>CM073496.1:41605000-51605000 GCA_037074585.1 Biancaea sappan | reverse complement strand
AAAATAAGTTTTATACAAGAATACATTCAGTAATAATGGGAGCCAGTTCCACAACGGCGCCGAGCAACACGTCTCTTGCCACGACCTAGTACTTGATCATCATCTTCCTGATCGATATCTTCGGTTGAATGGTCATCTTCAGTTGAATCATAACAAGGTTCAGCATACTGTCTTGGTGGGGTCTGATAAGATGCGCTCGGACCTGCGTCATCCTCCCTTGCAGTGCTTGGGCCAACTTCGGAAGACACCGACAGACCACCACGACGACCACGTACCCCTCGCGCCCTTCCACGACGCCTGCCTCGGGCTGGCCTTTTTGGAATATATGGCTGCGGTATGTCTTGTGCAACTGGAGCTGGGTGTTTCATAATGTTTCGTTCTCCAAGAGCTTGTAAGATCTTATCACTAGTCGATACCACATTGTAATATCCCAAGAATTTATATGAATATTTAAAATTTATTTGAAGTTTATTGAAAAATTTAATTACATGAAAAATATTCTTTTTGAATTAGTGAAGGAAATTTGGGAATAGAAATTTCAAAATTTTAATTTAGGAAATTTTTACAAATTCTCAAGGACTAATGTGAAAAGAAAAGAAAGTATAGAGGACTTTTGAGAAATGACCAAATAGGAACCCGAGAAGAAGAATGAGCTTATAAGAATGCGTTATGAGTCCGGTACCGAAAGGATGATGGATTCGAGGTTAAAGTGGAGTCTGAGACATTAAGAGGGACTAAAGTGAAATAAAGAAATCTGTGGGGCACCTAGGATTTAGAAACACTTGAGGTGAGATTTTATGAATTTGTTTTTTGCTAGTCTTGACTGAGGGTCAATTGGAGAGCAAGTGATAATTTCACCCCAGGCGAGTATATAGGTGGCCTCACCTCTTTTTCCTCATTTTCTCCTTTCCTCTCTCTCTCTCTCTTCACCTTCTCTCCTCTCTTTCTCTCTTTCTTCTCTCTACTTTCTCTCTCTACACTCCAACTCCACAACCAGACTTTGAAGGATGGATCTCGGGCTACGGGGCGAGCCTCTAGGAGCCAAGCAAAGTAGAGAAAGCAAGGAATCGAGGTAGAAATTTCTATTTCTTAAGCTTTTCCCTATTTTCTAGTTTTAAGAGTGTTTGAGGTAAAATTGAGATTCCGGCTTCGTTTTTTGATTAAAATTGGTGTTTGCTGTCTAAATGCTCCTTAGACATTAAGGGTGAGATCCCATGGAAGAAATCATGAAAAACGGTGGAGATTTGGCCAGATTTGGGCCAAATCCGAGAGAAATCGTGAAAGGTCGCGATCGTGGAGCCCAGGCGCCAAGGTTATGTGGGAAAGAAGAAAGGATTGACGCCCATGCGCCACGTGTGGCCCCTAGGCGCCAGGTGTGCCGGGAAACCTTAGCTTATTTTCAATCGGCCATAACTTCTTCATCCGAACTCCGTTTTGGGCAAACTTTATGTAATACCCAAGAAAAATAAAATATAAATATTTGTTTACAAACTACTGTTACTATTTCAGTATATGGTACTATTCACCTGTATAATACTATTTACGTATACGATACTGTTCATTTATGCAATCGAAATGTCAAGTACTAGATGTGGTTTGGTCATAAGAGAAAACTAGAAAGAAGTTTGTAGGAGAAAATGACGTTTTATGTGTAAAAATACCCTCAGGGACTAAATTGAAAGGACTGATTTGAAAAGAAACTTAAAGGTTTAAGGTGAAAGGATAGTTTTCCCTTTAAGTTTTCAATAGTAATAACAGAAAAAATTTTCCGCCGTTGCCACTATTTGCACAGTAACTGCATTATTAGAAATGTCATTTTCATAAATAGTAAATTGAATATTTTATTAGTGCATAGTATCAAATAGTACCCTTGACTTTTCTTATAAATAGGCGCTTTCATTTCACTTCTAAACTCACACCTTCAACTTCTCTTCTTCTCTCCTTAAGTTTCTCTTACTTCAATGCTAGGCCTCTGAGATTTTGGGCCTTTCCTTTTCAGCTTAGGTAAGGATACTATGCCCTTTCTATGTCTTTCAAATTTTAGAAGTTATTTTCTTAAGTATGCTCTGTGGTTGCGGCCTTGGCTGATCTTCCACATCAGAAAAACTATCCTTAGCTGTTTATATGTTATTTTGATTCTCTGATTACCGAAATAGAATGTAAACTGTGAAGAATACATGTCTAGGAAAGTTCTGGCTAAGGAAAGACCTGGTTTTTAAGTGTGTCCAGTGTGACCCTCCACTCTTTCCTGGGAACTTACCTGGTGTACTCTTTTACAGATTGTATTCTCTATTTCTGGTATGAATAGTAACCGTACGTATGAATAGTGACCGTACATATAAATAGTGACCGTATATATGAATAGTAACCGTATATATGAACAGTAACCATACGTATGAACAGTATCTGTACGAAAACAATCCTAACGTATTTTCTCTAATCTTTCATGAAAATCTCCGTAGCAGAACACCGAAATTCACCTGAGCACTCTTGTCTGTAATGACTTAGAGAAGCGATGCTCGTACGGAATCCAGGTGAGTGGAACGACCCCGTTTTAATAAAGTTTTAGCATTACTGGTGATAAAAAGTATGTTGTAGGACACTCCCAAGATTCATAGGGGGAAATTGGATTCAGAATGACGAATCTAATGAGATAATTAATCCAAAAGTATGGATAAGACGAAACAAGTATTTCATGATGATGTGAAGTTTGAATCTTTTCAAAAACAGATTAATTGTTATCTTGATTTGTGGTTTATAAATCTATAATATAGTTATATACTATACCTGTTGTATGGATGAATATTATATTGAGCTTTTGATTATGATATGAAATGCTATTGATTGTGATTGAGCGGGACAGTACCCCCTCTCACGGCAAGGCGAAAAACTCGGTTGACAGGGTGTCTTGACCAATGAGTGTAGAGACAACGATTCCCTCAGTAGGGATATAGCCTTGATTGGTGATAAATCCGTGAGGCGCCCTAGCTAAGAGGATGAGGTTGTGCGTCATGGCGGAAATATACATAATTGGTGAGCCGGCCTGTGTGCGCTCTCCGGGATATATTGCCATTGACGAGTACTAGTAACGTTTGTTGAATTGGATGAATTTTTATCTTCTTGTATGTAAAAGGATGATGTTGTGCGTCATGGCGGAAATATACATAATTGGTGAGCCGGCCTGTGTGCGCTCTCTGGGATATATTGCCATTGACGAGTACTAGTAACATTTGTTGAATTGGATGAATTTTTATCTTCTGTCTATTGGTTGAGTATGAGCCTTCGGATATGCTTGCATGACTGGTAATGTATTTGAATTTTATTAACGCGAGGCCGATTCGCTCATTGAGTTTAAAAGCTCACACTGTTTGTACAACCTTTTTGTTCAGATCAGGTTGCCAGCGAAGAATATCTGCTAGAAGAGTAGATCACTTTGGACCTTCCCGTTGTCGGGTAGACCCCTCTTTTGTTATAGATTATGTAGCTCTGTAATCGTCTAGGACATCTAGGTCAGGGGTTTGGCATTTGGTTTGTATGTCAGCATAATAATGTATTTTATATTGAGAATCTATTATTATGTGCAAATCATCTCGATGAATTTCAAATAAGAAAATTTGATATATTTTCTTCAGGAATTGTTATTTTGATAATGACTAAACTCATGGGTAGAATTTATCGAAAGGCTGACAGTGATAGGATATTTATCATTGTGCCGGTTATGTGCCCAGAAAACGGGTCGTGACACTTTATATCGTTGGAAAACTCTTTAAGTCTAGTTTCTAATGGTTTAAGTTTCATTTGGATATTCATTACCAGTTAGGAGTTATGATTTGAGAAGTGGATGAAGGTCGGGAGTAGTGGTAAGAAATTTTTCTATTTCGTAACCCTGATGGTTTTTATCTGGTTACAATAGGAATGGTCAAGGTACAAGGTGGGAGTGCCGAGAGCGTGAAATCCAGGTGAGTGGGTTAATACTTGCTATGATTAAATATCTTTGTTATGGACTTTATGCATCATAGTAAAAATATGTTGTATATCCAAGTTTGAAGAGGATGATGACATAAATATATATATATATATATATATATATATATATATATATATTTATATGTTTAAATTATATTGTGCTTGAAGGGGACGATGAGACATAAACAATTGTGGAACTTGCCTGGTGATTCTTATTTTCTCATGAATGGAGGTTATATGATGGATTGTGAATGACATGTAAACTGAGTTGAAATGTGTCATACTCTACTTATTGAGTTCATCCATATGCGGATAGTTGAAGTATGTTATTGTTGAATAATTGATCTATATTATGGGTTATGTTGTATACATGCTATGTTGCTGGAACAATATTGATTATGTTGTGAGTTGAATTGTAAATGACTGAGTTGTGTATGTGGCTCATGATTATGATTGAGGATGCTCTTAGATGTGATTGTGATTGTGTTTGACTAGAAAGGAAAGGCATGGTGGTGCACCCGATGGAGAAATCTACGTGAAGCTATATGGGTGGAGAATATACATGTAGCGATAAGGGTGGATGCGGCAGGGGCCGCGGGCAACGATCCAGAGGTATCCTGGATGACCCGGTTGGTACGGGAAATGTGTGAAATTGATTTCACTGTTTACTGCTGTGAATTATTTGAATTATGTTGAAATTTATTTGATTTATTTGGATGTTGTTGTGAAGTATTATGAATTATATTATATTATATTATGATCGATTACGTATGATTGCTGTATGTTATCATTATGATGCATAATATTTTTTTTTTATCATAGTGTTGTGTTGTCTGCTCACTGGGCACGTGGTTTGCTCATACCCCTCTTATTAACATTTTTTTCATAGTTGACAGCTGAAGGTAAATATTTGTACAAGAAATTATGGATCCTTAGCCCATATTACCTTTTCATTTGTTCAGAATAAAGGTATAATAGTTAAGTCTTATTCTAAGTTGTATAAATCTAGAAATCTCTGTAATCGGATAGGTTCATTCAGTGATGTAATGTGAATGATTGTAGTTTGTATAGAGAACTCGGTTTGGTTGCATGAAAAAGAATGGTATGATGCTTAAGAGAAAGATAAGCTTACGGAGGTGAAATGAAATTCACTTTTCGTGCAGGTCACGTGCTCAGATTTTGGGACGTGACAAGTTGGTATCAGAGCTTTGGGATTAGGTCTCCTACCGATTACAGAGTAAGGTAACCTTAGTGGGATCTCCTCTATCGTGGTGAACCCGGGCACAACTATAGAGAGACGGCTTCACTGAAGGTCCTGTAGGATGTTTTCATCTCCTTTCCCTCCGAGACTTGTCTTTTCTTAGGAATTATGTTTTTAGTTTTAGTTTGATACAGATATAACTATACTTTTGAACTCGGTAAAGGAAAGGTTATTATTTATTTTGATTCCGTTGCTGTCGGATCAAATTGTATGTATGGGGCTTTATATGTTGAATTCATGATTGATTTTGTGTGACTGATTTCCTTTATCTTTCTTAATTTTATTATTACTATTTTTTTTGAGTACCATCCCATAAAAGAAACCATTGGTATTAAAAGCGGAAGGATTACATTGCAAAAAAAAAAGGAAAATTACTCATGCATGAGTAATCTAAAGGCGAGGTGGTCTCGGATTAGGAGGGTTGTATTGTATCATCACCCCTCGACCATTCCTTGGAACGAGAGATAGAGCAATGTCGCGGAGGGTAGTGTAAATCCCATTCATACAATCAACACTTCTTTGTTGTTGATTGCAGAAGCACTGGGTAGACCAATAGAAGAACCTGTCTATTCTTGAAGTCATTGCCGCATTATTGCGTTTAGTTAACTTCTCCAGGTCCTCTATTATCTTTTTCAGATTTTTCACCTCCTGCTTTAGACAGGCGATTTTGTCCTCCGAGGTATGGCCCGTACTAGTCTCCTCAGCTTCCTCGTTCTTCTTCATTTTCTTCTCCTTCTGCTTCTCTTGAGACCTCTCAAAAGGTCTTTTGCCCTTGTCTTTGCCTAGACTTAAGTTTAAGTC
The DNA here is from genome assembly GCA_037074585.1 of Biancaea sappan. Taxonomy (NCBI): domain Eukaryota; kingdom Viridiplantae; phylum Streptophyta; class Magnoliopsida; order Fabales; family Fabaceae; genus Biancaea; species Biancaea sappan. Next base: position 51,598,972 of record CM073496.1, on the reverse strand, counting down.
GAGCTCTTCTTCCTTGGCCTCCACTGTGAGATCAATGTACTTCCTTGTGGACATGATTTGAAAAATTTAGAAATTTATGTAGGAGTATGAGAATAGAGGAATGCTGGGAAGTTGTAGGCTCAGAGATGATTACTCTTTGTGGTGTGGTAACTGAGAACGTTGGGACAGTTCTTATAGAGGAAAATTTTAAACTTAGAGACAAAGAAGATATCTCTTCGCCGCACCCTACACGCTTAACCTGTGGATTTCTGCAAGCTGGAAGCTAGAAGTCTAGGGTAGGCATGCACACCAACAGTGTGTCACATTAATGCCAAAACCACGAAAGTCAATATTCAGTGGATTTGCAGCCGATTTATACTTGATTTTTCCATTTCTCTTGTTGGCATTTTCTGAAATTAAAAAAGGATGACAATGTAGCCATTGCCTTGGATGCTTTTATGATGAACTAAAATGTATTTCTCTGCTTTATTGTGTTGTTCTTGAAAGCCTTCAGTTGAGTATAATATACAAGATTGATTGAATCATATTGTGATTATATGTATCTAAAAACATATAATATGTATGCTATTTATGCATAGTGAGTGAAGGCTATTTGTTATGGCCAGGAATAATATGTAACAATCCCACATACATTCAGAGAATGAGAAGTCAGAAATTTAAAAAGACTTGAATAGATGAAAATATATAGATAATGATGTATCTCTATGTTTATACATATATACATATATGCTCGTAGAGGCAAGTGAAAGGTAAAAAAAAAAATTTCTCACTTTATGGAACGCTTGATGTGTAAATGTGAGAAGTTTTTATTTTAATATGTATATTTGAAAACTATGTGATCCAACGACTCTCTCAATCCCCCAGTACTACTCACAGCCAAGTTCATCAGATCAACCACTTTTACTATCTGCTGCGTATGACATGGGCTTAGAAGATAACATATCAGACGAGTTAAATGATCCCGACTACGATCTAGAAAATTTTGACAATCACAGCGATGACGACAACGAAGATACCGCAGACGTAATTACACCGTCGGACATGGCTCTCATGACGAACACATCATCAACTTTTTTATATTACGTTGACGTTGATCGAATGGGAAATGACGACACTTGGCATACCAATGCGTTGGCCCCTATTAATATTCAACAGGAGTTATGTAAGGATATGCAATTTACAGATGTCCTTAGTTTAAGACGGGCAGTGAAACTCTATGCTGTTCGAACACACAAAACGTTTCGAGTAACACTGTCAAAGTGTGGGACCGAAGATTACAGGTGCCCAAATTATGGAAATGGCTGCGAGTGGAGGGTCAAAGCAGTGAAAAAATCACCTGCACACCCGTATAGGATCACCAAGTACAATGGAGACCATACGTGTCTGTCGGCTATAATGTCTCAAGATCATAAAAAGCTAGACTCCGATCTGATAGCCTCTTGTATTACTCCTTTGGTCTCTGAAAAAGGTGATCTAGCGATTAGCCAAATAATAACCATAATAAGGAACACATTTGGTTATACTGTATCATACAAGAAGGCTTGGCTTGCAAAACATAAAGCTTTGTCATCTGTTTTCGGAGGTTGGAAACGGTCCTACCATTTGTTACCATGGTGGTTAAACGCTGTCCGTCATTTTAATCCTGGCACTATTTACGAGTTGGACACTCACCCACCAATGCGTAACCAAAATGGAAAGGTTTATTTCCGTCATCTTTTTTGGACCTTCAAGCCGTGCATTGATGCTTTCGTCCATCTGAAGCCTTTACTAATAGTATACTTAGTTCCTCAACTGAGACTGTGTATATGGATAACAGGATACTTTTTTGAGCGCCATCGGGTGGATGCAAAGCTAGCAGCTATACGAACCTGGTGTGACACAGGCGCAGACTATATAACAGATATACCACTGGAACAGTGGTCTCGTGCGTACGACACAGAAGGTCTCCGATGGGGTCAAATTACTACAAACCTTGTCGAATGCATGAATGGCATCTTCCTCAGGATGCGGCACTTGCCTGTGCTCGGATTGGTAAAAGCAACCCTATATAAATTAGTAGAATATTTCACAACATGAGCTACGACCATACAGGCACAGATTTCAGCTCAAAACACCGACTTCTCAGAGATTGTGATGAAAGATTTGCAAATAAATCCCGAACGAGCAAGAAGGTGTGTAATGATTGATTTCAATCCACAAAGGTCTTTATTCGAAGTGGAAGAACCACTTGATGAACTAAACGGACAGTTTAGGCGTACTTGCAAGCTGGATCTTAGTGTTGGAAAGTGCGATTGTGGAGAATTTCAAGCTCTGCACTTTCCATGTCAACATGCAATAGCGGCATGTTTAAAGTGGGGTTTTGACTACAATCGAATGGTCAAAAATATTTTTTGATTGGAAACTATATTGAAAGCATATCAAGGAAAATTTTATCCAATCAGAAGTCAAGAAGATTGGCTAGTCTACAATGGACAGAAGGTGCTGCCTCACCCTCAAATGACTCGAAAGCAAGGACGCCCAAACTCAACGCGCATTAATAGTTCAATGGATTATAGACAACGTGGGGAACCTTTACGATATGGAATCTGCAGACAAACCGGACACAATCGATCAACATGTCAATCTCGTCCTGTCTTACCAGACCAATCAGATTAAATAATATTTTATTTGTACGATTATATTATCTATTGAGATTTTAAAAAAAATTCTCATTCCAAATTGTTAGACTATTATTTTGTCGTATGTGGCTTAGGGTAAACAGAAAAATATTTCACAAAAAAATTATTTAATAAACAAAATTAAAATCTATAATTAAAATTATAGATATACATCTATACAAAATTACAAACTATAATAAAAATAAAAAAAATTAAACAAAAATTAGTATTAATATAGTTACATATTGAGTCATTAAAACTTAAAAAAAATATAAATTATGAATATTCTTAAAATTGTCAACAAATAATTAAAAAATATTAATTTAAATCTTTTAAATTGCTAACAATAATTAAATACATTTTATTCAAAGTATTATGAAAACCATTACACATTAATAATAGTTATATATGTTAATTTAATAAAATAACAAATGACAATCTCATTATTGTCATAACAATAAAAAAAATAATGTATTTTATTAATATTATAAATTGATAAATTATAATTTTAAGATAGCTAAATAAAAAATATCATTAACTTAATTTAATACAAAAATTAATTATGTAGGCCAATTTAATAATTAACAAATAAATGATAAAATAGATACATAATTTCATTGGCAAAAATAAATAACATTATTTGTATAAAGTAAAAATAAACAATATACATGAATATTTTTAGAATAAATATGATTTCATAATTTACTAATTAGTTCATTTATTATTCACGTTAATTAAAATTAGTTGGTTCATTGAAGGACATTGTTTCTCATTTTAATAATAATAAATTTAATTAATGATAATTGTAATTGGTATTTTTTATTTTTTAATATCTACTTTTCCATTACAATTTATATATTTTCATATTTTTATTCATTTAAAATATAAAATTTGAGAATATTCTTAAAATCTAAGAAAATAATAATTAAAATAAAACTTTCAAATTATTAAAAATTATTTTTATCTAATTTATCTGTCTTTTTTAATATAAAATGAAACTAAATATTATATAAAAATAAAATACTCATGTATAAAATAAAATAACCATGTATTTATTTATTATATAATTTTAATTTTTTTTATAATTTTAATTTTCAATAAAAAAAATTCAAAAAAGTGGTACCAAATTCGACCAGGAGCTGGTCGAATTTGGTGTGTTATTTTAACACATCAAATTCGAATTTGATGGTGAAATTAATAAAAAAATCAGCTGCAGCAAATTCAACCAAAGCTTGGTCGAATTTGCTGCATTTCCCTACTGAATTCGACCACGAGTTGGTCGAATTAGCCAAAAAGTTAGTATATAGAGAAATACTTTTGAATAGTTAGTATACGTGGAAATTTTTTGAAAAATAATAATACCACGGTAAATACGCCAAAATGGATCAAGTGTAGTGCACACTAAATTGGCCAAAATTTCCCAAGGTACAATACTCTACGCCATAAACATTGTGTCTCTATGTGGAAGCTAAGCATCAATTCTGGAGAAAATACCGCGATACTAACTTTTTAAAAATAATTTCCTCGTATACTAACTATTTAAAATTATTTTCCTATATATTAACTTTTTGCTAAATTTGACCAACTCCTGGTCGAATTCAATGCATATATGCAACAAATTCGATCAAACTTTAGTCGAATTTGTTGCATGTTGTATTTTTTATTAATTTCCACACAGAATTTGACCGAGTGTGGGTCGAATTCTGTGTGGGATAATTTTTTTTTATAAACCCCACCAAATTCGACCAGGCTCTGGTCGAATTTGGTGTGTAATATTGAGTCTCAAGTTACCAACAATTTTTTTAATTTAAACTAAAATTATGAAAATAAATTATACATAATTATTTTATTTTTATATAATATTTACTTTCAATAATTATATTAAAAAAGGTATATAATGACTTTTAATAATTTGAAAGTTTTATTTTGATTATTTTCTTAGATTTTAAGAATATTCTCAATTTTTATATTTTAAATGAATAAAAAATGTGAAAATATATAAATCGTAGTGGAAAAGATATTAAAAAATAAAAAATTACAATTACAATTGTCATTAATTAAATTTACTATTATTAAAATGAAAAACAATGTAAGAAATTTAATGAACCAACCAATTTTAATTAATGTGAATAATAAATGAACTAATTAGTAAATTATGAAATCATATTTTTTTCTAAAAATGTTCATGTATATTTTTTATTTTACTTTATACAAATAATGTTATTTATTTTTTAAAATGAAATTTTATGATGAAAATTTTTTTATATGTGTTAACAATTTATTTATGTATGTATTTTATAAATATTTTATCATTTATTTGTTGATTATTAAACTGGCCTACATAATTAATTTTTTATTAAATTAAATTAATGATATTTTTTATTTATCCACAAAAGATTTTGATTTATTTATTTTAAAACATCTATTTATTATTATAGTTTATAAAATTATAATATTAATGAAATACATGAATTTTTTTTGTATACGTTATAAATTATTTTATTGTGGCTTGATTATTAATTTATGTATTGGCAAAGATTTATTTTTATTATCTTGTTAAAATCTATAGAATAGTCATATCTTTTTAAGTAAATTGAAAAAAAAGGAATTACAATAAAATATAATTAAAAACTGGATATAAAATAAATTTTATACAAAAATACAATCAATAGTAGTGCGAGCCAGTTCCACAACGGCGCCGAATGACACGTCTCTTGCCACGACCAAGTGCTTGATCCTCCTCTTCCTGATCGGTATCTTCGGCTGAATGGTTATCTTCGGTTGAATCATCGTTGGGTTCAGTATACTGTCTTAGTGGGGTCTAATAAGATGCGCTCGGACCTACGTCATCCCCTCTTGCGGTGCTCGAGCCAACTTCGGATGCCATCGACCGACCACTATGACGACCACGTACCCCTCACGCCCTTTCACCGTGCCTGCCTCGGGGTGGCCTTTCTGGAATATATGGCTGCAGTATGTCTTGTGCAGCTGGAGCTGGGTGTTCCATGGTGTTATGTTCTCCAAGAGCTTGTAAAATTTTGTCACTAGTCGATACCACATAATCCGAAGGAATCGTTGGTTCTTGGAAACCGTGCACACGCATTGCTCTCACTAGAGTAGCCTGATATCAATACAATAAACAAAATTATTCTTCAAGTAATATTAATTAAAATAAATGACAAATAATTTAAATTATATTTTACCACGTATCCATCGCAGGCGTTGGAAGCACGAATCCATCGCCTTATGTGAAGGTAATACCCACTGCATGTATCGTGAGTACGGTCCCAGTGGCTGGTCTGATAGTGTTATAGGAGTAATGTGTATTTGATCCCGCCACTGGTCCCACGCCTGGATGAAGTCAGCATGCTCCACCTTCCAGTTAGTATCAGTCTTCCCAGTTAACTTTTTAAGATGCCAATCCCCCTAAGTTTATCGGTGAGACCGGGATTGGTTGCTCCATCCCAAATTGACGCATGACTCGATCGGGATGATGCCATTCTATTATGTGAAAATTTAGAATGGGAACCAAGGCACGCCAGACGTCAGGGTCAATTCGGCAATATTCTGGGACTGTTTGACATGTATATGAAAGCCAAATAACCTAATATTGTCAAAAATGAGCATCACATCCACTAATAGAAAACAAAATGTTATCAATTTAAAAATAAAATAAATGATAATACCTCGTCATCAGTCATGTGGTCTAACAATCGCCTGTATCGATCGAGAGCACGAGCAACGGGAGCTTGGTCTAGGGAAAATCTATTCCACCTATTAAAATGAAATCTTAATTTCAATTTTCAATTTAGACAAATTATCACCTAAATATAGAATGATGTAAATTTTGAATTGAAAAAAGAATCCAAATAATATATCTAAATAAATTAATACTAGCATATGACATATCTGTGTGCTATTAGAGGGAGCCACGGATGTTCTTCATCATCATCAGGTTGAGTTGGTACTTGCGGTCTTAGTCATGAAAATCGTTCAAATGCGTACACATGCAATAAATGAATAGACCCACTGATTTGATATGCAGTAAGGTGTGTTGCCTTACATAATTCACTGTATAGGTGGGCCAATACAGTCGAGCCCCAACTGTACTTCCCGCATTTGTTTAGCATCAGAGAGCCACCGATCATGAGCTCGATGCGTATTGTTCAATTGTAGCTTCATTCGCATTCTCCAACAACTCTAAGAATTGTTCTTGAAGCCACGTCATACATAATTTTTGGCCGTTCAATTTATCCTCAGGCGGGATAACTCCCAACAGTACAAGACATTCCATATCCCAGGAGAGGACATAATCTTCTACAACAATACGTCCACTGCAAGGGAGTCCAAACAGCAATGTCATATCTTGTAATGTGATAATGCACTCTCCCTGTGTTAGATGGAATGTGTGTGTCTCTGGACGCCATCTTTCTACTAGCGCTGTGATTAATGCTTAGTCGTACATAAAGAATTCAATCATCGACATTCTGTAAAAATCCAGCTTGTTGCAAATATGGCACGACATGGGGGTCTGCTCGAATCACTAATTGACTAGTGTGTCGACGAATTTTAATAGTCTATTAGGCTGTATAGAAAACAAAAAATAATAACAATAAATTAATCATATGAAATAAAAATAATAACAACAAATTAATCATAAAAAAAATAATAACAACAAATTAATCATAAAAAAAATAATAACAACAAATTAATCATATGAAATAAAAATAATAACAACAAATTAATCATAGAAAATAAAATAGGCAAAATAATAACAAGATGACTTACTAGGTTCTCATTCCATGTTTGTTCAGATATATATTGATCTTGGAGATACAATAAATATCGTTTGACTGATCCAAGTGCTATAATTTGATCTGCCATATTGAAGATAAAAAAAAATAATAGAAGGGAGTGTGTGTGGATATGTGATAGAAGGAGTGTGGGTGGATTGTGATAGAAGGGGTATATATAGGAGGTGGGGGGGAAGGAGGGAGGCCTTTGGAAGGGCGGCCTTTTGGGGGGGGGGGGGGAAAGGCCGGTTGCCACTTGACAACCGGCTATTCGACTGTTGAACGGTCGAATTGGCCTCAATATGAGGCCAAATTCGACCACATGTTGGTCAAATTTGGGCTGTTAATTTGGCCTCAATATTATGAGGCTAAATTCGACCACCTAGTGGTCGAATTTGAGGCCCAAATTTGACCATTTGTTGGTCGAATTTGGTCTCAATATATGACCCAAATTCGATCAGTTAGTTTAATTTGGCAGAGGCAGCAATTCGACCTTTTAATGGTCGAATTTGGCCTCCAAAACATCCCCCTACCCTTCACGGGACTGAATTTGAAGTTGGTGTGTCAGAAGAAATCGATGCTCTGAACAGCATGCGCGAAAATTATTCAATGTCATATCTTTTCAAATTGACTATTAGTAATGATTTTTCAACAAGCAATCCTATCTACTGTAATTATTCAGTGTAAAGTCATATCAGTGATAATTTTTTACATTTATTGTCGCATCAAGTTTATTAATATCTCACAGCCAAAAGATTGAATTGAAGATTCAATTTCTTCCCTATATATAGCTAATGAAGTATGTGATGCTCAGTGCGCAATCCTTTTGTCTTCAAATTCATTGCTCTCAGATAACAAAAAACTTCTTCCCCATTATTCTTCTCTATCCAAACAGAATGAGTCGACAGATTATTGCGTATGTACATCTACATGGAGAAATTTCTGTCTCAGATGAGAGTGACACTTTCATGTCTAAAAATATGACGATGATGCGGTTGTCCAAAGAAATTACTATGGATGAGTTTAAAGATTGTCTACGTGTTTAGTGTAGCTTACTCTATAACTAGGCTGTGAACAAGGTTTGGCACCGATATCCTGTGAAATTTCGCCACTTCGCTATCGAAAGGTGAAAATGGAAAATGATTATCAACTTCAAGCTACGATGATTACACACCTTGATCACTTTCAAGATCAGGCGATGATGGAATTATTGGTGGAGTTCCGTACAGTGCAAATAGATATGAGCACTGACATATCAACCTATATAACAAATCTAGACTTGTTGTCTTAAGTACAACAAGGTTTAGACTATCAATTATGTGATCCAACTACTCTTTCAATCCCCCAGTACTACTCACAGCCAAGTTCATCAAACCAACCACTTTTACTATCTGCTGCGTATGACATGTAGAAGATAATATATCAGACGAGTTAAGTGATCCCGACTACGATCTAGAAAATTTTGACAATCACAGCGATGACGACGACGATGACGACGCAGACATAATTACACCGTCAGACATGGCTCTCATGACGGACACATCATCAGCTTTTTTTCATTACGTTGACGTTAATCGAATAGAAAACAACGACACTTGGCATACCAATGAGTTGGCCCCTCTTAATATTCAACAGGAGCTATATAAGGATATGCGGTTTACAGATGTCCTTAGTTTAAGATGGGCAGTGAAGCTCTACGCTGTTCGAACACACCAGACGTTCCGAGTAACATTGTCAAAGTGTGGGACCGAAGATTACAGGTGCCCAAATTATGGAAATGGCTGCGAGTGGAGGGTCAGAGCAGTGAAAAAATCACCTGCACACCTATATAGGATCACCAAGTACAATGGAGACCATACGTGTCTGTCGGCTATAATGTCTCAAGATCATGAAAAGCTAGACTCTGATCTGATAGCCTCTTGTATTACTCTTTTGGTCTCTGAAAAGGGTGATCTGGCGATTAGCCAGATAATAACCATAATAAGGAACACATTTGGGTATACTGTATCATGCAAGAAGGTTAGGCTTACAAAACACAAAGCCTTGTCATCTGTTTTCGGAGGTTGGAAACGGTCCTACAATTTATTACCATGGTGGTTAAACACTGTCTGTCATTTTAACCTTAGCACTGTCTACGAGTTGGACACTCACCCACCAACACGTAACCAAAATGGAAAGGTCTATTTTTGTCTTCTTTTTTGGACCTTCAAGCCGTGCATTGATGCTTTCGTCCATCTGAAGCCTATAGTGCAAATGGATGTGACACATTTATACGGAAAGTATATGGGACAATTGATAATAGCTGTGTCACAAGATGGGGACAGAAAGATAGTTCCCATTGCATTTGCATTGGTCGAGGATGAGACCAAAGATGCGTATCAGTTTTTTTTGTCACACTTGAAAACAGTGACTAAGAATCGACGAGATCTTTGCATTATCACAGATAGAGGAAAGGGTGCGATGGCGGCGTTGGAAGATGCAGAAACTGGGTGGAAACCACCATATGCTAATTGGAAGTTCTGCATTCATCATTTGGGTGACAGCGTAAAAAAAATGCACAACAAATACTTACGAGAAAAGTTTATTAATATATGTTTGCTTTTTTTTTTTAACTAATAGTATAGTTAGTTTCTCAACTGAAACTGTGTATATAGACATGATACTATTTTGAGCGCCATTGGGTGGATGCAGAACTATTAGCTATACGAATCTGGTGTGACACAGGTACAGACTACATAGCAGATATACCACTGGAACAGTGGTGTCGTGCGTGCCACACAGAAGGTCTTCGGTGGGGTCAAATGACTACAAACCTTGTCGAATGCATGATTGGCGTCTTCCTCAGGATGCGGCACTTGCCTGTACTCGGATTGGTAAAAGCAACCATGTATAAATTAATAGAATATTTCACAACACGAACTACTACCATACAGGCATAGATTTCAGCTCAAAACACCGACTTCTCAGAGATTATGACGAAAGATTTGCAAATAAATCGCGAACGTGCAAGAAGGTGTGTAGTGATTGATTTCAATCCACAGAGGTCTTTATTCAAAGTGGAAGAATCATTTGATGACCTAAACTGTAATACCCGTTAATTTCAGAATATAATTCGCTTAAGAGTATTTTAGAATTCTACAACGTTACTTTAGTTATTTATTTTGGTCATATTTAATTTTCATATTTAATTGTTCTCTTTGAATATTATTTATGAAAATTGAGTTAAATGACTGGATTAAATATTTGCACAATGAGGGATATATTCTAAGAATGGTGAAATTCATCGAAAAATGGTTTCAGAATGGTCAATTAGTCCATTTATTGTAAATTGACTGGATGGGTTTGGATGTTGGGTTATGGATACCCATGGGTTATTGAATAACCCATTAGAAATATTTAATATAAAGTTTCAATAGTAACCCTCATTTTTTTCACTCAGCCGAAGGAAGCAGAAAAGATTTCTCTCTCAGTTCTTCATTTTCTTCTCAAATCCTTTCCTTGATCTTCAGAGTTTCGATTATTTGTTCGGTTCAAAAGCTTTGTAAGGATCAAAGGTAAGCTTTAATCCGATTATTTTCCTTAAATTTCAGTTTATGTAGAAGATCAGAGGAGGTTTTGTTTTGAAGATTTTGATGATAATTCATGAATCTCAGTTGTTTTAGAAGTTATATTTGAGTTATAATCGGTTAAAAGAGTTGAAATTCTGGTTTTGAAACAAGAAGGGAAAGGATGAATTTGTTAGAAATTTCTGCAAAAACTTCTGCAAAAACCGAGTTACTGTAGCGACCAGGGATTTCGAAACAAAATCTGGAAAATTTTCTTCGGTTACTGTAGCAGTACTGTAGTGTCGGCAGTCAACGGTACTGTAGCAGTCAACGTACTGTAGCGAACCGGCACTGTAGCGAACCGATACTGTAGCAAACCGTTACTGTAGCAAACCGTACTGTATCAACCCGTTACTGTAGCAGTCAGAAAATTTTACGTATTTTCGTGATTTTGTTTCCTTTCTTATGATTCCTTGTAATATATTTTACTAGGAAATTTTCCTACACAAATTCTAGTGTGGAACAAGGTAAACTTGGACAAACACCAAGGTGAGTGAATAACCTTGCTCAGCTAATTTGATATTACTAGTCAAAGTACAATATAAGTCCCATTTACAATATTATTTGGGTAATGAGCAATCAATTTTCATATGGGAGTATATGATGATCGGTAGAAATAAGAGTATGTAGAAATTATTTTATTTCATGACAATTGTGCTATGTGATAAATTCTCACTATCTTGTCAATGAGTAAAGATCTACGGGATCTAATACACGAGTTTGAAAGGGTTAAAGTCCCATACTACTCAGTGTATATCTATGAAACCCATACACGAGTTGAAAGGGTTAAAGTCCCATACTACTCGGTGTATATCTAAGAAAGTTTATACACGAGTTGAAAGGGTTAGAGTCCCATACTACTCGGTGTATACCGATGAGATCTTATTCACGAGTTTGAAAGGGTTAGAGTCCCATACTACTCGTTGTATATCTAAGAAATCTTATTCATGAGTTTGAAAGGGTTAGAGTCCCATACTACTCGATGTATAAGACAATTAATTATATGAGTAAATGTGGTATTTGTACTTTTGATATTTTATATAGTACAGTTATTTACTTACTGAGTTTTTAAATAAACTCACACTCCCTATGATTATTTTTCAGATACAGAAAACAAAGAAGAAGAGTATCCGTTAGAAGATTAGAAGCCCCTTGGGATTACACTCTATTTTTGTCTGGTGGGACACCAGTACTTATTAATGTGGATATTAGAAAAGCTCTGTACTTTCTATAGGTTTCCTAGGCTTGCGATGAGAAAGAAATATCAGACTATGTATGTCTATATTTGCTTATCAGATGAATATAATTCTGTAGTGTGGAATGAATGATTAAGGTTGAATGTAGAACCTTACAGAATATATGTATATAACGTATGTTTGAGAATTATATCAAATGAGTAGTATCTTTTCACATGCTCAATTTTTGGGATGTGACATAAACAGATAGTTTAGGCGTACTTGCAAGCTGGATCTTAGTGTTGGAAAGTGCGATTGTGGAGAATTTCAAGCTCTGCACTTTTCATGTCAACATGCAATAGCGTCATGTTTAAAGTAGGGCTTTGACTACAATCGACTAGTCAACAATATTTTCTGATTGGAAACTATATTGAAAGCATATCAGGAAAATTTTTATCCAATCGGAAGTCACGAAGATTGGCCAGTCTATAATAGACAGAAGGTACAGCCTTACCTTAAAATGGTTCGAAAGCAAGGACACCCAAACTTAACACGCATAAATAGTTCAATGGATTATAGACAACGTGGAGAACCTTCACGATGTAGAATCTGCAGACAAACCGGACACAATCTGTAATACCCAAGAAAAATAAAATATAAATATTTGTTTACAAACTACTGTTACCATTTCAGTATACGGTACTATTCACCCGTATAATACTATTTACATATATGGTACTGTTCATTTATACAATCGAAATGTCAAGTACTAGATGTGGTTTGGTCATAAGAGAAAACTAGAAAGAAGTTTGTATGAGAAAATGACGTTTTATGTGTAAAAATACCCTCAGGGACTAAATTGAAAGGACTGATTTGAAAAGAAACTTAAAGGTTTAAGGTGAAAGGATAGTTTTCCCTTTAAGTTTTCAATAGTAATAAAATTTTCCGTGAAGTGCACAGTAACTGCATTATTAGAAATGTCATTTTCATGAATAGTAAATTGAATATTTTATTAGCGCATAGTATCAAATAGTACCCTTGACTTTTCCTATAAATAGGCGCTTTCATTTCACTTCTAAACTCACACCTTCAGCTTCTCTTCTTCTCTCCTTAAGTTTCTCTTACTTCAATGCTAGGCCTCTGAGATTTTGGGCATTTTCTTTTCAGCTTAGGAAAGGATACTATGCCTTTTCTATGTCTTTCAAATTTTAGCAGTTATTTTCTTAAGTATGCTCTGTGGTTGCGGCTTTGGCTGATCTTCCACATCAGAAAAACTGTCCTTAGCTGCTTACATATTATTTTGATTATCTGATTACCGAAATAGAATGTAAACTGTGAAGAATACATGTCTAGGAAAGTTCTGGCTTAGGAAAGACCTGATTTTTAAGTGTGTCCAGTGTGACCTTCCACTCTTTCTTGGGAACTTACCTGGTGTACTCTTTTACAGATTGTATTCTCTATTTCTGGTATGAATAGTAACCGTACGTATAAATAGTAACCATATGAATAGTAACCATACGTATAAATAATGACCGTACATATGAATAGTGACCGTACGTATGAATAGTATCTGTATGAAAACAATCATAACGTATTTTCTCTAATCTTTCATGAAAATCTCCGTAGCAGAACACCGAAATTCACCTGAGCACTATTGTCTGTAATGACTTAGAGAAGCGATGCTCGTACGGAATCCAGGTGAGTGAAACGACCCCGTTTTAATAGAGTTTTAACATTACTGGTGATAAAAAGTATGTCGTAGGACACTCCCAAGATTCATAGGGGAAAATTGGATTCAGAATGACGAATCTAATGAGATAATTAATCCAGAAGTATGGATAAGACGAAACAAGTATTTCATATTGATGTGAAGTTTGAATCTTTTCAAAAATAGATTAATTGTTATCTTGATTTGTGGTTTATAAATTTATAATATAGTTATATACTATACCTGTTATATGGATGAATATTCTATTGTACTTCTAATTATGATATGAAATGCTATTGATTGTGATTGAGCGGGACAGTACCCCCTCTCACGGCAAGGCAGAAAACCCGGTTGACAGGGTGTCTTGACCAATGAGTGTGGAGACAACGATTCCCTCAGTAGGGATATAGCCCGGATTGGTGATAAATCCGTGAGGCGCCCTAGCTAAGAGGATGAGGTTGTGCGTCATGGCGGAAATATACATAATTGGTGAGCCGGCCTGTGTGCGCTCTCCGGGATATATTGCCATTGACGAGTACTAGTAACGTTTGTTGAATTGGATGAATTTTTATCTTCTTGTATGTAAGAGGATGATGTTGTGCGTCATGGCGGAAACATACATAATTGGTGAGCCGGCCTGTGTGCGCTCTCTGGGATATATTGCCATTGACGAGTACTAGTAACGTTTGTTGAATTGGATGAATTTTTATCTTCTGTCTATTGGTTGAGTATGAGCCTTTGGATATGCTTGCATGACTGGTAATGTATTTGAATTTTATTAACGCGAGGCCGATTCACTCATTGAGTTTAAAAGCTCACACTGTTTGTACAACCTTTTTGTTCAGATCAGGTTGCCAGCGAAGAATATCTGCTAGAGGAGTAGATCACTTTGGACCTTCCCGTTGTCGGGTAGACCCCTCTTTTGTTATAGATTATGTTGCTCTGTAATCGTCTAGAACATCTTGGTCAGGGGTTTGGCATTTGGTTTGTATGTCAGCATAATAATGTATTTTATACTGAGAATCTATTATTATGTGCAAATCATCTCTATGATTTTCAGATAAGAAAAGTTGATATATTTTCTTCATATTTATTAAGGAATTGTTATTTTGATAACATAGATAATTTAATCTCATGGGTAGAATTTATCGAAGGGCTTACAGTGATGAGAGATGCATCATTGTGCCGGTCATGTGCCTAGAAAACGGGTCGTGACAAAGTTGGTATCAAAGCAATGGTTGTTAGGTCTCCTAGTGATTACAGAGCAAGGTAACCTTAGTGGGACCTCCTCTATCGTTGTGAACCCGGGCACAACTATAGAGAGACGGCTCTACTGAAGGTCCTGTAGGATTTTTCCATTTCCTTTCCCTCCGAGACTTATCTCTTCTTAGGAATTATGTTCTCAGTTTTAGTTTTAGACAGATGTGGCTACACTTTTGAACTTAGTAAAGGAAAGGTTATTACTTGTTTTGATTTCGTTGCTGTCGGATCAAAATTTTATATGGTGGATTTTATAAGCTGAATTCATGATTGATTTTGTGTAGCTATATTATTTTAGGGTACCAGCCAATAAAAGAAACCACTTGCATTAAAAAAAACTGAAGGATTACATTGCAAAAAAAAAAGAGAAGTTTACTCATGCATGAGTAATCTAAAAGCGAGGTGGTCTTGGATTAGGAGGGTTGTATTGTATCATCACCCTTCGACCATTCCTTGGAGCAAGAGACATAGTAATGTCGCGGAGGGTAGTATAAATTCCATTCATACAATCAACACTTCTCTGCTGTTGATTGCAGAAGCACTGGGTGGACCAATAGAAGAACCTATCTATTCTCGAAGTCATTGCCGCGTTATTACGTTTGGTTAACTTCTCCAGGTCCTCTATCATCTTCTTGAGATTTTTCACCTCCAGCTCTAAACAGGCGATTTTGTCCTCTGAGATATGGCCTGTGCTAATCTCCTCGGCTTCCTCAATCTTCTTCATCTTCTTCTCCTTTTGATTCTCTTGAGGTCCCTCGAGAAGTCTTTTGCCCTTGTCCCTGCCTAAACTTAAGTTTAAGTCAAGTTATTTTTCCTTGGCCTCCACTGTGAGATCAATGTACTTCCTTGAGGCCATGATTTGGAAAAATTTAGAAATTTTTGTAAGAATATGAGGTGAGAGGAATACTGGGGGATTGTAGGCTCAGAGATTATTACTCTTTGTGGTGTGGTAACTGAGAACGCTGAGAAGGTTTTTATAGAGAAAAATTTGGACTAAGAGACAAAGAAGATATCTCTTCACCGCACCCCTACACGATCAACCTATGGATTTCTGCAAGCTGGAAGTCAGAAGTCTAGGGTAGGCGTGCACACCGATAGTGCGTTGCATTAATGCCAAAACCACGAAAGTCAGTATTCGGTGGATTTGCGGCCGATTTTACTTGGTTTTCCCATTTCTCCCGTTGGCATTTTTCGAAATTCAAAGAAGTTAATGATATAGCCAATAAAGATTGCCTTGGATGCTTTTATGACGAACTGAAATGCATTTCTCTGTTTTATTGTGTTGTTCTTGAGAGCCTTCAGTTGAGTATAATATACATAACTGATTGAATCATGTTGTAATTACATGTATGTATGTTATTCATGCATAATGAGTGAAGGCTACGACCAAGGAGAATATGTGATGATCCTACATATACTCATAGAGAATGTGAAATCAAAATGACTTGGATAGAATGAAATGTGTAGAGGATGATATATATTCATGGTTACACATACTTACATATAATGCTCTCGTGGGCAAATGAAAGGCAATGTTTCCTTGCATCATGATAATACTTGATACATGTGCCGTAAGCAGTTAACTTTGTTTTAAAATATATATATTTACATATATATTATGTGTAAGTCTAGAGTAAAGACACCGATTAGAATATAAGATAAGGCTAATATGAGACTACTCGATCATAGAGGGACATCGTGATATGGGATTACAGGATAAAACAAGTTTAGAGGGAGAAAATCTCAGACTGAAGAGCGTAGTTAGTCAAAATTTTGAGAAAGGTCAAGATTAGCCGAAAATTTTTTTCAAGAAATCTTTGACTTATGTTAATTGCATTTACTATTTATCTGCATGTCCGACATTAATTGCTGGCATTGCGACGTATGTGATCTGTAAACCTTATAGCGAGCGGCGTATAGGTTATGGTGGCTTTATCTCCAGGGGCTTCGGGTTGTCTATAAATCTTGTATGCCCGTTACCCTACTCATCGCACCAAGCAAACCTACTTCTTTCATTACATACATATTTCTCAATCTCCATTCCTTTCTCATTCGAAGTTATTTCTGAGATCCCTAGAGCAATGGCCGATAATAAGTCTTTCAACTTGAATTTTGAGACTGGCAATGTAGAGCTTGATTTAAATCTAAGTCTCGAAGATAACAAAGGGAAGAGACCTGTAGACAGGTCACCAGAAATTAAGAAGAGAAAGAGGGATGTAATAGAGTTGGAGGAGGACAGTACTGCAGCATCCTCAGAAAATATGCGCCTAGAGCGTAAGATAGAAAGCCTGGAGGGTAAGATAGAGAGCCTGGAATACAAGATAGAGGACCAGAAGCGACTAATAAATCGTCTCTTTGAAAACCAAGAGAAACTGATAAACTGTCGTTTCGGGGAACTAGCTAATCGAGTTGATAGACATTCAATGTTTGCAACTCAAAATTTTCGTGACCAACAAGCAAGGTGTATTGACTGTATGAACGGAGTGACTTATGCTCTTCGCCAAATTTCTCAGGCGCTTCTTCCAAAAACTCTTTCTAGGCTACAACGATTAGCTTCCTCCTTAAGGTCTGAAGCACCTTCCTCTTCTAGACCTGGAGCACCTTTTACATTTCAAAAGCCTCCTTGTCCTTAATTTATTTTTTCTTTTGTTTGTACCTAAAGCTATATTTGGTCTAAGCTTCACGTATTAAAATTATCTATGTACTAGAAATAAAATTTAAGTTAGTAGTTAGATCTTCTTTGTTGAAGTGATTCCTTTTACTGAAAGAACTTGAGGAATGAGAAGATGTTGGACTTATATTTCGTACTTGATTATGGAAATTCTAAAGCAGATAATGGTAATATCCTTTTGACTGAGCAGAGTTACTAAAATGATATTTCATTGCACTTTTGAGCTATGGAGGAATGCTAAATAAGTATTTTATGAACCTATGTATAGAGAACTATGAGTTTGCCCTAAGCATTGAAGGGATACGACTCTATATGAGTCATTGAGGTGAGAGGAATTTCTATATATATTTATTTTATAATTATGCATGAGGAGTATGTTATTTACTTAACATATTTTCTAGGATTGTTCTTCCTAGAGATTTATGTAATAATTTTACGTGATTTTTCCTTTTATATGACGCATTCAATTGAGAGTATCGTCTTAAGGCAGGATGATCGCCTTCGGGCAAGAGAATTACCTATGGTCAAAATGACGCCTTTAGGTACTATACTTGTATTCGTAAAAGTTATAAGTTATGTGTGTGGAAATATGTGCTCTGATATTCAGTATAAACTGGAAAGACCAAGTGCCACTTTTGAAGACGACATCTATTTGAGGTTTTATATGGATATCTGATTAAATGGTTTAAGTTTGGTAAAGGTTATGAGGATGAGACACTTTATGGTACAAAAGGCTGTGGAAAAGATCAAACTGATGAAGAAGAGATTACTTGCTGTTTAGAAAAGGAAAAATTCCTATGAAAATTATTGATAATGCGGTCTAGAGTTCACAGTCGATGCTATAGTGTTATTGTAAATATTACCAAGGATGTGAAGAGGTTTGGGAAGAAATAGATGCAAAGGATGAGATATAGATGAAGTAATCACACTTATTTCAGTCTTGAGATGAGTTTTGAATTCGGGGGACCGAATTCTCTTAAGGGGGTGATAATGTAATACCCAAGAAAAATAAAATATAAATATTTGTTTACAAACTACTGTTACCATTTCAGTATACGGTACTATTCACCCATATAATACTATTTACGTATATGGTACTGTTCATTTATACAATCGAAATGTCAAGTACTAGATGTGGTTTGGTCATAAGAGAAAACTAGAAAGAAGTTTGTATGAGAAAATGACGTTTTATATGTAAAAATACCCTCAGGGACTAAATTGAAAGGACTGATTTGAAAAGAAACTTAAAGGTTTAAGGTGAAAGGATAGTTTTCCCTTTAAGTTTCCAATAGTAATAACAGAAAAATTTTCCATCGTACGCGTGAGGTGCATAGTAACTACATTATTAGAAATGTCATTTTCATGAATAGTAAATTGAATATTTTATTAGTGCATAGTATCAAATAGTACTCTTGACTTTTCCTATAAATAGGCGCTTTCATTTCACTTCTAAACTCACACCTTCAACTTCTCTTCTTCTCTCCTTAAGTTTCTCTTACTTCAATGCTAGGCCTCTGAGATTTGGGCCTTTTCTTTTCAGCTTAGGTAAGGATATTATGCCTTTTCTATGTCTTTCAAATTTTAGCAGTTATTTTCTTAAGTATGCTCTGTAGTTGCGGCTTTGGCTGATCTTCCACATCAGAAAAACTGTCCTTAGCTGCTTACATATTATTTTGATTCTCTGATTACCGAAATAGAATGTAAACTGTGAAGAATACATGTCTAGGAAAGTTGTGGCTAAGGAAAGACCTGGTTTTTAAGTGTGTCCAGTGTGACCCTCCACTCTTTCTTGGGAACTTACCTGGTGTACTCTTTTACAGATTGTATTCTCTATTTCTGGTATGAATAGTAACCGTACATATAAATAGTAACCATATGAATAGTAACCATACGTATGAATAGTAACTGTACATATGAATAGTATCTGTACGAAAACAATCATAACGTATTTTCTCTAATCTTTCATGAAAATCTCCGTAGCAGAACACCGAAATTCACCTGAGCACTATTGTCTGTAATGACTTAGAGAAGCGATGCTCGTACGGAATCCAGGTGAGTGAAACGACCCCGTTTTAATAGAGTTTTAACATTACTGGTGATAAAAAGTATGTCGTAGGACACTCCCAAGATTCATAGGGGAAAATTGGATTCAGAATGACGAATCTAATGAGATAATTAATCCAGAAGTATGGATAAGACGAAACAAGTATTTCATATTGATGTGAAGTTTGAATCTTTTCAAAAATAGATTAATTGTTATCTTGATTTGTGGTTTATAAATTTATAATATAGTTATATACTATACCTGTTATATGGATGAATATTCTATTGTACTTCTAATTATGATATGAAATGCTATTGATTGTGATTGAGCGGGACAGTACCCCCTCTCACGGCAAGGCAGAAAACCCAGTTGACAGGATGTCTTGACCAATGAGTGTGGAGACAACGATTCCCTCAGTAGGGATATAGCCCGGATTGGTGATAAATCCGTGAGGCGCCCTAGCTAAGAGGATGAGGTTGTGCGTCATGGCGGAAATATACATAATTGGTGAGCCGGCCTGTGTGCGCTCTCCGGGATATATTGCCATTGACGAGTACTAGTAACGTTTGTTGAATTGGATGAATTTTTATCTTCTTGTATGTAAGAGGATGATGTTGTGCGTCATGGCGGAAACATACATAATTGGTGAGCCGGCCTGTGTGCGCTCTCTGGGATATATTGCCATTGACGAGTACTAGTAACGTTTGTTGAATTGGATGAATTTTTATCTTCTGTCTATTGGTTGAGTATGAGCCTTTGGATATGCTTGCATGACTGGTAATGTATTTGAATTTTATTAACGCGAGGCCGATTCACTCATTGAGTTTAAAAGCTCACACTGTTTGTACAACCTTTTTGTTCAGATCAGGTTGCCAGCGAAGAATATCTGCTAGAGGAGTAGATCACTTTGGACCTTCCCGTTGTCGGGTAGACCCCTCTTTTGTTATAGATTATGTTGCTCTGTAATCGTCTAGAACATCTTGGTCAGGGGTTTGGCATTTGGTTTGTATGTCAGCATAATAATGTATTTTATACTGAGAATCTATTATTATGTGCAAATCATCTCTATGATTTTCAGATAAGAAAAGTTGATATATTTTCTTCATATTTATTAAGGAATTGTTATTTTGATAACATAGATAATTTAATCTCATGGGTAGAATTTATCGAAGGGCTTACAGTGATGAGAGATGCATCATTGTGCCGGTCATGTGCCTAGAAAACGGGTCGTGACACAATCGATCAACATGCCCATCTCGTCCTGTTTTACCAGACCAATCAGATTAAATAATATTTTATTTGTACGATTATATTATCTATTGAGATTTTAAAAAAAATTCTCATTCTAAATTGTTAGGCTATTATTTTGTCGTATGTGGCTTAGGGTAAACAGAAAAATATTTAAGAAAAAAATTATTTAATAAACAAAATTAAAATCTATAATTAAAAAAATTTATATATTTACTTTGTATTATATGTACACATCTATACAAAATTACAAACTATAATAAAAATTAAAAAATAAAAATTTAAACAAAAATTGGTATTAATAGTTACATATTGATTCATTAAAACTTAAAAAAAATATAAATTATGAATATTCTTAAAATTGTCAACAAAAATAAAAGTTATATTAATTTAAATCTTTTAAATTGCTAACAATAATTAAATACATTTTATTAAAATTATTATGAAAACCATTACACATTAATAATAATTATATACGTTAATTTAATAAAATAACAAATGCCAATCTCATTATTATCATAATAAAAAAAATTCATGTATTTTATTAATATTATAATTTTATAAACTATAATCATAAATAGATGTTTTAAAATAAATAAATCAAAATCTTTATGGATAAATATAAAATATCATTAATTTAATTTAATAAAAAATAATTATGTAGGCCAGTTTAATAATAAATAAATAAATGATAAAATATATATAAAATACACACATAAATAAATTGTTAACACATATAAAAAAATTTTCATCATAAAATTTCATTTTCAAAAATAAATAACATTATTTGTATAAAGTAAAATAAAAAATATACATGAATATTTTTATAAAAAATATGATTTCATAATTTACTAATTAGTTCATTTATTATTCACATTAATTAAAATTGGTTGGTTCATTAAATTCCTTACATTGTTTTTCATTTTAATAATAGTAAATTTAATTAATGACAATTGTAATTGGTATTTTTTTATTTTTTAATATCTACTTTTCTACTACAATTTATATATTTTCATATTTTTTATTCAATTAAAATATAAAAATTGAGAATATTCTTAAAATCTAAGAAAATAGTCAAAACAAAACTTTCAAATTATTAAAAGTTATTATATATCTTTTTTAATATAATTATTGAAAGTAAATATTATATAAAAATAAAATAATCATGTATAATTTATTTATTACATAATTTTAGTTTAAATAAAAAAATTTTTCCAACATCAATATTGTTTTAAAAAAATTGATGTAAAAATTTTTTCAATATTTTAATAATAATTATATTCATGGTGTTGGTAACTCGAGAATTGGGTGTCAATATTACACACCAAATTCAACCAAACTCTGGTCAAATTTGGTGAGGTTTATAAAAAAAATTATCCCACACAGAATTCGACTCTGTGGGTGGAAATTAATAACAAATACAACATGCAACAAATTGCATATATGCACTGAATTTGACCAGGAGTTGGTCGAATTCAGAAGAAAGTTAGTATATAAGAAAATAGTTTTGAATAGTTAGTATACGGGAAAATTTTTTAAAAAAAGTTAGTACCACGGTATTTTCTCCGTCAATTCTTTTGTGAAATAGCTTTTTATTCAATTCTATTAAAAATAAAGCATGTGTAAATTATTTTATAAAAAATTAATTTAAGCAATATTAAATTGTCAAAAAATATATTATTATTTTTAAAAATTATATACTCATCGTATTTAAATAAAAAAAATCTGATAGTAAAAATATAAAAAATGGAATCAAAGATTTTTCCTTCTTTTGTTGCAATCAGTCTCGATGAGATAAGACTTGCAAATGGATAAATACAAAGCATATATACATTCCCACTTTTTTCAGTTTCAAGAATGCCGAAAAAAACATTGGAAGAATCTGCAGTTAAAGAAGATGGTTAAGGCGGTGGT
The DNA here is from genome assembly GCA_037074585.1 of Biancaea sappan. Lineage (NCBI taxonomy): Eukaryota > Viridiplantae > Streptophyta > Magnoliopsida > Fabales > Fabaceae > Biancaea > Biancaea sappan. The sequence goes on along the minus strand of CM073496.1, from coordinate 51,575,897 downwards.
GGAGATTGCTAGAAGGAGGGAAGATGATCACGGAACCCAAACAAATGGATAGTTTAGGAGGGATCGTGTGATGATTATAGAGTGGGTGGTCCAAGCTGAATATAATGAATTGAAATGCGTTATCGAGATGCCATTCAGTTCCCATTTCATGACCCGTGTTCAACTTGTGGTTCTAGATGTTTGGTGTTGGAGTGATATATCAAGAATGCAACGGGGTTAATGTGTTTGTTTTCATTTGCAAGTCGCTACAAGCTCTACATGCGTAAGAGAAAATGAGACTGTATCCGCGTTACAAGTGGGTAAAGAGACGAAGGAAGTGGAACACTGATTGATTGATGCATTGACAGGGAGATCAGAGAAACTACCAGAGTAGGCAGGAAGCTGAAGTGAGGCATATATATATATATATATATATGTATGTGCCTAATTATTACCGACACACATGCGAGGGGCGAGAAAGACAAGGAAGAATAACGTGATGGTCAGCCTCATCCACGAGTGTGTTAAAGTGGGCATTTTGCTGGCCGTTTGTGGTTTACTTGGCGTTAAATTGCCTAACTCTAGTGCGTTGGACCAAACACCCACGGTGTCATAACGCCTTTCTCCGCCTTCTAACAGAAAAGCACAATAACTGGCCTGCAAAATAAAGTAGGGAAAATTTCAAAAATGAGGGCAGCGATCCAGAGCCCCATATTCTCAATTGTTTTTGCACGTGGTCACCTTATAATATGATCAAATATGCATCAATTCACGGGCCATGGGGTTGATGAATATGTGTTGTCCTCTTGCTTTCATCCCTAGAATGAATTCAAGGTGATGTGGGAGTTGAATATATATTTCAAATGTGTTGCTTTAATAGTGTTAAAGTCAACTTTAATTTCTCTTCCACTAGTGGATTGTTGGCATTTGACATTTGACACCACTAATTTCCCACTTCTAGCCTTGTCCCCATCTAACAAAACGGTCCCGATAACGTCCACTTTCGGACATTCATTTGCATTCATTCCAGTTATTAATTTGCATTCATTCCAATTATGTGACTTCAAGAGACTCGGAAGTCCCTCTTGAGAGTGTAAGGTCAGAATTGAAAGTCGGAGTATTTTTGCAGTCATCAAGTTGCACTTCAAAGGATTTAGAAAATTAATTTTTATAAATTTTGTAGATATTAACAAATTAATTAAATTTTGTAAAATTTAAATATTAATTTATTTTATCGTGTTAACTGACTGTTTTTTTTCTTTCTCAAAGTACTTCAAAATATTTAAACTTTTAGGAAGCTACCTTCTCTCATTTATTCGTAGCAGTCGAGTATCTGTTTCTTCCACGACAAAGTATAGACATAGATCAACGCAAACAACAAATAGCGAGCCGGCAATTTGCAGAGGGAGGTGCAAGATGAAAGCCATGAGAGTTGAAGTTCTTATTTCACCACTTTGAATTACTATACCATCAGATTTATGTTACAGAAATGCCAGCCATCAATTCTAGTAAATTAAAACATGCTAAAACACTTTACTTTCTATTAACTTTATCTAATTCCTCTGTGCTACTTGAAGTGGCGGCACCGTTTAAGGTTGCATTTGCACGGCCTTCTGTGTCTAAGGTAGTGACCATCTCGGTCTGTGCTTCCGTTCTGAACTTACTGTATATGTCGCCTTTGTAGAACTTTCGAGTCCTAATCACCAGAATGAAAGAAACTAAGCACCCAACCAAGGTCGCAGCTGTGATTATAATAAAAGCCATTCTATAACAATGTACTCCTACGCATCTCAAGTCTTCCCCTGCTTTCCTCGTGAGCCCCTTCGCCTCCAATTGTTTCAAAGCCTCTTTGTCGTATAAATAACCGGTCACTTTCACGTTCAGTATGTAGGATCCGACGGGGCTCGCCACTGCTCCGAAATTGTACAACGTAGAGTAGTATTTGAGGCCAAATATTTCAGATATGATGGCAAACATCAACGGCCATTGTGCTCCGAAGCAGAACCCAATGATCACGGAAGTGAAGTAGAGAGAGTTGGGGACTCCGAAGGCAATCAGAAGATGGCCGACACACGAGACAAGCATGACCAAACTGAGCATCAAGGGACGAGGGAATTTGTATTTGGTCAAGAAGATTTCAGAGGCGAATCCTGCGACTGCTCGTCCTAGGTAGTTCCATATGCTCACTAAGGACACAAAGGTGGTCGTGCTTTTTGATGGGTATCCCAAGGAATTCCCTATTTGTCCCAAATTGTCAATCGCCGTTAATGTTCCACCCACACCGAATGTCGTGGCGGTGAACAGAATCAACATGTCAATGCTGAACAGAGCTTGCAATATGGTGTAGTCCTCTCCCCTGTTTGGCGGCTTGAAAACGTTGCTCAGACAAGAGCTCTCCTTCTCCGAGGGTGTTGGAGTTGTGGAGGATTCCATTCTTGGAATTGGAGGTGGAGCTTCTGTGACTACTCTCAATTCGGGAGCTTGGGTCAATGCTTGTTTTGCAGCCCTCCAGAGGTGGAATTCCTCTCTGAAGACAACAACCAGAGGGAGAAAGAGTAAAAACATAACCACAATGCCATCGACCACATACTCGATCGCCGTAAAGCTAAGCTTGTTCTGTACTATGATTAGTACCATGAGAAACCCAGCGAGGCCAAGCGAGATATAAAGAAGATTATAGAAAACTTTGAGCTCTCTGGGTTGTCGAACTGTGTTGAGAATCCGAATGGTGGGGAGGAAGAAGAAGGAAACAGCAGCGGGAAGCCAAGCAACGAGCAAGATAAGAGACTTGGAATTGTCGCCATAGAAAGCATGGTAAAGCTGAGTCATAATGGCACCGCTGAGACCGACATAACCTTTGAGAAGGCCCAGAACACTTCCACGGCTCTCCGGGAAGTTCTTAACGCACGTGACTAAAGCACCGGTGTTGGCAAAAGACTGAGAATTAGCACCAATGCAGATGTAGAGACACATTTGCCAGAGTTGGGGTTTGGGAATACGGTTGGTGACGGCGAGCCAGATCATGAAGTAGCCGAAGAAGTTCATGATGGCCCCGATTGAGAGCACCACCCATGGAGGGGTTATCTCGTTGATTAAGCCGGACAAGACCCCCACATTGCCTCCCAAGTCTTTGAAGAAGCTGAGCAGGTTGAGAGTGGTCTGGTCGTACCCCAGTGAGGTCTTGACGTCGGTAGAGTATAGACTGAACATGTAGGTGGCTCCAGCAACGGCCATGATTAGCAGAGACGCGAACACCATGAACCACCGGCCGGTGATCACACGGTGGAGGAAACCTCTCATTTCTCTCCACCCACCACCGCCGACAAACTCTGCAACCACCATCTTTTTCAATTATGATTTATTGTTGAGTTTGTGTTTTGGATGGAGGAATGGGTGTTTGTGTGTTGAGTATATATAGAAATTAAGAGGGAGAAGTGATAAAAGGGGAGGAGGTTGCACACGGAATGAAATACTGTTAGTTTGACTTCGGGGTTGGGTCGGGGTGTATGAGAAACACATGTGCGACACCAATTATATGAGCCCAGAAAATGACATGCATTATTATACGCGCAGTGGTCTTCATTGTTCTTCTAACAACCAGTGGCTCACAAGACACTGACGCAACGGTTGAACTGGGGGATGTATATCTCAATACGACACTAATGGGGGTAACACAATCATAATTGTCCTTGTTTCTTACCAGAACCCACTCTCACAGTTTCACCCTTCATCCTCTTTACTCATTTAACTAGTTGCTTTCGGTGCAAAAACAGAACCTCTAACTACTTGTAGATAAATAAAATTGTTGCCCCGTACGTGGCCCCAGAGACAAATGGAGAGAATCTTGAAAGCATCATAATTCATTTGACAGTTCTTTTCTTGTGAGTATATGTAACCGAAGTATTGCTAGGAGAGTCTTCCCAGTAATTAGGTAGGATAAGGAGTGTGGGTGTGGGGTGTGGGTCATACCCATAATTGAGATATTCAGATGTTACCTACCTAGAAATCAGTTTTATGCTTGATAATAATTTAAATTTGATTGTAGAGTGCAGTGATATAGGAAGGGAAAAAAGAAAACCTCTTTGATTTTGGGTTAAAAAGACTTTTTAATCCCTACAGATATTAGATGATTGTAGGCCTCATTTTAATAAGTAAGACTCACAGCTATTTAATAGTTATAGGATGTCAAAAAAAATTTTTAACTTTGAGGTCAAGGAAGTTCTCTACAAGGAAAGGGATGACGATGTCAGATATTACGTTATCACCGTCCTGCAAAGGCCACGATGGGGATTCAACGTGGATTTTGCAGAGAATGAGGATGAGAGGTCAGAACTGAAAGGAATCAGATCCACTCCAGCGCCTATAAGGCGTTGGAGGTCCTGCGCACCATGTGGCGCACAGGTATGCTCAAAGTGGGATCCACATTGTAGTGGGACCCACTTTCATTTATTTTTTAAATTTTTTTTACCTACAATTTCTTTTTTTTTAAAATTTTAATTTTTTAAAAATTTTATATTTCTACAATAAATTATAATAAATTAAATTAAACATTATTGTAAACTCTAAATCATAAATCCTAAACCCTAAATTCTAAATTCTAAACCCTAAACTCTAAACTCTAAACTTTAAATCCTAAACCCTAAACCCTAAATGCTAAACTCTAAACATTAAATCCTAAATTCTAAATTCTAAATCCTAAACTCTAAACTCTAAACTTTAAATCCTAAACCCTAAACCCTAAACCCTAAACCCTAAATTTTAAACTTTAAATTCTAAATTATAAATTCTAAACTCTAAACTTTAAACTTTAAATCTTACATCCTAAATCCTAAACTCTAAACCTTAAACCCTAAACCCTAAACCCTAAATTTTAAAACTTAAATCCTAAACTTTAAATCCTAAATTTTAAATTTTAAATCCTAAATTCTAAACTCTAAATTTTAAACTTTAAATTAAGTATTATTGTAAATTCTAAACTCTAAAATCTAAACCCTAAATTTTAAATTAAATATTATTATAAATTTTAAAAAATTAATTTTTTTTATTTTTTAAAAATAATAAAAATTAAAAAAAGTCGCGCAGGCCGCGTAGTAGGAGATCCGCGTTCGAACTGAAATGGGCAAGGAGATAAGCGTGGGTCAGACTGAGAACAAAGAGAGTTTGACCACGCGCCTACTTTGTCGGCTTTTGCTCACTCCAATTCTCAGCTTTGCTTTCTTTCTTTCTACCAGCAATTTCGGGGTCCTTGACTACCTTCCAATTCCATTGGGTCCTTCACTTTTATTTATTCAGTACCTAAATTCGGTTTTATTGTTCTGCCTTCTTCCCGGGAGTCCGCTTTCTAAGACCCAATGGAAGCAGTTTAGCTATAGATAATTGGAAGTTTTAATTTTTTTTTATTAATTACAGTTTTAATCGTAGTTAAATTAAATTATAGTTAAAATTTATATTTAACTATAATTTTAATTATAATTAAATAAATAAAATTATGACTAATAAAAAGTTGAAGCTTTCAAATGTCTGTAGTTGATCATGATCTCAAGTTTCATGCTCTAAATCTTTTGTTTAGCTAAACAAAAATTATCTAATTAAGTGGAGTTTATATAAATTTCACTTATCAATGTTAATCAGATGATTTTTTTGACCAAACACTAATATTTAGTCAAACAAGATCATCCAATCAAATAGAACTTATATGAACTCTACTTACTAATATTAATTGAACAACTTATTTTTAGAATAGGCTAACCTCCTGCGACCAATAGGTCATTGAAGCTTTGAATTTTAGTTCAACGGTTCTCATTTATTTAATTTTTTCAGTTCTTTTAAAAAATTTATAATTATTATTTTATTTTTATTATTGTACTTATAATTATTATTAAATTAATTAGTACTTATAAAAAAATTTAAAAAATATATTAAATAAATAAAAATTGTTAAATCAACGACTCTGAATTATTTGTGTGCAAGAAGGGATCCGACCCTCTTTTTTGGGCCGTGTTTGTTCAAGTGCATGCCATCGACTTTACTTTTAAAATTGGCATCTATATCCATAGATGGACTGCGCATTAATGCTCCAAATCATCTAACAGTTCTCCCTCAATAAACGTTGAAACGCTACTGACTTTTATGAATAAAAAAGTCCAGTAATTTGGTCAAAGTTGTCTCGTTTGGCACTTTCTTCATACATCCAATATATTTTACTTTTAACTCTTAACTACTAAGTTCATTTCTTATGTATATTCATTTATTTTCTTATTTTACACAAAATTATTGCTTGAAATGATAAAATATTAAATCTATAAATTTGTAAATAAAAGTCAATACAAGATAATTTGGCTACATCTATAATATATGTTGCTCCTTAATTTTTGAGCGGTAATCAAACATTTTTTGGAACGCAGGTTCTCTAAATGTGTTCAATTTTTATTAGATAGAGAAGTATTTAATTCCTCCACAAATAAATAGAAATTATCTAATCTAATCTATGCAATTATGTAAAGTAGTTTTAAAAATTTATGAAATCAAATTTAAATAATTAATGGGATCATACTTTATTAAAATTAGCTATTTTCTTTGGACAATAAAATTACCTAATTTATATACTCGTTAAAACTGTAGGTTTCTTTTGAATTAAAGTAGTTGATCACTTCCTTTTATGCCAGTAAGTTTGCATAATTCATAATATTCATAAGTATATATAATTCATATACTCATTAATTCAATTTTATAACAATAAGTCTGGATTGTCCTAATATACTCTAAGCAATTAGTACGCCATATATCTTCATATTACTTCCTTGAACCAATATCAAAGGTTAGTCAATGTCCCCCTCTCATTCTCTTTCATAGCTTTCTTATTTATCTCTTTTTTGTGGGAGTTTAGTCTTTTGTTTATAGAAATTTTCGTCCTCTCGTTATAGAAGCTATTGTCTCTTTATTTTTATTTTCAGATTTGTTTTCAAATCTAGTTTCTTTGTAAGTGTTTTTGTTTTCAGTGTTTTTTTTTTCAGATCTGATCTCTTTGTAAGTTTTTTGTTTAGTTTTCTATTTTTTGAATTGATATTGTTTGAGGTTCAATCTTTTAAGAAAGCTTCAGATTTGCCTGTGTTTTTGGATTAATCAAAACTCATTATTAATCAACATGTACTGTCGATATGTTTCAAGGATAGATAGATGAAACGACTCTAGAATTTTTAATAGTATATATTGGTTTGCCTTCTTTAGTTGGTAAGTCATTATATACTTTTTCTCTAAATCTCTTGATAGATTTTAAAGTTCTTTTGAGAAATTATCTTCTTTTTTATTTTTTTGTTTTAATTTTTAGAAACCTTTATTGCATTTGGCTAATACAATCCTCTGATTTTTTTTTAATATGATCTAGTTTAAATCTTATTAGCCATTATAAAAAAGTTCCGTACCTTTGTGGTTGATGCGCAAACTACACTCTGTAATTCGCGCATCAACCGTTGGATTCACCACGTCACGTGGCTCATCTATTGCTTCTTCTTTTCCGCTCATGATATTCACCAAAGTAACAAGTTTATTTGCGTTAACGCTAATGCTCATCACCTTCTCCGAGGTCGAGCTCTTCCCCCTCGAAGGCCAATTGCTCGACGACCCCTTTTGTTGGAATGCTTACGGCACTCAGGAGACCATGACCATTCTTCCCATTGATTGCCTCAAAGATGGCAAGCCTGCCACTGTTGGAGAGCTCGCTAGTGTCGTCCTCGAAACCACTGTCAGACATCAAGAGCCCAAAAGCTATGGCCAGTCTCTCATTGTGCAACCTCAGGGTGGTCTATTTTTTCAACACTGTTTTTAACCTCAGCCCAAAAGCTAATTGTCTTCTGTGTGCTTCTGGTGATGAGCGTTGGGTGCATTGACTGGGAGTCCCATTTATTTCGTTGCTTTTGACTTTGTCATATTTCTTGGGTTTGAATCCTATCTTCTCCTCCAAGTCTTCAACGTTCTATAACCCAACGCCTACATCACATCTCTTGGAATTGGTAAACCATTATCTTTTCAATATATAAAAAGGGTGAAACCATGGAAGAATACGATTAATTATATGTTCATTGTCTGTGTCTCCTCAGTCCCAATATTGAACTTAATTAGGAAGTCTAAAAAACCAGCACGCACGTGGTTATTAATTCTCTTCTTTTGTTTCTTAGGAATTTATGGTTCAGATATGTAACAAAAGCAGCTTGTGAGGGTGTCGACTCATGCTAATATTTCATGCAAATATATGCAAGAGAGCCCACTAAGAATTATTTAAAGTCAATCCAATGTTGGTTTTATATATACTTCCAAAATAATGTATATATACCTTGTTTTCCTTTCATTTTCACATTCAGCAAGCGAATGCAGAGAAAGTCTTCGTCATGGTTTTACTTGATTAATTCTTTTCACACAAGGCTTAACTATGTTTTCGAAGAGATTCACAGATCTAACATAAAAAGAAGTTGGCCTTCAGGCAGCTGGCAGTGGAAACACAGAAAAATGCACAGAATGCACAGAAGCAAGGAAGAAGCAGGGGTCCAGCGAGAGATAATGGCCTTCAGGCAGCCAGCGGCTGAAATACAGAAGCTTTCAGGCAGATGACGGCGGAACCACGCCAGCACGAGAGGCACGAAAGTGTCACGACCCGTTTTCTGGGCACATGACCGACACAATGATGAATATCCCATCACTGTAAGCCTTTCGACAAATTCTACCCATGAGTTTGATTATTAATCATTATCTCTATATTCTCAAAATAATCATTCCTTAATAAATACGAAGGAAATATATCAAATTTTCTTAATTAATAGATTCTCAATACAAAATACATTATCATACTGAAATACAAGCCAAATACCAAACCCCTGACCTAGATGTCCTAGACGATTACAGAGCAACATAATCTATAACAAAAGAGGGGCCTACCCGACAGCAGGAAGGTCCAAAGTGATCTATTCCTTTAGCGGATGTTCTTCGCTAGCAACCTGATCTGAACAAAAAAAATTGTACAGAGAGTGTGAGCTTTTAAACTCCGTGAGCGAATCGGCCTCGCGTTAATAAAATTCAAATATATTACCATTCATGCAAGTATATCCGAAGGCTCATACTCAACCAATAGACATAGTTAGAAATTACATACAAGAAGATAAAAATTCATCCAATTCAACAAACGTTACTAGTACTCATCAATGACAATATATCCCGGAGAGCGCACACAGGCCAGCTCACCAATTCTAAAATTCATCCAATTCAACAAACGTTACTAGTACTCATCAATGGCAATATATCCCGGAGAGCGCACACAGGCCAGCTCACCAATTCTAAAATTCATCCAATTCAACAAACGTTACTAGTACTCATCAATGACAATATATCCCGAAGAGCGCACACAGGCCGACTCACCAATTATGTATATTTCCGCTATGACGCACAACCTCATCCTCTTAGCTAGGGCGCCTCACGGATTTATCACCAATTCGGGCTATATCCTTACTGAGGGAATCGTTGTCTCCACACTCATTGGTCAAGATACCCTTTCAACCGGGTTTTCCGCCTTGCCGTGAGAGGGGGTACTGTCCCGCTCAATCACAATCAATAGTACAACAGTTCATATCATAATCAGAAGTACAATAGAATATTCATCCATATAACAGGTATAGTATATAACTATATTATAGATTTATAAACCACAAATCAAGATAACAATTAAACTGTTTTTGAAAAGATTCAAACTTCACATCATCATGAGATACTTGCTTCGTCTTATCCATACTTCTGGATTAATTATCTCATTAGATTTGTCATTCTGAATCCAATTTCCCCCTATGAATCTTGGGAGTGTCCTACGACATAATTTTTATCACCAGTAATGCTAAAACTCTATTAAAACGGGGTCGTTTCACTCACCTGGATTCCGTACGAGTATCGCTTCTCTAAGCCGTTACAGACAAGAGTATTCAGGTGAATTTCAGTGTTCCGCTACAGAGATTTTCATGAAAGATTAGATAAAATACGTTAGGATTGTTTTCATACATACACTGTTCATACATATGATTACTATTCATATGTACGGTCACTATTCATACGTACAGTTACTATTTATACGTACGAATACTATTTATACGTATGGATACTATTCATACATATGGCACTATTTATATATACGGTCACTATTCATATATACGGAGACTGTTTATACTAGAAATAGAGAATACAATGTGTAAAAGAGTACACCAAGTAAGTTTCCAGGAAAGAGTGGAGGGTCACAATGGACACACTTAAAAACCAGGTCTTTCCTTAGCCAGAACTTTCCTAGACATGTATTCTTCACAGTTTACATCCTATTTCGGTAATTAGAGAATCAAAATAATATGTAAGCAGCTAAGGATAGTTTTTCTGATGTGGAAGATCAGCCAAAGCCGCAACCACAGAGCATACTTAAGAAAATAACTTCTAAAATTTGAAAGACATAGAAAGGGCATAGTATCCTTACCTAAGCTGAAAAGGAAAGGCCCAAAATCTCAGAGGCCTAGTATTGGAGTAAGAGAAACTTAAGGAGAGAAGAAGAGAAGTTGAAGGTGTGAGTTTAGAAGTGAAATGAAAGAGCCTATTTATAGGAAAAGTCAACGGTACTATTTGTCACGCCAATAAAATATTCAATTTACTATTCATAAAAATGACATTTCTAATAAAATATTTCAAGTTATTGGTTACTATTGAAACTTAAAGGGAAAACTGTCTTTTCACCTTAAACCTTTAAGTTTCTTTTCAAATCAGTCCTTTCATTTTAGTCCCTGAGGGTATTTTCACCCATAAAACGTCATTTTCTCCTACGAACTTCTTTCTAGTTTTCTCTTATGACCAAACCACATCTAGTACTTGACATTTCAATTGTATAAGTGAACAGTATCATATACATAAATAATATTATACATGTGAACAGTACAGTATACTAGCATAGTAACTATAGTTTGCAAATACACATTTATATTTTATTTTTTATGGGTATTACAGAAAGAGTTGAGGCCTCCTTATAGAAGTTTCATTGGGAAGCATCAGCGTTCACGCAAATAAACTTTTTGGTGAATATCTGTTGTGAAAAATGGAATATTTCAAAAAGAATATTTTAAATTGTTGTGAAAATAATTTTACAAAAATAATTTAATTATTTTCATACTTATCTGACATGATGGGAATTATGTTTGTTATACATAATTATTCACTTATTTTAAATTTAATTATAATCTTATTTTTATAACTAACCATCACCCACTATCTCCACTATCCCATGATCAATTTGTTATAATTATCTTTTTATATTTAATTATAAATTAATTGTCTCTTTTTGAGATATTTATCCCTCATATCTTGCTTCTAGTTTTGAGATTTCTAACCTAACTTTTGTGATATTGGGTTACACAACTTTTCTTTCTCTGCTGTTCTGTGACCTGGGTTTTATCCCAAAAGGGCCTGTTTTATCCTGTGAGAAAAGCCACGAATCTTTCCTTAAGGACAGTGTCAACCAGAGCACAACTCAGGCTATGTTTGTCTTGATAATTTCCTCAATTTTTCCAACAATCTTAAGGAAAGATTTATACAATGCAACCCAGAAAAATTGAGGAAAGGATGGACATTCCATGTCACCTCCATTTCAGTGAGGGAGTGAGTGAGAAGCCCATAGAAGAATTACAATCTTAGAAGATCCAAGAGAAATACGCACAATGGGAGTGGATTTGAGCTCACAAGAATGCCTTTTTCCTATCCTGTTCTCCAAGCCGCAAGCGCACGAGTTCACCTGTGGAAAGTAGCGCCGGGGGTCACGCAATGAGATCGACAGCTGAGTCAGATGGCAGTAATGGCGCCATCTCTGGTGGCAAGGAGTAGTGGCGATGCTGTTTGTAACAAGATCAACGCCGCCGACTATGGTAGGAGTTGACAGGGCATCGCCAAGTTCAAACCTCCAACAACGCCGTAGTCACAAGTTGGAACTCTAACAATGAACCTTGAATGCAGAATGGCGATATGACCGGAAAACCCAGAAACAAATACTGATAGTGCCTCAAAAAGGTACCGTTATTACTTTCTCACCTTGATATTGTTTATGCGACCCTAATGTTGTATATGTGTATTTGGGCTCTTTTCATTTAATGGATGAATACTGCTGAAAGAAGGGAGTATGGTAATTACTAATTATTATGTTCTATTTCAATCTGGTAATAATTGTGAATACCTTGGGGTTTTGAGTCCTGAATGATATTATTGATTTATTATATATGTGGGTGAGATTCTGATTTATATATATATGTGTGTGTGTGTGTGTGTGTGTGTGTGTGTGTATTATATATATATATATATGTTATTTCTCTACACTTTGTAAGGTATCTGTGAGTGGATACTGAGACTATGATTTGGACAGTGAGTTTGATGGAAATTTGTTTTTAATTAAAAGCGAATCATGGTGATTTTTTTCTTTAACTCAAAAGGGTGGTTCTTTTTTTTTTAGTGAAACAATGATTCATGGTTCGTTAAAATGAAATGTGATTGATAATTTTAATATTAATTCGATTTTGACGCTTGTAATTCTTAAAACTTGACTTATTAGAAATCAATTTATGGTTTTAAATTTGAAAGTATAAAGTTTTGTGTCAGTTTAGATTATAACCTCGTGTGTGATCCTGAAACTTTGGAATTTGCTTGAGCTTATTCTATCTTGCAAGCCTGTCAAATTAAAATCTGATATATATGTATGTATTAGTGAGTGTATATTAGTTATATATATCTCGGTGTGTGCGCATATCTGTGTGTGTATACAAGTTATATATATGTTATATATGTGTGCATATCAGTTTTATATATATATATATATATATATGCACATGGGTGTGCGATTTTTTTTTAATCAATGTGCATATCATAATGAGGTATATATATATATATATACAAAAATAAAAGTTGTAGCTTTGATGATGATTTTTCAAAGTGGCTTTCATGTTAAATGGTGTTTTTGACATGATAATATTTTTATTTTAACGTTATTTATTATGAGGAAAATGATACATAATATTGTGAGAGAATCACATATATATGAAATATGTTATCTTGTGTGCTAGTCTTTTCCTCATTATTGAGACTGTTAAAGTGTATACATATATATATTTGTGAAATATTTGAGAAAATGCATATATTTATATACTTGTGGTATATTTTAGAAAATATATGTATAAATATATTTTGGACTTTAAGAAATTTCATATAAAGAGTCTCATATGAATAGTATATTTTTAGGTGAAAGAAATTGTGGATTTCTTGAAAATGGCACTATAACCATCAATGTGGGGGTTATAGAGTTTTACAAATTCAAAATGTTTTCACCTAAATTATTATTTTTGTTAAACAATATTATAAATTACATTTGTCATTTTGGAACCAAATTTTTGTGACCTTTGTGACCAAATTTGTGAACATTGGCGTATAAAATTTTGGGTCAATTTGGAAATTGAAAAAAAAAATCCATCTCATTGAGATGATGATATACCGTTAATTTCTAAATTGAGAAAACCATCTCATTGAGATGATGATATGCCATATGTAAAAATTAAAGTAAGCATTTTCAAATACTAATTTTTTATGACTTTTTTATTGTACAAAGAGCCACAATAAATTTTAATATGTTAGGTCAATTTTAAATTGACAATACCATTTCATTGAGATGATGATATGTCATAAGTAAGAATTGGAGTAAGTATTTACGAATGCTAGTTTCTTACAACATTTTTATTGTGCAAAGAGGTACAATAGTGATAAGTTATTAGTCACAAAAATTTTGAGATTGAGAAGTTCCAAAATGATTATGTGTAATTATTTTCTTATATAATATTATTATATGGTGGATGAATATATTTGTGCATATATATTATGTGTTTGAATACCCACTTATAATAATTTTGAGACTTTATATGAGTAAATTATGTACTAAATAAAGTACATACAAGTTGTGGTATTATACTTCTTCAAATTCTAAAATATTTAAAAGTGTAGGGGTATTTTTCAAGCTTATATTATGCTCTATGAAAAGAATTTTTGGGTATTTCTTTTATACCAACAAGTGTGAGATTTGTAAGTATGTTGTTATAAAACTATACAAATTTTTGTAAAAATGTTTTGGTCAATAGTTAATGTTATTGTAGTTTAATAAAAATTTTATGGGTTTAATATATTTGAATATTGAGGATATCTTATAAATTTCTATTGACATAACTATTGATAATATGAAAAGACTTTCTTAAAACTTATGTGTGAATATTCAACCTTTTAAATGTTGAAAATTGTGTTTGTAAATTTTTGAAATTTTACAATAAAATTTTATGGTCATATTATTATGAGCTTTTTAAAATATAAGTTTTATGGCAATATTACTGTGAGCTTTCTAAAACTATGTGAAATATAAATTTTCACTTTGTGAACTTATTTTTAATTCTACATTTCAAGTTTTGGTGAATAGTCAAAAGAATTAAAATCAAAATGGGTTAGTAGAGTTTTTTTTTAATTTTATTCTTACTATTGTAGGCTTTATAAAGTTGTAATACCCGTTAATTTCAGAATATAATTCGCTTAAGAGTATTTTAGAATTCTACAACGTTACTTTAGTTATTTATTTTGGTCATTTTTAATTTTCATATTTAATTGTTCTCTTTGAATATTATTTATGAAAATTGAGTTAAATGACTGGACTAAATATTTGCACAATGTGGGATATATTCTAAGAATGATGAAATTCATGGAAAAGTGGTTTCAGAATGGTCAATTAGTCCATTTATTGTAAATTGACTGGATGGATTTGGATGTTGGGTTATGGATACCCATGGGTTATTGAATAACCCATTAGAAATATTTAATATAAAGTTTCAATAGTACCCTCTCATTTTCACGCAGAAGGAAAAAAAAAAAAGCTGAGAAGTGAACAGTGACTTTGTTTTCTCTCGTTTCTTCATCCTTTTCTCAAATCCTTTCCTTGATCTTCAGAAGTTCGATTATTTGTTCGGTTCAAAAGCTTTGTAAGGATCAAATGTAAGCTTTAATCTCGTTATTTTCCTTAAATCTAAGTTTATATGGAAGATTAGAGGAGGTTTTGTTCTTGAAGATTTTGATGATAATTCGTGAATCTCAGTTGTTTTAGAAGTTATATTTGAGTTATAATCGGTTAAAAGAGTTGAAATTCTGGTTTTGAAACAAGAAAGGAAAGGATGAATTTGTGAGAAATTTCTGCAAAAACTTCTGCAAAACTCGAGTTACTGTAGCGACCAGATTTCGGGAAATTTTCTTCGAGTTACTGTAGCAGTTACTGTAGTGTCGGCAGTCAACGGTACTGTAGCAGTCAACGTTACTGTAGCGAACCGGCACTGTAGCGAACCATTACTGTAGCAAACCGTTACTGTAGCAATCAGAAAATTTTACGTATTTTCGTGATTTTGTTTCCTTTCTTATGTTTCCTTGTAATATATTTTACTAGGAAATTTTCCTACACAAATTCTAGTGTGGAACAAGGTAAACTTGGACAAACATCAAGGTGAGTGAATAACCTTGCTCAGCTAATTTGATATTACTAGTCAAAGTACAATATAAGTCTCATTTACAATATTATTTGGATAATAAGCAATCAATTTTCATATGGGAGTATATGATGATCGGTAGAAATAAGAGTATGTAGAAATTATTTTATTTCATGACAATTGTATTATGTGATAAATTCTCACTATCTTGTCAATGAGTAAAGATCTACGGGATCTAATACACGAGTTTGAAAGGGTTAAAGTCTCATACTACTCGGTGTATATCTAAGAAAGCTCATACACGAGTTTGAAAGGGTTAAAGTCCCATACTACTCAATGCATATCTATGAAACCTATACACGAGTTGAAAGGGTTAGAGTCCCATACTACTCGGTGTATATCTATGAAATCTTATTCATGAGTTTGAAAGGGTTAGAGTCCCATACTACTCGATGTATAAGACAATTAAATATATGAGTAAATGTGGTATTTGTACTTTTGATATTTTATATAGTACAGTTATTTACTTACTGAGTTTTTAAATAAACTCACACTCCCTATGATTATTTTTTTCAGATACAAAAAACAAAGAACAAGAGTATCCGTTTGAAGAATAGAAGCCCCTTGGGACTATTCTTTATTTCTGTCTGGTGGGACACCAGTACTTATTAATGTGGATATTAGAAACGCTCTGTACTTTCTATAGGTCTCCTAGGCTTGCGATGAGATAGAAATATCAGACTATGTATGTCTATATTTGCTTATCAGATGAATATAATTCTGTAGTGTGGAATGAATGATTAAGGTTGAATGTAAAACCTTACAGAATATATGTAAATAACGTATGTTTGAGAATTTTATCAAATGAGTAGTATCTTTTCACATGCTCAATTTTTGGGATGTGACAAAAGTGATGTGAAAAATTGTACTTTGTGAAAAGTACTTTAAATTGTGAAAATGTGCCAATATCTAGTTTAGATATTTGATGACTTGTTTAAGAAAGACATGGGTGAAGTAAGTGTGACTTAAAGGTTGAAATCATAAGAAATAAAGGTGATAGTCTTTTGTTGTCACAAGAATATCATGTTCAAAAGAGTTCAAAAGTTTGATCAATTTTATGACAAACTATGTGAATATGTCTTATGATTTTAACACTCAATTAAGAAAAACAGAATTGAGTCTACTTTTGATGAGCTTCACCTAACCTGACATATTATTTGTTGTATGTCAGATGAATGTCTAGATACACAATCCTAATGAAAAGATGAGAGGTATAATGAATCATGATATCATATAAAGTGAATTTTTCGTTGTATTAGAAGAATACAATGATGTTAACTGAATCTCTGAATTCAGATGAGAAAAAAAAATTCACTAATTGTTAAACCTCACCTTTGGTGGTGAGACGATATTTTTAAGAGAATAACTATACAAATTTATAGACTTACTCTAAAATTAGAGTTGGTTAAAAATGAGACTAAGTGGTTGACAAACTTCTTAGCAAATTTATCCATTGGGTATGAGCCCAATGATGTTTGTAATGAGATTGCTAAGTGGCAATAACCATTGTAAAGAGTAAAACTTTTAATGGTAAGAGCAGACACTTTTGTTTGTAACATAAAGTTATTTAGTAGCTACTAAGAGATGAGATAAGAGATACTGATCAGTTATGTGAGGCCAAAAGTGAATTTGGCTAATTTTTTGACTAGACATGCATGTAAGAAGGAAATAAGTCCTTCACACACCGAGGGGAAATGGACTTAAGCCGATTGAAATTAATAGTGACGGTAACCCAACCTTTGTGATTGGAGACCCCATGAAGAAGGTTCATATGGGTAATAACAAGTCATCTATTAATTCTGCTAGTACTAATATTTTAGTCCTTTTCCTATGGTGTAAGTATGAAAGTACTAGAATGCATTGATTGAGAGGTTGAGCGAAGCTCTTAATGATTTTCATGGCCCTTAAAGGTGGTGTATTCATTACAGATACACTTGATGAAATAACCTATATGAATGTGGAGTGAGGCCGCTCCTATGAGATCTTGGCAAAATCTCTTGAGCATTCATGAACACCAGGCACGCGCACGGCTGAAAACGCGCACGGCCGAAAATGCGCACAACGGCGTTAACAGCAGAAATTGTGGGGATGTGATGTGATTGGTAAGATCTCTAGCTTACAATAAGAGTTTGTTGGTTCATAAAAGCTATATGCTTCACCACTGACTCTATGAGCTATATCTTATTTATCTAGACCTGGTTCATAGTCTAAAAGACACCAGACTCGAAGCATTTATACCCATATGTGTAACCCATAACATTGTTTTATTGAAAATATCTTTTTGAAATATGTGGGGGATTGTTGTGAAAAATGGAGTATTTCAAAAAGAATATTTTAAATTGTTGTGAAAATAATTTTAGAAAAATAATTTATTTATTTTCATACTTATCTGACATTGTGGGAATTATCTTTGTTATACATAATTATCCGCTTATTTTAAATTTAATTATAATATTATTTTTATAACTAACCATCACCCACTATCCCCACTATCCCATGATCAATTTGTTATAATTATCTTTTTATATTTAATTATAAATTAATTGTCTTTTTTTGAGATATTTATCCCCCATATCTTGCTTCTAGTTTTGAGATTTCTAACCTAACCTTTGTGATATTGGGTTACACAACTTTTCTTTCTCTGCTGTTCTGTAACCTGGATTTTATCTCAGAAGGGCCTATTTTATCCTGGGAGGAAAGCCATGAATCTTTCCTTAAGCACAGTGTCAACTAGAGCACGACTCAAACAATATTTTCCTAATAATTTCTTCAATTTTTCCAACAATATCATGCGTGGAAAAGAGAAAGCAAAAGAGGAGACACGAGACAAGGTGCAGACGGTGAGATAAAATCAAATCTAATGGTCAATACGCAAACTACATAGTGTAATTTGCACATAGACACCAAACTCATTATAAAGGTTTGTCAATGTTTATAATTCCTTTTATTTTTTGGTAAATATTATCTCTCTTATCTGCTTTTGATTTTGTATTTATTGTCAAAAGTATAAAAATTAATTAGAGCACCTTATATTTATTAGTTTTATTAGTGTATATATAATTATATATCATAAATAGGTCTTTTTAATGTTTATATTTAAAAAAAAAACTTTCATATGGGTAGTAAAAAATCTCAACTATTCTCTTGGATGGATGATACTAATAATTTTGATGTTAATGAGTTTGAGTTGGATAGAGATCATATTATATTATACAGCATATTGTGTTTTATTTTTTATATTAAAATTAAATTATTTATATTTGTAGAGAATCAATATTTATTATGATTAATTATATTAAAATTAATTTTCATAATTATATTGCATATATTATGTTATATATATAATTTCTTTTTATTTGTGAAAATATTAATTGCTTCTTCAACCAATAAAAATTAGACACGTCCAAAAAAAATGCATTTCCAAGTTTTTATTAAAAAGACTAGTGAATTGTCATACACTGAAGTACATGTTGATTTTTAATTTATTTTAAATAACTTCAAATATAAAAATAAATTGAAAGTATTTTTATTATGTTTTAGTAAAATTTTAAAAAAGTAGTGTTACTGATGTTTAACTCTCTCCAGTTTTTATATACATTTTAACCTTTTACTCTTATATGATTTTATATTTTTTATTTTATGTATTTATTAACACATAATTTAGAGATTATTAGAATATTTTAAAACTATATATAATATAATATAAGAATATATTGACAAATTTTAAAAGAATTTCAATAAAAAAATTTTTGGTAAAAACATAAATATAAGAAACACGAGGGATGTAGAAATAAGATGAGTAACTCTATCAAACTTTCATAATTTATAATTTACAAATTTGAAATTTTATCATATTCCAGGTAATTATTTTGAGTAAAATAATAAAATAAATGAATATAAATAAGAAATGAGCTTAGTAATTAAGCGTTGAAGATGAAATTACAGAAGTTTTTAATTATAAAAGTTAGCACCGTTTCAATTGAAAGATACGCGCGAGACAGTTTGAAGTGTTGATGTAAAAATAATCCATTGATGTATATAATAATTTTGGAATAAAGTTCTCAACTCTTTTTTCACTTGTGTTTTGTGTTCTGTGAATCTGTGATGATAATTGATAGTGATGGAGCCACATTAGGTGTTTCGTTTAATAGCATCAAAGATCATTCCATATGAGTTCATTGCTCAAAGGTGATTTACCCAAACAAGCAAGAATAATTCCTCACCAAAATGAAGTACTATATTCTCGCTCCTCTCCTCTGCCCTTTTATTGTAGTATTTTTCAAGATGTGTGGCCTATAATTACAAGTTCCAAATAGGTGGGTTGGATTAGATTTTTTTTTTTTAAATTGACTAGAATAAAAAATGGGTCAAAAACTATTTATGGCTCATTTAAAATTTTTATTTGGGTCATAAGTTGACATACGATCCATTTTTTTAAGATCAACCCAACTTAATTATTAATTCATCTTTTTTTTTCAAAAAAAGTTAGTTGAATTAATTTTAATTTTAGATTACCAAAAACAATTTAGTTCATTGTCATCCCTATATAACAAATTATTACTATTTCAAATCTAGAAATATTTTAATCAGTATTTTCTTTGGATCAAACAAATTAGATATATAAATAAATATACACATGTACATATTTGTGTACACACACACACATATATATATATATATATATATTTACATATGTATGTATATATATATTTACATATGTATGTATGTGCGCATGTGTCTATAGGTGTCTGCACATTCATGTGTTTGTATGAATGTATATATCTATGTGCATACACACGTGAGTATACAGGTTTGTATAGGTGTATATGCATGTATAGGAGTGTGTGTGCATATGTGTATACTCAAATAAATCTATATTAACTCCTAGGTTACTAGACCGATCGATCAAATTGGTCTTACATAATTAATTAGATTTTGTGTTGATGTCACATCCTCAACAATGAGTCTGATTCACATTAACTCTAGGTTAAAAACATCATCAAGGTCTTAACTTCCATACAATGAAACCATACATAATATTCATATTTACACATAGTGCGACCAAAAAAAAGAAAATCTTAGGAGGCTTATGTGACCACAGAGCTACTTCTAGAGCTTACAAGATGTAGAATACAAAGGAACCAACCGAAAATACAAGAGGGTTGGTTTAAGATAAACTCGCTATTCCCCTGGAAAATCTCCAGCGTCAGCCACAGATTCTGAAATGTTGTAAAATAATAGGATGAGTAATGAAATACTCAGTGAATGGATAACATTATCAATCAAAAGTAATTTAGCAAATAGTATCATAAAGATATCATTGAATTAAACTCACATCAGTTTCCAACGATATACACAGTATAAATTACTCAATGCCAACACAAATCCCGTACCAACCGGGTCATCCACAGTACTAGTGGATCGTTGCCCGCATGTAATACCCGTTAATTTCAGAATATAATTCGCTTAAGAGTATTTTAGAATTCTACAACGTTACTTTAGTTATTTATTTTGGTCATTTTTAATTTTCATATTTAATTGTTCTCTTTGAATATTATTTATGAAAATTGAGTTAAACGACTGGACTAAATATTTGCACAATGAGGGATATATTCTAAGAATGGTGAAATTCATGGAAAAGTGGTTTCAGAATGGTCAATTAGTCCATTTATTGTAAATTGACTGGATGGGTTTGGATGTTGGGTTATGGATACCCATGGGTTATTGAATAACCCATTAGAAATATTTAATATAAAGTTTCAATAGTACCCCCTCATTTTTTTCTTCACGCAACCGAAACTGATATTCGTTTTCTCTCTCCTTTCTTCATCCTCTTCTCAAATCCTTTCCTTGATCTTCATAAGTTCGATTATTTGTTCGGTTCAAAAGCTTTGTAAGGATCAAAG
The DNA here is from genome assembly GCA_037074585.1 of Biancaea sappan. NCBI lineage: Eukaryota > Viridiplantae > Streptophyta > Magnoliopsida > Fabales > Fabaceae > Biancaea > Biancaea sappan. The sequence goes on along the minus strand of CM073496.1, from coordinate 51,554,401 downwards.
GTAAGCTTTAATCCGATTATTTTCCTTAAATTTCAGTTTATGTAGAAGATCAGAGGAGGTTTTGTTCTTGAAGATTTTAATGATAATTCATGAATCTCAGTTGTTTTAGAAGTTATATTTGAGTTATAATCGGTTAAAAGAGTTGAAATTCTGGTTTTGAAACAAGAAAGGAAAGGATGAAATTGTTAGAAATTCTGCAAAACCGAGTTACTGTAGCGACCAGAAATTTCGAAACAAAATCTGAAAAATTTTCTTCGGGTTACTGTAGCAGTACTGTAGTGTCGGCAGTCAACGGTACTGTAGCGAACCGGCACTGTAGCGAACCATTACTGTAGCAAACCGTTACTGTAGCAATCAGAAAATTTTACGTATTTTCGTGATTTTGTTTCCTTTCTTATGTTTCCTTGTAATATATTTTACTAGGAAATTTTCCTACACAAATTCTAGTGTGGAACAAGGTAAACTTGGACAAACATCAAGGTGAGTGAATAACCTTGCTCAGCTAATTTGATATTACTAGTCAAAGTACAATATAAGTCTCATTTACAATATTATTTGGATAATAAGCAATCAATTTTCATATGGGAGTATATGATGATCGGTAGAAATAAGAGTATGTAGAAATTATTTTATTTCATGACAATTGTATTATGTGATAAATTCTCACTATCTTGTCAATGAGTAAAGATCTACGGGATCTAATACACGAGTTTGAAAGGGTTAAAGTCTCATACTACTCGGTGTATATCTAAGAAAGCTCATACACGAGTTTGAAAGGGTTAAAGTCCCATACTACTCAATGCATATCTATGAAACCTATACACGAGTTGAAAGGGTTAGAGTCCCATACTACTCGGTGTATATCTATGAAATCTTATTCATGAGTTTGAAATGGTTAGAGTCCCATACTACTCGATGTATAAGACAATTAAATATATGAGTAAATGTGGTATTTGTACTTTTGATATTTTATATAGTACAGTTATTTACTTACTGAGTTTTTAAATAAACTCACACTCCCTATGATTATTTTTTTCAGATACAGAAAACAAAGAACAAGAGTATCCGTTTGAAGAATAGAAGCCCCTTGGGACTATTCTTTATTTCTGTCTGGTGGGACACCAGTACTTATTAATGTGGATATTAGAAACGCTCTGTACTTTCTATAGGTCTCCTAGGCTTGCGATGAGATAGAAATATCAGACTATGTATGTCTATATTTGCTTATCAGATGAATATAATTCTGTAGTGTGGAATGAATGATTAAGGTTGAATGTAAAACCTTACAGAATATATGTATATAACGTATGTTTGAGAATTATATCAAATGAGTAGTATCTTTTCACATGCTCAATTTTTGGGATGTGACACCGCGGCCCCCTGGCCGCATCCACCCTTATCTATCCATGAAAGATATATCTCCACCCTTATAACTCCTGTAACTTCTCCCGTGGGGTGCACCACCAAGAAAATATTATAACCATGTCATACCATAACGCAAGTATTCACACAACCTCAACATAATAACGGTAATATCAACATTAACTTTACATATTTTATAAGAATTAACATTTAATCAAACAAGAGGTTTGAAATCCACAATACCTTTAAATACAAGGAATATAAGTCCTTGATAAATAAATACACAACATACCGTTTAAGTCTACCTTCTCAATTTTCTTTATGATACTTAATGACAAAACTTTTGAATAAATATAGATGAGATAAGGTTATCACACTCACCTCGAATGTGGCCCTAACTACCTTTCCTTTTGCAGCTAAATTATGAGGTGTTAGGAAATAACTCTCAAAGATTTCCTAAAATGTAAATAAGATGAAAAATAAAGAATACATTAGAATTTTCAAGTGAAACTTGTACTATTAGAAACTAGACTCAAAGAGCTTTCTAACAGTATCTTAGTCCGGAACGCAGCTACAGTAAAGTTGACTAAAGTCAATGCTACAGTAAAGTTGACTAAAGTCAATGCTACAGTAACCGAGAAAATCTGGAAAATTTTTCTCGGTGAACAGTAATTTTCGGGGAAAATTTTCGAATGTTCTTCGTGTTCTTCATCCAAAAATCCTAAAATCATATCTAAAACAACATTTCTTTTGATTTCTTCCATGGGTTTTGTTTCTCAATGTCTAATGAGTATTTTAACACCAAAACCCCTAATTTTTACCAACAATCCAAGCTCAAATATCAAATTTTCATCAAGAACACTAACTTTTTCAAATATCCAAATTCTACGAAATTTCTTATTCTAATAACATCATAAACCACCTAAGAATGTTTTACATTAACATGTACACTTAAATTCATCCATTAAAACTCAAAATCTTAATTTTCTTGCATAGGTCCGAAAATGGAGAAAAAGATAAATAGAGCAGATAAAACTTACCTCTTTGCCTCTAGAACTCCTAAGAATCGGAAGTATGGTTAGAAAATATTAGATCACTAGAAGAACCTAAAGAAAGGATTGTAGAGGAAGATGAAAATGAAACGAAGAAATGGTGCGTTGCCTCGGGAGGAAGAAGGAGAAGAGAAATTAATAATTGTATGTGTGGGCCCCACTAATTTCTTTTTCGATAAAATTGCGCATAGCCACCTTAGCTTTTAAGATTTGTTCACTTAGGTCCTTGAAAATTTATAAAAAATTTCCTAAATTAAAAATTGAAATTTGTATTCCCAAATTTTCTTTACTAATTCAAAGAAAGAAAACATATTTCACGCAATTAAATTTTTCACTAAACTTCATAATAGATTTTAAATATTCATACAAATTATTGGAGCATTACAGTTGAATAATCAAATTTACTATTTGAGAGTTTGAGTACATAAAAGTTAAAATCATTATAATGGTTTGAAACAATTCGAGTGCTTCTATGCTCTAGCCTCCAATGGTGTTCTAGTCTCTAGTGTATGTGTAAAAATGAGTTAAATGGTTATCCATATGTCACGTCCCAAATTTAGGCACGTGACCGATACAGTGGGTGAGTCTTTTTTCACCATTGTAAGCATAATCTTGGAACATCCTATTCCATATTGCAAACATTTTATAAATCAACATTACAATTTAACAAGTAAATATTTCATTAATCATTAATTGTTTTATATGGAACCATTTCTATTTGATTATATTCTCATGACCAAGTTCAAGTAAGAATGATGCAAATAGACATTTTAGATACATTCTTTTATTCATGTGCAAAGAATAATCACAAAATGAGTGTTCTCTTCCTTAGGATCCACACACCTGATTATAGAGCCAATATTAGATTTTCAAAAGAGGTGGGTGTACAAAAGATCAAAATATTGCCTTAAACAAGTGGGGTGTCAACTCAGTAATACTACTTTGCATGATACGTCTCTCCAACTTCTAATTGATCTGAAAGGGGAGGAAAGGGGTGAGTATAACAATACCTAGTGAAAAAAATATTCTACTATACACAAACAAAATGAAATTAAAGACATTGATCATTGATGAACATTAAGTGCCAACAAGAGCAACACATCATAAATATCAATGAAACTCTTGAACACTTGTCCAATTTCATTTCCACACATGTACAATGCTTATCATCAAGCCGTAATACATGAAAATACATATACACACATTTCTTTCATTTTCCACACATGTATACATAATATACAGGTAGTAAGAGCAAGCAAAGCCACATTGCACAAGCATTCAAATTTTAGACAATTGTCTCACATCTCTTACTACCCTTATTAACTCCAACATACACGTAGGCTATCAACATCTTCTCAGGCATTTCGTTGGCCATGGTATAATATATTATGAGCTCATTTATCACCTTTATTATCTCTAACCAGTCTTATTGACTCCAACTCATCCCCTTTTTAGACAATTACATACACAATAATTTTGGTACATATACAAGCCAAGTAACAATATGTACATATAAACTTTTTTTTTTTGTATTCCACCATGGGTCAATCCATTTATAACCCATAACAAGTAGGTCACATTGTGACCCAACCTTTTTGTGACTTGGGTCAAATTTGGATAAGTTGAATTAGAGTTAGAGATTATGTGGGTTGGGTTATTAAATAGTTTTGGATCAATTTTGACATTTTTATGTATAATACTTCAGGCCCCAGTGGTTTTGATAGATTCTTGGTTTGATCCCAAGCAAAAACCAAGTACTGATAAAAATAATAATAAAAATTTTTGGCGAGAAATATAGAGTTTGGAGAAGGTAATGCATAGCCGGCTGTGGTGAGTGTGACATCAGTATATAGATACCAATTTGTTTGGAGGCTTTGGTTGCATTAAGCATGGCCTGTTCTTGAATCATTCCACAAAGTGATAAAGAAGGATGTAATAACATATATATATATATATATATGCAGCCGACCCTGACATGAATGTTGGACAGCCAAATGCAGGCCTAGACCTTCTATGTTATTTTCTATACTTAATTTCCCCATAATCTATATTCAGTTGCAAAATTGTTCATTACTCTGTTGTCTTCATCAGTAATATACAGCTAATACAAACGTGTCAAAATAGAACCTCTTAACAATATATCAGCAATACAAATATTATAAAAATTACCGCTGGGATAAAATTTACGCGAGAAGCAGATATGTGATAATATGAATATAGTATGACCTGACTTTTGGTGGATGAAAAAAACAACGTAAATGCCAGCTTAAGAATCCCTCTTATTTGGGGTGATTCTGTATGATACTCTGCTTTCCTTTGACAACTATTGACAAGTGAAGCAACTGATGAGACTTGAAAGATTCCTTGACGATCCAGAAGTCTCCACTTGATTAAAAAAAGCACTGGATTTTTAAGTCGCTGAACCTTAATAATGTGGACCAATTCCTTGGGATGCATGTCAAACTGTCAAAGCCCTAGTCTGTTTGTTAATGTAAGTTGGCGCTATATATATATATATATGATATGTGCGAACCTATTGATTCAAGGTCAATACGGCCGTCCTTGTACTTGTGGCTTTTTATTGCTCCTTCCATTTCTGTGCTTTTTGATTCCAGCAACAGAGGGAGAAATCAGAAAAACAGGGTTTGGAGATTCAGAAAATTGAGATATGGAGGAAAGCGAAGCAAAGAGAATGGAGGAGGGAGTGATATATAGAGGCGCAGAGAATGGTGTTGATAAGGAGAAAACAAAGAAAGCAAATGGCATGGATATGGATGCTAAGGAGAATCGGCATGATAATGAGACCAAAGCTATTTCTATTTCAGCAGTAGTCGACAAAAGAACAGAGCAGGAGGAGCAGCCTGTGGTGAAGCAAAAGAGCAAAAGGGTCGCAACATTAGATGCCTTTAGGGGCCTCACAATAGTGGTTTGTAATATGCCCCTCCATTTCATCATCATCCATTAATTGTTTAGTTTAACATAAATAAATGAAGAATAATGTATGTACAATGGATGGTATATTTGAATTTGAATTGTGAAATGAATTTGTAGTTGATGATATTGGTGGACGATGCTGGGGGAGTATATCCGCGAATAGATCACTCTCCATGGAATGGATGTACATTGGCCGATTTTGTAATGCCTTTCTTTCTTTTCATTGTTGGGGTTGCCATAGCCCTTGCTCTCAAGGTATACTTCCCAACACAACAGTTCTATTCATTATTCCTGATCTTGAGGGTAGTGGCAAAAGCAAAAAAAAAAAAATCATTTTTAAACAGTATTATGTACCTGGCTTTTTGGTTACTAATTACTATTATATATATGCCAAAACTATGCATGGATTTATTTGAATTATTAGTATGCTTTTTTTTTTTTCGGGTTAAATGAGCGTTTCATCAAACCGTGATTATAACGAAGCAGAGAATTCCGAAGATAAAGGATGCTGTGAAGAAGATAATTCTTAGGACACTGAAGCTTCTCTTTTGGGGTATTCTTTTGCAAGGTATGATCTAAACACCCACTCCAAACAAATATATTCTTGTTAACGCCCCTACCTAAATAGATGTATTTATAAACGAATCTTAAGACACTAATAATTTTGTTTTATAGTTAAATTAAATTTTAGTTTATGTAATTTGTAGCATTTATGATTCATAAATTAATAATTGAATAGTCCAAAAATTTTATAAATTATTCGTTATCATTAAATTATTATCAGTGTCTCATTAAATTTTGTTGATGTGATTAATCTTGTGCCATTTTAACATCTTAGATATGTAAAATTTATGTCAACAAAAAGAAGTAGACAATAAAGTAAAACTAATCAACAATCTATTGGTTGAGGTGGTAAGTGGCTTCACTTTCATAAGAAAGAAAATATAAATCCAAATTTCGTGAAACACACTTGGTGGGAGAACTTTAACCTTAACGCTTCCTGTCTGATAAGAATTAATACTAAGTCCAATGTGACTTGAGAATATGCTGAATTCACACTAAATTCATACTGAAAAAGTGAAACTAACTTGCATGTATGCCATATGATCCAACATATATTAAGTTATTTGAATGAGTCATCTTGAATCATATATCATAACACATGATTAACATATTAGAATTTAAAATGGCATATTGAAGGGTGTTTAATAATAAAGAGAATTTTTTGCAAGTGTTTAAATTTAGGCTTGTGTGTCAAAGAAGAAAGTAGTGATTACAAAAGCTAGGTTGTGAAAGGTCTGATAATATTTAACAACATGGTGTAGGTGGATACTCTCATGCGCCTGATGATCTGTCCTATGGAGTTGATATGAAATCTATCAGATGGTGTGGCATTCTCCAGGTTTGGGAATTTTCTGCGATATATTCAATATATAGGGCCTAATTCAAAGTCATGTTATAATATTTAACCCACTTGTGAGTTGTATATATATTTTGTGTAAACCAGTTGGTGTTTGTGTGCAGAGAATAGCTATTGTTTACTGCGTGGTTGCTCTGATAGAGACAATCACCATTAAGCATAGACCTTCTACCTTAAGCCCTGGACACTTCTCCATTTTCACTTCCTATAGATGGCAATGGTACAACTAATTAGCAAACATATACTCAACATTCTTCATATTATTCCCATCTTTCTACTATTAACTCATCAGCTTAAGTGGACTGAATGTTTTAGGTTTGGGGGCTTTGTGGCATTCCTCATTTACATGGTCACAGCCTATGCCCTCTATGTTCCAGATTGGAGCTTCGTGGATCATAAAGAAGATGAACCCAAGAGATACACAGTACTTTCTCTCTCTTAATTTCTCCTCTATTCACCATTCATTATTTATACACATTTACAGCAACAACTTTTCCTTATTTTTCTTTTGGCCCCAAATAAATATAAAGGTGATATGTGGGATGAGAGGACACGTAGGACCTGCGTGTAATGCCGTTGGATATGTGGATCGACAAGTTTGGGGAGTCAACCACCTTTATGCTTACCCTGTTTGGAGCCGCTTGAAGGTCACTTCAATTAATTTCTTTTACTCTTTATTCTACACCACATTTGGTAACTAAAAAATCTGAATTTTCACAAATTATAATTAAAGTTAATATTAGGCATCATTGTACTAATTTTTCATGCGACATCTTGTAGGCGTGCACATTCAGTTCTCCAAGCGAAGCTCCTCTCCGCGATAATGCTCCTACATGGTGTCGTGCTCCATTTGAACCCGAAGGCTTGTTAAGGTATCTATCTGTCTATCTATCTATCTATATATATATATTCTTATGAGCAAGTGTTAATCAGAAGATTTCCAGAGAAATAAATAAAACATAATCATATTTCTGTGATTGTGTGAACTAGTACTATATCTGCTATTCTGTCGGGCACCATTGGCGTTCATTACGGGCACGTCTTGATTCACTTCAAGGTCACTAACTTGACCCTTGTGTATATATGTAACCTGTAAATGCAAAGTTAGTGTGGGGGGTTTACGAACATGAAAATGAATGCAGGGTCATTCGGAGAGGCTGAAGCAATGGGTCTCAATGGGATTTGCATTACTCATCACAGCCATCCTTCTGCATTTTACAGACGGTAACTTCACACACATGCACCTCTTCGCTTTGAATTATATTTCCACTATACTGTATAGTGTTTGCCAGAACATGAATGAATCTTAAAATTAAGTTACCGTGAAATGCAGCTATCCCAATTAACAAGCAACTCTACAGTTTCAGCTATGTTTGTTTCACAGCTGGAGCCGCTGGAATTGTGTTTTCTGGGTTGTACGTGCTGGTATAAATTATGTATTTTTATTTGTAATTAGTTACAATTCTTGTTATATATCCTTAATTGTGGCTTATCAGGCTTCTATAACTAACACTGATAACACAGATCGATGTTTGGGGGCTTCGGACTCCATTCTTGTTCCTGGAGTGGATAGGAATGAACGCAATGCTGGTGTTTGTGTTGGCAGCCCAGGGCATATTTGCAGCATTTATAAATGGATGGTATTATGAAGATCCAAACAACTCACTAGTAAGATCCAACCTCCTTTTATTCATGGTCTATTTAGATCCTTATATTTATCCCAAGTTTTTTCTTTTTTTTTTTTTTAATTTTAAACCTTCTGTTTAACTCAGTTTAATGAATACTATGAAATCAGGTACACTGGATCAAGAAGCATGTGTTTGTGAATGTTTGGCACTCAGAGAGAGTGGGAACTCTCTTATATGTCATATTTGCAGAGATTACTTTCTGGGCAGTGGTTTCTGGGATCTTGCACAAATTAGGAATATACTGGAAGCTTTAAGTTAAGAATCATAGCAACTCGTTTGTTTCATTGTTCTTTATTTCCCTGTTCTGTTATTTCTTCCTATCCGTAATTCAGAGTGTATTTTAATTTTTTTTTTTTATTATTATTATTATTATTATTATTATTATTATTATTTTGGTTAGAACTGTGAGAGTGTCTTCCATAATGCTAAACACGGTGGTCCAAATGGAGAACAAGAATAAAAAAAAAATGGGCTATAGAATAGACATTTCAAGAGAGGACATACACCAGTTGCCAGTTTGAAATTAGGCCACAAACCTACCATTCAAATTGGACTAACATCACACTTAAAAAATGTATATTTATGTTTCCCATATGTCATACACCAATATTTGTATTACTGTTGTGAATGATGGATCCATCAACGTTAAATTCTCTAGTTAAAGTACTAAAAATAAAGGGTGCAGGGAGAAAGTGACAAATCAAATACAGATGTAACAAGTGCACTAACATGGTAGGCCACGTAAACTTTTTTTTGGTTAGATGTCAGCGACAAATCAAATTAAATTCTCAAACGTTTCACCATGTTTTTCTTTAATAAAGAGAGCACGGTCTAAGTTAGATGTAAGTGGCACTTGATAAATATGCCAATAGTTTTAAATACCAGGAATCTTACCTATCCAGGAATCCACTTATGATGCTGACAAAAAGGAGTAAAGACAAAAGGAATCTTAAAAGGATTAATTTCTGAGAGAAACGAGAAGAGCCTTTCATAGGCAGATAACCAGATTGGAAATCTGAATCTCCCTGTCGTTAATATATTGGGAAAGAAAACCGGATCTTGCTACAAATAAACTCCAAAAAGACCAGACATACAGTCAACCTCCTACCTGCCCTTTATTTTATTGAAATCTCCAAGGAATTACCAGTTTTCATATATCACATATTCTGTAGATATCAATGACAAAGAAATATAATCCTGGGAGGGAACAACTGCGGAACAAGTCATACCAGAGTTTAAGTGATGAAATGGGAATCCTCGGTGTTTCTGACTTTCTATGATGCTCTTCCCATAGTGCATGCAATTTTTCTTTTTTATTTTCTTTAAAAAGGCAAGGGTAAAAAGGGTTTGGAGCATGAAATAACTGGAAATATATTAGGGCTTTACAATATTTCAGTTTTATGTACTTGGAACTGGAAATATTCTCGCTGCTTTCACCTAGTTGTTTCTGCCTTCTCATTTCTATATACCAAGTCAGGATTACAAGAGCTCTAAAATACAACGTGGTAAAGATTATCATTTTCAAAAGGTGGATATATATATATTTCACAATTACATCTAAAGACCAAGTTGCACTGTACAGAGACACAGATGCATCCACACAAGAGTCAGACATCACTCCCAACCCATCAACATTTTCCAAACTCCTTCCTCAATCTTGCTCCTTGCAACAGGTAATCCCTCTCCTTCATCAACCAAGATTCTATATACTTCCCATTCACGGTCCCCAATCATGTGTCTTCTAATTCCAGCCTGTTACAACAATTAGCCACAATACACTATTTAGAAAACACTCATTAATAACAAGAAAATTAGAAAAATGAACTTCCTACAACAAAAGAATCTAACAAAAATAAGTGAAAACTCTGTTTTTGTAAACAAAGTAAACTAAAATGCCACTTGGTGGTCAACCCTTCCCAAAGAGGTTCTCTAAGGTCGGTTGAGTAGCCTTCTTTTAAGGACCACAGGTCGTGTCATTTGTGCCATGACCAATAGTCTTGGAATAATTGATCCAAACTACTATTTCTGCAAGGAAAAGGAAAGTAAAATGCAGGAAGCATAGGGCAGATAACAAAGTACCAAAAAGATGCAAGTGTCCAACATTTTGAGAGCAAGAGTGATATCATAGAAAACAAGAGGCCGTCCTTTGCCAGACAACTCCACAGGGTTTGCAACTAGGAGCTCAGTATCAGGGCCCTTGCTCACAACGGCTACTCTGACTGGACGAAGCAGTTCTGCCCTGAGGCGAGATGACAATGAGCTCTGCTTGCTCGGGTCAACTATCTTTTTCCCATCTGCTTGCATAATGAACAAGTCTAGCTCACATTTTCCTCTAGCTTTTGTCGAGAAGCGCCCGTAAGAAATCTGGTTAAACAACAATGTTAGAGTTTGCAGTTAGGCTATATGCCACAGTCCAATGCATGGCAACATAAAATCATATCTTGAGAATACTGTATTTGTCAAATTTCAATATGCATTACCTGAATATTGTAGTCCTTCAGAGTTCTCATGATGTCATACAGAAGACCTTTGTGATCATTGCATATGATTCGGACAAGCGTATGAGCCGGACTCAGCAAGTTATCCATTGTAATGGAAACACTCTCTGATGAGAGAATTCCACTTCTACCCGAATAAGGCAATTGCATATCAAAGACATCTTCTGTGATTGCAGCTGGAAGAAAAGAAGATGTTTGGGAACAAGCAGTAATTTCTGGGCCAACTAATTCAATGTCAACAGTAATAATGGCATCCCCCAATACAGCTGCTAAATGTTCGATCGTGTCATCCCTCCTCTTTTTTGTATGTAGAAGCTCCCTGATACAGTTACAGGATCAAGGAGTGAATTACATTAGAAAGCTTAAAGGAGATGGACAGATATAACAATTTCTGCAATACTAGATTATCTTCCATTCTCATAAAACAAATTTCAACATCCTCCAATAAAAATATTTAAAATTCGTTAAACTGTATTAGAACATTGTCCCTGAAGTCAGAGCAAACAAGAAAAGGTTTTAAAAGCAATTCTGTAAAAGATTGACTCTATTGACTGCTTCAAGCCTTCAACTTGGCTACCATGTTAATCCCATTCAAGTTTCATTTTTTATTGAAAAGCAATAACTGTTGTAACGGTTTTATTTTGTGTTATTATAAACAATCAGAGGCTTACAAGTAACAGAATGAGCTAGTTTCAAGATACTAATAATAACAAAAATAAAGAGAATGCACAACCTCGTATCTGTGATGAAAAACAGATCCATCACTTTTCCCTCAGGTGTCACAGATACCTTTACTTTCTTGATGGTGAGCTCTAACTCACAAAGAACCTCGGTAACATCTGTGGACATAATAAAGTCATTTCATTAATTTGTCCCGTGTACTAAATTCCAAACAACCATATATCCCAAAGTAATAAAGATCTGGGAAAAACAAGATAACTTCTTATTAAAACATACATAGTATGGGTAGCGAAAAACCCCCAAAATTACAAGTCTTAATCTTATGGGGAAAAAATCTGTACGGACAAACTAAAAATTGTCAAAATTCAAAGATTGGTAATTGAAGACTTACCATGTAAAAGGCCCTTACGATCATGGCAGCAAAACTTCAAAAGGAACACATCGGGAGGCTTGGGCGGCTGCGACTCAGAGAGGTAATAAGAAATTCCAGAAGCAGAAGAACAAGAAGGGCATACCTCAATTAGCCTCTTCTTTAACAGACTCCACCTCGTCTTGTGTTTCCCAACCACCCAGAAAACTATGTAACACCATTTCCCGTCTGTCGATACATCTTCATTGTACCAAAATATACCAAAGATGAAATTAGTCCCGTATAAAGAGAAACTTACTTCAAAGAATCAAAGATAGAAAGTAAAGGCCACGGGGAATGTTGCAAATTGAATCTGTAACACCACAGAACAACACTTGCTTAAGATAAATCAGCTAAGAGACCCATCTATAAGATCCACCGATATATCAACAACAAAAACAAAAGACAGATAAAAAGGAAGGTGATTATCAGAAATTCCAACCCCATCTCCCATTTCCGTACAAATTGGATAATTATATGAATATTGGGTTACCTCCTCTCACAATGCTCAAACCAAAAAAGAGTATGATGCGACACAAATCACAACCCAAACCAGTCTTGTCCGGGCAATTGACAGTAATCACACTCGGGTCACCTTCTTTCTCTGGCTGCCGGATAATTACTATGTCGTCGTGTAGTATGCCCATAATGATCTTCTGTTACCCCTTCTAATTCTTCTTGATATGCTTCTACTTGAGCGCTATGCAATCTTTCAGCAGCAAGAATAGCTATTCTTCTTCGCTTTTTGTGAAACGTTTTCGCCGTGCTACTGTACAGTACAGAGGACCAAAAACAAAGGAAGCGCCACAGCTCGCTCTTAGACTCTTACTTTGCCTTCTGCTTCACTCGTAGTCGTAGGTGTTGAATCCTTGTCCAAAGTTTCTCTTCATTTTATCTCTGGCTTTTATCGAACTTGAGAATAACGAGCACGCGGTATTTCGAGAGGCAGAGGGGGAAAATAAAATAAAAAATAACATGATATGAATTCTTTTGACAACAGATTTTTGTCCCTTAAAACTTGTGATATTTTCATTTTTTAAATTCTTTATCATTTTTATCTAATATGTTTATAAAAAATTTTAATACCTCTTTAATTGCTTACGATTACTTAAATTATTAACAAGATATCTACAGAGATTGAGTTTAGGAATTAGGATACCGAATTATTTTTCACAATGCAATGAATTCAAATTTAAATTTCTATTGGTTGAGAGAAGTATTCATATTTAATATTTGATAATATCTTAAATAAAATTACCTTTAGTAAAAATAAGTGGTAAAAAATAAAAAATATATATAAACAATATCAAATGACCTATTAAAAATATGGGCGTTTAAGAATATATATATATATATATATATATATAAACTGCTAGATATATATTTTTAATGAGGATCGATTAGATGAGATCCCTGAATGTATTCATGACATAATTGTTTCTGAATCGGCTTAATTATATTTTCTTTCATATCAGAACAAAAAGAATATATATATATATATATATAATAATTTTAAGAGTAAAAAATATTGAATAATTTATCAGATAAAATATCAGGTTTTATATCAGTATCTTAATTCACCGATTGTCACATGTTTAATAAGTTAGTAATTTTATTAATAATTAGTATTGTGACCCGTACGATGCACGTATTAATGCAAATGTCACAATTTTTATTTATTAAATAAATAAAAATAATTTAAAAAATATAAAAGAATATATGTACAAAAATAATAAAATATTAAGCCATATTAAGATATATATAAGATGATTCATTAGATACAAATGCGTTGAATATTTAATATAAATAACGTCAAATAAAAAAAAACAAAAAATAAGATATTACATGAATAACTTTAGATAAATATATTAATTAATGATAAAAATGAGTTGAAATAAAAGTTACTAACCTAATAGGTCTGCTAGGATCAAAATGCTTGTCTTCATTTGATTGTTTCTTCTTCTATTTCTGCAAATATACATTTGGATTAGCAATAATGATAACAACTATATGTTTATTAAAATTTAAAACATAACTTACATACCCACAAAATCTTAAAACAATAAAAAGAAGATAATCAAGGGAAATATACATCACATACCAATTTTAAAATTTAATACTTTAAATCTTAAATTAGCATTCAATTAATCTGCACACATGTAATCTTGGCATTGCCTGAAGTTTCTCTTCACATAAAGGACTCTACTTTTTATTCACAGTAAGCCTAAAAATGATTATTCATTAATCCTATTAGATGAGAAAACTAAGAAAAAATTAATTTAAAAATAGTCAAATTATATTATTCAAACACAAGTAACTACCTCAATGACATCATTTTTTTCTTTTAGGCTTTGATCTTTCTCATGACCTGCTTTTCTCAAGAAAACGTAATGACAAAAATAGCAAAGTGAAACTGGAATTAGAAAACCAAAATAATGCAAAAATGAAGTACAACAGACAGGAATAAAAAATCAGAAGACCAAAAAGAAATATAGATGAACCAGAAATATGGAAAACAACAATAGAGAACGAATACATAAATGAATAAAGTAGAAAAAAAAAGCAAAGAACGAAAGAGAAACAGAAAACAAAAGTCACAACTGAATGAATAGTAATCACGAATGTGAACAGTACGTGAATTGTATAGACCGAAAAAAATAAATAAAAAGAAAACTGAGCTATAATACCAAATGATGTGAAAGAAAAAATCACTTTAAAGCTTTGATGATAAATCGTCATTGTTGTCTTTCATCTACGTAAGGGAAGAAGAAGCAAAATCAAAGAGAAAAAATAAATGAAATTGTATGAGAAAAAGAGATATGTAAATATAGATGAGATATTCGAAAGAAATATATAAATATCTACATTGATTTTGAATTTTAAAATTTTAATTTTGAAAAATAAAAAAGTCTCCAAATTGGCCAATAGTGATGGTTATTTTTTAAAAACCTCTATATGAAAGTATGAGATTGACCATTGATGATGGTACAATAAAAAAGTCTGGCATGCTTATATAAAAAAAAAAGAAAAATGAGTGATAATTTATTATTATATTTTGATTTAATGGAGGTAATTTTAAATTTTATTATAATTATTTAAGAAGAGAAATAAATAATATGAACACTTGTATATTAGTTTTTATATAGCAATTGATTATTTGTATATAATAAATATTAATTTATCAAATAACAACATATTATATTTTAGTTGAAAAGTTTACCTAATTTTTCAATTATATAGCAATTATAACAATTACATACCAATTATATAGCAATTAATCAATTATAAACCAATTATATAACAATATACCCTGATTTTGTCAAATTCATTTAATGTGATGTGATTAATTTACCTAATTTATTCATTTAAATTTATTTTATTATAATAATTTAATGACCTACTAATAATTAATGTCTTAGAGTGGAATTGTTTTAGTCTATTATATAGATTTAGATGATATTAATAATTAAAAATATTAAATTTTCTAAAATAAGTAATATTTAATTTAAAAAATTAATTCCAAACTTAAAGGACAAATCATACTTTAATTTTTTTTTGGTTATCAGCCTTTTTAATTAAAAAGGGTACACTTTTCAGGGAAAAAATTATTTACCATATTTCTATTAAATTTCCTACTAATTATACATATTTTTTAAAAAAATTATTCACTAAATATAATTTAAGAAATAAATGTATTTAAAATCTCTTGTGACAAGTATCTAAATTATATTTTTTAGACTAATTTAACTATCTAAATTATTCACTAAATTATGTTTTGTAGAATAAATTAACTATTTAATTTTTCAAATTTATCTTTTAATTTAATTCTCCAAAAATAACATATTTCAATTTACTCTATAAATTTTCATTTTCCACTTTGGTCATGTGTTGCAACTTTACTTTGTGTTTTTGACTTCTGATTTTGAATAGAATATTTTTTTTTTGAAAATAAAAAAAAAAATGGCAACCTTAGGGTGTGGAACTTGAAGGAGAAGCCTGCAAACTCGCTACCAGGGAGAAGACAGACATGATGAACAAATTAAGATGATAGACTTGACTCATTTTCCCACAAATCACATCACTGATAGATACAGGATGCTTTCATGGAAGATTTTTTTTTTTACGTAAATCAATCTATTTTAAAATAATTTTATTTTAAAATATTAATTATCGATAAGTCATTAAATTATGTATAATATAATAAATTTAAATTAATAAATTTAATAAATTAATTACATTATATTAAATAAATTTAAAAAAATAAAATAAATTATTATATAATTGATAAATTAAGTAATTTTTTTAATTAATATATAATTGCTATAATTATTTTATAATTGATAAATTAAATAAACTTTTCTATTAAAATATAATATGTTATTCTTTGATAAATTCATATTTATTATATATAAATAATTAAATAATTAATTATAATATATTTTCTATGTAAAAACTAATAGTTGTGAAGTGTTCATATATAATTGTAATATAATTATATATACATTCTTTATTAGATTTATTAATAATTAATAAATTGACTATATAATCTATATAATAAATTAAAAGAATTTTATTTTTGTGCATTAATTACTTGTATGTTATTAAATTAAGAATAATAAAATAAATAAAATAAACTTAAATGAATAAATTAAGCAAAATTAATGACATTACTTTAAATAAATTATTTGATTTTAATTGAAATTTAATAACAATTACTTTTATTTTTTTTATTTACATTGAAATTCAATAACATTAATTGTTATATAATTATTATTATATTCAATTTAAATTAAATTGCAATGAAAATGAATAAATTTGATTTGGATAAACAAATTAGATAAATTAATAAATTTGGTAAGTCAATGACATCACATTGAATGAATTATTTGATTTGAATTGATTAAAATTTAATAACAATTACTTTTATTATTTTATTTGAATTGATTTGAATTGAAATTCAAACATTAATTGATATATAATTATTATTATATTCAATTTATTATGGTCAATATTCAATAACCATTAATTGTTCATATTTCTTATTTCTGTTATATAAATAAATGATTATTCTAACTGTCATATATTACTCTAATATTTGTATTGTTTATTCTTCCAACATAATTAGTATCATATTGAAGTCGATTTTACTGTGAAAAGTGTGATGATTATGCTTTTTCTGTAGTTCCAAGGTTTGTATTTTTTTTAAATGTTTATGAGATGTTATTTTTCAATACTTATAATTATAATTTATCAATCTCCTATCTCTTAAGAAATTGTAGGTTTAATGTTGAAGTGAAGGTCATTGGTGATACAAGTGGTGCTTCATTCGCTGTTTTTGTCACGACCCGTTTTCTGGGCACATGACCGGCACAATGATGAATATCCCATCACTGTAAGCCTTTCGATAAATTCTACCCATGAGTTTAGTCATTATCAAAATAACCATTCCTGAAGAAAATATATCAAATTTTCTTATTTGAAATTCATAGAGATGATTTGCACATAATAATAGATTTTCAATATAAAATACATTATTATGCTGACATACAAACCAAATGTCAAACCCCTGACCTAGATGTTATAGACGATTACAGAGCAACATAATCTATAACAAAAGAGGGGTATACCCGATAACGGGAAGGTCCAAAGTGATCTACTCCTCTAGCAGATATTCTTCGCTGGCAACCTGATTTGAACAAAAAGGTTGTACAAACAGTGTGAGCTTTTAAACTCAATGAGCGAATCGGCCTCGCGTTAATAAAATTCAAATACATTACCAGTCATGCAAGCATATCCGAAGGCTCATACTCAACCAATAGACAGAAGATAAAAATTCATCCAATTTAACAAATGTTACTAGTACTCGTCAATGGCAATATATCCCAGAGAGCGCACACAGGCCGGCTCACCAATTATGTATATTTCCACCATGACGCACAACATCATCCTTTTACATACAAGAAGATAAAAATTCATCCAATTCAACAAATGTTACTAGTACTCGTCAATGGCAATATATCCCAGAGAGCGCACACAGGCCGGCTCACCAATTATGTATATTTCCGCCATGACGCACAACCTCATCCTCTTAGCTAGGGCGCCTCACGGATTTATCACCAATCCGGGCTATATCCCTACTGAAGGAATCGTTGTCTCCACACTCATTGGTCAAGACACCCTGTCAACCGGGTTTTCCGCCTTGCCGTGAGAGGGGGTACTGTCCCGCTCAATCACAATCAATAACATTTCATATCATAATCAGAAGCTCAATATAATATTCATCCATATAACAGGTATAGTATATAAATATATTATAGCTTTATAAACCACAATTCAAGAGATTCAATCTTCACATCATCATGAGATACTTACTTTTTCTTATCCATACTTCTGGATTAATTATCTCATTATATTCGCCATTCTGAATCCAATTTCCCCCTATGAATATTGGGAGTGTCCTACGATATACTTTTTATCACCAGTAATGCTAAAACTTTATTAAAACGGGGTCGTTTCACTCACCTGGATTCCGTACGAGCATCGCTTCTCTAAGTCATTACAGACAAGAGTGCTCAGGTGAATTTCGGTGTTCTGCTACGGAGATTTTCATGAAAGATTAGAGAAAATACGTTATGATTGTTTTCGTATAGATACTGTTCATACATACGGTTACTATTCATACGTACAGTCACTATTCATACGTACGGTTACTATTCATACCAGAAATAGAGAATACAATCTGTAAAAGAGTACACCAGGTAAGTTCCCAGGAAATAGTGGAGGGTCACACTGGACACACTTAAAAACCAGGTCTTTCCTTAGCCAGAACTTTCCTAGACATGTATTCTTCACAGTTTACATTCTATTTCGGTAATCAGAGAATCAAAATAACATATAAACAGCTAAGGACAGTTTTTCTGATGTGGAAGATCAGCCAAGGCCGCAACCACAGAGCATACTTAAAAAAATAACTTCTAAAATTTGAAAGACATAGAAAGGGCATAGTATCCTTACCTAAGCTGAAAAGGAAAGGCCCAAAATCTCAGAAGCCTAGCATTGAAGTAAGAGAAACTTAAGGAGAGAATAAGAGAAGTTGAAGGTGTGAGTTTAGAAGTGAAATGAAAGCGCTTATTTATAGGAAAAGTCAAGGGTACTATTTGATACTATACGTTAATAAAATATTCAATTTACTATTTATGAAAATGACATTTCTAATAATGTAGTTACTGTGTAAATAGCGGCTGAAAATTTTTTCTGTTATTACTATTGAAAACTTAAAGGAAAAACTATCCTTTCACCTTAAACCTTTAAGTTTCTTTTCAAATCAGTCCTTTCAATTTAGTCCCTGAGGGTATTTTTACACATAAAACGTCATTTTCTCCTACAAACTTCTTTCTAGTTTTCTCTTATGACCAAACCACATCTAGTACTTGACATTTCGATTGCATAAATGAACAGTATCGTATACGTAAATAGTATTATACGGGTAAATAGTACCATATACTGAAATAGTAACAGTAGTTTGTAAACAAATATTTATATTTTATTTTTCTTGGGTATTACAGTTTTTGACCTAAACGTGTGCAAATTTTTATAGTGTAATGCAAAAGAGCTTATAAACTTTGTTTATTTAGTTAGCGGTGACTCATTCATTATTTTTTTAATTTTTGATCTTTTACAGATTTAATTTTTTCACATTCATTCAATTTGTTAAAGTACTATAACTAATTAATAATATATAATATAAAATGAATAATATAATTATTGATATAAATCAATTATATAATTAATTAATTAATATAATATAAAATATAATTTGTTATCAATTAATACGATACTTTTTAACTTTACCTACATTACAGTGCCTTAACATTGTCTATGCCAATTACTATGTGTTTGTTGTTAATAAGTTATAATTATTTTTATAAGTTATGAAAATTTTTAAAATTATGAATTACGTAAATTACACAACATCAGTTATAAATAGTTCCATACTGCCTCATCTTTTGTTTAATAACCAATCATTTCTTGGTATAAGTGATTCCACACCCATTTTTTTTTCATGGAAAGTTTTGAATTTAAATTTTGTAAATAGAAAAAATTAATAATAAAAATTTTATATTTTTATGATCAGGTGTTTTTAATTTAGCGTTTAAAAAGTCAATTTGAACTTTCAAAAATAATTTTGACACAAACATTTTTAAATAGTAATACTTTTATCAAAGGAATCTTCTTTCTTGATGCTTAAAAAAATGAGGACATAATAAAATATTGAATTAGTTCAATTTAGTTATGTAAAGCTGTAAAACTGCATTTGTTGTTTTGCAGCTTTACTTTGCGTTTTCCTCTTTTGAAACTAACAATTATTATGATATTTGGCGGTTGGTTGGGTTAATAAAAATTATAATTTAAACTGTATTAATATAATTTTAGTGTAAAATAATATGTTTATAAATATTTTTATTAACGTAATTATGTCGTAAATTCATAATTTAAGTAAAAATTTCATATTATTACTTTTGCAATTTGCTTTAAACTTAAATTTCTATAAAATTAATTCTAAAAATTATAATTTGTCTAAATTTAAATGTTTTTAGCTATTTTTCGACCACGCCGTATGACTGTGTGCATAGATAAATAAAGAATTGCAGAAAAACGGAGGCGTAGCTTCCTGGAAGCTTCATAAAGTCGTTTGCGGAGAAGTTGGAAGCATCTCGCGTAGAGCGTCTCGTAAGTCGTAATTACCGTGAGTACGAGCTTCCATGATATATCGTGCCGTGTAGGTCGAACAAGAAAGTATCAAAAAAATATCTGATAAGCCCCTCGTGACTCGGACGAAATGGGTGATTCGGAACACAAAAGAGAGAGATTGGATGTAAAAAAGGTGTAGGTAGCCAACATCACGTGTCATTTTCGGAAAAGATGGTCCCCTCACGTGACGATCATCTTCTATCTTAACGGGTCATTTAAGAAATATCCTAAATTTATGGATTCCATTTTAAGTCCATTACCCACCAACCCCACCCAATCTGATATTTACATTTTCTTTTTTTTCACTTTTCACTTCTTTACCTTTTTTCAAATTTTGTTCTTTTAAACAAGGTTTTTTTTTTTGCGGAATAGACTTACTTATAATTTTTTAATGCATTTACTATCACATTTTTTTTACTAAAAAATAAAAATGTATAAACAAATTTCATGAAAAAATTATATACTTATTATATTTGGATTGAAAATTTTAATATCAAAAATTAAAAAATTACATAGAATTTTTTTTTTCTTTTAGATAAATGATTTTGAGATTCTTATGAAGTGATGTTCTAATACGCTTGAATGACAATTAATCATTAATTTTTGCTAAATCATATTTTTTATAACAAATTACCAATTTAGCCTCTAAAAAGTATAATTATTTTAATTTAATGTTTAAAAGATCAAAGACTTTAATTTAATTTTTGAAAGATTAAGTACTTTAATTTAATTCTTAAAATATTTTATTTTTGTAATTTATTTTTTATTAAATTATTAAATTTATTATTGTCAAATATTTTTTTAATAAAAATTAATTTCATAAATAAATATTCAAAATAGAGCCAAATAAAAATTTTAAGAATTAAATTAAGACGTTTAAATTTTATAAGTTAAATTCAAATAATCATATATAATAAGCAAATTAATAATGTACTATAATTTTTTATTCAATAGTCTCTGGCTCATAGGATAGAAATCTGATTATTTAGAGATGGTTGAATTGTTAATTAATGTGTTGCCCCAGCGAAGAAGGGGGAAAAGGTAAGGAGATGGGATAAATACAAGTAACATTATTACATAGGCCGGTTCGTTTAGGTCCGTTAGCTTTTTTTGAAGACTAGCCGCATGCCATTTTATATATTTAAATTTAAAAATTTTATATTTATTTTAAAAAAATTACAAAAAAATTTATATCTAAATTTATTATATTTATTAAAAACAAGATTATAAAATATAAAATGTAATAAAATGAGATTATTTATTATAATATTTTAAATTTAATTATCTTAAAAAATAAGATTAAATAAAAAAGAGCAAGTAAATAAAGAAAAAATGGTTATAAAAATAAATTTTTATACTAATTTAAAGAAGAATTATTATTTAAAAAAAATAAAAAGGCAGAATGTTACATTTATACTAAATAATATATTTTTTGTTTAAAAAAAACCAACACATTTTTTTAAAAGAATTAAATCATTTTGATCTTTTTTTTTAACAGATCTAAAGTATTTAACTTAAGAATACTGATTTACATATAATTTTGATCAGATCTAGACTCGGACTTTTTGTCCAACCCTATTACTCGACTCGACGACTTTGGTTATTTTAATGTAGAGGTGAGGTACACTGATTCTCCCTATTACTCGAATCCTATGGGAATATACGGATGCCCAAAATTAGCCGCGTGGACACTGGAAACGTGTAACCTGTGTAAGCCTTTCACTTTAAAATAAGAAAAATTTAAGTGTGCAAATTATGTTCTTTTACTTGTTGTTTATTATCAATTCTTTTTTAATAAATATGTGACAAGTAATACGTTGTAGACTATATAGCTGTGCCTCGGAGTCACTAGGGCTCCTTTGGCTTCTCTTCTCTGAGTCCCTGTCTGAATTGTGCGTCTGTGAATTCAGCCCATGTGCTTGTGAATATTCTTTTCAATAATTATATATATATATATATTATTTTTAATAAAAAATTTTAAAATAAAAATTATATATAAATATTGTCTTCATCTTAAAAAGGTTGTCACGGAACCTACTCCCCACCCTTTAACTCTTTTAATACTTGTTTAAAAAATAATTAGAAAAAGTAAATTTTGAACAAATTAAAATTTCGATAGAAGTAAGTTCAAATTGTTTTATGACAAAACAAGATATGGGTAAAATTAATTTTAAAAAACTTTAATTTTAAATTCTGAATCAAATATCGTTTAGTTGCTAGCAAACCTTGATTTTGAAACAAAATCTTAGTTTTGAGAATTTTCACTAATTTTTCAAATATGCATTTAAATTTTTGTAAACATGAAATAGTCACTTGCATTTATGTTTATGAAAGTCTATGGAGCGCTTAATTTTTAAAGAAATTAAATATTTTTTTGTAGATCAACATTAATTTATCTTGAAATTTGTGTATATGACAATTAACAATTATTTTACATAAATTTTAAAATGATTTAACAATAAAAACTTAATATTTTTAAAAATTGAATTCTTTATAGACCTATTTTTCGAATTATAAAGAAGTACCTGGTAATTATAGATAACTATGTCAGATTGTCACTCTTCACAAAATATTTATTTTAAAATTTCATAATATTTAATCAATTTTTCCAAAAAAACATTAGTAATTTTTTTTGCTTTGAAAAAATAATAAAAAATGAAGTATTTTCTTTGAAGCAGAAAAAAAGTTAAAAAAATTAATAGTAAACTCAAAACAGTGTATTGAATATAAATAATTTAATTTATAATATTTTTAAAAAATTATAATTAAAAAATATCTTTAAAAAACAAAAAGTCAATGGCAATCCGAGACAGATTCTCAGTCTATACTTTTTTTTGAGATTTAAATACTACAATTGTAATTGATTTCTAATATGAAGGATAATTTATTTAATTAAAATTAATGAAATGTTGAATAAGTTTAAATATTAGGATTATTTCAAAAAAATTAGGATTTAATACATAATTAAATGGAGAGGCAGAGTAGAAAATTGGAGTAATTAGGGGCCGTTGTAAGGTTGGTTAATTGTGTCCACTCACATTGGAAAAGTGACAGCCCAATTATGTCATCTGAATAGACAAACCGCCAAATCAGCAACAAGGTTTCCTCTTTTAACTTCTCTATAATTGCTTATTAGTTATTCTTCTATTATTATGTCATCTTATTACATCATTCTTCCCTCACCACCCCCCTCCCACTCATTGCCACTTGACAGTCATAAGCCAAATAATTATACAGGTGTTGTTTCATAAGTTTTGTTTGGATAAATAATTTATTTTAAATATTTATAAAATAAATATTTATATATAAATTATTTTTATAAGTGAATAGTTTATGAGAAAAAATTTTACATAAATTATTTTTAACTTATTTTTATAAGTTTTCTATAATAGTTTATGAAAATAAGCAGAAGACAGCTTATTTGTATTTTATAAATTATTTCTATAAGTTCTTCCAAATATATGCATAAGGGCTTATATTATAAGATAAGTCAAATAAGTTCAAAATAAACTTTTCCAATCAGATTTATAATCTTTTCAAAAATTAAAAATAATAAAGATTAATTTGTTCTAAATTTACAACACATTTAAAATTTTTAGAAGTCAAATTTTATTAAAAATTACTTTTCAACTTTGAAGACCTCTATTACCATTACTTTTCAACAAAACAGTTGTTGTTCATTTGTTTTGGAGAATTTGTCTCCATTTATTTTGAAGACTTCCATTGTACAAACTTATGCTCTATTAATTGAACAGTGATACTGTTATTAAACAGAAGTAATTAAATTAATTTAAGAACGGGAATGATCGCAGGGAATCAATTAATTGTAACGTAAGAAAATATTATATAAATGGTAGTAATGAATAATGGAGGGAAAAGGTACGAAAGAATGGAGGATATTGAGTTTATGTGGTGAGGGAGGGGTGTATGTGACGTAGGAGAAAGTAGATAAAGATGTATATAAATGATTTAATAGGAAGATGGATGGTAGTTGCCGTTTTCCACTTTGGGAGGAAAACGACAACAAATACAGTAAGCTTTGACTCATACAACGCCCCCACTCCCACCGAACTCCCAATATTCAAACTTACTTCCATTTCCAAACCCACTCCCTCCCTCTTCCAAACCTATATTTCCTATTTATATATATATATATATAGTATTTAAAAATTTAATAATATTTAACTAACTTGATTTAAGTTAGATTAAATAACAAAAATATAAAATTCTCACAATACTAATTTTTCGTATCTATAATATTCAAACTTGAGATGCTATTTAAAAGAATACTTAAAAGTGGGCTTTATATTTTAGAATGAGAGAGCCACTTTCTTTGTTGGATGCCACGTGTGGGTCCCTTACCACACTGGCCACTGGAGGCGCATTGCGCCTACTCCTCCGCTTTTTCCGTTTTCCTTTCTTCAATTTTTGTATATGTCCTCTGTCCAACTTCATACCCATTCAATTCTTGGTCACAATTTCAAAATAAAACCAAACACAAAAAAGAGAAGGTCAAAAAGGTATGGTATTAAAAAGAATCAAAATATCGTAACAACGGGAAGTATCCTCCAAAACAACAGGTGGAATATAGGACCCATGGTTCTGGATGAGGATTCCGTGTATTCATTATGGTGCCCTTTGTTGGGGGCTACTCAAAGTAGTAGTCCTTGTCGATACTACCTACAAGCCACTATGTGGGATTATACATGTTTCATTCAATTATCATATAATGACATTTATAATGAATTTGCACATGATTAAATAATGCTTGCCTTTCGCAATTGGCGGCCCAGTCTGCCACTAGCTTGGGGTACGTCAACACGTGCGGAAATGAGGACTCCTTAGCACTAACAGTAACAGGGGTCTACTGTGGGAATGAATTATCCATTCTGAAACGTTGACGTCCTCAGCTTTCCACTTCCATTACCATATTCATTGGTTAGTGACTTTTCAGTAGTATCCCACTTTCTCCCTTCCGATCTTCTAGGGCACGTTTGGTTCCTTATTTGAGTGGAAAAAACACACCGAATTTTAATGTATAGTAACTTTTCTCTTGTTTGCTTAAGTTTACAACCTAGAAACGCTCCTTTCTATCAAGTAAAAAAATATGCATTGTTTTCCTTCATACTTTTTTTTTTACCAGTGGCTAGAAAAACGTGTTTTCGAATGGAAAGTCTCCAAAATTATCATCTAGTCCTCAACTTCCCATCTTCCTCTGCTCCTTTTCATTTGCTTCGTCCCCTCCTCCATGCCGCGCCATTCCAGTATACTTGCCCACTGGCCATTGTGATTGACGTGTAGTCGAAGTTCCTCAACAGAAACAACCTCGAAGCCTTTTCCCACTCCTCCATGCCGCGTCTTCTGCGAACGGTAAATCTAACAAAGGGGAACCACCCACAGAGCCCTCGCTTTCAATCATCGCTAGCGACGACGAGCTCTCCACCTTCATATCAACTTCTCTAACCATTGTTTGTTCCTCATGAACCATTCCTTTCTACAGCCGAGACGCCTTCGAAACTGACTTCGACTGCTCTGTAGATTTCTTAGATGAGTTCATTGGCTTCCCTGACTTCTCCAAATACAAGGGTTCTGACAAAAGCATCAATGCCGATAGAAGGCAGAGGTGTCGACAGGGAGGAGATACAAAGGCGATGTGAGGCAGGGGCGTCTACGGCAAGGAGATACAAAGGAGAGGATATAATTTTTTTGATAAAGTAAAAAATAATTGAGGATTTTATAGTAAAATTCATCAATTAAAAAATACATACCAAAATATTTTTTTCGCTCTTGTTTTCTTTTCTCCCTCCCCAACCCAACAAATTCTTTTCCTTTTCCTCTTTTTCTTTTCATTCCTTTTTTCCTTTTCATTATTCTTTTTCTTTTTATTCTTATTCTATATTGCGAATCAAAAGTGTCGTTAGTTCCGTTAATAGCATTCTCTCCTTCTCTCTTCTTAGTTTCACTCACTCCAGTTTATTTGACTCACATTTACATACACAACCACATAATTATTTTTTTTTTCCCATAATGTTTCCTATTTCTAGTCACCAATTGTGATTTGTGACATGTGCAAATCTTGGATTAGTGGAGATGAGATATGAAGGTATTTAATATTGAATAAATATAGAATGAGGAAATAATAATTTTATTATGCTAGATCTAAGTATTCCTTGTCAGCCAAGCAAGCCATCCATATCAATAATAAGTTAAATTATTTTATTAGAGTAATTGACCGGTTGCGTAAAAGTAGATTGCATTATTCTATTCGTGCAGTACAGAGATTAAAGACTAGAGCTCTCCAATTTTGTGGATTATAGGGGTACAAATATCTAATTTTCCTGTAGTACCCAATTTTTAATGCTACTCTTATTTAAAATATACCATGTGTCAAATTTGTTTATATCATAACCTCTTAAAGTATTTACGGTATTAGTTCTTAAGGGGTTATTAAATTTAAGAATTGATTTTTATTTTAGTTAATCACTGTAATTCGTTACGTTGATTGCCATGCGCAAGAACACTTCTTATATAAGAACTAGTTCTTGTACAAAAAGTAAAAGTAAAATAATTAATTCACAATAAATATTAGTGAAATTAGTGAATAGTAATAAATGTTAAAGTAATATAGAGTTAATTATGAGACTTATTTATAGATTCTTAAGAAATTCACCACTAAAGTAGAGAGTTACTTAAAATAGTAAAAAATTACTTAAACTGATATAATAATATAAAACTCACAATAAGAACCAAATTAAAACTTACCATTGTTATATTCTTTAACTCTCCTTATATTTAGTGATAAAAAGTATAGCTATTTTTTTAACAATCATATACTACTCATTTTTGATACACGTGTCGCATTTTAATTGTTACATCAAGATGATAATAGAAAAAAACTCTAAAAAGATGCCAATTTATAAGCGGAGGTAAACTGAATCTACAATACTACAGGACAAAATATTTTGGTAGGGGTAGGGGTAGTTCTGTCATTGTGTTAGATCTCTTTTATGGGCTTTAAGAAATAGGTCGGAAGGCCCATTTAACAACTGGTTTAGCTTGCAACTTCACGTTAGCGCAGAGATACGAAAAGTGCCTATTGGCCCACTTACATGGAAAACAAGAGCTCATTTCAGACGAGCTTGAAAAAAAATCGCACCAAGACCATGTTTTTTTTTTGACCCAAAAAAAGAAGAATTAATTACACTTTATTCCCTTAAACTTTTTTCTATGTGCAGAAGACCCCCCTAAAGTTTCAAACTCAACAAAAGACTCCCTTCAATTTTCATTTTGTACAAAAAACCTCCTAAAGTTAATTAACCGTTATTTAAATGCTGATGTGAATTGAAACTCCTGCCATATCTTTTTTTACAACTCAACTTTCTTAGTCAGTCATCTTTTTATTAATTACTTGCCACATTTTCCCCATTGTGTCACCTTTCTTTTATTTTCCTACCCGAATTTATTTAAATACTGATGTAGATTAAAGCTCCTGCTATGTCATCTTTTTTTTTTTAGTTGAGTAAGGAAATAAAAGAAAGGTGACGTGGCAGGAATGATGTGATAAATGATTAGTAAAAAAATGATTGACTAAGAAAACTGAACTATAAAAAAAAAGATGACATGACAAGAATTTCAATTCACATCAACATTTAAATAATGGTCAACCGACAATCAACTAACTTTAGGGGATTTTATGCACAAGATGAAAGTTGAGGAGAGTCCTTTGCTAAGTTTGAAATTTTAGGAAATTTTCTGCGCATAGAAAAAAATTTAAGGGGACAAAGGGTAATTTCCCCCCCCCCCCCCACCACAAAAAAAAAAAGGCCATCTTATTTGAAAAGGCCAATTTATGATCACAAATTCAACAAAAACCTAAAATCGCCCTCAGGTGCCAAACTCCAGAGTTACCCGATACTTAACTTTGAATCAAGTCTTCATGAACTACTAATGTACTGGAAAATCTTATGTCATGTTGGCTAAGTGCCATTTTAATGGAAATTATTTTTATTTTGTCAAAAAAAAAATTGAACTACTAATATACTTGTACGTAAGTCTGAGAGTAAAAAGTACATAAACTCAAATAACTAAATAACACACAATTCTTAATAAAAATGTGTTAACAACATCACTGCTGAAAGATAACCATCCTTTTTTTTATTCCCCTTTCGTTTTCCCCCAGTAAATAAGGGTAACTCTTTGAGACCAGAGAAAGATTAAACCCCTAGTAGCATCTTTACCAACTTCCCATAGAAATTAAAAGAGATCAGCCCCCGTATTTCATATCACATTAAGTAATAATAATAAGTTACAGCGAACCATCCAGCGGAGTAATAATTCCCTCAAATGAATCCAATTGCAGAAAGGCTTCCCCTAGTCAATCTTGCTTCCCATCTATTCTTCCAGGTTTAACAGATTCTACTTTAGCTGGTTCAGCATCTGCGTCGACCTGATAAAACATTGGGATTTGTACTTTAAATTAATGTCTTACCATGAATAAAAGTTTGTTGTCATGCAGATGAATAGTTGATCTAATGTATCCACTTCACAAATCACAATGTTCAGAAAGATCCAGAAATCTGCCTTATAGATGAGACACCAAGTTGTGTTACAATCACAGTATCAACTTCTTTGTGCCAATTTTCCGCTTCTGGTAATTATGTCACTTAATGAACAATGACCAGGATGAAATAATAAAATGTTATACAGCCATAACCTTTCCTCCCAAAACACCAAAACGAACACTGAAGTCTGTTTCCTTGTTACTGGAATGACTTCTAAACTTTATTTCCATTTCATGTTCCCAGCTATTTTATTTATTAACAGAAGCTTTCAAGTTGGACTAAATAAAGTTGTTCTGGTGACCAGAATCTGCACAACAATAGTCCACTGTATAACTAAGTATGATTAGGCAATAGGCATTCACTCACTTTGCTATCACTTTTGGCTACAGGCTTGTATGGACATGCTGGAGGAGCCACCTCTGGTTTCCTGTACTCCCAACCGAAAAGCCCATAGACTTTTCCCTGAAATATTCATGAACAAGTTAGTACAGAAAACAGGATCACAAATGAAAAGATGCATGCTTATTAAGAAGGGAAAAATGCAAACATTCCTCTTCAACTATAACCTATTTACAAATATCGTCTGAATTATAAAAACTGGTAGCTAGCCCTCTTCAACTACAATTGATTAGCAAACTGGTGGATTTTTCATTTTCCTTTTTTCTTTTTAAAATTAACTGTCCGTGTATTGTTTCTAAGTCAACAAGATCGTACTAAGTCATATGTGGAATCTAACGTAAAAGCATTATCAACCCTGTTAAAAGACAAGTGAGCAAATGGATTTAAATGCAAACATGTGATAGTTTTGTTAGTTTTAATAGTTGAGGGAATATTTGTATCTTTCCCTATTAAGAATCAAGAATGGGTAAAGTTTCCCGTGTGCTGCTCCCCTCATAAAATTATGGGTAAAATACAGGCTGCCTTCTTGAAGTTTGGGAAATTACAGATCCTACACTATAGCAACTTAATGTCGGAAAAGCATTGAAATGACCAAATTCAGTTAAATCTCAGAGGCCCTTGCAGGTCTAAAAAACATATGTGCCTAGTGCCGCAGTTCACAGAAACATATCTGTATTGCCATAGCTTGCTCCTATGTGCAGAACAATTATCTCCTAATTTGGAATATGATTACAAATCTCTGTACTAGTTGCCAAATGGCTCTATTTTGTTTCTTAGAAACAACGTAATTTATTGTAAAAATCATCACTGCCCGCATTGTGATCTTTCTCCATGTAATAAAGTCGCATTTCAGGTGTGAAGAAATCAGACAAATAGATTATCAGACTATTGCTCCCTGGTTTGTCGTTGCTGGGAGAGTTTTATGTTTAGACCACAGTAAGACATAGTGGTGCTCTAGTATCAACATCCTTGCTTCTATCAAAAAAAGTATCAACATCCTTGCCAAAGTCTTACCTTACACATTTGGCAGTCGCCAAGGTATGCATACATGATAGTGATACATGACATGCAGAAAGTAGTTGAAGTTAAAATTTTCAAAAAGCTTGTTACCCAAATATTTTTAAGAAAGGATTGGAAACCTTTCTAACCCACCTTACTGATTTTTTTCTTTTTTTCTTTTTTTTTTTTCATCCAAACAACGGTTTGGATATTTTCCCACCCCACCCCATCCTCCCAAACAAGCCCTAATGGAATTTGCCCAGCAATCTGGTTGAGGTCAAGTCTCATGTTGGAGCGTCCCAACAGTTTACTAACCTAAGTACATGTGCCCCTCTTCTGTGAAGACGACGGAGATATTTTGATGAAAGCTTCAATGGTACTTTCTAGTTCTCCTTACAAAAAATTTGCCCTATATTTATTGATAAAATTACAATTCTAACTGCAATAATTTGCATCTGATGCAACCTTCTCAGTCCATCCAGAGAATTAGAACAGCCAAAACGAACCCCAAGTACATTAGATCACGCTATGCAAGCAGTGAAGCGATCGAAAGTAAGATATATCAAAACTAAAACAAGATGACGAGAACCAAATATGCACTTACCATGATATAATAGTATAGAAGAGGCAGGAGGTTGACAATCGGGACGAGAAAGAGGGGTAATAAACAAGCCAAGCACACCTAGAGCACATTCAAATTTAAAAATTAAACAAAATAGAAATCGATTTCCAGCGGAAAATTGAAGTATACGAGCGAGAATAGCCATTACCATCTTCGAATTTCTACAACCGAGAACGTAGAAGGGTAGCTGAATTCCACGGAATCTCAATCGATCGCCTAAAAAGGAGAATTTTTTTTTTTTGGGTGTTTGACTTCGATCGTTGAAGTAGGAGAAGGTAAAGCGAGTTGCGTACAGGCTACAAAACAAAATCGTTGTAATTGGGGTGCCAAAGGGTGGATCGGCTGAAGAAGGATGTTGGAACGGAAAACTGGGGTCATTCCGAAATGGAAGAAAAAAAGGCATTTGATTTATATAATTGTTCATTTTTTACAGAGCAAAAGAGAATGGCCTTATTTATTTATTTTTTAGTGTTATCGTGCAAAAATTAAACAGAAATAATGAACTATTAACTTAGTTTAGAATTTATTTTGAATTTATCCGATTTATCTTATGACATAAGAATTTATATACATATTTAACAGAGTTTATAGAAATAGCTTATAGCATGCCAATAAATTGTTTTCAATTTACTTTCATAAATTATTCTAGATAAAAAGTATTTATGAAAATAATTTATGTAAAATTTATCTACATAAATCTTTAATTATAAAAATAATTTATATATAAGTACTTATATAAATTCTTATTATATAAGTATTTAAATAAATTATTTATCAAATAAGACGAGTCCTTAAGTTTACTTTTTATCAATCTGGAAGTTGTGGAATAATAACTGGACATTAAGACATAAAATTCTGATACTTCTAGAAAATCCAAAAGTTTTATTCGTGCATCAACTCTCATGTTTATTACAGGGTAAATATGAAGAAAATTCAATCTTTCAAAATATTGAGTGTTTCTAATGTTAAATTATCTTGATATTTATGTAAATTATTTTTTTATTATTATGGATACAAATCTTAATATGATCCAAAAATAAAAATACTCAACTTCTTAATAGATATATTTTACAAAGTAAAAGAGAATGGCTTTATTTATTTATTTGGTAAAATTACAGACCTTGTGCGAAAATTAAATAGGAATAATGAACTATTAACCATTAAGAATGGACTAATAGACGGAGTCCTGAAGTTTACTTTTTATCAATTTGGAAGTTGTGGAAAAATAACTAGACATTAAGTGTGTGTTTGAAAATTTGTTGGGCAAACTTAGATTTAAGTAGAATTGATTTTTAAAATTACTTTTGAGCAGAATTAATTTTGCATGAATGTGATTTATGTTTCGAAATTGTTATTAGAAAATTGATTTTGAAAAATAAATTCGTTTGGATATTAGTTAATAGAAATACTTTTGAATGTGTAATTACCAGAAAGTATATGAATAGTATATTATTGTAACAAAAAAATTAATATTTTAATAATAATTTTTTACTTATTAGTACTAATATTTAATTAAAAATATACATTTATAAAAAATAATTTAAAAAATAGATAAATAAATATTAAAAATATATTCTTATAACCATTTCCATCATCTCCCGTCTCTACGCGTCAGCCATCAATACACTATCAATAATATCACTCGCTTTATCCACACTCTAAATCTCACAAGTCACAGTCCTCTCACTCATAGTTCACACTTAAGAAAAAAGACAAAAACAGAGACAAATAAGAACACACACTCAACAGGAAGGGCGATGAAGATCTTTGAAAGGCAAGTCTCTCGATTCTCTCTTTCTTTCCACCAACAAGTCTCTGATTTTCTCTCTCTCTCTCTTGAAGTGTGGGGTAAATCTAGAAAATTTTGGTTGTGAATGATTTTTAGAAAATCGATTTTCAGAAGAAGCTATATAGTTTTGCTTTGCCTCAAAATCGAGTTTGGAGCAAAAATCGATTTCAAAATGAAAGAGAACGCGGAACCAAACAAGCTAATTTTACTGAAGAATCTATTTTGGGGCTATGAACGCACGTTGAAGATATCCCACCGGAGAACCAAACACACAATAAGACATAAAATTCTGATACTTCATAGAAAATTCAAAAGTTTTATTCATGCATCAACTCTCATGTTCATTTCTGAATAAGTATATAGAAAATTCAACCTTTCAAAAGGTTAAGTGCTTCTAATCTTAGATTATCTTGATATTTATGTAAATTATTTTTTTTATTATTATATACACAAATCTTGAGATGATCCAAAAGTAAAAATACTTAACTTTTTAAAAAACTGAACTTTTTATTGAATTTTTCTTCATTATATATACCTTTAGGAATGGCAACCATACAGAGATGGGAAACGACGAGGTTATTTTATCTTCATTCTTGTCCATGATATCTGTTATGCAAAAAAAAAAAAATGTGCCCTTTTGAATTTTAAAAAAAAAACATTGTTTTTGTAGGATTACATTGAAAGGAAGATAACTTTTTGGTGATTTAATTGAAATGTTTCATTCTTAAATGACTAAATAAAAAACTAATATTTTAACGATCAAATTAGTAATTTACTCTATCTTGATATGCTAGTCATAAGAAACATTTAAATCATCTTATTTTATCATGGCTTTTTGTCCGTATTATCATCCCGTTTGACCTTTTCAACCAATTTCATCTATGTTTTATATTACTTTCCAATTTCGTGAATTCTGTTAAGGTTTATGTGTAAATGTTTAGGATATGACCGAGGGGTTAATTGTTCTTTTTGAAAAAAAAAAAAGATGGCTAATGGTTCAATAAAATTATATGGCCACGTAAAAATAATTGTTTAAATTTAAACCTGATATCCTACCAATTCATATCATGTCCTTTAGTGCAACACATGAGCTCTTTTTATTTCACATATAGGACGTCCCTAGGAAGGTTCAACTTAAGGATTGATGTTGGCCTTTGCACAACATTGTTTTGATGATTTACTTGCTCCATCAAAAATACAAACCAGGCAATAAGTGAGGAAGAAATAGACTAACGTCACAAACAATACAAGATCATATAGCTCCCACCTATGTTGTGTGGAGAATGTACCCTGTCACCCTTCAAAATGTGAAGTATATTATTATTTGATATGGACCGAATTGTGCAAGGCTCTATAAAAAGATATTTATGGCCCGTTAGATGCACAAAAAAAGAAAATAAAAACAAAAATAAAAATGAAAAAGAAAAAATATATTTGATATAGGATAGAAAAGAATAAAGGAAAAAAGATATCTTTTTGTTTGTTATGTATATTTTAATAGAAAAAAAGGAAATATGTAGAGTAATTTTACTAAATTACTCCTAATTTAACATTATTTTTATAATAAAAAATCTTATCTCTCATCTTCAGAATATTTTCTCGTCTCCTTTCATTCATTCTCTCTCTCTCTCCCCCCTCTTATCTTCATCTTCATTTGTCTCCTTCATTCTCTCTCTCTCTCTCTCTCTCTCTCTTTCACATCTTCATTTGCATCTCACTCCGTCTCACTCTACCTCTTCGTCTTATCTCTCTCTCGTCTCATCTCTATCTCGTCTTTTATCTCTCTTCACAGGACCTCCGTCTGCTCTTCCTCTATCTATTTTGTCTCATCTCATGGTGCTATGTTTTTTAGTGTAAAAAACAGGGGCAGGGGTGGCAGACACAGAAAAATACAGCACCTAGCTTCATTCAAGGGCAAATCCAGTAAATCCAAGACTTCCGCCTTTCCTTCAGAGATCTTCCCTTTCCCTTACCACTTTTCCATCGCCTAAACTCTGGAAGAAAGTTGTACCAAAAAAATGGAAATGGAAATTCCATTTTCCATCTCGCTATTGTTGCAAAGGCTGAACCAAATGTGGGAATAGTAAACAGTACAGGAAAGGAGTTATCACATCCTAAAAATGAGCATGTGAAAATCATACAAATTTTAAGGATAAGCCTCTCCGGTAATCCAAGAACTTCCTAAACAAGCATAATATCCATAACTATACAGTCCAATATTTACTCAAACATAGATTACGTACTTACATTTTGAAAAGTTTAACGTTTAAGTTTCATTCCAAATTTCAAATAACGGAATTAAAATTGTCAGAATAATAAAACACAACTAAACATAACTGATACATTATAAACATCACAAGCCAAGGAGACCTATAAAGATTACAGAGCGTTCCCTAAGTTTTTACAAGTTTATTACTAACAGTCCACCAGATAGAATTGGAAAATAACCCCAAAGCTTCTAATCCTCAGAAGGATGTTCTTCTTCCTCTCCTACTGTATCTGAAAAGACAATCACATAAAGTGTGAGTTTATTTAAAAATTCAGTAAGTAAATGATTGTACAATGCAAAATATCTCAAGCACAAATACCTTATTTGCTAATATAGCTAAACCATAATTTAATTCCATAGATCATACATCTTTATATAAACTATAACTTGCATCAGGTTTCTTGGATGATCAAGCCCTTAACCATCCATGCATTATATTCGATTATATCATAGCATCAGATTTCTTGGGAGATCAAGCCTTTAATCCTCCAAGCTTAAAATTCAATTATATCCTAGTATCAGGTTTCTTGGGAGATCAAGCCCTCAATCTTCCATTCTTAAAATTCAATTACAATCTTGCATCAGATTTCTTAGAAATTTAACTCTCAATCTTCCATGTAACAACAAATAGAGATATATACTCAAAAAGTAATATAAGATATAATCGCTATCACATCATTCCTCATCTTAAACATACATCAATGTCCTCTTGAATCTCTTTCAAGAGTTAAGGTAATCTAATAATCGTCTTTAACAAAAATGAATATATATCCAACGTTCTAATAATATTGCAAATGAGACTTATATTATGCATTGATTGATTGTAATAACTTAATTTGGCAAGGTCATCTACTCACCTTGACATTTGTCCAAACTTACCTTGTTCCTCACTAGAATTTATGTAAGGAAATTTCCTAGTAAAAGATATCATAAGAAAACATAAGAAAGTGAACAAAATCATGAAAATATGCAAAAATTTCGATTTGCTAAATAACAGTTCGCTACAGTAATGGTTTGCTATAGTAACGGTTCGCTATAGTAACGTTTTACTACAGTAGCGGTTTGCTACAGTATGTTGACCGCTACAGTACCGTTAACTGTCGATACTACAGTAACTGCTATAGTAAAATCGAAAATTTCCCAGATTTCTAATTGCTATAGTAAATTCAAATTTTATAAAAAATTCACTAAAAATTTTCATCCTTTAATTCTAGTTTCCAAACCAGAATTTTATCTCTCTTAACCTATCATAACTCAATCCTAACTCAAAAATCTCCAAGACAACTCAAATTTATGAATTATCATAAAAATCTTCAAAAATATAATCTCCCATAATCTTCCTCATAAATTGAAATTTTTAGGAGAATAATGAGATTAAAGCTTACCTTTGACCTTTACAAGACTTTTGAATCAAATAAATGTCCAAGAACCACCAAATTTATTTGAGAATTTGGAGGGAAGGCTCTAGGGATGAGAGAAAATGGCTCATCCTCTTGTAGGCAGAAAACATGAAATGAAAAAAAAAGAGAGAAAGAGTTGAAGGGTAAGGTGGGTTAATTGGATAACCCATGGGTATCCATACCTATGACCCAAAACCCATTTGACCCATTAAGCATAATACCTTAATTAATTCTCCATTAATTAGATTCAGTCCCTTTTTCATAAATTTCACAATTCACAAAAAATATATTGTATAGCGTTAAGAATATTTAGTTTAGTTATTTAACTCAATTTCCATAAATAATATTCAAAGAGAACAATTAAATATGAAAATTAAAATGACTAAAATAAATAACCAAAATAACTTTGTAAATACCAGAATACTCTCAAATGTATTATACTCTAAAATTGGCAGGTACTATAGAGTCTTCCATTTCGTCTAAAAATTGCATACCAAACACGTTGTTAGAGACATTCATGAGCTTAGTAGATTTGTTACATGTGTTAGAGCTAAACGTCCCCAAAAAAAATCTTATAGTACATAATTACAAAATTGCTTGCACAAGAGACTGAAAATGACATTGTAACACCCGCCATTGGTGGGTGTTAATATTATTGGATTTTATTAAGTAATTGGAATATGAGAGAAAATTTTTCGTTACTTAAAAAAGAAATGTGAGGTTCAAAAATGACAAGATATATAAAATAATAAGTGACAGGAGATTGAAGGAGTAGACATATGGCACCAAAGAAGCCAGATAATTACTAAGTCCAAGAAGAGACTAAAATGTACTAAGAAAATTGTGGGGTATCTAGAGCATAAGAAATACCCGAGTTGAAGAAATTATATATTTGCCATTACTAACATTGACTGAAGGTTGACTAGAGGGCAAAATAGTAATTTCACCATAGGGTATATATTGGGAGCTACACCCATTTTCCCTCTCATTTTATTTCTCTCCCTCCTTCCCCACTGTCATTTCTCTCCACCTCCTTTCAACTCTTTCCCCTCAAGTTCAAAAACCAAACTTTCGACAATCATTCTTTGACGTTAAGGCAGGTCTCCGATGACCAACCACCACCAGAAGGGTAAGGATTTGAGGTGGTCATCTCATCTTCTCTTTTTTCTTTCCATTTTCAAATTTATGAGAAGTTGACTAGAAATTGGGTTTTTTGGTATCTTTTAAGCTTGGGTAATGTTCTAAAACCTTTTTAAGTGATTGATGATGGAATTAGAACCAAGAATTGAAAGGATAACCAAGATTTAAGTTGAGATTAAAGAGTAGAAACCTAAGAGAGAAAAGTTAGGATATTGAATAGAAAATTAGAAATTTAAGCTTGGAATCTCGAAATTAATTGGGGGGTTTTGGGCTTTTAGTGTCAAAACACCCCTAATAAAAACCAATGGAAAGAATTGAATTAAATGATGAAGAATTGGGTCAAAAGTGTGAAAACTAAAGGGCTTCGAGGTTTGGTGCCCAAGGTGCCATGCAGGTAGAAAGTATGAGGGTTGGTGCACCAGGTGCTACCCAGGCCAAGGGGCACAGACCTTGGTGCCCTAAGCGCTCGAGCCTAATGGCTTAGGAGATGTTGTGGCGTTGGCTTTCTCCATGTTATTTTATACTGAGGTGTGGTGTTGTCTTTCTAGAGGCATGGCGAGGGTGTGGGGCTTGGCCGAAACTCCTTTCAAGGGCCAGAGGTGCTCTAATTCCAGGTGAGGGATCTAGCTCTACTCTACTTATGTCCCCTAAAATGCATTTATGTTAAATATTTATATGCTGAACATATGTATGATGTACTTGTGGGTATAAGGGCATAATTAGGGGACATGAGTAGAGATAACTCTTAGGATTAATATCCTAAGCGTATGTGTGGTGTAGAAATTGGGTGCACGAGGTGAGAAAGCCAAGGTAGACTTCTTGATCTTCCTGATGGACAACGTCATGGCAAGGTAAGGCCTGACTTGAGAAATGCTAGGGTTTTTTATTTATTTTCCTTATCTGTATTTGTGTTTATGGATGTGTTTGTAGGATAATTAGTCCATGGGAATATAGACCCACATTGACGAAGCTCTCGAGTACTAGACGGTATCTTAGTAACAAATTCGTAAGGACGTAGACTCATGTTGATAAAGCCTTAAGAAAACAAAATATAGGGATGTATACCTATATAATGAGACTCTTGAGTAGAACGTCTAAGGGAACATAAACCCTCGATAACATAACTCTTGAGTGAGTTTTTTATAGGAACATAGACCTACGTGAGGGAGATGAGTATGTGTGTGGTGGCACATGCATTGTGCGTCATTTATGATTTAACATGGGTATATTCTTAATTATTAATATTTTCTTTATATATATGTATATTTATGTAGAGTAAGGCTATTTTCGAGTGAGTCCGTGGATTAGACTCATCCCCTTACAGTCGCAGGTATGAAAGAGTGATCAGTACGGTGGCTTGCGAATCAAGGATATCTCCCTATTGCTCGAGGTAAGGTAGTTAAATTTAATTACTCTTAAATTATTACTCTAGTATACTTTGTGATCAGATAGGTCGGCTAGGGTATATTGTATATTGTTAGGGTTAATTTGAGAAAAGATTTAGGCTTGCGGCAGTATGGGTAACACATTATCCATGCCAATAATAACTACGGTCTCGAGAATAGTAAAACTCCTAGCGCCCCCATTCCAGGTCATGACAGACATGGACTTCAAGGAATTAAGCTTAGACCTCAAAGAATATGTGGGCCTCAGTAAGTGACTAAGGCTATGTTCAGCAAAATTAGCTTATAAGAAGTTAGCAAATAGCTTATAAGCTAACTGATAGCTTATAAACTAATTTTTAGCTGATAGTTTATAACTTATAAGCTAGCTTATTTGAATAAGAAGTGTTCAATAAAAGTAGCTGAAAAGTGTAAAATGACATAAAATGGCATATATTTTTTAATTCCAAAATAATATAAATAAATATATTATTTTTGTTTTTAATTAAATTAATTTAAATTATTATAAATATAAAATTCATTAAAAATATATATTTATAAATTTTATATATGAATAATACATTTTCACATATATAATATATTTATATATATT
This sequence comes from Biancaea sappan, assembly GCA_037074585.1. Taxonomy (NCBI): domain Eukaryota; kingdom Viridiplantae; phylum Streptophyta; class Magnoliopsida; order Fabales; family Fabaceae; genus Biancaea; species Biancaea sappan. The sequence goes on along the minus strand of CM073496.1, from coordinate 51,514,432 downwards.
ATTATATTTTATTATATATAATAAAATATATTTACATATTTTATTATTTATATATATATTAGACATATTTATAATATATTTATATATTTTTATCATATATATATATATATATATATAATATTATATATAAATATAAATATAATAAAAGATAAGTAAATATGATATAATAAAATAATGGGCATAATGGGTATTTTAAAAAATAATAATAAGGATAAAATATGAACAAAAAACTTTAAGCTATAAGCTATAAAGAATAAGTTATAAGTTACTAAAATAAGCTCATTTACCGAACACTTTTAACAAATTTATAAGCTAGTTAAATAAGTTATAAGCTAATTTATAAGCTATAAACTTATTTGCTGAACACAGCCTAGGTCTAATTAATTTGCTTTAAGCTTATGAGCAAGTGGATTAATTTTTGGGCCAGTAGTTATGTTGTAATTGGTTTGTTTAATTTGGGCAAAACATTATGTTTTGACATATGGGCCTATTTACTCACGCATTCACTTTTTTTTAAAAAAAATTCCCTTCATACTAACTTTTCAAAACTTATTCCCTGATATTACATTTTTGGCAACTTGCTTATTTAGTCCAATTGCTCATTTTAATTTTTTTGATTGCACCATGTTTAAAAAAAATTAAAATAAGCAACTTGACTAAGCTTGGTCGAGTTGCTTATTTTATTTTTTTAAACATGGTGGCGGATTCCATACTACGAAAGACTGAATAGTGATTTAGTGCCTTAATTACAGTGTGATTTAGTCAATCACACTGTGATTCAGTCTCTAAATCACACTATGATTTGGTTTTTTTTTTTTCTAAATATCATCTAGTCTTCAATTAAAAAAAATTATAGCCTGAAATTTGACCAAGGCTTAGTCAAATTTTAGCATGTTTTAAAAAATAAATAAATTAAGCAACCAGAAAAATTAGCATTTAGGAAATTAGTTTTTAAAAGTTAGTATGAAAGCAATTCTTTTTAAAAAAGTTAGTATGGGAGTAAATAGGACATATCACAAGTTATTTTTATCTTTAGGCTTAGAATTGTTATTTTTATGTTTTAAAGTAGGTGCAAAATGTGAATCATTTAGGTTTTTTTTAGTAAAATTATGTCTTTTGATCTTTTAAGTTGTGTTTTTCGGTATATAAACCATCCTTTAGTGTAGAGAGTTCAGATTTCATATCAATTACAAAATAACTTTCTTTGTGAGAGAATTTTAGTGTCATTCCTTTTTGATATTCTAGGTTTATATTTGATTCTAAAACATTGGGTTAAGTTTCTTTTGATATTCTCAGTTTGTGTTTTCTATTTTGATATTCTTGGTTTATATTTGATTCTAAAACATTGGGTCAAGTTTATTTTGATATTCTCAGTTTGTGTTTTGAATCTAAATCACCGGGTTAAGAATCATTTTTATATATCTCTTCTTCTGGTTTCTTTTAGTTTTGATCCAAATCATTATTTAGAAATTTTATGGCATTGTTATTGGATTCCACACTGTCTCTCGTAGATATTGCAATGTCATACATGGACCTTCAAATTTGATCGTATAGCTCAAAAGTGAAAATGAAGGCGTGACCCTGCAAGAAATCAAACGTGGCGTGTAGCTAAATAATCGTTGAACATATACCTTCGCAGTGTTGCTTAAAGCATGAACTCCTTGGACATCTGGAGCAGAAAGATATGGATCGTCAATGGAATCCTCCCTGCTTACCCCCTCCGCTTCAAATTGAATCGATCGTTAAACAAGTCTTTGCTTCTTTAAAAACCATGCACATTTTGAAATGGTTGGTCTTGAAACATTCTAAACTAATGGAGCAGACTAAGGTTCATGTAGAATAAATATCTTTTATCTTTCTGTACAGTACCTAGTAACTCTCTTCAACCTGTTCAATATATACAAAAAAAAAAAAAAAAGGCAATCGAAAAGATTCTGTCATATCCTATGCACTATCTCAATTATTCTACCTGAATTCAAGTCATATGTATGTGTATATCAACAGCAAATATTCGAAACCCAAAAAAAAAAAAAAAGTTTGTTGTCTAAAAGTTATTAAAGACCTTACCGCAAATCCACTTATACTACCTAGCTCAACGGAGAAATCATTACTTCAATGACGTTCTAATACCAATTTATGTAATAAGAAGGTGCCCTAAATTGCCACACGAACGATTCACACGTAACGAAACTATCACACCTATAGTCCGATGAGTTATTATCAGGCTTGCGCAGAAGGCTAATGCCAATCGGTTTTACCTATCATTTGCACACTATATAATAAGTCCATGTCCATTAGCCAGTTGACCTTATATTTAAGGCGCAAGGATTTGTTCCTGCGCTGTAATGCGCAGAAACTTCCACCACATTCTTCAAGCCGATAAATGCGCCGTCCAACAGTTAGGATCTTTTCTTTATTTTTATTTTTTTTGAAAAATTCTATTAACTATTACATCTGACCTAACTATTGTTAAATTTAATAGCCAATGTAATTTAAAAATAAAAAAAAAAGGCAAAAAAGATCCAACATCGCATCCAACGGCTAGGAGAGTGCGCAAGAACGAATCCGTAAGCATATTTAAGAAATCTTGATAGCTCCAAAAAAAAAAAAGGTTAAGAACTTTATGTTGTGTGAATTTTCAAGCATTTAAGGTACTGAAACAAAATTCGATTGCAAATGAAAGTTAAGTATACAATGAGGCCACAACCACAATCTTAAGGCTTTCTTTGATATGGCTGCACAGCATATCCGTTTTCAATTCAGCAAGCTTGTTACAATACTTGCCTTGCCTCGAATTAATTTAAGAAAAGTATCAAGGCAGAATTCCAGTCAAATTGAATCGATGACGTTACGTGCTGCTGGAAGCAAGCTCGGAAAGAAAGGGAATACCTGTGTAATTCATTGATGTGCTGTCTTCAATAATATCTTACAAACATTAAGTGATGGACAAAACAAAAACTGAGTCTTCAATCTTCCGAAGATTTATGATTTATAATATGATCAGGTAATCAACTATTTTCTGGTATGTAAATGCGGGCACATATCAGAAGCCAAAAGACAAGAAGATGCTTCCATCACAACCATGAAGAAGCCTTCGATCAAGCAACCTCACCCTTACAAGGAATATCACGGCAGTGACAAACAGGCCTCCCAGAAGCTTCCCAACCATTGAAGCCACGCTCCAGTACCATAATGTTCTTTATTCCAGCATCTTCCTTGATCTCCGTGAGATAATTGGCAAAGCTCCGAGCACAAGTCGGGCCACGAACCTACAAAAGCATTTAAGCATCCATGGAACTTGAAATATAGAAAAACACTACTTGTATCATACAAAGAGGAATGGGAAGACATTCAGAACAAGTTTCACAGATATGTAATCAGTAGAAACTTCTTTCAGACAAGGCATGCCAAGCTGATTTCTATTCTATCATCAGAACAAGTTTCACAGATAAGTAATCAGTAGAAACTTCTTTCAGACAAGGCATACTGTTTGCGATGATTTAAAAGATTCTCCAGTTCAACAAAAATATGAATACTGTTTGCATCAAACACTTGGTGTATTTTGAACTAAAATGAATAATAAACATTGTTGAAAACAACTCAGTCAGGGATAAGAAATTAGAACCACGAATGCTCATCCAATCTGCAAAACGATGGGGGTTATAAAAAATATTTAATGCCATAAAATATTTTATCTTTGAATTTATGAAGGCTTAAAAGTCCAACAATGGCAAGAATATACTAAAATAAAATTACAAATAAGCGGTGGAGCATACAATGCATTTTGCCTACGCCCAAGGGAAAGGGCAGGAACAACAACACCCCAACATAAAACAACATATTTGATCCCTTATTTCTCTTTCTTTAGACTGTACTCTCATCCTCTTAACCATTGCAAGCATTGTTTCTTGCTGAAAGCCTGAAACTCTCAGCTTTGCTCAGGCCACTGCCTCTCAATTTTTATTTCAGATCATGAACATCAGTCTGATTACTTTTGACTACAAATTTAGCCGTGATCATGATGCTGATTAGAAAAGAAGTTTGGTATCCAAATGAACCATCCATCTCCACTTGTTAGAATATATGAACTATGAAAAAAAAAAAAAAAGACTGAAGTCATTTCTAGTTTGTGGTTTCAACAAGAAAATTACTAGTATCTGCACCAAGTCGTGCCAGGAAACTTCTGCATGCAGCCAATTCACATTCCAGAGTCCACACATCTAATAGAAACCTTGTTACACAGCTCTTCAATACCCCAATTTCCCTTTGCTGTTTTTATTTTTCTTTTTGTTTCCTGAACACGTTATCCTGCCATTTATTTTCTTTTTCTATCAAAAAGGAAGATAAAGTTTCAGCAGTATTTGATGGTAGTAGCCATACGTACTGCTAGGACGGCATTCAGTTAACTGGCGTGTGGTTTGTAGAATCTTGGATGCTTTCTAAGTCAATTTTACAGGAATCTTAACAGATTCAGATATCTGGTTAAATAGGATTACCCTATTTGGTAGGAGCAGGATTATTGTGGATCCTTCAAAATCCTTTTCAGAACTTCCAATGGTCGTACAAACTCAATATTATCGGTAGTATAATTACCTAAACAAATTAGTAATGACTGTGGAAATAAGGATGGTACTGAGTTGCTTATGTATGACTGCATATACTGGGGATTATTTAATTTATGATAAATACCTAACATAATATTTGTGCCAACTCAAATGCATATAATAAATTTAAGACAGGCTAACCACAAAGCAAAATTTAATTAGGAAAGAGTACAAGAGACAAAACATACTGGGACTGACTCACTTCCCAATTACGCTTTGTATATACTAGCTTCAATTATAGCAATATGACTATTTCTAATTTTATATGCACCCAGCTAGAAGCATCTTCCTGCAATCCTCCCCGCTCCTTCAGAAATTAAAAGGTCTGAGATTTTAATCGGAGTACTATTGCGGATTTGACGGAACAAAATACGAGAAAAGCAACCGAAAAATTACCTATAAATCAACCCAGAATAAAACAGCAAAATTAAGAAGAATGGAATAGAAAGAAGTGAAGCAAACCTGGCTTAGAGCACAGTGGAAGACAACGGTGTCTTTGCTCTTGACTTGTTGTATCAGATTTGAGATGTTTTCCGAAAAAGAGCTGCTAGCGCAATGAAGAGAGCCGGCGATATGCCCATCAAAAGCCCGCTCGTCATCCCTTCAGAACCCATCAGCAACAAAGGTCAATTCAATCTAATTCCCCAAAACAAGCTCATTTATTATTTTTTTTTTAAAAAAGGCGACTGGACAGATCAGGCACAAAAAGGAAGGCGATGAAAACCTGACATCAATTATGGCAATGTTTGGTTGGCGTCTAAGAGAGAGAAGTTGAGACCCAGTTATGTAGGAAATGCTGCGAGCCATCTCTTCCTTCACTACGTTTTTCAGCTTCCTCTTGATTTTCTTATGCCTCATTCTTTTGTTTGTTATTCCTTATGCCTGCTCGTCTGTTCGTGACTTCTAAGCTTCTTTTTTTTTTTTAATAAATAAACAACATTTCCTTCTTCCTGTCGTTTTTAAAATTATACGATTTTAAAAAAAATTACACCATTTTTTATATAAAATATATTATATTTTATTTTAATTTTATATTTTGTCACATCTATGGAGTCTTTATATATATATATATATATATATATATATATATATATATATATATTTGATAATCTAATGTTAATTTTTTTAAAACTAAAATACTCTTCGTTAATTTAAATGCATATTAGATCCTCTTTTGTTACCGAAAACATTTATTACTTATCACATCTTAATTTTGAATAATTTGTGATCCCTTTATACTTTGTTGTTAATAATCTTTATCACAAATTATCCAATGTATGAGATTTTTTTAATTACAGAAAAGAATCAAATCCTCACTCTCTAAATCTATAATACCTAGTCTCATACCACTTAAATTATAAATTCAATGGTTCAAATATATGATATTAAGTTACTGAATATAAGAAAAACATATTGTAACAAATCTCTAGACTAACAATATAAACTTGAACTAAAATATGTTGTATTTTATAGTTAAATGACTGTGTATATTTTGAAAATTAAAAAATTGTATAATTTTAAAAACTTAAAAAAAAGTATGATTTATTTATTTGTTTATTTTGGTCAAATTTGCTTCCCAAGGATGGCCTATTATTGTTGGACACTAGTTAACAAGTTTTGGAATGTTGTATACTGAGTGACTAGGCCTTTGGGCCTTATTTTTTCATTAGGAGTACAAAGCTCTCTTTCCTAAGGAACATTTTCAAAGTTGGGTCCTTTGTGTGCCCGCATATAACTTACGGTGATTGTGGAGAACTAGACTCTGGGTTTATGGTTTCACGTCGAGGGATCTAAATGTGCGGTATCTCTCATATTTAGGTCTTGTGTGGATAAACAAATTATTTAAGTGTTTATAAAATAAATATTTATTATATAAGTGCTTATATATAAGTTTGTTGAGTCTTCAACATTCATATTAATTCTTGAGAGATTTGGATCATTTTGATATACTTTTGCCTACTGTTTGGGCTTTGACACCTAACTTTTTAATTGTTGCATACATATCTTACTCTTAGGTTAAAAATGTAATTTTTGGCACCTAATTACATTCTTTTTGAGTTATAATTGTAAATTTGATGGGGATTATGTTTTTACAGATCTCATGGTTGGGAAAATGATGTTGAAAAATGAGAATTCCTAAGCCAAAATTTAAAAGATGAAGAGAGGGAACCTTGGAGAGGACAAAAAGGACCCAAAATGAAGATTTGAAGATGTCCCTCGTGCGCCTAAGCGTATTGACTTGCGCCTAAGAGGATAAAGCTCTAGAAGGTGATTGCTCTATGCCATATTCACACTTAAGTGGGTAATTAACACGCTTAAGTAGGTATTCCAAAAAATAAAAAGAAGATCTTATTCTGTCCACAATGCGCTTAAGCGGGAATAAGTCGCGCTTAAGCGCGCTGCTCATGCTGATGAATACTTTAATTCTAGTTGAATCACGCTTAAGTGCACAACCCATTTTGCTATCACGTGCAGGAGGCTTTAAAAGGCAAGATAGAAATTTTAAGGCATTCTGAGTTGGAAACGAAGGGGGAACGCCGAATTGAGCTCCAAAGGCTAGGGAAACCAGCTTTTGGTGAAGATTGGAGCAATTTCTCTTCTACCCAACTTGGATTCATGAAGTTTTCTCTTCTCTTCTCTCATTTTCTATATTTTGTGAACATGTGTAGCTAAATTTCTATACTAGGATTGCTATGAACCCTAGTTTGGATTAGGTTTTATAAATCTCTTGACTTCTTATGATCATTTGGCCATTAATACATGTCTATTCATTCTTATCTTCCTGTTTTCATTAAACTTGATCAATTTAATAGATTGTTTGGTGGTTTTGCAGCACTTGGGAGAGCAATGCAAAAACCTAGACCATAGAATGAGTTGTATGAGTTCTTGAACCTTAAAATTAGGGAAATTGATTTGTTAATGTCATAGTAATATAAACATTAGCCTCACATAATCAGATTAGGGTTTGTGCACTCTGAAATCTAAGGTTACATAAGGAATATAAGCTTTTGGGTTTAGTCCTGGTTGATATTTGGAAGAATTCATCTAAGCATTTCAGTATCTTAGATTAACATGTGTGGCGGTAAGAATAAGAGGGAGAGAGATTGAAATCTGTGAAGAACAACGAGGGATTAGCAATCTTAAGTTGTGTTATTCTTGTGTTATATTGTGTTAATCTTGTGAATTATATTATGTTAAACTTGTAATTTCTATTGTGTGTTTAGTGTTTATACAATCATACTACAACTCACTTCTAACTTTAGGTTTACATTTTGTCAAAAGAACCAACACAAATTCGAATCATCTAACTAATACATTTTAATTTTTTGGGTAATCAACAAGTTAATCCTCGTGGGAATGACATTCTTACTTAATTTTCACTATACTATTTGTACAATAGGTATACTTGTCATGTCGCCAACAAAGTTATTTATATAATTAAAGAGTTTATTAGGACAAACTTTACATAAGTTGTTTTCAGTTTATTTTCATAAGCTATTTTGAAGAGCTTATGAAAATAAGCTGAAAACAGTTTATTGACATACTATAAACTATTTTTATAAGCTCTTCCAAACATGTACATAAGCGTTTATACCATAAGATAAATCATATAAGCTCAAAATAAGCTATTCTAAATCAGCCAATATGGTTTGTATAACAATGAAATGATTTGATTTTGTGGTGGCTCAAAAGAGAATTGATTGTGTCTCTAAAATATAAGTTTCTTTCACTGTCTCTATGGCTTTTCTAAGTCCATAAATGCAATTCACATACTCTTGTTCACTGCATTTTCTCTTTCTCTCCTTGTATTGTGTCTTTATTCAAAGAAGAGAAATAGAGAGATAGAGTGAGGAAGATTGTGTGAGAAAGGGAGAGAAAGAGAAGAAGAGAGAAAATGGAGAAGAAATTGAAGCAAGAGAATTCAAACTTCAAACTACGGTCCAATTGAGTTTGTAATTTTGGCTAAAATTACATAATTGAGTCCCATTTTTTTAAAAAAAATTACACTTCAACTAGAAACTCATTCATTTATTTTTATTTTGGTCCTATTTAATTACTTTTTGACCCAATATTTTTACTTCATATTTCAAATTAGTCCTTAGAATTTTTTTTTATAATGGCTAAAAGGCACAAGACAACTTATATTAATAAAAGATTGATAATTTGTATTTGCCATATGCAACAGTCAAGTGTTAGCACATTTTGACTAGTAATTAATTTCATCTTCTCTAAAAACATTCTTAGTCTCAAAGCTCCGGAGAGTAAACCAAAAAGCATTGTCTTGATTTTTATCTTCAGCATATCATCATAAGTCATGCCATCTTTAAACTTTAACAAATCATCATTATCGAACAAAGTGGAGGGGACAAAAGGAGCATGTACAACCAAGATAAAAAAAAGTGCCATGTAATAGTTTAGAATACCAAGGCGCAATATATGCACAAACAGACACATGCGCATGGGTCTGGTCCCTAGGATCTATCTGTTCACAACGTCCAATAGCCCCTTCGTCCACCACTGTGGATGAGCCAATTGTAGCAATGGAAAACAAAGCATGGTGTCTCCAAACAAATGGACTACAACGAGTATATAGAACTACAGTAGATGGACAAGCTTGATGGTAAAATTTGCGAGGATCTCCATAGCCAGGCAGATCGTGGCTGAGCAAACTACAATAGATGGCTTGAAAACATAAAAAAAGAAACTAGAACCCACTTTAGAAGAAGATTAAAAAATCACCATTCAAAAGAGAAAACTACACAGATGGGACATGTAATCACCACACAAGAGAGGAATTTACACGGAGAAGACAAAGAGTCACCACCCGATAGAACTCTACGCAGGGGGATCATTGAAAAAGAAAAATTTGTGGAAGATCTAGTTGAGGGGAAATGCCCTTTTCGATTGAGGGGATGAGGCAATTACTCAGAGAAGAGAAAGAGGGAGCGTTTGAGAGAGAAGTTTTTTTAGAGTCTTTAGAATTTTGGATTGGCTAAAATTATGGTTAAACTCCATTTTATATTATTTTTTCATTTTAGTCCTTTGGAAAATTGAAATAAATAAGGATAAAATGAAATAAGATAATATAAAATTCATACTATTTTTGTTAATTACATATTCAAAAGTATTTTTATTAACCAATAACCAAACAAAATCTATTTTTCAAAATCATTTTTTTATAATAGTTTTCAAACATAAATCGCGTTCATGCAAATTTTAATTTATCGAAAATCAATTTTAAAAATTAATTATGTTCAAAACCTATGTTTACCCAATTATTTTTCAAATATTTCCTTTGAAGATTGAATTGTTAGTAGACTAAGTAGAGTTGTGACCAAAAAATTTGCCAATAAATTGGCAGTTATTCTTATTTTAAAATTTCAGCTGTTATGGTCAATACTGGTATGTGCCCTAAAACGTTTAACCCTGAATTAGATGCTTATTATTGAAGATTTGGTTGTAATTAACTAAATGAAGTTATCGGTTTTGTAATTATATTGATCGTCATGATCTGTTCAAAATTGAACGGGTTCAACTATAGTTACTAGTTGGTCAATTACATAGCATGGTTCACGACTAAATTGCAGTAATAGCCTTATTAGGGCTATAATTTCAACTGTGAGATCAAGACACAATATCTCTATTAATTAAAACGTACGGGTCGGCTGTTGGGAAATCTGTCATAGATTACAAATTTTGATCAGATTTTTTTTTCATTTAAAAAAAATGGACTTAATTAGTTTTAAATCAGAGTCAACCATTTAAATTAACATTAATGTCCTGATGATGTTAAAGCACAGGAGTAGACTAGAAAGGTAAAACTAATTTCATAATTCAGCAATCTGCTGCTGTGGGACCATGCTATTAGCTAATCATTAATTAATTAACTAAAATGTGTGGAGAGAGGTGAAGGGGGATAAAGAAAATCTGACCTGCCGGATTTCGTCTAATAGGTTTACCCACTACAGTCCTCTGCTGTACCAACTGAGCTAAGGTCGGAGTTGTTTGACGGACTAACATTTCTTTATAATATTGAACTTATAAGCGTAAAACGACCCAATTTGAATAATATAGAAAAAAAATGTGAAGAAAGGGTCGTTGATTAGGATTAGGATTTTAGTACTGGTGAATTGGAATATATTTATAACCCGATTCAAAATTTAAAAACTCGATTCGAAATGAGAAAAATTAGAAGTTTGTGGTGCGAGTCCATATAAAGCAATATTGACCCATTTTCATGTTTTTCTTGGAGCGATCCAAACCGGTTATACATATAATGTATACAGTTCTATAGTTTTAAAAAATAACTGCTAACAATTTTGCTTAAAAAAATAAGAAACTTATCTATTTGTCGGTGGACATATATTACATCGATCAAACCACTTAAATTTGTATATGTTCTCATTTTTTGGCTTTTTTTTTTTTCTATTTCTCTCCATAACATTAGAAATGTGCAAGAGTTGTTTTGGGGGGGGGGGGGATTTCACTATACCCAATCCAATATATGGTTGGGTAAGGTTGGAAAAAGGAAAAAAAAAACTTATATAATAGTTTTTTATATTTTTGTTATCAAGTTTTTTAATTAGAATAAAATAAGTATATGATTTTTCAATGAGAATGTATGGTTTTTAAAAACAATTTTATGTATTTTTTTTACAACATAGTGTTGTATGATTGGTTTTTTAAAAACTTTTTACACATACTTTTAGTGAAAAATCTAATAACAAAGATATCATAAACTGCATGTAACTCTTTTCATTAAGAAAAAAATGGAGAAGAATAGATTAGGTAAAAGGACATTATTACATAGTCCGATTTGGAAATAATTTCTCGTTGATTGGTCATCATACCATGTTATATTGGTTGAAATTTATTTTTTGGCTTAAAAGTAGTCATTATACATAAATATTTCACATGAAGTACTTAAACTCTGTAACCTTTGAATTTTATTGTTGTTGATCGTTCGTTCTTAAACAAAATAATGGTCAATTGTCAATGTTTCTAGCCCTAAAATGTTGACAACACAACTCCTTCCTCAAACTGATTTACCCAGAAGATATCGACAATTAGGTAATTAATTTCCTAAATGTCCACAATAGGACACTTTTTTGTTGGCAATTACCTTACTTATGTGAACCCTACTTGACCTAAGCTACTTACTATGAATGACGAGATTCTTATTTATTCTGTCTCTGTTTATTGTTTAATTAATGTGACAATTCTTTATCCACATATCACTCTGCATCTCTATTTTGAAGCATACCCTTTCGTTTATAGTTAGTGTTTAATTTGTTTACCTTCATATATTCTTGAATTTCAACCCAAAGGAGCATCAAAACTAGTCCTCCTTGGCTTTGACGCACCAACTAATGTAGACCAACAATTCAGAACCATTAATAAAAAAAAATTAGACTATTCTTTTAGTTATTTATGATAAGAAATAACACCTACATAGTTAGATATACAGATGCTTTTAATCACAATTATAATGCCATATGTGGCTATGCTTATACGTGAAGACCCAGGCAAAAGTGAATCACTAGTCCTTGAACAATTCTAGGAGGTTCCTCATTATCGCAGGGGATAAAAAGATTCTTAATCTTTGGATAATGTTTTGGTTTCAGAACTCAGAAGGCATCGTAGCCTCATAGATAGGGCTGGTAAGGGAGGGGTCTATTTCAACTTTCAAGCAAATGCATAATAATACCTCTGAGATTGATCAAATTGGGGCCAACATCATTTTCATATCTTCTCAAAGAAAGCATCTCACGTCAAATCCTCAAAAATGCCAAATGCCAAGAGAGGATTCTACAACACATGATTAAACCATATCTATTTGTTTTGAAGCTTCCCCTATACTCTATGAAGGGCCTCCACTTTGATGATAATATAGCATCATCCCCAAGCACTTTCAATTAGCAATCATTCAATATTTACTTGGAGGAAGAATCATGTTTCATAATTCACAGAATGCCAAATCCTGTGTCCGTGTTGTCACATTCTCGATCGATGCTTTCATATATACTAATGCCTAGATTGCCTAGACCCATACGGTTGGTTAACAATGTTGTTTCACCTAAAAGGTCCAAAACTATTCTCGCGAACATTTTGATGGTCAATTAGTGGCAGATGCAACATATTTCATATCATTTTGTCTCTTTTTCGGTTCAGATGATTTAATTTAATTTTTTTATAATTATTTTAACATATATCGATTTGGCTTCAATATTGCTAGAGCCTCATATTTACTGGATCTGACCTCCTATGAATTTGTGGAGTCTCAATCAATCAATGCACGTGTGAATAGCATCTACAGTATGGTGTGAATATTGGTATATTTCAAAAAGATTGAAGCTTGAAGTCTCCGTTACTTGGAATAAGAGGGGATGAATCTTTGTCTGTATATATTATTGTGTTGTAATGTGAAAGAAATGGTTGGATCCCAAGATAGGGGTGAATTGGGTTTTATAAAAATTTCCACAAAACTTAATTGGAAGTTAAAATGATTTTCTGAAATTGGACAATGCTAAAGATAATAATTTAATTTAAAAAATCAAAGTGTTATCAAGATGAACAATTTTATAGTGCAAGAAATTAAGGTGTAAATATAAATCTACACAAATTAATTAATACTTGAGGTAGAAATCAAATATAAACACAAAGCATTAATTAATTAACTTCAAATGTAAATGGAGTAGGGATAGAGAAAGAAAACTTAGAGATTTATACTGGTTCGGCTAATCCCAAGCCTACATCCAGTACTCAAGAGACCACTTAAGTATTTCCACTATAATTACAAGTTTAATCCGGGTACTTGCAAACCACTACAACAAAGATCTTTTCTCCCTCAAGGGTGTCTCTCCCCCTTACACTATGTTTTCTCTCAAACACTAACTCAAGGAACCTATCCTTAAGCATTTAAATTTGAAGGCTTAAGGAAAATAATAGTGGACACTCTCAAAGTGTAGATAACACAGAAATTGAGCTCAAAATTTTTCTCTAGCAATTTAGAGAGAATGAAACTCAAGATAATATGACAAATGAATAATTGAAGCTTGATGCAAATGGTGTTGTGAAGTCCCCTTTATATAGTGAAACATTGCTGCTACAGTGACTGCTTTAGTCAGAATTGCTACAGTAAGCTTCATCATCATTTTTCAACCTTTCTACAAGAACCAAAAAACTTTATCAACCTTTTTTCAACAATCAATATTCTTTTTCAAATTTGCTACAGTAAAAAGCATTATTTTTCAAAGTTTATTACAACAACCAATAAACTTTATCATACTTTTTCAACAACCAATAAATTTTATCATACTTTTTCAACAATCAAATTTCTTTTTCAAAAGTGCTACAGTAAAAAGTATTCTTTTTCAAATTATATTACAACAACCAATAAACTTTATTATACTTTTTCAATAACCAATAAACTTTATCATACTTTTTCAACAATCAAATTTCTTTTTCAAAAGTACTACAGTAAAAAATATTCTTTTTCAAATTATATTAAAACAACCAATAAACTTTATTAAAAATCAATTTATACTACTATATATAAATATATAAAGCATTAAATACATTTGGACCAAGAAAAATTGAATCATGCATTTGGATCAAGAAGATTAAATCATACATTTGGGCCAAGAAGATTAAATCATACTATTTGGGCTAAGAAAGATTAAATCATACATTGGGTCAAGAAGATTAAATCATTCATTTGGGTCAAGGAGATTAAATCATAATATTTGGGCTAAGAAAAATTAAATCATACATTGGGCCAATAAGATTAAATCATTCATTTGGGCTAAGAAGATTAAATCATACTATAATTCTCACATATTTGTCATCATCAAAACTTATAGCATAATACATTAGGGCTAACAATCTCCCCCTTTTTGATGATGACAAATCACCAAAAAAAAATATGTTACAATGTAATAATCATTATACAATATACACATATTTTTCTTTCCATATCTTCCTCCCCCTATTTGACATCAACAAAAAGGTATAAGGAAGGCAATATATAAAGGCTAAAGCGTATTCCTTCTTTAAGCAAGAATATCATATGACGTTATGGGGTAAAATTTCATCAAAACTTATCATTGATATGCCAAAAATATATAGTTAAGGAAAACATTGCATCTCAGATAAAGTGAGCTTAAAGATATAGATGATTTAAGTATAGATTAGGCTTCCCCTCAACTAATGCATATTAAACAAATGTAATTTTCAAGATTTATTTATATATGTATCTTGAGGATGAGTACCTGTAAAAATTTTGACAACCACTCTGATGCTTAAGTTAGTAATGTAAATCAAAGATTAAAAGAAAAATTAACTGCTTACGGTCGCATGCATCAAGCATTATCATAATGTAAGGAAATCATTGCCTTTCATTTGCCCACAAAAGCATTATATGTAAGTATGTGTAACTATGAAGATGTATCATCCTCTACATATTTCATTTTATTCAAGTCATTTAAAAAAATTTTTTTTTGACTTCTCATTTTCTATGAGTGCATGTGGAATCATGACATATTATTCTTAGCCGCCTTCACTCATGATGCATGAATAGCATACACAACATATGTTCTTAGATACATGTAATCATAGCATGATGCAATCAATCATGTATATTATACTGAAAGCTCTCAAGAACAACACAACAAAGCAGAGAAATACGGTTCTGTTTATCACCATTTTATTAATCCTTAAAAATTTTTAATCAAAACAAATTAAATCAGTTGCAAATCCACCAAAAATTGACTTTCATGGTTTTGCCATTAATACGACGCGTTGTTGGTGTGCATGCCTACCCTAGACTTCTGGCTTCCAACTTGCAGAAATCCATAGGTTGAGCGTGTAGGGGTGCGGCGAAGAGATATCTTCTTTAGCTCTAAGTCATAATTTTCTCTCTATAAAGACTGCCCCACAGTTCTCAATTACCACACCACAAAGAGTATTCATCTCTGAGCTTACAACTTCCTGACATTCCTCTCTCTTCATACTCCTACAAAAATTTCTAAATTTTTCAAATCATGGCCACAAGAAAGTTCATTGATCTCACAGTAGAGGCCAGAGAGGAAGAGCTCGACTTAAACTTGAGTCTAAGCAAGGATAAGGGCAAAAGACCTTTGGAGGGATCTCAAGAGAACCAAAAGAAGAAGATGAAGATCGAAGAAGCTGAGGAGATTAGTACAGGCCATACGTCAGAAGACAAAATTGCTTGTTTGGAGCAGGAGGTGAAGAAACTCAAGAAAATGATAGAGGACCTGGAGAAGTTAGCTAAACGCAACAATGCGGCAATGACTTCAAGAATAGATAGGTTCTTCTATTGGTGTACCCAATGCTTCTGCAATCAACAACAAAGAAGTGTTGATTGTATGAGTGGGATTTACACTATCCTCCGTGACATTACTCAGTCTCTTGCTCCAAGGAATGGTCGAGGGGTGATGATACAATACAACCCACCTAATCCGAGACCACATCACCTGTAGATTGCTCATTCATGAGTAAACCCTTTTTTTTTGCAATGTAATCCTTTAGTTTTTTTTTAATGCAAGTGGTTTCTTTCATTGGATGGTACTCAAAAAAAAAATTATAATAATAAAGATAAAGGAAATCAGCCACACAAATTCAGCACAGTAGAAGGATATATATATATTTTGAAAAATATATATCCATTTTAAAGATAGAAAGAATTTTCTGACATGAATATATATATATATCATCATTTCAAAGCAAAAGCAAGTTACATACTTACTCAAGATAAAATATATCATAACATGAGTATGTAGTAGTGAAATTGAGGTGATATGGATTAATAAGATATAATTGGATATAAACTATAATTCATAACCAATGGTCCATAAACCATAGCTTTGAAAAGATATGACATGTATAATGCTCAAACCATGATGAATGGTATAAAGACAATATCTTTATATATAATGATATGATTAAATATGTAAGATATTAGAGAACAATATATCATTGCAATGAAAGTATGTCAGTAAAAAAATTGCCAACATAGCCAATTATGATCAGGGAGTATCACTCAATTAAACAGTAAAGTGATAAAAAATAGAGATACTCATCAATTTTGGCAAACTCTTATTGCTTCTTGAAGTTCCTCCTCAAGATTTTGATATCCTTGTTTTGCTCATTACTCTTCTTTTGATCTTCTCTTCTTGTAACTTTTAATGATTTCCTTTGATTGATTATTTGCAAGATCCTCCAAACAATCTCTTGTAAAATCATCCATGAACCTCTCATAAGTGACCTATCAGTCGACTATTAAGGGGCGATCAGTTGACTAATTGCTACTGATTTGGGAAATTTTTTTTGTTGTTGCTGTCATCGATTAGTCGATTGTCGAGGGCGATTAGCCAACTAATGCCTCTCGGGTTCAATAAAAAGACTCAGCGTTCAGCGCTGGTCCCTCAACGTTCGGCCTTGGCACATCAACGTCTAGCGTTCGTGTCAGCGTTCAGTGATCTATGATTGATCAGTCGGCCAATGATCATCGGTTAGTCGACTGATGGCTTCTACACTTAAGGTGCATTTTGGGCAAAGAGTTCTCGGTCAACTGATCTTTTTTTTTATTAGTCGATTGATTACATCTTTTTTGTCGACTGATTCATTGTAGAAGACCATTTTCTGATATGCTCGAGATAAAATGAGGTGAGTGATTTGAGAGGATATAATTGAGGATATTATACCTGCAAAACAAGCTTGAGGAGCACTCTAATGCTCAAGTGAGTAATGTTCAAATAAATCTCAAGCAATGGGGAAAATAATATATTATGTTCAACATATGCCATGCTTCAATAAAATGCAATTTTGCAAGAAATTTTATTTCGTTTAAATACGATGATAATAAGAATAAACACTACATGCAGTAGTAATCTTATTGTTGTGAAAAGCAAGAGAAATATGTATGTAATGGAAGTAAGTTTTTGTGATGCGGTGAATAAAGAAGTTTGAGTTGTATTTATAGAAAGATTTGAGTTCAAAACGAAACTTGAATCAATAGGCCGTACACCTAAGAATTGTTTTTAAACATAGCATGCATGAATATCAAAGATAGATGTAAGGCATACTAGAGAGTAGATATAAACATTAAATACGGTAAACATATCTATCAAATTTCTTACAATACATTCCAGCTTATATGTTTACTTGTCCATTGCCTCTTTTTGATGCAAGAAAGTGGAGTTTGAATGATGTAGCCATTAAAATGTCATTCCTGCTCCTTGCTTTGAGGCGAATCTGTAAATTAATCTTTTGTTTTTTGTACCCAAATTTTTTTGGGTCCGCCTGGGTCATGAGTTCCTTTTTGAACCCATTTCATTTTTACTCCATGGACAAGATTTTTCTTATAAAAGCAGGAGTAAGATTTATGTCCTTTTAGTCCACAATAAAAACAAGTGCAAAATAGACCATTGGACATATTTGAACAAACAAAGAAATTTTTGAAATAGTTTTGGTTTGACTTCTTTTTAGAAGCAGAACTATCTTTGTTAAACCTTCTTCTTTGTTTCCAAACTGAGGTATTTAAAATTTCTCTACCTTGAGAAAATTTTGCAAGTGTATTTTTAAGATTATCATTTTCCTTTTTCAAAGAATCACACTTGATGCAAGAACAATTTTTTTTGGTAGAGATATTTGTCTTTAAAGTCAAATTCTCTTCTTGCAAAGTTTTGTTTTGATTTTCAAAAACAAAGTTCTCTTCCTTGGAAATATAAAATTCATTTTTTAATTTTTCCAATTCATTTTCAAGAGAAGAGTTTTTCTGTTTTGAAACAACTAATTTTTTTGCAAGTTTCAAAGATTCAGCATGCAAATCATCAAAAGATTCTTGTAATCCATCAAGCGAATAATTAAATGAATTTACCTCATCATTGCCTCTGGCCACAAGACAAAATTTGATTTCTTCATTTGAGTCTTTCATGCTCTGTTCCAAATATTGATCTTTCTCTTCATTCACCTCTAGTTGTGGTTGTAGTTTTTCTTCTTCTCCATTTTTATCCTTTGTCTCTTTGGTGATTTTAGATTTTTATGTATAAACCTCACCAAGAACTTGCAATTGGTTAAGCACAAGATGTATCTCATTAATGGTTTCACTATTTTTCATTTGAGCAATATCAAGATCATTAATGAGATCACAATATCTTAATTCCTTATCTCTTAGAGTTTCCCTATGTAGAACTTCTAAAGTTTCCCACATTTCTTTTGCAGTTGCACAATTGGAAATTCTGAAAAATTCATCTTGACTCAATGCACAAGAAATAATTAATTTTGCCTTAACATTGAGTTGCACTAAATATCTTTCAGCATCATCCTATTCACTCTTAGCTTTTGGAATGATTTTTCCTTGTTCTTCCTTTGAAGGAATACAAGAACCATTTTCTATAACTTCCCAGAGTTATGGTCTATTGAAATTAAAAACATTTTCATTTCATACTTCCAATATTGAAAATGATTAACATCAAAAACTGGAGGTTCTGTGAAAGAATAATTTACAGATATAAACCAATCACTAAATCTAACTATGTTTACTCTTAGACGGTTAAGTCTCAAATCAAGAGCCCAAGCTTTGATACCAATTGAAAGAAATGGTTGGATCCCAAGAGAGGGGTGAATTGGGTTTTATAAAAATTTACACAAAACTTAATTGGAAGTTAAAATGATTTTCTGAAATTGGACAATGCTAAAGATAATAATTTAATTCAGAAAATCAAAGTGTTATCAAGATGAACAATTTTATAGTGCAAGAAAAGGTGCAAATATAAATCTACACAAATTAATTAATACTTTAGGTATAAATCAAATATAAACGCAAAGCATTAATTAATTAACTTCAAATGTAAATAGAGTAGGGATAGAGAAAGAAAACTCGGAGATTTATACTGGTTCGGCTAATCCCAAGCCTACATCCAGTCCTCAAGAGACCACTTGAGTATTTCCACTATAATTGCAAGTTTAATCCGGGTACTTGCAAACCACTACAGCATAGATCTTTTCTCCCTCAAGGGTTTATCTCCCCCTTACACTATATTTTCTCTCAAACACTAACTCAAGGAACCTATCCTTGAGCATCTAAATTTGAAGGTTTAAGAAAAATAATGGTGGACACTCTCAAAGTGTAGATAACACAGAAATTGAGCTCAGAATTTTTCTCTAGCAATTTAGAGAGAATGAAACTCAAGATAATATGACAAACGAATAATTGAAGCTTGATGCAAATGGTGTTGTGAAGTCCCCTTTATATAGTGAAACCTTGCTGCTACAGTGACTGCTTTAGTCAGAATTGCTACAGTAAGCTTCATCATCATTTTTCAACCTTTCTACAATAACCAAAAAACTTTATCAACCTTTTTTAACAATCAATATTCTTTTTCAAATTTGCTACAGAAAAAGCATTCTTTTTCAAAGTTTATTACAACAACCAATAAACTTTATCATACTTTTTCAACAACCAATAAATTTTATCATACTTTTTCAACAATCAAATTTCTTTTTCAAAAGTGCTACAGTAAAAAGTATTCTTTTTCAAATTATATTACAACAACCAATAAACTTTATTATACTTTTTCAATAACCAATAAACTTTATCATACTTTTTCAACAATCAAATTTCTTTTTCAAAAGTACTACAGTAAAAAATATTCTTTTTCAAATTATATTAAAACAACCAATAAACTTTATTAAAAATCAATTTATACTACTATATATAAATATATAAAGTATTAAATATATTTGGGCCAAAAAAATTGAATCATGCATTTAGATCAAGAAGATTAAATCATACATTTAGGCCAAGAAGATTAAATCATACTATTTGGGCTAAGAAAGATTAAATCATACATTGGGCCAAGAAGATTAAATCATTCATTTGGGTCAAGGAGATTAAATCATAATATTTGGGCTAAGAAAAATTAAATCATACATTGGGCCAAGAAGATTAAATCATTCATTTGGGTCAAGAAGATTAAATCATATTATAATTCCCACATATTTGTCATCATCAAAACTTATAGCATAATACATTAGGGCTAACATAATGAATTTATGTGTTCGAGCTGTTGTGTCAGCTAAGTGCAAATCATAAATTTATCCTCTTGCATGCAAGTGTTTTGCTCTCTTTGCAAATATTTTTATTTTTAAAATATCAATTTTTTGAGCTTATCTAAAAATGAGATAATTATGACAATTATAATTTTACTCATTCAATGTTTTATCTAATTAGTTCAAATTTTGAATATATCTGTTTAAATTCAGATTTATTTATTCTTTTATTATTTGTTGTAATTGCCTACTATCTCACTTTTTATTTCAATCAATTTTTTTTTTGGATTTAATTATTGAATTTAAATTTAAATAGATTTAAATTTCACATCATAATTCCTTGTGTATTTAGTTTTACTTCATTGTTACAGAAAATGTTTTGGGTTAGGTCTCGTCTTTCTTGTTGTTCTAATACTTGAGTTTCATCTTAGTATGACTTATTTTATTATGGGAGAAATTTTGTACTTAAAGTTATCTTGTGAAATATTTCTTAAAGATATTATTAATCCATTCAACACAACTTAGACTTCAATATTTACAACACAATATTAGTTGACTATTAAGAGCATCTACAATGGTGAACTTCACTTGGGTTCTTATTATTTTTATTGTGAGTCTCACAGTGTCACATCAGCTTAAGCAACTCCCCACCACTTTAAGTAAATATTCACTACAGTGGTAAACTTCTTAAGAACTCACAAATGAGTCATATAATCAACTCTCCATTACTTTAACATTTATTACTATCCACTAATACTTATTATGAATTGATAATTTTATTATTACTTTTTATATAAGAACTGTTATTACGCGTGATATCTAACATGACGAACTATAGTAGTGAATCGAAATAAGAACCAATTTTTAAATTTAAAAACCCTTTAAAATTACAATTATAGATGCTCTAAGATGCATAGATCCCTTCCATTTCTGCACAAACCTTATTTCCTTGACTAGAAATTTCACAAGCCTTATTTCCTACACTAAAAAATATCATTATCTGCCCTGCAATTAACCACTAATTTCCATATTTTTGTAACTTTGCCTTTGACTAACCACTAATTTAAGCATCAAAGTGTTTGCAGAAGACCATTGTCTCTCACTAAATCAATAAAAGTTGTCACTTTTAATCGCCTCACTACAATAAATAACTCACCGAACTAGAAGAGGTATCACCACTTTCATTTGCTTGTGCATAAATGTGAAAGGTATCAAACTATAACCATGAATATGAAATGGGAATTTTTTTTTCTTTTATGTAAAGCTAGTAGCTAGAGTGGGCTATGGAAAAGGAAATGAATTTTCTTAGGAAAAATAAAAAGAGAAGTATAAATCTTATATATATTACAAAGTGGCGTACAGAGCCTACATTTTTTTTTAATGTTTTTCTTTTTATTGTATTATATCAAGTTTTTGAAAAAATTAGAAGGTTCTAAACCTGTTGAGAAAAAATAAGAAAAATAATAAAAATTAAAAGAGTATTATAATTATAATGTAACAGTTAGTGTTCATTTGCTTCATTTTCAAACTTTTTTTTCCTCTATTAACATTATTATAGACTCGCAATAAATCAATCAAACGAATAGACTGAAGTTTCATGGCTACCGGTTAGGGTGTGTTAGGTAAAAATAACTTATAAGTTAGCTAAAAAATTATAAGTTAATTTTTAATTAAAAGTTGAAAGTTTATAAGCTAACTTATTGAATTAGAAGTATTTGGTAAAAATAGCTATTGAAGTAGCTGAAAAATGTAACATGACATATATTTTATAATTCTAAAATAATACAAATAAACATATTATTTTTTAATTAAAATAATTTAAATTATATATTATATAATTAATTATCTATATATTATATTATATTATATTATATATATATATATATATATATATATATATATATATATATATATATAATATGACAAGAGTAAAAAAGAAAGTTATAATGGGTATTTTCATAAAACAACAAGAGTCAAAAAAAATATAGAATTATAAACTAGAAGTTATAGCCTATTCAAAATAGTATCTCAAAATACATTACAAGTTATTTAAATAAGTTTGTTTATCAAGTACTTCTAACAAATTTATAAATTAATTAAATAAATTATAAATTAATTTATTTTATTAATCAAACACAACCTTAATTTCTTTTTATGAACAAGTTAAGTGAAATAAAATAAAAGAGATTAAAATCAAAAGATAGATATAATAACCAATTTTCTATTGGCAAAGTCTTCCGCCTCTAGAAAGTCAGGAACAAGCGACTTATCATTAAAATGACAGATTGACAATATACACGTAACATCATAGAAACATGACTACAATGGCACCACCATTCACCAATTACTTTTAGGCTTATGTGCCTTTCCAATTGACATTAATATCAATCAATAATATAAATATTCCTTTCTCTCTCTCACATTGTTTTCTTGTTTCTCTCCACACCACAACAAAAACGAAACACCCACACAATCCTCCAAATTATCTTTGTCTTTTGGGGTCACCCCCATAAAAGTAAAGCAGAAACTTTCCGAAAGATAAAAGAAAGAAAACTAGCCAAATTAAAAGAGAAGAGAAAATACAGTGCTGGAACATTAAGGGCTAAAACAAAGTCCTAGCTAGCCCCAACACTCAGGTGTGAGCCAGTGGTCCCTTTTGGGATCACTGCAATAGTTATAGACCATGTGGTATCTCTGAACCCATCTCATGGCTCTGTACTGCTGTCTGGTCAACCCACCGGAGCGATACGGCGAAACCGAGACAGGGTGACACCGACTAGGTGCATAGGCCGAGCAACCACTGGCTTTGAAGTTGGTGTACCTCGCAACAAAAGGCTGGTATCTGTAATCAGCTTTATACTTTCCATCGTCTGTTGCCCAGGATGACGCATCCCATATGGAACCATATAGCCACATTGGTCTCACCGGATACGTTGCCGCACTCTTCCTCGGGTACCTCCTTATCGGCACATCATCCACCAGGAATCTAACATGTATTTTGTTATTCAATTTTCACTAAAATCATAATTTAAACCAATGTCAATGAATTAATGTGGCGTGACTTACATGATTTCCTTGGGACTCCACAGTATAGCATAGTGATGAAAGTCTTTGGTGGGATCAAACCAGAGATGGAACTTCATTTCTCTGCCTATGATTTTGCCATCACCACTCCCTCTTATGTACACATTGGTCTGCAAAGTATAAGGCTTTCCAAATGTTGTCCCCAGAAACTCAATATCCACTTCGTCATGGAAGCCTGGATGTGCTTCGTTGTTTGAAAGCTGCCATTGAATAAATTAATTAGTACAAGTAGTTAATTAAGCACCCAGCTAAATCATTTGGCTATATATATATATATATATATATATATCTTACGTAGAAAGCTGTAATAACTCCTGCAGTATAGCCAGGTTGGAGCTTAATGGAAGCACCGAAGTACCCAGATCGAAAGGGACGAACTGACTTGAACCCACTTCCTGTTTATCCAGAAACGAATCAGAGGAAGTGTATCACAAATAAAACTAATTAAAATGAAGTGAAAGTGGAAGCGATCAGACCTGAGGTTCTGTCCAGCCAAATTGTTAATTCGTTTTGGTCTAGTCTTTGGTGCTGAGGACCCCAAAGGTTTCTAAATCCTTTGTAGAACATCAGAGACCTGAACTTGGAGCTTGGCCAGTAGCCAGGTGAAGGTGGCCAATAGGCATTGCTTGAAGGGACCATCAAGATTAATATAGCAAGGAGAAAGAGAGCCATGAAGATAGAAGAAGAGAAAAGGTGAGTGAGCTAAAGTGCAGGCAGAAAGCAGAACGATTCTGGTGTGTATAAATGCTGAGTGTGAGAGGTAAAAGCGAGGGAGAGACCGATCGAAGAGTATGATAGACAGTACAACTACAATCCTTTCGTTTGACATAAATAACAAAATCAATGGGCCCCTCCTCAGAGAATTAGTGGTGAAACTGAGAAGGGATTAGACATTACAGAATCTAATTAATTAACTGTGGATCGTCACAGATGAAAAGGATTCTATTGCATCATCTTTCTTATGGTACAACCTGTTTGCTAGGTTGGAAAGCTTACAAAGATACAGTAAACAGAGGGGGTAGATGGGCATGTCTTAAATGTGCTTCTCTGTATGTTGTATTTCACGGCTTTCTTATTTCCACAAGAACTCAGGCTTGTACCAGCTTGTAAGTTTCCATCATAATTGAAGGCTTGGATCAACCCCTTTTCGTTATGCTTTTCAGTTTTCACCATACCATACAGTGAAGCGTAACTGAACGTAGAGGCCAAAATAAACAAAAAGAAAGAAATGTGGGAGAGGCTCAGATCGATTCTGATACGGTCAATTTCATGATCTATATATCTAAAATGGACCCACAGAGCTTGATTTGTTTACCAGGGGACAAAGGGCTCATTAAATGACACGTAGTGGTTTTCATCGATAAATTAAAAGGAGTCATCACTCCATTGTTAGCTCTATTGTGTAATCATAATAATAATAGTACGTAACCCTTACCATATTTGGCTCTAGGCCTCTAACAAGTCAACAATTGTGTAGTAATAAAAATGGAATAACCCCAAAGGTGCAAATAATTAGGTTCTATGAAAGATCAGATTCAGCCAACATATTCTTGGAACCTAGAGCTTTTGGCCAATATTTTGAGTTGCATTGTAGATTAAGCCCTAAAATAGCAGTAGAAGGCTACACCATCATTCAAATATTGCTTGATACTGTGGACCATTGTCCCACGAATATGACGTTTATGGAGTTTTAAAAGTGTTAGGTGTCAGAGTACATGAACTTAAGGCATGGCTCCCCAAGACCAAATCACAGAATCGCAAGACATAAATAGTATTACTAAGCTATAGCCAGACCAATAAACTAACACCGTCACTAGCAATACATAAAAAATATGCCTGGTATGGGCATAGAAAGATCGTCGGTTCTGTTATTGAGCTATGTATAGACAAAATCATAAGATATGGAATATGAACTATTTTGTCGGTGAGGAAAATAGAGAAAGAGATTGGAAAGGGGTTGATGGAGGTAGGCCAGCATGGCCGACAAATGATAACTCTGAGAGTCAGAAGGAGCTTCAAGTGGTTGCTCTGTGAACAAAGGACACAAGTTTACGAGTTTGAAAAATGTCACAAACGTGGATATGTGAAATATTATTCATTCTACATGATCAGACGGTTGAGTATTCACGTCACCGCCACCGTAACGTTACGGCAGAGGATCGAAAGTCCAAGTTTACTGTAGAATTACCCCCAGCAGTTGTACGCTTTATGCCTCATCTTTATGGACTCGTGAACTTTTACAGTAATACTGTCTCCTGTATTTAATATGCCTTTAATTAGAATGTTTCGTTATCAGACGCCTTCGGGAATACATAATTACGTGTAGGGTACACATAGAATTCTATTATCTATTTATATTTGAATTTTAGTTGGTAATAAATTCAGGTCTTGTTTATTTCAACTCATTTGTCCAGAATGAAAAATTAAGACTCGTTTATGAAAATATGTTCATACAAAATATGAAAATATATCTTGAATAGCTATTAATATAATTAATAATGCACAAAATGATTCTTGACTAGTGCATTTTTTTGTTAATTTCATAATATATATATATATATGTGTGCGCGCGCGCGTGCATTTATTTATTTAGCATGGAGTGTGGCTGTAGCTAAATCAATATTAAAAAAAAAAAAATCACTTTCTAATCTTATGTTTCCATCAAAAAGTGAAAATAAAACAACCTCTTTTACAACTTGATTTATAACAAGGAATGTTATCACGCCGCTGTTCTAACATTTTTCACAATTTCCAGTAATAAGTGTTGAGCTGCAATTTTTAAGGTATACTGTCTAGAATTATATTTTAAGGTAATTTAACTCAGCTGTGAAAGTATTTAGAAAAATGATGCTTAAATTAAAAGAAATAAATTTTCCTAGCATCTTTTAAGGTGTAAATATTTTTGCCGACATTGCTTTTGGACGCCATCTGTCAACGCACAGAAGAAATAGCAAACTATTTATTTCATTTCTTACATTTGTTCTATTGGCTTGAAAGCGAAACGACCCACGCAAATTCCCTTCAAAGTCAAATTTATACGAAGCTATTGAACAATTTATTAACAATACTAACTCGGTTAAGTAGTCGTTTCGGTACATTCTTTGGATTCAATAAAAACAAACAAGAACAGTACGATCAAGTAATTAATTCTCAACTTCTATTTTTTCTTTTCAAAGTCTTATTCGTCATTTCCAAGTTTCACGTGAAGTGAAGGTATATTGTTCCCTTGATGTTAAGACTCATTGCTCTCCAATGAAATTAATTATTGAAGCCTTTGATATGATGTTTTATAATTAGGGGATATAATCATCTGTTGAGTGCCTAATTGTTCCATTCATTAATGAATGTTATTGTTCAACCGATACTATCAACATTATTATTGTGCCCCAATTTGCTTTAATTTTGTGGTTTAATTTGGCCTTGGATGTCGTTGTGTGGGGATCACCATATTGTTGATGCTATATGTTTTCTGATATTATTCACCATAGAAGGCACAGCAGACCAATTGTTTTCTCTTGCTAAAAGGGGTTTCGTGCAAGAATTTATTAATGTCAACTTTTCTTTACCAAACTCACACGAGAAGTATAATAATAATAATAATAATAATAATAATAAAATCTTGAAAGACTTGAAGAGGGGCCACGAAAGTTTGCTGGCATAGCCTAGAAAACTATATTTTTAATATGATGTGGTAAATAAATTTTCAGGAAAAAAAAAATTGTGGTTGATTATATCAAATAAGAAAAAATGGTGACGAGCAAAAGAAAAAATCCAAGCGCTGCACAGATATAGATATAGCAAAATGTGAATAAATTCTTTACAATAATTACAAGAGCGATGATTTTCTGTAATTGTTTATTTTAAATTAAATAAATAAGATTAAAAGCAAAAAATACATCGTAAAGTAAAAATAACTTAATTGAACTATTATTTTCTATAATTATTAGTATTTTAAAAATCAAACTTTATATTAAATTTTAATAATTCACTAGTTTAACTGTGATTAAACCGTTAATAATTAAATATTATTTTTAATATATAAAAATATATAATATAATAAATTGATAAATATTTTTAAACTTAATTTTAGTAAACTTATATTATTATTATTATTATTATTATTATTATTATTATTATATGTGTGTAATTGCTCTTCAATTTTTTTATTATCTGTTTTTTTGTGATAAAAATAATATTATTATGAGAAAATAATTAAGAAAAAAAATATATAATATGATATAAAAGAATAGAAAATAAAAATAATAAAACTTGTTAAATCTCATATTGTATAAGAAATAATTATATTTTGTAAATAATAAATTTTTTTTATTCAACTAATTCACCGTTTTTTATCAGTTTAACTGTAGCTTAATGAGCTTAAATTTGGACTAATGATCAATTTTTTATTGAACTTTTGTAAATAGTGATAATTACTATAAAAAAATCGGATATATTACAAATGATTGAATGCAAGTAGAAAGAAAAGGGGGATCCAACAATGATATAATATGATAAAATGGAAATGATGGAGGTGGACAAAGGCAATCATATTTGGAAATGATTATAAATAACCTTAGGATGCTTATTGCATCCGTCGAGCACCTAAAAATGATAGAAACTTTGATTAAAAAAAAATATATTAGCATACAATGATTGAACTAGCTCCCATTCCAATCAAAGAGCCTGAGTCTAAGACAGTAGTCCCCACCGACACTCGATGAGCCTTTCTACAACTGCTCGCTAAGGCTTTAAAGATGAAACGCAGATTTTTTTTCTTATGCTTAAATAGATTTTTTTTTATATTTTAAAAAAATATAAGAGACTCTTACTCTAATATAAATTGTTACATATGTATCTAGTTCATATTTTTCTTATGTTTTCTATTTTTTTAACTTTTAAAATTATATTAGACATTAATCAATATAATGATCGTTGACCAAGATCGGATAATCACTAAATTTTTTTTAAAATATATAAGAAAAATATAGACAATTAGATATGATGCATCTAACTATGAAATAAGAGGAAATCCGCTTCTTTAAAGACGTGCATGAAATTAAATCTTTTTTAGTTTTTGAATTATCTCTTTTTTTAGCATTAAATTGTGAGCCTAATTCATCAACCGTAGTTGTTAAATTTGAAATAACTATCGTAGATTTAATTAAATTCCATCATATATTATTAGTTCTCATTTTTCAATCTTTGTCGTACGTTTTATATCTAGCAATTAGCATGATTTAAAAAATTGAATCGAATTAATACGTTTGACTAAAAAATTAATAAACTAGCCAAATTTCCAGTTCGGTTTACACTTGAGAATCGGTAAATGTTTAAACTGATAGAAAATTAGTTGAATTAGTCTCAAATTGACCAGTTTATTAGATTCCTTTTTTTTTTGAATTTTTAGTTTTTTACTAAATATTATAATATATTTTAAAGAAATCTTCAAAAATTTAAACTATTAGAAGAAGATCTAAATTAATATAAATATATATCTGTAACATGTTTTAAATATTTTAATATTATAAATTATATATTTTAATATTTTAATATCTATAATATATATGTTAATTATATATTTTAATATATTTTAAGTACTGTTAATTTAACTACATTTCAATCATTAATTTTTAAACTAATGCCTTAACTAATTCAACAACCTTAACAATTGGATTACAAATTGTACTCTACATAATTTCCCCGGAGGAGGGGGAAAGAGTTCATTTTTAAAATATTGGTGGACGTGCCGTAACTCGAGAGGTTGGGGTTCTTTGTCATACTAAAAGTATGGCAGATTGTAATATTACTTTTAGCAACAGTTTTTTCGGTTGCTAAAAGTTTCAGTAACAGAAAATTTTGTTAGTAAAACTTTTAACAACAGAAAAAATTGTTACTAAAAGTTCAAATAAAAAAAAGTAATGCAGACAACCGACAACCTAACTTGAGGTCCTTAAATTAATTCAATGTTTTTCACTCTTTCAGGGTACATGCTAATTTGTACTGCCCAAGAAGTAATTCACGACTTCGCAAATGTTTTTCGAAAAAGAAAAATAAGATAGCAAGGCATTATAAAAACAAAAACAAAAAACATCGATCCAGTTAGTGAGAGACCGCGCTTCATCATTATTGGGAAGACATCTTCTTCCTACGTTTTAAAAAAATTTTGGCCATATCCCTTGCACGTACCAATTTTAAAAATAATTGAATTTATAATTGTTCTCCAAAGTTGACTTCTCTCTCTCTCTCTCTCTCTCTCTCTCTCTCTCTCTCTCTCTCTCTCTCTCTCTCTCTCTCTCTCTCTCTCTCTCTCTCTCTCTCTCTCTCTCTCTCACACACACACACACACACACAAATGAGTATCTTGGCGCAAAAGAAAATTATTATTTTTCTTATAAATTCTATCCCATTATCAAGGGCAAGCGCGTATGAGAATTGAGAATTGAGAATTGAATGATTATAATATTTTTATGGCGCTTCCCTAAATAAAAAAAAAGGATATCTGTAAAATATTTGCAACGAATATCCGATATTATCAATAAAATGTAGATAATTTGAAGTGATGGCATTAGAACAACTAAAACAATCGAAAAAACGATAAAAGGACAGCGAGAAAGGGATTACAATGTCAAAAAACAGATATGGAGAATATTGAACGTGAATAGACCCATCTTTTTTATTTTTAATATTTTTCTTGGACAAAAAAATTATTTTCATTAAAATAACACTAAATTAGATTATTGTTAATATTAAAATAGTTTTTTAATAGAATATTGTTCACTGGACTGAGATCATGGGACGGAAAGGCCCAACAATTATCAACCCGTTGGGTCGTTTGTAGGCCCAACAACTATTGGGCCGAAAAGACTCTACCTCTCACTGAACCCAATAACAAAAAGGTGATCCTAAAGGATTGGGATCGGCTTTTGTTCACGCAAGAATATGAGCTAGATTTAGTTGATCTGCGGTTCTGGAGTTTTTTTTTTTTTAAATTAAAATTAGTGATCCGTAACCCCCGTCAATTTACACCATGTGCAACAAGAAAACTAAAAAACTTTATAGGGAAGGGTCAAACTTTTTAATAAATTAATAATATATATTATTAATATCTAAGAATATCTACAATGGTGAAGTTCAATTGGATTCTTATTGTGAGTCTTACAGTGTCACATCAGCTTAAACAATTCTCTATCACTTTAAGCAACTCTCAACTCCAGCAGTGAACCTCTTAAGAATTCACAAATGGATCCCACAATTAACTTTTCATTGCTTTAATATCTATTACTCTTCACTAACTACACTGACATTTATTGTAAGTTAATTATTTTATTATTATTATTTTATATAAGAACCATTTTTACGCATAGCAGCAAATTACAGCAATGAATTAAAATAAGAATCGATTCTTAAATTTAAGAACTCATTAAGAGCATCTCTAGTGATGAACTTTAATTTGGTTCTTATTGTGGGTTTGACAGTGCCACATCAGCTTAAGTAATTTCTCACCATTTTAAATAACTCTCCATTTCGGTGGTGAATCTCTTAAAAACCTATAAATAGGTCCCACAATCAACTCTCTACTACTTTAACATTTATTACTCTACATTAACTCTACTAATATTTATTGTTAGTTAATTATTTTATTATTACTTTTTGTATAAGAACCGGTTCTTATATAATAACCATTCTTACTCGTGGCAGCCAACATGGCGAACTACAGTGGTGAATCGAAATAAGAACTAATTCTTAAATATAAGAATCCCTTAAGAACCACAACTATAGAAACTTTAATATATATATATATATATATATAGAGAGAGAGAGAGAGAGAGAGAGAGAGAGAGAGATAAGATAAGAGATATAATTAGAATATTCTATAGAATATGAGTGAAATAAAACAGCTTCTATTTTATATATTTATATAATTTATATATTTATATCAATTATAATATAAATTATATAATTATGTAATTATATAAAAAATAAAATATTTACAGTTAATATATAATATTTTAATATACTATGATTTGAATTTCATTTGAATTCGCAGTAAAAATATTGAGTCTTATTTTCTATGTATAAGAATTAAGTGGAAAAAAATTATAAGCGAAAGAAAGCGTTTACTCCAAAATTAGTTGATTAATCATCCTATCTTGAAGCAAGCTCAAAAGACCAACCTTATTGAGTTTTTATTACTATTTGTCTGAATTACCATACATGTATTACCATAAAAGAAAAGGGGGATTGATAAAAAATAAGTGAATGGTTAGAAACACCAATATTTGATTGATTACAATTATGTATATTCCATTTATTATAGAAGTTCTTAGGGAATTCATTAGAAGAATGTTTCCAATAAAAATCATTTATTCTTGGATACCCTTGCTAGTTTTCCAAATTAATCTTGTGAATACATATCGTTCAGAGGAATATGTGAATGATTCATATATAACATCTTTTTTCTTTATTAAGGGTTTTACAAAATGATAGTATTTCTCACTAGTAGTTTTAAAAAACCTCTCGAATGGACTTGGGTTATAGGTGTAGTTTTGGCTGCATTGATCGCATCTTTTGGTTTAACTAGTTATTCCTTACCTTGGGATCAAATTAGTTATTGGGCAGTCAAAATTGTAACAAGCGTACCTGAAGCTATATCTGTAATAAAATCATCTTTGGTAGAGTTATTTGAAGCATTACACACATGAAATCCAATATTTCATGGCAATATGAGAGATATGGCATGTGAGAATATAATCATGAATTTTTATATTTTATTCAAAAATTAAATTCTACTTTTATATATTTAATAAATCAGATAAAAAAAATTCTTCAATTAACACTTTATTAGTGAAGTACTAAAGTTAATATTTTATATAACACGTTTCTTTACAAGAAATAAAAATAATTAAAATTTATTTATGATAATTTTTAAAATCAAACTTAACATTGAGCCCCCAAAAAAAAAATACAAGGTCATTAAAATAGCATTTGTTTACACTTAATGAGAATTTAGATTTAATTCGTTTAAATTTTAGATCATTAAGTGCATTTATTTTTTATTAATATTTTAATAAATTTAAATATATCTTAATAAATCGAAATAAAAACAAGTTTGAAAACTATTCAAATATAATATTGAGTCTAATATTGCTTTATTTGAATATTAAAAATAATTTTTGAAATATTTGAACTTGCATCATGTTGAATTTAAAAAAATAACTTCAACCTAGTAAACTAAGTCTTATTACTATTTTATAGGAGTGAAATTTTATATATAATATAACAATTGTAAATCATATTATTATTTGTATAAAATAATTTTAAATTATAAAGAAGCAAAAACATTAACAAGAAATCTTATAATACCATGTAATATTAAAGATAATAATTAATAACAAATGTTTAGTTACTACTTTTTTAAAAATTACTTAAATATAACTTTTTCTAAAAGTCGTATGTATTCAGATATTAAAAACAAATAATTTTAATTATTTAGTATTCATATTCATAAATTTCTTACTAATTAGGTGTGAATTTATTTTCAAACATCTTAATCTTAACTTGAATATATATTTGAATGGTCACTTGACTTGAATATATATTCAAAAATTAAAATAAATAAAAAACATACTTAATAATTTAAAATTTGAACAAATTAGATTGAGACTCCCATTAAGTGCAAACAAATTCTATATTAATGACTTTGTAATTTTTGTTTAATTGGCTCAATGTTAGGTTTGTTTTTAAAAATAATGGTAAACAATTTTAATTTTTTTTTTATTTTTGTCAAGAAATATGTGTTATGTAAAATATTAACTTTAGTACTTGTTTAATAAATAGTTAATCAAAATTTTTTATCATATTTATTAAATATATAAAAAATAATTTAATTTTTGAAATAAAATATCAAATTTCATGATGGTGATTTCATTCTCCCATGCCATACCTCTCAGATTGCCACGAAATGGAATGGATATTATGTGTGTGGATGCTTCGAATAAATTGGTGTCACAGGCGTAAATTGATTAGTTAAGAGTCACCATTTTTTTTTTTTTAAATAAAACAAGACACTGATCCGCATGTCCATGATTCTTGTTCACCTGATCTCAAGTTTTATTTTTGACAAAAATAATTGATAAGCTTAAAAGCTAATTGAAAGTTTAAAAATTAATTTTTAACTGAAAGTTGTTAAGATAACTTATTAAATTAAAAATGTTTGATAAAAGTAATTATTGAATTAGCTAATAGATGTAAAATGACATAAAAAATATGCTTATATGATATTTTGTAATCTCAAAATAATACAAAATAAATATATATTTTTTAATTAAATTAATTTCAATTATTGTACATATATAAAATTTTATATGTATATAATTTTATATTTTATATATATGTGATGAATAAGGGTATAATAGGAATTTTAATAAAATAATAAGGATAAAAAATAAAGACAAATATAAAGGTTGTGTTTGGGAGGAAAAATAAGCTAACTTATAGCTTATTTGACTTACTTATAAACTTGTTATAAGTATTTGATAAACAAATTTATTTCAGTAGCTTATAGCTTATTTTGAATAGCTTATAAATTTTTTTTTTGTTTCTTTTACCCTAATTATTTCATTTTCTTATATATATATATATAATTAATTAATTATATATATAATTTAAATTAATTTAATTGAAAAACAAAAAAAGATATATTTATTTTTATTATTTTGAAATTATAAAATATATGTCATTTTACATTTATCAGCTAATTTAACAATTATTTTTACCAAATATTTCTAATTCAATAAGTTACATTAACAACTTTTAACTTTTAGCTAAGAATTAACTTATAAGCTTTCAAATAGTTTTTGAGCTTTCAACTAGTTTATCAATTATTTTTGTCAAATATAACCAAAAGTTATAAGATACTCAAAGTAACGTTTCAAAATAAACTAATCATAACACTAACCACATGCGAAATTCATGTAAGCATTTAAAATTATGAATATAAAAAAAGATATATTCATAAGAGCATCTCCAAAAGTAAATTTCACTTGAGTTCTTATTATGTGTCTCACAATATCACATCAATTTAAGCAATTTTTCACTACTTAAGCAACTCTCAACTCTAATGATAAATCTCTTAATAACTGATAAATAGGTCCCACAATTGTCATGCCCTAAAATCTGAGCAAGTGACCAGCACAGAAGGTGAATTTTACCTCACCTTCGTAAGCCTATTTTTTTCTTAAGCACAATACTAATTTTTATTTTGGTTATTCTTTTAAATGCAATTAATTTAAATTACACAATTTAAGAATTAAAATAAGAGAACTATTTATCTTCTCATAAAATAATAAGAAAGTATAGCTAAACCGAATTTTTTATATATGCTACAATCACACACATTACATTGCAAAACTAACCTACTCGATTACAGAGCTTTTTTAGATTTATAAAACTTATAATAAGACCTAAATATTATACTTTTACCTTGAACAAATGGAAAGGTAATCTTGGTATGAACGTCATTAAACTATGAAGTCTTTCATACCTGAAATTGAAGAAAACTTCTACTTGAGAGAATCCTACCATATTCACATACAATATAGGTATATATATATATACACATGCAGATATACATATTTGATTTAACATTACAATCATCTATATTTTGGTGTACAAGATATTTATTAAGACACGTACATTGAAATCATCTTGCAATCATTAGCAGACACAATCTAGATAAAGCCAAATCACATTTCAAACAAGTCATACAATTCTAATTTAAGTTTTCAGATATTTTTCGGGTCCCGTCCACATAAAGTGATCGTTGCCTCACGGTCCTTGCTGTATCCTCCCTTATTTCACCCCCACCCTCAAAATGACAAATTTATAGTACAACCTTATTTCACCCTGCCTTTAGAGAGACGAATATCATATTTAATATCACGTGGCTAACAATGGTTTCATTCCACCCTTATTAACTCTTGCTCCTCCCTTTTTACTCCTACACAGGGATCCATCCCCGCAACGTCCGCCATCAATCACATCACACAAACATAATTAACCACACACATTCAATTTCATGATATTTATCATCATACATCCTGACTTTATAAATGTATTCTCATGCTCGCAATTTTATAAATGAAGTCACAATAGTTTTACTTTCACATTTCAATGCATAAATGAATGCATCAACTTCATGTTATATGTACATATTTATAGTACGCATTTAATATATACATAAAAATAAGCAAACAAGGTAAAGTGGGATTTCTCACCTCTATTTCAAGTTAAAATTATACACTTCAAATCAGAGGATAAATGCCAAATAACTCATCAAAGGCCTAAAGAACAAGCCATGCAAAGAGATAATATCAAATCAAAACATAGACTATAAATCATCTAGCTTTATTCTGTTTTGAGGCTAAAATCAAAACCAAATTTTAGAAAAATTATGGTATTAATCCATAACTCCAAAAATTATGAAATTTGGTATAAAGCATTATTAGTATGTTGACATAATAGGATAAAATTTTCATAATTTAATTCTATTGTTTGACTCCTCTAAAGACCCTATTATTGACCAAAGGTCAAAATTATCCAAATCTGTATAGATTATGATTTTATACTTAATAAGTCTATCAAACCTTAGGCAAATGCTATGAAATTTGGTAGACAATTAGTATGAGGTCTTATCTAGGTGTTATAAAATTTTTCAAGTCAAAATAAGGTTGTTTAGTTATTACATAAAATCCAAAATTTATACCTATTTAAAATTCAATCTGCATCGAATAAAATGTTATTTCCATATTTATTTGACCAAGCAAACTAATTTTAATGAACTTGAAACTTTCTAGATCAGATTATCACAATAAAAAGAATCTCTCCACAGAGTTTCATGAATTTAGGAGTTGATTTGGTCATCCAAAAATACATAAAACTATAAGCATTTAAAACTGTCATATTTCACTTCACAGCTCCTTAGTAAATTTTCCTTATTTCCTTTACTTGATTTAAATTCATATTTCACTTCAACTAGGTCCAAAAACTAGGAATATATTTTCTTCTAAAATTAAATCAATCCCACAAAACTTTTTAATATTTTCAGTTTAGTCCGTACAATTTACTATTATGCTTTTTCTCTCACAATCTTGCTTATTTCAGCTTCTTATTTTTGTTTCAATCCAATTCAAAATAGTCAGATCAAAACCCCTTTCAAATTTTAGTTATAAGCCAATAATATAATTCAACCACAAAATAATACTCAATAAGAAATTCACAGAAGATAATTGTGAAATTAATTGCCTCACCCCTCGATCTATTACTTTGTTTCTCCATCCCCACAATATGGTCTTCTTCCTTGTAGCTCACAATCGAGGCACTACTGTCAGACTTGTTCTCGCATGGGGAAGAAGAGATGGAAAGAGAGGATGTTGGGAAGTAGTTGCTGGTGAATCTCCGACGGTCAACCATGAAGCTCATCCGAAAAACTCTCACTCTTTCTCTATTTTCTTCTCTCGGCTGCCTTTCGTTTTGACTTGTAAGTAGAGCTGTCATAATAGGCTAAGTTCATTGGACTGCCCCGGCCCGGCCCTGTAAATAGGATAGGATAGACTACAATTTTAGTGGCTTATATTTAACAATGACTTTTAGCCCATCCCATTTAAGTCCATAAGGCTAAGGTGGTCTGGGGCAGGTCAGCCTTGATGGGCTTTTTTATTATTTATTTATTTATTATATTTTAGGTTTTAGTTTATTTTTTAGAAGTTCAGTTCTATTTTTTGAAGTTTCATAGTTTTAATACCAATTTTTTTATTCAAAATAATTATAGTTACATCTTAAACAAGAAAAATTGTGTAATACCCATAAAAAATAAAATATAAATGCGTGTTTACAAACTACTGTTACTATTTTAGTATACGGTACTATTCACCCGTATAATACTATTTACATATATAGTACTGTTCATTTATACAATTAAAATGTCAAGTACTAGAAGTAGTTTGATCATAAGAGAAAACTACAAAGAAGTTCGTAGGAAAAAAAATGACATTTTATGTGTAAAAATACTCTCAGGGACTAAAGCGAAAGGACTGAATTGAAAAGAAACTTAAATGTTTAAGGCGAAAGGATAGTTTTCCCTTTAAGTTTCCAATAGTAATAAAAAATTCAGTCGTTTTGCACAGTAAGTCGAATTATTAAGGTGCACCGTAAACTGCATTATTAGAAATGTCATTTTCATGAATAGTAAATTGAATATTTTATTAACGCATAGTGTCAAATAGTACTATTGACTTTTCCTATAAATAGCCCTTCCATTTCACTTCTAAACTCACACTTTCAACTTCTCTTCTTCTCTCCTTAAGTTTCTCTTGTTCCGACGCTAGGCCTATGAGATTTTGGGCCTTTCCTTTTCAGCTTAGGTAAGGATACTATGCCCTTTTTATGTCTTTCAAATTTTAGAAGTTATTTTCTTAAGTATGCTCTATGGTTGCGGCTTTGGCTGATCTTCCACATCAGAAAGACTGTCCTTAGCTGTCTATATGTTATTTTAATTCTCTGATTACCGAAATAGGATGTAAACTGTGAAGAATACATGTCTAGGAAAGTTATGGCTAATGAAAGACCTGGTTTTTAAGCGTGTCCATTGTGACCCTCCACTTTTTCCTGGGAACTTACCTGGTGTACTCTTTTACAGATTGTATTCTTATGAATAGTAACTGTACGTATAAACAGTAACCATACGTATGAACAGTATCTATACGAAAACAATCCTAACGTATTTTCTCTAATCTTTCATGAAAATCTCTGTATCGGAACACTGAAATTCACCTGGGTACTCTTGTTCGTAACGACTTAGAGAAGCGATACTCGTACGAAATCCAGGTGAGTGGAACGACCCCGTTTTAATGAGGTTTTAGCATTACTGGTGATAAAAAGTATATCGTAAGACACTCCCAAAATTCATAGGGGTAAACTGGATTCATAGTGGCAAATATGGGGAGATAATTAATCCAGAAGTATGGATAAAATGACATAAGTATCTCATGATGGTGTGAAATTTGAATCTTTTCAAAAACAGATTAATTGTTATCTCGATTTGTGGTTTATAAATCTATAATATAATTATATATTATATCTGTTATATGGATGAATATTATATTGTGCTTCTGATTATGATATGAAATACTGTACTATTGATTGTGATTGAGCGGGACAGTACCCTTTCTCACGGCAAGGCGGAAAACTCGATTTAAAGGGTGTCTTGACCAACGAGTGTGGAGACAACAATTCCCTCAGTAGGGATATAGCTCGGATTGGTGATAAATTCGTGAGGCGCCCTAACTAACAGGATGAGGTTGTGCGTCATGGTAGAAATATACAAAATTGGTGAGCCGGCCTGTGTACGCTCTCCGGGATATATTGCCATTGATGGGTACTAATAACATTTGTTGAATTGGATGAATTTTTATCTTCCAGTATGTATTTTCTAACTATGTCTATTGGTTGAGTTTGAGCCTTCGGATATACTTGCATGACTGGTGATGTATTTGAATTTTATTAACGCGAGGCCGATTCGCTCACTGAGTTTAAAAGCTCACACTCTCTGTACAATTTTTTTGTTCAGATCAGGTTGCTAGCGAAGAACATCCGCTAGAGGAGTAGATCACTTTGGACTTTTCCGTTGTCGGGTAGGCCCCTCTTTTGTTATAGATTATGTTGCTCTGTAACCGTCTAGGACATCTAGGTCAGGGGATTGGTATTTGACTTCTATTTCAGTATGATAATGTATTTTGTATTGAGGATCTATTATTTTTAATTAAGAAAATTTGATGTATTTTCTTTGTATTTATTAAGGAATGATATTTTGAAAATATAGAGATAATGACTAATAATTTTACTTATGGGTAGAATTTATCGAAAGACTTACAGTGATGAGATATTCATCATTGTGCCGGTCATGTGCCTAGGAAATGGGTCGTGACAAATTGTCTATTTTAATGTTTAATATATTTCTTTTAGAAGTTTAATTTAATTTTTTAGAATTTAATTGTTCAAATTTTTAGTTGTTATCATGGAAATAACTAAAATTACATTTTTTAAAACAATATAAGTAAGCATGGGCTATAATGGGTTGGAATGTGTCAGACTTTTTTAATCATGTATTATATAAAAGTTTAGACCGGCCCAATCAATACTCTTTATTGGCCCTGTAAGACTTAGGCCGGCCCACTTGACAACTCTACTTATAAGGTAGGAAAGATCAAAGGGATGGAAGGAAAGTGATGGAATTGACTAGTGACCAAGTCTCTCCATCTCCCTTTCCGTGGGTTCGAAATATAGGGGAAGGAGTTTAATAATTTTGCCAGTTTCTTCCTTTCCTTTTTTGTGAGTTAGGGGCAATAATTGGGATTAATATGTTGCACTTCATCCAAGGGTTATAAATGATCCATGTGTTGCTTGCTTGTTTCTTAGAGTAATTTATGTGAAATTACTCCTCCTTAATTACTATTTTCGTTTGGGTCCCTCACTTATATATATATATATATATATTTCATACAACTTTATAAAATTTTCAAATAAGTCCTTAATAAATAAAAAAAATTTACATAATTTAATTTGCCAACAAGTTCCTAAAATGACTTTAAATATTAATAAAAAAATTTGTTGGGGTATTACAATAATTAACTCTCAATTACTTTAATATTTATTGTTCTACACTAGGGATGTACAAAAGATCGGTTCGGTTTTAGGCATGAACCAAATTGAACCTGTAATACCCATGAAAAATAAAATATAAATATTTATTTACAAACTACTGTTACTATTTCAGTATACAGTACTATTTACCCGTATAATACTATTTACGTATATGGTACTGTTTATTTATACAATCGAAATGTCAAGTACTAGATGTGGTTTGGTCATAAGAGACAACTAGAAAGAAGTTCGTAGGAAAAAATGACGTTTTATGTGTAAAAATACCCTCAGGGACTAAATTGAAAGGACTGAATTGAAAAGAAACTTAAAGGTTTAAGGTGAAAGGATAGTTTTCCCTTTAAGTTTCTAATAGTAATAAAAAATATTCCATCGTAGGTGTAAGGTGCTTATTAGAAATGTCATTTTCATAAATAGTAAATTAAATATTTTATTAACGCATAGTATCAAATAGTACTTTTGCTATAAATAGGCCCTTGCATTTCACTTCTAAACTCACTCTTTCAACTTCTCTTCTTCTCTCTTTAAGTTTCTCTTACTCCAAAGTTAGGCCTCTGAGATTTTGGGCCTTTCTTTTTTTGCTTAGGTAAGGATACTATGTCTTTTCTATGTCTTTCAAATTTTAGAAGTTATTTTCTTAAGTATGCTCTGTGGTTGCGGCTTTGGCCGATCTTCCACATCAGAAAAACTGTTGTTAGCTGTTTATATGTTATTTTGATTCTCTGATTACCGAAATAGAATGTAAACTGTGAATAATACATGTCTAGGAAAGTTCTGGCTAAGGAAAGACCTGGTTTTTAAGTGTGTCCAGTGTGACCCTCCACTCTTTCCTGGGAACTTACCTGGTGTACTCTTTTACAGATTGTATTCTTTATTTCTGGTATGAATAGTACCTGTACGTATAAATAGTAATTATATAAATAGTAACCGTATGAATAGTAACCGTACGTATGAACAGTATATGTACGAAAACAATCTTAACGTATTTTCTCTAATCTTTCATGAAAATCTCCGTAGCAGAACACTGAAATTCACCTGTATACTCTTGTCCGTAACGACTTAAAGAAGTGATACTCGTACGTAATCCAGGTGAGTGAAACGACACCGTTTTAATAGAGTTTTAGCATTACTGGTGATAAAAAGTATGTCGTATGACACTCCCAAGATTCATAGGGGAAAATTGGATTCAGAATGACGAATCTAATGAGATAATTAATCCAGAAGTATGGATAAGACGAAACAAGTATTTCATGTTGATGTGAAGTTTGAATCTTTTCAAAAATAGATTAATTGTTATCTTGATTTGTGGTTTATAAATTTATAATATAGTTATATACTATACCTGTTATATGGATGAATATTCTATTGTACTTCTGATTATGATATGAACTGTTGTGCTATTGATTGTGATTGAGCGGGACAGTACCCCCTCTCACGGCAAGGCGGAAAACCCGGTTGAAAGGGTGTGTTGACCAATGAGTGTGGAGACAACGATTCCTTCAGTAGGGATATAGCCCGGATTGGTGATAAATCCGTGAGGCGCCCTATCTAAGAGGATGAGGTTGTGCGTCATGGCGGAAATATACAGAATTGGTGAGCTGGCCTGTGTGCGCTCTCCGGGATATATTGCCATTGATGAGTACTAGTAACGTTTGTTGAATTGGTTGTGCGCCATGACAGAAATATACATAATTGGTGAGCTGGCCTGTGTGCGCTCTCCGGGATATATTGCCATTGACGAGTACTAGTAACGTTTGTTGAATTGAATGAATTTTTATCTTCTTGTATGTAATTTCTAACTATGTCTATTGGTTGAGTATGAGCCTTCTGGTATGCTTGCATGACTGGTAATGTATTTGAATTTTATTAACGCGAAGCCGATTCGCTCACGGAGTTTAAAAGCTCACACTCTCTGTACAACCTTTTTGTTCAGATCAGGTTGCCGATGAAGAATATCCGCTAGAAGAGTAGATCACTTTGGATCCTCCCACTATCGGGTAGGCCCCTCTATTGTTGTAGATTATGTTGCTCTGTAATCGTCTAGGACATCTAGGTTAGGGGTTTGGTATTTGGCTTGTATTTCAGTACAATAAATGTATTTTATGTTGAGGATCTATTATTATATGCAAATAATCTCTATGAATTTCAAATAAGAAAATTTGATATATTTTTTCCAGGAATGATTATTTTGATAATATAGAGATAATGACTAATAATTTAACTCATGGGTAGAATTTATCGAAAGGCTTACAGTGATGAGATATTCATCATTGTGCCGGTCATGTGCCCAAAAAACGGGTTGTGACAGAATCGACATAATCGATTTTCTTAAACTTGGGACCTATTCGGTTTCGGTTGTGTTTGTGGGTGGTTCGGTTCGGTTT
Organism: Biancaea sappan; assembly: GCA_037074585.1. Lineage (NCBI taxonomy): Eukaryota > Viridiplantae > Streptophyta > Magnoliopsida > Fabales > Fabaceae > Biancaea > Biancaea sappan. The sequence goes on along the minus strand of CM073496.1, from coordinate 51,471,570 downwards.
TTGTTTCAACAGTCAGTTCAGTTTTGGGGATGTTTTAGTATATGTTTTTTTTATGTCAACAATGTTTTTTAAATTTAAATGTTTATGTTTGAAGTGGAAGAAGTCTTTTTTTTTTTTTAATTTGATAATAAGTGGAAGATGTATAGAAGTGGAGGTTTTAGTATGTGTATTGTGTAATATTATTTTTTAATATATATATAAATATAAATATAAATATAATATAATATACAAAAATTAATTTTTCAATATGAGGTTAAGTTCCATCGATTATAACTTAACCAAAAAAATCTGTATAAGCCAAAATAAATTCATTAAAATTTTTTTAAAATGTAGATGGATAATAAAATATTAATTTACCTATAATTTTAAATTTTTATTTTACTTTTTTCAATTATACACACTCAGCTATATATATATATATATGTAAATTGATTATCATGTCAGTAAATTATTAGATGAAATCGAGAATGATTTTCTTAAACATTCCAAGTATTGCTTTCTCCCTAAGTTATAGGAACAAAGTCAGGTTGACAATTTGAAATTTGAAGATAAGTGTAAGAGGGCTCTTAAAATAAAATTCTCGCCTGTAGGTGGGGATTTTTCTCGTTCTTGCTAAAATTCTCAAATCTTCAGAATATAATAAGGATCTTTCTTTCTTCATAAGCTATAGACGCCAACTCCAAATACTGCTTCATCCGTCCTCCGGCGCCGTTCACTGCACTGGGAATAGGTTTGCCCTCGCTTCCATTTTCGTTTCGTCTATCTGTTGACCGATGTTTTCCGTTTCGTTTCTTTTTGCGTTATTCTTTTTTCTTTATTTATTATTATTACCGAGCAGTTGCGATGTGACTTTCCAATTTTCAATGAGCATAATGTAATTTTTGAAATTTGATTCCACTATACATCTTGTTGATGATGTTTTTCTTAATTTCTTGCAGTGTGACCTCCACTCTTGTTTAAATTTGTCAGTTCACTTTCTGATAATTGTTTCTTTCTTGATTAATTCTTTGTTAGTCTGATTATGGATATTACTATTACTGTTACTGTTCTATCGAAATCCCTGAAAGTTCGGCATTTTACAATGGTTATTGTCAAAATAGTGATTTAGAAATTGGATTCCATCAATTGTTATTTAAGAATGGTGTAATTTTCGAAAGTGAAGAAAAGATTGTCGTGAATCGTATTGGAGAAGCCAGAGGCAAAGGAATTTTTGGAATAAAGTTTTCCTGCAATCAATGGTACTGTATTATTGAAATTTAATAGCTAGGTTTCTTTGTATATTTTCCTTGTACAGAATCAAGTGAAAAGTATGATACCAAAGCAAACTAGCACAGGGAAAGGGCTTTTCCCTATACTGAAATTCAATAGCTAGGTTTCTTTGTATATTTTCCTTGGACAAAATCCAAGTCAAAAGTATGACCCCAAAACAAACTAGCACAGGGAAAGGGCTTTTCCCTACCTTCACTCCTTTCTGTTTTAATACTTTTGAGGTATGTATGTTATAATCGTATACGAGTGAAGTTGACGGTTGACAAATACATAGCATGTTAGTTCGTCAGCAATGTATCATCGGGAACATATGTATTGCCATAATGGCCAGAGAAAAAAAATATGAATTCTCATATTTTCTCTTGTTAGTTGATTATCCTTGTTCCATGATGAATGGGAAGCCTCTCAGGGATGCTGTTCATGAACTCTCAACGTTTGAAATAAACTATTGGTAACTTAACTAGAATTGTCTGGTTGTGTGACTGACGCCACAATTTATAGAAGTAACTAATGGTTCCCTACTGATGATTTATATATTTATTCTTTTCAGCTAAAACTTTCCTGGAAAGTTTGCTATGGAAATATAGTCTTCAAATTAAGTAGTTAATCACAGTTTTAATTATGTAATTTAGAAGCTGGAAAATAATATTTGATTGAATTTCCAGTTTGTATCTAATTATAGCTTTCGTTCCAGAAACCTAGGTATAGCTTCCTGTTCAATTGCCTAGAGTACATATTTTCTCATGCACGGGTAAAGATTCCACGCTAATAGGCAGACTCTTATTGCATATTTTTATTCAGATTTGTTGTTTTGAAGGCAATGGTTGACTGCTTTAGGGAAGATGGAACTCAACGGTAGCAGTTCAAACAACCCCCGAAATCATTCTTCAAAGGGTTCAGATGATGCCAGAAAAGATAAGTCTGCTGAAAAACCAGTCTTTGTAAACCATGGTGAGTCCGTTTCTTACACCTGTAGTTTAATGTAGTAAGCATAAAGACTGACATGTGTTTACTTGCAAACTCTCTGATTGATAACATTCTATCCTAAGCGATCACATGAAACTAAGTAAGAACATGATTTTAGTTATGCAATTATCTTGTCAACACATTGAGGCATCAATGCATTGATAATATTTACAAGGAGTTGATATTGAAACATAGTTGTTAGCTAATTTTGACAAGACTGGTGTTTATGTCTAAATTTAAATTAATAAATCAGTATTAGTTTTATTGAAAGTAATGTTGTGTTTTTTCCCTATTATTTGAAAATCATATATTTCTTAGCATGATACAGTATAACCTTGCAGGTCAATGAATCCTTTGAAAATTAATTCAAATGGATTTGTTGTCATTTCATGCTAGTTACTGTAACATTTTCTCTTTTGTACTCATGAATCCCATCACTTGATGATGCAGCTGAGATGGCTTGGCATCGGATGAGGAGAGAGTGGGTAGGTGATCAGTCTAAAAAGTCACAGAGAACGCGTAGAGAATCAATTATGAGGTATATGCATACTTGCAATTTCAACTACTCTGATGGTATGGCCACAAGAAAAAATAAAGGAAAAAAAAACTGTCATTTGATGGTGTAATAATCTTTTTTTTTTTTATTGGTGCCCGAAGAAAGTCCTCATAAGATTAGATTGAGTTTCTTACACTACACATTTCCTAGCTAATAATTGACTTGCGAATGTTGTCTATGGATCATTGGAAAAGTGTGGTGGTGGTAGGAAGGAAGGATTTTTTTTTTTGGCCTGGATTTGAACAGAGATTATCGCTTATGAATCTTGCCTTTTCTTTTTATGTCTATAATTTTCGAATAAAGGATAAACTATATTGAATAGAAGTTCCAAGGCATTTCTGTTTTATAAACCTTGCTTTTAAAAATGAGGAAGATTTTGCTATCATCTTTAAAGACGATGAAACCCATTAAAAGCAGTTGTTAATTTGTAGCACATTCCCTTGATTGCAGACATGTTGGAAAGCTTGCTAATTAAGCAGGCGCAACTATAAAATAAGAAAATGCATTAATCCAACTATGTTCAGTTAAAGTAAAAACTAAAGTTACAAAGAAATGCCTGGTTGAATTACAGTTTGATAGATAGTTGTGTAGCCCAAAAAAAGTGGTTGCAGGGACAATTTCACAAAACCCTCCCTCTGCAGTTATTTAGGTTTGTATCCTTTTGAAACAGACAGCATAGATGGTTATCCTTGTTGCAGAGATAGACAGGTCATAAATATATTTGATCTCCCTGTCTGTCTTTGGCATGTTTGCATGTGTATGAAGCCTAGTAGTAGCCCATCCAGACAAAAGCTTGCTTTATGCAATGTCCATTAACTGGTCAATAACTGCTTCTGAATGTTTGCAAGATGGACTTGATTTTGTAGTTAATGAGGTTATGAGAAATGATTAGCCTAAAATTGAATGTGGAATGGAGGAGAAAGTGATTCGCAAGGCTCAGGGACAAAGGAATGACCATTTCTGAGACTAGACTACCTCCATAATTTTTTCCCTTGCTCTTTCTTTACCTGTCATTGAAGCTCTTAACCTAAAATAGGTAGATGAGTAACCACGAATGAGCGAGGACTGGTGACTAGCTTCATTTTCTTATTAGTTCCCTTATGGAAGAGAGTAGATGATAGTAACCTGAACTGACCAAGAGTCTCTTGTAATCAATGAAGCTTTCTGGCTTCATTGCAGAGTCTGCAGACAGACCCCTAGCTGGGATATGTCCATTTTGTGTTTAATATTTTAACATAAAGAATCATGCAACACTTTTAATCAGGTAAGTTTTCCTAGCCCTTCAAAGTCTACTCTTAACAGTTCAGTTTGATTGAGCTTTGGGGAGTGCACTGTGGCTTGGGAGCTGGGGATTGCTATATGCCCCAAATGTATACTTTAAAGTTTTATGAAACATATGTTCTTTTAATATATGTTTTACAGTTGTCTCCTCGTGGAGATAGAAAACCAAAAAGAAAGAGGTAGTATTGCCGTTCAAGTGGACGGCTACGTATGAAAAATATATTGTAAAAGAAGATATGATTTGTTTGACATGATGGTATTGATGGATGATTTTACCTTGTTGGCATGGAGTAGGTCTTAGGTAAACCAATGACTCAGATTCTTCCCTGTAAGATTGTTTGCTTTCTTTACTCAAATTTGCATCACCTTCTAGACATGGCCTGTTTGAATTATAGGAGCTGGGGTTGAAACCTTTAATTTTGGACGAGAGGATTGGATACCAATGAGATCAGGGGACTCAACCCTGTATGCATGCCTTGCTATTTCTTTTTAATATTATCACCTCATGTGTCAAAAAAATATAGATGACAAATAAGTAAATAACTATCAAGTGTCTGGAGGGGAAAAATTTATAAATTTCTTTGTGAACCTATTCTACATTGTGGTATATGAAAGTCTCTTTTCTGTGTCTTTAAATGAGTATTAGACCTGATTGGATTTGGTCTTGTATATTGTGTTTTTTGTTTCTGGGTTGCCGATATGACAGCTGAAATTTTTTGCTTATTGGGTAAACAACCTAATAATCCATTGGTTTTGTGGCATCCGTATTCAGTTTATGCATTCTAACCTATTTATGGATGTTTCTAAATAAACCCTTGTAGTGATTATGAAACATTATATCCATTTTATGTTTACTGAAAAGCAACCGGGACATGTCTTGCAGTTTGACAACAAGCTATGAGGAAATGCTTTTAACAACAGAACCTTTTCAACAGCCAATATCATTAACTGTGAGTTCTTAAAATTACGGTCCTCTTCGTTTTCAAATTTTGGAGATAAATTATTAATCATGTTATGGCTAATTCTGCAGGAGATGGTGGATTTTTTAGTTGACGTTTGGCATGAGGAAGGCCTCTTTGACTAAATGAGAGGGAATTCTATTGAGAACTTAGTAAATCTTTCACGGTTTTGTTTGTGCAGATTGATGACGAAGCAAGCATATTAATCTTACAAACCATTAGGATTGAGTGAATGATAGTATAATTGGTTCTCTTACTTGCACAAGCTAGCTTCATTGCAGTTTTGACGGGCAACATCTAAAGATTTGTTACGTATTGTAGCTGCTGCGGCTAAGCTTTTATATGTCTAACAAAATTGTTTGAAGTAGAATGCGTTCTTTAGGGTGGACATATTCATTGTATGTTTTGATGAAATTTGAAACAAAAGTATGCATTCTCTTATTTTGTTCAATAGTTCTTTGATAAAGCTGCATTTAAATTTGAGAAATGATTAGTTTGATGGCCTATAAGTCCCTCCCTTAAAAATGGTCATCAGTGTGCGTATTACAAAAAATTGACCTTCCTTTTTGTTCTTATACAGCATTGAAGCATCCTGGTTAATGCGGGAATAGCATACTACTAAGTATGTGAGAATTTATAGGGACCACAATATTTATATAGGGGTGGTTTTCTAGAGGGGGATCTGTCCAGTTACAAAGTAGCAGACACTCTGAATGGTCGCTGCGCATGTATGAGTATGATTAACTAGTTTCATAAGCACATGTAATGTATAGAACCCTCTTTTAACGCAAAAGACGGAAATAGTTTTCTCTTTTAGTTCTAGAATTTGACTACTAGTTTTTTTTTGTTAATACAAATTTATGTAATTTGATCTTTTCTTAGCATATTTGTCCTGTAATTATAGGAAACAAATTATATATTTGAAATCTTTAAAAATTCAGACTGAATCAAGTTTGGAGGAAGAGATTGAGTATTTCTATTTGTGGATAAGAATGATAAAGTATCTGTATCTAATAAGTAGCCATTAAATATATTCGTTTGGCTTTGGATATAAAGATTCTTATAAATAGTTTGAATTTTACTTTTTATGTTTATTTATTTATATATATAGATATATAAATGCATAAGGTAATTTATTATATTAAAAATACAATTCATAACAATATAGTTATTACTATGTGTTTTGGCTTATATTAATATTTATTTAAGATATTTGATTATTTGTTGTGATATATTAACTTATTTTATGTAAATGGATTTTAACTTATTTTTTTTTAGTGTAAATGAATTTGGATTCAAAAATTTAAGAATTTAACAAAGAAGAAAGTGGGATTGGGAGCCTTGAAATTTTTTTCCCTGTTTTTTAACATAAGGCATCTTTATTATTCAAAATTTGAACACAATGCTTATATATAGAAAAAAAAACTTAAGAGCAGTTTTTTATATAATTATTATTGATTTTCAACCATAATATATGAAGTGTATGATTTCTTAATTAGAATACGATAAGCATATAATTTTTAAAAATTAATTTTATATATTTTTACAACTTATCAATGTTTAATCAATTTTTCAAAATTTTTTTTTACTTATATTCTGCTTTTATATAAAGAATTTATGTAAGTCCTCTCTCTCTCTCTCCCTATATATATATATATATATATATAATGTTGGTTGTTCAGTGATAACGTTCCATAATATAATCTCGAACAAGGATTCTGTTAAAATTTTGAATAAATTTAATAAAAGAAGAGCCAAATTGCCTGAATTTGAAACTTGAGAGTAAGTTTTTTGAATTTACGAGTTGAATGGATAAATTAGAGTTTCATTGGGCTTGAGGACTGACTTATTCCCCCCGGGCCCCACAACCCCGCCCCCCCGCCCCCAAAATTAAATATCACACACACGCACGCACGCACGCACGCGTTTTATTTAAGCTTACTTACACGAGTTTTATTCAAGCTTACTTGGAATAATATCTGCGGTGCATAAACTTCGTGACTTGCCCATGAATTGGAACTGCGTACTAAAACTAAGAATTCTTGTTGCAGAGTTGAGTTATATACATGGATGATTTCGGCGTGAAGTCTGCGATAGGTCGCTCAATAACCCAGTGTTTCCTTCACGACCAATTGATCCGTTATGTTGCGTCTCTTTGGATATGGAAATCAATCGCTCAATGTTTTGTTAAGATCATGCAAAAGCATCAAAGAAGCACTCCAAATTCATGCACAGGTCATCGTCAATGGCCGGCATGATGATTTGTTCGTCTTGAGCGGGCTAATCTCATTCTTTGCTTTATTAGGATCTAGAAATGGTCTTCACCATTCTCGTTGCTTTTCTCCCAAATTTATTTTCCAGATGTGTTCATATGGAACGCCATGATCAGGGGTTACTCTCTTAGTAATACACCTGAGGATGCTATATTTCTGTACAAGTCAATGCTTACCGATGGGGTTGAATCGCCTGATGAATTCACATTCCCTTTCCTATTGAAGTCCTCTGTCAGGCTATCACGTCTTCAAATAGGCTGTCAGGTTCATTGCCACGTTATAAAGAACGGGTTTGAGTCAGATATCTATATTGTGAATGCTTTGTTGCATTTGTACTGTGCTTTCAGAGATTTGATGAATGCCTCCAATGTATTTGAGAAAAGTCTTGTTAGAGACTGCGTTTCATATAACACTATGATTTGTGGGTATGTACAAGCTGGTCTAGCTCGTTCTTCTTTACAGTATTTTACTAAGATGCGGGAACTTCACATCTGGCCTGATGAGTATACCGTTGTTGCTTTGTTGTCTGCTTGTTCATCACTGGTTGATCCTGTTGCTGGGAAGCAGATACATTGTTTAGCATGTATAACTTTGGGTTCTGTAGGTTCCAACATTTTACTAATGAATGCGCTTGTCGATATGTATGCAAAATGTGGGTGCCTAAAAATGGCAAAGAGAGTTTTAAGCACGATGGGAACTAGCAAAAGTATTACAGCTTTGACTTCTGTGATCAGAGCATATGCTCATTGGGGAGAAGTTGAGGTTGCTAGACGGATGTTTGACCAAATGGATGAAAAAGATGTAGTTTCTTGGACAGCCATGATTAGCAGTTACTCCCATGTCGGACATTTCGAGGAAGCATTGGACCTATTTGTACAGTTGGAGGATCTGGGGATAAAACCAGATATGGCAGCTGTAGTTGCTGCTCTTTCTGCATGTGCACGACTGGGTGCCCTTGAGTTGGGAAGAAAAATTCACCATAAATATGTTGAAAATTGGCCGTGTGATCGACATTGTGACTTCACCTCTGCTGCTGTTGACATGTACGCAAAGTGTGGGGACATAGATACTGCTATGGATATTTTCCACAAAACACCTGATAATCTAAGAACTGTTATCCTCTATAACTCCATTATCTCTGGTCTTTCTCATCATGGCCTTGGTGAAACTGCTATAACAATTTTCAAAGAAATGGAGTTGTTAGGATTAAGACCAAATAAAATCACATTTGTATCAATCTTGAGTGCTTGTGGCCATAGTGGTTTAGTTGAAGATGGTAAGAAGTTGTTTGAATCCATGTTGACTGTCTACGGTATCAACCCTGAAATAGAGCATTATGGCTGTATGGTTGATCTTCTAGGGAGGGCTGGTTGCTTGAATGATGCATATCGTATGATTAAGAATATGCCATTTAAGGCCAATTCTGTGATCTGGAGGTCACTTTTAGGTGCTTGCAAGATACATGGGGACGTGGAACTAGCTAAAATTGTTGGCCAAGAGCTTCTTGCGATGGAGCCCGACCATGGAGCCCGTTATGTGGTGCTATCTAACATGCTAGCTGATATAGATCAGCATGAAGAAGCTAACCGTGTGAGAAAAGCAATAGATGATGTTGGCATCCAGAAGCCACCTGGTTGGAGCTACGTGGAGCTGAACGGAACTATTCATAAGTTTCTGGTAAGTAACAGGTCCCACCTTGAAGACAAATCCACTGAGTTGATGCTTAGGTACATGCATATGGGACTGAAATCTATTGGGAATGTTATCAGTGCATCAAAAATGGTCTTCGATGTAGATTGATGAGTGATCGGCAACTTTTCTATTTTGACGAATTGGATTAAATCTTACATGGAGGAAATTTCAAAGCTATGAATCTCTTGTCAACGGATTACAAGCTTATACATCAATTTTGGAGTGATCTGTTTTGCTCCATTGTGGATTTTGATGATTAAATTGGAGGAAGAATCGTAGCTTGTGAAGTCTAGGGATCTCATAGGCCTTCGTGTTGAAATCCAACGTTTGGACTTGTTGAACTGACATTTGGTGGTGGTAGATTGTTTCAACGGTCTTCCGGTATCCAAAGGTGATTGATCAAACTCCCAATCCTGTAAAATAGAGGACTGACGTTGGAGTTTTTGTCCTGAAATGTAACACTAAAATTAGATCGGTTTTGATTTTTTGAGAGTTCGACTATTTTTAAATAAATTGTTTTATCGGCTTTGAAAGAAAAAGAAAACAGGAAAAAGAGAATGTTTATGCCTTTATTATTTGGCATTATGCACTGCATGTTGGCGTCAAAACATGTGAAAATCGGAGGTTTTTTGTACAATAAGCCAAATCAACTATGGCCACTTTCTTGGAAGTACCCACTACCCAAGGAGGCGTTGCAAAAGTGATCACTTCAGTCAATGCTAGAAACACATTACATTTGATCACTTCAGTCAATGTTAGAAACACATTACATTTGGCTCTTGTGACAACCAAGCTCAATTTCAACACTAGAAACGCTGTCATAAGAGGAAATTCAACAAAATTTGTACTTCAATTTCTGTTTGGACCTAATTTCTGTTTCCTGACCCTAGAAAATTCGGGTGAGATTCCACTACCGCAAAAAAAAAAAAAAAGGCATTAGAACTTGTCAATCCACCGTGTAAGGTCCTTGTCGGTGTCTCTAGAATCGAATTCCACTAACTTTTTCCCATTACCCCGTAATTCTTTATTCAAATTGGTTTGAATTTTTGTTCTATTTGATTTTATTATTTAATTATAATAAAAATTATAAATTAACATAAATTATAATATATTTCTATAATATTAGTTAATATAATGTAACTAATTAAAATTAAGAAATAATATGTTTCGTGTATGAATGTGATCTGACTCACTTAGTGATAAATCACAATGTGATTTATACGTAGACTAAAATTGGTTGTCATTGTTTATGACAGTAATGAATCACGCCGATTGTCACACACGGTAACGATTAAATTTAAAATTATTTGTAACAAGTTTGTAACAGTTATTGGCAAAATATTATAGATTACACAATCGATTAAATGATTTGATTATAAATTAGTTATTGGTCCGATTCAATTGACTAAAAAATTAGTTAGTCAAAAAATTAGTCAATAATCAATTAAACAGGTCAAAATTCAGTGAAAAATGAAGAAGTGAATTTTATAAAAAAAAATCACTATTTATGAAATATTATTATTTCTCAGAGATTTATCAAATTTTTATTTTTTTAATTTTTTTTATCATGCTTTATACATATATATATATATATTTTTTTTTTTTTCTTAATTAATTTTTTATAATAATATTATTTTTATCACAAAAATAAATAAAAAAATAAGTAAAAAAATAATAAAATAATTACACACATAATAATAATATATAAAATTAAAATATATATATTTAATTATTATTAATTAGATTAGAATTTGACTACAATCACATTAATAAATCGTAAATTATTACTTTTATCAATTTAATAATTCGTTCAATTTTAAAACATTGTTTGAATGTGAAAATATGAGTGGATAGAATTTTTAAATGAATTATGAGTGAAATACAAATTGAGCTAAATTCTTTCTTGCATTATTATGATTGCGGTGATTGTAAGCTAAGTGCAAGGGCTTTTGCAAGCGAAAAAAGTTCTCAAAATTTATCAATGACGAATCACTCTGTGTTTTATGTTCGATCTGATGATAAATAAGTTGATAGTTAATAGCCGATAAGAAAATTCAGTTCATTTTAATGATTGGCAAAAAGAAAAAAGAAGGAAAATAATAAATTTATTTTAGTGTCTTCCACTTATAGCACGAAACTGACTTTTAATACATCAAAATTTTGGAAAATACAAGCACAACATTTTCTAAAGTACGATTTAGAATATTCGAATCTGGGAAAAATTATTTTCCATAACTTGATTTATTATTCCGGTAAACTCCAACATTTAGAATATAATTCCTTATATTGGATGCAACTTTCTGTTCTTAAAACTCGCCAGTTTAGAAAGTAAAATGGGAAAGTATTTTACGATTACTGGGAATATGTTTTGGCGTTGCGGTATCAATATATTCATAAACGACGCTCTTGATCCGCTTCATAAATTTCGGTATCAACCAATTTGGCTGCGTGCACAGCTCCGCACTGCACTGCCAAGTTAAAGACGACAACGGGGAAAAGGACCATATTAGTTTTGTTTCTCTCTCACATAACCAACCTCTGCCATCCAATTTACATGACCGAGCTTCCAATTATATCTCTTCCCGATTCTTTTCATTTATGGAAAAGAAACTATAGAGCGATTAGCAAGCGGCTATTCCAGATATCGCAGTCCTTGCCCAGCTTCTTCGTTTATTGAAGCAGTTCGCTTAGCTTGCTCAGAGCAGTAGGCCGTTTCTAGAACATTCATTCGCCGCCAGAGGGGAAATTTTTCGACGAAACCCAGGTTTGGTTTATATAAAACGGTAAAAGTCTGCAATCTTTGAAATCTCCACTTGCTTTGGTTTTATGTTTAATTGTCTTGTCCAGATTTTTGTTGTGTGACGCGGTCCATGGAGATCGACAGAGCAATTAGAGGGTGTGACGATCGAAGGCTTCAGACCAAGTACAACAATGCTGTCTATATTATTCAAAGAGCTTTAACTCTGTATTCGTAAGTTCTTCTTTGATTTCTTCTATGAGATAGTTGTATCTTATGTAATTTACTGGGTCGTTGCCTTACTCCTCTTTGCGAGCTGGGTTCAATTTTATGTTTGAGGAATTAGATTTGCCTGTTTTCTGTTGCTTAGAATAAATTGGATGGGAAAAGAACGTTTAATGTTGTTGACTTTATGTCTGTGGCTGTTTCAACTGGTCAGATGAGAGGCGGACGATGTTGATGGATGAGTAAATTATGTCGGTGCCATTTGTTACATTTCTGGCGATAATGTTAATTCTCCTCCGTTGATGTTAATCTTTTTGCTTGCTACTTTGAACCTTGACTATTTACTACATTATCTAACGGGCCACGCGTTACCTGAAATTCCATTCAGACAAAGATGTTATAGAAGCTGTTACTGGAATCCTCAAAATGTAATATTCATCGAAAATAATTGACATGATTTAAATCAATTATAACTATTATCCATATGTCTTAGTATTGTTGCCTTTTGAAGAGAAAAAATTGCGTTTTTTATTTTTAAGGAGGAACAGTATGAGTTCCATCTGTCATTGTTTTTACACGATCTATTATAGATGACTAAATTTTTCTGTTTTTTTGGTTTCCTACGAGCATTATTTCTTATTGGGTGGTTACAGAATGAAGGATTTAAAGTTAATCACCATAGGATTCGCAGACCATGGATATTTATGGAAGTGATGTCCCCTTCTTTCGATATCTTTTACTGGTTTAGTGATAGAAACCAAGGAGAGGTGTTGTTAGAACCCAATTCTATGTATACACCCCGAGTCTGGAAAGTATATACAAGGAGGGCCAAAGAAAGGGTAGTTAAGTAATTGGGGTAGTTAAGTAATTGTTCTCTGGTTGTCTGTTGGGGGGAAAGGCTATATAGTTGGGGGAGTGCGTCAGTTAGGGGGGAGGAGAATTTTATGTTGAATTGGCTTGGGTAAGATCTGGGGACTTACCGTGTTGGAGGGTGATTACGGACTGGAGTCTGTAAGTGGGGCTTGTGTATTAAAGATTGTTCTTTAATAAATCTGGAGAGATTATCTTTTCTTTCTTTTTTTTGTTCTTCTGTCTTTTCTGTTTGGTTTGTGTGGTTATCTTGTCGTGGTGTCTAACAATTGGTCCGACCTGCCGGATCAGAAGTGAGAGTCTATGACACGGAAGATGACGAGCAGAATTGATGTAGTGGAAGAAAGATTGGAGAGATTAGAAGCAAGCATGGAAGAAAAATTTGAAGAAATGAAAGGGCTGCTAAAGGGACTGCTGGAGAAAAGAGATGATGAAAATCAATCTGTAAACAGTAATGGGACCCAAGATCGATTAAAAACAGAGAATCAACATCATGAAGGTCAAGATAAACTAGAAGAATTCAGATTATCGGCCAAGAAAGTGGAACTACCAACTTTTGATGGTTGGGATCCTATAGCGTGGATTAACAGGGCTGAGACATACTTTGATGTACAAAGAACGTCTGAAGAGATAAAAATTAAACTAGCCAAATTAAGTATGGATGGACCCACTATCCACTGGTTTAACCTGTGGCAAGAATCCGTAGAAGAGGCGAATTGGCTTAATTTCAAAGAAGCAATGGTGGCGAGATTTGGGGCAGGAAGACTCGACAACCCATTTGAGGAACTAAAAAGAGTGGTTCAAAAGGGGACGATCGACGATTATATCTTCGAATTCGAATTATATTCATCACAGTGCGGACGCCTTCCAGAACAACAATTCTTGGGTTATTTCATTGGAGGCTTACGCAGTGAAATCAGAAAGAGAGTTCGTACGTTGAAACCCAAGAATCGCTACCAAGCAATGCAGTTGGCACGTGACATCGAGAGCGAGCTCTGTTCGGAGGAAGAAGACGACGCGCAATTAAGAAACAAAATGGGAGGATTGAATTTAGGGCTTCGACCGCTTCGACAATCCACAAATTCTAGTGGGGATCGATTCTTTTTGGGCCAAGGGAGAGGAGCAAATTCGGCCCAAAGGGGTTCTTCATCCTTTTCAGCACAGAACGTAACTTCCAACTTTTTTACCAAAACTGGAGGTTTGGGTAACATGTTTCAAAACGGGTCAAGGTTCATGGGTGGGTCATCCACGGGGTCAACCCATCCATCCAATGGGCGAAACACAAGTTATTCTTCTCAATCAGCAACGCGAAGGACAAGCACGGATCGGAAACTCCCTAATGGGAAGGACCGAGGTTTGAAACTCATACCATATGCGGAACTATTGGACAGAAAAGCAAAAGGGTTATGCTTTAGGTGTGGCGAGCGTTATAGTCCCATTCACCGATGCACAGATCCCCAACTAAGAGTATTAATCATCGGAGATGATGAGACGATCAATGAAGAAGGAGAGGTGGTTACCTTGGTTGAAGAAAATGATAACGAAGATCACTTGTTGGAATGCCAGACAATTGGCTTATGTGGAAGAACCGAGGATGAAGTCAATACTGGACTAATGACATCCCTCTGGTGGTTCTGATCGACTCAGGGGCGACCCATAATTTCATTTCACCAACAGTGGTATCTATTCTGGGCTTAACAATTAATGATAAACATCAGATGAGGGTGAAGCTAGGAGATGGCCATAGAATTCTTACCCAAGGGAAATGCCCAAAGGTTAGATTACAGTTGGATAAGTTGGAATGTGATGTAGAAGCTCATGTGATGAAATTGGGAGATATTGATCTAATCTTGGGAGTGAGTTGGTTGAAAACGTTGGGCAAGGTGGTAATGGATTGGGAAAAGATGACTATGTCTTTCATTGCAGGGGGGAAAGAAATTAAATTGAACAGTACATGGAGTTGTCCAAAGGAGATAACCACAGGGTGCAAGTCAGAATCACTGCAGTGTGTAATGGGAGACACGATACAAAGGATGGAAGGGTTGCTTTGGGTATTAGAGCAAAGTGGTATTCAAAAAACAGAGATGAAGTTATCAGAAATTCAACAGAAAGAATTGAGAAATCTTATTGACAAATACTCTGCAATCTTCTGTGAACCAAAAGGACTGCCTCCCCTGAGGAATAGAACCCATGCTATCATCTTACAGCCCAATACTGAAGCTGTCAATGTCAGACCCTACCGCTATCCTCAATATCAGAAAGATGAGATCGAAAAACAAATCAAAGGAATGTTGGAACAAGGGATAATTAGAAACAGCACCAGTTCTTTCTCTAGCCCTGTAATTCTGGTTAGAAAGAAAGACACAACTTGGAGAATGTGCATAGATTACCGGGCCCTAAACAAAGCTACCATTTCAGACAAATACCCCATTCCAGTAGTGGAGGAACTGATTGATGAGTTATATGGAGCCAAATATTTTTCAAAGTTAGATTTAAAATCTGGTTATCACCAGATTAGAATGAAGGAGGATGACATCCACAAAACGGCGTTCAGAACACACGAAGGACACTACGAATTTCTGGTAATGCCCTTTGGCTTGACAAACGCACCAGCTACTTTTCAAGCTGTGATGAACCAGATTTTCAAGGCTCATCTCCGAAAATTTGTCCTAGTGTTCTTCGATGATATCCTAGTCTTTAGTCGCGATTGGAAAGAACATTTGCAACATTTAGAGGCTGTTTTTAGAGTGCTGCAGATGAATATATTTGTAGCAAATAAAAAGAAGTGCAGTTTTGGAAGGACACAGGTTGAATACCTGGGCCACATAATTTCAGATAAAGGAGTTGCTATGGACCCTAGCAAGGTTCAAAGCGTGATGAATTGGCCAATCCCAAAGAACGTTAAAGGAGTCAGAGGATTCTTGGGATTAACGGGATATTACAGGCGTTTTGTCCTTAACTATGGCCACATTGCCAAACCACTCACTGAACTGACAAAAAAGGAAGGTTTCTACTGGAATGTAGGGACACAGGAGGCTTTTGAGAGGTTGAAGGCTGCTGTAACATCAGCTCCAGTGTTAGAGCTACCCAATTTCAATGAAACTTTTGAAATTGAATGTGATGCAAGTGGAAAGGGAATTGGGGCAGTCCTGCAGCAGAAGAGAAAGCCTATTGCTTTTTTCAGTCAAGCTCTGTCAGGGACTAATCTGATGAAGTCAGTTTATGAAAAGGAACTTATGGCCTTAGTTCTAGCAGTACAACACTGGAGACAGTACTTGCTAGGAAGGAAATTCATCATTTATACAGATCAGAAAAGTTTAAAATACTTGTTGGAACAAAGACTGACAACTGAGAACCAGCATATGTGGATTGCCAAACTTATGGGATTTCAGTTTGAAGTCATTTATAAAGCAGGGAAAGAAAATAAAGCTGCTGATGCTCTTTCAAGACAGCAGGAGGGGGCTGAGTGTAAGACCATCATTTCCTACCCATTGTGGAGTGAGTGGGCAGCATTAGAAAGAGAAATGGCTGAAGATTCTATGCTGCAGCAGATTAAAAAAGATTTGAGGGAAAATAATACAAGATGGCCTGGTTATTCCTTAGAAAAAGGCCGGCTCCTATACAAAAAAAGGTTGGTAATTCCAACAAGCTCTTCTATCATCCCAAAACTTCTGGAGGAATTTCATGCTTCTCCGAGTGGCGGACACTCAGGCTTCTTGAGGACTTACCATAGGTTGGCAACTAATTTGTACTGGCGAGGAATGAAATCTCAAATTCAGGAGTTTGTCAAGGCTTGTGATATTTGTCAAAGGCAGAAGTATTTGGCCATGAGCCCCCATGGGTTGCTACAACCCCTGGCAATTCCAGACCAGATCTGGAATGATGTTTCCATGGACTTTATTGTGAGCTTACCCAAAAGTCAAGGTTTTTGATGCTATCCTAGTGGTGGTAGACAGGCTGTCTAAATACAGTCATTTCATTCCTCTAAAACATCCTTATACGGCTAAAGGAATTGCAGAAATTTTTGCTAAAGAGGTGGTGAGGTTGCATGGGATTCCCAACTCTATAGTCAGTGATCGCGATCCTGTATTTGTGAGTATTTTTTGGAGGGAGCTTTTCAGACTCCAAGGGACTAAGCTTAACATGAGTTCATCCTATCATCCACAATCGGACGGGCAAACCGAAGTAGTGAATAGATGTCTGGAAACATATTTGCGGTGTTTTGCTTCAGAACAACCTAAGACTTGGTCTCAATGGCTACCATGGGTAGAATTATGGTATAACACCACATATCATGTATCAACAGGGGGAACTCCTTTTGAAGCAGTGTATGGCAGACCCCCTCCAACACTTTTGCACTTTACAGAGGGAGAGACTCGTGTTGAGGCTGTGGCCAAAGAATTAAAGGACCGTGATGAAGCCATTAGACAACTAAAATACAACTTACAACGTGCTCAGGTTAGAATGAAGGCTCAAGCTGATAAAAATAGACTGGAGGTACAGTTTGATGTGGGTGATTGGGTTTTTCTTCGTTTAAGACCTCATAGACAAATGTCTGTGGTTCAACGCATAAATCAGAAGCTTGCTCCTCGATTTTTTGGTCCCTATCAAATTGTGGAAAAGGTGGGGGCAGTATCTTACAGGCTTAAACTCCCTCCTACATCTAAAATCCATTCGGTCTTTCATGTGTCACAACTCAAGAAGGCTGTGGGCGATTATAAGTCTGGACCGGAACTACCTGTGGGCATAGAAGAGGATGCAGAATCCAGTGTGTACCCCTCTAAAGCATTAGCTTGGCGGATTAAACAAAAGAATGGTAACCAGTACAAGGAATGGCTGATTCAATGGCTGGGCATGTCCGCAGATGACGCCACTTGGGAGGATGAGTTGCTGTTGCAGAGCAGATTTCCCTCTTTTAACCTTGAGGACAAGGTTTTTTCTACGGGGGGAGGTGATGATAGAAACCAAGGAGAGGTGTTGTTAGAACCCAATTCTATGTATACACCCCGAGTCTGGAAAGTATATACAAGGAGGGCCAAAGAAAGGGTAGTTATGTAATTGGGGTAGTTAAGTAATTGTTCTCTGGTTGTCTGTTGGGGGGAAATGCTATATAGTTGGGGGAGTGCGTCAGTTAGGGGGGAGGAGAATTTTATGTTGAATTGGCTTGGGTAAGATCTGGGGACTTACCGTGTTGGAGGGTGATTACGGACTGGAGTCTGTAAGTGGGGCTTGTGTATTAAAGATTGTTCTTTAATAAATCTGGAGAGATTATCTTTTCTTTCTTTTTTCTGTTCTTCTGTCTTTTCTGTTTGGTTTGTGTGGTTATCTTGTCGTGGTGTCTAACATTTAGTTACTATTGCGTCATGCCTCTATCAAATGTAAATGAAAATGGGGTGCTTTGATACATTTAATTTATGAACTTTGATGACTATAGAGAGGAGAAAAGAAAAAGCTAAAGATAATGATATAGAAGAATCCATAACCTGCATGAAAACATAAGTTAGCTGATATTAGTGTGTAACTAAATATATTTCTTCCTACAGTATTGAGGAGGTCGCCTTCAGCTTCAATGGTGGAAAAGATTCAACAGTAAGTATTCATGTATGTAGCACCTGTCAGTATCTGTGAACTCAATGATGGTGACAGTGAACTTTGATATGCAGGTTTTGTTGCACCTGCTCAGGGCTGGCTATTTCTTGCATAAAGGGGGACAAAATAGTGCCAATGGTGATGTAAAAGATTTTCCAATTCGAACAATATATTTTGAGAGTCATTGTGCTTTCCCAGAAATCAACTCATTTACCTATGATACAGCTGCTACGTGAGTGAAGCTTCTTGTCCCTTTTGACTTTTGAGTTTATTCTTGTTTTTATTTTTTAACTATAGTATCCATTAATTGGAAAAAGTTGTTTATTCCTCCCTCCTTTCTAATTTTCCTTTTATTATTTTAATCTGAGCTTTTCTCCACTGAAGGATGCAGCAACTAACTAATATTGTTGCCTGAGCAGGTATGGTTTGCAGCTTGACATCATTCGCTTAGATTTTAAGTCTGGGTTGGAGGCTTTGCTAAAGAATAAGCCAATTCGAGCTATTTTCCTTGGAGTTCGTATTGGTGATCCTACTGCGGTATTGTTTTTTCTTAATCCCGAGATGGCATCCCCCACCCCCTCCCCCAACAAACAACAAAAAACTTAACACATACACTCTAACTGCTTGTCTTTCGAATATCCATGCTGTTATATGAAAGTTGAACATATGGATGTACTATTTATGTGTTTGCCCAACCTTGCAGGTTGGCCAGGAACAATTCTCCCCTAGTTCGCCTGGGTGGCCACCTTTTATGAGAGTGAACCCGATTCTAGATTGGTCATACAGGTCTCACCCTTGGCTATATGCTGTTTCTCCTTATATTTCTTCAATAGGACATATCTTGTGTCTATATTTGTCGCTGCTTTATTTCTTTTTAACTCATATATGGATGGATGAACAATAATGAAGCCTCTTGAAATGTCAAGAAACACTATTTTTTTTTTAACCACGCAGTCATTGACATATCCAAGGACCCTTTAATTCGTTAATAAACTTTACAAGGAAAAGCTCTGTTGTCACAAGTACTTTCGGATAAGATGCCTTGTGTTTCTAACTCAATAGTAGCAGAGATAAAGATCAGTTATTATCTAAAGCTTAAACTCTAACTCAATAGGCCTCCTCATACAACCATATGTCCAGGTATTATTTTAAGCACCTCTTTTCTCTTCCCTGCTTCTTATGTACCTAAATTCAGTGAAAAACCATGGCAATGCTTCTACTTCTTTTTGTCTTTGGTTCAAGTTGTCTTCTTGGATGTATAATGTTATGGTTACGCATTAAATAAATTTACAAAATTAGTTAACCTCTTTCTTCTACTCAAATAGATGGAGGAAATCAGAAAGCCTTGGTTCAAGTTATTTTATTCTCTTTTGTCATGGATTCTGTTTTATTCAGTGATCTGAAATTTTCAAAGGACTATTAATTCTTCAATTTTTAACTTGTTCCCCTTAAGGCCTGCCCACTGTTCAAAGCTCATCTAAATAAGTAACTAAATTAATTGGGGGTGATTATTAGGTCTTCTTCCCCTAATTTACTTGCCAAAAATGTTGGTACTTTCACTTGGAAATGTGTATTTCTGATATCTCCATGATTTTATATTTTGATTCTCCGGAAATGTGAGAATGTTGAAGAGAGAATTGTCATCATAAGATTATTTTACAACTTTATTTAGTTCCAATTTGGGATAATTTTCGTGGTCTTAACTGTTTTATATTTCTATGGCAGAGATGTGTGGTCTTTCCTTTTAACTTGCAAGGTGAAATATTGCAGCCTTTATGATCAAGGGTAATACTATATTGATTGTTGAACTTTATAGTTGGATTTAATGTATTTGCATGCTATGCTTTAACCTTTTAATTTTTACTTTCCTGAGATCCGGTACCTAAGATAATTATTTATGAAGGTTTCCTAAACTAGCTGCATTAAGTTTTATCATTGATCAACCCGAGAATGGCTCAAACATAGCTGGTATACTGACATATTCTAGAAGGAAGGAAGGTAGTGAGGTGGCAGAAAGGTAAAGTCTCAAAATGGGGAGAGAATAACTAAATGTGTCAGGGAAAGGATGACGTGGTGAGGTGGAACAGAGAGAAAGTGAGAGAGTTGGTTAGAGGGAATATTTAGAGGTGTTCAGGGAGAGAAGAATCAAGTAAGATTGCAGAGAGAATTTGGGAGACACTATCCTCACAGATGCTTGACTAATTTTTTTTTTTGATAGAAAAAGAAGTATTATTAATGAGAAGAGAGAGATACAGAGGAAAGAGGACAGCAAAAAAAAATGGAGGACAAGGGATCCTCCAAAGAGAAAATAAAAACAAAAAGTAAGCTAAAAAACCTCCAAAACACCCCACAAGTCCCTTGAGAACATATTAATACAATAACGCCCTCCAATCCCTATAAACATCGGAAATAGGCACCCCTTTGAACAGCCCATTAGCGGAGACCCACAATGAAGCCGCATAACGAATTCGATCCCACAACATCTGGATAGGCAGACACCGATCATTAAAGACTCTGGCATTTCTTTCCATCCAAATGCACCACACAGTTGCGAAAAGAACTGTCTTCCAAAGAATTTTGTTTTCCTTCCTATGGCCAAAGCCAGTGAATTTGATCGCAAGAAAAGTGCCAAGGTCTTTTAGACAAACCCAATTCTCATCAAAAAGACCAAATAACCTGTTCCAGATACTCCAAGTCACGTCGCAGTGCAGGAACAGATGGTTATTAGTCTCTGAATGTTTGAAGCACAACACGCAAATGTTAGGGGATAGGGCCTTAAGGGGCCTTCTGATTCGACATAGATCGTTTGTATTAATTCTATTGAGCACAGCAATCCACAAAAAGGCTTTAACCTTTAAAGGCGCCTTAACTTTCCAATAAGCCTTTTTAAAATGGGAAGAAACAGTAAGGTTACGGGCGAGAAAGTTGAGAAAGGAAGCACAGGTATAAGAGCCTGAGGAATCAAGCTTCCACATTCTCTTATCAGGAAAAGGAGAAAGGCGAATTGGATCCAGGATGTCTAGCATCACGGAAAGGTCAGGCAAAAGTCTATCATTGACATTCCTAACAAGATGCAAGTTCCAAGAGTGGTGATTCCCTTGTAAGCAGAAGAAGTCAGAAATTGGGGCGTCATGTAGGGAAGATAAAGAATAGAGGCGCGGGAATCTTTCTTTGAAGGGGATGTTGCCAGTCCAACAATCCTCCCAAAAACGAAAACGAGAACCATCACCAACTATTAGAGATAACGAAGAAGAGAAAAGATGGTAAATCTGAGAAATCGCTTTCCAAGGACTTGCGTACGTAACGACATCCCCCGAACCAGCTTCTCAACCATTCCAATGAAGCCCATACTTTACTTTGATCATCTTATGCCAAAGGGAATTAGGTTCTAAAGGAAATCTCCATAACCACTTAGCCAAGAGAGAGATGTTTTTAGACACTAGATTACCAAGACCCAAGCCGCCTTCATCCTTAGGTTTGCAACACACCTCCCAACTGACCAAGTGATCCTTCTTTTCCACCCCTCCATCATTCCAGAGAAAATCCCTCATAATTCTCTCAATCTTTTTAGCCACTCCAGACGGGATTTTGAACAGGGACAAAAAGTACAAGGGCATGCTAGATAAGGAGGCCTGAATAAGAGTCAATCTGCCTCCTAAGGAGAAGTAAGGGCCTTTCCAACTGTCAAGCTTGCGGGAAATTCTTTGGACAATGGGGTCCCAAAAGGAAGTAGCTCTAGGATTTCCTCCTAGAGGAACACCTAGATAGTTAAGGGGCCAATTGAGAACCACACAACCCGCTAACTCTGCCAGCTGCCCAAGAGAATCGTCTTGAATGTTAATACTAGCTAGGCCACTCTTGCCTAGGTTAACACGGAGACCTGACACCAACTCAAAAATCTGGATCAGTGAAAGCACTCTAATAAAATTATCCTTATCCTTGGGCAAGAAAAGAATAGTGTCATCAGCAAACTGCAGGTGAGTGATCACGCAACCATCTCCCTTTAACGATAAACCTTTAATAATCCCTCTTTCAGACCCCCGCCTTAACATGCGGCTAAGAACATCTGCCACCAGGGTAAAGAGAGAGGGAGATAACGAGTCACCTTGCCTAATCCCGCGTTGCCCCTTGAACCAAGCTTTGGGCTGCCCATTGATAATAACCGAAAAGGCCACTGAGGAAAGGCAACCGTTCATCCAATGCCTCCAGCTGTCGCCGAAACCCTTGTGACGGAAAATGAAATCCAAAAAGTCCCAATTGACCATATCATATGCCTTTTCAAAATCTAATTTAAACACTATGCCCTGTTGCTTTCTGCGTCTGACATCATCAACTAACTCGTTAGCTATTAAGCTAGCATCAAGAATTTGACGATCAGCAATAAAAGCGCTTTGGTTCTCTGAAATGGTATTCCCGATAACTGCACTCAATCTGTTGGAAAGGACCTTGGCGATGATCTTGTAGACACTAGTTACCAAACTAATAGGCCTGAAGTCCCCCACCTTAGTGGACTTGTCTTTTTTGGGAATAAGAACAATGAAAGTAGAGTTCATGCTGGTTGGAATACGGCCAGTATGGAAGAATTCTCCAAAGACTTTAATCAGATCTTCCTTCACTATCGACCAACAAGCTTGGAAGAAAGCCATATTAAATCCGTTAGGCCCAGGAGCTTTGTCCTTGTCCATTTTTGAAATCGCATTTCTGATTTCTTCCTCCTCAAAGGGTCTTTCAATCCAATTCCCTTGGGCAACATCAATAGGGGACCATTCCAAGCCCTCAATCGTAGGTCTCTCGTGCATCTCCTCAGTGTAGAGTTTTTTGAAAAAACTAGTCGACTCGTCAGAGATCCCCTCATTGTCCTTGACCGTAGTGCCATCATCCGTCTCAAGCTCTTTTATGAAATTCCTTCTCCTCTTCCCATTCACCACCTTGTGAAAGAATCTGGAGTTCACGTCACCCTCGCGAGCCCATTTGATTCTGCTCTTTTGGCGCCAACTTATGTCCTCTTTTTTCCTAATGTTATCCAAATCATTCTTGAGAGTCACTTTGCGCGAAACGAAAGGCTCCTCAAGTCCACCCTCGCTCTCTAGTTTGTCAAGAGCATCCAGCTCCTTAAGAATGTTATCCTTTTGGATTCTAATGTCCCCAAAGACTTCTTTGTTCCAGGTCTTTAACTTCTCCTTGACATATTTCAATTTCTTCATAAACTTAAAACCCTCCCATCCTGGAATTGTGTATTCTGGCCACCACTTCTCAACGTTGTTGAAAAAAGACCGGTGTTGAAGCCACATATTCTCGAATCTAAAAGGGGTAGGACCCCACTTGACTCTACTAGTCTCAAGGATAATGGGGAAATGGTCGGATGCCAAATGTGAGCCGACTTCCTGAATGGGATCAGGAAACGAGTCTTCCCATTCAGGGGTGAACAAAAATCTGCAAGGCGAGAGGAGATAACCGAACCCCTGTTAACCGACCAAGTGAATTGTGCATTAGAAAGGGGAAGATCCTTAAGACCGCAGTCCGTAATAAAAGAATTAAAGCCTCTCATGCTAGCATTGAACCTGTATCCTCCCAGCTTCTCATCAGGGAACCTCACTACATTGAAGTCACCACCGACACACCAATGGGGGTTACAAAAACCGTGAAGGTAAGACAGTTCTTCCCACAACTCGCCCCTCAGCCTAGGGTTAGTCGGACCGTAAACATTGGTAAGCCACCAACACCCTTTGTCCTTGAACTCAAGAAGCACCGAAAGAGAAAATGCACCGTAAAGCACATCCTTTTTTGAGGCAACTCGAGTGTCCCAGATGATCAAAAGACCACCTGAAGCGCCCACTGAAGGTAGATACTCCCAATCTTTGAACTTGAAATCCCAAATGCTTCTGACAAGAAATCTATCCAAATCCCCTAGTTTAGTTTCCTGGATCATCCCAATGTCTGGGTCAACCCTCCTGAAGACTTCTTTCACCTTATGTCTTTTGTACGGGTTACCCAAGCCGTTCACATTCCAACTTAAAAACTTCATAGAGAACCTGACTTGCCCTTTCCTTTCTTAGGATTGCCGTAATTAATTGAGGAGGTTAACCTTTTTAACTCGTTTTCAAGTTTAACTTTCTTCCTTTGGTATGTCCTAGGAGATATAGCCACCTTAACCTCCTTTCCCGATTTATCTCTCAGCATAAAGTTAAGAGACTCCAACAAAGCTTGTGGATCTTGGTTGTTCCTCTCACCCCCTAAATGGCGAAAATGTATGACTTTTTCCCTTAGATCATTACCCTCCGTTAAGGCAGAAGGAGATTTGGAGGGGTCGGTGGAATGAAAGGGCCCTGCTTGAGTGATGTCGTTACGCGCGCAAATCCCTGCAAAACCACACTTTGGATCCTTAGCCGGACTCAAAGAATTAATACAGGTCAATGACAAATCACAATGTCCCTTGATATCTCCATCTTCCTTATTCTGCATGAATAACCGGTGAACATCTTCAATGCTATCATCGACATCTCCAATGGAATCGTCCTTGTCAGTAATTTGCCGTTCAATTTGTTGGATAGGAAGTCCATCATCGCTGTCAAAATCGAATAACGAGAGATCATCTTCCGAGTAATTCACCTCTTCCCCATCAACTTCTGTCTCCAATAGACCTTTAAAGGTAGCAGACGTCCTGTTCAGATTGTCACTATTTGCTGGAACTTCTAACCTATCCTTGGAGACAAGAGTTGCCGAAATATGCCCAGAGACTGCAGTGGGTGGTTCGGTGGTGTCTGTCACGAGCTCGGTTTTCCTCTGCCACGGTTCCGAAGTCTCCGCCATCACTGTTTGCTGGAGACGCTGAGGGAGATCAGAGGGAGACGGTGGCCGGCCGTTTATGATCTCCGGCGGGGTTTCCGGTACTCCATGATCCCCGACGACCGGTTCTGTGCCAATTCGGTCAACGTCCGCCTCTTGTGGCGGTCTCGGGGATGGTGGAAGGGGAATCGGGTCACGATGCTGCTGAGACACCCGAGAGCGAGGGACCTGGATCGGGTGTGATCTCTCAGACCGGTCTGCATTAGCTGGTCTGGGCTGTTGGGCCGTTTTGGCTCTCCATTTCGAAGCCCCATTGGAGGCGCTTGGCCCATTGGGCTTGGATAGTGCTCTGTGCGTCTTGTCCGAAGGGGAGTGAGACCAAGAGGGAGAGGGAAATGGCTTCCTTCGAGAAAAGCCCTTCTTTGCAGTCTGATTTCTCACCAAGCCCCATTGGACCTTCCTTGCTCCCTTGGGATAGACCATAATCCTGAGGGTCCTCGAAAAGGCTAATTCATTGTCTCTCTGATCAAGGCCTTCCAAGTTGGTGATGCCTGTCACGCCATCTGCTGTTGACTTTCCTCTACTATGATTGTCACGCTGACCGAGATCGCCAAAGTCCGAGGAGCCTTCCTTAACAGCCTCTTTGACACTAACACAGGCACCCACTCTGCTCCTGCTTTTGGGCAGGTCAGAAAAGCTGTCAGGATCCTTGGGAAAGGCTTCTTCTTCTACTTGGTGATTTCCAAATCCCTTCACTTCCTTCTTGTCCTTGACAACCTCTGCAAAAGTTCTGCTATCAGTCACAGTAGAGAAGGATTTCAAAATTCTACCATCTTTCTCTAGCTTCAATTTATTTGCCCCTTCAGAGCGAACAAGGATACTAAGCGTTTGGTTGAAGGTGCTCCATCCTCTCCCTCTCTTTCCTTTTGGGATAATGACACTTGCTCGTTTTCCTCCAGGGGGGATTTCTGTAATAACCATAAAGTAACCCTTATGATTCTTCCTGATCTCTCCTAAGAAAATAGTTTCCCGTTCTCTGCAACTTTTGACTTCGGTTCCCTTCCATTCAACAAGGCCAAGGGAAGAGGTAATGGAGGATAGCCATCTCGCAGTTTCCAAACCCAGAGAAACTGAAAACAGGAAACCTCTTCCTTTTTCAGTGATGGTAAATTTTGGGATAGCCCCGAAATGTTTCTTGACCAGTTCGAAGGTTTTGGCTTCAATGGCAAACCTTTGGATCATCATACTTGTTGCTGAAAATCCTCAAAGTGCTAAACCAAACTTTTAACCCAAATTATTTTCAATCAATCAGAGAAAGATGTCAGTTAGGGCGCGGGTCTGGGTTAATGCAAGAAGGTGACCATGGGTTGGGTAGAAGATCGAATAACCGACTAGACGTTACACAGCACAGAACGAGCAGAATGACGTTTCTGGACAAACAGAGAGGCCGGCGGCAGTTCTGGAATCTCACGAACCAGAGAAAAGACGAAGAAGGTAGAAGACGGCTGAAGGATCCAACAAAAATTCAAAACTCCGGGAATCAGTGACCACACCACGGGATCACGCCGGAAAAGGGCCGAAAACGACGACGAGGCCGATCGGAGACGTAGAGAACGCCGGACGCGCCTTCACGCGCCGCCACGCTCCAACGCGTGGGTACTGTATCCGAGAACACGAGTGGCGCGTGAAACACACACGCGCTGCCGATAGCCACCGAACTCTCGGAGTCGGCCGGTCGGAAGCGTCTGAACACAATGGAAGGGGCGGTGAGAGTCAAAGGTCACCGGAGATGGGAGCTCCCGCCTCACGCGCACTCAGCCTCACGGAAGACATTTTACCACCACCCCATTCATTTGATTTCTTGTTTCTCAATGCTCCTGCAACTGTAGATGCTTGACTAATTTATTTTCTAGTTCTTGCATTTTCTACTGTAATTCTCTACTGTTTCCTTCATATTTGGTAGAGCATTCTGCTATTTTTTTTTTGTATAAATAATACTAGCAGAACAGACAGAGTTTCATGAATAATCTTTTCTATAAAACAGGATTTCAACAAATAGCCTCACTGACAATTTCTCAAGCTATTCATTATGAGCAGCTTTATCTTTGATTAAGTATTTAATAACTAGTCCATCATAGTTCATGGCTTCAAGTTAAGTTCTAATTATATATATTAATATGAGGAATTTTTTTGTTGAGCATTTCTTTATCTGTGCAGTTATACATCAATAGGGAGCATTTATGACACAGTTCCCAATGCATTGTTGTCCATTAGCAATTCCTCAAATAAATTTAAACCAGCATATTTGCTTGCTGATGGAAGATTAGAGAGGGCAGGGAGGGTTAGAAAGATATCTTCTACTAGTGGACAAGTTCCTGCTGATAGCAATGGCGTGGACAGCCTGGATTCGCATAAAAGCAGCATGCTCACAGCAACAGTTATTGCAGTGGGAGATGAGATTCTGTAAGTACTTGTGGGTATTACGGGTTATATCAGAAACTGTATCTTTCATGAACTTGTGTGTTCTGCTTTACAATGTTCCAGACAAATTTATTAGACTATCACTATACGTTTAATCTATAGAAGTGCATATATAATTTTTAGGAAATATAGCATGTGTAAAAAGTTTTTTAAAAAAACCAATCATACAATGATGAGTTGTAAAAAATATAAAGTTATTTTTTAAAAACTATACATTTGTTGTGTTTTGATTGAAAACCTATGCACTTGTCATATTTGGATTGGTGAATTTGATGGCAAATATACAAGAACCTGAACTTAAGTTTTTTTCCTAATTTTTATAATCCTTATAAAATTTTTTGATGAGATTTCCCATTTTCTTTTTTACTCTGTTCCATAGCTCAGGTTTGGCATTGTTGAGGATCAGTTGGGACCTTCTTTGCTTACAAAGCTGTATTCTATTGGTTGGTCTGTGGCACAACTTTCTGTTGTTCACAATAACGTGAGTTCATATCTGCAAGAGTCCTCCTGTGTATTTACTTGTTCTAATCTGCAGATATCTGCACCTGAATGTGTTATTATGAACTTGCAGAAAACAAATTATGTGAAAACCCCAATAAATCCTTGTTAATTTACATCTGTTGATTTTTTAATTTGTGACATGCATCTTTTGTATCAGATAGATTCTGTGGCCGAAGAAGTTGAGCGACAAAAATCTACCAATAATATGGTAAATCTAAGAATTCCATGATAATTCTGCATATGGGATTTGTAATGAAATGATAGTTCAGGTTATTAATCTGACCTGAATATTGTAGGTATTTATATATGGAGGTGTGGGTCCACTGCATTCAGATGTAACGTTAGCAGGCGTTGCAAAGGCTTTTGGGGTTCGTTTGGTGCGTGGCTTCATCCAGTTGTTGTATTATTCCATTCAAGACATTATAATCATTCCCTGGATATGCTGCTATATTATATTGGTTCTTCAGCTCTGTGGCATTCTTGAAAGATAAATTACTTCAGTCAAGATTCTGCTGACTTGACTGACTAAGTAGTGTATGTGGGCATAGCTTCGGTCATTAATTGCTTCTGGTTTATAATAACACTAACGTCATATCAGTTGGTCATTTGATTATGATGCAGGCTCCTGATGAAGAATTTGAAGAATATCTTAGGCATATCATCGGTGATCAGTGTACTGGTGACCGGAATGAGGTAATTATGTATGCAAAAGTTATTTATTAATCTTATGTTTATATTTTGGTATTACAATGCATGCTATAGTGATTGAAGAGAGAAGCTTTCTGATTAAATTTTCCAGGAAATTGGAGGGGAGGGTGGGAAACATATAATCCTCTAATATGTTTTACAATAACCAAGGAATGTACTAAACATTAGTTTCATTGGTGGCCATTGTACTCTAGACTTGTGAGACATAGACCTATAGTTTATTAAACCGGACCAGACCAACCAATTCAACCAATAAACCGGTGAATCAGAATCAAACCTTTATCTGATTCTGAACATTAGAAAAACCGTTGGACTAAAAACTGGTCAGACCTACTAAAAAACTGGGTCTGACCAGACAATTTATGCTTTTAACTGGCCACAAGTGAACCGATTCAGCTAAAAGCATTCTTGTGACTCAATGGTATTTTGCTTGGACCCAATGTACTCCTTTTATAGCCTCGGCCCTTGCATCCCTTTGTTGAGCTACTCAATGTGGGACTTTGCTCCCTTCCATCCTTCTTTTCTCTCTAACCACTATGCATGATTTCCCCCTCTCTTCCATCTCCTTCTTTCCTCTCTTTTCCATGGTCGATTGTCAAATTGTGTGTGCACTGTGCTAGAGATGAGCTAGTGATCAAGCAATTGTACCAAGGTAGGAGTAGGTTTGCCCAAAACTCAACATTGAAGAGTAGTGAAAGAAGAAGTATCATGTTAGTGTGTGAGTATCCTCCTGGGCAAATGGAATTCAATGCACCCACAATATAGTATATGTATGTATTATATATAGTATCTGATATTATATAAAATAATATAATATATATGTATATAATCAATCAATATATATATATATATAAAAGTACTATTGGTTCAATTACGGTTGAATCATCAACCTTTGAATCAGTGTCTTCACCGGTTCAATAATTAGTTCTATTTTTAAAACCTCGTATAAACCTATCTTTTTTATACTTATGCACACAAAATTCTTGTCTAAAAATTTGGTAAACTTGAACCAATGAGGAATATACATGTGCACATGTCAGGAGTTGGATCCACTGAAAAATCACCTGATATTTGCATATGGATTGTCCTTATTAGTTTATTTTACTTGAAAGCGGTAGAATGGTTCTTTACAAGAGGTTATCCTTATGCTTGTATGAATTTCAAAATCTTAAATTTTGAGGCCCAACCCTTACCACCTCACCCAAGAGCCCATTCCCACTGGCCACATTTAATAACGACATTCTTGTGTTTTGTGTATTTTTAGGGGTAGTGAAAAAGAGGAACTACTTGCTTATCAGAAGGAATTGCTAACTCAGACTTAGATTGACATGTCACCCAGTACTTCTTTGTGATGATACATATTGTATGAAACTGATCCAGTTGTCTCTCACTTTTCAGATGGCTCAATTGCCTGAAGGCATCACTGAATTATTGCATCATGACAAGTTGTCTGTGCCTTTGGTATGTTTTTGGAAATTCATTAGCCATAATTATGTTTCTTCCCATGCGATATTCACCAGAAGTCAATTTCACATTGAGGAGCAATGACTGAAATTGGTTTGATTTACATTATCTGTTGCGACCTAACTTCTTTTAAGTATCATGTGATTGAGTACTTTCTGCTTTTAAATGTTTCATATCTGATGTTTGTTTCTTGTAGATCAAGTGTCGAAATGTTATAATTCTTAGTGCAACAAATGTTCCGGAGCTGGAAAAGCAGTGGGATTGTTTGATTGAATTAGCAAAATCTAATGACCTGTTAGCATTGCTGGAACCATTTGTATCAAAGCATGTAACGACAGATCTTTCAGATGTATGTGGTGACCTTACTATGCTGCAGTAATTATATATCTGCATGATTTCATCCCCTTTGTCTCAAATAAATATTTGTTATACTGTTTGCTTTAGGTATGGCTAGGAATTTCTGTCAACTGATGTCCATCATAATTAAGGGGGAACACAATATTCACATTTTGGAACTAGGTGTTATCTTTTGTTTTGAAAAGGAATTTTGATATCTTTTTTCTAGAGGGGAAGATCTAGAACCTTTATGCAGGCAGCA
Source organism: Biancaea sappan (assembly GCA_037074585.1). NCBI lineage: Eukaryota > Viridiplantae > Streptophyta > Magnoliopsida > Fabales > Fabaceae > Biancaea > Biancaea sappan. The sequence continues at coordinate 51,440,615 of CM073496.1, read as the reverse complement.
TTTGATATTTTAGCTGCTTGTAATTAAAATTTATTTTCCTAAGTAGAGATGATGTGTACAATAATTTCTTAAATGCTTTTAAATTCAAATGTTTAATAGCAGCTGAAGCTTGTAGATGTGCAGTTTATTCTGGTGATTATTTATTTGACTTTAACATGCTGTTTGTGCATTTTCTCTGATTCTCTTCACTCCTGGGATCATCTGTTTTCATATTGGGATATCTAAACTGCAGGTGGAAATTGCGCAACCTCTATCAAAACTTTGTCTTGAATTTCCAGATCTTTATATTGGTATGAGTTTGTGAAATATTTTAAATTTCAGCAGTTTATGACTAAGTATTCATCTTTTTTCTCACCGTGTTTCTTCTTTGCGACATCAAGGTTGTTACCGCAAATCCAGGGACGGATCTCTGGTAGTAAGTCTCAAAGGAAAGGTACAATATAACTGTTATTCTAAGCTCTACTTTTAGTAAATCATATGCAAGTTCTTCTATTAGAAATTAGTCTTTTATTTTGTTGCAGGACCAAACACGCCTTGAGGCAGCTGTAGATGCATTAAGCAAAAAGTTTCATCCAGGTGCATTTATGAAGATAAGCTAGGTCGATTTTCTACTCCCTTTGGTTCTCTATATTGGATTTGAAACAAATGATGATGATTTTGGGCGTTCGGATCATCTCATTCTCATATGGGGAATCCAGATATATATTATGCCAACTCAACTGGACGATGATGGACTTCGAAGAATATCAAGGCTGAAGAGAGAAAAAATGGCTCAAAAGCTAACAGAAGCTTCAGTTTTTTCTGCGGTAGAAAATGGATTTCAAGAAATTGTTTATTCCTCAGGGGACTTCAACCGAGTAACTCTTATTGAATAATCAGATCAGTTTAATTCGTAGCACCTATGATAGTTTAATATTGGAAATTTACCATTTGAAGCATCAATTGGCATTCTATGTCATTAGATTTGGCTGCTATTTGCCTCTTTTTTATTTTTTTTTATTCAATTGAAATCTACTTTACACAGCTGGCAAGCGTCGAACTCATTTACTGTAAAGCCATTCAACCAATTTGAAGAACGTGCTTTAACGAGATGGAACTATGAACGGTGAACATTTGCTCTTTGATTCATAAATATAATTTTTTCCAAAGCACCTTTTTTTTTTTCAATTTATTTGCCATTAGGGAACTTATCTGACCATATTTGGAATTTGTTAGTCTGTAAAGAAAAGAATTCCACTGACATAATATTACTCTGATTATGACGGGGCTTTATAAATAACATGAAATAATAATTAGTCATTTGAAAAAATTTAGGTTAAAATGTATATTAAAATTCCCATCAAAGATTTAGTGTATTCTATTCTCATCAACTTAAACAAAATATTTATTGGAATTTATAATTAGTTGTAAAACAGTCCATCCATTTGATCCGATTAATGTTTAGATGTTAAATAATAATGACATAAGACTATTTTAATTTTAACTAGTGTTGTGATCCGTACGATGCACGGATTAATAAAAATTTTACAATGTTTGTTTATCAAATAAATAAAAATAATTAAAAAATATATAAAAAAAATACATGTACAAAAATAATAAGACATTTAAGCCATGTTAAGACACATATAAGATGATTCATTGGATACAAATGCCTTGAAGATTGAATGTGAATAACGTCAAATGAAAATAAGAATAAAAAATAAAGTATTACATGAACTAATTTAGATAAATATATTAATTAATGATAAAAATAAGGTGAAATAAAAGTTACTAACCTAATAGGTCTGATAGGATTAAAATCTTTGTCTTCCTTTGACTGTTTCTTCTATTACTGCAAATATACATTTGGATTAGCAATAATATGTTTATTGAAATTTAAAACATAACTTACATACTCACAAAATTTTAAAACAACAAAAAGAAGATAATCAAGGAAGGAAATATACATCATATCCCAACTTTAAAATTTAATGCTTTAAATTCTAAATTAGTATTCAATCAATCTGCACACATGTAATCCCGACATTGCCTAAAGTTTCTCTTCATAGAAAGGGCTATGCCCTTTGCTTACATTAAGCCTAAAAAGGATTATTCATTTATCCTATTAGATGAAAAAATTAGGAAAAAAATTAATTTAAAAATAGTCAAATTATATTATTTAAACATAAGTAATTATCCCAATGACATCATTTTTTTCTTTTAGGCTTTGATCTTTCTCATGATCTGCTTTTCTCAAGAAAACGTAATGACAGAAATAGCAAAATAAGAATGGAATAGAAAACCAGAACAATGTAGAAATGAAATACAATAAACAGGAATAAAAAATCAGAAGACTAAAAACAGAAATATAGATGAACCAAAAACATGGAAAACAACAACAGAGAACAAATACAGATATAAAAAAAAGTAAAAAAAAACGCAGGAATGAAAGAAAAACAGAAAATCAAAAATCACAATCGAATGAATAGTATTTGCGAATGTGAACAGTACATAAACTGTATAGATTAAAAAATAAATAAATAAAAAGAAAATTGAACTATGATACCAAATAATGTGAGAGAAATATCACTTTAAAGATTTGATGATAAATCGTCATTGTTGTCTTTCATCCATGTAAGGGAAGAAGAAGCAAAATCGAAGAGAAAAAGAAGGAAAATTGTGTGAGAGAAAGAGATAGGCAAATATAGATGAGATATTAGAAAGAAATATATAAATATCTACATTAATTTTGAATTTTAAAATTAATTTTGAAAAATGAAAAAGCCTCCAAATTGACCAATAGTGATGATCACTTTTTAAAAACCTCTACATGAAAATAGGAGATTGGCCATTAATGATGATACAATAAGGAAGTCAAGCGTGCTTGTATAAAAAAAATGAGTGATAATTTATTATTATAATTTGAGCTTGTGGACGTAATTTTAAATTTTATTATAATTATTTAGGAAGAGAAATAAATAATATAAATACTTATAGGTTAGTTTTTACATAACAGTTTTATAGTAATTAATTATTTAATTATTTGTATATAATAAATATTAATTTATCAAATAACAGTATATTATATTTTAATTAAAAAATTTACTTAATTTATCAATTATATAGTAATTATAACAATTACATATTAATTATATAATAATTTATTTTAATTTTTTTAAATTCATTTAATGTAATTATATAACAATTATATCAGTTATAAACTAATTATATAATAATATATCTTAATTTTTTTAAATTAATTTAATGTAATATAATTAATTTATCAAATTTATTTATTTAAATTTATTTTATTATAATAATTTAATAATTTATCCACAATTAATATTTTAAAATAAAATTATTTTATATAGATTGGATGATGATGATATGAAGTGCAATTCTTGAAAAAAAAAAAAAAAAGATACATGCTTAAGCTTTTTTCAATAATTGTAGCTGTTAAAACTTTCAGTAAGAAATTAAATTATTACTAAGCTGTTAGTGAAAGTTTTACTTAAACATGGCATGACAATTTTCCATCCTGAACACTTTCTTCTCTCTCTCACTCAGTCTCATCTCACAGAAAAACACAGCGACGGAAAACAAAAACACCCTGTTCTGGCGTTACCCACAGTTCTGAACCAAAAGAACGAATCTGCCGTTACTAGTCCTGGGTTGCTCATATTAGCATCTTCCTCTGTAATTAAATAATTTAGTCGTGATCAATTTAGAGGAGAGGCCATAAACACAGCCTAAAATCTCCTGCTTTCTCGAGTGCCATCGGACATTACCTTCCTTGTCGCTTTTCTTGTCCTTCACTGTACTAGGTCTACCCTAAACCTTCAAGTAACATCCGGATTTGGAAAATGGTACAAGTTGTCGAGAATTTACTGGTCAGAGAAATAGATGTTTGAATTTGCTATTGCAGAGAAGACCTTTTAGCTGTCAATGAAGATCTTTATTAGTCGCTTCTACCTTTTGGAGTGGGTAGATCTGATTAAAATGGTTGAAAAGATGTTAATATGTTCTTCAATTCTTTCTTGTGAAATACGACATTCTCTCTTCACTTCGACCTGGGAATAGTAACGGCAGCTTCCTTTTTTTTTTTTCCGTCGGAACTGGGGATAACACCGGAACAGTGCTTGGCGTTTCTGTTTTCCATCGCTGCAATTTTTTGGGATGGCGCTGACCGAGATAAAGAGGAAGGAGGTTGCGAATGGATTATTGACTTATTGTCATGTCGTCATCTAAATAGGATTAAAATAGATTAATATGGCATTTTAGTTTATTTAATTGTCAAATAAATAAAAGAGAAGTTTTGCAGCAAATTATAAATTCAAGTGAAGTACTTTCTTTTAAAGTTAATAGAGACAAAGTTTTATGGAGACTTTACGCATTTTAGCAAAAATTGAATATGCACATGCACTGAACGGAAACTGTTAACTCCGAACATTGATTTTCTTTACAAAATCGGCAGAATTCAGCTGCCCAATCTCAAGTCTCAACCTCAACATGTGATCCTACGAGCGCATAAAATAGTGATGCAGAAAACTACCATCACTGATACTGATATGAGCTATAATTTCCCAAAGCTTTATTTCATCTACGCAGATATTGATGAATGCCCGGAAACAACTCAACACACTCGATAGACCCGGACCTTCCAGTTTTTAACGAGATGGTGAAAAGTCTGATGAGATGTTTGGTGCTGGAGAAAAGAAACTGCAAGATCGCCTCTGATTCCACTCTTTAAAATCATAAGCAACTTGTTGCTGCTTGAATTTAAAGTACGGTAATGGAACAAGCTATTTCTGAAAATTATTGTCATAATCTTTAATCTTATATCAGAGGAGCGTTTAGTCGCATTTCTCTCTGTCTGCGTCAGTCAACAACTGTGCGAGTCTTCGATTGAAAACCAAATTATTGCAGCTTCCCATAATGTAAAATAATAATAATAATAATAATAATAATTGGTGAATTAGAAAAGCCACATTAATGGTATTACAAGCTTACTTCGATGGTTAAAAAGAAAAAATAAGCGGTATAGAGAAGAAACTTCAGGGGTGAAAACAAAAACAACCAAATGTACTAATACAAGCTCCTATTGTGCGAATGCATACAGGTAGAAGAACTCGTGTAGGGCTCCAATTTCTGAATTAAATAAGTGTAATATATCTTCAATAATCGATGCGCGCCCTCCGGCTCCTTTATTTCTTTTCCCCCACCAGAAGATGGCTACGATAATAACCACCTGTAGAAATGCCATGGGTGGCTCAAGCCTTGGGCTTAAGAAGTTTCACGGTCTCCCAAGTAAAATCGGGGTCATCTCGTCCAAAATGACCATAAGCAGCAGTCTTCTGGTACCTGAACTTGCCTCCTCTTTTCAGATCAAGATTGATGGCAATCATTCCTGGCCTAAAGTCGAAGTTCTCCTTAATTAGAGCCAAGATATCCTTGTCTGGAATCTTTCCGGTTTTGTACGAATCCACAAACACGGACAGTGGTTCTGGCACCCCAATTGCATAAGAAACCTGTACAATACAGCGCCGGGCAAGCCCTGAAGCCACGACGCTCTTTGCTGCCTGCCTAACAATGTAGGCACCGCTTCTATCAACCTTGGTTGGGTCCTTGCCAGAGAAGGCGCCTCCGCCATGAGCACCCCATCCACCATAGGTGTCAATGATGATCTTCCTGCCAGTGAGTCCCGCATCTCCATGGGGTCCACCGATTACAAATCGACCAGACGGGTTGAGGTGGAAGATAGTCTTGTCATCAAGATATTCAGCCGGGATGACAGGTTTAATTACATGCTCTTTCAAATCTGCCGCAATCTTTTCATTCGTGACAGTTTCATCATGTTGGGTTGAGATCAGGACCGTGTGCACACGGGTGGGAACCATGGCTCCATTGTCGTTCCGGTACTCAACAGTCACTTGAGTCTTACCATCAGGCCTCAGCCAGGGGCAGGTCTTGTTCTTTCTCACTTCAGTGAGCTTGGCACCGAGTTTGGTAGCCAGAACATGAGTAAGTGGCATTAGCTCAGGTGTTTCGTCTGTAGCGTAGCCAAACATGTGACCTTGGTCACCAGCTCCAATTTCCTCAGGTTTCTTGGTCATATGACCATGAACTCCTTGAGCAATATCAGGGCTCTGCTGCTCGATGTTGACAAGAACCTTGCATTTATCAGCATCAAGACCAACATCAGCTGATACGAATCCAATGCCTCTGCAAGTGTCTCGAACTATTTTCTCATAGTCCACCTTAGCCTTGGTTGTGATCTCACCAAACACCATTACCATGTTAGTTTTCGTACAGGTCTCGCAGGCAACTTTACTGTCTGGATCTTGCTCCAGGCAAGCATCCAGGATGGCGTCTGACACCTGATCACAGATCTTGTCAGGGTGGCCCTCATTTACAGATTCAGAGGTGAATAGGAAGGTTTCCATCTCTGATGTTCAAAAGGAATAAGTGAGAAAAGATATGTCAGTCGGTTATTTGAAGAAGTCACATGGCAAAAATTGACCTTGGAATATTGAGCTGGAAACTTTTATTGGATAAATCCTAAATGGTATCGGTAAAAGTGGCTATAATGCGTGTTTTTCATTTAATGTGATTCATCAATAAGTAGCTCAATGCCATAACTTTTGTAAAGTTAATACTATATATCAATGTGTCCATTTCTTCATTAATTAATACAAAATTATTTATAGAATTTTCCTATTTCAGTAAGTTAACTTTTTTGTAACCGGCTGTTCTTGACTGAAGCAGCTACCATGGACATGAACATTATTACGGGGTTACCTTATCACTTTCAATAAAATAAAATAAAAACCTTATTACTGTATTAGCTACATTTCATTGTTCATAAAAATAATGTTAATGAGCAGTTTCACTAGTTGCCAAATAACTATGATCGGTGAGACAAGCATGAAACATCAAACACAAACAAAAGAAATGAAGTTTAGTTGTAGTCGATTTTATGATCAAAAGCCGTGCAGCCTAAAGTCAGTGAGACATACACATTATAGCAATGACTAGAGCATGATTTAACGACGTGTCTGCTCGCATCTACCTAAGGTTGCAACATCCGAATAGATCATTTTACTTCCACATAGGCAATTTATCTCTATTTATTTTCCCCCAGAATTTCCGTTTTCTTTTATAATTTTACTCTTCAAATATAACCAATATGAACAAGTGATAGTGAAAAATAACATAAGTAGACAGCAGATAAGCTAGATCTGCAGGTGCTGGAGCAAACATAGGAAATGTGATCAGCATGCCATATCTTCTGGAAAAACGGATCCAGGGTTGACAAAATGCAGAGCAGGTGTAAATTGAGAATGGCAACAAAATCGCATAGAAACACACACAATGCAGATGAAATAAGAACCAGAAAAAAAGATCAAGATTAATCATATGAAGCAGAAAATGCTAGAGGTGAACAGTAATTAAATGCAGAGACATGAGTTTTACGAACAAGAGAAATGAGGATCTGGATCCAAGATGTTATTATCAGAGTGCTATAGCACATTGAATTTTGACATGGTAGATTGAACCAGGAGTATAGATATGCCTGAGAGAAAGTGAGGAGAGAGCGTTACGTACCGGCTGATTTTGCTAGAGACCAAGGAATGCGAAACGTGAGAAACTGGAAGAGGAAGAAGGACCGGGCACAGCAGTTTCACGTGTGTATATATATATATATATATATATACACACACACACATTAATATTTGGAAGAGAGGGAAAACCGACGGATGACTCGCTCTCTCTATTTCTTTCGTGGCTTCTGTGATCTGTACGCTTTTCTATCGTTCATCCTATTTTCGTTTCCAATATAATGTGTGTGTGTGTATATATATATATATACATATTGGCCAAAAATAAAAAAAAATAAATTAAACTCATACATTGCACGTAATGCCCCAATGTCCAATCGTTCACACGTAAATTTAGCTGTTTCTCCTAACTTAAGAAGAACAGATCCGATACTTAGCGCACGTTTGGGCCGCAAGATGGGTGTGGGGTGCGGCCCACAGTCGCTAGGCACTACGCCAGGCAATAAATCCGTTCTCCAACTTAAGCTCGTAGTAGTTTTCATGTCTAAAAGTAGCCCATGTCGTCCAAAACAAGAAACAATTTTAAAGACAAAATAAGACAAAAAAATGAGACCAAAATTTTAATTTTTACATTTTTATTTAAGTTTTAAAAATATTTTTTCTTTACTTCTCATCTATGTTTTCAATCTAAATAAATTATAAAGGAAATTAATATTATATTCATATTTTACTTTCTCTTTGTTTCTTTTAATTCAAAAACACCTTAGGTGAGATTTAGATAATTAGTTGTCTTAAACTTCCATATTGATAACAACGATAATAACGATAATAATAATTATAATAATGATCATCTTGACCAGAAGCGTCCCAGATCGGCAAATAAAATAGTGGCAAGAGACTATCAAGAGAGCCAGAAGGTAAGGGGTGTAGCTGGTTACTGTAAGTTTTACAATACGGTTACTGAATTGGAGCAAATAAAAATCAGGTAACATCCTCACTAGTGACAATTTTCTATCATATAAAATGATGTTAAAATTGCTAGTCTCTCTGTATCCCTCTGCTCATACTGGTTGGCTATTTAACAATTACTAATAACCTCTTAATTTCAAGTAGCACTGACAATTCAGAAACTGCAATCGGAATCGACGACCAGTTATTTATAATTATTTTCACTATACTCCCACTTTGATCCTGAGATTTGCTCAGTATGATAACAGCATTTACTCTCATAAAGATCAGCAACCAAGTTTGATCTAAAATCAATCAAAATGATAGAAGAAAATGAAAACACCTTGCTAACTAAAGTCTCATTCCAGATTGGAGTTCAGAATCGGGAAAGAATGTACACCATATGTTGAAAATATAACACTGTTCCAGATAAAAATGCGCCATCGATCCGCGTTATAGATTATAATTAGTAACTGAGGCCTAGTTGAAGTCCCAGGGCAGCATGAATAAGAAAGAGTGTCATGATACCACTACCCAAGATACCGTGAACATTCCTTAGTCCAGGATTTCCCTGCATATGCGGTTTGAGTAGAGAGGGAAAACCGGGGTGAAAAAGATGATAAGCTAATAATAATAATAATAATAATAATAATAATAAAAGGGGATTTCAAATTGTTCACACCATTCTCTACATGATTTAGCTTCCAGGTTCTTCTTCTTGTATACATTAATTGGGTTGTGGGTAACGTTAACAGCAGGATTAGAAGATAATAATTACCTCAAATAGTGCAGGCAAAATGGTTTGTAATGTCAACAGAGCAAGTCCAATAACGCCTGTAACAGCATGAGGACTGCAAGGAAGCTTTATGAGATGAGGCATTGACTGAAGAGTATTATATAATTTTTGTAAGAAATTGAAACAACTTTGAACAACCAATAATGTTTTTCAACGGTGAGGAAACTTGAAGGAAAGAAATGCCCGCTTACCTCTCAAAAATGGGTTTATCTGACGTTAGTAGAGATGTTATTCCACCAGTTGCTCCCAGCGCAAAGAAGAAAAACATACCGCCTAAAAGCTTCGGGTGCAAGTCCTTGGCCTTAGCCTTCTCTTCCTGAAATTATTCGAGAAAATAAAAATTAAAAATATCAAGCTAATTATGAGCGTGTGGCAAGATGACTGTGATCAGAAGTTGTAAAATTGGCAAGAGATATCTTACCACATCATCAGAATAACGTATACGGAAACCTAGATAGGTACCATAGCCACCCATGGCAAAAAGCACAACTGCCTGTGAATGATACAACAGATGATAGTGATATTTGTGATAATCGGAAAAGATTCGAAGTCTCTATGACAGGTATGGAGATACCATGTTGCCAGGGTGACCCCAATGCACAAGCCAGTCCAGGAGATTCCATGACTTGACGAGCTCAACAAAAGGCCCAAAGACAGATCTCACAGCCCCAGCTGTTATCAACATTGGAAATTAAAATAAAAAGAAAAGAAGAAAAAAACAATATAATCTTATGCGTAATCTCTTTGGCTTGAATTTCATCAACCACGACAATTCTGGCAACTAGAAGTTTGGGTTTTTTTTTTTGTCAACGGAACAAAATATGCATCGGATTAATTTGAGATTAGTACTGAATAAACAAGAGAAAATGTCATGAAGAAAGTAAGAGAATGAAAATTTCTTTCATGAGATTAAAAAAAAAAATAGCAAGCCAAAAAATCGAAGAACAGAGATAATTATAGTACCTCCGGGTAGCAGAGCAGCCAAGTACAACAACGGCAATGGAGAGAAAGAGTATAAGAGAGTTTCGCTGTTCTCTCTCAATTCTACTTCTTCCACGGCTTGAGTAACAGGTTCGGGAGAGTCCTCATCGTTTACCACAAAACACTTGCTGCGAAGAGTAGGTCTTCTTGTTCTTGTTGTCGCAGAAGCTAATGCCAAGGGATAACTGGAATTAGATGGTAGCTTAACGAGAACTGGTGAGGAAGTGAGAAATGACGATGACAAGAGACGATCTTGAATTCTGAGACGAATACAAGCAGCAGAAGCACTCAACAATGCCATATGTAAATAAAGAATGAGCAAAAAGATGTGATAGGAGGGTGGCTCTCGACCTCAGTTCAAGACTGTCTTATAAGTGACCCTGGTGGCAGAAGGCTTAAGATAGAGAAAGACCAGAGTGGAACGGTGAGGAAAGAGACACGCCCATAGGCAAAATAAACCGTTTTCAGCTTTCCACGTGGTTTCAACACGCTCCTTCGTCCGGCACTATGTCAATGGGCTTTGGGCTCCAACTGCATTAACCCGCACTTTTCTCCCCTTGGTTCCAGAAACCATTGCATTTTTTATTTTCTTTTCCTTTTTTTTGGTGGTAGTGGTGGTGGTTGTATTTGATGTGCTGTTTTTTTTATTTTTATTTTTTTTGTTGTGGGGGGGGGGGGGGGGAAGCCTGATTGGATTATGGATTTAGAATAGAATTATAGTCTTATAGAAGGATGAATAGTAGTTATTATGGATTAATATTCACAGAAACCTCAGCAAGTATGGCAATCAACCTTCTTATTTTAGTTTCAATCCAATATGATCAAAAGAATTTTTCCGAAGAGACATCAGATTCAGGTAAGTTTCTCTTGCAATCTTCTTTTTTCTTTTTTCTTCTACAGAGGTGGTATAATTTTCATTAAACAAAAAAAAAAGGGGGGAGGGGGTTGCCATTAAAATCTATTAGGGAAATAATAACGCCATCGTAAAAATTTACAGAGCAAGGTAAAATGAACTTTTATCCTGATGTGGTTCTTGTGACTTTTAAAACCCAAAAAAAAAAAATTAAAAAAACAGAGAGCTATCATTTTTCCCTCCTATTATTCATTCTAGCTAATCCCTGTACAGTCTTTGACGATGTCATGATCTCCATATCTCATGCCTAAATTTATTTACACTAACATGATGGTACTAAAAGTCATCCAGCACTGAACTACGCTCATTCTTGTAAGCTTCCATGGTCCATCCAAATATCTGTTGAAAGTAATTCGTTCATGAAATGGCATCGAGCATAAAGTCACAGCAATTAACCATTGTGCACACTTTTGTAACCTAAAACAATCCACAACAAAAAAATTAGACGGTCCTACAGTATAACAGCCATCATTTGCATAACTTGGATACTGTATAAGCTGATACTTGTGACATGGGAAGGTGAATAATACGCCAACCATTTCAACCACCAACATCTAGGGATGGAAGAATCTTAGGCACAAAGCTTTATCAGTCCTCAAAACACATTCACTATATATAGCACCAGTAGTTATCATCGACTGAATTAAGACACAAGCTCTTCATCAACTTAGACGTTTCGCAGAATTGGGATCTTTGATTGTTATTTGAAACCTATAGCTCGATTCTTAGAGTTTAATGTCAGTAAACAATATCTAAATTGCATTTAAGGACAGTTAACATGGGGATGACGATATTACCTTTTCTTATGCAGCTAGCAATATTGTAACCAGAGGCCGGCATCGTCTATTGATCTACTCTTAAAATGTTGTTGCATATGTGACCCTTTGTGATTGTCTCCCTTTGAGGATCTATTTTCCACTGGCCATCAACAACAAATTTAATCTGCAACAACAAATAGTTATTAGAGTTTTCAACTGCTTTTTCTTTTCACATCAAAAGGTGAACAAATAATTAACAAACATTACATAAGAAGCATATAGCATAAGGCCCCAAGCCCATAGAAAGAATAAAAGAAAGCCCACAGGAAGATCCCAAACTGAAGGACAGAGCTAATAATTACTGCTACTGGTGGAATTATTATGGTTAATTAAGTAAACAAATCTTTAATTTTAAAACTCCCCCCCCCCCCCCTCAAACAACAAACCAAAAAAAAAAGAGACAAACAGAAAAAGGAATGAACTTACATGAATAAGGAGATTTCTAGTATGGCATTTATTAAAAAAGCAACTCAATTATAATTAGGAAACCTTAAAAGCAACTCAACTATAATTAGGATACCTTAGGGAGAGTATAAAATTATTAACATAATTGATAAATATATTCGATGAAAGTTAAATTTGCAAAGGACAACGCCAATTTTGTGTTTTACACAATGTCCCTGCAAGATATGCTTTCTGAATTACCACTATATTTTTTATATTATCTAAGTTTGACCTTAGGATCAATGTAAACCTTTATCACAGTGTAGTTCAAAAGTATCAGCAAGTCTCTTTGAGATGTTCACAATGATAGAGATTAACTATCGTCTCAATATAATTAATAAAATTGTCCTTGAAAAACAATATAGAAGATGCCCATGAAATACATTTTGAAACAATACTGAAAGAGAGAAGAACCGTCCATTAGAGCATATAAGCAAAGCTTGATTCCAAGCAAAGCTTGTGTTAGAGACTCAGAAATGAAATTACTCGGATTAAGATAAAAGAAGGGATTACAAGCAATAAACCCCCTTCCAGAGCTGCTGCTCCTGGTGAACCCTTGACACCCAAGGTGTTCCTCCCACTACAACTGACAAACCTTTTTTTCCTACCTAGCACACACCCACCCCCCTGCTACATAACGCGTCCCCACTAACAAAAACATGCACTCAATTACCTCTCTGCCCTTGCCCCTCTCTTTTTCCTTTCATACACTCTCCAGACCTTGGGCCCATTCCCTTGGTCCACTAAGGGGCCCTCGTTGCCATTTAAGGCCTCATCTCTATCATTACCCCCTGCTGCTACTGGAGCCTTGTCCTCAAGGCTGAAGTTAGGAAATTGGCTCTTGAGAAAGAGTTCATTCTCCCATGTTGAACCCTCAGGAGCAATACCAACCCATTGAATGAGATACTCCCGAACGCCTTGGTCTATTTCAGAACTGTTCCTGACAGCAAGAACTTTCTCTGGTTCTACGATCTCCTCTTCCTCCATATCCTTCGGTAGTGAAGGGCTAGCTGTGTAACCTCCAATGGCTTTTTTAGGAGTGAAACATGAAACACCGGATGTATCCGTGCATTGGAAGGCAGCTGGAGTTTATAAGCAACTTCTCCATGCTTCCCCACGATTTGAAAGGGTCCGTAGTACCTTGGTGATAACTTAGAGTATATTCTTTGAGAAACGGACGTTTGCCTATGAGGTCGCAGCTTCAAGAAGACCCAATCACCAATCTGAAATTCCACATGCTTCCTCTTTTTATCAGCATAATACTTCATCCTCTCTTGTGCTTTGTTAAGATTGAACTTCAATTGCCTTAAAGCTTCATCTCGGTCTTGTAATTCTCTTGCCACCTCCTCCACCTTAGTTTCTCCAGCCAAAAACTTGACTATAGTCGGAGGTGCACGTCCATAAACTATTTCAAATGGAGTCGACCCCGTACTAATGTGAAAAGTTGTGTTGTACCATAATTCTGCCCATGACAGCCACAAGGACCAAGTCTTGGGTTGTTCTGAGGCGAAGCAACGCAAGTATGACTCTAAACACCTATTCACTACTTCTGTTTGACCATCTGTCTCCGGATGATAAGCTGAACTCATCCTTAAGGCTGTTCCTTGCAGTTGGAAAAGCTCCTTCCAAAAAGAGCTGATAAAAACAGGGTCTCTATCACTAATGATCGATGAAGGAACCCCATGGAGGCGTATGATTTCTTTAACAAACAGAACAGCAACATTCTTGGCAGAATAAGGATGCCTTAACAGTAGGAAATGGGCATATTTTGACAACCTGTCCACCACCACTAACACTGCATCAAAGCCTTTAGACTTTGGGAGGCCCGTAATGAAATCCATTGAAATATCCTCCCAAACACGCTCTGGAACCGGAATAGGTTGCAAAAGACCACTAGGAGATGTTGCTGTACTTTTCATCCTTTGGCAAACAACACATGATCTCACAAAATCCATAACAGTTTTCTTCATCCCTATCCAATATAAATTAGCAGCCAGCCTCCTATATGTTCTTAGATAACCCGAATGGCCACCCATAGGGGACGAATGAAATTCTTGAAGTAAGATGGGAATTAAAGCTGACTTTGCAGAAATAACTAACCTCCCATTGAAGAGTAAAACTCCTTTCTGCAGTTTAAAACCAAGTCTACTGTTTGGGTCAGCTTGAAGGTCAGCCACAATAGCTTGAAGCTCCGAATCATGCTCTATCTCCTCCCACAGCTCATGACCTTGAGGCCATACTGGATATGAACAAATAGAAGTTAATTCCCCTTCAATAGGGCGCCTTGACAAGGCATCAGCTGCCTTATTGTCCGGTCCCGGTTTATACATGACCTCAAATTTAAATCCCATTAATTTTGCCATCCAATTTTGTTGATCATAGGTGGTTATTCGCTGTGTGAGAAGGTCCTTGAGGCTCCTTTGATCAGTATAGACTATAAAAACCCTCCCCATTAGGTAATATCTCCAGTGTTGAATAGCAAGAACCAATGCCATTAGTTCTTTTTCATAAATGGATTTGGAAAGATGACTTGCAGAAATTGCCTTACTGTAATAAGCAATAGGTCTGCCATCTTGCATCAGAACAGCTCCTAATCCCGCTCCCGACGCATCACTTTCAATGGCAAATGGTTTGGAAAAGTCAGGAAGAGAAAGTACAGGTGCTGTAGTAATTACCCTTTTTAGAAGTTCAAAGGATTGTTGTGCCTCAGCTCCCCATTTAAACGCCTCCTTTTTGGTGAGCTCCGTAAGGGGTTTAGCTATCTTACCATAATCCTTGATGAACTTGCGGTAACAGCTTGTCAACCCTAGAAATCCTCTCACTCCTCTAACATTTCGTGGAGTCGGCCACTCCAACACACTAACAACCTTTTTGGGATCCATTGCAACTCCCTGTGCTGATAACACATGTCCCAAATATTCCACCTGACTCTGACCAAAATTACACTTCTTTCTATTTACTACAAATTGGTTCTCCCTTAGCACTGCTAGAATAGTAGCTAAATGTTGCAAATGTGCCTTCCAATCCCCACTATAAACCAGTATATCATCAAAGAATACCAAGACAAATTTACGCAAATATGAGTTGAAGAGTCGATTCATTGTGGCTTGAAAAGTGGCAGGAGCGTTCATTAATCCGAATGGCATCACTAGGTACTCGTAATGTCCTTCGTGAGTTCGAAAAGCCGTTTTTGCCACATCCTCGTCCCGCATCCGAATCTGATGATATCCGGATTTTAAGTCCAGCTTCGAAAAGAAACAAGCTCCTTGCAATTCATCTATGAGCTCATCCACTACGGGAATGGGAAATTTATCTTGTATAGTCACTCTGTTTAGTGCCCTATAATCCACACACATCCTCCATGACCCATCCTTTTTCTTCACCAAAATTACAGGACTAGAAAACGGACTTGAACTATGCCTAATAATTCCCAAATCTAACATCTGCTGAATTTGGCGTTCAATCTCATTTTTCTGTTGGTGGGAATATCTGTATGGTCTTACATTAACAGGTTCTGTTCCTTCCCTCAAATTAATAGAATGGTCCATACCTCTAGAAGGAGGTAAACCAGAAATTTCCATGAAGACTCTTGGAAATGTCATTAACACCATGTCTAATTCATGCCTCTGTTGTGCAGATAATTGATCATGAGGTTTAAGCGTCACATCTTCTTCCATACTCCATAAGACCCCATCCACCAACTTGATGGGTTTGTCCATAATTTCCATCAGGGACCCACTATTAGAAGCATGTCCCTTCCATTGCCCTTTAATCCCCTGTAACTTCACTGCACTTCCCTGTGATTTGAAGGAAATTGTCATGGCATCCCAATCCATTTCAACCTTGCCCAACGTTGCTAGCCACGCTACTCCTAAAATCATGTCAACCCCACCTAACTCCAGAACATACGCATCCACTACCACCTCATTGTCACCAACCCTTAGAGGTAATCCATTACACCTTCCCTTGGTAAAAATTCGGTGACCATCTCCTAGCCTCACCCCGAAACATTTGCTGGGATCCATGGGAATATTTAATGCCGTGGCTACCTGGGGGGCAACAAAGTTATGGGTTGCTCCACTATCCACCAAGACAAGTATGGGCACTCCCCGAAGATTACCTTCCAATTTCAACGTATTCGCAAGAGGCATCTCTAGGCCAGCAGCTCCCAGTAGTCCCATTATTTTACATTCTAAACCTTCGTTGTCACTACCTTGCTCGACCTCCAAAGCCACCATTTCAGTCTGACTGTTATCATCATCCTCTCCCAAAATGACCAGATTAAATGACCTGTCGGTACAGCGATGCAAAGGATGGAATTTTTCTCCATAGCGAAAACACAGTCCCCTGTTTCTTCGGTCCTGCAGCTCTTAGTAAGTCAAATGTTTTGTCCCTCGGGCCTTCTCCGTTGATTGCTGGCGTTCCCCCTCCCATCTGCGGTTCGAACCAGACCCAATCGAAGGGCTGGAACTCTTCGCGAACGACAGGGACGAAGATGCTGCCCTATTCGAAGCCTGCGACGTCGTTGCATTAGGGCCCTTAAAATTGGGCTTGTGTAGCCCAGACACATTCGAACTAGGCTCATGTAGTTTGTGGGTCGGACCCGACCCGAGAAGCCTGCCAAGTCCTAGTTGATTCACCCTTGCCCGAAAAGCAGAGACTTCGGCCGACAGAGACACTCCTTCCAATTCAAGTTCCATGTCGCGAGCAGCAAGCATTGCACGAGCTCGGTTCTCAGGATGGAACGACCGCACCCGCTGGCGAATATCCGGTCTTAGCCCACCCATGAAATATCCCACGTACTGAAGTTCAGTGAGACGAGGGACTTGAGCAGACATCAGTTCGAATGCTTCAATGTAGTCTTCCACCGATCCTGATTGATGAAGGACTGATAATTGCTCAAATGGATTATCATAAATGGTCCCACCATATCTCAACAACAGAGCTTGTTTGAACCTCTCCCAAGTCAAGTGTTCCTCACTGTCCCTGAGTAGCGTGAACCAATGGATTGAAGCACCCTCCATACATAGGCGAGATAGCTTAACCTTCAGCTCATTTGGAGTGTTTTGGACTTCAAAATATGCCTCAGCTCTTTGAATCCAACCCATAGGATCCGTTCCTTGAAACCCAGGAAGCTCCACCTTCTTGACTGACATCCGATACTCATCCAACCCATCTTGCACGATTCCTGTTGCTGGAGGTCTCGCAACCCCTCTGACTTGCCTCTCAGACGATGCTGAAGAGCCATCCACAGGTATAGTGCCTTCCTCTTCCACTCTATTTCCTCCCAACTTGCTAAACTCTTTCAAGAATGATTGATGCAATCCTTCTTGAGTTTGTTGAAGTTATTCCATCATTGCTCTCTGCATCGATTGAGATTGTTGCATTTCCATCATAGCTGCCCGAAATTCATTCATTGCATTTTCTAGACCCTCCACCCGTGGAACCATTGTCTCCACGATGGTCATCCGTGCTTCCATGGCATCACCCTTATCGGTTGGTTTCGGCGGCATCGATCCGGCAGGTCGGACCAATTTGTTGGAGACTCAGAAATGAAATTACTCAGATTAAGATAAAAAAAGGGATTACAAGCAATAAACCCCCTTCCAGAGCTGCTGCCCCTGGTGAACCCTTCACACCCAAGGTGTTCCTCCCACTACAACTGACAAACCTTTTTTTCCTACCTAGCACACACCCACCCCCCTGCTACATAACGCGTCCCCACTAACAAAAACATGCACTCAATTACCTCTCTGCCCTTGCCCCTCTCTTTTTCCTTTCATACACTCTCCAGACCTTGGGCCCATTCCCTTGGTCCACTAAGGGACCCTCGTTGCCATTTAAGGCCTCATCTCTATCAGCTTGATTCCAAGCAAAGCTTGATTCCAGGCGTTCACACTTAACAAGCTTCTGGATATATGTCACTTTTAGTGGCCAAAGAAAAATATTCGTCTTCAGGAACATCTAATATTCAAACTTTTAAAAGGATATTTCTAACACTCGGGCATCTAGAAATATACCTCCCCAAAAAAATTGCAACTATAGCATCAATTCAACTAATTAATTATATCTGGTTGTGAATATAAGGATCCCAATATCTTAACCATTAGGAAGAAGAAGCACGCACCTCATATACACCAGGATAAAGCCACAACACTGTTGACCAAAGTCTAGATCTCCTGGACATATTACAATGATCAGAGATAATCATCATCTTTAGGACAGTATAACTGGTTCAGATACTAGTCTAATGTTATTATGCTGTAATGTTTACAAAGATATGCAAAGAGGTGTTTGCTCTGCATCCCAAAAGGCATTGGCTAACTCTGATTAACAAATCATTGAAACGATACTTTCAAACTTAGCCCAACATGTAAGGCACCATAATTACAGAGAAGGTGATATGAATTTCTTGTGTATTTCATTCATGAACTATATATATATATATATATATATATATATACACAGGGAACCATAAATACAATCCCTACAATCATGCTAATCAATCCCTATAATCAAGTATATTTATAGACAATAATATTAATCCCTATAATTAAGCCTCTATATCGTAACACTCCTTCTCAAACTGGATCATAGATGTTAATCATGCCCAGCTTGTTACAAATGTAATTAATGCGAACTCTATTTAAGGCCTAAGTGAAAATATTTAATAACTGGTCTTCTATTCTAACATATCTTGGAGTAATGAAATTATCTTCAATTTTTTCACAAATGAAGTGACAGTCGATCTCCATATATTTAATTTGTTCATAAAACGCAAGATTAGAAGCAATGTGAAGAGCAGCTTGGTTGTCACACCATAACTTTGCTGGTAGTGGGGTCTCAAAGCCAACTTTGCCATAACTCTGTTTTCTGATTCTGCATTTGATCGAGAAACAATATTTTGCTTTTTGCTCTTCCATGAAACCACATTCCCTCCTACAAAAACACAATAACCAGTAGTAGACCTTCTATTATCTTTACACCCTGCATAGTCTGCATCAAAATAAACTTCAATCTTAGTGTGTCCATGATACCCATAAAATAATCCACGTCCTAGGGCTCCTTTTAAGTAACAAAAGATTTTCTCTAAGAGTGCCCAATAGTTGTTAGTTGGAGATGACATAAAGCGATGACCATGCTAACTGAATATGCAATATCAGGTCGAGTCACGGTCAGATAATTCAATTTTCCCACAAGTCTCCTATACCTCTCAGGATCATGAAATGGCTCACTGTTATCTTTTGCAAGCTATATATTAAGGGTCATGGGGGTACAAGATGGCTTAGCCCCCATCTTCCCTATTTCTTTCAAGTCAAGAACATACTTTCTTTGCGACAGGAAGATCCCTTTCTTATTTCTCAAAACTTCAACTCCTAAGAAATATTTCAAGGGTCACAAATCCTTTGTCTGAAAATGGGATTGCAAGAAAGTTTTAAGGCCAAAGATGCCTGAACAGTCACTCCCGGTAATCACAATATCATCAACATATACCACAAGAAGAATGATACCATCCTTAGATTGCTTATAAAACACCGTGTGATCACACTTGTTTTTCTTCATTCCATATTCTAAAACAACTCGACTAAACTTGCCAAACCATGCACGAGAGCTCTGCTTCAGACCATATAACAATTTCTGAAGTTGACATACTTTTCCTGAGCAACAAACCCAGTTGGTTGCTCCAAATAAACCTCTTCCTGAAGAGTACCATGAAGAAAAGTATTATTAATATCCAGCTGCTGTAGTTGCCAGTAATGAGTGGCAGCCAATGAGATCAACAAACAAACTGAGGTAAGTTTGACAACTGGAGAAAAAGTATCTGAATAATTAGCACCATAAGTCTGAGTATATCCTTTCGCAACAAGACGGGCCTTCAACCGAGCCACAGAACCATTAGGATTGACTTTAATTGTGAACACCCATTTGCACCCAATAGCTTTCTTCAAAACAGGTGAATCCATTAATGTCCAAGTGTTGTTATAATCCAGTGCATTTATCTCTTCTATCATAGCATCACACCACCCAGGATGGGCCAATGCTTCATGAACAGTCTTACGAATAGACACAGAGTCAAGTTTGGCCAAAAAGGAGCAAGATACAGAGGGCAGATGATCATAAGAAACAACTGAGGTAATAGGATAAGTATAAAGACATTACCTTTGCGAAGGGCAATGGGGAGGTCAGGGGAAGCTAAACCGAGATCCAGCGACGAAACAGATGATGGAGGGCATGAATCAGAACTTGCAGGCGATTGTCGTCGAGTGTAGACATGAACAAGTAGTGGTCGAGTGGGTTCCAAAGGAGCTGTAGGAGCGCCTATGGATGACCGAGAAGAAGGAACAACATAGACGAGCAGATCATCGTCCTCCCCCAAAACATGAGAAGTAGAAGAATTAGAAAAGAAAGGAATGTCTTCCTGGAAGGTATCATCAACAGAAACAAGATAGCGCTAAAGAGTAGGAGAGAAACACATGTATTCCTTCTGAAGACGAGAATAACCAAGAACAACACATTTAAGAGACTTAGGGTCTAACTTTGTGACCTGAGGTCTAGTATCCCAAACAAAACAAGTACTGCCAAAGATACAGGGCTCAATAGGAAACATAACTTTGGATGGGAACAAAATAGAATAAGGAATCTTTACACCAAGATCAGAAGATGGCATACGGTTAATCAAAAAACAATCTTTAGAGACAGCATCAGCCCAAAAAGGTTTAGGAACATGTATTTGAAATAAAAGAGCTCGAGCAACTTCAAGTAAATGTCTATTCTTACATTCAGCAACTCCATTTTGAGCGGGTGTGTCAACACACGAGGACTGATACAGGATGTCATGCTGAATCATGTAAGACTGGAAAGACTCGGGTAGATACTCTTTAGCATTGTCACTCCTCAAGGTTTCAACAGAAACTTTGAATCGTGTTTTGATTTTAGCATACAAAGCACAAAAATGGGAAAAAACCTCATATCGATTTTTCATTAAATATAACCAGGTAACACGAGAGTGATCATCAACAAAGGTAACAAAATACTTAAAACCTGCCTTGGACACAATAGGACAAGGACCCCAAACATCAGAATGAACTAATTCAAAAGGGAATGTAGCTCGTTTATTAACCCTAGACCCTAAGGGAACACGATGGTGTTTTGCAAACCAACAAGACTCACAAGATAAGGATGATAAATGACAAAACTGGGGATGGAGCTGCTTGAGAACGGGGAGAGAAGGATGACCCATACGACAGTGCGCTTCGAAAGGAGATAACAAACTAGAACACGCCAAAGATCTTGGTGTTTGAGTGTTGAGAATGTAGAGGCCGCCAGACTCACGCTCTCTACCAATAATCTGCTTCGTCATAAGATCCTGAAAGAAACAATGAATAGGAAAGAATGAGACACTACAATTTAGGGTACGAGTGAGTTACTAACAGAAATCAGATTAAATGAAAAATTAAGTAAACTCAGCACTAAAGGTAGAGATAAAGATGGGGTCAGGTTAATAGTGTTAGACCCAGGGAAATTGGGTGTGGATCCATCAACTATAGTCACATGAAACGAATGGGCATGAGTATCAAAAGTAGAGAAAAGGCTAAGATTACCTGTCATGTGGTCTGAAGCACCAGAATCAATAACCCCTCTAGACAATGAAGAAATGAGACATCTGGGGGATTTACCTGTATCAACAAACGCAGCAATAGGAGTAGAAGTCTTAAGTGATTCTTGATACTGAGTGAACTTGGCAAAGTCATGAGCATAGACCACAATAGTCTTATCAGCAGATGAGGCAACGTGTGCAATCGTCCTGTCTGATTCTTGTTGAGAAGTTTCTTGCAAATGCGGTTTGTATGCCCCAGCTCATGACAATAATAGCACTCAACTTCGCCTGACTTCTGACTCCGATTGTCCATAGTCTTGTTACGATTATGCAACCCTCCCCGTGAGAAACCTCGAGATCCACCACGACTAACAGGAGCATTGCTATTTGTAGTGATTTGAGAATGTTGTAAGTTTTCTGTGCAAAGAACTCCAGCAAAAACTTCTTGCAAACAAGAAATTTCAGATGCTGAGAGAATTTGAGATTTTACTACCTCAAAATTTGGGCGCAAACCTGTCAAGAAACTCATAATTGCCATTTTCTCTCTTTGAGCTTGTTGAACCTTAACATCAGAACTAAAAGGGAAAAGCATATTTAGTTCTTCATAGGTTTTCTTAAATTCCATAAAATAAGCAGTAAGAGACTTGTCTTGCTGCTCTCCTCAATAAAAAAAACTTAACATACCTCGTAGATGCGGGATATGTTTCCTCGTCCAAAATACAAAAAATCCAAATACTCCATTAATTCTTTCACAAATTCACAATGGTTAATCAAACCAAGTACCTCAATGTCAACAGAGTTCAGAATCTGCAAGAATAATCTCGCATCATCACACAACCACGCTTTTCGGGTGTCGTCACTAGGGGGATCAAAGATGAGATGATTATCCTTCTCAATGCTTCGCAAATATACTCGAACAGTTTTACTCCAATCTAAATAATTTGAGCTATTAAGTTTGTGCTCGGTGATCTTCGTCATAACTGGAAACACCTCAGCCATGACTGTAGATTTACTTTCTACCATAGGTGGAAAAACACACAGCAGCAAACAAACAAAACCAAAAAAAAAAAAAAAAGGATTCACGCCACAGACGTAGAACACAGTAAACCAAAGGGAACCAAACCCAAACAGAAGTCCAAACAACTGGGGAAACGCTGAAAACGACTAGAAGTCGCCGGAAAATGAACAAAAACGCCGACGAGACAAAACGGACACGAAGAGAACGTCAGACGCGCCCTCACGCGCCAACGCGTGGATCGACAGGCAGAAACAACAATTGGCGTGTGGCTATCACACGCGTGGCCGATGGCTGCCAAACTCTCGAGGTCGGCCGGCCGGTGAAGTCTGAACGTCTTGGGGGGGCGGTGAGATCCAATAACCACCGTAGATGGGTGGTCTCTTCTCACGCACACACAGTAAACCCAGACAGTAACGGGAAAGCACACACACACTCAAATCTCTCTGCCTTTGATACCATGTAATTACAGAGAAGATGACCTGAATTTCTTGTGTATTTCATTCATAAACTATAGATATATATACACAGGGAACCATAAATACAATCCCTACAATCATGCTAATCAATCCCTATAATCAAGTATATTTACAAACAATAATATTAATCCCTATAATTAAGCCTCTATATCGTAACAGGCACCAATCTGATTGCTTTTCTATAAGAAAAATGAATTGTCATCTAAACAAAAGACCCCTGCATCTTTCCTCCTATACAGCAGTCATTTCAATGATTCATTGTGTTAATTAATCATATAGACTAAAGTTAACCAAACTGCCTAAGTTCTCCTGGAACTGAGATCAGCTCAAGACCAACCACCATTTGGGCCTAGGGAAAATTATCAACAAATGATGGAGTCTCAACTCTTAAATCTAAAATTAAATGTGACAACTTGTGAAAATGGTTATCCAACCAATAATGGGAATATACCAATGGAAAGAAACAAGTAATCAGATGATGGTAAGTTGGTAACTAGTTGAACATCAACTCAAAAGCCTTAGAATAATAATACATGAATTACAAAAATATTTAGAACCTTGATGCAGTGGGGTCTATGACATTTGTTGATGATTGAGGATCCATTTTAATTCTGTGATGCCAACCATTGAAGCTACCAGCAACCTCCACACTGTCACCATGGCCACAGAACTCAATCTGAACCTGGAAGTAAAAAGGCACAGAGTGCCATCAGCAGGTATACAGATTTTTTTTTTTTTAACATAAGGAAAGAAAATTTTATTAGAGAAGGAGATACAACAAGACAAAAACAAAGAAAAAAAGGGGAGGACAAGGGATCCTCCAAGAAGAAAAAACATACAACAAGGAGAGAACCAAACCACCAAATTGAAAAAACCTAAGAAAACCAAGGCCTCATACACCAAGTATAAAGATCTTAATCCCAAAAAATTAAGGATACCAATAGGAGCATTATCTCTTTCGTAGGAAAATGAAATACTTCTTTCACCATGCAGTAATTGAAGTAGATGAACAGCTAGAATTAAATCTGAATCCAACTAAGACATGTTCACATGTGTGGGAAGAGTCAGAACTTGGTGGGCCACCACAGCTGCTCTTTCTTGAACAAAGAAATAATATACTACATTGAGTGCTCCTTTCCAGTGAAGTAGTGCCCAGCGTAGCTTCAACATTTCACTGAAGACAAAGCTCCATAAAGTTTGGGACCTGACCATCTTATGTTCATCTCCGTAGGAACTCAATTTAGGACCATAATTTTAGGAGATGTCCTAATGTACTAAAGTAAGTGTTTCATTTCCTAGTCAATTGTTTGTAATTTTATGACAGTTTCATATTTGAAGTCCTTTAATGTTGTAACAAAGGTAACCATTTGGCCAATAAACTGAAAGATGCTCCCTGCATCAGTGAATTAAAAATCCACAAGAAAGGCAGATGTAAAACCTCCTTCAGTCCAGAAAGGCTTTCTTCAGCACCATGCAACTCAGCATCCTTTTCAGTAATAAGTTTTCTGGCTTTGTTGATTTCTTCCTCTGCCTTGGTTTGCAACACAGACAAAGCTAGCTGAATGCAAGAATATGTGCATAAGTGATTTGCTACCAAACACAGTATAAACTTATATACAAGGAGAATAGATGGGAAACCATTTACCTTTTCCTTCTCAATCTGCTCCTTCAGATGAGACAGATCTAACTCCTTCTGATACTATGCATGAAACACCATTTAGAAAAAAAATCATAAAAAGTTAGCTTTACAACCATTCTAAACAAACATTGGAATTTGAAAACCATAAAAGAAACTGAAAATTCACTACCAGCATGATTTTGAGATGTTTTATCTCACTTTGATTTTGCGTTTTAGTAGCCTGCATCATGATAACATGAAAAAAGCAAAATATTTAGGACATGAAAAATCGCCAATCAATATAGGATTCCTAAAAAGATGCATAAAGACCTCAGCATCCGAATCTTTGTCAAAATGAGCAGTTTCATCCTTATCTGGCAAATGATCATCCCTAAAAATAATTTGAATACCACCAGAAAAAAAGGTTAGTTCAAATGCAAATACCTATGATGCACTGCAGAAGTTGACTAAATATTAAATACAAACATCTGGACTCTGGAGAGCATAAAGTTCAATTCTTCCAGGATTTAAGAGAAGGTTTAACATTTGAAATCTTAAGAAAAAACAGTTTTGAACACTAGCATGTATTTATATATTATCTTCTACTGCCTTCTTATCAACCAGAATACACATTAACCAAGAACACCAAAAATATTACAATTAAGAGGAAGTTTTCTAATGCACAAACACCTTGGTGTATCCTGATCTTAAGATCTATAAATATGATAAACCAGTTTTGTAGATCAATCCATCGGCTTGTATTAATTAAGCCCAGTTTGAATTGTAACTCCTAATATCCATCATGCATGCCAAAAGTCACAGGAATCAGATATCAGAAGCTATTGAACCTAAAGAAGCATCAATCTATAATAGAAATAAATTTCAAGCATGTATAGAGATGTTCCTAAAGAATAATGTCATTACATATATAATGTGGACGATATGGATCTACATGCCAATTAAGTTGAATGAATAACAAGTTCCAAAAAACTTGTAGATCAATGAAATGATATCAGCTTCAAGTCAGGTGTAAGTTGAACATACCACATGCAGAATTCATATGCAGTTAAGTACCAAAATTAGAAACAAGAGTAATGCTAACAAACCACAGCAGTCCTAGTTGGCATCCAAAGACACATCGTATAAAATACTAACCAAATGAAGCGATTAATAGTTGCTGTTGGAACAACTTGCTTGGATGTCAGTGAGCTCTCACTAAGTGCTATAGGAGTGTTATCTTCAGGTGGATGTTTAGAGTGCTCTGCATTACTTATCATCTCCACAGCAGATCCTGATTCAATATGCACTGCATGTTCCTCAGACCCGTTTCCATTCAATATGCCGAAAGCATGATCTTGAGAACCAAATAGTTACATTTGTGAGAATCTCTATAACGCAATAAAAGGAAAATGATCATGAAGTTTATAATGAAGATAGAAACCATTTGGCAAAGACCAGCTTAACTGGGACATCACAAATACTATGGCAATTGACAAAAGCACCGGCCCTTGTTGCCACAAAACTGGATGATGTTTGAAATCAAGGAAATAAGACTGAACATTTGAAGCAAAGGTTTTGATTGAGGCAAGATAAACTATTTTTAATATCCTTACTCGCTTGCATAATACAAAATATTATTAGTATTATGGTACTTACTCTCAATATGGACTGACAAGGAACATAATGATAATACATATTCTATTTCTCCTTTTTTTTTTTCTTCTAAATATACTGAGATTCAAATCATAAGCTACTTTTGTCAAAAGATTTTTAATACCTTCAACTGGATCTAAATCTCCATTCTGAATAAATTTTGCAGCCTTTTCCTCCAGAGACAAATTGGCTGAAGAGTTCATATTTATGCAACTATTATCAGCAGAACGAACAATCGAATCACTATTTGTGCCTCCCAATACATCTTCCATGATAGAAACTTCAGTGCTTGAGGATAAATTCCCAGCAATATCATTACTGCTGTGATCTGGATCTTCTAATTTAGACCAGTCTTGACTGCCAAGATCAAAATCAGCAAGAGAAGTGTCAGATTGGTTTTCTGTTAAAGGAACTGTGGATGACAAGGTTATCTCAACCATTTTGCTAATCATATAATCATCATACTCAAAATTTTCAGAAGACTTTTCCTCAACAGATGATCCCCCAGTATCTTCTGCAGCTATTGAACTTTGGTTATTGAAACTGGTATCAAGACCTTTTCTTGAACTACTGCAACCATCATCCACACTGGATGCTTCAGTTGAGTAGCAATACCCCTCAGCCACATAGTTTACCTCATCAGTGGATTCTATAGAGATGTAAGTGTGATCATCTGTATTTGATATTGAATCAGTATTTAGACATCTAGAACTGTTTCCCGAAGAAACTGTAGTTGATGCTGTGATATCATCACAGGCAGTGTCTACCTTCAAATTCTGACCTACAAAATTTTATTATTCCAGGACATCAACGACCTTCATAAAAATATAAAATAAAAGTTCATGCAGACGGAAGAAATTTATTTGACCTGTTAAAAGATCTTTACAGTCATCTGATTCATCCAAGTTTTCATCAAGGCTTTTATCTGTATCAAAACCATCAATGGTGGAACTTATTGAGCTTGTCATAAGCTCTCGAAGCAGTTTATATCCTCTCCGTCTGACAATGTTTGCCAGGTCATTCCTATAGACATAAGGACTATGTTGGAAAAGACAAATCAGGATAAAATATTCTCTAAAAATGACATTTCTTCCTAACCTCGTTCTAACCAAGGTCATAGTTCATTATGACAATAATAAGGAGATTAACAGTAACAAATGAGAATGATTATTAACAACTCAATGTCCCATTTATTTGCTTAAGTTTTACGGTCTTAATTGCAAAGAAAATTATGAATCTCGCCTCTTTGCACTTATCCAGGCAATCAACTGTTTTCAGTAAAGTTTAACATTCATTTCTTATTCTATAAATAAGTTTGCCGTTCATATTAACCAGCGAACATCAAACCTACCTCAATATAAGAAAATCCAATCACATAAATATTTGTGACAAATGTGACATTAGATCATAACACTTTTAAATAAATTCGAACAAAATATCGTTTTCAACATTAGTCCAAGAAAGATCCTATGTGCTAACACGCTGATGAAACAGGATTAAGATTCAAAAGAAAAAAAAAATAACGAGCAAGAAAGAAAATAAGTTGCATTACGAAAGAGGAAAAGAAAAGGTGAGTAGGAATAAAAGGACCTTCCGTACTGCATAAGCTCCTTAGTTGTCGGAACGTGATTCTCGGGAAGTCCAGCAGCGGCAACGAATTCTCGGATGTCCTTGCATAGCTCCGCATCGCTTTTTAGCTTTCTACTTCTCCTGAATCGCAGACTCGTCCCATTGAGATGACAGCGTAAAAGAAATATGGAAATTCAACCAATCAAAGAAAATGCGAGAAAACCTGGACTTCTTAGATGCGGAAGCGCGTATAAGGAAGTGTCGAGGAGGCGGGTGCGGGTATCTTCTTGGCTGAAGAAGCTGGTGGTGGTGCGTCAAAGAGAGGTTACGAGAAGAAACTGAAACGCAACTCGGAAAATAGCAGAAGGTCGCCATGAGAAAGAAGTAAGAAGAGTGTTGCTAGCAGAGGAATTTCAGATTTCAAGAAATAATCGAGCGGTTAGTTTTCTTTGCTGGCCAGGGGTTGGCCATGGACGTTGGAGCCTGTGAGTGAGAGAGTAAGGACTGGCGAGGAGGATGAGACCGTGCTTGACTGCTTCTCGATTTTTTTATTACAGCAGAAACATATACCCCGTATCCTTACCGCCAAATTATGTATTTTTTTTAAAATTATGACTTAATTATAAATTTAGTGTTTAAATGTCAGTTAATACTTAATATTAAATGTTATGTTATATCAGATCATTGTTTTCGTTATTTTTTCACAATTTTTTACTCATGCTTTTTTAAAATCACTGAATTTTTAAATATTACTTTCAACTAATATATAATGTTTTTAATAATAAATTAAAAATTATTACATTTTATTCTCTTTGATATTGAAAATATAATTGAATTATAATTCGGAGGGATTATACTTAATTTTTTTCTTATTTAAAAGTCATGATTCTAACATATAAAAATAAAAATTTTGTTTTAATGTGGGTTTTTTTAATTTTAAATGAGGCTATAAAAATTTCGGACGGCAGTCAAATATGGCGAACCTTCTACCAGTTGGGCTGTATATGGGCCAACCCCCTAATGTTGAACTAGACGATCAGCCCAATTTACACATAATCATTGAAAGACTTGCCAGAAACAAATGGAAAGCAAACTGCTTCTTTCTGAGTTTGGCCCAAAAAGAGTTTTAAAAAATGATTATATTAATAGTTAATCGGTGAAAAATGAATGAGTTGATTGCATACTTTTTAATAATATAACTCTATATGATTTATTATTTAAATATTTTAAATTTATCATACATCATTCGCAAATTAGTTTTTTAAAGATTTGTAAATATATAGTATAGGCTTATAAAAAATATTAATTTGTGTTGAATTTATAAGTTATTGTGATTAACCGTAAAAATTGTGGATACAACCTGAAGTAGTGAATCTTTTGCATAAACTATCATTGCATGAGTACAAGATATGTATACACAAACAAATGAAGCTCAATCGGTTATATTGAACTAACTTCAGACTAACAAAGTAACAAACTCAACTAGCTAACACTTGCTAACAATAACAGCGTTAACCGAATATACATGTACATAACAGAATACCATACTCATTACATTAACTCATTCAACATTTAGATCTTAGTGGGAATATAACAATAATATATATATATATATATATGTCAGATCCATTGTGAGAATTTTGCTTATTGTAGCCAAATGCTCGTCTTTGATGATTATAGACTTGCAAGCGATGTAAGTTGATTCTCCGATTTGCGTCTTTGATGGTTAAATTAGCCAAGTGTGAGTATTAATAAGCATTATCTCAATTCTCAACGAGCAAAGTAAATGTATGTCATTCTATAAAGGAGGTTTCTTATTTGTTGAGACGAACGGTATATTATAGAGTTATAATGGATAATTATTGTATCTTTAAATATCAAAAGCGCCGCATCGATGAAGTAATGAATGAATTAGACCTTTTCGCACCAAAAAAGAAATTAAGAGTTTTAAGATTAGACTTATCATTTAAAGTCAATGCAATATATAATTTAAGGAAAAATATATTTTACTCCCATAAAATTTGTTCTATATGTAGAAAACTTTCATAAAATTTAAAACTAAGCAAAAAAAACCCTATAAACTTTTATATTATGCCAAAAACCACCTGTCAGTTAATTGATCGTTAGTCAATTGATGGTCAATACTGACATGGATATTGAAACACCAAGTCAATTGATGATTTATGTGTCATATCAACATTCTTCCACTTAATCGATGTATCCAATTGAATTGCGACACGTGATATATGTTTAGCTTTAAAGAAAAATCAAAGTAACACAGCAAGATTTGAACTTGGGCTTGAATAAAAGAGAGAATAACTCTCCACCATCTAACCACAAATGCACATTCAATATATATTTATGAATTTTAATATATATATATATATATGTATATAAATCTCTGTTATTATATTCAAAATTTAAAACAATATACACCAATTATTATATTTTATAAAAAAATAACAAATATTATAATAAGAAAATATACTATTATTTTACATAACACATTTTAAATTATATAAAAATTTAAAAATTTTAATAACAAATCTTATAATATAAATTTAATTATTATTTATACTTAATAAAAATAAAATTTATATTAAAAAATAATTATAAAAATATACTATGCATATTAAAATTATTTTTTCATATAAGATTTGATAATTATATTTTTTTTAATAATAATTAATTTTTAATATAATTTAAAATGATTTGACATTATAATATAAAATTTGATATTATAATTTTATAATATCAAATCTTATATTAAAAAATAATTTTAATATGCACAGTATATTTTTATAATTATTTTACTTAATAAAAATAAAATTTATATTATAAGATTTGTTATTGAATTTTTTTAATTTTTATATAATTTAAAATGAGTTATGTAAAATAATAACATTTTTTTTATTATAAGATTTGTTATTGTTTTATAAGATATAATAATTGGTGTATATTGTTTTGAATTTAGAATACAATAACAAAGGTTCCTATATATATTAAATTTCACAAATATATGTTAAATGTACATCAGTAGCTAGATAATGGAGAGATATTTCTTCTTTTATCCAAGCCCAAATTTGAATTCTGGTGTGCATGTGCTACTTTGATTTTTCTTCAAAGTTAAGCATATGTCATGTGTCGCAATTCTATTGATACGGTAATTGAGTAGAAGAGGGCTGATGTGGCACATAATCATCTGCTGATATGATGCTTCAGTATTCATGTTAGCGTTGACCGTCAGTTGATTAATGGTCAACTAACCGATAGGTAGTTTTTGGCACAATATGAAAGTTTATAGGGATATTTTGCTTAGTTTTAAACTTCATGGGAATTTATGCAGATAAAGCAAATTTCATAGGGGTAAAATACAGTTTTTCTTATAATTTATTGACAATTCTAATAATAAAGGACTGTAATAGGACGAGACCTTCGATGCAGAGCCATTGAGTTATTATATATCATCACTATTATTCTGCAATGTCTTTGGAATCGTATGAATCCTACAATATGATTATTAATGTCAATAATATAACAAAAATAAAGTAAATATTATCAAGATCATAATCCTATGGCTGGAAATATAGCAAAATCGTACACAAGATTAGTCTTGATCAATATCGTGATCTGACGCATAAGATTGTATGATGACACGATTCTACACAATCTTAAAAAGCAGTGAATCTTTTTTTTCCTTCAATTTTTTGAGTCAAAATGGTGCTTTTTGACTAAATCAAAAATCCCTTGACCTATCCCCTTCGAAAAATTGGCTGTTGAGTAAGACTGTAAAAGCTTCGAATGTCAGAGTTGAGCTCATCGTTCACACATTGCATTGCCATTCACCGTTTGTGGTTCACGTATGGTCGTCGCGTCGTCATCTTCATTTTTGCTGGCTATTACATCTTCTTCTTTGTGACAATTTCCCTTTGATTTGCAAGTGTGTGGTTGGGACTTAGGGTTGATTTGCTTTGAAATTCTAATGTAAATGGTCGAGATTTAAGAAGTAAGTGATTAGTTTTTGCTCTTGGTTGCTACTTCTCTTGATTCTCATTCTGATTTAGTGATTTCCAATGTACATGTGTTTCTGGCTTTCTACTCTGTGTATTTCTATGTTTATGGCTTTATGGTGTTGTTGGTCATGGCTTTTGACTCAAAATTAAGTAGTAACAACTATATATGATCATAGTTTCACACAAAAAATTTAAATAAGAAGTGTGTACATGTTGTTGCCATTTAAAAGCATTTAAGTTTAACACCTTGCAGATTTGGCATTCTAGCTTAATAGAATTTTAAGTCAATTATTTCATCCAATGTTATCAAAGCCTTTGAGCACAATAAATTAGCTAATAATGACTTGTTATGACTTACGAGATTGAGATTTGAGGTTACAAACATAAATGATTCAATTCAACTATTAAACTTTTGAATTTGATTTGATGATTGAATGATTGTTCTTGTTGTTGTGCTGGAATTAAACTTTAATCTAATTTTAGTTACTTGTTTTGTTTGTTAATTGTATTTGAATAGGAAGACTTTGAGATTTGTAAAGACTTAGGTGACTCAATGCTAATGATAGTTGTAATACCCAAGAAAAATAAAATATAAATATTTGTTTACAAACTACTGTTACTATTTCAGTATATGATACTATTTACCCGTATAATACTATTTACATATACGATACTGTTCATTTATACAATCGAAATGTCAAGTACTAGATGTGGTTTGGTCATAAGAGAAAACTAGAAAGAAGTTCGTGGGAGAAAATGACGTTTTATGTGTAAAAATACCCTCAGGGACTAAAGTGAAAGGACTGAATTGAAAAGAAACTTAAAGGTTTAAGGTGAAAGGATAGTTTTCCTTTTAAGTTTCTAATAGTAATAACAGAAAAATTTTCATCGTACGCGTGAGGTGTACAGTAACTGCATTATTAGAAATGTCATTTTCATAAATAGTAAATTGAATATTTTATTAACGCATAGTATCAAATAGTACCCTTGACTTTTCCTATAAATAGGCGCTTTCATTTCACTTCTAAACTCACACCTTCAACTTCTCTTCTTCTCTCCTTAAGTTTCTCTTACTTCAATGCTAGGCCTCTGAGATTTTGGGCCTTTCCTTTTTAACTTAGGTAATGATACTATACCCTTTCTATGTCTTTCAAATTTTAGAAGTTATTTTCTTAAGTATGCTCTGTGGTTGCGGCCTTGGCTGATCTTCCACATCAGAAAAACTGTCCTTAGCTGTTTATATGTTATTTTGATTCTCTGATTACCGAAATAGAATGTAAACTGTGAAGAATACATGTCTAGGAAAGTTCTGGCTAAGGAAAGACCTGATTTTTAAGTGTGTCCAGTGTGACCCTCCACTCTTTTCTGGGAACTTACCTGGTGTACTCTTTTACAGATTTTATTCTCTATTTCTGGTATAAATAGTAATCGTACGTATAAATAGTGACTGTACATATAAATAGTAACTGTACATATGAATAGTAACTATATGAATAGTACTGTATATATGAACAGTAACCGTACGTATGAACAGTATCTGTACGAAAATAATCCTAACGTATTTTCTCTAATCTTTCATGAAAATCTTTGTAGCAGAACACCGAAATTCACCTGAGCACTCTTGTTTGTAATGACTTAGAGAAGCGATGCTCGTACGGAATCCAGGTGAGTGAAACGACCCCGTTTTAATAGAGTTTTAGCATTACTGGTGATAAAAAGTATGTCGTAGGACACTCCCAAGATTCATAGGGGGAAATTGGATTCAGAATGACGAATCTAAATGAGATAATTAATCCATAAGTATGGATAAAATGAAATAAATATCTTATGATGATGTGAAGTTTGAATGTTTTCAAAAATGGATTAATTGTTACTTGATATGTGGTTTATAAATCTATAATATAGTTATATACTATACCTGTTATATGGATGAATATTATATTGAGCTTCTGATTATGATATGAAATGCTATTGATTGTGATTGAGCGGGACAGTACCCCCTCTCACGGCAAGGCGAAAAACCCGGTTGACAGGATGTCTTGACCAATGAGTGTGGAGACAACGATTCCCTCAGTAGGGATATAGCCCGGATTGGTGATAAATCCGTGAGGCGCCCTAGCTAAGAGGATGAGGTTGTGCGTCATGGCGGAAATATACATAATTGGTGAGCCGACCTGTGTGCGCTCTCCGAGATATATTGCCATTGACGAGTACTAGTAACTGTTAGCCCTAATGTATTATGCTATAAGTTTTGATGATGACAAATATGTGGGAATTATAGTATGACTTAATCTTCTTGGCCCAAATGAATGATTTAATCTTCTTGGCCCAATATATGATTTAATCTTTCATAGCCCAAATAGTATGATTTAATCTTCTTGACCCAAATGAATGATTTAATCTTATTGGCCCAAATGCATGATTCAATCTTTCTTGGCCCAAATATATTTAATGCTTTATATATTTAAATATAGTAGTATAAATTGATTTTTGATAAAATTTATTGGTTGTTGTAATCAACTTTGAAAAAGAATATCTTTTACTGTAGCACTTTTGAAAAATGAATTTGATTGTTGAAAAAGTATGATAAAGTTTATTGGTTGTTGTAATAAACTTTGAAAAAGAATACCTTTTACTGTAGCACTTTTGAAAAAATGAATTTGATTGTTGAAAAAGTATGATAAAGTTTATTGGTTGTTGTAATAAACTTTGAAAAAGAATACTTTTTACTGTAGAAAATTTGAAAAAGAATATTGATTGTTGAAAAAGGTTGATAAAGTTTTTTGGTTGTTGTAGAAAGGTTGAAAAATGATGATGAAGCTTACTGTAGCAATTCTGACTAAAGCAGTCACTGTAGCAGCAAGGTTTCACTATATAAAGAGGACTTCACAACACCATTTGCATCAAGCTTCAATTGTTCATTTCTCATATTATCTTGAGTTCCATTCTCTCTAAATTGTTAGAGAAAAATTCTGAGCTTAATTTCTGCGTTATCTACACTTTGAGAGTGTCCACCATTATTTTCCTTAAGCCTTTAAATTTAGTTGCCCAAGGATTGGTTCCTTGAGTTAGTGTTTGAGAGAAAACACGTTGTAAGGGGGATAGACACCCTTGAGGAAAAAAAAATCTATGTTGTAGTGGTTTGCAAGTACCTGAATTAAACTTGCAATTATAGTGGAAATACTCAAGTGGTCTCTTGAGGACTGGATGTAGGCTTGAGATTAGCCGAACCAGTATAAATCTCTGAGTTTGCTTTCTCTATCCCTACTCTATTTACATTTGAAGTTAATTAATTAATGCTTTGCGTTTATATTTGATTTCTACTTCAAGTATTAATTAACGTGTGTAGATTTATATTTTCTCCTTAATTCCTTGCACTATAAAATTATTCATCTTGATAACACTTTGATTTTATGAATTAAATTATTATCTTTAACATTGTCCAATTTCAGAAAATCATTTTAACTTCCAATTAAGTTTTGTGAAACTTTTTATAAAACCCAATTCACCCCCCCTCTTGGGATCCAACCATTTCTTTCAATTGGTATCAGAGCTTGGGCTCTTGATTTGAGACTTAACCGTCTAAGAGTAAACATGGTTGGATTTAGTGATTGGTTTATGTCTGAAAATTATTCTTTCACAGAACCTCCAGTTTTTGATGCTAATCATTTTCAATATTGGAAGTATGAAATGAAAATGTTTTTAATTTCAGTAGACCATAAACTCTGGGAAGTTATAGAAAATGGTTTTTATATGCCTGTCAAGGAAGAACAAGGAAAATGCATTCTAAAACCCAAGAGTGAATGGAATGATACTGAAAGAAGTTTAATGCAACTCAATGCTAAGGCAAAATTGATTATTTCTTGTGCATTGAGTCAAGATGAATTTTTCAAAATCTCCAACTGTGCAACTGCAAAAGAAATGTGGGAAATTCTTGAAGTTGCACATGAGGAAGATCTTATTGCTGAGGAATTAAGGTATAGAAGTTTCATTAATGAACTTGAAATTGCTCAAATGAACAATTGTAAAACCATTAATGAGATACAACTTGTGCTTAATCAATTGCAAGCTCTTGGTGTTGAACTTACAGAAAAATCTCAAATCACCAAGGAGATAGAAGAAAAAGAAAAAGGAGAAAAAGAGAAACCACAACCAAAAGTTGAATCATCAAAGAAAGCTTACCTATCTTCCATTTGGGGAAATAGCAATTTTGATGAGGAGAACACAAATGAAGAAGCCAACACTTGTCTTGTGGCCAGAAATAAAGATAAGGTAAATTCATTTGACTACTCTTTTGAAGAATTACAAGATGCCTTTGATGATTTACATAAAGAATCTCTAATATTTGAAAAGAAACTAAATGTTTCAAAACAGAAAAACTCTTCTCTTGAAAATGAGTTGGAAACATTGAAAAACGAATTTTCTATTTCCAAGGAAGAGAATTTTGTTTTTGAAAATCAAAACAAAACTTTGCAAGAAGAGAATTTGATTTTAAAAGCAAATATCTCTACCAACAAAAATTGCTTTTGTACCAAGTGTGATTCTTTGAAAAAGGAAAATAATAATCTTAAAAACACACTTGTAAAATTTTCTCAAGGTAGAGAAATTTTAAATACCTCAGTTTTGAAACAAAGAAGAATGTTTAACAAAGTTGGTCTTGTTTCTAAAAAGAAATCAAACCAAAAGCATTCTAAAAACTTCTTTGTTTCTGTAAAGATGTCAAATAGTTCAACTTGCACTTGTTTTTATTGTGGACTAAAAGGACACAAATCTTACTCATGCTTTTATAAGAAAAATCTTGTTCATGGAGTTAAAATGAAATGGGTTCAAAAAGGAACTCATGACCCAGGCGGACCCAAAGAAATTTGGGTACCAAAGACAAAGGATTAATTTGCAGATTTGCCTCGAAGCAAGGAGCGGAAATGACTTTTCAATGGCTACATCATTCAAACTCCACTCTCTTGCATCAAAATGAGGCAATGGACAAGTAAACATATAAGCTGGAATGTATTGTAAGAAATTTGATTGATATGTTTACTGTATCAAATGCTTATGTTTGTTTTCTAACATGCCTTTCATCTATCTTTGATATTCATGCATGCTATTTCTAAAAATGATTCTTAGGTGTGCGGCCTAAGGATATAATTTTTGCTTTGAGCTAAAATCTTTCTTCTAAATTTAGCTTGAACTTTCTTATTTATCGCATCACGACAACTTGCTTTCATTACATGCATATTTCCCTTGGTTTCACATCAATAAGATTACTCTTACTTGTAATGTTTATCTTTATTGTAATCTTATTTAAATATTTTCAATAAAATCAAAAATCCTCACACAAATGCATTTTATGGAAGCATGGCATACTTTGAACATAATGTATTGTTTCTCCTGATGGTTGAAGATTTATTTGAACATCACTAATTTGAGAATCAAAGTACTCCATTAAAAGTGTCTTGCAGTTGGTTGGTCGACCAGCTAGCTCATCAGTGGTTGACCAGCAAGACTTATATATGTCAATTTGTGAACCAACGCCTAACGCCTAACGCCAGATGCCAACACTAGACGCTAAATAAAGAGGATCTTGCAAATAATCAATCAATGAAAACCATTAAAATTGCAAAATGAGAGGATCAAAAGAAGGGCAATGAAGAAAATAAAGATATCAACATTTTAAGGAGGGACTTCAAGAAGTAACAAGAGTTTGCCAAAATTGATGAGTATCTCTATCCGCTACTACTTTATTATTTAATTGAATGATACTCTTTGATCTTAATTAGCTATACTAGCAAATTGTTATCATTGACATATTTTCATAGCAATGATATACTATTTTACGAAATCTTACATATTTGATAATATCATTGCATATAAAAATATGTTAAATACTTAAATTATTTTTTAAATATTCAATACATCATGGTTTGAGCATTATGCATGTCATATCCTTTGTATAAGCTATAGCTTATGAACGATTGTTTATGAATTATAGTTTATATCTGATTATATCTTATTAATCTATATTACCTCAATTATTGTACTACATACTCAGGTTATAATATGTTTTATCTTGATAAGTATGTAACTTGCTTTTGCTTTGAAATGATATATATGTCCATGCCAGAAAATTCTTTCTATCTTTAAAATGGATATATATTTTTCAATATATATATACTGTGCTAAATTTGTGTAGCTGATTTCTTTTATCTTTCTTTATTATTATTTTTTTTGTATCGTCCAATAAAAGAAACCACTTGCATTAAAAAAAAACCAAAGGATTACATTGCAAAAAAAAAAAAAAAGGGAAAGTTTGCTCATGCATGAGCAACCTACAGGCGAGGTGGTCTCGGATTAGGAGGGTTGTATTGTATCATCACCCCTCGGCCATTCCTTGGAGCAAGAGATTGAGCTATGTCATGGAGGGTAGTGTAAATCCCATTCATACAATCAACACTTCTTTGTTGTTGATTGCAGAAGCATTGGGTAGACCAATAGAAGAACCTATCTATTCTTGAAGTCAGTGTCGCATTGTTGCGTTTAGCTAACTTCTTCTGGTCCTCTATCATCTTCTTGAGTTTCTTCACCTCCTGCTCCAGACAAGCAATTTTGTCTTCTGACGTATGGCCTGTACTAATCTTTTCAGCTTCTTCGATCTTCATCTTCTTCTTTCGATTCTCCTGAGATCCCTCCAAAGGCCTTTTACCCTTGTCCCTGCCTAGACTCAAGTTT
Organism: Biancaea sappan; assembly: GCA_037074585.1. Lineage (NCBI taxonomy): Eukaryota > Viridiplantae > Streptophyta > Magnoliopsida > Fabales > Fabaceae > Biancaea > Biancaea sappan. Next base: position 51,401,506 of record CM073496.1, on the reverse strand, counting down.
AAGTCGAGCTCTTCCTCCCTGGCCTCTACTGTGAGATCAATGAACTTTCTTGCTGCCATGGTTTGAAATTTTTAGAAATTTTTGTAGGAGTATGAAGAGAGAGGAATGTCAGGAAGTTGTAGGCTCAGAGATGAATACTCTTTGTGGTGTGGTAATTGAGAGCTCTGGGGCAGTCTTTATAGAGAGAAAATTATGACTTAGAGCCAACGAAGATATCTCTTCACCACACCCCTACACGCTCATCCTACGGATTTTGCTAGCTGGAAGCCAGAACTCTAGGGTACGCATGCACACCAACAACGCGTCGCATTAATGGCAAAACCACGAAAGTCAATTTTCGGTGGATTTGCGGCTGATTTAATTTATTTTGATTAAAAATTTAAGGATTAATAAAATGGTGATAAACAGAACCGTATTTCTCTGCTTTGTTGTGTTGTTCTTGAGAGCTTTCAGTATAATATACATGATTGATTGCATCATGCTATGATTACATGTATCTAAGAACATATGTTGTGTATGCTATTCATGCATCATGAGCGAAGGCTATGGCTAAGAATAATATGTCATGATTCCACATGCACTCATAGAAAATGAGAAGTCAAAAAAAAATTTTTTTAATAAAATGAAATGTGTAGAGGATAATACATCTTCATAGTTACACATACTTACATATAATACTTTTGTGGACAAATGGAAGGCAATGATTTCCTTGCATTATGATAATGCTTGATGAATGCGACCGTAAGCAGTTAATTTTGCCTTTAATCCTTGATTTACATTACTAACTTAAGCATCGGAGTGGTTGTCAAAATTTTTGTAGGTGCTCATCCTCAAGATACATATATGAATACATCTTGAAAATTACATTTGTTTAATATGCATTGATTGAGGGGGAGCCTAATCTATACTTAAATGCTCTATATTTTTAGGGTCACTTTATATGAGATGCAATGTTTTCCTTAACTATATATTTTTGGCATATCAATGATAAGTTTTGATGAAATTTTACCCTATGACGTCATATGATATTCTTGCTTAAAGAAGGAATACGCTTTAGCCTTTATATATTGCCTTCCTTATACCTTTTTGTTGATGTCAAATAGGGGGAGAAGAATATGGAAAGAAAAATATGTGTATATTGTATAATGATTATTACATTGTAACATATTTTTCTTTGGTGATTTGTCATCATCAAAAAGGGGGAGATTGTTAGCCCTAATGAATTATGCTATAAGTTTTGATGATGACAAATATGTGGGAATTATAGTATGACTTAATCTTCTTGGCCCAAATGAATGATTTAATCTTCTTGGCCCAATATATGATTTAATCTTTCTTAGCCCAAATAGTATGATTTAATCTTCTTGACCCAAATGAATGATTTAATCTTATTGGCCCAAATGCATGATTCAATCTTTCTTGGCCCAAATATATTTAATGCTTTATATATTTAAATATAGTAGTATAAATTGATTTTTGATAAAATTTATTGGTTGTTGTAATCAACTTTGAAAAAGAATATCTTTTACTGTAGCACTTTTGAAAAATGAATTTGATTGTTGAAAAAGTATGATAAAGTTTATTGGTTGTTGTAATAAACTTTGAAAAAGAATACCTTTTACTGTAGCACTTTTGAAAAAATGAATTTGATTGTTGAAAAAGTGTGATAAAGTTTATTGGTTGTTGTAATAAACTTTGAAAAAGAATACTTTTTACTGTAGAAAATTTGAAAAAGAATATTGATTGTTGAAAAAGGTTGATAAAGTTTTTTGGTTGTTGTAGAAAGGTTGAAAAATGATGATGAAGCTTACTGTAGCAATTCTGACTAAAGCAGTCACTGTAGCAGCAAGGTTTCACTATATAAAGAGGACTTCACAACACCATTTGCATCAAGCTTCAATTGTTCATTTCTCATATTATCTTGAGTTCCATTCTCTCTAAATTGTTAGAGAAAAATTCTGAGCTTAATTTCTGCGTTATCTACACTTTGAGAGTGTCCACCATTATTTTCCTTAAGCCTTTAAATTTAGTTGCCCAAGGATTGGTTCCTTGAGTTAGTGTTTGAGAGAAAACACGTTGTAAGGGGGATAGACACCCTTGAGGAAAAAAAAATCTATGTTGTAGTGGTTTGCAAGTACCTGAATTAAACTTGCAATTATAGTGGAAATACTCAAGTGGTCTCTTGAGGACTGGATGTAGGCTTGAGATTAGCCGAACCAGTATAAATCTCTGAGTTTGCTTTCTCTATCCCTACTCTATTTACATTTGAAGTTAATTAATTAATGCTTTGCGTTTATATTTGATTTCTACTTCAAGTATTAATTAACGTGTGTAGATTTATATTTTCTCCTTAATTCCTTGCACTATAAAATTATTCATCTTGATAACACTTTGATTTTATGAATTAAATTATTATCTTTAACATTGTCCAATTTCAGAAAATCATTTTAACTTCCAATTAAGTTTTGTGAAACTTTTTATAAAACCCAATTCACCCCCCCTCTTGGGATCCAACCATTTCTTTCAGTAACGTTTGTTGAATTGGATGAATTTTTATCTTCTTGTATATAAGAGGATGATGTTGTGCGTCATGGCGAAAATATACATAATTGGTGAGCCGGCCCGTGTGCGCTCTCCGGGATATATTGCCATTGACGAGTACTAGTAACGTTTGTTGAATTGGATGAATTTTTATCTTCTGTCTATTGGTTGAGTATGAGCCTTTGGATATGCTTGCATGACTGGTGATGTATTTGAATTTTATTAACGCGAGGCCGATTCGCTCATCGAGTTTAAAAGCTCACATTGTTTGTACAACCTTTTTTGTTCAGATCAGGTTGCCAATGAAGAATATCCACTAGAAGAGTAGATCACTTTGGACCCTCCCGCTATCGGGTAGGCCCCTCTATTGTTGTAGATTATGTTGCTCTGTAATCGTCTAGGACATCTTGGTCAGGAGTTTAGCATTTGGCTTGTATGTCAGCATAATAATGTATTTTATATTGAGAATCTATTATTATGTGCAAATCGTCTCTATGAATTTCAAATAAGAAAATTTGATATATTTTCTTCAGGAATGGTTATTTTGATAATATAGAGATAATGACTAAACTCATTGGTAGAATTTATCGAAAGGCTTACAGTGATGGGATATTCATCATTGTGCCGGTCATGTGCCCAGAAAACGGGTCGTGACAAAGTTGGTATCAGAGCAATGGTTGTTAGGTCTCCTAGTGATTACAGAGCAAGGTAACCATAGTAGGACCTCCTCTATCGTTGTGAACCCGGGCACAATTATAGAGAGACGGCTCTACTGAAGGTCCTGTAGGATGTTTCCATTTCCTTTCTGTCACGACCCATTTTCTAGGCACATGACCGGCACAATGATGAATATCCCATCACTGTAAGCCTTTCGATAAATTCTTCCCACAAGTAAAATTATTAGTCATTATCTCTATATTCTTGAAATATCATTCTTTAATAAATACCAAGAAAATACATCAAATTTTCTTAATTAAAAATAATAGATCCTCAGTACAAAAAACATTATCATACTGAAATACAAGCCAAATACCAATCCCCTGACCTAGATGTCCTAGACGGTTACAGAGCAACATACTGTATAACAAAAGAAGGGCCTACCCGACAGCAGGAAGGTCCAACGTGATCTACTCCTCTAGCGGATGTTCTTCGGCGGCAACCTGATCTGAACAAAAAGTTTGTACAGAGAGTGTGAGCTTTTAAACTCAGTGAGCAAATCGGCCTTGCGTTAATAAAATTCAAATACATCACCAGTCATGCAAGCATATCCAAAGGCTCAAGCTCAACCAATAAACATAGTTAGAAATTTCATACAAGAAGACAAAAATTCATCCAATTCAACAAACGTTACTAGTACTCGTCAATGGCAATATATCCCGAAGAGCGCACACAGGTCAGCTCACCAATTTTGTATTTTTCCGCCATGACGCACAACCTCATCCTCTTAGCTAGGGCGCCTCACGGATTTATCACCAATCCGGGCTATATCCCTACTGAGGGAATCGTTGTCTCCACACTCATTGGTCAAGACACCCTTTAACCCGGGTTTTCCGCCTTGCCGTGAGAGGGGGTACTGTACCGCTCAATCACAATCAATAGTACAACAGTTCATAACATAATCAGAAGCACAATATAATACTCATCCATATAACAGGTATAGTATATAACTATATGATTCAAATTTCACATCATCATGAGATACTTGCTTCGTCTTATCCATACTTCTGGATTAATTATCTCATTATATTCGTCATTCTGAATCCAATTTCCCCCTATGAATCTTGGGAGTGTCCTACGACATACTTTTTATCACCAGTGATGCTAAAACTCTATTAAAACAGGGTCGTTTCACTCACCTGGATTCCGTACGAGTATCACTTCTCTAAATTGTTACGGACAAGAGTACGCAGGTGAATTTCAGTGTTCCGCTACAGAGATTTTCATGAAAGATTATAGAAAATACGTTAAGATTGTTTTCGTATAAATACTGTTCATACATACGGTTACTATTCATACGTATAGGTACTATTCATACCAGAAATACAGAATATAATCTGTAAAAGAGTATACCAGGTAAGTTCCCAGGAAAGAGTGGAGGGTCACACTGGACACACTTAACCAGGTCTTTCCTTAGCCAGAACTTTCCTAGACATGTATTCTTCACAGTTTACATTCTATTTCGGTAATCAGAGAATCAAAATAACACATAATCAGCTAAGGACAGTTTTTCTGATGTGGAAGATCGGCCAAAGCCGCAACCACAGAGCATACTTAAGAAAATAAATTCTAGAATTTGAAAGACATAAAAAGGGCATAGTATCCTTACCTAAGCAAAAGGAAAAGCCCAAAATCTCAGAGGTCTAGCGTCGAACCAAGAAATCTTAAGGAGAGAAGAAGAGAAGTCGAACGTGTGATTTTGAAAGTGAAATGGAATGGTCTATTTATAGAAAAATTTAAGGGTACTATTCTATCTACCCGTCTCACCTACCAATTTCACTTACTAGTCTCATCTACTAGTTTCACTTATTAGTCTCATCTACCAATTTCATTTACTAGTCTCATCTACTAGTTTCACTTACTAGTCTCATCTACTAGTCTCACTTACTAGTCTCATCTACTAGTATAATCAATTTGCTAATTTAGTTTCCTTTTAATTTAGTCCCTCAAGGAATTCTCTCATAAAAAATGTTGTTTTCTCCTACAAATTTCTTTCTAATTTTCTCTTATGATCAAACCACATCTAGTACTTGACATTTTGATTGTACAGATGAATAGTACCATATACGTAAATAGTATTATATGGGTGAATAGTACTGTACACTGAAATAGTAATAGTAGTTTGTAAACACGCATTTATATTTTATTTTTCATGGGTATTACACTTTCCCTCCGAGACTTATCTCTTCTTAGAAATTATGTTGTCAGGTTTAATTTTAGATAGATGTGGCTACACTTTTGAACTTAGTAAAGGAAAGGTTATTACTTGTTTTGATTCCGTTGCTGTCGGATCAAAATTTTATATGGTGGATTTTATAAGCTGAATTCATGATTGATTTTGTGTAACTATATTATTTTAGGGTACCAGCCAATAAAAGAAACGACTTGCATTAAAAAAAACACTGAAGGATTACATTGCAAAAAAAAAAAAAGAGAAGTTTACTCATGCATGAGTAATCTAAAAGCGAAGTGGTCTTGGATTAGGAGGGTTGTATTGTATCATCACCCCTCGACCATTCCTTGGAGCAAGAGACATAGCAATGTCGCGGAGGGTAGTGTAAATTCCATTCATACAATCAACACTTCTTTGCTGTTGATTGCAGAAGCACTGGGTGGACCAATAGAAGAACCTATCTATTCTCGAAGTCATTGCCGCGTTATTGCGTTTGGTTAACTTCTCCAGATCCTCTATCATCTTCTTGAGATTCTTCACCTCCTGCTCTAAACAGGCGATTTTGTCATCCGAGCTATGGCCTGTGCTAATCTCCTCAGCTTCCTCATTCTTCTTCATCTTCTTCTCCTTTTGATTCTCTTGAGGTCCCTCGAGAGGTCTTTTGCCCTTGTCCCTGCATAAACTTAAGTTTAAGTCAAGTTCTTCTTCCTTAGCCTCTACTGTGAGATCAATGTACTTCCTTGAGGCCATGATTTGGAAAAATTTAGAAATTTTTGTAAGAGTATGAAGCGAGAGGAATACTGGGGGATTGTAGGCTCAAAGATTATTACTCTTTGTGGTGTGGTAACTGAGAACGCTGAGAAGGTTTTTATAGAGAAAAATTTGGACTAAGAGACAAAGAAGATATCTCTTCACCGCACCCCTACAAGATCAACCTATGGATTTCTGCAAGTTGGAAGCCAGAAGTCTAGGGTAGGCGTGCACACTAACAATGCGTTGCATTAATGCCAAAACCATGAAAGTCAGTATTCGGTGGATTTGCGGCCGATTTTACTTGGTTTTCCCATTTCTCCCGTTGGCATTTTCTGAAATTTAAAGAAGTTGATAATATAGCCATTAAAGATTGCCTTGGATGCTTTTATGATAAACTGAAATGCATTTCTCTGTTTTATTGTATTGTTCTTGAGAGCCTTCAGTTGAGTATGATATACATAACTGATTGAATCATGTTGTAATTACATGTATGTATGTTATTCATGCATAATGAGTGAAGGCTACGATCAAGGAGAATATGTGATGATCCTACATATACTCATAGAGATGTGAAATCAAAATGACTTGGATAGAATGAAATGTGTAGATGATGATATATCTTCATGGTTACACATACTTACATATAATGCTCTCATGGGCAAATGAAAGGCAGTGATTTCCTTACATCATGATAATGCTTAAGGCATGCGACTGTAAGCAGTTAACTTTGTTTTAAAATATATATATTTACATATATATTATGTGTAAGTATAGGGTAAAGACACCGATTAGAATCTAAGATACAGCCAATATGAGGCTACCTAATCATAGAGGGACATCGTGATATGGGATTACAGGATAAAACAAGTTTAGAGGGAGAAAATCTCAGACTGAAAAGCGTAGTTAGTCAAAATTTTGAGAAAGGTCAAGATTAGCCGAAAATTTTTTTCAAGAAATCTGACTTATGTTAATTGCATTTACTATTTATCTGCATGTCCGACATTAATTGCTGGCATTGCGACGTATGTTGTAATACCCAAGAAAAATAAAATATAAATATTTGTTTACAAACTACTGTTACTATTTCAGTATACGGTACTATTCATCCGTATAATACTATTTACGTATACGATACTGTTCATTATACAATCGAAATGTCAAGTACTAGATGTGATTTGGTCATAAGAGAAAACTAGAAAGAAGTTTGTAGGAGAAAATGACGTTTTATGTGTAAAAATACCCTCAGGGACTAAATTGAAAGGACTGATTTGAAAAAGAAACTTAAAGGTTTAAGGTAAAAGGATAGTTTTTTCCTTTAAGTTTTCAATAGTAATAATAGAAAAATTTTCGGCCGTCGCTATTTGCACAGTAACTGCATTATTAGAAATGTTATTTTCATGAATAGTAAATTGAATATTTTATTAGCGCATAGTGTCAAATAGTACCCTTGACTTTTGCTGTAAATAGGCCCTTCCATTTCACTTCTAAACTCACACCTTCAACTTCTCTTCTTCTCTGCTTAAGTTTCTCTTACTCCAAAGCTAGGCCTCTGAGATTTTGGGCCTTTCCTTTTCAGCTTAAGTAAGGATACTATGCCCTTTCTATGTCTTTCAAATTTTAGAAGTTAATTTCTTAAGTATGCTCTGTGGTTGCGGCCTTGGCTGATCTTCCACATCAGAAAAACTGTCCTTAGCTGTTTATATGTTATTTTGATTCTCTGATTACCGAAATAGAATGTAAACTGTGAAGAATACATGTCTAGGAAAGTTCTGGCTAAGGAAAGACCTGGTTTTTAAGTGTGTCCAGTGTGACCCTCCACTCTTTCCTGGGAACTTACCTGGTGTACTCTTTTACAGATTGTATTCTCTATTTCTGGTATGAATAGTGATCGTATGTATGAATAGTGACCGTACGTATGAATAGTAACCGTATATATGAACAGTATCTGTACGAAAACAATCCTGACGTATTTTCTCTAATCTTTCATGAAAATCTCCGTAGCAGAACACCGAAATTCACCTGAGAACTCTTGTCTGTAATGACTTAGAGAAGCGATGTTCGTACGGAATCCAGGTGAGTGAAACGACCCCGTTTTAATAGAGTTTTAGCATTACTGGTGATAAAAAGTATGTCGTAGGACACTCCCAAGATTCATAGGGGAAAATTGAATTCAGAATGGCGAATATAATGAGATAATTAATCCAGAAGTATGGATAAGAAAAAGCAAGTATCTCATGATGATGTGAAGATTGAATCTCTTGAATTGTGGTTTATAAAGCTATAATATAGTTATCTACTATACCTGTTATATGGATGAATATTATATTGAGCTTCTGATTATGATATGAAATGCTATTGATTGTGATTGAGCGGGACAGTACCCCCTCTCACGGCAAGGCGGAAAACCCGGTTGACAGGGTGTCTTGACCAATGAGTGTGGAGACAACGATTCCCTCAGTAGGGATATAGCCCGGATTGGTGATAAATCCGTGAGGCGCCCTAGCTAAGAGGATGAGGTTGTGCGTCATGGCGGAAATATACATAATTGGTGAGCCGGCCTGTGTGCGCTCTCCGGGATATATTGCCATTGACGAGTACTAGTAACGTTTGTTGAATTGGATGAATTTTTATCTTGTATGTAAGAGGATGATGTTGTGCGTCATGGCGGAAATATACATAATTGGTGAGCCGGCCTGTGTGCGCTCTCCGGGATATATTGCCATTGACGAGTACTAGTAACGTTTGTTGAATTGGATAAATTTTTATCTTCTGTCTATTGGTTGAGTATGAGCCTTTGGATATGCTTGCATGACTGGTAATGTATTTGAATTTTATTAATGCGAGGCCGATTCGCTCATTGAGTTTAAAAGCTCACATTGTTTGTACAACCTTTTTGTTCAGATCAGGTTGCCATCGAAGAATATCTGCTAGAGGAGTAGATCACTTTGTACCTTCCCGTTGTCGGGTAGACCTCTCTTCTGTTATAGATTATGTTGCTCTGTAATCGTCTAGGACATCTAGTTCAGGGGTTCGACATTTGGCTTGTATGTCAGTATAATAATGTATTTTAAATTGATAATCTATGATTTTCAGATAAGAAAATTTGATATATTTATCGGAAGGCTTACAGTGATGAGAGATTCATCATTGTGCCGGTCATGTGCCCAGAAAACGGGTCGTGACAAAGTTGGTATCAAAGCAATGGTTGTTAGGTCTCCTAGTGATTACAGAGCAAGGTAACCTTAGTGGGACCTCCTCTATCGTTGTGAACCCGGGCACAACTATAGAGAGACGGCTCTACTGAAGGTCCTGTAGGATGTTTTCATTTCCTTTCCCTCCGAGACTTATCTCTTCTTAGAAATTATGTTGTCAGGTTTAATTTTAGATATATGTGGCTACACTTTTGAACTTAGTAAAGGAAAGGTTATTACTTGTTTTGATTCCGTTGTTGTCGGATCAAATTTTTATATGGTGGATTTTATAAGCTGAATTCATGATTGAATTTGTGTAGCTATATTATTTTAGGATACCAGCCAATAAAAGAAACCACTCGCATTAAAAACAAAAAAAACTGAAGGATTACATTGCAAAAAAGAAGAAGTTTACTCATGCATGAGTAATCTAAAAGCGAGGTGGTCTTGGATTAGGAGGGTTGTATTGTATCATCACCCCTCGACCATTCCTTGGAGCAAGGGACATAGCAATGTCGCGGAGGGTAGTGTAAATCCCATTCATACAATCAACACTTCTTTGTTGTTGATTGCAGAAGCACTGGGTAGACCAATAGAAGAACCTGTCTATTCTTGAAGTCATTTCTGCATGATTGCGTTTAGTTAACTTCTCCAGGTCTCCTATCATCTTTTTCAGATTTTTCACCTCCTGCTCTAGACAGGCGATTTTGTCCTCCGAGGTATGGCCCGTGCTAGTCTCCTCAGCTTCCTCGATCTTCTTCATTTTCTTCTCCTTTTGTTTCTCTGGAGACCCCTCAAAAGGTCTTTTGCCCTTGTCTTTGCCCAGACTTAAGTTTAAGTCGAGCTCTTCTTCCTTAGCCTCTACTGTGAGATCAATGTACTTCCTTGCGGACATGATTTGAAAAAATTTAGAAATTTTTGTAAGAGTATGAGGCGACAGGAATACTGGGGGATTGTAGGCTCGGAGATTATTACTCTTTGTGGTGTGGTAACTGAGAACGCTGAGAAGGTTTTTATAGAGAAAAAATTTGGACTAAGAGACAAAGAAGATATCTCTTCACCGCACCCCTACACGATCAACCTATGGATTTCTGCAAGCTGGAAGCCAGAAGTCTAGGGTAGGCGTGCACACCGATAGTGCGTTGCATTAATGCCAAAACCACGAAAGTCAGTATTCGGTGGATTTGCGGCCGATTTTACTTGGTTTTCCCATTTCTCCCGTTGGCATTTTTCGAAATTCAAAGAAGTTGACGATATAGCCATTAAAGATTGCCTTAGATGCTTTTATGATGAACTGAAATGCATTTCTCTATTTTATTGTGTTGTTCTTAAGAGCCTTCAGTTGAGTATAATATACATAATTGATTGAATCATGTTGTAATTACATTTATGTATGTTATTCATGCATAATGAGTGAAGGCTACGATCAAGGAGAATATGTGATGATCCTACATATACTCATAGAGATGTGAAATCAAAATGACTTGGATAGAATAAAATGTGTAGATGATGATATATCTTCATGGTTACATATACTTACATATAATGCTCTCGTGGGCAAATGAAAGGCAGTGATTTCCTTACATCATGATAATGCTTAAGGCATGTGACCGTAAGCAGTTAACTTTGTTTTAAAATATATATATTGATATACATATATTATGTGTAAGTCTAGAGTAAAGACACCGATTAGAATCTAAGATACGGCTAATATGAGACTACCCGATCATAGAGGGACATCGTGATATGGGATTACAGGATAAAACAAGTTAGAGGGAGAAAATCTCAGACTGAAGAGCGTAGTTAGTCAAAAGTTTGAGAAAGGTCAAGATTAGCCGAAAATTTTTTGAGGAAATCTTTGACTTATGTTAATTGCATTTACTATTTATCTGCATGTCCGACATTAATTGCTGGCATTGCGACATATGTGATCTGTAAACCTTATAGCAAGCGGCGTGTAGGTTGTGGTGGCTTTAGCTCCAGGGGCTTCGGGTTGTCTATAAATCTTGTTTGCCCGTTACCCTACTCATCGCACCAAGCAAACCTACTTTTTTCATTACATACCTATTTCTCAATCTCCATTCCTTTCTCATTCGAAGTTATTTCTGATATCCCTAGAGCAATGGCCGATAATAAGTCTTTCAACTTGAATTTTGAGACTGGCAATGTAGAGCTTGATTTAAATCTAAGTCTCGGAAACAACAAAGGGAAGAGACCTGTAGACAGGTCACCAGAAATAAAGAAGAGAAAGAGGGATGTAATAGAATTGGAGGAGGACAGTACTGCAACATCCTCAGAAAATAAGCTTGCATTCCTGGAACGTAAGATAGAGAGCCTGGAATACAAGATAGAGGACCAGAAGCGACTAATAAGTCGTCTCTTTGAAAACCAAGAGAAACTGATAAACCGTCGTTTCGGGGAACTGGCTAATCGAGTTGATAGACATTCAATGTTTGCAACTCAAAATTTTCGTGACCAACAAGCAAGGTGTATTGACTGTATGAACAGAGTGACTTATGCTCTTCGCCAAATTTCTCAAGCGCTTCCTCCAGAAACTCTTTCTAGGCTGCAACGATTAGCTTCCTCCTTAAGGTCTGAAGCACCTTCCTCTTCTAGACCTGGAGCACCTTTTACATTTCAAAAGCCTCCTCGTCCTTAATTTATTTTTCTTTTGTTTGTACCTAAAGCTACATTTGGTGTAAGCTTCACGTATTAAAATTATCTATGTACTAGAAATAAAATTTAAGTTAGTATCTAGATCTTCTTTGTTGAAGTGATTCATTTTACTGAAAGAACTTGAGGAATGAGAAGATATTGGACTTGTTATATTTCATACTTGATTCTAAAGCATAGTATAGTAATATCTTTTTGACTGAGCAGAGTTACTAAAATGATATTTCATTGCACTTCTGAGCTATGGAGGAATGCTAAATAAGTATTTTATGAACCTATACATAGAGAACTATGGGTTTGCCCTAATCATTGAAGGGATACGACTCTATATGAGTCATTGAGGTGAGAGGAATTTCTATATATATTTATTTTATAATTATGCATGAGGAGTATGTTATTTACTTAACTCATTTTCTGGGATTGTTCTTCCTAGAGAATTATGTAATGATTTCATTTTATATAACGCCTTCAGCTGAGAGTGTTGCCTTAAGGTAGAAGGATCGCCTTCGGGCAAGAGTATTACCTATGACCAAAATGATGCCTTCGGATAGGGTGCTTGTATTCGTAAAAGTTATAAGCTATGTGTATGGAAACATGTATTCTGATATTCAATGTGAACTGGAAAGACCACGTGCCACTTTTGAGATGACACCTATTTGAGGTTTTACATAGAGACAGTTCGTCTCTGATTAGGTGGTTTGAGTTTGGTAAAGGTTATGAGGATGAGACACTTTATGATACAAAAGGTTGTGGAGAAGATTAAACTGATGAGGAAGAGATTACTTGCTGTCTAGAAAAGGCAAAAGTCTTATGCAAATTATTGATAATGCGGTTTAGAGTTCACAGTCAATGGTATACTATTCTTGTAAATCTCACCAAGGGTGTGATAAGGTTTTGGAAGAAAGAGATGCAAAGGATGAGATATGGACGAAGTAATCACATTTATTTCAGTCTTGAGATGAGTTTTGAATTCGGGGGACCGAATTCTCTTAAGGGGGTGATAATGTAATACCCAAGAAAAATAAAATATAAATATTTGTTTACAAACTACTGTTACTATTTCAGTATACGGTACTATTCATTCGTATAATACTATTTACGTATACTATACTGTTCATTATACAATCGAAATGTCAAGTACTAGATGTGATTTGGTCATAAGAGAAAACTAGAAAGAAGTTTGTAGGAGAAAATGACGTTTTATGTGTAAAAATACCCTCAGGGACTAAATTGAAAGGACTGATTTGAAAAAGAAACTTAAAGGTTTAAGGTAAAATGATAGTTTTTTCCTTTAAGTTTTCAATAGTAATAATAGAAAAATTTTCGGTCGTCGCTATTTGCATAGTAACTGCATTATTAGAAATGTCATTTTCATGAATAGTAAATTGAATATTTTATTAGCGCATAGTGTCAAATAGTACCCTTGACTTTTGCTATAAATAGGCCCTTCCATTTCACTTCTAAACTCACACCTTCAACTTCTCTTCTTCTCTGCTTAAGTTTCTCTTACTCCAAAGCTAGGCCTCTGAGATTTTGGGCCTTTCCTTTTCAGCTTAAGTAAGGATACTATGCCCTTTCTATGTCTTTCAAATTTTAGAAGTTAATTTCTTAAGTATGCTCTGTGGTTGCGGCCTTGGCTGATCTTCCACATCAGAAAAACTGTCCTTAGCTGTTTATATGTTATTTTGATTCTCTGATTACCGAAATAGAATGTAAACTGTGAAGAATACATGTCTAGGAAAGTTCTGGCTAAGGAAAGACCTGGTTTTTAAGTGTGTCCAGTGTGACCCTCCACTCTTTCCTGGGAACTTACCTGGTGTACTCTTTTACAGATTGTATTCTCTATTTCTGGTATGAATAGTGATCGTACGTATGAATAGTGACCGTACGTATGAATAGTGATCGTATGAATAGTAACCGTATATATGAACAGTAACTGTACATATGAACAGTATCTGTACGAAAACAATCCTGACGTATTTTCTCTAATCTTTCATGAAAATCTCCGTAGCAGAACACCGAAATTCACCTGAGAACTCTTGTCTGTAATGACTTAGAGAAGCGATGTTCGTACGGAATCCAGGTGAGTGAAACGACCCCGTTTTAATAGAGTTTTAGCATTACTGGTGATAAAAAGTATGTCGTAGGACACTCCCAAGATTCATAGGGGAAAATTGAATTCAGAATGGCGAATATAATGAGATAATTAATCCAGAAGTATGGATAAGAAAAAGCAAGTATCTCATGATGATGTGAAGATTGAATCTCTTGAATTGTGGTTTATAAAGCTATAATATAGTTATCTACTATACCTGTTATATGGATGAATATTATATTGAGCTTCTGATTATGATATGAAATGCTATTGATTGTGATTGAGCGGGACAGTACCCCCTCTCACGGCAAGGCGAAAAACCCGGTTGACAGGGTGTCTTGACCAATGAGTGTGGAGACAACGATTCCCTCAGTAGGGATATAGCCTGGATTGGTGATAAATCCGTGAGGCGCCCTAGCTAAGAGGATGAGGTTGTGCGTCATGGCAGAAATATACATAATTGGTGAGCCGGCCTGTGTGCGCTCTCCGGGATATATTGCCATTGACGAGTACTAGTAACGTTTGTTGAATTGGATGAATTTTTATCTTGTATGTAAGAGGATGATGTTGTGCGTCATGGCGGAAATATACATAATTGGTGAGCCGGCCTGTGTGCGCTCTCCGGGATATATTGCCATTGACGAGTACTAATAACATTTGTTGAATTGGATAAATTTTTATCTTCTGTCTATTGGTTGAGTATGAGCCTTTGGATATGCTTGCATGACTGGTAATGTATTTGAATTTTATTAATGCGAGGCCGATTCGCTCATTGAGTTTAAAAGCTCACATTGTTTGTACAACCTTTTTGTTCAGATCAGGTTGCCATCGAAGAATATCTGCTAGAGGAGTAGATCACTTTGTACCTTCCCGTTGTCGGGTAGACCTCTCTTCTGTTATAGATTATGTTGCTCTGTAATTGTCTAGGACATCTAGTTCAGGGGTTCGACATTTGGCTTGTATGTCAGTATAATAATGTATTTTAAATTGATAATCTATGATTTTCAGATAAGAAAATTTGATATATTTATCGGAAGGCTTACAGTGATGAGAGATTCATCATTGTGCCGGTCATGTGCCCAGAAAACGGGTCGTGACATATGTGATCTGTAAACCTTATAGCGAGCAGCGTGTAGGTTGTGGTGGCTTTAGCTCTAGGGGCTTCGGGTTGTCTATAAATCTTGTACGCCCGTTACCTCACTCATCACACCAAGCGAACTTCTTTCATTACATACCCATTTCTCAATCTCCATTCCTTTCTCATTCGAAGTTATTTCTGAATTTTGAGACTGGCAATGTAGAGCTTGATTTAAATCTAAGTCTCGGAAACAACAAAGGGAAGAGACCTGTAGACAGGTCACCAGAAATTAAGAAGAGAAAGAGGGATGTAATAGAGTTAGAGGAGGACAGTACTGCAACATCCTCAGAAAATAAGCTTGCATTCCTGGAGCGTAAGATTGAAAATCTGGAGCATAAGATAGAGAGCCTGG
This sequence comes from Biancaea sappan, assembly GCA_037074585.1. NCBI lineage: Eukaryota > Viridiplantae > Streptophyta > Magnoliopsida > Fabales > Fabaceae > Biancaea > Biancaea sappan. The sequence continues at coordinate 51,385,873 of CM073496.1, read as the reverse complement.
AATACAAGACAGAGGACCAGAAGCGACTACTAAATCGTCTCTTTAAAAACCAAGAAAAACTGATAAACCGTCGTTTCGGGGAACTAGCTAATCGAGTTGATAGACATTCAATGTTTGCAACTCAAAATTTTCGTGACCAACAAACAAGGTGTATTGACTGTATGAACGGAGTAACTTCTGCTCTTCGCCAAATTTCTCAGGCGCTTCCTCCAGAAACCCTTTCTAGGCTACAACGATTAGCTTCCTCCTTAAAGTCTGAAGCACCTTCCTCTTCTAGACCTGGAGCACCTTTTATATTTCAAAAGCCTCCTCGTCCTTAATTTATTCTTTCTTTTGTTTGTATCTAAAGCTATATTTGGTCTAAGCTTCATGTATTAAAATTATCTATGTACTAGAAATAAAATTTAAGTTAGTATTTAGATCTTCTTTGTTGAAGTGATTCCTTTTACTGAAAGAACTTAAGGAATGAGAAGATGTTGGACTTATATTTCGTACTTGATTATGAAAATTCTAAAGTAGAGTATGGTAATATCCTTTTGACTGAGAAGAGTTACTAAAATGATATTTCATTGCATTTCTGAGCTATGGAGGAGTGCTAAATAAGTATTTTATGAACCTATACATAGAGAACTATGGGTTTGCCCTAATCATTGAAGAGATACGACTCTATATGAGTCATTGAGGTGAGAGAAATTTCCATATATATAATTATGCATGAGGAGTATGTTATTTACTTAACACATTTTCTGGGATTGTTCTTCCTAGAGATTTATGTAATAATTTTACGTGATTTTTCCTTTTATATGACGCATTCAGCTGAGAGTATCGCCTTAAGGTAGAATGATCGCCTTCGGGCAAGAATATTGCCTATGGCCAAAATGATGCCTTCGGGTAGGGTACTTGTATTCGTAAAAGTTATAAGCTATGTGTATGGTAGCTTGTGTTCTGATATTCAGTATAAACTGGAAAGACCACGTGCCACTGTTGAGAAGACACATATTTGAGGTTTTACATAGAGACAGAGTTCGTCTCTGATTAGGTGGTTTGAGTTTGGTAAAGGTTATGATGATGAGACACTTTATGGTACAAAAGGTTGTGGAGAAGATCAAACTGATGAGGAAGAGATTACTTGCTGTTTAGAAAAGGCAAAAGTCTTATGCAAATTATTGATAATGCGGTTTAGAGTTCACAGTCAATGGTATAATATTCTTGTAAATCTCACCAAGGGTGTGATGAGGTTTTGGAAGAAAGAGATGCAAAGGATGAGATATGGACGAAGTAATCACATTTATTTCAGTCTTGAGATGAGTTTTGAATTCGGGGGACCGAATTCTCTTAAGGGGGTGATAATATAATACCCAAGAAAAATAAAATATAAATATTTGTTTACAAACTACTGTTACTATTTCAGTATACGGTACTATTTACCTGTATAATACTATTTTCGCATATGATACTGTTCATTTATACAATCAAAATATCAAGTACTAGATGTGGTTTGGTCATAAGAGAAAACTAGAAAGAAGTTCGTGGGAGAAAATGACGTTTTATGTGTAAAAATACCCTCAGGGACTCAAGTGAAAGGACTGAATTGAAAAGAAACTTAAAGGTTTAAGGTGAAAGGATAGTTTTCCTTTTAAGTTTCTAATAGTAATAATAGAAAAATTTTCCATCGCGAGGTGCACAGTAACTACATTATTAGAAATGTCATTTTCATAAATAGTAAATTAAATATTTTATTAGCGCATAGTATCAAATAGTACCCTTGACTTTTCCTATAAATAGGCGCTTTCATTTCACTTCTAAACTCACACCTTCAACTTCTCTTCTTCTCTCCTTAAGTTTCTCTTACTTCAATGCTAGGCCTCTGAGATTTTAGACCTTTTCTTTTCAGCTTAGGTAAGGATACTATGCCCTTTCTATGTCTTTCAAATTTTAGAAGTTATTTTCTTAAGTATGCTCTGTGGTTACGGCCTTGGCTGATCTTCCACATCAGAAAAACTGTCCTTAGCTGTTTATATGTTATTTTGATTCTCTGATTACCGAAATAGAATGTAAACTGTGAAGAATACATGTCTAGGAAAGTTCTGGCTAAGGAAAGACCTGGTTTTTAAGTGTGTCCTCTGTGACCCTCTACTCTTTCCTGGGAACTTACCTGGTGTACTCTTTTACAGATTGTATTCTCTATTTCTGGTATGAATAGTGACTGTACATATAAATAGTAACTGTACATATGAATAGTAACTATATGAATAGTACTGTATATATGAACAGTAACCGTACGTATGAACAGTATCTGTACGAAAACAATCCTGACGTATTTTCTCTAATCTTTCATGAAAATCTCCGTAGCAGAACACCGAAATTCACCTGAGAACTCTTGTCTGTAATGACTTAGAGAAGCGATGTTCGTACGGAATCCAGGTGAGTGAAACGACCCCGTTTTAATAGAGTTTTAGCATTACTGGTGATAAAAAGTATGTCGTAGGACACTCCCAAGATTCATAGGGGAAAATTGAATTCAGAATGGCGAATATAATGAGATAATTAATCCAGAAGTATGGATAAGAAAAAGCAAGTATCTCATGATGATGTGAAGATTGAATCTCTTGAATTGTGGTTTATAAATCTATAATATAGTTATCTACTATACCTGTTATATGGATGAATATTATATTGAGCTTCTGATTATGATATGAAATGCTATTGATTGTGATTGAGCGGGACAGTACCCCCTCTCACGGCAAGGCGGAAAACCCGGTTGACAGGGTGTCTTGACCAATGAGTGTGGAGACAACGATTCCCTCAGTATAGATATAGCCCGGATTGGTGATAAATCCGTGAGGCGCCCTAGCTAAGAGGATGAGGTTGTGCGTCATGGCGGAAATATACATAATTGGTGAGCCGGCCTGTGTGCGCTCTCCGGGATATATTGCCATTGACGAGTACTAGTAACGTTTGTTGAATTGGATGAATTTTTATCTTCTTGTATGAAAGAGGATGATGTTGTGCGTCATGGCGAAAATATACATAATTGGTGAGCCGGCCCGTGTGAGCTCTCCGAGATATATTGCCATTGACGAGTACTAGTAACGTTTGTTGAATTGGATGACTTTTTATCTTCTGTCTATTGGTTGACTATGAGCCTTTGGATATGCTTGCATGACTGGTGATGTATTTGAATTTTATTAACGCGAGGCCGATTCGCTCATTGAGTTTAAAAGCTCACATTGTTTGTACAACCTTTTTTGTTCAGATCAGGTTGCCAATGAAGAATATCCACTAAAAGAGTATATCACTTTGGACCCTCCCGCTATCGGGTAGACCCCTCTATTGTTGTAGATTATGTTGCTCTGTAATCGTCTAGGACATCTTGGTCAGGAGTTTAGCATTTGGCTTGTATGTCAGCATAATAATGTATTTTATATTGAGAATCTATTATTATGTGCAAATCGTCTCTATGAATTTCAAATAAGAAAATTTGATATATTTTCTTCAGGAATGGTTATTTTGATAATATAGAGATAATGACTAAACTCATGGGTAGAATTTATCGAAAGGCTTACAGTGATGGGATATTCATCATTGTGCCGGTCATGTGCCTAGAAAACGGGTCGTGACAATAGTGATGGTAGTGAGGATGATAGAGATCATGCATAATTTGTATGTGGATAACATAGAGGGTGTTGATATTTGAAGATGTTTTTGTTTATGTTTAGTGACTTTTTGTCAATTGTTAAGCTTTTATCTTGTGTATTGTGACTTTTATGAGTTGATTAATGTATGGATTATTAGATTTTGAAATTTTGGTAACTTTTAAATGTAATTTATTGGTGAACTCTTGTTATTTTTTGTAAAATAAGTATAATAAGATTTAGATAAGTGTATCTTTGGTTAAAATTTTTACTTAACTACATAATTTTTTAATATTTTTTATTAAAATTTATAAAATTTTACGATCATTAATTAAATGTTGCAATTATTATTTTAATGTTATACAAGATATCAATCTTATTACCTTAATTGTCTATAATTTATAAAAGCGTGAATGTCAAGCAAACACATGAATGTAATATTTTATCACATGCAAGAAAATAGACACAAAAAATTTATAACGGACTAGAAAAACTTAGATGATGTTTATTTTGAAATTCTTTTAATCTCTTTATTTTCTCGAGAAATCAAATTGGAACTTGAAAATGTACAGGTGATGAAAATCATACTCAAGAAATTTAGATTACACAATAGAAATATGATTTTAAGGAGTTGAAAGACGGAGGAGGACAAACGAGGAAAAAGAGGGATTGTGTTTAAAAACTAGTTAAATGTCAATATCCACCATTAGAGCTGAGAAGACCATAACAATAATGGTAGGAAAATAGGATGAACAACTCTAACGGTAATCTAAGTCGTTGTGAATCTGTCAAATCATCTAATACCCAAAAGTGCGTCTTATTCCCGTTATGAAGACTAACAAATTAGGTTGCCTAACAAACCAACAACTGTTTTTTTTTAAAGCACATTTTTTTTTTAATGTAACACTTCTTTTATTTAGAATGCTAAGTTTCTCTCTCTCTTTTTTTTTTTTGCAAATATATTTTTATAGGTTCAAACTACTGACAGCACAAAAAATTTTCAATCGTTGAAACTCAAAATTACGTATAATTTTGTTCACTTTTTGTGACCAAAGAACGCAAAATTTAAATTTAAAGGCATGCATATCTAAATGAAAACGAAACGAAGAATAAAAAGGACAATATTAATTATATATTGTGACAATAATGAAATTAAAATATGTTGAAGAATGAAGATAAGGATATACTTTGCATAGTAAATTCGAATTTTCTATCACTCAAGTGGCACTGTTCCTGTCTGGCGTTCTTTTCTTTTTATAATTAATTCATGAAAAATTAGGAGGCTTATTAGGTAGGTTTCGGTTAGTTGCATCTGTATATATATGAACACAATTATTTCTTGATACATTTCAATAATTAAACAAAACATAGCGATAGACCAATAATGATTCCGAGTTTAATAATGATTCCGAGTCAGATTTGTTTTGTCCAGTTGATCACAAAGTCTTCTCTCTCTCTGTGAAATGACAATGATAAAATTACATTAGATTTGTTTCAATTTAAAGATTAAATGTCTCAAATTAATTTTTAAAATATTATATTTGTTTTTATTCAATCTCTCTTTTTTGTTAATATAAATCTTTCAATAATTGAATTGAGACACTTATATTTTAAGTAATAAATTGAAAAATTATAATTTTTCAATAACTAAATCAGTAATTTACTCTAAATTGATATAATAATTCTTTTATGTTTATTTTTATCTAGAATCTTCAACTAATTGTGCTAGTTAAATTTCATTGCCGACAACACTGTTCATCGGCTTCCCTTCGTTTTGGTATATCAAAAGGCTCTTTCAATTTTATTTGTATGAGCAAATTGATAATTTAATGTCGAAAAATTATTTTTCAAAAGTAATATTTGAAAAATAGAATCTTTTAATTTAGTCATCAAAATATTAGTTTTTTAATTTAATTCTTCAAAGTTAAAGTTTTTCAATTTAAGCCCATAAGTATTTTATCCCAATCAAAATGATCAGTGTGAAAAGTATTTGTGGCTACTTGATGTATTGAAACTTGCTTGCTAAGAATTGAAGACACATAGGCAAACATATATCATTAATTAATTGAGGAAGAGAGAAGTTTTTCTAAAATTTAATTATTAGGCAATTTATTTATATGACACTGGATAAAAAATATTTTTTTAAGACTAAATTATTAATTATTAATTCACTCAATACTTGTCTATCTATGTCCAATAATAAACTATAGTTGTTTTCTGGACTTCCTAATAAGTCTTCGCTGTTTGTATTTCCCAGTACGGGTTCTCGTTTGTCATCTACTTCAACCCAAATTCTCAGGTTATTTAAACTGAAAAATAAATTGTTCAAACTTCAAAGTAATTGAAATGCATGTAACGATAAAGATGCATAGGGCAGAAGATCAATGGTGGTTACAAAATCATGGAAAATTATTTATATATTAGATATTTTGCTTTGGCTTTAAAGCATTGAATACAACAAAATTATTAAGTATACATGCATCTCTAATTAATGCAATGCTGGGTCATTGATATTTTTTCCGTGCTAATGGAAGTGATCATTATGATATGATGTGAATTAAACCTACTCATTGGCTTTTAATTAATTTTCATTTTCTACCAAAAAAAAAATTAAAGCTGCTCATTTCCTTTAATACTATCATTAATTTTAACCAATCAACTATCATATAAATAATTTTTTAATACCATAATTTAAATAATTAATTTTGAGAAATTGAATTTGAAATAAATATGTAATATCCCAAGAATTTTTATGAATATTTAAAGTCTGATTTGAAGTTTAGTGAAAAATTTAATTATGTGGAAAATTTTCTTTTTGAATTAGTGAAGAAAATGTGGAAATAGAAATTTTTATTTTTAATTTAGGAAATTTTTACAAATTCTCAAGGACATGTGGGGAAGAGAAAGGCATGGCGCCCAGGCGCCAGGTGTGTCGGAAAACCTTAGCTCATTTTCAATCGGCCATAACTTCTTCATACGGACTCCGTTTTGGGCAAACTTTATATCGTTGGAAAGTTCTTTGAGTCTAGTTTCCAATGGTATAAGTTTCATTTAGATATTCATTACCGATTAGGAGTTATGACTTAAGATGTGAGTAAAGGTCGAGAGTAGTGGTAGGAAATTTCTCTATTTCGTAACCCTAATGTTTTTGTCTGGTTACAATAGGAATGGTCAAGGTGCAAAGTGGGAGTGCCGAGAGCGTGAAATCCAGGTGAGTGGGTTAATACTTGCTATGATTAAATATCTGTTATTGACTTTTTGCATCATAGTGGAAATATGTTGTATATCCAAGTTTGAAGAGGATGATGTGGAACGATGAGGCATAAACAATTGTGGAACGTGTCTGGTAATGTATATAATTATATTTTCTTATTTTCCCATGAATGGAGGTTATATAATGGATTGTGAATGGCATGTGAACTGAGTTGAATAATTGTTCTATATTATGGGTTATGTTGTATACATGCTATGTTGCTGGAACCACATTTATTATGTTGTGGCTTGAATTGTAAATGACTGAGTTGTGTATGTGGCTCAAGATTATGATTGAGGATGTTTTTATATATGATTGTGATTGTGTTTGACTGGAAAGGAAAGGCATGGTGGTGCACCCCATGGAGAAATTTATGTGAAGTTATAAGGGTGGAGATTATAAATGGAGCGATAAGGGTGGATGCGGCAGGGGCCGCGGGCAACGATCCAGAGGTATTCTGGACGACCCGGTTGGTACGGGAAATTTGTGTGAAATTGATTTCACCGATTGTTGTTGTGAACTTTTGAATTATGTTGAAATGTATTTGATTTATTTGGATATTGTCGTGAAGTACTACGAATAATATCATATCATATGATGATCGATTTACGTATGATTGCTGCATGTTATCATTATGATGTATGATATTTTTTTGTCATAATGTTGTGTTATCTACTCACTGGGCACGTGGTTTGCTCATACCCCTCTTATTGATATTTTTTTTCAGAGTTGACAGCTGAAGGTAAATATCGGAACAAGGAATTATGGATCCTTAGTCCATGATTACCTTTTCATTTGTTCAGGATAAAGGTATAATAGTTAAGTTTTATTCTAAGTTGTATAAATCTAGAAATCTCTGTAATCGGGTAGGTTCATTCACTGATGTAATGTGAGTAATTGTAGTATGTATAAAGAACTCGTTTTGGTTGCATGAAAAAGAATTGTATGATTTTTAAGAGAAAGATAGGCTTACGGAGGTGAAATGAAATTCACTTTCCGTGCCGGTCACGTGCTCAAATTTTGGGACGTGACAAGTTGGTATCAGAGCTTTGGGATTAGGTCTCCTACCGATTACAGAGTAAGGTAACCTTAGTGGGATCTCCTCTATCGTGGTGAACCCGGGCACGACTATAGAGAGATGGCTCCACTGAAGGTCCTGTAGGATGTTTTCATTTCCTTTTCCTCCAAGACTTGTCTTTTCTTATGAATTATGTTTTTAGTTTTAGTTTTAGAGAGTTATGGCTATACTTTTGAACTCGGTAAGGGAAAGGTTATTATTTGTTTTGATTCCGTTGCTGTCGGATCAAATTGTATGTATGGGGCTTTATATGTTAAATTCATGATTGATTTTGTGTGACTGATTTATTTTATCTTTCTTAATTTTATTATTACTATTTTTGGAGTACCATCCCATAAAAGAAACCACTGGCATTAAAAGCAGAAGGATTACATTGCAAAAAAAAAAAAAAACAATTACTCATGCATGAGTAATCTAAAAGCGAGGTGGTCTCGGATTAGGAGGGTTGTACTGTATCATCACCCCTCGACCATTCCTTGGAGCGAGAGACAGAGCAATATCGCGGAGGGTAGTGTAAATCCCATTCATACAATCAACACTTCTTTGTTGTTGATTGCAGAAGCACTGGGTAGACCAATAGAAGAACCTGTCTATTCTTGAAGTCATTTCTGCATGATTGCGTTTAGTTAACTTCTCTAGGTTTTCTATCATCTTTTTCAGATTTTTGACCTCCTGCTCTAGACAGGCGATTTTGTCCTCCGAGGTATGGCCCGTGCTAGTCTCCTCAGCTTCCTCGATCTTCTTCATTTTCTTCTCCTTCTGCTTCTCTGGAGACCCCTCAAAAGGTCTTTTGCCCTTGTCTTTGCCCAGACTTAAGTTTAAGTCGAGCTCTTCTCTCCTGGCATCCACTGTGAGATCAATGTACTTCCTTGTGGCCATGATTTGGAAAATTTAGAAATTTATGTCGAAGTATGAGAAGAGAGAAATGCTGAGAAGTTGTAGGCTTAGAGATGATTACTCTTTGTGGTGTGGTAACTGAGAACGTTGGGATAGTTCTTATAGAGGAAAAATTTGAACTCAGAGACAAAGAAGATATCTCTTCGCCGCACCCTATACGCTTAACCTATGGATTTCTGCAAGCTGGAAGCTAGGAGTCTAGGGTAGGCATGCACACCAACAACGCGTCGCATTAATGGCAAAACCACGAAAGTCAATATTCGGTGGATTTGCGGCCGATTTACACTTGGTTTTTCCATTTCTCTCGTTGGCATTTTCTGAAATTGAAGGAAGTCGACAATGTAGCCATTACAGAGTGTCTTGGATGTTTTCACGATGAACTAAAATGTATTTCTATGCTTTCTTGTATTGTTCTTGAAAGCCTTCAGTTAAGTATAATATACATGATTGATTGAATTATACTGTGATTATATGTATCTAAATACATATGATATGTATGTATGTTATTCATGCATAGAGAGTGAAGGTTATTTGTTATGGCCAGGAATAATATGTAATGATTCTACATACATTCAGAGAATGAGAAGTCTGAAATTTAAAAGAACTTGAATAGATGAAAATATATATAGATAATGATGTATCTCTATGTTTATACATATATACATATATGCTCGTAGAGGCAAGTGAAAGGTAAAATTTTTCTCTCACTTTATGGAACGCTTGATGTGTAGATGTGAGAAGTTTTTATTTTAATATGTATGTTTGAAAATGTGTAAGCTTAGGGCAAAGCCACGGATTAGAAACCTAGATAAGGCTAGTATGAAGCTACCCGTTCATGGAGTAATATCTCGATTTAGAATTATTGGATAAGACAAATACAGAGTTAAGAAGCCATAAATTGAAGCGGCGATTAGTTTAATAATTTGAGCAAGAGTCAAAAGTTAGCCGAAATTTTTGAGGAAATCTTTTGTATTAGATTATATTTTGTTATTTTCTGGCATGCTTATCTGAGACCGTTGGCATTGCGTCGGATAAGGTCTGTAGGTCATCTTTAGAGTATGATGTAAAGGTTTTGTAGCCCTAAATTTCGTCTATATATAATGGATGCCCCATTACGCTGCTCACTACACTAAAAGTTTATATCTATAAGCTTTCTAGCATCAAACTTCTCCTTCTGTACAACCTTTATAGCTCAGAAAAATATGGCCGGCAATAAATCTTTCAATTTAAATTTTGAGGCTGGCAAGGTAGAGCTGGATCTAAATCTTAGCCTGGAGAATTATAAGAATAAGAGATCCATGGAAGAGTCACCAGAGGCTAAGAAAAGAAAAAGGGATGTAGTAGAGTTAGAGGATGTTAGCACAGCAACATCTTCTAATAATGAGCTTGCGCTTATGAGACAAAAGATGGAGGACTTGGAAAGACTGATAAACCGCCACTTTGAGGACCAGGGGAGATTGATAAATCGTCTCTTTACAGAACAAGAGAAGCTTTTGAACCGTCATTTTAGGGAATTGGCGAATAGAGTTGATAGACATTCGATGTTTGCAACTCAAAATTTTCGTGACCAACAAGCGAGATGTATTGACTGTATGAATGGAGTGACTTCTGCACTTCGCCAAATTTCCCAGACGTTTCCTCCAGAAACTCTTTCTAGGCTGCAACGATTAACTTCCTCCTTAAGGTCTGAAGCACCTTCTTCTTCTAGACCTGGAGCATCTTCTGCATTTCAAAAGCCTCCTCGTTCTTAATTTATCTTTTCTTTTGTTTGTACCTAAAGCTGATGTTTGATCTAATGTTTAAGTATTAAAATTATCTGTTTTGTAAATCAAGTTCAGCTTGTTGCCTGTAACTTATGTATTAGAAATAAAAATATGTTGAACTTGTTATATTTTGTACTTGATTGTGAAAATTCTAAGAGAGAGAATGAGATATAAACAAAATATTGGCATTTGCTTCAATCTTGAGGTAAGTTTTGAATTCGGAGGACCGAATTCTTTTAAGGGGGGAAGAATGTAATATCCCAAGAATTTTTATGAATATTTAAAGTCTGATTTGAAGTTTAGTGAAAAATTTAATTATGTGGAAAATTTTCTTTTTGAATTAGTGAAGAAAATGTGGAAATAGAAATTTTTATTTTTAATTTAGGAAATTTTTACAAATTCTCAAGGACATGTGGGGAAGAGAAAGGCATGGCGCCCAGGCGCCAGGTGTGTCGGAAAACCTTAGCTCATTTTCAATCGGCCATAACTTCTTCATACGGACTCCGTTTTGGGCAAACTTTATATCGTTGGAAAGTTCTTTGAGTCTAGTTTCCAATGGTATAAGTTTCATTTAGATATTCATTACCGATTAGGAGTTATGACTTAAGATGTGAGTAAAGGTCGAGAGTAGTGGTAGGAAATTTCTCTATTTCGTAACCCTAATGTTTTTGTCTGGTTACAATAGGAATGGTCAAGGTGCAAAGTGGGAGTGCCGAGAGCGTGAAATCCAGGTGAGTGGGTTAATACTTGCTATGATTAAATATCTGTTATTGACTTTTTGCATCATAGTGGAAATATGTTGTATATCCAAGTTTGAAGAGGATGATGTGGAACGATGAGGCATAAACAATTGTGGAACGTGTCTGGTAATGTATATAATTATATTTTCTTATTTTCCCATGAATGGAGGTTATATAATGGATTGTGAATGGCATGTGAACTGAGTTGAATAATTGTTCTATATTATGGGTTATGTTGTATACATGCTATGTTGCTGGAACCACATTTATTATGTTGTGGCTTGAATTGTAAATGACTGAGTTGTGTATGTGGCTCAAGATTATGATTGAGGATGTTTTTATATATGATTGTGATTGTGTTTGACTGGAAAGGAAAGGCATGGTGGTGCACCCCATGGAGAAATTTATGTGAAGTTATAAGGGTGGAGATTATAAATGGAGCGATAAGGGTGGATGCGGCAGGGGCCGCGGGCAACGATCCAGAGGTATTCTGGACGACCCGGTTGGTACGGGAAATTTGTGTGAAATTGATTTCACCGATTGTTGTTGTGAACTTTTGAATTATGTTGAAATGTATTTGATTTATTTGGATATTGTCGTGAAGTACTACGAATAATATCATATCATATGATGATCGATTTACGTATGATTGCTGCATGTTATCATTATGATGTATGATATTTTTTTGTCATAATGTTGTGTTATCTACTCACTGGGCACGTGGTTTGCTCATACCCCTCTTATTGATATTTTTTTTCAGAGTTGACAGCTGAAGGTAAATATCGGAACAAGGAATTATGGATCCTTAGTCCATGATTACCTTTTCATTTGTTCAGGATAAAGGTATAATAGTTAAGTTTTATTCTAAGTTGTATAAATCTAGAAATCTCTGTAATCGGGTAGGTTCATTCACTGATGTAATGTGAGTAATTGTAGTATGTATAAAGAACTCGTTTTGGTTGCATGAAAAAGAATTGTATGATTTTTAAGAGAAAGATAGGCTTACGGAGGTGAAATGAAATTCACTTTCCGTGCCGGTCACGTGCTCAAATTTTGGGACGTGACAAAATAATTTAATATTATCACTAATTTTAACTAATTAGCAATCCTTTAGATAATTAATTTTAAAATTTTTAAATTTACAATAAATCAATTAATAATAACGTTTACTTACAATAAATCAATTAATAATATTATTCACAAAAGCATAACAAAGAAGTTTAGAAAATTAATAATTATAAGTAAATCAATCATGTTATAAAATTTAGGTAAAAGGAAAATGAATGCAATATTTAAGTAACATGGCATGAAAAAAAAGAGTTAATAAGAATATAAAAAACTCATAATAACATGTTTCAATATTTGTTGAAACTTATTTTTATAATGTCTGTTACTAAATATATCTTTTGTATTCATTTGTCTAGCTTAATTAATGAGCATATAAAATATCTTATTATGAAAATTATTATATATATGCTAAAAAATTAAAGATTTAATATCTTTACAAAAAAGAAGAAGAAGAAGAAGAAGAAGAAATGTTCCAATAATTTTTTAAAACAGTGTACAAAAAATATTCAATAATTTATAATTTTTTAAATACAAATGCATAAAAAATAAGATGAAATATAATAAGTCTAAAAAATTTTTATATACAATCTTTTACATTTTTTAAATACCCACGTTGCGTGTATTGCATGACATATCACATTTTAGGTCTAGAAAAAGTACAACTTTTGAAGACTATTGAGAGTTTGGAACAAATGTCAAAACCTGCTGCAAGTGAAAACTGGGACACTCGAATATTATTTTAGAAGAATTTTTTTAAAATAAATAAAATAAAAAAAGCCACAAGCTTTTGAAAGCAAAATAAAAGTATGTCAGTCTAACGCAAATTTCCTAAAATAAATACTATACAACAAAGACTAACAATAATAGGTCTTTGAAAAAATCACAACCAACCTCTATTATAATTCTGCCGGCATATGGATATGAATTGTAGGGACGATAATTTTCTTGCTTAGAAAAAAATTTTATTGTAAGTGGGGTCTTTCCAACAGTCATAACAATACAAAAAAGTGTCTCCTGTTTTTGGCTTTCTCCATTATCAGAATGTAACGTCGTGTGTGTGTGTATATTGTTGACAATAATTCAATGTATTATTTTCTCCACGATAGGTTACTATAATCATAATATAAATCTACCAGACCATCACGTGGTTTTGAATGTCACAGCCGCAGCAACATGCCAAGAAAATTGTAGCTTCAAACTACAGAAGAAAGAATGCCAGTTATGTAATTCATATAATCTTTCTATTATAATAATAGGAGGAACTAAAACTTACTTAAATTTTATATTGTGGCTAATTCTTTTTTTAGTATAATTAAGATTTAATAGTGTACTCTACTGTTGGTCAAGATATAGCAACATTTGTTCTACAGTGAAAGTGAAGGTAAGGGGTTGAGTTACAACAAAACTGTAACACTTTGAGCGTTTGCTCAACAGTGAGTTTAAAATTTAAAAGTGTTTTAACTAATAATTATAACTTTAAGCTTAGTGTTAAACGTTTGATTATAACAGTTAATATTATAGCTAAGGTGATATATGTTCAATTCCTAAAAATACAATTGTTTGAAAAAAAATTTCTTGGTCAAAGATGTAACAATAATTGTCTTATGCTAAAAACTCATATATTAAGGCATAGTTGTGACCCCCTTTTTTCGGGGTTAATTGCATGGAAAACAAAAGTAACAAGTTGTCGTAATTTAATTTCGTTGCCACTTTCCCTCCTAGTCAATTCGTAAACCCACATGTGTTCTTCGGGAAGAAAATATATTCTATACTAGCTGGGCGGGAGGCAGACACGTCATCTACCCTATGATGTATAATTTGTAATATTATATAAAATTAAAGTTTTACTTAATCTGTTTTATTTTGAATTAATGTGTGGATTGAAATTGTTTGAATTAACATATTAGTTAAATTTTAAGATATTTTAAAATTACAATTGTTATGTTATTTGATTTAAATTTATTAAAACATAAATTAACACATCTATTAAAATAATAATGTATCTATTAAAAATTAAAAAGACACAATTATTCAAACTAATGTGTCTATTGAAAGTTAAAAAGATACAACTATTTAACTAATGTATCTCTTAAAAATTTAAAATATAATTGTTAAAGTCTATATATATTATTTCAAATTTTATACACAAATACATCAGAGAGATAGATATCTAAAGTTCCAAACAAAAATTTCAAAAGACTTTATTGTATTTTATAAAAATTTATTTATAATTCTCTAATACATAAATATAGAATCTTTAAAAAATTGATTTATTACGTAAAAAAACTAATCGAATCTCCGTCATTTCCAAACCCTTAGTCAAATTTAAGTTAACGTGTAGTCGTGTACGTTGAAATTTTGGTTTTGTGAAAGACTTATTATCATATACACCAAGCAGGGCAATTAATAACAATACTGTGCTCTTTGTGACCATTGACTGCTTCATTTTTTTCAGTTGGTTGTTTATTAGACTGGATTAAGTCGCACGATTGTATTAAATTGAACTGAATTGATGTGTTGATTTGAGTTCAAATTTGTCAAAAATATCGAGTTGCATTAGGGAAAGGATCAATTTATACAAATTAAATTCAATCTGATATGCTTTATTTATTTATTTACATTTTTCTCATGACCGTATAGAAAATTTTCTTCCGTTTTAGGGGAGAATTCAAAGATTTGTGCGGCACAGGTTGTCATGAGTGCTTAATGTTGGTTTTTATTTATTTTTTCTTTCATTTTTTTTTAAAATTAACTTGTTAATTTAAATTGAACCAACTCTTGTCACTACGAGTTGAATTAATTCGATAAAAGTTTTTGCATAACCTGGCCAATCCAACTTGATAACAATTGAGCAGGTTGTTTTAAAAAATTATTTGACCTAAACTGATCTAAATTGATGTAATAAATAACATGTGTACCTAAATGACTAATTTATGAAATTTGGAAAATAAGGCTGCTTGTGCAATTGTGTTTCGGATTATATTGTAAATTTGTCATACTAATTTTTAGGTAAAACAATATTTTTATACCCTCATGGCACCGATGATGATTAATAAGTAATATTTTATTCATTGTAAATTTTTTTATTTAGGCGAAAATCTCATATTTATTTTTTTATAAATAACATTTTTTTAATTTGGTTCCTTACAGAATTTGTTTTTCCAAATTTGTATCTAACTAAGACATTCATTTATTTAATTTCAACCTTCATAGAATTGCCTTATCAATCCTTTACATATGAACATTAATTTCTCTATTTGACCACTTATTATTAAAATTGTTTTCAATAATGTTATTTTGTTAACAAAACTAACAAACAATCTACTGTTAATCTACACATTATATGATCCTGCTAATAACAACTTATTAAAAAATACAGTACATGTTATTATATCTATCAATTTTGTAACACTAGATTACTAAAAGAACATTATTAACGATTTTTATTGAGGATGGGTCAATTTAAAAAAAATATTTATGAAGAGTTAAATTGATAAATATATCATAGTGAGGAACTAAATCAAGAAGATAATTATATAAGGGGCTATTTTTTAAAAAAAAATGCTAAATTACAGTCTTGGTCCATATAATTTCACTCAATTTTTAATTTGATCCCTATAGTTTAAAAATTTGTAATTAAATCCTTATAATTTTACAAATTTTTATTTTAATCCATATTATTAAAATATTATTAATATTCTATTAAATTTTAGCTACAAGACCAATTATATATCATCTTAATATTTTAAATATAAATATCTTAAGCTAATCTATCCTAACTATTTAACATAAATTACATTATATGTCATGTACATCTGAGTTAATATCAATTAATTATCTACATTTTTTCTTTTTATTGGCATAAATCATGAACATTTAGGGTGTTAATATGCATATGGTTAGTCACATTATAAAAATTTAATAAAATACTAATGAAAGCTCAAGAACCGAGGTTAAATTAAAAATTTGTAAAACTATAAAGATTTAATTACAAATTTTCAAACTATAAAAATTAAATTAAAAATTAAATGAAACTATAAGGAGGAAAAGAATAATTTAACCTTTTAAAAAAAATCTCAATAATAAATGACCAAAACACAAGTCTTTGATTTTACAAGGCGCATCATGTGATAAGAACAACAATTAAATATTGTACAGTGTAAACAACTAAACATACTACTAGTTGTCTAGTACAATATTAGGAGATTACCGTAAGTTATCGGAAATCATCTTCTATACTCTTTGGCCGTAAATAAACAATTAGTCCTAAATTACGCAAATCTATCTTCTGGGTAATGATAAATACATAATAAAAAGATTGAATTAAGTAGGCCACGGTGGCTGTATTATGGAAGCATGCTGCATATAATTGAGGCTCCGATTTAACAATTTAATTGTGACTTGGCCCGTGGCTTGAAAATTTGTACCAATAGACCATCGTTTTCAATGAAATAAATATATGGTACTACTCATACCACATTTTGGATTCTTGAAATTGTGTCCCAAAACGGCTCCGTATTGTGGTGAGAGATATTTCAGCGAGATTATAAATGATATGGCCTATGGGTTTAGGAACTAATAGCAAGCGGTTCAAGTACTAGAGGCTATACTCTCGAGTCTTTTGTTTGTTTGTTTTTTTCTTTTCCCTCCGCAAAAATATTTCTGCTATTAAATTGCGTTCCTGAGAAAATACTAGAGCTTAAGCACTTAGATTGAGAGAGAGAGAGAGAGAGAGAGAGAGAGAGAGAGAGATGGGTAGAGCTCCTTGCTGTGACAAGGCAAACGTAAAGAAAGGGCCATGGTGTCCTGAAGAAGACGCGAAGCTGAAGGAGTATATAGAGAAACATGGAACTGGAGGGAATTGGATTGCTCTCCCACAGAAAGCTGGTAATTAAGTGCTATTTTCGTTTTTGTATTTGGAAATATATAGCAGAGAATGGTGATACTCTTGGATCTTAGTTATTCTTTCTCTCTTATATCCCTGATTGGATTTGTTTGGTACAGGTTTGAAAAGATGTGGGAAAAGTTGCAGACTTAGATGGCTTAACTATCTCAGACCCAACATTAAGCACGGCGAGTTCTCTGAGGACGAAGACAGGATAATCTGCAACCTCTTTGCTAGCATTGGAAGCAGGTACCGTCATTTCACTTCATTTTTAACTTTCCAGTTTAACCAGTAGAAGATCATATAATTTCTGGGAAATATATATCTATATTGTTTTATATGCTCGGCATGCTTGAGGGTATCATTACATTGTGACAAAGTGCAGGTGGTCAATAATAGCAGCTCAGTTACCTGGGAGGACTGACAATGATATCAAGAACTACTGGAACACCAAGCTCAAGAAGAAAATGATGGGCATGAATAGTTCAACTCAGGGGAAGCCTCACCACGCTATACAAAACTCTGCATCATCATATTCTTCATCATCATCCAGAGACAGCACCAACCCTTACTACTACCACCCTCATGTGTCCGTCCAAGGCTCTTCTTCTTCAAGTCTTTTGAGTGGCAACTCTTGTATTTCTGCTGCTAACTCCATTTTTGGAAATAGTAATTTTATGGGACCCATTCAGAACCAGCTAGTGTTAGAAGTGGCAGGGGGTGAGGCTGCTAGTTGTAGCTCTTCTGATGGTAGCAGCAACAATAACCAGATCAGTCATGTCAAAGAAGCAGAGTTAGTGTACGGTGGAGGTGGTGCTCTAGTCCAACAGATAGGTGGATGTAGGTGGACAGAGAAACAAAGTGGATTATGGGGAGACAACCCATTAGATTATGGTCTGGAAGAAATTAAACAGCTGATCATAAGCACTAATAGTTGCAGTAACTTTTTGTTCGATGAAAGCAAGACAGAGGAAAGCGTGGTTTACTTCTGATGTCTGATGCTGAATGTGGGTAAAATCAAAGAGGCTTGGAAAGGGTAAACTAGAAAGTAGGAAGACTCGGATTTGGACCAAGTTTGAGTCAGTTTTTTAACAGTACATGTAAAAAGTTTCCTTTTTGCTTCCCTTTCTGGGAAATGGTATGTGCGGAATAACATGGTCTGGGGATTTATAAAATTGTCCTAAGGAGATTAAAAAAATGAAAAAACGAAGCCCTAAAACCTAGAGTAGTACTTATCCACCAAAACTAAAATATAGGCTAGCACTGGGCATGCACTTTTTTTTTTTTTTTTTGTGTTTCGCATCATTTACATTTTTATGATTATTTAACAAGCTTTCCTTTCCATCTGTATTCAGTATTCTGTTATATATGCACCTTTTTCAATTAATTGGCAGAGATTCACGTATTATATTGTAGAAGATGTGTGTTCTGCTCTGTTTAGCACTTGGTACTCTTTCCGAAGAAACGCAGTACAAACGGAACCATATACCAACAAACAAAAATGAACAAGAAATACAATGAAATGAAAGGCAAGAACTATGGACAAAACGACATCCTTGTGCAACTTGTTTTGTATAATGATCGTGGTTTATGGAATAGGCTACTAGAAAACCATGTTTAGATCTGCAAAATTAAGCAAGGCCTCAACCTGCAAAATTATGGACAAAACCTGCATGTTTAGATCTGCAAAATTTTCCTGAATGTCACTTTTCTTTTTTAATAGTTAAGCTGATTATCAATATATGACACGTTCATCAGCTTAAATTCAATAATTTTTAAGTAGCCCGTTGATCAGGACTTGCAAGCAATGCGGGGCATGAATATTTATCTGAAAATGAGTTAAGTATAAACAAATACAACTAGGGGAACAGATCGATAAAGATAATATTTAATTGAGCTATGCATTATATAATACAACTGATGGAAGAATCTGTATGGGATATCAATCCACAGGGCCCCAGAAATGTGTAATCTTTTAGATAATGATGCTCGGGCATGCAATTGGTTGGTGGATTCTATAATTTTCTTTAAAAGATAGAAAATTGATTAGTTTAATTTTCCAAGTGGAAGATAAATATGCATTGACCTCTTCATCATTTTGTTTGCTTCCACCCATGAGATTAGACTAACCGGACTTGCCAGCTACAGTCATTATATATTAGATATTTAATAAATAAATGACTTAAGGAAAGGGTTTTCCGGAAATGTCATTTCCGGAGGAGTGTGTGAACGTCAAATTAGCCTATAATTTTTCAAATGCTTTTCAGTTTTCCTATTTCTATGTACTCAAGGTTAAAATTCAAAGAGTTGGACTTTTTAGAACTTGCTTGAAAGCACAGCCGGCCAATCAGGAAAAAAAATGTTTTAAGTTTGAGTTAATCAAGGCTGCCCCTCTGAATTGATCTTCCAATCTGTTCCCATTACATTCATTATCTAGTAAAGAAAATTGCATAACCATGGGGAAAAAGAACCATATAAGATGTTTCAATTCTTCAACTCGTGTACGACAAACAAACGAGTGTGTAAACAATGCTTTTTTTTTCCTACATGGAAAATCAAAAAATAAAACAAGAAACAACAGTTATTGAACATGACTTGGTCACTTTAATTATGTTTGATAAAAATAACTGATAAATTAACTAAAAGTTTAAAAGTTAATTTTTAGTTAAAAGCTATTAAGTTATCTTATTAAATTACAAGTATTTAGTAAAATTAGCTATTGAATTAATTGATAAATGTAAAATGATATAAAATAATATACTTATATGATATATTATACAAATTTTTATTTTTTGACAAAAATATATTTTTAGGTAATTATAATTTTATATTTTTTAGTTAATTTGAATTATTATGATATTTCGTTTAAAGATAATATTTTTCATTAAAAGTTAAAATAAATAGTGTAAATAGTGTAATAATTAAAAGTAAAACAAAAATCATTTTATTATATTATCCCAAAATAGTATTATACTTATCATTTTTGTTAATAATTTCATTTCATTAAGCAATTATAAAATAATACAAAATAAACATATCATCTAACATCTCACAATAGATTAGTAATATTGTGTTATAAGTGTATGAAAGAAATTTATGTTACGAGTTGTGAGTATGATAATATTAAAATTTTAATAAAATAATAATAATAAAAATTAATGAAACGGGCGAGTAATTGGTGGAACCATTTCCTTCTTTTTTTTTTTTTTTAAAAAAAAAAGCCGATTCTCAATCTGTCTAGCGACTTTACTTTAAGCCTGTTATTTTTGATCGACTGCTTAGATTTGTGTGACCGTTGTTCTTGAGCAGGGTTCTCACCTCCGGGCAAACTGGCATTAAGAGGGGGCATGGCCATGGAGTCCTTTCTTTTCACCTTCACTCACTATAGCGTGGACATTAGGGCCAAGCGGAGCACACATAGCGGATGCCAAAGGATAGCAGTGGGATGGCGGCAAAGAAGAAGAAGAAGAAAGAGAAAAAGAAAGCAGAAGCAGAAGACGGCGCCGACAAAAGAGAAGAAAAAGTAAACAAAACAAAAAAAGCAGAAGATGAAGCCGATGAAGGAGAAGAAGAAGAAGACCAAGATTCAAGACAGCACCCCATAGCAGCTTATTACGAGCAAAAGGACAGATAATTAATCAGATGATATCATGAAATGAACGTCTACTATACAATTCAGTTTTGTACATTGTTATACAGGAGACACAATTATATGTACACAGTGCACAAAGAATGGTTAGGAAACCTCCAATACTTATCTACAGAAAGTCCCATTGCCAATAGACCTTCTCTACAATCCCTCCACCACTTTTAACAGCAAGGTGAAGTGTCTCGGAAGCTGGAGGCACCCCCCATAGTAGGGGCACTGCAACAGTCATGGTTAGCTTCTCATGCAAACCACCTTTGCTAGCCTTCTCTGCAGCAACAACCTGTCCATTAAAGTCAATAAATATAACAGCGATCCATATTCAGAGAATAGGTATATGAGGGAAACTGAAAAGGAAAAAAATCTGCAGATTGTGATACGTCAAAGCAAAAGTTGCTAGGTATTTCTGCATCTCAGAATAAACCAAAAAGGGCCCTCTAAATATCTACTATCAGTCAGCTCCCAGGAATTCCAGTGAAACTCTCAGTTGCCACATAAAAAGTCATAGGACCAAGGCAAAAAGGACAGAATACAGTTTCCATGAAGAATCATCCACTCCATGTCTATTTCATAGTTCATCATTGGCGGATGAATGGCTTCCATTCCAAACTTAAGTTTAACTCAAAAGAAATGTTATATTAGAAAGTTCATTGAGGGCGCATTTGTGAGCAGAATATGTAGTGAAATTTGACAATTATTTTGGCACTAAACTTTCTTCAGTATCAAACAGAAAGAACAAAAACATGGGACAGGAGGTCGACAGTGAAAGAAAGATACAACTACATGGTAGTACGCCATACCTCCCCGCCATGCCCTAAGACAGTGTCTTCCACTACATCACTTAGCATCTCAATGGA
Organism: Biancaea sappan; assembly: GCA_037074585.1. Lineage (NCBI taxonomy): Eukaryota > Viridiplantae > Streptophyta > Magnoliopsida > Fabales > Fabaceae > Biancaea > Biancaea sappan. The sequence continues at coordinate 51,364,051 of CM073496.1, read as the reverse complement.
ACGGCAGAAACCAAAAATACAAAGTCTTCTGCCCATATCAAGCCCCTGGAAGGAGAACTTTTAATATGTAAGAGATGTGACAGAGAATAACCCAAGAACAACGTTAAGCCAAAATTGAGTACTTACATTAGTAGCTGCTATATCAAACAGGGCACCTAGACAAAGGCCTTGATTGGGATCCATGTAGTCATTCTCTTGGAACCGTTGAAAACTTTGACCAGTTTTGGACTTCCCTTGTTTCTTCTGCGAAGCACAAAGACCTGCTTAGTGATTGGCATATCTAAAAGAATATTGACAGTGAAATAGAATGTAAACAAGACGAATATGATTCTTCAAAGATGAGGCAGCTCCAAATAAATGCAGACCATATGTTGATAATAAGAGGATGAATCTATGATGCCAAGAATTTCATGTGATGGACCAAGATACATATTCTACTATGAGAGAGCATCAAACTTAATGTTACAATATGCAATATATAGGAGCAAGTACTCAACGCAGATGAACTTTTTCAGCATACATTGTAGAAAACCTTATAATTATGGATTATGATACCAAAGATGCTAGACATGTTTATAAAAAATGTCACTAGATAATAACTTAAGCTTCTAGAAGAGTTGGTTACTTGACATGATATATCAAAGCTTTGACAAAGTTCCACACTTCAAGCCCAAAGGGATTTTACTAGAAGATGCATCTAAAAACTAAGAATAAATAATTTTGTTGAGTTTCGTCCCAATAACTTGAGCTTTTAAAGTACTTAGTTCTTGAAAAAGATAAGTGTCACCACATCTCTTACAGAGAAATGACATAGTCAGAAGTTATGACTGGTGTAAGTAAGCTCCCTCCATGCTTAGTTGTTACCCTTTAAAATGAAAGTAAAAGTAAATAATCGCCTGCTAAAAAGCCTACATCTACACGGCGAGGAACCATGGAGCCTCCAATCTGAATCAGCCCATCAGCAGTGAACAAGGTAACTCTCTCCTCAGGAACCCATTGAATTTCTGAGAAGAAAGACATCAATGAAATTAATTCAGATTATATTGTGATAAACCCAAAGAACACTCTTATACATGAAAGGAATGGGCATTATTATATCTCCATATTAGTGAAGTTAAATTTTCCTCCAAAATGCAGACTTTCATATAGAGTCATGTCAGTTTTTGATCAAGAAAAAAAAGAAGATATCTCCTAATTGCAAATAAACTGAATCTGAACTCAGAAAGAACTCTGATCTTAACATAAATATCCTCTATCCTTTTTGTTTTCTTTCAATAATATAATTTGATTAAACCTCTAAAATCTTATCTACATTCTCTCTAAGCACAATAGCTCTTTTAACTCAAAATCAATTGGAAGCAAGAAACACAGTTTCGAACATATCAAGTCTGACTTTCTCGGTTAATGTCAACTGACCACAACAACGCACTGGAAAGAAGTTCAAATGCAAGAAATCACAAAGGCAGGACATATTTATGATGAAGGAATCATCAATCATCTTTAATAATTATTAGAATAACATCTTTAATAATTGCATTAATCGATCGCAATTGGCACCGTAACAAATTAACGCATTAAAGTGTCACTGCAGAAACAGCAAAACGAAAAAAAAAAAAAAACAGATCGTACCGCTGTCGCCGTCGGACCAGGGAAAAAATTGAAAGGAATCATCGCCGAAAACGTTGCTGAAATCGGAGGCTTTTGCGACGAAGTGGAGAAAACGACGCGAGGGCCGAGAACGCGAAGCTGCGAATTGACCGCGGATGGATGCAAACAGAGAGGACGAAAACCTGAATTGCTTGGAACGAGAAACTGACGGAAAAGGGGAGAATCTTAAGAAGAAAAGAGAGGAGGTTTCCGCCATTAGAGAGGGAATAGGAGGAGGAGGAGAATATCGGGGAATCTACGGGAGGAGAGAGAAAAGGAGGGAAAGAGAGAGAAGGGGTATTGGACGCCACATATGAACAGGAAGAACGAAATGTCCACGTGGACCAGCGGACACTACCAGAATTACGGGAATCAATATGGTTATAAAGGCTCAAGAAGTCAAAAAAAAAAAAAAATGTTCAAGAATCTGATTAAATTTCTTTGTCATTGCACATACACATGCCGTGTTAGATGCTTCTTGCTGGGGTTGGGCAGCCTCTATCCAAAAAAATCCATTGGATTTTATGTACAAATTTTCTGGCTGAGAATTAGAGAACAAGAACTGCTCAATTTAACCTGAACGTAGGAAAAGGATACAAAATGGTGGGTTACAAGAAATATATACGATAACAAATAAACGTAGTTTGTGATTATTTTTTTTATTTCAATCAAATAGTTTGTGATATAAGCTATGAAATCATGTCCGGGATAAAATTTTGGAGAAACGGTTAGAAGAAAATAGCTATAATGTTTTACGATTAAAAAAATACATATTTTATGCAAGTTTTGTAAAAGAAAAGGTTAAATTATCTTTTTTGTCTTTGTCTCTTTGAGTTTGGGGTTAATTTAAAATTTTCCTCTATATTTTTATGTTCATTTTATCTTACTTGTTAATAAAATTTTGATTACATTTTTATTTACTAATATAACCTAAAATAAATTTTGATTACATTGTTAATAGATGGGCCACGAGCCCATGATAGATTCAATTTATTGTCTGCAACACGGTTCTACGAGGAAGCTAGGTTGGACTTGGACATCCAGAAAGTTGGGCCCAACAAAACAGGACAAGTTTTATGGCATTCAATTTTTTTAATTAAATGAATAAAATTACGCTAGTTGTCCACATGACTGCATGTTAACTGATTATTCTAATCTCCATGTTTGCGTTTACATGTATATGACAAGTTGTTGTTGTGCTATGGCCATCTGTAGTTTTATGACCCCAATTTGCCTCACATATGACTAGCGGATGCTGACGATGAAGGTGTTGGTGGAGTTGTGGAGGCTCTTCTCTAGCTGATGGTGGCCTTCGTGTTCACTTGGGCTTTTGCTAGTAATAACTCCTCATGAGCCTCCCATTGAACACCCTTCCTGGCACACATAACCTTGTGATCAGAGAAAGAAAACCAGGGGGCCAACTTTTTACTTTGTGGCACCTTAATCATCCCATTATAAATAATCTTACCCACATCCAACATTTTATGTGTAACGATGCAATATATCAATATTGCTCGATCTTTTATAACATGTGAAGTATGAGTGGCCGGCATCAACAGTGCAGAGATGAAGTAGAGCCATTTTTTCTCATTGTGTTCCAAGGCTTCGGTGGGGAAGTAGTAATGGACCCCCCTTATTGGTAAACCATTCAGGAACATGGTCACAAATCGCTTGAGTGACCGTCTTTAAGTCGATGTTGGGTCACTAATCTTGTGGTGGAATTGGCATGCTCCTTCGGGTGGATTCAGGAGGCCAAAGTGTTGGTTTATAAATTATAATGGCCTTGGAGAAAGTAATCTTCTTCCCTCTGACATAGACTGTCTCGTTCTGCCTTTCTGACAAGTTAGCATGGAACTCCCATACTATTGGTACTACAACAACATGTGGGGTGCCCGTAAACTTCTCCCAATTCCGGCTTTATATGATAACATTGGGCTCATCATTTAGTCCAACAGCCCTACTCATCTCGAATCCCCTCTCAAGGATTGGTTTGCTTTTCAGCCGCTCGACATACCTCTCTTGGGCAGCTTGGGAGGTGAATCCGTGAGTCTCATATTGGATTGATATTTTCTTCATCTTCTTCGTCTTTTTCATTTTTTCTTCTAGTTTCTTTGGTTTTAATGCCAAATTGGATTTCTTTCGTTATTATGGAGGTTACTTTTGCTATGAGTGACTAGATTCTATCTGTTAGGAGGAAGATGTAGTTTCCTTTGAATATTATGGATTGAGTTTTTAATCATAGTCTAAGTTTATATATTTTTCTTATTAAGTAATTGTTTTTGTGCCAACTACTTTTTCAACTTGATCACTTGAAAATTGATTTAGAGTTCATATAGAGAATTGAAAATTTTATATATGAATATGCCTATTGAAATTATTGCCATAAGTAAATTTGATCTAGAAATAGATAAATTTCTTGTGTGGTTTTGATTGAATTCACCTATGCTTACTACCTTTTTCCTAATTTGATCGGTCTAAGTAATTAGAGAATTGAATTAGGATAAGAGTATTAATTCGCCAATGAATTGATTTTTAATTAAAACTGAGAATTCAACTATCAATATAAAAATCAAAGACATAGAGTAGTAAAATCGAATCCCTAATATTTTGATAATTGCAGATTCTTAATACTTTCGTAGTTTATTTGTGTTAAATTTTGTCAATTATCAGTAATTTAGTTAGTTGTTTATTTTAATCTCACACATTAAAAATCGATCGTCTAGATAGTTCAAGAATATCGAAATTGATACTTGATTCCCGTAATCCTTGTGAAATCAACACTCTACTTACTTTTATATTACTTGTTGACTCAGTACATTTGATAGTTTTTCAACCAGCAAACTTTCCTTGAGGTATTCGAAGTTCCTAGCTACGATATTCTGTACCAAACCGACCTCACTGATGGCTTCTTCTGCGAACCCCGCCAACACAAATAAATAGAGAGATGAAGCACAATGACATTAGTATATCAAGGAAGATGCAAATAGATGGCTCAGATTTTGTGGTCACAAAAAAGATCGAACGGATCACAAATTGTATGCTACCGGTCTTCCATCATCGACGGTGAGCACCAACTCAGGCAGAAGAGAAAGATCCAGAACCTCAAAAATAAATCTTTCAAAGAAGAGATGAAAACTTCTACAAAAAAATGAAGAGGAAACTCTCTCTCATGGAGGACAGGAAAGAAGAAGAAGAAGAAGGTAGAGGAGAGGGCGGGTGACGGCTATGGTTATGGCAATAACCCTAGCAGAGAGAGAGAATATGATGTAGGTATGGTTGGGTCATTAACCCATCGCCATTTGGGCCAACTAGTAAATGGATGAAATTATCAAAAACAGTTTTTGGGCTTTGAAGCATGTGGGCCTCATCATGCCAAAAAAATTATATTTTTGAAACTAAAATTTGTGGAGTCCTCTTCGTGACTTGCTGTGCTAGGGTTTGAAGAGTTTGAACGCCGCTGAAGGCACCCTCACCTCATCTCCTCCCTTTCTTTCACTCTTTTTTTTTTTGTTTTTCCTCTCCCTATGATGGGAGCTTTTCCTTTTCCTTCATGGAAGATCCCCCTCTTTGTAGGTAGAGGACTTAGGTGGAGTTTCGGCAGTTTTGTTTCTTCTTTTCCTCTTGTTGGTGCCACCTCGGATGCTTTCTTTCCTGTGTTGAATAAGGGTTCTACCACCGTCAGCCTTTTTCCCCCTGAAGCCTCTGTATTGTTTATTAAGGGAGCTTAGAAAGCTTGACACTCCTGTTTTGGACTGACAATGTTTAGGGGTTCGACTACTATTGCTCCTTCTTGCTACTAAAGCCAGTCGATGGGACTGATGGAGACGTTTTAAGGCGAGGAAGTTGCTAAGGGCTGTAACGCAGTATTTGACTATCAGTAACGAAAGGTGGTGTTGTCGATGACAATATAAGCAGTAACAGATGGCTACACTGACAAGAAATATCAAGTGAGTCCGGCTGTCTCTTGCTCACACCGTTGGCTTGTTTCTATAGGATTGTCTCTTGCCCTGCTGGTGAGGGAAGGATGGGTTACGGACCCCCCCAAAAGCCCAGTTTTTAATTTTTTTTTTCAAAAAGAAAAATATTAAATGGCTAGTTAGGCTTTTCTGCCCTCTTGGGCCTTTTTTTTCTATTCTTATATTTAAAAAAAAATTAGGCTAGGTTTCATTAGCTTTTAGCCAGTTGGTCTAGAAGTGTGTTGTATCTGTTAAGATCTAGATACTTTTTAAAGTGTGTTATTTTAAATTTATGTACTTATCATCTCATGAGTTTCAAGTCTAATTTATATTTATGTTATTTTAAAATCCTGTAATATCTCATATATTCAAGATTTTATGCCTTTGATGCTACTAATGAAAAATATTTTTATTTGTCCAAAAAAAAAATTGAATTCGTAATAGGTCACATTCATCAAGATAGCCCCTTGGATTAGTTATTTGAAGTAGTGATTCTTCATCCTGCTGGCAGAAAGTGGAATACGATTCTTACGTTTCTTATATTGAATCCGTATATAACATACAGAGCGTACTAACACATCTCATTCATGCGACCAAATTGTTCATTAGGTGGCACCAGCAGAACTTGAAGATTTGCTGGTTTCTCACCCTGAAATATTAGATTCTTGTGTGATCCCGTAAGTCCTATGTTCACGTAGGATCTTCCATACTTTCGGTCAATGAGCTTTTAGATTGTTATACATATCACCAGCTTTTGCATCAGGGGATCTAAATTTTGGAATTCAAAATAAGTTCTCATGAAAATTTCCAGTTGCTTACGGAGTTCGCTCACCCAATTGCCTGTTAATTGATTAAGAAGTTTGTAGCAGAACAGGTAACTCAGTATCTGCAGAGCATGCATCAGTTTCAAAAACAAAGCCGGTTGAGGTGATTAAGAAGAAAGACAAAGAAACAAGGTTCTTTTTCAAAATATTAGTTACCTAACTAGCAATAATTCAAGGGTTTCTTCATTGTTAATCTTTTTTTGATTTAATGAATTTTTTCTTTGAAAAGTTTTGACCCTATAAAACTAGCAGGTTTAACCTTCAGCTGCTTGTTGCTTGCAAGTTTTGGGGATTTTCTTTTAATATAACTACAAAGCAGTATCTTCCCTTCCTACAGTGAATAGAGGGGAAAATGAATTTTTGAAAGTATAGCGTAATCAATCGTCATTTTCCAGCTAATGGGTGAATAATGCTGAGTCTTACATGAAAATTATAATGCTTGTCCAATATATTTGATTTGAAGTAGATTGTATCATGTCTTATGCCTTGTTTTGTTTGAAGTTTGAACTAAGTGTTCTTGTAATACCAAAGCAGTTGCAGGAGTTTTTTATTGAGTTTTTTTTTTTTTTCTCCTGTCCAGGTGACAAATATAGAGAAAGATCCCTGAGTCATTGATAAGAAAGATTTTAAGAAAAGATCTCATGAAAATTGATCGACAAATATCATGAGGACTATAGCAGTGCCGTAGAAAGCTCTCATAAACCACATATGGAGAGGAGTCCATAAGTTATGGTTCTGGTTTCTCCACTGAGGAACATATTATGCCCCAAGTTAGTGCAGAATGCAGATGTTCAGCATAAACTGATGTGTGTACTGCCTGTTTTCAATGTTAAAATACTGGTAAAAAAGATTTATAAAATGCTTATTTCCCTTGCTTTGTAAACAAGAAATAAGTAAAACATTGGTCTGAGACTACAATTTGGCGTAGTGTAAAACCATAAACGCCCACATATGCCTTTTGCATAAAGAATAAAGTTACTGTGTCCCTCTCCAGAACCTTTACCTTTGGATACATATTGGATCAACTGAAATTACTGACATTTTAGCCCCCTCCAACCCCTTCTAAAAGGAAAAGTAGCGCAAATTCCATGGGAATTCATGAAGGTGGTTGCTTCATGATTTACGCGTTGTTTTCATGATTTAAAAGGAAATAAATAATAATATTCCAACACAAAATGTCAAAATTAGAATGGGTTTGGCTACTGGGAGATTGACTTTTTCTCACTCTCTCTCATCTCCTTTTTCATGATAGTTAATTTTTTTTTTTAATCAGACACACCTTCCAGAAAAATAGGACTGAGGGAAAACGATCTCCCCATAAATTTTGCCAATTAGAATTAAGGGAAAAAAAGTAAAGGAAAGGGTATGATACAATCTAAGGATGTCATGGAAATTCACACACAAAATAGAGAATATTATAGAGCAAAAAACACAAAAAACATACAAATTTAAAGTGATTCAGTACGGACAGAAAGAAGATATTTTATTTATCAGGTAAAGTGTTTGATTCAGTTCATAAAAAATAAAAAATTACATATATATTAATATATAATTATTCTAAACTGAGTCCCTTACATAACTATTCTAATCCAAGTCGCTTACATAACTATTCAAGACCGAATTATAGGTTGCTTCATTGGCCTCACCTCACAAGCTTTTAAAGTTTTCTTTTTTGAATCATACTTTAAAAAAAGAGCCAGATCATAATTTAAGTCACTGTATAATTGAAGAAGAATTCTCACCAAAAACAAAAGGCTGGGGCCAAGTGTTTGGGAGAACAATTTGAGTTTGAAAGGAAGAGTGGCATAGAAGGCACGCAGGCTTCGTAATACTGAGTTCTATTCTGGAATATAGCCCCTTCTTTAACAAGCAACCCATCATACTCTGACAGCGTGATACAACCTTGGCTCTTCTCTTCTCTCGCCATTATGAAACATTCTGCATCGCAGCCTGTGGCAGAGTAAGAAGACCGAACGCGTAGGGTAGAACCCATCTCAGAAAAGCTTTATTATCTCCTGTGTCCTGTCTCTTTGCTTACGCTACCCTTTGAATCAATGCATACAGATCAGACAACACCACATGCTTCTCACGCATTTATTGCCCTTCCTTTCTTTTAGCTTTTTCTTCTCCATTGCTTGGAGCAGGCTGCGGAATCTGTCCTCTCATACTGTAGTAGGTAGGCCCAAAGAGACAGTGAAAACCCGAATTCCATTGAAGGAAGCGCTTAATCCACAGATTAATCTACAATTATGAACCCATAAGAAACAATCCCAAGTATCTTGTCTAATCCAGATATATTAAGCCCACCCAAGGTTAATTATAAACATGAGTTAGGTAGAGTTAGATTATATATATATAATTTATGATTAAAAAATTTTATAAACTTATTTATTTAGTTTAAAAAATATTTTTTTATTATAAAAATATACTTTTAGTTATTTTAAATAATTAAATTTTAAAAAATTAAATTAAACTTTTAAAAATATATTAAACTTTAAAATAAGTCATTTTTTAAAATGTAATTTTAATTATTTTAAATAATAAAAATTAGATATTGAAATTATAAAACTTCAAAAAAATATAATTAAAATTCTTTAAAAAAATAGAATAAAACTTAAAATAAACAAAATTTTAAAAAATTTACAAATGCCAACCTACTTTAACTCACCTAAATTTCAAAGATTTTGATGGATAAGATTAAAAATTCTTCTTCAAAAGAAGCTATTAAATTATTAACCTACTTCATTCCATTTGCAGAATTGGGATGGACTAACCCTTTAAGCCGAACTCATTTTTACAACTCTAATTTTGAGAGTGGATAATTTTATTAGTGAAATATTTATTTTTTTGGTCTTTTTGAAATTTACTATCAGATCAATTATCAAATTCCCCTATTGGGCTATCAAGAAATTGGGCTGAAATGAAAGCCACCTCTTTGCCTGAGCCCGGACTCTCAGTTGTTAGGAAGAAAAGAGAAAAAATGGGGAAAAAAAAAGGAGAAAAAAGAAAGTGGATTATTTAGCAGTTATAAATAAGCTCACGATATTGTGACTTTATTTGCCCCACCAGACACCCTATTTTCTTTAGAGCAAGTGAAAACCAGGTATAGTTCAAAGTTGAAAAAAGTAGTGGTTAGGTGACAAGTTGATTGATGAGGGTAGGAGTGAGGTCCCAAGTGGTCAAAAATGATGGTGAACAGTTTTCCCCACCCATCTCTTGATTTTGACGTAAAGATGCTATTTTTGCTTGTCATTGTAGCTTCTATAGTTCAATTATTCACTTCTCGCACATGAACCTTCCTTTCTCCGACTATGTCTATAAAAAATTTAATATTATCATTAAATTATTTTAAAATTTATATAAATTATTTTTTATTATCTTACATATGAATTTTAAAATGATCTAAATATAAAAATACCCAATTCTTTAAAAAGTTAAATTTTTCTATGTCCTTACCATTTTTTTCCTCTCTTTCACTTGAGGTTGCTGGGAAAATGGTTCATGACCCAATCTTCTCAGCTTTTCAAGTCTTGGAATGGCCCCGCCAATTTATTGTCAATTCGACTTTATAACTAACTTGTGTGCCCAATTCTACTTGTTATATAGCTAGGCTTTGACCTGCTTAGTGTTTACCTATTCATTCGCAAAAAGGTGCCACCGTCCCACACAAAATTTGGAAATTTTACTCTTTCTTAATATTTTAAAAATTATACCAAATATTAAATTAATAGAGATATTAATTTATAATTTATTAATTTAATTATAATTGAATCGAAAATAATTATATATATATATAATTTTATATATTAAAAACATATAATATAATAAATTAATAAATATTTTTATACTTAATTTTAATAAATTTATATTATTATTTATATATATTTTAATTATTTTTTATTTTTTATTATTTACTTTTATGACCAAAAAATATTATTGTGAACAAATAATTAAGAAGAAAAAAAATATAATATGATAAAAAATAAAGAGAATAAAATAGATCAAAAAATAATAATAATAATTCGTTGAATCTCATATTATGAAAAATAATTATATTTCATAAATAATATTTTTTTTTTAATAAAAATCGATTCAACCAATTTATTAATTTTTGTTAATTTTTGATCAATTTAATTAATTTTATACTGATTTTTTACTCAATTAATTGTAAGAGTTGGTGAGACCAGACCATTAACCAGTCTATCTAATCCGATTTTTCGGTCTGTCAAAGTTGCTTTTACTTGCGCTCTTGAAATTCTAATTTTTCCTGCATCTCTATCCTTCGTACTGTTGCCAACTTTGCCGAAATACAAGGAGGACTGTCATGTTATCCATTTATCAGCGATGCCTGTTTTATGGTCCGAACGAAAGGAAATATCATTATTAAATTCAAGAGGTTCAATGGCTAGTTTTATATTTATTCTTCAATGATCTTATTAACTCTTACTTATTTATTTGCATTCATGATCTTTTTTTTTTTTTTAAGTTAGAGTTTGTCACAAGCGAAAGGTACTTGAATCTGAGGGGAAGAAACGTAACGAGTTGGGATATTTTGAGTAGGTAAGTAAAGGAGGCCATTTTCGTTTAGTCTCTTTATTCAATGCAAGCCAGCTTTCGTATAGAGTTTGCTATGACTTTCTTCGAATACGTTAGGCTAAAATTTCACCTTCCTCGTGGTTAATTGATTTCTCCAAGTGTACGTTTGAAAACACAAAAAAAAAATTAAATTTAAACAAATTATAATATGCAGAATAAACAACTTAAGTCTTTTACTAAAAATTTAATTTAATGACAAAATTATGTTAATATAAATACTCTTAAAAATGTGTTCGAGTGTGAAAATAAGTTAGTTTACAGCTTATTTGATTAGTTTATAAGTTTGTTAAAAGTGTTTAGTAAACAAATTTATTTTATTAGCTTATACCTTATTTTGAAACACTAATTTAAATAGTTTATAATTTATAATTTTTTATTCTTATTTTACCCTTACTACTTGTTCAAAATATCTATTATACCTCTAAACTTATTATAATTTAAATCTCTAAATTTTTTTACTTGTTTATGAATTTTTTTAATTAAATTATACACAAAATAATATATATATATATATAATAATATATATATAATATATTACATATGATAATTTAAAAATTAAAAACTAATATGTTTATTTGTACTATTTTAAGATTATAAAATATATATCATTTTATGTCATTTTACATTTTTCAACTACTTCAACAATTACTTCTACCAAACACTTAGATTGTGTTTGGTATGATATACAGGGTGTGGTTGAGAGGGTAAAAAAAATAGCTTATAATTTATTTAACTAGTTTATAAGTGTTTGGTAAATAAGTTTATTTCAGTAGCATATAGTTTATTCTGAGATGCTATTTTGAGTAATTTATAGCTTATAGTTTCTGTAATTTTCTTTCTATTTTATCATTATTATTTTATTAAAATACTCATTATATCATTATCTGAAATACATTATATATATATATATAGTATTTATATATTATATATATAATAATTCAAATTATTTTAATAAATATAAAAAATAATAAATTTATTTATAATATTTTGAGATTATAAAATATATGTCATTTTATGTCACATTTTTCAACTATTTCAATAACTACTTTTACCAAATACTTATAATTTAATAAGTTAGTTTATAAGTTTTCAGCTAGCTTATAAGCTAATTTTGCCAAACACACCCATAAGTTAGCTTATAACTTATTTGACTAGTTTATAAGTTCGTTAGAAGTGTTTGGTAAATAAGTTTATTTTATTAGCCTATAGCTTATTTTTAATAGTTTATAACTTATAGATTATAACTTCTGATTTTTTATTTCTATTTTACTCTTATCACTTTTTTAGAATACTCATTATACTCCTAAACTTATTATAGTCTAATTTTCAAATTTTTTCACTATGGTCATGTCATTTTTATCTTTAATTAAATTTATATGTAAAATATATTTTATTATATTATATATATAATATTATATATATAATAATATATATAAATATGTTACATATAATAATTTAAAAATTTAAAAACTAATATGTTCATTTGTATTATTTTAAAATTATAAAATATATGCTCTTTTATGTTATTTTACATTTTTTAATTAATTCTATAATTACTTTTATCAAACACTTATAATTTAATAAACTAGTTTATAAGCTGTCAGCTTTCAGCTATAAGTTCAAAATTAGCTTATAAGCTTTTAGCTAGTTTGTCAGTTAATTTTATCGAACAAAATTTTATAATTCAATAAACTAGTTTAATAACTTTTAACTTTTAACTAACTTTTAAACTTTAATTAATTTATCAGTTAATTTTATTGAAAAAAGTCTGACTATATTATATTTGTATTAAAATTACGTTAATATAAAAACCAAACAAAATATAAATGTTCTCGTTCACTTTCAGTATTTTGTGACCAGAAATTGATCCAGAAAATCCAAATCTGAATTTCCATTAATAATGCTTCTGCAAGGCTGCGATCTTATGAGGATTTTCCGGTGATAAATAGATAAGCCTAGCACTTTTACATTGCTTATCACCGGAAAATCCTCATAAGATCGCAGCCTTGCAGAAGCATTATTAATGGAAATTCAGATTTAGATTTTCTGAATCAATTTCTGGTCACAAAGTACTGAAAGTGAACCAGGACATTTATATTCTGTTTGGCATTTAAATTAACGGAATTTTAATGCAAATATAATATAGTCAGATTTTATTCAATAAAATTAATTGATAAATTAACTAAAAGTTTAAAAGTTAGTTAAAAATTAAAAGTTATTAAGTTAGTTTATTGAATTATAAAGTTTTTTTCGATAAAATTAGTTGATAAGTTAGCTGAAAACGTATAAGCTAATTTTTAACTTAGAGTTAAAAGTTGAAAGCTTATAAGCTAACTTATTGAATTAAAAGTGTTCGATAAAAATAACTGTTGAAGTAGCTGAAAATTATAGAATGACATAAAAGAGCATATAATTTTTAATCTCAAAATAATATAAATAAATATATTTTTTTGTTTTTAATTAAATTAATTTAAATTATTATATAAAATAACATAAAAGAGTATATAATTTTTAATTCCAAAATAATATAAATAAATATATCTTTTTTGTTTTTAATTAAATTAATTTAAATTATATATATAATTTATTAAAAAATATATATTTATATATTTTATTATATTTTATATATGTATAATATATTTATATATACATTATTATATTTTATTACATATAATAAAATATATTTTCATATTTTATTATAATTATATTTATATATTTATATATAAGGGTATAATGAATATGAAATAAATATATAATTAGTATTTTCATAAAATAACAAGGGTAAAAAAGAAAGAAAAGTTCATAAGTTATAAGTTACTTTGAATAACTTATTAAAATAAGTTATAAAAGAACTAATCAAATAAGTTATAAGCTAACTTATTGTACTAAAATAAATTCGTTTACTGAACAGTTTTAATGAACTTATAAGCTAGTCAAATAAATTATAAATTAACTTATAAGTTATAAGTTCGCACGCTAAACATAGTCACACCTTCTTATTTTTTTGTTCTTATTTTACTTTTATCACTTTTTCAGTTTTAAATTTATTCACTGTGATTCTGTCATTTTTATCTTTAGTTAATTTATATAAAAAATATATTTTATAATATTTATATATATAATATTATAAATAAATATATTTCATACTTTTTTACTTTTTATTTTTAATTAAATTTGTATATAAAATATATTTTATATTTATATAAATGTAATACATATAATAATTTAAAAATTAAAAACTGATATATTTATTTGTATTATTTTAAAATTATAAAATATATGTCAATTTTATATTTTTCACTTTGTTCAATAACTATTTGTATCACACTTATAATTCAATAAATTAATTTATAAATTTTTAATTTTTAACTAAAAATTAACTTATAAATTTTTAGTTAATTTTTAAAATTTTAACTAATTTTATAGAATACAGCCTCAAATATCGTTTTCACATCAAAATCATGTTCTCGCAATCAAATATTTCTCAGATGAAGCCCTCATTTCATCCCTGTCGATGTTGTGTGATTTGAAATTTCACCAAATTATAGCGATGATAAGTCCGTCATAATTAAGGGTTGGTCTTGTTTTTTCTTTTTCTTTTTTAAATTGTACAATGACTTTGATATCTATTGAACTTACATATTCCTACTTTTGTACGAACACAGACTCTTGAAATGGTTGGTGCAATTGTTTACTCTAAACTGAATTACGCTGTGCCTTGAAAAATATAGGCTAACAAAATTTAACGGACCACGATGATACTGAAAAATTAAATATATTAGATTGGACAGGCAGGAAATTTGGTCTATTTGTGCTTATTGATTTCAAATTTAACGTCTCAAATTTGAATATTCTTTTAAAAAAAGTATTACTTAAAATCAAAATTATTTAATATAAAATTTAATAATTTAAACCAGACAAACACTTTATTTGTCCAATTTTAATAAACTGGGATCTATTTTAAAAAAACAGAGGTAAAAGAAAGGATACAAGTTAATTAAATACATTAAAATTATAGCAAAGAAACAGTTTTCCTCTTTTCGAGGGACATGACTATACATAAGTGACATATGCAGGAAGATTTCCTATTTTCTCATGTCTTCCATTTTCAAAATGGTGAAATCTACTCATAATATCATCGCCAAGAAATTATTCAGTGGCATGTTTTTCATGGAACTTTTTGTTTAAGCGATCATATATAGGGAATAAGGCTTTCTATTAGCAAATAGGCATCTTATTTATACTTACAAAAAAAGTGATTACGTAAAAGATTAACAGAAAACTTGTACCAAAAGTAAAAGGATTAGCAAAAAGAAAATGCACATGCAAAGAAATTCAAAGGGGGTTGTTCCTTGTGGCACCCAGCCAAGCAATGTGGCCCACTCTTCATGTAACGACCGTACAATCAAAATCGGGTAGTGTCTCATGCTTTGACATAAAGAAAGAGACATCCACCTTTCGCACATCCATCAAAATAAAATCATAACATTTCAATCCAATATTAACAAGTCCTACATTATTTAAAATTCAAAACCAGTAATTTTTTATTTTTTATAAACGTTATTTTCGAGAAGGTTTTACTTTTTATACTTATGAATGTTGAAATAAATTAGTCTTCCGAGGTATCAAGTATAAAATATTTTTTTTTGGTAAAAAAAAAGAATAAATTTACTTTTTGATTTATGAAAATATATTTTGATAACGATTTAATTCTTAAAATATGACTACCGACTTTTTTAGTCTATAAATTTTAAAAAATATTTTACAAAATAAACAAATAGATTATTTTGTATAATAATTTTAAAATTTAAATGCTAAATTGGTTAGTCTAGTTAATATATTAAGATGTCATATCGTTTATATCACTGTTATAATAATAGATAACGATATACATTAACAGAATAACAAAGTGGATGAATTGATTATTTTAGGTAACAATTTCAAAATTTATAAATTAAAATGATTAAAGATTATATTTCAAAGACTAAAATTATCATCTACGTAAACCTTATTAAAAAAAAGTGAGTTTACTCAAAAAGAAGTAATACTTGATCCATTAAACAGTTAAAACAAAGAAAAAGTTGAGAAAAGAAGAAGAAAGATAATGGAATTATATTGAAGAAGTAGAAAGAGGAAATTAATGGAATATTGAAGGGAAAAACAAGAGTGAAAGGGACAAAAAGGGGATGGGCCCTGAAGCATGGGAAGGGAAGGATGGAAGGAAGGAGATGCCAAAGTGATGATGATGATACATTACATATTACACAATACATACATTACATATATATATATATATATATATGAGTGAGTGAGTACACATGCATGTGATCATTGGTCACTAACACGCACACATGGATACCAAAACCAAATTTCCCACTATGCAACAAATAATTTTTCATCATTAAACCACACAACCCCCACCCCCATCACCCTTTTTTGTCAGTTTAGTCACTAAAGGTCAACTTTCATCTAACTCCTCTTCATAATATGGACCCATTACTATTCCCTTTCACTCCACTAACCCCTTTTTGGATTACAACCAAGGTCCCTTCCCATGGGTTTTTCCTAGCATTGGTCATTTTCAAAATTATTTTGTTCCTTTCCCCTTTCACATCACACAACTTCTTTTCTTATTCTCTTGTTCCTTCTTTTGAAGTTTTACTTTTACCCTCTTCCTCTTCCTCTTCCATTCTTTCTCATTAGATTCTTTTTGGAAATTAACCTTCATTCCCCTCCCAAAACCAAGAAATTAAAAGAATACCCCCAAAGCGTTACTATTTCTAGTTCTATATCTCCTTCTCCTCAATATTCATGCATGGAATAAATATCGAATCTGATCTTTAAAACATATCTATCATGCTCTAATTTTTAACTATTTGTTTTGCATGTATTTTAAGTCAATAAATTTACAATTTAATATAATAGAATGACTAATTCATGTAAAAAAAAAGTTAAAACATTAAAAGTTATATATTTCAGAGATCAAAATATAAATGACTCAAAAATATGAGTTGGAGCATTTTATGCTAAGCAATCGTGTTCTAATTAATTTACATCCTGTATTATAAAACCATCAACTTAAACCTAAATTTTATGCTGCAGTTCTTACTCAACGCCACTTCACCTAAATTCTTTTTTGTTTTTTGGATCGAGGAAAATTTGATGTTTTGTTCACGATTAAACAATAAACGAAGGAAAATAGATATGCATATTAGTTAATCATTACCATCAGTTCCTTTAACAACTGACGTGCTGTTATATTACAGGAACAGCTTCGCATGTGCAACAATAAAATATTGAAACAACTGTACAATACACTCGCAATAACTTAAATATAAAGATGATCAAATCATGTGGCTTCAACAATTTTTTAAGTCTTAACACACAGTTTATAATTAAAAGCGCATATAAGGGAAGATATATATATATATATATATATTGGTGGAGGCCACTATGAATTTCCTCTTAAGGATCAAAATACATCTAGGTATAGCTTCATTCTGTGTGCTAGGTTTTGCTGCCTTTAAGGATGCCTGCTATGGAAAACGAAGACCTTTCTTTTATTCTTCTCTGTAGGATTCCACTAAAACGTTTGAAAACAAAAAATCAAAAGCCTAATCACAAGGGAGTGGGCAATATTTTTCTGCTCTTAATCAAATTATTGAGGCAGTGTGCATTTTTAGTATAATATGATTATAACCACGCTGGATTGATATTTTGCTATACCCACTAAAGTGAATAGCTCGATTATGAGACTGATCACTCGTACTTTGGCACGAGGCTTTTTGGCAAATCGTGACAAATGGAGAGAAATGAGTTGGTAATAATGTGAATCTTCTTTTGCAAATGCAACTTCTTTTAATATATGTTTGTGTGCTTTATTGTGCGTGGCATGGCAGCTATATGGCAAAGAGCTAGCTAGCATGGAAGCTTCAATATCTTTAAATAGTGAGATCTCTCAGGATCTTTGTAGATGGCTTTAATTTACTCCCTTTTTCAGTGATGACCATTAATTGGTGGGTTTATATCTTGATGCAGCTCACCACAAGCTGGAATATTCTTTAAAATTTTTTTTTGGTGAAAAATATTCTTTAATTTACTTGCTTGCTTCTTTATGATCATATGGTGATAGTGAATTATATATTTTTTTTATCACGTTAGTTTCCTTATTATATTCTATATCTGGTTTCTAGAATGTATATGTATTTGGTTATAAAATCACCACATTGATTGATAAATTACTTATGAGAAAAATAAAAGCCCGGAATATTTACTGACCTGGCAATATTGTAAAATTTTATCACAGAAAATTTTACTTCTCAAAATTTAATTTTTATTGCTACATTTTTTGAATTAATATATATAATAATAAAGTATTTTGTACAAATTTTAACAATAAAAAGTTAAAATCTTTCAAAAATAATAACTTCTCCCTGGCTAACATTAATTAGTTTATACCTATAACTACTGCTATAAGCGACATAAAAATGGAATTAAGCGTAGGACAATTTCAGTGTTATTCATCAGTGGAAAGAATCAACATTTTTTTAATTCGGCTTTTGTTAACGATTAATTGTTACTTGTTAGTCAATATATAATAATTGCGATACGTTTTTTAATGCTAGAATACTTTATCTACTCTATATTTTTTTATCGCCACCAGAAGAGAACATGGTGCTGAGTGACCGAAAATATAAAATCGGCTGAATCTGGACTGTTTATTTTAACGTAAATCTTACTGTTGTTTTTCCCTATGTCTATTATTTTCTGTGTACATAAATAATAAGCATATATTCATAAACATGTATGATGTATCATCACCCCTTGTCACTAGGTTGTCCATGCATGTTTGTTGCACGTAGAAATTTGGCTATAAAATTCCAAATCTTGCTGGTAAGATCTGGGCTCTCAACTGCTGGGATTTTGATATTATTTGACATAATTAGATAACGCTTTTTTATGTAAGAAAAGGTTAAGAATGAATTATTATTAAATCCAAAAGTTGCCTCCGATTTGAGGTAGTCGCTAGGTTACCAAAACGAGGTGTGTTACAAAGTCATATTTGGTAGTTGACAATTGGGACGCCCTCCACTGTACATTGGATTAATTATTATTTCGCCACCTCAAAACTTGGAATTTTCAAACACGCTACTTCTCATTTGTCAACTCAACTCTTGTGTGAAATATTACATAAATTTGAACGTGAACTATTTGGCAAATAAGTCGTCCCTGTACAAATAAACAAATAAACACTAGAAACGAGGTTCGTGTCTCGTTTAAGTACGTATTTATATATAGTATCCATAATTAATACCTACGAATTTCGTAATATCTGCAGACTAGCTAAGGATCTTTGCTAATTTAGCTGCCTCTTGTTCAAAAATCATTGCCAAAAACAATGTCTCAACGGCAAGACTATTGCGTAGCGTAGGGGTATTATTATTAATACTTAATAGGTATCATGAATTTGTTTGTGTAAAGAGATAGTCGGTGGGTCCATGAGCATTTTTGTTTGTTGGATTGATGCCAATGAAACTATTCTTGTAAAAAATAAACCGATTGTTGTACATAATTTAACCAGACTTGTGTTAAAAAATAATGTCTTTAAATAATATTTTGTGATATTAGATAAAATTTATATAAGTAATTTTTTCATAATTAAATAGACTCTTATAAGATGAAACTCAAGTACCAAAATAATAAGAAGTAAACTTGAATATGCAACCTAAAACATTGTAGTAGTCTCTCTATATACTCTCTCTCATTCTTTTTAAATTTATATATGTGTGTGTGTGTATATATATATATATATAAAAGAATGATGGAGTCAATTAACAAGAATAAAGAGATATTATGGGGATAATGAAAAAGTTACATTAGGAAATCATAGCGATAGTTGTGGAAACAATCAAAACATTTAATTGTAATAATTTCTAATTATAAATTATAAATGAGTTGTTTTCAAATTATAATTGACAAGTTTAAATTAAAATATTTTAAAAATAATTTCACAACAATTTAAATATATTATTTTGAAATAATCTAATTTTCACAACAAATACCTCATGGAATTATGGAAGCATCTGCATAACATCAATTAAAAATTAACGGAAGGAGACTCCCAGTTACTCATTGTTTTTATAATATATTTTTAAAAATTAAATAAATAATTTTACACTTATAATTTTATGTTTATTATTATTTTTACAATCATTATTGGATCAGTTAATATTTATAAATTTTTTATTAAAAAATATTAAATAAATGAAAACTGTTTGATCAAAATGATTTAATAGGAGGCAAACCATTTTCCAAATTAACACCAAATAATCATCCAAATATCCTCTCTTATAATTGGGAAGACACTGTTTGTGAATTTCAGTGTAGTTATTAGAATAAAAAGTTAAATTGTATGAAGTTTAGTCATTTATTTTAGTATCTATGATGAAATTCGTTGAAATATACAAGTAGGACTGTATACAAATAAGACTTTCTTCTTATAAGAGATAATTTGAGTCCCAAGTAATCTCCCTTTAGAAATAGGGAAAGAAAATATATATATGCACACTAATTGCATAGAGACAAGAATGGCATAATTGGACTCACAAAATACCTGCTTTTGAGAGAAGTAATTGAGTGGGTACTTGAGTATTTGTTGTATTTGATAACTGCGTGTTAACTTTTCTTGGTTTGGTGCTATAATTGGTTTTAACTTTAATTAATCCCCTAATCCATTGGGTAGAATAATGAAATGCCCCTTAAGGGCATCACCATTCAAAATAAACAGCCATGAATGTTTACCTCTTCATGAGGAGAAAGAGAGAGAAAGAGATCCCTCTTTTTCGCCTGCAAAATTTAATTTTGCTTTCTTTGTCAAAGTTGGATCGCCAAACTCCTTTTTAATTTCACTTGAATCTTAAACTTTCAGTTTAATCCCTCCAAAGCTCCTCAAAGTTATTAAAATTTTAAAAAGATTTTTACAATATGTAGCGACTAACTGACTATAAATGCAAACACTTTAAATGAACTGATCAAACAAAGCTAAAATTAGAAATATTATTTATATATTGTTCTAAAGTTGACTTTATCAAATTAGCGTAAATAAGAAGACTTACTTTTTCATATACTTACTGAAGTGGATAGCTTGTTGCAGGCCTTGCCCATGCCATGATTATACAGAGAGCATGTCATCTCACGAACTGGTTATTCCCCGAAGGAAGTGTGAATGTTAGTGATGACTTTCTCAAGTTGGTAAGTTTATATAGAGTTAATTTTTTAAGAGTTAAATTTTTATTATATATACAAATTTAAAAATAATTTAAGTGGAAATTAACGTAAAACAAAAAAGATAATAGTGCGAAATTAAACAAAAAATACACAAAAATTTATGTCATTGGGTTAGTTTAACCTACATTTACGGAGTAGAGAGAAAATATATAATCTTATAGCAAAAGAGTTTCAGTATGTAGCTAAATACAAAAATATATATTAAAAATATAAAACTACGAAGACCAAATTATTCTATAAACCTTCAATTTTTTTTCTTTTTTTGACATATCAATTATCACTCTACTCGTTTCATAACCTTCAAGTTTTTCTCTTTTTTATTCATGCTTCAAAAAAATTAGGTTACATCAAAATTGCGGATTACTATATTTAAGTTACTCAGCAATTTAAAAATTAAAAATAATTTGACTTTTAAAAGACTCTAACTTTCCATAAAATTTTCCTTACTATTGTCCCATTTGCACAATTCCAGATTTGTACTGTACCCATGTACGTAAGTCTTCAGTTTTTGTCAAATCTCAACTCTCAACAGTCATACTCTCACCCATGCGAAGGATCTCAGACACTTTCTGGTTTCTTCCCATACAATTTTTCTATTCCATGAAGAATCGTACCTAAGATATTGATCTCAAACAAATGGAACTAAATGATGCCTCGTGAAAAAGACTTTTTTTATGTTTTACAACAGAACATATACGTCAGTGAATTAATAAGCTATTGTCTTAACTTAATAAAAATATCAAGGTTTGAATATTTGAAAATGCAATGCATTTAAATTTGATAAAATTTTTTTTTATCTATTGTAGTACTAACTAATTTAAATTTAAATTAATTAACATTTGTATATTGTTTGAACATAAAATAATGATTAAAGAAAAATAATTTTTTTTTTATAAAAAAGACCTGCAGTATATTTGATGATGCCCCATTTTGCAAGCTAGCTCTTTTTCCATGTTCGACAAATGACTGCAGAGAGCACAGAGCCTTAACCTAACACTGTACGACAAGCGTGAAAAGGGTGAAACAAATCCAACATGCACCTTTTCCCTTTCTCTGTGATTCTCATATTATAATTTAACTTCCAATTAAAGAAAATTTTTAAAGCTGCCATTAATTTCACTAATGTACTCATCTAATTATTGACAATGGGGTTGGGAAAAAAAAAAAACCTGCATCTTCAAGGAGTTTACAGTGTCAGAACTCCAGTCACGTTACTGTATTTAAGCTAAAAAAAGTAGCTAACTTACTGACCGATCTTAATTAATCCAAAGCGTGATGTAAGAGGCTGCTTTACAGTCTCTGAAACAGAGGTTCACTTTAATGTTTAAAATTTAGCTTTAAAATACGATTAATCATTTGAAAATTTTAGTTAAATTCTGGTAAGAGTAGTTCCCGCAAAATAAATCATATATTTTGCCGTCCTTTCCAATAAAGAATCAATTTTTTTGGAGGAATCCCCAGATATGTCGACGATTGCCTGACAATTTTCTTGAATAGTAATTTGGTTATTTCATATTGATTTTGAGATTTGCTATAAGCATATGCCGTTTCAGGTTTTTAACCGCTAATAGCTAGTGGACTAGGTTTAATCCTCAATATCTGTTAACTTTAAAAAAAAAATCCTCAAAAGAGAAAACAAATCAGATTTGCAAAGATTTTTTTTAAATTAATTTTTAGTTACTTACTTGCTTTAAATGATGATACGTTGTTTGTGATTTGTTTTCGTTGCTTCTGTGTAGAGAAAACCGGCGCACTCAATGGAGACAAATGCAGAGGTGTAAAGCCTTGGCTTGGGACAAGCAAAATTCCTTTGTAGGCCTTTTAGCGAATAAACTTGTTGTAAAAGCCAAAGTTGAAGCATGGAAAATCGACAGTGATTAAATCATTAAACAAAAGAGAGGAACAGTTGAATATTTATTTTAATTTGTTCTGTTTTCTTCGATTTTTTTTTTTCTGGCTTTGAATATGTTCCGGTCAAAAACCCATTTTCAAGTTTTCACACAGTGATCTTTGTCAGGTGGCGTTGAAAATTAACTCTCTCTCTTTCTCTCCGCCTCTCGTCTCTCCGAAATTTCTGTGTCACTTTCGGTGTTTTTTACAGAATAAGCGAACTGAAACATTAGCCCACTAACCGTGTCTCTTCCACACCTAAGAGATAATATTCAGCACTGTGTGTCCCGAACTACGAGGAGCATGAAGAATGAGAGTGAAAATTAACAGAAGAAGAGAGCATTACGAAACAGATCAGACCAATTAAAAAATGGAGAGAAAGTAGAACACATGAGCTCCAAAGTCTTCTTGTAGAGAGAGAGATAATAAAGGGAGTGAGGAGTGAGAAGTGGCTTATAAAGCTCGGGAATTTCTCAAATGTCACAAGATTCTGAGGAGATAAAGACGATTGAGCAGTGGAGATGGTCGGAAATGCAAGGCCTTGAGCTCGTGTCTCCCGCTCCTATTTCAGACTCTCACACAACGCCGACACCAGAGAACAGAGACTCGAATCCAATGGAGGCTGCTCAAGAGGCAGAGCCAAGGGAAATCGGAACTGTCGCTAATGGTGGCGGCGGCGGAGGTGGAAATAGTATTAGTAGTGAAGAGAAGCCTGAGAATATTCCGGCCGTCGGATTCGGCGAGCTTTTCAGATTCGCCGACGGGCTGGATTACATTCTGATGGCAATTGGAACCCTGGGAGCCTTCGTGCACGGCTGTTCTTTGCCTCTGTTTCTCCGGTTCTTCGCCGATCTCGTGAATTCCTTTGGGTCGAACGCCAATAATGTGGACAAGATGACCCAGGAGGTCGTGAAGGTAATAATCCGATGCTTTGTAACATGGAAGTAAGTAAAGAATGCCAATTGAAACCCTGCGTTTCTGTCATTTGCAGTACGCATTTTACTTCCTGATAGTGGGAGCTGCTATATGGGCATCATCATGGGCTGGTGAGTTCTGTGTCACTCAGGCTTTCTGGTCTCCGTTTCCATTTTTAATTTCTGGATGTAATTAGAAAAACTCGGGTGGGTTTGATTCAGAGATATCTTGCTGGATGTGGACTGGGGAGAGGCAATCAACAAGGATGAGGATCAAGTACCTCGAAGCTGCCTTAAACCAAGACATTCAATACTTTGACACCGAGGTTAGAACCTCCGACGTCGTTTTTGCCATCAACACTGATGCTGTCATGGTCCAAGACGCCATTAGCGAGAAGGTGGAGTACATACATCCACCCTCTGTACCCAATTCAGCCATTTTCCCTATCTTTTATTTTACTCGTGTTTAACTTAATCCAGTTATTGCTTGGTGTATGAGCAGCTGGGTAATTTCATTCACTACATGGCCACTTTCGTTTCTGGATTCGTGGTGGGTTTCACTGCAGTTTGGCAACTAGCTCTGGTTACCCTCGCCGTAGTCCCCATGATAGCGGTAATTGGAGGCATCCACACCACCACTTTAGCCAAGCTCTCAGCCAAAAGCCAAGAAGCTCTCTCTAAAGCTGGCAACATCGTGGAGCAGGTAACAGAGTCCTCTTCTGTGTGTTTCCCAAGCTTCAGATTTCTGAGTAAACACTAAACAGACAGAATTTTAACCTTTTCGGCCGAATTGCAGACAATCGTGCAAATTCGAGTTGTACTTACTTTCGTGGGAGAGAGTCGAGCATTACAAGACTACTCTTCGGCGTTGAAGGTAGCCCAAAAGAATGGCTACAAAAGTGGGTTCGCAAAGGGAATGGGACTGGGCGCCACTTACTTCGTCGTTTTCTGCTGTTATGCGCTTCTGCTCTGGTACGGAGGCTACCTGGTCAGGCACCACTACACTAATGGAGGTCTTGCCATCTCCACCATGTTCGCTGTTATGATTGGAGGATTGTAAGGACCACTCCCTCATTTTTCAATTTTCAATTTTCAATTTTCATTTTCAACCCCTAGTGTTCAAATTATTTGACTTTACACTGTTTCTACCACACTAGGGGTCTGGGCCAATCTGCCCCCAGCATAGCTGCTTTTACCAAGGCCAGAGTCGCTGCTGCGAAAGTTTTCCGAATCATCGATCACAAACCGGGTGTAGACCGAAATAGCGATTCGGGTTTGGAATTTGAGTCAGTTACTGGGCTAGTTGAGCTAAAAAATGTAGATTTCTCTTACCCATCAAGGCCCGATGTTCGGATCCTCAATAATTTCTCCTTGAATGTGCCCGCTGGCAAAACCATAGCTTTGGTCGGCAGCAGCGGCTCCGGCAAGAGTACCGTTGTCTCTCTCATCGAGAGATTCTATGACCCAACTTCAGGTAAACTGTGAATCCTTTCGTTCGTATTTGAAATTACAGTATTACTTTGTCAGACATCTTTCACGTTTCACCTTTATAATTAATTTTTATACACAAAATCAGTATTTGTCGTCGTTAATCTTTTTAAAATGGTATATTTACTTTATTATACTTGGTGCAGGACAAGTTCTGCTGGATGGACTTGACATTAAGACGTTAAAGCTGAGATGGCTGAGGCAGCAAATAGGACTCGTAAGCCAAGAGCCTGCATTATTTGCAACCAGTATTAGAGAAAATATACTGTTGGGAAGACCTGATGCAGACCAGGTTGAGATCGAAGAAGCTGCCAGGGTGGCCAATGCTCATTCGTTTATTATCAAGCTTCCCGAAGGCTACGAAACTCAGGTCAGTCAAATTAGGACCTACTTTGTACAGACGGTTAAAGTAAATATATCTTTGTGACTGGGGATGCTCGCAACCATCTCATAGTCCACTCACATAAATTACATCATTTGATTTGATCTGATGTAGAAGAATTCATTTGCTTCGGTGGTCCCAAGTCAATACTAAAATTTAAAATAGACAACATAAATTAGCGTAAGTTTAATTAGATTCTATTAGATATTATATTCAACTTTTGGCATATATTGTAAAAATTATTTAGTTTAACAAATTGTAGAACTTAAAACAGTAATTTTATTTTTAATATAATGTTAAATATAATCAAATTGATGTTAAGTTTTACTTTGAAAATGCGATTTTATCACGATTTTTATAATTGGTTAATCTTCAATTTTTTTAACATCTAATTATAAAATAAAAAAAGCAAAGTGACCAAAAAAAACAAAATGAAAAAAAAAGCAATAATCAGTCAAACTATTGAACCAGCCGGTTTAAACACTCAAATTCGAGGGAGTTAAACGGACTGGTGGTCCGGTCCGGTTATCAAAACTATGGATTTTATTTTTAACATGACTCTAAAAATTATTAAACAGTTTTGTGTTTAGATGAACTTAGATAGTATAGGAAGCTTGACTGAATACGAATTAGAAAGAGTCGAGTATTTTTTTTTTGAAACAATATATTAGATTAAATTATAATAACATTTATTGTGATATTTAGTTAGATTATATTTGATATCTCTTATCTAAAAAATTTCGTTAAGCTTTTTTAGATTTTGATTGATACCGCAAAAATTTTCTTCTTAATTTATTTTTGTCAACAAAAATAAGTTTTTATACAACATAATATTGAAATTTTATTAATTCGTAGAAGTAGTTAAGTTAATATTAACATAATATTGTGATTAGTAAAGATTATGTGGTAGCTTTATTCTCAATAGTAATGCATATTATAAGTCAATATGTGTGATACAGTAGTGAGGGATATAGGTAGTCTTAGAGAGTAGTTATACATCCAAATCTTTGTTTTATCATGTGCCAAAAAAAAAATAATGGATATGTAGTAATGAATAAAATTGAAGGAAGTTAAACATAAATTTTAGAACAAAAAAGTATCATCTATAATTTATCCAAATTTAAAGTGATATATGTTAAGCATTAAAAACAACAAAGGAAGTTATTCCTACCCGCAATTATTAAAATAGGTAAGTAATAATATATAGAAACAGAGTCAAGCCTTTGTGGTAGTTGTGGAGTAAAGCTCATAATTGTGGAGGGTAAAGGGGCCTTAATACGTGGATCTTGACCAGATTTCTTTTTTCAGTTGCATAGTTGGAAGGTAATTGCAATTTTTTATTATACTTAGACGAGCAAAACCCATCTATCATTGCTTCTCAAATTTTGTAGAAGTCAAAGCCAGGAAAGTGCTTGGTCATGCATTGCATTCGAATATGATCAAGAGGGTAACATGCTTCAACCAACAACGCATGTGCATAAATATTAAATACAGAGAAATTGGAAATATATTCCTAGATAATGGCTAAGACAAACTACCAATGGAGGATTAACTAAAAACTAGATGACGAGCACCAAAAGATTGCTCTTGCTTCGATTGTGTGGTCTCTATAAGAACGAATAAATATTTCAAATTATAAATGACGAGGAAGAAATTGCCAACGAAGACAACCTTATTTCCAGATTTTTTGAATGATACTTGGCCATTTCCCTCTATCCGTTTGCTTATAGGACTCTTTACAGAAGACAAACTGTTAAACTAATATCTGTTAATTTGGAAATGGCAGGTAGGAGAGAGAGGGTTGCAACTTTCAGGGGGGCAAAAGCAGAGAATAGCAATTGCCAGGGCAATGCTGAAAAACCCAGCAATTCTTCTTCTGGATGAGGCAACAAGTGCATTAGACTCTGAGTCTGAAAAGCTGGTGCAAGAAGCTCTTGACCGATTCATGATTGGTAGAACAACTCTCGTAATTGCCCATCGCCTCTCCACCATTCGCAAAGCTGACCTTGTTGCTGTACTCCAGCAAGGAAGTGTTTCTGAGATTGGAACTCATGATGAACTCTTTGCTAAGGGTGAAAATGGAGTCTATGCAAAGCTTATCCGAATGCAGGAAATGGCGCATGAAACTGCTATGAGTAATGCCAGAAAGAGTAGTGCAAGGTAGCTTTCACAATTGCTGGTCAATGTCATTATTTGCAAATTTTTGTCTGAAATTATGAACTGTTTTGTTTATAGTATATGTCTTATGATACTACTAGATATTATAAGCTGAGGAGACATTATCCAGTGACATAATACTTTAATTGCAGGCCCTCAAGTGCTAGAAACTCTGTAAGCTCACCAATAATTGCTCGAAACTCTTCTTATGGCCGCTCACCATACTCACGCCGGCTGTCTGACTTCTCTACTTCTGATTTTAGTCTGTCCCTTGATGCTTCACATCCAAATTACAGGCATGAAAAGCTTGCTTTCAAAGAGCAAGCCAGTTCCTTTTGGCGCCTTGCGAAGATGAATTCTCCTGAATGGCTTTATGCTTTAATTGGTTCTATAGGCTCTGTTGTTTGTGGATCCCTCAGTGCGTTCTTTGCTTATGTTCTTAGTGCTGTCCTCAGTGTTTATTACAGTCCAAATCACAGATACATGATCCGAGAAATAGAAAAGTACTGCTACTTGTTGATTGGGCTTTCCTCAGCGGCACTTCTCTTCAATACGCTGCAGCACTTCTTCTGGGATATTGTGGGAGAAAATCTCACAAAACGAGTGAGGGAGAAAATGCTGAGTGCTGTGCTAAAAAATGAAATGGCATGGTTTGACCAAGAGGAAAATGAGAGTGCTCGGGTTGCAGCAAGGCTCGCTTTAGATGCCAACAATGTCAGATCAGCCATTGGAGACAGGATTTCGGTGATTGTGCAGAACACTGCACTTATGCTAGTTGCCTGTACAGCGGGGTTCGTTTTGCAGTGGCGCCTTGCACTTGTCCTCATAGCTGTCTTCCCTGTTGTTGTTGCAGCCACTGTTTTGCAGGTTTGTTTGTTACATTTCGTCCTTCCTTTCACGCTGAAATCTATCTCTGCTGTCATTTGTACAATCTTTACTCATTCATTATATTTAATTTGTTCTACAGAAAATGTTCATGACTGGTTTCTCTGGAGACCTGGAAGCTGCTCATTCCAAGGCCACACAACTTGCAGGGGAAGCTATAGCTAATGTAAGAACTGTTGCAGCCTTCAATTCCGAAACAAAAATAGTTGGTCTTTTCACTTCCAACCTTGAAACTCCATTACGGCGCTGCTTTTGGAAGGGACAGATCTCGGGAAGTGGATTCGGGATAGCTCAGTTTGCACTTTATGCTTCCTATGCGCTTGGTCTCTGGTATGCTTCTTGGCTTGTGAAGCACGGCATCTCTGATTTCTCCAAGACAATCAGAGTCTTTATGGTCCTTATGGTGTCTGCCAATGGTGCTGCTGAAACTTTAACCCTTGCTCCTGACTTCATCAAGGGAGGTCGGGCAATGAGGTCAGTCTTCGATCTTCTTGACCGTAGAACCGAAATTGAACCAGATGATCCAGATGCTACACCTGTTCCTGATCGCCTTCGTGGAGAAATTGAACTTAAGCATGTAGATTTCTCTTATCCCACTCGCGCAGATATGCCAGTTTTTCGTGACCTGAGTCTTCGTGCCAGAGCTGGTAAAACTCTTGCCCTTGTAGGACCTAGTGGCTGTGGTAAGAGCTCAGTGATTGCACTTGTACAACGATTCTATGATCCGACATCTGGGCGGGTTATGATTGATGGAAAGGACATTAGAAAATACAATCTTAAGTCCCTTAGACGGCACATTGCCATTGTACCTCAGGAGCCTTGCTTGTTTGCTACTACGATATCTGAAAACATAGCTTATGGGAATGAGTCAGCAACCGAAGCTGAGATAATTGAAGCAGCAACACTTGCCAACGCCCACAAGTTCATATCTGGTTTGCCAGATGGATACAAAACCTTCGTTGGGGAGAGAGGAGTTCAGCTCTCTGGAGGACAAAAGCAGAGAATAGCAATTGCTAGGGCTTTTGTAAGGAAGGCAGAGATTATGCTTCTTGATGAGGCAACAAGTGCACTTGATGCTGAATCTGAGAGATCAGTTCAGGAGGCTCTAGACCGTGCCTGTTCTGGGAAAACTACTATTATAGTTGCTCACAGGCTATCAACTATTAGGAATGCCAATGTGATTGCTGTGATTGATGAGGGGAAAGTAGCAGAGCAAGGATCCCACTCACAGTTGTTGAAAAATCACCCGGATGGGATCTATGCACGCATGATTCAATTACAAAGGTTCACACACACCCAAGTTATTGGGATGGCCTCTGGTTCAAGTTCTTCAGCAAGACCAAAAGATGATGATGAAAGAGAAGGCTAGCTATTCTTTAGAAATCACCAGTATTAGAAGAGTATATGGCAGAAGAGAATATGCCATATACCCGTTATGATTATTGACATTTTTGTTTCACAATAGTATAGTTCGTTTATCATCCTTCCACTCCTTTTACTTCCATCTGAGAATGTATCTTCTTGTTTTTATGAATCCTACTAGGGAAATGACAAGAAATACACAAAAGGAATTAATTGAATATTACAGTTATGTTTATATGGAACACTGTATCTTAAACATGTTTAGATAATGCAAAGATTTCTGTCACTTTCCAACATTGATAGTATAAAAATGGGGGTTGTGGTGGCCGTTCTTGTAGACCTTGGAGAAGTAGCACATTAGCTTGTTGACAACGTCAGACACATTGCAGTCAGATCTTCAAGTTGAGCACTTCCATGGCAATTCGAAGTCTTCTGGTGCTGATTCCAAGTTAGATGTGAGGGCACATGATAGGGGTGGTTGTGTGGGGAACTAAATATTGGGTTCAATACTCAAATCACATGGGTGTGTCACGAACGTGCATGAGTTTGGAGGCGAATAATAAGTGGAAATCAGAGAAGAATCTAAATGCGTGAGGAGTTAGTGGACAAGCGTGGGGAGAAAAAGAAGTTAAAGGATGGGGGAAATGATAGAAACATGAGTGTGTTTGAGTTGGTGCTATCTCCAAACTTCAATCACTTTATGGAAAAGATAAAGGATATGCATAACAACATCAACATGAAGGGCTTTATTGGAATTTGGAAGTGGCTCCTTCCTCCATGGGAACAACGATAACGTACTCTAGTCTACGGGCTCTTGTTGCGAGTGACAAGAATGATATCATAACAGACAAACCATTATTGGCAACAATTGATCCTCCCTCCTTGGCCGTGTTGTGGACAAGACGGCATTTACTTTCAAAAAAAAAATGTGTTGGGTCAAAATAAAATGATAAATTGTTATTTTAGACTAAAATATGAGGTTTAATATTTGCTTCTGTTACAGGGAGACTACAAAGTGGTGTCCTTGCAATTTATATCGTCATGCTAATAAATTTCTCCAGTTATGTCGCCACGCCACATTTATGGATTGAAAGCCTTCGTTTGGCACCGTATGCATGTGTGTCAAACAGACCACATTTATAGATAAATTTTTTTTTTGAAGTCTAAAAGTTAAATGGCTAAATTTATTTTGGTCAAAAAATGATTAAATTGAACATAGAAGAAAAGCGAAATTTTTTTTTGTTCAAAGAATTTTTTCTCTTCTTTTTCTGAACAAAAAAGTTTCTGTGCGCATAATGTTTCTCTCATTATGCGTACAGAAAGGGAAACGTGGGCGGATTGACTTGGGCCTCGTAGGTGTCACTAGTCCGAAGATTCTCCTGTTTTGAATATGCATTCTATTCAAGGTTGTTCTTATAAAAAAGTTATACCATGTTTTTGTAATTATTACAATGAAAAGTACTTCTCGCTTTAAAAAGAAAACCCCAAACCAATACACCTTGTAATAATTTTTATTTTCGGCTTTGTTGCTAACTATGATGTGATTAGAAGATTTAGAAAAAATATAAAGTTACTAGCAGTGAACGAGTGATACAGACTTCGTATAATTTATAAGAATTTTAAATCTTTATATAAAAAATATACAAAATATTTTTATATCAGTTATTTAGAAATATTTAACCATAAAACCATTTTTTTTATGGAACAATAAATTACGCTAGAGAAAATGAATGTAATACTAATATCAAAAAATGCAACAAGATTTGTTGATTTATTTTTATTCTTTTTCTTCTTCTTCTTTTACCTATTTTTATTTTTTCTTTTGGGCGCCAAGTGCTTTCCATATTCGGTTCACTTCTTTAGAGTTAGAAGCCAGGTTGCGTTTTAAAACAACCCTGAACCCTTTCTTAGGGTTTTGCCGGTGATTAGGTCGGAAGAAGACGACGGAGAAAAATGGGAAGTGGGTCAACATTGGCTGGGAAGGAAGTTCCCATCATCGGTAGCGACGTCGGCAGTTGGATTGAATTATCCGTGCCTTCTTCCTCCAACAGTGCTGCCGCTGCCGTTGACAGTGGTGCTGCTACTCTTGGACCCCCCAACGAGGACCGCGCCTCTTGCATCGTTATTGGACATCCATCTACTTATCTAATATGGTTAACTTCCTCTCTCTGTCTCATCAATTTCTAGCTCTGCTCAAATTGCCTGTGTCGTTATATATCAATTAATTTTTCTATTAAAATCCTGACACTGTTACTACCAACCGTCATCGTGGCCCCTTCCGTAGGAGAATTCACAAGACGCATCCTCAAGCATTAGAGTTACTAGAGCTCCGTGCTTCCCAAGAATTTCCTAGACTTGGCTTGAGGTTCATTTTTCCTGATGCGCTCTGCCCATTTGCCTTTATCTGCAAAAACGAGGTTACGTATTCATGAAACATCACGCTGCAAATACACATTTTAGTTGTTTTGTGCTTTATTGATCATTCGTTAGTGTGTACCCTGGACATTCTATCTTGTCATTTATTTAACTAAATAATGCTTTAATTAATTGCAGTTTACTGCCACTTCTAGATTCCCCTACTTGCTTTATGTATTGACTGTGTCTGGGGTGGCTTACCTCATGAAAATTAGAAATTTTTCTACATATGCGTCTGGCTCCATCTTCCCAGCAGATGAGCTTATAGAGCTTAATGTGCACGATTATTCAAATCGTACAGCAATGACTGCAGTAACAGCGACTTCCAGATGTCTTGTTGTTGGTAGAAACGATGGTTCTGTTTGCTGTTTCCAGCTTGGTGTACTTGACCCAAGTGCTCCTGGTATGGTTTACCTGGCTCTTCACTCTCAAATTATAGTATGTGCCACAGCATGATAGTGTAATGTCCATATCCTCTGGGAAATTGAGTTTGCATTCATACTGCTTTTCCCAATTGATATAGGCTGATTTCTCCTAAATAAATTGATATGGCAAACTATATCCTAACTCCTAAGATACTCTTATTGCTTCTTGAGTGTCATTTTGGTGATCAGCATTGTCATTGTGTTATGGCTTTGGTTGTGCAGCATCAATGTTATTTTTCTCTTCAACCTCTGGAGCATTCTTGATTTTAATTGACTACTTATTTATTTAAATTTTTATTTGTTTATAATGCATTTGTTTTTCCCCAAAGGATTTGCAGTTGAGCTGCGAGATGAAACTGGAATCAGCCGATTGTGGGGTTTAATGTCAAGGTAACATCTTTTAAAGACATTAACATGAAGTAATCAAAATATGTTTTATTAATGAACATTTGATATACTTTTTCTACTCTTCTAATGTATCTTCTTTTTCTTGGATTTTCCTATTGCATTATGAATCTAAGATATTAATTAAACAAGTTTTATAGGGGTAAAATGGTGAGTTTGGTACAAGACTTGGTGATATCCGAGTTTCATGGGAAAAGATTTGTGTTTGCGCTTCATTTGGATGGGACTTTACGAGTTTGGGATCTTGCATGTAATAGCAGGGTTTTTAGTCATACTATGGGCACTGCAACCATGGCAGGTAATTTCCATCCCTAAGCTCTTGCCCAACCTTTATATTCTTATACATTCTTCATATGCATGCCTCATCATCAAGTAGGCCTCTCTAAACTACTACTACTACTACTACTACTAATTTCTACTAATGTATTCATGTCTAAATGAGTGGAATAAATTAAGAAATCTGGCTATGGCTGTAGGTGAAGGGTTTCAGGATTACAGGATCCAACTTCTACTACTACTACTAATTTCTACTGTATATAATGTATTCATGTCTAAATGAGTGGAATAAATTAAGAAATCTGCCTATGGCTGTAGGTGAAGGGTTTCAGGATTACAGGATCCAACTTCTAAACTTAGGAATTTCAGATAAAAGGGTATGATGGAATTGGTGGATTATTTGGCAAAGCTTGAATGCCAAGTTGTGACTGGATTTGATGTTAAATGATTGGGTTCTTAAAGATTCAAAGTTTCTTGTGGCTTATTTTTAGCATCCAGTCAGATTTTGCATCATATATTTAGGGGCTTTTAAAGAGAACAAAATGAGAGGATTTCATAGGAAAACAACATTCAGCATTCAGCTAGGCAAGAATGGCTCCAATTCTTTATTTGGTGGAAATAATTTTTATTTCTTATAGCACTTATGCCTGAGGAAGGGATTTTAGACCGGCATTTTTTTTTTTGGGTGTCTTCCTTATTGGAAATGGTAAATATTGTGTCTCTTTTCTCCGAGAACTTCAAATATAATTGAAAATGATTATCCTCCTTTGCTTTATTTAATGATAATATCATGCATTGTCTTTCTTGTTGTTCGCTTTACTCACTAAGACAGATGTACTCAGTACTCTCATACTTGAATGTTTTTTGTTATTCAGGCACTACCTTTTTAAAATTATGGGTGGGTCAACCTCACCTGGATTCAAGTACAATTCCATTGGCAATCTTTTACAGGCATGCTTCGGTATGAATCTAGACTGTGATTTCAACTCAATGGTTATAGACAAAATCCAGTGTTGCTTTTGTTTTACCCTTGCTATGTTCTGTTTGTATAGACATTAAAAGCTCTAAGGTTTGATAACAGGAATTTACAAGTGAGTTGAAAGTGATTAGGTTGAAAATGGTTAATTGATCTATAATAATTTCTTATGGGTAAGTATAGAAGAATTGCATGACAAAGATTAGAGGGTTTCATTCTAACATATGAATATTAAAAATGAATAAAATTGCATGTGAATATTAAAATTGAATAAAATCATTTAAGTCATAGAATGCGTGAAATTAAACTTGTCGATATTTAATTTTCTTCTAGCGTGCATAATATGCTAATAGCATTTTAATTTACTTGATAGAGAGTGATTGCTGATTGTTAGAAATCTCATTCAATAAATGGTAGAGAATAATTTGGAAAATGTCAACCACAATTTCCTCATTTAGCTCAGAAGCGGCCTTGTCAGGTAAATGGACAGGATTTGGGCAGTCACTTTTGATGACTTTGTGATTATTCTTTCATTTAAATTTTCATTCCCTTCTCTTTTTGTTTTTGTCTAAGGTTGGATGCCCTATCTTTTCTTATGAACTATGAAGGAGGCTGTGAAAAAGGAACTGTGTCTGTTTTTTTCACTTTGTTGAAAACTGGTAGTAGACACAACATAATTTAAATAGTACCTAGACACCTTGGATTCTGTTGTGTTGCTGTTTCCCATTTTCATGTGTCAGTGTCCATGCTGTCTAGCTTATGAACTTTGGTTGAATAAAGACTGTATATAGATCTTAATTTTCCTTCTTCAAAACAATGAGACATCATTAGGATTCTTAACATCTGAAGTTGTGGGAGTAATGTGGGTTTTTTTTTTAAACACTGTAATACATGCTAGGTATGATTAATCAATGTTGCAGTTTTTTTTGGGGGCTTATTTCACTTGTATTTCCTTTTTTATTTACTGATATTTTGGGATCTGTATTGAAGGATGACAGCTTTGAGATGATATCTGTACACAATATCCAATATATTTTTGGTGACAAAATTGTTTTCTCAATGGAGACTTCAATACAAAATATCCCCCTGGAGGAGGTAACTTACTGGCCATTTAATCTAGCTTTGATTTAAGCTTTTAGATGTAATTTTTTCCCTGCACCAAATGTCAGACAGCTCTAGTTTTGTCCAGGGAGGATGTGTTGATGTCAAATTAACTTCAGACAAGATATGGATACTGAAGGATGATGAATTAGTCTCACACATGCTTTTTGCAAATACTGATGAGTATGTGACATTTATCAGTTCCTGTCAGGCTGTTTAATTGATTATTTCCTGTTAGTAGGGCAGTGTAAAGTGGGTATTCTATCTCCAATGCTTTTTTTGGCATTTTGATACTAAATTTCAAAATTGTAGAAAGCTATTTACCTTTTTCCTACGCAGATGATTTAGAACTCACATGTAGCTTGACTTTGGTCCATATATTGTGACATAACATAACTATGGCATCTGTTGAACAGTTAGGGTCATGCTAATGTTAATGAGATAACTTAGTTTGCAGTTAATTATTTCATCATGAGTGTGACTAGTTTTGCTACATTTGTAATATGGTTGTTGAAGCTTAATTAACTATCCTCTTTCTTGTCAGGGAAGAAGCATTTTCTTATGCATTACAGGAAGAGTTTGTTGCTGATCAACTATTTCAAAGTTCACAACATCTCGCAGATGAAATTCTGCGGATTGCACACTCATTATTTTCATCTTCCAAGGTATAAGGTCATGTGTATTCTTCCATTTTCTTCTCTAAAATTTGGAATTCAGTCACTAAGTTAGGGATTTTAAGCTTTAAAGATGGTCTTGATGTCCTTTTATTCCTTTGCTATATTATTGGAAAAGATTTATACCTTGGAATTTATTGTATCCATTTGTGCATATTTGTTTGTTAGCGATTTGGCAAGCGCACCAGTAATAAAGAGTAAGTAAGATATCGTTCCCACGAGTACTACGTGACTAACTACCCAAAAATTTAACCGAATTAGTTAGACGGAAACGTTAGATCGAAGACAGCTCTAATCAAAAACTGATAAAGTAAAAGTTAAATGACAGTAAATTTTTATAAAGCTTTTCTTAAATGACAGCAAACAAACACTGAGGCTGAAGAAATTAATCTAATTAAAAGCCTAGAGTTACTAATTCCTCTCCTCTGTCCTAAAAATTGTAAAACTTCTCTCACGCACTTACAACTCTATCAACCGTATAAGTTAATCCTAAGGGGCCGTTTGGTATCCAAGAAAGAGTAGGAATGGAAAGGAAAGAGTAGGAATGGAAAGGAAATAGGAAAATGGAAAGGAAGAGAGAATGGAAAAAGGAGAAGCAAAAGGAAAAAAAAAACTTGTTTGGTATGCATTGGAAAAGAAAGGAAAAAAATAAGATTATTATATTAAAGATAATAAAAAATAAATATATAAATAATTTATTATTTTGCCCTTAAATACCCTCAGCACGGCCGGTCGACCGGTTGGCATGCTTGTAGCAGCCGGTCGACCGGCTGCCATGCCTGGCAGCAGTCGGCTGCCAGGCGCCTGCCATGGTTGCCAGTCGCCGATCGGCGCCTGCCAGGCGACTGCCATGGCTGCTAGGCACCTGGCAATCTGCTGCCAGGCGCCTGCCATGGTTGCCAGTCGCCGGACTGCCATGGCTGCCAAGCACCTGGCAATCTCCCGAACAGCCGGATGGTCTCCAATATCAGATTCAAGCGGGACGAGTGCCGCGCAAATGAAATTTGAATGAATGGGTAAATAAGTAATGTTACTTTGCTTTCCATTCCAATGACCGGTTTTCCATGACTTTGTGGATGGAAACCAAAAAGTTGATTTTGAAGGAAGAGTGAAATTCGACTTTCGTTTCCCACTGATACAGTATGTCATACCAAACGACGGAAAAACGCTACAGTGTTGGAAAGGCGCTTTCCTTTCCCACTTCCGCGTGCATACCAAATGGCCCCTAAGTTATTCTAATAACTTAAAATAATTCTTCCGAATCTCAATTAAGATACTTAACACTTACTAACCAAGATTCATGCACTTGTCCTCCTTATTTAGAGTTTTACTCTCACCTTCCTCTCCCGAGTTCGATGACAGCAACGAGCAATTATAGAGATTGATCAAGTCCATATAATGCAGCAGTAAAATGAATAGAAATTGATTGAATAAAAGTTTCAAATGCATGAGAGAAAACAAAATTTAACCTGGAGTTGAGTTCATAGTAACCCTAGAAGGAAAATCTAGCTATTCATGAATTTTAAATGACAGGAAGTAGAAATAAGGATAGAAATAGCCATGAATCTGATATTGGATGATAGATTTGAGTCCCAAAGCCTTGAAAGTCTAGTTCTCCTTCTTTTCTCAGCAAAAACAACATTTCCCAGCTTCCTTCATATTAGAATTTTTCTAGAAAATAACCTCTGCAGTTATTTAAAACATTCCATAATGTGGTAGAAAATTCATTTCGGAGCATAGAAAATCAAGGTAGCAGCGGAGGGCTACCGTTGCAGCGGTGTGAACTCACTGCTGCAGCGTGGAGGGCAGAAACAATTGCTGAGAAATTGCATCTCCAGCGTCGGGTGCTGGATAGCTAGCAGGTCCTCACCGCAATGGTGGAAGGCAGAGGCAAATGCTGAAGAATCTCGGCGCTAGGCTATTTCTTCCATATTAGTCTTCTAATTCCTTACTCCCAATATGGTTTCCTTTCCTCTATTTGGTGATTCTTCTCTGTATCCTGAAATGCAAGATTAAACACCAATTATTAGCATAAAAATGAGGGTAAATCAAGAAAGTAACATTGAGCTTAAGGAATTTCAAATTAGAAAATCTTGAGGCAAAAGAATTACATCAGTAAAATTCAAGCAAAATCAAGGTTTAGATATCAAGAAAAAGTGCATAAAAATCATGGTAATTGGAAAATTAACATTGTTGCATTGGGCTTCTAGGTATATGCTTAAATAGATGCTTGCATGGAAAATAATATCTGAGGCCTATGATGATTCATACAGGGCTGATTTTTTCACTCTTAGAATAAGGTGGTGGTTGAGAGCATAATTCATGCACTTCAGGTGCACATGAATGATTGATCTAAAAGGGAAAATGTGGTGGCATACCATTTGATTTGAGAATCTATGAAGGCTACAT
This sequence comes from Biancaea sappan, assembly GCA_037074585.1. NCBI lineage: Eukaryota > Viridiplantae > Streptophyta > Magnoliopsida > Fabales > Fabaceae > Biancaea > Biancaea sappan. The sequence goes on along the minus strand of CM073496.1, from coordinate 51,324,982 downwards.
ATGTCTAAGTGATTATCTAACTAATGCACCAAAAATGTAAAATATGCAAATTTTTACTAAAAAGGCTCTATTTGAGTTAATCAGAAATTTACATTGTAACCTTGTATAAATACATTATCCTTGTCTGCATCTATTATTGGTCACCAGAGGCAACTCATCCCTCACTTTCTCTGAACATAAAAGAAAAAGGAAGATGAAGGAATTACTTGGCAACTTTCTTGTCACTGGAACTTGTTTGTACTAATTGTTATTGCATTTCCCATTCGTTAAATATATTAATTACAGTTTCTCAATGCTATTTTCTGCAGGATGATATTGTGCCTTTTGTATCTTCAATTTTCTTACGCAGGCTGCTTCTTCCTGGAGTGCATCACAGTTCTGTTTTGTATGCAACCCTAATTGAGTATAGAAAGCATTTGGTTGAATCTGAGTTCCAAGCGTTAACTGCTGATGGACTAAAAAAGGAGATACTTTCACTTATTGAACATGAGGTTACCATTGTCATTTCTATGTACTCTTTCTTTTCATTCTTACTTTCTTTTTTCTCCCTCTTCCATTTTGGGAGGGATCAGTCTGGTACAGTAAAATGACAAGATTCCTGTGATAGGTTGGAACTGAAAAGATGTCCATATTTAATTGCTGGAAGTATTTTTGTACCCGTTACTTCCATAATTGGTGCAAGAACAATGCCTCATGTGGCTTGCTTGTAGACTCCTCTGCTGCTGCAGTCGGTTTAATTAGAAAAAGTTCAGTATCGCTTTTTCGGTCTTTGGAAGATATTGAGCGGATTATAGAGGGTAATTATAGATACTTCACTGTATCTCATTTTTCTCTTACTAATTTCTATTTTATACCCAGTAAAAACAGATTTCTAGCTTTTCTCTTGGGCTTTGATTTGGAGTTTTGAATTGAATGGAGTGAGGCGGTGGAGACAACCCATTGCATGAAAGTTTAATGAAAAAATGGATGGTAACCCACTCCCATAGTTTGGAAGTTACATGTCATTAATTGGCTGGGGTGAGTTTGAAGGAATCTTCAATATTTTCCCTTGTGTAAATAAAATGGAAAGATAGAAGAAACTAAAAATAGAAGGGGCTGAAAGAGGAAATGAAGAATCACAAGGAAGCCAACCCATTCCAGTCCCTCCATTTTGGAGGTGTTGGAAAATGGGGTCTGAACCCATCCCACTTGCAATCGATCCTCCAAATCAAGCCTTTACTATTAATTAACCTCTTTACTTAATTACTTGATCATTATTTTATATCTAGTGTTTTTCTTTCCTTACTTAATTTTATCTTCGTTTATATTCTTAGGCTCTTCAGAAGAAGGTGGTGATCTCACAGGTCTAGTGGATTTATTTGATCATGATCTTGAATGTGAAATTCCAATAGAATTGCTCAGATGTGTTCTGAATTTTAGCCAACAGTTAGGCAAAACTGCTTCTTCTATATTTTATGAGTCACTTCTAAGTGTGCCAGCAATCTCTTCTGAAGACATTATTCGTTGTATAGTGAAGATTCTGGGAACTGGATTTGGTACATCAGGTCCACTTCTCCATATGTCCATTCCTGGAAATAATATAGTTCTGGAGAAGGAGTTCATAGATCATAGAACTCTGAGGAAACTTTCTATTGACATATTCTTGTCTCTTCAAGGCTTGTACAAGAAGGCTGCCTCATGGGGCAGGATTTTAAACGTAATTGAGGGTTTCCTGAAATTTTTGGTTCCCCAGAAAATTGTACATAACTTCAATACTGAAAATTCATCCAATATCAATTCTTCAATTGTGGTCCATGCTACTTATCAGATTGCAAAGGTGATGTTTGAGTCTGCCTGGGACTTTCTTCTATTCCTAAGCTATCTGGTGGATATCAGTGGGCAGGTCAGTCTAAACTTTTCACAATGTTTTTCTTCTAGTAAAATTCAGTTGACTCAAATGGTTGTGTAGTTAATTCAGACTGCTATTAGTGATTGCTCACTAGTTAGTTATATTTATTTGTTAATTTGTAATTTTGCTATGCCCTGGTTTGTTTGGTTGGAGAATAATGTTTGTATCTTCAAGGGCATCTTCATGCTCTAACATATGCTGTAGGATAGGTTGGTGTGCTTCTCTTTGGTGCTCTGTGCACATATCTTTTAAAGTAATTGCTTTATTTGATATGTAGAGAGATTAGTTAACCCAGCTGCTTGTTTGAGCTACTTTGGATTGTTCTCTTTGTTTTCTTTTAAATTTGAAGGGCATCTTATCCTCCCACTTAGTTGTGCTTCTTCCTTTTTCTCCTCAATAACTTTTTAGCCGTTCTATACAAAAAAAAGATGTGATATTACTGAAATGGTTTTGATTTATGTATTAATCTCTCAACTTTAAGCAAACTAATAAACCAGGGAAACTAAAGTATACTACCAAGGTAACTTTGCTTTTTATTGCTTAGTTTGATGCGTTCACACTGTTGATGATTGGAGAACTGGATGACCTAAGTTGTTTGTAAGTCATGTACGTCCTCTTATGTGAATTAGAGGCCAAAATGTGGTAAACAGCTTTCTCATACTGCATTGTAATGTAAAGAGTAACCTAGTTTGAAAGTTTAATTGTATGAATGCAACTGTAGGTGTCATTGATAAACTATATTTGTGAATGGTTTATATAACTATCATCAGTAAAAATATATTTTTCTAAGGACTCCTTTGCCTTATAACCCGTGAGCAGTGGCGGTCAAAATTGATTTAGGGTTGTGTAAGTGGGAAATTTTGTTATGTCTGGCCATCAAAACAGGTTTGGGGATGCCTCTATGTGGAAGAACATCACTTTACCAAGGATTAGCCATTAGTTTACGGGTAGGTCCTTTTAGGTGTTGCACCTAATGTCTGATTGCATTGGATAACATGAAGAAACTACTTAATGTAAGTCCACATAGAACCTATCTCACATTAAAATTAAACAAATGCAACCGTATACATTATCTTGCATGGATGGAGCTAATCCTAATTCTCATCCAAGAAGGAACCTCAATGAACATAAACACAAAATGGATCAAAATCAGGTCCGCTAGTAATTCCCCTAAAAACCCAAACAGACCAATGGCCAGCTGAACTGTGGAAGGACCTTAACAGTTATGGAACATCATAATTTGACTGACATCAAATTAAAATTAAAATTTATTGTTTCCCAGCTTTTTTGGCTTGTGTTTTTCAAGTTTTTTGTTGCCAACATTTCTAGATATGTTGGCAACTAAATACTTTTCTTTTTCCTTGTTTATTTGAATTGTTTAAATTGACATATTGTATGCAGAAGTTGCACAAGTATTTGATAAGTCATATGTTTCAGATTTTTTTCTTTTTTTTTTTTGCAGATCCATATGTCGCATGATGATATAACCAAAATACAAGTTGAGTTGGTTCCAATGCTTCAAGAAATTATTTTTGAGTGGCTAGTTATCATCTTCTTTGCCATCACACCATCTGCACCAGCTGTGATTGACGACTTCAATTACAAACTTTCATCATTACAAATTGGTAGGTTTTATGTTGTATCTTTCTACTGATCACTACACTAGCCAGTTTCAATATGGTTAACATGGATTTAGCATTATGAGGGAATGAAGGCATACATGATTGCTATCTCTTCCAAAAAACAAAAGGAAAAGAATTTGAAGATTTTCATTAGGCTGCTATAAATTTGTGCTGGCCTCCTAAAAGAAAAATTTAGTATTAAACTGTGGGTTTTGGAGAAATACATAATTTGTTAAGGACCCAATTTTAACAGTATGTTTTACAGGGACCTGAATGTAAGTGTTTTTATTTCAGGGACCTTTTATTTCTTGGAATTAAGGCTGCAAGGTCTGCAGTGTTATATCTTTTTTGTGAATGTTTATGAGAAATGTGCCATGTGTTTTGATAATTTGTGGAAAAATCTAGTTAAATGCATATGCATATATTAGATATAGAATCTACTGTAAATTGTTTTGAAAGGGTATGGTGCTATATAACATGAGGTTTAACTTAAAAAGGTAAATATTGAAAGGGGATGAATGTCTTACATTTTAATCCCACAAGGAGTGAAAGTGTGTCAAACAAGAACATTCTGTTGTTTATTCTGTTAGAATTTTGTAGTTATACCCCATTCCCAATACCATTGGGGTGTTATTGTTAAATTTTATGTCATAGGGGTTGACTTTGAAGATATCAGTATCACAATGAGTCAAATTATATCATTTGTCCTTTAATCTATACAAATTTATTAGTCAGCAGATATATGAATCAAATGTTGGGCTAGGTATTCATGCTCGCGCCACAAGCAAAAGTATCTAGCCTTGCCCATAATAGTTTATTTTGGTATTTGGATTGAATTGCATTGCATAACAATTAAAAGTAATTCAGAAAGTATATCTTATGTTTGGTGATTAAAACAACTTCTCACCATTGCATTTTTATTGAATGGAGGGTTATGTAATTGAAGACATACATTATATAGTGTTACTCATTCTGGTCATGATTCCAGATAGCAACATACGAAATCGGTCATGGAATGAGAAGCTTGGCAGATGTGACTTCACATTGGCTTTTATATTCTTGCTGAATACTAGAAGTTCATACATGGACAGTAGCCACCTTTCTTCAGAATGTTTTTCAAATATGCAGAGCATTGTTGATAAGAGTAGAGACTTTGTCAGTTGGATCATCTGGGATCAGGCTGGAGGATCTTCTACCTTCTTGAGCCGTTCAATTGATCTCTCTTTTGTCCTTTTCAAGCATGGGCAGTATGGTGCTTCTGAGGTTATTTTCTTCCCTTGTTCTTTTCCCTAGAATGAGAATTTGACCCCCCCCCCCAAAAAAAAATCTTACTCTCTGGTGTACTAAAACCGTTTGATATGTAAAATAATGTCAAAAGCATTTGCTTACAATGGCGGAGGCACATCTACAAAAGGAGAAGACATCCCAAAGTATTCAAGAAGCTGATGGTGGATGGTGTATACGTCATCATCTTCTAGGATGTTCTCTACTTGCACAGGTGCAGTGTGGATTGCACGGCACCCTAAAAGAGAAAAAAGTGTACGATGCCGTCCGCTGTTTCTTCAGGTAAAATAATTTAACTGAATTAAATCTTTATTATTCAGTGCATTGTGTGGACTTACATTATTCAGAGAATTAATTCTTAATGGATAAACCCAAGATTAGATGTTTGTTGCCAAATTGTCAGACAAAAACATGACAAACGGATATTTTGTTACAGCTCAGCATATGATTTGGTTCCTCCACATGTCATGTATTTATAGGAGAACTTGATAACAGACACTTGAAGAACTTCATTTTAGTCTAGTCCATTTTTATCTGGCATTTTGAGCATTCGAGTTTAGTTCATTTTTATCTGACATTTTGAGCCTCACTTAAGTGATGTTGGATGCCTGCCCCCTAAATTTTGGATAGAACTCCAGCTACATATTAATTTTGATTATCAAAAGGTCTAAATGACCATTATCTCACTTATATTGCATGCTTGCTATTGCAGAAAATGCCTATTTTTAAATGCCTAACTTCTTGGCAGAAATTGTTGAATCAGTCTTATCTCAGAAAACCTACTAATTTGGAGCAAATATAGCACTGGTAACAATTGATATATACTAAAACAAAGTAGTGTAAAGGGATGGAGAGATGAGCAAAGAGAGAGAAGACAAGAAACAGGAAATTCAGGAACCAGATTAATTCAAGCAGTTATTCAATCAATCATCAACTTTGAAATCTTATGGAGAACAACCTTTGCATATAGTTAGGCAGTAAATAAGTATAATTCTTCATAATTCGATTCTCTAACCTAATAGATAATCTAATCAAATTATATCATAAATTATAATCAAACAAATTTACTAACCTATTAATTGAATATGATGTAATACACAATCGCTGAATTGAATTTTTTTTTTTTTTGATAGAAAAAGAAATATTATTAAGTAGAAAGGAGAGATACAAAGGGAATGGTTACAAAAGGTGGAGGACAAGAGATCCTCCTAAGAAAAAACATGAACATAAAGTAAAGTAAGAGAAACTAACAGACAGCGCAAACACCCCACATAGCCCCTAACAACGTATTAATGCAATAACGCCCTCCAGTCCCTATAAACATCAGATATAGGCATCCCCTTGAACAGCCCATTGGTTGAAACCCACAGTGAAACCACGTAACGAATTCGATCCCATAACATCTGAGTAGGCATACACCGATCATTAAAAACTCTGGCATTTCTTTCCAGCCATATGCACCACACAGATGCGAACAGAGCCGTATTCCAAAGAGTTCTGTTGTCCTTCCTATGGCCAAAACCAATAAATTTAGTCGCAAGGAAATCACCAAGGTCCTTTGGGCAAACCCAACTCTCGTCAAAGAGATCAAATAACCTATTCCAAATACTCCAAGCCACGTCGCAGTGCAGGAATAAATGATTACTTGTCTCTGAATGTTTGAAGCACATAATGCAAACGTCCGGGGATAAAGCCTTAAGTGGCCTTCTGATTTGACACAGATCGTTTGTATTAATTTTATTGAGCACTGCAAGCCACAAAAAGGCTTTAACCTTTGAAGGAGCCTTAACTTTCCAATAAGATTTTTTAAACAAAGGGGAGACGATAGGGTTACGGGCGAGATAATTGAGGAAGGAAGCACAAGTGTAAGAGCCTGAGGAATCAAGCTTCCACATTCTCCTATCAGGAAAAGGAGAAAGGCGAATAGGATCAAGGATGTTAAGCAATACGGAAAGGTCAGGCAAAAGTCTATCATTAACATTCCTGGCAAAATGCAAATTCCAACAAGGGTGATCCCCTTGTAAGCAAAAGAATTCAGAAATGGGGGCGTCATGGAGGGAAGATAAGGAATAAAGGCGCGGGAATCTTTCTTTGAAGGGGGTGGGATCAATCCAACAGTCCTCCCAAAACCAAAAACGGGAACCATCACCAACAATAAGAGATATCGAAGGAGAGAAGAGGTGATATACTTGAGAAATCGCTTTCCAAGGACTTGCGTGCGTAACGACATCCCCCAAGCCAGCGTCCCATCCATTCCGGTGAAGCCCATACTTAGCTTTGATCACCTTGTGCCAAAGGGAGTTAGGCTCTAAGGGAAATCTCCATAACCATTTAGCCAAAAGAGAGATGTTTTTAGACACAAGATTTCCAAGACCCAAGCCGCCTTCATCCTTAGGTTTGCAACACACCTCCCAACTAACCAAGTGGCCCTTCTTTTCCCCCCCCACTGTCATTCCAGAGAAAGTCCCTCATAATTCTCTCAATCGTTTTAGCCACTCCGGAAGGGATTTTGAACAAGGACAGAAAGTACAGGGGCACACTAGATAAGGAGGCCTGAATAAGGGTCAATCTGCCTCCTAAGGAGAAGTAAGGGCCTTTCCAACTGTCAAGCTTGCGAGAAATTCTTTGAATAATGGGATCCCAAAAAGATTTGGCTCTAGGATTACCTCCAAGAGGGACACCTAGATAGTTAAGAGGCCAGTTGAGAACCGCGCAACCGGCTTGCTCCGCCATCTGCCCGAGAGAATCATCCTGAATGTTAATGCCAGCTAGGCCACTTTTGCCTAAGTTAACACGGAGACCTGAGACCAGCTCAAAAATCTGAATCAGTGTAAGCACTCTAAGAAAGTTATCCTTATCCTTGGGCAAGAAGAGGATTGTGTCGTCAGCAAACTGCAAATGAGTAACCATACATCCATCTCCCTTTATTGATAGTCCTTTGAGAATCCCTCTCTCGGACCCCCGCCTCAACATGCAGCTAAACACGTCGGCCACCAGGGTAAAGAGGAATGGAGATAACGGATCTCCTTGCCTGATCCCGGGCTGTCCATTGATAATAACCGAAAAAACGACAGAGGAAAGACATCCATTCATCCACCGTCTCCATCTAACACCGAAACCCTTGCGATGAAAAATCAAGTCCAAGAAGTCCCAATTGACCATATCATAGTCCTTTTCAAAGTCTAATTTAAATACTAAGCCCTGTTGTTTTCTGCGTTTGACATCATCAACTAGCTCATTAGCTATCAGGCTGGCATCAAGAATTTGACGGTCAGCGATGAAGGCGCTTTGGTTCTCCGATATGGAAAACTCAATAACCGTACTCAATCTGTCGGAGAGGACCTTGGCGATGATCTTGTAGACACTAGTAACCAGGCTTATAGGTCTGAAATCCCCCACCTTAATGGATCTGTCTTTTTTGGGAATAAGGGTGATGAAGGTAGAATTCATGCTAGTAGGAATACGGCCAGTATGGAAGAATTCATCAAAGACTTTCAGCAAATCGTCCTTCACTATCGACTAGCAGGCTTGGAAGAAAGCCATATTGAAACCGTCAGGCCCAGGAGCTTTATCCTTATCCATCTTGAAAATTGCATTTCTAACTTCTTCCTCCTCAAAGGGTCTTTCTATCCAAGTCCTTTGGGTATCATCGATGGGGATCCAATCCAAACCCTCAATTGTGGGTCGTTCTTGCATGTCCTCCTTGTAGAGTTTCTTGAAGAAACTAGTCGACTCTTCAGAGATCCCCTCATTGTCCCTCACCATAATACCATCCTCCGTCTCAAGCTTTTTAATGAAGTTCCTTCTCCTCTTTCCATTCACCACCTTGTGAAAGAATCTTGAACTCACATCACCCTCACGAACCCATTTAATTCTGCTCTTTTGGCGCCATTTTATGTCTTCTTTTTTCCTAATGGTATCCAAATCATTCCTGAGAATCACTTTACGCTTAGCGAGATTCTCCTCAAGGCCACCCTCACTCTCTAGTTTGTCGAGAGCATCCAATTCCTTAAGAATATTAGACTTTTGGATTCTGATGTCCCCAAAGACTTCTTTGTTCCAGGTCTTTAACTTCTCCTTCACGTATTTTAATTTCTTCATAAACTTAAATCCCTCCCATCCTGGATTTGTGTATTCTGACCACCACTTCTCTACGTTGCTAAAAAAAGACCGGTGTAGAAGCCACATATTCTCGAATCTGAAAGGGGTAGGACCCCATTTGACTCTGCTAGTCTCAAGGATAACGGGGAAGTGATCGGACACCAGGCGAGAGCCAACTTCTTGAATGGGGTCAGGAAACGAATCCTCCCATTCGGGAGTGAGCAAGAATCTATCAAGGCGAGAGGAAAAAATCGAGCCCCTGTTAATCGACCAGGTGAATTGAGCATTAGAAAGTGGGAGATCCTTAAGGCCGCAATCCCTGATAAAGGAGTTAAAACCTTTCATGCTAGCATTGATCTTTGATCCTCCAAGCTTTTCATCAGGGGACCTCACCACATTGAAATCACCGCCAACACACCAATGGGGGTTACAAAAACCATGAATTGAATTTTTTAACACATGATAAAATGAATATAAACTCCTTTTCCTTTGTCAACTATAATCTTGTGATTTCTAACAGCAATTAAATGATGTGGTGATGCGTATTGCAATTTATATGTGGTTGGGAATTTAATGGTGAATCAATCTTGAAGGAAAATTCAGATATTTGAATACAATGATCTGAAAAAACAAACAAATAAATAAAAGCAGAGTTGACTGTGGAGAACTTACTGGTGGTTAAGCACTTTGTTTTATATGTCTCGGCTGCCTGGATAATGATACCTGTGGTTTAGTAGTACATACATATATATATATATAGGGAACCAGTTTTTCTGGTATGCAAAGATATTGGACAGCTCTATAATATGTTTTTACAGGGTTTTAGTTCTATGTTCTGTTTTGAGATTTTTCTTGTAATTTCTGGTTGGAGGATTATTTGTCCTCAAAGAAGCTGTAAATGATTTTTCTGATTAATTTTCTTCTTCTATGAAAGACAATATCTCTTTATATTTGCTTACAGTTGTCCTAGAAGTGTGAGGTTCACTGTTATGGTGTTTCAATTCAGGTCTTCATCAGGACATAGTGCATCTGAGGCTTTGCAAAGTTTGCCTCATGATATAGGATTGCCATATCTTAGTTTTGGTGAGTATCTTAATGACTAGATTGTAATTATCTAAAGCAAATAAGCAATCTCATATTTTAGTTGCTTATCAATTTGTTCCTTCCCCCCGCTTTTCTTATGCAGGTACTTGTGCATCAACTGCTGTGTGGAGGCTTCATTACTACCAGTGGGCAATGCAATTATTTGAACAATATAATATTAGTGAAGGTGCTTACCAGTTTGCTCTTGCTGCCCTTGAGCAAGTTGATGAAGCTCTACATATGAAAGATGACAAGCATATGAGAGATTTAACTGATGAATCAGCAACAACCGTCAAGGGACGACTCTGGGCAAATGTCTTCAAATTTGCTTTAGATCTTGGCCGCTATTTTGATGCATATTGTGCAATAATTTCAAATCCAGATGAGGAGAGCAAATACATCTGCTTGAGACGTTTCATTATTGTTCTTTATGAACAAGGTGCTATCAAGGTTGGCTACACTATGAAGAACTTTTCTGACTGTCCTTTGTAAATCGGCCTCTACCTTTTCCATGAAATAGACTGATTTTAAATTAACCATTTAGCCACAATATTCTAATTGTCACAGCACATTCTGCAAGAAAATGACTTCAGAATTATCAAATTGTGACAACTGGTATCAGCTTAGAATGATTGGGGAATTTGATATTTGTGTAGGATGCAAGTTTAAGTTAGTACTCCCTCCTACATTATTCGCGCGCACGCGTACACACACATTATGTTTTGTGTGTTTGTGTGCACGTAGGAAGGTCTCAATTATTTTTAAAATGTAATCTTCATGTGGATATTTCTCTCTTAAAAATTTTGACATTTCCAGTCACATTTATTTAGTATACCCCACCCTTCCTCTCTAATTTTCTATTGTTTCTGTTATTTGTAGATTCTTTGCAGTAATAAGCTTCCCCTTGCTGGTTTAATGGAGAAGGTAGAGCAAGAGCTTGCTTGGAAGGTGTGCTGTGAAGCCCTGACTGAGCATTTGAGTGCCTTTAATTTTGTTTCCTTCAAATTCATTTACAGAATTTTTACTGTGGGTGTAGGCTGAAAGATCAGATATATCTGCAAAGCCAAACTTGTACAAGTTGCTTTATGCACGTCAAATGCATCAACATAATTGGCGACGAGCAGCAAACTACATGTACCTGTATTCAGCTCGTCTGAGAACTGACGTGGCTCTAAAAGATGACCAGGGTGCTTCATTGATATTGCAAGAGAGGCTGAATGCACTCTCTGCTACTATTAATGCATTGCACCTTGTTCATCCTGCATATGCCTGGATCGATCCACCTACTGAAGGAAGCTTTCTTATGAGTGAACAGTATCCAAGTAAGAAAGTTAAAAGAACTGTAGATGAAGATTGTAAGTAATACATATCCCTGGATTCATGATGCTAGTTATTTATTGTGATGTTCTATCAAGATCTTTGAATCCAGCTTTATATTTTTAGCCGAATGAAAAGGACTAGTAGGGGCAGGGCATAAAGGATTCTTATCCTATATTAGTATCGGATATTAAGTTCATCTCATTTGCATTAATATTGTTTTGAGATGGTAATGTCATTATCATTGCAGTACCAGCTGAAAATGGTGCTGAGTGTCAAAGCTGGCAATCGTCTATTGATATTGAAAAACTTGAGAATGAGTTTGTGCTAACTTCAGCAGAATACAAGCTGTCACTCGTAAATGTTAAGTGGACATATACTGGTAATTCTCAGGATGATTGATATTATGTTTTGATAGACTTTCTTTTGTTTTATAGAATTTTAAGTATTAATTCCTCTTTTTCTTTTCTTTTTTTCTTTTTTTAAGGAAAACAAGGAGGCCTGTCAGATTTGGCTGATCTACTTGTTCAAAACAATTTATATGATATGGCCTTTACAATTCTTCTCAGATTCTTCAGGGGTTCAGGACTGAAGAGGTTTACATCCTCCACCTGAGTTATAGTTGAATGTTACTGGTTATTAGTTATTATTTTATTTTTGTTTGTGTATTTATATGTGGCTCTATTATACATGTGACTGGGACTTTTATGTTTAGGGAACTTGAAAGAGTTTTCTCTGCTATATCATTGAAATGCTGTCTTGATAAAGTGGAATCCACTTGGGTTGAGTAAGTTATTGTATTCCTCAACATTCTTTTTTATATGCGCATCCCTATATTATTCTGATCTTGTGGCTTCTGTTTAATATTATTTTTTATTAAGTAATTTGGTAAGTGATACATGTCCAAATTTTTTACTAGACTGTTCTTTTTAGTACTTATTATTTATTGTATAATTTATAAATTTTTGGATGATTACAGGCCACATGGTCATTTGTTGACATCATCAAAGCTTGAAATGGTTGTCCATGGTTCACCTCTCACAGCTCCTACAACTGCACCCCCTGACAAGAATAGCCGTTGGGCAACTCTTGAGCTTTTCCTTGTAAGTATCCTCTGCAAGCTTTAATATTTTCTGACCCTAAATTAATTTTTTGTCAATCATTCAGTCAGTGTAGAAGAGAGGAAAGGAGGATAGAAAAATATTTCACACCAAAATGACTTGTGTATCTTATGGTTCTAATCAATCATAGAAGCCTTTTCTCTCTGTTGGCATAAATATTTCTCCCTGGATAACTCTTATGGAATTGTTCCCAAATTGCAGGAAAAATATCGTGAATTTCATGGTAGGCTACCAGTTATTGTTGCTGAAACCCTTCTTCGTGCAGATGCTCAGATTGAATTGCCCCGATGGCTGGTTCGGTTGTTCAAGGTAATATTCTAATCTGGAGTTCATCGATTGGAGATGATGCCTGGTTGTATCAAAATCTAAGTTTCATGAGACAAATTATGTGACTCCTTCTGGAATTCTCCATATGAATGTTTCTACTGCATTAATGCTGTCCTTGGTTTTATCTGCATAATCTGGTCGATGAACCAAGTTATAATATCAATAATTTGGTTCAACAACAGGAGGAGAAATATTAAGGGCCTATTTGGTTTAGGTATTTCATGTTTTCATTTTCACTGAAAATAGAAAATGGGCAAATGTGTTTAATTGAGTTTAATTAAAATATTTTTTTGAATACATTTCTTAAAATAGGTCTAAATTTAAAAATACCAAAAAGATGTTATCAATGTTTCAGGAAATGAAGACTGAAAATGAAAATAGGAAATATTTTCACAAATCAAACATACCCTAAAGTTTCTTGGAGTTCACTTTAAAAAAATTTACACCATTAGTCTCTATTCTTGGTTTTGGTCTCAATCTGTTTTCTTTTTCTCTGAAATACAACAAGCCTTCAGTTTCTTTTCTCTTTTAAAAGGAGCTTTTGGCTTATAAAAGGCATAACAAGGACTGGAATGTCGGTAAAAGGGCATACCCAGTACCCAAGCTCCCGATCTGTGGAGTCTAGGAAAGGGTATACCTAGGCAGCTTTACCCTTGCTTTTGCAAGGAGGCTAATTTGAACTTGGGACCTCCAGGTCACATTGGGGAGACTCCACCATCACGCCAGGCTTGCCCTTCAATGTAGACTCCACCAAAAAAAAAAAATTCACACTTTTCCTTCAAATCTGCATCATGTAACATGAATGTAGGGTTTTCTTCTATAACCTCATGATGAGATTATTGTGTATATGATGGAACAGTTTGCAGCTATAAGGAGGACTATGTTGACTCTTATTTTGAACTTAAAAATTACCTACACCCTAGTGAATTTTTTTATTTCTCTCCGTGATGCTCATCTTTATTCAATTAGGCCTTACTATTAATTTTCTGCTGCTGCTGCTCAGGGAGCGATAATCTTTCTTAGAGAAACTTATCATCTTCTAACATAGGATTTTGTATTGCCACCCTGATATTATTTACATGACCTGTGGCAGGAGGGTCAAAGGGAAAAAATCTGGGGGATGGCCGGCGGAGAATCAAGTCCGGCATCCTTATTTCAACTTTATGTTAACTATGGTCGATATGTAGAAGCTACTAATCTTTTGCTGGAGTTTATAGAATCATTTGCATCAATGGTAAAATTTCTGACTATTTTGGATTGAACTTGATGTTGGTGTCATTCCGACGTATGCATGTCCTGCTGATATCTTTTCCTTAGTTTAGAAAATAGAGTAATTGCTTTTAGCACCGAATTTTTTTTTTTTTTTGGGGCAAGTGGTTTTTTAGTTCTGCCCCATTTTATGATATTTAGTTGGCAGGAATTTTAGTCATTGCAATTGATAATATACACAAGTTAATATTTGTTTTCACACATCTTTCTAACCATTTCTCAAAATTTGCTCCATTGCTATGCTGAAAATTGTACTCTACACAAAATACTGAGCTTTAAAATGCTAGAACATTTGCTTTTACAGACACAAGGGGTAATTACAGCACTCCGTGGGTATTTTTCTTAGGGACTATTGTACATCTTTTGTAGTTGTATGATATTATATATAGGTGGTGCATACTCTACATGCATGAAGCAGCCTTAGTGATATCTGTTTGTTGTATCGACCTTCTGCAGAGACCGGCAGATATAATTAGAAGGAAAAAACCATTTGCTGTTTGGTTCCCATACACAACAGTCGAGCGATTACTGTATCAACTTGAGGAGTTGATTAAAATGGGTCACATGGTAGATCAATGTGACAAGCTCAAGAAGATGTTGCATGGTTCTTTGCATGGTCACCTTATGCTGGTATGCTTAACAGATTCTTTTTGAATTTTGATTTTTATTCTGTTAGCCATGGAAGTTCCCATCAGTGAGTCGCTGGTTTTCAGTTAAAGGGAGACTCGGAAGATGCTATTTCTGTAGCTTCTTGATTGCTGGTCAGTTGGATGACACTGGAGAGCTGTTACTGGTGGGGACATGTTTTTCACATAATACTCCTATATACAAAAGATGAGTACTTGCTATGTTAACAGGTTTGTCTTTTCGTTTGTTTCTCCCTTTCTCTTTTGCTAGTTATGGAGTACTTCCTCTCTTTCATCTTCCGTTTGTTTATGGAATTTCTTCTTCCGTTTGCATGATTGAAGAGACCTTGAAGGGATGCTAAAATGTTGAGGGTGGAAAGGACCTGGCACAAGCAAGGATATTACTTGTACAAATTCGACCCTTCTTGCCAGTCCGACAGATTCGTAAATTTTGCCTATATAGATGCGTCTTATGTTGTGGATACTACGGCTGGTCAATCTTGATGGGTGGTTAACGCAACAGTATGTGTCAATGTAAAGAATCAAATTACTTGCGAATTTTTTTAAAAAGTTTTTAGTTGATTCTTGTGCTTTCATTTTCCCTCCGCACGGTATCTATGCTTGCCTCGAATTGGAGAGAAAAATTCGAAGTATAGATTTAAAATCCAACTTGATCGACAGAAACATGCATTCTCGTCAAATTGTTGCCCCCCAAATTAAATGGTTCCTTAAGGGTTTACCGTTTTTGCCTCTTCTGAAACCTCTCGTCCTTTGTTTCTGTTTACTTACTTGCTGCCCATAGAATTACCTATGTTTCTGTTTACTTACTTGCTGCCCACAGAATTACCTAGTATTGAACGCCATATTTTAAGAAAAGTACAATATACTTTCGAATTTGCGAATATGAACCAGATGAACAGGCTTCATCATTCACATGTATAATACTTGCCCGTATTAAATTAAGACCAAATAAAAAGAACATCAAATCGAATGAAAATTCTAATGTATAATTAATTAACGATTTATAGTTAGTATCGGACGAGATAAAATTGACGTTGTCGCATTCTATCTACAAGGAGAATCCCAAGAAGACCGTACCTTCCATCAACAAAACGGCCTCAGCTAATGAAAAGATCAAGTAAGTTCAATGCATTATCTGGCATACCCATCCCTTTAGCTAAACTGAAGTTATACTTGCTTTAAAACGTGCAAGCACATACCATAGGTAAATGGCTATGCCAGAAGTGCTTACCAACCTAGCAAACTTCAATGATTGGTAAAGCATAGTTATAGAAACCTTTGGAGTCATGCATAACCCAGCAGCTTTAGGGGATATGGAAAACTATAAAGCACAAGTAGCCACAAAGATCAAGAGCAACACCATCAATCCGAGCAATCTAAATCAATACTGAAATAATGCGGAAAATGCTCAAGAGTTGGGCGGACCCAAGCAATAACAATGCTGGAGGATGCAAATGATCGAACAACATAATATACGAACCTTGCAGTCGGGGTTTTTTTGTGGGTGATGTATCAGTAAATAATCCACATCATATCTGGCACCAGGCAGTTCTCTTAAGTTTCAATAACCTATCAACTACAGCCACCCCACCCCCCTCTTTTGTTGCTTGCTAGGTAAAAATGAAATTGCAAGTTCATTTACCAAGGAAACGATCCATTGTGATGTAAGTGAGCTCCAATTTTCAGATCAAAAAATATCCAATTCAATATAGGTTCATGATTCAGAAACTATGTATATGCTGATTGACACCATGTATCATGCCGAGGGTATCAATTTTCAAGACATCTCATCTCACTATGCTTCTTTGTGAGGAAGATAATCACACTCGGTCACATTATTCTTTTACTGGATAGTTATACCAGTTAGTAGATAGTTCCAGAAAGCAGTCCTCAAAAAGAGATTGCCATATACATCCCAGCAACCATTACCATTTTAAATGCAGTCTGCACCCCAGGGTATCTGGTTTCTGACAGTGAAGTGCAAACAACCTCCCTCAGGTATCTTCAATAATTATATTACATTCCTCTTTATATAGCACAGGTCCTTGCATCTAATTGTAATCTGGATACTCCTTGAGAATGTCATATCACTCCATTGAACTAAAGCGGCAATGATGGGAATCTTGGAGGCAAAGTAGTGACGGAGAGGTTTGGGAAATCATGAAATAGAAGAACAGCACTGGGCCATCGAGGAATCCACAATTACGTAATGGAGAAAGTTACCTGCTGCTTTGCTCCTGGTCTGTCTAAATAAACTAATAAAGTATTTCATTCAACACACTAGAACAAAAATATTGCCATTAAATCCCTCTACTATTACAAAGAAAAATGGTTCAAGTATTATGGATAAATTCACAATTAAGGAAAAAAGAAACAGAAACATGCCTGCAAAAGTTTTTATCTTATTTAGCAATTGATTATGAAGTAGATAAGATAAAACTAGACAGAAAAAGAATATAATCTTAACAACACTTGACTATTATGCCTTGTTAACTCATTCTCATGCATGCTTTAGACCCTCCCATTTTAGCAACAGGATCCACCTATTGGAGATTGTAATGAGGATGTTTATGCTTGCATTGTGCAATCCTAGAAGTAGTACGCATGAAATAAGGATCATTTCATAAGCCATGCATGTCAAGCAGAATAAAATTGCCTTGCTCAACATTACAAATGTTATATTTAAGAATGAATTAAAAGGGGAAAAACTTGTGCGGCTGGTCTCTCTTCGAGGCTCAATAGTACTTACTAGCTTAACATGTGACATGCAAAAGATAGGAGTATTGACCAACCCGAACAAAATTCAAAACTAAAAGTTAAAAATTTCAAGGAATCTACTAGATACTCCAGTTTCAACACTGCCCAGCAAAAGTCAAATCTTACCTTTATTTAATACTCTGTAGGAGAGGGAGGATGATTGAAGATATTTACTACAAAATGATATGCTCATACAAAATACAAAAGATAGAATCCTTGGAACCCATGGATCAAGAATTGCATAATTAAAATATTCCAATTTTAAGTTAAATTAGCGTTCTCTAGTAGAGAATAAAATTAGAAAGATCAAAACCACCATATTCTTATGCATACAGCAATTTTCAGAAAGAGGTTATCAACATTCAACATAATAAGATGGATGCTTTTCCTCAATGCAGAAATGCATACATTATCAGCAGAAAGGGATGCAGACTGAAATGCCACATTGTGTCACTGTAAGTCAGAAACCATAATGCCCCTTCAATCTTTTTTCCTGGCATGGACCCAGTTCAAAGACATTTTAAGTTTCAATATGCCAGTCGTACTGGCACTTTGCCTGCTTCTGACCTTAAAATTTGGTATAACAAGAATAACAATTACACTACTCTCCTGTTCCTCACAGGGGCATGCAATATCATTCACCATAGATTGTACAACTTCTACAGGCTCAACAATTTACCCCAATTCATTGAGTATCTAGATTTAAATTAATCAAGTCCAAAAATTTTGCATTTTACTTGTCTGCCAAAAATCTTTAACAATGCTGATTCATAATACCAAGTCTCCTAGCAAACAAGTCATCCAATTCAAATGAAAACAAATAAATATCAATATAAACAGAAGATGCTTTTTTATATCCATATGCAAAGATGTGCATTGGTCCGGTCATAAATATATATACGGATTGACAAAAAGGGAATAGGGAAAAAAAAATCAAGGTAAATGAATGAAGTAACAATGAAGATAAAATACAACATACACTTCCTAAAAAAGCTTCAAATACCAATTACTTTAGTTCATCAAGTTTGACCTCATACTGTTCACCAGTAGAGAGAATTTTGACACCAACCATACCCCTTTGCCACTCAGAACTCCCCACTATTACCAGCCGCTGAGCATTTATTCGGGCTGCTCGTTTGAAAACCCTAAAAGAAAATCAACGCAAGAAAATAAATTTCACAACAGAAAATGTATTGAAGTAAGATAAAACCTACCTTAAAAAACAAGGAAAGATGAAATATAATGAACAAATATTATACCATTTAAGTGGTTTGTTCTGCAAGACCAAGTCAACACTCTGCCGTTTCTCTCTGAGAATCTTAGCAACCATAGCAGCAGCTCCTTGAAGATCAATATCCAGAGCACACACAATGTTCTCTATTTGCAAGCTGAGTTCTGGTAAAAGACCCTTTTCTCTGAGCAACTTTAATATAAAGCCATCCCATCCCAATCCAAAAACCAAAAAAATTAAGGTTGTCAAAAAGGAGTAAACACATATAGAGGTTAAAAACAAGAAATAAATTCGCAGCAGCAGCAATCAGCTCTAACAAGGTTCAGCATTCCTAAAAAGAAGAAAGCAATAAGCCAGATGTATAGTGGCCCCATATAATAACACTGCTGAGAAAGAGTTTCCTTAGTAGTCTGAAAAGCCTAGAAAGATTTATGTCATCCTTCAATATTTACAAAACACTCATTTGAAATTGGACACCAAAAATATTCTGCAAAATGGTTGATGACAATTAAAGGAATGTTCTGACAGTCTTTTTCCCCTTTATAACGATTACTCAAAGTGAAAGAAGCAAAATCTTCAAACAAAACATCATTTCTACTTTCGGAGTAGAAGAATATTTAAAGTAGATGAGAAATAAAAAAAAAAACTCCCATTACAGTGACATAAGTAGAGTTTTTAAAAAAAAAAAAAAAAAAGAATAAGTACTGGCAAAATGCATCCAATCTATAGAGCTTTACAACCTCTTTAATTACAACAGTCATTATATCTATCTAGCAGGGAGTCCCATAGCTTACTTTGGTGCGAATAAATATCAACAGCAAAACAGCATTACCTCTAAGGAAAGGATCATCAAGGAAGTAGACACAATAGGAAAGAAATAACAACAAATTAAAAAATGTAACAGGAAAAATCTTTCGGTCAATAAATTCAATATATAGGAGGAGAAAACGATTTATATAACATAGACAAACAAAATCATCACTCCCTACGATTAAGCAATTAAACATACAGGTACAGCTAGCAGCAAAGATTGAATAAGATAAATCAAAATGCGGTTCAGGATCAATATTGTAGATGTAGAATACAGTCAATCAAATAAGGAAAGAAAGAAATAATTATATAATGAATAAATTGACAACAACAACAACAACAACATAGCCTTATCCCACTAAATGGGGTCGGCTACATGGATCGCACGACGCCATTGAGCTCTATCAATGACCAACTCTTTAGATATAATGAATAAATTGACAAGAATCCAAAATTAGATATTTAGAAGTAGTAAACAAATCAACCTAATAATTCGTAAATGAAGAAAGAAATCAAATACCAAACCATAAAGATTTTTTTTCTTTTTTTTGAGCAAAACCATAAAGATTTCTGAAGCACCATTTATTTTAGTAAGTGAATTACATTTATAACAATTCAGTTTTACCCACTTGGCTTTTCCATAATTAAACTTAAAGTTGTAAGAGATTCATCCAGGAAATATCCATAAGAATGGACAAGATGTAGAAACTTACTTCCACTATGACTGCATCACCAAACCCAAAACCACAAGCAGGAGTGTCATCAGCACCAAAAGTTGAGAATAACCTATCATATCTGCCACCACCACAAATAGCTCGCAGCTTTCCTTCTTTGTCAAAACCCTACCAAAAATATTTTAATTTGAAAAGGCAAAAGTATTACAGCCAATTTATATAATAGGTACAAGTCAACAGAACTAATGTAACCAATAAAGCTATTATGTTTTGACATTGTTACTGAATATGAAAAACAGTGAAAAAAAACTCACTCTAGCGGCAGAAAATAGCAAGTCACCCCAAGAGAGAAGAAATAACGAGGTATATATTACTCCCATGCCTCCTTTTTTATGAGTGCATAAGAACTTCCTATTATCTTTATCAAGAACCATAAAGTTTTCTAGTAATGTTTTAAGCCTAACAAAAATTGCAATAGACCGAGATTGTGGTTTCCAGCATGCAGTTTGAGTCATTATTTGCCAAATTCAAGAATTATATGTGGCTAACATCATTATTTTCAAAGAGGTCAAAACGTAAGAATAAAGAATATTTTAACATTCAAAATACATACTTTTTTTAGCAAAAAAAGAAAGGACAGCTTTTTAAATTTCTATATACCAGAGAAATGTCTAAAGCATTGTACCAAGTTAGACAACAGAAAGGCGAGCTACAAACAAAAATATTGTTCTAAAAGGCCCTAAATTTCCAATCTTCAAACAAAGGTATAAATTAAATCCAACCTCAAACACAATGCCAGTGTAGTAAGCAAGGCCACGAACAACTGATGCGTCAAATTGAAGCCATTCAGAGTAACCAAACTTTTCAGCAAGTGAAAATAGCTGTTTCAGATCAGCAACTGCTTCCCCAGTGTTTCCAAGTCTCTCTGAATACAAACAAATTTAGATTGCATGTATGTTGCACAACATGTCATCTAAGTCCAAACTAACACAACATTTGTGAAGCTAACGTTAAGGGTTTCATGAAAAAATTAATGTCAGGAGAATTTTCTTAATCTAACAAGAGGGACACAATGTTGGAAGGGAAAAGAAAAAAGGCTCTCCAGAGGTATAAAGGATTCCATGTAGCACACCAATTTCACTCAATTCAGAAACAACCATATTCCTGGAGAGTAACATGACAGTTCATAAAATCCCACCTAATGACCTTTTAGGGACCAATATATGAAGCATCAGAGGATTGCACACATAATCTGAACTACACAAAGCCTATTCTCAAGCACAAATGGCTATTTTAGATGTTTTTTTCTACAGTGATTGGAACAGATTAAAGATTATGAGATTGGTAATATTAATAGAATATCTCTCAATCAATATTAACTAAATGATGGACCTTCCAACTCTGTCAGTGACTTAATGGAAAGTACTTGCAAAAGCTCCTCGACAGCCTCTTGTGACACACCAGAAGCCTTCAACTCTTTCTTTATCTCATCTAAGGGAATCTTCTCAATCTGTTCCAAGTTAAATAAAATAATAAATTCCCTTTTAAAAATCTGCAACCAGATCATGATTGTATCTTTATGGACACTAAATGAGAGAAACTCAGATTATGAAATATGAGTCATTCCAAGGAAATTGAACAAAATAAAGGAAACCCAAACCATAGGACCAAGGTTGTCAAATCGGAATTCAACACAAGATTAGAAAAGGCATAAGTAGGATCGAATCGTAGGGTTGAATTGGGATCGTAAGATTCTATCAAATATATATAAAAAATATAATAATGACAAAAACTTTGTATATAATACGAAACTATCAAAATTTAATTATGTCAATAAAAACAAGCTCAAATGTCAATGTGTCATAGTCATAAATAGATAATTAAAGTATCAAACATTGATCAAAAGTCATTAAAATATTAAATACATAAACTATATAAAACCAAACATAAATAAAATATAAATTAATCCTCATTCTTTTTTTTTTTGATAGAAAAAGAAGAACTCCGCCTATGTTTTATAGCCGATCCCAAGCCCGGGTAAAGGAGGAGGGTTGTGTTAGGCCCTCGACGGCCAACGTAAAACTTTGTCGAATCTCTCATGAATATGGCTCAACAACACTATTATGCTAATGCTAGGACGTTGCCCGGAAGCAACGCACTGTATGGCTCGAGTACAGTGACAAGTGAGCTAGAGACGTTGCATTGGCACCCGGATGTAGTGTTAAATGTTCAAGGGTCTACTAATACTAGGTCGTTGCCCGGAAGCAACGCGCTGTATGGCTCGAATACAGTGTCAAATGAGTTAGAGTCACTGCATCGTCGATCGGATGTAATGTCACAAGGGCATGTTCCTGGAAGGTTGAGGGTAAAGAAGCTAGCCCTGGAGAGCAAAATCAGGATCGGTACGTGGAATATCGGGACTATGACAGGGAAATCCATGGAGGTTGTAGACACTATCAAGAGGAGGAAAATTAACATCTTGTGCCTTCAAGAGACTAAATGAGTTGGAGAAAAGGCTAAGAGGTTTGACGGTTCAGGCTTCAAGTTCTGGTACACGGGAAAAGTAAGGACAAAGAATGGTGTAGGTATCATGGTTGACAAGGATTGGACGCCGAGTGTGGTGGAGGTAAAAAGGATTGGGAATAGGATTTTATGCTTAAGAATGATTGTTGGAAAAGATACTATCCATATCATTAGTGCCTATGCACCCTAAGTAGGGGCGGATGCATATCTTAAGAAAAAGTTTTGGGAAGATTTGGAGGGATTGGTCAGAAGCATACCCTTATAAGAGAAGATTTTCATCGGGGGAGACCTTAATGGCCACGTTGGGAAAGAAGCAGAACAGTATGAGAGAGTTCATGGTGGCTTTGGTTTTGGGGAGCTTAACGAGGAAGGACAGTCTATACTCGATTTCTCATTGGCTTATAATTTTAAGGTTGTCAACACCTGCTTCAAGAAGCGAAAGGAGCATTTAATCACATACAAGAGTGGAGCTTCAAGGTCACAGATTGACTTCTTTTTGGTAAGGAATCCAGATAGGAAAATTTGTCAAAATTGTAAAGTTATTCCTGGGGAGCCCGTGGCAACTAAACATAGGGTCTTGGTCCTTGACGTGAGTATTAAGGGTCGGAAACAAAAGCATCGACAGGTGATGAACCCTAGGACAAAGTGGTGGCAGCTAAAGGGGGAGAATCTACAGACTTTCAAGAGAAGACTATGGGAGGAAAAGTCTTGGGAGTTACGAGAAAATGCTAACATCATGTGGGAGGAGATGGCCAACAGGGTTAGGAAGATAGCTAAAGCACTCTTAGGAGAATCTAAAGGTTTTGGACAAAGAGATAAGGAATCTTGGTGGTGGAATGAGACCGTTCAAGAGAAGATCAAATTTAAAAAAGATTGCTTTAAAGCTATCCATTTCAGCAATAACTCAGAAAATTGGGAAAGGTATCGGAAGGCTAATAAGGAGGCTAAAAAAGCAGTAAGTGAAGCACGATCTAAAGCGTTTGAAGAGTTTTACAAGGACTTAGGAACGAAAAAAGGGGAACAAAAGATTTACAAGATTGCGAAGACTAGAGAAAGAAAATCTACAGATTTGGATCAAGTAAGATGTGTTAAGGATGAAGAAGGAAAAGTTTTGGTTACAGATGGAGATATTAAAAACAGATGTCAATGTTACTTTCACAAGCTCTTTAATGACGGAGCAGAGTCGACCTGTAATAGGGAAGATTTAACAACCTTGGAGAGAGAACAAAATTTGACATATTATCGCAAGATTAAGGTTGATGAGGTCAAGGAAGCTTTAAGAAGAATGAATAATGGTAAAGTCGTTGGCCCTGATGGTATTCCTATTGAAGTTTGGAAGTGTTTGGGGGATGAGGGGACTATCTGGCTAACTAAGCTCTTTAATAAGATTTTAAGGTCCAAGAAAATGCCGGAGGAATGGAGAAGAAGTACTTTAGTGCCTATATACAAAAACAAAGGAGACATCCAGAACTACGCAAAACTACAGAGGGATTAAACTTATGAGTCACACTCTAAAATTATGGGAAAGAGTGATTGAACGTAGATTAAGAATGGAGACGAGTATTTCGGAGAATCAATTTGGATTCATGCCAGGGCGATCAACTATGGAAGCCATTTATCTGCTAAGAGGGTTGATGGAAAGGTATCGGAGCAAACAAAAAGACTTGCATATAGCGTTTATTGATTTGGAAAAAGCTTATGATCGAGTACCAAGAGAGGTGCTCTGAAAAGCCTTGGAACATAAAGGTGTACGGGTTGCGTATATTAGAGTTATAAAAGATATGTATGAGGAAACTACAACTAGTGTGAGAACGTCTGGTGGGGAGACTAGAGACTTCCCTATTAAGATTGGCCTACATCAGGGATCATCGTTGAGCCCTTATTTGTTTGACTTGGTTTTAGATGTTCTGACAAAACATATTCAAGAAGAAATTCCTAAATGCATGCTTTTTGCTGATAATGTTGTTCTCATAGCAGAGTCAAGAGAAGAGATTAATGTTAAACTTGAGTTATGGAGAGCTACTTTGGAATCGAAAGGTTTTTGTCTGAGCAGGAGTAAGACAGAGTATATGCATTGTAAGTTTAACAAGCGACAAGCTAGAAACGAGTTGGAAGTTAAAATTGGAGAAAATGTTGTATCACAAGTGTCAAAATTTAGGTATCTGGGATCTGTTATACAAGATGACAGTGAAATTATTGGTGATGTGACACATAGGATACAAGCTGGGTGGTTAAAGTGGAGAATGGCATCAGGAGTTGTTTGTGATCAGAAAGTACCGAATAAGCTCAAAGGAAAGTTTTATCGTACTGCTATAAGACCTGCGATTTTATATGGGAGCGAATGTTGGGCGATGAAAGGACAACAAGAGCATAAAATTGGAGTAGCAGAGATGAGGATGTTGCGTTGGATGTGTGGTCATACAAGAAGAGATATGATCCGTAATAATCGTATACGAGTGAGAATTGGAGTAGCACCTATTGAAGAAAAAATGACTGAAAACCGTTTAAGGTGGTTTGGGCATGTTCAAAGAAGACCATTAGAAGCGCCAGTAAGGAGAGTTGAACAGATGGTTTGAAGCCCTGTGAAAAAAGGTCGAGAAAGACCAAGAAGGACACTTAAAGAGGTTATTGAGAGGGATCTTCTGGTAAATGGGATTCCTAAAGAGTTAGTTATTGATAGAGCTAAATGGCGTCGGGCGATCCATGTAGCCGACCCCACCTAGTGGGATAAGGCTGTTGTTGTTGTTGTTGTTGTTGTTGATAGAAAAAGAAGTATTATCATTGAGAAGAGAGAGATACAAAGGAAAAAAGATAAACAAAAAAAAGAAAAGGAGGACAAGAGGTCCTCCAAAGAAAAGACAACCAAAACAAAAAACTTCCCCTCAAAGCCCCAAAAATAAGGCTAGTACAACAAAGCCCTCCAATCCCTACAAACATCAGAGAAAGGCACCCTTTTAAACATCTCGTTAGCCAAAACCCAAAGGAAAGCAACAAAGCGAATACATTCCCACAACAAGTGAGGAGGCAAAAACCGCTCATTAAAAACTCTAGTATTTCTTTTCATCCAAATACACCACACAATCGCAAACATAACTACTTTCCACAAAATTTTGTTCTCCTTTAGATAACCAAAGCCACTAAAATTAGTCACAAGAAGAGTACCAAGGTCTTTAGGGCAAACCCAATACTCATCAAAGATACCAAATAACATGTTCCAAATATCCCAGGCCACCTTGCAATGTAAGAACAGATCAAAATTTCTCATACACATCACGCAAACATCAGGAGATAAAGCCTTAAAAGGCCGCCTGATTTGACGCGGATCATTAGTATTAATTCTATTGAGAACTACAATCCACAAAAAGGCCTTAACCTTTAAAGGCACCTTAACTTTCTAAAAAGATCTTTTAAAATATGAAACAACAAGTGGATTTCAGATAAAAAAAAGTAAGAAAAGAAGTACAAGTCTATATACCTGAGAAATCCAACTTCTACAGTCTCTTATCAGGAAAAGAGGAAATGCAGAACGGAGCCAAAATGTCTAGCAATGAAGAAAGGTCATCCACAATTCTATCACTTACATTTATGGAAAAGTGGAAGTTCCAACAAAATTGGTCCCCTTGCAAACAAAAAAAATCAACAATAGGAGCATGATTTAAAGAGGACAAAGAAAAGAGGCGAAGGAACCTTTCTTTAAAGGGGATATGACCAATCCAACAATCCTCTCAAAAGCGAAAACGAGAGCCATCGCCAATGTGCAAAGGCAACGAATGAGAGAAAGAAGGGTATACCTAAGAAGTCGCCTTCCAAGGACCTGCATGCGTAACAATACCCCAGGAACCAGCATCCCAACCATTACGATGAAGCCCAAACTTAAATTAATCCTCATTCTTATCACTATCCATATCATCATCATCATCATCAAAATCTCTTAAATTCTACATCTTCATTAATTAAAAAAATTTAAAAAAACACAAATGATAAATAAAATAATTTAAAAAAATTTATAGAAATGAAAAAAATTTAAAAAAACACATAAACAATTTACAAACACATAAATGATAAATAAATAAAAAATAAAAAAAATAAAAAAATAAAAAAATTTTTAAAAAAATGGTAGGATTTGTAAAATCTCACAATCCTATGATTCTATGATCTAGATCGCGATCCTGCATGTTACCATGACAAAAACGATCCCACGTGAAATTGGGATCATTTTTAAGCATAAGATCCTACGATTCTATGATCCAACTCCCGATTTTGACAACAATGCATAGGATAGCTTAGAACAAAAAATTAAGATAAAAAAATTTAAAAAGCAAAGTAAGAGAGTGTATATTGGCGGATGAAATTTAAAAGTATCTCACACATTGAATAAATGAGGGGTCCAAATGTTCTCTGAAAATAATTACTTGAGAATCTTATATTAGAATTTTGAAACATAAGCAAACAAGAATACCATGTTAGGTCAACGGAATTCTCGAGAAATCTTGGAGACTGCATATACAAGTTCCGCAGCGAAGTATGTTTGAAGAACAAGTTTGATTGGTGGTTTTTTTTTTTTTTAACGGAAATTAAGACAATTTTGTGTTTTTGAGAGATTACATTGGAAGAAGACTGTGTGTTCCTGCATAGAACTTAATTCCACTTGTAGTTTTGCTTGAATTTGTCTCAATTTCCTATTAAAACTTTCAGATACTGTTAGGCCTTCTTGCCAATTGGGACTTTCAAATGCAAGACAAGAGAGAATTATTGTTTATTTTATTATTCAAGATTTAACTATCCTTTGGGATTTATGATTTTTGTAATTAGATGATTGGGGTCATTTTAGGATTTAGTCAGTAGCTATAAACAAAGGTGTAGTAAGATTTTATCTCATCATAGTATTTTGTAAGGATTAGGATTTGTTAATTCAGTTACCTATGTATAAGGCTTTAGTTGAATAAAATAGTTACTTCTTTGATAATTGATAATTAATCTTGATAAAGTTTGATATGTTTGTGATCTTTGTTTATTTTTATATCACTTTCCTATTTGTATGTTCCTTGTGCAATGAGAAAATACTATGTCCTATTCATATAATTCCTTGGTTTATAAGAAATTTGGTTAATCAAGATAAATAAGGGTTGGCTATAGGAATTTGGTGGTGTTTGGTATTGACTTTGGCCTTTACCTTTGTCTAATGGATCTTTAATTGGGCTCTTGGCCTGAGATGCGGCCCTAAAAAAGAATGATCCACATAGATCTGATGTGTTCTCCTAAATGTAGATATCACTCAGTAACGCTTGTTATGATTATGGAAAAAATAGGAGCTATTATGATCTACTTTTTCATATCTGTTTTCTCAGGGACAAACAAGGGCCAGAAGGAGCAGAGCACCATTAAATTCAAAATTCATAAATTAAACTAAATAGCAACTGTGTGCTTAACTCACTTTGTCTATGATGACGCAAACCTTGCCAAATAAATTTTCAGGTATGGAGTAACACTTTAATACTTCTTGTAGAACCTGTGAATCAAGGAGGAAAAACACTTTTAAGTACAGAGACAACTTAAGAAACCAAGAACTAAACACTGTATATTGCATGATGTGCTTTTTTCCTACATAGGAGAAGCAAATAACAAGTAAAAATTGGCTGGCAATGATAACACTCCATAACATACATTTGATTAATCACATCAATGTGTGAAAGGCAAGAATGCCAGCAGAAAAAAGTCCTAAAAAATAAGCATAGTAAGGACTTGCAATGTGGTATTATACAAAGTAAAATGTACTGAAGTATTGCAGTCCTAGTAAACCCTGCCAACTCAATTTAACAAAGCTGTGACAGCAGATGATATTCTAGATGAATTTTCATCCCTCTATGACCATACTTTTGATATTATCCCATAAGACAAGCATTTTCATGACTTTTCAACCACAAATGCAGCATATAAGCAAGTGTTAGCTAAACAAACAGTAAAACAATCAGGATTTATAACAGCACACATGGCATAGTATTCGCCTTGAGTCATATTAATTAATACAAACCCCTATCTACATTACTCGAAAAAAGAAAGAAACATGAAATACAAATAGCTCTCCATCATTCAGATAAAGTATGAAGTCTCCCACCTTTCTGCTGGAAACCTTAAATCCAACATCTAATTCTGTAAGCCCAGTCCGCTTGAACAAAGTGACTATAGAAGATATAAGTTCTGCTTCAGCCTACAACATAAAAGAAAAAACACGAAGATGAAAAAGATTTCAAAAGGTTGCAATCTATTTCCTGCTATTATATCTCGGGCAGCATCTATTGAGATTAGAAGAACAATGAACCAACCATGAAAACTCACCCAAAGAAGGATGGGTAACTAAAGTAGAAGAACATCAACCAAAAATAAATTTCATGACCATGTTGTGAGGAACATCCAGAAATTTTATTACTTTGTGCCTCAGCTAGTTCATCTGTCTTCTTGTAAGGAAAGGAGGAATGACCAGAGAGAGTTATCAAAAATATTTCAACTAAGCCAAAACAATTAAAATTTAACAACTTTAAGTAGATGACACTTCAGACCATGCTTTCTATAAAAATATTAAATGATGAAACCTTTAAACAAACAGAGTACAGTCCATTACTTCAAAGAATGCGTATAGCCCCAGCACATACCATAACTTCAGGAACACCAATAATGTCCATATTCCATTGGTAATGCTCACGACGACGTCCCCTTGTCATTCTTTCATACCGCCAACATTGTCCTACAGTAAACCACTTCAATGGGAGGGGCACAGATTTTCTGGATAGAGAAAAACAAACAGTCAAACACTATCAGATTTTGACCTGTATATACGAAAAACTTCAAGAGTTATATAGGTTAAACTGAAAGCTTCAAAGACTTAACATCAATAATATAAATGTAGGAAAACCTTTAATGAACAGATCAAAATGAATTTTGATACCCTTTCTGTATCACCAGCCTTGCCAGAGAAGGAGTAAGTTCAGGCCTTAATGCAACACGACGATTACCCCGATCTTCAAAACAATAAAGCTGCAGAATTGATTCACATTTTAAAAAAAAATAATAATTTTTACATGCTCTGTCTCTCATAATCTAAATCAAAAGTCTAACTGAAGCACCATAAATACAAGTGACATTGATTGTCTATTCTTCAAACACCTTAAGGCCAAATAATGGCTGTTATTACCAAATTTTATTCATTTATGGGGTAAAATGATACAAACAGAACTGAAAGTATACAATATATAGCCTGCATTTCACACTAATAATTGTCCACAAGTAGCTAGGCAATATAAGATATAGAACAACAAAGACATTACTTAACTGCAGAAACTTTGAGGTCATACCAAAGTTTTTTGTAATCAAAATTGAATAAAACATTCCAAATGAATTACCATTTGCTATTTGCTCCAATCTAGGAATCCTTCACAACTAACATCTAATCATGCCTTTATCAATTGTTATTACTTCTACAAACATAATTCTTTCTCTCAACTTCTCCCCTTCAATTCTACTCAGAATTATCTTACTTTCATTCTAAGAATTAGCATCCCATATATAAGAAGGCCAGACCATTTTGGTAAGTGTTTTCCTCAAAATGGCTGTAATGACTTCCAAGGGAGCATGCTAGTCAAGACAAAGCATGCTACTTGTGTTGGCATGCGGGATAGTCATCAATCTAGAAAGCAACGTGGTCGTTGCAAGTGGTATCAGAGTTGGACCTCTCCTAGTACGGTGTGGTTTAGGGACGAACCAAGAGGAAGTTGGCAGGCATGTGAAGCCTGGAGCTGACGAAGGCGGGGAGTCATCACCGGTGTAGAGAAAAATCACGAACAAGGAGCGACTTCTGTCAGGCTTTTAGGCAAAAGGACACATGAATAAACTAACTCCACATTGGAATGAGAGGTATCCTGAGACTATACAAGTATAGAACTATACATTTAAGGGGATTCCGAAACTGTGCAGGTATGGGACTATATAGTTGAGGAGAGTTTAAAAGATTTGATAGATATTACCTATATCAATAAGATGCACCTTTCTTTTCGGGAGCACATTTCATAAATACTCCACAGTTAAGCATGCTTAGCCTAGAGTACTTCTGGGATCGGTGACCCCCTAATAAGTTTTTCTGGCTTGTGAGAACAATAGTCAATCTGAAAAAGCAAACAGGTGCACTCCCTAAACACTTATTTATTTCATTGTGTTAATGCACTAGCTTTGGATCACACACCACCTACCTAAGTGGGAAAACATGTTTTAAACAGCGGTTCAAAAAGTCCACAATATTGCCTAAGCAGCTTACCTGATACTATCTTCCATACCACCACCATAATCCGTCCAATTTCAACTCACCCTTGGCAGTTACTTAAAATGCCCAGCAGATAACAATATGGCCCTCACATCACAAAAATGTCATGATCCAATACCACTTTTAGCACCCTACAGCCACTCTGGAAAATCAACAGAATGATCCAACAGCACAAATCCCACAATGCTTAAAGCCAACACATGCTTAGTTGGCTACTCAAATCCATATTGGCATATACGAATGTTTTATCTGGTTTCTTTCCTATATAGGATTGCTTATCTCCTATCTTCCTTGTGTAGAACAATGGATTACACATTTTGAACCTAAATTAAAAGATGGAATAATTAAGATATGCAACCATAGCACACATGCACGTAGTATTCTCCTAATTATTTACGAAAACGATAAAGCAAACGAGTAACCTGGTCTTTAATCTCCTCCCCAGCTTTCCGAGTGAACAATGCCTCTGACTCAAGCACCGGAAAATCAACCTCCTCGAACCCATGCAGCCGCGAAACCTAGACATCACAGTACGACAACCCACAAGTAAATCATTCAAACAACGATCAACCATGTCGTGGACACTGAGATGTGAGCTAATTCTAAACCTTTTACCTCTTTGAAATTGTTGAAGAGCCAATTGCGCAGGCGCATGTCTTCGGGGGGGAAATCCCGCGTCCCCTTGGGAGGGTTAACGTCGATTTTCTGCACGTCTCCGACGACTGGACCAGGAGATAAGGCGCCTGACCTACCACCAGTACTCGCATTATCGCTTGGAGACTCAGCTTGTGCCGCTTGTGATAAGGCGGAGAGAAGTCTAGTATTCGACGCAAATGGAGGCTGGCGGATGGAAAACCTGCGAGTGCAATTGAATGTGGAGGATGAAGATGACAATTGAAAGCTGAGGGAATAGAAGAGAGGTTTGAGGCATAAATTGAAGCCTGGTTGAAGGATAAGGAACGAAGGTGAAATTGGAGTTGCAGGCATGGTGATGGTGGCAGTACTCGTCACACTCGCGGTCGCGCAGTTCTGCTTTTGCTTGCTTACAACGCGGGATAAGAGTTCGGATTTCTTGGTTGGGCCTTCTTTTTTGGTCAAAATTGGGCCTCTTGATTTGCAGTTTTAGGCCCGGATTCGGATTCTATTAGTCTCTTTCCTCATTTCTCCAATACTATAAGAGGCCCATAGGCATAGTTATATATATATATATATATATATATATATATATATATATATATATATATATATATATATATTTAATTTTGGGAAGCGAAAGAATGATTTACATCCCTACGATATAATTGTTTGTATCAAACCAAAAATAAACGGTTTAATGTTTGAAATAAAATTTGACCTCGGATGAGCAAAACATCATCATCCTAAGAGTTTTTCTGAGTTCAGATTGGAAATCTTAATATTTTTTAAAATATAGTTTAATTAAATTTTTCATTTTCTTAAAAATATGTAATTCTTATAATATTCTATTTATATTAAAAATTAATAAATTAATTTTTCATATGATATCAAATTATAATTTTATAATGTGATAGTAGAGATGATTCAATTGTCTTAGATTAAATTATTCTTTTAGTCTTATCATTTTACTTAATTTTTAGTTGAATCCCTATAGTTTAAATTTGATAATTTTTTTAAACATATTTTAATTTTTAATATGTTAATTTAATTAAGTATATGTCATTTTTACACTCTAAATACACATAAATTAAGCTAATTCATTCAAATTATTTAAATTTTATGTACTAAAAATTTGGTGTTCACTACTCTCTTTATTTTTCTTTATGTTCAATACAGAACTTTCTTTTAAGTGTTAATTGATGGAGTAAACACAACCCAATTACATAAAAATTGACTAAAATCATTAATCCCTAGTAGTTATATAATATAATTTAAAATCTTAAGTTGTGAATATTACTAAAAATCTTTACAAAGACTATAAAGTATAATTAATTACTTAATCTAAAAGGATAAAAAAAAGAAAAACATACTTTGATCCATTAATATCAATCAATTAAAAGTGAAAATGTTTAATTTAGAGAGTTCATTATTATCTCCCACAGAACTCTCATGAAAATGATTAAATGATAATTAACAATTCATATATATACTACTCCTTTCAAGGAATCACAACCCGAATTTCCTAATGTCAAACCTATTATTATCAGTCCATTAACAATAATAATTGCCTGACTTAATTTCTACACATTTGTCCCAAACAAATTTATATTAAAATATAACTACATATATATAGCTTAAAATTAAAACTTTATTAAAATTAATATTTCAAGCTATATAAATAAATATTTGATAATACATCATGTACAATAATAATAAATAATAACATGTGAGTCTACCTTTATTATTAAAAAAAAAATGCTAACATTAATGAGTAACGACCAACTGATTCAGCTCCTGCCCTGAGCCTCTTGTGGCACCCAATGCCGAGAGCACATGCACCGTCTCTTTCTTTCGCCGGCAACCATATCAACAAACTAACAAACTCCTACCCACATGCAAAACAGTACAGGTTGACAACCCAAATCATCATCAACTCCCACATGCCTTCGTGGGCCTAACCCCAGCGCCTTGCAGGTTGAATTGGGACCTTACGTCATCCTCAAACATCTATTTTCCTCCATCCATGCCTACCATATGTTGGGAAAAACGGCGGTGTGCGTAAAATCAAAATAATTCTATAGACCCAGGATAATTCCCAAAATACAATGGACAAAAATAACACAAAAAATTTTATCGTGAAAAACCCAAATTAGGTAAAAACCACGGGACCCGTAGGCCGCTTAAATCTTCCACTATAATAATAATGGGAATACAATCTTCACCCTTAGGTGGACCTCTCACTCACAAAAAAATACTACAACAGTATTTCTTCAATTTGTGAACAATAACACTCACAAATTGGACTCACTATTTTTCTTCTCAGAAACTTTCTGAGGCACTCTCTCTATTTTTTCTTCTCACTTTTTCTCTCAAAAATGAGGCTTCTCTTCTGGGATCATTTTATGAAGGGAGGGAATGACTCTATTTATAGAGTCATTCCTCCACCAACCACCTTCAAAAACATATGCACAGCCTGCACGTTGCACCTAACCCCTCTGCAAATTTCCATGCGCAGCCCCTTCAGTTTCAAAGGAGGTGCCTAACATTTGCAGAAAATTTTCTCTTGTGGGCCCCACAAATTTTGTTTTTTATGACTTTGGAGTAAATTACAAAATTTGGTTACAACTTTAGTTAAATTGTAATTTGGCCCCTAGGGCCCCACTTATGGAGGGACCCACCTTTCAATTCTCCCCCTCCCGACCTAAGTGGGGGGTTCCACCAATCCTGCAGCTGATCGACAGTATTCAAACTTGCTTCTTGGAAGAGTCTTAGTCAACATATCAGATCCATTTTCATCTGTATGGATCTTTTCAAGCTGTAGTAGCTTCTTCTCCAATGCACCTCTTATCCAGTGATATCTCATATCAATGTGCTTCGATCTTGAGTTAAAGGAGGGATTCTTTCCAAGGTGAATTGCACTTTGATTGTCACAAAATAGCTCATATTTTTCTTGGTGGAAAGTAAGTTCATTTAAGAACCTTTTCATCCATAGCAACTCTTTACTGGCTTCAGTTGCTGCAATGAATTCTGCTTCAGTGGTGGATAGTGCAACACACTTTTGTAATTTTGACTGCCATGCCACAGCTCCCCCTGCAAAAGTGATCAGGTAGCCCGAAGTAGATTTTCTAGAATCTATGTCGCCGGCCATATCTGCATCTGTGTATCCAACTAACACAGGTTTGGTATCTCCAAAACATAAACATATTTTGGAAGTACCCCGAAGATACCTGAATATCCACTTTACTACAGCCCAATGTTCCTTTCCAGGTTTTGAAAGGAATCTACTCACTACTCCAACTGCATGAGCAATATCCGGCCGAGTGCACACCATGGCATACATTAAACTTCCAACTGCTGAAGCATATGGAACCTTGTCCATCTCTTCCTTTTCTTCATCTGTGGAAG
This sequence comes from Biancaea sappan, assembly GCA_037074585.1. Lineage (NCBI taxonomy): Eukaryota > Viridiplantae > Streptophyta > Magnoliopsida > Fabales > Fabaceae > Biancaea > Biancaea sappan. Next base: position 51,289,976 of record CM073496.1, on the reverse strand, counting down.
GGCACTGCTTAGAACTTAGCTTAAAGTGATTAGCAAGAGGACAACTAACCGCTTTAGCTTTGTCCATGTTGAACCTTTGAAGTACTTTCTCAATATACTTCTCTTGTGACAACCATAATTTCTTGGCGCTTCTGTCTCTAGTTATCTTCATGCCAAGAATGTGTTTTGCTGGCCCTAAGTCTTTCATAGCAAAAGACTTGCTCAACTGCTTCTTCAAGTCATCAATTCTAGAAATATTTTGGCCAACAATCAACATGTCATCCACATAAAGCAATAAAATAATGAAATCATCGTCAGAGAATTTCTGCACGAACACACAGTGATCTGAAGTAGTCTTCTTGTAACCATGCTCCTTTATAACAGACTCAAACTTCTTATACCACTGTCTTGGTGCTTGCTTCAAGCCATACAGGCTTTTCTTCAACTTGCAAACATAGTCCTCTTTTTCTTTTTGCTTGAAACCCTCTGGCTGCTCCATGTATATTTCTTCCTCCAAATCACCATGAAGGAATGCAGTTTTAACATCCATTTGCTCAACCTCAAGGTCAAGACTTGCTGCTAACCCTAGCACTGTTCGAATGGATGTCATTTTCACTACTGGTGAAAATATCTCATCAAAGTCAATCCCTTTTCTTTGGCTGAATCCCTTGACGACCAATCTGGCTTTGAATCTTGGATGGGAGCTGTTCTCTTCATACTTAATTCTGAACACCCATTTGTTCTTCAAAGCCTTCTTGCCTTTTGGCAGCTTCACCAGTTCAAAAGTTTTATTCTCATGCAATGATTTCATCTTATCTTGCATGGCCTCAATCCACTTCTTCTTGTGTTCATCATCCATTGCTTCTTCGAAGCTTTCTGGTTCTCCCCCGTCAGTTAATAACATATACTGATTTACAGGGTATCTAGTAGAGGGTTGTCGAACTCTAGTAGATCTTCTCAATTTTGGAGAACCCATTGGAACTGGTGGTTGATCATGAACACCATCATCATCATCAGAATCTTCTGATGGAATCTCAATGGGAGCATCTGGATTACCTGTTTCAGGCTGATCATTCTGTATTTCATCTCCAACTTGTCTTGGCACCAGTGTTGGAGGAATAACTTCCGTACCAGTTGAATCACCATTGGATTTAGAAATATCTTCAATGGTCTGATATTCAATGAACACAGCATCACGACTCCTGACTGGTTTCTTCTCTACTGGATCATAAAATCTGTAGCCAAGCTTATCTTGACCATATCCAATGAACACGCATTATCGTGTCTTACTTTCAAGTTTGGACCTTTCATCCTTTGGAATATGTACAAAGGCTTTGCATCCAAACACTCGCAGATGGTTGTAGGAAACATCTTTTCCTGACCATACTTTTTCTGGAACATCTAGCTTTAAAGGGACACAAGGTGAGCGATTCAGCACATGTATTGCTGCTAGTAAAGCCTCACCCCCAAATTTCTTTGGTAACTTTGCATGAGAGAGTAAACATCTGACTCTCTCCATCAAAGTTCTGTTCATCCTTTCAGCCAGGCCATTCAGCTGCGGTGTTTTTGGAGGCGTTGTCTGATGCCGAATACCATGCTCTTTACAGTAGGCATCAAAAGATCCAATGTATTCTCCACCGTTGTCTGTCCGGATGCATTTTAGCTTCTTCCCAGTTTCTCTTTCAACTGAGGCATGAAACTCTTTAAAGACACTCAGCACTTGATCCTTTGTCTTTAAAGTGTATGCCCATATCTTCCTTGAATGGTCATCAATGAAAGTCACAAAGTACTGAGCACCACCAAGTGACTTTAACATTGGTCCACATAAATCTGAGTGTACCAAATCCAGTACATTCGCCATTCTAGAAGGAGGGTGGCTTTTGAACGTAGCTCTATTCTGCTTTCCTGCCAGACAATCATCACACTTCTTTAAGTGAACTTGATCCAAACCAGGTAGAGCATTCTTCCTAGTTAAATGGATCATGCTCTTCTCGCTCATGAGACGTTTGTGCCATAGCTCAACTGTACTATCATTCTCCGTTGTGTTTACAACATCCTTGGAGAGCTTTGCTTGCATAATGTACAGTTTAGAGTCTTTGTTCCCTCTGGCCACCACCAACGATCATTTGGTGAGCTTCCATTGGCCATTAAAGAAGGTATTGCAGAAACCTTCATCATCTAGCTTGCTTGTTGAGATCAGATTCAGGCGCATATCTGGAATATGCCTCACATCTTTCAGGACTAATCGCGTACCATTCTCCGTCTTTAAACAAACATCTCCTTTACCTGCAATTATTGAAAGATTATTATTTCCCATTCTTACAACACCAAAATTACCTGGTGTGTAAGATGAGAAAAATTCCTTCCGAGATGTAGCATGAATGGTGGCACCACTGTCAATCACCCAGCTTGTCTCATGGGTTGTAAGATTGACTACATCATCATCATAGACAATGTTGAACTCCTCAGCAACATCTGCTTGCTCATCATCACTACTGTTGTTTTTCTTCTGTCCTCTGCCTTTGTTCTTTTCTTGATCCTTTTTGAACTTGCGGCAGTGTATTTTGATATGACCTTTCTTTTTACAGTAATGACATTCAACATTGGCATATCTGTTGGATTTGCCTCTGCTCCTTCCTCTAGGTTTTTGATCCCTAAACTGGTTCCTCCCCCTGAAGTCTGAAACCAGAACATCTGGTTGTGATGAAGAAGATGAGCTTTGAGATCTTCTTCTCATTTCTTCATTTAAGATACTGCTTTTAACAGACTCCATATTAACTACACTATCAGGTGCAGTGTTGGTGATGGAAATCTTCAGAGTCTCCCACGACTCTGGTAGAGAGCCCAATACCAGCAGAGCGAATATTTCATCGTCCAGATTTATGCCCATTCTGGACAGTTGATCTACGACCCCTTGCATCTCATTTGGATGATCTGCTACAGAAGTCCCTTCCCTATATTTCAACTGCGTCAATTTGGTCAAATAAAATAATTTATTGTTACCAGTTTTTGACGCATAAAGCTGTTCAAGCTTATTCCATAGCGTTCGGGCATGAGTCTCATTGCAGATGTGGTTGTATACGTTGTCTTCGACATATTGTCGGATGAAACCGCACACCTGCTCATGCTCAAACCCCCATTCCTCATCCGTCTTGCCTTCAGGTTTATCTGATGTAAACACTGGTAAATGCATTTTCATCACAAATAGAAGATCCTTCATCTTGCTTCTCCACATGTGATAATTTGTGCCATTTAGGCTGATCATTTTGATGTTTCTTGTCTCCATTGAAATCAGTAGTCAAAGTTTTAACTGATCCCAAAACTTTTCTGGTAGTGAATAGTACTTCCGTACGTATGAACAGTATCTCCGTATATATGAATAGTACTTCCATATATATAAATAGTATTTTCGTACATATGAACAGTACTAATATGTATGAATAGTACCAATATGTATAAAAATACTAGTATGTATGAATAGTACCTGTATACGTGAATAGTGCTCGTACGTCTTCGTACAGTATTTGTAAATAATACTCGTACGGTATTCTTCAATGGTACTCCAACCAGAAGCTCTGATACCACTTGTTGGGAAAAACGGCGGTGTGCGCAGAATCAAAATAATTCCACAGACCCAGGATAATTCCCAAAATACAATGGATAAAAATAACACAAAAAATTTTAGCGTGAAAAATCCAAATTAGGTAAAAACCACGGGACCCGTAGGCCGCTTAAATCTTCCACTATAGTAATAATGGGAATAGAATCTTCACCCTTAGGTGGACCTCTCACTCACAAAAAAATACTACAACAGTATTTCTTCAATTTGTGAACAATAACCCTCACAAATTGGACTCACTATTTTTCTTCTCAGAAACTTTCTGAGGCACTCTCTCTATTTTTTCTTCTCACTTTTTCTCTCAAAAATGAGGCTTATCTTCTGGGATCATTTTATGAAGGGAGGGGATGACTCTATTTATAGAGTCATTCCTTCACCAACCACCTTCAAAAACATATGCACAGCCTGCACGTTGCACCTAACCCATCTGCAAATTTCCATGCGCAGCCCCTTCAGTTTCAAAGGAGGTGCCTAACATTTGCAAAAATTTTCTCTTGTGGGCTCCACAAATTTTGTTTTTTATGACTTTGGAGTAAATTACAAAATTTGATTATAACTTTAGTTAAATTGTAATTTGACCCCTAGGACCCCACTTATGGAGGAACCCACCTTTCACCATATTCATAGTTCGAAACATATATTGAAATTTCACAAAATGTTAAATGAGTTTGCAACATTTTTTTGATAAATGTGACGGAAATTAACTCAATAATAAAGAAGATACACAATACAATAAATAGAAAATATATAAATTTAACAAAATTTAGTCAATGTAACTTATAACTACGATAGAAAAAAATTTTATTATTCAAGCAAAGTGTCTAATATAGATCATGGAAACACTAAAAATTATATATATATATTACAAATACATATTTGTTTTATTTTGAATTGTTCCATAAATTATCCTACTCGCTTCACATACTTCTTTATTTTGATCGTGCTCTCAAAAAATCAAATTATGTCATAATTCGGATTACTATATATTCAAGTCAATCAACAATAAATAAATTATATTATGGGGGTTCAAATTTAAGCAATAATTATTGGAGGACATGTCAAAAATGTCATATCACACTCGCAATTAACAAGTGATCCTATACATAATTCCACAATTCTCCGCTTACTTAGAGATTCATTACTATTTAGCAACAGGGTACTTTGCCAGACATTAACTTCCCCGGCCAAGAACTACCCTATATTTCAAGTATGCAATTTCAGCTTATCAAAATTTCTTCAAAATCTTACTAATTAGGCACAGATTGCATTGATTAACAGGTTTATCACGGTTGCAGGTTGACTTTTCACATGGAGAACAGGTATTCGTTCACAAAGAGAGTCTTTCATGTTGTTAGGAAATTGACGTAAAAACAGAAAAAAATAAACAGTGTGGAAAAAACCAGAAAATATATACAGAATTAACGTAATTCGATTAATATTACTTATATTCATGGATAAAAAAATTCTTTTATTTTTTCTGACAAAATGTTTGATGATACAATACAAAGAAAATAAAAAAAATATATATATTACAAATACATAACTACTCAAAATGAGTTGCTTTATGGTTACAGGTTCAAGCCTATTGGTCCTCGCTCTGCTCACCCCACATGCGTCCAAAATATTTTCCTTCTGAGTCATGCTCTAAAAAAAAATCAAGTCAGATAAGTTACCATATAATTAAACTCATTCAGTAGATAGATTTCAAAAAAATGGTCATGATGGCCACAACCGTATACGTTTATAACAAAATTATAATTAAGTGCGATAAGAATTAATCATTACACAAAATTATCATGAAATTTAGCCACGCAAGAAAAATGTAAATACATATATCACAAAAAGCAGAGTATAAATTTGATGTAGTTCGACCCTTGCTACTCCTGAAAGTTACCTTATCAAATAAGAAAAAGAAAAAACACTTCCGTTGAATTATTGTACGTAGAATTAAATTTGTTGAATCGATTTTTTTACAAATTTATGTTCAAAGCTTTCAAACGAGTTTTAATTAAAAAAAATTAAATATATGATTGTGCGTTGAATTAAATTTGTAGAATCGATTTTCTTACAAACTTATGTTTGCTCTAACACAACCAATTAACTAACTTATGCATTTAGTTAAGTTTATAATTGATTTTTCTAAATTCCTCTTTTACGCTTCACCAAGATCTTGCCATCTCTTATGTTTTTAGTAGCAAAAATAGAGCATGTTCTGAGAGCGAGAAAACAACCAAAAGAGAGAGAGAGAGGAAGATAGAGAGCCAAAAGAGACTGAGAGAGGTTTGGAAACAAAAAAAAGAAAAGAGTAGAAGCAGGAAAAATCAAACAAAGATGGAGCTTCTACAGTGCAAAAATGGGGGTTTGAGTTTAAAGGAAAATCACAATTTTTGGCCTAAAAATTTTACACTGTTGAGCCCTACATTTTTGTGAAAATTGCACTTCAAACACAAACTTGTTTGTTCATTTTCATTTGGTCCCTATGTAATTTCTTTTTGTCTATTTTTTTATTTTTTAATCTTCTAATATGATTGTCGTCTCTTTTAAATTTTAACAGCACTGACAAAATTGTACATGGAAAGAAAAACATCTAGTAGCTTCATCTCTTATTGAAATTTTAATATAATTTTTACATTTATTATATTCTATATATATATATATATAAGTTTATTGATCTTATTTTGTTGAAATTCAAGAGTAATCTTTAAATAATTTTAAATAAAAATAATTGAAACAAAATTGGAGATTAAGTAAATAAATTTATTTTATTACAACATTTATAAATGTATATTTTTAATAAAATATTAGTACTATATAATAGTTAAAAAATAATTATTAAAATATCAATATAATTTATTTTATTACATTTAGGTATGAATGAAATTAAATAAAGGTAAATAAAATAAGACAATATAAAATTCAAACATTGTCGTCTTGTAATTATACATTTAAAAGTATTTTGACTAATCAATATCTAAACGAAATATATTTTTTAAAATTATTTTGTTGATAATAATTTTTAAATATAAATTACGTTTACGCAAACATTGATTTGTCCAAAATCAATTGTAAAAATCAATCTTGTTCAGTACTAGGTTTATTGAACTATTTTCTAAATACCCTATTAACTAGAAATAAATCGCAATCACGATGAAAATGTGGAACAGGTTCCTGGGGTTTTCGTTGTGTTCATTATCACGTGGACATAGTATAATTGGTTCTCTCAGACTGTCCCAGTTAGTACTCCCCTTCCTATATATCATGCGTGAACGAGTCCCACACAGCCACACTAACATTGGTTGTATAACTTTCTACTATCATCAATTATTGATTCAAAAAAAACATTCTATTACTAATTTACAAATTCTCATTAAAAATTAGATGGTGTGCTTAATATATTATATTTATCATATAACAAAATCAAGGATCTTTAATTCCGTGAAATATCAAAACACATGAACTATGTTTAAACTGGGCATGATTTATTGTGTATGTATAAGGTTCTGATTTTGACTCCGGTGCATCTCCCCCGGCTTTTATTTCAAAATAATATAATGAGGCAGTTCCCTTCAAAACAAGCTACAACGCGGGCCATAAAGATTTGTCATCTTCTCAATGTTCCCTTAAATAATAATCAAGGATCCTAAAGTGTCATTAGTGGGTGTTTGGAATTTTCGACTTGATTTTGAAGTTGGTAACGTCATCACTGTCGTAGGCTAGATTAAGATAAGGTCAAAACTAAGCCCTTTTTTGCATGCGTGAACCTTGTCTTTCTCGCCCCAGCATAAGGTGTAGCTATCTAGGAGGCTTTGTTATCTGCGGTTAAGCATTTTGTACGAGCTATAGGTTGCACATAACGGGCAGATACAAGGATTGACGCATGACAAACGAGGCATGTAGGAAAATTTTGCACGCAATTCTGTAGGGGACTGTATGGTACCTACTTATTACATGTATCATCATTCCATAAACACAGCCGCGAATGTTGACACACGAGATCTAATTTTTCTGCTTTGGAGTGTGGGCGTATATTGTGTAATTGATTGATTCATTCATTCATTCTAAGGGTGATATTTTTTCTTAATGCTGTACGAAACTTAAACCCAAAAAGAAAAGTGTACAATTTGTATTTATTTTAAGAAAATTTGATTATTCTTAATTAGTATTTATTTTTTCAAGTCACTACGAAACTTAAAAAGATGCAAGGGCTTGCCTTATGAAGCAGACAAACTGTCTTACTCTTAGCTAAGAGGAGGAGATCGATTCCAAATGGGAATTGAACTACCAGTGGCCCTTATTAATATATATTTGATTGCAGTCCATCTCACAGTGTCAGGATTATCATCTGCCTGAGACCAATAATTTGTTGTAAAATTAGTGTATTTTAATAAAAAATAAGACTTAAAGTTTCACATTAATTAAAATAAAAACAATGACGTATTATAAATTGACATGTTATAATAGATTTATAAAGAATTAATAGATATGGGTTTACATGCTTACACCATTGGATTAATCCAGTGAAAATTTAGCAATTCCCACACCCCTTCACCTCGTGCATATAAGACATATATAAGATGGGGTGTGTAAAATTAATTAATTATTTTTTTCATTGTTATTGTTTTTAAGGTATATCAGAAAGGTTTATTTAATTTAAAAATTTTATTATCACAAAATATTTTCTTAAAGATGATGTTTTATTATAACACAATTGAAGTTGCGTTATTGTTAATTTCTACAACTTAATTTGGAGTTTATGTGAGTATACCCCGTGAGAATTGTGATCAAGGCTTCACTTGCTATAAGACAGATCTTTGTAGAAAATATCTGATGTGCATACTCCTTGAATGTCAATAATTTAATTTCTAAGACGAAACTTAGCGATTACGCAATTTTCAATTTATCTGTACTAATTTGTTTTGTTTTGACCTGGCTTATTTTTTTATTTTTTGCTTTTATCGTGGCTGCAAATTGATATATAGCTATTCTAGATAGATCAGCATCTCTTTTAATTTTTAAAAACAACGTTTAATATAAAATTAGAAATATGGTAATTTGTATATTTATAAATAATGAAAATTACTTAACTTGTATTCTCTTTGATATATATATATATATGTTAATTCTTTTGTATTATAAATTTATTTATTTATTTAAATAGTAATATATGTTTTTAAATTAACAAGGACCATATTTCAAAAAACAATTTCACCGAACTCAACAGCTCAAGGTCAAGGCCTAAGTAGAATTTCTGCAATTTCCCAAATAATTCGCAATTATACCAGTAGCCAGTAGGCGAAGGTCAGTTCAGTCATTTCAAAGACACTTCGGGATCCAGTCAAAAATTGGATGATGAGTCACGGTGCCGTCGTTTCTCGACAAACATAAGTCCGACCTGGCGGCAACAGAAACCATCGAATATGTTATATATACACATGCTCCTCATAGTCATATATGATGCATCATCGCCCATACCATAATACCATAGGTTATGCACCTACTGACATACATAACCCCTGAGTCATGAGGCACGATCCAGTTCCACCCACTCTGGATCAACCAACAAACTCATCCTCACTCCCTTGACTCTTTTCTTTATATATTGCCCTTGTTGCCTCCATTTCCACTCTTCAAATAAGCACCACATTCTTAGCAATCCCAGCACCACATTTACTATCTATTATCATATCCAATCCCAATTTCAAATGGGAGAGGTTAGTTTTTCAGATTTTATGCGTCTAACTCAGTTCCTTTAACACGAATTAAATTCAGTCGAATTATTCATTTGTAGTATCAGGTCTGACAGGGTTCTTTAATTAATTGTGTCGTTTATGGCAGCAAAAAGAGGAGCCAAAGAATGAGACCGAGAAGAAGCCGGAAGGGGAAGCCAAGAAAGACGACAGTCCACCTCCTATCGTTTTGAAGCTTGACATGCATTGCGAGGGATGCGTCAAGAAAATCAAGCGAGCCGTCCGGCATTTCAATGGTATAAATTGAGAATTCCGATAATTAATTACCCGAAAATTCCTTCAGTATTTAACTCCCTTGTTAATTCACAGAGATACTTGATTGAGAACAATGAGGTTTCATTTAGCGAATACGAGTGTTAATTGGCGCAGTTGATGGTGGATGCAGGTGTGGTAGACGTAAAGGCCGATATGTCCTCTAACAAACTCACGGTGTTTGGTAAAGTGGACCCCGCCATGGTGCGAGACAAGCTAGCGGAGAAAACCAAGAAGAAGGTCGACCTCATATCCCCTCAGCCTAAGAAAGATGCCGGCGGAGATAAAAAGCCAGACGAGAAATCCGAGAAGAAGGTCGAAGAGAAAAAGCCCGACGACCAGAAAGCCGAGGATAAAAAACCAAAAGAGGTATTAATATTAAATTATTTAAAATTTCATTCCATTTTCCAAGTGGATCGTAACTGAGTTAGCGTGACATGTTCATCGTCGTCCACTCTGAATTTCATTCATTTGTCGCTCGTTTATGTGAAAATTTACCAGATTTTATTGGTTTATTCTTACGTATTTTATATTTTTTGAATGGCTCAGAGCACAGTGGTTTTGAAGATCAGATTGCATTGCGAGGGGTGCATTCACAAAATTCGGAAAATCATACTCAAGATCAAAGGTAAGCGACTACCGTATTTGACCTGATTATTTTAAATTTTTATTAAAGTGGTTAGGGATTAAGATGACGCAGTAGAACTATTCCTGTGTAAAATTGAAAATACATATTTAATTTTTGGTCGCCCCGTACTATGAATAAACAAATCAGAAAGGCCGTTCAGTGCTTTCAGTGGCTGATGATGGTCTGACGTGTCGTGCAGGAGTCGAATCGGTGAATATTGATGGAGCCAAGGACCTAGTGACGGTGAAGGGCACGATGGACGTGAAGGAGCTCGCGCCGTACCTGAAGGATAAGCTGAAGCGCAACGTGGAGGTGGTCCCACCCAAGAAAGACGACGATAAGAAGGAGAAAGCAGACGACGGTAAAAAGGAGAAAGACGGCGGAGGGGAAAAGAAAGAAAACAAAGAAGGCGGCGGCAAGAAAGAAGCCGTGGAAGCAAAACCCGCCGCCGAGAGCGGAGGAGGAGACGGTGGCAAGAAGGAGGAAGCAGCACCTAAGATGGAAGTTGTCAACAAAATGGAACACTACGGTTACGCGCCTCCCACGCACTGGTACAACGGACACTTGCCAGGGCAATCCGGCTACGCAATGGAAGTTCATCCAGGGTATTGGAACCAAGGGTATTATGGTAATTCAGGGCACTACGTCAACCATGGGTATGCAAACCAGGGATACCCAGTAGAGCCACCACCATTCTACATGCAACCTCAGCATCCCCAGATGTTCAGCGATGAAAATCCCAATGCCTGTTCTGTGATGTGAGCCAGACGAGATCAGTCCGATCTCGACGGTGGATATGCGAATGAACACGTGGGAGCTGAACCTGTATAAATTTAAAATATACAGAAAATAAAATATAGCTATAGAGAAATTAAGAAACGGTGGAATTTTGATGTTATCGGATAGGTTAGTGACGTAGGGACATGGGCGGTACGGCCGGCTGCCTGGAGAAGCCGGACCTGAAAAGCCACTTGCATTTGTTATTTCTTTTTTGTACTGTTCCTTTATTTTCTTTGTTCTGATGTATTACATAAACGTATATAAATTAAATTAAATAATATGTTAATACATATTCTATACATATTTTTCTCTTCAAGTTTGTTCTCAAATTTAATTTTAGTGAATCTACAGACTACAGGGTTCACAGATCTAAAAATTTATTTTAATTAATGGAAACAAGAAATAATTTATAAATATTTTTATAGAATTAAAAAAATTAACACATATATTAATTAAAAAATTTCTTTCAAGTAGATCCGCTGTTGTTGAGAGTTGACAAAGGCTTGGTAACTGAAAAATATTCGAATTTGAAATTAGAAAATAGAGTCATTTTATTTATATGGATGCTGCCATCGGAAGTAAAGTGAATTTACCAGTACATCTACAGTGGTGTTCGAAAATAGTACAACGAAGGGGGAAAAATTACAGTACATCTCACCAACTCAAAAGCGGATTTGGAAACAGGACCATCCAATTCAATTTGGACTATTATTACAAAGATCGAAGTCCAAAACATTTTTTTAAAAAAATTAAAATTAAAAAAAAAGGACTAATAAATCAAAACCGTCGATTTTCGACGATTCTAATAAAGGGAAGCCTGTGCACTCAAAAGCAAGCAAGGCCAACAAAGAATCTTTCAACAGGAGGGGGCCATTTTTCTAATCAAATCATTATGACAGTATAAGAATCTTACTACAGAGATAATAACAATGCCTCCAAACTCTACAAACGCAGTATACAATTTTTTAATTTTTCTCTTCTGATAACCTTCGATGAATTTGAATAGCCCATCTGAATCGAAGTCTCACGTGACTTGGAACGGGGGAAAAGGCCAGTGCTCTGTCTTTTCTTTCTTTTGACGCTGCATATTTGAAAAAATAGTGAGAAACTTTAAAATTAAAGTTTTATAATAACTAAATAATATTTAGATCAAAACTTGATCAAAGTTCTGCAGAAATAATATTATTAAACCTTGATTTATCATGAAGCAATTTCCACTTACTTTTATTTAAATTTTAGTTTGCTCAATAGTTAAATTTCCTCATTTTTCAAACAAACACTTACTAGTCTCTTCCTAAAGTGACCTTTTTTGCTTTTCCTCTCTCTTGACTTTAATGATGATCTTCTATAAAATAATAAAGTTAAGTTCAAATTTATATTAAAATAAATATTTACATTTAGTACCCAAGCCTTAAATAAAATTACCTCATGTGAAAAACAATATATATATATATGTGTGTGTGTGTGTGTGTATGCATGCATGTGGCAACTTCATTCTTCATAACGTCATCGCTTTCCATTTTATGAACGATGGAGCATTTGCTCAGTGGTGTCCTTTCTCTTGCAAGTTGTACCATCTCTCTTCTTCGTTAATTAATCGCTCTTGCATTCGCATTGGGCAAAAAGAGTCATGTTGCTCGATCCGATTCCGACGGCTATTATGAGCCAGGGGTCCAGTATTCTAATCTTCTGATATGTAACTTTTTCTTTTTTCCTTGCCGGTGGTTGAAGGACGTTGATATATTTAATTTATGGTACAAGAGGCCTAAAAGCTCATTCATATATATAGGTAGCTTAATTATTGCTATTGTGTTATTTCAACTCGATCGATTATTGACATTTGACAGTTAGTTTTAGTCATGATGAGGGCACGATCAACCTTTTATCAACCTAGATTTTATTCGTTCCTTGAAAGCTTACATGCACGTACAGACTTTCCTTCACTAAATAAAAATTGAAAATTGTTAAGATTATTTTACAAAATCATTAACCAAATAGGTGGATTTATAAAAATTTAAATGCAAAAAATCTCTTAAATCTATAATTTACTGTTTGTAGATTGTGACATGTAATAAGGACACAAAATTAAATGACGTAAAGAGCGTACTTTGATCCATCGTTAACTCGTACACGAATTGAAGGAAGGTAGATTCTTTTAGAAAGATATGATATTGACTTTCTCTCTCATTTTTTTTCTGATAGAAAAACATAAAATGAAGCCCTATCTTCTAAAAGTGAGACCAACCCATATAACCAAGGGAACCACTACCCGTACCTATTTATCTATGGGTCAACCCACGGTCAACTCATGGATTGACACCTTTTATAATATCTTATCATTGTTATTATTTAGGGTTGGCTATCTACACATTTAATAATTTCACTAACACCCCAGACTAAATAAAATATATATCAAATAGGTCCCTAAACACAAATTAATGAAGATTTTATAATGGATCTAATTAAGATAGTATTAATATATATACCCCAAAAATATGTTGACATATACAATAATTAATATGTCAGTCTACACAAATATCTATTAGAATTAATAGTTATTTATAAAATAAATAATAAATATATATAATATATTTATAATAACAAAAATAATGCCAACAAATCTCCCACTTGGACGACATATGATTATGAAATTGTATATTCACATAATATATATAAATTCAAAGTGTGTACGTTTTGCTATTTAACAGATATATCACAAACAATCTCGTTCACCAACTATATCAGCATAGAACCAAAGAAGCTTTCGTAACCAGTTGAATTGAAACTAAATCCAATAATGATCACAGTACTAATATAGCTAACGATATAGATCAAGCATGGATGTGTAGTATAGAAATTACATGTCTAGGATCTTCATACATGCCTATTTCTAACTGGTTCCTATACTTTCTCTACTTTATGCTAAACAGCAGTTGCTAAACCGTATTGAGAAAGCACAACACATATGTCCAGAGCTCACTCACGCACAAACACAAAATTATATATGAATAAATACACAATCATATATATATATATATATATATATATCTCAAATGTCACAATATAAATACATTGATCAAGTACAAATAAAAATGTACAACACACACTCAAATATCTAAAGGTTTGTCCACACCCATATGAGCCACACGCTCATGAAAAACTCTAGGTGGTAAACCTTTAGTCAGCGGATCCGCAATCATATGATCAGTACTAATGTGCTCTACAGACACAATATGACTCTGAACCCTCTCTCTAATAACCATAAACTTAATGTCTATGTGCTTCGACCTAAACGAACTCCAGTTGTTCTTAATGAACAACTCGGCGGCTATACTATCACAGTACAATCTCAAAGGCCTCTTAACACCCTCGACTATCTGTAAAGCTGTGATGAAGTTCCTCAGCTAAACCGCCTGGTTGGATGCCTGATAGTAGGCTATGAACTCAACCTCCATGGTTGAAAAAACTACAAGTGTCTGTTTAACACTTTTTCAAGAAATAGCTCTTTCAGCTAACATAAAAATGTAGCCTGATATAGATCTCCTCGTACCTACGCATCTAGCAAAATCAGCATCGGAGTATCCCACAACCTCAAGTCGATTTGACCTCCGATAGGTGAGTATGTAGTCCTTTGTCCTCTAAAGGTATGTCATAACCCTCTTTGTTGCCTTCCATTGAGCCATACCAGGGTTACTCTGGTATCTGCCCAACATTCCCACAATATACACCAAATCTGGATGCGTACATACTTGTGCATACATGAGACTACCCACAACCGAAGCATATGAGATTTTCTCTATTTCCCTCATCTCAATGTCCAATTTAGGACATTAAAGCAAATTAAATCTGTCACCTCTAGCTACGAGTGTATCACCCGGTGCACAATCCTGCATTCCAAAATATCTCAAGACTTTCTCAATATATGTCTTTTGCAATAAACTCAAAGTATGTCTAGTAAGATCCTTATGGATCTAAATCCCCAGAACAAAAGATGCCTCACCAAAATCCTTCATCTCAAATTTGCTAGAAAGAAAGGATTTGGTTTCACGCAACAAAGACATATCATTACTAGCTAACAGTATGTCATTGACATACAGAACTAGTATCACAAATTTGCTCTCACTCATCTTGAGGTATATACACTGATCAACTGGATTTTCATTAAACTCGAAAGATGAAATTACCTCATCAAATTTTCACTACCACTGCCAAGATGCCTGTTTAAGACCATAAATAGACCTTTTCAGCTTACATACAAGGTGATTTGAATCTTCCAATTCAAAGTACTCTGGCTGTACCATGTATATTGTTTCTTCAATGTCACTATTGAGAAATGTTGTTTTCATGTCCATTGGATGTAACTCTAAATTATAATGAGCTACAAGTACCATAATGACTCTAAAGGAATCCTTTGTAGAAACTGGAAAGAACGTTTCCTTAAAATTAATGCCTTCTTTTTGGATGAAACCCTTAGCTACAAGACGAGCTTTATATCTTTTGATATTATCACTCGAGTCCCTTTTGGTTTTAAATATCTATTTACAGCCAATCGATCTTGCACCATGTGGTTATTCTACTAAATCCTATACCTCGTTATTAGCCATGAATTTCATCTCATCTCTCATGGCATCTATCAACTTTTGAGAGTTACTACATGACATAACCTCCCTACAAGTGACTGGATCATCTTGTATGCCTATGTCAAAATCGTGCTCTTGTAAGAAAATGACATAGTCACTTGATATAACACTTTTCTTCTATCTAATGGATCTCTTCAAAGGCACTTCCACTTGAGGTTGTGGCAGTTCTTAGGTTCAGAAAAATAAATCTCTTGATCCTGAATAGAAGTGATATCTGTATCAACTGTGTTCTCTATAGGTTCCTCATTCACGAGTACAATCATATGAGGTAATATTACCTGATCAGATGTTCCCGTGACCACAGTAGGACTACTAGTGTATTCTTCTTCAAATACAATTTCTCTGAGTTGATCACTCCCACTAAGACCAATATCCTCAATAAATGTGGCATTCCCGATCTCAAAGAAGGACCTGGTTGAAAGGTCATAAAACTTGAAACCCTTCGACCTCTCAGTATATCCTACAAAGAAGCAGCTTACAGTGCATGAGTCCAGCTTTCTCTTATTAGGCTTGTACGGCCTAGCTTTAGCTGGACAACCCCAGACATGCAAGTGTCTAACACTAGGCTTCTTGTTTGTCCACAACTCATATGGGGTCTTCTGTACTGCTTTACTCGGTACCCTGTCAAGGATATACACTGCAATCTTAAGAGCCTCACCCCAAAGTGACTCTAGTAAAGTAGAATGACTTATCATACTTCTCACCATGTCGTTAAGAGTACAATTGTGCCGTTCAGCTACACCATTTTGACTTGGAGTCCCTGGCATGGTGTACTATGGCACAATCTCACAATCAGCCAAAGATTTGGCAAAAGGCCCTAGACATTGTTCCCCTGATTCATTATATCTATCATAGAACTCACCTCTATGGTTAGATATGACAGCTTTAATTTTCTTGCCTAGTTGATTTTTAACTTCAGCCTTGAAAACTTTAAACACGTTCAACGACTGAGTTTTTCATGTAACAAGTACATATACCTATATCTAGAGTAATTATCTATAAAGTTGATAAAATACTATTGTCCATTCTAAGAAGCTGTAGGGAATGGAGCACATATATCAATATGAATCAACTCTAAAGTCTGACTAGCTCTAGAAGTACCTATTCCCTTAACTTTAGTCATTTTTCCCTTAATGCATTCTATGCAAATATCCATATCTTCGATATTGGACACTTGCAAAATGCTATCTGACATAAGCCTTTGCATTCTTTGTTTAGCGATATGCCCAAACGCTTATGCCACAAATTAGCATAACGTTCATCAGTTAACCTACGTTTAGTATCAAATGCATATTTTCAAAGCTATCTGATTTAACACAATTTAAATAATATAGATTATCAATCAATGAACCAGAAGCAATTAATTCAGAATTTAAGAACACACTGAATTTTCTATTACCAAATGAATAAATGTACCTAAATTTGTCCAAACAGGAAACAGAAATTAAATTACGTCTAAAAGACGATACAATAAAAGTGTTCTGTAATTCTAAATAAGGTTCATTCCCTAATGATAATCTAAATATACCAACAGCTTCCATAGCAGTTTGATTGCCATTGCCCACATAGATGTATCTTTTACCATCAATTGACTTTCGGCTGGTTACACAATCCTGCAAAGAAATACTAATATGAGTAGTAGCACCCGAATCTATCCACTAAGTATCATGGGGTGCTAAAGCTAAATTAACTTCGGAACTAACAAACTTAAACTGCATACCCTTTTTGTCCAACCATGCAATAAACTTGGTGCAATCTTTCTTAAAATGTCCAGCCTTCTTGCAGATGAAACAAGTCATACCCACATCTTGTTTCTTCTTGCCCTTTTGCTGAGACGCCCCAATTGTCCTTCTCATTCTACCTCTTCCTTTTAGTAGAAGAAGTCTTATTACTAGAAGAGGTTGCTAAGTGAGCACTCTCGACCTTGTCATGCTTGAGTCTTCTTTCCTCTTGCACATATTGAGCAATAAGCTCATTCAGTGTCCATTTTTCCTTCTGAATATTATAGGAAATTTTGAACTGACTGAATTGAGGAGGTAGAGAAATCAAAACTAAGTGTACGAGTATGTCATCAGACAACTCTAACTTAAGTGCCCTTAGCATTGTGACAAGGTGAGACATCTCCATGATGTACTCTCTAATGTTTCTTTTTTCCTTATATCTCATTGAAACCAATTTAGTCAAGATAGTGTTGTTTTGACTTTTTCGTTTGGTGTGAATCGGTCTAAGATCTCTTTAAGGAAACTCTTAGCATCATTCTCTTCCTGAATCTCACCACGAATGGATTCAGGAATTATGTGTTGCATGATCTGTAGACTCATGCGATTTGAACGTTCTCATTTCTCAAATGCAGCCTTTTGATTAGTAGTACTACTGCTAGTCAAGGCTGCTGGGCGTTCAACCCTGAATGCATGGTCAAGATCTATATAACCAAGCACAATCATAACGTGTTCCTTCTATCTTTTAAAATTAGTCTCATTCAACATAGGGATATTTTGCATGTTGGCAGAAATAACAGATACTAAATACAACAGAAAACAACCAAACCAATAACAAGTTCAGAATAATACTCATATATATATCATACACAAAGTATATATAGTCTTAAACATGTGAAATACAACATAACTCTATTTAATAAATTAGATATATAACACAAAATTCACATGTTAACATAAGGTTTTAATCATTTCAGAGATGCCTAGTACATCACCACCTATTAGTCTTTGGACAGAATAAATGTATATTGGTGGCACTCTCTACACAAATATAGTTTATCAATGTAGAATTTTTACACTTACTTAACACATCCCTTCTTTTAGGCTGACACATATCAAGTAAGTTTCTCAAATAAGTCATACAATAATTAACTAACTTAAGCCTGACCAACTAAATTCCTTTGAGATATTTAACATGTATAGGCTTTTACATAGTTTTCTCGTCAAAACTAAGTCAACTTTACCTAAATTAGCTACTTTGGTAACTATATAGTTTACATCAACCTAATTCTAACAAGAAAACATAAATTAAATTGATTAGAATTCATGAGAAAAACCATGTGATGTGGTATGAAATTTAAAAAAAAAAGTCAACAATCAATAGTCAAAGGTCAACGTTTGTGTAATACCCGCTATATTTTTAAGTTATAAGTATTTAAAAATTACGATAAATTTATTTTGGAGAAAATAAATTCCCTATCGGTTTAATTTTTGTTATACTCGTTTGTACATATTGTTGAACATACAAATTTTCATTTATAAATTGTATAAACTGTGAGATATAATAGATGTTAGGATATAGAATTTATCCGTTAGATGAAATATGACTTGAGCATAAGAGAAATTTGAAAGAAACTGGGAAAAAAATAATGTTTTATATGAGAAAATCCCTTTAAGGACTAAATTGAAAGGGACAAAAGTGAAAAGAAACTTAAAGGTTTAAGAAAAAGGATAATTTTTCCTTTAGTTTCCAATAGTAACGACTAACGCGCCGCCTCGTGATCGCACAGTAAACTGAATTATTAGAAATGTCATTTTCATAAATAAGAAATTGAATATTTTATTAGCGCATAGTGTCAAATAGTATTCTTGACTTTTCCTATAAATAGGCCCTTC
The DNA here is from genome assembly GCA_037074585.1 of Biancaea sappan. Classification (NCBI taxonomy): domain Eukaryota; kingdom Viridiplantae; phylum Streptophyta; class Magnoliopsida; order Fabales; family Fabaceae; genus Biancaea; species Biancaea sappan. The sequence goes on along the minus strand of CM073496.1, from coordinate 51,270,717 downwards.
CATTTCACTTCTAAACTCACACCTTCAGTTTCTCTTCTCTCCTCAAAACTTCTCTTGCTCCGACATTAGGGCTCTGAGATTCTAGGTCTTTCTTCCTTAGCCTAGATCCAAGGTAAGGATACTATGTCCTTTTCTATGTCTTTCAGATTTTAGAAGTTATTTTCTTAAGTATGCTCTGTGGTTGCGGCTTTGGCTGATCTTCCACATCACAAAAACTGTCCTTAGCTACCTATATGTTATTTTGATTATCTGATTACCAAAATAGAATGTAAAACTGTGAAGAATACATGTCTAGGAAAGTTCTAGCTAAGGAAAGACTTGGTTCTTAAGTGTGTCTATTGCGACACTACACTCTTTCCTGGGAACTTACCTGGTGTACTCTTTTACAGATTGTATTCTCTATTTCTGGTATGAATAGTATCCGTAGTATGAATAGTATCTGTATGTATGAATAGTAACCATACATATAAATAGTAATCGTACATATAAATAGTATCTATTCGAATAAATAGTGATCGTACGTATGAATAGTATTTTGGTACAAAAGCAACCCTGACTTTCTATATCTGATCTCTGTAGCGGAACCTGAAATCCAGCTACGTAGTAACTCGGAAAAGTGACTTGGATACAGAATTTATGTGAGTGGATGACCTTGCTAACCGACTTTATTTACTTTTATTCCAAGTACAATATAAATTTCATCTCATATCGTAGTTAGATTCCATATTTAATGATGATTGCTATACAATGAAATTTATTATTGATTTAAGATTATATTGATGAGAATTATGAATTAAGTATATAATACACATGGAATGGTTGAGGGCTTGACCCAAGATACTAATACATGAAATTATACACATGGAATGGTTGAGGGCTTGACCCAAGATACCAATGCATGGAATTATACACATGGAATGGTTGAGGGCTTCATTTCCTAAGATACCAATGCATATAATGATTGGGAATATAAATGGAAATTGAATTCTCAAACATAAAATACAGAGGTATAGAAATCCTGAATATAAAAATAACTGTTCTTATTGTGATTATGATTCTGGTATTTGTACTTGTGACATATTTATTATTGCACAGTCATTTTGTCACTGAGTTTTGATGAACTCACACTCTCTATGAACATTTTTTTATATACAGTGGATGTCAACGAAGAAAATTCGCAGGAGAATTAGTATTTCTCGAGAATACTTTTCATGTTATCTGGAGGACTTACGAAACCAAAAGCTTAGGAATGCTCTGTAATCCCTATAGGTCACCTAGGCTTAGAAAATAATATCATATTGTATGATATTTGGTTTGTGTTTACTGTTTCACTGTGTTGAACTTTTATATGTATAAATATCTTTTTTAGAAAATTGTGTTATGCATTAGTATTGATCAGAGATTTTATGAGATACCATAGGGGTATACCCTCTAGTTTAAAAAATTATTCACATGCCCAAATTTGAGATGTGACAGTTTGGTCAACGGTAATCGCGATTCAAAATGTCAGATGAACAGTAAATGCGATTCAAAATGCCAGATGAACAGTAACTGTCACAAAAAATCTTGAAATTCTGGTAGTTATACAGTTTCAAAAAAAATTTGGAATTTTTTTTATTTTTTTGAACAATAACTGCACAAAATTTTCTGGAAAACTAATGCATGAAGTTTTCTTCAAAAATTTTCCAAAAAAAAAAACTTAAATGTTCTTGGCTCAAAAAATTTCAACATCGCATCCCAAAATTATTTTCATGAAGTCTAACTCAAATTGATTAAAAGGATTGATTAAAACCATTAAATGAATTGTGAAAATCACTCAAAAACATCCAAAATGAGATTTAATTAAGAAATCCCAATTTTTATGGTTCATCAAAAGAAAATCCCTAATTTTCACAAATTTTCAAAATCTAATTTATTCCTTTAAAAATTTATAAAACAAGATGTGAAAATACAGGTTAATTAGGGGATTAACACAAAAGAACCCTAAAACTTTCTAATTTTATCAAAATTGAAATTTTACACATATAGGGTTCTTCACAAATTTCAATTTATGAATCTAAATTCGATTTTGAAACAAAATAATCCTTATTACTTATCAAAATCAGGCTTTGATACCAAAAATATGTTAAGGTGTAATGATATATGTTGATTTGAAACTCATGGTAAATACAAGTAATATAAAAGTGTGTTGAGTATCGTCTCATGAAAATTATGAGTGTCAAATACTGATTTAACTGATTTCAAATTATTTAGACAATCGTACTTAAATACTTGGTATGAAAATAACTTAACTATATAAAATACTAGCAATTAATTAAAGTGCATATATTAGGCAAAAATAAACACAAATAAACTAAAGTAAATGCTAGAAAACTGACAATTATAAAGCGGTGTTTGGGGGAAAAAATGCTGGAAAGGAAAACTCACTTCCATTATTGTTGGTTTTTTCATGAGTTTAGTGAGGTGTACTGTAGATGTAAGAGATGGAATGCGGAACTCCTTCTTCCCTCTTTTTCATGATACTCCTTTCCATAGCTTCCTCAATGGAAAACTGGTCATGGAAAAGGAAAATGAGATAAAATGTTGAATTTGCCCTTCCTCTTCCTCATCTACCATCTCACCGTCACTTTATCACTCATGACGACAGTTGCGCATTACTGTTTCAGTTTTCCTCAAGTTCTATCTCTCTCTCTCTCTCTCTCTCTATATATATATATATATATATATCTTGCAATGTTAATGTATTGGTTAAATTGATAATCTTTGGTTTCAATATTTCATTTTTTCCTAACTTATTTGAGCTTCCTTTCGTGGTAGCCATTAGGGTCAGCAAAATCTGTCATGGGTATTAGGCAAATGTATGACCTATATATGTGATTTAGGGCAAAAACTGAATTGCGTTTCTAAAAATTATTAGGTTTCGATGGGGAATGAACATTTAAGATGACTAAAGAAGATTTTGAATTTAAGAAAGAGCCTATGCCTCTATGTTATTCTAGAACTTATCTACACCCATATCAGGAATGCTCGCCGATCGACTTGCACTCAGTCGACCAACCTGATGTGATTTCTGGAGGGAAAACACTTAATCAATTTTCTGGATAGGTTGAAAGAATCAAATAAAGAAAACCAAATCACTCAATTGATAAGCCAAAGAGCGCCACAACTAAGAGAAATGGGTTGATCTCGCCACACTCAAGAAAGAAGAACGTGAGTGATAAGAAATCTAACTGCTCTCGCCACTAACCCAAGTTAGATAAGAGAAAGAAAGAATCCTTTTGAAAGCAAAATGCCAATATTTCATATATGATTCAAGGATGGTTTACAACATATGGCAAGGACCTTTTTATAGAGGGTCTCCAAAACAAAAAGACAAAAGACTCCAACTAATGCAATAAATGCATCATCTAAAAGTCAAGTAGTGTAGGTTAAATGTCAAAGACAATAAATGTATAGGTAGCTAAATGTCAAAGACAATAACTATATTCAACAAATGCAACTATCCCACATGCAATCCTTTTCACACTTCTTCCACTTTCAACAATGTGATTAAGCCCAATCTAAGCCCTTTAGCCCTTGAACGAGTTAGAGGCCTAATTGAAGTGTTCTCCCTTTCTTGGGCTGCAATGGGGTTATCCTTGATTACATCATCCTCCTCTGGTTGAAAAGGATTTATCCTCAAATCCAAGTCCTCTTTATCTTCTAAGTACGGGGAAAGATCCCTCACATTGAAAGTAGTAGAAACAGCATAGTCTTCAGGCAAATCAATTTTGTATGCATTATCATTTACCTTGTCTATGATACGGAAAGGACCATCTGCCCTTGGCATTAATTTGGACTTCCTTTGGTTTGGAAATCTTTCTTTTCGAAGATGAACCCACACTAAATCTCCAGGACTGAATTGAACAAATTTTCTTCTCTTGTTGACAGTTTTCTCATAGATGGAGTTCTTCTTCTCAATTTGCTGTTTAATGCTTTCATGTAACTTCTTTATCATGTCAGCCTTCATTTTTTCATCTATGCATTCTCGAGCTTCAAGTGGTAATGGTACTAAATCAAGTGGGCTCAATGGATTAAATCCATAAACTACTTCAAAAGGAGAGTGTTTAATAGTACCATGTACACTTCTATTGTAAGCAAATTCAGCATAGGCCAAGCATTCATCCCAACTTTTCAAGTTTTTTGCCAATGATAGTTCTTAGCAAAGTAGAAAGCGTTCGGTTCACCACTTCAGTTTGCCCATCAGTTTGTGGGTGACAGGCAGTACTAAATAGTAACTTTGTTCCCAACTTCCTCTATAAAGTCTTCCAAAAGTAGCTAAGAAATTTGGCATCACGATCCGACACGATACTCTTTGGAATGCCATGAAGTCTTACAATTTCTTTGAAAAATAAATTGGCAATGTGCACAGCATCATCAGTCTTATGGCATGGAATAAAATGAGACATTTTTGAAAAACGATCAACAACAACCATGACCGAATCTTTACCTCTTTGTGTCCTTGGTAAGCTTAGCACGAAATCCATGCTAACATCAGTCCAAGGTTGATCTGGAACAGGTAGAGGTGTATAAAGTCCATGGGCTGCTTCCTTGCTCTTGGCTTTTTTGCAAACAATGCACCTTTCAATCACATGATGCACATCTCTAATCATGTTAGGCCAATAAAAATGCTCTTTCAGCATCTCCAATGTCTTGGTTTCACCGAAATGCCCAGCCAATCCTCCTCCGTGAGCTTCTCGTGTAAGTAATTCCCTTATAGAACAATTTGGAATTACAAGCCTCCCCAAGTGAAACATAAAACCTTCAGATCTATAAAATCCCTTATATGCCATTTTCTCACAAGCGAGATAGATTTCAGCAAGTGTCGAATCTTCCATGTAATGGTCTTTAACAGATTCAAATCCCAACAATTTAGCATTCATCATGGAAATTAAGGCATATCTCCTTGATTAGGCATCTACAACAATGTTGGTTTCTCCCTTCTTATACTTCAACACATAGGGAAAAGCTTCAAGAAATTACACCCACTTTGCATGTCTTCTATTCAACTTGCTCTGACCTTTCAACTGTTTGAGTGATTCATGGTCTGTGTGAATTACAAATTCTTTTGGTAACAAGTAGTGCTGCCATGTCTCAAGAGCTCTAATTAAAGAGTAGAACTCCTTATCATAGGTAGAGTAGTTAAGACTGGCTCCACTCAACTTCTCACTAAAATAAGCTATAGGATGCCTTTCTTGAAGAAGTACAGCTCCAATTCCCATGCCACTAGCATCACATTTAATCTCAAAAGTCTTAGAAAAATTAGGCAAAGCCAATATAGGTGCATTGTACAATTTTTCTTTGACAAGCTCAAAACTTCGTTGGGCTGCATCACTCCTTTTGAACTCCTTTCCTCCCTTAATACATTCAGTTATGGGTGCTAAAATGGTGCTGAAATCTCTTACAAATCTTCTATAGAAAGAGGTAAGCCCGTGAAAACTTCTTACTTCAGATATGGTTCTTGGAACGGGCCATTCTTTGATAGCTTTCACCTTTTCTTCATCAACTCCTACTCCTTACTGAGATACTACAAAGCCAAGAAAAATCACATGGTCTTGACAAAAGTAGCATTTTTTCAGATTAGCATAGAGTTTCTCCTTTCGCAATACTTCCAAGACTTCCTTTAAATGTTGCACATGCTCCTCATAACTTTGACTGTAGATCAAAATATCATCGAAATATACCACAACAAATTTTCCAATGAAAGATCTAAGCACATGATTCATCAATCGCATAAATGTGCTAGGGGCATTAGATAGCCCAAATGGTATTACCATCCATTCGTAAAGTCCATGCTTTGTCTTGAAGGCTGTCTTCCATTCGTCTCCTTCTTTCATTCGGATTTGGTGATAGCCGCTCTTCAAGTCAATTTTTGAAAACACCTTGGAACCATTCAGCTCATCCAACATGTCATCCAATCTTGGAATTGGATAGCGGTATTTGATGGTAATCTTATTTATAGCACGACTGTCCACACACATTCTCATAGAGCCATTCTTTTTAGGGACTAATAATGTAGGCACAGAACAAGGGCTCATGGATTCCCTCACATAACCCTTTTCAATCAACTCATCAACTTTCCTTTTGAGCTCCTTAGCCTCCTCCGGATTCATTCTATATGCTGGTTTATTTGGTAAGGCAGCACCGGGCACCAAATCAATTTGATGTTCAATTCCTCTTAAGGGTGGCAATCCCTTAGGTAGCTCATTCAGAAAGACATCTGCAAATTCTTCTATCAACTCCCTCACAAGCTTAGGAAGTTTTTCTGCAAGTTCTGGATTTAGCTCCTTGAGAATTAGCAATAATACAAAGTTTTCCCTTTTTATTGCCTTCTTTAACTCATTCTTAGAAGCAAAACAACTAGGCTTCTTCTCCTCGATTACATCCTCCTTCGGCTGTACTTGTATTGGCTTTAAGGGCGCCAACACAATCTTCTTTCCATCCTTCTCGAAAGCGTAGGTGTTTTTGAAGCCATCATGTAGTGCTCTTCTATCAAATTGCCAGGGCCTCCCAAGTAGAAGATGACTAGCATCCATAGGGACTATGTCACACAATACCTCATCTTTATAATTCTTCCCTATAGAGAAAGGTACCTTTACTTGTTTGGTGACCTTCATCTCGCCATGATTATTCAACCATTGCAGCTTGTATGGACGGGGATGATTGATGATAGGTAGCTTCAATTTGCCAACCAAGGTGGTTGAAGCAACGTTAGTGCAGCTCCCACTATCAATTATCACGTTACAAACTTTGCCTCCGATAGTGCACCTTGTTTGAAAAATATTCTCCCTCTGTTCTTCTTCTACTTTGGCTTGGATATTTAAGGCACGTCTAATAACCAAGGCAGCACCTTCATCAGCATATTCAACAACTTCTTCTTCATCAAAATATTCTTCCTCTTCACATTCCTCCACAATATCTTCATCTTCACTCTCTATTTTCCCTTGTTTCTCCTTCAAGATCATCACTCTTCTATTAGGACATTCGGATGCTATATGCCCATGACCTAAGCACTTGAAGCACTTAATGTCTCGGCTTCTTTTAAAGGGTTGGTTGTCTTCTCTCTTCTCCTTCCCCTTAGAACTTTCAGTTTTGTTTGGCTCCTTATTACTCCCTTTGGTAGTGTTTGAGGTTTGGGAAAGTGTTTGGAAAGGTTTACTCCCCAATGGTTTAGACACTCCATTGTTTCTTCCATAAACTCTTTTTTTCTGTCTCTCCACCTTAATTGCCAATTTAATTACATCTTCTAAGAAGATATAATTCTGCAACTCTACTAAGTCAGCAACTTCTTTGTTCAAACCACCAAGAAATCGAGCTATGGTTTGCTCTTGGGGTTCATTCAGCTCGCACCGAATCATCAAAGTTTCAAATTCTTTAACATAATCTTCAACACACATACCTCCTTGCCTCAAGCGTTGAAGCTTAAAATAAAGCTCTTGCTTGTAGTAATCAGGTACAAAACGCCTCTGCATGAGTCTTTTCATCAATCTCCAATTTCGAACTTCCTCCTCTCCATCTCTTCTTCGTTGATTCTTCAAATTTTCCTACTATAGATTTGCATAATCAGTGAATTCAAGGGCTGCAAGTCGGCATTTGGTAGCTTCTGAATATTTTTGATATTCAAAAATCTTCTCTACTCGTTGCACCCACTCCAAGTATTCTTCAGGAGAACTTGTTCCCTTAAATGGAGGAATCTTCATTTTGATGTTGGCATCACGTTCCCTCTGCTGCCTTCTTTGCCTAGGTTGATCACCTTCTTCAGCTTCAGATTCTTTTCCATGGTGTTTAACATAAGCTCCTCTTCTTGGTTGTTGTTGTTGTAGCTCCATAAATCTAGCCATTTGAGTGGTTAGTCGAGCTATTTGTTCCATAATTTCTTCTTGACCTCTTTGTAGGCTAACAATTTGAGCTTGTTGTAGGCTAAGCCCAAAAGGAACTTCAGAACTATTTTCTCCTGTCATAGTGATTTGTAATTTGTTGGTTTGAGTTTGGTGAAGGGTAGGTTCACTCTCTAAGTGTTTACACTCGGATTAACAATGAACAGTAACGTTGAACAATGAACAGTAACGATGAATTTTTTTTTAATAAAAAAACTGTAATAAAATAGAACAACACAAGAATAGAAATAAAGATAAAGATGAACAGACCAGAAAATTAGCCTTCTATGTAGGTGGCTGATTACAAAATAAGGAAAACTAAGCCTTCTATATAGGTGGCATAATACAAAATAAGGAAAACTAAGCCTTCCATGTAGGTGGCAAAACCAGAATAAAATGCAATAAAATTAAGCTTTCCACGAAGGGGCAAAACACAAAACAAATAATAGAACCTGAATTGAAGTGGCTTTGATACCAATATGATGTGATTTTTGGAGGGAAAACACTTAATCAATTTTTTGGATAGGTTGAAAGAATCAAACAAAGAAAACCAAATCACTCAATTGATAAGCCAAAGGGCGCCACAACTAAGAGAAATGGGTTGATCTCGCCACACTCAAGAAACAAGAACGTGAGTGATAAGAAATCTAGCTGCTCTCGCCACTAACCCAAGTTAGATAAGAGAAAGAACTCAAGAATCCTCTTGAAAGCAAAATGCCAATATCTCATATATGATTCAAAGATGGTTTACAACATATGGCAAGGACCCTTTTTATAGAGGGTCTCCAAAACAAAAAGACAAAAGACTCCAACTAATGCAATAAATGCATCATCTAAAAGTCAAGTAGTGTAGGCTAAATGTCAAAGACAATAAATGCATCGGTAGCTAAATGTCAAAGACAATAACTATATTCAACAAATGCAACTATCCCACATGCAATCCTTTTCACACTTCTTCCACTTTCAACAATGTGATTAAGCCCAATCTAAGCCCTTTAGCTCTTGAACGAGTTAGAGGCCCAATTGAAGTGTTCTCCCTTTCTTGGGCTGCAATGGGGTTATCCTTGATTACATCACAACCTGCTGTAGCTGGCCGATCGCCTGGCAGTAGGCAGGTCGATCGGCTTACAGTGGCTGGTCAACTACTGGCAGCAGGCCAGTCGACTGGCTAGCAGGACATGTGTAGTCATCATGAATTCTCACAAGAATAATTTTTTTATTTCGTTATAATTTTTCCTTTCTTTCTTCTTAAAAAATAGATACCAAATATACAAAATATTTCATTCATACTCTATTTTCTATCTCATACCAAACATATTTTTTTTCCATTCTCTTTTCTCTCTTCCATTCTCTTTTCCTTTCCATTCCTATTCTTTCTTATATACCAAATGGCCCCTAAAAGTGTTATGGATCTGTCTTCGCTAACCTATCCAACTATAAATTGAATTCACTTTTAATCTAAGTATTACAATTTCTAATTAATGGTTGAACTCTCATTTTTAGTTAAAATTCAATTCCTTGGCAAATTAACGCTTTTAACCTAATTGAATTCTCTAATTCCTTAGACAAATTAAATTAGGAAAAGACATGAAGTGCAATTGAGTTCTATTAAAACCATACAAGAAATTTATCTATTCGTAGATCAAATTTAGTCATGGCAATTATTTTCTTAGTCATATGTATTCATATATGAATTTTCTAATTCCCTACATAAAAAAGAAACTTAGATTATAATGAAAAAGCTGTAGAATTCAAGTGAAGCTACATCTTTCCCCAATAAGAAGAATGTAGCTACTCATAGAGAGAAATTCAACCATAATCTCAAAAAGTAAGACATTTGACATAAAATTTGGAAGAGAAGATGAAGAGATGAAGAAAATCAAATAAGAAGTCCTGCAAGCCCTTTCTCTAGCATTTTCAATATCTTATGTGGCATTTTATGTCTCTTTCAACTCAAAATCGCAACTTATATTCATAGGATTTTGGTAAAATGACGAAATTGTCCATTTTTAATTTTTAACGCTCGGATGTAATAGCATCCAGTCTAGATTCTTAGACATTCAATTGCTGGTTTTTGTAATATACTAAGATTAGTGTGTCGTGCTATAGCATTGGATCTGAATGCTTTGGCATTGCGTTGAATGCTTTTCATATAAGACTTCTTAAGCTTTTTACATCTTCTCCTTTCCTTTGAGTCCCTAAAAATCAATATAAACAACCAAATTAAATCATGAAATGCCAAAAAGAAAAAATCACTTTTAAAAAGCCCTAATCTTAATTAAATCATAAGAGAAACTAACCAAAATAAACCCTAATATAAATTAAATTATAAATCCAAAATCAAAAAAATAAATAACCATAATAAATTATATATAAATCCTAATATTAGTTAAATCCTAAGACAAATCCTTAAAAAAACTAACTCAATACAAAATTAAACTTAACAAATAAAAGGACTAAATTAATTCACAAAAAGACTTAAAACTACGATTTTTATCAATTTATTAATCGTAAATCTAAATTAAATAACTCTATAAAATAGAATTATTATTGTAGAAAGAATAAATAAATATAAATGAATCGAAAAAGAAAATCAGCTGGCTTCCCTCCTTTTTCTCACATATAGGGCTATTGTTTAATGGGTCTTGGATTATAAGTTGGTTCTATATATATGCTATTGTAAATAGCGCGCATTATAGATTAATACAATCAATTCATGGATATACTCTGAAATATATATATATATATATATATATATAGTCAATGAACCCAATTAAAATTGAATAATTTATTCAAAAAATAAACAAATATTTTAGCCCTATACCCTAGCGTGCATCCGAAACCCTTTTTAACATTTTATTTAAAGAAATTAGAAAAAAGTTTTTCAGCTTCACTGAGATATATACTTCATCAAAAAAAAATTTAGATGTCTGAAAATCGATAAATTTTCCTCCTTAAATACATTGAATGCAGAGCAGTTTGGCATAATCTAACAATTGCATTAAACCATCCAACTGCAATAGAGATCACCTTCGGCCATAATTCAACAACTAGTCAGTATCTAGACTCAATGAAATTATTAGTGAAAACTTGAGACTTTGCTAAAATCAACCATCAACTATATATGATGCTTGTATATGATAATTTTTTTTAATATAATTTTTAATATTAAAATAAAATTATAATATTTTTATCATATATATTCTAAATAATAACCATTCAGCGAAAGGTTGGATAATTATTATCACTTTTTATACGTTAATTTTATTTTAGTTTATTTACTAACATATGATTTTGAAATAATTATAAGGTTTCAAAATCATAATTGTATAGATTAGCTAAATTTAACTGCACATTAACTAAAACATTATTCGTTCGCGGGGAAAGTTGAATTTCCAATTTTTCTCAGTAACCAAAAGAATTCCAAAGACAAACTACATGGATATTGAATCTCTCCAAAATTCAATTTCTTGAATGGAACAAGAAGGAGATGACCCAGGCGCATCCATGGATATTCAAGCAGAGGGGAATTCGATGGTGTCTATCACGAATGGTGAGGAGAAAGACTCTTCAATAGCGTTAGAAGAAATGGAGGTCCAAGAGGCCTCAACATTAGTGCTATAATCCGTAAGGGAAGTCAAGATCTCGCGTCAGAAAAGGGGATGATAAACCTGGTCCTATTTCATACAAAAACATGTTATTAGGAGTAAATGGGGAAGACAACAATGACAACAATAGGGGTCTGGATTCGCTCCTATGAGCTGGAGAGTTCAACTCTTTTAAGCCACGGTTTTGTGACTTTTAGCCACAGTTATAACTGTGGCTATTTTTGCAATACTTTTAGCTATAGTTATAACCGTGGTTAAAAGTCACAAAATCATGACTAAAGAAAGCTGGACTCTCCAGCTCACAGGAGCAAATTTGAATCCCAACAATAGTAACATTGTTGAATACATCACAGTTGATAGTTTTGAAGAAGATATGCAAGAAGATGGTTCAGAATTTCATGATCCCCTATTTCCTAATGTTGTTTTCACTGCAGAAGAGAGAAGAAATCTATGTAAACCATGGAGAAAGGCTATTATCATAAAACTTCTTGGAAGAAGAGTAGGCTATAGATTCCTGTATGGAAAATTGACTAAAATATGGAATCTTTTAGGAAACTTTGAATTGATTGATCTTCAAAACGATTTTTTCATGGTAAGGTTTGTGGAAATAAAAGACTACAAGAGAGTTTTGTATGACGGTCAGTGGATGATTCTTGGGCATTACCTTACTGTCTAGAGATGGAAATCAGAATTTAAACCCATGCAGGAATCTATAAAAAAAATAGTAGTATGGATCAGAATTCCTGATTTACCAATAGAATATTATGACAAACACTTTCTATGGAAGGTTAGGAATAAAGTGGGCAGGACCTTGAAGATGGACATTCACACAATCAAAGACAACCAGTTTTGGGGGGAAATGTATACTACAGAGAGGGGGAGATTTGCTAGAATCAGTGTTGAACTAAATTTAAACAAAAAACTTGTGCCTAAATAAAAATCAGATATAGGACCTACATGATAGAATATGAAGGTCTAAATTTGATTTGCTTTAAGTATGGTAGATATGGACACCACAAAGAATTGTGCCCAATCACAGGTCAATCTATGCAAATGGAGTCACAGGAAGGAGATAAAACACATGTAACAGCCCATCCTCAAGATGAAAGTGATTTGGGTAATCAACAAAGTGATGAAAATACCACTTTTGGTAGTTGGATACTGGTGAAAAGAAACATTAAAACAGAAATGAGAAAAACCAACTCCATAAAGGGATAAACACTGACCAAGTGGAACCTCAAACCAGGGGAAAATGTGTGCAAAATTATGTAGTGGCAAATGGGTCCCGTTTTGCTGCTTTTGGGACTGAGGAGGAAGGTACTAAGGATGTGGTTGTGACTATAGATATGAGTATTCCCATAGAGGAAGAAAGAGTGACTAACTCAGATTTTCAAGAACAAAATGAGGAGAATAGGGAGAGGGGCAATAAAGTAAGTCAGGAGAGGTCCATTAACAGCAAAGTACAATATCATAAAAGTATAAGAAGTGGTAGACATGAAGCAAGTACTCAAATCCTAAAAAGTAAGAGTATTATGGAGTAATTTGTCAAGAGTGGTGGGAGAATAAACCTGTTAGATCACTAAAGGCTAGTGGAATGGAAGTTTTTAAACAACATAAATCAAAAAGAACCTATAATCCGTGGGAGAAAAACAAATCTCTCCTCTTTGCTAATGGGTTAACTGTCAAAAAGATCGACCAAGCCCCAAAGTCATCAACAGGGGAGATTGGGGACTACATCTCAAATAGCAGGCCTCCGGATCTTGATATAACAAAGAGGCAAATTGTCACCATAATCAATAAGGATGACAATTTCGAGAGAAGTCTAGGAAAGGGTAAGGCCCCCAACATGGATATCTAAGTTCTATACTTGTGGAACTTCAAGGAGTTTTCTTGACCTTATATTTGATGTTTTGGTCTTCTTGGGATTTATGGTTCTTGTAGACTTTTATTTTGTGTTTTTATGATTAATGTTATCTTTTGGAATTACAGAGGGCCGGGGCCCGATCATTTCCTAGATTGGGGAGGGACTTGAAAACTAAATACAATATCAAAGTCTTGTGTTTAGTAGAGCCGAGAGTCAGTGGGGAAAGAGTAGATAAGATTATCTCTAAACTGGGTTTTAGTAACAGCTTTAGGGTTGAGGCTGAGGGATTCTCTGGAGGCATTTGGCTTTTATGGGATGTAAGTTTGGTTTTAATCGATATCATTGCTTCCTCTAGTCAGTACATTCACACAAGCATTGTTTACAGAGAAAGTAATGAAAGATTTTTTCTAACTTGTGTGTATGGAAGTCCCACCCCCTCGATCAGACAAGAGCTTTAGAAGCAACTTGAGATTATTAGTGGTTTGGTGGGAAGTGAGAAGTGGTTGTGCATTTTGGACTTTAACACCTCTAAAAGGGTGGAGGATAAGCAAGGGAGCGCTAGCCTAAATTTTAGATCCATGACTAACTTCACAAATTGCAGTATGAATTTCAATCTGATAGATGTTAAATTTTGTGGTCCTAGGTTTACATAGAGAAATGGAAGGATCCAAGAAAGGCTGGATTGGGCCCTTGCGAACCTTAATTAGTACACTCACTTCAGCGAAGCTTATAGTGAGCATTTGAATTGGTTAAAGTCTAATCATAGACCGATTCTCGTTAGGATAGGGAGGATTGTGAATGAGTTGAGGAACTCATACAGATTCAATTTTGTGGCTGCTTGGTAACTGAGCCCTCTTTTAAAGAGTTAATCAAGAACAATTGGGGCAACTTTGAGGATTGGCTGAGCGCTATGGAGCACCTGTCTGGGGAAATTATAGAGTGGAACAGATTTTTTTTTGGTAATATTAATAAAAAGAAGAGAGCTCTTACTAAAAGACATAGTGGCATAAACAGAGCAAATCCTAATGGCACCAACTAGTACCTTAACCAGTTGCAAGAGTAATTTTGGAAAGAATATGAAAAAACTCTTTTGCAAGGGGATCGTAATACGAAATTATTCCATACAGATACCTTAGTGAGGAAAAAAAAGAAATAAAGTCGAGTCCCTTAATGATGACATAGGAAATAGGATCACTGATAAGGCAGAGCTTCGAGAGATGGCTACTATCTACTTCAATAGGCTCTATTTAGACAAAGGGCAAGTGGATATCAACAGTTATCCTTTTACAAGAGTGTTCGCTAGGCTTGACCCCGACCACATCAAGGGTATTGATGCTGTAATCACATCAGAGGAGATTAAAGAGACTATTTTTAGTATGGGTGCACTTAAAGCTCCTGTTCCAGATGGCTTTTGTCACATCCCAAAAATTGAGCATATGAAAAGATACTACTCATTTGATAAAATTCTCAAACATACGTTATTTACATATATTCTGTAAGGTTTTACATTCAACCTTAATCATTCATTCCACACTACAGAGTTATATTCATCTGATAAGCAAATATAGACATACATAGTCTGATATTTCTATCTCATCGCAAGCCTAGGAGACCTATAGAAAGTACAGAGCGTTTCTAGTATCCACATTAATAAGTACTGGTATCCCACCAGACAGAAATAGAGAGTAATCCCAAGGGGCTTCTAATCTTCCAACGGATACTCTTCTTCTTTGTTTTCTGTATCTGAAAAATAATCATAGGGAGTGTGAGTTTATTTAAAAACTCAGTAAGTAAATAACTGTACTATATAGAATATCAAAAGTACAAATACCACATTTACTCATATAATTAATTGTCTTATACATCGAGTAGTATGGGACTCTAACCCTTTCAAACTCATGAATAAGATTTCTTAGATATACAACGAGTAGTATGGGACTCTAACCCTTTCAAACTCGTGAATAAGATCTCATCGGTATACACCAAGTAGTATGGGACTCTAACCCTTTCAACTCGTGTATAAGCTTTCTTAGATATACACCGAGTAGTATGGGACTTTAACCCTTTCAACTCGTGTATAGGTTTCATAGATATGCACTGAGTAGTATGGGACTTTAACCCTTTCAAACTCGTGTATTAGATCCCGTAGATCTTTACTCATTAACAAGATAGTGAGAATTTATCACATAGCACAATTGTCATGAAATAAAATAATTTCTACATACTCTTATTTCTACCGATCATCATATACTCCCATATGAAAATTGATTGCTTATTACCCAAATAATATTGTAAATGAGACTTATATTGTACTTTGACTAGTAATATCAAATTAGCTGAGCAAGGTTATTCACTCACCTTGATGTTTGTCCAAGTTTACCTTGTTCCACACTAGAATTTGTATAGGAAAATTTTCTAGTAAAATATATTACAAGGAAACATAAGAAAGGAAACAAAATTACGAAAATACGCAAAATTTTTTGATTGCTACAGTAACGGTTCGCTACAGTGCCGGTTCGTTACAGTAACGGTTCGCTACAGTGCCGGTTCACTACAGTACGTTGACTGCCGACACTACAGTAACTGCTACAGTACCCGAAGAAAATTTTCCAGATTTTTTTTCCGAAATTTCTGGTTGCTACAGTAACTCGAAGAAAAATTCCAGATTTTCAGTTGCTACAGTACTTCGAATTTTGCAGAAAATCTTTCAAAAAATTCATCCTTTCCTTTCTTTTGATTCAAAACCAGAATCTCAACTCTTTTAACCGATTATAACTCAAATATAACTTCTAAAACAATTGAGATTCACGAATTATCATCAAAATCTTCAAGAACAAAACCTCCTCTAATCTTCCATATAAACTTAGATTTAAGGAAAATAATGAGATTAAAGCTTACCTTTGATCCTTACAAAGCTTTTGAACCGAACAGATAATCGAAATTCTGAAGATCAAGGAAAGGATTTGAGAAGAGGGTGAAGAAGAGAGAAAACGCTTTTCTGCCTTCGTTCGGCTGAGTGAAAAATGAGGGGGTACTATTGAAACTTTATATTAAATATTTCTAATGGGTTATTCAATAACCCATGGGTATCCATAACCCAACATCCAAACCCATCCAGTCAATTTACAATAAATGGACTAATTGACCATTCTGAAACCACTTTTCCATAAATTTCACCATTCTTAGAATATATCCCACATTGTGCAAATATTTAGTCCAGTCATTTAACTCAATTTTCATAAACAATATTCAAAGAGAACAATTAAATATGAAAATTAAATATGACCAAAATAAATAACTAAAGTAACGTTGTAAAATTCTAAAATACTCTTAACCGAATTATATTCTGAAATTAACGGGTATTACATTCTACCCCCCTTAAAAGAATTCGGTTCTCCGAATTAAAATCTTACCTCAAGTTTCAAATAAATGTGGATAGTTTTTCCACATTTCATCTTCTGCCTCCCACGTAGCTTCGTCGCGAGAATGATTTCTCTAAAGAACCTTGACAGTAGGAATTTATTTAGTACGCAATTTCTTGACTTTTCTATCAAGGATAGCTACTGGTACCTCTTCGTAGGTGAGAGTTTCATCAAAATGAACTTCTTGGGGTTGAATGACATGAGAAGGATCAGGAAGATACTTCCGTAGCATGGACACATGAAATATTGGATGAACTCCCTCTAGGTCGGAAGGTAGGTCTAGGCGATATGCCACATTACCCACTCTGTCTACAACCTCATATGGGCCAACATACCTCGGACTAAGCTTGCCTTTCTTCCCGAATCTCATTACTCCCTTCATAGGTGAGATTCGTAAGAAAACTATATCACCTATTGCAAATTCAAGGTCACGTCGTCGGTTGTCCGCATAAGACTTCTGTCTACTCTGAGCAGTTAACAACTTCTCTCTGATCAGTTTAACTTTATTTATATCTTCCTGTATCATCTCAGGTCCAAATATTTTGGTTTCACCAAGTTCAAACCAACCTATAGGAGATCGACACCGTCTCCCATATAAAGCCTCAAAAGGTGCCATCTGAATACTGGCTTGGTAACTGTTGTTATAAGCAAATTCAATAAGAGACAAATGATCTTCCCAACTTCTACTGAAATCCATCACATAAGCTCTTAGCATATCATCTAAAGTCTGAATTGTCCTTTCGGACTGTCCATCAGTCTGAGGATGGAATGCTGTGCTAAGATTCACTTTGGTACCCAAAGCCTCTTGAAAGACTTTCCAGAACCGAGAAGTAAACTGAGGTCCTCGGTCTGATATAATGGATATTGGTACACCATGAAGTTTCACTATTTCTTTAACATAAAGTCAAGCAAGTTTTGCTACACTGAAAGTGGTATGAACAGGAAGAAAATGTGCTGACTTAGTAAGTCGATCCACTATGACCCATATTGAGTCATTTCCTTTTGTTGACCGAGGTAAACCTACTACAAAATCCATAGTGATCCTTTCCCACTTCCACTCGGGAATATCTAATTTTTGCATCAAACCTGGTGGTCGTCGATGTTCAGCTTTAACTTGCTGACAAGTCAAACATCGAGCTACAAAGTCAGTCACATCTCGCTTCATGCCCTCCCACCAGTAAACTTGTTTCAAGTCCTGATACATTTTCACAGCACCAGGATGTACAACGTAGGGCGAACCATGAGCTTCCATTAAGATTTCATGTTTCAAAGATTCAATGTTGGGGATACAGAGTCTCCCATTAAACCATAAGACTCCTTCTTCATCTACCAAGAAACTTGGTGCTAGACCTTGCCTTGCCTTATCTCTGATTTTGACCATATCAATGTCATTTTCTAAAGTTGCTTTTACTTTTTCAACAAGAGATGATCTAACTGTTAAATGAGCCAGAAATGTACCTGACTCAGTGATCTCGAAGAATACTTCATCAGCTTCCAATTCTTGTAGTTCATATATTAGAGATCTCCTTATAGTGGCAATGTGAGCTAAACTTCCCATAGACTTTCGACTTAGAGCATCAGCCACTACATTTGCTTTACCTGGATGGTAAAGGATGGTACAATCATAATCTTTCAGAAGTTCCATCCACCTTCGTTGCCTTAGATTGAGATCTCTCTGCTCAAAAATGTACTTAAGGCTTTTGTGATCTGTAAAAATTTGACAAGTCTCCCCATACAAGTAATGTCTCCAAATCTTTAGGGCAAACACTACAGCTGCCATTTCCAAATCATGAGTGGGGTAATTCAATTCATGCTTTTTAAGCTGACGTGAGCCATAAGCTATGACTCTACCATGTTGCATCAACACACACCCTAAGCCTATCTTTGAGGCATCACAGAATACAGAGTAACCCCTTGGTCCTGATGGTAGGATTAAGACTGGTGCAGAAGTTAAACACTCTTTCAATTAGGTGAAACTTTGCTCACATGAATCATCCCAAATGTATTTAACATTCTTTCGGGTTAACTTATTTAATGGGAGAGCTGTCTTAGAGAAATCTTTGACAAAGCGACGGTAATACCCTGCTAAGCCAAGAAAACTACGTACTTCAGACATAGTTGTTGGTCTAGGCCATTGTTTTACTGCTTCAATTTTACTTGGATCTATATGAATACCTTCTTGGGAAATAACATGTCCCAAAAATGTTACATGACTCATCCAGAATTCACATTTTGAGAGCTTTGCGTACAACTGATGCTCTCTCAAGGTCTGAAGCACTATTCTCAAATGTTCAATATGTTCTTCATGACTCTTTGAATACAGCAAAATATCATCAATAAATACAATTACAAACTTATCAAGGAAGGATTTAAACACTCTGTTCATTAAATCCATAAATGCTGCTGGTGCATTTGTCAACCCAAAAGACATCACAAGAAACTCATAATGTCGATACCGTGTACGAAAAGCTGTCTTAGGTATATCATCGTTCTTAATTCGTAACTGATGATATCCAGACCTTAGATCAATCTTTGAGAAGTATTTTGCTCCTTGAAGCTGATCAAACAAATCATCTATCCTTGGTAAAGGATACTTATTCTTCACTGTGACTTTATTCAGCTGACGATAATCTATACATAGTCTCATAGAACCATCTTTCTTTTTCACAAAAAGAACAGGAGCACCCCAAGGTGAAAAACTTGGGCGAATGAACCCTTTGTTTAACAAATCTTCCAATTGTTCTTTGAGTTCTTTTAGCTCAACAGGAGCCATACGGTAAGGTGGAATAGAAATTGGTCGTGTGTCTGGGACCAAATCAATACTGAACTCAATATCTCTTTCTGGCGGTAATCCAGGTAAATCTTCTGGGAACACATCTGGGAATTCATTAACCACATGTATGTCTTCTAACCTCTGTTCTTTCTTTTCTAAATCTTTGATAAAAGCTAGAAATCCCTGACATCCCTTTCGCAACATACGCCGGGCACTTAACATAGATATCATGTTGCAAGGTACATCACTTCGATCTCCTTGAAACACAAAATTACTCCTCCCCGGCATATTAAAGGAAATAACTTTATCAGGACAATTTATAGTAGCATGACAAGAAGATAGCCAGTCCATTCCTAAAATCACATCAAAATCTAACATATTGAGAATCATAAGATCTATCTCAGTTTCCATGCCTCCAACGATTATTTTACAAGAATGATAACATGTTTTAACCATCAAAGTCTCTCTCATCGGTGTGGAAACCAAGAATGGTTCTTTAAGAATAATCGAATCAATTGCAAATCTCTTGGCAAATAGGGGTGACACATATGAGTGAGTAGAACCGGGGTCAAACAAAATACGTGCAGCAAAAGTATTAACAGATAATATACCTGTAACTACAGCATTGGATGTTTGAGCATCCTGTCGGGTTAGAGCATATACTCTTGCATTTCCTCTACCAGCAGCTTGTTTTCCACAGTCACCTTGGCCTCTTCCAGAACCTCTTCCCATACTACCCCCTATTGAAGGGGTTGGTGTTTGAGTAATAGATTGTGGTCGAGGTGGCAAAGTAGACCCTTGACCTGGTCTTGTCATGAGCTGAGGGCACTCCCTTATAAAATGTCCTTTTTGTCCACAGTTAAAACAACCTGTACCAACAGTGTTTAACCTGCATTCTCCGAAGTGAAACTTTCCACATTCAGGACATTGAGGTTTTTCCCTTCTACCTTGAGTACCTCATCTACTAGAAGAGCTAAAACCACCCCTGCTCTCTGAACGAGGCTTAGCCACACTGGCTGTAGAATAAGTTGACTTAGTAGGAGTGGCTGGAGCATTTTGTGATGCAGTAAAGGGTTTCAAAGTCCCTGAGTCTTCCCCTTGATCAAAAGATCTTCTATATCTAGCTTTCTTCTTTTGACGATATTCTTCTTTATTCTTTGACCTCTTTTCCATTCTTCGGGCCACATCAACAGCCTCTGAGTACGAAGAGTAATCGTTCATATTAGAACCCACTTGATCATATAAGGCATCACGAAGCCCTTCCACAAACTTTTCTATTTTCTTCCTTTCAGAAGGAATGATTTCAGGGGCATATTCAGATAATTTAACAAACTGAGATGAATATTCATCAACAGTCATGGTTCCCTGTCGTAGATACAGGAAATCCCTGGCCCTAGATGATCGTTCACTTACCGGAAGAAATTCATCCATAACCAATCTGTAAAATTCTGTCCACATAACTGGTGGTGCGCCTTGAATTCTAGCTTTCTTCCAGTTCCTCCACCATTTACCAGCCCTACCTTTTAACTGAAAGGAAGTGAATTCTACCTTTTGAGTAGGAGAATACCCTATAGCATCACAGATTGCTTCACAATCTTCAAGGAAACATTGTGGGTCCTCTTTGGGATCTTCCCCTGAAAAAGTAGGAGGCCTCATTTTCTGGAATTCAGACATTCTTACCTCCCTTACGTTATCTCCTCCAGCTAACTGAGCTGGTGGTACAATTTCAGCTTCGACAATAGGAGGATCCACTGGCAGGTTAGCTTGTGCAGCTCGACCTCTCATTTCAGCCTCAAATCGGTCAAATCGTTCATTCATCAAATTAATCACATGTGCAATAGTTGCATTACCAATGTGAGCATCAGGTTCGACTCTCCTTGCTTGCTCACTAGTTGCGCCCTCAGTACTTTGAGCATGTAAACTATCACCACGGTTAGGATCATCTTGCACATGTACTGGTGAATTTATGGCCCTCCTTCGACCCATATGCTCATTATTATTAGAAGATCCTTCTGACATTGATCTGTCACAGATCTACACACATAACAAACAATTTTCAGACATAAACAAAATATCACTTACTAGCCCCACTGAGAAGTTATCTATAAAATGACGTTATACTCTACAAGGTCTTTTATGGAACCTAATCCTATGGTCATGCCGCGGCTTATGACAATAGGGAAGGGCCCACAAAGATCACTTTGCTCTGTACTCTATAGGGGACCTATCAAACCTATCCTCTGATACCAAATTGTCACATCCCAAAAATTGAGCATGTGAAAAGATACTACTTATTTGATAAAATTCTCAAACATACGTTATTTACATATATTCTGTAAGGTTTTACATTCAACCTTAATCATTCATTCCACACTACAGAGTTATATTCATCTGATAAGCAAATATCGACATACATAGTCTGATATTTCTATCTCATCGCAAGCCTAGGAGACCTATAGAAAGTACAGAGCGTTTCTAGTATCCACATTAATAAGTACTGGTATCCCACCAGACAGAAATAGAGAGTAATCCCAAGGGGCTTCTAATCTTCCAACGGATACTCTTTTTCTTTGTTTTTTGTATCTGAAAAATAATCATAGGGAGTGTGAGTTTATTTAAAAACTCAGTAAGTAAATAACTGTACTATATAGAATATCAAAAGTACAAATGCCACATTTACTCATATAATTAATTGTCTTATACATCGAGTAGTATGGGACTCTAACCCTTTCAAACTCATGAATAAGATTTCTTAGATATACAACGAGTAGTATGGGACTCTAACCCTTTCAAACTCGTGAATAAGATCTCATCGGTATACACCGAGTAGTATGGGACTCTAACCCTTTCAACTCGTGTATAAGCTTTCTTAGATATACACCGAGTAGTATGGGACTTTAACCCTTTCAACTCGTGTATAGGTTTCATAGATATGCACTGAGTAGTATAGGACTTTAACCCTTTCAAACTCGTGTATTAGATCCCGTAGATCTTTACTCATTGACAAGATAGTGAGAATTTATCACATAGCACAATTGTCATGAAATAAAATAATTTCTACATACTCTTATTTCTACCGATCATCATATACTCCCATATGAAAATTGATTGCTTATTACCCAAATAATATTGTAAATGGGACTTATATTGTACTTTGACTAGTAATATCAAATTAGCTGAGCAAGGTTATTCACTCACCTTGATGTTTGTCCAAGTTTACCTTGTTCCACACTAGAATTTGTGTAGGAAAATTTCCTAGTAAAATATATTACAAGGAAACATAAGAAAGGAAACAAAATTATGAAAATACGCAAAATTTTTTGATTGCTACAGTAACGATTTGCTACAGTAACGGTTCGCTACAGTGCCGGTTCGCTACAGTGCCGGTTCGCTACAGTACGTTGACTGCCGACACTACAGTACTGCTACAGTCCCGAAGAAAATTTTCCAGATTTTTTTTCCGAAATTTCTGGTTGCTACAGTAACTCGAAGAAAAATTCTAGATTTTCAGTTGCTACAGTACTTCAAATTTTGCAGAAAATCTTTCAAAAAATTCATCCTTTCCTTTCTTTTGATTCAAAACCAGAATCTCAACTCTTTTAACCGATTATAACTCAAATATAACTTCTAAAACAACTGAGATTCACGAATTATCATCAAAATCTTCAAGAACAAAACCTCCTCTAATCTTCCATATAAACTTAGATTTAAGGAAAATAATGAGATTAAAGCTTACCTTTGATCCTTACAAAGCTTTTGAACCGAACAGATAATCGAAATTTTGAAGATCAAGGAAAGGATTTGAGAAGAGGGTGAAGAAGAGAGAAAACGCTTTTCTGCCTTCCTTCGGCTGAGTGAAAAATGAGGGGGTACTATTGAAACTTTATATTAAATATTTCTAATAGGTTATTCAATAACCCATGGGTATCCATAACCCAACATCCAAACCCATTCAGTCAATTTACAATAAATGGACTAATTGACCATTCTGAAACCACTTTTCCATGAATTTCACCATTCTTAGAATATATCCCACATTGTGCAAATATTTAGTCCAGTGATTTAACTCAATTTTCATAAATAATATTCAAAGAGAACAATTAAATATGAAAATTAAATATGACCAAAATAAATAACTAAATTAACGTTGTAAAATTCTAAAATACTCTTAAGCGAATTATATTCTGAAATTAACGGGTATTACAGCTTTCATGCTATGTTCTTTCACAGCTAGTGGGATATCTTTGGTGGTTCAATTTGTAACTTCATAAAGAGTTGTTTTTATGATCCAACAAAAATTGACACTATTAATCATACAGATGTGATCTTAATCCTGAAAGTGGATAATCTTGATACTGTAAATCAATTTAGACCCATCTCTTTATGTAACGTGATGTACAAAGTTATTACAAAGATTGTTGCTAACATAATTAAACCTTTCCTTGGGGATCTTATTTCTCCTACCCAATGCAATTTTGTTCCAGGGCACCAGAGCTTGGATAATAATATTATTGCTCAGGAAATCATTTATTCTATGGCTACTAAAAAAGGGAAGAAGGGTTTGATGGCCATTAATATCAATCTGGAGAAAGCTTATGATCGGCTGACTTGGGATTTTTTGGCTGACACTCTTAGAGACTTCGGTTTGTTTGATTATATGACAAATATTATTATGAGGATCAATTGGAACGGGAACCCTCCGATTACTTCACTCCTTTAAGAGGGATCCGTCAAGGGGACTCTCTCAATCCCTATTTATTCGTGTTATGAATTGAAAGACTATCTCATTTAATTGATTATGCTAGTAATACTAATTAAAGGTGTCAAAACGGGCCAATCTGGCCCGTACAGATTGGCCCACTTCAGGATAGTCCTGAAAAGGGTTGGGCCAGGTTGGCCCGTTTTTAAACGAGATGGCATAATGCTAGCTCGACTCTCTAGGTGTGGGCTAGCGGGCCAAATGGGCCAGTCACTAGCCCGCACTTTTTTTTAACTTTTTGTTTTTAATTTAAATAAAAATAATGAATTTAGAGATTTGGAACTTAAAGAAAAGCTAAAAATGAAACTATTCTTTTATTTTTTAATTATTTTTTGCTTTTTTAATATTATCTTTTCTTATTAATTAATAATTAAAATCAAATAATTATACAAATTTGATATAAAATTATCTTTAAATGATTTTGTTTTACTTCATTTGTATTTTTTAATTTAATATATATTATTATTATTTAACATATGTGTATAAATTAAATGTAAAAATTAAAAAAAAAAGGAAAGAAAACAAGCCAACCTGCGAGTTATGCGGGCTGGACCAATTCGGCTCAGTTCTAAACGGGCCAGCAAAATACTAGCCCAACCCTCATTTTATGCTGGCTAAACAAGCCCAACTTGGTGGGTTGGGCCCGTTTGATACCTCTAATACTAATGTTTGAAAGCCAATTAAATTAAGTAAGAATGGACCTAGTCTTTCCCACTTATTCTTTGTTGATGATCTTATACTTTTTGCAAAGGCTAATTTGGAGCAAGTTAAAGTGATCCAAACTTTCCTGGATGCTTTTTGTAAAGCTTCAGGGGAAAAGGTGAATAAGGCAAAATTACGTTTGTATTGCTCTTGGAATATTCATCCTAATGTAGCTTCGGAGTTAAGCCATGTGTCTGGTTTTGTGCTTGTTTCAGATCTTGGAAAATATCTGGGCATACCTTTAAATAAAAACAGAGTCAACGGGAGGTCTTATAATTTTTTGGAAGAGAAGCTCAAAATTTGTCTTAGTAAATTGAGAGCTAACTCTTTATCCCTAGCTGGTCACATTACGCTAACTAAATCGATGCTTAACACGGTTCCAGTGTATTATATGCAAACCAATCTCCTTTCAAACAACACTTGTGAGAATATAGACAAAATTTCTAGAGATTTCATTTAGGGTTACTCGGAGAAGGCTCACATCTCATTGCGTGGGATAAATTATGTAAACCCAATAATGAGAGTGGCTTAGGGATAAGGAAGGCTAAACTTATGAACTGTTCCCTCTTAATGAAGGTTGGGTGGGGATTAATTAGCAAGAAAAACTCCCTTTGGGCCCGTACACTGAGGAGAAAATATGGCTGTGGCATGGATGTTATCGCTAAAATTGGCTGGAGAAACTGTAATTCAAATATGTGGTTGGGAATTTACAGAGTTTGGAACAAAGTGCAGAATAACACAAGTTGGAGGGTTGGCAATGGTAGTGTGGTGAATTTATGGAAGGATTGTTGGTACAGTAATGGGGTGTATCTAAAAGATGTTGCAAACAAAACCCTTCCAAACACAGAATTAGAGGAGAAGGTGTATGATTTTGTGCTTCCGACAGGGGAATGGAATAGGGTTAAGCTTAGAAGCTTTTTACCCGAAGATATTTGTAATAATATCTTCAAGAGACAGGTTAGTGGTAGTAATGGTGTGGAAGACACTTTAGTTTGGAACCACCCGAAAGAAATTGATTTTTCAGTTAAATCAGCCTATAAAGTAATTTCTAAGGATGAGCAGTTGAAAGTGGATAAGCATTGAGACCTAATTTGGAAATAGCTAGGGAAACAACGCAACAAGACTTTTTTATGGCTTTGTGCTAATAACAAAATTCTTACTAATATTCAGAGAAGGAAGAAGAACCTTACCTCTGATGCCTAGTGTCCAATTTGCATAATAGAGGAAGAATTTGTGATCCATGCTATTAGAGATTGCCTAACATGTAAGGATGTGTGGAAAATGCTTGTTAAACCAGTATACTGGCAAAATTTTTTCAATGGCAATACAATCGAATGGTTTATTTATAATAGCAAAAGAGAAATGGGGAAAACAGAGAGCTTTATCTAGGGTGTCAGATTCGGGGAAGTGGTGAGAAGACTCGGACTTAGAAGAAATAATTTTATCTTTAGGAATCAGTATTGTAACATCCTGACTTTTTATTTCCTTTAAAAAAAGTAATACTTCTTTAAATTGGTTTACTAGATAATTTTTGAATAATTTCTTTTCAAATAATTATAGATTTCACTATTCATAAATTTTACTATTTATGTGCATAGTAACTTCACAGAAAAATTGATAGGATTCTCATTAATTATGTCTGAGTTTAAATATATACAAAAATAATTTACATAATATTTGCTATTATCATTACATATTTGAATCATGAATTACCATAAAATATATTTCTACATTCATTCTCATCATTAATATCATCAAAGCCTTCCCTTTTGTCATTTTTCCTGAAATGATCAATTTTCTAAAAGTAAGATATAAAATATCTCAGTAGCTAGTCACTTTATTAAAAATATGGAAATACATAAAGAGATCATCTCAACCATAAAAGCATAACATCACACTGATAATAATTAAATTTTACTTATTCACTATGTAGAACAAGATTTACAAATAAAATTATATAAAAACTAATTATGCACATAGATATCATAAATCATAAATAATCATGCTTTTATGGAAGACTAACTACCTTATGAAGAACGAGCCTTAAATATGGATCTAAATCTCTTCTTCCTCTAATATTTCTCATAGTCTTCTCTCTTCTTCTTCTTTCTTTTCTATTTCGTCTCGTCATCTCTCTTTTCTCTTTCTCTCTCTCTTCTCTTTCTTTCTCTCTTGTTTTCTCTTTCTTTCTTCTTCCCCCCCCACCGTGCACTCACATATCACACTCATATATACAACTCCAAAGTGTCATTATCCTCCTTTTTTTTTTCTCACTTAACTTTGTCATCATTTCCTTCCTCTTTTTTTCTTATCCGTCCACTTGCCTTATATGTGTCACATTTTGTTTCTTTTAGTTAAAAATAATAAAAAGACCTCAATTTTTTTATTCTATTCAATTAGGTCCCTAATTAATGATAAAATTCTATTTATTCTCTCAAAAATTTCTTAATAACTATTTTAACCTTGTTTACTTGCTCATTTATTTATTTAGCCTCATTTTCTAAGGTAATTAAATTTGGGGTATCACAAGTATTGTGTGGCAAGAGATTTATATTGGAGCTCCATCTTTATGGCTAAAGAGTATGAGGAGTCCAGAGAAGTGCTCAGCTATTCAAACTTAAGTGACAGAGAGATTAACATCAGTTGGAACTCACCGGCGGCCAATTGGCTCAAATACAATGTGGATGGCACTAGTGGTGAAGATAGTTTAGCGGCAGGCTGTGGGGGACTGATCCGTGATGCAAAAGAGCGTTGGGTCACTAAATTTACCTTGGAGCTTGGAGTAATGGACAAACTCTCTTTAGAGATGCGCAGTATCGTGGAGGGCTTGAAACTCGCCTGAGATAGGGGTTTCCAGTGAGTGTATCTTGAATCAGATTTGAACGAAGCTCTAGACTTGATCAGGAAGGAGTGCTCGGTGAATCATCCTTTGACACACTTGCTTAGGAATATTGACGATTTCAAAGGTAAGGATTGGGAGATTCGCTTCGTTTGGTGTTATAGAGAGAAGAATGAAGCAGTGAACTAGCTCACTGTCTCTACGCTGGGTATGGATTTGGGGCTGCAGGTGCTTGAAGATCCTCCGATGCTGTTGAAGCCCACTCTGATGAAGGATTTGGGCCCTGGAAGGAAGAGACAATGGGTATCCTCAGGGGTATAGGCGTTTAAGCCTCTTTTGTGTATCAAAAAAAAAATAATTGCGCATTATTTAAAGAAATAATTAGGATGATATAAGAAACCTTTTAAAGGTCTTACTTGAGCCGTCATTTATATATATGGACAGTGACTCTTATTTCTAATTAATAGATTAGTAAATTAAATCAATTGGGAATTGATGAGGGGAAGTGTAGACTTTTTGGCTCCTTTTACATGTCCCACATCGGGCAATTGTGAGAGGAAGGAAGCCTTCCTTGACTATAAAAGAGAGGCTCCACTTATTGCTTAGTGTACCCCAAAAACTAAAGCCTAGCATTCCTTCTAAAGGCTTAGTTTTCTCTTCTCTCTCTATTAGAAATATATTTTGGTAGTGTCTGATGATATGGGCATAAATTAGCCGAACCTTATTAAATTTCTGGTGTTCTCTATTTAATTTATGCTCTTTATTTATTTTGTTTTATGTTTTGCCTCCTATATGGTAGGCTATTTGTCGGGCACTATTAAATTTATTATTGGTGGAAAAATTAGCTCGAATTTCCACAATAATTGGTATCAAAGCTCTTGGTTGCAAAAACTCTTGAAATTTTAGTGTGCTCTTGTGGTTGCAGTTTTAACTGATCTTCCACAATCAGAAAAAATTTATTGAAAATTTATTTAAAAATTTTTTGGTGAAATTATTAGTAATATATTGTCTAATTAAAGTGCATGTCTAGGAAAGGTCTGGCTAAGGAAAGACTTGATTCTTAAGTGTGTCCGTTGTGATCCTCCACTATTTCCTGAGAAATTTCCCGGTGTATTTTTTTTTGGACTAGAGTATTACTAGTAATTTTTATATTTAGGAGCTAAAATAGCAGATGATAAAGAGCAGAGAACCACTGTTTCCACCACAATGTCGGCAGCTTCTTCGTCGTCATTTTTAACAAGAATTGCTGCGCCAAATCCTAGATTAGCGGTGGAGATTTTTTACGGTATAAGTCATTTTGGCATGTGGCAAGGTGAAGTTCTAGATGCTCTTTTCCAGCAAGGTCTAGATATTGCTATTGAAGAGGAGAAATCAGATAAAATTGATGAAGAAGATTGGAAGATCATCAATCGGTTATTGTGTGGTACTATTCGATCATGCCTCTCAAGAGAGCAGAAGTATTCATTCGCAAAGGAAACTTCTACAAGTAAGTTGTGGAAGGCATTGGAGGACAAATTCCTGAAGAAGAGCAGCCATAACAAGCTCTATATAAAGAAGAAATTGTTTTGGTTTAGTTATAAACCCAGTACCATCATGAATGATCATATTACTACTTTTAACAAGGCAGTAGCTGATTTGATGAATGTTGATGAGACTTTCAAAGATAAAGATCTGGCCCTGATGTTGCTGTTTTCCCTGCCTGATGAGTATACACTTATAAAAGCCATGTTACTTCATGGGAAAGAAAGTTTCTCTCAGTTGAGTGTGCAGTACTCTATATAGCCATGAATTGAGGAAAAAGTGTCACGTCCCAAAATATGAGCACGTGACCGGCACGGATAGTGAATTTCATTTCACCTCCGTAAGCCTATCTTTCTCCTAAAAATCATACAATTCTTTTTCATGCAACCAAACCGAGTTCTCTATACATACTACAATTATTCACATTACATCACTGAATGAACCTACCCGATTACAGAGATTTCTAGATTTATACAACTTAGAATAAGACTTAACTATTATACCTTTATCCTGAACAAATGAAAAGGTAATCATGGACTAAGGATCTATAATTGCTTGTTCCGATATTTACCTTCAGCTGTCAACTCTGAAAAAAAATATCAATAAGAGGGGTATGAGCAAACCACGTGCCTAGTGAGTAGATAACACAACACTATGACAAAAAAATATCATGCATCATAATGATAATGTCACATCCCAAAAATTGAGCATGTGAAAAGATACTACTCATTTGATAAAATTCTCAAACATACGTTGTTTACATATATTCTGTAAGGTTTTACATTCAACCTTAATCATTCGTTCCACACTACATAATTATATTCATCTGATAAGCAAATATAGACATACATAGTCTGATATTTCTATCTCATCGCAAGCCTAGGAGACCTATAGAAAGTACAGAGTGTTTCTAATATCCACATTAATAAGTACTGGTGTCCCACCAGACAGAAATAGAGAATAATCCCAAGGGGCTTCTAATCTTCAAACGGATACTCTTGTTCTTTATTTTCTGTATCTGAAAAAAATAATCATAGGGAGTGTGAGTTTATTTAAAAACTCAGTAAGTAAATAACTGTACTATATAAAATATCAAAAGTACAAATACCACATTTACTCATATAATTAATTGTCTTATACATCGAGTAGTATGGGACTCTAACCCTTTGAAACTCATGAATAACATTTCATAGATATACACCGAGTAGTATGGGACTCTAACCCTTTCAAACTCGTGAATAAGATCTCATAGGTATACACCGAGTAGTATGGGACTTTAACCCTTTCAACTCGTGTATAGATTTCATAGATATGCACTGAGTAGTATGAGACTCTAACCCTTTCAAACTAGTGTATAAGATTTCTTAGATATACACCGAGTAGTATGGGACTTTAACCCTTTCACACTCGTGTATTAGATCCCGTAGATCTTTACTCATTAATAAGATAGTGAGAATTTATCACATAATACAATTGTCATGAAATAAAACAATTTTTACATACTCTTATTTCTACCGATCATCATATACTCCCATATGAAAAATTGATTGCTTATTATCCAAATAATATTGTAAATGGGACTTATATTGTACTTTGACTAGTAATATCAAATTAGCTGAGCAAGGTTATTCACTCATCTTGATGTTTGTCCAAGTTTACCTTGTTCCACACTAGAATTTGTGTAGGAAAATTTCCTAGTAAAATATATTACAAGGAAACATAAGAAAGGAAACAAAATTACGAAAATACGCAAAATTTTTTGATTGCTACAGTAACGGTTTGCTACAGTAACGGTTCGCTACAGTGCCGGTTCGCTACAGTAACGTTGACTGCTACAGTACCGTTGACTGCCGACACTGCAGTAACTGCTACAGTAACTCGAAGAAAATTTCCCGAAATCTGGTCGCTACAGTAACTCGAGTTTTGCAGAAGTTTTTGCAGAAATTTCTCACAAATTCATCCTTTCCTTTCTTGTTTCAAAACCAGAATTTCAACTCTTTTAACCGATTATAACTCAAATATAACTTCTAAAACAACTGAGATTCACGAATTATCATCAAAATCTTCAAGAACAAAACCTCCTCTAATCTTCTACATAAACTGAAATTTAAGGAAAATAATGAGATTAAAGCTTACCTTTGATCCTTACAAAGCTTTTGAACCGAACAAATAATCGAACTTCTGAAGATCAAGGAAAGGATTTGAGAAGAGAATGAAGAAAGGAGAGAAAACTTCCTCAGGTTTCGGTTGCGTGAGAAAAATGAGGGGGTACTATTGAAACTTTATATTAAATATTTCTAATGGGTTATTCAATAACCCATGGGTATCCATAACCCAACATCCAAACCCATCCAGTCAATTTACAATAAATGGACTAATTGACCATTCTGAAACCACTTTTCCATGAATTTCACCATTCTTAGAATATATCCCTCATTGTGCAAATATTTAGTCCAGTCATTTAACTCAATTTTCATAAATAATATTCAAAGAGAACAATTAAATATGAAAATTAAAAATGACCAAAATAAATAACTAAAGTAACGTTGTAGAATTCTAAAATACTCTTAAGCGAATTATATTCTGAAATTAACGGGTATTACAGATAACATGCAGCAATCATACGTAAATCGATCATCATATGATATAATATTATTCATAATACTTCACAACAATATCCAAGTAAATCAAATACATTTCAACATAATTCAAAAATTCACAACAGTAATCGGTGAAATCAGTTTCACACACATTTTTCGTACCAACCGGGTCGTCCAGAATACCTCTGGATCGTTGCCCGCGGCCCCCGCCGCATCCACCCTTATCGCTCCGTTTATAATCTCCACCCTTATAACTTCACATAAATTTCTCCATGAGGTGCACCACCATGCCTTTCCTTTCCAGTCAAACACAATCACAATCACATATAAAAACATCCTCAATCATAATCTTAAGCCACATACACAACTCAGTTATTTACAATTCAAGTCACAACATAATCAATGTGGTTCCAGCAACATAGCATGTATACAACATAACCCATAATATAGAATAATTATTCAACTCAATTCACATACCATTCACAATCCATCATATAACCTCCATTCATGGGAAAATAAGAAAATATAATTATATACATTACCAGACACGTTCCACAATTGTTTATGCCTCATCGTTCCACATCATCCTCTTCAAACTTGGATATACAACATATTTCCACTATAATGCAAAAAGTCAATAACAGATATTTAATCATAGCAAGTATTAACCCACTCACCTGGATTTCACGCTCCCGACACTCCCACTTTACACTTTGACCATTCCTATTGTAACCAGACAAAAACCATCAGGGTTACGAAATAGAGAAATTTCCTACCACTACTCTCGATCTTCACTTACTTCTCGAATCATAACTCCTAACTAGTAATGAATATTCAAATGAAACTTATACCATTGGAAACTAGACTTAAAGAGCTTTCCAACGATATAAAGTTTGCCCAAAACGGAGTTCGGATGAAGAAGTTATGGCCGATTGAAAAATAAACTAAAGATTCCCGGTACACCTGGCGCCTGGGCGCCAATTCCTTCTTCTTCCCATCTCACCTTGGCGCCTGGGCACCACGATCGCGACCCCTTCGTGATTTCTCTCGGATTTGGCCCAAATCTGGCCAAATCTTCACCGTTTTTCATGATTTCTTCCATGGGATCTCACCCTTAATGTCTAAGGAGCATTTAGACACCAAAATCACCAATTTTAATCGAGAAACGAAGCCGGAATCTCGATTTTACCTCAAACACTCTTAAAACTAGAAAATAGAGAAAAACTTAAGAAATAGAAATTTCTACCTCGATTCCTTGCTTTCCCTATGTTGCTTGGCTCCTAGAGGCTCGCCCCGTATCCCGAGATCCACCCTCCAAAGCCCGGTTGTAGAGTTGGAGTGTAGAGAGAGAAATTAGAGAGAAGGAAGAGAGAAGGAGAGGAGAGAAAGTGAAGAGAGAGAGAGGAAAGGAGAAAAATGAATAAAAAATAGGTGAGGCCACCTATATACTCGTCCGGGGTGAAATTATCACTTGCTCTGCAATTGACCCTCAGTCAAGACTAGCAAAAGCAAATTCATAAAATCTCACCTCAGGTGTTTCTAAATCCTAGGTGCCCCACAGATTTCCTTATTTCACTTTAGTCCTTCTCAATATCTCAAACTCCACTTTAACCTCAAATCTATCATCCTTTCGGTACCGGACTCATAATTCATTCCCATAAGCTCTATTCTTCTTCTCGGGTTCCTACTTGGTCATTTCTCAAAAGTCCTTTATACTTTCTTTTCTTTTCACTTTAGTCCTTGAGAATTTGTAAAAATTTCCTAAATTAAAAATTAAAATTTCTATTCCCACATTTTCTTCACTAATTCAAAAAGCAAATTTTCCACGTAATTAAATTTTTCACTAAACTTCAAATTAGACTTTAAATATTCATATACATTCTTGGGATATTACATTCTTCCCCCCTTAAAAGAATTCGGTCCTCTGAATTCAAAACTTACCTCAAGATTGAAACAAATACAGATATTTTATCTATATCTCATTCTCTCTCTTAGAATTTTCACAATCAAGTACAAAATATAACAAGTTCAACATATTTTTATTTCTCAAGTTTCTTCAGTAAAAGAATTGCTTCAACAAAAAAAATCAAATACGAAAATTTTTATTTCTAATACATAAGTTACACGCAACAAGATGAACTTGATTTACAAAACAGATAATTTTAATACGTAAACATTAGATCAAACATCAGCTTTAGGTACAAACAAAAGAAAGGATAAATTAAGAACGAGGAGGCTTTTGAAATGCAGAAGGTGCTCCTGGTCTAGAAGAAGAAGGTGCTTCAGACCTTAAGGAGGAAGCTAATCGTTGCAGCCTAGAAAGAGTTTCGGGAGGAAACGTCTGGGAAATTTGGCGAAGTGCAGAAGTCACTCCATTCATACAGTCAATACATCTCGCTTGTTGGTCATGAAAATTTTGAGTTGCAAACATCGAATGTCTATCAACTCTATTCGCCAATTCCCTAAAATGACGGTTCAAAAGCTTCTTTTGTTCTGTAAAGAGACAATTTATCAATCTCCCCTGTTCCTCAAAGTGGCGGTTTATCAATCTTTCCAAATCCTCCATCTTTTGACTCATAAGCGCAAGCTCATTATTGGAAGATGTTGCTGTGCTAACATCCTCTAACTCTACTACATCCCTTTTTCTTTTCTTAGCCTCTGGTGACTCTTCCATGGATCTCTTATTCTTATAATTCTCCAGGCTAAGATTTAGATCCAACTCTACCTTGCCAGCCTCAAAGTTTAAATTGAAAGATTTATTACCGGCCATATTTTTCTGAGCTATAAAGGTTGTACGGAAGGAGAAGTTTGATGCTAGAAAGCTTATAGATATAAACTTAGTGTAGTGAGCAGCGTAATGGGGCATCCATTATATATAGACGAAATTTAGGGCTACAAAACCTTTACATCATACTCTAAAGATGACCTACAGACCTTATCCGACGCAATGCCAACGGTCTCTGATAAGCA
This sequence comes from Biancaea sappan, assembly GCA_037074585.1. Classification (NCBI taxonomy): domain Eukaryota; kingdom Viridiplantae; phylum Streptophyta; class Magnoliopsida; order Fabales; family Fabaceae; genus Biancaea; species Biancaea sappan. The sequence goes on along the minus strand of CM073496.1, from coordinate 51,235,743 downwards.
TGCCAGAAAATAACAAAATATAATCAAATACAAAAGATTTCCTCAAAAATTTCGGCTAACTTTTGACTCTTGCTCAAATTATTAAACTAATCGCCGCTTCAATTTATGACTTCCTAACTCTGTATTTGTCTTATCCAATAATTCTAAATCGAGATATTACTCCATGAACGGGTAGCTTCATATTAACCTTATCTAGGTTTCTAATCCGTGGCTTTGCCCTAAGCTTACACATTTTCAAACATACATATTAAAATAAAAACTTCTCACATCTACACATCAAGCGTTCCATAAAGTGAGAAAAATTTTACCTTTCACTTGCCTCTATGAGCATATATGTATAAACATGGAGATACATCATTATCTATATATTTTCATCTATTCAAGTTCTTTTAAATTTCAGACTTCTCATTCTCAGAATATATGTAGAATCATTACATATTATTACTGGCCATAACAAATAGCCTTCACTCTCTATGCATGAATAACATACATACATATCATATGTATTTAGATACATATAATCACAGTATAATTCAATCAATCATGTATATTATACTCAACTAAAGGCTTTCAAGAACAATACAAGAAAGCATAGAAATACATTTTAGTTCATCGTGAAAACATCCAAGACACTCTGTAATGGCTACATTGTCGACTTCTTTCAATTTCAGAAAATGCCAACGAGAGAAATGGAAAAACCAAGTGTAAATCGGCCGCAAATCCACCGAATATTGACTTTCGTGATTTTGCCATTAATGCGACGCGTTGTTGGTGTGCATGCCTACCCTAGACTTCTAGCTTCCAGCTTGCAGAAATCCATAGGTTAAGCGTGTAGGGTGCGGCGAAGAGATATCTTCTTTGTCTCTAAGTTCAAAATTTTCCTCTATAAAAACTATCCCAACATTCTCAGTTACCACACCACAAAGAGTAATCATCTCTGAGCCTACAACTTCCCAGCATTCCTCTTTTCTCATACTCCCACATAAATTTCTAAATTCTTCCAAATCATGGCCACAAGGAAGTACATTGATCTCACAGTGGATGCCAAGAGAGAAGAACTCGACTTAAACTTAAGTCTGGGCAAAGACAAGGGCAAAAGACCTTTTGAGGGGTCTCTAGAGAAACATAAGGAGAAGAAAATGAAGAAGAACGAGGAAGCTGAGGAGACTAGCACGGGCCATAACTCGGAGGACAAAATTGCCTGTCTAGAGCAGGAGGTGAAAAATTTGAAAAAGATGATAGGAGACCTGGAGAAGTTAACTAAACGCAATCATGCAGAAATGACTTCAAGAATAGACATGTTCTTCTATTGGTCTACCCAGTGCTTATGCAATCAACAACAAAGAAGTGTTGATTGTATGAATGAGATTTACACTACCCTCCGTGACATTGCTCTGTCTCTCGCTCCAAGGAATGGTCGAGGGGTAATGATACAGTACAACCCTCCTAATCCGAGACCACCTCGCTTTTAGATTACTCATGCATGAGTAATTTTTTTTTTTGCAATGTAATCCTTCTGCTTTTAATGCCAGTGGTTTCTTTTATGGAATGGTACTCCAAAAATAGTAATAATAAAATTAAGAAGGATAAAAGAAATCAGTCACACAAAATCAATCATGAATGTAACATATAAAGCCCCATACATACAATTTGATCTGACAGCAACGGAATCAAAACAAATAATAACCTTTCCTTTACCGAGCTCAAAAGTATAGCCATATCTGTCTAAAACTAAAACTAAAAACATAATTCATAAGAAAAGACAAGTCTTGGAGGAAAAGGAAATGAAAACATCCTACACGACCTTCAGTGGAGCCATCTCTCTATAGTCGTGCTCGGGTTCACCACGATAGAGGAGATCCCACTAAGGTTACCTTACTCTGTAATCGGTAGGAGACCTAATCCCAAAACTCTGATACTAACTTGTCACGTCCCAAAATCTTAGCACGTGACCGGCACGGATAGTGAATTTCATTTCACCTCCGTAAGCTTATCTTTCTCCTAAAAATCATACAATTCTTTTTCATTCAACCAAACCGAGTTCTCTATACATACTACAATTATTCACATTACATCACTGAATGAAGCTACCCGATTACAGAGATTTCTAGATTTATACAACTTAGAATAAGACTTAACTATTATACCTTTATCCTGAACAAATGAAAAGGTAATCATGGACTAAGGATCTATAATTCCTTGTTCTGATATTTACCTTCAGCTGTCAACTCTGAAAAAAAATATCAATAAGAGGGGTATGAGCAAACCACGTGCCCAGTGAGTAGATAACACAACACTATGACAAAAAAATATCATGCATCATAATGATAACATGCAGCAATCATACGTAAATCGATCATCATATGATATAATATTATTCATAATACTTCACAACAATATCCAAGTAAATCAAATACATTTCAACATAATTCAAAAATTCACAACAGCAATCGGTGAAATCAGTTTCACACACATTTCCCGTACCAACCGGGTCGTCCAGAATACCTCTGGATCGTTGCCCGCGGCCCCCGCTGCATCCACCCTTATCGCTCCGTTTATAATCTCCACCCTTATAACTTCACATAAATTTCTCCATGAGGTGCACCACCATGCCTTTCCTTTCCAGTCAAACACAATCACAATCACATATAAAAACATCCTCAATCATAATCTTGAGCCACATACACAACTCAGTTATTTACAATTCAAGTCACAACATAATCAATGTGGTTCCAGCAACATAGCATGTATACAACATAACCCATAATATAGAATAATTATTCAACTCAATTCACATACCATTCACAATCCATCATATAACCTCCATTCATGGGAAAATAAGAAAATATAATTATATACATTATCAGACACGTTCCACAATTGTTTATGCCTCATCGTTCCACATCATCCTCTTCAAACTTGGATATACAACATATTTTCACTATGATGCAAAAAGTCAATAACAGATATTTAATCATAGCAAGTATTAACCCACTCACCTGGATTTCATGCTCCCGGCACTCCCACTTTGCACTTTGACCATTCCTATTGTAACCAGACAAAAACCATCAGGGTTACGAAATAGAGAAATTTCCTACCACTACTCTCGACCTTCACTTACTTCTCGAATCATAACTCCTAACTGGTAATGAATATTCAAATGAAACTTATACCATTGGAAACTAGACTTAAAGAGCTTTCCAACGATATAAAGTTTGCCCAAAACGGAGTTCGGATGAAGAAGTTATGGCTGATTGAAAAATAAACTAAAGATTCCCGGTACACCTGGCGCCTGGGCGCCAACCCATGCCTGGCGCCTGGGCATCAATTCCTTCTTCTTTCCATCTCACCTTGCCGCCTAGGCGCCACGATCGCGACCCCTTCGCGATTTCTCTCGGATTTGGCCCAAATCTAGCCAAATCTTCACCGTTTTTCATGATTTCTTCTATGGGATCTCACCCTTAATGTCTAAGGAGCATTTAGACACCAAAATCACCAATTTTAATCGAGAAACGAAGCCGGAATCTCGATTTTACCTCAAACACTCTTAAAACTAGAAAATAGAGAAAAACTTAAGAAATATAAATTTCTACCTCGATTCCTTGCTTTCCCTATGTTGCTTGGCTCATAGAGGCTCGCCCCGTATCCCGAGATCCACCCTCCAAAGCCTGGTTGTAGAGTTGGAGTGTAGAGAGAGAAATTAGAGAGAAGGAAGAGAGAAGGAGAGGAGAGAAAGTGAAGAGAGAGAGAGGAAAGGAGAAAAATGAATAAAAAATAGGTGAGGCCACCTATATACTCGTCCGGGGTGAAATTATCACTTGCTCTGCAATTGACCCTCAGTCAAGACTAGCAAAAGCAAATTCATAAAATCTCACCTCAGGTGTTTCTAAATCCTAGGTGCCCCACAGATTTCCTTATTTCACTTTAGTCCTTCTCAATATCTCAAACTCCACTTTAACCCCAAATCTATCATCCTTTCGGTACCGGACTCATAATTCATTCCCATAAACTCTATTCTTCTTCTCGGGTTCCTACTTGGTCATTTCTCAAAAGTCCTTTATACTTTCTTTTCTTTTCACTTTAGTCCTTGAGAATTTGTAAAAATTTCCTAAATTAAAAATTAAAATTTCTATTCCCACATTTTCTTCACTAATTCAAAAAGCAAATTTTCCACGTAATTAAATTTTTCACTAAACTTCAAATTAGACTTTAAATATTCATATACATTCTTGGGATATTACAAAAAGGATCAAGAGGAAAGCATGTAAGTAGAGGTAGTAGCAGAAGCACTAATGGCTAGAGGCAGACCACAAGGCCAGAAGAAAGGAAGGAGAGGGAGATCTAAGTCAAAAGGCAGACCGAGCAAAGACGAATGTGCCTTTGATAGAGAGAAGGGGCATTGGAAGAAGGATTGCCCAAAATTGAAAAATAAGGGCAAAGATGATAAAAGCAAACCTCCATCAGAAGCAAATGTGGCTGAATTTATTGATGAAGATTCAGATCTTTCACTAGTTGCTACAACATCAACAAGGTGATATGACAAATGGATGTTTGACTCAGCTTGTAATCAACATATTTGTTATATCTGGAAATGGTTCACTGAATTTGAAGAAGTAGCTGGTGGTGTTATTTACATGGGAAATGACACATATTGCAAATCAACTGGTATTGGTTCAATCTACTTAAAGAACCATGATGGGTCGACTAAAGTTCTAACAGAAGTTAGATATATACCAGACATGAAGAGGAATCTCATCTCTTTGGGTGTCCTTGAATTTAAAGGATTAGCAGAAACGATGTGAGATGGAGTTCTAAAAGTCATCTCTGGAGCTTTAGTGATGTTGAAAGGAACTCAGAAGAATAGTATGTATTACTACGATAGTAATACAATTGTTTGGACAGCTACAATTGCTACTCTTGATGATGATGGGTCAGACGCAACTAAGTTATGGCATATGCAGTTAGGGCATGCAGGTAAAAAATCCTTATAAATTTTGGCAAAGCGAGGATTGTTGAAAGGTGCACAAACTTGTAAGATGGATTTTTGCAAGCATTGTGTGATGGGAAAGCAGAAGAGAGTGAAATTCAGCACAGCAATCTATGATACCGAGGGTATTTTGGATTATGTTCACTCTAATATTTGGAGACCTTCCAAGACGGCTTCTTTGGGAGGTAAACATTATTATGTTACTTTTGTTGATGACTTCTCTCGAAGAGTGTGGGTGTACACTATGAAGTCAAAGGATGAAGTGTTAGATTATTTCCTTAAGTGGAAAAAGATGATAGAGACTCAGACTTGTAAAAAGATCAAATGACTCATAACAGACAATGGAGGTGAATATCGAAGTGATCCGTTTGATAAAGTTTGTCAAGATGAAGGCATTGTTCGACACTTCATAGTTAGAATACACCACAACAAAATGGGGTGGCAGAACGCATGACCCGAACATTGCTGGAGAAAGTTAGTGTATGTTGTCCAATGCTGGATTAGGCAGAGAATTTCGGGCTGAGGCAGTGAGATATGCGAGTCATCTAGTAAATCGTTTGCCATCATCTATTGTTAGTTGCAAAACACCTCTGGAGGCCTGGTCTGGAAAACCTGTTACTGACTATGATTCCTTACATTTGTTTGGTTCTACTGTATACTATCATGTTAAGGAATCAAAATTGGACCTGAGAGCAAAGAAGATGCTCTTCATGGGGATCACTACTAGTGTTAAAGGATACCGTCTATGGTATATGGTAACACGAAAGATAATCTTTAGCATAGATGTTACCTTTGATGAATCTGCCATGTTGAAGAAGGTAACAAAAGACAATATTCAACAGATCAATAGTGCTTTACAGCAAGTGGAGAAAACACCAAATCAGGTGGGGTTTGAAAGAAGCATTGTCCCAGTAATCGATGAAGAAAATAAAAAAACTCCTATAGTAGAAGAAGAGTCTGAAGAAAAGGAGGTTATAACCCAAGAACCTCTACAGCAACAAGAACTAATTGCATTACGAAAGCCGCAACGAGTAAGACACAAACCTACTCGATTCGATGATATGGTGGCTTATGCATTTATAATTGTTAATGATGAAATTCCTACCACTTACCAAGAAGCAGTTCAAAGTTCAGAAGATGATAGGTGGAAGAATGCTATGAATGAAGAAATGCAGTCTCTTCAGAAGAATCAGACATGGAAACTAGCAAGTTTTCCGAAGGGAAAGAAGGCATTTGGATGCAAATGGGTATATGAAAAGAAAGAAGGATTTCCTGACAAGAAAAAGCATTTGCTAAAAGGCAAGGTTGGTGGCTAAGGGCTACGCTCAGACGAAAGGAATTGATTATAATAAAGTTTTTTCTCTTGTTGTGAAACATTCTTCCATTAGAATCTTATTGGCCTTGGTAGCTCAATTGAATTTGGAACTAGTTCAACTTGATGTGAAAACTGCGTTTTTACATAGAGACTTAGAGGAGGAAATCTAAATGACTCAGCCAGAAGGGTTCAAGGTTGCTGGAAAAGAAAATTTGGTGTGCAAACTTGAAAAATCCTTGTACGGCCTAAAGCAATCACCTAGGCAATGGTACAAATGATTTGACAAGTTTATGTTGGGGAAAAAGTACACAAGGAGCAAATACAACCATTGTGTGTATTTGCGCAAGCTACAAGATGGATCATTTATCTATCTTCTCCTATATGTTGATAATATGCTGATAGCTTCAAGAAATCAGGGAGAGATTGAGAAGTTAAAAGCACAGTTGAAGTAAGAGTTCGAAATGAAAGATCTAGGAGAAGCTAAAAAGATTCTCGGCATGGAGATTAGCAGAGATCGAAGATTGGGGCAACTTTGTCTGACTTAGAAACAATATTTGAGAAAGGTGCTATAACGTTTTGGCATAGATGACAAGATAAAACCTGTAAGTACCTTGCTTACTCCTCATATGAAACTTAGTGCTGATTTATCTCCGAAGAATAATGCTGAACGAGAATATATGTCGAAAGTTCCATATGCAAATGCTGTTGGTAGCTTGATGTATGCTATGGTGTGTACGAGACTTGATATTTCTCAAGCAGTTGGGGTTGTGAGTAGGTATATGCATGATCCTGGTAAAGGACATTGGCAAGCTGTTAAAAATGGATTCAACAGTATATTCTGAACACCGTGGATATTGGTTTAATGTTTGAAAGGGATGAAAAAGGTGGTTGATTTGTAGTTGGATATTGTGATTTTGACTATGCTGGTGATTTGGACAAACATCGATCAACTACCGATTATGTGTTTACTCTTGCAAAGGCACCAGTCAGTTGGAAGTTTACTTTACAGTCAACAATTGCTTTGTTTACTACAGTGGCAGAGTATATGGCAGTTACAGAGGCTGTTAAAGAGGCTATTTGGCTTCAGCGATTGCTTAAAGACTTGGGAATTAGTCAAAAGCATGTCAAAGTGCATTGTGACAGTCAGAGTACTATTTGTTTAGCAAAAAACCAAGCCTATCATGCACAAACGAAGCATATAGATGTTCGATATCATTTTGTAAGGGAAATTCTTGAAGAGGGTGAAATACGATTTCAGAAGATCCACACAGCTGAAAATCCCGCAGACATGATGACCAAAGTGGTGACATCGATCAAGTTCCAACATTGCTTGGACTTGATTAATATTGTAAAGATCTGAAGGTGGATGGTGCCTAGACGCATTTGAAGACACTACTGTGGATAATTTTATAATAAAAGATATTTTGTAATTTGCATGGGGTGTGAAATTCGCCAAGGTGGAGATTTGTAGACTTTTTGGCTCCTTTTACAAGTCCTACATCGGGCAATTGTGAGAGGAAGGAAGCCTTCCTTGACTATAAAAGGGAGGCTCCACCTATTGCTTAGTGTACCCCAAAAACTAAAGCTTAACATTCATTCTAAAGGCTTAGTTTTCTCTTCTCTATCTATTAGAAATATATTTTGGTAGTGTTTGAGGACGTAGGTATAAATTAGCCGAACCTCGTTAAATTTTTGATTTTCTCTATTTAATTTATGCTCTTTATTTATTCTATTTTATGTTTTGCCTCTTATATAGTAGGCTATTTGTCGGGTACTATTAAATTTATTATTAGTGAAAAAATTAGCCCGAATTTCTACAACAGGAAGCGCAGGTGTTGGGCTTTGATGAACTATTTGAGTAGGATTTTTGGTTGTACATATAGAAACAACTCTTATGAGCATAAATTTAGCTGAAGAGAATAATTAAGCCCTTACTAGCCGAAAAAAAAAAGTGACAAAAGATGCTAAAAGATACATTGCTATCAAGGACTTTTATTTTCCATTCTAATGGGCGTTTGTTCTCAATAATTTATGCATTTATGAGGCGATCATTTGTGCTCTCAAGTGAAAAAAGATTAGCACAACAGAAAGAAGCAAGAGCAATAATTGAATAATCCGAATCGTGTTTTATTTGTCCATTGGAAACATTAAGACAATTTTCAAAAAGAAAAAAAAAAGAAAGAAAAAGATTCCATTATGCAAAACGACAGTAGATTTTTGTGTCCTTATTCTCTAATACATATATATATATAGCGCACATGATTACGTAGAGGCTTCGAATTCTGCTTCACAGGAAGACAATGAGAGCAGCCAATCATTTTATTTTGGTGCTAATGGACCAACCAATTATTTCGAGGATAAAAAAGACGAACATCTAATTAGCTATCACGTCGTTATACGCATGATGATTGTTCATGGCGACTTTGGCTCCATATCTATAGAAAAAGAAAAAGGACAAGACAAAAAAACTGCTTACGATTGATGATAATGACCCTTATTAAGAATAATAAAATCTATTATTTTCTCATTTATATTATTCATCAATATTATATGATAATACCATTTTAACTCAAAAGAAAAACAAATTGTTGGTTTAATATATATATATATATATTGGTCCATTCACATATTGCCTATCCTTTAAAACCTTATCCCTAGTACAAATAATCAAAATCATCACAGCTCACGCAAATAGACAGATCCAAAGAATGGAGAAAGATAATATTGAAATAAAGGAAATAATGGAATACGTATATGCAAGCTGGTACTATATATACATATACCTAACTTTTCAATCCCATGCATGCATAATTTAAATAACGAGATCAAATATATCTTTATGGTGTACGAAAAGGCAAAATGCTGAAACGCCCATATTGAGCAATTATTTGTCATTAGATTAATGTCTATATATATAGCGTAGATTCCTAAATAAAACTAAGAATAACTTAATTTCCATTAAAATATTAATGTATGATAACCATTAGGATTAATTAGATGAACTGTTTAATTAAAACTTTTACTCATATCATTATATTTAATTATGTAAGTTTATATCCACGAACTAGAAAAAACCAATAATTTAGTGACAGTTGGAAATAAATATCACTGAACAATACTATAGTGGTGGTTTCCACACTTGCCATTATATAGTGACAGTTTTTAGTTAACCACTGCTAAACTCTTTAAATCCTCAGCATAAAACCTTAAACCCGTACTCTACCATTTATCAATGTCTCTTTGTTTTTGCTTCCACTATTCACCCCTTCCATTGATAGGTGACATTTTTTCACCAACGAACTACTCGCGTTTCCTTTTTCCTTCTTTCGGTACCCTTTAATATATATCTAATTAGATAAAAAGCCAAGAGGTATAATTAATTAGCTTCATACTTCCTCTAACGTCATACTTCTTACTCTTGTATTAAAACTATTAAAACACTAGTTGTTACCGAATTAAAGTTTGTGCCAACAAGTATTGTTATTCTTTATGCTCTTAATATCATTCATGTGTAATTAAAGTTTGTGCCTCAATTACAAGATCAGATAGATTGAACTCATTGTCATTCTTTTCACTTCAAAATCTCTTATGCACATCATATACATGAAAATGTATAGTCCATTTTTTGTGAAGATATGAAAAAAAAAATTAAATAAGGATTAAATTTTCGTTTATTATAGTTGGCTATATAATGGCGGTTTGATGCAATGCAATGCCACTAGGCTTTAATAACCCTAAATCTTTCAAACCTCAATTTCATTCATTCTTTCTCTGTTGTTTCGACTGTGGCATGTGCTCTTTGCCTTTGCTGCTCATTGGTTGCTATTGGTCACCATCGTCCACTCTGTTCCACGCCATTGATAGCTCCCTTTCATCGCACTCCTCTTTCATCACGAGTTAGCTTCTCTCTTTTCTCTCTCTCTCTCTCTCTCTCTCTCTCTCTCTCTCTCTCTCTCTCTCTCTCGATTTCTGGTTATTTTTGCATTGTTATTCTATCATGGGTTTGGGTCAGCCTGTTCATGCATTGCAGTTGGAGGTGGCAAGTCTAAGGTCTTAGATGGCGGAAATGAATCAAAGAAATGATGAAATGATGCATATCTTCCTCCAAACCCTCCAGGGTTAGCTTTTTCCTCAAGATGTGGCACGAAGAGTAAGTTCATCATTAACTTGTATTAATTATTCTTGATCTGTTTTTTACTTCTAATCAATTTATTAACTCTTCTATTATAAATGCAATTTTTTTAGCAACGGAGTGAAGATGGTTCTGCTCAACCAACAAACTCTTCATTGTCTTGTAATCAAGATAATGAAGAAAGGGAAGATAAAGATGATGAAGATGACGACGACGATGAAGATGAATGATATGTCACTTATGTTTCCTGTTTTTAGATTTTTGTTGTGTTGAGACTTTTTTATACTTATGTTGTCATAGGATACACTTACATTGAATTTATTATATATTAATGAAGAAATCATTTCTTAATTTTATTTGCAAGTTTAATTATAGATTATTGTGTATATTAGGCTATATACTAAATAATCTGAATAAAAATATATATAGGATTGTAACTTAATTAAGGGAAAAAGTATATAAGCAAAAAATAAAAAGGTGCCTCTCTAGAAATGTAGTGGCAATTTAATCAATTTTAGTGACGGTTTAAATCGCCACTAAAAATCACCCGCCACTACATAGTGGCGATAAAAATCTCAACCGCCACTATATCGTGGCGGTTTTGATTTAGCAACCGCTACTTAATGTCCATGTTAGTCAAGTTCATTGAGGGCTTAGTGGTGGTTTAAACAATACATATTTAGTGGTGGTTGTTCCTGCAGTTACAGAAATTGCCACGAAATGACTTGTGGTACCTGCTTTAGTAGTGGTTCCGCCAAACACCACTAAATATGCTTGTGGCAGTTGGAACCGCTACTATATGGGGATGATAACCGCTACCATGGATAAGAAAATCGAACCGAAAAACAACTGAACTAGCTAGTGGTTCGATCCGGGTGAGTTGAGAAAATCAGCTAGTGTTTAAACCAGTGAAAAATTAGTTAAACCGGTCAGTTTTCCAATTCCACCTGTTCATTTATTATTTTTTTTTTCCAAGTGTGTATGGGAAACGACATTGTTTCCTTTTTTTTTTCTGTAATTGGCAGGAAACAACGTCATTCGTGTAACAATCTCCTTGAAAAGTAAAAAGTGAAAACCCACGCTCACATTGCATCAATTCAACTTCATACTTCATTCATTCATCTTCATCCTTCAGATCTCAACTGCAAACCTCGAAAGTGACCCATGCACGCCTTGTTGTTATAATGACACCTAGCCGCCATTGACGCACGCTCAACCCATCGCAGTTGTGCTTTGCCTCTTCCTTGCGCACATCAGTAGCAACTCCAAAACCCTCGCTTTGTCATCCTCTCTCAACCAGGTTTTGAGTTTTGAATCCCACTCCCAATACTAATTTAGTAATTAATAATTACAAAATACTAATTATTAGACTAAAATCAAGTTTCTCTTCTTATTCGACAGGAAGCAAGAAATACTTGGGCTAGTCTTCTTATTAGACTAAAATTTAATTATTTATTATATATATATATATATATATTAATTACATATTTTAATATTTTTTAATTACCTCCAGTTCGACCGTGGTTTAATCATTATCCCTTAAATCAGTATTTCGATCAGTTTAATAACCAATTATATTTTTTGAACTTCGACTGCCACTAAGTTCAATTTTTCGTGTAGTGGAAATAAATACTAAAACTTATTATATTATAACCACATGAAAATGTCAATATCTTATCAAATTAGATTTTTGTCTAAAACTTATACATATATTCATGAAATTGAATAATGATAAAAACGATTATACCAAACTTATGATTATCTAACTCCACCTTATAGTTTTAAATATTTCAACGCAGAAGTTCAATCACAAGGTAGCTATTTGTTCATTTCGAAATCAGATCCATTCCAACCTTGGAGGAACTATTTCCTTCTTGATCATTGGGTAACATCATTCAAGCCCATTATTAATCAATGTGTTTTTTTTAAATTACATAATTAATTTTAAAAATGAAAAAATAGACTTTTAAAAAATTAATTACACTATTTTTTCAAAATAAATACAAAAAAATGCACATATTAATGATAACTATTGAATATTCTCATCTAACGGTCAAAACTTAACGCTGAAGAGAATAATTTTGAGAGAGTTTCATTTCTATAATTTCAATGTAGATAGCAAAAGCAATTTAAGTGACAAAATATCTATGGAACTAGTTAACTAATCAACTAAGGTTAACAAATTAAGACGTCTTTATTAAATCGAACTAATCTAATCATATCTCAACATTCAACCACACCGAATGAGCCTTTTAATTAAACCCTTGAATTTTTTTTTGTCACCCAGTATCGTGCATCACAAGTGTTGTTGGATGACAGGTCAATCACCAAAATGATGCAACGCACTTAATTAGTGACATTTTGCTCAAACTTACGCAGTTAGGCACCTTAATGATGATAATCAGCATTAAAAAGAAGGGAATGAGGCCATAATGCCATTATATCCAGAATTGACACCTTTAAAAGTTCCGGGCCGGGGTAGATATTCCACCATTTTTTGCAAGGAAGTTCCACGGAGGCCTTCATTGCCCTACACGAATCTTCGACTTTTGAGCTTGAGATGACAACGTTGTGCTCTGTGGGTCCCACGAACCCATCAGCAACCACCACAACCGACGGCTTCGTGGGTCGTGTCACATGTAACTGTTGTTCAGTTGGGTTCCACGTCAGCTCCTACGTCACGGTCCGGTGAGAGGCACGCCTAAAAGCCTGATCTCACAGTGATTATTATATTCATTCAATTCTTACTTTTTTTTTTCTCATAACAGGGCTAATTCAATTTTAAATTCAAATTTATTAATACCTATTGTTTCAAATAATTTAATACTTATTTTTTAAAGTAAAATCTTGGTTTCATTTTTTCAAATTAAAAATCAAGATTAAATTTTTTTTATATCTTTATAAATTGACTCAACTCAACTCAAATTTAGTTAATGTCTTATTTAGCTAAATAATTTATTTAAATACTTATAGAATATTGTCTTATGTAAAAAATATATATTATAAATTTTTTTTAAATTAAGTTGTTTAATATCTGAATACATACTTGAAGAAGTGTATTTATATTATGATTAGGAAAAAAGAGAGGTGAAAATTTTGATTTTTATAAAATTTCAAATTATATATGATTAGGGGATATCTTGTTTTGTAAGAGTTCAAAACAGCTTACAGATCATATAAATTTGAATTTTTGTATAAGATTTTTTCAAAAAGCATAAAAAATTAGGTTCATAAAATTAATAAGCTAAAAATAAGTTTTTGATAATTAATAAATTACTTATTTAAATATTATTTTTTTAATAAAAATACTTATATTAATAAAAAAAATTAATAAATTATAAATTATACTATCTAATTAAACGAGACCTAATTAAAAGTAAGTCAGTTTATAAATATTAGTAGCGCAAACTAAAAAAATAAAAATCTACTTATTTAACTTGAAAAATGGCTCTGTTGAATGAGATGTGACGGCGATTTGGCCACATGACCTGAGCCATTTTTTGGGGGGTTTCATGGAGCTGGACCCTACTAATTAATTGAGTGAATAATTGAATATGAATATTTATATGAGTTGGGCAAATATTTAATTGCGTAGTTAATAAAGGTTTAATTCCACAGAAATATTGTTTAGAAAGGGGAACATAATAATTTGAAAATTTATTATACATACAAACGTCATCCAATTTATTATACATAATAATTTAAAAATTGTTATAAAAATAATTTTATAAAAATAATTTTGTTTAGATATTAGTTAGTATAAATATTTTTAAATGTGTAATTATTAGAAATGATATGATTATTATATTTTTTTATTTTATTTATTTTTATTTAATTTCTCATATCAAGTTAAATATAAATAACGTAATTAAAAATATATATATATATTTTAATTTGAACCATGTAATCATTAAAAAATTTGTTTTTTTCTCAATATTAGGCTATTAGTGGGCCTAAAATAAAATAATTACAAAATAAATTATTAATTAATTTTTAATTGATAATTAAGTTTTAAACAAAATAAACTAAGTATCTATTATAATTAAGTTTTAAACAAAATAAATTAATAATTTAAACAAAATAAACTATCTATTATTTAAAACAAAATGAATTAATAATTTAAACCAGATTTTGTTTTAATTTCATTCACTTATGTTCTTAACTAATTTTTTTTTGTCCTTTACTTGATATAAACTCTTATGTTACTTTATTTAGGTCCTTAGTTTGAAAATATGTTTTGTTCTTTTTTAAAATAACCCCTATAAACTTTTTAATTTATTCACTTCGATCCCTATTTTGCACTGTCACTTATTTTCTTCTTGATATCTTTTAAAAACGTGTTTTTCTAGTCTTCAAATTTACTACCAATTATCCTCAAAATTGCAAAAATAAATTTGAAGGGAAAATAAAATAAATACAACCAACCAGAGCTCAAACTTATCAATTTATTCACTTTGGTCTCTATTCTGCACTCTCCCTCTCTTGTCTCTGCATTTGTTTTGTCTCTCTTTTATGTTTATGTTCTCTCAACTAGAGTTCTCTCTCTCACTTTCTGTCTCTCTATCCATCTCTAGTTATACTCATCTTTTTCTCTTCCCTCATATTTCTCGACTTCTTAAAGAGAGAGAGAGAGTGTGTGTGTGTGTGTGCGCGCGCGCGCTCTATTTTCATGAATGAAAACAGAGAAACAGAATGACCATGAGTAAATAGAGGTCGACATACGGTTTGTGACAGGGAATATGTGAATCACATGAATTGATTTGCGATAGAGAATATGCAAAGGAGGGTAACAGAAACAAGAAATTTACAAAATGAATCGTAAAAACATGAAAGACAGAGGTGAGGGTAGAAGAGGAAAGCAAATGAGTTAAATGATACACCAACTACAATCGATTCTCAGATGATGCTCTATGTTGCGTTGATCATAACCTAAGTTTCAAGAGAGAATCGATTGTGGAATCATAGACTGCCACAGAACCAAAAGCCTGCTATTTTGGTGCAAATGTGATTGTAAGAAACAAAAACACGTTAAAGGGCTTGTAAAATAGAACCAAACAAGCACTTACTTGTGGATCATCTAGATATATATAGCCGTGTAAAATTTATATAAATTGTATAATCCAAATTAATATTCATATATAATAATTATAATTAAGTTACGTCGGCTGCTAATTGGAATAGTGCTAGTAGTTTATTAGTTACCATATTCGTATAAACTCTAAAATACCATATATGCTCAAATACCACCAAGAAATATATCTTGGAAGATTTGCATCTCTTTCTCTATTATTGTTAATTTCGAAACGTATTAAATAAATGATATTTAAAGTGTATGCATCTAATGATAGTTTATTGGACTTAAATATTGCCTTCGATTAATTGTCATAACTGACGCATGGTAAATGTATACAAAACAAATCAATGAACAGTGAGGGTGTGTTTTGGTAAGATTGCGAATGAAAGACAAATAAATCAGGTTCTGCACGATGCAAAAATTAATTAACTATACATTAAACGTCTTCACATTTTTGTGTAATTCCTATAATGTGGAATAAAAAAATTAGCACTAATTAAGATAGTTTTTGTTAAGAATAATACTTATGCTTAACTCACTCAAATAACTAACTTAAAAGAGATGGATGCCCAAATCCAATATAAAGTGAAGGAATATACGTGTATATATATACATATATATATATATATATATATATATGTAAATACATGTATTGGTGGTTAAGTAGATTGTTACTTCAGTTAGTAGTTGTATAGATAGTTATCAACGAAAGTTGGAATAATGGTATCCATTGTTATTTTAAACATTATGGTCAGTAACATTGATGAATTAGGTAAAGGTGCGTAAAGAGAGGGATTCGAATCCTCGGTAAACAAAAAGCCTACATAGCAGTTCTAATGTTACGCCTTGAACCACTCGACCATCTCTCCTACATAATGATTATGTAAAGTCAGTTAGCAATTAGTTAGTGGGCTCTGTTACAATTTAGGACTCAAAATAATTTGGGTCAGAGAAGAGTAAAGGTAATAATACATCAGTATCATCATCTAATTATGTACAGGTACTTATATATATATACATAAACTGTTAACAGGGCCAACGCTACAGAGAAGGGGAATTATACTCTGATCCTCAACACTACAAAAGATTGACTGGTAGACTACTTTACTTGGGCTTTAATTTACAAGACCTGATATATCCGGGTGTGAGTTCTCTATCATATTTTTTTAACAACAATTTTAACAGAATTTTTTGTTGCTATAAGTTTTAGCAACAAGAAAAATTATTGCTAAAAGTAAGTAGAAAAAGTATGGCAGAGAATCCACACCCAATATATCCTTTGTTATACAACAATTAAGTCAGTATGTGTAGGCTCCTAGAGAAAGTCATTGGCAGGGGGTGGTACATGTGCTTAGATATCTTATGGGATGTCCTTCACTAGGGCTATTCTTTCCCTCTAATAATTCATTCTAGTTGGCATCCTATTGTGATGCAAGTTTGGATTCTTGTATTGATACCAGAAGATGTCTCAAGGGTTATTATATTTTTCTAGGTAATGCTCTTGTTTCTTGGAAAACAAAGAAGCAAGCAACATTTTTAAGGTCAACAACTGAAGGGTAATATCAAGCAATGGTTGCCACAATATGTGATTTGCAATGGGTATCTTACATACTTCATGATTTCCAACTGTTAGTATCTGATCCTATTTCTCTCTACTGTGATAACAGAGTTGCCATGCATATAGCAAAAAATCCAATTTTTCATGAATGACCTCAACACTTGGCAAAAAATCCAGTTTGCCAAAACACGTTTCTTCTTCTCACCAATTGACTGACTCATTCACCAATTCTCTACCTGGTCCAGTGTTTCATGATATATATGGTGTCCAAGGATTTTTACCAAGCCTCATCAACTTGAGGGGAAAAAGGAATATATGTAACTTTATGTAAATTATACGAAATTATATGTAAATTATACCAATACTGTCTTGCTTATGCCCAAGATTGAGTATATATCTAGAACATAAAATTATACGAAAAACAATAAGTGACCCAACAGAAATAACCAACTCTCGGGATAAATTATTATGATTGTTATTATTTAATGCAAGTAAACATTGTGATTATAATAACACCAAGTAGAATATAATTGGGAGCATTATGATCTTACTAATATATATTAGCAATGCCACATGCAGGGTTTTGGAATTGGCGACTGAAAATTAAAACTATCATAAATATTTGTTCCCATTTATTAATCTCACTTACAAGCCAATGCGTGTTATTGTCAAGGTGTATTAGTTAATTGAGAACAAGAATGGAATCACATGAATACTCCATGAATGGGGTGGATGAGATTTAACTCCTAATGGCATACCCACCCCCACCATTTGAATACAAAGCATGTGGGCCCTTCGAGTTTAGGTATGCTTTTCATTATTTATTTTATAATTAAAAACTCAATCAATAATATGTTCCACATGAGAGAAAAAGTAAATAACTCCTTGCATATATAAATATATTACGCTCTCACATGATGATCTTCGGATCATTAATTAATTAATTACAACGTGCCAAATCAGTAACCTGTAATTTCATAACACATAAAATGTATATATTACGTTGGGATCAACTTTTTTGTGAAACTTTATTAAATGAAGCATATATATATTTTTGCATGTCCAAAAGTGGATCTTCATTTTTCTGTGAAGCAAATTAACACAAGTTTTTCTTTTCAACTGGACGAATGGGAGATTTTTTTTTTTTTAAAAAAAGATATGCATAAAAAAATGGTTGATTTTTGGTGAGCTTATAATTATATAGTTAGGAAGATAATGATATTTATTGAAAAGGAGATTTTGGCAATAGCATTTCTATCAAAAGACAAAAAGAAATTCTGAAAGGGGGCCACTATGAGCGAGAGGAAGGTGAGTCATGAATGTGGTCGCAATTCATGACGCAGCCATGATGGTGACATAGCAAAATGTCGGGTTCGTCCAGATCATGCGTGGCTCATGCCATCTATCATCTATGCGCAAGCATGGCATGATGTACCCCATGCATGCACATGATATATCATACATCATGATTGATGGCTCATGTGATGCTATATACGCAAAGACAAGGTTTTGTGTGTGTGCCGTGGAATGTTCTGGATATCGAGCCCTCTGAGAAATGGGAGTGTGGAGCTGATGACGGGCGAGATTGCCGTTAGCGTAGCGACGAGAGAGTTGTGGGACTAGTGGGTCCCATTCCACGTCACCAACACGTGGCTCCATGTTGGAGTTTGAATTTGCACGCCAAAGAGTACTAAAGTCCTTTCCCTGACTTCAACACGCCTCTTCCCTCTCGGCACTCAAGGAAGAGTAAAGAAAATAGACTCTTCCATCCATTAATTAATGAATTAGATCTATAAGTCATTTTTTTCCTTTTCTTTTTTTTTTTTACATTTTTTATTATTGGATTCTTCGTTAAAAATAAAATAAATGTAAATAAATTATTTAAAGAAACTAATTATATAATGATAACTTGAAAAAACATACACTTATTTATATATATATATATATATATATATATCATGTTTTGATTAAAAAATGTAATAATAAAGATATAAAAATTACATATAAGCTTTTTATTTAATTAATTGCTTTTTCATTTTTTTCAGCTTAGCAAAAAACATTAGGAGAAAAATGAGAATGAATCTTTTGTTTGGCTTTGAAAATTAAGTAGGATGTTTAATTCATCTCACCGTAAAAATCAATGTTTCAATGGACCAAGCATTCTACTTATTTTTCAAAACCAAATAAAAAATCTATAGACAAAAAGAATTAGGTGTGAGTATATAGTCTTTAGAAATAATTGATCAATTTTTTAAAAAATTGTTACACATGTATTTTTTTTTCAAAAAATTGATAATGAAAATAAAAATAATTATATTTAAATTTAGTTCAAAATATTATTTGGACCTGTTTATTTGCCCTGTCTCCCATCCTACTATCTACCCTTATTTCCCTTGGGCGGGCATCCGGTTTTGTTTTTTTGTTTTTTAATCCATTATTTTTAAATGTTGTTAAAAAGGAATCAGAGTCAAAGATTGGAATCTTCTACTAAAGATCGCAGAATGCGGATGGTTCAAAACCCACGTGCACTCTACATTCTGAATTTTAACGTCGGCTATATTTCAATATTCATTCATGGTCGCAGCTTCGTTTGACTCTAGGATTCCCATCTTGACAGGGAGAATCACCAGAACGAGAGACTTCATATTTGACTTTTGTATGTTAATTTGGATAAGATTTGGAAACAGGAGGCCTGACTTTTCATTCCTTTTCCTTCTTCTTATGGTGAAATTCATTTATCATATTTCTGAGACTATCACCCTCGTATGACGTACTGTAACATTGTTGTAAGTAGTAGTACTAGGTACAAGGCTGCTCTATCCATCCCTCATGCTTACTGGTTGTTTAATGTGTTAATTTTGTAAAACATGATGTCAAATACGTGCAGAATTAAAAAAAAATGATAAAGCTAGTAGCAATGAAGAAAAAATATATTAAATATACAAAAGAATATATCAAAACTTGCTTCAAGTGGACGTAAATAATATTATATTCTAACTCTGATAGCAATTTTTTTAGTCTCTTTAATTAAAATAAGATAACTTTTTAAAGTTTATTTGAAAAATTATTTACTCTTTAAGGAGACAATTGATGTGTGAATATTTTATTCTTTCAGTATTAAAATATATCTATAAATTATTTGAATATAAAATATACAAAAAAGTCATATGTCAAATGTAGAAAATTATTAAAATCTCATATATCTAATACCGAATTAAACTTATTAAGTATTTATTAAAATTAAGATCACAGCATAACTATTACAGAAGATGGACACAAAAGTTATAATTATTTTCCTGCATATTTCGCAATAAAGTTAATCTCAATGTTAAACTTGATTGATTAATCTTGAGACTTGAAATTGTTTATATATTTGTTATTATTTATATAAAAATATAACATATGTATTTTTTTAAAAAAGTTAATCAGGTATTTATTTTTAAAATTCATAATATTGTTATATTATCATATGTTTATAAAAAAAAGATTTGATCAAAAAATATAAAAATTACAAATCTAAGTTTTATTCTATTGAAAAAGCATGACATTGATAGAGAAAATGAGCATGTAAACAGCAGGCTTTGTTTGTAGACAGGCCTATTTATAAGCTATTTCAAACATGAGCTCTTTCAAGTTAGAGGGTTTAAAAATTAGCAGTATAAAGCCCAAATCATAGAGTGAAAGCCCAAACCTAGAGCCCAAGATTAAGATCTAAGACGAGCCACCGTTGTCTTCATGGATGATAATCTTGACTCCTCTGCTCTTCATAGCGTTAACTATGGCCCATGCCTGGGGACAATTGTTCAGTTCCTTCTTCTCGATTTCCTTCCCCGCGTCGATGAAGACCCCACTTCCTAGCCCCTCCATCTTCAGCCGCATCGCTAGCACCTCTCCGATCGCCGCCGCCGCCTTGGCGTTGCAACTTCTCCCCCACTCAAACGCGTCCTTGATCGCGTGCTCCACCGTCGACGCCGTTGCCACCATCCTCCCGTTGCTCTGGTCCACCACGTTTGCCGTTATGTGCTTCGCCGATATGAATAGTCTAAGCATGTATCTCGTCGTCTCCCTCATTTCTATCTCACCGAGATCAGCGTGAAGCTCTAACCTCGCGGAGTACGTTCACTCGAGTTGTAATCATGGGCTCCTATAGTTCTTCTAGTCGCATTATGGGCAATAGCCCAATATAATTTGGGCCTTTGTTTTCCAGACGGTATGCGTTTGCTTGGGCTGTTTCAACACCCGGCTGGATGCTGACAGAATATGAAACCCCAATTGGTGAGTTTCACATTGTTCTCTTTTTCATATATATTATATTAAGAATATTCTGTTCAGTTAGTCTTTTAAGTAGTATAAAATGTGATAATTAGATTGAGAAATTTTTTTTTTGTTACTTTAATCTTACCCATACAAATAATTTAATGCTTGAAAATTTTTGAGATTTTTGATTTGTGATTTATTAGTTGTTGAAGCAATTCAATTTTTGTAACATGTTTTGTTGAGGCAATTTAAGTTTGTAACATGGAAATGGAAAAAAAACATTTTATTATTGAATTCGCGAGGATAGAAGTTAAAGAATAAATAGTTGAATCATATATCTTTAAAGATAAAAAATGCACATTTTCTCTAATTTTATCGACATTCATCATGCCCTGTCTCTGTTGTCTGCTATATTATCCTTCTTGTCCCATGACTTGTAATCAATCACTAGGTAAACTGGTGTTTAGAGATGCTTTTGCCATCATTCATGTGATAAGTTTAAGACAAGACTGTGCATTTAGGGGGGCCCTGAGGAAAAACACTGTGAAATTACAATAGAAGTTAGTATGCCAATGCCCGATACGAGTACATTTTTGTCCTGTCTTTCTTATTCTTACACATGATGTTTTCTCTATTGTATGTAAAAAGATGATGCATCCAAGAAATAGCTAACTTTATACCAAGAATGGTGGCTGCAGACACATTTACCATTGATAAAGAATCACATGAAAATGTCTGGCACCTATGCTGAAGCCACTATATATATGGGTATTCGAGTAAGAAATGATTATGTACAAACTTGTTGAGATAAGGATATACATTCATTTGGGCATGGGTACTGCTAGAAGTAATGGGAGCAAGTGGAAGGGAATGCTGGGGTACATAATGAGGAAAGTGAGGACCACATTCTCACAGGGGAAAGGGGTGAAGCAAGGCCATTTTGTGGTTATAGCAACCCAAGGATGGAAGCAGGAGAGATTCGTGGTTGAATTGGGGTATCTGTATGACCCTAGCTTTGTGAAGTTGTTGAAACAGGCTGAAGAAGAGTTTGGGTTCTCTCAGGCTGGGGCACTTGCAATTCCTTGCGATCCAGATGACTTGAAGACTATCATTGCAGGGAAAAAGCAAGCGACTACATAGGGCTTTTTCTATTTAGCTACAAACATGAACTCCTGCATTAGGCCTCACCCTCTGTTGCCTTTCCTTGCAAGTTTCATCTATTATTTAGTACTTTGTATACTGTAATGTTTGGGGTGCCTACTGTGGTGTTCCAATAGTTCTGACTAGCAAAAGAATTACTATAAATTAGTTATTTTGAGTTTGTATCTTTCCTGTGAGTCTAACTTGTATGTGATTGGCTGATTGATTGCTCATAAATTTGACTTCGAAAATGGATGGTGAGTAATTCAGTTTGTTTTTTTCTGGTTAGCAACCAAATAGTAGCATAGGCAAGTAATGGTTCTAGCTGGACATGTGTTGCCCTCTGTATACTAAGGTGAGTCGTATTTATCTCACTAAAAGGCTCTAACACTCAACTCTTCGGTTTAATGGTGGAGGTGGGTGCATAACGTGTAATAAAATATTTTTAGATGTTAACTCTGATTAACATGTAATGTTTCACTTTTTAAGATGGTGCGAGGAGATAAAGTGTTATATTTTAGACTTCTGGAACCAAAATTATGATTAGACTGTAGTTTTAGGGGATTGTATATAGTTTTCCGTTCTTAAGTCTTAACTAACAGGTTTGGTACTTGTTTGGGGTGATATAATGGATTAAGTAAAAAGAAAGATAATGAGAAATTGTTTAAATTACTCTCTTCAAAACGCTAAGAGTATATTTGGTTTGGTTATTTTTTGTTTCTATTTTCACTAAAAATAAAAAATGGGTATGAAAAAGGGTTTAGTTGAGTTTAATAAAAATATTTTCTTGAAAATATTTCTTAAAATATGCTCAAATCTGAAAATACAAAATAATGTTTTCAATATTTTAAGAAATTTATTTTAGGAAACAAATATTGAAAATAAAAATAAAAAATATTTTTACAGAACAAACAAACTATAAGTTTTTTCTTATTCTCATTCTCTTTCCTTTTTTCTCACTTCATACTAAACATATAGTAATTTTTTGGACTAAGTTTTAGTTTTTTTTTTTTATTTCATGAATCTTAGAATACAAAAATTCTCTTTTAGTATATTGCATTTGTCCCAAGGAGCAGGGTGTCCATGCTTGCCTGGGAAAAAGAAGTGTGCACACATCGTCGGCAGCAAGGTGCAGTTGCTTCGAAAGTCACTACGTATTCTCACTTTCATGTTGAATAGTTTATGATATATTTGACCAAATTAAAGAACATGCGAACCACTTGTATAAATCCGTAGATGGCGTTGGGTTCATAAAAGAAGACGACAGAAAGATGGCATTTGGGTTCATATGCTACTAAGGAAACTGAATAGAATGATAGTGTCGATATATGTCAAAATATGCCATAGACACATGGGGAAAATGAGCTAAATTGAGTTGGAATATAGGTTTGGGAATAAACTTGAGCTCGCAGAAGAAACTACATGGCCTTGTTTGATAAATGTAAAATATTAGTTTTAAAGGGTTAAATGAGGTAGTAGGTTAAGAAGTATGGAGGTTCAGAATTCAGATAACCTGGTCTGTGTCATCACATTGTCTAGAAGACGTGTATACTTGTTTTCAAGCAGCATGCATGCACAAAACCTACATAAAGGGAAGGAGAAGCTGACACAATTAAGGCAAAACAGAGAAAACAGTAAGTACTAATGACATGTGAGATGTTGAAGTTGAATAGAACCTCTTGCCGACGTACCAATATACGACAATGTATGAACACCGTCTAGGAAACCCCTTAGTAAATGCATCCGTATTCAGTATTCACCTTAACAAATGCTATTCATAACTGTAATTACGACATAGGTTTTTTAGGATCAGACAAGCATAAGTGTCATTATTTGTTTGACTTACAAATGGACAAACCATAATCAAACGTTGAAGTATGGCTCCAATGTACTAATTTGCGGAACAAATTGGAGGTGAAAGTACCTTTTTGTTTTTCATCTTTAATGTTTACATGAAGTTTTAATTTTATTTTAAAGTTTAATTTTGTCTTGATTGAATCCGATATCATTTGTTTTTATTTCAATTTCATCATTTTCATTAACAGCATTAACATAATGAACAAAAAAATACTAATGTTGACTTCTCTATATGACATGTTATTACCAACATATCACACGTGATAAACACATTAAATTCATGCTAAAATGACAAATTTACTCTTAAGTTTTTCATCTTTTTTCGTCTCTCTCTTATCTCTCCCACCCCCCTTTCTCTCTCTCCACACAAACAAAGAAATGCATCACACCCATGTTTTTGTAGCCAAAAAACAGCACCTGAGAAATGAAA
The DNA here is from genome assembly GCA_037074585.1 of Biancaea sappan. Lineage (NCBI taxonomy): Eukaryota > Viridiplantae > Streptophyta > Magnoliopsida > Fabales > Fabaceae > Biancaea > Biancaea sappan. Next base: position 51,210,993 of record CM073496.1, on the reverse strand, counting down.
TTTAGGATGTTTGGATTAAAATGAAGTTTAGATTATATTTAAGTTGTTGACGTTTTCCGCTTGATTCAGTTTTGCAGATTGACAGACCAGAGTTTGCAAGCGCTGCTTGATTTTCTGTGGGAGCAAAATCTTTCATACCTCAAACTGTTGACTGGGCTCAATAAATGTAATAATGCTATGTGGCCACAGTACCAGAACTCTGATGCGCAATGGTTGAGATTGAATCAGTACAAGTGGATATGGTACGCAAGAATTGCTCAAAAAAAATATAATCAGAAATCTATCATGTTATTTTGGAAAATGAGCAAAGTGACTTGAAAATGGCGATAAGTGGGGTTATGACTTTTTTTTTTGGGGGGTCAAGTCATGTTATGCTGTAAACTTGTAATATTATTGCTTGAGAATGAAGAGCATCTCCTGTAGTGGATGAGTATGATATACCTAAATTGATCGAGGGATTTTTTTTTTAAGTAGAATTAAAAAATTTGTTGGAGTTAGAACGGTGACCTGGAAAGAGTCAAGGGTCACAGGGTTAAGTAGAGGTTGGTCTGATCACACCAAACACCAGTTATTATTTCCATGAAAATGTATTATTTTCTTTACTTTTAGTCTATTTCTTGTTCCATTGTACCGAATGAGCAATGCAACATGAAAGAGAAAAGCATGGCCTAATGTTGCTTGTCATGTGAACATGTTTCTCCTGAATAATTTCTGCATTCCCCCGTCAACAAAACAAACAAAAGTTTGAGAGGTGAGGTCCTCGAACAAACAATGAACATGGTACCATTGGACCGCAGTTTAATAGCAAAAGCGTAGATATACCGATAGATAGAGAACGGACAAGGAGAGCCTTGAAATGACCTTACTGATAAGAAGAGAAGAAAGGAAAGGAAGGAGAGAAGAAGAGAAAAACAGAGCCCAAGCCAGGTTTGAAACACCCTTTTCTCAGGTGCTTTGTTTTTTCCTACAAAAATAGGGGTATGTTGCATTTCTTTTTGTGTGTGGAGAGAGAGAGAGAGAATGATGAAAAATATGAAAAACTTAGAGGCAAATTTATTATTTTAGCATGAATATGGTGTGTTTGCATGTAGCCACTTTGTCCTTTACGTGTCACATGAAAAAATTTACATTAGCATTCTTTATGTACTGTCTTAGTACTGTTAGTCAAAAGGATGAAATTAAAATAAAATTGAATGATATGGGACTAAATTGAAATAAAATAAATTTTAGAAATAAAATTAAAATTTTAAGTAAACATTTAGACGAAAAAATATTAGCTTTGGTATTGGGATTGTAAAATACCCAAATAGGATGCTGTACCACTTAGCTCAAAACAATTATTAGTAGAAAGTTCATTGTAAGGTCGGGACAACATATTAGGCCCGAAAGGACAACGGATCGTTTGCCAGCGAAGTTTCATGTCTGTTTCGCATCTGATGCAATGCACTTTCGTCTTATAATTAAACAGTGCAAGTTCCACCTTAGAACTTGGAATTATAAGACACTTTTGGCCCACCAAACCGCAATAAGTCTCTGTCCAGAGAAAAGTTTTGAAGATGATGATGTACGAAAGGTCTCTATTGTTAACCTCAGAGAAGACCTCATGGGTATATTTGCAAATATTTTTTTTTAAAAAAAAGGAAGCTTTTAAGCGCAGAAAGATTATCTCATTGAAGCACTTGAAGCTTAAAGCCTAAAGGAACAAGCTTTTTGTGAGATGATCAAAAGGAAGAAGCTGGTTAATTATATGTAAACAAGCATGAGCTTTGTCCCATGATGATTAGTGTTGGCAGTGAACAAAATGCACTAATAAATGGAGTCACTCATTATGATAGAAGATTGCTTTCGTTAATATAGTTTTGGTCTTAGATGGAATACATAAATATGTGGAGTCACATGGTTGGTCCGAGACCCCCCTTCACCATTTTTCACGATACAGATGATTGATAAATAATTGATATATCAGTACATATCACAAAATGGGGAACCACTGACAGTTGTTAATCATGAAGCATCACCACGTGCAATGGTTTCCCTTCGTCCAAATACATATGTACGTACTACGCAGTCAACCTGCATACTTAATTACTTCCATTTAAAAAAGCGTGTTGACCATTTTAACTTCCATTTTTCAAGGGGAACGAAGGCATTAAAAAGAGGGGTTACAAAGGACATGTTTGGTTTGGTTAGTTTTTATTACTTTGACCAATGGAATGGCTAAAATCAATTTAGAGTAGGGAAGAATTCATTTGGTTTGATTTAATAGCATGAAACTAAATCAAACAGTGATCAATTTGAGCAGATAGTTTCGACCTATTTTGGCCACTTTTACTTATTTCCTCAATTTTTTTTTTCAATTTAAGTCAAAATACAACAAACTCATGGTAAACTTTAAAGATTTTAAGGATTTTATGCAAGAAGAGATAATAGGAAAACTAACGTCGATTCTTGTACTAGCCGTTTGACCAGAGTTATTTGAAAAAAAAAAAATTCATCGTTAGCGATCAAAAAATTGACGAGGAGAATCAGTATTTCTAATACTAAAGTCATTCAATTTCAGATAATGATATCATTTAAAGTTTAAGTAATTTTTATCAAACTAAAAATCGAACTACACTGCTAAATAATCCAAAAGCATGTAAGACTAAGACTAACCATTAATCAATGTGGGGTAATTTTTATGGGGTTTAGTTAAATTTAATCAAATAAGAAATCAGCTTTAACTTGTATTGATCACTCCTAGTCCCACTATTAAGTACGGACAGCAGACCTAACAATTCCTGATATAGTAGCAACCTTCATGTTATATCCCCCTAACAAGTAATTAATGAAAAATGCAGGGATTGATCGTAGATAATATTGCAATCAGGGACTTTGCACTTTATTGTATAAGCCGTTTCTATTGGTCTCACAAACTGTCGAGTCAATCAAAATCTTGTACTGAAGGATGCCTGTACAAAATTAACTTAGTTTTTGGCAATAAAAAGGAAAAAAATAATTAACTTGGTTTGTCCATATTAGATGCACTTTATGATTCTAGTTTATTGCTCAGATTGTAGTTTATTTTTTTTCCCTCTTAGTTTATAGTATTAAGTGTTTTCTGCCTTGATTTATTATGACTTCATATATATTATGCCTCATATCATTATCACCTCATCCAGATCACTTGTTAAGTGAAGTCCTGCAATTTTGAGAACCGGGTTAGTATGCAAACTCTTGAAAGAAAACTGTTACCCCAAAAAAGAAACAAATTAATTATGTTAAAAAGTGACGAGCTCATATTAGCAAATGATGATTATTTGAAGGAGGTAAAGTCAATTTAATTTGAGTCTCTTATTGATTGTACATCAGTAAAAAATGTAATTAGATCAATAAAGAACATCAGCTAAGTGTAACTGAATCGTTTTGTCCAAAAAAATCCTGCCATGGAAAACCTTAATTTTCAACGGAAAACCAAATTGTTGGATTGGATGAAGCCAACAGTATTATAGAGTAGGACGAAGACAACGAATTCTGGGCCCTGAAAGATAAATCTCCTCCGCGTTAGGAAGGAAAGAAAATGACCTATCAAATGCTCGCATTGAAAGCTATGTATACCCACACTAACTGCACATTGCTCTATGTGTTCTTCCATTTTATCAGAGTATATATAGCCTAACAGTATCAGTAAGAGCTGCAAGCCTCTCAAGTCTAAATCAATTCCTATCAGTGAGGATAAATTAGAATACTGTTTTCAAGATGATCAGATCTTTTGTTGGGAAGATACAGAAGGGTTTCTTGTTATTTGTAACTAGAAGAACTACACTCAGCTACTTCAGAGAAGATCAACTGGAAGCTGCAACTGTGGTGCCAGATGATGTTAAGGAAGGGCATTTTGCTGTTCTTGCTATAATGGGTGAAGAAACCAAAAGGTTTATTGTTAAATTAGAATACCTGACTGATCCTGCATTCATGGGACTGCTGGATCTGGCTGGAGAAGAGTATGGTTTCAGACAACAGGGGGCTCTTGCAGTCCCTTGCCTTCCTCAAGAACTACAGAAGATTCTAGAGACAGTGAGGGATAAGAGTACCAAATATAAAGGGAGAAATACCAGTCATCTTCCTATCATAAATTTCAAGCACTTCAAATTTCTAGTCATATAAGCCTTCTCCTGCATCATTAACATTATATGTAGATTATTCATTATATTCTTTGGTCAGGTCTTCATCGCTTTGCGTATGTACAATATCTGTGACATTTTGAGATTGGAGCAACTCGTTTCAAATGTCCCAACCTAACAGTTTGTATCAAAGTCCTCTGGCCTCTGCAATGTCTTCAAACGTAAACATTATTCTGCATGATATTATAAACATTTTGGTGCTAGCTACCTAGTATAACTTGACATGAAAGCCATTCCTAACAAGCAGAAACTGGTTCAGTTTGGCAGAGAAAGGAGGCATGCTTGATGCATGGGTGCATTAACCATATTAGTAAGAGTTTTAATGAACTGTACAATAAAGCTAATTGTATATTATTCAACCTAGTCGAATAATATCTGGGTCGGTCAAAGTATAATGACCAAATTTGAAATAATCATGACATTTGTAACAGTAGAAATGCATAAACGTAGAGATAGGCTCACTGTTCATGTCTGCTATTAAAGCTCGTTCAAAACTGGTTCTTTGCTAATTGCATGGTAGCCAATGCTGGCCAGGAAACACCATCAGAGACATCTGCTGCCTATACACACAAACAACGCATCTCACTCATTTTCCTTTCTGGGAGGGCAGGTAGGGGGGACCAATGCAGTTTGCATATATTTTGGTATTTAGAATAATGATGCTCGATCTGTTTTTTAAAGTTCTACGATAGCCCATCCTAAGTGTACAAGTTCAACGGCCTTAATGCTTATCATGCACGAGAAACTTTTATTAGATCAAGTTAATTATAAACAGACATGTCATTATATCATATAGATTTTTTCTTTTTGTAGAACTCGCTTTAATATATTTATACGTCTATTCTTGATTCTGTAGACCAAGTTTACGTAATAATTTCTCATGATGTATGCACCATCAAATTTTTTTCCTGGTGCAAACAACGGGACTTATAATTACCAGTTGTCCCATTTCCAGCCAAACACTAAAAGTAGTACATTTAGTATCAACTTAAACATATCAATTTCAGGAATTCTCGTAATTTGATTTGATCGTAGATAGGACAGAATTGAGATCAAGATAAAATCGGACCTCAATGCACTAACTCAATCATCTACTAACTGAGGCCACAGATTCAATATTCTAGCTTCCTATGAACTCTGAAGCCCCACTCCAAATAGATGAGATTCAAAGATCAAGTGATATTGACCACCAATTTAAGGTTGTCAGACAATTATATATGCAGCATTGTTAACATTGGTTCTTCTTATTCAGGGGCTCAAGGATACATTCTTCTAAAAGGGAAAAAGAAATTCAGTCTAATTATTTTTATATACTTGACTTCATAGAGATGTGACTTTTGGACAGGAACAGGTCTATACTCTAATTGAAGCATATCTCCTTACCTCTAAATACTAGTGAATGAGAACCTACATTCCGATTGAAAGTGCAAGGAAAAAGCATGAATAAATCCTCACAAGTGAATAATTTGACAGGAGGCAGACTTCAGTATGACTTTCTGCCCACAGCTCTGCTCCTCCAGCTAAACATAGTAACTAATCACATTGACTGCATATTGACAAATGATGTTGATGCTCACTCTATTATGTTATCTCTCACATTTATGTGACAAAAATGCTATACAGAACTCCGCATGTATCAAATACATAATTTTACTAAACTCAATATGAATAAAACATAATACAAATTTATTTCAATACTTTCATTGCTGTACAGCCTTAGAAGGACGACGAGCTGATTTAAAAAGCTTATCTCATGACACATAACATTGATAAACAGAATGCCGTCTCTTTAACCCATGGTGGCATTAATTCACCTCAGAGCAATTATTCGGCCCCACAGGTTCTCTCAAGCAGTTAGAAATTGCCATCACAGCTGCTTCAATAGAAGCATCTTCCCCCTGTTTCAACTTGCAATCATTAGCAAAAAAATAAAACATAAAAGCTCCAAGAGCATAGAGTTCAACCACACATAGCTATATTGAGAAGGGGACTTCACCTTCTCTTTCCAATAGAAAATGTTCCCGTACTTCCCTGCCAAGCGGCTCCAAAAACTACGAGGGATGTCCAAATCAACTGAAGCTCCAACGTTGAAATTTAATATATTGCCTGGTGAACAAAGTCCCCGTTATAGTAGTAGCACTTCTACTAGCAGATATATCCAGGAAATGAGGCAAAGATGAAGAGAAACAGTAACAAAGCAAAAAAGTGTGTCTGATCTTTACCAAATGTGGGATCAGCAACAAATACAATAGTTCTGTCATCAACTTGCCAAAAATCTTTAATCGCCAAACCTGCAAAATATATTGGTGGCTTCACTAATGGCCTTGGTTCTGCAATTAAGCAACTATAGATTTGGGCAGGGGAAGCAAGTGAATTGTAATATGTAAAAGGTTCTAAATTGCGAACTTTGTGACGACCGCATGATACCTGGTGTGTCAGGATAGTTTTGGGCCAACACTCTCAACTTGAATCCCGTATCTTTTTCAAGAGCAGCTATCTCTTTAGCTAGTCTTTTTTCCTGCATAAGAATGAATAGCAGTTTAGTTTATTTACTTCAATTACTGAACAGACTCCAATTACTGAACTTCAAAAATGTACACAATAAGGAACTTCAAATTGGGGGAACACCACACCTGACCATCTGAGAGGAACCCTGCAACATCAATGACAGTACTAAACTCCTTAGGGAGCAACTCTGGCTTGTTCACACCAACTTTTGCCTCAGCTAGTCCAATTCCTACCAAGTTTGGGTATTTGATATGTGAAGTTTTTTTACTTATTCAGTATCAAGGAAAGAAAATTAATTGATAGCTACTATTGTAAACAACACAAAAAAAAATGTGAGTGTAAAATCACAGAGGTGCATGGGAAGAAAAAAGATTACCTCCGAGAAATAATCCAAGCGCGATGGCTCCTGAGAGCACAAAATTGAAAGATTTCGATTGAATTTCGGGAACCCAGCTGCCGGGGTTGGTTGATATTATTGGCAATGCAGAAGGTTGAGGAGAGAGATGATACGACATCGTCTTAGGTAATCTCCGGACAGGACGCGAGCTAGTTGAGGAAGTTAGAGTCGGAGACAAGGATGAAGGAATACGAAGATACGCCATCATTTTCCTTCGCTTTTGGAACTGCTTGTTACGATTTGTGGATAACCATCGCTCGGTTTGGTTGGGCTGAGCTACGCTTAATATGTGTGAAAGTTATAGCACGTTAGTGAATTTTGTCAATATATTAAATTTAAAATTTTGAATTCGTCTCTCCAAGCATATGAAGAGTTAGTTCATAGTTAACCATTTGAAATTTAAGCAGTTTAATGAAAAATATAAAATATGGGCTGGTTTTATATTACCCACACTGAAAATATGCATTATCAAACCCTTGCTGTATTTATTCGGTCAAGCATCAACTCAATTTCATTGAAGTATCAAAGAAACAAAATTAAAAAAAAAAAAAAAACTAAATTTCACTAGGGCCTTCATTTCAAGTCTTGACTAGGTTTGTTTACTTGTTTACACCAACGCACGTGAATAATCGGGACGATCAATATCTGTAGGAGGCGTAATCTGTAAATCCTTTTGCACACTCCGGGGGATGCTGGCAGCATCACATACTTCAACTTACTGAAAACTTGAACAACTGTTTCAATAAATATTTTTATCTTAACTGTTTATACTGTGAATCCTTTTTTAACCAAAAGGATGCATACATAACTAATCCAGGGGACTGTGTGTTCGGGGCAATGATTCATTCAGTTAGTTTTAAAACTAAAAAAAGGGTATTAAGCAAGCAGGAAAATTAGATGCTGTTGTATCGGGAGCGAATACAACAGCAAAAGATAAGACAATGTCTGCAATAAACCTAAGGGAAGTATAGGGGCCAATTGAAGTAGTATGAATCTCGTTCCTCCTTGTCCCATGTACTCGTTCCACTGAAACAGCATAAGCTTTTATAAGAACTTACGACTTGATCATATTAAATAGAGTAGAATGGTAAACCACCAATCAGCTCCCTTCAGATCAATGTCTCAAGTCTCAACCTGTGGAACTCAGTCATATAGCATACCTTGAATTTATATGGCTGATTCTTTTTCTTTGATTGTTACCAGTGATAGTGCTCGTATAACATTGCTTTGTCATGCCAACTGAAGATTAAAATGAAAGTTAGAAAACGAGATGGTAAAACGATTATGCAAATTGAGGAAGAGTGCAAAATCATCAACTCAAAAATACAAAAACGGCTGCAATTATATTAAGTCAGCTCAATATCTCTTTAGAACTATGGATGAATCATGAAACCAAAGAAATAAAAAACAGTAAATCGACCTATGAAACAACGCACTCCAATACTTCTGTCAACCAGAATAGATATTTATGGTATGGACATGAAGTGAAAAATTCTTAATATTTGCTTCCCAGTCTCTTTCACTTCAACCTCTTGACTTATTCTTATTCATTTGAGAGATTTCATGTTGAAATCCATTCTTTCCCCACAAAAATATATAATCCTAATATAATGAATTTTTTTCACTATACTCTCCAACATGATTGATTGTTAACAACCATAGCACTGATTAAGACTGGCGCTGGCAAAGCATGGTTCTTCAGTGAAGCTAACTGGAACAGGTGTTCTCCTCCACATGGGCGAATTGCTTGCATTTGTGAATTTAAAAATGGAGGGACAAGCGATGTTAGTTAACAAATAAAATCGGACAGTCCCATAGATATTGTCACTTTCACTTTAAAGCATTAAGGTCACAATCATAACCAAAACCAAATATTTCAGAAATCTAGCGCATGGGACCATTGCATCATGGCATGACCTTGTGCCATAATATCCTATCCTCTTGCACAGTAAAATAAAGAAGAAGAATAATAATGTAAAGCAATCACAAGAAGAAAAGTTAGGACCTTTTTTTAAAATTTTATGATAAATTAAAAGTACTTTTAAACCAGAATGAACCATAATGGAGCAAGTATATTTATCAGTTTATAGTGATATATATTTATCTATGTACATAACAAATATATAGGACTTCAGACCAAGGAATGCAAACTGTGTCATCACAATGAGGACAAAGTACAAATGGAGGATTTAAATTTTGTGCTTTTCAATGGACTTTAATGCAAGAAAAGCTACAGATATATCCCAAGAGATGAGCCCATTAATGGACCTTAAAACGAAGTCTCTTCGAATTCTAGGACTGTATGCAGTACTTACATAAAAAGTGACCATGACTACAGCAGTATATAGCTCGTCATCATTATATTCGGCTAGATGATGCATGCCTTATAAATCTCCCTATCAGACACTACTCCATACTTTCAGGATAGATTCCAACCTAGACGAGGCTGCAGCACATGTTGCACTTTTCAGTTCTAGCGTGCTGTACTGATTAATAGAATAAAGATGCAAAGCCGCACATTTTCTCAAATACGTCAATTGAAGATATAAAAGCCCAAACATGCTATGAAAAGGATATTTTTTTTAACCTTCAACAAGAATTTCCAAATGTCACAAAAAAAAAACAAGAATTTTATTCAGCAAACCACCATGCGAAGGCGACATTGGTCTACAATATAGAAGACCAATCTGAAGATCTTGCAAGTTGCAACATGCATATATATGTACTCGTGTATGTATTTTAATTGATCCCAACATAAAATAGTAATGTATGCTACCGTTATCATGACATCAAATTCTCGCAGAATGTCTGTACAGTGATAAATTGGATTTAATTGATTGCTAATTGCTGTAATGAAAGAATTTGTATTCCTGCAATGTAGATGATATGACTGGTCAAGTGAATCCGTGACCCAACTGCCCGACAATGCTGATTGCTGAAAACAAAGGTGGCGGGCTGGGGTGGATTTAGAGTTACATTACAAAAAACTTCGACAACCACATATAGTCACTTTCATATGTGCGCTTCTATAGACATATGTCAAGAGAGAGGCCACTTGCAATTTGCCCTTAATGGTATGCTCAAAATCGAAACCCTAAAAAACTAAAAATATAGCCAAATTTATACTTTTTAAAATATGTAAGTAAGGATCCCCATTGTTAACAATTCATAGTAAATCTCAATGCATCACGGCAATTATCACAGTAATAATATGATCAAACAAATTATGAGCCACTGATTGCATCACTTGAAATCCCATATGATGAAACCTCTTTGAATTAGCGGGAAAAGAAAATTACACCTGCAAATTAGTTACAAACATGGGGAATCTTTGAAATAATTCATTCTAAATTATCCATCTCATTGTAACATAGCATTATGCATCCTTGAAATCAAAAGTAACTCTTAAAAGTCCTAAGAGAAATAAATATGAATTAAAAGATACTTAGAAATTAATTTGTGTACTAAAAAATCTTCTTGATTTTCGTTATGACACTGTTGCCCTCACCCAAATATGTTATAGTTTATGTATATTGTGAATATGCTAAAGCATCCAAAAACCAGTTTCTAATTCCTGCTCTCTGGCCCAGCTTGAAAGGAAAATTTATATGGTTAACACTCAGACCCTGGGATAGAAAATGGAATAGCAGTAGCTCCGATCATTAGCATTTGTACAAAATTGGTTATATGAGCAAGTCAGCATCAAAACTATTCATAATTTGCAAGCGGCAAAAACCTTTCAGTATTATGCAAATGTGATTTCTAAATACAGTGGAGTAGTCACCCGCTGGTACAAAAATACTATTGTTTACAAACTCTTTCACCTCATAACTTTGATTACTACAATATTAAAACTGCAAGCTGAAAAATACCAATTAATCAACCAAAATTTAAAGGACAAAAAGGAAAAAGAAAAAAAATGCAAAGTCGCCATTAGTTTATCTTATCTAGAAGGGAGAGAAGAAAACGGAGAGCAGAACACATAACCTTTTGAGAACAAAGCTTTATCTTCAAAATAAGAGAAAGGACGGATCAGAGAAAACAAATGAAGGAAGAACGTGTACTTGAACTGATTAGATAGCTGCCACATGTCGGGATCGAAAAAAGTAAGAACACCAAATGCAGCAGATCCGACCCAAATGTTGACGAAACGATCCGCGTCGGCGTGTGGCACAGGGGTTCACCTCGGTAAGCATTCCCGAAATACTTATCCATTCTCCTTCGGTCTTTCTTTGAGAGATAGAAGTTCGGGTTTCTGTTATTTCTATTCTTCCACTGTAAACCACGCCTACTCATGACTCATAAGACCCAGCGGTCAGCAAGAAGACGACGTCGTTTTCAATTTCAAATTTTCGGTGACCAAGACTAAAACAAATTGACTTTCTAAATATATTTTTTAAAAAAAAGTGAAAATTCATTTGCGAACAGCTATCAGCTGGGGCTGTTCTGCCTCCTATTGGCTTAACCAGCTCACTACTCCTCTATTTATAAAGTAATAAACCTTCATCACATGCTCGAGTCTTCGTCCAGGTTCCCTTCCTTCGTTCCCTCGTTTGACTTGATTTGATTTGCCCCCATTTTTACAAATCCTTCTTATCCTCTGTCTCACTCTCTGTCCTGCCAGGGTTTATGTTTCTATTTGCAAATTTTTCTTACCCTCTGTCTCTGTTAGCGCATCGCTGTACTTTTTCTGTTTAAAGCTTCTCTGGAAGCTTAAATTTTTATCATTTCATGCTCCGCTAATTGTTACTCGCATTCAGGATTCTCAATCTGCAGCGAGGTGGTTGTTTCGATGCCTCGGAGATTTTTATTGGTAAGAGTCGAACACCCGGAAGTTGTATGCTTCCCTGTGAGTCTGTGACCCATTTTTAAATCTTTGAAATTAGCTTCGCTCCCTGTACCGTCCTAGGGTTTTTCAAAACCCGCTGTGTAGATATGCTTTTTCAACTTCTTTCCTTGGAGTTCATCCTTCTCTTTGGAAGCTGGAAGACACCGAGCTTTCGAATCTTGAAAATTCGTTCTTATGTAAGATGAAACAAGGGTTTGCGTGGCCAAGTTCTTTTGGTTCTTTAATCTTTTCTTTATTGTGTATTATATTTTACTTGCTTTATGATTGCAGCAGGTTGAGACTTCATGGGATGAATAATGCGGCTCTCGAAAACCCTAATTGATATGTGGGTTTGAATATGAACCATGGAGAAAGGGCTGCAGGTGACGACTTTGGGCGAGCGGTGATGAGGGTGGCGGTTGTGCAGATATGCGAAAGCGCTGGGTTTCACGGCGTCAAAGAGTCTGCGATGGAGGCTTCTGCTGACATTGCAATCCGGTACCTCCTCGATCTGGGAAAGATGACAAAATTCTATGCTAACTTAGCTGGTAGATCAGAATGTAATGTGTTTGATTTGATTCGAGGGTTGGATGATATAGAAGAAACCCAAGGGTTTCCTGGTGCATCTGAGCCTACCGGATGTCTTGCTGGCTCAGGCACATTGAGACAGATTGTTAACATCGTGAGCTCAGGAAAGGAGATTCCATTTGCTCAGTCAATACCTCGATTTCCGGTGATTAAGGAGCGAAGAACCATTCCGAGTTTCATACAAATGGGCGAGACACCCCCTTCCAAGCATATACCTGCTTGGTTGCCAGCTTTCCCTGATCCCCACACTTACATTCACACACCCATGTGGAAAGAGAGGGCCACAGATCCCCGGGAAGATAAGATTGAGCAAGCCAGGCAGCGAAGGAAGGCTGAAAGGGCTTTGTTGAATTTGCAACAGCGGTTGTTATGTAATGGTTCGGTAGAAACATCGACCTCAAATGAGCAAGGTAGTGTTGCACAAGAACCTGAAGGGGTTGTGAAGAACCCGTTCCTTCAGACTCCTATGCCATCAGGGGATGGAGATGTTTCTCCAATTGTCTTCCCCGCTAAGCTTTCAGATGAAACTGCAGGGGCACATCATGTTTCTGTGTTAGAGGCGTTTGCTCCTGCAATCGAAGTAATGAAAAGTGGTATATCTGATGGGCAGGAAGATAAAACAGTTCTTCCTGGTGTAAGACCCACTGTTCATTTCAAGTTCAGGACTGGGAAGAAGCTTATTGGTGAGTCGTTGGATACAAGACAGCAAAAGAAGAATGTTGAGCAAACAGCATCTTTAACTGGCCGAGAGGAGGAGAGAGATGATAAAAAGAGGAGAGCCGAATATATTCTCAAACAATCTATGGAAAATCCACAGGAACTCACTCTACTGTAGATTAGTTTATTGATTGGCCTGCTTGATCAAAGCCCCTGGTGCCTTCTGAGTTATATCGGATTTGGCTTTGGCAGGGGCTACGGGTACTCAAAACTTACTGGTTAAGAGCTTGCTGATCTTATTTTGAGGAATTTATAACAATGCAAGAAACAGTGACGTGCCTGTAGAACCATTCTAAACAAATTTTTTAGTGCAGTTAATTTGTTTGTTTCTTGCCTATTTAAATTTCATATGCTTGCAGATCTTGCGTGAATAGATGAAGGGCTTTCGTCCGCATCTTATATTTAGAACGGTGTCAGTTACACTTTTTTCCCGTTGCATATGGCAAAATATGATGCATTTAGTCAATTGTGAAAGGCTGGCTGATGCAGTGAAAATGGGAAGCCTACTTTGGGGCTGTTGTGAACTCGTGAGAAAACTTGGATGGGCTCTGTATTTTGTGGCAATGCAGAACAAGGTCCACATCAAAACAAAAGCAAAGCTTGAACAACTCATCTACTGGAATCCACCAGAAATATTTCGATCAGGTGGCAAACTCCATAAAAACTGACAGAAGACACCATGAAACATTTGCAAATCAACAAAAACCTGTCGTGTAAATGCCCTTGAATGCCAAGTAGAACCACGTGGAAAGTTATACGCAAAACAAGTTCTTCCTATCCCCAAGCATCATTAAAAGTAGAATTTGTGCAACATGCATAATAGTAGTGGAAGCATTATTTAAACTACACCAACAACATGTAGCGTTTCAACCAGATAGATGGATCACTTACTTTAATTTAGACATCCCCAATATATACTACCTTGAAAATTAACCCGAACCTCAATAAGTCACGCAACAGTGTCAAAGTACAGGCTTACTTTTCATGATGGGTTAAACAATTAACATACTATCAAAATTACAAGGACGAGTAGACAGTACGGAAATATTTAGTACGAAGCTAAGGAAACTGCAAAATCTCTTACATCAACCAACAGCAATAAATAGCCAGTGACATCTGGAGATGCCAAACGCACAACCAAATTCTTTAACTGCCAAAGTAAAAAGGAGATTTTCCTTCCTCGTATGAAGATGAAGGTGCTTGGTCCAAATATCCTCAATGTCTCAGCTTCACATCCATTTCCACAGGAAAAACCTTCCCACGATGGTTGAAGATCATGAAGTCCTGGTTGGCTGGTAAAGAAACAATCCTGCATCCAAAAAGCCGCATGCCCTAATAATTATGATCCAAGTAACTTCATAGCTAAAGATATTGCCAGCAGAGTCAGATAATTACTACATTATGAAGTTCTGTCACTAGAGTGTCAGTACAGCACAATTAAGAACAGTAACAAGTAAATATATTGAAGGAATGATACATGAACACCGCTCTTATATTATGAAGTTCTGTCACTCGAGTATCCACACAGCACATTTAAGGACTGCAACAAGTTTAGAAAATTCCTTTCATCCTTTGACAACAGCTAAATATTGAAGGAATGATGCATGAATACCACTGTTACACTTGCTCTCGCGTACAATATTGTATCATTAACTGTCACTTGCGTTAGCCACTTATAAATTAAACCAATAGTAACAACAAATGATCAAGTGGCAAAATAGGCATGAGTGACGCCCAAAAAATTGGGGTACATGAAGCATTTTGAATATCGTCCAGCACCAAGTCAGTACATCATAGTTGTATGAAAAGTGCTACTAACCCTTACATGACTAGGCAGAAACTTTAGACCTCATCTAGTCAATTGTCATCTTGCTTAGGGGAATATGAAATATTGCAAACTAAAAAGACGAATCCTAATTGTTTGAAGTCTGAGCATTCTGAGGTATTTGTCATGTGGAGGAACAGTCAAAAGTTCCCTTTATTTTATTTTTTTTCCAATGAATAATGCCAACATTTAGCATATTTATAATCCAGGTTGCTTAGCTTCTGACCAAAATATTATAAATGAAGTATTTGACAGACATGGTTGCTTGGTAGAGATGAAGCACGAGAATAATATAAACATTGAGCAATTTACCAATCCTGATTGCATAGCATCTAACCAACAGAGTATGAACAAAGAACTTGACATTAGTAACCATACTTTATGGTCCTATAGCATTTAACTTGAGATGATCTACTCTTGTTTGTCTATCCTTTGAAGCTCCATTGTCATTCTATACTACTAGCATCATGCAGCCGATGATAGAAAACAATGGGCTTGTTGGTATGGATGAAACAGGGAGAACCAAGATGGAATGAGAAAACTAACATTTGCCTAATGTTTTAACACATTATTTCTCGTCTTGGAGTTTTGAGATCAGATAAATAAAAATCAAAAAACATGATAAATGAAAATGTACAGGAAGTATCTGTAATGTATTCATATTTTCTGAATATGAGTGTACATGTTACTCTTTAGTTTCACCTAGAAATATCATTTCTATCCGATTGCAATCCTAACAAGGAGGGTGAAGTTGATTTGAATATTATAAGTAAAACTAAAAGATTTTTATTCCTCTTAAATTTAACACCTTCTTTATTTCCATTCCTCTTATTAACACTCTTTTCTATTGAGTATGCTCTACAACAAAATGATCAAGAAATAAAACAACAGAACTAGATCAAGGTAGAACAAGCTTAAAATGACAGCACGAAGAGTGAAAAAGAGTAAAAGCAACCTGGTTTTGTGAAACTACAGCATAAATTAGCTTAGACACATCAGACATATGCTATTTTGGAGTTTGATTTTTCAGGTTAATTGACCTCTATTTCCATTCCTATTAACTTTGTTTTCTATTTCCATTTCCTCAATGGTTTCACCCTTTTCGACCAAGTAAAGCCTAAGATAGAATGACGAACAACATAACTTGATCAAGGTAGACCCAGCATAACAATAATAAAGGAGCAAGAGCAACTTATGTCAAAGTTTATAGCTCAAGCCTCAAGCCTTGAGCCTCGGAATCATTCCCAATGCCAAAAAATATTTATCATCCCTTTATTATTACCGGCCATATAAGCTATCAAGAAGTTAGTACTAATTTCACGTCACATACAACGACCTCTCACCAATGTTTTATCAGCAAGATGGCAACATTAAGCTAGAAAAATACATACATTTAAATAACATTCATAATGGGATGAATGGAGTTACCTATTCTCTTCGGAGTCGGGATGTATAGACAGAAACTTCCCTGGCACTGTCAGTGCAGCCCACATACAGAGCACTAATCCTAGAAGCAACTCAACTACTACCTGCATTCCTCCAAATTTCCAGATGCATATACAATAAGAACTCCCACGAGTCAAAATCATTTTTATAAAGCAATATTATGGAAAATACTTACATTCATAGGAGGCCCTGAAAACTCTTCCTCCGTGATCTTCAACAAACCCCTATCTGCAACCAAATCAGACCCAGATACCAGATTAAAAATGTATGCACAAATCCCTAAACCTTTTTTTCAACAACATTGAAATTTACAAAAACTGGACGCCCGCATATAAGAATGACTAATTGCCTAACTGGATAAAGCCACTTGTCCTAAATCATACATTGGATGGTTGCATATGCGGCATGAAATAGAATAAGAACTCCGAAGACGCCGATCACGAAACCTAAACCCATGTTTTCAGAAAGATCCTTCTAGGCTTCGGACGGCGGAGATTACTGAAATTTTGGAGATTTAGAAGATCAGTAAATCGCCGGTCGCAGACCCTTGAAAAAGCAAGGGCGTTCTCTTCACAGATTAGCAACGCGAGCCCACTTCAAGCGCGAGTTACAATTTGACTCCAAATCTTTAATTAAGTGGAGCCTGCGAATTCTTTATTATAATATCGATCCATATAATATTTGTGCATATTGTTTATTATCTATGAACAAATTTTAATGTGTGCGTATATGATTTTAAAAAACTAAAAAATAATTGATTTTGTTTATATTATCAATACTTTACCTCAAGGATTTATAAAGTTTATTCTGAAGAGATAGTAAATTGCTAATATCATGTACAAACTTATGCTATTAATATAATAACACGGTGAAAAAAGTTTACTAATAGAAATATTTCATTCAAAATATCTAAATAAATTAAAAATAATAATTTTAATTATAATAAGATTATGTTTTTCGATGAAAATAAAAGACTAAAATTTTAATTTATTGGATAAAATAATAATAATTTATTCAAATTAGTACCTCTAAAATATAGTCTACCAATAGTAAAATAACATAATAGCAAACAAAAGTTTTTTAGCCACTTAAAATGCAAGTTTACAAAAATATTTTACTAAACTTACTTTTTGTCCCATAAATACATTTTTTTATAGAAAAAGAAATGTTATTAATGAGAAGAGAGAGAGAAAAAGGAAAAGAAAAAAAATTACAACAGATGAAGGACAAGAGATACTCATAAGAAAGAACTAAAAAGAGAGAAAACTAAAACTAAAAAAAACTCCCCACAAGGCCCTTAACAAAAAATTAATACAATAACGCTTTCTAATCCTTATAAACATCAAAAAAAGACATCTTCTTGAACAACCCATTGGTCGAAAACTGCAAGGAAGCAATGTAACAAATGTGATCCAATAACAAATGAGGAGGTAGACATCGGTCGTTAAAGACTCTAGTGTTTCTTTCTATCCAAATGTACCACACAGTTACAAACTTAACTGTTTTCCAAAGAATTTTGTTCTCTTTCTTATAGCCAAAACCAGTAAATTTGGTTGCAAGGAGTGCGCTAAGGTCTATTAGGCAAACCCAATTTTCATCAAATAGACCAAATAACCTGCTCAAGATGCTATAAGCCACCTCACAGTATAGGAACAAATAATTGTTTGTCTTAGAATGTCTGAAGCACAACACGCAAACATCAAAGGATAAAGTCTTAAGTGATTGTCTGATTTGACGTAGCTCGTTTATATTAATTCTATTGAGCATAATAGTCCACAAAAAGACTTTAACCTTTAAAGACGCCTTAACTTTCCAATAAGACCTTTTAAAATGTGAAGATGCAATAGGATTACGGACGAGAAAATTGAAAAAGGAGGCACAAGTGTAAGAGCCTGAGGAATCTAGTTTCCACATTCTCTAATCAAGATAAGAAGAAAGGCGTATCGAATCCATAATGTCTAGCATCAAAGAAAGGTTAGGCAATAGTCTATCATTTACATTCCTGGCGAAACGGAGATTCCAACAAGGTTGATCCTCTTGCAACCAAAAGAAATCAACAATAGGGGCATTATGTAGAGAAGACAAAGAAAAAAGATGCGTGAATCTTTCTTTAAAGGGGATAAGACCAATCCAACAGTCCTCCCAAAAACAAAAACAGGAACCATCACCAACAATGAAAGACAACGAAGGATAGAAAAGGTGGTATACCTAAAAAATCGCTTTCCAATGACTTATATGCGTAATGACACCTCCTGATCCAGCGTCCCATCCATTTCGATGAAGCTTATACTTTGCTTAATCACTTTATGCCATAGAGAATTAGGCTCTAAGGAGAATCTCCATAACCATTTAGCCAAAAGAGAGATGTTTTTAGACACCATATTATCAAGACCCAAGCGTCCTTCTTCCTTAGGTTGCAACACACTTCCCAGCTAACCAAATGGTCCTTCTTTTCCACCTCTTCATCAGGATAAAGAAAATCCCTCATAATTCTCTCAATCCCTCTAGCCACATCAACTGGGATTTTGAACAAGGACAAAAATACAAAGGCATACTAGATAAGGATGCTTGAATTAAGGTCAATCTACCCCCTAAGGAAAAGTAGGGATCTTTCCAACTGTCAAGCTTACAGGAAATTCTTTGGATGATAGGATCCCAAAAAGAAACTGCGCGTGGATTACCTCCTAGAAAGACGCCTAAATAGGTAAGAGGCCAATTAAGTACCTTGCAACCCGCTATCTCGGCCATCTACCCAAGAGAATGATCCTAAATATTAATGTCAACTAAGCCACTTTTGCCCAAGTTAACACATACACCCGACACTAGCTCAAAAATTTGAATCAACGATAGCATTCTAAAAAAATTATCCTTATCCTTAGGCAAGAAAAGAATAGTGTCATCAGCAAACTGCAAGTGGGTTACTTCATAACCATTTCCCTTTACTAATAAACCTCTAATAATCCCTCAGTCAGAGCCTCGCCTCAACATATAACTAAGGACATCGTTCATCCGGGTAAAGAGAAAAAGGGATAATGGAAAAGGCTTTGTCTAATCCCTTGTTTCTCCTTGAACTAGGCTTTGGGCTGCCCATTAATAATAAACGAAAAGGCTACTGAGGAAAGGCAACCATTCATCCAACACCTTTATATGTTGCCAAAGCCTTGCGACGGAAAATCAAATCCAAAAAGTCCCAATTGACCGTATCATAGGCCTTCTCAAAGTCTAATTTAAACATTAAACCCTGTTACTTTCTACGTCTAACATTATCAACTATCTCGTTAGCTATTCAATTGGCATCAAGAATTTGACGTTTAGCAATGAATGCACTTTGGTTCTCCAATATGGAATTCCTAATAACTTCACTCAATCTCTTGGAGAACACCTCGGCGATGATCTTGTAGACACTAGTTACCAAGCTAATAGGCTCGAAATCCCTTACCTTAATAGACTTGTCTTTTTTAGGAATAAGAGCAATGAAGGTAAAATTCATACTGGTTGGTATAAGGCCAATATGGAAGAATTTTCCAAAAACTTTCATCAAATCTTCCTTCACTATGGACTAGTAAGCTTGGAAAAAAGCCATATTAAACCCGTCAAGCCCAGGAGCTTTGTCCTTGTCCATCTTCGAAATGGCATTTCTAATTTCTTCCTCCTCAAAAGGTCTTTCAGTCCAATTCCTCTGGGCATGGTCAATAGGAGACCAGTCCAAACCCTTAATCATCGGCCTCTCGTGCATCTCCTCAGTGTCTAACTTCTTGAAGAAACTAGTCACCTCGTCAAAGATCCCCTCATTGTCCTTGACAATATTGCCATCATCCACCTCTAACTCATTTATGAAACTCCTTCTCCTCTTTCCATTCACCACTTTGTGAAAAAACTTGAGTTCATGTCACCACTTTGTGAAAAAAACTTTAGTTCATGTCACCACTTTGTGAAAAAAACTTTAGTTCACGTCACCTTTATGAGCCCATTTAATTTTTCTCTTTTGACGCTAGCTTATATCTTCTTTTTTTTCTAATTTTGTCTAAAGCGTTCTTGAGATTCACTTTATGCGTGACAAGAGTCGCCTCAAGCCCACCCTGACTATTTAGTTTGTTAAGAACATCAAGCTCCTTAAGAATGTTTTTCTTCTGGATTCTAATGTCCCCAAAGACTTATATGTTCGAGGTCTTTAACTTTTCCTTCACAAATTTTAACTTCTTCATAAACTTAAAACCCTCCCATCCGTGATTCGTGCATTCCAACCACCACTTCTCTACATTGCTGAAAAAGGAACAATGTTGTAGCCACATATTTTCAAATCTAAAAGGGGTAGTTCCCAATTTAACTCCACTAGTCTCAAGGATAATTAGGAACTGGTTAGACACAAAGCGTGAACCCACTTCCTCAATAGGATTAGGTGAAAAATCCTCCCATTTAAGGGTGATAAAAAATCTATCAAGATGGGAGGAAACTACCGAGCCCCTGTTGATCGACCAAGTGTATTGAACATTGGATAGGGGAAGGTCCTTAAGTCTGCAATCCCTGATAAAAGTATCAAAGCCTCTCATGTTAGCATTGATCTTGGATCCTCATAGCTTCTCATTAGGGAACCGCACAACATTGAAATCGCCATCAACACACTAGTGAGGATTACAGAAATTGTGAATATAAGATAATTCCTCCCAAAATTCGCCCCTCATCCAAGGGTTCGTCGGTTCATAAACATTGGTAAACCACCAACATCCTTTGTCCTTAAAGTCAAGTAACATCAAAAGAGAAGAAGCAATTAAAAGCACATCCCTTTTGGAGGCGACCCGGGTGTCCCAAATAACCAAGAGACCACTTAACCTGGGCGTCCTTGAAGTCAAGTAACAACCATAATACATTTATTAATTAGATGGTTTCTAAGAGATTCTCACTATACAAATTTAATACTTGAAAGTTCAAAAAGTCATACTCATTAGTCCACAAGCTCATTTTCTACTATTTGCTAAGTTGACCTGGCACGTTAAGCTCGCCCTATCAATAAAATATTGTAAACACATGGGCGTGGCTAACAAATGAGGACATTGTCTTGCCTATTTTGATTTTGTTTTCTTCCTTCCCCAATTCAAAACCTAGATCATAATCAAAATAGAACCATTCTGGCATCTTTCTATGTTGAGTGTGTGATTTGGCATGAATGAACATTTATCGTCCATTGGTTGAATGTCGAGTCCACGTGACAATTGCTAGTAATGTCCAAACTTCATCTTCCTTCCATCATTTTCGTCTAATCGTATATTGCCTTCCGTTGGGTTTCGCATAAGGGTGTTGTGTTGATTAGTAAGTGTAATTTCCATTGAAATAAAGTACGATGATTGTATTTTGCTCATGAAATAAGGTGTAATGAGAAGTGAGTATTGTATTTCTTAGTCATCTTCCTATTATGTTTAGGGTTTAGCCATTGAATTTTGGGTATTTTGAAACACTTTCCTATGTGATATGAAGATTTGTTTTTAGCCAATTTCATGATAATAAAGTTAAGACGTATAAAATTATATTTCGAGACTATATCATTTACGAAATGATTTATAATGTGTTATTTTTCGTGATGGTTTTGCCAATGGCAGTTTATGTGTAATCTTTGAATTTGATCAATCATGCAAGCGTGTGTTCCTCATCCAAAGATTGTTAGATGATATAAGAAGAGTAAACCCTTGTTGCATAGAAGTATTTTTCGCCAAACACTATTCTTCATGAACTTTAATTGAATTCATGTAACCCATTAGATTAAATTACCAAACATATTTTACTCAAACTTTACTCTGTGTTGAGTTCATGAACTTTAATTGAATTCATTAGTGTTTAATTTAATCTTTTTGGTTCATTGGTGAAGAATTGATGGATTTAATAGTTCATTGGTGTAATACCCATGAAAAATAAAATATAAATACGTGTTTACAAACTACTGTTACTATTTCAGTATACGGTACTATTCACCTGTATAATACTATTTACATATATGGTACTGTTCATTTATACAATTAAAATGTCAAGTACTAGAAGTGGTTTGATCATAAGAGAAAACTATAAAGAAGTTCGTAGGAAAAAAAATGACATTTTATGTGTAAAAATACTCTCAGGGACTAAAGTGAAAGGACTGAATTGAAAAGAAACTTAAAGATTTAAGGTGAAAGGATAGTTTTCCCTTTAAGTTTTCAATAATAATAAAAAATTTAAAGCCGCCGTGTCTTTTCGTGTATTATACAGTAAGTCGAATTATTAAGGTGCACAGTAAATTGTATTATTAGAAATGTCATTTTCATAAATAGTAAATTGAATATTTTATTAGTGCATAGTGTCAAATAGAACCATTGACTTTTCCTATAAATAGGCCTTTCTATTTCACTTCTAAACTCACACCTTCAACTTCTCTTCTTCTCTCCTTAAGTTTCTCTTGCTCCGACGCTAGGCCTCTGAGATTTTGGGCCTTTCCTTTTCAGCTTAAGTAAGGATACTATACCCTTTCTATGTCTTTCAAATTTTAGAAGTTATTTTCTTAAGTATGCTCTGTGGTTGCGGCTTTGGCTGATCTTCCACGTCAGAAAGACTGTCCTTAGCTATCTATATGTTATTTTAATTCTCTGATTACCGAAATATGATGTAAACTGTGAAGAATACATGTCTAGGAAAGTTCTGGCTAAGGAAAGACCTGGTTTTTAAGTGTGTCCATTGTGACCCTCCACTCTTTCTTGGGAACTTACCTGGTGTACTCTTTTACAGATTGTATTCTCTATTTCTGGTATGAATAGTACCCGTGCGTATGAATAGTAATCGTACTTATGAACAGCAACCGTGCGTATGAACAATAACCATACGAATGAACAATAACTGTACGTATGAACAGTAATGTATATATGAACAATATCTGTACGAAAACAATCTTGACGTATTTTCTCTAATCTTTCATGAAAATCTCTGTAGTGGAACACTGAAATTCACCTGGGTACTCTTTTCCGTAACGACTTAGAGAAGCAATACTTGTACAGAATCCAGGTGAGTGGAACGATCTCGTTTTAATGAGGTTTTAGCATTATTGGTGATAAAAAGTATGTCGTGGGACACTCCCAAGATTCATAGGGGTAAACTGGATTCAAAGTGGCAAATCTGGGGAGATAATTAATCCAGAAGTATGGATAAAATGACATAAGTATCTCATGATGATGTGAAATTTGAATCTTTTCAAAAACAGATTAATTGTTATCTTGATTTGTGGTTTATAAATCTATAATATAATTATATAATATACCTATTATATAGATGAATATTATAATGTGCTTTTGATCATGATATGAAATATTGTGCTATTGATTGTGATTGAGCGGGATAGTACCCCCTCTCACGACAAGGCGAAAAACCCGGTTTAAAAGGGTGTCTTGACCAACGAGTGTGGAGACAACGATTCCTTCAGTAGGGATATAGTCCGGATCGGTAACAGATCTGTGAGGCGCCCTAACTAAAAGGATGAGGTTGTGCGTCATGGCGGAAATATACAAAATTGGTGAGCCGGTGTAATACCCCAATAATTTTTACAAATATTCAAAATCTATTTTGAAGTTTATTGAAAAAAAAATTAATTACGTGGAAAATATTCTTTTGAATTAGTGAAGGAAATTTGGGAATAGAAATTTTAAAATTTTAATTTAGGAAATTTTTACAAATTCTGAAGGATACAAATCTTATAAGTTAGAGTGGCAATGAGTAAATTTATCCAAGAAAATTAGCAAGGCCAGTTACTATTCCAGTATACGGTACTATTTACATGTATAATACTATTTACGTATATGGTACTGTTCTTCTATACAATCAAAATGTCAAGTACTAGATGTGGTTTGATCATAAGAGAAAACTAGAAAGAAACTAGGAGAAAAAAAAATGACATTTTATATGAGAGAATTCCCTGAGGGACTAAATTGAAAGGAAACTAAATTAGCAAATTGATTATTCTAGTAGATGAGACTAGTAAGTGAAACTAGTAGATGAGACTAGTAAGTAATACTAGATGAGACTAGTAAGTGAAACTAGTAGATGATACTAGTAAGTGAAACTAGTAGATAAGACTAGTAAGTGAAATTGGTAGGTGAGACGGGGTAGATGGAATAGTACCCTTAAATTTTTTTATAAATAGGCCATTCCATTTCACTTTCAAAATCACACCTTCAACTTCTCTTCTTCTCTCTTTAAGATTTCTTGGTCCAACGCTAGGCTTCTGAGATTTTGGGCCTTTCCTTTTTAGCTTAGGTAAGGATACTATGCCCTTTCTATGTCTTTCAAATTTTAGAAGTTATTTTCTTAAGTATGCTTTGTGGTTGCAGCTTTGGCTGATCTTCCACATCAGAAAAACTGTCCTTAGCTGCTTACATATTATTTTGATTCTCTGATTACCGAAATAGGATGTAAACTGTGAAGAATACATGTCTAGGAAAGTTCTGGCTAAGGAAAGACCTGGTTTTTAAGTGTGTCCATTGCGACCCTCCACTCTTTCTTGAGAACTTACCTGGTGTACTCTTTTACAAATTATATTTTCTATTTCTGGTATGAATAGTATCCATACGTATGAATAGTAACCGTACGTATGAATAGTGACTATACATATGAATAGTAACCATACATATGAATAGTGTCTGTATGAAAACAATCCTAACTTGTTTTCTCTAATCTTTTATGAAAATCTCTGTAGCGGAATACTGAAATCCACCTGAGTACTCTTGTTTGTAACGACTTAAAGAAGTGATACTCGTACGGAATCCAGGTGAGTGGAACGACCCCGTTTTAATAGAGTTTTAGCATTACTGGTGATAAAAAGTATGTCGTAGGACACTCCCAAGATTCATAGGGGGAAATTGGATTCAGAATGACGAATCTAATGATATAATTAATCCAGAAGTATGGATAAGACGAAGCAAGTATCTCATGATGATGTGAAGTTTGAATCTTTTCAAAAATCGTTTAATTGTTATCTTGATTTGTGGTTTATAAATCTATAATATAGTTATTTATTATACCTGTTATATAAATGAATATTACATTGTACTTCTGATTATGATATGAAATGCTGTACTATTGATTGTGATTGAGCGGGACAGTACCCCCTCTCACGGCAAGGCGGAAAACCCGGTTGAAAGAGTGTCTTGACCATTGAGTGTGGAACAATGAGGTTGTGCGTCATGGCGGAAATATACAAAATTGGTGAGCTGGCCTGTGTGCGCTCTCCGGGATATATTGCCATTGATGAGTACTAGTAACGTTTGTTGAATTGGATGAATTTTTATCTTCTTGTGTGTAGTTTCTAACTATGTCTATTGGTTGAGTATGAGCCTTCTGGTATACTTGTATGACTGGTAATGTATTTGAATTTTATTAACGCGAGGCCGATTCGCTCACGGAGTTTTAAAGCTCACACTCTCTATGAAACCTTTTTTTACAGATCAGGTTACCGGTGAAGAATATCCGCTAGAAGAATAGATCACTTTGGACCCTCCCACTATCGGGTAGGCCCCTCTATTGTTATAGATTATGTTGCTCTATAATCGTCTAGGACATCTAGGTCAGGGGTTTGGTATTTGTCTTGTATTTCAGTACAATAATGTATTTTATGTTGAGCATCTATTATTATATGCAAATAATCTCTATGAATTTCAAATAAGAAAATTTGATATATTTTCTTCAGGAATGGTTATTTTGATAATATAGAGATAATGACTAATAATTTAATCTCACGGGTAGAATTTATTGAAGGGCTTACAGTGATGAGAGATTCATCATTGTGCCGGTCATGTGCCCAGAAAACGGGTCGTGACAAAGTTGGTATCAGAGGAAAGGTTATTAGGTCTCCTAGTGATTACAGAGCAAGGTAACCTTAGTGGGACCTCCTCTATCGTTGTGAACCCGGGCACAATTATAGAGAGACGGCTCTACTGAAGGTCCTGTAGGATGTTTCCATTTCCTTTCCCTCCGAGACTTATCTCTTCTTAGGAATTATGTTCTCAGTTTTAGTTTTAGACAGATGTGGCTATACTTTTGAACTTAGTAAAGGAAAGGTTATTACTTATTTTGATTCCATTGTTGTCGGATCAAATTTTTATATGGTGGATTTTATAAGCTGAATTCATGATTTTGTGTAGCTATATTATTTTAGGGTACCAGCCAATAAAAGAAACCACTTGCATTAAAAAAAACTAAAGGATTACATTGCCAAAAAAAAAAGAGAAGTTTACTTATGCATGAGTAATCTAAAGGCGAGGTGGTCTCGGATTAGGAGGATTATATTGTATCATCACCCCTCGACCATTCCTTGGAGCAAGAGACATAGCAATGTCGCGGAGGGTAGTGTAAATTCCATTCATATAATCAACACTTCTTTGCTGTTGATTGCAGAAGCACTGGGTGGACCAATAGAAAAACCTATCTATTCTCGAAGTCATTGCCGCGTTATTGCGTTTGGTTAACTTCTCCAGATCCTCTATCATCTTCTTGAGATTCTTCACCTCCTGCTCTAAACAGGCGATTTTGTCCTCTGAGCTATGGCCTGTGCTAATCTCCTCGGCTTCCTCAATCTTCTTCATCTTCTTCTCCTTTTGATTTTCTTGAGATCCCTCGAGAGGCCTTTTGCCCTTGTCCCTGCCTAAACTTAAGTTTAAGTCAAGTTCTTTTTCCTTGGCCTCCACTGTGAGATCAATGTACTTCCTTGAGGCCATGATTTGGAAAATTTAAGAGTATGAGGCGAAAGGAATGCTGGGAGATTGTAGGCTCAGAGATGATTACTCTTTGTGGTGTGGTAACTGAGAACGCTGGGATGGTTTTTATAGAGAAAAATTAGGACTTAGAGACAAAGAAGATATCTCTTCACCGCACCCCTACACGATCAACCTATAGATTTCTGCAAGTTGGAAGCCAGAAGTCTAGGATAGGCGTGCACACCAACAATGCATCGCATTAATGCCAAAACCACGAAAGTCAGTATTCGGTGGATTTGCGGCTGATTTATACTTGGTTTTCCCATTTCTTTTGTTGGCATTTCCGAAATTCAAAGAAGTTGACAATGGAGCCATTAAAGATTGCCTTGGATGCTTTTATGATAAACTGAAATGTATTTCTCTGCTTTATTGTGTTGTTCTTGAGAGCCTTCAGTTGAGTATAATATACATAACTGATTGAATCATGTTGTAATTACATGTATTTATGTTATTCATGCATAATGAGTGAAGGCTAAAACCAAGGAGAATATGTGATGATCCTACATATACTCATAGAGAATGAGAAATCAAAATGACTTGGATAGAATGAAATGTGTAGAGGATAATACATCTTCATGGTTACACATACTTACATATAATGCTCTCGTGGGTAAATGAAAAGCAATGATTTTCTTGCATCATGATAATGCTTACTGCATGCGACCGTAAGCAGTTAACTTTGTTTTAAAAAATATATATATATATATATATATATATATATTATGTGTAAATCCAGAATAAAGACACCGATTAGAATATAAGATAAGGCTAATATGAGACTACCCGATCATAGAGTGATATCGTGATCTGAGATTTCACTGTAAGACAAATATAGAGTGAGGAAGTCATAGATTGAAACGGTGATTAATCAAAAAATTTTGAGGAAGAGTCAAAAGTTAGCCGAAATTTTTTTAGGCAATCTTTGACTTATGTTAATTGCATTAAATTATATTTACTATTTACTTGCATGTCCGATATTAATTGCTGGCATTGCAACGTATGCGATCTGTAAACCTCTTAGCGAGCGGCATATAGGTTGTGGTAGCTTTAGCTCTAGGGGCTTCGGGCTGCCTATAAATCTTGTACACCCGTTACCTCACTCATTACACCAAGCAAGCCTACTTCTTTCATTACATACCTATTCCTTAATCTTCATTCCTTTTTCATTTGAAGTTATTTCTGAGGTCCCTAGAGCAATGGCTGATAATAAATCTTTCAACTTGAATTTTGAGACTGGCAACGTAGAGCTTGATTTAAATCTAAGTCTCGGAAACAACAAAGGGAAGAGACCTGTAGACAGGTCACCAGAAATTAAGAAGAGAAAGAGGGATGTAATAGAGTTGGAGGAGGACAGTATTGCAACATCCTCAGAAAATAAGCTTGCGTTCCTGGAGCGTAAGATCAAAAATCTAGAGCGTAAGATAGAGAGCCTAGAATACAAGACAGAGGACCAGAAGCGACTAATAAATCGTCTCTTTAAAAACCAAGAGAAACTGATAAACCGTCGTTTCAGAGAACTAGCTAATCGAGTTGATAGACATTCAATGTTTACAACTCAAAATTTTCGTGACCAACAAGCAAGGTGTATTGACTGTATGAACGGAGTGACTTATGCTCTTCGCCAAATTTCTCAGGCGCTTCCTCCAGAAACCCTTTCTAGACTGCAACGATTAACTTCCTCCTTAAGGTCTGAAGCACCTTCCTCTTCTAGACCCGGAGCACCTTATACATTTCAAAAGCCTCCTCGTCCTTAATTTATTCTTTCTTTTGTTTGTACCTAAAGCTATATTTGGTCTAAAGCTCCATGTATTACAATTATCTATATACTAGAAATAAAATTTAAGTTAGTATTTAGATCTTCTTTGTTGAAGTGATTCCTTTTACTGAAAGAACTTGAGGAATGAGAAGATGTTGGACTTGTTATATTTCATACTTGATTATGGAGACTCTAAAGCAGAGTATGGTAATATCCTTTTCACTGAGAAGAATTACTAAAAGGATATTTCATTGCATTTCTGAGCTATGGAGGAATGCTAAATACGTATTTTATGAACCTATATATAGAGAACTTTGGATTTGCCCCAATCATTGAAGGGGTACGACTCTATATAAGTCATTGAGGTGAGAGGAATTTCTATATATATTTATTTTATACTTATGCCTGAGGAGTATGTTATTTACTTATCATATTTTCTATTCTTCCTAGAGATTTATGCAATGATTTCATGTGATTTTGCCTTTTATATAACGCCTTCAAGTCAGAGTACCGCCTTAAGGCAGGAGGATTGCCTTCCGGTAAGAGTATTGCCTATGGCCAAAAGGACGCCTTCGGGTGAGGTGCTTGTATTCATAAATGTTATGAGTTATATGTGTGTTAACATGTGTTCTGATATTCAGTGTGAACTGGAGAGACCACGTACCACTTTTAAAGACGACACCTATTTAAGGTTTTACATGGATCTCTGATTAAATGGTTTGAGTTTGGTAAACGTTATGGGGATGAGACACTTTATGGTACAAGAGGTCATAGAGAAGATCAAACTGATAATGAAGATATTGCTTGCTATTTAGAAAAGGCAAAATTCCTATGCAAACCATTGATAATGCGGTCTAGAGTTCACAGTCAATGGTATAGTGTCCTTGTAAATCTCACCGAGGGTGTGATGTGGTTTGGAAAGAAAGAGATGCAAAGGATGGGATATGGACAAAGTGACCACACTTATTTCAGCCTTGAAGTGAGTTTTGAATTCGGGGGACCGAATTCTGTTAAGGGGGGAAGACTGTAATACCCCAATAATTTTTACAAATATTCAAAATCTATTTTGAAGTTTATTGAAAAAAAATTAATTACGTGAAAAATATTCTTTTGAATTAGTGAAGGAAATTTGGGAATAGAAATTTTAAAATTTTAATTTAGGAAATTTTTACAAATTCTGAAGGATACAAATCTTATAAGTTAGAGTGGCAATGAGTAAATTTATCCAAGAAAATTAGCAAGGCCAGTTACTATTCTAGTATACGGTACTATTTACCTGTATAATACTATTTACGTATATGGTACTGTTCTTCTATACAATCAAAATGTCAAGTACTAGATGTGGTTTGATCATAAGAGAAAACTAGAAAGAAACTAGGAGAAAAAAAAATGACATTTTATATGAGAGAATTCCCTGAAGGACTAAATTGAAAGGAAACTAAATTAGCAAATTGATTATTCTAGTAGATGAGACTAGTAAGTGAAACTAGTAGATGAGACTAGTAAGTAATACTAGATGAGACTAGTAAGTGAAACTAGTAGATGATACTAGTAAGTGAAACTAGTAGATAAGACTAGTAAGTGAAATTGGTAGGTGAGACGGGGTAGATGGAATAGTACCCTTAAATTTTTCTATAAATAGGCCATTCCATTTCACTTTCAAAATCACACCTTCAACTTCTCTTCTTCTCTCTTTAAGATTTCTTGGTCCAACGCTAGGCTTCTGAGATTTTGGGCCTTTCCTTTTTAGCTTAGGTAAGGATACAATGCCCTTTCTATGTCTTTCAAATTTTAGAAGTTATTTTCTTAAGTATGCTTTGTGGTTGCAGCTTTGGCTGATCTTCCACATCAGAAAAACTGTCCTTAGCTGCTTACATATTATTTTGATTCTCTGATTACTGAAATAGGATGTAAACTGTGAAGAATACATGTCTAGGAAAGTTCTGGCTAAGGAAAGACCTGGTTTTTAAGTGATATCCCATCCTTTGCATCTCTTTCTTTCCAAACCACATCACACCCTCGGTAAGATTTACAAGGACACTATACCATTGACTGTGAACTCTAGACCGCATTATCAATGGTTTGCATAGGAATTTTGCCTTTTCTAAATAGCAAGCAATATCTTCATTATCAGTTTGATCTTCTCTATGACCTCTTGTACCATAAAGTGTCTCATCCCCATAACGTTTACCAAACTCAAACCATTTAATCAGAGATCCATGTAAAACCTTAAATAGGTGTCGTCTTTAAAAGTGGTACGTGGTCTCTCCAGTTCACACTGAATATCAGAACACATGTTAACACACATATAACTCATAACATTTATGAATACAAGCACCTCACCCGAAGGCGTCCTTTTGGCCATAGGCAATACTCTTACCGGAAGGCAATCCTCCTGCCTTAAGGCGGTACTCTGACTTGAAGGCGTTATATAAAAGGCAAAATCACATGAAATCATTGCATAAATCTCTAGGAAGAATAGAAAATATGATAAGTAAATAACATACTCCTCAGGCATAAGTATAAAATAAATATATATAGACATGTATTCAGTTTTTCTGATGAGTACTAGTAACGTTTGTTGAATTGGATGAATTTTTATCTTCTTGTGTGTAGTTTCTAACTATGTCTATTGGTTGAGTATGAGCCTTCTGGTATACTTGTATGACTGGTAATGTATTTGAATTTTATTAACGCGAGGCCGATTCGCTCACGGAGTTTTAAAGCTCACACTCTCTATGAAACCTTTTTTTACAGATCAGGTTACCGGTGAAAAATATCCGCTAGAAGAATAGATCACTTTGGACCCTCCCGCTATCGGGTAGGCCCCTCTATTGTTGTAGATTATGTTGCTCTATAATCGTCTAGGACATCTAGGTCAGGGGTTTGGTATTTGTCTTGTATTTCAGTACAATAATGTATTTTATGTTGAGCATCTATTATTATATGCAAATAATCTCTATGAATTTCAAATAAGAAAATTTGATATATTTTCTTCAGGAATGGTTATTTTGATAATATAGAGATAATGACTAATAATTTAATCTCACGGGTAGAATTTATTGAAGGGCTTACAGTGATGAGAGATTCATCATTGTGCCGGTCATGTGCCCAGAAAACGGGTCGTGACAGCCGGCCTGTGTGCGCTCTCCGGAATATATTGCCATTGATGAATACTAGTAACGTTTGTTGAATTGGATGAATTTTTAACTTCCAGTATGTATTTTCTAACTATGTCTATTGGTTGAGTTTGAGCCTTCGGATATACTTGCATGACTGGTGATGTATTTGAATTTTATTAATGCGAGGCCGATTCGCTCACTAAGTTTAAAAGCTCACACTCTCTGTACAATTTTTTTGTTCAGATCAGGTTGTCAGTGAAGAACATCCGCTAGAGGAGTAGATCACTTTGTACCTTCTCGCTGTCGGGTAGGCCCCTCTTTTGTTATAGATTATGTTGCTTTGTAACCGTCTAGGACATCTAGGTTAAGGGTTTGGTATTTGGCTTGTATTTTAGTACAATAATGTATTTTATGTTGATAATCTATTATTATACGCAAATCATCTCTATGAATTTCAAATAAGAAAATTTGATATATTTTCTTCGTTTTTATTAAGGAATGGTTATTTTGATAATATAGAGATAATGACTTATAATTTAACTCATGGGTAGAATTTATCGAAAGACTTACAATGATGGGACATTCATCAATGTGTCAATCATGTGCCCAGAAAACAGGTCGTGACAATTGGTGTTTAGTTTAATATTTTTGGTGTTTATTTTTGAATATATTGTAGTTTGTTGGTGAATTTATTTAACTGTTTTGTACTATGGTTTTGCAATGATGTTTGATAAGGGAAAGAGTATAACATTAGATGTAGATGAGGAGGAAGAAGAGTATGCCACTACAGACGAGTCTTAAGGTAGTGAGTCTTAAGGTGGCGATGATGAAAGGGACATTGATAGTTCCTCTTATGATTATGACAGCGGTGAGGACGAAGTGTACAAATTGAGCCTTGTGACAATAATCGAAGATGAGGATGATGAAAATGTTAATGGCTCTGGAGGTAAACGGAGAATGGGTTTGGAAAAGAGAAGAGGTCAACACAAGAAAGGGAAGGAGCAGATAATGTAATTCCCTTTGCAACAACATTAAAGGCTTTATTTGATGATAATGGAAGTTATGTGTCTAAGCAGTTGGAGCCCCACCTGCTTTACAAAGATGAAGGTGGTGAAAGCAGTGGAGATAATAGATATTTGCAATTTTGTAAGGGTGCAAAGTATGAAGATGTGCTTTTGCAGCTTTGGATGGAGTTCCCTTTGCTCAAGGTTTTCAAGCAAGTTGTGAAGGACTATAGTATATACTTGGGAATAAAATATAGCTGACAAGGTTCGATGTAGAGCAAGGTGTGCAAATGAGTGATAATTCTATTATTATGGTTCTAAAGTTATCATTTTTAGCTAGTTTTCGAGTTAAATCTACTTGATTTATTGTTTATTTGATCGTGTTTCTAACTTTTTTAGAGTTTTGTTAATTGTGTAGTTTGTCCTTCTTTTGATCTAGTTTTGCATGGTTTTCTAATCTCTTTTTTTATGGTTTCTGTAAGATAAAGCAGTCAGGAGAACTGGAGGCTCGGAGTTAAAGTTCTGGAGATGCATCGCTAAGCGTTGACCCTGCAACATTTAGCGATGCTATGGCAAAAGCAGGTTTTTTATGAGTGACGCATCGCTAAGCGATGACAAACCATCACTTAGCGATGACGTACTCTAATTTCCATGTTCCTTCCAGCGGGTTCATCGTTGAGCGATGGTCTTGCAGTGCTTAGCAATGACGTTAGTGCTGCTGGGCGTTTTGGAAGCCTTTAAAAGCCCTATTTTGCTGCTGGCCTACTGACTTTTGGGGGAGAAATCTCAAATCTGGAGGCAGGAACAACTGGGAGACGAAGGAGAGTAAGGATAAGTCGATTAGAGATGATCGGGACCTCCTATTCTCTTAGTTTTTCTTTTGAACTTTCACTATGATCTCTGTTTTTGCTGTTTTCTCCTTTAAAATCATGAATCACTAAACTCTTAGAGTTAAAGATTAATGTAGCTTGTTTCAAATGAGATTTTATTAATTGTATGGATTCTTTTTAATGCAAACTTGATTGTTGGAGTAGTTTTTACTGTTTAAATTGCCTCTTGAATGATTGATCACCATTTTATGAAATTTGGGATTTATATTGATACGAGGGATAATTCAATATAAAGTCACCCATGTAATTACTATCATAAACTAGGTTAATCTAAGGATAGATAACTTTGTTTATTTGGTTTTTGTGAATTTCTTGAGCTTAATCAACTAATCAAATAACAATACTAAGGAATTGGACAATTATTTGATTTATGTCGAATTAAATTCTAAGGAATTGGGTTTAATCAACTTTGAGAAATTAGCCAACAACAAAAGAATTTGAAATTAAAATGAATCATTTTTTGATAATTCAAAGGTTAATTTGTCTATGAATTAACCGGACTAAGAAACAAATAAAATCAATACCTTGCTCCTATTCATCCATTGTTAAATTTTAAATATTGTTTTCATTCTTTATTTTCTAGATTTCCACTTTAAAGTTTATTTAGAATTTTCTCAATTGAAGCTACATTTTGTTCAAATAGAATCTAAATTAGTGAAATTGGTAATTGTCAATAGTCAATCTCTGTGGATACGATACTTTTCTTACTACTTTACTACTTGTTGTGACCTAGTACACTGGTTGGAAAATCTAGATCAATGAGACATGTGGGTTTCCTATTCCCCTTATCCAAACAAGCCAAATGTCTAGAAAATGTAAGGGTCTTCTATGTCGATTCATCCGAGCTATCTTTAAGTAAGAGAAGATATCTTTTAGAGTTGCAGTTCTAGTCCTTGGTATTCCTTCTGCCTTTTTAAGGTATAAGTGTGTGGAAGTTGTCGTTCCTTTTGAAGTAGTTCTCCCTTTTCAGTTAGCAAATGCAAGTCATATTGTAATAGTTCCTTACTACTACATTTGAAGTGCTTTTTCTTTCGAGCGATTAGGAATCCTAGATTTATTGTGCTTGGAACAACAAGACTAGGAGTTTTCTAAGTGAAGACATTCAAGGACACTCACACATGTGCTATAGGGTTCAAGTATAAAAAGGTGAATTGGAAGTAGTTGGTACAGCAACTTATACCTAAGTTGAGATCCTACCCAAAGATGAAGGCATCCGAGGCTTTGAATTTTGTCAAGGAGAAGATAAGGGTGCATGTGGCTGAATTTATGGATTTTAAGGCCATGAAGATTGTAAGAATAGTTGAAGGAAGTGAGAGGGAACAATATGAGATGCTATGGGATTAATGTGTTAGAAATCCTAGTTTTTCACCGTGCAATTGTGCACAAAGTATGTGACCCTGGATAATCCTTGTACATTTGAACTTATCTATATATGCTTGGAGGCTTGCAAAAGAGGGTTTAAGGTAGGGTGTAAACCACTTATCGACATTAAATGTTGTTAGAAAATCTCCGATTGGCCTTTCTAGTTGTGAATATTACACGATGGTAGGGGAACTCAAATTCTCCTTTTTTGAATATCTATATTTTAAGTGTATGTATGCGCTCATATATATGAGAAAGAGAACTAAAATTGTCCTTGTTAGATATATTGGGTGTGTGTATGCACTAGTATATATGAGAAATGTTCCTTAGCTCCACTTTGATTTGGAGGGAAGAACTCCAGCAAAGAAACCCTCAAATAAATCCTTTATTTTCTTGTCGTTCGTAATGTAACAAATGTTATCGTCTTTTGCTAGCCACATCACGCCCATGCTGTTGCAATTTTTTATCGACTAAGCGAGCTTCATGTGCCGCAGTGGCACTTAATGTGCCAAATCAGCTTAGCAAATAATAGAAATGGGGTTAGGGACTAACAAGTATAACTTTTTGAGCTTTCGTGAACTAAATTAAAAATATCTTTTAGGGACCAGAAAGTAAGTTTGGTCAAAATATTTTACATATTTGGTTTCGCATCATCTCAAACATGATTTGTCCCTCAAACCCCATTTGCACCAATGTGAATACTTCAAATTAATTTTGCAGCTGGAGGCTCTAAAAGCACGTCTAGCCATCTAATTTTTTTTTTTTTTAAAAATCTGGGGTTAAAGTGATGATTATAGAGAAATATCTAGAGCCAAGGAAAAAAATGTGGCAGTACTCCACCTTAGGCAGTAAAATTTAAAAAAGAATAAAAATTTAAATTTTATTTTAATCTTTGACAAATTAATTTTGTAATACCCATGAAAAATAAATTGTACATGCGTATTTGCAAACTATGATTACTATGCTAGTATACGGTATTGTTTACCTATATAATACTATTTATGTATACGATACTGTTTACTTATACAATCGAAATGTCAAGTACTAGATATGGTTTGATCATTAGAGAAAACTAGAAAGAAGTTCGTAGGAGAAAATGACGTTTTATGTGTGAAAATACCCTCAGGGACTAAAGTGAAAGAACTGAATTGAAAAGAAACTTAAAGGTTTAAGGTGAAAGGATAGTTTTCCCTTTAAGTTTTAATAGTAATAAAAATTTCAAAGCCGCCGTGTCTTTCCGCGTTTAAGTCAAATTATTAAGGTGCACAGTAAATTGCATAATTAGAAATGTCATTTTCATGAATAGTAAATTAAATATTTTATTAGCGCATAGTGTCAAATAGTACCATTGACTTTTCCTATAAATAGGCTCTTTCATTTCACTTCTAAACTCACACCTTCAACTTCTCTTCTTCTCTCCTTAAGTTTCTCTTACTTCAATGCTAGGCCTCTTGGCCTCTGAGATTTTGAGCCTTTCCTTTTCAGCTTAGGTAATGATACTATGCCCTTTCTATGTCTTTCAATTTTAGAAGTTATTTTCTTAAGTATGCTCTGTGGTTGCGGTTTTGGCTGATCTTCCACATCAGAAAAACTGTCCTTAGCTGCTTACATATTATTTTGATTTTCTGATTACCGAAATAGGATGTAAACTGTGAAGAATACATGTCTAGGAAAGTTCTGGCTAAGGAAAGACCTGGTTTTTAAGTGTGTCCATTGTGACCCTCCACTCCTTCCTGGGAACTTACCTGGTGTACTCTTTTACAGATTGTATTCTCTATTTCTGGTATAAACAGTTTTCGTATATATAAATAGTGTCCGTATGTATGAATAGTGATCGTACGTATAAACAGTGACCGTATATATGAACAGTGATCGTATGTATGAACAGTATCTGTACGAAAACAATCCTAACGTATTTTCTCTAATCTTTCATGAAAATCTCCGTAGCGAAACACTGAAATTCACCTGAGTACTCTTGTCTATAACGACTTAGAGAAGCGATACTCGTACGGAATCCAGGTGAGTGAAACGACCCCGTTTTAATAGAGTTAGCATTACTGGTGATAAAAAGTATGTCGTAGGACACTCCCAAGATTCATAGGAGAAATTGGATTCAAAATGA
Organism: Biancaea sappan; assembly: GCA_037074585.1. Classification (NCBI taxonomy): domain Eukaryota; kingdom Viridiplantae; phylum Streptophyta; class Magnoliopsida; order Fabales; family Fabaceae; genus Biancaea; species Biancaea sappan. The sequence continues at coordinate 51,173,508 of CM073496.1, read as the reverse complement.
CAAATCTAATGAGATAATTAATCCAGAAGTATGGATAAGATGAAGCAAGTATCTCATGATGATGTGAAGTTTGAATCTTTTCAAAAACAGATTAATTGTTATCTTGATTTGTGATTTATAAATCTATAATATAGTTATATACTATACCTGTTGTATGGATGAATATTATATTATGCTTCTGATTATGATATGAAATGCTGTACTATTGATTGTGATTGAGCGGGACAGTACCCCCTCTCACGGCAAGGCGAAAAACCCGGTTGAAATGGTGTCTTGACCAATGAGTGTGGAAACAACGATTCCCTCAGTAGGGATATAGCCCGGATTAGTGATAAATCCGTGAGGCGCCCTAGCTAAGAGGATGAGGTTGTGCGTCATGGCGGAAATATACAGAATTGATGAGCTGGCCTGTGTGCGCTCTCCGGGATATATTGCCATTGATGAGTACTAGTAACGTTTGTTGAATTGGATGAATTTTTATCTTCTTGTATGTAATTTCTAACTATGTCTATTGGTTGAGTATGAGCCTTCGTATATACTTGCATGACTGGTGATGTATTTGAATTTTATTAAAGCGAGGCCGATTCGCTCACGGAGCTTAAAAGCTCACACTCTCTGTGAAACCTTTTTGTTCAGATCAGGTTGCCGATGAAAAATATCCGCTAGAAGAGTAGATCACTTTGGACCTTCCCGCTGTCGGGTAGACCCCTCTTTTGTTGTAGACTATGTTGCTCTGTAATCGTCTAGGACATCTAGGTCAGGGGTTTGTCATTTGGCTTGTATGTCAGTATAATAATGTATTTTTAAATTGATAATCTATTATTACATGCAAATCATCTCTATGATTTTTAGATAAGAAAATTTGATATATTTTTTTCATATTTATTAAGAAATTGTTATTTTGATAACATAGATAATTTAACTCACAGGTAGAATTTATTGAAGGGCTTACAGTGATGAGAGATTCATCATTGTGCCGGTCATGTGCCTAGAAAACGAGTCGTGACAAATTTGATCTTTCACATTTTTTTTTATAAATATAGTCTCTTAAAATTGAATATAACTTCAATAATACCCTTTCATTATAATTTCATTTATAATCAATCAATTCAATTAATAAAATATTGAAATAAATTTTAATAAACATAAAAGGTTACGTTATTAACTGAGTTATTTAATTATAAATAAAATTAAGATAAAAAAATCAAAAACATTTTGTTTTTATTTTTTATTTTTGTTTTCCTTTGCGTTCCAGGACAAGATCCCGCCCTCTCAGCGTTTCGTCATCTCCGTTATCTTGGCGCCAGGAGGGTTGCCCGGGAAGGAGGCAAGTGCTGTTGAGTTCACCAGTCAAGAGGCGCGTTTTCCTTCAAGATTTCCCCTACTTGACGATACTAACTCGAGGAAATCGTAGCGAACAAAGAAGATAGAGTTGTGCCTACTAGTACGACGCCATTTTCATTTTGGTTGGTAACTGAAAATATGGTTCGCAACTCTCTACATCTCTCCCAGACTTTCATATTGTTAGTGGAATACTTGTTCTCTTCTTTTTTATTCATTTCATTGGCTGTTTGTTCGTACAGCTTGCAGTTCCACGTTTTGGGACTTTATGGGCCACCTTCTAAATCTACCCCATGGAACAGCCTTCTTAAACAAATTAAGTTTCCATGACTGCCCCAAGTGGCTCCAACAAAGGACATGTCGTTATACTGGAAAATTCGCCAAGTTTCATATATGTAATGGTGCTCTGTTAGCTTTTCACGGTTATTTTGTAGAAGTGAGCCTTTTTTGATCTATTATCTCTCTGTTGTCAATTGTTGTGTATTATTTAATGTTACTTGTGACAGGTGGTGCGGAGTTAGCACGTCATGTCAAGAGTTCATTTAACTACTCGGTAATATACTGTCTTGGTTCCCTTTTGTGCTACAGTTATGTTTCAGAAAGTTGGACTGTCATTTCTAAGATTAAGTTCCTAATAATCAAAGCAAAAATTGGAATTTATTTATACTCAAGTTTAATACTAAGAAAGCATACACTGTTGATAAATGCTTAGTACAAGTTTCTATCTTCTCTTTCTAAGCCTACCTGCTGGGTAGAAATATGCAGATTTCTCTTGATCTAGCCAGATATTCCATCTGAAGTTGAAAATTCTCCTCAAGATAGAATGATTACATGATTACATTTTCTAAGTCCCTTAATTTATGGAGGAAAAATGGTCGAGGAGTTGTTATACTTTTCTCATAGGTTGTGAATATTTACTTAACATCTATGTTCAAAGTACCATGAGTTCAACCATTTTGTATTACCCATCATAACTGTCTGCATAAAATTTAATCATAGACTTTGAAAACTGAATTGAAGGAAAATTTATGGGGTAAAATAATTTATATGTGGTATTTTGGCAACTGCAGTCTGACCAAGCATAATTTTTAATTTAAATGAGATGTGGACCTTGCCCTATTCCCTAACATGTTCCGTTATCCTACCTTGTTCTAGAAGGGAGAGAGTGCCATTGGCTTTTAATGGCTTTTGGCAGAAAATTAGAAGTACGTGCATTGTTTATATTTTCTCTCTTAAATTCTGAAAATTAAATATCACTGAGACTAAAGTTTTAGGTCCTCAATAATATATTTTATAATTATTTAGAATATCTATGATGCTGAAGAATGCTGCTTGCTTCTTGTTACATTGTTGCATACAGTTTTTGCTGTAAATTTTGTTGTGCTTCTGACATAAACATATCATGGCTTTTCTGTTAGATTAACACTCATAATGGAGGAAAGTTAAATGCCTTTCCTCATGTACAAACTCTCAGAGAATTTCCTAAGGAGGAACTTTCTACAAAAGTTGTCATGGTCAGATTTGATTCTAACATTTTGATTAAGCAACAGTGCAAGCAACAGACCCAGTCAGCTTGTAATGCATTGCTTACAATTAAATATTTATATGAAGCTGGGGCAAAAGTAATTCTGGTCAGTGATTGGGATATAAATAATTCACAACTTCGTCATACAGGTCCTATTGCAGGTAACAACCCTTTTTTTTATTTGCCAATGCAAAGTTTGGCTGTTAAATAAACTGGTCAAAGTAATTCCCATTTACCCAATAAAGGGAAAGATAGAAGAATAGTATTTGATTATAGAGGTCTGAAACTGTAATTAATATGGGCATTGGAAATAAGAAATGGTTTGTTTCATATTAGGGAGCTTCCATAGTGAATGATTGATGATGATCTCTATGCTCCAGATTTCTTGTCAGCAGTTCTTGAGATACAAATTGTTCCACTACAACACATATCTTGTAATAAGCTATTGAAGGTGGAAGGCCCCAAGAAAGCAGATATCTTCCTTGTTGAGAATCTTTCTAATTTTAAAGAGGAAGTTGCCAATTGTTCAGAGTTTGCTAGAGAATTATCATCAGGAGTTGATATCTTTGTTAATGACTCCTTCTCACTCTCTCATAAAGTTCTAGCATCAACTGTTGGTGTCACTCGCTTCTGCTATGCCTGTGTGGCTGGTTTTCACTTTGAGGAAAGCCTAGGTCTACTGAAGAAGGTTGCAGATGTCACCAAGAAACCCTATGTTGCAATCGTATGTCTCTTCTGTTATTACAAACTTACAGTATTAGTCGTTAGAAATATCAATACCATCCAAGACAAAACTAAGTTTCCTGATTGTTAAAATGTATTCTCTGCTTGTTTCTCATATCTCCAGATTGGAGGGACTAATTTCTATGATAAAGCAGCTGCTTTGCGTTTTCTAGCTTCCAGATGCGAGGGGTTGGTGTTTGTTGGAATGATGTCATTTCAAATAATGCACGCGTTAGGAGTTTCAGTTCCTCCGAACCTTGTGGAGCATAAGGCGTGCGATGAAGCTTCAGATATAGTGCAACTTGCTCAAGAGAGAAATCTACAGATTTTGTATCCAAAAGATTTTTGGTGCAGGAATCAATGCAATCCAAAGCAATTGCAAGCATATCCTTTACACAGCATTTTGGATGGTGAGTTTTTTTTTTCCCCTTCCCTTTGTTAATTTGGTTTTGGAAAAATAAACCATGAACGTTTTTTCTATAACAAGTTAGTTGTATGGAAATTACTAGTCCTTTTAAAAGACAATGGCAGTCATACTTATAAAGCTATTCTACCCCAGTAGTGTTGATTGTCACTTGAGATGCTTGCGTGGGCAATTTTCATTGTACACAGAAAAAACTCGCTAAGTTTCAACTGCATCAGATTGAATTATGTATAATTATGGAGTTGTTTGTTATCTTTCTAAAGCTAAATTGATGAAAGCCCATGGTGGAATCAAATTATGATAGCAATAATTGTTTTCTTGTGGCTTTTGTCATATCCTTTTCTGTAATTTTTTTTTTGAAAACTAATTGATAATAATGAGTATTAAAAATATTTTGAGGATATGTAGTTCTAATAGTTTTTTGAGTCTTTTCAAGAATTTATGTTATGCAAATAATTGTCTTCCGTCTGCTATAGGAACTTAGAGGTGCTGTACAATCATTTGGTGGTTTTAGGTGACCTCCTGTTCATTTATTTGCGTCTCTGTTTTGAAAATGATAGCTGGGGTTTAAACTTTGAATATTAAAGCAGTTCCTTTTCTTTCAGTCACAAAATAAAATTAATCCAAATTTGATTCTGTTGTAGGCTGGGTACCTGTTGACCTTGGACCTGCATCACTAGATGAAATAGGCTCCTTGCTTGCACTGTCTAAGGTAAATAGTGATTTACTTTGACGTAGTATTTAGGCATAAGCTAATCTTGATTTAATTATTTAAATATCTTTAGGATAGGGAATCTCTTGAGATAGGCATTTAGTGCCTGTGGTTTTATATGCTAATTTTGGTTTAAATTTTGTGCAAGTAATCAATATTATGTAGTAGCTATAGATGTTAACATTAAATAGCAATACGCTTTTTCTTAAAATCAACTTCAATTTTCTCTAAAATGACATTACACATTTATTTTGAATATATTATTGCTGTTCTATCATGCTAGAGCCGGCCTGACTTTTTTCTTTCGATCCATTACAGAAAGTCATATGGATTGGTCCGGTGAAATTTGTTGTTTCAAGTGAATACACAAATGGAGCATTAACTTTGGCAAAAATGCTTGGTCAACTTAGTCAAAACAACTGTGAAATAACTGTTGTTGGAAATATGGCATGCCAAGTGATGAGGCGGCAGTTGAGTTCCTTTTCTGTTATAAGTATGATTGAAAATGCTTCAGTTGTATGGGAATTTCTCAAAGGAAGAAAGCTCCCTGGTGTTGTGGCCTTAGACAGAGTATGTTTCAATAACTAGTTCTTCATGTCATTGTTTAACTCAACAATTGGGGGAATGAAAATAGTATTTTCTCAAAATGTTTTATTGAAAAAACTATCTTACATGCCTCTTACAACATGGAGTTATATGGCTTCTTCTGTTAGAAATTTAGAATCTTTATACATGATTCAGGTTTCCTGATGATATTTTGGCCAACTAAGCTGTATTTTATGTGATGAAAAGGCACAGCTATCAAGTCCATCATTGGAGATGCTAGGGGTTGAATCATGGCAAAGTATGCTAGTAGTGTTCCTTAAGCAACTGTATTCTTGTTGTTTAACCAACAAATTGCTGATTTAGCAAATTGGGTGCAAGAAATTGTTTTGCTTGATGTTAATTTAAATTGTTCAAATAACATAAAACAAGTGTTTATGCATTAACTTATGTTATTGGCTCAGTGTTTGGGGTTTCTTTCTTTAAATTAGGTCTGTTGGGATGATGGGGAATGGAAAGCTTCACTTGGAGTTTAGTTTTTGTTGTGCTAGGCTGTACATCCTTCTCTATATCTCCCTTTTTTCCCCTTGGGAGAGGGAATCTCCTGATTAAAATTTACTTAACCTACATCCCTACAAAGAAACATTTGCCAAAGACTAAATATGCCCCATGTCCAATGCCAGGAAGCTGGTTCACGTAAATTGTCAAAAGAATAGCAAAGGTGTTACCTTGTCTGTATCAAAAGTGAGAACCATTAAATGTTGATTAAGTTAGCTGATGTAAACATCTCATTTGACCAATCTGGTGAATCTGATCTCCCTTTAATCAACTCCAACTGCTAAAACATCCTACATCAATGATATTTTTACCACTTAAGTAGTTACATTTTGCAGGCGTACCCATTTGAGATCAGCTGGAACAACATGTATTCTGACCCGGCTCAACCTCTGGTTGTTGATATAGGAAGTGGTATTGTTTGTTTTCTATATATTATGTTTTCTATGGGCATATGAAGTGGAAACCAAAGAAACAGATGACCTTCACGTTATTAAGTATTATCTTATAGCTAATATACAAGCATCTGATATATATAAACATATTGTCACTTCATGAAAATGGTATAGCTTAGCAGCATAAAATTATGGATCTTGCAGATTCTTTTGACCATAACATTGCTGGAAAAAGTCCTCACATTCTGTAAGAGAAAAAGAGCTGGGTGCTTAAAAGAGAGTGGAATAAATAAAACGTAAAGTTATTGGGTGCTTTTAACATATGAACTCTATGACAGGTAATGGCCTTTTTCTTCTGGAAATGGCTCGAAGGAGGAAAGAATTGAACTTCCTCGGTTTGGAGATTAATGAAAAGGTTCTGTATTTACTTTTTCTCTTCTCTTATTCCCTTATTTTAATAAATAAATATTATTCTCCTTTCTGTTGACTAGAAACAACTTTTTCAGCTTGTGAGGCGCTGTTTGGATTCTGTTCATCAGTTTGGCATGCAGAATGGGTAAGACTGTTGCTTTCTTGGTACAAACAGATGCAGCATGTGTTTGGTTTTAGGTTGCGGTCTATAAAATTGGAAAGTTGTGACTGAGCATAAAGATGTGGCACAACCCTAATCTGGGCACAGTGCATTCAGTTAGAGTCATGTATCACCAATCTTATAGTTCTTGGATATTTGGATATCTATTCTTTTGTTTGACCATGTAAGGTTTGTTTTCCTGGTTTGTCCATTCTAGGTACTTCATTGCAACTAATGCAACATCAACATTCCGTTCCATCGTTTCTACTTACCCAGGAGAGTTGATTCTTGTTTCAATACAGGTCAGGCATATCTTCTAATATAATATAAATCTAACCTTGATAGACCAATTCATTGTGACAATTACAGCATTAATTCCTGTTCCTAGGCCAGACCCTTTATGGCCTTACCCTCGGCTATCAATGTTTCCATGATGCCGCAGCCACCACTGTGTCAATGAATTCATTGGCAGTTTTATTAGTTCTTCTGTCAACGACATCCCTCTTCAGTAACATTTCTCCTCCAGCATAGCCATTATATCGCTAGTGAGCCATCTCTTAAGCACAACTAGCTTACCAGCATACTATATCAACTTTAGTTCTGCTGCTATTATTTATTACAACAATTTTGACAGTGACTACCTCCTGACGCTTTTATGTTGGCCACCCATATGTTGGTCGTGATTTTCAGTCTCAGCCTGTTGTTGTGATGAATGTCATTGCAAAAATTTGATCATTCCATTTCTTCATCCTTACTGGACAGAAATGTCTTGTTTTCTCCAGTATCATGATGATCACTAATTTGCAGACAGCAAAGCACCTATGGTGCATAACTTATATCTTCAGTCTACTTTAAGACTAAATTCATTGCTTGGCAAGAGAGAATCAGTAAAAAGCGAAGATTCATCTTTCTAGTTATTCTACAATTAGTTTTATAAAAAGAATCTATTAATACTAATATTGGTGGAGCCAATCAATGGAAAGAAAATTTTATGGCCTGGTTTTTCTTCCTTCTTGTGATATCAGAAGAATTGGTATCAAATTCACGAGAACCACAAACTTTTACCTCGAAAAAATAAAATAAATCACTGAAGACATAGTAGTTGAGGGGTTTGAGAAAGAGAATCAGTCAAATATCTTACCTTTTCCCTCGCGGTAAACTAGCCAGCTTGAGTTCAATGTAATGAATAATCACATTCTGTCCCTCTTCCTTCCTATATCAGCTAGCAAGCTTTGATATCAATTGTGGTTTTTTTACCCCTATACCTTCAGTGTCCAAATCCTGACTTCAATAAGCCTGAGCATAGATGGAGGATGCTGCAGAGATCTTTAATTGAAGCTATAACGGATCTCCTTACATCCGATGGGAAGGTAATTATGCTTTCGAAGAACTTTACTTATATTTCCTTATTCAACATGGATCTCAAGGCCAGGTTGCTACCCTTCATCCTCAGTGATTCAAATTAAACTAGGGAAAATAGTTGTTTTCAGTATTCTATTTGTTGTGCCTTTTCCTGTTTAGGGACACTTTGGTTACTGAGATGTGGTTTCATTCAATTCTTCTACCATTTTGAGTTTTATTAATATTGAGGCTAATTCAGATTATTGATGTTGGTCAGGTTTTTCTGCAATCCGACGTAGAAGACGTTGCTATAAGAATGAAAGAACAGTTTTTGAGATATGGCAAGGGTAAGCTTAGTTTGGTGCATGACCTAGGCAATGGCCGCTGTAGTTGGCTTGTGGAAAACCCATTTGGGGTTAGGTCAGACTGGGAGCGACACGTTTTAGAGCGTGGCTTCCCTATGTACCGTTTGATGTTCTCTAAATCAACCGATACTATTTAAGTTATGGGTTCCAGATGATGATGTTATACCAGAAAGATTGCTAATTTAGTAGTTTATCAACCCTTTCAATGGGTTATTGTTTGCTTCTTCTTCTTCTCTCTCTCTAAAATGCAAATGGTCACCTCAATTCACACATTTGTGTAATTTATTCTCTTCAATTGTAAAAGTTAATCATAGGTTCAATATATTCAAATTTATGCAATATTACGAGTATCATTTTTTCGTCTAAATTCTAATGTTATTTGTCATATTGGTTAAAAGAAACTAAAGGTATGTTTGGTACTAAAAAAAAAAGAAATAAGAATGAGAATAAAAATGTAATATTTTACTAAAATGCTCCTATTTTTCTTTTTTAAAGAAAGAAATTATTATTTTTAAAAAGAACAATTTGAACAAATTTTCACTATTTTTCTTATTATTTTATCTACTACATCATTACATAACCGCACACTAAACATGTTATAAGTGTGTGCTTGAATAAAGTTGAACAAACTTAATTTTAATTAAAAGTAAGTTAAAGTTGTTTTACTATAATTAGAGTTTAAAAAATGTGGTTTTGGAGGAAAGATAAACGCCAAATCAAATAAAGCTTTTTGTGCCTAAAATCATATTTATTTTGGAATTCAAACTTATTTTTAAGAAAATATAAATGTAAAACCAAACATGCCAAACATATTCTAAGGACATGTTTGGCATCTAAAAAATTTTGAGAAAAAAGAAAGGGAGAGAGAAAGAGAATGTGAATAAGAATGTGTGATATAATATATAAATAAAAAGACTACTTTGTTTGACGTGAGTTTTAAAGTGAGGGAAAGAAAATAATTTTAGTTGATTTTACATAAATATCCCTAAATAGAAAAACGCTGAAAATAAATAACAAATATCCTTAAAAAAAGTTGATACAAATCTCTTCACTCTCGGTTCTCCTTCTTCTTCCTCTCTATTTCTCTCTCTCTCTCTCTCTCTGAGCAGTCACCATTAGTCGATGAAAGCAAGAAAGAAGAGAAGCATGAGCAATGAAGACGAGGGGAAGACGCACCTGATTGCAAAGGATCTGGATTACGTTGCAAAGGGACGTTGGACGTTGGGTGCCTTTAGACCTTACTCCTTAGTGATTACCAAACATGCGGTGTAAAGATGATATTTTGGTGCTTTTAGTGACTATCACACATGTCCTAAATTAACCCAAACAAAAAAATCTAGCTTATCATTTTAAATGGCAAACAATAGTTTTCATTCGTCATTTTTTTTTTCATTTTTGTTGTAAAATCTCTCTTAAAATTATACATTATATATATATATATATACAATTTGATTTGTTATTTTTTTAACTTATAAGATTTAGATAAATGTATTATAATTTTCGAAATTGAAAAAAGTAAATTACATGGTCCGGTACAGAGAATTTTTTTTTTGCGTCATGACTTTTTTTTTTCCTTTTCAACAGAGGCAAAGGTGAAATCTGCAAATTCTAATTGTTATTATATAGTTTTGGAACATTCTAGATAATTAGAATTTAAAGTCATGTCAGACAAAGAATTTAAAGTCATGTCAGAATAGATAAAAAAACACATTGTAATGTACAAAAAGTTAAAATGCATATGAAGTTAAATAAATTATTTATATTTTTTCTTTTATTGTATTTAAATCATAACAAGAATTGAAGTTAAATAAATTATTTATATTTTTTCTTTTATTGTATTTAAATCATAATAAGAATTGAGAACTTATTGATGAGCAAAAATAAAATGTTAAATAAAAGATTCTTGTTAAGTGTTTTCGAAGGATTCAGATCCATTCCATCGCTTTATAGGCACTAGAGTGTCATGCGTACCACATGGTGTGTAGATATTGACTGTTTTGTGGATCCCACACTTCATTGAGATTCACTTTTTCATTCAATTTTTTTTAAAAATTTTTTTACAAAATAAATCACTGACACTTTGTATTATTTTTATAGAATAAATATTATTGTAAATCTTAAATCATAAACCCTAAACTCTAACTCCTAAAACTTAAACTATAAACTCTAATATTTTATTAAATAAATTAAATTAAATTGTAAATCCTAAATCCTAGACTTATAATATAAAACATAAACTCTAAATCTTAAAACTTAAACTCTAAATCCTAAATTCTAAAATCTAAACTCTAAAACCTAATCCCTAAACTCTAAACTCTAAATTCTAAACTCTAATATTTAATTAAATAAATTATAATAAATTAAATTAAATATTATTATAAACTATAAACCTTTAATCCTAAATTTTAAACTTTAAAATTTAAATCTAAATTCATAATTTAAAATATATCTTTAATTCAATATATCTTTAAATAATTATTAAAAAATATATAAAAAAAAAAGTATACAGCGGCTATTAGGCTCTGAAGTGGATCCATTTTCGTTTTTGAAACCCTCTTAATGCATGTAGGAACATTTGAGTTTTACTTGGACAAGTCAAGAATTTCACCCGAAGGATTTTTTTTTTTTATGCGTCATGACTTTTTTTTTTCTTTTAACAGAGGCAAAGGTGAAATCTGCAAATTATGTTGGTAAATTGAGAGTCCAAGCAATCCTTCTTTGTCTTTGACTATTATATATAGTTTTGGAACATTCTAGATCATTAGAATTTAAAGTCATGTGAGAATAGATAAAAAAACAAATTGTAATATACAAAAAGTTAAAATGCAAATGAAGTTAATTAAATTATTTATATTTTTTTTTCTTTTATTGTATTTAAATCATAACAAGAATTGAGAAAATAGATAAAAATTAGTTATTGATGAGCAAAAATAAAACGTTAAATAAAAGATTCCCATTAAGTGTTTTGAAACCCTCTTAATGCATAAGGGAACATTTGAGTTTTACTTGGACACGTCAAGATTTTCACCCCACTCAATAACACCTTCTTTTTAACAATCTTACTTTCAATTTGCTTGCATGTTCATCCAATTTTTTTTTTTTCACATAACTTAATTTGCATATAAATTTTTGTTATATATAATACGATATAACATGACATAACGAAATACGTCACTTCAAAAATATTCGATAAAATTCAAACGATATAAAGAAAATAACGAACTCCTTTAAATGCTATTAAATCATTCTAATTTAAAGTTATTTGTTTTGAATTATAGGTAACGATCAAGACAAATAACCATAATAATTATCCATTGAATTTGAACTGGATAACAATCTGAGTTAAATCGAATCATCTCCGAAACTTCCTAATCAAATCCTTTAGTCTCTCAAGTTCTATTCCATTACTTAATAACAAGTAAAGAAAGGTATCTCCATTCAAAAGTATAACACAAGAAGTTAATCCGCTTATAAAAATCAGCAACCTACCCCATCAGATCTCCCAAACCGTCCTTTACTTCATTCCTTTTTCGTTCCTCTGTAGATTTTTCAATCTTTGCACTTGCACTGCGAAGACCTTCTTCTCTCTACCAGCCTCCACTCGTCTTGCTGTTCTTCGACCATGGCTAACCAGGCTGAATCCTCAGATTCGTAAGTCTCTATCTCGCTTCGTTTTCAGATCTCCATTCTATCTTGCACTCCGATCCTTCTATTTTGTTATTGTGTCTTGTGTATTTTTAGATTTTTATTTTACAGTTAAAATTTGTTTTTATAGAATCTGATTTTTTATTTCTGTCCTCTTTTCGTGGGCGAAATTTCAGTAAGGGAACAAAGAGGGACTACAGCACGGCGATTTTGGAGCGCAAGAAGGCGCCAAATCGGCTGGTTGTTGATGAGGCCATCAACGACGACAACTCCGTCGTCGCACTTCACCCAGAGACAATGGAAAAACTTCAACTGTTTCGCGGCGACACGATTTTGATTAAGGTAATGTTTGGGCAATTGGTATTTTCATCCCATCTCGTTGTGGGAGAATTAGGTATTTGGGTTGTGAATAAAGGCAAAAGTTTTGTTTTTACCTGGTCGTTCTAGGCTAAAGGCTAATTCTATTTGTGGTAAGGTGTAATATCCTTTAAAACTCGTTATAGAAGTCTGTAAGTAGTTTCAATTGAAGCAGCTAGCTCTGTTACCGAACCGCATTTTTGAGGTCCTTTTTACTGACATTGGGTTCAAGCACTTATATTGCCCTTAAGTTCTTTTGCATGATATATAATGGTTTGATTTGTGCATGAGAGAGGAGGGAAAAGAAGAGAGAAGGGGGGGGGGGTGAACAATTGACTTGATACTTGATAGAACATTCTGTATCAATTCAATGGCTTGATAATTGCGATCCCTTTTTTTTTTTTTTAAGCAAACTTTCTCTATTAAATGTTTTGACTTGCTCTTACCATCTTTGTGATTTTTTTTGGGCAACATTTAAGGAAGCTGAGTTCTTTTTTTTGTTTCTTTTTTGGCATTAGAATAACTTGTTCTCCATTTGATAATTTGTTTATTTACTTCTGCTCTTATGGTCTTATGGTCTTTAGGGTAAGAAAAGGAGAGATACAATCTGTATCGCACTTGCTGATGACACATGTGATGAACCAAAGATAAGAATGAACAAGGTTGTGAGAAACAACCTGAGGGTTAGGCTTGGAGATGTTGTTTCTGTGCATCAGTGTGCTGATGTCAAGTATGGAAAGCGAGTCCACATTCTTCCCGTGGATGACACTATTGAAGGGGTAACTGGAAATCTCTTTGATGCTTACTTAAAACGTAAGTTACTATCATATCTTGTTTGTTAGACAGTGCAATAGTTGTTTCTTGATTTCATTTGTTTCATACTCCTTAAATTATGTTCCCTTTAATCTGCAGCCATCCTCTCAGTCAAAAATGATTATTAAAAAAAAAATTTGTAGCTCATTGTTTTGTTGACAACATGTCCTCCAACCTGTGGCTTAATGTGCATAATAGCTCGATCATATTTTAAAACAAAAAAAATCCAAAAAAATGGAAAAAATCATTATTAAAAAAAAAAAACCATTTGCTTGCATAGGCGGAAAAAGTATTTCCTCGAGCATCTAAAATCAATGATCATCAATTGCCGCTTCCTTATCTCCTTATAGGTGACATATTCGGTTAAAAATCTATTTCACATGAGTTGTTACATAGTATCACTTAAGCCTAGTTCATAGATGACGATAGTAAACTGCATAATGAATGCTTTTAGGGTGAGATTATACTTTTACCTTCATTCTATGTGTTGTTTCTTTGAGGGTTATTACCAGAAAGTTGTTGAAGTTAAATGGGAGCTGGATGTTGTTGAACTTCTGTTATGTTATGTTGTTGGCATTGCTTGAGATCACCTGCATATATGCTTGTTTGTGCCTATTATAATATGAATACTAAGTCCTGTCCTTTCAATTTTGCAGCTTATTTTCTGGAGTCATATCGCCCAGTGCGGAAGGGTGACTTATTTCTTGTGAGAGGGGGGATGAGAAGTGTAGAATTCAAGGTTATTGAAACTGACCCTTCTGAGTATTGTGTTGTTGCACCAGACACAGAGATCTTTTGTGAAGGAGAGCCTGTGAAAAGAGAAGATGAGAACCGATTAGATGAGGTTGGTTATGATGATGTTGGGGGTGTAAGAAAGCAGATGGCCCAGATTAGGGAATTGGTGGAACTGCCACTGAGGCATCCACAGTTATTTAAGTCTATTGGTGTTAAGCCGCCCAAGGGAATTTTGCTGTATGGGCCTCCCGGGTCTGGTAAGACTTTAATTGCCCGAGCAGTTGCAAATGAAACTGGTGCCTTCTTTTTCTGCATCAATGGACCAGAGATCATGTCAAAACTGGCTGGTGAGAGTGAAAGCAATCTGAGGAAGGCATTTGAGGAAGCTGAAAAAAATGCACCATCTATCATCTTTATTGATGAGATAGATTCAATAGCTCCTAAGCGGGAGAAAACTCATGGAGAAGTTGAGAGGAGGATTGTTTCCCAGCTATTGACACTCATGGATGGGCTAAAATCACGTGCACATGTAATTGTTATTGGAGCCACAAATCGTCCCAACAGCATTGACCCTGCTCTTAGGAGGTTTGGAAGGTTTGATCGGGAAATAGATATTGGTGTTCCAGATGAAGTTGGCCGTCTAGAGGTGCTACGTATCCACACAAAGAATATGAAGCTTGCAGAAGATGTAAGATTGAACCTGTTTTCCCCTATATATTTGGTTCCATTTTGGATGTTCATAAAGAATTTTCTCCATTGTGCCATTTGCAGGTTGATTTGGAAAAAATTTCCAAGAATACTCATGGATATGTTGGTGCTGATCTTGCTGCTTTGTGTACTGAAGCTGCACTTCAATGCATCAGAGAGAAGATGGATGTGATTGACTTAGAAGATGAGACAATTGATGCTGAGATACTGAACTCAATGGCTGTGACAAATGAGCATTTCGAGACTGCTCTTGGATCAAGCAATCCTTCTGCACTCCGTGAAACAGTATGTATTTTTAGCAATCTCTTCTTTCAAATATAGCTCCTTTTCTCTCATTTCCCATCTCTTGACCACCTCCTTTTCGTGTTTGCTCCTTCTAAAGTGACAACTCTAACGTGGACTTGCTGATGAAATAGGTTGTTGAAGTGCCCAATGTCAGCTGGGATGATATTGGTGGCCTTGAGAATGTTAAGAGAGAACTCCAAGAGGTAACTAAAAATTTCGCATTCAGTTATGTCACTTTCTTCCTTTGATCTGCCTTTAGGTTTTAATACTGTTTCTCTTTTGCAGACTGTTCAGTATCCAGTGGAACACCCTGAAAAATTCGAGAAGTTTGGAATGTCCCCATCAAAGGGTGTTCTTTTCTATGGTCCTCCTGGATGTGGTAAGACACTTTTGGCTAAGGCTATTGCCAATGAATGCCAGGCGAACTTCATCAGTGTTAAAGGTCCTGAGCTACTTACAATGTGGTTTGGAGAAAGTGAGGCTAATGTGCGGGAGATATTTGACAAGGCCCGTGGTTCTGCTCCATGTGTTCTGTTCTTTGATGAACTTGACTCAATTGCAACTCAGGTTTGTAACAGTTAGGGTTATTAATTTATGATTTGGACATCAAGCTAACTTTATCTGTTTTGGAAACATTATCGTATTCATCTTAAATACATTGCATGGAGAAAATTTGTGCGCCTTGTGGCAACTACCATGATTATTTTCTGTGGTTACTTGTCTTTACATCTTTTCTTTGCTTTGTCTTCTAGAGGGGTAGTAGTGTAGGAGATGCTGGCGGTGCTGCTGACAGGGTTTTGAACCAACTCCTTACAGAAATGGATGGGATGTCAGCTAAGAAAACTGTGTTCATCATTGGGGCTACCAATCGACCAGACATTATAGACCCTGCTCTTCTGCGCCCTGGCCGTCTAGACCAGTTGATCTATATCCCCCTCCCGGATGAGGAATCCCGTTATCAAATATTTAAATCCTGCTTGAGAAAATCCCCTGTTGCAAAGGATGTTGATCTCGGAGCTCTAGCCAAGTATACTCAAGGCTTTAGTGGTGCTGATATTACTGAGATTTGCCAGCGCGCATGCAAGTATGCTATAAGAGAGAACATTGAAAAGGTACTTTTCTGAAGACTTTCTTAGTATACTTCAAGCTAAGTGCCTCAATAAAATTACAGTAGTGGATTCGACTTGAGCTTCTTTTTTGCCTCAATTTGTTTTGGCAGGACATTGAGAGAGAACGGAGGAGAAGGGATAATCCTGAGGCCATGGAGGAAGATGTTGAAGATGACGTAGCAGAAATCAAGGCAGCTCATTTTGAGGAATCGATGAAGTACGCACGAAGGAGTGTAAGTGATGCCGATATTCGCAAGTACCAGGCATTTGCCCAAACATTACAGCAGTCTAGAGGATTTGGATCCGAGTTCAGGTTTACAGACAGTAGCTCTGGTGCTGCTGCTGCCTCAGCTGACCCTTTTGCAACTGCTGCAGCTGACGATGATGATCTTTACAGTTAGGTCAAACGTGTGCGTTTGTTTTCCTTCCGAATGGCATCAACACATTTATGTATTTTTCATTTTGTGAATGAAGTCTGTAGGGCTTCCATTGGATTATTATTGTCTTTGAAAGTTGGAAAGAATTATTCAAAACCTATGTTTACCGTATTGCTAGAGGAAAGGATTATTCAACACATTTATTATTGTCTTTAATAGCTTCTCTGCTCGTCTCTGGGGTGTCCCAAACGTTATATTTATGCTTCAAATTCCTCGATGCACTTCATTTTTTTTTTTAGACATAAACTACCCAACTTTTACGATCAAACCTGAACGATTGCTATAGAGGGACAAAATGCCAAGCAAAAGGGATTGACTTGGAATATGGAGGCAACAGTGATGTTAGGCCTCTAAATCAATCCAAACGAGCTCGCTCTATTAATCTGGGAATCAAGAAACACAATTAGGGTAGTGTCTTGCATGAACCAAACTAAAATAGCTTTTTTCTTAAATTTAAACTCGTTATTTTGTTTTGGGTTCACAACAATCATTTCTGAATTATGGCACAAATCAAGTCCATACAAAACAAAACACAGCATCCATGCTTGGTATTCTGGAGTCAAAATTAAAGGAGAAAAATCTCTCGTCTAGCAATACTAAATGAAAATTTTATTCTTACCGACACTTGATAAATAGTCTCGGAATAATCTCTTTTTATTATCATTTTATACAATGACAACGAAAATAAAAAATTATTCTCCTAGAAATTAGAGTAAATACGAAAATAACTGTTTGGGGTGGAAAATTGAAGGAGCTAAATTTCCATGGTGTATAATTTAAGGGGTGAAATACTATCATAAAAAACTTGTTTAGTTATATTCGTTAGTACATTCAAATCAATAATCCAAATTTGAGCCAATTCTCAATCATTGTTTAAATTATACTCTTCACAACGAAATATTCAAACAACTCCACCAAGCTGATTTCTCTGACTTTGTTAAAGCAAACACAAGGGCTCTATCAATGTCGCACTCAAGCTTTTCACCGTCGCAACCTCACAGCACCACACAACTCTATCAATGCCCGTTGGAAACTTCCATTGGACCCACTCCACTCCACCATGATCCCAAGAAATCACAAATTCAGAGATAAGACAGTAAGAGCGATCAAGCTCCCTTCTAAAATATTTCATCCTTCCTAACTCAAACATGTAAGAGAACTTTCGAAGGAGTCTCTCTCTTGCTCATAATTTCTCCTTTGCAATCCCTTCCCGTTGTCCTTTCCGTTTGGAAGGTACTATGCATCGTTGCAGAAATTAATGATTAGGGGTGAAATGAAATCTGAGGGCCTCAAGTAGGGAGGCCAAATAGTGTGGAAGTTTAATGAAACACGTAATGAGCTTAACACATCACATCATGGGGAGCTTAAGGGAGTAGAATATATGTATGGGGTGAAATTAATCCAGCTCATTGGGTCAGTGATAAGACATAAGCACTTATATGCAGGAGAAACAGGGCTCATGTCCCTCAGGGAAAAGCAGTGCTCCACGAGACTGTAGGCTTAGGGTTGGTGCCTCTATGCTAAAGACATGATTTTTTAACCAATTATCATTCACACCTACTCCTGACTTGACTAAATAACTTTTCTCACAGACACACTCACATGAACGTCAAGTGTAATGGGTCCTCGCTTCTCAACACACATATACCTTTTTTATTTCTCTCATCATAAACGTATACAAATGGGTGAATTATATTAATTTTTTAATCTAATTTGAATTGAATTGAATTGAATAGAATCATAAATATATAAATTCTCATATTTCTTATTTTTATTTATTTATAAGACTTTTACTTGAATTCTTGTTTTAAAAAATTGAATGTCAAATTATTTAAACTAACTAATATTATTTTTTTTCAATCTCACTAAATTATATATTTTTTAATTTTAAATATTATATTCTGTTCCTTTTAATATAATTTTTTGTTATTGAAGTTAGCTTTACAGACATTATGTGTTTTGTTTAGTTATAAAATTATTTAATAGTTTTAATTGTGATATTAAAAAAATTATTGCTTCAAATAAGAGCTTAATATTAATTTAATTATTTTTATCATCATGTTAAAAATAAAATTATAATGTCATATTACACAAAAAGTTAATTGATTTGATCAAAGTAAACTGAATAGGAGATTTTTATAATATGTATTGTTGAGTATCTTGAATTATTTGATAAATCAAATTGTGATCTAACTCAAAATTTTAGGAGCACGACTCAAAAAGTAAAGAAAAAAATTGGTGGTATGTGGAGTGATTCTATGGAACGACTCGCTTTATGTTTTCTTCTTATTTGGGAACAGTTATGTATTTTGATAAACAGAGAAGTTTCAATTTTTATATTGTATTGTAACATTTTGTCTAAAAAAATAAGAAATTTTTTTCTACCCGTAGATATAAGTCACATTGATCAAATCACATTAAATTCGTATGTGTTTTTAAATTTTGTTTTGTGTGCATTTTACTTAACATGCATAAAAATATAAAGAAAATCAAGTATAATATTTAAATCGAGAGAAATATCAAATATAATTTAATTCAACCTATATTAATATAATTAATATATAATTTACCCCATGTAATTTCACATTTCAAATTTGTATGCCTCTTTCTACCACATAACTGCATCTTCTTCCTCCCCAAAAAAAGCAAAATTCATTATTGAATGAGGAATCTTGATTTGAATTTGTACTAGCTATGCTTAGGTGGGCAACAATATTGTAAGCCTAGGAAATTATATATTTCTCTGTATTTAGTTGTTGATGTGAGTGTGTGTTTTTTCTTTCTTGGTCAAAGTATGGTTTGGGACAGGTTTGTGTTGTAAATGAGGATCAAGATATGGAGGAGGGAACATTGTTGGTTGGCAAATCATATGGGTGCATTTAGTGGCACAATAATTGGAAACAAACACATCAAATCATATCATATACCGTAAAATAATAGTGGAGAGAGCAATATCACAATATATATCATATCATACACGTAGATGCCAATTATGCCGTTGAAGAATGAGAGCTATGTTTTATTGTTTATAGTATACCCCGCTCATAATTTTTTTTGCCATTTTTTCCTCCTCACTTCTATGGGATATACATCTAAAAAGGAGGTATCTTAATTCTCCATACAACTCAAAATCAATAAATTTAACCACTGTGATTAGGAACTTGATCGGATTGCCTGGTTGGACTAGTAATCAATTTAGAATAAAATTTTAAAATTGGTGAGTGATTAATTGGTCAAAAATAGTTTAAATTCAGATAAAAATTAGTGCTAAATGAACTAGTTAAACCGGTCCACTTGATTTTCTTTTTAAATTTTACTTATTTTATAATCAAGTAATAAAAAATTAATATTACAAATCAATCAATTTTAGTGAAGATGCTAATATATTAATATTTTATAGATTTGAAATCAATGAATATTATATTGATTAATAATATTTTCTTATTATTTGATTATTTTTTGTTGTAAACTTTTAATTATAGATATTTTTATGTAATCTAATTTTTGATTGAATTTGTAAATTTAATTATATTTACAGTACTTAATTATATATAAATTTTTAAAATATTTTAAAGTATACTAATTCAACTATGATCTGACAGTTGATTAGTAAATTGATGCCTCTACTAGTTTAATAACTAATCTAATTTTTAAAACCTTAAATAGTTAAACTATTGTTAAACTTAACATTGATTAACACAGTTGTAATGATTATTTAAACTTTAAAACATTAAAGATTTGATTTTTAAAGATGTACATTTAGAGCAAACTTAACTCTTTATGTTCAATAAGTTTAAAAGATTATTATTTTTTATATAGAGTGAAATGATCTTCTTGTTAAAATTTAAAACCAAAAAAAAAGCAACTGTTGAAATATATTTGCAGTTATATAAAACGACTTCTTTTATGTGAATCCGTTTTATAGTTCCAGGCAGTCACTTATATTATAAGATATTTTCAAGTGAATATTTTGTATCTGCTAAGAAATTGTCATTTATTTGTTAGAAAATAATACTGTAGATATTATATTCAATTTTCGAAAATAAAAATCTCCCCACTGTCACCTCTTTGAATTTGTATCTCGATCATTCTTAGTTAATTATTTGACTACTTCAAATTCTTCCCTTTATCACACGAGATATTCTTATTGATTTATAATTAAATAATGTTAGTGATTAACATATTTAGGAGAAAAGGTTGCACGAGAATGAGATCCACAATTATAAATTCCTAAATTCTCAAACAGGAACTCGAACATAATGCGTTAACTAATTACAAAACAAGATTTCACTGAAGTTTGCACATAAATCATTTTAACTGGATCAGGAAAATTTTCAATACAACACTCTCTAAGTCTCTACAGTAATTCAAAAGTTAGGTAGGGTTTGCAATAAACACAAGCCAGACTATGGTATGGATAAGTTTAGGAAGAGTTCAATATTTTTTTTGACATTTCAATTGCTCAAATTTTTTTATTACTAAACCACGTCGAAATCTTTATAAAATACTTTTTTTTTATAATAATGACTTTCCTTATTTAAGTAGACAAGATATATTATTAGAATTTAGAACTACAATATTTAAAAATCATTAAGTTATAACTAATCTATATTTTCCTTTTTTTTCAAAGTTGATTTTTTATTAACAAAATTAGATATCATATTTAGAGAAAATAAATATCTTGAAGCAACCAATATCAGTAGTTTGTAAGGTTTAAAAAATTGAATCGGTCGTTGAATCAGTTAAAGTATCGGTTCAAAAGTTAATAGTTGAATCGTGATTGAACTACTAGTACTTAAAATATTAAAATATATAATTAATATATATATATATATATATATTACTGCCTCATATTAAAATCTTAACATATATAATATATAATATTAAAATATTCAAAACATGTTACAAATATACGTTTATACTAATCTTAGATATTTTTTTAATAGTTTAAATTTTTAAAATTTTTTTAAAGATACTTAATAATATTTAGTAAAAAAATAAAAAAATTTAAAAAGGACTGGTTGAACCATCTAATTCGTGAGTTTAACCAATTTAATCGGTTAAAATTTTCACTAATTTTCAAGTTTAAATCAAATTAAAGATTGATCAATTTATTAATTTTTCTATCCAATTAATTCAATCTGAGTGAACTATGGTAATTTGTATATTCTTTTAAAAAAGTTACAAGATAAGTGAGAAACCATATTAATGAGGAGGAGGAAATTAAAAGGGAGAAGTACCAGGTACAAGCTCCAATTAGGTACAAGCTCCAATTTTGACTAATTGACAGGCAAGAGAATTGGTGTTATGCTTTGTTTGAAAATTTTAAAGACCACGAATTGGCTCATTAATGAAACGAAGGAGTCGTGGAAAAGTTTGAAACGTTCCCACACGCACCCATGTCCAGAATTATCATATTCATTTTAATTCTGAAATTTCCTTCAAATTTGCATAAAATAATCATTTTCGGTTATTATCAAATTTTTAAAAATTAAATCATTTATTAAATTAATAAAAGTACTTATTTATAATTCATTAGTCTACTTGTAATCATATTTGTAATAATTATATATATATATATAATATAATCAATTAATAAATATTTTTATTTTTAATCATAGTAAACTTATATTATTATATATATGTATGTTTGTAATTGTTTTTTTATTTTTGTTGTTGTTTTATTTATTTTTGGCAAAAAAAATATTATAAAAAATAAATGGGAAAAGAAGAAATAAAAGAAAATAAAATAATAAAAACTTGCCAAATTTCATATAATGTAAAAAATAATTATACTTCATAAATAGTAATTTTTTTTTTCAAAAAAATCAGTTGAATTGGTTCTTGATTTTTAACTAGTTTTTTTAATTAATCGAATTTTTAGGTGAATTAGATCATATTAATGATTAATTTTTTTATCAAATCCACTAATACAATTCGTATTGGTCCGACTGTATAATATATGGTTATTATATAACATAGTCACAAGCATGGCATAACGGGACTGAAGGGAAAAAAAAAAAAAAAAGAAGAGTTGGAATTGGGAGAAAATAAAAATATGATAAAAGAGAAAATGAGATGAGGAAATATGGAAGAACTGACAAGTGGTTGGAGAAGATAACCTAAAATTAAAGGGAAAGGGCGGTGGTGAGGTGAGGGTCGTTGCTTTAATGGTGGAGCAGCCACACGTGCGGGGCCACGTGGAGAGACGTGAGTGGAGGTACACAGAAGAGAGATGCTGAGTTGGAAGGACGAGGCGCGGAAGAGGAAGAGGAAGAGGCCAAGAGGGTGACATTTCACGGTTACGTTTGAAGGATGTCAGGATTGCACGTGTTTTTCCCTTTGCCTTTCCCCCCTATCCTATGCCTATACCTAAGCATCAGGTCCCCCTATTCCTATTTTCAATATTCCCTTCCCTACTCGCTTGCTTATCCACTTAGTATATATGTTTGAAAAACAATGGAGTAAACTTAAATTTTGATTAACTACAATTTATTGGATTAATTTTAAAAAAATTTAAGTTTGGATAAATTATAATTTATACAAATAACAATCTAGAGTTTTCACTAATACCATCGTTTGAATATAAAATTACGTTAATATAAAGACTCTCAAATATGTTATTTTATACCAAAATTATATTAATACCATTCAAGCTATGATTGGTTAGTTTTAATACACCTGGTTGGTTAGTTTTAATTAGTTCAATTATTTTTTAAAATAAAATTTGAATTTAAATATTGTGAATCAACCAACCATGATTTATTGGAGTTCAAGAGATTCAACTTTTTGTTTTTCTTGAGCAAGATTTCAAGTTTAAATATTACAAATAGAGAAAATTAACACTAAAAAAGCTTTGTATTTTTGTAATTCAAGTCAATTCGAACCAAATTAATTAAAGTCCCAATGAGTGTTTTGGGATACTAGTGGTTTAAACTCAAAAAGGAAAAAAAAAAGGTGAATATAAAAATTTAATACTTGAAAGCTTTTATGTCTTTATAATCTAATCTAACTTAAACCAAATTAGTCAAGGTATATTGTATTTTTGAATACTGTAATACCAAAAAAAAAATCACCAAACAAATAATTTCTCATCTTAACGCTAATAAATTGTGGTGTCTGTATTCCTTCGCTATCTATTAAACTTCATTTTGCCATAATTTAGATATTTGGTTTTCATTTCATTAAATATTATATAAACTAAATAAAATTAGTACACAAATTTTAAACATTATAAACTTTCTCAAATTTTAAAATATTGCAAAAAAATACCCATAATGAAAATTACTTAGTTGTAGCTAAGTCATTTTCTTTTTTTACACTTTAAAGATTAAAAATATTTTATTATGCTGAAAAGTTTATTTAGTAGTTTTTATAAATAAATATTATTTTTTAGGAGATAGAATTTACTCTTTTCTATTCTTTTACAAAAAAAAATTAAATTTTTAACGAGTTCTGTCTTTAAAAATGTTATATTTCAAAGTACTTATTTACAAAATTTTAAAATAAAAAATAAAAAATTTAACATTTTCTTTTACTCTACATGTAACACATTCTCTAATAAAATACAAGTGAAACAACTTATGCTAGTACCCTAAATGATTATGACCCACTGTCGGATTTACATAGTGCTTTCAATTTATGAACTATTAAAGAAAGTTAAGGGTAAGGTTAAGTTATTTATTACAAAAGTAAATAAGGAAAAATGAAAGAGTAATTAACGAGGCAGAGAACTTGAGTTTTAGAGAGATTAAGCTCTCCATTGTAATTGCATTCTCTAAAAAAAAATGCATGAAAATTATGTATAGAGCTTTATACACATATCTTTATATATTGCTAAAAGAGATCTAACAATAAAAATTTGATCTTTCTAAAAGTCCAACTCCATGTAAACTCATCAAGGTGAAATAGCAAGGTGAATGTAGGAGAAGAAAGAGAAAATTTATACACATTTTTTTATATCTTTACTATAAAATTCTTCATTAATAATAGAATATGTACAAAAGGTTTGGGATTTGAATAATTTGTTTGACTGAAAAACTAAGTGAGAATGAATCCCAACGGTGCTTGACTCATTTAGATCAATAGTTATGAAAACTAACAATTCAAATTTTATGATTATTTAAAACAAAATCAATATCCTAAAATTATGTTATTTGTAATAAAAACCAACGATCTAAATAGGTTAAACACCGAAAGCTAAATAGGGTATTTGACACAATTTGACACGTTAAATTTCACAACTAACAGTTTAGATTCTAGAATGCTTGAAAGCCAAACAGAGATTTATTGACAAGTTAAAAAAGATGTTTAGCTCAATATGACTCGTTAAATTTTACTACTAACGATTCAAATTTTAATATATTATTTTTTTAAAAAAATTAATCATGCACTAATGAATTATAAAAAAATATAAAATTATTTTTTTAAAGATTATACACTTGACTTATTTTAATTATAAAATTATATATTTATTATATTTTAATCAATTTAATAAAAAATATATAAAAATTGTACTTAATTTTTTTTTTTAAAAAAAAGAAGAGTGAGGTGGGACCCAACGAAAAGGGAAGAGTGAAAGAAGAAAAAGAGTGAGGGCCGCACGAGGGGAGCAACTGCCCATAGGACCCACCACACATCAACTCTCTCTCTCTCTTTCCTTTCTTCTCTTTTCGATTCTTGCTGTCTCCCTTCTCTGCCCTCACACAATTACTCTCTCTCTCTCTCTCTCTCTCTCTGTTATTTCCAAATCTATCTGAGTGTTCTGTGTTCAGTATTCAGTATTCACACTTATGTATTAATTATGTGTCACTTCTTCACTCTCCCTTGATTCCCATTCATCCCTATCAAATCAACGCTCTACGCCCTCTCTTACCCTAATCATTTCTGAGACCAACGACTCATTTTCACTTTATTACCTGCCAAATTCGCCCCCAATTATATGTTTCAACTTATAACTATTTGTGAAACCATCGTCTCGCACTACTAATAATTATGGCTTATTTTTCATATATATATATATATTTCGTTCCCATTAATTTTCAACCTCCTGCTTTTACTTTTGACCACTTCTATTATTCTACCCTTTCATTTCATCCCCATCTGCTACATTTATTTGTTGCTTCCATTGAAACATCTAACCAAGAAATGGTGGGATTTCAGGACACCGGAAAAGAAAACAAAAACAATTATCATAAGAGTCTAAGAAAGATGGACCCAAAAATTATTAATGTAAATTAATTCGAAGGCTTCCTCCTGTCTCGTGTTTCCTTGGCACAAGGACCCTTGCGATTACACTGTCTGAAAAATTTGACTAATCTTCATATTGGACTTTGATGCCCTGGGACGCATCATAATTTGTGCATTAAACAAACTCAGTACTACCTTTACGACCGACCTCACTTACATCACCATTTTTTTTTCTTTTTAAAAAAAGATCACATCACAGATTATTGGCCATGCCAGTAAAGGAAAATGTAGCTTGCCATTGTTTCTTTCTAACTCCTCTTTAACTTAGCGTCATTTAAGATTAGGTGGATAATGACAGATCAATGTTCAGATTAGCCACTTCTTTTTGTCAATTAGCGAGAACAAGGTTTGAGAGAGAAAGATCAGATAAGATGGCCAATTAAACTAAATAGCCAAAGCAATTAATGAGTGAGCTTTTATAGTTCATAAAAGCTGCAGAATGGGATCTATCTGGAATGAGCTTCCTTTTGGAGGCATGATGACACCATGAAGGACGAAGGCTGTGCTACAACATTAATTGCAAAGATACTCACTTCCCCAGAAGAAAAGGGCCCTCCTTAAAAGCTAAAGCCAAAGCTACTTTATGCACCATCCATAATTCTGCCATGTGAACTGTAAATTTATATATATATATAATTATATGTATATGGGTCTTAACAAACAATCAAACCCTCGTTTGTTATATAATTATAAACCAGAATCTCATAGATTTTATGTCAGTCATATCAGTGAAGTTAAATTATGATTATCCTTATCTTTCTGGTTTATACTTCTCAAGCTAGAACTTTGAAGAACTGAAGGAGAATGCCTAAACCTCAAATAACATCTATGTAAGAAGATGAAGATCTACTAGAAAAAGTTGTGAAAGCTGAACAGATCTAATCTCTTTCACATATCAGCTGAAAAATTAATGCACATCGTTTTATATAATGCAAGCAATTAATCCCCTTAAGCCAAAAGAAGTTACAATTTCTAGTAAGTATGACATTAACAAAACAACCCCCCTTCCTCCCTTTTTAGTTACAACCTTATACTGATATATAGAGAAGCTCAGATGACGATGATGCTTCCAAGTTCCAAGCTTTAACTGAACAATTAAGCTTCCTAAACTTCTCAGTGCTCGCCTCGCTCATGCCAACACAGAAGCATCGCTATGCAACGACGAACAATGTAGAATTTGGCTCTCTGCTTCTTCACCAGATGGCTGCACTTCTGCCCAAAGGACTTGCAGGGGTCGCAAATTTGCTCCTCTGGATGATGATCACTTTGGCTTGTGTTGCTTTCCTTCAATGCCATGAATGATCTATATCTACAGGCTATGGCTAATTGATCTCTTCCTGATTTGCCACCATATATGAAAGCAGTAAATATAGTGGTGGAAACATGGGTGCTTCAGCTTGGTGTTATTAGGTATTTATATAGCAGAGGCAGAGCTGATATGAGATATCTACTTGGGTAGGAAGCCAGTAATTCTGGGTCTTCTAGATCAAGTATGGACTGTTACTATTGCAACCCACTAGTTGTCAGAGGCATATGAAAATAGAATGGGCCAAGGTTACTATAAATTTTACCCTCCTAGTCCTGTGTACTATATATCTTCCAGTCAGAGAGAAAAAAATAAAAAGAGGAGGAAGGGTTACTTTATTTCAACTTGGTGACAGATTTCTCTCAATATATTATACTTGTTTTTGCCTATACAGAATATTCATGGTCTCAAGTTTGGATTATTGAAAGGAAGAGTAGGATTATGGCTTAAATTGAGAGGGTGGAAGGAGGGTTATAGGGAGGCTAATGCTTCATGGAGTTCTAACCCTTTTTGCCTATTTGAAAGGACAGAGTGTGTGGCCCAGACTACGTATTTGAAACTCAGTAATTATAGAGGCTATTTAAGTTACTTAAGAATTGTCTGTTGTTGTTAGAATGTAGTGAACACAAGCATATTGGAGGCTTTCCTTTTTCTCGTTTCTGCATTGTTTGTGACAAGCATGACATGAAGTTTCCTTCATCCCTCTAGGCAATGCCATGTCCTGCTCATTGGTCATACTCGCAATTTTCATGTCTTGGCGTTGCATAATTGTTCGTCTTTTGGCGTCTTCATTTTGCTTCTTTCTTCCAGTTTGCAAAAGTTCATTATAAGTAACTTCATTTGGGTCGGGGTGCTCTCTGTGTTTCTGAAGTATACGCCTACAATGATATTAAAAAGAAAAAAAAATTAGAGAGACCCTTGAATGTTGATTGATCGGTTAAGAAGGTCGGGTTGAGTGTGATGACGTGAACATTAAAATCAGAGACAGAGAGGCACCCTTGATGGGGCCCATCTTGTGGCGAAACCTGAGTCGGTCAGACACTTTTGTGTTGGGTTTGAAGATGCCTTTTCGATGAAGGGTCTTTATCCACCATAATTTCAACTCAAACTTCATGATTACCGCCATCATTTGCAATGGTTTAATTAATTTCTCATATAATGGATCAACATACAAGCTAATCAACCTCAATCACACTTGGCAACTTTGTAGCTTAGATATTCACGTACTAAGCATTAGATTTTGGAATTGAACTGGACAGTAAATTGGTTAGGAGGTTGAATTTTCGGGTCATTTATTGAATTGTTAAATAACCTATTAAACTAAACTGTGTTGTTTAGATATTACACTCAACTACAGTTATATGCAGTTAATATATACATATATATATATATATATATATATATATATTACTTGAAGAAATTAACTAGGCTGTTTTCTTTTAATTTCCTTGATCTAACATGCGTCCACCCTTTTAGCAAATCTCACAGTATTACATTCTTTTGTTGTGCACGAATCAGTTGAACATAACTGTTGATTCAAATGAACACTACATTAGTACACATTGTTATTAACCAACTAATCATGACAATGACAAACCATAAATCAACGATGACTAAGCTAAGCCTTGGAACAGTCATGTATAATTTTTCGTTTTTTCCGGAATGCATCCAAAATGCCACTGGGATGTACTGGGCAATAATATCCAGATTAATAATATAACAGAAGAGGAGAATCAAATGAGAATATGAGAATATAATAATAAATCAAGTCCTGAATCATGTGGGGGTTCAGGAGTAGTGTGCTCTCTAGGCCAGCCAGACTCTAGTGCTTACTCCCAAAGCTCCACCACCTTTTCTTCTTTCTTGACTCGCTTGAAGGTATATCTGCATCAGTAATTTAACGTATATAACAAGCCTAACCAGTACTTGAATTTTGAAAAGAGAAAAAAGATAATTGAAACTTCATATAACCTAAAAACTAAACCAGATAAATTAACAAACTCTAATTAGCCAACTCAGAGAAGCTTGATGTTTCAATTAAATAAAACTCCAGTCTAGTGACTCTCACCACTGATAAGCTTGTTTCAAACTGATTCAACCTAATGATGGAATTGTAAAAGTACCTCCTTGAGGATAGATGGAGTTGTAATGCACCTCTGCCCAAAAACTCAGGAAAATCACTGCAATAAACACACACATTATGCAAGGAGATTATTTGATGAACCAAAGAAATCGGTCCTAATTAATTTACCCAAAAAACTTAATTTACCCAAAAAAAAAAGAAAAAAAAAGGGGCCCTAAAACAATACTAAAACTAATGCTTGAATCAATACCAAAAACCGATCAACCATCAAAAGTCATAACAGTACTAATATGACAAAAAATATTGATAAGCTAAATGGAAGTTAATTTAAACAACTTCCAAAACTGGCTCTCCAGATTTCCATCTGAGGCAATCCGCAAAACAGAAACTCACGGAACTTTTAAGTTAAAAGTCATTCTAGAAATGAAAAAAAACATTACATTATAGAAATAGAATAGCGCCATTAATGAAAGAAGAGAATACAAAATAGAAGAATAAATAAGCCCTGGCAGGGATGCGAGCGGCCTCCACTTAGGCTTAAGTGAAAGATGGGCTCAAAGCTGCCTAACCTCGTTTTGGCTTCTCAAAATGAGGAAGAATCTCTATGCAAAAGGTGTCCTTAAAAGAGGTCATCACAAATATTCTCACACCACACTGGAGACAAAAGAAGAAAAAGAATTTGAAGGTATTAGTCATAAAGTGAAAATGCATATAGTATCGTGGCTAATTTCAAAAAATATTCTAAACTTATCAGTGACATCATCTCAAGTGGCACAGAAGGAATTAGAGCTTATCACGTTATTTAGAGAGTTGAAAGGGTTGAGAGGGTTAATAGACTTTATCAGGCAACTATGCCTCAAAATTGGTACACCCACACTTTTATTGATTTATTTTAAAATTTTTTCAACAAACAGAAAAACAACTCTGCATTAAAGACTAACAACACCAACTGTTATATGACTGACTGAAGAGTCTGATAGTTGTACAAGGCCAACAACTGATCCAGACACTCAGGTTGTTCACAGCCAAATTCAATCATCCTATCTATGGAAAAATTTGAAATAATGACTACAACAATAATGGTTAAGAAAATAGCAAACAACCGAACATGAAACTTTAATGAGGCAGCTTGGGAAAGTTAAATGGTCATACAACTGGTTTGTTATTTCCCTCCATGTTTGGCAAACAAATTTTATCTCACAGCAGAGAAAAAATTCATGGAAAAATCTACGAGAAAGAAATACTAAGCTGCAGAAATAGAAATACTAAGCTGCAGAAATCATACCTTATCTGCAGCTGCTTGAAGAGTTACATGATCACCCCATTCACCACTCCTAGTTTGATTCACAAAGAAAGTTCAAAAAAAAAAATTTGGTTAGGTCAAAAAGAATTATATGCAACTACACACGCACACAAATGGAAGAAAGGGTAGGGGGTAAGGAAGTCGACTATTACTTAGACATTTTATCCAAATAGTCGCCGTATTCCATGGGAACATATCCCTCATAAATCTCTGGATGAGACTTGAGCTGGTAAAAAAAATCATTAATGCCAACAACAACCAAAACCCAGAAGTAATGAACAAAAGCAGAGAATATATTATAATCCAGGCAAGCATATTAAAAGAAAATCCACTGGACAGCTAACCTGATCCACAACTTGTTGTCTAACAAACTCGTGGTGCTCAGGTGTGTGATATAATTGATCAGATAATGCACGGAACTGAAGATGAACAAACATAGATAATCATTACGAAAAATTTACCAGTTCAGATATGTGAAGTTACGATTATTCACTAATGAAATCAACTTAGCAGCTGTGGAGACTTGATAATTGTATATAATTGGAAATTGGCAATTGTAAAAGTAACAGAGCAACAGACCTGGCAGTTACCATCACCTTGTACCTTATGTTCCATGAAATCATATAACTGCAATCTGTTAAAAATATAAGCAGCTTAATTTGACTAGTTGAGCAAAGCACAACGAAGCCCATCTATGACAAAAATAGTGATTGACCTCAAATAGCAAAAGAAATACAAGTTATACACTTACCGGACAAATATGATACACATATAATGGCAGTAATGACATACCAACTCTAAAGAAATACAAAGTTTACAAATAATACCTGTCTAAAAGCCTTTGATGATCTGAACTTGCTTCGTCAATTGAAGGGATTTCTCCATTAATTCTGGGAACATGCTACAGAACAGAAAAAAGCAATTTAAACACCATACAAATTATTACAAGAACTGAATTTTTAAAATCATACCAAAAGTGAAGGGCTATAGGTTTAAGCTAAATAGATAAATTCATCATAAGAAAAAGAAATGGTAACTGACAGTCAATAAAATTAGTGCTTGAAGAAATGGTGATGCATGCAAGAGCAAGGATCTCAGTCTTTTTTCTTTTTGTTCCATATCCCCCCTACCCACAAAAACCCACAAATTTACTGCTCTGTATAAAAAAGGATGATTCAAACCGGAAGTTAATTCATTCATCAAGGTTTTATATTGACTTATTTGAATGTCAATTAAAGTAATAGATGAAGCTGTAGTCCAAAAGGAAAAAAAAATTGCTTGAAGCTGATAAATAAATATGTGAACATTATGAACCAACTGATTGGTAAGGTGCTAAGTGCATCTAATATATTGCTTCAGGCCTCCAGTAGCTGATCCGAAAAGGAATCAACAGAAGCAAAGGAGGATAAACGTACAGGAATTGGAACCATCTGAGTCAGTCGCCTTTCTACATCTTCATCAAGTGGATAATAGTCAGTCAGCTCCACTGAGTAATCCCCCCCATTAGAATGACAAGAATATGAACTAGAAGGTTCTGCATCATAAAGTCCATCCTGGACATAATTATGGCCTGCATAAGTGAAATATCAAACTAAATTAGGAAACTCCTTGGAGATGGATAAATCCTACCACTAATATGCAAACAGCAGCTTTATGTATAATACCTCCTGAACAATAGTTCATCATTGAAGAGTTATGCCAACCATATGCAGGCTCAGAAACATGGAACTGATCTTCTCCTGCCTGTGAATATCTCGAATATTCAGCAATGTCTAGCTGTGAAAACTCTTCTTGAAGAGTCCGTGCAATGATCTCATCATTCTCTACTTGGTTACCTTCGGTATCATAATGGTTGTGATTGTGAAAGTAGTGTCCATTATAGACGTCACTAGTATCATGTTGAATCATGCCACCATAGTATCCAGGAGGGTAACCAGGGTCTCCATCGAGAAATTGAATACCCCACTGAATGGCATCGGAATGCTCATTTAGAACCATATCTAAACACTAAATTTGACAAAGAATCTGAGTCTTCTTCCTGACAATGCGAAACATTCCTCAGCAACAAAATTACCTGCTCAAGAGCTGTCCATTAAGAGACTTGAGCCTCAGCTGTAATTAATAGTTAGGATGTTGACATCCAGCTATTCAGGAACGGATCACAGCATGAAATACAGTTGTCATACCAGGTATTGATTTTCTAATGCATCATCGAAACAGAGGGCAGATAACTCTTAAAAACCGAAATTGCAACTTAATCATCCGGTATGTTTATTATGCTCGATTCTAGAATTGTTCATAACAGTTTTATTATGTAGTTTTTATCATAAGCGTTTCCATGTCCTATAGTTGATGCTCGATATTAAAGGCTTTTTGGCTTTCCAATGTTCTCATCCCTGAAAGCCGACTATTATATGTTTACGTGCACTATATTCACGAGTCAAGGAGAATCTCCAGGTAATATGCTCTAGCATGACTGGAAGAGGAGGCTACCTTTCAGACACTGGAGTGATGGGTATTGGAGCTAACGAAGGTAAGAAATTAAGTGGATTAGAAACCCCTCCCCGAAAGCCACCTAATAGCCTGTTATTGCGTAACTCTGCTGATAGTAGTCAATATGAAGGAAGAAATATGACTTTTAAAAATTTAAAAAAAAAAAAAAATTATGTACATGAGATAGTTCGCTGCCAAACCACCCAATACTACAAAGAAACTCCTACTTTGCTCTCTTTTCCGTAGTACAAAATAGAAACCATCTGCATCTGCTTCATTGATTGTTTAAAGATCAAGCAAATATTACCCTCCGTAATCTAGCTAGACTTGCATCAATACCCAAAGTCAAATCACAACTACTTTGGGTATATGCTCAAGAAACTATCCGGAAATAGTGTCCTAGTTAGACACGTCGATTCGCTGTCAACACAAAAGAAGCTACAACCAATACAGCATGCATATACTTTAATCTAGTCTATGTTGAAAATTCAAATCACACCAGAATCAACATCCGGAAGGAAAATTTTTGATATCCTAATCCCAGAGAGATTAATTCAATTCTACAGCTTGAGAATACACCCTATACCAAATCCAAATCAGACCCAAATATATTCTTGAAGAACAGGTTCAAAAACAAATATCTAGTGATCAAATATCGTTCAGACGAAGGAAGAAACAGAAATTTAACAGCACATCCGATTAACTAAGCAAAGTTGTAGTAATAACTCTCCCACCTTCGATTCAGCACCAGTTTAGTTCAGAAAATACTCGAGGCTCCGCGTTCATAACAAGGAAGCGGAAAGAAAGAGGCACAGAGCCCTTCACATATCAAAGTTTGGTCATGGAAGGTACGCATGCTATAGCTGATGACGAAGATGCATTAAATATCCTAAGAAAATCGGTATGGAAAGGCGCACTCCACAAGCTTATATACAGTGTGCCAGGGCGTTAAAGGTCGATCAACTTGATGGTTTCTTGTATTTGAAGTACAAATATTCAGCGGCGTTTCGTCGAGCAGTTTTTATATTTTAATCTCAAAACTTGAATATCAATTAAGTTTTAATAAAAAAATATAAAATTTTCGCGCGGTTGGTATCTTAGAAAAACTTGCATTAACGACCGTTGATCAAGCTGGAGAGATTGACTGTCTTTATTTTATTTTCTTGGATCTGAGATTATATGAAAATTGACGGTTAAGATCAGCGATGAAGCGATTAAGGTAGAGTAGAAAACGAAGGCCTGTGAATGTGATTGGTGGAGAAATGCTACAAAATGGTTGCTTATTTCTTTATATATTTATTTATTTGCATTTATTTAAAAAACAACCAATATTTTATGCTTATTTTTTAAATAATTAGTTTGACAAAAATAACTAATAAATTAATTTAAAATTTATAAGTTAATTTTTAGTTAAAAATTTATAAATTAACTTATTAAATTATAAGTGTTTGATAAAAATAATTGTTAAAATAATTAAAAATATAAAATAACATAAAAAACATATCTTTTATAATTTTAAAATAATATAAATAAATATATTATTTTTAATTAAAATTATTTAAATTATATATATAATTAATTAAATATATATTATTATATATATAATATAAATATTATATATATATATATATAGTGTATGTGAAATAAGTATATAATAGGTATTTTTATAAAATAATATAAAAAATAAAAATTATAAAATATTTAAAATAACATCTCATAATAAATTATAAATTATTAAAATAAATTTATTTATCAAATATTTTTAACAAATTTATAAACCTAATAAAAAATTATAAATTAAATGGTGACTGACTTTACATTGAAATCAGAAAGCTTCGGTGGCTTCACCCAAAAAGCAAGCAAGCATTGGGGGGTTCAAGGTTGGACCAATTGGTGCAATACACGTGTATCGTAAATTGAAATGGAAATATGCGCAACAAGATGAATTAATACATTGTACTATTTAGTATTTACGTACCAAGTTAAACGCCAAGCGTGGAAAGTTATTTATACGGGAGGTATTTATTTATTTTATTTACATTTTTTTATGGAAAGTTATTTACGTAATTAAAACCCATAATTTTTGTTATGATCATTATACCTGGTTATATAATTTCAGTTTGGATTTAATTTTATCCAAGTTGCCGCACAAGGTTATGTAGATGATTATTGGCTGCGACCAACGTATCATTGATGTAACTCGTGTAATTTTTTCAGATGAAAAATTATTGTTAGCACTAATTAGCACCATTTTTTTGACTTCAATATATATGATGACTCAACTTGGTAGCTATTTTCTTGGGGTGATGTTGATAGCTCTTGTTGGAGCTTTGTGGGTCTTTTTTTTTTTTTAATTATCATTTGAGTCCTTAAGATTTTATTTTATTTTTAATTTAATCTAGTTTAAAAATTTGTAATTGTATCTTTATAATTTTATAATTTTTTAAATTTAATTTTATTATTAAAATTTTATCAATATTTTTTTAAATTTTAGTAATATGACCAATTATATTATATCATGATATTGAGAATATATATGACTTAAGTAAATTTATCCCAATATTTAACATAAGTTACATTACATGTGTTTTATATATATATATATATATATATGAGAATTAATATCACTTAATTATCTATTTTTTTTTAAATTGTTGGCATAAATCATATATATTTATAATGTTAATAGGCATATAGTTAGTCACATTAACAAAATTTAATGAAATACCGACAAAAGTTTAATAGCGCAAGGACTAAATTAAAAATTTGTAAAATTATAAAGATTTAATTACAAATTATTAAACTATAGAGACTAAATTAATAATTAAGTGAATCTATAAAAACCAAAAAAATAATTTAATATTTTTCCCACCTATTTTATTTTCCTTGGAAAGATGTTGGCAGTTTATTCTCATTTTCTATATTATATAAATTATTAATTATCGCTAAATGTTAGCTGCAAAAAATAATGATAAAGACAATTAAATATGCGATAACAAATGAATTGTTTCTTATCCATAAAATATTTTTTTTTGATAGGAAATAACTTATCTATCTAATATCTAAATTAATTAATGTATGTTGATAAATAAAGTTCTGGACTCACCTCGTTCCTTTAATTCAATAATCGCGCCTAACAAAAAAAGTTCAATGTCCTGCCAATATTTTTAATGTTTAAAATCACTTTTAACTCAACATTTATTTGAAACTCACATTTAAGCACCAAGTAGAGAACTCAATAACAACCCATAAATATATAATTAATAAGGGTGTGTTTGGTTTGTAAAAATATTTTCTATTTTCATTTTCAATCTTTATTTCTTGAAATACATTTCCTGAAACACTGAAAACATGTTTTTGGTATTTTCAGATTTAGCCTTATTTTAAGAAATATTTTCAAGAAAACGTTTTCAGTTAACTCAATCAAACGCATTTTCAAGTCCATTTTCTGCTTTCAGTGAAAATGAAAATAGAAAATACCCAAACCAAACATGCCCTAAACTATCCAGATAGCTAGGTGCACCTTTTATTACTATTACTCAGCTAAATTATTTTCATTATCCTCTCTTAAAATATCAGAGGTGCAAACGATAAAAATAGAGTCTCGTTTCTCATTGCATTATTTACAAATATTTTCTTCCTTTTATAACGATAGATAAATCATATACAAATAATTGTTAAGACGTGGGAAAATCTCTCACCTGCCATGCCAATCCTGATTATTCATCCTGTATAATTTTAAACTTTTTCGCTATAGTATAAAGTTATACATTGATTATGCCTCATTGTCCTCCGTACGTCTCAGTCGAGTTGATTATGCATCCTTATCCTATGAAGGTCAAATATGAAATATTGTTTCTACGGTCCAGCTCAATTCGTCTTTTCAACGCTTGCAATTATTTTAAAGGGGAAAGCCGGCACATGCATGTATTATTACGATTTTAGAAGATTGAACTTGGAAGCTTCTGTTTTCAAAGTCTACCTATACAAGTGGATTGGTATAACTATTGAGGCTTTATTTTGGCTTTTTTTTTTTTTAAAGTTAACTTATCATCTTGGTCTTTATAATTTTACTCAATTTTTAATTTAATTTTTATAATTTAAAAATTTATAATTTAATACTTATAATTTTATAATTTTTTATTTTAATTCTTATTATTAAAATATTGTCAATATGCTCTTAAATTTTTACTACAAAACTAATTATATATCATGTTAACATTTTGAATATACATAACTTAAATTAATTCATTCTAATTATCTAATATAAATTGCATTACATATTATATAGGTATGAGTTAATATCACTTAATTATCTATATTTGTTTCTCTTTTTATTGACATAAACCATGTACATTTAAAGTTTTTATATGCATATGATTAGTTACATTATAAAAAATTAATGAAATACTAACAAAAGCTTAATAACAATAAATTAAAATTTTGTGAAATTATAAGAATTCAATTACAAATTTTTAAACTATAGAGACTAAATTAAAAATAAAGTAAAATTATAAAGACCAAAAGAATAATTAAACTTTTTTTTTAACAACTTTTGCTAGGCTTATTTTCCCATTTATGTTCATATTGTCAACCATATATTCACGAGTAATTCACTTTTTAATTAAGTTCAATTTAAAACGTATAATTATATTTAGATCATTAACTTTTTTAATGGTGAATAAATTTGATTAATATAACACTAAATCAAGAGACAAAGAGGATATAAAAGGCACATAAAGATAAACTTATATATATTAGGCTTGAACTTCTGAGATAGAAATACAATAAACAATACTGAACATGTAAAACGGTTGTGGTGGAGGAGCAAAACTCTATATTATCGTTTAAAAACATCAAATCTGTGCATATGGTGTAGAACTTTGTAAATCATCTGGAAAATAATAAATCACGGGGGTAAAAATTACAAAATAAATACATAGATTGTCTCCAACCGTAAGTACTTTACAATTCTCAGGATTATGACTTTTTTCAGAACCAGATGCAGCAGCCTTAACCGATATATATAGCTAGCATATTCACACACACTGTAACTGTAGTATCTGTCTCCCCAGAAATTCATAAAAGTGTTATTGTTACATTCTTCAATAGCTTTCCTGAGATCTCCTTGAAATTCTCGACTAGCTAAAAGCTTCACCCCATTGTTAAAGGCGAATTAGAAAGATCTGAACATATTTTTTAGTGACTAAGTGGCAGTAGGACATATACAGGAGCTCATTACTATCTAAGTATGGTGATGATAGATGATTCTTGCCACAAAGAAGCTTTACCTCCAATTAAACTGACTTGATTTCCTAAAGCTGTCATAATCAACATACTTTTAATAGCTTCGGTCTCCACAACCTAACAAACCAATTATTTTCCCCAGGTATCAAATCCATAATCCTTCTCTTGTTCTTTGTTTCCCTGCCCTGGGAAACTTCAGTCGATGCCAAACTCTTCAAGGGTGGATGTGGACTTGCAGCTGCTGACGATTCTACAATCCGGCTTACCATTTCCAGGACCTCACTCATCTTTGGGCGATTCTTCGGGTTTTTGACCAAGCACCGGTTAGCTATAACAGCGAGTCTCTGCGCTGACTTGTAGAGGGGTCTCCTGTCAAGCCTGGGATCCAATATTAGTTGAAATTTCCTCCCATCTGATAGGTATGCCCTTACCCATTCCAAGAGCTTCTGCTCACCCTTGGGACGATTTCGATCCAAAGGGCGCCTGCCAGTGATGAGTTCATAGAGGAAGACACCGTAGCTCCATACATCACTTTTTGATGTAAGACGTCCTGTTTGAATATATTCAGGAGCAGCATACCCCATTGTTCCAACAACCTAATTATTGATGGCACAAGAAATTAATTCTCATTTCCTTATAACAAATGTAAGACTTATAAAGTGATCAACATTTGAAGCTAAAAGAGAGGCCATATGATTTCCAGTATCAAATCATGACTTGTACAATGGAATTGACATTAGATTAAGCACAAGCTCATACCGCTGTGGAGACATGAGTTAACCCTTCAGATGGGCCCAATCTTGCTAACCCAAAGTCTGAAAGCTTTGCATTCCACTGCTCGTCCAGAAGGATATTTGAAGATTTGAAATCTCTGAAGATTATCTAAGTATCTCACAAGTAAATATAATTAGCAGAGATATAACAAACTGTCACAACATGTTTGAATAGCAAAGACAGTAGGTAGAAAAGTGAGGAATCTATATACGCTTAACACAAGTTTGTAGAAAAGCATTTCAGTTAAACTGAATAGGAAAGTTAGGTTATACAAATATACCTGAAAATCCATTTCTTCGTGGAGATATGTTAAACCGCGAGCTGCATCTTGAGCTATTTTTAATCTCCTACTCCATGGGAGAGGGGTCTCCGATCGGGGGGATAAATGGTGTTCCACACTTCTGTTTGGCATGTATTCATAAACCAGAAGCCGCTGGATTCCTCTTTCATCATCATCAGCACAATAGCCCACTAGTTTCACCAGATTAGGATGCTCAACAATGCCCAGAACATTCACTTCTGTCACCCATTCCTTATGCCCCTGCAAATCAAAAATAAAGTCAAGTAACAGAAGATTAACAAATTGTACTGTGGAGAAAAATAAATACACCAAAGACAAAATTCCATTCTTGTGAAACAATTAGAGCATCTCACTGGACAACAAAAATCTTTGAGCATCAAAGTAATATTTATTCAATACAACAACCAACTGCTTTATACCCAGAATATCTTCAACTTTGGTAAGATAGAGATACATTATTCAAACTTATACCTGTCTCTACTTGAAGCTACTAATTATATATTCACTACTATAAATTGCATTGTTATATAAGATTACCTAAGATATACATAGTAACAAAATAACGACACCTTGTCATATATTACCCCCCCAATATTGCAGAAATAACTAAACTTGCTAACTTTCACGAAGCAAAAACAGAGGGAAGACCCTTGCCTGCATTCCTCTTCTACCCAGTTGTTTAACTGCAACTTCAATTTTTCTGGACGAGTCCTCTACACTCTTGATCAATCCCTTGTAGACGCAACCAAATCCACCCTCTCCAATCATAACAGTGCGACCAAAATTTTTAGTGGCTGACTTCAGTTCAGGTACTGTAAACACTCTCAGATTGCTGGGTCTTTGGGACAAACTGGGAAACGAAGTTCTCCTAAGGGAGTCTGTGCTAGTGTCTGAAACATTCTGAGAATTTAATTCAGAGCCAGATCTTCTCAGATCACCATCAATATATGTGGAACTGTTGGACCGACCCGAAATTGACTTCATGTTCTTCGGATCATCCTTCTTGTCTCCATAGTGGAATGAAAAACACTTCATTGCTAATAATTGGACTGCATTTTAAGAAGGGGAGAGAGAAGAAAATTTGAGAAACATAAAACCATTGAAAAGCAACACCCCATCTGGAAGTTATAGATGACGACGACGGACGTCTCCATTACTTCACTAATTCAGAAAAAAGGGGGAAAAAAAGAGCATTTTGCAGCCAATCTCCCCCTTCTAACACCTCTAATTCGAATTTCAGACAGCCGAACAGGAATTACCGATAACTAATGA
Source organism: Biancaea sappan (assembly GCA_037074585.1). NCBI lineage: Eukaryota > Viridiplantae > Streptophyta > Magnoliopsida > Fabales > Fabaceae > Biancaea > Biancaea sappan. The sequence goes on along the minus strand of CM073496.1, from coordinate 51,132,896 downwards.
TAATAGATTTTAGCAAAAGCAAAACGTTTACACCATTCAGAGAGCCTAGTCCTATTCAAGATAGTCAATTTTAAACTACGGAGTTTTGAAATTGCTAGCAGAGACTATACTCTGGAAACACGCCTAGAAGCGTTTATACATCTTTTGAGTCGTTTGGGATTAATTACACGTCCTGTTTAAGAACGGAAACGACAGAAAAGAGAAATTGGGGCTGAATCTAACCTCTGTTATGTATAGCTAGTCTGATCGCAAAAGGATTCAGCTTTCAAACTCAACAAATTACCCCTTTTTGCAAGATTCCGAGGGAATTCTGTTAACGAACGAGTTTGAGAATGAAGAGAATGTAATCCGGGGTCGGAAGAGACGTCTCCACACGGCAGCTACAGGTCGGCTTACCAACTAAAATAAGAACTAAAACCCAAATCAACGGAAAGAACCGTAATGAATTTGGACAATATTAAAATCGAAGGAGAGTGTGAAAGGGGATTTCGGATTTAAGACCAAGTAAACGGCGGTGGAAAGTGACCAAAGATGCAACTTACATGGGTATCTAGCAAAACAATGCAGCCTCGGTTCAATTATCGGTTCACTGGCATTTTGTGTTTGATTTGATTTGGTGGGCACATGATTGGGATTTGGGAGTACGCTTCAGAAAAAAGCGAGCAAATTTTACCCGTAATTGACTCTCTTTAAAGAAGAAGGAGGCCACGTTCCTGCCAGTAATATGGTGTGCAGGAAAGTGACGCTGTTAATCTGTTTACCCAAACATCGTGCTTTATCAAGAAGAACTGTTTAATTGGTATTGAATTTATATGAGGTTTTTCTAATAAGACTGTCTTTCTGATACTAGCAAAGCCGTGCTTTGTCAAATTTTAATATCTTATTTTTAAAGACAATATTATGGTGACATTTTAACTTTACCTCAAGTTTTAATTATTTTTAATTAGTTTAATTTTATTTTAATTTAATCTTTAATTTTATTTTAAGTTTTATTTTAATTTCTTCATTTTAATCTGTTCCAATTTAGTCATTTGGTTTTTTTTTTAAATTTTAATTTAGTCCTATAATTTTATCTGATGATTTATTTTTATTATTTAGCTATATTTTATTTCAATTTAATCTCTTAATTTTAACTTATGATTCACTGTAGTTGCTTAATTTTATTTTGTTTCAACTTAATCATTTAATTTATAAAAAGAAGGTTCAAATGTTATATTATTTTTAACACTATTAAAAAGCTAAATAGTATATTTTTCTTTATTTTTTTAATTTTGATAACCTTATAAATTTTTATATTAAAAATTTTAGTTGTATTAAGGATGTTTAATCAGAAAAAAATGAAGGCACGAAAACGAAATCTAAAGTAAAATAAGATAAATACCTCCCGCCACGTGAGCCACAGTTGACCGAGCTTGTTCGAAATCCAGTCCGAGTCTTAACTGAGTCTTGGAGTACATAATACATATAGAGCGGTCAATGGTCATAAAATAAAGGGGAATAATTTTTATGTTTATCAAAAAGACAAAAAGGGAGAATGATCTTTTTATTTTTTATTTAATAAAAGTATCCTATTTTAAATATTCTATGATTTATTAATTGTAATTAGTTTTCTTTTTTCTAGAATGTATCTACCCCGCTATAGTAATCAATAACATCGTGGTTCAAATGAATCTAGGAAAATATTTTTATTTAAAAAAAAAAATCATTGGTTGCTGATTACTTTATAAAGTAAAGGATATGGAGTAAAAGAAGGATGAATTAATGATCCGATGAAATATAAAAAGAAATACCATATTGATAATAAATTTGTTGGTTATATGCTCTTAGTATACGGTTTCATCATGATATTTGTATTTGGTGTATCGTGTTGGAAAGGGATGACATGCTGTAGGCGTCATTGTACGTTGTGAACGTGTGTGTCCATAATGCAACGAGTATGTGGATGGGGAAAAGTAAACATGTTTTCCCAAAGACGTCAAAATGTCGTCCTCAAGAGAAGCAGGCCAAGATTTACGTACTGCGCTCGAAGCGTCAAAAGTTAGGGACTTAATCACTTGAAGGCGCCAATGCACATCCTTCAATTTAGCCACCCATTTCTCTCCGCCATTCTTCATCCCAAAATCAGGGGAGCTCCTTCAAATTTCTCACGACCCCTTTGACCCAACGAGGAATGCAAAGAAACTGGAAAATCTTGTTCATCTGCGTCCAACTCTATCGACCCCTCATATCCTCCAAGCTTTATCCTCGTGCCGATGCAAGTTATACTTCACCTTCTGTTGCTGCGTTATTTGTTTTCGGAGGGAATAGGCAGGTGATTTACTTCGGGGCGGGATAATGTTCAAAATAATCCATGTTAACGGACCTTATCAGCGATGATGCCATGGTTATTCGCGATTTCTGCTGTCCAGAGCTAGTTTCGTCACCCCAATTTATCACGGTCTTCTGGCATGGTCTTTGGGGGTTACATGATTTGGTTGGCTTCCAATTATGGAAATGAATGGAATGAAGAACAATGCCTCCTGGGTTGCTTTTGTTTTCTTGTTCTCCTTAGTTTCTTTAAGTCTGCTACCACGGGTTCAAAGCGAGAATACTACTAACCCTAGTGTGCTCCCAATACTAACGGAAAAAATCTATGCTCGACTTACAAATGTTACTAGAGATTTAGCCAAGGATATCAAGAGTAATTTAGGTTTCTGCATAAAGGATGTGTGCGTCATATTGCCTTCTTCTATGGTTAGTTACTTAGTCTCATTTTTCATAGTTATTCACGATACATTCCTATCTTTCAGGAATAGCGATTGGGATGGAGCATTTAATTTTACGGGAAAACTGGATTTCTTGACTTCTTGTATTAAACAGCTAAAAGGTATGAGCTCCCTTTTCGAAATCGTAGTTTTATTTACACTAATTCTATTCTCCTGAAGTTTGGAGTATCTGTTAATAGGTTGTATTCTGTCCTTTGAAGAACATAAAGAAGTAACAACAGAATTTTGTCTGTTGGAATTGTACGTGGTATAGGAATTTCACATTGAAACTTACTTACTCACATAATAGAGAATGTACTTCACTGTATGTTTAGAGGTTAGCATGTGACTGTGTTTAGTATATAATGTGTTCTCCTTGGCATCATCGTGAGGAAGTGACAAGTTCCATGATTGTGTGTTACACATGACTGTTTGTGCCCCTAACCTACTCACCTTCAGGTGAGTTTATCCGGTGTGAAAAGCAAGTTTGTGGAGTGAGGGCATTGGGGTTTGTTGGATAAAAACTTTATGGCATATACTGAAATTCTTACTTTGTTCTTTTCTTTTGCATTCTTTTGCTTCAAGCAAATTCCTATTATTCATCCCTCTAACAGTTTTTGAATATAATGTGATCTAATTGGCAGGAGATATCACATATCGAATATGTAGCACAGCTGAAATAAGGTTCTACTTCAGTATATTCAAAGATAATTCATCGCCGAAAGCTACTAATTACCTAAGACCTAACAAGAATTGCAATTTGTCCTCATGGGTAGAAGGTTGTGAACCTGGTTGGCATTGTAGTGTAAGCACAAATGTTGATGCCAAATATTTAAGCGAGTCAAAGGATATTCCTTTGAGAAACAAGGACTGTCTACCTTGTTGTGAGGGTTTTTTCTGCCCTCGGGGATTGACTTGCATGATACGTAAGCATGCGATGCCTCTTAAAATTTTACCTTTGATTAGTATGGAATTATGCTAACTATTGAGATTTGTTACTCTTGATACTCCTATAATCTAATGTTTCCAAATAAAATCACTCTGATTATTTGCTCCTTCTGTTAAATTTTCCTAAAGGAGATTAGTATTTAGTAATATACATACAAACTTCAACAAAATTTATCCTGGATGATAACTTATGAATGAGGATATCTATTAATAACTACGAGTCACTATTTAATTTTTAATAGTAAATGCAAATCTTGTCTTAGAAATTTGGCATACTATTACTTATCTCAAGAGTCGTGTTTTTCATGGAGCAATTCTTTTTCTGAACACGACATGGTAAGATGTTGGATTGACCCTGGTCTCTAATAGAGCTATCAATTGTTCTTCATGATTAGTGGCCATTTTCCTTTTGCAACAAAGACCCTTGATGGAACATCTAAGTTTTTTTGTTTTTTTTGTATATATATATTAATCACATAGAAATAGCAAGATAATCCTACCCACAGTGGCAGATAGGTAGAATTTCATACAACTGAGTAGCAAATAGCAACGAAAAATGCCATCAACAGAACAAAAGAATTGCAAGAAAATGATTACATAGCTTCCAACCTTTCAAGCGTCCTTTTAGTCCCTTCTCACAAACTCCTCTCCACCAACACCATGCCTGCTGTTGTCAGAGACGGTTACTCTGACCCTTTTCCCTTTCTGCCCCTAATGCCACCTGTCCAAATCGGCCTCTTCTGGGATATACCTTCATTTCTGATGCTTTAGGCCCATTAGCATTACGGGATCCATCAAACATGAATTAAATTTTGCATCTACAGAGAAGTTTTTTTTTTTTTTTTAAAAGCAAAATATGAAAATAACATGCCTAAATTTGATTGGATTTGAGAGTAATATATTCTCTATTGTCAACTGGAGGTCAAGGATTTCAGTCCATGGATACATATGCAAACGCACTGATAATCTTGAATCATTATCAATTTCTTTTCTACTGCTACTATTTGAGGGTCATTGTGGGAAGCAACTTTCGTTTCATTTAAAATCTTTGGAGTTATCTTCTGTATATGAAAATTAGCTGCTCTAGTATCATTAATTTCTCTTTTTTTTTTTTTGGGGGGGGGGGGTGTTAATGAAGCCTGCCCACTAGGTTCTTACTGTCCAGTTGGAAAACTGAACACAACGAGTGGATTATGTGATCCGTAAGTTCTTGTCTGGACCTTGATTTTTCTCAGACCTGATTATGCTTCCCCACTCCATGTGTTCATTACTAAAATCAAATTTGCAGATATCATTATGAGATACCTGCTGGAGCAAAAAATCATACTTGTGGTAGTGCTGATAGTTGGAGTAATGTTGTCAACAATAGTGATATCTTTTGTTCTCCAGGATCATACTGCCCAACAACGACAAGTAAAGCTCCCTGCGCTAAAGGGTACTGATTTATCCCAGAACTCCTTTTGTTTTTTGTCTGAATTGTCTCTCCTTTTGCTGCAAGGTTCTCTAAAACTACATTATTACATGCTATTACTGTTCCTCTCTATTGCAACCACCTTGTATTGACCGCACAGCATCCATGTTAACTGATATCGTGTTTTCCACTTTCAGACATTACTGCTGGATGGGTTCCTTGCTTCAAAAGCGTAAGTCTAATTTCTTTGGTCAATATGTATATATATATAATCCATCACGCTTTCCCTTTGATTGTGTACCATGAATTTAAATTAATGGCTACAAGCAGTTACTTAATTTGAACAAGGATCTGCTGTAGTTTACTTGTGTTTTGATGATTAAGATCATTTCATATGTTGAAAGAAATAAGGTCTGAGATTGTAAATCTTTAATAGACATAACATAGACCTGATATTATAACTTCGTATGTAGGGAGTGCTTACATTACAATGTAACTGATACAATATACTGAGTTAGATCTAACACTAACAATCATTTATGCTTAAAATTATTGTCGCATTAACAAATCTTTATTTTGATTTTGTGGGAATGGGGGACATAAAATCAGAACATTGATTTGTATTGTCCATCTTGCAGCGTGCTTCAAGTTGAGTACCTGTAATCCAAATACAGCAAACCAAAATATTCATGCTTACGGGATTTTGATTCTTGTAAGTGGATTCCCGTCTAGTATATTCTTGCTTCATTGGTTATGCAGTGCGGAAAATTTTCATTCAACTTTAGTTTACTCCGAAAGTTGTTTAATGGATTATTTCCCTTGATGGTGTAAATGTCATAGCTTTGATGTATATAAGCATACACTTCTTACTTCATATATAAAGCTTCTGTATCGTCTCTTGTCTGACTGACCCTGGTATCTTATACTGCAATGGAAATGAAGAAACACAGCACGAAGTCAGCACAAGAATGCCTCATACCCTGAGAGAGAGCATAGAAACACTTTGTCATAGTCACTAAGCATTGGTTACATGTGGGTCCTTATTGATCCTTCTTGTAGGTTGCAGTGAGTGCTCTCCTTCTCATCATTTATAACTGTTCTGATCAAGTTCTGTCTACTCGAGAAAGAAGGCAGGCTAATAAAAGGGAAGCTGCGGCAAAACATGTGAGAGAAACTGCTCAAGCTCGTGAAAGGTGGAAATCAGCAAAAGATGTGGCTAAGAAGGGTGCAGTGGGATTGCAAGAGTCATTCTCCCGCACCTTTTCCCGCAGAAAATCTACAAAACCATCTGGGTTGAAGATCTTTAGTTCTAAAACTAATACAGGTGACACCAGAGTGTCACCAATTCCTCCAGATTCTTCAAATGCAGATTCAAAGGCAAAGAAGAAGGAACCTAACAACCATACCAAAATGATGGATTCCATCGAGAATGATTCGGATAGCCCTGAAGGGTTTAGTCTGCATATTGGACCTACAAATCATAAAAAGAATACATCAAAGGATTTACATACTAAGAGCCAAATTTTCAAGTATGCTTATGGTCAGATTGAGAAGGAGAAAGCTATGCAAGATGCAAACAAGAACTTGACTTTCTCTGGATTAATTTCAATGGCTGGTGCAAACGAGATTAGGAAAAGGCCTCCTATTGAGGTAGCTTTCAAAGATCTAACTCTCACTTTGAAAGGGAAAAATAAACATTTGCTGAGATGTGTGTCGGGAAAATTCAGTCCTGGTCGAGTTTCAGCCGTCATGGGTCCCTCAGGAGCAGGGAAAACCACATTTCTTTCTGCTATTACCGGAAAAGCAAGAGGTTGCTCCGTCACAGGTTCAATTTTAATCAATGGAAGACATGAATCCATACACTGTTATAAAAAAATCATTGGTTTTGTGCCACAAGATGATATTGTGCATGGCAACTTGACAGTGGAGGAGAATCTTCGTTTCAGTGCAAGATGCAGGTATCTGATTTGGCTAAACTGCCTTGCAGAACCATCTTCTTCACTTTTTTACTTTCAATTGCCTATGTTTTTGCTATTACTCCTCATTCTTTGCACTTGACTTGAAGCTGAATGGATATTGCACGATATATTTATCTAAGCACTTATTATGTTGTGTTGCAATTTTCATATTTATTTTTATTTATACCAAATTTGCATGGCTTTGCTTGACATATTATTTTATATATTAATTTGATATAGTAGTGTTTATATAGAAAACTACTTGAACCTGCTGCATGATTCAACAAAATTACAAGGACAATTTTCACTGGTGACAAAAAATTCTTCTGGATTTTGTAATGAAACATCTCACTGAGCAAGATTATCAAAATTGAGATCTTATATATGATGATTCGAGGGATAAAAAAAGATCGAATCGTAAGATTGGATTGAAGATTGTATGCTCTCTTATCTCTTTTGACAAAAAATATATATAATGACATAAAATTCTTAGATTAGCATAAAATTATAAAACTTCATCATAGTTCAATAAACAAGTTATAAGTTGCAGATGTTACAGAATCTCTTGCATAAACACAACCTATAAATTACCAAAATGATCATATCTTGTTAGATGCCCTAAATGGATCGGGTTATGGGTCTAGAAGAAGACAAAGACGTGTCCTTGTCAGAAGGAGGGAAAGGAAAATTGGTTTTCTTCTTTCTACTTGTGGTGCTGGCTTGTTAGTTAGGGAGAGAACCTGCTAATCTCCACATAAACTTTTCTGAAGTGTGATAATGTCTAGGTGATTTCCATTAACATCAGAAAACAGTACATAATACATCAAAGTAGGGTAACTGACAGTAACCACCCCTAACATGACTGAGAAAATAAAACACCCACAAAATAACTGACACAATGACACATAATTGACCCCTACACGTGCATAATATAAACAAGGTCTGATACAATTAAATTACCCGCAATACAGCAAACAAACACAGCAATTAACAATTAATAAACCCTAAACAACACTACCAAACAGAGCCATTATCCTTTCTTGTGCTTCCCATGAGTCTATCATTGGTAAACCACCACTCATTTACTAACATATCTATACATTAAACAAGTCATATGTCATAAAGTCACATATCATGAGACAAAAACTTAACAATAATTTACTACACTTAGACACATTCAATAATCAAGTCCATCCAACAATTTTCAAAAGAATCAATTGTCTAGACACAACAAGAAGCAAGAAAGAAATTGGCAAGTTAAATTATGGAATAGAGACTACTTATGGTATAATGTCAACTAGAAAGGTGTATTCTGCCCTTCAAAAGGTTGTATTTCTGCCTTCTAGTATGAGGTAGGATAGCACGATCCTATATTCTTACAATGATTCTAGTTATTTTCCATCCTAGATAGGCTCAAAATAGTTTATGGGAGGTAGGATTGCAAGATCTTACATTCTAACTAGTGATCTTGACAACTATATCGCTGAGTGCCTTATATGAGAACTTGTTTCCACATGAGGCACAATCTGAATTCCTAATGATTTGAGTTAATAAGTGAGTTCTTTATTTCTTTCCGGAATTAATGTGTTATTTTTTGTTTGTATGGCTGTTTCTTGACACTGGAGACTGTCTGCGGACTTGCCAAAACCAGACAAGGTTCTGATTATTGAAAGAGTAATTGAGTCCTTGGGCCTCCAGGCAGTGAGGGATTCTATAGTTGGAACAGTAGAGAAGCGAGGTATTTCTGGAGGGCAAAAAAAACGTGTAAACGTAGGGCTAGAGATGGTGATGGAGCCTTCTTTGTTAATCTTAGATGAGCCTACAACTGGTCTAGACAGTGCATCTTCTAGTTTACTTCTTAAAGCACTCCGACGTGAAGCTCTCGAAGGGGTAAACATATGCATGGTACTTCACCAACCAAGGTAATGCTCTGTCACTTACTCTCCATACCCCAATAATTTTTTTTTCTGGTCTTATAGCTTATACACACATATCCTCCAATTGTAACCTGCTAGGAAGAAAAACATATTCTAGACTCTAGAGAATCAAATATATATATATATATATATATATATATGCTCTTCCAACATCTAATATTTATGTTATTTCAATGTGTTACAGCTATACTTTGTTCAGAATGTTCGATGATATTGTATTTCTAGCCAAAGGTGGCTTTACTGCATATCATGGTCCTGTAAAAAAGGTAGAAGAATATTTTGCTGGCATAGGAATCATTGTCCCAGACCGTGTAAATCCTCCAGACCATTATATTGACATACTGGAAGGCTTAGTAAAACCAGATTCAGGTGTGGCTCATGAACAACTCCCTGTCAGATGGATGCTTCATAATGGTTATGCAGTACCACCAGATTTGCTTCATTTTGCTGATGAAATTGCTGCAACTGCATCTGGATCTGTCTCAACTTCAAGTAATGCAACAAAGGGTACTGGTGAAGATGATAAATCATTTGCTGGAGAGTTTTGGCAGGATGTCAAGACTAATGTTCATGTCAGAAAAGATCATATGACAGAAAAATTGTTAGAGGTTAAGGATTTATCCAACCGAACAACTCCTGGTGTAATCCGGCAATATAGATACTTCCTTGGGCGGTAAGAAATACTATGATTTAATATAAGTACAGGTGAACATTCTGTTAATTAACCAACATAGCTAGATCTCTTGTCGCTTGTAATCAAGCATATCTACTGTCTTCTGACAAGAATTAAATTGAAATGTTAGACTAAAGAAATAGTACCAAGGGTGACCATTAATAACAATCATTTCAGAATGTAGCCCAATAGCCAATTTTTATTGCTAATACATAGAACCTTATTCCTGGGAGCAAAATCTAGTGTATTCCTTTCTGAGTGCAAAATAATATTCTAGTAAGTTTGGTTCTTGTTAGATTACATTGATTAGTTATTGATCAGGTCCATTTCTTGCAGGGTTGGTAAGCAGCGATTACGAGATGCCCACTCGCAAGTAGTCGACTATCTCATTTTATTAGTTGCTGGTGCTTTGTTAGGAACTCTTACTCAAGCCAATGATGAAACATTCGGATTTCTTGGCTATACTTATACTGTCATTGCTGTCTGTAAGTTGAAAGCTTGCTATTGCATTTGAATCTCCTTGCTGCCTCAAGAAATGAATTTAACCTTTCTTTCTTGGGTGATTTGAACCTAAGTGAAGATTAATTTAAGAAGCTAGAATGGTGGTATTTATCTCTGAGTTTGTTTTAGAACTCAATTCAATTTTAAAAATGAAGAATTTAAGCATGAAGATGATTCAGTGGTGTATGCTAAAACACATGAAAAGTGAATTGAATTGAAAAAGTGCTGAAAACGTTCAGCATATGGGAGATCACTAAAATACCTTGGCAACAAGCCCTTTTCTTACTTAAATATTAATGACAATGGTTTCCTTTTAAGTATAGCCCTCTTTATTTTGTTATGGCAATAATATTCTCTTGTAAACATACAAGACCTAAAATTTTATCAAACAAAAGATTTAGTGCTGAAACTTTTCATTGCTAAATTTTTAGCTGGGTTTCAGCAATCATTAGATGCACCTTTAGTAAACTTTTGTTCCAAAAAGTTTCCAGAAACCAAAAAAAAAAGATTTTCTTTTGAATTTATCTTCAGATAAAGCGTTTGATATTTGTGTTTTCACATTTATATTGCGTATTTGCAGCTCTACTATGCAAGATTGCAGCTCTTAGATCATTTTCTCTGGATAAATTAGAGTACTGGAGGGAGAGTGCAGCTGGGATCAGCAGTCTGGCACATTTTCTCTCTAAAGATACAATTGATCATTTCAATACAGTCATCAAACCCTTGGTTTATTTGTCCATGTTCTTCTTTTTTAGCAACCCAAGGTCAAGCTTTGCTAGCAATTATGCGGTTTTGCTTTGTCTTGTATATTGTGTGACTGGCATGGCCTATGTTTTAGCCATTTATTTCGCGGCTGGTCCTGCACAGCTGGTATGAATCCCTTAAAAAAAAAAATAATAACTCACTACATATACAGACATATATTCTTACGTAGTGTTGCCGATAATAATTGAACTTGTATCTTTTTTTGTTATTCCCATCACTTGTAGTTGGCAGTGCTTGTTCCTGTTGTTATGACTCTCATTTCAAGCCAGCCTAGAGATACTACGGCCATGAAGATCCTAGTACAGTTCTGCTACCCGAAATGGGCTTTAGAGGCCTTTGTCATTGCAAATGCTGAAAGGTATTTTTTGACTAGCCACTGTTGTTTTCCCTTCCTTCTTATAATGGATACATGTACATCTGAAAACGGCATGCACACTCTCATTTCTGGATATAGTTTAATATATGTGGAACAAGGTTGGTAATGGCATAATCACATATTTGATTTTTGCTATTATGTTCAAAGAATAATGCATTGGATGGCAAGTTAATAACAACAATTCATGCCTGATATAAGTCGTCCACCTTGAGTTACCTGTTCAATCCTAAGCAAATTTAAGACAAATTATAATTCTTCCACAGATGAACAACGCTCCAACGTTGAGAAGACAGAATTTGAATTGTTAGCTAAGGATCTGAACCATTTCAAATTTTGTCAGGTCCGAATATGAAAAAATATTAAGGTTCAATTTTATTGTATCCTGAAGTGAAAAATTAATAGATACGTAGTTTGTACTTTGTAACAGGCATTGCAGGGTTCAATGTAATTTTCCAGACATAGGATAGAACAGGCTAAATTAAAACTTTAAAATTCCAAACTTGGTTGTTGATCTATGCTTCTGTGACTGTTTCATATATGTATATATATATATATGTTTTCTCAGGTACTCTGGGGTGTGGTTGATAACTCGTTGTAGTTCACTGATGGCCAATGGCTACGATGTCCACGATTGGTCTCTTTGTCTGATTGTCCTCATTGTGTTCGGTATAATTGCCCGAGTAGTGGCCTTCTTTTGTCTCCTCATGACCCGAAAGAAGTGATTTTGGATATATGACACTTCGACACTGATCCTAGTGTACATATCATAGATGTTTATAACCCAACCCTTTCCACTGTCACTACTGTATGTAACTAGAGATGCTTTGCATTTTTCCCACTTAAATAAATTAATGGGAAATCAACAGTTTAGGTCAAACCGCAGTTTAGGACTTTCACTAAAGTAACTTTCTCATGCTAATTCAAACGCATTGTAAATTTTACTCTCTCTCCTTTTTTTCTAGTGGAAAGAAAAAAGGATATTTACAGCAAGTGAAGATGCACTCTGAAGCTCTCTGACTTGGAGAGCACCTTCAACATTTATATAAGACAAGCTCCGTCAAGATTTCAGCTCAAATTTAAAATTGGGATTTACACTTGCCTTCAATATATCTGTTTATCATAGAAAGGTGTTAAGCTTTTTTCATGGTTACGGGGTACAATGTTTGTTTTGTTGAAACTGACCATTGCGGGATGTACATTTGCTGCAACACGAAATTGAAGGGATAACTTTCGTGGATGGTTAAATAAACACAGAATATTAATAAAGCATAGTCTATTTGAGTAGTTAAGCAAATGCTACTTGTTTTATTATTATATTTACTTAACTACTCAATGTTATTTGTCATAAAAAATTAACTTTGTTGTACAATATTAGACTATAATTTTATTTTTAATGAATCGTAAATATAATTAAATTGATGTTAAGTTTTAACTTAAAACTATAAAGTTAGTTTTAATATGACATGATAGTAAAAATTATTGAGTAATTTATTATTATAATGAAGGAATTTTACGTAAAAAGTTAATTTCAAATAACATAAATTAAAGAGTAATTGATTGTGATAGTTGAAACATGAATATCAAGTGTAATTTAATCAAAATTTTAAAAAAAGAATGGTTAAATAGCATTTTTAGTCTTTTATAATTCCATCCAAATTTAATTTTGATTCTTGTAGTTTCAAAATTTAGACTTCGGTCCCTATAATTTCTGAAGTCTCAAAAAATAATTCCTACCATTAACCGTTGTTAATTAATTGTTAGTCTTTATTTAAGAGGCGCTAATTAAGACGTTCCATCACCAACTACATAAGCAAATTTTTTATTTTTATTCCACAAGTGAGCAAATTTTGTATTTTTTATTTCAGAGCATCCACCTCTCTTTCTCCAAAATACTCTCCAGCTCCATTCCCCATCGTACTCAAACATTAAACATACAGTAACAGAAAATGACTTCAAAAATTCACCAATGCAAAAGCACAATGGAACCGGGGTTTGAGATAGGACTAGTTTCTGTGACTTTGGAAAATATAAGGATTACAATTCAAGTTTTGAAACTACAGAGATTAAAATTAAGTTTGAGGGAAACAATAAGGATTAAAATTATTATTTAACCAAAATAAATCTAATTTACCTTAAATAAATTCTTCCAAGAAAAAAACTATTTAAATTTGTTTTTTGTAACATCTATAATTTTTTTTAACTGAAGTTTCAAAAAAAGTACTGTGATATAAAAGCCATTTGTATTTGGTGAAGTTATTTGAGAAAGTCTTTTATTAGTATTGTTGTGTTTGATAATTCTGTTTTTTTTTTGTTAAGTTCTTTTTTCAGTCAAATAACTAGAAAGGGCATGTAAAGATTTAAAATTATAGTCAATATATATTTGAAAGGATAACTGATTTAAATTTTTATTAAAATATAAAAAATTACAATATTTTACATTTTAATCAAAATAAATATTGTATAATAAAATTAAAATAACTATATTAAAATACATTAAAATAAATATATAATGATAGGAAAATAAATGATAACGAGATAAAGAAATGAGATTATTGGTTAAAAAAATGTAGTAAATAATACAATAATCACGATTTAGGATAAGGGTATCTTATCTTACAAAAAAAGGTTAAAATGTACTTTATCTCCCTAAACTTTGTTCTTTGTGCAAAAAATCTCTCTAAACTTTCAAACTCAACAAAAAACCCCATCAACTTTGATTTTGTGCCAAAAACCTCCTACAGTTAGTTGACCGTTAACTAATGCCACGTCATTAGTATATTAGACAACTTAAATGTCATGTTAAATATTTTTTACACCTGAAATGCTGATAGTGACGATTTGGCAGCATTGACATGACAAGTAAACTGTAAAAAATGTCTGACGTGACATTTGAGGTGTCTAGTATACTGATGACGTGGTATTTAGTTAACAATCAACTGACTGTAAGGGATTTTTGACACAAAATGAAAGTTGAGGGGATTTTTTGTTGAGTTTAAAAGTTTAGAATGATTTTTTACACACAGAGTAAAGTTTAGGGAGGTAAAATACATTTTAACCTACAAAAAATAATTTTCAATTTCTACTTTTACTTTAAAATAAAAGTTTCCATTTTGGTAGTGAGCTAGATTATATAGTTGGAATGCTTAATCGAAATTATTATCACAAGGAAATTACAAGTGAACATTGGTTCTTTTTTCCACATATAAAAAAAAGACTTTTGACCTTTAAAATATAAATATTTTTCACTATTTTATTTCTAAATTTCAAAACTACACAATTCAATTTTTAAAAGCTTTTAGTTCTTTAACTATGAACTTTTCACCAGTTAAAAATAGAATAAAAAATGAGATAAATATTGTAAGAATTGATGATCACAAATAAAAATGTTTTGAGAATATCTATCCAATATTTATATACGAATTCCTGTCTATAATTCCTCTATTACCAGAGGGGTTGATAGCGTAGCACTGTGTCTGTCCCATGTCTTTCTCGTATGACGTAACTCATAACCCATAACCCTTCAATGCACTCAATAAAAAATTAAAAATCATAACTTTGAGCTGAATTCACGACACTACATGTCTCTCACACTCACTCGTAGTCCCGGATTTACGTTTTTGTAAAATTCCAAGAAAAAACCATGCAATTTATAAAACCAGCGTTTCGAAACGCCTGTCTCACCTTCTCTAGTTCCTTAAGCCCTAGTCTCAACTATCCCTTCATTCTTGTCACTCTCCATGCGTTTCCCATCATCACTCCTTCACATTCGCCCTCATATCTGAGCTCTCGTTTCCCAGTCGTAACGTTTCGCCCGGTGTCCCCTGTTTGCCTTTTCTCGTCTTCTTCTTCAATGGCGGGTGGTGGTGACCCCTTAGCGTCTCCTTCGTCTCAGTGCCTTGAGAAGCAATTTGAGGACTTCCGGCATCAGCTAGAGGAGTCGGGGAGTTTGCGCGAGCAAATTAGAGCGGTTATTTCGGAGATCGAATCCACCACTAGGCTCATGTATGCTAGTCTTCTGTTGGTCCATCAGTCTCGTCCGACTCCTGGTAGCAAAATAAGATGCTTTTGTTCATCCACGAATATTTTTATTTTATTGTAATTCGGTTTATTACTTGGATTCTGGGTAGGGATTTTGTTTATTTGCATCGTGTTTAGTTCGTCTAAGAATTGAGGCAAAAATGGTGTCAAAATGACTTCGTTTGTTCCGTGCTCTAATATAGGTGTTTTCATCGCATGGTGTCAAATTTGGCTTTCCCGTAATTAATGTTGGATCCCTATAATGTTACGGATAGAAGAAGGCTAAAATATAGTATGCTTTAACTCTTTGGGAGTTCCGAGATAAAGGATTTTAGGTTTTTGATATAGAAAACTTGTAGGCAGCTATCTTTCATTTATACTTCTTGTTTCTGAAGTTTAAAATTTAATCTCATATGTGAGTTTGCTAAATATATTGTAGGAAGGCACAAATAGTTTCCCTAATTTCATATGTATTTTCCTCTTTACCAATTGAATAGACCTTTTAGAGAAAGCCAAGTCGTATGTCATTGTGCTGAAGGACCATTACAAGCAACTTGCTGAAGTTCTTAGAGAATGCTCCGGGCAATACTATAGGTGAGCAAAATTTCAAGTAATTTTTTTTAATCGTTTATACATTTCTCTTGAAATGTTGTTCTTATGATCTGTAATTTATTACTGTTTCTATGTAATCTAGGTACCATGGTGATTGGAGGAGCGAGACACAGACTGTTGTTTCACTGCTTACTTTTATGCACTGGTTAGAAACAGGAAGCCTTCTTTTGCACACAGAAGCCGGGGAAAAACTTGGGTGTATGTTTAATACTCTTCCGTTGTTACTTGTTAAGAAGGTGATAGATGTTTGCTGTGTGTTAATTTGGTAGGCGTGCGTGCATATGCTGGTATCCTTACTCATTAAATAAAAGATGAAATTTTAAGCTTTTCAAGCAGTGAAAGAAGTGGGGCCTGGATTGCTGCCATTTGCAAAATAAGCTGCTAGATTATGCATGGATTTTGACCAAGGAATTGTTAAATGAAATGCATATAAATTCAAACTGTTTTATTATTTTTGGTTCAGGTCTTGTGTAGATTTCTTGTTTTCAGATTTAAACTCTGAATTAGTGAATTATGGTTTAGAAATTCTTCTGCACAATTAAGTTTTATCCTTTTTCGATGCTTTTGAGCATAAAGAGAATTTGGGACAGAAAATTATTGATTGTGTGTTTATAATAATCTTCTGATGTACTCATTTCTTGTTTGCGACAAATTTAACTTTACTGCACTGCTTCTTGAGTCATAATTAGATCTGTAAGTTTATATTTGTTTATTATTTACAAATTTGCAGTGAACAGTTCAGAGTTTGGTCTCGATATTGAGGATTACCTAGTAGGTGAGTGTACTAAATGTTGTTTGCTTTTGATGCATATGATCTTCTCACAGGTCAATTCTATGTCTTCCCTTTCCTGAGTGTAGATTCTCTTAATGATTATATTCAGTGCTTTGGTTGAGGGAGCACAATAACCAAGTTTTCTGCTGTAGAAGTTTAGACATGGGGCTTAGAGATTATAGCTTAGTAAGCTATTGTCTACTTTTTATGTTTATCATTGTCTTTATAAATCAACCAAACTCATGTAGCCCATGTTCAACCTTTTGATGTTGTTGGGTTAATACATTTAATCAAGGCTAAAGGTCAATTCCAGTGTTTTCCTTCTATTTTTTTAAACCTACATATAATTAGCTAGCCCATTAGGATTTCAAGGTTTCTTATTTGCTAGATACACATATCTAATGATATTGATACATTTTTGTCATGCAGGTGTCTGTTTTATGTCCAATGAATTGGTAAGAACTGTTTTCCTCTTAACTTGTTCATCTCTTAGTTGTGCAAAACGGATATATTTCACTGCACTGAATTGATGGATTTTACCTTTTGGTCATTTCCTTTGCTTGCACGTACAAAGACACATCATGAAATTTTTGGTTGTTTTAAGGAAGATTCTTAATATAACAATTACACTGACATCCCATTTTGCAACTATTTGACTTTGCAGCCAAGGTATGTGGTGAATCAAGTAACAGCTGGGGACTATGATTGTCCAAGGAAAGTCTTAAAGTTCTTAACAGACCTTCATGCTGCGTTTCGCATGCTTAATCTTCGGAATGACTTTCTACGGAAGAAGTTTGATGGTATGCTATGATTTGGACCCTATTCTATACATTGCTCTGTTTTCCACCAGATATTGTTGCTATGCTATTATCACATTATTAATGGTCTGAGAAATATTTTACACTTACAAAAGAAGATTGGTTTAATAACTGTACTGGCAGGAACTTTAGTTATCTGGCATTAAAAATTTTTTAGTCATTACATACTTCTCTTCCTTTTCTAGTATCTTCTATAACCCGGTAATCCAGGAAGCAATAGTAATTAGCAGATATAGCAGCTGAACACTTCTTTTTGTGCCTTATTTTTCTTATAATAGGTAGGATTAATGGCAATTTATATGTTTTGCAACTGCCTAGTTAATTTGCACATATTGAGTTTACTAAAGAAACTACACGCTAATCTGTATGGATCCAAACGTTCCACCATTGACAGGCATGAAGTATGATCTAAGAAGAGTTGAAGAAGTTTACTATGATGTCAAGATTCGGGGTTTGACGCCTAATGGCGAGTTAATTGAAGATCAAGGAGTACAAGGACAACATTAAGTTGTAAGTTGTAACAGCTGAAGACACAAGCGGGTACTTATGTGCTGAGATTTCTTCACATATAGTCCGCGACTATGTAACTTAAAAGACGTAGATTTCTGTTCCTAATGGTTGGTGAAAGAAAGGAAAGCTAGTTTTGTTGGGACACTATAACTCTTCCATTAGTCTCCGTTGAGCTGACAATTTCATGGCTTTGCCAAGTGAGAATCCGTAGACATTTATCTGTTTCAAGATTCAACAAGATGATGTAGATGTGGAATACAATGGAGGCTGGACATTTATTTTTTTAAAATATTCCAATGTCTGCATTAGGCTAGTTTAGTTAATTAACTTATCTTTTTGGCCAAAAATCCAACACGCTTTCTCCAATTTTCCTCTTGTGCTAAGCATAGCTATCGAGTTGTTATGAATGAATATTGCTGATTTGTTCGGTGTCCGAGTGAGCTAGACAGCGTGATCATTCGGTAGCTCGTGAACAAATTTGGATATTTGTTTTTTAATTACAAATAAATACCGAGAAATGGTACTGCATACTGATGAGCTCAACTTGACTTTCTTTAGCATTTTTTTATGAAACTAAGACGACGTCGCTTGAGATGCCTGAAGGCGATTAATTATGGTAATGGCGCAGACGCTGGTTAAAAAGCGCGCGAATCATAGAATGGAAGGCCAGAGACAGTAGCCCTTAAAGTTCGCCACGTGTCTGGTATCTCCGGACTTGAAAAGCACAATTTACTACAACCACTGTCGAAAACAGCAGAAAAACCATTTCGATTCCGTCCCTTTCCTCCATCTTCCCCCATCGGTTTCGTGTTGCTTTTTGGCGGTTTTAGGCTTTTCTGTTTCCAACATTGGTTCGTTTTTCTCAGTCTCCTCTCTTCCTATCGGTCTTTTCAAGGTTGGATCTCCAATCTCCTTGCTCCTCTCGCTCTGCTATTTCTTAATCCAGTTTAAGGATCGGGTAGCTCCAGCTTGCTTTCCTTGATGAATGAGGTTGGATTCTATTATTCCTTCTTTCTAACTTCACACCTGTTTTTTACTCTCTTTGGTTGCCAAGAAATAAATCAGAACATGAAAAACTGACAATACTACATCAGCATGAGCTCAACTTCACTATCTAGTTACTTGAGTGGGGGAAGAGGCGTCTTACTCATCCAACTTGTTTATGCTTGCCTAGTTTTGATATCAAGGCTGGCCCGGGATTCTAAATTATTAAGCCTACGATGTTCAAAGTATTGCGTACTATAATTTATTTATTATTTTGGCTACCACTATTAATCAAAATTTTTGTTTTCTGAAACAACCTGTACACATTTTTTCTTTTACTTTTCTTTTTTTGAACTCTTATCAAACTCTGTTCAATAGGGAAAAAATCCTCTTTTTTACTGTAAGTTGATAGCATATAATAAAAAAAGCTGGACATTTTATTTTAAAAGACTTTAAATATCATAATAGCAATGTTAAGAGTTCGTATTTAAGATGTGATGAGACAACTGTAAAGGGCAATCGTTAAACATGTGTTTGAGAAACATAGTATAGTAATAAGAGTGGCAGCGTTTAGGAAGTTATTATATATGCATGTGCTATATTCGTGTTTCTTGGCATGAACTTCTTGGAATGAGTGGATAAAGATGAATTACATTTAGTTAACGCATCTTTCTTCTGATAAGAGAAAAAAAGAGTAAACTGATTTGCCTTGAAAATGTAGGAGAAGACTCGAGAACATCAGATGGATGGAGAAGGATATTTGCGAGAGTTTTCCAATACGAAATGCCAAAGTGTATGGACTTTTAATCTATTATAATTAGGCACAAACTTTTCACATTCTTCCCCATTTTGCAGCATCGAGGAAAGTATCTATTTACATTACATAATCATCTGTCTTTTGTTGACTGCACCTGATTTAAACACTGACCTTGTCAACCATCAACCATTTATAATAAATGTGATCATGTGTATTTTATCTACCCATATTACATAAGAAACTTCTTGACTACCCTTTAGAAAAAGGAGGATGCACACTGGAAACATGTGCAACGAGTTGTTTTTTATGCTTATCGCTTTGACTAAACAAGCTTATAGTTTGCAACAGGATCACGTTGCCTTTGCATATAAGGTCTTTTCTGTCTGCAAATGCTGAGTCCCTACAAGCCTGATATTTAAACAGAAGTTTTGAAAGCAGTTTAAGCTTAAAAATACTTGCACATAGTTCTTTTTCAATTCTATGACAATTTCTATCATCTTTAACTACCAATAATATCTTGTTATTGATAAAGGTATATGAAATATAATATCTCTGTTTCACATTTATCTTGGTTCAGGTGGATGAATCATTTATTCCTGCTAGTCAAGTTGAAGTAATGGAAGTTGAGCATTTACTAGCAGAACCTAGAAATGATCATATTTCAGTAGATCGTGTCTTGTATTTGCACGAGGAGAATCTAGGGAAATGCTATGACACTGAAAATCTTTCCTGTGGGTTTGAACTTGGTCTAAAAACAAGTATTGGTAATGCTCAAATGACTTAATTTCTTTTTTGATTCTGTTTGTTTAAAGTCTGTGTAAAGGATTTACAAAAATGACTTTTTTTTTTTTGGGCCTCTCATGGCCATGTTGCTGAAAATCTGGATTTAATGAAGATGAGGTGAAAGAAACAAGCAAACTGTATATCACCTGAATAATGTTGAACCGGATTCCTTAACTGTTTGGAAAGTGATGTTCAGTATTCCTATCTATGCACCTAACTTCTTTATACTAATGTATCGTGGATGAGATCTTTTTTGAAGGTTGATAAATCTGTATAAATATTGTCTTTTTACTGTCTTTACTGAACACAATGCTGCTTGTGGATTTTGGATTTTTTATTTTCCTAATTGCTTTTGACTAACTATCTAATTGAAGTGCACTTGCACTTGCACTCATCAGGTGGATTAAATTCTCATAGAACTCTGAATGCAAAAGATGATTTGAAACTTGAGGTACTTATCTATATTTTTGGCTCTTGTTTAGATTGAGTTTAAAGCTACTAGTTCTTTTACTTGTTGCTTGAGTCTCTTGTCTTGTTAGGTCCTTGATGGGTTGCTGGATGATGTTGAGATTGATGATCTTAATGCAACAGATGTTTTCACTGGTGCATGTGAAGATTATTTTTTCGGTAAATTATCAAATCCATGATGTAACTCCAAATTATGGTACTTTGATAGAAAGGAAGAGGGATTAGTTTTGCTTCCTTCTTTCCTTTCCTCCTATGTTTAATATATAAATGTCCTTTAACTGCAGATTATGAATTGGCCAACAAATCTGTGGGACAAGGTTATGGTCCTTGTGAAGGATCACTATTTCAAAATTCAAGTTCTGAAACTCATTCTCCTGGACCGAGTGGAAGTAGCATTGTTGTTGGTGTGGTATCAGAACCAATCAAATTGCCCATTGCACAATCTGAATGCAAAGGAGATTCTATAGATAAGAGAATAACATGTGAATTATATGATGCCTTCAGGAACACCCCTTGTGAGTCATCAAATGGAGATTGCATGGACCACAAGTCTCTCAATATAGAGCATTTGAATGAGTTTGGTAATAACCACTGTTTGGCAGGTAGTATATTGTCTCATGAGAAGGACAAGGGATCTGTTGAAGAATGCCAAACTCCTTCACTTAGAGAGAAGAGATTCCGCAAGCCTACTCAGAGGTATATTGAAGAATTTTCAAATTTGAGGTCAAAAGAAAATGTTTCACGTGCTGCAATAAGAAATAAACACATGAGTGTGACATCAGAAAATGAACTTAATCATATGAGGTATAGAGCATTGAGAAAGATTCCAGATCATAATTCTAATAGTGGAACTAGTCACCTGGCACTTCCTGAGTTGAGGGTTCGCAAAAGACATCCCATGAAAGAGGTACTGAGTTGGCCTTTTCCTGTGTATGGGTCATCATTGTAATAATATATGTAGATAATTGCATATGGATGGTTGCAATTCATTGCCTAATATTCATGGTTAGTGGTCTGTATATCTAAATGATTCTCCCTCGTTTGATGAGGCAAATTCCTTTTGCAGGAACTTCAGCATGACGAGGAGTCATTTGACTCCGAGTCAGAGGATGAATATTTGACACCAAAAAGATCTAAACAGAATGATCGGAGGAAGCATCAGAGGATGTGGACTCTATCTGAAGTGATCAAACTGGTTGATGGCATTTCTGAATACGGAGTTGGTCGATGGACCAATATAAAGAGGGTTCTATTTTCTTCTTCTAGCTACCGTACACCTATAGATCTCAGGGTAATTTTACAAAGCTTCGCTCTCAGTTGTTCATGTTCCCGTTTAATCCTTTCTTCTAAACTTATGTTCACTTAACGTGATTTCTGCAGGACAAATGGCGGAACCTCTTAAGAGCCAGTTCTGCACAGAAACTCAAAACGAAAGAGGTTTACTATATTCGTTTTCCTTTTCAGAAACTAATTTCTATTCTTTGAATTCACACAGTTCATTTTTCGTAAACATGCCATCTCTGGTCAAATTTACTTTGAACATTTTTTATTCTGTGATCTATCATTTGGTCATTGTAGGCTGAGCAAACTGAGGATCGCGCCTTTCGTCCCTTACCAATGGCTCTGGTACGCCGTGTCCGTGAATTGGCTAAGCTTCACCCATACCCAAGGCATCGCAGCTCAAAGAAATTGTGTATTGCTCAGGTTGGCTCTTCTGTCCTTCCTACTCAACGTAAAGGTAAATCTGTTATTCTTAGCAAAAGGAGTTTACGTGGGAGGAAGTGTACGTGAAAATCCATCTATACTCTTTTAAGTTCAACTAGTGTTATAAGGGGCCTCCCAAGTTTTGAGTTGTAATAGCGAGGGGTCATTAATTTCTAGTTAGTCTGCATTAGTTTTCGATGGTTATGTTAGAACCTTCCATTACTTAAATGGATGGTTGTGTGAAGGAAACTTGTAATGTAAATAGAAGTATGTAACTACGTACATATGATAAACGCAAACCATTTGACATCGTGTTATGTAGACCAGTTTCAGACTTCAATAGTCGTTTTTTATAATAATTTATTTTTATGTCTACAGATATTATCTAGGCTAGTCTCCGTCGGCGATATTACATACAAAACACCACCTTTATAGTGGACTTGTTTGTATAAATATATCCTACTCAATACAGCACGAATGAGGGTTTCCTGATTGTGTTTGCTTAATGGGTCAAATCAGATAGTGTTAATCTGCTGGCAGCCTATTTTTGTGTGGTGGTTCTAACTCCTGACTCCTTCTGCTTTACTTCTACTTTTTCTAGTTTATAAATTATATGGGGTTGAAGTGGGTTCTTCAATCTCTTTCCACTGCAAAATTGGAGAAACAAATCCGCCAAATCTGTAGCCTCCACTGCAACATTGGACGGGATGAGTTTATAATGCAACATGTTGAATGTAGCTAATTAATAATGTGACACAAGTTTATAAGTTTTAATAAGATAGTTCAACAGTCACAAATAATGAATAAGTAACCTGCTGTAATTATAATTAAATTGAATCAGAAAAGGTCAGCAATTTTAGTTTCAAAGAATGAATTACATGCCAATACCATATCGTTCCCCTACACCGTCAGAAAAGATACACGATAAATAAATAAACAAAATAAGAGAGTTATGTTTGTGTATCCATTGATCCACGTTGAGCTATGCTTAGTCATTTGTACTTCAAGTATCAGTTATCTTTATATGTGCAAACAACCTTATATATATTTATGTAATTTTAAATTTTAAAAGTCTAATCAACTGCCAACTTCTGGTGCTTGTAGATCTGTCTTTTGTGAAAGGGAAAAGCAGTACGTAACTCCAGAGTGGTCGCAGAAATAGGGCTCACAATATGTACTGAGGTGTTTCTCGTAATAATCTTTCCCTGACTGATCATCTTTTCACACAAGTCAAATATCACATTCGGATTCCTAAGTACTTTGGAACAAAAACTCACATCTCAATGTCAATGAATTGATACTGATTTGAAGACTCTAAATGTCATATTTATATCACTAATCTTTATTCTCATATTCTTGGCCAAAAAAAAAACCAGCATCTTTATAATTCTCACACTTGGACATGCATATTGACCCAAGTCAAAACAATAATTAAGCTAGTTTTCGAAAGTTTACAGTACAGGGAATTTGTTCTGAGGGAAACAAAATCCCAGAGAAGAGTAAAGGTTGAGTTTGCTACCTCTGGGGAAGCATAAAAATGAACAGAGACAAAAGCGAGTGGAGTGCCAGCTCATGAGAACACAGGATTGCACGTGCAATGGATGCTAGATGCTAAGCGCGTCAAATCAAATAATTTCACGAGGAAATTTAAGTATAATTGTTTGGTCGTTTTTTGTTTTTCAATGAATTTCATTTTTTAAAAAGACGCAATCTTTTAATGCTGAATAACCAGTAGCATTTGTGTGCTCTATTTTTGTTGAATATGTTGATAATGAACATTAAATGTTGTGCTTCTAATTTTAAGGCAAAGGGTTGGTGGTGAGGGGCCGGCGTCTTGACATTGTGAAATTCCTAGGTATGCACGTTTTGCACATTTTAATCGAATGATGTAAAAAATTCATAAAAGTTTATTAAAATTAGTGTGTCAATAAATTTTATCATTTACTTAATAAATCTTGATTGTCTCGTTTGTATCAGACAATAAACAGAATAAACCAACACATTTACTTAATTTGTGAGTGAGGCTCTGATGGCCCAAAGGCCAAAACTCATGTGGTTCACGTCCTTTGCTTGGCCTACAACGCCTTACTCCAATGTTCCCTCACTAACAATTCAGTAATCTTATCGCTTCTCATTCTGCACAAGACTCCAACACTCTCCTCCAACTCATTACAAGACACAACCAAAAATAAAAATTGAAGAAAAAAAATTAAATTGTAATTTTGGTCCTTGTAATTTTTCAAAATTATATATTTATCCCTATATTTTATTTCTATGTAAAATGGTTCAAATAGTTTCTTCATCCATGTAAGTTAGTACTTGCTATCAGTATGATTAACTTTGCTAATAAAATTGTTTTACATAACAGCTGATGTATACATTTGTAAATATGTCATCATGCTCAATTATTAAATTTTGTACAACTCAGCCGTTATGTCAACAAAATTTTCATTTTGCCATTAATTTTCAATTTTTCCAACCTAACGTTTACATTGAATTTTGTTGACATGATGATTAAGTTGTGTAAAATTTAATTATTAGATATGTTGACATGTTCACAAATGTACACATCAACTACCATATAGGACCATTTTAATAACAAAGTTAACCATATTGACGAAAAAAACTAATTTATATGAATAGAGAAACTATAGGGATAATTTTACACGAAAATAAAGTTTAGAGACTAATTTATAATTTTGGTAAAACTATAAGGACCACAATTATAATTTAACCAAGAAAAATAGTGAATTGTTTACTGCATATTTGAGTAACTAAATCATAAGCTTTGTTCAGCTTTCCATAGAAATTTTTTGAATCAATTCTCCTTTAGGTTCATGAGAATTTAGGACGTTGATAGCATTTGACAGTATGGGATAATCTAAATGGTGATTAATTTCTCTGAATCTACTGAAGGGATTTTTCAAGAATACTGAATTTCCTCAAGATCCTTCTCGTATATGTAAATCATGCTTCAAAGGGGACTGACCTATTATTTTCAACCAGATCAGGATGCATGAAGCAGGAAAATGAGAACCCCAGAACCTCATATTTCCTCAACTTTTTTCTGTTGAATTACTGAATGTTAACTTTTCCAAACAGCAGGAAGTTTCCATGTCTCGTTCAAATTCTACCATCAGGACCTAGAAGTGTGAATAGGATTGATATGTTAGACTGATTTCTTAAGCAATTTCTATACAATTTCTTGTCCAGGGTTCTATTCCATCTGAACCATTAATTTTTAAAATTAGTAGTTCAAATTTCACTTTTTTTTTTTGGTTCTTCTATCTTTTTTTTTTAAAAAAAACTTAGTTCTTTTCTAGACTAATGATATAAAAAATTAATGATTCAAATTTAAAAACTTCATCACAAATCCATTCAAACGGTACATCCACTGTGGCAGACTAAAACAAGATATACTTTTGGTACGGACGGTACACTCGTATTCCCATTCAAACCAAACATGCTTTGGCCGACATACACTAAATCAAGATTATGATGAGTTGTGCGCTGAAACAAATCCAAATGGGAATAATGTATTACCACCTATACTCCACAGAAAATGTACTCAAATCGAGAAAAGACGCTATAATTATTGGTAGATCATGAACATTAGTATCCAGAAGGCAGTTTATCCCATCTTCATTAGACCCATTTTTCTGACACAACCAACAGTGTCACCAATGTTCAGCTCTTAATTAGCAGTACAAAATGTTCAACAATTACGACTTTCAGAATAAGCTGCTGTATCTTACGACATCCATATATCCCCATGTATTTAAAAAGAAGGTGGCTTCGCACTTTACCCAAGAAACTTATCCCATCCCTCTTTCATATCTTATCTTTTCCTTCCCCCAGCTTGTGGGGTCTTGACCTTGAAAACCTCGAAAGATCGGTGATCAAGCACTTCCCTTCAATAATCACAGAGAAACACAGAGCCCTTAATTCCTAGCGGAGATATTATTCCATTATAATATATATCATAACATCACTGCATGCGTGTTCCTTTAGTTTCCTCAATACTAGTTGAGGAGTTAAGCAACTAACTATAACCGGCACACCTAATTAATTATATATTAAACCCATAACTGTATAGTTAGAGAAAGCCATCAATCATTACAAACATTTATTACCCCAAAGCAGTGGTTCTTCCCATGCCACAATTATATAAACCTTTTCATTTTCGTGATACTCGCTGCACATCTTATCTGCTTCTCCCTGTCTCTATCTCTTTCAGCAAGCACCTGAAAAGTGAACCATGAAGAGCAAGTTTCTGAAGGGGTATCTTAACAAGTGGAAGAAGATGGGGACTTGTGTCATACCTTACACTGCCTGCGAGTATTGCTGCCAATGGGCTTCCATGCATGAAAACAGCTCTATCCCAATTGATGTCCCAAAGGGTCACTTGGTTGTGTACGTTGGTGAGAATCACAAGAGGTTTGTAATAAAGATCACACTTCTCAATCATCCACTCTTCAAGGCATTGCTGGATCAAGCTCAGGAAGAATATGACTTCACTGCAGATTCAAAACTCTGTATTCCCTGCGATGAGCATCTTTTCCTTAGTGTTCTTCGCTGTGCTAGCTCTCCACAGAACCAAGGGATTTGTCTGTGCCTCTGAGAAATGATATCTATTGCGGCACTTGTTTACACAGTTAAAGTTCTAACTAGAATGTTGATGTGATGATATGTGATGTAGCAGTAATATGTTGTCAGTAGATTGAAGCATAAGTGTCATCTTGTTCACTGATGTAACTCGATTCATGAACAGAGAGGATTTTACTCTGTTTTGGTGCTCCTATCAGCACAAGATGTAAAGGTTGTAACTTTGTAGAGAATAATGCCAGCTCTCCAATAACTAGACTATTACTCATCTAAACGTCCTTAAGATTGATTTAACCATAAATTTGAAGGCATTAGGAACTTAATGAACGGGACCAATGAGTTTCCAATAGCCTAGTGACAAATGCAGCCAAAATTTACAGTTTCGGAGGCAGAAGCTATGGCAGCAATGTATCTACTTGAGGAAGCTTAGTATCCGATATTACATAACGTTCAGATCAACCAATATTGTAAATTACTAACAATTCCTTTTTTAGCCAAAATGGACTTGAAGTTTCTATAATCTGGGAATCTAATGTACTATATATTAGGGAAGGGCATAGGAATTGAGTAAACTGCAAAATTTTCAAATGCGAACTGCTTCTGCAATTTCTGAATTTTGATCACCAAATCTAATCTTGAAGATGCTAACATAAAGGGCAAGCCAGTTTTCTACCAAACAAACATGAACTCAATTAATTAATGGTCTAGGTTCATGACAATTAAATCTGTCATGCAAGGATTCATAGGTCAATGAAAATAATAACATTAGTGTAATTTTGTTTTTAACATGTGCTTCGGAAAGCAACTATGCATCACAAATTCGCAATCAATCGTCGATGTACAGCGTTTCCAAGTAAAACAGAGACTTCATGTCGTCAAAATCTGCGTTTAGTACTATAGCAAGTTTCCCCATGAATCTCTACTCACGAAATGCCATCTTTATAGAAAATGCAACAGATTGAATTTCAATATTTTCATATTAACATATATTTCATGTATTTTAAATAATTTTAAATTTTATATGGAGCATTTGATACTAAGATATGCAATACAGAAAATCTCACATGGTTCCCAATAAAAAATGCCATTCTATTCATCAGTTGGAGATAATATCTGACAAGTTTTGTACAGTTCTTTTTTTTTTTTAAGCATCCAAATTTCATATCAAAATATGGAGAAGAATGAAAGAAACAAAATTTAGCGCAAACCTAACAGCTACGACATACATACATAAAATGGCACGAAGATGGTGAGGGTTGCTTTTGAAAACTAGGACTAAACAGAAATATTTTAAAAGAGAGAGGGTGTGGCAGCCATACTACAAGAACTGAAGAGAAAGAAATGGCTGCGAGGAGGCCATACATGATGAGTGGAGGACCACTTTGCATTAGTTAAAGCACTGATCCTCTCTGCAGCTGCCAAAAGTAGGACTAGTAAAAGAGCGAAACTCAAAATTTGCTACATTAAAAGAGCTTTAATTGTTAGGATGAGGTCATTTATCTACACCGAATATTAGACAAAATGTTTTTTTTTATCACTAATGTTTTAGTTTTGATACCTTCATTTTTAGTTCGAACAAGTTTGATCCTCTAAATTTTTTAATAAAATGTTAATTCAAAACTTTTTAACAACTTGATTTAAACTTAATTTAGCTATTGTTCCCTTCAAATGTTATTGATAATCACTTTCATCCAATAATTAGAGGAAGAATGCTTTGATTGAAACAAAAATGTACAACCCAGCCGAAAACTCTTCTGCCCATATTTCCTTAACAGTTAACAGATTTATATGTAAAGGATAAGAAGCAATCACTTCCACTCATTCCCAATGTGATCCTTGGAAGAAGAAAATAATAATAATAATAATAATAGTACTGCTTATACATATTTTCTCCTGTTTGCTTGAAAATTAACCAACTTGATTTTACAAAGCTCCTAATTAGCATGAACAGCATACTTTCAGAAATGCATAGATCTCAGTGCTGTATATATATATATATATATATATATATCTCCAATTCATTTATATCACCAACTTCTGCCTTTTCCCTCTTTCGCTGACAAAGATCAAAGTCTCTAATCTGCCCTACCCGATGCTTGGAAAAGGAAAGAGAACATTTTAAAAACTAAAGAAGTTACCAAATAAACATAATATTACAAAAATAATTTACCAAATACAATACATCAGGTTTGACCTCTGACCACTAAGCATAACTAATCTACAACTAATTCCAACACTTGCAATGGCCATCTGCTATAGCACAAGCTCTATTATTAGCGTAAATTTTACCTTCCATCCCAAAACCTTGCAGAGTGCAAAATTACTTCTATGAAAAATTACAATCATAGCACCCCGTTTAGCAAAGGGGTAAGCAAAAGATGTTGATAACCACGCAAAAGCAAAACAAGTGTAATTTAGCATGAACCACGTTGAGAGACTTCTTGAAAAAAAAAATTCATAACCGACAAGAATAAACAGATTCCTCGTTCTAGCATAAACAGATGTTCCAACTCATGCAATGAATCTTCCAGATAAAAATGGATACAACACCAAACAAAAAGCTATGGTCAATTAGGTCATGACAATATACCTCCTTTCTTGATTGAGAAAAAAGATTACCATCCTCCACTTTTCATACAGCGTGACTATCATCACCAACATGTATTCTGTGAACTAATTAAATGATTGCGTGAACAATATACACATGAAGAATCCTCATTCAGAATATACACAAGTAGTATATTTGCCTCCTGCGAAGTACATACAACACATTGGTGATGATAAAACTACAGAATGGAAGTGATGGTCAGCAGGGACAGCAAAAGTGGGAGACATAAAGCATTGGAAATTGCTGCAAATTAAGCATTACAATTGAAGCCCGCAAGAGAAAGTGTCTTCCAATGACCACCAAGTATCATCTATGATTTTCAATCAAACCCTCCAATTCTCTATGCCCAAACCTCCTACCCTGTAAATTGGCATCCCTACACCTGGCCGCAAAGTAAAATATCAACCAAGCAACCATAAAGTAAACCTCCATTACTGATTGAAACATCCTGGCAAAAGATCTCCCACAAATTCTGGCTACAACCCATCTCACAAATGAGCCACAACATATAGCTTCCAAGCATTTTATTTTTATGGCTTGGTTCAACATTGTAGATATCAAATAACAACCTTCCTTCACAATTTCTCTCCCGGTCCTCCTAGAGTCCACTATGGCAACCCAGGCATCAACAGAAAATATAAAAGCTACAATTGTATCAACTAAAAACCAAGCAAACAAGAACCCGGAAATCTGCATCTCAAACCCTCGAACCCACGGGGACGTAACTGAGAATGGCATCAATTTCAATCTTACAAACAGCTTGAAGAAAGAATACTGATCTTCGATATCGCTGAAAAACCACAGCCCCAGAAGCTGAGTCAAGGCGTCCCTCACAGCCCACTTCATCAGAATAAACCCTGAAAGCCTCTTAAGACCCAATTTGGAACCATCCCAAATTGTCCCAGCAATTGAACTAAACCGCCCTAACAGATCATTAACAACAGTAATGAAAACAATGCCCATGACCCATGAATAAGTAACAAGAAAAACTATAATCACCGATCCGTAGGCCGCAGATAGGAAAGTCACGAGGAAAATCAAAGCCGCAGCATCACGACGACCGAGCTCCAATCCCTTCATAAGGAAATGGAAATCAACAGCTCTATCCACTTCTTGACCATTTCCCAAATCAATCTTTTCGTTTTCATTATCGTTCTCGTCGTCGCTCTCTTTATCATCAGTAAATGATAAACTTTCGGCCTTGAACGTAACTCCAGAGCGAACCACCTCCGACACCCTAATTCCATTATCGATTACAAGATCCGAAAACCCTGATTTCAAGTTAAACGGGCCGAAAGCCACAAAACTGCCGTTGACAGGAGCGTTCCTGTTGGGCCCGAATAAACTGCGACCATCGTCGTCATCGCCAGAGAAAAAGTCATCGTCTAGGGTTCCAACCCGAGTGAGGTGCAGGAAGGGCCGCCGACGGTGACGTCGCAAGGCCGCGGGCGAAGGCTCATCGGGCGATCGGTGGCGATGCTGGTTAGTGTTTCCGGCGAGGTCAAGGCGGGAGAGGATAGCTTTGAGAGAGGGATCACGGTCAATGAAAGAGGTGACATGGGTGGTACCGTTCTCAACGAAGGCGCGGAAGGAGCAGAGGAGGAGGGAGAGGAAGAGGAAGGTGAGGAGATTGGAGGCGAAAGAAGAGGTCGTCTCTCTGAGTAGTTGAGCAGTTGTACGGATGTTGTGCAGCCGCGGATGATCGTTCATGGCGGTTCTGCGATTCTCCGTTGGGTTTGCCTTTCTCTTACCCCTTTTTGTGGGTGCTTCTGATTACAAAGCAGCTTCGTAGCAGTCGTCGGTGCGAGTAGGCGAGGTGGCTATGCTCCTCTAGACTCCCGGGTGTGAATGGGAGCGTCACACGCGCCAGCAGGCTGTGAACTGCACGCTCTGGGGTCCGAAATCCCAATGACATTAAGAGCAACGGAATTATCATGATCCCGGTTTGCACTAAATAAATGGTCGATAATATAAGGGTCGTGTTTCGCACTTCGGAGCTCCATTTTCCTCAAATTTCCTCCCCAAGTCAGGAAACGTGCGGTTCAAATTCAATTGCCGGGAATTTTATAAATTTTGTTTTTTCCTTTCTTTTTCCCCCATGACTCATATAAGTTTTTTTAAAATATAATGTTTCATTTCTTAATATTATAAAATATTATTAATCACCTGTTAATTTTAATAATTAATAAGTTATATGACTATTGACAGACTTGAGCCATCTGTCTTGAAACAAATAAGTTTTTTCTTCTTCAAACTAACATTGATTATCATTAACTTGTGTACTGGGAAGCCGACTTCTCTTGCAATGAAGTTATAATTTAGGAAGCAAACTATACTATATAGTTTACATTCCTTTTATTCTTAAAGGACTTCCAAATACACTTTAAACTCTTTTTTTATCTTCTAAATATTACTGTATTGGCAAAAGTATATTTTTTTCTCTGGTGATTATCTCGAATCTCAAGTTCATCTCTAATATTTTTTTTATATAAATTTTATCTCATATATTTTATTTTTTATTTTGATTTGTTTTTAAAACTAATATTATTAACTTAATTAATAAAAAATATTGATTTAGATTTTTCTGTGTGACTTGTCCATTACCACTATCAACATATCATACTAATTGATTTTAGTTTTATTTTTATTCTAAATATTTGACTAAGCTTTAATTTCAACCCAAATGATATTTTTTTTTATTTTTCTTATGCGTCTCAAATTAACGGTTACACATTTGATGTGTCATATGAAAGAACCTATATATTATTTGGAAAAGTTCATGTATTACTTAAAGAAGTCTACATTAATATTTTTTGTCAATTTTATTAACGATATTAACCTAAAAATAAAATAAAAATAAAAAAGTATGTAAGATGAAAATTGATTAAAAAAATAAAAATCAAAATAAATGTCAGAGTTGAAAATTGTATTTTTACCTTTCTTGTTTTAAACGTCAAAGTATTTAAAGATATCTGTCTTCCGCAACATGCTACAAGAAATTACACTTGAATATCACAATAGACTAAGCGTAAATCATCAATTAAAGGGCTATGCACGAGTTTCTACTTTCAACCTCAATACCAAATACGATTTTAAATTGAAATGACAGTGAATGAATAGTTTTAAACATTTAAAATTTTGTTATTGCGATAGTGGAATCTAACATCTATATAATCAATCACACAAACAACTTTTAATCACTTAGTTGTCTAAATATTTTAGTAGGTCGCATGAATTATTTAAACCTTCCATAAATGAAGTCTTGCACTAATACTTGTATACATTTGCCCTATTTAATTCACGCATATTTGTGATTTTCTGATATTTAACTTGGCATGCCTTGTCCTAGTTAATTCTGGACTTAAATATCTCTACTTCCCCAGAAAAGAACGAAAAAAATGCACCAAAAAAAGGATATCATAAACATAATGGTTTATTAGTAAACACTTGCTAGACCACCTTATTCAAGCCATTATTGAAAAGTCAGTGATATTGTTGCGAAATCCTGAACTTCAATCAAATAAAAAGAGCCTCCCGATTTTTTGCTCTGCTGCAAAGCACTCTAGTTTGTTGAAGGAGGGTCGTTGGATCTTTGCATTGACGGCTACAGATGTTTTGATCTAGAGATATTCATTGTCGTTGGATCACAATCGATCCAAAGGCTCATAATTACAGGTTTACAGTTTTTTTTAAATTGTGATACATCAGGACTTTTTGAAGAAAATGTTGTGAAAATAGCCTTATAAAGACTTAATATTTCAAAAGAGAAATCTAAAAGTCCCACATTGCTTGGAGCAAGGAGGGAAAGAGAGTTTATATACTAACATGTGTTAGTAGACTAATAAAAAGTTTGGGAAGAGGTGCGCGCTTGTGCACATAAACCCACATAGATTCAAGCTACTGCAGTGATTTGCCCCTTCTGCGCGTGTAATGAATCGGACTGGTTTAGTTTCTCTTAAAAACTCCCTATTAAATTTCTGAAACTGCCCATTAATTTCTGAAACTGTCCATTAATTTTCATAATCGAATTTTAATTTTATTAAATATTTTTGTCTGCCTCAGCGACTATAAAAGGAGGGCTCCTCCCCCTCATCTTACACACCAACTCAGAAACCATTCTGAGCCTCTCTTTTCTCCCTCTCTCACTTTCTGGGTTACGTCTCTGTAGTACCCATTATATTTTCAAGAATTACGATAAGTTTATTTTAGAGAAAATAATTTTCTCATCTGTTTAATTTTTGTATGCTTGTTGGTACATATAGTTGAAAATGCGGATTTTTTTTTATAAAGTGCATAAATTATGAGATATGATGAATGTTATGATATGAAATTTATTCCTTGGATAAAATATGGCTTGAACATAAGTGAGATCTGAAAGAAATTAGGAGAAAAATAATGTTATACATGAGAAAATCCCTTTAAGGACTATTTTGAAAGGGACAAAAGTGAAAAGAAACTTAAAGGTTTAAGAGAAAGGATAATTTTCCCTTTAGTTTCTAATAGTAACGCAGCCGCTCGTGATCGCACAGTAAACTGAATTATTAGAAGTGTTATTTTTATAAATAGTAAATTGAATATTTTATTAGTGCATAGTATTAAATAGTACTTTTGACTTTTCCTATAAATAGGCCCTTCCATTTCACTTCTAAACTCACTCTTTCAGTTTCTCTTCGCTCCTCTCCTCAAAGCTTCTCTTGCTCCGACGTTAGAGCTCTGAAATTCTAGGTCTTTCTTCCTTAGTCTAGATCCAAGGTAAGAATACTATGCCCTTTTTCTATGCCGTTCAGATTTTAAAAGTTATTTTCTTAAGTATGCTCTGTGGTTGCGACTTTGGCTGATCTTCCACATCAGAAAAATTGTCTTTAGCTACCTATATACTGTTTTGATTCTCTGATTACCGAAATAGAATGTAAACTGTGAAGAATACATGTCTAGGAAAGTTCTGGCTAAAGAAAGACATGGTTCTTAAGTGTGTCCATTGGGACTCTCCACTCTTTCCTGGAAACTTACATTGACTCTTTTACAGATTGTATTCTCTATTTCTGGTATGAATAGTAACCATACGTATGAATAGTGATTATACGTATGAATAGTATTTTGGTACAAAAGTAACCATGACTTTCTATATCTGATCTTTATGAAAATCTCCGTAGCGGAACCTGAAATCCAGCTACGTACTCTTCTTTGTAGCAACTCGGAAGAGTGACTTAGATACGGAATCTATGTGAGTGGATGACCTTGCTAACCGACTTTATTTACTTTTATTCCAAGTACAATATAAATTCCATCTCATATCGCAATTAGATTCTATATTTATTGATGATTGCTAGATAATAAAATTTATTGTTGATTTAAGATTATATTGATGAGAATTATGAATTGAGTATATAATACACATGGAATGGTTGAGGGCTTGACCCAAGATACCAATGCATAGAATTATACACATGGAATGGTTGAGGGCTTGACCCAAGATACCAATGCATGAAATTATACACATGGAATGGTTGAGGGCTTTATTTTCCAAGATACCAATGCATGTAATGATTGGGAATATAAGTGGAGACTGAATTCTTGAACATAAAATACAGAGGTATAGAAACCCTGAATATAAAAATAACTGTTCTTATTGTGATTATGATTCTGGTATTTGTACTTGTGACATATTTATTATTGCACAGTCATTTAGTCACTGAGTTTTGATGAACTCACACTCTTTATGAACATTTTTTAAATACAGTGGATGAGAACAAAGGGAATTCGCAAGAGGAATAGTATTCTATGAGGTCACTTTCCACGTTTTCTGGAGGGTTTATGAATCCAAAAGCTTAGGAATGCTCTGTAATCTCTATAGGTCACCTAGGCTTAGAAAATAATATCATATTGTAAGATATTTGGTTTGTGTTTACTGTTCACTATGTTGAACTTTTATATGTATAAATATCTTTCTTGAAAAATTGTGTTATGCATTAGTATTGATCAGAGATTTTATGGGATACCATAGGGGTATACCCTATAGTTTAAAGAATTATTCACATGCCCAAATTTGGGATGTAACAGTTTTGGTATCAGTGGTAGTTTTTATGTCCCCTATAGATTACAGAGCAAAGTGTTCTTTGTGGGCCCTTCCCCATTATCGTGAGCCACGGCATGACCATGGGATTAGGTTCCATAAAAGACCTTATAGAGTATAGTGTCTTTTGTTTTTATAACTTATTCCTTGGTGGGTTAATATGAGGTAATCCTGTTTGATTTGAGAAGTATTTGTTCTCTGTGTAGACTTAACTCTACGATGTCAGAGGGATCTTCAAATCATAATGAGCATTTAGGCTCAGGGAAAACTTTAATTCCACCAGTTAATACGCAGGATAACCCTTCTGACCATGGAGATAGTTCACATGCTTCAAATATTGATGGTTCAACTGGTGGCCGGGCGGAGGGAGCTGGAGTCGCCCAACAGATTGACGCTGCTGTTGTCATGCAAATGTTTAGCTTGGTGAATGATCGGTTAGATCGTATAGATGGAGAACGAGCAAAACCTGTTGATACACCAAAGGTTCCTCTTGCTATTGAGACCAAATAGACTGGAGAAGGCACAGTTAAGGACGTGAAAATGTCTGAGTTTCTAAAGATGATGTAATACCCAAAAAAAAATAAAATATAAATATTTGTTTACAAACTACTGTTACTATTTCAGTATACGGTACTATTTACCCGTATAATACTATTTACGTATATGATACTGTTCACTTATACAATCGAAATGTCAAGTACTAGATGTGGTTTGGTCATAAGAGAAAACTAGAAAGAAGTTTGTAGGAGAAAATGACGTTTTATGTGTAAAAATACCCTCAGGGACTAAATTGAAAGGACTGAATTGAAAAGAAACTTAAAGGTTTAAGGTGAAAGGATAGTTTTCCCTTTATGTTTCCAATAATAATAACAGAAAAAATTTTTCATCGTACACGTAAGGTGCACAGTAACTGTATTATTAGAAATGTCATTTTCATAAATAGTAAATTGAATATTTTATTAGCGCATAGTATCAAATAGTACCATTGACTTTTGCTATAAATAGGCCCTTTCATTTCACTTCTAAACTCACACCTTCAACTTCTCTTCTTCTCTCCTTAAGTTTCTCTTACTCCAATGCTAGGCCGCTGAGATTTTGGGCCTTTCCTTTTCAGGTTAGGTAAGGATACTATGTCTTTTCTATGTCTTTCAATTTCAGAAGTTATTTTCTTAAGTATGCTCTGTGGTTGCAGCTTTGGCTGATCTTCCACATCAGAAAAACTGTCCTTAGCTGCTTACATATTATTTTGATTCTCTGATTACCGAAATAGTATATAAACTGTGAAAAATACATGTCTAGGAAAGTTGTGGCTAAGGAAAGACCTGATTTTTAAGTGTGTCCATTGTGACCCTCCACTCTTTCTTGGGAACTTACCTGTTGTACTCTTTTACAGATTTTATTCTCTATTTCTGGTATAAACAGTCTCCGTATATATAAATAGTGACCGTATGTATGAATAGTAACTGTACGTATAAATAGTGATCGTACGTGTGAATAGTGACCGTACATATGAATAGTAACCATATGTATGAACAGTGTCTGTATGAAAACAATCCTAACTTGTTTTCTCTAATCTTTCATGAAAATCTCTGTAGCGGAATACTGAAATTCATCTGTGTACTCTTGTCCATAATGACTTAGAGAAGTGATACTCGTATGGAATCCAGGTGAGTGAAACGACCCCGTTTTAATAAAGTTTTAGCATTACTGGTGATAAAAAGTATGTTGTAGGACACTCCCAAGATTCATAGGAGGAAATTGGATTCAGAATAACGAATTTAAGGAGATAATTAATCCAGAAGTATGGATAACACGAAACAAGTATTTCATGATGATGTGAAGTTTGAATCTTTTCAAAAACAGATTAATTGTTATCTTGATTTGTGGTTTATAAATCTATAATATAGTTATATACTATACCTGTTGTATGGATGAATATTATATTCAGCTTCTGATTATGATATGAAATGCTATTGATTATGATTGAGCGGGACAGTACTCCCTCTCACGGCAAGGCGGAAAACCCGGTTGACAGGGTGTTTTGACCAATGAGTGTGTAGACAACGATTCCCTCAGTAGGGATATAGCCCAGATTGGTGATAAATCTGTGAGGCGCCCTAGCTAAGAGGATGAGGTTGTGCGTCATGGCGGAAATATACATAATTGGTGAGCTGGCCTGTGTGCGCTCTCCGGGATATATTGCCATTGACGAGTACTAGTAACGTTTGTTGAATTGGATGAATTTTTATCTTCTTGTATGTAAGAGGATGAGGTTGTGCGTCATGGCGGAAATATACATAATTGGTGAGCCGGCCTGTGTGCGCTCTCCGGGATATATTGCCATTGACGAGTACTAGTAACGTTTGTTGAATTGGATGAATTTTTATCTTTTTGTATGTAATTTCTAACTATGTTTATTGGTTGAGTATGAGCCTTCGGATATGCTTGCATGACTAGTAATGTATTTGAATTTTATTAACGCGAGGCCGATTCGCTCACGGAGTTTAAAAGCTCACACTCTCTGTACAACCTTTTTGTTCAGATCAGGTTGCCGATAAAGAATATCTGCTAGAAGAGTAGATCACTTTGGACCCTCCCGCTATCGGGTAGGCCCCTCTATTGTTGTAGATTATGTTGCTCTGTAATCGTCTAGGACATCTAGGTCAGGGGTTCGACATTTGGCTTGTATGTCAGTATAATAATGTATTTTAAATTGATAATCTATTATTACATGCAAATCATCTCTATGATTTTCAGATAAGAAAATTTGATATATTTATCGGAAGGCTTACAGTGATGAGAGATTCATCATTGTGCCGGTCATGTGCCCAGAAAACGGGTCGTGACAAAGTTGGTATCAGAGCAATGGTTGTTAGGTCTCCTAGTGATTACAGAGCAAGGTAACCTTAGTGGGACCTCCTCTATCATTGTGAACCCGGGCACAATTATAGAGAGACGGCTCTACTGAAGGTCATGTAGGATGTTTGCATTTCCTTTCCCTTCGAGACTTATCTCTTCTTAGAAATTATGTTCTCAGTTTTAGTTTTAGACAGATGTGGCTACACTTTTGAACTTGGTCAAGGAAAAGTTGTTATTTACTTTGATTCCGTTGCTGTCGGATCAAATTTTTATATGGTGGGTTTTATAAGCTGAATTCATGATTGAATTTGTGTAGCTATATTATTTTAGGGTACCAGCCAATAAAAGGAACCACTTGCATTAAAAAAAACTGAAGGATTACATTGCAAAAAAAAAAAAAAAAGAGAAGTCCACTCATGCATGAGTAATCTAAAAGCGAGGTGGTCTTGGATTAAGAGGATTGTATTGTATCATCACCCCTCGACCATTCCTTGGAGCAAGAGACATAGCAATGTCGCGGAGGGTAGTGTAAATTTCATTCATACAATCAACACTTCTTTGCTGTTGATTGCAGATGCACTGGGTGGACCAATAAAAGAACCTATCTATTCTCGAAGTCATTGCCGCGTTATTGCGTTTGGTTAACTTCTCCAAGTCCTCTATCATCTTCTTGAGATTCTTCACCTCCTGCTCTAAATAGGCGATTTTGTCCTCTGAGCTATGGCCTGTGCTAATCTCCTCGGCTTCCTCAATCTTTTTCATCTTCTTCTCCTTTTGAATTTCTTGAGATCCCTCGAGAGGTCTTTTGCCTTTGTCCCTGCCTAAACTTAAGTTTAAGTCAAGTTCTTTTTCCTTGGCCTCCACTGTGAGATCAATGTACTTCCTTGAGGCCATAATTTGGAAAATTTAGAAATTTTTGTAAGAATATGAGGCGAGAGGAATGCTAGAAGATTGTAGGCTCAGAGATTATTACTCTTTGTGGTGTGGTAACTGAGAACGCTGGGAAGGTTTTTATAGAGAAAAAATTAAGACTTCGAGACAAAGAAGATATCTCTTCGCCGCACCCCTACACGCTCAACCTATGGATTTCTGCAAGCTGGAAGCCAGAAGTCTAGGATAGGCGTGCACACCGATAGCGCGTTGCATTAATGCCAAAATAACGAAAGTCAATATTCGGTGGATTTGCGGCTGATTTTACTTGGTTTTCCTATTTCTCCCGTTGGCATTTTTCGAAATTCAAAGAAGTTAATGATATAGCCATTAAAGATTACCTTCGATGCTTTTATGATGAACTGAAATGTATTTCTCTGCTTTGTTGTGTTGTTCTTGAGAGCCTTCAGTTGAGTATGATATACGTAACTGATTGAATCATGTTGTAATTACATGTATGTATGTTATTCATGCATAATGAGTGAAGGCTACGACCAAGGAGAATATATGATGATCCTACATATACTCATAGAGAATGTGAAATCAAAATGACTTGGATAGAATGAAATGTGTAGAGGATGATATATCTTCATGGTTATACATACTTACATATAATGCTCTCGTGGGCAAATGAAAGGCAGTGATTTCCTTACATCATGATAATGCTTAATGCATGCGACCGTAAGCAGTTAACTTCGTTTTAAAATATATATATTGATATACATATATTATGTGTAAATCCAGAATAAAGACACCGATTAGAATCTAAGATACGGCCAATATGAGGTTACCTAATCCTAGAGTGATATCGTGATATGAGATTACACTATAAGACAAGTATAGAGTGAGGAAATCATAGATTGAAACGGCGATTAGTTGAAAATTTTGAGAAAGGTCAAGATTAGCCGAAAATTTTTCTTTTTTTAGGAAATCTTTGACTTATGTTAATTGCATTAAATTATATTTACTATTTAATTGCATGTCCGACATTAATTGCTGGCATTGCGACGTATGCGATCTGTAAACCTCCTAGCGAGCGGCGTATAGGTTGTGGTGGCTTTAGCTCCAGGGGCTTTGGGTTGTCTATAAATCTTGTACGCCCGTTATTCTACTCATCGCCCCAAGCAAACCTACTTTTTTCATTACATACCTATTTCTCAACCTCCATTCCTTTCTCATTCGAAGTTATTTCTGAGATCCCTAGAGCAATGGCTGATAATAAGTCTTTCAACTTGAATTTTGAGACTGGCAATGTAGAGCTTGATTTAAATCTAAGTCTCGGAGACAACAAAGGGAAGAGACCTATAGACAGGTCACCAGAAATTAAGAAGAGAAAGAGGGATGTAATAGAGTTGGAGGAGGACAATACTGCAACATCCTCAGAAAATAAGCTTGCATGCCTAGAGCGTAAGATAGAAAACCTGGAGTGTAAGATAGAGATCCTGGAATACAAGACAGAGGACCAGAAGTGACTAATAAATCGTCTCTTTGAAAACCAAGAGAAACTGATAAACCGTCGTTTCGGGGAACTAGCTAATCGAGTTGATAGACATTCAATGTTTGCAACTCAAAATTTTCGTGACCAACAAGCAAGGTGTATTGACTGTATGAACGGAGTGACTTATGCTCTTCGCCAAATTTCTCAGGCGCTTCCTCTAGAAACTCTTTCTAGGCTACAACGATTAGCTTCCTCCTTAAGGTCTGAAGTACCTTCATCTTCTAGACCTGGAGCACCTTCTACATTTCAAAAGCCTCCTCGTCCTTAATTTATTCTTTCTTTTGTTTGTACCTAAAGCTATATTTGGTCTAAACTTCATGTATTAAAATTATCTATGTACTAGAAATAAAATTTAAGTTAGTATTTAGATCTTCTTTGTTGAAGTGATTCCTTTTACTGAAAGAACTTGAGGAATGAGAAGATGTTGAACTTATATTTCGTACTTGATTATGGAAATTCTAAAGCAGAGCATGGTAATATCCTTTTGATTGAGAAGAGTTACTAAAATGATATTTCATTACATTTCTGAGCTATGGAGGAGTGCTAAATAAGTATTTTATGAACCTATATATAGAGAACTATGAGTTTGCCCTAATCATTGAAGGGATACGACTCTATATGAGTCATTGAAGTGAGAAGAATTTCCATATATATAATTATGCGTAAGGAGTATGTTATTTACTTATCACATTTTCTAGGATTGTTCTTCCTAGAGATTTATGTAATAATTTCATGAGATTTTCCTTTTATATGACGCCTTCAGCTGAGAGTATCGCCTTAAGGTAGAAGGATCACCTTCGGGCAAGAGTATTGCCTATGGCCAAAATGATGTCTTCAGGTAAGGTGCTTGTATTCGTAAAAGTTGTAAGCTATGTGTGTGGTAACATGTGTTCTGATATTCAGTATGAACTGGAAAGACCACGTACCACTTTTGAAGATGACATCTATTTGAGGTTTTATATGGATATCTGATTAAATGGTTTAAGTTTGGTAAAGGTTATGGGGATGAGACACTTTATGGTACAAAAGGCTGTGGAGAAGATCAAACTGATGAGGAAGAGAATGTTTGCTGTTCAGAAAAGGCAAAAGTCCTATGCAAATTATTGATAATGCAATTTAGAGTTCACAGTCAATGGTATAATGTTCTTGTAATTCTCACCAAGGGTGTGATGAGGTTTTGGAAGAAAGAGATGCGAAGGATGAGATATGAACGAAGTAATCACATTTATTTCAGTCTTGAGATGAGTTTTGAATTCGGGGGACCGAATTCTCTTAAGGGGGTGATAATGTAATACCCAAGAAAAATAAAATATAAATATTTGTTTACAAACTATTGTTACTATTTCAGTATACGATACTATTCACCCATATAATACTATTTACGTATATGATACTGTTCACTTATACAATCGGAATGTCAAGTACTAGATGTGGTTTGGTCATAAGAGAAAACTAAAAAGAAGTTTGTAGGAGAAAATGACGTTTTATGTGTAAAAATACCCTCAGGGACTAAATTGAAAGGACTGAATTGAAAAGAAACTTAAAGGTTTAAGGTGAAAGGATAGTTTT
This sequence comes from Biancaea sappan, assembly GCA_037074585.1. Classification (NCBI taxonomy): domain Eukaryota; kingdom Viridiplantae; phylum Streptophyta; class Magnoliopsida; order Fabales; family Fabaceae; genus Biancaea; species Biancaea sappan. The sequence continues at coordinate 51,090,016 of CM073496.1, read as the reverse complement.
CCCTTTATGTTTCCAATAATAATAACAGAAAAATTTTCCATCGTACGCGTAAGGTGCACAGTAACTGCATTATTATAAATGATTCTCTGATTACCGAAATAGTATGTAAACTGTGAAGAATACATGTCTAGGAAAGTTCTGGCTAATAAAAGACCTGGTTTTTAAGTGTGTCCATTGTGACCCTCCACTCTTTCTTGAGAACTTACCTGGTGTACTCTTTTACAAATTTTATTCTCTATTTCTAGTATAAACAGTCTCCATATATATGAATAGTGACCGTATGTATGAATAGTAACTGTACATATAAATAGTGATCGTACGTGTGAATAGTGACCGTATATATAAATAGTAACCGTATATATGAACAGTGCCTGTATGAAAACAATCCTAACTTGTTTTCTCTAATCTTTCATGAAAATCTCTGTAGCGTAATACTGAAATTCATCTGTGTACTCTTGTCCATAATGACTTAGAGAAGTGATACTCGTATGGAATCCAGGTGAGTGAAACGACCCCGTTTTAATAGAGTTTTAGCATTACTGGTGATAAAAAGTATGTCGTAGGACACTCCCAAGATTCATAGGAGGAAATTAGATTCAGAATAACGAATTTAAGGAGATAATTAATCCAGAAGTATGGATAAGACGAAACAAGTATTTCATGATGATGTGAAGTTTGAATCTTTTCAAAAACAGATTAATTATTATCTTGATTTGTGCTTTATAAATCTATAATATAGTTATATACTCTACCTGTTGTATGGATGAATATTATATTGAGCTTCTGATTATGATATAAAATGCTATTGATTATAATTGAGCGGGACAGTACCCCCTCTCACGGCAAGGCGGAAAACCCGGTTGACAGGGTGTCTTGACCAATGAATGTTGTAATACCCAAGAAAAAAATAAAATATAAATATTTGTTTACAAACTACTGTTACTATTTCAGTATATGGTACTATTCACCTGTATAATACTATTTACGTATACGATACTGTTCATTTATACAATCAAAATGTCAAGTATTAGATGTTGTTTGGTCATAAGAGAAAACTAGAAAGAAGTTCGTAGGAGAAAATGACGTTTTATGTGTAAAAATACGCTCAGGGACTAAATTGAAAGGACTGATTTGAAAAGAAACTTAAAGATTTAAGAGAAATGATAGTTTTCTCTTTAAGTTTCCAATAGTAAATAAAAGAAAATTTTCAGCCCACGATTTGCACAGTAACTGCATTATTAGAAATGTCATTTTCATGAATAGTAAATTGAATATTTTATTAGCGCATAGTGTCAAATAGTACCCTTGACTTTTGCTATAAATAGGCCCTTTCATTTCACTTATAAACTCACACCTTCAACTTCTCTTCTTCTCTCCTTAAGTTTCTCTTACTCCAATGTTAGGCTTATGAGATTTTGGGCCTTTCCTTTTCAGCTTAGGTAAGGATACTATGCCCTTTCTATGTCTTTCAAATTTTAGAAGTTAATTTCTTAAGTATGCTCTGTGGTTGCGGTTTTGGCCGATCTTCCACATCAGAAAAACTGTCCTTAGCTGTTTATATGTTATTTTGATTCTCTGATTACCGAAATAGAATGTAAACTGTGAAGAATACATGTCTAGGAAAGTTCTGGCTAAGGAAAGACCTGGTTTTTAATTGTGTGCAGTGTGACCCTCCACTCTTTCCTGGGAACTTACCTGGTGTACTCTTTTACAGATTGTATTCTCTATTTCTGGTATGAATAGTACCCATACGTATGAATAGTAACTGTATGAATAGTAACCGTATATATGAATAGTATCCGTACATAAAAATAGTATTCATACGTATGAATAGTGACCGTATGTACGAATATTATCTGTATGTATAAATAATATCCGTATGTATGAATAGTGACCGTATATATGAATAGTACTGTATGTATGAACAGTATCGTATGTATGAACAGTATCTGTATGAAAATAATCCTAACTTGTTTTCTCTAATCTTTCATGAAAATCTCCGTAGCGGAATACTGAAATTCATCTGTGTACTATTATCTGTAACGACTTAGAGAAGTGATATTCGTATGGAATCCAGGTGAGTGAAACGACCCCGTTTTAATAGAGTTTTAGCATTACTGGTGATAAAAAGTATGTCGTAGGACACTCCCAAGATTCATAGGGGGAAATTGGATTCATAATGGCGAATATAATGAGATAATTAATCCAGAAGTATGGATAAGAAAAAGCAAGTATCTCATGATGATGTGAATATTGAATCTCTTGAATTGTGGTTTATAAAGCTATAATATAGTTATATACTATACCTGTTATATGGATGAATATTATATTAAGCTTCTGATTATGATATGAAATGCTATTGATTGTGATTGAGCGGGACAGTACCCCCTCTCACGGCAAGGCGGAAAACCCGGTTGACAGGGTGTCTTGACCAATGAGTGTGTAGACAACGATTCCCTCAGTAGGGATATAGCCCGGATTGGTGATAAATCCGTGAGGCGCCCTAGCTAAGAGGATGAGGTTGTGCGTCATGGCGGAAATATACATAATTGGTGAGCCGGCCTGTGTGCGCTCTCCGGGATATATTGCCATTGACGAGTACTAGTAACGTTTGTTGAATTGGATGAATTTTTATCTTCTTGTATGTAAAAGGATGATGTTATGCGTCATGGCGAAAATATACATAATTGGTAAGCTGGCCTGTGTGCGCTCTATGAGATATATTGCCATTGACGAGTACTAGTAACGTTTGTTGAATTGGATGAATTTTTATCTTCTGTCTATTGGTTGAGTATGAGCCTTTGGATATGCTTGCATGACTGGTAATGTATTTGAATTTTATTAACGCGAGGTCGATTCGCTCATTGAGTTTAAAAGCTCACACTGTTTGTACAACCTTTTTGTTCAGATCAGGTTGCCAGCGAAAAATATCTGCTAGAGGAGTAGATCACTTTGGACCTTCCCGTTGTCGGGTAGACCCCTCTTTTGTTATAGATTATGTTGCTCTGTAATCGTGTAGGACATCTAGGTCAGGGGTTTGGTATTTGGCTTGTATTTCAGTACAATAATGTATTTTATGTTGAGGATCTATTATTATATGCAAATAATCTCTATGAATTTCAAATAAGAAAATTTGATATATTTTCTTCATGAATGGTTATTTTGATAATATAGAGATAATGACTATACTCATGGGTAGAATTTATCGAAAGGATTACAGTGATGGGATATTCATCATTGTGCCGGTCATGTGCCCAGAAAACGGGTCGTGACAAATGTAGAGACAACGATTCCCTCAGTAGGGATATAGCCCGGATTGGTGATAAATCCGTGAGGCGCCCTAGCTAAGAGGATGAGGTTGTGCGTCATGGCGGAAATATACATAATTGGTGAGCCGGCCTGTGTGCGCTCTCCGGGATATATTGCCATTGATGAGTACTAGTAACGTTTGTTGAATTGGATGAATTTTTATCTTCTTGTATGTAAGAGGATGAAGTTGTGCGTCATGGCGGAAATATACATAATTGGTGAGCCGGCCTGTGTGCGCTCTCCGGGATATATTGCCATTGACGAGTACTAGTAACGTTTGTTGAATTGGATGAATTTTTATCTTTTTGTATGTAATTTTTAACTATGTTTATTGGTTGAGTATGAGCCTTCGGATATGCTTGCATGACTGGTAATGTATTTGAATTTTATTAACGCGAGGCCGATTCGCTAACGGAGTTTAAAAGCTCACACTCTCTGTAGAACCTTTTTGTTCAGATCAGGTTGCCGATGAAGAATATCTGCGAGAAGAGTAGATCACTTTGGACCCTCCCGATATCGGGTAGGCCCCTCTATTATTGTAGATTATGTTGCTCTGTAATCGTCTAGGACATCTAGGTCAGGGGTTCGACATTTGGCTTGTATGTCAGTATAATAATATATTTTAAATTGATAATCTATTATTACATGCAAATCATCTCTATGATTTTTAGATAAGAAAATTTGATATATTTATCGGAAGGCTTACAGTGATGAGAGATTCATCATTGTGCCGGTCATGTGCCCAAAAAGGAATAAAAAGGAAGAATTTAAAAATAAAAAGAGGTCTAGAGACGGGAGATATTTTAACTAAGGTGGGAACTCAGGAACCTCGAAGCCTTCCATCACTTCACAGCATGTTCCGATTGCATCATCTAAACCCACATTCTCCACGGCTAGTGCAGCTAAGCCCCGCTTAGAATATAAAAGTGGTTACAGTTCTTCGAGCAGGGGTGGTTCTCAAGTAGAAAGAGGGAAGCCTCAATGTCCTGAGTGTGGAAAATTTCATTTTGGAGAATGCCTCAAGAAGATGGGAACATTAAGTTGTTTTCATTGCAGATAAGAAGGGCACTTCAGGAGAGAATGCCCTCAACTTACTTCTGAATCTGGTCAGGTATCCGTTCTTCCATCTTACACCCAACCGGGAGTTACTCCAGTCGCTCGTGCACCGACCACTTCTACTATAGGAGGCTTTGGGAGAGGATCTGGCACAGGCCAAGGAGGTCGTGGGCAGCAAGTAGCCGGTAGAGGAACTGCCAGAGTATATGCCTTGACTAGACAAGATGCCCAGGCATCCAATGCTATTATTATAGGTACTTTATTAGTTGGCGCTTTAGCTGCACATGTATTATTTGACCCTGGTTCTACACATTCGTATGTGTCACCTCTGTTTGCTAAGAGGTTCGAGTCTGAGCCAGTTATACTGGACGAACCATTTCTGGTAGCTACACCGATGGGGGAAGCCCTAGTAATTAGATTTGGATATCATTCTTGTAAGATAACTATTAAGGACATAGAGACGGAGGTAGATCTCATGCTTCTTAATATGACAGACTTTGATGTGATCTTAGGTATTGTAATACCCATGAAAAATAAAATATAAATGCGTGTTTTCAAACTACTGTTACTATTTACGTATATGGTACTATTCATTTATACAATCAAAATGTCAAATACTAGATGTGGTTTGGTTATAAGAGAAAACTAGAAAGAAGTTTGTAGGAGAAAATGACGTTTTATGTGTAAAAATACCCTCAGGGACTAAATTGAAAGGACTGAATTGAAAAGAAACTTAAAGGTTTAAGGTGAAAGGATAGTTTTCCCTTTAAAGTTTCTAAAAGTAAATAAACGGTAACTGCATTATTAGAAATGTCATTTTCATGAATAGTAAATTGAATATTTTATTAGCGCATAGTGTCAAATAGTACCCTTGACTTTTGCTATAAATAGGCCCTTCCATTTCACTTCTAAACTCACACCTTCAACTTCTCTTCTTCCCTCTTTAAGTTTCTCTTGCTCCGACGCTAGGCTTCTGAGATTTTGGGCCTTTCCGTTTTTGCTTAGGTAAGGATACTATGCCATTTCTATGTCTTTCAAATTTTAGAAGTTATTTTCTTAAGTATGCTCTGTGGTTGCGGCTTTGGCCGATCTTCCACATCAGAAAAACTGTCGTTAGCTGTTATTTTGATTCTCTGATTACCGAAATAGAATATAATCTGTGGAGAATACATGTCTAGGAAAGTTCTGGCTAAGGAAAGACCTGGTTTTTAAGTGTGTCCAGTGTGACCCTCCACTCTTTCCTGGGAACTTACCTGGTGTACTCTTTTACAGATTGTATTCTGTATTTCCGGTATGAATAGTACCCGTACGTATGAATAGTGACCGTATGAATAGTACCGTACATATGAATAGTGACCGTATGAATAGTACCGTACGTATAAACAGTATCTGTACGAAAATGATCTTAACGTACTTTCTGTAATCTTTCATGAAAATCTCTGTAGCGGAACACTGAAATTCACCTGCGTACTCTTGTCCGTAACGATTTAGAGAAGTGATACTCGTACGGAATCCAGGTGAGTGAAACGACCCTGTTTTAATAGAGTTTTAGCATTACTGGTGATAAAAAGTATGTCGTAGGACACTCCCAAGATTCATAGGGAGAAATTGGATTCAGAATGACGAATATAATGAGATAATTAATCCAGAAGTATGGATAAGACAAAGCAAGTATCTCATGATGATATGAAATTTGAATCATATAGTTATATACTATACCTATTATATGGATGAGTATTATATTGTGCTTCTGATTATGATATGAACTGTTGTACTATTGATTGTGATTGAGCGGTATAGTACCCCCTCTCACGGCAAGGCGGAAAACCCGGGTTAAAGGGTGTCTTGACCAATGAGTGTGGAGACAACGATTCCCTCAGTAGGGATATAGCCCGGATTGGTGATAAATCCGTGAGGCGCCCTAGCTAAGAGGATGAGGTTGTGCGTCATGGCGGAAAAATACAAAATTGGTGAGCCGACCTGTGTGCGCTCTCCGGGATATATTGCCATTGACGAGTACTAGTATCGTTTGTTGAATTGGATGAATTTTTCTTGTATATAATTTCTAACTATGTCTATTGGTTGAGCTTGAGCCTTCGGATATGCTTGCATGACTGGTGATGTATTTGAATTTTATTAATGCAAGGCCGATTTGCTCACTGAGTTTAAAAGCTCACACTGTTTGTACAAACTTTTTGTTCAGATCAGGTTGCCGCCGAAGTACATCCGCTAGAGGAGTAGATCACGTTGGACCTTCCCGCTGTCGGGTAGGCCCTTCTTTTGTTATACAGTATGTTGCTCTGTAACCGTCTAGGATATCTAGGTCAGGGGTTTGGTATTTGGCTTGTATTTCAGTATGATAATGTATTTCGTACTGAGGATCTATTATTTTTAATTAAGAAAATCTGATGTATTTTCTTTGTATTTATTAAGGAATGGTATTTTGAGAATATAGAGATAATGACTAACGATTTTACTTGTAGGAAGAATTTATCGAAAGGCTTACAGTGATGGGATATTCACCATTGTGCCGGTCATGTGCCTAGAAAACAGGCATGGACTGGTTATCCTCATGCCATGCTACATTGAATTATCATGACAAGACCATTTCTTTTAGTATACCGGGTGGGCATAATTTCATATTTCAAAGAGACCGAAGTGAAGTGCCCTGTAACATAATATCTATGTTAACCGCTCGACGTATGTTACGAAAAGGTTGTCATAGATTTCTGGCTTTTGTCAAAAATATAGACAAGGAGGAACGAAGTCTTGAACGAATACCAATAGTTAGTGAATTTCCAGATGTATTTCCAGAAAATTTACCTAGTCTACCACCAGAGAGGGATATTGAATTTAATATTGAATTGGTTTCGGGCACTAGACCAATTTCAATTCCTCCTTACCGCATGGCACCCGCTGAGTTGAAAGAGCTTAAGGAGCAATTACAAGACCTGCTGGATAAGGGGTTTATCCGCCCAAGTTTCTCACCTTGGGGTGCCCCAGTACTCTTTGTGAGGAAGAAAGATGGCTCTTTAAGATTGTGCATAGATTACCGTCAGTTAAACAAAGTCACGGTAAAGAATAAATATCCTTTACCAAGAATTGATGACTTGTTTGACCAACTTCAAGGGGCACAATGCTTCTCAAAGATAGACTTGAGATCTGGTTATCATCAACTGAAAATTAAGGAGGAAGACATACCCAAGACCGCCTTCCGGACGCGATACGGGCATTATGAATTTCTCGTAATGTCATTTGGATTGACTAATGCGCCTGCAGCATTTATGGACCTTATGAATTGAGTGTTCAAACCTTTCCTTGATAGATTCGTGATTGTCTTCATTGATGATATTTTGGTTTACTCCAAGAGTCGGGAGGATCATGTAGAACATTTGAGAACGGTGCTGCAAACTTTGAGGGAACATCAGTTATATGCTAAGTTCTCAAAATGTGAATTCTGGATGAGTCAAGTAACATTCCTGGGGCATGTAATTTCTCAAGAAGGTGTTTATGTAGATCCAAGTAAGATCGAAGCAGTGAAGCAGTGGCCTAGACCAACAACTGTATCTGAAGTTCGGAGTTTCCTTGGCTTAGCGGGGTATTACCGTCGCTTTGTCAAGAATTTCTCTAAGTTGGCTCTTCCACTGACTAAGTTGACTAGGAAGAATGCTAAGTATGTTTAGGATGATGCTTGTGAGCAAAGTTTCTCTATGTTGAAGGAATGTCTGACTTCAGCACCAGTTCTGATTCTACCTTCGGGACCGGGGGTTACACTGTATATTGTGACGCCTCGAAGGTAGGATTGGGATGCGTGTTAATGCAACACGGTAAGGTCATTGCTTATGGCTCTCGACAACTTAAAAAGCATGAACTTAATTATCCTACTCATGATCTAGAGATGACAGCCGTAGTGTTTGCTTTCAAGATTTGGAGGCATTATTTATATGAAGAAAAATGTGAGATTTTCACGGATCACAAAAGCCTTAAATATATCTTCGAATAGAAAGATCTCAATCTAAGGCAACGAAGATAGATGGAACTCCTAAAGGATTACGACTGTACCATCCTCTACCATCCAGGGAAGGCAAATGTGGTAGCAGACGCCCTTAGTTGGAAGTCGATGGGGAGTTTAGCTCATATTACCACAGTTAGGAGATCCTTGATTCAGGAATTACATGAGTTAGAGGCTAGTGGGGTATTCTTCGAGATTACTAAGTCAGGTGCTTTCTTGGCTCATTTGACGGCTAAATCCTCCCTTGTAGAAAGGGTGAAAGCAACATTGGAGAATGACACTGAAATAGTTAAAACTAGAGAGAAGGCGAAGGGAGGTTTAGTACAAGGTTTCTCTGTAGACGAGGAAGGTGTGTTGTGGTTTAATGGGAGGTTGTGTATTCCGAACATTAAACCCTTGAAGCGGGAGATTTTACAAGAAGCTCACGGAGCACCATATGTTGTTCATCCTGGTGCCAACAAGATGTACCAGGACTTGAAACAAGTTTATTGGTGGGAAGACATGAAGCGAGATGTGACTGACTTTGTTGCTTGATGCTTGACATGTCAGCAGGTCAAATCCGAACATCAGAGACCACTTGGGTTGATGCAGAGGCTTGAGATTTTCGAGTGGAAATGGGAACGGATTACTATGGACTTTATGGTGGGTTTGCCCCAATCTTTGAATGGGTACGACTCTATATGGGTCATTGTGGATCGACTTACTAAGTCGGCTCATTTCCTTCCTGTTCATACTACCTACAGTGTGGCAAAACTTAGTCGACTATACGTGAATGAGATAGTAAAGCTTCATGATGTACCAGTGTCCATCATATCAGATCGAGGACCCCAGTTCACTTCTCAATTCTGGAGAGCTTTTCAGAAAGTTCTGGGCACTAGAGTAGATTTGAGCATAGCTTTTCATCCTCAGACTGATGGTCAATTTGAGAGAACTATTCAGACCTTAGAGGATATGCTGAGAGCATGTGTGATGGATTTTGGTGGCAGATGGGAAGACCACTTGTCACTTATTGAATTTGCTTATAATAATAGTTATCAAGTTAGCATTAAGATGGCTCCTTTCGAGGCATTATATGGGAGGTGATGTTGATCTCCTATTGGTTGGTTTGAACTAAGCGAACCCAAAATGGTGGGACCCGAAATGATACAGGAGGCCGTGGATAAAATTAAATTGATCAGTGAAAGGTTATTAGCCGCTCAGAGTAGGCAAAAGTCCTATGCAGACAACTGACGACGTGACCTAGAGTTTTCTGTTGGTGATATGGTTTTCTTACGAATCTCACCGATAAAGGGAGTAATGAAATTCGGAAAGAAAGGAAAACTCAATCCAAGATATATTGGTCCTTATGAGATTTTGGAAAGAGTGGGTAACATGGCATACCGCCTAGCCTTACCCTCGAACCTAGAGGGAGTACACCCAGTATTTCATGTATCGATGCTACGTAAGTATCTTCCTGACCCCTTTCACGTCATCCAGCCACAAGACGTATAGTTTGATGAGACTCTTGTTTATGAAGAGGTGCCAGTAGCCATCCTCGATAGCCAGGTCAAGAAACTTCCAACCAAGAAAATTCTCATTGTCAAAGTTCTGTGGAGGAATCATTCTCACGAGGAAGCCACATGGGAAACAGAAGATGAAATGTGGACGAAATATCCACACCTATTCGAATCATGAGGTAAGTTTTCGAATTCGGAGGACCGAATTCTTTAAGGGGGGTAGAATGTAGTACCCACTATATTTTCAAGAATTACGATAAGTTTATTTTAGAGAAAATAATTTTCTCATCTGTTTAATTTTTGTATGCTTGTTGATACATATTGTTGAAAATGTGGATTTTTATTTATAAAGTGCATAAATTATGAGATATGATGAATGTTATGATATGAAATTTATTCCTTGAATAAAATATGGCTTGAACATAAGTGGGATCTGAAAGAAACTGGGAGAAAAATAATGTTATATATGAGAAAATCCCTTTAAGGACTATTTTGAAAGGGACAAAAGTGAAAAGAAACTTAATGGTTTAAGAGAAAGGATAATTTTCCCTTTAGTTTCCAATAGTAACGACGAACACAGCCCCCTCGTGATCGCACAGTAAACTGAATTATTAGAAGTGTCATTTTCATAAATAGTAAATTGAATATTTTATTAGCGTATAGTATCAAATAGTACCCTTGACTTTTCCTGTAAATAGGCCCTTTCATTTCACTTCTAAACTCACACCTTCAGTTTCTCTTCTCTCCTCTCCTCAAAACTTCTCTTGCTCTGACGTTAGGGCTCTGAAATTCTAGGTCTTTCTTCCTTAGCCTAGATCCAAGGTAAGAATACTATGCCCCTTTTCTATGCCATTCAGATTTTAAAAGTTATTTTCTTAAGTATGCTCTGTGGTTGCGGCTTTGGCTGATCTTCCACATCAGAAAAATTGTCCTTAGCTACCTATATGTTGTTTTGATTCTCTGATTACCAAAATAGAATGTAAACTGTGAAAAATACATGTCTAGGAAAGTTCTGGCTAAGGAAAGACATGGTTCTTATGTGTGTCCATTGGGACTCTCCACTCTTTCCTGGAAACTTACATGGACTTTTTTACAGATTGTATTCCCTATTTCTGGTATGAATAGTAATCGTACGTATGAATAGTAACTGTACGTATAAATAGTAACTATATGTGTGAATAATATATGTATATATAAATAGTGATCATACGTATAAATAGTGATTATACGTATGAATAGTATTTTGGTACAAAAGCAACCCTGACTTTCTATATCTGATCTTTATGAAAATCTCCGTAGCAGAACTTGAAATCCAGCTACGTACTCTTCTTTGTAACAAATCGGAAAAGTGACTTGGATACGGAATCTATGTGAGTGGATGACCTTGCAAACCGACTTTATTTACTTTTATTCTAAGTACAATATAAATTTCATCTCATATCGCAATTAGATTCTATATTTATTGATGATTGCTAGATAATGAAATTTATTGTTGATTTAAGATTATATTGATGAGAATTATGAATTGAGTATATAATACACATGGAATGGTTGAGGGCTTGACCTAAGATACCAATGCATAGAATTATACACATTGAATGGTTGAGGGCTTGACCCAAGATACCAATGCATAGAATTATACACATGGAATTGTTGAGGGCTTGACCCAAGATACCAATGCATGAAATTATACACATGGAATGGTTGAGAACTTTATTTTCCAAGATACCAATGCATGTAATGATTGGGAATATAAGTGGAGACTGAATTCTTGAACATAAAATACAGAGGTATAGAAACCCTGAATATAAAAATAACTGTTCTTATTGTGATTATGATTCTGGTATTTGTACTTGTGACATATTTATTATTGCACAATCATTTAGTCACTGAGTTTTGATGAACTCACACTCTTTATGAACATTTTTTAAATACAATGGATGAGAACAAAGGGAATCCGCAAGAGGAATAGTATTCTATGAGGACACTTTCCACGTTTTCTGGAGGGCTTATGAATCCAAAAGCTTAAGAATGCTCTGTAATCTCTATAGGTCACATAGGCTTGGAAAATAATATCATATTGTAAGATATTTGGTTTGTGTTTACTGTTCACTATGTTGAACTTTTATATGTATAAATATCTTTCTTGAAAAATTGTATTATGCATTAGTATTGATCAGAGATTTTATAGGATACCATAGGGGTATACCCTATAGTTTAAAGAATTATTCACATGCCCAAATTTGGGATGTGACAGTCTCTTTACATTTTCTGCTGTTCTGTGGCATGAGAACCTTTTCTCAAAGGAATCTGTTTAATCCTGGAGGGAGTTATGTAGACGCAGTACTCTTGCTGTGGTCACGGAATAATTTCCTTAAGTACAGTGTCTAGTGCAAAGACGCGACTCAGATTAACCCCCTGCTGGATTCCAGATTTTATTCAACAGAAAAAAAAATTACAATTTGCCCCAACCTCTTAGATTTCTTTTAAAAAAAGCTTCTTTAGATCTGACTTTTGTTCTCGTCTCCTCCACAGTTGACACGCATCTCACGGAGGAGAATTGTGGAGAAGCCAGATGCATGTCGACTGTGGAGATGAGGAGAACAAAAGTCAGGTCTGAGGGACTTTTTTGAAAGAAATCTAAGAGGATTGGGTCAAATTGTAATTTTTTTCTTCAAAAAGCTTTTTGGTATCAAAATTTTTTTCTCAAAAAAAAAAAAACGTTGTAAGTTTTTGTATTTAACTCCCTCTCAATTTTGGGTCATTGAATTAATTATAATCCAACGACAGTAAATTTCTCTAGATTAAAACATTTGTCGCCATCAATGCAAACATCAACGGTCCTCCTTCAACAAAGCAAAGTGCTCTACTTCGGCAGTAGAGCAGAAAATCCGAATGCATAAAAGATGCTTAATGCCTACAAATAAAAAGGCTCTTTTATTTTTTTTTGAAACAAACGGTAATTCCTATTGGATTCTAGTTAAATCCGACAAATTATTACACCCACACAGAAATAATGCATCCAACACAGGCGGTTTAGAAAGTACAAAAAATACGAATTCCTACTTCAATCATAACTCATTTATAAATACTTCTTGAACTATAGAAATTTATCAATACTTTGTACACCATCACAAATTCATTTTCAGAATTCATACATATAGTATAAAAGGATTTTAATGTTATTTTCATTCATATTTTGTTCGTCATCTATTATGATTTTGAATAAGTTAGAAATTTAATTGAAATTATAGTTATTTTGAATACTAAAATTTTAAATTGCTTACTCTACTTTTTTTTTTTTGTTAATAGAGTTGACAAACTTGTAATATCAAACTCCACATATAACGTATACAAACTTGAAATCAATACATGAATAATCAATTTAAAGAAAAAACTAAGAGGATAAAGGTTGAAGCTTATGAAACGACTTTTTCTCCCCAAAAAGAAAAAATTCTCCAGCTATGATTATCAAGCCAATATAATTGTATCATTTCTTCATAAGTAAAATTATATAGAACTCTGTCAAGTTAAAAACAATCGAATCAGTTCAAATACAAAAATAAAAGTTTAAAGAGATATATCAATCGTTATAATTTTAAGAAATATTTAAAAACGAATTATAATTTAAAAAAGACCATTTGCCAATTTCGTAATAAATGATTATAGTTAATGAAAATGTTTGCGTCTTTTCCTGTATTCATCATAGGATGGAATTCATGAGCGTATAGTCATTCCACAACAAAATCGAGTTTTAGAAGGTTGACTTAGACAGCATTGCCTTTGAAAAGCACTCAAATTTTAATATCTTGGAACATAGTTTATCCATCAGCGATACAATAAACAAAACCCATAGCAAAAAGGAAGAAAATATGCCCTTGATAGGACTAAATTACGTGAGATATTTCAGTTTTTGTTTCCCGTATTTTCCCTGGCCGGAAATTAAAAATCCCCAAACCAACAGAATCATTATATTGATCGGCAAGTTATTTAAATAAGGAGGATTATAAAAATAAAAATACAACGACGACTTCTCAACAATCAAAATTTCACAACGGGCACCAGAGTTGGGGAAAATACTCCTCAGTTAAAATCAGGCTTCTCCGGGTACGTGCAGCCGGACCTTTGGATGATAACATTTGCTGCATAACAACCAGCTCGCACGCATTCTTCAATGGGCTTCTCCTGAACCAATTGCGAAAGAAATCCTCCAACAAATGCATCTCCTACAAACACACAAAGCAAGAGAATATCAACACAATTTCGCTAGCATGCTAGGTTGGATGAAATTCGTGCCTTGCTAGCAACAACAATGATAAATTCCTAGTAGTGCCACAAGCCTTGCTATTACAAATTTTTAAAAGGCTCAAACCCGAAGCCCAACATCCATATTAGTAAAATAGAGTCTAAAACTCGCCCATAATTGGTTCTATCCGGTATTAAATTCCATTGCTTTACCATGTTCGCCAATTGGTTGCATCATGTAATTTTCATAAAATCATATACATCACAAATAATTACAGCTTGCACCAATATCATGAGCACATATTTTTTCCCATGAAAAAGAAATTTTATGTTCAAGAATTTAAGCACATAATCGCAGATATGACTTTGTTCCACACTAGGACTCCTCCAAGCATTAGGACAAGTACCTGCTCCATTTGTATCAACTAGTTTCTCCTTAGGTAATAGTATCACTGGGAACAACTTCACCTTTCCATCCTCAGCAACACACACGGGATCCGCACCCTGTGTGATAATAGTTATCCTTTTGTGTGTTCCTGATGCCTTTGGCCACTGGGAAATCTTTAGAGCTATCTCCTCCACCTTATCAGTCTATTTAATAGAAGAGACAAAACGGATCAGCATTTAAACCCCAAAACTGCACCTCTACAAATTTGCAAAGTTAAATTACCTCCCAGCCATGAACTTCAGCAAAAGTTCTTGCTTCAGTCTCATTTCCAAAAACATAGTCCACGTACCTGGCTCGCAGAATCGCACTCATTAGATCAATGTATAAATTTATTTAATTGGAATTTAACAGAGAAAGATCCTTACTGCAGAGCTTTTTCTTGTACATCCCTGAAGAACTCACAGATAAATGGGGCAGAAAGGTTCATACAGAAGAACTGCATAGCAAAATAAATTACAAAAATGTTAGAAACCACTCATAAATAGGGATTGCCAATTATAAATCATATCTTACCTTGTTCTTTGTGGCTGCATGCTCAGCAACTAACTGAATAGATTCTGGTGATACAGTGAGGAAAAAGCCCGCAATATAGATATACTTGGCCTTTTCAACTGTTTAAGAAAAGATTGCACAATAACATATCTCAGCTGCCTAGACTTGAAGGATAAAGAGGAGGAAAAATATAGAAAGGGCTACATAGACCCAACAGGATACCTAGAGCCCAGTTTTCTGGTTTCTTCAAGTGCTCAGTCTTGTAGCAATTTGCAGCAGATAAATTGGCAATAAGAGACCTATATTTAGATTTAAAACAACATTTTAAAATGGAAAGATATTGGACAATCCCAAAAAGCTTAGACAATTGTTTTGCAATCAAGTAAATATCAAGCTGAAGATGTACACTTTCTTTCAAAGCAGCATGAACAATAAGTATTTAGCAAAGCACTCGAGGGAAGCTTGATTATCTGACCTTTCACCACCCATTAAACAAACAGCACAAGTTCCAGTAGGTGCAGCTTCATCTTCATAATAGTGAACCTGATAATCAAATGAAAAAGTCAGTTCTTCTAAAGTCTAGTTCACATTTTAGAGAAGCAGATAACAAAGAAAGAAGACAAGCTGTAACCTACATTTACACCAGCTAGTTTTGAGTTCCTCTTCATCTCCTCCCCAAACTTGTCCTTTCCTATGGCACCCATGTAACTTGTTGCTCCAGGTTTTTGTAGCATCCACTAGAAGAGGAAACAAAAAACAGTAAATTATTGTGACCCTAACTCTTCCAGGTTCTTGTCACCAACATCAAAAGGTTAGTACATACCTGTGCAACCCTGATTGAATTCTGAGTAGCACCTCCAGCAATGTACTCAACGAGATATTTTGAAACCATTTCTTCGTACCTGAGGTGATTGTGTTTGATCATATTAACTCAAAATATATTGTCCTAACAGAAATGAACCATTAAATATAATAATACAGAGAACTTAGTAGAGGCTAGGAGAGATACCCAAAACATGTATTGATTGGAGGTTCAATGGTCAACTAATTCTTATGTCAATTTATTAATTTAAATACGGCAAAAATGTATACATTAAGTATTTAGCCAATAGAGATGCCTAAAAAGTAAGAGTTTCCTAATGTCATAATAGCTATTAGGTGGTGACATGGTGTAAAGAGTGTGAAACTGAAGTAAGAGCAAGTATAGAGATAGATCCATGGAACCCAAGAAACAGATCAAACTAGTATGTTTATAAAAATCAGGCCACTTTATAATGAACAAGCTACAGTACCAGAACATAGCATGCTCCTACTGAAACAAAAATGGTATCATACTGGAAATACCATTGAGTGAAGCGCAACCAAACTTAATAAAAAGCTCATTCAACCAAAATAAGTTATTCTCTTTCGTTATTTGGACAATAAACCCCAACAGTTCATATTCGCAATTAAATAAACTTTATTAAGGAAATTGAGCCCTGCGGTATGTTTATTTCCAATTGTAATTGATTCGCATAACTCGCGCAATGAACAATGTTAAAAAGGATGCAAACTGCTGAGCTCTTGGCATAAAAAGAGATCTCTTACATAGGTTTGTGCTTGTCCTCCGCAAGAAGTGCATCGTTCAGCTTGATGCCATATCTGTCGCATAAATCAGGTCAAATCAGTCAGAAGAGTCAGATTTTAGACGAGCATTTTTGAAAATTTTTCTGTAATTTACTAATTTCAGAATGATGCCGATACATAATAAAATAAATTTAAAACAGAAACTAATAGGTCATATCCTAAAACAGCTACACAAGTGTCCACCGCCATCTCGAGAAGTATTCCACTGTTCACCGCAGAAACTAACAACGCTAGACTACCACGCCTGAAACTAAACGATGACTTCCCCCTTTCTTCAATATATGAAACATGCAGGCTCGTCAAACTACAAGACCGTAGTGTATCAACGCAAAACCGCATTAATGAACATCACAAAGAGATGTAGAACTACTCAGTAAAACCTAAGATCTTCAAAGCACAAACAAATTAGCATTTCAGCTGGAAGCTGATGCGTATGCATGTCATATATGGTTCCGGAGAGAAATGCAAATTCAAGCTGATAAGCTAGATCCCCCCCCAACGAATTCAACAAGACAAATTAACTGAGAGCTTAAAAGCATTAGTTTTAGGCGGATTGTGAAATAAATAACATAGACGAGTAAGATAAATCAATAGAGATCTGAAATACAGGATAAGATTCAGAAACGAACGAAGAAAAAAAAAAGTGCCGAAGCGAGATCTAACGTACTTTTGCATGAACTCTTCATCAACAGTGGCCGAGATGTCGAGGAGAGGGTTGCCCATCCCGAGGAGAATGCCTTCGAACTCCATTTGAGAGAGAGAGCTGAGCTGATCACAGACAGAGAAGAGGGAAACGCAAAGTGAAATGCTTTGTTGAGGGAAAGTGGGTGAGCGAGATTCAGATCTACCGACGACGACACGATGGCCAACTTATACAGGCGCCTAAGATTTCTGAGTGGAGAATGGAGCGCTCCCCGGGCCCCACTAACTCTCACCAACCCAAGTTCGGGCCCGACGGATGAAAATGTATGGCACACCTGACACCACCTCTATGGACTATGATCACCATTTTTTATTTTACGACAATTTTATTTTTTGGTTCAACATTTTATGTCACTTCATTTGTTTGCGTCCGTTTTAGGTTTTGACCGAATTGATTTTACGTACTCTTTAATTTAATTATAAATTAAAATTAAGTTAAATTTTAAAATTTATTTGTTTAAATGTAAATAATAACATTATTAAATTAAATATTAAGAAAATGTAATAAATAGTCTCACACGCCAAAAAAAATTCCACAAATAAACTAATTACTGTCATATTTATGTTTTAAGTTATTTTATAGAATGTAGAAAACTACATGGACTAGGAGATAAATATCTACGCTGATTATGACAAAAAATATATATATCTACGCTGATTTTGTATCTTTGCGAATTATTCAACCACCGCACCAAATATGTCAAAATCATACTAACACAATGGTAAATGGCAGTTATATATTTTATTCAAAATTCTTCAACACTAATTTGAATTATAAAAAATTAAAATGAATAGTTGGTTAGACACTAATGTAGACTTTTACTTGTGTGTGTTGAATGTTTACATTTAAAACTTGACAACAACTATGAATTTTTATATACTTGAGAGCCAAACATACATTAATAATCATATATAGGATATCACATTGAACAAGTATTCCTACATCGCATTAAATTCTTTGCAGTTGACAAACAAAAAAATGATCAACTTTTTTTTTATTAAAATATACTTGAAGTTCCTATAGTTTAATTGAAGAATGATTTTAGTCCCTATAATTTGAAAATAATAAATTTAGTCTTTGTAATTTTCAAAATCATGACATAAGTCTTTGAGATTAGTTTTTTGTTAGTCAGCGCTGACTGTGTACCACTTATACTGAGATGGACTAGCCACATGGACTCCCTAAAAAAAAGTTTTAGTTTATTTACTTAGGTTCTTAATCAAAATTTGCATTTTGTCCAATCTTTTATATAAACTCGTCTTCTACTTCATCTAGGTCCCTAGTTTAAGAATATATTTTTTATTTGTCAAAAGCATCCCCTACAAAGTTTTTAGTTTGTTCACTTTAGTCCCTAATCTACACTTTCATACTTTTTTTCTCACAGTTTGGTCCTCCAAATTAGTCCATAATTTTATTTTTAGTCATGATATGATTTAATTTATCATTTCTACCCAAAAACAATACAATAAATGAATTAAAATTCAAGTTTTAAAGCTTACATTTTATTCACTTAGGTCCTCGGTCAAAATTTTCCTTTTGTCCAATTTTTGATATAAACTAATATTCAACTTCGTCTAAGTCCCTAGTTTAAGAATATTTTTTTTATTCAAAATCATCCCCTACAAACTTTTTTTTGTTTGTTCACTTTAGTCCCGGTTCTTCATTTTCATGTTTTTTTCTCACGGTTTGGTCCTCCAAATCAATCCATAATTTCATTTTTAGTTATGATATGATTTAATCTATTATTCATACCCAAGAACAATATAAGAAATGAATTAAAATTCAAGTTTCAAAGTTTACCTTTATTCACTTAGGTATAAATGATAGATTGTATTATTTTTGGGTAGAAATAATAGATTTAATCATATTATGATTAAAAATGAAATTATGGGCTGATATGAAGGACTAAACTGAGAGAAAAAAAACACGAAAGTGAGAATATGGACTAAAGTGAATAAATTGAAAAGTTTGTAGGGAAAGATTTTGTCAAAAAAAATATTCTTAAACTAGGGATTTAGAGGAAGTAGAAGACTAGTTTATATCAAAAATTGGACAAAAAGAAAATTTTGACCAAGGACCTAAGTGAATGAAAGGTAAGCTTTGAAACTTAAATTTTAATTCATTTCTTGTATTATTTTTAAATAGAAATGATAGATTAAATCATATCATGACTAAAAATGAAATTATGAAATGATTTAGAAGACCAAATCGTGAGAAAAAAGTATTAAAGTGAAGAATATGGACTAAAGCGAACAAACTAAAAATTTTGTAGGGGATGATTTTGACAGAAAAAAATATATTCTTGAACTAGGGACCTAAACAAAGTAGAAAATGAATTTATATAAAAAATTAGACAAAAGAAAAATATTGACTAAGGATCTAACTGAATAAACTAAAACTTTTTTTTAAGAAGTCCACATAACTAATCCACATCAACATAAATGATACACAATCAGCACTGACATCAACGTTGATAATTGTTGATTAATTAAAAACTAATCCCAGATACCTATTTTATAATTTTAAAAATTAAAAGAACTAAATTCATTATTTTCAAACTATAAGGATTAAAATCATTGTTCAGTAAAAACTATAAAAACATTAAGTATATTTTAACCTTTTTTTATATATACAAGAGAAATTTAAATTAAATTAAACTAAGAATTTGGACGATTAATAGTAGAACAGAAATAATGATCAATTTCACTGAAACATAATTAAACATATAAATAAATAACATTCACCTTCGCATGCAAACACCCACACACATATTATTTTTGAATATGTAAATTTTACACTTAGTAATAGGGTATCATATCTATAATTTATAATATTAAAAAAAAGAACAGATCAATGTGTCAATTATTTCTAAAATAAATAAAAACAAAACAAAATAACTTGATAAAAATAATTAATAGAAAAATTGAGCTGTAAATCCATGAAATTCAGATAATGCGTCCTTCCAAAGTACATGCACTAGCCCCTTCAGAGGCGATCTCCCAAAAGCATTTAAATCTAAGAATTGATGTGAGAACAATTTCATTCACTAAAATAAATAGTATAAAATTACGAAACTTGGTTCTAAAGAATTATCAAACATAAATAAGCAATAACGTGAAATTATTGTCCAGTCCCAATCTTTTGCTCCAATTCCAATATAGGTGACGAGGGCCAAAGCTTTTCAGACTCCAATAAATTAAGTAGAAAACTAAGCATGAGATGCTGTGAAAGGGAACCCCATGTAATAGTAACTCTCAGAGGTACTAGAAAAGCCTCATCGACGACTCCATATCTTCTCTTAATGCATGCAACTAGATTGGCTGGCGATCTGTTCGCCCAATCGTAGTCTTTGGCAGCTAGCTAGGTCGCGTACTTAGATGAGCTTTCCATTAAGCTGATGCAATCCTACTCTTCTTCAATAAAAACTAGATCAAATTTTTGAAACTTCGGTGAAAAAATTATCACAAGCTAGCTGTCTCCAACGCAAATTTTAAAGATGATCACAGATTGCTTTTGTAAAGTCACTTGTTGTTGAACTGCCACCAAGGTCAGCCGTACGGTATTTCCCCTCTGCAATTGTGTTGAGAATGGCGTTTTGAATCCGCTCTGCTTTGTCATCGAGCCTCAAATGGCGCAACATTGTGACAGCACTCAGCAGCAAAGCAGTTGGATTCGCCAAGTTCTATGAAAAACCAGAGGAGTCAGCAGGCATGGCTAAGCAACACTATAGCTGTAAAAGGAAGACGTATGTTGCAAGAGGAAGAATGCATAACCATATTATAAACAGAATATGTTTCAGGGGAAATAGAGTTAAATACTAGTAACATTTTAAAAAGCAACAATGCAATTAAAAAGGGAAATATATATATATATATATTAAATTTTGACTAAGATCTTATTTTGATCACTTACACAAATGAGGTATTTCTTTATAAGGGCCTTCGTAAAATTGTTTTCTCAAGTTAGTTCCTCACAAAAAGAATATTCTCAATTTGGATCCTCATAAAATGAGTATTTTTCAACTTGGTCATTTACAAATAAATTATTATAAATAACATCCTCTGTTAATCTAGTATTCATGAATTAACAAAGGTGATAACACGCGCACACATACATATTGACAGGTTACTTCTTATTTACCATTATATAATATATAGGTTGATTGTTAATTATATTAACAACAGACTGAAAGAATATCGATAATAATTTTATTTTAGTTATCAAATTGAAAACTTACCCATCTGTGATTGTGAGGGACCAAATTGATAAAGCAATTCTCTAGTAACCAAATTGATAAATACTCCAATCGTCAAAGACTACAATGAAGCTTTAGTATATATGATTTACACTCATCTTTCTTAGGCGATCATTAACCTTTATTTAGGTTTTTAATAGAACCCAAAAAAACTACTATGTGATACCACTGTAATATTAAAGGAAAATGAAGGATTACAAAATATAACCCCTCCCCAGAGCCTCAGCTCCTACAGAATACCTTGCTAAAGGTGTTCTGCCCACACTACAGAGCAAATGCTCTCTAATGCACTCTTGACAAAATAATCCTCCTTGCTACCCACCCAACCTCCCTCACATTTATTTATAATAAACTTACTCCTCTTGAAATTACTTACCTACCCTTTAACCTAACAAGAGAAATATACTATTTAACTTAATAAGGTTCCTATCAATACCCACCCCTTAAATTCAGCCTTGTCCTCAAGGCTAAAATTTAAAAAAAAAAAAATTACAATCAATTTCAATTAGCCTACTCCTACTATTTCCAGCAAATAGTATAGTGCCAGAAGAGGTTTTGATCCTTTTTGAAATCTGAGATGACTCATATAAACAGATTCATAGCACTACTCCAGCCACAGTAGTAATGGTAGGCATCCAGCAGTGTTAATAAACCTTGGGCCTTGTATAAAAAGAAAAACAAACTATGGGCCCAGAGGCACGGGTCGCATTTCCCGTTTTCAAACCCAAGTCCCTGTCCTTATTGCTGAACGCGTCTTCCTCTTCTTCTCCACTAAGCACTCTGTGTATTCCGCCTCAAGGTCTCTCGCCATCATCCTTTCATTGCTTCCTCTGACACCTCAGAACTTATCGCCGGCAAGTTCTGTGCCATCACCACTATCGAGGATTGCTGGTCTTGTTTCCATTTCCAAGTGATGTCAACATCAGTTGAATGAGATGCAGCAAAAAACCCAAGCTCACTGTTTCTTCAACGATCTTACTTAGAGCCCTTCGCCGTGGTTCTCTGTGCCTTCATCGCAGGTGGCAGTCTGCCGATGCTGTTTAACGATGATTCTTGCACTGTTGCTGGCGAATGTGAATCTTGTATATACACTTTCTGTGATTGAGAGTAATGGGTTGGGCCGGATTTACTAAGGCACAAAAGATTTGGGTTATCAAATTCCCTTCGGGTCGACCTATATGTCTTACTGGAGTACCCTACAGATCCCGTTCGTCCAGTCATTTGATATTCAACACATCCAATTTCAGTCTCTATTGTTCTTCCTTGCGATTGTCCTACTACGACTATCCTCCTGTGATTATTAGAAGCTCCTTCAACCTCCAGCTCAATATTGCGTGCCAACGACATCATTGGTCACATCACGGACAATAGAACACGGGTTGAAGTGCTAGCCGAGATTTGTTGAATCTGTTGCTACTCTTGATACCACTCAATTTCATCAATCTCAGACTCAATATTGCGAGCAAGCCATCTCGACGTCGGTCCAAAGGAATGTACATGTTTCCTAACCTCCGTCTTGAGACCTCCAACTTGCTTCTCCAAAGACGATGAAGATCCATCAACGGCTAAGGCATTGCCTTGCCCATCGTGTGCTCTTCTTCTATCTAATATATTAATCGCCTTCAATAGAGATTGTTGAAATCTTTGCTGTGCTTGCTAAAGATTCTCCACCACTATTTTCTGCTTCTCCAAATGATCTGCCTAGAGTTTGCTCATTGAAGCTTCAAATCCTTCTAGCTAAGGAACCACATTAGCCATTCGAACCTCCAAAACTTCACCTCTCTCAGCCGATTCCAGCGGCATTGGCATCTGGCAGGTTAGACCAATTGATAGAACCCAAAAAAACTACTCTGTGATAAAACTGTAATATTAAAGGAAAATGAAAGATTACAAGATATAACCCCTCCCCATAGCCTCAGCTCCTACAGAATACCTTGCTAAAGGTGTTCTGCCCACACCACAGAGCAAATGCTCTCTAATGCACTCTTGACAAAATAATTCTCCTTGCTAGCCACTCAGCCTCCCTCTACTTTATTTATAATAAACTTACTCCTTTAGAAATTACTTACTTACCTTTTAACCTAATAAGAGAAATATACTAGGTTCCTATCAGTTTTCATTAACCATCCTCATTTTGTCAACCAGTGTACACAAAAATGGGCATCTTGTGATGAGTTACTACTAAATTAGAACTTTCACCTGTTGCAGGGAATTGCAGAGGACTATTAGAAAGACAAAACAATGCTTCAAGAATCCCTGTAAGTATCAAATATTCAAATACCAGCCTGACCAAAATACCTCCACCAAGTTGACCTTGGATTCACACAAGGAACGTCCAATTCCACAAGTCTCCACCCTCCAGTAGATAAATAATGCATCTATTATATTGACACTGCCCAAACTCTTGTTTTGTAAATGAAGAAAAGTTATATAAAATTACTTATATCTTTGCTATCAAGTACCCCAATGAAAACATAGCATATGTAAAAAAAATTTCAAAAAA
Organism: Biancaea sappan; assembly: GCA_037074585.1. Classification (NCBI taxonomy): domain Eukaryota; kingdom Viridiplantae; phylum Streptophyta; class Magnoliopsida; order Fabales; family Fabaceae; genus Biancaea; species Biancaea sappan. The sequence goes on along the minus strand of CM073496.1, from coordinate 51,065,871 downwards.
CTAATCATGCAATGATAAATTATAAAAAATATAAAGTTATTTTTTTAAAGACCATACACTTATTCTGTTTTGATTAAAAAACTATACACTTGTCATGTTTTAATTGAAAAACCTGATAACAAATATATAAGGATCTGCACCTAAGTTTTTTCCTTTGTAAATTTCTCTCCACACATCTTATCAGCCTCCATATCTCACAATAACCTTTTCCTTCTCAATATTCTGTAGAAGTTTTAGGGGCTTCTGTATATCTATAAATAAAACTGAGCACAGATTTAGACTTAGACATAAGATATAAAAGGAAAACTATCAATGTCCAGAGCTCTAAGTGATAAAGCTGGCCATGTCTCCGCTTTGCTCATCTAATTGAAACTTAAATGCAGTTCATTTAGGCTTTCTTTAACCTTAAAATGAAAGAAATGAGACAAACAAGCACGCGAGAAAAGGTTGTTTATTAAATTATCCGAGCTTAAACACAGTTTACAATACGTATTGAACAAGCTGAGCTGAAGCTAGTTAATATTCAACGCAAATACAGCCCAAGCAATAGTAATTGTATTTCAATATTAATCTACTAACTCTATATGACTCATAGGAAAGGATCATATCCCTTGCTCCCTTTAATGTTCAGTTTGTGATTGTGTTAAGGGAATTTAATAGGGTTTGGGTGGCATTATATTTCCTTCAGTTTCCTTTATCATTTTTTGGTTTATTTCTTTCAGGAAGCTGTCTTATCCTCCTTTCTTGTATTTCTCTTCCTATCTAATAAAGCTTCTTTTTCTATCAAAATAAATAATATTAATCTCGCCAGTCCACCCTTGACCAGGATGGTGGCAAAAGTTTGTGCTAATGTGCTATTAGTTTTATCCATGGTTAAAATGTTGAGGATAGATAATATAAGATTGAACAATTCTATCCATGGCTTACCTTCCCTGCAATATCAGGTGCCGAACCATGTACAGCCTCAGCAAGTGCAATACCTCCCTCACCAATATTGCAGCTGCAAAAGATATAAAATCATGTCAGATAATATAGTTGTGAACTTCTAAATTTGTATGAACAAAACAAAAAGTTACCTTGGTGTTAAGCCCAACCCCCCAACCAAACCGGCACAAAGGTCACTGATAATATCACCATAGAGATTAGGCATCACTAATACATCAAAAAGTGCAGGATTTTTCACAAGCTGTGGATTGGCAAAAAAATAACTAGTGTCATTCCACTTATAAGTGTTTGTCAAATGCAGTTGTATACGTCCAATTACCAATATTTAAATAGGGAAACGTCCTACCATCATGCAGCAATTGTCAATGATAACTTCCTCATATGTTATCTCAGGGTACTTCTCTGCTACCTCACGACAACACTAAAAACAGTTGGGTATAAAAAAGTTAAAATAAGGATTATATGGCCAGCCATTTTATAAATTTTCGCATGCATGAGAGAACCTTGAGGAAAAGACCATCAGTCTTTTGCATAATATTGGCTTTGTGTATTGCAGAGACCCTCTCTCTTCCATGTGCCTTGGCATAGTGAAAAGCATACTCAGCCACCCTTAAACTTGCCTGACGAGTAATGATTTTGAGACTTTCTACTACGCCTCTCACAACCTATCACCAAAAATGGGAGGGAAATCAATATTATATCAAAAAATAGTTCAATGACAGTACATACCGTCAATTGCAGGTAAACTTACCTGGTGTTCAAGTCCACTGTACTCCCCTTCCGTATTTTCACGGATGGTGATAAGATTTACGTTATCATACCGAGTTTTGTAGCCAGGAAGGCTGTAGCAAGGACGAACATTGGCATACAAGCTAAGTTCTTTCCTTAGAGTAAGGTTTAATGAACGATGCCCTTTTCCAATTGGAGTGGCCATTGGCCCTTTCAAGCCAACCCCATTTCGCCTGACTGATTCTAAACTTTCCCATGTCAAAAAACTCTGTGTTCGAGGGTCAATTTGGTCACCAACATAGTGCTCTTCCCATTCTATCGGTACATCAGCTGCGTTGAATACCTAATTATTGCAATCATAATATAGACAGTGTATTACATTAAGTCCAAGATTCTAAGATTACCAGAAAGACATAGCAAGAGAAACTTGGAAGAACGAAGCACATCAGATATCAATCACTTTCAGCAGCAACCAAACCGAATTGTTTCTACCAATTACAAGAGAATAAAATAGAGATGATTGCGTTCGTAAATCATAGAATTGAATTAGTTTTGTCCTTGACCGTCTCCACTTTAAAATAAGGTGAATTTCACAGATACCAACATTAGGTTTGATCAATTGATGGTAAAATAAAACTCCGACGCCTTAGTTAAAAAAATCTGGGTTGGTTGATTTTGAATATCATCTCTTAATAACTATTTTTCATTACCAATTTATTCTAAGGCAAGGGAAAGAACGTGGGAGTGGAACTAAGAAAGAGTGACTGAGAGCGATAGTGATTAAAAAAACAGACGGACCTGTTTGACGGAGTCGGCAATCTCTGGACCGATACCATCGCCGGGGAAAAGAGTGGCCCGGATCGGTGTAGAAACGGAAGCGAAACCCCTAGAGTTTGCCAAAGAGAAGAGTTGGCTAGTGCGACTTCCAAGGGTTCGTCTCAGGAGCTGAGAAGCCATTGTTGACGATGACCGAAAGTTCGGAGAGAAAGAAGTTATTATTATCACTCTTACTATTAATATTAGTATACTGTTTCAAATCATTATTTGAACCCTCTAACGCCGGGTTCGCTAAACGTCTGGTAAAATACTAAAATCACATTTCCTTTATTTTTTTTTCTGCTTTCCCTTGCTGTGGCTTTGGGAATATTTTCCTGCGTTTGTGGCGCACTTAGAGTTAAAGTGCCATTCCTGCTAATTTTGCTCTGAATTTCTATACTAATTTTTTCTCGTGCTATGTTGAATTTTCTTAGTTTTAACTTTTAATTGTAAATAACTCGCTGCTGATCGAATTAAAAAAAAATTATATTAACTAGGATGCACCTCAATAGCTAATCCTGATATTATTAGAAATAAAAACTAAAAAATTATTTCGCTTGTTTGATAATATTTCAAACTTTGTGTTTGGACCCAAAAAAAAAAAGACGAATGTTTTTAGCATTGATTGAGGTATGGTTTTCTGCGTTCCTTCTTTTCCCTTATCATTAAAGAAACAAAACAAAACAAAAAGAAAGAAAGAAATTGTCAACTTGGAGTGGGTTGAGCGCAAAAGTGAAGAAACTAGCGCGAATTTGGCACTTAATCGTCAGACAATTGAACTTATATTACGATATTATGAATTACAAATTCCTTGTTACAGCATCGAGGGAACAAACAAATAAAGCTTTCCAGATTGATTTGCCGTAGTCTTTAACAGACAAATCAACAGTTGTTGTTTTCTCACTACTTCACATACGAAGATATATAACAATAACAAAGATAAAGAAACCATTCCCCAGAGTAATTCTGAGATTTGAACTAACATATCGGAAGAGGGGCACCATTCCACTCCCCAAGGCATTCCAGAAGAGGATCAATAATCTTGCCCTGACACAAAGCTGTGAACACTTTTTCACATTCCTCACCTGGTGACCTGGTCTTCTCTCCAGTAAGCAACCCAGTTCCCAACTCCTCTCTCACAAACTTGTACAGTGGGTAAGACCTGCATTCCTTGATCTTGTTTGGAATTGCTGAATTCCCATTCTCGTATGCTGTTCTCGCACTTTCAACCTCCTTTGGCAACAGAGCCTTCAACTCCTCCTCAAAAGTTGCAATCTTCTGGAAGATGGATGTGTTCAAGTTCTTCTCGGTGTCAGCATTGGCTAATGCGTGATCCACAAGAACTTGCCTTAGTTTTTGCATCAATGGGTATGTAGCGCTGGTGGGGTCATCGATGTAGGCAAATACGTACTCCCTATCAACCACTTTCAGCAAATCTTTCTCGCAGAATCTGGAAGGATGGAGTTCTCCGTTGACGCCTGTGGTAAGAGTTCTCTTTGCAACTTGACTCACACTGCTTTTCACCGTGTTCTTCAAATTCTCCTCTAGGTGCCTCAAGTCAATTGCTTGGCAAAGTGCAATCAAGAATGTGGCAGACATGAGCTTCAGGATCTCAATAGCTTCGTTTGTCTTTCTGGATGAAATCAAACCCAATGAGTTCACGTCTTGGTTGTGCTGTTCAGCACTTTGGACATGGCTTGTGACTGGGTTTGCAAGGTATTGAAGTTCAGAGCAGTAAGATGCCATGGCGATTTCAGCACCCTTGAAACCATAGTCCAAGCTGGGGTTTCTGCTAGCAGTGAGATTCGAGGGCAACCCATTATTGTAAAAGTCATTGACCAGCTCAGAAAATTGAGCAAACATGAGTTTGCCAATGGAAGCAAGAGCCAAGCGAGTGTTGTCCATAGAGACTCCAATTGGGGTTCCCTGGAAATTACCACCGTGCAAGGCCTTATTCCTTGAAACGTCAATCAGAGGGTTGTCGTTTACAGAGTTGATCTCCCTCTCAATTGACTTTGTGGAGAATCTGATTACTTCAACCAGGGGACCAAGCCACTGGGGTGAAGTTCGAAGAGCATAACGATCTTGTTTAGGCTTCTGCAGAGGATCAGTCTCGTGCAACTTCTGAGCTGCTTTAACATAAGAGCTTCCGTCTAAAATGTGTTCCATTATAGCAGCAGCCTCGATTTGGCCAGGGTGGTGCTTCAACTTATGCGTCAAGTGATCAGTAAACTCGGGCTTCCCCTGCATCACTTCTGCGAAAATCGCTGACAGAACTTCAGACAACACAGCTAGTATGTTGGCCTCAAAGAGAACCATAGAAGCCAAACCAGACCCAACGGCGGTGCCGTTGACGAGGGCAAGCCCTTCCTTGGGCTGCAATTCGAAGAAGTCGGAATCAATGCCCGCCAATTGGAAGGCTTCCTTGGGAGAAAGGACTTCACCGGAGGGTCCAACGGCTTTGGAGTTGGGTCTGCCGGTGAGCAAGGCGGCGATGTAAGAAAGAGGGACGAGGTCGCCGGAGGCTGTGATAGTCCCGCGAAGTGGCAAGCATGGGGTGATGTTGTGGTTGAGGAGCTTGGTGATGGCTTCTAGGATTTCGAATCGAATGCCTGAGTATCCTTGGAGGAGAGTGTTGATTCTCACCAGCATGGCTGCTCTGGTTGCTGAGTGTGGTAGGGTGTGGCATGACTCTGTGCTGTTGCCGAATATGCCAGCGTTCAAGAATCTGTAAATTCAATTACCAAATTATCAGGATCTTTCTTTGTAATTAACCCCAGGTGATTACATATTAAATCCATATTATCACTACTGGTTCTTTTTTTAAAAAAAATAACAATAAAGATAATTTTATGGTGACCAAGCCTTTAATAAAGGATAGGAGTTAGGACGCCACACCAATATGACCTACCCAACCCAGTCACTTACCCGGCGTCACGTGCAAGCCACTCATCCCTGTCCACTCGTCACTCGGCAATCTCAACTCAGTAATTTTTTTTTGTTTTTTTATGTTCAAACGAAAAGGGCACAAAGTTTTAACTGATACTGATACAACACCCAAATGTATCAAAGTTTATTTATACTAGTTCAATTTATCACGAGTTGAGGTTTAAAAGTAAATAAAAGTTCTACGGCTCCAATAGGTTGTACACTTCTCTAGCTGTCAACCTTTTTTTCTTTTACTTCATTTATTCTTTCCTTCCTCAATATACAAAAACTTCTTTTCAAATTTTCAGTCATTTATAAATAACACAAAAACTTTAATTCACGTCTAATACAAATCTAAAGTCGACAATATTACTTTTTATATCCCAAGATATATTAAACCCTTATATACTATTCTAATAGGTATGACGGGAAGCCGAGTCATTTATATTTTTCTGTTAATAATGGCAATCTAAAGATAACAAAGTTATTCGCATTTCACACGTTTAAATTTCCATATCATCTGGCTACCATGAAATCAACTTAGCACCCATTTATTTTACATGCTAACGTGAAAAAAGAAAGCACGAAATTGATGATATAGTTGTATACGAGATCAATAGACATATGGAGGAAGCAGAGATTGAGAATTCGCCGTACCTAATAAGCTCTTTCTGCAAAGCAGCACCTTGTTTGGTTCGCCTGTGTGACGTGGCACCGAAGCCGGTGGTGACACCGTAGCTATCGGTGCCCTTGTCCATGCTGTCCATGACCCAGTCACTGCTGGCCTTAACGCCGGCCCTGGCCGACTCCGAGAGCTCCACTTTGACGCCTTGGTCGTGAGCGGAGATGGCGGCCACCTGCGAGATCGTGAGGGTCTCCCCACCAAGGCGCACCACCGCCTTCCGATACTCAGCCACCATGCGCTTCACCTCGTCCAGGTGGCTCCCCTTTAGTGACTCGGCGGCTACACCCCAGTTGAGTGGGTCAGAAGAAGCCACCCCAGTACTGCTCAGGCAGAAGTTCTCGCCGGAGACATTGACGTCAGCGGTTGTTGCCATGTTTGTGTATTACAGAAAATGAGAATTAATGGGAATGCGTTTGTGTGCGGTTGGTTTAGGTAGAGAGAATAAGGAAGGGAAGAAAGATGAGAGAGGAAACGTTTGTGAAAGATTGGGATTTCCTGAGACGGTGAGTGGGAGGGATTGGGCTTATATAGTAAATTTGGGAAACCATTATTACATATTTTATTTAAATGAAAGAATAAGGGGAAAAAACAACGTTGTAGCGCAATTGACTTCGTTAAAGAAAAAAAAAAAAGATATTGTGGCTTTGGTAGGTGAGTAGGCGGGAAGAAGGAGCGAGAGGGGTTGGTGGCAAAGTAATGAGTGCCGTAGGATGATGAAATAGATCTGACGGCCAGAGTGTTGCATCGTGGCACAAGAGGATCGGTTCAAAACATGCTCGGCTCAGTGTCACATGGGGCCAGGGTATTGATGTAACTAACAAGTGGACAAAGGATGTAGTCTGAGAGAAGTGACAAGACAGTACGTACGAACATGAAAAATAATGAAAATGTAGAACGTAGAAAAGTAGAAAGTAGAAACCTATCTCAAAGTATGATTATTTGAAAAGGACGGCGGCGATCATGTTAGACTACAAGAAATACAAAATATCCAGAGACGGAATTTTTATCATTGAATGGAATTTTGTCTCTTATAAGTTAGAGATAGAATCAAAGATAAAAAATATTTCATCTTAAATTTGAAATAAAATTAGTGATAACTAAATTTGTCTCATATTTAAGACAGAACTCGAGACGAGAAAATTCGTCTCTAATCAGTGATGAATCTTTTCATTCATAAATTCATCTCGAATTTGAGAGAAATTAGAGATGAAAATATCCATCTCTAATGTCACGACCCCCAAACCAAAATCATGATCGACTCAGACAATGTCTTGGCCACACTGCTACAAACTTAACTCTTACAACTCAACTTCATTGATACTTAGTGAAACATTTCATAAATTCAAAATTTACGTATTCATTATATTATTCCCAAATAAAATTCATTCATAACATTTATTAGAAATTTATTTACAAGACGCAACGAACCTACCTGATTACAGAGCTTTTCTAGAGTTTTTGAACTACAAACATAATTAGAAGAAACCACGTACAATGATACCACACCCCGAACAAAGGGAAGGTCTTTAGAATACGTGTCTCTGGATAACAGAATTCGTCATACTTAAAACTATAAGGGGGTGAGTCAAAACCACAAAAGTCATCATAAATCCTACCCATACAAGAAAATACAATACATGCGAAATACGACATCACAGATGAATAGTTGAATTCAATGCAAATTCATTTATTTTATAAAAATATAAGAAAATCTAAGTAAGCTCCATACATCATGCCTCATAATTATTCGGTCAAAAGCAATGAGAATATTAAATGACATTTCAAGCCGATTTTAACAATATATATACACCTGGGTCAAAAGCCAATCGATTCCTCAGCAACTCAACGACCACAATGCACTGACCATATACGTGCAGCAACGTGAGACCAAAGATATCGAAGCCTAACCATATCACAATCACACAAGTGTAATATCCCAAGAATTTATATGAATATTTAAAATTTATTTGAAGTTTATTGAAAAAAAATTAATTGCATGAAAAATGTTCTTTTGAATTAGTGAAGGAAATTTGGGAAATTTTTACAAATTTTCAAGAGCTAAAATGAAAAGAAAAGAAAATATGGAGTACTTTTGAAAAATGACCAAGTAGGAACCCGAGAAGAAGAATAGAGCTTATGGGAATGAATTATGAGTCCGGTACTAAAAAGATGATGGATTCGAGGTTAAAGTGGAGTTTGAGACTTTGAGAGGGACTAAAGTGAAATAAGAAAATTTGTGGGGCACTTAGGATTTAGAAACACTCGAGGTGAGATTTTATGAATTTACTTTTACTAGTCTTGACTGAGGGTCAACTAGAGAGCAAGTGATAATTTTACCCCATGCGAGTATATAGGTGGCCTCACATATTTTTCCACATTTTCTCCTTTCCTTTCTCTCTCTTCACCTTCTCTCCTCTCTTTCTCTCTTTCTTCTCTCTACACTTCAACTCTACAACCGGACTTTGGAGGGTGGATCTCGGGCTACGGGGCGAGCCTCTAGGAGCCAGGCAACGTAGGAAAAGCAAGGAATCGAGATAGAAATTTCTATTTCTCAAGCTTTTCCCTATTTTCTAGTTTTAAGGAAGTTTGGGGTAAAAATCGAGATTCCGGCTTCGTTTCTCGATTAAAATTGGTGTTTTTGGTGTCTAAATACTCTTTAGACATTAAGGGTGAGATCCCATAGAAGAAATCATGAAAAACGGTAGAGATTTGGCTAGATCTGAGACAAACCCGAGAGGAATCGCGAAAAGTCGCGATCGTGGCGCCCAGGCGCCAAGGTTCAGAAAGTTTTGGGGAGGAAGAAGGGCTTGACGCCCATGCGCTAGGCTTGGGTTGGCGCCCAGGCGTCAAATGTACCAGAAAACTTTAGCTTATTTTCAATCAGTCATAACTTCTTCATCCAGACTCCGTTTTGGGCAAACTTTATATCGTTGGAAAGCTCTTTGAGTCTAGTTTCGAATGGTATAAGTTTCATTTAGATATTCATTACCAGTTAGAAGTTATAACTTAATATGTGAGTAAAGGTCGAGAGTAGTGATAGAAAATTTCTCTATTTTGTAAGCCTAATGGTTTTTACCTGGTTACAATAGGGATGGTTGAGGCGCAAGGTGGGAGCGCCGAGAGCGTGGAATCCAGGTGAGTAGGTAATCTTGCAAAATTAATTTTCTAAATTAGTCAAAGCACAATATAAATCCTATTTGCATTATTTGTGAAATTGAGAAGATTACCAGTGTATGTTCAAGTTGAGAAAAATTACAATATCATTAGGAATTATTTTATTACCTTTGTGAATTGATTTCTCTAGTTGACTAAATAACTGGATGTGGTAGTTTCTTAAATAAATTGAAACATTTTGTAAGTGAATGACCTTACTAGACTAATTTGATATTATTAGACAAAGTACAATATAAGTCTCATTTATAATATTATTGAAATGTTAAACAATCAATCTTTCAATTGACAATATATGATGATTGCTATGATTGATGATAGAAATTCAAAGGAATAAAAGTATGTGTAAATTAATTTATTTCATAGTAATTTTATTGTGATAAATTCTCACTATTTTATTGATGAGCAAAAGATCTACGGGATCTAATACATGAGTTTAAAAGGGTTAGAGTCTCATACTACTCAGTGTATAACTATAAAAACCTATACACGAGTTTGAAAGGGTTAGAGTCTCATACTACTTGGTGTATAACTATGAAAATCTATGCACGAGTTTGAAAGAGTTAGAGTCTCATACTACTCGGTATATAACTGTGAAAATCTATGCACGAGTTTGAAAGGGTTAGATTCTCATACTACTCAGTGTATAACTATGAGAACCTATGCACAAAGAGTTTGAGGGTTAAATTCCCAAGTCACTCGGTGCAAGTATTTATGGCACATAATGCAAAGTGATTGAGGGATTGATCACCCAAGAAATCATACGCAAATTCAGACAAATGTAATACTATAATTATTTAAAATAAATGATAGATTGATTGTATTAGTAAATGTGGTATTTGTGCTTATGATATTTTCATGTACAGTTGTTTACTCACTGAGTTTTGATTACCTCACACTCTCTATGATTATCTTTTCAGATACAGTGGTTGAGGAGGAGAATTTATAGCCTTTAAGGATATACTTCACTTTTGTCTGTGTAATATCCCAATAATTTATATGAATATTTAAAGCCTATTTTGAAGTTTAGTGAAAAATTTAATTACGTGAAAAATTTGCTTTTTGAATTAGTGAAGAAAATCTGGGAATAGAAATTTTAATTTTTAATTTAGGAAATTTTTACAAATTCTCAAGGACTAAAGTGAAAAGAAAAGAAAATATGAATTACTTTTGAGAAATGACCAAATAGGAACTTGAGAGGAAGAATAAAGCTTATGAGAATGAATTATGAGTCTGGTACCGAAGAGATGATTGATTCGAGGTTAAAGTGGTATTTGAGACATCGAGAGGGATTAAAGTGAACAAATCTTATAAGCTAAGGTGGTTATGAGCGATTTTATCAAAAAAGAAATTGGTGGGGCCCACGCGTATACACTTCTCCTTATTCTTTTCTTTTTATCATTCTCCCTCCCGTAGCTTCACTTTCTCTCTCTCTCGATTATGCTTGCAAAGGAATTTCTTCATCAATCATTCATGCAATTTTTGCTTTGGGAAGGAAGCTATGAAAGTTAGGATGATTGGTAAGTTGATGTTCTTCTTCTTCTTCCTCTTATTACAAGATCAAATCCTTGGTTATCATTTTTGCAAAATTTTTGTAGAATATTTTAATGGATGAATTTAAGTGTGGATGTTAATCTAAAACATTCCTAGGTGGTTTATGATGTTATTAGAACAAGAAATTTGGAGAAAACTAGGAGAAATTCGTAGAATTTGGATATTTGAAAAAAGTTAGTGTTCTTGATGAAAATTTGAGATTTGAGCTTGGATTGTTGGTAGAAATTGGGGGTTTTGGTGTTAAAACACTCCTTAGACATTAAGGATGAAAACCCATGGAAAAAATCAAAAGAAATGTTGTTTTAGATATGATTTTTGGATTTTTGGATGAAGAACACGAAGAACATCGAAAATTTTCCCCAGAATTACTGTTCACCGAGAAAATTTTTCCAGATTTTCTCGTACTGTAGCATTGACTCGGTCAACGTTACTGTAGTGTTGACTCGGTCAACGTTACTGTAGCTGCGTTGACCGTTGACCGTTACTGTAGCATCAGTTTTTTTTTTTTAATATCGTTGAAAAGCTCTTTGAGTCTAGTTTCCAATGATATAAGTTTCATCTGTATATTCATTACCAGTTAGGAGTTATGATTTGAGAAGTGGATGAAGGTCGAGAGTAGTGGTAGGAAATTTTTCTATTTCGTAACCCTGATGGTTTTTATCTGGTTACAATAGGAATGGTCAAGTGCAAGGTGGGAGTGCTGAGAGCATGAAATCCAGGTGAGTGGGTTAATACTTGCTATGATTAAATATCTTTGTTATTGACTTTTTGCATCATAGTGAAAATATGTTGAATATCCAAGTTTGAAGAGAATGATGTGGGATGATGAGACATAAACAATTGTGAAACGTGCCAGGTGATGTATATAATTATATTTTCTTATTTTCTCATGAATTTAGGTTATATGATGGATTGTGAATGGCATGTGAACTGAGTTGAAATGTATCATACTCTGATTGTTGAGTTCATTCATATGCGGATAGTTGAAGTATGTTATTGTTGAATAATTGTTCTATATTATGGCTTATGTTGTATACATGCTATGTTGCTGGAACCACATTGATTATGTTGTGGCTCAAGATTATGATTGAGGATGTTTTTATATGTGATTGTGATTGTGTTTGACTGGAAAGGAAATGCATGGTGGTGCACCCCATGGAGAAATTTATGTGAAGTTATAAGGGTGGAGATTATAAATGGAGTGATAAGGGTGGATGCGGCGGGGGCCGCGGGCAACGATCCAGAGGTATTCTGGACGACCCGGTTGGTACGGGAAATGTGTGTGAAATTGATTTCACCGATTGCTGTTGTGAATTTTGAATTATGTTAAAATGTATTTGATTTACTTGGATATTGTTGTGAAGTATTATGAATAATATTATATCATATGATGATCGATTTACGTATGATTGCTGCATGTTATCATTATGATGCATGATATTTTTTTGTCATAGTGTTGTGTTATCTACTCACTGGGCACGTGGTTTGCTCATACCCCTCTTATTGATATTTTTTTTTCAGAGTTGACAGCTGAAGGTAAATATCGGAACAAGGAATTATGGATCCTTAGTCCATGATTACCTTTTCATTTGTTCAGGATAAAGGTATAATAGTTAAGTCTTATTCTAAGTTGTATAAATCTAGAAATCTTTGTAATCGGGTAGGTTCATTCAGTGATGATGTAATGTGAATAATTGTAGTTTGTATAGAGAACTCGGTTTGGTTGCATGAAAAAGAATGGTATGATGCTTAAGAGAAAAAAATAGGCTTACGGAGGTGAAATGAAATTCATTTTCCGTGCTGGTCACGTGTTCAGATTTTGGGACGTGACAGTCTGGTAAACAAATAAATATAGATTTGGTAAGGATTAGAAAATGCTCTGTAATCTAGTAGGTCACCTAGACTTGGGAGGTTGTATAGTACTGTATAGTGTATAAATGTTGAACATTTTCTGAATATATATGCAAAATATCTTTCTTGAAAAATTTACGATTCACATAGTTATGGATATTAAGAATGTTCATAGAGATTAAAGGGTACCATGGAGGTACATCCTAGGTATTTTATGTTTACTTCACATGTTAGTTTTGGGATGTGACAACAAGGGTCGGAAGCCAGTTGATTTTTCAACAACTCAACAACCACAATGCACTAGCCCTATGCGTGCAGCGAAGTGAGACCAATGATATCAAAGCCCAACCATATCACAATCACACAAGGGTCGGAAGCCAGTCAATTCCTCAACAACTCAATGACCACAACGCACTAGTCCTATGCGTGTAACAACATGAGACCAAGGATATCGAAGCTCAACTATATCACAATCACAGTCATAAGCAGTTTAATTCATTCACAACTCATACAGTATCATCATTTGTTATGTACTATAAATATAGAGTCTCATGATATATTCCACATTCAGTCCACAAGAGACATGCCACTTCATTACAATATTTATTCACTAATTTCCAATATCCACAACATACATCATCTATACAAGTCAGGTTTACTTATTCCATATGTTCAAACATATAACATGTCATCTACATGCCCATTTTGTTCTTACAAAACACTCACAACAACTTCTAAGCATTATTCCCATTACATTCAAGTTAATAAGGAGTGTGTACATCTCTATTTCAATATATATATATATATATATATACACACATACATACATCCATACCCACATACTTTAATAAGTAAGTTCTAATATGTGTGAGAAATTGTGTGCATACACATACTCTTCTAGTAGAAATCTATAGTTGACACATCTATATATATGTATGCCTTTTCCTTTTTGCACACAATTGAAAGAGAGGCAGACAAGTATATGCATACACATCCCTCAAGTTATCCCTGTATCATTTGGTTTGAATATATATATATATATATATATATATACACACATATGTATATATATATTCGTGCATACATGTACACTTATCAAATGTGTATACTTCACCATAGGCATCATATGTATTAGCACACATTATTATTTCGTGGCCGAATCCCAATCACATTTATTAGGCTAACATACATGTACCCACATTCACCAAACAATCATTTTCTTTTCAGACAAATGTATACTTCCATTCTATAAACACATACTAGGGGTTTAAAATCCTGTACATAAATTGATGAAGTTATAAATATAATTTGAAATATATCCAAAGTAAGATAGAGATCCCCTCCCAGGCCTACCCAAGGGAACATACATCTATCCTTTTATGTTAAAAATTAAATATCACCCATATTCATCACATAGGGTCATTTACTTTACTTATAAAATATCCATGATTCCTATCCTTACTTATGCTCTTTATTTCATGCCAACATTATAATTTACTTAAAAGAGAACAATTAAAGGCCTAACATACCATGCATCTCAAGAATCTTCACATAATCACATTAATTAACTCTATATGACTCTAGAACAATAAGATACAAAGAGTAGGCTCCCTCACATATGCTCATGTTCCTTTACCAATTCCTTCTCTTTAAAGATGATTTTGCAAGCTTGAGACGTCCCAAGAACCATCAAATCATCTCCCAACATCTAAGGACCAAAACAACATGAGGAAATTGATCAATTTAAGTAACTAGCGTAGCATCAAGGATGTGCCGCCCATGGTGCCACCTCTCTTCCTCTTAGCCTTAGCCTTCTCGATTGCCCAAATCTTAGCACCTGGGTGCCCAAGTCTGGGCAACTATGGATAGAGCTTTTTCAGCCAAATCTTGCCTCATTTGGTTCCAATACTTCAAGGATTTATATAGGATGGGTTTGGATAGCAAAAAGACATTTAAGGCTACCCTTAACTCTCAGAAATTAAAAGCATAAGCATAGGGAAAAGATTTCAAGAATTTCTCCTAAATTCATTCATCCAACAATTCAAGTTTTCCCCAAAGATTCGAACACAATTAACAAGACTTTCGCCATCTATAAATAATCTAGGACAACCATAAAGCCCCAATTTGATTATTGGGAATCGTACACAATTTTTGAAATTTTCTCATTTAGGGTTTGTTTCTAGAAGAAGGGAAAGAGAAAAAGAAGATGGACGAAACTTACTTATCATGATTCCCAAGCTCTCGTAGCTTCCATCTTTAAGATGATGACATGGTTAATCCTTGGTGATGGTAGTGTGGAGAGGCTGGCCGAAGGGGGAAGAAAGCTACAGGAATGGGAAGGAGAGAAAATGAATAAGGGAGATAGAGTGATGATATTTTAAGAGTGTATAGGTGTGGGCCCCACTAGAATTTCCTTCACTTTGGTACTTACTTGAAATCATAATTTAAGCAAGACTTACAAGGTATATGGAAAAAGTTTTGATCATAATTTGGGGCATCCAACTATACTTCCATAATTGCACATAATCACATCCCCTTTTTCACTAAAATATAGAAAAATCTCATATTCGTTCACTTTAGTCTCTCTCGGCATCCCAAACTCCACTTTAGCCTCAAATCCCTTTCACTTTGGTCCCTACCCATCCTTCTTACATTCACTACTAATATTTTCTTTTCCGGCATAACTTCACTCGACCAAAGGCGAGTTTTAGTCTTTATTGATTTGTAGGACCCTTCTTTCCTCTAATCGAGACTCCTTAACATGCGAAAAAAAAAAATTCACCCCAAAAATTAAATACTTTTTATTTACATAGTAATACTTGGAGTATTACATCTAAATTTTGTCTCTAATTTTTAAACTAGTTTTTTTTATATATTTACAAAAAAAATTATCCAACCTGTGAACAAACAGATATGTAATTCAAATTCCATGATCCAAAAGTAGTAGTCAACAATGAAAGCAACAACATATAAAGAAGAATTCTACATATATATATATATATATATATATATATATATATATATATAAAGGTGACCGTTTTAATTACATATTTCTTTATGATCCAATACTGTGAACTAGGAATTAATTAGTTAAAGGAGTGTAATTGTTCTTCATTCTCATCCTCTGCAATCTCGTCTTCTGAAAACTCAGCAACTTCTTCTTCTTCTGTCTCATCTTCGCCCTCTATCTCTTCTTGTTTGTCATTAATGAATGATTGATCATTTAAGTCCATGTTAGCCTCTTCATATTGCCCATGATCACGTAAGACTTGAAGGTCACTATCAGTTTTGACGATTGCACACATAACATGACCAAGTTGGTTTTGCTTGCTCTTGGACCATTAATACCTACAAGAATTGTCGGTTTCAAGTCCTTTTCTCATCATAATTTCATCTCTTGTAGCGGAAGTGTTACGTTATTTGTCATTTTTGCTGAAGACCAAGTTGTAGCCTAGGTCTAATGAGAAGGATCAACACAGAGAGACAATGTGGTAGATGATTTGAATGCCAAGCCCTCTTTCGATGAATCCTTTGGCGAAGAAGAATTGAGAGCTACGAGCCAAGGGATTTGGCCACCAAAAGCCTAGAATGCGGCGGCATAGGTTAGGGTTTTGGTGAGAATGGAAGCACAGATGAACATGGAGGGAGATGGAAGTGTAAAAGGAAAAAGTTAAAAATATGGAAGGACATAGAAAAGAAATTGGAGGGAGATAAAGAGTATATCTGTAGTTCTTTTTTTTTTCTTTTTTTGCTGTGGTCCATTTTAGAGTTAGCCACATTTGATATATATGTGGCAAAATAGTAAAATTAATTGCATTTTGCCATGATTTTGGCAATCGTGGCTAAAAAACCATAGTTAAAAACCTATTTTTTTGTAGTGAAAATAGCTTATTCACTAACTTAATTACACACTCATTAATAAGGTTTGAGAAATTTCTTAGTTGTAAACGTGTAGCTAATTGTGGTGCATAAATGCAATTTGATTTTGTCGGGTTTGAAAAGTAAATTGCATTATCTTACCCAGATTCACGCGTAATTTTACTTAGCTGGTGGATTAAATGTTTTAGATTTTGGAATATCTACAAAAAAAACTCAGGAGTTATAACAAGGAAAATCATGGGCTTGGAAAGGAAAGAAAATTTAAAGTGAAAACCAAGCAACTACAATTTTTGGATTTTATTGCATTTTCTATTCTATATTTCTATTATTCTTAACAGAAGAGACATAAAAATGAAAGAAATTAAAAACTCAGTCTATGGGTTTTGGTGACTTTGAATTCAGCTCCAAGGATTAGAAAGAAGCCAATATTGAAGTCAAAATGGGTGCTATAATAATTGAGCAAACAGCAAAAAAACCATGAACGGACACAACAGCAAAAAAAAAGTAACACCAGATAGCAAAAAAAAAATAATCAATTTTTTTTTCCATCAATGGCAGAGAGAAACCATAGACTGTGAGAGAGAGAGAGTACAGGTGGTGGTAGGAACGACAGACACAACAACGAACGATGACAAACACAAAGAGAAAAGACGAGAACACTAAAACACAGAGCATGAAATTAGGGCAGAGACAAGGAGGCGAGAAGAGAATAGGTGATTTTATATTAAACTATTAGAGACGAAATTTTAACATGGAAAATTTCATATCTAATATCAATACAACATCGTTTCACTTAAATTACTTAGAGACGAATGTTAGACACCAAAACAATCCGTCTCTAATATTTTGAATCTTTAAATATATATATATATAAACGTTAGGGATAAATTTTAGACACATCCGAATCTATTTCTAATGTTAGGGATGAAATTTCAATCAGAAACGAAAATTTTTCGTCTCAAATTCTGTCTCTAATTTCATGTTTTCCAATTTGAAATCAGGAACAAAATTTGTAACAGATTAGAGACGAAATCTTAGACCGACAAATTCTATCTCTAAATTACACTTCTAATTCTGAATTTTCTTGTAGTGGTATACTATTGATCTGTTACTTTATATTACGTAATTCTTATTTGATAGCATGTATCATGACAATGTAGGAATTAAATGTTTTCCTTTCGGTTTCCATAAATACTAGATAATTACTACATTGAGTACATAGGTATTTACCATGTACAAAGAATCATATTTTTCATGCAGAAATCATAAAGATGACCAAAATAATTAATCATATGCATCATGAAAGTATATATCGTCATTAATTTTACTTCTCCCACCAACCCTAAAACACTCTATCATGCCATGTGTGCAGAAAATAGACAGCAAAACGTGAAACTATCATTTTTATTTTCATGGAAAAAATATAATGTGAACTTGAAAAAAGATATGGAAGATGAGGTTAAAGTGACGAAATGAATAAGATAGTGGAGAAGTTGGTGGGGGAAAACGGCACGGTGGGAGTAAGTGGTGCATATTTGAGAGTCAAGGGACTGGTCTGTCTTTATATAATTTATTTGTTATATATATATATATATATATATAAATATAATAAATAATAGGTTAAAATGTACTTTACCCCCTAAACTTTATTCCATGTGTAAAAAACCTCCTAAACTTTTAAACTCAACAAAAAATTCCCCTTCACCTTTTATTTTGTGCCAAAAACCCTCTACAGTTAGTTGACCGTCAGTTGACCGTTAATTAAATGTCACGTCATCAGTATACTAGACACCTCAAATACTAATTTCAGACATTTTTTACAGTTCACTTGTCATGTCAGTGCTGCCAAATCATCACTATCAATATTTGAGGTGTAAAAAATGTTTAACGTGGTATTTGAGGTGTCTAATATACTGATGACGTGACATTAATTAACGATCAACTGACGGTCAACTAACTGTAAGGGGTTTTTGACACAAAATGAAAGTTGAAGAGTTTTTTGTTGAATTTGAAAGTTTAAGAAGATTTTTTGTATATAAAACAAAGTTTGGGAGGGTAAAATACATTTTAATCTAAATAACAATATAAATTGGGAGTCAAGGTCAAGGAAAGCAAAGCCTGGATTGGTAAATCAACGTCGGCCACCCATTGAACCTTTAGCTGACCCACCTTACGCTTACTCTCAATTCAACAAACAACCCCAGAAAGGGGCCTAAAAAAAAAAGATTACTAGTATATATTTTATATTTGGTGACGGCTTTACCATGCATCTTAAGTAGGAATAAACACGAGATGTATAGTTTTGGGTTGATTTTGTATTATTATTTCTAGCTTATTTTCAATTGAATTTAATATAAGCAATAAATCATAAGAATATTTTTATAATAGGTATTATATTATATATGAAAAGAAATCTGAAGAAACAGTGTGTCTGTCTTTTTTTTTTTATATAAATATACGATAAGAATATTTTCCGACCAACTTACCTATTGATTGCGATCAAATTTATCGTTAAGTGATCTTAAAATCACACTTTCATGTCAACTTATCGTACATAAATTCTGTTCACAATGATAAATAAGCTATATATCTACAAATACAAGTCAGAGTAGGTGAATTTAACATATGCTTAAATCTCAAATCCTCAGTGGGTAAGCTTTTTAATAAAAAAAATTAAAAAATAATAATAATAATAACAAAAACATGTGCATTTTATAATTTAACAAATCTATAGCTAGTGCTGCGTTATCCGATGAAATTTGTTTGCCTACTATGTAAATTAGTGCAATCGTGATTGCTCGTGTTGAACTGATCAGATATATAAAGTAAATTACACTAATCTTTTTTTTTTTAAATCAATATCTGATGAATCTAACAACACATATTTTTTTACAGATTTCAAAAATCTAGGAAATACCACGAGCCACAATAACCTTTGTTTGCCTGTGGCTTTTAATATATAATTATATCATGACTATTTAAATTAAGAAAGCGTATTTCCTCGTATGCTTTCTTATTCAACGTGTACTATTGAATACGTCATATTTAATGGTCTATTTTTTTTGTATTGTTTTACTTTTTTAAAAAATTTTTTTTAATAATCTAATTTTAGTCAACGATTATCAAATTGATAAACGTTCAATACAATTTTAAGAAGTAAAAAAATAAAAACTAAAAAATAAACCGTTAAATGTATATATAATAATACACATTAAAGTATAATCCTCTTATGCTTTCAAGTATAAAAAAGAATTTACTCCCCTAAATTAGTGTCATCATCTACTACACGCTGAATTGAATAATTATTATGGAATAAATTATATTAGCTTTCCCTAAATTTATTTAAAGTATATTTAATACTCTATTTGTTCTCAAAATTATCACGCTGTCCTTAGTATTGATTTATATTATCTCTAATTTTTATTCAATAAAAAATTAACTTTTTACACAAAATAAACTTATAAATTTGTTTTAATGTGCCAATGTAGATTATTTAATTGTTTTCATTCTCAGTAGTCAATATGACAGTAAGGATTGTTACTGTTAAGTGATTTTATTTTTAGAATAATAATGCAACAAGTAAATTTCAACGATCACGACTAAATCAGAACTGAAAGGAATTTAATTTTTAGAAAAAAAATATTACGTGTTATTTAATTAGATTTCCCAATAACTACAATTTACTGGTCAGTATTCAATAGCATAATCATAGTAAAAATAATGTTTCCTATATGTTGTTCCCAAAAAAAATGGAAATAAAAAAAAAGGACACGCTTTGTTAGTTGACTCCAGATGTAATGACCAAGTCAAGAGAGAGTGAAGGTGGTGGTGGGTTGATAAATTTAAAATACAGATGGAGTAATTAACTAGAATTTTTAATTAACAACAAAAAGGCCAAGTAATTAGACTTAGAATATTTCAAAGGACGAAACACCATGTCAGTGTTGACGAGAAAAATTCAAACATTGAGGCTGTAATAGCTTTGAATATGTTTTTGTTAGCATTCCCTGCATTTTAAGATAAACCAACAATATTCAATTAATTAATTATCGTTATATAACTTCATCAAGCCTTTAGCGTAAAACATAACTATATTACTCAAAATACTCTTCTGGCTTCTCTAACTAATTAAAATTTTAAATAACAAGTCAAAGAGAAAAAGAGTTGCCACTTGTAGGCTCTATAGCTAACTATTGACGAAGACGTTCAAAAATGGAGTCTCATAAAATATCATAATTAATATACGCATAATATATACAACCACGTTACTGTCAATTACAAAGTTGTATACGCTGTCAAGAATAATTGTATATATATATATATATATAGGAAAAATGATACGGCGCTCGACCTCCTTTTTTTCACGTGCTTTTTTGATATCCACTCTTTAAAAAAAAAAAATTTGACCAACATATATCTCAATGCCTGTTAATAAGAAAAAAAAATCGAGCATTAAAAAATTTGACTTTTCCTCATATATAGATAAAAAAAAATTCTAATAAGTTCAGTTTTTATCGGTCTTTGACCAAAAAAAAAATATTTTTAATAACTGTAATATTTAATTATTGTGCCCATTGCAGTTTCCTTTTGAGCTTCTCTATATTACAACCAGGGCAAACTTAAAATTATTTACTTGTTCTTCAATTGGGCAATAACTGTCTCTTTAATTTAATCTAGGGGTTTGGTGAGCTGCTTCGTATATGATCTTCTTTCTTCTTTTTTTCTTTTATTTTTTCCTTTTTCTATTATGTACTTTGTCTAATATCTACCATTTAGAATATATTTGATATACAGAAAGGAAATGATAAAAAATGAGAATGAAAATATCAATAAAGTAGGAAAGTGCACAAATCAATAGAAAAGGGGGAGGGGGGACATTTTGAAAGTTTTGATAACATGAGACTTGTATTATCATTACTTATCTATAAGAAAATTAAGTTTATTTAGAATAAATTAATAATTTAGTCTATATATGAAATGCTATTATTATATTCCCAATTTGATGGCTCAAAAATAAAACTTTTCAATTTAATGTTTGCAAAATCTCTCTTCTCAACTTAGTCTTCTAAGAATAAAGCATTTTAATGTAGTTTCTCTCTCTCTCTCTCTCTCTCTCTCTCTCTCTCTCTCTCTCTCTCTCTCTCTCTCTCTCTCTAAATAAAACAGTCTCTTTGATTAAAAATAATAACGTCATTAAAAAGAACTTAGAATAAGTAAATTTGTATCATTAGTTAATGTTTAAATTATAAAGTTTTATTTCTAAAGGACTAAATTGAGAAAAAAAAATTCTCTCACTTACTTCTCCATAACTATAAGATGAAAGCTGTAATTTACCATTAATAACCCTTTTCCTTTTATTTCTCTTCTACTATTAAATGTACACTGATTTATTGAATATTTTGTTACCTGTTTATTAATTTAAACTCAACATGAGTTTCATTTTCATTAAAAAATTTTTACATCTTTTAGATATATTTAATTAGGTGAACACACCACGTGCATTGAACTTCGGATACTAGTTTGAGAATAAAATAATATTTCTAAAACTAAAAATAATATACTTAATCATTTAATGCAAAGGAAAAAATAGTGCATTAATTAAAAAAAAGTGTTAATTGTTAATTGCATTTGGTTTGACTATTATAATTTTTTTTAATCGATGATTATATAATAAAACTCTGTAATTTTAATGCTAATTAGAAAAAATCTAGATTCGTTTCTTTGATGCTCCAGCTTCGTTTTCGTTTGGTGATGGAGATCCATGGCCAATAGGACATGGCCATTTTTGGTATTGGGACATGCTTTCCATTTAAATCGATGGATCTAGGACTCAACGTGAAACTAAAAAACGTGAAGTGTGAAAAGAGAAGTTGGTGAGAATATATCCATCTCAAATTGCAGAAAGCATATAGAACTATATAGGATGACATGAATCTAATCATCGTTCCTGATCCTACCAACCCATTTTTGGCTTCATTCCCACATGTCATATCGCAAATTTTCTATTAGAATCTCTGTTCAATAAATAAGAAAACACGTTGGTACCAAAAAACACAAACTCTGTTTCTGCACCTTTTTGGCCACATTATGAAAACACAATTTTTATTACGTCATTGATTTTAATTACAATATTATATAAAGCAACTGATTATTAATCATGTTTTAATTTGCGGATTTTCTTCTTTCTCTTTTACAACTTGATCCTATTCCTACCAAACACATTTTAGCTTGAAAGGGGGGGAGAGAGAGAGAGAGAGAGGTCTACCATAATCACTAGACGGTGGAATAAAAAGGCATCATTAAAATTAGAAGAAATATATTTGCTGGCTTCTAAAGAACATATCTCAAATATTTATTTTTAAATTTTAAATATAAATAATTGATTTTTCTAAAAGATACATGTCTCAACTATTTTATCTTTAAATTTTTAAAAAATAAAAAATTCAATATTTGAAAATTTTTAACTTATTAACTTCTACCGGTGCAACTTTAAAAACTAATTAAATAAGTAACCTGTTTAAAATTTTTAATGATTGAATCTTACATTTCTCTGATTTATAAATCAGGTAGGTGAAACACTTATCTTTCAAATCGAATTATGTCATATGTATTTAAAAATTCAAAGATTGAATAGTTGAAATGTATATTTTCCAAACACGAAAAAATACATTTCCACTTGAACTTACATCATTGGTAAAAATTTCAGATACACCGTGCCCTGCATTTTTTTTTTTTGGTTAATGGCCGTTATATTAAAAAAAACGTACTGCTAACTACAAAAAGAAAACATTGTAACTAGACCATAATTAAATTGAAAAAGTAAAAAGAAAAAGCACGCGAATGAAGAAAAAAGAAAAAGCCCGCGAATGAAGTGGTAACTGTCAGTGTAGTTTAAATTAGGTGGCTTCCAAAATTGAAACTTCATTGGTAGAATTGACCCATCACGATGTTAAACACCTACCACTGATAATGCAAATTCCACCAAATCCATTATTCACCTACCAATATTCATACCCATCAATCGCTCTTAATTCTCAACATCCCAAACGGTGTTTATATTATTATATTCAACAGTAATTTGATATATATCATCATTAATTGTTAAATCATAAAAAATTTGTTAAGATTTCGATTTCAAACTTAAAATCTTATAATCTTACAATTTCAAACAATTAGAATAATTTTAATAATGTGTAAAATCTAAATCTGTTATGATCGATTTCAGTAGAATTTCAATTTAAATCTTAAAATTTTATGATTTTGTCGATTTTATAATATTTTAAATTTTTGTCTTGATATATTTCTAATCTATTAGGTCAATTGAAATAGAAAAAAGTTATTAAACTAATTTAAATACCTATTAATACTATATAATTACAGACTTGCCACTTATAATTTACTCAATTTTTAACTTAGTTTAATAAAGACTGATAATAAGATATTATAGTATTATAGATTTTGAAGAATGAAGTGTATATTTGATGAGAAAAATAGATATTTTTAAATATAATAGAAAGTGAATGCTGCTATCTAATTTTTTTTATTAATTGAATATTTATAACAATATTTATTATTATTGTTACAAAGTGTCTTTTTTATTATCATATTTTAGATCTTATTTATTAAAATTGTATATTGATTGATTATTTTTAATGTAATATCATACTTATTTATGATTTATATATACATAAATATATTTTTAATTATTATATTTTTTAAAGGTAAAATTTTTTGATTTTTGATTTAATCTTACAATTTGATATATTTTATCTTTTAACTAATTTTAAGTAAGATTTCAATTTTAACAATGTCGTATCATAAGATATTAAATGTCAAGAGAATTTAGATTTTTACGTTAGATAAGGTGAGATTGAGCATTTTATCAAGCTTAAAGTATCGTTAGTTATAATGGTATTTTATAAAATTTAGTAGATTTTTTTAATAGTTAAAGGGTTCAGCAATTTAATCAACGTGAATTAACGAGGTTCTTTTGGGAACATCAAATAAAATTAAAATGATATTATATATAGTAGTTGTCTTTGTTATTATATTAGGCTCAAATAACAACTTTTTGGGTTGTGCAATTAAAACTCATTCAGTTTTAAAATCAAGAATATAAGGAGAATGAAGAATAGAAAGCGTATTTGAGAATTGATTTAAATTTGTCATTGCTAATTAAAATTAGAATTAAAATAATGTGTATAACACTGAGGGGAAAAAAAACAATAGGAGAGAAGATTTTCAACTCATGATACTCCACAAACTCATCCGATAACTAATTATTGATTTCAGGATAAAATTGATATTAAGCCTCCTTGAACTTTTAATTTTGTATAATATAATTATTTTGTTGATGTTTTTAATCCAACCTCCTTATATTACTTGTCCATCTAAGCTAACGACTAAATTAATTAAAAAAAACATATAATCCATAATCCCAAGAGATTTTTTTGTCACAAAAATGTAGAAGAAAAAGAAAAAAAAAAAGACATGTTTTGTCACTAAGGATTATAAATCATATACAATTTTCTCCCCCTCAAATTAGGTCAAACTCAAGTGTAATTCGTTTGTCCCCTAAACCATGAATATGCAATGTCAGGGTTTTGGACGGAAAACATGAACAGAAAAGCTGAACCATATAAAATTGAAAGTTTATACGAGTTACAGACTTATTGTCAGATTTTAAAGTTGAAGAGGTAACTAGTACAAAATTTGAAGTCCAGAATAATTCTTTCCATTCTGATCATATATTATTAAGAGAAAAATATTAATTTAGTTTCTAAAAAATTATATTTATTTTAATTTAGTCCTTAAAAAATTATTTATTTTAATTTAATTTCTCTTTTTATCAAAATGACTTTTAATAATAAAAATTTTAGAATTTAGTAATGATGAATTTTATGATTTAATAAAAAAAATAATTAAATTCAGATAAACACAATATTTCATATACTAAAAAGACTCTTGATGTTTCAAAAATTAAATTTAAAAAATTAAAATACGTCGTCAACGCCTACAGTACATGCTGCAAAAGAAGCATGCCATAGCCAGCATCAACATTATCGCTAAGGAAAAATCATGTTTTTATATATATATATATATATATATATATATATATATATATATATATATATATAACTACATAACTATTTAACAAAAAACTATATATATATATATGTATTTTTGTATATACGTAGTACGGAACGTATAAAGTGTTGTAGTAGATTGCTTTGAGTTGCTAAAAAGTAAAAAGGAAGTCAAGTGGGGATAACATATAAAAATGAAGAAAGCAAAGCTTGCATAAGACGAAGCAGAATATGAGTAAGAATTAGTCCAAATGAGAAATCAAAATTCAAGTAGAAGGGGCAGTGCTTACGTTTTTGCGTATTAAATCTGAGATGACATATTAGAAAAATACAAGAAAAACAGAAAATGTGACGCGAAGAAAGCTGATGTATTGGGCGAAAAATTAAAATATATAAAGATACAAATATAAGATGTAATCGTAAGCAAGCATCTAGGCGAGGATGGATTCCACGTGTCACTTCTTCGACTTGACAACTCTGAGCGTGAAATTGAGTCACCGACTGGAGGAATATAAAATCATCTCTTTTATTTAAAGTGACGATTTTCAGAAGTTCAAAATTGGATTCATAAAAAACTGATAATTTTTAAATGGAATTAATAATTCAAAAGATTAAAAAACACATCTTCTTCTTCTTCTTCTTCTTCTTCTTTTTTTTTTTTCAGAAAGTTAAGACTCCTGTAACAAGTAAAAAAAAAATTATATATTCAAAAATAGTAATGGCAACACTCTATCTCTTGTTTATTCTTTTATTTTTAAGTTTTAACCTCTCAAGAAACGAAATGTGGGTTAATTTTAGAAAAGGGAAATGTGATTTGGAACGATTTTATTTTAGTACCCTGTAATTTAAAAAAAGTGTCAATCAGATAACTTAATTTGGTTTGTTAATGTATTTGGACCTTGTAATTTATTCCTGATAAGTTTTTAATGATCGAGGCAAGTGAGACGCACATTATAGTCCAAAAAAAAAAATTCCTAATTTACCTCATTTTGAATTTTAATTTTGCAAATTCTATCATTTCTTGAACACTAAAAGTAAATTAATAGGTAAATCTTATTTATGTGATGTAAAAGATCTTTAATTTGCCCATTTCAAACCGTAATGCAAATTAACACTTAAAAATCTTTTTTTTAATTACAAATAACCCTTAAATTGTCCATTTTGAACAATAATTTTACAAATTTCTTCATTCTCTCAACACCTAAAGCAATTTAGTACATAAATCTCATTTATTTGATTTTAATAACCTCTAATTTATCCATTTTAAACTTTAATTCCACACATGTCCTTCTTTTCTAAACACTTGAAGTATATTAACATCTAAATCTTATTTATTTGATATGATTAACACTAATTTATCCATTTGAACTCTATTTTTACAATTTCCTCATTTCATAGACACTTGAAGCAAATTAATCCCTAAATCTCATTTATTTGGTGTAAATAAATTGCAATTGGCCTTTTTGAATTAGGGTTATTTACATCAAATAAATGAGATTTAGGAGCTAATTTACATGAGGAAATTTGTGAAATTATAGCTCAAAATAGATAATCAGAGGTTATATACGACAAATAAATAAGATTTATGTACTTAATTTACTTTAATGTTTAAAAAAGGAAGAAATTTGCAAAATTAGGGTTTAAAATAGACAAATTATAGGTTAGATACATCAAATAAATAAGATTTATGTACTAATTTATTTATAGTATGCAAAAAATTATGAAATTTCTAAAATTAAGGTTTAAAATAGATAATATAATTTTTTTTTTTTACAATCATATGTGTCTCACGTGCCCTGCTTGATATGTGTATATATATATATATATATATATTAAAATTGGCCTAACCAGGGTCCTTTTCTTTTCTGTAATTAACTATATTGTTTTAATGGCTCTTGCGAATCCAAATTCAAGTGTTTAGTACTAAAAAAATGGACAAGCTTTCAAGCTTTGGATAATGATTAGTGGCTTCTCCCATCTCTTAGCTGCATTAAAAGGTCATCTTCTCATTCTCGTATATGAGACTGAACAAAGTTACAAAAGAATTATTCTTATTAAATAACACAATTAGCAGACTTGCAGTACGATAATATTTTATTGCAAGGCCAATTCAGTACCATGAACTCACTCATTCAGCACCCAGCAAACTTTGCAGTAATGAAATTTATTTGATCAAATGATTTATAAGTTGATAACAAGAGTTAATTACATACCTATCTTTTCATTCTCTCTCTCTATTTGAAGTACATTGTTGTCACAACTCCAATTTATGGATTATCTTTTGTGTAGTTTCTTATGAATTAAGAATATAGACAACAGAATTTTATTTTAACAAAAACACTCGTCAGGGAGGTAAAAATCTGAACTATTGAATCTGTAAATTTCATCCCTGATTTGGTATAATCAAGAACTCTTCAGACAACATTAACCAAAAAATAAAACTTCGCTGGACTGGAAGAGATAAATGACATTAAAAAGTGAGAAGCCACGAAGGAATAAATTATAAAAGCTGGCTTAAAAACATGTCCGTAGTAAACTTGTTTTGTTTCCATGATATAGGTATACCCACCACCACCCCCTTTACGGAATGAAAAATAAGCCAGCAACATTGCAGATGTCAGTTTCCACCTAATCAAATTTTCTTTCCTTTGATTTGCTGCAATTACATAATAGTAATTCTTACCCTATCTGTATGTAACATAAACGAAAGTAAAATTTGCTCCATACACCTACAGAAAAAGCAGTCCTGAAAGCATGAGCTGCGTCACAAAATAAAACAGCCCAACGAACACGGGTTTTGTTAATGAATTCTGCGGCCAAAACGCTATGAGTTATATGGTACTGAAGCATATATCTTGCGCAAACCAGTCCCTTCATAAGTGCCAACTGGTTTGTTAGATAATCTACGCTTGTAGCGTTTGAGAACAGATGCCAAATTTTCCTTTCCCTTTGGGAAGGCCACATCACCAGCTGCGGTTCCTGTACGTCCTTTCCGGCTAGAAACTGCAGTCTCCACATCCTTGATCAGGTCAAGCAACATTGGTGCGGTTGTGCATTTTCCCCTGCCTGGTTTTACTGCAGGGGGTGGAATCCCATTGGAATGAGGGGGGCTTGACTTTTGCTGGTGCGTCATGGGAACTTGAAGGCAAAAGCACAGGGACTTTGGACTGCGAGCCTTTGCAAAAGCCGGATCAATTATGCCCTGCTCATTAAACAGTTGTAGCAATGCTTGTCAGCAGACATTGGTATGCAACTGACACAACCCAAAAAGGTTACTTACCCAAAAAAAAAAAAAAAACAGCCAATTCTGAAGACCACAGGATGAAAATAGATGTCTATATGCCACAAGTGTCTTGTTGTAGCCTAAAGGTTTTGACAATATCATTACACATACAACAAACGCCCTTATTATAGTATCTGCTAATTGGACCGGATCTGCATTGACTAACATACACCATATTGGAGCTGGTTCCCCATTCGAAAAAAATAAAAGGCAATACCACTTAAGAGCGTAGATAAAATGGATTATCTCTTATTGAGACGTGATACAATTAATCCTTCAAAAACAAGCATGAACTTGTTGAGTGCATGTGAAAAGGAAAGCAGCTGAAACAGGACATTCTGATCTAAAAGATAGCAATTTTGCAAGATATTTACCTGGAGGCGATTGAGCACATAAGTATATTTCCCCCAAAGCTCAGGTCGGCTCTCCATAAGCGATAAGTCAAGAAGACGGTGGATACACCACACCCCAAAGCTTACTATCAAGTCTGATCTCCAAATACAGTCCTCCCCACAGTGAGGAACCGAGGACACCAAAAAACTAGAGGCATTTGCCTCATTATTCTTCATCAAAGAACCAGACTTTCTATCAGAAGAAAAATAATGAGTTTCACCCATATGAGAAACCTGATTCATTTCCGTAGCTTCAACTTCGTATAGGAATTTCTCCCTTGCGGCTACACGATCAATCAAATCCTCATCGGTCCCACCATTATGTCTAAACAACCAATCTGAGCCTTCCAGTTTTAAGAGCTTCACAATACAGTGTCTAAAAGATTGAAGAAGTTTCACCTCTATATCCACATATGTAGTAGTTTCTTGTGCAGATGAACTAGGCCTACTTACCACACCTTCCATTGTCGCATTATGAATTTTATCAGCTACACCAAACTGCTCAAATGGCTGCCTGGACCAGAGGGATCCAGTATTGAAGCCTGAACTCAACTGTGAGGAGAGTGCATCTCTGTATACTGTTGAGGGAGAGAGCTCATCAAAGGCCAAAGGAGCTCCTGTTCTTGATCCTGAATTTGAATATAATGATTGTTCATATGAAGACATATATCCAACAGAACCATTCCATGGAGCACTCTTACCAGATTCATAAGGATTTCTATGAGGGACAGAGTATCCTGAAATGTCTGGCAAACTGTGGTATTTCTTGGTATTGACAGAACTGAAAACGCCATCTGCTGGTCCAGGAGAGCAAAGGTCATAATAGGGCCTCTCAGATTGCAATGAGCAATTTCTAGAGACAGCAATGCTTTGAAATCCTGGGGGTTGACCTGCACTCAAACCATTCTGCAACTTTTGTCCCAAAGCATATGCAAGTGAATTTCTGTAATTTGTATTAGCAATTGAAGGCGATTTTAGTGATGATAATTCCACTGGACCACTATAATCAGAATTTCTGTCTTTACCAATTCGATTAAGATAGGAAGCCATCTGATAACCATGAACAGTAGCCGGCTGATAATCCAAAGCCTGTGATGAAGGTAGATTGCGCACACTTGAATAGCGCCTCTCCCCAAAGTCAACAACATTGCAATTGGAGTTTTGTACATAAGCATCTAATAACTTGATAGGATTAGCTTGCAGTGAAGAAGAACTCCTTTGAAGCCCATAGGAAGACTCGAAATGACTTTGTATCCTGGGTTGCTTGGGAGAATCATATAGACTGGAGTTTACTAAAGTATCAGATGCTCTAGTTCCTACAGATGCTATGTACTCTGAATATTCCTTTCCAGATGCATCCATGTTCTGCAAAAAACTAGCAGGTCTTGAATCTACTCCCAACAGAACATCCAGTTTCTTAGTCTTTGCATCCTGGGTTGCTTGCCCATGAAAATCATAAAGTTGTCCCCAGAATTCATCAAGAATAACAGCTAGCTGACGCCTTGCTGCACGCCCTAAACCTGCTAATCTTGAGAGACTTCCAATGCTATTCCCCCCTTCATCATTTTTTCCACTGAGACTCCTGAATGATGCTGGACCATCTGATGTTGAAGATGGGGTACATGCTGAGACCACTTTGGATGATTCGTCATTATCCCATGAGTCATCATCATCATACCTCTCAGCATTGGTATCTCGCTCAACTTCCACAGTCTTCTCAACTGAGTCACTTGTTTCCATTTTAATATTTTTGGTGTTCACTGATGCAACATCAGAAATCTCGTGAACCACAGTTGATACTACCCCTGACATTAGTGTGGAAGCTGATTCTTTTGCAACAGATGTTGGGGAACTAGGAAATGACGATTTAGAATGATTCTCCTCTACAGTAGTTACATGAAGCTCTTGATGAGGCTCCATTATAGTTTCAGGTACATCAGGATGAACACTTGCAACTGATACATCAGAATAGTTCAGGGCACTTGAGAGAGCTTGTGATGATTCATTCACCTGAACAGATGCATCTCCATGATATCTAGTTTCAGTTAAGCCTGAAATTTCACTCTCAACTGGCTGATTTGGCACTGTCACTGGCATATCCCGGTTCCACACCTGAGCATCTAATTGGACACTAGCAGATTTTAAAGGGGTGGCAGCTAGCCAAAGCATCAAACAGAATGATGCACAAGCAGTGATAAGAAGAACTAAGAATGAGATAGACAAACCATTCGCCATGTTCCATCTCAAATTACCCACCCAATCACTACTTCCAAATATCATTTCTACTAAAAAGACAACATTTAGGCCAAGCATCCCAACAAAAATGATCAATGCCAAAAATTCCAAGACCTGAGAGATCTTGTGTAAACCCATTATTGATCTAGATGTAGCAATTCGAAACAGGGGGATTACAGCAGATGGAAGTTGCAGAGCTACCATAGCCTGAGTGAATATCAGTAGCTGATACATCCCCTCAGCTCCTGAACTCCAGACACAATAAAGGGCAGGAACAACAGCAATCACTCTAATTGTAGCATAATGTAGCCAACCCGGAATATCCAGTTTTAAGAAGCCATGAACAACTATTTCTCCGCCTAAACTCCAAGTTAATGCCATAGTTTGATTTGAGAGAAACAAAAGTAGTAGAAAGGCAACCAAAGCTATCGGACTCCGGAGCACCTGCAAGAATAATTCAAGAATCAGATGTGTTCAGCTGGTGTAATACAAACACGATGCTGTAGCTAACTGTTCTATTTATATCGATCATGGAGGGAAAAATACCTGTTCCATGGGCGATAATGCATCCTGAAATGTAAGCAAAACAAGACCCGAACTATAGAACTCATTTGCTGCCGCATTCATCAGCACATTATTTACCAAATAAAGGCTACTGAAGAGACAAAAGATGGCCAAAAAATGGTAATAACACAAGGCATCCATGGGAATGTTTGTTGACCCCTTATGCCACTGCAAAAAGGCAAATAAAGTCTCAGATTGATAAACTCAAATATCCGGTATCAACAACTGCAACCAAGATAAAGAAGCGGATTATGTGCATTCTGTTTCCTCCTAGGTTCACAGATGATGAAAAGTGTGAGAAAGATATCAGACAATTCAAAGTCATGAATACCACTTCATTAAGGAAGCTCTACTTTAATCAGCAGACCGACATGAGCTACAGGAGAATTATGACTACATTCTATATTCATATTAAAATTATTTACAGTAGTCTACCACTTTAAAATTTTGCAACAAGCAACTTTCTTTTCTAAGTTTACTTTATAGTTCCGGAAGCATGACTGTTCGTCGCCTTAGAATAACTTTGAAGTCACATACGGGATAGAGAACAGAAAATTACACACTAATTTATTCATTCTGGATACATATAACATGAAAGAACAGTATTCATGCAACCTAACCTAAATATCATTTACTAGTGGTCTGTCTCATCCTCCGAGAAACTATTTGAAAATCTAATGGCATACATAATATACCATCACGTACAAAGACAAACACATAAAACTAAATCCCAAAAAAGAATTCCAAGCATGAAATATCATATAATTAATCCAAAGCCCTAGCATATTTACCATGACTTCCCCCCATAAGGGAACTTGCAAGATAGACTTTAACTCGCAGGTGCTTAAGATGGTATAAGACCAATCAATGAATCCATACACGATCAACTAGACATAACCAAAAGGATACCTCAATATACTGATAACTTCTGACAAAAGAGAACTCTGAGAATGCTTTGGTTTAGACCATAGAAGTTAGTGACAGGGTTAGAACATTGACTACATAACATTCAACAAATTTTTATCAGATTATACAGCTGGCAAGACTTTGATACATGGATGGTGAGCTGCATTTTATCAATACAGGTCCCATACTCGTAAGTGTGTAACTTGTCCTGTGAAACGGCTAACTCCAAATATGATGATGTAACAGTTGTGGGACAAAATCACAGACACTCAAAATACAAGGATTTTGACACAGGTATACAAAACCAGGTTAAAATAGTGTGAGATGGAAAAATGTAGCTTTTGGTAGTCTACAAAATAAGGATATTGCCATCACTGCCCTATGTCATCAGGCCTAAGATCAAAGAAAAATAAGACACCTCCAGTGGCATGGCATCTGGCCATGCAAGCTAATCTGTGGTAGAAGGCAGACATTACATCCTTATTAACAAGCAAACGATAATCACATATATACAGAAGCACTAATAGATAAATAAATAAATATATATATACACACACCCACATGCTTGGGAGCATGGATAAGGATTTTCCAGTCATATGCATAGAAAACAAATGGAAAAAAAAAAAGAGGAAATAATACCTGTACAACAGATGAATAAAGGTAAAAGTTGTGAGGCACAAGAGTTGCTCCTAGAAGACTCATTAGTGCAAACGCACTCTCCCCGCTCACGTTTGTTACTATACCATTCATGGATAATGGAATCTCAGGTTGATTAATGAGTACTCCGAGTACAAAAGAAAGCAATACAAAACCTGCCATAAACAAGGCCAGGATCTTTGCCTTCCCATTGTCCTAGACAAAGGAAGTTTACTAAGAGCATTGTTTTAATCAACAAAGATTGATGAATAAGAATGTAATGATACTTACAAGGAGGATAGCAAGAAGCAGATGAGAAACAGCACCAGAAGCAGTCATAAAGACACAAGTGAACAAGTCCCACCCAAAAAGAAGATTTAATCCATGTGCCATTCCCAAGATCTTGCAAAAGAGGTCAAACCATAAAGTCGAATCAGAATAAAAACAGTTGTGAATATCACAGATTATAGCATATGTAAATCCTAGTTATTGCTGAAGAGTCAGCCAAATCTTGAAGGAGTGAGAATACCATATTGAGATCTAGCATAATCACCGAAAGTTCTGTCTGAATTCCAAGGAATAAGCATGTCCATGTATCATACTCATTGCTGCAAATCTTTGGAAAAAGAAAGTGAAGTTAATATATTGGCAGTACACACTAATTAACTGTAAGCATGAAGTAACAAGTGCAGGTCTGTGACTCTATATCTATGTGTGTTTGAGATAATAATGGGGAAAAGAAATTCAAATGGAAGCAATTTTTTTAAATAAAAAGACCCATTCAACCCGAGTAAAAATATAGTACAGCTTACAACTGTAAAATGAACTACATCTGAATATAACTGGATTAAAAGAACCAATCAATAAGTAAAAGTAATTTCTCTACTTCCAATTTACATTCAAATTGGATACAAAATTGGATTAATATTTGATGAACGACAAACCTTCCAACATATTATCAAGTTTCCTTTCCCTTCTATCCTACTAAGCACAGAGCACACAAAGTTCAAATCATAAGATTTACTTTCCAAAATTTTCTATTTGAATGTAATACATGCACTAAAACTGGAAACTCAGAAAATGTGGGAAGACCACAAATGCACAAGAAAAAAATAAATAAATAAACAGAAGACTTTCCTTTTTCTCCCTTTCGTCTCAATCAGTGCTTTCTTTACAATAGCCTTACATCTATAAATTTCCTAATCCACCATTTACTATTTCGAAGGGCTGAAGGGAGGTTACATTAGAAAAACACAAAACCAATAAGTTATATTCAAAAATCAAATAGAACCATCTTTACAATGATTCTTATTATTATTAAGAAAACTATGTCAGGATGCAGAAGCTCTTCGAATAGAACAATCATAAAACAGCAACAAACTAATTCTCTCAAGTAGAAGACATTATACCTCTGCAAGATCTCTTCCAGTGACTGCACCAATCCTAGCTGATATGTACTGACAGAAGATAGCAGCGAGATTGAAAACAAGCATGAAGGCCATCAGATCAAGCCCAAACCGTGCACCGCCTTCAACAGTGGCAGCCCACTTTCCAGGGTCGATATATCCTATTGAAATCATAAGCATAGGTACAACAGTAGGAAGTGCCCGATTAAGTAACCCCGGTGGCTGATTAGCATTCATGGTTTCTGCTTCTATATCACTATTTGGTAATATGGTACTCAAAATAACACTTTGAAGTAGCAAAAATTCTCAATGAAGGATAGATAAATCATATTGCTGCTAGTTAATCATCTTTCTAACAAAAGAATCCATCAATCACAAGACATATGTCAAGATGCAAGCAGCTTCAGATATTTGACTACAATTAACCAGAAAATTGCTGATAAAGGACTTGCAACTCTCAAGCCAGTCGAAGACACTTGTAAGTGATCAACAAATAGTTTTTCCTTGTAGGCCAACCAATAATATTCGAACATTAACAATGATCATCAGATACCAATCTGATATGTTCGATCAAATCAACCTGAATACCACTGCACAATCTTTTCAGTACAGCCCTACTAATAATTTTATTCATCTCCTTAACATGGTTGAAGGTGAGTCCAGTTTATGCCTAACTTCTTGAGGACCAGTAAAGATTGTCAGTCACAATCCCGAAAAGGATGCCCTGAAAAATCTAATCGATTCCTCTACAGACCTCTGAATCCTGTATCAAATTAATAAATGAGCACCGTAAGTACATAAAAAAGGAGCAAAGCATTGAAAAATACATTATCCCCCCCAATAAGAAAAACTCAAAATGAAATCAAAGCAGAACACTCCATGCATTAAGAACCTCTCTTTTGACCAAGCAAGTGTATACAGCAAGGATGCAATCAAGGGGAACTAGGAAACGCCAATATATATATATATATACCCAGCTATATGATAAGCCGCCTTGACCATCTTTAGAACCAGGACAACAAATCTTATAGCACCCAGCAAAATTTTTGTTTTTTTTTAAAAAAAAAGTCCAAACAAATATCAGATCTTTATGGCATCAAGAGCCGACACGAAACCAATTACAAAATATAATTGAGTTCTAAAAAGTTTTGAAACGGAAAAAAGAGTTCATAAAAGGAACAACTTAGTTCCAGGACGAAGGATAAAAAGGCAGCACAAGTCAATAATGTTCAACTAACTGATATAAGAGGAAATAAAACGTCTCCGTTGATCTGATGCAGCTGAAGACTAAGAAGAGAAAAAAAACTGCAAGGAACATTTGCACAAATTCCGACGAAGATGATGGTACGTTATTACTACATAGAGATCGTACAGACCCAGTAGTTAGGGTTCTGAAGGCTATACCTTCGTTGCCTTCCTTTTCATCTGCCAGTCTCTATTCACTCCTGTGAGTAGATCTCAGAGACTCAGAATAACACATAGGACCATTCATGAGATAAGTTAATGATATAATAGTTATTTATCTAAAAGAGAGAGAAGAAAAGAGATTTGTGTATGAGCATGTGTGCGTGAGAGAGAGAGAGAGAGAGAGAGAGAGAGAGAAAATAAAAAAGAAAAAATAAATTATGGGTGGGGTTTCAAAGCCATATTGAAGAGAGAGAAAAGGTTAGTGAAGTGAGGAAAAGTTTCACTAACGTTTTCAAAAGCCGGAGAAAGCTCTGAAAAAGACAACTAACGTTTTCTGATATCCCTACTTTCTCATTTATAGCTTAGCCGATTGACGCTCTCTCATCCTCTTCTTCTGTCTCTCCCTCACACTCCTCTTCTTTCCTATTTCATGTATTCTCTTATCCTCTTTCCCTCCTCGTGTGTCCTTGCGTCTCCTCCTTCTTGCTGTTTCCCAATTTGGTGATGTTCAACAATAAACATGTCACCTTAGCTCCCTGACAACAAAGCAGCAACACCCATTTATGTTGTTTCCCTAACTCTTCCTTCTCAGAAAGCTAGCACATAGCAATCCATGTGTATTTTTCTGCCTACGTCAATTTCAACTATTAATTTGTAATTTAATAATTAATTTATGATGATTATTTTTTAATTAGATTATTTTTATCACTAAATTTGTCTTATATTTGAATTACACTCGTATTCTGTAATGCTTTTAAACAAATTTTCAATTTGAAAATTATTATATGAATTATAATCTACTATTTTTAAAGAGGCTTAGTAAGTTAATTTGTAATTTAATAATTAATTTATAATTTAATTATGATTATTTTTCAATTAGATTATTTTTATCACTAAATTTGCCTTATATTTCAATTACACTCGTATTTTGTACTTATTGATGCTTTTAAACTAATTTTTAATTTGAAAATTATTATATGAATTATAATCTACTATTTTTAAAGAGGCTTAGTAAAATAGACAACCACCTGATCCTGAAAGGGAACATAATGAATATTGAGTTGCTTAGCTAATTCCCTTTCACGTATATAGTTTACATCGACTTCAATATGCTTTGTTCTTGCATGGAAGATAGGATTAGAAGCTAAAGAGGCTACACCCAAATTATCGCACCATATAACATGATTTTGAAGATGCAAACACCAATTTATTTCAGAACTGATTCCACCCAAGCAAGTTCATAAGCTAAATTAGATGATGCCCTCTGACTCTGTGTTGGACCTTGAGACAACTTTATGCTTTTTAGATGACCAAGCAATTAGGGAATCTTTTAGGAAAACACAATATCCACTAATGGATCTTCTATTATCTAGACATGATGCTCAATCTGCATGAGCAAATTGTGTAAGAGCAAGATGGTTAGATTGTTTCAAGTGTAAACTATATTGAAGAGTTCCTTTGAGGTAACAGAAAAATCATCTTCAATGCTTGCCAGTGTATGTCTGTAGGAGCACTCAGAAACTGACTTAGCTTGTTGACAACAAAGCTAATATCAGATCTAGTGTTATTAAGGTATTGAAGTGCTCCTACGACCCTTCTATATTTTGTGGGTTGTTCAAGAGGCACATCATCTTCTAAAGATACTTTTTTCTAGCTGCCATAGGAGTAGGTGATGTTTTAACATGGTACAGATTAAATTTCTCCAACATATAAGCAATATACTCAGCTTGATTCAAATATAAACCAATTTCATCTATAGGAACTTGAATTCTCAAGAAGTAATGAAGATCACCTAAGTCCATTAGAGAGAACAATGTTTTGAGTTTTTGAATGAAATCCTGCAAAGTATTTGGATTGCTTCTAGTCACTAATATATCATATAAGGAATTGTTATTTTTTGAATTAATGAACCTCACTGTGTAAGAGAACTCCTCCATCTATCAAACCAGGCCCTAGGTATCTGTTTTAGAGCATACAAGACTTTCTTCAACCTGCATATATGATTAGGCTTAATGACATCTTCAAACCACCCAGGTTGGAACATGAAAACAGTTTCCTTTAAATTACCATTTAGGAATTCATTATCAACATCTAGTTGTTTTATTTTCTAGTTATAATGAACATCAATAGAGAGCACAATTTTGATGGTAAGAGCTTTCACAACAAGACTATATGTTTCAGTGAAGTTTATGCCATGATTTTGTTGAAATACTTTTGCTACTAACCTAGCTTTTTGCCTTTGTATTGTTCCATCTGGATTATATTTGACTCGAAATACCCACTTGCATTCTACTACATTGTCTTGTCCAGAATATGGCACCAGCTCCCAGATATTGTTATTCATCAGTGCATCGTGCTCAAACTGCATTGCTTTTCTCCTTTAAGGACAAGACTAAGCTTCTTTGGCATTAGTTGGTTCTGAAACTTTTTTAGCTTCTGTAAACCCAACAAAGGGGTGTTTTGGTATAAATGTCACGACCCATTTTCTAGGCACATGACCGGCACAATGATAAATATCCCATCACTATAAGACTTTCGATAAATTCTTCCCACAAGTAAAATTATTGGCCATTATCTCTATATTCTCAAAATACCATTCCTTAATAAATACAAAGAAAATACATCAAATTTTCTTAATTAAAAACAATAGATCCTCAGTACAAAATACATTAACATACTGAAATACAAGCCAAATACCAAACTCCTGACCTAGATGTCCTAGACGGTTACAGAGCAACATACTGTATAACAAAAGAAAGGCCTAACCAACAGCGGGAAGGTACAACGTGATCTACTCCTCTAGTGGATGTTCTTCGACGGCAACCTGATCTGAACAAAAAGTTTGTACAGAGAGTATGAGCTTTTAAACTCAGTGAGCAAATCGGCCTTGCGTTAATAAAATTCAAATACATCACCAGTCATGCAAGCATATCCAAAGGCTCAAGCTCAACCAATAGACATAGTTAGAAATTACATACAAGAAAACAAAAATTCATCCAATTCAACAAACGTTACTAGTACTCATCAATGGCAATATATCCCGGAGAGCGCACACAGGCCGGCTCACCAATTCTGTATATTTCCGCCATGACGCACAACCTCATCCTCTTAGCTAGGGCGCCTCACGAATTTATCACCAATCCGAGCTATATCCCTACTGAGGGAATCGTTGTCTCCACACTCATTGGTCAAGACACCCTTTAAACCGGGTTTTCCGCCTTGCCGTGAGAGGGGGTACTGTACCGCTCAATCACAATCAATAGTACAATATTTCATATCATAATCAGAAGCACAATATAATATTCATCCATATAACAGGTATAGTATATAACTATATTATAGGTTTATAAACCACAATTAAAGAGATTCAATCTTCACATCATCATGAGATACTTGCTTCTTCTTATCCATACTTCTGGATTAATTATCTCATTAGATTCGTCATTCTGAATCTAATTTCCCCTATGAATCTTGAGAGTGTCCTACGACATACTTTTATCACCAGTAATGCTAAAACTCTATTAAAACAGGGTTGTTTCACTCACCTGGATTCCGTACGAGTATCACTTCTTTAAGTCGTTACGGACAAGAGTACACAGGTAAATTTCAGTGTTCTGCTACGGAGATTTTCATGAAAGATTAGAGAGAATACGTTAAGATTGTTTTTCGTACAGATACTGTTCATACGTACGGTTACTATTCATACAGTTACTACATATGTACAGGTACTATTCATACCAGAAATAGAGAATACAATCTGTAAAAGAGTACACCAGTTAAGTTCCCAGGAAAGAGTGGAGGGTCACATTGGACACACTTAAAAACCAGGTCTTTCCTTAGCCAGAACTTTCCTAGACATGTATTCTTCACAGTTTACATTCTATTTCGGTAATCAGAGAATCAAAATAACATATAAACAGCTAACGACAGTTTTCTCTGATGTGGAAGATCGGCCAAAGCCGCAATCACAGAGCATACTTAAGAAAATAACTTCTAAAATTTGAAAGACATAGAAAGGGCATAGTATCCTTACCTAAGCAAAAAAGAAAGGCCCAAAATCTCAGAGGCCTAGCGTCGGAGCAAAAGAAACTTAAGGAGAGAAGAAGAGAAGTTTGAAGGTGTGAGTTTAGAAGTGAAATGGAACGGCCGATTTATAGCAAAAGTCAAGAGTACTATTTGACACTATACGCTAATAAAATATTCAATTTACTATTTATGAAAATGACATTTCTAATAATGCAGTTATTGTGCACCTTACGCATGGAAAATTTTTCTGTTATTACTATTGGAAACTTAAAGGGAAAACTATCCTTTCACCTTAAACATTTAAGTTTCTTTTCAATTCAGTCCTTTCAATTTAGTCCCTGAGGGTATTTTTACACATAAAACGTCATTTTCTCCTACAAACTTCTTTCTAGTTTTCTCTTATAACCAAACCACATCTAGTACTTGACATTTTGATTGTATAAATGAACAGTACCATATACGTAAATAGTAACAGTAGTTTGTAAACAAGCATTTATATTTTATTTTTCATGGGTATTACAATAAAGATACCACTTTTTGACCTTGTAACCATTTTGATGTCTTTCATTTCATCACTACATTGAGGATCTTACAAAGTCATCATAGCTGGATTTTGCAAGATCACTTCTGCTTCTGTCAGAAGATTGTTTTGTTGAGTTGAAGAGTCTTGTTTGAGATTAACTAATTTTCATTGATGTTGGAACTCCTTTTGGTTTAAATTGACCCTTAATGCTTTTATGAGAACCTAGATTCAAGTCATTAGAGGTAGATAATGCACTTGCACTTACACTTGATTAATGCTTTTGTTGTTGTATATGAGAGTTTTCTACAATGAAAACGTTCTCAGTTTCTTGATTAACCTGTGAAACATTGGGCAAAACATTCTTTAGAGGGAAAGAATGATGCAAGCACAATTTTCTCCTCAGGTTATTGTGTGGTGATTAAGAATTTTTTAGCAAAAGGAAAATCCTCTTCATTAAACACCACATGCCTAGATATAAAATTTCTTCCAGTAGGACTTAGGCATTTAAAACCCTTATATGATCCACTATATCTAGTGAAAACACACTTAGTGGTATGATATTGTAATTTGTGCTTGTTGTAAGGCTTAAGACAAGGATAAGAAGCACAATCAAAGACTTCTAAAGTAGCATAATCATGCTGAGACCTATATAGCACATAATGACGAGATTTTCCTTTTAGCACAAGAGTTGGCAATTTGTTAATCAAGTATATAGCAGAATTGAAAGCATCCCACCAAAAACTGAGTGGCATTTTAGCCTGATCCAAAAGAGTCAATCCTATCTTTACTATATTTCTATGTTTTCTAAAATCTCTTCCATTTTGTGGAAAGGTATAAGGACATAGGTGTCTAAAAATTATGTCAGATTCATGTAAAATATGAGTGAATTTTCTAAATTCTCCTCCCTAGGAACTCTGCAATATTTTGATTTTCCTATCTAATTGATTTTCAACCAGGTTTTTGAAGTGAATAAAAGTTGTGACCACTTCTACTTTAAACCTCAATGGATAAATCCATGTAAACCTACTAAAATCATCCAAGAAATGAATATAATACTTAAAGCCATTTGTGCTAGTGATAGGGGCAAGTCCCCATAGGTCAAAATGGATTAGCTTAAGGGGTCTATTAGCATGAGATTGAGACTTTTGAAAATGAAGAAAATGCAATATGCCATGCTGACATAAATCATAGAAATCAAACTCTTCATGATCTTTTGTTTTAACATTACACAGTTGTAAAACTTTTGATAAAATCCTTTGAGAAGGATGTCCAAGTTTTTTATGTCATAGCTTATTTACTGCAGTGTAAACTTTTGACTTTTGATTCCTAGGTTTGTTGCCTTTGCTCAAGTCCATTTTGTAAAGTCCTTCAATGTTTCTCCCTTGTATCAATACCTTCATGGTTTCCTTGTCCTTCACAAAACAATCATGATTGTGAAATTCAATGAACACATTTTTGTCATAGGTGATTTTTGATACGCGTAGTAGGTTCTTTCCAATTTAGGGAGCATAAAAGATATCTTTCATGATAATAGGTTTTTCACAAGATATTGAGGTAATTTCATATTTGAACACTGCAATTTTATTTCTGTCACCCATAACAAGTATAGTCTTACCACAATTCTTACCATTAACCTCATCCAGTTTTTTAGAATCATGAGTGATATGGTTAGTTATATATTTCTTAATATAGATATATATATTATTCAATAAACTCAATAAACTCTTTTTTTAATATTTCTCTTTTTAAGTTATATATATAGCTATTAGAAATGAGTTGACTCTTATGCTTGTATATAATTGCTAGACATGAGTTCTCGAAACAAGCAAGTCATTGTAGATTCAACTCCAAGTGATAAGGCAAAAGCTAATTGGGACGTAAAATCAACTGAATATTTTGTTCTAGTTTGCCTAGAACAATTGTGTAAAGGAGAACGTAATGAAACTAGTCTTAGCAAAAGGGGGTGGAAAGCTGTTCTGACTAGGTTCAATGACCTTAGTGGAAGAAATTATAATAGATCCCAGTTGAAAAATAAATGGGACAGTTTAAGAAAGGATTGGCAAGCATGGCATAAATTGTTTGCACATGAAATCGGATTAGGATGGGATAGTGCCAAGAACACCGTTGATGCTCCCGATGAGTGGTGGGAGAAAAAATAATTGGTATGTGTCAAATAGATTAAGCTATAGAGTTTTTTCCCCTAATGTATTGTGTTCTAATGACAACTTGTACATATACAAGAAAATCTTCAGTATGGCAAGTTCAGACAAAAGGGCCTACCGTTTGCCCATGAGCTAACCTCATTGTTTAAAGACGTGGTGGCCACTGGGGAGTATGCTTAGGCACCATCATCAGGGGTACTGCTTACTAGGTTTAACGATAATGATGGGTATCGCCCATCTTTAGACAATATTGCTGTGGACTTAGAGGAAGGGTCGGGGATAGTGAAGAAGATCTTAGTGCTGGAGCAACCAATGAAATGCGAAATATCAACTTAAATGTCTCTCAAGGCACCAAAAGCCAGAGGAGTAGGGATAAGAGGAAGAGGGCTACTTATAGTGAACAAAGAGGCAAAGCTAAAGTGTCAGCTGCCTCTAAGATAGCGGATGCAATGAGTGTCATGGCAGATACATGTCGCTCACACCATGCTGACATCCCTGGTGCCTCTATTGGTGAAGTTATAACTGAACTTCTCAATATAGATGAAATTGCAAATGATCTAGAACTTCGTTTCAAATGTATTAATTTAATTATGAATAAGAAAGTAAGGGAGGCATTTGTGGCATTGAGGAAGGCAGGTGCAAATGATCAGTTAGTAGATTGGCTTCGTCATATATCATCTGACCTGGAGAACTATTTGAAGGACTAGTTTAGTATCATGTTGGATTCATTAGTAGTTGTATTATTGTCTTTTTATGTTGTATGGAGAAACATGTTGTATTTCATTAGTATGAATGTTAATTTTCATGTTGTCGGATATCATTTTCTATGAATGTTAATTTTCATGTTGTCTATTGATGTTGTCTTTTAATAGGTGTAAATGGATGATCATGAAATAAACATGAATGAAGTAGCAAGTTATCTCGTCGACGACGATGATATGAAAGAATATGTGGCTACAACTTTGCTAATTAGTCAATATGCAACGACTTATTTATGCAAACAACCATGAGAACAAGTGAGCAAACTGGTCATGCATGGGTTCTTGAAATATTAAATGGACATCCTATTTGTTGCCATGAAATGTTTCGTATGGAGAAATATGTATTCCATAAGTTATGTCTAGAACTAAATAAATGTGGTCTAAAGGGTACCACACGGATGGGAATTCAAGAAATGGTTGCAATGTTTCTACACATGGTTAGCCATGGAGTGGGAAACAGAATGTTACAAGAGAGGTTCTAACATTCAGGAAAGACTATTAGTAGACATATTCATTCAATCTTAAATGCTTGCTTGAAGTTGTCTTTCAAATATATTAGGCCACAAGATCATACATTTCGTAAAGTCTCGTTAAAAATACGAAATGATCGAAGATATTGTCCATTTTTCAAGGATGCCATAGGAGCTATTGATAGAACTCATGTTCATTGTGTGGTTAGCGCTAGTGACCAACCAAAATTTATCGGAAGAAAAGGAGTTTCAACACAAAGCATAATGGATGCATGTGATTGGGATATGTGTTTCACCTTTGCTTTGCCAGGATGGGAAGACACCGCCCATGACGCTTGTGTATTCCAACATGATCTGACAACGCCTGAGATGAATTTTCCACACCCACCTCCAGGTATATAATTTATCATAATTGCAATTTGATTAGACTTTTAGAT
Organism: Biancaea sappan; assembly: GCA_037074585.1. Taxonomy (NCBI): domain Eukaryota; kingdom Viridiplantae; phylum Streptophyta; class Magnoliopsida; order Fabales; family Fabaceae; genus Biancaea; species Biancaea sappan. The sequence continues at coordinate 51,021,019 of CM073496.1, read as the reverse complement.
TAAGCTTTGTTTGATAATTATTTTATTATTTTTCTAGGTAAATATTATTTAGTGGATGCTGGCTACTCAACACCAGTTGGATATATCGGTCCGTACAAGTGTGAGCGTTATCACATACCTGATTTTAAACGACGTTCATATAGATTTCAAAACGAAAATGAGGTATTTAATTATTATCATTCAAGTTTGAGAACTACCATTGAAAGAACTTTTGGAGTATGGAAGAATAGGTTTGCAATTTTGAAAAGTATGCCTAAGTTTAAATTTGAAACACAAGTTCAGTTGGTCAGTGCAACAATAACTATTCACAATTTTATCAGAAGAAACACTGATACAGATATTGAATTCATTCGTTCAGAAGAAGAAGAACTGTTAGGAGAAGAGCATGCTAACAATGATGATTCAGATTCCTTGCAAACCCTAAACTTAGCATTTTCATCAGAAATGGATTATCTTCGAGACACTATTCGTGATCAACTTGTGGAGCATATGTAGAGTAAATGACAATTATCTATAATTCATTGAGACCATGTACTTTTATTTAAATTTTAATTTAATTGCCTACTTGAATTATTTTTTATATAAGTTTGATGATTTTATTTTGATTAACTCAAAGAGTGATCTTTAAATAATTATTAAAAAATAGTTAAAACTAATTTGGAGATAAATAAATTCATTTTATTACAAAATTCATAAATTTTAATATTTTAGTGTCAATAGTCAAATGAAATAAAACAATATAAAATTTATACTCTTTATAGTAATTACACATTTAAAAGTACTTCTGCTATCCAATATCCAAATGAAATTCATTTTCTAAAATTATTTTTCTGATGACAGTTTTCAAACATAAATCACGTTCATTCAAAATCAATTCTACTTAAAATCAATTCTAAAAATCAATTATGCTCAAACTTAAGTTTACTCAACGAATTTTCAAATACACACTAACCCTAAACCAATTGCGCCCTTTTTCTTAGCTTTCGGCCTCTCATCTCTTGCCACTTGCCCTCCTCTTCCTTCCACACTACGAGACTCAAACTTCCGTGCCCCCATTTCATCAAAAATCTTAAACTTTAAAAAAAAAATTAGAGTAAAGTAAATTATAATTTCAAAAAATTAATTAATTTATAACAATTTCTTTTAATTATTTAGCTTTTTCCTTTTGTCAATCTTCAGGTTGGAAAACCGGCAAAACAATCAATTCTCTAATCCTTGTCAATTTTTTAGTCTTCCTCAAAACGGGTACAAAAAAAAAAATAATTAAAAATCAACCGAACTAACTTTAATCTGATAAAATTGATAAGAAAAATAATCGATCAAAAATTAATTAAAATAGTTTTTGATTTTAACAAATTGCAAGCCTGTGTGCACGTCACACAACATTTATATCCTGTAGAGTATTATGATATTTTTTGTTTTATTTAGTTTTTAGATTTAAAATTTATTAAGTTTATTAATTTTTTAGTTTCATACTTTTTTTTACTTGCTAGTTTTTAATTTTTACTTATTGTTTTGATATTTAAGAAAGACAAATATAATTATTTAGTGAATGATTATAAGCTTGATAGTTATATTTTATATATTTTAAATACCACAGATTTAATCATAGTTAACCACGGTAAAATTATTGATATTTGAATTTATACTTTTATCAATTTAATAATCAGTTTAATTTTTATTTTTATTTTTTTCATAATACAATTATTTGTTTTACAAAACATAAAGCTATGAGATTTTTTTTATTTTTAATATGATGATAAATACATTCATTTTATTATGAGATTACGTACAATAATTAAATATAACACAAATTAGCATTGGGTGGTGTCCCATTATGTTAAGAATCAACGCCAAACTAAACTTCCTTAAAAAAATGGAAACATGGATGGTTGGATTAAATGAAAACATTAATCACGGAAAGGAATAGTATTGCTTTCAGATGCCTATTTTATTGATATTTTACCCAATCCCCTTCACTACGATGACTATAGAAATGCAATTATCAATCACATACATATACTATGTAGTCCTTCGCTTTTTTTATCCTGTCGCTTTCACTAGTTCTTATAATTATTTATTGTTTTTTCCCATACTAATTATTTGCTTCTTTAAACAGTAACTACTAACTAGTATACTCTCATATTCTCGTTTTTATTTCGTCGCTAGTCATTCAGTGCATCACATTATTGTATACCATCTCTTCAATATATTCATTGAACTTGGCTAATTCACTAACCTTAATACACAATTTTCTAACTCATAATTCATAAATTAATTATATTTTTTTTGATAAATTCATAAATTAATTATATTAAATTGAGGACACGAAACTAAAGTTCATGGTTCCATATTATAAATTAAGGATTTGAAGAACTGAATCCCTATATCTAATGGGTGAAGTTATTCTATTATGTATAAGAAATTTTTATGCGTATGAAGAAAGATAAAAATTATTGGATTAGCTTGATTCAAAAGTTTTTATTTATCTAATTTTTTTTAAAATAAAAATTTTACAAATATCAATTGATCTAATAATAATTGTAAACATAATAATAAATATAAATTTTTTAAATTATTTTTTAAATAAATATTAAAAAATACTAAATAAAATAAGAGTCATTAAATCTTTCCCTCCTACACATAGGAATTCCGGAAGCCTCCAAGCAAAAATTAATTCCGCTCTTAATCTCGTTAATGTGATAGGCCTAGATTGATATCTTTGGGGCTCTGTGAGCTCTGTTGCATTATGAAAATGAGTTTGATCAGTTTTATTAAATGTGATTGTGACCAGATTCATTGCATCTTATCCAAAATTACCAAGGCCAAGTCACATAACTGTATTTTATATAAAATTCTCAAAACAACACACGTTCTTACTTAATCTTTGCTCATAAGTCATAACTGTAGAGGGCGGCATCAAAGCGCTCATGAAAATATCCAAAATAATAATAATAATAATAATAATAATAAATGCAAGTCAATTAAAGGTGAAAAAAATTGAAATTAATTAAAAATAATGTAGCTTACCGAAAATTGTTTGTGCTGCTTGCTCACCAGCTCGCCGATCTTTTTGTACTGGTGGGCCCAATCATATACCTCTTGAAATGAGATCGGCCGCTCTTGATCCTTTTCCTGCAATTGAAATTAATGTAAAATAAATAATTACTCATCATGAGTTAATGTAATTTAATAAATAAATAACTTAAGCTATTTTTTTACCATGACACTTCAGTTTGCCAAAGCTCTTGTGGCCACTGGGGAATGGGCATACTTGTGCACCTTTGATTGTGACGTGCAATTCTTCTTCGGCGACTCCCATGTGTTCTACCATCTGGGCGATGTCCAGTTATTTTTAGTTCATTTATCAAATGAATAACTTTCAATATTAAAGCATCTCCAAAAATATTTTTGAAGGTTTTTTAAAAATAAGAATAAATTTTTATTGAATTTTATTATTAGAATTTGTCAGCATTAAGAATTATTTTTATATAAAAACTAATTCTTAAAAAAAATAAAAAAAATTAACATTAATTATCTTATATTAATTAAAATAGTAAAGAGTTATTTGTCAAAATCTATTTATGAATTTTTAAAATTTGATTAAAATAAAAAATGATAATATAGTATAATAGTATCCACAATAAATAACTCATTAAATTTGTATCATTTGAGATACTCTTACATTAAACTCATTCAATTGAGTCAAAGTTAAAAATTTGATGTTCGTTTAATTTGTCAACAACTCGTTTAGAAAGCTATGGAAATGGTTAATTATATATAGTCGTTTGCGTTATTTATCAATTATATATTACATAAATGACATAGATCATAATGCCGTGATTTAATGTTTTCTAATGGTTTAAAAGCAATTAATACATGAAAAGGAAGCACGCGTAGCTAGCACTATTAAATAGGTGTGAGTTATAATGCCCGAGTTTGCCCGTTGACTAATAGTTCGGTTTTTTTTTTATAAGTTATCCTAATTAGATTTAAATTTTAATATTTTAATCACCAATTTTAATTATTATATTATAAAAATTATTTTTTAATTTATTATTATTTAATATATTGATAATATTAATAATTGTGACTCTTTCTACGTATTTTGTTATTATGTTATGTATTATTTTTATACTGTCTCTTCAAATTTTTACAAAAGTAGTATATCTATAATATATTAATATTTACATAATTCAAAGGTTTTTTTTATATACTGACTCTATCAATATTTTAAACCTTTTTTTAATAAATAATTTTTAAATAAAAAATATAACTATAAACAAGCAGCTAGATTGCGAGTTCTACTTGTTTAAATTTATTTTTAAATAAATCTAATTTTTTAAATTCAAAATCTCAAACTCATACATTTAAGAGCAGGCCCGGACTGACGCATAAGTAAATTTGCCACTGCTACGTGCGACTATATGTGATATTTTTCTTAGTAAAAATTTGAATTTCTTAGTTCGCTATCTAGAATAACGTATAATATATGAACATGATTATATATTGTATTTCTTTTATTTTTTTCGATCAGCTGAATTAATAAAATGATGAAGCAAAATATCTATTTCTTAGCAGCCAGGCAATACGAAAATAAGTCTATATACCTAGTCAGCGACGAAAATACATTCCCCTCCCCCCAAGAAAAAGAAGAAAAACTTATCATTGATCTCCACAATGATTACGTACTTTTATAATATACGAATCATCCAGATTTCATTTTTCAAACTGGTATTGTACATATTTCGGCGATTTAAATTTAGATTTTTTGTTGTTTGCCGAGTCTGCTTTAGAAAATTTGGAAGACCTGTCTAATTCTGTGTGTGTGTTTATAGAGCTTGAGTTTCATTACTTAACAAGCTATGCGCCTCAATCAAATGTGGCAAAGGAATTGCAAACATTGGAAATTAGAGTGAATTACTTATTTAATTTTAAAAATTATAATTATCTTAATTTGATCATTAAAATATTAAATAGCTTAATTTAATCATTGAAAGATTACTTCTGTCTCATTTTAGATCTAAGTTTAAGTTTCAAAATTCACCATTATCGCATCTTAAATTTTTTATTGGAAAAATTACTTTGACAAAATATAGAAACAATATTGAAATACTTTTATTAAAAATAAACCAGATATATACAAAACACATGAACAAGTTCAATAAATAAATGCTACAACTAGAATATGTTTACAATATCAACGAGCTTCTAAATAACAAGAGCCCACCTACTACTAAAACAGAAAATCAACCAACAACATTAATAACATACCAACAACATTAACAGCTAAACAATCATGGATTTTAACACCCTCTCATCAAGTTGATGCCTAGTAACAATCTAGCAGGCCCAACTTAGACACAAGCTTCTAGGACACTGGTGCACTAAGTGTCTGAGCCATTTGGTGAGGCAATCAGCCCCTTGTTATGAAGAAGAGACATGGTGAAGGGAGATGAAGCCACACTTATGTTGATCTCTAACAATGTGGTAATCAATATCCAGATGCTTGGTACATTCATGAAACATCGGATTAGCAATGATATGCATGGTTGCCTTGCTATCATAGAGAATAGACTCAGAAACAGAAATCCCTAGATCAAGCAATGTATAAGTAATCCACTGTAGCTCGCATACGGTTGTTGCCATTGCTTTGTATTATGCTTTAGCTGAGGATTTTGAAACTGCAGTGTCACGACCCATTTTCTAGGCACATGACCGGCACAATGATGAATATCCCATCACTGTAAGCCTTTCGATAAATTCTACCCACAAGTAAAATTATTAGTCATTATCTCTATATTCTCAAAATACCATTCCTTAATAAATACAAAGAAAATACATCAAATTTTCATAATTAAAAATAATAGATCTTTAATACAAAATACATTATCATATTGAAATACAAGCCAAATACCAATCCCTTGACCTAGATGTCCTAGACGGTTACAGAGCAATATAATCTATAACAAAAGAAGGGCCTACCCGACAGCGGGAAGGTCCAAAGTGATCTACTCCTCTAGCGGATGTTCTTCGTTGGCAACCTGATCTGAACAAAAAAAAATTTGTACAGAGAGTGTGAGCTTTTAAAATCAGTGAGCGAATCGGCCTCGCGTTAATAAAATTCAAATATATCACCAGTCATGTAAATATATCCGAAGGTTCAAACTCAACCAATAGACATAGCTAGAAATTACATACAAGAAGATAAAAATTCATCCAATTCAACAAACATTACTAGTACTCATCAATGGCAATATATCCCGGAGAGCGCACATAGGCCAGCTCACCAATTCTGTATATTTCTGCCATGACGCACAACCTCATCCTCTTAGCTAGGGCGCCTCAAGGATCTGTTGCCGATCCGGGCTATATCCTTACTGAAGGAATCGTTTGAAAGTAATGGTTGGAACCCAAGAGTGGGGGTGAATTGAGTTTTATAAATTTTTCACAAGAATTAATTGGAAGTTAAAATGATTTTCTGTAAAAGTACAATGCTTAGGATAATAAATACAATACAGAAAATCAATGTGCTGTCAAGATAAATAATTATAAAGATAAAGGAATTAAATAATAGATATCAATATGCACAAATTAAAGAGTAAGGGATAGAGAAAGCAAACTCGGAGATTTATACTGGTTCGGCTAATCCAAGCCTACATCCAGTGCTCAAAAGACCACTTGAGTATTTCCACTATAATTGCAAGTTTAATCCGGGTACTTGCAAACCACTACAACCACGCAAATTGGATCCGGGTATTTGTGAAACCACAATAGAGAATTTATGAATCCAGGCTCCTCCTCAACCCAAAGCAAGTTCTTCCAACACCGGTACTTGCGAACCTCAACTCAGAATAATATATGTGTTGATCAAAATCAACAATACAAAGAAACTCTCTTTAAAGAGTAGATGAATACAAATGAAGCTCTAATAACTATAATGATAGAGAATATGCAAGATTTGGCTCAAGCATGCTTTCCTTTCTCTCAAAGATGATAGAAGAAGTTAATATCACATTGTAGGACTTTGTTCTTGCTCAAAATCGTGTATCTAAGGTCATATATATAAGATTTTACAAAACTAGCCGTTATATAGTCGTTACAGCACTTATAGTGCAGTCCAGATTTTGAGCTTTCTTTAAAAATTCATAACTTCCTCATTTGAACTGCGTTTTAAACAAATAATATACCGTTGGAAAGCTCTTGGAGTCTAGTTTCAAATGAGCTAAGTTTTACTCAAAAATTATTTTTCTTTTAAAAGATATAATCAAAATACTGACTATAGGTCAGAACATAATAATTTTTGATTACAGTAAAATCAACTTTCAGTTTTTCAAACTATATTTTAAATAGTCATATATTTCTCATTTGGACTCCGTTTTGAATAAATAATATACCGTTGAAAAGATCTTTGAGTCTACTATCAAATGAGATTAAGATACTTGAAAAACTGATTTTTCATTTATGAGATATGATATAAGGAGTGACCAAAGGTCAAAAAAAAATAACTTTTATAAAACTTCATATCTCACTATCTTTTTGTTCAAAAATGCTTGAGCCAATGTATGTAAATCTAAATCATTGAGTTGCACAAATATACTAGCCTATATAAAATATACCTAATGTAAACACATAGGCTATCTTGATGCATCCAAGCTTCCAAGACTTCAAATCTTCTAATTCTTCATATCTTGGAGCTTTGTCCTTGTATGTTGCTTTCCTTGAGTGAGGCATGATGTTACTTTTCCTTGTTCTTCAATCCAATGCTCACTCTTCTTGTTTTGAACCAACCTATAAAATATATCTTACTTACAAACCAAATGGTTAGTTCAATTCATGATAAATAGCATGATTAATGTATAAGACATTACACATTAAATAACATAGTCATGCTTAAATACTTGTAGCATGTATATGATAATTAACCTTTATATATATCAATGCTACAATTCAAATACATTTGTCATCATCAAAACTTATGGCATAAAGCCTTAGGGTCAACATCGTTGTCTCCACACTCGTTGGTCAAGACACCCTTTAAACCGGGTTTTCCGCCTTGTCTTGAGAGGGGGTACTGTCCCGCTCAATCACAATCAATAGTATTTCATATCATAATCAGAAGCACAATATAATATTCATCCACATAACAGGTATAGTATATAACTATATTATAAATTTATAAACCATAAATCAAGATAACAATTAATCTGTTTTTGAAAAGATTCAAACTTCACATCATCATGAGATACTTGCTTCGTCTTATCCATACTTCTGGATTAATTATCTCATTAGATTTGTCATTCTGAATCTAATTTCCCCTTATGAATCTTGGGAGTGTCCTACGACATACTTTTTATCACCAGTAATGCTAAAATTCTATTAAAACGGGGTCGTCCCACTCACCTGGATTCCGTACGAGTATCGCTTCTCTAAGTCGTTACGGACAAGAGTACTCAGGTGAATTTCAGTGTTCCGCTACGGAGATTTTCATGAAAGATTAGAGAAAATACGTTAAGATTGTTTTCGTACATATATTGTTCATACATACGGTTACTGTTCATACATACAGTTACTATTTATATGTACGGTTACTATTCATACGTATGGATACTATTCATACCAGAAATAGAGAATACAATCTGTAAAAGAGTACACCAGGTAAGTTCCCAGGAAAGAGTGTAGGGTCACAATGGACACACTTAAAAACCAGGTCTTTCCTTAGCCAGAACTTTCCTAGACATGTATTCTTCACAGTTTACATCCTATTTCGGTAATTAGAAAATCAAAATAATATGTAAGCAACTAAGGACAGTTTTTCTGATGTGGAAGATCAGCCAAAGCTGCAACTACAGAGCATACTTAAGAACATAACTTCTAAAATTTGAAAGACATAGAAAGGGCATAGTATCCTTACCTAAGCAGAAAAGGAAAGGCCCAAAATCTCAGAGGCCTAGCGTCGGAGCAAGAGAAACTTAAGGAGAGAAGAAGAGAAGTTGAAGGTGTGAGTTTAGAAGTGAAATGGAAGGGCCTATTTATAGGAAAAGTCAAGGATACTATTTGATACTATGCGCTAATAAAATATTCAAATTACTATTTATGAAAATGACATTTCTAATAATACAATTTACTGTACACCTTAATAATTTGACTTATGCAAAACGACACGGCTTTGAATTTTTTATTACTATTAGAAACTTAAAGGGAAAACTATCCTTTCACCTTAAACCTTTAAGTTTCTTTTCAAATCAGTCCTTTCAATTTAGTCCCTGAGGGTATTTTTACACATAAAACGTCATTTTCTCCTACAAACTTCTTTTTAGTTTTCTCTTATGACCAAACCACATCTAGTACTTGACATTTTGATTGTATAAATGAACAGTACCATATACGTAAATAGTATTATATGGGTGAATAGTACCGTATACTGAAATAGTAACAGTAGTTTGTAAACAAACATTTATATTTTATTTTTCATGGGTATTACATGCAGGTTGCTTCTTCGTCTTCCATGATACAAGCGTAGACCCAAGGAAAATACAGTGTCCAATCAATGATCTTTATGTGTCTGTGCAAGAACTCCAATTTGCATTACACAACCCCTCTAATTTCAAAGAGTTATTTGCCAAAAAAGAAAACTCCCAATGACGGGTTGCCTTTAATATATAACACATGCATAATGGTATTCCAATGGTTGGTTCTAGACCTTTGGAGAATCAGGCCTAGTAAATCCAAGATACAACAATCTCCCAACAAAACGTCTAAAAGGTTGAGAATCTTCTAAAATATCACCATATTCATCGCTTAATTTGAGATTTTTGGGCAAAAGAGAAGAAGTTGGTTTATAGCCCATCATACCAACATCTTGTAATAAGTCCAAAACATTTTTTTCGTTGATTAACAAATATGTCATCCTTAGATCTAGCTAATTCTAATCCCAAGAAATATTTCACAATACCTAAGTCTTTAATGGTAAAACTTTGGTCAAGCAAATTTTTAACTTTCATAATTCAAATTCAGAATTACCCATAATAAAAATGTCATCCACATAAACTAAAGAGAAGAAGTTGGTTTATAGCCCATCATACCAACATCTTGTAATAAGTCCAAAACTTTTTTTTCGTTGATTAACAAATATGTCATCCTTAGATCTAGCTAATTCTAATCCCAAGAAATATTTCACAATACCTAAGTCTTTAATGGTAAAACTTTGGTCAAGCAAATTTTTAACTTTCATAATTCAAATTCAGAATTACCCATAATAAAAATGTCATCCACATAAACTAACAATACCAAAAAACAATTGGATCTGGTTAAAGTGAACATACAATGATCATGACTTGATTGCAAAAAACCATAATTAATAAGTTGACTGGTAAACTCAATATTCTAGTATCTCGAGGCTCGCTTAAGCCTGTACAAAGATTTTTTTAACTTATAGACCTTTCCTTGTATACACTTATTGTACCTTTCTAGAGATGCAATTTACCATGTAAAAAAGCATTGTCAACATCCAAATGATACAAGGCCCAAGATTTAGCAGCAACTAAAGCAAGAACAATTCTAACAGTAACAATTTTAGCTATAGGAGAAAAACTTTCACGAAAATCTACACCTTTAATCTAATTATACCCCTTAGCTATAAGTCTAGCCTTGAACATATCTATAGTTCCATCAGATTTTAACTTAATCTTATAAATCTACCTATATTCTATATGTAATACCCGCCAATTTTGGAATCACGTGATTGGAGGTATTACGGTTTTTATAAGGAAAATTTAAGTTATTTTAACAGAATTATTTGGTCATTTTAATTTTTTATATTTATTTTATTCTTTTTTAATATTATTTATGAAAATAGAGATAAATAATTGGACCCACGTATTTTATAATGGACAATATTTTTTAGATTTGAGGAAAGTAAAGAGGAAGAGAAAATTTCATAGAAATAGTGTTAGGGGATGAGAATCGAGAGAGAGTAATTATGAGGCATAAAGGGAGCCAGGCACCTACGAGGTCAAGAGAAGGACTAAAGTAAAATGGGAAACTAGGGTGGCACCCACAATGTGAGAAATACCCAAATTGGAAAAATTATGGATTTGCCACTACTGAGGTTAACTATGAATTGTATGAGAGCAAAGTAGTAATTTCACCGTGTGCGAGTATATATAGACGGCCCCACCTTTTTTTCCTCATTTATCACTTCTCTCTCTCTCTCTTCCTTCTCTCTTCCCACTCTCCACTCAAATCCTCCAACCAAGCTCTAGTAAGCTGTTCTTCGGTGGTGGGGTGAGTCCTCAATGTCCAAGCAACATCTATTTCTATTTGGGCTAAAATTGAGTTTGTGACTTCCTTTGTCTGTTAAAATTGAAGATTTTGGTGTCTAAATACTTTTTAGACACTAAGGCTGAGAATCTACGGAAGAAATCATGAAAAATGGTGAATATTTGGCCAAATTTGACCCAAAACTGATGCCAAATCACGTAAGTCGCAATCGTGGCGCCACAATTCAAAAAGGAAATGGGGAAAAAAAGGCCTTGGCGCCCAAGTGCCAGGTGTGTGTGTGGCGCCTGCATGCTGACATCAGGTTGCAGTATTTTTTGTCCATTTTCAAATGGTTATAACTCTTTTATCCATACTTCGTTTTAAGCAAACTTTATATCGTTGGAAAGATCTTTGAGTCTAGTTTCCAATGGTATAAGTTTTATTTGAAATTCCTTATTGATTAAAAGTTATAACCAAATGAGTGAACAAAGGTTAGAGTTAATGGTAAGGATTTTCCTTGCTTTACTTATTTGTTGATTTTGGTTGGTTCTAGGTAACTTGGGAGCTTCATTCGCTTCGTCTCCCAGGATTTCTTATACGGTAAACCTTGTTAGCATCAAAGTGGGTGAATGACCTTGTTATTTGAGTTTTATTTAAAATTACTCAAGTACAATATAAACCTCATTCACACCATAATTGAATTTAAATTCCCTAGTTAATGATATTAACTAGAGTGTGGAATTTTCTTGAGGTATTGGGGGATTTATCTTGTAAATGTGTTTGTGATATTGTTATATGAAATGTGTATGAGAATAGTAGATTGGTTGTGGTATGTTGTGTGTGAAATATTGCATCATGTGAATGCATTACATTTGGAAAGAATTATGTGGGAATGTAGACCCATGAGCGGAAACCAGCTAGTAATTTAAGGATGTGGATATTCCTTCGGGAAGAATGTCGAAAATTGGGAACAAAATGGTTGAGAACTAATAGTTCGAGGAGAAAATTTGGATTGGGTCTCAATATGGTAAGTGTGGAAAGAATGAGAAATATATTACATATCGTGCATTGCATAATCAAATCATAAGAGGGAACCAGCTAGTAACCCATGAATGTGGATATTCTTGGGAAGAATATGGGAAGTTGGAAACAGAGGAGTGGACTTCAGAGATAATCCTATTAAATTATTATTGTCTGAGGAAAAATTTCGAATTGGGTCTCAACGAGGTAAGCGTGAGAAAAACATGGCATGTTGTTACCTACATATTCATAACCCGCGTGTGTGGTTATTTGTGCTTATATGTACTTTAAATGTGATTGATGTGGATTGCAAGAGCGTGGACTCGTAAGAGAATAGCATGTATGCTTGAGTTTGTGTATCTATATCAGTATGTGTTAGAGGCATTTATTTAAATTATGATAGTGATTCTGATATTTGTACTTGTGCCTTGTTTTATTGCACAATCATTTGCTCACTAAGTTTTTGATAAACTCACACTCTTTATAGTTATCTTTTTTAGATATAGCAGTTGAGAAGGATGGGAAACCGCTAGAGTTTAGTGATTTGAAGATATACCCCATTTTTATTGAAGGGTTCTTAATGGACCAATTTTTAGGCTGTATGCCAATAGAAACACTCTGTAATCCTATAGGCCACCTAGGTTCTATTGTATTAGGAGAGTTATTGTTTATTAGTTGTAATTTTGCTTTGTAAATTATGTAATTTATGTTTTGCATAGTTGTGATATTAGGACTGTTAGGAAAATTATGGGTTACTACTGGGGTATATCCTAGAATATATGTATATGACTTGTCCATTTTTTGGGGCATTACATTATGTGTTTCTTACCTTTAGGCAATTCACAAACATCCCATGTTTCATGTTCTTCAAGAGCTTTAATTTCTTCTTCTATAGCCTTTATCCAAGCAGAATTGTTTTTCGCCTCCAAGTAAATAATTGGTTCTCTTATCTCACTAATATTTGCAATATAATTTAAGTAATTGGGAGAAAAATAACTAAGGGAGGTAAAAGGATACGTATCGGGAGTATAGCTAACAGTAATGTTCTTACTCAAGGTGCTTTTATGAGTGGCAAAATTTATTTGGCAGACAAAGTCATTTATTTAACTCGATTTTTTCCTTTCCCTTGTGCTTTGCCTAGTAGCATTGTGAGGTTCTTGCCCATGCAAGTATGATATACCAGGGTTATTTGATTCTTGAAGTTGGATCTCATTTCCTCCTATTTCGATAATAGGCTCAGTTTTTCATCACTATGTGAAACTGGAATTATTGGTAAAGGTACCGACTCTCCACTTTTATCTTCCTGCCTACTAGAAAGGGAACACTTGTTTATAAAAAAAAACATCTCTAAAGATAATAAAATTATCAGTACTGATGTAATCAAGGATAACCTCATTGCAGCCCAAGAAAGGGAGAACACTTCAATTGGGCCTCTAACTCGTTCAAGTGTTAAAGAGCTTGGACTAATTGCAGCCCAAGAAAAGGAGAACACTTCAATTGGGCCTCTAACTCGTTCAAGGGCTAAAGGGCTTGGATTGGGCTTAATCACATTGTGAAAGTGGAAGAAGTGTGAAAAAGATTGCATGTGGGATAGTTGCATTTGTTGAATATAGTTGTAGTCTATTACCTATATATTTATTGTCTTTGACATTTAGCTACCTATACATTTATTGTCTTTGACATTTAGCTACCTATGCATTTATTGTCTTTGACATTTAGCCTACACTACTTGACTTTTAGTTGATGCATTTAATGCATTAGTTGAAGTCTTTTGTCTTTTTGTTTGGAGACCCTCTATAAAAAGGGTCTTTGCCATATGTTGTAAACCATCCTTGAATCATATATGAGATATTGGCATTTTGCTTTCAAGAGGATTCTTGAGTTCTTTCTCTTATCTAACTTGGGTTAGTGGCGAGAGCAGCTAGATTTCTTATCACTCACGTTCTTCTTTCTTGAGTGTGGCGAGATCAACCCATTTCTCTTAGTTGTGGCGCCCTTTGGCTTATCAATTGAGTGATTTGGTTTTCTTTGTTTGTTTCTTTCAACCTATCCAGAAAATCGATTAAGTGTTTTCCTTCCGGAAATCACATCAAGTACTATAATCATATAACTGTACCATTTACTTCTCAGAGTATATCCCAAAAAAATACAATTAGTAGCCCTTGGTTTAAATTTATCCTTTTTGGGGTTAGTGACAGTAGAGTAACAAAAACAACCAAAAGTCTTCAAATTACTATAATCAACAGCCTTCTTAAATAACAGTTCATATGGAGTTTTTCAATTTATGACTACACTAGGCCATCTATTAAGAAGGTAAATAACATGTAATATGGCTTCGCCCTAAAATTTAGTAGAAAGACCCACCTTAATAACAGGAATCTAGCTATTTGAATAATATCCCTGTGTTTCCTTTCAACTTTACTTTTTTGTTGGGGTGAGTAAACACAAGTTCTTTGGTAAACAATACCTAACTCTTTTAACATACTTTGACACTAATTGGCCAAAAATTCAGAACCATTGTTGGAGCTAATGGTTTTAATACTTTTCTGAAATTGATTTCTTATCATAATGAAAAAAAATTTCAGTATAGAAATAATTTGGGACTTAGCCTTCATAAAAAAAGTCCATGTAGATATAATATAGTCATCAACAATGGTAAGAAAGTAAGAAGCTCTTATCAGCCTAGGTTGCCTGTATGGCCCCAATATATCAATATGCAATAACTCAAAAACATCATAAGAAAAAAAGGCATCCTAGTATATTTAACTAGAGGACAAACTTCACAAAAATGTTCATCAAAAGTTGTATCCTTTAAACAAGTAACATGCCTTATAACAGTACTAGAAGGATGACCTAATCTAGCATGCCACAAACTACTATCTTTAGAAGCATTAACAGAAAACACAACATTTAAAATTTTCTCTTCTCTTTGGTGGAGAGATTCAAAATAAAGAACATAGATATTTTCTTTCAACCTTCCCACAACAATTTTTTTAATTAATTTTCTGGTCCTGAAAAACACAATATTCTGAGAAAAAAAACACCTATTCCTCTTTCTTTTAAAATTTTTCCTAAGGAAAGCATATTATATTTAAAAGATGGGACATACAAAACATCTTGAAGAATAAAAAATTCTGATAAAAGAACATCACCGTATTTGCATACCGTTTTAATGTTTCCATCAGGCATGTATATTTTAATTTCCCTATCCAAAATTTTAAGGAAGTTAAATCTTTCTTTGCAAGCACAAACATGGCTAGTAGCCCTAATATCTATAATCCAGTATTTTCCAGTATTTTTAGAAGTGATATACAGGTTGGGACAAATATTACTTGCAAATTCTGAGATGTGGGCAATGTTGACTTGTTCGGTTCCAGAACGTTCGTTTTTCAGGATTTTATTCACCTTTTGCTGAACCAGCTTCGATATTGTAGAGGATAATCTTGTAGATTTTAATTTTTCTCAAATCTCAACCATCTAGCTTGGGGTGTTTGTCAAAGGGATCATGACGAGAGTCATTCTCAGATTATCTAATGCTTCGGGATTGTGACCTTCGGCTCTGGTACATTCGGCACCTTGCATAATGGCTCCATCTTTCATCGTCATCTGCTAGAATTCAAACACTATACTAGGACAAATTAAAGGTAAGTCCTCTGGAACCACATCGCCATCACAAAAAAGACAGAATCATCGAAGGTCGACAAGAATATAGTAGGTGATCGAGAATCACATAGGGTTGATGAAATTGCTAAAGATGGGCAAAATCGTAGAAGAAAGATAAACACACAGAAGAAACAAAATCGCAGAAGGTAGATGAAAGTCGTAGAAGATAGGTGAAATCATGGAAATCAGACGAAATTGTAGATGGAGATGTCTTTCTAGACGAAGTTGTAATACCCATGAAAAATAAAATATAAATGCGTGTTTACAAACTACTGTTACTATTTCAATATACAGTATTATTTACCTGTACAATACTATTTACGTATATGGTGTTGTTCACTTATACAATCAAAATGTCAAGTACTAGATGTGGTTTGGTCATAAGAGAAAACTAGAAAGAAGTTTGTAGGAGAAAATGACGTTTTATATGTAAAAATACCCTCAGGGACTAAAATGAAAGGACTGATTTGAAAAGAAACTTAAAGGTTTAAGGTGAAAGGATAGTTTTTCCTTTATGTTCCAATAGTAACCAATAATTCAAGCCGCCTCCGTGTTTTGCACAGTGTTAACGCGTGAATTATTAGAAATGTCGCTTTCATGAATAATAAATTGAATATTTTATTAGTGCATAGTATCAAATAGTACCCTTGACTTCTCCTATAAATAGGCTCTTCCATTTCACTTCTAAATTCACACCTTCAACTTCTCTTCTTCTCTCCTTAAGTTTCTCTTGCGCTGACGCTAGGCCTCTGAGATTTTGAGTTTTTCCTTTTCTGCTTAGGTAAGGATACTATGCCCTTTTTATGTCTTTCAAATTTTAGAAGTTATTTTCTTAAGTATGCTCTGTGGTTGTGGCTTTGGCTAATCTTCCACATCAGAAAAATTGTCCGTAACTGCTTACATATTATTTTGATTCTCTGATTACCGAAATAGGATGTAAACTGTGAAGAATACATGTCTAGGAAAGTTCTGGCTAAGGAAAGACCTAGTTTTTAAGTGTGTCCATTGTGACCCTCCACTCTTTCCTGGGAACTTACCTGGTGTACTCTTTTACAGATTGTATTATCTATTTCTGGTATGAATAGTACCCGTACGTATGAACAGTAACCGTTCATATGAACAGTAACATATGTATGAACAGTATCTGTACGAAACACAATCCTAACGTATTTTCTCTAATCTTTCATGAAAATCTCTGTACCGGAATACTGAAATTCACCTGAGTACTCTTGTCCGTAACGACTTAGAGAAGCGATACTCGTACGGAATCCAGGTGAGTGGAACGACCCCGTTTTAATAGAGTTTTAGCATTACTGGTGATAAAAAGTATGTCGTAGGACACTCCCAAGATTCATGGGAAAAATTGGATTAAGAATGACGAATCTAATAAGATAATTAATCCAGAAGTATAGATAAGACGAAGCAAGTATCTCATGATGATGTGAAGTTTGAATCTTTTCAAAAACAATTGAATTGTTATCTTGATTTGTGGTTTATAAACCTATAATAAAGTTATATACTATACCTGTTATATGGATGAATATTATATTGTGCTTCTGATTATGATATGAAATACTGTACTGTTGATTGTGATTAAGCGGGACAGTACCCCCTCTCAAGGCAAGGCGAAAAACTCGGTTTAAAGGGTGTCTTGACCAACGAGTGTGGAGACAACGATTCCCTCAGTAGGGATATAGCCCAGATCGGTAATAGATCTGTGAGGCGCCCTAGCTAAGAGGATGAGGTTGTGCGTCATGGCGGAAATATACAGAGTTTGTGAGCTGGCCTATGTGCGCTCTCCGGGATATATTGCCATTGATGAGTACTAGTAACGTTTGTTGAATTGGATGAATTTTATCTTCTTGTATGTAATTTCTAACTATGTCTATTGGTTGAGTTTGAGCCTTCGGATATGCTTGCATGACTGGCGATGTATTTAAATTTTATTAACGCGAGGCTGATTCGCTCACTGAGTTTAAGGCTCACACTCTCTGTACAATTTTTTTGTTCAGATCAGGTTGCCAACGAAGAACATCCGCTAGAGGAGTAGATCACTTTGAACCTTCCCGCTGTCGGATAGGCCCTTCTTTTGTTATAGATTATGTTGCTCTGTAACCGTTTAGGACATCTAGGTCAGGGGTTTGGTATTTGGCTTGTATTTCAGTACAATAATGTATTTTATATTGAGGATCTATTATTATATGCAAATAATCTCTATGAATTTCAAATAAGAAAATTTGATATATTTTCTTCAGGAATAGTTATTTTGATAATATAGAGATAATGACTAATAATTTAACTCATGGGTAGAATTTATCGAAAGGCTTACAGTGATGGGATATTCATCATTGTGCCGGTCATGTGCCCAGAAAACGGGTCGTGACAGAAGTTGCAGATAAAGAGAGACGTACAAGAACGTATAAACGTAGAAGGAATGAAAATTGGGAATTAGGGCTCACTCACCTGACATTTCTCTGATACCATCTTGATTTAGATAATACACGAGTCAAAACCAAAACTTTTATTAAAAATAAACCAGGTATATGCATAACACATGAACAAGCCCAATAAATAAGGGCTATAACCAAAATATGTTTACAATAGCAATAGGCTTCTTGAATAATAGGAGCCCACCTACTACTAAAATAGAAAACCAACCAACAACATTAATAATAGACCAATAACATTAATAATAGACCAACAATATTAACGGCCTAATAATCATGGATTTTAACAGACAAATATAAAAACAACATTGAAATACTTTATCTTCGAGACAAAATTGGGACAACAATAATGTTTCAAAAACTAAATTGATAATTTATTATAGATATCGTAATTAGGTAAAAGTAAATCTCAAACCCCTCAACTTTAACCTATGTTTCAATTAGTTTCAATTATATTTTTGAGCCTTATGCCATCCAAAAAAATTAATGACAGATGCTAATGTAGCAGCCCATTTTACACAACCTTAGCACTAAATCGTCCCACTCTAAATGGGTCACATTAGATGCTCCTTAAAATAACCAAAATGTAATGTAATTTTCAAAGACATATTTTGGGATTAAAGAAAATTATATTGTATTTTGATCATTTTAAGTTAGTATTTGATGTGACACATGCATGGTGGATGATTTGACATTGATGTGTGTAAAATAAGATATTACATCAATATCTGTCATTAAACTTTTTGAACAATGTTAGATTTAAAGATATAATCAAGCTAATTAAAAATATATAAGTTATAATTGACACAAAATAAAATTTTTGGTTATAATTGAAATACATGAATATCACTTTGGCCTTGTAATTTATTAAGAACGATAAATGTGAAATGTATGATAAATGGAATATTAATTAACTGTCACATCCCAAAAATTGAGCATGTGAAAAGATACTACTCATTTGATAAAATTCCCAAACATACGTTATTTACATATATTCTGTAAGGTTTTACATTCAACCTTAATCATTCATTCCATACTACAGAATTATACTCATCTGATAAGCAAATATAGACATACATAGTCTGATATTTCTTTCTCATCGCAAGCCTAGGAGACCTATAGAAAGTACAGAGCGTTTCTAGTATCCACATTAATAAGTACTAGTATCCCACCAGACAGAAATAGAGAATAATCCCAAGGGGCTTCTAATCTTCAAACGGATACTCTTGTTCTTTGTTTTCTGTATCTGAAAAAAAATAATCATAGGGAGTGTGAGTTTATTTAAAAACTCAGTAAGTAAATAACTGTACTATATAAAATATCAAAAGTACAAATACCACATTTACTCATATAATTAATTGTCTTATACATCGAGTAGTATGGGACTCTAACCCTTTCAAACTCATGAATAAGATTTCATAGATATACACCGAGTAGTATGGGACTCTAACCCTTTCAAACTCGTGAATAAGATCTCATAGGTATACACCGAGTAGTATGAGACTTTAACCCTTTCAACTCGTGTATAGATTTCATAGATATGCACTGAGTAGTATGGGACTTTAACCCTTTCAAACTCGTGTATAAGATTTCATAGATATGCACTGAGTAGTATGGGACTTTAACCCTTTCACACTCGTGTATTAGATCCCGTAGATCTTTACTCATTAATAAGATAGTGAGAATTCATCACATAGTACAATTGTCATGAAATAAATAATTTCTACATACTCTTATTTCTACTGATCATCATATACTCCCATATGAAAAATTAATTGCTTATTATCCAAATAATATTGTAAATGGGACTTATATTGTACTTTGACTAGTAATATCAAATTAGCTCAGCAAGGTTATTCACTCACCTTGATGTTTGTCCAAGTTTACCTTGTTCCACACTAGAATTTGTGTAGGAAAATTTTCTAGTAAAATATATTACAAGGAAACATAAGAAAGGAAACAAAATCACGAAAATACGCAAAATTTTCTGACTGCTACAGTAACGGGTCGCTACAGTAACGGTTCGCTACAGTGCCGGTTCACTACAGTAACGTTGACTGCTACAGTACCGTTGACTGCCGACACTACAGTACTGCTACAGTAACCCGAAGAAAATTTTTCAGAATCTTTCCGAAATCTCTGGTCGCTACAGTAACTCGGTTTTTGCAGAAATTTCTAACAATTTCATTCTTTCCTTTCTTGTTTCAAAACCAGAATTTCAACTCTTTTAACCGATTATAACTCAAATATAACTTCTAAAACAACTGAGATTCATGAATTATCATCAAAATCTTCAAGAATAAAACCTCCTCTGATCTTCTACATAAACTGAAATTTAAGGAAAATAATCGGATTAAAGCTTACCTTTGATCCTTACAAAGCTTTTGAACTGAACAAATAATCGAAACTCTGAAGATCAAGGAAAGGATTTGAGAAGAAAATGAAGAACTGAGAGAGAAATGCTTTTCTGCCTTCCTTCGGCTGAGTGAAAAATGAGGGGGTACTATTGAAACTTTATATTAAATATTTCTAATGGGTTATTCAATAACCCATGGGTATCCATAACCCAACATCCAAATCCATCCAGTCAATTTACAATAAATGGACTAATGGACCATTCTAAAACCACTTTTCCATGAATTTCACCATTCTTAGAATATATCCCACATTGTGCAAATATTTAGTCCAGTCATTTAACTCAATTTTCATAAATAATATTCAAAGAGAACAATTAAATATGAAAATTAAATATGACCAAAATAAATAACTAAAATAACGTTGTAAAATTCTAAAATACTCTTAAACGAATTATATTCTAAAATTAACGGGTATTACATTAACTATGTATTAAATATTAATAGTTGATGAAATTTGTTCTGAAGAGTTTAAGGTTTTTATTGATTCTTTTATAATAGTCGAATTAGCATATGCAACAATTTGACTATATATCGTTTTGTAATCACTCTTCCAACCTTTGGCAATCATAATAGTTGAATTCTCAAATTTTGTCAAAGTAGCGCAATGATGCTGCATTTGAGGTAGAGGGTCAAATTTGGAAGCGGAATGAACTTTCAGTTCCTTCAACAATGAGTACTTTCCTTAACTGGAAGGACTACATTAAATCCTTAATTGAGTTTGGAGTTTGTTCTCAAACAGAGAAGTGGGAAAAAGAAGAAAAGAGTTGGTCATGTGAAAACATGTGTTTATTTATGAGATTCCTATATACAATATTGAAATGTTTATAGAGTTTTGGTTCGTTTAGGTTATGTTTAACACGTAATAGAAATGGAAATGATAATGAAAATTACAAAGGAAATAAAAATTATGAAGAATATATTTGATATGACATGTAAATAAATGAAAAGAGGATGTAATTTTATTAAAATATTCATACTTTGACATCTTAAGAAATATAAAAATTGAGCTCGACGATGACGCTAAGGATCTTCTCTGCATCTATAATTCACTAAATGAAGGTGGATGACAATTGGTGCTACTGTTAACCAATGGGTTGAGCCGACAGGAAAGAATAGGTGAAAGGGAGGCAAAGGGATTTGGATTCTTTGTTCAGCACTATTCGATGTTGGTGGGCCACAAAAGCCCATGTAGGTTCTATTAGCATTGGACAGTATTGAGATACCCAACACTTTGCTGGGCATATAGCATTTAACAGGAGATTCTCATGCTAGGCAAAGACACAAGTTGAGGACAAAATGGTCAATAACCAATGAACAAAGGAAAAGGATGAGAATTACCTATACATTTTTATTGCTTCCTACCAAACAAGGGAATGGACTTTTTTTTTTCCTCTCCTATTCTATTGTTTCTTTATTTTTTTATACTAAACATGTTGTTAATTATAGTTAGTTGGATTATAAAAACATAATTTTTTAATATTAATTTTGTTTATTTACAAGATTCCAACTCAATATTTTATTTACAAATAAAAAATGTTAAATCACTAAGACTAACAAAATAGCAATACTCAAATCAAAACTTGATGGATCTGATTCAAATTTGGAATCATTTTAATGAGAATGCATGAGGTACAGAATTTATAGATCTTATTATCTGGAGGGGGTTCTCTCCTTAGAGTTCCCACTCCTTAGCCCATGAGGGGAAACCCTAAGGAGAGAACCCCAGACCTTATCCTTTGTTCTTTCTTTAATCTAGCTATGTTCGGCTTAGACTGATGTTATTATCGGTTAGTTGACTTCTACGAACAATTTTCATATTTGGAACAGTTCTCTTGTTGTTATAAAATGATTCCAAATTCTATAATAAGTCTTATTATCAAGATATTTGATATGCATTACAATTTTTATTTATTTATTTTATTAACAAAATTAATTTTTTACACTACATGTATTCTTAGTTCAGTTGCTATATTAAAAATATAATGCGACTTAACATCAGTTTTGTTACTTTTATATTATATTAAAATTGAAATTACGATATTTTATTATGCAACAACAGAAAATTATTAGTAAAAATAAAATAAAAAAATAAGATATTTTTACAATATATAGCAAATATCAATTTATTGAAACAATGATGATGTTATATGAATTTTAAACAAATTTTTAGAGAGCCGATAATCTAAGTATTGAGTTGAATTGAATGCATGATTAAATTCATCATTTTGGTGATGGCATCTTCTCATGTGAAGCCTCAATATGTTTTATTAAAAATTGCGATTAATTAGCTCGTCAATATCCCACCACATGATTGGTTACAAAATACCCGTTACTTTAGGGTTGATTTCCAAATGTTATGTGAGCATGTTTCTAGTCACATGTGGTGGGTACCAGTATCTCGACTCGTGCCCCCATGCCAATAATAAAATATAGTAAACATTATATTAACATAAAAATATCACGGTTTATGCTAGAACCCCAACTTTAATTACAATCTAATTAACATTAAATAATTTTTGGTATAACTTTTCTTTTTGGATAAAATAAAAATAATTTCTATTAAAATAACGCCAAGTCAGAATTATATAAGATTTTTTAAAACCTAAAGATTAACTATTACATTTTAAGCAGTATCAAAATTTACACAATAACACTAGAAGATTAAATATAAGCAATACACTCTTAAACCTTAGACCAGAGGTGGTCTAAAAAAAGGTAACACACCTCTAAATCTTAGATTATAGTTGATCTTCTAGCAACATCGTGTGTTACAAATTACGTTTCAGAGAGCCGCTGTGTGCCGCAGCTGCCATCCAATGAACTATCATATTGCCCTCTCTATAACACAGCCTAAGGGCAACTTCTTACTATCTGTTTGATATCTTCCTGAGCTTCACGATCAGTTTTCTCAGAGGGTGATTTTCAAAACAATCAGATAAAGTCAGATTAATGATTTCTTTGGAGTTGGGTTCCATAACAATACTATCACGAGGAGAAAGAAAACAAAGCGAGAAGAAAAAGAAGGCAAGAGAGTAGAATATTGAGGGTGGTGATTGCAGTTGGGACCCGTGAATATTGAAGGTCTATGTAATCCTGTGAGCCCACTTGTGGCCCAGCTGGATGAGTTGGATCTGTACGAGTACGACTCTACGAATTGGGCCATAATTGCGAGAGAACATGTTATCTGTTCGGTAGTGGAAATATCTATCAACAAATTTTACGAGCTTTGTTCAAAAAAAAAAATCCAAGTTTTACAAGCTCACATCCTTCCCAGTTTTGAAGGAAAAAAGAGAGAAGATAAATATCTCGAGGGTAAGATAGGGAATTACCGTACCTTATCGACTCCCAGGCCAATCGTTATTTCCATATCCTTCCATAAATGTCCTTAAGGATTGAAGGGTCCGTCGAATTCGTAAGCACAAGCCCTCTTTTTCTGCTTCGAAGCCTTATCTGTTCGTAGTGCAAAAACCATGTCTACCTCTGCGGCTTCCTTAGCTCTTCCTTCTTTTACATCTAGATCCCAATCGCAATGCTCGGCGAGACAAGCGTTGTTCTCTCCCCATTCTATGTCTTCGGTGTCTCTAGGGCTTAACTGGAAGGCTATATCTGTATCTGCTTCGTTTCTTCAATTGCACACTCCTCGTCACTCCTTGTCGTCTCGTTTCGTCCGGAGCGTTGCCATTTCTCCTGAGTTCGACCAAGACGAGATTCAGAGTGATGGAGACGAGCCCAGCTACTCTCCCGACCTCAAGCTCTTTGTGGGTAATCTTCCTTTCAGCGCTGACAGCGCCCAACTGGCTGAGCTGTTCGAGAGCGCTGGAAGTGTAGAGATGGTTGAGGTGTATTTTCTCTCAAATTTTAAATTTCTCATTATCGGGATTGCCGGAAAAAAAAAAGTTTGTGTTCTTACTGATATAACTTCATAGGGCTGAAGAGAAGTTGCCATTTTCATGATGTTGTAAACTTGTTTGTCTTACTGCAGGTAATTTATGATAAAATGACTGGAAGAAGCAGGGGATTCGGTTTTGTTACCATGTCTACCACTGAGGAAGTTAAAGCAGCCGCTGAACAGTTCAATGGCTATGTAAGTCTTGTCTACTGCTGTAATTTGGTGGCCATGCTCTATTTTTGTGCCTTCGTAATTGGTTTCAGATCATTACCGATTTCGTTAAGTTTTCTGCATGCCTTTATCAAATTCCATAAGTATTGGTTGTTCCAACTCAAAATTTGATGATATTTTATCATATCTAAGTGAAAGATATCCCGACAATTTTCAGGAACTAGATGGAAGGGCATTGAGAGTAAATTTTGGACCTCCTCCTCGGAAAGAGAGTTCCCCTTTTAGAGGTGTCAGAGGTGGTTCTTTTTCAGATAGTGGAAACCGGGTTCACGTAGGTAATCTTGCATGGGGTGTTGATAACTTTGCGCTTGAATCATTGTTTGGTGAGCAAGGAAAGGTTTTGGAAGCAAAGGTAATTTATGACAGGGAAAGTGGAAGATCAAGAGGATTTGGATTTGTGACTTATAGTAGTGCCGAAGAGGTCAACAGTGCTATTGAGTCCTTGAATGGTGTGGTAAGCACTCCAAATCTTTTCCTTTACTTAGTGCATGCGTTGAAATGTTTGTCATTTACTTTTTCTGCCACAGTTTGTTATGTGCCAGAAGTATCTATAAAGTGTAAAGAAGGATATACTTTTGTCTTAGAATTCATATATCAAATTGAGATACATGATTGGAATGTTGGATAAGCTGCAGCATATCCAATGAGATTTGATAAATGAACAATCGTCATTTTTTGAAATTGAAAGTCTATATTCAGCATGCAGGCAATCGAATTATCTGTCTGTTAAATAAGTTATCATATATTCAAGTATCTGATGTAGTGATGTTAGACGTGTATTGAGTCCATTGATTCCCAGGGTTAAATTCTTTGATGACAACGTGGTCGCTCATGCAAGCCTGCACACTTAAATGTGTGGAATTTAGATTGACTCTGGAGATATCAGGAAAATAAAATCATGATTGTAATACATTAATGATAGCAAATATGTGAATGCATGTTATATACTTAGTTATGTCTGATTACTTAATGTCGTGATATACTACGGTCTCAATCAGGTTGTGGTGGACTTTTAATCTCCGTTCTCAATGGCATTGTCTTTAACATGTGTTTAGCCGACAGAGTCTTATTCTTAGATATTTGTTGCAGGACTTGAATGGCAGAGCTATTCGAGTATCATTAGCAGATGCTAAGCCAAAGCGACAATTTTGAATATTCAATCTTTCATCTGTTCCTTGTCAAGAGTGGACTTGAGGTACTCCATCTGGGCCTATTCGATATTTGTTGTTTATTCTAGTGCTATGAGACCGTAGATGTTCGAACTATGGTGCTGCTTTCTTCCATTATTGCTCTTAAATCTATGTGTTGCGCTCATAGTATCTGCTTAACACTGCAACAGGTAGTTGGGAGTTACGTGGGTGCACTTCATTGATGTTTTCCCACAGTTTGCAAAACGCCCCACTTGCAGCCAAGATCTGATACGCTTTTGCCGGGAGAAGAAGAGCTGATTAGTGTCCCTTAGAAGTCTAGAATGTATGCTTCATGTCTTAACTAGCCGCCATATTGTAGAAGGATTTTATTATCGCAGTCTTTTTGCATGGAGAATTATTTACTAGTGAAGTTGTAAATTTATTTTCTTGGTCAATTGGTTAGTGAGCCGTGTGACAACAATTCAGAATTTTGCGTGCGAGAATTACTTGTGATTGATGACTATATTTGCTTAAAATTATAGAGTCTGGTGGGAGGGCATTTGGATGACAGTAGAGATGCGATATTCTCTCACTCTCTCTTACTAAATTTTGAGGCATTACTGAAGTGAAAGCGATTTTTTTCAGGGGTCATAAATTGTCGATGTTTAGTTTGGATAGCTTCTGCGATATTCTCTCACTTGGTATGGGGTGGTTGAGCTATTATGGTGCCATTCCACGCTTTATCTGCTACCATATCTGCAGTCCTGTCAAGAAACTGGGCTCTCTCTCTGTTACATTTTTTTTATACCAAAAAATTATATAACGGACGGAGGGTATTAAGGAAATTATTTACTTAACTTTAGTTTTTTCTGTTATGGAATCAGTTGGCATTTCTATGTATAAATGTAATGACTCTACATCCATTTTACAATTCTTCATTTCGTGTTAGAAATAACCAAAGTAAATACAATAAGAGATGAGGGAAACCAAAATGAAACTTACATGCTTATTGTAATACGAAGACAAGGGACTATAGAGAAAGGCATTCATTTTAAAATCCACACGGTGGTGGGAGATGGCATAATGGTTAAATATCTGAACGTGTTCAAACTGTGTATGAAGTGTGGGGCATGACCCTGCATGATTATCATATACAAGTAAAGCGAACCCGTGCATCTCTCTGCTGGATTCTGCAAATCCACAATTAAAATTTAAATCCATCTTATCCAGAGTTAAAATTTAAATCCATCT
Source organism: Biancaea sappan (assembly GCA_037074585.1). Classification (NCBI taxonomy): domain Eukaryota; kingdom Viridiplantae; phylum Streptophyta; class Magnoliopsida; order Fabales; family Fabaceae; genus Biancaea; species Biancaea sappan. The sequence continues at coordinate 50,993,709 of CM073496.1, read as the reverse complement.
TATCCAGAAGCTTAGACTTGCAATACTCACCACTAATGTATGTTCTGACTTTGCTTTCTCCAATTACTTTTTATGATATCTTCTCGCCATCACTCTTCAAGTCAACCTTTTGGTTCGGAAAGGTAAGTCGAATGCATTTTCAGTTATACGGTGCTCCATTCTGTACCTTTGCATGGTACATTTAAAACAGAACAACTAGATAAAGGCAATCTTGTGGTTCTGCATGCATCGACCCTACTGTCCTCGAAGTCAAACCGACGACTTTTAATCCTTCCTAAAGCTTTTAGCACCACCAATTACCAGACTCACAGGTTTTTACCAGCACTTTTTCATAGAAAAACCAAAAGTGCTATATGCACTTAATTTCTCATAGCTTCCTAATGTAAAGCCACCCTACTTTTCTGGTCACATGATTTCTGGGAAATTTAATGAGAAATAATTTGCTTCATTTTGTGTGGTCGAGTTCTTAGATCAGATCTTTTCCTGTTAGTAGATAGTAGATACATTGGTATATATGGCGTTCCAACACTTCTCCTTCCAGGTAAAAATCACTGGTTGAGGTAGAGCTCTATGGCTTCTGGTACATCAAGAATTGTAAGGTTTGACTGTCCTTCCCTAACACATTTTGCAGCAAAATTCAAACTTGTTATAGTATATGATATTTGGGTGTTCGTACATTTTGATGCTGAAATTCTTAGTTAACTGTATGAGCATCCAGGTTTCAGGATGAGGTTGACACTGAGATGAACGCAAGCAAAGAAAGTCACTTGTCAATGGAGGGCTATAAGATGAATGACAACAAGATGAAGTTGTCGAAGGGAAGAGCACTTTCGAGGGTGTTTTCTGAGGATTATGATGCGAGGGAGAAAGTGGTGTTAGATCCACGAGGACCTAAAGTGAACAAATGGAACAAAATTTTCTTAGTAGCATGTCTGGTCTCTTTATTTGTGGATCCCCTCTTCTTCTACTTGCCTGTGGCTACGAAAGACAAGTGCATTGAAATGTCTCCACCCCTCCAAGTGTCCCTCACTGTAATTCGGTCACTGGTTGATGCATTTTACGTTGTTCAGATTTGTGTTCGGTTTCGAACTGCTTATGTTGCTCCTTCCTCTCGTGTTTTTGGTAGAGGAGAGCTCGTTGTAGACCCTTCCAAGATACAATCCAGGTACCTTCAGAAAGACTTCTGGCTTGATCTTGTGGCAGCCCAGCCTCTTCCAGAGGTATGTTTGTTACTTATAACCAATATGTCCCATTTCCATTGTGCTTTATGTTGTAATCTAAAATCCTATGATGTCTCAATTGCAAATATGTACGTGTAGGTGTTAATATGGACTGTGATTCCAAACCTAAAGGGGTCAAAAATGATTGCTTCAAGGCATGTTCTGCCCCTTGTTACCATTTTGCAGTACCTCTTGAGGTTATATCTAATCTTCCCACTATCATCCCAAATCATAAAGGCAAATGGGGTAATGATGGAAAAGGCCTGGGCCGGGGCGGCCTACAATCTTATGCTCTATATGCTGGCAAGTCATGTAAGTCGTTGTTATTAACCATTTTCTGCATAAGAATTTGGCAGCTTTTCTAACAAACAAGTTAAAAAACAAGGTTTTAGGATCCTGCTGGTACCTCTTGTCAATTGAAAGGCAGGATCAATGTTGGAAGAAAGCTTGCAGTGTTCAGTATCCACAGTGCCACTATTATTATCTTGAGTGTAGAAGCATAGGTGACCCGGACAGGGCAGCTTGGTTCAGAACAAGCAATTTCTCAGGTCAATGTGATCAGAAGGACGCTGGCATTTTTGCTGAAGCTCTCACCTTGGAAATCACGGGTTCAGAGTTCTGCATCAAATTCTATTACTGCCTTTGGTGGGGACTCAGGAATCTCAGGTAACTCCCATACTTATGTCTGAGGTTGGACATCAAATCATCAAACAACAACATCAGTTCCATCTTTGTTCCACCAAGTTTTGTAAGCAATACTTATCCTTTAGAGTACTGTCAACATTCCAGCGAAGAAACCATTCGTTATTGACCCTTGTCAATTTCTGCTTGACACTCAGTTTGTGATATTGTAACCCATTCCATGTTACATTTTGCAGCTCTCTGGGACAGAATCTCTTAACAAGTAGTGACGTTGCAGAGATAAATTTTGCTTTGATCATTGCAATTGTTGGCCTAGTGCTTTTTGCCCTGCTTATAGGCAATATGCAAGTAAGTCTAGCTGTTGTCACTCTTTCTAACAAGATATCTTTCAACACTTGTTAAATCTCAGATTTCAACTCAGTAACTACGTAGAATTGTAAATTTCAGAAGTTTATCATTGTCCTGACTCTTTGCATGGAAATGTTTATTTGGTGTATAGACCTATCTGCAATCCACGACTATGAGGCTGGAAGAATGGAGACTAAGAAGGAGAGACACTGAGAAATGGATGCACCACAGGCAGCTACCTCGTGAGCTGAAGCAAAAAGTGCGACGCTTCGAGCAATTCAGATGGGTTGCCACTCGTGGGGTTGACGAGGAAACCATTCTCAGAGACCTTCCTGCTGATCTCAGACGTGACATCAAACGCCACCTCTGCCTCAACCTCGTCCGACATGTAAGTCCTGCACTTAGTCCTGGTTTCTCCAAGTTAGTTTGATCACGTGGTGACGTCATTGTCATGGCAGGTCCCACTATTCGATCACATGGACGAGAGAATGCTAGACGCAATATGCGAGAGATTGAAGCCCTCGCTATGCACTCAAGGGACAAGGCTAGTTCGTGAAGGTGACCCAGTGAATGAGATGCTGTTCATAGTTCGAGGACACTTAGATTCTCACACAACCAACGGTGGTCGAACTGGGTTCTTCAATAGCTGCAGAATAGGGCCAGGTGATTTCTGTGGGGAGGAGCTATTGCCATGGGTTCTGGACCCTCGTCCAAGTGTGGTGCTTCCTTCTTCAACTCGCACAGTGGAAGCCATAGCCCAAGTGGAAGCTTTTGCCCTCATAGCAGAGGACTTACAGTTCGTGGCAGACCAGTTCAGGAGATTACACAGTAAACAGTTGAGACACACTTTCAGGTTTTGTTCTCAGCAATGGAGGACATGGGCTGCTTGCTTCATACAAGCAGCTTGGTTTGCCTATAAGAAAAGAAGAGAGGCCAATGAGCTGAAGAAGAAGCAGAAAGTGGTGGCGCCCTATGTGCCTCCAAGTGATGCTGCCACGGAGTACTTCTCTGCACCTCTGAACCCACGTGTGGGGTCCAGACTTATAGTGTATCCGAACCGAGGTGGGAGCTTGAGATATGGTTCTGAATATGACATTCTCGGTTCCTTAAGGAAGCCTGTTGAACCAGACTTTACTGCGTAACGTAGATGAGGCACTACGAAACGAAGGCACTTTGAATTAATGAAAATAACTATTGCTAGTGCATGTAATTAATGGAGTACTCGTGCTGCTTATGACTCTAAATTTTGTAATGATGAAGGAATAGTGCATGTAATTAATGGAGTCCTCGTGCTGCTTATGACTCTAAATTTTGTAATGATGAAGGATTCATGTCTTAGAGAGGGGTCAAGAGTAGAGTAAATTACTAATGTAACTTTAGAAAAATTATAACTGCCTTAATTTTGTATTTTTTAAATAAATTAAATATTTTAATTTAGTTTCTAAAATATTATTTTGGTTATAATTTTGTCTCTTGATGTGTTTTGGTAACAATAAATTTAAGATTTAGTAACAATAAATTTAAAAATTTAACAACGAACAAAAATTAAATTGAGATAATTATAATTTTTTAAGATTAAATTATAAGTTTAATTATTTAGTGATTAAATTAAAATAAAGTATTCTGTGAAAAACTAAATTAATAATTTTTTTAATAAAATAGAGCTGAGGCAAAATTTACCTATTGAATTCAAGATATCCATGTAGAATATAACTTATTCGGTAGCGTTGCTCTGAATTTGTTTTGAACATATATATATGGAAATGCAGCAAATATAAGTAATATTAAAAATTAATTGAGCTTTTGTAAATTTAAAAGTATTATAATATAGTTGTCAAAATCAGAACAGCTTAGCCAATTTGATTAGTTAGACTGGGAATTGGTTGAGAGTTTGGTATGTAATCACTCATAAAATTGACAAATGATCAAACTGATCGAATCAGGTAAGAACTAATTATGAATGAACATGTTGAATCAGTTCATGTGTATTTTTTTCTTTAATTTTATTTTGTTATTTTTTTTGAATTTTGGTTATTCTATAATTATATGTTGAAGAAATTAATATTATAAACCATCTAATATTAATCAAAATGTCAACATATTGATATTTTATGGATTTGATATGAATAATATTATATTGATTGATAATATTTTCTTTTTATTTGGTTAATTTTTGTCATAAACTTTTGATTGTAAATGTTATTTTGTGTAATTTGATATTAAACTTTATTTTTAATTGAATTTGTAAATTTTTATTTATAATGTCTAATAATGTATATTTTAAAAATATTTTTAAAGTATCACCATTTCAATAATAGTTTAACTATTAACCTTTGAATTGACACATCTATTGGTTCAATGACCTGTTTGGTTTTCAAAACCTTGTATTAATACTACATTTTTTTTTGAACATATATTTTTTTGGTCAAATAGAAATATTTTCCATTAAATGCATAAAAAAAATTTTGGATACATGAAATATTATAACACCTCAAAATAAAACAAATACAAATTAGATTTAAACTTATGGGATAACAGGTAAATAAATTGGGCGGAGGGTGTAGGTTGCTGCTAGTAGTGGAACCTTGGCAGAGCACTTCACGCAGAATTGTTAGGAGTACTAGTTGAACATATATTATAATGTTACTTGTAGAGCTTCAATGTTAATTGGGTTGGGCCAGAAGATATCCTATCAATACTCATTATTTGGGTCAACTGAAGGCTTCAGCCCAAATTTGACATTTAAAGAATGGGCCATATGTAAAAAGGCTTTCAACAGGGTTATTTGAGTACAGAGACTCAAAAAACAAACATTATTATTGGAGGTATTGATTGATTAAGTATTAAAATCATTGGTATTTAATGTTACTCATTTGATCGTTAATTAGACGATTTAAAAAAATTTATCGCTATCAAGCATTGGTGGTTCTAGTAATTTTAGTACAAGAGCCAACTAGTGCCCACTATTGGAAAGGGAACTTAGTCTAAAAGCAAGCTGGTCTATATTCCAAGGTTTTAGGGGATGTCTCTGAAGAGTAAAAAGTTCGATGGGATCACATTTATTAATAATTAGTGTGAGTCCAAAAGGTTCTTGACACAACATGTTTGACAAGCAACAAATGATGGAGTCACCATGAAAGTTTGGATTTATTTTGACCAACATTATCGAAAGTTTAATGTAAGATTCTTCAACCAACTTATTTTTTAACAACAAATATTCCAAAAATCCATTTCTCATACCCAACAACCCAACAGGTGCGGATCTCGTACTTGTTTTTTAGCCACGATGATTTAGGAATAATTTAAACTATTGTTAAAAGTGTTTTAAAAAATAAAATTTTTAACCACGATTTTAATCACAACTAACTACTGGTCCCAACAGCGGATTTGGAGGCCAACCCAACCATCAAAGCAAACAACTTTCCTTTTTTTAAAAAAGAACCTTTACGGGTCAAAAATTTCATCTTGATGTTGTTTCTTGCACACTCCCAAGAGTAAAAAAACAGATTTTCTTTTCAAAACTTTTTCAGTTGTAACATTAATTAATTTGAGCAAGTTGTTAAAAAAGATACTTAGTCCTAATTCACCCTAAAAGTTAACTCAATAAAATGGAATAAGTGAAGCATGAAATCATATAGATAATAACAAGTGGCTTACACACTAATAGTCAATGATACTTAGATTTAACTCACTCCAAAAAATAATTTAAAAAGTGAGAAATGTCCAAATTTATATTAACAAAAAAAGGGCCTAAACTACAATGTTCTCTACGACATGGAACTTGATTACAAGTGTATGTTAATTTTGGAACTAAAAAAGCATAAAGAACTCTACCTCCAACGTGGACTATTGGATGAGTCATATCTAAAGGTCAATTTGTTTTGGGAGATATTTTTGCCTTTTTTTAAAAAAATTTATTGACTGTTTGATTTCGATCTACGATCATCAAATCTAAAGGCCAATATAATTTAAAACAAAAATAAAAACATGAACCTTTAGATGTATATCCAATAGTTTATATTGGAACTAAAGCCTCTTACATTTGAAAAACGTAAGATAAAATCTGCTTCCGTTAATTTTACAGGTTTTGTTATAGGGAGGTCGATCTCCCCTGTTACCAACATGCATTATTTTGTGTATTGATCAATTTTTTTTTCTAACATTAGTATACAAAAAAATTAAGACAAAGAAAAGTTGGCTGTTGGGGTTAACCTCCTCGTAACAAAATCTTAATTTTAGTGTGGCTGTTACTATTATAAGGTTTTAGGCAATGATGAAAAACTCTAATGATTGGAGACAAGTACACGTAGCTTCTGTTTAACATCGTTCATCCTTGGAAATCTGTCTTGCAAGCCAAGCCAAGCCAACAAGACAGACATGCAAAGCACAAATAGTCTCAAACACAAACACCCACCATAAAACAAATGCTGAAGCCTTCCCTTCCGCTAATATCGATGCACCATATATATTTATTCATTCACACTATCATTTCAAGCATGGTCAAGCCAATCTCTGCTTTCATATCGCACTGCTTGCACGCAGCTTCTTTTTTAGCGTATGTCTGATTTTATGATATATTTTTATAAATAATAGTTTATATTATATTAACGTAATTTTAGTATAAAATAATATGTATAAAAATTTTTATATTAACATAATTTTATCTTCATATCATTATTTTAGTAAAAATTTTAATTTGTTACTTTTACAAATTATAATTTATTCAAACGTAACTTAAATTTTTTAAAAATTAATTTTGCAAACCATAATTTTTAAACACTCACTTGTATGCCTACTAATATATGAATAGAGTGGGGGAATATATATATATATATATATATATATATATCTCAAAACTATTCTGCTCTATATTTAATATCGCTTTCTTCCACCAATGAACACCCACCGATTAACTTTCCAGTAAAGCCAAGTGATTAGTTTAAACTGAAATTCTGAGAAAAAATCAATTATTAGAGATAAATAAAAGGCTTATTGACATATACTGTCAGCTTGAAAAACTTGATAGGCCCAATAAATGATTTAAATATGAAATTTCCTGGAACATCTCAGTTCGTCCCACAAATGGGTGGCACACAGTCTTTAAGGAAGCCATATCAACTAAGCTTCATCTCAATTAATGCCATCTCTTGCTTTTGTTTTGTCTCTTCTTCCTCAATCATCGCCCTCAATTTTATACTTCTCTCGTTTTATTACATTATATTTTATTATCGTTTTATGTGTTTGATACAATATAATGCACCTAAAGTTATTGTATTATAAGGTTTAATTAGATTAATTTTTGATCATTTGACACGGACGTTAGTAAATTGTATTTGTAACAAATATATATTAATAACCTCTTTGTTCTGCAACCTGTAATGCTTGAATAAGACAAGTTCTATAATGTGAGGTTCCCCCTTCCACCTTATAAAACAACTATTGCATCATGCTGTGTTTAAAATTGTCACGGAATTAATACAAAAATCAAGAAGACAAAAAAAAGAATACACAGATTTACATGCTTCGTTCAATGTGACTTATATATACAGACAAAAAAAATTCTTGTATTTCTTGAAATATTTGTTCAATGTACAGCACAAAAAATTGAAAAAATTACATGTATATATTAAAATACATAACTACTTTGAATCAGGTCAACCCATGAGTCACATTCCGCACCTATAAGTTTTTCTCTTTGTAGGCCGTACTCCCAGAAAAAATAGGTCAAATCATAATCTAGTACACCATCCTTCAAATCACTCAACATGAGTAATACCCAAATCTTACAAGGAAAATTTTTAGACATAGTATAAGGTGAGGACTCGAGTAGTATGATAGTATGACATTTATCCCCCTCCAAACTCATTAATATATTAGAAAATAGCTTTCTAAAAATAAAATAAAAAATACCAAAGATATTTTCTGTATTTTGAATTATATTAACTGTTGCTTAACGCAATTTTTTAAGGGATTTTTCATGAACAAATTTCATCTAAACGATCATCAACCCAAACAAAATTTGTTCATCTTAAAATATGTTTGTGTAAATAAGTTTGTCTAAAGAGATTTTAGTAGTTAATAAGAAAAGGAATGCTTGGGATTTGAATTTATTAGACGTTAGAGTATGAGTATCTTATCTATATCGTGCCTATATTAGTTATTTCTTATCAAAGATAAAGATATTTAATTTAAATTCCAAAACAATTTTTCAGTCAAGTTATCTCTTTATTAGGTGAAACCTAGATATCACATAACTATTAACTAATGAAATAAAACTTGCTCACACACCTTTAACCTCAAAACTACAGTGTTTTGTACAAGAGCTAGTTTACTTAATTGAAAAAAAAAACAAAGAAAATAAAGTTCACGTTTGAATATAGAACGTGCGGGTATATCCTATTTTATAATAACCACAGTTTCCTTTATAAAAGTTGTTGATTTGTTTAATACTTGATCGTCGAGAAAAGATGTCTCCTTCGGTATATTGAAGAAGCTTTTTCACTGAACAAAGTTTGCTGGACGGAAAGCAAAAGGGCCGCTAGGTCTATTGTTAAAAAAGGAAGCCATTGATTGCATCATTTAGAAATCCGAACCCATTTGAGTGTTTGACCATACAAATCCTAATGCTGATCTTAACCCTAAAGAGGTTATAATAAAGTTTTGGAATACATGCCTTAATGATACATTTATATGTTGTAGCCTAATTTGGAACTTCTTCGTTTATATTTAGCAAAAATATATTTCATATTATACTAAATTTTACTTTTATTTCTAATGTTTTTTTTCATCAATTATGTCATATATATATATATATATATATGTAATAGCTTGATAATAAAAAAGAACTATTTAGAAAATTTATTTAAAAATTTAATTACATAATTTTTTAAAAAAAAGGAAATTATGGAGAATTATAAAAAAATGATAATAAATTCATGAAATTTTGTGAAGAGATTCTTTTTATTGTGATAATTTGATCTGGAAAGTTTCAAGTTCATTAAAATTATTTTTCTTGGTCAAAGAAACATGAGAACAACACTTTGTTCAATATAGAGCAAATCTAGGCAGTTTCTGAAATTAATTTGGTTTTAATAGCTAAAGACCTCTTTTTAATTTGAAATTTTTATGGCACTTAGATAAGATACGAATCTAAGGATCTGAAAAATTTGACGGCGTTTGGACATGATTAGCTCAGTCTAAAATGCATAACACCATATCTATTTAAAATTTAGATAGCTCTGACATTTAATCACTAATAAGGTCTTTAGTATGGCCTAAAGATAGAATTAAATTCTGAAATTTTTATCTTAGTATGTTAACATACTAATAAGGATTTGTACCAAATTTTATAATTTTTGGAGCTATAGTTTATTCCCAGAAATTTTTTAAAGATTAGTCCTGATTTTAACCTCAAAATAGAACAAAGCTAAATGAATGATAGCCTATGTTCTGATTAAGTGTTATGTCCTTGCTCGGCTTGATCTTTAGGCCTTTGATGAGTTCCTTGGCATTTATCCTTTAATTTGAAGTGTAGAATTTTAGCTTAGAATCAAAGTTAGAGATCCTACCTTACCATGTTTACTTATTTTATGTATATATTAAAAGTGTACTGTGTGTGTGTGTGTGTGTGTGTGACATGAAATTAATTCATCCATGTTATGCATTGAATGTGCAAGTGTGAGACTATTGTGAACTTTTCCTGAAATGAAATACATATGGTTGCCTATGATTGTGTAATGTGATTGTGTTTGATCTTGAGAGAAACAAAAATGAAATTTATGGGATCCCATGGAATGAAATAAGGGTGGAATGAAATCACTATGGCCACATAGTATTGAATATGATATTTGTCCTTTTAAGGATAGGGTGAAATAAGGTTGGACTATAGATTTATTCCTTTGAAGACAGGGGTGAAATAAGGGAGGATGCGACAGAGGGCCGCGGGGCAACGATCACTTTATGTGGACAGGACCCTCAAAATGTTTGGAAACTTAAATTGAAATTGTGTAAATTGTTTGAAATGTGATTTGGCTTGATCTAGAATATGTCTATTAATGATTGCAAGGTGCATTTATTGTGTGTCTTGATAAATATCTTGTATACCAAAATTTAGATGATTGTATTATTAGATCAAATATGTATATCTGTATGTATATATATACTTATATTGTGTGTGAATATAGTAGGATTCTCTCAAGTAGATGCTGTCTTCAGTTTTAGGTATGAAGAACTCCCTAGTTCGATAATGTTCATGCAAAGATTACCTTTCTATTGGTTCAAGGTAAAGGTATAATGTTTAGGTCTTATTATAAGGTATATAAATCTAGAAAAGCTCTATAATCGGGTAGGTTCGTTCTACGATGTAATGTGTATGACTGTAGCGTGTATAAGAAACTCGGTTTAGCCATACTTTCTTATCTTTTTGTGAGAAGAGAAATAGTTCTCATATTTTAATTCTTAAATTGTGTAATTTGAATTAATTGCATTTAAAAGAATAACTAAAATAAGGATTAGTATTGTGCTTAAAAGAAAAATAGGCTTACGGAGATGAGGTGAAATTCATCTTTCGTGCCGGTCACGTGTTTAGATTTTGGGGCATGACAATATATTTTTTTAAATATATTATTTTCACTAACATTATTAAATTTACTAACGGACATGCTGACTGAGCAATCTATGTGGCACATCTCAAGCGACATGTCATCTATCACGTGGATTCAAATTTAAAATTCTAAAAATACAGAGAGTAGGGGAGCGGGCTTGAAATAGGGATAAATTTGAGCTTGACACAGAGAGTGAGAGAGAGAGCTTGACAGAGATTGAGGTAGAAAGAGAAAGCAAGGCGGAGGGTAGGGATGCCAATAAGGCAGATTGGGGCGGGGTTTTTACTACCCGTCCCTACCCCGCGCACCTAATTATCATCCTGTCCCCGCAGGTTTTTGTTTAAATTTTGCTCCATCCCTGAACCCGCGGGGAATTTTATTACCAGTTCTCGCCCCGTCCCGCCCTAAATTATTCTATTGAGTGATTTTTTCTCATACTCGTACCTGTACCTGAACCTGAATATATTATTTGAAAACTATGTATTTGATTAGTTGCAGGGAATTCCACACAATCTGTAATCCAAGCAACATAATCAAGCATCATATATTGCGGGGACGAACGAAAGAAAATTTTGTTATTAGAAAGTTTCAGATATTATAAAGAGCCAATTTCAATTTCTTTAGCTTCAACTCACAAATTATGGAAACTACTTTCTGAAACAACAAATTACCAATCTTGCATATATGACACAAACAACTGATCCAATAGAAAATGCATGGAGTACAAGTCTGTCACTAACATACAATTTGTATGATTTTGAACTAAGCACAATATGTTAAGTTTGAGAATAATGGATCATGATGACTTGGTTCTTCAGTAATCTAGTAATCTACCAACTTCATTTGTGCTAGAGAAAAAAACTCAGATTGCCCATCTTCCTTCTTCGTGCGCTTTTTTTTTGTTTGTTTACTTCTTCTCCAAAGTCCACAATCCAGAGTCTTAACCCAAGACTGTGATACTTGTGAAAATAAGAGGACTGTTATCATAACTAGAGAACAAAAGGCACAAGGTCAATCCAAGTCACAACTCACAAAGAATAAGATCATGCAAGTCCTACTAAGGTCAAAATCATACTGAAACTGCTCCACTAATGCGTAGAATTAAAAATAGTGATCAGAATTTCAATTTCACAGCGCCGTGAGATTTTTGGACCACATTTGATCTCAATTTCTAGCCATTTCTTTCCATAGAAAAAGGAATTGACTTTCCACAAGGGCTCAACAGAATCATGTTAATTTTAGAATGTCCCCAGATTTTAGGAACCCCTTGTTGTCTTCAAATAAAACCCAAAAAGTGTAAGTTCTTCAACACCTAAAAACCAGAAAACTGGATAAATAAATAATAGTGTTCAATGGAAGGTGAAAAATTTCACCAATCGGCGTTCTTGAGGAGTAGATCAATTGGCATTGCAAGGGAGTAGATCGATCGAAAAAACAGAGAGGAGAAGGAAGCATGCTTGCACTGAGCAAGAAGAGGCCAAGGATGCCGATGGCGCTGAGCTAAGTAAGAGGATGCCGATGGAGTTGAGCTGAGCAAGAAGAAATGGTTTGTATCTAGTAGGTTGAAGAAGATACTGAGGATCGACTAATGGTGAAGCACAACATCACATATGAGATGGTGGCGAGTAGGCGATGAGACGAATGAAGGCTGGAAGAAATGAATTCTTTAGGATTTAACATATGAAACCTAATGTCTTTATATATATATAAATATATATTCCGGGTGGGGAAGATATTGCCCGTCCTCGCCCTGAACTCGCACTTGCATATTCAAAAAATTCTCAAACCTGCCCTGTTTCCCAATCAATCATTGAATAACTTGATTCGAATGAGGCAGGTTGAATGACTCCGGGTAGAAATTGCCATCCCTAGTGAAGGGAGAGAATCAAAGAGAGCATGGGATAAAGACAAAGTCAAAGGAAGGGAGTTGTCTCCCCTATTCTTTCTGTAAAATAGAGACAGGAGACGCGCGCGTGCATACACACACACACACACACACAAGAGAGTGGAAGAGAGAAACGAAGAAGGAGAGAAAAATAGTTGAACAATTGAATGAAGAGGGATAGAGACGAGTGAGAGATAAAGGATATTTTTAAAATTTTAAATTTGAATCCACGTGACAAATAACATGTCGTTGGAGATGTGCTACGTAGGCTACCAAGTCAACATTTTCCATTAATAAATTTAACAACATTAGAGAAAACTAGTATATTTTAAAAAAATATTTAAGACATAATTAACATAAAAAAAGTTAAGACAAAAATAAAATTTGATATAAACGTTAAAGAAATGAAATATAGTTTTACCTATATAATTCATCTCTAAAGTACGTATTCGACAGCAATACAGAAAGACACAGTGTTATTGCTTGTGATTTGTGTTTCATAAAATAAAGAAAGCAATAAAAGATTGAGGAATAAGGGGCTCCAAAAGTAGCCATCTAGTTGACCTCGTATGATCTGCAATTGCTCATTAAATTAAGGATTAGTAAGATTTGTGAGGATGGAATAGAAGCATGGTCTGCATATTTCATGCAGGCAAAGAGAAAATTGTACGCCACAATTCAATGCAAGAGACGAGAAATGATGAACGATGATGGGGATTGGGAGTCTCTCTTTAGTAATCTCCCCTCCTTAGCCTCCTTAGCTCTCACAGTGGGATTCAAAGCCATCCAAGGGCTGTTGTGAGCTAAGGAGAGCTCTTATTGGAGGTTTCTAAGAAGAGACCCCCAATCCTGATGATAGTGACGATAATAATAATCTTGACGAGAATGACAAAGTGACCAAGACAGTGTGAAAGAGACAGCCTTAAGCAGGTCAGGTGATTAAGTGGGTCCAACTGGATGCCACATGTTGCTTCCTTATTGATCCTAGAAATCTAAAGCTAGTGGTGGTGAAAGATGTAAATTACCAATTTCATTAAAATATTATATATAGTCGTTTAATTCAGTTTAAGAATTTTAATATGATTTTTTTAAAAAATTATATTTGTTTTAATTTAATTTTTTTTGATAAAATAACTTTTAATAATAAAAATTTTGAGATTTAATAACAATAAATTTTATAATTTTACAAGATAAAAAAATCAAATTAAAACAAATATAATATTTCAATTGTCAAATTAAAACAACTAACTAAATAAGATCTTAAATTGATGTTGAAGTGTATATTCTTAAAATTTATTTTATTTATAATGGGTTTAAATTTTAAGAAAGCGAGATACTAATCAGGTTAAAATTAAGGCAAACGTATATTGTATATTCCAAACATTTACATCGATTCTCACTTATATCTCTAACGTTTATTTTATATCAAATATGTTTTAAAATATCAAAAATATTCTACTTCGCTCTCTCTTCTCTCTCCTTATCTACTCTCTGTCTCTCGTCTTCTTCTCTTGCCTCTCTCTCTCTCTCCTCCTTCTCTCTCCTTCTCTGCGCTCTCTCGTCACATTAGGGTGAAGACTTAGGTGGTAAAATGGGGAGGCAGTCTTACTATTACAAGCAAAAGCTTCGCAAGGGCCTATGGTCACCTGAGGAGGACGAAAAGCTTTTGTGACACATCACTAAGTATGGCCATGGCTATTGGAGCTCTGTTCCTAAGCAAGGAGGTTTATTATTTTTATTACTCCTTTATCTCCTTTTACCATTTAATTATATTAATATAAATTAGTTAACATTTATTGAAGATAATGCCATTCTTAAAGAAATTTACTCACAACATCATATTATTATGTCATAAATGCTGTAGTATAAGAATATTGTGTGCGTGTGTGTGATTGTAATTTTGAGTTTCGGGTTCAGTCAATTATCCATTTTCAAATTATGGGAGTGTGAAAGATGAGAATTTTTCAACATAAGTTGTTCCTTTTCATTTGCTTCTATTGCTTATCCGTTGGTGGTTCATACGGCTGAAGTAAATTCTAAATCTTTGGTGGCTATAATTGTAAGATCATGTCATATAATATGAATAGTATCTTCGTATTCCTATGTCACTCTGCAAGTGTCAAACAACAATGTGTAATCAAACATGAAAAAATAGAGATCGAGGCAGAGAGACAGAATAGAGATAGAGGCAGAAAAGCTAAAATTGAGAGAGATGGTAAGGCAGGGAGATAGAATAGAGAGCAGGAGAGAGATTGAGAGAGATAAAAGATATTTTTAATATTTTAAGATATATCTAATAAAAAATAAAATATGTCTACCATATTTAACTAAAAATAAATATTAAAAAATATAAATAAAAATTGATATAAATATTAAAGCTGTGCAGTATAATATTACCTAAAATTAAACAAAAAAAGAAAGGACATTGAGTTTGTTTTAAAGAAATGGTACAAATAAAATGGATGCTTACAATGTTTATGTAGCCTATTAGCCTGGATACTATTTAGGGACCTAAAGGTCAAACTAATATGATACAGATATGGCAGTTCTATTGTCTACTTCTCCGGGCCGAAAATATGATTCCCTCAGCTTTTGCTTTGATGCTACAAAGATTCCAAAGCAACTGTCCGATTATCCACTTTCTTTGAAATTTGAATTTATCCCCATTTTATGAGCACGAATTGACTTTAATATGATATTACAACTATTGGAGACAATTTGGGAGGTTTATAATTGGACAATTGATAGTGTATTTTTTTTAAAATAATTTACTATTAATTGATTAATCATGATTGAACTATTGACAAATGTTTCGGTTGATTTTAGTATTTGAGTGAACCCGCACCTTTATTCTATGTGCATTATTTTATGATCACAAATTATATATATATATATATATATATATATATATATATATATATATATATATATATATATTGTTAAACTTCAGCAATTAAAATTATTAAATTAATAAACTGGAATTCATAGAAAAAGAATGTTAGGTGATGATTGAATGAATTAATCACCAATATAATGCATCTGAAAATTAATTTAATCTGCATATCAAAATGTGGGGAGACACAAGAAGACGATTATTGTATTTGAAAAGCTTCTTCAGGAAACATAAATTGACTTTCTTAAGATGAATTAATGTGCGAATTAACTGTCGCAGCAGTTAAAAGGATAAAGCAAAGAGAGTATTGCGTTCCATTGGCGATGAACTCGAATTAAGCTATGTACATTAACGTACATAATCTTGTAATTAAGACATATATAAAACAAGATATTGCATTTTATCCGATATTATATGATTTTGTCTAACATTACCACCCCCCCCCCCCAACCCCAACACACACATACGTTTAAATATTATGATTGAATATTTATCTTTTCAATGCCAACCCTAATTATAACAGCATAATAAAAAAATCCAAAATGTTTTAAAATCTTAAGGGTTTCACTGTGAGTGAGATTATGACTGATGCATGCATGCTTTAATTTTATTTCAAAGCATTCAAATTATTCTGCCAAAGTTGAAAATTAAGCTCACAGGCTAAACTGGTTATGAAAGCACTGCTTAAGTAAACAAATGTATAAAATAAAAATGAGAAATTGGCAACGTGATTAAGGAGGACACTAAAACAAAACTACTTTACAATTACCACTTTACCAGCAACATTGAAGCATTTTGACTCACCAACTACCATACAACTCTAGTATTAATAATTAATATATCAAAAAGTGAAGAATTAAGCAAAACAAATTTTTGAAAAATTAGCGTGTATGGCCCTTATCCAACATATATACTAATTCCCTCCCAATTAATTTGCTTCACTTCAACTTCATTACACGTTGAAGCTTTTTGCCTGTTGGTTAGTGTGAGCAAAAGCAGCAAATCACCCAATTGAACAAGATTTATCATCTTTGTTAGTGAACTTTTTGACATTATCAAAAAAAAAAAAACATTTTTGACACAAAGTGTTTCCTTTATTTTGGGTAAGAGTAAGACACAAGAGGGCCATTCCCCTGGCTCTGCTTTTACTAGACCATATAAAAGTTTATCCAAATCATCACTCTAATGGTCTTATAAATTTGAAATTCCCTGAGAGAAAAAGTAAAAAAAGAGAAGTCTTATCAACCAAACTTCTTTAAAATAGTGTTTGAGAAAGTCTTTTATACTTTTGGGTCTATAAAGTAAACATTATTTTAATTTTAAAAAAAGCTAGATATTAATTGAAGTTGTCTATTTTTTTACCAGACAAAATTATCTTTTACCTTACATCTAAACTTTTGTTTAGACAATATTTTTCGTTAAATGAATCAATTTCATATTCTACCTCTTTTATTGCACAACTTAAGTCAATTGTAGAGAATTAATTTTTTTTAAAAAAATTATCAAAATTTTGACATTTCAGAAAAATTAATTTTTTTTATTATTGAATCATCTCAAAAAAAAAAAATATATATATATATATATTAGGTTAAAATATATCTAAGGTCCCTACAGTTCTACTCAAATTTAAATTTGATCCCTATAACTTTCAAAAGCATAAAAATGCTCTATGGTGTTTGTCAACAGTCAATCAAAAGTTATTTTGACACACGTGACACCAACTATGATTCTCTCATCAGCATACTAGTCCATGTCAACGGCACCACATGCCCAAATCACTAGTTGACATGGCACCATGTCATCAAATTATTTTTTTAAAAATTTGATTGAATCTTTTTTTCTTCAAATCTCGTAAAGATAACCTTTGATTTAATTGTTGAGTAACACCAGAGGGCATTTTTTATACTTTTAAAAATTATAGAGACCAAAATCATAATTTTTTAACTATAGAAACTAAATTCTTGAGCAAAATTATAGGATCTTAAATATATTTTAACCTATGTTTACATAAAGTTTAAACTTTAAAGTAATCTAACAAAAAAAAAAACCTCCACCAAAGAGAGGACAGTGAAATTTAGTGGAAGGGATGATGTTATTTGATTGGGGGAACAAAAATGCATGAGAATGCATTGGGGAAATCTCTGCGTCTATGATCTATCATCTACGTGATATGATATAAGAACCACTGAGCCACACAAGCTGCCATATTTCAAAATTTCGGAAACTAAAACAATGAGTCAAGTGGGTCAATGATACCAAATTGAAAAAAATTTAGGAAAACACTACTAAATGAAAAATATTTTTAGACAAATATTATCATTTTAGTCACATTATCCGATTTTTTTTTAAATGTGTCAAGAACTTGGCTACTAGCCACCTAGTAGCCAAGTTCATGAGATATAATTTTTTTTTTTAAATTATAGAGTCTCGGCCATGAGGCCAATACTCTTAAAATTTTTTTTTTAAAAAAGTAAATTGACCTTTGTGTGGTCGAGTATTTGACAAAAAATAATTATTATTACATTTATAAAACAATATCAATTCTAATAGTTAGTTAGAATTTAAAATGTAATTGTCAATCAATAAATTTCTAGATCAGTTAACATTAAAACGAAAAATGTTTCAATATATAATTAATGTGGCGTACAACTTAATTAAAATGACTATCAAATCATGGTCGCGTAATTACTCATTGTGATATTCAACGCCTTGGTTCTTCCTGTTGTATGTGCTCTTCTTCTTCTTCGTCTTCACCCCCATCATTATCTTCTCTTCATATATTGGGAACACCAGACAGAGTATTCAAATCTAATACAAAAGATTGAACTAGGGGTATCATATGAGGTGGTGTCATAAATTCCATTCTAAATGCAACATTATCTATTAAAGGCCCAGCAAATAATTATAAAATGTCATATTGTTGTTGCATTGACATTGGACTGAAGAAGTTACCCTTTGCTGGGTGTGTTGGCACATAGGGGGGAGAAAAGGAGTCGCCAACTCCTGTGTATGAGGGACCGGTGTCATAACATCTAATGCCAGGTTAGGTCTGATAGTCGGCTAAAGTCGCACCCTAATATGGCAAAGATGCACCCAGTGCATAGCATGAATCATAAGGAATATATTTGCCTTGCCACTATCAACCCATGAGATCTCTTCCCTAGCACCTCCTTTGGAATGTTGGGTTTAAGTAAGTACTGAGTAAGCAAAGCTGGATGAGAGAGGTTGAGGTCTCTAAGTTCGTTCATTGCAGCAATAATATTTGTCATCCCAAGATCAAATTGTTTAAAGACATCTATTAGTCTTGGGTCCGCACGAACAAGGTCGTGCATGTACTCTGCCACATCAGCCTATTAATAACAAAAAAATTAGAATTAAAATAAGAGAATAAAATGCATAAAAAATGTCAAATGACACTAAACAAGAAATCTATCGTGGCCACCGTTGGCTGGATTAATCCACCTTATTGTGTGTATCCAATACCATTGCATGTATTGGGAACTATGATGAAGTAGATATGCTGGGTTTTGCTGTGGGACTAACAATTCTCATCATTGGTCCCATTTGTCAACTTTAGGCCTAAGTTGTAATGAAAAGTCAATATCGATTTTTCCACACATCTGCAGTGTGTACCATCGATCAAGGTTGATTGGTGGGTCAGGAATCGGCTGATCCTCTCCAAAAACTCAGTCCACCTAGTGCCACTCGAGTATGTGATAACAAATGAGTGGAACATATGCACACCACTCATCAGAGTCAGCGCGATAATAATCTGAAATCATTTAAGACACTTCATTGTCTTGTTGGCAACAAATAAATTAAAAAAAACAATTTAGTCAAATAAATATATATTATCATTATGTTTGAAACATATATTTATTAAATATGGTACCTCGTGAGATGCCAACCTATCTAACAAAATTCAATAATTCTTTAAGGCATCGGTAGTACCACCAGACGGATCTCGAGTACCTTTCTAGCTGTAATGATTTATAAATAAATATACAAGTTGAAATCATAAATACTAATTAATAAATAATAAATTGAGAAGAGAAGTAGGAATTGCATACCGATGACCCAAAGATGAAAGTATAGGATACCGATCTAGATCCAGATCTGGGGTGAGGTGTATCCATGGTACTAACATAGGGAATCGGTCCCATGCCCACAAGTGTATCAGAGTATGACAACTACCAATTTCTTTTTGCGCGGGGACAGTGGCCAAGCAAAGTTCCCTGTAAACAGGGGCCAATACTGCTAATCCCCAACTATGGCAGCAATGATCCTTAAAGTCATGGAGGAACTGCAAATATGTGATGTACATCTTATTGCCCGATTTATCAGGCATTAGGTACCTTACAATCAACTGCAAAATATATGCATATGCAAAACGTTGCACTTCTACGGGTGTGACATCCTCATACAAGTGGGGAAGGTATCTCTAAGCAAATTCATTATAATTCACCTACCATCTATTTTGTTAAAGAGTGGGATAACCACTAGAAGCTCTTCACATAAGGTCAGCCAATGAGTATATGCTCTCCCAATTATTAGCCTACCAACACACGAGAGACCTAATTGTATCGCCACATCCTATAGTGTGATTGTACACTCACTTAATGAAATGTAGAAAGTGTGAGTCTCCGGCCTCCACATCTTAACCAGTGTTGAAATAAGAGCATGATTGTACTCGAACGTACCCAATTAAGCGACACTGTAGAAGCCAGCAGCGCGTAGGTAAGGAACGATTGTTGGGGGTGGATCACTCGTCAGGATACATCATCGCAGCCGTAGAAGGCAATCCCTCTGCAAGTGAAGTAGTCAAATAATCAGTAAATAAAATATTTTTTTTCTTTTAAAACATTTTATAACGTTCTTAAAAAAAGTACCTTGTGTACCCAAACATTTTGAGATATGTGTCGAGACTGTAGGTACAAAAGTGATTCGTCATCAGGGCCAGGGTTCACCAAGCGTCTAACATCGGCCATTGTAAATAAGCAACCTACAGGTAAATAAAATAAATCCAGATCAATTCAACATCATACTCTGATGGTCATATAAAAGGACAATTATTTCTTAATTATACAATCGAATTATACAACCTAATTATGAAAAAAAAAATCCAACATCATATGAAGTACACATAAACACATTTGGGACATACAACATAAATGAAAACAATATTCATTCCTAAAATATCCAAAATTACACGAATATATTTTGAATTCAACTATATATAACTACATCAAGTACATAAAATAATCTAGAGTAGGCGTTGTTGTAGACAGTTTACTCGGTTGTAACCCTGTTGCTGACATATGCTGCATCGGGATGGTTGGCAACGCTGTCTATAATTAATATCTATTTGTAGGAACAATGATCTTGGTTACCTTTTGGCTCTGATTAGGGATGGATATGGTAGTAACCGTGAACTTTGTACAACAAGCCAATGCTGCAAGCCGCCGATAGGGTGCCATGGTGAACTATAAGCTGTTATGATTGTATCAATTTTGTATACATAGTCGACATATCGATTAGGATCAATGTTTACATACACACAAGCTACTAACACGTATGTGCACGAGAAATGTCAAACTTGAAATTGGCCACAATCATAGTGATAACCACCAATCAGGTTTAGCTTGTAAATACGACTTGGCTGACGTGTGGAATGGTCGTATGGCTCCTCCACTTCAAAAACTCTGATCATCCGATTAAAGATGCGAATGATACATGAACATGATTTGAATATATTCTCTGCAATCCTCGCACGCATGACCTATGAGTTATCTTATTGGCATTAATGGGCGCCCTTAATCTCACCAAATACTGGTCAAAGTAAGTGGATAACTTGTATAATGTAATTGTCACAAACCGTAGAATAGGGAGATGCCTGATGCTCTTGAAGACATTGTTCATGACTCAGCTAAGTTCATCGTTATCTGACCCCATTGACAACTAGTAGTATCATAGATCGTGCCCATTACTCAGGCCTTAGTCCTCTCAGCCAATTCTCCACCCACCCATTTTTATTTGTAGGCGAAACAAGCATTTCACTCACAATGGCATCTATCACTTGATGGTTGTATGAATATCCTAATTTAAGTAATATAATGTCAGTCTACGAACTGTTTATGAATTCAAATATTATTCAAATATCAATAAAGACATACCAGCATGCTTGAACTTCTTGGACAGAAACTTTGAACTTAATGTGGTGCAAACATTATTGGCCAGGTGCCACAGACAATACATGTGGGGTGCAACATGCCGAGGTACACCTGTTATAAGTCTGTTATAGCTGTCTTGGTTGCCTACAACCCATTCCCTAAGAAGTTGAAGCAACCATGACCAACATTCATTTGTCTTTGTTCCACCAGCGCAAATGCAATAGGAAACATTTTGTTGTTGCCATCTTGGGATAAAGCCAGTTCCTTTGTACTTGCCGTATAAAAATGTACTATCGACTGATAAAATCGGCTTCAAGTGAGCCAAGGTATCTACGTAAGGTTTGAAGGACCAAAATACCTGTACAAATTTATCCTGCAGGTTACCATCTCTGTTAGCAAGTAATGGGTCTTTCATCCAATCCACCATAGAACCTAGCATCGCCTGCTAGACCACAGCCATAAATCACGCATATGATTATTCCCGATCCTCATATACCTTGGCAATGGCCTTCCATTTTGCATGCCACGCTTTCCAGTAAGAAATTTTATAGCTAATTTTGACTTAAATATGTGCAATCACTTGCCTGACCAGGATCTCTGCCTTGACTTACACCAAGGATTTAATATGATTGACTATAACATCTGCATCCAACTTCGGGTGATCTTGGATTGGTGATGCATTGACACAGGTGTGGGAACCTGGATACTTTGTAATCCACCAAAAATCACTGGACTTTTCTTGGTGGACCACTCTATAGGTATGGTGATTCAGGACCGACCACTCTTTTACCGTAGTTCAAAATCGCCCTTTATCACTGAACAACTTCCTAACATAAAGGTAGTCATCATTCATTGTTGAACTACCAGGTTCTTCATCATTCATTGCCTCATCATTTAGAAGGCTTGTTGAAAAACTATGTGCAGGGTGTCGATCTCATTGATGGGAGGGACTAAAACTCCTTCGCCCTGCATGTCGCCATCATCATCACTGCCATCATCTGTAATATCATCATCACCATCGTTTAGAAAATCAGACTGGTCATTAAACCGATAGAGGTATAGGTTCAAGGGTCAATGGTCAGACCATAATAAACTGTAATTGAACTGGTGGTAATTAAAAAATATTAAAAAAATATAATTAATATATAATTGTAAATAATTAAATATCCCATAAATATAAATCTACAAATTAAATTAAAAGACTTAATAATTATATTTTGTAGTGAGATTTAAAACTCAAAACCTGATATTTTTAGTCTCTTCATGTGTTTTTTTTAATTCCCAAGGTGATTTATAGTCAGGTATAGACTTGATAGAAAGCAGACACTCATTTCTCATTTCTCATTTCTCATGCCTGCTTTGTCTTTCCCGTGCCTTTCTTTTTCATTTTTTCTCAACACGACAACACCACAGCTTCGTCTTTCTCCATCTTGATTTTATCTGGAGCTTCATATCAGGGCATTTTTTTTGGCGAGGCTTGTATCAGGGCATTTTCTTTCTCTTTCTATCTATATATATTAATACCTCCTCTGATTCTTTCTTCATCTTTTTTCATTTTTTTTCGTTGAATCATGCTGGAGAAAAAAGGAACCAGCAAAACTGATAACCTGGTTAGTTTTTCTGATTTTTGACCGTTCTAACCAATTTTTGACTGGTTTTTTTGCTCGCTAATTTTATGGCATATTTTGGAATGAATGACTGGCTGGTTCACTGATTTTTTTTGTCTGACTGATCGGTCTGATCCAGTTTTCTTAACTATGATCATCATTATCGACTAAATTACCAAAACACTCCTCCTCGTTAGTAAAGTCATCCATGCATAGCCAGGGAGACGAATGAATATCGTCCAATTGTTGCACCTGTTCATCATCATCCGCCAACAATAGACTACTAAACATTCATTGATTGGGGGCCTGGAATGAAATATCACAAGAAATGATATGGCTTATGATGTACTGGCTGAGGTATTAAGATCTATCTGACGACTTGAAGTTTTGACTAGCAGCTCGAGATACTTAATTTGACACCTTAAATGTTTGTAGATCATTGCTCTAACTGTATTTTCAGAACTCACATTTACTTTCATGTATTCTCCTTGAAAGAAGTCTCTAAAGCTTACTGTATCCACTGATTCACTTGGGAAGAGATCTAAATTCTCGCAAATCTTACTTTTCAGTTCGTCAAAAGTGATATTCAGATCATCAAATGACATTATACCATAAACATTAGATTTAAATGTAGCCCCCTTATTATCATTAACTTTCTTTCCATTGACATAAATATATACATTTATTCCTGAACTCATCTTGACTGCTTATAAAATAAGTAACAAATATTTATTCCAAAAATCATTAGTGAAAATTAAAACAAAAAATTGTTATATGTTCTAATTTACTAGACAAATCACATTGCTTCTATCTTAACCTATCATAATATAAATATACAAAAGTAAACACTAAAAATAAATAACTATATATATGAAATTAAATTTCTTTTTAAATATATTATATGAAATAAAAAATAAAAATATAGAATTAATTTGTAAAATAAAAAAATCTACACAATCTAAACTACATTTTTTTTCTTCTTTCAATCACAATTTTGTAATTGTAAAAATATATTTGTTCTATGAAAAATAGTAGTTTCTTCAATTACAATTTTTTTCAAAGTATATTTCTTCCACATTTAAAATAAGACAATCTAATTTATAGTTATTTTTTCAAAATCTTTTAGTAAAATTTTTAGTAAAAAATATATTTTTATATTATATATAATTATTTCTTACATCTTTTAGAAGAAAATATATTTTTATATTATATAAAATTATTTTTTAAAAACTTTATTAAAAATATATTTTTATATAATATATATTTATTTTTTAAATCTTATAGTTAAAAATATATATTTTTATATTTTATATAATTATATTTTATCTTTTAGAAGAAAATATATTTTTTATTTTTTATAATTATTTTTTAAATCTTTTGGTAAGAATTATATTTTTATATTATATAAATATTTTAGTAACACAAACTAATTTATTTTTTAAATCTTTTAGTAAAAAAAGTTTATAAATTATTTATAATTATTTTTTAATTCTTTTAGTAAAAGTTTTAGTAAAAAATATATTTTTCTATTATATATAACTATTTCTTAAACCTTTTAGGAGCAAATATATTTTATATTATATATAATTATTTTCAAAAAGTTTTAGTAAAAATATATTTTTATATAATATATATATATATATATTTTAAATCTTATAGTTAAAAGTATATATTTTTATATTCTATATAATAATTTTTTAAATCTTTTAGGAGAAAATATTTTTTTATTTTTTATAATTATTTTTTAAGTCTTTTACAAAAAATTATATTTTTATATTATACAAATCTTTTAGTGACACAAACTAATTTAATTTTTTTAAATTTTTAGTAGAAAAATATTTATATATTTTTTATAATTATTTTTAAATCTTTCAGTAAAAAATATATTTTTATATCATATAAATATTTTAGTAAGACATGCTAATTTAAATTTTTTAAATCTTTCAGTAAAAAATATTTTTATATTTTATTTATTAATTTTTTTAATTTTTTATTATCACAAACTAATTTAAAATTTTCACAACCATAGTCTATGCCTAAATAATTTTGAAACAATAGCATTTGCATAATTATTTTATAAAGAAATGTAGTATCTCCCAAAAAAAAAGTCTTAAATGAATGTTTCAATTCATTTTTACCAAAATTATCATTTCATTATTTTAGTTATTTACAGATAATGTCATATATATTATCTAATCATAAGAAGAAATTAAAGAACTATCTATATATAAGCATAAAAATTTAAACATCATATGATATCTAATCACAAAAATTTTACATATTATTCTAACTATAAAAAGTACTAATCTACATTTTAAAATTTAAACACAAAAAATTTGAATATAATCTAACAAAAAAAATAATAAAAATACTCATCTAACCTTAACTCCCTTGCAAGCTTCTCCTTCTTCTTTGTGTCTCCCAGACTCTCTTTCGCTTATGCTGTGTGTTTTTTCTCGAGTGTCTCTCGGCGCTCTCCGCTCTCTGTGTGTGTCCTCCTCGTCCCTCATACATATATATTGATCAATGCCATTATTGCCTCAACTACACACCCATCTACTCTCGCATGCACTAGTCCCATCGGTCTTCCTCTCTGTAGCAAAATCTCTGCACCATGCAGAGATTTCGTGCAGCCTTTTGAGTCTCGGCTACTGACTGGCCATTTTTCTTTTTTTTTTTTTAACAAAGTCTCGGCTTGAGACTTTGTAATTTTTTTTAGAAAAAATAAGATGTCAGGAGTGGTCGAGTTCCTGATAGAATAAAGAAGAAAAAAAAAGACAAAGGGTGATGTGATAGAATTGGTAGTGTTTGCCTAATTATTTTTAAAGGAGCAATGTTTATCTAATTTTTTTAGAAAGAATAGTGTTGACCTAGTCGACTCCTAAAACTACTAGGTGTGTACATGTGTCACTCGACAATTGGACGTAATTGATCCACCTTACCCAACATTTTGAGTTGTATGTCTTACACAATCTGTAATACCCATGAAAAAATAAAATATAAATGCATATTTGCAAATTATGGTTACTATGCTAGTATACGGTACTGTTCACCTATATAATACTATTTATGTATACGATACTGTGCACTTATACAATCAAATGTCAAGTACTAGATGTGGTTTGGTCATAAGAGATAACTAGAAAGAAATTCGTAGAAGAAAATAACATTTTATGTGTGAAAATACCCCAATAATTTTTATGAATATTTAAAATTTATTTGAAGTTTATTGAAAAATTTAATTACGTAAAAAATGTGCTTTTTGAATTAGTGAAGAAAATTTTGGAATAGAAATTTTAATTTTTAATTTAGGAAACTTTTACAAATTCTCAAGGACTTAAATGAACAAATGTTAAAGTTAGAGTGGCTATGAGCAATTTTTCCAAGAAAAGTAGTGGGGCCCACACGTATACATTTCTCTCTTATTCTTTTCTTTCTCTCATTCTCCCGTAGTAGCTTCTTCACTCTCTCTCGATTATGCATCCAAGAGAATTTCTTCATCAACTATTCATGCAATTTTTGCTTGGGGAAGGAAGCCATGAAAGTTAGGAGGATTGGTAAGTTGATGTTCTTCTTCTTCTTCCTCTTATTACAAGACCAAATCCTTGGTTATCAATTTGAAAAATTTTTGTAGAATATTTCAATAGATGAATTTAAGTATGGGTGTTAATCTAAAACATTCTTGGGTGGTTTATGATGTTATTGGAACAAGAAATTTGGAGAAAATTAGGAAAAATCCATAGAATTTAGAAATTAAAAAAATTAGGGTTCTTGATGAAAATTTGAGATTAGAGCTTGGATTGTTGCTAAAAATTGGGGATTTTGGTGTTAAAACACTCCTTAGACATTAAGGATGAAAACCCATGGAGGAAATCAAAAGAAATGTTATTTTAGATGTAATTTTAGGATTTTTAGATGAAGAACACGAAGAACGTCACTGTTCCTTCTGGAAATTTTTCAGAAAATTTTCAGAAAATACTGTTCACCGAGAAAATTTTTCCAGATTTTCTCGTTACTGTAGCATTGACTCGGTCAACGTTACTGTAGCATTGACGACACTATAGCTGTGTTGACCGTTACTGTAGCATCAGTTTTTTTTTATATCGTTGAAAAGCTCTTTGAGTCTAGTTTCCAATGGTATAAGTTTCATCTGGATATTCATTACCAGTTAGGAGTTATGATTTGAGAAGTAAGTGAAGGTCGGGAATAGTGGTAGGAAATTTCTCTATTTCGTAACCCTGATGGTTTTTATCTAGTTACAATAGGAATGGTCAAAGCGCAAGGTGGGAATGCCAAGAGCGTGAAATCTAGGTGAGTGGGTTAATACTTGCTATGATTAAATATCTTTGTTATTGACTTTTTGCATCATAGTGAAAATATGTTGTATATCTAAGTTTGAAGAGGATGATGTGGAACGATGAGACATAAACAATTGTGGAACTTGCCTGGTGATGTATATAATTATATTTTCTTATTTTCTCATGAATGGAGGTTATATGATGGATTATGAATGGCATGTGAACTGAGTTGAAATGTGTCATACTCTGATTGTTGAATTCATTCATACGCGGATAGTTGAAGTATGTTATTATTGAATAATTGTTCTATATTATGGGTTATGTTGTATACATGCTATGTTGCTAGAACCATATTGATTATGTTGTGACTTGAATTGTAAATGACTAAGTTGTGTATGTGGCTCATGATTATGATTGAGAATGCTCTTAGATGTGATTGTGATTGTGTTTGACTAGAAAGGAAAGGCATGGCGGTGCACCCCATGGAGAAATCTATGTGAAGCTATAAAGGTGGAGAATATAAATGGAGCGATAAGGGTGGATGCGGCGGGGGCCGCGGGCAACGATCCAGAGGTACCCTGGACGACCCAGTTGGTAAGGGAAATGTGTGAAATTGATTTCACTGTTTGCTGTTGTGAATTATTTGAATTATGTTGAAATGTATTTGATTTACTTGGATATTGTTGTGAAGTATTATGAATTATATTATATTATATTATGATCGATTACGTATGATTGCTGCATGTTATCATTATGATGCATGATATTTTTTTTTGTCATAGTGTTGTGTTGTCTGCTCACTGGGCACGTGGTTTGCTCATACCCCTCTTATTAACATTTTTTTTCAGAGTTGACAGTTGAAGGTAAACATCTGTATAAGGAATTATGGATCTTTAGCCATGATTACTTTTTTATTTGTTCAGGGTAAAGGTATAATATTTAGGTCTTATTCTAAGTTGTATAAATCTAGAAAATTTCTGTAATCGGATAGGTTCATTCAGTGATGTAATGTGAATGACTGTAGTATGTATAGAGAACTCAGTTTAACCGTATTTTTTTATCTTTTGTGAAAAGATGAATAATTCTCTTATTTTAGTTCTTAAATTATGTAATTTAGATTAATTGTATTTAAAAGAATGGTATGATGCTTAAGAGAAAGATAGGATTACGGAGGTGAAATGAAATTCACTTTCCGTGCCGGTCACGTGCTCAGATTTTGGGACGTGATAGGACAAATATACATGGGCTACATAAAGGTGAAGAATGAAAAGAAAAGAAATCGAAGGAGGGATAAAGAACGAGAGCTTTGAGGAAAAAGATGAGGGAGTTTGGGGATGAATGGAAAAAGCTTATGCAAATAAGGACAGTGAAATTGGGCAAAGTGGAAATATATACAACGTTTTACATTTTCTGAGAAGAGCGTACGTGGCTTTTTCTTTAATCATGACTTGTGAAGGTGGTCCAGCTCGTGATGTTTTCTTTTCTTTCACATCAATGCAGGTCCTTTGCAAATTCTTTTTCAGATAGAGTCACATAAATATTAACCATCATCATTGTTTCATACAATTTCACTTTTATATAATATTGTTCTAATCCATGCGAATATCACTATATATATATATCACAATTCAAGTAAGTGCAACTTAATTAATTAAAAACTTGAAGTAGTAATTTGTCTTGTTTGTATTGTCTTAAGCTTCTAAACCACATGTAGTGTACTAAGACAAACACAACACTCACTAATACACAAAAACATGCTTTAAAATGCCCATGCAAGCATGCGAAGAAGTTGACATAATTTTTATGCATTAGCACAATCTTCCATTCAGAAATAAGAGTGATATATATATATATATATATATATATATATATATATATATATATATATATATATATATATATATATATATATAATGAGTTTATAATATCTAAATAACGGAATGGGTAGAAAGTAGACAAATATATAGTTCTGTTTATGTATATATAAAAGGTACCAGAACAGCCAAGAAGGCTATTCGGGATTGAAGCCCTAAAACCAATTCTATTAACCATTAGCTTAAAGGCCGGCATTGTTTGTGTCAGCAATTGATTAATTAATCCATAAAAAAGCTAATAATTAATTAACCCTATCACATGCTTATAAGAAAATAGGGAAATAGTCACTGTGTTGGAGAAGGAAAATTTAACGAGGATGCAGTGAGTGGGGATAGATTGTTTTGAAATTTTATGTGTATATATGATAATAAAGAATTTATCTTGAAAAAAATTCAAATAAAAAAAGAAGGAAACTTGAGACTCGAAAAGTTAGAAGTGTGATAGGAAATGAAAAAGGGCATGTTAAATGAATATCACATGTGTTGTAAGGCTACATGAAGTGTGGGGAATAATGGAGAAGGTGGATGTAATAGCTAAGAGGGACAATACCACCACTTTCTCATGTTCTCTTATTCAATCATCTGTCCACGATGCGTAGCCTCTATTATTCCCCACAACTTGTAATCACACAATAAGAAAATCTGTTAGGATTGCCCATTTCACGGGAAATAATTAATAGGAGCCTTGTTTTAGTCTTTAAATTAGTGTTGTGACCCGTGCGATGCACGGATAATTTATAAATTTAAAAACTTTTGTAACTTATAAAATAATAATAATTGAATGACCTAAGTTATTGACAAAATGTTGATTCAGCTTGTTTGTGAATTGTCTCCATAATATCTTTCAATTATTCATTTTTAATAGTCTAATCTAATCATAGGTAAAAGTAAACAATGAGAGGCTAGTGAAATTTAAAAGCAATATTGTTTTATGTAGATGTAAAGCAAAGACAAATAAGATCTCTGCTTGTGTAGGGAAAAAATGGTTAACCATATATATCATGTTTTTATGCTTTTTATATTTCTTCTTCTAGTGTGGGGAATCCATCGATATGTTTGTTAGTTGAAAAGTTATGGATGAATCACTTTGTTTTTTCTAGATAGAAAGGAGGCGAGAGTATGATTATTTCAGCACTTAGCAATGCAAAACAGAACAAGTGAATATCACCAACTCATCCAACCTTTACAGAATTGTGTTGTTGAATCAAAGGTTGTTGCCTTGTAAAGACCTGGTATAATATATCTTTTAACTTCAAACCAATAATGAAACAAAAGTAATATAGGTATTAAATTATTGAGTTATTGATCAATAAAATGTATATACGACCTTGTATAACATAAGGAACGACAACAAGACTATGTAGTTGACTCATTAAGAGATGAGTTGACCAAGTGGAGCTTTGGGCTAAGTCCAATCTACACCAAACCTGCATAGCCTATAATAGAGACACGTCTTCGAGTCTTTGACCACCCAAATGCTCTTCTTATTGCATCTCACAAGTCTAATCAAGAACCAATATATGTTTCACTTATCACTATCCGATATATCTAGGAAATTAAATTACCTTCTTACCCTTCATATCTCAATTATACAAGGTTCACAAAATCCTTAAATATAGTTCATGTTCTGTAAACTCTTCTCCTAAATTTGGTCTTCAATTTAAAAAAATTCATTCGAACTTTGTAAAATCATGTCAACGCCACTTCTTTTACATTAAAAAATAGTACGAAATTAGGTAGGGATCAGAGGAAGAGGTAGGCCACGCGTGCCAAGGGTAGATGTATAAAAGTAGTTAGCTGCGAGGGGGTGAATAGTTTATATATAGGAAGGGGGGCTCGAGGAGGAAGCACTATAGGAAGAGTAGGAGTTAAGCAAGCAAAGGTTGTAGTACTTAGTATTTGATATATACTACCCCATAAGCATGAGTTTCTAGTGTTTAAGAAGTGCTTTTGAGTTCACACTCTCACTTATAAATCAACAGAGGTATATATAGTGGGAGACTAGTAGAACAATTAGGGTGATTCCATTAATAAATATAATCATTTAACGCTTGAATGGAAATGGAGGGTGCAATGAGGCAGTCCAAGTTTAAGAAGATTTGCATCTTCTGTGGGAGTAGCCAGGGCAAGAAGAGTAGCTATCAAGAAGCTGCTATTCAGCTTGGAAAGGAATTGGTAAGGCTTTTGTGGGATCATTTCTGTGTCGTGCGTTTCGCATGTAAATTTGTTTAACTTCATCTTCTGCTAATGCAAATTTAGCTTACTTCTGTTAGCCTCCAGCTTAGTTGAGTTTGTATCTGTCATATGTTTCATGCAAATTACATTGTTTATTCTTCACATCTAAACGAACTCACTTATATTCTAAAGGAGTCATATGAAAGTCCCAGAGTTTTCTTGCAAGCGTTTATATATTTGTTACAGTTTCAATCTGGTTAAGCTCAAATCTCCTCATTTTTCTTTATATTCGCGATTATCTGAGTTGCTATGTGGACTGAAGAGTTATACTATATGTACACTGGCTCAATGAGTGTTCAGAATCATTTTGAATGCTTATCCTTTAACCCTGAGTTTTGGTATTTGATATTTCCTTTGCCAGATTGTCATCATTATTAATACATTATGTGCCATCATACTGTTAAGGCCAAACTTTTTTGCTTTGGTATTGAATCTTTATACATAGGCTGATTAACTAAATTTGGTTTGTGAAGGTCTCAAGGAACATCAATTTAGTGTATGGAGGGGGAAGCATTGGTCTAATGGGTTTAGTTTCACAAGCAGTTCATGATGGTGATTGTAATACCCGTAAAAAAATAAAATATAAAGGTGTGTGCTCGAACTACGGTTACTATTTGAGTATACGGTACTATCCACCTGTATAATATTATTCACGTATATGGTACTGTTTACTTATACAATCAAAATGTCAAGTACTAGATGTAGTTTAGGCATAAAAGTAAACGAGAAAAAAATTTATAGGAGAAAATGATGTTTTATATGAGAAAATACCCTTAGGGACTAACATGAAAGGACTGAATTGAAAAGAAACTTAAGTGTTTAAGGTGAAAAGATAGTTTTTCCCTTAAGTTTTCAATAGTAAAGTCGCCTTTGACTTTTCCGTGATTGCACAGTAAACTAAATGATTAATACAGTAAATTGAATTATTTTATTAGAAATATCATTTTCATAAATAGTAAATGAATATTTTATTAGTGCATAGTGTCAAATAGTACCCCTGACTTTTCCTATAAATAGGCCATTCCATTTCACTTCTAAACTCACACCTTCAACTTCTCTTCTTTTCTTCTTAAGTTTCTCTTGCTCCGACGTTAGACTTTTAAGATTTTGGGCCTTTCTTTTTCAGTTTAGGTGAGGATACTATACTCTTTTTATGTTTTTCAAATTTTATAAGTTATTTTCTTAAGTATGCTCTATAGTTGCGGCTTTGGCTGATCTTCCATATCAGAAAAACTGTCCTTAGCTGCCTAAATGTTATTTTGATTTTCTTATTACCAAAATAGGATGTAAATTGTAAAGAATACATGTCTAGGAAAGTTTTGGCTAAGGAAAAACCTGATACTTAACTGTGTCCATTGCGACCCTTCACTCTTTCCTGGAAACTTACCTAGCGTACTCTTTTACAGATTTTATTCTCTATTTCTAGTATGAATAGTGCCCGTACATATGAATAGTAACTGTATGTATGAATAGTGACCGTACATATAAATAGTAACATATGTATAAACAGTAACTCTACGAAAACAACCCTAACTTGTTTTCTTTAACCTTTCATGAAGTCTTCGTAGCGGAACCTGAAATTCACATGTGTGCTCTTGTCCATAACAACTTAGAGAAGTAATACTCGTACATAATCCAGGTGAATGGACGTAAATTTAATAATAGGATCTAGCACGATCTATCACGTTAGTGAACTAGGTTGAAATCCCAAGTTTCGCCAGTTTAAGGTGGCAATAGGATATTAGTGAGAACTCTGACGTCATTATTTCAATATATACTATCTTTACATATTTGAGTCTTTTACTATTTGTATTATAACTTTTAACTTTTATGATACTTTAAAGTATGAATATTCATGATATATTGAATTTTATTTTTTTTTTAGAAAAGCCATATGGTATGTTTGTGATATTGGGTGGTAACCCCTTTCTGTAATGAGTAAGACCGATCAGGCATCGAGAAACATTAAAGGAGACACAGTTCCTGTTAATGGAATAATGGTGTAGCATCACAAGGTCTTAAGAGAACTGGAGGTTGAGCAGGTAGCTTACCAGGGTGGTTCCGCCTTAGTGATGAGTGCCAAAACCTAAGATGTGTACTTGGTTATTTATTTGTAAAAAAATTGCTAATTTCTGTTTATTCCCTACTTGTGCTCTTAGTTGATTTTATAGCCTTTGAGTTCATTATCATGATCGATTTTGTAATTTGCTCTTATTATTGATTTTATTGTACATTCACTGAGTTTTTCTCAAAAACTCACCCTCACATTTCCCCTTTCAGATACAGTTGCAGAAAAGAACTCCCACTAGAGGAGTAGCAGAGTAATCTATAGAATA
The DNA here is from genome assembly GCA_037074585.1 of Biancaea sappan. Classification (NCBI taxonomy): domain Eukaryota; kingdom Viridiplantae; phylum Streptophyta; class Magnoliopsida; order Fabales; family Fabaceae; genus Biancaea; species Biancaea sappan. The sequence goes on along the minus strand of CM073496.1, from coordinate 50,959,598 downwards.
AAGAATCTTCCCATTGCTTGGTAGGTTTAATGATCCTGCTTCTGTATTAAGGGCTCTATGGTTATTAGGACTCCTAGGAGGTTATTTCAGGAATTTACATTCTGGATATTATAATCTTTATGAAAATGGTGTTATTATGGTTGTTCAACTGTACCTTCATAAATGTATTAAGTTATGTATAATATTTTCGTATATGTTAGCAATGACGTCATATATGTTTTTAATAAAAGTTCCACCTGTTGTGAATAGATATGATTTTGAATAAATTTATGGATCTTACGTTTCCGCATAATTCAACTTAACAAAAGGATAGAGTCAATAGGAAGGCTTACAGTGATGAGAGATTCATCATTGTGCTGGTCATGTGCCCATGAAACAAGTCGTGACAAAGTTGGTATCAGAGGCTGGTTATTAGGTCTCTTAGTGACTACAGAGCAAGGTATCTTTAGTGGGCCTTCCTCTATTGTCGTGATTGCAGCACGACCATAGGACGAAGATCCACCAAAAGCCTTATATAGTTTAAATCCTTTTCTTTCATGTCTTACCCTTAAAAGCATAATGGTGACAATACAAGTTATTTTTATGTGTAGAATAATTTTAGATGGCACGAGGACAATCAAATGCTTCTGGAATCTGCACAAGGTCTGGAAGAGCCTTGGTTCCTCCAGCCACTTCATCAGCAGGTGCAAGGATGGAGACTCCTAACTATGAAGAAAGGAACCATGCACAAAATAAAGAGATACCCACAGTAAACCTTGAAAGAATTGGTGGAGTAACACTACAAATTGATGCAGCTGCGGAAATAGAAGCACTAGCTGCGATGCAAAATGAAGTAGATGGGCTGAAGGAACTTTTGGCAGGGCGGTCATCTGATGACGGCTCACAGGCATTAGTACATGTCGTGAAAATGTAAGAGACACAACAGATACCACTCTCATCCTCTCCTCAAGCTCAGGAATAGGTTAGGGCAAAGGTTAAGACCTCAGAATTTATGAAGGTAAATCCGTCAATATTCGCATGAGAAGCCCATGAAGACCCACAATGTTTTCTAGATGACTGTGAGAAAATCTTTGATACGTTGGATTGCCCTGAGCCCCGAAGAGTAACCCTTGTTACCTTTCAACTTAGAGGTAAGGCGGACCGCTGGTGGCGAATATTGAAGAAGGGCATAGATAGTAATGCCTCACCCCTCAAATGGAAGGACTTTAAAAGAATTTTTCGAGATCAATTTATCCCAGAGAGCGTATGAGAATCAAAGATGAACGAATTTAAGACACTCTGGCAATGAGTACAAACTGTCGATGAATACGAAAATTTGTTTGTGGAGTTGTTTGAATATGCTACTCACATGGTTCTGGATGAGAAACAAAGGATCTGACATTTCATTGGAGGCCTTCGAGATTCCTTATTTTCGAAGGTGGGATCACGGATACGAGACTTTTCATCTTACACAGAGGCTGTCGACATTGCCCGTATGATGGAAGAAAGGGATATGCGCAAGGAGAATTGGAATAATAAGCGAAAAAGAAAACAAGATGAGAAGTCACATGGTCACAGAGGAAGTTCCACATCCGTCAAGATCAATAGTCATGTACCCTCCACAACTAGTGTGCCTCGATCTCAATTTGATGGAACAAGAAGCCAATCAAAACCTCAATGTCTTAAATGTGGAAAATACCACTATGGAATATGTTTCGGGAAAGGCAAAATTATAACTTGCTCCAGTGTGGACAACAGGGTCATTATAAGAACGAATGTCCTATATTTGTTTCAAGGTCCGGTCACGGATCAATACACTCTTCTCACAACCAATGAGAGGCAACTGTTGCTAACCGGGCCCTAGTTGCGATAGGAGGCAATGAAATCGAAAGAGGCACTGGTAGAGGACAAGGTGGCTGAGGTCAGGCTTCAGAAGGCCGAGGAAATGCTCGAGTGTTCGCTTTAACCCGTGAGGATGCTTAGGCATCCAATGCAGTGGTAGCAGGTACCCTTTTGATTGAATCAAACTTTGCACATGTTTTATTTAACTTTGGCTCTACGCATTCCTATGTGTCACCGTTCTTTGCTAAGAACTTTAAGTAAAAAGATGTTAGATTAGAATGTCCATTCTTAGTAACTATGCCTACAGGAGGCACTCTCCTAATAGAACGAGGCTACTATGCTTGCAAAGTGAAAATTGGAGAAGTAAATATGACGGCAGACCTAATGCTGTTGGATATGACAGACTTCGACGTCATCTTAGTCATGGATTGGCTGGCATCTTGTCATGCCAATCTGGATTGCTATAATAAGATAGTTAAGTTCAATATTTCGGGGAAACCCTCCTTCGTTTTTCAAGCTGAACAAAGTGAAATTCCTGGAAACTTTATATCCTTAATGTGTGCCCGACGTTTATTACGAAAGGGTTGTCAAGGATACTTGACATTTGTTAAGGATATTAAGAAGGAAGAACTAAAAGTGGAGGACGTTCCAGTGGTTTAGAAGTTTGTAAACGTCTTCCCAGATGATCTACCAGGTGTACCCCCAGATTGAGAGATTGAGTTTCAGATAGAGTTAGTTCCAGATACTTGCCCAATCTTCGTACCCCCTTATAGGATGGCGCCAACAGAACTAAAAGAGCTAAAGGCTCAGTTACAGGACCTGCTAGACAAAGGCTTTATAAGGCCAAGTTATTTACCTTGGGGAGCTCTTGTTCTGTTCGTAAAAAAGAAGGACGGATCGATGAGACTATGCATAGATTACAAGTAACTGAATAAAGTAACTATAAAAAATAAATATATGTTGCCTCACATCGACGACCTCTTCTATCAACTTCAAGGAGCCAAGTGTTTTTCAAAGATTGACTTGAGGTCTGATTATCACCAACTCAAGATCAAGGAGGAGGATGTGCCTAAAACAGCCTTCCATACCAGATATGGGCATTACGAGTTCTTGGTAATGTCGTTTGGACTAACAAATGCACCAGCTGATTTTTATGAATTTAATGAATAGGATTTTTAAACCCTTCTTGGAAAAATTCGTTATTGTCTTCATAGATGACATTTTGGTGTACTCAAAGAATTCAGAAGAGCATGAACAACACCTTTGTATTGTGTTGCAGACATTGATGGATCATCAATTATACGCCAAATTCTTTAAATGTGAGTTTTGGATTGATCGCGTAATTTTCTTGGGACATGTGATCTCTAAAGATGGCATCCAAGCAGACCCAAGCAAAGTAGAAGTGGTCAAAATGTGGCCTAGACCCACCTCCATCACGGAGATTCGCAGCTTCTTGGGATTAGTAGGATATTATCGTCGTTTTATCTAAGATTTTTCCCAGTTAGCCGCCCCTCTCACATGACTGACTAGGAAAGGAGTAAAGTACCAGTGGGATAATGCTTATGAAGAAAGCTTCCAAGAACTCAAGAAGATGTTAATCTCCGTACCTGTATTGGTCTTACCCTTAAGACCTGGAGGTTTTACAGTATACTATGATGCATCAAGAGTAGGGTTGGGATGCGTTCTCATGCAACATAGTCAGGTAGTGACATATGCATCAAGATAGCTTAAGAAACATGAACAAAACTATCCCATCCACGATCTGGAGATGACAGCAGTAGTTTTCACCCTAAAGATATGGCGACATTATCTATACGGAGAAACATGCAAAATCTACATTGATCATAAGAGTCTGAAATATATTTTCGACCAAAAGGACCTGAATCTGAGGCAGAGGAGATGGGTAGAATTACTAAAAGATTATGATTGCAATATTCTTTACCACTTAGGCAAAGCAAACATAGTGACAGATGCTTTGAGTCAAAAATCTATGGGTAGTCTAGCCCATATAGCAGTGACAAGAAGATCATTGATACAAGAACTACAGGAGCTGAGAACAAAAGGTGCTACTTTCGAGGTTACAAGGACAGAATCATTCTTAGCCCATATCTGGATCTTCCCTTGTAGACTAGATACAGATATCCCAGATGGAGGATCCTGAGCTTGTCCAAATTATAGAAAAGGTAAAGGGTGGTAAAGTGAACAGTTTTATACTCGACGATGCAAGAGCCTTGCATTTTGAACAACAGTTGTACGTATCAGATGTTGGATCTCTTATACGAGACATCATGGAGGAAGGCCATAGTGCTGCATATACTGTACATCCAGGAGCCACCAAGATGTATTAGGATCTGAAATAGATCTATTGGTGGTAAGGAATGAAACGAGATGTAGCAGAGTTTGTATCTCGTTGTTTAACCTGTCAACAGGTTAAGGCCGAGTATCTAAAGCCGGGAGGCTCGTTACAACAGTTGGAAATTTCTGAGTGGAAATGGGAATGAGTGACGATGGACTTTGTCGTTGGTTTACCTCATTTCACAGGAGGTTATGACTCAGTATGGGTCATTGTTGACCGACTAACCAAGTCAGCACACTTCATTCTAGTCAAAACCACTTATGGTGTGGTGACGTTGGCATAATTATACATTAAGGAAATAGTGAAGCTACATGGGGTACCCACATCTATCATTTCTGATAGAGGTCCCCAATTTACCTCCCGCTTCTGGAGGAGTTTTCAAGAGGCATTAGGTACTCGAGTGGACCTCAGTACTGCTTTTCACCCATAGACAGACGGACAGTCAGATCGGACAATTCAAACATTAGAGGACATGTTATGAGCTTGTATCCTAGATTTCAGTGGTAGCTGGGAGAAGCATTTGTATCTTGTAGAGTTCGCATATAACAACAGCTACCAGGCCACTATTGAGATGGCACCCTATGAGGCCTTGTACGGGAGACGTTGCAGATCTTCGATCGATTAGTTTGAGATAGGTGAAGCGAAAGCGTTAGGACCCGATTTTGCCCAGGATGCCTTAACTAAGGTTAAGACAATCCAGGATAGGATGCGAGCAGCTCAAAGTAGACAAAAAGCATACACTGATCACAGACGACGTGATTTGGAGTTTTCAGTCAGTGATATAGTATTCTTAAAAGTTTCTCCAATGAAAGGTATGTTGATATTTCGAAAGAAAGGAAAGTTAAGTCCTAGATACATCGAGCCTTATGAAATTATAGAGCGAGTGGGAAAAATGCCTTATCGACTTGCCTTACCTATGGAACTGGAAGGGATTCACCCTGTTTTTCACGTATCCATGTTGAGGAAGTATTTTCCTAATCCTTCTCACATACTTCACCCCTCTCACAATAATTCTATCCTAGTAGATGAGAACTTGTCATACGAGGAGATACCAGTGGCTATCCTTGATAGTCAAGTAAAGAAACTTCGGTCTAAGGAGATTTCATCGGTCAAGGTGTTGTGGCGGAATCAGATTCACGAAGAAGCCACATGGGAAGCTGAGGCCGATATGCATTCTAGATATCCGCATCTTTTCACGAATTAATGTAATTTAAATTTGGAGGACTGAATTTCTTAAAGGAGGTGATAATGTAATACCCGTAAAAAAAAATAAAATATAAAGATGTGTGCTCGAACTACGGTTACTATTTGAGTATACGATACTATTCACCTATATAATACTATTTACATATACAGTACTGTTCACTTATACAATCGAAATGTCGAGTACTAGATGTGGTTTAGGCATAAAGTAAATGAGAAAGAAATTCGTAGGAGAAAATGATGTTTTATGTGAGAAAATACCCTTAGGGACTAAAATGAAAGGACTGAATTGAAAAGAAACTTAAAGTTTTGAGGTGAAAGGATAGTTTTTCCCTTAAGTTTTCAATAGTAAAACCACCTTCGACTTTTCTGTGATTGCACAGTAAACTAAATGATTAATATGTACAGTAAATTGAATTATTTTATTAGAAATATCATTTTCATAAATAGTAAATTGAATATTTTATTAGCGCATAGTGTTAAATAGTACACTTGACTTTTCCTATAAATAGGTCATTCCATTCACTTCTAAACTCACATCTTCAACTTCTCTTCTTCTCTTCTTAAGTTTCTCTTGCTCCGACGCTAGGCCTCTGAGATTTTGGGCCTTTCTTTTTTAGTTTAGGTGAGGATACTATGCCCTTTCTATGTCTCTCAAATTTTAGAAGTTATTTTTTTAAGTATGCTCTGTGGTTGTGACTTTGGCTGATCTTCCACATTAGAAAAACTGTCCTTAGCTGCCTAAATATTATTTTGATTCTCTTATTACCAAAATAGGATGTAAACTGTAAAGAATACATGTCTAAGAAAATTCTGTCTAAAGAAAGACCTGATACTTAAGTATGTCTATTGTGACCATCTACTCTTTCTTGGGAACTTACCTAGTGTACTCTTTTACAGATTATATTCTCTATTTCTGGTATGAATAGTACCTATATGTATGAATAGTAACCGTATGTATGAATAGTGACTGTACATATGATAGTAACTGTATGTATGAACAGTAGCTATACGAAAACAACCTTAACTTGTTTTCTTTAACCTTTCATGAAGTCTTCGTAGCGGAACCTGAAATTCACATGTGTGCTCTTGTCCGTAACAACTTAGAGAAGTAATACTCGTACATAATCCAGGTGAATGGATATAAATTTAATAATAGGATCATAGCACGATCCATCACATTAGTGAACTAGGTTGAAATCACAAGTTTCGCCAGTTTAAGGTGACAAAAGGATATTAGTGAGAACTTTGACGTCATTATTTCAATATATACTATCTTTACATATTCGAGTTTTTATTATTTGTATTATAACTTTTAACTTTTATGATACTTTAAAGTATGAATATTCATGATATATTGAATTTTATTTTTTTTAGAAAAGCTGTATGGTATGTTTGTGATATTGGGTGGTAACCCCTTTCTGTGATGAGTAAGACCGATCAGGCATCGAGAAACGTTAGAGGAGACACAGTTCCTGTTAATGGAATAATGGTGTAGTATCACAAGGTCTTAAGAGAAATGGAGGTTGAGCAGGTAGCTCACCGGCGTAGTTCCACCTTAGTGATGAGTGCCAAAACCCAAGATGTGTACATGGTTATTTATTTGTAAAAAAATTGCTAATTTCTGTTTATTCTCTACTTGTGCTCTTGGTTGATTTTATAGCCTGAGTTCATTATCATGATCGAATTTGTAATTTGTTCTTATTATTAATTTTATCGTACATTCACTGAGTTTTTCCCAAAAACTCACCCTCACGTTTTCCCTTTCAGATATAGTTGCAGAAAGGAACTCCCACTAGAGGAGTAGCAGAGTGATCTATAGAATAAAGAATCTTCCTGTTGCTGGGTAGGTTCAGTGATCCCGCGTCTGTATTAAGGGCTCTGTGATTATTAGGACTCCTAGAAAATTATTTCGGGAATTTACATTCTGGATATTGTAATCTTTATGAAAATGGTGTTATTATGGTTGTTCAATTGTATCTTCATAATTGTATTAAGTTATGTATAATATTTTCGTATATGTTAGCAATGACGTCATATATGTTTTTAATAAAAGTTCCACCTGTTGTGAATATATATGATTTTGAATAAATTTATGGATCTTACGTTTCTGCATAATTGAACTTAACAAAAGGGTAGAGTCAATAGGAAAGCTTACAGTGATGGGAGATTCACCATTGTGCCGGTCATGTGCCCAAGAAACGGGTCGTGACAGAGATCAACATGTCATTGGGTATTATGATTATAATTTGTCCTTTTTCTTTTCCCCAAAGATGTTGGGAAAAAGGAAGATCAAGAAAACAATGTCAATGGACAACCACTGTGCTGATTTTTTTTTCTCTCCATTGACACTGATTTGTCATTGTGTTGTCTCAAGCAAAGTTATTCCCAAGACGCTCATTCCTCAAGAGGTATGTCTGCTAGCTTCATCCAAAAGTTTAAACTCTTTTTCTTCTCATAATAAAGTACTACTTTTACAATTTCTGATTTTCCATAAATTTTCTATTCATATTTTTTAACCTCCTTCTGTACCTTCTCCATATTCAGCCAAGCCCAGCTATCTTATTTTCTTTATTTGTAGTGCTACACTTGTTTGGCTTTTATTAATACCTCATATTTTGGTTGTTTCCTAGATAATCATTTTTAGTAATACATTAGGGTCTATAGATAGGTAGGTTCAATAAGTGTGTCTGAGATTAATTATTGTTGGCTGAGACGACCATCATTACTTATCTACACAATACTCAAAACCACTTGCATTTACATGCTTGCATTTCTAATCTTTAAAAAGGGTTCCGCTTGTTAATCTGTGTTGCATCTGTTGTGCCTGTGGTTCCCTTTTGCAGCTCAATAGGGAAACAATGGGAGAAGTAAAGGCAGTGGCAGATATACACCAAAGGAAGGTAGAGATGGCTTGGCATTTAGATGCCTTTATTGCCTTACCAGGTTACCCTACAATCACTCTCTTCTTCCATTAGTCCCAAAAGTAGAACCCTCCATATGCTTTTACAACTTATAGCTATATATGTAGTATATACCCATAGCATTCACTGGTATTATGCTTCTATCAGTGTTTCATGCTTTCGTGAATAGTAGTAAACCCATATTTTCCTCATTAAACTCACCAACTGCTTTTGTCTAATGTCTATAATACTGTGATAAGAAAGGCAGCTATGGCCATTGATGTGAAAGGTCAAGGAGGCCATGAACTGTTACACTAAAAATGAGAGGGTTTTGAAGGTGTGGTGTGGTTGTGATTTTATTTTTATACCACTTTGCCATCTACTTTAGCGCAGATGAGTATGACGTGACAGTACAAATTTTTCTGGCATGGGCAAGGACAAGGAAGTAATTAAAGCAAAAGAAGAAGTTTCACTAGATGATGACCTTTCCAGTTTCCAACTAGCACCTGCACCTGACACAAGAAAAATGCTTTACTATTTTCAATGGCTTTGTTATCACTTATCAGAGTAGTTGTTCACTTGTCTCTTTTATTTTGATACATTTAACATGACATCTATTTTAAAGCTACTAGATAAAATTACAAGGGTGAGTGACCTAATGGATACACCAAAATCAGTGCACCACCTCTCTCTTTCCTGATCTTGTAACATCCATCTAGAATTTGAACACAAACAACATGTGCTCCCACAAAAGTAATGAACACAAGTATAAAATAAAATAAACAGTTAAATAGAGTGTTGAACAATTCAACCCTTTCCTCCAACAGCTAATTAGAGTTGATAATTTTGTGATAGATCATGGGCTATGCTTTTTATGTTAAATAGTGGAAATTACATACAGGGGGTTATGGAACTTTGGAGGAGCTTCTTGAAGCCATAACTTGGGCTCAGCTTGGGATTCATGACAAACCAGTAATTAAATGAGCAACCCCATTCAGTTAGATGGTTTATGTTTGAGTTCATGTGGTGTGGAGTTGCATGGTTGACTAGGTTTGACTGACATAAACAGTACGTATATGGGATTAATGAATGTAGATGGATACTATAACTTGTTGCTATCATTTATGGACAAAGCTATGGAAGAAGGATTTATTAATCCAATGGCCCGCCACATCATAGTATCAGTACCAACCCCACAAGAGTTAGTCAAGAAATTAGAGGTATTTCAGTTTATCATATTACTTCTTCATGTAATCAAATCACCTACATCCAAATACATGAGAGCAGAAGATAATATGGTTAATAATGGACAGGAATATGTTCTGTGTCACGAAAGTGTGGCTTCCAAGTTAAGTTGGTAGATGGAACAATGGGGTTATCCTCAAGGCTATGATATGTTGACATAGCTTCACATTACACCGCATACTACTTTAGAATTGTACTGAACTACTCAGGAATATCACTTCACTACTCTATTTTTGTCAACTTTTGAAACAAAAGATGTTATATACATCAGTCAGTGTATGTGAAATTATATGGTTCCCTTTCTGTAACTATATATGTCTCCTTCTCAGTTGTAAGTAGTAGCTACTTATGATTTATAACTAATCTTATTAACAATAACTTCTTCTGAGCCTTTATTTCCTACCGCATATCATCACTTATCTAAATTCATTTATTAGGAAAGCCACCAGACAAGAGTGATCCAACCAATTCTTGAGTGGCATGGAAGTACAAGCTGTGCTCAGTGAAGGCCGCATGAGATTTAAACTCATAGTTGAGTTGAGGGAGGGAAGATCATGTGACAGCCATACATCAATTATTGTTACCACGTGTCATGCAACAATTGGCACACCCATCCTACAACTCTTGTCATGTTAGCAAATGACTATAGTAGTATTACAATGTAAGTAGTTGGGGGGTTGAGAGAGTGAAAGTGCAAGGACCATAACACAACCCATTGAATTACAACTTGCAAGAAATTATGAATTGTTGGATGGAATCACAGTAATATGGTTTGTATCCTACGCCTCAATGTCTTATTTCCTAAGTTATATAGTATGAACATCAAAGCCTGCTCTTATCCACATACTTCCCCATATACGAAGATTATCTAAATATTAAAAAAAATTCAATTTTGTCACGTTCATCTTTTTTTTTCCCTTGCTTTGCTTTATAATGGCAATACCTTATGGCTTATTCATTTTCCAATTTTTTCCCCGCCGTCTAACTGTTTGGATGACCGGCCCATGAGCCCATCTTTACAGCCCATGGGTTACAGCCAATGTAATACCCCCAATAATTTTTATGAATATTTAAAGTCTATTTTGAAGTTTATTGGAAAATATAATTACGTGAAAAATTTTCTTTTTGAATTAGTGAAGGAAATCTGGAAATAAAAATTCAAAATTTTAATTTGGTAAATTTTTACAAATTCTCAAGGACCCAAGTGAACAAATCTTACAAGTTAGAGTGGCTATGAGTAATTTTATTCAAGAAAATTTGTGAGGCCCACACGTACACTTAAAACACCTATCCTCCTTTCTTCCTATTCATTCCTTCTCTTTCCTCCCGTAGTTCTCTCCACCTTCTCCTTCATCTTCCATTCTCTCTCTCGGTCAAATTTTCTCCCCTCCAATCCTTCATGAGCTTGCTTCCGATCAAGTCTTCGGTGGGTTTTTCCCTCTATGCTGAAAAACTCTTGATTTAAGGTAAGTTTCATCATAATTTTCCAATTTCTTTAATTTTTGTGAATAGTAAATCCTAGGTTATTATTTTGGGAAATCTTTGTATAATGTTTCTATGGATGAATTTAAGTATAGATGTTAGTTTAAAATATTTCTATATGTTGGATAATAATTGTAGAACAAGAAATTTGGAGAAAACCAGGAGAAATTCATAGAATTTGGATATTTGAAAACAGTTAGTGTTCTTGATGAAAATTTGATAATTGAGGCTTGAATTATTAGTTTAAATTGGGGTTTTTGGTGTCAAAACAATCCTTAAACATCAAGGATGAAAACCCATAGAAGAAATCAAAAGAAATGGTGTGTTTGGATGTGATTTTAAAATTTTTGGATTAAAAACACAAAGAATGTTACTGTTCATTCTGGAAATTTTTTAGAAGAATATTGTTCATCGAGAAAAATTTTCCAGATTTTCATGATTACTGCAGCATTGACTCGATCAACGTACTATAGCATTGACTTGGTCAATAATACTGTAGCACTAACTTTGGTCAAAGTTACTGTAGCTGTGTTGATCGTTGACTGTTACTGTAGCATCAATTTAAAAATATTCATAACTCTTTCATCCAGACTTCGTTTTTAGCAAATAAGATATCATTGGAAAGATATTTGAGTCTAGTTTCATTTGAAAATTCTTTATCATTTGAGAGTTATGTTTAAAGGAGTGATCAAAGGTCAAAATTGTAGTAAGGAATTTTCCTATTTTGGTGACCTTGATATGTTTTTGCACGATTATCTTATAGGGATGGATTCTTTGATGCATTTTCCACATATTTTGGAATGTTGTGAAAAGTTTAGATGTAGAAGAAATTACCTTTCATCATCTTACACATCTTTGAGAAAGGTTCAAGGTAAAATTGGGCAAATATCAAGGTGAGAGATCTTACCTTACCTTGTTTGCTTATTTTTCTATATATATTAAAGGTATACTATTGGTTCATGCCACTACGATGTTGAATCGCCCAGAATTGAATTCATGGCAATTTACAGTATAGTGATCCCCAAGTCGTATTCACTCAAGGAGCCTTACTCCTAAACACTAATTAATCGTTCTAAACACCCAAACACTAATGAAAAGTACATAAACGGGGAGGTTTGTTGGCAGTACTAATAAAAACAGAACAAAACAGCAACCAAATAACTACAACAGCAACAACAGCGAAATTTGCAAGGTGTTGACAGTAAAGAAACTATGTAATCAGCCACTAGGATTCATGAGAGTGCAACTATCATTACCTAACTCATTGATTCAATTTTGTTCTCATTCCATTGTTTGGTTCTTTATGAAAATGGTTCTAGAATAACATCTAGGATTTAATGCTACTAATTACAGTCAAGAACATCTCTCTACTATAACCAGATGCATTCAGTGGAAAATCTCAACCAAACCAAGTTAAATATATCATCTAACTAGTCATTTCGCCTCCCTCACTTTCCTAATCAGTCAAGCAAGGTTATATCTTATATATAAGTCAGTTTATGTTACTTCTCAAGCTCTAATCAGAATCTGACAGCAACATAAACATAACAGCAAAACAGAAACGAAATGAGATGGAAATGGAGAATAAAACACTTAGCTTGCATTCTTAGTTCAAGCTACAACATCCCAGTGGTCCAGTGACTGATTACAATGAAGACTTAGCCTTCCATGAGAGCAAAACAGCAAATGACAGAAGAGAAAACAGAGAGGAAAAAGAGCTACAAAATTCCTCAGTTGCAGAAAATAAAAGTGTCCTCTGATTTTTAAAATTGATGCCCTCAATGCTTTGGAATATTCTACCCTAGATGCCTCCTTGGATGCCTCCTTGGTGCTTCTTCCATGATGTAGGCAGCAAGACAATAGCAGAAAAGTGGCAACAGCAGCAGACAAGTTACTCCACTCCTTTGCTGTTTCTGTCTGCCATTGATTGCTGCAGAAGGCCCATGCTGTCAAAGCAGAAACTACATCCCCTTTGCTGTAAAGTGTAGAACAGTGGGGACCAGAAATCCAGTCAGCCTTAGTCAACCAGTCAATGCCCAGTCAGCATGTCCAGGTGGCCTCCAAGTAAGCAAAACGTTCATGTCAACAATTTTTCTCTCAAATAATTAGATCTGAAATTAAGCACATGAATTAATTGGGATAAAATTATGAATTTGAATCATATAAATTCTATAATTAATTTTCATCCAATAAATTCAAAATATAATAAAATAGGAGAGTTGGCAACATTGAAATAGCAATAGAACTAAGATAGGGACTAAATAGTATATGAAAATGCTTGATATCAAATCCCCCACACTTAGCCTTTTGCACTCCTGGGCAAAATAATATTCAGAACACCAAAAGACACCAAATGAAAAGCGTGGAAAGCATGCTAGAATGGAATAGTTAAAATTTTGAAAAGATTTAGCACTTGAAGAAAATTATTCTTAAATTTCTAAGATTCCAAGCATCATAGCAATTTAATTTGATACGAAAAATTCAAGTAATTAGTCTCCTCACCAGGAATGTGTTTACTCTCTATTCTCTCAAGTGTCTAGGGTAAATCACTCGAAATTCAACTTATCACAGAATTCACTACCATAAGCTTGTCAAGAATCTAAATCTCCACTACTTGAATCACATACATGCTTGAATTATTAGGACTTTGGAAGGGTGTAAGGTTGGGTGAAGGAATGATTGGGAGGTAGAAAGAAATACACAAAACAAAGTTTAACAAGAACTTAAAGAAACGAAGAGCATCAATCAGTAAGGTTACAAGAGATTGAACTTTGAAATTTGGGCACAACAATGCTACTTTTCTTTTCTCCTTCTTGCTCTTTTGTTTTTTTTTTCGATCTCTTCTCTGTTTTTTTTTATCTCCATATGGTATATATATATATATATTTTTTTTTTTTTTCATGAAGAGTTACCAATTTTTTTTTGAGTAGCAAAACTGAAATTCAAAACAGCCCACAAATCCTTCTTTTTGCACATGCTCAATTCAATCTATTTTCAAAAGAAAGAGGTTTCTAAAGCTCTTCAAATCTTAAGTTTGGGGAAAAGAAATGATTTTTTTTAAAGTGGGAGAGAGCTAGAAAACACAAGAAAGAAAGGTGGAAGTAAGGTACAAAGTGACACACAATGGAAACAACACATAGGATGACTATTTGGCTAGAATGGTTACAAGAAACAAATGCCTAAATCATTTCCAAGCATGTACATGTAATGTAGCCTTAACAAAGATTCAAGACAAATTCTGGAGTAAAAATCATGATAGGGAATACACACAACAAGAAAGAATATTATTTTGCAGTAAAGGCTCAAATTCTCACGGTTTAAAAACTATTACTAAAAATTCATTAAAAACAACGTTATTGTCATTTTACTTGAGTTCCTTAGAAAAAGAAGATTGAATTCTTTTCATGCTAAGTCAATTCAAAACTTAAGCTATTTCACCATGCATGCTTTCACACAAAAACTTAATCAATTTTTCAAAAATAGAGTATCAAATTCGGACAGAGCAGAGCAGCAAAATTCTGCACTGCAGAAATTCTGACGACTCAGCTTTACTGACACAAAACTACACCAAAACAAATGCGAAAGACACCAAATAAAATTCTACAACTAGAAGACATATAAAGCTTTAAAAACATGTAAAGAAACTATCAAAATTCGTAGCCAATCAGTACAGAAAATTCATGCAAGACAGCTCAAAAATTCTGGACAGAAACAGAGAAAACAGAGGAGACAACAGGAAAATTTTTTTTTTTTTTGAAAATCAGCTCCAATTAAATTCTCTCCCCCCACACATAAACATTGCATTGTCCTCAATGCAAATTATTACCAAACATCAAATAAAATGAAGAGGACATAAATTAAAAAGGAGGGAAAGAGTACAACCTTATCATGGAGCCGGAACATTGTAGAGTTAGATTTCCTCTACAGTTTCTTCTTTGAAGCCCTCGTAGAACTTCTTCAACCTTTGCCCATTTACCATGAACTACTTGTTGGTGGCCTCATTTTGAATTTCTATTGCACCAAAAGGAAAGACATTAGTAATAACAAAATGGCCAACCCATCTTGAGCGAAGCTTACCGGGCATTAGTTTGAGGCGAGAATTATAGAGAAGGACTTTGTCTCCTACTTGGAATTCTTTTTTCTCAATTTTCTGATCATGTAAAGCTTTTGTCCTCTCTTTATAGATGCTCGCATTCTCATAAGCCGCTAGCCTTAGTTCTTCCAGTTCTTGAAGTTGCAACTTTCTTTCTTTACTGGCTAGGGTCATTTCCATATTGCATTGTTTAACGGCCCAATATGCCTTGTGTGCAATCTCCACCGGCAAGTGACATGCTTTACCAAATACCAAGCGGTATGGAGACATGCCGATGGGAGTCTTGAAAGCAGTTCTATAGGCCCAAAGCACATCGTCAAGCCTCTTACTCCAATCTTTTCTGTTGGGTTGCACAGTTTTCTCTAATATTTGCTTTATCTCTTGGTTGGAGACTTCTGTTTGCCCATTAGTTTGGGGGTGGTAAGGTGTAGAGGTTTTGTGCACCACTCCATATTTTTTTAATAGCCCTTGCATGTTTCTATTGCAAAAGTGTGATCCTTGATCACTGATTATGGCCTTGGGGATACCGAATCTGCAGAAAATATGTGAACGAAGAAAGTCTACAACAATAATAGAATCATCAGTTTGAGTGGCTTTTGCCTCCACCCACTTCGACACATAATCCACAGCAACCAAGATATACATAAAGCCAAAAGAAACAGGAAAAGGACCCATGAAATCTATACCCCAAACATCAAAGATATCACAAAAGAGGAGAGGTTGTTGAGGCATTTCATTTCTTCTAGACACATTTCCAGTTCTTTGACACCTAGAACAGTTCTTGCAAAAATCATAGGCATCCCTAAACAAAGTAGGCCAATATAAACCAGAATCTAACACTTTTCTAGCTGTTCTTTGGGGACCAAAATGTCCACCACATGCAAGAGTATGACAAAAATTCAGCACATATGCAAATTCATGATTTGGAACACATCTCCTAACAATTTGGTCACTACAAATCTTCCATAAATAAGGGTCATCCCACACATAGTACCTAGCCTCGCTTCTTAATTTGTTCAACTGATGTTTATTTTGGTATGCAGGCAATTCAAATGCAACAAGATAATTCACTAAATCAGCATACCAAGGCTCATTAATACCATGCAAAATGAAAAAACACTCATCTGGGAAGTGATCTCTAATAGGAAGATGCTCCAAAGAAGGCTCCAAAAGCCTACTTAAATGATCGGCTACTACATTCTCTGCTCCACTCTTATCCTTGATTTCCACATCAAATTCTTGGAGGAGTAGCATCCATCTAAGTAATCTTGGCTTTGCATCCGGTTTCTTCAACAAATATTTCAGTGCTGCATGGTCAGAAAACACAATTACTTTGGAGGCAAGCAAATATGATCTAAATTTTTCTAAAGCAAAAACAATTGCTAAAAACTCCTTCTCCGTGGTTGTGTAATTTGATTGAGCTGAATCAAGGGTGCAGGACGCGTAGGCTATGACATGCAACTTTCTCTCTACTCTTTGTGAAAGTACTGCTCCCACAGTAAAATTTGAGGCATCACAAATGAGCTCAAAGGGAAGCTCCCACCATGGAGGTTGGATGATAGGAGGGGAGGTAAGTTGCTTCTTCAACTCATCAAAAGCTGACCTGCAAGCATCATTAAAAATGAAATCAGTTTCTTTTTGGAGGAGTTTAGATAGGGGTAGAGCGATCTTACTAAAGTCCTTGATGAATCTTCTATAAAATCCTGCATGGCCAAGAAAAGAGCGAACTTCCCGCACAGAAGCGGGGTAAGGCAAAGAAGATATAACATCAACTTTAGCTTTATCTACTTCTATGCCATGTGATGACACTATATGGCCTAGGACTATCCCTTGCTCTACCATGAAATGGCATTTCTCATAATTCAAAACCAAATTCTTTTTTATGCATCTATCAAGTACTCTCTCCAAATTTTTCAAGCATGCATCAAATGAGTCTCCATAAACAGAAAAATCATCCATGAACACTTCCATGCAATCTTCTAACAAGTCAGAAAATATACTTATCATGCATCTTTGAAAAGTGCCAAGTGCATTGCAAAGACCAAAAGGCATGTGTCTGTATGCAAAAGTACCAAAGGGACAGGTGAAGGTAGTCTTCTCCTGATCTTCGGGTGCAACGTGAATTTGAAAATATCCAGAAAAACCATCAAGAAAACAGTAGTGAGACTTTCCAGCAAGTCTTTCAAGCATTTGATCAATAAAAGGAAGAAGAAAATGATCTTTTCTAGTTGTTTGGTTCAATTTCCTGTAATCAATTCAAACACGCCAACTATTTTATACTCTAGTGGGTACTAGCTCATTATTTTCATTTTCTATAACAGTTACCCCGGTTTTCTTTGGCATTACTTGTACTAGACTCACCCACTTACTATCAGAGATAGGATAAATAATACCAGCTTTGAGGAGCTTACTTACCTCCTTCTTGACCACATCAAGAATCATAGGGTTAAGTCGTCTTTGGGGCTGCCTGACTGGTTTAGTTTCTTCTTCAAGAAGAATGTGATCCATGCACATAGAAGGACTAATCCCAGGAATGTCTGCTAGAGTCCACCCAATTGCCTTCTTGTTCTTTTTCAACAAACTTATCAATTTTTGTTCTTGATCAGGCTCTAGATTGTTGGCTACAATCACTGGAAGCTGGTCTCCTACTTCTAGGAAGGCATACTTGAGGTTTTCTGGTAAAGCCTTCAACTCAAATGCAGGTGGTTGGATGGAGGATGAAATCAGTTTTTGTGGAGTCACATCCAAGGAGGCACCTACAAATTCAGATTGCTCAAAGACAGAATCCTTGGCTCAAGAGGAGGAAGGGTTAGCAGCACAAGAGGAAAGAGAAGAAGAATGTACAACATTACAGTTTAAATCACTACACCTACAACTACCTAAAACAGAAACAGAATCTAAGTCTAAGCTAGAGAAAATTGCAGAATCGGAATACACATCAGAATCCAAACCATTATATAAATTATAATGCAATTCAGAATTGTCAGCAATTAGAGAATTTTCAATTTCAGTGCAAGCATGACAGAATTCAGAACCAGCACAATTGCATTCAAAGGCATCTACCAAATCAGAAAATTCAAGAAAATCAGAAATTAATTCAGTTTGGAAATCATCACATGCCTCATCAACTAAGTAATCCAAAAAGTTAACCACATGCACATTGGAATGATTTTTCATAGGATGTTTTATGGCATCTAAAATGTTAAAATCAATTTTGTTGCCAGCAAACTCCATTGACAAAGTCCCTTCATGCACATTAATAATGGTTTTTGCAGTTTTTAAAAAAGGTCTACCAAGTATTAATGGTGCATGGCCAGGAGTATTATTATTTTCCATATCAAGCACATAAAAATCAGCAAGAAAAATGAGATCTTTGACTCTTACCAGGACATCTTCTAGAACTCCTGCTGAATGTGCTATGCTCCTATTGGCAAGTTAGACAATCACTCCAATTGGTGAAAGAACACCAATCTTGAGGCTTGAGTATACTGATTTGGGCATAACATTGATTGAGGCTCCCAAATCCAGCATAGCATTGGAGAACTCCATGTTGCCTATTGTGCATGGTATTGTGAAAGTTCCAGGGTCTTTGCACTTAGGTGGCATAGGTGGTTGGATGAGTGCAGACACATTTCTCCCCAAATTGACTCTCTCATTACCCCTTAAACGCCTCTTATGAGTGCACAACTCTTTGAGGAACTTGGCATACTTAGGGATTTGCTTAATGGCTTCCAAAAGTAGGATATTAACCTCTATTTTTCTGAAGGTCTCCATGATCTCTTTATCCATGTCAGATTCAGAAGCTTTCCTTGATTGAGTCTGCCTATTGGGGAAAGGAAGAGGAATTTTCTGAACCACTTCTTCAACCTTTTTATTTTGCTCACTGGTTGAGGATGAAGGAACACTTTGCTGGACATTTGATTTTTTTGGTTCAGATTCAGAAGCTGGACTGTCTACTTGCTTGCCACTCCTCAAGATGATGGCACTCACATTGCCTCTTGGGTTGATCACTGGTTGGGATGGCAAACTCCCTGAACCTTGACTTTTCAGCTCATTGACCGTTGTGGCTAACTGACTAATCTTAGTCTCCAAATTCTGCATATTGGTCTCTGTTCTCTGCTGGAACTGAAGAGTATTGGCAGTCAGTTGCTTCATTAAATCCTCAAGACTAGGCTCAGGTTTCTTGGGTGCTGAAGGAGGTGTATGGATAGGTTCAGGTTAATTGTATCTTGCATGGGGTGGCTGGTAAGGGGGGTTGGAGGTATTCCCATACTTGAAAGCTGGATGATCACGCCACCCAGGATTGTAGGTGGAAGAATATGGGTCATATCTCTGTTGTGGCTGCATAGGTCTACTAGGGAATATACCAGCACATGACTCAGTTGGGGTCTCTTGCAGCTGAGGGCACTGATCAGTATGGTGGGTATTCAGGGAACAAATACCACAGACTAAAGGAGGAAGGACTTGTTGTTGTGTTCTCTGATTTAATGCCAATTGCCTCACCATTGAAGCTAACTCTTCCAATTTATTTTCTATCCTTTGTTGCTCCATAGGAGGTGTCCTCACTTCATTGACAGTAACTGTTGCATCACTCAATCTGGTGCCAAATTGCTGAGCATTTTGGGCCATCTTGGCCAACAATTCGTTTACTGCAGCAGGAGTCTTATTGTAATACCCATGAAAAATAAAATATAAATATTTGTTTACAAACTACTGTTACTATTTCAGTATATGATACTATTCATCCATATAATACTATTTACATATACGATACTGTTCATTTATACAATCGAAATGTCAAGTACTAGATGTGGTTTGGTCATAAGAGAAAACTAGAAAGAAGTTCGTGGGAGAAAATGACGTTTTATGTGTAAAAATACCCTCAGGGACTAAAGTGAAAGGACTGAATTGAAAAGAAACTTAAAGGTTTAAGGTGAAAGGATAGTTTTCCTTTTAAGTTTCCAATAGTAATTTGCGTGAGGTGCACAGTAACTGCATTATTAGAAATGTCATTTTCATGAATAGTAAATTGAATATTTTATTAGCGCATAGTATCAAATAGTACCATTGACTTTTGCTATAAATAGGCCCTTCCATTTCACTTCTAAACTCACACCTTCAACTTCTCTTCTTCTCTCCTTAAGTTTCTCTTACTCCAAAGCTAGGCCTCTGAGATTTTGGGTCTTTCCTTTTCAGCTTAGGTAAGGATACTATGCCCTTTCTACTCTTTCCTGGGAACTTACCTGGTGTACTCTTTTACAGATTGTATTCTCTATTTCTGGTATAAATAGTAACTGTACGTATGAATAGTAACTATATGAATAGTAACCATACATATGAATAGTAACCATATATATGAACAGTATTGTACGAAAACAATCCTAACGTATTTTCTCTAATCTTTCATGAAAATCTCCGTAGCAGAACACCGAAATTCACCTGAGCACTCTTGTCTGTAATGACTTAGAGAAGCGATGCTCGTACGGAATCCAGGTGAGTGAAACGACCCCGTTTTAATAGAGTTTTAGCATTACTGGTGATAAAAAGTATGTCGTAGGACACTCCCAAGATTCATAGGGGGAAATTGGATTCAGAATGGCGAATATAATGAGATAATTAATCCAGAAGTATGATTGAATCTCTTGAATTGTGGTTTATAAAGCTATAATATAGTTATATACTATACCTGTTATATGGATGAATATTATATTGAGATTCTGATTATGATATGAAATGCTATTGATTGTGATTGAGCGGGACAGTACCCCCTCTCACGGCAAGGCGGAAAACCCGGTTGACAGGGTGTCTTGACCAATGAGTGTGGAGACAACGATTCCCTCAGTAGGGATATAGCCCGGATTGGTGATAAATCCGTGAGGCGCCCTAGCTAAGAGGATGAGGTTATGCGTCATGGAGGAAATATACATAATTGGTGAGCCGGCCTGTGTGCGCTCTCCGGGATATATTGCCATTGACGAGTACTAGTAACGTTTGTTGAATTGGATGAATTTTTATCTTCTTGTATGTAAGAGGATGATGTTGTGCGTCATGGCGGAAATATACATAATTGGTGAGCCGGCCTGTGTGCGCTCTCTGGGATATATTGCCATTGACGAGTACTAGTAACGTTTGTTGAATTGGATGAATTTTTATCTTATGTCTATTGGTTGAGTATGAGCCTTTGGATATGCTTGCATGACTGGTAATGTATTTGAATTTTATTAACGCGAGGCCGATTCGCTCATTGAGTTTAAAAGCTCACACTGTTTGTACAACCTTTTTGTTCAGATCAGGTTGCCAGCGAAGAATATCTGCTAGAGGAATAGATCACTTTGGACCTTCCCGTTGTCGGGTAGACCCCTCTTTTGTTATAGATTATGTTGCTCTGTAATCGTCTAGGACATCTAGGTCAGGGGTTCGACATTTGGCTTGTATGTCAGTATAATAATGTATTTTAAATTGATAATATATTATTACATGCAAATCATCTCTATGATTTTCAGATAAGAAAATTTGATATATTTATCGGAAGGCTTACAGTGATGAGAGATTCATCATTGTGCCGGTCATGTACCCAGAAAACGGGTCGTGACAAAGTTGGTATCAAAGCAATGGTTGTTAGGTCTCCTAGTGATTACAGAGCAAGGTAACCTTAGTAGGACCTCCTCTATCGTTGTGAACCCGGGCATAACTATAGAGAGACGGCTCTACTGAAGGTCCTGTAGGATGTTTTCATTTCCTTTCCCTCCGAGACTTATCTCTTCTTAAGAAGTATGTTCTCAGTTTTAGTTTTAGACAGATGTGGCTACACTTTTGAACTTAGTCAAGGAAAAGTTGTTACTTGTTTTGATTCCGTTGCTGTCGGATCAAATTTTTATATGGTGGATTTTATAAGCTGAATTCATGATTGATTTTGTGTAGCTATATTATTTTAGGGTACCAGCCAATAAAAGAAACCACTTGCATTAAAAAAAACACTGAAGGATTACATTGCAAAAAAAAAAGGAAAGAGAAGTTTACTCATGCATGAGTAATCTAAAAGCGAGGTGGTCTTGAATTAGGAGGGTTGTATTGTATCATCACCCCTCGACCATTCCTTGGAGCAAGAGACATAGCAATGTCACGGAGGGTAGTGTAAATTCCATTCATACAATCAACACTTCTTTGCTGTTGATTGCAGAAGCACTAGGTGGACCAATAGAAGAACCTATCTATTCTCGAAATCATTGCCGCGTTATTACGTTTGGTTAACTTCTCCAGATCTTCTATCATCTTCTTGAGGTTTTTCACCTCCTGCTCTAAACAGGCGATTTTGTCCTCCGAGCTATGGCCTGTGCTAATCTCCTCAGCTTCCTCATTCTTCTTCATCTTCTTTTCCTTTTGATTCTCTTGAGGTCCCTCGAGAGGTCTTTTGCCCTTGTCCCTGCATAAACTTAAGTTTAAGTCAAGTTCTTCTTCCTTAGCCTCTACTGTGAGATCAATGTACTTCCTTGAGGCCATGATTTGGAAAAATTTAGAAATTTTTGTAAGAGTATGAGGCGAGAGGAATGCTAGAAGATTGTAGGCTCAGAGATTATTACTCTTTGTGGTGTGGTAACTGAGAACGCTGAGAAGGTTTTTATAGAGAAAAATTTGGACTAAGAGACAAAGAAGATATCTCTTCACCACACCCCTACACGATCAACCTATGGATTTCTGCAAGCTGGAAGCCAGAAGTCTAGGGTAGGCATGCACACCGATAGTGCATTGCATTAATGCCAAAACCATGAAAGTCAATATTCGGTGGATGTGCGGTCGATTTTACTTGGTTTTCCCATTTCTCCCGTTGGCATTTTTCGAAATTCAAAGAAGTTAAGAATATAGCCATTAAAGATTGCCTTGGATGCTTTTATGATGAACTGAAATGCATTTCTCTATTTTATTGTGTTGTTCTTGAGAGCCTTCAGTTGAGTATAATATACATAACTGATTGAATCATGTTGTAATTACATGTATGTATGTTATTCATGCATAATGAGTGAAGGCTACGACCAAGGAGAATATGTGATGATCCTACATATACTCATAGAGAATGTGAAATCAAAATGACTTGGATAGAATGAAATGTGTAGAGGATAATACATCTTCATGGTTACACATACTTACATATAATGCTTTCATGGGCAAATGAAAGGCAGTGATTTCCTTACATCATGATAATGCTTAAGGCATGCGACCGTAAGCAGTTAACTTTGTTTTAAAATATATATATTTACATATATATTATGTGTAAGTCTAGAGTAAAGACACCGATTAGAATATAAGATAAGGCTAATATGAGACTACCCGATCATAGAGTGATATCGTGATCTGAGATTACACTATAAGACAAGTATAGAGTGAGGAAATTATAGATTGAAACGGCGATTAGTCGAAAATTTTGAGAAAGGTCAAGATTAGCCGAAAATTTTTTTGAGGAAATCTTTGACTTATGTTAATTGCATTAAATTATATTTACTATTTACTTGCATGTCCGACATTAATTGCTGGCATTGCGACGTATGTGATCTGTAAACCTTATACCGAGCGGCGTGTAGGTTGTGGTGGCTTTAGCTCCAGGGGCTTCGGGTTGTCTATAAATCTTGTACGCCCGTTACCCCACTCATCGCACCAAGCAAACCTACTTCTTTCATTACATACCTATTTCTCAATCTCCATTCCTTTCTCATTCAAAGTTATTTCTGAGATCCCTAGAGCAATGGCCGATAATAAGTCTTTCAACTTGAATTTTGAGACTGGCAATGTAGAGCTTGATTTAAATCTAAGTCTCGGAGACAACAAAGGGAAGAGACCTGTAGACAGGTCACCAGAAATTAAGAAAAGAAAGAGGGATGTAATAGAGTTGGAGGAGGACAGTACTGCAACATCCTCAGAAAATAAGCTTGCATTCCTGGAGCGTAAGATCGAAAATCTGGAGCGTAAGATAGAGAGCCTGGAATACAAGACAGAGGACCAGAAGCGACTAATAAATCGTCTCTTTGAAAACCAAGAGAAACTGATAAACCGTCGTTTCGGAGAACTAGCTAATCGAGTTGATAGACATTCAATGTTTGCAACTCAAAATTTTCGTGACCAACAAGCAAGGTGTATTGACTGTATGAACGGAGTAACTTCTGCTCTTCGCCAAATTTCTCAGGCGCTTCCTCCAGAAACCCTTTCTAGGCTGCAACGATTAGCTTCCTCATTAAGGTCTGAAGCACCTTCCTCTTCTAGACCCAGAGCACCTTTTACATTTCAAAAGCCTCCTCGTCCTTAATTTATTTTTTCTTTTGTTTGTACCTAAAGCTATATTTGGTCTAAGCTTCACGTATTAAAATTATCTATGTACTAGAAATAAAATTTAAGTTAGTATTTAGATCTTCTTTGTTGAAGTGATTCCTTTTACTGAAAGAACTTGAGGAGTGAGAAGATGTTGGACTTATATTTCGTACTTGATTATGGAAATTCTAAAGCAGAATATGATAATATCCTTTTGACTGAGAAGAGTTACTAAAATGATATTTCATTGTATTTCTGAGCTATGGAGGAGTGCTAAATAAGTATTTTATGAACCTATACATAGAGAACTATGGGTTTGCCCTAATCATTGAAGAGATATGACTCTATATGAGTTATTGAGGTGAGAGGAATTTCCATATATATAATTATGCATGAGGAGTATGTTATTTACTTATCACATTTTCTAGGATTGTTCTTCCTAGAGATTTATGTAATGATTTCATGTGATTTTGCCTTTTATATGACGCCTTCAGTTGAGAGTATCGCCTTAAGGTAGAAGGATCGCATTCGGGCAAAAGTATTACCTATGGCCAAAATGATGCTTTCGGGTGAGGTGCTTGTAATCATAAAAGTTATAAGCTATGTGTGTGGAAACATGTGTTCTGATATTCAGTATGAACTAGAAAGACCACGTGCCATTTTTGAAGACGACATCTATTTGAAGTTTTACATAGAGACAAAGTTCGTCTCTGATTAGGTGGTTTAAGTTTGGTAAAGGTTATGAGGATGAGACACTTTATGGTACAAAAGGTTGTGGAAAAGATCAAACTGATGAGGAAGAGATTACTTGCTGTTTAGAAAAGGCAAAAGTCTTATGCAAATTATTGATAATGCGGTCTAGAGTTCATAGTCAATGGTATAATGTTCTTGTAAATCTCACCAAGGATGTGATGAGGTTTTGGAAGAAAGAGATGCAAAAGATGAGATATGGACGAAGTAATCACACTTATTTCAGTCTTGAGATGAGTTTTGAATTCGGGGGACCGAATTCTCTTAAGGGGGTGATAATGTAATACCCATGAAAAATAAAATATAAATATTTGTTTACAAACTACTGTTACTATTTCAGTATACGATACTATTCATCTGTATAATACTATTTACGTATACGATACTGTTCATTTATACAATCGAAATGTCAAGTACTAGATGTGGTTTGGTCATAAGAGAAAACCAGAAAGAAGTTCGTGGGAGAAAATGACGTTTTATGTGTAAAAATACCCTCAGGGACTAAAGTGAAAGGACTGAATTGAAAAGAAACTTAAAGGTTTAAGGTGAAAGGATAGTTTTCCTTTTAAGTTTCCAATAGTAATAACTTTGCGTAAGGTGCACAGTAACTGCATTATTAGAAATGTCATTTTCATGAATAGTAAATTGAATATTTTATTAGCGCATAGTGTCAAATAGTACCCTTGACTTTTGCTATAAATAGGCCCTTTCATTTCACTTCTAAACTCACACCTTCAACTTCTCTTCTTCTCTCCTTAAGTTTCTCTTACTCCAAAGCTAGGCCTCTGAGATTTTGGGTCTTTCCTTTTCAGCTTAGGTAAGGATACTATGCCCTTTCTATGTCTTTCAAATTTTAGAAGTTATTTTCTTAAGTATGCTCTGTGGTTGCGGCCTTGGCTGATCTTCCACATCAGAAAAACTGTCCTTAGCTGTTTATATGTTATTTTGATTCTCTGATTACCGAAATAGAATGTAAACTGTGAAGAATACATGTCTAGGAAAGTTCTGGCTAAGGAAAGACCTGGTTTTTAAGTGTGTCCAGTGTGACCCTCCACTCTTTCCTGGGAACTTACCTGGTGTACTCTTTTACAGATTGTATTCTCTATTTCTGGTATAAATAGTAACCGTACGTATGAATAGTAATCATATGAATAGTAACCGTACGTATAAATAGTAACCGTACGTATGAATAGTAACCGTATATATGAACAGTATTTGTACGAAAACAATCCTAACATATTTTCTCTAATCTTTCATGAAAATCTCCGTAGCAGAACACCGAAATTCACCTGAGCACTCTTGTCTGTAATGACTTAGAGAAGCGATACTCGTACGGAATCCAGGTGAGTGAAACGACCCCGTTTTAATAGAGTTTTGCATTACTGGTGATAAAAAGTATGTCGTAGGACACTCCCAAGATTCATAGGGGGAAATTGGATTCAGAATGGCGAATATAATGAGATAATTAATCCAGAAGTATGATTGAATCTCTTGAATTGTGGTTTATAAAGCTATAATATAGTTATATACTATACCTGTTATATGGATGAATATTATATTGAGATTCTGATTATGATATGAAATGCTATTGATTGTGATTGAGCGGGACAGTACCCCCTCTCACGGCAAGGCGGAAAACCTGGTTGACAGGGTGTCTTGACCAATGAGTGTGGAGACAACGATTCCCTCAGTAGGGATATAGCCCGGATTGGTGATAAATCCGTGAAGCGCCCTAGCTAAGAGGATGAGGTTGTGCGTCATGACGGAAATATACATAATTGGTGAGCCGGCCTGTGTGCGCTCTCCGGGATATATTGCCATTGACGAGTACTAGTAACGTTTGTTGAATTGGATGAATTTTTATCTTCTTGTATGTAAGAGGATGATGTTGTGCGTCATGGCAGAAATATACATAATTGGTGAGCCGGCCTGTGTGCGCTCTCTGGGATATATTGCCATTGACGAGTACTAGTAACGTTTGTTGAATTGGATGAATTTTTATCTTATGTCTATTGGTTGAGTATGAGCCTTTGGATATGCTTGCATGACTGGTATTTGAATTTTATTAAGGCCGATTCGCTCATTGAGTTTAAAAGCTCACACTGTTTGTACAACCTTTTTGTTCAGATCAGGTTGCCAGCGAAGAATATCTGCTAGAGGAATAGATCACTTTGGACCTTCCCGTTGTCGGGTAGACCCCTCTTTTGTTATAGATTATGTTGCTCTGTAATCGTCTAGGACATCTAGGTCAGGGGTTCGACATTTGGCTTGTATGTCAGTATAATAATGTATTTTAAATTGATAATATATTATTACATGCAAATCATCTCTATGATTTTCAGATAAGAAAATTTGATATATTTATCGGAAGGCTTACAGTGATGAGAGATTCATCATTGTGCCGGTCATGTGCCCAGAAAACGGGTCGTGACACTTATCCACCAATGCCCCACCAGCAGCTGCATCAACTATGTATCTGTCCATAGGTAGTAATCCTTCATAGAAATATTGGATGAGAAGCTGCTCTGAAATTTGGTGGTTTAGACAGCATGAGCAAAGCTTCTTAAACCTCTCCCAATATTCATGCAGAGACTCACCATTCAACTGTCTAATCCCACTAATATCCTTCCTGATTGCTGCTATTTTGGAGGCTGGAAAGAATTTTTCTAAGAACAACTTCTTCAGCTCATCCTATCTTGTTATCAAGGCAGTGGGTAGATAGTAAAGCCAATCCTTGGCTACCCCATCCAGAAAGAAAGGAAATGCTATTAATTTGATCTGTTCTTCTCCAACTCCATGTGGTCTCATGGTAGAGCAGACAACATGGAACTCCTTTAAGTGTTTGTGTGGATCTTCTCCTGCAAGGCCATGAAACTTGGGTAAAAAATGAATTAGACCAGATTTTAGTTCAAAATTAGCATCCAACTCAGGATAATTTATGCACAATGGTTGATAATGCACATCAGGTGCAATCAACTCTTTAATTGATTGTTCTTGCCTATTTTGAGGCACTTGTGCATTTTGGATATCCATCCCAGTTGTCCCAGCTGACTCAGAATCAGTAGACCCCAACACAATATCAGATTCAAAATCTAATTCAACTTCTACACTATTGACAGCAAACTCAACAATTTCAGCAAGAATTTCAGAAACTATACTAGTCCTAATGCTATTACTTCTCACTAGCCTATGGAAGGTCCTATCTATTTCTGGATCAAAAGGTGGTAAGTCCATGTTATGAGACCTTCTCATACACTAGGAAGGGCAAAAATCACAAGAAAACAACAAAAAGAACAAAAACAGCAAAATAAGAACACAAGGCTCCAACCAAGGAAAATGACCAAAAATGAAGTATCTCAGAAAAATCTAATTTTTCTTGGAAAAATCCTTCACCAATTGGAGGAACAAAATCAACAAACAGAACTCAAAAATAAGATCTACAAAAATCAAACCAAAAATCACAAGTAATTGGAAAAATGGTTAAAATTATTGTAAAATGGAAAAAGTAGTCTAAACGTTGAAATTTTGCCGAGATAGGGCGGTGCTCCTTTGTCGTGAGGAGTTATGCCCGAAACGGTCGTGTTTAGTGGACTACCAATTTTTAAGTCAATCCGATTTAGTTTTTTTTGCTGATGAATAGTGGCTGAAATATAACTAGGAAACTTGAAAAATTGACTTGAAGAATTTGTAATCACTTCCAACAATACCAAGCCACTTAAAAAGAAACAAGAACACAATAGAACAACTAATTAACACTTAAAAATGAATTGGCTCCCTGGAAACGGCGCCAAAATTCTGGTTCATGCCACTACAATGTCGAATCGCCCAGAATTGAATTCGTGGCAATTTACAGTATAGTGATCCCCAAGTCGTATTCACTCAAGGAGCCTTACTCCTAAACACTAATTAATCGTTCTAAACACCCAAACACTAATGAAAAGTACATAAACGGGGGGGGTTTGTTGGAAGTACTAATAAAAACAGAACAGAACAGCAACCAAATAACTACAACAGCAACAGCAGCGAAATTTGCAAGGTGTTGACAGTAAAGAGACTATGTAATCAGCCACTAGGATTCATGAGAGTGCAACTATCATTACCTAACTCATTGATTCAATTTTGTTCTCATTCCATTATTTGGTTCTTTATGAAAATGGTTCTAGAATAACATCTAGGATTTAATGCTACTAATTACAGTCAAGAACATCTCTCTACTATAACCAGATGCATTCAGTAGAAAATCTCAACCAAACCAAGTTAAATATATCATCTAACTAGTCATTTCGCCTCCCTCACTTTCCTAATCAGTCAAGCAAGGTTATATCTTATATATATAAGTCAGTTTATGTTACTTCTCAAGCTCTAATCAGAATCTGACAGCAACATAAACATAACAGCAAAACAGAAATGAAATGAGATGAAAATGGAGAATAAAACACTTAGCTTTCATTCTTAGTTCAAGCTACAACATCCCAGTGGTCCAGTGACTGATTACAATGAAGACTTAGCCCTCCATGAGAGCAAAACAGCAAATGACAGAAGAGAAAACAGAGAGGAAAAAGAGCTACAAAATTCCTCAGTTGCAGAAAATAAAAGTGTCCTCTGATTTTTAAAACTGATGCCCTCAATGCCTTGGAATATTCTACCCTAGATGCCTCCTTGGATGCCTCCTTGGTGCTTCTTCCATGATGTAGGCAGCAAGACAACAGCAGAAAAGTGGCAACAGCAGCAGACAAGTTACTCCACTCCTTTGCTATTTCTGTCTGCCATTGATTGCTGCAGAAGGCCCATGCTGTCAAAGCAGAAACCACATTCCCCTTTGCTGTAAAGTGTAGAACAGTGGGGACCAGAAATCCAGTCAGCCTTAGTCAACCAGTCAATGCCCAGTCAGCATGTCCAGGTAGCCTCCAAGTAAGCAAAATGTCTATGTCAGCAATTTTTCTCTCAAATAATTAGATCTGAAATTAAGCACATGAATTAATTGGGATAAAATTATGAATTTGAATCATATAAATTTTATAATTAATTTTCATCCAATAAATTCAAAATATAATAAAATAGGAGAGTTGGCAACATTGAAATAGCAATAGGACTAAGATAGGGACTAAATAGTATATGAAAATGCTTGATATCAACTATAAATATGTACATACGACATGAAGTTGATGTATTCATGTTATGTATTGAAATGTGAAAGTGAGGCTATTATAACTTCATTTATAAATTTATAATCATGAGAATACATTTATAAAGTCAGGATATATAATATAAAATCATGAAATTGTCATGAAATAGGATGTGTATGATTGCTTATGTTTGTGTGATGTGATTGATGACGAACGTTATGAGGATGGGTCCCTGTGTGGGAGTAAAAAGGGAGGAGTAGGAGTTAATAAGGGTGGAATGAAACTACTGTTGGCCACGTGATATTGATTATGATATTCGTCCCTTTAAGGGCGGGGTGAAATAAGGTTGGACTATAGATTTGTCCCTTTGAGGACGGGGATGAAACAAGGGAAGATACGGCTGGAGCCGCGGGGCAACGGCCACTTTATGTGACGAGACCCAAAAAATGTCTGGGAACTTAAACTGGAATTGTATAAATTGTATGAATTGTTTGAAATGTGATTTGGCTTAATCTTGAATGTGTTTGTTAATAATTGCAAGGTGATTTCAATGTATGTGTCTTGATAAATATCTTGTATATCAAAACTTAGATGATTGTACTGTTAGATCAAATATGTATATCTGCATGTTTATATATACCTATATTATGTGTGAATGTGATAGGATTCTCTCAAGTAGAAGCTGTCTTCAGTTTCAGGTATGGAGAACTTCTAGTCCGATGACGTTCACACCAAGATTACCTTTCCATTTGTTCAGGGTAAAGGTATAATATTTAGGTCTTATTCTAAGTTTTATAAATCTAGAAAAGCTTTGTAATAGGGTAGGTTCGTTCAACAATGTAATGTGTATGATTGTAGCGTGTATGGAGAACTCGGTTTAGCTATACTTTCTTATCTTTTGTGAAAAGAGGAATAGTTCGCTTATTTTAATTCTTAAATTGTGTAATTTAAATTAATTGCATTCAAAAGAATAACCAAGATAAGGATCAGTATTGCACTTAAGAGAAAAATAGGCTTACGAAGGTGAGGTGAAATTCACCTTCCATACCGGTCACGTGCTCAGATTTTGGGACGTGACAACCAAAGCCTATTTGTATATCTCTGTGATCGTGATGGGAGAATGGAAGGGATTTTAGATTTCTGATATCCTCAACTACTTGTGGCTGTACAAGCTTAGCACTTAGAGCTTGTCTCAGAAACAAAGTAATGAGATAAAGAATAAATTGGGTAAAAGGTAAAGTAAATGAATAGTAAAGAAAATATCTTCTATATTCATTAGAGAAATATTACATGTATTTACATCTATTTATAATCACTAATTACACTCACTAAACTAATCTATAACTAATTAATAGAAAGTAAAACTAAGCTAACAGTAAGCTAACAGATTTGTACAGCTGGTATATTAAACATAAACTACATAAATAAAATCTCTTTACCCCCTTAAGTTGGAGCTTGGTAACAATCCTTTAAGCCCAACTTGCACATCATTTCACTGAACATAGAACCTGTAAGAGCCTTGGTGAAGGAATCAGCTAATTGTTGTGAGGAGGAAACATGCTTTGGAAATATGAATTTATCCTTGACCTTATCACTGATAAAATGGCAATCGATATCCAAATTTTTGGTTCTCTTATGAAATATTGGATTTTCTAAGATATGGATTGCTACTTGGTCATCACAGTAGAGTGTGATAGGTGTGTGGACTACAATTTGAAAATCACATAAAATATAGCTAATCCATTATAATTCACATATGGTAGCTGCCATGGCCCTATATTCACCTTTAGCAGATGACCTTGACATTGTTGTTTATTTCTTATTTTCCAAGAAATAAGAGAAGTCCCCATAAAAATACAATAATCAGTGAGACACCTTTTGGTCTTAATACAAGACCTCCAATCAAAATCTGAATATGCTGTCAATTCAAGAGTATTCATGGAAGAAAAAAATAATCCCAAAGAGGGACACCCCTTCAAATACCTTAGAATATATGAAGCTCCTTGCCAATGAGTATCCCTCAGATCTTGCACAAATTGACTAAGTTGTTGTGTGGCATAGGAAATATCAGGTCTAGTGAATCCAAGGTAAAGAAGGTATCCAATCAATCTTCCATACCTCTGTGGATCAGATAAGAGCTTATCTTCACTGCTGCAAAATTTGATGCCCTTAGGTAACGAAGATGAAGCTTGTTAGTAATCAATTAAACCAATATCTTGCAACAAGTCCAGTACATACTTCCTTTGATTTACCCATAAACCACTTTAAAATCTTGTGAATTCCAGACCTAAAAAATACTTTGCATGTTTTAGGTCTTTAACGGTGAACTTGTGATCTAAAAACTCCTTAACAAGTGTTATTTCTGTATCGAGTCACCTGTCAACAAGATATCATCCACATGCACTAATAATGCCAAGAAAAATTTGCTTAAGATAAAATGAATCAACAATGGTCATGTGTGGACTGTACAAAACCATAACTCTTCAACTGTGAAGTAAGTTCAGTATTCCATTGTCTTGAGGCTTGCTTCAAGCCATATAGTGACTTCCTTAATTTGCATACTTGACCATGTTTCACTTTATTATAGCCTTCAGGTGCAACCATGTATACTTCCTCATCTAGATATCCATGCAAAAATGCATTAGTGATATCTAGTTGATGAAGTAATCAAGATTTTGCTACTGCCAATGTCAAAAATATCCTTAAAGTGACTACTTTTGCCACTGGTGAGAAATTATCATGGAAATCCACACCTTTGAGTTGGTGATAGCCCTTAGCTACCAACTTAGCTTTATTCCTCTCTGCACTTCCATCAGCTTTAAGCTTCACCTTATACACCCACTTACACCTAATTGGCTTTTTACCCTTTGGTAACTCTGTAATTTCCCAAGTTTTATTCTTCTTTAAAGCATTAATCTCAGCCTTCATTACCTCTACCCGCATTGCCTCTTTCTCTGCCTCTAAGTAATTAAGTGGTTCTTGAAAAATTGATAAATTTGCTACAAAAGTCTTGTGTTCAAGTGAAAAGTGATTAGGTAAAGAGCAAGTAAGAGAACTAATAGAATTAGAATTCTCCAACCTATTCCTATGGGATTTACAACTAATATGACACACAAAATCTTCCATCCAAGTAGGCCTTTGTTTAACCTTACTACTATGCCTGGTCTGTACTACACCTTTTTTGGCATTTTGTTCTTCTATGACACTAGATTCATGTGTACTACTGCTACTTTCATTTTGGCTATGTTCTTGGTTAATATTAGTTACTGGCAAGGTAATCCTTCTGTCATACTCTTCCTCCAAATTAACAGAAACCATAGGTAGAGAAAGATTATCATTCAAACTCATTTCTCTATATGTATCTGATTTAAAAGGAAAAACTTCTTCATGAAAAACTACATTTCTAGATACTACAATCATCCTAGTATCTAGAGGATACACTTTATACCCCTTCTGACTAGGGGCATAACCAACAAATATTCCCTATTTTGCTTTAGGACCAAATTTATCCTTATTTGGTTGTATATTGGTAATATAGCTTAAACAACCAAAACACTTCAAATTATCATATACTGCATCTTTTCCAAAAAGAATATAATAAGGCGTCTTTGAATTTAAAATAGAAAATGGTAATCTATTTGTCAAATAAATTGCATGTAACACAGCCTTTCCCCAAAATTTCATAGGCATACCTGCTTAATACAGTAAAGCCCTTGTTACTTATAGTATACTCTTGTGCTTTCTTTCCACCTCCCCATTCTGCTGGGGTGTTTACGTACAACTTCTTTGGTGAAGGATACCAAGATCACTAAATAACGTTTGGCACGTTGCACTAAGGAATTTTGTACCGTTGTCTGACCTCATTGTCTTTATTGCCTTCCCATATTGATTTTTGACCATTGCCAAGAATTTCTTCAAGTGAAATATAGTCTGGCCTTTCTTCCTCATCAAATATTGCTATGTGGACCTGCTATAATCATCCACCACTGTCAGAAAATATTTGGCACCAGTAACACTTTCTCCCCTATAGAAGCCCTAAATATCCATGTGTAACAATTCAAAAATTGTGTTGGTGCTACTGTCACTAATAGGAAAAGATAACCTTGTTTGTTTGTCAATTTGGTATACATTACAGTGGCTCAAACTCTTACCTTTATTGTTGTAAAAAGATAAATGTTACATCATTGTTTTAGATGGATGTCTCATCCTTATGTGCCAAACAATACATGAATTCACATTATTTATCTGTAATATCCCAAGAATTTATATGAATATTTAAAGTCTAATTTGAAGTTTAGTGAAAAATTTAATTACGTGGAAAATGTGCTTTTTGAATTAGTGAAGAAAATCTGGGAATAGAAATTTTTATTTTTAATTTAGGAAATTTTTACAAATTCTCAAGGACTAAAGTGAAAAGAAAAGAAAATATGGATTACTTTTGAGAAATGACCAAATAGGAACCTGAGAGGAAGAATAAAGCTTATGAGAATTAATTATGAGTCCAGTACCGAAAAGATGATGGATTCTAGGTTAAAGTGGTATTTGAGATATCGAGAGGGATTAAAGTGAACAAATCTTATAAGCTAAGGTGGCTATGAGCGATTTTATCGAAAAAGAAATTGGTGGGGCCCACGCGTATACATTTCTCTCTTATTCTTTTCTTTCTCTCATTTCTCCCGTAGCTTCCTCACTTTCTCTCTCTCGGTTATGCATCCAAGAGAATTTTTTCATCAACCATTCATGCAATTTTTGCTTGGGGAAGGAAGCCATGAAAGTTAGGAGGATTGGTAAGTTGATGTTCTTCTTCTTCTTCCTCTTATTACAAGAACAAATCCTTGGTTATCATTTTACAAAATTTTTGTAGAATATTTTAATGGATGAATTTAAGTGTGGATGTTAATCTAAAACATTCCTAGGTGGTTTATGATGTTATTAGAACAAGAAATTTGGAGAAAACTAGGAGAAATTCGTAGAATTTGGATATTTGAAAATAGTGTTCTTGATGAAAATTTGAGATTTGAGCTTGGATTGTTGGTAGAAATTGGGGGTTTTGGTGTTAAAACACTCCTTAGACATTAAGGATGAAAACCCATGGAAGAAATCAAAAGAAATGTTGTTTTAGATATGATTTTAGGATTTTTGGATGAAGAACACAAAGAACATCGAAAATTTTCCCCATAAATTACTGTTCATCGGAAAAATTTTTCCAGATTTTCTCGGCTACTATAGCGTTGACTCGGTCAACGTTACTGTAGCGTTGACTCGGTCAACGTTACTGTAGCGTTGACTCAGTCAACGTTACTGTAGCTGCATTGACCGTTACTGTAGCATCCATTTTTTTTTAAATATCGTTGAAAAGCTCTTTGAGTCTAGTTTCCAATGGTATAAGTTTCATCTGGATATTCATTACCAGTTAGGAGTTATGATTTGAGAAGTAAGTGAAGGTCGGGAATAGTGGTAGGAAATTTCTCTATTTCGTAACCCTGATGGTTTTTATCTGGTTACAATAGGAATGGT
The DNA here is from genome assembly GCA_037074585.1 of Biancaea sappan. Classification (NCBI taxonomy): domain Eukaryota; kingdom Viridiplantae; phylum Streptophyta; class Magnoliopsida; order Fabales; family Fabaceae; genus Biancaea; species Biancaea sappan. The sequence continues at coordinate 50,923,805 of CM073496.1, read as the reverse complement.
CAAGGCACAAGGTGGGAGTGCCGAGAGCATAAAATCCAGGTGAGTGGGATTTATACTTCCTATGACTAAATCTTTTCTTTAAAGTTCTTGGCATCATAGTGAGAGCATGTAGTGTATCTTAGTGTGAAGGCAGTGATAGTTAACTTATATATTGATATTCATTATGAATTGAGATTTTCTTGCATAAGTTACATTCATGCGCACTTTCTAGAATTAAAGAATTGTGTTCTTGAATAGATTGATATGGATATATCTATACATAAACACCATTATATGAATGTTGCGTGAAGAAGACACGAATACCATTGTGAGGACTTGTAAATACAAATCAGCTTCTATGTTTGAGATGTGATTTAAAAGATAAATTCTGTGAACAGTGAATGATTGTATACACGTTGATGAAATTGTGATTAAGTATGGAAAGTAGTATGAGTTATGTTGTGATGAAACTTGTAAATGATTATGAGTTATTTATGATTGTAATTGTGTATGTAATCGGAATGAATGGAAAGGCATGGTGGTGCACCCCATGGAGAAATCTATGTGAAGCTATAAGGGTGGAGAATATAAATGGAGCGATAAAGGTGGATGTGGCGGGGGCCGCGGGCAACGATCCAGAGGCACCCTGGACGACCCGGTTGGTACGGGAAATGTGTGAAATTGATTTCACTGTTTGTTGTTGTGAATTATTTGAATTATGATCGATTACGTATGATTGTTGCATGTTATCATTATGATGCATGGTATTTTTTTTTGTCATAGTGTTGTGTTGTCTGCTCACTGGGCACGTGGTTTGCTCATACCCCTCTTATTAACATTTTTTTCAGAGTTGACAGCTGAAGGTAAATATCTGTACAAGGAATTATGGATCCTTAGCCCATGATTACCTTTTCATTTGTTCAAGATAAAGGTATAATAGTTAAGTCTTATTCTAAGTTGTATAAATCTAGAAATCTCTGTAATCGGGTAGGTTCATTCAGTGATGTAATGTGAATGACTGTAGTGTGTATAGAGAACTCGGTTTGGTTGCATGAAAAAGAATGGTATGATGCTTAAGAGAAAGATAGGCTAACGGAGGTGAAATGAAATTCACTTTCCGTGCCGGTCACTTGTCCAGATTTTGGGACGTGACATTATCATACTTCTATCTACTATATCATAGCTAGACAACAATGCAAAAGTATTCCTTATTGTTTCAGGAAAAAAAGATTTCTTATCTAATATATAAAGCTGCCCCTTGACCTTTCCCAATGCAATTATTCCTTCAGTCCTTAGGTCATGTAACAGGCAGAAGGATGGATAAAAACTGAATTTAAGCATCCTATTTTTGCAAAGCATAGCCACTGACAGTAAATTATGCTTGAAAGTGGGTATGTATTGTGCATTATGCAGAGTTAGTGCCTTATGTAACTTTATATCTCCATGAAAATGAACAACATTAACTTCTCCATTCGATAAATGTATCACACTTTATGTGCTAGATGATTTAGGGAATTAAACAAATTCTTCTCTGCACATACATGATTTGTAGCCCTCGTATCTATTACCTAACAATAATCAAGATCATTTATATGAGAAGAGGAATTGAAACTGATGTTACCAGCATATTATGTAAACTGAGCAAAATTCACTTGTTTTGCATCTTTCATCTGCCTTTGCTTCCCCTTGAGTATTTTGTTTACTTCCTGCTGAGTGAAATCTGTCATTGCCGAGCTCCAATTCACTGCAATTGATTCTGACTTCAACTCATTCCCTTCCTTAAATGGATTGTTAGCCATATTCACAAAGCCTTTTCCATTTACAGCTCATTTATCCTTCTACGGTTTGGTGTTCTGCTATACTGACCTTGATAACAAAGCACTCCCCTCCGTATTACCAGCCATCTCTCCCTGTACAGCTCTTTATTTCTCTACTCGCTGAACCATCAAGTAAGCTTTATTCACGAATGGCAAAGGATCAAGGATCAAAATCTGACTCCTAATTGAGTCATAACTATCATTCAATCCCATGATAAACTAAATTAGCTTGGTCTGTGAAAGAATTTTTATAAAACTTTAAGACACATTGCCCTGAAATTTATCCATAGCTCCATAAGAGCACTGTGGATATGGCTGTAAGAAGTTAATCTATTCCTAGAGCTTCCTTAACCTATTGTAATACATCGTGAGTGACTAATTACCTTGTTCAATAGAAGCAATCTGTCACTGGATGTGGTAGATTAAAGGCTCGTTCCTCTGAACTACTCTTCTAACTCTGTCCAAGGTATTCTAGCCGAGGTACAGTAGACATAAGTCTCAATGATTTCCTTACTCATGGAGTTGATAATCCATGAGCAAACCATTTCATCCACGCGTTCCACTTCACTCGTTCTGGTTCTTCAGTAAGCTCAGTTACAGATCCACTAATGAATCCTAGCTTATTCTTCGCAGCTAACACTCGTCTGATCGAACGGCTCCAAGTCAAGAAGTTTGAATCCGAGAGAGGCATATTGACTAAAACCATACTTGGATTATCTGAATTCTGCATGAGTAATGGATCATCCTGGCTTTGAACTAAAGTCGACCTTCTCTCAGTGTTAGATTATGTTGAATCCTCCATCGCTACTCTCCTTGCTCAATTGCTCAAGATTCGACACCAAATCTTCGGTCGCCACACCAAACCTCCAGTCATTGCACCAAATCTCTAGTTGTCCCTGTGCTCTAATACCATGTACAAGCTCAGCACTTAGAGCTTATCTCAAAAACAAAGTAATGAGATAAAGAATAAATCGAGTAAAAGGAAAAGTAAATGAACAGTGAAGAAAATATCTTCTATATTCATCAGAGAAATATTACATGTATTTATATCTATTTATAATCACTAATTATACTTACTAAACTAATCTGTAACTAATTAACAGAAAGTAAAACTAAGCTAATAGATCTGTACAACTAACATATTAAACATAAACTACATAAATAAAATCTCTTCACTGGCATTGGAGAACTAAACACAACATCCCTAGTTCTTTTCATACCTTAGATTCTGACACCACGAATGTTCTATGTACTTATTGCGTGGCCCAACATGGAGACAAGGTAAAATTCATCGCATCAACTTAACAAGTGTATTAAATTTGACTATTTTCATCCAAGTTCTGTCTTGATAAATTAAGTTTTGAAATTAATTGATTCTCTCTGGGAAGTTGTATTAAAATGGGATTTAGATCAGCTCCAGCACTTTTAGCCACCATTTTAATCGTGATTATTTTAGCTACGGTTAAAACCGTGGAGAAAAATACATGTAACCATGGTTATAACCTTGGCTAAATGTGAGCTGGACTCTTAAGCAACTTATAAGTGCTGGAGCTGATCCACTTCCATTAAAAGGTATGCATCTAATAATGGAAGAGGAAAAGTTTGGATTTAGGATTTGGATGGAAGAGGCCAATACAATAAAGTTAAAGTTTGGTGATAATATTTTAAAATGTTAAGTCAAGGTGTAAGTGATTTATAATTGATTAATTGTAGTGGTCTTCCTCAAAGTTCTGGATAAGGGTGGGGAGGGCATTGTCTTGGTCGTCCATCATACCTAAGATAAAATCAAACCACAACACAAAATAATTATTTGCAATATATCTATCAATTCCATTATTTAGAATTATTGCATACCCAAAAACCAAACCAACCTTATGTAGGTAAGAATTTATAACCCTGTCTCTAAATTTCTTGGTAGAATGTGAGCTTAAAAGAGTATTTTTCCCTAACATCTCCGTTTACTGTAGGGTGAATCGCGGTTTGGAGGAAGGGAGGATGTTTGGGAGATTTGGCAAACAACGACGTTGAGTGTGAACCGGGGTTAAGAGGCGTGGTTGGTCCTGCAGCAATGATTTATGGCTTTTCCGGCAGAGGCAACGCGGTTGGGTTTTTTTTGGACATATGTTGCCCCCAAGTGGAAAGGTGGGAGGAAGGGAGAAGTTATGGAAGGGGAGAGATGGCGGAAGGATCAGTGAGGAAGGGAAGAAGGAAAAAGAGACAGAGGAATCGGACGGGGAAGAATCGGACTGCGGGAAAAAGGAAAGAGGAAACAGGGCAAGAAGGAGGAAAAAGAAAAGAGGAAACCAGGGAAGAAGGAGAAAAAAGGAATAAAAAAATGGTAGGGTAGGCTGAAAGTAAGCTGAAAAAATAAGATTTATTTTAAAAAAAAATAGAATAGTAAAATAAGTTTATTTCAGGAAGTTGAAAATAAAAAAAAGTTGCACACTGTGTATATATCACGCGCATGGGGGGGGAAATCATCCGATTTGCACTTTATTGGCTCTAATTTGTGTTGGCTTATGTGCGCGAGAGCTCACCTCTTCCTTAGCTCTTTATGAGCTCAATATCACATTCACACTTATAAAGCCTCATCACTCTCTTGATTTAAGTAATGTGGAACTTCTTAAGTATAGAATGCTTGCTTTTAATTTATTTATCTTATATCTTTAATGAGAAGTTTATTTTCATTAAATATTATAAGTTTGTTTTCATTAATTTTAATTGAGATAAAATTAATTTAATAGAGAAGACAAAAATTGTATTGAAATTTAGTTGGAGATAAACTTAATTTAATAGAGAAGAAAAATGTTTTGAAATTTAATTAGAGATCTTTAATTTATTGTGAGTAATTAGTAAATTACAAAATAACAAAAATGAAAGAATTCATTAGTGATTATTCTGTAATATTAGACAAATAAACAAAAAAATTAAGTTTCATTTTAAATAAATGACAATAAATAATAATGTTATATAAAAAATTTATGTCTTTTCTGGTAATTACACATCTTAAACCACATTTGCACACTAATATCCAAACATCATATTCGTGCATCAAACCATGTTTGTCTGATCCAAACCACGTTTATGTAAATATCTCCCAAACATAAATCACGTTCATTCAAACTTAGTTTTTTCCAACTACGTTTAATCAAACCTAGTTTTCTCCAACCACGTTTAACCCACCAAGCTCCTAAACACACAATATTATTCACGTTTAATGGAGTTTTAAAGGGTTCTTAAAATAAGAATCGATTCTTATTAAATTTTATTATTGGAGTTCGCCAGTATGACTACCACACTTAAGAATCATTCTTATATATAAGAACCAATATTTAACCAAAAAAAAACTAATAAAAAAAATCAAAAAGTAAACATTAAATACATCTGCATTAATTATCCTAAATTAATTAAAGTAATAAAGAGTTGTTTGTGCGACCTATTTGTGAGTTCTTAAGAGTTGTACCACTCGAGTAAAGAGTTGCTTAAAGTCAAAAGTGGTGATGTAATGTAGTGGGATCTACAATAAGCAACTCATTAGAGTTGCACCATTAGAGATGTTATAAAAGTATCTACAGTAGTGAACCTCACTTGAGTTCTTATTATGAGTCTCACAGCGCCACATGAGCTTAAATAACTACTCTTCACCACTTTAAACAACTCTCTATTTTAGTGGTGAACCTCTTAAGAACTCATAAATAGGTCCCACAATCAACTTTCTAAACTTTAGCATTTATTATTGTTCACTAACTTTTATTATGAGTTGATTATTTTATTACTATTTTTTGTATAAGAATCATTCTTACGCATGACAGCTAACGTGGTGAACTACAGTGGTGAACCGAAATAAAAACGATTCTTAAATTTAAGAATCCCTTAAGAACCACAACTGTAGATGCTCTAAGAAGCTATTTTAGAGTTGTCAAAGTTCTGCTTTGGGAGCCTCGTCAGAGAGAGAGAGAGAGAGATTATGTTAGCACCAAAAAAAAGTCTAATTTGATGACATTAAATAAAATAAATACATTTTTGAGAAAATAACTGGATTAAAGTATAATACTAAATAAATATCCAAATTTATTTAACTGTTGACCATTGTTTAAAAAATTAGACGGATCGGTGACTGGAGGGTAGTTCAGTCCGATTGAACATTTAGACCGAAAAAAGTAAAATTGGTATGAAATCGGTCACCCAAACCGGTCGATTTTATGAGGTAACTGGTTCGTTTGATTTTAAAAAAAAAAAAAAGAAATGGCTTCGTAGGCAAAAGGAAGAAGAGGAAGAGAAGAACTTAAGCCTAAATAAGATCTACTGACGTTGAAGATCTGAGGGAGAGAGACGCCAGAGATCTAAGAGAGAGAGCCAGAGATCTGAGAGAGAGAAAATTCTGAGATATGACAGAGAGGCAAGGAATGGAGTGTCTAAGAGAGAGGCAGGCAACGGAGCGTATGAGAGAAACAGACTAAAGTCTAAAACGAAAAATGAGAGATGGCGAGAGAAGGTGAGCAGAAAATGAAGTCTGAATATGAGAAGGTAAGAGAATGGAAATGTCTAAACGACCTTTGAAGAAGATGAAAAGGTGAGAGGTGATCAAGTGAGAGAAGGCGAAAGTGGAAAAAGATGAAAAGATTGGAGCAATGATATTTTTTGACTGTTGACTTCTAAAGTCTAAACCTAATTGTTTCATTTTTCCAATGTTGTCTTTACAGTTGCCAAGCATGTATATTAAATTTTTTAATATAAATATTAAAAAAATTGTCTTATTATATTTATATAAAATTAATATATATATATATATATATATATATATATTATTTAATTATATATATTATTTTTTAATATTTTTTAAATATTATTAGTTCGACCGCGTTACGATCATCTATATAATAGATTAAAACAATTCCACTCTAAGGCATTAATTATATGAATGTCATTTAATAACATATAATAAATTTAATAAATTAAAATAAAAATTAAATGAATAAATCCATTCCTATCAATGACACCACATTAAATTTATTCTAAGCAATCTTTTTGAGATATACTATAGGGCTCATAGATTACAATATATTAAATGCAAATTTGTGTGATTGAATTTATAATGCATTCAAGTGAATTTAAAAATTTGCATTCAAATAAATTCAAATCATCTCTTTTTAAAATTGTGAATTGTTGTGAATTTAATTAATAATTAAATAATTACAATATATTAAATACAAATTGGTGTAATTGATTTCATAATTGCATTCAAATAAATTTGAAAAATAAGCTATCAAATGAATTCAAATCATCCTTTTAAAACTATGAATCATTGTAAATTTTATTAATAATTCAATAATTGCAAAATATTAAATACAAATTGATGTGATTGATTCTATAATTATATTTAAATGAATTTAAAAATTTGCATTCAAATGAATTCAAACCATTCCTTTTTTAAAACTATGAATCATCGTAAATTTTATTAATAATTTAATGTAATTTAATAATTAAAAAATATTAAATATAAATTGGTGTGATTGATTATATAGATTGCATTCAAATGAATTTAAAAAATTTGAATGCAAATGGATTCAAAACATCCATTTTAAAATTGTGAATTGTCATAAATTTTATCATAAATTTTATTAATAATTTAATAATTAATAATTACATCATTAGCATTTAAATATATTTAATTTACTATTTCAAAATTCACGTTATATAAATAAATTGTCATACCAGCTGTCTTGTATTCTTCTCGTATTTGTATTGAATATTTTTCTTGTAGAATTAGTTTTCATTCCTTTAATGCTTTGCAGATGGCTAAATTTAATGACTTTGTTGATGTTAATGCATCAAGGGATGATTGAAGGATTAAAGTTTGGGTAGTGAGGTTGTAGACAATTCCATAATTCAATATGCCTAAGAAGATTTTTAGTGTGGAAATGGTTTTGCAAGATTCTTAGGTAAATTTAATTTTATTTTTTAGTCTTGTGTTTATTTTTTGGCTTATAAGGATGATCGCATACAAGTTCGTGTAAAGAGATCATATGTGAATAAGTTCAAACGTCAAATAACCGACGGAAATGTTTATGTGATGTTCATGTTTGGTGTAGTTAAGTCTAACAATGATTATCAAATAACGAAACATTCATTCATGCTTGAGTTTTGATTTTCAACTGATGTTCGACTAGCTGAAAATGATTTGAATATTCCAAAATCTATTTTCATATTTTGTTCATTCAGTGATATTTTGGTTCATGTTGCAAACAATAACTATTTAATAGGTTAGTCTTTATCTTATGTTTTATAGATTATGTTTTATTTGTTATTGATTCTAACTTTATACAAATAATATTATTTCGTTTCAGATGTTATTAAGATGGTCAATAAATTCGATCCTATCATAGAGAGCTCAAAGAATGGTACCAAAAGCAGGCGTGTAGAAATTGAGATTAAAGATACAGAATATTGCAGCTATCATTTTTTTTTTGTATTTTGATTATTCTATTTTTTGTATTTATTACTTTATTTTGTTGTATATTTATTATATCTTTCTATTAATGTTCTCTTTTTTTTTTTAACATGTATATATGTGTGTGTGTGTGTGTGTGTGTGTGTGTGTGTGTGTGTGTGTGTGTGTTTTTTTTTTTCTTTTTATAGATATAATAAAATTATGTGTACATTGTGGGGATAATTCACAGACGAGTTTAATCAATATTTTTTCAATAACTTTGGTCATTCAATTAATATTATATTATAAGTTACAAAAATTTTTAAATTTATAAATTATTTCTATATCACATGGATCATAACACTAATTAATTTTAAACTAATAACTTCACTCGATTTTAAAAATCATGTTGATGACATTAACTGCAATGGACCATATTAAAAACTTAATCTTAAAAATATCTAGATTTATTTATAATATTTTTATTAAAAAATCTAATAATAATAATATATATTTAAAAAAATATAAAGAGTACGGTGATTCCCATTTAAGACGACATATTTCATTCGCGCGCCATTATAAATGAAACGACGTCACGTCATTTTCTACGCTTGCTCCCGCCAATTTTGTGATTGAATAATGTTCTTTTCTTTTGACGTGTCTCTCTCGTACCTAACTCTTCCTCTTCCTTTTTTTTTTCCCCTTTAATTTTAAAAGACATAAAGAAAACAAATGAAAAGCTGTACAGCAACAACAACAATAATAATAATAAACGACACAAGCGTGATCAAAACAAAATCATGTCACTTTTTTAACCTCAAAAGCACTAAACTTTAACTTATTTTTAATTCTTATGTGTCAATGCTCAATACCAACTAAACTCTTTTTTGTTTTTAAATATAAAGTATTGATTCAATTAAATTGAAAAGATTTACGATGCACTGTACAGTTTACAGGAGATATACAATAGCGCAAAGCAAAGTATTGATCCAAATTTTTTTTAGTGAATTAAATTATCATATGATCTAATTGAAAATATGACTTGAAAAGAGAAAGATATGCTTCCATTTTGTACTTTTTTTGAATGATTATATATTTTGTAAAATATTTTATGATAAGTAATTTGTAACAATTTATCTAAAAAATAAGAAAATTTATCTTTACTTGTATATATAAATCATATCGGATCACGTAATTCATATATGTTTTTACAGCTTATTTATGGTTTTTCTTTTTTTTTTTTCTGCAACTTTTGTGACACAAAGAAATAAAGAAAAGTTAAAGATCTCTTTATTTTTTTTAATTGAAAAAACGCACATAATTACAAAAGCCGATAAAGTAAAAAGAACTAGAAAGAAACTTCCTATACATAAAAAAGACAAATTTGATATAAAGTTTTTTGTTATATTTTTGTTATTAAGTTATTTAATTAAAATATAATATGTGTAAAATAAAAAAACTAGAAAGAAACTTCCTATAAATAAAAAAAAAGATAAAATTTATATAAAGTTTCTTATATATTTATTATTAAGTTGATAGTAAATGTGAAAGAAAATGTACATAATTTTTTTTCAATTAAAAAATGTATATATGAGAATATTATAAAAAAAAACTCACTTTTCTGGTTCAGGAATTTTTTTTTGGAAAGTTATTTAATCATCAGTCAATTCTAAAAATAATATTTCACCTCCATACTGCCAATATAATTCTATCTGGCTCCTAATTAGCTTGATTGCATCCACGCCTCTGATTTCAATTCTCAAACCTCATAAAGACTTAATTCATAAACAAAAAATAAGTACTAATCTTGTACTCTAAATATTTTAAGACAGTTAATTAAGTATAATTTATGTTCGATCACTTTTTTTATCCCATCCTTAATCATTATTGACATGACTTATAGCCCCACACGTTTTCTTTGAATATTGTTGCAGAGGAATCAACAACAAAAAAAAAATCAAGAGGTTCCATATGAATATTGATCAATATATATATATTCAAAAGATTCTAATTAATGATTTGTATGTTATGCGAAACGATACCAATTTATTAATAAACAAGAGAAAGAATATATAAAATAAGAAGAAATATATTAACAAAAATGACAAGGTCCCTTCTTAATTTATATTATTATGATTAATTGATTATATATGATTTTAGAGCCTTCTATCAATGATCTTTAAAACTATTTGTAAGTAGAATTTTTTTATTTTAAAAATAAATAAATAATTGACATACACTAGTGTATGTGGATCGATTAATTTTAATAATGTGTCATATTTTTTTTAAAAAAATTGAAATACAGTCTATTGTTAAATAATTGATTAATATTAGGTTTTCGAGATTGCCAAAATGGAATCCAAACATGTAAGTGTTGATTTGCACAACAAGACCAATGTGTATATCATGTATATAAGTTGATGAGTCACTTAAAGTATTTGATGGATCAAATTATATTTTGATTTGATATTTTGAAAGCGTAATCTGAAAGGAAAAAAATAAATTTATAAAGTGATTTATTTTATAGTTTAATATAATTATGTATTTTTTATTATATATATTTATTTTTTATTTTAATATACTCTATCAAACATTTTGCTTAAAAAATAAAAAGAATTGCTCTTTATCTGTTTAAATCTATTTGTTTTTCGTGTTTTTTTGCTTAATTTATTTTCTCTGCTTTCTCTTCAAAATTTCTTGACATAAGTAATTGAGTAAATGATGTTGCGTGTTGATTAAGACTGTACTATATATGTGGCTAAAGATAATTTTTAAATAATAAGAAATGAACAAAATATTTAATGTTTGACGTTAAATAGGAACACACACAATGGTAAAACCCTCGGAGTTTGAGAAAATCTTATGACTGCTCCGGCAATAAATTAACATGGGTAATGTTTGGTTGAATGAGTCATGAATGAATGGAGTTAAATATTCGAAAATGCGATAAAATAGGTATAAATGTTAGGGTTTTTCACTATTACATACTTAGAGACATGAGTAAAGGAATAATGGTAATTGAGTTACATATGATATATATATAGTTCAGAATTGAGAATGGTTATCAGGAAAGAAATAAAAATAACCCAGTTATTTTAGAGATTTTAAAAAGTTCAGGTTGGGCGTTCACGCGCCCAAGTCCATCGGTATCGGGGTGCAATGATAACTCCTATTGAGTCATTAACTTGGAGCGTGTGTCTACTCGCTCAACAAGCGAGTGAATATAACAAACATTATAGTCTTTTGCAATTGGTAAAATAAACAACATTAGTTAAATCCTGAGTTGAAGTGTATTAGAACGTAGTTAAAAATTTTACTTATGATTAAAATTATGATTAAAAAAATTATCGTTAATATTTTAGCTATGATTTTGTTAATTATAATTTTAGTCGTGATTAAAATTTTTAGTCACATTTAACTGAGAAAAGCACTCTATTTTTCTTACACCCAGTCTTGAGTTGAACTTATCCCCTAAATATAGTTAACTCCACTTTGCTCAACTTAGCTAGGGTTTTTTAACCCCTCCCTCCCTCCCTCTGCGAAATGCTAATTAATTACCGGTTAGTCAAACTTTGCTCTTTAGTATTTGGATAAATTAATAAATTATACTAACTTTTCAATAGATTTAGTTAAATTATATTTAACTTTTCTCAAATTTATTTTTTGTTGCTGAAATTACATCTTAATTCATATGTTCCTTTTTAACGATAACATTACTTAAAAGTTTGCATTGTTATAAATAAAACCACAATTTTATATTATATGTTAATATTAATTTAACTATTTTTTTTGTCGTATTGAAAATAAAAATATAGCCTCATATTATGTCAAAAGTGAAATCATAAATTAAACTGGAAATATTTCTATAACATATAGAACTGAGTAAAATGATAGTAAACATAATTTTAGTGTTATTTATCGGTCCTCTTAAAACCGAAAGTAATGAAAAAAATGCAAATTTCTATTTGTGGTATTGTTAAAAAGTGGGATTATTAAAGATGTTGCTGGATCCTGAAGAAACCGGGGTTTTTGCAGTGTGAGATCCGAAGAAAGTGGGAAGAAAGGTATTTAAGAATTTAGAAATAAAAGGAAATAGGGGTAATTTATGCGGTGGCAAGGAAAACGAAAGCAACGGTTCCAATCCCACAGTACAGTGGGGCCACTCCCACTGGTCTAGCATTTTGTTGTGGCCATTTCTGTTGATTTGTGTGCGTGGTTTTGGACTGTAAAAGAGTCAGGGTGGGTGCGCTTGTGGCTTCTTCATCTGCGGCATCCATCTCATGCGTTAAATCTTTGAACGCGAAGATTCAGTAAACCGATTTCTCTTTTTTCTGTTCCTTTTGAGAAGTTCGTGCTAAAATTTTGGACCTCGGAGGAGATTTTGTTGCTGAGTTTCTTGTGCAGTCAGTTACGGCTTTTGTTCTATTTCTTGTTCTATCTTCCGGCCCCACCTTTTTCTTCTGCGGTAGCAGATACACGACAACGCCGAAGCCTGCTTTTGCCTTACACTACATCTTCTGCTTTGTTTTTAATCCCTTCGGATTTTGCAATTCAATCAATTCATTACAGTCTCCTCACTGTCTCTCCAACTCTGCCTTCTGTTTCTCACTCTGTAAAGTTTTGCTGTTCTTTACGGCTTCAGGAAGGCCAACTATGGAGGATTCTACTATTTGTTGACATATCCTTCCTCCTTCCATTATGATCAGACCTTCAGGTTTGGATTGTCTGGGTCTGAAAGATGCAAATTATTGAAAACTGTTAAGTCTGACCGATAAAGAAGCTCCTGGAGTCAGAAATAATTGGATCGTCAGCGAAATTGGGAATCAGAGCAATCGTGAGCATCGAGTAAGGATTCTGTTGCTCAGTGCGGAAGATCTTTACTGGATGATTTGCAACTGCTTTGCTGAATTTCTCTGATTTCTGGAAGACAGGTGGCAGAGATTCTGAATCCAGCCTTGCGGTGGTCCTGTATGCTTTTTCTGGTACAAATTCATTCATGAAAATGCACTTTAATGATCGTTACTATGCTTAATTAGGGAAATTCACATGGTTGCAGTGATTTTTTCAGTAACAGAGATGATTACATTTATGGATTCAAACGAAAAATTGAAAGAGGAGGAGAAGTGCTTGGATCCTCAACTATGGCACGCCTGTGCTGGCGGGATGGTGCAAATGCCACCGGTGAACGCTAAGGTCTTTTACTTCCCTCAAGGCCACGCTGAGCATGCATGTGGACATGTGGATTTCAAGACGTGCCCCAGGCTTCCGCTTCCCCCGTACGTTCTATGCAGAGTCGCCTCCCTCAAATACATGGCCGATCCTGAGACAGACGAGGTCTATGCGAAACTTAAGCTTGTTCCCCTGAATGGAATGGAGGCTTTTTATGACGATGATGGTGCTAGAGGAATCATTGGATCTGAAACTCAGGAGAAACTGGCTTCATTTGCAAAGACATTGACGCAATCGGATGCCAACAATGGCGGTGGATTTTCTATTCCTAGATATTGCGCGGAGACTATTTTTCCTCCGTTGGACTTCTCAGCGGATCCTCCTCTTCAATATATAATAGTTAAAGATGTTCATGGGGAATCATGGAAATTCAAACACATTTACAGAGGCACACCGAGGCGGCATCTTTTGACGACTGGATGGAGTCCTTTTGTGAATAAGAAAAAGCTTGTTGCTGGGGATTCGATAGTGTTTTTAAGAGGAGGAAATGGAGATCTCTTCGTCGGGATTCGACGAGCTAAAAGAGGGCATGGAGGTCCATTTGAGTCTTCATCAGTATGGAATCCAGAGGGTGGAAGTCGTGGTCTACCTTTCGGAGGATTTTCGGCCTTCTTGAGGGAGGATGATAAGAAACTACTGACAAATAATGGTAATGGCAATGGAATGATGAGCTCAAGTGGGAGTGTGATGGGTAGCAGGAAAGTGAAGGCTGAAACAGTTATTGAAGCTGCAACTCTTGCAGCCAATGGGCAGCCTTTTGAGGTTATTTACTACCCTCGGGCAAGTACTCCAGAGTTCAGTGTGAAGGCCTCCTTAGTTAGAACTGCACTACAAATTAGGTGGTGTTCTGGACTGAGGTTCAAGATGGCCTTTGAAACAGAGGATTCCTCGCGGATAAGTTGGTTTATGGGAACTGTATCTTCAGTACAGGCTGCTGATCCTGTACTGTGGCCTGATTCACCTTGGAGGCTTCTCCAGGTAATATAATATTTCTCAAACTACATCTCTCTCAAGTCTCAACTACATTGCAAACATACTGAAAGTGTTATATTTGTAGGTAACATGGGATGAACCAGATTTACTTCAAAATGTGACACGGGTGAGCCCATGGTTGGTTGAATTGATATCGAACATGCCTGCTATCCCTCCACCTCTCTCACCACCACGGAAGAAACTGAGGTTGCCTCAACATCCAGATTTTCCACTTGATACCCAAATTTATGTGCCAACATTTGCTAGCAACCTCTTAGGTCCCGCCAATAACCGTTTTGGTTATCATCTACCTGAAACAACTCCTGCTGGCATGCAGGGAGCCAGGCATGCTTATTATGGTCTGTCCTTGGCGGATCTCCACCCCAATAAATTGCAGTCAGGTTTATTTCTGACTGGTTTTTCACAGTTTGATCATCATGCTGCTATGCAAACCAAGGTCTCTGATAGCCCAACATTGCAAAATCCCAGCATGAGTGATAATGTATCTTGCTTACTATCCAAGGAAAATTCTGTCCAGTCTTTGAATAAACAGGATGATGTGAAGACACCCCACCTTGTGCTTTTTGGCAAAAAAATTCTTACTGAGAAACAGATGTCTACGAGCTGCTCTCGTGATAGAGTCTCCCCAGTTTTCACTCGAAATAGTTCATCACATGGCAATGATGATAGAGTGACTAATTTTTTTGATGATAACCGCCAAGAAACTGAGGCCAATTTGGAGAAAGGTCACTGTAAAGTTTTTTGGAAGTCTGAAGATTTAGGTCGGATAATGAATCTCTCGTTGCTTGGGTCTTACGACGAACTGTATAGAAAGCTCTCTGACATGTTTGGCATTGAAATATCTGGTGAGATGCTGAACCGCGTGCTTTACCAAGATACAACGGGGGCAGTCAAACACATTGGAGATGAACCATTCAGGTAGAACAATTCATTTATATTCTGGAAAGGATTCTAATTGCAACTCACCCTAAAGCTTGACCTGAATGTGTTTAATGTTGTTGCAGTGACTTTACGAAAAGAGCTAGGAGATTGACGATTTTAATGGATTCTATCAGTGACAATGTAGGAGCAAGAAGAAGGTAAAACATTATTTGAATTGTACAGCTGTTCATCAAATCCTTTGTTCTGTCACCACCCTTTAGCCATGCCAAAGCAATGGGAGGAGGCAATCTGATCTAATTTATGGATTCTTACCTCTCCTGGTTAATGCTTCTCTTCGATCTTGTGGGGGACAGTAATTAGACTTTTTATTATTATTTTTTTTCAGTGATGGTAGCTTGTTATTTTTTGGCTTTTGATCTTGTGTACTTGATTTTGAATTTCTTTTAAAATTTCGTTGGGAATTAGATGGACGAGGGGGAGCAGGGGCAAGATCTTATTTTGTTTTGTGGGGATTCCTTTGAGAATGATTTTGTAGGAAGAAAAACAGTACCTAACCTCTATACTTTTTTAGACAAATGAAAGCGTAAGCATCTTCCTCGCTTCTATATATGTAGCTCTCTTACTTGGATTGTATCTTTGTCTTCTTGTTGCTTTTGTATATAACAACAGTTTTATCGTATGTATCTAGTCGGTTCCGCAATGTGAAGGTGACTAGAAAATGAGAACAAGCTTCCATGGCACAGATAAAAAAAAAAAAATGTTTCTGTATCTGAAAATATTTGTAGACAACTTCTTTAGTGTTTCTTGCTTGACTTTGGTGCTTAAGGGGATAGAACCGTAGGTGGGATTGACTTAAATAGGTAGTTTGAGGTTGGTTATAAGAATCAGATGTTTCAAAAGGCAAGAGATTTGCAGGGATCGTGAGGCAGGATTCCCAACAAATGATAAGACGCCACATGTGGAAGACAATCAGAACAAGCAAGAAATCACCAAACATGGATTTCTTTTCTAATATCAAACAGAAAATTCAACCAAACATACGTCCCATGCTAATGCTGCAAAGCGTGGGGATTATTAATTAGTTTATGAATGGTTGCTTCTATTTTTTCTTGTGTGGTAACTATATTGTGGGGTTATTATGGGGATTGCAAATCAGAGTCAGAGATGGTGGTTAGATATATGGGGAGTGTCATGACACCGACTCCAATAAACAATTATTTGTGGAAAAGAAAACACAAAAAGAAGAAAGCGATGAAAGGAGCGCACGTGAAAACGTGGATAAAGCTAGTAATAGGTTCACGTGTGGGTGACGTCGGAGACGGTAGGTTTACGCATGTATTAGAGAATGGGGCTGTTTCTCTTCTTGCTTTTGACTAATCAAATGACTGCGCCTAGTACGACTCTTACTTTAATCTCAAATACGCCTTAAACTTACGTTGAATTGAAGATGATCTAATGACTAATATCGTATGATGGGTGTGTGGGAAAGAAGTCAGCCTCCTGAAAAGATTATTGCGTGCAAAAACAATCAAGTTTCATGTTTAAGGCAATTAATTAATTGGAGATAATCCATAGCCACTGAAATGACAGAATACGAAAACACAATTAATTGAGCAGAACTTGAGTCGGATCATGTGACCATTGAAAATGTCTCCCCAACCACTTCTGTTTGTGTGGGCATCCCCACGACCCCACCTCATTAACCTCATCATTTCTGAGTTATAAATTTATAATTTTTTCCTTCTTGTTATGGCTTATTGTGATTTTTTATTTATTTTAAGATGCAAATCATAAAGGAATATATCATAGACCAGCAGGAAGATTATGTTTCTCTTGACGCTATATATGCCTCTTATTTCTTCTTCTTCTTCTTCAGTTCCGAAACCATATGAAAGTGGAAACTGCTAATTAGTTTTAATTTTTTTAATAAAGGTAACTTTGGAATCCCCCGTTTAAGATTTATAAATTTGTGGTAGAGGATGGGTTGGGAAAGAAAAGACAGAGTAAAAAGATTAAAAGAAAAGGATGAAAGCATGAATGAATGGTCAAAGAGGGGGGTTCTAGAAAAGCATGAAGAGTTGGGGCGTGACAAGATCTATTTCCAAAGCTTAGTTTTCAGTGTAAGATTACGTAGTTCGTACAGCCCAGTTTTCACCAAATTTAATTATATACGGCATAGTTTCAATCTAGAGCTGTAGACCACTAAACCATGGAGACATTTGATGATGTTGGGAGTTTTGCCTAGTTAAAAAACTTTCTATGATGCTTTACGACGTCCCTTGGGGAATGAATTTAATATAAAAACAACAAATCAGAAACTAAGGCAGGATTTGATGTATCTTTGTTGAGCTGTTTATTAGTTGTTTTGAAAGATCGAGCTCCCTCACCCCCAAAATAAATAAATAAATAAAAGTGAGTGGCCCACAGATAATTGGGACAAGCTAAGTGCCTTTTAATGATCATTTGCTTCCTTTGGCCAAATAATAATAATAATAATAAATCAATAATCATTTGCTTCCATTTGTCAGTTCTATTATTTGGCATTTTCTTTACCATGTTTGTTAGTGTCACAACCACTCACTAATTTTGATTTGCGCACCTGCACTTCAGAGGTAAGCATAATTCCATTAATCTATTTAAATTTGATCAAATCGAATAAAAAATATTATTGCGATTAGGTGAATTTAGTTTATCAAGTTAATTTGGTTCAAAGTTGATGTTGGGTAAGAGTCACTTCAACTTGACCGGACCAACCACTTTATTTATTTTTATCTGTTTCAAAAAAAAATTTGTATCTTATTAATTTGCCTTTATTTTGTTTCAAGGTACTTATTAAAAATTAATTATATAGCTCTTACAAAAAATAAAATTCACTTATAAAAGAGGACTTTATATAAAGTTATTTATAAAAGAAGCAAAGAAAGAAGTAATATTTTAGAATATGAGTAACTAAAAAGTAAATAATTAATATGATTTAGGATGTTAATTGCTTTATGACTTGTTTTTATATTTTTGCACATTGAATCTTTTAATATTATCGGTCAGTATTTAGTTCTTTAATATTTTTTTTAAATTAATCTCTCTTTTATATATATATATATACATTATCATAATCAACCTAGCGGATCCAATTCTAATTCATCCCAACTCAACATTTAGGATTCAAAAGTTAACTGATTAGGTTCAGTTTTAATTTTTTTATCCGAATTTAATCAATCAAGTTAAAAATCCACACCCGAACTTGACTAATACCCAAACCCTCGTATTGCCATGTCAGTACGGCATGCATGTTTTAGATTTCATATGAATAAATACACAGAAGTACACTTTATAAGTAAAATATATATATATATATATATATATATTATTATGTTGTAAAAAACTTTGTGGTTTGTAAGTTTATGAACAAACATTAATAGAGAATTAGAAAGGCCAACTTGGGGTCCGTGGCATCCAACACAACAGAGATTCGGCTGACGCCGTCGTGCGGTGGGGCCCACCCGTATCCTAATTATAATATAAATAATAAATTGCAATATGTTTATTTTTTTTAGCATAATATCAGACTCTTTCTCACATAACAAATATATTATAGACATTTTATTGTAATTAACCTTATTTATTTGTCCATCAGTTTTCAATCACGTGAAGTTAATTTTTCATAATGAAAACGAAAAGTAATCTCAAATGGAAAAAAATTATATAAAGTTCCTTATAAAGCTTTTTATTAAAAAAATTTTGTTTAAAAAATATAAAGAATCACTCATTTAATATTGAATTATGACAAAATATAAAGTTTTTTTTTTCAAAAGCCATACACTTGTTGTATTTTAATTGGAGAACTATATACTTGTCATATTTTAATTAGAGAATATGATAGTAAAAATATGAAGAATTGAATATATATATATATATATATATATATATATATTCTAAGATAGTAAATAGTTAGTATTGTGGAAAAATCAACCAAATAGTGGAGAGGAATAGTTCAAAGCATAGATTAAAGAATCAGATTAAACTAACTAGTTTGACTAAGAATTTGCCATTAGTCTGACCCGATTGACCCAAAAAACAGCTAGCTAAAAAAAATTCAAGAATCAGTTGAATTATTTTTTGAAAAAAAATTTACTATTTACAAAATATAATTATTTCTCACACTATGTCTGACTTAGCAAATTTTTTTTTATTCTTTTATATTATGTTATTTTTTTCTTAATTTTTTTACAGTAATATTATTTTTACCTCAAAAATAAATAAGAGAATATAAAAATAGAAAGACAATTACACACACATATATAATAATATAAGTTTATTAAGATTAAGTGTCACGACCCATTTTCTAGGCACATGACCGGCACAATGATGAATATCCCATCACTGTAAGTCTTTCGATAAATTCTTCCCACAAGTAAAATCGTTAGTCATTATCTCTATATTCTCAAAATACCATTCCTTAATAAATACAAAGAAAATACATCAGATTTTCTTAATTAAAAATAATAGATCCTCAGTACGAAATACATTATCATACTGAAATACAAGCCAAATACCAAACCCCTGACCTAGATGTCCTAGACGGTTACAGAGCAACATACTGTATAACAAAAGAAGGGCCTACCCGACAGCGGGAAGGTCCAACGTGATCTACTCCTCTAGCGGATGTACTTCGGCGGCAACCTGATCTGAACAAAAAGTTTGTACAAACAGTGTGAGCTTTTAAACTCAGTGAGCAAATCGGCCTTGCGTTAATAAAATTCAAATACATCACCAGTCATGCAAGCATATCCGAAGGCTCAAGCTCAACCAATAGACATAGTTAGAAATTACATACAAGAAAAATTCATCCAATTCAACAAACGATACTAGTACTCGTCAATGGCAATATATCCCGGAGAGCGCACACAGGCCGGCTCACCAATTTTGTATTTTTCCGCCATGACGCACAACCTCATCCTCTTAGCTAGGGCGCCTCACGGATTTATCACCAATCCGGGCTATATCTCTACTGAGAGAATCTTTGTCTCCACACTCATTGGTCAAGACACCCTTTAACCCGGGTTTTCCGCCTTGCCGTGAGAGGGGGTACTGTACCGCTCAATCACAATCAATAGTACAACAGTTCATATCATAATCAGAAGCACAATATAATACTCATCCATATAACAGGTATAGTATATAACTATATGATTCAAATTTCATATCATCATGAGATACTTGCTTTGTCTTATCCATACTTCTGGATTAATTATCTCATTATATTCGTCATTCTGAATCCAATTTCCCTCTATGAATCTTGGGAGTGTCCTACGACATACTTTTTATCACCAGTAATGCTAAAACTCTATTAAAACAGGGTCGTTTCACTCACCTGGATTCCGTACGAGTATCACTTCTCTAAATCGTTACGGACAAGAGTACGCAGGTGAATTTCAGTGTTCCGCTACAGAGATTTTCATGAAAGATTACAAAAAGTACGTTAAGATCATTTTCGTACAGATACTGTTCATACGTACGGGTACTATTCATACGGTTACTATTCATACGTATGGTACTATTCATACGGTCACTATTCATTACGTACGGGTACTATTCATACCGGAAATACAGAATACAATCTGTAAAAGAGTACACCAGGTAAGTTCTCAGGAAAGAGTGGAGGGTCACACTGGACACACTTAAAAACCAGGTCTTTCCTTAGCCAGAACTTTCCTAGACATGTATTCTCCACAGATTATATTCTATTTCGGTAATCAGAGAATCAAAATAACAGCTAACGACAGTTTTTCTGATGTGGAAGATCGGCCAAAGCCGCAACCACAGAGCATACTTAAGAAAATAACTTCTAAAATTTGAAAGACATAGAAAGGGCATAGTATCCTTACCTAAGCAAAAACGGAAAGGCCCAAAATCTCAGAAGCCTAGCGTCGGAGCAAGAGAAACTTAAGGAGGGAAGAAGAGAAGTTGAAGGTGTGAGTTTAGAAGTGAAATGGAAGGGCCTATTTATAGCAAAAGTCAAGGGTACTATTTGACACTATGCGCTAATAAAATATTCAATTTACTATTCATGAAAATGACATTTCTAATAATGCAGTGCACCTTATGGAAAATTTTCGTTTATTTACTATTAGAAACTTTAAAGGGAAAACTATCCTTTCACCTTAAACCTTTAAGTTTCTTTTCAATTCAGTCCTTTCAATTTAGTCCCTGAGGGTATTTTTACACATAAAACGTCATTTTCTCCTACAAACTTCTTTCTAGTTTTCTCTTATAACCAAACCACATCTAGTATTTGACATTTTGATTGTATAAATGAACAGTACCATATACGTAAATAGTAACAGTAGTTTGAAAACACGCATTTATATTTTATTTTTCATGGGTATTACATTAAGTATAAAAAATATTTATTAATGTATTATATTATTTTTTTAATATATAAAATTAAAAATATATATTTAATTGTTACCGATTCAACCATAATCAAATTAATGAACCATGAATCAGTACCTCTATCGATTCAATAATTGAATTAACTTTTAAAATATTAGTTGAAAGAAATTCATCTATATATGTGATGAGAGAGAGATGAGAGAGAGGTAAGAGAGTAATTAAACCTAAGAAAAAAAGTTACACGAGATTATCATAGGCTAGTTCTTTAAAAGGTATTTTAGTCATTTTAGATTTGCGTGAAATAGACTAGTCCACCTCAATATGAGTAAGCTAAATTTATATTCCTCAAAAAATTATTACCAATTAGTTTAGATGTGATATTCAAGCAAGTACAAAAAAATTTAAAATTTTAAAGGAAGAAATAATACGGAGAACTTGAGTTATAAAATTTAAACTCTCGATCATTCAATGGAAGTTTGGATTTTTTTTAATAACAAAATCTATTTTCAAAAGTAATAAAACAATTTTTATGACCAAAAGTGTAATTTTAGTCTTTAAACACTAAACGCCAACTTGATTGAGTGGGAAGTTTCTTTGTACCATGTAAAGAAGAGAGGATCTGGAGTGATTGCTCTTTGTGTAAGAAGAGCAGCCAACTCTTCTCTTGTGGCAACAGTTTTAACTGTTGTCACAAGTTTCAGGTTTAAACCGTTGCTATAAATTTTGTAAAAAAAATATGACAATTAACACTTATAGCAACGGTTTTAAACCGTTGCTGAAACTTGTGGCAACAGTTAAAACTGTTGCCACAAGAGAAGAGTTGGCTGCTCTTCTTACACGAGCAGCCACTCCAAATCTAAGAAGAGAACAATGTGTGATTGAAAATTGAAATGACAGAGTTTTAGTTTTAGTTTTTTTTTGGGTTTCCTCTTCATTTTTTTTTTCTTTGTTTGTGGTAGGCTCACCTGACTAATCTCTTTAGATGTCAAGTTTCTAGTTATTAGATACTTCAGAAAAAAAAAGCATGGTTTTAAAACTTTGAAGTTTACCTTTTCCAATGACTGCAGTTTTCTGGGATTTCATGGGTCTCAATTATTATTTTACAAATTAAGAAACAAGAACCATATCCATATTAAGCAGTTGCACAAATGAACTGACTGTGATTTCATAGCAGATAGCATCAGACACAGAATATTTAATACAAGGCAACCTTAGGCAAAGATTTATGGGATTTCATGGTACTCAATTATTTCACACAACATGATTTGCTATCACAACATTCTTTTCAACATATCTGCAGAGGCTTAATTATTCACGGTAATCAAGTTGTGTATATGCGAATCATGTTCGTTCTCTTTGAAGAAAGCAAATTATTTGTTATTATATGAACCATGAATCATCAGTTGCAAAAAGACACAGAATTCATCAATTCCCCGTAAGGGGAAAAAATTTACACTACGGTATCTATGCTTTTGTTTTTTAATATCCCAATATTTGGCGTCTCGATCCAAGGTGAAATTCTGATACATAAATCACAGTCAATAATAGTCTTCCATGGCTTAGAACTGCTGGTCAAAAGCAACTGCTTGAAGAGAAAGTGATAGAAAATTGAATTCACGTGAATGCATTTGCCCAGGAGTTAATTCATGTATTGCGCATTGCACTTCAACTTTTCCTCTTCAAGCTCTCGTTTCAATATTTCCACTCTTTCAAAGGAGAAGAAAAAGATTTTTTTTTTGATGTATTGAAATTGAAAATTTAAAGCATATTTTCTCGGAACCCCACAAGATTATCTATTTTCTTGCAATTCTGATATAAAAAACGAAAGAAATAACGAAATAACCAGACAGCTCCTTTTAATATTATCAAATGTTTAAGGTTTAAAATTTACACAAAAACTTGTACAATAATTTTATATGCCATCATCGAAGGGGGTTAATATATATAAGATGAAATCAAATCTAAAAGATTTGAAATAAATAAAAAATAAAAATCATGACGAGAACATGTTAAAATTCTTTGTTGTATCTTTTTTTTCTTGTTCGTGCAAACAGGGGAATTTTCAATGTTTTGAACGTCCTATTCCCCCTATTATTTGTTCCTCAAACGAAACATAAGGTAAAACAAATTGGTTATGGAGGAATCATCACTCAGTTGTGATAGGAAATTTGTTATGGAGTTTGGGGTTTGTCGTAGGAGATTGCCTTGAAAACCAGCATATATACTACACATGGTCCATGAAATGAAGCAGAGCATTGATTACCAAACCCTTTAAACAAACGACCTCGACCCTCAACATCTTATCCCTAAAGATTGTTTAATCAAATATGAATGAGGTGGTGGGCCTCACGTTGTGACCGAGCCCACACACTTTGAAACATGCCTACATCTTTTCAGTTCGTATAAGACTACGATCTTTCATATTTGTGACGTCTTGCCGACAAGCAAGTATACTATTACGGCCTTCAGGTTGTGATTCCTTCACCAGTCAGAATAAAATGAAAGAGAAAGGACATGCAACTGTTCTGGAGAGTTGAAGCATCTACTACTTTTTTCTACAGTTGTTCCACGTTGAGGTAGATTCTCATGCCATGAGAAAGAAAGTCGTTGTTGTTCATGGATAAAGCTGAAACTAAGAATTGATGTGAGCTTAAGTGCCTGAAGTATAACCCGTGCATACTATTTTTTTCTTTTTTTAGTTTTATGTTGGTGGAAAAACAAGGCACCATCATATCTAAACAAAACCGTAGGAACAAATCAGGTAGCTCTGCCCCTTGTTTGAACCCCCAATAATTTATTAAATAATTGTCTCTTCCCTGCCAAATTAACTCCTTCATTTGTCAACATTTTTCTAGAAGCTATGTCCCGAAGTTAACAATTTCAGCAGTTTGAGAGCGCTGATGATAAGGAAACAATCCAACAGAGTGAGGACCAAAAAGGCAAAAGTTTTGTCCTTGATGGGCATATAGAAAAAAAGTTAACTCAGGAGAGGTTTGGTGTTTAAATTCATTAATTTTACTCAAACACATGTTCTTGTAAGCTAGGCAGTGCCTTTCTTACCAACCAGTACGTTAACAACCAACCCTGTGGACTCCACCTACGTTTCCTCTTCTACATGGATTCCTTCAGTTTTTTTATTAGTTGATAAGGATCAAATATTATGTGCTTTCTATCTCTCTTCTCAATTCTTGTGATCTTCTTTACCCGAAGGACTGAAGCGGGAAAATGGGGAAAAACAAAAAGAAAGATGGACATGAATTGAACGCCCAAGATAATTTCATTACTATATGCGAGATAAGAGTGAGTTACAAGCAGGAGCAATTGTTAATGTAAAAACTCTGGACACCCAAAATAACCGAGAGTCAAAATTAAAGATTGCAGAGACTAGTCAAACAGAAAAACGAAAAAGGTCCAAGAAGAACAGAGCATAAGGATAACCTGAAACAGAGTGAGTCTACTGTGTCGGTTATACCAAAAAGGCCAAAACTTATGGGATGGGATTCAAATCCCTGTCCTCTACAGTTGAGACTAATCTTCAAAACCGACTTTCTTCCAAATGGCATTTCTGACACTGCGCAAGTCCCTGCCTTTGAGAGTCCTCCCAATCCCTTCATGCACCGAGAAAGAAGCCCCTCTGGTCCTCGCCAGATACTCATGCGGAGGTATTCTGATCCCTTCATCCCTATCACCCTCATCATCACCCTCCCTCTTCCCACTCTGTTGATCATTCTCCGTCAAAATCTTGGACCGGTCAGGTATGTTCACAGGCAGTGACCCTGAGGCACACGACACCGAGCTTCCTGTCCCACCTCCACCCTCCTTTTTGGATCCTCTCTTCAAACCCAATGGGGAAGAAGAAGAAGAAGAAGAACCCTTCTTAGCCTCTGTTAAAGGGTTGGTGTTGCTGCACAAGTTCCATACTTCAGCTTCCTCCCATTCCACTACTCCCTCTGTACAATTTGGGTGTAAACGAGTGTCTGAACTGCTTCCAGATATATAACTTGGTTTTGCAAGGAAGCCCTTTCTTGACGCCATTGATGAGGACTTAGTGACTTCCTCTCTCTCTCTCTCTCTCTATATCTTCTTTCTTTTTGCACTCTTTGGTGGTGGTAATGGATAAAGCTAAATTCTGTAGACGGTATTACTTATTTATGACAGTAGTTTAGCAGTGGACACGTGGACCAATTGTACGGATCTTCATTCCACAGACAGCATTTAGGTTGCTGGTGTTGGTGTGGTCTCTGGGCAATTAAGACAACAGTTTTATTGTGGCCTTAGGGGTTGCCCGTGTCTTCACACATCATGGGACGAACCACCAGATTTCTTACAAACTCCCGTAATTGCGTTGAAATAGTACCATACAAACTATGACTCTTTAAACTATCACCTACCACAGTTAGAGGTTGGTTGCTTTACTTTCTTTCTTAGCTTGCTATAAATTCGAAACGACTGCGTTATGAAGACTACTTACGGTGCCCATTTATTCCCGTCTTATTACCTAGGAATTGAATTAATCGTTAGTTTGTTCAGAAAAATATTGAGTCAGACTTGATCGATTAGTATAACTAAGAGACCGATTTCATTAAAACCCAACTATGCTATATAAGGCACTTCCTGTAACTTGCATGCCCATCATACTATTGAGGTGAAATAATCTCTCTTGAATCTGCCTTCTATTCCAGGGAAATCTGACTCAAATGTTGGAGTTCATGATGAAATTAATTCTCAATCCCTCGTGAGTTTAAGCTCCTACTATTTTACTAATGCTTTAGAGGCTTAGTATTGTAACAAACCATTTACCACACAGTCATGAATGAAGGCCCAGAAATTAACCAAACCATTTACCACAGTCATGAATGAAGGCCTAGAAATTAACCTAACCTGCTTATACCCTCTTCACTGCTCTATATAACTCTCACCCTTGACAATAATGAGCTTTGAATGTACCATGACCACTTATTTATTCTATCTAATTAGTATTTTTTGCTCCTTTTTATTTTTAAAAATACATGTACAAGATGATTTTTTGTTTGACTTTAAAGTTAAATTGAGTATTTGACCCAATTTAAATTGTTAAATTTCACAATTAACGACTCAAATTAAACTAAATAAATAATCCAAAACTCCAACCATATTGGCATGCCCGCATATTTTCAGTCTATAGCTTAAGTTTAGGATTGAGGATATATATTTTTGTGTAGGGGATTATCGAATCCTACCTCAACTAACATGTACTTTAGAGGAACGCTAATAATGCAACTGACCTGTGAAAATATCGGCATTTATATTGTGAAGACGAACTCCTTTTGTTCAATTCTTTAAATCTTTATGGTCTTACTCTTACAAATTGCAAGTTTGAAAAAGAACAATTTTAAGTAGTTCATGCAAATTTCAACATTTTTTTTGGGGTCAATATGTAAATTTTAAGCTAGAAGGGTAGGGCTTTGATAAAAGCCCAAAGACCTGGACCTTCATATGGATCATTAGGCCCTCTGCAGCCCAGTCTAGGAGCCCGAACCCAAGGATATATTGGTCATTTCGATTCTTCCCACAAAACCCTAATTTATATTCCAAAGCCCTGAACGCCGAGTTTCTTCTTCGTCCGCGTTCTGCATCGCCCACATCTTCAAAACCGTATTCGACTACGCCGCCGCTGCAGAAATGCCACCGAAGTTCGATCCTACCCAGGTTGTCGATGTCTACGTCCGAGTGACGGGTGGTGAGGTCGGTGCTGCGAGTTCACTCGCTCCGAAGATCGGTCCATTGGGTCTTTCTCCTAAGAAAATCGGTGAAGACATTGCCAAAGAGACCGCAAAGGATTGGAAGGGTCTCCGAGTCACTGTGAAGCTCACCGTCCAGAACCGGCAAGCCAAGGTATCGGTGGTGCCCTCCGCCGCTGCATTGGTGATCAAGGCACTAAAGGAGCCCGAAAGAGACCGCAAGAAGACAAAGAACATTAAGCACAATGGTAACATCTCACTCGACGACGTGATCGAGATCGCCAAAATTATGAGGCACAGATCCATGGCCAAGGATTTGAGTGGAACGGTGAAGGAGATTCTCGGTACTTGCGTATCTGTTGGATGTACGGTGGACGGGAAGGACCCCAAGGATCTGCAGCAGGAGATAACTGACGGAGACGTTGAAATTCCTCAAGACTGATCCAGTTTCAGTAATTTCTCTCTGAAAAGGTTATATCCTTTTGGGCAGTTATATTCCTTTTTAGAAAGAAATAAAAAGGTTCATGTTTCCTGAATATATTCCTGGATTTTACTTTTTATTTACTTACTTAGAGTGTCCTGGTTTCATAAAAAGAAAAAGAAAATGCTATGTTGACAAACGAGAGGATGTAACGTTTGAGTTTGAGAATTAATCTTTGATGTTGAGGTTAAATGGTACTATTTCTCAAGTTATAGGTTAGTTATTTAGTTGGTAGCATAACATGTTGGAGGAGAAATCCCCTGCATTTGCAAATCCCTTTTTTTTTTCCTTTAAATTCTGATTCTAAAATAGTCAGAGTATATCGCCACATTTTGTCATTGGGCATTACGATTCACGAATTCTTAATCACACATTGTTTTTGCTTCACATGTTTGGTTTAAAGTAGATGTTGATTATAATTTGTATATGTGTGTTCAATTTGGTTGGAGTGGGATTGCTTTTCAAGTAGCATGATTCACGGAGGGTTTAAGCTGAAAAGATCTGAAAACAAAACCAGAAATGATTTGTAGTCTATTTACTTATCATCAATCAATAGACTAGACACACGCTCATACACACAATTTTAGATTTAATTGCACTATGATAAGAGGTGTTATATAACCGTCTTATGATGTTATGAAGTGGTAGTGTATGTATGTTTGCGATTTGTATTGGAAACTTATTTAAATATCTTTGTCCCCAGTTTTCTCATTTGTACTGGGTTGATATACAAGTATGAATCTTCTACCGTTCAGTCGCAAATGGATATCAATAGGCTCTATGATATTCTTTGATACATTGAAAAGTGAAAACCAATAAATAGATTTATAAATAAATAAATAAATATTAAGAAATGAAGAAAAGAGCATAGATTTTTTTTTTTTTTACATAATCATTCGGTATTTAAACATTAAACAAGTGTCCACTAGTTTAGATTTGAGCTTGTTAGGACCATAATGAGTGTCAAGACACTTTTTACTAAGTTTTAGTACAATTACATTTTCATGTACTCAAACTTAAGACATTAGTTAAGTTAGGATAATTTTTTATCAGTTGAGATATTTATTTTATTTTTTTTGGTGAAACTCGAAACATATTAAAAAAGGAGAATAGCTTACAGAGTAATGAAAATAAACAGACTACAAATAGAAATCATAAATCAGCCCATAACACGACAAAGCCTATTGGTTGCAAAATGTAAGGTCAAGATCATATTGACCTTTTACAAAAGGAGGGGCAACACTAGGAAGATTCTTTGTCCTAGCTTCCTTTGCCAAGAGATCTGCACATAAGTTTTGAGATCTTGGAACTTTGCAGACTCTATAGTTTTCAAAGGATTGGAGAAGGAGCCTGCATTTTAAAATAATAACAGCAAGAGGGTGAGAGTAAGAAATAATTTCCACCAGTAGATCATGGATGATTTTACAGTCTAATTCAATTTCAATTTTCTTGATGTTTAACAAAGTTGCTTGCTAAAGCCCTATCTGAAAGGCCCAAGCTTCTGCCAATACTGCTGAACCGAAGCCAATAAATTTGGCAAAACCCCAAAACTAGCAATCGTTGTCTTGTCTACAATAGCTATGAAGTTGTCTTTTATGAAACCATTAATATTAATTTTAAACCAACCAGAGTTAGGTCTTTTTTAGTAGTTTATCACAATATTAGAGTTAGTTGAAATTTTTATGTCTGATGGATTCTGGTTTTGGTTAAACCAGAATTCAGCAGCCTTTGATCTGATGTGATTTGCTAAATTCCCAATCCCAAGGTTTTCATTTGAAAAAATATTTTTGTTCCTAGCTACCCAGATGGTTCTCACAGAATAAGAGAAAATAGTACACCAGAAAATGTGTAGGTGAGAGAGAGTGGTTATATTGCAGTTTGTTTGAATTTAGTTAATAAAATCCAAGTTGAAAAATTTTTATTGGAGTCCCACGACTCTGACTTTTCAAAACATGGACTGGATGATTTTTTTAAAAAAATAATTTTGAAAAACAATTTTAATTATTAATTATTTGCAGTTGAATAATTTGATTCATTTTTTCTTTTGAGAAGTGTGACATCTGAATTTGAATTCGTTCCAACCTGCAAATAAGAGTACGTTATGGTAAACCAAAATATAGGCTAAGCCCACTTGTATGGGTGGAATGCTGTAAATGTTATCCAATTTAATGAGCCCCAATAACACAGAATATTTTTAGCTAAATGTCAGATTCGGATAAGGTTGTCAAGCATATGAGATCCTTAGAAACTAACTTTACTCCTAAGTCTAAAGATATTCAAACCCTAGCCACGCTTAGTCTCTCCCTCCAGAGCTTCCTCTTCCCTTCAACGTTGTGTTTGAGGTAGCCCTCCACCCACCCTTTCCTCTCGGATTTTTTTCTCTTCGTCGTAAGAGTTTTTCTATTTTGCTTGTCAAAGCTTTCCCCTCGGGTATTCTCTGAGCTCCAACTGCTCCGCAACTTCTTTCTTTTTTCTAGCTCTCCGACACTATAGAACTTGTTTCAAGGAATGGAGAAGCCTTGGCAACGGTTGGAAGTAGCAACCTTCCGTATCCACATTATAGCAAGCTTCAACGCGTTACACCGTGGATGAATTCGCCGGCACCGATGCAGTTCGACCAAGCGAGGAATGACTTTTGGATGTCTATGTTGTGAAAAACGTTGTCGTTCTTCTCTATTTTAGTTGGACCTTCAAGAAAGCATCGTTGTTCTTCTCTATTTCTTTGCTTTGCTGGGATCTTGCTGGGTATTTGTGGCTCTATGAAGCTTGCGGATCTTGTTGGGTATATATGGCAGTTTTGATAATTTTTTTGTGTGGGTTGCCTGAAGACTAACTCTAATATAAGGTTTTGGGGTGTGTTGCCCTTTTTTAATCCGTTTGTTTTAGGGTTTATAAGTGTGTTGCCTTTGTTTAGTTTTCTTGTATATGTTTTGGTACTGATTTTTAAGATATGTTGTCATAAATCATGTACCTTCTCATCTAAATTCAAGCTTATATGTATTTGATGATTTTTAGGTCTTGATTAATCTTTTGTAATTATAGCTTGATGCTATTTTTAATGAAAATGATTCTATTTTGTCCCCAAAAAAAATCCTCAGAAACTTACAAGTTGTAAAGAATGTAACCGTCGCGAAGATCTATCCTTATGGACTCAAGTAACTATTATGTGTGTACATAAATAGAGAGACATGTTACTAAACAAGAACATAATTGTTGTTTTTCTATTACCCTACTCGCTCACTTGACTTAACAAGCACGGACACAAACAAAACAGGATCTACCTTTTTCCTTTGCATTGTTTGGGGTAATCACTATCAAAGCGCTTTGGTTTCTAAGGGGATGTTTGGTTTCTAAGGAGATGTTTGGTTTCCCAACAGGTATAGGAAATAGAATGCAATTGCAAGCAAAATGTATATTTGGAATGCAAAATAGTGCCAAGAAATGGAATCTCTCTCTCTCACCTAGCTGTATGGATGATTGCATTGGGTAGCTGATGTAATCCCTTTCCTTTACATATTAATTGTTGAAATCTCATTTTTGCGCCTCTCAAATTTTCACATTGGTTTTTTTTAAGGGCAAATTAGTAAATTAATATCTTATTCATTCTTTTCTATCATTTTAAATCTCATACCAAACAAAATAAATGTAATGTTTTTCATTTCTTTTTATGTTATACCAAACACAATTTTTATTTCTTATTCTCATGTTCATTGCCATTCCTTTTCTCTTTTCATTTCTTTTACATTCCTGAATTTATACCAGACGTTCCCTAAATTTTGACTCTTGTAACTAATTTTGACTTTGTCATGAGCAGCGTAGATTTGTAAGATATTTTACATGTCATTTAAATTGAGGCGGAACTACAAAAATTTCGGCTACATATTATTTTCAATTGGACATGGCTATTTTATAATGCAATAAATAAGATAGTAACTAGTAAGGGAGAAGAGTAGATGGGGGAGGCATGTGTTAAGAATGTATTGTTGTAACCTTCACCCTGTGAAAGAGGGAATTGATGGAGTTGGAAGGCTGGCCCCTCATCAATTTTGCATTGCACACGTTTGTGGTTGCCGTCCCCCCTTCGCCCCACAACTTCTGGAACTTTCCTTTCGCGGGACTTTCGTGTCCAAAGTCCAAACCCTACATTCCCAGAATCTCCCCACTTCCCTCGCTCATCCTCCACGTGTCTTCCCTCCACACCATCCCCGTGATTTTCCTCCCAACACTCTTCTTCGTTCTCTTTTCCTCAAATATCTTCGAATCCTCCTTCCAATCCCTATATATATATCCTTCCCTTACTTCTCACTCCTCATCAACTCCAACTTCTTTACGAATATCACTCTTGTGCCTCTTCTGCATTTCCAGCCCCAATTAAATAAGCAATTTTAAGTACAGACTCTCAACGACGAGGTTTTGTGTGAAATTGGTGGATATCTATATATTATTAATGGCTAAGGCAACGAGAGAGGGGAGTTATTGGATGGAGGTTGCTCCTCCACCTGTAATACTCCCATCCAAACCTTCTAATTCTCCCTCTTTGGAGACCATCGCTGAAGAAGACGATGCCCACGATGATTACGCTGATGATCAGCTAGAGGCGCCCTCCTCTTTCTGCTCTGCAACTGTATGTTGAGACTTTTGGAACTAGGATTTTGTTAGTTTTTTATTTCAAAAAAGAAAATTATTCTCATGTATTGTAGTCCAGAATTATTGCTCATAATATAAATGGGGGTTATACTCACCTTGTTTATGAACTCGGAGGTTGCAGCTGCCTAAATTTACTTTATAACCAGACTTTGTATCATATTAACGCAAGGTTCATCTATAGGAATGCAGGGTTGCTTTCCTCCATGCCCATGATGCATATATCCAATTTGTATAATTAACAAAATATGTTCCCTTTTTTCTGTTTCAGAGACAGGAACTATATAGGGAAGCAAATACCAGATGAATCATTTCACATCACATCAATTCCAATTTAATTTGATCCCGAGAATCAAGTAAGATATTTATCCAATTTGAACCGTTAATTTTAAAAACTAACAATCTAAAT
Organism: Biancaea sappan; assembly: GCA_037074585.1. NCBI lineage: Eukaryota > Viridiplantae > Streptophyta > Magnoliopsida > Fabales > Fabaceae > Biancaea > Biancaea sappan. Next base: position 50,890,828 of record CM073496.1, on the reverse strand, counting down.
TAAACTGGAGCCAAGCAGGAATTCGAATTTCAATTTTAATTGAGAAGGGACAGTAATCTAAACATTGGAGGCTGAGGGACGTGTTCGCCATTTCTTTTGGAATTAATTTTATTAATAAAAGCACCTATCTCACCTCACCTAGAAATTAGGAGGATTGTTTGCCGATTATTTGGAATTAAATTCTAATAAGTAACTTGAAATACTCTTTGCGCAACACACACACACACATATATATATACAGCACGATTTCAACTCCACTTTCTTCGCACAATACTGCATTAGAAATATGCTGTATTAAGTAGGAAGTTTGTACTCTGCCTCGTCTCACTCCTTAACAATTTAAATGAGCTGAATTGCTCATATGAATCATTAGATTCAATTTGTTAAAAGTTTTAATTGAGTTTGATTAATTTTGGTAGTAATACCATAATGCAATCACTCGCGTCATCGTATAATGCAATTATTTGATATAATTATAATACATAAAAGTTTGATGCGTACTTTATTCACCTCGTAAACTGTTTGACTAGTAATATAATATTCATTTGCAATTTATTAAAGCTTATAAATACGTACAAAAATCTATCTATTCTTAAAACAATGTAATATATATTTTACAAAATTTTCTCATAAATATACAGTATGAGATTTTATATTTTTTTTAAATTTAATTTGATTTTTTAATCAAAAAGAGATTCGAACTTTAACTCGTGTGACTTTTTGAAAAAAAAAAAAGAAAAATTAAATTAAATTATGTGACAAAAATTAAATGACAATAAACGAAGTATTCTTAATGCATAAGTATTGAAAGTAAACCCTACTTTATAAACCCTACTTTTTCTTTTTCTTTTTTGGTCATGTCTTAGTCTTTTTTCTTTTTTCATGTCAAACTTAATATGTCTTGACTATCAATCAGCAAAGCCAAAAACATAAAAAATAGAATGCATATACAAATAAATGTTAGTCTCTTAGATAGAAAGGCTTTCAACATATATAGTTTTTCATAAATTAATTTTCATTTTATTTTTTGAAAGATAAAAATTCTTTTAATATTATAATTTGATCCTACTTTCATTTCTAATCAAATGGCTCAATTAATGAAATATTAGCATAAAATCTTTCAAATTACTTAAAAAATATTAAGAGTTCCTACATTTTGTTAAGTAAATTATTTAATAGAGATAAAGTTATAGTATAAGGATAACATTGAAAGTACGTTTATATTTAAGGGACTAAAGTAACAAAAATAATTTGTAAAAGACCAAATTGAAAGTGCAAAATTTTGTATAATTTAAATAAGTGGAGAATATTGATTAATGTACATGTTTATTTGGTTGATGTCCGTGTAATGTTTTTGAAGAGAAAATGAAAACTATAATAATAATAATAATAATAATAATAATAATAATAATAAAATATATTTTTTTTATGTCTCTTTTTATATTGATCTTCATTTATGTTCATTACGTTTATTTTTTTTTGTCAAATATGTCGTCATATGTTTTATTTTTATCAAATATGCCTCAAAATTTTCAAAATACTCTCTCTCTCTCTCTCTCTCTCTCTTTCTCTCTCTCTCTCTGTAATACCCATGAAAAATAAAATATAAATATTTATTTACAAACTACTGTTACTATTTCAGTATACGATACTATTCACCCGTATAATACTATTTACGTATATGATACTGTTCATTTATACAATCGAAATGTCAAGTACTAGATGTGGTTTGGTCATAAGAGACAACTAGAAAGAAGTTCGTAGGAAAAAATGACGTTTTATGTGTAAAAATACCCTCAGGGACTAAATTGAAATGACTGAATTGAAAAGAAACTTAAAGGTTTAAGGTGAAAGGATAATTTTCCCTTTAAGTTTCCAATAGTAAATAAAAGAAAAAATTTTCATCACTCACACCTTCAACTTCTCTTCTTCTCTCTTTAAGTTTCTCTTGCTTCGACGCTAGGCCTATGAGATTTTGTGTCTTTCCTTTTTGCTTAGGTAAGGATACTATGCCTTTTTATGTCTTTCAAATTCTAGAAGTTATTTTCTTAAGTATGCTCTGTGGTTGCGGCTTTGGCCGATCTTCCACATCAGAAAAACTGTCCTTAGCTGTTTATATGTTATTTTGATTCTCTGATTACCGAAATAGAATGTAAACTGTGAAGAATACATGTCTAGAAAAGTTCTGGCTAAGGAAAGACCTGATTTTTAAGTGTGTCCAGTGTGACCCTCCATTCTTTCCTGGGAACTTACCTGGTGTACTATTTTACAGATTTTATTCTCTATTTCTGGTAGGAATAGTACCCGTACGTATAAATAGTAACCGTATAAATAGTAACCGTACATATAAATAATATTCGTACGTAAAAATAGTATTCATATGTATGAATAGTGACCGTATGTACGAATATTATCCATATGTATAAATAGTATTTGTACGTATAAATAGTATCCGTACGTATGAATAGTAATTATATATATGAATAGTGACCGTATGTATGAACAGTATGTGTATGAAAACAATCCTAACTTGTTTTCTCTAATCTTTCATGAAAATCTTTGTAGCGGAATACTGAAATTCATCTGTGTACTCTTGTCTGTAACGACTTAGAGAAGCGATATTCGTACGGAATCCAGGTGAGTGAAACGACCCCGTTTTAATAGAGTTTTAGCATTACTGGTGATAAAAAGTATGTCGTAGGACACTCCTAAGATTCATAGGGGGAAATTAGATTCAGAATAACGAATCTAATGAGATAATTAATCCAGAAGTATGGATAAGAAGAAGCAAGTATCTCATGATGATGTGAAATTTGAATCTCTTCAAAACAGTTTAATTGTTATCTTGATTTGTGGTTTATAAATTTATAATATAGTTATATACTATACCTGTTATATGGATGAATATTATATTGTGCTTCTGATTATGATATGAAATACTGTACTATTGATTGTGATTGAGCGGGACAGTACCCCCTCTCACGGCAAGGCGGAAAACCCGATTGATAGGGTGTCTTGACCAATGAGTGTGGAGACAATGATTCCCTCAGTAGGGATATAGCCCGGATTTGTGATAAATCCGTGAGGCGCCCTAGCTAAGAGGATGAGGTTGTGCGTCATGGCGGAAATATACAGAATTGGTGAGATGGCCTGTGTGCGCTCTTCGGGATATATTGTCATTGATGAGTACTAGTAACGTTTGTTGAATTGGTTGTGCGTCATGGTGGAAATATACAGAATTGGTGAGCTGGCCTGTGTGCGCTCTGCGGGATATATTGCCATTGATGAGTACTAGTAACGTTCGTTGAATTGGATGAATTTTTATCTTATTGTATGTAATTTCTAACTATGTTTATTGGTTGAGTATGAGCCTTCGGATATGCTTGCATGACTGGTAATGTATTTGAATTTTATTAACGCGAGGCCGATTCGCTCATTGAGTTTAAAAGCTCATACTGTTTGTACAACCTTTTTGTTCAGATCAGGTTGCCAGCGAAGAATATCTGCTAGAGGAGTAGATCACTTTGGACCTTCCCGTTGTCGGGTAGACCCATCTTTTGTTATAGATTATGTTGCTCTGTAATCGTCTAGGACATCTAGGTCAGGGGTTTGGCATTTGGTTTGTATGTCAGCATAATAATGTATTTTATATTGAAAATCTATTATTATGTGCAAATAATCTCTATGAATTTCAAATAAGAAAATTTGATATATTTTCTTCAGGAATGGTTATTTTGATAATGACTAAATTCATGGGTAGAATTTATCGAAAGACTTACAGTGATGGGATATTCATCATTGTGCCGGTCATGTGCCCAGAAAACGGGTCGTGACACACACACACACACACTCTCTCTCTCTCTCTCTCACACACACACACTCACTCACACAAAATCGGTAATGGAGAAGTAACATGAGAGAAGTAGAGAACGGCGACAAAGCATAGAAATCTCGTCATCGACGCCATTTTGATAGTCGCAGCGTCGGATGAATTTTTTGACGATATCTAAAAAAGCCAAAAATCGAATCGGCAAAGCTCACAACGACATCGTCTTACATGTCCGTGTCATCGGAGGCTCCTCCTGTCAATTCTCTATACTCTGTTGCAGTTCTCTACTTCTCACCTGTTGCTTCTCCGTCACGGATCTATGTTAGAGATATATATATATATATAATATTTGGGGACATATATGATAAAAAATAAAATATATAGGACATATTTAATTAAAAAAACAAACGTTAAGGAGATAAATAAAAATTAATATAAATATTAGGAATATAAAATATATTTTTATTTAATAATAATAATAATAAAATAAGATTTAAAAAAAAAAAGGGTAGGGAGTGGAGTAGGAAATGGGAATGCTTCAAAGCAACTAAAAAATGATTGAGGCAATTATTGGGGGTCGGGGTGTTGTTTGTAGCGTTTGCCAACGAGGACCACGTTTTGTGTTTGGTGGGACACTGGAACGCGACGTGATGCGACGTAGGGTAATACATTCGTGGAACCTAGCAAGAAATGCAGGGATACTTCATGAAATAAATTTTATTTTTGTTATTAACCTATGTAATGTTTTTGTGTTAATGCACATGTACGTTAACGTTGTGGAACTTTGTGGAGCTCCTTCCATAAAGCCCTAACGTGATTTAGATTCTTAGGAAGGAGAGATATTGATTCACACGTGGTAAGAGGGACAAAATAGAGATAAACAGTTTAGCTACAGTAGAGAGGAGTCACAGTTAATAAATCAATAGACATTACACGTTTTGAATATGCTAATTAAAGTAGACCAATAATTAATGCTCTCTACTTTGTACCCTCCACTCCCTTCATTATAAAAGCACCAACCTCCTCCCTCTCCTCTCCCAACTCACACCACACAATCCTCCTACTTCCTTTTGCTTTCTCTCTGGGAACTTTGAAGCCACACAATCTGAGTCTGAGTTGGTAGCATCCATGGCAAAGCAAATCAACCACCTCCATTCTTGGCTGGACTTCCCTCCTGCTCTTCTCATTCGTCTCACCAAGGTTTCACGTTCTCCCGATCTTGAAACCATTGCCGAAGAAGACGCCCAAGATTACTGCGACGACCACCAATCTCAATGAACTCAATTTATATATTCGTCTCCCTTCACTTCCTTTATATGAACAACCTCTCAAATTTTTGTAACCCTTCAACCCCCCCCCCCCACTTTTTTGGTGTCATAATTTAACATTCTAATTTTTCCTGTACTTCCTTCTTCGAATTATTTTTCTTAATTCTCACTTTTAATTCTGGTGGTATATAATTGGGCACAAGGGCAAAGTATTTGTCTCAAGTTAAGTTCACAATTAATCAATTCTCAATCAACCCTCGCAATTACGCCAATTCTTTTAATTAACAATTCCATAGATAGCCTTTACTTTCCACCAAGCAGCCTAATTAATTTGGTTGCATCTATACGAAGGTTGGATATATTGTTGGAATTTAATTTGCATATCCTCGTTACTATTACTCTGTATTAATATTTGCAACAACAGGAGTTTGGATGGTTTAGATTTCTCCTGTGTCTTTTAGTATTTTTTTATTTTGAAATCATGTAAAATATGTGGACTGTTAGATGCACTTGGTCTAGATTTTTTCCTATGCTTTGAATCATTAGATGCATTTAGTCCATATTTCTTTTTATATGAAAGAATCTAATTCCCCACAACAAAGCCGCGTTCAATGAAATCCAGCGCCTCTATTTTTCAGAGAGGGAAGAGTATAGTGTTCTTCCATTTAGCAATGATTAAAATCGCTGCTAAAAAGTCATGATTAAAAAAGTGTTACAATTAAATTTTCAACAATAATTTTAACTATCGTTAAATATTTTAATTGTAATACGTTTTAACAATAGAAGAGCACTCTGCTCTTCCCTTTCTGAAGAGCAAGTGATCCTGTTCAGTTAAATGATGTATCACAATTTCTTTTGCTTAAAATGTGGGTGTGAATGCCAACGCACTTGAATACAACTTCGCATTTTCCGTTGTGTTCTGTGGTAGCTTGGAAGTGAGGGTTGTGCTGTGCTGGACTATTGATGTTTAATTAAAAGGCAAAGGTTGATTGAGATTATTGTCAATTTGTGGAGTCCCATGAATCATAAATGTACTATTTAGTGAGGTGGTCCTTAGTTGATTAGCTGTTATGATGCTGGGAACTCTGCAAATAATATAAAATGACCACAATTTAACGGTCAAGGCCCTGCTTGGATGACAAGGTGTGGTGTGTTCAGTATTGTTTTATTGTGGACAAATGTCACGTATCAAATGGCGTTAGACCATCCAATATTGTACACAATCTTATTATCTAAGTAGAGGATCTAAGCTCATTTTAATAGAAATTGTGTGTTTGGAAAAGAATTAAGCAATTTTTAAACTTAATTTTTATTAAAATAATTTTTAAAAAATTGATTTTATTTGAATATTATTCATCAAAGTTACTTTTAGATATATAATTACTAAAAATTAATATAAATTTTATATTACATTGTCTCATTAACTTTTGGATGTGAATTACAACTATATCTTATATAGTGAGACAAACGTATTTAGAAACAAAAATCAATTTTAAAGCTTGTGACCAACTAAAAACTAATTAATAACCAAACTAGTTAACGTCAACTAAGTCTTTATTAACGCTGTTTGGTTTATTATGAATCCATATTAATTAACATCGGACATTCTATTTGTATTTATTGTAGCTCTTGTTTTTGCTTTATTTTAATTGCACAAACGTGTCTCGTCAGTACAGTACACACCACGCAGGAATCCACATTTGAACAAGGACAAAGATATAATTGTAAAATATGAGTTACTGTTAAAAAAATTAATTTACTAATTTTTTTCATAGCATTTAATTATGTTCACCTTCTCTATCTCTCCATGTTTCTTAAAATTTTTTTTAGAAAATGAACATTATGTGTTAATACACAGTGCAGGCCTGCAGGGCTTCTGTTCTCATGGGAAAAGGCCCAAGGCTATTTACTTAGAATCAAACTCAAGAAAGTGGCCAACAAAATTACATAATCCAGCCTGCTACTAAAAATATGGGCCTCAAATAGATTGATCAATTTTGTTTTGGGGAAGTTGATGAAGAGTTTAACCTTTACAAAAATTCACATTTTTATTGTTGAATCATTTTGATATTTGTATAAAATATTTTTTAATTTTTATACACATATATCTTAAAATAATCTAATAACTAGAGAACTCAATATTTGTTAGAACCAAATCTATCTCACTCATAGTAAAATTACGGTCCAAATAAAATCTCGAGGGAATATTCGTTTGAGAAACTTCTTACATCATTTCGTTAAACTACCATATATTCTTGCAGGATCTTTTTTTTTTTTTAAAAAAAAAATTCAGTTGCAAAGAAGTGTTGAAATCTGAAGAAAAGAATGGTGAGATCAAAGCTATATCGTCAATTCGTCTGGCTCTTTTTAATATTAAAATTTTAAAAAAAAATATGTGATTACAATTTACAACAAATGAAGGTGATAATAGGAGAGATCAACGTAGGTCCTTGTAGAATCTGCTCGTGTGACCGGGACTGAAAAGTACTACACCACAAAATTCAAGTGTGGAAGCTTCCTTTCATTCAAAAGAAACAAACAAATTTGAGGAATGGAGAGGGTGCATGACATGGGACTAGGCGTCATCCTATTCAGTCCCTAAATTTTATGAATAAGTTGTGTCAAAAATCATGTCTCCAAGTCTAAATTAATTTTTCACTTCGATTTAATTTTGAGTTTAAACAAAAGTAAATTGAACTAATTAGTTTTGAAAAAATATGAATTTATGCAGTTTTATTTTTTAAATAGTTTAATTTGGTTTTAAACAATTTTAAAAGGAAAAAATACTATAAATTCTTTGTTTAATATTTAAGATCTTTTATTATTATACTTAAAAAAATTCTTTTGTCGTATTATTTTATGAATACAATAAACACATATTTTTAAGTTTTTTATAATTTCATATTTCTTCCTTTAAATCACCTATTAGTAATTCAAATCACAATTTAATGTATTATTATTAGTATATAAATTTATAACAGTATATTTCAGTTGACATCTAATAATAATAAAGAAATAAAATCAGTGCATTAGTGTATAAATTTTTTTAATATACTAATATATTATTATAGTTCAATTTTAATCGAACCAAATCATTCAGTTGTCATGTTTTAAAAATTTATTTGGACTTTTTTTTTTCAATTTTGATCGATTTTTAATCAATTTAGTTTGACTTGGGTGTGTTTGACAAAAATAGTTGATAAACTAGTTGAAAACTTATAAACTAACTTATTGAATTATAAATATTTAGTAAAAGTACTTGTTAAAATAGCAGAAAAATGTAAAATGATATAAAAATAAATATATTTTATAATCTCAAAATAATACAAATAAACATATTATTTTTTATTTTTAATTAAATTAATTTAAATTATTATACATATAAAATTAATTAAATATATATTATTATATTATATATATTTTATTATATATTTATATACATTTTATTATATTTTACTATATATAAAAAATATAATAAAAAATATATAAATACAATAAAAGGAAAACGAAAACCCACGTCCATGTAGAAAACAAAAAGAGCACAATGAATATTTTGATAATAAAGATATAATAAATATTTTGATAAAATAATAAACAAAAAAATATAAAAATTATAAGCTATTCAAAATAATTTATAAAAATAAACTTTAAGTTATTAAAATAAATTCATTTACCAAATACTTATAACAGTTTTATAAATTAGTTAAATATATTATAAACTAATTTAAATGATCAACCATACACAACTTTAGTTTAATTTTGAACACACTCAACTTCTATAGAGTTGAGGGCTGGAATGGTATGATTTTTCGGATGTTGAAACTTACAACCCATGTACCTCCACTTGCCTAAAATGAGGAGGTTTGAGGTTGCAAATGCCTAATCCAATTACTCCATCCTTAATTTCCTGTTCATCCTCAATTACTCCATCCAATTACTCTTTTTTTATACACACAACATTACCAATGTATTGATTGAGATGATTCCTTGGATTATTACTACACCAACAACATATATATATATATATATATAATTTTTAGTGTTGCTTTGGGTGCTGTTTCTACGCGAAGAAATAGTTATATATTTTGTTCTCAAATAAAAAACATTATAAGCTAATGAAAATGAAAATATAATAAATTTGACATGTAAAATTGTGCGGTTTACTATTACATCCATTTCAAATTTATTAGTTTACCAAATAAATTTACAGCTCAGCCTCAGGCAGCCTGTTCCTTGCTGCAGGAGCATTCTGATCCGTATGTTTTTATCAAATTAGTGAATATATAAAAAATAAAAACTAATTTTTTCATTTTTGTTTTTTTCTTCTGAAAAACTCAATGTGGTTTATTCTTGGGTTAAAACGGAAAATACATCAGTAAACCACCGTTCGCCTAGTTCTTGATAGACAGGAGTCAAGCAAGTTTTCCTGATCTTTCTGTCTCCTATTTCCGCTGAATCCAATCATTGACAAAACTCTTCTAGGTAAATTCGGATCTGTCAATTCCGTCTTTCTGTTTTATCTTTTGATCTCTTTAGGATATCAGATCTGCGATTTCTTCGGGTTCGTAGCTATCATTAGATTTCATGCCGTTTGTTACAGATTTGCTTAAATTTTGATTTCGTTCTCTGCCTGTTCTGTTCAATATGCTAGTAATTTAGTTTTTATAGTGACTTCCCTTTGCTCCACTGTTTGCTTTCTCTCTGGTTTATCGGAAAATTGAACTCTACGTAAACTAAATTTGAATCCCTCTTATCCATCGTTTGATCGCCCCCAATGTTTTCTAAGAATCAAACTTGCTGAGGCTAGAAGGGCCGATCATTACGACTCACACAGAGGCTTATCACGTTAGGAGTCAAATTGGAGAGTTTTGATTGAACCGTTGCAATTTGACTAGATTCCTTAGATTCTGGGTTCCGGGGTGTCGTTAATAATTCTGCAGGTTTTGCATATTGGGTGTAGCCAAACTTGCGGATGAAGAAAACACCAAGCCAGAAACATTCTTAAATAATGCTGTGACCTTTATACTCAGTTTATTCTCTTTGATTTTCAGTGCCATCATCGCAATACATAATCTTCTGGTCTCTTGTGTTATTACATATATCTGCTTGTTATCAATACCATTGCTACTTATTGCCTTTGGAGTAATTTGGTTTCAGTGAGAGCTAATATTGATCTGATCCTTGATCTTTCTGTTTGTATTTGTTACATCAATGATCAAAGTGCTCTGCCTCTTTTAGCTGTTGGAAGTCTAGTTTACCTTTAGCACTTAGGCGCGAGTAATGATTTAATGTTGGTCTTAACTCTTCATTTTTTTTTAAAAGCTTTTTTAGAAGTTGCTCTTTGTACATTTTGCGATTCTATTAAAAATTTCTGTCTTCCGACTTTGATTAGATCCCTTTTGGAATCTCAATATCCATTCTCTTAGTCTCTATTTTATGGATCAAAGAGACTCTTCTGAGGCTCCTATGTTTTTGTTGGTGAATTAATTTATTTCTCACTATTTCCACAAGTGTCTGTTCCTAGATCCCAGTCTGTGTGAGGGAGCTATAGGTGCAATCTGTTGTATAGCATGATTTTAAATTACAGTTGCTCCTGGCCACTAAAGGAGAAAAGAAGCTAAGGAATAAACACACTAGTGTATAGGATTGCAATACAATGATAACTACTATTGTCACTGTAGTGAAATTGCATATTTCATATCATGTCACCCTATATGATACTATATCCTATGATGTTTTTCCCTCTTACTTTTGGAGCGAGAAGAGTATCAAATTGGTGATATTTGTTGAGTTTATTCTCTTGGTGTTGGAAAATATAGTCCTCTGGTTACTGTTAGATTTGTGGCTTGTTCTATTTCCATGTCACAGCTAATGGGCTTGTTTGCAAAAGAATCCAATTATGCTGCTGCTGCAGGGGCTTGCTTTATGGTTATTTTTGTTAGTTTTCATCAAACCTATGTTGATAGTTACAGAATTTTTCAATCGCAGAATGGCATCCAATAGGGGTCAGGGTGGAATTCAGCAGCTGTTGGCTGCAGAACAAGAGGCTCAAAGGATTGTGAATGCTGCCAGAAGTGGTATTTTTACTCTGTCCCTTTCTATCGATCTCTTTTTCAATATATCCTTGTTATTACCAGGATGCTGTATATCTCTTGATCCATGTATCATGTATGCATATTTGTCGAACTTTATATGTCCAACCATGTGATGCACATGAATATAGATTTTGTTCTTCACTTTATTCTATCTTCAATGTTTTTCATTGTCAGATGGGTTTATGATGTTACGAGTTTTCTTATGTTATGTCTACAAAGTTGGAATAAAACAGATTCGCAGGTTATAAATATTGCTACTGATTACTAGGCTTCCCCCATTTCCCCCATTTTTTCAAGGAGTATTACTCCTTTAACTTTACCTGAACACCAATTGTTTGCCCAATAACTATACTTCGGATTTCTACTGTTAGAAAAAATGGCAAGGCTGAGACAGGCCAAAGAAGAGGCTGAAAAGGAGATTGCTGAGTATCGAGCTCAGGTGGAGTATGAATTCCAAAAGAAACTGGCAGAGGTAAGTTTATGGTTGTTGTAACAAGTCTTGTTAGACTATTTCTTGATCTAATAATGACGTGTGCACCAACTCGGTGCAACCTTTCCGGTGAATACAGAGTAGTGGAGATTCCGGTGCTAATGTGAAGCGGCTTGAGCAAGAAACTGAAGCAAAGATCCATGACCTGAAAACAGAATCTTCAAGAATATCGCAAGATGTTGTCAGCATGCTCCTCAAGCATGTAACTACTGTGAAATATTAGAGCCCTTGATGACATATTGGACCAGCAAACTATCAAATGATGTTATTTGTCATTGTGAGTTTATGTTTGACTTGAATTGTTTGTTTCGAATAAGATTCTTGTTTTAGTTGCTTAAGTGTGCTGGTGCCTTGCCGCAACCCCCCCCCCCCCCCTCTCTTAAAAAAACCCCCAAACACAACACAACACAACACCACCCAAAAAAAAAAAATCATTTTGGAGTTTCTTATGATAAACAGTTCAGAATACTTTAAAAATGCCTGTTAAAGGTTCATTTTGCGAGGGTCCAGTGAGTTTGGAATGTAGGGTCCATTCTTTTGTAAACATCCCTCGCCGATTTTATTTAACTGTTGCACCTCTCTGTTTCCTATCTCTAAAGTGGATTGAATGGCATTCTCCGACCAATTCCGGGCTTTGTCAGCTGTGTCTATGCAAGTTTCTTCCTAATCGTTCAAAATGAACTTATGATTACGGAATAATTGAAAAAATTAGTTTAATGGGCAAGTGAAATATGAAAACAAATTCTAATCATTGATAAAGTTAAATGACGTCGTGTGATTTATGTATCCGATCTTATATAGTGAGATAAAATTTTATTGTTGTTTTGTAAAAAAATTTATCACTTAATATTTAAATCGTTAGATTTTAAATTTAACGACCTATATGGAATAATTACTATGCTTGTTCTTATCAATGTGGTAAAAATAAAAAATGATAAGAAGTCATTATTTGATTATTATTTTGGAACACCAAAAGCGAAAAGAAATGAGTCTATTTGAAGGATAATATCTGTTAATTTTCATAATTTAAGAGATATTTATAAATAAATCATGGTTGAAGAAAACTACATATCAATTTTTACAGTTCAAAAGATGTTTATGAATAAATCATAGTTGAATAAGAGTCTCTGTAATTTTCCATTCTAATATTCATTAACTATGATTTACTTGTCCCATTTCAGTGGGAAGAAAGCATCAATGATATAAAAATTCCCATTTCACTGGGAAGAAAGCATCAATGATATAAAAATTGTGTAACTAGTGAAGCGTCCTTACCGTACGAGAGGTGTTCCACTTTTACTTGAACTTTTTGTTTGTGCCGTCCGTGAATGTTAAATAACGCCGTCGTTTCTTCACCTTTTTTTTTCAAACAAAAATTTGGCGACCCTTTATTGTCCCCGGTTCCATGGCATCTATGGGCCGTGAATTGTCTGATAAGGACTAACATATGTGCTTTGGGAAATTACCTAAACTGCACTAAATTTCTTTAGAAAAAAAAAATAGAAATTGATTGGATTTGGATGATGTTTCATAACTAATATCCAGTGAAAGTTTATTGCAGTGCAAAGGGCAATAAGGAAAACGAATGAAGTTGTCTCCTCCCTTATATTGCACTTAGGAGGGGCACCTTTGGGGAAAGACATAGATCGAATAATTCGTAAATAACTTGAATTTAAAGTAAACACCTTAAAATTGAATCACACTAGTATTTGCTATTTAATATTTAGTATTTAGCTTGGTCTTAAACGGATATATATATATATATATATATATAAATCCAAAATAGGGAAAACAGAAGGCGAGTTGGAGGTGAATGTTTGGAAAATAATTCGATAAATTTAAGTTTGAGTAAAATTAATTTTGAATGTTGTAATGAAATGAAATTTATTATTAATTCAAATTAATTTCAGCAATTAATTAAAATACTGTTTAACTATTTAGTAATTAATTAATTAATTAAATTTTTTAACTTTATTATCAATTCAAATTAATTTCAGTAATTAATTAAAATACTAATAATTGTAATCTTTTTTGTCTTAATTAATTCAAATTAATTCCAACTAATGAAACCTACAATTTTTATTCTGTTCAAGCCCACTAATTAGACCCATCATTAATCCAACTAATCAGACCCTAAAGCCTTGATCAAGCTAAATAATCAGCCCCACCAAGCTCACTAATCATTAGTAGCCCAGAAATTGCGAGAAGGAGTCATGTCATCACAAATCACATAGAGAAGACGCTGACGTGGTGTGCTTCGCCATTTTTAGTGCTGTTTGCATTGTGCCTATGTCAGCTAGTCAAAGAGCAACGAAAACAACACCCAAGGAAGGCACAAGATGACGAATCAATCGAGCAAGAATGAGGGAGCATGGGAGAATGAAGGACTAGCAAAAATAAGGGAACAAATGGAATCGCATGAACAGAAAAAAGACAAAAAGGAAAGATAGTAGAGAAATTTCAGAGGAGTAATGACCACATTTATAACACCAACCCTACAATTAATTTCCAGAAGCTTAGTTTAGGGACATTGACCAAGGTTTTCTTCGATAATCTGTCATAATGTTCTGCTATTGAAACAACCACTATTTATTTTATTTATTTTGGTGCTAACATTTTTTATTGCTACTGTGGCATCTTCAATTGCCAAACCAAACACCCACCGAATGAAGTTCACAGTGCATGCCCGCGTGACACTAGCATGTGAATAAAAAATCACAAGTGGATTGGATGCTGCTTCTGATTTCTGATACCTCATTTCCTTATCTCTGTCTCTCTGCCTCTCTCACAGCAAAGCAAAGTTCGGTGAAATATAGAGTACACACATTACTCCACAACACAAGGGGGTCCCTCTACTTTCCTCATCCCGTCCTTTCTCTGAAAGATCTTTGCTATTGGTCCACATCATCTCCTACCACTCTTTCAGCACGCATACCAGAAAGCAAAGTTCACGGTGCCTACCAGTACTATCAATAAAGCAAGATGTGGCTGGATGCAACAATTAGGGTTCTAACGTGTGTTTGACCTCACTCTCTCATTCCTTACACCAACATGGATGGGCGAGATTCCAGCCCACCCCTCCACGTGATCACCCAATCACCAGTTTACAACTTCTAGGCCATCCTCACAACTTGCACCACCACAATAGTATAAGCAGAATGGGGTCATTTTCATCTAACCACTAATTTGGACGAGGAGGGAGAGAGAGGGTGATGCTGGAGTTAAATTTAAATTTAATGTCCAAAAGGCATTGCAGTGCATGGCTGTGTGTGATATAAAGCTTGCACTTGCACTTGCATTTGCACACAATCTTCCACTGACAAAACGAGTCACATAGATGAATCCATTTTGTTCATTTTTAAAAAGTTTTCGGGACCCACACTCAAAGCACCACTTGTACACTCAGATTGTGAACATGTATTTGGAAGCTGGCTGTCCTGTTCATTTCCTAGTGGACATTCGCATCATCCCACGCCACTTTCTTCGCTTCCTCTTCTTGCTCCTCCCTATAGGGCCCATTTTCCTGCATGCTACCAAAATCTCTTTTCGATGCGTGAACAATAACATACTGCTAAAAGCTATTCATTATTCCAAAAATACTATTATATTTCGAACTTCTTTTGTCTACTATCAAACTTAATAATGAATATAATTGGCACAAGGAGTGTAATGGTAGCAATTAGTAAGAAAGTTGACAGTGACAGTAACTCCTTCGGAACTTTCAGGTTGAAACGGTACAAACGGATATGTAAAAATGGCTACACCCACAACGTTGTTTCATGGATCTGGATCCTCATCACCGTCATCGCCCACCCAGATCTTACTTCATCACACAACATCACAAGCACCGATCCCTGACAGTCCAGCTCTGTTCCAAACTTATCCTCCGCCCCCAATCGGACCATGCAACTCCTCTGCAAGCACAGCTTTCGTGGGATTTCGCAATCTTATTCTTGCGTCTCTCTCCTGCTTCTGCATCTTCTGGTCCTTTTCTCCACTGGCGCATATGGGTTTGGGACAATGGGACCAATATCAGCTTCGTTTGGCAAAAATGAATTCTTCTGCTCCATCGATGCAAGTGGAAATCAGGATGTCATTTGCTGGGGGAAGAACAGCACTTTATCGGTTCCTCCTTCTTCTTCAGCTTCAGCTTCCGTTAGTAACATCCCTCCTATGGCAGCTTTGTCTGGTGGCCAAGGGTTTATCTGTGGCATTCTGGCAAACACTTCGCAAGCATACTGCTGGAGCGCCACAAAGCCAGCAATAGATCTCGTGCCTCCCACATACCAAAACACTGCTTATTCTCATATTGCAGCGGGCAAGGATCACGTTTGTGCCATTAGAGGATCCTATTACTCTGACGACGGTTCAGGAATAGTTGATTGTTGGGAAATTGTGAAAACTGCGAACAACAGTCTAACATCGAAACAGAGCGATTTGTATGACGATCAGTCAACTCGCAGTCTGGCATTAAGCAAAATTGTATCCGGCGAGGGATTCACTTGTGGTTCGCTTAGAGAAGGAGCACTTGTTTGTTGGGGACCCACATCCACGAGCTTAGGGGTTTCGAATGTATCAGAGAGCTTCGCAGTTTTAGTATCGGGAAGGAGTTCAATTTGCGGGCTTTTGAACGTTTCTGGAGATTTGAAATGTTGGGGCGATGCAGATTCATTTGCCGCTCCTCCACCTATTGAAGGTAGGTTAATCTCTCTGTCAGCCGGAGCTCACCATTTTTGCGGTATTCGGGCTGATAATCATGTAGTGGAGTGTTGGGGCAGTTTCGATTCGTCTGTGGTTCCAAAAGGTGCTGGTTTCATGGCAATCGCTTCTTCAGAATATACAACTTGTGGCATCAGGGAGGATGATCTTTTACTTGATTGCTGGTTAGTGAATGCGTCCAAGACGGATTTTGATCCTCCATTGGAATTATCAAGTCCAGGTCTTTGCAGTGCCAGTTCTTGTAACGAAGGGGAGTTTGCTTTCAATGTCAGTGTTCTGAATGAACCAGGCATAACAAGCCTCTGCGTTCGAAATGATTTGAAAATTTGTTCACCCTGTGGCTCATCTTGTTCTGAAGGCTTCTTTCTGTCTAGTCCATGCACCCAGAATTCCGATAGAGTATGCACCGCTTGTTCTCTTTGCCAGAACAGCTCTTGTGGGGACGTTTGTCGACTTCCGTCATCTTCAGAGATTCATAGGAAGCTTTGGCATCGTTTGCGTAGATTACTGGTCATAATTGGGTCCTCTGCTTTGGGTTTCTTATTGATATTGACTTGCGGGTGTGTTTTTCCACGTTTGATTTCTAAGAAAGAATCAAAATCTTGCATAGGCAAACCGGAGCAGGAAGGTGACACGATTGTCAACGACCTTCACTCTTTTCCTTCTGCAGCTTCCTGTCCTGGGATGCCCCAAATTTTCCGACTTTCAGAGCTAAAGGATGCCACTAATGGGTTCAAGGAATTCAACGAGCTTGGTAGGGGAAGTTATGGTTTTGTTTACAAAGCTGTACTAGCCGACGGGCGTGTAGTTGCAGTGAAGAGAGCGAATGCTGCAACAATAATTCACACCAACAATCGTGACTTCGAAATGGAACTGGAAATCTTGTGCAAAATCCGTCACTGTAATATTGTGAACTTGTTGGGTTACTGTGCAGAGATGGGTGAGAGGTTGCTTGTTTACGAGTACATGCCACATGGCACACTCTATGATCACCTCCATGGTGGCCTCTCTCCTCTTAATTGGAGCCTCAGGCTAAAGATCTCGATGCAGGCTGCAAAGGGTCTCGAGTATCTCCACAAGGAACTAGTGCCACCCATTGTGCATAAGGATCTCAAGAGTTCAAACATTCTTTTGGATTCAGAGTGGGGAGCCAGAATTGCAGACTTTGGACTCCTTACTTCCAGTGACAAAGATCTTAATGGGGACGTGGAAAGCGATGTTTACAACTTTGGCATTGTATTGCTTGAAATTCTAAGTGGAAGGAAAGCTTATGAAAGAGATTTCACGCCTTCATCCATAGTTGAGTGGGCAGTGCCTTTTATCAAACAGGGGAAGGCTGCTGCTATAATTGATCGTTATGTGTCTCTTCCCAGGAATGTGGAGCCTTTGCTTAAGCTTGCAGATGTTGCAGAGCTCGCCGTGAGGGAGAAACCAAGCGAGCGTCCACCTATGTCAGATATAGCAACTCGGCTGGAGCAAATTGTGAAGGATGGTTTGATCTTATAGTGCTTGCTGCTCATTGTCCTGTGAGAAGCTTGATTTTGATCCATCAATCTTATGCTCTGCATGGATTCCGTGAGTGACGATCTTCTGCAATTGTACATTGATTTGAGTCTCTGTTTATATTGCCTTTCCCTTATATATTTTTGGGTTTATTTCTCCAAATCTTCACAAAGTGAAGGACATGACATGCCATTCTTGCACCATCTGATATTTCTCACTTGTAGTTTTACACTTCCAACTGAAATTTTTCCCGGGAGACCACGCTTCTTTGTATTCAAGGATCCAACAATTGATAAAATAATGTATGATTTTGGTCTTTCTCGAATTTACAGACCATTTAGGAGTTAAGGCCATCTTTATTATTGTCTCATATTGAACCGAATTCTGCTTGGAGTTTGGAAGAGTAGATGCTCAGAATCTTGTAGCACTTCTGCTAAACTGCAAAACATGAAATGCATATCATTTGAGAAAATAATGCTTATATTGCAGATATGTCTGGGAAAAATGAGATGGGGATGGTCTTTTTATAAATATATATAAATGTGTCGCAAAGTAACAGTTACACACTGCAATCCAAAAGAGTTATATTATTACCGGTAGGTAGTATTGGTTGTGACCATTCATTTTTAAATTGAATGGTTTGGATTAAATCTAGCGAGATAAAAAAAATCTAGTAATTGATGACCTGCTCTATGTAGTTACTGTAAAAGATCCATTCTAATCTTTTTCCATGGATCAAATCGTCTTTTCAAAGAACAATACAACTTGTACAAAAGCTGCTCTGGCTTTATCTTCATGGTAAGACTTGTGATGGTACGCTGTGTATGTGGGGTTGTATATATATGTTTTATAACTGGGGTTTTGCTGGTATTCATGCACATGCCGGAGGTAGCCCCATTTTCTTTTTTCTGCATGGAATCATTATTAGGCTGTTCCGACCACCTTCTAAGCAAACAGAATTTGTGCAGTCGTTTCTTTTGCTACTTACTAATAGTAATAGGTTCCTTTAGAAAGTTGAATATAGCTGAGACGTGTCCTGGGTCCCCGACTTTCTTTGTCCTCAACACAAAGAAAGTCAGATTTCTAAGATTCTCCTTCTAAGTACTAACCAACAAAGATTCGAGAAAATTAAAAAAAAAAAAAGATATGAAAAATTCGATTTCACCAATCATTTAGCAGCTTTGAGATTACTATTTAATTAAAAAATATTTTACTCAAATCTTAAATCTCGTCAAAACTGTGAACACAATCAATAATATATATATATATATATATATATCGATCATCGGGCGAAGTTGTAGTGGGGACAATTAACATTGCAAAGATTTAAGCTTGTGATTCTTTCACATAAAATTTGTTGGAGTGAATTGGGGTCCGAGTAGGAAAAACACTCGTCTCCACAGTTCAAACTTAGAAGGCATGCGCTGAACAACAATCAGTTTTAATATTGTGCACTTAACATAAAAACACAACATTTTATTGGATGGCCAACTCATGATTAATTGTTTTATTCTCCGTCCCCCCACCCATCAAATTAGGAACTATTTCGTCTAATTATATTGAATGCTTACAATTGCTTTGCCAACGTCACAAAAGTCGTAAAACATAATGCCTTAAAAGTTCAACATGATCACACTGTAGGCTCAAGTACCGTTCAAAGGTACAACCAACGTGCCAGATCTGCACCTTAATGTAAAGCGGCTCAAATCCACTTCAGAATCCACATGCACGGCCCAAAATATTGAAGCACTTTTCAAGTAAGTCTTGTTTTACGGCCAACTTGCAAGTCAATTTGTACGGACTTGCCTCACCTTGGATCATTACTCAAAACATTTATTGCAATCAATGTCTGGGTCTTCCTTTCGCTTATTAATCATGACTTTGCTTTACCACATTCTCATGCTTTTCAAGTACCAAATCACTTTGCTTTCATGAAACTGAAATATGTGCTCATTCTAATTGATTCCCTTTTGGTGAACGGTTTGGAGTGAAGGGTTTGATTATTTTGCCATTAAAATATGATTATGTTAGCTGTCCGGTGCCTCAGCACAGATTGCCTGTTTATATGGAAGATTTGAAGTGATTAGATGTGTCCATTATAAGTTGACTAGCTTCTAGAGATAATTTTAAACTATAGGCTTGGAAGAATTTGACTGTGATAAGCAAATTATTACTGTGATCAAGAATGCATGTGCCCGACACCTACTACAGAAGCAGAAACAAACAAGAGCAACAGTCTATAGAATCTCGATGAGAAGGGTAAGAAAGGCTAATCCAAACACAGAGATAGTGCCATATATTTTGATTCTCATGAGGGAGGAAAGAAGTAACAAATTTGAATTCCTTCCAATCATGTAAAAGGGCCTAGAGCTAGGAGCTGTGTAGTCCATCACGTTTTTCTTGAAATATTTATCTGGAGGACTATTTTCCACTAGAGTCCGGAAATAGAAACTCTGCAGCTTTATTATCAACTTGACCGTGTTTGTTTCAGGGATTGTTCTGGTCCTACTACCAATTCCTGTCTTATTTGTATTCACCCACTGCTTCTTCATGTGCCTTTCCCCTCCATTGCTGTTTATGCAAACCAATTTCTCCTCCAGGCTATTTGTACATGCCGTGCCATTCATTCCACAGTTTCTATGTGTCGGTATTACCTGTAGTCTTTTTTTATTCATTCTTTGGGGTTTGGATGAAGTTGTTTTCCTTTTTTGTTTTATTTTAATAATTTCATTGTCTCTTTAGTATTGTCATCCCAGGAGAAGTCCTTGCCAGGGTTTATCTTTTCCATGCAGTTTACAACAACAGTCATCAGTGGCTGCCTGGCATGAAGAGTTCAGCTGGAAGCGTTTGGGAAAATTTCACAAGGAAAATTGACAGATAAGTATAAAATCCCTACTTCCATCACGCTTGTCGCTTCAGAAATTAATTCAACAAAGATCAATTGTCATATTATGAAGTTAATGTGTCAGTTCAGGTTCATATAGTCAACCGTCTCTCTGGATAATATATAAGAATCTAGTCGTCTGCCAGAGTAACTATATACATGTTGAAGGTTGTGGCAATTTTAGAATAAATAAATAAAAGAGATCTTTGAACAGATATCGTTTAGAAATGAATTGAAGAAAAGATCTAGTGTCATTTTCTGATGTGTGCGTCAGTCCGTCCAATTTCAGCTTGTAGACCATGTCTTTCTGAATACCAATTAAGAAGGTCGTCGTGAGAAAAGAAGAGATCTTTGATTTCATGGCTTGGGTTTATTTGAAATGTCTGCAGAAGCTGGGAGAAAGAGAAAGAGAGGGGAATAAAAGAAGAGGAAGAAGTACCCTCATGCTTTCGATCTTACATCATGTGTACCAAATGAAAAGCAAAAAAGAGACAACACAGTATAAAAGGAAAAGGACAAGAAAGGGCAAGATCTTGTTCTTTTTAAACAAGTCCAAATGTGGGGAAGGAAGGAATCTAAGGTGATCCAAGCACTTGCAGACAAATCTGTTTCAGAAAATAAAAAAAAGGACTTTCCCTTTCCTTTATGTAATGTAAAAGCAAGACTGAAACTGAAGCATCAACCCTAGAGCCATCCCAAGGCCCTCTAATCTCTGTCTCTCCCCCTTCAGCTCCCCTCTTACCTGTCAAAGCCCTTATATATGGCTGTTCGAGGGATTTCAAGAAGAAAGTGGACCAACCGTGTCTCATATACCGTCTTTTATGTTGTGCAGGTTGGCTTGGGAAGTAGGGCTCAAACTTCCATTTGGTAAGTGCATGTTGGCAAACTTGGTGTGCCTGGCTCCCCGTATGCCATTTGTGGAGCCCATCAGCAAGGCGATGGCCTTAACGAATGGCGTGCGAGGAGCCATGCATGCTGTGTATTCTTCACCACAATCTGATTCAGTTTCTACTCTTCATACAGTTTCAATCTTCTTTGTTCTTTTCTTGTCTTGCCTTTCTTTCTCACCACCTCTTTGTTGAAAGTAAAAGGTCTCCTATGGGGTCTAATTATTCCGTTAATCAAGCCTAAGTATCTGGTTGTGAGGTTGTCTACTCGAGCTTCTTGGTCCAAATCACCTTTGACTTGGCTAGACGCATGGTAGATAGGTAGGTTTTGATTAGTTATAAAGGACAAATAGAAATATAATAATATTCTATTTGCCTTCCTCTTTCATTCAGTTTAGATGCTAATTGACATAAGCTGTCCTCCATTAATTAAAAGAACATTATCACTTTAAATTTGACGGAGTCAGTAGCCCATGGTTGTCATTTTTTGTGTGCATAAATTGCTGATTTTGTTGGCAAAATATTATAATTATTTTAATTTAAATTTTAAAAAATTGTGTTTTTTTAATTTAATTAATTTTTTTATTAGTGACTTTTAGTATTAAAAAATTTTAAAATTTAATAATGATAAATTTTATGATATAACAAAAGAAAAAGATTAAATTAAGATAAATATAATCTTTAAAATATAAAATTAAAATACTTAATCTTTGAAGGTTAAATTAAAAAAAATTATAAGATTTTTGGCATTAAAACAGGAGCTTACTCATTTTTGTATTGGCACTCTTGTTGTTATTGAGCTCGTTCAAGTTTTGGCGTCACTTATATTTGTTTACGTTCAAGACAACTCAATCCAAAGCGGGCGCCATTTTGGACTCACTGAAACATCTACCAGAGTACAAAACTATATCAAAGCATTAGCAGTGAATTGTAACCTGTAGATTTCCTTTTCTTGACTTATTATTCTGTTTAACACTATGGTCTACAGTCTCAGGCAGCTTTTGTCATGATTCCCTGTGAGTCACACAGGCACAGTCCTGAATCTGAATAAGCTCTCTATATGCTTCCCCTATCCCCCTACGTAGTTACTATTAGTAACATTTGCTTAATAATTTCTGCACTTCGTATCTAAATGTGAATCTGTATACACACACAGTGACCATATTTTAATTTCAGCCCCCAGATTGTGGTCGTTTAATTAAATTGAACAGACAAACTAGGTTTTCCAAATGCTGGTCTAAATATGTGATGCCTGATTTTTGTGGCTAGAATCTTTTATTGTTGTCCCGGGTAAATGTTTTCATAGCTGTTTACGCATAAATAAACCAATGTTTTCTGCAACTTGTTAACTTTCAGACATAGATGAAGTGGAACCATTGTTGAGAAATAGATAAGTGGAACACACAAATCATCAGTTGAGTGTTGCGGTGACAAGCGACAAGTTGAAGATAGGAGAAATGGAGAGAACAGAGAATTCAACGAAGCAAATTCGCTTTAATGCACAGAGAGAGAGGGAGAGAGAGAGAGAGAGAGAGAGAGAGAGATCCAAACAGTGGACCCGTTGTCGCCTATTTTACAATAATTTAGTGTACAGGGCTGTGCTGTAAAGCTGATAAGATTATGGACATTGAATATGACCATACAAATTTTTACATCATAAGTGACACGAGCCTTCTGAGTGTGACCAGACCCCAGCCGCCCTTGTTCTCAACGAAATCAAGATATTTCTATTAAGAAATTATTTATAAACTGCACAAGTGGCAGGCGCCCTTCCTTGTTTTCAATCAAAGTAATATCAATGAAATAAAATTATTATAATTCCAAAATTATTTTTTTTAGCTAATCTTTAATTTATTTTGCTTGAATAATTATTTATTTTACTCTTATTTTTAACATCTAGGGTTAATTATTTAGTTTTTCCTCTTGTTTTAGGTTTCTTTGCATGATTTTTAACTCTTTTTTAGTTGCTTTTGTAGGTTTGTAGTTTTTATATGTTGAAGGTTGAAATTCAAGCCTTGGAATGAAATTTTTGGTGTTTCAACACCAAGCTCTAGCCCCCAACACTCGGTTATGTAATTTTAAGTGAAATTTAGTTCTAGTCACCCAGCGCTCAGTGTTGGTTGAGCGCTGGGGTGGCAGAAGCATATTTTTAGCTCCAGTTGTAACGCTCAGTGTTGACGTTAGGCAGAACTCGTATTAAGTTCTAGAGCGCTAGCGTTATTACTTATGCCGTTTTGACAGAGTATTTAAGTTTTGTTTTGCTAATAACCTAGGGAGCTGAAAATTTCTTTTGAGAGAAACACACAAGGATGGTTGAGAGACGTGGGAGAGCTTGAAGAATACGATTGAGAATAATCGGACTTTCGATTCTCTTAGTTTTTCTTATAAACTTTTGTTGTAAATTCCATTTTTGCTATTTTCTTCTTTGAACCCATGTGTAACTAAACTTTTTAGAGTTAGGAGATTGATGTAGCTAAACTTTGATGACTTTTTTCTGTTGAATGGAATTATTATTGTTTCAATTTCATTTGTTAAAGTAAATTTTACTATTTTGATCAATTTTTGAATAATTGGCCACCGTTCAACGAAATTTTAGATTTTTATTTATGCTAAAAAAAGTACAATATAAATTGGCTCAATAAATTCTGCCATAGATCAAATTAATCTAAGAATATATAATCTTATTTGTGTGATGTTTATAATTTTTCAAACTTTATCCTCTAATCAAATAATTGTACTAAGGAATTAGACAATTATTTAAATTAGGAAGGATTGTTTATCAAAGGAATTGGTTTCAATTAATTTAAAAAAAGTTGAATTGAAATTAGAATAATTTACGAATTTAAAGATTAATTTGTTTATGAATCAACCAGATTCAAAACCAAACAAAGTCAATCCCACCTTTTCTCATCGTTGAATTTATTGTATTGCTTTTAATTTTCAATTTCTATTTTTTTAATTAGTATTGTTTCAATACAAGTTTTATCCGTTCAAATAAAATTTAACTCTCCTTATTGGCGTTTCTAATAGTCTTCTTTGAACATGTCCAAACCACCTTAAACATTTTTCAGTCAGTACTAAGGAATTAGACAATTATTTGAATTAAGAATGATTATTTATACAAGGAATTGGTTCAATTAATTTAGAAAAAGTTGAATTGAAATTAGAATAATTTACTTTTCAAGAATTCAAAAATTGATTTGTTTATGAATCAACCAGATTCAAAACCAAAACAAAGTCAATCCCCTGCAATTTTTCTCATTGTCGAATTTATTGTATTGCCTTTAATTTTCAATTTCTATTTTTTTTAATCAGTATTGTTTAAATTCAAGCTGTTCGAAGTCCTTTAGAACTCGCTTCAATACAAGTTTTATCCGTTCAAATAAAATTCAAGTTAACAAACTTAATAATTGTCAATAGTCAATCAATACGATATTTTTCTCATTTCTTTATTACTTTTGAGACTCAATACACTCCCTTGTCAATCAATTTACAAAATACTTACAAAATATTTACTTGACAGTAGGTTTCATAAAGTCAAGAATTGAATTTAGAAAACTCAGGTGTCCTCCTTTTGGACTTCCCCAAGGTGTCAGTCACTCCTTACCGCCCAAAAACACTTATCTGAAGTGAAAAGATATGTTTGATCTAACGGGCTAGATTGGCACTCCAGGAGGAGGGTGCATAGGTTGCTCCACTTGAACTTGACACCTGTGATGAATAGAGTTGGTCCTTAGTTCTAATGTGCCTGAGATCTTTAACAACTCCTGCTCTTGAAATAACAACACCTTCCACTTCGATGCTGTTGCTCAACATTTCAACAACCTCTGTCATGCGAGGCCTAAGCTTCGCGGTTTCTTGCACGCAAAGCAGCCCCACCTTCAGGAATCTTACGGCTTCGTCCTCTGGGAAGTTCCCATTTAGTTCAACATCCACCATTTTTACAACTTCATTAGCTTCATACGCTGCCCACGCCTGCATTCATGTCCACACTTCACCCATTGCTTCCGTAATTGTACTCAAACAATATAACTAGTCATGACTAATTATTAATTAATGAACCCCATTTCAAATAAAATTACTTATCTGATCTTACCTTCTCCACCAGGAAACGATCCGTATCTTGATAAGGATCTACCACTGTTCTGCCACTCACAATTT
This sequence comes from Biancaea sappan, assembly GCA_037074585.1. Lineage (NCBI taxonomy): Eukaryota > Viridiplantae > Streptophyta > Magnoliopsida > Fabales > Fabaceae > Biancaea > Biancaea sappan. Next base: position 50,864,992 of record CM073496.1, on the reverse strand, counting down.
CTAGAAGTAATACTCCAAAGCTATAAACATCTGATTTTCGTGTGACCTGTCTAGAATTGGTATATTCTGGAGCAAGATAGCCCCTTTGGCGTTTTTGTAATAACATTGCCAGAAATGTAGAAACCCCATTAGTCTGCGAATGAAAAAGGAGCCAATTCACTTTAGACAAGGCAGGGTTGTGAGTTCTTACAGTGTCCCTGCAACTTGAGTACTGATGTATGACTTATCGTCTCTCAGTAACTTTGCCAAACCGAAGTCTGAAACCTTTGGCTTCATATCTCGATCAAGAAGTATATTTCTGGCTTTGATGTCTCTGTGCACAACATAGGGCTTAATTTCCTCGTGCAGATAGGCAAGCCCACGAGCCACTCCCATGGACACTTCCCTCCTCAATTCCCAGCTGAATCTCATTCTGCTTTCCTTTGTACCTATCCACCATATCTCGTAATTAATCAGACAAAGATTTATTTCATATCTGGGTCTTGTGCTTCATATCATATAGAATTAGAAATCTCAAATATTACCTAAGAAGAAGTGATAGAGGCTGTTGTTTTCCATGTACTCGTACACTAAATATCTGTGAGCTCCTTCCACACAACACCCTCGAAGAACGACTAGATTCTCGTGCTTGATATCGGCAAGCGTACCCAATTCAGCCACAAACTCCTTCTCTCCTCGCATGGAATCCAGCTCAATCGAAAGCACTTTGACGGCCACAAATGTCCCATCTCGAAGCCGCCCCTTTTAAAAAGTCAACCCCAGTCAATTTTCCATGACCATCACGCTTTTACAATCAAATTTGCAAGCTTGTTTAATGAGAATAATTAACCTTATACACAGAGCCAAAACCGCCTTCCCCAACCTTGTCCGAGGAATGAAAACCCCGAGTCGCAGACTTTAACTCGCTGTAACTGAAAACACGAAATGTTTCATCATTCTCTCTTCCTGACCCATCTGGAATGTAAAGAAGTTCAGGGTTGGATGAAGCTAACAGATCCAATATGGTCAAACATCAAAAGCAGAACAAAATACAACATGTTGGAGTTGAAATTGTACTGAACATACCTTGCGGGGTTTCGTGTTTAACCGACGGCGAGAAACAAGTAGAAAAAGAACAAGTAATCTTCATGGCTCTAACACAACCTAAAACCTCGCTTGGATCTGGGATTTTGATGAGAGTGTGAAGAAAATGAGAAGGAACATTGACGGGGAACACGAGTCAGAAGCACACACGGCACACGTATGAAACCTTCTTCTGGAGTTCTTGTGTCTAGCCTTACACTTTCCTCGTTTCTAAATTGGGCGGGTCTACAGGAAGTAAACCTTTGTTTATTTTATTTTATTTTTGGATCATCAGATTTTTTAAAATTATTTTTTTATTATCATATACACAAATCTCAATATAAAAATATTTAATTTTTTAAACAATTAAGTTTTTTATAAATTATTAAATTTAACATTCTAAATTTTCTATGGTTGCCTTTTCGGACCCATCTGATTCTGCCTCAACTAATATACAAAGTTGCCGGCCTTTTTAAAAGTTGAGTCTACTTTTAAATTATTTTAAAATTTGTATATATTTTTTAATAAAAATACTTAACCTTTAAACTTTCTATAAACTTAACTTTTTTTAATTCAACATGGCGGAAATTTTTTTTAAAATTACCTGTAGAATTAACTAACAAAAGAACGGAATACTACGGAGGAAACAATTGCAACGGGAAAAGAAGCAATCACACTTTCACATTTTTTTTAATTCAAATTGCACATACTCATAATCATATAATTATTTACCCATGCTTTCCAACATTTTAGTCATAGCAAACACATTTTTTCTAGTAGCTTTTTTTTTCCCCCATTTCCACAAATGCTTATTTCTTTTTTCAACTTAAATCTAATTTCAGGTCTCTTCTTTAATTTTTACCAACAAAGTTATTAAATGAGATAAGACCACAAGATGTCATTGTTTGATTTTTATAGCCTGTTTGTCATATTCAACACTCCTCCTTGACAAACTTGTTACAAATGCCCATTTTCTTTTTTAGTAACTCAAATCTTGAACTTTGCAAGGCTTTCGTTGGTATATCTGCGATTTTGATCTTCTGAGCAACAATGAATTAACTTCATTTCTTTTTATCATTTTCTAATTCTCCAATGAAGTGATACTTAATCTTTATATGTTTAATTCTGTTATGAAATACCAAATTCTTAACAATAACAACAACAAATTGGTTGCCACATAAGACTGTACCTCATCTTGCATTTGATGCAAGTCTTCAAGATTTTTTCTAAGCTAGATGGCTTGATTAATAGTAGAGGCAACAACTATATACTTTGCTTTAGCTATTGATTGAGCTACAACATCTTGCTTTTTTTTTTTTAATTTGAATTCCAACTTATAAAATTTGGGGTCTGTTTAGGAGCATGTCACGTTGGGAGCAACTACAGTTCAGGGAGCATGAAACTACATTTGCACTTTTTTGAGATGTTTAGCAGCATCTCAGCAAACTAATGTTCAATAGTAAACATGATTTGGGCACCAGCCACCCTCGGTTGGTTCAAAGTGAGACATAGTAGTTTTTGCGATGAAACTAACGTGGTTGGAGAATGTCATTACCCGAAATCCTCATTTTATCCCCCTGCACCAGCCACCCCTATTCTTTTTCAAAAAAATAAAGCAATATTGAAGTTGACGGTAAGTTGTTTTCTTTCATGTCTTTCATTTTTTTTTTTTGGGTAGAATGAATTCCATATACAATAACTCAAAACTAAGGACTAAAAGAGGATCAAAATAGAACCAAAAACCAAAAAAATGAAAGAAATAGAAGCATATAGCGTGAAGTGAATACATGTTTCAAAACTTGGTTTTAATTCATTTTTTTTCCCTTGCTATGGATTGGAATGGATCAAAAATGACCCAAAAACATCCTAGATGAAGTTTTGGATTGATTTGGAAAGCAAAACCGAGAGTTAGATGTCAAACATGCAAACCAGAACCAAACTAAAAAAACTAAAAAGTTTACAGATGTCGATTTAATTTCAAAATAAAATATATTCGGGATCAAAAGACTTAAATGAAGACAAATATGATCTTATATCAATAAAATAATAAAAGGAACAATTTCACTTAGGGACCTATGTGAACAAACAGAAAAGTGTGATATATATAGATATGAATTTGTATGCATATTCTTTTCTTTCTTTTATATATTTTTTTTACATATTTTACATAAACAGATATATGTGTGTGATTGTATGTGTACATATATTTAATTAGAAATCTTTAATTTATTGAGAGTAATTAGTGATTAATTAAATTTTTAATTAGTAATTACAAATTAAAAAATTAATTTATTAATTAAAAATAAGTCATTAGTGATTAATTTGTAATATTAGACAAATAAACAAAAAAATTAAGTTTCCTTTAAATAGATGACAATAAATAATAATAGTACATCAAAAAATTAAATAAAAAATTCATACCTTTTTTGATAATTATAGATCCTAAATCTACGTTTACAAACCAACATCCAAACATGATGTTCTGTCTCAAACCAAATTTTATTGTCTCAAATCATGTTTGCCTAATTTTCTCCCAAACATAAAACTTGTTCACTTAAACCTAGGCTTACTCTAACCACGTTTATTTAAACTTAGTTTGTCAAACCATGTTTCTCCTACCAAGTTCCCAAACACACACTTGATCATATGAAAAAGCCATATCCTTAAGTATTCTTCATGTCATCATCAGAACCACTCCAATTATTGTCTTTATACCCTTTGACCTGGATATCATTTGCTTTCTTGAACCAAATGTTGAATAATTCAAATATATATCTATATGGATTAGTATTAATCAATAATTAAAATATTATTTAAATTATGGAATTATGGTTTATAATATACTACTTGGTAAATTTATGAATATTGTAATTGGGCTTTTTTATGAGAGGCCCATGATAGGTTGAGTTGTTCATTTTAATAGCATAGTGAGAGGTCCCTACTCTCATATGATAATAAAGAAAACTGACTTCTCATTAAGTAGTTTACACAAGACAAAAAACTTATTAGGTAGAGGGAAGTTATTCTCTCATAGACAGATTCTTCTTGATACCTTCACTATACGTATATAGATTACGGAGTCATGCTAGATACATATTCTTGATCTACTTCTCTATCAATATGTTTAATATGCTATAATCTTATGTCTATAATCAATCCATGTTTATAGAATGGTAGAAATAAATCATTCAATTGGTATCTGTCACGACCCGTTTTTTGGGCACATGACCGGCACAATGATGAATATCCCATCACTGTAAGCCTTTCGATAAATTCTACCCATGAGTTTAGTCATTATCAAAATAACCATTCCTGAAGAAAATATATCAAATTTTCTTATTTGAAGTTCATAGAGATGATTTGCACATAATAATAGATTCTCAATATAAAATATATTATTATGCTGACATACAAACCAAATGCCAAACCCCTGACCTAGATGTCCTAGACGATTACAGAGCAATATAATCTATAACAAAAGAGGGGTCTACCCGACAACGGGAAGGTCCAAAGTGATCTACTCCTCTAGCAGATATTCTTCGCTGGCAACCTGATCTGAACAAAAAGGTTGTACAAACAGTGTGAGCTTTTAAACTCAATGAGCTAATCGGCCTCACGTTAATAAAATTCAAATACATTACCAGTCATGCAAGTATATCCGAAGGCTCATACTCAACCAATAGACATAGTTAGAAATTACATACAAGAAGATAAAAATTCATCAAATTCAACAAATGTTACTAGTACTCATCAATGGCAATATATCCCGGAGAGCGCACACAGGCCAGCTCACCAATTCTGTATATTTCTGCCATGACGCACAACCAATTCAACAAACGTTACTAGTACTCATCAATGGCAATATATCCCGGAGAGCGCACACAGGCCGGCTCACCAATTATGTATATTTCCGCCATGACGCACAACCTCATCCTCTTAGCTAGGGCGCCTCACAGATTTATCACCAATCCGGGCTATATCCCTACTGAGGGAATCGTTGTCTCCACACTCATTGGTCAAGACACCTTATCAACCGGGTTTTCCGCCTTGCCGTGAGAGGGGGTACTGTCCCGCTCAATCACAATCAATAGCATTTCATATCATAATCAGAAGCTCAATATAATATTCATCCATACAACAGGTATAGTATATAACTATATTATAGATTTATAAACCACAAATCAAGATAACAATTAATCTGTTTTTGAAAAGATTCAAACTTCACATCATCATGAAATACTTGTTTCGTCTTATCCATACTTCTGGATTAATTATCTCATTAGATTCGTCATTCTGAATCCAATTTCCCCCTATGAATCTTGGGAGTATCCTACAACATACTTTTTATCACCAGTAATGCTAAAACTCTATTAAAACGGGGTCGTTCCACTCACCTAGATTCCGTACGAGTATCACTTCTCTAAGTCGTTACAGACAAGAGTACACAGATGAATTTTAGTATTCCGCTACAGAGATTTTCATGAAAGATTAGAGAAAACAAGTTAGGATTGTTTTCATACAGATACTGTTCATACATACGGTACTATTCATATATGCGGTCACTATTCATATATACGGTCACTATTCATACATATGGATACTATTTATACATACGGATAATATTCGTACATACGGTCACTATTCACACGTACGGATACTATTCATACCAGAAATAGATAATACAATCTGTAAAAGAGTACACAAGGTAAGTTCCCAGGAAAGAGTGGAGGGTCACACTGGACACACTTAAAAACCAGGTCTTTCCTTAGCCAGAACTTTCCTAGACATGTATTCTTCACAGTTTACATTCTATTTCGGTAATCAGAGAATCAAAATAACATATAAACAGCTAAGGACAGTTTTTCTGATGTGGAAGATCGGCCAAAACCGCAACCACAGAGCATACTTAAGAAAATAACTTCTAAAATTTGAAAGACATAGAAAGGGCATAGTATCCTTACCTAAGCTGAAAAGGAAAGGCCCAAAATCTCATAACCCTAACATTGGAGTAAGAGAAACTTAAGGAGAGAAGAAGAGAAGTTGAAGGTGTGAGTTTAGAAGTGAAATAGAAGAGCCTATTTATAGCAAAAGTCAAGAGTACTATTTGATACTATGCATTAATAAAATATTCAATTTACTATTTATGAAAATGACATTTCTAATAATGCAATTACTGTGCACCTTACGCGAAAATTTTTCTTTTATTTACTATTGGAAACTTAAAGGGAAAACTATCCTTTCTCTTAAACCTTTAAGTTTCTTTTCAAATCAGTCCTTTCAATTTAGTCCCTGAAGGTATTTTCACCCATAAAACGTCATTTTCTCCTACGAACTTCTTTCTAGTTTTCTCTTATGACCAAACCACATCTAGTACTTGACATTTCAATTGTATAAGTGAACAGTATCATATACGTAAATAGTATTATACAGGTAAACAGTACTGTATACTAGCATAGTAACCATAGTTTGTAAATACACATTTATATTTTATTTTTTATGGGTATTACAGTATCAGAGCCTGATTAGATACAGATTATGACTATTATTTTTCCTTTTTCCATAATTAAATTTGTTTTTCCACAACCAATGAACCCTACAACAATAACAACAAAGCCTTATCCCACTAGGTGGTTTCAGCTACATGGATCGCACGATCGACAACCTATGAACCCTAATTTCAAAAAAAAAAATTGTGTCCGATTAATCTTAAAATTGATTTGGGGCTTCTCTTTAACACTATTACACGAATCGCATACTTAAACTTCTGAAAGTTTCATCAACTATTTTGGAAGATCGAAGTGGTAATTTGGCTCCCTTTTTTTTAACGCAATTCCTCTATTGTAATACCCTTTATATTTTAAAGTTTTAAGTATTCAAGAATTATGATAAATTTATTTTTAAGGGAAAATAATTTCCCCTATCTATTTAATTTTTTTATGCTTGTTTGTACATATTGTTAAAAATACAGATTTTCATTATATATTGCATAAATTGCAGGGTATAATAGATGTTATGATATGGAAATTATCCCATGGATAAAATATGGCATGAGCATAAGAGGAATCTGATAGAAACTAAGAGAAAAATAATGTTTTATATGAGAAAATCCCCTTAAGGACTAAATTGAAAAGGACAAAAGTGAAAATAAACTTAAAGGTTTAGAATAAAGGATAATTTTTCCTTTAATTCCCAATAGTAATCAATAATTCGCCGCCGTGAAAATTATGTACGTACAGTAAACCAAATTATTAAAGCACACATTAAACTGAATTATTAAAGTACATAGCAAACTAAATTATTAAAGTACATAATAAAATGAATATTTTATTAGTACATAGTACCTTGACTTCTCCTATAAATAGGTCCTTCTATTTTACTTCTAAAATCATACTTTCAGTTTCTCTTCTCTTCTCTCCTCAAAAACTTCTCTTACTTCGACGTTAGAGTTATGAAATTCTAGGTCTTTCCTCTTTAGCCTAGATCCAAGGTGAAGATACTATGCTTCTTTAAATTCTTGTAAATATTTAAAGGTTAAATTCTTAGTATGCTCTGTGGTTGCAGCTTCAGCTGATCCTCTACATCAAAAAAAAATTATCCTCAAATACTTGAGAATTACTTTCTGATTATAAGAGTAGAGTATAAAACTGTGAAGAATACATATCTATGAAAGGTATGGCTAAGGAAAGATTTAGTACTTAAGAGTGTCCATTGTGACCCACTTTCCTTTCCTGAAAACTTTTTTGGTGTACTCTTTTATGGCTTATATTTGTTATTCCCGATATAAATAGTAATCGTATGTATGAATAGTATATATATACGAATGGTATATGTATGTATAAATAGTATCCATACATATGAATAGCAACTATACGTATGAATAGTATCTGTACGTGTGAATAATAATCATATGTATAAATAGTATCAGTACATATGAATAGTATTCGTAGACATAAATAGTATTCATACGTATAAATAATGATCATATATATGAATAGTATTTTATACAAAAGCAACTCTAACTTTCTATATCTGATCTTCGTGAAAACCTTTGTACCGGAACCTGAAATCCAGCTACGTGCTCTTCTTTGTAGCAACTCGAAAAAGTGACTTGGATACAAAATCTATGTGAGTAGATGACCATGCTAACTGATTTTATTTATTTATATTCTAAGTACAATATAAATCTCACCTCATATAGCAATTAGATTCCCTATTTAATGATGATAGCTAGAAAATAGAAATTATTATTTAATTTATGATTATATTAATAAGAATTATGATTGAAAATATAATACACATGGAATAGTTAAGGGCTTGGCCTAAGATACCAATGCATGTAAATACACATATGGAATGGTTGAGAGCTCGACCCAAGATACCAATGCATGAAATTATACACATAGAATGGTTGAAGGCTTGATTCCCTAAGATACCAATGCATATAATGATTATGAACATAAATATAACAGGAGCTGAATCCCTGAACATAAACCAAATACAGAGGTATAGAAACCTTGAATAGGAATATAAATGTTCTTATTATGATAATGATTATGGTATTTATACTTGTGACACATTTATTATTGCACAATCATTTAGTCATTGAGTTTTGATGAACTCACACTCTCTATGAATATTTTTTTTAGATACAGTGGATGAGAACGAAGGAAATCTGTAGGAGGATTAATATTCCTTGAGGATACTTTTCATGTTGTCTGGAGGGCTTATGAATTCAAAAGCTTAGGAAATGCTCTGTATTCTATATATGTCACCTAGGCTTGAAAAATTATATCATACTGTATGATATTTGACTTGTGTTTACTTTATATGTATATATGCAAGATCTCTTTCCTGAAAAATTATGTTATGCATTAGTACTGATCAGAGATTTTATAAGATACCATAGAGGTATACCCTTGAGTTTATAGAATTACTCACATACCCAAAATTAGAATATGACATCTATCATCAATAAACGATTTACGAAATTCTTCAGCGCTTCTTCTTGTCGCAACAATGCCACCTTGGCCATAGAAAATAGCAACATTTCTTTGCCTAAATGACGAGATATAACTGGGTCTGTATCACAGGTCGTCATGACCCATTTTCTGTTTGCAGTCGAGGAAGATGAGTCTTCTCTTCCTCTGCGAAGCCCACTCGCTGGCAAGAGCGTGGGGTTGCATGAGCCCCTTTTCAAGGTTCGAAAAATTTTATTTTTTTGTTTCCAAATTAATTATTAAATATTTATGTTATTTTGGTTTTTTTTTTGAATTTTTAGACACCATTATATATTTTATTTTATTTAATCTGGGGCTTAAAATTTTTGTAACTATTCCTTACTTTGCTAAGAGCACCTTGATATATCATACTCTTCTTGTTGATGTGTCATAGTCATGGAATTAATTTTTTGGACTATATGTGAATTGAATATTTTATAAGGCATAATATAAAATTATTATATTCTATTAAGTATAATTGCTTATGTTTTTGTATAACTGTAAGCTCATCTATCGTGAGTACAATTAGGCAAATTTTGTTAGTTGAATGATTAAATTATTTTTATTGCATTAATAATAATTATACTCTATCAGTGTGTTGTTAATGTAATTTGTTATACAATATATTGTTAGTTTTATGCTTGTGTTAATTATCTTTCGAGTACCTTATCTGTAATACCCATAAAAAAATAAAATATAAATGTGTATTTACAAACTATGGTTACTATGCTAGTATACGGTATTGTTTACCTGTATAATACTATTTGCATATACGATACTGTTCACTTATACAATTGAAATGTCAAGTACTAGATGTGGTTTGGTCATAAGAGAAAACTAGAAAGAAGTTTGTAGGAAAAAATGACGTTTTATGTGTAAAAATACCCTCAGGGACTAAATTGAAAAGACTGATTTGAAAAGAAACTTAAAGGTTTAAGAGAAAGGATAGTTTTCCCTTTAAGTTTCCAATAGTAAATAAAAGAAAAATTTTCCATCGTAAGGTGTACAGTAATTGTATTATTAGAAATGTCATTTTCATGAATAGTAAATTGAATATTTTATTAGTGCATAATGTCAAATAGTACCCTTGACTTTTGCTATAAATAGGCCCTTTCATTTCACTTCTAAACTCACACCTTCAACTTCTCTTCTTCTCTCCTTAAGTTTCTCTTACTCCAATGTTAGGCTTATGACATTTTGGGCCTTTCCTTTTCAGCTTAGGTAAGGATACTATGCCCTTTCTATGTCTTTTAAATTTTAGAAGTTATTTTCTTAAGTATGCTATGTGGTTGCGATTTTGGCCGATCTTCCACATCAGAAAAACTGTCCTTAGCTGTTTATATGTTATTTTGATTCTCTGATTACCGAAATAGAATGTAAACTGTGAAGAATACATGTCTAGAAAAGTTCTGGTTAAGGAAAGACCTAGTTTTTAAGTGTGTCCAGTGTGACCCTCCACTCTTTCCTGGGAACTTACCCGGTGTACTCTTTTACAGATTGTATTCTCTATTTCTGGTATAAATAGTACCCGTACGTATAAATAGTAACCATATGAATAGTAACCGTACATATAAATAGTATCCGTATGTAAAATAGTATTCATATGTATGAATAGTGACTGTATGTATGAATATTATCCGTATGTATAAATAGTATCCATACATATGAATAGTGACTGTATATATAAATAGTGACCGTATATATAAATAGTGATCATATATATGAATAGTACCGTATGTATGAACAGTATCTATATGAAAACAATCCTAACTTGTTTTCTCTAATCTTTTATGAAAATCTCTGTAGCGGAATACTGAAATTCATCTGTGTACTCTTGTCTGTAACGACTTAGAGAAGTGATACTCGTACGGAATCCAGGTGAGTGAAACGACCCCGTTTTAATAGAGTTTTAGCATTGCTGGTGATAAAAAGTATGTCGTAGGACACTCTCAAGATTCATAAAGGAAAATTGGATTCAGAATGACGAATTTAAGGAGATAATTAATCCAGAAGTATGGATAAGACGAAACAAGTATTTCATGATGATGTGAAGTTTGAATCTTTCAAAAACAGTTTAATGGTTATCTTGATTTGTGATTTATAAATCTATAATATAGTTATATACTATACCTGTTATATGGATGAATATTATATTGTATTTCTGATTATGATATGAAATATTGTGCTATTGATTGTGATTGAGCGGGACAGTACCCCCTCTCACGGCAAGACGGAAAACCCAGTTGACAGGGTGTCTTGACCAATGAGTGTGGAGACAACGATTCCCTCAGTAGGGATATAGCCCGGATTGGTGATAAATCCGAGAGGCGCCCTAACTAAGAAGATGAGGTTGTACGTCATGGCAGAAATATACAGAATTGGTGAGCTGGCCTGTGTGCGCTCTCCGGGATATATTGCCATTGATGAGTACTAGTAACGTTTGTTGAATTGGTTGTGCATCATGGCAGAAATATACAGAATTGGTGAGCTGGCCTGTGTGCGCTCTCCGGGATATATTGCCATTGATGAGTACTAGTAACATTTGTTGAATTGGATGAATTTTTATCTTCTTGTATGTAATTTCTAACTATGTCTATTGGTTGAGTATGAGCCTTCGGATATACTTGCATGACTGGTAATGTATTTGAATTTTATTAACGCGAGGTCGATTCGCTCATTGAGTTTAAAAGCTCACACTGTTTGTACAACCTTTTTGTTCAGATCAGGTTGCTAGCGAAGAATATCTACTAGAGGAGTAGATCACTTTGGACCTTTCCGTTGTCGGGTAGACCCCTCTTTTGTTATAGATTATGTTGCTCTGTAATCGTCTAGGACATCTAGGTCAGGGGTTTGGCATTTGGTTTGTATGTCAGCATAATAATGTATTTTATATTGATAATCTATTATTATGTGCAAATCATCTCTATAAATTTCAAATAAGAAAATTTGATATATTTTCTTCAGGAATGGTTATTTTGATAATGACTAAACTCATAGGTAGAATTTATCGAAAGGCTTACAGTGATGGGATATTCATCATTGTGCCGGTCATGTGCCCAGAAAACGGGTCGTGACAAAGTTGGTATCAAAGCAAAGGTTGTTAGGTCTCCTAGTGATTACAGAGCAAGGTAACCTTAGTAGGACTTCCTCTATCGTTGTGAACCCGGGCACAACTATAGAGAGACGGCTCTACTGAAGGTCCTGTAGGATGTTTTCATTTCCTTTCCCTCCGAGACTTATCTCTTCTTAGGAATTATGTTCTCAGTTTTAGTTTTAGACAGATGTGGCTACACTTTTGAACTTAGTAAAACAAAGGTTATTACTTGTTTTGATTCCGTTGCTGTCAGATTAAAATTTTATATGGTGGATTTTATAAGCTGAATTCATGATTGATTTTGTGTAGCTATATTATTTTAGGGTACCAGCTAATAAAAGAAACCACTTGTATTAAAAAAAATTGAAGGATTACATTGCAAAAAAAAAAAAGAAGTTTACTCATGCATGAGTAATCTAAAGGCGAGGTGGTCTTGGATTAGGAGGATTGTATTGTATCATCACCCCTCGACCATTCCTTGGAGCAAGAGACATAGCAATATCGCGGAGGGTAGTATAAATTCCATTCATACAATCAACACTTCTTTGCTGTTGATTGCAGAAGCACTGGGTGGACCAATAGAAGAACCTATCTATTCTTGAAGTCATTGCCGCGTTATTGCGTTTGGTTAACTTCTCCAGATCTTCTATCATCTTCTTGAGGTTTTTCACCTCCTGCTCTGAACAGGCGATTTTGTCCTCCGAGCTATGGCCTGTGCTAATCTCTTCAGCTTCCTCATTCTTCTTCATCTTCTTCTCCTTTTGATTCTCTTGAGGTCCCTCGAGAGGTCTTTTGCCCTTGTCCCTGTATAAACTTAAGTTTAAGTCAAGTTCTTCTTCCTTAGCCTCTACTGTGAGATCAATGTACTTCCTTAAGGCCATGATTTGGAAAAATTTAGAAATTTTTGTAAGAATATGAGACGAGAGGAATACTGGGGGATTGTAGGCTCAGAGATTATTACTCTTTGTGGTGTGGTAACTGAGAACGCTGAGAAGGTTTTTGTAGAGAAAAAATTTGGACTAAGAGACAAAGAAGATATCTTTTCATCGCACCCCTACACGATCAACCTATGGATTTCTGCAAGCTGGAAGCCAGAAGTCTAGGGTAGGCGTGCACACCGATAGCGCGTTGCATTAATACCAAAACCACGAAAGTCAGTATTCGGTGGATTTGCCGCCGATTTTACTTGGTTTTCCCATTTCTCCCGTTGGCATTTTTCGAAATTCAAAGAAGTTGACGATATAGTCATTAAAGATTGCCTTGGATGCTTTTATGATGAACTGAAATGCATTTCTCTGTTTTATTGTGTTGTTCTTAAGAGCCTTCAGTTGAGTATAATATACATAATTGATTGAATCATGTTGTAATTACATGTATATATGTTATTCATGCATAATGAGTGAAGGCTACGATCAAGGAGAATATGTGATGATCCTACATATACTCATAGAGAATGTAAAATCAAAATGACTTGGATAGAATGAAATGTGTAGAGGATGATATATCTTCATGTTTACACATACTTACATATAATGCTCTCGTGGGCAAATGAAAGGCAGTGATTTCCTTACATCATGATAATTCTTAATGCATGCGACCGTAAACAGTTAACTTTGTTTTAAAATATATATATTTACATATATATTATGTGTAAATCTAGAATAAAGACCGATTAGAATCTAAGATACGGCCAATATGAGGCTACCTAATCATAGAGGGACATCGTGATATGGGATTACAGGATAAAACAAGTTTAGAGGGAGAAAATCTCAAACTAAAGAGCGTAGTTAGTCAAAATTTTGAGAAAGGTCAAGATTAGTCAAAAAAATTTTGAGGAAATCTTTGACTTATGTTAATTGCATTAAATTATATTTACTATTTACTTGCATGTCCGACATTAATTGCTGGCATTGCGACGTATGCGATCTGTAAACCTCCTAGCGAGCGGCGTATAGGTTGTGGTGGCTTTAGCTCCAGGGGCTTCAGTTTGCCTATAAATCTTGTATGCCCGTTACCCTACTCATCGCACCAAGCAAACCTACTTCTTTCATTACATACCTATTTCTTAATTTTCATTCCTTTCTCATTCGAATTTATTTCTGAGATCCTTAGAGCAATGGCTGATAATAAGTCTTTCAACTTGAATTTTGAGACTGGCAATGTAGAGCTTGATTTAAATCTAAGTCTCAGAAACAACAAAGGGAAGAGACCTGTAGACAGGTCACCAGAAATTAAGAAGAGAAAGAGGGATGTAATAGAGTTGGAGGAAGACAGTACTGCAACATCATCAGAAAATAAGCTTACACGCCTCGAGCGTAAGATAGAAAACCTGGAGCGTAAGATAGAGAGCCTGGAATACAAGACAGAGGACCAGAAGCGACTAATAAATCGTCTCTTTGAAAACCAAGAAAAACTGATAAACCGTCGTTTCGGAGAACTAGCTAATCGAGTTGATAGACATTCAATGTTTGCAACTCAAAATTTTCGTGACCAACAAGCAAGGTGTATTGACTGTATGAACGGAGTGACTTATGCTCTTCGCCAAATTTCTCAGGCGCTTCCTCCAGAAACTCTTTCTAGGCTACAACGATTAGCTTCCTCCTTAAGGTCTGGAGCACCTTCCTCTTCTAGACATGGAGCACCTTCTACATTTTAAAAGCCTCCTCGTCCTTAATTTATTCTTTTTTTTGTTTGTACCTAAAGCTATATTTGGTCTAAGTTTCACGTATTAAAATTATCTATGTACTAGAAATAAAATTTAAGTTAGTATTTAGATCTTTTTTGTTGAAGTGATTCCTTTTACTGAAAGAACTTGAGGAATGAGAAGATGTTGGACTTATATTTCGTACTTGATTATGGAAATTCTAAAGCAGAGTATGGTAATATCCTTTTGACTGAGCAGAGTTACTAAAATAATATTTCATTACACTTTTGAACTATGGAGGAATGCTAAATAAGTATTTTATGAACCTATATATAGAGAACTATGGGTTTGCCCTAATCATTGAAGGGATACGACTCTATATGAGTCATTGAGATGAGAAGAATTTCTATATATATTTATTTTATAATTATGCGTGAGGAGTATGTTATTTACTTAACACATTTTCTAGAATTGTTCTTCTTAGAGATTTATGTAATGATTTCATTTTATATGACGCCTTCAGCTGAGAGTGTCGCCTTAAGGTAGAAGGATCGCCTTTGGGCAAGAGTATTACCTATGGCCAAAATGATGCCTTCAGGTGGGGTGCTTGTATTCGTAAAAGTTATAAGTTATGTGTGTGATAACTTGTGTCCTGATATTCAGTATAAACTGAAAAGACCATGTGTCACTTTTGAGAAGACACCTATTTGAGGTTTTACATAGAGACAGAGTTCGTCTCTAATCAGATGGTTTAAGTTTGGTAAAGGTTACGAGGATGAGACACTTTATGGTACAAAAGGTTGTGGAGAAGATCAAACTGATGAGGAAGAGATTGTTTGCTATTTAGAAAAGGCAAAAGTCCTATGAAAATTATTGATAATGCGGTCTAGAGTTCACAGTTGATGTTATAGTATTCTTGTAAATCTTACCAGGGATGTGAAGAGGTTTGGGAAGAAAGAGATGCAAAGGATGAGATATAGACGAAGTAACCACACTTATTTTAGTCTTGAGGTGAGTTTTGAATTCGGGAGACCGAATTCTCTTAAGGGGGTGATAATGTAATACCCATAAAAAAATAAAATATAAATGTGTATTTACAAACTATGGTTACTATGCTAGTATACGGTATTGTTTACCTGTATAATACTATTTATGTATACGATACTGTTCACTTATACAATTGAAATGTCAAGTACTAGATGTGGTTTGGTCATAAGAGAAAACTAGAAAGAAGTTTGTAGGAAAAAATGACGTTTTATGTGTAAAAATACCCTCAGGGACTAAATTGAAAGGACTGATTTGAAAAGAAACTTAAAGGTTTAAGAGAAAGGATAGTTTTCCCTTAAAGTTTCCAATAGTAAATAAAAGAAAAATTTTCCATCGTACGCGTAAGGTGTACAATAATTGCATTATTAAAAATGTCATTTTCATGAATAGTAAATTGAATATTTTATTAGTGCATAGTGTCAAATAGTACCCTTGACTTTTGCTATAAATAGGCCTTCCATTTCACTTCTAAACTCACACCTTCAACTTCTCTTCTTCTCTCCTTAAGTTTCTCTTACTCCAATGTTAGGCTTATGACATTTTGGGCCTTTCCTTTTCAGCTTAGGTAAGGATACTATGCCCTTTCTATGTCTTTTAAATTTTAGAAGTTATTTTCTTAAGTATGCTATGTGGTTGCGGTTTTGGCCGATCTTCCACATCAGAAAAACTGTCCTTAGCTGTTTATATGTTATTTTGATTCTCTGATTACCGAAATAGAATGTAAACTGTGAAAAATACATGTCTAGGAAAGTTCTGGCTAAGGAAAGACCTAGTTTTTAAGTGTGTCCAGTGTGACCCTCCACTCTTTCCTGGGAACTTACCTGGTGTACTCTTTTACAAATTGTATTCTCTATTTCTGGTATGAATAGTACCCATATGAATAGTAACCATATGAATAGTAACCGTATATATGAATAGTATCCGTACGTAAAATAGTATTTATATGTATAAATAGTGACTGTATGTACGAATATTATCCGTATATATAAATAGTATCCGTATGTATGAATAGTGACTGTATATATAAATAGTGACCGTATATATAAATAGTGACCATATATATGAACAGTATCTGTATGAAAACAATCCTAACTTGTTTTCTCTAATCTTTTATGAAAATCTCTGTAGCGGAATACTGAAATTCATCTGTGTACTCTTGTCTGTAACGACTTAGAGAAGTGATACTCGTACGGAATCCAGGTGAGTGAAACGACCCCGTTTTAATAGAGTTTTAGCATTGCTGGTGATAAAAAGTATGTCGTAGGACACTCTCAAGATTCATAGGGGAAAATTGGATTCAGAATGACGAATTTAAGGAGATAATTAATGCAGAAGTATGGATAAGACGAAACAAGTATTTCATGATAATGTGAAGTTTGAATCTTTCAAAAACAGTTTAATGGTTATCTTGATTTGTGGTTTATAAATCTATAATATAGTTATATACTATACCTGTTATATGGATGAATATTATATTGTATTTCTGATTATGATATGAAATATTGTGCTATTGATTGTGATTGAGCAGGACAGTACCCCCTCTCACGGCAAGACGGAAAACCCGATTGACAGGGTGTCTTGACCAATGAGTGTGGAGACAACGATTCCCTCAGTAGGGATATAGCCCGGATTGGTGATAAATCCGAGAGGCGCCCTACTAAGAGGATGAGGTTGTGCGTCATGGCAGAAATATACAGAATTGGTGAGCTGGCCTGTGTGCGCTCTCCGGAATATATTGCCATTGATGAGTACTAGTAACGTTTGTTGAATTGGTTGTGCATCATGGCAGAAATATACAGAATTGGTGAGCTGGCCTGTGTGCGCTCTCCGGGATATATTGCCATTGATGAGTACTAGTAACATTTGTTGAATTGGATGAATTTTTATCTTCTTGTATGTAATTTCTAACTATATCTATTGGTTGAGTATGAGCCTTCGCATATACTTGCATGACTGGTAATGTATTTGAATTTTATTAACGCGAGGCCGATTCGCTCATTGAGTTTAAAAGCTCACACTGTTTGTACAACCTTTTTGTTCAGATCAGGTTGCCAGCGAAGAATATCTGCTAGAGGAGTAGATCACTTTGGACCTTCCCGTTGTCGGGTAGACCCCTCTTTGGTTATAGATTATGTTGCTCTGTAATCGTCTAGAACATCTAGGTAAGGGGTTTGGCATTTGGTTTGTATGTCAGCATAATAATGTATTTTATATTGATAATCTATTATTATGTGCAAATCATCTCTATGAATTTCAAATAAGAAAATTTGATATATTTTCTTCAGGAATGGTTATTTTGATAATGACTAAACTCATGGGTAGAATTTATCGAAAGGCTTACAGTGATGGGATATTCATCATTGTGCCGGTCATGTGCCCAGAAAACGGGTCGTGACATTATCAGTATTAAAAATTTTGATAATATAAGATTTGTGCATTGTATTATTACATTTCTTCTTTATTATGATTCAAGAACCTTAGGCGGGACCATAGTAAGTAAGAAATTTTTTCTAAAGGGCATGTTTGGTTGTGCATATGAAACTATTTAATTATCTTATTGCATGATGACATTGCACATATTAAATATTTCCTTTGTTTTTTTTATGCCAGCCTTTTTGCCTATACAATTGACTTTTGTCAAGACTTTGAATGGGACTAACCTTAAGGATTGGAAAGAATCTCTAGATCTCTATTTGACTATCACTAATATGGATTTGGCTTTGAGAGAAGAAGAGCATGCTGCTCTTACTGCTGAGTCTATTGTTGCTGAAAAGGCTTCTGGTGAAAATAGGGAGCACTCAAATAGGGTGTGTCTTATGGTAATGAAATACGCTATAGAGAAGTCAATTAGATAGAGCATTCTAGAGAACAAAAAGGCTAAGGAATTTTTTAAATCTGTTGGTGAGAAATTCATGACTTTTGATAAAGCTTAGAAGGGTCAATATCTTTCTTTGCTTGAGAAGACTAAATATGATGGTGTTAGTGAAGTTTGTGAGCACACCATGAAGTTAATGCACTATTAATAAGGTGAAGTCTCTCAAGGTTGATCTCGGTGAGAGTTGTTTAATTTGAAAGATTCTGGAGTCACTCCCTTCTCAATTTGATATTCTAAAGACCTCTTAAACACTCAGAAAAAAAAAAAAAGAATTGACAGTTGATAAAATGATTGTTATTGTCTTTCAAGAAGAGGATTCTATAAAGAAAGGGAAGTCACACATTGTTTAGTTTGTTGCTTCTACTTTTGGTACTAAATATGAGAAAAAGAAATATTACAAAGGCAAATTTCAACATGATAAAAAGAAATGAGGGAAAGTATCTCAACATCTAGAGCCTAAGAAGAATTTCTTCAAGGGAAACAATAAGTATTTCACAAACTATGGCCATATAGTGGATGATTATTATATTCTCAAGAAGAAACTTGAGAAGCACGGTACACTCTTAGCTTTAGCTTGTTTTGAATCAAATGTGATTGATGTTGCTCCCAATACTTGGTGGTTTGACTTAGGTGTAAATATTCACATTGTGAATTCTTTACAAGGGTTCACAAGCTTAAGGAAGCAAAGTAATGATGAATCTAAAATCATTGTGGGAGATGGAGCTAGAGTATTAGTAGAAGAAACGGGAGTAATTACCTTGTATTTATCATCTGGACATACTTTATTGTTAAAATATGATATTTATGTACCTTCCATGAGAAGGAATTTGATTTTAGTTTTAGCTCTGGATAGATGTAGCTACACTTTTAAATTTAGTAATGGAAAAGTTGATGTTTGTTTTAATTCTGTTGTCATTGGTTCAAAAGTTTTATGTGATGGGCTTTATATGCTGAATTTGAATCATATGTCTGTTAACTCTGTTGTTGGAAATAAGCATAGTAGGACTGATGAGAGTTCCTCTATGCTGTGGCATAGACGCTTAGGGCACATCTCTAGGCCTCGAATTCAAAGACTAATTAGGGAAGGTATTCTTCATGACCTTGACTTCTCTGATTTCAACACTTGTGTTGATTGTGTTAAAGGCAAGTTCACTACCAAAACTAAGAATAAAGGAGCAAACAAGTGTGATAATGTACTACAATTGATTAACACAGATATATGTGGACCTATTACACCCATTGCTATGGGTGGATATAGGTATTTTATTACCTTCATAGATGACTTCTCCAAATTTGGTTGGACAAATATTCTCTAGGAAAAATCTAGTTCTTTGGATGCCTTTAGATCTTTCAAGACTACTATTGAATTGAAGACAGATAAGAAGATTAAATGTGTGAGGTCTGACAGAGGAAGTGAGTATTACAGCAGATATGATGAAACTAGAAGAAACCCAAGATCTTTCGCTAGATTTCTCGAAGAATATGGAATTGAAGCTTAATATATTATGCCTGGTACTCCTAAACAAAATGGAGTTGCAAAGAGACATAACTACACATTTATGGATATGGTGAGATACATGTTGAGACATTCATCATTGCTAGTTTTTCACTGTAGTTCCTGTACTGACTGTTTCACTTCCTACAAATATCATGGTTCCAGTCACTCATAATGATGATCAAATTTTTCAAGGAGAAGATGATGTAGTGGCACCATCAGCTGATGAACAGGAACCTGATGACATTGCCGAAGTAGTCTTATTAAGATGATTTTAGAGGGTACGCAGGTCTTCTATACCAGATGACTATGTAGTGTATCTTCAAGAGTACGAGTTTGATCTCTATGATGACGATGATCCTATCACTTTTGAGGGAGCTATCTCTAGCTCTCATGCTTCTGATTGGCTAATTGCTATGCATGATGAATTAGCTGCTATGTCTCATAATGGTGTTTGGCATTTTGTGGAATGACTAGTTGATTGCAAACCAGTTAGATGCGAATGGGTCTTTAAGACCAAGCATAGTCCAGATGGTAAAGTTGAGAAGTACAAAGCTAGACTAGTAGCAAAAGGCTATAGTAAAAAATAAGGCGTTGATTATAAGGAGACTTTCTCACTAGCCTCTACAAAAGATGCATTTCGAGTTGTTAGGCTTTGGTAGCTCACTTAAATTTAGAACTTCACCAGATAGACATGAAGATAATATTTCTGAATAAAGATCTAGCCAAGGATGTTTACATGGTTCAAGCTGATAGTTTTGTTGAAGAAGGTAAGAAGCATTTGGTTTGCAGACTTAAAAAGTCTATTTATGGACAAAACAGGCATCTATGCAATGGTATTTAAAATTTGATCAGGTTGTCACTTCTTTTGGCTTGAAGGAAAATGCCTCAGATCAAGGCATTTACTTAAACACTAGTGAGAGTAATTTTATAATTCTTACCTTATATGTCGACGATATTCTTCTTGCTAGCAGTTGCATTAAACTTTTGATTGAGACAAAACTAATATTAAGTAGCCATTTTGATATAAAGGACCTTGGTGATGCTTCAGTTGTTTTAGGCATCCAGATTTACCGTGATAGGTCATGTGGCATTCTTGGATTGTCTCAGAGAGGATATATTGAAAAGATCCTTAAGCGGTTTAATATGCATTCATACTACCCATGTGCTGTACTTGTTCAAAAAAGTGATAAAGTGTCTCCAAAATGATGTAGAGATAGTTAAAATGGAAAATGTCTCATATGCTTCTGTTGTTAGCAGTTTAATATATGCTTAAGTTTGTACTCTTCCCAATATTATTTTTGCTATTAATGCATTAGAGAGATACTTAAGAAACCCAAGTTTGGGTCATTGGAAAGCCATGAAAAAGGGCATGAGATATTTGCAGTGAACCAAAGATTATATGTTGATATATAAGAAGTCTAATCAACTTTAGGTCATTGGTTATTCTGATTCTAATTTCGTAGATTATTCTGACAACTGAAAGTCTACTTCCAACTCTATTTTTATGATGGCAAAAAGAGCTATCCATTGAAAAAGTATTAAACAGACTCTTACAACTACTTCTACCATAGAGGCAGAATATGTTGCTTGCTGTGAGGTTATTTGTCAAGCCATGTGGCTAAAAACCTTAATCTCTGGCTTTTATATTGTTGAAAGCATATCTAGGCCACTTGTAATATATTGTGATAATACTGATGTTGTGCATTTCTCTCAAAATAACATAAGTTATTCTCGCTCAAAGCACTTTGATATTAAATATTTGTTTGTTAGAGAGAAAATTCTAGAGTTTCGACTCATACTGAGCATCTTACTACAGAGAACATGTTAGCAAATCAACTAACTAAAGGCTTAACTGTTGGAGCATTTCAGAATCATGTAACTCATATGGGTTTAGTTAAGTCTTTTGATGTTTTAGATTAGTGTGAGTCTCATTGTGAGTTTGAAATTTTATATTTACTTAATGTCATTCTTATTAGATATGTATGAGATGACGTCACTTTTATTATCATATCTCTTATAGTATTTTCAAAAGCTTTGACCATTCTTGGATTGCATATTTCTCTTAATTAATAATGTTTTTCATATTTATTATTCTTTATGTAAAATATGAGCATCTAACATGTATTATCTATGTAATACCCATCAAATTTAGAGTTATGTATCTTGAAGTATTTTGGTACCTTATAGCTTTATTTTAATGCTTTTAATTTAGTCATTTTAATTTCTATATTTAATTTATTCTATTTGAATAATTAATTATGAAAATTGAAATAAATGATTGGATTAGGTATTTTATTGCCGCATGATATTTTCTGTGAATTGAGCAAATTATGAGGAAGAGAAAATTAAATTGAATTAATATAATTACTGAGAAATAATTATAGTCGGAACACTTGAATTTGGGATATTTAGGTATAGATACCCATGGATCACCCATGATCCATCACCATACATAAGATCATTTTTTCTATCTCCTCTCTCATTTTTTTCACGTTCAGCACTTTGGAGCCAAGAGAGAAAAGAGCTCATCTACCATTTTCTCTCATCTCCTTCAATCCTTTCTCTAATTTTCTTCTGGTGATCTTATATTTTCTTACTATACTTCCGATTCTCAGGAGTTTTAGAGACAAAGAGGTAAATTTTATCTACTCTATTTCTCTTTTTCTCCATTTTCGGATTTAGTTGTGCCTATTGAAGAGAATTAGGATTTTGAGTTTTAATGTATAAATTTAAGTGTGAGTGTTAATCTTCTAAAAGATTCCTAAATGATTTATAATGTTATTGGAACTAGAAATTTGGAGAAAACTAGGAGAAATTCAAGAATTTAGAAATTTGAAGAAAGTTAGGGTTCTTGATGAAAATTTTAAGAATTGAGACTTTATTTGTGTCACGTCCCAAAATTTGAGTACGTGACCGGCATGGAAAGTGAATTTCATTTCACCTCCGTAAGCCTATCTTTCTCTTAAAAATCATACAATTCTTT
The DNA here is from genome assembly GCA_037074585.1 of Biancaea sappan. Lineage (NCBI taxonomy): Eukaryota > Viridiplantae > Streptophyta > Magnoliopsida > Fabales > Fabaceae > Biancaea > Biancaea sappan. The sequence continues at coordinate 50,841,792 of CM073496.1, read as the reverse complement.
TTCATGCAACCAAAACGAGTTCTCTATACATACTACAATTACTCACATTACATCACTGAATGAACCTACCCGATTACAGAGATTTCTAGATTTATACAACTTAGAATAAAACTTAATTATTATACCTTTATCCTGAACAAATGAAAAGGTAATCATGGACTAAGGATCCATAATTCCTTGTTCCGATATTTACCTTCAACTGTCAACTCTGAAAAAAAATATCAATAAGAGGGGTATGAGCAAACCACGTGCCCAGTGAGTAGATAACACAACACTATGACAAAAAAAATCATGTATCATAATGATAACATGCAGCAATCATACGTAGATCGATCATCATATGATATAATATTATTCATAATACTTCACAATAATATCCAAGTAAATCAAATGCATTTCAATATAATTCAAAATTCACAACAGCAATCGATGAAATCAATTTCACACACATTTCCCGTACCAACCGGGTCGTCCAGAATACCTCTGGATCGTTGCCCGCGGCCCCCGCCGCATCCACCCTTATCGCTCCATTTATATTCTCCACCCTTATAACTTCACATAGATTTCTCCATGGGGTGCACCACCATACCTTTCCTTTCCAGTCAAACACAATCACAATCACATATAAAAACATCCTCAATCATAATCTTGAGCCACATACACAACTCAGTCATTTACAATTCAAGCCACAACATAATCAATGTGGTTCCAGCAACATAGCATGTATATAACATAACCCATAAAATAGAACAATTATTCAACTCAGTTCACATGTCATTCACAATCCATCATATAACCTCAATTCATGGGAAAATAAGAAAATATAATTATATACATTACCAGACACGTTCCACAATTGTTTATGCCTCATCGTTAAACATCATCCTCTTCAAACTTGGATATACAACATATTTCCACTATGATGCAAAAAGTCAATAACAGATATTTAATCATAGCAAGTATTAACCCACTCACCTGGATTTCACGCTCTCGCCACTCCCACCTTGCACTTTGACCATTCCTATTGTAACCAGATAAAAACCATCAGGGTTACGAAATAGAGAAATTTCCTACTACTACTCTCGACCTTCATCCACTTCTCAAATCATAACTTCTAACTGGTAATGAATATCCAGATGAAACTTATACCATTGGAAACTAGACTCAAAGAGCTTTTCAACGATATTTAAAAAAAAACTGATGCTACAGTAACGGTCAACGGTCAACGCAGCTACAGTAACGTTGACCGAGTCAATGCTACAGTAACGTTGACTGAGTCAATGCTACAGTAACGAGAAAATCTGGAAAAATTTTCTCGGTGAACAGTAATTTCTGGGGAAAATTTCTGATGTTCTTCGTGTTCTTCATCCAAAAATCCTAAAATCATATCTAAAACAACATTTCTTTTGATTTCTTCCATGGGTTTTCATCCTTAATGTCTAAGAAGTGTTTTAACACCAAAACCCCCAATTTCTATCAACAATCCAAGCTCAAATCTCAAAATTTCATCAAGAACACTAACTTTTTTTCAAATATCCAAATTCTACGAATTTCTCCTAGTTTTCTCCAAATTTCTTGTTCTAATAACATCATAAACTACCTAGGAATGTTTTAGATTAACATCCACACTTAAATTCATCCATTAAAATATTCTACAAAAATTTTGAAAAAATGATAACCAAGGATTTGATCTTGTAATAAGAGGAAGAAGAAGAAGAACATCAACTTACCAATCCTCCTAACTTCCAAGGCTTCCTTCCTTAAGTATTTGGCATGGATGGAGGTGAAGAAAAGAAATTGGGATCCTCAGCCGAGAGCTACGGGAGGAAGATAGAAAAAAATGAATAAGAGAGAATGAGAAGAATAAGAGAGGAGTGTATATGCATGGGCCCCACCGATTTCTTTTTCGATAAAATCGCTCACAGCCACCTTAACTTATAAGATTTGTTCACTTTAATCCCTCTCGATGTCTCAAATACCACTTTAACCTCGAATCCATCATTCTTTCGGTACCAGACTCATAATTCATTCCAATAAGCTCTATTCTTCTTCTCGGGTTCCTACTTGGTCATTTCTCAAAGGTCCTCTATACTTTCTTTTCTTTTCACTTTAGTCCTTGAGAATTTGTACAAATTTCCTAAATTAAAAATAAAAATTTCTATTCCCACATTTTCTTCATAATTCAAAAAGAAAATCTTCCACGTAATTAAATTTTTCACTAAACTTCAAATCAGACTTTAAATATTCATATAAATTCTTGGGATATTACAATTTGTGGGTTAAAATTGGAAATTTTGGTGTCAAAAGATTCCTTAAACATCAAGGATAAAAAATCATAGAAGAAATCAAGAGATATGGTGATGATTTGACCTCAAAATCATGAAAACCTAAGAGGGAAATCACGGATTTACTGTAGCAATACTGTAGCATTCATAAAATTTTCAGATTCTAGTTACTGTAGTAAACCGATACTATATCAAACTAGTACTGTAGCAAACTGATACTGTAGCAAACTGGTATTGTAGGATCAATTTTAAAATGACTATATTTCTTTCATCCGGACTTCGTTTTTAGTAAATAAGGTATCGTTGGAAAGCTTTTCGAGTCTATCTTCAAATAAAATAAGTTTCATTTGAAAATTCCTTACCATTTGAGAGTTATGTCTAGAAAAGTAATTAAAGGTCAGAATTGTAGTAAGAAATTTTCTTATTTTGTGACATTGACATATTTTTGCATTATTATCTTATAGAGATAAATTCTTTGATGCATCTTCCACATCTTTTGAGATGTTGTGACTAGATTGGAATAAAGGAAATTACATTTTATCATCTTACACATCTTCAAGAAATGTTCAAGGTAAAATTGGGCAACGTCAAGATGAGTTGGCAACCTTACAAAATTAATTTACTAAATTAGTCAAAGTACAATATAAATCTCATTTGTATTATTTGTTAAATTGAAAAGATTGCCAGTGTATGTTCAAGTTGAGAAAAATCAGAATATTATTAAGAATTATTTTATTACCTTATGTGAATTAATTTCTCTAGTTGACTAAATAACTAGATGTAGTAGTTCCTTGAATAAATTGAAACATTTTGTGAGAATATGATTATATGTCATAATTGTAATTATGTTTGATGTATGAATAAGGTGAAGAATTGATCACCCAACAAACTTGAATAAGGCAAAAGATTGATCACCCAACAGACCTAAATAAAGTGAGGGATTGATCACCTAACAGACCTGAATATACAATTAGTAAATCCATAAATAAATATTCCTAACGATGAACATTGGGGAACGTAAACCTATTGAGTACCAACAGATTTTCAGGCTTAATATGGTTGTGAGAAAGTAAGCTCACAGGGTTTTCAAAAATAAAAGAGCGTAAACCTATTGAATACCAATGATTTTGGATCAATATGGTTGTGAGAACGTAAGCTCACAAGACTTTCAAAATTGATATAAAACACTGGTGTCGATGCATATAAATACATTGAATGTATTAAATTAATTGATATCTTTTGATTAAATTAGCAATGTGGTATTTGCGCTTGCGATATTTTCATACACAGTTATTTACTTACTGAGTTTTGATTAATTCACACTCTCTATGATTATCTTTTCAGATACAGTGATTGAGGAGGAGGATTAATAACCTTTAAGGTTATACTCCACTTTTGTCTAATGAACAAATAGATATAGATTTTGTAAGGATTAGGAAATGCTTTGTAATCTAGCAGGTCACCTAGGCTTATGAGATTGTAATGTATGAAGGTTGAATATTTCTAAGTATGTATGTAAAATATCTTTCTAAAAAAAGTATGTTTTATATAATTATGAATACTACGAATGTTCAAGGAGATTTAGGGATACCACAAAAGTATACCCTAAGTGATCTATGTTTAATTCACATGTCTAATTTTTAGGATGTGACAATCTACTTCCCTATTTAACATTATTTCTGTAGTGTTAAAGCTTATGTTTCTTAGGTTACTGGTTGACATGTGCTATGACCATATTGTTATTCTAGTCTTAATGATTCTTGTATTTTAATGATTGACTATTGCTATCCAAGTGAGAGAATTTTTGAATTTTTAATTTAGATATATATCCTATGTGGATTAGAATTAATCAATAATTAAATTATTATTTAAATCATTAATGTATCAATTATGGAATTATGGTTTATAATATAGCACTTGGTAAATTTATGAATATTATAATTGGGCTTTTGTTATAAGCGGTTTGTTATAGGTGGGGCTATTCATTTTAATAGCCTGTTGAGAGATCCATATTCTCATCTAGTAATAAAAAAAACTGACTGCCCATTAAGCAGTTTACACACGATAGAAAACTTACCAGGTAGAAGGAAGTTATTCTCTCACAGACGGATTCTTCTTGATACCTTCACTATACGTAAATGGATTACAGAATAATGTCAGAACATATTCTTAATCTATTCCTCTATCAATGCATTTAATATGCTATAATCTTGTGTCTATAATCAATCTAGGTTTATAAAATGGTAGAAATAAATCCTTCACCAGACTCTAAAATTTGTTGTCCCTTTCACATACCTCAATACTCATTTTGCAACTTTAAAATGCAATTCATTTGGAGCTTGCATGCACCTAGATAACAAACTTGTAGCAAACATAATATGTATGGTGGCTGTTAAATAAAGAAGACAACTAATTATACTTCTATAAATTCCAACTTCAACCTTTTTAGCTCCATCTTCCTTTTTAAATTTTTCATTCAAAACCAAATATATGTTGATCATGGATTTAAAAATCGATTGGACCGGCCGTTTCGATCGATCAGACTGGGAATTGGCCACTAGTCTGGTCCGGTTAGCTCTTTGGACTAGCAAACTTGAAAATCGATAGGAAACAAGTTAAACTGACTTCAAACCAATGAAATCAGCTAAACCGGCCGATTAATTGATTCCCCGGTTTCTTGCTCAGATATTGTGAACTTGAGAAGAAAAGAAGAAGAAAATGACAATGCAACAATAAACTTGAAAATTCTTCTGAAATGTAGCATAAATCGAGAAAAAGGAAAGAAAAGAGAGAGAGCCATAACATGTAGACAAATTTGCGAAGATGGAAGGGAGGGAGGGAGGGAGAGAGAGAGAGAGAGAGATAGAGTCATGGGTGTAGCACATGTCACCGATGAGGAAAACAGAGATGGTGCAACGGTCACTTTGGGTTTCTTCAGATGGAGTCATTACTTGATATCTTGCTTGGAGTATTGGAGATGACAAAGTGTAATATTCTAGTCTTTTGGGATGTCATTAGTTTTAGAATATGAAAATTTTACTATGTTAAAATTGTTGGAATTATTTTATTTTTTTATATATGTGCTACTGTATTTTTATAATAGGATTGAGGTGGCTTAATTACAATATATTTTTGTGACTGAGTTATTGCTGTTGAGACCAGTTATTGCACATAATTGTATTTAGGATCTAATTGTGATTCATGGGGAAAGGCAAGTGTACTGACGGTTGGCACCAGGAACTTAATTCTCGGCCTAGCACCAAATAGATGGCGCTTCAGGTGCCACACAGAATGCCTAAGGTGCCAACACCTGAACTCTCTATCTAAGCTTTGAACTTGGTGCCCCAGGCGCTAGGTCGCATGAAGTCAATTATATACCAGAAGTGATCATTTTCTTTCCCATTTTTCTGGTCCCCTTTTCTCTTTTCATGCTGAAAATTTCTTTTCTTCTGTTGACTGAAGATTCACCTAGGCTCCTTCCAAATCTTAATAGGAAACAGAAGGTAACCAAGCTTTAAGTTACTTGAAATTCATTTTCTTTCCCTCTATTTCTTCTTCTCCTTATCTATAAACCTTAGGTCAAAGGGGTACAAAAAAATTCTGGTCTAGTAAAACATAAAGTAATTATTATGCCATAAATTCTTGATTTGTGAGATTTTTTAGAAACCTTTCTCTATAGAAAGGATGGAAAGAAAGGAGATTGGTGTTAGAGAGCTGGGAAATTAAGAGTTTTATGTTGAATTACTTCTGAAATGGTCATAATATGTTTTGGGCTATTTTTCTGCACTTTAGAGCAGTAGTATTGGACATTATACTGGGTGAATAATCCTGTAAGGTGGCTAACAATTTGAACAGTAAAACAAAGCAAATTCTACAGAATTTGCTGCTATTTAGAGGCTAGATAACATAAGGAAATTCTGCAAAATTTTTGTAATAAAACCCCTTATTAGGATAGTACGAATACTTCTTAAATACTTTGTTCTACTTACAAGAAGGTCCAACATTAATGTATTCTTCATTTTTCATCTTATTTGCATTTTAGAAAATCTTTGGGAGATATTTCCTAGCACCTCTCATAATTTGGTTGCAAAAACAAAGATAGTTAGTACTACATTTGAGGTGAGTGTGAAAACACTGCTTTACTTCTTGCTTGAAGCTTTTAATGTCACGCATCATAGAGGTATGGATAAAGATGATGAGTTTTTGTATTCAATTTAGCTATTCATATTCTTATACCTAATGAATTTGATGTTGATTACCTCCTTACTGGAATATATGCTTATGGTTAAAGTTGTATTAATTACGTTGAGATAGAAACTTGAATATATATATATATATATATATATATATATATATTCTGATTGAAATTGCGTATTAGTGATAATCGATATGTATGTTTGGTTCATGGTGGTGCTCCCCATGGAAGAAATTAAAGGAGTTACAAGGGTGGAGAAGTTTCTTTCTTAGCGAGATAAGGGTGGATGCGACCAGGGAGTCGCGGGTAACGATCCACCGGTACCGTGGACGACTTGGATGATATGGTCTTATTAGTATACATTACATAAATTATATTTCCTTGATTATTCGTAGTTGAAGTAAGTTTTTTTTAAAAATGTTGGTGTCTCTATGATGCTAGATGTAAAATTGATTTTGTTTGCAGATGTTATCCATTCACTGAGTATTTCATTACTCATCCTGTTATTTTTTTTTAAAACCTTTCAAAGTCCGTAGCTGACGTAGGGTATTGTCCAGGAGAGTAGTGAGCTTACTTAATACCGTCCTTCTTGTATTTTGGGTTGGCCTTTTTGTACTTTATCTGTTTTGGAAACTCTAGGAATCGCACTGTGATCACATAATCCTCTTAGGATTTGTAGATGAATTATATGGAAATATGACGTTTTAATTTCCCTCTTTATGCTCTAGTTATATGAGAATTAAAACCTTGGAAATGTTTTGATTTGTAATATGTTATATTTTGAATATAGTAAGTCTGAATTGTTTCTATTAGGTTCACGATGAGTTGGATAGTTACTATCGTGCCGGTCACATTTTTGAGGATGTGACCCAAAGAGACATGGAGAGAAACTGAGAAAGCAACACTGAGAAAAATAAAAAGAATTGAGATATTCTGAATCGATGCTCTTCTCAACTTGCAAACTCTACTTTTTTGAACAGTGCAAGTGTCCAAGTTGATAAAATCAAATCAAAAGTGAGGGTGGAATTGATTATTATAATCTTTATTTATTTTTAAATATTGTATAAATTTTTTGATATATAAAATTAAAAATATTAATATTCAATATCTTTTAATTATATATTTAATTTTTTAATATTTTTTAAGTATTACCGATTTAACCACAGTCCGATCATTGACTATTGAACTAGTGTTTTCACTGATTCAATAATCGATCTATTTTTTAAAACATTGTTATTGATGTATTTGCAATTTCCCAAGTTGAACATTTTTAGTATTTCATTATCATATTTTTCTTGGCCGATGAAAATACCTTGATCACTTTGCTGCACCTCCATGCCATTATGCCAAGAGAAATATGACATCTCTCCCAAATCAATCTTTTCAAACTACATTATTTTTTGGTCATTTAAGGAGTATCTAAAATGCACATCCATTATATTCTCATCTATAAAAAGATATTTCTATGAAGAAATTATTTTAGTAGGACACAAGGACAGCACTTTATTGGACGATTTGGGTTGTTGATATAGAGATCAATAGTCCAATAATTAGAACATGACCCTTCCAATTTTTTTTGAATTTTTTAAAAAAAGATCCAAAAATCAATGGCCCTCCTAAATTAATTTTAGAAATTAACAGCCTAGATTGTCCAGCAGGATGTTGTTCCCGCATTGCCAAAAAAAAAAATTCGAAGAAAATAATAATATATAATAATAACGATAACATGATCAAAAGTGGGGGAAAAAAAAGTTTCATCTAACGGACTAGATTGGTGGAACTCCAAGAGGAGGTTGCATAGGTTGCTCTACTTGAACTTGATACCTGTGATGAAGGGAATGAGTCCTTAATTCTAATGTCCCCGAGATCTGAAACAACTCCTGGTCTTGAAATCACAACACCTTCCATTTCAATCTTGTTCCTCAACATTTCTACCACCTCTGTCATGCGAGGCCTCTGCTTCGCCGTCTCTTGCACGCATAGCAGCCCCACCTTCAGCAATCTTATGGCTTCTTCCTCTACAAAATCCCCATTTAGCTCAGAATCCACCATTTTCACAAGATCTTTTGCTTCATACGCTGCCCACACCTGCATTCATGTCCACACTTCACACCCTTAACCCATTGCTTCCATAATTGTACTCAGTACTCACACAAAACTATTCATATAAAATTACTTGTTCCTTCTTACCTTCTCCACCAGAAACCGATCCGCATCCTGACGAGGATCTACCACTGTTCTGCCACTCACAATTTCTAGGAGTAGTACTCCAAAGCTATAAACATCTGATTTTCGTGTGACCTGTCCAGAACTGGCATAATCTGGAGCAAGATAGCCCCTTTGGCGTTTTTGTAATAACATTGCCAGACACGCAGAAACCCCATTAGTCTGCAGATTAAAAAGGAGCCAATTTACTTTAGAGAAGGCAGGGTTGTGAGTTCTTACAATGTCCCTGCAACTTGAGTACTGACGTATGACTTTTCATCTCTCAGTAACTTGGCCAAACCAAAGTCTGAAACCTTTGCCTTCAAATCTCGATCAAGAAGTATATTTCTGGCTTTGATGTCTCTGTGCACAACACAGGGCTTAGTTTCCTCATGGAGATAGGCAAGCCCACGAGCCACTCCTATGGATATATCCCTCCTCAATTCCCACCTGAATCTCATCCTGCCCTCCTTTGTACCTATCCACCATAACCCATAATTAATCGAACACAGTTTCATCATTCATTTCATTTCTGGGTCTTCTGCTTCATATAACAGATTCAAAAGGTTAAGAAATCCCAGATATTACCTAAGAAGAAGTGGTAGAGGCTGTTGTTTTCCATGTACTCGTACACTAAATATCTGCGAGCCCCTTCCACACAACACCCTCGAAGAACGACTAGATTCTCGTGCTTGATATCGGCAAGCGTACCCAATTCAGCTACAAACTCCTTCTCTCCTCGCATGGAATCCAGCTCAATCGAAAGCACTTTGACGGCCACAAATGTGCCATCCCGAAGCCGCCCCTTTTAAAATGTCAACAACCCCAGTCAATTTTTCATGATCAAGCTTTTACAATCAAATTTGCAAGCTTGTTTAATGAGAATAATTAACCTTGTACACAGAGCCAAACCCGCCTTCCCCAACCTTGTCCGAGGAATGAAAACCCCGAGTCGCAGACTTTAATTCGCTGTAACTGAAAACACGAAACGTTTCATCATTCTGTCCTCCTGACCCATCTGGAACGCAAAGAAATTCAGGGTTGGATGAAGTTAACAGATCCAATATGGTCAACCGTCACAAGCAGAATAAGACACAACATGTTGGAGTTGAAGTTGAAATTGAATTGGATGTCACGAACATACCTTGCCTGGTTTGGTGTTTGACCGACGGTGAGAAACAAGTTGAAAAAGAACAACGTAACTTCATCGCTCTCTAACAAACCCTTAAACCTCTCTTGGATCTGGGATTTTGAAAATAGTGTGAACCTTGAAATAAAAAGAGACGGAACATAGTAGGGGAAGACAGGAGCCAGAAATGGTCAAATGGAGACGGACACTTTAAAGTAGATTGAATTATTGAAGAAAATGTTAGGCAGCGAAGAATTGGTAATTAAATTGAATATTCCAAAATGACGTTTTGACTATTATTATTTTGCCTGGTTATATGTTTAAACAAGTCCAATTGCATTCCATTTTAAGATAGTTGGGACCTTTGTTAAATTAATAATCCAAGAAATGGATCATGAATAAAAGGCTTTTGTTGGTCGTATTATTTGTAATGTGTTCGGAATGAAAGCAATTTATAAAAGCTTAAACAAAGAGCAAAAATGATATCATCAGTTTATTTGCTGACAGTGTCTGTATATATGTCTCTCAATCTTGTCATATCTTTAGGCGAATCTTTAATGAGCGCAATCCGCAAAGTAATCACTGTGAATTATGTAAAGGCTAAAACTTTTGGAGGATTTTTTTTTTTTTGCTGTTTTGTTTTTCTCTTTAATTTTGGGGAATTTGGTGAGATTATTCTTGTTTTTCTATGTGCTTCTCAAACGTGACTAGACTTGCTCCCTTCACGTCTCCTTTCGGTGGTTTCAATTCTACAATTTTGAATGAGTCTTATTATCCCAATTCCCATGAAATGAAGAAATATATCTGGTTTGGATCAGAATGATCTGTTCTTTTTAGAAGACTTCGATCATCTCAGTTGAATACTGTTTATTTTGGACTAATTTCTTGTGACCATCGTATTATAGAAGTTTAAATTCTAATCTTATGCATAATGCTATAATTATACAGATATTGGAAGTAAGTTATAACGCGTGCCAAGCTTGAAAAGTAAGGGATATAATTATGTCTATCATTGACCTCCTGGCGTCCACTCATTGCTCCCCAAGCGTCCACTCATTGCTCCCCAAGTGTCTTTGACACTTTGTTGTCAAAACTATTCAGATGAAGCGTGATTTCACTCTAGCTGGACTTTCTCCAACTTCCCTCCAGTAGACTCACATATGAGTTTTGAAAAAAAAAATTGATCATTATTTTTTTTTTTCATGTTAAATATGACGGGTAAAAATTTCCTCCAGCTGAAAATTCCCTCCAGCACTCCAATAGCTGAAGGGGATCTAATCCCATTTAGATTAGGTACTATATATGTAACAGTTGGTTGCTGTTTGCTTTCCTCAAAACCATCACTATAGATCCTTCAGTATCTTACAAAGAGGTCATTATAAGATCTTTAAAGATATTGGAATGCTTAACTTCATGAGAAGGAGGTGGTGGATTTAAAAACCAAACCGTTTTGCAATGATTTGATTTTGATATCTAAGAATATATTCAATCATACAACTTTAATAAGTTATTTATTGTGAATCTTATAATGTCACATCATTACTTTATAATTTAAGTAATTTATCATTATTTTAGACAATTCTCTACTCTAATAGTACAACTCTAAATAACTAAAAAATGGATCTCACAAGTTATAGTACATATTATTATAGTTACTTATTGTGTGTCTTATAAATTTTTTTAATTAATTTTTTGCTATAAAAATAAATTACTTATATAAGAATCGGTTCTTATATGTGACAATCACGCTAGCACACTTTAATAATAAAATTTATTAAAAATCGATTCTTATTTTTAAGAATATTTATTAGAGATGTTCTAATTGAGCATAACTCAAGTTAGTAGTGGAAGACAAATGTATGGCACCATGCCAAGTTGTCTTATTATTCTCTCTTATTTTACTTATTTCTCACCCTTCTCACCTGTTTTTTTCTTAATTATAAAAAGGTTAAAATTAAGCTTATTTATTTTTAACATAAACAAATCTAGGAAATGCTAAATTTATTTATTAATTGTATTGTGGAACTAAAAAAAAATTACAAACTGATGAATGCTTTTGAACTGAAATAATAATATTAGAGAAAAGAATAAGAATTAAATTAGTAAAAGTATGTGTTCTGAGCTCAAAAAATGCATTAGAAGAATAAGTTTGAAAATTATATATATATATATATATATATATATATATAGATTAAAAGAAGTTTACATAGCTCAAAAAATGCATACTGCTCAAGGAGACATAATACTAATAAGTAATGAATACTTTGCCTAAATTATGGTCTTGCTCCTTATAGTTATACTTAAATTTTAATTTAATCCTTATAGTTTAAAAATTTATAATTGAGTCCTTATAGTTTTATAATTTTTTATTTTAATCCCTATTATTAAATTTTTGTTAATAATCTATTAAATTTTAGTGACATAATGAATAATATATCATCTTAATATTCTGAATATATGTGACTTAAGCTAATTCATCATAGCTATTAAACATAAATTGCAATACATGTCATGTACATATGAGTTAATATCACTTATCTACATTTTTTTCTTTTATTAGCATAAACCATGCACATTTTAAGTGTTAATATGCATAGTCACATTATCAAAATTTAATGAAATACTGATGAAACTTTAATAATAGGGACTAAATTAAAAATTTGTAAAATTTTAAGGATTCAGTTACAATTTCAAACTATTGTCTCAAAAAAAAATTACAATCTCAAACTAGAGGGACCAAATTAAAAATCAAGGGAAACTATAAGAATTGAAAGAATAATTTAACCAAGTACTTTTTACCAACTAAATTAAACTACTCCTTTTTTTTTTTCCTTGACTGTAAGTGGCCGAAACTTTGGCCCTTAAATTCACAATACCTCATCTCTTGCCACTTGAATTACAAGTTTCATGGTTAAACTACTTTAATTTTAAAAGTTAATATTGATGTGTCATAAACTTTAAATATTAATTGATATGATAAGTGGTTAGATTTATATATAGCTTGTTAATGTTTTTATTATTAATTTTTATTATTTAAAATAATATATAAATATATATATATATATATAAACTTAATCACATGGTGTTGAATTATAAGAAAATGTATAATTTCTTTAGATGGAATAAAAATATATAATTATTTTAAAAAATTGTACTTTCATTGCGTTTTATCCTAATAACAGATATTTGAGTGTACTTAATTTTTTCTTTTTTTACTTGTTGAATGTTTTCCCATTTTTTTTTGGGACAAGTATCATCTATTAAAAATAATTTTACTGAAAATATTGTTGAATACTCAACATGAACAACTCTTAAAACAAAAATTTGAATATGAATTCGTCATTTTATAAGAATTAAAGCTTCTATTACACTTAACTTATCGAATTAAATATGTCAAAATATATTGAACAATTGAAAATCTCATTTATTAAATTAAATTATTATTGTTGAATACTTAACATGAACAACTCTTAAAACAAAAATTTGAATATAAATTCGTCACTTTATAAGAATTAAAGCTTCTATTACACTTAACTCATCGAATTAAATATGTCAAAATATATTGAACATTTGAAAATCTCATTTATTAAATTAAATTATGTGTACATGACAGTTGATTACTTTAAAGTACATATTTTTATGAGTAATATCATTTTTAACAACAAAAGTATAAAATGAATGAAAAATTGATAAATAAACTTATAATAAGCTTTCATAGTGTGAAATTATAAATGCGGAATGTAGAGTTATTGAAAATATGTCATGAAGTGGCATTTAATGAAATTTTTAAATAAAAAATAAGATAAAACAAAAATAAACTTTTAAACTATGATTCATTTATAAATATTCATAAGATTTAAAAGATAAAATAATGTAAAATTAATTAATTATAACCAAATCATAAATAGAATCTATCAAGAAAATTTGTCAAATTAAAAATGAAACATCAATTTAAATGCAAATATATACAATGCAAAACATATATATTTACAACTAAATTCTTATTAAAAGAGATTTTTATCTAATTTTTATAATTTAATGGAATATTTGAAAATAAGTTATCATTAAAAAGAATTTTCTTTTGTAAGAACTTAAACGAACCTACAAATAAATTATTATTAAATGGGGGTGAAGCACTTTAGCAACTAGCATATTTAATTGCATAAGAATACAAAAAGCGGCTCACTTTAGAATTAATGGCATTCTCAACTATGATCAATTCAATGGTGTAATGGTGTTGCTGGGTGGAGCTTTACGCAATCGCATTATACCCGCCATCCAAATCCAACCATCTAAAACTTACCCTCTTTCCTCACTTTCTCTCTCCTTCCCCCGCTTCGCACCGATTCAGTGCTCAGCACATTCATGTGAATTCTCAGTTTTTCCTATCACCCTCTTCCTTTTCGTCCTCGATTTTCTCACAGCTCGACAATAGCCCCTGAATCCCAAACTTCTTATGCCCCGAACCTTTGATTTACTCCCCTCTTTTTCTGCTATATTATACTCCGATTTTAGTCTTCTTTATGCATCCCAGTTTTGATTTTTGTCGTGGTGCACGCTAGGAAAAGGGTAAAAGGAACTAAATCTACGTGATCATACTGGCGAAACCTAGGCTCCCCCAGTAATCAGGCAGAAACAGTTCCGGGTAACTTAGGGCTTCAGGTATTTTGCTTCAGATTTTAGCAATTTAAAAGAAGTTTCTCAATTCCATGGGTAACATAGGAAGTAGCGGCGTTAACAATAACCGTCGTAGACACAGTAGCAGTGTCAGAAGGACTCATCCGCCACCGCCTCCACCGGTGACACCACAGCCTGAAATCACGGCCAACCGATTCGTCTATGCTGCCGCTACACCATACCCATCACAATTTCCAAATCCAAATCCTCCACCATATTATCAGTACCCAGGTTACTATCCCCCACCACCACCAACGATGCCGGTGCCTCTGCCAACTCCATACGATCAACACCATCGTATGGGGTCTCAGCCACCGATGGACCCGGCATGGGTTGGTGGACGTTATCCTTGTGGCCCAGTTATGCCTCCGCCTGCACCCTATGTGGAGCATCAGAAGGCGGTTACCATAAGGAACGATGTTAACATCAAGAAGGAGACTTTGAGGGTTGAGCCGGATGAGGAAAACCCTGGGCGGTTCCTTGTGGCTTTCACATATGATGCCACTGTTGCTGGGAGGTAACTTCTCCTCTCCTTATTTGCTGACCTGATAATATGGACAAATAACAAATTTATGTTGTGCTAATTTAATGTTATCTTGTGAAGGGGATGCCTAGATTGAAGAATTTACATTGATCTTCTGTTCTTTGTTACCTGCTTAACCATGTACTTTTCATTCTGCACAAAAAGATTGTTAGTCTTGGATAGATTGTTAGATGCGGATTACCTTGATGACTGGCTTCTTAGATAGGCTTTTGCTGCTGAAAGCTCGTTTGGTATAAAGGATTGTAATTGCTTAGTTTGCTTGTTTTGATTCACTTGACGTTTTGAAGATTTTTTTTTATTTAGTTATTCATTCTTTTTACTCCACTGTAAACTTGCTAATTGCTAGTAACTCATTTTTTATCATGTTGCTAATAGAAATTATGATGGGAAGTCTTGTCTTTGGGCCATGATAATAACTTTTTAAAAGTTACCAACCGAGAATAACATGGGTTACTAGTCTGGTCAGCATAACATGTTTTATTTGCTAGCATTGAGAGGTGTAAAAAATGAAAGTGAGCAAATGGCATGTACTAAGAAGAAAAAGCTATAGATACAAACAGGTAAGTAGATGAAACAAGTTGTTGCTTTGGTCATCTCATTAACATTTCCGTATTAGAGGAGATAGTTTTTGTCAAACAAGTATCTAGTTTTTCATGTATGTGGAGATTTATATAATCAACATCAATGTGTTTTTATGGTTCATTTCCCTTTGATACCTGGGGAGTCCATCTTAACAACAAAATAAAAATATGTCTAAGGTTGTCATAACAACATAATGTATTCATTTGATGTTTTTAGCTTTGATAACTTATCCATCAAGTTGAACTTTTTCAACTTAGCCATGACTTTAAAAGTGTCATAAGTCATAGTAGTGCCAAGAACTGAATATCCCTAGATACCAGTCATGTTCCAACTTCCAGCTATATGGTATTTCCCAAGCTGCCAAACTATGATTTAATTTAAAGTATCAGTTTATTTCTTAACTGATTTTCTTTTTAACAATATCTAGTTACCACTGTCTAAATAGCTTGGTTTTTCAATCCTGGAAGGTTAATGCAACATACAAAAGAGAAGAAATGATTTCTTGATTTCTCACAACATTCTCAAAGTATATGGAAACTCAGTAGCTTCTCGTCTAGTGCATCACTAGATTGAAATACAGAATAATGAGAATATATCAAAGAGAGAGACAGAGAGAGAACAAATTACTCAAAACACCCCTCTATTTTCCTGAATTTTTACAATTTGCCCGTTTCAAAACCTAGACGAACCCTCCTTCATATTTGAAAGTGCACTACATTTTAAGTTTAATATAACCTAGTATCATATTAGCTTGGAAATAGTACTTGGACAATTTTTTTTTTCTTTTTTGAAGAAAAAATGATATTTTTTCTATCTAAACCTCCATTCCGCCAAATTTTCCTTTCTTATTTTTTCAAAATTAACTTTTGACATAATGTTTACAAGCCAACAAGATTTCAGTAGGTCATATGTAAAATCTAACATGGAAACTGTGTCTTTACCATTGATTGGAAAGTATGAAAATGGATTTAAATACAAACATGTGGTAATGGAGGAGTGTTTTCCAAATTTTACACTTTAGGGGGGATATTTGCAAATGAATCATAGTTTAAGGAGGCTATTTGCCTGTTTTAATAGTTCTAAGGGTGTTTGTTAATGGGTCACAGTTGAAGGTGGTATTTGAATTTTTCCTTTTTTGTTTTTGGGCCAAAGTTGCATAAGAAAATGAAATGGTTTATAGGACTTGTGGATTTCCTCCATCAGATAGCATTATGTATGCACTAAGCAGCATTAATATCTGAGATAAGGTTTGCGTACTGTATGTCTTGTTGTCCAGTTTAATTATGGATTTGCCACAATTGTACTGTTAAATATCTGAAACAAGGTGATAATGATGAATGTGGACAGTAGTAGTAGTTCATTTTTTTATTGTTTATTTTCTTGGTTCTAATGGTTTTGTTTACTTTTATCTCCATCACAGCATCACCATACTTTTCTTTGCAAAAGAAGGTGATGGCTGCATCCTTACACCAATGAAGGAAAATCTTCTAGCACCTGTAACTGTACACTTCCAGCAAGGCCTTGGCCAGAAGTTTAGACAGCCGGTTGGAACTGGTATTGACTTTTCAATATTTGAGGAGTCAGAATTACTGAAGGTAGGTGACATGGATGTCTATCCTCTAGCAGTGAAGGCAGATGCATCCCCTGGTAATGTTGATGGATCAGATGAAACTCCTGTGCCTGGTGGCTCAAACACTCAGATAACTCAAGCAGTGTTTGAGAAAGAGAAAGGACAGTTCCGGGTGAAGGTGATTAAGCAGATCTTGTGGGTGAATGGAATGAGGTATGAGCTGCAGGAGATATATGGTATTGGAAATTCAGTGGAGAGTGACTTGGATGGAAATGACCCAGGAAAAGAGTGCGTCATCTGCTTGTCAGAGCCGCGGGACACTACTGTGCTTCCCTGCCGACACATGGTATTTACTGTTTCCTCTACTGATTGATTTCTATGGTTAGATGACGTGACAGTGGTTAACTGCCTATTGTGGTTTCCTAAATGTTGAGAACTTGAGTACTAATTTACTATAAATTAATACCTAGTATTGGCTGCTCCCATATCTTGTCAATTATTAGGATTTAGTTTTGTTGTTTTTCTCTTCAACCTGTTATATTAGTCTGTCACACATTGATCTTAGGCTTAGCTGTCACCAAACAGATGATCATTCGTTTACTTTACTGTCAACTGATGTGTACAAAACCAGTTCTTTAGTCCTTTGTATACTGTTGTTGAATTGTTTTTCTTGTGGCAGTGCATGTGTAGCGGATGTGCAAAAGTTTTGAGGTTCCAGACAAATAGATGCCCAATTTGCAGACAACCAGTTGAGAGGCTTTTGGAGATAAAGGTCAACAATGGAACTGAGGAATGAAGATACAGTGTTAGATCCTCAAGCACTTGTACAGTACAGCCCAACTGTTATACTTATACTTCTCCACCTTCTTTCATAGTTTTCCCCTTTGTGTCTTCGGGCTTTAACAATAATCAAAATTGAAATGATTTGCGGTTTGACATGGTCAAGAGGTTGGCATTGCGCATGACCTATATAAGCCGATGCCTCCGCCATGATTGTTTGGCTTTGCTTCTAAATGGCTTCCCTTCGAATTATAATTAAATGTGTTTTTTCTTTGGGTGATTTATTTTAGCTTTTAAAGATACATAATTAATAGTGTTTCAGGGATTGATATCTTGGCTTGATATCTTGGCTAGATATTCTTCACTGCTGTACTGACGAGAGAAGTGAGGTTGAGAGTGTTGTGTTGTTTGTGCCCTTGCCAGCAGAATGCCTTTCCACGCTAGTGGAACTTTGTAAGCTTTGATTAATTTGTGCTATGCTAACCAGAATCATTCGTTCATTCAATCCTAGCCATTTGATGATTGGATGATTGAGAGTTTAATTTCATTTTATATTTTTTGTCACCAGGTGTAGAGAAGTAAATATAATAGCACTAACTTGTTCAGTCTCCATACTTTACAGAGTACAGCCCTTCTATACGGAACTGGTATGTATCATGTCCTCATTTGCAGTAGTAACAAAATCTCGAAAGCAGCTCCAACTCACGAAACTAATTTAGAATAGATCAATGTATTTATGCAATTTAGTAGTCATTTTTATAAAATTCATTATTTTACATAAACCATGTCCTTAGATCCAACTGTTGCGTGACGCTCACTAGAAAATAAAAATAGAACTTTCGCATGATGCCAAAATAATGTTTTCATAATGATGACTGAGCAATGTAATAGTCCATGGCTTATAAGCTCGAATCCAAACGAGTGATTTTTAAATCTTGAAGCGATCCTACGCACGTTGTAACAATCAACTCAACTGGGCAAGTAAATATTTTGTCTTAACTACGGAATATGCATCTCGGAGAACTAGATGTGAGAATAACGTTTAAATACGCTTAGAACATTTGATAGATGGTCTAGTCTGGTTGAAAGATTCCTCTTTGATCACAAAAAATTTGGTTCTTTTGTTTTGGAAATGTTATATGCTAGGCCTAGTTTGGATCTCCCTAAGGATAAATCTATTAGAGAGTGAGAACAGTCCCAATTTCTTCTTCAAAATATGATAACAAGACTGAATAACTTCCATTGAATACTTCCGCAACAACATAACATCAACTATCCTAGACCACAAAATACATGATATCACAGAGACCCCTGCTTAACCATAAAATAAAAAGTGACATACATAAAACACTGAAATTGTATAATATAAAATACCGCCCACTAAAACCAATAAGGATCTGGCTTTTGAACTCAGTTTCCCATGAGTATACCACTGGTATACTCTGCGGTATACTAACATTATACTATTTTTTTTTTTTTCATGATCCTTCAGAATGCATATTTGTCTTTCGCCACTTATTCCCCACCCCAAAGCAAAAAGTGAATATGATCACACATAATGATTTTATTAAACCAACGATAACGACAGTGGTTGCTTATTTAATATTAAGCGCCCAACCATAAAGCGCCCGGATGTTCATAGCATCCTACACCCACAGACGACGATCACAACAGCAACATTAACGTCCTAGTTAGTTGGACTATAGCCCAAATACATCAAACAGACACAAACACCATAATGATCGAGCATAAACGAGGACCTGAATGCAATTCAGTCTCCCCACCACTGGTGGACATAGACGCCATTGCTTCTAAGATCCTTGTGGATATCCATGCAACTTCTCTTCGCCGTCATACTTTTGCGATCTCCACTCTCAGGGCACCCCAGGAACAGCTCATCAACGAAGCATATATCTCCGCTTTCAAATATATCTGAGAGGAACTTCCGTTCAACTTCTCCTGCTGTCATCTTCAGCACCACATAATCTGCATATTGCACAGTTTCTTTGAACCAGGCAAGGAAATCAAACTCTTCCTCCCCGAGATACGGATCCACTTCTCCATCTGTATTGAGCTTGGCTGCAACATCTCCTGCCAGTCCTGGATGGTAAACGAAGGTGATACCAGGTCGTTTCACATACGATAACAGGATGGAAGTGTTGTAGTGAACAAAGTAGACATTGAAAGCTTTCTGATCGATGGGATAAGATGGTAGGAACCAATTAGTGACATTTGAGTTCAGCGGCTTCCCTACCCCAATATCAATATACACCAATCGCTTTCTAGTTGAAATGTCCACAAACTTAGGCAAATACGATATCCTTTTTTCAAACTCTGGAGGTGGTCTTTCCTCCACAAGAGGTTCCATCAGCTCTATGAGAGGTTTTGTAAGGGTAAGACTTGAACAGTCTGCTGGGAGGCTATAATGATTGAAGGAACTGGCATTTTCAGATCTTTTCTTGAAAACCACGAGATTAAGTTCATTGATGTAACCAACATGCACGACATTGGAAGACCTCAGTAATGACGATACTGGGGTAGCAGACCTGATCAAGTCATTTGGGTTTGAACGACTGGCACCCACAAGCAGGGCACCGGTTCCACCAGGCTTAAGGATGCGTTCAACCTCAAGCACGAGTAATGCAGGGACTGAAACCTTATCCAGATCCCTAGAGAACACGAAATCGAATGAAGAATCCTGATAATCAAGCTCGTACACGAATCTTTTCTGTTTGAGCGAGAAAAAGTGGTGCTTGCGAACACCGCTGACACTGGAGAATCCTAACTGTTGCATTGCCGAGACGGCCATTGCCGCACCTTCTCCAATACACAGCGTTTTGGCATCGGAGTCCAAAAGCTGTTTACTCATTAACTCTGTGACCACGTTAACAGTCAGATTGGCGTCTTGCTCGCAATTCATAGAGCCAAATGAACCCCAAAAGGTGTCCAGTATCCGACTCTGAAACAGGTAGAAGCCCGGAGTCAAGGTGACATTGGCAGAATCGGAGTCCGCGACACAGCGATGATAGGTAACCGGAGGCAAAGCTCCCAAATCGAAGTTTGATACGCGGACCAAAGAAACGATGGAAAGAGCAGAGGCAAGCAGGAACGCCCGAACAAGCATGCGCCTCGCTACAGACCCATAGAGGATCTGGAATGTGAAGGACTTGGTATCCATGAATTTTCAAATAGGATACCCAGAAAATCGTACGAGTAATATCACTGAGCAGAAATAAAAATCGGGGAGGTGATTTGTTGAAAAATCAGAGAGAAATTGAAGCCGGAATGGAGAAGCAGTAGAGGAATTAGCGGGTACAAAACCTGGAGGAAGTGTGATTCCCACCCACGAGGACACCCATTGAACTTTGAAAAGTTAACCAGACCCTCCTTGGAACCCTCTTCGGCATCGACTCGTACCAGCTTCCACCCATATTGAATCACCGCATTGATCCAAGGAGATCAACTCATTCTGAAAGTGTGGAGGTTTCAGTCCGGAAATTGAATTTGGTGAAAACCCTAGATCTGAATTGGGGGAATCGGAACAGAGGATGAAGATGGAGGCGGAAAGCTTCGAGCTTCGCTAAAGCGTGAAGCGGAGTGTGAGGTTCAGTGGAAGTGGATCTGGGAACATATAAAACCGGGCTGGAAGCTGCCTCTGCTCAACGCGATTGAATGACTCGTCCGTTACCATGCTTACGTGTTAAAATTTAGTGTAACATGTTCTTACCTTCTACAAAATTTAGGAACCGTTTGGTATACTCACGAAAGTAAAAAAAGAAAGCGTCTTTTTAATACTGTAATATTTTTTTATCGTTTGGTATACCATATTGTATCAATGAAAAACAGAAGTCGAATTTTATTCTTGCTTCAAAATCAACTTTTTAGTTTTCATCGCATTGTAGATGGAAAACTGGTCATTGGAATGGAAAATAAAGTAAAATCTCTTATTTGCTCATTCATTCAAATTTTAGTTGCGCGGCACTCGTCCCGTTTGACTGTGATATCGAAGACCATCAGACGCAGCTGACGGCTGGTCGGGGGACTGCCAGGCGCTTGGCAGCCGCCCGACTGGCGACTGCCAGCGACCAGCTGCTACAAAGCATGCCAGGCGGTCGACTGGCCCTGTTGAGGGTTTAAGGGCAAAATAATAAATTATTTTTATATTTATTTTTTATTATCTTTAAAAAATATAATAATCTTATTTTTTTCTTTTCTTTTTCAATGCATACTAAACAAGTTTTTTTTTCTTTTCCTTCTCCTTTTTACATTCTCTCTTCCTTTCTATTTTCCTATTTTCTTTTCATTCCTACTCTTTCTTGAATACCAAATGGCCCCTTAGTTTAATAAGTATTAACGTAATTTTAGCGTAAAATAATATATTTAAAAATTTTTTGTATTAACAATTTTTTTCTCAAACTATTGTTCGATGAAAACTCTCGATTGTTATTTTTACAATTATAATTTGTCAAAATTATATTTTTTTAAAATTAATTTTGTAAATTATGATTCATTCAAATATAAATTCTTCAACTGTTTTTCATCGTCGCTATCGTGAACAATGTCTTTTTTGCTGTTTGAACCATCGCAAGCTATGCGTCACAGTCCTCATGGAAGAGGTCCTTCCCATGCTTCTATCGCTCTTTGCCACGAAGTTCCTTATTGCCATCGCATGAGTCTATGTAGTGTGCGTCGCGGTCTTCATCATAGGCGGCATCCTTTTCGCTCTCTTTCATTCTTCTTCGTTTCAATGTCACATGTGTCGTTGCCCTCCTCACATGCGACATCCTTCAGAGGCTTTTGATTGTTCCCATCGACCTCGTCTGTTACTGTACGAGAATTCAAGTCTTTGAAAAGTGCTTCGATCATTTGCTACATCAAGGTAATTTCACGTTGGATTTGATCCCACTCCATAACCTAACTTTGATACCAAATGATAGGATCCTTGCCTCTCCGTTGAAATTGGATAATTTTAATTTTAATCAACATAAAAGTAAATTAAATAATATTTGACTTGTTTAGAAAAAAAGCATAATTTGAAAGAACAGACCCAATGTTAAATTAAATAATTAATTTCATCATTAAAATTACCTTTCAAGAATTTAAATAAATTTTTAAAAAATTTAAAGCATAAATCAAACAAAACCTAAACCTTTCTCAGATCAAACTTTGAATTTGTATGCAAGGATTTTGACACATTATACAGGGTTGTAGCAAAAGTATCGTTGAATTTTGTTGGACTAATTTTTACCTTGGATTGAAAAACTTTAGTGATGTGAATTTTTAAAAATAATTGAATCTAAATTGATAAAAAGCGACCCGTAGTTTACTTTCATCTCAATCGAAATGAATACTTGGGGTACATTAGGGTCTGAATATTTTGAAACGACTTATGGTAGTGCTAGTGAAATATTAGTATTAAGTAATAACTACGATAATTTTTATTTACCCATTAAGACAAACACAATAAAAAAAAAATCCAAAACAGAGACATAAATAAGCCCGGTGGGGATTAACTTTTTTAATCACAAACAATGCATGAATGAATTATGTAAGAATCATTGTCATTCGAACCAAACCGGACAGGATCGATTGGTTGGACAAAGAATCGATCAAGAAATCAATTTAAAATAGCTTTGAAAATTGATAGTTGATCAAATTAGTCAAAAACAAATTAAATCAAGTAAAAATTTGTGCTAAATGAATTAATTGAATCTTTAAATTGTTTTTATTTTTTAATTTTACTTATTCTATAATTAGATAATGACAAAATAATATTATAAATAAACCAATTTTGATATTTTATAAAATTGATATTATTAAATATTATATTGATTAATAATATTTTTTTGTTATACCGTTAATTTTTGCTAAAAATTTTTAAGTATAAATGTTATTTTGTTTAAATTTATAAATTTATATTTATAATATTTAATTATGTATATATATATTTTAATATTTCATGGTTTGACAATTAACCGTTAAAACAGTGGTTACAGCAATTTCGAATATAATATTTCGCGACGAAAAGAACAATATGTGAAGTAGGAATTAAGCGATTAAAGAATAGGAGGAAGGAGACAGAAAGAAACAGGACGTGGCAGCAATGGAATCTCCAGTTGGCTTGACAAAAGGGAGAGCCAAAGAAGAACATATGCTCTGCATATAGGCTACAGCAATTTTATATGGTAGTTATCTGATTTCGATCATATTATTATAATAATAAAAAAAAACTACTTTGTTAAACTTTTCTAATCTTGATCATCAATTAAAATCAAATGACTGCGATGTAAAATTGTGTGATAAAATTAGTGTCAGCAACTGCAGGGTAGCTTATCTCAAACAAAAGTTGGGTTAGCTTTGGAACGAAGCTTGAAAAGTATCTATTTTAATATTATGAGATTCAGCTGTTTAGACAAACCTGAACTCAAAGTAGCATCATTTTTAACTTCCACGCTCTACACAAACACGTAATTCCAAATTTACAATAAATCCTTCTCTACAGCTGGTGACGTTGCTACTTCCTGCCTGCCTCAGCCTAGATATAAACTTCAAATAAGAAAATTCTAAAACAAATAATAAGATAAACTATTATGTGAAAGTAGTCCAAAATATTTCTAAGTCGTCCGTAATAATAATATAATATAAAATCATTATTATTTTTACTTTTAAATTTTTATTTATCTATATTTTTTTATGTTATTATCTTGATGTGACAATTGAGATGATAATTATTTCACTATGAAAGATGGACTGAGCTCTCCTATTTAACTTTTGGCCAAAGAAGTTCTAATGGCTGTGAGCATGCCATACAGTTAAAGAATTTCTTTAACTAAGGAGAGATTTCAAATTTCTCAAAGACCTATACATTCGAGCTCTGTGTTCAAAGGATTTTTTTGTTTGTGGGGATGGAAATAAGGATAATTTTCCTTCCAAGGACAAATTGAGGATGAGGATCAGTCTCTATTTTGTGAGTTGTCTGTATTTTAATAATTTTAACTAAATTACTAAAATACCCTTAGAACACACACGAACATATATATATATAAAGGTCTTTTAGTAATTTCATAGTTAAAATAATTTAAATGAATTTAAATAATAAAATTAAGAAAGACTAATTCCCAATTTAATTTGATCCCTCGTCTCTTAACCCCTCCCCCTCTGGCACTCTCTTTGCGTTTGCTCGAATGAGTGAGTCTTGCTAATTGTGGGTGGTTGTCTCTATCTCACCGTTGGTTGTTGTCTCCCTTTGACTCTCAGTTCACTCTTCTTTTGTTAAGCCATAAGGTCCACTTGTCCTTGCCTAGTTCCCATTTTTAGTAACTATCAAAATATGAATATATGGTTCTTCAATTAAAATATAACTAATGTATGGTTATTAAAAAAATAATTGTATATTTTTTTACTACTAAGTATAAGAGAGCTATAAAATAAGACAAATAGGAGGTAATGACATGAGAAAATTTGAAACATAACATATTTTAAACCGGAGTAGCATTAAAAATTGAGTATTACAAGAAGACTTATTATTTGTTAGTTATTTTAAATATTACATTTAATTTTCTTAACAAATATTGTAATATACATTACAAAAATTGTTTATCTAATTTATCATTTATTGAGTAAATTATTTTTTACGCACAATAAAAATTATTAATTTTTAATAAAATAATTAAATTAATGTTAAAGTCTAACACAAAAATAATAATTTTAAAAAATTTATTATATTTTAATGACAAAAATAAAAGATGAGTTGAATATAATATTCAAAACAAAATAAATACAAAATATAATTTATTTGAACTTCAAAGGAGGTAAATATAATTAATCCTAATAAAAATTATATAGACGAATTTATTAATTGATAATTAAAAATATAAAATAATGCTTTCTAGATCCAACCTCAATATATTTATCTCTAAATTCATAAAAATCTTTCTTTGCTTGATAAACACTAAACGAACAATAGTGGAGGGCGTAACTAGTCTAATAAATAATTTTATATTCAAAATTTCGCTTTGTCATTTAGGCTCTGTTTGAGTAAACAGCTTATTTAAGTGCTTATACAATAAACACTTATCATATAAGTGCTTATATGTAAGCTATTTTTATAATTAAAGAATTTACGAAAACAAACTTCACACAGTTTATTTTCATAAGCTATTCAAAGCAGCTTATAAAAATAAGCTGAAAACAGCTTATTTTCATGTTATAAGCTATTTCTATAAACTCTTCCAAACGTGTACATAAACGCTTATGCCATAAGATAAATCAGATAAACTCTTTCAAACGGGCCCTTAATAAGAAAAGGTGCTTAGAAGTTGCGGTATTTTTTGCCGGATTCATATCTCAAGTATGGGTTTTGAAAAAAAATCAAGTGAAATATAACTAAACCTCCAAAAAAGTGAATGTGATTAATTCTAATTAAAATTATATAGACAAATTTTTATTTAGTATTAAAAATATAAAACAAAACTTTCGAGATTCAACCTCAATATATTCAGCCTTTAATTAATAAAAATCTTTCTTTAATTGATAAGTGTTAATAAAGTACTTACAAAAATATTAAATAATTGTGAGAAGTGAATTGTGTGAATAATTTATTAATAAATAGTTTTATGTTTAAACTTTTGCTTTGTCATATAAAAAGAGCACTTATAAGTAGCACATGAGCTATCACTGTGAAATATATACAGATGCACATGCACACACTCCAAGAAATAATTTCATTCTGATTTCTTTTAAATATTTTTTCTTGAAATTATAAAATGATTGTGATCCCATAGAATAAAAAAACAAGATATTGTTGCAGCTTGCAGGCTAGCATTCGAAATAATTATTGAAGAGGCACCGACAAGGCTGACCAATGGAATAGTGACACGACGCATCGTCTACACTTTCCTCTAAATGCTGCCAGCGAAAGCACACACTAACCGGTCGGTGGGGTCCTCTCTTCTTCTGCACTTCGCGCATCGTATTCTTCTTTTGCCGGGCCTATCCGTCTCGGATTATAAA
Source organism: Biancaea sappan (assembly GCA_037074585.1). Taxonomy (NCBI): domain Eukaryota; kingdom Viridiplantae; phylum Streptophyta; class Magnoliopsida; order Fabales; family Fabaceae; genus Biancaea; species Biancaea sappan. The sequence continues at coordinate 50,814,813 of CM073496.1, read as the reverse complement.
ATTTTTTATACAACTGATTTGTAAGGTAGTTTATAACTTATAAATAAATTTATAATTTATTTAATTAATTTTTAATTTTTTTAAAAATATTTGATAAAGAAATTTATTTTAATAATTTATAATTTATTTTGATAAATTATTTAATTAGTTTATAATTTAAAATTTTTTATTTTTATGTTGTCTTTATTATTTTTTTAAAATATCTATTATGTTATTTATTTTATTATATCATATTTATTCATCTTTTATATATATATATATATTATTTATATATAAAATATAATAAAATATAAATATATATATATATATTTTTAATAAATTTTATATTTATAATAATTTAAAATAATTTAATTAAAAATAAAAATAATATATTTATTAATATTATTTTAAAATTAAAAAAATATTTTTTTATGTCATTTTACACTTTTTAGCTATTTCAACAATTATTTTTATCGAACACTTCTAATTTAATAAACTAACTTATAAACTATAAATTATAAGCTAAAAATTAATTTATAAGCTATTAGCTAGTTTATGAGCTATCCGTTAACTTATAAACTAATTTTACTGAATAAAACTTATGTAGATTTTGATTAAAGAGATGCGCATAAGTCATATTTCATATACTACCCTACTCATTCAAGAGATGCGCATAATTTTATTTCATATTTTTTAAATTAATTTTAATTTTATCATCGAGTCTAATGTTATTTAAATTATTAACAATAAATATTAACATACTTATCTTTATTATATGTATTAATGCCAACTTGTCTAATTTAATATGTTTACGTCAAATTAGATATTTAAAATGACAAAGATAATCATTTTTTTCATTTTTAATTAGTTGTGTTTCCTTCACTTAATAAACAATCGTTTCAATTGTGAATATGTTTAACTAAATAAATTGATGTGTAAAAAATTGGCCACAAATTTACTATCTGTTGTAAATAATTTAATTAGTATTAGAAAAAATTAAAATTAATTAAAAAAGTGAAACAATCTTGACATAACTTTTAAAACCAAAATTAAAACTTGTATCAAAATATTGAAAAATAATACTTTTGCCATAAAGCATGTGCCATAAATTTAATCTTTCAAATAAATCCTCGCAATATTTATTTATTTATTTAAAAAAAGCAGTTTATTTGTTACTTCCAGTATAATTAAAAGAAATATAAGAGTAAATTTGTCAAGATTTTACAAAATTTAATTTTTATTTTTAACTTTTAAAATTTACTGAACCTACAAGTTCAAGAAAAATAAGTTCTCCATACGAATGCATTACCCTCTCCTACTTTGCATTACCCTCTCCTATTTTTTTAGCTGGCGGATCTTATTCTGTCTTCTACTCCACAGTTCATGGCAATATCGTAAAACTGACGCATCCGATAATTTGAGGGTGGGTTTGAAAATTTGTTAGGTAAATTTAAGTTTAAGTGAAATTAATTTTTAGAATTGATTTTCAATAGAATAGATTTTGCATTAATGTGATTTATGTTTGAAAACTAATATCAGAAAAGTGATTTTAAAAATAAATTTTATTTAAATATTAATTAGTAGAAGTATTTTTGAATTTGATATGAATATTATATTATTTTATTTTATTTATCCTTATTTAATTTTTCATATTAAGTTAAATATATAAAAAAATAATTAAAAATAACTAATTACAAAATGAATTATTAATTAATAATTAAGTTTTAAATAAAATGAACTAACTATCCATTATAATTAAAATAAACTAAGTAAACATTATAATTAAGTTTTAAATAAAATGAACTAAAAAAAATAAATTAATAATTTAAACCATATTTTGTTTTAATTTTACCATTTATCCAAAAATTTTTTGTTTATTCAATTAGGTCCCTGAATAAAATTTTTCTTTTGTTCTTTGCTTGATATAAACTCTTCTGTTACTTCATCTAGATCTCTAATTTGAGAATATATTTTGTTTTTTTTTAAAATCAACCCCTATAAAATTTTCAATTTTATTCACTTTGGTCTCTAGTTAAAATTTTTCTTTTGTCTTTTACTTGATATAAACTCTTCTGTTACTTCTTCTAGATCCCTAATTTGAGAATATATTTGTTTTTTATTAAAATCAACCCTCATAAGCTTTTTCAATTTATTCACTTTGGTTATTAGCTAACTTTTTTTTTAATCCTTTATTTGATATAAACTCTTCTGTTACTTTTTTTATGTCTCTAATTTAAAAAAATATTTTATTTTTTTTGTTAAAATCAACTTTTATAAACTTTTCAGTTTATTTCCTTTGATTCCTACTCTACGCTGTCATCTCCTTTCACTCCATTCTTTGGTACAAAAAATAAAGGAAGGGTTGAAGCTTCATGGAGGAATGAGAGACAACAAAAAGGTAGTAGAAAAATACAACAGAGGGTTGAGGCTTCATGGAGGAATGCAGAAAACAGATGAATGCACGTTCAGTTTGGTTCACCTTCCCGGTTGGAAAAAGAAAGTGGAGGCCAGTCTACAGTAACTTTTCCTGTGTTTGCTTCACACGCCAGAGCTGCCATTTTGCTTTCCATCGTGCACTGTTTTCCAGTGCTTCCCATACAGAATTTTCCACCAACATATCGATGGAAGACCGGCTCTGAGGATGGAAAACCGATGTGAAGTTATGAGATTGTCCCTACTATCAGATTTGAATTTCCTGCACTACCCTCCGAACAAGCCATCCTGTCTGCTAGGTCTTCCATTTTGATTTCACCTCCGTGTCCACTGTCACAGACTTGCTCTGTTGCGTATGAATCTGATGAATTATGTCGTTTGAGTTCAATTGGGTTTTCTGTATTTGATTCGACACATCATCTATATTGCCTAGGTTCATAAAGGACAAATGGGTGTTCTGAATTTGATTCTACACATTATCTTTGGTGGCAACACTGTTGCGTCGGCCATGGTGCTTCTTTTACTGGTCTCTCAAAGCATCATGCTTTATTTGATTCTTTATGTTACTTGAGGACCCAAAAACATATCCCACCCTCATGCAGATAGTTCCTTTTGAGTACTCATAGAGTGATGCTTCTTTTAGTGGTCTCTCATGTGATGATTTGTCGAAGAAAAGGATTAGGGCACAATTTTTTTATTCAGAGAGGAAAGATGGAGTGGGGGTAATTTAGTAAAATTACCAAATAAATTCTTTTTATTTTTATTTTAAAATTATATAATTAATAATATTTTTTCCTCTCCTTTTCTCTTTTCTATCTCTTAACCAAACAGTTTTTTTTTTCATTACCTTCTCTCCTTTCTATCCCTCTTTTCCTTTCTATTAGTCATTTCCTTTCCATTCTATTATTCTTTTTTTTTTTCATTCCTACTCTATACTCCTACTCTATACTGTAAACCAAACAAACTAACCAAAAAAAAACGAGAAAGGTAATAGAGAAATGAGAGACATCAAAGGGGTAGTAAAAGAATCGATTATGGGTATAATTTACTCTGAATACCGTTGATTCAAACGTGGGTTTAGGAGGTAAATCGATTCTCACCAAATTACTTCAACACTCAACCAAACATGTTGCCATTGGGTTTGTGCTTGAAATGTGCGTTTATTGCCTTTCAACGCCTATCCAAACAGGAACCAAGACTCTAGCTCTTTCATGTTCAATAAAAAGTTATAATTGTGGAATGACAATTCACTTTCGCTCTGATTCATCCAGCCGTCGAACCCGTCAGATATTCAATGGAAGCCGCATAAGTGCTTTGAAAAATGCCAACGGAATGAATAAATGACATTAATGCACTTGTATAGTAGAAGTCTCCGGACCAATTTGAGATTATTGTTGTCATTAGACATATCCTAACCCAAAAAAAAAAAACTAAAAAGCCGTTTTGTACTTACAGGAGGCGGCGGTACAGAACTCTTCTTCCCATCCTCAGTGCCATCAATGGCATTCTCATCCCTGAATATACAGTAGAACCACTTGGTTCATCTTACTAGTATCAACACCTTAAAATTATGAAACCAATAAGATTAAAACATAAACAATCGTATCCCAAAAAAAAATTTTAAAAAAAAAGCTAAAATTCCTCCCTTTACAGTGGCAACATCTAGTCATTGTTTATAACTAGAACTGCCAACTTTGCTTGAGAGTGAAGGTTTCTCCTTGAGGCTGGTAGATAACAAGGGTTCTGAATTGCTGGATTGGTGGTCAGCAGCCCCAGGTCTCATCCAAATTTTTATGTGCCCCTCTCGGCAGGCAGTGAGTACAGATTCTTGCGTAAATATCACACCGGAGAGTGGTTCGGTGTGCACACGATGAGCAACGAGAGGTGAGATTTTTGGAACATCCCGCATACTTGGAGCAGGTTGCAGCGTACCCAATTGGACAGCACTGTCCCAGTGGGATGACTGGCTTCCTGCACTGTAAGTGGGGGATCCACCCGGAGGACACCGCCGTAATGGCACTACTATCTCATCCATTTCCAGGTCCCATAGAAGCAATTGCGTATCCTGACCACCAAAACATCAATATTCCAGAATTTATGCCAATATTGGAGCTTGAGAGATGCAAAGTGTGAGGAAACAAAAAAATATATATTTATCAGAAATCAACCATTAAGTGAAGTGATCAATGGTCTCACAGATCACAGCCCATTACAATTCTGACAGCAGCAAATACTACTTGAAAGTATATGTCACCACATCGCAGTAAATTTCCTTGAAAAATTACAACCCATTCTTGAAACCAGAGTCTAGCCACCAAGATCAGTTTCATAAATAACACTTTCTTCTCTCAGTAAAAATATATAACACTATCTTTCCCACCAGTATTCTGCTACATATTTTACATTAACTAGTTTTTCTTTAATGGATCACATAGTTTGTTTTAGAATATCGCAACATCATATGAAACCTAAAAGCAGCTAAACTCCAGTACTAATTCACCTGTTAGTCATGTTATGCCAGTATGTTTGTCTTCTTCCTTGATTTATTTTGTTTGGTTTCTGCTTTTACAGAATCTTTAACATAGCATATAACACAGCACAAATTCTTAGAGGCCAGTCATAGAACCCATAACTGGGAATCGTGACTGACTGAAAATTTTCCACAATATTACTCTATCACCACATTTGAATGTTGAAACCAAAAAGCAGGCACAACAATTTATTTCTAAACTTCAAATATAACATGGGTTAAAAACTTAATATCAAGAGGACAGCAATTTTTTCCCAAGTTAAAAACCAAAACAACACAAGGATACATGAAATCTTCTCTCTGAGTACCTGACCAACAGAACCAAACCTATACATAACAGTCTCCCCACTTTCATTTGAATTTGGTGACGACCAATATGAATCAAAACCCACTCCACTAACCTGGTCACAGCATTTGACAGAAATTTAGTACCGTGACAAAATATAAAGTTCCAACTAAAATTACAGTGACTTACCCATGAGTTGTGCCCCTCACCCCAAGCCACAACCTTGCGATCTTCCATGCTCCAAACTTGAACTAGATCATCTTCTCCTCCGGTCAATATATATTTACTATCCATGCTGTTTAGAGTTCCATTATGGTATTTCAGAGTATGAAGCCAGAGAAAAATTAAATAAGTAGACGAGTTTAGTAACCTTTGAGTACGAATATTAAGGAAATAGGAAATGAATCAAACTAGCAATCACCTAATAAATTGACTTAAACCAAGCATGTCTCACCTCCAAGCACAACATAACAAAGCACCGTAATAACTTTTGCCACCACATATAAGTTGTTCTTTTGAGTAATCAAACACCCGTAAATAACCTGGACACAATTTATGAGATATACTCATTAAGTTGATCATGCCAGAAAAGTGAAATCCAAAGCAGAATTACCAAACAGTACTGATGGCACTGAATATATAATATACCATCTCTTCCAACAGTTGCTAGGTATACCCCATCTGGTGAGAAAGACATGCTATTAATTGAACCCTGGCATATGTGCCATCTGGCTATTGGATTACTCTGAAAAGATTGTATTAGAAAAATAGGTCAACTGAGAAATATTCATGGGAGAAGGAAGCAAATTAACAGCATGCCACTAGCACAACGTGTGCAAATGAAGGTTAGCTATCATTGTAATGCCATGAAAGAAGGAGGTGCATAAGATGAGCAATAAACCACAAAACAAGTGAAGATTAATAAACAAATGACCTTCAAATGACAAAAACTAGAAAAGTTATGAGCAAAACAGAAGCTGCATCATTCCATAAGAGCTCGGCAATATAATTAATAAATAGATACTTACAATGGTAAAATAAAAGTTGCATATTGTCAACCCTTACCTGATTTGAACTAAATTTTTACAGTCGCTAAACAACATTACTAAGAGAAGAGTGAAATACTTGGTTGGGAATTTGTGATACAGATAACTACCTACTGTGTTTAATTATTAATGACACTAATGAATCTCACCTGTTTTGAAAATTAATAGTTGTAGGAAGACATGGAAATGCAGTTAGCAATATCCATATTTTGAATAAAAGTGAAATAGGCACCAAACTTGATACCTTACTATAACGTGCATGGGAAATAGAAAATTGTGTTTGATCTTTGATAACTGGGAATGATGAATCACCAGCACCATCTTTGCTCTGAAATTAGAAAGGCAAGGTAAATACATGCTCCAATCACAGTAAAAAGGCACATCATAATACATGAATTATATGATTAGCATCTCTTTTAAGATCAAGGCTTGCCTTTTCATATACGTACAAATTCCCATCAGCATGAGCTACAATAAAAGCGCCATCACCTCCAGGCACCCAAGCAATACAAGTACAGCGACTGCTCAAATCAACATGCATCAATCAAGCTAGTTTCCCAACACAGTTTCTTTGACACAATAATTCAACATACATGAAAGTTCTTGAAGATTCCTTAAACAAAATAACTAACAATTTAAAGAAATGGCTTCTACCTTCTCTAAAAGATCACTGCATTTTAATGCTAACATTCAAATATATTTCCTGTATGAGTAAAATTTCCTTAAAATTAACCAATTATATCTTATTAAACTAATGTTTCCATTGGCTGGAACCTTTATCCAGAGTAAGCTCATGCAAAGAAAGAAGACGAGCTCATATAAGTCAGTCTAGAAGTACACTATCCACGTAGGGGCTTAAACAGGAGGTAACTAGCAACAGAGAAAATCATAACAACATGCACAAACAGGAAGAGAATTATAGATTTCAGTGCTAAAGCGAAGGAAAGAGAACCTCGTAACAAACAGGAAACAACTAACAAGCAAATGTTAACTTGTACAAAATCAGGTTCTTTCTGTAAATAAAATAATCCTTACATTCATCTATTCAGAGCAGAAAATATCCTAACCAAGTCAGAGGCCCAGACCAATGCCTTCTTCTCAAATATTTTGAATAATTAAATTGCCTCATTTGTTCACAAATCCCTTTCAACTTCAAAACTTAATTAAAACTAATATTTTCTTTGTCACTTAATGGAAACTACTGCAATGCGTGTTTTACTCTACACACAATAACACATTCACAAAACCTGTCGATCCCATAATTTTAACAAATAATTCCTGCAGGATTCCAACAAAGGGGACATAGCACGGATTATCTGCTCCTAAAATTTGTATTACCATATTCCCTTCCATGCATACGTTTTCCATATCAGATACCTGAGGCAGTGTTTATTAGTGGAATAACAGAGATACAAGATTGGAGGTTTCATTTCTTGCATCCATGTTCAATTGTAAATAATACAAAAAAGCTAGATCCTTGCCAAAACAGGGGGAAAAAAATCCAAGAAACCCTATAAAAATTAGGAACCTAATCAGTCAAACCTGTGACAGAAAAAAAAAAAAGAACAGCCTAAACCCATGAAACTTGTGGCCCCCAACATCAGATAACCAATTCTATGCCCATTCTGATGGAAGGGAGAATGGCAATATTATCAAAATAAAGGAAGCCTTGCCAAGCACATAATCAACAAGACATGCAAATACAACAGAAGTGCACAAAAAAGCTTGAAAAGCAAACAGCCAAATGTGATTTTTCAGTCATGTCAATACAAGGCACTCTGCATTCTACAGCACTAAAGAACTAGCAATACTTTTTAATGCCTGAAGAAGAACAAATTTTTGAAAAAAGAATAGATCTCAAGCAGGCATCAGCGCATTATTATTTTCAACAAAAGAAAAATACAAGTTTAGCACCTTTGGAATAAATATACCTTACTGTTAATGTCAAGATTTATAAGAGGCACAAGTAAACGCAAATTCAAACTAACAGAGATGAACAAGATTGAATATTATAATTTCAAAATTTCATTTAAATATTACCATGTGATCTTATATAATAGGAAATAGGCACAAGACACACTGAAGATCTTTTGGGATCAGCACCTTCAATTACTATGGGCTTCAGCTTATGCATTAAGGAATCACATTCGCAAATTAACAATCAGACTTCAACCATCTCATAAAATTGGATAACCAAGTCACAGTCTACTCAACCCTCAAATCATATAACAGAAAGACCAGTGATGGCAAGTATATCCATGACATTTAAAACTAAGAAATATTCTCGTTTGCTCAGCTCTAGGATACTGTTCTGAAGGATCCCTTGGGATTAATGGGAGGTTTTGAAAGAAATATAAGAGATAGAGTATTCCATTTAACATTTTTTTGTACACGAGTCTCAAACTATCTATCTAACATGGAAAACAGGTTAACCAGGAAACAGTAATATAAGCAACTTAAATTCAGTACAGTAGGCTTAGAAATAGCCAACCGCATAATTTTGCAGCTAACCAACCAGAGAACAGAATGGAATATGAATCAGTAACTATCCCAAACATTTTGATTAAATCAACATGACCTTTTTCTAGCTAAAACAAGCATTCATGTACGCAGTATTTAACCAATTTGGGCACAAATCACAAGCTGACAGTCTGCAGAAAATATCAAAATTTTGACCTTCTGAGCATAACTCCCACCGACTATTTGTTTCTTGTGATTTATCCTAAAAACTTCCAAGATCAACTCAATCAACCAATAGAAATTTATCAAAGAAGGAGGCTTGTTGACTTTAAGAGTCCTTTGAAATAACAATTGTGACTGTTTCTCTCTATCTATATATAATATATTAGCAAATTATAACACAATAAGTTTTCAAAGTAGGTTCTACTCTGGATGCCACAGCAAGCATTTATGAAAATCAGAACTGTATATAAGTCCTCGTATATTACTATTACAGCAAAAAGAATGCTAGCATATGTGTATAATATAACATCCTAGTACATGTCATGCAACAGTTTTGATATAAACTAGAAGTTGTATGAAAAACATTAGAAGGTATCATAGCTTGCCTGTTATTGACAGAACCATCTTTGTTATAATGCTGAGCTCCAACAAGCTTTTTACCCACATCCTGTAATTGCTGTCTGAGTGACACTGAGTAGACTACAACAATACACAAAAGACCAGTTAATTCATAAAGTTCAAATTTTCATTACGAAAGGAAAGTATTTATTTTTGTTAACATTTATTTTACCATCACCAGAGTTTAGACCAATGAGCAAATCATGTCCATCCTTGGCATCTTGATCAAATGCGTGGCACACAGGATTTGAATTACTGAAGTGAATAGACTTCACAGGGTCCTACATTCAATGAAAAGCCTCTCATTCTCATATACCAAAATCCTAAATATTCACAATCCATCAAAATACAAGCAGCATACCTTGTCTTGGGAATTCAAATCGCTTATAAAAATTGTATCACCAACATTGAAGAGTAAGTAAGTCCCTTTTCCATCAAAATTTGAAATAACCATTGAATTACTTGTACTTGGGGAACCAAGGGAACCAGTCCTACTGTTCAGTCCAACACTCTTGCTGCTACCATTCCCTCCAACAAAACTAAGTGCTCGGCTTCCATTGCCTCCTCCCAACAATTTAGCTGCTGCTGACCTTACCCCACTACTGGCACCGAAACTAGAAGATGGGGCAGTTAGTGTTGAAGACGCTGGCTTGTCCTTGAGATGTGCCAAAGTTACCTGAGAATTTGGATTTGGATTCAACAGTAATGGGAGAAAGACGCACTTCAAAAGGAACGGCAATTCATCTAGGAAAATGGGTCTTCAAAAAAACAAAGAACCCACGATAAAACTATATAGGGACGTCACTGAAATCGATTCTACAAAATAGCTGGAAGAATATAGAATAACTGGTGGAACTGATTAAAATGTAATAACCAAATAGACTTCCAAATGCCTAACGTCAGATACTTAAAAGGACTAATACAAACCCGACTACCAGCATTTCTAAAATGGTTGCTTAAATTGAATTTAGAAGAAAAAGACACCCCCCATATCAAAAACTTAATTTAACTACATTTAGAATTGATCATATGTATGAAATCCGAATTCATCATAAAGGAAAACCCTAGGAACGAACACTAGCATCGTCAAGGGGATGTTAATTCATAGATTCTACTAAATGGGAGTTGTGAAAGGTACTCACCTCTCGGAAAGAAGAAAAGAAAGCACTGGAAAAACAAATTTGATGGAAAAAGAAAATAGATGGAGCTTGCCTGAGTGACGGTTTTGCCATGAGCATAGTGAAGAAGACCGGAAGGGTGAGTCTTCTCGTAGTGAAGCTTATATCGGCCTTCCGGAGTCTTAAAATAAGTCTTGAGACCAGGGGGTTGTGTGGTGGCGGATGAAGAGGTGGACATGGTACCGTTGGAAGTGTTGATCATGGTGGCGATTGAGATAGGGACGAGAACATAGGATCATGACAATACGGCTGGAAACATCGAATCCAATGCTCCTTGGTTCTTTGGCGGTTGTCGCCTACTGGGCTCCCCTATCGCTTTTTACTATAGCGAGTTGTCTTCAATGGCTTCCCAGATCAGACGTTTTGCGGCTTTTTGAAACGCTGCTGCCAAGCAAGTGTGTTCATCAAAAAGGCGCAAGATTTGACATTAACGCCCCCCACAGTCAACGAAACGGATGGCAACCATTACCAGTGGGATCTGTTCGAAGGAGTGAACCTCATTTGCAAGCACTTCAGCAGATGGGCTCCATTCAGATCCATTCACCATTTACCATTTCATGCTTTCCACTTTGTTACTCACTTTCGGTCTTTCGGTATTGGCTCTCACATCACACTTCTCTCTCTGGAACCTCATACTCTATTCTGTGTGGGCAGGCGCACGTCAGCCTCTGCTCTTACATTTTTAGTGGGCTTCGGCCCAAGCCCATGTTCACTTTTGGGCTACAAACTCGAACCATGTTTATGGGCCTGTTTGGTCATAGATTTGCTGCTTAAGCCACGCTTGTGCCCATCACGTATACAAATCCAATTGTGATGCCTGGTGGCCCCACAAAATTTTCCCTATTATTTGCCTTCAAATACCGTTTCTCAAGAAAATGATATCCCGTTTGTCCATAAAGAGAAAGCAATTACTCTGCTTGGCCCAACAAAAAATAGAAAGTGATTACTTTCCAGGTTCCACAATGACGAACATTTCATGCTCTCATCCCTCAGACTCCGATGATATCAGTAGTAGGTGAATAATATCCCTTTCAAGGAATCGATTTCAGTGATTTCTTTAATTAGTTCTAATGTTCTGGGGTTTCTCCTGAAAGCCCCCAGTTTCCAAGACGAATTGCTTAAAATGTGTTTATGTGTGTTTTTGCGTACACACACACACACATTGTTAGTTTGATTGATTATGAGGTAGCCCCGGCACATCTCGAGAACATGTTTCAGTGCCAGCAGGGGGGTATGATCAGCGCCAAGCTCCATTGCGATTAATGGAAGCTGAGCACCTAGTTCTGTAAGAGGAAAGAGTAGGATTGTACCCTTGGTGCCTCAAGTTCAAGTATTTCAATGGCTAGTTCAGATTTTGCTGGGAAAGGGACTTGCTTCAGTTACTTGATCTACTATGTTGATGGAGGGAAGCGACATTTCATAATGGGCATTCTGGATTTTGGTGCATGAGATGTCCCTTGTTCAATCAATCACTTTGGAGTCAGCAGCCTTAAAGTTTCAAAAATTTACTCAGAGACATGTCAGCATATTACCTAGTTGACCAAGTATAGTTACAAGATTTTTAGCCCGCAACAGAGATGAGAAGCCAAGGATGAGTGACTTCAAGGAACTTATTATATTTGCTACTTGGTGTGAGAATGTAAGGTATGTTTTAGTAAGAAAAGGCAAATTCCCAAAGGTTCGTATATCCTATTCCAAAGCAACAGATTAGCCTCTGCCTGAAATGGTTACCGTATGATATTTTTATACCCAAAAATTTAACCAAAAAAAAAAAGGTTGTCGGTATAGGATAGGATACTCTTAAATGTAATCAACTAGGTTAGTAGCTCATGAGTGCAACAGTTATGAATTGATAGGACCAGGTATTTAACCTCAATTGGTTGGCATATCTTAATCCTTTAACTGCAAATTGAAGGTGATAGAATTAACTTGGTTCAAATTCGTGATTGCCACTGATATGTATAATGTATGTTCACATTCAGGATGCAAAGATAATACGATAGTAGGTTATAAGAAAACATATAGTGGAAATTCGATTAATTTCATTCCATAAAAAGTGAAGAAAAAGAGTTGGAAATTTGAAGACTTAAGGAGAACATTTGGTCCCTCCATGACAATCATTGTCCCTAGTGTTAACTAGTACTAAAGTTGATTACCTTGAAGTATAAGCAAAAGTAACAAACGCATCATTCCACCCACACCCACTCACATTTCAATCCCATTTCAATTGCCAATCTCGCTGTTTTTCCTGTCTCCTAAAGCAATTCTCCCTCTCCCTTCCTTCCTGTAATGTCTTGCCTTTACAAAGAAAAGTCCATGCTTGAAATGCTCTGCCACCTTCTATGAATTAAAACCTTTCACCTAACGTTTTACCAATCAATATTCCATTCATGATTCACCCTTCTTATATATATACACACACACCACATCTCTTCCCTCCACTTCTAACAAATCAATTTTCTTGCTTTCCTGAAGAAATGGCAAAGCAAATCCTCCCTTTGCTTTCCCTTGTGTTAGTCTTCTTCCTCTTCTTTGAAGCAATTTCTGCTCAAACACCAGCACTGCCTCCAGCACCAGCAGGACCCACCAACATCACCAAAATCCTGGAAAAGGCAGGCCAATTCACCACCTTCATTAAGATACTCAAAGCCACCCAGGTTGCTGATAGAATCAATGCTCAGCTCAATAACTCAAACCAAGGCCTCACCATCTTCGCACCCACTGATAATGCATTTGCAAGTCTGAAAGCAGGGACTTTTAACTCCATCAATTCCCAACAACAACTTCAGCTGGTGCAGTTCCACATCCTCCCCACTCTCTACACCACGTCTCAGTTTCAGACTGCTAGCAACCCCTTACACACGCAGGCTGGAAACAGTGACGATGGAGAATACCCTCTAAATGTGACCACCTCGGGGAACCAAGTGAACTTAACAACAGGGGTAGTGGATACAACAGTGTCTAATACTATATATAGTGATACCCAGCTTGCTGTGTATCAGGTAGATCAAGTGCTCCTTCCAATGGCACTTTTTGGCCCACCACCAACAGCAGCGCCAGCCCCAGCACCCACTAAGCCGGAGAAAAATGTCCGGGCGTCAGATGCTCCTTCTGGATCTACAGATACCACGGGTGATACTTCAGGTGTAGTGGGCCGTATTAGCCAGGCAAGGGAAGGTGTTGCACTCATTATTGCGGTTATTACAATGACTGCTTCCTCTTTCTGGATGTAATTCTTGAGCTGGCTGATTTTCCTGTAATTTTTGTTTTCCTTCACCTTTGAGTGTTGAGTTGGTTGATGATGGGGATCTTGTGTACTAGTGTTGCTGCAAATTAAAATTTTGGGTTCAATTAAAATGATTTATATTTCAAGTTAATAATTAAGAAGAAAGTGAGTAGCTTTTATTTCATCTGATTTCTGACTTTATGAGGATGACAAAGCCAGCACTCTCAGTTGCTATGTATATCAGGGTGAAGAGTCGACTGGCTTATCATTCATCGTCAATGAAAGAACAACGACCCTCCACTTCATTTAGAAGGGCCAAATCTTGAAGTGGAATCACATATAGAATGTTTAAAGCAAGCAATGACAAAACCTTCAATGAATTCAAATACTACTTGCTTAGGCTAAAACGTAAAAGTGACTCAAGTGAGTAAAGTATAGAGAGTGGGAGAAAACTTGGCTTGCACTCTTGGGAACATAAAATTTTACGTAGTAACACTATCAATTGACAATGAAAACGCCTCGACGTAAACCCAATCAATAGGGACAGTCGGCAGATTATCCATGCAGTCAAAATTTGCATCAGTTATATTATTTCGCTACTAAAATTATTAATGAGAAAATCGTGAGGGAGATTTCTCATCAACGTTCTTCCCCGAGTCACAACCATGGTTGGTCAAAGTCGAAAGAGAAATAAACATTAAACTCATATGTTAACTTCAACTTAGAGTAACACCACCCATTAACGATGGCTCAGTAATTCCAAACTTCTTCCTGCCAGCAGGATGGGTGAAGGACATAAATGATTTCTGAATTATAAAAATGTAAATAATCCAAAACGTATTATGGTTGCCTGGAATTTAAAGCCATTATTACATAGGTTTACAATTCGTCAAATAGGTCCTCCTCAACTAACACCAGGCACATCACTTTCTGCAAAGAGCCAAAAAAAATTTCTCTAAAACGCATTTCTTATCTTACAAGCCTCTGCGGATGGCCTACCTATGTACCTCAACAACCGTTAGCAATTAGTCATATCATTGCTGTGGGCTCTTCGGTAAAAGCATGAAACTTTTCCGTGGTCACCAATCAAAAATGAAACTCGAACCCACCACCCCCGCCGCCAGGAAAGCCTCCTCCGAATCCGCCCGGAAAGCCCCCACCAAAGCCACCAGGGAAGCCTCCTTCAAACGAAAAGGTGAACTGTTGGCCCCCGCCACCAAAGGGGTTGAAACCTCCCCCTCCCCCGCCCATTCCCATGTCTTCGAGGTCTTCCCCTCTGTCATATCTAGTACGTTTCTCTTCATCACTGAGAACCTAAAACACAGTGCAAGTTGCAACAATTAGTTATAACAAAATAACAAGACATTAGTAAACAAATTCTGGTGTAGAAAAGCATGGTAAGATTGAAGGAACAATAATAACTAATGAAGAATAAGCCATTATATTCATGACTATGACCTCATATGCGGCAGCAACTTCTCGGAATTTAGCCTCTGCTTCTTCCCTATTGTCGACATTCTTATCTGGGTGCCATTGCAAAGCAAGTTTCTTGTAGGCGCGTTTTATCTCTGAGGCAGAAGCAGTTTTTGAAATTCCCAAAATCTTGTAGTAGTCCTTGCGCTTGCTTATCTTTAAAGCTTTCTCAGCCCTCATTAATGCTTCACGAATATTCATATCCTGCAATGACAGATAAACCACTACTCATACATACTACAAACATAAATTTAAATGAACATTTTATGCATCACAAACAAGGGGCTGAAACTTACAAAGCAGATCTCCAGAGACAAGAAAATACAACTAAACATACTATACTCCCAACTCCTAATTATTACCTCTCACACGAATCATAGATAAAACAGCTTTCAGTTGTGAATTAATAATGCTGCTTAAATATTAAATTAATTTATCAATTTAATTAACCAAGAGCGTAAGGCCAAGAGGCTTCCTTCTCAGAAAAATAAGAGAAAAAATTGATTAGAAAGTAAAATGCCAAACCAAAAGAATATAATTAATGGTGAGGATAGTTGCAGGAGGCAATACAATGATATGGCTTTTCCAAATATCACCTCTCACAAGAGTCATAGATGAATGGTTTGAGTTATGAATAACTAATGCTGCTTAAAAATTAAATTATTTGTCAACTTAATTAATCAAAAGAATAAGAAAGGCCAAAAGGCTTCCTTCTCAGAAAAAGGACATAGAAAAATTTGATTAGAAACTAAAATACTGAGCCAAAATAAAATAATAAATGTAAGGAAAGAAGAGGGAGACAACATACGGCTTTCCCAGAGGAAGGATAAAAAAACACTTGTCTTTAGTGTACTTATCCATTTACTATAGTAATTTGTTATATGTTGGATTATTCGAAAACACAAACCTGAGGAGATTTTTGAGCAGCTGATTTCAGATCTTGTACAGCACCCTCCCAGTCCTCTGTTAAAAGTTTGGCTTCTCCCCTCTGAGACATATAACAACCAGATAAGTAACTTTAAGTGCAACCTATATAACATGTAACTGAAAATATTGTAATATGTTCCATCTAACTCAGTAAGACATGGAAAGAATATGACAACAGTAAGAACAAAAAAAATGTTTATTGAAAGAGAACCTGAACAAGAGCTTCAGTAAGTTCCTCATTGATCTTAAGAGCTTCATCACAGCTGTTCAAAGCATCTTTCCCCCTGCCAAGCTTGACCAGTACTTTACATAAGCCAAGGTGAAGATGTACATTATGTGCTAGATGATTAGGATCAACTGCCAGTGCTGCCTTGAATTCTTCTACTGCCACACGAAGTTTACCCTTACTCACATTATCTTCCGCCTGCAGGAAGCACATGAAACACGGCAATGGCTCTTTAGCATTAGAAATAAGAAAAAGGAAAAAAAAAAAAGATTTAAAGAGTGCATATGAAAATTTCCCCAAAATAAAAGGATCAGGGCTTACACTTTTACTCTTTTTTAGTAGATTTTTCAATCCAAAATATACTTTTTTCAGATCACTGTTTTCTGGATCTAGGCGGAGACCCTTCTGAAAATGCCTGAACATGTCACATAGACAATACATTATTTCCAAAATAATAAGATTACCAGACTTTAGTAACATTTGCCACAGCACAAACCTCATAGCAACATCATGATCAGCCAAATAGTAGTATGCACGCCCACGGAGCAACAATGCCTCTAAATTATTCTCATCGTCCTTAAGAATAAACCCAGACTCAGCAATGGCACCCTCATATTCTCTATCAGCTATCAACAACGTTACTTTCAGAAGCTTAGCCTGAAGCAAATAATGCATGTGGACTATGGAGTTAACATGCAGATTGCACACAACACTTCCCAAAACAACTATTTCCAGACTATAAAAATAACTATAGATGAATGGACTGAAGTGATACTGTTGACAATGGTAAGATATGAAAGAGCATAAAGAAGTTACCTTTGAGCAAGCTGGAGAAAAAACAAGTACAACTTTGTCTATGTATTCCAAGGATTTTGTAAATTTGCCCGAATCAAAGAGTGATTGAGCTGTTTCTAGAGCACTTTGAGCCTGCAACAACTGCGAGAGCTCCTTTTCTGCTGCTGAATTGCCAGGTTTCAACTCCAGAAACTTTTTATAGCTCCTCTCAGATTCCTCATATCTACATTAGCCAAAAAGCACCTGAATCATATAACTTTACAATCAGGAGTTTGAGAGAGAGAGAGAGAGAGAGAGAGAAGGGGAGAGGAGGAGGGGGAGCTCAAAATTAATTCATCAAGCTTATTATATAGGAAGAAGCTTAGAAATATAACACCCCTACTTCATGGGGGAAAAAAAAATGTAATTCAGTGATTTCATGATTTGGTCCAATCATTATTGATTAATAGGAATCTGTGAGGGAACAACAACCCAAAAGTAAGCTCATAAGGTCGGAGAGGTAAAATGTGACATGTTTTCTTTGCTTCCGACAGTAGTACTTGTCCTCCAAATACAGAACAGAGATACCACAACTATAGAGGTTGAAGTTACTAGGAAGGAAAAAGTGATAACATAGTGAACTTTTGCTCTCCACTGAAAGCAGATTCTAGGTACAATGTTGATAACTTATATCCTTTATATATATTATTTATAACTTTCAGTGGACAACTTGTCAGCATTTAACTAGGAAATTCTAAGCTTGAAAAAATCCCAGGGGGAGGTAATAATACTTGCAAATAAAACACACCTGCATATC
Organism: Biancaea sappan; assembly: GCA_037074585.1. Taxonomy (NCBI): domain Eukaryota; kingdom Viridiplantae; phylum Streptophyta; class Magnoliopsida; order Fabales; family Fabaceae; genus Biancaea; species Biancaea sappan. The sequence continues at coordinate 50,796,837 of CM073496.1, read as the reverse complement.
TGACGAAGAAGTGTTGCACGGCGAAGGTATGCTTCTGAAAGGGTTGGATCTGCTCCAATGGCAGCATTGAGATCATCAAGTGCCTCAGCATACTGTTTCACTTTTATACTTTGTGACACCCTCTCAAATAACTCAGCAGCATTTCCAGGTTTTCCCTCTATTCAGATCCAATAAAAAGTTAAGGATTGTTTAAGCAGAAGACAATAATAGCACATCCCAGCTAAATAGAAAGATTCATAAGTAGAGAAATAAGAGTTTAGTGGGATTATGAGTTCAAGTATTTTTTTATCAGTTCTAATGGGAAAATGCAGCAAACTACCAATAGAATGGTAGTAATAAACTTGGATACGCAACTTTATTCTTGATAAGGTATGATACCCGCAATTTCACTATAAAGTGATTCTTTCCTAATTTCTCACAGTGGTTAAATAAAAGATGTATGCCAAGAATCCAATTCAAACCCTCTGTTTCTTGAACTACTACTTGAGTACCTACGTGGCTACATAGTTCTAATTCATCCATCATAAAATATTGCCACTTACCTTCGTTTTCTGTTTTTATTGTAACTGAGAAGGTTATATGAAAGTGGTAAATGATCAAGAATAAACTACGGAAGAAAAGTAAAAGAAAATCATCAAAACCAGAATGCTCTCCAATCTCTATATGTCAATCAATAAAAATCCCTTACAAGAATTATCCTGACATCAGAAGGATGCCAAGATAATCCTGTTAGACAGTTGCTATAATGACATGAATTTAGCCAATAGATTCTGGCCTGTGATAACGCTGATTGAAAACCAAAAGCATGTCAATGTGGGTAAAACATGAGAACAGTTTAGTAGGTAATGGGCTCTGGTGTATGTGACACAATTTTTAGTCACTAAGTATAATCCAAAAAAAGGTCTCGGTAATACATTTTTACGTCATGATATTGCCAATGTAATTAGCAAAGAAAATAGCTTTACAGAAAAAAGAGCTTAAGAATTTGACGCTGTAAAAAGATATTTTTTCAGTAAGCGCTGCACAATAAAAGTCTCCTTAACCTTCAAATATCCTAAAAGATTTACAGTATATTTACCATGCTTTCCTGCATGAGCCAACGCAATACATGATATCTTCACAAAAACTTGATTTTTGGTCAATAATAGTCTACTTTATCCAATGCACTTCAATTTTTAATACCCAAATTCACACCAAGGGTATAGCAGTTGTTTTCGCTATCCAATTGCTACATGTATAATTTTTTATACCACGATTTCAGGATCCCTCCAGAGACGAGCAGAAATCATCTTTATTGCCGCTGTTCAAGGATCAGCTCTAAACTCTAAGCTTATACGCCAAAAAAAAAAAGTTTCATGCAAGACCTCCCCTACAGAGTCCGGAAATTTCAACCATAGCAAAACCTTAGAGTAATAAGAAAATTATAACGATAAAGCAGCAAGAAACAGAGCTGGATCATAACATCAAATTTATGACATTTGAAGTGGAAAATCTGAAAATGAACTTTTGAATTATAATGGGGAAAACAACCACTGCTATTCAATCGGTTCGAAGTGAATACAAAATAATAGAAGGAGCGAACAGATCAGACAATCAAATTAAATACCTAAAGCAGAAACCAGAGGTTGAAGGAGAATGAGCTGGCAAACCAAAACAAAATTCAGAATGAAGATTGTGTAAAGCAATCCTCTCCAGGCTACCGCATCCATGGCGGATGAGAAACCCAGAAGATTAAGCATTGTGGTCTTCCTCTATAGTTTCAAACCCTTGTGGCGTCACACATAAGAGTGAGACGATGTCAGAATAATTTCACAGGCTGAGACGGCCACAGATCGAGTAGCAACGGAGGATTGTCAAAGAGGCTGCCGATTTACGCACCCAAGAAGGAAAACCCAATAATAAATAAAGGGGTAATTGATTGGAAACATAGCTTACAATTTACCTACATATCATCCCACGTAATTCAAGCCAATCAGAGATATACGCGTGGACTTAAGCCGAGTTCTTCCATTTCATCTTTGAGCCACTGTGTCAATGTCTAATCATATCCAATAGAAACCTGCCACATCAAAAGGTTTTTCTCTTCAAATCCTACGTCAACATTTCCCTTTTAATTCCATTTTTTAACTTGAGTTTAATTTGATTTTATACATACATAAAATTTTTAACTGAAATGAAATTAGTAATAACATGAAATCATAGTAAATTGTTCCTAATAAAAATAATCTTTCTGAAACCCATTTACATTTAAATATACTAAAAATAATATAATTTATTTTTATTTTTAATTTTTTAAAAATATATGAAAGAATATTGACATATATTTTAATACATGATAAGCTAATAATAAAATATGAATCTAAAAATTTTGATTTGCTTTTGATGAAATGAGACATTTTATTAACATGACACTAAGCTAATAAATACAAAAGATATGGAGATAACAAATATATAAAAATAAGACAACACACTTTACAAGAAATCAATTTAAAGTTGTTTGACGTCCGCATTTGAGATGAAGGCAAAAAGTCAAAACAATATACCTATTCACTTTCTCTTTTACCTCTTACAAATTTTTTTTTAAGACAAATAAAAATGTATTCCATTAAAAGTATTAAGTCTGACATATATGAGATAATATAAAATCTCAAAATAAGATAATTACATTTTAAACTTGAACTCATGGATAATAGAAATATAGATTTAGAGCAATACACCCTAAAATAATATCTAGGTTATGAAAAAGATAATACACCGTTGGACCGAGTGAATTAATTTTTTTTTAACATAATGTAAAGGATAAATACATGTAGGAAAAACAAGCCCAAGAAGCATCGAGCAAAGCATAATGGGCCCAAAAGAGAAACAATCTGGAGCCCAAAACATGCTAACCCAAGGCAATATGCAGAAACCCTAGCAACACCACGCCTGCACAGCTGCCCCATCCCTCCGGCAGATGCCAGACCTGGAAAACCCAAACTAATATGAAGCTGGAATTTAGAAATTTGCCAAAACTAATATGAGTATTGGGTTTTTATGCAACAACACAAACACATCCCCCTGCAAAATTAGGCCTTATTTGTGGTGTCGTTACCTCCAATAAATCGACCTAAGTAGGCCTTGTGTCTCGGCCCATTTGGGCCCTTACCTGACCCAAATAAACCAGGAATGATGAACAGTGGTCAGTGGTAGTGTTACACTTTGCACCAATAATTTAAACTCTAAGTGACGTACGCTGTCGGCTTCCCGTTTGGCGTGTTGGTTGGTTAATTGAGCATAAGCCAACATGCCCCGGGTTCGAGCGACAGAGAGAGAAGAGACAGAGAAAGATTGAGAAATGAGGTATTATAAAATACCTCTCTTTTTACACACATGTACAGTAAGCTTTGAGTTTTCATTGACTGCTATTTTTTTGAACAAACTTTAGTTAATTATTAACTATTATATTGTAAAATAATAACAATAGAAAGTTAAATACCTTTCTCTTCTCGCACATCACTCGCCCCCCTCATCACCATGTTATACATCATAAACTATAATTATATTCTTTTCTTAAAATATTTTTATTAACTAGTATTGTGACCCATGCGATGTATGAATAATTTACAACTCTAAAATTTATTGTAATTTATAATAATAATAATAATAATAATAATAATAATAATTATTATTATTATTATTATTATTATTATTAATTGACAGCAAATATATAGTGGTTGGCATAAAAAAAATGAAATTGATAAATCAAATTAGTATTAAAGCCCTCCTAAGCAAATCTTGATTGTCTATTAAGACTCATTGTGTGGCTTAGAAGGCGTGCATTTTCTGAACCGCACTATAAACCATCAATGAACAGTCATAATCTGCTTAGGAGGTAGATTCGAATCAAATTTATAAACCCTTAATTAAAAAGACTCATTCTACATTTGTTAATCATTCGTATAATAATTAAATTATTTTATTTTAAAAAAAATTAAAATATCAAAATAAATTGGAATAAAGTGGAATAAAGAAAGTTTGTTAATTGACATATCAATTCTATCATCAAATTAGAAATGTAAGTTAGAGTTCTATAGTATAAACACAATAAATGAGAATAAGAATATATTCATTTGTATTTACAATATCAGAAAGTTAGAGTGCTACTAATGTTCATTCCTATGTTCAACTAAAAAAAAAAAAACCTAATTGAAATTCAATTTAACGTTGGTCAACTTGGTGAGCAGAATATTTGAATCAATTAAAGATTTATAAATAACAATTAATTTATATGAAACTTATTAGTTATGACATATATTTTTTAAATGTAAATATTCTAAACTGATTTATCAATTTCATAATTAAATCCATTTTACTTACTTAAACTTTGATTTGAATTGATTTATTTATTCAATAGCATAAATTTAAATGAATAAAATAAGTAAATTAATTAATTGTTAATTTGAGTATTGTTTGTTATTTGTTGCACAGATCGATGAATGATTGAATATTAATTCTATTTTTACTTTTAAATGTGTCTTTTTTTGTTTCAATGGGTCCAAAGAAGAAAGACACTGAAGATTGCTGCTATATTTGGACTGGATCTCCAGGCCTCGAATTTTGTCTTTCAAGAATTTGATTTTCATCTCTTTCTTCAGTCAAGATATTATGATTTAAAAATTCATATCTCAAAATTTGATTTCTATTAAATTAAAAACTATTTTGGAAAAAAATCAAAATAAAGTCAAATAGTGAAATTTTTTTAATTCACATATCAATTTTATAATCAAATTTATTCTACCTACTAAAAAATTAGCTTAGACACTGCAGTTATGTGATTAATTTACCAAAAATTATCAAATTTATTAATTTACCTAATTTATTTATTCAAATCATACAAATCAAGTAAAATAACAAAATTCACTAATTATTATTTTCACTAATTAATAATTATAATAATATATTCTGATAAAAATATATTATACTATTCACTTTAAGAATAACTCACATAATATATTAAATACATTAGGACTCATATAACAATCTGATAATAGTATTATAATTTAAAAATTTGTGAAACTTTTGAAACTTATGAGTTATGATATATACTTTTTAAATGTAAATATTTTGATATAAATTTTCATTATTAATATAAATACAAATTATAAATTTTAATAAAAAATTTATGATAATAAACAACCACATTATATTATTATGTAGAATAAGACATCAAATAGAATAAAATTATTAGATTTATATGTAATCAATAAAAATTTTAATTTAATTTTTTTTGCAAAAAAGTAATAATAATCAAATTGTGCACATTCAAATTGTGCTCAATGACTGTACTTTATATTCATACAACAACAACAACAACAACAACATAGCCTTATCCCACTAAGTGGGGTCGGCTACATGGATCGCACGACGCCATTGAGCTCTATCAATGACCAACTCTTTAGATATCTCATTTACTAAAAGATCCCGTTCAATAATTTCTCTAAGTGTCCTTTTTGGTCTTCCTCGACCTTTTTTCATAGGGCTCCAAACTATCTGCTCAACTCTCCTAACTGGCGCTTCCAACGGTCTCCTTTGCACATGCCCAAACCATCTTAAACGATTTTCAACCATTTTTTCCTCAATAGGTGCCACCCCAACTCTACCTCGTATATGATCATTACGGATCTTATCTCTTCGTGTATGACCACACATCCAACGCAACATCCTCATCTCCGCTACTCCAATTTTATGTTCTTGTTGTCCTTTCATTGCCCAACATTCACTCCCATATAAAATCGCTGGTCTTATAGCAGTACGATAAAACTTTCCTTTGAGTTTATCAGGTACTTTCCGATCACAAACAACCCCTGATGCCATTCTCCACTTCAACCACCCAGCTTGTATCCTATGTTCCACATCTCTAATAACTTCGGTGGGACCTCCAACGAGCTGGAGGTTAAACTTGGTGATCAGGTCGTATCACAAGTGTCATACTTCGGTGGGACCACTTTATATTCATACAAAACAATAAAAAAAAAACCAAGAACCACATGAAGTTTATTTATTAGAATATTGTCATAGGTAAAATACATAGAACCAACTTTATAAATCACTCAACATTTTTAGTAGACTCATCAATTTTTTCATTATTCATGACTTTCTTAACGTTAAAAGACATTTGAAAAGCATTCAAATCATCATCATCATCATCTTTGTTGACTTCAGCAAAAGGCCTTTGTTGAGTGTAATAGAACATAAAGTGTTTCTACCTTAAGATTCTGAAACATTTGAACTATATCCTTACACAATATGATATAAATAATTTAGTGAATAACAAAATAAAAACAATAAGGAAAATGCATATATAAAAAATAAAATAATCTAATTGTATAAATCTTCCAAGAGTCACTTGCATTGTTGCTATACAAGTCTCTATTATAAGACTTTCTTGTTTCACACATTGAAGCTCTTTTGCACTACAATGCAAAAATTTACACACCTTTTGGTAAAAAAAAAAAAAACAATGAATGAAGCATCACATATATTGTAATACCCCAATAATTTTTATGAATATTTAAAATCTATTTTGAAGTTTATTGAAAAATTTAATTACGTGAAAAATGTGCTTTTTGAATTAGTGAAAAAAAATTTGGGAATAGAAATTTCAATGTTTAATTTAGGAAATTTTTACAAATTGTCAAGGACCTAAGTGAACAAATTTTAAAGTTAGAGTGGCTATGAGCAATTTTTTGCCGAGAAAAGTAGTGAGGCCCACACGTACACACTTTTCTCTTATTTTTTTCTTTCTCTCATTCTCCCGTAGCTTCCTCACTCTCTTTCGGTATGCATCCTAAGGGAGCTTATTCATCAACCATTCATGCAATTTTTGCTTGGGGAAGGAAGCCATGAAAGTTAGGAGGATTGGTAAGTTGATGTTCTTCTTCTTCATCCTCCTCTTATTACAAGATCAAATCCTTAGTTATCAATTTGAAAAATTTTTGTAGAATATTTCAATGGATGAATTTAAGTATGGGTGTTAATCTAAAACATTCTTGGGTGGTTTATGATGTTATTGGAACAAGAAATTTAGAGAAAATTAGGAGAAATTCATAGAATTTAGAAATAAAAAAAATTAGGGTTTTTAATGAAAATTTGAGATTAGAGCTGTTACATCCCAAAATTGAGCATGTGAAAAGATACTACTCATTTGATAAAATTCTCAAACATACGTTATTTACATATATTCTGTAAGGTTTTACATTCAACCTTAATCATTCATTCCACACTACAGAATTATATTCATCTGATAAGCAAATATAGACATACATAGTCTGATACTTCTATCTCATCGCAAGCCTAGGAGACCTATAGAAAGTACAAAGCGTTTCTAGTATCCACATTAATAAGTACTGGTATCCCACCAGACACAAATAGAGAATAATCCCAAGGGGCTTCTAATTTTCAAACGGATACTCTTGTTCTTTGTTTTCTGTATCTGAAAAAAATAATCATAGGGAGTGTGAGTTTATTTAAAAACTCAGTAAGTAAATAACTGTACTATATAAAATATCAAAAGTACAAATACCACATTTACTCATATAATTAATTGTCTTATACATCGAGTAGTATGAGACTCTAACCCTTTCAAACTCATGAGTAAGATTTCATAGATATACACCGAGTAGTATGGGACTCTAACCCTTTCAAACTCGTGAATAAGATCTCATATGTATACACCGAGTAGTATGGGACTCTAAACCTTTCAACTCGTGTATAGGTTTCATAGATAAGCACTGAGTAGTATGGGACTTTAACCCTTTCAAACTCGTGTATAAGATTTCTTAGATATACACCGAGTAGTATGGGACTTTAACCCTTTCAACTCGTGTATAGGTTTCTTACATATACACCGAGTAGTATGGGACTTTAACCCTTTCAAACTCGTGTATTAGATCCCGTAGATCTTTACTCATTAATAAGATAGTGAGAATTTATCACATAGTACAATTTTCATGAAATAAAATAATTTCTACATACTCTTATTTTTACCGATCTTCATATACTCCCATATGAAAATTGATTGCTTATTATCCAAATAATATTGTAAATGGGACTTATATTGTACTTTGACTAGTAATATCAAATTAGCTGAGTAAGGTTATTCACTCACCTTGATGTTTGTCCAAGTTTACCTTGTTCCACACTAGAATTTGTGTAGGAAAATTTCCTAGTAAAATATATTACAAGGAAACATAAGAAAGGAAACAAAATCACGAAAATACGTAAAATTTTCTGATTGCTACAGTAACGGTTTGCTACAGTGTCGGTTCGCTACAGTAACGTTGACTGCTACAGTACCGTTGACTGCCGATATTACAGTAACTGCAACAGTAACTCGTAGAAAATTTTCCAGAATTTTTCCGAAATCTCTGGTCGCTACAGTAACTCGAATTTTTGCAGAAAAATCTATCAAAAATTCATCCTTTCCTTTCTTGTTTCAAAACCAGAATTTCAACTCTTTTAACCGATTATAACTCAAATATAACTTCTAAAACAACTGAGATTCATGAATTATCATCAAAATCTTCAAGAACAAAACCTCTTCTGATCTTCTACATAAACTGAAATTTAAGGAAAATAATGAGATTAAAGCTTACCTTTGATCCTTACAAAGCTTTTGAACCGAACAAATAATCAAACTTCTGAAAATCAAGGAAAGGATTTGAGAAGAGAATGAAGAAAGGAGAGAAAACTTCCTCAGGCTTCGGTTGCGTGAGAAAAAAATGAGGGGGTACTATTAAAACTTTATATTAAATATTTCTAATGGGTTATTCAATAACCCATGGGTATCTATAACCCAACATCCAAACCCATCTAGTCAATTTACAATAAATGGACTAATTGACCATTCTTAAACCACTTTTCTATGAATTTCACCATTCTTAGAATATATCCCACATTGTGCAAATATTTAGTCCAGTCATTTAACTCAATTTTCATAAATAATATTCAAAGAGAACAATTAAATATGAAAATTAAATATGACCAAAATAAATAACTAAAGTAACGTTGTAAAATTCTAAAATACTCTTAAGCGAGTTATATTCCGAAATTAACGGGTATTACAAGAGCTCAGATTATTAGTAAAAATTGGGGGTTTTGGTGTTAAAACACTCTTTAGACATTAAGGATGAAAACTCATGGAAGAAATCAAAAGAAATGTTGTTTTAGATGTGATTTTAGGATTTTTGGATGAAAAACACGAAGAACGTAACTGTTCATTCTGAAAATTTTTCAGAAAATTTTCAGAAAATACTGTTCAACGAGAAATTTTTTTTTTCCAGATTTTATCGTTACTGTAGCATTGACTCAGTCAACGTTACTGTAGCATGACTTAGTCAACGACACTGTAGCTGCGTTGACCATTACTATAGTATCAGTTTTAAAATGTTCATAACTCTTTCATCCGAACTCCATTTTAGGTGAAATTTATATCGTTGAAAAGCTCTTTAAGTTTAGTTTATAATGGTATAAGTTTCATTTGGATATTCATTATCATTTAGGAGTTATGATTTGAGAAGTGGATGAAGGTCGGGAGTAGTGGTAGGAAATTTTTCTATTTCGTAACCTTGATGGTTTTTATCTGGTTACAATAGGAATGGTCAAGGCGCAAGGTGGGAGTGCCGAGAGCGTTAAATCCAGGTGAGTGGGATTTATACTTCCTATAACTAAATCTTTTCTTTAAAGTTCTTGGCATCATAGTGAGAGCATGTAGTGTATCTTAATGTGAAGGCAGTGATGGTTAACTTATATATTGATATTCATTATGATTTGAGATTTCCTTGTGTAAGTTACATTCATGCGCACTTTCTAGGATTGAAGAATTATATTCTCGAATAGATTGATATGGATATATCTATATATAAACACTATTATATGAATGTTGCGTGAATGAGACACGAATATCATTATGAGGACTTGTAAATACAAATAAGCTTCTATGTTTGAGATAAGATTTAACAGATGAATTATGTGAACAATGAATAATTGTATACATGCTGATGAATTTGTGATTAAGTATGGAAAGTGATATGAGTTATGTTGTGATGAGACTTGTAAATGATTATGAGTTGTTTATGATTGTGATTGTGTATGTAATCAGAATGAATGGAAAGGCATGGTGGTGCACCCCATGGAGAAATCTACGTGAAGCCATAAGGGTAGAGAATATAAATTAAGCGATAAGGGTGGATGCGGCGGGGCTGTGGGCAACGATCCAAATGTACCCTGGACGATCCATGTGTGAAATTGATTTCATTGTTTGCTGTTGTGAATTATTTGAATTATGTTGAAATGTATTTGATTTACTTAGATATTTTTATGAATTATTATAAATTATATTATATTATGTTATAATTGATTACGTATGATTGCTGCATGTTATCATTATGATGCATGATATTTTTTTTGGTCATAGTGTTGTATTGTCCGCTCACTGGGCACATGGTTTGCTCATACCCCTCTTATTAACATTTTTTTTCAGAGTTGACAGTTGAAGGTAAATATCTGTACAAGGAGTTATGGATCCTTAGCACATGATTACTTTTTCATTTGTTCAGGGTAAAAGTATAATGTTTATTTCTTATTCTAAGTTGTATAAATCTAGAAAATCTTTGTAATACCCGTTAATTTCGGAATATAATTCGCTTGAGAGTATTTTAGAAAATCTTTGTAATACCAAAATAAATAACTAAAGTAACGTTGTAAAATTCTAAAATACTCTTAGGCGAATTATATTCCGAAATTAACGGATATTACAACAACATTACTTTAGTTATTTATTTTGGTCATTTTTAATTTTCATATTTAATTGTTCTCTTTGAATATTATTTATGAAAATTGAGTTAAATGACTGGACTGAATATTTACACCATGTGGGATATATTTTAAGAATGGTGAAATTCACGGAAAAGTGGTTTAAGAATGGTCAATTAGTCCATTTATTGTAAATTGACTGGATGGGTTTGGATGTTGGGTTATGGATACCCATGGGTTATTCAATAACCCATTAGAAATATTTAATATAAAGTTTCAATAGTACCCCCTCATTTCTTACGCATCGAAGCAAAGACTGAAGTGAATAGTAAATTCGCTTTCTCTCGTTTCTTCATCCTCTTCTTAAATCCTTTCCTTGATCTTCAGAATTTCGATTATTTGTTCGGTTCAAAAGCTTTGTAAGGATCAAAGGTAAGCTTTAATCTCATTATTTTCCTTAAATTTCAGTTTATATAGAAGATCAGAGGAAGTTTTGTTCTTGAAGATTTTGATGATAATTCATGAATCTTAGTTGTTTTAGAGGTTATATTTGAGTTAGGATTGAGTTATAATTGGTTAAAAGAGTTGAAATTCTGGTTTTGAATCAAGAAAGGAAATGATGAAATTTTCTGCAAACTCGAATTTACTGTAGCGACAAGAAAATTTCGGAAAATTTTTCGAGTTACTGTAGCAGTTAATGTAGTGTCGGCAGTCAACGGTACTGTAGCAGTCAACGTCACTGTAGCGAATCGTTACTGTAGCAATCAGAAAATTTTGCATATTTTCGTGATTTTGTTTCCTTTCTTATGTTTCCTTGTAATATATTTTACTAGGAAATTTTCCTACACAAATTCTAGTGTGTAACAAGGTAAACTTGGACAAACATCAAGGTAAGTGAATAATCTTGCTAAGCTAATTTGATATTACTAGTCAAAGTACAATATAAGTCCCATTTACAATATTATTGGATATTAATCAATCAATTTTTCATATGACAGTATATGATGATTGATATATTTTTTACAGAAATTCAAAGGAATAAGAGTATGTAGAAATTATTTTATTTCATGTCAATTGTACTATGTGATAAATTCTCACTATCTTAGTAATGAGTAAAGATCTACGGGATCTAATACATGAGTTTGAAAGGGTTAAAGTCCCATATTACTCAGTGCATAACGATGAAAAACTTTACACGAGTTTGAAAGGGTTAGAGTCTCATACTACTTGGTATATTTTTTTTGGGATGTGACAATTTGGTATCAGAGGATAGGTTTTATAGGTCCCCTATAGAGTACAGAGCAAAGTGATCTTTGTGGGCCCTTCCCTATTGTCATGAGCCGCGGCATGACCATAGGATTAGGTTTTATAAAAGACCTTGTAGAGTATAATATCATTTTATAGATAACTTTTCAGTGGGGCTACTAAGTGATATTTTGTTTATATCTGAAAAGTATTTGTTATGTGTGTAGATCTTTGACAGTTCAATGTCAGAAGGATCTTCTAATAATAATGAACATATGGGTCCAAGGAGGGCCATAATTCTACCAGTATATGTGCAAGATGATCATAACCGTGGTGATAATTTGCATGCTCAAAATACTGAGGGCGCAACTAGTGATCAAGCAAGGAGAGTCGAACCTGACGCTCACATTGGTAATGCAACTATTGTACATGTGATTAATTTGATAAATGAACGATTTGACCGATTTGAGGCTGAAATGAGAGGTCGAGCTGCACAAGCTAACCTGCCAGTGGATCCTCCTATTGTTGAAGCGGAAATTGCACCACCAGCTCAGTTAGCTGTAGGGGATAAAGTAAGGGAGGTAAAAATGTCTGAATTCCAGAAAATGAGGCCTCCTACTTTTTCAGGGGAAGATCCCAAATAGGACCCACAATGTTTCCTTGAAGATTGTGGAGCAATCTGTGATGCTATAAGATGTTTTCCTACTCAAAAGGTAGAATTCACTTCATTTCAGTTAAAGGGTAGGGCTGGTAAATGGTGGAAGAACTGGAAGAAAGCTAGAATTCAAGGCGCATCGCCAGTTATGTGGACGGAGTTTTACAGATTGGTTATGGAAAGGAGGTCAAAGAATAAAGAAGAATATCGACAAAAGAAGAAAGCTAGATATGGGAGATCTTTTGATCAAGGGGAAGACTCAGGGACTTTGAAACCCTTTACTGCATCACAACATGCTCCAGCCACTCCTACTAAGTCATCTTATTCTACAGCCAGTGTGGCTAAGCCTCGTTCAGAGAGTAGGGGTGGTTTTAGCTCTTCTAGTAGAGGAGGTACTCAAGCTAGAAGGAAGAAACCTCAGTGTTCTGAATGTGGAAAGTTTCACTTCGGAGAATGCAGGTTAAACACTGTTGGTACAGGTTGTTTTCACTGTGGACAAAAAGGACATTTTATAAGGGAGTACCATCAGCTCATGACAAGACCAGGTCAAGGGTCTACTTTGCCACCTCGACCACAATCTATTTCTGCTTTTATTACTCAAACACCAACCCCTTCAATAGGGGGTAGTATGGGAAGAGGTTCTGGAAGAGGCCAAGGTGACCGTGGAAAACAAGCTGCTGGCAGAGGAAATGCAAGAGTATATGCTCTAACCCGACAGGATGCTCAAACATTCAATGCTGTAGTTACAGGTATTTTATCTGTCAATACTTTTGCTGCACGTATTTTGTTTGACCCCGGTTCTACTCACTCATATGTGTCACCCCTATTTGCCAAGAGATTTGCATTTGATTCGATTACTCTTAAAGAACCATTCTTGGTTTCCACACCGATGAGAGAGACTTTGATGGTTAAAACATGTTATCGTTCTTGTAAAATAATCGTTGGAGGCATGGAAACTGAAATAGATCTTATGATTCTCAATATGTTAGATTTTGATGTGATTTTAGGGATGGACTGGCTATCTTCTTGTCATGCTACTATAAATTGTCGTGACAAAGTTATTTCCTTTAATATGCCGGGGAGAAGTAATTTTGTGTTTCAAGGAGATCGAAGTGATGTACCTTGCAACATGATATCTATGTTAAGTGCCCGGCGTATGTTGCGAAAGGGATGTCAGGGATTTCTAGCTTTTATCAAAGATTTAGAAAAGAAAGAACAAAAGTTAGAAGACATACATGTGGTTAATGAATTCCCATATGTGTTCCCAGAAGATTTACCTGGATTACCGCCAGAAAGATATATTGAGTTCAGTATTGATTTGGTTCCAGACACACGACCAATTTCTATTCCACCTTATCGTATGGCTCCTATTGAGCTAAAAGAACTCAAAGAACAATTGGAAGATTTGTTGAACAAAGGGTTCATTCACCCAAGTTTTTCACCTTGGGGTGCTCCTGTTCTTTTTTGTGAAAAAGAAAGATGGTTCTATGAGATTATGTATAGATTATCGTCAACTGAATAAAGTCACGGTGAAGAATAAGTATCCTTTACCAAGGATAGATGATTTGTTTGATCAGCTTCAAGGAGCAAAATACTTCTCAAAGATTGACCTAAGGTCTGGATATCATCAGTTACGAATTAAGAATGATGATATACCTAAGACTGCTATTCGTACACGGTATGGACATTATGAATTTCTTGTGATGTCTTTTGGGTTGACAAATGCACCAGCAGCATTTATGGATTTAATGAACAGAGTGTTCAAATCATTCCTTGATAATTTTGTAATTGTATTTATTGATGATATTTTGGTATATTCAAAGAGTCATGAAGAACATACTGAACATTTGAGAATAGTGCTTCAGACCTTGAGAGAGCATCAGTTGTACGCTAAGCTCTCAAAATGTGAATTCTACATGAGTCATGTGACGTTTTTGGGACATGTTATTTCCCAAGAAGGTATTCATGTAGATCCAAGTAAAATTAAAGCAGTAAAACAATGGCCTAGACCGACAACTGTGTCTGAAGTACGCAGTTTTCTTGGCTTAGCAGGGTATTACCGTCGCTTTGTCAAAGATTTTTCTAAGACGGCTCTCCCATTAAATAAGTTAACTCGAAAGAATGTTAAATACATTTGGGATGATTCATGTGAGCAAAGTTTCACCCAATTGAAAGAGTGTTTAACTTCTGCACCAGTTTTAATCCTACCATCAGGACCAGGGGGTTACTCTGTATTCTGTGATGCCTCAAGGATAGGCTTAGGGTGTGTATTGATGCAACATGGTAAGGTTATAGCTTATGGCTCACGTCAGCTTAAAAAGCATGAATTGAATTACCGCACTCATGATTTGGAAATGGCAGCTGTAGTGTTTGCCCTAAAGATTTGGAGACATTACTTGTATAGGGAGACTTGTAAAATTTTTACAGATCACAAAAGCCTTAAGTACATTTTTGAGCAGAGAGATCTCAATCTAAGGCAACGAAGGTGGATGGAACTTCTGAAAGATTATGATTGTACCATCCTTTACCATCCAGGTAAAGCAAATGTAGTAGCTGATGCTCTAAGTCGAAAGTCTATGAGAAGTTTAGCTCACATTGCCACTATAAGGAGGTCTCTAATACATGAACTACAAGAATTGGAAGCTGATGGAGTATTCTTTGAGATCACTGAGTCAGGTACATTTCTGGCTCATTTAACAGTTAGATCATCCCTTGTGGAAAAAGTAAAACCAACTTTAGAAAATGACATCGATATGGTCAAAATTAGAGATAAGGCAAGGCAAGGTCTAGCACCAAGTTTCTTGGTAGATGAAGAAGGAGTCTTATGGTTTAATGGGAGACCCTATGTCCCCAACATTGAATCTTTGAAACATAAAATCTTAATGGAAGCTCATGGTTTGCCCTACGTTGTACATCCTGGTGCTATGAAAATGTATCAGGACTTGAAACAAGTTTACTGGTGGGAGGGCATGAAGCGAGATGTGATTAACTTTATAGCTCGATGTTTGACTTGTCAGCAGGTTAAAGCTGAACATCGACGACTACCTGGTTTGATGCAAAAACTAGATATTCCCGAGTGGAAGTGGGAAAGGATCACTATGGATTTTGTAGTAGGTTTACCTCGGTCAACAAAAGGAAATGACTCAATATGGGTCATAGTGGATCGACTTACTAAGTCAGCACATTTTCTTCCTGTTCATACCACTTTCAGTGTAGCAAAACTTGCTCGACTTTATGTTAAACAAATAGTGAAACTTCATGGTGTACAATATCCATTATATCAGACCGAGGACCTCAGTTTACCTCTTAGTTCTGGAAAGTTTTTCAAGAGGCTTTGGGTACCAAAGTGAATCTTAGCACAGTATTCCATCCTCAGACTGATGGACAGTCCGAGAGGACAATTCAGACCTTAGAGGATATGCTAAGAGCTTGTGTGATGGATTTCATTGGAAGTTGGGAAGATCATTTGTCTCTTATTGAATTTGCTTATAATAACAGTTACCAAGCCAGTATCCAGATGGCACCTTTTGAGGCTTTATATGGGAGACGGTGTCGATCTCCTATAGGTTGGTTTGAACTTGGTGAAACCAAAATACTTGGACCTGAGATGATACAAGAAGATATAAATAAAGTTAAACTGATCAGAGAGAAGTTGTTAACTGCTCAGAGTAGACAGAAGTCTTATGCGGACAACCGACGACGTGACCTTGAATTTGCAATAGGTGACATGGTTTTCTTACGAATCTCACCTATGAAGGGAGTAATGAGATTCGGGAAGAAAGGCAAGCTTAGTCCGAGGTATGTTGGCCCATATGAGGTTGTAGACAGAGTGGGTAATGTGGTATATCGCCTAGACCTACCTTCAGACCTAGAGGGAGTTCATCCAATATTTCATGTGTCCATGCTAAGGAAATATCTTCCTGATCCTTCTCATGTCATTCAACCCCAAGAAGTTCATTTTGATGAAACTCTCACCTACGAAGAGGTACCAGTAGCTATTCTTGATAGAAAAGTCAAGAAATTGCGTACTAAAGAAATTTCTACTGTCAAGATTCTTTGGAGAAATCATTCTCGTGAGAAAGCTACGTGGGAGGCAGAAGATGAAATGTGGAAAAAATATCCACATTTGTTTGAAACTTGAGGTAAGATTTTAATTCGGAGGACCGAATTCTTTTAAGGGGGTAGAATGTAATACCCATTAATTTTGGAATATAATTCGCTTGAGAGTATTTTAGAATTTTACAACGTTACTTTAGTTATTTATTTTGGTCATTTTTAATTTTCATATTTAATTGTTCTCTTTGAATATTATTTATGAAAATTGAGTTAAATGACTGGACTGAATATTTGCACCATGTGGGATATATTCTAAGAATGGTGAAATTCATGGAAAAGTGGTTTAAGAATGGTCAATTAGTCCATTTATTGTAAATTGACTGGATGGGTTTGGATGTTTGGTTATGGATACCCATGGGTTATTCAATAACCCATTAGAAATATTTAATATAAAGCTTCAATAGTACCCCCTCATTTCTCACGCATCGAAGCAAAGGCTGAAGTGAATAGTAAATTTGCTTTCTCTGGTTTCTTCATCCTCTTCTCAAATCCTTTCCTTGATCTTCAGAATTTAGATTATTTGTTCGGTTCAAAAGCTTTGTAAGCATCAAAGGTAAGCTTTAATCTCATTATTTTCCTTAAATTTCAGTTTATATAGAAAATCAGAAGAGGTTTTGTTCTTGAAGATTTTGATAATAGTTCATGAATCTTAGTTGTTTTAGAGGTTATATTTGAGTTAGGATTGAGTTATAATCGGTTAAAAGAGTTGAAATTTTGGTTTTGAATCAAGAAAGGAAAGGATGAAATTTTCTGCAAACTCGAATTTACTATAGCGACAAGAAAATTTTGGAAAAATTTTTCGAGTTACTGTAGCAGTTACTTTAGTGTCGGCAGTCAACGGTACTGTAGCAGTCAACGTTACTGTAGCGAACCGTCACTGTAGCAAACCATTACTGTAGCAATCAGAAAATTTTGCATATTTTCGTGATTTTGTTTCCTTTCTTATGTTTCCTTATAATATATTTTACTAGGAAATTTTCCTACACAAATTCTAGTGTGGAACAAGGTAAACTTGGACAAACATCAAGGTAAGTGAATAACCTTGCTAAGCTAATTTGATATTACTAGTCAAAGTACAATATAAGTCTCATTTACAATATTATTGGATATTAATCAATCAATTTTTCATATGACAGTATATGATGATTGGTATATTTTTTACAGAAATTCAAAGGAATAAAAGTATGTAGAAATTATTTTATTTCATGGCAATTGTACTATGTGATAAATTCTCACTATCTTAGTAATGAGTAAAGATCTACGGGATCTAATACATGAGTTTGAAAGGGTTAAAGTCCCATATTACTCAGTGCATAACGATGAAAAACTATACACGAGTTTGAAAGGGTCAGAGTCTCATACTACTAGGTGTATATCTATTAAATCTATACACGAGTTTGAAAGGGTTAGAGTCCCATACTACTCGGTGTATATCTATGAGATCTTATTTACGAGTTTGAAAGGGTTAGAGTCTCATACTACTCGGTATATATATATATGAAATCTTATTCACGAGTTTGAAAGGGTTAGAGTCCCATACTACTTGATGTATAAGACAATTAATTATATGAGTAAATGTGGTATTTGTACTTTTGATATTTTATATAGTACAGTTATTTACTTACTGAGTTTTTAAATAAACTCACACTCCGTATGATTATCTTTTCAGATACAGAAAACAAGAAAGAAGAGTATCTGTTTGAAGAATAGAAGCCCCTTGGAATTATTTTCTCTTTCTGTCTGGTGGGATACCAATACTTATTAATGTGGATATTAGGAAAGCTCTGTACTTTCTATAGGTCTTCTAGGCTTGCGATGAGATAAAAACATCAGATTATGTATGCTTATATTTGCTTATCAGATGAATATAATTCTGTCGTGTGGAATGAATGATTAAGGTTGAATGTAAAACCTTACAGAATATATGTAAATAACGTATGTTTGAGAATTTTATCAAATGAGTAGTATCTTTTCACATGTTTAATTTTTGAGATGTGACAATCTCTATAATCAGGTAGGTTCATTCAGTGATGTAATGTGAATGACTGTAGTGTGTATAGAGAACTCGGTTTAGCCGTATTTTCTTATCTTTTGTGAAAAGATGAATAATTCTCTTATTTTAATTCTTAAATTATGTAATTTAAATTAATTGTATTTAAAAGAATGGTATGATGCTTAAGAGAAATATAGGCTTACGGAGGTGAAATGAAATTCACTTTCCGTGCCGGTCACGTGCTCAGATTTTGGGACGTGACATATATCATCGACAACCTTTATTTTAACATTAAACTTACAATTTCGTAATTGATAGGAAATTGATAAATGATAATTATAAGTATTGAAAAGCAGCATCTAATAAACATTTTAAAAAAATTACAAATCTTGGAACTATAGACGAAGTGTAATCATTATATTTTTCACAATAAAATCGACTACCATTTGACATTACTTTCTTTGCGCACTTCTTGTAAGAATTATAGAACCAATTATGTTCTATAACTATATGTGAGATGTGGCGACAACAACACATACAAATTTCTATCAACAAAATAAAAATATTAAAAAAAATTGTCTATAACAAAGTTTAAGTTATACCCATTCATGCATAATAAGCACGAGACCCAAAAAAAACATCTATCGTAATTTCTTAATCTCAAGCAATGTTTTCCTATCTTTAGAATTAAGCAAACTATCAAAAGACAACCCACTGATATCTTGACCTTAAAAGTTGGACACTGATTCTACAACATTTTTTAGTCTGATAACATACACACACAAAAAAACTTAAATAACTAATTATATAAATTGTGAAAAGAGCATATATATATATATATATATATATATACTTCAAAATGAAAATAAGATATTCAATGACTTCAAAATTAATAAATAGTTTCGAAACATAAAGTGAATTGAAAATTCTAATAGAACCTAAACAAATAGGTATCAATGTTAGCTCAAAAGTAAATATGACAATGATTATTGCACCAAAGAAATCAAAAGAGCAAACAACAGATAATGTACCAGATAATTGTCGAATCTTGTACCAGAAAATAACAACAACAGTTGGAAGACCTGAGTTATTGATAAAATATTGATTCAGCTCGTATACGAAATATCACCACAATGTACACATAATTTTGTTACACCTACAACACACACACACACACACACACACGCACGCACGCACGCACGCACGCACGCACGCACACACACACTATTGATTCAGCTCGTCTACGAAATATCACCACAATGTACACATAATTTTGTTACACCTACAACACACACACACACACACACACACACACACACACACACACACACACACGTTAAAAATAAGAAAAAGAAAAAGATGTATATATAATTATAAAACAATCATATATGAACACTTCACGATAATGATAGGTTAGTTTTTATATAAAAAATATATAATAATTAATTATTTGACTATTTGTATATGATAAGTATTAATTTACCAAATGACAGCATATTATATTTCAATCGAAAAATTTATCTAATTTACCAATTATAAAAATTATAACAATTATAGCAATCATATATGAACATTTATAGGTTAGTTTTTATATAACAATTGTATAACAATTATAGAGCAATTAATTATTTTCTTATTTATATATAATAAATGCAAATTTACCAATTATATAACAATTACCACAACTATAACAATTTTATAGCAACTATAAGGAAGTGGAGGAATTGTCACACCTCATTCGTCCAACATGTAAGGATATCGCGGTTATTCTTTGTTTGGATTTGATTTTTATGAAAATTCATTTTAGTTTTATTTTGTTTAATGAGTGAGATTGAATACTGTATAAAACTCATTTAATTCAATAAGTTGAGTTTAAAAAACAAATAAATGTTTTGCTCCTTTAACTCTTAAATAATTTGTTTTAAAAAATAAATATTCAAATGTTATATATATATATATATATATTAAATTTTAAGGCATTGACCTTACATATAATTTTAGATGATTTTATATTTGTCAAGTTTGAAACTTCCATTTATAAAACGAATCAAGTTCAATCACATGTTTACAATGATTTAATTTCTTGAGTTAAATTTGAGTAGCTTGTAGTGGCTGCTAATTTTTCAATTATATAACAATTATATAGTAATTTATCTGATTTTTTAAAATGTGATTATATAGCAATTATAATAATTATATATCAATTATATAGTAATTTATCCTAATTTTTTAAATTTATTTAATGTGATTATATAGTAATTATATAGCAACTATATAACAATTATAGCAAATATATATACCAATTTACCCTAATTATTTATTTCAAATTCATTTAATATGATTATATAGGAATTATAGCAATTATATACTAATTATATAGCAATTTACTCTAATTTTTTCAAATTTATTTAGTATGATGTGATTAATTTACCAAATTTATTCATTTAAATTTATTCTATTATACATAATTTAATAACCTACTAGTAATTAATGCTTTAAAGTAAAATTATTTTAGTCTATTATATAAATTGGATAATACTAATATTCACACTTGTCACACCTGAATGTAACACGCAACAGTTTTTGAAAACTAATTAAAATAAAAATTCAGTTTCAAAATTAAAAATTAGTTTCATTGGAGTCGCCACCTAAATTTAATTTGTTAGGAAAGTATTGGAAAACCCTTTTGAAATTGATGGTCTACATTTTAAAACATGCAATTATTTTAAATTCGCCTTAATCATCTTGTAAATTATATGCAAGAAAATTTAAAAAATAAAAGATAAAAAGGAATTATATGGAAGACTTAACTAGATAGAGCTTAGAGTTATGAATCTAACGCTAAAAATCAAAGTCTACGTAGCCTAGGAAAAAGAAAACTAAGTGATGTGTTATTTTTTTTGTCTTTCAATTAAAAAAAGAAAGAAACCATGACTGAAAAAGCATTCTAAAGGAAAACCCATATAGTTTTATTGGAGTTGCTACCGAAATTTAATTTGATAGGAAAATATTAGCAAATCCTTTTAAATTGATGGTCTACATTTTAAGACAAATTTAGAAGTTTCGCATAGAGAATGTGTTAAATACCCTATACGCTTAATTTAAAATGTGCAATTATTTTAAATTCATCTTAGAACATCTCAATTGGTGGTTTTTAAAAGAGTTCTTAAATTTAAGAACTAGTTTTTATTTTAGTTCACCACTGAAGTTCGTTACACTAGTTGTTACATATAAGAATGGTTTTTATAAAAAAATAATTAAAAAATAAACTTTAAATTAAATGCATTAAATGATCATATTCTTCATTAAAATAGTAGAGAGTTGTTTGTGAGACTTATTTTTTGATTTTTAAAAGGTTCATAATTAGAGTGGAGAGTTGCTTAAAGTAGTGGAGAGTTGTTTAAGCTGATGTGGTATTGTGAGACACACAATAAGAACTCAATGAGATCCACAATACGAACTCAAGTAAGGTTCACTGCTGGAGATGCTCTTAATTATCTTTTATTTATATGCAAGAAAATTTAGACAAAAAAGACATAAAGACAAAAATAAAATATATTACAAGGAGGACTTGACTAGGCGAAACCTAGGGCTACTGACCAAGCAATGTTGTCATAATCGATCCGACTATTGACCTTCGCTGGCTTTCGAATCACCGGGTCAATTGCTAAATAAATAAATTAATTAAAAAATTATAAATTATATATATACTTATATCTGTTTACAACTAGTGTTGTATGACCCGGACCGACCCGGCCGGGTCGACTCGGAAACCAGCGACCCGGGGCATAACCTGGTCCGGGTCAATACTTTAGACCGGTCTACGAGTGACCCGGTCGACCCGGTGACCCAACGACCTATTGACCAGGATTTCTTTTTTTTTTTAAATTTTTTTAAAAAAATTTTATGGTTAAAATTGATTAATAATCCTAAAAAAAATTTATTCTATTTACTCTAAAAATTAATGCTTTCTTTTTCTCCATATCTACACCGTTCCACTACAAACAAATTGAAACATAATATTCTCACTTTATTTTTTAAAAAATATTAGTTAAATTCCTCTTTCATTTTCATAAATTTTATTTAAAATTGAAGTTAACTCCTTAAGGTTAAAATATGCCAAAGTATTACGTTAGACAATAAACGTTTTCAAAGTAGTCTATAACAAATATTGGTTTCAAATAGTCCTTTAAATTTATGACAAGTCATTTAAAGGATTAATTTGAATTCTACAAGTGGTGGATTTTTTTTAATAAAATTGAAAATACTATAAAATAAAATATCAAAATTATTATTTTTAATTTAAAGAGGATAAATTAATTTTTTTCTTAAAAATTACATAATTTTTCTTAATTATTAATGACTTTATAAATTGTTATGGATGTTTAAGACTTTAAATGTATGAATTATTATATTTGGATGATTTTATTTATGACTTTATGAATTATTATGAATATTTATGACTTTATGTTTAAATTATTATAGATGTTTAGAAATTATTTTGGATGTTTATGACTTTAAATTGTGAAATTTACATGTAAATTATTTATTTTATTTATTTTTTAATTTATTTGTAAAGATATATAGGTATATATATAATTTTAATTTTTTTAATGCATTTATCCGGGTCAGCAATTGACCCGGTGACCCGACGGTTGAACCAGTGACCCGGTGATCCGAAGGTCTGTCCGGGTCAATAGACGGGCCGGTTCTGACAACATTGTTTACAACTAAATTTAAAACTAAGTAAAATAAATAATTTTATATATAAATTTCAAACTTTAAAGTCTTAAAACCATAGTCATTAGTCATAAATAATTAAAATAAAATTATCTATAAATAAAATTTTCGTCATAAAATTACAAATAATTTTTTAAAAATATTTTATTGTTATTTTTAAAATTATATGATTATATAAAATTTTTGGTTCATGCTCTTCAATTTTTCTTAATTTAATTTTTTTATCAAATAATTATATAAATATAATTGTTTATTTCTTATCTCCTAATTCATTAGTAATAATATACTTATTTTTTATTAGATTAAATATCTTTTCCATTTTAATTTTTGTCATCTTGCCACATGCACATTTTGATTTTTGGGTTAGAATAGTTTTAGCACCTTATATATATAATATTTCACCCATATAAATTAAGAAGAAATTGATAGCAAGATGGTAAGACACATAACCTATAGACAGAGGGATAAAGTTTGATTATAAGTAAGTGCATGTTTTTCTAAATTTTTAATTTTTCATAATTTTTTTTAAAAAAAGAGGCCCGCGTCAACCCTGGTACAAGTATGATAACTGTCACGTCCCAAAATTTGAGCACGTGACCGGCACGGAAAGTGAATTTCATTTCACCTCCGTAAGCCTATCTTTCTCTTAAAAAAAAATCATACAATTCTTTTTCATGCAACTAAAACGAGTTTTGTATACATACTACAATTACTCACATTACATCACTGAATGAACCTACCCGATTACAGAGATTTCTAGATTTATACAACTTAGAATAAAACTTAACTATTATACCTTTATCCTGAACAAATGAAAAGGTAATTATGGACTAAGGATCCATAATTCCTTGTTCCGATATTTACCTTCAGCTGTCAACTCTGAAAAAAAATATCAATAAGAGGGGTATGAGCAAACCACGTGCCCAGTGAGTAGATAACACAATACTATGACAAAATAAAAATCATGCATCATAATGATAACATGCAGCAATCATACGTAGATCGATCATCATATGATATAATATTATTCATAATACTTCACAACAATATTCAAGTGAATCAAATGCATTTCAACAAAATTCAAAATTCACAACAGCAATCGATGAAATCAATTTCACACACAATTCCCGTACCAACCGGGTCGTCCAGAATACCTCTGGATCGTTGCCCGCGGCCCCCGCCGCATCCACCCTTATCGCTCCATTTATATTCTCCACCCTTATAGCTTCACATAGATTTCTCCATGGGGTGCACCACCATGCCTTTCCTTTCCAGTCAAACACAATCACAATCACATATAAAAACATCCTCAATCATAATCTTGAGCCACATACACAACTCAGACATTTACAATTCAAGCCACAACATAATCAATGTGGTTCCAGCAACATAGCATGTATATAACATAACCCATAATATAGAACAATTATTCAACAATAACATACTTCAACTATCCGCATATAATTGAACTCAACAATCAGAGTATGATACATTTCAACTCAGTTCACATGCCATTCACAATCCATCATATAACCTCATTCATGAGAAAATAAGAAAATATAATTATATACATCACCTGGCACGTTCCACAATTGTTTGTCTCATCATCCCACATCATTCTCTTCAAATTTGGATATTCAACATATTTTCACTATGATGCAAAAAGTCAATAACAAAGATATTTAATCATAGCAAGTATTAACCCACTCACCTGGATTTCATGCTCTCAGCACTCTTACCTTGCACTTGACCATTCCTATTGTAACCAGATAAAAACCATCAGGGTTACGAAATAGAGAAATTTCCTACCACTACTCTCGACCTTCATCCACTTCTCAAATTATAACTCCTAACTGGTAATGAATATCCAGATGAAACTTATACCATTGGAAACTAGACTCAAAGAGCTTTTCAACGATATTAAAAAAAAAAAAAACTGATGCTACAGTAACGGTCAACGGTCACGCAGCTACAGTAACGTTGACCGAGTCAACACTACAGTAACGTTGACCGAGTCAACGCTACATTAACGTTGACCGAGTCAACGCTACAGTAACGAGAAAATCTGGAAAAATTTTCTCGGTGAACAGTAATTCTGGGGAAAATTTTCGATGTTCTTCGTGTTCTTCATCCAAAAATCTAAAAATCATATCTAAAACAACATTTCTTTTGATTTCTTCCATGGGTTTTCATCCTTAATGTCTAAGGAGTGTTTTAACACCAAAACCCCCAATTTCTACCAACAATCCAAGCTCAAATCTCAAATTTTCATCAAGAACACTAACTTTTTCAAATATCCAAATTCTACGAATTTCTCATAGTTTTCTCCAAATTTCTTGTTCTAATAACATCATAAACCACCTAGGAATGTTTTAGATTAACATCCACACTTAAATTCATCCATTAAAATATTCTACAAAAATTTTGCAAAAATAATAACCAAGGATTTGATCTTGTAATAAGAGGAAGAAGAAGAAGAACATCAACTTACCAATCATCCTAACTTTCATAGCTTCCTTCCCAAAGCAAAAATTGCATGAATGATTGATGAAGAAATTCCTTTGCAAGCATAATCGAGAGAGAGAGAGAAAGTGAAGCTACGGGAGGGAGAATGAGAAAAAGAAAAGAATAAGGAGAAGTGTATACGCGTGGGCCCCACCAATTTCTTTTTCGATAAAATCGCTCATAGCCACCTTAGCTTATAAGATTGTTCACTTTAATCCCTCTCGATGTCTCAAACTCCACTTTAACCTCGAATCCATCATCTTTTCGGTACCGGACTCAATTCATTCCCATAAGCTCTATTTTTCTTCTCGGGTTCCTACTTGGTCATTTTTCAAAAGTCCTCTATACTTTCTTTTCTTTTCACTTTAGTCCTTGATAATTTGTAAAAATTTCCTAAATTAAAAATAAAAATTTCTATTCTCACATTTTCTTCACTAATTCAAAAAGAAAATTTTTCACGTAATTAAATTTTTCACTAAACTTCAAAATAGGCTTTAAATATTCATATAAATTCTTGGGATATTACAATAACTATGGTACTAAGCATTAGCAATCAAAATCCACGTACCTTGGGTGTGTTTGCCTATTTGGCTTGACACAAAAAGTAGTTTATAACTTATTTGACTAGCTTATAAATTCGTTAAAAGTGTTTGGTAAACGAGCTTATTTTAGTAGTTTATACCTTATTCTGAAATACTACTTTGAGTAGTTTATAACTTATAACTTCTTTATTTTTTTTATTTTTATTCTTATTATTTTATGAAAATACCCATTATACCTTGATTGTCATATTCATTATACTCTTATATATAAATATATAATATATATAATTATAAATATAATATATATTTATATAATATATAGATATTTAATTAATTATATATATATATAATAATTTTAATTATTTTAATTAAAAAACAAAAAATAATATATTTATTTATATTATTTTAGAATTGTAAAATATATACCCATTTATATCATTTTACATTTTTCAACTATTTCAACAGTTATTATTATCAAACTCGTTTAATTCAATAAATTAATTTATAAATTTTTAACTTTTATTTAAAAATTAACTTATAAACTTTCAGCTAACTTATAAATTATTTTTGCCAAACATACTATTTATCTAGGAAATTAAAACCCAAGTGATGTGTTGATATTTTTCAATTTAAAAAGAAAAAAAAGCACGACTCAAAAAGCATTCTAAAGGAATCAGGCTTGTGATTGGTTTGTAAATTTTACTTTTGAAAACTTAGTGAGACGCACTTCTCTTTTTCTTAGTTTTTCCGCTTTTTGATTTTTGATTTTTGATTTTTGATTTTTTGAAAAGTAATTTTTATTCTAGGTGAATCTAAGAAAAAATTAAATTTTCAAGGAACACTTCTTTCTTTTTTTAGAAATTATTTTGAAAAAAAATATTTTTTAAGATTTGTAAAGATTATTTTGAAAGAGAAATACTTTCTGGAGTTTTGAAAATATTTTTGTAAAAGAAATGCTTGGGATTTTTTAAAAAAAGAAAAGGAAATATTTTTGGGTTTTTTTAAAAAAATGTTGTGAAAGCAAAACTTGGTTACTTAATTAAGGGATAAAGGAAACATGAAATTAAAAGAAAATTTTAACTATACCTTTTTTTATTCTTCCTTAGAGGTATTGTTTTACAATCACTACTGTGTCTAAAAGAGAGAAGAATCCACTCCAAAGACATCGATTCCCTTTTTGCTTAAAATCATTTAATTTTTAAATTGTAATTTATTTTAATTACATTGATTAACAATCACTTAATAACAATTGAACTCTCACCTAGAAATAGGAAAGTACACTATTTCAAGAGAGTCAATCAATTCAATTAATTTCCTAACTTATCATTGGCGCAGGACAAAATTATTTTTATTATTCATTTAGGGTACATTTCATACATCCGGCATCCCTCCTACGCGCCTATCTTAATGACAGTCATTGGATCAAATTTGATCCAATGACTGTCACTTTTCTCACTTTTTTACTTTATTTTTTTAAAAAAATCACAAGTATTTTTTTTTTGAAATATGGTAGTAAAAAATTAAATTAAATATTATTATAAATATTAAATCTTAAATCTTAAACTCTAAATCCTAAACTTTAAATTCAAAATCTTAAATTTAAAACCATAAATTTTAAATTCTAAATTCTAAATTCTAAATTCAAAACTCTAAACTCTAAACCCTAAACACAAAATCTTAAATTCTAAACTATAAATTAAATATTACTGTAAATTCTAAACGCCAAAATTTAAACCTTAAATTTTAAATTAAATATTACTGTAAATTTTAAAAAAATAAATTCTTTCTAATTTTTTAAAAAATAATAAAAATTAAAAAAAAAATTCACGTAGACCCTCCTCCGCGTACGAGGAGATCCGCGTCCACATTTCATGGCCACAGAATACTTATAAAAATAAGAGTGGCGAATTTTGAAGGAAACATATAACTAAATAAAAGTGAAAATAATAACAATAAAGCAATAAAAACAAAATTAGTCAAACCAGGACAAGAAGGTCTCCCACGGGCTCCCACATTTTCTTAAACTTCACAATTCGATTATTTTGTGCTCATGATACCGAATTTTCTCAAGCATCCCAAAATCGTCACATGTTAGAAAATAAAAAATAGCAAGACTGAATATGACATAAAGACTATGGCCCAGATAGCAATGATAACCCATATACCTATTTAGCCATATTCCTAATTCAAACCTTCAACATGATTTCGTAGTTTGATGACAATTCAATGCCAGGGTCAACAAGGGAGTCAATGGCAAGTCATTCATCCTTGGAAAGGCATGTACATATATCCTAATCCTATAAAATTGACTCTGACAATATCAACGTACACAATCAGCCCATATTACATACCTCATCATCCTCTTTTGGATAATTGTAAACCTTCCAAATTCGAAACAGAGAACACTTAAACCATACATTAATTTATGCTTTCAGACTGACAATACCACATGTGATTAATCTGCATCTACTTAAGGCAGATCAAAAGCATAGGCATTTTAAATCATTAAAAGAAAGGATGAAACAAACATAATTTACATCTTCAAGTTTAATAATTTTCAGACAGAAGCACAAGAGGACCCACAGGAATTGTCCACGGCTAATCTCCAGGTTTATAACACAACATATATACACATAATAAACCACAGATGCATATGAAACTAATATAACATGAAAAGGCCAAATCAGAGATTCATATATTTGAAATTCATGGAACCGAAAACAGAAACGAAATTAAATATTCAAATTTGAGTTCCCTTTCTGCATTGAAATAAAACAGCCAGACCACCGGAGAAGGCACCTACACAAGGAAGAGAGAAGAAGAAAGAGAACGATAGGTTGCCTTGGTTGTGTTTTCAAATCCCTCTCTGATCCGTCACTCCAGTCTCGCTCCGGCACCCTCTCATTTTTCACTCTCTGAAATCGTCGCCAGTGGTCTCCCCATTTTCGGCCTCGGTATTTTCTCTCGGCTCCTCATTCTCCGTCGACCTCTGCTGCAATGACCAACGCTCCCTGCTCTGCTTTCTTATCTCCGTTCTACTCTCTCGCTCGAGTTCTCTCAGTCAATTTTCGGCTGTGCTCCGTCCCTCAGTCCTTCTCCGTCGTTCTGCTTCTCAGTTGGCTTCAGGGTCTCCCCGTGTTCTGTTCTCGCTAGTCGGTTTTTCCTCCATGCTCTGTTTTTCCGTTTGTCCTCCTTGGGCTGTGTTTCTCAATTCATTTTTCCGTTCGACTTTGCTCTACGACGTCGCATACCGCTTGGACTAAAAGAGGATAAAGGAGACGCAGTTTTGTTTCCTGTCGTATGTGTCTATATCTGTCGTATATGTTTATATATATATATATACAAATACACATATATATCGAACTTTGATTGTTGAGTACATGTTGAGAACTAAGAAGTCTTCCGTACAAATAACATGAGGGACATTACTTTGAAGAACTTTTTTTTTATTTTTAATTTTCCTTAATACAGAATTTCTAATTAAAATATCCTATTCCTAAAAATATAGCCTTTTTATTTTTAATTTCTATTTTATTTTTGAAGGACAAAATTATGTGTTCACAACACTAATTCTATATTGATTAACAATTTCATAGAAGGTGAATGAACTAAAATATTATTTATTTTATTGCATTAAGAATACGTTGATGCATTAAAAAAACTTATTCTAATTTTTATGACAAAATAAAAGCATTTTAATTAGTCCATTCATTTTATATAAGTCTTCTTATTATTTTATTTGTATATTTATTTATTTTTGTTTTCATTCTTTGATAAATATGCATAGTATTTCTCCAACTTAGCTAAACGAAAAGAAGGAGAGGTAATAATGTAATATATATATTAGTAGAATGAAGGTGTCCGGATCCTCTATAGTTGGAGGTGCAAACTACAATATGTAGTTCACGCCTTTGTCGTTCGATCTACTTAAATTTAACTGCTCTAATAATCGCGCAGCGTGTCATATGCATTTTAGCCATTAAAATACTTGTGAAACAATAGGTTTTGGGTGTGGTCTTTTTTTTTTCTCTCTCACATGGCGTAACCACGATCGTTCGTCTTCAAGTGTACGGTATCGACACATGGCACACGCCAAAAAGGCCAAAAGTGTGTCTGTTTTCCAGTGTTTTCTTCCTCGTGATTTCCAAGCTATTCTATACCAACGCACTACAAAAAACAATGATGTAGTGGCGCTTGTTTAGTGGTGTTTCAAAACAAATGCCACTAAATGCAATAATTGTGGCATTTGACACCAACGTCACTATATATTGGCGTTTGTTTACAAAATGTCAAAGACCACTATATACACTATACTCTTAAATCAAAATATTATTTTTTTTCTTAATTTTTGATTTGTTCGGGTCTGAGTCAATAGTTTTTGGCATCCCGACTGTACTTCTATGACTGCATCCTTCATGGGAAGGCCCTCACTGCCAAGCCATGATGGTAAGGAAATAAAAGTGCTAGGCCTCATCTTCTAGGTTGACTCTTATCCGAACTCTTCTTTTATAACCAAAACAAGGGCTTGCTTGCCGGGTAAATAAACAAGCACCAAGTGCTCCTTGAGCCGGAAGCTCCACACTCCTGACTACTCTTGTTTATCATTATCTAAAGTTTATCGGTCCACGATTGTGGTGCTCCCCTCTCTATCCGATCACTAGGGGGTTTACAAGGACATGGGAAGTAGTTGCTCTGCTCTTTTATTGTCTATTTTTGAGATCATTCGATGACTTTGACAAGTGTGACTCATACATGCCATATATTTCCATCAGACGATGCTAGAAATTAAGGTCCAGCACTGTGCATGCATTACAACAAAGGATTCAAACTTTATAACTATAGCCCTCTTTGCCATTGATGATTGGACTATCTTTGACATTTCTCTTCATTAATAATATAATTAATGCCTTCTTATAAGAGGATAGGTGAAATTGGTTTAAATATATAAACCAATTTATATATATATATATATATTTCTCTCCATCTATGTATATATATTTGATTAATTTAATTTGTTTTAGTTGGATGACAAATTAAATTATTCAAATATATATCAATTTTTGTTAAAGTTATTAAAAAAATGGTAGTTAAAGATTAAATTAACTTGATTTAGGATAATTTTATAGTATTGTTATAGTGGTGTTTATAGTGTAAAACACCACTATTTTGTGGGATTTTATGTTTAAACGCCACTATGTAGTGGTGTTTTATTCTATTTAAACATAATGGTGTTTTACTTATAAAACACCAATATTTTTAGTGGTGTTTTCCACTTGAAATGTCACTAATTAGTGATATTTTACAAAGAAACGCTACTAAATTCTTTCATACTTCAAGTATGGATTTGGGGTTTTCTCATTTTCATCAGTTTCCAAATTTGAAAATTTCCAAATTTCCCACTCCCTTCCTCCTTCTTCCACATAGCATGATCATCAGTCACTGGTGAACGTGAGTTTGGCATTTCATTGCCCACATAGGAAGCTTCCCTCCTCAAGTCCGACTAATCCTCGAAGTCCAGTAACATTTCCCGACGCGAGTGAACCTCACGCGCCACCTCTTTCTTTGGCTTCTCATGCTTCCTTAGAGTCAAGCTTCTCTCAGGTAAATTCTCCCTGTGGTTCACTCTCCCGGTCCCCTTCTTCCAAGTTCTGGTTCGTATAAACCATCTTTGGTTCATTCGAACCAAATGTACCACAGTCTTACTTAGTGAGTGTTGTGTCATGTTTCTAGATTTTGGCTTTGTGTTATTGTTGTCTTGCTTAGTGAGTGTTGTGAGTGTTTGAATTTGTAGTGTGATTGCTATTTATTTGCTGTTATTGCTATTGTGAGTTTGTGTTGTGTATTGGCTGTTGAAGTGTGTTGTTCTTGTGAATGGGCAAGCATCATCATTGTTTAGGATTGTGAAAAAGTAAGCTTTTGGGGTTTTCATGTGGCTATGAATGCTCTAGCTAACCCTTTTACTTTGTCTAGGAACAAATTTACAGTTTAGGGAAGCTTGTAATACTCAGTCAAAAACAACAAAAGAGTCATCACAAATTATGATTTTTTTTTCTTAGAGTGGTTTAAGGAAAAATTACCGTTGCTAAAAAAGAGTTAAGATTGTATATATAATGATCCCTTTTTTGAAAATCCAAAATAACTCCCTTTCTTTAATTGTTATTTTTAACTATAGTTAAAACCAATCATTATTAAAACAATGACCCTCCCCTAATATTCATTGAAGCCCAAATTTAGTTAGAGAAAGGAAAATCATGCCTAATTCTGTCTAAATTGCAACCCAATTCAACCTTATGTGGAACCGAGTGTACTCATAAACGAATGAGCACTAAAACTCATGTGAACACTATTATATGATCTAGAGTCAACATGGATAAAATCTCCAAAACCAAGACCTGGATTGCATCCTAAGGAAAAAAAGAAATAGCAAAGATTAATATCAAGTCATGCTGCAAATCAATACCAAAATAACTAAAGATCGTATAGTCATGAGCAAAGAAGAGGAGAGAAAGAATATGTGGTAGAGAGAGAGAGAGAGAGAGAGAGAGAGAGAAACATATGCTGATATGCGTGTATTTATAATTTAGCTCACAAAGTGCAAATATCGAGTATAATAAAAACTCTCTCATAATGTCATCACAATATTAATTTACCCTCCTTTGTGAATTTTGCAACTATTATAAGATTACCTTTAAGATGAGAGCATTTTTCAACGTTGTGGGACAACTTATTTACTACATTAATTTTAGAAACATATACAATGCATGATTCTTCTTTAAGATGATAGCATTTTTTAACGTTATGGGACAGCTTATTTATTTGAAACTTCCTCTTAGTCTAAGTCAAGGTGGTCCCCCAATTTTTAGGTATATACTTATTTTATTTTAATATTTATATTTTTTGTTGGACTTTTTTTTTTAGTTGCAATTTCATTTACTAGGTGAGTAAAACTTAAAAGTTACTTTTTGATTTCCTTTCTTTCATTATATTATTTACAGTTGTAAATTCTAAAGATATTTTCCTTGTTAATTTATTTTTTTAGTTTGGCAATTCATTTTGTCTCTTAATGCACGGATTGAGGATTCGACTTCATTTTGGTTAAGATATTTAATTTTGTAACCTTCTTCTTTAATATGGACTTTAAAGACTATTATTGTATGTTTGTTAGTGCTTAATATTGTGCTGTATTAAGAAAATACAACGTGAAATCCATTGTATGCAACTGTATAAATAATGCTGGAGCTATAGAGCATGAAAAGTATATTTTTTGCTTTAAAGTTCATTGTGCATATTGTGCTATTAATGAGCATTGCCTTTTGAATTATAATGTGTATTGATGAGTGTTCTGTAATATTAGCAATTGCTTGCTCCATGGACATGATTCAAAATTTGCTAGATATATATGAAAAAATTATATTAGAATTTTTTTTACTATTTTTAAATAGTAAAAAAAATAGATTAGCAATTGCTTTCAGACCATATTTGTTATTGAGAGCGATGCGGAAAGAAAATTCATTATAAAGAAAATTGGCTTAGGTTGGAAGAGAGAACTTCGAGATCTTTACAAGACTTGGGACAATGGGATTAGTTCGAGAGAAGAAATAATAGAAGATGTCTTAGAAAGAGTTCAAAAGAATGATTGGGCTGTTTACATTCGATACTGGCATGACCCAAACTATCTAGTAATGACACTTTGAAACATTATTCTTTTTTTTTTATCATTTTTTTGATAATATAATAACATATTTCATCCAATTGTGAGAGGGCTAAGAAAAATAAGGCCAATAGACAACGTTAGACCCTCAACCACACAGGAGGTACGAAAAGTTTCGCTCGAAAAGGAGCTGAAATGGTGAACTTACTTTTTAATCCATAATATAATACTATTTTATAATTAACTAATTAACTTTAATTTTGTAGACTGTTGATCATGGTAGACCCATTAGCAGGGTGGAAGTTTGGGACAGTGACTTACAAGAAGAAGGATGAGTCATTCGTTAGGGATGAATCGAGAGCCATCATCGTAATAAGTTTTATATTTAAATTTTTGAAGTGCGAGCTGAATTATGACAATTGTTAGTATGTTAATAATGTTTTTATTTTATATGTGAGTGTGCAGGAAAAAATATCTGAGATTGAGTCGCAGGGTCTGTATCAACTGCAATCTCATCTCATGATGCATTGGCCATGGCTTTAGGAAGTCAAGAGCATCTCGAATGAGTGCGTGACTTGGGATTTGGACCATGTCCTGCTCACGTGTTTGGGCGCATTTCGCGTTTTGTTGGCTAGTCATCATCGAGTCAACCTGTTCATGAGTTACAGACAAAGGTTGCAAATATGAGATCTCAAGTCGAGGAGATGTCAAGTCTCAGGTCTCAGGAGGTGGAGGAGATGATTAGAAAGTATAAAGAAAGTATAATGAAATGATGCATCTCTTCCAAAGCCTCCAACATAATCAACTACCTTCTCAGCAACATCTTGCACGAAGGGTAAGTTAGACTAAATTGTATTAATTTTTTTCCATACAAAATGATAAATTTATTACAATTTTTTATTACAACAGCAACTTTTTGATCAAGGGATTGGAGGTAGTTCTGCACAAGCAACCAACTCTTCATTGTCTAGTAATCAAGAGAATGAAGTTGAGGACAATGATGAAGATGATGAAAAAGATGAAGATGAGACTTAGGATTAGAAATAACACTCTTTATATAGTTGGGACTCTTTGATTTTTGTAATAATCATTTGCCAAATTTTGTCCATACATTAAACTTATTATTAGTGAAGAATTCATTTGCTAGATCATTTGTTTAATTGGATTAGGTTGATTGGATTGGACTGTCATTTGTATATGCAGGGTTGTACAATTTGGAGGAAAAATGGAGAAAAAAATAAAATTGGGTTCATTTTGCCAATATAGTAGTGTTTTTCATATGAAACGCAACTATATATACATATATAATGGCGTGTATAACTGAAACGTCACTACGTATGCATATATAATGACATTTTTTTGTCCAAAACGCCACTATATAATGGTGTTTGTGAGACACAAACGCCAATAAATGAATTCTTTTTTCAGTGTGTTCAGAATCAATGGCGGTTGAAAGCGCCACAACAAACACTACTGTAATTAAAT
This sequence comes from Biancaea sappan, assembly GCA_037074585.1. Taxonomy (NCBI): domain Eukaryota; kingdom Viridiplantae; phylum Streptophyta; class Magnoliopsida; order Fabales; family Fabaceae; genus Biancaea; species Biancaea sappan. The sequence continues at coordinate 50,761,111 of CM073496.1, read as the reverse complement.
AATAACGTAGTAACACCACTAAAATTACTAGTGGCATTTGGAAACGCCACTATATGTGTCAAATAAACGCTACCATTTATTTAATTTTTTGTAGTGACACCAACACTTCCAAGCTGCTACCAGTAAGTTTGATATATAACAAGTAGAACGTTAGACATAAATTTCAGCAAATAGTAATAAAATAAAATAAGATAAAGTAAAATGAACAATAATAAATTTCATGATAAGAACTAATTTTTATCCTCTTCATCCTACCTCAAGCTCTGAAATCATATACCATGTACTTCTTATTTGCAAGAATAAAATAAAATAAAATAATCATAATACCAAAAATGGCAATGAAGACGTAGGGAAGAAGAAGCACATTTCAGAGGTGATGGCGGAAGCACAAAACCAGCAGGAAGAGGACAAAATAGCTTGTAACGAAGAGGAAAGACAAAAGAGTTATGGCGGAAGGAAGAGCAAGCACGGAAGAAGACGCTAGCTTGCAGCAGACACTTCCCTTCCATTTTGGTGATTCATGTACACGAGAAAGGTGGGAAGTAGCAAAAAGAGAGGGCCACGTGTTGCATAATGGATGGAGCAATGTGCATAAAATTAAAAAAAAATGAAGGTCAAAACGCATCGTTTTCACTTAAGTGAAACAGTGCGTTTCAAGTGTTAATATGGGCGGAATACATGGGACACGTGGCATCATTACAGCGGCTAAATTTGGCGTCATCAAACAGCTGAGATATGAACTACAAAATGTAGTTTGCGTCTCAACTCTAAACAATCCATTTGCAAAATGAAAGAGCCAAGAGTTCAAAGTTTAAAGAAATTGTTTGACTTGACTTAGTTCAGATGGTGACGTACAAGTGCCAATAAAAAGTTGAATTCCTTTCAGAAATAAATTAAAAGTTATATTTAGTGGCAGGAAGAAAAAATAAAAATAAAAATAAAAATAAAAAATATTTTATTTTTTTTTAAATAAATAATATTTTTATAAAGAATAATTTAAATAATTCCCACTATTTTTTCCTTTTACATCACCAATAACATCGATTCAAACATGCCATTAAGTCTCGTTGGATTCAGGCTCTCTTTTTGTGCATTCTCAAACTTCCCATCTAAAATACCAGAGAGGATTTGGATTATCTGACGTCCTCTGCTCATTCTTCACCGCCTTCGGACATTTGGACATGTGGTACAACTTAACCAAATAAATAATAAGGCTCGCCTGATTAAAAGGAAACATTAATTACCGTGTTTCACGCCATTATACAAATTTGATGCCCTGAGAAATTAAATTCCATGTTTTTCTGCTCCTCACACTTTTTCAGTTTTTCTCATAAAGGACGTCTTAATTACTTGGTAGGAAGTAGTAGGAACTAGAACCTAATGGGCGTCAATATGTAGTCAAAGGTCATGCCGTGCTGTGCATGCATTGCAACATAGCATGTTTGGTAGTGATTCATGGTTTCACACGAGAATTTAATAGTCGATCGAGGACGATATATAAATTTAGCTATATATATCTCATCTTTAATGCCGTCGTTTTTAGACATCTAAATTGGGATCTGTCAAGGGCATACTTACAGTTCCTATTCAGAGAAGCAACCCAGACCTGTCATGCAAAAATATACACCAAGTCATGTGAAAGTTTGACCTGATCAAGCGTTAAGGCTATGCTTTAAGCGACCTTGACTTTAATTGCTGGCACGTCAATTTATTTGCAATAAGCTAGCTAGCTGGTTAGCGTTTGACAAATCAAACAACTAGAATGATACGAAATCTTCAATGGTTTGTCATAGATTAAAGAGTAAAACAACTCTCATTCGCTAGAGGGATCTTAATATATATATATTTATATATGTACGTATATATATAAGGGATAAACTGCAGGGGTAAAACGCCTAGCTCTAGCCAGCACCTAGATTCTGCCTACTTAGATAACTACTGTCCTGCACTTGATCTACCAAAAAGGCGAGAGACGTATAAAAATTCATCTCCTAAGATTAAAGTCACAGTGATATATTATAAAAGTTAAAACATATCCAAACGGTGCCAAGAAGTAGAGTTAAGATTGGACTCACAATATTCTATTGGACTTCTAACCCATCGTCGTAACTGACGGTCAACGATATATGGTACGTAAGTAGTTATCTGGGGTTCCATTTTTCTTTTTCTTCAATTGTTGCGTAAAAGTAGTGTTCCTCTATTTTATTCTTTCCTCAGCATTTATCGAGAAAGAGAAGGCAAAGACGATGATAACAAGGTTAAGACAGAAGACAAAACAACAAAAGTAACAACAAGAACAACAACAACGACAACTTGGAAAACATGCATGACTCGGACTCTCGGAGTCCGCATACTCCTCCGTTCACCTCAGACATGCAGCGAGTCCCCCCAAAAGCCCTCTCTCACATACACTACACAATAATCAACACACAATTCATACACTTAATTTGTGTCTTCCATTAATTACCCGAATCTTGACCTTCCTTCCCTATTAACCTTCAAATTAAATATGTGCTATTTTACACAGTGAGAAAGGACTAGCTAGTTCAATGATGGGGAGTGAAGTGGGTCAGACCCATTGGTGAGGCAATGGAAGCGAACTTAGCGAGCTCTTGTGGTAGAAACGGAGGAGGGTTAGCTCCTCCTGTAGCAGTAGCACCATCCATGCCAAGAAAATCCCTTGTAAGATTATTATGTTCTGAACCAGCTGGGTATAGCTTCAATTGAACTTGTTGATCATGACTATGCTTTCCATTTGTTTGCATCATAAGCTGCTCAAGACTAGCACTTGACGTATGCGTGAATGAGCCGAAATTACTGTCACTCCTCGCCAGCATGGCGTTATTGTCGTTGAGATCAGTGGTAGAGTGGGAAGAAGATGAGGTCATGATTCCACTGAAAATGGCAGGGCTATTATTATTATTAGAGCTTCTGGTGGAACCCATCTGAGCTGCTTTCTGAAGAAGCGCAGTGGCTGACATAGGAGATGCTGGCTTTGAAATGCATGCAAAGTTCGCGCCTGCTTCTCCATTTTTCCCACTAGATAGTGAAAGGCCTGCGTTTGTTGAATTTGAAGCTGCAGGCATTCCAAAATTACAAGACCCATAATTAGCGTCATTATTACTAGCTTGGGCCATTTGTACTACCATGTGATCAGGCAAGCCGGTAGAACAATTGCTCGACGACACGTAAAGCCCAGAATTAGCTCCCATATCGAGTGGATTATTACTTCCCTGGTTCAACCACATTGACAAGCTTGGCCTTTGCTGGTCCACACCCACTGAATTAAACCCATTTGGACCAAATTGCGAAATTCCTTGTACAGTGCTACTATTTTGAAGTCCCAAACTAGGTTGTGAGCTTATCACATTCACAGCCGCTTCGTTGTTAAAATTCAGATTTGAAGCAGTCACCGAGGTGAGCCTCGCACTCTCTTCTGCTAAGGCATCACAGAAAGCCCTGTGCGTAATGAAGCTGTCCTTCCTGTTCACATCAACACGTTCAATGAAAAAAAAAAAAACCCATTAATTATCTCATCATTCCCAAATTTAATGCCACGAAACATGGAACTCTAAGCTTTTTTTAATTCAAAAACTTAGATTTTGAAGAAGCCAATAGGCTAATAATTCCTCACATATAGTACCAATCTAAATTTAATTTTAATTAAAAACAAGGTAAACTTGCTTAGTTCAAATGAGAGTTAGAAAAAAAAAATAGTGATTTGAAATGCGAGATAAATGTCAAATTAAACGATTACTTTTATGTCCAAACTAACTGTTATCCAAACCAATCATACCTTCAACGTTCAGTGAAGAAATAATTAAAATAGGTACCTGGAGAATAGGGTACCACAATCACATTTGTATTCTCTAGTTCCACAGGTTTTGGTGTGAGCTTTCCAGTCAGATTGGACTGCGTATTTCTTGGAGCACTTGTCACACTTCCATTTCTTCTCTCCATGTTTTCTGCTGAAGTGCTTCTTGATGCCGGTGAGGTCTCCGAGAGCTCTGGCAGGGTCATGGTGGACGCATGTCTTCTCCGGGCAGATGTAGACCTTCTTTCGCACCTCTTTGTTGGACCTTTGTCGTAGCTTCCATGGCAGGTTGTGACCCCTCCGGTGAAGCTGAAGGTTCTGATCTCTCTGAAACCCTTTGTTGCATATCTCACATATGAACCTGTTCGTTGCCATAAGCGTTTTCGGTGACAGCGCAATGACCTCCGCATCTGGATCTGTTCTTAGCTCAATAAAATTATTAATATAGAAAACTAAAAAGGATAAAGAAAAAGAAAATAAAAGGAGGATACTTGAATTAATTACCTGGTGTTCCTGGAAGGTTTCGCTTCTTCTTGGGAATAGGTTTAGGGTTAGGGCTTGGGTTTTGTGGTGGAGCGAAGCCTCCGATTGAAGAAGATAAGGAAAAGGGGTCACCAGACATCATCTTTGCATATATAATGGAATATGGTTAGCTAGCGAAGCAGTGAGTGAGTAAGTGAGAAGCAGAAGAAAACAGCTAACTTTCAAAGGTTTCAGACCAGTACAAACAAGAAAGCAAAAGCCAAATTAACATAAATTGTTTTGGATGGTATTCAAATCTGTAAGACCTGGCTTGATTCTGCCACCGTTAAGAAAAAGCCATAGACGAAAGAACTTGAATTTATATATATATATATCACCAAAAATATTAATATATAAAAGCTGGAAAGAAAGACTACACTTTATACTAATGCAAAGGGCTTCGGACTTTTGCAGCTGGTGATCTGGTTTCTTGTTTGTTTGATTTCATAGGCGCATAGGATAAAATCAAATACCCATAGTCGTGAACTCTAGTTAGCTTCTCTCTCTTAGCTCACTCACTCTGAATGTCTTTGGTGTTATGTGGAGTCTCTTTTTCACATCTTATTTACTGGCATCTCTCAAAGAAGGTCAGCCATAGATTTTGACGGGTCACCTCTCGCACCCCTTTCTCTCTCTTCCACACTGAGACACACACAAACAGACACGACACACACGCACATCTGTGTGCGAGGGAGTGAAACTATATATGCCTTTGCCTTGTAAACCAGAATATGTATTGGGAGATCAGGATTTTGTGTGTGTGTGTGTGTGTGTGTGGAGTATATTAAATACTTGATACTCCACAAACTCCAAACTGTTTGTTTAAAAAGCCGAGTTTTTTTTTTTAAATTTCAAAAAGCCTCATATCATAGTGTGGACCTTTTCGGAGAAGCGAATAAATTAAAATAATGCTCGATACGCATAATAATATAATATCTTGTGGTAGCTAGTAGTTTGGACTTAGGGGTTGGGGTGTGCATGGATTGAGAGAAGAAAAGAGAAAATCAAGGTTAAAATGATGGTGGGGTTGACGGAAAAAGTGAAATACCTTTATGAGAGCTTTTACCAGGTATAGAATGATTAAGCCATAGTTACACTGAAGACTCCTTTTTTAGCATGCGAGAGACAAGGGGAGGCGCAGAGGGGTCAGAGAAGCTTTGACAATTACACACACAAGTACGCAAAGGGAGAGAACCATTACAACTTCATTCATATACGTAATTTCATACTCGCTTTTTTTAAAAAAAATAAATAAATAAACTCTCATATTCAAATTTGGTAAATAGAAAAAATACGCAAAGGGAGAGAACCATTACAACTTCATTCATATACGTAATTTCATACTCGCTTTTTTTTAAAAAAATAAATAAATAAACTCTCATATTCATATTTGGTAAATAGAAAAAATAGTATTGAGACAACTTTAATTACTGTTTTATGGTCATACTTCACACAAAGAGAGAAAATTGATTGATATATAAATAATTTGATACTTGTTTTCATTATTTAAAAAACACGACTGAATCGGCTAATTTAATAAAAAAAATTAATGAACCAGTTAATTACACAAATAATTCAGTTGAACTCACTGAATTGTTCAATGAAAACATCAATCAAAAACAAAGAAAAAATCAATAAAATCGAGGTGGTTCATTTGTTGAAGCAATTTTAGTTTTCTTTTTTTAAAATTGTTTTGATACTTTTTTTTTAATTTTTCATGCGTTTTATGTAATATGTTATTTTACATACAGGTACTATTTGATATAATATTTTATGACTAATTTTAAATTTTATTCTATGTTTATATATTATTTACATCAACTATTATTGTTAAATGTGTACAAAAATATTTAATAGCTTATCTAATCCCTTTATAAATTTGTCAAATAGATATATATATATATATATATATATATATGAAAAAATTTATTAATCTATTATATTAGATTTAAATGTATAAAATAAATATATATATATAATTACGATTGAATCAATATACTTTGAACTAATAATACTATGATCTAATTTTTAAAAACTTATTTTTTTTTAAAGTTATATTAATACCGTAGGAATTTTATATTGAAATTTGAAAGATAAACTAAATAAAAATTGAGTGAATATCCGAACTCTCTCTCTCTCATGCTTCCAACCAAGAGAGAGAGAGTATGTGGTATGTGATGTGGGGTCATAGTGTGTTTGTGGGGTGTGATGTGGTTCTCTTTTCCCAAGGGAAGGTGATAGATAGGACCGTCCGTGATACCACTGAGTGTGTCAGCGTCAAGGGGGATGGAGCCCACATAAACGAGAGAGCGGGGCCCATTGTTCACCGTCCATAATCCATATATCATCTCATCCCATCCCAAAAAGTGCGAGTGAAGACGGAAGAGCGATGCTTGAGCTTCATGCTTTCTCTATCACAATGATGCCCTCTCCTCCCCATTCGGGGGGTGACAGTAACACTAACACTACCAGATACAACCAAGTTAATGAAAGGTCACTCCCCTTCCCTCCCTCCCACCCCCAACGTTAGTTGTCGTAGTAAGTACGTATACTCGTACATCACATTACGCTACAATATAATGTTTAGATTTAGGAGTTATTTTAGTCTGAGATTCATTGACTTTTTATTATTATTAAATAACTGTAAATTTTATCTATCAAAATAAAATTTATAACTATTTAATAATTATAGAAGGGACTAAACAGTCTTTTTAATTTAAACTTAAAAAGCTAAAGAGACTCGTTCACTTTCTATAATCATTGATTATGAGTTTTATCTATCTAAATAAGATTCATAATTATTTAATGACTGTGAAAAAAACTAAAAATCGAATTTTCTTAGCTCAAAGTCAAAAAAAGTCCCCAAATCTCGTGAAGCATGTCTCCTAACATCATCTTACTGTACTCCTGTTTCACTTTGGTCACCATCGCTATTCGCTATGCACTGCGCCCTTCCAATTTGAGCCACTTTTCCACTGCTTATGCATCCTTTATTTGTTTCTGCCATCTACATCTTAACCACTCCTCTGTCCAAAGGTGTACCATTCATGAAATGTTATCACATCCGGTACTCTCAAAATGACATGCGTTTCAGTTCGCACTCTTTGGTAAGTAGGCCTATCTGGATTGAGAAAATTAAATTTGTTTAAAAATAAGTTTAAACAGAACGGCTTTGTCAACTCATTTATTTTTTATTTTTTATATTAATAAAATTATTTTAATATATTTTATAATTAACTTATTTTCTTTCTTTTAGTTAAAGTTAAACACCCCTAACAAACATATTTTACCTTGTATATATATAAAGGAATGACAGACTGACCTGAGTCTATAAACAAGTTAATATATACATAACAGAGTCTATAAACACCCCTAACAAACAGACTTAGGCACTAACAAACAGACTTAGGCATTAAAAAGGAATTCGATTAATAAATGAGTGGCCCAATCTCTTTGACAGTCTGAACCCAATATATATCTGACTGGTTACTTAATTAAACATATATATATATATATAAAGCCACTAAAGTTAATATCAACTTTTAAACCGCTTTAATCACCGAATATTAAAACATATTTTACCCTATATATATTAACTTGCTCTTGTTAAAAGACCAATAAAGGATTACAAATCAATTGAACTTTAGTGCATGTAAATCATTTCATCATTTAGTTCAATGAGTCGATGATAATTCACTCTGGGCCTGTCAAATTCAATGGAAGGCGGGGTCCACAAAGTTTGATAATTTGGCAGATTTTCTAAAAGTCGACCACTGTCACAACTCACAGCTCACAACTGCACTTTTTTATTTAAGCATTAATTGTTAAATCATCATTATTGATTAGTAATTGACGCATTATTTTTTCATTCCCACTAGCCAAAGGTTGATATATATATATATATATATATATATATATATATATATATTTCTAAAAAATGTCAACAGTATATATATTAACGGCGATATGTCAAGCAATCTCTATCCATAAAGTTCTTAATTAACATCGTTAATTATGAACCTCTTTTGCGCTTTAACATTTTTTTTTTGTCAAATAAATACTACCCGTGCAATTGTGAATAACTGAAAAATGTTAATGTGAATTTTTCTTTTATTATTTGGGAATTTTTTTGGGGTGCACAATAAATCAACATCAATGGTTATATATAAGGGAATATTCCCCTACCAATCACAAACTTAAGTAGACCTGAGGATTATTTGGCTGATAAAGACATCTTACCTCACACCAACATAATTGAAGAGAATTAGATTATCAGACTTCAAGCCAAGGCAATGGCTTAATAAATCATTTACCCATGTGATTAAGTAAAAAGAACTTAAATAAATTTACCATATTTATTAATTAACAACGTACGCATTGATCCATTTACTTTTAATTAAAGGAATAGATATTATTATACTAAATAAGCAAGTAATTTGTGCGAGTTAAGCAACTCCTATTTAATGATTCCACGTGATTAAAATTTACTTACAACTCTTATGTGTGTTTGTGTACGTGATTCGTGGGATTTACTTTTATTCTCTCTATTTCCAACAACTATGTCTCCTATCAACAACATTTTTCTATCTCAAGCAACAACTACATCGAGATTAATTGCCTTTTCCCCCGTCAACTAATCGCTACCGTTTAACTAAAAGCTAGGCTGATATGAGCACTACTCCATAGGGCATACCAATACCATGTGTCTCATATTTTAACCTCATAATATATATATATAGATACATAAATAGATATAGATAGGTAGAGAGGGAGGTTGAGCCTTTACCCTCCCAAAATGCACAAGTGTACGTAGGTCACGTTTGGTACGCAATAAGATAAAAAAAAAAAAAAAGGAAAATGGATAGACATAAAAATAATATATTTGGTATGTAATTAAAAAAAAGATGTGTTTAGTATAAAAATGTTTGAAAGAAAAAAAGTAAGGAATCTATTAGGAATTTTCCTAAATACACCTTATGAATTTTTTTTGCTTTGGTTTTCATAAGTAAAATAATCCAAGCAAATTTTTGAACCTTTAGAACCCCACAGCCTTCAGACATGATATTCATCTTCATGGTCTCTTTGCCTCAGGTCTTTGTCTCACATCTCGGCATTACAGACTCCTAACCCATTTGCCCCTCTCTCGACTCGGGTCTCGCTGGTGTATAGACCCACAACCTGTCATCTCCTTCAATTCCTCTCACTCGTTGTCCTCCTCCTCTGCCCTCCCCCTCAATATTTGTCTCTGGTCGATAGAAAACACAAAGGAGACAAACCAGGTCAGAGATAGGACGAACAACAGGTAAGCACCATGAATAGATGCACCAGTAACCACGAATGGAAGCATGAGAGCTTCAGCCAGCAAAGACAACCAACACATTTGAATTAGGGCACCAGTGAGGACAATTTCAAAATTAAGATAATAATTTGAGGGTATTTTGGTCTTTTTAACTGATTTTCCTCATGTTTTATCAAGGAAAAAAAATTAAGGAAATCTGAGTACTGTTCATGACCAGGATTCCTTGATTTTTTCCCATATCCCACTTGAGAAAACGCACCAAACAAAAGAAAAGGTGAGGGAGGCTGGAATTTCATTTTCTTTTTTTTTGATGAAACGGTACCAAACGTCCCGTAGTTATACAATTAAAGGGAGGACTAAAGAATATCTAAAGAGTTATATAGAGTAGGAGTGCGAAACTACAATTGGTTTATATTTTTTGTTCCATTAATTGAGAGTATTATTTTATCTAATAAAATAAAAATAATTGATCTCTTTGAGATTTGTTAAGTTAAAATGGTAGAGTCTTTTTTAAATTGATATTTTCAAAAATTAAATTATTATCATTCTTAAAGTTCAAATAGTCTCTATTGCTATGATTAATTAACTTATTACTTAATTTGGTATAAGGTGTTTATAGTGTAATACCCATGAAAAATAAAATATAAATGCGTGTTTTCAAACTACTGTTACTATTTACGTATATGGTACTGTTCATTTATACAATCAAAATGTCAAATACTAGATGTGGTTTGAAAACTAGAAAGAAGTTTGTAAGAGAAAATGACGTTTTATGTGTAAACATACCCTCAGGGACTAAATTGAAAGGACTGAATTGAAAAGAAACTTAAAGGTTTAAGGTGAAAGGATAGTTTTCCCTTTAAAGTTTCTAATAGTAAATAAACGAAAATTTTCCATCGCGTAAGGTGCACAGTAACTGCATTATTAGAAATGTCATTTTCATGAATAGTAAATTGAATATTTTATTAGCGCATAGTGTCAAATAGTACCCTTGACTTTTGCTATAAATAGGCCCTTCCATTTCACTTCTAAACTCACACCTTCAACTTCTCTTCTTCCCTCCTTAAGTTTCTCTTGCTCCGACGCTAGGCTTCTGAGATTTTGGGCCTTTCCGTTTTTGCTTAGGTAAGGATACTATGCCCTTTCTATGTCTTTCAAATTTTAGAAGTTATTTTCTTAAGTATGCTCTGTGGTTGCGGCTTTGGCCGATCTTCCACATCAGAAAAACTGTCGTTAGCTGTTATTTTGATTCTCTGATTACCGAAATAGAATATAATCTGTGGAGAATACATGTCTAGGAAAGTTCTGGCTAAGGAAAGACCTGGTTTTTAAGTGTGTCCAGTGTGACCCTCCACTCTTTCCTGGGAACTTACCTGGTGTACTCTTTTACAGACTGTATTCTGTATTTCCGGTATGAATAGTACCCATACGTATGAATAGTGACCGTATGAATAGTACCCATACGTATGAATAGTGACCGTATGAATAGTACCCGTACGTATGAATAGTGACCGTATGAATAGTACCCGTACGTATGAACAGTATCTGTACGAAAATGATCTTAACGTACTTTCTGTAATCTTTCATGAAAATCTCTGTAGCGGAACACTGAAATTCACCTGCGTACTCTTGTCCGTAACGATTTAGAGAAGTGATACTCGTACGGAATCCAGGTGAGTGAAACGACCCTGTTTTAATAGAGTTTTAGCATTACTGGTGATAAAAAGTATGTCGTAGGACACTCCCAAGATTCATAGGGAGAAATTGGATTCAGAATGACGAATATAATGAGATAATTAATCCAGAAGTATGGATAAGACAAAGCAAGTATCTCATGATGATATGAAATTTGAATCATATAGTTATATACTATACCTGTTATATGGATGAGTATTATATTGTGCTTCTGATTATGATATGAACTGTTGTACTATTGATTGTGATTGAGCGGTACAGTACCCCCTCTCACGGCAAGGCGGAAAACCCGGGTTAAAGGGTGTCTTGACCAATGAGTGTGGAGACAACGATTCCCTCAGTAGGGATATAGCCCGGATTGGTGATAAATCCGTGAGGCGCCCTAGCTAAGAGGATGAGGTTGTGCGTCATGGCGGAAAAATACAAAATTGGTGAGCCAGCCTGTGTGCGCTCTCCGGGATATATTGCCATTGACGAGTACTAGTATCGTTTGTTGAATTGGATGAATTTTTCTTGTATGTAATTTCTAACTATGTCTATTGGTTGAGCTTGAGCCTTCGGATATGCTTGCATGACTGGTGATGTATTTGAATTTTATTAACGCAAGGCCGATTTGCTCACTGAGTTTAAAAGCTCACACTGTTTATACAAACTTTTTGTTCAGATCAGGTTGCCGCCGAAGTACATCCGTTAGAGGAGTAGATCACGTTGGACCTTCCCGCTGTCGGGTAGGCCCTTCTTTTGTTATACAGTATGTTGCTCTGTAACCGTCTAGGACATCTAGGTCAGGGGTTTGGTATTTGGCTTGTATTTCAGTATGATAATGTATTTCGTACTGAGGATCTATTATTTTTAATTAAGAAAATCTGATGTATTTTCTTTGTATTTATTAAGGAATGGTATTTTGAGAATATAGAGATAATGACTAACGATTTTACTTGTGGGAAGAATTTATCGAAAGGCTTACAGTGATGGGATATTCATCATTGTGCCGGTCATGTGCCTAGAAAATGGGTCGTGACAAAGTTGGTATCAGAGCATAGGTTGTTAGGTCTCCTAGTGATTACAGAGCAAGGTGTCTTTAGTGGGCCTTCCCCTATTGTCGTGACTGCAGCACGACCATAGGATGAAGATCCACCAAAAGCCCTGTAGAGATTAAAATCCATTTCTTTCGTGTCTTTACTTGAAGCATAATAGTGACGATATATATTATTCTTAATTGTAGAATAAGTTTAGATGGCACCAAGAAAATCAAACGCTTCTGGAATCCGCACAAGATCTGGCAGGGCCTTGGTCCCTCCAGCTGCTCAGTCAGCAAATGCAAGACTGGAGATGCCTAATCGTGCAGAAGATAACCATGCACAAAACAGAGAAATATCCACTGAAAACCCTGGAAGAAATGCTGGAGAACCATCACAAATTGACGCGACTGTAGTGATGGAAGCATTAGCTGCAATGCAGAACGAGGTGAATGGGCTAAAGGAACTTTTGATGGGACAATCATCTGAAGATGGCTCACAGGCATCAGTACATGCTGCAAAAGTACAAGAGACAGACCAGATGCCACCTCCACCCCCTCCTCAGGATTGGGTAGGTACAGAGGTCAAAATCTCGGAATTTATGAAGCTGAATCCGCCAACCTTTGCAGGAGATGTTAATGAAGACCCACAACGTTTTCTAGATGACTGTGAGAAAATCCTTGACACGTTAGAATGCCCTGAACCTCGAAAAGTAACCCTTGTTACCTTTCAGTTAAGAGGTAAGGCCGACCGCTGGTGGCGAACATGGAAGAAGGGCATGGCCAGAAATGCCCCACCCATTAAATGGAATGACTTTAAAAGAATTTTTCGAGAACAATTTATTCCGGAGAGTATACGAGAAGCAAAGATGAATGAGTTTGAGGCACTCCGGCAAGGATCACGAACCGTCGATGAATACGACAATCTGTTTATAGAGTTGTCTGAATATGCTACTCACATGGTCCTAACTGAGAAAGAAAAGATCCGACGATTTATTAAAGGCCTTCGAGAGTCTTTATTTGACAGGGTGGGATCGAAAATACGAGATTTTTCATTTTACACAGAAGCCGTCGACATCGCCCGTATGATGGAAGAAAGAGATATGCAAAAAGAAAAATGGAATAACAAAAGAAAGAGGAAGCAAGATGAGAAATCACGCTACCACGGAGAGAGTTCTGGACGTGCAGCCTCTACTGCTAGTGCACCACAGCGTCAACAAAGTGGTACAGGGGGTCAACAAAGGCCCTGGTGCTCTAAATGTGAAAGAAATCACTTCGGAGCTTGTTTTGTCAACAACAACACTAGGGTCTGTTACCAATGTGGTCAACAGGGCCACATCAAAAGAGATTGCCCCCAACTCTACACAAGATCTGGCCAAGGGTCAGTACGCCCTAATCAATCAGAGGCTACTGTTGCCAACAGAGCCCCTGTAACTGTAGGAGGCAATGGAATCGGAAGAGGTGCTGGCAGAGGACAAGGTGGTCGAGGGCAGGCTTCAGCAGGCCGAGGGAACGCTCGAGTATTCGCTTTAACCCGTCAAGATGCTCAGGCGTCTAATGCGGTGGTAGCAGGTACTCTTCTGATTGAATCAAATTTTGCACATGTTTTGTTTGACTCTGGCTCTACGCATTCCTATGTGTCACCATTCTTTGCTAAGAACTTTAAGCAAAAAGTTGTTAGATTAGAATGTCCGTTTTTAGTAACTACGCCTACTGGAGGCACCTTACTAATAGAACGAGGCTATCGAGCTTGCAAGGTAAGAGTCGGGGAAATAAATACAACAGTAGACCTAATGCTGTTAGATATGACAGACTTTGATGTCATCTTGGGCATGGATTGGCTGGCATCTTGTCATGCCACCCTGGATTGCTATAATAAGATAGTTAAATTTAATATTCCGGGGGAGCCTTCTTTCGTATTTCATGGTGAACGGAATGAAATTTCTGGGAATCTTATATCTTTAATGTGTGCCCAACGTTTATTGCGAAAGGGCTGTAAAGGATACTTGGCATTCGTTAAAGATATTAAGAAAGAAGAACTAAAAGTAGAAGACGTTCCAGTAGTCCAGGAGTTTGTAGATGTCTTCCCAGATGATCTACCAGGTATACCCCCAGATCGAGAGATTGAGTTCCAGATAGAGTTAGCACCAGATACTCGCCCAATCTCCATACCCCCTTATAGAATGGCACCAACAGAATTAAAAGAGTTAAAAACTCAGTTACAGGACTTGCTAGACAAAGGCTTTATAAGGTCAAGTTATTCACCTTGGGGAGCTCCTGTTCTGTTCGTGAAAAAGAAGGACGGATCGATGAGACTATGCATAGATTACAGGCAACTGAATAAGGTAACTATCAAAAATAAATACCCGTTGCCTCGCATCGACGACCTTTTCGATCAACTTCAAGGAGCCAAGTGTTTTTCAAAGATTGACTTGAGGTCTGGTTATCACCAACTCAAGATCAAGGAGGAGGATGTGTCTAAAACAGCCTTCCGTACCAGATATGGGCACTACGAGTTCTTGGTAATGTCATTTGGATTAACGAATGCACCAGCTGCTTTCATGGATTTAATGAATAGGATTTTTAAATCCTTTTTAGACAAATTTGTCATTGTCTTCATAGACGACATTCTGGTGTACTCAAAGACTTCAGAAGAGCACGAACAACACCTTCGTGTTGTGTTGCAGACATTGAGGGATCATCAATTGTACGCCAAATTCTCTAAATGCGAGTTTTGGATTGATCGTGTAACTTTCTTGGGACATGTAATCTCCAAAGATGGCATCCAAGCAGACCCAAGCAAAGTAGAAGCGGTCAAAATGTGGCCTAGACCTACCTCCGTCACGGAGATTCGCAGCTTCTTGGGATTGGCAGGATATTATCGTCGTTTCATCCAAAATTTTTCCCAGTTAGCCGCCCCTCTCACACGACTGACTAGGAAAGGGGTAAAGTACCAATGGGATGACGCTTGTGAAGAAAGCTTCCAAGAACTCAAGAAAAGGTTAATCTCCGCACCTGTATTAGTCTTACCCTCAGGACCAGGAGATTTTACAGTATACTGCGATGCATCAAGAGTAGGGTTGGGATGTGTTCTCATGCAGCATGGCCAGGTAGTGGCATATGCATCGAGACAACTTAAGAAACATGAACAAAACTACCCCACCCACGATCTGGAAATGGCAGCAGTAGTTTTCGCTTTAAAGATATGGCGACATTATCTATACGGAGAAACTTGCGAAATCTACACTGACCATAAAAGTCTAAAATATATTTTCGACCAAAAGGACTTAAACTTGAGGCAGAGGAGATGGGTAGAATTACTAAAAGATTATGATTGCAATATTCTTTACCACCCAGGCAAAGCGAACGTGGTAGCAGATGCCTTGAGTCGAAAATCTATGGGTAGTCTGGCCCATATAGCAGTAACAAAAAGACCCTTGATCCAAGAACTACAAGAGCTGAGAGCAAAAGGTGCTACTCTTGAGGTTACAAGGACAGGATCATTCTTAGCCCATATCAAGGCTAGATCTTCCCTTGTTGACCAGATACGGATATCTCAAATGGAGGATCCTGAGCTTGTCCAAATTATGGAAAAGGTGAAGATTGGTGAAGTGAATAGTTTCACACTCGACGATACAGGAGTCTTACATTTTGAACAACGGTTGTGTGTACCACATGTTGGAACTCTTAGACGAGACATCATGGAAGAAGGTCATCGTGCTGCATATGCTGTACATCCAGGAGCCACCAAGATGTATCAGGATCTGAAACAGATCTACTGGTGGAAAGGAATGAAACAAGACATAGCAGAATTTGTGTCTCGTTGTTTAACATGTCAACAGGTTAAGGCTGAGCATCTAAAGCCAGGAGGCTCGTTACAACGATTAGAGATTCCTGAATGGAAATGGGAACTAGTGACGATGGACTTTGTTGTTGGTCTACCTCGTTCCACAGGAGGTTATGACTCAGTTTGGGTCATTGTTGACCGACTAACCAAATCAGCACACTTCATTCCAGTCAAAACCACTTATGGTGTAGTAACGTTGGCACAATTGTATATTAAAGAAATAGTAAAGTTGCATGGAGTACCTATATCTATCATTTCTGATAGAGGTCCTCAATTTACCTCTCGTTTCTGGAGAAGTTTTCAGGAGGCATTAGGTACTCGAGTGGACCTTAGTACCGCTTTTCACCCACAGACAGACGGACAGTCAGAGCGGACGATTCAGACACTAGAGGATATGTTACGAGCTTGTATTCTAGATTTCAGTGGTAGCTGGGAAAAGCATTTGTATCTTGTAGAGTTCGCATATAACAACAGCTACCAGGCCACTATTGGGATGGCACCCTTTGAGGCCTTGTATGGGAGACGTTGCAGATCTCCGATCGGTTGGTTCGAGGTAGGTGAAGCGAAAGTATTAGGACCTGACTTGGCCCAGGATGCCCTAACCAAGGTTAAGACAATACAAGATAGGATGCGAGCAGCTCAAAGTAGACAAAAGGCATACGCTGACCACAGACGACGTGATTTGGAGTTCTCAGTCGGCGATATGGTATTCCTTAAGGTCTCTCCAATGAAAGGTGTGTTGAGATTTGGAAGGAAAGGAAAGTTGAGTCCTAGATACATCGGGCCTTATGAGATTCTAGAACGAGTGGGAAAAGTGGCTTATCGGCTTGCCCTACCTATGGATCTGGAAGGGATTCACCCTGTTTTTCACGTATCCATGTTAAGGAAGTACCTTCATGACCCTTCTCACATACTTCACCCTTCTCAGAATGATTCTATCCTAGTAGATGAAAACTTGTCATACGAGGAGATACCGGTAGCTATCCTCGATAGTCAAGTAAAGAAACTCCGATCTAAGGAGATTCCATCCGTCAAGGTTTTGTGGAGGAATCAAACTCACGAAGAAGCCACATGGGAAGCCGAGGCCGACATGCGTTCTAGATATCCGCATCTTTTTACGACTTGAGGTAATTTAAATTCGGAGGACCGAATTTCTTAAAGGGGGTGATAATGTAATACCCATGAAAAATAAAATATAAATGCGTGTTTTCAAACTACTGTTACTATTTACGTATATGGTACTGTTCATTTATACAATCAAAATGTCAAATACTAGATGTGGTTTGAAAACTAGAAAGAAGTTTGTAAGAGAAAATGACGTTTTATGTGTAAACATACCCTCAGGGACTAAATTGAAAGGACTGAATTGAAAAGAAACTTAAAGGTTTAAGGTGAAAGGATAGTTTTCCCTTTAAAGTTTCTAATAGTAAATAAACGAAAATTTTCCATCGTACGCGTAAGGTGCACAGTAACTGCATTATTAGAAATGTCATTTTCATGAATAGTAAATTGAATATTTTATTAGTGCATAGTGTCAAATAGTACCCTTGACTTTTGCTATAAATAGGCCCTTCCATTTCACTTCTAAACTCACACCTTCAACTTCTCTTCTTCCCTCCTTAAGTTTCTCTTGCTCCGACGCTAGGCTTCTGAGATTTTGGGCCTTTCCGTTTTTGCTTAGGTAAGGATACTATGCCCTTTCTATGTCTTTCAAATTTTAGAAGTTATTTTCTTAAGTATGCTCTGTGGTTGCGGCTTTGGCCGATCTTCCACATCAGAAAAACTGTCGTTAGCTGTTATTTTGATTCTCTGATTACCGAAATAGAATATAATCTGTGGAGAATACATGTCTAGGAAAGTTCTGGCTAAGGAAAGACCTGGTTTTTAAGTGTGTCCAGTGTGACCCTCCACTCTTTCCTGGGAACTTACCTGGTGTACTCTTTTACAGACTGTATTCTGTATTTCCGGTATGAATAGTACCCATACGTATGAATAGTGACCGTATGAATAGTACCCATACGTATGAATAGTGACCGTATGAATAGTACCCGTACGTATGAATAGTGACCGTATGAATAGTACCCGTACGTATGAACAGTATCTGTACGAAAATGATCTTAACGTACTTTCTGTAATCTTTCATGAAAATCTCTGTAGCGGAACACTGAAATTCACCTGCGTACTCTTGTCCGTAACGATTTAGAGAAGTGATACTCGTACGGAATCCAGGTGAGTGAAACGACCCTGTTTTAATAGAGTTTTAGCATTACTGGTGATAAAAAGTATGTCGTAGGACACTCCCAAGATTCATAGGGAGAAATTGGATTCAGAATGACGAATATAATGAGATAATTAATCCAGAAGTATGGATAAGACAAAGCAAGTATCTCATGATGATATGAAATTTGAATCATATAGTTATATACTATACCTGTTATATGGATGAGTATTATATTGTGCTTCTGATTATGATATGAACTGTTGTACTATTGATTGTGATTGAGCGGTACAGTACCCCCTCTCACGGCAAGGCGGAAAACCCGGGTTAAAGGGTGTCTTGACCAATGAGTGTGGAGACAACGATTCCCTCAGTAGGGATATAGCCCGGATTGGTGATAAATCCGTGAGGCGCCCTAGCTAAGAGGATGAGGTTGTGCGTCATGGCGGAAAAATACAAAATTGGTGAGCCGGCCTGTGTGCGCTCTCCGGGATATATTGCCATTGACGAGTACTAGTATCGTTTGTTGAATTGGATGAATTTTTCTTGTATGTAATTTCTAACTATGTCTATTGGTTGAGCTTGAGCCTTCGGATATGCTTGCATGACTGGTGATGTATTTGAATTTTATTAACGCAAGGCCGATTTGCTCACTGAGTTTAAAAGCTCACACTGTTTATACAAACTTTTTGTTCAGATCAGGTTGCCGCCGAAGTACATCCGTTAGAGGAGTAGATCACGTTGGACCTTCCCGCTGTCGGGTAGGCCCTTCTTTTGTTATACAGTATGTTGCTCTGTAACCGTCTAGGACATCTAGGTCAGGGGTTTGGTATTTGGCTTGTATTTCAGTATGATAATGTATTTCGTACTGAGGATCTATTATTTTTAATTAAGAAAATCTGATGTATTTTCTTTGTATTTATTAAGGAATGGTATTTTGAGAATATAGAGATAATGACTAACGATTTTACTTGTGGGAAGAATTTATCGAAAGGCTTACAGTGATGGGATATTCATCATTGTGCCGGTCATGTGCCTAGAAAATGGGTCGTGACATATAGGCTCGGTTCAATTTAATTTGGAGAACCGAACTAAACGATTTTGTAAAACGATGGACCTATTTAGTTTTATTTTTAGGCAGTTTAGTTCGGTTTTGAATATTTTCATTTATAATAATTTGTGTTTTTAATTTCAATGAAATATATATAAATATAAAAAAAGACTAAATTAATTAAAATATTTATATATATATATAAATAATTTTGTTGACATAAAAATATATAAATATTATATTATGTATATAATATTTTTTTATATATAAAGTTAATTTGATTTTAACTGAATTAAACTAAACATAATCGAAAATTGAACTGAACCGAACTAATTAAAATTTATATTTCAAAAATCGATTTGGACTTAATTATTTGGTTTTAGTTGATTTTTAATTGGTTTGGTTTAATTTGATTCTGCTAAATCAATTTAGTTTAGTTTTGAACATTATTAATTTAGTGTGTTTATGTATATAAATGTGTGTGTGTGTGTTCCTATTTTTGGTGGCCTTGATAGATGCAGCAGCATTATAATTAGGTTACTAATTAAGCTATATCTCATCTGGTCTTAGGAGTGTAAATGTGGCAATGGGTTTGAAAAATAAGGGGTACGTACTTCAACTATGACTTTCCAAGCTGTCACTCTTTTACACCAAACTCGTGCATAATTATTTTAATCAAAAGTAAGATCGGTGCAATTTACCTTAACTACAAAGATAAAGGTTCCACCAATTCATCTCATTTTCGTTGAGACTAGCTATTTGATTCTGTGGTGACATATTAAAATATCAACACTACATTATCATCTCCAGACGTAATTAATTAAATTAATGACATGTATAGAGACCAAGTGATTAAGATTGCATCATAGTGGAATTGGTGGCTGCCCAAGATTAGGTGAAAATTAGCGATCAAACCAAGAAAATAATTAATAATTAATCACATATAAAATTAGAAGATAAAGTATAAAAGAAGGGGGGACAACCTGTTTGACAATATTAATATTGTATTAAAGAATTGAATGATCACCAATGGGTTACGTCTTACATTGATACATCAAAAAATAAATTATTAATTTAATTCTTGTAAAATTACATTTATTTCATCTTTAACAGATTGAATATTTCTATTTAATTCATAAAAAAATATTTTACTTGTCAAAGCAATGTTTTGGTAATGACAAATTTGATATTAACAACGACATTTTTATTTAATATATAACAGACTAGTGATTTGAACTTTATGACCACCTACTAAACTATATATATATATATATATATATATATATATATATCTATTGTCAGTAAAACACGACTTAGTGGCTTGACAACGTTATATTTGAAAATTTAACCAAAAAAAATTAAATTAAAATAAATACAATTTTTTACCAATATTAAAATAGAGATCAATCTTTTAAGAATATAATTTTTAAAGAAGCAAATTAATAATTTACTCCATATTCTGTAAGCATTTAGGGCTTCCTTTCCAATCTACAATATTGTATGTATATATTCCCTCATCCCCATTTTGGTATCCTATGCTGTTTGCTGCCATTGCCAACACATGTGATAACTACTTAATTAGTTTTATAATTAAACTTAGTTTTTCATTAATTTGAGGTAGGCCCTGTGAAAGGAATGAATTGAATCTCGCAGGGTGTGATTTGATTACATGTTTCAATAATAATACTTATATATGTCCGACCAGATAACGACATCCCTCGATCGCATCCATCTTATTCCAAATGGAGAAGGTCCCCCCCTGTCCTTCAATTCATGCTGATTCCTCTCTCTGCTTGGATTTTTTTTTTTTAACACTTCCTGGATTTTATTTACACAACTATAAAACATTCATTTTATTCTATACCCCAAAACGCGTTTAATTATTACTTATTAGTGCAAGATATTCCACGTCCCTCATTAATTCTAGTTCTTGGTGTTTGTGCGTGTTTATATATTTATATAGGGCATTAATGTATATATGCACAAGTAGTATGTTTGTTATATATACAGCTTAACAGCGATCGATGTCCGTCTTCTTTATTTAAGAATAATTTTTGCATATGATGATGCCAAAGCGTCATTGATGAATTTGGCCTGAGGTTAATATCTATATATATATATACATATAATATTTATATGTTGTTGATCTTGCATATATCTTGGGACGTATTAGTTGGTGTTTGATTTATGAAGATGCATGGATCGAAGGTTCTGCTTTGGCAGTTTTGACTGATAGGTGTATACACAACTGCTTCATTTGGTGATATATTGGTAAATAAGGATGAAAGAGTGGGTCATGGATGGATGCGAAAGCAACTTCTCCCAACTTTTTTATTAAATTGTTTTAATTAATGTCAATTTGGTAATGAGCAGCATATACATGAATATTAGGTTATAATATTGATAATATATCAATTTTGGTCCTTGCTGATCACTTTGGTTCTTCTTTCAAAAAAGGAATCAAAGACTTTTAAGAAAAGCAGCGTCTAGCGCGGAAGCAGGAGGCAATAATAGTACAAAATAATATATCTGATATCTAACCCAGAGAGGTAGTACCACGGCACCAAAAGATTAAAGCTGCTTCTTCTCATCACTTGAAATATATATAAATCCACTGCCAAACACATAAGGTCAATTGGCGGAGAGTTATTCTAACTTAATAAGTAGTTTTAAGTATGAATCTTTAATAATACAGCTGTATTGCAATTTTAGCTAGAAGAATTTTGTGTGATTTTACCTAATTTAAATATAGATTAATCAATGTTCGTGTTTAAATAACACATGGTGCAAACAAATATATATATATATATATATGTATAAACCCTGAAGTTTCAAACACAAACACCGTATCTCCTCCCGGATTTTAAGTGGAGACATTTATTCCAGACTTAAATAGCAAGCACACCTGCTGTATACATATTTACACATACACACTAACTGGGCCCATTCCATGACTGTCATGTATGCATTTGCGAGATTCTACTTTTCAAATCAAAGAAAACTACCAGTACCAGCGATGATCGGTTTAAGCAATCAAGGTCTACTGTAAATAAAGAAATCAGTCCTAATAACTGCCAAGAAAATTTCATATCTTTACAATTTAACCCAGTTTAAATCAGATTTGTCAAGAGCCCAACAAATTTCTTGATACTAATGATTCAAATAGAAAATAGAAATAAATTAAGTTTGATAAGTAGACTTGAATTTGAAAACAATTCACGTTGAGCCATATATATATAGGTATGGGTAAAAATATATTATATGTCTTTTAATGTTTATATTGAGTTTCAATTTTATTCTTAATTTTTTTTTAATTATATTTCACATATTTCAAATTGTTTTAATTATGTTCTTAGAACCTAACACCATTAACATAATAATAAAAAATGTTGATGAGGCCAGATACATCATTGTCATATACGTGTCATACAAGTGGTGGCCCAATTATATATAATGTGAAAAAGGGACAGAGAGAGAAGGGAAAGTAATAAAAAAAATTTAAAAGCAAAATTATCTTTTTCACATATACATTATGTAATCGTCAATTATACACGTGGTAATAACATGTCCAGTTATATTAATATTTTTTGTTACTGTGTTAACGGTGTTAAGCTCTTAAGATATAATTGAAACAAATTAAAACATGTATGATATGATTGACACAAAAAAATGTTAAGAATAAAATTAAAACTCGAGGTACACATTAAGAACATAAAATATTTTGGTAAGAAAAATTAATGTTTTGTTAGATATATGAATAATATTATGGTAGCAGTTGTAGGTTGTGCGGGTTCATGTGATGGGTGAGAAAGGGGTGGGGTCTGTGTTTTGATGTGTGTGAGTTTGTGTTTTTGTTGTGCTCTTCTTGTCTTGTTTAGTGTATAATGGCCATAAAAGAATAAAATGATGGATGTCACACAATATTCGCAAACATAACCACGTATTTCTGCCTCCATTTCTCCCCAGCAATAAACCCCACATCCCTCTACAATGTACAGATACAAATAACATAAATAATATTGTTTAATCTGTTCACTCAAAAATTATATATAATTAACCCAATTTAATATATTTTAGATCAAGCGTTTTACTCGTTTAATTATTAAATAATTACATTTATTTCAATTATCATTAAATTTAACAACGGTATCAATTTATGCATTGAAAAAATTAAAGATTTATCATCTATACGAGATAATGTCAAATTATTGTGACTTTAAGAGAAATGAAACGATCAGATTATAAAAGTAAATATTTCACATATATTGCTACTGCACCGTTCATTTTAGTTCGTACTGCCTTCTTATAGTTCACTTGAAAACTCTAAGTCAACATCAAGGTGAATAATTTGACTTGAACTTAACTTTTTAATTCTTATCAAAGCAATAATTGATAAAAAATGAAAAAATATTTTAATTTCGCATCTTACTTTACTTGTAAACGAAATGATCCGCTTGATCAGCAGTGTTTTGTGAAATCTATAATAATATGGTAGAAAGAAATAAAATTTATTTTTTACCATATTATTTGTAGTGTATATTTGTTAAAATAATTTTTGATAATAATAAATTTTGTTGCGTAATAACAAAAAAATTAAAATAAATATAATTTTTAAGAAATTAAATTAAATGATTTGATTTTTAAAAGACTAAATTAAGACATTTAATTTTTTTTAAAGAATGAAAACATAATTTTATCTATATTCTGCAGTTTATAATATGTAAAATTCATAATTGACAAATAATATTGTATATATAGCTAGCAATCATAATCATCGTAAGGAGAGAATAAAATCAGCTAATTAATAACAAAAGAAAACGTAAGATTTACTCCAGTTGTTGAATTTTGTTTGAAAATTTAGGATATGTTCACATTTCAACCCAAATCTTAGAAAATACTTCAATAATGCACATCAAAATCAAAGAGGAATTAATCCCAATCTACCATGTTACTTATTTAATTGGCGTTCACACGTGTCTTTTTATTTGCTTCCAACAAATCCAAAAGCTGGCATAGGATTAGACACCATTCATGCATACAAAGACAAATCGGAAGCCTTGGGTTCAACATATATGATGATAATATATATAATATATGTTAAGCCAAACAAAGTTCGAATGTTCTTCTAATTCA
Source organism: Biancaea sappan (assembly GCA_037074585.1). Classification (NCBI taxonomy): domain Eukaryota; kingdom Viridiplantae; phylum Streptophyta; class Magnoliopsida; order Fabales; family Fabaceae; genus Biancaea; species Biancaea sappan. The sequence goes on along the minus strand of CM073496.1, from coordinate 50,736,514 downwards.
TATCAATTAACGGAAAGTATATTCATCCCTAATTATCTTTCTTAATTTCTTCCCCCTCGAATTCAACATCTAATTTTCCATCACACTTGACTTTGTAGACCTCATATTACGCAAAAGAAGATTATTATGAACTGTAAAGAGCAATATATTGCTTCTTCAATTCATGATTATACGTGTGAATGTTAATTAGTTTAAATGATTCCGAATTTCTTTTTTTTTTAAATGTAAGATAAGGTTGTTAAGATCTCAGTTTAAATTTTCAGATCTTACAATTTTACGATTCCAAATAATTTGAACGATCTTTATCCTATAAAAGATCTAAATCTATTAGAATGTTAGCAAGATCTTGGTTTAAAGCTCACAAATTTATGATTTTGCCGATGCTATAATATTTTAAATTTTTGTCATTTTTTTATTTGTTGATATATTTATAATTTATTAGGTCAATTGAAAATTTAAGATGAAAAAAATTATTAAATTAACTAAAATTTCTACTAATACTACACAATTACTGTTTTACCACTTATAATGTTTAATTTTTAATTTAGTTTAGTAAAAACTGACAATAAAATATTATAATATTGTAAAGTTTAAAAAAGAAAACATCTATTTTGAAAGAAAAAGAGAGGTTTTTAATTACATTAGAAAGTAAGAATAATTCTCTATTTCTTTTTTAACTTATTGAATTTAAAATCTTATATAATAATATTTCTTATTATTATTACAGCGTATCTTTTTTATTATCATATTTTGAATCTTATTTATTTAAATTATATATTGATTGATTATTTTTAATGTAACATTATATTTATTTGTGGTTTATATATATATATAAATATATTTTTAATTATTATATTTATTAAAAAGTAAAATTTTTCAATCCTCAATTCAAGTACAATTTATTCTATTTTTTCATTTAATCGATTTTAAGTAAATTATCGACCTTAACAATCTTAATGCAAGTTCTCAAGTTCAAATTTGGTAAATTAAAAAAAACTGGCACTAAGAGAAATTTATCTTAACTTAATTCAAAGTAAATTAGTTAAAACCTAGAAGTATTACATAATTCAAATCAAATACAGATATATGTGTGTGTGTGTAGACGCTACGGGGTTGTGGGACGGTAGAGTAAAAGGTCAAAACAGGGCGTCAATTGAGTGGGAGAAAGAAAAACAAAAAAAGGAGAGACCCAATTGATTAGTTCCAAGAAAAAGAAACCAAAAAACAGAATCAAGTTGGTTCTTATTATGTCTGCTCCTTCAGGATTCTTGGATTTTTGTGCAATGTGACTATTTGGGATGTGGCAGGAATGATACATAACGCCAAGTATAAGCATCTTCTTCAGGCTTCACATAACCCCCCGTGCCCATCTTTCTTTTCAAATTCAAAGTCTCCATTATTCATTTTCTGAAACTCAAATCTTCCGCCACGAATACATAGATATATATGTACACATGCAGTAACCTATATATATATATATATATATATCTCTCTCTCGAGTTTTCTTTTCAATGTTGGCTCAAATCAAGGCATCACCACACTCTGACATATATCATATATGATATGTTTTACATATGGGGGAATATATTTATATATATATATATATATATATATCTTTTTTTAATGTTGACAAGCGACGTTGGACCAATCATTTAATGTCATCTATTTTACTTGGAATTCTCATGATAATTTGCATTCTCATGTTCATGTAGAAAGACTGAACATTGTATTTTGATTTAAATTTATTACACACATTAATGACACTTACTGCAAGTTCTTCTAGTTGTAGGATCTGGGTGATTGAATTTTAATATCCAGTACTCACTTTTAACTATATTTCTCGTCAAACTAAAACTAGAAACTATTATTTGCTAATTCTTATCCACTTCCAAACATGTTAACTTTTTTGTTATACTTCAGCTGGGTCTTTTATCATATATGCTAATTAAACTAAGCGAAATTAAAATGCACGAAACAAAACTAGAAAAGTATTCAACATCTGCAGAACACTCATTGATGTACAAATTCAATCAGTTGCTTGCTTTGTTTAATATCAGGTACATGGTATGCTTCTTGAAAAGGAAATGTGATCTCAGAACAGAACTTTTTGCACTCTGTCTTTGAGTTTTCTGCAATGAAAACGAGCCTTTGTGTACATGATTAATCTTATTTTCCTATATCGAGAATCTCCTTAGCTAAATTTGCCACTCAAGTGCTTGTTGATGAAGCCACTAGGTGTGGCAAGGAATCATAGATTCAAACTTCCATGATGACACCATGTACCAAAAAAAGTAAAAAAACAAAAAGAAAATCGCTCGTTGAAAAAAGCTATATGCATGACCTCTGCTATTTGTTAAGTTCTAAATCAATTGGTAACTTTTGTGGTCTCCGGTGAGAATTACCGCAAAGCGATTGTGAAAAAGTTTGAAATTTTGAACTGCTCAACAGTTTTTCCCCATAGCCTCACTATCCTGCAAACATTGAAATATGAACCACTAGGCACTAGCATGTATTTCAAATTTGAACTGCAACCGTTTTGCCTGCAACTTGTGGATGAGAAGCAGATTGGTAACTATTACATATTTAATGCATGAACTTCAAGGTCTTACTATATAAAGTTAGCTGTATTGTATAAAAGGGAACTTAGGCAGCCACAGGACTCGATCTTCTAAATTTCAAGTTTTCAACTCATCATGCTGATAATTTTAACCATTTGGTGCATATGTGGATATGCCCAATGTATAGAACACAGGACAAATGGATTGCTTTCCTTACCTCATTACCTAGGTTTCAAAGCTTGTCCCTTTCTGCATGACCAAGACAAGAGGCATATAAATAACCTGTGCCGTGGTTTTAAAACACACAACCATGTCGTTTGATATTATCGACAATTGAGTGATACATTCCCCAGGTTCCTCCATAGGCACTGTACCTTGGTCTTCATGGAGAAAGATCCTAACTTGGGAATTAAACTCCTTCCTGGCTTTAGATTTCACCCTTCTGACGAGGAACTCATTGTTCACTATCTCAGAAACAAAGTGACTTCATGCCCCCTCCCTGCTTCAGTCATAGCAGAATTAGATCTTTACAAGTATAACCCATGGGAACTCCCAAGTCTGTGTTATCTTGCAGTGACTTTTTTACATATATATTTATATATATCATCTCATTGCTTTTTTAAAATATATACTGGCTTTTCATTTATGACAGGCAAAGCATTGTTTGGGGAGGATGAATGGTTTTTCTTTACCCCAAGGGATAGGAAGTATCCGAATGGAATGAGGCCTAATAGAGCAGCTGGTTCAGGTTACTGGAAGGCCACAGGAACTGACAAACCCATTCTTACAGCCTGTGGAATGAAGAGCATAGGAGTTAAGAAAGCCCTTGTGTTCTACAAGGGACGTGCCCCAAATGGATGTAAAACTGACTGGATCATGCATGAGTATAGGGTCCTCCATTCACTGATTTTGAGTTCTAAGCGAAGAGGGACCTCTATGAGAGTAGGCCCAAAACCATGTTTTCTGTTTTGAAGCTTTGGTAGCTGAATTAAAAGCTAGAAGGCAAAACCATCATTTTTGTCTCCAAACTTCGATACAAGTTTTAATTTTGTTTTATAACTTTATTTTGTGTCAATTTTGTTTTATATTTTTTTTAATTAGTTTCAATTTTGTCCATGAGGCAAATGTTTTCTTAATTGTTAATAGTAGACTTTGATGTTGTTATCTCTGTTGCATATATCAACACTAATTATTTTAATTAGGCATGTCCCACCTTAAAAATTCTTTTTAAATGATAAAATTGTCCTCCACTATTCACTTTGTTCTTTTAATTTATTTGAATAATAGAGAGTAATTTTGTCATTTCAAGAAAATATGTGAAACGTGCTTAGCTAGATGAGTTGGTGTTGACATATGCAATAAAATTTGCCACATCAATATTTGTCGTTACAATTTAGATGTCGTTGAACTTAGGAACAAAATTGAAACTAATTAAAAAAAGGATAAAATTGAAAATAATTGAAAAAATACAGGACAAAGTTGAAACTAATTTAAAAGATGCAGAACAAGGTTAAAACTAATTTAAAAGGTGTGAGACAAAATTAAAATTTGAGTCAAAATTTAGAAACAAAAAATAATACTTTTGCCAAGACCTGAATGATATGAAGTTTGACATTTTTTTTTTTTTCCTGTTGTTACAGCTAGATGATTGGGTGTTATGCCGGGTGCGACAGAAAACCAGTGGCACAAGAAGCACATGGGAAGATTCACATGCACGTAGTTATGATCCAAGAGGCTACTTTCAATTAATTAATGAGAATCCTAATCAACAAGCTTCTAGGAGCACTCTGCCTTCCATCGATATGGCATCAAGCATAAGAATTAAATATAGTGATAATGGAAAAGTATATTCTTCAGTCCATGAAGATCAATCAACTATAACAGGAGCAGAGTTCTTAGCATCTACTGCTGAAAGCTTGTTTAATCCGTTGAAGAGGAAACCCATGGAAGAAAATCAGTTGGACCTTTATTATGCTCTTCCCCGTAAAAAGATAAGAGATGAAGATGATAACAAGGAAAGAGTTGGGATAGATGTAAGCAAAGGCTACGATTTCGACAACTTTCATCAGTGGACTTCCATAATTATACAACCTCAAGAGCTTAATAACTTAGCCTTTGCAAAATTTATATGAGTGATTTAGATACTGTATTATTGTACATCGTGTGTGCATATGTAGAAAATGCGTAGAGTACTTTCTATATAGGGCTGATTTGTGAAGTCGCCTGTATGTAAGATGATACGCATATTTCGAAACTGTGAAGCTTTTGGACGAGCAAATGGGGCTGTTTTATTTGTTTGCAATGTGATTATTCTGCTAGGAATATACATATGTGGAAAAGCAAAGCATTTGGAAGACATATATTTGAAAGCTGATTGTATTGTATATCAAAAATTAATTTGCATATACATTAAAAATTACGGAAGGAATCACGATAACTGAAGTATTACCACCAGTTTTTATTTTCACGAAACGTTATTTGTAAACACTGAAAATTCATTGAACTTAATATTTCTGGTGTTCTAACATCAATTACTAACACACAATTTACATTTAGGTGAATAAATATAAAATGAGAGGCATGCCGTGTGGGAATGTTTTATTTGTAGGTGAATAAATACTGAAAATCCATTGCGTTGAATTGGCAAAAATTGCAAGCCGGAAACACGCAAGTTGGAATTTCCTTCTATCTTGGCCTGCGTGGTTTAAAAGCTAGCTACAATCATATAATACAGTAATTACGTAGCTGGGGAAGTCTGAAGAGACAATTTAAGAAGTGATAGCAAGATTGCTTCATGCCCAGCACTGCAGTTATTATATATTTCAGGTGACGAAAGAATCTTCGGTCAGCAACCGGACCAGGAAGATTCATACAAAGGATACAGTCCAAGAAGACGAGGATTCTTTAGTATCCTAAGCGGTTCACCATTTTTCCTCCGAGTTGCATATTATTAACGTTCAACTTGAATTCCACACCAGCTGATGCATCCCCAATCCTCGTTCCCTCATCTTTTCTTCCAAAATGAATTTAATGTTATATAAAATAATATAATCATAAGAAGAAAAATAACCTTTATGCCAACATTGTGCAAGTTCCACAAAGTATTCCAACATACATACCGAAACCAGTATAGAGAACGAGCTGCTACTATTTGACATAATAATACATAGCGGCAAACAATGGTCTGTTTATAAAGGACATAAGTATCTCTCTCAAATGCAAAAAATAAAACACCACATTCTCGGGAAAATACAAGAAATAAAGGTAAGCCCTGGGAGCACATTCAACAGGCATTCAATGCCCTCGTGTATCATATCATTTCTTTAGTACACTGCAACAAAGGCAAAGGAAGTTAGAAAGGTATCTCAAGGACCAAAACAAAGGAGGAGACATATTTACAGTTTTTTATATGATTACATGACTCGAAAATTCCTTGAACAAACTAATTATGTAATGTTGAGCTGTGAAAATATACAGTTAAAAAGAACAGGAAAAAAAAAACACAGTTGTTTGAGTTAAGAACACTGCATCTGAGATTTTATTGGGGAAGAAATAAGGAATTACAAGCAAGAGGCTAGGTATTCCTTTTAAGAAAACAGAAAAAGTAAAAGAAAGAAAAGGCCTTGGGTTTTGCTCCCCAAAGGTCACCAATTCGAGTCCCCTCAGGACCACTGCAGGTTTTCCTAGCTATTAACTTCAAGGCCTCTTGAGATTAGTCAAAGTGCGCGCAAGCTAGTCCAAACGTCCAAGGATATCAAAAAAAAAAAAGGCAACCCCCAATCAAATAAAAAAAATTCAAACAATAATTATGATCTCTCTCATTCCATTAACATGATTTGGATCTCAAGCCTCAACCAGATGGTTAAACTTGCATTTTATTTGATGGAATCATTACAAATTTTTCAGAGACTCCTTTGAGAAGAACAGCTTGTAAGCTACGATATCATGTAAAAATTCTAGTTTAAACTATGTTCTTAACAAATATGCTCCTCAAATTTCAAACGACTGCTTCAATCACTCTTCATTTTGACCTAAACTACCCCTTTAATCCTAGCAATAAATCAAGTAAAGAGTCTCCCTGTTAGGGAATAATATTATAATTATTAATTGTTGTAGAGAGACAATACAGGGTACGCCAATAAGGATAATGAACAAGAGATGCTGGGAATCAACATGCTAGAAACGAAACAGGATATGAGCTGTGACTAGAGATGGAACAGAGCAAAATTAAGTTCAGAAGCAAAGGCTGCAACGATGACTGTTTTTATTACAAAACTTTAAACCTAATTTCATTCTTAAGGTGTAGCTTAAAGTTTCCAAATAAAATCTAAAATTTCATCTGCCACATCTTCAAACAGAAGCTTCAAATCTGAGGGCACATTAAGAAGAACAATGATATAATGGGCTTGAAATCTATGAAAAAGAGAAGTACTGGGCAAATTTTTCAGGCACTTATATAAGAGATAGAAGCCTTACTTGTATAAATAGGCAGCAATTCCCAGGATTATAATCAACAAAACAATATCGATACAGAAGTTTCGACTGGATCGAAGCTGGATGAAAACCAAAATTCATAAGATTTAGAAAGAAATATAGCACTGATGTAGCTGGAAGTCGATGGATAACATTGAAAGAGTTACAGTTAACTAACCTGATTGACTGTGTCTTTAAGTCTGACATTTGTATTTTTAAGGTCAGAGGATGCCTTATCCACCTGTAATCAAAATAAATAATTGCTGTGTCATGTTAAGTTATTAACTTCAACCTGCAAATTCCAGTACTGCTTTATTCTCACCTTAGTGTCAATCTCATCCATCAGTGGAACTTGTCTATCCATTTCCTACATCGAGCACATAGCAATTATCAAAAAAGTGGAAACCAAAAAATTACAGACATAAATAGAGTAGGAAGGATAAACACTAAAAAGGCAACTGACCTCATTCATATCATGTGCCATGTTTTTCAACGTATCCAATCCTTCAGAGATCACTTCCAAACCTTGATCCTGAAGAAAGTTTCATATAATTAGATTATTAACCATTCCCAACGTAACGAACAACATATATATTAGGCAAAAGAAAACAGAGAAAAAAAAAAACCTCTGGCTCTGGCAATAACTGCTAAAAGTGACTTGCCTGATTCATTCTACGCATTTCATACTCCTGCCTGAATTGACTTGATTCCTCAGTATGCTGGAAGTATTCGCTGTCAAATCGCCCATCTGTAATTAACATTAATCACACAAATGAACAAGGACTGCTGATTAAAAAGCTCCAACACATGAGCCAATTTTTTTTGTTGGGGCAATAACACATGGACCAATTTAATTGCAAAAGAGCTAGATAATTTACATTACCTGAATCAAATTTAATTTCAGTACGTGAAGCAGAAGATGCCCAACCTCCAGTTCGTTTTGTCGCAGCTGAGGTCCCATCTGGGATAGTTTGGATCCTGTCTGGCAATGCAAGAACCAAATCATTACGGGCAGCAAATTCTTCTGACGGAAGCCCCTTTACCTGTGAATACGTTGTATTGTGCATCCAAGAACAACTGTCCAGAGTCAATACTTTTGAATCTATCCTTGATAATCAGTGACTAACCACGCAAGAGTAAATAATCAAATTGAGAACATATACACCAAATTGAATTGGTCCCTAATAATTAACATCATTGGAATTATAGACAGATATAACAAAGAATCTGCCCCTTCTGGGGATAGATGGTTGTACTCTAGATGTTGAATTTATTTCTCCTAATCTCTCATTCAAATTGTATTCTACAACTCTTGAATAGATTACATAGTATGTTTTCGGTCAATATGTTATTTGTCAGACCTCTGTAGTTTGGTAAATCAGGTTGGCTTGTCCCTCTCTACAAATGCGTTGAAAAACAGAAATCTCAGGAGTCATCCGTTAAAGAACAATTTCAATTTTCATACAATACTAGAGCTAGCAGGGAAATCAAATAGAGAAACCTTCTTCATAGCCAATCTCTGCAATTTGGGGACCTCCTCCAGCAACCGAGCCTTGGTACGACGAAGCTCTGCGTTGATCGCTACGGCAGATGCCTTATTTTTCTCCTTCGAAGCGGTTTCTGCTTTCTACAGCAAATTAACTCTAGTCAGTGCTCGATAAGTTAAAGATGACCCCAATTTCCAACTTAAAGGAATATTTCATCAATTGGGGCATGATTTGCCCCTAAAACTCCCGAACGACTAATATTCCTTGCATTTCTCTCCCAAGCCTTGCCCAGGCCAACCGAATTCTGGACTTGCGAGAAACTAAACTCTATGGACTTTCACTTGGTCTTCCTAACCTCAAACAATAAGAAGGAAAATAAGAAAAACACCTGAAGAGCAGCCTCGATGTCGGCATCAACGGTGGCGTAGAGTCGAGCAAAGGCATCATCGCCGGAGACATTAGAATCCTTGTGCTTGTCAACGTCATATTTGTCGTACTTCTTGCAAATCGTATCAACTCTGGTTAGAATGTCGATGACGCTCATGTTGTTATTTGGAACTAAAATCCAATCCCGATCTTCGTAATATTATTGTCAACACTCAATAATAACAGATCACGGCGTATAGCAGAGCCCGATCTGTATGTCAAGGTGCCTTCGTCGTTTACAGGATTACTCAGAAGGATCTCACAAGGACGAGGCACCCCTGCGAACTACAGTAACAGTTCTTTCTTTCCCTTCCTTTTCTTTTTCGGGTTTTACTCTCTTTTACTTGCTTTCTTTTGTTATGACTTGAGATTGCTTTTTTAACTCTAGCACAGCAATGTTAAAATTTTAGTTGGAAAAATATAATTTATATAATTAAAATATTCTCAAATATCTCATAAATTTAATTTTTATATTTCTGTCTTTAAAGAAGAAGAATTTTAAGAAATATCATACAATATAAGTATCCAGACATAGCTCTGTCTAATTTTTTTTATTTGTTTAATTCATAAAAAAAGTTCGATGTCTTTCAAATTACGTGAAAATAGTAACAAGACACTAACGGCATGGATGCAGTCAGTGATTGATATGGTGGTGTATACTGAATGTGGGTTGTGATAATGAAGATAAGGACTAATTTTAACGATGGATTAATTTTTAAGAGAGGAAGTTTCAAAAAAAAAACTATTTCCATTAAATTCAAACTTTTATTTTAAGTTAAGACTCTCTTTAGGTCTGAATAATAACAGAAAAGATTTTAGGCCCAAGTCAGATCTTGGGCCCAAGCCAATTTCAAAAATGGTATTTGGACTCTGCCCCATTGGTAACAATAGCTAAGAACAAAAATTATAAATAATTATTTATTTATTTCTAAGAATTTTTTATAAAAAATTAAATAATTAGAAATTTCACAAAGAATTTTTGCATTTAAACCAAGCACAAATATTTTTTTTAACTTAACAAACTCAGCAGCGTACAATGGCATCATGAAAAATCTATCAACTTAAAAAACAATATAATTGAGTTTAAAATTTTATAAATATAAAAACATTTGTTTTAATTTTAAAGTCACTTGAAAATATTCATTCTAAACATTTTTTTTGGTATAGAGGAGGAAGCAAGTAAAACAAAATAAAAATGACTAATTTATAATAAACATTGTAAAAGTGTAGAGATGGTAATTTCAGTTTAATTTGACATGCCTCACCTCATTTGAATCAGATAATTTAATAGTTAACTGGATAACGTGACAAGTTTAGAGAATACTTGACTGCTTTTTACAGGAGAATGGGGGAAAGTCAAAGCATATGCCACGTTCCTTGCTCTAAACTCGGTCGACATATATATATATATATATATATATATATATATATATATATATATATATATATATATATATATATATATTGTGTGTGTTATTTAATTCAATTTGGTTTATATAATTTAGTTCATTTGATTAAATTAAAATCCAATATTTTTACTGATTTAATAAATAAATACTGGGGATTTATAAAATTCATATGTTTTCATAATAGAACATATCTAATTCAAATTATTTATGAATGAAAATTACTTGTTATTAACTTTGTTGTGTAAACAAATAGTATCTTGTTAAATTTATTATGCTTTAATTCATATTAAAACAATTTGTTGAATTTCATGTGGTAAACAATTTAATAAATTATGGTGTTAGAAAACAATTTAACTCACAATTATTTTTCAAGGTACGTTTTTTCTTTTTCTTTTTTTGACAAATGGATATCAATTTCCATTAATATGACGTAAAGTTAGAAATATATAAAAATAAATCAGGCTTAAAAATCATCAAATATATAACAAGTTTAAAACTTATGAGAGAAATATATATGATTTAAGATAAACATACCTTAAAAATTAGTATTAGACATATACAGTAAAAAGAAAAACTACACAGAGGCAACACACCCTTCACTCTAAAACTAGCGAATTAAAAAGAAGCAACACACCTCTAACCCTGTATTAAAGCTAGCCTTCTAATAAATCAAACAAGTTGGTACATGCCTAATGGCTTTAAGAGGGTAAGGCCCATAACTCATCATAAGCAGACTAGAAAAGAAAAAAAAAATTCCTCCAGCACGCGTTCATTCAAGGTAGGTACCAGACTACAAATAGTATTATCAAACAAGCTTAGCCAAGCCTACCCTCACCCAAAGCGTGCCAACACTTGAATGGGTTGGGCGGTTTACAAAATGGGTTTATAATATAATGTCCAAACCCATCCATACTTGGCCTACAAGCCAAGTACAATTTTTTTTTCTTCTTTTTTTTCAAAAAAGTTGTTCTAATTTTTAAAATTTTTGTTTAAATATAAATAAATATTACTTTTAATGTACTCAAACTATAACTTACACGAAAAATTAATTTTTTTATTCAATTTATTTGTGAGTTAAATTTTAGATTTTGAAATATTTAAATAATGAAATCGCATTTGTTCTATTATGAACTTTTAATAAATAGTTAAACTATATATATTAGCAAGTAAAAGAACATACATGAGGGTGCTAGCAAGTATATAGTTGGAAATATATTTATTTACTTAGTTTATTGAAATAAAAATGAATTTTGTATATTTTGTATATTATTTATTTGATTTTGTTTACAAATATAAATAAGTAAATTTAATTACATAAGAATAGATATAAATACTAATAGATATATAAACATCTATACTTATATATCATAAATAATTTTAATTACAAATAAATAAATATATAAACATTTATATTTATATATTATAAATCAAAATTAAAAAAATATGGGTGGGGTTGTAAGTCCTGTTCAATTAGTTCGCGGGTTAAACGAGTCAGTCCGTATTATATTTATTTTTAAACAGGTCTAGATCAGTAAATCCAAATATACTTATAAATGGGCTTGAGCCATGGCCTTTTTTTACACCACTAACTGCAAGACATACTATTTTATAAAAATTTAGGTATGGGATAATAATAAAAATACCTACATGGTAACAAAGTGAGGATAGAGTAGTTTTATAGCAAAGTGAGAGCGGGGATGAACTGTTAAAAAATATGTCTTATATCACCCTACTGTCATTTAGAGTTGTTAATGTAGGCTAGCTTGGCCTATATAGGCTGGCTTGTCACAAGCCATAAAAAAACGAGTTAGCAATTTATCAACCTGACTCGCTTAATATGAGTTGACGGGTTAAATAGACCAGTTCTGTCACATCCCAAAATCTGAGCACGTGACCGGTACGGAAAGTGAATTTCATTTTACCTCTGTAAGCCTATATTTCTCTTAAACATCATACCATTCTTTTAAATACAACTAATTTAAATTACATAATTTAAGAATTTAAAATAAGAGAAATATTCTTTTTTTTTTACAAAAGATAAGAAAATACCGCTAAACCGAGTTCTCTATACACACTATAGTTATTCACATTACATCACTGAATGAACCTACCTGATTACAGAGATTTCTAAATTTATACAACTTAGAATAAGACCTAAATATTAATACCTTTATCCTGAACAAATGAAAAGGTAATCATGGGCTAAGGATCCATAATTTCTTGTACAGATATTTACCTTCAGCTATCAACTTGGAAAAAATGTTAATAAGAGGGGTATGAGCAAACCACGTGCCCAGTGAGCAGACAACACAACACTATGACAAAAAAATATCATGCATCATAATGATAACATGCAGCAATCATACGTAATCAATTATAACATAATATAATATAATTCATAATAATTCACAACAATATCCAAGTAAATCAAATACATTTCAACATAATTCAAATAATTTACAACAGCAAACAGTGAAATCAATTTCACACATTTCCCGTACCAATCGGGTCGTCCAGGGTACATCTGGATCGTTGCCCGCAGCCCCTGCCGCATCCACCCTTATCGCTCCATTTATATTCTCTACCCTTATAGTTTCACGTAGATTTCTCCATGGGATGCACCGCCATGTCTTTCCTTTCTAGTCAAACACAATCACAATCACATCTAAGAGCATTCTCAATCATAATGAGTCACATACACAACTCAGTCATTTACAATTCAAGTCACAACATAATCAATATGGTTCCAACAACATAGCATCTATACAACATAACCCATAATATAGAACAATTATTCAACAATAACATACTTCAACTATCCGCATATCAATGAACTCAACAATCAAAATATGACACATTTCAACTCAGTTCACATGCCATTCACAATCCATCATATAACCTTCATTCATGAGAAAATAAGAAAATATAACTATATACATCACCAGGCAAGTTCCACAATTGTTTATGTCTCATCGTCCCACATTGATGTGATTTCTGGAGGAAAAACACTTGATCGATTTTCTGGATAGGTTGAAAGAAACAAACAAATGAAATCAAATCACTCAATTGATAAGCCAAAGGGCGCCACAACTAAGAGAAATGGGTTGATCTCGCCACACTCAAGAAAGAAGAACGTGAGTGATAAGAAATCTAGCTACTCTCGCCACTAACCCAAGTTAGATAAGAGAAAGAACTCAAGAATCCTCTTGAAAACAAAATGCCAATATCTCATATATGATTCAAGGATGGTTTACAACATATGGCAAGGACCCTTTTTATAGAGGGTCTCCAAAACAAAAAGACAAAAGACTCCAACTAATGCATTAAATGCATCAACTAAAAGTCAAGTAGTGTAGGCTAAATGTCAAAGACAATAAATGTATAGGTAGCTAAAAGTCAAAGACAAGAAATGCATAGGTAATAGACTACAACTATATTCAACAAATGCAACTAACCCACATGTAATCTTTTCATACTTCTTCCACTTTCAACAATGTGGTTAAGCCCAATCCAAGCCCTTTAGCCCTTGAACGAGTTAGAGGCCCAATTGAAGTGTTCTCCCTTTCTTGGGCTGCAATGGGGTTATCCTTGATTACATCATCCTCCCCTGGTTGAAATGGATTTGTCCTCAAATCCAAGTCCTCTTTATCTTCTAAGTACGGGGAAAGATCCCTTACATTGAAAGTAGTAGAAACAGCATAGTCTTCAGGCAAATCAATTTTGTATGCATTATCATTTACCTTGTCTATGATACGGAAAGGACCATCTGCCCTTGGCATTAATTTAGACTTCCTTTGGTTTGGAAATCTTTCTTTTCGAAGATGAACCCACACTAAATCTCCAGGACTGAATTGAACAAATTTTCTTCTCTTGTTGGCAGTCTTCTTATAGATGGAGTTCTTCTTCTCAATTTGCTGTTTAATGTTTTCATGTAACTTCTTTATCATGTCAGCCTTCATTTTTCCATCTATGCATTCTCGAGCTTCAAGTGGTAATGGTACTAAATCAAGTGGGCTCAATGGATTAAATCCATAAACTACTTCAAAAGGAGAGTGTTTAGTAGTACCATGTACACTTCTATTGTAAGCAAATTCAGCATAGGCCAAGCATTCATCCCAACTTTTCAAGTTTTTGCCAATGATAGTTCTTAGCAAAGTAGAAAGCGTTCGGTTCACCACTTCAGTTTGCCCATCAGTTTGTGGGTGACAGGCAGTACTAAAGAGCAACTTTGTTCCCAACTTCCTCCATAAAGTCTTCCAAAAGTAGCTAAGAAATTTGGCATCACAATCTGACACGATACTCTTTGGAACGCCATGAAGTCTCACAATTTCTTTGAAAAATAAATTGGCAATGTGCACAGCATCATCGGTCTTATGGCATGGAATAAAATGAGACATTTTTGAAAAACGATCAACAACAACCATGACCGAATCTTTACCTCTTTGTGTCCTTGGTAAGCCTAGCACGAAATCCATGCTAACATCAGTCCAAGGTTGATCTGGAACAGGTAGAGGTGTATAAAGTCCATGGGCTGCTTCCTTGCTCTTGGCTTTTTTGCAAACAATACACTTTTCAATCACATGATGCACATCTCTAATCATGTTAGGCCAATAAAAATGCTCTTTCAGCATCTCCAATGTCTTGGTTTCACCGAAATGCCCAGCCAATCCTCCTCCGTGAGCTTCTCGTGTAAGTAATTCCCTTATAGAACAGTTTGGAATTACAAGTCTCCCCAAGCGAAATAAAAAACCTTCAGATCTATAAAATCCCTTATATGCCATTTTCTCACAAGCGAGATAAATAGAAGCAAGTGTCGAATCTTCCATATAATGGTCTTTAAGAGATTCAAATCCCAACAATTTAGCATTCATCATGGAAATTAAAGCATATCTCCTTGATAAGGCATCTGCAACAATGTTGGTTTCTCCCTTCTTATACTTCAACACATAAGGAAAAGCTTCAAGAAATTCCACCCACTTTGCATGTCTTCTATTCAGCTTGCTCTGACCTTTCAAGTGTTTGAGTGATTCATGGTCTGTGTGAATTACAAATTCTTTTGGTAACAAGTAGTGCTGCCATGTCTCAAGAGCTCTAATTAAAGAGTAGAACTCCTTATCATAGGTAGAGTAGTTAAGACTGGCTCCATTCAACTTCTCACTAAAATAAGCTATAGGACGCTTTTCTTGAAGAAGTACAGCTCCAATTCCCACTCCACTGGCATCACATTCAATCTCAAAAGTCTTAGAAAAATTAGGCAAAGCCAATATAGGTGCATTGCACAATTTTTCTTTGACAAGCTCAAAACTTCGTTGGGCTGCATTACTCCATTTGAACTCCTTTCCTCCCTTAATACATTCAGTTATGGGTGCTAAGATGGTGCTGAAATCCCTTACAAATCTTCTATAGAAAGAGGCAAGCCCATAAAAACTTCTTACTTCAGATATGGTTCTTGGAACGGGCCATTCTTTGATAGCTTTCACCTTTTCTTCATCAACTCCCACTCCTTGCTGAGATACTACAAAGCCAAGAAAAATCACATGGTCTTGACAAAAGTAGCATTTTTTTAGATTAGCATAGAGTTTCTCCTTTCGCAACACTTCCAAGACTTCCTTCAAATGTTGCACATGCTCCTCATAACTTTGACTATAGATCAAAATATCATCGAAATATACCACAACGAATTTTCCAATGAAAGATCTAAGCACATGATTCATCAATCGCATAAATGTGCTAGGGGCATTAGATAGTCCAAATGGCATTACCATCCATTCGTAAAGTCCATGCTTTGTCTTGAAGGCTGTCTTCCATTCGTCTCCTTCTTTCATTCGGATTTGGTGATAGCCACTCTTCAAGTCAATTTTTGAAAACACCTTGGAACCATTCAGCTCATCCAACATGTCATCCAATCTTGGAATTGGGTAGCGGTATTTGATGGTGATCTTATTTATAGCACGGCTGTCCACACACATTCTCATAGAGCCATCCTTTTTAGGGACTAATAATGTAGGCACAGAATAAGGGCTCATGGATTCCCTTACATAACCCTTTTCAATCAACTCATCAACTTGTCTTTTTAGCTCCTTAGCCTCCTCTGGATTCATTCTATATGCTGGCTTATTTGGTAAGGCAGCACCGGGCACCAAATCAATTTGATGCTCAATTCCTCTTAAGGGTGGCAATCCCTTAGGTAGCTCGTTCGGAAAGACATCCGCAAATTCTTCTATCAACTCCCTCACAAGCTTAGGAAGCTTTTCTGCAAGTTCTGGATTTAGCTCCTTAAGAATTAGTAATAATACAAAGTTTTCCCTTCTTATTGCCTTCTTTAACTCATTCTTAGAAGCAAAACAGCTAGGCTTCTTCTCCTCGATTACATCCTCCTTCGGCTGTACTTGTATTGGCTTTAAGGGTGCCAACACAATCTTCTTTCCATCCTTCTCGAAAGCGTAGGTGTTTTTGAAGCCATCATGTAGTGCTCTTCTATCAAATTGCCAAGGCCTCCCAAGTAGAAGATGACTAGCATCCATAGGGACTATGTCACACAATACCTCATCTTTGTAATTCTTCCCTATAGAGAAAGGTACCTTTACTTGTTTGGTGACCTTCATCTCGCCATGATTATTCAACCATTGCAGCTTGTATGGACGGGGATGATTGATGATAGGTAGCTTCAATTTGCTAACCAAGGTGGTTGAAGCAACGTTAGTGCAGCTCCCACTATCAATTATCACGTTACAAACTTTGCCTCCGATAGTACACCTTGTTTGAAAAATATTCTCCCTCTGTTCTTCTTCTACTTTGGCTTGAATATTCAAGGCACGTCTAATAACCAAGGCAGCACCTTCATCAGCATATTCAACAACTTCTTCTTCGTCAAAATATTCTTCCTCTTCACATTCCTCCACAATATCTTCATCTTCACTCTCTATTTCCCCTTGTTTTTCCTTCAAGATCATCACTCTTCTATTAGGACATTCGGATGCTATATGGCCATGACCCAAGCACTTGAAGCACTTAATGTCTCGGCTTCTTTTAGAGGACTGGTTGTCTTCTCTCTTATCCTTCCCTTTAGAACTTTCAGATTTGTTCGGCTCTTTCTTCCATATCTCCTTATTACTCCCTTTGGTAGTGTTTGAGGTTTGGGAAAGTGTTTGGAAAGGTTTACTCCCCAATGGTTTAGACACTCCATTGGTTCTTCCATAAACTCTCTTTTTCTGTCTCTCCACCTTAATTGCCAATTTAATTACATCTTCTAAGAAGACATAATTCTGCAACTCTACTAAGTCAGCTACTTCTCTGTTCAAACCACCAAGAAATCGAGCTATGGTTTGCTCTTGAGGTTCATTCAGCTCGCACCGAATCATCAAAGTTTCAAATTCTTTGACATAATCTTCAACACACATACCTCCTTGCCTCAAGCTTTGAAGCTTAAAATAAAGCTCTTGCTTGTAGTAATCAGGTACAAAACGCCTCTGCATGAGCCTTTTCATCAATCTCCAATTTCGAACTTCCTCCTCTCCATCTCTTCTTCGTTGATTCTTCAAATTTTCCCACCATAGATTTGCATAATCAGTGAATTCAAGGGCTGCAAGTCGGCATTTGGTAGCTTCTGAATATTCTTGATATTCAAAAATCTTCTCTACTCGTTGCACCCACTCCAAGTATTCTTCAGGAGAACTTGTTCCCTTAAATGGAGGAATCTTCATTTTGATGTTGGCATCACGTTCCCTCTGCTGCCTTCTTTGCCTAGGTTGATCACCTTCTTCAGCTTCAGATTCTTCTCTATGGTGTTCAACATAAGCTCCTCTTCTTGGTTGTTGTTGTTGTAACTCCATAAATCTAGCCATTTGAGTGGTTAGTTGAGCTATTTGTTCCATCATTTCTTCTTGACCTCTTTGTAGGCCAACAATTTGAGCTTGTTGTAGGCTAAGCCCAAAAGGAACTTCAGAACTATTTTCTCCTGTCATAGTGATTTGTAATTTGTTGGTTTGAGTTTGGTTAAGGGTAGGTTCACTCTCTAAGTGTTTACACTCGGATTAACAATGAACAGTAACGATGAATTTTTTTTTAAATAAAAAAGTTGGAATAAAATAGAACAACACAAGAATAGAAATAAAGATAAAGATGAACAGACTAGAAAATTAGCCTTCCATGTAGGTGGCAGATTACAAAACAAGGAAAACTAAGCCTTCCATATAGGTGGCAGAATACAAAATAAGGAAAACTAAGCGTTTCATGTAGGTGGCAAAACACAGAATAAAATGCAATAAAATTAAGCTTTCCACGAAGGGGCAAAACATAAAACAAATAATAGAACCTGAATTGAAGTGGCTTTGATACCAATATGATGTGATTTCTGGAGGAAAAACACTTGATCGATTTTCTGGATAGGTTGAAAGAAACAAACAAATGAAACCAAATCACTCAATTGATAAGCCAAAGGGCGCCACAACTAAGAGAAATGGGTTGATCTCGCCACACTCAAGAAAGAAGAACGTGAGTGATAAGAAATCTAGCTACTCTCGCCACTAACCCAAGTTAGATAAGAGAAAGAACTCAAGAATCCTCTTGAAAACAAAATGCCAATATCTCATATATGATTCAAGGATGGTTTACAACATATGGCAAGGACCCTTTTTATAGAGGGTCTCCAAAACAAAAAGACAAAAGACTCCAACTAATGCATTAAATGCATCAACTAAAAGTCAAGTAGTGTAGGCTAAATGTCAAAGACAATAAATGTATAGGTAGCTAAAAGTCAAAGACAAGAAATGCATAGGTAATAGACTACAACTATATTCAACAAATGCAACTAACCCACATGTAATCTTTTCATACTTCTTCCACTTTCAACAATGTGGTTAAGCCCAATCCAAGCCCTTTAGCCCTTGAACGAGTTAGAGGCCCAATTGAAGTGTTCTCCCTTTCTTGGGCTGCAATGGGGTTATCCTTGATTACATCACACATCATCCTCTTCAAATTTGGATATACAACATATTTTCACTATGATGCAAAAAGTCAATAATAAAGATATTTAATCATAGCAAGTATTAACCCACTCACTTGGATTTCATGCTCTCGGCACTCCCACCTTGCTCCTTGACCATTCCTATTGTAACCAGATAAAAACCATCAGGGTTACGAAATAGAGAAATTTCCTATCACTATTCCCGACCTTCACTCACTTCTCAAATCATAACTCATAACTGGTAACGAATATCCAGATGAAATTTATACCATTGGAGACTAGACTCAAAGAGATTTTCAATGATATAAATTTCACTCAAACGGACTCCGGATGAAAGAGATATGAACATTTTAAAACTGATGCTACAGTAATGGTCAATGGTCAACGCAGCTACAGTGTCGTTGACTAAGTCAATGTTACAGTAACGTTGACCGAGTCAATGCTACAGTAACGAGAAAATCTGAAAAAAATTTCTTGGTGAACAGTATTTTCCGGAAAATTTTCAGAATGAACAGTGACGTTCTTCGTGTTCTTCATCCAAAAATCTTAAAATCACATCTAAAACAACATTTCTTTTGATTTCTTCCATGGGTTTTCATCCTTAATGTCTAAGGAGTGTTTTAACACCAAAATCCCCAATTTTTAACAACAATCCAAGCTCAAATCTCAAATTTTCATCAATAACCCTAATTTTTTTCAATTTCTAAATTCTATGGATTTTTTTCCTAATTTTCTCCAAATTTCTTGTTCCAATAACATCATAAACTACCCAAGAATGCTTTAGATTAACACCCATACTTAAATTCATCCATTGAAATATTCTACAAAAATTTTCCAAATTGATAACCAAGGATTTGGTCTTGTAATAAGAGGAAGAAGAAGAAGAAGAACATCAACTTACCAATCCTCCTAACTTTCATGGCTTCCTTCCCCAAACAAAAATTGCATGAATGGTTAATGAAGAAATTCCCTTGGGATGCATAACCGAGAGTGAGTGAGGAAGCTACGGGAGAATGAGAGAAAGAAAAGAATAAGAGAGAAGTGTATACGTGCGGGCCTATCACATCCTCAACAGTGAGTCCGATTCACGTTATCTCTAAGTTAAAAACATCGTCAAAGTCTTAACTTCCGTACAATGAAACCATACATAATATTCATATTTACATAAAAAAAATCCTAGGAGGCTTATGTGACCACAGAGCTACTTTTAGAGCTTACAAGATATAGAATACAAAGGAACCAACCGAAAATACAAGAGAGTTGGTTTAAGATAAACTCGATATTCCCCTGGAAAATTTCCAGCATCAGCCACATATTCTGAAATGTTGTAAAATAATAGGATGAGTAATGAAATACTCAGTGAATGGATAACATTATCAATCAAAAGTAAATTTAGCAATTAGTATCATAAAGATATCATTGAATCAAACTCACATCAGTTACCAATGATATACACAGTATAAATTATTCAGTGCCAACACAAATTCCGTATCAACCGGGTCGTCCATGGTACCAGTGGATCGTTGCCCGCAGCCCCCTGGCCACATCCACCCTTATCTCTCCATGAAAGATATATCTCCACCCTTATAACTCCTGTAACTTCTCCCATGGGGTGCACCACCACGAAAATATTATAACAATGTCATATCATAACGCAAATATTTACACAACCTCAATATCATAACGGCAATATCAACATTAACTTTACATTTTTTAAAAGAATTAACATTTAATCAAACAAGAGGTTTGAAATCCATAATACCTTTAAATACAAGGAATACAAGTCCTTGATAATGAATACACAACATACTGTTTAAGTATACCTTCTCAATTTTCTTTATGATACTTGATGACAATACTTTTGAAGAAATATAGATGAGATAAGGTTATCACACTCAACTCGAATGTGGCCCTAACTACCTTTTCTTTTGCAGCTAAATTATGAGAGGTGTTAGGAAATAACTCTCAAAGATTTCCTAAAATGCAAATAAGATGAAAAATAAAGAATACATTAGAATTTTCAAGTGAAACTTGTACTATTAGAAACTAGACTAAAAGAGCTTTCTAATAGTATCTGTCACGACCCATTTTCTAGGCACATGACCGGCACAATGATGAATATCCCATCACTGTAAGCCTTTCGATAAATTCTTCCCACAAGTAAAATCGTTAGTCATTATCTCTATATTCTCAAAATACCATTCCTTAATAAATACAAAGAAAATACATCAGATTTTCTTAATTAAAAATAATAGATCCTCAGTACGAAATACATTATCATACTGAAATACAAGCCAAATACCAAACCCCTGACCTAGATGTCCTAGACGGTTACAGAGCAACATACTGTATAACAAAAGAAGGGCCTACCCGACAGCGGGAAGGTCCAACGTGATCTACTCCTCTAGCGGATGTACTTCGGCGGCAACCTGATCTGAACAAAAAGTTTGTACAAACAGTGTGAGCTTTTAAACTCAGTGAGCAAATCGGCCTCGCGTTAATAAAATTCAAATACATCACCAGTCATGCAAGCATATCCGAAGGCTCAAGCTCAACCAATAGACATAGTTAGAAATTACATACAAGAAAATTTCATCCAATTCAACAAATGATACTAGTACTCGTCAATGGCAATTTATCCCGGAGAGCGCACACAGGCCGGCTCACCAATTTTGTATTTTTCCGCCATGACGCACAACCTCATCCTCTTAGCTAGGGCACCTCACGGATTTATCACCAATCCGGGCTATATCCCTACTGAGGGAATCATTGTCTCCACACTCATTGGTCAAGACACCCTTTAACCCGGGTTTTCCGCCTTGCCGTGAGAGGGGGTACTGTACCGCTCAATCACAATCAATAGTACAACAGTTCATATCATAATCAGAAGCACAATATAATACTCATCCATATAACAGGTATAGTATATAACTATATGATTCAAATTTCATATCATCATGAGATACTTGCTTTGTCTTATCCATACTTCTGGATTAATTATCTCATTATATTCGTCATTCTGAATCCAATTTCCCCCTATGAATCTTGGGAGTGTCCTACGACATACTTTTTATCACCAGTAATGCTAAAACTCTATTAAAACAGGGTCGTTTCACTCACCTGGATTCCGTACGAGTATCACTTCTCTAAATCGTTACGGACAAGAGTACGCAGGTGAATTTCAGTGTTCCGCTACAGAGATTTTCATGAAAGATTACAGAAAGTACGTTAAGATCATTTTCGTACAGATACTGTTCATACGTACGGGTACTATTCATATGGTCACTATTCATACGTACGGTACTATTTATACGGTCACTATTCATACGTACGAGTACTATTCATACCGGAAATACAGAATACAATCTGTAAAAGAGTACACCAGGTAAGTTCCCAGGAAAGAGTAGAGGGTCACACTGGACACACTTAAAAACCAGGTCTTTCCTTAGCCAGAACTTTCCTAGACATGTATTCTCCACAGATTATATTCTATTTCGGTAATCAGAGAATCAAAATAACAGCTAACGACAGTTTTTCTGATGTGGAAGATCGGCCAAAGCCGCAACCACAGAGCATACTTAAGAAAATAACTTCTAAAATTTGAAAGACATAGAAAGGGCATAGTATCCTTACCTAAGCAAAAACGGAAAGGCCCAAAATCTCAGAAGCCTAGCGTCGGAGCAAGAAAAACTTAAGGAGGGAAGAAGAGAAGTTGAAGGTGTGAGTTTAGAAGTGAAATGGAAGGGCCTATTTATAGCAAAAGTTAAGGGTACTATTTGATACTATGCGCTAATAAAATATTCAATTTACTATTCATGAAAATGACATTTCTAATAATGCAGTTACTGTGCACCTTACGCGTACGATGGAAAATTTTCGTTTATTTACTATTAGAAACTTTAAAGGGAAAACTATCCTTTCACCTTAAACCTTTAAGTTTCTTTTCAATTCAGTCCTTTCAATTTAGTCCCTGAGGGTATTTTTACACATAAAACGTCATTTTTTCCTACAAACTTCTTTCTAGTTTTCTCTTATGACCAAACCACATCTAGTATTTGACATTTTGATTGTATAAATGAACAGTACCATATACGTAAATAGTATTATACGGGTGAATAGTACCGTATACTGAAATAGTAACAGTAGTTTGAAAACACGCATTTATATTTTATTTTTCATGGGTATTACATTATCACCCCCTTTAAGAAATTCGGTCCTCCGAATTTAAATTACCTCAAGTCGTAAAAAGATGGGGATATCTAGAACGCATGTCGGCCTCGGCTTCCCATGTGGCTTCTTCGTGAGTTTGATTCCTCCACAAAACCTTGACGGATGGAATCTCCTTAGATCGGAGTTTCTTTACTTGACTATCGAGGATAGCTACCGGTATCTCCTCGTATGACAAGTTTTCATCTACTAGGATAGAATCATTCTGAGAAGGGTGAAGTATGTGAGAAGGGTCATGAAGGTACTTCCTTAACATGGATACGTGAAAAACAGGGTGAATCCCTTCCAGATCCATAGGTAGGGCAAGCCGATAAGCCACTTTTCCCACTCGTTCTAGAATCTCATAAGGCCCGATGTATCTAGGACTCAACTTTTGTAATACCCAAGAAAAATAAAATATAAATATTTGTTTACAAACTACTGTTACTATTTTAGTATACGGTACTATTCACCTGTATAATACTATTTACGTATACGATACTGTTCATTATACAATCGAAATGTCAAGTACTAGATGTGGTTTGGTCATAAGAGAAAACTAGAAAGAAGTTTGTAGGAGAAAATGACGTTTTATGGGTGAAAATACCCTCAGGGACTAAAGTGAAAGGATTGAATTGAAAAGAAACTTAAAGGTTTAAGGTGAAAGGATAGTTTTCCTTTTAAGTTTCCAATAGTAATAACAGAAAAATTTTCCATCGTACGCGTGAGCGCACAGTAACTGCATTATTAGAAATGTCATTTTCATGAATAGTAAATTGAATATTTTATTAGCGCATAGTGTCAAATAGTACCCTTGACTTTTGCTATAAATAGGCCCTTCCATTTCACTTCTAAACTCACACCTTCAACTTCTCTTCTTCTCTCCTTAAGTTTCTCTTACTTCAATGCTAGGCCTATGAGATTTTGGGCCTTTCCTTTTCAGCTTAGGTAAGGATACTATGCCTTTTCTATGTCTTTCAAATTTTAGAAGTTATTTTCTTAAGTATGCTCTGTGGTTGCGGCCTTGGCTGATCTTCCACATCAGAAAAACTGTCCTTAGCTGTTTATATGTTATTTTGATTCTCTGATTACCGAAATAGAATGTAAACTGTGAAGAATACATGTCTAGGAAAGTTCTGGCTAAGGAAAGACCTGGTTTTTAAGTGTGTCCAGTGTGACCCTCCACTCTTTCCTGGGAACTTACCTGGTGTACTCTTTTACAGATTGTATTCTCTATTTCTGGTATGAATAGTGATCGTACGTATGAATAGTGACCGTACGTATGAATAGTGACCGTACGTATGAATAGTAACCGTATGAATAGTAACCGTATATATGAACAGTAACCGTACATATGAACAGTATCTGTACGAAAACAATCCTGACGTATTTTCTCTAATCTTTTATGAAAATCTCTGTAGCGGAATACTGAAATTCATCTGTGTACTCTTGTCTGTAACGACTTAAAGAAGCGATGCTCGTACGGAATCCAGGTGAGTGAAACGACCCCGTTTTAATAAAGTTTTAGCATTACTGGTGATAAAAAGTATGTCGTAGGACACTCCCAAGATTCATAGGGGGAAATTGGATTCAGAATGACGAATATAATGAGATAATTAATCCAGAAGTATGGATAAGAAAAAGTAAGTATCTCATGATGATGTGAAGATTGAATCTCTTGAATTGTGGTTTATAAAGCTATAATATAGTTATATACTATACCTGTTATATGGATGAATATTATATTAAGCTTCTGATTATGATATGAAATGTTATTGATTGTGATTGAGCGGGACAGTACCCCCTCTCACGGCAAGGCGGAAAACCCGGTTGACAGGGTGTCTTGACCAATGAGTGTGGAGACAACGATTCCCTCAGTAGGGATATAGCCCGGATTGGTGATAAATCCGTGAGGCGCCCTAGCTAAGAGGATGAGGTTGTGCGTCATGGCGGAAATATACATAATTGGTGAGCCGGCCTGTGTGCGCTCTCCGGGATATATTGCCATTGACGAGTACTAGTAACGTTTGTTGAATTGGATGAATTTTTATCTTGTATGTAAGAGGATGATGTTGTGCGTCATGGCGGAAATATACATAATTGGTGAGCCGACCTGTGTGCGCTCTCCGGGATATATTGCCATTGACGAGTACTAGTAACGTTTGTTGAATTGGATAAATTTTTATCTTCTGTCTATTGGTTGAGTATGAGCCTTTGGATATGCTTGCATGACTGGTAATGTATTTGAATTTTATTAATGCGAGGCCGATTCGCTCATTGAGTTTAAAAGCTCACATTGTTTGTACAACCTTTTTGTTCAGATCAGGTTGCCATCGAAGAATATCTGCTAGAGGAGTAGATCACTTTGTACCTTCCCGTTGTCGGGTAGACCTCTCTTCTGTTATAGATTATGTTGCTCTGTAATCGTCTAGGACATCTAGTTCAGGGGTTTGACATTTGGCTCGTATGTCAGTATAATAATGTATTTTAAATTGATAATCTATGATTACATGCAAATCATCTCTATGATTTTCAGATAAGAAAATTTGATATATTTATCGGAAGGCTTACAGTGATGAGAGATTCATCATTGTGCCGGTCATGTGCCCAGAAAACGGGTCGTGACAAAGTTGGTATCAGAGCAATGGTTGTTAGGTCTCCTAGTGATTACAGAGCAAGGTAACCTTAGTAGGACCTCCTCTATCGTTGTGAACCCGGGCACAATTATAGAGAGACGGCTCTACTGAAGGTCCTGTAGGATGTTTTCATTTCCTTTCCCTCCGAGACTTATCTCTTCTTAGAAATTATGTTGTCAGGTTTAATTTTAGATATATGTGGCTACACTTTTGAGCTTAGTAAAGGAAAGGTTATTACTTGTTTTGATTCCGTTGTTGTCGGATCAAATTTTTATATGGTGGATTTTATAAGCTGAATTCATGATTGAATTTGTGTAGCTATATTATTTTAGGATACCAGCCAATAAAAGAAACCACTCGCATTAAAAACAAAAAAAACTGAAGGATTACATTGCAAAAAAGAAGAAGTTTACTCATGCATGAGTAATCTAAAAGCGAGGTGGTCTTGGATTAGGAGGGTTGTATTGTATCATCACCCCTCGACCATTCCTTGGAGCAAGGGACATAGCAATGTCGCGGAGGGTAGTGTAAATCCCATTCATACAATCAACACTTCTTTGTTGTTGATTGCAGAAGCACTGGGTAGACCAATAGAAGAACCTGTCTATTCTTGAAGTCATTTCTGCATGATTGCGTTTAGTTAACTTCTCCAGGTCTCCTATCATCTTTTTCAGATTTTTTACCTCCTGCTCTAGACAGGCGATTTTGTCCTCCGAGGTATGGCCCGTGCTCGTCTCCTCAGCTTCCTCGATCTTCTTCATTTTCTTCTCCTTCTGTTTCTCTGGAGACCCCTCAAAAGGTCTTTTGCCCTTGTCTTTGTCCAGACTTAAGTTTAAGTCGAGCTCTTCTTCCTTAGCCTCTACTGTGAGATCAATGTACTTCCTTGAGGCCATGATTTGGAAAAATTTAGAAATTTTTGTAAGAGTATGAGGCGAGAGGAATACTGGGGGATTGTAGGCTCAGAGATTATTACTCTTTGTGGTGTGGTAACTGAGAACGCTGGGATGGTTTTTATAGAGAAAAATTAGTACTTAGAGACAAAGAAGATATCTTTTCACCGCACCCCTACACGATCAACCTATGGATTTCTGCAAGCTGGAAGCCAGAAGTCTAGGGTAGGCGTGCACACCGATAGCGCGTTGTATTAATGCCAAAACCACGAAAGTCAGTATTCGGTGGATTTGCGGCCGATTTTACTTGGTTTTCCCATTTCTCCCGTTGGCATTTTTCGAAATTCAAATAAGTTGACGATAGAGCCATTAAAGATTGCCTTGGATGCTTTTATGATGAACTGAAATACATTTCTCTGTTTTATTGTTTTGTTCTTAAGAGCCTTCAGTTGAGTATAATATACATAATTGATTGAATCATGTTGTAATTACATGTATGTATGTTATTCATGCATAATGAGTGAAGGCTACGATCAAGGAGAATATGTGATGATCCTACATATACTCATAGAGATGTGAAATCAAAATGACTTGGATAGAATAAAATGTGTAGATGATGATATATCTTCATGGTTACACATACTTACATATAATGCTCTCGTGGGCAAATGAAAGGCAGTGATTTCCTTACATCATGATAATACTTACTGCATGTGACCGTAAGCAGTTAACTTTGTTTTAATATATTGATATACATATATTATGTGTAAATCCAGAATAAAGACACCGATCAGAATCTAAGATAAGACTACCCGATCATAGAGGGACATCGTGATATGGGATTACAGGATAAAACAAGTTAGAGGGAGAAAATCTCAGACTGAAGAGCGTAGTTAGTCAAAAGTTTGAGAAAGGTCAAGATTAGCCGAAAATTTTTTGAGGAAATCTTTGACTTATGTTAATTGCATTTACTATTTATCTGCATGTCCGACATTAATTGCTGGCATTGCGACATATGTGATCTGTAAACCTTATAGCAAGCGGCGTGTAGGTTGTGGTGG
This sequence comes from Biancaea sappan, assembly GCA_037074585.1. Lineage (NCBI taxonomy): Eukaryota > Viridiplantae > Streptophyta > Magnoliopsida > Fabales > Fabaceae > Biancaea > Biancaea sappan. The sequence goes on along the minus strand of CM073496.1, from coordinate 50,708,403 downwards.
CTTTAGCTCCAGGGGCTTCGGGTTGTCTATAAATCTTGTTTGCCCGTTACCCTACTCATCGCACCAAGCAAACCTACTTTTTTTCATTACATACCTATTTCTCAATCTCCATTCCTTTCTCATTCGAAGTTATTTCTGAGATCCCTAGAGAAATGACCGATAATAAGTCTTTCAACTTGAATTTTGAGACTGGCAATGTAGAGCTTGATTTAAATCTAAGTCTCGGAAACAACAAAGGGAAGAGACCTGTAGACAGGTCACCAGAAATAAAGAAGAGAAAGAGGGATGTAATAGAGTTGGAGGAGGACAGTACTGCAACATCCTCAGAAAATAAGCTTGCATTCCTGGAACGTAAGATAGAGAGCCTGGAATACAAGATAGAGGACCAGAAGCGACTAATAAGTCGTCTCTTTGAAAACCAAGAGAAACTGATAAACCGTCGTTTCGGGGAACTGGCTAATCGAGTTGATAGACATTCAATGTTTGCAACTCAAAATTTTCGTGACCAACAAGCAAGGTGTATTGACTGTATGAACGGAGTGACTTATGCTCTTCGCCAAATTTCTCAGGCGCTTCCTCCAGAAACTCTTTCTAGGCTGCAACGATTAGCTTCCTCCTTAAGGTCTGAAGCACCTTCCTCTTCTAGACCTGGAGCACCTTTTACATTTCAAAAGCCTCCTCGTCCTTAATTTATTTTTCTTTTGTTTGTACCTAAAGCTACATTTGGTGTAAGCTTCACGTATTAAAATTATCTATGTACTAGAAATAAAATTTAAGTTAGTATCTAGATCTTCTTTGTTGAAGTGATTCATTTTACTGAAAGAACTTGAGGAATGAGAAGATATTGGACTTGTTATATTTCATACTTGATTCTAAAGCATAGTATAGTAATATCTTTTTGACTGAGCAGAGTTACTAAAATGATATTTCATTGCACTTCTGAGCTATGGAGGAATGCTGAATAAGTATTTTATGAACCTATAGAACTATGGGTTTGCCTCAATCATTGAAGGGATGCGACTCTATATGAGTCATTGAGGTGAGAGGAATTGCTATATATATTTATTTTATAATTATGCGTGAGGAGTATGTTATTTACTTAACACATTTTCTGGGATTGTTCTTCCTAGAGAATTATGTAATAATTTTACGTGATTTTTCCTTTTATATGACGCCATCAGCTGAGAGTGTCGCCTTAAGGTAGAAGGATAGCCTTCGGGCAAGAGTATTACCTATGACTAAAATGATGCCTTCGGATAGGGTGCTTGTATTCGTAAAAGTTATAAGCTATGTGTGTGGAAACATGTATTCTGATATTCAATGTGAACTGGAAAGACCACGTGCCACTTTTGAGATGACACCTATTTGAGGTTTTACATAGAGACAGAGTTCGTCTCTGATTAGGTGGTTTGAGTTTGGTAAAGGTTATGAGGATGAGACACTTTATGGTACAAAAGGTTGTGGAGAAGATTAAACTGATGAGGAAGAGATTACTTGCTGTCTAGAAAAGGCAAAAGTCTTATGCAAATTATTGATAATGTGGTTTAGAGTTCACAGTCAATGGTATAATGTTCTTGTAAATCTCACCAAGGGTGTGATGAGGTTTTGGAAAAAAGAGATACAAAGAATGAGATATAGACGAAGTAATCACATTTATTTCAGTCTTGAGATGAGTTTTGAATTCGGAGGACCGAATTCTCTTAAGGGGGTGATAATGTAATACCCAAGAAAAATAAAATATAAATATTTGTTTACAAACTACTGTTACTATTTCAGTATACGGTACTATTCACCTGTATAATACTATTTACGTATACGATACTGTTCATTATACAATCGAAATGTCAAGTACTAGATGTGGTTTGGTCATAAGAGAAAACTAGAAAGAAGTTTGTAGGAGAAAATGACGTTTTATGGGTGAAAATACCCTCAGGGACTAAAGTGAAAGGATTGAATTGAAAAGAAACTTAAAGGTTTAAGGTGAAAGGATAGTTTTCCTTTTAAGTTTCCAATAGTAATAACAGAAAAATTTTCCATCGTACGCGTGAGCGCACAGTAACTGCATTATTAGAAATGTCATTTTCATGAATAGTAAATTGAATATTTTATTAGCGCATAGTGTCAAATAGTACCCTTGACTTTTGCTATAAATAGGCCCTTCCATTTCACTTCTAAACTCACACCTTCAACTTCTCTTCTTCTCTCCTTAAGTTTCTCTTACTTCAATGCTAGGCCTATGAGATTTTGGGCCTTTCCTTTTCAGCTTAGGTAAGGATACTATGCCTTTTCTATGTCTTTCAAATTTTAGAAGTTATTTTCTTAAGTATGCTCTGTGGTTGCGGCCTTGGCTGATCTTCCACATCAGAAAAACTGTCCTTAGCTGTTTATATGTTATTTTGATTCTCTGATTACCGAAATAGAATGTAAACTGTGAAGAATACATGTCTAGGAAAGTTCTGGCTAAGGAAAGACCTGGTTTTTAAGTGTGTCCAGTGTGACCCTCCACTCTTTCCTGGGAACTTACCTGGTGTACTCTTTTACAGATTGTATTCTCTATTTCTGGTATGAATAGTGATCGTACGTATGAATAGTGACCGTACGTATGAATAGTGACCGTACGTATGAATAGTAACCGTATGAATAGTAACCGTATATATGAACAGTAACCGTACATATGAACAGTATCTGTACGAAAACAATCCTGACGTATTTTCTCTAATCTTTTATGAAAATCTCTGTAGCGGAATACTGAAATTCATCTGTGTACTCTTGTCTGTAACGACTTAAAGAAGCGATGCTCGTACGGAATCCAGGTGAGTGAAACGACCCCGTTTTAATAAAGTTTTAGCATTACTGGTGATAAAAAGTATGTCGTAGGACACTCCCAAGATTCATAGGGGGAAATTGGATTCAGAATGACGAATATAATGAGATAATTAATCCAGAAGTATGGATAAGAAAAAGTAAGTATCTCATGATGATGTGAAGATTGAATCTCTTGAATTGTGGTTTATAAAGCTATAATATAGTTATATACTATACCTGTTATATGGATGAATATTATATTAAGCTTCTGATTATGATATGAAATGTTATTGATTGTGATTGAGCGGGACAGTACCCCCTCTCACGGCAAGGCGGAAAACCCGGTTGACAGGGTGTCTTGACCAATGAGTGTGGAGACAACGATTCCCTCAGTAGGGATATAGCCCGGATTGGTGATAAATCCGTGAGGCGCCCTAGCTAAGAGGATGAGGTTGTGCGTCATGGCGGAAATATACATAATTGGTGAGCCGGCCTGTGTGCGCTCTCCGGGATATATTGCCATTGACGAGTACTAGTAACGTTTGTTGAATTGGATGAATTTTTATCTTGTATGTAAGAGGATGATGTTGTGCGTCATGGCGGAAATATACATAATTGGTGAGCCGACCTGTGTGCGCTCTCCGGGATATATTGCCATTGACGAGTACTAGTAACGTTTGTTGAATTGGATAAATTTTTATCTTCTGTCTATTGGTTGAGTATGAGCCTTTGGATATGCTTGCATGACTGGTAATGTATTTGAATTTTATTAATGCGAGGCCGATTCGCTCATTGAGTTTAAAAGCTCACATTGTTTGTACAACCTTTTTGTTCAGATCAGGTTGCCATCGAAGAATATCTGCTAGAGGAGTAGATCACTTTGTACCTTCCCGTTGTCGGGTAGACCTCTCTTCTGTTATAGATTATGTTGCTCTGTAATCGTCTAGGACATCTAGTTCAGGGGTTTGACATTTGGCTCGTATGTCAGTATAATAATGTATTTTAAATTGATAATCTATGATTACATGCAAATCATCTCTATGATTTTCAGATAAGAAAATTTGATATATTTATCGGAAGGCTTACAGTGATGAGAGATTCATCATTGTGCCGGTCATGTGCCCAGAAAACGGGTCGTGACAACTTTCCTTTCCTTCCAAATCTCAACACACCTTTCATTGGAGAGACCTTAAGGAATACCATATCGCCGACTGAGAACTCCAAATCACGTCGTCTATGGTCAGCGTATGCCTTTTGTCTACTTTGAGCTGCTCGCATCCTATCTTGTATTGTCTTAACCTTGGTTAGGGCATCCTGGGCCAAGTCAGGTCCTAATGCTTTCGCTTCACCTACCTCGAACCAACCGATCGGAGATCTGCAACGTCTCCCATACAAGGCCTCAAAGGGTGCCATCCCAATAGTGGCCTGGTAGCTGTTGTTATATGCGAACTCTACAAGATACAAATGCTTTTCCCAGCTACCACTGAAATCTAGAATACAAGCTCGTAACATATCCTCTAGCGTCTGAATCGTCCACTCTGACTGTCCGTCTGTCTGTGGGTGAAAAATGGTACTAAGGTCCACTCGAGTACCTAATGCCTCCTGAAAACTTCTCCAGAAACGAGAGGTAAATTGAGGACCTCTATCAGAAATGATAGATATAGGTACTCCATGCAACTTTACTATTTATTTAATATACAATTGTGCCAACATTACTACACCATAAGTGATTTTGACTGGAATGAAGTGTGCTGATTTGGTTAGTCGGTCAACAATGACCCAAACTGAGTCATAACCTCCTGTGGAATGAGGTAGACCAACAACAAAGTCCATCGTCACTCGTTCCCATTTCCATTCAGGAATCTCTAATCGTTGTAACGAGCCTCCTGGCTTTAGATGCTCAGCCTTAACCTGTTGACAGGTTAAACAACGAGACACAAATTCTACTATGTCTTGTTTCATTCCTTTCCACCAGTAGATCTGTTTCAGATCCTGATACATCTTGGTGGCTCCTGGATGTACAGCATATGCAGCACGATGACCTTCTTCCATGATGTCTCGTCTAAGAGTTCCAACATGTGGTACACACAACCGTTGTTCAAAATGTAAGACTCCTGTATCGTCGAGTGTGAAACTATTCACTTCACCAATCTTCACCTTTTCCATAATTTGGACAAGCTTAGGATCCTCCATTTGAGATATCCGTATCTGGTCAGCAAGGGAAGATCTAGCCCTGATATGGGCTAAGAATGATCCTGTCCTTGTAACCTCAAGAGTAGCACCTTTTGCTCTCATCTCTTGTAGTTCTTGGATCAAGGGTCTTTTTGTTACTGCTATATGGGCCAGACTACCCATAGATTTTCGACTCAAGGCATCTGTTACCACGTTTGCTTTGCCTGGGTGGTAAAGAATATTGCAATCATAATCTTTTAGTAATTCTACCCATCTCCTCTGCCTCAAGTTTAAGTCCTTTTGGTCGAAAATATATTTTAGACTTTTATGGTCAGTGTAGATTTCGCAAGTTTCTCCGTATAGATAATGTCGCCATATCTTTAAAGCGAAAACTACAGCTGCCAGTTCCAGATCGTGGGTGGGGTAGTTTTGTTCATGTTTCTTAAGTTGTCTCGATGCATATGCCACTACCTGGCCATGCTGCATGAGAATACATCCCAACCCTACTCTTGATGCATCGCAGTATACTGTAAAACCTCCTGGTCCTGAGGGTAAGACCAATACAGGTGCAGAGATTAACCTTTTCTTGAGTTCTTGGAAGCTTTCTTCACAAGCGTCATCCCATTGGTACTTTACTCCTTTCCTAGTCAGTCGTGTGAGAGGAGCGGCTAACTGAGAAAAATTTTGGATGAAACGACGATAATATCCTGCCAATCCCAAGAAGCTGCGAATCTCCGTGACGGAGGTAGGTCTAGGCCACATTTTGACCGCTTCTACTTTGCTTGGGTCTGCTTGGATGCCATCTTTGGAGATTACATGTCCCAAGAAAGTTACACGATCAATCCAAAACTCGCATTTAGAGAATTTGGCGTACAATTGATGATCCCTCAATGTCTGCAACACAACACGAAGGTGTTGTTCGTGCTCTTCTGAAGTCTTTGAGTACACCAGAATGTCGTCTATGAAGACAATGACAAATTTGTCTAAAAAGGATTTAAAAATCCTATTCATTAAATCCATGAAAGCAGCTGGTGCATTCGTTAATCCAAATGACATCACCAAGAACTCGTAGTGCCCATATCTGGTACGGAAGGCTGTTTTAGACACATCCTCCTCCTTGATCTTGAGTTGGTGATAACCAGACCTCAAGTCAATCTTTGAAAAACACTTGGCTCCTTGAAGTTGATCGAAAAGGTCGTCGATGCGAGGCAACGGGTATTTATTTTTGATAGTTACCTTATTCAGTTGCCTGTAATCTATGCATAGTCTCATCGATCCGTCCTTCTTTTTCACGAACAGAACAGGAGCTCCCCAAGGTGAATAACTTGGCCTTATAAAGCCTTTGTCTAGCAAGTCCTGTAACTGAGTTTTTAACTCTTTTAATTCTGTTGGTGCCATTCTATAAGGGGGTATGGAGATTGGGCGAGTATCTGGTGCTAACTCTATCTGGAACTCAATCTCTCGATCTGGGGGTATACCTGGTAGATCATCTGGGAAGACATCTACAAACTCTTGGACTACTGAAACGTCTTCTACTTTTAGTTCTTCTTTCTTAATATCTTTAACGAATGCCAAGTATCCTTTACAGCCCTTTCGCAATAAACGTTGGGCACACATTAAAGATATAAGATTCCCAGAAATTTCACTCCGTTCACCATGAAATACGAAAGAAGGCTCCCCCGGAATATTAAATTTAACTATCTTATTATAGCAATCCAGGGTGGCATGACAAGATGCCAGCCAATCCATGCCCAAGATGACATCAAAGTCTGTCATATCTAACAGCATTAGGTCTACTGTTGTATTTATTTCTCCGACTCTTACCTTGCAAGCTCGATAGCCTCGTTCTATTAGTAAGGTGCCTCCAGTAGGCGTAGTTACTAAAAACGGACATTCTAATCTAACAACTTTTTGCTTAAAGTTCTTAGCAAAGAATGGTGACACATAGGAATGCGTAGAGCCAGAGTCAAACAAAACATGTGCAAAATTTGATTCAATCAGAAGAGTACCTGCTACCACCGTATTAGACGCCTGAGCATCTTGACGGGTTAAAGCGAATACTCGAGCGTTCCCTCGGCCTGCTGAAGCCTGCCCTCGACCACCTTGTCCTCTGCCAGCACCTCTTCCGATTCCATTGCCTCCTACAGTTACAGGGGATCTGTTGGCAACAGTAGCCTCTGATTGATTAGGGCGTACTGACCCTTGGCCAGATCTCGTGTAGAGTTGGGGGCAATCTCTTTTGATGTGGCCCTGTTGACCACATTGGTAACAGACCCTAGTGTTGTTGTTGACAAAACAAGCTCCGAAGTGATTTCTTTCACATTTAGAGCACCAGGGCCTTTGTTGACCCCATGTACCACTTTGTTGACGCTGTGGTGCACTAGCGGTAGAGGCTGCACATCCAGAACTCTCTCCGTGGTAGCGTGATTTCTCATCTTGTTTTCTCTTTCTTTTGTTATTCCATTTTTCTTTTTGCATATCTCTTTCTTCCATCATACGGGCGATGTCGACGGCTTCTGTATAAAATGAAAAATCTCGTATTTTCGATCCCACCCTGTCAAATAAAGACTCTCGAAGGCCTTTAATAAACCGTCAGATCTTTTCTTTCTCAGTTAGGATCATGTGAGTAGCATATTCAGACAACTCTATAAACAGATTGTCGTATTCATCGACGGTTCGTGATCCTTGCCGGAGTGCCTCAAACTCATTCATCTTTGCTTCTCGTATACTCTCCGGAATAAATTGTTCTCGAAAAATTCTTTTAAAGTCATTCCATTTAACGGGTGGGGCATTTCTGGCCATGCCCTTCTTCCATGTTCGCCACCAGCGGTCGGCCTTACCTCTTAACTGAAAGGTAACAAGGGTTACTTTTCGAGGTTCAGGGCATTCTAACGTGTCAAGGATTTTCTCACAGTCATCTAGAAAACGTTGTGGGTCTTCATTAACATCTCCTGCAAAGGTTGGCGGATTCAGCTTCATAAATTCTGAGATTTTGACCTCTGTACCTACCCAATCCTGAGGAGGGGGTGGAGGTGGCATCTGGTCTGTCTCTTGTACTTTTGCAGCATGTACTGATGCCTGTGAGCCATCTTCAGATGATTATCCCATCAGAAGTTCCTTTAGCCCATTCACCTCGTTCTACATTGCAGCTAATGCTTCCATCACTACAGTCGCGTCGATTTGTGATGGTTCTCCAGCATTTCTTCCAGGGTTTTCAGTGGATATTTCTCTGTTTTCTGCATGGTTATCTTCTGCACGATTAGGCATCTCCAGTCTTGCATTTGCTGACTGAGCAGCTGGAGGGACCAAGGCCCTGCCAGATCTTGTGCGGATTCCAGAAGCGTTTGATTTTCTTGGTGCCATCTAAACTTATTCTACAATTAAGAATAATATATATCGTCACTATTATGCTTCAAGTAAAGACACGAAAGAAATGGATTTTAATCTCTACAGGGCTTTTGGTGGATCTTCATCCTATGGTCGTGCTGCAGTCACGACAATAGGGGAAGGCCCACTAAAGACACATTGCTCTGTAATCACTAGGAGACCTAACAACCTATGCTCTGATACCAACTTTGTCACGACCCATTTTCTAGGCACATGACCGGCACAATGATGAATATCCCATCACTGTAAGCCTTTCGATAAATTCTTCCCACAAGTAAAATCGTTAGTCATTATCTCTATATTCTCAAAATACCATTCCTTAATAAATACAAAGAAAATACATCAGATTTTCTTAATTAAAAATAATAGATCCTCAGTACGAAATACATTATCATACTGAAATACAAGCCAAATACCAAACCCCTGACCTAGATGTCCTAGACGGTTACAGAGCAACATACTGTATAACAAAAGAAGGGCCTACCCGACAGCGGGAAGGTCCAACGTGATCTACTCCTCTAGCGGATGTACTTCGGCGGCAACCTGATCTGAACAAAAAGTTTGTACAAACAGTGTGAGCTTTTAAACTCAGTGAGCAAATCGGCCTCGCGTTAATAAAATTCAAATACATCACCAGTCATGCAAGCATATCCGAAGGCTCAAGCTCAACCAATAGACATAGTTAGAAATTACATACAAGAAAATTTCATCCAATTCAACAAATGATACTAGTACTCGTCAATGGCAATTTATCCCGGAGAGCGCACACAGGCCGGCTCACCAATTTTGTATTTTTCCGCCATGACGCACAACCTCATCCTCTTAGCTAGGGCGCCTCACGGATTTATCACCAATCCGGGCTATATCCCTACTGAGAGAATCATTGTCTCCACACTCATTGGTCAAGACACCCTTTAACCCGGGTTTTCCGCCTTGCCGTGAGAGGGGGTACTGTACCGCTCAATCACAATCAATAGTACAACAGTTCATATCATAATCAGAAGCACAATATAATACTCATCCATATAACAGGTATAGTATATAACTATATGATTCAAATTTCATATCATCATGAGATACTTGCTTTGTCTTATCCATACTTCTGGATTAATTATCTCATTATATTCGTCATTCTGAATCCAATTTCTCCCTATGAATCTTGGGAGTGTCCTACGACATACTTTTTATCACCAGTAATGCTAAAACTCTATTAAAACAGGGTCGTTTCACTCACCTGGATTCCGTACGAGTATCACTTCTCTAAATCGTTACGGACAAGAGTACGCAGGTGAATTTCAGTGTTCCGCTACAGAGATTTTCATGAAAGATTACAGAAAGTACGTTAAGATCATTTTCGTACAGATACTGTTTATACGTACGGGTACTATTCATATGGTCACTATTCATACGTACGGTACTATTCATACGGTCACTATTCATACGTACGAGTACTATTCATACCGGAAATACAGAATACAATCTGTAAAAGAGTACACCAGGTAAGTTCCCAGGAAAGAGTGGAGGGTCACACTGGACACACTTAAAAACCAGGTCTTTCCTTAGCCAGAACTTTCCTAGACATGTATTCTCCACAGATTATATTCTATTTCGGTAATCAGAGAATCAAAATAACAGCTAACGACAGTTTTTCTGATGTGGAAGATCGGCCAAAGCCGCAACCACAGAGCATACTTAAGAAAATAACTTCTAAAATTTGAAAGACATAGAAAGGGCATAGTATCCTTACCTAAGCAAAAACGGAAAGGCCCAAAATCTCAGAAGCCTAGCGTCGGAGCAAGAGAAACTTAAGGAGGGAAGAAGAGAAGTTGAAGGTGTGAGTTTAGAAGTGAAATGGAAGGGCCTATTTATAGCAAAAGTCAAGGGTACTATTTGACACTATGCGCTAATAAAATATTCAAATTACTATTCATGAAAATGACATTTCTAATAATGCAGTTACTGTACACCTTACGCGTACGATGGAAAATTTTCGTTTATTTACTATTAGAAACTTTAAAGGGAAAACTATCCTTTCACCTTAAACCTTTAAGTTTCTTTTCAATTCAGTCCTTTCAATTTAGTCCCTGAGGGTATTTTTACACATAAAACGTCATTTTTTCCTACAAACTTCTTTCTAGTTTTCTCTTATGACCAAACCACATCTAGTATTTGACATTTTGATTGTATAAATGAACAGTACCATATACGTAAATAGTATTATACGGGTGAATAGTACCGTATACTGAAATAGTAACAGTAGTTTGAAAACACGCATTTATATTTTATTTTTCATGGGTATTACAGTATCTTAGTCCGGAACGCAGCTACATTAACGTTGACCGAGTCAATGCTACAGTAAAGTTGACCAAGTCAATGCTACAATAAAATTGACCGAGTCGATGCTACAATAAAGTTGACCGAGTCGATGCTACAGTAAAGTTGACCGAGTCAATGCTACAGTAACCGAGAAAATCTGGAAAATTTTTCTCGATGAACAGTATTTTTTAGGGAAAATTTTCGGATGTTCTTCGTGTTCTTCATCCAAAAATCCTAAAATCATATCTAAAACAACATTTCTTTTGATTTCTTCTATGGGTTTTGTTTCTCAATGTCTAATGAGTATTTTAACACTAAAACCCCTAATTTTTACCAACAATCCAAGCTCAAATCTCAAATTTTCATCAAGAACACTAACTTTTTCAAATATCCAAATTCTATGAAATTTCTTGTTCTAATAACATCATAAACCACCTAAGAATGTTTTACATTAACATCCACACTTTAAAACTCAAAATCTTAATTTTCTTCCATAGGTCCGAAAATGGAGAAAAAGAGAAATAGAGCAGATAAAACTTACCTCTTTGCCTCTAGAACTCCTAAGAATCGGAAGTATGGTTAGAAAATATCAGATCACCGGAAGAACTTAAAGAAATGATTGGAAAAGAAGATGGAAATGAAACGAAGAAGAAATGGTGAATGAAGTCTTGGGAGGAAGAAGGAGAAGAGAAACTAATAATTGTACGTGTGAGCCCCACCAATTTCTTTTTCGATAAAATTGCGCATAGCCACCATAGCTTTTAAGATTTGTTCACTTAGGTCCTTAAAAAGTTATAAAAAATTTCCTAAATTAAAAATTGAAATTTCTATTCCCAAATTTTCTTTACTAATTCAAAGAAAGAAAACATATTTCACGCAATTAAATTTTTCACTAAACTTCATAATAGATTTTAAATATTCATACAAATTATTGGAGCATTACAAGGCCCCACTACTATTCTTGGAAAAATTGCTCATAGCCACTCTAACTTTAAAAATTTGTTCATTTAAGTCCTTGAGAATTTGTAAAAATTTCCTAAATTAAAAATTAAAATTTATATTCCCAGATTTTCTTCACTAATTCAAAAAGCACATTTTCACGTAATTAAATTTTTCAATAAACTTCAAAATAGATTTTAAATATTCATAAAAATTATTGGGGTATTACAAGTTCGTTATATATATATATATATATATATATTAGCACAAATTGAAGATTGAAGATGAGAGAATGGTGCTGCAAGAGATCAAAGGCAATTGCGAGAGAATAGAAGAGTGAGAGTTTGAGAGATAGAAGATAGAGCGTGATCACCAGCAAGCCTATGGAGCCAGGACGAGAGAGAACAAAGGCGACCAATAGAACTCAAGGAAGTGACAGAGAGAACTTAGGCAACCACGAGTGAAATATCAGATAACATAAGTGTGAGTAAGTTGTTGACGTTGCTACTATCATAGTATTGGAATCCGGGATCAGGCGACCCAGGGTCGGGTCCGGTCCGGGTCGTTGAAATAGACTTGCCAGCCATGACCTCGCTGACCCGATCGGATCATGGCCAACTCGTCGACCCATATGACCCGTTTCTCTCTCTCTCTCTTTTTTAAACCAGAACACTTAACAGTACACATAGCAATAACTTTCCCAAATCTTTAACCCATTCGAAATCGAAACCCTATCTGAAGTTTTGAACACAGCCCTTCCCACACACACACTCCCTCTTCAGCTTCGAACCCCAATGGCACCACCACACAACACACACTCTGACTTCAACTGACGCAGGCAGAGGTTTGACGAACAGCAGTGACTTTAACTGTAATACCCAAGAAAAATAAAATATAAATATTTGTTTACAAACTACTGTTACTATTTCAATATACGGTACTATTCACCCGTATAATACTATTTACGTATACGATACTGTTCATTATACAATCGAAATGTCAAGTACTAGATGTGGTTTGGTCATAAGAGAAAACTAGAAAGAAGTTTGTAGGAGAAAATGACGTTTTATGTGTAAAAATACCCTCAGGGACTAAATTGAAAGGACTGATTTGAAAAAGAAACTTAAAGGTTTAAGGTAAAAGGATAGTTTTTCCTTTAAGTTTTCAATAGTAATAATAGAAAAATTTTCGGCCGTTGCCGCTATTTGCACAGTAACTGCATTATTAGAAATATCATTTTCATAAATAGTAAATTGAATATTTTATTAGCGCATAGTGTCAAATAGTACCCTTGACTTTTGCTATAAATAGGCCCTTCCATTTCACTTATAAACTCACACCTTCAACTTCTCTTTTTCTCTCCTTAAGTTCCTCTTACTTCAATGCTAGGCCTCTGAGATTTTGGGCCTTTCCTTTTCAGCTTAGGTAAGGATACTATGCCCTTTCTATGTCTTTCAAATTTCAGAAGTTATTTTCTTAAGTATGCTCTGTGGTTGCGGCCTTGGCTGATCTTCCACATCAGAAAAACTGTCCTTAGCTGTTTATATGTTATTTTGATTATCTGATTACCGAAATAGAATGTAAACTGTGAAGAAATACATGTCTAGGAAAGTTCTGGCTAAGGAAAGACCTGGTTTTTAAGTGTGTCCAGTGTGACCCTCCACTCTTTCCTGGGAACTTACCTGGTGTACTCTTTTACAGATTGTATTCTCTATTTCTGATATGAATAGTGACCGTACGTATGAATAGTGACCGTATGAATAGTAACCGTATATATGAACAGTAACCGTACGTATGAACAGTATCTGTACGAAAACAATCCTGACGTATTTTCTCTAATCTTTCATGAAAATCTCCGTAGCAGAACACCGAAATTCACCTGAGAACTCTTGTCTGTAATGACTTAGAGAAGCGATGCTTGTACGGAATCCAGGTGAGTGAAACGACCCCGTTTTAATAGAGTTTTAGCATTATTGGTGATAAAAAGTATGTCGTAGGACACTCCCAAAATTCATAGGGGGAAATTGGATTCAGAATGACGAATCTAATGAGATAATTAATCCAGAAGTATGGATAAGACGAAACAAGAATTTCATGATGATGTGAAGTTTGAATCTTTTCAAAAACGGATTAATTGTTATCTTGATATGTGGTTTATAAATCTATAATATAGTTATATACTATACCTGTTATATGGATGAATATTATATTGAGCTTCTGATTATGATATGAAATACTGTGCTATTGATTGTGATTGAGCGGGACAGTACCCCCTCTCACGGCAAGGCGGAAAACCCAGTTGACAGGGTGTCTTGACCAATGAGTGTGGAGACAACGATTTCCTCAGTAGGGATATAGCCCGGATTGGTGATAAATCCGTGAGGCGCCCTAGCTAAGAGGATGAGGTTGTGCGTCATGGCGGAAATATACATAATTGGTGAGCCGGCCTGTGTGCGCTCTCCGGGATATATTTCCATTGACGAGTACTAGTAACGTTTGTTGAATTGGATGAATTTTTATCTTGTATGTAAGAGGATGATGTTGTGCGTCATGGCGGAAATATACATAATTGGTGAGCCGGCCTGTGTGCGCTCTCCGGGATATATTGCCATTGACGAGTACTAGTAACGTTTGTTGAATTGGATAAATTTTTATCTTCTGTCTATTGGTTGAGTATGAGCCTTTGGATATGCTTGCATGACTGGTAATGTATTTGAATTTTATTAATGCGAGGCCGATTCGCTCATTGAGTTTAAAAGCTCACATTGTTTGTACAACCTTTTTGTTCAGATCAGGTTGCCATCGAAGAATATCTGCTAGAGGAGTAGATCACTTTGGACCTTCCCGTTGTCGGGTAGACCTCTCTTCTGTTATAGATTATGTTGCTCTGTAATCGTCTAGGACATCTAGTTCAGGGGTTCGACATTTGGCTTGTATGTCAGTATAATAATGTATTTTAAATTGATAATCTATGATTACATGCAAATCATCTCTATGATTTTCAGATAAGAAAATTTGATATATTTATCGGAAGGCTTACAGTGATGAGAGATTCATCATTGTGCCGGTCATGTGCCCAGAAAACGGGTCGTGACATTAACGGCCTCTCACTCTTCGACTAAAGCACCGAGATCTCTCCCTCTTCAACAAACTGAGCTGACTTCAAAGTTCGAAGGGTACTCATACTCTCTCTCTTCGGCTGACGCAGACCAGCGACTACCCAGAGGTGATGTTCAACGGCCTCTCACTCTTTCTCTCTCACACACTCTCTCTATACATATATGTCTGACTCACTTGAAATTTTTGGGATTGCTTTTCTTTTTTCATGTTATAGATCTTGGATTATTAGCTCAAGTAATTGTCTGCCTTGAAATTTCTGCATTCTGAAGGTTTGAATTCTTGACCCTTTTCACTGAATGTGCTCTATTTGTGTTTATATATATATATATATATATATATATATATATATAAACACAAACAGAGCACATTGATCCTTCAATATCATTATATATATATATATATATATATATATATATATATATATATATATATATATATATATAGTGATATTGAAGGATGAAGTTATGGGAGATATAGAACTATATAGAATGACATTTAATTTGAGTTATACATTGATTTAGATTTTAGAATGATATCGAATGCTGAATGTGATTTTGATTTTGGAATGACATTGAATGTCTAAATGCTGATATTGAATGCTGCTGAAATTGAATGCTGAAATGAGTGTTGATATAATATGTTGGACCTATAAAATAA
Organism: Biancaea sappan; assembly: GCA_037074585.1. NCBI lineage: Eukaryota > Viridiplantae > Streptophyta > Magnoliopsida > Fabales > Fabaceae > Biancaea > Biancaea sappan. The sequence continues at coordinate 50,693,007 of CM073496.1, read as the reverse complement.
GACTTTTTTATATATAGAGAATCTTGGGACCAATTTTGATTTAGGAACTTCTTTGTTAATTTTAGATTGTCATAAATGTCATCTAGCAATCCACACAAGAGTCAGTTGAGTCTGTACAAAAAGGTACTTCAAAAGGAAAAACATACTTAACATGGGGTCATTGTAGAATCGCTGAAGGGACTGGTTCTAGATGTCATTTAATATGTTTATATTGTAATAAGACTTTTAAGGGGGTGGAATTTATCGAATTAAGCTTCATCTAGCTAGAATAAAAGAAGATGTAGAGCCATGTAAAAAGGCTCCAGCAAATATTCGTTTTCAAATACAAAATAGTGTTGAGTAATTTATTCAAAAGAAAAGAAAAATAATGGAAGAATATGAAGAAAGTAATCCTTATCCAGATGAGAGCTTATATAGTGATGATATTGTAGAATTAAATAACTATGTTGTTCCGCCTTCTGAGGTTAGAGGAGAAGCAAAAGAAAAGGGAAAGAAGCCTATAAATTTTTATTTTATGCTTAGAACAACTCCTGAAGCCCAACCCACCATTAAAAGTGTGTTGCAAACTAAAGAGTCGAGAAAATGTGTGACATTGCTATTGCTAAATAAATGTTTGACGCTAACTTGCCATTTAATGCTACCAACTCATCTTACTATCAACCAATGATTGATGTTATTGCTAGTATAGGTGCGGGATATAAAGGCCCTGAAGTGTGGAGCCTTCGTGGTTATTTGTTGAGAAAAAATGTTGAAGAAGTAAATTCATATGTTAATAGTTTTCACAAAACTTGGAAGGAAACTAAGTGTACAATTACGGCGGATGGATGGACTGATCAGTGTTGGAGAACTCTCATAAACTTTCTAGTTTATTGTCTTAAAGGGACTGTGTTCCTAAAATCTGTTGATGTATCTAATGCTTCTAAGACCGGTGATATGTTATTTAAGCTTTTTAAGAAAATTATATTGTATATTGGACTTGAAACTGTGATTCAGATTGTGATTGATAATGCTGCAAACTATGTTGCTGCTAGTAGAATGCTGGAACAAGAATTTCCAACTCTTTATTGCAAATTGGATGAGGTGACAGAAGTTGTAAATCATGCTTCCAAAATTACTAAATTTATTTATAATCATTGTTTTCCTTTGAATTTGATGAGGAAGCATACTAATGGAAGAAAGATCCTTCGTCTAGCTCCAACTCACTTTGCAACTAATTTTATTGCTTTGCAAATCATATTAGTTCAAAAGATTGCTTTGCAAGCTATGGTGACAAGTAGAGAATGGACAAGTTCAGCATATGCTAGGGACAGGAAAGCAAAGAAATTTGTAGATCTTATCTTGGATTCAGTGTTTTGGAAAGATTGTACATTCATTGTGAAAGTTACTGAACCATTGATACATGTATTGCGTATTGTAGATAGTGAAGATAAGCCTGCAATGGGCTATTTGTTTGCAGCCTTTCATGCAGCTAGGGGTGAAAAGGTTTCAAATAAGGAAAAAAATTGTTGAGCCTTTTCTAAGAATTCTAAATAGGCGTTGGGATAATCAACTACAAAAGAATCTTCATGCTGCTGTCTTTTGGTTTGATCTAAGTTATCAATATAATGCTGAAACAATGGAAAGGCATAAGAGCACTATCTCAGGGGTTATTGATGTCATTGAAAGATGTACTTATAATAACAGAGAGCTGAAAACCAAATTATCAAGTGAGATGAAAATCTTCAAGAATGCAAAAGGAGACTTTGGAATAAGACTTGCAGTAAACAGTCGTCATACAATAATGCCAGGTATTATTGATCTTCATTAACAAATTTTTTTCATTTGTTTTAGTATTATTTCATTAATTTGTTTTGTATAATATCACTAGATGAATGGTAGCAATGCTATGGAACAAGTGCTCTAAATTTACAAAAGCTTGCAATTCGAGTTTTAAGTCAAACATGCAGTTCTTTGGGTTGTGAAATAAATTGGAGTGTGTTTGAACATATTCATTCAAATAAGAGAAATAGATTAGAGCATCGAAGACTTGTTGATCTTGTTTATGTTCATTACAACTTGAAGCTACAAAAGAAGTATATTTCTCTTCTTAACATTGTTTTCAATTTTTAAATAAAGAGTCATTTATATTTTTATATGTTTAAATAAAAATATACATGAAATAATTGAAGAAGAATTATGATTTGATCAGTTTTGAATCATTTAAAGAAAATGGTGATTGGATATTGGAAGAAAAACCACCTAGCTTAACTGTTGAGGAAATATAATTTCTTAATCGTGAATTTGCAGCTTGTTCCACTGATAAGGATGATGCTGATTGTGGTTTGTGTTTGATAATTTTGATATATTGTTTTATAATGTTATTTCAAGATTTTGATTTTTCTAAGTTATTTTTTACAGAATTGAATTTGAATGAGATTATTCATGATGATGATGATGATGGTGGTGGTGAAGACATTGAGGGAGCTGCTAACATAGAGTATAACAGACAATTTTTTGACTCGTTGGGCATGCCTTGCACTGGAGAAACTGACAACCCAAATACTTGAAATTTTCAACATGATTGATGATTTTATGAATATTTGTTTCTTAATGACTTTATAAATTACTATGGATGTGTAAGACTTTAATGTATGAGTTATTATATTTGTATGATATTATTTATGACTTTATGAATTATTATGGATGTTTATGACTTTTAAGTGTGAAATTTACATATAAATTATTTATTTTACCTTTTTTTTAGAATTAATATGTGAAGATATAGAGATATATATATAATTTTTTTAAAATAATTATTCACACGGGTCAGCAATTAATACATTGAACTTGCGGTTAAACCAGTGACATCATGACCCGAATGCCAAGCCGGGTCCAAAAACATTGGCTACTATTGCCGACAACCGATGCAAGTGACAGAGGTTGGAGAAGGCAAAGAGAATCAGAGATTGAGAGAGAATGAGAGTCAAAGATGCTCAAATATGAGGAGAATGAAAGAAAAGTGTAGATTGTCGAGAGTGACAATGAGATGGATGCAAGTGACGAAGGACAGAGAAGGTAGAGAGAATCATAGATTGAGATAGAATGAGAGTAATAAATACTCATATATGAGGAGAATGAGAGATGAGAGCATAGAGTTGAGAGTGACAGTGAGATGATCTAATGGAGACTAAAGCTGATATATTTTATTTTAAAAAAAGCTTAGGCAAGTTACATACGGGTCGAGTCAATTAGACACAATTTTAATCGGGCTGACTTTTAGTCAGCTTAGCCCACTCTTTAAGCGAGTTAAACAAGCACAATTTGTCGGGTTATATCTGTTTTGCCAGCTCTAACCATTATTATGAAGATGCAATCATCAAGCCACCAAGAGGTAAAGGAATCTACCTATATGGTTATATGTGGACCTTTTTTTTTTTTGGTTCATGCTGTATGTAGACCTAAGTAATATTATGATCTCTCATCTTAACAATGGTATTTGTGTAATGACTTGCTTGTATGAGAATACCAACAACACAAAAGTTAGGTCTTTCTCTAAAGATTTTCTTAATGTTCTCGATATCGAGAATTATCCAAAATGATCTAACTTTATGGTTTATGTGGATTAAAAAAAAATTAAATTTGAAAAAAAAATGCAAATGATAAAAAATTAAATAAATTTGTTTTGGTTTTAAATTGTAGTGAAACACCTTTGTCATATGATTCATTGCTTTCTTATGGTACAGGAACATCCACGTCTATCTTGCCCTCTTCCGCGAAGTTTCGTATAATATAAGTAGCCGTAAGAGCAAGATAATGGAGAATGGTAATGACTTCGTAAGAAAACTTCTGTTGAAAAATAAACAAAATAAAAAAAAAGGAAGAAAGAAAGAAAGAGAAAGCACTAGTAGACACTAGACAGTATCTTTGGGCCAGAAGAGTGGTGAATGACGCTGGTGTTACTTGTATAATAAGAATTTCAACCATTGCTCATGCTTCCACATTTTAAAGTTAAATTCTTCATTCTGTTCACGCAATAGCGAGAATACAAACAAAAATCATCAGTATTTAGTTAACCTTGTGAGATTGATAATAAACTAATAAATAATTAAACACCAGAAAGAAGATTAATTTACTTGCGTCAGTTGCACTCTATTATTTGAACGGAGACACAAGGCAATCAAAGCATAAGAAAAATGCAAAATGAGTTTGAGTGGAACACATCTTTGTGTGGTTGAGTTTGTTGAAATAGTATGGTCAAGCATGTCAGGCTAAATGCTTGATCAGCTAAATGTGGTGCCACTAACCATATTGTAATTTGCAAGTGTCAAGACACAAGTGGGGACCTGTAATTCAGTAGTGGTGCTTATGAAATTCTCAACTTTAATTCATATTGCTAAGCTGCATAGTGCATATGCTTTCCTTCCTGTTGAGTTAGGTGAGTCCACACATGGCCCCTCTCTCACCTTTCCTCACACCCCATTTTTCCGTTTACCTTTATCAGGTCAAAATTCCACCTCCTTTTCCTTCCTGTTATTAAAAGGATCCCAATTTCTTTTAAAAGAGGAAAAGGATTTGCATTTTAAAAAAAAAATCTTTGTGAGACTTTTCTTGGGTACACGATAAAAATAATACAGCTCTAAAATAGCACATAAATATTTGGATTATAATTAAATTTTGTCGTGTTATAATTTGGTTGTTTTTGAAGGGTGGGAATTTATTCTAATCAATTAGCATCTTGTAAAAATATCAAATGGTGGCTAGTGTTTAAAATCAATTAAATCGATCAAACTTAATCAAACTGATCAAACATCAAACAAAATTAAAAAAAAAGTTTAAATTAATTTTTAAAACATAAATTTTAATTAATTCAATTAAAATTAAATCAAAATGAATCAGTTTTATATATAAAAAATTATATTATATATATAATATTATATTTGTATACCAATAAAATTAATTTTTATATATTTTATAATTAATTTGATTTCTTTATATATATATATATATAATTTATTAAAATTAAAAATTAAAAATTATTGTAAATAAAATTTTCTAAAATTAAACCTAATCAAAATCTAACCAAACAATCTAAAAATTAAGACCAAATAAATTTATAATTTTATAAAATTAATTAACCCAATTCAATTTAATTAAAGATAAAACGGAACTGAGTCTGCCAACTAGCTTCTGCCTTAGGCGCCACTACCATAATACGGCATTTTCAATTAAGCAACAATATTAGATATTTTAAAGAAACGGTCATTTTCGTTTAATCTGAAAAAGGCTATTTGACCTTGCAATTCCATTATGGAATCCATTATCCGTGTACAAAATTCTAAAAAGTAGAGGCAGAAGAGAAGAAGGAGAAAACGAAGAAGAAGAACAAGAAGGAAGTTACCAAAATTTGTAAGAAATGAATGAACTGGATTAATACGGATTGTATTGGTATCCGGTAAGAGTGGTGAGTCCAGCGAATTTCTCCTCCTCTAGTTTCTTACTTCTGAGAACAACCGCTTTATTACGTTGTCTCCTTCCCAGTACAAACCCCCCACCCCATCCTTCTTTATTTGCAATTCTCTCTCTTGCTCCTTTCTGCTATCATATTGCGTATTTGAGATCGTTACTCCACCGGCACCGGACCTGCACCGATTTCCAAGGCACGTTTATCTGGCCGATTACCTTTTTAACAATTCTATCGGTCTCGTGCTTGTGATTATACGCGGAATTTTGTACGATCACACAGTTTTTCTTCGTCAATATTTGTCTGTGCGTACCCACAATCTCTACTTGATCAGTTTCAGTTTTTCATTTCTGATCTTGTGGTGGATTGCTTCTGATATACCATCTCTCTGGCTTTTAATCATCTTAACTGCTGTTTAGTGTTTGCTTGTTGGAAAAAGGGTAGGTGTTCTACGTGCCGACCGATTGTGCTTTTCCTTTTTCATGATTTCCGTTTTCTTGTTGTTGGCTTCATGATTTTTATATCATCTGTTTGGTTTAGAACTGTGGATTTCCTTTGGGAGATTATATGGTTTGTGAGAGTGGCTGTTTTGCCCTTTGCATATTTGTATGTGTTTATGTTTTTCCCTTATTAATTAGCTTGCGGAATAGACGTTCTCCATATTCTTCATCTTAACAGTCATCTATCCTTCTTTTGTCAAAGAAGGGGAAACATGGCGTAGATAACATTTTAAGTGTATTTTCTTGGTGAAGGTGGAAATCTTTCTCCTTTGCTTGTGGAAATCATGCGAGCTGTTATGCCATGTATTTTTCAAAGTCTGTTTATCACTATCAAAACATTTCCTGTCTATTCTTTTGTGGATTATCATAGAATTAATTCAGAGGAATCTGCGCCTGTCGTAGCAGATAACATGGACTCATCCTTATTTTGTTGATATTTTCCTGCTCACGTACATTCGGCTATCTAGAGAAGAATCAGAGAGTTGACGTGTTTTTGAATAACCTTTCTCCTGTCTTAGCCTTTTGCTGCTTGATGGATAGACATCATTGGAAGCTGTCTCTCGTAGTTATCATTCATAGCAGAAGTGATAATAATCAATGATCATCTAAATGTAGTCTTGTCTTTCTAACTTTTTTACTATGTAACTTTTAATATTAAGGATTTCTTCCTTTCTTTTACCTGGCAAAATGTTAACAACAACATTAATAGAAATAAAAACTGTGGGAAAACTTTGTTATCTTGTTTTTCTCACCTTTGATGTGGTCTTTATATGTGATTCATAGTGGGTGCTGTCCTTGACTATTGCTTTTATCTCCAGATATATGTATTTATCTTATGATATTTGGCATTGAAGTTTAGCTAATGTAGCTCTAATTCCAACTATTCATTGAGCTTCGTGGGTTTGCATGTAGAGGCCTTGGCAGATCTTGTCAATCCTGGTTTTCTTTAGATTTCCTTAGAATCAATTAGGTTTAGATGGTTTTTTATTATGCAGGTTTCTTGGTGCCGCTGGTGTAGTTTATATGCTTACATCTTGAGTTTGAACTCAAAAGGTGAAACAATAGATCTGCTTACATCTTGAGTTTGGAATCCTTCAGTTTCTCTCTTCTATTGTTAGACACCCTGTTAGAGCAATTTAATTCTTGATGGAAGTGGGTGAGTTTCTTCATTTGGTTTTGCCTCGGCGTTTACATTATGCAGGTTATGAAAGTGGGTGAAAGTCTGCATTTGGTCTCTTCGTTTACATTGTCTGAATTGGAGATAGTGTTGCAGGAACTTTGAGTCTTTGGTTGATGGGGTGATTACAGAACTGATAAATCTGTCATGTTCTGTTTTGAGACGATTAATTAGCATGATATGCTGCTGTTACGGAGTGGTATAAGCCACCTTTCATATAGGATGAAGAAAGTATATGATACCAAAGTTCCTCTGCTAATTGGAAGAACTGTTTAGCCTCGTTCAACTGGAATGTGGCCTTCACATCACAGCTATATCCATCTTCAGGGATTGGATGCACGTTTGACATGAAACAGCCCAACAATTATGTTGAGGATATTATGACAATAGATCTGTCCCATTTCAAAGTTTAGTTATGCAATATGTTGGTGTGGAGTGTAACAGACAATCTGGGGTGGGTCTTGGAACTCCAAAAAAATCATTGTTTGAGTTCCAATTGTTGCCTTGCGGTGTGAGACATGGATGTTGTTAAACCTTTACAATATCTGCCAATGACACGAGCCTATATTCACCTTCTTTTAGTGCTCTTTGCTTTGATTCCGAGATCTATGATAACTACTGTGGAGGTGGTGATATTTAATGGGTGTAGCAGTAACAGACTTCATAGAATAATCAGATTGCAAAGTTGGACCCATTAGTACATGTCCTTGAGGGAGACTGCTGTCCATTCACCCTGAATTGATATTATGTGGCTTTTTATGACAGTTTCTTGTTCTGTCAAAAGTTGGTTTCTTCAATAATTCACTCTGAGCTGCATTGCCAAAGATGAACAGTATCAATCACGTGTTTCACAAGAAGAAAATATCATTGACTACATGATGTAGATTGGAAAATTTCCCATTTTGAAAGAACATATTTACATTGTTATAATCATCTTTTCTTTATTTTCAAATAATACTTTTGAGTTTTGATGGGGAATACAATTAATTTAATTTTTTGTAAGGTTTCAATGTGAGAATGACCAAATGAGGGTTTCCCATGGTATCTAGGATCTGTAATTTGACAGGTTCTAATTTTGTTAATTAGGAATTTTATTCTTTTTTTTTTGGGTAGGGGTATTTCTATCCCAGTTTATTTCATGTTTGGTCATTACTTTATATTTTAGAGATTACATTTTGTACAGGGCTATAGATACTCTTCATCTTACAATTTGAGGACCTTTGCTTGATCATTGATAATAAATTTTGACAATTTATTCAAATGTCCTTGGTCCCCTCTGTTTTATAACTAGGTATTAACTTATTATCTGGACTGTAGGGAAAAATGAAATCAAACATAAAGCTTAATGTCAGGTGAAAGTTAGGCCAAGTGGTATTCTTTTCTGATGATGACTGGTCTTAATAAGTAATAGTGCCTCATCTATCAGTGGGTTGTCATTTTGATCTTTATTGGGTCTGGTGCTGATATCCTGTTGGCTATCCAATGAGAGGGTAAACAAAATGACTGGTTTTAATAAACAAACTTTCTTTTGTCTAATTGATCTAATTTACCATGATATAATGAAGATAGCAATTACTTTGAACCCTTCTCCTCTGCTTATTTATGGGAATCCAGGTTTTAAATCCTCCACTTACAAAAACTAAAGACTTAGTATACTTTTTTGGACTATACTCTTTTCTTCAAAACTATTAGTATTTTATGGAGTTAGCAGATATGATCTCATTTCAGTAATGATGTCTTTTCCAGTTATCTGTGGACATTTCCAATATCTAAGCATGTGTGGCAGTACCTGAAGACGTGATAAATGATACCCTTTTAAACACAATAAAATATATAGTCAGAAGTGAGCATGTGCGAGATGTTGCTGAGTCACGCTGGTAGATGCTCTCGGTCTTTCAATGGAGAGTGGCAATCTGTGAGTAAATGACTTAAAGTGAGTGTACTTGGGGCTGTTGGTAATTCATTATGGTTAAGGAGATCGTGGGTGGGAAGTGTTTAATGTAACAGATCTGTATATTGATTATTAATTGTAGATTCCTTCACTTTGATGATCTGTAGCTTAGATTTCTTGCCCTCTCTTGAAAACAATTTCCAGTGATAACTTACCTCCTTTGGTCAAATTGATGTGCTGCTATTTTATGCTTCTGTATTTGTGCTCACTTGTTTAATAGCATTTGAATTGGTTGATTCTTGGTGTCATCAGTTGTACTGTAGATGATGTGAGTATCGCCTTCTTGGCTGATTAAACTTATCATCCTGATATACAATAAGCTCAAAACTCAGTTTGTGAGTCCTTATTTACTCCTCCATTCTTTTCTTTTGTATTCTTGACAGCATGATTTGGAAGTCTCAAGCTGGGTGGTCATTGTGTAGGCCACAAAATTCTTTTTCCTTAGAAAGAATTGAATGGCCAATTGTCAAATCCAAAAGACTGATTTATGAGATATTGATGATTTTCTCTGATGGTGTAAACAAGTGGAAGTTTGAGTGTTGGTTGTATATGCAGTAAGTGGAACAGGAAGGTCAGGCTAGATGTAACTGTAGCGCTAGCAGTATTTTTATCTATTTATAGGGAGTATTAATTTTATTAAATGCTAAATTTTGGTTTTATAACAAATTTTGCCTTGCCCCTTTCCCTTTGTAAGACTTTTCTGACCACGCATCTTAATTGATCTATAGGTATCAATGAATCCCATTGCTACACGAGTTGATAGTTTCTCTTCATAGCAATGTCCTACTTTCACTTTACAATAATGAGGAGAATTCCTAATATCTATTTTCAAAAAGACTACCATGTGGGAGTTGTAACATCTGACCCTGCATGCCTTAACACATGCATGAATATGTATGTGTTGTCTTCTCCTGCTTTCCCCTCCCCCAGTGCATATATCTGCAAATGACTAATAAACGAGGTTCATCCTTCAATTGGGATTTCTCTGCATATCTGCTACTTGCTCACACTTCTACCTGCAAGAGTTGGGTTGGTGTCTTGGAAGTGTTTGATTTATATTTAGCATCCAGGCAAGTTTTTGGACAATGCACCATGATTTTCTTCTACATATGTGTTGACTGGATTTGGTTGAGAAATTAATGTATAATACATATTTACATGATATTGCAGGCTAGGCAGTCTCAGTAGAGTGTGTGGGAATTAGAGGGAGTTTGGATATGATGGAATATTCAATAATGTTTGTTTTGTAGAGTTCCATTCTATTGCAAAAATTTCCTTGTGGCTTATAAGAAGCATTCCTTGATTGTTTGGAATTAATATTGCATTTTTCCTTGCAGATTGAGAGTTAGTTGCAGGTTGTCACAACTACAGTGTCTATTTTGACTACCGAGACTGCAAGTGACAGTTATGGGTCATAGACATTTGTATAGCACATCTCAAATGTTTGAGAGTGAGCAAGACCAAAATTGGAATGCAATGCATACTGATCAACATTATGTGCACCTTGGTAATGCATATTATATGCCTCAACTTTCATTTGGTTTCATTAGCCATTTTTATGGTAAATAATTGTCCTTGCTTGTATGAACGAAATATCACTTTTATTGGACTCTGTTGCAGGTAGAGCAAGCACTTCAGACAATGGTTCTTTCATTTATCCTGTGGAAAATATGTCGGTAGATGGCGTTTCTTTTGCCTCCAATTGGAACTCTACTGCAAGGTCAAGTGGATTTGCATCCTCAAGTCTCAATATTGAAGTACCCCCTCATCAATCAGACGTATCAGGAACTTCTCATGACCATTTTCTGCATTCATCAAATGCCGGAGCCTTCTTTGCAGTTTCTGAAAATTATACTCACCAGCCTTCTTCTTCTTCCAATTATGAGAGACAGGCATTTCATGTTGTTGATGGTGGTTTTATTGATCTTACAATGGGAAGTGGAAGAGGGCCTCAGAAACGCAAGAGCCCTGGAATTCCGCCAGTCTGTGAGAGAGGCAGTACGAGCAGATACTTTAATGCTGGAAGTTCAACTGAACTTCCTATGTCTTCAGAAATGCGGCAGGAAAAGCCAAGTATGGATTCTCAGTTTGTGCTTTGGGATCAAGTTACCATGCCACCCTCCTTCAGAGGTAGTGGCCTTTCCATCAGGGGTGAGGGTTCCCTGAGAAATGTGAGAAGCCGTTCTGCACATGACTTTGAATCCAACATGGCTAGGACCCATTTATCCAGCAATCATTCACACAACTACTCTACTGGTCCTCCCATCAACCATTCTAGCACAGTGGATCTCTCAGGTCAGAGTTCTAGCACATTAACAAGGGATTGGAGCCAAATGAGCATCTCTACTGTACATGGCAGGGTGTTACTACCAGGTTAGTTAGTTAATATACACCAGTAAAGATACATAATCATTGCATTTTCTTTTCCTTTGAACCTTAAAGATTTTTGTCTTAAATGGCAGATACAAGTGCTCTTAATAGTGAGACAAATCACCTCCTTGTTGGAACTAGTACTAGTAATGCCTCTGTAGATGTTGGGAGTTATCATCATGACTTTGGTACAAGCAGAAATCCTATTGTTCCTCAAAGTTTCCACAATAATCTCACTCAGACTGCTAGGGGAGTTCGCAGTACCTTTTCACAAAGATCTACTCCACCATTTAGGACTTCTTCTAGCTTGCGCTTAGGACATGTGACACCTTCAGATGATGCATTGCAAATGGTTGCTGAAAGTTACCCCTCAAGACATCCAAGGCCATTAACAACCATTGGCTGGCGGAATGGTGACAGAAATGGGAGGTCAAGGATATCTAGTGATAGATATCGACCATTGGCTGATGCAGCTAGTCTCCACGATCGATTTTCCTCTGAGGTATCTTTAGTATCTGGGGGAATTATTATTATTATTATTTTTTGGGTCATAATTGTGGGAAGGATGGGTCTGTTCAATTGGGATTACCTATTTCCATGTTTTCATGCAAGCACTAGCTTAGTTAACCTGAAATAGGGCTATTTGGTGTATGAGCAAGTGAATTTTTTCCAATATTATTATGAAGTTGACTTCTTGCCATATTTTGTATTATATGCCACACAAGCACTAGCTTAGTTAACCGGAAATAGGGATATTTGTTGCACTAGCATTATTTTGGCCAATTTATTCCAATATCTTCTATTATGAAATTGACTAGCTGTCATATTTCTTATTATCAGCAAGATTGTATTTCTGGCTATACTACCAGTCGCAGGTTCAAATTTGTTATTATTTTGCTTGTAGGGTTTCATGACTGTTGATCGTGGGATACCACATGGTTCTGGAAGTATGGTTGATCAGCATAGAGACATGAGGATGGACATAGACAACATGAGCTATGAGGTTATTATTATTGATTCCATCTAAATTTCTTCTTTGTGTTACAATTTTTATCAAGTACTTATATTTAACTTCTTGGATAAATGGCTTTACCAGGAACTACTTGCACTTGGAGAGAGGATTGGCAGTGTCAGCACAGGATTGTCTGAGGATTTGATTTCAAAATGTTTGACAGAAACAATATATTGTTCATCCGAGCAAAGTCAGGAGGAAGAAACTTGTGTAATCTGTTTGGTATGTTTTGCCTTTTCCCTTCAGTGATTATATTTATATGACTGCCGCATTACAACTACAACTATTAAATTTAGTCATCCCTGTATAAAACTTTTTGTTTAAATTCTTCATGGCGTAGAAGGGGTTTTGTAATTTTGTTGGTAAAATTATGATGCTCTTATCTCTCTTTTGGATGGAATGGGGAGGATGGGGGCCTGGCAAATTTATTTTTGTATTAGAGTTGTATCAGGTGAATCAAAAAATGAATTGAACGCTTTCCTGTTTATCTATTTTCCTAGGGCTGCTTCATTGTTTGTAAATTCGTCACATTTATAGAATTTGGTCTTTTCGGATGACGTTATTTATAGAGGTGCTTACTGAACTCTACTTAAAAATTTACAGGAAGAGTACAAGAACATGGACGATGTCGGAACGCTGAAAACTTGCCATCACGACTACCATGTGAGCTGCATTAGAAAGTGGTTATCAGTGAAGAACAAATGCCCTATCTGCAAAGCTTCTGCTTTGCCTGATGATTTGAAGGATAAATAAATTCATTCCGCTGTAGTTTACCATATCTCATTTTGTATATAAATTTGGATATTCCTCTAAGGGAGGAGACAAAGCTTCCTTCTCAGATGTTGTAATAGGAATGCTACTGAATGTCAATGCATTCGTTTCTGGCTTCATTCTCAATTAGGTGAAGCCTTGAAATTACATATGGTTTCTTGGCAAAGTTTTCTCATTTTAATAAATTCTATTTATAACTAATTAATATTCTATATATATTAATTATAAAATAACATTGCACATATAATATGATTATATATGAATATTATATACTTATCATCTAAAGCGTTTGAAGAGTTTTACAAGGATTTAGGAACGAAAAAAGGGGAACAAAAGATTTACAAGATTGCGAAGGCTAGAGAAAGGAAATCTAGAGATTTGGATCAAGTAAAATGTATTAAGGATGAAGAAGGAAAAGTTTTGGGTACAGACAAAGATATTAAAAATAGATGGCAGGGTTATTTTCATAAGCTCTTTAATGACGGAACGGAGTCGACTTGCGATATGGAAGATCTAACAACTTTGGAGAGAGAACAAAATTTGGCATATTATCGCAGGATCAAGGTTGATGAGGTCAAGGAAGCTCTTAGAAAAATGGATAATGGTAAAGCTGTTGGTCCCGATGGTATTCCTATAGAAGTTTGGAAGTGTTTGGGAGAGGAGGGTACTATCTGGCTAACTAAGCTCTTTAATGAAATTTTAAGGTCTAAGAAAATGCCTGAGGAATGGAGAAGAAGCACTTTAGTGCCTATTTACAAAAACAAAGGAGACATTCAGAATTGCGCAAACTATCGTGGGATTAAGCTTATGAGTCACACTCTAAAATTATGGGAAAGAGTGATTGAACGTAGGTTAAGAATCGAGACGAGTATTTTTGAAAATCAATTTGGATTCATGCCAGGACGGTCTACAATGGAAGCTATATATCTTTTAAGGGGGTTGATGGAAAGGTATCGGAGTAAACAAAGAGACCTTCATATAGCATTTATTGACTTGGAAAAAGCCTATGATCGAGTACCAAGAGAGGTGCTGTGGAAAGCCTTGGAACAGAAAGGTGTACGGGTTGCGTATATTAGAGCCATAAAAGATATGTACGAGGGGGCTACGACTAGTGTGAGAACGTCTGGAGGGGAGACTAGAGACTTTCCTATTAAAATTGGCCTACATCAGGGATCATCCTTAAGCCCTTATTTGTTTGACTTGGTTTTAGATGTTCTGACGAAACACATCCAAGAAGATATTCCTAAGTGCATGCTTTTTGCAGATGACGTTGTTCTCATAGTAGAGACAAGGGAAGAGATTAATTCTAAACTTGAGTTATGGAGAGCTACTTTGGAATCGAAGGGTTTTCGTCTGAGCAGGAGTAAGACCGAATATATGCATTGTAAGTTTAACAAGCGACAAGCTAGGAACGAGCTGGAGGTTAAACTTGGTGATCAGGTCGTATCACAAGTGTCAACGTTTAGGTATTTGGGATCAATTCTACAAGATGATGGCGAAGTTATTAGAGATGTGGAACATAGGATACAAGCTGGGTGGTTGAAGTGGAGAATGGCATCAGGGGTTGTTTGTGATCGGAAAGTACCTGATAAACTCAAAGGAAAGTTTTATCGTACTGCTATAAGACCAGCGATTTTATATGGGAGTGAATGTTGGGCAATGAAAGGACAACAAGAACATAAAATTGGAGTGGCGGAGATGAGGATGTTGCGTTGGATGTGTGGTCATACACGAAGAGATAAGATCCGTAATGATCATATACGAGGTAGAGTTGGGGTGGCACCTATTGAGGAAAAAATGGTTGAAAATCGTTTAAGATGGTTTGGGCATGTGCAAAGGAGACCGTTGGAAGCGCCAGTTAGGAGAGTTGAGCAGATAGTTTGGAGCCCTATGAAAAAAGGTCGAGGAAGACCAAAAAGGACACTTAGAGAAATTATTGAACGGGATCTTTTAGTAAATGAGATATCTAAAGAGTTGGTCATTGATAGAGCTCAATGGCGTCGTGCGATCCATGTAGCCGACCCCACTTAGTAGGATAAGGCTATGTTGTTGTTGTTGTTATTATATACTTATCAGACCCTCTGTATTTTTGTTTTTGGATGGAAGGTAAAAACCAGTTTTAATTTTATAATAGAGCTGCATGCAATGGGCAAAAGATGTCAGTTTCATCTTTTTTTTGTTGAAATTATTTATCTCTACATTATATTGCCCTTGCTTTTTCATTTCTCATGTTGGCACTTAGCATAGAAACTTAAATAGTATTAATGAGTCGACAATATCTTTATATCTATATGCTTCCACCTGGTACAATTAATTCACCTGATGTGGAAGCCTTATGGAGAAATAGCCTGACACGTTGTACTCCTTATTGCCGTGCTTTCCACTCAGTATCTTAGCTTCATTTCATATGTCCACGTAGGCAAGGAATATGAGGTTTGTATGATATTATTAGCGCGCATGGTTTCTTTGCTCGCCAAGTATAGTGTTTGTCGTACAAAAATTGTCGATCTGTGTGAGTTCTACACAGGCTAATGGGGTTTACGTTGATCAGACGGCTCTCGTATACCAAATACTTATTCGATAAGCTAAGAACCAGCTTCTATTATTAAGAGAAACTTTTTTTATTGTTGTGACAGTTTTACACTTTAAATTTGTCAATATTCTCTTTTTATTTTAAATTCTGAATTTATGCCACTTTTATTATGCATACCTAAGTCACCTTTCATGAGGGCAACTTATATCCACGTAAGTCATCTTCCTGCAAGGTGACATATGTACACATATGTCACCCCTCAAAGAGACTACATATGTGTATTGTGTGTTACTCTACTAAAGATTACACTCTTATCTCCTTTTATTTGCCCCTCTTCATCTTTCTCGTCGTGGTCTCCTCTTCATTTTTGCCTTTCACCATGCTAAATTTCGTCTATCTAACTTGTTCTCTCTTCTTTTTTTCCTTTTTACCGTCTCCACTAAGATAATTTTTCAGTTTTACTATGATTATTTCAAGCAAAAATGATGTTATTTGTGTTTTTTTTTTAAATTTTTTTCTTTGATTTTTGTTTAGTTAGGCAAGAGTATTTCATAACTTCCTATCTTGGCAACTTCTCATATTCTAACTTGCTTTATCTATTGAGGTATGTAATCTCATTCTTTTTTCACTTGTTATATATTTTCATAAATTGTAATAATATTAATTTCAGATCAAATTTTAAGTGTTATTAGTTCGAAATAATTATTTTTAGAATAACTAGGCTATTTTTAATTATTGGTGTGTTTAGGTAAAATTTTAAATGTGTTTAATTATTTGTTTTATTTTTTTAGATGTGTTTATAATTTATGTTATTTTTCATTTTAGGTTATTTTTAATTATTATATTTAAGTAAAATGCTAGACGAGTTTAATTATATTTACGTTATTTATAATGTAGATTGCTTTTAATTATTGGTATATTTAGGTAAAAATTTAAATAATTATTTTTAAAATAGTTTGCCAATTTAAAATACATTTTAATATTTTAAATATAGTTTTATAATATAGGTTGCCATTTTGAATTAAAAAAAAAGTTGATGTTATATTATATTTTGTGTTTGCTTTTTTTAATGAGTAATGATTAGTCAATTTTAACTTTAATCAATGTTAAACAATCGAGATAATGACTTTGTTTTGAAAAAAATAATTAATTAATTAAGATAAAATTAATTTTAAGTTAAGAAAACATAATTAATTAATATAAGATGGTCAAGTTAGGTGTAATTCAACATTCTAGTACTTAACGAGATTAAGATTATACTTAGAATTTGGTTTGAGTAATTAATTAATTAAAGTAATTAAATAATTAATTTAGATATTTCCAATTTTCCTCTTTAACATTTGTTAAATAATTATGCTTGTTTATATTAATCTTAGTTTACTACAATTAATTTTTGTTAATTTTGATATGATTTGTAATAATGCATTGAAAAATTAATTATTCATATTTTACATAATAAGTAAAATGGTACAAAACATAAGATGCTTGATGTCTAACCTCAACCCTAAGGATCCACAATATTGTACTTGCAAAATAAGTATATTTAAGAGGTTGTGTAAGAGGGAGAGATAAGTGTGCACTAATTTAATTTGGTCATTTGATTTTTGTTACTCCAATAATACTATTTTGATTAACATTGTGAGTAACAGGCTAACTATGTCTTCAACAAAGTGTAACGTTATACATATTCTAAGTTTTTACCCACCACAACCACTTGTTCCTTACATTCAGCAGGTCGAATTCTATGAAGCCTCACAAATGAAGAATTTTGAAATTAATTATGCATTGATTTCTACATTAGTGGAACACTAGAGGCCTGAGACTAACATTTCATATGTCAATTGGTGAGTATACAATCACTTTATAAGATGTGGCCATCCAGCTCAATTTATCCGTTGAGGGCTTACTCGTACTTTTACCCATTTTTTCTATTATACTAAATTCCTAATTCACTCACTTCTAAATTTCCTTATATGCAAAGTCTAACAGGATAATCATCAAAATATTCAATTTAACATGTAATCATACACATGATACAGTAAATTCACATTCACATACTAAATCAGAGAATGCAATCATTTTGTGAGTTTTCATACATACGCACATATTTATCTTAAACCACATTCAAGGAGTGTTTAAAACATCAAGTAAACAGAAAATGAAAGCATGATTATATGGAAAGTTAGCTACCTTAAATCCGATTTCTTCCCAAACTCTCAGCTCTTTCCTTCGTTGAATCGCTGCTCTCACTTTGTCTCTCATGTAGACTCTCTACTTTTCGCGTTTTTTCTGAGCTCATGATATACCTATTTCACTCACTTTCTTCCAATTTATAAGCTCACGTTTGCCTTTATTTGGACCATCTCCAAAATCTAGCTAGAAGCTTATCACTTCTTTTCTCATCCAATTTTTCAGATTCACGCTATGGTCTTTGTTCTGACATCTTGTAATCATTATCCATCCTAATTGCCCTTTATTTAATTTTTGCTTAGCCTTTAAGGATTCCCAAATACAATCCCTACCGCCTATTACGCTTTTAAATTTATCTCACATTCATTGAATTTTCATATGATAGCTTATTCAATTAAAATTTAACAACTTACATTGTGAATTTTTTAAAGTCATCGAATATCTAAGCTTTACTAGTTAACTTGCTCACTAAAACTTGACATTGTTTAGAGTTGAAAGTAACCAGTTGACTTGTGCCTAAGCAATCGACTAACATTTACAAAGATCATGTGATTCTTAATTTTTTTTTATACAATTTCTAACCTACTTTTTTTTATCAAATTTTTATTTTTGAAACATTAGTTTTAATTGATATATAAAAATAGTGCAATATTATATTTCAAAGTTTATGTTTAAAAATTATAATCAATCTATAATTTAAAGGGTTATATATAAATTTTCAAGTTTAAAAACAAAAATAGGCCCACAAATCCACAATATTATATTACATACATACATGCATATGTATATACATAATATTAAGAAAAGGAAAACATTTTTTTTTTCCTTGGGGTCAGTCATAAGGGAAAATAAAAGTCTAGAATGAGTTGTCCTTCTGCAAGGCAAGTCAAGAAAGACAGCCCATTAGTGATTTTGACGGGTCCATTGAGGCGGCCCAATTAGGTCAGATGTATTCTAGAAAGGGCATGGGAAGATTCTAGTCTCTAGGCTCATCCGTTATACCTAAATTAGCCTTCAACCCTGACTTCTCATTTCTACTTTCTAGGTCCTTCCGGATCCAATCCAAAGGAACAAGAACCATCAAATTTCGGATTTCTTTACCAAGTCGGCTGTCTTATTTTTCTATATAAACCCATCCCTCGATCCCTCTCTTCATTGCTAACGCTTTCTTGATCAGCTTACCGGATTTTCCTTTGAAGTTATTTTTTTGTTAGATTTAAGCTTCCTATTCTCGCTTCCTCATAGAAAATATGCAGATCTTCGTGAAGACCTTGACTGGCAAAACAATCACCCTCGAGGTTGAAAGCTCAGATACTATTGATAACGTGAAGGCCAAGATCCAGGACAAGGAAGGGATCCCGCCGGATCAGCAAAGGCTCATCTTCGCCGGCAAGCAGTTGGAGGACGGCCGCACTCTTGCCGATTACAACATCCAAAAGGAGTCTACCCTTCACCTCGTTCTCCGATTGAGGGGTGGCATGCAGATCTTTGTCAAAACCCTAACCGGAAAGACTGTCACTCTCGAGGTGGAGAGCTCAGATACAATCGATAACGTTAAAGCCAAGATCCAGGACAAGGAAGGTATTCCCCCAGATCAGCAGAGGCTCATCTTCGCCGGCAAGCAGTTGGAAGATGGCCGCACCCTCGCCGATTACAATATCCAAAAGGAGTCGACCCTTCACCTCGTTCTCCGATTGAGGGGCGGCATGCAGATCTTCGTCAAAACTCTAACCGGGAAGACCATCACTCTAGAGGTGGAGAGCTCAGATACAATCGATAACGTTAAAGCCAAGATCCAGGACAAGGAAGGTATTCCCCCAGATCAACAGAGGCTCATCTTCGCCGGCAAACAGTTGGAGGATGGCCGCACCCTCGCAGATTACAATATCCAGAAGGAGTCAACACTTCACCTCGTTCTCCGATTGAGGGGCGGCATGCAGATCTTCGTCAAGACCTTGACCGGAAAGACCATTACCTTGGAGGTTGAGAGTTCTGATACCATCGACAACGTGAAGGCCAAGATCCAGGATAAGGAAGGTATTCCTCCTGACCAACAAAGACTTATCTTCGCCGGTAAACAATTGGAAGACGGTCGTACCCTTGCTGATTACAATATTCAGAAGGAATCTACCCTCCACCTGGTGCTTCGGCTTCGTGGAGGAATGCAGATTTTCGTGAAGACCCTCACAGGGAAAACCATTACCTTGGAAGTTGAGAGTTCCGATACCATCGACAATGTTAAGGCGAAGATTCAGGATAAGGAAGGTATCCCACCGGACCAGCAGCGTTTGATCTTTGCAGGTAAGCAATTGGAAGATGGGAGGACCCTTGCGGATTACAACATCCAGAAAGAGTCCACTTTACATTTAGTTCTTCGTCTGCGTGGAGGAATGCAAATATTCGTGAAGACTCTCACTGGGAAGACAATTACTTTGGAGGTTGAGAGCTCGGATACGATTGATAATGTGAAGGCGAAAATTCAGGACAAGGAGGGTATCCCACCGGATCAGCAGCGTCTCATCTTCGCTGGGAAACAGCTTGAGGATGGACGCACGCTTGCGGATTATAACATTCAGAAGGAATCAACCCTTCATCTAGTCCTCCGTCTCCGTGGTGGTGATATTTAAGGAGCTTGTTGTTCGTTGCCTTTGATTTGTGTCTGCTGCAGTGTCCTGCAGTTTTTATGTTCTACCTAGTTTTTAGGTATGTCGTTGGTCGTTGATGTTTCTGATATCAGTGTGTATCCTGTATAATGATGTTACTCTTATTTGAATAAAAGGAAGTCTTAATCTTTCGGCATAATTTTCTTGTTTCGATGACGAAATGATGCATTGATTGATGCAAAGTGGATACATTGTTTTGCTGGAAATCTAGATTACATATTTCATAGTTTCAATTCTTTCACATTGATTCCGTTGGTTCTGGGGTGTAATTCTGAATAAAATTGGTTTGCTTGCTCCACTTAACAGTCCCTAGATTACATATTTCGTAGTTTCAATTCTTTCACATTGATTCCGTTGGTTCTGGGGTGTAATTCTGAATAAATTGGTTCGCTTGCTCCACTTGATAGTATTTTCCTTTGTTGATAATGAGTTTGTGATTAACTGACTATCCTCAACGATACCAACTGCATTTTTAAATGCATGACACAACGGAACCAAACACACCATTCATTCTTCATATTCATTGAAAGGGGGGGAGTCTAGCGGTACGGGGTTTGAGTCGGTTGATTTAATTCAAGACATTACTTCTTTCTTCAGCAAAGCCTAAAGTTGCAGCGAAGTGAATTAGTATTTGATGCTGCACTGAGCCATGTTTTTATTACATATTTGGCAATAATGGACGCTGCTTTTCCAGTAGGTGATTGGGATCTGTGCAGTATCACTATCAATGCTATGGAAGTTGCTGGCGATCGTGGTGATGGTTACGAGTTCGTACGGCACTGGCCAAGACATTGAGTAATGAAGAGATGCCCTATTATTTAGATGCACAAAAATAATTTACGATGACAATGCATCGAATTGCAGTTGTGATGACAAAAGTGTTTCAAACCCTGAAAGGCGATCAATCTTTTTCTGGACAGTTCTTTCGCAAACTAAAGTTGATCACCCTTGTTTTGGGATTTCATCTCAGCGAGTATAACCTTCCAGCTTCAATAGCCAAAAAAGTTGGTGGGGCCTAGAAATCCTTTTGTTGACATTAAGGTGTATCGTGCATCTCTCAGACTCACTTGTCAGCGACTTTGGACTCCAAAAATTCGTTGAACGGTCACTTGAGGAAGATTTCAAAACTGGTACTGTGTTTCATGGTTGTTGACTTCTTGTATGTTTTTGCCTGTGGATGTCCATTCCTAGAAGCTTAGAATGGTTCTCTTTTGTTTTCATTTTTTTCCCCTGTAGTTTGTCTATATCTTGTAATATGAATACTGTGCATCTCGGGCTGTACTATTTTCTTTCTTGGCGAGTGCATATTTATAATCAGGTGTTCGCAAGGTTTCTGGTTCAATATCCTGAGACGTCATTGTATGGTTTTGGTTTTGATAGCCAAACTGGAGGTCATTGTTCTGGAGATGGTTCTTCAAACCATGGAAGTCCCTTTTGTTTATCCAAATGGCAATGTCTTTCTGGTTTGGCCATCCAGGATTTGTATTAACACTGCCACGTGACGCTTTATTCATGATAATTCTCCTTTGCATACATACAGTATGAATTAATGATGTCATATACACGATCAGATCATATATGAAATTACTGTATTTTCCCGGTTGACTCAGCTGTATTGCATTGGAGTCATTCTTCTTTATCTGGGTATCAACGAAATGCCGAACCTGACATCCATCTTTGATTTTGATATCTTCTGAATTCCTTACCTGATAGAGTTTCAAATTTACCATCATGAACACACAGCATTTACTGTCTCAAGGTTGCTGCTGGCAGTGAGGACTGCCAACTAACTACATCAAAATAATATTTCTGCATTTGGTACCTGCTGCAATTTTTTTTATACCTCAATTAATTCATTTGAATTTATTATGTACCTCAGTGTGGCAGTTGAAGTGACCTAGTGCTTCATTACTCTCCCTCTCTGTGCACTTGTGACACAGGTAACTCTAGGTAAACATTCATGTACCCTGCTGTTAGCCCCTCCTAGTTTATGCACATGTAGTTAAGCTGGTTTAAGGTATATATCCCTAGGTATCTATCCTGGCTCTATAGTTGTACTTGAGTAAAAACTCTGTTTTGAGCTTTGACGCCTAACTGTAGCAAATGGGATCACAATTCAAGAGCAAAGCGTTGGAAGAACAAATGGCTAGATTTCTGAGGCTAGAACAGGAAGTAAGATCTTGTACAGTCTTCGAGATTCATAAACCTGTTCTCACTGTGGAACCAAAGGAAAAAGATGCTCATCCATAGAGGTAAGCTCATCTAGTGGTTCATCGTTGATGGCCAAATATTGGCAATATAATGAACTTATAAATAAAAACACTCTCGAGGAAAAACTAACACTAAATTGGAAGAGTAGAAAGAGGCTCTAAATTCACTTTCTTCTTGCTTGCTTAATTGCTTACTTTTACAAATGGTTTCAATTCATTCATATTGATAGCATGAAGAAAGGGTAAGATGGATAATGTTCGTAGTACTAATAAATAAGTAGGTTATCTAAGATAAATTAAACTATTTCTTCAAGCAGGGAATTAGTTTACGAGCAATCATCTTCTTGTAAGAGAAGTTAAACTAAAATCACACTAAAAAATTTGATATTCCAAAATTGTCTGGACTATAGTAGAGAATGGCAACTCGGTCTAATTTCTAACAATGATGCCTTTCCCAATCTTACTAGAAATGTCAATTCAGAGAAAACAAAGATTCAAAACTTAAGGTACAGAAATGATTTTGAAAAGTCATTTTGAAAACAATAGCTTTCCATTTGTGTTGTGTCAATTGCCTTGAGTGTTTTCAATCTGTTCTTGTGTGTAAGGATGAAACTCTATCACTCAGTGGTAAAAACTCTCCTATCATGTAAGAATCATCTCGGTTCAAGAATTTAAATTCTGATGCTAGATTCATCTGTAATTTTTGTTATAATCTCTAATATCTTCCATTTTTGAGCTGGCATGCACAGACCACAGATACGGTAAAAACCAAAAACTTAAGTGAGCACACAGAAGCAGTGACAATGTTCTAGCTCAAAGTCTCAAAACTGTCAACTTTACCCCAAAAAAGAATCTTAAGTTTTTGATTTTTCCTACCCTTGTTAAGGGATAGGATGAATTTATTTAGTAATTTTCAACCATTCAGCCGAGACACGACATGTATCTGTTCCACTTCCAACTACGTTATATTCAAGGATTAGAGATCTGGCAGTGAAAAAAATTATTATGGCCGTTGTTAACTGTTCCCTTCTCCAAGTTGGTACGTATGGTTAAACTTATTCAGCTAGGCAGTTATAGTTTCCTATGTGACAACTGTAATGTTAAGGCTGATATCATTCGTTTACTTCTCGTTTTGTCTGTCTGAGTTTTTAGCCGACACATTCCTAACAGCCACATACTGATGAGACTGATTGACCCAACATGATATCTCTAATTTGTTCTAGCATAACGTGGTTTATTATGGCTTTCATTTTATACTGCAACTTGCATGCGTAGAGTAACGGATTCTGCCCTACAAGCAAAGGGCAGAATGGTCATTCTATTAACAGAAGACGTGGAGTTCAAATCCATGTCCCATGTCTATGATGACCACATCCTTCGTTGTCTAACATATTGTCCCACACACTTTCTCCACATTCACTTGCTTTCTCTTGCTTGTTGCTTCTTATTTTTCTCCACTCTGAACCTGGACCGGTAAGCATTAAGCTTCTCGTGCTCAAAATCTGTTTCAATGGCAGATCATTACATTCCATGCATCATAGGAGTAATGGATCGTCTTTGGTTTCACCAAATCGTTCTCTTCTCAGAACCCACAGCATTAATTGCTCCCAAACCCATAGAAACGACCCTGCCGATGTCAGAATCTATGTCTTACCCATATTTGCCTCCACCACCAGATGAAGAAAAAACTTCAGATGAACCACCTTCTCCAGTGAAACAAGTCTTATCAGAGTCCTTCTCTTTACCTCTGCAGGTATGGTCAAATTCAAACGCTACTCTCAACACACTATCTATGCTTTGTTCACTCCTGGAGAGACCCATGACCATGCTTTTATTATTTGTTTTCACTATTTACTGTCACAAGGATGAATTAAACAAGGAAGAAGAGAATCAGGAAATACCGAAAAAGGTACTCTTTTTGGCTGATAGAGTTCATACACACTCAACATCCCCATTGACTCCAAACCATCGCAGAAAATTCAGGAAACTGGCTACAGTTAGGAGACTGCAAAAGTCCATGAGCTACAGAACACTGAGGGAATTAGAGCTTGAAGAAGTGAAGGGTTTTATGGATCTGGGTTTCATATTCAGGAAAGAAAACATGAGCCCACGAATGATGAGTGTTGTCCCCGGCTTGCAGAGGCATAGTAGGCACCAAAATAAACAGAACTTGGAACTAATCGATGTCACAAAAATAGTTGGAGGTGATATTGAAAAAAAGGAAGAGAAGAGAGAGATCAGTATCATGAGACCATATTTATCTGAGGCGTGGCTCATAAAGAGACCAGATTCACAGCTACTGAATCTTAAGATTCCCAGGCTATGTTCAGCTGCTGATATGAAGAAGCATCTTCTGTTCTGGGCTAAAACTGTGGCCTCGGAAATTCACCAAGAATGAATCATCAATCCTACTCAATATAGTAGGAAACTGATTCAAAAAGAAGACAGCAGCAATTGAGAATTATAATAAGACAGCCATTCATGACTTCATAATTGATTGTATGTTCATCGAAGCATAATAAGAGAGATGGTGCAGAATGTAAATTTGATATTTGCTTTCACTGCCTTAATTCTTTTTGTCTCACAAATGAAAGGGTGCGCAGAGTTAGGAAAGTTCTCACTAGAATTGGAATTTGAAGTCAGTGTCGAGTTTTAATGGGTGATTATATGTTAGTGTAAAGAATTGAAGGGAGGGAGATAAGGCTGGAAGAAGAGGACAGGCATACATAAGAGACACAGGGAATGGGACCTCAGTGACGTGTTACTCAGAGATATAGCTCCAACAACACACAAGAAACCAGTGTCCAATAGAACTGTTTCTTTTCATTCTTGTCTGCTTAAATGACTGCAGTATTTGTTCACAATAGAAAGAAACAATGATTTTGCAGCCACATGAATCCCAATCTTGTCTTTTTCATCGCTTCTTGCTATTATGCATTTCCTTTCTTACAATCACCCAAAACTTACAACAATTCACCATAAGCTTCTCACTCTTACCTTAAATTTTATAAAATAAAGGCTCTTGTAAGAATGTAAGATAGTTTTTTATTCCTGTTTCAAGCTTTCCATGCAATAAAAACCATTGGATTAAGCCATTTAAGCTATGACTTGACGTTGGACTTGGTATCTTCTTCTTTTTTCATTTTCAGCTTATCTGCATAACAAAGGTAGTTTAAATACTACCAGCTTCATTAATTCTCTATATTTTTTGAAGAAAAAAAAATGCTCACAATTGTCCACAAGTGCTGACACCTACATGTTATTGGTTCTCCCTCTTATCTAGTAAACTATAGGACAGACAATTTTTTGTGGTTGGGAAGTATGCAGTAGTTTCTTTGCTGCTATAATTAACTCCACTGTGACTATATATGTATATATATATTAATAAACTCCACTAATGGCAATGAGGAATGACGCAGTACTCCAATTCAGAGGCCATTATCTCCTAAAACATTTAATAATTAAGTGGTAATATATATGATGGGGATGAATGGCCAGAATACTTCTTAGCACAAGTGTCCTGTTTTATTAATTTTACAATGTTTTCAATTTCACGAGAATTCAATTCAAATTTTATGGTCAGGGCAGGGGAGATTGTTAAATTGTTTTCATCATTCAGCACTATGTCATTTTTTTGGTTCTGATCATATAAAGCCAATCTTTGATAGTATATTGTCTTTTATAGGTCCTGTAAAATAAAATAAAAAAGTAGTGGTGGAAGTTGAGAGTTATAAAGGGATAAGAATATAGGTCTTTTACACCACACATAATTATATTGTATGAAAATCTTTTTTAATTTTTAATTTTCTCTTATTACACATACTCAATTTCTTCTAAAATAATGGAAGTGATCCAATTGCTAAGATAGAATTCTTCCCCGCTGCAGAAATGCCACGATTAATATATGTGCTATTAGTGGGACCCATCACTGAAAAAAATGCCATGTTATAATGGAAAATTATGGTTGGATGTGGTAACTTTGTTACATTTGTGAAATGGCCTATAATACAGCATTGATTGTTAAAGACGCATATTTCTGCAGCACTAATTCACAATGATTTCTACCATTGATTGTTGTATATATTTTTTGAGAAAATGGTGTTAGGTTTTGTAATTTATCCGAACTGTCAAAAGTATCATAGGTTTTCTTGGTGAAGAAGTTCATGGATTGAAATGGAGAGGCCAAAGTCCCTTCTGCAAATTGGGTTACTTGGAAAATTTGGAAAGTCTGTTTCTTTTCTTCTTCTTCTTCTTCTTTCTTTATATAATATATATATATATATATATATATATCAAGTAGTATACACCACCCTAAGTGCATTGGAGAGGAATAATAGACTAGGCTTGATCCAATACTCTATCTCACTTATCGACCTATTAAAATAGGCTAAAAAGTGAATTATCTAATTAGCATTTTTGGGAACTCATGAGAAACTAACAAAATTAAAATCTTCAGAAGTTCTGATGGTATTATTAACCAAAAGTTGTACATAAGAAGGTGCAATAGGTGCACTCTAAAAAGTTTTTATTATGACTTTTGAAACTCTTTCAATACAGTTGTTTTTTTAATTATAGCTCTCGTGTAAATTGTGTACCTTTGTTTCTAGAAAGTTGACCTTTTAAATAAAGTTTTTGTCCCAATCTTAGGTTGCCACAAGGATTACACATTTCCTTCACCCCAACATTCACTTAATACTTTACAAAGTTAGGTCATTCCCACCTCAGTTGCTCTGCATCAGCATTGTAGAAACTCTGTTTCTTAATATGCATCAAATGTATAAATAAAAGATATATGATTGGTAAATCATGATTTATAATTGATTGTATTTGATTTTTCTAATATTTCGAAAAAGAAATACTGTTTAAATTGAAATTGATGAATTGTTGAAAGTATATAAAATAAAAATATTCAAGTCACTAATAAATTTATAGAAAGAAATTAAATCATTTTCAGTCCACAATTCGGACGCAATCCACTAAGTATAGCCTAAATTAAGATTTATTTCTTTTTCATTTAAATCATGAAATTTAGAGAGTCTCTCCTTTGACACCTCTGCATGTCATATTTCAGTTGGTAAATACCCAATCAATTATTCATTTTTTTAATTATTATCACCACTTAAAAAAGGTCATTTCTTTAAGCATTTAATTTAAAAGAACGTTTACATTACTTGGGTAATGGTTTTATAAATTTGATACAGGAGGTTACATGACAAGAAATAATAGTAATATTTAAAATTATAGTTACCACAAAAAAAAAACTCTTATATCATAAAATTAAATCATGATATTGCTAAGTGCTTATTCTAAGAAAGACTTTTAGAAACCACCTTTGACTTGGCACATGGATGGGCTCGCGCAAGAGTCCACATTCAATGATTGGGATCTGTTCTTTATTTTTTTTTGTTTTTTATTATTTTTTTTAAAAAATTATTAATCGTTAGATCTGATCTAATTATCATTAAATTTAATAGTTAATATAATTTTAAAAAAACAAAAAAATTCCTAGCCGTAAGATGGGTTTTGCGCAGGAGCCAATCAATGCGCTTAGACTTGATGGTTTTAGAATTTGGAGTGTAGGAGTCAAATTCATCAAAACATATATATGCCCCACATGCAATTTGAATAGGTATTAGTGATGACTGTAAAATCTCCGTAGAATCTGAGATCAATCAAGATTTTCTCCCTAATTCTACTGCAATATCAAAACCATATGATTCTATCCTTTCTCCAAAACATATTATATATAACCATGGGGAGGTCTCAACTGAGAAGGCAGAGTTAATTAGAGTTAATTAGGATTAGAATACATAGACACTTGATTTCTTCTGCTCTTGTCCACTCCACACCTTCATTCAAGTGTGGGTGTGGGTGTGGCCACGATCGAGCATATCCTTAATTAGACGGCTCAAAGGTCAAACAAAGTTGGCTAGTGGAGACTCCCCTACGCTTCATTTCCACTTCTCCACTCCCTCTTCGTCTCTAATCTACACTTAATTGCACTCCATTTTTTACCACTACTCAAAATATCCCTATATAACCCCTTCAATTTCCCACATCTGGTACTACTCCACACACACAGATGGCCACCAACCCTCCCTTCTACATCACCTCCCTCCTCCTCTTGCTTCTCTTACACTTCAATCTGGGTACGCCATTCCCTATTTCCACTATTACTTTTTATACTAATCTTATCATGATCATGTGTATTCATATATATATATATATATATATACAATTTAAAAAACTACACTTTTCACCTATGCTAATTAGTTTAAGTGGTTTGTCATTTGTTTTGTTTAAATAAGATCTCGAGTTTGAGTATTGTAAAATAGAAAAAATTAGTAGTGGGAGAACTTTACACTTTATCATCCAATTTAGTTGAAATTTGAATGTCGGAGTTCTATGAATAGTTAAAAAAAAAAAAAAGAGAATTGCATGTACCTTATGAATGGATTCTAAATGATCATAAATATTATTATTTGTCTATGAAGGGAGAAGCCAACTTCAAGTGAACTTCTACGCCAAGAGCTGTCCAAGAGCGGAAGAAATCATCAAGGAACAAGTGACCGAGCTCTACCACAAACATGGAAACACTGCCAATTCATGGCTCAGAAATCTCTTCCATGATTGCATGGTCAAGGTAAAATATAGTTATTTCAGTTTGCGTTCAATTATCACTCTATTTGATATATATATATATATATATATGATGATACCTTGACTGGCCTCTTTTAATTTTGTATGTGTGTGTAGTCATGTGATGCATCCCTACTGTTAACGAGTAAGAATGGAATAGTATCCGAGCAGACGTCGCAGAGAAGCTTTGGGATGAGAAACTTCAAGTACATCGGCACCATTAAAGAAGCTGTGGAGGCAGAATGCCCCTTGACGGTGTCTTGCGCTGACATTGTTGCTCTTTCTGCTAGAGATGCCATTCTTATGGTATGTGTGTGTGTGTGTACATATATATATATATATATATATATATACGTTCCTTCTCTCCCCAGTTAATTTCAGATCCACGATCACCTATCGCATATAAGAGTTTGAGAAAATAACAATTATTTAATCAATAATTATATATTGGTGCATGCAGTTGGGAGGTCCAAGCATTGAGATGAAGACTGGCAGAAGAGATAGCAGGCAAAGCTCTATACCAGTGGAAGACTATCTCCCTAATCATAATGACTCCATATCCCTAGTGCTCGATCGTTTTCAATCTATAGGAATTGACGTTGAAGGCACAGTCGCTCTTTTAGGTATTTTTCCATCTCTTCTTTCTTTCTTTCTTTTCTTTCAACACGAGTTAGGACATCCATGATCATATGCTCCATAATCTCAATTCCATGCCCCGTGAATTTACCATTATTAGTCTAGAGTTAGATGAGAAGGCAGGATATCAAGAAGGTCTCATTTGGTTTGACGACAAACAGTAACCATAAACCTAACCTCGTGACTGTAGAAAAATTCGATCTAACTCAATACCTGTGGCCCACCTAAATATTTAACCGGAAAAGCCTAGCTACAGAGAACTTGATATTGAGTTTTTTACTGTTGTGACTTCTTGAAAGGTGGAGTTCTTCGTAGACCTAATTGTTGTTGATTGAATTTCAGGTGCTCACTCGGTGGGGAGAACCCATTGCGTGAATCTAGTGGATAGGCTATACCCGACGGTGGATCCAACGTTGGACCCTAAACAAGCGCGGTATCTGAAACGCAGGTGTCCAACTCCATTTCCGGATCCAAAGGCTGTCCTATATTCTCGGAATGACCTCGTGACTTCCATGATCCTTGACAACGTCTACTACAAGAACGTCTTGCAAAACAAGGGCCTTCTTCTCGTGGATGCACAACTCGCTTCTGATCCCAGAACCTTGCCTTTCGTCCAGAAGTTTGCTTCCGATAATGAATATTTCATTCAACAGTTCTCACGCAACATCCTCTTATTGTCGGAAAATAATCCTCTCACCGGCGATCAGGGTGAAATCAGAAAGGATTGCCCTTACGTCAATCGCAGTTAGACATAATCAACTATATCCTAATTAGCCAGTACTAATAAACTATATTAAGTTTCCTAGCTAGCTAGGTTGTCTTAATTAACTTGGTTTGAAACCCATTGGGCTTATCTTTAGTTTCTTAGACTTTTGCTTCAATGTTTGGCTGTTTGCAGCCCACCCAGAATGTATTTTTTTTTAATTTAATGATGTTGATGACGTGATTGTCTTTTAATTATTATAAATTTCTAATTAGTAGTTATTAATAAATTAAGATGCTTGAGCCCAGTAAATTGTTACTGGAATAAAATTATATGCAGTTTTTTTTATATTTTTACTACTAAATTTTTCACTAAAAAAAATAACATGTATAAAAATACCTGAACTTCATGTAAGTCACTTATATATGCAAGTATATTTTAAAAATCAAATTCACACAAATTAAAGTATGCAACACAGTGCTTAATTAGAAGCAGAAGGAAACAAAGTTAAAGTCATTGATTATATATATATATATATATATATATATATATTTGGGGTATATTTTCTAATAATCAAATCAAGGGTTGGGTAAGCAGATCTGAACAACTTAATATATATATATATATATATTTTTTTTTTTTGATTAATCAAAGCCACTATATAGTACTGTGGATTACTTCAAGTGCGCTTTGTGATCCAATAGAATTAGTGGGGTCTGGTTGGCGTTTGCTTGTAACTTCATTATCACGAGACATATATGTAACCATCACGTACCACTTATCAACCAACACCAACAATTGTCCCTCCTTAAGTAGTAGACTCCATATATTATAGTTCAAGTGGTGTAAGCTACAGGTTATATAAGTTTAAAAACGATATTTATTAAATGTATTATTGCATACTCGTATTTATCAACTCCATTTATAAGTCGATAAAGGACTGTAACACCTCACCTTCCTGAATATAACATAATTTTAAATATTTTCGGTCTGCGCTCGAATATATATATATATATATATATATACCTGGACCTAACTAGTTTCCGACAATGCAAGATCGATGGACAATAAATAAAATAGATTCATCATTTTTCGCATTCAATGATTAATTTAGTTGATGGATCGATGATCAGATCAACACGCATTACCCATACCGATCATGTGTGGAATTGTTTTCGTTGTTTCTGAATTTAAGTTTGATTTTAAAAAGATGAAGTGAAGATAGATTGCCCAGAAATAGGAGATTCACGGAGAAAAGTAAAGGTATATATGAGTGAAGTTAAATGGTTAGACTGTCATAATTTGATGTTTCCCCCAATAGTTGGGCTTGTTAGAGGAGTGGGAAAATAAGATCAAATAAAGAATGAAGAAGGTCGTTGCCTTGAGACAGATCGAGGCTAGCTGATGTTCATATTGTAATAGTTGAAATTGACATATATAGCTGAAATTCAAGTCTCACGAATCAGATTAAAACTGGGATTCGTACGAGAGGATTTGAAGTCATACTTATCCAGTTTGTGTAATTTTTATTCACTAGTTGGGGACTTGGATAGCCAATCGGGAGATCCAGACGACAGGGCGTATATTAAATTAAAAAGAAAAAAGGAAATTGATTGAACGGTGTCACGCTTATGATATTGAGAGGTCCACCAAACTCTGGGACCCTTCCAGAGATCCAACGAGCCTTCCCTCATTAACCAAATACGACATTGCAATTGCTTCAAACGGCCCATCATTTTGATTCACATAATAACTCGAGTTTGAACAATCAACACATTTCATATAAACTAATTTGCTTTATTTATACTTTTTTATCAAGCAAAGTTATTTGCATATAATTATAAGAAGAAAATAATCCGACACATTCAACGCTTGACTTGGCATGTGAAGGCCTAGATATATTAAATAAAATTCGTTCCTGGATGTGTGCTCTTTGTTTGGACTCAACTCCGTTAACTTTTTTCGTCTAACCTACTCTTCAAAATTGAAAATCAATTTTTATCTTTTCTCCTTTTTTGTTTTAAATTTTCTTCACAAAGTTACTCACATTTTGCATTTTATATTTTTGTCTGTATGATTGATCTTTTAAAGTTTGTTTTATTTGTTTGCTTTATAAGGAAAGGAAAAAAGAAAGAAAAGAGCCTTATCTTCCCGTCCATGCACGTGAAATCCAACAAAGAAGGAAAATTAGTTTGAGAAATCCCAATTTACCCCCTCCTGGCGGAGTTGGATTCGCAGGCGTAATAGCCTCCAATTCGTGTGTGGGTGTTTTCATCCAAACATTTTTCTCGCATTTTTTTTATTTTTTTAAATTTACATTAAAATTTTTTTATTCATTTAACCAGAATCAACAGTAATTAAATCAATGACGTGAATCTTACTTATATTTTGACTTATAAAATTATTTTTTAACAATATGACTCAATCAACGATCAACACTTTTGATAGTATAAAATAAAATTATAATAAAATTTTAAAAATAGAATTTAATTTATAAAGTATATTTTATACTTTGATGAATTAATTTGTATGTTTTCTGTAAATTAATATTTTTATAAATTAAATATTTTTTTACAATTTTATTGTAATTTTATTATACACTTTAACTATAATTTTATATTTTGATGAATTAATTTATATATTTTATGTAAATTTATATTTTTATAAGTTAAATTATATTTTTGTTACAATTTTATTGTAACTTTATTTTACACAATCAAATGTAGCAAACAATTGAAAAATGATTTTATAAATTAAAACTTAAATAAAATCCAAATCATTGATCTAATCAGTATTAACTCTAATTGAACGATGATAATTATTTGATATAAATTTAAAAAAAAACGCAAAATAAATGTCAAATGCTTTGTTGGAGACTCTTGCTCCAGCAAATCCAGCTCCCTCAAGGCTCCCTTTGAGTTAGCACACTTTTTTTTGGAAATTTATGAGTAAAAATTATTATTAAAATAGGCCACAACAAAAGCTGTTAATGACAAAATTAGCAGACATATAGTATTGTCTTTTATAAATATAAAATACTAAATAACTAATTTAATGTCACAAACTATTTTTCAGAATTTTAAGTAGCAACACAAAATTACTCGCGTGAATTTCACAAATAATTCAGAGCAAAATTACTGGCGTCTATTTTTGAGAAAGCTCCATGAATCGGGAACGGTCACTAACGCGAAAATCTAATAGTGACGTTAGGTTTCTGGATTTCCAGAGAGTAAAAGTTAAAACGCACAGCTCCTTTTGCTGGAGCGTGACACTTACGCGTTCTCACAACCACGTGCCTCCTCATGCCAAAAAGGGCGTTTAGTATTTACTAGTGTATGGATACTTAAGCAAAAAGATAAACAAATAAAAAAAAGGTTTCTTTCCCATCCCACCCAGGAAAGAAAGAAAAAGCCGTTGCCAAAGGACACGTGTCTGCATGCGCGTCCACCTGTCTTCTTCACTCTCCTTTGGATTCTATTCTATTACTATACCCCCTCCAGTCTGTGGACTCTGGTATTTTCATTTGCTTGGGTTGGTTGGTTCTGTTTCAAGGCAATGAATACAAACCCAATCTCTCTCTCTTTCTCTATCCCTCTATCTCTCTGCCCGTGAAATTTTCCTCTCCTAGTTCTCCATCACTCCTCCGAAATTATCTGCAATCGCCGCCACGATTTTCCGATGGGCTCTTACCAAAACTGAGCAATGTTGGTACTTTCCTTCGCATTTTCGAGCCCCGTCGTCATCAGTTTTACATTTTTCCTCTGCTTTTTCAACTGTGTCCTTACTTTCGCAGCCACTGAATTCGACTTTGGGACCTTGACTTTAAGCAGTTTGAAGCTTCTGGGCGATGCCCACTTGAAAAATGGCGGCGTAAGCCTCACAAGGGACCTCGCCGTCCCCAACTCCGGCGCTGGGAGAGCTCTCTACTCCCAACCGGTGAGATTCCGGCAACCTGGCACTCACTTTCCGGCGAGTTTCAAGACCTTCTTCTCTTTTTCAGTCATCAATCTGAATCCGTCATCCATTGGCGGAGGACTCGCTTTCCTAATCACGCCGGACGATGAGACTGTCGGTGATGCCGGCGGCTTCCTCGGGCTCCTCGACGCGGCGGGCACTGCCTCCTCGGGTTTCGTGGCGGTTGAGTTCGACACACTAATGGATGTGGAGTTCAAGGACCTTAACGGAAACCATGTAGGTCTGGACCTGAATAGTATGGTTTCAACGCAAGTGGGGGACTTGGGATCCGTTGATATCGATCTCAAGAGCGGCGACCTCGTGAACGCTTGGATCGAGTACGACGGCTCAACCAAGGGTTTCAAGATCTGGATTTCGTACTCAAATCTGAAGCCGAAAGACCCCCTTCTGTCATTCAGTCTTGATCTAGATCAGTATGTTAATGACTTCATGTATGTTGGTTTCTCTGCCTCTACCCAGGGGAGTACAGAGATTCACAGCGTCGAGTGGTGGAGCTTCAGCTCTTCCTTTGACTCGCCTTCGTCTTCCGGGTCCGGGCCATCGGCGGCAGCGCCGCCCCCTCCGACTGTCACTCTAATGAACCCAACTGCCAATTTCGTCCCGTCGCCGCCTCCGTCAATAGCTCCTTCTTCTGATTCAACTTCAAGTACTCAACAAAAGGAAAGTAAATCGTCTTGCCACAACGAGCTGTGCAAGCAAAATGCCGGCGCCGTCGCAGGCGTTGTGACGGCGGGGGCTTTTTTTCTAGTTCTGTTCGCGGGGGCATTAATTTGGGTGTACTCCAAAAAGGTCAAACCCATTAAGAAGTCCGAGTCATCATTTGCCTCTGAAATCATCAAAATGCCAAAAGAGTTCAGCTACAAGGAGCTCAAAACAGCCACTAAATGCTTTAATGCGAACAGAATAATTGGTCACGGCGCATTTGGAACGGTCTACAAGGGAATCTTGCCACAGAGCGGCGACATTGTTGCAGTTAAGAGATGTAGCCACAACAGTCAGGGGAAGAACGAGTTCTTATCCGAATTATCTATAATTGGGGGTCTTAGACATCGAAATCTAGTTCGTCTCCAAGGTTGGTGCCACGAGAAAGGTGAAATTTTGTTAGTCTACGACTTGATGCCCAATGGGAGTCTAGATAAAGCTCTGTTCGAAGCCAGAACACCACTTCCATGGCCGCAGAGGCGCAAAATTCTGTTAGGCGTCGCCTCCGCTCTCGCCTACTTGCATCAAGAATGTGAAAACCAGGTAATTCACAGAGACGTCAAGACCAGCAACATAATGCTAGACGAGGGGTTCAACGCCCGATTGGGCGATTTCGGTTTAGCGAGGCAAACTGAGCACGACAAGTCACCGGACGCTACTGTGGCCGCCGGAACAATGGGCTACTTAGCCCCGGAGTATCTCCTTACAGGTAGAGCCACCGAGAAGACCGACGTGTTCAGCTACGGCGCGGTGGTTCTTGAGGTGGCTAGTGGGAGAAGACCCATCGAGAAAGACGCTGGTGGGGTTGGGAAAGTTGGGGTTTGCAGCAATTTGGTGGAATGGGTGTGGAGTTTGCACAGAGAAGGGAGATTGCTAATGGCGGCTGATCCGAGGCTTGAGGGTGAGTTCGACGAGGGAGAGATGATGAGGGTGCTGCTGGTTGGGTTAGCTTGCTCGCACCCTGACTCGATGGCTAGGCCCACCATGCGAGGAGTGGTTCAGATGCTGGTGGGCGAGGCTGAAGTGCCCATAGTCCCGAGAGCCAAACCTTCCACATCTTTCAGTACCTCGCAGCTCTTGTTGAGCCTACAAGACAGCGTGTCTGACTGTAATGGTT
Organism: Biancaea sappan; assembly: GCA_037074585.1. Classification (NCBI taxonomy): domain Eukaryota; kingdom Viridiplantae; phylum Streptophyta; class Magnoliopsida; order Fabales; family Fabaceae; genus Biancaea; species Biancaea sappan. The sequence continues at coordinate 50,656,418 of CM073496.1, read as the reverse complement.
TGATAACCATCTCCACGTCCTCGTCAGACCACAGCTTCAACGGTGGAGATATACTCTGATGGCCAATATACTACGGTTGGAATCACGTTGTTTATTTCTAAGTTACTGACTTAATGTATACATAAATAGAGAGAGATCAGAGAGATTCATTTGTTGTTTTATGTAAATCACAATAACATGAAATTAATGAGAACATTTTTTGGGCGAATTTAATGCTTTGTGTAATCTGGGGTACACTTTTGGATAAGGATCCCTTCCGGCTCCTCTTTTCTCTTATCAAGCCAGGCTCTGGCATTTGGGTTCGCGATCTACTTCTGCTCAGCATCATCAACAACGGCATTGATGGATTGTGCTTCTCTTGCAGTCACTTCCAGTGATATAGGATGGCGATAACAATACACACACCAATTCATCCATAATCTTTTTTTCCAATTACATTGGAGGAGAAAAGAGGAGCTAGACCCGCCAGCGCGTCGGAGAGAATCCGTATCCGCAGAACTAGAGGGATCTTCCTAAGTTACGTTAGAAAAAGTGAGAAATGAAAGCCGTTTGATAGCGATTATAATTGAAGATAAATATATTTGAATTTCAGGCGCTGAAACAACTAAAATAAATAAATAACTACACTTTTCAATTTGGCCAAATATTTTTTTTTTCTCTTAATTAAAGTGGGTCGTGTCATGGATGGTGACTCAAAAGAAAATACTCATGAGAATTTTGTAATATTAGAAAAGGCAAATTCATTAATCACTTTAAAGAATTGCTTAAATTACACTATATACCTTTTTTTTTCCTTAAATATTATACTTGGTTCTTTTAAGATAAAATTATGATTCTATCCTTAATATTACAATAAAATTGGTTATGTATTAAAAAAATTGCTAAATAATTTTATTACTAAAAGGAATGTTCACTATGCAAACAATTCACTTCATAAGAGGCTTGCTTAGTACAATATTTAAATTAAGAAAGGTATAAAGCATAATTAATTAAACTTCCATGAAGATAACATAATTACCCTAATAAAATTGAGTGCTAATGTTATTTAATAAGGAAACAATTTTTTTGCCAATAATATAATATTAGAATTAAATTAGACTATTTTAATAAAAAATAATTTATACACTAAAATATAACTACTGTAGAATAAACAATATTGCCAAAAATGAAGTGGAGAATGCATGAGAGGTGAGAAAGACAAAGTCGTGTCTCAACGGATTGTTTGGCTTGTGGATATTTAGGTGACTTGAAGCTTTCGGAAGCAATATGTCAAAAAGGGGTAATGGGGACTAGGAGGGTCCCTCCATCAGCATAGACCTTTATGAGAGCTACATCATTGCGAGTGGGAAGAGCATATACAACAGAAACATCGATACCTTGTTGAAAAAAATACCCTCTTCACGCTTTTCATAGTAACGGATCATCGTCTCCTATTTTAATACTATTATTGCTTTGAAACAGAAACATAGTTGCGTCTACACTAACTCCACCATTTTTTAATGTTGTAATTATCCGCCTCCACCGTCTCAAAGCAACGTCTCTTTAAGCAACTTTTTTCTGTGGGCTACTTTGTTGGTTTCAATTTTGGGTTGAAGCTTGAAACTTCCCTCTACCTTCCCAGGACTTGAATATATTCTTGTCTAATTTTACATGGAGACATTGTTATCATTTGCAGCGAAAAGAAACCCTAAACAAAGAAAGACAATGCGGGCGAAAAAGCGACAAAAAAGAGAAACTTGTAAAACGGAAAGCAAAAAAGAGAAAAAGCTATTTTTTCTTCCTTTATTCCTTTGTGCTCGGATGGTGTTTGGTAGCGAGCGAGAATCGCTGCTTCATTTGGATACAAGTTATACTAAAACTTCTGGAAAAGCCACTCTTTCCACTGTAATGAAAAACCAATACCTGAGTTCAACTCTCATTTTTTGAAGATCTTAAAGTTGAGGAAATAACCTTAAATATTAAAAAAAAAATTCTTTTATGCATGTTGGGTAGGGGTAGGAGACATAAATAATAGCGGTTGGCAATGGCGCATGTTATGGTTAGGGTGCATATGGCCCAGATACAGCGAAACACGTCAGGAGTTATAATTGAATTTGTAAACAATTGAATGGCATATTTTTGTTCATTCTCACGTGGCTATGACTCGGTCATAACTCATGAATGCCTTCCCCTTGCATTTCATGTACCCTTGCATCTTATTACATTCAACCTCACACTAATTCCTCGCATCCACCAATCAGTTTACATTTTAATTTAATTACATCAAAGTACATCTTTTATAAAATATACACGCCAATTATCGTAATGGACCACAGACACAGAACCCGCACTCCCTGACGGCCTGAACCTAACCGACAAATTCCCTGTTATATTCGTCAGTCTCACATCTGGCATTATGTGATTAGCCTACATTCCTCTGTAATTTCTCTAGTTTTACTCATCTACCCAAAAAAATAAAAAATAAAAACATAGAGTGAGTTTATAAAAAATTTAAGAGATTAAAATTTTTTACCGTTTAATTAATTAAAATTTATATAAAATATTTTTTATCATCATATATAAATTTTGAAGTGATTTAATAGTAAAAAATTAATTTTTCATAACTTTTTTATTAAATACTTGGAATTTAAAATTTCGTGTATCGTGCAGATTCAACTTCCCTCCGGTACTGGGGAGTATTGAAGAAACTATTCTCTTCAGCATTGAATTTTGATAGTGGAATGATCTCATCTACGGTCATCACAAATCCATACTTCTTTTTTAAAAAAATTATGATTAATTTAAAAAAAGAAACATAAAATTAAATTCATTAAAATAATTGTACAATTTTTTCTAAAAACAAGACATGAATTAACAATGACCGTGGAAACAGTTCCTCCGACTGTGGGAAGTTGAGTGTGCATCGCGGATCATTTGTCTCAATGCTATGAAATTGAAAAAAATTTAGGTAGATGCTATCTTCTTGAAAAAAATGAGTTCAATACTACAAAATCTGTCATTTCATGGTATTGGACTGTTGGAGGTCGGCCTCTGTCAGGCCGCGCTCAGTGGTCTTTTTTTTTTTTTTAAGATTTATGATCGAAGCTCGGCCTCTGTCAAGCCAAGCTTCGTTGTCCATACAGAAGCTCGGCCTGACAGAGGCCGAGCTTCGGTCAGAAATATTTTTTTTAAAACAATAATTTTTAGCTATTATAAAATTAAAAAATTAATTTAATCAAATTTTTATGATTAGTTGCTTGGTTTTTTATTTAATTAAAGAAATTAAATAATGTTTTACAATTTGATTAATTAAATTAGAATTATAGAAGAAGAAAAGAGGAAATTTATATTAAATTAATTTAAGTAATATAAACTAAAAGTTTCTTTAAATTTTTTTTTCAAACAATAATTTTAGCTATTAAAAAATAAAAAAAAAGTAATTTTGTATAATATAAAAAATAATTTAATCAAATTTGTATGATTAGTTGTTTGGTTTTTTATTTAATTATAAAAATCAAATAATGTTTTACAATTTGATTAACTAAATTAGAATAATATAAAAAGAAAAAAGAAAATTTATATAAGATTAATTTAAATAATATAAACCAAAAGCTTCTTTAAATTTTTTTTGTTTTCAAAACAATAATTTTAAGTTATTAGAAAATTAAAAAATTAATTTTGTATAATATAAAAAATAATTTAATCAAATTTGTATGATTAGTTACTTGGTTTTTTATTTAATTATAAAAATTAAATAATTTTATAATTTTTTACAAATTGATTAACTAAATTAGAATTATATAAAAAGAAAAGAGAAAATTTATATTAGATTAATTTAAATAATATAAAGTAAAAGCTTCTTTTAATTTATTTTGTTGGAAACAATAATTTTTAAGTTATTAGAAAATTAAAAAATTAATTTTGTATAATATAAAAAAATAATTTAATCAAATTTGTATGATTAGTTGTTTGGTTTTTTATGTAATTAAACTAGAATTATATAAGAAAATTTATAAGAAGAAAAAAGAAAATTTATATTAGACTAATTTAAATAATATAAATTTCACATCCCAAAAATTGAGCATGTGAAAAGATACTACTCATTTGATATAATTCTCAAACATACGTTATATACATATATTCTGTAAGGTTTTACATTCAACCTTAATCATTCATTCCACACTACAGAATTATATTCATCTGATAAGCAAATATAGACATACATAGTCTGATATTTCTATCTCATCGCAAGCCTAGGAGACCTATAGAAAATACAGAGCTTTTCTAATATCCACATTAATAAGTACTGGTGTCCCCCAGACAGAAATAGAGAATAAACCCAAGGGGCTTCTAATCTTCAAACGGATACTCTTGTTCTTTATTTTCTGTATCTGAAAAAAATAATCATAGGGAGTGTGAGTTTATTTAAAAACTCAGTAAGTAAATAACTGTACTATATAAAATATCAAAAGTACAAATACCACATTTACTCATATAATTAATTATCTTATACATCGAGTAGTATGGGACTCTAACCCTTTCAAACTCATGAATAAGATTTCATAGATATACACCGAGTAGTATGAGACTCTAACCCTTTCAAACTCGTGAATAAGATCTCATAGGTATACGCCGAGTAGTATGGGACTTTAACCCTTTCAACTCGTGTATAGGTTTCATAGATATGCACTGAGTAGTATGGGACTTTAACCCTTTCAAACTCGTGTATAAGATTTCTTAGATATACACCGAGTAGTATGAGACTTTAACCCTTTCACACTCGTGTATTAGATCCCGTAGATCTTTACTCATTAATAAAATAGTGAGAATTCATCACATAGTACAATTGTCATGAGATAAATAATTTCTTCATACTCTTATTTCTACTGATCATCATATACTCCCATATGAAAAATTAATTGCTTATTATCCAAATAATATTGTAAATGGGACTTATATTGTACTTTGACTAGTAATATCAAATTAGCTGAGCAAGGTTATTCACTCACCTTGATTTTTGTCCAAGTTTACCTTGTTCCACACTAGAATTTGTGTAGGAAAATTTCCTAGTAAAATATATTACAAGGAATCATAAGAAAGGAAACAAAATCACGAAAATACGTAAAATTTTCTGACTGCTACAGTACGGTTTGCTACAGTAACGGTTTGCTACAGTGTCGGTTCGCTACAGTGCCGATTCGCTACAGTACGTTGACTGCTACAGTAACGTTGACTACTACAGTACCGTTGACTGCCGACACTACAGTAACTGCTACAGTACCCGAAGAAAATTTTCCAGATTTTTTTCCCGAAATTTCTGGTCGCTACAGTAACTCGAAGAAAAATTTCAGATTTTCAGTTGCTACAGTACTTCGAATTTTGCAGAAAATCTTTCAAAAAAATTCATCCTTTCCTTTCTTTTGATTCAAAACCAGAATCTCAACTCTTTTAACCGATTATAACTCAAATATAACTTCTAAAACAACTGAGATTCATGAATTATCATCAAAATCTTCAAGAACAAAACCTCCTCTGATCTTGTATATAAACTGAAATTTAAGGAAAATAATCGGATTAAAGCTTACCTTTGATCCTTACAAAGCTTTTGAACCGAACAAATAATCAGAAATTCTGAAGATCAAGGAAATGATTTGAGAAGAAAATGAAGAACTGAGAGAGAAATCTTTTCTGCTTCCTTCGGCTGAGTGAAAAAATGAGGGTTACTATTGAAACTTTATATTAAATATTTCTAATGGGTTATTCAATAACCCATGGGTATCCATAACCCAACATCCAAACCCATCCAGTCAATTTACAATAAATGGATTAATTGACCATTCTGAAACCACTTTTCCATGAATTTCACCATTCTTAGAATATATCCCTCATTGTGCAAATATTTAGTCCAGTCATTTAACTCAATTTTCATAAATAATATTCAAAGAGAACAATTAAATATGAAAATTAAAAATGACCAAAATCAATAACTAAAGTAACGTTGTAGAATTCTAAAATACTCTTAAGCGAATTATATTCTGAAATTAACGGGTATTACATTCTACCCCCTTAAAAGAATTCGGTCCTCCGAATTAAAATCGTACCTCAAGTTTCAAATAAATGTGAATAGTTTTTCCACATCTCATCTTCTGCCTCCCACGTAGCTTCCTCGCGAGAATGATTTCTCCAAAGAACCTTGACAGTAGGAATTTCTTTGGTACGCAATTTCTTGACTTTTCTATCAAGGATAGCTACTGGTACCTCTTCGTAGGTGAGAGTTTCATCAAAATGAACTTCTTGGGGTTGAATGACATGAGAAGGATCAGGAAGATACTTCCGTAGCATGGACACATGAAATATTGGATGAACTCCCTCTAGGTTGGAAGGTAGGTCTAGGCGATATGCCACATTACCCACTCTGTCTACAACCTCATATGGGCCAACATACCTCGGACTAAGCTTGCCTTTCTTCCCGAATCTCATTACTCCTTTCATAGGTGAGATTCGTAAGAAAACCATATCACCTATTGCAAATTCAAGGTCACGTCGTCGGTTGTCCGCATAAGACTTCTGTCTACTCTGAGCAGTTAACAACTTCTCTCTGATCAGTTTAACTTTATTTATATCTTCCTGTATCATCTCAGGTCCAAATATTTTGGTTTCACCAAGTTCAAACCAACCTATAGGAGATCGACACCGTCTCCCATATAATGCCTCAAAAGGTGCCATCTGAATACTGGCTTGGTAACTGTTGTTATAAGCAAATTCAATAAGAGACAAATGATCTTCCCAACTTCCACTGAAATCCATCACACAAGCTCTTAGCATATCCTCTAAAGTCTGAATTGTCCTTTCGGACTGTCCATCAGTTTGAGGATGGAATGCTGTGCTAAGATTCACTTTTGTACCCAAAGCCTCTTGAAAGACTTTCCAGAACCGAGAAGTAAACTGAGGTCCTCGATCTGATATAATGGATATTGGTACACCATGAAGTTTCACTATTTCTTTAACATAAATTCGAGCAAGTTTTGCTACACTGAAAGTGGTATGAACAGGAAGAAAATGTGCTGACTTAGTAAGTCGATCCACTATGACCCATATTGAGTCATTTCCTTTTGTTGACCGAGGTAAACCTACTACAAAATCCATAGTGATCCTTTCCCACTTCCATTCGGGAATATCTAGTTTTTGCATCAATCCAGATGGTCGTCGATGTTCAGCTTTAACTTGCTGACAAGTCAAACATCGAGCTACAAAGTCAGTCACGTCTCGCTTCATGCCCTCCCACCAGTAAACTTGTTTCAAGTCCTGATACATTTTCACAGCACCAGGATGTATAACGTAGGGCGAACCATGAGCTTCCATTAAGATTTCATGTTTCAAAGATTCAATGTTGGGGACACAGAGTCTCCCATTAAACCATAAGACTCCTTCTTCATCTACCAAGAAACTTGGTGCTAGACCTTGCCTTGCCTTATCTCTGATTTTGACCATATCAATGTCATTTTCTAAAGTTGCTTTTACTTTTTCTACAAGGGATGATCTAACTGTTAAATGAGCCAGAAATGTACTTGACTCAGTGATCTCGAAGAATACTCCATCAGCTTCCAACTCTTGTAGTTCATGTATTAGAGACCTCCTTATAGTGGCAATGTGAGCTAAACTTCCCATAGACTTTCGACTTAGAGCATCAGCCACTACATTTGCTTTACCTGGATGGTAAAGGATGGTACAATCATAATCTTTCAGAAGTTCCATCCACCTTCGTTGCCTTAGATTGAGATCTCTCTGCTCAAAAATGTACTTAAGGCTTTTGTGATCTGTAAAAATTTTACAAGTTTCCCCATACAAGTAATGTCTCCATATCTTTAGGGCAAACACTACAGCTGCCATTTTCAAATCATGAGTGGGGTAATTCAATTCATGCTTTTTAAGCTGACGTGAGCCATAAGCTATGACTTTACCATGTTGCATCAACACACATCCTAAGCCTATCTTTGAGGCATCACAGAATACAGAGTAACCCCCTAGTCCTGATGGTAGGATTAAGACTGGTGCAGAAGTTAAACACTCTTTCAATTGGGTGAAACTTTGCTCACATGAATCATCCCAAATGTATTTAACATTCTTTCGGGTTAACTTATTTAATGGGAGAGCCGTCTTAGAGAAATCTTTGACAAAGCGACGGTAATACCCTGCTAAGCCAAGAAAACTACGTACTTCAGACACAGTTGTTGGTCTAGGCCACTGTTTAACTGCTTCAATTTTACTTGGATCTACATGAATACCTTCTTGGGAAATAACATGTCCCAAAAATGTTACATGACTCATCCAGAATTCACATTTTGAGAGCTTTGCGTACAACTGATGCTCTCTCAAAGTCTGAAGCACTATTCTCAAATGTTCAGTATGTTCTTCATGACTCTTTGAATATACCAAAATATCATCAATAAACACAATTACAAACTTATCAAGGAATGATTTGAACACTCTGTTCATTAAATCCATAAATGCTGCTGGTGCATTTGTCAACCCAAAAGACATCACAAGAAACTCATAATGTCCATACCGTGTACGAAAAGCAGTCTTAGGTATATCATCACTCTTAATTCGTAACTGATGATATCCAGACCTTAGATCAATCTTTGAGAAGTATTTTGCTCCTTGAAGCTGATCAAACAAATCATCTATCCTTGGTAAAGGATACTTATTCTTCACTGTGACTTTATTCAGCTGACGATAATTTATACATAATCTCATAGAACCATCTTTCTTTTTCACAAAAAGAACAGGAGCACCCCAAGGTGAAAAACTTGGGCGAATGAACCCTTTGTTTAACAAATCTTCCAATTGTTCTTTGAGTTCTTTTAGCTCAACAGGAGCCATACGATAAGGTGGAATAGAAATTGGTCTTGTGTCTGGGACCAAATCAATACTGAACTCAATATCTCTTTCTGGCGGTAATCCAGGTAAATCTTCTGGGAACACATCTGGGAATTCATTAACCACATGAATGTCTTCTAACTTCTGTTCTTTCTTTTCTAAATCTTTGATAAAAGCTAGAAATCCCTGACATCCCTTTCGCAACATACGCTGGGCACTTAACATAGATATCATGTTGCAAGGTACATCACCTCGATCTCCTTGAAACACAAAATTACTCCTCCCCGGCATATTAAAGGAAATAACTTTGTCACGACAATTTATAGTAGCATGACAAGAAGATAACCAATCCATCCCTAAAATCACATCAAAATCTAATATATTGAGAACCATAAGATCTATCTCAGTTTCCATGCCTCCAACGATTATTTTACAAGAACGATAACATGTTTTAACCATCAAAGTCTCTCTCATCGGTGTGGAAACCAAGAATGGTTCTTTAAGAATAATCGAATCAAATGCAAATCTCTTGGCAAATAGGGGCGACACATATGAGTGAGTAGAACCGGGGTCAAACAAAATACGTGCAGCAAAAGTATTAACAGATAATATACCTGTAACTACAGCATTGGATGTTTGAGCATCCTGTCGGGTTAGAGCATATACTCTTGCATTTCCTCTGCCAGCAGCTTGTTTTCCACGGTCACCTTGGCCTCTTCCAGAACCTCTTCCCATACTACCCCCTATTGAAGGGGTTGGTGTTTGAGTAATAGATTGTGGTCGAGGTGGCAAAGTAGATCCTTGACCTGGTCTTGTCATGAGCTGAGGGCACTCCCTTATAAAATGTCCTTTTTGTCCACAGTGAAAACAGCCTGTACCAACAGTGTTTAACCTGCATTCTCCGAAGTGAAACTTTCCACATTCAGGACATTGAGGTTTTTTCCTTCTACCTTGAGTACCTCCTCTACTAGAAGAGCTAAAACCACCCCTGCTCTCTGAACGAGGCTTAGCCACACTGGTTGTAGAATAAGTTGACTTAGTAGGAGTGGCTGGAGCATTTTGTGACGCAGTAAAGGGTTTCAAAGTTCCTGAGTCTTCCCCTTGATCAAAAGATCTTCTATATCTAGCTTTCTTCTTTTGACGATATTCTTCTTTATTCTTTGACCTCTTTTTCATTCTTCGGGCCACATCAACAGCCTCTGAGTACGAAGAGTAACCGTTCATATTAGAACCCACTTGATCATATAAGGCATCACGAAGCCCTTCCACAAACTTTTCTATTTTCTTCCTTTCAGAAGGAATGATTTCAGGGGCATATTCAGATAATTTAACAAACTGAGCTGAATATTCATCAACAGTCATGGTTCCCTGCCGTAGATACAGAAAATCTCTGGCCCTGGATGATCGTTCACTTGCCGGAAGAAATTCATCCATAACCAATCTGTAAAATTCTGTCCACATAACTGGCGGTGCGCCTTGAATTCTAGCTTTCTTCCAGTTCCTCCACCATTTACCAGCCCTACCTTTTAACTGAAAGGAAGTGAATTCTACCTTTTGAGTAGGAGAACACCCTATAGCATCACAGATTGCTTCACAATCTTCAAGGAAACATTGTGGGTCCTCTTTGGGATCTTCCCCTGAAAAAGTAGGAGGCCTCATTTTCTGGAATTCAGACATTCTTACCTCTCTTACATTAACTCCTCCCGCTAACGGAACTGGTGGTACATTTTCAGCTTCAACAATAGGAGGATCCACTGGCAGGTTAGCTTGTGCAGCTCGACCTCTCATTTCAGCCTCAAATCGGTCAAATCGTTCATTCATCAAATGAATCACATGTGCAATAGTTGCATTACCGACGTGAGCATCAGGTTCGACTCTTCTTGCTTGCTCACTAGTTGCGCCCTCAATACTTTGAGCATGTAAACTATCACCACGGTTAGGATCATCTTGCACATGTACTGGTGGATTTATGGCCCTCCTTGGACCCATATGCTCATTATTATTAGAAGATCCTTCTGACATTGATCTGTCACAGATCTACACACATAACAAACAATTTTCAGACATAAACAAAATATCACTTACTAGCCCCACTGAGAAGTTATCTATAAAATGACGTTATACTCTACAAGGTCTTTTATGGAACCTAATCCTATGGTCATGCCGCGGCTCATGACAATAGGGAAGGGCCCACAAAGATCACTTTGCTCTGTACTCTATAGGGGACCTATAAAACCTTGCCTCTGATACCAAATTTGTCACATCCCAAAAATTGAGCATGTGAAAAGATACTATTCATTTGATATAATTCTCAAACATACGTTATATACATATATTCTGTAAGGTTTTACATTCAACCTTAATCATTCATTCCACACTACAGAATTATATTCATCTGATAAGCAAATATAGACATACATAGTCTGATATTTCTATCTCATCGCAAGCCTAGGAGACCTATAGAAAATACAGAGCTTTTCTAATATCCACATTAATAAGTACTGGTGTCCCACCAGACAGAAATAGAGAATAAACCCAAGGGGCTTCTAATCTTCAAACGGATACTCTTGTTCTTTATTTTCTGTATCTGAAAAAAATAATCATAGGGAGTGTGAGTTTATTTAAAAACTCAGTAAGTAAATAACTGTACTATATAAAATATCAAAAGTACAAATACCACATTTACTCATATAATTAATTATCTTATACATCGAGTAGTATGGGACTCTAACCCTTTCAAACTCATGAATAAGATTTCATAGATATACACCGAGTAGTATGAGACTCTAACCCTTTCAAACTCGTGAATAAGATCTCATAGGTATACGCCGAGTAGTATGGGACTTTAACCCTTTCAACTCGTGTATAGGTTTCATAGATATGCACTGAGTAGTATGGGACTTTAACCCTTTCAAACTCGTGTATAAGATTTCTTAGATATACACCGAGTAGTATGGGACTTTAACCCTTTCACACTCGTGTATTAGATCCCGTAGATCTTTACTCATTAATAAAATAGTGAGAATTCATCACATAGTACAATTGTCATGAGATAAATAATTTCTTCATACTCTTATTTCTACTGATCATCATATACTCCCATATGAAAAATTAATTGCTTATTATCCAAATAATATTGTAAATGGGACTTATATTGTACTTTGACTAGTAATATCAAATTAGCTGAGCAAGGTTATTCACTCACCTTGATTTTTGTCCAAGTTTACCTTGTTCCACACTAGAATTTGTGTAGGAAAATTTCCTAGTAAAATATATTACAAGGAATCATAAGAAAGGAAACAAAATCACGAAAATACGTAAAATTTTCTGACTGCTACAGTAACGGGTTGCTACAGTAACGGTTTGCTACAGTGTCGGTTTGCTACAGTGTCGGTTCGCTACAGTGCCGATTCGCTACAGTAACGTAGACTGCTACAGTAACGTTGACTACTACAGTACCGTTGACTGCCGACACTACAGTAACTGCTACAGTACCCGAAGAAAATTTTTCAGATTTTTTTCCCGAAATTTCTGGTCGCTACAGTAACTCGAAGAAAAATTTCAGATTTTCAGTTGCTACAGTACTTCGAATTTTGCAGAAAATCTTTCAAAAAAATTCATCCTTTCCTTTCTTTTGATTCAAAACCAGAATCTCAACTCTTTTAACCGATTATAACTCAAATATAACTTCTAAAACAACTGAGATTCATGAATTATCATCAAAATCTTCAAGAACAAAACCTCCTCTGATCTTGTATATAAACTGAAATTTAAGGAAAATAATCGGATTAAAGCTTACCTTTGATCCTTACAAAGCTTTTGAACCGAACAAATAATCAGAAATTCTGAAGATCAAGGAAATGATTTGAGAAGAAAATGAAGAACTGAGAGAGAAATCTTTTCTGCTTCCTTCGGCTGAGTGAAAAAATGAGGGTTACTATTGAAACTTTATATTAAATATTTCTAATGGGTTATTCAATAACCCATGGGTATCCATAACCCAACATCCAAACTCATCCAGTCAATTTACAATAAATGGATTAATTGACCATTCTGAAACCACTTTTCCATGAATTTCACCATTCTTAGAATATATCCCTCATTGTGCAAATATTTAGTCCAGTCATTTAACTCAATTTTCATAAATAATATTCAAAGAGAACAATTAAATATGAAAATTAAAAATGACCAAAATCAATAACTAAAGTAACGTTGTAGAATTCTAAAATACTCTTAAGCGAATTATATTCTGAAATTAACGGGTATTACAATAAACTAAAATTAAAATTAGCATGCTTAAATATACAGCGGATGATAATAGAATCTAATTAAAATGACTTACAGTGCCACAACGAGTCCGGGTAATAGGTCGTTTTGACAGTCGATGTTGCTCGGGTTCATCTTCTTCAGCTTGTTCATCATCATCATCATCATCTTCTTCTTCTTCTTCTTCTTGTTCTTCACCTTCTTCTACTTCTTCGTCATCTTCTGACTCTTCATCTTGCTGTTCTCCCACTGTAGAAATCCCAGTCGGTTGAACGTTTAAATCTAATATCGGGGATTGAACTGTTGGGATTGGGTTATCTGGTGTGAAGAACTGCATTCCAAACTCCGCATTATGTGGCATAGGCGAAGGAAAAAGAGATGAAAAATCTAGATTGTACGGTGCTGACATTGGCGTATAACAGTCGGCGGCAAATGGAGAACAGAAGCCTCCTGTATGTGTAAAAGATAGACCGGCGCCACTGTAACCTACATCCGGTTGAGTCGAATAATAAAATGAAGTTGATACACTTTCATATGGCATTGATGCACCCTGATCGTAGCATGCATCGTAGGGAATAGGTTCCCTTGATGCGATAAGGCCTCGAGAATGTTTTCCTGGTACCTCATCTGGTATGATTGTAGGAAAAACCTGAGCAGGTGGAGCTGGGTGGTCGATTCTAATTTCTCTTTGTTCACCCATAGCAGTGATAATATTCATAGCGCCAAGCTTAATTCTCTCAGCCAAACTATCAGGTCTCACATCCTCCTCAGCTAGTCTATACAAAGACCATGCCATGTCAACCTATAGAAAACCGTTAAAAAAAGAATAAGAACAGAGCAGATAAGTTGTAATTGTAATTAAAACAAATATGGAACTGAGATTTACCGCATAACCCTCAGCACCGCTTTGAGGGTCAATCCATCGTCGAGTATGCTTCCAATACCAACGCATATACTATGAGTTATGCTTCAAGGTAAGTGAAGGACGCTTGATCTGGATCACTCGTTGAGGCCATTCAGCCCATTGGTTAATAAACTGACTATGTACCACCGCCCAATTTTCAACAGATTTTCCAGTCATCTGCAATGTGTGATGGCGACCAAGATTGATTGGTAGCTCAGGAATCGATTGATCTCCACCGAATTGACGAAGTACGCGATCTGGATGATGCCACTCGACAATATGAAAACAAATTATTGGTACATAGGCACGCCACACAGTGTAGTCAACTAAGCAATAAGGCGGAATCCTCTCGAAAACTTCCCCATTTTATGGACACCAAATGATCTATAGAAATTAAATGTTAGATTAAATAATCAAATTCAATAACTTAGTATTTGGAAAACAGTAGTTTAAGTAGGATACCTCGTCATCAGTCATCATATCTAATAGAAGTCTGAAATGTTTCAAAGCTTCTTTATGTGGCCCAATGGAGTCCTTGGCACCCCTCCAACTGCAAGTTGACAATTATATTAGTTCAAAATTGTAAATAATATTTGATAAACTTCAAATTTAGATAAGTAATACACATACCGACATCCTAATGATAGAGGCAAAGGGTAATTCTGTAAATTTTCATCATGGGCAGGGCGTGTTAATGGAGCTAACCGCAGGAATCTGTCCCATGCCCAGATGTGTAACAGAGTGAGGCAACCCCCAATTTCCTTCTGTCTAGGGTCCGTTGCCATGCAAAACTCTCTATACAAATGAGCCAATACTGCCGATCCCCAGCTATATTGCCCACAGTTATTGAAATCTTTGAGGAACGGCAGATACATGAGATACACTTTTGTGCCAGATTTATCTGGCATCATGTACCCCCCAATTAGGCGTAAAATATACGCACGAGTAAAATATACAATTTGTTCAGGCGTGGCATCCTCTGATAAATGGTGAAAGTTCTCTGCCAACTAGTTCATACTTAATCTTTGGCCGTCTAGTTTGTTTGGTGGTAGGGCAACACCAAGAAGTCGCCTACATAATTCCGGCCAGTCCATGGAGGCCAAACCTGTAACTGGTCTGCCACTACAAGGGAGACCAAGCTGAATCGCCACATCCTGCAAAGTTATTGTGGCTTCCCCCTTTGTGGTGTTAAAAGTATGTGTCTCAGGTCGCCATCGTTCAACGAGTGCTGAGACAAGAGACGGATTATGCTCAAATTTACCCAAACATGCTACACCGTAAAAACTAGCTGTAATATCCCAAGAATTTATATGAATATTTAAAGCCTATTTTGAAGTTTAGTGAAAAATTTAATTACGTGAAAAATTTTCTTTTTGAATTAGTGAAGAAAATGTGAGAATAGAAATTTTTATTTTTAATTTAGGAAATTTTTACAAATTCTCAAGGACTAAAGTGAAAAGAAAAGAAAGTATAGAGGACTTTTGAAAAATGACCAAGTAGGAACCCGAGAAGAAAAATAGAGCTTATGGGAATGAATTATGAGTCCGGTACCGAAAAGATGATGGATTCGAGGTTAAAGTGGAGTTTGAGACATCGAGAGGGATTAAAGTGAACAAATCTTATAAGCTAAGGTGGCTATGAGCGATTTTATCGAAAAAGAAATTGGTGGGGCCCACGCGTATACACTTCTCATTATTCTTTTCTTTTTCTCATTCTCCCTCCCGTAGCTTCACTTTCTCTCTCTCTCGATTATGCTTGCAAAGGAATTTCTTCATCAATCATTCATGCAATTTTTGCTTTGGGAAGGAAGCTATAAAAGTTAGGATGATTGGTAAGTTGATGTTCTTCTTCTTCTTCCTCTTATTACAAGATCAAATCCTTGGTTATTATTTTTGCAAAATTTTTGTAGAATATTTTAATGGATGAATTTAAGTGTGGATGTTAATCTAAAACATTCCTAGGTGGTTTATGATGTTATTAGAACAAGAAATTTGGAGAAAACTATGAGAAATTCGTAGAATTTGGATATTTGAAAAAGTTAGTGTTCTTGATGAAAATTTGAGATTTGAGCTTGGATTGTTGGTAGAAATTGGGGGTTTTGGTGTTAAAACACTCCTTAGACATTAAGGATGAAAACCCATGGAAGAAATCAAAAGAAATGTTGTTTTAGATATGATTTTTGGATTTTTGGATGAAGAACACGAAGAACATCGAAAATTTTCCCCAGAATTACTGTTCACCGAGAAAATTTTTTCCAGATTTTCTCGTTACTGTAGCGTTGACTCGGTCAATGTTACTGTAGCGTTGACTCGGTCAATGTTACTGTAGCTGCGTTGACCGTTGACCGTTACTGTAGCATCAGTTTTTTTTTTTTAATATCGTTGAAAAGCTCTTTGAGTCTAGTTTCCAATGGTATAAGTTTCATCTGGATATTCATTACCAGTTAGGAGTTATGATTTGAGAAGTGGATGAAGGTCGAGAGTAGTGGTAGGAAATTTCTCTATTTCGTAACCCTGATGGTTTTTATCTGGTTACAATAGGAATGGTCAAGTGCAAGGTGGGAGTGCTGAGAGCATGAAATCCAGGTGAGTGGGTTAATACTTGCTATGATTAAATATCTGTTATTGACTTTTTGCATCATAGTGGAAATATGTTGTATATCCAAGTTTGAAGAGGATGATGTGGAACGATGAGGCATAAACAATTGTGGAACGTGTCTGGTAATGTATATAATTATATTTTCTTATTTTCCTATGAATGGAGGTTATATGATGGATTGTGAATGGCATGTGAACTGAGTTGAATAATTGTTCTATTTTATGGGTTATGTTATATACATGCTATGTTGCTAGAACCACATTGATTATGTTGTGGCTTGAATTGTAAATGACTGAGTTGTGTATGTGGCTCAAGATTATGATTGAGGATGTTTTTATATGTGATTGTGATTGTGTTTGACTGGAAATGAAAGGCATGGTGGTGCACCCCATGGAGAAATCTATGTGAAGCTATAAGGGTGGAGAATATAAATGGAGCGATAAGGGTGGATGCGGCGGGGGCCGCGGGCAACGATCCACAGGTATTCTGGACGACCCGGTTGGTACGGGAATTGTGTGTGAAATTGATTTCATCGATTGCTGTTGTGAATTTTGAATTTTGTTGAAATGCATTTGATTCACTTGGATATTGTTGTGAAGTATTATGAATAATATTATATCATATGATGATCGATCTACGTATGATTGCTGCATGTTATCATTATGATGCATGATTTTTATTTTGTCATAGTATTGTGTTATCTACTCACTGGGTACGTGGTTTGCTCATACCCCTCTTATTGATATTTTTTTTTTCAGAGTTGACAGCTGAAGGTAAATATCGGAACAAGGAATTATGGATCCTTAGTCCATAATTACCTTTTCATTTGTTCAGGATAAAGGTATAATAGTTAAGTTTTATTCTAAGTTGTATAAATCTAGAAATCTCTGTAATCGAGTAGGTTCATTCAGTGATGTAATGTGAGTAATTGTAGTATGTATACAGAACTCGTTTTGGTTGCATGAAAAAGAATTGTATGATTTTTTTTTAAGAGAAAGATAGGCTTACGGAGGTGAAATGAAATTCACTTTCCGTGCCGGTCACGTGCTCAAATTTTGGGACGTGACAAGTTGGTATCAGAGCTTTGGGATTAGGTCTCCTACCGATTACAGAGTAAGGTAACCTTAGTGGGATCTCCTCTATCGTGGTGAACCCGGGCACGACTATAAAGAGATGGCTCCATTGAAGGTCCTGTAGGATGTTTTCATTTCCTTTCCCTCCGAGACTTGTTTTTTTCTTAGGAATTATGTTTTTAGTTTTATTTTTAGACAGATATGGCTATACTTTTGAACCCGGTAAAGGAAAGGTTATTATTATTTTGATTCCATTGCTGTCGGATCAAATTGTATGTGTGGGGCTTTATATGTTGAATTCATGATTGATTTTGTGTGAATGATTTCCTTTATCTTTCTTAATTTTATTATTACTATTTTTTTTAGTATCATCCCATAAAAGAAACCACTGGCATTAAAAGCGGAAGGATTACATTGCAAAAAAAAAAAAGAAAATTACTCATGCATGAGTAATCTAAAAGCGAGGTGGTCTCGGATTAGGAGGGTTGTATTGTATCATCACCCCTCGACCATTCCTTGGAGCGAGAGACAGAGCAATGTCGCGGAGGGTAGTGTAAATCCCATTCATACAATCAACACTTCTTTGTTGTTGATTGCAGAAGCACTGGGTAGACCAATAGAAGAACCTGTCTATTCTTGAAGTCATTTCTGCATGATTGCGTTTAGTTAACTTCTCCAGGTCTCCTATCATCTTTTTCAGATTTTTCACCTCCTGCTCTAGACAGGCGATTTTGTCCTCCGAGGTATGGGCCGTGCTAGTCTCCTCAGCTTCCTCGTTCTTCTTCATTTTCTTTTCCATATGCTTCTCTAAAGACCCTTCAAAAGGTCTTTTGCCCTTGTCTTTGCCTAGACTTAAGTTTAAGTCGAGCTCTTCTCTCTTGGCATCCACTGTGAGATCAATGTACTTCCTTGTGGCCATGATTTGAAAAATTTAGAAATTTATGTGGGAGTATGAGAAGAGAGGAACGCTGGGAAGTTGTAGGCTCAGATATGATTACTCTTTGTGGTGTGGTAACTGAGAACGTTGGGACAGTTCTTATAGAGGAAAAATTTGAACTTAGAGACAAAGAAGATATCTCTTCGCCGCACCCTACACGCTTAACCTATGGATTTCTGCAAGCTGGAAGCTAGGAGTCTAGGGTAGGCATGCACACCAACAACGCGTCGCATTAATGGCAAAACCACGAAAGTCAATATTCGGTGGATTTGCGGCCGATTTACACTTGGTTTTTCCATTTCTCTCGTTGGCATTTTCTGAAATTGAAGGAAGTCGACAATGTAGCCATTACAGAGTGTCTTGGATGTTTTCACGATGAACTAAAATGTATTTCTATGCTTTCTTGTATTGTTCTTGAAAGCCTTCAGTTAAGTATAATATACATGATTGATTGAATTATACTGTGATTATATGTATCTAAATACATATGATATGTATGTATGTTATTCATGCATAGAGAGTGAAGGCTATTTGTTATGGCCAGGAATAATATGTAATGATTCTACATACATTCAGAGAATGTGAAGTCTGAAATTTAAAAGAACTTGAATAGATGAAAATATATATAGATAATGATGTATCTCTATGTTTATACATATATACATATATGCTCGTAGAGGCAACTGAAAGGTAAAATTTTTCTCTCACTTTATGGAACGCTTGATGTGTAGATGTGAGAAGTTTTCATTTTAATATGTATGTTTGAAAATGTGTAAGCTTAGGGCAAAGTCACGGATTAGAAACCTAGATAAGGTTAATATGAAGCTACCCGTTCATGGAGTAATATCTCGATTTAGAATTATTGGATATGACAAATACAGAGTTAGGAAGTCATAAATTGAAGCGGCGATTAGTTTAATAATTTGAGCAAGAGTCAAAAGTTAGCCGAAATTTTTGAGGAAATCTTTTGTATTTGATTATATTTTGTTATTTTCTGGCATGCTTATCAGAGACCGTTGGCATTGCGTCGGATAAGGTCTGTAGGTCATCTTTAGAGTATGATGTAAAGGTTTTGTAGCCCTAAATTTCGTCTATATATAATGGATGCCCCATTACGCTGCTCACTACACTAAGAGTTTATATCTATAAGCTTTCTAGCATCAAACTTCTCCTTTTGTACAACCTTTATAGCTCAGAAAAATATGGCCGGCAATAAATCTTTCAATTTAAACTTTGAGGCTGGCAAGGTAGAGCTGGATCTAAATCTTAGCCTGGAGAATTATAAGAATAAGAGATCCATGGAAGAGTCACCAGAGGCTAAGAAAAGAAAAAGGGATGTAGTAGAGTTAGAGGATGTTAGCACAGCAACATCTTCTAATAATGAGCTTGCGCTTATGAGACAAAAGATGGAGGACTTGGAAAGACTGATAAACCGCCACTTTGAGGACCAGGGGAGATTGATAAATTGTCTCTTTACAGAACAAGAGAAGCTTTTGAACCGTCATTTTAGGGAATTGGCGAATAGAGTTGATAGACATTCGATGTTTGCAACTCAAAATTTTCGTGACCAACAAGCGAGATGTATTGACTGTATGAATGGAGTGACTTCTGCACTTCGCCAAATTTCCCAGACGTTTCCTCCAGAAACTCTTTCTAGGCTGCAACGATTAACTTCCTCCTTAAGGTCTGAAGCACCTTCTTCTTCTAGACATGGAGCACCTTCTGCATTTCAAAAGCCTCCTCATTCTTAATTTATCTTTTCTTTTGTTTGTACTTAAAGCTGATGTTTGATCTAATGTTTACGTATTAAAATTATCTGTTTTGTAAATCAAGTTCAGTTTGTTGCTTGTAACTTATGTATTAGAAATAAAAAATTTTCGTATTTGATTTTTTTTTGTTGAGGCAATTCTTTTACTGAAGAAACTTGAGAAATAAAAATATGTTGAACTTGTTATATTTTGTACTTGATTGTGAAAATTCCAGAAGAGACAATGAGATATAGACAAAATATCTGCATTTGTTTCAATCTTGAGTTTTGAATTCGGAGGACCGAATTCTATTAAGGGGGGAAGAATGTAATATCCCAAGAATTTATATGAATATTTAAAGCCTATTTTGAAGTTTAGTGAAAAATTTAATTACGTGAAAAATTTTCTTTTTGAATTAGTGAAGAAAATGTGAGAATAGAAATTTTTATTTTTAATTTAGGAAATTTTTACAAATTCTCAAGGACTAAAGTGAAAAGAAAAGAAAGTATAGAGGACTTTTGAAAAATGACCAAGTAGGAACCCGAGAAGAAAAATAGAGCTTATGGGAATGAATTATGAGTCCGGTACCGAAAAGATGATGGATTCGAGGTTAAAGTGGAGTTTGAGACATCGAGAGGGATTAAAGTGAACAAATCTTATAAGCTAAGGTGGCTATGAGCGATTTTATCGAAAAAGAAATTGGTGGGGCCCACGTGTATACACTTCTCATTATTCTTTTCTTTTTCTCATTCTCCCTCTCGTAGCTTCACTTTCTCTCTCTCTCGATTATGCTTGCAAAGGAATTTCTTCATCAATCATTCATGCAATTTTTGCTTTGGGAAGGAAGTTATAAAAGTTAGGATGATTGGTAAGTTGATGTTCTTCTTCTTCTTCCTCTTATTACAAGATCAAATCCTTGGTTATTATTTTTGCAAAATTTTTGTAGAATATTTTAATGGATGAATTTAAGTGTGGATGTTAATCTAAAACATTCCTAGGTGGTTTATGATGTTATTAGAACAAGAAATTTGGAGAAAACTATGAGAAATTCGTAGAATTTGGATATTTGAAAAAGTTAGTGTTCTTGATGAAAATTTGAGATTTGAGCTTGGATTGTTGGTAGAAATTGGGGGTTTTGGTGTTAAAACACTCCTTAGACATTAAGGATGAAAACCCATGGAAGAAATCAAAAGAAATGTTGTTTTAGATATGATTTTTGGATTTTTGGATGAAGAACACGAAGAACATCGAAAATTTTCCCCAGAATTACTGTTCACCGAGAAAATTTTTTCCAGATTTTCTCGTTACTGTAGCGTTGACTCGGTCAATGTTACTGTAGCGTTGACTCGGTCAATGTTACTGTAGCTGCGTTGACCGTTGACCGTTACTGTAGCATCAGTTTTTTTTTTTTAATATCGTTGAAAAGCTCTTTGAGTCTAGTTTCCAATGGTATAAGTTTCATCTGGATATTCATTACCAGTTAGGAGTTATGATTTGAGAAGTGGATGAAGGTCGAGAGTAGTGGTAGGAAATTTCTCTATTTCGTAACCCTGATGGTTTTTATCTGGTTACAATAGGAATGGTCAAGTGCAAGGTGGGAGTGCTGAGAGCATGAAATCCAGGTGAGTGGGTTAATACTTGCTATGATTAAATATCTGTTATTGACTTTTTGCATCATAGTGGAAATATGTTGTATATCCAAGTTTGAAGAGGATGATGTGGAACGATGAGGCATAAACAATTGTGGAACGTGTCTGGTAATGTATATAATTATATTTTTTTATTTTCCCATGAATGGAGGTTATATGATGGATTGTGAATGGCATGTGAACTGAGTTGAATAATTGTTCTATTTTATGGGTTATGTTATATACATGCTATGTTGCTAGAACCACATTGATTATGTTGTGGCTTGAATTGTAAATGACTGAGTTGTGTATGTGGCTCAAGATTATGATTGAGGATGTTTTTATATGTGATTGTGATTGTGTTTGACTGGAAATGAAAGGCATGGTGGTGCACCCCATGGAGAAATCTATGTGAAGCTATAAGGGTGGAGAATATAAATGGAGCGATAAGGGTGGATGCGGCGGGGGCCGCGGGCAACGATCCAGAGGTATTCTGGACGACCCGGTTGGTACGGGAATTGTGTGTGAAATTGATTTCATCGATTGCTGTTGTGAATTTTGAATTTTGTTGAAATGCATTTGATTCACTTGGATATTGTTGTGAAGTATTATGAATAATATTATATCATATGATGATCGATCTACGTATGATTGCTGCATGTTATCATTATGATGCATGATTTTTATTTTGTCATAGTATTGTGTTATCTACTCACTGGGTACGTGGTTTGCTCATACCCCTCTTATTGATATTTTTTTTTTCAGAGTTGACAGCTGAAGGTAAATATCGGAACAAGGAATTATGGATCCTTAGTCCATAATTACCTTTTCATTTGTTCAGGATAAAGGTATAATAGTTAAGTTTTATTCTAAGTTGTATAAATCTAGAAATCTCTGTAATCGGGTAGGTTCATTCAGTGATGTAATGTGAGTAATTGTAGTATGTATACAGAACTCGTTTTGGTTGCATGAAAAAGAATTGTATGATTTTTTTTTAAGAGAAAGATAGGCTTACGGAGGTGAAATGAAATTCACTTTCCGTGCCGGTCACGTGCTCAAATTTTGGGACGTGACACTAGCAGTGTGTAAATGTTGGATGATCGGTAATGGTGGGTAACCGTCAACGAGTATACATTTACGTAAGCGTAAAACACGATCTCTCTGAAATTAAAACAAGTAACAAATTTTAATGTAAATTAAAAACAATTTTTATATTTTACAATAAAGTGAACAAAGAAATTAAAATAAAACAAGTAACAAATTCTAATTTAAATTAAAAACAATGTTTCCATATTACAATAAAATAAACAAACAAATTAAAATAAAAAAAAAGTAACAAATTCTAATTTAAATTAAAAACAATGTTTCCATATTACAATAAAATAAACAAATAAATTAAAATAAAACAAGTAACAAATTCTAATTTAAATTAAAAACAATGTTTCCATATTACAATAAAATAAACAAACAAATTAAAATAAAACAAGTAACAAATTCTAATTTAAATTAAAAACAATGTTTCCATATTACAATAAAATAAACAAACAAATTAAAATAAAACAAGTAACAAATTCTAATTTAAATTAAAAACAATGTTTCCATATTACAATAAAATAAACAAACAAATTAAAATAAAACAAGTAACAAATTCTAATTTAAATTAAAAACAATGTTTCAAGATTCAAAACAATTTTTCCATATTATAATAAATAAAAAAAATTAAATTTTAGTACTAACTAACCTTGTTTGCCCAAACGTCTTGAGAGATGTGACGATTTTGTAAATACAAAAGTGAGTCATTGTCAGGACCTGGAACCACAGCCCGTTTGGGATCAGCCATCTGATAACAAAAAAAAAAAATCAAAGTGACGTAATAAAAAAATTAAACATAAAATGTAATATAAAAAAAATTAAGATACAATATTCTAACATTTTTACTCTCCAATTATCTTCTTATCCTCTCAACCTTCCCTCTCCAATTCTCTTCTTCTTCTCCTCTCAACTTTGCCTCTCCAATTCTCTTCTTCTCCTCCACTTTCCCTCTCCTTCTTCATCTTCTCATCTCTATATATATATATACATCAACCTCCCGCATGGCCTGCAACTCCTTCCCGTAGGGAGCCTCTCTCTCTCTCTCTCTCTCTCTCACATGCACCTCGATCAAGCCAATATGGCAGGTGCTTTTTGACCAACAAACTCGGCCTGTGTCAGGCCGAGTTTCTCACTGTCAGAAGCTCAGCCTGACACAGGCTGAGTTTTATGTCCGAAATAAAAAAAAACTTCTATTTTAAAAATGAAAAAAGCTTTAATTTTCAAACACATTAATATTAATTTTGAGGCCAAGTTCTGCATTTTTTATGTAATTTTAAAAAATTTGTAAATTGAAAAGCTTAATTTTCAAAAAAATTGAAAAAATTCAAAATGTTAATATTTTTATTTGAAACGTTAGTATTCAAAAAAAATTCAAAAACAATTTGTACAAAAAATAATTAACAAATAAAATTGGAAAGCTTCATTTTCAATAATTTATAAATGAATTTATTTTTATTTAAAAACAACAATGTGTTAATAATTAATTAAAAAATTAGAAAGCTTCATTTTCAATAATTTTTTAAAATGAAATATTTATAATTAAATTTATTTTTTAAGCAAACTAATAATGAATGTATACTTATATGTGTAAGCAAAGTAATAATAGAATAACTGAAAGATAATTAACACGAGATAAGTACACTTGACAAATATAACATTAGTAACAGCGAAATTTTTACAAATAGAGCATAAGTTTTACAAAGCTATTCTATGGTCGATGTTGTTGTGGACAACTTGATCGATTGTGGCCTTGTCGTCTACATAAGCCACAGCGTGATGGTTGCCGACGCCGTATGTAGTCCATGTCCATCCGTAGGCGTGATGATCTTGGTCGACCTTTGCCTCTAATAAGGAATGGATCAGGTACTAATCGTGGTCCTTGAGCCAATGGCCAATGATTTGGCCCACCAACAGGGAACCACGGTGAACTGTAAGCCATTTTCATTGTTTCAAGATGATACACAGTCTACGAAGTCATTATGATTCAGTTTTTGATACGCACAAGCTGCTAGAACATGTGGGCATGGAAAATGCCAAATTTGAAACATGCCACAATCACAGTTACGATCATTAATAATATTTACTCTGTAAATACGACCTTGACGACTTGTTGAATGGTCGTATGGCTCCTCGACTTCAAAAATGTCTGCCGCCCTATTAAACATGCGGACAGACATTGAACAGGCTTTGGCTTTATATTCCACAAGCTTCTTTTGCACGACCTCTGAGAATATGTCATGTTTTTTTATGTGTTCGTCCAATGTCAGCAAAATGTTCTGAAAGTAAGTATTTAGCTTGTACAATGTGGCCTTCACTAACCCCATAATGGGAAGATGTCTAACGTCTTTGAAGATGTTGTTCATGGACTCAGCTAAATTTGTCGTCATATGACCCCAACGACGACCTGTAGTATCATATGCTCGTGCCCATTGAGCAACGCTCATTCTGTTTAGCCACGTTCCAACATCTCCATTTGAATTTTCATGCGAGCCAAGCATTTCAGCCACAACGTTGAGCACCTCTTGAGGATCGTATGAATATCCTAATTACAATAACATAATGTTAGTTAAAGATTCAAGTGTGAATTGATATAATAGAATTTTCAAAAAAGACATACCGGCATGCACGAGCTTCTTGGATAGCCATTTTGAACCCAATGTGGTGCGGACATTACTGGCCAAGTGTCTTAGACAGTACATGTGGGTCCAGCCATGTTGAGGCGCACCGGTTACAAGTCCATGATGCCGATCAGAGATCAAGGTTACGTCTCGATTGCCCACAACTCGTTCCTTCAAGATTTGAAGAAACCATGACCAAGATTCATCATTTTCCTGTTCAACCTGTGCAAATGCAATAGGCAACACTTTGTTGTTACCATCTTGCGATGAAGCTATCATTACGGTTCCTTTGTACTTGCCGTACAAAAAAGTTCCGTCGACCTGGAGAATTGGCTTCAAGTGAGCCAAGGCATCTATGCACGGTTTAAAGGACCAAAATACTCGCACAAACTTACATTGTGGGTGACCATCTCTATCAGCAGGTAATGGGTCAATACTCCATTCCACCACAGAACCTGGCATCGCTTGCTGGATTGCTGCAAAAAATCTAGGTATATCCGCATATGATTGCTCGCAGTCCCCATATGCCTTGCCGATGGCCTTCCACTTCGCAGACCAAGCTTTCCAGTAAGAAATTTTATAACCAAATTTGGAACGAATATGCGCGATTACTTGACTGACGGGGATCTCTGCTTTGTCTTCCACCAACTCCATAATATGCGTGGCTATAACATTTACATCTAATTTTGGGTGATCCTGTCGTAGCGACGCATTCAGACAAGTATGAGGACCTGGATAAATTGTAATCTGCCAATAACTACAAAACATCTTTCGAGTTGCCCTAAGTCTCCACCCACAACCTTCATCTTTTTTTGGGCACACATACAATTCAACATTTTGACTTTGGTGCTCTACTAAGTCAAGTGATTCAAGATATGATATTCTTTTACCGCTTCTCGCAATTTCAGTTTGTCATCGAACCGCCTCCCAGCATAAAGGTCAGTATCGTTCATTGTTGAACTACCTGGTTCTTCGTTATCCATTGACTCATCTTCTGGAAGGCTTGTGAAAAAATTCTGTGCAGGTTCTCGATACTCACTGATGGGCTCGACTAAAACTCCCTCATTATGCCTGCCACGATCATCTGCGACATCATCACCATCATTGTCATTGCTGTCATCTAAATTACCAAAACACTCCTCTTCGTCAATAAAGTCATCCATGCATGGTCAGGGAGATGAAGGAGTATCATTTAGTTCTGGCATCGGTTCATCATCATCTGCCAGCAATAGACTACTGAACATTCCTTGACTGAGGGGCTGCGATGAAATATCACAAGGAACGATGACTTGTGATGTACCGACTTCAGTGTTAAGATTTATCTGATGACTTGAAGTTTTGACCAGCAGCTCGAGATACTCAGCTTGAGACCTTAACACTTTGTTCATTATTGTTCTAACTGTATTGTCAGAACTCACATTTACTTTCCTATACTCTCCTTGAAAGAAATCCCTAAAGAATATTTTATCCACTGATTCATTTGGGGGGAGATCTAAATTCTCATGAATCTTACTTTTCAATTCATTGAGGGTGAGATTCAAATCATCAAGTGTCATCATACCATAAATATCAGATATAAATGTAGCCCCCTTATCACGCTTAACATTCTTTCCGTTGACATAAATATATACGTTTATTTCTGAACTCATCTTGGCTACCTATAGAATAAGTAAGAAGCCACAAATATTAATTTATTCAAAAAATAATTAATAGAAATTAATACAAACATTTCTAATTGCAATTTTACAATTTTTTACTGTCACGTCCCAAAATTTGAGCACGTGACCGGCACGGAAAGTGAATTTGATTTCACCTCCGTAAGCCTATCTTTCTCTTAAAAATCATACAATTCTTTTTCATGCAACCAAAACGAGTTCTCTATACATACTACAATTACTCACATTACATCACTGAATGAACCTACCCGATTACAGAGATTTCTAGATTTATACAACTTAGAATAAAACTTAACTATTATACCTTTATCCTGAATAAATGAAAAGGTAATTATGGACTAAGAATCCATAATTCCTTGTTCCGATATTTACCTTCAGCTGTCAATTCTGAAAAAAAATATCAATAAAAGGGGTATGAGCAAACCACGTGCCCAGTGAGTAGATAACACAATACTATGACAAAATAAAAATCATGCATCATAATGATAACATGCAGCAATCATACGTAGATCGATCATCATATGATATAATATTATTCATAATACTTCACAACAATATCCAAGTGAATCAAATGCATTTCAACAAAATTCAAAATTCACAACAGCAATCGATGAAATCAATTTCACACACAATTCCCGTACCAACCGGGTCGTCCAGAATACCTCTGGATCGTTGCCCGCGGCCCCCGCCGCATCCACCCTTATCGCTCCATTTATATTCTCCACCCTTATAGCTTCACATAGATTTCTCCATGGGGTGCACCACCATGCCTTTCCTTTCCAGTCAAACACAATCACAATCACATATAAAAACATCCTCAATCATAATCTTGAGCCACATACACAACTCAGTCATTTACAATTCAAGCCACAACATAATCAATGTGGTTCCAGCAACATAGCATGTATATAACATAACCCATAATATAGAACAATTATTCAACTCGGTTCACATGCCATTCACAATCCATCATATAACCTCCATTCATGGGAAAATAAAAAAATATAATTATATACATTACCAGACACGTTCCACATTTGTTTATGCCTCATCGTTCCACATCATCCTCTTCAAACTTGGATATACAACATATTTCCACTATGATGCAAAAAGTCAATAACAGATATTTAATCATAGCAAGTATTAACCCACTCACCTGGATTTCACGCTCTCGGCACTCCCACTTTACACTTTGACCATTCCTATTGTAATCAGACAAAAACCATCAGAGTTACGAAATAGAGAAATTTCCTACCACTACTCTCGACCTTTACTTACTTCTCGAATCATAACTCCTAACTAGTAATGAATATTCAAATGAAACTTATACCATTGGAAACTAGACTTAAAGAGCTTTCCAACGATATAAAGTTTGCCCAAAACGGAGTTCGGATGAAGAAGTTATGGCCGATTGAAAAATAAACTAAAATTTCCCGGTACACCTGGCGCCTGGGCGCCAACCATGCCTGGCGCCTGGGCGCCAATTCCTTCTTCTTCCCATCTCACCTTGGCGCCTAGGTGCCACACATGGCGCCTGGGCGCCACGATCGCGACCCCTTCGCGATTTCTCTCGGTTTTGGCCCAAATCTGGCCAAATCTTCACCGTTTTTCATGATTTCTTCCATGGGATCTCACCCTTAATGTCTAAGGAGCATTTAGACACCAAAATCACCAATTTTAATCGAGAAACGAAGCCGGAATCTCGATTTTACCTCAAACACTCTTAAAACTAGAAAATAGAGAAAAGCTTAAGAAATAGAAATTTCTACCTCGATTCCTTGCTTTCTCTATGTTGCTTGGCTCCTAGAGGCTCGCCCCGTAGCCCAAGATCCACCCTCCAAAGGCCGGTTGTAGAGTTGGAGTGTAGAGAGAGAAATTAGAGAGAAGGAAGAGAGAAGGAGAGGAGAGAAAGTGAAGAGAGAGAGTGGAAAGGAGAAAAATGAATAAAAAATAGGTGAGGCCACCTATATACTCGCCCGGGGTGAAATTATCACTTACTCTGCAATTGACCCTCAGTCAAGACTAGCAAAAGCAAATTCATAAAATCTCCTCAGGTGTTTCTAAATCCTCTGTGCCCCACAAATTTCCTTATTTCACTTTAGTCCCTCTCAATATCTCAAACTCCACTTTAACCTCGAATCCATCATCTTTTCGGTACCGGACTCATAATTCATTCCCATAAGCTCTATTCTTCTTCTCGGGTTTCTACTTGGTCATTTCTCAAAAGTCCTCTATACTTTCTTTTCTTTTCACTTTAGTCCTTGAGAATTTGTAAAAATTTCCTAAATTAAAAATAAAAATTTCTATTCCCACATTTTCTTCACTAATTCAAAAAGAAAATTTTTCACATAATTAAATTTTTCACTAAACTTCAAATCAGACTTTAAATATTCATAAAAATTCTTGGGATATTACATTCTTCCCCCTTAAAAGAATTCGGTCCTCCGAATTCAAAACTTACCTCAAGATTGAAGCAAATGCCAATATTTTGTTTATATCTCATTCTCTCTCTTAGAATTTTCACAATCAAGTACAAAATATAACAAGTTCAACATATTTTTATTTCTAATACATAAGTTACAGGCAACAAGCTGAACTTGATTTACAAAACATATAATTTTAATACGTAAACATTAGATCAAACATCAGCTTTAGGTACAAACAAAAGAAAAGATAAATTAAGAACGAGGAGGCTTTTGAAATGCAGAAGGTGCTCCAGGTCTAGAAGAAGAAGGTGCTTCAGACCTTAAGGAGGAAGTTAATCGTTGCAGCCTAGAAAGAGTTTCTGGAGGAAACGTCTGGAAAATTTGGCGAAGTGCAGAAGTCACTCCATTCATACAGTCAATACATCTCGCTTGTTGGTCACGAAAATTTTGAGTTGCAAACATCGAATGTCTATCAACTCTATTCGCCAATTCCCTAAAATGACGGTTCAAAAGCTTCTCTTGTTCTGTAAAGAGACGATTTATCAATCTCCCCTGGTCCTCAAAGTGGAGGTTTATCAGTCTTTCCAAGTCCTCCATCTTTTGTCTCATAAGCGCAAGCTCATTATTAGAAGATGTTGCTGTGCTAACATCCTCTAACTCTACTACATCCCTTTTTCTTTTCTTAGCCTCTGGTGACTCTTCCATGAATCTCTTATTCTTATAATTCTCCAGGCTAAGATTTAGGTCCAGCTCTACCTTGCCAGCCTCAGTTTAAATTGAAAGATTTATTGCCGGCCATATTTTTCTGAGCTATAAAGGTTGTACAGAAGGAGAAGTTTGATGCTAGAAAGCTTATAGATATAAACTCTTAGTGTAGTGAGCAGCGTAATGGGGCATCCATTATATATAGACGAAATTTAGGGCTACAAAACCTTTACATCATACTCTAAAGATGACCTACAGACCTTATCCGACGCAATGCCAACGGTCTCTGATAAGCATGCCAGAAAATAACAAAATATAATCAAATACAAAAGATTTCCTCAAAAATTTCGGCTAACTTTTGACTCTTGCTCAAATTATTAAACTAATCACCGCTTCAATTTATGACTTCCTAACTCTGTATTTGTCATATCCAATAATTCTAAATCGAGATATTACTCCATGAACGGGTAGCTTCATATTAACCTTATCTAGGTTTCTAATCCGTGACTTTGCCCTAAGCTTACACATTTTCAAACATACATATTAAAATAAAAACTTCTCACATCTACACATCAAGCGTTCCATAAAGTGAGAGAAAAATTTTACCTTTCACTTGCCTCTACGAGCATATATGTATATATGTATAAACATAGAGATACATCATTATCTATATATATTTTCATCTATTCAAGTTTTTTTTTTTAAAATTTCAGACTTTTCATTCTCTGAATGTATGTAGAATCATTACATATTATTCCTGGCCATAACAAATAGCCTTCATTCTCTATGCATGAATAACATACATACATATCATATGTATTTAGATACATATAATCACAGTATAATTCAATCAATCATGTATATTATACTTAACTGAAGGCTTTCAAAAACAATACAAGAAAGCATAGAAATACATTTTAGTTCATCGTGAAAACATCCAAGACACTCTGTAATGGCTACATTGTCGACTTCCTTCAATTTCAGAAAATGCCAACGAGAGAAATGGAAAAACCAAGTGTAAATCGGCCGCAAATCCACAGAATATTGACTTTCATGGTTTTGCCATTAATGCGACGCGTTGTTGGTGTGCATACCTACCCTAGACTCCTAGCTTTCAGCTTGCAGAAATCCATAGGTTAAGCGTGTAGGGTGCGGCGAAGAGATATCTTCTTTGTCTCTAAGTTCAAATTTTTCCTCTATAAGAACTGTCCCAACGTTCTCAGTTACCACACCACAAAGAGTAATCATCTCTGAGCCTACAACTTCCCAGCGTTCCTCTCTTCTCATACTCCCACATAAATTTCTAAATTTTTCAAATCATGACCACAAGTAAGTACATTGATCTCACAGTGGATGCCAAGAGAGAAGAGCTCGACTTAAACTTAAGTCTGGGCAAAGACAAGGGCAAAAGACCTTTTGAAGGGTCTTTAGAGAAGCATATGGAGAAGAAAATGAAGAAAAACGAGGAAGCTGAGGAGACTAGCACGGCCCATACCTCGGAGGACAAAATCGCCTGTCTAGAGCATGAGGTGAAAAATCTGAAAAAGATGATAGCAGACCTGGAGAAGTTAACTAAACGCAATCATGCAGAAATGACTTCAAGAATAGACAGGTTCTTCTATTGGTCTACCCAGTGCTTCTGCAATCAACAACAAAGAAGTGTTGATTGTATGAATGGGATTTACACTACCCTCCGCGACATTGCTCTGTCTCTCACTCCAAGGAATGGTCGAGGGGTGATGATACAGTACAACCCTCCTAATCCGAGACCACCTCGCTTTTAGATTACTCATGCATGAGTAATTTTTTTTTTTTGCAATGTAATCCTTCTGCTTTTAATGCCACTGGTTTCTTTTATGGGATGGTACTCCAAAAATAGTAATAATAAAATTAAGAAGGATAAAAGAAATCAGTCACACAAAATCAATCATGAATGTAACATATAAAGCCCCATACATACAATTTGATCCGACAGCAACGGAATCAAACAAATAATAACCTTTCCTTTACCAAGTTCAAAAGTATAGCCATATCTGTCTAAAACTAAAACTAAAACATAATTCATAAGAAAAGACAAGTCTTGGAGGAAAAGGAAATGAAAACATCCTACAGGACCTTCAATGGAGCCATCTCTCTATAGTCGTGCCCGGGTTCACCACGATAGAGGAGATCCCACTAAGGTTACCTTACTCTGTAATCGGTAGGAGACCTAATCCCAAAGCTCTGATACCAACTTGTCACATCCCAAAATTTGAGCACGTGACCGGCACGGAAAGTGAATTTCATTTCACCTCCGTAAGCCTATCTTTCTCTTAAAAATCATACAATTCTTTTTCATACAACCAAAACGAGTTCTCTATACATACTACAATTACTCACATTACATCACTGAATGAACCTACCCGATTACAGAGATTTCTAGATTTATACAACTTAGAATAAAACTTAACTATTATACCTTTATCCTGAACAAATGAAAAGGTAATTATGGACTAAGAATCCATAATTCCTTGTTCCGATATTTACCTTCAGCTGTCAATTCTGAAAAAAAATATCAATAAGAGGGGTATGAGCAAACCACGTGCCCAGTGAGTAGATAACACAATACTATGACAAAATAAAAATCATGCATCATAATGATAACATGCAGCAATCATACGTAGATCGATCATCATATGATATAATATTATTCATAATACTTCACAACAATATCCAAGTGAATCAAATGCATTTCAACAAAATTCAAAATTCACAACAGCAATCGATGAAATCAATTTCACACACAATTCTCGTACCAACCGGGTCGTCCAGAATACCTCTGGATCGTTGCCCGCGGCCCCCGCCGCATCCACCCTTATCGCTCCATTTATATTCTCCACCCTTATAGCTTCACATAGATTTCTCCATGGGGTGCACCACCATGCCTTTCCTTTCCAGTCAAACACAATCACAATCACATATAAAAACATCCTCAATCATAATCTTGAGCCACATACACAACTCAGTCATTTACAATTCAAGCCACAACATAATCAATGTGGTTCCAGCAACATAGCATGTATATAACATAACCCATAATATAGAACAATTATTCAACTCGGTTCACATGCCATTCACAATCCATCATATAACCTCCATTCATGGGAAAATAAAAAAATATAATTATATACATTACCAGACACGTTCCACATTTGTTTATGCCTCATCGTTCCACATCATCCTCTTCAAACTTGGATATACAACATATTTCCACTATGATGCAAAAAGTCAATAACAGATATTTAATCATAGCAAGTATTAACCCACTCACCTGGATTTCACGCTCTCGGCACTCCCACTTTACACTTTGACCATTCCTATTGTAACCAGACAAAAACCATCAGAGTTACGAAATAGAGAAATTTCCTACCACTACTCTCGACCTTCACTTACTTCTCGAATCATAACTCTTAACTAGTAATGAATATTCAAATGAAACTTATACCATTGGAAACTAGACTTAAAGAGCTTTCCAACGATATAAAGTTTGCCCAAAACGGAGTTCGGATGAAGAAGTTATGGCCGATTGAAAAATAAACTAAAATTTTCCGGTACACCTGGCGCCTGGGCGCCACCTATGGCGCCTGGGTGCCAACCATGCCTGGCGCCTGGGCGCCAATTCCTTCTTCTTCCCATCTCACCTTGGCGCCTAGGCGCCACAATGGCGACCCCTTCGCGATTTCTCTCGGTTTTGGCCCAAATTTGGCCAAATCTTCACCGTTTTTCATGATTTCTTCCATGGGATCTCACCCTTAATGTCTAAGGAGCATTTAGACACCAAAATCACCAATTTTAATCGAGAAACGAAGCCGGAATCTCGATTTTACCTCAAACACTCTTAAAACTAGAAAATAGAGAAAAGCTTAAGAAATAGAAATTTCTACCTCGATTCCTTACTTTCCCTATGTTGCTTGGCTCCTAGAGGCTCGCCCCGTAGCTCGAGATCCACCCTCCAAAGGCCGGTTGTAGAGTTGGAGTGTAGAGAGAGAAATTAGAGAGAAGGAAGAGAGAAGGAGAGGAGAGAAAGTGAAGAGAGAGAGAGAGGAAAGGAGAAAAATGAATAAAAAATAGGTGAGGCCACCTATATACTCGCCCGGGGTGAAATTATCACTTGCTCTGCAATTGACCCTCAGTCAAGACTAGTAAAAGCAAATTCATAAAATATCACCTCAGGTGTTTCTAAATCCTCGGTGCCCCACAAATTTCCTTATTTCACTTTAGTCCCTCTCAATATCTCAAACTCCACTTTAACCTCGAATCCATCATCTTTTCGGTACCGGACTCATAATTCATTCCCATAAGCTCTATTCTTCTTCTCGGGTTCCTACTTGGTCATTTCTCAAAATTCCTCTATACTTTCTTTTCTTTTCACTTTAGTCCTTGAGAATTTGTAAAAATTTCCTAAATTAAAAATAAAAATTTCTATTCCCACATTTTCTTCACTAATTCAAAAAGAAAATTTTTCACATAATTAAATTTTTCACTAAACTTCAAATCAGACTTTAAATATTCATAAAAATTATTGGGATATTACATTTACTATTACATATTTCTAATTACACTAGTTTCATTACTTATATAAATAAAAACTATATATTCCAATTACAATTTTTTTTGATTAAATTATATTTTTTCTACCTATACCATATTTACTGTAATATCCCAAGAATTTACATGAATATTTAAAATCTATTTGAAGTTTATTGAAAAATTTAATTACATGAGAAATGTTCTTTTGACTTAGTGAAGGAAATTTGGAAATAGAAATTTCAAAATTTTAATTTGGGAAATTTTTACAAATTCTCAAGGGCTAAAGTGAAAAGAAAAGAAAATATGGAGTACTTTTGATAAATGACCAAGTAGTAACCCGAGAAGAAGAATAGAGCTTTTGGGAATGAATTATGAGTCCGGTACCAAAATGATGATGGATTCGAGGTTAAAGTGGAGTTTGAGACTTTGAGAGGGACTAAAGTGAAATAAGAAAATTTGTGGGGCACTTAGGATTTAGAATCACCCGAGGTGAGATTTTATGAATTTGCTTTTACTAGTCTTGACTAAGGGTCAACTGGAGAGCAAGTGATAATTTCACCCCGGGCGAGTATATAGGTGGCCTCACCTATTTTTCTTCATTTTCTCCTTTCCTCTCTCTTTCTTCACCTTCTCTCCTCTCTTTCTCTCTCTACACTCCAACTCCACAACCGGGCTTTGGAGGGTGGATCTCGGGCTACGGGGCGAGCCTCTAGGAGCCAAGCAACGTAGGGAAAGCAAGGAATCGAGGTAGAAATTTCTATTTTTCAAGCTTTTCCCTATTTTCTAGTTTTAAGAAAGTTTGGGGTAAAAATTGAGATTCCGGCTTCGTTTCTCGATTAAAATTGGTGTTTTTGGTTTCTAAATGCTCCCTAGACATTAAGGGTGAGATCCCATGGAAGAAATCATGGAAAACGATAGAGATTTGGCCGGATCTGAGCCAAATCCGAGAGGAATCGCGAAAGGTCACGATCGTGGCGCCCAGGCGCCAAGGTTCAGAAGATTTTGGGGAGGAAGAAGGGCTTGGCGCCCAGGCGCCAGGCTTGTATTGGCGCCCAAGCGCCAGATGTACCTGAAAACCTTAGCTTATTTTCAATCGGCCATAACTTCTTCATTCGCACTCCGTTTTGGGCAAACTTTATATCGTTGGAAAGCTCTTTGAGTCTAGTTTCCAATGGTATAAGTTTCATTTAGATATTTATTTCCGGTTAGGAGTTATGACTTAAGATGTGAGTAAAGGTCGAGAGTAGTGATATAAAATTTCTCTATTTTGTAACCCTAATGGTTTTTACCTGGTTACAATAGGGATGGTTAAGGCGCAAGGTGGGAGCGCCGAGAACATGGAATCCAGGTGAGTAGGCAACCTTGCAAAATTAATTTACTAAATTAGTCAAAGCACAATATAAATCTCATTTGCGTTATTTGTGAAATTGAGAAGATTATCAGTGTATGTTCAGGTTGAGAAAAATTACAATATCATTGGAAATTATTTTATTACCTTTGTGAATTGATTTCTCTAGTTGACTAAATAACTAGATGTGGTAGTTGCTTGAATAAATTGGAACATTTTGTAAGTAAATAACCTTACTAAACTAATTTGATCTTATTAGATAAAGTACAATATAAGTCTCGTTTATAACATTATTGAAATGTTAAACAATCAATCTCTCAATTGATAATATATGATGATTGCTATGATTGATGATAGACATTCAAAGGAATAAAATTATGTGTAAATTAATTTATTTCATAGTAATTATATTGTGATAAATTCTCACTATTTTATTGATGAGCAAAAGATCTACGGGATCTAATACACGAGTTTAAAAGGGTTAGAGTCCCATACTACTCGATGTATAATTATGAAAATCTATGCACGAGTTTGAAAGGGTTAGAGTCTCATACTACTCGGTGTATAACTGTGAAAATCTATACACGAGTTTGAAAGGGTTAGAGTCTCATACTACTCAGTGTATAATTAT
Organism: Biancaea sappan; assembly: GCA_037074585.1. Classification (NCBI taxonomy): domain Eukaryota; kingdom Viridiplantae; phylum Streptophyta; class Magnoliopsida; order Fabales; family Fabaceae; genus Biancaea; species Biancaea sappan. The sequence continues at coordinate 50,619,340 of CM073496.1, read as the reverse complement.
GAAAATCTATGCACGAGTTTGAAATGGTTAGAGTCCCATACTACTCAGTGTATAACTGTGAAAACCTATGCACAAAGAGTTTGAGGGTTAAATTCCCAGGTCACTCGATGCAAGTATTTATGACACATAATGCAAAGTGATTGAGGGATTGATCACCCAAGAAATCATACGCAAATTCAGACAAATGTAATACTATAATTATTTAAAATAAATGATAGATTGATTGTATTAGTAAATGTGGTATTTGTGCTTGTGATATTTTCATGTACAGTTGTTTACTCATTGAGTTTTGATTAACTCACGCTCTCTATAATTATCTTTTCAGATACAGTGGTTGAGGAGGAGAATTTATAGCCTTTAAGGATATCTTCTACTTTTGTCTGGTAAACAAATAAATATAGATTTGTTAAGGATTAGGAAATGCTCTGTAATCTAATAGGTCACCTAGGCATGGGAGGTTGTATAGTACTATGTAGTGTATGAATGTTGAACATTTTCTGAATATGTATACAAAATATCTTTCTTGAAAAATTTATGATTCACATAATTATGGATATTAAGAATGTTCATAGAGATTAAGGGGTACCACAGAGGTACACCTTAGGTATTTTATGTTTATCTCACATGTAAATTTTGGGATGTGACATTTACAAACAAAATTTACAATTTTATATTTATGTTTAAATTTTCTATTTAAACAATAAAATAACCTAATATTCTTTTAGACACAATAAAATAATTATACTAATTAAAATTTTAAAATTTTTTACTATTACAGATTTTTGGTTTTAGAAAATTAGTATTTCACATTAAAATTAAAAAAAAAGTCTACAACTTTTTATTTTACCTAAAAAATTGTAATTGGAAAAAATCTAATTTATAAAAGTTCTTTATCTTTTTTATTGCGTTAGATATTTTGTATAATTTTAACAAACTATATTTTTAAATTTGTATTTCTAATTAATATTTGTATAATTTTTTTGGGGTTTACAATTATTATTTAATTGGGTTTCTAATACCACTTTTTTATGAAATTAAGTTTTGTCAATTTTAAATAATTTTATTTCATTTTATACAATTTTTTAACTCATAAACATATATATATATATATATATATATAACTAAGTAACACAATTAAAATTCCCTAACACAAATAGAGAAGCAAAGTGTCAACAATTTTTTATCAAATTTTTTCTTAATACACTTTGATATACCCAATTGTTTCTTCTATCTTCAACTAACACAATTACTTTTTAAATTTATTCAAATAAAAATTTCTCTTTCCTTCTAATAACTTTTTAAAAAATTATAAATATCAATGATATTCACTTATTCACATTACATTAATTTCATTACTTACATAAATAAAAAACTATATATTCCAATTACGAATTTCTTTATTTTCTTATAATTCATATACTTTAAAATATTTAAATTTTCATTTTTAGTTCTTAATATCATTTTTTATGTGGCATATTATTTTTTGTTTAATTTTTTTGTTTAAATTATATTTCTTTCTACCTATACCATATTTATAAACCAAATTTACAATTTTTTATTTATGTTTAATTTTCTGTTTAAAAAATAAAATAACCTAATATTCTTTTACACACAACAACAAAACATGATTATTACAAACTATAATAATATATTACACAACTAACAATATAATTATTTAAAACATGTTTTAGTTACACTCATATTATAAAAACATCATAAATCATCAATAAATAAAACAATTCAACTTATATAAATCTAGTTTATAAATAAATCATACTACTCATCAAACAATAAATATCGCAATTAATACAAATATAGATTATAATTAAAACATAGTCATAACAGTAATCTAACCTTGATTTTTAATCTGGAATGTAGCTCTACTTCTTGTGAGAAGGAAACAAATTTTGCAGAATTTTCAGAAGTTGAACAAAAGGGATAAGAGAGGATCTGGGTGTGTAAGTGAGGAAAGTTGTGATTCTTATATAGGTGAAGTAGCTAGGGACTAAAATGAAAAGATAAAATTTTAACAAACTCAAATTTTATAAAATCACTTCCCGCATGCATGTAGGCTGCAGACTGCATGCATGCAGTCTGCAACGTGATGTGACAGTTGTATCACGGGGGTTTAAAAAGTCTGACAGAAGCTCGGCCTGACAGAGGCCGAGCTTCTATCAGACTTTTTAAACGTGATGCAACTGTCTGACAGAAGCTCGACCTGACAGAGGCTGAACTTCTGTCAGACTTTAAAAAAAATAATGCCTGTCAGGAGCTCAGTTTGATACAGGCCGAGCTCCAACAGAACAATATCTTGATTTGATGTATTTTATAATATTCAGCAAAATTTTTTTACAAATATAGTATTTACCTAAAATATTTTGAATTTTATAGCATTAACCCAAATGATCCGTGCATCGCGCTGTCAGTGTCGCCAGCACCTCTTTCAAAAACCTTGCTTCATAGGATCTTGTCTTCATTTGTGCGATCGTTTGCTTAATGCGGAAGAAATTAATAATTAATATCATAATAAGATTTTTAAGAGGGCTTATTATTCAGAAATCGGTCCACTGCTATTTAAGCATAATGAACAGAGCACTCTTCATAATTTAAACTATTGGATGAAATTTTTTTAAATAATATTTATTCATAAATTTAAAATATTAATATCTTTAAAAATGAAAAAAATGATCTTTTAAAATTTATTTAAAAATATATTTTTTATTTTTTATAATTATAAAAGTAATAAATATTGTCTAAAAAATTTGAATTCTGATATTATAAATCATAAAAAAAACACTTTACTCTTTATATTTGAAGAATATTGGACCCATTCCCTTATTATTATTGCCTTTTAAATTATCTAAAATAATTAGAAAACCAAAAAGTGAAAACAATTGATGCGGAATATGACGTCAGGGCCTAGCCTCCACAGAACGGACAACAGATTGGAGAAGGACTAAAACAAGTGGAGGCAGCTGAAGTGGAGGGGAAAGGGATTGACGAGTGGTCATTTTCTTAAGAAATCTGCTGCTCCTTGTTTCCCCTTCATCAATCACTATCCACATCTAGGACTCCTAGGTGCACCTTGTTGTGTGCCAGACCCGGATTTGCTGTTGTGCAAAATGGTGTTTATTGTTGTTTTTCACTTTCACCAATGATTTTTACCGTTGTTAAAAGTTTTGACAATAAAAAAATTATTGTCACAACTTTTAATAACAATAAAAATCGTTGCTAAAAGTGAAAAGCAGCAATAACTCCCTTATTGCACAGCAGCAAGTCCGCTCTCGATGTGTGCCCGTCATGATAGAGATAAGGCTTCTGCTTAACCCAAAAATAAACAAAAAGGAGTTTCAGATGCGAACTTTACAAGGAAAGTGGATTGGGCTACCCAGAATGGGTCACAGTTTCAGCCCACTAGACCCGCCGTATTTGACTAATGGGCTTTATCTCATCTCGAGAACTCGGGGATTCTTGGATTCACGTGGGCCCAATATGGCAACAAGTCCACTGATTGAGGTGAAAATGCCCCAATTTGATCAATTATTTCCAATTGCCAAGTGAAACCTCAGCAGTGTGTGTGTGTTTTAATTCTATATTTATATTATTCCTGAATAATGAATATAAAACAAGAGATGCGGTATTATCAATGATAATTTTCTATTTTATTTATGGATAGGAAGGAAGATAAAATACTCTAGCACAAAAGAATAAAGCATTAACATCAATCAATATTTAGGTGCTGTTTGGTTTTTTTAAAAAATTAATTTTTTTTTGAGTCTATTAAATATAAAAAATTAATTTTATATGTTGATTATGTCATAAATAACACACAAAATTACAAGTTTTATATTTATATTAAACTTAATTTTTTTAAACTCCTCCTCGATGCTAAATTTTGTTGGTAACAAATCTGTCTCATATCTGGAACCTTCATCGAGTCGTTTCGTTTTGGCGCAAGTGTGGTTTTTATTCCGCTCGAGCATCTGCAGGTACTTCACGTGAACAGGTAGATCTGGTCGATTCTGCAAGGCAGCCATGGAGGAAGAGTTCGAGTTTCCCGGCGAAGATCCTCCTTCCTTTGATCGCGTGGTAATACTACATTTTCTCAGTGTCATTATTTTACTTTCGTCTCATCATCTTTTCTTTAGATCTATGTGAAACTCAGTCAATTATGTGCCCGCCTGCAAATTGTTTCTCCTTCCGCATTATTGAAATTCGTTCTCGAATGATCCAATTGGCACCGACAAATGTCTTACAATTTTGATTATGTACACATCGACTCTCAAATTCTATATTTCGAACTGATTAAGATGGACTTTATAATCATGGCTCAAAGCATGCATGGGGAAGGATCGAGTTATATGCAGCTCAGATCCCTGGATTGTTATTAAGAAATCTGAAGGACTCTTTAGTTTTTCTTGCAGTGGGTAATATTGTTCATTCAACATTGTTGTGATGCATTATTCTGAAAGGAAAGAAGATTTGCTTGACTTTATAAAAATTGGAATCAAGAGAATTAGTAATCTTTTTTTTTTATTATTTATCTTTCGAGAGAAGATTTTGGTTGAGATGAATATTCATATTCATATTCAAGAAATGATTCGTGATTCTTTGTTTAAGCTATGCCTGGTGGAAGCGAAAATTTGGAAGGAACCGCCCTAATAATACTATGCAGAACCACTGAAAGATTCAGTTTAGATATTTTCTTTCACCTGATCGAAATAGATTATGTTAATGAGCTCTATTTTTCTTAAATTCACTTGGGCGCATGAACTTCATTTAGGAATTATGACATCATGTATTGACATTCACCTGTCCAACCATTAAGAATGATCAAGACTATCCAGGATTTTCGAAGTAGAGAATAACATTGTAACACGTTGATGCACCATCCTGCTTGTTACACAATTTAATAGCTTCACGAAATGTTTATACGAGATAGCCTGAAGCCTTTCAAGTTGCAACCGTAGTCTCCAGCCTCCCCTCTACTTGTATTTGATCATCAAACTTGATTTGGAAGATAACATTTCTGCTAAATTCCTGGAAGGCTGCTAATAATTTGTTCCATATATATTATGAGAAGTTTCGCTGGATGTATACTAAGTCATCTGTTTTTACCTGGTTCTTGTTGTATACTTGAGAAAAAAATAGAAGTCATATGCCTATGCTCAAAATATTGTGATAGAATATAACGGAATGTTATATTTATGTCACTCAGAGATCAATCTGAAACAGATCCAAACGTAAAATAGTACTTTGAAGAACAAACGAAAGTGTACAGTAATTCACACCTTGGAAATTAGGCTATGTAAAACAATCTCTATCCCGTTCTCGTATCTCATGATTTCATAAATGAACGACGTTTCTCCTGTTATCACTGTTACACAGATTGCTCTTGGCAATTGATATTGGTGAATCGCATGTCCATTTTTTCAAATACATGTTTATTACTTTTGCTGTAGCCTTTTGCTGATTGCTTTCTGATGTGTCCTTATGGAATTGTGTCTTTTTCTGTTTTGGTTGCACTATAGAGAGATGTGCCTGAGTATTCTGAAGTCCAAGGGTTCAACCCAGCATTAATAGTTCTCCTGCTTGTTGGTGGGCTGGTATTGATGTTCCTCATTGGAAATTATGTGCTTTACACGTATGCACAGAAAACCCTTCCTCCTAGGAAGAAGAAGCCAATCTCGAAGAAAAAGATGAAGAGGGAGAGACTGAAGCAAGGCGTTTCTGCACCTGGAGAGTAGAGACTTAGAACTCACTGTAGGTTCTGTGGTGTTAAATTCTTTTACTCCTTCCTGAGTTTTGAATTTTATTTTTCCTATCCTGTTTGTTACCGATTGTAAACTTGGCCACGTAAATTAGTAATTTTAGCACTGTTTTTGGAACAGGTCTTTTGACGATTAAACTAATCATTTTTCGAGCTGACTGGTTCTTTAGAGAGGGGCCACGCCCCTTAATTATTCGTTGTGCGGTTGTGTTTAAAAATTCTGCGTCTTTATGTGCAATATAAGTAATTTTCATTTGGGTTCAATATCGTATAAAAGTATAAATAGCAAACATCGACCGAACCTTTTTATAATTTTTTATTCTGTTTAAACCATTAGTTTTCTTACTGATTGGAGTTGGGTTAAATCATAACAACAACAACAACAACAACATAGTCTTATCCCACTAAGTGGGGTCGGCTACATGGATCGCACGACGCCATTGAGCTCTATCAATGACCAACTCTTTAGATATCTCATGTACTAAAAGATCTCGTTCAATAATTTCTCTAAGTGTCCTTTTTGGTCTTCCTCGACCTTTTTTCATAGGGCTCCAAACTATCTGCTCAACTCTCCTAACTGGCGCTTCCAACGGTCTCCTTTGCACATGCCCAAACCATCTTAAACGATTTTCAACCATTTTTTCCTCAATAGGTGCTACCCCAACTCTATTTCGTATATGATCATTACGGATCTTATCTCTTCGTGTATGACCACACATCCAACGCAACATCCTCATCTCCGCCACTCCAATTTTATGTTCTTGTTGTCCTTTCATTGCCCAAAATTCACTCCCATATAAAATCGCTGGTCTTATAGCAGTACGATAAAACTTTCCTTTGAGTTTATCAGGTACTTTCCGATCACAAACAACCCCTGATGCCATTCTCCACTTCAACCACCCAGCTTGTATCCTATATTCCACATCTCTAATAACTTCGCCATCATCTTGTATAATTGATCCCAAATACCTAAACGTTGACACTTATGATACGACCTGATCACCAAGTTTAACCTCCAGCTCGTTCCTAGCTTGTCGCTTGTTAAACTTACAATGCATATATTCGGTTTTACTCCTGCTCAGACGAAAACCCTTCGATTCCAAAGTAGCTCTCCATAACTCAAGTTTAGAATTAATCTCTTCCCTTGTCTCTGCTATGAGAACAACGTCATCTGCAAAAAGCATGCACTTAGGAATATCTTCTTGGATGTGTTTCGTCAGAACATCTAAAACCAAGTCAAACAAATAAGGGCTTAAGGATGATCCCTGATGTAGGCCAATTTTAATAGGAAAGTCTCTAGTCTCCCCTCCAGACGTTCTCACACTAGTCGTAGCCCCTTCGTACATATCTTTTATGGCTCTAATATACGCAACCCCTACACCTTTCTGTTCCAAGGCTTTCCACAGCACCTCTCTTGGTACTCGATCATAGGCTTTTTCCAAGTCAATAAATGCTATATGAAGGTCTCTTTGTTTACTCCGATACCTTTCCATCAACCCCCTTAGAAGATATATAGCTTCCATTGTAGACCGTCCTGGCATGAATCCAAATTGATTTTCAGAAATACTCGTCTCGATTCTTAACCTACGTTTAATCACTCTTTCCCATAATTTTAGAGTGTGACTCATAAGCTTAATCCCACGATAGTTTACGCAATTCTAAATGTCTCCTTTGTTTTTGTAAATAGGCACTAAAGTGCTTCTTCTCCATTTCTCAGGCATTTTCTTAGACCTTAAAATTTCATTAAAGAGCTTAGTTAGCCAGATAGTACCCTCCTCTCCCAAACACTTCCAAACTTCTATAGGAATACCATCGGGACCAACAGCTTTACCATTATCCATTTTTCTAAGAGCTTCCTTGACCTCATCAACCTTGATCCTGCGATAATATGCCAAATTTTGTTCTCTCTCCAAGGTTGTTAGATCTTCCATATCGCAAGTCGACTCCGTTCCGTCATTAAAGAGCTTATGAAAATAACCCTGCCATCTATTTTTAATATCTTTGTCTGTACCCAAAACTTTTCCTTCTTCATCCTTAATACATCTTACTTGATCCAAATCTCTAGATTTCCTTTCTCTAGCCTTCGCAATCTTGTAAATCTTTTGTTCCCCTTTTTTCGTTCCTAAATCCTTGTAAAACTCTTCAAACGCTTTAGATCGTGCTTCACTTACTGCTTTTTTTTGTCTCCTTATTAGCCTTCCGATACCTTTCCCAATTTTCCGAGTTATTGCACAGATGGATAGCTTTAAAGCAGTCTTTTTTAAATTTGATCTTTTCTTGAACAGCTTCATTCCACCACCAAGATTCCTTATCTCTTTGTCTAAAACCTTTTGATTCTCCTAAAAATGCTTTAGCTACTTTTCTAACCTTCTTGGCCATCTCCTCCCACATGGTGTTAGCATCTTCTCGTAACTCCCAAGATCCTTCCTCCAACAATCTTCTCTTGAAAGTCAGTTGATTCTCCCCCTTTAGCTGCCACCACTTGATCCTAGGGTTCATCGCCTGACGATGCTTTTGTTTCCGACCCTTAATAACCACGTCAAGGACCAAAACCCTATGTTGAGTTGCCACGGGTTCTCCAGGAATAACTTTACAACTTAGACAGATTTTTCTATCTGGATTCCTTACCAGAAAGAAGTCAATCTGTAACCTTGAAGCTCCACTCTTGTATGTGATTAAATGTTCCTCTCGCTTCTTGAAGCAGGTATTGACAACCCTGAAATTATAAGCCATAGAGAAATCCAATATAGACTGTCCTTCCTCGTTAAGCTCCCAAAAACCAAAGCCACCATGGACCCTCTCATACTGTCCTGCTTCTTTCCCAACATGCCCATTAAGGTCCCCCCCGATGAAAATCTTCTCTTCTAAAGGTATGTTTCTAACCAATCCCTCCAAATCTTCCCAAAACTTTTCTTTAAGATATGCATCTGTCCCTACCTGTGGTGCATAGGCACTTATGATGTGGATAGTATCTCTTACGATAATCATCTTTAAGCATAGAATCCTATCCCCAATCCTTTTTACCTCCACCACACTCGGTGTCCATTCCTTGTCCACCATAATACCTACGCCATTCTTTGTCCTTACTTTTCCAGTGTACCAGAACTTGAATCCTGAACAGTCAAATTTCTTAGCCTTTTCTCCAACCCATTTAGTCTCTTGAAGGCACAAGATGTTAATTTTCCTCCTCTTCATAGTGTCCACAACCTCCATGGATTTCCCTGTCATGGTTCCAACATTCCACGTAGCAATCCTGATTTTGTTCTCCTCGACTAGCTTCTTTACCCTCAACCTTCCAGGAACATGTTCTTGTGACACTACAATCGATCGACGATGCAGTGGCTCTAGCTCATTTGACACTGTACTCGAGCCATACAGCGCGTTGCTTCCGGGCAACGACCTAGTATTAGTGGACCCTTGTTCATTTAACACTACATCCGGGTGCCGATGCAGCGGCTCTAGCTCACTTGTCACTGTACTCGAGCCATACAGTGCGTTGCTTCCGGGCAACGTCCTAGCATTAGCAAAATATTGTCGTTGATCCATGTTCATGAGAGATTCGACACAGTTTTACGTTGGCTGTCGAAGGCCTAACACAACCCTCCTCCTTTCTCCGGGCTTGGGACCGGCTATAAAACATAGGCGGAGTTAGTTGGGTTAAATCATAATAGTAATATAGATTTTTTTTTGTTCACAAAATTAAGATTCAAGATCTTACTTTATAAATAAATAAATATAGAACTACTTAGGCTAATGAGTATTGGTAGCTATTTATAATTTTTCCATCTAGAGGAGAAATGGAAGAGAGACAGTTTGATTTCGTTGAGTGGCTATATCTTATCATTGATAGGAGTTACGAATATTAATTAGTTCAGTCCTCCTTATATATAGTTAGACACGGTCTGGATATATGGTTTTTTTATGAAACTGTGCGATGATTTGACTAAAAAACTAGTAATGCATGGGTTGGACTCCTCTCTTGCGCTAGGGTCTCCAGCAGACATTGAAGGAGAGCTAAATACTTGCAACCAAAAAAGTAAATTGATCAATTTAATTTCATACCCATTAAATTATTATATCCAATAGGTATAACTCCCCACCAACCCTCCAACAACTAGAAGAGAGTCAATCCCATAATGCATACATGAAATACAGAAATTAATGGGCTATCTTTTTAGCTCGGAACGAAAATGGCTATTGAGAACGATTTAGATCAGAAGGCCCTCCAGTTGGCAGCTTCTTGCCATATAAAGCTTAAAAAAGGAACTTGAATGGAACAAGCCACCAAATGACCGAAGAACTCTGGTGGAGGTCATGGGGAACGCAGAAGATTTATAATCACGTCATATTTTAGTAATTCGGCATAATGACGCATAGAAACCGGGAGAAGGTTCCTCACAAGTAGTTATTGTAATCTTGAATACAAGACAAATTTACAAATATCAGGAATAACAAACAGTACTTAAAGCAAACTGACAAATGACATTTATACCAGACGCAGAGCCAGGATCTTCACATGCAAGTTTTAACAAAGTTGTACAACATTCCAATTTTATGTAGTCAATACTCAACCAGTAACATACAGAAATAGCACGTACTCCCAAATTCCCAACATGAATGGTATTTTCAAGCCCCACGTCCCATGGTCTGCTCAGCTGGGGGAATCATAACCAAGACTGGTTGAGCATTAAAGCCAGGATGAGGAAGCCTACGACGAATCTCACGAGCCTCTTGGCAAAGGGCACAGGCATGACAGAAGACATGAGTAGCAAAGTCACAGGCTGACTCACACTGCTCACGCTGCATCTCATCCTCCAAAAAGCTTCCACAGCACCCACACGACCTATCAAGTGCCTCACAACTTCCCTGATTGCAAAGACCACAACAACTTGGTCGATAATTGAATTATTATTGTGATTACACATCAGTGTGAAGGAGACCCAAACAAGATTTAACAGGAAAATTAGAAGAAAGTGAAGAAAATGAGGATCCTCAAAATGAAATTTAAAGAGTTCACAACAAAAATGTGGCTTGGACAGGGGACACACACACACACACACACACACACACACACACAGAGCTAGCAATTTGAAAAGCTAGTAATCTCCTTACCCTACTTCAGTCCAGAAAATTCTCGACCCTCCATTCCCTTCTTAATCTCCTCCCTCTTTTATTCTCCTTCTCCCTCTTAGCAGTTGCTAATTAACTCGCCTCATCCCCACATAGCTTTTCCACCTCCATGTAGGACTGCCCACTGCCCAAATCAGTTACACAATCTCATTCTATCCCCTTGTCATCTTTTTCTCCTACACCCCAGCTTACATTTATGTACATACACCCTCCAGATAACAGAATTATCAGCGTGTGCTGTATTCACACAACAGAGTTATACCTAGAAGAAAGAAAGAGGGGAAAGCACTGCATTCTACACAGACCTACTTCATAATTCACTCTGGAATTTGCGTATGTGGGCTACAGCAATCAAGAAAGGCAACTGTTTCCATAAGACTTTCTCATATTTTCCAAGCCATCATTAGAACCTAAAATTATAAAGTAAACGTGTGTAGTATAGCTCTCTGTCTCATAAGCCAGCATGGCAGGAAAGCTAACTTAATTTGAAGCAACGAAAAGTTGATATTTAGAAAAAACGTCAAGCAAATTAACTGAACAATCAACTACCTTCAAAATCTACATACAGAGAGCAAATTTGCTCACTTAACCAACAATTAGTTGATCTACCATCTAAACACAGTATCCAAACCTTCTTCATGTGAATAATAGTCCTTGGTACGTGATACAGACAATGATGATTTCACAACAAGCTACAGATTCATATGTGATAAGGTTGTTGTCATATTTTGACATGATTGATTTTCACCACACTTGACATACCAGGGCACACATAAAACCTGTCACTTGGGCAAACTGCCAAGTCCAACATATGATAGGACAAGCCACAACATGACAGAGGTTCAACATATCCAAAATCCCAAAGTCCGATTTTACAATTAAAAGTTTGGAACCACCATTACGTTTTTTTGAAGAGAAAAGAAGTGTGCCATCATCATTCATAAAGACACTTACATTGATGCAGCATTTTAGTTACAGGATAGCTTTGAAAAATGTATTTAAGAAAGGTGACAAAGCCCAAAAGAGCATAAAAGTGTTCGGCACATAATTTATTTGCAAATTGCATTGCTTTGTTTTAATGATTTTTTGCATTTTAAATACTGCCTAGATGTGTTGTATTGCTTGTCTCATCTCAAGCTGGCATCAATTCTTTCTAGTTAAGAGCCAAATTCAGATTGATGCATTGAAATAAAATCAAGATGACAGCATATTTAGGACTAGATAATGTGCTAAAGAAAAAATATATATAAAAGCAACTTGCCTCTAAATTGAACTTCCGACGAATAGCAGTACGGCTAGGATAAGAAAACCATGGAGCTAGACAATTCCAGCCAAAAAAGGAATTCCCAATGAAATACAGACCAGTATAAGGCAAGCAAGCATTGGCAAACGTCCCAGGTGTAGATCCAAGTCTCTCAACATTGCTTCCATACAGCACACAAGGAGCCACACTCCCAAGAAGACCTAGTTCGTGTAATGTGTTCAAGTATAAGCCAAGTGGAATAATTTCTTAGGAATCTAGAAGGAAAAACATTAATGATAATAATAATAATAACAACAACAACAACAACAACAACTCAGAATCCACAATTTTGTTCCCTTTTATAATACAGAAGCAGGTAAGTATTGAAATAATATACAAATAGTAACCAAAGTTTTTACCTCTCCATGAAGGGCTATAGTGATGCTCGACAATTATTTGTTTTTTTACGATAATAGGTGTTATTTTTATATACTGCTATTAAATTTCAACTATGTTGCCTAAAAGCATCTTGTTTTAATATTTGGTGGGTCACATCTTACTTCACCTGATCAATCTTGGGTCAACTTTTTACAAGGCAAGATTCACATTACCGATTAATTATCACTATTATGATGAATCTAGATTCAACCTAGCAGCTCAAAGTTGAGCTTTCAGCATTTGATTCTTCTGAAAGATTAAGCTCTTTGATTATTGCCCTCGCAATGCATTCATTTCAAGTAATACAAGCGCGAGTGTTTGTACAGTCAATTAAAACACAAGTTCGCAAGCAAGCACGTGTTATAGGCATGCAATCTTCGAGGAAAAGAAGCTGGAAACCGAGCCAATTAGAGTTCACAATATATATATATATATAAAAGAAAAATGATCAGGCCATTTTTTTTGACCGATCAATCTTAGATTCTCAATTAGATTCAGTTATATACCGTTATTATTCCGACCAAACAATCTCATTTGTTTGAATATCGAATTTAAAAATGCCCCAGAAGCAACAATGAGAATCCAACAGAAGTTCGCAATTAATTCATTAGGGCACAAAATATAGACATTCCAATTCTCCAAATTTTCAATCCAAATGCATATAATTGAGAACCAGACTTACAAACTTCAAGATCGCTACTGCAAAACTCATCGTTACGCCCGAGACAGGCACAGATGCTGGAGTTCCACTGAGTCCGACCCATCGGCTCGCCCATCACGCTCCCATGACCTAAAGGGAGGCCATCGGCCGTCCACCCGTACCCATTTCCAATAGCAGGCTCCGATGCCGGAGACTCCGGTGAGGTTGGAGCCGTCTTGGATGTGACGTACTTGTCAAAAACCTTTTCAGGTTCTTGATTCTGCTGGAGAAGAGGACTTGTCTCCTCACGATTTTCTTCGTTATGAGCCATGGAAATTAAGACTTATGAGATAAAACAAGAAGAAACCCTGGATTGCTTGAAGAAGATGAATCAGACTGAATCGAATCTGAAATGTGAAATGTTTCAACGAGGACAGAGGTCGGTGGAAGCAGATTGTGAACCGATATTATTCCCCCTTTGCTTTTGCATTTGATTGCATAATTAATGTGAACCGGTAAAACGACGACGTCAACTGCGATTGATTTTCATTTTTCTGTGCAATATTATATTCAAAAATAAAATAAAAATTAAGTCTAATTTAGAAGTAAACTATAAGGATATTTATGAAAAAAATTTAAAATTTTAATTTTCTACATCGTTATATATTTTAAAAAATGAATATCAAAATCGAATTAGGCTGAAATTTGAGAAACAGCATTGCAATTTACTTTCATGTTTCTCTTACTAAGCAATATATCTTAGACTTCATTTTGTAAATTTTTGCTGTCAAAATATACCAGGATTCTCAAAATAACATCAATGTCATATCTATTATTATTTGTTACTCTAAAGAAAATATTGTCCCAAACCCAAAGTACAAGACTTCTCTTTATATCTCACAAATGGGCAAACAGTCCCTCAGAAGTGAGAATGATGCTTTCAACAAAGGCCTTTGTAGCAATAGCATCCAAAATCACAAAGAATCCACCACATGACTTTCCCTTTGCTTTACACACAATCAATGAAGTCATATCCTCTCATGGTTATCCCCAAGCAAAGAATATTACAATACAAAATCCTTCCAAAATGCACACTATTATACATACACACATTATATGTATATATATATATATATATATGAGAGGTTCCCTTTTACTTTTCAAATATTAGAAAAGAAAGATTAGAAAGCGAGGAGTAATACAAGCGCAAAGCCGTAGTTCGGCGAATATTAATATCAGTCACATATCCATTTATTCATCGATGTGGGGATTTCATAGTTATATCCAGGTCCCATACCCATCTATCCCAACAAATATTGTACGTGTAGAATAATATATAGGATCAGTGATGGAGTTAATTGAAATGCAGAAGTTGATTTTGTTTGTTTTAAAATGTTATGATCATTGCACAGATCGATAAAGAACGTTACGTGGAATGATCTAAGTTTTGCCACGTAATTGATAGGAGAAACAATGGCAACAATGTCAGATCTCTTTATATCCAAAAACAAAGGGAACCTATAACGATCTAATGATAGTTACAAGTATATTGGACTACTCCAACAGAAAACCACACAGTTTTTTTTCTTTCCCCATCACCACACACTTCTCTTTTATACAGATTTTCCATATCTATGGCAGAATAGAAGGAAAAAAAATGACAAAAACATCCCCAAATCCCAAATTGCCCATCTTGACGTCCTCTACAACGTTTATGATAAACAAAGAGATGCATTTTAGTTGTACAGCTTCTTCATCTTCATCCACGGATTCTCTTGACCTGCAAAGATCAATCCCTTTATTTAACAGTAAATCTCAGACGACAACCAAAAAACAGAGAAATTCAATGACACTGAAGAAGCCTAATAAACGCTTGCCTTTAAGCCCTTGTTAACATTGGGTATGCCCACAGAGGTTTTTCGATGATTTGATGAAGAAGGTGCGGCATGGGAATGACCTGGAGGAGGAGAGGAGGAATGAGTCTCAGGACCTCTATAATCTATCTCATATATCTCTGATTCCACAGCTTCAGATCCCCCTATATACATCACAAACCAATTAATTAACAATATAATTACCACTCAAGTGATTGATTTAAAACAAAAGGAAAGAGTAAGTGCTTGAAAAAGATGATGCAAACCTGCGGAGAAATAAGGGAGAGAGAGGATGAGAAAGAGGAAGAAGCAGGAGGTGAAGGTGGACCTAATAAGCTCCATATATGGCATGCTCAAACTTTCTGGAGGTTGTGATCAGAGTAGGAGGAGAGACGTAGCTTAATCTTTTGGAGACATTTAAGAGGAGGAAAATAATTAATATATAGAAGAGGCCAGAACCAGAAGGGTTTTTATTTTTTAATGAGGGATTAAAAAAACCAAGGCCTTACACTCCCAGTCTCACACCCACCTCGAGTTTCCTTTCTTAATTTCTCTCTTTCCCTGTTGCTTTTGACTATGGAAATTTGAAACCATCGCCATCCACACAGTAATAACTTGTGAGGTGCCGATGTGGATGTGTTGGGTTGCAACATTAATGCTTCCATAACAAACCCATATCCATCATACACATATACATCTATCTATTTTTTAACTTCATTTTATATTTTATCTCTTTGGATTTTATTTATGGCCCATTTCTTCAAATTTAAAAAGATTAATTTTAAGTAATACAGAGATGATGAAGATGAAGTGAGGTTGGGACAAGGGCATGTGTTCATAATTGAAAACTGTCCTGTGGAGGGACCTGAAGTTGAGCTAACCACCTGGATTTCACATTCCTCACTTAATTTCCTTTCAGCTATGCAATTTAGCGAAACTTTATAGAAGCTAAGGTTTTGTCACTACACTAAACAAAACACCTTTAGTTGTTGCAATGCAGATTCCCTCTGCAAAAAGGCTTCGGTTTTCCATCATATTCGTTAGATGTTGTCGTGATTTCTCCTATGATTTTTTAGTCTTTTTTTTTAAAATTGTATTAACTATTAGATCTAATTTAATGATCATCAGATATAATATTGGTGTTATTTTTAAAAAAAATATAAGAGAAATATAAAATCTGGAGCCTCCTAAACTTTTTACGTGCTGGAAGAAATTTAATTACTGGTTGTTGGTGTTTTCTGTTTCAGTTTGTTACTCAAACTAAATTCTCCAACTACCTACTGGGAACATGGGCATGGGAATTATTAGCTAAAATATGGGGGTCAAAGTTTATAGCCACATGAGGATGAGGGTAGTTCGTTATGATGTGTCAAAAATGAGACCCCATTATATAATCAAGTACGTGCATCCACACTGTGCATTGTTGAAAGGTTTGGACAGACATGATAGTGACCCCTTTGTTTTAACTAGCGTTCCATCTTTTATCCATGTTAATGAAATAAAAAGGCGGATTTCCCTTTTAAAATTATTTAATGTGCTTTGTCAAAACCCAAAACTAAAATATGGAATATTATATAACGCGGTTTTAGATATAGAACCATAACAGTACATTATAGGTTCCAAAAAAAAAAAAAAAAGAGACCCAAGCTTCCCCGAAATTTAGTACTTAAATTATCAAACTCAAGATTTTAGCTAAACTCGTGAATGGGGACAAATTTAAAACGTAAGATCCTAAGAGTTTATATATATTTATTTACTATTCAATAAGTTATTAAAAATATATAATAAGTTATTAAAATTATATATATATATTTTTTTTTTAATACATAAACGATATCTTAGTTTATAATTAATATAAAATTATTTATTTTTAATTAGGCAAAAGTATATTTTATGTCTTTAACGTTTACACCGATTTTTATTTATGCGCATGAAGTTTATTTTTCTATTAAATATGTCCTATATGTTTCAGTTTTTGTCAAATATGTCATTGTTTTAACACCATCAAATTAGTTAATGGAAAATACTTATTAAGCTATCACGTGACAAAAATATCTTTCACATCATTGCCATGTGTACTCATAACTTAAAATTAAAAAAAAATCCCTAATAATAATTTAAAAATCTCTCTCTCTCTCTCTTCTCTCGCACGTCTCTTTGCTTGACTCCAGCGAACCAAGAGCGAGCACAGAGACATCGAAAGTCAAAAACAATGACGACAAAAACACAGAGACCAAATGAGAGACAAACTTCGACAAGGGCAAAACACAAACAGCGACGAGACAGGCTTCAAAAAACAGGGGCAAGTCTGACTCATTTTTTCATCCTCTCGTTTCATTTTTCATCCCCATTACTAGAAATCCAAAGAAAGAAATGTCAATTTAAACAACAAAATGAAAGGAAAGGATGGAAAAAAGAGTCAAACTTGCCCTCATTTTTCGAAGCTCGTCTCGTCGTTGTTCGTGTTTTGCCCTTGTTGAAGTTTGTCTCTCCTTTAGTCTCTGTGTTTCTGTCGTCTCTGTTTTTGGCTCCCCACTGCCTCTATGCTCGCACTGAGTTCACCAGAGTCAAGCAGAGGGAGAGAGAGAGAGAGAGAGAGAGAGAGAGAGAGAAAGAGAAAGAGAGCAAACGAAGAAAAAGAAGGAGAAATTTTTTATAATTATTATTAGGGGTATTTTTGTAATTTTAAGTTATGAGTACACGTGGCAAGTGACGTGTGCACGTGGCTTATATTTTTACCACGTGATAGTTTAGTCAGCATTTTTCGTTAACTAATTTGACGGTGTTAAAAAAATTGACATATTTGACAAAAACTGAAACATGTAGGCATATTTGACTAAAAATAAATTTCAGGAGTATAAATAAAAATTAGTGTAAACATTAGGGATATAACGTATAATTTTGTTTTTTAATTATTGTGATATTATTCTTCTTAAGTTCAATTGACTCCTTATACAAAATACAATTGACAAAGTAAAGTAAAATATCAATTGATAAGAATGCTACCCAACAAACACAAAATATTCTTATTAGTTGCAAAATCTAATAACAAATATATTAAAATTTTTAATTTTCTCATATGGTTTTAGACTTCTCAGTTTTGGATATGGATGATCCGGTTTTTTTGGACTAAGTAATATATATATATATATATATACACTTAAAAAAACGATACGATCATTTTCGTGGGAATAAAGAATGGGGCCTATGCCTTTCAATATTCAATAAATATATTGGAAAGAGATCGAAGTCTCCTGCAAAATGCTGGAATTCTGTGGTACTGCCAAAATCTAAACCTAATGCAACAAGTTAGTTGAGTTACTAACGAGAGAGAGGGAGATGATGGACAAAACTAAAGGCCTTGAACCTGATTTCATTAAAAAAGCCAAAGAAAATCAAATGGGTTTGAAGAGTTATATGTCTAAAGCCGTTAGGTTTCATGAGGATGTGAGGTCAGGTCAACATGAACAGCTAATTCATGGGTGGACTCTAATGGATGCCATGCCTATTGCTTGCATGATTAGGACTCACTCATTATGGGCTTTGAGTTTCAGAAATTATCTCACATCCCATTCAATTCTCTATATATGTATTTACATGTGTATGTGTGGGTGTGGGTGTCACGTTATTATGCCCAACAAGGAGATACAGAAATGGCAACATATATTGAATATACTAAAACTGACAATTTGTGTTTCAGCAAATCTGCTGAAGTTGCTTGTGGCTGTGCATAATTGCCTCCGCAACGGTTAGAGTTGCCATTGGTTCTTTTGCTGGAAATAAGAGGCAGAAATATTTTTTTTTTATCCTTAATATTTATTTCAAATTTTAATTTTGTTTTTAATATTTTTTGTCAATTTTATCTCACATATTTTTTTTAATTTTATCTTTAAGGTTGACATCGTTAATATAGTTGACGAAAAATATTAACGTAAACTTCTTCATATGACACGTCAACTATCAAGGTGTTATGCTAATTAATTTTAACTTTAATTTGCTTCAAACATTTGATTAAATTTTAATTTCGCTCCAAATTATATTTTTTATTTCCCTTTTTTCACCTTAAATTAACTTTTAAACATGTGATATAGAACATGAAAAAGTCAACTTTGAAGGTGCCCAAGTTAATATTTTTTATCAATTTTATTAAAAATGTTAGCTTTAAAGATAAAATTAAAATAAAAAGTAAATATTTGAAATGAAATTGATAAAAAAAAATTCAAGACAAAATTCAAAATTAAGATAAACGTTAAAGAAAAAAAATTATTTTTGCTTTTCCTCCTCATACCTTGACCAAATAATCGTGTCTCATGCAAGGTTCGGATATTATATAGCCCTAATTGGGAAAATACATATGTTCTGCCATTTTTTATAGGTTAATTTATTCTTTCAATCCCAATAGTTTGATTTACTCAATTTTTAATTATGTTTTTAAAATTTAAAATTTTTCAATTGAATCATTATATTTTTTTAAAAAAAATTATTTAGTCCTTGTTGTTAACTATAGACAATATTTTGTTAAATTTTACTCACTTAGCAAATTATTATTATCTCAGCACTCTAATGGTTATTGGATTGAATATGTGCTCAAAGAAGCCAACTTTAATACTAACTATCTAGAACATGTTTGCCGTCCATTTTGATAGAAAGAAATAACCCTCCAATTGAGTGTGTGTTTACTTTTACGTTGAATTTTTACAAATTATAATTTAGATTGCATTAATGTAATTTTGATACAAAATAATATATTTAGAAATATTTGTATTAAAGTAGTTTTATTTTTAAACTTTAATTTAATAAAAGCTTTGAATTATTACTTTCGTAAATTATGATTTGTTGAAACCTAATTTTTCAAAAATTAATTATGCAAAGCATAGTTTATTCAAACTTAAATTTTTTTAAAAATTAATTATGCAAAGCATGATTTATTCAAATTTAATTTTTTCAATTATTTTCCAAACACACGTTATATCCATCATTTATTTGCTCGCAGTTGTTTCGTCCAGTGTGTGTTTCAGGCCTCAGTAGTCTCTTTTGCTTTGTTCTCTGCTTATTAAGAGTGGGAAAAAAAAAAAACTAAGTTACTTGATATAAATTGCATCTTATGTTATATATGTGAAAATTAATTTGACCTCATTTTTTACTTTTACTCCTTTTGTGCCATGTATATTCATAATGATAATATAAACATAGTTGACTACATTGTCCAATTTTAATAGAATATTGATGAAATTTTAATAACAGAAACTAAATTAAAAGTGTATAAAATAATAAAGATACAGTTATAAATTTTTAAATCATTAGGGGTGAACGAAAAATAAGTAAAATTATAGATACTAAGAGGATAATTTAGCCTTTTTTTGTTATTATATATTTGGACGTATAAATAATTTTTACATGAAATTAAATTTTAATTCAAACATTGTTTAGTATAAAACTTTTTATCTCTAGTAACACCCTTAATTTATGAGAGCTGAGTTTATTTTTATACTTGATCAAGTAGAGTCATTACATTAACATATAAAATTTATGTGAACTTTACTTGTCAAACAATCGTTATACTTGGTCAAACAACAATTACCAAATAGTTTGAGTTACGTTGGATGCTATCCGTCTTACTGGCTTGCTGGGACCAATGTGAAAACCATTCATTGGAACCAATTTTCGTACACTTTTTTCTTTTTTTTTTTTAATAATTCATTCTATTTTTCTTCGAAAGTTTTGGCAAGTTGCTGTTCAAAGACAGACCATTAAAATGGCAAAACCTGGCAAGTGGTAAGATTCGATTTCTTGAATCAAAATGAACTGAGTCATAATTAGCCTCTTGGGGCTGTGGTACTTTTTTGCTACAATCACGAGGTCATAACAAACAAACACAGTCCAAATTCCAAATCATTGCTTAAACCTTTTCTTCATGACTTTCAATTCAACTTTCTGGCGATATATAAATATCTCAATTCAAGGAGGGCAAATTACTGTATAGCTTTTGTCATATGCAGAAATTCAATGGTGGGGTTGGTGGTGCGTGATATTAATATGTACATGTATATATATATATATATATATATATATATATATATATATATATATATATATATATATATATGAGAATGAATATGAAGAGAGTAACAATTAAGGGATGGGCAAATGTAGTGTGGACCACTCTTGTTAAAAATCCTAATTATCAAGTTCGCTCTTACTTCTCCATCATACTATAAATGCAACCCACATTGTCTCACGTGCCACTGACGGATAAAAATTTAACAGCTCAATCAACACACTCTCTCATATGCATTTATTGCAATTTACAACACGGATTGTTGTTTGGTTTGACGATTCAAGTGCATAATATCTTATTTGTGACACAACCTTAATTGTTTAATTCTTCTTTTTCTTGCTCACTATCCTCATTTTGTACTTGGTAATTCAAAGAAGCTCCTTCTTGATTCCAAGTCTACAGTACCCATCAGAAACCAAAGCTTTTTATTTGAAATAAAAGTTGAATTTATTTCGATATTCGTATAATATATTTTTTAGCAACCATACATACATAGATATCGTAACGCATTGAACATGAAAATTCGAGCCTTTTGTAATCTTTTTCAATCTCATTTCATTCCAACTAATTTTACTGTCACATAATTAGTGCAAAAAACATAGAATGTAAACAGTGCAAAAAATAAATAACACATAAATTTAATGTAGTTCGATTAATATGATCTATATCTATAACAAATAAAGACGGACCTATGTGTATAAAAGTATAAGAATTTTATTTTTTAAAATTAATATATGTGATTTTTTTTGTTTTTAATTAATATATGCAATTGCCCCCACTAAAAAAATATTCTAGATTTGTCCTTGATGACAGGGAAAATTCATTGATATTCATTAGTAAAAACTATATAGATTACATGATGAAAAATCAAAATACATACATTAAAAAAAATTACATAATTGCTCAGACCATAAATGAGTCGTGGGTTGTCCAATTGGATCGCTCCATAATCCATACCAAAATTTTCTCCTTTCGAGTCACACTTCAAAAAGAAAAAATAAGTCGAGTCATAATTCACATCACCATATATTCAAATCACTCAACATTTACTAATATTAACTTAGAATAAATTGTTGGTTTGATCTCTAAAATATTATAGTTATATCATTTTAATGTATGAGAGATCAAATATCTTATTTTAGCCCCTAAAAGATTATATTTGTTCAAATTAGTCCTTTAGTTTGTCAAAATAACTTTTGGTGATAAAAAAATTTAAAATTTAACAATGATAAATTTTATAATTTAACAATAAAAATGATTAATTTCAGAATTTTAGATATTAAATTAAAACATTTATTTTTCAAAAAACTAAATTGAAAAAACCGTATTTTTTATTGATTAGATTAATAACTTGCTGGTTAATTTATTTTCATTATCTGCTCTGAACTGTGAAGTGTGCACGAGCATAGCTATATATTTAAATCAATTTTCCATAAACATAAATATAATATGTTAGGAGTAGATATAATCAGCCAAATATATAAGATGCGGTTCACCCAAGACTCATCAATACACCACTAAATTAAGTGGAAGCAGGAAAGTTGATCAGAGTATCCAAAGACGCTCAGATTGGACCAGACGTAATAACTAAAACAATCAAAAACCGAGCACATAAAATCAAAGCAGATTGGCCAAGATAATACAGTAAAAATCAATTAGACTTGTTAGAAGAAATACGAAACCGAAGCGTGTTGAATGTTTAACTAAGTGTAACATGAAATTTGTTAGACGAGAAGAGAGACTGAGGCAATAACGGCAGCTTCTTTCCATGTCCCTCGAGCACTGACACAGTAATTGAATTAGCGACAACGTTCCATGTTTATTTGTTTCTGTGTACCACTAACTTACCTTTTTATATTACCATAGAGCCCTGGAGATTCTCTCGTACAGCTCCAGATGTCAAAACAAGTATCAATAACAAGGGAAAATAAATAATTTACTTCTTCAGAACTATGCTCAACTTTGGGACCATTAATGGGAACAATTTAAATAAAAAAAAATTAAGCAGGGTTATGGAGATAAGAATAATATTAATCACAAACCATGTGGGGAAGATGAATCGGTGAAACCCAACCTTCTCTTTTTCCAGAAATTTATCTCAGGATCGAGTTTCTGCGTTGTTCTTGCCGGTTCCGATTTGCACCTTGTGAGAACCAGAGGATGTACAGAGTCTCCTCCTCCTCCTCCTTCTCTTCTTTTTAGTTCTTGAACGTTTTCTGATTTGATAAGTCTTTCTTTGATGGAATCTTCGAGTTCTTTGAGAAACTCCAGCTTTTCCTCTGATTCTTTATCCATTGACTCTCTCTGCGAACTGGGTTTGTCGTTCTCTGTAGGTTCTCTGTTTTCAAGACCCGTTCTCTGCTCCTCTTCTGTCTCGTCGCTTCTCAACGGCGAAGACCAGAACCTATTAGCCAAAGACGAAGATCTATACGGTGCGGATCTACATCTAGTAAGAAGTAAAGCGTTTTTAGGAGGCGTACAAGACTTTGAAACTGTAGCATTAGCGCTCGCTTCGTATTCCTCTTCTTGTAATTCTTCGTAATCACGCCCTGACTCCTCACTGAACCTATCCCTGAAATTCGGTTCAGTTTGAGTGGAGTGAGATTCTTCTCTGACCTTGCTCGGTTTTCTTCGAAAGCTGGTGACCCGAAAGAAGCCCCACTTGGGCCAAACGGGTTGGCATGGCTTGGGTTTGATTTTCGCGGCGACATGGCTGCAACTGCAATTGCAATTGCAGAACAGGGCATTACGGATCCACCAGCACTGGCACCGGGTCGGAGCTCCGTCACCGGCGGGTCGTTGCAGTTTCGCGGCAGCTTGTTTGGAGGAGCGTCTGACTCGCACTTGACCCATGCATGTGACCTTAGGGGAAGATGGTTCCTGGGTCTCAATGGCGGTGTTCTTCCTCCTCACGAACATAGGACTAGACCTCGACCTTCCCCTGCTTCTACTCCCAACATTGCTTCTCAAGAATCTCATCAATGGCGGCGGAAACTTCTCCGCCCGACCCGGACTCGAAATGGGTTTTGTAGATAGCTTCATCCTCAGTCCTCAATCCACCTCTCTGTGTCTTGAGTGAAAGCGATGAGATGAGATGATTTGGGAGGGGAGGGAAATTATGTGTTTGTGGTGTGTTGTGAGAAAGGGTGTTTGCAAAATTTGGTTTGTGGAGTGGATTAACGTATTTTTATCTTACCATCACACGGATGGGTGAATCGTGTGGTATGATTTTTCTATGCATCGAGGTTGTAGCCTTGTAGGGTTCTGCTTGGCCTTACTCTGCAGCTCTGTTTTTATTTTTTAGGTCAAATTTCCATAAAATATAGGTAAGTGAGGATAATCACGTGCGCCTCTTCACCATACGTTGAAGCAACTATAGCCGTTGGATTTCTGGGTTTTAGGTCAGAGATTGAGCCATTCTTAACCGTTGATGGATGGAGGGTCCAACTACTTTAGATTTGTATGATATGACTGAGGAAGAGAAGAGAAGAAAATGGAAGAGGTTGAAGGATGAATTTATGATTTGGACGCATATTATTGCCGTGCGACAAGCCTCTTTCACCAAGTCATCTTCGTAATCATTCCCAAGTTCCCAATTCCTCTGGATTCTGAATATTTTACGCCAAACAAATTCTTGTGATTCAAAAGTCACCAACTCATTCTCATTTATAAGGCGCTCCCTTCACTTCAAACCAGTGTTATTGAACCCTGGATCGGTCCAGACTCGGTGATCTAAGATCAGGTTTGGACTGGATCAAACAATCAGACTAGGTTACAATCAATCCAATTGATCTGATGGCATTGTCAACTCGATTTTCTTTTTTATTTTTTAAATGTTCATTACTTTAGTTTAGCTTTTAGTATTTACTTTCTCAAATTGCCCGGACAAAATTGAAGAGGTGAAGACTCACAGCCAAGACACACACATCTACTTTTAGCCTTTGACTTTGAACTTTGCCAAGGCTCCAATTGAGGCAAAGGAGTCTGATTGGCAAAAACCCACAGCCAAGACGCAGAGGCTGAAGAAGAAGAAGAAGACCACTGACTCATTGAGGCTGAAATCGAGAAATGAGTTTTCAACTTTTTGGTTTTTGCTTACTTCTCAGCTCAGTCTATTGTCTACACTTTGGAAAAGGGAAGCTTATGGATATTGAAAATATGAGAAGAAAAATGTAGAATATGTAGACTGTAGATCTAGAAAAAGTAAAAAGGATATTAGAAATATGATAATCTATGAAGAAGATTGTAGTACTTGTGTATGGAGATGATCGGTAATTAATGACTGATTTAAATCAAAAAAATTGAGTTATATAACACTTTAGTTCTTTATGTTATTCTTTTTTTTTGTTATTTAATTAATATTTGACTTTATGTTTAAATTATTATAAATATTTATGACTTTATAAATATTTACATTTTAATTATTTATGACTAATGATTATAATTTTAAAATTTTAAAGTATAAAATTTACATTAAATTATTTATTTTAAATTTTATTTGTAAACATATATATAAATATATATATATATATATATATTTTTTTTTTTAATTTTTAAATTTATTTATTTAATTTAAAATTGACTTAGTAATTCAAAAACTGAGCCAATAACCAAGTCGGTTTTAATAATTATACTTCAAATTCATCATTTTATAATTTTATTTGTATAAAATTACAATCAATTTTCTTTTTCGCTGGTGTCGAATTACCATCTCACCGAGGAATATGCTCTTCTTTTCGTTCTCTACAATTCCAGTCGTGGTTACGCTTGTTTGAATACGGATCTCTTGTTAGCCAGAAAAACGTCCGAATGTAACGTCAGATCAATCACAATTCATAAAAGCTTTTTTACCTGTTCACTTGGCAGTCGCATTTTTTAAGACATTAAATGACAATAGAATTTTCATTTCATATTTAATAAATTACATCTCATATTTCTTTATTGAAAAATTTTATATTTAACTTTTAAATATTCTTATACATTTTGGAAAAACTTCTTTTTCAATTTATTTGTTATCAATAAAAATTAACTCAGTGCAAAATATCAAATTTAATATGAAACTATGATTTTATGTTTAGTATAAGACTATTAAATAATTTATTTTTAAAAAATATATGTCGTTTCTTACACATTGCTTCTTTCTTCTAAAAGGGGCATTAATTGACATCAGCAAGGAATTTTCTTTTTTCACGTACTACCCAAGACTAGTATTAACTTACTTTAGCGCTTATTTATTTACTATTTAATGCATGCGCTTTTTGAATGTTTATCTATTTTGCACCCAAAATTACAAATTTTAATTGAAAATTATAGCCAAAATGAAAATAGGCTAACAAATGTGTATGCAATAGTCAATAGAGGAGCAGAAGAAGCAGACAAAAGGTAAGAAAATGGTCGCGAAATTTTGAATAATCAGTGATGGGCTCCAGTAAAAATTTTTGGAGTTGAAGAAAAAGCAATTCTCTGAATCCCCACCATGTACATGGCCTGACCTTTCAGTGCCCTGTCTCAACAAACGGTCAACCAACATCATGCTAAGATTCTGTTGCGATTGTTTCTTTCCAATACTACCCTTATCGTACTTCAAAGAACCCACCAAATCTCAGAGCAATATAGTGATTTCAGTGAATAACCTGGCTTTTAGTGATCTGACCTTAAGTGGACTGATCCCATTGGTCCCTTCAGCCTAGTGGTGGACAGGTCCCACGCACTCATGAGTGATCTCCCTACATTAACACAAAAGTCAACAGATGTTTCGGATGCCTTTTTTGCAGCTTATAAAACAGCTTGACCATCAAAATCTCTATTAGTAAATTCACATGTTCATACTTCACGGGATGCAACTATTATAATGTGGAGAAATGCAATCAATGTCAAGTAGGATTTATCAAATATACGTGTCCAGGGTGTGTTAAACCAATTCCGTCCGTTTTATAATGATATTTACGAAAAGATATATACACAATACCACATAAGGCCCAACCATGGGTTACAATCTGATCAGATCTAGATCATTGCCTCCTAAGTTTATCTGCACATGAAATTTTTTATACCTTTCAGCCCCTTGAGATCAGAGTCATTTCAAGTAATACGTATGCACATGATTCAGAAACTCACTGCTTTGACTCAGTCCGTAATATTGAA
Organism: Biancaea sappan; assembly: GCA_037074585.1. Lineage (NCBI taxonomy): Eukaryota > Viridiplantae > Streptophyta > Magnoliopsida > Fabales > Fabaceae > Biancaea > Biancaea sappan. Next base: position 50,592,043 of record CM073496.1, on the reverse strand, counting down.
ATCTTGGTCGCTGATACCCTTCAGATCATTTCGAGCCTCAGTTTCATCATCTGAGACGATGACTAATATTATTAGATAGACAGCTTACATTTAAAAATAAATAAATAAATAAAAGGAGCCTAATTCTGTCATGCAAATAGTAAAAAGTACTAGCAACCACAAGGAAAAAAAAAATCGATATGGTCATAGCTTTTTTTTTTTTAAAAAAAAAATCAGATAATCATTCATGCGTGAAACAGCGGAAAGAGACAGCTCAGTAAGGTGTCTGACACAGCCCTTTAGTGCCTGGAGCTCAGCTTCCTTCTCATGGAGTTTGGATTGAGTGATGTGCAAGTTCAGATTCCAGCTCAGCGATCTGGTTTTCCTGCTGCTCTATCAGCAAGTGGTTTAGCTTTTGGTTTAGTTTGGATGCCAATACTCCGTGGGATTAAGAAAAGGAGAAATTCTGACAATCTCTTCCATGACACCCTTCATCTGGAACCTCAAGCTGCACAGGAATTTCTTGGTCAAGAGCTTGTGAAGATGAAAGTCATTTAACTGAGTAAATTATGAAGCAGCTTTCTTCGATGCACATAAAAGTTTATCATAGACATCAAAGCAAAGAATGATTTCTGTTGCATGAAAAAATGAGGAAAAAAATTAGGAGGGGGAGAAAGAGCGTTTTACTGGTAATTTGAATTTAGCCTATTTTCACCAGTAAACTACGGTGCAAACAAGTCAAACAGGCACAGTACAAGCAAGAGAAATGAGAGGGATCATACTACTTGAATGTCTACTTACGCAGATAACCCAAAAGGAAAAGATAGAAAGGGGAAAAAAATTTCTTTAATGTAGGATTGGCAGCACACACAATCATCTGATTAAAAGCTTGAGCAAAAATAAAGAATACAAAAAGGGCATATTTTCATGTTTAAGACAGATGCTAAAAAAAGAGGGGTATCCAAGATATTTACCTCGTGTAATTTTGGTCTCAGTTCTTCATGGCAAGGACTGTCAATTGTACGCCCAGCAAGCTTTTGGAGTTCAAACTCAAGTTCTGCTTGCAGTTGATTCATTTCTGGAATCCGTCCATCTCGCTCTTCAGCAAGGCCACTACTTCCACAGTCACCGTCATCATTTACACGGTAAGTCAAATTATTGACATATGTGTCTCTGACCTGACTGTTTGTTTTCGCGTATTAGTTCCTCATGTTTGCCTCTACTTTTGCGGGAATTCATATCAACATTATTAGCAGAATCCAAAATTTGCTGAGTGCGTGATGATTTTCTTCTACGGAGATCAGATTTTAGCTCCTCAACCGCTCTAGTTGTCTCCTCCATGGCTTCATTCAGCTTATTGATCTCAGCTTTTCCGGCTGACATCATATCCATAGCTAAGACCCCAATCGAATAAGGTATCTGATGGTTGTAATGTGAACACCATGTCAAGCCCATTTGCAAATTAAATACAAGGAAAACAAAAATTTTTTTCATTAAAAAAAAAAAAAAAGAAGTTACATGTAGTAATCGTAGAGATAACATAACACAACTTACATTTGAAAATGTAAAATCAACTACTAATTTAACTATCGCTATGCTTTTTATATAACTAAAGATTTAAGAGAAAAGAACAGTGTAAAGCTGCACGATTGGGAATCCTCCTAAAAGTGAAGGAAATAAGAAAATGGAGAAAGAAAATTGCTCCAGCTCCCTAATCCCTACGAAAATTTGATGAAGAAAACGACCTAGAAAAAACGCATGAGGAAGGATGCACCAAATTACATATTCAAAATGAGTCCAGATTCCGTGCTTGTTCCTTTAACCACGGTCGAAACCGTGGTCTGGAGTCTGTCAAAACAGTGTGACCTCTCTTGTTTTCCAGGATAACAGGAGACCAACTAGATTGTTTGCCACTATGATTGATGTGGCCAATGGTAGAAGTGGCACATGAATTTATTTCCCAACAACGAAATATAATATTCTTAGTCATCATATTATCCTTTGTGCACCAATCAGCATCTCTTTTGACATATGATACAGGTGCTATCAAACAACAATATGAATTTTGATAACAATTAGCTGTCAATTTAAAAGTTCAGCCAGTACCCCTCCATTTGAAATCACATATAAGGACTTTAAATCATTAATTAGAAGCATTAAGGCTTCTATTTATCAAAACACGTGCGTCAGCAGCTGGTTTCAACTGAGAAAATAATTCAGGAAACTGACACCAAGTTGCAATGGGCTAACCAAAATATCAAGCATAAGGGCCTCAACTAAGTCTCGAAAATGACAAAAGCATAAACAAACAACCTGGCTAAGGTTCCATTAACCTGCATAGTCATTTTTCTCGAAGAAATGAAAAGAAAACAAGCATTTCTATGGAACCCAAAAGAACACGAAAAAGCACAGTAATTTTACCATTGGAAGAAGTAAATGCAGCCTTTCCAGCTGGACTCTTGGTAGTTTTCCTCCTCTTTAAGCAAAATGATAATCCCCTTCAACCCTTTCTCTGCTCCGATCGGACATCTAAATCAGATCCCTGCTCAACCTTCGGAACCCTGATTCCGTTACTCGACCTTTGGCGCCTGATCACAGGTTTCTTTCTTCCCCGAGGTCGAGCCCCATTACGTCTTAGAGATTCCGAACCAGTAAACGTAAAGACCCCATCATGTGTCTCAGGAATGCTTTTGAACCCAGATTTATGGGACTCATTTGAAACCACAAGAGGCTAAGAAATTGGATCCTCGAGATTCGCAGTGTGAACAGTATTCCCGGGATCATCGTTATTCAGGTTGCATTGCCTGGTTTCTTGAGGAATCACCGAAGAATCGGCGTCAGGGGCACTGAAAAAGTGCTTTACGACTAAACCAGTTGTTCCCGCAACCTGCCACATTGAGATTAGCTCAAACTAGGGATTGGTGAGAGTCCGGATCCTCTATATTTCTTGGAGCCAACTGTATTCTAAAGATTATATATGAGACGTCTGTTCTATTCATTTGTTATATTTTTGACACGTGTCCCATTTAATGCTCTCAATTTGCAAAACCCACTCTTCACTTCTTCAGCACAAGCTTCAATTTTTACTCCATTCCCAGCCCTTCTCCTGGCTCTATGCCATCTTCTGGAACACCTCCACTGACGACAACGGCCACCTCTCCGTCTCCTGGGCCGACGGCCTTTTCTTACACCTCGAAGGCTCCACCACCTTCCCCACCAAGTTTTGCGACGTCGTCGAGAGCCTCAACGGCACCATCGATGACAACCTCAACAACGCTAAGTGTTTGATCAAAAGACCCGAGCAGAATTTTGGTGTGCTGGATGAGACCCCAATTTTGGGGGATGATTTCGAAGGAACCCATTTCAAGGACGCTGTAATTGGCAAGAATATAGAGGAGGGTTCGAATCCCGTGCATGGAGGCATCTTTGGTGCGCTTGCAATTGTAAAACTGAAGCTGGTGGTCTGTTATGTTGAGCCAAAGAGGAGAAGCAGAGGTGAAGGCTTTGCTGAGGAGGAAGGAGGAATCGGCGAGGGAGAAAGTTCGAGTGACGGACATGATGTAGAAATGTTGAATTTTAATATAATATATATATCCTTGCATTAATCAATTATTAAAAATTATTAATATATTAACTATATTATTTTAATATATATCTTTTAATACATAAATATTATAATTAAATTTTTATATTATGAGTGGCTCGTGATGGGTTGGGCCAATCACATAGCCTGTTGAAAAGTCTCTGCTTTCATCTGATAATAAATAGATTAGCATTTTATTAATCAGTATAACCTTAGGCAGAACACTTATCAGACAGAGAGTAGTACCACTCTCACATAACTCAAAAATTCCCTCTGTTCTACTATTCGAGATGGATAGCGCGATAATGCCAGGTACACATTCTGTTTATCTCTTTTATGTTCTGTTATTTAATATGTTGTAGTTTGTATCTACACCGATCTAGGATTAAAAATTAATCCCTTTAATTCCTTCAATGGTATCAGAGGCTGGTTGTAGTACAAACTATGGCTATTAATGTCACATCCCAAAACTTACATGTGATATAAACATAAAATACCTATGGTGTACCTCCGTGGTACCCCATAATCTCTGTGAACATTCTTAATATTCATAATTATGTGAATCATAAATATTCCAAGAAAGATATTTTGTATACATATTCAGAAAATGTTCAACTTTCAAACACTATACAGTACTATACAACCTCCCAAGCCTAGGTGACCTACTAGATTACAGAGCGTTTCCTAATCCTTACCAATTGTTTACCAGACAAAAGTGGAGTATATCCTTAAAGGTTATAAATTCTTCTCCTCAACCACTGTATCTGAAAAGATAATCATGGAGAGTGTGAGTTTATCATAACTCAGTGAGTAAACAACTGTACATGAAAATATCATAAGTACAAACACCACATTTACTAATACAATCAATCTATCATTTATTTTAAATAATTATAGTATTATATGCCATAAATACTTGCACTGAGTGACTTGAGAATTTAACCCTCAAACTCTTTGTGCATAGGTTTTCACATTTATACACCGAGTAGTATGGGACTCTAACCCTTTCAAACTCGTGCATAGATTTTCACATTTATACACCGAGTAGTATGGGACTCTAACCCTTTCAAACTCGTGTATTAGATCTCGTAGATATTTTGCTCATCAATAAAATAGTGAGAATTTATCACAATATAATTACTATGAAATAAATGAATTTACACATATTTTTATTCCCTTGAATGTCTATCATCAACCATAACAATCATCATATATTATCAACAGCGAGATTGATTATTTCTCACTTTAATAATGTTATAAACAAGACTTGTATTGTACCTTATCTAATAAGATCACATTAGTTTAGTAAGGTTATTCACTTACAACCAATTTATTCAAGGAACAATCACATCTAGTTCTTTGGTCAACTAGAGAAATCAATTCTCAAAGGTAATAAAATACCTTCCAATGATATTATACTTTTTCTCAACCTGAACACACACTGATAATCTTCTCAATTTCACAAATAACGCAAATGGGATTTATATTGTACTTTGACTAATTTATTAAATTAATTTTGCAAGGTTGCCTACTCACCTGGATTCCACGCTCTCGGCGCTCCCACCTTGCGCCCCAATCATCCATATTGTAACCAAGTAAAAACCATTAGGGTTACAAAATAGAGAAATTTCCTATCACTACTCTCGACCTTTACTCACATCTTAAGTCATAACTCCTAACCGGTAATGAATTTCTAAATGACACTTATACCATTGGAAACTAGACTCAAAGAACTTTTTAACGATATTTTAAAAAAAAAAAACTGATGCTACAGTAATAGTCAACGGTCAACGCAGCTACATTAACGTTGACCGAGTCAATGCTACAGTAACGTTGACCGAGTCAACGCTACAGTAACGAGAAAATATGGAAAAAATTTCTCTGTGAACAGTAATTTCTGGGGAAAATTTTCGATGTTCTTCGTGTTTTTCATCCAAAAATCCTAAAATCATATCTAAAATAACATTTCTTTTGATTTCTTCCATGGGTTTTCATCCTTAATGTCTAAGGAGTGTTTTAACACCAAAACCCCCAATTTTTACCAACAATCCAAGCTCAAATCTCAAATTTTCATCAAGAACACTAACTTTTTCAAATATCCAAATTCTACGAAATTTCTTGTTCTAATAACATCATAAACCACCTAAGAATGTTTTACATTAACATCCACACTTAAATTCATCCATTAAAACTCAAAATCTTAATTTTCTTCCATAGGTCCGAAAATGGAAAAAAAGAGAAATAGAGTAGATAAAACTTACCTCTTTACCTCTAGAACTCCTGACAATCGGAAGTATGGTTAGAAAATACAAGATCGCCGGATGAAAATTTGAGAAATGATTGAAGAAGGGAAGATGGAAATGAACGAAGAACATGAAGCCTCGGGAGGAAGAAGGAGAAGAAAAACTAATAATTGTATGTGTGGGCCCCACTAATTTCTTTTTCGATAAAATCGCTCATAGCCACCTTAGCTTATAAGATTTGTTCACTTTAATCCCTCTCGATGTCTCAAATACCACTTTAACATCGAATCCATCATCTTTTCGGTACCGGACTCATAATTCATTCTCATAAACTTTATTCTTCCTCTCAGGTTTCTATTTGGTCATTTCTCAAAAGTCCTCTATACTTTCTTTTCTTTTCACTTTAGTCCTTGAGAATTTGTAAAAATTTCCTAAATTAAAAATTAAAATTTCTATTCCCAGATTTTCTTCACTAATTCAAAAAGCACATTTTCACGTAATTAAATTTTTCACTAAATTTCAAATTAGACTTTAAATATTCATATAAATTCTTGAGATATTACAATTAATTAGTAATTTAAATCTGATTTTCGCAATTCTCTAAACTCAAATTTTAAAACAAATTTCGTTTGCCCTAATTTGTTAGGTTACTCTTAAAATTGTTTTAGGGCTTTGATTCAAAACATTTATACGAATCATATAAGTGAAAATCAGAAGGTTTGAACAACGGTTGAGAGAGATAAACAATTTTCGTTTTTCGTTTTCCCTAAGGTTTTTTTTCGATTTCGATTTCTCTCAAAACAACCAATATCTTTCAAAATTGATTTAGGGTTTCTATTTTACACAGTGATTCGAATATCATATCCAAAAATCAGGTTGTTTCGTTGATTGTTTTGAGAGATCCAAAGTTTTTTTTAAACCATTTTTCTCCCAAAATTTTCGAACACGGATTCTCCAAATATAGCCTCTGTTTTTCAAAATTGATTGAGGGCTTCTCTTTTTCGCAAGATTTCAAACAAAAGCCCTAAAACATAGTTATTTTTCATGGACATTTGAGGGAGATCGAACCAGGTCGCGATCCGGGTCGCGCGACCCGGTTACAGGGGTGCCGGGTGAAGAAGAAGACCCCGCCTGGCGAATCCCACGCGCGGGCCAGGCGCGTGTGGGCGTGTGGGCCCTCTTCCAGGCCTCAAATTTTTTTATTTTTCTGGAAAATTAAATAATTAAATAATAGTATTTTTTGGTAATTTTTGAAAATTTTTTGAGACCCCTAAATATTTTATTTCATTTAATCCGAGACTATTTTGCCGTTTTAACTATCGTACTCTCGGATTTTTGGACTGAAATTTTTTGTGGTAGTTCCTCACTCTATTAACAACATCCAGGTATGTTGTACTCTCCCCAGTAAGATATCCTAGTGATGGAATTAATTTCAGTCCATATGTAAATTATTCCCTTTTATTATTTTTTATTTTTCTGTTATTTATTTATTTACCTCTTTTCCCTCATTAATAATTATTTATTCTGTCGAATATAATTGCCTTTTGTTTTGTATGATTGTGAACTCACCTATCGTGAGCACAGTTATGCAAAATCTTTGATTTAAATGATTAAAATTTTATTTATTTTATCCTTTTTAAATCATTATTATTAGTCTAATTTATTGCATTAATAATAATTATATCCTATCGGTATATTATTATTAATGTGATTTCTTATACAATACCATATTAATCAATACCTCTATCAATTATTTTGAATACCATATCGACATTCAAAATTTGTTTGATGATATGAGGTCTAAAGTATTGTATTATTATATTTCTTGTTTATTTTGGTTCGAGACCCTTAGGCGGGACCAGGTAAATAAGAAATTATCTCTAACAGGCTTGATTGGCTGTGCACATAGAAACATTTAATTCTCTTATAGCATAATGACATTATGCATATTAAATGTTTTCTTTTGTTGTTTTAATGCCAGCCTCTCTGCCTATGCAATTAACTTCTGTCAAAACACTAAATGGGACCAATTTTGTGATATCCCAAATTTAATTACCTTAGAAAATGAGGCTAAATAAATAAATGAGCAAGAAAATCAGGATAAAATAGTTATTAAGAAATTTTTGAGAGACATAAATAGAATTTTATTCATTGAGTATGGACCTATCTGTATATAATAAAAAGATTTGAGGGTTTTTATCATTTTCAACCAAAAGAAAAAGTGTGAAAGTGACGTGTGTGAGGTGTGCGGATGAGAAAATGAGGAAGATAAAGAAAAAAAAAAGGAGAGAGTGATGTTTGATTTGAGGCTGGAATAGTAGAAAAAAATATATTAAAAAATATATGTATATATGTGTGTGTTATGTGAGTTGGGATAGGAAGAACGAAAGAGAAGGAAAAGAAAGAAAGAGGAGAGAGAGAGAGAAAGAGACGAGGGAGAGAAAGAGAAGAAGAAAGGAAAGAAGAAGAAGGAAAGACATAGGAAACGCAGAGTAAATAGGAGCAAGGAAGTTTAAGAGGTTGAAAATCAGATCAGGTAGTTAGTCTTCCATAAAAGTATGATTAGTTATGATTTATGATATCTTTGTGCATAATCAATTTTTTTTACAGAATTGTATTTATAAATCTTGTTCTACATAGTGAACAAGAGAAATTTAATTGTTATCAGTGTGATATTTGTGATGTTATGCTTTTATGGCTGAAATGATCTCCTCATGTGTTTACATGTTTTTAAGAAAGTGACTAGCTACTGAGATATTTTATATCTCACTTTTAGAAAATTGATCATTTCAGGAAAAAGGGCAAAATGGAAGGCTTGATGATATTAATGATGAGATTGAAGTGTAGAAATATATTTTATAGTAGTTTATGATACAAAGATGTAAAGGTAATAACAAATATTATGTAAATTATTTTTGTATATATTCAAGCTCAGATATAATTAATGAGAATCATGTAATTTTCTACAGGTTACTATTTATATGAATAGTAAAATTCGTGAATAGTGAAATCTATAATTATTTGAAAAAAAATTATTCAGAAAATTATCCAGTGCACCGATTTAGAGAAAAAAATATTATTTTAAAAGGAAAAAAAAATTGGGGTGTTACAAATTTTGAGAAATGGAAAGAATCTCTGGATTTGTATTTGGCCATCACTAATATGGACTTGGCCTTGAGAGAGGAAGAGCCCCCAGCTCTTACTGCTGAGTCCACTGTTGCTGAAAGGGCTTCTCGTGAAAAATGGGAGCACTCCAACAGGGTGTGTCTCATGGTGATGAAATACACCATGGAGAAGTCTATTAGACAGAGTATTCCAGAGAGCAAGAATGCTAAGGATTTTCTGAAGTCCGTTGGTGAGAAATTCACCACTTTTGATAAAGTTCAGAAGGGCCAGTATCTCTCTCTGATTGAGAAGACTAAATATGATGGTGTTAATGGAGTTCGTGAGGACATCATGAAGTTAGTCCACTATTTTAATAAATTGAAGTCTCTCAAGGTTGATCTTGGTGAGAGCTATATAATCTGGCAAGTACTGGAGTCACTCCCTTCTCAGTTTGAAGTTCTGAAAACCTCCTATAATACTCAGAAAACTGAATGGACGATTGATGAAATGATTGTCATTGTCTCTCAATAAGAGGATTCCATAAAGAAAGGGAAAGCACACAGTGTTCAGTTTGCTGCTTCTTCTTCTTCTGGTGCTAAGTCTGAGAAAAGGAGAGGTCACAAAGGAAAGTTTCAACGTGACAAGAAGAAAGGGGGAAAAGTTTCTCAACACTTAGAGCCAAAGAAGAATTTTTTCAAAGGAAACTGCAAGTATTGCAAGAAGTATGGCCATAAGGTGGATGATTGTTATACTCTCAAGAGGAAACTTGACAAGCAAGGTACACTCCTAGCTTTGGCTTGTTATGAATCAAATATGATTGATGTTGCTCCCAATACTTGGTGTTTGACTCAGGTGCAACCATTCATATTGTGAATTCTTTACAGGGGTTCACAAGCCTGAGGAAGCCAAGTGATGCTGAATCCAATATCATTGTGGGAGATGGAGCTAGAGTATCGGTGGAAGAAATAGGAGTAGTTACATTGCTTTTACCTTCTGGACATACTTTATTGTTAAAAGACGCTGTTTATGTACCTTCTATAAGAAGGAATTTGATTTCAATTTCAGCTTTGGATAAATATGGCTACACTTTTGAATTCAATAATGGAAAAGTTGTTATTCTTTTTAATTCTGTTACTGTCGGTTCAGGAGTATTATGTGATGAGCTTTACATGTTGAATTTGAATGATATGTCTGTTAACTCTGTTGTTGGAAATAAGCGTAATAGGACTGATGAAAGTTCTTCTATGCTGTGGCATAGACGTTTAGGGCACATTTCTAGGCCCCGGATTGAAAGACTGATTAAGGAAAGTATTCTTCATGATCTCAATTTCTCTGATTTTGACACTTGCATCGATTGCATTAAAGGCAAGCTCACTGCCAAGACTAGGAAGAAAGGAGCAAATAGATGTGATGATGTGTTGCAGTTGATTCACACGGACATATGTGGACCTATTACACCCACTGCTATGGGTGGATATAGGTATTTCATTACCTTCATAGATGACTTCTCGAGATTTGGTTAGATAGATCTCCTCCAAGAAAAATCCAGTTCCTTGGATGCCTTCAAATCCTTCATGGCTGCTATTGAATTAAAGACTAGAAAGAAGATTAAATACGTGAGGTCCGACAGAGGAGGTGAGTATTATGGCAGATACAGTGAGACTGAGAGAAATCCAGGACCATTCGCCAAATTTCTCGATGAATGTGGGATTGAAGCTCAATACACTATGTCTGGTACTCCTGAGCAGAATGGAGTTGCAGAGAGACGTAATCGAACACTCATGGATATGGTAAGATGCATGATGAGTCATACATTGTTACCAGTTTTTCTTTGGGGAGATGCCTTAAAGACAGCTGTGTACATACTTAATCAGGTACCTAGCAAATATGTGCCGAAAACCCCCTACGAACTGATGAGTTGAAGGAAGCCGAGTTTGAAACACTTTCATGTGTGGGGTTGTAAAGCAGAGGTTAGACCCTATAATCCTCAATTGAAGAAGCTTGATCTTAAAACTGTTAGTGGTTTCTTCATCGGCTACTGTGTGAGCTCTAGAGGTTGCAGATTCTATTGCCCTTCTCATTTTACACGAGTTATTAAGTCTGACAGAGCGATATTCTTTGAGGATGATTTGGATAGTGGGAGTCATACACCACGACCAATCACTCTCAAGGAAGATCGGACCACAGCTCCTGCGTCGCCTGTTTTACTTCCCATGAATATTGTGGTTCCAGTCGCTTATAATGATGATCAGACACTTCAAGGAGGACATGATGTAGTGGTACCACCTGTTATTGAACAGGAAACTGATGATACTGCTGAAACAGGTGTAATGGCACCGCAAGATGTAGTGGCACCGCCAAATGACATTGCAGAAGCACCTCTATTGAGAAGATCTCAGAGAGTACGCAAGCCTTCTATACCAGTTGATTATGTGGTGTATCTTCAGGAGCATGAGTTTGATCTCCATAATGATGACGATCCTATCACTTTCCAGGAGGCTATCTCTAGTTCTCATGCTTCTGATTGGCTGAATGCCATGCATGATGAATTAGCTTCTATGTCTCATAACGGTGTTTGGGATCTTGTGGAATTGCCAGATGATTGCAAACCGATTAGGTACAAATGGGTCTTTAAAACCAAGCGTAGTCCAGATGGAAAAGTTGAGAGGTATAAAGCTAGACTAGTAGCGAAAGGCTATAGTCAAAAGGAAGACATCGATTATAAGGAGACATTCTCACCAGTTTCTACAAAAGATGCATTTCAGGTTGTTATGGCTTTAGTAGCTCACTTTGATTTAGAACTTCACCAGATGGACGTAAAGACAACTTTTCTGAATGGAGATCTAGCCGAGGATGTCTACATGGTTCAGGTTGATGGTTTCATTGAACCAGGTAAAGAGCATTTGGTTTGCAAACTTAAAAAGTCCATTTATGGACTAAAGCAGGCATCCAGGCAATGGTACTTGAAATTTGATCTTGTTGTCACTTCTTTTGGCTTCAAGGAAAATGCTTCAGATCAGTACATTTATTTGAAGACTAGTGGGAGCAATTTTATAATTATTGTTTTATATGTCAACGATATTCTGCTTGCAAGCAGTTGTGTTAACCTTTTGACTGAGACAAAATTGATGTTAAATAGCCACTTTGATATGAAGGACCTTGGTGATGCTTCAGTTGTTCTAGGCATCCATATTTACCGTGATAGGTCATGTGACATTCTTGGATTGTCTCAGAGAGGATATATTGAAAAGATCCTCAAGCAGTTTAACATGCATTCTTGCTCCCCGTGTGCTGCACCTGTTCAGAAAGGTGACAAACTATCTAAATCTCTATGTCCTCAAAATGATTCAGAGATATCTGAAATGAGAAAGGTCCCATATGCTTCCGCTGTTGGCAGTTTAATGTATACTCAAGTTTGTACTCGTCCCGATATCGCTTTTGCTGTTAATGCTTTAGGGAGATACTTGAGCAACCCAGGTTTGGGTCATTGGAAAGCCGTGAATAAGGTCATGAGATATTTGCAGGGAACCAAGGATTACATGTTGACCTACAAGAAGTCTGATCAACTTAAGGTCATTGGTTATTCTGATTCTAATTTTGCAGGTTGCCCTGACGACCGTAAGTCTACTTCCGGCTCTATTTTTATGATGGCAGAATGAGCTATCTCTTGGAAGAGTGTTAAACAGACTCTTACAGCTACTTCTACCATGGAGGCAGAGTATGTCGCTTGCTATGAGGCTACTTCTCAAGCCATGTGGCTGAAAAACTTAATCTCTGGTTTTCACATTGTTGAAAGCATTTCTAGGCCACTTGTGATATACTGCGACAACACTGCTGCTGTTCATTTCTCTCAAAACAACAGAAGCTCTTCTCGATCAAAGCACTTTGATATCAAATATCTGTTTGTTAGAGAGAAAATTCTAGAGTTTCAGACTCGTATTGAACATCTCGCTACAGAGAACATGTTGGCGGATCCACTAACTAAAGGCTTAATTGTTAAAGCTTTTCAGAATCATGTAACCCATATGGGATTAGTTAAGTCTTTTGATGTTTTGGGTTAGTGGGAGTCTGAAATTTTACATTTACTTGATTGTTATTCTTACGAGATATGTATGAGATGACGTCACTTTTGTTATCATATCTCTTTTAGCATTTTCAGATGGTTGGACTATTCTTGGATTGCATATTTCTTTTAATTAATTATGCTTATCTATATTTATTATTCTTTATATGAAATATGGGCTTTTACTTTGTATGATTTACTTCCCTATCGGATACTATTTCTGCATCGTTAAAGTTTATGTTTATTGACATGTGCTATAAATATAGTTGGTATTTTAGCCTTAATGATTGTTGCATTTTAATAATTGACTATTGCTATCCAAGTGGGAGAATTTTTGAATTTTAATATAATATATATACCATATTTTGGATATGCATTAATCAATTATTAAAAATCATTAACATATTAACTATATTATTCTAATATATAGCCTTTAATATATGAATATTATAATTGGGCTTTTATATTGTGAGTGGCCCGTGATGAGTTGGGCCAATCACATAGCCTGTTGAGAAGTCCCTGCTCTCATCTGATAATAAATAGACTGGCATCCCATTAATCAGTCTAACATTAGACAGAACACTTATCAGACAGAGAGTAGTACCACTCTCACATAACTCAAAAATTCCCTCTGTTCTACTGTTCGAGATGGATAGCGCGATAATGCCAGGTACACATTCTGTTCATCTCTTTTATGTTCTGTTATTTAATATGCTGTAGTTTGTATCTACACCGATCTAGAATTAAAAATTAATCCCTTTAATTCCTTCAGTAGAACCACTCAGCATCGTTGAGGTTGTCATCGATGGTGCTGTTGAGGCTCTTGACGATGTCGCAAAACTTGGTGGGGCAAAACTTGGTGGGGAAGGTGGTGGAGTCTTTGGGGGCCGCAAGTGGCCGTTGGCCCAAGAAAGGGAGAGGTGGCCATTGTTGTCAGTGGAGGTGTGCCAGGAGAAGGACGGGGAATGGAGTAACAAACTGAAGCTTGTGCTGAATAGTGGGTTCTGCAAATTTGGGGCATTAAATGGGACAAGTGTCAAGAACTTAACAAATGATTGGAATGGACGGCTCAGATATAAACTTCAGAGTCCGGTTGGCGCCAAAAATATAAAAGATCCAGACTCGCTCAACTCAAGAATGGATGAAAAAGATGGACGTGTGGGGCTGTTTGATGTTGTGCAAAAAAAAAATTAAATGGAAGGACACGTGACGAGTTAATAATGGTGAAATTAGAGAAGATCCAATGGCTTCGCATGTCAACTACAGGGGAGTTACACTCACTGGGCGGAGTCCAAGGACGAGAGAGAAGGAGAGAATGTAGCTTAAACTAAGAGCCTCACACTCATACATCAAACCAACCCAGCTGTGCATTTAAGAGCGACGGATGGTGAAACTGGGAGTAGCGGAGAGCTGCCTGAAAGCAACGGTGCCGCCTTCTCTTTGATATATCTTGGTGTCGCGCGATTCTCGCTTTCTCCCCATTCTTCCATCTTTTCCATTCTAGTTCACAGGCTTTTCTTTGATGGTCTTGGATTTTTTTTTAATGAAATGTATTTTAATTTTGTCAAATTTAAAAAATATTAAATAATAAATACAGCTAAAATTGATTTATTTTGAGCCTATAAGGCGACATTACAAAATTCATTTTTTCTAAAGATTTCTTTTTGTTTTTCTCTGTCAAATAGTCCAACTTTTGAAATAAAATAGATTACGCAAGAGTCTTACCAGTTACAAGTATTGATGGTTAAAAATTTCAACTTTTTTTTATACTTCAAAATTATAAATTTGTTTTTATGCTTTATTTTTATATAAAATTGTTATTATAGTTTATTCATTTAAATAAGTTAGTTTTATAATTCGTATAATTCACTTTGTTATTAAAATAATTTTATATGATAATTAATGTAAATATTTGTGAAAATATCAATATGTCCATTTATTAAATTTTATAAAATTTAACTGTTATGTCAACAAAATTCAATGTAAACGTTAAATTAAAAAAATTAAAAATTAAAGACAAAATAAAAATTTTGTTAATATAATGAGTTGTGTAAAATTTAATAACTAAACATGTTAATTTATTTATAAATATACACATTAACTATCATATAAAATTATTTTAATAATAAAATAAATTATACTAACAATAAAAATTAATTTAAATAGATAAAAAATTATAAATATTATTTTTCATAAAAATAAAATATAATGGCGAATTTAGTGAACTATGAGTAAAATTATGACTAAACCTTTTATTTTTATTACAAAATAGAGAAAACTTCTCCCCGTTATACTAGCAGAGCACCATAGCGATTGCCAGTTAGTGGCGTCCGATAAACAATTCAGGTCTTTGTGAAAAGCAAGAATACCTGAGTTCATCTTCATTGTACGATTTCTGCCACAATAGCGTGGGAGGTTTATCTACCATGGCGGATCCCGGCTTAGCCAGTAATAGAAGGGATCCTATTAAATCCTCAGGTGCGGTTTCTGTGAACCCTAGGTTTTCAGTTAGACCATAGGAACAGAGAGGGGAAAATTTAAGGTTGTTAGGTCATTCTTTCGATTGTTTATCATCTATATGCAGTGCATTGTCTGGTACTTCTTTCCTATATTTCTCATCTAAAAAGCTGCATTTTGCTTTATTATTTTCATGTATGAGATTGAATGTTGTGTTTATTTCAGTTGGAAACGTTGCTGCCAGTAGAAGACGGCAACATGCAATCACAGTTGGGAAAGAAAGAAGGGAATCGCTGGTTCGTGCTAAACGACTATGTAGGGTTGGCATTAGTGGTGATGGCGAAATTCCTCTTGACAGTGAAATGATGATTTATGAAGAGCAATCGATTTTGGAGTCTCAAACGTCATTGGCAGTAGAAGAACTGAAGTCTGCCGTTGCTTATATGTAAGCCTTCCAATCTTTTTATGGAAAAAAATTAGAAGAAAAAAAAAAGAAAAAAAAAAGGAACATAGTGCTTTTATAGGAGCAATGTGAAACATGTATCTTTTGATGTGACATGAAAATCAGTTTGTTTTTCTCTCAGAACCGGAGGGAATATATACTTAACCTCACTTGTTGCGTTTTTTATGCCATTTGTAATTTGTTCATTTCTCATGGTTATGTTTGACAATTCAAAAGACGTATATGGAATATACTTTCTTTGTTGCATTCAAAGATCAAGGTTCCTTCATGGTTGAATTGATTGTATAACATATGGAGGACTCATTTTGACAACTTTGCTGATTACAAATTCTTATTAAATTTGGCATAAGTGTTTCACTACGTTCTTTAATTGATAGGGGGAAGGGTGCAATGCAGAAAAGAGTGAGTGCCCTTAGAGAACTAAGGCGTTTGCTGTCACGATCTGAATTTCCTCCTGTTGAGGCTGCTGTTAAAGCTGGAGCATTATCCGTACTAGTGCAGTGTCTTTCATTTGGTTCTCCAGATGAACAGGTTTAAAGATTCATCTTATTATGTGATTTAAAATACACTTTGCTGCAGAAACTAATGGCAACTTGTAACTGATATGAACACTGTTAAATTGCCCCTATCTTTTGTACTCACCAAAAGACTTGACTAGGCACATCCTGTTGTTCCTGTTACACAGATTAGGTGGAATTCTTTATAATTAGTACCGGGAAGAAATTTTCGTAATACTTACTTTTGTTGTTGTATTTCTTCTGCAGTTGCTCGAGGCAGCTTGGTGCCTTACCAATATTGCAGCAGGAAACCCAGAAGAAACAAGAGCCTTGTTGCCTGCATTGCCTTTACTTATTGCTCATCTTGGGGGTTGGTGATGGCTTTTAAATTCCCTTTGCATATCAAGAGAGGCATTCTCTTTTGCCATTAATTTTTGTCCATCAAGAGAAATTCTTATAGCATGCTGTTTTACAAGGGGGAAAAAACTACATTCTACATTGTGTAAGCATGTGAAATATCTAGAGGATAGTGGGAAAAGCTAGTCTAACATCAGCTGTTGACATGATAAGATAAATTTTTGGTTCTTAGAGAGTTTAAATGTTCTTATTATACAAATGCAACACATACTTTTGAACAATAAAATTATCATTGCTCTGCGGGCTTTTTTTTTTTTTTTTTGGGGGGGGGGGTGATGGATGGAGCTAAGACTTACTGGTATATGATTTCTTTTCTCCTTGGATGTGTCTGTTGGAAATTTTCACTATTAGTTACTGCAAAACCTATTAGGCATCTATCACTTGGCACTTGCTGCTACTTAGGTTCCCTGGATTGTGATGACTGTTTCTTTCATAAACATGTTTTAAGATCTTGTGGCACTAACTATCCTCATGATTGATCTTAGAAGAGTGACCTTAATGTAACTCGCATAACTTGATTCTTTGTGGTGTCTCTATCATGCTAAGGATGCTGTGAGAATCATCTGTGAAAATGAAAGCAAGTAGTGGTTTATTTCAGATGTTCTACTTCCATAATTCCATAATGATAAGATTTTTGTTCTCGGTTGGTATCTGTCTCTATTTCATGCTTGCTCTTTTTCTTTGAACAAAAGTGCTGCATCTAACATTGTATACACAACTGAAATATCAGCATTTTTGAAGATTAAATTGTAAAGTAGAGAGGTGTCCTGGTGGTCTTTTGTCAACAGTCTTTTACAAGCCAATATCTGTCTTTTTTTTTTTTGATAGAAAAAGAAGTATTATTAAGGAGAAAAGAGAGGTACAAAGGGAATGGTTACAAAAGGTGGAGGACAAGAGATCCTCCTAAAAAAAACAAGAACATAAAGTAAGAAAAACTAACAGACAGCACAGACACCCCACATAGCCCCTAACAACGTATTAATGCAATAACGCCCTCCAGTCCCTATAAACATCAGATATAGGCATCCCCTTGAACAGCCCATTAGCTGAAACCCACAGTGAAGCCACGTAACGAATTCGATCCCATAACATCTGAGTAGGCATACACCGATCATTAAAAACTCTGGCATTTCTTTCCAGCCATATGCACCACACAGTTGCGAACAAAGCCGTATTCCAAAGAGTTCTGTTGTCCTTCCTATGGCCAAAGCCAATAAATTTGGTCGCAAGGAAATCACCAAGGTCCTTTGGGCAAACCCAACTCTCGTCAAAGAGATCAAATAACCTATTCCAAATACTCCAAGCCACGTTGCAGTGCAGGAATAAATGATTACTTGTCTCTGAATGTTTGAAGCACATAATGCAAACGTCCGGGGATAAAGCCTTAAGTGGCCTTCTGATTTGACACAGATCGTTTGTATTAATTTTATTGAGCACTACAAGCCACAAAAAAGCTTTAACCTTTGAAGGAGCCTTAACTTTCCAATAAGATTTTTTAAAAAAGGGGGAGACGATAGGGTTACGAGCGAGATAATTGAGGAAGGAAGCACAAGTGTAAGAGCCTGAGGAATCAAGCTTCCACATTCTCCTATCAGGAAAAGGAGAAAGGTGAATAGGATCAAGGATGTTAAGCAATATGGAAAGGTCAGGCAAAAGTCTATCATTAACATTCCTGGCAAAATGCAAATTCCAACAAGGGTGATCCCCTTGTAAGCAAAAGAATTCAGAAATGGGGGCGTCATGGAGGGAAGATAAGGAGTAAAGGCGCGGGAATCTTTCTTTGAAGGGGGTGGGATCAATCCAACAGTCCTCCCAAAACCGAAAACGAGAACCATCACCAACAATAAGAGATATCGAAGGAGAGAAGAGGTGATATACTTGAGAAATCGCTTTCCAAGGACTTGCGTGCGTAACGACATCCCCCAAACCAGCGTCCCATCCATTCCGGTGAAGCCCATACTTAGCTTTGATCACCTTGTGCCAAAGGGAGTTAGGCTCTAAGGGAAATCTCCATAACCATTTAGCCAAAAGAGAGATGTTTTTAGACACAATATTTCCAAGACCCAAGCCGCCTTCATCCTTAGGTTTGCAACACACCTCCCAACTAACCAAATGGCCCTTCTTTTCCCCCCCACTGTCATTCCAGAGAAAGTCCCTCATAATTCTCTCAATCGTTTTAGCCACTCCGGAAGGGATTTTGAACAAGGACATAAAGTACAGGGGCACACTAGATAAGGA
The DNA here is from genome assembly GCA_037074585.1 of Biancaea sappan. Taxonomy (NCBI): domain Eukaryota; kingdom Viridiplantae; phylum Streptophyta; class Magnoliopsida; order Fabales; family Fabaceae; genus Biancaea; species Biancaea sappan. The sequence goes on along the minus strand of CM073496.1, from coordinate 50,572,998 downwards.
GGCCTGAATAAGGGTCAATCTGCCTCCTAGGGAGAAGTAAGGGCCTTTCCAACTGTCAAGCTTGCGGGAAATTCTTTGAATAATGGGATCCCAAAAAGATTTGGCTCTAGGATTACCTCCAAGAGGGACACCTAGATAGTTAAGAGGCCAGTTGAGAACCGCGCAACCCGCTTGCTCCGCCATCTGCCCGAGAGAATCATCCTGAATGTTAATGCCAGCTAGGCCACTTTTGCCTAAGTTAACACGGAGACCTGAGACCAGCTCAAAAATCTGAATCAGTGTAAGCACTCTAAGAAGGTTATCCTTATCCTTGGGCAAGAAGAGGATTGTGTCGTCAGCAAACTGCAAATGAGTAACCATACATCCATCTCCCTTTATTGATAGTCCTTTGAGAAGCCCTCTCTCGGACCCCCGCCTCAACATGCAGCTAAAAACGTCGGCCACCAGGGTAAAGAGGAATGGAGATAAGGGATCTCCTTGCCTGATCCCGCGTTGCCCCTTGAACCATTCTTTGGGCTGTCCATTGATAATAACCGAAAAGGCGACAGAGGAAAGACATCCATTCATCCACCGTCTCCATCTATCACCGAAACCCTTGCGACGAAAAATCAAGTCCAAGAAGTCCCAATTGACCATATCATAGGCCTTTTCAAAGTCTAATTTAAATACTAAGCCCTGTTGTTTTTTGCGTTTGACATCATCAACTAGCTCATTAGCTATCAAGCTGGCATCAAGAATTTGACGGTCAGCGATGAAGGCGCTTTGGTTCTCCGATATGGAAAACCCAATAACCATACTCAATCTGTCGGAGAGGACCTTGGCGATGATCTTGTAGACACTAGTAACCAGGCTTATAGGTCTGAAATCCCCCACCTTAATGGATCTGTCTTTTTTGGGAACAAGGGTGATGAAAGTAGAATTCATGCTAGTAGGAATACGGCCAGTATGGAAGAATTCATCAAAAACTTTCATCAAATCGTCCTTCACTATCGACCAGCAGGCTTGGAAGAAAGCCATATTGAAACCGTCAGGCCCAGGAGCTTTATCCTTATCCATCTTGAAAATTGCATTTCTAACTTCTTCCTCCTCAAAGGGTCTTTCTATCCAAGTCCTTTGGGTATCATCGATAGGGATCCAATCCAAACCCTCAATTGTGGGTCGTTCTTGCATGTCCTCCTTGTAGAGTTTCTTGAAGAAACTAGTCGACTCTTCAGAGATCCCCTCATTGTCCTTCACCGTAATACCATCCTCCGTCTCAAGCTCTTTAATGAAGTTCCTTCTCCTCTTTCCATTCACCACCTTGTGAAAGAATCTTGAATTCACATCACCCTCACGAACCCATTTAATTCTGCTCTTTTGGCGCCATTTTATGTCTTCTTTTTTCCTAATGTTATCCAAATCATTCCTGAGAATCACTTTACGCTCAGCGAGATTCTCCTCAAGGCCACCCTCACTCTCTAGTTTGTCAAGAGCGTCCAATTCCTTAAGAATGTTAGACTTTTGGATTCTGATGTCTCCAAAGACTTCTTTGTTCCAGGTCTTTAACTTCTCCTTTACGTATTTTAATTTCTTCATAAACTTAAATCCCTCCCATCCTGGATTTGTGTATTCTGACCACCACTTCTCTACGTTGCTAAAAAAAGACCGGTGTAGAAGCCACATATTCTCGAATCTGAAGGGGGTAGGACCCCATTTGACTCTGCTAGTCTCAAGGATAACGGGGAAGTGATCGGACACCAGGCGAGAGCCAACTTCTTGAATGGGGTCAGGAAACGAATCCTCCCATTCGGGAGTGAGCAGGAATCTATCAAGGCGAGAGGAGAAAATCGAGCCCCTGTTAACCGACCAGGTGAATTGAGCATTAGAAAGTGGGAGATCCTTAAGGCCGCAATCCCTGATAAAGGAGTTAAAACCTCTCATGCTAGCATTGATCCTTGATCCTCCAAGCTTTTCATCAGGGGACCTCACCACATTGAAGTCACCGCCAACACACCAATGGGGGTTACAAAAACCATGAATGTAAGATAACTCCTCCCACAATTCGCCCCTCAACCTAGGGTTCGTCGGACCATAAACATTGGTAAACCACCAACAGCCTTTGTCCTTAAACTCAAGAAGCACCGAAAGAGAGAAAGCGCCTTGAAGAACATCCCTTCTTGTGGCGACACGAGTATCCCAAATGACTAAAAGACCGCCTGAAGCACCCACGGAAGGTAAGTATTCCCAATCCTTGAATTTGAAATCCCAAATGCTTCTGATAAGAAATCTATCCAAAACCCCTAGTTTAGTTTCCTGAATCATCCCAATATCTGGATCCACCCTCCTGAAAACTTCTTTCACCTTGTGCCTTTTGAGGGAGTTACCAAGGCTGTTCACATTCCAACTCAAAATCCTCATAGAGAACCTGACTTGCCCTTTCCTTTCTTGGACGTGCCATAATTAATTGAAGAAGTCAACCTTTTTAATTCATTATCAAGTTTGTTCTTCTTCCTTTGGTATGTCCTAGGGGAAACTGACAACTTGACCTCCTTTCCAGATTTATCTCTCAACATAAAGTTAAGAGACTCCAACAAGGCTTGTGGATCTTGGCTGGCCCTCTCGTCTCCTAAATGTCGAAGATGTATGACTTTTTCCTTTAGATCTATATCCTCCCTACAGGCAGAAGATTGTTTGGCGGGATCGGGAGAATGGGAGGACCCTGCTTGGAATTTGTCGCTACGCATGCAAGTCCAGGTCAAAGGCAAATCGCAAGGTCCCTTAAAAGCTCCATCATCCTTATTTTGCACAAAGAGCCGGTGGACATCTTCCAGAGTATCATCGATCTCCCCAATGGAAACATCTTTATCATCAATTTGTTCCTCAATTTGCTGTATAAGAAGACCATCTTCGCTATCGAAATCGGATAGGGAAAAATCATCTTCAGAGAGCAACTCCTCCTCCCTTATAGCCTCTGTCGCTGGCGTGCTTTCGGGATCGACAGACCTCCTCAACGACGATACCGAACTCCTCACCGTCGCCCCTTGCTTGAACGGATGAGGGGAATCACGGGGGAGCAGTTGCCGGCCATTCAGATTCTCCGGCGGGGTCTCCGGTACCCCATAGTCTCTGTCAACTGGTTCTGTGCATGTCCGATCGATGTCCGCCTCCTGAGACGCTGTCGAGGAGGGGGTCGAAGGGATCGGGTCGCATTGCTTCTCTGGGGCCCGATAGCAAGGTGCTTTGATCGGATCAGCCCTCTCGGTCCTCTCCACTTCTACTGGACCCGAGATTTGGGCCTTTTTGGCTCTCCAAAATAGGACCCTGTTGGAAGAGGCAGACCCATTGGATTTGGATGCATAGACTGGTGTCTTGTCCAATGGAAGTTTAGACCCAGAGGAGTCAGGATTTGGCTCCCTTCGAGAACAACCTTCTACTCCAACCTGATTTCTCACCAAGGCCCAGTGGACCTTCCTAATCCCCTTTGGATTCACCAAAATCCTGAGGGTCCTCGAGAAAGCTGGACCACAGCCTTTCTTATCATAGTCGTCTGATTTGGAAATAACTGCCACGCCTTCAGCACAATATTTTCCTCTTCTGTGATTGTCATGTTTACCGCGATCGCCAAAGTCAGAAGGGCCTTTCATAACCTTTTTGCCCTTTACAACCTCTGCATATGATCTGTTATCTGTTACATGAGAGCAAAATTTCGAAATACTACCTTTCTTCTCTTGCTTCAACTTTTTGGCTCCTTCAGAATGGACGAGGAAATTCAGCGCATGGTTGAAGAAGCTCCAGCCTCTTCCTCCCTTTCCTTTGGGGATAATAAGGGTAGTTCTCTTACCTCCTGGAAAAATTTTTTTAATAATCAGAAACTCACCCTTATGATTCTTCCCAAATTCTACTACGAAGATGATTCCGTTTTCTCTGCAGCTTCTACTTTCAAATCCCTTCCAAAGGGCTGGTTCTAGGGAGTGGGTGATAGAAATTAACCACCTAGCAGTTTTCCACCCCATAGAGATAGAAAACAAGAAATCTCTCCCTTTTTCAGTGATAACAACTATTGGAGCAGTTCCGATATGTTTCTTCACCAAGTCAAAGGTTTTGGCCTCAATTGCAAACCTTTGAATCATCATAGTGACAATAAACAAAATAAAGTAGGAAGACAGTGGGGTAGAAAAGAGGACAATCCTCACAGCTCAGACCATCTCACTTTCAACTGTTTTTTTTTTTGGTTCACTGGTTGAGGGATCGAGCTTCGTCCTCTAGTCAGAGGAAGGGGTCAGATTTTGGGGTAGTCGCCGATGTCTGGATCACCTCTACAAGAGAGAACGCCATGCGATATCGTCGTCGACAACAAGCACTGTCCCTGATTGCGAGAGGAGTAGCAGATCGGCGAATGAAGAGGAGAAGAGAAGGGCTGATTTGCGAATAACCTAAAAGCAACGGCGAGAGAGGAGAGCGACTGAAACTGAACGACAGCGAGCACGATCAAAGACGATGACGACGGCAGTGAGCACGAGGGCGATGACGGATGAAGACGGCCGGGAGCACAAGCACGAGCACGATGACGGATGGCGACGGCCTGGACCCCGAGAACGAGCAGCACGAAGAGTCGAATTAGGCAGTCTGGGGAGACCCAAGTGAGCTTACTGCTGAGACGGCGACGAGAGAATGGAGAGTCAGAGACGGCGACGGACGGACGCCGAGGGGCGATGGGTTACTTGTTTGAGATTGATATAAACTTGATGATTTTTTTTTCTCATATTTTTTGTGTCAAGACTCACAAGCCAATATCTGTCACTGCAATATGTTTCTAAGTTCTGCTACTTTAACATATTCTGCCTAATGCTCAATCCGTGCATGTATGATATATGTATATTTATTTCACTTTAAGGTTGTTCTTGAAGGCTGCGATTGTTGTAATCTTTTTAGCCTTTATGATTACCATACAAATTCATCATTGCACCTGTTCCGCAGAAAAGAGCTCCTTGCCTGTTGCTGAACAATGTGCTTGGGCATTAGGAAATGTGGCTGGTGAAGGTGAGGAGTTGAGAAATGTTCTGCTTGCCCAAGGGGCCTTACTGCCTCTTGCAAGAATGATGCTGCCAAACAAAGGTTCAACTGTGAGAACAGCTGCCTGGGCATTGTCCAATCTAATCAAGGTTTCAAATCTATAAATAGAATAAGTTCTATAAGATTTGTTTTGTGTGGTTGATTTTTTTTGTATCAAATATTTAGTTTTTTCTGATGTTTTTTATCTCTACCAATACTGTATTTGCTAATATATTGTGGTCAAAATTTCTGGAATTTGTTACATAGTTATGAGCTTTAGTAATTAGGTACATGTATTATGATGATTTTTGTTAAGGATATGTGTTATTGTGTGTAAATGCATGTGTGTTTGTGATAGAGCCCAGTAATTCTAACAGACCACAAATACTGACTAATACTGAATTATTATTGAAATAAGGCAAAACACCACTACCAGTAGGGTAGGGATGGTATTACAGCACTCACTCAACAGGAATAAAGCTTCACTCACAGCAGTAAACTCACAGAACAGAAATATAATGCAGAAAATATGAATAATACTGAATTATTATTGAAATAAGGCAAAACACCACTACCAGTAGGTAGGGATGGTATTATAGCACTCACTCAACAGGAATAAAGCTTCACCCACAGCAGTAAACTCACAGAACAGGAATATAATGCAGAAAATATGAACACAGCACACTCGGATTCAGATTGAACACACACAGTAAGACTATCCTAGACTTTCGAGAGGTCTAATTCTCTCCCAAGCCAATTCCTAGCACTTTTCATGTCCTTTCCACTCTGAATCCTCCCATATATATACCCCAGCCACTAACCGTATTCCACTAGCTTTCCCTCTCTACCCTGCACACGTCCTTTGCCTGCTGTTATTCATCTGGTTACACCTCCCTCTCTTTTTAATTCCCTTCTTAAGGACCACAGGCCCAACAGTTTGCAGTGTTGTTGTGTGGTACTTTCTGAAACAATTTCATGACTTAAGTATTTTTGCATCTAGGGTCCAGATCCTAAAGCTGCAGCAGAACTCATTCGTGTGGATGGAGTATTGGATGCATTAATTCGACATTTGAAGAAAGTGTGAGCATTACTTGCTTTGGAACTACTTTTAGTATTTTTGCCTAGAGGTTTTAGTGCTGCAATGGACTTTGATTGCTTTCAGACTTGCATGGTTGATTACTTATAAACACACTATATGTATACTGTTTTGTCTATTTGGTATAGTAAAAATACATTATATATTATTGGAAAAATTGATTGAATTTGTACATATGTTAATTGGAAAATATATTGGACAAATTTAATATACAGTTGTTTTCACGTCAAGATGCTAGGATTTGTTTTATTTTTAATTTCAAAAGAATATATTCTATGCTACTCGGTCTAAGGGATACTTGGTAGTGAATGTAATTAAAATATTCCATATGCTTTGATGAATCTGAAATTTATAAACTGAAACTTGCTGCATACATGCACAGAATAAAGACACCTACCACATCAACAAAATACAAGTGAATTATCTCAAAATGCCATCCCTAACTGGCCAACATTTTCTCAAAAATCTCTATTCCTTTCAAAATGCCCTTCCTAACTCGATAGTGAATGTAATTAATTTCTTTGTCAGCACTTGTTTTTCAGTGCAGAAACACTTTTCTATATGTTCTGCTATTTTTCCCCCCTCCACTAATTTATTTCAAATCTTATACAAGATTTTGCCAAGTAATTTGAATTGTCCCTGAAACCTGAGTGCCTACAAGGCTATAACCATTCTAAACATAAAGTTCACTTTTCCTATAGGCTTGTGGGCTTGAAGAAATCCGAACTGGTGGGTAGTGCAAACTGCAAGCCCTCTTTTAGTATTATGATTCTATGGAAAGCTTATTTCTTGGGAGTATTACAGAAGATAATCGGGTCTTATACTCATTGACGATGGACTTATAATAGGCTACTCTAATTTTTGTCATATTAAATTCGTTATCAACTTCAGGGATGATGAATTAGCAACTGAAGTAGCCTGGGTAATTGTTTATCTATCAGCACTCTCAAATGTGGCTACCAGTATGCTGGTGAAGAGTGATGTACTTCAGTTGCTTGTAAATAGGTTGGCAGCATCAAGCAGTTTGCAGTTACTGATTCCGGTATTGATCTCCTCAAGTTTTCAATCTTGTTATAAAACATGTACCTATCTACATCTGTAATTTATTATTGATTGCACATTACTCTCTTAAATATCAACAATGAAAAATATATCTAGGTTTTGCGGAGTTTAGGTAATCTAGTTGCTGGTGATTCCCACACAACTAATGCTGTTATTGTACCCGGACATGAAATCACTGGTTAGTAAATCCTGTTTTCTATTTACGAAGTTTAAAATATGCTTTTTTCTTTTTTGTCACAGCTTGGCTTTCTTACATTTTAGTACACTTATGACATTTGCAGATACTGTTATAGAAGTGCTGGTAAAGTGTCTGAAAAGTGAACACAGGGTCTTAAAGAAGGTATAATTTTAATCTTTGGTTATCTGATCAAACTTTGAATCAATTTTGATATGAGCTTTGTTATCTTTGCAGGAAGCAGCGTGGGTGTTGTCTAATATAGCTGCAGGTTCTGTTGAGCACAAGAAGTTGATATACTCCAGTGAGGCAGTGCCTTTGCTATTGCGCCTTCTTTTTGCAGCTCCATTTGATATAAGAAAGGAAGTGGCCTATGTATTGGGAAACCTATGTGTTGCCCCATCTAAAGGCGGAGGTGGTGAGATGCCAAGTCTGATTCTGGACCACTTGGTTTCACTTGTTGATAGGGGATGCTTGCCTGGTTTTATTGATTTGGTTAGATCTGCTGATATTGAGGCTGCTAGGCTGGGACTTAAATTCATGGAGATGGTAAGAAATTCCGATTGTTGCATCAGTGATACTTAGTATCTTCTGGTTGTATCTATCTATTCACACTGTTTGATCTCCGTAAGTTAGGCCTATTAGCAAGCATAATCAGTGGGTAAAACTCAACTCGTGGGGAGAAGAATATTAAATTTTTTGAGATTTAATATTCTGTTGTTAGTAACCTGTTTATAATTCATGTTTGTAGGTCTTGAGGGGGATGCCAAATGGTGGGGGGCCCAAGCTTGTAGAACAAGAAGATGGGATTGAGGCCATGGAAATATTTCAATTTCATGAAAATGAAGATCTGAGGACTATGGCAAATAGTCTAATTGACCAGTATTTTGGAGAGGACTACGGGCTCGATGAGTAGCGGATCACATGGTTGTGAGGATTAGCCATCTTTCCCTCGCCCCAGTATGGAGTACCTTGGCTCTGAATTCTGATCCGTTCAGATTTGGAACAAGTTACATTACTGACCTAACATGGAATTCTTCGTCCAAACTGGAATTTTTGTCCTGAGTCAGGGACTCCCGGCCTGGGGGTGTTTGAGAATTCTTGAATGTAATATTGTACTGAAAATGTAAATTTTGTTCCGTGGTAAATGTTGTTTAATTATCATTATTTTTCATGAGTTGTTGATGTCTGGGTCTCTATCGTACAAAAGTCTACGGGGATAACAAAAGTATTATCTTGTTTTTGTAATAATTATTTCTAGAGTAGATTATTTCTGGCTTTCTTCTTAACTGTTTTGTTTTGTGATTTGTGATTGTCCTTTTAACTTCAGAACTTCTACAAGCCTCTCTTCAACTACTTTTAAAGTTTACTACGCTGGACCTTTAGGGCCCATGTCCTACCAAATTTTTTTTTTTAAAAAAAAGAGAGTGTACTTCACAGAGTCCTAAGGCGCACAAAACTGGGTTACTTCCGAATTAAATCTAACGGAATTGGATTTTCTCCAATTTTTAAAGAAGAGGGCACTTGATCATATATACAAGAGAGGATTCATGTCACGATCTAAATTTCGAGCACGTGATCGGCACGGTGACACGAATTCTATGTCACCGTAAGCCTAATTAACAACTATATTTTTACCTATTTTAAGTTATTCATATGAAATATTTAGCATACATAGATTGAAAAAAAAATATATATATATATATACATATATATATTTATATATAATATAGATTAATATTTAACAAATAGCATTTAAATATGAATAAATATTAATTAAGGTTAATATTAATTAAATTTAATTTAATTTATGAATGAATACTACTTAAAATAAATATATATAAAAAATATCAATTCATACAATTTTAATGTTTAAAAAAATAAATTATGATATTTCATTCATTCTCAAAGTCATGTTAACATAAATAAACCCCGTAATTTTTAAATCTCGATTTCTACCATCATTCGTATAATAAATTCTCAAAATAAATCTTCAAATTTGAATCAAATTAAATACAACAAATAAAGTAGTTTATTTACCCGAGAACCCCCTAGATGTCTTAGTTGACTACAGAGCTTCCTAAACTTAACAAAAATAAAATACTAACAATATAGGACCCACTCAATAATTGGACAGTCCAACGACAACTACTCCTCTAGTGGGAGATTCTCCTTCACTATCTCATATGAAAAGGAAAAATCAACGAGTGTGAGATAATAATCTCCGTGAGCGAACCAATCCCCGCCCTAATAAAATCCGCTATGAAAAAGCAATAGAGTAAAAAACATGGGTAAAAATTATAAAATCATAAGGAAAAATACACATCAAAGAATTGCAAATCAATCAGACAATTCAAACCAACGGAACTAGTACTTGTCAATGGCAAAATATCCGGGAGCGCCCGTAGGCTCGCTCAACCAATCTCATCATATCCGGGAGCGCTCGTAGGCTCGCTCAACCAATTTTCTCAATTTTATTAACCCGCCATGACGCACAACCTTATCAGCAACGATCAAGGCGCCTCACGGATTAAATTCGGGCTCACTTCCCTACCGAAGGAATCGTTGTCTCTACTCTCAGAGGTCAAGTGTCACGTCCCAAAATCTGAGCACGTGACCGGTACGGAAAGTGAATTTCATTTCACCTCCGTAAGCCTATCTTTCTCTTAATCATCATACAATTCTGTTTCATGCAACCAAACCGAATTCTCTATACATACTACAATCATTCACATTACATCACTGAATGAACCTACCCGATTACAGAGATTTCTAGATTTATACAACTTATAATAAGACTTAACTATTATACCTTTATCCTGAACAAATGAAAAGGTAATCATGGACTAAGGATCCATAATTCCTTGTTCCGATATTTACCTTCAGCTGTCAACTCTGAAAAAAAATATCAATAAGAGCGGTATGATCAAACCACGTGCCCAGTGAGTAGATAACACAACACTATGACAAAAAAAATCATACATCATAATGATAACATGCAGCAATCATACGTAAATCGATCATCATATGATATGATATTATTCGTAGTACTTCACGACAATATCCAAATAAATCAAATACATTTCAACATAATTCAAAAGTTCACAACAACAATCGGTGAAATCAATTTCACACAAATTTCCCGTACCAACCGGGTCATCCAGAATACTTCTGGATCGTTGCCCGCGGCCCCTGCCGCATCCACCCTTATCGCTCAATTTATAATCTCCACCCTTATAACTTCACATAAATTTCTCCATGGAGTGCACCACCATGCCTTTCCTTTCCAGTCAAACACAATCACAATCATATATAAAAACATCCTCAATCATAATCTTGAGCCACATACACAACTCAGTCATTTACAATTCAAGCCACAACATAATCAATGTGGTTCCAGCAACATAGCATGTATACAACATAACCCATAATATAGAACAATTATTCAACTCAGTTCACATGCCATTCACAATCCATTATATAACCTCCATTCATGGGAAAATAAGAAAATATAATTATATACATTACCAGACACGTTCCACAATTGTTTATGCCTCATCGTTCCACATCATCCTCTTCAAACTTGGATATACAACATATTTCCACTATGATGCAAAAAGTCAATAACAGATATTTAATCATAGCAAGTATTAACCCACTCACCTGGATTTCACGCTCTCGGTACTCCCACTTTGCACCTTGACCATTCCTATTGTAACCAGACAAACCATCAGGGTTACGAAATAGAGAAATTTCCTACCACTACTCTCGACCTTTACTCACATCTTAAGTTATAACTCCTAATCGGTAATGAATATCTAAATGAAACTTATACCATTGGAAACTAGACTCAAAGAGCTTTCCAACGATATAAAGTTTGCCCAAAACGGAGTCCGGATGAAGAAGTTATGGCCGATTGAAAATGAGCTAAGGTTTTCCGGCACACCTGGCGCCTGGGTGCCACCCATGCCCGGCGCCTAGGCGCCCCACGTGGCGCCTGGGCGCCATGCCTTTCTCTTCCCCACATGTCCTTGGCGCCTGGGCGCCACGATCGCGACCCTTAGCGACTTTCTCTCGGTTTTGGCCCGAATCTGGCCAAATCTTCACCATTTTTCATGATTTCTTCCATAGGATCTCACCCTTAATGTCTAAGGAGTATTTAGACACCAAAATCACCAATTTTAATCGAGAAACGAAGCCGGAATCTCAATTTTTTCTCAAACACTCTTAAAACTAGAAAATAGGGAAAAGCTTAAGAAATAGAAATTTCTACCTCGATTCCTTACTTTCCCTACGTTGCTTGGCTCCTAGAGGCTCGCCCCGTAGCCCGAGATCCGCCCTTCAAAGCCCGGTTGTAGAGTTGGAGTGTAGAGAGAGAAATTAGAGAGAAGGAAGAGAGAAAGAGAGGAGAGAAAGTGAAGAGAGAGAGAGGAAAGGAGAAAAATGAATAAAAAAATAGGTGAGGCCACCTATATACTCGCCCGGGGTGAAATTATCACTTGCTCTGCAATTGACCCTCAGTCAAGACTAGCAAAAGCAAATTCATAAAATCTCACCTCAGGTGTTTCTAAATCCTAGGTGCCCCACAGATTTCCTTATTTCACTTTAGTCCCTCTCAATGTCTCAAACTTCACTTTAACCTCAAATTCATTATCCTTTCGGTACCGGACTCATAATTCATTCCCATAAGCTCTATTCTTCTTCTCGGGTTCCTACTTGGTCATTTCTCAAAAGTCCTCTATACTTTCTTTTCTTTTCACTTTAGTCCTTGAGAATCTGTAAAAATTTCCTCAATTAAAAATTAAAATTTCTATTCCCACATTTCTTTCACTAATTCAAAAAGCAAATTTTCCACGTAATTAAATTTTTCACTAAACTTCAAATTAGACTTTAAATATTCATATAAATTCTTGGGATATTACATCAAGTCATCCTATTACCTGGATTTCCCGTTTGACATGAGAGAGAGTACTATACTGCCCAAACACAAACAATATTCATCCAATAAAATAAAATACAACATCATAAATCATCAAGTATAAATCTCTAGATAATCTCAATTATCTCAAATCTCAATCATCTCATAAATCACATGTGCATCCTTCTTCCTAACCAAAAATAATAATAATAATTATTATTATCATCATCAATCATATTTCCACCATAGTCATTACCTATCTTTATACCCTATTACTTTAACACTTAAGATAATATTAAAGAAGGGTTAGTTCACTCACCTGGGTTCCTTGCTAAACCATAGCATGACATTCCAAGATTCTTCGATAATGTGCCAGATTTTCCTATCGCATGTTTGAAAGACAAACTTTGAAATTAAAACAGAAAGTTATTTTATTTCAGTTTTCTGACCTCCGTGTACTGTTTCTGCCATATCTCTCAAACGGTAGGGGGTTTTCGAAAGATTTTAGATTTTCTGGAAAATAGACGAAAAGAGCTTTCCGTGCATAGGTAATTTGGAAATTTTGGAGTTTTCTAGAGAGAGATATGGTCGTTTTAATTTTCAAAAAAAAATTGTTCCAGAATTTCCGAAAATATATGTTCTTACCTTGTTTTAATTCTTGCTATAGATGAAACCCCTTTGAGTTCTTGTTTGGACATGGAATGTGCATATCCTAGGACTATGTGTAGGCTGTAAAACATGATGTGGGGTTAGGATTATTCTTATATTTATTTCAAAAGAAACAACATCGCTAAAATGGAAGGAAAGATTATAACTTACCTTAATTTCTTCTTGCTTATTAGTTGTTAACTCCACTTGAGTTTCCCAATATTGAAAATTGAGTGTTGATGTTTAGAAAAAAAGATTAGCCGAGAGTGTGTGCTTGTGGGAGGGATTAGTTTGGTTGAGTATGTATTTGTTCTAGGGTTTCTAACTTAGTTTAAAATAGACCAATTTAATTGTTTAAATTTAAATAGATTTTGTTATTCAAATTTTAGATTATTCTAATTAAAAATAATATGTTTAATTCAGATTTCTAAAAAAAACTTTTCTTTTTTTTTTCAAATTTCATATTGGGATAATTTATCCTTCAATTTAATGTCTAATTAGATTGGTTAGTTTGGATAATTATCTAATTTCCTTATTTAATCTTTTGCATTATCCTTTAACCATTGCTACTACTATTTATATTATATGTATATTATTTTGTTTAGTTAATTTTGATTTGTTTTAATTACTATTACTAATATCTATTTAATTATTCCTTATAGTCTTCCGAAATCCCCTGTTGCTCATGGGATTAGTATCTTAGTTGGTTAATTTATCAACTTGTATTTTTATTAATTTCTTTTTGTTCCAATTTCAAAATTCAACCTTAAACGCCCAATCCTAGATTATGTAAATCTAATATCTTACTTCAAATGTTAGAAGGAATATTTCAGATTTTTCCTTTTTATTTGTTTTCGTAATCCATTAAATTTTTCTTTTTAGACATTTTTTGAATAAGACTATTTCTTAATTACAACTATATATTCCAAAAATAATATCTAGAGTTTTAGAAATTAATTTTCATTTTCTATTTCACAACAAGGTTCCCTATAATTTTGTCCATCTATTCCTATACTTTGTACACATTTTTGCTACACCCCACAAGATTCCAAAATCTTTCATTTTAGTCCCTGCAGTTTCACTTTAGTCCTTGTATGGCCTAACATCACACATTGCTAGCCTACAGCCTAAAATCACATATCTAAGCATCATCACATTATACAATAATATCAAACACACATATTGCACACAAAATTTGCAATTTCAACACTTGTAAAATCAAATTCATTAGTTAAGTAGAAAATAAAATAGCGGGTATTACAGTATTACCCCCTTTAAGAAATTCGGTCATCCGAATTTAACTTATCTCTAGTCATGAAAAAGTGTGTAGATACCTAAAATGCATATCAACCTTTGTTTCCCACGTGGCTTCCTTGTGATTCTGATTTTGTTACAAAACCAAGATCGATAGAATTTCTCTAGACTGACGTTTCTTTACCTAGCTATCCAAGATAGTTACTGAAACCTCCTCGTATGGCAAATCCCTATTTAACTAGATGATATCTTGGCTTAGCATGTGCGAAGGGTTAGGAAGATGCTCGTTTTAATGGTGAAAAATTTTCACATGTCGAAACTCACTTTTTCTTTTGACATCATATTACTTGGGATATTACATTACTTCCCCCTTAAAGAAATTCGGTCCCTGAATTTCAACTACTGCCAATTCCTTCCTCATTGGAGTCATTGGGTTTCACCAAGCCCCTATTCCTTTCCTGATTTTATTTATTATTATTATTATTCTTAACTATAATACTTCTCGTACATTGTAACTTGAGCTTGTCCTCTTATCACGTCTATCCCATTCTAAGCTTTGTGTCATCATTTTCTTTATGACCTACAACTTGTGCTCTTTTACTAAAAACACTTTGCCACTAAAGGCTATCTCCTTTCCCATTCTTGCTTGGATAATTCTAAGTTGCAGTAACTAATGTGCCATGTTTATTTGTGCCCAGACTTATTCTTGTGCATTTTAATGGTTTACACAAGTCCGCTCGGGGACTTCCCCCTTAAAGATCAACCTTCCCATTTCACTTCATGTCCTCATCTCGAATCTTACCAACGCCTCGTAGCCATATGGCCTCACTTTGCCATGCATGCTCATTACACCTATTTAGGCTCATACACCGCCTACTATTAATATAATTTACTTCTACGAACCTCACATGATTGTGTCGAGTTTCCATCGTCACTAGCATTTCCTTACCACAAAGGCATATGATGATTACTCAAAGTCTTGTCTTCTTTCCTCTTGATGATTTCTCACTTGTGGGGACACTTCTAAAACTACCATAACTTTGTCCTATGCTCAACCATTATTTCAATAGGATAAACTAAACACTGATGCCCCTCAGGGCTTTGCAAGTCTCTACCTTGCAACTAAACCTAGTAGGTTATACTCCAAATCGGGTCATATCTTTAAGGAAAATAGGGTGTACTAATCACACGTTCTTTAAGAGATCCTTAATCATAGAGCAATTTAGTCATTCCCAAACGGTCAACTTGCTATCATAACCAACTCACAATGATTCTGGTGCTACATTTCAAATCTCAAGATCCAACTAAAATTTGACTAATCACCTTACGAACGAAACACCCTCATGTACATACAGCATGTTTGATATGCTAGCCAACATGCTAAAAATACCTA
Source organism: Biancaea sappan (assembly GCA_037074585.1). Taxonomy (NCBI): domain Eukaryota; kingdom Viridiplantae; phylum Streptophyta; class Magnoliopsida; order Fabales; family Fabaceae; genus Biancaea; species Biancaea sappan. Next base: position 50,557,421 of record CM073496.1, on the reverse strand, counting down.
ACGTCTTACACAATTTAAAAACTCTTTGTAAAAATCGTAATAGGTGGAGTGGAACTCTTTCCCACTGAACATGCTAATCTCAAGTACAATCACATTTGAAATAAGTTAACATAGATCTCTTTTCATTAAGCTTGACGTCACATGCAAACTAATATATATATATATATATATATATATTGGAATTCCCTTTTCAATAGACTGAATATCAATTAGGATTTTCTCTTCCCTATTCCTAAACGTTTGTAGTTATGAAATTTGAAAAGTTCATCTCAGGCCACCACCTATACAGACATATTCGACATTTCATAATCCCAATCAAGTTTTTGAAAATCACATGCTCAAATCCAAGCACTTTCTAATTGTTCGAGTATAAATCATTCTAATCAGGGCAATCTTAATGCAACCTGCCATAAACACAATGCAGATTTTCCAAATAGATAAAATTATCCCCAATTTACTTTGTCATATATATGTGGTTTCATGCCTTTGGTTTTCTTGGATCTTACTTTCAACCATGTCGAGTATCCAATCAAATTGGGTTATCCTCAATCTCATCGATCTATTGGGTTTCACCTTCAAACATAATTCATAACACCCGCAACATAATTCAAGTTATTACTTAGATAGTCTAGGGATCATCCCATTACTCAATCCATTATGGCCAACCATGGCACATTACTCACACTAAGGTAATTCTATTACGATGGTCTCTATTCTTTTTTAAGATCGGGTCATAGGACCCTATTACAAACTTCATATTGTTTTGAATTGAAATATCACCACATACCATCATCATCCCAAAGTATTTGAGATTAAGGCAATCATATTATCAAGTAAAATTACTATCACTTATCACATGAAGTGTTAGTAAATAGTACGATCCACCTAATCTACTGGGTTATCCTATTCTGCTCCTATGAACGCTCTAAATCTGAACCCCCACTATCTTTAAACTCACGAACTTTATTCCAAGTTTCCTAATGTCCAATCTATAAACCTTTTACATTCCAACCATAAACCATCCTTATCCTAAACCCTTTCATATAATAAGTAGGACCTTGGTAACTTATAAAGATAAGCCCAACACCTTTCGCATAATGAGGATATATTCAGTGTGTCTAATATAATTTAGTTTTGAAATCTTATCTCTAGACGATACAATCTGCTTAACCTACTGAATTGTCACCTAACTTGCATTAAGCCCACTCGAGTGTTCTAAGTCTTATCATCTCTCTTAACACATAGAGTTCATTGCTCGTGTTAAAGCCCTTTACACAATTGCATCCACTTATATTCAATCATTATACAAAAGAAGCTACTAGGTGGCCTAGATAATAGGTACCTCCCCTTACTTAACTTAAAGGTAAAAATTTATCCCCTACTAGGTTTAAACTTATGACTTATGTTTTAGGTTCTCTTATATCCAAATTATAAATCATTCATGCCTTAAACATTTCACATAGGAAAGATCCTTCCAACTTATAAGGGTAAGTTTAGCACAATAAGGACATATTCGGTGTGTTCTAATATGGTTTAGTCATAAAATCCTATCCTTAAATTCACCTTTACTAGGAAGATATGAACTAGGTTCTTACACCGGTCAATCAAATTAATACTCCTCTTTTTCCCACGAATTTAAAGCCTTGACCAATCTTTAACCATATTTGAATTTATGAACTTTTTATTAAAACACTTTGTCTCAGATATATGTTTATTCTTAACAATAGATTCATAAAGCGCTTAACCAGTTTGGGTACCTTCCCTTTTCACACAAGCATAATTCCTTATCTTTTATCCTTTTCCCTCACCTACTATTATTCACATGCTATTCTAGGGGCATGTTATAATTGAGCGAAATATTTCTCCGATCAAGGTCACATCTTCCTTGTTTTAAAGAAGGTTCATATCTTACAATGAAATTACTATTAATTGCTACGGAATCTAAATGATGTCCTTTTCACAATCCTTTGTTATCTTGATTTCTATATCTTTATACCTTGTTCAATTATCTAGTAATGGCTTTTAGTGAGCCTGTATGTCTTACAATGGTGATCCATCTGTATAGCAGGTATGATAAGCATTATCTCATATACATCTCAATGAAGTGTCCAACCCGTTCCGGAGTTGCTCGTTCATTAGTGTAACGGGGTCGCGTAGGCGCATCCTTACGGTCTTAACCCAAAAAAAATGCTTTTTGTAACCTATTGGAGGTGACAACGCTTTTACTCTACAAGCACTTTACTCAAGGCAGAGAAAAGCGTATACCATTACTATTGGGGAGTATGACACGAAAGAAAATAGGGATACACATAACTCTATAGGACCTTATGTGGATTCCCGTCCTATGGTCGTGCTGCAGTCACGACAATAGAGGAGGGCCCACTAAAGACGCCTTGCTCTGTAGTCACTAAGAGACCTAAAACCTGCCTCTGATACCAACTTTGTTACGACCCAAATTCCGAGCACGTGACCGGCACGGTGACACGAATTCTATGTCACCGTAAGCCTAATTAACAACTCTATTTTTACCCATTTTAAGTTATTCATATGAAATATTTAGCGTACATAGATTGAAAAACAAATATATATATATATATATATATATATATATATATATATATATATATATATATATATATATATTTATATATAATATAGATTAATATTTAGGAAATAGCATTTAAATATGAATAAATATTAATTAAGGTTAATATTAATTAAATTTAATTTAATTTATGAATGAATACTACTTAAAATAAATATATAAAAAAATATCAATTCATACAATTTTAATGTTTTAAAAAATAAATTATGATATTTCATTCATTCTCAAAGTCATGTTAACATAAATAAACCCCGTAATTTTTAAATCTCGATTTCTACCATCATTCGTATCATAAATTCTCAAAATAAATCTTCAAATTTGAATCAAATTAAATACAATAAATAAAGTAGTTTATCTACCCGAGAACCCCCTAGATGTCCTAGTTGACTACAGAGCTTCCTAAACTTAACAAAAATAAAATACTAACAATATGGGACTCACCCAACAATGGGACAGTCCAATGGCAACTACTTCTCTAGCGGGAGATTCTCCTTCACTATCTCATCTGAAAAGGAAAAATCAACGAGTGTGAGATAATAATCTCCGTGAGCGAACCAATTCCCGCCCTAATAAAATTCGCTATGAAAAAGCAATAAAGTAAAAAACATGGGTAAAAATTATAAAATCATAAGGAAAAATACACATCAAAGAATTGCAAATCAATCAGACAATTCAGACCAACGGAACTAGTACTCGTCAATGGCAAAATATCCGGGAGCGCCCGTAGGCTCGCTCAACCAATCTCATCATATCCGGGAGCGCCCGTAGACTCGTTTAACCAATCTCATCATATCCGGGAGCGCTCGTAGGCTCGCTCAACCAATTTCCTCAATTTTATTAACCCGCCATGACGCACAACCTCATCAGCAACGGTCAGGGCGCCTCACGGATTAAATCCGGGCTCACTTCCCTACCGAAGGAATCGTTGTCTCTACTCTCAGAGGTCAAGTCATCCTATTACCTGGATTTCCCGCTTGACATGAGAGAGGGTACTATCCCGCCCAAACACAAACAATATTCATCCAATAAAATAAAATACAACATCATAAATCATCAAGTATAAATCTCTAGATAATCTCAATTATCTCAAATATCAACCATCTCATAAATCACATGTGCATCCTTCTTCCTAACCAAAAAAAATAATAATAATAATTATTATCATCATCAATCATATTTCCACTATAGTCATTACCTATCTTTATACCCCATTACTTTAACACTTAAGATAATATTAAAGAAGAGTTAGTTCACTCACCTGGGTTCCTTGCTAAACCATAGCATGACATTCCAAGATTCTTCGATAATGTGCCAGATTTTCCTATCGTATGTTTGAAAGACAAACTTTGAAATTAAAACAGAAAGTTATTTTATTTCAGTTTTCTGACCTCCGTGTACTGTTTCGGCCATATCTCTCAAACGGTAGGGAGTTTTCGAAAGATTTTAGATTTTCTGGAAAATAGACGAAAAGAGCTTTCCGTGCATAGGTAATTTGAAAATTTTGGAGTTTTTTAGAGAGAGATATGGTCGTTTTAATTTTCAAAAAAAAAAAATTATTCCAGAATTTCTGAAAATAAATGTTCTTACCTTGTTTTAATTTTTGCTATAGATGAAACCCCTTTGTCACGTCCCAAAATCTGAGCACGTGACCAGCACGGAAAGTGAATTTCATTTCACCTCCGTAAGCCTATCTTTCTCTTAAGCATCATACCATTCTTTTTCTTGCAACCAAACCGAGTTCTCTATACACACTACAGTCATTCACATTACATCACTGAATGAACCTACCCGATTACAGAGATTTTTAGATTTATACAACTTAGAATAAGACTTAACTATTATACCTTTATCCTGAATAAATGAAAAGGTAATCATGGGCTAAGGATCCATAATTCCTTGTACAGATATTTACCTTCAGCTGTCAACTCTGAAAAAAATGTTAATAAGAGGGGTATGAGCAAACCACGTGGCCAGTGAACAAACAACACAACATTATGACAAAAAAAAATATCATGCATCATAATGATAACATGAAGCAATCATACGTAATCGATCATAATATAATATAATATAATTCATAATACTTCATAATTCATAATTCACAACAGCAAACAGTGAAATCAATTTCACACATTTCCCGTACCAACCGAGTCATCCAGGATACCTCTGGATCGTTGCCTGCGGCCCCCGCCGCATCCACCCTTATCGCTCCATGTATATTCTCCACCCTTATAGCTTCATGTAGATTTCTCCATGGGGTGCACCACCATGCCTTTCCATTCATTCCGATTACATACACAATCACAATCATAAATAACTCATAATCATTTACAAGTTTCATCACAACATAACTCATACTACTTTCCATACTTAATCACATTTTCATCAACGTGTATACAATCATTTACTGTTCACAGAATTTATCTTTTAAATCACATCTCAAACATAGAAGCTCATTTGTATTTACAAGTTCTCACAATGATATTCGTGTCTTCTTCACGCAACATTCATATAATGGTGTTTATGTATAGATATATCCATATCAATCTATTCGAGAACACAATTCTTTAATTCTAGAAAGTGCGCATGAATGTAACTTATGCAAGAAAATCTTAATTCATAATGAATATCAATATATAAGTTAACTATCACTGCCTTCACACTAAGATACACTACATGCTCTCACTATGATGCCAAGAACTTTAAAGAAAAGATTTAGTCATAGGAAGTATAAATCCCACTCACCTGGATTTCATGCTCTCAGCACTCCCACCTTGCGCTTTGACCATTCATATTGTAACCAGATAAAAACCATCAGGGTTACGAAATAGAAAAATTTCCTACCACTATTCCCGACCTTCACTTACTTTTCAAATCATAACTCCTAACTGGTAATAAATATCCAGATGAAACTTATACCATTGGAAACTAGACTCAAAGAGCTTTTCAACGATATTTAAAAAAAAAAAAACTGATGCTACAGTAACGGTTAACGCAGCTACAGTAACGTTGACCGAGTCAACGCTACAGTACATTGACCGAGTTAACGCTACAGTAGCCGAGAAAATCTGGAAAAATTTTCCCGATGAACAGTAATTTATGGGGAAAATTTTCGGATGTTCTTCGTGTTATTCATCCAAAAATCCTAAAATCATATCTAAAACAACATTTCTTTTGATTTCTTCCATGGGTTTTGTTTCTCAATGTCTAAGGAGTGTTTTAACACTAAAACCCCTAATTTTTACCAACAATCCAAGCTCAAATCTCAAATTTTCATCAAGAACACTAACTTTTTCAATTATCCAAATTCTATGAAATTTCTTCTAGTTTTCTCTAAATTTCTTGTTCTAATAACATCATAAACCACCTAGAAATGTTTTAGATTAACATCGACACTTAAATTCATCCATTAAAATATTCTACAAAAATTTTACAAAAAAAATAACCAAGGATTTGGTCTTGTAATAAGAGGAAGAAGAAGAAGAATATCAACTTACCAATCATCCTAACTTTCATAGCTTCCTTCCCCATGCAAAAATTGCATAAATGGTTGATGAAGAAATTTGACGCATAACTGAGAGAGAGAAAGTGAGGAAGCTACGGGAGAATGAGAGAAAGAAAAGAATAAGAGAGAAGTGTATACGCGTAGGCCCCACCAATTTCTTTTTCGATAAAATCGCTCATAGCCACCTTAGCTTATAAGATTTGTTCACTTTAATCCCTCTCGATGTTTCAAATACCACTTTAACCTCGAATCCATTATCTTTTCGGTACCGGACTCATAATTCATTCTCATAAGCTTTATTCTTCCTCTCAGGTTCCTATTTGGTCATTTCTCAAAAATAATCCATATTTTATTTTCTTTTCACTTTAGTCCTTGAGAATTTGTAAAAATTTCCTAAATTAAAAATTAAAATTTCTATTCCCAGATTTTTTTCACTAATTCAAAAAGTACATTTTCCACGTAATTAAATTTTTCAATAAACTTCAAATTATACTTTAAATATTCATATAAATTCTTGGAATATTACACCTTTTGAGTTCTTGTTTGGGCATGGAATGTGCATATCCTAGGACTATGTATAGGCTGTAAAACATGATGTGAGGTTAGGGTTGTTCTTATATTTATTTCAAAAGAAACAACATCACTAAAATGAAAGGGAAGATTATGACTTACCTTAATTTCTTCTTGCTTATTAGTTGTTAACTCCACTTGAACTTCCCAATATTGAAAATTGAGTGTTGATGTTTAGAAAAAAAGATTAGCCGAGAGAGTGTGCTTATGGGAGGGATTAGTTTGGTTGAGTATGTATTTGTTCTAGGATTTCTAACTTAGTTTAAAATAGACCAATTTAATTGTTTAAATTTAAATAGATTTTGTTATTCAAATTTTAGATTATTCTAATTAAAAATAATATGTTTAATTCAGATTTCTAAAAAAAACTTTTCTTTTCTTTTTTCAGATTTCATATTGGGATAATTTATCCTTCAATTTAATGTCTAATTAGATTGGTTAGTTTGGATAATTATCTAATTTGCTTATTTAATCTTTTGCATTATTCCTTAACTATTGCTACTACTATTTATATTATATGTATATTATTTTGTTTAGTTAATTTTGATTTGTTTTAATTACTATTACTAATATCTATTTAATTATTCCTTATAGTCTTCCGAAATCCCCTGTTGCTCATGGGATTCGTATCCTAGTTGGTTAATTTATCAACTTGTATTTTTATTAATTTCTTTTTGTTCCAATTTCAAAATTCAACTTTAAACGCCCAATCTTAGATTATGTAAATCTAATATCTTACTTCAAATGTTGGAAGGTATATTTCAGATTTTTCCTTTTTATTTGTTTTCGTAATCCATTAAATTTTTCCTTTTAGACATTTTTTGAATAAAACTATTTCTTAATTACAACTATATATTCCAAAAATAATATCTAGAGTTTTAGAAATTAATTTCCATTTTCTATTTCACAACAAGGTTCCCTATAATTTTGTCCATCTATTCCTATACTTTGTACACATTTTTGCTACACCCCACAAGATTTCAAAATCTTTCATTTTAGTCCCTGCAGTTTCACTTTAGTCCCTGTATGGCCTAACATCACACATTGCTAGCCTACAGCCTAAAATCACATATCTAAGCATCATCACATTATACAATAATATCAAACACACATATTGCACACAAAATTTGCAATTTCAACACTTGTAAAATCAAACTCATTATTTAAGTAGTTTGACTTCGTATATTATATAAGTGAGTGTAAAAAGTGGATAGCAGTCCGTCCAATTGCAGCCCTAAGGTAAGCAAAAGGGATATCTGAGGAAGCGATTGATCCAGTTTAAGTTTTCATTTCAGTTGGACTTTCTTCGCTTCGCCCAGCATTATGTTCTAAGGCAAATGCAATCTCTGAGTCTGTTACAGCGAGTGAGGCAGGAAGCTATTTTGAAAATGAATAGGCAAAAGACTCTGTCTGGGACGGTATGATAGGCTAGGGGCTAGGCTCCTTGTCAGCCATAGCAAATAAAATAGCGGGTATTACAATTCATTTCCAAGTCTATGTTGACATTGTTAATTAGAAAAAAGAAAAATGCCTTCCATATCTCAACCGACCAAACTCTGCCTCGAAAACACCATGAGTGTCACGACCCGTTTTCTTGGCACATGAACGGCACAATGATGAATATCCATCACTGTAAGCCTTTTGACAAATTCAACCCATGAGTTAGATTATTAATCATTATCTCTATATTCTAAAAATAATCATTACTTAATAAATACGAAGAAAATATATCAAAGTTTCTTATTTGATAGATTCTCAATACAAAATACATTATCATACTGAAATACAAGCCAAATACCAAACCCCTGACCTAGATGTCCTAGACGATTACAGAGCAACATAATCTATAACAATAGAGGGGCGTACCCGACAGTGGGATGGTCTAAAGTGATATACTCCTCTAGCGGATATTCTTCGCTGTCAACCTGATCTGAACAAAAAAAATTTGTACAAAGAGTGTGAGCTTTTAAACTCCGTGAGCGAATCGGCCTCGCGTTAATAAAATTCAAATACATCACCAGTCATGCAAGTATACCAGAAGGCTCATACTCAACCAATAGACATAGTTAGAAATTACATACAAGAAGATAAAAATTCATCCAATTCAACAAACGTTACTAGTACTCGTCAATGACAATATATCACGGAGAGCGCACACAGGCCAGCTCACTAATTCTGTATATTTCCGCCATGACGCACAACCAATTCAACAAACGTTACTAGTACTTATCAATGGCAATATATCTCGGAGAGCGCACACAGGCCAGTTCACCAATTCTGTATATTTCCGCCATGACGCACAACCTCATCCTCTTAGCTAGGGCGCCTCACGGATTTATCACCAATCCGGGCTATATCCCTACTGAGGGAATCGTTGTCTCCACATTCATTGGTCAAGACACCATTTCAACCGGGTTTTCCGCCTTGCCATGAGAGGGGGTACTGTCCCGCTCAATTACAATCAATAATACAGTATTTCATATCATAATCAGAAATACAATATAATATTCATCCATATAACAGATATAATATATAACTATATTATAGATTTATAAACCACAAATCAAGATAACCATTAAACTGTTTTTGAAAGATTCAAACTTCACATCATCATGAAATACTTGTTTCGCCTTATCCGTACTTCTAGATTAATTATCTCCTTAAATTCGTCATTCTGAATCTAATTTCCCCCTATGAATCTTGGGAGTGTCCTACGACATACTTTTTATCACCAGTAACGCTAAAACTCTATTAAAACCGGGTCGTTTCACTCACCTGGATTTCGTACGAGTATCACTTCTCTAAGTCGTTACGGACAAGAGTACACAGATGAATTTCAGTATTCCGCTACAGAGATTTTCATTAAAGATTAGAGAAAACAAGTTAGGATTGTTTTCGTACGGTCACTGTTCATATGTACGGTCACTGTTCATACATATGGATACTATTCATACGTACAGATACTATTCGTACATATGGTCACTATTCATATATACGGAGACTGTTTATACCAGAAATAGAGAATATAATCTGTAAAAGAGTACACCAGGTAAGTTCTCAGGAAAGAGTTGAGGGTCATAATGGACACACTTAAAAATCAGGTCTTTCACAGTTTACATCCTATTTCGGTAATCAGAGAATCAAAATAATATGTAAGCAGCTAAGGACAGTTTTTCTGATGTGGAAGATCAGCCAAAGCCGCAACCACAGAGCATACTTAAGAAAATAACTTCTAAAATTTGAAAGACATAGAAAGGGCATAGTATCCTTACCTAAACTGAAAAGGAAAGGCCCAAAATCTCAGAGGCCTAGCATTGGAGTAAGAGAAACTTAAGGAGAGAATAAGAGAAGTTGAAGGTGTGAGTTTAGAAGTGAAATGAAAGTGCCTATTTATAAGAAAAGTTAAAGGTATTATTTGATACTATGCACTAATAAAATATTCAACTAACTATTTATGAAAATGACATTTCTAATAATGTAATTTACTGTGCAAAATGCGGCGGTTTAAAATTGTTTTGTTACTATTTAAAACTTAAAGGGAAAACTATCCTTTCACCTTAAACCTTTAAGTTTCTGTTCAATTCAGTCCTTTCACTTTAGTCCCTGAGGGTATTTTTACACATAAAACGTCATTTTCTCCCACGAACTTCTTTCTAGTTTTCTTTTATAACCAAACCACATCTAGTACTTGATATTTCAATTGTATAAGTGAACAGTATCATATACGTAAATAGTATTATACAAGTGAACAGTACCGTATACTGAAATAGTAACAGTAGTTTGTAAACAAATATTTATATTTTATTTTTCATGGGTATTACAATGAGATCGTATAGTACGTGGAAAAGAATTTTAAGGAAAAGAAAAAGAAAAAAATTAAGAAAAAAAAAAGGAAAAAATATTAAAAACATGTTCGATAGGACATAAAAAATAAATAAAAAGATTTAATAGATTGCACAATATCACTGTCGAATCTTCTCTGCCAATACGCCATCACCGTTAACTCTTTTTTGATGGTACTGACATCTTTATTGTTGTCATCACAAAAGGAAGGAGAGGAGAAAGAAACACAAATCACTCGCCAAAATCTGATTTCATTTTTTTGGATTTTGTTGTTTGGTTTTGGAGTTTACTCGAGGGCAAACTTGTCATCTATGATATGAAATTTCTTCCAGCTCTCGCTTTTTCATCTGATATCCAACAAAAAACGTCGTACAATTAATGATGGAAAATGTGATATTAGTTTTCCATCGTGGGAATCTATGGAGTTGCCTTTCTAGTGTACCAAATGACTACAATCGATCTCTCCACTGGAATTCCATTATCTCTTAATGGAAGGAAAGCATACCAAACACTTCTAAGGTGGTGTTTGGATATGTATTTGGATTGTAAAAGTGTGATAATAATGTCCCAATACGATTTTGCAGAATAATGTGAATGTTTGGATCTTTTTTCAAGCATAATCTATTCTCAATTAAAATCAATGTTTGGCTCATCACGGTTTAGCATAGCTTCTTCCATTATCGATTATTTCATCGTGATTTGCTTTGTTCCTTTCTTTTTGGTCATTCCCTTCCCTTTTGTCTTCCCATTTTTATGGCGTCCCTGTTTCTTCATCTCTATTTTCTGTTGAGATGAGAAACGAGAATAGAGACGAAGCATGAAGATGAAAATAGAGAGACAGAGAGAGTCAAGAAAGCAGAGAGTGTAGAGAGAGTCGAGAAAGCAGGGAGTGTATTTTAACTTTTCAATTTTCACTGACCCATGGTTATCACTTAGTGCCACTGTGAACCACCATTCTTACAGCACTTTTGATCACCAAGAGCCACCAATGGACGAAGACAACACCAAGAGGAAGAGACGAAGTTAATTGAGTAATGAGTTGACGAAGCTAAATGAATGGACGAAGTATTTTTCCGGAGCTTTCAATTTGAGCTGGTAAAAGAAGGGAATGACACGTATTTTCTACTTCCAATCTGATTTTTAATTCCGTAGCTTAAATTTTTCTAAGCTTCTTCCTCCAAAAGTTCTCGTTCCCTTGAGTCCTTTTTTTTTTTTTTAATATTTACCTAATTTTCTCACCAAATCCTTAAAAAATTACACTTTGAAAAATAATCCTTAATCCAATTAAAGTAAGATAATATAAAATTCACACATTTTTTTAGTAATTATACATTCAAAATTATTTTTCTTAAATAATATACAAACAAAATTTATTTTTTAAAATCACTTTTTCTAATAACAGTTTTCAACCATAAATCATATTTATATAAACTTATGTTTGTCTAAAACTAATTATATTCAAAACTTAGGTTTATCCAGTTGTTTTTGAAACACCTACTAATTGTCTTCTTGACAAGAAAATTTTTATTAGTTTGGTTATTTTAATTTTTAAGTAGTAAAAAAAATATTTATAAAAAATTTGGCATGTAAAGTAATTAATATCTGAGAAATAATTAAGACTAAAATATATAAAAAAAATTAACATTTTAATATTATTTAGATAATAATTGTTTTTGGCAAGTCAGTTTATAACTTATAAATTAGCTTATAGCTTATTTGACTAACTTATAAGTTCGTTAAATGTGTTTAGTAAACGAGCTTATTTTAGTAGTTTATAATTTATTTTGATAAATTACCTTGAGTAGCTTATAACTTATAGCTTAAAACTTAAAATTTTTTGTTCATATTTTGTCTTTATATTTTTTAAAAATACTCATTATGCTCCTTACTTTATTATATCTTATTTATTCATCTTTTATTATATTTATATTTATATATAATATATTATACATATATAATATTATATATATGATAAAAATATATAATATATATAAAAATAATAAAATATGTAAATATATTTTATTATATATTTTAAAATATAATAATATATATATAAATATATTATATATGTAAAAATATATTATTCATATATAAAATATAATAATGTATATAAATATATATTTTTAATGAAATTTATATTTATAATAATTTAAATTAATTTAATTAAAAATAAAAATAATATATTTATTTATATTATTTTAAAATTAAAAAATATATGTCATGTTATGTTTTTCAACAATTTTAACAGTTATTTTTATTTAAAAATTTTAATTTAAATAAATTAACTTATAAATTATAAGTTAAAAATTAGTTTATAAACTATAGCCTACAAACTTATAAGTTCATTTTGTTGAATATAATTAATATGTAAAAGATAAATTATAGAATTTTTATATTTATTATGCTTAAATATTTTATAAATAATTTCAAATTAAAATTCACATGACAGCGCCATTAGATTTTAGCGGCTCACACAATCATCGGCGGCGCCAAAGAAGCGAATACTGCAGTGGCGGTGGTGTGGCAGGGTCGAAATCCCTAAAAGAGGAGTTGGGAGCAGTATAACGGCACGCAGGCCAAGCTTGTTGTCTTCGAAGAATGGCCAACGACTCCTCCTCTTTGTTCTCCGGCATTCGATTTGATAGAAAGAGGTTCGGCAGTGATATTGCTAAGTTCGAGGTAGGAACTGTCCCTCTTCGTTCGTTTGGCTTTCGAGAAAAGTTCTGTATTTTTTGGGCAAGTCTGATTTAGAGTACAGTTTGCCATTCGTGCTTCAAATGTTTGTTGTTATTAATATAAATAACTTTTTTTTTCAAAAGAAAAAAGAAAGCGATCATTCAGTGAAGATTTCGAGCCCAGTTGAAATTGAGGAAGCAGAACCAGTTGAAGGTAAAGTGTCTGCGAAGAAGAGGAAGCGGAAGGGAGCGGTGTCAGGTAAACTTCTTACTTGGCGTTTTTTGGATTAGTATACTATTTGGTTGAGTTTTATCTAATATTTGCTTCGTTTCTTCTGGGAAAACAAAACAAGAGCAGAAACGGTTGACGGATTTAGTGTCTTTAAAAAATCAAAATCAACGAAACATCAAATAAAGGATGAAGATAAAGTTGTCAACGAGTCAGTTCAGCGGACGAAAGAACAAAATAGGCAACTTGAGGTTCTGTCTTTCTTTCTGCTTTGTGAAAAATACGTAATTGTCATTATTCGAACTTTTTTACCAACTTCCACTATGAATTGCTTTTTCTGTCGTATGTTCAGCGGGACGCTCTCTTCAGGAAGAAGCATAACATTCATGTGTCTGGGTATAATGTCCCGTCCCCGCTTCAAAATTTTAATGAGTTGAGCTCAAGGTATTCTCAAACTTATTTTCGCACGTAATTGTGTCTATATTTCGTAATTAGACTTGTCCTGCGACTAGTAGAATACTTTGTCCTAACTTCCCCCATGTTCATGTTTTCTGATGCGATTTCAATTATGGTAAACAAATTCCCTGTAGACTAGATATTCTGTGCAAATATTCATCACCTAGCGTCTGTCTGTGGTTACTACTGCATTAATTATTAGCCCCTTATTATTCATTTTACATTTTAAGGAGAGGACATCTTGATATAGAGGGCCTTTCTTAACTGTTTTTGTTGTTGGAACCAACTTATCTTCTGTATGTTTTTTATTTTTCTGTTTAAGTTTGTACTTTATAACGTACTCTGATTTAGATTCTAAGTAAATTATCCACAGATATAAGTGTGAACCATACTTATTACGCAATCTGGCAGAACTTGGATTCAGAGAACCAACACCTATTCAAAGGCAGGCAATTCCTGTACTTCTACATGTATGGAATTTCTATCTAAGTTACTTGTGCATTTATTAAACTTGTTTTTCTAATATTTTTGTTATCCTAAAATACACACAGTAATTTGGTTATATTTATATCCACTTGATAAGGACCCGGACATAATTGTAAACATAATTCTATTTCCCTATTTTTCCCTAATAATTTTGTATCAGGATCGCGAATGCTTTGCCTGTGCCCCTACTGGCTCTGGAAAAACGTTGGCATTTGTTTGTCCCATGCTTATGAAGCTTAAGGTATTACTCCTTGTATTTACACTTCCCATGTCCTAGGTTCCTGTAATCAACTTTCTTTTACAGGACCCATCAAAAGATGGCATTCGAGCTGTTATCCTTTGTCCTACTCGTGAACTATCTTCGCAAACATACAGAGAATGCAAAAAGATGGCTAAAGGAAAAAAATTCCGTATCAAGTTAATGACTAAAGAGCTAGCAAGAAATGGTGATTTTTCAAAATTTCCATGTGATATACTTATATCCACACCACTTCGATTACGCATGGCTATCCGGAAGAGAAAGGTTGATCTCAGCAGGTGTGTGATAATATATATCTTATTCTTGTTGAGATAACCTTGAAATGCTTGAAAATTGAATACAGACTATTATAGAGGTGATTGTGATTAAAGTTCTTGTTGAGATAACCTTGAAATGCTTGAAAATTGAATACAGACTATTATAGAGGTGATTGTGATTAAAGTATTGATCAATGATCTTCATAGAAAAGAAAAATCTTCTCTAAGTTAATGTCTTTGAGCCATGAAAACCCATATTGCTAAGTTATTAACTTTGTAGTGGATAATGAATTTGGTGGACACAGTCCTATTGGGGTATTCAAAAAACTTTTATAGTTGCTCTGTCTATGACTTGTATAGTAGTTGTCTGACCACAGATGATTGATAGAACTAATCTGTAGTGTGTTCAGGTTATCTGCACGGTTAATCGAGAGCATATTTTTTCATTATAAATGTTGTACAAGATAAAATCAAGAACTTAATTGCTACAAATTCATCCCCTTTCCATCCTCTTTTTGTGTATTTATTATATAATATGAGGTATGCTTCATCTCTAATTCTGTGATAATGCCAAAATAAAGTTCATATAATGTGGTAATGAAACTTAATTTGGACTCAGTTTGATTATAATGAAGGTGTCCAAAGACCAATCAGAGACCTACTTTGTTGTTAATGCATATGCAACAATCTCTGGGGTCATAATCCATAAGTTT
The DNA here is from genome assembly GCA_037074585.1 of Biancaea sappan. Classification (NCBI taxonomy): domain Eukaryota; kingdom Viridiplantae; phylum Streptophyta; class Magnoliopsida; order Fabales; family Fabaceae; genus Biancaea; species Biancaea sappan. The sequence continues at coordinate 50,541,823 of CM073496.1, read as the reverse complement.
ATATGTAAAGCTATAGTAGCAGTGACCACCAGTTGTACTATTACCTTATCTAAATTTTCCATATTGTTTAAATGAATTAAAATGGTTGAAAATCGTTTAAGATGGTTTGGGCATGTGCAAAGGAGACCGTTGGAAGCGCCAGTTAGGAGAGTTGAGCAGATAGTTTGGAGCCCTATGAAAAAAGGTCGAGGAAGACCAAAAAGGACACTTAGAGAAATTATTGAACGGGATCTTTTAGTAAATGAGATATCTAAAGAGTTGGTCATTGATAGAGCTCAATGGCGTCGTGCGATCCATGTAGCCGACCCCACTTAGTGGGATAAGGCTATGTTGTTGTTGTTGTTGTTGTTTAAATGAATTAAAAGCCAATAACAATTATTTGATCAGTCAATTGAACTGGCAAGTTATAGTTCCTGAACTTAGTTCTAAAATCTGCTTAATTTCTTTTTCATGTCAAGTCTACCTAATGAAAATGCAAGTTTGGTGGGATGAAAATATTTCCAAAAGCAAAAGGATTTTGCTACGGGGAGGTTACCAATGCATGCTAGTCAATTTTTTTTTTTCCAGGGGATGAGACCCAGGAAGAATACGCTCGACCTCCCCATAGCATTTCCCAAAGCAAAAAATTTACACAAGATTGGGGACCCCAATTAGGTGACATATGGGGATTGCTAACCTCTTTACTAGTGTTGTGGAGGTTAGCAATCGTGAGATTCAGTGGGACACAAAGACCCTCATTTTATCATATGAAATAAATGTGGATATTTAATTAATTTTGTGATAAAGATAACTTCAAACATTTTTTATTAAAAAATTAGCATATTTTGTGAGTACACTTTTGATCTATTATAACCATTCTAGAAAGTAGAAACCAACTGGAGCAGTTGAGCTACAAATCCAAATTATACAGAGATGGGGCTATATAACATATCTTTATGATGATTAATAGTCATTACATGATCCAATAGGTTAAGAACTCTGATCTGAGCATTTTCTTAGGCAATGAATGGCTTTGCTGGAATATATTGGGAAGTTTTAGCATGATGCTAGAAGCTATAGGATTGGTTCACTTGGAGTTATCTGTTCTTTCTCCTTTCTCTGCTTACGGAGTATAGTGGTTCAAATTGTGATTCAAAGGCACATCTAATTAACAAAAAAGGCATATTGGCTTTCGTATTGCCTTTGAGGAATTGTATAGGGCTCACCCTGGATGGTGTACCCCTGATCCTCCACTTAGGGAGGATCTGCAAATTTTAAAGAGAGAGAGAGAATATAACGAAAGCTGTATCCAACCATCATGGAATTCATCTGCTTAGGGAGCGTACCACTGATCCTCAACTTAGGGAAGATCTGCAAATTTTAAAGAGAAAGAATATAACCATACCTGTATTCAACCATAATGGAATTCATCTTCTTAGAAAGAAGATTAGAGAGAGAAGAAAAGAAAAAGAAATGCATGTGATAAGAGGGAGAGAAAGAGAAGCAATTGAGAAATTGGTTTGATGGTTTTACAAGAAAAAGAAGGGAAGGAGGAGAGTGGAAAAAAGAGAGAGCGTATGTGAGGGTTTTGGTGTGTATGACAGATAGATTTGTAAAAATATGCTCATTTTAATAAAAAATAATGTTTAGAATTTTTTTCTCATAAATTGCTGTACTACCCATATTGTGTTTTTGTTTTATATGAAAAAAATGTGGGTTTTTTTTTGTCCAACTAAAAATGTGGAGATTGCTAACCTCCACACCACTAATAGACGGTTAGCACTCCCATGTGTGTGTATATATATATATAAGAAAATTTTGTGGTTCAATTGCAGTTTTAGCTTAAGGCCAACTACCTATATTGCTTTACTTTATACGTTTTAACTTTGGCAATGATGTTTTTAGCCATGTCTTATGTTGTATCTGAAAAGCCAGTAATATTTATGTAGTGCCATTGATTTTTTTTTTTTTTCCTCCAACTTTTGGCTGCACTGCAGAGTAGAATATCTTGTCCTGGATGAATCTGATAAGCTATTTGAGCTTGGATTGTTGAAGCAGATTGATTCTATTATCAAAGCATGCTCAAATCCCTCAATTATACGCTCACTTTTCAGTGCTACTTTACCTGATCTTGTTGAGGATCGTGCTCGGGAACTTATGCATGATGCTGTTAGAGTTATTGTTGGCAGGAAGTAAGATTGGTGCAAAATTTTACAGAACCATAGCATACACACATCCCTTTAATGTTTTTCATTACATGCCCTGTTTTAATGTGAATCAGGAATATGGCTTCTGAAACAATAAAGCAAAAATTGGTTTTTACTGGAAGTGAAGAAGGAAAACTTATAGCAATTCGCCAAAGTTTTGCAGAGGTATTTTGCTAATTTGAATGTTTAATATAAAAGTCCTTACATTTAGGATTCCATATGCTTTAAAAGTTTGTGCATATTTTATAATATGTTACAATCCTGCACTTTGATAGCCTTGTTAACCATCACACCAGTATTGTAGTATATTGTATGAGCTTGATATCCATCATTAAGAAACCCTGTTTATTCATGCATGTAATACACAGTTCACGATCTGGGTCTTTGAAAAGTTATGTTAAATTTAACTGAATATAGCTTGATATGATTATTACAGTAACACTAGCTTTTGGAACTAGAAATAATCTGATATAGTAGATCTCCTCCTTTTGGTTCATTCTTCATAGCATTATTCTATTGCTTGCATTTGTTGATCCATTTCTTTCTTTTGCTCATATCTTGTAGAGTTTAAATCCTCCAGTACTGGTCTTCGTCCAAAGCAAGGAGCGAGCAAAGGAACTCTATGGTGAACTTAAATTTGACAACATTAGAGTTGACGTCATCCATTCTGATTTGTCTCAAAAGGAGGTAGGTTTCAGGAACTTCAAATGAAAATTTGGATGCTGTAAAATATGAAGATTATCTATATCAAGTTATAACCTCCTCTTCCTTCCCCTTCGCCCGTTCAACACACACAGAAAAAAGAAGAAAAAAAAATGTAACCTGTTGCGTGGCAGAAGTGAATATGGTCAAATTATCTCTGTATTATCCATCCTTTTCACCATCATTGTTTTTGTTCTTGTCAAAATTATCACAATATGCAATTAATCATGGGTTTCTTTAGGACGTGGTCATCTTGAACACTTTGCAGTCCACTACTATAGCTGACTTGGTAATTAAGCTGTGATTACATTTTTTTTTTTTAAATCTGACCTTTAGAATTGAATGCAGCGAGAAGATGCTGTTGATCATTTCAGAGCTGGCAAAACATGGGTTTTGATTGCTACTGATGTAGTTGCTCGAGGCATGGATTTCAAAGGCGTGAAGTGTGTGATTAACTATGATTTTCCAGATTCTGCTGCTGCTTACATTCACAGGATTGGTACTGTTATTTTATTTTAGCCTTGAGGAAATATATCGTGTGGTGATTTTTGTAAGTTGTAGTATTTTCTCACGGAATCTTATGTTATGTTTGCTAAATCCTTGTATTCTTTGAATTATTTTTGCCGGAATTATTTGTTGGCTAAATAGAAAATGTTGGTTTCCAAATAGGTCGTTCGGGCAGAGCAGGGAGGGCTGGAGAAGCTATAACCTTTTATTCGGAGGAAGACATTCCATTCCTGCGTAATATAGCTACTCTGATGGCAGCTTCAGGTTGTGAAGTTCCTTCTTGGCTCTTGGAGTTACCCAAAAAGAAGTGGAAGAAGCACCGTCCCAAAAGAGAATCTATCTCAACCAAACCAAAAGTATAATATAGCATGGTATTTAGTCAGATGTTTCGCACTGATATCTACCAACATCAAGGAATGTTAAGACCTAGAATGGAAATGGGCGGACCTGACGTACGCGGTAAGTTTTTTTTTTTTTTCTTCCCTCTTTTTGGGGAAGTCATTACTCTTATGTGCTGTAGACTTCGAAGGAAAGTGTAATGGCTCTTCTCAATACTCATATTGTAGTATTGTCATACAAAGTGTGGATTTTTTTTTCCCTGAAGAACATTGATTTTTTGAGTAAACAATACTAACAGGTCCCTAGCTATCACCTCCCAATCGTCCCATCCCTTCTTTTCCCCTCTTTTTTGGAATGTCATTTATAAAGAAGACTATTCTAGAAATTGCTTATCAGGCTTCCCATTTGAAGCATCCACTTTGCTTCTGTAGAGGCAATTTAGCCTGAGTTTTCTCTGCTATTGCTACCAAATGATCTTAGATGTTTTCTACGCATGGTTAATATTATACCCGAAGCACATTTTTTCCCCCTACTATGCATGAGTGATGTTAAGAGGTGGGGATTAAGGGCTAAAAATCTTAGATGTTTTCTACGCATGGTTAATATTATACCCGAAGCACATTCTTTTCCCCTACTACATGGGTGATGTTAAGAGATGGGGACTAAGGGCTAAAAATCCAACTTGGATGGTGGAAGGACCATACATCGAGACAAAAGCCCGGATAGATTCCACTGCCATAACCTTCTCTAAAGGTAACTGCATCTTTCTTAAATGCAAGCTGGATGAGATGTGACGAAGACAATACCTGTTAGTCGTAGCCTACGGATCCTCTGCTTTCAAGCAAAGAAAAGCAGTACTTTTCTTTTTTAGCAACGATTAAAACCGTTGCTACAATTTTGAAACTGTTGTTAAAATAAAAGTGTTGATTTTCTTTTTTCGCAACGCTTGTTTTTTGGCAACGGTTTTTAAATTTTAGCAACGGTTTAACTGTTGTTAAAAAAAGAAAAGCAAAAGATCCGGGCTTTAGTCGTAGTGTCACTAGTGGGTGTTTCTAATTGAGGAAACAGCAGCATCCGTCATGATGTATTTATTCAATCCATATGAAATCAAGAGCCATTCATTACCCGCTTATAGATAGAGCCTTGAGAGAAACCACAACCTTCCATTGAGACGCAGCTTTCATAACGCATTTTATCTCTCAAACACTTAACCAAAAAAGAAAAAAGTATAAGACCTTCATAACTCCAGTAGCATGTATGAATGGAAACGTGCCAGGGGTAAATAGTTGCTGCCATGCGCGGTAATCGTGAGATCTTGGGTATCTGGAAGTCACAGTATATTAGGGGCATTGTTAACATAAAGTCGGACTGTGAAACTTATACAAAATACGTCTCTTCAACCGTGCTTCTTAGCACAGTCTGAAGCACAAACCCCTGATGTTTCTTTTGCAAATGTCTATGCTAGTTTTTCGCTAGGGTGCTATATTGCTAAACTGGCAGTCACAAAATCACAGTTAAGTAACGTTGACATATGTATCTTTATTATGCCAAAATATCTTCATGGCAGCCATTAATGCACAAATCTCGAAGGGCAAGTATGCATGGGGAATTGCGTATTCAGAATGGAACGAAACAGACAACATGATCCAATAGCTTGTGTATTGCTGGTTACTGAAGCTGAATTTCTTTCCTTTTAATTCCTTTTCTGTTTCTTGGGACAAAGTGCTATTCCCATAAATGGACCCAAGTGAAGTCAGATCCTTTATGAGTAGCACTTTGGACTTTTTGCCCAAAAACACTTATCTGAAACAGAAAATCAGAATCAGAAACTCACTGTAAATAAGACCAACAACGTGGTCAGCAAAGCCCACAACCCAAAAAGGGTCCTAACTCTTACCAGCCATATTGAAATGAAGTTAAAAAGCGCAACGTGGTCACTGAGTTTCTTTTTTTTTTTTTCCTTCAATTTTTTTAAAAAGACTATTATTGTGACTTGATGATGTGTAATAAAATTAAACTGAACCCATAACTGTAACTAACTGCTAAAAAAAATTATTAGCCTCATAATTGCTCTCTATAATATGACCTTTTTCATCATTTATAATTATTTTGACAAAGACGATCTCAAAGATCACTGCCAATTTCCATTTTCAAAATCCCTTTAATGGACTTATGGTCAAGTCCAAATTAAAAATTCAACAATATATAAAGAATCAAAGACACAAGTTAAATGGCAGATTCCTCAATTGTTGAATGATGGGTATTGGGTAACATCCCAACTGCTATTTGGTGTTGGATAGCAACTCATGCTCTAACACTACCTATTCTTATTTTTTCTTATATTCCTTTTACTTCAAGTGACACCCAAGCGAAGCAATACCTCACCAATGAAATACCTCCAAACATGTAACTGTAAACATTCAGTTTGGCGGTACCAATCATCATATTTTTTCTATTGTCCCAACGTTTTCCTTAAGCTCTAACAATCTTTTGGAGCCTCTCAAAGCTTCACTCTATATTACATAACCTCCCTCTTCTTTTCCTCCACTGATACATCAAAATCCTTGAAGCATTCTTCTGCAGTTTTAGAGGGTTTGCAGAAAATGGGGTCTCTAGAAAGATCAAAGAAGAGAGTTCAGTTATGGAAGAAAGCCATGGTTCATTTTTCTCTGTGTTTTGTGATGGGATTCTTTACAGGCTTCGCTCCGACAGGTAAATCGTCAATCTCCTCGACACATGCTGCTTCTGTTTCCAATAGAACAGAACTTGCACCACAGCCTACTGTCATGTCACAGACAACAAATGAAAATCGAAGTTTGATAGCTACAACGTTGGAGGAGAGACCCACGAGTCCTAGAGTCCCTAAACAAGACGCAAAGGTGCATAATGCAGATGCAGATCCTAATTTCGAGCCACGAAGACACATAATCATAGTGACTCCAACGAGCACAAAGATTCCCTTTGGATTAGTGTTCTTGAGGAGGCTGGCCAATACTATAAAGCTCGTTCCTCAGCCATTGTTGTGGATTGTGGTGGAACCACCTACGGAGTCCACAGAGGTTTCGGAGATACTGAGGAAAACTGGGATCATGTATAGACATTTGGTGTCCAAGGAAAACTTCACGGACTTGGAGGCTGAATTGAATCACCAGCGAAATCTTGCACTGAAGCACATTGAGCATCATAGGCTAAGTGGGATTGTACATTTCGCTGACCTTTCCAACGCTTATGATCTTGAATTCTTCCATCAGCTTAGAGATATTGAGTATGAAATCTACTCTTACTTTTTCAATTCTTTCTAGTAAATTGATAGTGGTTATGTTAATACTTACCCTCAGTTACCGGTGGGAAACCAGTAATCCATTTTCTCCATTTAGATTGTGTATTAAGAGTAATTTTTTAAAGTAAAACTGGAACATGTGGTGGGTGGAAGATTAAAATAGAATAAATTTGTAAATTGATGAATGAAAGGCAATTGGAAACTCTTTAGGTATACCTAACACCAATTATAATTAAGTACGCATTATATTTCACTCTTCCAGGTCACTTGTTATAGCTAGTATGACATCTGATCAAACAGCCAACGACTTTAGTATTTTCTTTATATTTCTGTCCTGATTATTCAGAATCAAAGTTCATACATTCAAAGGTTTTACATTATATATATAATAAGGTTGATTTGAAAACTGAGCAGGGTGTTTGGAACGTGGCCAGTGGCAGTATTAGTGGGAAACAGGAAGAAAGTGAAAATAGAAGGGCCAGTGTGCGATTCTTCACAAGTGATAGGGTGGCATCTGAGGAATATAAACAATGAAAGTGACAGTACAACCCCTCCTATTCATATTTCAAATGTTGCATTCAACAGTTCAATCCTGTGGGACCCTGAGAGATGGGGTCGAACTTCTTCTGTTCAAGATACATCTCAGGTACATATTATCCTCAACCATCCCCAATGGCATTTTTAGGGTAATTCTTATATCATAACTACCAAACCTCCCTCTGGTTGGTGTTAGAATATGGGATTTTTTAAAACAGAAAATATAAATTAGTCCATGAAAGATCGTTTTTTATTTAGTCTTTAAAATTTAAGTATCCAACAAATTAGGTTTTATAAGTTGTATATTTATCAAAGTTTAGAAAACTTGACTAATCATTGAACTAATCGAGCCATCAATTCAAGGATAAATAGTCAAATTGATAATATTTAAAATATATTAAAATATATAATTAATGTATATGTTATAGATATTAAAATATATAATTTATAATATTAAAATATTTAAGACATATTATAAATATATATTTATAATAGTCTTATATCTTCTCCTAATAACTTAAATTTTTGGAAATTTTTTAAAAATACATAATAATATTCAATAAAAAACTAAAAATTCAAAAAAAAAAATGGTTGAACCTGTGAGTTTTATTAGTTCGATTGATTTTTCACTGGTTTAAATGCTTACTAATTCTTAGATCTAAATTAGACCGAACGCTTGGCCGATTCACTAGTTTTTCAGTCAAACTGTCCAATTCGATTTAGTTCTCTAAATTATGATATTTACTTATCTTTGAAGTACTAACTTAGTCACAATGTATAACAAGTAAATAACATTAAGAGTAAATTACTCATTTTCTTTCAAAAAATTACAATTATTTCAATTTAGTCACTAAAGGATTATGTTTATTTCAATTTGGTCTCTTTGTTTGTCAAGGTGACGTTTTAGTAGCAAAAATTTTGAAATTTAACAATAATAAATTTTGTGATTTAATAACAAAAATGACCAAATATTGATAAATACAATTAAGTAATTTTTTAAAAATTAAATTAAGATAATTGTGATATTTTAATGACCAAATTGTTTATATATATATATATTGGTTTCATATTCATATTCGTATAAACCTTCACCGCTTGAGATTTGAGAATTGGTTTCGTTAAGGTTTGGGCATCATGCAACAACTTTAAATAGGAAAAACCAAAAGAGAACAAAAGTGAAGTATTAGGTAATATAATAACAACCTGATTGACTTGCTCACCTAATCAGAAGGAAACTTAAAGTGTTCTCTACTCATGCATAATGTCACTAATTATGTTGTTTTTCCCTTTACTCAAACGTACAACCCACTCTCAATATATATATATATATATATATATATATATATCCAAATTAGAGGTGCAAGTTTGTTCCCTGTATGCATTCCGTTACTAAAAATGTTGATTCTTATAATTAATTCCCTTTTTGATTATTGGCCTGTGTTTTGGTTTTCGTAGAATTCAATCAAGTTCGTGAAGCAAGTAGTACTAGAAGACGAATCAAAGTTAAATGGGATTCCACCACAAGGCTGCTCCAGAATCTTGCTTTGGCGTTTCAATTTTCGCTACAAAACAAAAATTCTCAGAACTATTTCATCATAATGATGAAGTGGAAAGGCCAAGCAAATAACTAATATTGAAGCAAATACAAAGATGGGCGAGTGCAGGAATTCCTTTTCTACTTTCAGGAATTTATTCTTTCTTTCTTTCTTTTTTAAACAAAAACATTTGGCTCTATTTTTACACATATCTTTTGTATGTTCATAATTTTATAGGTTCATAAAAACTCATGTTTTTGATAACTTACATTAATGAGAGTTTCCCCTACTAAGAAGAAGCAGAGACATTCAATCTTACATCACCTGTTATTTCTTTTTTCCAAGTTTCACAAGTTATTTCTCTTTTCTAAGTTTCACAAAATTAGATGAGTCATTAGATCGGTCAAGGCACTCGTTTAAATGTCAATGGTCGGACCGTAGTCAAATCACAGTCCAACTAGTAATACTTAAAAAATATTAAAATAGTAAAATATATAATTAATCTATGTGATATATAGATATTAAAATATTAACATATATAATATTGAAATATTTAATGCATGTTACATATATATATATATATATATCAATATTAGATCTTATCCTAATAGCTTAAATTTTTAAAAATTTTTTAAAAATAAATAATAATATTCAGTAAAAATTTAAAATTAAAAAAAAATTTGTTAAAGTGTCAAACTAGTCAGTTTTATCGATTTTCTACATGTTTAAACGTTTATCGATTTTCATATCCAAATCAAATCGAAGATGTGCCGATTTACTAGTTTTTCGTTCGAATCGATTAGTCTAGTATAATTCTCTGAACTATGCTTTTTTAGGATAAAAACAAAAGTGATTATTTTTTTTATCAGGTAATTAAGTGAATAATTAATGAAACATTTGGGTCAGGTTGGGCTTTTTTTTGCTATACACATAGAAGATATGGCCCACTAGGCTAACCCACGGTATTCTGTTCATGGAAAGCCATGAGAGGCCCTGCCGACAGAAAAGTTGTGATGACATTCCTGTTTTGAGTGACTTTTTAAGATTATATTCTTGGATAACCCCCAAAAAAAAGAAAAACAAAAGAGGAGAGAGAAGTATATTTAATTATTTGCATATACTTGTCTTATTGTTCAAGCAAAAAGAACATAACTTTTATAATACTTTAGATTTGGATTGGATGAGAAAATGTATTCTTAAATAAAGTGAATTAAAACGGTTAAATTATAATTTTAATCAATTTAGTTTTACCAAAATTATAAGTTGATTTTTATACTTTATTTTCATATAAAATGATCTCTATATTTTTTATATTTATATAAGTTAGTTCTTATTGCTAGTATGGTTAATTATACTATTAAAATTATCTTACATGATAGTTGATGTGTATATTTGTAAACACGTCAGCATGTCCAGTTATTAAATTTAACACAATTTAACCATTATGTCAACAAAATTCTCATTCTGCCCTTAACTCCTAATTTCTCTAGCCTAGTATCTACATTAAATTTTATTGACATGATGACTGAGTTGTGCAAAATTTAATAATTAAACATACTGATATGTTCACAAATGTACACATCAGTCGTCATGTAGGATCATTTTAACAACAAATTTAACTGTACTGACGATAATGACTAACTTACGTGGATGTAAAAAATATAAGATTATTTCACATGAAAATAAAAGTATAAGAACCAACTTATAATTTTGGTAAAATTATAAGAACCAAAAATTATAATTTAACCAATTAAAATATAAGTTGCAGACGTTATGTTTAATTTTTTTGTTTTGCTATAATACGACAACAAAAGTTTTGTCAATTTTTATAGCAGATTGTTGTAATACATCTTATTTGTTGATTTCAAATTAAACAGTCAAAATTAATTTGTGAAATAAAAAATACTTTAATTTAACAACAGTAATGTATTATAACAACAGAGAGTCTCGATTCTAATGCGCTTAATAGTCAATTTGGTGATTGATTCGCGTAACTAAACAAGGAAGTGGAGCATGTGACGCATGTAATATTTTGCCACTTTTGCTTTCATTTTCTCTATTTTCAGCGTCTTCACGAGATATTTTGGTGTATCTTTATATGGTTATGTCACATGATTTTGAGAGCTTTCTTGTATTACAATTATCATTGTTTTTATTATTGGCTCATACTAATTTATGAATGAAAATCATAAATAATGTAATAAAAATTTCAATTTATATATTGGTAATTTGTTTGACTCAATTCTACGGGTCAATATTTCAAACAAAGTTTAATTTAATGAGTTTTTGTGTCCAAATAAAACGTTTCAGATATTGTTAAGTATTTCCTTCCGACATTAACTTTCTTCTAGTAAAAAGATCTACCCCTCAATTAAACACGAAGGTCAATTACCTCCAATCTTTCTACTAATACTAACTTTCATTATCACACCATCTGTCCAAATAGTTTCCTCAGTTATTATTATTTTCTTACACTATATTCCCAAGTCAACTCAAATATCAGAAGTGTAAACAGGAGATCATCTCCATTATTTATGTTGTTTGTAATATCCTTCTTAAAACTCTTAGAACTACCAACTAGGGAACGATCAGTGAAGAATATTTTGCAAATTTCTTATATTTTTATTATCATACTCTTTACTAAAAATAAAACATGTATAAAAAGTTCACTGAATAACCAATCATTGAATAAACACAATTATTTTTAAAAACTATACATTTATTGTATTCTAATTAAAAAAAATTTGATGACTGGAATAAACTGTAAATAGATTTTCTTCCTTTTTATATAAAAATATATATGAGGTTCCACTAAGATGCCAAGTTGAAACTTGTTTCATTAACCTTTAATATGCTTTTAGAAAATTATAAGAAAAACTTTGCACCCAAGGCTCTTATGGCTTCTTCTTTACAACACACTTGATTAAAAACATGTCAATCATGAGTCTGACTCTAAATTATATCACTAAAGTAACGGAGTAGTTCTTCCCATTATGATGTTTCTCGTTCTTTTCTCCATACCTCTTTGAACAGATCAAAACATTAACACTCATAATCTCCACGTCTCATTATTAATCTTTGGGTATCACACAAATGGAAAATTTCCATTTCCTCTGGGGTTCGAGATCTTAATAATTTAATTTCTTAGGTTCATGTGACTCAAAAAGTCGACTTTTGATATCATTCACATGTAACGTAAGTTAATATAGTTACAGTAAAAGATGACGCTATCAATAATTCTTATTACGCCACAACTTCACAACATAGGCATTGTTATTTGTTTAGACTCCTAATTATATTCATGCTTCAATTATTGCAATGTGTCGTATACCTTAGCAAACATAACCTCAAATTCGTTCTTATTTCATTCGGCTTTCTTTTTGCTATGCTTTCTGTTGTTTTGTATTGTTTGAACGAACGTACGTGTCTCGCTCTACGCTTTCAAAAATTTAAATATTTTCTGATGAATAATTGATTATATATATATATACCTAAAAGGTCTCTGATTCTGAATAATTGTTTGCTGCTGGGTTGATAAGCAACCAAGTTTCGTCTCAAGTGAAACTATATGAATACACTAAATTAACTAAAAAAGAAGAAGTAAGGCATCGTTTTTTGACCTACTCCAATTATAGTTGATAACGTTCAGATTTCAGAAAAATACTAATTAAAAGTGTTAGACGTGAAGGCATCAATTTTTGGTTGGATTATGCCTTGGAAATTTGGTCAGATTAACAATGTAACCCCACCCCCACAGCGATAATCATTTGGTAATTTGGCTTATTCATTCCTATTAGAGACAATGACGAAAAGAATATAGTAATATTAGTTTGGTAAAGTGATTTTTTCGCGATATAGCTATGGATATTGTGCATTCCTGCATGCCACAACTTGATTTAAATTCAATTTTTCATTGAATGCTTAGTGTAAAAGGATAGTGATTATGGTTCATATGTATACATACATACACACCCAAAAATATGGTAATGTGTACAGCCTGTATGAAATGAAGTGCTACTATTAACAGATCCTTCAATTCAGAGTGTTCAAGAAAAAAAGAAAATGAAAAGAAAAATAAAGATGAATTACTGACCAAACCCAATCAAATAATTGGATTGATTGGATGCTATTTTGACCAATTCGATTTAATTAAATATGATGTTGGATACCTGTATAAATCATCCAACTCAAACTATTGATCATCAAATTATATAAAATAATTGGATTGATTAAATGAATTTTATTCTCATATAATTAAGTTAAATTAATTAGTGAAAATGACTGAATCAATGCGATTGAAACCGACAAACACCCTAATTAAAATTGAGAGGAATGAGAGGATTCATAGGTGATGACTAAGGATGTACAAAATTATGTAATTAAAAAATAAATTTTTATATATTATATTATATTTGTATTTATATATATATATATATATATATATATATATATAAGGCAATACTTACACTCAAAATATTAAAGTCAACTATGCATATCTTAAAAATATATTAGAGTCAGTATTTTTTTTAAAATAAACCTCTTATTTAAAAAAAATATTGACATAAAAAATTAAAAATTATAATTGTCTAAAAATTGAATCAAACCATCAAACGCCAACCGAATCATATTGCTCAAAGTTACAATCAAATAAGTCACAAATTTAAATAGATTAATTAAATTGATTTAGTTTAATTTATATCTAAAATTAAATTGAACCGATATTTTCTACACCTCTGTCAATTAATTGATATGAATAAATAATATTTTTTACCCCTTGTGATGACTAGTGAAATGCCAATTAGTTGATATGAATAAATAATATTTTTTTAAATAATTTAATCTCAAAAAGAAAATTTTAAAGTATGAAGAAAAGTAGGTTCTTAAAGTTATTCAAAAAAAAGAAAAAATTACCAATTGCCACCGCATGAAAATTGAAGCATCAGCGACCGCCTTGGTAATCTGATTCTTTTGAAGTTTTAACGAAGTGAAAGGCTTGGGAATGATAATTGAGGGGGACCCACTATGGCTAATCCAAGTAGTGGGGTCAAAGTCTTAGCAAAAACCAGCTGGTCTCTCTCCCTCCCTCTCTCTGATATTCTCTTTTATAATCGAAGGCCTCATGTTATGGCAAGATCTGATTGATTCCGCTTCCCTCTTTACAGGGGAGAGAGACACTCTGGTGCAATTGTAATCTTCAAGCTCTAATTCTAATCTTTTTTGTTCCTTTTTTTGAGAGTGGGAGATAGATAGGGAGGTACAGGGACCTTAAGGGAGGTGGAGAAGATATTTGAGATCTGCCTCTTTTGGGTTTCAGTTCAGGTATTACCATTTCCATCTTCAATGCACTCTCCATTTTAGTTCTGGCTTTTCACATTGTCTTTTTGTCATTTTCTTGCAACATGTAATTGTCTGTAAACTTTTAGTGCTCAGCTCTGTACTGAGTCTCTTGAAATTCTCGCAATTTTTGTTTTACTCGGAGAAATTTGACGCAATTTCAACTTTTTAGTGCTGCCAATTGCTAATCTATGAGTGGAAGTAAGAAATTCCGTTTCTCTCTGTTTTTTGCTCTGAAAATTCCGGGAGGAAGATAGTTCAGTTATTTATATGATTAGAAATCGTTTGGAGTGCGACGATCTAGCAGAAGCTCAATGTTCCTTTCCTTTTCTTTAAAATAAAATGACTAAATGATGAAGTAATGAGGCTTACTCTGTTTCTGGGACTCCTTGCTTTTCACTCTCAAGTTTTAAAACCCTGATGGCATTTACTCATGTTGGCGGATGCCATTGATTACCTTATCCGAAGCCAAATTATATTGGGTTATCAGGTTTGATTTGAGATCTTAAGATTTTTCAATCTTTCTATTTAAGGAATCAATTTGGGAATGCCAAGAAGATGGGAAGGAAGGGAAATTGGTTTTCTAGTGTGAAGAAAGCTCTCAGTCCTGAGTCCAAGAAAAGTGAAGACCAGGTTTGGAGTCTGAGTGTTCTTTTTTTTAAAAAAAAAATTATTTATTCAATTCTATGGGATACTTGTGAGGATATTAATATCTAACTTTGCAGAAAACAAGTAAATCAAAGAAGAAATGGTTTGGGAAGCAAAAATTGCAGATTTCAGAGTCTTACTTGGAAACTGACAAAGCACCACCACTTCCTCCACCAGAAGATGCTAAATTAACTAATATCGAGAACAAAAGCGATCACGTTCATGTTGTTGAAGTTGCAACGGCTGTGGATACTGAGGAACCTGTTCCTGCTGTTCAGACAGTACCTGTTCCAGTTCATGCTCCTATAATTCCTCAGTCGTCTGGTAAATTAAGTGCAGAAGTTGCAGCAATTAAGATTCAAACAGCTTTTCGAGGGTACTTGGTAAGTATTCCTGTACTTGTTCTCTAATCCCATCCCTTTTTTCACAAGCGGTCAAACCCTATTCAGTTGAGAGCCATTTCTTCACTGAAGTTTTGAGGCCATTAAAATTTCTCTGTAATGGCTGCAAAAGAAATTAAAGAAAACACTTATTGATTGAAATATCAGTCATATTTTCTTTTGAAATCATTTAGGCAAGAAGAGCATTGCGGGCTTTAAGAGGGTTGGTAAGGTTGAAATCTCTTATGGAAGGGTCAGTGGTAAAACGCCAAGCTGCAAGCACCCTTCGCTCTATGCAGACTTTATCTCGTTTGCAAGCGCAGATTCGTTCAAGAAGGATCAGGATGCTAGAGGAGAATCAGGCTCTTCAGAGACAATTCCTCCAGAAGCATGCAAAAGAGCTTAGCTTGCAGGTGTGTCTCATTTCCTTGTCTATTTGATTTTTGAAATATCAAATTTCGCATTTTAAAATGCTCCAAATCGAAATAACAGATGGGAGATGAATGGGATGATAGCCTGCAATCAAAGGAACAGGTTGAAGCCAAGTTACTGAGCAAGTATGAGGCCACTGTGAGAAGAGAAAGAGCTCTGGCTTATGCATTCTCTCACCAGGTTTTCTTTTCCACTTCGAACTTAACACACATGATTTTCTTCGTGGAAGAGAAGAAAAGAAAGGAAATACTGATGCATGAAAATTTTAGATTAACTGATGGGAAAAGATAGGAGGAAACTAGCATAGTTCTGTTACTTTGCATGAAAATATCACGCTACATTGAGGAACTTAAATAAGAACTTGATTTCTTTATCTCTTGAAGTTCTTTCTCTTCTCTCCTCAACATAGACTTGATATATACATGAATTCTTTTATTTTCTTTTCTTTTAACTATTCTCACTGCTAGGTCCTCATCCTGGCTTTTTCTGTACTAGTGTTGCACTGGGTCAAATCCTTTTTTGGTCAGACACACTATTTATGAGACATACTGAAGTTGAATACTACCTTCACAAGTATATATGACATTTCTTCTTACCATTTTATATATTTGCATTCTTTTCTTCCCACTTCTCAATGTCATCAAGAGAAAAGACTTTTTTTTTATCATAATTATGTGATGTAAATCCTCTAGTCTACCCTCATCGATAGAATAGAATTAAAATAAACTAGTAGAGCTTTCTATAATCTAACAGCACTAGATTTCTAAATGTCTAATGGAAATCTTCAGGCTGGATATGCTATTAATGAATTTCCTTAAATGGCCAAATAGGCTTCTTTCTCAAGGCATAACTAGTTGTGTTTAATATAAATTATATGATTTGGTTACCCACAAAAAAATTACGTAGGCTGACTTAATCTACAAAAGATAGGTCATGAATACATATATAAACATGTTGGACATAACATTCATGATTAGCTCAATCTACCTATTGTGCATAAACGTCTTTGCTGATGACATAACTCACAGCATATGGTTTAGGTTCATTGATTTTCAACTTACTTAAGTTTGATGTTTGCCAAAAAAAAAAATGTATGACAGCAAAATGGGAAGAATTCATCTAGATCTATAAACCCAGTATTTATGGATCCAACCAATACTGCATGGGGTTGGAGCTGGCTGGAGCGGTGGATGGCAGCCCGGCCCTGGGAGAGCAAAGACGTTAACGACCAATCATCTGTAAGAAGCTCAAGCCGTGGCATGACAGTCGGAGAAATCAGCAAATCCTATGCTAAATACCAGCTCAATTCTGAAAAGCACTCTCCAACAGCCAGCCAAAACCCAGGCTCACCTAGCTTTCACTCCCACGCAACTCCTTCCAAGCCACTTGCTTCTTCTGCATTACTTGCCAAGAAACTGAAGAAAGTGAGCCCCAAGGACACCTCGGTTATCGATGACGACTCTAAAAGCATGGTAAGTGTGCAGTCCGGGTTTAGGAGGCACTCCATTGCGGGATCATCCGTGAGAGATGATGAGAGCCTCGCAAGCTCTCCTGCGGTTCCAAGTTACATGGTGCCAACTCAGTCTGCAAAAGCCAAGTCCAAGACACACAATCCATTAGCCATAGAGAACGGGACAACAGAGAAAGGATCCTCTGCAACAGCAAAGAAACGACTGTCTTTCCCTGCTTCGCCGGCCAGGCCAAGGCGGCATTCAGGTCCACCAAAGGTAGAAAGCAGCTTCAATGCAGAGGTCACTGTGGCCAATGCTGTGGCTGGTTGATTATAACCAGAGGAAGAAGAGGGAAAGTGTTGAAGTGGTACTAAAAAAGATCATAGAAGAAATAAGACAAAAAAGTTCATTTGAATTGAGTGTTACATTTATTTATATTGCTATTATAGTTATCTGTATTCTATTGTCGTGGAGGTTACTGATTTGGGTTGAAAATTACTTTACGCAAGGGGAAGAGAGGTTCTTGATATCATTACGACAGAAGAACGTTCCAGATCCATTTCGACCTTCCCCATTATAAGGATGATTGTCATTCTGTTTAATTTGTTTATTGCTCATTTATGATATAAAATGTATATTATACTAAATTCATTTGTTTGATAATACTATTTATGTTCTTTAATGGTATATTCTAAATTGTACATCGTCCTATATTTATATTTTGATATGCCTGCGGTACCTGGTTAAACATGAAACTAATTGTCCCCACAAACTTGAGTGCAACAAGCGAGAATGAAAATCGAAATTATGGAGGAAATATGAAATGAAACCAAGGTTTAATGGGAATCATCGGTTATTTTGGAGACTTTGCACTTATTCAAGAAAAGCCGAAATATGAAGTAAAACAATTCTTATGTTAAAATATATTTGAGTAAATATTAGGCCATGAACGATATAAATTTTTAGGAGAAAAATTAATTGGAATTATTTACATGTTTGCTATTAAACATGACAAATAATTAGATCTAGAACATATAAATGTATGGTTTTTTTAAAAAAATAATTATATATTTTTTATAACATGATTATTTATTTTTTTTAAAAAATATACATGTTTTATTTTTAGTAGGTTAAATTATAGATTTAATCCTTTTAGTTTTATTTAATTATTAATTCAGTCCCCATAGTTTAAAAATTTGTAATTGAGTTCTTATAGTTTTATAATTTTTAATTAATCACTATTGTTAAAATTTTGTCAATATTTTGTTAAATTTTGGTAATATGATCAATTATATACCATCTTAAAACATTGTGAGTATACATGACTTAAGTAAATTTGTCCTAATTATTTAACATAAGTTGCATTACATGTCATATGTATGAGTTAATATCACTTAAGTGTCTACTTTTTTATTTTGTTGGCATAAATAATGTATATTTAAAGTATTAATATGCATATGATCCGTCATATTAGTAAAATTTAATAAAATATCAGCAAAAGTTTAATAACAAGAACTAAATTAAAAATTTGTGAAACTATAACAACTCAATTACAAATTATTAAACTATAAGGACCAAATTAAAAATTAAGTAAAACTATAGGGACCAAAAAAATAATTTAACCTTTTTAGTAATAAATCTCATAAAAAATATATTAAACATTATATATAAGCCGTGTCCTATTTTTCTATGCTTCAAATTATTTTACATAAATTAATTCTTTTAAAAAGAACTTATAACTTGTTGTTCCTAAATATGGATTTATTTCTCTGAACCTAAGTTTTACACCATTTTGGAATGTTTAGTAGTATCCATGTTGGACCTTGCATAGTTGTTTGTAACCATGAAACCTTAGTTTGTTATAACTTGAATCTTAGAAGCTTCTGCGTTGATCAAACCTGGTTTTGCATTACCCCAAAATGATTTCTTTTACCCTTCCCTTCTTTGCAATTAGGTCCCTTTTTTTTTGTATTATTTGCATTTTTGGCAATTTTTTATTACTTTTTATTTTTACTTTTCTTATATTATTTTTGCGTGAATTTTTTGATCTTACTTTTTTTTGTAACAATCCATGAGTAGCTTTTTAAATAATTCTAAATGAAAAAAAAAGAAAAAGAAAAAAATGCTTTTATTATAAAATTCATTATATTATATTTAAATGACTGAAATTAAATAATAAAAATAAATAAAATAAAATAATATAAATTTACTGTCACGTCCCAAAATCTGAGCACGTGACCGGCACGGAAAGTGAATTTTATTTCACCTCCGTAAGTTTATCTTTCTCTTAAGCATCATACCATTCTTTTTTTTTCATGCAACCAAACCGAGTTCTCTATACACATTACAGTCATTCACATTACATCACTGAATGAACCTACCCGATTACAGAGATTTCTAGATTTATACAACTTAGAATAAAACTTAACTATTATACCTTTATCCTGAACAAATGAAAAGATAATCATGGACTAAGGATCCATAATTCCTTGTACCAATATTTACCTTCAGCTGTCAACTCTAAAAAAAAAAATGTTAATAAGAGGGTATGAGCAAACCACGTGCCCAGTGAGCAGACAACACAATACTATGACAAAAAAATATCATGCATCATAATGATAACATGCAGCAATCATACGTAATCGATCATAATATAATTCATAATACTTCACAACAATATCCAAGTAAATCAAATACATTTCAACATAATTCAAATAATTCACAACAGCAAACAGTGAAATCAATTTCACACATTTCCCATACCAACCGGGTCGTCCAGGATACCTCTGGATCGTTGCCCGCGGCCCCCGCCGCATCCACCCTTTTCGCTCCATGTATATTCTCTACCCTTATAGCTTCACATAGATTTCTCCATGGGGTGCACCACCATGCCTTTCCTTTCTAGTCAAACACAATCACAATCACATCTAAGAACATCCTCAATCATAATCTTGAGCCACATACACAACTCAGTCATTTACAATTCAAGTCACAACATAATCAATATGGTTCCAGCAACATAGCATGTATACAACATAACCCATAATATAGAACAATTATTCAACAATAACATACTTTAACTATCCGCATATGAATGAACTCAACAATCAAAGTATGATATATTTCAACTCAGTTCACATGCCATTCACAATCCATCATATAACCTCCATTCATGAGAAAATAAGAAAATATAATTATATACATCACCAGGCACGTTCCACAATTGTTTATGCCTCATCGTCCTACATCATCATCTTCAAACTTGGATATACAACATATTTTCACTATGATGCAAAAAGTCAATAACAAAGATATTTGATCATAGCAAGTATTAACCCACTCACCTAGATTTCACGCTCTCGAAACTCCCACCTTGCACCTTGACCATTCCTATTGTAACCAGACAAAAATCATCAGGGTTACGAAATAGAGAAATTTCCTACCATTATTCCCGACCTTCACTTACTTCTCAAATCATAACTCCTAACTAGTAATGAATATCCAAATGAAACTTATACAATTGGAAACTAGACTTAAAGAGCTTTCCAACGATATAAAGTTTGCCCAAAACAGAGTTCGGATGAAGAAGTTATGGCCGATTGAAAAATAAACTAAGGTTTCCCAGTACACCTAGCGCCTGGGCGCCAACCCATGCCTGGCGCCTAGGCGCTACACGTGGCGCCTGGGCGCCAATCCCTTCTTCTCCCTATCTAACCTTGGCGCGTAGGCGCCACGATCGCGACTCCTTCGCGATTTCTCTCGGATTTGGCCCAAATTTGGCCAAATTTTCACTTTTTTCCATGATTTCTTCCATGGGATCTCACCCTTAATGTCTAAGGAGCATTTAGACACCAAAATCACCAATTTTAATCGAGAAACGAAGCCGGAATCTTATTTTACCTCAAACACTCTTAAAACTAGAAAATAGGAAAAAGCTTAAGAAATAGAAATTTCTACCTCGATTTCTTGCTTTCCATACGTTGCTTGGCTCCTAGAGGCTCGCCCCGTAGCCCGAGATCCGCCCTTCAAAGTCCGGTTGTGGTGTTGGAGTGTAGAGAGAGAAAGTAGAGAGAAGAAAGAGAGAAAGAGAGGAGAGAAAGTGAAGAGAGAGAGAGGAAAGGAGAAAATGAGGAAAAAGAGGTGAGACCATCTATATACTCGCCCGGGGTGAAATTATCACTTGCTCTTCAATTGACCCTCAGTCAAGACTAGCAAAAGCAAATTCATAAAATCTCACCTCATGTGTTTCTAAATCCTAGGTGCCCCACATATTTCCTTATTTCACTTTAGTCCCTCTCAATGTCTCAAACTCCACTTTAACTTCGAATCCATCATTGTTTCGGTACCGGACTCATAACGTATTCCTATAAGCTCATTCTTCTTCTCGGGTTCCAATTTGGTCATTTCTCAAAAGTCCTCTATACTTTCTTTTCTTTTCACATTAGTCCTTGAGAATTTGTAAAAATTTCTCAAATTAAAATTTTGAAATTTCTATTCCCAAATTTCCTTCACTAATTCAAAAAGAATATTTTTCATGTAATTAAATTTTTCAATAAACTTCAAATAGATTTTAAATATTCATATAAATTATGGGGATATTACATTTACACAATTTTTAATAATTATAATTCTACTGTCCACCATCCAAACAAAATATATTTTTAGAATTTTTTTATAACATTTTTAAACATAAATCACAATTTGCTGACCGTACTTTATTTTGTTTTACGGGAAGGAATATCTTCGTTTAATTGGGAGGGAGGAAGAGAATTTTTTTTCTTTTTAATAAAAAAGTCCAATTTTCATCTTCCACACCTTCTTCTTGCGGGAAACGCAAACCCTAGCCTGCTGGCTGCGAATGTCCATTTGCAGTTCTTCAAGGTGTTAAGAAAATGGTAAGCCCTATATATGCTCGTCCTCTTATATCATGAACTTGTTATATCTTTTATTAACCTCGGGTTCGATATCGAACTAGGAAATCATTGTCAAAAAAAGGGCCCCTGTGGCTATATTCCAAATCTTACTTCGACAATTTTCATCATGGTATCTAGAATAGGTTTGCAAATTAACAAGTTATTTTTGTTACTGCCCCATCTTGTCGGCCAATAATTTGTAAGCTATTAAAGGGTAGTTAAATCTTTGGTTTTTGTCCACCACAGCTGGAAGCTTCTCTAGCATGCTTAAATGGTTCTGAAATCTTGTTATCATTCCTCACTTTGTCTCAGGGATCTTGCTTACTTTTTTAGGACTTGATTTGAAGCTCCCCTCGGCTTCAAAAGAAATATGTCTTCTCGGCCTCTTATTTGGCATTTCTCTTTGAAGTTTTGAGTTTTGTTATTTTTAAAGAAGATTGAATTCTTATTAATTATTCTTTTATCAATTTTCTTGGTGATTTTGCTAACTTGTTTCTTGAATTGAAATCCTTTAGTCACATAATTTTAATTGGTTACAATGGGGTTTTATAGGCTAGCCAGGGTATTCGATCTATGTTTTTGTTGAGCCTAGGAGTTTGATATCATATTCTAGGTTGAATAATCAATATTACATTTTCACGCATGCCATATTAATAAGAAGCTAGGATTTTTTCCCCTCATTGTTGATAAGGGAGTTTAGAGGTCGTATGACCACATGATACCCAAACAAAGGAAAGGGTTGGTTAAGCTTTGGGTCATTTCAAGGCATGAAACTGAAATTAAAACTTGAAACAGGCTACACCATTGCTGGCAGGGATAGCTATAGCTGCTACTGCTTACGCTGGCAGATATGGTATCCAAGCCTGGCAAGCATTGAAGGCAAGACCACCTAGAATGCGCAAATTTTATGAAGGTGGTTTCCAACCTACCATGACTAGGAGGGAAGCAGCTCTTATTCTGGGAGTCAGGTATGATCATCTTTGTTCAAAGATTCAATTATGATGAGGCTCTTGTCGATTCATTCCTGCAGTAACTTAGAAAATGACCAAAATATTAGATTCTGGTGGATGATAGTCTGAGGCACTGGTAGTGAGCTTTCCTTTTATGGGATTAATTAAATTAATGCATTGTTTTCTTGCGGGTATGCATGTGCAATTTAGGACTATCAATTTTTCAAATTAATTTGCAAACTCTTTGCTAATTAGTTCATAACCTTACAGAACCAATCCAATTCAGGCTAGCTGAAAATGATCAATTGTTTTGGTGTTACTACATTGAGTTTTAGGTCCACAGTGATTGATGTTGCTTGTTTGAGACATGCAGCAATAAGAAATGCTTAGGACGCTCACTGCCATCCTAGAATGTCAGATGCTGGCCATGTATACAGTCGATGCAGACTGCTCCGCATCAAGTGCACTGTGTGGGCGACTGTTCTTGGTAGCCCTCATGGTTCTCTTTGTGCATATTAAGTTTTGATTGATTAGTTAAGACTCAAAAGAATAGGGGAAAATAGCACTTACCTACCCTAATCTTTTCCTCCAATTGCAATGTGCCCCAAATCTTTTGAAAAAAAAATTTCAATATCCCCTTATCTATTAGCCTTATTACAAAAAGCCCCCAATTGTCCATTTTAGAAACTTCAAATATGTCAAATTATCAAAATACCCTCTGTAGTATTTGATATTATTTTTGTCTCCATCTTTCAACCAATTGTTCCATGGCCATCAAATTCAATCTTGGTGCAATGACAAAAGAAATCAGACATAATTAATCTGGTTTTTATGAAGGCGTTGTTTCCGTTCTTGCACAAAGCATCATAGAGTCTTAGTGAAGGGTTTGGAAAAGCATCTATCTGGTGTTTGCTTGGGGAACCAGAAGATGATGATCCTTGATTGGCCATAACTGTGATATAGGGTGTTGAATTTGGAAGCATGTGCTTTGCTGTAAAATAGCCACCATAAAGGGCACCATTTGATTGATGGCGCTGCAAGACATGGAAGGTGCTTTGGGGTGTGACGATCTCTTTTCTCCATCTTTTTGGGGGGTGGGGGCAGGACAATTTCATGTTTGTTTGATCCCAAAGGTTGATGTTTCCAGAGTCAATACAGACTAATATATTGGGGAATGGGGGTTGATACTTTATTTTTGTTCCATTTTTTTTTTTGGGTTTTTTTTTTGGGGGGGGGGGGGGATACATTGCAGTTGGAGGTAAAAGTCATGGTGGTAAGTGCAATTTTCTCATAAAAATACAGCGCAACATTATGATCTGATCAGAATACCAGAAAAATATGAATCAGGATTTATAAACTTATATGCCTATTGACTCTTCTTATGGATGAAAAAATGACTCACACGGTCCTGGTGGTTGAATGAGATGGTAAGGTGGAAAATTGGGAATATGAACATCTTATTTTAGTAGATATAAATAAATTTCACAATTTGACAATAAAAACCAACTTGTATATTTCTGACTAACTTAGGATTTCTCGCCAGTCAGAGAGCTTAAATATCATAAGCTGGATTGTGTCTTGGCTTGAGTATGTTTTTTTTACCTCCATGACGTGTTGGATCTAATGGAATTTAGGTGGTCAATATTGAAGCTTATGCATGCATGTGCATCATGTGTTTCACTAGATGCCTCGTGCAATACGTTGTCTTCATTACTTCTTGCTGATTTTCAAATTGCCTTGCAGAGAGAGCACTCCCACCGAGAAGATCAAAGAAGCCCACAGGAGAGTGATGGTTGCCAATCATCCAGATGCAGGAGGTAGCCATTACCTTGCATCCAAAATTAACGAAGCAAAAGATATGTTACTTGGCAAGACCAAGGGAGGTGGGTCCGCATTTTAAAGCTCCCACTTTTTCTATCCGCTCATCCTCTACCTTGACAGTTTTGACCATGTCCTTACCAAAATTCGATATAAATTATTTTGGTCTCCCACCAATCATTTCTTGTATACCCTATTTTGGAGAGCCATAAATATAACGTGTTAATGAATATATCTAGATAAGGAAGCTCCGTTGTAACTTGGATTATGTCCGAAAGTTGACCAGACCGTCAAAGAAAGTTATTTTAACCGCACTTGCTAGTTGCTGCCAATTCTTGCTCTTTGATTTGTTCCTGCTCCAAAATAATCATCTATGGTATTGATTCTTTGTTTTTGTTAGAAATTTACAGTATTTGTGTTAACTGGTCCATTATCATTGCTTTGTCCGTTCAACTGGCTTTCTTGAAATTCAGCGAGTTAAGCTAGTCTTGACACGCATTACGTGTAATCAATGTGCCAAAAGGAGAGAGGCTATGGAAGAATTGACTACTTATTCATTTGGAGGCCGGAACGCTGAAAAGGAAAGACGCTTTTTATTATTGTAGCCTTTTTTCAGCGTTTGGTAGCTCATACTGTATATATTAAAAACGGAAGTGGGAAATCTCTCTTCTTTCAAAATTAACTTTTTGGCTTCCATTGTATTTTGGATAGAAAATCGATTATTTTGATAAAAAGTAAAGTAAAATTTTTTATTTGTCCACGTTATGCTCAGTCGTCGTTGGAACTTTCAAATTGTGTGACACTCGTCGTACTAGCCGCTGGTTGACCAAAGGTCACCAGGCGCTTAATAGGAGTTTGGCAGTCCCCCGATCAGCTACTATCAGCTGTCCGACCGGCGGTTGTCAGGGGCATGGCAGCCATGACAGTTGCTCGATCGGCGGCTGTCAGGTGCCTGACAGCTATGGTAGTCACCAGGCAACCGGTCGACCGGCTGCCGGGAGTTAGTTGACCAGTTGCTACCAAAGCCTGCAGCCGGTTGACCGATTGCTGCCACGACCTGCAGTCGATCAACCGACTCCTGCCAGGCACTGGCAATCGGTTGACCGGCCCTGCTGAGGCTATTGGGTTGTTAAGGGCAAAATAGTAAATTATTTTTATATTTATTTTTTATTATCTTTAAAAAATTAAAATAATCTTATTTTCTTTCTTTTTTTTTCATTACATACCAAACAAAATTTTTTTTTTTTTCATTCTCTCTTCCTCTTTATTTTCCTATTTTCTTTCAATTCTTACTCTTTCTTGAATACCAAATGACTCATTTGTATCATGTTTATTTCTTTTGTTAATATTTTCTTCATTTTGTTGTTTGGTACCAAACAAAGGCCCGAACCCATGCCTTGAATTATAATTTTTTATATTATGCACACTTGCTTTGCTGGCTAAGGAATGAACTGGTGAAGCAACCAGCGAAGCCCACCAATAGAAAGCATGAAACTTTACCTCAAAGATTGCGGGCGCACGTAGAAGAAAGTAGAAACCACATTGGTTCTTCTACACGAACGAATCTTTTTCTGTGGTCTAATGTCGCGACAAATTATTTGTTAAACAAAAGAATAAATTGTGCTTTTTTTTTTATTTCAGATTTGATTAAATTATATTAATACTTTTTTTCTTTAAATATCATGTTTAGATCTTTTTACACTTCAATATAAACTATGAAAACTTGATATTGAATTCACTTTATGTCAAATAAGTTAATTTTTTTTTTTTGCGTAAGAGTGTAATGTAATTCTTAATATGATACTTGAGACAATTTAATTAATGTGACATTCTAACTTAACATTGTATTTTTATTCTTAATATAATATAATAAAGACTTGTTGAGTAATCTTTTCCTGAAGGAATGTCAGTACGCTTAAAACAAAAAAATATTTGATCAAAGTTCATGAAAGATACATATAATTTACTAAAAAAAACATGTACGGTTTTACCGTTTAACCGTGACTCTATGCTTCACTCTCCAATTTATAGGATAATAAAATTGGCATATAATTATATATCCTACAATACTGACAGTCAGAATAAATAATAATAATAATAGTAAGCAACGCTCAGATTCGTGATAATATATTCCTAATATTTAACCTACTTTGGTACGAGAGGTGAGTCGAGTGATAAATTAGTAATTACCAAGCTAAATATTTATCGAACATAACAATTTAATCACTCTGCACAACTCTTTCTGTGGCTTGTTATGTGAGAGAGTATTTCCTATTTTCATGTCACTATCACACTTTAGAAACAGGCCCTATTTTTGTAGTTAGTCGCTTGACACTTGAAAGTAAACCATCAAAATCACGAAAAGCCACCCATGTAGCTTCTAGTTTTCTTCCATTGTAAACCAAGCATGCTATGTCTTTATCTTCATATCAAACGAATGTCTTTATCTTCATCAGACGAAAAGTAAAAGCCTCAGCCTTTCTTTTACGCCTCAATTTTTGGACGTTCCTCTCACAGGGCAAATAATAGATTACAAGTTTTTTTGGTTTTTCAAGTTTCTCTCGTGCAATACGATCCAAGATGACAGGTTTAGCACATTTTGTTAAATTAAAAAAATGGACAGCTAATAGAATAAGATATAAAATAGCTGTCAGTGACGTGGCAAACTGTTAGGCAGGTAGAAGTTTAGTTTAGAATTTGTTAATTTTGTTTAACTCTAAACTAATGTACATAAGGTCTGTTAAAGTCTATAAATATCTCATGTACAGATGAATAATATATCAATATATATAGAACTATTTAGCTTTACTCTTTCTGTCAAACTCCTTCTTTCATTTTCCTTTCATGGTATCAGAGCCTTCCATGGAGAACAGAACTAGCTCAGGCGTTTCTCCAAATGTTTCTCCAGCGAACTCGAGATTGCTTCTGGCCAATCAGAAGCAGAGTTTCGTCACTTTCCATCACCTGATTTCTGTCAAGCTTGACGAAAAGAACTACTTGGTGTGGAGGCAGCAAACTATAGTTGCGATTTACGGTCACGAGCTCGAAAAATTCATTGATAGTGAGACTGTGCGACCACGCAAGTTCGCGAGTATAGAGGATGAGATCGTAGGTAAGGTTAGCTATGATTTTCTGGCTTGGAATCGCCAAGACCAATTACTTCTGTCATGGTTGTTATCGTCCATGAGTGAGAGTATGCTCACAAGAGTGGTTGGATGCGAAAAATCCTGTAGCCTCTGGGAGAGAGTTGGCCAATTCTTTGTTTCACAGAATCGAGCCAAAATCCATCAGTTCAAAACAGAGCTTCATAGCATAAGGAAAGGCGACAGAACGATGAATGAATTCTTGCTTAGAATCAAGGCGTTGGTAGATGCATTAATCTCAATTGGCAACGGGGTTACTGAATTTGAGCATATCGAAGCTATGTTCGATGGACTTCTAGAGGAGTATGATCCTTTCGTTACCTCCATTAACACCAGGTTAGATCCTTATATTGTTCCTGAAATTGAAAGTCTGATGGTTGCTCAAGAAGTGAGGATGGAGAAAAATAATAAAATCAAAGCTTCCACTAAGAAACTAACTGTGAATGTAGCAAGTTCAGACTCTAAAGATAAGACATCAGGCAACACGAATAAGTCTACTTAGTCCAATAATAATCAGAATAATTTTAGAGGAAATCAGTATAACAACAGAGGAGGTAGAGGCTATAATAGATCCCGTGGTAGAGGAAATAGAAATGGATGGAGGTATGTAACTTGTCATGTGTGCAATAAACCCGGCCATATAGCAATAAATTGCTATCATCGCTATGATCAGTATTACCAACCTCAGAATGCATCTCAATTTCAAAAGTCATCTGCCAATGTAACTACTATGTGTGCTGGTTCAGAAAATTCACTGGAACAAGGGTGGTATCCAGACTCTGGTGCCTCGAATCATGTTACCTCAGATTATAACAATCTTATGCAAAGGAAGGAATATCATGGTCAGGAGTAGGTTCATGTTGGTAATGGTAATGGTTTACGTGTTGAACATATTGGGTGCTCTTTTGTTAAATCTCCTTTTAATTCTCAAATTTCTTTATCTTTGAAAAATCTCTTACATGTCCTTTAGATAACTAAAAATCTGGTCAGTGTGTCCAAATTTGCTAAGGACAATCACGTATACTTTGAATTTCACCTTTCCCTGTGTTTTGTCAAATTGCAAGGTACCAATCAAATTGTCCTTGAAGGAAAAACCAACTCAGAAGGTCTTTATCAGTTCAGCAACTTCCACTTGCAGCAACATCCTTTATCTGCTGAGAATACAACTTCAGCAACCAGTGAATCTAGCTCAGCCAAATCAAATAACTACATAGTCCTTTTATCTCACTGTTCCAATTCTTCCAACAATTTGAATATGTGGCACTACAGACTAGGCCACCCCAATACTCAACTTGTACACAAAACTTTACAACTTTGTAACATCAAAGTTTCTAATAAAGGTTCACTTTCCTTTTGTTCAGCTTGTGCATGTGGCAAATCCCAAAAATTACCCTCACCCCCTTCTCTAAATGTTTACTCAAAACCTCTAAACCTTCTTTACAGTGATTTGTGTGGACTTGCACCAATACCTTCTACACAAGGAAACTGTTACTACTTAAGCATAATAGATGCCTTCTCACGTTTCACTTGGATTTTTCCTCTCAAAAAGAAATCAGATGCACTAGAGGCATTTACACAATATAAACTATTGATAAAAAATTAGCTTGGAACCAAAATAAAAGCCATTCAAACAGATTGGGGTGGAGAATTTCGGGGCTTTTCAATCCTTTCTTAAAACAAATGGCATACAACATCGAGTTACTTGTCCCCATGCTCACCAACAAAATGGAACCATTGAAAGAAAACACAAACACATTGTCCAAATAGCCCTTATCCTTTTGTCACATGCACATATCCATTTAAAGTTTTGGGAAGAAGCCTTTGTCACTGCAGTATACCTTATTAATAGACTACCTATCCTATCAAACAATACTGACACACCTCTTTTTGCTCTATTCAAAATGTTACTTGACTACTTTTTCTTAAAAGTGTTTGGGTGTGAGTGCT
Organism: Biancaea sappan; assembly: GCA_037074585.1. Lineage (NCBI taxonomy): Eukaryota > Viridiplantae > Streptophyta > Magnoliopsida > Fabales > Fabaceae > Biancaea > Biancaea sappan. The sequence continues at coordinate 50,511,721 of CM073496.1, read as the reverse complement.
ATCCTCTTCTTACCCCTTTCAATAAACAAAAGTTCTAATTTAAGAGCACCCTTTGTATTTTCATTGGTTATAGCCCTCAACAAATGTTTGGATAGAAATGGTAAAATTTACATCTCTAGGGATGTTAGATTCAACAAGCTATCTTTTCCTTACGCTGTTTAGCATGAAAATACAAATGTGTCTCCACCTATTTCATCTTTACAGTCATTTCCTTCTGCTTCTCCTCCTTTGTTGAACACTCAACATGTTCATCATAGTCAAACCTTACCTATAAATACCAATGTTGATACTAATACTGTTTGTGATACTACAAGAACCATACAAGGCATACAACATATTGAAGAGGTCACTCAAAATGCAAATTCACCAGTACTTTCAGATTCCCACATGGCACCTCATTCTCCAGGTGAAATTGCAATACCTGACTCATCACAGCAACCTACTACTTCTGCATTACCACAGTTAACTCCCCTACTGCACCAGACTGAGAACAATCATTTGCAGCAACTTCAGCCCCATCTTCTACCTCTCACAATACTCATCCTATGGTGACTAGATCTAAAGTAGGAGTATTCAAACATAAAGTATACTTAACACATACTGAACCACACAGTGTTTAGGAGGCCCTCGCAGATCTCGTATGGCTTGCAGCCATGACAGAAGAGTACAATGCCTTACTAAAAAACAGAACATGGAAACTTGCTCATCTTCCTCCTAACCGTAGTACTATTGGATGCAAGTAGGTGTTTAAGGTAAAACACAATTCTGATGGCTCTGTTAATCAACACCAAGCAAGGCTCATTGCTAAAAGGTTCCATCAAAGGCCGGGGTTTGATTATAATGAGACCTTCTCACCTGTGGTGAAGCCAACCACTATTCGTATTGTTTTGTCTCTGGCACTAGCTAAGGGCTAGTCTCTAGGACAGCTAGATGTGAATCATGCATTTCTTAATGGTCGTCTCAAGGAAGAAGTATACATGGTTCAACCACCAGGGTTTGAAACTAGTGATAAAACATCAGTTTGTAATCATATGATAAAACAATGAAATAATTAAAATTTAAAAAGATTTAACACCAAGAGAAAATAAGTCTTTGAATTTCTAAAAAATTTCAAGGTTCATGGCAATTATTTTGACAAGAATGAATTTGAGAAACAATCTTTTTAAAAGATAAGGTGTTTACACTCTATTCTCTCAAGTGTTTAAAGTAGTCATTCAATATCATCCTATCACAAATTCACTACCATAGGCTTATAAAAAATCTAAGTCTTCACTACTTAAATCAATTTCATGCTTGAATCAAAAGGATTTTACAAGATTGTAATGTGGGTAGGAAAAATAATGGGAACAATAGAAAGATGGAACGATGAAATAAAATATGGCAACAACTCCAGAGAATGAAGAGCACTTACAAGTAAATATGTCTAACATCCCATATTTTCTTGCATTTAAGTTATATTTTCTCCATTTCAATTCGAAATAGTATTAGAAATTGAGAAATTGATTTTTTGGATACTTAGGATGAAGTGACAAAAAAAAAGAGGCATGAGAAATTAGGGTACTTGAGTTAAGAATAAAGACAAAAGAGAGTTCTGATGGCATCAGTCGACTGATTGCCTTAGCAATTGGACCAAGTTGCTGATATCTGCAATCGGTCGACTGATAAGAGGTGATCAGTCGACTGATTCTTCTTTGTCAAGAAAATATTTTAGGTCCAGATGAAATCAGTCAACTAATTTATATGAATCAGTCGACTGATGGGATCAGTCAACTATCGGGAGGAAGTCAGTCGACTAATTATTTGCTGAAGTGCGACAATAGGTCGGTTTAACTGAAAATTAATGAGAGAAAACTTACTTAATTACCCCTAGTATGCTATTGAGGCTTAGAAATGAGATATTAGGGTTAAAAGAGGAAATTTCAACCCAATAGAGCCCTTGAGACTCTTTTAGAAGAGAGAAGAGGAAAAAAGAAACTAATTCTGAAAATTTAGCAAGGAGAGAAAGAGAAAAAAGTGAAGAGAAAGAAAAAGAAGGAGAAGGAAGTTTTAGCAAGGTTTTTGACAAAGGAACCATCATAGGTAAGCTTCTAGCTTGTTTCCTCTAATTTAACTTAATTCTAGAGCTTGAAAAATCATAGAAAGGAGATTTTCAGGTTAGAGAAAAGAAAAAGAAGGAAGAAGCTAGAAGATAATACTCCAAATTCAATTCTAAAGGAATCAAGGTAGCTAGTTCTCATAAAAGCTATATATGTTAGATATTTGTTGTGTTATATTAGCTTTTAATGCATGATTATTGTTTTAGAGTCTTCATGAATGCATAGAACACATCTTTCTCATGAAAAGTATATCATATGTCTCCATGGGATGATAGAACAAGAAATCCTCATAGGATGGCTAAAAATTCCTCATAGGATGTGAAAGTCCTTATGGGATGAAAGAACTAGAGAATTCCCCGTGAGATGACAGAAATTCCTCATGAGACATGAATTACTTTTAATGGGAATGAGTTAAGCATAGGACATTAAGTTAAGTGTGACCTATCCTGCATGTCTATTAATATGATGGCATCTCATTTCTTGGAAATGGTTTATATTATTAGAATAGCTTTTATGACTGAAATGGTAGAAATATTTTACAATACGTTAGCTACTGGGATTTTACATCTCACCTTTTTTTGTGATGAATTATCATTTCAGGAACTAAAGCAGAAAAAGAGGGGAAAGAAAAGAAATAAGTATATGTTGCATAACTAACAATGTTGTTCCCTTAGGTAGAAATATAGAAAAAGGGTCATATAATGTATGGAATATCATGTTTTGTAATTTTGAGATCATACTATAAATTTATAACTAAACTCTTGATATTCTAGTCAAATCTGCAAATGATCATTTAAGTATGGTTGTGGATTATATGTAAATTTAGAGAGAAACCCATCATGCTTGGAATTACTTTTTGTTAGCCCTAATGTATTATGCTATAAGTTTTGATGATGACAAATATGTGGGAATTATAGTATGACTTAATCTTCTTGGCCCAAATGAATGATTTAATCTTCTTGACCCAAATGAATGATTTAATCTTCTTGGCCCAATATATGATTTAATCTTTCTTAGCCCAAATAGTATGATTTAATCTTCTTGACCCAAATGTATGATTTAATCTTCTTGATCCAAATGCATGATTCAATCTTTCTTGGCCCAAATATATTTAATGCTTTATATATTTAAATATAGTAGTATAAATTGATTTTTGATAAAATTTATTGGTTGTTATAATATAATTTGAAAAAGAATATTTTTACTGTAGCACTTTTGAAAAAGAAATTTGATTGTTGAAGAAGTATGATAAACTTTATTGGTTATTGAAAAAGTATGATAAAGTTTATTGATTGTTGTAATATAATTTGAAAAAGAATACTTTTTCCTGTACCACTTTTGAAAAAGAAATTTGATTGTTGAAAAAGTATGATAAAGTTTATTGGTTGTTGTAATCAACTTTGAAAAAGAATATCTTTTACTGTAGCACTTTTGAAAAATGAATTTGATTGTTGAAAAAGTATGATAAAGTTTATTGGTTGTTGTAATAAATTTTGAAAAAGAATACCTTTTAGCACTTTTGAAAAATGAATTTGATTGTTGAAAAAGTATGATAAAGTTTATTAGTTGTTGTAATAAACTTTGAAAAAGAATACTTTTTACTGTAGCAAATTTGAAAAAGAATATTGATTGTTGAAAAAGATTGATAAAGTTTTTTTGGTTGTTGTAGAAAGGTTGAAAAATGATGATGAAGCTTACTGTAGCAATTTTGACTAAAGCAGTCACTGTAACAGCAAGGTTTCACTATATAAAGGGGACTTCACAACACCATTTAAATCAAGCTTCAATTGTTCATTTCTCATATTTTCTTGAGTTCATTCTCTCTAAATTGCTAGAGAAATATTCTGAGCTTAATTTCTGCGTTATCTACACTTTGAGAGTATTTACCATTATTTTCCTTAAGCCTTTAAATTTAGTTTCTCAAGGATTGGTTCCTTGAGTTAGTGTTTGAGAGAAAACACGTTGTAAGGGGGAGAGACACCCTTGAGGGAGAAAAGTATGTTGTAGTGGTTTGCAAGTACCCGGATTAAACTTGCAATTATAGTGGAAATACTCAAGTGGTCTCTTGAGGACTGGATGTAGGCTTGGGATTAGCCGAACCAGTATAAATCTCCGAGTTTGCTTTCTCTATCCCTACTCTATTTACATTTGAAGTTAATTAATTAATGCTTTGCGTTTATATTTAATTTCTACCTCAAGTATTAATTAATTTGTGTAGATTTATATTTGCTCCTTAATTCCTTGCACTATAAAATTATTCATCTTGATAAACATTTTGATTTTCTGAATTAAATTATTATCTTTAACATTATCTAATTTCAGAAAATCATTTTAACTTCCAATTAAGTTTTGTGAAAATTTTTATAAAACCCAATTCACCCCCCCTCTTGGGATCCAACCATTTCTTTCAATTGGTATCAGAGCTTGGGCTCTTGATTTGAGACTTAACCGTCTAAGAGTAAACATGGTTGGATTTAGTGATTGGTTTATATCTGAAAATTATTCTTTCACAGAACCTCCAGTTTTTGATGCTAATCATTTTCAATATTGGAAGTATGAAATGAAAATGTTTTTAATTTCAGTAGACCATAAACTCTGGGAAGTTATAGAAAATGGTTTTTATATGCCTGTCAAGGAAGAACAAGGAAAATGCATTCTAAAACCCAAGAGTGAATGGAATGATACTGAAAGAAGTTTAATGCAACTCAATGCTAAGGCAAAATTGATTATTTCTTGTGCATTGAGTCAAGATGAATTTTTCAAAATCTCCAACTGTGCAACTGCAAAAGAAATGTGGGAAATTCTTGAAGTTGCACATGAGGAAGATCTTATTGCTGAGGAATTAAGGTATAGAAGTTTCATTAATGAACTTGAAATTGCTCAAATGAACAATTGTAAAACCATTAATGAGATACAACTTGTGCTTAATCAATTGCAAGCTCTTGGTGTTGAACTTACAGAAAAATCTCAAATCACCAAGGAGATAGAAGAAAAAGAAAAAGGAGAAAAAGAGAAACCACAACCAAAAGTTGAATCATCAAAGAAAGCTTACCTATCTTCCATTTGGGGAAATAGCAATTCTGATGAGGAGAACACAAATGAAGAAGCCAACACTTGTCTTGTGGCCAGAAATAAAGATGAGGTAAATTCATTTGACTATTCTTTTGAAGAATTACAAGATGCCTTTGATGATTTACATAAAGAATCTCTAATACTTGCAAAGAAAATAAATGTTTCAAAACAGAAAAACTCTTCTCTTGAAAATGAGTTGGAAACATTGAAAAACGAATTTTCTATTTCCAAGGAAGAGAATTTTGTTTTTGAAAATCAAAACAAAACTTTGCAAGAAGATAATTTGATTTTAAAAGCAAATATCTCTACCAACAAAAATTGCTTTTGTACCAAGTGTGATTCTTTGAAAAAGGAAAATAATAATCTTAAAAACACACTTGCAAAATTTTCTCAAGGTAGAGAAATTTTAAATACCTCAGTTTTGAAACAAAGAAGAATGTTTAACAAAGTTGGTCTTGTTTCTAAAAAGAAATCAAACCAAAAGCATTCTAAAAACTTCTTTGTTTCTGTAAAGATGTCAAATAGTCCAACTTGCACTTGTTTTTATTGTGGACTAAAAGGACACAAATCTTACTCATGCTTTTATAAGAAAAATCTTGTTCATGGAGTTAAAATGAAATGGGTTCAAAAAGGAACTCATGACCCAGGCGGACCCAAAGAAATTTGGGTACCAAAGACAAAGGATTAATTTGCAGATTTGCCTCGAAGCAAGGAGCGGAAATGACTTTTCAATGGCTACATCATTCAAACTCCACTCTCTTGCATCAAAAGGAGGCAATGGACAAGTAAACATATAAGCTGGAATGTATTGTAAGAAATTTGATTGATATGTTTACTGTATCAAATGCTTATGTTTGTTTTCTAGCATGCCTTTCATCTATCTTTGATATTCATGCATGCTATTTCTAAAAATGATTCTTAGGTGTGCGGCCTAAGGATATGATTTTTACTTTGAGCTAAAATCTTTCTTCTAAATTTAGCTTGAACTTTCTTATTTATCGCATCACGACAACTTGCTTTCATTACATGCATATTTCCCTTGGTTTCACATCAATAAGATTACTCTTACTTGTAATGTTTATCTTTATTGTAATCTTATTTAAATATTTTCAATAAAATCAAAAATCCTCACACAAATGCATTTTATGGAAGCATGACATACTTTGAACATAATGTATTGTTTCTCCTGATGGTTGAAGATTTATTTGAACATCACTAATTTGAGAATCAAAGTACTCCATTAAAAGTGTCTTGCAGTTGGTTGGTCGACCAGCTAGCTCATCAGTGGTTGACCAGCAAGACTTATATATGTCAATCTGTGAACCAACGCCTAACGCCAGATGCCAACACTAGACGCTAAGTAAAGAGGATCTTGCAAATAATCAATCAATGAAGACCATTAAAATTGCAAAAGGAAAGGATCAAAAGAAGGGCAATGAAGAAAATAAAGATATCAACATTTTAAGGAGGGACTTCAAGAAGTAACAAGAGTTTGCCAAAATTGATGAGTATCTCTATCCGCTACTACTTTATTATTTAATTGAATGATACTCTTTGATCTTAATTAGCTATACTAGCAAATTGTTATCATTGACATATTTTCATAGCAATGATATACTATTTTACGAAATCTTACATATTTGATAATATCATTGCATATAAAAATATGTTAAATACTTAAATTATTTTTAAATATTCAATACATCATGGTTTGAGCATTATGCATGTCATATCCTTTGTATAAGCTATAGCTTATGAACGATTGTTTATGAATTATAGTTTATATCTGATTATATCTTATTAATCTATATTACCTCAATTATTGTACTACATACTCAGGTTATAATATGTTTTATCTTGATAAGTATGTAACTTGCTTTTGCTTTGAAATGATATATATGTCCATGCCAGAAAATTCTTTCTATCTTTAAAATGGATATATATTTTTCAATATATATATACTGTGCTAAATTTGTGTAGCTGATTTCTTTTATCTTTCTTTATTATTATTTTTTTTGTATCGTCCAATAAAAGAAACCACTTGCATTAAAAAACAAACTGAAGGATTACATTGCAAAAAAAAAAAAAAGGAAGGTTTGCTCATGCATGAGCAATCTACAGGCGAGGTGGTCTTGGATTAGGAGGCCCGTATTGTATCATCACCCCTCGGCCATTCCTTGGAGCAAGAGACTGAGCAATGTCACGGAGGGTAGTGTAAATCCCATTCATACAATCAACACTTCTTTGTTGTTGATTGCAGAAGCATTGGGTAGACCAATAGAAGAACCTATCTATTCTTGAAGTCAGTGCCGCATTGTTGCGTTTAGCTAACTTCTCCTGGTCCTCTATCATCTTCTTGAGTTTCTTCACCTCCTGCTCCAGACAAGCAATTTTGTCTTCTGACGTATTGCCTGTACTAATCTCTTCAGCTTATTCGATCTTCATCTTCTTCTTTCGATTCTCCTGAGATCCCTCCAAAGGCCTTTTACCCTTGTCCCTGCCTAGACTCAAGTTTAAGTCGAGCTCTTCCTCCCTGGCCTCTACTGTGAGATCAATGAACTTTCTTGCTGCCATGGTTTGGAATATTTAGAAATTTTTGTGGGAGTACGAAGAGAGAGGAATATCAGAAAGTTGTAGGCTCAGAGATGAATACTCTTTGTGGTGTGGTAATTGAGAACTCTGGGGCAGTCTTTATAGAGAGAAAATGATGACTTAGAGCCAACGAAGATATCTCTTCACCGCACCCCTACACGCTTATCCTACGGATTTTGCTAGCTGGAAGCCAGAACTCTAGGGTACGCATGCACACCAACAACGCGTCGCATTAATGGCAAAACCACGAAAGTCAATTTTCGGTGGATTTGCGGCTGATTTAATTTGTTTTGATTAAAAATTTTAAGGATTAATAAAATGGTGATAAATAGAATCGTATTTCTCTGCTTTGTTGTGTTGTTTTTGAGAGCTTTCAGTATAATATACATGATTTATTGCATCATGCTATGATTACATGTATCTAAGAACATATGTTGTGTATGCTATTCATGCATCATGAGCGAAGGCTATGAATAATATGTCATGATTCCACATGCACTCATAGAAAATGAGAAGTCAAAAAAAAAATTTTTTAAATAAAATGAAATGTGTAGAGGATAATACATCTTCATAGTTACACATACTTACATATAGTGCTTTTGTGGGCAAATGAAAGGCAATGATTTCCTTGCATTATGATAATGCTTGATGCATGCGACTGTAAGCAGTTAATTTTGCCTTTAATATTTGATTTACATTACTAACTTAAGCATCGGAGTGGTTGTCAAAATTTTTACAGGTACTCATCCTCAAGATACATATATGATTACATTTGTTTAATATGCATTGGTTGAGGGGGAGCCTAATCTATACTTAAATCCTCTATATCTTTAAGCTCACTTTATCTGATATGCAATGTTTTCCTTAATTATATATTTTTGGCATATCAATGATAAGTTTTGATGAAATTTTACCCCATGACGTCATATGATATTCTTGCTTAAAGAAGGAATACGCTTTAGCCTTTATATATTGCCTTCCTTATACCTTTTTGTTGATGTCAAATAGGGGGAGAAGAATATGGAAAGAAAAATATGTGTATATTGTATAATGATTATTACATTGTAACATATTTTTCTTAGGTGATTTGTCATCATCAAAAAGGGGGAGATTGTTAGCCCTAATGTATTATGCTATAAGTTTTGATGATGACAAATATGTGGGAATTATAGTATGACTTAATCTTCTTGGCCCAAATGAATGATTTAATCTTCTTGACCCAAATGAATGATTTAATCTTCTTGGCCCAATATATGATTTAATCTTTCTTAGCCCAAATAGTATGATTTAATCTTCTTGACCCAAATGTATGATTTAATCTTCTTGATCCAAATGCATGATTCAATCTTTCTTGGCCCAAATATATTTAATGCTTTATATATTTAAATATAGTAGTATAAATTGATTTTTGATAAAATTTATTGGTTGTTATAATATAATTTGAAAAAGAATATTTTTACTGTAGCACTTTTGAAAAAGAAATTTGATTGTTGAAGAAGTATGATAAACTTTATTGGTTATTGAAAAAGTATGATAAAGTTTATTGATTGTTGTAATATAATTTGAAAAAGAATACTTTTTCCTGTACCACTTTTGAAAAAGAAATTTGATTGTTGAAAAAGTATGATAAAGTTTATTGGTTGTTGTAATCAACTTTGAAAAAGAATATCTTTTACTGTAGCACTTTTGAAAAATGAATTTGATTGTTGAAAAAGTATGATAAAGTTTATTGGTTGTTGTAATAAATTTTGAAAAAGAATACCTTTTAGCACTTTTGAAAAATGAATTTGATTGTTGAAAAAGTATGATAAAGTTTATTAGTTGTTGTAATAAACTTTGAAAAAGAATACTTTTTACTGTAGCAAATTTGAAAAAGAATATTGATTGTTGAAAAAGATTGATAAAGTTTTTTTGGTTGTTGTAGAAAGGTTGAAAAATGATGATGAAGCTTACTGTAGCAATTTTGACTAAAGCAGTCACTGTAACAGCAAGGTTTCACTATATAAAGGGGACTTCACAACACCATTTAAATCAAGCTTCAATTGTTCATTTCTCATATTTTCTTGAGTTCATTCTCTCTAAATTGCTAGAGAAATATTCTGAGCTTAATTTCTGCGTTATCTACACTTTGAGAGTATTTACCATTATTTTCCTTAAGCCTTTAAATTTAGTTTCTCAAGGATTGGTTCATTGAGTTAGTGTTTGAGAGAAAACACGTTGTAAGGGGGAGAGACACCCTTGAGGGAGAAAAGTATGTTGTAGTGGTTTGCAAGTACCCGGATTAAACTTGCAATTATAGTGGAAATACTCAAGTGGTCTCTTGAGGACTGGATGTAGGCTTGGGATTAGCCGAACCAGTATAAATCTCCGAGTTTGCTTTCTCTATCCCTACTCTATTTACATTTGAAGTTAATTAATTAATGCTTTGCGTTTATATTTAATTTCTACCTCAAGTATTAATTAATTTGTGTAGATTTATATTTGCTCCTTAATTCCTTGCACTATAAAATTATTCATCTTGATAAACATTTTGATTTTCTGAATTAAATTATTATCTTTAACATTATCTAATTTCAGAAAATCATTTTAACTTCCAATTAAGTTTTGTGAAAATTTTTATAAAACCCAATTCACCCCCCCTCTTGGGATCCAACCATTTCTTTCACTTTTTACCGAGAAATTAAAGTCAGTAGTACACCAGTTGTCACGTCCCAAAATTTGAGTACGTGACCGGCATGGAAAGTGAATTTCATTTCACCTCCGTAAGCCTATCTTTCTCTTAAAAAATCATACAATTCTTTTTCATGCAACCAAAACGAGTTCTCTATACATATTACAATTACTCACATTACATCACTGAATGAACCTACCCGATTATAGAGATTTCTAGATTTATACAACTTAGAATAAAACTTAATTATTATACCTTTATCCTGAACAAATGAAAAGGTAATCATGGACTAAGGATCCATAATTCTTTGTTCCGATATTTACCTTCAACTGTCAACTCTGAAAAAAAAAATATCAATAAGAGGGGTATGAGCAAACCACGTGCCCAGTGAATAGATAACACAACACTATGACAAAAAAAATCATGTATCATAATGATAACATGCAGCAATCATACGTAGATCGATCATCATATGATATAATATTATTCATAATATTTCACAATAATATCCAAGTAAATCAAATGCATTTCAACATAATTCAAAATTCACAACAGCAATCGATGAAATCAATTTCACACACATTTCCCGTACCAACCGGGTCGTCCAGAATACCTCTGGATCGTTGCCCGCGGCCCCCGCCGCATCCACCCTTATCGCTCCATTTATATTCTCCACCCTTATAACTTCACATAGATTTCTCCATGGGGTGCACCACCATACCTTTCCTTTCCAGTCAAACACAATCACAATCACATATAAAAACATCCTCAATCATAATCTTGAGCCACATACACAACTCAGTCATTTACAATTCAAGCCACAACATAATCAATGTGGTTCCAGCAACATAGCATGTATATAACATAACCCATAAAATAGAACAATTATTCAACTCAGTTCACATGTCATTCACAATCCATCATATAACCTCAATTCATGGGAAAATAAGAAAATATAATTATATACATTACCAGACACGTTCCACAATTGTTTATGCCTCATCGTTCCACATCATCCTCTTCAAACTTGGATATACAACATATTTCCACTATGATGCAAAAAGTCAATAACAGATATTTAATCATAGCAAGTATTAACCCACTCACCTGGATTTCACGCTCTCGCCACTCCCACCTTGCACTTTGACCATTCCTATTGTAACCAGATAAAAACCATCAGGGTTACGAAATAGAGAAATTTCCTACTACTACTCTCGACCTTCATCCACTTCTCAAATCATAACTTCTAACTGGTAATGAATATCCAGATGAAACTTATACCATTGGAAACTAGACTCAAAGAGCTTTTCAACGATATTTAAAAAAAAAACTGATGCTACAGTAACGGTCAACGGTCAACGAAGCTACAGTAACGTTGACCGAGTCAATGCTACAGTAACGTTGACCGAGTCAACGCTGCAGTAACGAGAAAATCTGGAAAAATTTTCTCGGTGAACAGTAATTTCTGGGGAAAATTTCTGATGTTCTTCGTGTTCTTCATCCAAAAATCCTAAAATCATATCTAAAACAACATTTCTTTTGATTTCTTCCATGGGTTTTCATCCTTAATGTCTAAGAAGTGTTTTAACACCAAAACCCCTAATTTCTATCAACAATCCAAGCTCAAATCTCAAAATTTCATCAAGAACACTAACTTTTTTCAAATATCCAAATTCTACGAATTTCTCCTAGTTTTCTCCAAATTTCTTGTTCTAATAACATCATAAACTACCTAGGAATGTTTTAGATTAACATCCACACTTAAATTCATCCATTAAAATATTCTACAAAAATTTTGAAAAAATGATAACCAAGGATTTGATCTTGTAATAAGAGGAAGAAGAAGAAGAACATCAACTTACCAATCCTCCTAACTTCCAAGGCTTCCTTCCTTAAGCAGTTGGCATGGATGGAGGTGAAGAAAAGAAATTGGGATCCTCAGCCGAGAGCTACGGGAGGAAGATAGAAAAAAATGAATAAGAGAGAATGAGAAGAATAAGAGAGGAGTGTATACGCATGGGCCCCACCGATTTCTTTTTCGATAAAATCGCTCACAGCCACCTTAGCTTATAAGATTTGTTCACTTTAATCCCTCTCGATGTCTCAAATACCACTTTAACCTCGAATCCATCATTCTTTCGGTACCAGACTCATAATTCATTCCAATAAGCTCTATTCTTCTTCTCGGGTTCCTACTTGGTCATTTCTCAAAGGTCCTCTATACTTTCTTTTCTTTTCACTTTAGTCCTTGAGAATTTGTACAAATTTCCTAAATTAAAAATAAAAATTTCTATTCCCACATTTTCTTCATAATTCAAAAAGAAAATCTTCCACGTAATTAAATTTTTCACTAAACTTCAAATCAGACTTTAAATATTCATATAAATTCTTGGGATATTACACCAGTCGACTGATCAGTTTAAACTAGTCGACTGATGCTTCTCTGGTTCAAGTTTAAATAAAACCTTAATCGAACAGTCGACTGATATTCAAGGATTGGTCGACTGATTACTAAATGTCAAATCTAAAATCCTTGTAAGTTAGTTATACAAAAAGCCAATTATTTCGATAGCTCAAATATTTTATAAGTATTTTATTTTCAAAATCTATTATATCACCCAACAGGTTTATAAATAGTGTAGACATTACATAAGAGATTGAATATCAATTAATTTTAGGTCTCAAAGTTCTACCTACTCCTCTTTTTTATCTTTTTTTTTAATACTCTTCTTTTTCATTTCATTTCATTTCTTTTCAAAGTCGACTTCTTTCCTTTTCATCATCAATTTTCTTGAATAGCTATTATTTATTTATTTTTTTAGAGGAAGTAGAGAAATATTTCATTTCTAAATACCCCAAAATTCATAGGACTTTCCAATATATCAATCTCTTCAAAGAATTTTAAAATGCTTTTCAAATCTAAAGTTAGAAGCAAAAATTTTGTTTTAGGAAGAGAAATGGTGGAAAAACATAAGAAATAAAATGCAAAAGACACAAAATGGCATACGATGGAAATAACATACGGAAGGCTATTTGGCTAGAGTGGGTAACAAGAAACAAATGCCTAAATCATTTCCAAGCATGTACAAGATATGTAGCCTTAACCAAGATTAAAGACAAGTTCTAGAGTAAAATTTTATGATAGGGAACACATAAAGAAAGAATAGCAATTTTTTATTAAGGCTCAAATCCTCACGACTAAAAGACTATTACCATAAGTTCATTAAAGTCAATTTATTGCCATTTAACTTGAATTCTTTAGAAAAATAAGATTGCATTCTCTTCATGATAAATCAATCTAAACTCTGATTATCTCTTCATGCATATTTCCACAAGAGAGTTTTTTTCATTCCAGAAAGAGCAAGAAAGACTAACAACTAACAGAAGAACATTAGAAACAAAAGAAATGCAGAAGGAAGAACAAATTAAAAAGATGGAAAGGTCAAGAAACTTGGGGTGCCTCCCAAAAGCGTTATGTTTATAGTCCTTAGCCAGACTGTACCGGTGTCTTTCGCTTATCATTGTATCCTTCCTTAGTCATCAATGCTTCTTTCTCATCTTCAATGTTCTCCGACAAGGAAGAGAGACCACATTATCTTGCATTCAACAAAGAAGAACACCATGAGAACAATAAAGAAAAAACGAAAACCAAAAATGTATAAGAGAATATACAACAAAATACGAAAAAGTGTCTAAACTAGCACCACTTCGGCTTCATTGAATATTGGCACAACCAACAATCCCCGGCAATAGCGCCAAAAACTTGTTAGCGAATTGGCAAGTATACCAGTTGTACAAGTAGTACAAAGTGAGTTGAGTATCGTCCCCACGAGGATTGAAGTGCCAAGTACCCGCGAAGCTAAAGTTAAATGCTATCTAGACGAATCATTAAACAGAAATATAAATCTAAAGCTAACAAATTAAACTAAAACTACTAACTAAAACATAAGACTAAGCTACTCCTACTGACAATACCCTAGGGTTAATGGAATTGACTTCACTTGACTCTTAATCCGACTAATTCATAGACAAATTAGTCTTTGAGTTGCTAAAGAATAATTCAATCCAATTACGAATCCTTTTGATGTTGGTTAAGTTCTCAAAATTATTTGAACCCAATCTCTTGGAGAAACAAACTTACCTAACCCAAATGATTGTCTAATTCCTTAATCCAATCATTCAAGTAGGTGATTAAATTTAGGAACTCATAAAAACTACATAAATAAGATTATCTATCCCTAGATTAATTCGATTTATGGTAAAAGTTACAACGGGTAAAGTTAATATCTAGCTATCTCTAGTATAGATAAAAACCTCAAACTCATAAAAGTAGTGATCAAACATTTTTAAAGCAACTGAAATCAGTAGAATCCACTCCAACAAAATACGAAATGCAATTGAAAAGAATCATTCAACAACAAAACTTCATAAGAAATCAACTTACGTCAACCACCAAACCTTTCATTTCTCATAGGTTCCATTATCATTCTCTCACTCTTGTTTTCATCAATTGTACATACTAGTGTAGGGCACAAATGTTCTTAGAAGGATTTTCTCAAACCTTAACTAAGATAAAACCTAATTCTCCATAATTCCTTATATGAAAATCAAGTTAATTAAATGAACAAACCCTAATTTGACTATATGAGGCTAATATCTATATTCCTATGACATTGGCGAATCAATTCCCTCTACTTTAAGGTTCAAGAACTCATACTACTCATCTCTTAGGTCTAGTTTTTACTTCACTTTTCCAAGTTCAGCAAAAACACCATAACAATCCAAGAATTGGCCAAATTAAAGGAAAGCATTAAGATTAGAATGAGTAAACATGCATTAACCAACCATTGATTTCAAGAGTTTCAGAAATTACACAAAACCTAGTCCAAAATCATGTTCATAACAATCCTAAAATTGAAAACTAACTAATTAAACCAGCAAACAAAGATTACATTAGAAAAACAGAAGATTCATGGTGAAAATAGAAAGAAAAGTAAGAGAAGGATGGCTAATCCCAAGTGGGAAAGCACCCTTCTCCCCCAAACCAGGTCCAGTCGTCACTTCCTCTCTGTTTTTGTCCAAAGATCAGAAGATATAAGGTTAGAAAACCTAAAATTACTTAAATACTATTGTAAACATGTGACAGAAAAACAGGTTAATTCAGCCAGAATTGAAACATTTTTCAGCACAAAAACCCACTTAAGCCTGCAGTTTCCCCGCTTAAGCTCAATACTTTCCCGCTTAAGCCTGAGGTTTTCCCGCTTACGCCTGCAGTGGACAGAATAGACCCTTTAATGTTTGCACAGAACCGCTTAGATATATGAGATAAAGCTTCAAATCTTCATTTTGAGCCCTTTTGCTTTGATCTTTTTCACCAAGGTCCCTTAAGGTTCTTTCTTGTTCTTGGCTTTGGATTTCTCACACTTCAATGCTATTTTGATTTTCTTTCCAACTAGATCTGTCAAAATACAAAAGATTTACAAATTATTACAATTTGTGTTAGAATTTACAAGATAAGCCTATGAACACACATTTGCAATAATTCACACATTAAACTCATAATTAGTCTAAAATGCAATGAAAGTGCTGCGATTTCACCCAGAAATACTATGGAAAAGTATGAATATTAGAGACTTATCATTTGTAAACTTGAAAAGCACTCTACGGCCTCAAACAGGCACCGCGAGCTTGGTTTGAGAAATTATCATCTACACTAGGCAAACTCAGTTTTCAACAAAGCAAGTGTGACTCTTCCTTGTTTATGAGAGTCACCTCCTCTGATGTAACATATATGCTCATATACGTGGACGATATTATTATTACTGGGTCATCACCTTCGCTCGTTTCAAAACTAAAAATGCTACTACACAGAGAGTTTGCACTAAAAGATTTAGGTGAGCTCAATTATTTTTTGGGCATTGAGGCAACTAAGTCTCCTGGTGGGGGAATTGTTCTATCACAGCAGAAATATGTTAAAGATCTTTTAAAGAAAGCTGGTATGCTCAACACTAAGCCTACTAATACTCCCATGGTTCAATCTTTGAAGCTTTCTTCTCATGGTAGCACTGAGTTTGCTAATCCTTAACTTTTTATAGATCAGTAATTGGTTCTCTCTATTATGCAACAATTACTGTCACGCCCTAAAATCTGAGCACATGACCGGTACGGAAGGTGAACTTCTCCTCACCTCTGTAAGCCTATTTTTGTCTTAAGCACAATACTAATCCTTATTTTGGTTATTCTTTTAAATGTAATTAATTTAAATTATGCAATTTAAGAATTAAAATAAGAGAACTATTCCTCTTTTCACAAAAGATAAGAAAATATGGTTAAACTGATTTCTCCATACACGCTATAGTCATTCACATTACATAGCTGAACGAACCTATCCGATTACAAAGCTTTTTTAGATTTATACAACTTAGAATAAGACCTAAACATTATACATTTACCCTAAACAAATGAAAAGGTAATCTTGGCGTGAACGTCACCAACTAGGCAGTCCTACATACCTAAAACTGAAGACAGCTTCTACTTGAGAGAATTCTATCACATTTACACACAATATAAGTGTGTATATATATATATATATATATATATGTACATGCAGATATACATAATTGATCTAACAATATAATCATCTAAGTTTTGGTGTACAAAATATTTATCAAGACACACACATTGAAATCACCTTGCAATTATTAACAAACACATTCAAGATCAAGTCAAATCACATTTCAAACAATTCATACAATTTCAATTTAAGTTTCCAGACATTTTTTGGATCTCGTCCACAATAAGTGGCCGTTGCCCCACGGCCCCTACCGCATCCTCCCTTATTTCACCCCTGTCCTTAAATGGACAAATCTATAGTCCAACCTTATTTCACCGTGTCCTTAAAAGGACGAATATCATATTCAATACCACGTGGCCATAGTGATTTCATTCAACCCTTATTTCATTCCATGGGATCCCATAAACTCTATTTCTATTTCTCTCAAGATCAAACACAATCACATTACACAATCATAGGCAACCATATGCATCCCATTTCAGGAAAAGTTCACAATAGTCTCACATTTGCACATTTCAATGCATAACATGAATGCCTTAATTTCATGTCACATATATATATATATATATATATAGTACACTTTTAATATATACATTAAATAAGCAAACAAGGTAAGGTAGGATCTCTCATCTTGATATTTTCTCAATTTTACCTTAAAACTTCCTCAAAGATGTGTAAGATGATAAAAGGTAATTTCCTTTATTCCAATCCACTCACAACATTTCAAAAGATGTGGAAGATGCATCAAAGAATTCATCCCTATAAGATAATCATGCAAAAATATGTCAAGGTCACAAAATAGGAAAATTTCCTATTATAATTCTGACTTTTAATTACTTTTCTAGACATAACTCTCAAATAGTAGGGAATTTTTAAATGAAACTTATTTCATTTGAAGATAGACTCGAAGAGCTTTGCAATACCGGTTTAAAATTGATGCTACAATACCGGTTTACTACCGTATCGGTTTGCTACAGTATTGCTACAGTAAATCTGTGATTTTCCTCTTAGATTTTCATGCTTTTGAGGTCAAATCATCACCATTTCTCTTGATTTCTTCCATGGGTTTTCATCCTTAATGTCTAAGAAGTATTTTGACACCAAAACCCCCAATTTTAACTTACAAATAAAGTCTCAATCCTCAAATTTTCGTCAAGAACCCTAACTTTCTTCAAATTTCTAAATTCTTGAATTTCTCCTAGTTTTCTTCAAATTTCTTATTCCAATAACATCATAAATTATTTAGAAATGTTTTAGATTAACACCCATACTTAAATTCATCTATTAAAACTCAAAATTTTAATTCTCTTCCATAGGCACAACTAAATCCAAAAATGGAGAAAAAGAGAAATAGAGTGGATAAAATTTACCTCTTTGCCTCTAAAACTCTTGAGAATTAGAAGTATGGTCAAAAAATACAAGATCATTGGAAGAAAATTGGAGAAAGGATTGAAGGAGATGAGAGAAAATGGTAGATGAAGGAGAAGGTGGAGAGCTACGGGGAGGAAAGAGAAGGAGTGAATAGGAAAAGAGGAAGATAAGTGTTTTGAGTGTATGTGTGGGCCCTACTAATTTTCTTGGATAAAATTGCTCATAGCTACTCTAACTTGTAAGATTTGTTCACTTAGGTCTTTGAGAATTTGTAAAAATTCTCAAATTAAAAATGTGAAATTTCTATTCCCAAATTTCCTTCACTAATTCAAAAAGAACATTTTCTACGTAATTAAATTTTTCAATAAACTTCAAAATAGATTTTAAATATTCATATAAATTCTTGAGATATTACAATTACATACCCAGAAATAAGTTTTGCAACAAGCAAAGTTAGTCAGTTTTTGGTAAAGCCCACTAAAGATCATTAGAAGGCTGTGAAACGTATTCTCTGCTATCTCAAAGGGATTGTCTCTTATGGTTTACAATTCTCTCAAACCTCTAATTACTCACTACGTTGCTATGTTGACGCTGACTGGGCCAATGATCCAGATGACAGGAGGTCAGTTTTTGGTTTCTATATCTACCTTGGTCTTAACTTAGCTTCATAGAGCTCTAAGAAGCAAACAACTGTGTCTCGGTCTAGTGCTGAAGCTGAATACCGCAGCCTTGCTTCTTCTGTAGCTAAGTTGATATGGATTCAATCCTTACTCAAAGAATTATATGTTAAATTGCCTACTAGACTAGTCCTCTTCTGTGACAGCCTTAGTGTAGTTTCGTTATCACATAATCCGATTCTTCATTCTCGCACTAAGCTTATGGAGATAGATGTCTTTTTTGTCCGAGAGAAAGTAATGAGTAGATAGATTGCCATTAATCATCTTTCTTTTGCACATCAAACAGCTGATGTTCTCACAAAGCCATTGTCATCCACTTAATTTTCTAATCTACGCAGCAAACTCAATGTGGTGAAGTTGCCCTCTAAGTTATCCCCCACTTGAGTTTGAGGGGGGATGATAGAATAAGATATAAGACAGTTGTCAGTGACGTGGCAAACTGTTAGGCAAGTGCAAGTTTGGTTTAGAATTTGTTAATTCTGTTTAAGTCTAAACTAATGTACATAGGGTCTGTTAAAGTCTATAAATATCTCATGTACAGATGAATAATATATCAATATATACAGAACTATTTAGCTTTACTCTTTCTGCTGAACTCATTCTTTCATTTTCCTTTCAATAGCAAACAAATATCTGGCTCTCTCCCTCTGGCCCTTCCTGGCATAGTGATTTGAAAGTGAAACCTGTTGTTTAGCTATGAGCACGTGAATTATTTTAAGTAACATTGTATTATTTTTCCCATTACCATCAAGTGCTATATACATGTTGCTTTTGCCTAAATAAGATAACAAGACTGAGTAAGGAATCTGATGAGATAATAAGGGGATTTTTAAGCTTGCGGCGGTATGGTGAGATGCACTGTTTATTCCAGTTATATGTCTAATTTTGAGGCGTGACAATGAACTTGGGTTTCATCACTCTAAAAGCTCATTTGAGCCTCCCAATGCAGAGCCAAACTAGCACTGGCCACATGCTACTCCCATTGTATATTGTTGTAGGTCCCATTATTAAATTAAAATATGAGTGTAATGGGGCACACGGGAGATGAGGTACGTGACATTTAACCAGCCCTCCCTAGGTTTGAAATATATTATTATCATTGCCAAAAATAAAAATTACAATGATAGAACACTGAGAAGGAAAGACAGACTCGGGAAGTAAGCGCAAAAGAAGCTCATATTCACCACGTCTGAATTTGCTGCTCCTCCCTTGGAAGGAGCAATAAATGCTCATCCTCCCTTGCTCGTTCAATCTGCAAATCGGATGGCTAGCATGTAAGGACGAGCATCTTATCATGGCTGTTAGATCGTTTTAATCCAATGGCCATGAATTTCAACATTTTTTTAAATTCAAAAACATAGTCCAATCAGATGTCGCCACGTGTTGCCCCACCCCACCCAATGACCCGACCTAACCTGACAGCCTTCTTCCTTGACCTGATGCTCCAAAATCTGCAGCCTTACTAGAAAAAGAAGAATAATATCATATTATATATATAGAAAGGCAAAAGAAATTAGGGTTTTATCATTTTACTGTATCAGTATGAAAGGCTTTAGCTATCTATTTTTCATAAAAAAAAAACTCTAGGTCTAAGTAAGAAAATGGGTGGTGGTGTCTATACATCACAACATATTGAAAAAAAAAATAGAGGAAGGCGTGGATGTTTTTATTGTGTTTCTAGATCTTCAAGCTTAGAAAAAACATATTAAAAAATTTGTTGGTGAAAAAACATCACAACAGAAAGAACGGTATGGTTGGTTAAGGTATAGAGAGAAAGGCAAGAAATCTAGAGGGAGAAAGTGAAGGGGAAGAATCTTAGAGAGAAAAAGTGAAAGAAACTTTACAAAAACTTGGAATGTAAGTGTTTTTACCTATAATTTTCTCTGTAGCTTCATCTTCTTTATCTAGAAATCCATTCTTATGCCTAGTATGGTTCAAAATTAAGAGAGAGAAAGCCAAAGAACATGAAAAAGCTTAAAGAAGAGCATCAGATTAGGGAAGAGGTGGCCGAGTCGGGTCAAGTGAGTCACTTGACGAGTAGGTGGAGGCGACATCTGATTGGATTGCTTGTTTTGAATTAGAAAAAAAAAAGTATTAACGGTCGTGGTCATGGATCAAAATAATCCAACGACTACGATAAGATGCTCATCTTTACATCGGACGACCATAAGGGAAGAGCAGCAAATTTGGATGCTCTTCCACCATCCCACCAAATCCCAAATGCTACCACTCCAACACTCTTTCCTCCTCCTTAGTCCTTCCCACTACTCTGCCCTTCTCGCTTCACTCATGACGCCGCCACTACTTTTCCATAAATATGCCCTTCCACTCTCTCCATTCCCCTTTTATTTTTTTCCCTCTTCCAATGTGCTCTCAACTATATTTCAAGTTGTTTTGGGAGGTTTCACACTTATAGTTTAGAGTTAAGATTCAAGCTTCTGTTTTCTACATGGAACAACACATGTCATTGTCGGGCAAATTTGTGTTTTGAAGGGCAATGAGGTTTTGTTTCTAGGGTTTCAAACTCGGGTGCTTCTATGTTTTTTTGGTTTTTTACTCAACAACTAAGAAGTTTGTATTTGTGTTTAATTGTGTCCTTGATCGTTTTATGTTAAAAGCACTTGGGTACTTTCTCTTTGAAGTGGAGGGGCAACTTTATTTTTGCTCTCTCAGAATTGTAGTTTATTTTACTATTCCTTTTGTTCAGTGATTTGGTCTCAAGCTAAAGCTATATTTAGATATGGGTTTTTGTCGGACAAAAATTGCTTCTTTGCAGTCATGTGATGTTTCAAATTTCTGTCTTTTTTTTTTCTCAAACCAGAGCTTCACTTACCACACCATAAGAAAAATGGGGCAAGAAATTCTTGTCCTACTTCTTACTTTTGTTATGTTGTTCCATTTTGAAAAAGCTTTGAAAAGTTCTATTACTAACTTGTTTCTGAGTTTACCTTGCAAAAAAGATATCGAGGGGCATTTGCTTTTCTTGAACTCTAAAATATTGAAGCTCTAAGGAATAACAATTTTCTATAGTCTGTACCAATCATTACTAATTATTTTGTGTTTTTCTGAACCTTATATGAATTGAAAACAACTTGCATTTATCAGTTAGACATGGTGATACTAACGAGGGTATTATCGTAGTCTATGGTTGATCCAGGGAAGTCAAATGTGTCATAATGTTGGAGTATAAAGATAAGAGAGATGGAAAAGGAAATTAAGGAAAGATAATTATTAATTATTTTGGTGTAACGTTTTTGTTATTTAATTGTCTTTTAGATTTAGTAGATGATAGTGGGGTTAGTTTACGAAGAGTTTCTTCAAATGGACCATATGTGATTCGTTTGTTAGGCTTTTCATTTTATGATGATCTGACGTGGTCACCAGCTACACAATTTAACTTCTTCTCATACTTACAAATTAAATTCCTTTTCATGTTTTTTTTCTTACTCAAATTGTTGTTGCAGTAGTTTGGGTCAGGGGATTTGAAGAGGTGGTCATTAATTTTGCCTCACTTGAGAGTTTAAAAAATGCAGACACCAAAAGCAAGGTAAGATTGTTTTCATTTTGGTTCCTTGTAGAACTTTTTTGAATTTTAGAAATTAATCGTAATTATCAGTTAACATATAATTATCCATAACATTTTAAAAATAACCTGTAGCATTGTATGTATCAATGAATTATCAAGAGTTTTTGAAATAAATTGTTGGTATCAACCTATAATCATTTGAACCAAGGGCGAATGAGTATGTATCTTCTGTCAGATTTGGATGTAATATTTAAAGAGAAATCCAACAAAAAGACCCCCCTTTTTTAAATGTTAAACAGAAAAAATTGAAGAGGGATTTGCCTAAATGAACTTCACTCGGCCCCTTATTGTTCTTTTATTACTTGTGGCAATGTTTTATGCCTGTTTTTATTTGCTTAATTGTTGGATTTAGTATGCATTACTGGTCTAACAGTTGACCATTTCATGAACTAGTGGGGGGTACTGGTACATTTTGTATAGCAAAGAATTGCTTCTCAAATAAATTATTAAGTCTATGCTAGTGCTTAAAAGTAAACCATGCTTTTTATCTATTGATAGGTTCATATATTGACTTGAATTGTGTACATTATGAACTACTTATTGCAGTATTAATATTTTTGTAATAGCAATGTGCATGAAATATATGCATATGGAAGCCATTTTTATTTTCTTTGTCCTCAATTGTTGTTGTCTAAATTTTTTATGGAGTACAATCTAGACATTGAAATTAGAGGTGGCATTGTCTCAACAACATCACATGTTTTCACGCGTTATTTAGTGTTGGCTGGTATTTTAATGGCAACAAATATATCTAAATTGGATTGCTTTTATTTAATTTGTTACTGCATACTTTTTTAAGGAGTTCATATTTATTTGAACCATGGAGATCAAAAATATGACTATGATTAATTAACTAATTCTAATAACTTGACAACCTTATATGCTATCTGAAGCTGCTTTTATGATCTTCATTCTAAATGTGTTCTTGTATATAATTGGCATACCTTTGACTGTGAACAAAACTGGTACTTTCGTGGTCCCCAAAAAGAAATATCCTGCAACTCCTTGAACTCCTTGCCAAATGAAGACAACAGGCTCTGATTCTGATCATGTTTGACCCTTGCTGAATCCACCAAGTAAGTCTCCAAAAGATAAGAGTTCAAAAGTCATGTAACGCAGCTCACCATGAAATTCAATATCTGAGGTATCTTATGTTAGCTCATAGTTATAAAGAGTGACCCTTCTTCTCTCTGACTTAAATCATTATATCTATTAGTAATCTCATAGATACACAATCCTCATACGGTTCTTGGATAAAATCATTTAGTCTCTTAATAATCTTGTATTTTTACGTATATTTATATTGTTGGTATTTTTTTAATGATAATTGACACTATTAGCTCCTCTTATCCTTTTCTAATTCTAGAAGAAGCGTCCTAGTAAGGCCCAGGAATTGGAGTCTCAACTTGCTAAACTCCAGGAGCATCTGAGTTGAACAAGAGGCTAAAAAGGCAAAGAAGCAACTTTTAGCCGTATGAAAAAGGCTCGAAGAATCCCAACAATAGCTTTTGGAGCTTTCTGCTTTTGAGGAAGAACGGCTTCAAGAGCTTTAGAAAATTTTCCAAGATCGTGATCAAGATTGGCAATCTAAATTAGAGGTTATCCAGAAGCAACACTCTATGGATTCAACTGCTCTGGTCTCTACTATGAATGAAATCCAAAAACTCAAACTTTAATTGGAAAAAGTATCCGAGTTAAAAGTAACTCAGACTAAAACTGCAGAATCTAATATTCAAGACTTGAGGATGGAGCTTGCGGATACTCTTTCCTTAATGAAAGAGCTAAAATATGAGATACATGATTGCAAAGAATTTGAATTTCGAGCCTTGGAAGTAGTTGGCAAGACTCAAATGCAATTGGAAACAACAAATAAGATTATGGAAACACTCAGGTCAGATGGTATCAAAGTCATGGAAAATTACAAATCCTTGGCTTTAGAGTTGGAGCAATAGAGAGCTCATGTAAAATCATTGGAGGGACTTGTGAGCAAACTCCATGCTGATCTGGTTAACAAAAAAACACTTGCATAGGAAAATGGAGAAACAAAGGAGATTAACCATCTCAAAGTTGAGCTTATCTCTACCAAATACAAAGTGGGGCAGTTAAAATCTGTGTTGGATGTGGCTGAGGTAAGGTACCAAGAAGCGTATATCCATAGCACATTGCAGATTAGAAGCGCATATGAACAACTAGAACGTACAAAATCAGAGTCATGTGAGAGAAAGGCTAAATTACTTGAGGAGTTGAAGAAAGCTAAACATGACATTGAAGAGCTAAGAGCAAACCTGATGGACAAGGAATCTCATTTGCATAGTATATCAGAGGAGAATAAGGAGTTCCATTTAAGAATCAAGCAAAACCAGGCTAGTGAATCTCAGCTTCTGTCGGAGCTTGACAAATTGGACATTGATATAACACATTTGAAGGCAAACTCATTAGATAGAGAGAGCGAGTTGCAAAATATGACCAAGGAAAACAACACACTGAAGATAGAAATTAAGATGGGAAAACTCGAGAAGAACATAATCTATGAAGAGGCTGTTGCTTAAGCTGAGGCAACAAATGTTGCAGAGTGGAAGGCTCTGATGAAACTCGGCTACATAACAGAAGAAGTTAATAAAAGTAACAGAAGAGTAGCTCGTGTGACTGAGTAGCTAGATGTTGCCCAGGCTGCAAACTCAAAATTGGAGGCTGAATTGAGGAGACTAAAAGTTCAGTCAAACCAATGGAGAAAGGCAACGGAAGTAGCTGCTGCTATGCTTTCTCCTTGAAACAATAGGAAGTTGGTGGAGAGAACAGGTTCACTTGACAATAGTTATAATTCCATTGCTGGCAAGATGAGTTCACCTTATTTAGA
This sequence comes from Biancaea sappan, assembly GCA_037074585.1. NCBI lineage: Eukaryota > Viridiplantae > Streptophyta > Magnoliopsida > Fabales > Fabaceae > Biancaea > Biancaea sappan. The sequence goes on along the minus strand of CM073496.1, from coordinate 50,486,225 downwards.
AGACACAGATTTTGATGACTCACCCAAGAAGGAAAACACAAACTTGTTGAAGAAGATTGGAGTTTTATGGAAGAAGAAATATTAGTTCACAGTGGAAAGACCCAGTTCCATGGGAAGATTTGTGTTATGAATAAGGTGGTGTCACAAGTATTTTAAGATACTTTGGTGGTTGTCGCTCCCTAACCTCTCCAATGGTGCAACAAGTGGTTATAGATCCTGCAAATAAATGTATCTGTTGTTTCACAAAGGAAGTGGAATGCCACCAAAAAAAAATGGGCTTTTTTTGTTTTAATTATTACTGGAGATTAATGCCAGTGTTGTTGCGTTGCCATTGGACTATTGGAGGGTCAGTGATGTAATGAATTTATGATGTATTGGACATTACATGCCATCTATTGTTCAATAATTTTTATCTTTTGGTGTTCTTGAAACTGGATGTGGTTAATCCTTTCATTCATGTGGATAACTTTTAGGGTTTGTCCCGATCACCCCTCAATTATTCTGAATTCAATGACGAATAATCCATTGATAATCAACATGTAACCATTGATCTATGCTATTTCCGTTGCTCGCGTGAGATAAAACTAGCGATTTTCAGTAGTTCTTATTTTTGGTTTTTGATAGATCGAGAAATTTTTAGTTCAATCAGCAACATATTATTCTCGCAATTTATAGTTTTCAAAAATTGAATATGCTTCCATGTCAAAATATTAAAATAAGAATTTCGAATTTATTTAAAAAATGTTAATAAGTATGATATTTTGTTAAGTGAGTCATTAATCAAGGGTGACGTTAGGATAGAAAAGTAACATTGAGAGCAGCTTTATCTTTTAGGGGTTAAATTCACAAAAATAATATGTAAAGGACTAAATTAAAGGAAATTTCTCATTTATCAAGGACTAAAATATTGTTTTTCTCACTAATTAATAAATTATCATTGATCGTGTTTGAAATTTAAAAGACTAATTTAAAATGACAAGATAAGTAATTCCCTTCCATATATATATATATATATTCTCTCAACTTAGTTTTTAGTTGTATCATTCAACCTACTCTTAGGAGAAGTTGTTATGGGGATTTATCATTTTTATTTTGGTCGAATTACTTTTTTGGGGATCATTTTGAAAATATGCTAGTACATGGTGGAAACCTATTAGGGACCATAACGCTACTGTGAACCGTAAGGCCCATTTTGCTTCAGTATATTCACTATGTTGCCTTCTGTTAATTTCTGAAGGGATTTATGGACCCAAAAAAAATTCTAAAGACCAAATTCTGAATGAAAATTGTAGAGCAATTATAGGCCCAATAGTCTGGTGGCCCAAAAGCCCAGAATAATCTTCTCTCTACTCCCCTCCCTATATAAACAACCCTTTAGAAGAGTTAGGGTTTTACTTTGTAGCTGCTGGTGATAGGACCATCGTCTTCTTGCTCGTCGAACGCTATCAGCGCAGAGGATCTAACACGCCGTCACCATGGGGTAATGAACATGAACCTTGCATTTGCATGAGCTAAGCACTTTCAGATTCAGATCATACACTTTTGTTTCGTGGCACTCTGTTCTCGTATGTCATGAATATATTTAGACTAGATATTGGAGGTCTAGTCTCTTATGTTTGCTTGTTGCGAAAATTGGACACAAATATGAAGTTGATAATTCCGGTAATTTATTGATTCTGCCATATGGTTTTTTTTTTCTCTTTTACTGAGGATGTATCTTATTATTCTTTCAAGGGTTTCTTTTCATATGGAAAAATTGTGTTTTTTGCCTGGGAACATGGATAGGACACCAACCTGAACCTAATACTTTGATTGTAGCTTATAAGCTGCGTTTCTTTTTTCCTTTTAGTTAGCGCGGTAAGGTGTTTGCAAATTATTGCTCTTGGATTTCACAAGGTTTTTTATTTTTGGCAAAAACTTCTGCCACGAACTGGAAATAAGTTGCTAGTTGTGAAGATTTTGTAATATAAAACTTGCGTCATCATCATTATTAGAGTTTTTAAGATCGATTGTTGAATGAAGTGAGACTAACAATTTTCTTTCCTGAGCATGTAATTTAAAATGTTTGGTCTTGATGTGAAATTGCCATTGTTGTCTTCGTTTACCTGTAATTTTTGAATTTTGTTGCTCGTTTTAGTAGCTTGCCAATCCGGGGATTAAGAATTTTGTTTTTAATTATAAATGAAAACATCAGATTAAACAAAGTAAGCCTTCTTACTTAGGTCTGTGTTATTACAGGAAGACTCGAGGTATGGGAGCTGCCCGCAAGCTGAGATCCCACCGCAGGAGGCAACGGTGGGCAGACAAGTCCTACAAAAAATCTCACCTGGGCAATGAATGGAAGAAGCCTTTTGCTGGCTCATCCCATGCAAAGGGTATTGTTCTTGAAAAAATGTAAGATTAATTTAGCCTGATCTTCAAATCTTTTACTTGGTTTTTTTTCCCTTTCAACTGGAGTACTTTATATTAAGATATTAGCGTGTGATTCTTCTACCTCTAGAGGCATTGAGGCTAAGCAGCCCAACTCTGCCATTCGTAAGTGTGCCAGGGTTCAACTCATTAAAAACGGGAAGAAAATTGCTGCATTCGTTCCCAACGATGGTTGCTTAAACTACATAGAAGAGAATGTAAGTGCTATGTCCTTAAATGCTCGATAGTTTACAGTCTCTTCCTTATTCTGCAGCATCTGGAATTTTATTGAAATCTTCGTATGTTTTAGTAATCTATTTCTTATATTTAATGGGATTATATGGTGTGCAACACATGTTTGTAGGATGAAGTCTTGATAGCTGGATTTGGACGAAAAGGTCATGCCGTGGGTGATATTCCTGGGGTCAGGTTTAAGGTTGTGAAGGTCTCAGGTGTTTCTCTCCTGGCACTCTTCAAGGAAAAGAAGGAGAAGCCAAGATCTTAAGTTTGTTGGATGGCTTATCTCTCTGTTTTTTGACGGTTTCTATCTTTAAGAGTTATGAATTTTGCTACTTGAGAATTGATGTGTTTTATGGACAATCTTGGATCACCTTAGCCTGTCTAAAACTATTATTTGACTAGCGTATTTTCACCCTTCCTCAGCCACCTAGTTACATTTATGTGTTTTTCTTTTCTGTTCTCTATTTCCTGCCTCCGTTTTGCTCCTAACCAAATCATACAACTCGGATTAATAATTTCTGATTATTATTGATTTTTGTAACCGGGCCATCTTAGTGTTTAATTCTCTACGTTTATCTGTAGTAATTACTGAACGGTAGCAGACGTGAAATACAATACGTGTCTGCTGACGTTAGTGTTAAGGAACTATCTGGTTTTGTCACATGATCAAACTCGAAGGGTGCAAGTATCTCTCTAGTCTATAGATAGCCACTTTCCAACTAGGAATGAAGTGGTGTAACCTTAGTCAATGGCATCCTTAATGTTTGTCTGGACGGAAGGTCATAGTGCTAATGAAATATATTGCACCTAAGCATTGTCTACCAAAATTCTAGTTATTCTCTTCAAGTTCATTGTACGTGATCTAATGAATAGAATGAAAATAAGTTTAATGCGGGAGAGGAAACTACCATTTACAATACTTACGGCTTATTTGGTAAGCGTTCCACCGACTGAAAGGAAGATGAAAATTTATCACTGTTCCTCTTTCTTGCGGTTGGTATAAGGTGTGCTACAATGTTTTGATGGAAAGACAGATTTTTGTTTTCCATTTTAATGGTATGATTTATTTTCATTGGTTTGTTGATGGAAAATCGCTGAAGGAAAGAGAGAAGGAAGATGAACTCTTTTTTTTATGTTGAATTTGCCCTCTCTGTTAAAAATTGAAGATTGATTATTCGGGTTAAAAATTTAGCAAACGAATGTGTCCACCGAAGATTGATTTTCTAAATATTGACAGTCTACATCAAAAAATTTTAGAACTAAAGCTGATGGGAGAAAGTAGAGGAAGGAAGAGATTATCGTGAGAGATGGCCTCTAGTGTGTTCACTATTTACGCAGTCAGTAGGTCTCCGGTTGTCATCACATCCTAGGGTTCACCATATAGTTAAAAAATGGGTAATTTTGTAAATTTATTCTAAATATTCCTTTTCCTTTTCCTTCAAAAGAACATATCAAACAAAATAATACATAATTTTCTCTATTCCTTACTACCCCATATTTAACAGAGTTTTTCCACTTTTTCTTTTATTTTTTTCCTTTTTCTTTTTCATTCTTGTAAAAAGTTTTCTTACGTACCAAATATGCTCTTACACCACGTTTGGTTCAGCATCTAGGGAGAAAAAGAACACGGAATTCCAGTGCATAGTAAACTTGCTTGCGTTTGGTTGGGCAGCTTTAAAGGGAAGGCGTCTTTCCAATGCTACATTGTTTTTCCGTTTTAATAGTACATATTTTCCTTCTTGTGGCCAATGAAAGATGCGGATGGAAAGGAAAAGAGAGGATGATATCGAAATTACCCCTGTGCGTCTTCTTCTTCTAGTCGTCCTCTTTGTTTTCCATTTTAATGAGAAAGATGAGTAGAAAGATGGGAAATAGAAAAGAAAAACAGAGAGGACGACAAAGAATCAAAACGGAGGGTGATGAAAGGAAAGAGGGAGGAGATGAAGGATAGAGTGACAGAGAGATGCCAAACAAGGAGGAATAGAAAGGAAGACGAAGAGCACAAAAGAGAGAAAAATTGAAGTTGATCTAATTTTTTAAAAAAATTAATTAAAAGGGTAATTTAGTAAAACACATTTTTTTCCTTTTTTTCTTTCTATTTCATACCAAAAAAAAAAAATTTTCCTTATTACTGTAATACCCATTATTTTTTTTAAGTTATAAGTATTTAAGAATTTCGATAAATTTATTTTGAAGAAAATAAATTCCCTATCAGTTTAATTTTTGTATACTCGTTTGTGCATATTGTTGAAAATATAAATTTTTAATTATAGATTCTATAAATTGTGGGATATAATGGATGATATGATATGGAATTAATCCCATTAAGTAAATATACAGTTCAAAAGTGGAATCTAGAATGAAAACTGGTAAGTGAGACTGGTAGATGAAATAGTATAGGAGAATGGTAGATGAAAACTGGTAAGTGAAACTGGTAGATGAAATAGTATAGGAGAATGGTAGATGAAAACTGGTAAGTGAAACTGGTAGAACTGTCCTTAGCTACCTATATATTGTTTTGATTCTCTGATTACCGAAATAGAATGTAAACTGTGAAGAATACATGTCTAGAAAAGTTCTGGCTAAGGAAAGACATGGTTGTTAAGTGTGTCCTTTGGGACTCTCCACTCTTTCCTGGGAACTTACCTGGTGTACTCTTTTACAGATTATATTCTCTATTTCTGGTATGAATAGTAACCATACGTATGAATAGTAATCGTACATATGAATAGTAACTACACGTATAAATGAATAATAACTATATATAAATATTATTTATATGTATTTTTGAATAGTACATATACGTGTACATTTTTATATGTATTTTTAAAAGTACACGTACGTATACGTGATTATATATATTAAAGAAGATATAGTAACTTGGATTTCAGGTGAGTAGCTAACCTACTGTCACATCCCAAAAATTGAGCATGTGAAAAGATACTACTCATTTGATAAAATTCTCAAACATACGTTATTTACATGTATTTTGTAAGGTTTTACATTCAACCTTAATCATTCATTCCACACTACAGAATTATATTCATCTGATAAGCAAATATAGACATACATAGTCTGATATTTCTATCTCATCGCAAGCCTAGGAGACCTATAGTAAGTACAGAGCGTTCCTAGTATCCACATTAATAAGTACTGGTATCCCACCAGACAGAAATAGAGGATAATTCCAAGGGGCTTCTATTCTTCAAACGGATACTCTTGTTCTTTGTTTTCTGTATCTGAAAAAAATAATCATAGGGAGTGTGAGTTTATTTAAAAACTCAGTAAGTAAATAACTGTACTATATAAAATATCAAAAGTACAAATACCACATTTACTCATATAATTAATTGTCTTATACATCAAGTAGTATGAGACTCTAACCCTTTCAAACTCATGAATAAGATCTCATCGGTATACACCGAGTAGTATGGGACTCTAACCCTTTCAACTCGTGTATAGGTTTCATAGATATGCACTGAGTAGTATGGGACTTTAACCCTTTTCAAACTCGTGTATGAGCTTTCTTAGATATACACCGAGTAGTATGGGACTTTAACCCTTTCAAACTCGTGTATTAGATCCCGTAGATCTTTACTCATTGACAAGATAGTGAGAATTTATCACATAATACAATTGTCATGAAATAAAATAATTTCTACATACTCTTATTTCTACCGATTATCATATACTCCCATATGAAAATTGATTGCTTATTATCCAAATAATATTGTAAATGGGACTTATATTGTACTTTGACTAGTAATATCAAATTAGCTGAGCAAGGTTATTCACTCACCTTGATGTTTGTCCAAGTTTACCTTGTTCCACACTAGAATTTGTGTAGGAAAATTTCCTAGTAAAATATATTACAAGGAAACATAAGAAAGGAAACAAAATCACGAAAATACGTAAAATTTTCTGACTGCTACAGTAACGGTTTGCTACAGTGTCGGTTCGCTACAGTAACGTTGACTGCTACAGTACCGTTGACTGCCGACACTACAGTAACTGCTACAATAACTCGAAGAAAATTTCCCGAAATCTGGTCGCTACAGTAACTCGAGTTTTGCAAAAGTTTTTGCAGAAATTTCTCACAAATTCATCCTTTCCTTTCTTGTTTCAAAACCAGAATTTCAACTCTTTTAACCGATTATAACTCAAATATAACTTCTAAAACAACTGAAATTCACGAATTATCATCAAAATCTTCAAGAACAAAACCTCCTCTGATCTTCTACATAAACTGAAATTTAAGGAAAATAATCGGATTAAAGCTTACCTTTAATCCTTACAAAGCTTTTGAACCGAACAGATAATCGAAATTCTGAAGATCAAGGAAAGGATTTGAGAAGAAAATGAAGAACTGAGAGAGAAATGCTTTTCTGCTTCCTTCGGCTGAGTGAAAAATGAGGAGTACTATTGAAACTTTATATTAAATATTTTTAATGGGTTATTCAATAACCCATGGGTATCCATAACCCAACATCCAAACCCATCCAGTCAATTTACAATAAATGGATTAATTGACCATTCTTAAACCACTTTTCCATGAATTTCACCATTCTTAGAATATATCCCACGTGGTGCAAATATTCATTCCAGTCATTTAACTCAATTTTCATAAATAATATTCAAAGAGAACAATTAAATATGAAAATTAAAAATGACCAAAATAAATAACTAAAGTAACGTTGTGAAATTCTAAAATACTCTTAAGCGAATTATATTCTGAAATTAACGGGTATTACACCTACTTGGATACTTATTTAATTATATGAATAGTCCAAGTAATTTACATATTCAGAGTATATCTACTATTACCTTTGACTGAATATTTCAATTAATATGGCTGTGTGCCGAATATGATTATGGTCATATGCTATGGCTGTGTGCCGAATGTGAATATGGCTGTGTGCCGAATATGATTATGGTCATATTTATGGCTGTGTGCCGAATGTGAAGATGGCTGTGTGCCGAATATGAATATGGCTGTGTGCCAAATATGATTATGGTCATATGCTATGGCTGTATGCCAAATGTGGAGATAGCTGTGTGCCGAATATGATTATGGTCATATTCTATGGCTGTTTGTCGATTATAAGTATGATATGATTTTACTTATGTATTTTATACATATACTTGTGTATTGTTAATCACTTGATGATTATCTGTAATTAAGTTTCTATCCTTGTAACGTTATCTATTCATTGAGATTATTATCTCATATTGTGGTGGATATATTTTTTTCAGATCCTGAGATTAACGAAAAATATCCGTCTGACGAGTAGCGCAAGTTCAATATCCTAACCCTCTTTGCTTCAAGGGTTGGTGTTTATTTGAATTAAAGCTGTTTCTTCAGTTTTAAATTCTAGAAAGCTCTGCAGTCAAATAGGACATCTAGGAGGAAGTGGTTATTGTACATAATTATGTTATTACAGTACTTTAAGTTTACTGTATGTTTTGTAAGATTGTAGCTTATTAAGTAAAATCGGAGTATTTAACTAAGATAAGTCTTTGTTATATTATTACTCTCACATTTTAGAATGATTATTATATGGAGCTAAAAGCATAGGCTTACAACTAGAGAGTATCTCTAAGTTGTGCCGGTCAAGTACCATTTTGAGGGTCGTGACACTTACTATGTACTGCAAACCAAACGAATTGTTAAAGTATGTTTGGTAAGTGGTAAGAAAGAAGGAATAAGGGAGAAATTATGATTATTTTATCAAAATGTCCAAATTGTTCTTAAAAAAAAGTTTTTTTAGGTTATTTTATTTAAATTACTTATTTCTATTTCTATTTTTTTTTATGCGTATTACCATCAGTTGAATTGGTGGCGGTTCTATAAAAAAATGTTAACGGTTCAATAGTTGTACATGTGAAAAATGTTATTTGTGAGTTGATTAAAAATTGAATTAATGATCGTATAAATTCAAATACTGTATCTAATTTTGACTGAATAAGTGTAGTGTCTTTCTCTTTAACTATTTAAAAGATGAAGAAAATTGCAGGAGCCATTTGATTTTTCTTTTTGGGTTACAAATGCATTTGAATTTAGATGGAAATAAATAAATAACTCAAGCCGGTGTAGGTATTACATAAATACTAATCCTCCTAAATTTGTCTTGGTTTAACCATATGTAGTATGGCATTTTTTTCTTTCTTTTTTTTTTTTGAACTGATATAGATAGTATTAATGAGTAAAGGGATAACTACTTTATTTTTATTAAAAAATCAAGCCTATTAACTAGTAGATGAGAGGAACATAAGCTTCCTAGAAGTTCAATCTGATACGTATTGATTCCATCTTATATGCATGTATGCAACCCTCCATTGAAATTTGGTCCTCCTTATAATATCTTCCACATCAATTTCTCAAACCCTCCGTGTCTCATTTATCATAAACATAATATCATCAAGTGGTGTAATTAACAAGATGTACTATCATGAAGATCATTGCAGTACGAATGTAATCGTTGGAAAGAACTTGACTGTAGTGACAATGCAAAAATAGATATCAATAGACTTCGAATTTGATGCAAAAATGACGATGTAATTTGATCTGCATGCGATGCTGTTGAAGAACCGATCCAATTGGATTGTTGCATCCTCAATTTGTAGATAAATAAAATTAATCTTGAAGGAATTACATTTTCCATATACACTTTCAAGAAAAAGTACTAGAAGTAATTGTTTTTGGCCTGGGAAATTACTAGAAGTAATTGTTTTCGGACCCAATCCAGGCTGGCTAGTCAATCTGTGAACCAAAGACCCAAAGCCCAACTCAGTTCGGGTTGTCTCACAGAACCAGAATGCATTTAGCTTGTTCAAGAGCCGGCTGACCCAAAAATCGACGACCCAAAACTCAACTTAGTCCAAATTATTTCATTAGACCAAAATGCATTCGACTAGATCAAGACCTGATTGACCCAGCCATATCAACCTAGTTCAACCTAGGTCTGAAGATTTTTTTTTTTTCAGATTTCAACAAAAGCATATATAAGGAAAAATGGCTGAACCAATGTTGAACACACTATCTCAAAAAAAAAAATATTTTAACCATCAAAACTACAAACTGTAATATTATGGGTGTGATAAATATATATATATATATATATATATATATATAAGATTAATAATAGTATTTTGAAACATAAAATGTTATTATTTTATGTAAATTAGATCATTATATTATCTAAAATGATTTTAAATCATAAAAATTGAACAATGTTGTAACAAATTTTATAATATCATACAAAATTAAAAATAACTAAATAACAATAAGATATTTAAAAATAAATTACTTTAATTTTAATTTTATAATTTATTAATATAATTATAAAGGATTACATTTATTTATTAAATATGATATTTGTGTCCTAAAATTACTTTAAGATACTTTTTAAAGATGTTTTAATTGTGAAATTTATATATAAATTATTTGTTTCACTTATTTTAATATTTATTTATGAGCATATACATAATATGTGTATGTATATATATTCTCTCCGGTTTATCAATTAATTAAGTGACTCAAAAATTGAACAAATGATCCAATAATATGAAAACTAAACCAAACTGAGCCAATTCTTAAAACTATACGATTTGTTACATTGACTGTGTATGCAACAATAACTGTCTATAGCCCTCAGTGATTGTATAGCTACTTAAGAGGTAAATTCCTAACCAGCTTATCTTTTGCACCACATAAGGAAATTTGAGTATTAGAGATTTACTGCAACCTTCGCTGGATTTATCCATTAGATCTTTAGAGCCTCCTGGTTTCCTAACTGGGTATTAATATTATTACCCACTAACCACCAAAATTTACTATCAAGTTTGACATCCTGTTCATAACGAACTTTCACCAAACACTATATTAGTTTATTATTGGCAAATTTTGAAAAAATTTTCCCAAATGTTAGAGGGTTGTAAAGATTTTTTCATGCCAAAATTATTATCATTTGTCCCTTAGCTAGAACATATTCAGTTATCCACTATTCTTTAAAACTGTTTACTCAACGGAGTTTTATTTACTAATTCAATCGTCCCCAAAGAAGTTAGTAAATAAAAAAATCAATTTGATTCGCATATTCCTTAGTTAATGATCAAGCCAGTGTTTTAACGTGGGTTAGCCAGCCTGCTTAGAATGATAATTTTGCCTTTTAACCATCTAATTTTTCTTTAATTCTATGCATAATTTCATGAAAAAGCGTAGCCCTGTAATAATGTATATAGTAGTAATCGTTTATTTACAATTTATACGAATAAACTGAAATATACGTAGGATGCACGGCATTGAATACACTGAAAAACAAATTTTGGATACCCTTCAAATAATCTAATAACAAATCAGTGTGCTTCTCAAAATTAGAATGATGAAGCCTTTCTCTTGGGTAGCTTGAATAGGATAGTATTCTCAAATGCATTCTATAGACAAGTGATTTCGAAGAATGACTATTCAATTTTATAACACCCCTTTTCTCTTGTTCTCTCTTCCATAAAGCTCTCAAGCAAAGGCAAATTGCTCGACCTTGCCTCAACAACTGTTGATTCTGTAAAACACTGGAGGAAGAATCCACACTGCAAAAGGAAATATTGATAGCTAAGGGCCTTCTAGTTAGACTGGTAAAGCAAAAGAGATAATCTTTTATCGGTCTTTGAATTTATGACCTTAAGCCCAACGTTTATTTACAATCAACTTGATCATCATTCATATCCCACAGGGGGGAAACAAAATAAGTTGATCACCACGATGGCAACTTCTGAGGTAGTTGGCAGTTCTTATCTGGAAGCAAATCATTCAAAAGATCACGTCGGCAAAAGACGGCTTTCTACATTACATTAGGAAGATGTAATTCCAACATTGTCAATAGCACTTGAAACACCATTATTGCGGTCTCCACCAGTAAGAGAGGCTGTGTTTTTAGAATGCCTGGCATTATTGCCTTCAGGACTCATTTTATCCACAGCGATGTTAACTACCTCCTAATTTTCCGTGGAACATGTATCAAGTATACCAATATCATGACTTACAAAAGCAGAAATTTTAGCCTTCAGGAGATTAAATTGATCAGATATCTTCATATTTATTGATAGGAAGATATATTTTAAAAAACTGAACTATATTCATGAGAGTCATGACCAATCAGACACTGGGATATTTAAAATGATGCAGCTAAACATGATATTCATAAATATGCACACGTTTTCGATTAGTAAAGTTGTGAGATAGTCGCATCAATTGAAACTTTAAACTTTCCTCATACTAGTCCAAAAATATATACCATTCTTCATCATACTGACAAGATCCTACTCCAAAAGATTCCTAAATATTATTTACTCAGCTACCTAGTGGTATATATTCGCATGCTAGCCGCACTAATGCGATATTCACAGGTAAAAACCAAAAACTAACGTCCTATTTGACATTGAAGGCTGGAGCGCCATTTGCAGAACTTGTTGCTTTTCTGCCTTGCTTTCGTTTGCCTCCAGTAACTCTTGTTGATATAGAAGGCATAACCTTGAGGCTATAACTAACAAGTGAAGGACCAAATATGCTATATTTCCCAGCACTACTAAAAGCAGTTTCTGCATCAGAATGTCTTCTGAAAACCACTCTGGCACGGCTACTTTTCTTCAGCAATTCAGTCTGTGATTCTATCAATGGTCCAAAGCGGCCAAAAATTTTGTTGAGATTTGTTTTTGAAGGAACAGAATCCAAGTTGGTAAAATTCAGAATCAGAGCTGTTGGGCAGAAGTCCTTCCTGGAACTCTCGTCCAAATGTCCCTCAGCAGTTTCTTGTGGCCTGAAAGAGGGAGAGCCCCTTTCAAATGACGGAAATTCCTCTCTTTCATTCTGATTCATTAATAATGAATGGTCTTCTGGAACACACTCAATGATCCTATCAGTCCAATATGAATCTCTGGATGGCTCCATTGCAGATGTCACAGAAACAGCTGCTTCCATTAATCCTACTCCAGTCTCTTGAGCATGCATTTGCTCCAAAGACATTCCCTGCTCCAGTGAAGCAGAACCATCTGGGATAATATAATTTCTGAATTCTGAAAAGAAACTTAACATGCCACTTTCATGGCCATCTCTGGTTGGATTTCTGGCAGCCAAGCAGAGTTGTGACCACATCTCATCTATAGAAATACATTGTGATTGGATGAGCTTTCTACTTTCAGATTTATGGGAATGCTCATTAGAAGCATCCTCAGCTGCCTTCCGCTTCCTGCTCGAGGAGCCTGAGATGAATTTGTTGCCTCCAGCTTTCCTTTCTAATGCATGTTCACCATTTGGAATACAAAACCTCTCTTCTGACATCAATTCTGACAAACACTTGTGTTTTTTGCGGGGGCATGCACTATCCACAGAGATGTGCTTCCGCTTCTGTGAAAACCCAAGATGGATTTTGGGTCCTCCTTGCCCGTCAATTTGATCATCATATTGCTCCGTCTCCTCCATGAAAAGAATTTCCATGTCATTGTCGTTTGACTCATCAAGCACTGTGAACTCTGGCAGCTGATAATAACCCTTTGCACGATAGAAAGCCAACAACTGGGCATGTGCTATTACAAAATCCAATCTATCAAATTCAGTCAGTGGTGACTGGGCTAATGATTTAACCATGTTGACAAGTTTCATAGGTTCAAAAGAGATTGCATTTAGAAACCTGTCCCCTTCATCTCTTTGTGATTGTTTCCGGATTCCAGCATTAGTAATTGTTTGAGTTTTTAGCTTTGTAAGCACTTCTTCAGGCATGCAAGGGCAGCATAGGCCAAGCTCAACCCGTCTTGAGACCTCATCTAAAGCACAATCTATAGCATAATGGAAATTATCCATATTGCTCTGCTTCTCCATTTGTTTGAAATGAATCTGAAATGGTTTTACTTTTGATGCATCATTCCAAGCGAATGTTTGATCCCCAAAATATGCTATCAAGTAACTATCTGGCTTATGGTGCTTCTTTGCCTTTTCTGATGCAGCTGAAGGATCAAAGATCTGGCCAGGCCACCAGGGATGGCCCCTCACCTTTCCCCATACTAAATCAGATACACAGAAATTCAGTTCTGAAGATGCTGACTTCCTATCCAAATCAACCTCCCTGGAGTTCCTGTATGAATTAAGATCCACAACAAGATTAAAACCTTGAAGCTCATTTTGAATATTCTTGAAAGGCGCTGCTTTGGTAATTTTGATGTCAGTAGTCCGATTCTGCATTGCCTCTGCTTGTCCATGAATTTCAAAGGCTGGCTGCTTCAAATCATATGAAGTTTCGAATTCACAAAGATGATTTCCTAAAATCAGGTCTCTATGATGCAAAAATTCTTTGGTGCTGACATCTTTGACCACCATATTTAGAAAGTGATCCTTCACATTCTTAGACTCCATCTCATTCTCCACACTATCATTCAATTGAATAACTAAACCCTTATCAGTTTCGGTACATCCACATTCAACTGGTGCTTCGTTTGAACGTTCACTTGTGATTTTCTTATCTTCGTTCTTCACCAACCCATTTGAAAAGTCGATTGCTTTCACGTCACATCCCTCATCAACATGTTCCGTTCCTAACCCAACGACATTCGCTCTATCCACAAATTCAGTTCCTTGATTAAAACCCTCTTTTTCACTCTGATTAATCATTGCATCGCATGCCGGAATCTTGTCAAAGCCGCCCACATCCGACCCAAGGAGCGGCTCCGCCGAACCATTAGCTCGTCCATCATCTCCAACCTGGAGAACCTCATGATTTTGGACCTGAACCTCATCTTTAATAGGCTCAGTTAGGGTTTCGGTCCCAGATACAGCGACACTGGCAACCAATTCTGATGAAATAGACCCAAGAGTCTCATCTTCCCGATCAAACAAAACAGCATCAGCGTTTAAGTCGATTTGGCCAGAATTCACAGCCATTGTGGACAACCTACGATATAAAGGCAAAGGTGTCTACTCATTCATATTAATATGTTAAATATTACTATATTACACTGTTGAAAACTGAACAACATGGACAATATAAGAAAACACGATACCATGAGAGAACAGAGGGAGAATTTGCAAACCTATTAGCAGAGAAACGTTCTTCTTAGGCTAGTTGCGAATTAATACAAAACAAGAACAGAGACACGGTGTGACTGGATCGGGCTTAAAAATTCACATAAAACGTCGTGAAATATTTGGAGGATTTTCTGAGGAGAGAGAGAAGAGTGGAGGGGAAAAAAGCTGGTTTTGTACCAGAAAAGCAGAAATGTCGTTCTTGTTTCGAATCAGAAATTCGGCCCGAATCGACGCGTGGTACATATTTATATTTATTTATTATTGATTATCTTTTGAACGAAGGATCATTTAATCGAATGAAATGGCAAACATGTGAGAATGATATATTGCATTTCTAAAGTCTTCCCCTACGTAGTTACGTGACGGAGACATTCCCTTGGCCAACTCTATAATTTTTAGTTTCTTTTTCTTTTTTAAATGATTACAGAAATTGATAAGTTAAATACTATTTTTAATTTTCTCTTTTTGTAGCTCTCTTAATTAAACTTGCTAGTCTTTTTTTAAAATTTATTTTGACTAACATATTCCTTTTCCAGTGGATCATGTATAACATACCACAGAAATTAACATAATCTTTGGAAGGGTAAGCGATGTGTTGTATTAATTGCTGAATCAGCTGCGTTTAATCACATGCTTATCGTTTTATGATAGTGTTTAGAAACAATTATTAGAAGTGCTTTTTCTTTTGGAATAAAAACAATGATATTCAACTAATAATTGTGTATATTTCATGCTGAACAAGTCTATATTTCTAAAAGAAACATGATACCAAATAAACATTAGTTAACACATCTGCATAACCCAAATAACAAAGGCGGCTCTTTTTTTTTTGGGGGGGGGGGGGTGGGGGTCAGAGTATTTCTCTGAGTTTACGAAAACATCTTTTAGACTTTTACCATTTAAATAATGGCCCAGTTTGACCAAAGCCCGGCCCAATATTACAAAATCCGTTTTTAAAAAATTGTACACGTCACGTCATCCTTTCTATATCTGTTTATTTTCGCAGCTTTTAAAAGAAGAAAAATAAGAAAACTCCCGCCAAAATTGTGGAAGAAAGAAGCCAGGTTACTGGGAACGGCGACCTATTGGAGGGAATCGGAATGTACGGAACTCCGGTGGAGAGGCATATAGTAGGATATGGCTCATCGGATCCAAGAGGCTTAGTGGATATGGTCGGCATTTATTTTCCCCAGCAGCTCTTCACAGTCGAACAAAGCTGGCTCGACCTCACATCTGCTCTCGTTTCCTTCTTTTATTCTCCATCGGGCAAATACCTAGCTTCCCAAGTAATATTATCCCGTCTGTAAATCTTCAGTTCTCTCTCTCTCTCTCCCCCCCTCCCCCCCCCCCCAACACACACACACACGCACACACAAAAAAAAAATATTCATATATCTTAGTAATCTCCAGCGGTGGAGTTATTATAATTTGTTGATATTTTTTAATATGGATTCTGAGGTAGTTGATCTTTATAGTATAGACAAAAATTTAGATATAACGAGCACGCGGTCAGTCCTTATCTTGTTCTCAGTGCTTAATTAACGTTTAACGAATTCATTTGTTAAGAACGTAAAAAAGCAAGAGATATGTCGAAGTTGTCATAAGCAGTTAGGATCTTACCATTTGGTCCATTTCTAATTACATGGAATTCGTTATGTTCTATAGTTATTCAAGTTGCCGATAATATGACTACATAACTAGACAGGTTTTCTTCTTTTCTTTTTTCCCGCTCTAGTTTCGGTTAACCTCTGGATTGACATGGTTTATTGCAACCCTACGGGGACCAATGCTTTCAAAACACCCTTGGTGTTAGCTGTATTGATATTAGTTCAAAAGGCATCACTGTGATGACGATTTTTAATTATGTTGACAGGTAAAAAATCATGACGGCAGCTTTGTCTTGTCACTTGATTTCCAGCAGTTCCAAAATACATGTCATCTTGAGGAATTTTATAAAATGTTAGAGGAGAAACCTAAAATCGCTCTGTCATGCATGAGCGCTGCAGTTCACAAGGTGTGAAAATTACCAATTTGCTTAAAGTCTCTTCTGTTGTTGCATAAAAACAGGATGCGGCGCCTCTCCACCCAAAAGTATGAGACTCTCTAATAATTTCACCTAAGCCATTTGATTGAAGCCACAAGCAGTCCAAGTCGCACTTGATCGCTGAAGCGTTTGCCCAATAAATAGTTTATCCACCTAGGATTCTATTTAAGATTTTTTCTTTAGTCTTTTGTTTGATCTAAAATTATATTTAACTTCATCTAGATCTCTTGTTTTAAAATATATTTTGTTTTAAATTTAAATCGATCCCTATAAATTTTTTAGTTTATTTAGTTTAGTTTCTGTCAGACTTCTTGTGCAACTTGGGCCGTCCGTAGCTTCAATCGGATAGCCTAAATGAAAGTATTGGAGAGCTCCATACTTTTGGGGTATTGGAGAGGTGCCACATCCATAAAAACATGTCTACCATGTGTTGGGCCAAGTTTTTATTACCTAAAAATTGGAAACAGGTTCTTATTACCAAATGGGAGAATGACAAATTCGAGGATGCGGCAAAAGTAGGCATCCGTCTGCATAACTGTCCTGAAACTATGATTTCTCTGAAAAACTTAAAAGCAGCATATATTGGTATATCATAATACCTCATGTAGTGATTTGTTTTTCTTACTTACCACTGTTGAAGCTTTCCTATGCTTAAAGAAAAAAGGCAGAGTATAACATATGGGGACTTGGCAGACAAACTTGTCTCTGTGCGTGGTACTGTTGTGAAAGCCAGCACTGTCAGGCCTTTTGTGGTAGAAATGAGTTTTGAATGTGGAAAGTGCAAAGAAAGAATTAGGCGCATATTTCCTGATGGAAAATATTCACCACCATCAATTTGCAATTTGAATGGCTGCAAGAGCAAAATCCTTAATCCATTGCGATCAAAGGCTCAGACAATTGATTTTCAAAAAATAAGGTAGGCCATAATGCTTTCTCACTAACCTGTATTCTTCTGCATAAGTCATTTCAAACTCCTTATTCACCCTTGTGGGAGTTTCAGTTTCTCAAAACCCTTCATTAATGCATAAATGAGTTTTCATACTTTGTTGTATAACTATTTTGCTGCTCCAGGCTGCAAGAACTACTAAAACCTGAAGACCATGAAGAAGGACGGGTGCCTCGAACAGTAGAATGTGAGCTTATCCAAGATCTTGTTGATGCATGCATACCTGGAGATGTCGTGACTGTTACTGGAATTATAAGAGGAATTAATTCCTACATGGATATTGGAGGAGGTATGAAATCTATTTTTTCCCCTTATCCACTGATCACGGTACTCTTTGTTAACCCTTACATGGATATTGAAATGAAAGCAACACAGGTTCGTGAACAAAGATAACGACGTTATGGAAGATTTTATTTGAAGAACTATTCAATACCATTCCATTTTCTATTCTTTATTTCTTGATGTTCACTGAGATAAATTGCATTTGGCTACATCTAATGCAGCTTGTTGGTGTTTATGCAGGAAGATCAAAGAACAGAAACCAAGGATTTTACTATCTGTATCTTGAAGCTGTTTCCATACAAAATTCCAAATCACAGTCTACAACTGAGGATTTGCTAGACTGTAATCCCAAAGCAAGACCAGCTGAGTTGCTTGACTTATTTTCATTTTCTTCCAGGGATTTAGAATTTATTGTGAAATTTTCAAAGGAGCACGGTTCAGATTTGTTTCGGCAAATACTTCAATCTATATGCCCATCCATCTATGGCCATGAGGTTGTTAAAGGTAAATCTCTGTTTATACATCTAATGAAATGTGCCATTACATTTTCTTTCATCTTAGTAGCTGAAAATGTTAAACATGAGGGTAATATCCTACATAGGGTCTGCAATCTTTTTTAATAATTAGCTCATTGGTTATAATGTTGTTAGCTTTTGATCACTTGCTTCCTCAGGTGCATAAATGATGGTCCTTAAGCATGAGTTCTGAAATTGGAAATAATGGTGATATAATGTTAGTTTGCTGTTATTTTGATAGCTGGAATAACGCTGGCATTATTTGGAGGTGTACGAAAACATTCTATGGATCAGAATAAGGTTCCTGTGAGAGGAGACATCCATGTCATAATTGTTGGTATAAAATGTCTTTTCCTTGCCTTTTAAACAGAATTGGAATCTTGGTTTTCTTACATTTATGGCAAATTTTTCTTTAAGTAGTTAAAGAAATTATTGTGAAACGACCAGAGGTCTTGGAGATGAGATGACCAACTTGTAGCATTGTAATTTCAATTTGCTAGGTGATCCTGGACTAGGTAAAAGCCAGTTGCTACGAGCAGCAACAGCTGTTTCTCCACGAGGAATCTATGTCTGTGGTAATGGCACAACCAAGGCCGGCCTCACAGTAGCTGTAGTTAAGGATCCTATGACAAGTGATTATGCTTTTGAGGCTGGTATATATTTTGCTTTCTTTGGTTCTACTCAATAAAACTCTGATCTTCTGGTTCTATGTGAACACTGATTCTAGAATTGGAGGGTTATTTGTGATTGGCCATATTTGATAGCTGTTTACAAACTATTACTTTTAATTGTGTTATTCTAAGTTAACTTCTGCTTCTTCATAGAGATTCTGATCTCTCGTTTGTTCTATACTTGAAAAATACTTGCTTCTGTATGTTGAATGTTTTAGTTTGATAGTAAGCCACATCCAACAGCTACAAGCTCCCATAAAAACCATTTTTGTCTGGCCTTTAGCATGATTTTGATGCTTGCCTCCTAACTTGATGAACAGAGACAAAATCATTACAAAGAAGAATGTTTGTTTTCATTGCTTCAATATAAACTGATCTCATTACCTCACAGGATTGAAAGTGTAGGTTCAATTAGTCAGGAGCCTAAGTTTTCAAATCACAAGCTGGCCAAGAGCTATGAGTTGCTTCTTGTTGGGAAAAAACACATTTCTCCCTTAAAAAATATCTTGGCACAAATAAACCAGAGAAATAACAGGAAACAATACTCACAATCATAACACTAGAAAATAACGTGGAAACTCCAAAATCGGAGAAAAACCACGACCGTTGTCAACGACAACCAAAGAAAACACTATGTGTAAATTTTTACAACACACAGAAACTTCTCTTAAATACCCGGTACCCAATACCAGATACTAATTGATACCCAAATACACTCACACACTCTCAAGCATGTATTTAACTTACATCTCTCATCACTCTAGAACAAGAGTATAAAGAAAGAAAGAATTAAATACAAGTTAATGTGTCTTGTATTGGTACAAAAAATACAAGGAGGTAAAGCTTCTATATATAGCCTAGTTGCCAAGCAATTTTTTGAAAACCCACCGATGTGGGACTTCCATCAAACCTCCTTCACATTGCAAATTTTCTTCTTGTGGGTCCCACTACTTTCAATTAATTATTTTCAACAAATCTCCACCTTGATTGAAAGTAACCACACCTGCTGATTCATTGTCTATACCGATAATCATAGTTCTAAGAACTACCATACTCCACCATAAAAGAGTATATCCACCAAGAATTAACCAATTCGAGGAATTTCATCTCGGTACATGTTAAAAAATTCCTGCTGAAAAATTTATGGTGCAACTTCCAATGTTGGCTCTTCTTGGAAGTTCTTCAGCCATCGACATCATCCCACTACATATCTTGTATCAATGCCAACCAATGCCCATGTGCAATAGTGGACCCGCTAGTAGCAACTCATCCTCTTTCATGGCAATGCGGACATGCCATGAGGATTCAAACTTCTCACTTTTCAGAGAAATTCCTCCCCCGCAATGAGAGACAGAGTTTACATCTTCCTCGGAGCCTTTTGTCGAACCTTCTCCACCTGGACAATCTCTCCTTACATGTCCAGACTTTCCACATTTCCAGCAAGTCACATTCTTACCCATATTCTTCTTCCCCTTACTCTCACTTCTAGCTACCGCCATTGAGTCTAACGAAGGTATAGAGTGACCCTCACATTTTAACCTTCTCTCCTCAGAAATAATTTTACTGACAACTTCTTCGAAGTTTAGAGTCTCATTCCCATACATCAAAATGTGTTTCATATTCTCATAGGAAGACGGAAGAGACCATATGAGCCTTAACGCTTTATCTTCATCATCAACTTTGACTCCGACAGCCTCTAGTTCAGATACGATACCATTGAGAGCACTGAGCTGATCTGATATTTTTGTACCTTCTTCCATACGAAGCGTATGAAATTGTTCCTTCAGTAACAATTGATTTGAGATACCCTTCGCCTGATACAACCCTTCGAGCTTCTCCCAGAGTTCTTTGGCTGTTGATATTCCTTGCACATTTGCAAGAACATTCTTGACGAGGCACAGACGAATTGTACTTGCCGCTCTCAAATCTAGTTCCTCCCAATCTTCATCGCTCATACTAGATCCGCTCTTTTCAAAATCCTTACTGGAAACCTTCCCCTTCAACGCCTTGTATAACCCACATTGTATCAGCACATCCTTGACTTGTACTTGCCACAAGCCAAAATTGATCCTCCTATCAAATTTCTCTATGTTAAATCTCATCGCGCTGGAAAAATTTGACATTGCAACTGTATACTGGAATAGTGAACACAACTGTAAATAGTACACCAGGTAAGTTCTCAGGAAAGAGAGTTTAGTTACAATGGACACCCTTAAGTACCTAGTCTTTCCTTAGCCAGAACTTTCCTATACATGCACTTTCACAATACCACACTTCGTTCCAGTAACCCAGCAATCAAGAACAATCTTCAAGCAACCGGGAACAATTCTTTTCTGATTGTGGAAGATCAGACAAAGCTGCAACCACAAGAGCATACTAAGAATTTAACATCCCACCGAACCATAGCCTCTGATACCACTTGTTGGGAAAAAACACCTTTCCCCCTTGAAAAATACCTTGGCACAAATAAACTAGAGAAATAACAAGAAACAATACTCACAATTATAACACTAGAAAATAACGTGGAAACTCCAAAATCGGAGAAAAACCACGACCGTTGTCAATGACAACCAGAGAAAACACTATGTGTAAATTTTTACAATACACAGAAACTTCTCTTAAATACCCGGTACCCAATACCAGATACCAACTGATACTCAAATACACCCACACACTCTCAAGCATGTATTTAACTTACACTTCTATGATGCCTTTTTCTGATGCTTTTAAATGCTTATGAAGTTACTTGCTGTTTAGTTAATTTATATCTATGTAGTTCCTACTTTTGATGTTATCACTTAGTAATTAGAAAAAAAAAATAAAGCAAAAATAATATAACTATTTGTTTGTTCGTACTTTGAATGACTTTTTTCCTTTCTTCTGTTGCGATACTTTTTTTTCCCATTCTGGTTGTTCGAACAGGTTCTTATCCTCCTTTTTTTTTTTTTCCTTTTCTTTCTCTTAATTACTTCTTCACTCAAGAACATAAAATAGATATTTTCTGTTTAGATGCATAAGGATTGAATCGAGTGTAACAGCTTTTTCTACTGTCTTTCAGAAAATATAATTCCATATTTCACATTTTCTCTGAATAATGATTGAATTTAGGAGCCATGGTGCTGGCTGACAGTGGATTGTGTTGCATTGATGAGTTCGATAAAATGTCAGCAGAACATCAGGTTTGTTCTCTGCTAGTCTGGTGATCAATTTCCAATAACTTGAGCCTCCACTTACGGTAAATACAGGCTCTACTGGAGGCAATGGAACAGCAGTGTGTCTCTATTGCAAAGGCAGGATTGGTAGCAAGTTTATCAGCTCGAACTTCTGTCTTAGCGGCAGCAAATCCAGTTGGTGGTCATTATAAGTAATTTCTTCTGTTCACATCTTATTCCCACTATATTATTACAGAACAATACTTTTCTTGATTTCCTGTCTTGGATTATCACGATAAAGTTTCTGAATAAATAGTAATAAATTAGATAAAAATGAGTAATATCTCTTGCCTTTTTCTCTATTTTAATGAAATAGCTATCTTTGAATTTTTAATTTGTTACGAAATTTGTATGATGTTATGTCTTCGTTGTCACTATTTCTAAGTCATGTATTCAAGCAATCTATTTGTTTCAATGAATTTTGCAATTTCGCATGACTTTTTTATATTAAAGAAGCTATATAATGAAATTCATAATCCAATTCCAGCCGTGCAAAGACTGTGAATGAAAATTTGAAAATGAGTGCTGCACTGCTGTCCCGGTTTGATTTAGTTTTCATACTGCTGGACAAACCTGATGAAATTTTGGACAAGCGAGTCTCAGAGCACATCATGTCAGTAAGTTATTCTGCCTTGTCATTTTTCAACTATCCCGCCAGTAGGTACCATATCTCATCCACGGTTGATGAGAATGACACCAAAGTTTCCAATTCTATGTTTGTACGTCGTTTTGCTGGCACCGAAGATGAATGATTCAACTGTATTGTGCAGCTTCATGCTGGGACTGGACAACACTCACCAGCTGTTAAAAAGCGACGTGGAGGTTACCTCCTCACTCCCTCTTGCTTGAATTTTTGTGTTTTCTAGAGCATCCTACTAATTATTTGATCCAAATTCGCTAAGGAGACTGTTCATTTTGACCAGATTTACCTTCTGATTCAAGAACCATGGTATCACATAATGCCGAAGGCGTAGATTTGGGTGTTAGATCTGGTTCTTTAGTTTCACGGTTGAGACTTGACCCACAAAGAGATGGTGATTTTGTTCCGTTGCCAATTCAACTTCTTCGAAAATACATTGCTTATACAAGGAGTTATGTCTTTCCCAGGTGATGTGATGCCAAATCTACTTTCTGATTCTAGCATAATTTCTCCCTTAGGCACCTTGTAAGATTTAATTGATCCCCGCCTCTTCCTCTTAATCAGGATGTCCAAGCCAGCGGCAGAAATCCTACAAAAGTTTTACCTTAAACTAAGAGATCATAATACTTCAGCTGATGGTACACCGATAACAGCAAGGCAACTAGAAAGTCTGGTGAGGCTGGCTGAAGCTCGAGCTCGCCTAGAGTTGAGAGAAGAAATAACGGCCCAGGATGCGATGGTTAGTTTTACTTGTTAGAGTGACCTGAATAATGTAGCCATACCTCCTAGGTTAGTAAGATGCAAGTCTCAGTTATTTCTCAACTTCTAGGCTTGGGTTCCAAGATTTTTCATAATTATTTCACATGAAATATATGTAGATCTTCGACATCTAACTTTGAGACGTTGCAAAAACGGTTTAAGTTCATGGTGAACTAGAAGGTTAATTTCATTAACTGAAAAAATTAGAAGAGTCAAGTATAATTTAAAAAAAAAAAATACCAGGCATAAATTAATCAAATTTCAGAGAGGTAGCCGTAATTTATCCCAATAATTATAAAAGAGTTCCTTTTACCAAGAGGATCGTGTCGAAAATTGAATCAAGTGAAGTATGTTGCTAATTGACTGTTTCTTGTATATATATATATATATATATATATAAATTCAGAATGACCTAATTTTTTGTCATGAATTTTCTTGAATCTTTCTTGTGATGACATTACCGTTGTGCAGGATGTTGTTGAAATAATGAAAGAATCCCTGTACGATAAATTCGTTGATGAGCATGGCTTTGTGGATTTTGGCCGTAGCGGGGGGATGAGTCAACAGAAAGAGGCGAAACGCTTCCTAAGTGCTCTCAATAAACAATCAGAGTTACAGCAGAAAGATTGCTTTTCAATATCTGTATGTGCTCTTTTTATCTGTAATTCCTCGTGTTTATTTCTTATGTGCAGTGATGGAGGTTTGTCGCTTTTCAGGAAATATATAGTCTGGCAGATAGGATTGGCCTTCAAGTTCCTGATATTGACACTTTCATCGAAAATTTAAACAGCGTTGGTTATCTACTCAAAAAGGGTCCAAAGACATATCAGGTACGATGGCATTCTACTTCTCTAGCAGTTTTCGTCGTAAATGGAGCAAAACATCTTTTATGCATCTTTAGTTTCTGTGTAAATTCCGAGTCTACGACTTGAATATAAAAACTCTATCCATAGCTGTAGTCATTTCAACTATCTGCTTAGATTGGAGTTTTATCAAAACATTGCTGGGCCCAATTACGAGATAGCTTTCTCATAAAATCATAATTCAGCTTGTGTTTTGTATGCTGAATTTGTCAATGAACAGATTAATTCTTAGTCTTTCAGTGGCAGATGGGTAAATTACGTTGACAATCCTCTTATTGCGGATTCTAAGCCTGGAGAATTAAGCCATATATCCTGTCTCCTCAAGTCTAACGACAAGGCTTCCTTTGTACTTTGTTCAGGTGTTGTCCTCCTCATATACACGAAGCCAATCATCTAGGTCAAAGGGCTAATGTGAAGTTACGCGATGCCCATTTTGCCTTATACTGAAGATTATCTGGATGCTATATCAGGGATGTGCATTACGGGTTTTTTGTATGTCCTGCTAGCGGCTTCATCTAGTAGCGACTATCATGTAGTCTGCCATGTCATGTCTTAATTAAGCACCCCCTATGTTTAAAGTTCTGAGATTGTAACAGATAGGTTTTAGCAGCAGCCAGCAAGAGCACACGAACCTGTGCTTTAGTACACGAGATTGTGACAATTACCTCAGGCATTATATTAGAAAACAAATATATTGTATATAGCAGTTGAGCCTTCATTTAAAAAGAAAAACAAGAGCATTTAACTTTCTTAGAGCATTATTTTTATATCACTTCAATGGGCAGGTGTAACTTTCTATTACAATGATTTGAAGGCATTTAACAAAACATAACTCATAAAAGACGTGTAACTTTGTAGTAATCGACTCATCATATTTTTACTGTAATTCAATCACTTTTTTTCTTTTTAAATACTAACATTGGTGTCTACTCTAGTGTCATATACTTTTCTATACTAACATTGGTATCTAGTGTTATGTACCAACATTGCACTGGCACTCACGTTGCAAGTGATTAAACCGAATCAGAGTCATAGCCATCAATAGGTTCCAACCGCCACTCACTTCCATAATAAGTATTAGGCAATCCCAACCAAAACTTAAACGCCTCAGCTGCCCTCTTCCTCTCACTTCTTCTGTCCTGCCTAGCCTTTGAAGCATGCTTACTCGTAAACATTCTTGAATGCATTTCCACGTAGATTCTAGTAAACTTGATCTTGTTGGGGGAAATCCCATATTCTTCCATGCAAGCCACAATTTCCAGGGCCTTCCTAAAGAAAGCAGCCCTCACGCAGATATCAGCCAGAGTATCTAAAAGCCCTTCATCTGGTTTCAATGGCGCAATAGATGATTCAGATTTGCCTCCTTCCTTATCCACCCCACACCTCTCCTTCACCTCATTCCAAAGCAGAAGTGCCTCTCCAGGTCTTCTTGCTAATGCAATCCCATTGGCTAGACTTCCATAAGTGGCCACATCAGGGTGCAATCCATTCTCCTTCATCTTTTCAATTACTTTCTTTGCTTCTTCAATCAATCCCAGCCTACAATATCCTTCAACCAGCATATTCCAGGCGATTGTATCAGCCTTCACTCGAGGGTCATTGAGCATCTCATCAAAGACCTTGTGAGCCAGCTTTGGTTGACCTGACAAAGCAAAAGCTTTCATCAAAGTTGTATAACTAACCTTCGTGGGAGCTATTCCCTTTGCTCTCATCTCATTGAAGAACGCAAGAGCCCCAGCACTGTCATCAACCAATATACACCCATCGATCAGAATATTGTAGGAAACCACATCAGGTTGTATCCCTGCACCATCAGCCATCTCTTTGAGCAATTCCCTTGCCTGTTCTATCTGCAGCTGCTTGCAGTAACCCTTGAGGAGAACATTGTAGGTAATCCGATTTGCAGGCACACCAATTCTTATCATTTCAGCAAGTACTTGACGAGCTCTATCCATTGAACCTGCCTTCACAAGTGCTGAAACCACAGTGGTATAGGACACATGATCAGGATGACTAGCGCGATCATCAAGACGTCGCATCGCCTCAAGTGTCCTCACTGTATCGGTGACTCGACCTGCCTTCATGTAACCTTTCATTAGAGTGGTGTACATTCTGGAGTTGGGTGCATATACTTTTGGCAACGATGGTGGCTCACCATCACTCTGATTTACCAAATTTGGAAGCAACTTCTTGAAAACAGAATCATCAGTTTCACTACCATCCAAGTTCTCTGAATTGGACTTCCTTAGTATCCTGCAAAGATCCCTTCTTTGTTCCCTCATTGCTTGAACTATCTTCTCTGCTGTCCTCAAATCACCAAAACCAACATAAGCTGCAACTAGGGAATGCAACGTAGTCATACATAGAGGAATTCCCACTTCAAGGATTCTCTCCAATACAAACACGAGCAAGTCTTTTCTATCAGTTTTACAACATAGCTTTATCATTATATTATAAGTCAAGGCATCAGGTTTAACACCATATTGGGGCATTTCATCAAACAGTTGCAAGAACTTCTTACCATCACCCAAGTTTGCACACGCATTTAGCGCGGCGTTGAAAGCAACCGTGTCAGGCCGCGAGTCTGAAACCAAGTGAAGGTCATTGAACTTACGGACGCGCTGGATAACCGCTTTGAAAAGCCTGAGCGCTTCAGTGGGACCATCGTCGCCGGAAGATGCAAGGCCGCTGACGACGGCGCTCCAGGCCTTGACGTGGGGAAGATAACCGGAGCGAAGCATGGACTTGACGATTGACGTGGCGTAGAGCGTGTGGCCGGCCTTGGTAGCGGCCACTGCGAGTAGGCCGAGGCAATTGGCGTCCAGGCGGTGGAGCTGGCGCTCATGACGGAGGCGCGTGACTATGGACTGAGCGCGCGTGAGGGCTAAGCGAGTGTTTTGGAAGGATAATTGAGACACCAAGCGGCTTAGACAAGTGGGGTTGGGAAGGTGGGGAGAGTGGGTGTAGGCAATCCAGGCATCTTCTGTTTTCCTTTGGCGCAAGAGTGCTAGCAGCTGCTGATCTCGGGATTCGATAGCGGGGTCGGAAGTGGTGGTGGTGGAGGTAATCAAAGAAAGGTCCGATGGGGTGGTGTAGTTGGCAGTGGCACCAACGAGAAAGGAACGAGAGGATTTGGAGGGGGAGGAAGAGATGGTGGTGAAATTGAAAGGAGAAGGGCAGTGAAGAGGGTATGGGTTAGAGGCTGCAGATGAAGACAAGGCAGAAGAGAATGGAGGTTGAAGCAGTGCAGCGTTCATGACTGCTTCATCGGGGAAGTACACAAAGAGAGGGAAGAGAGAAGAGCGATGGATGCAATAAGCGTTGGGTTGTGGATAAGAGATGCAGTTTTAATGGAAATGGCATGCACTACGTTTTTGGTATTCCATCCTCTTGTTTCTAACAATCTATTCAGTATACTCACTTGCTGCCCTGTAGTTAAAATTTCGCATTAAAAGAAAAATAAAAACCATAAAATTAAATTATATTTTATCCTTTTCTACAATAATATACGAAAAAAGTTTCTAAAAAAAATAAATACTCTAATTGTTTAATTTCTCGATCTTAGAAGTATATAATTTATTTTTAAAAATTTTACAACTGTTTTTTATCAATTTTTAAATCAATTAAGGACTAATGAATGATAAATCAGAAATTTTAAAATTAATTAAAAAATTTAAGAATCAAATAGTTAAAAAAATACATTGTCAAAAACTAACAACTACAATTTCTCAATTTATATATAACTTTAATAAAAGAATTTCAAAATATTAAAAAATAAATATCTTATATTCTATAAAATAAACATCATTGACAGTTAATATATTTAGAAAAAATCATTGAAATCTGATATATTTAAAATTTTTCTTAAATTCATTTTTGTTATACTTTAAAACTAACTTGCTAAGTTTATAGTTATACTTCAATTCAAAAAATAAAAAAGTCTACCCACACATAGTTACGCTACTTTCTCCTATGTAGATATAGAATATATTCAGTACGAAAAAATGAAAAAGAAAAATAATGAAAATAAAATACCTTACTAAAATATCTCCATTTTAAAAAAATAATATTTTTTAAAAAATTAACTTCAACAATTTTTCATTATCTTTTTTGTTATCCCCCTCTCCATCTCTCCCCTATTATCACTCCACCTACTAAACACCCCTAAACACAAAAGAAAGCTTCTTGAGTCTTGGGTGCGAATTTCCGTAGGCTACATCATTGCTACACCTAGTGCAGCAGTAACATCAAACCATGGGTGTGCAGAATTCCTCGTTCATAGGCAGAAAGCCCTTGTGATGCTAAGATTGACTATATGAGAATTGACTAATTTGACCTACCAGTATTATTTTGTGGATGATGACCAAAGAATTAAATATTATAAGACAGGTATATGAATATAGTTAGTCAATTTACAGATTAAAGATGCCGCTGATAGATATGTTTTCTCCCATCACATTTTTAAGTTGACCTGTCTACATTAAGACAAACATTTTCCGGAAATTAACAATTTCAAGACTTTGGCGCCAGCTTCATATGTAGTACAAAGAACTAAGGCGGAAAAGAATATAGCAAATTATTTTTCCAATCAGTTACATAAGATCTTGAATCAATGCCAACGCTCCTAATGGAATCAGACAAACATGCATGATCTGATGATTTACAATAAAGCTTTGAAATAGTTATAATACTCCAAAGATAATATACAAACCTTAATAAAAATTATCTGGACACAAGTTCCAACATTCCTAATGTCAGTATTCACATAATATAAATGCATTCAATATGGCGAGGAAACTTAGTAAATCCCCACTGGCATTCAAATCACAGCGGACTGGAAGGTCGATAATAACTACTCTGGGCCTTGCATAGGAACCATCATATGTTGAGTCTGAGGCCAAAAAATTCCAAGTCAGATTTAATAGAGAAATTCAACATCTAACAAGCACTCCCAAAATTATGATGCATATTACAAAACAGAAAAATATTCAATATCACGTGAAAAAACGCTGAAGAAAATAACAAGGGAATCATGTGTCATCCGTGGATACAAATTCTTCAGCATAATATCCTTTAATATTTGGCTAATATAAATTTTCAACTTTTTCCCCAAACAAAGGTTTCATATTAAAGAATAAGATTTTACATATAAAAAGCAACGAACAACTAGTCTTTAGCCTTTTGCCAAAAAAGGTGTAAAACAGAGGATGGCAAAGGAAAAGGTGCATGCACTACCAATTGTTACTTGGGAAAAAAATGCTGAAATATTTGATTATCAAATCATAGTC
Organism: Biancaea sappan; assembly: GCA_037074585.1. Classification (NCBI taxonomy): domain Eukaryota; kingdom Viridiplantae; phylum Streptophyta; class Magnoliopsida; order Fabales; family Fabaceae; genus Biancaea; species Biancaea sappan. Next base: position 50,456,286 of record CM073496.1, on the reverse strand, counting down.
AAAAGCCACTACTACCATAACTGACCGTGCATTTCAATATGCCCAAATATTAATCCGATAAGTTCATAACCAAGGTAAGTCACATACTATTTTACCCACAACCATGAGAGGAATTTACATGCATTCTGAGAGGACGACAAAGGAAACAAACAAAGCACAAGGCCGATTAGGATAATCTTTCACTAACAATATATTTAGGAAGTACAGCAAGTTAGCCATATTAGAGCTTCCAACAGGCAAGCATAAGATTAAAGATATGGAGGAATATTAAATGGAAATAAGATCGGCCACAGTCATAAGTGGTGTCAATAGCATCATTCAAACACCATTATGAATGGCCGGTCAGTCCCAAAAAAAAATATATATATTGATGGGGTCTGAAAACCCCTTAGAAAGAAACCTCGCCCATGACGACTCCATTTTTTTTTTCTTTAAATGTTCAATCTAATCCATTCCGCAAAAGAAAATTCCAATAGCCCAATGGCCATCGCAACTTTAAGGCTCTCCTTTATTTCTACTATTCAACTAGGAATGAGAAACTGAGAATCTCTAACGAGGCGCTAATTTCCCATGCTCTCAGTTTATGTGCACAACCAGAATTAAGTCAACCAATGAACCGACAAATATTGCCAAACACATGCCCATATTATATCAGCTTAACCACAAATCAAAACCTGGAGGGTACAAGAAAGGGGGGCAGGGACATATTTAACCTCTGGTTTATAAGACTTTCCACCAGCGATGTCTACGGGAGCATGGATTTGCAGTAACAGCTAAATGCTGCTCACTTGTATAGTAAAGAATCAGGCATTCTAAGCTGTTCCTTCTCAAAAGTCAAATATGCATTTTAAAAACTGATCCAATTGGCATTAGAACCATCATAGTGTAGAACTTTATAAACCATGCCCAAATCCAAAATAGAACATATTCAGATGCAACGGGAGTAAACCTAGAATGAGACTTTATAAACTAAGCTCAAAATGGTGCCACAGAACCATGGGAAGAAAGGGGAGACACGGACAGAAAGTGATTACCTGAGAATTTGTGTAATTAACACCTTGTGGAAAAGAACCTTGATGGGCAAGCTGCCAATTTCACACATAAAATGCCAATATAAGATGCTATTGCAGCAAATATACGTTTCCAGCAACAAAAACATAATGCATGTACATATATTCCACCTGAGCATTAGGGCTCGGCTGAACATCTTTCTTGGCAGATGCATCTCCACCCTTTGCAGAACTCTTCGTATCGCCCTGGCATGCCATAATTCGAAAACCCATAATACAAAAAAGTGTTACAATAATATAATAAAATAGAAAGTACGAAAACTATTCTAGTGGAAGAAAGATTAAAATTCACCTCCATCTGCAGCATCCCCAATCGCCCGAAGAGAAAGCCATAAAAATATCAAAATTAATACCATCAGTAAAAAGCAAATATCAACAGAATAACGTGCCGTATAAATTAGGCTACAATACTTATCTTCCTCAAAATTAACAGGCATGAATTTTGGAACCGATAAAACAAGGAGGCTCTAGACTTTATTTACCTACTTTTTCTCTGTTTCTCAGGATCTACAAAAAGAATAAAAGATACAGTAAATCTAAATTACCTCTCGGTATCTGCCCAGGTAAATCTTCAAGGGATCAATATAATCCTCAAAACCTAGAGTTGCCATGGCCCAAAGTAAATCATCGCCATTAATGGTCTTCCTCTTCTCTCTCTGACACTTATCACTCGCCCTACACCACATAAGCCCCCAATCAATTCAACCACGAGAAAAGTCCAACCCTACTTTCCAAACAGTAGAGGAGAGTAAAGCAAAATACATACTCGCTGGTGATAAAGCTGATGAACTCGGAAACGCACTCCTGCACAGTCTCCTTGGCATCCTTGGCGATTTTGCCATTAGCAGGAAGCGCCTTCTTCATAATTCGGCTGATATTAGCGATGGGAAGGTACCTGTCCTGTTCCCGGACATTAGAGCGAGGGCTATGCTCACCGCTCTCGTGGCTGCCGCCGTTTGGACTCGCCGGAGCTTCAGCCATGGTCGCCGGAACCCTAGAGAAAGAAAAGAATCATAGAAAAACATGGTGAAATTGGGGAAAGAAAAACCCTAGATGCGGATCGAAGGGAAAACCTAGAGAGGGAATAGTACGGGTATGAGGAGGGAAATGAGAAATGAAAGGGGGATACCTGGGAGGGAGTGACTAATTTGTATTTGGCGCGAGTTTAAAGAGGAATAGATCGGTGAGAATGGAGAGTGATCGGACGCTGGAGAAGAAAGGAAAATGGAGACGATTGAGATGCGAGAGTGCGAGGCCTATCAGCACCGTCCGTTTTGTTTTAGACAACAAACAAGGGTTTCAGCATCCTTTGCCCGCTTTTTAACACACACACACACACACTCTCTCTCTCTCTCTCTCTCTCTCTCTCTCTCTCTCTCTCTCTCTCTCTCTCTCTCTCTCTCTCTACAGAGTGAAGGCGGTGCTATTCGACCACGTGTTCAGAGACCTGGTTGCCTGAGGGTTTCGGCCCTATTACACACTCATATATACCAAGTCGTCAGATTTTTTTTTTCTTTTTTATATTTTGCCATCTTGGGGTAAAATAAAGAAATGTAAATTATTCTACTCTTTTTTATACTAAACAAAATTGTTCTATTCTCATATGCTTTAAAGTTTATACTACATAATATACTTTTTTTCCTTTAAATACGTACACTGTCTTTTTTAAAATTAAAAATATACGTTACATTAATGTTAAATTTAATTGATATGTAATATTTTATTTTTACAATAATTTATAATATAAAGTGTTATAATTTAAAATCTGATACTGAAATTATAATTCAAGAAATTATGTATAATTTTTTAAATTAAAAATCTAAAACAAATATATGGAAATCATTGTATTTTATGATTTAACAAGCACTCTCTTGCTGACATAGTCCACCATATTAGTGTGTGTTTGGATTGAATTTAGACAAACTTAAATTTTAAATTAACTTGATTTTCAATTTCATTATTTAAAGCACTGATTAATAATGTATTTAATATTAGTTGGGTTACAAATATATTATTAATTTATTTGATTATATTTTTTAAGACGATGATATTTTTTATCTAACATCTTCAAATTCTAACTTAATATTAATTTAAATAGTTTTTATTAACACTTTCAATTAATCCCCTTTAGTTACAGTCATTTAAACCCACCACTGTCCACTTTTTTAATTTAATAAAGAATGTTTCAATTGTTGTAACCCAAAAGGATTTTAGTGTTCCATTTAAATAGAAGGTTAATAGAAAGAGATTTAAAAAGAAATATAAAAGTAATTTGAAATTTTAAGAGGTTAATAATAAGAATTAATAAAAATTATTTAAATTAAAAAAAGTGTAGAGTTGTGGGTCAAATGCCGTAAATAAATGAGAATAAATATTAATAAAAATATTAATAATTTAATATTCATTGAGAATTTTAATATGTAAATAAAAAAGTATTATTATCTTTATAAAAATATAGTCAAATCCATTAAATAACCTTTAACAGTTATATGAAGTTTCTATTAAAATAATAATATATTTAGGGAATTACTAACCAATATCATAAGGACAATTGTTTATTAACATATTATTATTTTAATATAAGGTTCAGACAATTGTTAAAAGTTATTAAGCGTGAGTATGGTAATACATTCAGATTGTAACCACAAAGTCTCAAACTATGTTCGAAGGAAACTGAAGATGTTTGGCTCTGCGTTGAATCACACCGTTAAAACACGTTTCCCACACTTACCGTAGTTTGATCCACCACAGTTCAATGTTGTTTTCCAAGTTAAATTAGACGTGGTTGGCTTTACATAAATCTTGATTTCCTTCAAATATTCCTTGGTCATGAATAGTCCAGTAAGAAGAATAAGAAAATACCAAATTAAAAATGGGAAGATAATGTCGGATAAATAATTAAAATTTCAACCACTAATTGAAAAATTAAAATATATTTATTAATTAAAAATTAGTCAATAATTTATTTTGTAATTAGTAATTTATCAGCACTTTATTTTAATTATATTTAGTTCAAATTGTTTAAATTAAAAAAATATAATAAATAATTAGTGAATAATTAGTAATATTAGACAAATACGCCTAAAAAAATTAGTACACTTTATTAAAAATATTGATATAATTCATTAAGTTAGCTTTAAATAAATGACAATAAATAATAATAGTATATCAAAAAAATAAAATATAAAACGTTTGTGTTTTCTGGTAATTATACATCCAAAACCACATTTGTAAACTAATATCAAAACATCATGTTCTGCCCCAAAACACATTTGTCTGTCTCTAAAACATAAATCATGTTCATTCAAACTTAAGTTTACTCAAACCAAATTTATCTACCTATTTTTCAAACACACCCTTAGTGGGTTTAATTATATTTTTCAAATACAACAAAATCCTTTATGTAATATTTTTAAATTGTCGATTTAATATTAATTTAAATAATTTTTATTAACATTTCCTATTAATTCTCTTTTGGTTACTGCCATTTGAACCCACCATTCTCCATTTTTTTTAATTTAAATCATTTTTATTAGCCTCTTTAAATTTCAATTAATTTTTATATATTTTTTAGAACTCTTTCTATTAGTCTTTCATTTGAACATATTACCAAAATCTTTATGGGTTTACAACAATTGAGACATTCTTTATCTTAGTTTGGTATTGTCCTACTCTAATAAGCTTAATTTTAGTCATTTATACAAATTATTTAACATCTCATTTGAGTTTTATAGATTTTTTCTTTTGACATTTTAACTATGCTAAGTCATTTTTATACATTATCAAATATATTATATATTGAAAAATAAAAAATAAATAAAAATTAAAAATTACACATGTATTTTAAGAGTACGTAATATCAAGCTATAAATTGTTTAAATTAAATAAATAAACTAAATAATAAATAAAAAAATTACTGATTAATAAAAAGAGTATAAAAGTTATTTACATTGAAAAAGTGGAAAATAATGTGCTCAAATAGCGGTAACCAAAAGAATATCAATAAGAAGTGCTAATAAAAATTATTTAAATTAAGATTAAATTGAGAATTTGAAAATGTTAAATAAAGAGTGTTATTGTCTTTAGAAATTATAGTTAAACCCTCTAAATAATATTTTCTCAATTTTCTATTAGAATAATAATACATTTATAACTCCACTAATATTAAATGTATTATCAACTAGTGCTTTAAGAGTATTGGTTAGCAATTTCCATATAATTAGTACTTCACTAATATTCATTATTAATCAATACTTTAAGAGCATTTATTAACAATCCCCTTTAAGTAAAAGCAAGTAAATAATATCAATGGTCCATGATGCAATAGTCTTATTTATTTTTGGTTCGTTTTAAAAAAAATGATATGAAGAATCTATTAAGAGCATTTATAATGGTGAACTTCAATTTGGTTCTTATTATGAGTCTCACAGTATCAAATTAATTTAAGTAACTCTCCACCACTTTAAGTAACACTCTACTTCAGTGGTGAACCTTTTAACAACTTGTATTACTCTATATTAACTCCACTAACATTTATTGTGAATTAATTATTATATTATTACTTTTTGTATAAGAACCGTTCTTATGCATGACAGCTAACGTCGTAAATTACAGTGTTAAATCGAAATAAGAACTGTTTTTCAATTTAAGAACCCTTGAAAATTACAATTGTAAATGTTCTAAGAGAAATAATATTGAATTAGGGTTAATCGGAGAATTTTTGTTTGGGTTTACTATGGTCAAAATATTGGAAGAGAGAGAATTTATTGTTGTTACATTTTTTTAACCTGAAATTAACGTTTGATTTAAATGCTATTAATATTGTGGGAAGGAAGTGGGGAAGGGTATGGAAATTAGGTGAGCGCATGAAATGAAAGCAAATGTGATTAATGATGGAAAAGGTACATCTCATTCTCAAAATGAAAAAGTGTACTATTGTGCGGTGAGTTTGGAGTGTTTGCTTTTTCCAAAGGAAAAGCATATGATTGTTGGATTTATAATGATCATAAATTTTTTTATTTTGTGTTAAATATATTTTTTAATTTTAAAAAATGTTAGATAAGTTTTAATATTTTGTTGTGTTTATTTTTATGGACTTATTTAAAGATTTTTTTTTAAAATAAGTACAAAAAAGTAAACACAAAGAAAAAAAGAAAGTAATTAAATCTATCTAAATTTTGTTAAAACAAAAAAAAATACATTTAACACGAAAAAAAAAATGATGGCTATACATCCAACAATCATATGTTTTTCTCTTGAAAAAAGTAGGCACTTTTCATCGTTATTGCACAAAAAATTCTCAGTTCCACATCCAAGTTCTCGGCATTACTATTACAACTTATTGGCCTCTAGTGGGATTTTTTTTTAATTCTTAATATCAAAAAATTCATCAAATTTAAAAAGATTTAATTTGAGTTGAATTATAAAAGCATAAATTTATTTTAATACTATTTTTTTGTTCATAAAATTTAAATTCAAAACCTTTATAAAAACAAATTTTTAATTACTTAAACCAACTAAGTGTCACGTCCCAAAATTTGAGCACGTGACTGGCACGGAAAGTGAATTTCATTTCACTTTCGTAAGCCTATCTTTCTCTTAAAAATCATACAATTCTTTTTCATGTAACCAAAACGAGTTCTCTATACATACTACAATTACTCACATTACATCACTGAATGAACCTACCCGATTACAGAGATTTCTAGATTTATACAACTTAGAATAAGACTTAACTATTATACCTTTATCCTGAATAAATGAAAAGGAAATCATGGACTAAGGATCCATAATTCCTTATTCCGATATTTACCTTCAGCTGTCAACTCTGAAAAAAAATATCAATAAGAGGGGTATGAGCAAACCACGTGCCCAGTGAGTAGATAACACAACACTATGACAAAAAAATATCATGCATCATAATGATAACATGCAGCAATCATACGTAAATCGATCATCATATAATATAATATTATTCATAATACCTCACAACAATATCCAAGTAAATCAAATACATTTCAACATAATTCAAAATTCACAACAGCAATCGGTAAAATCAATTTCACACACATTTTCCGTACCAACCGGGTCATCCATAATACCTCTGGATCGTTGCCCGCGGCCCCCGCCGCATCCACCCTTATCGCTCCGTTTATAATCTCCACCCTTATAACTTCACATAAATTTCTCCATGGGGTGCACCACCATGCCTTTCCTTTCCAGTCAAACACAATCACAATCACATATAAAAACATCCTCAATCATAATCTTGAGCCACATACACAACTCAGTCATTTACAATTCAAGTCACAACATAATCAATATGGTTCCAGCAACATAGCATGTATACAACATAACCCATAATATAGAACAATTATTCAACTCAATTCACATACCATTCACAATTCATCATATAACCTCCATTCATGGGAAAATAAGAAAATATAATTATATACATTACCAGACACGTTCCACAATTGTTTATGCCTCATCGTTCCACATCATCCTCTTCAAACTTGGATATACAACATATTTCCATTATGATGCAAAAAGTCAATAACAGATATTTAATCATAGCAAATATTAACCCACTCACCTAGATTTCACGCTCTCGGCACTCCCACTTTGCACTTTGACCATTCCTATTGTAACCAGACAAAAACCATCAGGGTTACGAAATAGAGAAATTTTCTACCACTACTCTCGACCTTTACTCACATCTTAAGTCATAACTCCTAACCGGTAATGAATATTCAAATGAAACTTATACCATTGGAAACTAGACTTAAAGAGCTTTCCAACGATATAAAGTTTGCCCAAAACGGAGTTCGGATGAAGAAGTTATGACCGATTTAAAATAAGCTAAGGTTTCCTGGCACACCTGGCGCCTGGGCGCCAACCCATGCCTGGCGCCTGGGCGCCAATTCCTTCTTCTTCCCATCTCACCTTGGCGCCTAGGCGCCACGATCGCGACCCATTCGCGATTTCTCTCGATTTTGGCCCAAATCTGGCCAAATCTTCACCGTTTTTCATGATTTCTTCCATGGGATCTCACACTTAATGTCTAAGGAACATTTAGACACCAAAATCACCAATTTTAATCGAGAAAGGAAGCCGGAATCTCGATTTTACCTCAAACACTCTTAAAACTATAAAATAGGGAAAAGCTTAAGAAATAGAAATTTCTACCTCGATTCCTTGCTTTCCCTACGTTGCTTGGCTCCTAGAAGCTCACCCCGTAGCCCGAGATCCACCCTCCAAAGCCCGGTTGTAGAGTTGGTGTAATACCCATGAAAAATAAAATATAAATATTTGTTTACAAACTACTGTTACTATTTTAGTATACGGTACTATTTACCTATATAATACTATTTACGTATACGATACTGTTCATTTATACAATCGAAATGTCAAGTACTAGATGTGGTTTGGTCATAAGAGAAAAATAGAAAGAAGTTTGTAGGAGAAAATGACGTTTTATGTGTAAAAATACCCTCAGGGACTAAATTGAAAGGACTGATTTAAAAAGAAACTTAAAGATTTAAGGTGAAAGGATAGTTTTCCTTTTAAGACGCGTAAGGTGCACAGTAACTATATTATTAGAAATGTCATTTTCATGAATAGTAAATTGAATATTTTATTAACGCATAGTATCAAATAGTACCCTTGACTTTTCCTATAAATAGGCGCTTTCATTTCACTTCTAAACTCACACCTTCAACTTCTCTTCTTCTCTCCTTAAGTTTCTCTTACTTTAATGCTAGGCCTATGAGATTTTGGGCCTTTCCTTTTCAGCTTAGGTAAGGATACTATGCCCTTTCTATGTCTTTTAAATTTTAGAAGTTATTTTCTTAAGTATGCTCTGTGGTTGCGGCCTTGGCTGATCTTCCACATCAAAAAAACTGTCGTTAGTTGTTTATATGTTATTTTGATTCTCTGATTACCGAAATAGAATGTAAACTGTGAAGAATACATGTCTAGGAAAGTTCTGGCTAAGGAAAGACCTGGTTTTTAAGTGTGTCCAGTGTGACCCTTCACTCTTTCCTGGGAACTTACCTGGTGTACTCTTTTACAGATTGTATTCTCTATTTCTGGTATGAATAGTAACCGTACATATGAATAGTAATTGTATGAATAGTGACCGTACGTATGAATAATAACCGTATGTATGAACAGTAACCGTACGTATGAACAGTATCTGTACGAAAACAATCCTAACGTATTTTCTCTAATCTTTCATGAAAATCTCCGTAGCTGAACACCGAAATTCACCTGAGCACTCTTGTCTGTAATGACTTAGAGAAGCGATGCTCGTACGGAATCCAGGTGAGTGAAACGACCCCGTTTTAATAGAGTTTTAGCATTACTGGTGATAAAAAGTATGTCGTAGGACACTCCCAAGATTCATAGGGGGAAATTGGATTCAGAATGGCGAATATAATGAGATAATTAATCCAGAAGTATGGATAAGAAAAAGCAAGTATCTCATGATGATGTGAAGATTGAATCTCTTGAATTGTGGTTTATAAAGCTATAATATAGTTATATACTATACCTGTTATATGGATGAATATTATATTGAGCTTCTGATTATGATATGAAATGCTATTGATTGTGATTGAGCGGGACAGTACCCCCTCTCACGGCAAGGTGGAAAACCCGGTTGACAGGGTGTCTTGACCAATGAGTGTGGAGACAACGATTCTCTCAGTAGGGATATAGCCCAGATTGGTGATAAATCCGTGAGGCGCCCTAGCTAAGAGGATGAGGTTGTGTGTCATGGCGGAAATATACATAATTGGTGAGCCGGCCTGTGTGCGCTCTCCGGGATATATTGCCATTGACGAGTACTAGTAACGTTTGTTGAATTGGATGAATTTTTATCTTCTTGTATGTAAGAGGATGATGTTGTGCGTCATGGCAGAAATATACATAATTGGTGAGCCGGCCTGTGTGCGCTCTCTGGGATATATTGCCATTGACGAGTACTAGTAACGTTTGTTGAATTGGATGAATTTTTATCTTCTGTCTATTGGTTGAGTATGAGCCTTTGGATATGCTTGCATGACTGGTAATATATTTGAATTTTATTAACGCGAGGTCGATTCGCTCATTGAGTTTAAAAGCTCACACTGTTTGTACAACCTTTTTGTTCAGATCAGGTTGCCAGCGAAGAATATCTGCTAGAGGAGTAGATCACTTTTGGACCTTTCCGTTGTCGGGTAGACCCCTATTTTGTTATAGATTATGTTGCTCTGTAATCGTCTAGGACATCTAGGTCAGAGGTTTGATATTTGGTTTGTATGTCAGCAAAATAATATTGTAATACCCATGAAAAATAAAATATAAATGCGTGTTTACAAACTACTATTACTATTTCAGTGTACAATACTATTCACCCATATAATGCTATTTACGTATATGGTACTATTCATCTGTACAATCAAAATGTCAAGTACTAGATGTGGTTTGATCATAAGAGAAAGTTAGAAAGAAATTTGTAGGAGAAAACAACATTTTTTATGGGAGAATTCCTTGAGGGACTAAATTAAAAGGAAACTAAATTAGCAAATTGATTATACTAGTAGATGAGACTAGTAGATGAGACTAGTAAGTGAAACTAGTAGATGAGACTAGTAAATGAAATTGGTAGATAAGACTAATAAGTGGAACTAGTAGATGAGACTAGTAAGTGAGACTAGTAGATGAGACTAGTAAGTGAAATTGGTAGATGAGACTAGTAAGTGAAATTGGTAGGTGAGACGGGTAGATGGAATAGTACCCTTAAATTTTTCTATAAATAGACCATTCCATTTCACTTTCAAAATCACACCTTCAACTTCTCTTCTTCTCTCCTTAAGATTTCTTGGTCCGACACTAGACCTCTGAGATTTTGGGCTTTTCCTTTTGCTTAGGTAAGGATACTATGCCCTTTTTATGTCTTTCAAATTCTAGAAGTTATTTTCTTAAGTATGCTCTGTGGTTGCGGCTTTGGCCGATCTTCCACATCAGAAAAACTGTCCTTAGCTGATTTTGTGTTATTTTGATTCTCTGATTACCGAAATAGAATGTAAATTGTGAAGAATACATGTCTAGGAAAGTTCTGGCTAAGGAAAGACCTGGTTTTTAAGTGTGTCCAGTGTGACCCTTCACTCTTTCCTGGGAACTTACCTGGTGTACTCTTTTACAGATTATATTCTGTATTTCTGGTATGAATAGTACCTGTACGTATGAATAGTGACCGTATGAATAGTAACCGTATGTATGAACAGTATTTATACGAAAACAATCTTAACATATTTTCTATAATCTTTCATGAAAATCTCTGTAGCGGAACACTGAAATTCACCTGCGTACTCTTGTCTGTAACAATTTAGAGAAGTGATACTCGTACGGAATCCAAGTGAGTGAAACGACCCCGTTTTAATAGAGTTTTAGCATTACTGGTGATAAAAAGTATGTCGTAGGACACTCCCAAGATTCATAGGGGGAAATTGGATTCAGAATGACGAATATAACGAGATAATTAATCCAGAAGTATGGATAAGACGAAGCAAGTATCTCATGATGATATGAAATTTGAATCATATAGTTATATACTATACCTGTTATATGGATGAGTATTATATTGTACTTCTGATTATAATATGAACTGTTGTACTATTGATTGTGATTGAGCGGTACAGTACCCCCTCTCACGGCAAGGCGAAAAACCCGGGTTAAAGGGTGTCTTGACCAATGAGTGTGGAGACAACGATTCCCTCAGTAGGGATATAGCCCGGATTGGTGATAAATCTGTGAGGCGCCCTAGCTAAGAGGATGAGGTTGTGCGTCATGGCAGAAAAATACAAAATTGGTGAGCTGGCCTGTGTGCGCTCTCCGGGATATATTGCCATTGACGAGTACTAGTAATGTTTGTTGAATTGGATGAATGTTTGTCTTCTTGTATGAAATTTCTAACTATGTTTATTGGTTGAGCTTGAGCCTTCGGATATGCTTGCATGACTGGTGATGTATTTGAATTTTATTAACGCAAGGCCGATTTGCTCACTGAGTTTAAAAGCTCACACTCTCTGTACAAACTTTTTGTTCAGATCAAGTTGCCGCCGAAGAACATCCGCTAGAGGAGTAGATCACGTTGGACCTTCCCGCTGTCGGGTAGGCCCTTCTTTTGTTATACAGTATGTTGCTCTGTAACCGTCTAGGACATCTAGGTCAGGGGATTGGTATTTGGCTTGTATTTCAGTATGATAATGTATTTTGTACTGAGGATCTATTATTTTTAATTAAGAAAATTTGATGTATTTTCTTGGTATTTATTAAAGAATGATATTTCAAGAATATAGAGATAATGACTAATAATTTTACTTGTGGGAAGAATTTATCGAAAGGCTTACAGTGATGGGATATTCATCATTGTGCCGGTCATGTGCCTAGAAAATGGGTCGTGACAAATATATTTTATACTGATAATCTATTATTACATGCAAATTATCTCTATGATTTTCAGATAAGAAAATTTGATATATTTATCGGAAGGCTTACAGTGATGAGAAATTCATCATTATGCCGGTCATGTGCCCAGAAAACGGGTCGTGACAGTTGGAGTGTAGAGAGAGAAATTAGAGAGAAGGAAGAGAGAAAGAGAGGAGAGAAAGTGAAGAGAGAGTGAGGAAAGGAGAAAAATGAATAAAAAATAGGTGAGGCCACCTATATACTCGTCCGGGGTGAAATTATCACTTGCTCTGCAATTGACCCTCAGTCAAGACTAGCAAAAGCAAATTCATAAAATCTCACCTCAGGTGTTTCTAAATCCTAGGTGCCCCATAGATTTCCTTATTTCACTTTAGTCCCTCTCAATATCTCAAACTCCACTTTAACCCCAAATCTATCATCCTTTCGGTACCGGACTCATAATTCATTCCCATAAGCTCTATTCTTCTTCTCGGGTTCCTATTTGGTCATTTCTCAAAAGTCCTCTATACTTTCTTTTCTTTTCACTTTAGTCCTTGAGAATTTGTAAAAATTTCCTAAATTAAAAATTAAAATTTCTATTCCCTCATTTTCTTCACTAATTCAAAAAGCAAATTTTTCACGTAATTAAATTTTTCACTAAACTTCAAATTAGACTTTAAATATTCATATAAATTCTTGGGATATTACATTCTTCCCCCCTTAAAAGAATTCGGTCCTCCGAATTCAAAACTTACCTCAAGATTGAAACAAATGCAGATATTTTATCTATATCTCATTCTCTCTCTTAGAATTTTCACAATCAAGTACAAAATATAACAAGTTCAACATATTTTTATTTCTCAAGTTTCTTCAGTAAAAGAATTGCTTCAACAAAAAAGAAAATCAAATACGAAAATTTTTATTTCTAATACATAAGTTACAGGCAACAAGCTAAACTTGATTTACAAAACAGATAATTTTAATACGTAAACATTAGATCAAACATCAGCTTTAGGTACAAACAAAAGAAAGGATAAATTAAGAACGAGGAGGCTTTTGAAATGCAGAAGATGCTCCAGGTCTAGAAGAAGAAGGTGCTTCAGACCTTAAGGAGGAAGTTAATCGTTGCAGCCTAGAAAGAGTTTCGGGAGGAAACGTCTGGGAAATTTGGCGAAGTGCAGAAGTCACTCCATTCATACAGTCAATACATCTCGCTTGTTGGTCACGAAAATTTTGAGTTGCAAACATCGAATGTCTATCAACTCTATTCGCCAATTCCCTAAAATGACGGTTCAAAAGCTTCTCCTGTTCTGTAAAAAGACGATTTATCGATCTCCCCTGTTCCTCAAAGTGGCGGTTTATCAATCTTTCCAAGTCCTCCATCTTTTGTCTCATAAGCACAAGCTCATTATTAGAAGATGTTGCTGTGCTAACATCCTCTAACTCTACTACATCCCTTTTTCTTTTCTTAGCCTCTGGTAACTCTTCTATGGATCTCTTATTCTTATAATTCTCCAGGCTAAGATTTAGATCTAGCTCTACCTTGCCAGCCTCAAAGTTTAAATTGAAAGATTTATTGCCGGCCATATCTTTCTGAGCTATAAAGGTTGTACAGAAGGAGAAGTTTGATGCTAGAAAGCTTATAGATATAAACTCTTAGTGTAGTGAGCAGCGTAATGGGGCATCCATTATATATAGACGAAATTTAGGGCTACAAAACCTTTACATCATACTCTAAAAATGACCTACAGACCTCATCCGACGCAATGCCAATGGTCTCTGATAAGCATGCCAGAAAATAACAAAATATAATCTAATACAAAAGATTTCCTCAAAAATTTCGGCTAACTTTTGACTCTTGCTCAAATTATTAAACTAATCGCCGCTTCAATTTATGGCTTCTTAACTCTGTATTTGTCTTATCCAATAATCCTAAATCGAGATATTACTCCATGAACGGGTAGCTTCATACTAGCCTTATCTAGGTTTCTAATCCGTGGCTTTGCCCTCAGCTTACACATTTTCAAACATACATATTAAAATAAAAATTTCTCACATTTACACATCAAGCGTTCCATAAAGTGAGAAATTTTTTTTTTTACCTTTCACTTGCCTTTACGAGCATATATGTATATGTCACGTCCCAAAATTTGAGCACGTGACCGGCACGGAAAGTGAATTTCATTTCACCTCCGTAAGCCTATCTTTCTCTTAAAAATCATACAATTCTTTTTCATGCAACCAAAACGAGTTCTTTATACATACTACAATTACTCACATTACATCAGTGAATGAACCTACCCGATTACAGAGATTTCTAGATTTATACAACTTAGAATAAAACTTAACTATTATACCTTTATCCTGAACAAATGAAAAGGTAATCATGGACTAAGGATCCATAATTCCTTGTTCCGATATTTACCTTCAGCTGTCAACTCTGAAAAAAAATATCAATAAGAGGGGTATGAGCAAACCACGTGCCCAGTGAGTAGATAACACAACATTATGACAAAAAAATATCATACATCATAATGATAACATGCAGCAATCATACGTAAATCGATCATCATATGATATGATATTATTCGTAGTACTTCACGACAATATCCAAATAAATCAAATACATTTCAACATAATTCAAAAGTTCACAACAACAATCGGTGAAATCAATTTCACACAAATTTCCCGTACCAACCGGGTCGTCCAGAATACCTCTGGATCGTTGCCCGCGGCCCCTGCCGCATCCACCCTTATCGCTCCATTTATAATCTCCACCCTTATAACTTCACATAAATTTCTCCATGGGGTGCACCACCATGCCTTTCCTTTCCAGTCAAACACAATCACAATCATATATAAAAACATCCTCAATCATAATCTTGAGCCACATACACAACTCAGTCATTTACAATTCAAGCCACAACATAATAAATGTGGTTCCAGCAACATAGCATGTATACAACATAACCCATAATATAGAACAATTATTCAACTCAGTTCACATGCCATTCACAATCCATTATATAACCTCCATTCATGGGAAAATAAGAAAATATAATTATATACATTACCAGACACGTTCCACAATTGTTTATGCCTCATCGTTCCACATCATCCTCTTCAAACTTGGATATACAACATATTTCCACTATGATGCAAAAAGTCAATAACAGATATTTAATCATAGCAAGTATTAACCCACTCACCTGGATTTCACGCTCTCGGCACTCCCACTTTGCACCTTGACCATTCCTATTGTAACCAGACAAAAACATTAGGGTTACGAAATAGAGAAATTTCCTACCACTACTCTCGACCTTTACTCACATCTTAAGTCATAACTCCTAATCGGTAATGAATATCTAAATGAAACTTATACCATTGGAAACTAGACTCAAAGAACTTTCCAACGATATAAAGTTTGCCCAAAACGGAGTCCGGATGAAGAAGTTATGGCCGATTGAAAATGAGCTAAGGTTTTCCGACACACCTGGCGCCTGGGCGCCACCCATGCCCGGCGCCTAGGCGCCCCACGTGGCGCCTGGGCGCCATGCCTTTCTCTTCCCCACATGTCCTTGAGAATTTGTAAAAATTTCCTAAATTAAAAATAAAAATTTCTATTTCCACATTTTCTTCACTAATTCAAAAAGAAAATTTTCCACATAATTAAATTTTTCACTAAACTTCAAATCAGACTTTAAATATTCATAAAAATTCTTGGGATATTACAGTATAAACATGGAGATACATCATTATCTATATATTTTCATCTATTCAATTTCTTTTAAATTTCAGACTTCTCATTCTCAGAATATATGTAGAATCATTACATATTATTACTGGCCATAACAAATAGCCTTCACTCTCTATGCATGAATAACATACATACATATCATATGTATTTAGATACATATAATCACAGTATAATTCAATCAATCATGCATATTATACTCAACTGAAAGCTTTCAAGAACAATACAAGAAAGCATAGAAATATATTTTAGTTTATCATAAAAAATCCAAGGCAATCTTTAATGGCTACATTGTCGACTTCTTTCAATTTCAGAAAATGCCAACGAGAGAAATGGAAAAACCAAGTGTAAATCGGCCGCAAATCCACCGAATATTGACTTTCGTGGTTTTGCCATTAATGCGACGCGTTGTTGGTGTGCATGCCTACCCTAGACTTCTAGCTTCCAGCTTGCAGAAATCCATAGGTTAAGCGTGTAGGGTGCGGCGAAGACATATTTTCTTTGTGTCTAAGTTCAAATTTTTCCTCTATAAAAACTGTCTCAACGTTCTCAGTTACCATACCATAAAGAGTAATCATCTCTGAGCCTACAACTTCCCAGCATTCCTCTCTTCTTATACTCCCACATAAATTTCAAAATTTTTCCAAATCATGGCCACAAGGAAGTACATTGATCTCACAGTGGATGCCAAGAGAGAAGAGCTCGACTTAAACTTAAGTCTGGGCAAAGACAAGGGCAAAAGACCTTTTGAGGGGTCTCCAGAGAAGCAGAAGGAGAAGAAAATGAAGAAGATCGAGGAAGCTGAGGAGACTAGCACGGGCCATACCTCGGAGGACAAAATCGCCTGTCTAGAGCAGGAGGTCAAAAATCTGAAAAAGATGATAGGAGACCTGGAGAAGTTAACTAAACGCTATCATGCAGAAATGACTTCAAGAATAGACAGGTTCTTCTATTGGTCTACCCAGTGCTTCTGCAATCAACAACAAAGAAGTGTTGATTGTATGAATGGGATTTACACTACCCTCCGCGACATTGCTCTGTCTCTCGCTCCAAGGAATGGTCGAGGGGTGATGATACAGTACAACCCTCCTAATCCGAGACCACCTCGCTTTTAGATTATTCATGCATGAGTAATTTTTTTTTTGCAATATAATCCTTCTGCTTTTAATGCCAGTGGTTTCTTTTATGGGATGGTACTCCAAAAATAGTAATAATAAAATTAAGAAAGATAAAAGAAATCAGTCACACAAAATCAATCATGAACTTAACATATAAAGTCCCATACATACAATTTGATCCGGCAGCAACAGAATCAAAACAAATAATAACCTTTCCTTTACCGAGTTCAAAAGTATAGCCATATCTGTCTAAAACTAAAGCTAAAAACATAATTCATAAGAAAAGACAAGTCTTGGAGGAAAAGGAAATGAAAACATCCTACAGGACCTTCAGTGGAGCCATCTCTCTATAGTCGTGCCCGGGTTCACCACGATAGAGGAGATCCCACTAAGGTTACCTTACACTGTAATCGGTAGGAGACCTAATCCCAAAGCTCTGATACCAACTTGTCACGTCCCAAAATTTGAGCACGTGACCGGCACGGAAAGTGAATTTCATTTCACTTTCGTAAGCCTATCTTTCTCTTAAAAATCATACAATTCTTTTTCATGTAACCAAAACGAGTTCTCTATACATACTACAATTACTCACATTACATCACTGAATGAACCTACCCGATTACAGAGATTTCTAGATTTATACAACTTAGAATAAGACTTAACTATTATACCTTTATCCTGAACAAATGAAGAGGAAATCATGGACTAAGGATCCATAATTCCTTATTCCGATATTTACCTTCAGCTGTCAACTCTGAAAAAAAATATCAATAAGAGGGGTATGAGCAAACCACGTGCCTAGTGAGTAGATAACACAACACTATGACAAAAAAATATCATGCATCATAATGATAACATGCAGCAATCATACGTAAATTGATCATCATATAATATAATATTATTCATAATACCTCACAACAATATCCAAGTAAATCAAATACATTTCAACATAATTCAAAATTCACAACAGCAATCGGTAAAATCAATTTCACACACATTTTTCGTACCAACTGGGTCATCCAGAATACCTCTGGATCGTTGCCCGCGGCCCCCACCGCATCCACCCTTATCGCTCCGTTTATAATCTCCACCCTTATAACTTCACATAAATTTCTCCATGGGGTGCACCACCATGCCTTTCCTTTCCAGTCAAACACAATCACAATCACATATAAAAACATCCTCAATCATAATCTTGAGCCACATACACAACTCAGTCATTTACAATTCAAGTCACAACATAATCAATATGGTTCCAGCAACATAGCATGTATACAACATAACCCATAATATAGAACAATTATTCAACTCAATTCACATACCATTCACAATCCATCATATAACCTCCATTTATGGGAAAATAAGAAAATATAATTATATACATTACCAGACACGTTCCACAATTGTTTATGCCTCATCGTTCCACATCATCCTCTTCAAACTTGGATATACAACATATTTCCACTATGATGCAAAAAGTCAATAACAGATATTTAATCATAGCAAATATTAACCCACTCACCTGGATTTCACGCTCACGGCACTCCCACTTTGCACTTTAACCATTCCTATTGTAACCAGACAAAAACCATCAGGGTTACGAAATAGAGAAATTTTCTACCACTACTCTCGACCTTTACTCACATCTTAAGTCATAACTCCTAACCGATAATGAATATTCAAATGAAACTTATACCATTGGAAACTAGACTTAAAGAGCTTTCCAACGATATAAAGTTTGCCAAAAACGGAGTTCGGATGAAGAAGTTATGACCGATTTAAAATAAGCTAAGGTTTCCCGGCACACGTGGCGCCTGGGCGCCAACCCATGCCTGGCGCCAATTCCTTCTTCTTCCCATCTCACCTTGGCGCCTAGGCGCCACGATCGCGACCCATTCGCGATTTCTCTCGATTTTGGCCCAAATCTGGCCAAATCTTCACCGTTTTTCATGATTTCTTCCATGGGATCTCACACTTAATGTCTAAGGAGCATTTAGACACCAAAATCACCAATTTTAATCGAGAAACGAAGCCGGAATCTCGATTTTACCTCAAACACTCTTAAAACTAGAAAATAGGGAAAAACTTAAGAAATAGAAATTTCTATCTCGATTCCTTGCTTTCCCTACGTTGCTTGGCTCCTAGAGGCTCGCCCCGTAGCCCGAGATCCACCCTCCAAAGCCCGGTTGTAGAGTTGGAGTGTAGAGAGAGAAATTAGAGAAAGGAAGAGAGAAAGAGAGGAGAGAAAGTGAAGAGAGATAGAGGAAAGGAGAAAAATGAATAAAAAATAGGTGAGGCCACCTATATACTCGCCCGGGGTGAAATTATCACTTGCTCTGCAATTGACCCTCAGTCAAGACTAGCAAAAGCAAATTCATAAAATCTCACCTCAGGTGTTTCTAAATCCTAGGTGCCCCATAGATTTCTTTATTTCACTTTAGTCCCTCTCAATATCTCAAACTCAACTTTAACCCCAAATCTATCATCCTTTCGGTACCGGACTCATAATTCATTCCCATAAGCTCTATTCTTCTTCTCGGGTTCTTATTTGGTCATTTCTCAAAAGTCCTCTATACTTTCTTTTCTTTTCCCTTTAGTCCTTGAGAATTTGTAAAAATTTCCTAAATTAAAAATTAAAATTTCTATTCCCTCATTTTCTTCACTAATTCAAAAAGTAAATTTTCCACGTAATTAAATTTTTCACTAAACTTCAAATTAGACTTTAAATATTTATATAAATTTTTGGGATATTACATTACAAATTGGATGGATTTGCTTCAGAACTCTTAAAATGATGCATGACCTCGTATTGCTGAACACAAAGGGCACATTTGGTACCGCTTTCAACAATAATGCTAGAAAGGACAAATGGAGTCACGCATCACTGTAGCCTTGCTTCCTACATTTGATAAATCTTTAGCATAGTGACAATGGAAAGCGTTAATGGATTTACGCCCACACCTTTTCCTTTGATTTTGTACAGACGTTTTTCATCACAAATTGGATGGAAAGCCAATTTTTCTTCGGGAAAACAGTAAATTCTTCCCCTCCCCCTTTTTTTTTTTTTTCCAAATTTGCCATCTTCGGTTCTTGTTTCATGTATTCAATAGTACAGAACATTGCCAATAAATATATTAAGGCAACCAGTGCGAACAAGGGAACGAAGAAGTCTTACAGGGAGGAATTATACTCTCCATCGATGCTGTCCCCTCAAGTTCAGGCAACCAAAAACATCGAAGACAAATCTGAGTTCTCACATTCACAAGTTGGCATCCGTTGATGTTGTTCCCTCTTCGCACTGTCGCACCATTGAAGGTTAGGGATCTGGGGCTTCAAAGCTGAGGGATTTGGGGACATTCACCGGCATTGAAGCCTTTCAGGTGAGGGATGGGTGAGAGAGAGAGGATGGAGATGAAGATGAGATGAAGCTTTTTAATTATAAAAAATAATTTTATATTAAGAGTAATATATTAAAATAAAAAAAATTATATTGAAATAAAAAAACAAGTTAAAAGATAAAAATAATAACTATGAATAATAAAAAGAAAATTCAATAAATCAGAATCAAGGTATTTCAATAATTATTTAATACATTCCTTACTTTTTTTTTAAAAAATATACATACCAAGTATTTTTTTTTATTACATACTAAATATTTTTTTTTATTTTTTTTCATTTTCTTTTTTCCTTTTCCTTTCTAGCTTTTTTTTCCTTTTTCTCAGCATACCAAACAGGCTCAAAGTACTCGGGAACTAAACAGAAAAAATACACACCTAATAATAATAATAATTATTATAATAAAACAGAGGAAATTACACGTGATCCCCTTAACTATAGTGAAATTACAATTTTAATCCCTAAACTTTAAAAAGTAACACTTTATCTCTTTAAATTATCACAAAAAGTGAAAAGATTATATACTAGTTAAAACTAATTTGAAAAGATTACATGAATTTGGGAAAAATACAAGTTAAAGAACGCGAAAGAAAGAAACTTGTTAAAAAAGATAAAGGCACGAGGTATTGCGTAATAAATTATATGATGTTTAAATGTTAATTTTAACTAACATATGATGATTTCATTTTTTATAATAGTTTAGAGAATTCGAATGTTATTTTTTGAAGTTTCAGTAACTAAAATTGTAATTAGACATATTTATGGATTTATGTGTAGAACGTCAAAAAGAAATAAACGTTATATTGAAACTATTATTGGAAGTAGATAATGAGCTACAGAGGACCCATGACCATGGAACTGGTAGACATGGCTCACTTTATCCTGTGACCAGTCTGCTAAATAATAATGTGAAAGTACAAAAGAAATAGCTTCTCCTCCAAACTATCCAATGTAAGCATCAAATAACAAAATTCTAACAAAAAAGATTTTTAACCAATAACACTTGTATCTAGATATTGTCAAGAAACAAAGAAGACAAAAACAGAATAAAATCTCAGAACATACACAGATTTACATGGTTCGATTAATGCAACATACATTAACAAATAAAGAGAAATTTTTTATTTATATAGACAAAAACTGTTACAAGTAAAATATAATACAATTGCAGAATCATATATTACATGTATATAACATAATTGACTCAAGTTTCCTCAAAAATATATAGAACAAGTTGCTCCATACTCTCCTTTTGGGTCATACATATTGAATGGTTAAACTACAGTTTCAAGAAAGTGGAACAACGTTTCATACATTCAAAGTGTCAAAGTAATGTCTTGATTATAGGGACTCAGCATCAAGAGAGCCATCATTTTTCTTCATCACATTTTATTAATTGTAAGCATTCTTAAGTGCTGTACTTTCCTTGCTTGAGCAGATTGGTGGTTAAATGAATGCAACAGTGTAAAAAAGAAGATGCAGAAGTTGAAGCCAAGCCATTAGAAGAAAGGAAACACCTCTATGATGGTGGAGATTAACGCAACTTGGTTGCCTCTTCAATGTTGTTTTGTACCTAACTGTTGATGCTTCTCAGTGGAGCATGGCATAGTTTCCTTGCTTGATGTGTTTAATCAGTGCATTGCCGTGCGATTATGGTGTTAGTGGTCCAATTTCAGGGTTTGTTTTGGAACCACAAAGTACTGTCATGCGTGGTTAAGAAATTATGTGGTAAATAGTTTTGTTAATCTCAAGTGGATATGCTTTGCTAGACAAAACATCTTTGATGTTACCATGTATATATCTCTCTGGTGCAGCCTTGCAGCAAATGACACTGTTTATATCTGCATAATTATGGTTCTGAAGAAGATGTATAGCTTTAACAAAGATGATGTAGTTTTTGCATTTGCAAGGTATGCTTTGTTTTCTTTAGACGTGCAGCCAGGGCAAGCTTCCTTGAGTTCTCCAAACAATGTGATGATCACAATATTGACAAAGCCATAAATCAGCATCCATAGTCATCATGAGGATACATCTTCGACTCCAGATTCAGACGGCTTCACTTTTCACTCGTAACTCAATCAATTCTGAGGAATCTTTAATGATGTGAAGGCATCAGAATCATCAGTGTAAGCCTTGTTCAGTTATGTGAGATAGCAGCATATCTCAAATATTTTGCCTTTGGGATTGGATGCATGGGAAGATTTCTTAGGTAAGTTGTTAGGTGAAAGTGATGAACAATGCATACCTCTGAAAGCACCAATATTACAGAAAGTTTAAGACAAGAATCTGCTCTGGAACACTGCATCTTTTGACTTTAGGCGAACTTTAAATCCCCAATTAATATAAAAGTGGTGAAGATGATGCTAGGCCCTTTATGCAACAATCTGCATCTTCACAGATAATAAGGTTTCCAGATCATGTTGGAAATAAATTTTCTCCTCAAAATGATGCGTGTAGAACTTTTTCAAGGTTTTCTAGATCATTTCCAACCTAACAGTTCATCAATTTATGAGCAATCACATACTCAACAATTCGGTGGTAATGTGCTCACATCAAATAGCCAAGATAAAAGGAAGGCTGAGATTTAATAACTTTATCTCTAATTATGAGAGTATCAAGTTTTGAGGGTTACTTTCCCTGATCTACCAGAAGAGGATTCAAGGTGCTTTTGCTGGCAAAGTTATTTACAGTCAATGTGAGCCACACATTGTCTCAGAAAATGTACTGATTTTCAGATTCTGGTCAAGTCAATTTATATTTAAGATCATGTAATAGTACTTTTAAATAAGTTGAAGAAGACCAACTCAAGCTTTATAAGATTAATGGTAAACATGAGTTAGTTTGTGTTAGATTACATATGTATTATAAAATTGGAAAACTTGTCACATTCCAACCTTTCAAAGGTCATAATGGGTTGAAGTAACCCATAGGCTATTTTTTTAATGTATGTTAAATTATTTTAAATAATAGAAATAAATATTAAGATTATAAAATTTTAATAATTTTAAAAAAAAAGCAAAACTAACTTAAAAAAAAAAAGAAATAATTTTTTTTGGAAAGCCTAATAAAGTCAACTTACCTAAACTTAAAAGTAAAGCTATCAAAATGGGTTAAGTCTATTGAGCCTAGTCAATCTTACAATGGGTGAGACAGACTAAAAATTTAGTGGCCTATATTTAACAATGGTTTTTAACTCAGCTTATTTAGGCCCATAGGGTTGAGCTGGACCGACCTCATGGGTTTTTTTTAAATTAAAAATGTTTAAAAATATTAGTACTTTGGTTTTGTAATTTTTTTGTTACTTAGGTTATGAGTTGTCAAAATTATCCAAGTATAAAAAATTGGCTCATGAAGTAATATATATGACACAACCTAATATCTTAATCTAAAAGAAAGACTTCCAAAATTAAAAATAAAATGCCATAAAAGCTAAATTTTTTTTTTATGTTTTGAATCTTTGACACTAGCTTATATTTTTTTTTTATCATTAAGGTTCATTGGTCAAAGATATCATGTATAATATATTTTTTATTTTATTATACATTATATTTAAATTTATAATATATATTTAAATTATGAATAAAAGATAATTATTTTTTAAAAACAAAAGTGTAGCTTGACCCAACCCAACCCAAGATCCTTGAAGGGTTAAACTTTGTCATAATTTTAAGCCTAATTATCAACTTAATCTTAACCAATCTAACCTATATTTATTAGAAGTCCTATAAAATATCAGCTCAATCCTTCGACACCTCTAATTAAAAAAGTGATTTTATAAATAGTTGTTCTTTAAAATTCAATGGTGAATCATTAGTCTAAGCCAATCCCATTTAATGAAACCACTGCATGTAGACGAACCTTTAGAACTCTTCATATCAATTTGGTGTTAGGTCACCCTGAATTCTATTCACATTTACATCAAAAGTCTCTTGTTTCGAGACATTTTCAAATTGATTAATATAGATCACCTTTGCTTGCTCGACAGAAATTGTTTTGCCTTTTAATTTTTTGGCAGCAGATAATCGTCATTTATAATTTAAAAGAAAACGTGTTTCAATTTTTACTTGATAAGTTGAAACAAATTCATACTCACTTGTCCAGTTTATTTTGGGTCGGCAAATATATATACGCACTAGACAGGGATAGAGAGAGCAGTGTATGCTAGTAGATGGTTATGTCACGAAATTTAATTTGTAGAAAAATAGAGAAGAAAAACAAAACAAAAAATAAAAAATACATGTAAATTTACATGGTTTAATCAATATAATTTACATAGAAAAATAATTTATTTGTTCAGACAGAAATGTTTTACGTATATGATAAAATGGAATAAAATATGTATATAAAAAATACATAACCGTTTTAAAAGAAAACACAAAACTCATTCTCACACGCGGGCGCGCGCGCGTATGCATATGCTTTTCGCAGATGTTTATCTGTAAAGCTCCACCTTAAATGAAGCGTGGGAGACACGCTGGTAAGGCCTGCAGCTATTATTGCTGGCTCAGAATTGAGTGATGACAACACAAGACAACCTCATGTTCACCCAGAAATGGAATAAAACTCAAAAAGGGTAGGTTTCCTTTATGAATGATGAATGACGCGACATGACATGCATATGTATGGTGATGTTGATGCTGATACTGATACTGATGGTGCATTTGCAGGGTTGGTTCGTCCTAGGTCCAATGCAATTCGATATTTCAATGCAGATGAACCCCCAAACCAACTGGTGGCCTCTTGAGTCTTGATTCCATCGTTGAATCCTTGAACTTGGATGCTTGCGTTTGGATTGTATCATAGATATGTGTCTGCCATAACACTAACGTCAAGCTTTTGCAATGAGAGGAGAGATAGAGGGCCTTTCGTCGTACTTCTGCTACGTAGTACGTACAATTGTGTGTTCGCAGGAATTGTTACTTAGTTTGCTTGTTTTCATTAATTCTTGCTCTTGAATTTATAACTCTTTAGGCTTTTTTCTTCTTTTTGGGGCATCTAATAAATAATTATCAATCCTTTACTCTTTTATATTATTTCTTTCAGGATGATTTTAGTTCACGGTTAGGTATGGTAATAGATGAATATTCACTCTATTTTCATTTGAAAAATGTAATACTTACATTCTCTGTTTAAATTAACATAAAGCTTTTTTTACTATTCATATCTGAAATATCTGAGAAAGTGTTACATAATAAATAGTAGGTATATTAAATTGATTGGTTAATAGGTATGCATGTGCATACCTAATGCATACCTAATATCTTTTATTTATCTAACAAAAAATTTTAATTTATCACATTTATATCGTATAAATAATATATTTTAATCTATATATTAAAATTGTAGAATTTATAATTTATATTTACATATAATATTAATAACTATTAGTTGAATATTGAATATTTTGTCCACTTATTTATATTAAACGGTTATCTTGTACTTTATGCCAAGTTAAGAATTAAGATAAGTATTTTTAAAAATCAATTTGGATTCATGTCAAGCGGTCTATTATATAAGCTATTTATCTATTAAAATGGTTGATTGAAAGGTATCAGAATAAACAAAAAAAACTTGCATATCGTTTTTATTGATTTGGAAAAAGCTTATGATCGAGTACCAAGAAAGTTGCTGTGGAAAGTCATGAAAATGAAAGGTGTGCGGGTTACGTATATTAAAGTTATAAAAGATATATATGATGGGGCTACAACTAGTGTGAAAACATCC
This sequence comes from Biancaea sappan, assembly GCA_037074585.1. NCBI lineage: Eukaryota > Viridiplantae > Streptophyta > Magnoliopsida > Fabales > Fabaceae > Biancaea > Biancaea sappan. The sequence goes on along the minus strand of CM073496.1, from coordinate 50,429,770 downwards.
GGGAGGAGACAAGAGACTTCCCTATTAAAATTGACCTGCATCAAGGATCATCTTTGAGCCCTTATTTGTTTGATTTGGTTTTAGATGTTCTGATGAAACACATCCAAGAATAAATCCCCAAATACATGCTTTTTGTAGATGATATTGTTCTCATGACAGAGTCAATGGAAGAGATTAATTATAAACTCGAGTTATGGAGAGCTACTTTGGAATCGAAGGATTTTCGTCTGAGTAGGAGTAAGACAGAATATATGCATTGTAAGTTTAACAAGCGACAAGCTAGAAAAGAGTTAGAGGCTAAAATTAGAGATCATGTTGTATCACAAGTGTCAAAGTTTAAGTATCTAGCATTAGTTATACAAAGTGATGGCGAAATTATTGGAGATGTTGTGACACATAGAATACAAGTTGAGTGGTTGAAGTGGAGAATAGTATAAGAAGTTATTTGTGATCGGAAAATACCTGATAAGCTCAAAGAAAAGTTTTATCATACTACTATAAGACCAGCAATTTCAACAAGAACAAAAAATTTGGATAGCGCAGATAAAGATGTTGCGATAGATGTGTGGTCATACAAGAAGAGATATGATTCATAGTGATTGTATAAGAAGTATAGTTGGAGTGGCACCTATTGATAGAGAAATTGTTAAAAATCGTTTAAGGTGGTTTGGACATGTTCAAAGAAGACCGTTGGAAGCGCCAGTAAGGAGAGTTGAGCATATGGTTTAGAATCATGTAAAAAAAGGTCGAGGAAAACTAAGAATGACACTTATAGAAGTTATTGAACATAATCTTCTAATAAATGAGATACCTAAAGAGTTGATCATTAATAGAGCTTAATGGCATCGTGCGATCCATATAGCCAACCCCACCTAATGAGATAAGGATTTATTGTTGTTGTTGTTGGTTATACCGTGCCTCATGCCAACATCTAATTGACTTGATATCTTATGGGTAATTATTCATACTTTATCCTATATCTTATAGATGTTCTATATATTTTTTAAATAAATACTACCAAATATACTCAAAATAATATATCTATTGTCATCCCTATTCACTGCCAGTTTTTCAGTATAAATGTACTATCAAGCGAAAATTGAATATAATAACCTTAAATGACTATTTAATTTTCACATTTATGTTTAGCTGAAAATTATCATGCATTGAGAAGTCCCGAAGTGCTTCGAAAGTACGTACCAATAGAAGGCTGTCAGTTTCTCTATTTCTCATATTTGTAGAACTGCTAAAATTTTAGTTTTTCTCTATTTCTCATATTCATAGAACGACTAATAATGTTGCTCACTATCTTGCTAAACATGGGTGTGTGCCCTGTGTACAACACTTTCGTTTTTCCCTTCCCGGCCACTTGTTGCACTTGGCTAGTGCTGATTTTATTAAGTTTTAATCTGAGTTACGGAAAAAAAAAAATTATAATGCACTCATTCACTAATTTTAACACATTATGGCACTCGACTTAAAGTACAAGGGCCCCAATAGTTTTTTTTTTAATGTTAAATTATAAATTTGATCCTTATAATTTTACTAGAATTATAAATTGGTATTTATACTTGATTTTTACGTAAATTGGTCCCTATTATTTTTCAATTCCTATAATTACTTTATCCTAAACCTTAAAGAACTAGAGCGGATTGTGTTCCCTGATGAAATAGGCAACTTCCATGTAGGTGCTTTTCTCTGCTAATTCCTCAACTGGGTAACCTCTATCTAAGGATTCCCTCATCGTCATCAGTACAACAAATTGTTGACTGAACAAGAACTGTGTTCAAATATCTATAGGGTCATAAAGTTTGAGTCCCTTGTCGTTATTTCTAGTTGATATTTGTAAATGAAGAGTTAAGAGTTCCCCGTTCAAACATCAAGGGACCATCCGTTGTTTCTGATTCACGCCATCCATTGTCGATTATGAATAAAACAACACACAGTGTTAGGGATTATGAACCTTTGTTCCTCATGCTTCAAGTCATTAAGCCTTAATTGACGTGGGTATGTCGTGTTATGCAAAAATAATGAATAGGCATGTTAACATATTCACAAGAATATACATAAGTTGTTATATAAATTTTTTTTAATGGAAAAGTAACTTGTAGTAATAGCAAAGACTACTTTTAAATGGTTGAAAAGATATAAGGATAAATTTATAATTTTAGTAAAATTATAAGGACTAAAATTATAATTTAATATTTTTTTATATTTAGAATTCAAACTCTAACTTCTAAACTTATAATTTTTTTTTGGTGAAACTAAACTTATAATATTCAATTTATATTATTTAAACTACAAGTTCGTTGATAAAAGTGATATTAATCTAATAGAAGTCAATATGAATAATGAATTGATTAAAAAAATTTATGTTACAAATAATTTAACCTTTCAAAGATTGAGAACTCCACCTCTTTTAATTTCTCAAATTGTTGAAAATTTATATAAAGTAATTGTTTCATAATTGTACAATGAATTCTAAAATAATTTAGAGATACTCAATATATCATCAATACATCCATATTTTTTATAAGACTTTGAAAGGTCAGGCCGGTTTAGTAGTCATGACTGAATAGGAATGAAAAGGAAGTAGAAAAATAAAAAATAAAAAAAATAAAAAAAAATTGTTTGGTGTAGGATAGAAAAATAAATAGCAAAAAAATATTTTAGTATGTATTTTTTTAATATGATTATTTTATCAATATACCCCCACCTCACCACCGTTTCTCTCAATCCCAATCACCTTGTCATTCCTGTCAACCTCCACAGCTTCTCACCATCACTCTTCACTTTCTCTCAGCCTCCAAAGCTCTATCAGCGAACGTCGTCCTCCACCTCCACTGCCCACCATCGCCATCAACCAGCTTTCTCATCTCTCTACGCCGCCATTCTTGTCACAACTACAATCCACACCGTTCACAAATCTCTCTCACTCATTCCCACATCGTCGTTGAATTTCCCCTTCCCCATTTGAGCCCCCCGTTGACCGAACCAAAGACAGTTGCTTGAGGGCATAGACGGAAATTCACACGAAGATTTGGTGAGATTTTTATCTCTCTCTATGTTCTCTCTCTTTGTTCATCATGTTCTTCTTCTTTCTGTCAATTTATTTCTTGGAGAGATTTTTAGAGGTTTGATTTCCTATGAGGTGATATCATGGAGATTTTTAGAGGGTTTTTCTTTTTCTTCTTCTCTGTTCATCTTGTTCGTCTGTGACGCTGACGTGTAGATTTGGGTTTTTGAGTAGAAAAATTTCAAAAATGAAATTAAAGAAAATGCTTCAGTGTATTTGTTAATTTGGTTAATGGTACTCTGCATGTGTTAATTTGGTTAATGGTTCTCCGCATTTGGAAGCTTTCAGCTTCTTCCATACCTTCTCCTGTCTGTTTTTCATTTTACAACTTCTTCTATACCTTCTTCCAACGAAGAGATGAGAAACTCACTAGTAAAGCAGAAGCAAAGCAAGTTCGGGAATAAGGCGTACAGACCAAAGAAAAGAAAAGAAATTGCAGGTGCACAGACAAGGGTAGTTCCAAAAGCCCACGTCCTTTTCATTCTCGAATGCACTTTTCTATTACTGTAGGGATGGAAGAGTTCTATACAAAAACAATAAAAGTAAGAATTCTAAAGTTCATCGGTGCACTATAGATAATGACTTACCAAATGCGTGAAAAAAGAAGTACTACATAAAAGAAGCTATACTTTTCAGTGTTTTTTGCCCTACTAAATAGGCTCTCAATCTGTGTATCAAGCTCCCAGTAAATATATGAGAATGTGATGATAAAAAGTTGAAAGTTGAAACTACTGAAAAGTCTTTTTTTTTTTTTTTAAAAGAGAGGTCAAGACGGTTGATTTGATTTAAGAAAGAGACAAAAGGGAATTGATTTTTTTTTTGGGGGGTAAAAAGAGGAAATATGTTAAAACCAACAGAGAGTCATACAGCCAGGAGGATTAAGCTCAGATACAAAACAAAGGGAATTGAATTTAAGAGATAGGTAGGTGAAAGCAGTGGTTTGCAGGAGGATTGGTTGTGTTCAGGTTCAGCACAGCTTCGCTTTCGCTCCAAATCACCAACAAATTGTACGCTCTAGTGAGTTTGGTGTTACAGTCTAAGGGCTGCTAATGTGCTATAACTTTGGATGAATAGTGGGGTTAAAAGTACAGATTTAATATTATTAACTTTTTAACTTTATATCAAAAGATTAAGGATGTTAAGTCCACTCCACTTTCAAGAGAGGCACAGTGTAAAATGTAAATGTAACATAATTTGGCGATTTGTGTCAGGTGAAACTGTTAAATGAGAAAGGTGGAGTCAGTGACATTGTTAGTGGTAGTAGAGATATCATAGTCATACATAGGAGACCTTTTAACACGGGGTAGTGGCACAACAATCAACTCTTCACCCTTCACTAGGTCCCACTGAGATCATTGTAATTTCTTAATTTTAAAAATTGTTTTTTAGATAGACTTTCGTGAAAAAAATTATAAAAAATAAACAATTATTTGATAAATATTTTCATAAAGTTTGATAATTTTTTCAAGTAAAATGTTAAAATTTTATAAAAAATAATAATAATTATTTTTTGATTATATCATCTGCAATTATATTTTTAAATATTCAAATTCGAAACCCTCTAATTAAATTAAAACAAAACAAACCAATTAATTTAAGCACTTAGTAATAACATATATATATATATATACATAGCAGATTTTTAACAATAACAAAAATCAAGTACAATTCATAGGGGTAGGCAGTAGGGAAGGTAGGGTTTGGAGTTTGGAGATGTACGTGAAAAGCCAAGGAATACGGGAATCGCTGTGATCCCCAGCTCAGGGACGGGACGTTACGGAGCCCCCTGAACATGTGCTCTCCAAATAAAATAGCACACGACACAACCATCCTCTTAACCATCCTCTTTCTTTTCTTTCTGAAAATATTCTCGTACCTCAGTTCTAAGCCAGCCTTTCATCAATGACTGTTCATATCTAAGTTACAAAAGTCACTCGAACATATATTTTTTAATTCAAATCTAAATTATATGTATTTTCTATTCACTATTTTGTACAAATAAATAAGCTATGGCCTAGGGTAGGTTAGATAGATAGGCATGCTGAGGATTATGTAGTGGCAATAACCACGTAATCATGCCTTAATTGTGTTTTTGTACAGTGTTAAGGTGGCAAAATTCTTTGTTCCGGTACAGACAAACTCATGGAGCAAAGTAGTACCACAATAAAAATTGAAAAATTGCCCACAATTATGGAATGTTATAGATCAACCATAGTTTCTGTTATTCTTTTTTTTTTCTATTAAAAAAATGGACGTGCACTTGGTCTAAATACCGGAGAAATAAGTGTTTGCTTATCAGAAATTCAGAATAGTCACGGATAAAAACAAGCAGATCCAAAAATTAACCAGGCCTGATGGCAGACTGTTCTTTACACTGAAGTATATTAATGTCCATTAAAGGAGAAGTGACTAAAGCTCTCAACACTAGCAATTCAATCACTACTTTTAGTCAGTCCCAAGCACCTGTTTGTCAATCATTCCCTAGGCTACCTACCTCCTATAATGACCATAAGATTTTGAACTGTATTGTTGCTGTACCTGGATTTGCTCTCATCTCCTACGGTAAAAAGGGGATAGGGTGCTGGAGTTGGTGATTGAGGTAGAAAAATGAGGGTGGAGGATCGTCATGTTTGGAAAATGAATTTGACTATCAGCAGCTGATGGTACTATTGTTGAAAGGAATCCTGATGATGCTGCAGCAGAGAAGGGTGGAATAAGACTTGCGCTGCCATGAGGACCTTGGATATTCCATGACCAATTTGGCAAGGGATTGGCTTCCATTTTCTTCTCTATTGCTCTTTCCTGCAAATAGAAATGAGAATAACAGATCATAACTAATAAACAAGGAACTTAATGAAATCATTATGGTGGCCTGAGCATATGAGACTTACCTGACAGAAGGGAAAGAAATTGGCACTACCCCAGAAGGAAGGATGCTCAGGAGCTGCAGATAACCAACAAGACGGCTGAGCCTTCCATGATCTTGATGCAGAGTGCTCAAACTACCAATAAAAAACAAAAATATATTATTAAAATCTCAGTCAAAGCATCTACCACTTGAGATTCAGATATAGATACAAAAGCAAAGGTACGAAACCATGGAGATTAATAAAAATTGAACTGATCAGTAGGTCTAAACAATGTTATCTTATCTCTACATTACCGTAACTCTCCCATCAATAGGCAAGTCATCCCAGGCACGCTGAACTCGGAAACTACTCTCATCGCTTAAGTTCTCCATTTGACTATCAGGGGAACAAGGGGGAGCTATGCCCAAGTTTAGATCAAGAATTTTGTTTTTATCTGCATAGAGTGACAGAATCGATACATTGCTGATGCATTGATACTCATAATATTCTCACTAAGCAGCTTGTGAAGAACATGAAAAATAAAATAAAATAAGCCTTCACCATAAATTTGTATCTCTTCATTATTAGCCTGAGATATCATCTCCCCTTCGTATAAGCTCGGCTCAAAATTTGTGACTGCTTCCTTTCTATTGAATTTTATGGCAGCCTTATCATAAGCCCTGGTTTCATGAGACAACAACAATCATAAAAGTCCAGAAAGAGCAAGCATCTAGTTCAATTTAAACCGTATATGATTGATAAGACCTTGCAGCCTCTATTTCGCTATCGAATAGCCCAAGATATATATACCTGCAGGCAAGCAATGAACTCTAAACAATAAAAAAACTGAATTCTGATTATCAAAAGAAACCAATCTGTTAATGACCTAAGCTCTATCATATGACTAGTGACTACCTACTTTTAATTAGAGAGGGATAACATTTTGAGAAGGATATTACGTATACGCAATCAGGACATGCAAAGTTCAACCATAAAAGCAATTTAATCAAAGAGTTACTCACTTTTTCCCAAGAAACTGTCCCATACGAGCTTCCCAACGCCCACATTTATGCAGAGTAACTCCCCTGTATTTTGAGCTTCCCCTTGAAAAGCCAGTGCTCTGTCGACGAAGAATATGCACAAACTCTTCCTTTGTGAAGTTACTCATCTGCAGAAGAATTAAGGCAACAATTAGAACTTCCATTGAAATATAGAGCAGAACAAAAGACTACTGACAGTAGGATCATCTGCTCATTAACCTGGTTTATATCATCACCATAATCAGTGATATTGAAATTGATATCTGCATCAACGCCGCGGAACTTGATTGCAGCTCGATCATATGCCCTGGAATGGAAAACCAAATTACAAAGAAAACAAATTCCTGGAAATAATTTCGACATAGTCTAAATCTCAATCTGAAATCACTTTTTACCTTGCTGCAGCATGAGCTGTATCAAATCCGCCTACAAAAACAAAAATCAAAATCGTTATTTTAAAGATGTATAGGAAAAGTACTCAACTAGAAACAAAAGAGAGTTCAGAATAATGTCCCAGTTTCCAGCTACTATGATAAAGAAAACCAAAATACATAAGACGAATTTTTCTACCATAATCAATGTTGCTTGCTTACCCAAGTAGACTTGCTTCCCACAATCCCTGCACACAACACAAAAACACAACGGGTTCAGAAAGAGAAGAATAACTGTAAGCAAAACAGATTTATTTGAAGTTCGAAAAAAGAAACGACCAAGTATTTACACTAAACTATATAGTATATGGTATCATCGATCACCAACCAAATATGCGATTCCCATCTTCCCGTTCTCCGATAGAAAGTAACGCCACGATATTGTGAGCTCCGCGACCTAGGTCCCCGCCGGCTCTTCTTCACTTGCTGTCTCTGCTGCAGCTGGGGCAGCTTCCTCAGCCCCAGCTCTCCACCGCAACCTATCTCCTTGCGCGAGAAATCCAACCATCCCTTCGTCGTAGAAGAACCAGGAAACCGATGACCGATTTCCAGCTCGGTCAAGCGGTTATCTCCCCCTCCGGCCGCCGGTAAAAGCCGGATGGTCGGAGTACAGACATTGTCACATTCAGCTTGGCGAATTTCAACTGCCTTGAAGCTTGTGCCACCATCCACGGCGTTCTTCTTCAGTATACCGAAGTCGTAAGTAAAAGCATCGCCATAAGAGCAAGAATCATCGTCACAAGCGTTGGTGGAGGCATCCGCATTGACCAGGAAAGAATTTAAGCTTCCAGAGCTAGCTATTTGGCTACCAGAAAGTGGTGGAATCTCGCCGTGAACCATAGCGATGGAACCAGACGAAGAATCAGAGGAACCAACGTTGAGATTAAGATCCAACATTGTGAGCAGCGAGTTAAAAGCGTAAGAGCAATCCTCTTCAGCAAAATTTGGACGCGAGTGGGTGTTCAATGGCCAAAACAAATTAAGAAGAAATGGTATTTACTACTAACAAATGAGTAGAACATAACAAGCAGCAACACATCACATTCTTGTTGAATCAACGCGAATGACCATTACTGAAGAAAGAGAAGCAGAGAGAGAGAGAGATGCGGATTCGAGGGAATGAATTGAAGGCCAGCGAAGGGATTTCCATGCAGCGAGAAGAGAAAAAGCGACAGTGGTTGGAAGCTTGGTTCTCTCCTAATCATCCAACGTTTTTTTTTTTAATTATAATAATTATTTTATATATATTTTAATACTTATAATTAATACTTGTAAAATTTTTTTTAAAAAGATATTAAATAAATGAGAGTCATTAGATTTTACAGATCCAAATGACTCCTCTTTATAGTGTTTTAACTTTTGAAGTATAGTGGTGGTGCTTGGTGATGGAAATAGGATTCAGTGTTTGTTTTTAAAGACAAGCACACTAAATTTAAAGGACAGGTATCTATATTTGTTTTAATTTAGATTGTCAAATTTTAAATTTAATAGTCCAGATTTTAATGTCATTTTTAAAAAATAAAAAATTATTAAAATTACTAATTAATATTTAGACTCTTAAATTTAAAATTTGATTATTTAGATTAAGATAAACAGGTTGCGTGTCCTTAATTGTTGGTGATAGAGCAAAGAAACAACACCACGGGACTCCTTCTCTCTTTTTGTTTTTACAATAATCAGACAGAATTCTTTTTTGTGACAGATTTAAAGTCTTTCAATTTCTTAAAACAATTAATAAGAAGAGGCTTTCGTAACAAGTTTGTCACGAGAATTTATATAAAATCAAATAAAAAAAATAAACTCGAAATATAAATTCATAAACGTTTAGGATTTAAGGTAAACTATTAAAATTATATAGATTAACATATGTTAATATCTTAATTTATATTGTGCAATTATCTAATATTTTTAGTTTTCAATACAAGCTCTAATTCTATATTTAACTAAAAAATAAAAAAATACCTAAAAAAATATTTTGACTTGGTACTGATTCAACTCAGTGTAAATTCGACGACTTTATACCAAGTTTGATTGAATTTCAATTTTAAAATCAAGTGAGACCTAAATTTAAAAATTCGAACGAGTTTTAGAATTAATTTAAGAATTTAACAATCATGCTCTATACACTATTTTAGAGTGTGAGCTGAGAACGTGAATGACAAAAAAAAAATTTAAATAGTAAAGAGGAAAAATATATGCGCTAATAATATTTTACTTGATACAATTATTTTACTTAAACCATCACAACAATTAAAAAGCAATTATGAATAGTTAGCAAGTTTGAGGTTCAGTTTGAGAACAGAAAAGAGGAAGAATAAAAATTTTAAAAAGAAAAAAAAAAGGAGTATCGATACCACCGAAATGAAAGTAAAAACGGCAAAAAAAAAAAAAGAAAAGTAACATAAATAAAATAAAAAAATTTAAAAGTTTATGGGAAAAGGGTGAAATAGAAGAGATATCAAGAAGAATGAGGTATAATAAAAAAAGGTTAGTGGGGGTGGGATATATGGCAATGGCCACATGTTAAAATTCCACTTGCGCTTAGTTTATTACCACTTTTTTTTTTTTAACTCGTTACAGGCAAATGCAATGTACATTTTTTGACGGGATTACAGCGTAACACATAACATGTCACTAATTGGATCTTAAACCCAAGTTGGTTTACTTTTACAAAAACGACACATAATATAATATTGACAGTGAGTCCTACTTGATCTTACTTTACTTTGTTTTACAAGAGCATACTTAAATTGCGAAACAACTACAAGCAACATTAAGGGCGATGTAACTGATCAAGTAATGAACAATTAAGAGGATTAAACTATAATAAAGGTATTGCAATGAATCTAATGGTCATACCTAAGAATCCCACTACTTTCTCGTTTACAATTAATACTTTAATTGCAAAGTTATGAAACTAACTAGAAATTAACAAACAGAGAGCATCTTAAGCATTGGATCCAAAACAAGAAACCTTCTTTTGTTGGTTAATCATTGTTTAAGTGGTCTATTTAATTACGTTTAATTTAGGCTGAGAGAGTTTAAACTTTAAACTAACTGATTTCCTAACACCTCAGGGGGTGTTTGAAAAATTGTTAGATAAATTTAGTTTTGAGTAAAATTAATTTTTAAAATTAATTTTAGGCAAATTTAGGTTTACATGAACATGATATTTGTTTGGAAACTATTATAAAAAAATTTTAGAAAATAAATTTCGTTTATATTGATTAGTAGAAACACTTTTAAATGTATAATTACCAGAAATAGTATGAATATTATATTATTTTATTTTATTTATGCAAATAAAAAAAATAAATTTCAACAAATAAATAATATTTTGTCTTAATTAAAAAATTAAAATAGAGCAAAATAGAGCCAATATGAACAGTGTATAGTCAATCCAACAATGTGATTTAACAAGAATTAGATAGAAGAGACACTGGAGTGATGTGTCTTGCCATTCTCGACGCCAAATAAAGAAGAAGAAAGTAAAATAGAACAAAACAGAGCCAACGACATGAAAGAAAGAGAGATTGAAAAGTTTGTTTAAATGATGATGGATATAATAGAAGAGGTCAAAATATCGAGCAGGAGTAGCCTTTAGCATTGGAGACTTGATTTCAAATGGGAACAAAGCCAAGAGAGAAAGCGAGCTAAACAAAAAAGAGCCAACGACCAAGCAGTGAGAAATTTCAATGGAAAGCGAGCTAACTAGAGAAGAGCCAATGACCAAGCAGTGAGATATTTCAATGGACTCGCAGAAGAGGAAAAAGAAATAAGGGAAGGTTAATAGAGGAAAGAAAAAGTGCATAGGAGTAATGAATTATTAATCATAATCGATTTTTTTTGGAAGTTACTCAGGACCGTGTTAAATGAAACTTGAGTTTTGTTTCAGAATTAATTATAACATATTGATCAAACGTTAAACCAAACTAATTCTATTTTGATACATATGTGACACTGAAAAATCAACACGCGTTGAATGCTCTCAAACGCTGAAACAAACACCTGCTCATTCGACTGAGGCCTAATGATAAGGTTTCAATACCAAAGTGGGTGTTTTCTGGGGCAAAGTATGAACAAGAAAGTTTAACTAAATAACAAAGTGTCCTATTACGTGGTTACCCAGCTTTCAGTGAAGCAGTTGTTCTGATTTAGTACTATATATTTACATGGCGATGAATATTGACTTTGGCACCAATAACAATGTACCCCTCTATTGAATTTTATATTAGAGTAAGTTTCTCTTCATAAAATTTAATTAAACGATTGTTAATATATAGTTCTCCTATCTTAAACTCACATTTAACTTTTCTCTAATTTGTTTTGTTATTAAAAATTAATTTTTTTAATGTGTTCTTCAGAAATAAAATTAAAATATTATATTATTAGAAAAAATTAACTTCTGAGTAGAAATAGATTAAAAAATACTTTTACATTATACGTCAAAAATGACAAAAGAATTGAGTTTTATACGACAAAATTTCTTCATGAGACTCAAAGGAGGAAACTCCTTGTCCAACTATGGAACGTATTCACCAACACTTGCAAGACAAAGTAATATGAGATATTCAGTTATAACTCAGGCTGTACCATGAGTGAGCATAACTCAATAAAATGAATCAAATTGACCGAAGTTGAAATAATGACTCATGGGTGATCGATTTAACTTGAAAACCAGCCCGCCCCGATGATAAACAGATTTTTTTTTTGGTCCAAAGCGTTTCAGACTCATTCTGCATAACGATATTCTCTTATGTTTCTGGCCATTGGGGGCCCTTGACTCGAACGTGGAGAGTCGGCACTGGAAGTGTTTGCCGTCGATATCATTATCCTTTTTGTTACGTTCTTCAGCGACACAGCAGCTCCGACGAGGACGACACCACCACCACCACCACCACCGTTTCTTGGGACTCAAGGTACTAGACTTCTAAAAATTAATGATGATTGCGAGTTTTTATATTTATAACTGTTTTTTATTAGTGTTATTCACTCCGTCTCGTGCTTTTCACCTCTTTGCTATGCTGCTTTTGACATCTTTTCACCTATCATCATTTTAAGTAATGCAAATTAAGAAAAAATGCAGAATCTGTAGTAAATCTAAAATACCCTCTGTATGTTTACCAGATTGCTTATATACTTGTATCTCCAATTTAACATGCCCCTGTCTTTGTTTATCAAGGTAATATCGGTTATCATAGAGTAATGACGCAAGCATTAACTACTTAGAGTATGTGTTTGGTTCTGCGTTGCGGGAGAAAGCTATAATTGATTCTAGATGAGTAAGCGCGTTTGAAGGAAAGCGGAAAAGATACGCTTCTGTCAAGAATCGATTGTTTCTTTAATATGTCTATGTAAATTTTTCCTCTAATGCCCTCTATTGGCATTTATCTTCACAGAGGTATTTATTCTTGTTTTACCCGAACGGAATAGAGCGACCAACCTTGCCGAAGCAACCAACCACCTCGGCTATAATTCAAACTTGAACAAGGAGTTCTACTGTTTATTTTTCCTCTTGCTATTCCCACATAGCTTCTTCAAACTTGAACACATCTTCTTCTCGGAAACGACATTCTGCACTGAGATTTTCCCTTCTCCTCTGGTTTGTCTTTCTTTTCGTTTCTGTCCATCTCCATTTATCATTCATGGCATTATGTGGTTCTGTATTCATCTCTATCCAATATCCATATTCTCCTCTGTTGTGCTATGTGTTGTTGTCACCCTCTTTTTTGTCGTTGCCCTCTGTGTGCCTTGCTAAAGAGGGGTGATTCTTGCCATCTGTGCACCACTTGTGTTATCCTCTGCATGTTATGCTTCTATGGACACATCCATGCTTTAACTCCTTCCAAATTTCTTCACTGTGTTATCCTCCATATCCACGCTTCTGTATTCATGCTTCATTTGCGTTACTGTAGCTTCAGGAATGGTTTATGCCTTTTTTTTAATTAGTTAATAATTTTAATTAATATATAATTAATTAAAAATTTTGAATAATATATATTTAGTTAACAATTTTAGTTAGTCTATAATTAGTCAATAATTAATTAGTTAATATATCATTAGTTAATATATAATTATTTAATGACTAATTAATTAATATATAATTAGTTAATATATAATAAATTAATATGTAATTAGTTAATGACCACTTAGTTAATATATAATTAGTTAATATATAATTATTGAATGACCAATTAATTAATATATAATTAATTAATATGTAATTAGTTAATGACCACTTAGTTAATATATAATTATTTTGCTTAACTCTAAGAGTGATTACTTAGTTAATGACCACTTAGTTAATATATATATATATATATATACACAATGTTATTTAGATAATATGCATCTATTTATCTTGACCTTTAGTAGCTATTAGAAAATGATTGTTGATTCTTATGGTTGTTTATGTAATTACTAGACATGAGTTCTTGAAAGAAGCAAGTCATTTAGATTCTACTCCAAGTGATAAAGCAAAGGCTAATTGGGATGCAAAGACAACTGAATATTTTGTTAAAACTTGCCTAGAACAATTGTACAAAATAGAGTGTAATGGAACTAGTCTTACCAAAAGAGGGTGGAAAAGTGTTTTAGCTAAGTTCAACTACAACACGAAGGGAATTCAAGAGATGGTTGCAATGTTTCTACACATGATTAGCCATGGAGTGAGAAACAGACTGTTACAAGAGAGGTTCCAGCATTTAGGAGAAACTATTAGTAGATATATTCATTCGGTCTTAGCTGCTTGCTTGAAATTGTCTTTCAAATATATTAGGCCACAAGATCGTACATTTCGTGAGATCCCATTAAAAATACGAAATGATTGACAATATTGGCCATTTTTCAATGATGTTATAGAAGCTATAGATGGAACTCATGTTCACTGTGTGGTCAGCGCTAGTGAGCAACCAAGATTTATCGGAAGAAAATGAGTTATAACACAAAGCATAATGGCTACATGTGATTGTGATACGTATTTCACCTTTGCTTTGCCAGGATAGGAAGGCTCCGCCCATGACGCTCCTGTTTTCCAACGTGCTTTGACGACGCCTGAGATGAATTTTCCACACCCACCTCCAAGTATATCATTTATTATAACCGTAAATTAATTACACTTCTAGATTAAGCATTGTTTGATAATTATTTTATTATTTTTGTAGATAAATATTATTTGGTGGATGCTGGCTATCCAACACCAGTTGGATATATCGGTCCATACAAGTGTGAGCGTTATTACATACCTAATTTTAAACGTTCATTTAGATTTCAGAACAAAAATGAGATATTTAATTACTACTATTCAAGTTTAAGGACTACTATTGAAAGAACTTTTGGAGTATAAAAAAACAGGTTTGCGCTTTTGAAAAATATGCTTAAATTTAAACTTAGAACACAAGTTCAGTTAGTCAGTGCAACAATGACTACTCATAATTTTATCAGAATAAACAATGATACACATATTGAATTCAACCGTTTAAAAGAAGAAAATGTGTTAGGAAAAGAAAATGCTAACAATGATGATTCAGATTTCTTGCGATCCGTAAACCTAACATCTTCATCAGAAATGGATCATATTCAAGACGCTATTCATGATTAACTTGTGAAACATATGTATAATAAATGATAATTATCTGTACTTTATTCAAATCATGTATTTCAAGTTAAATTTTAATTTAACTACTTACCTGAATTATTTTTGATGTGAGTTTGATGATCTTATTTTGTTTAATTCTAAAAGTGATCTTTAACTAATTATTAAAAATAGTTAAAACTAATTTAGATATAAATAAATTCATTTTATTACATCATTCATAAATTTTAATATTTTAGTGATAATAGTCAAATGAAATAAAACAATATCAGATTCATACTCTTTCTAATAATTATACATTCAAAAGTACTTCTACTAATCAATATCCAAATGAAATTCATTTTTCAAAATTATTTTTCTAATAATAATTTTTAAACATAAATTACGTTCATATAAAATCAATTCTGTTCAAAATCAATTCTCAAAATCAGTTTTACTCAAACTTAAATTTACCTAACGAGTTTTCAAAAACACACTTAATTGCGTCCTCTTTCAAACCGCCACTTCATATGCCCGTGAATCTGCATTCTGCCATCTGCGTGTTTTCTTTTCTAAATTGCAATGTTTAAGTT
The DNA here is from genome assembly GCA_037074585.1 of Biancaea sappan. Taxonomy (NCBI): domain Eukaryota; kingdom Viridiplantae; phylum Streptophyta; class Magnoliopsida; order Fabales; family Fabaceae; genus Biancaea; species Biancaea sappan. The sequence continues at coordinate 50,414,208 of CM073496.1, read as the reverse complement.
CGGCTTGAACCGCGACAAACCCGAGTCTGCCTGTGTTCTTTGGTTCACTCATCAGTATCGGCTTAAGTTTTACCTTACGCATCATCAGTATCATCACTTCGTGATAGTTAAACACCTTGTGTCCTTTAGCCCCTTAACATTCAGAAAGCATTGGTAGATTATGAAAATCTCAAACATAAACCAAAAATGTACACTTCACCCCCATTTGTCACACAACCTAAAAACAGAAAATTAATTTAGCCAACTAACTCGTGGCAGAACAAAAAAAAAACTATTTTGAACCTTGTTAGACCTCACTTTCTTACCACTGATTTAAAACAAATAAATAATAGTAAATAGTGAAACAAGGTGTAAAAGCAAAGGTGGAATGGAACAATAATACTCAACAAATTTTTTTTCATATCGTCTAAATTGCAGATAAGGGTATAAAGACAACATTAAATCACAAAATATTCAAACAAAGTTCTAATTATAAAAGCTCTCCCAACTAACCAGTAAGCACGTAAATTGTGATGGGGGATAAAAAGCTCAAAATAAATCATCTCCATCGTTCTGCTAGCTATCCTCCCACCCTTGACTGCTATCTCAAGACCGCATACGAGATGAATCGAAACAAAAGGCAGTGAAAATACGAAATCTCTATGATTACTTCACTGGGAAACACCCAACCACTTAGAGAAGTTCTCAAATTCTGTGTAATCTGAGTCGGAAACCATGGTTTGATACCATGATTTTCCTGCAGCCTTTATAGCAGACGCCTCCTCCTGATAAGAAAGAGGAAAAATTAATGCAAAGTTATCTAAACCAAGCCAATTAGCAAAGATAAAACATCTAAAATGCACAACAGCAACTTGTGTCCTAAAATACGTGGTATGTCATTATTATATCAACACTCTCCTACTTTTCCATACAATGAGTATGAGCAACCACACTTGTTTCCCATCTTTATTGTGTAACATTGACAAACAAAAGGAGACTACTATAACGCAAAGCAAAATAAACAAAACAACTTACGACGATTTCGACTGTAATAAATATTAACAGCAATGCCAAAAAGTGAATTGGTTGTGAAAATAGTCTATATGTGCCAAACCATATATCTTTAATTGATGAAATCAAATAAATTCAATTTATGACGTCATTTCCAGATTTCAAAAATAAAAGTTTTCAGAAGCCACGGAATGAGCATTGAAGCTAAAATTTAAGCAACTAAAGATCACTTGTGCAGAGGGTAAGAAACTAAAGACGTTTATCTGCGATAGCTAAATAACAATCCCTAATAAAATAACCACCTGCAGAAAGACGAGTTTCTATTCAGCTAACTATATAATATAGTGAAGCATAGAATTCCGAAAAACGCACCTTAGAGATAGACTTCCTCTTCTTATCAAGCTTCTCTTTCTTTGCTTTCACACGCTGTGCTTCAGCAAGAAGCGACATCCTCTTGGCAGTTTTAGCATATGGATTCAGCTTCAACATAGCATTGAGATTCTTGAGCGGGTTCTTCTTGAGTGGTGCCCTCTTGACTTCTTTCTTGATGGGCCTCACAACGGACTGAATCTCATCAGAGTTAATTATCCTTGCCAAGTCAGAATTAACCATCTTGGCCCTAGGAAGGAGATACCCTTTCTTCCTCTCGGATGGCTTGTCGAATGATCCATATATCGAATCAAGCTTCTCAAAAGCAGACTTAGTCCAGATAACAAACCTCCCAAGATGACCACCGGGAGCCAATTTAAGAAGGTTCAGCCTCTCCACATTGGCGATCTCAACTCCAGGAATGTTTCTAAAGGCTTTCACAGCCTTGGCTCCCTCAGTTCCATACACAATTAGAGGACCCTTGCGAGAGATGTATCGGCGATTTCTCATTTTACCCTTACCAGGACGGATGGAGTGGCTATCCTTAGCCTTCTCAGCATCGGGAAATGCACCAATCTTCTTCAGCACTTTGATAGCTTCCTTTGTCTTCTCAACGCCTTCAGCGGAATCACTGACCACCAGAGGCATCTCCGGCACAGCTTCAATTCTGTGACCACGAGCCATAACAAGGGAAGGAATAGCGGACGCAGCAATGGCTGAAACGACAGCGTATCGCTTCTGGTTGACATTGATTCTACGGTGCCAGCGGCGCCAAATCTTCGTCGGAGCAAACATGCGTCCACCGCGACACATATTACCAAAAGCACCCTGACCGGCGCGGTGGGTACCACCGCCGGGGACACGAGGGATACGGGACACGGCACGACCGGTACCCCATGATTCGGCGGAAGTCTGATGTCCGGCGCGCCTGCTGACGGCGTAGGGTTGGCGACTGTTCTTGGAAATGTTGGCGTGAACGAAGTTAACGATATCCGGTCGGATCGCTGCCTTCATGACATGAGGCAGTGGAAGGGCTGGGGCTTCATCAGTGGCCATATCGCCATCAAGGGCTTGGACACTGACAAGGGGGCGAGCTGCTGCGGCCATGTGTGACAAGGGTGAAGGGGGAAAGGGGAAGGGGAGGGACGAAGATCGAATGGCACGCTAGGGTTTTTGCGAGACCCGATTTGCGACGAATATATAGTGCCTTTAGAAATGGCTATTATACCACACTCATTTTAGGGTTTGGCTGATTTCCGTTTCGCTGACTCGGGCCCAGTCCAATCTATGTTGTGAATATATCTCAGCGTATTTTTTCTATTAGAAGAGCCCGAGATAGTTGGGTTTGGTCTTCTCAATGGCTAAATGCTCAAATATCTCTCCTCGTTGAATTTCCCGTCTTTTCTTTTAGGCCCGTATGGTATTTAAGAAAAATTAAAAATTAAAAAAAAATAAAAAATAGAAAAGAAAGGAGAATGAAATAAAAAAAAGAGAATAAAAAAAAACATGTTTGGTATGAGATAGAGAATAGAGTAAGAATTAAATATTTTATGTGTTTGGTATGTATTTTTTAAAAAGAAAAAAAGGAAAAATTATAACAAAATGACTAAATTATTCCTATGAGAATTTATGTACATGTCCTGTCAATTAGTCGACCGGCTACTGCAAGCTGCTCAATTGGCTGCTACAAGCCGATCGGCTGGCTAGATCAACCGTCTGGCCAACCACTTAGTGTCAGCCTCGACTGCGTGCAGGTCGACCAACGAGCATTCCTGTAGACATCGTCTCCTGTCTTTTGCACCTTCAATTTCTCATTCACTACAACCAACTCCTCATCTCTACTTTTCTCTTTCTCTTCCTCTTCCTCTCCCTCACCATCTCTCTTTCTTGAGTGGTAAGGTGAAGATCTGCAATGGTAAACTCTAGTGGACACTGTCGACTACTTATTTTGAAAACTCATCAGCGAAAGCACAAGATTTTGAATCTTCTGGTTAGCGGCGTATAGACCAAAGGGCAAAAAGAAAATTGTAGGTAGACAGATAATGACAATTTTGGAAGTTCAGCATCCTTTCCATTCCCGGATGCATTTTTATATTGTTTTGATGGACAGAAGAGTGCCGTACAAAAATGAATGGAAGAAGAAATTTCAGATTCCATCAATATACTGTACATAATGCTTACTAAACAAAAAAAAGGGTATATAAAAGGAACTCTCCTTTTCACCATTTTAGACCCTACCAAACGGGCCCTTATTTTTACTTTTGTCAACTATTTACGAAATTTGACTTTTTTGCATCATTAGATTGCCCAAAAAAAAAAGGTCACGTCGTGGGAAGAAGATTGGTTACAATCAAGACCCTTCAATGAGCAAAAGAGGGGTGTTTTGCTTCAAATGTTGTGTCATTTAGATGTTTAATTTTTGTAATTTTAAATTACAATTTTCACAAGGTGTACTGCCTTTGTCTATGTTGTTATTTTAAAAGGTCAGACTTGAAAAGTGTATTTATGTATGTGGTCTTTTATATGTTCTGTATTTTTTTGACTTGATACCTTATTAATGATGTTGCTCATTTGAAAAACAAAAACTCTGACCTAAATTCAAAACATTTATGGCACACCGTATAGTTACGAGTATTGCAGTATCCTGAAGTTAGAGAATCCCATATTACTTATATAGGTTTTAGTTTGTCAAATTATCAAAAGGGATCTTCCAATGCTACCTTATTTTTATATAAAATAGATTAATTTTATATGCCTATGTACTTTATATCATAGTCTATCATGGTCACATTCAAGATTTCCAATGGCTCCTAAAAGATGGCCACTGAAAAAATAAAAAAAAGGTTTTAGTGTATAATTATTTATTCTTAGAAAAATGCTTTACCGAAATTACAAACACAGTAAGGTAAGTTTATTCATCAATTGTTATCCCAAAATAAATAAATTACCAAGCCTTAGTAGACTTGGTTTTTGTTACTTGAATAAATGACTGTTAATCTAACATCATTATTAAATTTGATCAAGTCTCGATTAGAAAAGAAAACAGAAACTGACATTGGTCCTAATTTTGGGATCTCTTCTATTAAATTTCATGCTTCATTCAACTGAAGAAGCCAATGCACAATTAAGAAAGCAACTCGACCAGCAAATGGAACTTCTTTTTTATTCCTTCTTGTTTCCCTAAATACGCTTGAAAATCATAAATATCTTTTACACGGACCCAAGTGTCAGCTCTAAGGCAACATCTCTAGTATAACTACAAGAATTACGGCAACACTAGGATCCTAATGGACCTCAGAATTGGCTGAAAAAACATTTTTCTGTTGTTTCACCATTTTTTATAATTTTTCATGGCTGTGACTACAAAGGCATATATTGTCACATTTACAGGCTTCATTTCACAGCGAGGGTAAGACGCATCCACGCCAAGCAGGTTGCTGAGAAATGGCATCGTTGTTGAGCCACTTAACTGTTGAAGGAGACGTTAGAGACAAAAGTCGTTAAATAAAAGAAAATTATGAGACATGCATTGTAAAAAACGCATACCAATCAGCAAATTTGCATGTAGTTAAGCAGGTTGGCATGATAGATCATTTGTTTCGTTTTTGGCAGCAATTCCTGCATTAACTTCTACCGTCTTGGTATTGGCATCATATGATGACAAGACCATCCTCTGAACAAGCCAATATGATGAACAAAGTCCACATCAGATTCATGAGTAAATCACATAAATTTTCATTTAAGTTCATTCATAAACCAAGAATGACGACAGATGACTTTAGTTGGTGCAAATCAACCAATTAAGAAGGAACGAGACATGAAAAGCATAATTATATTACTCGGCAAACAATGGAGAATGATTTACATGTACAATACAAAACCATTTAACCTTAGTTGAATTCAATATTGAAACTTACAAAGGGTTCAAAATCAGGGCTAGCCAAGTTGACGGTGAGGTTTCTCATCAACAACAAAACCTGCAGAAGACCATCAAATAAAATTATACATTTCATCAACTCTCAGTCAACTTAGAAATAAAAGCTTAAAAAAAGTGTGCATAAACTTAATTTTTTTAGTCCCAATTTTCATTCTTTTTGGTGCTGGAGGGAACAGGGCTAGGGAGTGAATATAAGTTAGGGAGGAAACAAGACTGTTCCTTAAAACCTGAAAAAATTTGGAACAACTGCATTTATGAAGCATGACTTTTTTTAAAAAAAAATTTGTGAGGGGAGAGGGGGGATGGTAAGGTTATATGGCCTTCAAAATCGTTAATTGAGTATCTAATAAAATTATAAATTATAGTTTAGAGATCACTAATCAGTTTTCCTACGATGGATAACAGTATCAGTTTACAGAATTACATGGCTATACAAAGTTGACATACTGCTCTCCAGCACTGCAAAAATAATAGTCAGTGACTGGTTTCGTCATGACATAATGATTGACTTATGTCATACCACATCTTCTTGTTTCACCACACAGATATGAAAAAACAATTTTAGAGCCTCAAAAAAAGGTAGCAAGGTACACTCTTAAGCTAAAAAGGGAGGGAGAGATCAGCCCCATGTCTCACTACTGATCATGACACTGACTAGGTCTGCTTCAGGAGATTATGGTGCCTAAATTATAGAAAGAATAAGTATGATGTTCCATTGCCTTGTGACTTAAAGATATCATAAAAATGCAGACGGTGCATCATTTATGCCATGAATGTGAAGTGGAAATTTGAACCAAAGCCTACCAATATTTGATGACTTACAACGCGTTTGGCACGCAGGAAAGATTTTTTAAGACAAAAAAAAGAAAAAGAAAATGGAAAGGAAAAGAAAAAGAAAAAAGGAAAAAAGAAATTTGTTTGGTATGACATAGAAAGGAAAAAAGTTATTATTTTGTTTTGTATGGATTTTTAAGGAAAAAGAAAGGGAAGACTGTGAAGTGATTTTACTAAATTACCCCTAATTTAAAATTGTTTTTTCAAAAAAAAAAAAGAGACAAGCCATCTAATAGCCCTATTATTGAGTTGCCTTTGACGTTGCACACTGGCTTCGACAGCTTTGACAACGCACTCCGGCTTCAACAGTGGCCACCATTGGTGGAAGATATACCAATGGCGGTGGCCAAGTTGTCTTGCACAGAGGTTGATTTCGACAATATCGCATCAGGTCTGTCTTGCTCCTCCCAATCTCTTATCATCGTATCATCGAACAGAAAATTCATATGCCAAGTTGCTGGAAAATCGGTTTTCCAGTGAAATTTTGAGGCAGAATACCCGACAATTAAAGATGGAAAAGGGAAAACCGGTTTTTTCCTTGATGGAATCCGTCATTCCCTGTGTTCTTGCACACCAAACACCAGAAAAAAGCAATTCAATTACATTTCGGTTTCCCCCAATGGAAATCTTGGCTACCAAACAGGCTCTTAAAGAACTTGCTTAATTCATCCAAAGTCAAGGGAATATAACTTTCAATTCCAAAGAAAGATGCCTAGATGCATCTTAGTGTTAGTAAATGACTATCGATTATTGGAAACAAGGTCATATCCAGCAATCTAAAGTCAAACCCAAGTGAGGGAAAACACATGACACTAAGAATATTTTGAGTTGATTTTAATACTCTCCAATTTGATATCCTTATCCAATATGCTGATAATACAAGTAAGTTTTACCCTTTATATGCTTCTATCAATTAAGAGAGGGGTGTGTCTTATCCAAGGAAATGCTAAATGTATCACTCAACTTACAGTTTCAAAATTTATGGGGTCCATTTCCTTTAGCTTCTGGACATGGCCTTTCGTATCTGGATCAAAAACACTACCAATAAAGCTATAAACCTCAGCAAAGTCTGGTAAACCTGTAACATATGGTCAAAACGTCACCACCAGTTAATTTTCATCTGGAAATGAATGTAAAACAGAAGACACAATTATATATAGAAGGAGATTACCGTGAATCACTGGAGCTTGTTTCCCTTGCTTTGGCATATCAGAATTTGGTAGCATTCTGGTAGAGTTCCCAACACCACTGAAACTGCTGTTGCTAATCCTTGCTATCCCCTTCGATCCAATATCAGCTGAATCAGTAATGTAATATAAATAATAAGTGGTGGACAGTTCCCTTTAAGTTTAACCTGTGTAGAATGTTAATAAAGGGCAAACCTGGTGCTACAAAGCTCCCGCTATAAGCGGGGTCCAGGGAGGGGCCGGATCCACTTTGTGGATCTAATGTAGGCAGTCTTACCTTGCAATTTTTGCAAGAGGCTGATTACACGGCTCGAACCTGTGACCTCCAAGTCACATGGCAGCAACCTTATCGTTGCGCCGAGGCTCGCCCTCTCTGTGTAGAATGTTAATATACAAGTAAAAACAACAGATATAAGTATGCATGCCTTCATTTCCTTGAAGTGTGGTGAGTTCATCCTGACTGGGTATATATTTGTTAGATCCAGTGTTGATCATCATGGAAGTTTCATCCCAAGTGGCATAACCATGTGCAAGGCTATTTGTTGAAGAAGCATAAGCCATGGATGACGGCAATGGAACCAAAACTGCCAACTCAGGAATAGCAAGTCAGGGGTGCGCAAATATTGTGGATTTAGGAACAGAATTATAGAATGTCCCTCTCTAAAGTAGAATCATACCGTTCTTTGGTGCCTTTTGCGGGTAAGGATGAGCAGCTTTGCGCTTAGGGCGAGGAGGAGGCACATGTGCTAATGTCCCATTCTTTTGAACTTTTAAGAAGTATTTCTGGGCATGGCTTCGAATCTTTAAAAAAAAAAAAAATAAGTTCACAACAAAATACCTGAAAGAGCATAGTACTGAAAAGGAAAATGAAGAAACATGTGAAAAGAAGTCTCCTAACCTGAATAACTGTTTTTGAACCCACAAAATCTTCAATTTTTTTCCAATCTCTGTCAAATCTAAATAATCCATATACACGTCAGTAATTTAATTGCAGAGTTTATTTGACAAATAACTTTTCTTGAGACTTCACCCAGAAAATTAGAGCTAACAGGCATCAGAGGAACGCCAATAAAAAAAAAAAAAATCAGAATAGAACAAAAGCATTGACGAGTTGAAAATTTGCCCTGATAATTTTTACATGAAGGACATCATGCAGAAGCCACCAAAGTAGTGATAAGATTTTCTCACCCCCATCTTCCCAGTCCTAAGTATAACTTTTCAATCTACAAAGTACAAACCAATTGGGCGCTCCAATAGGTAGAAGGGAATTAGAAACGGCTAAAAAGTCTTAATAAATTGAAAGAGTAAAAGTCGAAAGAACATACTGGATAGGTATCAGATCAGATTCACTCTCGAAAGAAAAAAAGCCAGCGGGAAAGAACATCAATTGTTGAGAGAAAATTCAAGAGGAAGAAACAGTTAGACTCACAATTGAAGAGCTTCGAGAAACTTGTCGTGCTCTTCCTCAGTCCAGCTCTCCCTGGACTTGGTAATAGTATAGGGCTTTCGTACCTTCTTGCCAGAAGCATCGGTGGGCGTAGAGGTCGCCATTGATTGAGAATTGGAAGTACGGAAGTTGATGGCAGGGCAGAGAGCATATAGATAGCAAGACCAAGAGTTGAAGGTAGAGATAGAATGGGATGAACTGGAATGTGTCAAACTGGTCTGCCCATATGTGTGGTCTTGCGTGTATGTTTGTGCGGTGCACAATGGGAGGCCGCGCAGTTGTGAGGCCTCTTGCGAAACCCGACTTTCACTACGCCGATTTCAATCACGTTCTTGTGGGGTCCATGTACAAAAGCTGATACAATGGGATCACTTGCACCGTTAAACAATATACACATACAAAGCCAGCGAATCAAACCAAGACTAAATTACGTAGTCTTAATTATACATGACAAGTTTAACAAGGGTCAAAAATTTGTATGCAGAAATTTTCAGTCTTTTAATAAGCATCAATATTTTAAGAGATCAATTTTTTCGTTCTCCTAGTTAAATAAACTATACATTTCCTCTTTGAATAACATTTGAATTATGTAGTCTTTTCTTTTAGTTGGAAAAGATACACAAATTTCTTAAAATTTAGATATGAATAATGATATTACTTTCTTTTATTGAATATACAATTTTTTTAAAATTTTAATTTAATTTTAATTATAAATTTTGAAAAATTATTATTATTTTAATATGAATCATATATATATATATATATATATATATATATATATCTAATACTTATTATATTATGTAAAAAGATATTAAATTATTCTTTTGGTCCTTATAATTTCACAAATTTTTGATTTAGTCTTTGTTATTAAACTTTTGTCTATATGTCATTTAATTTTTCTAATGTGACTAACTATATGCATATTAACGCTTTAAATATATATGATTGATGCCAACGAAAAAAAGGATAATTAAATGATATTAATTTATATGTATATGACATATAATGTAACTTATATTAAATAATTAGAACAAATTAACTTAAATCATATATATATTCCAAATGTTAATATGTTATATATGTTGTTCATGTTACTTAAATTTAACAAAATATTAATAAAATTTTAATAATAGGGACTAAATAATAAAATTGTAAAACTATAAGAACTCAATTATAAAGTTTTAAATCATGGGGTCTAAATTAAAAATTGAGTCTAATTATAAGAACTAAGAATATAATTTAATCATGAAAAATCATATAAGGATATTTTAAGTAAAATAAACAAAATATTTGTTTAATTTATATTAGAGAAAAAATAGTATGGTGTTTATTTTAATTATATATATATATATATATATATATATATAAAATTAGTTAGGAAGGATAAAGGAGAACGCGCGAAGGAAGTAGTTTGGACTTAGGATAGACCGGGATGTAGAGAATCAGACAGGGGGCGATGACAGAGGGCGATGTTTTAGGAGGAGGGGTTAATGATCGGGAAGGGTAGATAGTAGTGGGGCCCACGTAGGTTTGGCGATTTGTACGTGCGCGTGTCTCCCGTCCAATAAAAAGGGGGTACCACAAGGCTTACGTGTCAAAGCGATGCGACACGCGAGGAAGGCAGCCCTTTCGTTTCGGGTGGGGTAGATCCGTAATTGATGACGTCACGGGATGCCATGGCCCCCGAGGATCTTGCGGCTGCGAATAATCGGAGTGCCTTTTACTTTTAGTCATTACTTTGGCTATACGGTGCGTTTTGGTCTTTTGGATGACAAACCTGGCTTCTGTCACCATTTTCCTACTCAAACTTCCGATATCCAATTATATGTCGTAACGTGCAACCTTCACTGTCTACTTCTTCCGTCTCACTCCTCCTTCATATTTGAATGGACTGGGTTCGATATTCGCGCAAACCGAACACCTTATTTTCAATTTTTTTATTTGTTCTTATTTTTATTTTCGCAGCTAAAGTTGCGTAATTTTTTTTCTATAAAATTACACTGTCTAAATTAAATTTTTCTGTTTTAAAACTTAAATGATATCAAAATATATATTACATTCATATCTATTATTTATGATTTTATATAATGCAATAAGAATTAAATCAATATTTGATAGATACAAGAATAATTGTTTTTAGAATTTATAGTTTTAAACATAAAAATTATTGAAAATTAAAAATTCTGAAAATATTTTCAAGAGTTATGCGTTAACAAAAACCGTTAATAATATTACTAATGATATTTTAATCACGTTTAGCTTTTCAAAATATATATATATATATATATTTAAATTAAATTGTATATATTGAAAATTACCAATCGATTTTTTTTAATTTTATTAATTATTATTTACAAAAATCTCAAAATAAACTCAATAATTGTCCAACAGCTACATGCATTGTTTCTTGTCAACATGTTTTTAGGCATAGAACAGAAGACACGTGTAAAACCATAAGCTGACGTGGCAAATTCTGAGGCTCGCAATAACCAGGAAGGATAAGGAAGAACCATGCTCCTACACTACACTGCACTACACATCCGTGTGGTGCAGCAGAAATAGCTCGGAATCGTAATCGGAATCTTCGTTAGGATGCAAATGGATATTTCGGTTCGGGTTCGAGGCATCATATCTCATCGATTCTGCTCTGGAACCCAAAGATCATCTTCATCTTGCTCATCATCTTATTCGCCTCTCAAAACTTCCTGCTCCAGAAGGGACTTCCAACAAAACGGCGATAAAAATAATGAGGGTGCTCTTCTCTATCAATCGTTGCTATTCAATTTTCTGTTTTAAGATATGCTGGTTCTTTTTTCTCTTTCATTTAGCTCACTCGATCTATTGCGTTGATATAGAGTTATTGCAAATTTTTTATTCCGCCAATTAACGCGTTTGATGCCCAAAAAAATGGGGGCAAATGAGTTCTATCTGAAATTGCTGAAGTCATATGCCTATACTTGGTCAGAAATGGCGAATCTTGGAAACTGAATCCGGAAGTGACCAAAATGCCCAATTTTCCACTTGTTGCTTGACTAGAAATCAGGAAGAGAACGACAATTTTGCTGAAGCATCTGAAATGATATAACTTCCATTTAGTTACCAGTGCAATTGAATGCTAATTAATGCCTGATCATTCCCTCTACTTCAGCTTAAATAGTTGCATATTTAAAATTTTTAGTACTTCAGTGTAAATATGTGTGTGTGCGTGTGATAAACAGATAATGATACTTTCTGTCTGAAATATCCTCTGGTATCAATCTCTCCAATACAACGACTTGCTTTAGGGGTTTATAGGATCATAACCACGTAGCATGTAAATTTGACGAATTCTCTTAAAATCGTGTCTATAACTCACACTGCGAGTGTTTGTTAAATGTCCCAGGTGACAAATTTTCAACAGACTGGGACAAGGCATGGTCAAACTTCAAAAAGCAAGGCAAAAAAACACTCTTCTCTCAATTTTCTCCAGATAAGTATGTGAGCTGGAACCCTAGGCGATCAGAGTTCCCAATCTCAGAGGAGGTTGATCCTATCAAGAGAACAGAGAGATCAAACCTCAGGCTGTGGACTAGTCCAGGGTTCACTTTAGTGGGGGCTATTATTATTGTCTCATTCCTTTTGTTATACACCATTCTTGCACCTGTCAAGTGATGTCCTTGGTTTGTATATTTGAAGTAAAACCATGGCTTCACAGGAATTGTAAATTGCTTATTAACGTGGTTGCTGGTGTCTTGCTCGTTGTTATGGCGGTTCATCAACTTGAAACGATTTTTATTCTTAGCATTGTTCTTATTTATCTTTCATATTCTGGAATTTCCAGAGTTGGCGATCAAGCAAGCTGAAGTGAAGTCACATTTAGAGATTAATATCCAACATGCCTACCAGATAATGTACTTGCTTGAGCCGTTATTGTTCTTTCTTCTTTCTTTTTTTTTTCAAGTGGCTTGGGTAGGGGGTGGGAGTCTTTTATGTTCATGCTCTCATGTTCTTATCACAACCATCCATTTTAGATAGGACGATTTAAATCAAAGAAAAATAAAAGTCAAACATCATAAGATTTTTTTTTCTTTGATCTAAACTAGTTCAATATGAATTGAGTATCAATGATTAGGAATATGAGGAATGTTTTTACCATAAACATGAGAAGATCCACTGTGGTTCTATTTCAGCTTGCTTTATTTTAGGGGATCATGTGTATTCGCATTAACACATGGCAATGTGACGTAAGACTTGAAAAATATGCTAAGCCAGGAATACTGAGTACATGGAGTGTTTGTTTTGGGTTGAACTGAAGTAGGTTCTTGAACAATGTGGTCTCAAATACAAATATTATACGGGAAAGTTTGTGAACTGCTTATTTCTGTGGGTTTGAGAAGTCAACTGTTGAGGGTGAAACCGAACATACTATTAATTTAATCTAAAAAATATATCCTACATGGCTAAACTTAAACTTCTGGTCTGAGAGATGAAAAATGCGACTGTATTCTTTTTCTGCATTGAAAAATTAAGCCATTTGATGAAAGATTTTCTTTTTCCCATTGAGCTTCTTCGACGGTTGCTGTATTGAAATTTTTTCTCTTCGACATTGCACTTGGATCACCGCAAATCATGACTTCACAATAGCAAAATCGGAAGCCCCTTTAACCAAACTTCTTGAAAAATGAGTTCTATTTCGTCCTCCGCATTCCTTAATGCATTAGGACATGACAGCGTTTGTCTTTCCTTTCATGAACACTTCATATGACTTTCTTGTGAACTTCGTCTTCGTCCCAGATCTTTGTGTGGCTTTCGCCAAATAAATACACCCGTTAGGCATGTCTCCCTTCTGTATTAGAGGGCATTTTCGTGTCCCCTTCATGGCAGACAATGAAACAGCTACGATCAGAAGTACAGGAAACATGAAAGACCCAAGTCTATACTCAATTAAGATTTTTAACCAAAAATGAGAGGACTTGACTTTAGATTTCCGTGCCTTACCCAATCATCTATCCAAACAGTGTCTGAACTATATATCCATACTTTTAACCTGCTAATTATTCAACATCATGTTTCCTAACTACTAGATTTTGTACTGTACGACTGAGAAAAAACCCATTAATTGTTAAAATCAATCACCCACTTCTCTCTCATCTCCAATTTACTGGAAAAATATAAAACTTATCTAGAAAGAAAAGAAAGTGGTGGTGAAAGAAATATCTAGTAAAAAATCAATCAAATGGCTGTAAATTAATAAGTGATCTGTATATACAAAGTATTGAGATAGCAAGTTGCGTGTGTGAGAAGAAGTGTGGGTTAAAGAAAGAAAAGCAATCCATGATGTGTGTGTGACGTGAGTGAAGCAAGAGCTTGGAAGAGTGAAGAGAGCAATTGGTATAAGTGAGTGGTGTCGTCGTCAAAGCGTGTACTATTATTATTAAAGTAATAAAATTTCAATCTTATTCCGAGTTAATGACTATTTGAAAGCTCCAACTTATGACTTCAATCAGCACCAAAATAAACAGTTTCTCCGCTTTTGTTTTTGTTGGGAAAAGGTCCAAGTAACGGAAATTGTCTGTCTCAACTTATGTCCCACGGCCACACTACACTTGCAGTATTAAATTCTGTGTTCCGCTATCTTTCTCTGCATGTATCTTGGGTTCAGCTCTGTTTTCCAAAAGTACGCTAACATGGAAAGAACAACTGAAGTGGGTGATTCAGCAGCAACTAGCGACCCAATGTCGTCCAACAGGGTTAGGCCTCTCCCAAGAAGAGGGCAGATCAAAGCTAAAATAGCGACCCAATTTGTGAGAATGATAGAAGATTCAGGAAGAGCATTGTGCAGCAAGGCAAAGGTGACAGATGAGCCACATCCTTCAAAAACTCACCATTCTAGTCACACCTAAGTCAAGAGAAGCATTGTTTGTGCTGTCTGCAATTCCAACCTTACCAAATGAACTTCATGTCTCTGAATTCTTCAATGATTGCAGTTGCAGGCTACTCTATCCTTCATTCCTTCCGTGGTGTTGCGTTTGTATTATAGCACTCTCTTTCTGTGTCTCTGTTAATTATAGCTTGTAATTGTTTGTGCTTTCAAGTTTAACATGGCCTCAGTATATGCAGAATCTGCCAAACAACAAGAGGTTTTTGTTCAACTTTCTTAGGTTCTACATGGTTCTTTTTCTCTTATAATATTTATGACGATCTAATCTGGGTGAAAAGCTCAATTGAATATGGTAGCGTTTTTCAGTTTCTAAACTTCCAGTTACATGCCAAACAACTGTTGCTAGATCTAAGGCGGTTCAAGTTATAGGAGTAACTTCCAGTGAGCTTTTCCAATGAAAGGAACAAGAATGGCAAAGGAAATTAAAACAAAAAAAAGAAAAAGAAAAAGAAAAAAATCGAATGTGCAGGATGTTTCTTTACTTTAAACAACCTGTGGGGTTCATAGGCATCATTAGCTGAAAACAGGACAAGAATGCTGGGAGACCCCTCCTACCTTTTGGTTATTTTGGGTAATTATGGTTTCATAAATCACATCAGAATAGGAAGCAGGGTAAAAACATCAGTAAGCTTGGGCACTTCCAGCTCTTATTTTTAGCAAACACATTCCCTCCTGGCCTGCTAATTGAACTTCTTGTGAAAATATAGAGAAACATCAAATCGATGAAACTAAATCGCCAAGAACCTAATTGAGAAAATGTTAAGTCAAAGATTATATTAAAAACAAAAAAACAAGAGTAGCTTCCTCATATTAACGTTTTTTCCTTTCTATTCTTGCTTACCTCATTTGAGCAGGTTTTGCAATATTTTAACTTAAAGTAATCCCAGAATTACATGGGATGTGGAAAACTCTCCACAAACACGATGAAACGCATCAATCCAACACACGTGCGCTAGGGTACTACGACGTTTGAATTTGGCAGAGCCTACAGATAGAGATTTGTCGACAGATTCAGCCGCCCTTGTTGAAAATACACGTCTTTCTCAGACATGTGGGACCATTTGGTTCCTATAATGGCTTACAGCTACTGTTTGTAAGTAAAGCCCCATAGGTTAAGCGGATTGGGTGTCCTGGTTAAAAATTTAGCAACAATTTTGTTAGCCAAGAAAAGCAGGAACGCCCAATCTTAGGTTAAGCCTTCTCGGTTGCCACATATATATCTGCTTCCAATTATTTGTTCTTGTTACCGCTGTGTTGTGACACCCAGTTTAGATCTCCACTACTGTATTTGGGAGTTCAATAGATTAAATATAGATAGGATAAATTAAATTTGATTAAACGTAATTAAAAAAATTTAGATGAACATAATTTATATTTAGGAGATATTTAAGCAAACGTAGTTTAGAGCAGACAAATATAATTTGGTGCAGGAACATAATATTTGGATGTTAGTATACAAACGTAATTTGAGATGTGTAATTAACAGAAAGAGTATGAATTTTTTATTTAATTTTTTAATGTAACATTATTATTTATTGTCATTTATTTAAAAGGAAACTTTATTTTTTTGGTTATTTGTCTGATATTACAAATTAATTACTAATGAATTATTTTTATTTAATAAATTAATTTTTTATGTTGTAATTATTAATTAAAAATTTAATTAATCACTAATTATTCAGAATAATTTAAAGATCTCTAATTAAATTTCAAAATATTTTATTTTTTATTAAATTAATTTTATTTTTAACTAAATTTCAATATAATTTTTTCTTCTCTATTAAATAATTTTATCTCAATTAAAATTAATGAAAACAAGCTTATAATAATTTAATGAAAACAATCTTCTCATTAATTTGAGAAATTAAATTAATTAAATTAAATTATGATTTTTGATGCTATTTAAAAAATTAGGAAAATCAAATAAAAAAGAACTTAATTGTATAATGTAATACCCGTTAATTTTGGAATATAATTCGCCTAAGAGTATTTTAGAATTTTATAACGTTACTTTAGTTAATTATTTTGGTCATTTTTAATTTTCATATTTAATTGTTCTTTTTGAATATTATTTATGAAAATTGAGTTAAATGACTGGACTGAATATTTGCACCATGTGGGATATATTCTAAGAATGGTGAAATTCATGGAAAAGTGGTTTAAGAATAGTCAATTAGTCCATTTATTATAAATTGACTGGATGGGTTTGGATGTTGGGTTATGAATACCCATGGGTTATTCAATAACCCATTAGAAATATTTAATATAAAGCTTCAATAGTACCCTCCTCATTTCTCACGCAGAAGGAAAAGCTGAAAACTGAACAGTGGAAGTTTCTCTCGTTTCTTCATCCTCTTCTCAAATCATTTCCTTGATCTTCAGAGTTTTGATTATTTGTTCGGTTCAAAAGCTTTGTAAGTATCAAAGGTAAGCTTTAATCTCATTATTTTCCTCAAATTTCAGTTTATGTAGAAGATCAGAGGAGGTTTTGTTCTTGAAGATTTTGATGATAATTCATGAATCTCAGTTGTTTTAGAAGTTATATTTGAATTATAATCGGTTAAAAGAGTTGAAATTCTGGTTTTGAAACAAGAAAAGAAAGGATGAAATTGTTAGAAATTTCTGCAAAAACTTTTGCAAAAACCGAGTTACTGTAGCGACCAGAAATTTCGGGAAAATTTGGAAATTTTTCTTCGAGTACTGTAGCAGTCAACGTTTCTGTAGCGAACCGTACTGTAGCAAACAGTTACTGTAGCAGTCAGAAAATTTTACGTATTTTCGTGATTTTGTTTCCTTTCTTATGTTTCCTTGTAATATATTTTACTAGGAAATTTTCCTACACAAATTCTAGTGTGGAACAAGGTAAACTTGGACAAACATCAAGGTGAGTGAATAACCTTGCTCAACTAATTTGATATTACTAGTCAAAGTACAATATAAGTCCCATTTACAATATTATTTGGATAATAAGCAATCAATTTTCATATGGGAGTATATGATGATCGGTAGAAATAAGAGTATGTAGAAATTATTTTATTTCATGACAATTGTGCTATGTGATAAATTCTCACTATCTTGTCAATGAGTAAAGATCTACGGGATCTAATACACGAGTTTGAAAGGGTTAAAGTCCCATACTACTCAGTGCATATCTATGAAACCTATACACGAGTTGAAAGGGTTAAAGTCCCATACTACTCGGTGTATATCTAAGAAAGCTTATACACGAGTTTGAAAGGGTTAGAGTCCCATATTACTCGGTGTAAATAGATGAAATTGTAAATACGAGTTTGAAAGGGTTAGAGTCCCATACTACTCGGTGCATATCTATGAAATCTTATTCATGAGTTTGAAAGGGTTAGAGTCTCATACTACTCGATGTATAAGACAATTAATTATATGAGTAAATGTGGTATTTGTACTTTTGATATTTTATATAGTACAGTTATTTACTTACTGAGTTTTTAAATAAACTCACGCTCCCTATGATTATCTTTTCAGATACAGAAAACAAAGAAGAAGAGTATCCGTTTGAAGAATAGAAGCCCCTTGGAATTATCCTCTATTTCTGTCTGGTGGGATACCAGTACTTATTGATGTGGATACTAGGAACGCTCTGTACTTACTATAGGTCTCCTAGGCTTGCGATGAGATAGAAATATCAGACTATGTATGTCTATATTTACTTATCAGATGAATATAATTCTGTAGTGTGGAATGAATGATTAAGGTTGAATGTAAAACCTTACAGAATATATGCAAATAACGTATGTTTGAAAATTTTATCAAATGAGTAGTATCTTTTCACATGCTCAATTTTTGGGATGTGACAATTTGGTATCAGAGGATAGGTTTGAGAGGTCCCCTATAGAGTACAGAGCAAAGTGATCTTTGTGGGCCCTTCCCTATTGTCATGAGCCGCGGCATGACCATAGGATTAGGTTCCATAAAAGACCTTGTAGAGTATAACGTCATTTTATAGATAACTTCTCAGTGGGGCTAGTAAGTGATATTTTTTTTATGTCTGAAAATTGTTTGTTATGTGTGTAGATCTGTGACAGATCAATGTCAGAAGGATCTTCTAATAATAATGAGCATATGGGTCCAAGGAGGGCCATAACTCCACCAGTACATGTGCAAGATGATCCTAACTGTGGTGATAGTTTACATGCTCAAAGTACTAAGGGCGCAACTAGTGAGCAAGCAAGGAAAGTCGAACCTGATGCTCACGTTGGTAATGCAACTATTGCACATGTGATTAATTTGATGAATGAACGATTTGACCGATTTGAGGCTGAAATGAGAGGTCGAGCTGCACAAGCTAACCTGCCAGTGGATCCTCCTATTGTTGAAGCTGAAATTGTACCACCAGCTCAGTTAGCTGGAGGAGATAACGTAAGTGTCACGTCCCAAAATTTGAGCACGTGACCGGCACGGAAAGTGAATTTCATTTCACCTCCGTAAGCCTATCTTTCTCTTAAAAATCATACAATTCTTTTTCATGCAACCAAAACGAGTTCTCTATACATACTACAATTACTCACATTACATCACTGAATGAACCTACCCGATTACAGAGATTTCTAGATTTATACAACTTAGAATAAAACTTAACTATTATACCTTTATCCTGAACAAATGAAAAGGTAATTATGGACTAAGGATCCATAATTCCTTGTTCCGATATTTACCTTCAGCTGTCAACTCTGAAAAAAAATATCAATAAGAGGGGTATGAGCAAACCACGTGCCCAGTGAGTAGATAACACAATACTATGACAAAATAAAAATCATGCATCATAATGATAACATGCAGCAATCATACGTAGATCGATCATCATATGATATAATATTATTCATAATACTTCACAACAATATCCAAGTGAATCAAATGCATTTCAACAAAATTCAAAATTCACAACAGCAATTGATGAAATCAATTTCACACACAATTCCCATACCAACCGCGTCGTCCAGAATACCTTTGGATCGTTGCCCGCGGCCCCCGCCGCATCCACCCTTATCGCTCCATTTATATTCTCCACCCTTATAGCTTCACATAGATTTCTCCATGGGGTGCACTACCATGCCTTTCCTTTCCAGTCAAACACAATCACAATCACATATAAAAACATCCTCAATCATAATCTTGAGCCACATACACAACTCAGTCATTTACAATTCAAGCCACAACATAATCAATGTGGTTCCAGCAACATAGCATGTATATAACATAACCCATAATATAGAACAATTATTCAACTCGGTTCACATGCCATTCACAATCCATCATATAACCTCCATTCATGGGAAAATAAGAAAATATAATTATATACATTACCAGACACGTTCCACATTTGTTTATGCCTCATTGTTCCACATCATCCTCTTCAAACTTGGATATACAACATATTTCCACTATGATGCAAAAAGTCAATAACAGATATTTAATCATAGCAAGTATTAACCCACTCACCTGGATTTCACGCTCTCGGCACTCCCACTTTGCACTTTGACCATTCCTATTGTAACCAGACAAAAACCATCAGAGTTACGAAATAGAGAAATTTCCTACCACTACTCTCGACCTTCACTTACTTCTCGAATCATAACTCCTAATTGGTAATGAATATTCAAATGAAACTTATACCATTGGAAACTAGACTTAAAGAGCTTTCCAACGATATAAAGTTTGCACAAAACGGAGTTCGGATGAAGAAGTTATGGCCGATTGAAAAATAAACTAAAATTTCCCGGTACACCTGGCGCCTGGGCGCCACCCATGCCTGGCGCCTGGGCGCCAATTCCTTCTTCTTCCCATCTCACCTTGGCGCCTGGGCGCCACGATCGCGACCCCTTCGCGATTTCTCTCGGTTTTGGCCCAAATCTGGCCAAATCTTCACCGTTTTTCATGATTTCTTCCATGGGATCTCACCCTTAATGTCTAAGGAGAGACACCAAAATCACCAATTTTAATCGAGAAACGAAGCCGGAATCTCGATTTTACCTCAAACACTCTTAAAACTAGAAAATAGAGAAAAGCTTAATAAATAGAAATTTCTACCTCGATTCCTTGCTTTCCCTATGTTGCTTGGCTCCTAGAGGCTCGCCCCGTAGTCCGAGATCCAGCCTCCAAAGCCCGGTTGTAGAGTTGGAGTGTAGAGAGAGAAATTAGAGAGAAGGAAGAGAGAAGGAGAGGAGAGAAAGTGAAGAGAGAGAGAGGAAAGGAGAAAAATGAATAAAAAATAGGTGAGGCCACCTATATACTCGCCCGGGGTGAAATTATCACTTGCTTTGCAATTGACCCTCAGTCAAGACTAGCAAAAGCAAATTCATAAAATCTCACCTCAGGTGTTTCTAAATCCTCGGTGCCCCACAAATTTTCTTATTCACTTTAGTCCCTCTCAATATCTCAAACTCCACTTTAACCTCAAATCCATCATCTTTTCGGTACCGGACTCATAATTCATTCCCATAAGCTCTATTCTTCTTCTCGGGTTCCTACTTGGTCATTTCTCAAAAGTCCTCTATACTTTCTTTTCTTTTCACTTTAGTCCTTGAGAATTTGTAAAAATTTCCTAAATTAAAAATAAAAATTTCTATTCCCATATTTTCTTCACTAATTCAAAAAGAAAATTTTCCACATAATTAAATTTTTCACTAAACTTCAAATCAGACTTTAAATATTCATACAAATTCTTGGGATATTACAGTAAGGGAGGTAAAAATGTCTGAATTCCAGAAAATGAGGCCTCCTACTTTTTCAGGGAAAAATCCCAAAGAGGACCCACAATGTTTCCTTGAAGATTGTGGAGCAATCTGTGATGCTATAGGGTGTTCTCCTACTCAAAAGGTAGAATTCACTTCATTTCAGTTAAAGGGTAGGGCTGGTAAATGGTGGAGGAACTGGAAGAAAGTTAGAATTCAAGGCGCACCGCCAGTTATGTGGACGGAGTTTTACATATTGTTATGGTAAGGAAATCAAAGAATAAAGAAGAATATCGACAAAAGAAAAAAGCTAGATATAGAAGATCTTTTGATCAAGGGAAAGACTCAGGGACTTTGAAACCCTTTACTGCATCACAACATGCTCCAGCCACTCCTACTAAGTCATCTTATTCTACAGCCAGTGTGGCTAAGCCTCGTTCAGAGAGCAGGGGTGGTTTTAGTTCTTATAGTAGAGGAGGTACTCAAGCTAGAAGGAAGAAACCTCAGTGTCCTGAATGTGGAAAGTTTCACTTCGGGGAATGCAGGTTAAACACTGTTGGTACAGGTTGTTTTAACTGTGGACAAAAAGGACATTTTATAAGGGAGTGCCCTCAGCTCATGACAAGACCAGGTCAAGGGTCTACTTTGCCACCTCGACCACAATCTATTACTCAAACACCAACCCCTTCAACAGGGGGTAGTATGGGAAGAGGTTCTGGAAGAGGCCAAGGTGACCGTGGAAAACAAGCTGCTGGCAGAGGAAATGCAAGAGTATATGCTCTAACCCGACAGGATGCTCAAACATCCAATGCTGTAGTTACAGGTATATTATCTGTTAATACTTTTGCTGCACGTATTTTGTTTGACCCCGGTTCTACTCACTCATATGTGTCACCCTATTTGCCAAGAGATTTGCAATTGATTCGATTATTTTTAAAGAACCATTCTTGGTTTCCACACCGATGAGAGAGATTTGATGGTTAAAATATGTTATCGTTCTTGTAAAATAATCGTTGGAGGCATGGAAACTGAGATAGATCTTATGATTCTCAATATGTTAGATTTTGATGTGATTTTAGGAATGGACTGGCTATCTTCTTGTCATGCTACTATAAATTGTCGTGATAAAGTTATTTCCTTTAATATGCCGGGGAGGAGTAATTTTGTGTTTCAAGGAGATCGAAGTGATGTACCTTGCAACATGATATCTATGTTAAGTGCCCGGCGTATGTTGCGAAAGGGATGTCAGGGATTTCTAGCTTTTATCAAAGATTTAGAAAAAGAAAGAACAGAAGTTAGAAGACATTCATGTGGTTAATGAATTCCCAGATGTGCTCCCAGAAGATTTACCTGGATTACCGCCAGAAAGAGATATTGAGTTCAGTATTGATTTGGTCCCAGACACGCGACCAATTTCTATTCCACCTTATCGTATGGCTCTTGTTGAGCTAAAAGAACTCAAAGAACAATTGGAAGATTTGTTAAACAAAGGGTTCATTCGCCCAAGTTTTTCACCTTGGGGTGCTCCTGTTCTTTTTGTGAAAAAGAAAGATGGTTCTATGAGACTATGTATAGATTATTGTCAGCTGAATAAAGTCACAGTGAAAAATAAGTATCCTTTACCAAGGATAGATGATTTGTTTGATCAGCTTCAAGGAGCAAAATACTTCTCAAAGATTGATCTAAGGTCTGGATATCATCAGTTACGAATTAAGAACGATGATATACCTAAGACAGCTTTTCGTACATGGTATGGACATTATGAGTTTCTTGTGATGTCTTTTGGGTTGACAAATACACCAGCAGCATTTATGGATTTAATGAACAGAGTGTTCAAATCATTCCTTGATAAGTTTGTAATTGTATTTATTGATGATATTTTGGTATATTCAAAGAGTCATGAAAAACATACTGAACATTTGAGAATAGTGCTTCAGACCTTGAGAGAGCATCAGTTGTACGCAAAGCTCTCAAAATGTGAATTCTAGATGAGTCATGTAACATTTTTGGGACATGTTTGTAATACCCATGAAAAATAAAATATAAATGTGTGTTTTCAAACTACTATTACTATTTCAGTATACGGTACTATTCACCTGTATAATACTATTTACGTATATGATACTGTTCATTTATACAATCAAAATGTCAAATACTAGATGTGATTTGGTCATAAGAGAAAACTAGAAAGAAGTTTGTAGGAGAAAATGACGTTTTATGTGTAAAAATACCCTCAGGGACTAAATTGAAAGGACTGAATTGAAAAGAAACTTAAAGATTTAAGGTGAAAGGATAGTTTTTCCTTTAAAGTTTCTAATAGTAAATAAACGAAAATTTTCCATCGTACGCGTAAGGTGCACAGTAACTGCATTATTAGAAATGTCATTTTCATGAATAGTAAATTGAATATTTTATTAGTGCATAGTGTCAAATAGTACCCTTGACTTTTACTATAAATAGGCCATTCCATTTCACTTCTAAACTCACACCTTCAACTTCTCTTCTTCCCTCCTTAAGTTTCTCTTGCTCCGACGCTAGGCTTCTGAGATTTTGGGCCTTTCCGTTTTTGCTTAGGTAAGGATACTATGCCCTTTCTATGTCTTTCAAATTTTAGAAGTTATTTTCTTAAGTATGCTCTGTGGTTGCGGCTTTGGCCGATCTTCCACATCAGAAAAACTGTCGTTAGCTGTTATCTTGATTCTCTGATTACCGAAATAGAATATAATCTGTGGAGAATACATGTCTAGGAAAGTTCTGGCTAAGGAAAGACCTGATTTTTAAGTGTGTCCAGTGTGACCCTCCACTCTTTCCTAGGAACTTACCTGGTGTACTCTTTTACAGATTGTATTCTGTATTTCCGGTATGAATAGTACCGTACATATGAATAGTGACCGTATGAATAGTACCGTATGTATGAATAGTGACCGTATGAATAGCACCGTACGTATGAACAGTATCTGTACGAAACGATCTTAACGTATTTTCTGTAATCTTTCATGAAAATCTCTGTAGCGGAACACTGAAATTCACCTGCGTACTCTTGTCCGTAACGATTTATAGAAGTGATACTCGTACGGAATCCAGGTGAGTGAAACGACCCTGTTTTAATAGAGTTTTAGCATTACTGGTGATAAAAAGTATGTCGTAGGACACTCCCAAGATTCATAGGGGGAAATTGGATTCAGAATGACGAATATAATGAGATAATTAATCCAGAAGTATGGATAAGACAAAGCAAGTATCTCATGATGATATGAAATTTGAATCATATAGTTATATACTATACCTGTTATATGGATGAGTATTATATTGTACTTCTGATTATGATATGAACTGTTGTACTATTGATTGTGATTGAGCGGTACAGTACCCCCTCTCACGGCAAGGCGGAAAACCCGGGTTAAAGGGTGTCTTGACCAATGAGTGTGGAGACAACGATTCCCTCAGTAGGGATATAGCCCGGATTGGTGATAAATCCGTGAGGCGCCCTAGCTAAGAGGATGAGGTTGTGCGTCATGGCGGAAAAATACAAAATTGGTGAGCCGGCCTGTGTGCGCTCTCCGGGATATATTGCCATTGACGAGTACTAGTATCGTTTGTTGAATTGGATGAATTTTTCTTGTATGTAATTTCTAACTATGTCTATTGGTTGAGCTTGAGCCTTCGGATATGCTTGCATGACTGGTGATGTATTTGAATTTTATTAACGCGAGGCCGATTTGCTCACTGAGTTTAAAAGCTCACACTGGTTGTACAAATTTTTTGTTCAGATCAGGTTGCCGCCGAAGTACATCCGCTAGAGGAATAGATCACGTTGGACCTTCCCGCTATCGGGTAAGCCCTTCTTTTGTTATACAATATGTTGCTCTGTAACCGTCTAGGACATCTAGGTCAGGGGTTTGGTATTTGGCTTGTATTTCAGTATGATAATGTATTTTGTACTGAGGATCTATTATTTTTAATTAAGAAAATCTGATGTATTTTCTTTGTATTTATTAAGGAATGGTATTTTGAGAATATAGAGATAATGACTAACAATTTTACTTGTGGGAAGAATTTATCGAAAGGCTTACAGTGATGGGATATTCATCATTGTGCCGGTCATGTGCCTAGAAAATGGGTCGTGACAAAGTTGGTATCAGAGGATAGGTTGTTAGGTCTCCTAGTGATTACAGAGCAAGGTGTCTTTAGTGGGCCTTCCCCTATTGTCGTGACTGCAGCACGACCATAGGATGAAGATCCACCAAAAGCCCTGTAGAGATTAAAATCCCTTTCTTTCGTGTCTTTACTTGAAGCATAATAGTGACGATATATATTATTCTTAATTGTAGAATAAGTTTAGATGGCACCAAGAAAATCAAACGCTTCTGGAATCCGCACAAGATCTGGCAGGGCCTTGGTCCCTCCAGCTGCTCAGTCAGCAAATGCAAGACTGGATATGCCTAACCATGCAGAAGATAACCATGCACAAAACAGAGAAATATCCACTGAAAACCCTAGAAGAAATGCTGGAGAACCATCACAAATCGACGCGACTGTAGTGATGGAAGCATTAGCTGCAATGCAGAACGAGGTGAATGGGCTAAAGGAACTTCTGATGGGACAATCATCTGAAGATGGCTCACAGGCATCAGTACATGCTGCAAAAGTACAAGAGACAGACCAGATGCCACCTCCACCCCCTCCTCAGGATTGGGTAGGTACAGAGGTCAAAATCTCAGAATTTATGAAGCTGAATCCGCCAACCTTTGCAGGAGATGTTAATGAAGACCCACAACATTTTCTAGATAACTGTGAGAAAATCCTTGACACTCTAGAATGCCCTGAACCTCGAAAAGTAACCATTGTTACCTTTCAGTTAAGAGGTAAGGCCGACCGCTGGTGGCGAACATGGAAGAAGGGCATGGCTAGAAATGCCCCACCCATTAAATGGAATGACTTTAAAAGAATTTTTCGAGAACAATTTATTCCGGAGAGTATACGAGAAGCAAAGATGAATGAGTTTGAGGCACTCCGGCAAGGATCACGAACCGTCGATGAATACGACTGTCACGACCCTCAAAATAGTACGTGACCGGCACAACTTAGAGATACTCTCTAGTTGTAAGCCTAATGCTTTTAGCTCCATATAATAATCATTCTAAAATGTGAGAGTAATAATATAACAAAGACTTATCTTAGTTAAATACTCCGATTTTACTTAATAAGCTACAATCTTACAAAACATACAGTAAACTTAAAGTACTGTAATAACATAAATATGTACAATAACAACTTTCTCCTAGATGTCCTATTTGACTGCAGAGCTTTCTAGAATTTAAAACTGAAGAAACAGCTTTAATTCAAATAAACACCAACCCTTGAAGCAAAGAGGGTTATGATATTGAACTTGCGCTACTCCTCAGACAGATGTTTTTCGTTAATCTCAGGATCTGAAAAAAAATATATCCACCACAATATGAGATAATAATCTCAATGAATAGATAACGTTACAAGGATAGAAACTTAATTAAAGATAATCATCAAGTGATTAACAATACACAAGTATATGTATAAAATGCATAAGTAAAATCATATCATACTTATAATCGACAAACAGCCATAGAATATGACCATAATCATATTCGGCACACAGCTATCTCCACGTTTGGCATACAGCCATAGCATATGACCATAATCATATTTGGCACACAGCCATATTCATATTCGGCACACAGCCATCTTCACATTCGGCACACAGCCATAAATATGACCATAATCATATTCGGCACACAACCATATTCACATTCGGTACACAGCCATAGCATATGACCATAATCATATTTGGCACACAGCCATATTAATTGAAATATTCAGTCAAAGGTAATAGTAGATATACTCTGAATATGTAAATTACTTGGACTATTCATATAATTAAATAAGTATCCAAGTAGGTTAGCTACTCACCTGAAATCCAAGTTACTATATCTTCTTTAAATCTACACAATTACATTTAATGGATTCAATTAATATAATTCTTTAATACACGTATATGTACTATTCAAATATACATATAAAAATGTACATGTATATGTACTATTCAAAATACATATAAATACTATTTATATATAGTTACTATTCATTTATACGTATAGTTACTATTTATATGTACGGTCACTATTCATACGTACGGTTACTATTTATACGTACAGGTACTATTCATACCAGAAATAGAGAATATAATCTGTAAAAGAGTACACCAGGTAAGTTCCCAGGAAAGAGTGGAGAGTCCCAATGGACACACTTAACAACCATGTCTTTCCTTAGCCAGAACTTTCCTAGATATGTATTCTTCACAGTTTACATTCTATTTCGGTAATCAGAGAATCAAAACAACATATAGGTAGCTAAGGACAGTTTTTCTGATGTGGAAGATCGGCCAAAGCCGCAACCACAGAGCATACTTAAGAAAATAACTTTTAAAAATCTGAATGGCACAGAAAAGGGGCATAGTATTCTTACCTTGAATCTAGGCTAAGGAAGAAAGACCTAGAATCTCAGAGCCCTAACGCCGGAGCAAGAGAAGTTTTGAGGAAAAAAGAGAAGAGAAACTGAAGGTGTGAGTTTTGAATTGAAATGGAAGGGCCTATTTATAGGAGAAATTATGGTACTATTTGCTACTATTCCATCTACCATTCTCCTATACTACTTCATCTACCAGTTTCACTTACCAGTTTTCATCTACCATTCTCCTATACTATTTCATCTACCAGTTTCACTTACCAGTTTTCATCTACCATTCTCCTATACTATTTCATCTACCAGTCTCACTTACCAGTTTTCATTCTAGATTCCACTTTTGAACTGTATATTTACTTAATGGGATTAATTCCATATCATATCATCCATTATATCCCACAATTTATAGAATCTATAATTAAAAATTTATATTTTCAACAACATGCACAAACGAGTATACAAAAATTAAACTGATAGGGAATTTATTTTCTTCAAAATAAATTTATCGAAATTCTTAAATACTTATAACTTAAAAAAAAATAATGGGTATTACATTCTACCCCCCTTAAAAAAAATTCGGTCCCCGAATTTAAATTACCTTGAAGATTCAAATAGATGTGGGTATCTAATTCGCATATCAGCCTCGGCTTCCCATGTGGCCTCCTCGTGAGTCTGATTCCGCCACAGTACTTTTATCGATGGAATCTCTCTAGATCGGAGCTTCTTAATCTGGCTATCCAGGATAGCTATCGGTACTTCCTCGTATGACAAATCTTCATCTAATTGGAGGGTATCTTGATGAAGTACGTGTGAAGGGTCAGGAAGGTACTTCCTTAACATAGACACATGGAAGACGGGGTGGATTCCCTCTAATTCTGTGGGTAAGGCTAGCTTGTAGGCAACATTGCCTATTCTCTCTAGGATCTCATAAGGTCCAATATACCTGGGGCTTAATTTCCCTTTCTTCCCAAACCTCATTATGCCTTTCATGGGTGAAACCTTGAGAAACACCATGTCTCCAATGATGAACTCTAAGTCTCTTCGTCTATGGTCAGCATAGGCTTTCTGCCTATTCTGGGCTGCTAACATCCGTTCTCGGATAACTCTTACCTTGGTGATTGCTTCTTGCACTAAATCAGGTCCCAGGAGTTTTACCTCACCCATCTCGAACCATCCAATCGGTGATCGACACCGGCGACCATATAAGGCCTCATAAGGTGCCATCTTGATACTTGATTGGTAACTGTTGTTGTAGGCAAACTCCACTAGCGGAAGGTGCTTTTCCCAGCTTCCACCAAAGTCAAGGATGCATGCCCTCAACATGTCTTCCAAAGTCTGAATGGTTCGCTCTGTTTGTCCGTCAGTCTGCGGGTGAAAAGCAGTGCTAAGGTTTACTCTGGTGCCAAGGGCTTCCTGAAAAGTTCTCCAAAATCGGGACGTGAATTGTGGCCCACGATCGGAGATAATCGTCAAAGGAACTCCATGTAACTTCACAACTTCTTTAATGTAGAGCTCAGCCAGTCTAGACACACTATATGTTGTCTTAACCGGTATAAATTGGGCCGTCTTAGTTAACCGGTCAACGATGACCCAGATAGAATCATAGCCACTAGAAGAATGTGGTAACCCTACTACGAAGTCCATCGTCACATCTTCCCATTTCCACTCAGGAATTTTAATTTGCTGAAGTTTCCCTGCCGATCTCAGGTGTTCAGCTTTAACTTGCTGACAAGTTAAACATCTTGATACAAAATCTGCCACGTCACACTTCATTCCATCCCACCAGTAAATTTGTTTCAAGTCTTGGTACATCTTGGCCATACCAGGGTGAACTGTGTATGCCGTGTTATGTCCTTCCTCCATAATCTCTCTCCTCAGAGCCGGCATATTAGGAACACACAATCGATTTTTAAACCAAAGTGTGCCTGTGTCATCAAGTGTAAACTCTTGGGTATCTCCACTGTGTACCTTGTCCATGATCTTGGCCAATTCTGGGTCATCCTTCTGAAATAGACGAATATGGTCGGATAAGGAAGATTTAGCCTTAACGTGAGCCAAGAACATGCCAGAGTCAGATATCTCAAAGTATACCCCACGAGACTCTAATTCTTGTAACTCCTGTACTAAGGGCTTTCTTACCTCAGTTATATGTGCAAAAGTACCTGAGGATTTTCTACTTAAGGCATCTGCTACCACATTTGCTTTTCCAGGGTGGTATAGGATATTGCAGTCATAATCCTTCATCAATTCCATCCAGCGCCTTTGTCGTAAATTAAGGTCACGCTGATCAAAGATATATTTAAGGCTCTTATGATCAGTGAATATTTCACACTTTTCCCCATAGAGATAGTGCCGCCATATCTTAAGTGCAAACACAACCGCTGCCATTTCTAGGTCATGTGTCGGGTAATTCTGCTCATGTTTCTTGAGTTGTCTGGAGGCATATGCTATTACTTTACCATTCTGCATGAGGACACAACCAAGTCCTATTCGAGAGGCGTCACAATATACCGTGAACCCTCCTGGTCCGGATGGTAATACAAGTATTGGTGCTGTAACCAACCGCAGCTTAAGTTGTAAGAAACTCTTCTCGCATTCATCATCCCACTGATACTTTACATTCTTTCGTGTTAGCTGTGTGAGAGGGGCAGCTATCTTTGAAAAGTCCTGGATGAAACGTCGGTAATAACCAGCCAATCCTAGGAAGCTCCGAATTTCTGTTACCGAAGTAGGTCTCGGCCATATCTTGATCGCTTCAACCTTGCTTGGGTCCGCCTGTATGCCATCTTTTGAAATCACATGACCTAAGAAGGTTACTCGGTCAATCCAGAACTCACACTTTGAGAACTTCGCATAAAGTTGATGTTCTCTCAGCTTCTGCAATGCCATACGAAGATGTTGCTCGTGCTCCTCCGAGCTCCTTGAGTAAACTAATATATCATCTATAAATACTATGACAAATCGATCAAGGTATGGTTTAAATACCCAGTTCATGAGATCCATGAAAGCTGCCGGGGCATTTGTTAGTCCGAAAGACATAACTGTGAACTCGTAATGTCCATACCTAGTACGAAATGCTGTCTTAGGTATATCTGCCTTTTTGACCTTGAGTTGGTGATAACCAGACCTCAAGTCAATCTTAGAAAAATGCTTAGCTCCCTGCAACTGATCAAAGAGATCATCTATACGAGGCAGAGGGTACTTATTTTTTATAGTGACCCTATTCAGTTGCCTGTAATCAATGCAAAGTCTCATTGATCCATCTTTCTTCTTTACGAAGAGAACAGGGGCACCCCACGGGGAATAACTGGGTCTTATGAAACCCTTATCTAGAAGATCCTGCAGTTGTTCCTTGAGTTCTTTCAGCTCAGTCGGTACCATTCTGTAAGGTGGAATTGAGATAGGTTGAGTTTCTGGTGCCAGATCTACATTGAACTCAATTTCTCGATCCGGGGGTAGTCCTGGTAATTCGTCTGGAAACACGTCTAAAAACTCTCTCACAATTGGCACATCTTTAGGTTTGAGCTTTTCCTTCTCTACGTCTTGTACGAAGGCTAAGAACCCTCTGCACCATTTTCTCAATAATCGTTGGGCGCCCATTAGGGAGATCAAGTTATGCGGTGTCCTACTTTGGTCTCCCTGGAATACAAATGTGGCTTCTTCGGGCATAGAAATTTTTATGGATTTACTATGACAATCGAGGGTTGCGTGGCATGAAGCCAACCAATCCATGCCTAAAAGTACATCAAAATCTATCATATCAAGGATCATAAGATCTGCCACGGTTTCTAGCCCTCCTACAACTACACTACATTCTTTATACTTTTTCTCTATTAGAACCCTTTCTCCCATAGGGGTAGACACAAGAAACAGTTGTTCTAAACTTATCAGTTTCTTAAGGATGTATTTAACAAAATTTGGAGATACATATGAATGGGTAGATCCAGGGTCGAATAATACATGAGCTTTATGTGAGTAAATGGTCAAAATACCTGTGACAACAGCATTAGATGCTTGGGCGTCTTGTCTGGTAAGAGCAAACACCCTAGCTGGACCATGATTAAAAGACTGCTGCCCTCTTCCTCCTGCTCCTCTTCCGGCTCCTCTTCCTAGTCCACCCCTTCCTGCAGATGAATGAGCTACACTAGCTGATGTTGTCATTGCTTGAGGATATGATGGTTGTGCAGACCTAGCCCCAATAAGTAATTGTGGACATTCCCTTGCAAAGTGACCCGCTTGACCACAATGGTAGCAAATTTTGCTCTCTTTATAACATATTCCTGAATGAAACTTCCCACATTGCGGGCACATAGGCTTAGCATGCCTTTGTTGAATTGGTGCTTGATCATCCCTCCTTTGATTGAAACTCGGTTGTACTACACTGGATGACGCAATAGTTTGCCCCGAAAATGCTATAGGATTTGATTGGCCTCGATTTGGCGGCTTTGGTGCTCCTGCTGAGCTATTGTAGGGCTTTTCTTCCCGTCCTCGCTTTTTCTTCGTTCTTTGTTCACTCTTCACCTCTTCTGCCATTTCCATGAATCTTGCAGTACTTATCATTGCGGCATAAGAAGGATATGTTTCAATTTGGGTCCCCACAAGTTGTCTTAAAAAGGGGCGAAGGCCCATGACAAATCTCCTTATCTTTTCTCTTTCATCAAGATTTTTGTTAGCTGCAAATCGAGAGAGCTGTATGAACTTAGTGTTATAATCATGGATCGACATAGACCCTTGCTTGAGGGTTTCAAATTCTTGGGTTTTTGCGCCTCGTACACTTTGAGGGAGGAATCTTTCCATGAACATCCTCTCAAATTCTTCCCATTCCACTGGTGGGGCATTACTAGCTCTACCCCCTTTAAAGCTGTTCCACCATTCTTCAGCAACTCCATTCAATTGGTAAACAGCTAATGCCACTTTCCGGACACTTGAACATCCCAAAGCTGTGCAGGCCTTTTCAATACCATCCAAGAATTTTCTTGGGTCTTCATTTGGATCTTCTCCAGAGAATGATAGAGGTTTGAGCTTTAGGAAGCTTGTAAGTTGTTTTTCTGTCAAAATCTCCTCTTGTTGGGGAAGAGGTGCTTGCGTATTTGTTTGAGGTGCCACTGGGGGATTGTTCAAAATAGATTGCCCTATTATCATTGCCTCCATTCTATCCATTCGTTCTTGGATAGTATTGAACATAGCCCTTAGAAATGGATCATTTGGAGGAGGTATCTCATCAGCACCTACAGTCTCAGTACGTTCACTGCTTTCTTGTGATGCATTCACTGAGGAGGAAGGTGTTGGCACTCTTCTAGAGCCCAAACGCCTACCTTGATTAGATGGTCTTCCTCTTGCCATTAAAGGTGTCAAAATCTACACAGATTTAGCAAACACCTTTAGATATTAAGAATACCTTAGAGCGCAATACTAATTAAGGAGTATGACACCAAAGGAATATTAATGACATCCTATGCTGCCTTCTGTGGAACCTCATCCTATGATTGTGCCGCGGTTCACAATAATAGGGGAGGGTCTACCGAAGACACCTTTTTCTCTGTAGCCAATAGGAGACCTAAAAACCTAATCCTCTGATACCAACTTTGTCACGACCCTCAAAATAGTACGTGACCGGCACAACTTAGAGATACTCTCTAGTTGTAAGCCTAATGCTTTTAGCTCCATATAATAATCATTCTAAAATGTGAGAGTAATAATATAACAAAGACTTATCTTAGTTAAATACTCCGATTTTACTTAATAAGCTACAATCTTACAAAACATACAGTAAACTTAAAGTACTGTAATAACATAAATATGTACAATAACAACTTCCTCCTAGATGTCCTATTTGACTGCAGAGCTTTCTAGAATTTAAAACTGAAGAAACAACTTTAATTCAAATAAACACCAACCCTTGAAGCAAAGAGGGTTAGGATATTGAACTTGCGCTACTCCTCAGACAGATGTTTTTCGTTAATCTCAGGATCTGAAAAAAAATATATCCACCACAATATGAGATAATAATCTCAATGAATAGATAACGTTACAAGGATAGAAACTTAATTAAAGATAATCATCAAGTGATTAACAATACACAAGTATATGTATAAAATGCATAAGTAAAATCATATCATACTTATAATCGACAAACAGCCATAGAATATGACCATAATCATATTCGGCACACAGCTATCTCCACGTTTGGCATACAGCCATAGCATATGACCATAATCATATTTGGCACACAGCCATATTCATATTCGGCACACAGCCATCTTCACATTCGGCACACAGCCATAAATATGACCATAATCATATTCGGCACACAGCCATATTCACATTCGGCACATAGTCATAGCATATGACCATAATCATATTCGGCACACAGCCATATTAATTGAAATATTCAGTCAAAGGTAATAGTAGATATACTCTGAATATGTAAATTACTTGGACTATTCATATAATTAAATAAGTATCCAAGTAGGTTAGCTACTCACCTGAAATCCAAGTTACTATATCTTCTTTAAATCTACACAATTACATTTAATGGATTCAATTAATATAATTCTTTAATACACGTATATGTACTATTCAAATATACATATAAAAATGTACATGTATATGTACTATTCAAAAATACATATAAATACTATTTATATATAGTTACTATTCATTTATACGTATAGTTACTATTTATATGTACGGTCACTATTCATACGTACGGTTACTATTTATACGTACAGGTACTATTCATACCATAAATAGAGAATATAATCTGTAAAAGAGTACACCAGGTAAGTTCCTAGGAAAGAGTGGAGAGTCCCAATGGACACACTTAACAACCATGTCTTTCCTTAGCCAGAACTTTCCTAGACATGTATTCTTCACAGTTTACATTCTATTTCGGTAATCAGAGAATCAAAACAACATATAGGTAGCTAAGGACAGTTTTTCTGATGTGGAAGATCGGCCAAAGCCGCAACCACAGAGCATACTTAAGAAAATAACTTTTAAAAATCTGAATGGCACAGAAAAGGGGCATAGTATTCTTACCTTGAATCTAGGCTAAGGAAGAAAGACCTAGAATCTCAGAGCCCTAACGCCGGAGCAAGAGAAGTTTTGAGGAAAGGAGAGAAGAGAAACTGAAGGTGAGTTTTGAATTGAAATGGAAGGGCCTATTTATAGGAGAAATTATGGTACTATTTGCTACTATTCCATCTACCATTCTCCTATACTACTTCATCTACCAGTTTCACTTACCAGTTTTCATCTACCATTCTCCTATACTATTTCATCTACCAGTTTCACTTACCAGTTTTCATCTACCATTCTCCTATACTATTTCATCTACCAGTCTCACTTACCAGTTTTCATTCTAGATTCCACTTTTGAACTGTATATTTACTTAATGGGATTAATTCCATATCATATCATCCATTATATCCCACAATTTATAGAATCTATAATTAAAAATTTATATTTTCAACAACATGCACAAACGAGTATACAAAAATTAAACTGATAGGGAATTTATTTTCTTCAAAATAAATTTATCGAAATTCTTAAATACTTATAACTTAAAAAAAAATAATGGGTATTACAACGACAATCTGTTTATAGAGTTGTCTGAATATGCTACTCACATGGTCCTAACTGAGAAAGAAAAGATCCGACGGTTAATTAAAGGCCTTCGAGAATCTTTATTTGACAGGGTGGGATCGAAAATACGAGATTTTTCATTTTACACAGAAGCCGTCGACATCGCCCTTATGATGGAAGAAAGAGATATGCAAAAAGAAAAATGGAATAACAAAAGAAAGAGGAAACAAGATGAGAAATCACGCTACCACGGAGAGAGTTCTGGACGTGCAGCCTCTACCGCTAGTGCACCACAGCGTCAACAAAGTGGTACAAGGGGTCAACAAAGGCCCTGGTGCTCTAAATGTGAAAGAAATCACTTCGGAGCTTGTTTTGTCAACAACAACACTAGGGTCTGTTACCAATGTGGTCAACAGGGCCACATCAAAAGAGATTGCCCCCAACTCTACACGAGATCTGGCCAAGGGTCAGTACGCCCTAATCAATCAGAGGCCACTGTTGCCAACAGATCCCCTGTAACTGTAGGAGGCAATGGAATCGGAAGAGGTGCTGGCAGAGGACAAGGTGGTCGAGGGCAGGCTTCAGCAGGCCGAGGGAACGCTCGAGTATTCGCTTTAACCCTTCAAGATGCTCAGGCATCTAATACGATGATAGCAGGTACTCTTTTGATTGAATCAAATTTTGCACATGTTTTGTTTGACTCTGGCTCTACGCATTCCTATGTGTCACCATTCTTTGCTAAGAACTTTAAGCAAAAAGTTGTTAGATTAGAATGTCTGTTTTTAGTAACTACGCCTACTGGAGGCACCTTACTAATAGAACGAGGCTATCGAGCTTGCAAGGTAAGAGTCAGAGAAATAAATACAACAGTACACCTAATGCTGTTAGATATGACAGACTTTGATGTCATCTTGGGCATGGATTGGCTGGCATCTTGTCATGCCACCCTGGATTGCTATAATAAGATAGTTAAGTTCAATATTCCGGGGGAGCCTTCTTTCGTATTTCATGGTGAACGGAGTGAAATTTCTGGGAATCTTATATCTTTAATGTGTGCCCAACGTTTATTGCGAAAGGGCTGTCAAGAATACTTGGCATTCGTTAAAGATATTAAGAAAGAAGAACTAAAAGTAGAAGACGTTCCAGTAGTCCAGGAGTTTGTAGATGTCTTCCCAGATGATCTACTAGGTATACCCCCAGATCGAGAGATTGAGTTCCAGATAGAGTTAGCACCAGATACTCGCCCAATCTCCATACCCCCTTATAGAATGGCACCAACAGAATTAAAAGAGTTAAAAACTCAGTTACAGGACTTGCTAGACAAAGGCTTTATAAGGCCAAGTTATTCACCTTGGGGAGCTCCTGTTCTGTTCGTGAAAAAGAAGGACGGATCGATGAGACTATGCATAGATTACAGGCAACTGAATAAGCTAACTATCAAAAATAAATACCCGTTGCCTCGCATCGACGACCTTTTCGATCAACTTCAAGGAGCCAAGTGTTTTTCAAAGATTGACTTGAGGTCTGGTTATCACCAACTCAAGATCAAGGAGGAGGATGTGTCTAAAACAGCCTTCCGTACCAGATATGGGCACTACGAGTTCTTGGTGATGTCATTTGGATTAACGAATGCACCAGCTGCTTTCATGGATTTAATGAATAGGATTTTTAAATCCTTTTTAGACAAATTTGTCATTGTCTTCATAGACGACATTCTGGTGTACTCAAAGACTTCAGAAGAGCACGAACAACACCTTCGTGTTGTGTTGCAGACATTGAGGGATCATCAATTGTACGCCAAATTCTCTAAATGCGAGTTTTGGATTGATCGTGTAACTTTTTTGGGACATGTGATCTCCAAAGATGGCATCCAAGCAGACCCAAGCAAAGTAGAAGCGGTCAAAATGTGGCCTAGACCTACCTCTGTCACGGAGATTCGCAGCTTCTTGGGATTGGCAGGATATTATCGTCGTTTCATCCAAAATTTTTCCTAGTTAGCCGCTCCTCTCACACGACTGACTAGGAAAGGAGTAAAGTACTAATGGGATGACGCTTGTGAAGAAAGCTTCCAAGAACTCAAGAAAAGGTTAATCTCCGCACCTGTATTGGTCTTACCCTCAGGACCAGGAGGTTTTACAGTATACTGCGATGCATCAAGAGTAGGGTTGGGATGTGTTCTCATGCAGCATGGCCAGGTAGTGGCATATGCATCAAGACAACTTAAGAAACATGAACAAAACTACCCCACCCACGATCTGGAAATGGCAGCAGTAGTTTTCGCTTTAAAGATATGGCGACATTATCTATACGGAGAAACTTGCGAAATCTACACTGACCATAAAAGTCTAAAATATATTTTCGACCAAAAGGACTTAAACTTGAGGCAGAGGAGATGGGTAGAATTACTAAAAGATTATGATTGCAATATTCTTTACCACCCAGGCAAAGCGAACGTGGTAGCAGATGCCTTGAGTCGAAAATCTATGGGTAGTCTGGCCCATATAGCAGTAACAAAAAGACCCTTGATCCAAGAACTACAAGAGCTGAGAGCAAAAGGTGCTACTCTTGAGGTTACAAGGACAGGATCATTCTTAGCCCATATCAGGGCTAGATCTTCCCTTGTTGACCAGATACGGATATCTCAAATGGAGGATCCTGAGCTTGTCCAAATTATGGAAAAGGTGAAGATTGGTGAAGTGAATAGTTTCACACTCGACGATACAGGAGTCTTACATTTTGAACAACGGTTGTGTGTACCACATGTTTGAACTCTTAGACGAGACATCATGGAAGAAGGCCATCGTGCTGCATATGCTGTACATCCAGGAGCCACCAAGATGTATCAGGATCTGAAACAGATCTACTGGTGGAAAGGAATGAAACAAGACATAGCAGAATTTGTGTCTCGTTGTTTAACCTGTCAACAGGTTAAGGCTGAACATCTAAAGCCAGGAGGCTCGTTACAACGATTAGAGATTCCTGAATGGAAATGGGAACGAGTGACGATGGACTTTGTTGTTGGTTTACCTCGTTCCACAGGAGGTTATGACTCAGTTTGGGTCATTGTTGACCGACTAACCAAATCAGCACACTTCATTCTAGTCAAAACCACTTATGGTGTAGTAACGTTGGTACAATTGTATATTAAAGAAATAGTAAAGTTGCATGGAGTACCTATATCTATCATTTCTGATAGAGGTCCTCAATTTACCTCTCGTTTCTGGAAAAGTTTTCAAGAGGCATTAGGTACTCGAGTGGACCTTAGTACCGCTTTTCACCCACAGACAGACGGACAGTCAGAGCGGACGATTCAGACGCTAGAGGATATGTTACGAGCTTGTATTCTAGATTTCAGTGGTAGCTGGGAAAAGCATTTGTATCTTGTAGAGTTCACATATAACAACAGCTACCAGGCCACTATTGGGATGACACCCTTTGAGGCCTTGTATGGGAGACGTTGCAGATCTCCGATCGGTTGGTTCGAGGTAGGTGAAGCGAAAGCATTAGGACCTGACTTGGCCCACGATGCCCTAACCAAGGTTAAGACAATACAAGATAGGATGCGAGCAGCTCAAAGTAGACAAAAGGCATACGCTGACCACAGACGACGTGATTTGGAGTTCTCAGTCGGCGATATGATATTCCTTAAGGTCTCTCCAATGAAAGGTGTGTTGAGATTTGGAAGGAAAGGAAAGTTGAGTCCTAGATACATCGGGCCTTATGAGATTCTAGAACGAGTGGGAAAAGTGGCTTATCGGCTTGCCCTACCTATGGATCTGGAAGGGATTCACCCTGTTTTTCACGTATCCATGTTAAGGAAGTACCTTCATGACCCTTCTCACATACTTCACCCTTCTCAGAATGATTCTATCCTAGTAGATGAAAACTTGTCATACGAGGAGATACCGGTGGCTATCCTCGATAGTCAAGTAAAGAAACTCCGATCTAAGGAGATTCCATCCGTCAAGGTTTTGTGGAGGAATCAAACTCACGAAGAAGCCACATGGGAAGCCGAGGCCGACATGCGTTCTAGATATCCGCATCTTTTTACGACTTGAGGTAATTTAAATTCGGAGAACCGAATTTCTTAAAGGGGGTGATAATGTAATACCCATGAAAAATAAAATATAAATGTGTGTTTTCAAACTACTATTACTATTTCAGTATACAGTACTATTCACCTGTATAATACTATTTACGTATATGGTACTGTTCATTTATACAATCAAAATGTCAAATACTAGATGTGGTTTGGTCATAAGAGAAAACTAAAAAGAAGTTTGTAGGAGAAAATGACGTTTTATGTGTAAAAATACCCTCAGGGACTAAATTGAAAGGACTGAATTGAAAAGAAACTTAAAGGTTTAAGGTGAAAGGATAGTTTTCCATTTAAAGTTTCTAATAGTAAATAAACGAAAATTTTCCATCGTACGCGTAAGGTGTACAGTAACTGCATTATTAGAAATGTCATTTTCATAAATAGTAAATTGAATATTTTATTAGTGCATAGTATCAAATAGTACCCTTGACTTTTATTATAAATAGGCCATTCCATTTCACTTCTAAACTCACACCTTCAACTTTTCTTCTTCCCTCCTTAAGTTTCTCTTGCTCCGACGCTAGGCTTCTGAGATTTTGGGCCTTTCCGTTTTTGCTTAGGTAAGGATACTATGCCCTTTCTATGTCTTTCAAATTTTAGAAGTTATTTTCTTAAGTATGCTCTGTGGTTGCGGCTTTGGCCGATCTTCCACATCAGAAAAACTGTCGTTAGCTGTTATCTTGATTCTCTGATTACCGAAATAGAATATAATCTGTGGAGAATACATGTCTAGGAAAGTTCTGGCTAAGGAAAGACCTGGTTTTTAAGTGTGTCCAGTGTGACCCTCCACTCTTTCCTGGGAACTTACCTGGTGTACTCTTTTACAGATTGTATTCTGTATTTTCGGTATGAATAGTACCGTACATATGAATAGTGACCGTATGAATAGTATTGTATGTATGAACAGTATCTGTACGAAAACGATCTTAACGTATTTTCTGTAATCTTTCATGAAAATCTCTGTAGCGGAACACTGAAATTCACCTGCGTACTCTTGTCCGTAACGATTTATAGAAGTGATACTCGTACGGAATCCAGGTGAGTGAAACGACCCTGTTTTAATAGAGTTTTAGCATTACTGGTGATAAAAAGTATGTCGTAGGACACTCCCAAGATTCATAGGGGAAAATTGGATTCAGAATGACGAATATAATGAGATAATTAATCCAGAAGTATGGATAAGACAAAGCAAGTATCTCATGATGATATGAAATTTGAATCATATAGTTATATACTATACCTGTTATATGGATGAGTATTATATTGTACTTCTGATTATGATATGAACTGTTGTACTATTGATTGTGATTGAGCGGTACAGTACCCCCTCTCACGGCAAGGCGGAAAACCCGGGTTAAAGGGTGTCTTGACCAATGAGTGTGGAGACAACGATTTCCTCAGTAGGGATATAGCCCGGATTGGTGATAAATCCGTGAGGCGCCCTAGCTAAGAGGATGAGGTTGTGCATCATGGCGGAAAAATACAAAATTGGTGAGCCGGCCTGTGTGCGCTCTCCGGGATATATTGCCATTGACGAGTACTAGTATCGTTTGTTGAATTGGATGAATTTTTCTTGTATGTAATTTCTAACTATGTCTATTGGTTGAGCTTGAGCCTTCGGATATGCTTGCATGACTGGTGATGTATTTGAATTTTATTAACGCGAGGCCGATTTGCTCACTGAGTTTAAAAGCTCACACTGGTTGTACAAACTTTTTGTTCAGATCAGGTTGCCGCCGAAGTACATCCGCTAGAGGAGTAGATCACGTTGGACCTTTTCGCTGTCGGGTAGGCCCTTCTTTTGTTATACAGTATGTTGCTCTGTAACCGTCTAGGACATCTAGGTCAGGGGTTTGGTATTTGGCTTGTATTTCAGTATGATAATGTATTTTGTACTGAGGATCTATTATTTTTAATTAAGAAAATCTGATGTATTTTCTTTGTATTTATTAAGGAATGGTATTTTGAGAATATAGAGATAATGACTAACAATTTTACTTGTGGGAAGAATTTATCGAAAGGCTTACAGTGATGGGATATTCATCATTGTACCGGTCATGTGCCTAGAAAATGGGTCGTGACAATGTTATTTCCCAAGAAGGTATTCATGTAGATCCAAGTAAAATTGAAGCAGTAAAACAATGGCCTAGACCAACAACTGTGTCTGAAGTACGTAGTTTTCTTGGCTTAGCAGGGTATTACCGTCGTTTTGTCAAAGATTTCTCTAAGACAGCTCTCCCATTAAATAAGTTAACCCGAAAGAATGTTAAATACATTTGGGATGATTCATGTGAGCAAAGTTTCACCCAATTGAAAGAGTGTTTCACTTCTGCACCAGTCTTAATCCTACCATCAGGACCAAGGGGTTACTCTGTATTCTGTGATGCCTCAAAGATAGGCTTAGGGTGTGTGTTGATGCAACATGGTAAAGTCATAGCTTATGGCTCATGTCAGCTTAAAAAGCATGAATTGAATTACCCCACTCATGATTTGGAAATGGCAGCTGTAGTGTTTGCCCTAAAGATATGGAGACATTACTTGTATGGGGAGACTTGTAAAATTTTTACAGATCACAAAAGCCTTAAGTACATTTTTGAGCAGAGAGATCTCAATCTAAGGCAACGAAGGTGGATGGAACTTCTGAAAGATTATGATTGTATCATCCTTTACCATCCAGGTAAAGTAAATGTAGTGGCTGATGCTCTAAGTCGAAAGTCTATGGGAAGTTTAGCTCACATTGCCATTATAAGGAGGTCTCTAATACATGAACTACAAGAATTGGAAGCTGATGGAGTATTCTTCGAGATCACTGAGTCAGGTACATTTCTGGCTCATTTAACAGTTAGATCATCCCTTGTTGAAAAAGTAAAAGCAACTTTAGAAAATGACATTGATATGGTCAAAATCAAAGATAAGACAAGGCAAGGTCTAGCACCAAGTTTCTTGGTAGATGAAGAAGAAGTCTTATGGTTTAATGGAAGACTTTGTATCCCCAACATTGAATCTTTGAAACATGAAATCTTAATGGAAGCTCATGGTTCGCCATACGTTGTACACCCTCGTGCTGTGAAAATGTATCAGGACTTGAAACAAGTTTACTGGTGGGAGGACATGAAGCGAGACGTGACTGACTTTGTAGCTCGATGTTTAACTTGTTAGCAAGTTAAAGCTGAACATCGACAACCACCTGGTTTGATGCAAAAACTAGATATTCCCGAATGTAAATGGGAAAGAATCACTATGGATTTTGTAGTAGGTTTACCCCGGTCAACAAAAGGAAATGACTCAATACGGGTCGTAGTGGATCGACTTACTAAGTCAGCATATTTTCTTCTTGTTCATACCACTTTCAGTGTAGCAAAACTTGCTCGACTTTATGTTAAAGAAATAGTAAAACTTCATGTTATACCAATATCCATTATATCAGACCGAGGACCTCAGTTTACCTCTCGGTTCTGGAAAGTTTTGCAAGAGGCTTTGGGTACCAAAGTGAATCTTAGCACAGCATTCCATCCTCAGACTGATGGACAGTCCGAAAGGACAATTCAGACTTTAGAGGATATGCTAAGAGCTTGTGTGATGGATTTCAGTGGAAGTTGGGAAGATCATTTGTCTCTCATTGAATTTGCTTATAATAACAGTTACCAAGCCAGTATTCAGATGGCACCTTTTGAGGCTTTATATGGGAGACGGTGTCGATCTCCTATAGGTTGGTTTGAACTTGGTGAAACCAAAATATTTGGACCTAAGATGATTCAGGAAGATATAAATAAAGTTAAACTGATCAGAGATAAGTTGTTAACTGCTCAGAGTAGACAGAAGTCTTATGCGGACAACCGACGACGTGACCTTGAATTTGCAATAGGTGATATGGTTTTCTTACGAATCTCACCTATGAAGGGAGTAATGAGATTCGGGACGAAAGGCAAGCTTAGTCCGAGGTATGTTGGCCCATATGAGGTTGTTGACAGAGTGGGTAATGTGGCATATCGCCTAGACATACCTTCCAACCTAGAGGGAGTTCATCCAATATTTCATGTGTCCATGCTACGGAAATATCTTCCTGATCCTTCTCATGTCATTCAATCCCAAGAAGTTCATTTTGATGAAACTCTCACCTACGAAGAGGTACCAGTAGCTATTCTTGATAGAAAA
Source organism: Biancaea sappan (assembly GCA_037074585.1). Classification (NCBI taxonomy): domain Eukaryota; kingdom Viridiplantae; phylum Streptophyta; class Magnoliopsida; order Fabales; family Fabaceae; genus Biancaea; species Biancaea sappan. Next base: position 50,370,478 of record CM073496.1, on the reverse strand, counting down.
GTCAAGAAATTGCGTACTAAAGAAATTCCTACTGTCAAGGTTCTTTGGAGAAATCATTTTCGCGAGGAAGCTACGTGGGAGGCAGAAGATGAAATGTGGAAAAACTATCCACATTTATTTGAAACTTAAGGTAATATTTTAATTCGGATGATCGAATTCTTTTAAGGGGGGTAGAATGTAATACCCGTTAATTTTGGAATATAATTCACCTAAGATTATTTTAGAATTTTACAACATTACTTTAGTTAATTATTTTGGTCATTTTTAATTTTCATATTTAATTGTTCTTTTTGAATATTATTTATGAAAATTGAGTTAAATGACTGGACTGAATATTTGCACCATGTGGGATATATTCTAAGAATGGTGAAATTCATGAAAAAGTGGTTTAAGAATGGTCAATTAGTCCATTTATTGTAAATTGACTGGATGGGTTTGGATGTTGGGTTATGGATACCCATGGGTTATTCAATAACCCATTAGAAATATTTAATATAAAGCTTCAATAGTACCCTCCTCATTTCTCACGCAAAAGGAAAAGCTGGAAACTGAACAGTGGAAGTTTCTCTCGTTTCTTCATCCTCTTCTCAAATCCTTTCCTTGATCTTCAGAGTTTTGATTATTTGTTCGGTTCAAAAGCTTTGTAAGGATCAAAGGTAAGCTTTAATCTCATTATTTTCCTCAAATTTCAGTTTATGTAGAAGATCAGAAGAGGTTTTGTTCTTGAAGATTTTGATGATAATTCATGAATCTCAGTTGTTTTAGAAGTTATATTTGAGTTATAATCGGTTAAAAGAGTTGAAATTCTGGTTTTGAAACAAGAAAAGAAAGGATGAAATTGTTAGAAACTTCTGCAAAAACCGAGTTACTGTAGCGACCAGAAATTTCGGGAAAATCTGGAAATTTTTCTTCGAGTACTGTAGCAGTACTGTAGTGTCGGCAGTCAACGGTACTGTAGCAGTCAACGTTACTGTAGCGAACCGGCATTGTAGCGAACCGTTACTGTAGTAAACCGTACTGTAGCAAACCGTTACTGTAGCAGTCAGAAAATTTTGCGTATTTTCGTGATTTTGTTTCCTTTCTTATGTTTCCTTGTAATATATTTTACTAGGAAATTTTCCTACACAAATTCTAGTGTGGAACAAGGTAAACTTGGACAAACATCAAGGTGAGTGAATAACCTTGCTCAACTAATTTGATATTACTAGTCAAAGTACAATATAAGTCCCATTTACAATATTATTTGGATAATAAGCAATCAATTTTCATATGGGAGTATATGATGATCGGTAGAAATAAGAGTATGTAGAAATTATTTTATTTCATGACAATTGTGCTATGTGATAAATTCTCACTATCTTGTCAATGAGTAAAGATCTACGGGATCTAATACACGAGTTTGAAAGGGTTAAAGTCCCATACTACTCAGTGCATATCTATGAAACCTATACACGAGTTGAAAGGGTTAAAGTCCCATACTACTCGGTGTATATCTAAGAAAGCTTATACACGAGTTTGAAAGGGTTAGAGTCCCATATTACTCGGTGTAAATAGATGAAATTGTAAATACGAGTTTGAAAGGGTTAGAGTCCCATACTACTCGGTGCATATCTATGAAATCTTATTCATGAGTTTGAAAGGGTTAGAGTCTCATACTACTCGATGTATAAGACAATTAATTATATGAGTAAATGTGGTATTTGTACTTTTGATATTTTATATAGTACAGTTATTTACTTACTGAGTTTTTAAATAAACTCAAGCTCCCTATGATTATCTTTTCAGATACAGAAAACAAAGAAGAAGAGTATCCGTTTGAAGAATAGAAGCCCCTTGGAATTATCCTCTATTTCTGTCTGGTGGGATACCAGTACTTATTGATGTGGATACTAGGAACGCTCTGTACTTACTATAGGTCTCCTAGGCTTGCGATGAGATAGAAATATCAGACTATGTATGTCTATATTTACTTATCAGATGAATATAATTCTGTAGTGTGGAATGAATGATTAAGGTTGAATGTAAAACCTTACAGAATATATGCAAATAACGTATGTTTGAGAATTTTATCAAATGAGTAGTATCTTTTCACATGCTCAATTTTTGGGATGTGACAATAAGAATAAATTAAGAGATTCATTTCGCTTGATTTAAGATCATATTTAACTTCATATAGATCCTTAGTTCTAAAATATATTTTGTTTTGAATTTAAATCGACCTCTGTAAACTTTTTAGTTTATTTAGTTAGGTCTTATATCAAAATTTTTCTTTTGTCTTTCACTTAATTTAAGATCATATTTAACTTTATTTAGGTCTGTAGTTCCAAAATATATTTTGTTTTGAATTTAAATCGACCCCTGTAAACTTTTTAATTTATTCAGTTAGGTCTTAGATCAAAATTTTTATTTTATCTTTTACTTAGTTTAAGATCATATTTAACTTCATCTAAGTCCCTAGTTTCAGAATATATATTTTTAATTTAAATCAACCCCCTACAAACTTTTTATTTTATGCAGTTTAGTCCCTATCAACATTTTTCCTTTTGTTCTTTACTTGATTTGAGCTCAGATTTCAATTCATCTAGGTCCCTAGATTAAGAAAAATATGTTGTTTCGAAATTAAATCAAACCCAGTAAACTTTTCAATAATTACACTTTAGTCCCTACTGCAACGTTTTTCTGGTTTTCTCTACTTTTCTCTTGGGTTTTGCTTTCAAATCAACCAAAAATTTCCTTTTAACTTATTTGAAGATTCATTATATCATTTTAGACCAAAATCATGAAAGAAAACGAATCACATGAAATGTTTTGAAAAGTTTCATTGTTTTCAAAGTTTCCTCTATTTTGGGAGCATGAAACATAGTAGCATGAGAGAGAAGCATTAAAAAATGGGAAGGGCAGTGGGTCTTCAAGAAAATGGAAAGGCCAACCACGTTAAATGCATCGGATAAGTGCGTGTTTAGGAGGGCGTTTGAGATGAGGCTCAACCGCGTTTCAACTATCTAAACTTGGTTTGAAGAAAAATGGAGATGTTTGATAATGGCTGGTTAAACAATGTTTTCCATTTTCAACCACGTTTAACCACCACGCCATATTGTAGCTTTCTCGGTTTGTTTATATGGGTTGGTATGTGTAATTAGGCTCATTCCTCATGTTTTCCCCTATGTTGCCCTTCCTATTTCTCTATGCTTCTCTTCCATGCTCATTAGCAAGCTTGGGTGCTTTGTTTTTGGATACCGAAAACAGAGGCACACAAAGGATATGGCTTGACGGGAAGAAGAAGGAAGACGGGGGATTTATATTAATAAGTGATTTTCTCCCACGACTCCATAGTTAGGTTCGAAAACAGAGACAATTGAAGAGAGAAAATAACCCATGGCAATCAGCGTCTCCTCACCCCCATGAAGAAGAGTTTGTAAAATGAATGAAGGAGAAGACCAAATGGCAAGGGAAGTGAGGGTACACTGGTCACACTCCCGTTGGGCCACATACTCTCCCTTTTGTCTTAATTACACAAAACACTCCTCTTAAAATTAAAAATTAGTAATTATTTATTAATAAAAAATTAGTCAATAATTCAATTTTCATCTAGCAATTAATTAACACTTTAATTATAATTCACCAATTTTATTAGCACTTTTAATTAGTCAATTATTAATAAAAAATAGTCAATAATTAATTTATTAAAAAATTAATGCACTTTATTAAAATATTAAAGTAAAATTTTGACCAAGTATTTAAGTGAATAAACATAAACTTTTTTGGTAAATGTTGAAATTAAAGCAAAATTTAGTTTAAATTAAATTTATGGAGTGGATAAAGAATGACTGATATGAACTTTAATTTAAAAATAATATATCAAGTGAAAATTAATAATATGCATGACAGGGACTAAAGTAAAAGAAATGAAAAGTTTGCATGGATTGATTTAATTTTAAAAATATATATTCTGAGACTAGGGACTTAAATGTAACCAAATATGATCCGGGATCATGCAAAAGACAAAGAAAAAATATTAGCCAAGGAACTAACTGAATAAGATGAAAAACTGTAGGTTAGAAGTAAAATACTCAAAAATAAATAGAATTGTTATAATAGGAATTTTAATTAAGATTAGAAGGAGTTTACCAGATTTTGAGTGTTGTTGTATAGTTGAATAATAAGTTTAAACTAGTTAAGTAAGAAGTTAAAAAAAATTTAGAAGTCAAATTTATTAAAGTGTTAATAAATTGTTAGTAATTAATAATTTATTAACACTTTAATTATAATTATTATTAACACTATAACTATAAAATTTAGAATATATATCCAAAACATCATGGTATATCAGAAAATGAAAAATGAAATTCATGTTATTCCTGGTAATTATACATCTAAAACTACGTTTACAAATTAACATTCAAACATCATGCTCTGTCTCAAACTACGTTTGCACAAAGATCTCCTAAACATAAATCACGTTCATCTAAACCTAAATTTTTTCTAATATGTTCAATCAAATTTAGTTTGTCCCATCCACGTTTACCCACCGAACTCCCAAACATACCCTAAACGACAATATGAAGCTTTGATACCAACCACGTTGGGGACTTATTGTTGCCAACCACGTTGGTTCTATCTTGGTTTTGCAATTGCTATCAAACATCTCATAAATCCTTCAAATGTGGTTGAACAGTTGGAAACATGGGTGACAGCAACACGGACGTACTCCCAATCACATAGTCCAGCACGTCATACTATATATTATCAAGTTTCTCTAGCATTTTTAACTTCACTTCCGATCTAAAGCAGCCTCCTTATGAATCAATCAAGGGAATAATCCGTACTATATATCAAAGGGATCAAAACAGTGTAAACAGTATTTTTGTCCTATACTTTCACTTAAACTTAATTTAGTCTCTATAATTTCAAAACTCAAAATTTAGTCCATATAATATTTAAATTTATGAAAAGTAGTTCATACTGTCAACTCTAGTTAGTCAACCAGTCTTTGATGATCTGATGCTAACTAAACATTCCATTCAGCATGATTTTTCGACAATATCGATTACGTAGACATCACTTGCCACATTATCATACAAGTCAGCAATTTTTTTTTCCCTTTGTTGATTGAAGAATCATATGAAGAAATAATAAAGGGAAAGAAGCGAAGGAGAGGCGGTCATTGTAGAGAGAGTCAACGAAGGGAGGGGAAGAAGAGCAGCCTTTGTGGGAAGTGTTATCTACGTGGCTAATAATGTGAAAAATTCATGCTCAATGGAATGTTTAGTCAGCGTCCCATTAGTTAAAACTAAGTTGACTGACTGGTGTTGATGATAGAGACCATTTTTCATAACTTAAAAAATTATAGGGATTAAATTTTGAATTTTGAAACTATAAAGACCAAAGTATAGGAACCAAAAATACTATTAATCTTTACTTCAGTGAAAAAAAAAACCATTAAATTCTGAAACTTTCAATAATGTTTTTATAGTTGTGAAGAAACAGATAATTTCTACGATTTTAGTCTCCCACGGGCATCTTGGTTCCTTAAATGTTTTATTAGACAGGCCAGCATAACAGCAGCTGTTCCTTTCCTTGTAGCGTCTTCCATATGATTATTCACGTTGCTTGTTTGTGCTTTTAGATGTGGCCCATGATCCGCTGACGATGTCATTATTATTTTGTTGTCTATGTCAGTTTTCACGTGGAACACGATACACGAGACTAAGTCAAACTATAATGAAAGCAAAGGCTGCAATTAATTTGGACTAAAGCACCAGTCAAAAAATGGTAAATATGCGAACATCGATGGCCTTACACGATCTTGCAATATTGGTTCTTCTGGAATACCAGATTGATAATGTTTTTAAGTATAATATAATTACCTCCGTATTTATCCAATCCTCAGTGCTCATGATAAAATTACAAAGCGCAAGGCTTGAATACCCCATGGCATGCTGAAATGGGGGAAATTCAACAGAAGATGGGCACAATCTGCATAACCCTAACCGTGTTCAAACAACAAAAACGCCAAGTGATCTAACAGCAGCGAGCCAGATACACCATGCTGCCGATCACCAATTCGTTGTGCCGCGCTGCTAATGATACTGCAAGTATCATCAAAGGCTTCATTTGGAAAACTCCCGTGGAAGCAAACAAGGGCGATGAGATTACATAGGCAAATGCGCCGTTGTGCCGCCGAGGCATATAAACATCACATGGAGTTTATGACTAATTCTCCGAATTAAGCTTCAGCTCTTGGCTCCTTTGTTTGGATTGAAGTCTTTGATAAGCTTTCTTCCAATTCATTCAACTCATCCAGGTCCAGTTCATCATCATCATCATCAGGAACTTCAGCATCCCCACCAACCGTTGAGGAGCTTGGACCACCTTCAGCAGCACTGCTGCCCGCCTGAAGTTGAATCCAAATGATTAGTAAAATGAAATACATAGTCAAGATAAAGTTACGGCACTTTAGTATTCATGCGCCATGGAACGAGGAATTAACAGCTCAAGAGAGGGAGAATGAGATAAAAAGCTTGTCCAAGAAACCATTTACCATCCCCAAGAAACAGAGTAGCACTCATTCAGTTGCATTTATATAGGAAAGAAAGGAAACTCAAAATATTATTCATGACATAGCACCTGAACCAATACCATTTGTGAAACTTTTTATGCAAAGAGAATTACTTTGAAGTCTGACTACCTTAGCAACCTAGAGGCAAGCATTAAAAGAATATTTATCGATTTTATTCTTTGAAACTATAACAACAACAACATAGCCTTATCCCACTAAGTGGAGTCGGCTACATGGATCGCACGACGCCATTGAGCTCTATCAATGACCAACTTTTTAGATATGTCATTTACTAAAAGGTCCCGTTCAATAGCTTCTCTAAGTGTCCTTTTTGGTTTTCCTCGACTTTTTTTCACATGGCTCCAAACCATCTGCTCAACTCTCCTAACTGGCGCTTCCAACGGTCTTCTTTGCACATGCCCAAACCATCTTAAACGGTTTTCAACCATTTTTTCCTCAATAGGTGCCACCCCAACTCTACCTCGTATATGATTATTACGGATCCTATCTCTTCTTGTATGACCACACATCCAACGCAACATCCTCATCTCCGCCACTCTAATTTTATGTTCTTGTTGTCCTTTCATTGCCCAACATTCACTCCCATATAAAATCGCTGGTCTTATAGCAGTACGATAAAACTTTTCTTTGAGTTTATCAGGTACTTTCCGATCACAAACAACTCCTGATGTCATTCTCCACTTCAACCACCCAGCTTGTATCCTATGTTCCACATCTCTAATAATTTCGCCGTCATCTTGTATAATTGATCCCAAATACCTAAACTTTGACACTTGTGATACGACCTGATTACCAAGTTTAACCTCCATCTCGTTCCTAGCTTATCGCTTGTTAAACTTACAATGCATATATTCGATTTTACTCCTACTCAGACGAAAACCTTTCGATTCCAAAATAGCTTTCCATAACTCAAGTTTAAAATTAATCTCTTCCCTTGTCTCTGATATGAGAACAACGTCATCTGCAAAAAGCATGCACTTAGGGATTTCTTCTTGGATGTGTTTCGTCAAAACATCTAAAACCAGGTCAAACAAATAAGGGCTTAAGGATGATCCTTGATGTAGGTCAATTTTAATAGGAAAGTCTCTAGTCTCCCCTCCAGACGTTCTCACACTAGTCGTAGCCCCCTCGTACATATCTTTTATAGCTCTAATATACGCAACTGTACACCTTTCTGTTCCAATACTTTCCATAGCACCTCTCTTGGTACTCGATCATAGGCTTTTTCCAAGTCAATAAATAGTATATGAAGGTCTCTTTGTTTACTCCGATACCTTTCCATCAACCCCCTTAGAAGATATATAGCTTCCATAGACAAAATTAAGACCGTTTTGATAAATATATATATATGTATGTACATATATATTGAATTATTTTACCAGTTTCAATGTGCTCTTAATCAAGCACAAGCTGGACATCCAAACTATAAAAGGTATCAATCTTCTTAAATCATTTGGCAATTACATTGTAACCAAAACCAAAACAAAATGGAGAACAGACACAAAAACAACTTATAAGACAACCTGCTACAACCAACAAAGTGTTCGCTCAAGCAGAGTATAGTTAGTTTCTGGAGATGAATTGACATATTGAATTGAACCCACATTGTGATCCATTCACACTAAATTCCCTTCATGCAAAATTTATAGCTCAAAGCATCAAGTTGGATTATGTTGGGCCCATAGTCTTTAAGCAATATAGGAAAAGGAATGGGCACGTGGTAACTAACTGCTAAGCTGGACAAAGGGATTAAATAGAGGAGAGGGAGTGTGAGAAGGTATGGAATGATTGGGAGTTGGTTTGGGAGAGAACTAGGCCTCTCGAATGCTTAGCATATCCGTTTCTGTGTTTATTGCTGCTCTGTAATTTCTGCATTTCCATTATTGTCTTGAGAGTTTACTGTTGAATTTGTGGTTTATTTCCTGTTATTTCTCTACTATAATTTCCACCATTACCCACTGGCATTGGTGATTCATCTTAATTCAATATTATCAGTATTATTCAGTGTTAATCAGCAATTTTGGTTTGTTAGAATTAGTGGGCTCTATCAATTTGGTATTGGAGCCAGGTTTCAATCCTACGACCCGTGGGTTATGGGCCCACCACACTACCTCTCTTGCTTTAAAACATCTTGCAAATTCAGGACGTTCTCATCTGGCTAAGGGGCATGGTGGATCTGATACTATAATGGCAAGAAGAGGTCTCCCCAGATCATAAGCATTCTCAAGTTGATGATTGTGCTTGTCATTCTACAGTTGAAATGTGCAGCAAACCTCATTCTCATGTTGTTAATCAAGACAGACTTCTTGAGAAACTTTACGTACGAGTAGACCCAAGTTTCCTAAAAACTCTTGGTCAGGCTCATTCTGGATGGATTTTAGGTGGAATAGTTGAGCTTGATGATAATTCAAAAGATGCCAAAGCAACTAAGTTGGACAATTTTATAGATAAGATAAAGTTGAAATCTGGAAAGGATGTACCTATACTATCTGTTATTGATGATGACCATGGTATGGAATATGAAGAAATTGTGAAAATGGTTTCGTTTGGGCACAAGCAATCTGATGACAATGATCCATATCGCACTGGTAGATTTGGTGTTAGGTTCAAGATTGGAGCAATGAGGCTTGGCAGCAATCCTCTTGTTTTGACCCAGAATGCAAATTCCAGATGTATAGCTTTCCTTTCACAATCCTTGAATGAAGGGAAAGAGAATATTGAGATCCCCATAGTTTGTTATCACTGTCTAGGACAGCTCATGGAAGTGGATTATTCACTACAATCTTATCTAGAAGTTATCTTCTTTGTTCCAAGGATGAAGATTAGTGTTCAACATTTACCAGTTAGAAGCCGACCACTAGGAAATTTCTATACTAAAACTATTATTGAAACCGGTTGTAACTTGGTAAAGCTTGTACACTTGACTCTGGGGTTCAATCAATTAGAATGGGAGCAGGCAACTTGTGGAATATTTTTGTACTGGCACGGCTGCTTAGTTGAGGCTTACAAGAGAGTTGGTGGCATGATTTGTAAGGCAGATGTCAGAGATGTTTGGTTGAATCCTTTGGGGAGTCAAGATCAAGGTTCTATTGGAAAGTAGCCACCTTTCTCAACTTCAAATTCTCACCTTGAGGGCAAGGTGAAACTTCGAGGGCGGAGTAATGTTGGGCCCGTAGTCTTCAAGCAATATAGGAAAAGGAATGGGCCCATGGTAGCTAACTGTTGAGCTGGACAGAGGGATTAAATAGAAGGGAAGGAGTGTGAGAAGGCATGGAATGATTTGGAGTTGGTTTGGGAGAGAACTAGGCCTCTTGAATGCCTAGCATATCTGTTTCTGTGTGTTTATTGTTGTTCTGTAATTTCTGCATTTCCATTACTGTCTTGAGAGTTTACTGTTGAATTTGTGGTTTATTTCCTCTACTGTAATTTCCACCATTACCCACTGGCATTGGTGATTCATCTTAGTTCAATACTATCAGTATTATTCAGTGTTAATCAGCAATTGTGGTCAGTTAGAATTAGTGGGCTCTATCAGATTAACAACCACCTTAACCCCTACTCTAAAAAAAATAAAATAAAAACTAATAGAGACCCCAATGGCTGAGCAGAGAGTACTTAAACATGTTGGTCTAAAGTTCAACCCCTATACCAGAGTAGGGGTTGGAGTTTATGGAAGGGGGATGTGCTACCTCTGTTATGTAGACTTTAGATCTAATGAACCCCAAAAGAACAAGAATTAAAATTACAGAAGTGTCCAGAAACCACAATAACACACTTAAATTCTATTCAAGTCTGAAATTCTGAATAGAAGCGTACATACAATAACACAAGCAGAAATCATATAAAGCAACATCACTTTCTATTATAAACAGTATATAAAGTAAAATTGCAGACATTTATCAATATCCAACATCATATGTCTTAGATTTTTATGTGCTACACTTCTCAGATTTCAATTATATCGATGATATGGACAAATGAGATACACACACATAATACATAGAGCATAAACTAACCTGTTCAGTGTCATCAGATTCTGGTTCTCTTTGGTACTTTTCATATGCTTCAACATCATCCACAAAAAAGCTAGCATCTGCCAAAAATAACTCGCGCCCACTGCAAAAGGGCAAGTAATATAAAATAATTACCACCTGTTATTCCTCCCCCTAAATCATATACATTGTACAAAAATGCACAGTTCCTTTTTCATTTTTCAGTTTTTCTTAGAATTAAGGTGTGCAGACACAAATTCACACGTGAACAAGAGTTAAATGAGATTGTATGTACCTCATGCGGTCATTTTTAGCCCTCTCTGCCTGCTGGGCAGCCATATTGGCATCTCGTTCTTCTATCTTCTTCTTCTTCCATTGCATAAATAACTCAGGAGTCATGGGAGTCGAAGTTTTCACTTTAGCACGCTAAACCATAATAAAATACTTTGTTAGATAACCTGATCCAATATTAACATAGCTTATCATGGGAAAAGTTTTTTTCACCTGATTTTCAATCTACTCCTCAATTGATATTTTTTCAGACTCCTCCTCTAATAGAGCCTTCATTTGAGATTTTAAAACATATCCAGGAGGAAGGGCATGCCTATAGTGGCAGTTCTTACCGCCATTTGGGCAGACCCAAAACCAACCATATTGTTTCTTCTCCACTGCTTCCAAAAAGTACTTACAGACCTGAACAGAAGACGGTCACAGAAACAACAGGCAATGGTCACTTCCAGTTGCATATGCCAAATGACAAATATGATTTGAAAAGAATCCACTATCATCAAATATCTGCAAAAAGTTTTAATGTACCAAAAGCAAATTGAATCACCAAAGAGAATGTGAAATATACCAAGAAAACAAATATAACAGTGGTAATACTGAAAAATCTCTTACTATATCAGTTGGCTTGTTCTGTTTATACTCGGTTTTCTTTGACTCCACCACTTTCTCCAAGGTCTCCTGGTCCCAATCCTCCATAGTTTCTGGCAACCAAAAAAATAAAATAAAATAAAGGAAGGCAGTCAAAACCAAAACAATAAGTGACCAACATATCATCACTATTGAACTTCTATGCAATACCCTGGTCGCGCTTATCGCTGTAAATATCAACTTTTTCCCCTTTCCTTTGAACATTCAAATCATGTGAGAACTTGCATTTAAAGCCCTTGGTGCACTGTCCCGCTTTAAAAAACTCACATAATATGGACTTGGGATCGACACCTGACCAAATTCACCAATTAGTTCCCCCGAACACTTGTATAAACCCATTTGGAAAAATTAAACTTCTACTTAACAATAATTTGAACGTGATTACCAACTGGCACTTTAGGCTGGCTAACAGCGATTTTGAATAAATCATTCAACTCCTTATCCTTGGCCTTTTCTTCCTCCTTCTTTTTCTGTTGTTTTAACAGTGCCATCAGCAAAAAATCAAGTTGAAAATCCACATTATTTCTGGCATTATAAACTAAGGAGACCCAAAAAAAAAAATTGTCCTCCAAAATCTCTCTTCAGAATTCAATGAATTGCCGAGAGTATGTAACTCAATCAATAATTCACAAGCAAAAAAAAATAGATAAGTAAATTTGAGCTAAGAAAGTTAGAGACCTTGGCAGCGACTTTGGAAGGATCAGCCTTGGGCTGCACGGACTGCTTGAGGCTATGCACATATTTCTGAACATTTTTGCTCTTGTTCTTGTTTTTGAGCCCGAAGGTTTTATCCTCTACGATCTTCTGTTTCTTTGCTACATCGGCTTTTGATTGCTGCTTAGGAGGCATCTTGTATCGGCATCAATACAAATGGGTGAAAAGAGAAGAGAACAGCAGGACGACGTGCCGGGAAATGAATGTTCAGGACTTGGTCCGTTTGTACTTTGAACGAGACGGAATCGATAAGCTTCGAAAATTTAGAATTCCCGATATACCACTCTTTTAGTTTCTGGTAGGCTCGGTAAAGTTAATTTATAAGCTACTTAGATAGTTTATAAGTTAATTTTTAGCTTATAGTTTATAGTTGATAATTTATAACTTATAAACTAATTTATTTAAATAAGAAGTATTCGGTAAAAATAACTGATTAAGTAGTTGAAAAGTGTAATATAACATAAAATGACATATATTTTTTAATTTTAAAATAATATAAATAAATCTATCATTTTTATTTTTAATTAAATTAATTTGAATTATTATAAATATAAAATTTATTAAAAATATATATTTATATATGAATAATATATTTTTACATATATAATAATTTATATATATTATTATATTTTATTATATATAATAAAATATATTTACATATTTTATTATTTTTATATATATTATACATATTTATAATATATTTATGTATTTTTATCATATATATAATATTATATATGTATAATATATTATATATAAATATAAATATAATAAAAGATGAATAAATATGATATAATAAAGTAATGGACATAATGTGTATTTTGAAAAAATAGTAAGGACAAAATAGGAACAAAAAACTTTATGCTATAAGCTATAAGATATAAGCTACTCAAAGTAGCTTATCAAAATAAGTTATAAACTACTAAAATAAGCTCGTTTAGCGAACACTTTTAACGAGCTCATAAGCTAGTCAAATAAGCTATAAACTAGCTTATAAGCTATAAGCTAGTTTGCCGAACACAACTTAACTAGATGATTCTCGTTCTTGTTAATGATGGGGAGGTGTTAGTTTCTAATTGGCGGGGCACTAGATCAAAATGTTAATTTGTTTTTTTAATTTCTATAGGTTTACTTTATTTTTTACTTAAAATTTATATTGCTAAAATATAATATATCTTAACATTGAAAGAGAGAAAGATATAAATCCAAGAAAGAGAGAGTTTATATTTTTAAAAATATTAAAAGAAAAAAGAATTGCAGTAATTTTAAAACTTAAAGAAAAAGTTATTATAATCTACTCTATATTATGTTTATTAACTTAATCCATATAAATTAACAAATTACATAGACTCAATTTTTTGGGCAAAATAACTTTTTTTTTGGGTTTCTAATGTTTGTCTTTAATTTTTTTGTGCTAATTTCGTTCTATATTATTTTTTTAATTTTGTCCATAGTCTCTACTATTAATGCTCTCAACAAAGTTGACAAAAAATGTTGATGTAAACTTCTCTAAGTGACATTTAAATTTTTTCAAATAACATATGAACTCTTTCATGTGACATATTGAACGTTTGAACTTTAATTTAAAACAAAAAATATAACTGAAAAATACCATTTGAGGTGAAATTGAAACTTAAAACATTTCTAGCGTTGCAATTCTAATGAGTTATTTAAGTTCTCTTTTTATGAGTTCGATATTGTCACATTAAGCAACTCTCCACTCTAATTATGCAATTCTAAAAAACTCACTAATAAATCCCACAAGTTACCTCTTTATTTACAATGAGTCCCACAACTCTTCATTTTTGGCTAGTTTGTATTTTTTTATTGGCTTTTTTACAGTAAGAATTGATTGCTTATATAATAAGAATTATTATATATAGTAGTCATGTTGACGCACTCTAACGGTAAAACTTATTATAAACGAGTTCTTATTTTGAAGAACTCTTGAAGAACTATTGTTGGAGATTCTCTTAGTCAAATGTACGGGATAAAATTAAAACAAAAATAAATTAGTATTACATGTTAATAATAGATATGTCACAGAGATAAATTTATGTTAATATTTTCTTTCAACTATGTTAACAACAGTAGCATTAAAAACAAAATCAAAGTAAAAAAGAAATATATTAAATGCAATTGACACAAAAAAAAATATTGAAAACAAAATTTCAATTTAAGGTAAACGGCCAAACAAAATAGTTTTACCAATTTTTTGTTTTTGTAAAACAATGCACGTTCCAATAGCAGAAATTGAAATTTATTTGAATTGTTGAGTTTCTTTGCAAGTTGCAATGAACAGAGAACGCATTAGCTACGACCTAGGCCAGCCGCAAGACAAAATGAACAAGAGTTCATAACTTCATTTCACTTGGACAATTGACCACCCAAAAAATTTTGGTCGTAGATTTTTGTTTATTTCAAATTATTTCTTTAAATAAAGAATCTATATCTATATAATACTAAAACAATTCCACTTTTAAACATTAATTACATAGATAGCATTAATTAACATATAATAAAATTAATAAATAAAAATAAAAATTAAATAAATAAATTATATAAATGAATAAATTCATTTCTATTAATTAATGACACCACAAATTCATTCAAATGTCTCCTAATATATTTTATTAATAATCTAATAATTTAATAATTACAAAATATTAATTGTAAATTGATGTAATTGATTATATAAATTGCATTCAAATAAATTTAAAAATTTTGAATGCAAATGAATTCAAACTATCCCTTTTAAATGAATTCAAATGAATGTAAACGAATTGTTTGAATTGTCCAATCACACCAATTTCATTTAATATATTGAAAATATTAAATTATTAGATAGTTCAAATTCTATTAATCATTATTTTCACTTGGTATCAAATTCAAATTTACGTTAATCAAACCAATTTCATTTAATATATAGATTGCATTCTCACGATGATTGAATTATTCATATATGCTTTATTATATAGTTAATAATTACATTATTAGCATTTAATATATTCAATTTATTAACATATAATAAAATTAATAATTAATAAATTAAAATAAAAATTAAATGAATAAATTATGTAAATGAATAAATTCATTACTATTAATTAATGATACCACATTAAATTCATTCAAATGTCTCCTAATATATTTTATTAATAATCTAATAATTTAATAATTGTAAAATATTATATGCAAATTTGTGTGATTGATTATATCGATTACATTCAAACGATTCATTTTAAGTGAATTCAAATAAATGCAAATGAATTGTCTGAATTGTCGTAAATTTTATTAATTACACAAATCACAACAATTTCATTTAATATATTCCAATTATTAAATTATTAGATAACTCAAATTATATTAATCACTTTTTTCACTTGGCATCAAATTCAAATTTACGTTAATCACACTAATTTCATTTAATATATAGATTGCATTCTCACGATAATTAAATTATTAATATATGTTGTTATTCTCGAGCTTTATTCTATAATTAATAATAATTAATAATTATATCATTAGCATTTAATATATTCAATTTATTAACATATAACAAAATTAATAATTAATAAATTAAAATAAAAATTAAATTAATAAATTATGTAAATAAATAAATTCATTCCTATTAATTAATGATACCACATTATATTCATTCAAATGTCTCCTAATATATTTTATTAATAATCTAATAATTTAATAATTATAAAATATTAGATGTAAATTGGTATGATTGATTATATAAATTGTAAATTTGAAAATAAATAAATTCAAACAATCCCTTTTAAATGAATGCAAATGAATTGTCTGAATTGTCGTAAATTTTATTAATCACACCAATTTCATTTAATATATTCCAATTATTAAATTATTAAATAGTTCAAATTCTATTAATCACTATTTTCACTTGGTATCAAATTCAAAGTTAAGTTAATCACACCAATTTCATTTAATATATAAATTGCATTATCACAATGATTGAATTTTTCATATATGTTGTTGTTGTTATTCTCGAGCAAAACAAAAAGAGTCATTAATAATATATTCAATTTTTAATAATTAATAATTACATCTTTAGCATTTAATATATTCAATTTATTACTTTAAAATTAACATTATATAAATAAATGGTCATTCTAACTGTCTTGTATTCATCCCATATTTATATTAAATATTCTTCTTGCAGAATTAATTTTTATTCCATTATTGCTTCAGATATGCCTAAATTTAATGATGTTGCTGATGTTAATGCATCAATGGATGATTAGATAATTAAGGTTCGGGCAGTAAGGTTGTGGACAGTTCCATCATTCAATATACTTGAGGAGATTTTTAGTTTGAAGATGGTTTTGCAAGATTCTCATGTAAACTTAATTTTATTATATTCAATTTTTTATATTTATTATTTTATTCATTATGCTTATGTTGTGTTTAATTTATCGCTTGCTCTTTTGATTTCTTTGTTGCAATATTCATTATCATATATATTTTTAAATTAACATTGATACCTATGCTTTGATATTGAGAATATTTTATAAAGTAGTGGTAGATCTCTTATTGAGTTCCCCTCGATACTATTTTCGGATATGAGTCATGTACGAACATACAACAACAAACTTTTGTGTGATGAATTGAATTATGATAGGGATCTTTTGGCTCACGAACATGTTGAACTTTTCAAATCATTGAATAATAATTAAAGATGTATTTATGATCAAATTTTAGATTCTGTGAATTCAAACTCTGGATTTTTGTATATGGCTATGGAGGGACAGGAAAAATATTTTTGTAGCAAACTTTGTCCTAGGAAAGTCAATTAGTTGAATTGCTTATAAATACACATCTTATAATATGGGATGAGGCATCTATGATGAGCAGGTACTATTTTAAAGCACTAGACAAAACTTTGAAAGACTTGATAAGAACTTGCAATGAAAATCTTTCAAATTTACCTTTTAGTAGAAAAGTCGTTGTATTTAGAGGTGACTTTCGACAAATTCTTCCAGTTATACCAAGATCTACAAGAGAAAAGATAGTTCATTCTACTATTAACTCATCATACATTTGGGACTTTTGAAAGGTTCTCACATTGACAGAAAATATGCGTCCCAAGAATCATCTATCACATGTTGAATCTGCAGAAATTGAATTATTTGCCAATTGAATTATCAGCGTTGGTGAGAGTGATATTGATCATGACAACATAGGTAAATTTGTTATTACCAGTCCGGATGATATACTTATAAAGGATGTTAATAATGCAATTGCATCTATTGTTATGACAACATATCCAAATTTGTTGAAAAATATGCATAATATTTCCCACTTTCTAGATAGTATCCTTACCAATAAATTAAATGATGTTGATGATATAAATGATTACATGTTATCCTTACTTCTAGGAGAAGAAAGAACATACTATAGCTCTGATAGTATATGCAAAGCTGATGCCACTTCTAACAATATTGATAATTTGTATACATCAGAGTTTATTAATAGTGTCAAGATCTCTACTTAGAAATATTGATAAAGTCATGGGTCTGTGCAATGGAAGCAGATTAATTATCACAAGGTTAGGGGAACATATTATCAAAGCTATTGTTATTGCTGAGAAGGCAATTGGGGAAAAAGTAATGATATCTATGATGGTTTTTACTCTATCAGATGCTAGACTTCCTTTCAAGCTTCGCAGTAGACAATTTCCAGTTTCCTTGTCTTTTGCGATGATAATTAATAAAAGTCAAGGATAATCACTTTCGTATATCAGTTTATATCTAGCAACTCCAGTTTTTAGTCATAGTCAGCTTTATATTGTCATCTCAATAGTAAAGAGTAGAAAGATATTGAAGATTCTTATACTTGATAAAGATGGAAATGCCAATTCAAGCACTATAAATGTAGTGTATAAAGAAATTTTCAAAAATCTCTATTAGTTGTAAGTAAACTTTATACGATTTTTTTCATAACCTTATTATATTGATTCAAAGTCATATTATATCATTTGTTAAAATTTTCCTATTTTATTTCCTTATTTTCAGGTCAAAGACATTGTTTTTGAAAAACATTTGTAAACAATATAACACATTGAAGGTGCATTTGCATTGGAGAAATATTTAGTTGTTTGGATAAATTGTTTTTTTTTTTTCATTCACATTACATCTAGATATTCTAAAATATTTATCTCTTATATCAATTACTATATGTTTACTATCAATCAATAATTATTATTTTATAAGTTATGAAATTTTTTAAATTTATGAATTATGTGTGCATCGGACAAATCACAACACTAATTCTATTTAAAAGTATCATTCAAAAATTTTTTTGATAAAATTATTTAATAAATATTTTTATCAATATTATTGTGTTTAGCATTTTTTAAGTGTATTTTAGTCAATTTATTGAAAATGGCATACGTAAATTTGATTGACGATAGTGGTTATGTTAAAAAATGGTAATTAATGACTTTTTGAGTTTTAGTTTTTTTTTCTTAGAAAAGCAATTGTCGGTTTTTATTTATAGTTTTTAGGAGAATCTTCAAATTCCTACTTCCTTAACAAGGCAAGAAAAATAAAATTAAAAAAAAATTCAACTATCACTGAAAAAAATAGTTTATTCAAGTAATTACTTATTTGCTCATCACAATCTTATACAACTTCAAATAGGTCCCTATAACTTAAAATTAAAAAATAGGACTTTTTCTGGATTTTATTTCTTTTTAATCCAACCCTTGATAGTAGACCACTGTTTAACATAGTGTCGAAAACAAGCAAAGCCTTGGGTGGTCATGACAAAATTATAGAGGCCCTCTGTGGGTGCCAAAAAATTCACACCGCAAGATTAACTGTTATTCATGTTGGTTTGTTTCTTTTTGCTTGTAGTTGTTAATGCCCTGAATTATCATAGTTTCAATGGATGAATTAGATTGATCCACGCCCGTTATTTTGTTTCGAATCCAAATTTTTTTTTATGGGAACGTTACGTTCCCACACTTAATATATAGTTTTTAAAAAAATATTTTCACAAATGTAATAAATCAAATATTTCCACAAAATCTCATTTTTTTCATTTATATGGAGAGGTTGTTGGAAATGATAGATTTTCATGTGATAAAAAAAATTTTTGATATAAAATTATTATTTTATTCATGTTTTCTATTTTTAATTATCAAAGACAAACTCTATTTTGGTTCCCCATAAATAGTATATTTCTCAATTTGGTCCATTATAAAATTATCTTTTCAATTTGATCCTAAACATATGAAAAATTTTTCAATTTAGTTACTCATAAAATTATCTTTTCAATTTGGTCTTTTACATATGAATCTTTTTTAATTTGGTCCCTCGCATGAAATATTTCTCAAATTATTAACTCATAAAATTATGTTTTCCATTTGGTCATTCACATATGGATATTTTTCAATTTGGTCCCTTATATGAAATAATTTCAAATTTAGTCACTAACAAATTTTTCTTTTTAATTGGTCATTAACATATGGATATTTTCAATTTGGTCCCTCACATAAAATATTTCTCAATTTAGTAACTTATATGATCATCTTTTCAATTTGATCCTTCATATATGGATAATTTTCAATTTGGTCCATCACATATAAAATATTTATCAATTTAGTCATAAAATAATCTTTTGAATTTAGTCTTTCACATATGGATATTTTTTCATTTGATCCCTCATAAATAAATATGTTATCAATAATATTTTTTTGTCAATATGTTATTAAGTCGACCAATTTTAGCAACAATATATTTATATGTTATAAATTGATAGGGATAATTTTTCAAAATTGTCAAATAGAATGTTAGATTCCCATGAATATATAAAAATATTCCCAAGAATATGTGTGATAAACCAAACATGGAAATGATACGTTTCTATAAATCACATTCCTTAGAATGTGAACATTACTAAGAATATAAGATTTCTTGTATCAAACACTACTTAAATTTAGGTAAATCATAGTTTGCATGATTAATTTTAGGTAAATATATGTTTTGGTAAACTATTGTGGAAAATGGATTTGTTTAGATGTTGATTAGTAGAAGTACTTTTAGATGTATAATTACCATAATGACATAAATTTTATATTTATATTTCATAATTTTATGTACCTTTTTATTTATTTTTCAATCATTTAAATATAAAATGAAATTATTTTATTTAAATATTATCAATGTTATAATAAAATACAATTATTTAATTATAAAATGCAATTATTAATGCTATATACAATTATTTTTAGCAGAATACTTCTTGTTATTTTTTTATTCATTAAATTACCAAGTAATTATTTTTTTCTATTTGTATCAAAATTACAAATTAATTACTAATCACTAATTAAATTACTACTTAATTAATTGCCTAACCTATTTAGATTTTCTTTTGCTCTCTTAATGTCTACTTTTGGTCCAATTACCAGCCCCTACAGCGCACAACCTGTAGCCTTTCTCTACCCAAAATGGGATCCCCTCCAACGCGCCACAAGCTTCAGCACACTGGGAGGTGATCCAGCTCGTTAGATCACATACATGAAAAAAATTGGTTATTGTTTTTTCCAGAAGCTATTTAGACATGCATCGGACTCTTCAGTGTTGTACTGTGCTGGAGGGAAACCGAACTCCTCCCTACCCCCCCACAAAAAAAAAATCATCTTTTCCAAACGTCATGTCACAAAGCACCCCACTTTATAGCATATCGAATGCTCGCATACAAATTCACTAGAAATGTCACGACTCGTTTTTTGGGCACATGACCGGCACAATGATGAATATCTCATCACTGTCAGCCTTTCGATAAATTCCACCCATGAGTTAAATTATTAGTTATTATCTCTATATTATCAAAATAACAATTCCTTAATAAATACGAATAAAATATATTAAATTTTCTTATTTGAAATTCATATAGATGATTTGTATATAATAATAGATCCTTAATATAAAATACATTATTGTACTGAAATACAAGCCAAATACCAAACCCCTGACCTAGATGTCCTATACGATTACAGAGCAATATAATTTACATCAAAAGAAGGGCCTACCTGACAACGAGAAGATCTAAGGTGATCTACTCCTCTAGTGGATATTCTTCGCCCGTAACCTGATCTGAACAAAAAAGATTTTACAGAGAGTGTGAGCTTTTAAGCTCAATGAACGAATCGACCTCGCGTTAATAAGATTCAAATACATCACCAGTCATGCAAGTATACCCGAAGTGTCACGACCCGTTTTCTGGGCACATGACCGGCACAATGATGAATATCCCATCACTGTAAGCCTTTCGATAAATTCTACCCATGAGTTAGATTATTAATCATTATCTCTATATTCTCAAAATAATCATTCCTTAATAAATACGAAGAAAATATATCAAATTTTCTTAATTAATAGATTCTCAATACAAAATACATTATCATACTGAAATACAAGCCAAATATCAAATCCCTGACCTAGATGTCCTAGACGATTACAGAGCAACATAATCTATAACAAAAGAGGGGCCTACCCGACAGCGTGAAGGTCCAAAGTGATCTACTCCTCTAGCGGATGTTCTTTGCTAGCAACCTGATCTGAACAAAAAAAAATTGTATAGAGAGTGTGAGCTTTTAAACTCTGTGAGCGAATCGGCCTCGCGTTAATAAAATTCAAATACATTATCAGTCATGCAAGTATATCCGAAGGCTCATACTCAACCAATAGACATAGTTAGAAATTACATACAAGAAGATAAAAATTCATCCAATTCAACAAACGTTACTAGTACTCATCAATGGCAATATATCCCGGAGAGCACACACAGGTCAGCTCACCAATTCTGTATATTTCCGCCATGACGCACAACCAATTCAACAAACGTTACTAGTACTCATCAATGGCAATATATCCCGGAGAGCGCACACAGGCCAGCTCACCAATTTTGTATATTTCCGCCATGACGCACAACCTCATCCTCTTAGCTAGGGCGCCTCACGGATTTATCACGAATCCGGGCTATATCCCTACTGAGGGAATCGTTGTCTCCACACTCATTGGTCAAGACACCATTTTAACCGGGTTTTCTGCCTTGCCATGAGAGGGGGTACTGTCCCGCTCAATCACAATTAATAGTACAATATTTCATATCATAATCAGAAATAATATTCATCCATATAACAGGTATAGTATATAACTATATTATAGATTTATAAACCACAAATCAAGATAACCATTAAACTGTTTTTGAAAGATTCAAACTTCACATTATCATGAAATACTTGTTTTGTCTTATCCGTACTTCTGGATTAATTATCTCCTTAAATTCGTCATTCTGAATCCAATTTCCCCCTATGAATCTTGGGAGTGTCCTACGACATACTTTTTATCACCAGTAACGCTAAAACTCTATTAAAACGGGGTCGTTTCACTCACCTGGATTCCGTACGAGTATTGTTTCTCTAAGTCATTACAGACAAGAGTACTCAGGTGAATTTCAGTGTTCCGCTACAGAGATTTTCATGAAAGATTAGAGAAAACAAGTTAGGATTGTTTTCATACAGACACTGTCCATACATATGGTTACTATTATATGTACGGTCACTATTCATACGTACAGTTACTATTCATACATATGGATACTATTTTTATGTACAAATACTATTCATATGTATGGTTACTATTTATATATACGGACACTATTCATATGTACGGTTACTATTCATACATATAGATACTATTCATACGTACGAACACTGTTTATACCAAAAATAGAGAATACAACCTGTAAAAGAGTACACCAGGTAAGTTCCCAGGAAAGAGTGGAGGGTCACAATGGACACACTTAAAAACCAGGTCTTTCCTTAGCTAGAACTTTCCTGGACATGTATTCTTTACAGTTTACATCCTATTTTGGTAATCAGAGAATCAAAATAATATGTAAGCAGTTAAGGACAGTTTTTCTGATGTGGAAGATCAGCCAAAGCCGCAACCACAGAGCATACTTAAGAAAATAACTTCTAAAATTTGAAAGACATAGAAAGGGCATAGTATCCTTACCTAAGCTGAAAAGGAAAGGCCCAAAATCTCAGAGGCCTAGCATTGGAGTAAGAGAAACTTAAGGAGAGAAGAAGAGAAGTTGAAGGTGTGAGTTTAGAAGTGAAATGAAAGGGCCTATTTATAGGAAAAGTCAAAGGTACTATTTGATACTATGCACTAATAAAATATTCAACTTACTATTCATAAAAATGACATTTCTAATAATGCAATTTATTGTGCAAAACGCGGAAAGCACGACGGCTTAGAATTGTTTTGTTACTATTTAAAACTTAAAGGAAAAAATTGTCATTTCACCTTAAACCTTTAAGTTTCTTTTCAAATCAGTCCTTTCATTTTAGTCCCTGAGGGTATTTTTACACATAAAACGTCATTTTTTCCTACGAACTTCTTTCTAGTTTTCTCTTATGACCAAACCACATCTAGTACTTGACATTTCAATTGTATAAGTGAACAGTATCGTATATGTAAATAGTATTATATAGGTGAACAATACCGTATACTAGCATAGTAACCATAGTTTGCAAATACGCATTTATATTTTATTTTTCATGGGTATTACATTATCACCCCCTTAAGAGAATTCGGTCCCCCGAATTCAAAACTCACTTCAAGACTGAAATAAGTATGGTTACTTCGTCCATATTTTTCATGGGTATTACACGAAGGCTCAAAGAAATTACATATTAAAGGATAAAAATACATCCAATTCAACAAACGTTACTAGTACTTATCAATGGCAATATATCCCGAAGAGCGCACATAGGCCGGCTCACCAATTTTGTATATTTCCGCCATGACGCACAACCTCATCCTCTTAGCTAGGGCGCCTCACAGATCTGTTACCGACCCGAGCTATATCCCTACTGAGGAAATTATTGTCTCCACACTCGTTGGTCAACACACCCTTTAAACTGGGTTTTTCGCCTTGCCGTGAGAAGAGGTATTGTCCCGCTCAATCATAATCAATAGTATAGTATTTCATATCATAATCAGAAGTACAATGTACTATTCATTCATACGACAGGTATAGTATATAACTATTTTATAGGTTTATAAACCACAAATCAAGATAACAATTAAACTATTTTTGAAAAGATTCAAACTTCACGTCATCATGAAATACTTGTTTCGTCTTAACCATACTTCTGGATTAATTATCCCCCTAAATTTGCCACTCTGAATCTAGTTTACCCCTATGAATCTTAGGAGTGTTCTACGACATACTTTTTATCACTAGTAATGCTAAAACCCTATTAAAACGGGGTCGTTTCACTCACCTGGATTCTGTACGATTATCACTTTTTTAAGTTATTACGGACAAGAGTACACAGATGAATTTCAATGTTCCGCTACGAAGATTTTCATGAAAGATTAGAGAAAATAAGTTAGGATTGTTTTCATATAGATACTGTTCATACATATGGCTACTATTCATATGTACAGTCACTATTCATACGTACGATTACTATTCATACATACAGATACTATTCATACCAGAAATAGAGAATACAATATGTAAAAGAGTACACGAGGTAAGTTCTCAAGAAAGAGTGGAGGGTCGCAATGGACACACTTAAAAATCAAGTCTTTCCTTGAACAGAACTTTTTTAGACATGTATCCTTCATAGTTTATATTCCATTTTGGTAATTAGGGATTCAAAATAATATATAGGCAGCTAAGGACAGTTTTTCTGATGTGGAAGATCAGCCAAAGCTGCAACTATGGAGCATACTTAAGAAAATAACTTCTAAAATTTGTAAGACATAGAAAGGACATAGTATCCTTACCTAAGCTAAAAAGGAAAGGCCTAAAATTTCAGAGGTCTAGCGTCGGACCAAGAAATCTTAAAGAGAGAAGAAGTGAAGTTGAAGGTATGATTTTGAAAGTGAAATGGAAAGGCCTATTTATAAGAAAATTTAAGGGTACTTTTCCATCTACCGTTTCACCTACCCCGTCTCACCTACCAATTTCACTTACTAGTCTCACCTACCAATTTCACTTACAAGTCTCATTTACTAGTATAATCAATTTGCTAATTTAGTTTCCTTTCAATTTAGTCCCTCAGGGAATTCTCTCATATAAAATGTCAATTTTCTCCCAATATCTTTCTAATTTTCTCTTATGATCAAACCACATTTAGTATTTAACATTTCGATAGTATATGTGAACAGTATTGTATATGCGAATAGTATTATATAGGTGAATAGTTCTGTATACTATAATAGTAATCATAGTTTGCAAACATATATTTATATTTATATTTTATTTTATTTTATTTTTTTCACGGGTATTACATTATCACCCCCTTTAAGAAATTCAGTCCTTAGAATTTAAATTACCTCAAGTCATGAAAAGATGCGAATATCTAGAACACATATCAGCCTCAGCTTCCCATGTGGCTTCTTCAGGAGTCTGATTCCTCCACATCACCTTGACTGATGGAATCTCTTTAGATCGGAGTTTCTTTACTTGACTATCGAGGATAGCTACCAGTATCTCCTCGTATGACAAGTTTTCATCTACTAGGATAGAATCATTGTGAGAAGGGTGAAGTATGTGAGAAGGATCAGGAAGGTACTTCCTCAACATAAATACATGAAAAATAGGGTGAATCCCTTCCAGTTCCATAGGTAGGGCGAACCGATAAGCCACTTTTCCTACTTGCTCTAAAATCTCATAAGGCCCAATGTACCTAGGACTAAACTTTCCCTTTCTTCCAAATCTCAGCATACCTTTCATTGGAGAAACTTTTAGTAATACCATATCACCGACTGAGAACTCCAAATCACGTCTTATGTGGTCAGCGTATGCTTTTTGTCTACTTTGAACTGCTTGCATCCTATCTTGGATTGTCTTAACCTTGGTTAGGGCATCTTGGGCCAAGTCGGGTCCTAATGCTATTGCTTCACCTACCTCGAACCAACCGATCAGAGATCTACAACGTCTCTCGTACAATGCCTCATAGGGTGCCATTCCAATAGTGGCTTGGTAGCTATTGTTATATGCAAACTCTTCTAATAGTTTTGACTGGAATTAAGTGTGCTGATTTGGTTAGTCGGTCAACAATGACCCAAACTGAGTCATAACCTCCTGTGGAACGAGGTAAACCAATGACAAAGTCCATCGTCACTCGTTCCCATTTCCACTCAGGAATCTCCAACTGTTGTAACGAGCCTCCCAGCTTTAGATGCTTGGCCTTAACCTATTGATAGGTTAAACAACGAGATACAAACTCTGTTATGTCTTGTTTCATTCCCTTCTACCAGTAGATATGTTTCAGATCATGATACATCTTGGTGGCTCCTAGATGTACAGCATATGTAGTACTATGGCCTTCCTCTATGATGTCTCGTCTAAGAGCTCCAACATCTGGAACGTACAAACGTTGTTCAAAATGCAAGGCTCCTGTATCGTCGAGTGTGAAACTATTCATTTCACTAATCTTCACCTTTTTCATAATTTGGAAAAGTTCAGGATCCTCCACTTGAGATATCAGTATCTGGTCTACAAGGGAAGATCTAGCCCTGATATGGGCTAAGAATGATCCCGTCCTTGTAACCTCGAGAGTAATACCTTTTGTTCTCAGCTCCTGTAGTTATTGGATCAATGGTCTTCTTGTCACTGCTATATGGGCTAGACTATCCATAGATTTTCAACTCAAAGCATCTGCCACTATGTTCGCTTTGCCTGAGTGATAAAGAATATTGCAATCATAATCTTTTAGTAATTCTACCCATTTCCTCTGCCTCAAGTTTAGGTCCTTTTGGTCGAAAATATATTTTAGACTTTTATGGTTAGTGTAGATTTCACAGGTTTCTCCATATAGATAGTGTCGCCATATCTTTAGGGCGAAAATTACTGCTGCCATCTCCAGATCGTAGGTGGGGTAGTTTTGTTCATGTTTCTTGAGCTGTCTCGATGCATATACCACTACCTGGTCATGCTGCATGAGAACACATCCCAACCCTACTCTTGATGCATCACAGTACATTGTAAAACCTCTAGGTCCTGAGGGTAAGACCAATACAGGTGCAGAGATTAACCTTTTCTTAAGTTCTTGGAAGCTTTCTTCACAAGCGTCATCCCATTGGTACTTTACTCCTTTCCTAGTCAGTCATGTGAGAGGGGCGGCTAACTGGGAAAAATTTTGGATGAAATGACGATAATATCTTGCCAATCTCAAGAAGCTACGAATCTCTGTAACGAAGGTGGGTCTAGGCGACATTTTGACCACTTTCACTTTGCTTGGGTCTACTTGGATGCCATATTTGGAGATCATATGTCCCAATAAAGTCACAAGATCAATTCAAAATTTGCATTTAGAGAATTTGACGTACAATTGATGATCCCTCAATGTCTACAACACAATACGAAGATGTTGTTCATGCTCTTATAAATTCTTTGAGTACACCAGAATGTCGTCTATGAAGACAATAACAAATTTGTCCAAGAAAGGTTTAAAAATCCTATTCATTAAATCCATGAAAGCAGTTGGTACGTTCGTTAGTCCAAACGACATTATCAAGAATTCATAGTGCCCATATCTGGTACAGAAGGCTATTTTAGGCACATCCTTCTCTTTGATCTTGAGTTGGTGATAACCAGACCTCAAGTCAATCTTTGAAAAATACTTGGCTCCTTGAAGTTGATCGAAGAGGTCGTCAATGCGAGGCAACAGGTATTTGTTTCTTATAGTTACTTTATTCAGTTGCCTGTAATCTATGCATAGTCTCATCGATCCGTCCTTCTTTTTCACGAACAGAACAGGAGCTCCCCAAGGTGAATAACTTGGCCTTATAAAGCTTTTGTCTAGTAAGTCCTGTAACTGAGCCTTAATCTCTTTTAGTTCTGTTGGCGCCATCCTATAATTGTCACGACTCGTTTTCTGGGCACATGATCGGCACAATGATGAATATCCCATCACTGTAAGCCTTTCAATAAATTCTACCCATGAGTTAAATTATTAGTCATTATCTCTATAATATCAAAATAACCATTACTGAAGAAAATATATCAAATTTTCTTATTTGAAATTCATAGAGATTATTTGCATATAATAATAGATCCTCAATATAAAATACATTATTGTACTGAAATACAAGCCTAATACCAAACCCCTGACCTAGATGTACTAGACGGTTACAGAGCAACATATCTATAACAAAAGAGGGGCCTACCCGACAGCGGGAAGGTCCAAAGTGATCTACTCCTCTAGCGGATGTTCTTCGCTAGCAACCTGATCTGAACAAAAAAATTGTACAGAGAGTGTGAGCTTTTAAACTCCGTGAGCTAATCGGCCTCGCGTTAATAAAATTCAAATACATTACCAGTCATGCAAGTATATCCGAAGGCTCATACTCAACCAATAGACATAGTTAGAAATTACATACAAGAAGATAAAAATTCATCCAATTCAAAAAACGTTACTAGTACTCATCAATGACAATATATCCCAGAGAGCGCACACAGGCCAGCTCACCAATTCTAAAATTCATCCAATTCAACAAACGTTACTAGTACTGATCAATGGCAATATATCCCGGAGAGCGCACACAGGCCAGCTCACCAATTCTAAAATTCATCTAATTCAACAAACGTTACTAGTACTCATCAATGGCAATATATCCCGGAGAGCGCACACAGGCCGGCTCACCAATTATGTATATTTCCTCCATGACGCACAACCTCATCCTCTTAGCTGGGGCGCCTCACGGATTTATCACCAATCCGGGCTATATCCCTACTGAGGGAATCATTGTCTCCACACTCATTGGTCAAGACACCCTTTCAACCGGGTTTTCCGCCTTGCCGTGAGAGGGGGTACTGTCCCGCTCAATCACAATCAATAGTACGTTATTCCATATCATAATCAGAAGCACAATATAATATTCATCCATATAACAGGTATAGTATATAACTATATTATAGATTTATAAACCAAAAATCAAGATAACAATTAATCTATTTTTGAAAAGATTCAAACTTCACATCATCATGAAATACTTGTTTCGTCTTATCTATACTTCTAGATTAATTACCTCTTTAAATTCGTCATTCTGAATCCAATTTCCCCCTATGAATCTTGGGAATGTCCTACGACATACTTTTTATCACCAGTAATGTTAAAACTCTATTAAAACGGGGTCGTTTCACTCACCTGGATTCCGTACGAGTATCGCTTCTCTAAGTCGTTACAGACAAGAATACTCAGGTGAATTTCAGTGTTCCGCTACGGATATTTTCATGAAAGATTAGAGAAAATACGTTAGGATTGTTTTCGTACAGATACTGTTCATACATACGGTCACTATTCATACATATAGTTACTATTCATACATACAGTTACTATTCATATGTATGGTTACTATTCATACGTACGGATACTATTTATACATATGGATATTGTTCATATATATGGATACTGTTTATACATATGTCATTATTCATATATACGGTCACTATTCATATATACGGAGACTGTTTATACCAGAAATAGAGAATACAATCTGTAAAAGAGTACACCAGGTAAGTTCCCAGGAAAGAGTGGAGGGTCACAATGGACACACTTAAAAACCAGGTCTTTCCTTAGCTAGAACTTTCCTAGACATGTATTTTTCACAGTTTACATTCTATTTTGGTAATCAGGGAATCAAAATAATATGCAAGCAGCTAAAGACAGTTTTTCTGATGTGGAAGATCAGCCAAAGCCGCAACCACAGAGCATACTTAAGAAAATAACTTTTAAAATTTGAAAGACATAGAAAGGGTATAGTATCCTTACCTAAGCTGAAAAGGAAAGGCCCAAAATCTTAGAGGCCTAGCATTAGAGTAAAACAAACTTAAGGAGAGAAGAAGAGAAGTTGAAGGTGTGAGTTTAGAAGTGAAATGAAAGGGCTTATTTATAGGAAAAGTCAAAGGTACTATTTGATACTATGCACTAATAAAATATTCAACTTACTATTCATGAAAATAACATTTAAAATAATGCAATTTATTGTGCAAAACGCGGAAAGCACGGCTTAGAATTGTTTTGTTACTATTTAAAACTTAAAGGGAAAAACTGTCATTTCACCTTAAACCTTTAAGTTTCTTTTCAAATCAGTCTTTTCATTTTAGTCCCTGAGGGTATTTTTACACATAAAACGTCATTTTTGTTGACGCTAAGGCTATATGCCATAAGTTTTGATGATGACAAATGTATTTGAATAGTAGCATTGATATATATAAAGATTAATTATCATATATATGCTACAAGTACTTAAGCATGATTATGTTATATATATGTTGCATATATTGAATCATGCTATTAAACTAACCATTGGGTTTGCAAGTAAGATATATTTTATAGGTTGGTTCAAAACAAGAAGAGTGAGGATTGTATTGAAGAACAAGGAAAAGCAATATCATGCTTCACTCAAGGAAAACAACATGCAAGGATGAAGCTCCAAGAAATGAAGAATTAGAAGATTTGAAGTCTTGGAAGATTGGATGCATCAAGATAGCCTATGTGTTTAAATTAGGTATATTTTATATAGGCTAGTATATTTGTGCAACTCAATGATTTAGATTTGCATACATTGGCTCAAGCATTTTTGAACAAAAAGATAGTGAGATATGAAGTTTTACAAAAGTTATTTTTTGACCTTTGGTCACTCCTTATATCATATCTCATAAATGAAAAATCGGTTTTTCAAGTATCTTAATCTCATTTGATAGTAGACTCAAAGATCTTTTCAACGGTATATTATTTATTCAAAACGGAGTCCAAATGAGAAATATATGACTATTCAAAATATAGTTTGAAAAACTGAAAGTTGATTTTACTGTAATAAAAAATTATTCTGTTCTGACCTATAGTCAGTATTTTGATTATATCTTTTAAAAGAAAAATAATTTTTGATTAAAACTTGGCTCATTTGAAACTAGACTGCAAGAGCTTTCCAACGGTATATTATTTGTTTAAAACGGAGTTCAAATGAGGGACTTATGAATTTTTAAATAAAGCTCAAAATCTGGACTGCACTATAACGGCTATATAACGGCTATATAACGGCTAGTTTTGTAAAATCTTATATATATGACCTTAGATACACGATTTTGAGCAAGAAAAAAGTCCTACAATGTGATATTAACTTCTTCTATCATCTTTGAGAGAAAGGAAAGCATTCTTGAGCCAAATCTTGCATATTCTCTATCATTAGAGTTATTAGAGCTTCATTTGTTTTCATCTACTCTTTAGAGAGAGTTTCTTTGTATTGTTGATTTTGATCAACACATATATTATTCTGAGTTGAGGTTCGCAAGTACCGGTGTTGGAAGAACTTGCTTTGGGTTGAGGAGGAGCTCGGATTCATAAATTCTTCATTGTGGTTTCACAAATACCCGGATCGAATTTGCGTGGTTGTAGTGGTTTGCAAGTACCCGGATTAAACTTGCAATTATAGTGGAAATACTCAAGTGGTCTCTTGAGGACTGGATGTAGGCTTGGATTAGCCGAACCAGTATAAATCTCCGAGTTTGCTTTCTCTATCCCTTACTCTTTAATTTGTGCATATTGATATCTATTCTTTAATTCCTTGATCTTTATAATTATTTATCTTGACAGCACATTGATTTTCTGTATTGTATTTATTATCCTAAGTATTGTACTTTTACAGAAAATTATTTTAACTTCCAATTAATTCTTGTGAAAAATTTATAAAACCCAATTCACCCCCCTCTTGGGTTCCAACCATTACTTTCAATTTTTTCCTACGAACTTCTTTCTAGTTTTCTCTTATGACCAAACCACATCTAGTACTTGACATTTTAATTGTATAAGTGAACATTATTGTATACGTAAATAGTATTATATAGGTGAATAGTACCGTATACTAGCATAGTAACCATAGTTTACAAATACGCATTTATATTTTATTTTTCATGGGTATTACAATAATGGGGTATGGAGATTGGGCGAGTCTTTGGAGCTAACTCTATCTAGAACTCAATCTCTCGATCTGGGGGTATACCTGGTAGGTTATCCGGGAAGACGTCTACAAACTCCTGGACCATTGGAACGTCCTCCACTTTTAGTTCTTCTTTCTTAATATCTTTAACAAAAGCCAAGTATCCTTGACAGCCCTTTCACAATAAATGTTGGGCACACATTAAGGATATAAGATTTTCAGGAATCTCACTCCGTTCACCATGAAATACGAAGGAGGGTTCCTCCAGAATATTGAACTTAACTATCTTATTATAGCAATTCAGAGTGGCATGACAAGATTACAGTCAATCTATGCCTAAAATGACATCGAAGTCTATCATATCCAATAGCATTAGGTCTGCCATTGTATTTACTTCTTCGACTTTCATCTTGCAAGCCCGGTAGCCTCGTTCTATTAGTAGGGTGCCTTCGGTAGGCGTAGTTACTAAGAATGGACATTCTAATCTAATAACTTTTTGCATAAAATTCTTAGCAAAGAATGGTGACACATAGGAATGCATAGAGCCAGAGTCAAACAAAACATGTGCAAAGTTTGATTCAATTAGAAGGGTACCTGCTACCACCGTATTAGACGCTTGAGCATCTTGACGGGTTAAAGCGAATACTCGAGTGATCCCTTGGCCTGTTGAAGTTTGACCTCGATCACCTTGTCCTCTGCCAGTACCTTTTCTGATTCTATTACCTTTTATAGTTACAGGGGCTCTGTTGGCAATAATAACCTCTGATTGATTAGGGCGTACTGATTCTTGGCCAGATCTCGTGTGGAGTTGGGGGCAATCTCTTTTGATGTGACCCTGTTGACCACATTGGTAACAGACCTTAGTGTTGTTGTTGGCAAAACAAGCTCCGAAGTAGTTTCTTTCACATTTAGGGAACCAAGGCCTTTGTTGATCCCCGTACCACTTTGTTGACGCTGTGGTGCACTAGCGGTAGAGGCTACATGTCCAGTGGTTTTAGTGGGTGCAAAACTCCCTCCGTGGTAGTGTGATTTCTCATCTTGTTTCCTTTTTCTTTTGTTATTCCATTTTTCGCTACACATATCTCTTTCTTCCATCATACGGGCGATGTCAACAGCCTCTGTGTAGGATGAAAAGTCTCGTATCTTTGATTCCACCCTATCAAATAGGGACTTTCGCAGGCCTTTAATAAATTGTCGAATCCTTTCTTTCTCGGTTAGGACCATGTGAGTAGCATATTCAGACAACTCTACAAACAGATTGTCGTATTCATCGACGATTCGTGCTCCTTGCCGGAGTGTCTCAAACTCATTCATCTTTGCTTCTCGTATGCTCTCCGGAATAAATTGTTTTGGAAAAATTCTTTTAAAGTCTTTTCATTTGAGGGGTGGGGCATTTCTGGCCATGCCCTTATTCTATGTTCGCCACCAGCGGTCCTCCTTACCTCTTAATTGAAAGGTAACAAGGGTTACCCTTCGGGATTCAGGGCACTCCAACGTGTCAAGAATTTTCTCACAGTCATCTAGAAAACGTTGTGGGTCTTCATTAACATCTCCCGCAAAGGTTGGCGGATTTAGCTTCATAAATTCTAAAATTTTGACCTCCGCCCCTACCCCATCTTGAGGAGGAGGTGGGGGTGGCATCTGGTTTGTCTCTTGCACCCTTGCAGCATGTACTTATGCCTGTGAGCCATCTTCAGATGACTGTCCCATTAGGAGTTCCTTCAGCCCATTTACTTCATTCTGCATTGCAGCTAATGCTTCCATTACCACATTCGCGTCAATTTGTGGTGGTACTCCATAACTTCTCCCAAGATTTACAGTAGGCATCTCTCTATTTTGTGCATGGTTACCTTCTGCACGGTTAGGTGTAATACCCGTTAATTTCAGAATATAATTCGCCTAAGAGTATTTTAGAATTTTACAACGTTACTTTAGTTATTTATTTTGGTCATTTTTGATTTTCATATTTAATTGTTCTCTTTGAATATTATTTATGAAAATTGAGTTAAATGACTGGACTGAATATTTGCACCATGTGGGATATATTCTAAAAATGGTGAAATTCATGGAAAAGTGATTTAAGAATGGTCAATTAGTCCATTTATTGTAAATTGACTGGATGAGTTTGGATGTTGGGTTATGGATACCCATGGGTTATTCAATAACCCATTAGAAATATTTAAAATAAAACTTCAATAGTACCCTCTCATTTTCACGCAGAAGGAAAAACCTGAAAACTGAACAGTGGAAGTTTCTCTCGTTTCTTCATCCTCTTCTCAAATCCTTTCCTTGATCTTCAGAATTTCGATTATTTATTCGGTTCAAAAGCTTTGTAAGGATCAAAGGTAAGCTTTAATCTCATTATTTTCCTTAAATCTAAGTTTATATGGAA
Source organism: Biancaea sappan (assembly GCA_037074585.1). Taxonomy (NCBI): domain Eukaryota; kingdom Viridiplantae; phylum Streptophyta; class Magnoliopsida; order Fabales; family Fabaceae; genus Biancaea; species Biancaea sappan. The sequence continues at coordinate 50,335,867 of CM073496.1, read as the reverse complement.
GATTAGAGGAGGTTTTGTTCTTGAAGATTTTGATGATAATTCATGAATCTTAGTTGTTTTAGAAGTTATATTTGAGTTAGGATTAAGTTATAGTCGGTTAAAAGAGTTGAGATTCTGGTTTTGAATCAAGAAAGTAAAGGATGAAAATTTTTTGGGAAGTTCTGCAAACTCGAAGTTACTGTAGCGACCAGAAAGTTTGGGAAAATTTTTCGAGTTACTGTAGCAGTTACTGTAGTGTCGGCAGTCAACGATACTGTAGCAGTCAACGTACTGTAGCGAACCGTACTGTAGCGAACCGTCACTGTAGTAATGTCACATCCCAAAAATTGAACATGTGAAAAGATACTACTCATGAAATAAAATTTTCAAACATACGTCATTTACATATATTCTGTAAGGTTTTACATTCAACCTTAATCATTCATTCCACACTACAGAATTATATTCATCTGATAAGCAAATATAGACATACATAGTCTGATATTTCTATCTCATCGCAAGCCTAGGAGACCTATAGAAAGTACAGAGCGTTCCTAGTATCCACATTAATAAGTACTGGTATCCCACCAGATAGAAATAGAGGATAATTCCAATAGGCTTCTATTCTTCAAATGGATACTCTTGTTCTTTGTTTTCTGTATCTGAAAAAATAATCATAGGGAGTGTGAGTTTATTTAAAAACTCAGTAAGTAAATAACTGTACTATATAAAATATCAAAAGTACAAATACCACATTTACTCATAATTAATTATCTTATACATCGAGTAGTATGGGACTCTAACCCTTTCAAACTCATGAATAAGATTTCATAGATATACACCGAGTAGTATGGGACTCTAACCCTTTCACACTCGTGAATAAGATTTCTTAGATATACGCCGAGTAGTATGGGACTCTAACCCTTTCAACTCGGGTATAGGTTTCATAGATATACACTGAGTAGTATGGGACTTTAACCCTTTCAAACTCATGTATTAGATCCCGTAGATCTTTACTCATTAATAAGATAGAGAGAATTTATCACATAGTACAATTGCCATGAAATAAAATAATTTCTACATACTCTTATTTCTACTGATCATCTTATACTCCCATATGAAAAATTGATTGCTTATTATCCCAATAATATTGTAAATGGGACTTATATTGTACTTTGACTAGTAATATCAAATTAGCTTAGCAAGGTTATTCACTCACCTTGATGTTTGTCCAAGTTTACCTTGTTCCACACTAGAATTTGTGTAGGAAAATTTCCTAGTAAAATATATTACAAGGAAACATAAGAAAGGAAACAAAATCACGAAAATACGTAAAATTTTCTGATTGCTACAGTAACGGTTCGCTACAGTGCCGGTTTGCTACAGTGTCGGTTCACTACAGTACGTTGACTGCTACAGTAACGTTGACTGCCGACACTACAGTAACTGCTACAGTACCCGAAGAAAATTTTCCAAATTTTTTTCCGAAATTTCTGGTCGCTACAGTAACTCGAAAAAATTCCAGATTTCCAGTTGCTACAGTACTTCGAATTTTGCAAAAAATCTTTCAAAAAATTCATCCTTTCCTTTCTTTTGATTCAAAACCAGAATTTCAACTCTTTTAACCGATTATAACTCAAATATAACTTCTAAAACAACTGAGATTCACAAATTATCATCAAAATCTTCAAGAACAAAACCTCATCTAATCTTCCATATAAACTGAAATTTAAGGAAAATAATGATATTAAAGCTTACCTTTTGATGTGATTTCCGGAGGGAAAACACTTGATCGATTTTCTAGATAGGTTGAAAGAAACAAACAAATGAAACCAAATCACTCAATTGATAAGCCAAAGGGCGCCACAACTAAGAAAAATGGGTTGATCTCGCCACACTCAAGAAAGAAGAACGTGAGTGATAAGAAATCTAGTTGCTCTCGCCACTAACACAAGTTAGATAAGAGAAAGAACTCAAGAATCCTCTTGAAAGCAAAATGCCAATATCTCATATATGATTCAAAGATAGATTACAACAAATGGCAAGGACCCTTTTTATAGAGGGTCTCCAAAACAAAAAGACAAAAGACTCCAACTAATGCATTAAATGCATCAACTAAAAGTCAAGTAGTGTAGGCTAAATGTCAAAGACAATAAATGCATAGGTAGCTAAATGTCAAAGACAATAAATGCATAGGTAATAGACTACAACTATATTCAACAAATGCAACTATCTCACATGCAATCTTTTTCACACTTCTTCCACTTTCAACAAAGTGGTTAAGCCCAATCCAAGCCCTTTAGCCCTTAAATGAGTTAGAGGCCCAATTGAAGTGTTCTCCCTTTCTTGGGCTGCAATTAGTCCAAGCTCTTTAACCCTTGAACGAGTTAGAGGCCCAATTGAAGTGTTCTCCTTTTCTTGGGCTGCAATGGGGTTATCCTTGATTACATCATCCTCCCCTGGTTGAAATGGATTTGTCCTCAAATCCAAGTCCTCTTTATCTTCTAAGTACGGGGAAAGATCCCTCACATTGAAAGTAGTAGAAACAGCATAGTCTTCAGGCAAATCAATTTTGTATGCATTATCATTTACCTTGTCTATGATACGGAAAGGACCATCTGCCCTTGGCATTAATTTGGACTTCCTTTGGTTTGGAAATCTTTCTTTTTGAAGATGAACCCACACTAAATCTCCTGGACTGAATTGAACAAATTTTCTTCTCTTGTTGGCAGTCTTCTCATAGATGGAGTTCTTCTTCTCAATTTGCTGTTTAATGTTTTCATGTAACTTCTTTATCATGTCAGCCTTCATTTTTCCATCTATGCATTCTCGAGCTTCAAGTGGTAATGGTACTAAATCAAGTGGGCTCAATGGATTAAATCCATAAACTACTTCAAAAGGAGAGTGTTTAGTAGTACCATGTACACTTCTATTGTAAGCAAATTCAGCATAGGCCAAGCATTCATCCCAACTTTTCAAGTTTTTGCCAATGATAGTTCTTAGCAAAGTAGAAAGCGTTCGGTTCACCACTTCAGTTTGCCCATCAGTTTGTGGGTGACAGGCAGTACTAAAGAGTAACTTTGTTCCCAGCTTTCTCCATAAAGTCTTCCAAAAGTAGCTAAGAAATTTGGCATCACGATCTGACACGATACTCTTTGGAATGCCATGAAGTCTCACAATTTCTTTGAAAAATAAATTGGCGATGTGCACAGCATCGTCGGTCTTATGGCATGGAATAAAATGAGACATTTTTGAAAAACGATCAACAACAACCATGACCGAATCTTTACCTCTTTGTGTCCTTGGTAAGCCTAGCACGAAATCCATACTAACATCAGTCCAAGGTTGATCTGGAACAGGTAGAGGTGTATAAAGTCCATGGGCTGCTTCCTTGCTCTTGGCTTTTTTGCAAACAATACACCTTTCAATCACATGATGCACATCTCTAATCATGTTAGGCTAATAAAAATGCTCTTTCAGCATCTCCAATGTCTTGGTTTCACCGAAATGCCCAGCCAATCCTCCTCCATGAGCTTCTCGTGTAAGTAATTCCCTTATAGAACAGTTTAGAATTACAAGTCTCCCCAAGCGAAATAAAAAACCTTCAGATCTATAAAATCCCTTATATGCCATTTTCTCACAAGCGAGATAAATAGAAGCAAGTGTCGAATCTTCCATATAATGGTCTTTAAGAGATTCAAACCCCAACAATTTAGCATTCATCATGGAAATTAAAGCATATCTCCTTGATAAAGCATCTGCAACAATGTTGGTTTCTCCCTTCTTATACTTCAACACATAAGGAAAAGCTTCAAGAAATTCCACCCACTTTGCATGTCTTCTATTCAGCTTGCTCTGACCTTTCAAGTGTTTGAGTGATTCATGGTCTGTGTGAATTACAAATTCTTTTGGTAACAAGTAGTGCTGCCATGTCTCAAGAGCTCTAATTAAAGAGTAGAACTCCTTATCATAGGTAGAGTAGTTAAGACTGGCTCCATTCAACTTCTCACTAAAATAAGCTATAGGACGCTTTTCTTGAAGAAGTACTGCTCCAATTCCCACTCCACTAGCATCACATTCAATCTCAAAAGTCTTAGAAAAATTAGGCAAAGCCAATATGGGTGCATTGCACAATTTTTCTTTGACAAGCTCAAAACTTCGTTGGGCTGCATCACTCTATTTGAACTCCTTTCCTCCCTTAATACATTCAGTTATGGGTGCTAAGATGGTGCTGAAATCCCTTACAAATCTTCTATAGAAAGAGGCAAGCCCATGAAAACTTCTTACTTCAGATACGGTTCTTGGAACGGGCCATTCTTTGATAGCTTTCACCTTTTCTTCATCAACTCCCACTCCTTGCTGAGATACTACAAAGCCAAGAAAAATCACATGGTCTTGACAAAAGTAGCATTTTTTTAGATTAGCATAGAGTTTCTCCTTTCGCAACACTTCCAAGACTTCCTTCAAATGTTGCACATGCTTCTCATAACTTTGACTGTAGATCAAAATATCATCGAAATATACCACAACGAATTTTCCAATGAAAGATCTAAGCACATGATTCATCAATCGCATAAATGTGCTAGGGGCATTAGATAGCCCAAATGGCATTACCATCCATTCGTAAAGTCCATGCTTTGTCTTGAATGCTGTCTTCCACTCGTCTCCCTCTTTCATTCGGATTTGGTGATAGCCACTCTTCAAGTCAATTTTTGAAAACACCTTGGAACCATTCAGCTCATCCAACATGTCATCCAATCTTGGAATTGGGTAGCGGTATTTGATGGTGATCTTATTTATAGCACGGCTGTCCACACACATTCTCATAGAGCCATCCTTTTTAGGGACTAATAATGTAGGCACAGAACAAGGGCTCATGGATTCCCTTACATAACCCTTTTCAATCAACTCATCAACTTGCCTTTTTAGCTCCTTAGCCTCCTCTAGATTCATTCTATATGCTGGCTTATTTGGTAAGGCAGCACCGGGCACCAAATCAATTTGATGCTCAATTCCTCTTAAGGGTGGTAATCCCTTAGGTAGCTCATTCGGAAAGACATCCGCAAATTCTTCTATCAACTCCCTCACAAGCTTAGGAAGCTTTTCTGCAAGTTCTGGATTTAGCTCCTTGAGAATTAGCAATAATACAAAGTTTTCCCTTTTTATTGCCTTCTTTAACTCATTCTTAGAAGCAAAACAACTAGGCTTCTTCTCCTCGATTACATCCTCCTTCGGCTGTACTTGTATTGGCTTTAAGGGTGCCAACACAATCTTCTTTCCATCCTTCTCAAAAGTGTAGGTGTTTTTGAAGCCATCATGTAGTGCTCTTCTATCAAATTGCCACGGCCTCCCAAGTAGAAGATGACTAGCATCCATAGGGACTATGTCACACAATACCTCATCTTTGCAATTCTTCCCTATAGAGAAAGGTACCTTTACTTGTTTGGTGACCTTCATCTTGCCATGATTATTCAACCATTGAAGCTTGTATGGACGGGGATGATTGATGATAGGTAGCTTCAATTTGCCAACCAAGGTGGTTGAAGCAACGTTAGTGCAGCTCCCACTATCAATTATCACGTTACAAACTTTGCCTCCGATAGTACACCTTGTTTGAAAAATATTCTCCCTCTGTTCTTCTTCTACTTTGGCTTGGATATTCAAGGCACGTCTAATAATCAAGGCAGCACCTTCATCAGCATATTCAACAACTTCTTCTTCGTCAAAATATTCTTCCTCTTCACATTCCTCCACAATATCTTCATCTTCACTCTCTATTTCTCCTTGTTTTTCCTTCAAGATCATCACTCTTCTATTAGGACATTCGGATGCTATATGGCCATGACCTAAGCACTTGAAGCACTTCTCGGCTTCTTTTGGAGGGTTGGTTGTCTTCTCTCTTATCCTTCCCCTTAGAACTTTCAGATTTGTTCAGCTCTTTCTTCCATATCTCCTTATTACTCCCTTTGGTAGTGTTTGAGGTTTGGGAAAGTGTTTGGAAAGGTTTACTCCCCAATGGTTTAGACACTCCATTGTTTCTTCCATAAACTCTCTTTTTCTGTCTCTCCACCTTAATTGCCAATTTAATTACATCTTCTAAGAAGACATAATTCTGCAACTCTACTAAGTCAGCAACTTCTTTGTTCAAACCACCAAGAAATCGAGCTATGGTTTGCTCTTGGGGTTCATTCAGCTCGCACCGAATCATCAAAGTTTCAAATTCTTTGACATAATCTTCAACACACATGCCTCCTTGCCTCAAGCTTTGAAGCTTAAAATAAAGCTCTTGCTTGTAGTAATCAGGTACAAAACGCCTCTACATGAGCCTTTTCATCAATCTCCAATTTCGAACTTCCTCCTCTCCATCTCTTCTTCGTTGATTCTTCAAATTTTCCCACCATAGATTTGCATAATCAGTGAATTCAAGGGCTGCAAGTCGGCATTTGGTAGCTTCTGAATATTCTTGATATTCAAAAATCTTCTCTACTCGTTGCACCCATTCCAAGTATTCTTCAGGAGAACTTGTTCCCTTAAATGGAGGAATCTTCATTTTGATGTTGGCATCACGCTCCCTCTGCTGCCTTCTTTGTCTAGGTTGTTCACCTTCTTCAGCTTCAGATTCTTCTCCATGGTGTTCAACATAAGCTCCTCTTCTTGGTTGTTGTTGTTGTAGCTCCATAAATCTAGCCATTTGAGTGGTTAGTTGAGCTATTTGTTCCATCATTTCTTCTTGAGCTTGTTGTAGGCTAAGCCCAAAAGGAACTTCAGAACTATTTTCTCCTGTCATAGTGATTTGTAATTTGTTGGTTTGAGTTTGGTGAAGGGTATGTTCACTCTCTAAGTGTTTACACTCGGATTAACAATGATCAGTAGCGTTGAACAATGAACAGTAACGATGAACAATGAACAGTAACGATGAATTTTTTTAATAAAAAAGCTGTAATAAAATAGAACAACACAAGAATAGAAATAAAGATAAAGATGAACAGACCAGAAAATTAGCCTTCCATGTAGGTGGCAGATTACAAAATAAGGAAAACTAAGCCTTCCATATAGGTGGCAGAATACAAAATAAGGAAAACTAAGCCTTCCATGTAGGTGGCAAAACACAGAATAAAATGCAATAAAATTAAGCTTTCCACGAAGGGGCAAAACACAAAACAAATAATAGAACCTGAATTGAAGTGGCTTTGATACCAATATGATGTGATTTTCGGAGGGAAAACACTTGATCGATTTTCTAGATAGGTTGAAAGAAACAAACAAATGAAACCAAATCACTCAATTGATAAGCCAAAGGGCGCCACAACTAAGAGAAATGGGTTGATCTCGCCACACTCAAGAAAGAAGAACGTGAGTGATAAGAAATCTAGTTGCTCTCGCCACTAACACAAGTTAGATAAGAGAAAGAACTCAAGAATCCTCTTGAAAGCAAAATGCCAATATCTCATATATGATTCAAAGATGGATTACAACAAATGGCAAGGACCCTTTTTATATAGGGTCTCCAAAACAAAAAGACAAAAGACTCCAACTAATGCATTAAATGCATCAACTAAAAGTCAAGTAGTGTAGGCTAAATGTCAAAGACAATAAATGCATAGGTAGCTAAATGTCAAAGACAATAAATGCATAGGTAATAGACTACAACTATATTCAACAAATGCAACTATCTCACATGCAATCTTTTTCACACTTCTTCCACTTTCAACAAAGTGGTTAAGCCCAATCCAAGCCCTTTAGTCCTTAAATGAGTTAGAGGCCCAATTGAAGTGTTCTCCCTTTCTTGGGCTGCAATTAGTCCAAGCTCTTTAACCCTTGAACGAGTTAGAGGCCCAATTGAAGTGTTCTCCTTTTCTTGGGCTGCAATGGGGTTATCCTTGATTACATCACCTTTGATCCTTACAAAGCTTTTGAACCGAACAAACAATCAAAACTCTGAAGATCAAAGAAAGGATTTGAAAAGAGGATGAAGAAGAGAGAAAACGTTTTTTTCTGCCTTCCTTCGGCTGAGTGAAAAATGAGGGGGTACTATTGAAACTTTATATTAAATATTTCTAATGGGTTATTCAATAACCCATGGGTATCCATAACCCAACATCCAAACCCATCCAGTCAATTTACAATAAATGGACTAATTGACCATTCTGAAACCACTTTTTCATGAATTTCACCATTCTTAGAATATATCCCATATTGTGCAAATATTTAGTCCAGTCATTTAACTCAATTTTCATAAATAATATTCAAAGAGAACAATTAAATATGAAAATTAAAAATGACCAAAATAAATAACTAAAGTAACGTTGTACATTCTAAAATACTCTTAAGCGAATTATATTCCGAAATTAACGGGTATTACATTCTATCCCCCTTAAAAGAATTCGGTCCTCCGAATTAAAATCTTACCTCAAGTTTCAAATAAATATGGATAGTTTTTCCACATTTCATCTTCTGCCTCCCACGTAGCTTCCTCGCGAGAATGATTTCTCCAAAGAACCTTGACAGTAGGAATTTCTTTAGTGCGCAATTTCTTGACTTTTCTATCAAGGATAGCTACTGGTACCTCTTCGTAGGTGAGAGTTTCATCAAAATGAACTTCTTGGGGTTGAATGACATGAGAAGGATCAGGAAGATACTTCCGTAGCATGGACACATGAAATATTGGATGAACTCCCTCTAGGTTGGAAGGTAGGTCTAGGCGATATGCCACATTACCCACTCTGTCTACAACCTCATATGGGCCAACATACCTCGGACTAAGCTTGCCTTTCTTCCCAAATCTCATTACTCCCTTCATAGGTGAGATTCGTAAGAAAACCATATCACCTTTTGCAAATTCAAGGTCACGTCGTTGGTTGTCCGCATAAGACTTCTGTCTACTCTGAGCAGTTAACAACTTCTCTCTGATCAGTTTAACTTTATTTATATCTTCATGTATCATCTCAGGTCCAAATATTTTGGTTTCACCAAGTTCAAACCAACCTATAGGAGATCGACACCGTCTCCCATATAAAGCCTCAAAAGGTGCCATCTGAATACTGGCTTGGTAACTGTAAGCAAATTAAATAAGAGACAAATGATCTTCCCAACTTCCACTGAAATCCATCACACAAGCTCTTAGCATATCCTTTAAAGTCTGAATTGTCCTTTCGGACTGTCCATCAGTCTGAGGATGGAATGCTGTGCTAAGATTCACTTTGGTACCCAAAGCCTCTTGAAAGACTTTCCAGAACCGAGAAGTAAACTGAGGTCCTCGGTCTGATATAATGGATATTGGTACACCATGAAGTTTCACTATTTCTTTAACATAAAGTTGAGCAAGTTTTGCTACACTGAAAGTGGTATGAACAGGAAGAAAATGTGCTGACTTAGTAAGTCGATCTACTATGACCCATATTGAGTCATTTCCTTTTGTTGACCGAGGTAAACCTACTACAAAATCCATAGTGATCCTTTCCCACTTCCACTCGGGAATATCTAATTTTTGCATCAAACCAGGTGGTCGTCGATGTTCAGCTTTAACTTGCTGACAAGTCAAACATCGAGCTACAAAGTCAGTCACATCTCGCTTCATGCCCTCCCACCAGTAAACTTGTTTCAAGTCCTGATACATTTTCACAGCACCAGGATGTACAACGTAGGGCGAACCATGAGCTTCCATTAAGATTTCATGTTTCAAAGATTCAATGTTGGGGACACAAAGTCTCCCATTAAACCATAAGACTCCTTCTTCATCTACCAAGAAACTTGGTGCTAGACCTTGCCTTGCCTTATCTCTGATTTTGATCATATCAATGTCATTTTCTAAAGTTGCTTTTACTTTTTCAATAAGGGATGATCTAACTGTTAAATGAGCCAGAAATGTACCTGACTCAGTGATCTCGAAGAATACTCCATCAGCTTCCAATTCTTGTAGTTCATTTATTAGAGACCTCCTTATAATGGCAATGTGAGCTAAACTTCCCATAGACTTTCGACTTAGAGTATCAGCCACTACATTTGCTTTACCTGGATGGTAAAGGATGGTACAATCATAATCTTTCAAAAGTTCCATCCATCTTCGTTGCCTTAGATTGAGATCTCTCTGCTCAAAAATGTATTTAAGGCTTTTGTGATCTGTAAAAATTTGACAAGTCTCCCCATACAAGTAATGTCTCCAAATCTTTAGGACAAACACTACAGCTGCCATTTCCAAATCATGAGTGGGGTAATTCAATTCATGCTTTTTAAGCTGACGTGAGCCATAAGCTATGACTTTACCATGTTGCATCAACACACACCCTAAGCCTATCTTTGAGGCATCACAGAATACAGAGTAACCCCCTGGTCCTGATGGTAGGATTAAGACTGGTGTAGAAGTTAAACACTTTTTCAATTGGGTGAAACTTTGCTCACATGAATCATCCCAAATGTATTTAACATTCTTTCGGGTTAACTTATTTAATGGGAGAGCCGTCTTAGAGAAATCTTTGACAAAGCGACGGTAATATCCTGCTAAGCTGAGAAAACTACGTACTTCAGACACAGTTGTTGGTCTAGGCCATTGTTTTACTGCTTCAATTTTACTTGGATCAACATGAATACCTTCTTGGGAAATAACATGTCCCAAAAACGTTACATGACTCATCCAGAATTCACATTTTGAGAGCTTTGCGTACAACTGATGCTCTCTCAAGGTCTGAAGCACTATTCTCAAATGCTCAGTATGTTCCTCATGACTCTTTGAATATACCAAAATATCATCAATGAATATAATTACAAACTTATCAAGAAATGATTTGAACACTCTGTTCATTAAATCCATAAATGCTGCTGGTGCATTTGTCAACCCAAAAGACATCACAAGAAACTCATAATGTCCATACCATGTACGAAAAGCAGTCTTAGGTATATCATCATTCTTAATTCGTAACTGATGATATCCAGACCTTAGATCAATCTTTGAGAAGTATTTTGCTCCTTGAAGCTGATCAAACAAATCATCTATCCTTAGTAAAGGATACTTATTCTTCACTGTAACTTTATTCAGCTGACGATAATCTATACATAATCTCATAGAACCATCTTTCTTTTTCACAAAAAGAACAGGAGCACCCCAAGGTGAAAAACTTGGGCGAATGAACCCTTTGTTTAACAAATGTTCCAATTGTTCTTTGAGTTCTTTTAGCTCAACAGGAGCCATACGATAAGGTAAAATAGAAATTGGTCGTGTGTCTGGGACCAAATCAATACTGAACTTAATATCTCTTTCTGGCAGTAATCCAGGTAAATCTTCTGGGAATACATCTGGGAATTCATTAACCACATGAATGTCTTCTAACTTCTGTTCTTTCTTTTCTAAATCTTTGATAAAAGCTAGAAATCCCTGACATCCCTTTCGCAACATACGCCGGGCACTTAACATAGATATCATGTTGCAAGGTACATCACTTCGATCTCCTTGAAACACAAAATTACTCCTCCCCGGCATATTAAAGGAAATAACTTTGTCACGACAATTTATAGTAGCATGACAAGAAGATAGCCAGTCCATCCCTAAAATCACATCAAAATCTAACATATTGAGAACCATAAGATCTATCTCAGTTTCTGTGCCTCCAACGATTATTTTACAAGAACAATAACATGTTTTAACCATCAAAGTCTCTCTCATCGGTGTGGAAACCAAGAATGATTCTTTAAGAGTAATTGAATCAAATGCAAATCTCTTGGAAAATAGGGGTGACACATATGAGTGAGTAGAACCGGGGTCAAACAAAATACGTGCAGCAAAAGTATTAACAGATAATATACCTGTAACTACAGCATTGGATGTTTGAGCATCCTGTCGGGTTAGAGCATATACTCTTGCATTTCCTCTGCCAGCAGCTTGTTTTCCACAGTCACCTTGGCCTCTTCCAGAACCTCTTCCCATACTACTCCCTATTGAAGGGGTTGGTGTTCGAGTAATAGAAGCAGAAATAGACTGTGGTCGAGGTGGCAAAGTAGACCCTTGACCTGGTCTTGTCATGAGCTGAGGGCACTCCCTTATAAAATGTCCTTTTTGTCCACAGTGAAAACAGCCTGTACCAACAGTATTTAACCTGCATTCTCCGAAGTGAAACTTTCCACATTCAGGACATTGAGGTTTTTTCCTTCTACCTTGAGTACCTCATCTACTAGAAGAGCTAAAACCACCCCTGTTCTCTGAACGAGGCTTAGCCACACTGGCTATAGAATAAGATGACTTAGTAGGAGTGGCTGGAGTATGTTGTGATGCAGTAAAAGTCCCTGAGTCTTCCCCTTGATCAAAAGATCTCCTATATCTGGCGTTGTTCTTTTGACGATATTCTTCTTTATTCTTTGACCTCATTTCCATTCTTCGGGCCACATCAACAGCTTCTGAGTACGAAGAGTAATCATTCATATTAGAACCCACTTGATCATATAAGGAATCACGAAGCCCTTCCACAAACTTTTCTATTTTCTTCCTTTCAGAAGGAATGATTTCAGGGACATATTCAGATAATTTAACAAACTGAGCTGAATATTCATCAACAGTCATGGTTCCCTGTCGTAGATACAGAAAATCCCTGGCCCTAGATGATCGTTCACTTGCCGGAAGAAATTCATCCATAACCAATCTGTAAAATTCTGTCCACATAACTGGCGGTGCACCTTGAATTCTAGCTTTCTTCCAGTTCCTCCACCATTTACCAGCCCTACCCTTTAACTGAAAAGAAGTGAATTCTACCTTTTGAGTAGGAGAACACCCTATAGCATCACAGATTGCTTCACAATCTTCAAGGAAACATTGTGGGTCCTCTTTGGGATCTTCCCCTGAAAAAGTAGGAGGCCTCATTTTCTGGAATTCAGACATTCTTACCTCCCTTACGTTATCTCCTCCAGCTAACTGAGCTGGTGGTACAATTTCAGCTTCGACAATAGGAGGATCCACTGGCAGGTTAGCTTGTGCAGCTCGACCCCTCATTTCAGCCTCAAATCGGTCAAATCGTTCATTCATCAAATTAATCACATGTGTAATAGTTGCATTGCCAACGTGAGCATCAGGTTCGACTCTCCTTGCTTGCTCACTAGTTGCGCCCTCAGTACTTTGAGCATGTAAACTATCACCACGGTTAGGATCATCTTGCATATGTACTAGTGGATTTATGGCCCTCCTTGGACCCATATGCTCATTATTATTAGAAGATCCTTCTGACATTGTACTGTCACAGATCTACACACATAACAAACAATTTTCAGACATAATCAAAATATCACTTACTAGCCCCACTGAGAAGTTATCTATAAAATGACGTTATACTCTACAAGGTCTTTTATGGAACCTAATCCTATGGTCATGCCGCGGCTCATGACAATAGGGAAGGGCCCACAAAGATCACTTTGCTCTGTACTCTATAGGGGACCTATAAAACCTATCCTCTGATACCAAATTTGTCACATCCCAAAAATTGAACATGTGAAAAGATACTACTCATGAAATAAAATTTTCAAACATACGTCATTTACATATATTCTGTAAGGTTTTACATTCAACCTTAATTATTCATTCCACACTACATAATTATATTCATCTGATAAGCAAATATAGACATACATAGTCTGATATTTCTATCTCATCGCAAGCCTAGGAGACCTATAGAAAGTACAGAGCGTTCCTAGTATCCACATTAATAAGTACTGGTATCCCACCAGACAGAAATAGAGGATAATTCCAATGGGATTCTATTCTTCAAATGGATACTCTTGTTCTTTGTTTTCTGTATCTGAAAAAATAATCATAGGGAGTGTGAGTTTATTTAAAAAATCAGTAAGTAAATAACTGTACTATATAAAATATCAAAAGTACAAATACCATATTTACTCATAATTAATTATCTTATACATCGAGTAGTATGGGACTCTAACCCTTTCAAACTCATGAATAAGATTTCATAGATATACACCGAGTAGTATGGGACTCTAACCCTTTCAAACTCGTGAATAAGATTTCTTAGATATACGCCGAGTAGTATGGGACTCTAACCCTTTCAACTCGGGTATAGGTTTCATAGATATACACTGAGTAGTATGGGACTTTAACCCTTTCAAACTCATGTATTAGATCCCGTAGATCTTTACTCATTAATAAGATAGAGAGAATTTATCACATAGTACAATTGCCATGAAATAAAATAATTTCTACATACTCTTATTTCTACCGATCATCTTATACTCCCATATGAAAAATTGATTGCTTATTATCCCAATAATATTGTAAATGGGACTTATATTGTACTTTGACTAGTAATATCAAATTAGCTTAGCAAGGTTATTCACTCACCTTGATGTTTGTCCAAGTTTACCTTGTTCCACACTAGAATTTGTGTAGGAAAATTTCCTAGTAAAATATATTACAAGGAAACATAAGAAAGGAAACAAAATCACGAAAATACGTAAAATTTTCTGATTGCTACAGTAACGGTTTGCTACAGTAACGGTTCGCTACAGTGCCGGTTTGCTACAGTGTCGGTTCACTACAGTAACGTTGACTGCTACAGTAACGTTGACTGCCGACACTACATTACTGCTACAGTACCTGAAAAAAATTTTCCAGATTTTTTTCCGAAATTTCTGGTCGCTACAGTAACTCGAAGAAAAATTCCAGATTTCCAGTTGCTACAGTACTTCGAATTTTGCAGAAAATCTTTCAAAAAATTCATCCTTTCCTTTCTTTTGATTCAAAACCAGAATCTCAACTCTTTTAACCGATTATAACTCAAATATAACTTCTAAAACAACTGAGATTCACGAATTATCATCAAAATCTTCAAGAACAAAACCTCCTCTAATCTTCCATATAAACTGAAATTTAAGGAAAATAATGAGATTAAAGCTTACCTTTGATCCTTACAAAGCTTTTGAACCGAACAAACAATCAAAACTCTGAAGATCAAAGAAAGGATTTGAAAAGAGGATGAAGAAAAGAGAAAACGTTTTTTTCTGCCTTCCTTCGGCTGAGTGAAAAATGAGGGGGTACTATTGAAACTTTATATTAAATATTTCTAATGGGTTATTCAATAACCCATGGGTATCCATAACCCAACATCCAAACCCATCCAGTCAATTTACAATAAATGGACTAATTGACCATTCTGAAACCACTTTTCCATGAATTTCACCATTCTTAGAATATATCCCACATTGTGCAAATATTTAGTCCAGTCATTTAACTCAATTTTCATAAATAATATTCAAAGAGAATAATTAAATATGAAAATTAAAAATGACCAAAATAAATAACTAAAGTAACGTTGTACATTCTAAAATACTCTTAAGCGAATTATATTCCGAAATTAACGAGTATTACAAGCAATCAGAAAATTTTGCATATTTTCATGATTTTGTTTCCTTTCTTGTGTTTCCTTGTATTATATTTTACTAGAAAATTTTCCTACACAAATTCTAGTGTGGAACAAGGTAAACTTGGACAAAAATCAAGGTAAGTGAATAACCTTGCTAAGCTAATTTGATATTACTAGTCAAAGTACAATATAAGTCCCATTTACAATATTATTGGATATTAATCAATCAATTTTTCATATGACAGTATATGATGATTGGTTTTTTTTTTCACAGAAATTCAAAGGAATAACAGTATGTATAAATTATTTTATTTCATGGAAATTATACTATGTGAGAAATTCTCACTATTTTATTAATGAGTAAAGATCTACGGGATGTAATACATGAGTTTGAAAGGGTTAAAGTCCCATACTACTCAATGCATAACTATAAAAGTCTATACACGAGTTTGAAAGGGGTTAGAGTCCCATACTACTCGGTGTAAATAGATGAAATTATAAATACGAGTTTGAAAGGGGTTAGAGTCCCATACTACTCGGTGTAAATAGAAGAAATTATAAATACGAGTTTGAAAGGGTTAGAGTCCCATACTACTCGGTGTAAATAGAAGAAATTATAAATACGAGTTTGAAAGGATTAGAGTCCCATACTACTCGGTGTAAATAGATGAAATTATAAATACGAGTTTAAAAGGGTTAAAGTCCCATACTACTCGGTGTATATCTATGAAATCTTATTCACGAGTCTAAAATGGGTTAGAGTCCCATACTACTTGATGTATAAGACAAATAATCATATGAGTAAATGTGGTATTTGTACTTTTGATATTTTATATAGTACAGTTATTTACTTACTGAGTTTTAAATAAACTCACACTCCCTATGATTATTTTTTCAGATACAGAAAACAAGGAAGAAGAGTATCTGTTTGAAGATTAGAAGCCCCTTAGAATTATTCTCTATTTCTGTCTGGTGGGATACCAGTACTTATTAATGTGGATATTAGGAACGCTCTGTACTTTCTATAGGTCTCCTAGGCTTGCGATGAGATAGAAACATCAGAATATGTATGTCTATATTTGCTTATCAGATGAATATAATTCTGTAGTGTGGAATGAATGATTAAGGTTGAATGTAAAACTTTACAGAATATATGTAAATAACTTATGTTTGAGAATTTTATCAAATGAGTAGTATCTTTTCACATGTTCAATTTTTGGGATGTGACATTAGGTGTCTCTAACCTTCCAGCTACTAACTAAGTAACTGGAGGGACCAGGGCCTTGCCAGATCTTGTGCGGATTCCCGAAGCGTTTGATTTTTCTCGTGCCATCTAAACTTATTCTACAATTAAAAATAATATGTATCGTCACTATTATGCTTCAAGGGTAAAATACGAAAGAAAATGATTTTAAACTCTATAGGGCTTTTGGTGGATCTTCGTCCTATGGTCGTGCTGCAGTTACGACAATAAGGGAGGACCCACTAAAGACACCTTGCTCTGTAATCACTAGGAGACTTAACAACATTTCCTCTGATACTAACTTTGTTACGACTCGTTTTCTGGGCACATGACCGACACAATGATGAATATTTCATCACTGTAAGCATTTCGATAAATTCCACCCATGAGTTAAATTATTAGTTATTATCTCTATATTATCAAAAATAACTATTTCTTAATAAATACGAAGAAAATATATCAAATTTTCTTATTTTAAATTCATAGAGATGATTTGCATATAATAATAGATCCTCAATATAAAATACATTATTGTACTGAAATACAAGCCAAATACCAAACCCCTGACCTAGATGTCCTAGACGATTACAGAGCAATATAATTTACATCAAAAGAAGGGCCTACCTGACAATGAGAAGGTCCAAGGTGATCTACTCCTCTAGCGGATATTCTTCGCCGGTAACCTGATCTGAACAAAAAAGATTTTACAGAGAGTGTGAGCTTTTAAACTCAATGAACGAATCGACCTCGCGTTAATAAGATTCAAATACATCACCAGTCATGCAAGTATACCCGAAGGATCAAATTCAACCAATAGACATAGTTAGAAATTACATATTAAAGGATAAAAATATATCCAATTCAACAAACGTTACTAGTACTCATCAATGGCAATATATCCCCGAGAGCGCACATAGGTCGACTCACCAATTTTGTATATTTCTGCCATGACGCACAACCTCATCCTCTTAGCTAGGGCCCCTCACAGATTTGTTACCAACCCGAGCTATATTTCTACTGAGAAAATCGTTGTCTCCACACTCGTTGGTCAAGACACCCTTTAAACCGAGTTTTTCGCCTTGCCGTGAGAGGGGGTACTGTCCCGCTCAATCACAATCAATAGTATAGTATTTCATATCATAATCAGAAGTACAATGTAATATTCATTCATACCACAGGTATAGTATATAACTATTTTATAGGTTTATAAACCACAAATCAAGATAACAATTAAACTATTTTTGAAAAGATTCAAACTTCACGTCATGATGAAATACTTGTTTGTCTTAACCATACTTCTAGATTAATTATCCTCCTAAATTTGCTACTCTAAATCCAGTTTACCTCTATAAATCTTGGGAGTGTCCTACGACATACTTTTTATCACCAGTAATGTTAAAATCCTATTAAAACGGGGTCGTTCCACTACGAGTATCACTTCTTTAAGTTGTTACGGAAAAGAGTACACAGATGAATTTCAATGTTCCGCTACGAAGATTTTCATGAAAGATTAGAGAAAATAAATTAGGATTGTTTTCATATAGATATTGTTCATACATATGGTTACTATTCATATGTATAGTCACTATTCATATATACGGTTACTATGTATACGTATATATACTATTCATACCAGAAATAGAGAATACAATCTGTAAAAGAGTACACGAGGTAAGTTCTCAAGAAAGAGTGGAGGGTCGCAATGGACACACTTAAAAATAAAGTATTTCCTTAGCTAAAACTTTTCTAGATATGTATTCTTTACAGTTTATATTCTATTTTGGTAATCAGGGATTCAAAATAATATATAGGCAGCTAAGGACAATTTTTCTGATGTGAAAGATCAGCCAAAGCCGCAACTACAGAGCATACTTAAGAAAATAACTTCTAAAATTTGTAAGACATAGAAAAGACATAGTATCCTTACCTAAGCTAAAAAGGAAATGCCCAAAATCTCGAAGGTCTAGCGTCGGACCAAGAAATCTTAAGGAGAGAAGAAGAGAAGTTGAATGTGTGATTTTGAAAGTGAAATAGAATAGCTTATTTATAAGAAAATTTAAGGGTACTTTTCCATCTACTGTTTCACCTACCCCGTCTCACCTACCAATTTCACTTACTAGTCTCACCTACCAATTTCACTTACAAGTCTCATCTACTAGTATAATCAATTTGCTAATTTAGTTTCCTTTCAATTTAGTCCCTCAGAAAATTCTCTCATATAAAATATCATTTTTCTCCTAATATCTTTCTAATTTTCTCTTATGATCAAACCACATTTAATATTTGACATTTCAATAGTATATGTAAACAGTACCGTATATGCGAATAGTATTATATAGGTGAATAGTTTCGTATACTAGAATAGTAATCATAGTTTACAAACATATATTTATATTATATTTTATTTTTTTCCACGGGTATTACAAGAGATGTGCTTTTCTTTGATCTCATCTCCATTCAGACTTTTATGGTAGCAACAACCACCAAAAAATATGAAAAATTGGTAGAGAATGCTACAAAACACTGGATCGAAGCAACCCTATCTCAACCCAAAAAACATGAGTGAATATGGGACAAATGACATATAAGATACACAACATAGGAAAATGAAGGAACACCAGAGGAAAAGTAAGAGAAACGTAGCATAGGGACCAATGACACAAGATAAACTAACAACAATTTTTTAAGTGCAACTGGATGACACACGCGCAAAAGAGAAATGTACACAAATGGAGATAAACACACAACTAATAGAGGGGTAAAGGACGAATTGGCTATAAATGCAGCACCAAACCACATTAATGTAGAGCTGAAGCAAGTATGCAAAGTGTTCACCAAAACTATGATTTGCGGGTAGAAACTCTTTTGTGCTATAGACTCCAAAACATCTTATTTTGGTACAAAACTACATTAATGCAGTCTAAACAATGGTTCACAATACCGCAACATAAAACCAAATATGTGCTTAGATGTGAGAGTGTATGTATGAAATAGTCTCAGTAACAAATATGTGATTTTATGATGTACTCAAGTTTTAGTACTATTACTTCAATAAGTGAGGATAAAGGATTCAACTATTCAACTAATGAATGTTGAAAAGAAATCTATTGGGAGGGGAGGGGCGAAGAGCTAAAAAGAGGAGTCCATGAGATAAAGAAAAATAAAATGAAGAGAATACACATATATTTTTTAAACTATAACATAATTATAATTTTAATCTCTAAAATTTAAAATATCATACTTTACTTTCTTAAGCTATTATAAAAAAATAAAAATTGTATATATTATTTGAAATATAAATTATTTACTACATAATACTTATACATTTATCATTTTTTTAAAATTCTTTTTCCGCGTACCATGTCACTAGTATTACAAAATATTTCAATATTAACATTAGTTAACATGTAATGTTTTTATTTGTTTTAATTTTTTACATATATTTGGAGGTAATGATATTTAGATACTATTAGATACTAAATATGAATGCCTTATAATGAAAATTTAAACTTAAATTCACTACTTTGCCAAAGATGTTTTTTTTGGGGGGGGGGGTAGATTCAACCTTTGGCCTTGAAGCCATTGCAGTGATAAAAGGTTTGACTATGTGGGTGTTTGTTTTTGTGTTAGAAGGTCTAGAACGTGCGTTGCTTTCTCCAGTATTACGTTTGCAACAAAATCAACTTGTTTGGTTCTGTGTTCCCTCTTCTTACCATAATTGATTTTCTCCCAAAACCTCAATTTCATTGAATACTCCAAAAGATAGCTTCTTGCATAATCGATTGTGGTTAGTAGCTTCATAATCCTCTACGCATTTTCCCTTTCCTCTACTACCATTCTCTGCTCTATCCTTTTTCTTGTTTATGCAATCCAATTTAGGAGATAACCAGATAAACAATGTGTGATATCTCAAATTTAATTACCTTAGAAAATGGGCTAAATAAATAAATGGGCAAGTAAATAAGGATCAAATAGTTATTAAGAAATTTTTGAGAGACATAAATAGAATTTTATCATTGATTAGAGACCTAATTGAATAGAATAAAAATATTTGAGGTCTTTTATTAGTTTTAGCCAAAGAAAAAGTAAGAAAGTAATGTGTGTGTATATATGGACGGAGGAGAGCAAAAGAGGGAGAGATAATGATAAAGAAAATGTGGGGTAATGAGGAAAAATTAAATGATAAAATATTTATATATATGTTTGTAGGGATGTGTGAAGTGAGTGCACGATAGGAAGAAGAAAGAAAGAGGAAAGAAGAGAGAAAGAAAGAGAAAAGAGAGAGAGAAAGAGCAAAGTGAGAGGAAGAGACGAAATACAAAAGAAAAAGAAGAGATAAGACTATGAGAAATATTAGAAGAAAAAGGGATTTAGATCCATATTTAAGACTCGTTCTTCATAAAATAGTTAGTCTTCCATAAAAGTATGATTATTTACGATTTATGATATCTATGTGCATAATCAGTTTTTACAGAATTTCATTTATAAATCTTGTTTTACATGATGAACAAGAGAAATTTAATTATTATCAGTGTAATATTATGCTTTTATGGCTGAAATGATCTGTTTATGTATTTACATGTTTTTAATAAAGTGACTAGCTACTGAAATATTTTATATCTCACTTTTAGAAAATTGATCATTTTAGAAAAAAAGGCAAAAAGGAAGGCTTTGATGATATTAATGATGAGATTGAAGTGTAGAAATATATTTTATAGTAGTTTATGATACAAAGATGTAAAGAAAATAGCAAAGATTATGTAAATTATTTTTGTATATATTCAAGCTCAGATATAATTAATGAGAATCCCGTCAATTTTTTCTACGAGGTTACTATTCACATGAATAGTAAAATTCGTGGAAAGTGACATCCATAATTATTTGGAAGGAAATTATTTAGAAAATTATCTAGTAAACCGATTTAGAGAAGAATTATTATTTTTTAAAGGAAATAAAAAGTCGGGATGTTACACAATAGAAAAGTAAGTACTATGAGTCTTTGATTATCTAAGAGAAATGAGGATGGAGAATTGGAGATAGCTGCATAAAACAAAGGAAACGTAGGTATTTTGTTTTTTGGGAGGAAATAGTTAACAAAACAAAGGAGACAAAGAGGTAAGAGAAAAATAAAAAATGGGTGTGAGAGAGAGAGAGAGATAAAAATTGTCTAAATCCTTCTTTGAGACTCAGTGTGGGGCTAATTTGGAAAAAAAAATATGAGGGAAGAAAAAATTGAAAAGAAAGGAAATGATTATAAAATATAATTTTATATTATATTTATTTATTTATTATAATTTTTATTTATGAATTGATATATGAATTTTTATTAACATGTGTGCATAGAATAAAGGTATATTTTAAATCAAATATTAATATTAATATTAATATTTAAAAGTTATTATTAAAAAATATATTTTTATTAAATTTTATATGATAGAAATTTCATAAAAATAAATGAAATAAAATAATATAATATAATATTCATACATTTTCTAATAATCACACATTTAAAAGTATTTTTGTTAATTAATTTTTAAATAAAATTTATTTTTTAAAATTACTTTTTTTTATAACAATTTATAAATATAAATCAAGTTTATAATAAAATCAATTCTATTTAAAATTAATTTTCAAAATAATTCTACTCAAACATAAATTTATCCATCAAATTTTCAAACGCCACTTTTGTGATTGAAGGCAAATCAAAAATCGTGGACTCGATAAACGACGGTGATCCAAGGGCCCTGATGCCTCCGCTCTCTCGTTGGATTCCCCTTGAAGGGCCCGTGTTTTAGCGAGTTACAGAAAGCATGTTTTGTATAATGTTATCTACTGGTGTATTTCGACCCCTCCTTATACTAAGGAATATAAAGCGCTTTCTTTATCCCCCCAAAAAAAGTAAAAATAAAAACGAAAAAGTGTTATGTTTTAAAGTTCATAAACTAATATTATAATTAAGTTATAACTTAACAAGCTGTTATATAATTCCCCCAAAATAAAATGCTAATTTGACTTACACCAGCAAAATTTTCGGATGATTGATATGCTGGTGTGTTTTATTAGGCGATGCTAATTTGACTTGTATAATAACAAATGTTAAACGTGATCAAATAAAAGAAATAGATTTTTAATTTTATTTTTTAAACTATAAAACTGTAATGATCAAATGAACAATTAAGTAAAAAATAAATAATCTATTTAATCTGCACAAGCTAACCTCATCTGGTTAAATCAAGTACCGTAACTGCTCTAACTCCAAGCAACAATGGAGATCTGGAGAAAGGAGATTAAAATAATTTACAATTAAAAAAGAAATAAAAAAGATTAGGGCAGTGCGCGAAAATTTGTCTTTACTATTTAGTAAGAATCAAAGAGTGTGTAAGTAACGCATCCTCTCCTCTCTTCCTCGCCGCAACTCGAACTTCTCTTAAGGCTTCTGCGATTCCAATGGCGGCCATGACCCGCCTGGTAAGACGTACGTCCTCTATCTCTTATCTGGCAAGTAAATGCTTATCCACGGCGGTTGCATCCGAAACCAGTTCTCACGCGCCTCCGTACAATGCCCCTCTCTTCCACCCGAAGCCCCAGCTTCCTCGCAAAGATCCAAAGGATAGGGATGTCCATTGGATCTTCCTAGGCTGCCCAGGCGTTGGTAAAGGCACCTACGCTAGTCGTCTCTGTGATCTCCTCGGCGTTCCTCACATCGCCACCGGTGATCTCGTTCGTGAAGAGCTCGCGTCCTCTGGCCCCCTCTCTGCCCAGGTTTCGTCCTCTATTTCTTTCTTCTTATGTTTCACTGCAATATTTCACTTGCTTTGATTTGGTGTTGGCTTTAAACTTAATTTATTTGTTTCCCTCCGGGTATGTTGGAATGGTTTGGTGTGAAAATACGGTAGTAGCTTTATATTATTTGAAAACAAATCGAATTGCATATTTTAATTTTGATCATATCACTTATCTATTCGTAGATACCAAGTCATGAATCTCTCTGTTTAAATCACAACAGTCCTGTGAATTAATCCTACAAAACTGTGCTTTTTACTGTTTTGTTGTAGTCCTAATATAGCTCCCGCCACTGCAAAAACTGAATGTGGCAAATGTTCCTTTTTTTTTTTTTTTCTCAATTGGTAGCGTCGTTTTGTTAGCAGTCTATACACTTAAGTTTGCAGAACTGATATTTTATTTAAAATTGCATATTTTAATTGGAAGGGATCTGCGTAGTTTAAATTGTAATTTGACACATTTGGTCTTCTCGCATGGAAAGATCTTGTCTTTTGTTCGTACTCGTGCCCCAAATCGAGTTACTCAGTTTTTTGGCATTTTGCAATAAAGGTTTTCGACTGAAGTGCTCTGAGTTGTAACGTCAGTTATATGATCCTGTACTTGGTAGATCCACGGCCGTTCTTTATGCACAACCATATGCTAAAAATGTCCAATTTAATCATACAGTAAAAGATGAAAGATGAACTCATCTCACTAATAATGCAAATCCACATGGACGTGAAATGTAGCGAGTAATTTTAACCGAGACACCTAGCTAAAATTTTTCAGATGGACATGTGTGATATATATGCGCTTCAAATGATTTGATATTTCCTTCATTTTGCTTCGAAATTTGAATGAACGTGAGCTCACTTTGCAATATATAAATGTTACAAAGCTAACATCTTATGGCATATCTTTGTCCCTATGGTGATATTTAAGAGTGAGATTTTTCAATTTTCAGCTCCTTAAACACTTCAATTACTACTGGTCATGCATTCTCTATTGTTTGATAGTAGATCATAATTCTGTGATGTTTAGTTTTGATACTCATTTTCTGGAAGGAATATTTGCCTGTATACCAATCTAGCATACCTTTAGGTTTAAAAGGTTGAATTTAGTATTGGTTTCATTGAACCTATTTAGGAAAATCTTGATTGCGTCCCTCCTCAATTTGTAAGTGTTTGGGTTGTTGATATCGAGATGGTTAGTTAATTGATAACTCAGTGAGCTTTTACTCATGCATGGTTGTAGTGTTGCAACATAGCGTGACCCAATTGAGTTTTTATGTGTGAACATAAGATAACATTTATTCAAGAAGCAATCTTCTGGTTAATTTGATATTCGTCCTTCTGTTTCTTTCACTGTCTAATTTGTAATTTCCTGGTGTCTTCTACAGCTAGCAGAAATTGTAAATCAAGGTAAATTGGTCTCAGATGAAATCATAATAAGTCTATTGTCAAAGAGACTGGCTTCTGGGGAAGCAAAAGGTGAATCAGGATTTATTCTTGATGGTTTTCCTCGAACAATAAACCAAGCAGTGAGTATTTCTACGTTGATATAGCTCAAATGATTTAATTTCATTAAAGCTGCTTATTTAACCTTTATTTTTTCTGAAATTCTTTAACATGAATACAGGTAACAGAAACATTAATAGTGGGTTTTGATGCTCATGATATAACTTTCCAATGAAAAATTAGAAGACGGAGTTATGGGAGAATATTTTAATTTCATACAGCAATGTATTTGGAATTACACTTCCTTTATATTTTCACCAAACCCACTTCTACTTACGTTTACTATTCTGAAATATCTCTCCAATACCTCTAATTTCATCAGCGTCTCATCTGATGCCTTTACATTGTTTAGTTTCCAGCGATTAACTGACCAAACAAGCAGCGTTATTGTTTCTGCCCAGCCCCAGCACCTCTTTTTTTATTCTTTATCTGTTTAAAATTGCTTAATATTTGGATTTGAATTGCCTTTCTGTTTGCTCAGGAAATTTTGGATGGGGTAACTGACATTGATTTGGTAGTCAATCTGAAGATTCGAGAAGATGTACTGCTTGAGAAATGCCTTGGTAGGAGACTCTGCAGTCAATGTGGGAAAAATTTTAATGTGGCCTCTATTAACATCAAAGGTGAAAATGGGACTCCTGGAATCAGCATGGCGCCTCTTCTTCCCCCTGCCCAGTGTATGTCAAAGCTCATCACTCGTTCAGATGATACTGAAGGAGTAGTCAAAGAAAGGCTTCGCATATACAATGACATGGTATTGCCATATTATGATTGTTATTATTAAATATTAATTTCTTTGTTTGAAGTTGTATGTATGTTATCTTTAGGGCATGTTATAAACTCTATAAATAAGTCCTTGTTTTAGTTCTCTGTCGCTTTGTGTTATTTTGAATTGATTGCTGAGTTGTGAATATGATATTTTTCTTTACGTACCTAATTGTTTTATGGTTTGTTTTGTATTATGTTTGCAGAGTCAGCCTGTGGAGGAATTTTACCGCAGTCAAGGAAAACTATTGGAGTTTGAGCTGCCAGGAGGGATCCCAGAATCATGGCCGAAGTTGCTGCAAGCTCTTAATCTTGATGATTTTGAGCCCAAACAGTCTGTTGCAGCATAAATTATGATGTACCATGAAAGTGAGTATTTTCATTCTTTGCATGCATATGTTGCATGCCTGACAATTTTGCAGGAAATAAAAC
This sequence comes from Biancaea sappan, assembly GCA_037074585.1. Classification (NCBI taxonomy): domain Eukaryota; kingdom Viridiplantae; phylum Streptophyta; class Magnoliopsida; order Fabales; family Fabaceae; genus Biancaea; species Biancaea sappan. The sequence continues at coordinate 50,309,819 of CM073496.1, read as the reverse complement.
ATAAGAAGGGGGACTCTTCTATTTGTATTATTAGAACAAAATCTTGATCAAACTTATGCCCTAAAGGGCTTTCCATTCCTATCATTATTGTATTGGGTAAGTTCAATACGGCCGGGGCTTGGTGTAACTCTCTGTGATTTGGAGAGTTTATGACAGCATTGCTGCATAGATGGTTGATTAGCAATAATCTTCTATAGAACCGGTACACCATTACTGTAATAATATTTTCGGGATGGATAAGTCTATGGAGAGCTCAACTTCTTAAAAGGTTGAGACTTTTACTGTTAGATCACCTTGGAATTTGTGTAAAGTATTTTTTAATTATCATATATATAAATTTTGAGATGATCTAATGGCAAGAGGATTTAACCTTTTAAGAAATTGAGCTATCCATAGATTTTTCTTTTCAGTATAAGTTATTTCATGATTTATGATGTTATTTAACTATTATTGTTGACCCTACTCATTAATGATATGACATCTCGAGTTTTGACTGTGCCTGTTGCTCTGAAATTTCAACTATTTGTAGGCTTAGTGAGCACAATCCAATCATAGACTGCTGGAATCTTTATCTGATTGGAATTTTAATTTTCCTTCGGAGTAGCGCGTATGATATTATTTGTTTTCTAGTTTATTAATAATCCTCCGAATGTACCCATCCTCCCAGAAGACATGGGAAAGCTTCTATGTTTGGGTGGAGCGAGATGGGGTTTGTGAAAGGATGGGGACATTTTGGTCCAATGCAGCTGGCCGAGCTGGTTTGCTCAAGTATTGCTAACCAGTAAGTTTACACAGCTGCTAAATTCAGACAGGGCAAAATACCAGCTCTTGCCTGCTTAGATTTGCATGGTGCAAGATAGATTTTGCCCCACATTTTATCTTGTCAATACCAGCCACCCAATGCAACTGTTGGTCACTTTTACTTCTTTATCTCTTTTATTCCCGATTACGTTACGGCATGCTGTACGAGTCACTGTCTTAGTGCATGTGATTTTTTTTTTCCCTTTTGGATTTCTAAGTATTTCTTCGAAGGCCAGCTCGGCCCGTCCAGCAAGTAATTGGTGACAGGGTAGGAAAGTTGACAAATGAAGATTGAGTAAATTTTGCGGGTATTCATTAGGTGCATTTACATACTGTAGGTCTGAATTGAGATAGATTCCCATTAACTTAATGGCTAGTTTAATTATCAATATTCAATTCTATTTATAAACTCATTAGTGTGATAGATATTATACATTGAAGCTTTGGAGTTTGAGCATGCAGATTCAAGCATTGTGAGTATTTATACCTACACAACTTTGAAGTTCTCTGGCATCCTTTGTCCCATTCCCAAAACTCAATTAAAATGAGAAAAGAAGTACTACATAATATAAAGGTAGTTAATCGTTATTAGAAGGACAAAAGTTATAACAAAAATAATTGTAAGTTAAATTTTTATTAAAATTTTGATACATGTCAAGTCATAAATATCATATATTATTATAAGCGGTCAAGTTAAAATTTAATATGAAAAATTTTGTCGTTCATTGCAATTTTATTCGGCTTGAATTCGATTAGTTGACACTTGGAGTATGATATTTGGATATCAGTTTATTTAAAAAAAATCATACATTATAATTGATGAAATGATTTATATTAATATATGGTTTTGAACCTTTTTGATATTTGTGATTTATTAAATCATATTAATATAAATATAATATTGTATTTTCTTATAAATAATCTTATTTAAATGAAAAATGATAAAAGAAACAAAAGTGGAACACTCAATTCCACACCTCCCAGCCAGGTGAGTGTACTACACTATGCACCTACGCATGGAGTGCTCTTAAGTGGGTGAATGCCGTGTTTAACCAACTTACCCTTCACAAAATCATTTTTAATATATTCTCTTCTCATATAAAATATTTACACCCAGAGACAGAATTCAAAAAGTTCGTAGCTTTAAGATTTTTTTAAAACTTTTCCGTCAGTGGCATGCTTACTTTCTATTTTTGTTCTTAATTATGTATTATGTGCGATTTCATCTTTGATGCACAAATTGTTCACACACCATTTCGACAAGTGAAAATGGAGCTTTGATATGGGGTATTAGTACGCATTCGGATTGCGTGCTTATCTTAAATTGTGGTTGTCTGATCAACAACGATTTAAGACAAACACTTATATCGTGGTCGTCGAATCTGTTTGATCCAATGATCATGATCCTTGTTAGTGAAACCTCTCACTAACCAACTTCTTTTTTCGTGCAACTCCCTTCAACCTGTCACACCCTCCACCCACTTGCGCAGATGACTCGAGACCCTCCTTGAACGACTCGTCTTCTTCGAATGGAACAAGGACTATCGTGAGATATTAAAAATTGTAGAAGAGGTTCTCGTGCTTCCATCCTTCTTTGTCGTCAACTTCTCTGTCGTCTCTCTGTAGTCGCCTTCGTCTTCAGTTGTCAGCGGCATCGCCGATCTGTGTATTTCGACAATGTGAGATATTGTAAAAGGTTTCCTGCACTTCTATCATTCTTCCTCGTTAGCTGCCCTATTGTCTCTTTGGTAGCCACCTTCGTCTCCGGTTGTTAGCGACGTTGCCAGTCTATGCATTCTGGCATATTCATCTCTACACCATTTTTGTTTTTGGAGAAGCACATTCATTCCCACTATTGTGTTGGGTATTGGAGAAGCTCTATATCTTTTTTGTTCCTTGTCCTTTGCCATGTGCTAGTGTGACTATTTTTCCCCCTCTCCCAAAAATGCCAACTACGAAATGACTATAAAATATTACAAGTATAAGTTTACACAACTTAGAATAAGAATAAAAGCTAGGGTGTGTAAATAGAAATAGGGTGTAAATAGAATTGAATCATCAAATAGAGTGTAAAGAAGCAACTTTTTTTATTCTTACTGTAAAATATTCAGAGTTTGAAGCATTAAGCATACAAACAAATAGGGGGGAAGTTTCAAAAGAAGGAACACGTTCTCAGCATGATGGAAAAAGTTAAATCAATTTCTAAACATTGATATTATGAATATGATAGTCAATCAATATTTGGATTTTCTTTGTGATAAAAAAAATACTTTATTATAATTATACATGTGCTAGACAAATATATTTGGCCCTACTGTGCATTATTGTATATATACATGAATTGATGAAGAATAGATGTCTTATTGGTATAGTGTACTTATTCATTTGGGAAAAAAAATAGATGTCTTATATTTCTAATTAGCCCAATATGTTTGTGAGAATTTTTTTGATAGTACGATCTATTTCTAATATTATCTTTTTTTTAAGACAACTTCATGAGAATACCAATGAAGGCAACTCGGAAGTCAACATTTGAATGAAATTTGATAATTTGGATGATGCATGAAATTTTTGGAAGGAATATGTCAGGACAGTCATGTTTGGGGTGAGGAAGGATACTCACTAATAGCAAAAAAGATAAGACAATCGTAACATCCATGAGATATGTTTGTTCCAAAGAGAGTTTTCATGAGTCAAAAAGAAATGGTACAAACATTAAGAATCCCTGTGTGGAGACTAGAATTTGATGTATGGCCAAATTGAGGTCGAAACTTGATGGTGGAAAATATAAAGTATGCATGATTGTAGAGGAACATGATCATGCACTGCACATGGAAGAAACTAGTCATATGCTTTCTTCACAATGAAGAATTACTGAAGCCCAGGCATATGAGATCGAGTTGGCTGATGACATTGGCCTTAGGCAAAAAGCTAGTTTCAATTTGATGAACAAGCATGCAGGGAAGAGCTAGCGTTGGATATATGAGTTTAGATGCCAAAACTGTTTGAGGTGTAGAAGGCAACGGAACATAGTGTAAGGAGATGTCGATGTGCTTTTGCAATATTTTCAGAAGCAACTGTATGAGAATTCATCATTCTTTCATGCATATCAGATGGACTCCGATGAACAAATTACCAATGTCTTTTGGGCTGATCTAATGATGCTTATCAACTATGGGTTGTTTACCACATTTGGCACCAATAAGAAGGATATGCAGCTTGCTGTGATCTGTGGATTTAACCACTTTAGATGAATGATGATCTTTGGGGCAACGTTATTGTATGATGAGACTGTTGAGTTCTTTAAATGGCTATTTGAGACATTTCTAGAAGCTCATCAACATAAGTATCCTCTCACGATTTTCAAGGACCAAGATGCATTAATGGCAAGAGCATTGAGGGAGTTGATGCCAGACATGGTGCATAGATTATGCACAAGGCACTTGATGCGCAATGTCGTGAAACAGTTAGCCCATTTGCCTAGGGGAGAATCCCATATGTTAAAGGAATTGTCACGGTGCATGTACGAACTCATCGATGAAGATGAGTTTAAGGCGGCTTGGTGCAAGATGTTAATAGACTACAATGTTCAAGAAAATATATGGCTAGAATCGACATATGATATAAGAGAAGTACACAATTGAGTGAAAGTCTAATTCTGACTTGAAAGAGTTATTAAACCCAAAAGTCGATCTTGTTCTATTCTTCAAGCACTTTGAAAGAATAGTAGAGGAGAAATGATACAATCAGCTAAAGACTGAGTATGATTCTAGAGAGGAACTTCCACGAGTCAAAAACTTAAAGTCACAGATGTTAAAACAAGCTTCAGTGAATTAAACTTTCCCTATCTTTAACTTATTCTATCAAGAATATAATAATGTTGTTGAGAGATGTGTAAAGGAAAGCGATGAAAGTCAGCCTATGAATAATATGACATTTCTCTTTATAATAAGAAGAGAGAATACAAAGTATCTTTTGATCCTTCAGATAATACGATCATGTGTAGTTGTAGGAAGTTTGAAAGCTTTGGTATTTTGTGCTGCTATGCCTTGAAGGTCTATGACCACAATGATATCAAAGTACTCTCTGAAGAGTACATCATGCGTCAACAGGAAAAGGAGGCAAGGGCTGGTGTGATATCCAATGTGAAGGAGAATGATATATTGAAGGACCCTAAATTGGATGTTAGGCATCAATTTAGGGAGCTAACTCGAAAAGTAATGAGAATTGTGTCCGAAGCTGGTAGGTCAATGGATGTATCATTGGCGATGGATGACTTGTTGGATGAGATCAGTAAGAAAGTTAGTATTGTACTCCATTATATAGGGAAAGATTTGAATACGAACCTAGATGCCATCATTGTCTACATGCCTCAGTGCATGTCAGGCAATGGAATTCAAGCAACACGATCAGTGCACATCAAGCAATGGAATTCAAGCAAAAAGAGGGTGCAAAAAAATAAGAGACGATATAAAAATTGTGTTGAGGTTCAGAGAAAGAAAAATAATAAAGTATCAACTATAGCATATAAATTGTGTTTTCTTTTGTTATTTGATTTCACCTTTCTTATACATATTTATCTAATTTGACATTTGTTATGCATTTCTCATGTAGGTAAATGAAGCACAAAGTGGAGTATCATGCTCGGAACCTTCGGCACCCTAAGCACTTGTTGCAGAAATGAGTTTCATAGAAATGCTAATGGTTAGTGCTTATTGTTATGCATATTTCATTGTAATCTTAGTAATTGTACTAATATGTGTTATTTCTTAACATAGGCACTCATTGATCATTCAATAGCACTCATTGATCATTCAATAGCACTCATTGATCATTCAATACTCTCGCTTGAAGCATTGCGATTTGGTCTAAGGTTTTCCACATTTAGACTATTGAGGTTAGTTTTGGAAATGTTAATGTGAAATATTGAGTTTAATATAATCATCATATTCCATTAAGGTTAGTAACATTGAGTTTAATTAATCATCATATTCCATTGTGCAAAATCATCATATTCATATTAACATGATTAATATAATCATCCATTGAGCTTAATATGATCATCATATTCCATTAAAACCTTAGCCATATTCCCTTTCTCTCTTTGTAGGTAACTAGTAGTGAAAGCTCCTTTGATGAGCTTTTGAATTCAGAAGAGATGAATCATCAATTGGCTTCTTTCAAGACCACCTCATGTTTTTATGACATGTAGAATCATCAATTGATGAGTGAAATGTTGAAATGTAGAAAAATGTACTAAATCAAATGAAATAAATGAAGAAATGTAGAAAAATGTCTTCTATTTTGAGACATTTTTTTTTCTTTTAGGGTATACCTTCTTGTAAAGGAAGATTTTGTAATTTGACCAAGTTCTATACTGAAGCAAACAAAAGAAATGTGGAAAAATGTCTTCTTCTACTTTCTTTTAATGCAGCTCTGAACCAGAAAAATACTTAAGAAAGAAAGACATAATAAGTAACTAGAAAATAACTTTTTTTTATTAATAAGTATTTGACATCAAGTCTCCATACAAATTCATCCTATTTACCTCGTTAAAATTGAATGATCCTAAGAAAAATTAACAAGAAGAAAGACATGGTAACTGTCACGACCCGTTTTCTGGGCACATGACCGGCACAATGATGAATCTCTCATCACTGTAAGCCTTCCGATAAATATATCAAATTTTCTTATCTGAAAATCATAGAGATGATTTGCATGTAATCATAGATTATCAATTTAAAATACATTGACATACAAGCCAAATGTCGAACCCCTGAACTAGATGTCCTAGACGATTACAGAGCAACATAATCTATAACAGAAGAGAGGTCTACCCGACAACGGGAAGGTCCAAAGTGATTGTAATATCCCAAGAATTTTTATGAATATTTAAAGTCTGATTTGAAGTTTAGTGAAAAATTTAATTATGTGGAAAATTTTCTTTTTGAATTAGTGAAGAAAATGAGGAAATAGAAATTTTTATTTTTAATTTAGGAAATTTTTACAAATTCTCAAGGACATGTGGGGAAGAGAAAGGCATGGCGCCCAGGCGCCAGGTGTGTCGGAAAACCTTAGCTCATTTTCAATCGGCCATAACTTCTTCATACGGACTCCTTTTTGGGCAAACTTTATATCGTTGGAAAGTTCTTTGAGTCTAGTTTCCAATGGTATAAGTTTCATTTAGATATTCATTACCGATTAGGAGTTATGACTTAAGATGTGAGTAAAGGTCGAGAGTAGTGGTAGGAAATTTCTCTATTTCGTAACCCTAATGTTTTTGTCTGGTTACAATAGGAATGGTCAAGGTGCAAAGTGGGAGTGCCGAGAGCGTGAAATCCAGGTGAGTGGGTTAATACTTGCTATGATTAAATATCTGTTATTGACTTTTTGCATCATAGTGGAAATATGTTGTATATCCAAGTTTGAAGAGGATGATGTGGAACGATGAGGCATAAACAATTGTGGAACGTGTCTGGTAATGTATATAATTATATTTTCTTATTTTCCCATGAATGGAGGTTATATAATGGATTGTGAATGGCATGTGAACTGAGTTGAATAATTGTTCTATATTATGGGTTATGTTGTATACATGCTATGTTGCTGGAACCACATTTATTATGTTGTGGCTTGAATTGTAAATGACTGAGTTGTGTATGTGGCTCAAGATTATGATTGAGGATGTTTTTATATATGATTGTGATTGTGTTTGACTGGAAAGGAAAGGCATGGTGGTGCACCCCATGGAGAAATTTATGTGAAGTTATAAGGGTGGAGATTATAAATGGAGCGATAAGGGTGGATGCGGCAGGGGCCGCGGGCAACGATCCAGAGGTATTCTGGACGACCCGGTTGGTACGGGAAATTTGTGTGAAATTGATTTCACCGATTGTTGTTGTGAACTTTTGAATTATGTTGAAATGTATTTGATTTATTTGGATATTGTCGTGAAGTACTACGAATAATATCATATCATATGATGATCGATTTACGTATGATTGCTGCATGTTATCATTATGATGTATGATATTTTTTTGTCATAATGTTGTGTTATCTACTCACTGGGCACGTGGTTTGCTCATACCCCTCTTATTGATATTTTTTTTCAGAGTTGACAGCTGAAGGTAAATATCGGAACAAGGAATTATGGATCCTTAGTCCATGATTACCTTTTCATTTGTTCAGGATAAAGGTATAATAGTTAAGTTTTATTCTAAGTTGTATAAATTTAGAAATCTCTGTAATCGGGTAGGTTCATTCACTGATGTAATGTGAGTAATTGTAGTATGTATAAAGAACTCGTTTTGGTTGCATGAAAAAGAATTGTATGATTTTTAAGAGAAAGATAGGCTTACGGAGGTGAAATGAAATTCACTTTCCGTGCCGGTCACGTGCTCAAATTTTGGGACGTGACAAGTTGGTATCAGAGCTTTGGGATTAGGTCTCCTACCGATTACAGAGTAAGGTAACCTTAGTGGGATCTCCTCTATCGTGGTGAACCCGGGCACGACTATAGAGAGATGGCTCCACTGAAGGTCCTGTAGGATGTTTTCATTTCCTTTTCCTCCAAGACTTGTCTTTTCTTATGAATTATGTTTTTAGTTTTAGTTTTAGAGAGTTATGGCTATACTTTTGAACTCGGTAAGGGAAAGGTTATTATTTGTTTTGATTCCGTTGCTGTCGGATCAAATTGTATGTATGGGGCTTTATATGTTAAATTCATGATTGATTTTGTGTGACTGATTTATTTTATCTTTCTTAATTTTATTATTACTATTTTTGGAGTACCATCCCATAAAAGAAACCACTGGCATTAAAAGCAGAAGGATTACATTGCAAAAAAAAAAAAAAAAACAATTACTCATGCATGAGTAATCTAAAAGCGAGGTGGTCTCGGATTAGGAGGGTTGTACTGTATCATCACCCCTCGACCATTCCTTGGAGCGAGAGACAGAGCAATATCGCGGAGGGTAGTGTAAATCCCATTCATACAATCAACACTTCTTTGTTGTTGATTGCAGAAGCACTGGGTAGACCAATAGAAGAACCTGTCTATTCTTGAAGTCATTTCTGCATGATTGCGTTTAGTTAACTTCTCTAGGTTTTCTATCATCTTTTTCAGATTTTTGACCTCCTGCTCTAGACAGGCGATTTTGTCCTCCGAGGTATGGCCCGTGCTAGTCTCCTCAGCTTCCTCGATCTTCTTCATTTTCTTCTCCTTCTGCTTCTCTGGAGACCCCTCAAAAGGTCTTTTGCCCTTGTCTTTGCCCAGACTTAAGTTTAAGTCGAGCTCTTCTCTCCTGGCATCCACTGTGAGATCAATGTACTTCCTTGTGGCCATGATTTGGAAAATTTAGAAATTTATGTCGAAGTATGAGAAGAGAGGAATGCTGAGAAGTTGTAGGCTTAGAGATGATTACTCTTTGTGGTGTGGTAACTGAGAACGTTGGGATAGTTCTTATAGAGGAAAAATTTGAACTCAGAGACAAAGAAGATATCTCTTCGCCGCACCCTATACGCTTAACCTATGGATTTCTGCAAGCTGGAAGCTAGGAGTCTAGGGTAGGCATGCACACCAACAACGCGTCGCATTAATGGCAAAACCACGAAAGTCAATATTCGGTGGATTTGCGGCCGATTTACACTTGGTTTTTCCATTTCTCTCGTTGGCATTTTCTGAAATTGAAGGAAGTCGACAATGTAGCCATTACAGAGTGTCTTGGATGTTTTCACGATGAACTAAAATGTATTTCTATGCTTTCTTGTATTGTTCTTGAAAGCCTTCAGTTAAGTATAATATACATGATTGATTGAATTATACTGTGATTATATGTATCTAAATACATATGATATGTATGTATGTTATTCATGCATAGAGAGTGAAGGTTATTTGTTATGGCCAGGAATAATATGTAATGATTCTACATACATTCAGAGAATGAGAAGTCTGAAATTTAAAAGAACTTGAATAGATGAAAATATATATAGATAATGATGTATCTCTATGTTTATACATATATACATATATGCTCGTAGAGGCAAGTGAAAGGTAAAATTTTTCTCTCACTTTATGGAACGCTTGATGTGTAGATGTGAGAAGTTTTTATTTTAATATGTATGTTTGAAAATGTGTAAGCTTAGGGCAAAGCCACGGATTAGAAACCTAGATAAGGCTAGTATGAAGCTACCCGTTCATGGAGTAATATCTCGATTTAGAATTATTGGATAAGACAAATACAGAGTTAAGAAGCCATAAATTGAAGCGGCGATTAGTTTAATAATTTGAGCAAGAGTCAAAAGTTAGCCGAAATTTTTGAGGAAATCTTTTGTATTAGATTATATTTTGTTATTTTCTGGCATGCTTATCTGAGACCGTTGGCATTGCGTCGGATAAGGTCTGTAGGTCATCTTTAGAGTATGATGTAAAGGTTTTGTAGCCCTAAATTTCGTCTATATATAATGGATGCCCCATTACGCTGCTCACTACACTAAAAGTTTATATCTATAAGCTTTCTAGCATCAAACTTCTCCTTCTGTACAACCTTTATAGCTCAGAAAAATATGGCCGGCAATAAATCTTTCAATTTAAATTTTGAGGCTGGCAAGGTAGAGCTGGATCTAAATCTTAGCCTGGAGAATTATAAGAATAAGAGATCCATGGAAGAGTCACCAGAGGCTAAGAAAAGAAAAAGGGATGTAGTAGAGTTAGAGGATGTTAGCACAGCAACATCTTCTAATAATGAGCTTGCGCTTATGAGACAAAAGATGGAGGACTTGGAAAGACTGATAAACCGCCACTTTGAGGACCAGGGGAGATTGATAAATCGTCTCTTTACAGAACAAGAGAAGCTTTTGAACCGTCATTTTAGGGAATTGGCGAATAGAGTTGATAGACATTCGATGTTTGCAACTCAAAATTTTCGTGACCAACAAGCGAGATGTATTGACTGTATGAATGGAGTGACTTCTGTACTTCGCCAAATTTCCCAGACGTTTCCTCCAGAAACTCTTTCTAGGCTGCAACGATTAACTTCCTCCTTAAGGTCTGAAGCACCTTCTTCTTCTAGACCTGGAGCATCTTCTGCATTTCAAAAGCCTCCTCGTTCTTAATTTATCTTTTCTTTTGTTTGTACCTAAAGCTGATGTTTGATCTAATGTTTAAGTATTAAAATTATCTGTTTTGTAAATCAAGTTCAGCTTGTTGCCTGTAACTTATGTATTAGAAATAAAAATATGTTGAACTTGTTATATTTTGTACTTGATTGTGAAAATTCTAAGAGAGAGAATGAGATATAAACAAAATATTGGCATTTGCTTCAATCTTGAGGTAAGTTTTGAATTCGGAGGACCGAATTCTTTTAAGGGGGGAAGAATGTAATATCCCAAGAATTTTTATGAATATTTAAAGTCTGATTTGAAGTTTAGTGAAAAATTTAATTATGTGGAAAATTTTCTTTTTGAATTAGTGAAGAAAATGAGGAAATAGAAATTTTTATTTTTAATTTAGGAAATTTTTACAAATTCTCAAGGACATGTGGGGAAGAGAAAGGCATGGCGCCCAGGCGCCAGGTGTGTCGGAAAACCTTAGCTCATTTTCAATCGGCCATAACTTCTTCATACGGACTCCTTTTTGGGAAAACTTTATATCGTTGGAAAGTTCTTTGAGTCTAGTTTCCAATGGTATAAGTTTCATTTAGATATTCATTACCGATTAGGAGTTATGACTTAAGATGTGAGTAAAGGTCGAGAGTAGTGGTAGGAAATTTCTCTATTTCGTAACCCTAATGTTTTTGTCTGGTTACAATAGGAATGGTCAAGGTGCAAAGTGGGAGTGCCGAGAGCGTGAAATCCAGGTGAGTGGGTTAATACTTGCTATGATTAAATATCTGTTATTGACTTTTTGCATCATAGTGGAAATATGTTGTATATCCAAGTTTGAAGAGGATGATGTGGAACGATGAGGCATAAACAATTGTGGAACGTGTCTGGTAATGTATATAATTATATTTTCTTATTTTCCCATGAATGGAGGTTATATAATGGATTGTGAATGGCATGTGAACTGAGTTGAATAATTGTTCTATATTATGGGTTATGTTGTATACATGCTATGTTGCTGGAACCACATTTATTATGTTGTGGCTTGAATTGTAAATGACTGAGTTGTGTATGTGGCTCAAGATTATGATTGAGGATGTTTTTATATATGATTGTGATTGTGTTTGACTGGAAAGGAAAGGCATGGTGGTGCACCCCATGGAGAAATTTATGTGAAGTTATAAGGGTGGAGATTATAAATGGAGCGATAAGGGTGGATGCGGCAGGGGCCGCGGGCAACGATCCAGAGGTATTCTGGACGACCCGGTTGGTACGGGAAATTTGTGTGAAATTGATTTCACCGATTGTTGTTGTGAACTTTTGAATTATGTTGAAATGTATTTGATTTATTTGGATATTGTCGTGAAGTACTACGAATAATATCATATCATATGATGATCGATTTACGTATGATTGCTGCATGTTATCATTATGATGTATGATATTTTTTTGTCATAATGTTGTGTTATCTACTCACTGGGCACGTGGTTTGCTCATACCCCTCTTATTGATATTTTTTTTCAGAGTTGACAGCTGAAGGTAAATATCGGAACAAGGAATTATGGATCCTTAGTCCATGATTACCTTTTCATTTGTTCAGGATAAAGGTATAATAGTTAAGTTTTATTCTAAGTTGTATAAATCTAGAAATCTCTGTAATCGGGTAGGTTCATTCACTGATGTAATGTGAGTAATTGTAGTATGTATAAAGAACTCGTTTTGGTTGCATGAAAAAGAATTGTATGATTTTTAAGAGAAAGATAGGCTTACGGAGGTGAAATGAAATTCACTTTCCGTGCCGGTCACGTGCTCAAATTTTGGGACGTGACAAGTTGGTATCAGAGCTTTGGGATTAGGTCTCCTACCGATTACAGAGTAAGGTAACCTTAGTGGGATCTCCTCTATCGTGGTGAACCCGGGCACGACTATAGAGAGATGGCTCCACTGAAGGTCCTGTAGGATGTTTTCATTTCCTTTTCCTCCAAGACTTGTCTTTTCTTATGAATTATGTTTTTAGTTTTAGTTTTAGAGAGTTATGGCTATACTTTTGAACTCGGTAAGGGAAAGGTTATTATTTGTTTTGATTCCGTTGCTGTCGGATCAAATTGTATGTATGGGGCTTTATATGTTAAATTCATGATTGATTTTGTGTGACTGATTTATTTTATCTTTCTTAATTTTATTATTACTATTTTTGGAGTACCATCCCATAAAAGAAACCACTGGCATTAAAAGCAGAAGGATTACATTGCAAAAAAAAAAAAAAAAACAATTACTCATGCATGAGTAATCTAAAAGCGAGGTGGTCTCGGATTAGGAGGGTTGTACTGTATCATCACCCCTCGACCATTCCTTGGAGCGAGAGACAGAGCAATATCGCGGAGGGTAGTGTAAATCCCATTCATACAATCAACACTTCTTTGTTGTTGATTGCAGAAGCACTGGGTAGACCAATAGAAGAACCTGTCTATTCTTGAAGTCATTTCTGCATGATTGCGTTTAGTTAACTTCTCTAGGTTTTCTATCATCTTTTTCAGATTTTTGACCTCCTGCTCTAGACAGGCGATTTTGTCCTCCGAGGTATGGCCCGTGCTAGTCTCCTCAGCTTCCTCGATCTTCTTCATTTTCTTCTCCTTCTGCTTCTCTGGAGACCCCTCAAAAGGTCTTTTGCCCTTGTCTTTGCCCAGACTTAAGTTTAAGTCGAGCTCTTCTCTCCTGGCATCCACTGTGAGATCAATGTACTTCCTTGTGGCCATGATTTGGAAAATTTAGAAATTTATGTCGAAGTATGAGAAGAGAGGAATGCTGAGAAGTTGTAGGCTTAGAGATGATTACTCTTTGTGGTGTGGTAACTGAGAACGTTGGGATAGTTCTTATAGAGGAAAAATTTGAACTCAGAGACAAAGAAGATATCTCTTCGCCGCACCCTATACGCTTAACCTATGGATTTCTGCAAGCTGGAAGCTAGGAGTCTAGGGTAGGCATGCACACCAACAACGCGTCGCATTAATGGCAAAACCACGAAAGTCAATATTCGGTGGATTTGCGGCCGATTTACACTTGGTTTTTCCATTTCTCTCGTTGGCATTTTCTGAAATTGAAGGAAGTCGACAATGTAGCCATTACAGAGTGTCTTGGATGTTTTCACGATGAACTAAAATGTATTTCTATGCTTTCTTGTATTGTTCTTGAAAGCCTTCAGTTAAGTATAATATACATGATTGATTGAATTATACTGTGATTATATGTATCTAAATACATATGATATGTATGTATGTTATTCATGCATAGAGAGTGAAGGTTATTTGTTATGGCCAGGAATAATATGTAATGATTCTACATACATTCAGAGAATGAGAAGTCTGAAATTTAAAAGAACTTGAATAGATGAAAATATATATAGATAATGATGTATCTCTATGTTTATACATATATACATATATGCTCGTAGAGGCAAGTGAAAGGTAAAATTTTTCTCTCACTTTATGGAACGCTTGATGTGTAGATGTGAGAAGTTTTTATTTTAATATGTATGTTTGAAAATGTGTAAGCTTAGGGCAAAGCCACGGATTAGAAACCTAGATAAGGCTAGTATGAAGCTACCCGTTCATGGAGTAATATCTCGATTTAGAATTATTGGATAAGACAAATACAGAGTTAAGAAGCCATAAATTGAAGCGGCGATTAGTTTAATAATTTGAGCAAGAGTCAAAAGTTAGCCGAAATTTTTGAGGAAATCTTTTGTATTAGATTATATTTTGTTATTTTCTGGCATGCTTATCTGAGACCGTTGGCATTGCGTCGGATAAGGTCTGTAGGTCATCTTTAGAGTATGATGTAAAGGTTTTGTAGCCCTAAATTTCGTCTATATATAATGGATGCCCCATTACGCTGCTCACTACACTAAAAGTTTATATCTATAAGCTTTCTAGCATCAAACTTCTCCTTCTGTACAACCTTTATAGCTCAGAAAAATATGGCCGGCAATAAATCTTTCAATTTAAATTTTGAGGCTGGCAAGGTAGAGCTGGATCTAAATCTTAGCCTGGAGAATTATAAGAATAAGAGATCCATGGAAGAGTCACCAGAGGCTAAGAAAAGAAAAAGGGATGTAGTAGAGTTAGAGGATGTTAGCACAGCAACATCTTCTAATAATGAGCTTGCGCTTATGAGACAAAAGATGGAGGACTTGGAAAGACTGATAAACCGCCACTTTGAGGACCAGGGGAGATTGATAAATCGTCTCTTTACAGAACAAGAGAAGCTTTTGAACCGTCATTTTAGGGAATTGGCGAATAGAGTTGATAGACATTCGATGTTTGCAACTCAAAATTTTCGTGACCAACAAGCGAGATGTATTGACTGTATGAATGGAGTGACTTCTGTACTTCGCCAAATTTCCCAGACGTTTCCTCCAGAAACTCTTTCTAGGCTGCAACGATTAACTTCCTCCTTAAGGTCTGAAGCACCTTCTTCTTCTAGACCTGGAGCATCTTCTGCATTTCAAAAGCCTCCTCGTTCTTAATTTATCTTTTCTTTTGTTTGTACCTAAAGCTGATGTTTGATCTAATGTTTAAGTATTAAAATTATCTGTTTTGTAAATCAAGTTCAGCTTGTTGCCTGTAACTTATGTATTAGAAATAAAAATATGTTGAACTTGTTATATTTTGTACTTGATTGTGAAAATTCTAAGAGAGAGAATGAGATATAAACAAAATATTGGCATTTGCTTCAATCTTGAGGTAAGTTTTGAATTCGGAGGACCGAATTCTTTTAAGGGGGGAAGAATGTAATATCCCAAGAATTTTTATGAATATTTAAAGTCTGATTTGAAGTTTAGTGAAAAATTTAATTATGTGGAAAATTTTCTTTTTGAATTAGTGAAGAAAATGAGGAAATAGAAATTTTTATTTTTAATTTAGGAAATTTTTACAAATTCTCAAGGACATGTGGGGAAGAGAAAGGCATGGCGCCCAGGCGCCAGGTGTGTCGGAAAACCTTAGCTCATTTTCAATCGGCCATAACTTCTTCATACGGACTCCTTTTTGGGCAAACTTTATATCGTTGGAAAGTTCTTTGAGTCTAGTTTCCAATGGTATAAGTTTCATTTAGATATTCATTACCGATTAGGAGTTATGACTTAAGATGTGAGTAAAGGTCGAGAGTAGTGGTAGGAAATTTCTCTATTTCGTAACCCTAATGTTTTTGTCTGGTTACAATAGGAATGGTCAAGGTGCAAAGTGGGAGTGCCGAGAGCGTGAAATCCAGGTGAGTGGGTTAATACTTGCTATGATTAAATATCTGTTATTGACTTTTTGCATCATAGTGGAAATATGTTGTATATCCAAGTTTGAAGAGGATGATGTGGAACGATGAGGCATAAACAATTGTGGAACGTGTCTGGTAATGTATATAATTATATTTTCTTATTTTCCCATGAATGGAGGTTATATAATGGATTGTGAATGGCATGTGAACTGAGTTGAATAATTGTTCTATATTATGGGTTATGTTGTATACATGCTATGTTGCTGGAACCACATTTATTATGTTGTGGCTTGAATTGTAAATGACTGAGTTGTGTATGTGGCTCAAGATTATGATTGAGGATGTTTTTATATATGATTGTGATTGTGTTTGACTGGAAAGGAAAGGCATGGTGGTGCACCCCATGGAGAAATTTATGTGAAGTTATAAGGGTGGAGATTATAAATGGAGCGATAAGGGTGGATGCGGCAGGGGCCGCGGGCAACGATCCAGAGGTATTCTGGACGACCCGGTTGGTACGGGAAATTTGTGTGAAATTGATTTCACCGATTGTTGTTGTGAACTTTTGAATTATGTTGAAATGTATTTGATTTATTTGGATATTGTCGTGAAGTACTACGAATAATATCATATCATATGATGATCGATTTACGTATGATTGCTGCATGTTATCATTATGATGTATGATATTTTTTTGTCATAATGTTGTGTTATCTACTCACTGGGCACGTGGTTTGCTCATACCCCTCTTATTGATATTTTTTTTCAGAGTTGACAGCTGAAGGTAAATATCGGAACAAGGAATTATGGATCCTTAGTCCATGATTACCTTTTCATTTGTTCAGGATAAAGGTATAATAGTTAAGTTTTATTCTAAGTTGTATAAATCTAGAAATCTCTGTAATCGGGTAGGTTCATTCACTGATGTAATGTGAGTAATTGTAGTATGTATAAAGAACTCGTTTTGGTTGCATGAAAAAGAATTGTATGATTTTTAAGAGAAAGATAGGCTTACGGAGGTGAAATGAAATTCACTTTCCGTGCCGGTCACGTGCTCAAATTTTGGGACGTGACAGTGATCTACTCCTCTAGCAGATATTCTTCGATGGCAACCTGATCTGAACAAAAAGGTTGTACAAACAATGTGAGCTTTTAAACTCAATGAGCGAATCGGCCTCGCATTAATAAAATTCAAATACATTACCAGTCATGCAAGCATATCCAAAGGCTCATACTCAACCAATAGACAGAAGATAAAAATTCATCCAATTCAACAAACGTTACTAGTACTCGTCAATGGCAATATATCCCAGAGAGCGCACACAGGCCGGCTCACCAATTATGTATATTTCTGCCATGACGCACAACATCATCCTTTTACATACAAGAAGATAAAAATTCATCCAATTCAACAAACGTTACTAGTACTCGTCAATGGCAATATATCCCGGAGAGCGCACACAGGCCGGCTCACCAATTATGTATATTTCCGCCATGACGCACAACCTCATCCTCTTAGCTAGGGCGCCTCACGGATTTATCACCAATCCGGGCTATATCCCTACTGAGGGAATCGTTGTCTCCACACTCATTGGTCAAGACACCCTGTCAACCGGGTTTTCCGCCTTGCCGTGAGAGGGGGTACTGTCCCGCTCAATCACAATCAATAGCATTTCATATCATAATCAGAAGCTCAATATAATATTCATCCATATAACAGGTATAGTATATAACTATATTATGGATTTATAAACCACATATCAAGATAACAATTAATCCATTTTTGAAAACATTCAAACTTCACATCATCATAAGATACTTATTTCATTTTATCCATACTTATGGATTAATTATCTCATTTAGATTCGTCATTCTGAATCCAATTTCCCCCTATGAATCTTGGGAGTGTCCTACGACATACTTTTTATCACCAGTAATGCTAAAACTCTATTAAAACGGGGTCGTTTCACTCACCTGGATTCCGTACGAACATCGCTTCTCTAAGTCATTACAGACAAGAGTTCTCAGGTGAATTTCGGTGTTCTGCTACGGAGATTTTCATGAAAGATTAGAGAAAATACGTCAGGATTGTTTTCGTACAGATATTGTTCATATGTACGGTTACTGTTCATATATACGGTACTATTCATACGGTCACTATTCATACATACGGTCATTATTCATATATACGGTCACTATTCATACGTACGGATACTATTTATACATACAGATAATATTCGTACATACGATCACTATTCATACGTATGAATATTATTTTTATGTACAGATACTATTCATATGTACGGTTACTATTCATTCGGTTACTATTCATACGTACGGATACTATTCATACCAGAAATAGAGAATACAATCTGTAAAAGAGTACACCAGGTAAGTTCCCAGGAAAGAGTGGAGGGTCACACTGGACACACTTAAAAACCAGGTCTTTCCTTAGCCAGAACTTTCCTAGACATGTATTCTTCACAGTTTACATTCTATTTCGGTAATCAGAGAATCAAAATAACATATAAACAGCTAAGGACAGTTTTTCTGATGTGGAAGATCAGCCAAGGCCGCAACCACAGAGCATACTTAAGAAATTAACTTCTAAAATTTGAAAGACATAGAAAGGGCATAGTATCCTTACCTAAGCTGAAAAGGAAAGGCCCAAAATCTCAGAGGCCTAGCATTGAAGTAAGAGGAACTTAAGGAGAGAAAAAGAGAAGTTGAAGGTGTGAGTTTATAAGTGAAATGGAAGGGCTTATTTATAGCAAAAGTCAAGGGTACTATTTGACACTATGCACTAATAAAATATTCAATTTACTATTTATGAAAATGACATTTCTAATAATGCAGTTACTGTGCACCTCACGCTTCTGTTATTACTATTGGAAACTTAAAAGGAAAACTATCCTTTCACCTTAAACCTTTAAGTTTCTTTTCAATTCAGTCCTTTCACTTTAGTCCCTGAGGGTATTTTCACACATAAAACGTCAGTTTCTCCTACGAACTTCTTTCTAGTTTTCTCTTATGACCAAACCACATCTAGTACTTGACATTTCAATTGTATAAATGAACAGTATCGTATACGTAAATAGTATTATACAGGTGAATAGTACTGTATACTGAAATAGTAACAGTAGTTTGTAAACAAATATTTATATTTTATTTTTCTTGGGTATTACAGTAACCATGGCATCTACCTTATTATAGTTGAATAACCACCAGAAACAATAACCTATAAAAAAAACTAAATGTCAACTTTGAATATCTTGATTATAGCCTCCTGACAGGCTTCATCATTCAAAAGTGTGATGTGCACCATTTGATTGTGGCCTCCTAACAGTCTTCATCAAATGTCAACTTTATATCCCTATGGCACCTACTCATACTCTGCAAAAGAACCATTCAATTCCAGCACACAATAATATCACCTACTTCAAAAAGCAACAATGTTTACAAAGTCTAGAAAACTTAATATTCAACCAAGAAACAAAGTGTGATATGCACCATTTGATATATCATATTCTGGAGACAAATAGTTCCTGAAGCCAAAAAAGCTCTTATATATTGTGCTTTCAAGTAAACATGCATTCTTAGGTAGAAATATGCATAAAGCATAACTATCCCAGGAAACAAAACTGTCAATTATCAAGTTATAGCTATCTACATTTTGTATCAAAGAATAATTGTGAAATACAAAATGTCAACTATCAAGACTGGTTATTATTCCATCAAGCAAACATAATTGAGTGAAAAAAGAAGCCAAACCAAAATAGAATTGAGCAATCAAATGGTATTCATAACCAATATTCATAACAATTCATAACCAGTAAAACTCTACCAATATTCATAACCAGTATGCAATTAGATGATAATCATAACCATAATTAAGCTAAGTAGTTCATAACCAATTCTTTCATCATTAGTTAATTTATTCACTAACATATTGATTTCCAAAATTCACAATCTAACTCCTGCACCAATCAACATTTCAAAATCAATCAATTATAACAAGAATGTAAAATATGCTAGTCAATTATACTAAGCATGTAAAAAAGACAAGAAAAATAGCAACTACATCACAAAAGATCAAATAACAAAAATCAAACAAGAACATCTTCAATGTACCCAAGACAAAGTAGTAATGGAAGAAGCACACTAGAAATTTGAAATTAATAAACCCATACTCATCAACAAGAATAAAATTTTAGCATTCTAGTCCAATATATGATTCAAAAGTAGAAAAGAAAATGGATTTGAACCTGATACCTCTAACCCACAGCCTTGAACCCAAAACTGAAAGGAAAGGAAGTCATGGAGAACCGTATCAACGTTGGCGTGAACAAAAGCTTGAACAATTGAACCCAAGTGCGAAATGCAGTTCATCGACATTGGAACATACATAAGAAGTAGTAAAGGCAAATCAATATAAACAATTCAAAGAAAAATGAAGGAGACTATAGAGAGGAAGAAAGATAACCTAAGAAACTCTCTGTCTAGCATCGTTGTCCACTAGCTTCGATGGGCAAGATGGTGAAAAGAAAGGAGACTACGACGACATTCCAGCGAGCGGTTATGGAGAAGATGAAGGGGATGAGCCATCAAGGAAGAAGAAGAATAGCTCTTGAAATAGAAATAGGGTGGGAAGCGAGTCGTCCAGGGCTGGTGGGTGAAGGGTCACGTGGCAGCGCTTCATTGGTTGGAGGGAGTTGCATAAAAAAAAAGCTGATTAATGAAATGCAAGATCATGGTCGTTGGATCAAACAAATCCAACAACCACGATATAAGTGCTTATCTTAAATCATGACAATTCGATCCACTGGACCTGGATTGGTTTGACGGGTCGACCCGGGACTCGATGACATAGGGTAGGAACTGGTTCCGGTTAACTCTTCAGATAAGTCTGCAAGCGGAATGGCTAAGACCCAGTCGACCTAACCTGGTCTTAGCCTGCCTGCCGATTCGTCGACCCACGTTACCTTTAAAAAAAATTAACTCACTTGACGGCCACTAACGAGTCGCTGACTTCTTCCTCGCCTCCTCTGGTCGAATCTTCGAGGGAGGCTAGAGAATTCACAAAGACTTGAAAGAGATAAAGCATAGATCAAGAGTGAGAAGAAGGAGGAAGAGGAAAAGGATGAGGGGGATGAGAAGAAGAAGAATAAGAAATTAGTCTTCCATCGTTATCTTCCATGGATGTAGGTGAAGACAGAGCAAAAGAATATGAAGCTGAGGAGAAAACTCTTATCTATGACCGAAAGACCTCGTTCTGAGTCACCAGAGCTTCTAAGTGAACAGAGAGAGAAAGAAGATGTAGTGAATATGGGCGACGAGGCGGGTTTTGGTCTCAGAATAAAAAGTAAGGTCGAAAGCATGTTTCAGAGTGACGAAAGAAATAGTGACATATACATTACTGATTACTGATTACTGATTAGGGGGTGGCGTGTATCAGAATATCAGGACTCAGGATGTTTAATTTATTAGTCATAAAAAAAAGTGAGATGGGAGGTCTAGATGTAAAAAAGAGAGGTACTAGACTGAACTTAGATAGAAAAAAGAAGGTGTGATTGGAAAGAGAAAAAACATGAGAATGTGAGAATAAAAAAAATTAATAATTTTATAGTTGAAAAATAATTTGATGTTAATTTATGAGTTTTATTATGTACTATGTATATTAATTTATATATTTTAAGTATTATTGTGATCACACCATTGAACTGTGAATCAGTGCTTTTATCAGTTCATTAACTTGTTCGATTTTCTGAACCTTAGTTTAACCACAATCGTATGAATTATTATGAATATTTACGATTTTAAAGTGTAAAATTTACATATAAATTATTTCTAAATATATATAGGTTTATATTTATTTTTTATTTTTTAAAAATTATTTATCCAGTTTGGCAATTGACTTGATGACCCAACAGTTAAACTAGTGACTCATGACTCAAAGGCTAGCGTAGATAAATGACTGAACCGGTTCCAATAACTATGGTACGATCAACAAATCGGACGGCCATATTTAAAACAAGCACGCTATCTGAACGTGTATTGGCACAACTAATCAGATTCAAAGACCTAGTTTTACCTTTTTCCCCAACAAAAGAATAATAATTAATTGCAATATTCCGTTGTACGAATTATGTTTTTAATTTTTCACTCATTATTTCACCATTAATTGCGATATTTGTTATATTTATAATCACAACAAATCTATCACTGCTTTAAATGACACAATTCACTCTTTATTCTTTTTTTTCCCCCCACTTCGTATTCTTGGATTTGGGGCCTTTCCAATATTCCAAAAATATTGGAGATGCCAATACTTTTATGTGGATTGTTAGATTCAAGTTATAGATGGCTCAAATCGTGAAAAAGATATTAGAGAGTTTAAGTCGTTAGATTTATGTGATTAAACAGTCCTGATCGTATTTGCATAATAAATAGTTTATTCAACTAGGTCCTTATCTAAGATTTTTCTTTTTGTCTTTTGCTTGACTTAAGATCATATTTAACTTTATTTAGATCTCTCGTTTTAAAATATATTTTGTTCTAAATTTAAATCAACCTCAGTTTAATCCCTCCAATACTTTCTGCTCTATCTGAATTGTCTGTAGTTTCAATTCGACGGTCCAGATGAAAGTATTGGCCTCTCCAATACTTTTGAGGTATTAGAGAGGCCACAAATCTCCTATTCTTGTTGGATGTTTGAATTCATATTCGTTGTTGAATGTGAAAATGCTTTAGGTCAGCAAAGCTAGCAGTAGGAATGAATAGAAATCAATGTCTGATGTTGTGAGTATTTGTTTTTCCTTTTTGGAGAATGGCTTTGCATCTTGATTCAGTGATAAACGTTTAATGTTGGCTCTATAATTGTCATATAGTATTTAGATACAACATATCAATATATAATGAGGAGAAAGTTAGTTCCCTTCGTTGCTAAGGCAGATAAAAAGAAAGATTGATTCCTGCATTAGAAAATTATGGTTATTTTATTCCTTTGTCGCTCTTCTGAAAATGTTGTTTAATGCTCTTTACCAATTGAATGCTATGACTCCTATATAACATTTCTTATTCTCTCCACTAATTCCAACATGTATGAAAGTGGGGGAGCACTAACAGGGGTCTTTTGCTTTTATCATATTTTTAATTGTGTGCTATTATTACTTGTACTTTGAGCAGTTTTGGAAATTTATCTACAGAGTCACATGTTAATATAAAAAAATAAATTTTAAAATATAATATGAAAATTAATATGTATATATATGTATGTATAAGTGTCAAGTTAAATAGATTTTTATTATTTTATGTATAAATTTAGCAAGATAACATTATTATAATCTATTTTATATTCAAAACATTATATAAAATGAATATGTTTGGTAAGGAAAAAGAAAGAGAAAAGGAATAAAAAATGAGATATTTTAACCCCTAACTTAAAAAAAAAATAATGTCTTTTAGAACGTTAATTTGGACGATTTTTATTTATCTCTTTTATTTTATTTAATCCATCACATCACTTTAATTTTTTTTTACCAAATATACTGTAAAAAATGTTATTTACTTTAATTTATTATAATCTACTGTCATTTTTCTATTCTTTTCTTAAAATTATATTTCACGCTTTTGTTTATAGTTTACATAAAACTTAAATCTGTATGAAAATTAGACTTTCTTCTTCGCATTTTAATGTAAATCTGTTTCTTTTGTCCAAATATGCACCTCATATTAATTTATCTCTCTCTCTCTCTCTCTCACACACACACAATATATATATATATATATATATATATATATATAATATTTTTTGTATAAGATAAAAGATTTTTTTTAGTAATTTGGTAAATGAAAAAAAATTTGAAATTTTTTGTAACATATAAAATTTTTTATTTTATAATATAATTTTGATAGTATATGTAGCGAAAATGTTGTTAGTAACGTCAACCACTCTTGCTTTGAAAAAATGTAGAGGTATAATTATATAAATTGTTTTTATCAAAAAAAAAAATTTTAAATTAAAAATAAATTACCATGCTCGTTAAAAGTTAAAACATATTATGAACATTTTTAATAGTAATTCTCAAAGAGTTATTAAATTTAATAACTTCTTTAAAAATTAATTTTTATTCTAATTTACTAGTAAAATTTATTGTACTGGTTGTTATGTGTAAAAATAAATTTTAAATAAAAAATAATAATAAAATAATCAACTAATAATAAATATTAATAAAGAATAATAAATATTAAAATAATAAAAAATTATTTATAAATTTTTAAAAAATTTATTATTAAAATAAAAAATTATTTAAAATAATAAAATATTATAAGACTTACAGTAAAAGTCGATTCACCGTGTTATTATTATTTTGCTTTCAATTAGTATTTATACAAATAGTTAGTCAAAATGTAAATTCCTAAGTCCTAACCAAAAAGCAAGAGGCATCACGAGGCAAGAGCAATTTCGTTGTTAAGCCCTAAGCTGCGCGGCGCCACACGTTGTCAAACACGTGTCTCAGATATTTTTCTCGGAAAACATTAACAAAATCAACGTGCGGACATTTTGGTCATTCCAACACTGGGGCATTATAGTCATTCAAATATCTTATTTCAATTTCCAGCCTATACTTCGCCACGTATTCCAGTCCATATCTTCGAAGATGCAGTGGCCGCCTTGGAGCTCCCG
The DNA here is from genome assembly GCA_037074585.1 of Biancaea sappan. Classification (NCBI taxonomy): domain Eukaryota; kingdom Viridiplantae; phylum Streptophyta; class Magnoliopsida; order Fabales; family Fabaceae; genus Biancaea; species Biancaea sappan. The sequence goes on along the minus strand of CM073496.1, from coordinate 50,284,963 downwards.
GCTTTAGATTTTGTCCACATCACTAACTCCACGTCACCAAATTTATAACAACGTGGAAATATCTCATTCCTACATGGCACTTCTCGAACGTTCCACACCTCCAATTCGTCCGCGTCAGCAGCCTCAGGCGCCCCCAATATCTTCTTCGCTAAACAGACATCGCGCTCTCGGCTTCCTTTCTGTAGTTTCTCGGTCTGAGATCGGTCAATCTCTTTTTACTCAACAGATTTAAGTTGAAAACTTCTTTTTTTGGCTAATTTTTTTGTTGGAATTTAAGTTGATAAATATCGTGTTAGTTAATAATAATTATCATGTAAGACTGCTGGTTCGTAATGATTTTCTTCTGGATCGAGCTTGGAAATGGAGATTAACGAAGCTTCTGAGGTGGTAATGCTCGTCTTATTTTCTGCCTCTTTTATCTTTGTAATAGGAGTATGATTCTTTTTTTGAAGTTTTTATTTTTTTTTATTTTTCAAGTGTGAGTGATTTTGCATATAAGATTTGATGTATATCAGAAGATCGTTTTTGAATATGAAAGATTTCTTCTGTGTTTACTGCTGTGAATCTCCACTGTATACATAATGAGTTTCTATTTTCAGCAGAAGCCAGTCAACTATTTACCCGATTGTGATAGTTATCATCCTAAAGTGTTCCTCAGCCTACCTAGGGTTTGGCAGATACTATCCTGATTTTTCGGATGATTGATTTCGATACTTCAATAAATTACCTCAGCAAGGAGTTCAGATTCAGTATCAGCACGAGATCTATACTCCAGTTTTGTATTTTTCTCTCAAACTTCTACTTTTCTTCCCACGCTTTTTTTTTTGGTTGATTTTGGGGTATTTTATTTTATACTTAAATATAATCACTTTTATGTGATTATGAAATGAAGAATATGATAAGGGGATCTTCGTCTCCAGCCTACGAAAGAAAATATATGCTTAGGGTGGTTTATTTTTCTGATTTGATGATCTGCTTATACAAGGTGACAGCAGCTTAAAGGGTTTTATATTAGAGCATTGTGGTCTATGGATACTTGATCGGGCTCATTATGAAAAAATACAGCCAAACTTGTGATATTGTTACTTGTATAGGTCCGGCTATTTTTTAACTGCAAATCCAATGATTTTAGCTGCATTGGGCTGAGTTGTATTGCGCAATTTGGGGTGCTGAAAGATAGTTGCATGTGATGTTTCTTGTGTATGAGGGCAGGTAGGGCAGGTTATAACCATTGTGAACTTGGACATTCCTTAATATCGGTGTTTTATAATCTGAATGACAAGGGGTGTCCTCATGAGCATTGATGGCGATGACAAAGAGTTTCAAGAATTGGCTCAGCGTCTTCGAGATGGCAAGAAAACTGTCAAAGACGGAGTTGCTGGTGATGAACACAGTTTGCGTGAGGATGATGGGTTGAAAAGTAATGGAACGGCTGAAGAAGCTAAGGTTGGACAAGGGGGGCATGTGGAAGCCCCAGCGGTCCAACATATTCCACAACAACAGCCTCAAGCAGCAATTTGGGAGAGGTTCCTACATCTTAGATCCCTCAAGGTCTTGCTTGTTGAGATTGATGATTCTACTCGCCATGTTGTCGCAGCACTGCTTCGCAATTGTAGTTATGAAGGTTAGTTATTATCTGTCTCTTGCTGAATGATTTACTTATTTGGCTGGGCCTGGAGGATGGAGAAAAGTTTAATTTATCATGTTTTGAATATGTTAGCTTATTTAAGTTATGTGCAATTATTTTCATCTAGATTATAAATGCATGTCTGGACTGAAACTCTGAAACTTAGATGTCTGTTATTATCTTTTGAGGCTAGACAGGGAAGATTGTGCAATTAATGATTACATTAGGCTTGATTCCATGATATTTTTATACGTCAGAATGCTTTTACTTACAGACATGTTTTAGTGGCCTAATTTGTTTTGTTTGTGTGGAGGGATATTTCATATATGCAACTCATCTTGATTTTTCCAAGAAATCCTTTTGAATCAGACAAGACAAAGGAAATCCTCAAATAGTAGTTTATATTTGATAAATTCATTTTAATTCCTACTGCAAGCTAGGTTGATTTGCTGAACCAGAACATAATGCTCAGGCTGAATTGAGTTACAGAGTCAAGTATGGTGTGGGGAATGAGATAAATGTAGAGGAGAGAAAATATATCCGGGAAGAGCAGTTTTCAAAGAGAAGGTCAGTGAACTCCTAAGAACATTAAGTACATGGAAGCATAAATGATTGAGACAAAAATCGTAATGGCCGGTAATGCCTGTGGTGAAGGGGTAGTTATTCTGTGACAATAAATGATTGCAAACAGTATTTTCAGGGCTTCTAAAATGAATGGGTTTGGGAATCTTGTGTAAAGTTAGGAAATTTTAGGTGCCTAGTCATCGCCTCATTGGGAAGGTTACTTCCCTGGGACCCTTTTTGGGTGTTCTTCCCATGGACACATGCAACATATGTTAGGTTTGTCACTCTAATAAAAACATTAATAGAATGTTAGATTTTTTTAAATCATATCTATGTGTTATGTTAGAAATGCTTGGCTGGTGTAGGTTGTATGATTGCAAGGCATTGTCATTGAAAACATTAACATTTAGTCCTTCCATAAGCAAAGTTGTGGAGGACTGACCATATTGTGCGTCATTACATGAAGAATTTAATGGTTGTCTCCCAAGCAAAGTGTGGTTGATAAGTAGCCTGTCTTTTTTTGTGAGTATGTGGTTCAAGTTTACAAGCTTCTGTGTAATTCAATATTTCCTTTGGTTGTCTTCTTAAGATGCATCGATGTCAAAGTAAAGCAGGGTGCTTAAATATTAGGTTGTCTGAGTACGACTCCTGCTTAAATTGTATGCTTTCTTTGCTCTGCAGATTCGGAATTCAATGTGTAGATTGACATTAATATTCCCAAATCTGGGGAAGTTAAAATAACGTGTTTTTTTTTTCTTTTTTTAAATACTCGACTGGTCTAATTTTTTGCTTAATTAGGGGGAGGCACAGTTGGCTTTATATATGGTTTTGTAACCAAGCATAAAGTTCTCTGGTCTGTGGGTTCCTATGATTATGAAAGGGGACAGGTTATGATTGAAAAATCAGAAGAAAGAAGGAATATATCATTTTACTTGCAGCTACACATGTTTTTCCTTTTGTTAAAAAAGAAGAGAAAAAAAAAATCTCTATCTGCATGCATCCTGCACATGGCAGCAAAATATTTGCTTGTGTGAACTTCTCTATATTATCTGCGTGAATAATATAATTACAGAAGAATTCTGGTATTGCTTATTATACAAATGATCTTACTTAATTTAGTATTTTATAGTTATTGAAACAGCAAATGGATTGCAAGCATGGAAGATTTTGGAAGATTTAACCAATCATATAGATCTTGTTTTAACTGAGGTAGCAATGCCTTGCTTATCAGGCATTGGTCTTCTATCCAAAATTATGGGCCACAAAACACGGAAAAATATTCCAGTAATCAGTAAGTTTTCAGAGTGCCCATTTTGTTATGAATGTTTGGATTGAAGTAATTTTGTTTCTCATGACGTGCTGTTAAAAAGCTACACTTTTCTATGGCTTCTAATGACATTGGTCTGCAGTGATGTCATCTCATGACTCTATGGGTTTAGTCTTTAAGTGTTTGTCAAAGGGTGCTGTTGACTTTCTAGTGAAACCCATACGGAAGAATGAGCTTAAAAACCTGTGGCAGCATGTTTGGAGGAGATGTCATAGTGTGAGTTGACTTCAATTTCTTATTGACATTTTACTTCCTATCTTAAAATGCTAGTGAGTACATTTTATACATTCAAAACTGATGATTAACTAGCTGTTTCCTTTGCCAATTCAATGAGTTTAAGATAATGTTTCAAAATTATTGTCCGTGTTAGAACCACCAAATTTCATTAAAAAAATAGATAAATTTTTGTTATTCAATATTGGCAATGTCTTCTAACTTCTAAGGTTGATAAGATGTGGACTTTTCTACTATTTTGTTCATAATGACTCCAAATTATATGGTTTTTTTTTTTCCTCAGTCAAGTGGTAGTGGAAGTGAAAGTGGCACACAAACCCAGAAATCTGTTAAATCGAAGAGTTTTAAGAAGTCTGATAACAACAGTGGCAGCAATGATGAAGATGACAATGGAAGTGTAGGTCTGAATAATGGGGATGGAAGTGACAATGGTAGTGGCACTCAGGTATGACTGTTTCTTCACGGAAAATTTGCCAAATTCTTTGTCATTGATACTTATTTCTGGGCTAGTTATTTCCATTGACTAAGTAGGTCTTAAGATTCATACGAGTTTCATGGATCTTTCAGTTGCATATATTGGTTGCATTGACCTTAAAACTTTACTTATATAGAGATAGTATTTACCCTATGGCATTCAGTTGGAATAATTCTCTTATATGGCAGTTTCCAGTTAGGTTTCAGTTGCTTAGATCCCTATAAAGTTACATTATTTATTGATTTTGGTTTGGTTGCTACCTGCTTCATTCTCTTGATGGTTCTCCTTGTTTTGTTGACATTGTTTTCCGTAGATTTTTGTTGAATATATAAGGATCAAAGTGAGAGCATATGCCTTGAAACATCCCACTAGGTTGTAATCTGTCTTTATTATCTGTTTTGCACTACCGTACTACTAAAAAGGACTACTGTGATAGCCAGCAAAAATGGACACCAACTGAAGCAAATTTCTCTTCCCCCCCCCCCCCCCTCACCAATAAAAAATAAAATAAAAAAATAAAGAAAAAAAGAAAAAATATAGTTAAGGAAAGCTCAAATAACTGTTTTATAAGCTCTAACGTTTCAATGTCATATTTCTCTCTATTTGTTTTGCACTTAAGCGAGCTTTGTCAGTATATTGTTTATAATTTCCCTTTTGTGGGTAAATTACACATAATCCACCTGTGGTTTAAGGGTAGCTAACTTTGTCATCCTGTGCTTTTAAAACAATCAGTCTCCACCTTTTTTTTTTTTTTTTTAAACTCACCTCAGCTCAAAGAGACTAAAAAGTTAAGTTCCCTCTAAACCCTAAAGACCAGAGTGTACTTTAGAGAGTAATTGCACAGCGGTAAACTTTTGCTGCCAAAAAAAGAGAAAAAAGAGTTCAGGCTCTTATGAAAAACAGTACCTAGATGACAATATATTAATCTACAAGAACTCATTCCCTTGACTTTCTAATCAGTAGGTACCTGAATGCTATATTATTGACTTCCATTAATCATCTCCTTTTCCCGCCAATCATTATTTTGTTATTAAATTTGACAAATACGTAGTAGAGAAACCAAAGGTACACTATGTGGAAAACCCTTAAACTGCATGAGTACTGTCCCATCTATAATTTAACCCTCCCTTTTTTCTTCTCTCTTTTTTAAGTGACTTTGTTACAGTCAGCTTGCAAGAGGAGGAATAGGTACTGATATGATGAGAGTGACTGAACAATTAACTGGCTGTGTTGTAATCATGTAACTTTAATGTTTGAAGTTTTGTATATTTTGAGATGACTTGTTCTAATAAATAATCTGTGGCAGCATTTGTGTGATGTTATGTTTACAAATAATTTAATGGAAAGATATTGGTTCATGTAATTGCTGTTGTCTGCTTACCAGTATTTGGAAAAGTAAGGAACTAAAAACCTTTAGGTCTTAGTCATTGATGCCATTTATTGCAAATGCATTAAATATTCAGTATATGCCAAAATTGGACATGAAACTGCCAGTGCGCTGGTTGAAGATAATAAGCCATTATTATTATATTGAATTCCAGATTGTGTTTATGAAAATATAAGCATATTGATTCAGACTTGTTACTTTGGTAGGCAAAGGTACTTGCAAATCTCACTATTTTCTCTTTCTGCAGAGCTCGTGGACCAAACAAGCTGTAGAAGTAGACAGTCCCAAACCAGTAACCCAGTGGGATCATATAGCTGAGTGCCCTGATAGCACTTGTGCTCAAGTTGTCCACTCTACTGCTGAAATATGTGGAAACAAAATGGTTCCTGTAGCCATAAAGGAGTGTACAGAACAGAAGGAGCAGCTTGGTAAGACTAATGTGCTTGTTATCAGCTCTCTCTCACTCCCTTCTCCCTCACCAGCCTTCGCCAACCTTGGTTGGTGATGTTTTGATATTATCTTGGTGTGTCATCTGGAGCTTTTCATAGTGTTAACTGTATGTCTTCATGTATCTCTGTAAATATATATCTAGCGATGTTATGATAACAAGGTATGTCTGGTAGAAGCACGATGGAAGAATTTCTATCTGTCTTCACTTTTCTAGAAAATTCCCTTCCTTATTTTTGTGGCAGTTCTCTGCTTTTGGTTTTTACCAAGGAACCTGAATTAGGTTGCATTGGCACCTAAGTGAATTAATTCTTTAAAACATAGCTAAATTTTAGTTTATATCACTTATGCTAGTTTGTTTCCTGGTTCACCGAATTAGGTTGCACTGGCACATTGTAATGTTCTTAACTAAATCTAGTATGTTGAGTTCCAAAATTTAAAATTGACCTTCTTATAGTTAGGTCAAATTCTTACTATAAGAATGCTTTGCTTGTACCTGAATTTGCTGAAGATTGCACCTACACAAATTTTTTCGGCCAATTCATGAGAAAACTTAATATAACTAATTTTCAATTTCACTATGCTTGTTCTTTGACATGCAAATTTACAGGTATGTAGCTGGATTGAAGGCTTTTTAATTGTTGATGTTCTATTCTGTTTACCTACCTTGTTTCTCTTTGTGCTCCAAGCTTTACTTCTCTCATTCTCTTCTATCTGTATATGACTACATTAACCCCTTACCATTCACGTATGCATGCATGTGCCTGAATGTGCTTTTGCATGTATACACTATGTTAATGCCTGTCTATTATTATTATTATTGTTATTTTAAATCTCTTCTTTCTGCTGATTTGTTTTTTTACATTCCTTTCCTGGGACAATGTCAAAGAGCTGAAGGTAGACTCAAGTAGGGATCTTGGCTTGATTCTTGAATATAGAAACGAGGTTTTAGCCAATACTTCAGGTGAAAAACATAGCAACCCACCTGATATAGGCTCCTCTAAATTCAATGAGCAACTTAATAGAGGACAGCTGGATCTTAATCATGAAAATCCATCTAGCAAGTTAAGGCGCAAAGTTCCATTACTGTCTGATGCCATTACAAGCACATCTGATTCTCACATTCATGGTGGAGAATTTGAAGCCTCAAATAGAAGACCCAAGCCCTCAGATATTGAAAACAAAGTTATTAATGATAATGAAGAATTGCCATCTCTTGAGCTAACTTTAAAGAGACTTAGAGGGGAAAAAGATGCTGGAATTACAATTCAGGATGAGCGGAATGTTTTAAGACGGTCGGACCTTTCGGCCTTTTCAAGGTATGATGACTTTAATTTATTGTTTTGTATTTTCTGAATTAATCTTAAGATGGATGACCATATAATTTTAAAATGTCTTCTGCTACAGGTACAATGCAGCCTCTAACGCTAAGAAGTCTCCTGCTGGTTGTGCTGGAAGCAATTCTCCCCATAATAATAGCGTAGAAGTTACAAAGAAAGATTCATCACGTGACATCCAATCTCATTCTAGTGGCAATGGCAATCCTCCCAACCAGAACTCAAATGGTGCAAGCAATAACATTGATATGGGCTCCACAACTGATAATGCTTTCACTAAATCTGCTGTTATTAGCAAGCCAACAGTGGCATCGCCAACCAAATGTTTGTACCAATCATCTGCTTTCCAGCCTATAAAGAACAACCTTACATGTACCTCTCAACAAGTTGCAGCACATAATACTGAAGATATGACAGCCTCGACTGTGCTAGCATTGCCTAGAGGAGGCACACATAAGGACTCTCCAACTCAGGACTTCCATGGGCTTCACAAAAACCATAGCGGCGTTGGTAACAACACGCAGCACCAGCTACTACCTGATCATGATGATGCATCATCAAAGAAAATGGCTGCTGCACCTCCGCATTGTGGGTCATCAAATGAAGTCGAAATGCTGGTTGGAGGTAATGTTGGAAATTATAGTATAAACAGAAGCGTGTCAGGCAGCAATAATGGAAGCAATGGACAAAATGGTAGCAGCACTGCAGTTAACGCTGGAGGGATAAACATAGAAAGTAACAATGGAATTGCTGGGAATAGTGGAAGTGGTGATGCTAGTGGGAGTGGGAGTGCTAACAGAATAGATCAAAACAAGACTTCTCAAAGAGAAGCAGCCTTAACCAAATTTCGCCAGAAGAGAAAGGAGAGGTGCTTCCGGAAAAAGGTAACTGGCATGGAGCTTTATTCCTGGATATCAATTAGTTATTATCGCATTTTTTGGGCTGTGTGGTGCTACCATTCACCTGACTTTCTCTATTCTCCTTTCATGCATCTTTTGTACTGTCATTATTAATTCTCTCTTTTTCTTCGTCCTTCAAAAAATTCTTCCTACATTTTTATCTAACAAACTGGTCAATAAGTAAGAGTACAGCTATGATGCTATTGGGGGTTGTTATAGTAACTCTCCTAAGTTCTTTCTGGTCATTATCAACATGCATTATATAGTTGTAGGAACTAAGAAGCCAACAACTGTGGTAGGAGCAATATGAATATAAGAATGTAAATGGGATTGTATTAGGGAATATGTCATAGTTTGTAGTCTTTCCAACTTGGTTGCACCATGTGATTTGAAGTATTGGGATGGTATGATTTCTTTATTTTTCTTATCCTTGGGGACTTTGTTTGCTTAGATACTAAAATTACTTTTAGAGTCGAACTAGGGCTTTCTTTAGGTTTTTGTTAACCCAGTAGAGTAAGGTTATCATGTGGTTACCCATTCTGCTGGAAATATATAATGAGTTGCCCAGTTGAATTGGAGCGAATTTACTCCTGTTATGATGGATTTTTAATGCCACATTCCTTTGATTGCGGAAAGCTAACTTGATATGGTTTGGATTTTAGGTTCGATATCAAAGCAGAAAGAAATTGGCTGAACAACGACCTCGTTTTCGTGGACAATTTGTTCGACAGTCCTCAAACGAAAATACAAGTGAGGCAACAGAGCCGACAGATAGCTGATTCCAAAGCATTTGTGGGAATGGCATAATGATGAGCATAGGATCTTTCATGTAGAATGTGAGAATTGTTGGCGTCTATCTTTGTATTGTGCTGATGTAAAATGGACTTTAGCTGTTCCAGCTTGTTCATTCAGTACCTTAAAATCATTGTTATGGTGTCAGTAATTCTATAAGCTTAGTCATTTGGATGCTTAGACAATTCATTTGGCGATTTCATATGCTAACTTTCATATTTGATATTTTGCTGGAACAATCAAATGTTCATTCTCCTTTCACGAACGTGTCTACTTTGCTTTTCTTCCCACTATACCTGGAACTAGAATAGGAATAACAAGCTTTGCATCATGGTTCTTACAGGAGTTTTTTGGCGGCAATAAGATCGCTGTTTATGATTTTCATCGTAGTGAAATTTTTTCAATTAGAATCAAGTTATAATTGCTACCTTATTGAGTAAAATATAAGTGCTTGCATCTCTATCCAACCTGCTTGATATTCAGCTGAATTTAATTTAATTTATATTGTCAATTCGAGAGCAATCAAGAATAACTTTTGATGACATTAAGGAGCGAAGTCTTCATTGAATTTGCATAATCCTGAGACATGCCTTTTGGGTAATTAAATAGTCGTGTCGGGTTTCTATTTGTACGAGAATAATATTTGTCTGAACCTGAGGATGTGTATGACTGCAAAAGGAATATATTCCTTCCGTGATAATGTCATCGGGCATTACATGACACACAATTATTCCTTTATTATTCCCATTTGTCATCATCATGTTCATGTATCTAACTCAAAAGTTGGCTCCATATGCTGTTAGGGAAGAGACAGAGGGGCGAGTGGGATAAACAGATAATGGGAATGAAAATGCTAGTTAGTTCCACAAAATATAGAATGGAATGGAATCTTTAATTGTGTGGTGACATGAAAATGACAAAAATAATCATAGATAAGTCAAAAGGAGGTCATCATCATCAATCTGAAACTACAATTACTGTTAGCTGCTGATGCATTTTATGTTCTTGGCTCACCGTCCTTCATTCTCTACGGAAATTTTTGAAGTTCACTGTAATGGGTAATTTAATTCAATTTTTGTTAATCGGGTTTACCCTTTTTTTTTTGGTAATATCATAATATTATAAGTAAATATGTACTTGTCTTTAAAATTAATATATCAAATGTTAAGACAAAAATTAGTCAAATTGTGATTCTTAGTATTATAATTTTTTAATACTATCTTCAAAGAAACAATCAAGACACATAGATTTAAATTTTAAGGCAAAATTTGTAAAATAATAAAATTATTAACAAAAATACAAGAGTAATTTATTTATTTATAATATATATATATATATATATATATATATATATAATTTTTTTCATATAAATTTGGTTCAATTTTAACTGAATAAAACATTACCAAACAGATGATCGAATTGAATCAATTAAAATTCATATTTTAAAAATTAATTTAAACTTTTTTGGTTCAATTTTGATGGGTTTAATTTAGTTTGATTTAACTTGGTCAATTTAATTTAATTTTGATTGGCTTTGATGGACTAGCCATGCATCTTCCTTATTACATTCAAACTAGGAAGGCAACACACAATAATAGACTAGTTTTCCTTTTTCAAATAGAGAGTAATAAATTATTGATTTGGTCTCGGAAGACTATGATTCTCTTTATTTTTTTTTGGAAAATTAAACGTTTTAATTTAGTTTAAAAAATTATATTTATTTTAATTTGACTTTTTCTATTGTTAAATTGTCACATCTAATGTTGCTAAGTTTTAAGTTTGTTATTATCATAAGTCACTTTGATAAGTAGAATAAAATTGAGATAAACACATTTTTTTAAGGACTAAATTGATATATTAGATTTTTTTAGAATAAAAAATTAAGATACATGTACTTTTTAAGCAATTGAATTAATAATTTTTAAAAGGTTGAAATCTTCCACATTTCACGTTTGTAATGACTTGGAATTTGATATTTGTTCTTATCTGGACCATTGGATTTCATATTTTAATGTCTTTTTTTTAAAAGAAAAAATATCAAAACTATCACTTAACATTTAGACCGATAGAATTAAAATCTGATGGTTTAGATACAAACAAACATCATACTTATCCTTGTAGTACAAACACTAAATCCAAATTAGTTTGCAATGGCGTTGCCTAGCACCTAAAAGGGGGCAGTTAGCATTTGGACATTTTCCTGTCTACATAGAAGTCAACAATTAGTAATATTATTAAGTTTATTTTGAAATGATCTTTTATATATATATATCACTGAATTTAAGTTTGCAATTTTTTGTTTCAAATTTTACGGTTCAGAACTATTTTTAAATTTTGTCAAATTATTCTTTCAATTCCTAAATTTAATTAACTTTTAATTAAGTCCCTATAATTTAAAAATGTGTAATTAGATCTTTATAATTTTAAAATATTTTTAATTTAGTCTATAACGCTACTTTTGTTAATATATTATTTAATTTTGATAATACGACCGATTATATATTATTTTAACATTAAAAATATATATGATTGAAGTTAATTCATTCGAATCGCTTAGTGTAAATTGCATCACATGTCATATACTAATACACATGAGTTAATTTTATTTAATTATCCATTTTTTGTTGGCATAAATTATGTATGTGACAATAATTAACATGTACATGATTAATTATGTTAAAAAATTTAGTAGAATACTAACGAAATTTTATTGATATGGATTAAATTATAATTTTATAGATTTATAAGAACTTAATTATAAATTATTAAATTACATAATCCAAATTAATAATTGAGTGAAACTATAAATTAACATAATAATTTAACGTTTCAAGTTTTGTCTGAATTGTTTTCTTAACTGATTGCGAAAATATTTTTCGCATTTATATAAAACAATTGACATTTTGCTATGAAAACTATTTGGCTATAAAAAATACAAAGAAATAGAAAACTTGTATTCTTCCCTACTGGATATATATAACACCAACCTCGCTTTTTGATACACTTCAAAAAAGATGTTGAAAAGGGATAAGTCAGAAATCCAGTGGGAGGTCAGTGGAGACACACAACACATAACTACCAGTCATAGGCATTCAATAATAGTTAGGTGATGAAATGAAGTTATGAAGATCATTGTTTTTTTTTTTTTTAAAGAGTTTGGTGATTAATGGTTTATTTGTAAGAATAACACTCCTCTTGTCTACTTCCATCCCCATTTCTCAACTAACTTTCCATACCCTCAACCAACCCTTTTCAAATTGAATATATATATATATGTATATATAGTAGTTAACATTATGTTAATCTTGTAATTAATTGCTTTAGGTCATTTGTAATTATGGGTGAATAATGGATTGAGTTGACCCTTTTCCATCATCTTTTTTTTTAATGATTGTTCTTAGAGATTCTTCAATCTCCATGATTTCATATCATTTTTAATTTTTCATTTCATGATTTTACTTTCAAACTCATCTTCACGCAATTCAGTTTAAAGTTTATGACTTTACTTCTCTTCATAATTTCAAATCTTCAACCAGCTCTCCACTTCTACTTATGATTATACTCTTTGTCTTTTTAAGATGCATCTACACATGTAGGTTTTTTTTTCTTATTTTAAATTTAATTGGTAATATTTGCTTCTTTTGAACTAGAAATCTGGTTCATTTCTTTGAAACAAATTTTTGGTTCTGGATTTTTTGTTGTTTTTTGTGTGATTTTTCTATTGAAAATATTAATCATCTTTGGTTTTTATTGTGAATTTAAGGCTAAAAGAACTCAAGAAGAATCCGATGAGTATTGTGTGTTGATTAAAACTCAAGAAGAAAGAAAAAAGGAACCAAAAAAACAAAGTCAAATCCGCCTACTCAACATAAACCAACCTTTAACCAATCTATAAAGGTTGGTTTGATGCCACCCTTCCAAAAATAATGAATCCAACCCAATGGCATTTGGTTGGTTTGCTCACTCATTTGCCATTGCTTGGTTTGTTGATTTTAAAAAAAAAAAAAGAAAAAAAAGATACTGAAATTATTGCACTAGTGTTGGATGCATTTCAATGACACCAATATTAAGAGGAGACTCAAGCTTATTTTGAATTTTTTAAATAAAAAAGGGGAAAGTTGGTATTTTCAAAGGCCTATTAGAGGGGTTCTGCCAATTTTTTTTCTTTTTTTTTTGAGATGGGCATATTTTAAGTGTTGATGCAGCATCTAGCATTCAGGATCAAGTTGCAGATAAATACCTATATTGTACGTCAGATAGTAAAAGTCCGAGATTAGAGCTTGTAGGGATTCAACAATTAATATAAAAAAACAAAATTTAAATATAACGTAATTTTTAACCAGTCACTTCGTTTGAATTAAATGTTTAGTATAAATGTTCAATGATTGAACCAATTTTATGACTTTACTTAATTTTAATCTAAACAACCTAGCTGAATTGAAAATTTTTTATCATTTTTATTTTTTACAAAGTTTAATTTAGTTTATATACAGCTCCACTTTATTATATTTTATATTTTATAAACATTATATTCAATAAATAAAATAAATTTAAGTATAAACAATTTTATGATTTTTTTAAACAAATATAAAAATTTTAAATTTATATATAATATAGTTACTTTTTAAAAAAATAAAAAATTAAGATTATTAATAGTTTAAAAATAACTAAAGAAATAATATTTTACAAGTAGTATCAAAGATTTTTTACTAAAAATATTTAATAATTAATTAGTTATATAAATATATATATATATATAAATAGTAACTTATAGGCCGGTTCAATTAGGTTTACGAGCCATGTTGCGGCCACGGTCACAGAAATTGGCCTCTGTACTAAAAGCCACGGGTTGGGGTTAACTCATTTGACAAAAGAAAAGTATTTCTTAAATCATATTTTTATGGTTAGGAACTTCCACAACGAAGCCGTCCTAGCTCAGTGGTAGAGCGCGTGGCTTTTAACCACGTGGTCGTGGGTTCGATCCCCACGGACGGCGATTTGTTTTTTTTAAGATTTTTGAACCCACGAGGCCACGACCACGTTTTTTCACATTTTCAGCTTTTTCACGCTCTAATCCTCACCCTATTAACGTTGTACGTATCGGAAGGTCAAACCTCCCAACACAGATTGTTAGTTGCCCTACGATCCTTTATTCGGAAGCTCAAACCTCCCATCTGCCAAATCAAAATTCCCATTCCATTTTCATGTTTATTCACAAACACACATCCAATTTCTCCTTTTCAGTAATTTTTTTTTTTGATAACACCTTTTCAGTAATTACTCAAGCAATAATACCTGTAATATTAAGCATCAATATTTGTATAAATTTAAAACCCTCGACTATTTCTCCAGCCAAATCTTCCTCCCTCGCCTTCTCTCCCTCTCAAAACTCACTCCTCACAAACTCAGAATCCCAAGAAACAACTTGAGTTTTTTTAGTTTATTTTATTTTACTTTTCTGAAAAAAAGAACAAAAAGAATTCGAAAAGGAGCTAGCAACCTTAATAGTATTAAGCGGGATATGTCAGACGGATTGTGTAAGTAAGGTGTTTCTCTTTCCCAGGTCAAATTATTGTATTCATGATGAATGTTTATATCTGTATTTAATTATTTATTTGGAATCATATATTTATATTGGGTTTGCAAATTGATATTTTATGCTTCTCCTTGGGTTTCTCTTAGCACGTTGCTTCTTGGCTATCTGGTTAGTTCCCGCTTTTTCCTTCTTCTTCTAGTGATTTTTTTCGACTGAACAATGTTATATTTCAGAAGACGAGGGATTATATAAAAAAACAAAAGTGTTTATGTTAGGTACCAAAACAGCTTAGAGACCCTCAAAAGTTAATTGTTAAGTGGAAAGAATCATATCATTTAAGTATCCTATCAAGTAGTTTATACTGTCCGATATAAGACTTAGATATCCCATATTATATATCTAGTCTTTAACAGTCTATAACTATATAGTATTTACTACTAATACTACTTTAAATCTGTATTCCCATATCTCCTTGGTCCTCTTCTTCAGGGCTTTCTGCGTTGTTCTTCATAGTTCAGGCCAACTGAACCAAGTTCTGTATATATATATATATATAGGGTGATTTCATTCTTGAAAGGAGGGCGAGAAGATAATAGAAGTATATATATATATATATATATATATATATATATATATATATATATTCTATGAACATTTCTTGAAGCTGCTAAAAGATGCATTTGTCCGTATATACATAGGTTAGATGAGGTACAACGTTGAAAAACCACAAATCCACCACGAAAATTTGTAGATCTCTATCTCTTTATCATTTGAGAGATGAAGTTTGACTCCTTTTGATAGTTCTTGAAAATACATAACATCATGAATAATCTATTAACAAGGTTTAAAAATTTGGATCAGTTATTTAATTAGTTGACATATTAGTTTAATAGTCAATAATTAAATTGTAGTCGAAACGGTAGTATTTATAATATATTAAAATATTAAAATATATAATTAATATATATGTTATAGATATTAAAATATTAAATTATATAATATATAATATTAAAATATAAAAGACATGTTACACACACAAATATATATATATATATATATTATTTATACTATAATTTTAGATCTTTTCTTATTAACTTAAATTTTTATAGATTTCTTAAAATATATAATAATATTTAATAAAAAATTTTAAAAAAAAGAACAGATTGTATGATCAAATTAATTAATTTTATCGATTCAATTAATTTTTTATTATTTTAAATATTCATCCCAAATTAAATTAAAAATCTAACCAATTCACTAATTTTTAATCAAATCCACCGCCTTAATTCTTTCAAAGCATGTCCAACAAAAGGACAAACAAGGAACAACAAAATCGGCCCACCTAATTCACTAAGTATCATGATTCACGAGTACGTTTCAACTCACAAATTTGGTACCATGCTGTCTTGTACACGTGAAAATGGCAACTTGATCTCAAGTGTCGGTTATCTCATTGAGTTTGAAAGTATTTGGGACCGGATTGGCCAATCTAGTTGATCCACGACCCAACGATTTAAAGTTTGGATTAGTTTGGATCGAGCTTGCAGACCAATCTATCATTAATTTGGCTAAGTCCCGGTTGTCTTAGGTTGACTTATTTTTTTTAAAAAATAATTTTAACTATAAATTATTATGGATATTTAAGACTTTAATGTATGAATTATTATATTTAGATGATATTATTATCACTTTATAAATTATTATGAATATTTATGACTTTATATTTGAATTGTTATGTATGTTTATAATTTTAAAGTGTAAAATTTGAATATATAAAAATTATTTTACTTGTTTTTGAATTTATTTTTAAAGATATATAGGTGTGTGTATATATATATATATATATATATTTAATTTTTTAATTTATTTATTCGAGTCAGTAATTGACTAGCAGTTAAACCAGTAACCTGGAGGAAGCCCTGATCAATGACCGGACAGGTTCCAAAAACATTTTTAAAAAATTTCCTCTCTTTGATCTTAAGTTTTTTTTTTAAAAAAAGTATCTGGATTTAGATCAACTTCACAGCAGGAAATCAATGCGAATCCCAAATCTTCATTTCTTCATTTTTCCAATACCCTTTAAAAAAAATCTGAAAAGGATAGTTGTCTTGTGATCATGTGATATAATGAAATGCGATCTAGCGCTTGTACAAGCATCGTGCTTATCTTTTAGTAATGGTTTTAACTATTGTTAAAAGGTTAAAATTGTTGTTAATTTTTTTTTAAAAAAACTTTTAGCAACGGTTTTAAAAGCGTTGCTAAAATTTTTTTTGCAATCCATTACTAAAGTTAGCAACGGTCAAAACTGTTGGTATAATATACTCCAATGTAATAACCATCTCGTACTATTTTTAATTAGCACTATAGTACGAGTGAGAGTACTACCATTTGTATAATAAAAATATTTTTTGGTATGTGTTTCATTTTCAGTTGTGAAGAAGGTAGTTTCAATAAATTTCTGGAGAAGCTGCAAAACACAGTGATTGAAGATGGATATTGAGGGAGCAGCAGAAAGAGTAGTAGTAGCAAAACCAGTAGCTTCGAGGCCTACTGGCATTACCTTTAGGTCTTTCTCAGAGCTACTTGCAGGTGCTATTGCCATCAATGGCTCCTCTCCTTCTCTTGAATCTTCTCAAGCCAGAGTCTCAGCCATTAGACCCAAAACTGCGAGGTCCAAGCCATCTCTGAATCGCCCTCCTGCATTTGTTTCTTCTCAGGTGAACTTTCACTTTGTCAAAATCACAATCTCTGCTTTTAATGGCTTCTTCAATTCCAATAACATCTCTGGTTTTCACATTTTCAGCCTGCAAATTCTGACAAGATTTACAAGCCCATGGCGAAATTTGTATCAAAGACCGCTGTTTCTCTTTTGGCGAATATGGTTGGTGTATTTATAAGTAACTCTCTGATTACTAATTATGATATCAGATTGTTTTGAAAGTTGAGGTTTACAATGTTAATTAGATAGTCTTTCACGTGTAATAATTCACTGTTTTTAAATAGTCTCTATATATCTAAAAAATTACAAGCTAGTCAGTTAGGTAAATTACAAGCTAGTTAGTTAGGTAAACTCTTTAATGATACAATAAACTATTTAAATTCTAAAATTTAAACAACATATCAATTTGATTTTTAAAATATTCAAAATTCAATAAATATATTATTTTGAATTCCAACAATATTATTTAAATGTATTTATTATATATTACAAATATACAATATTAAATTAATCTAAACTTAATACATGTGATTTTATTTAAGTAGTTCAACACATTCTTAATTGTCCAATGTGAGACTTTTAATTCCGTTTAATATTACAAACTACCTAACATTGACTTTGTTTCAATTGGAGAAGGGAAACTGCAGTACCAGTAATCATCAACCTCCACTGAAAGAAAAGCTTAGAACCGATCTGAGCTCAAATAATCATAGAAGTGATAGAACTGAACCTTGTAAGGTTGTAGCAGAAAACATAGGGAAGGATTCAAAGGGTTTTACATCCACAAGCAATGGGGATCGACCTTCATACGATGGGTACAACTGGAGGAAATATGGACAGAAGCAAGTTAAAGGAGGTGAATATCCAAGGAGTTACTATAAATGCACACACCCAAATTGTCCAGTGAAGAAGAAGGTGGAAAGATCATTTGATGGGCAGGTTGCAGAGATAGTTTATAAAGGTGAACACAACCATTCAAAGCCTCAGCCTCCTAAGCGGAACTCAAGTGGAGGAACACAAGGATCAGGAATGGCGGTTGATGGAATAGGTCAAGATGGTAACAGTAACATCAATTTATGGAGTAATCAGAATGGTGAGAGCATTGAAGGTAAAGCCCCATTGATTCATGGTGGAGAAGGAACCCCTGAGGATTCCTGTGGTCCAAGTGGGGAATTTGAGGGAGCAGAGGAAGATGAGCCTAGAAGTAAAAGAAGGTACCCTTCTTCTATATATATATATATATATATCATGTTTCTATTGAAGAATTCGATAGTATATGCTTAACGAACTTTATTTAAGTGTGGTGGGTGTTAAATTGTTGTTGGTTCAGGAAAAATGAGAGTCAATCCAATGAAGCAGTGGTTTCAGAGGAAGTTGTGGGGCAAAACTCTGCAGATTCTGAAATACCAGGAGATTGCTTTCGCTGGAGGAAATATGGGCAGAAAGTTGTGAAGGGAAATCCATATCCCAGGTTCATGCTTCTATCTTGTTTAATAATACCAATATATAAGTTCTTAAGAGGATTTTTTCCCCACAGGTTTGATATTCTATTTCATGTTGAAGAAAAGATTATGGGTTCTGCTAAGCCCAGCCTGTATGTGTTGTAGTTCCTGTACAACAGAGATCAAAACACACCTTGACATATATAGTTTTTAGTCTTATAAGAAATTGGCAAAAGTATCATTTTTGCTGTTAAATTCTGACTATGTTTCAAATTTTTGGCTAAGGTTATTTTCTCTTAATTTTCTTGCATATCTTTTTAATTAGTTTCAAATTTGTTCTCTAGTTTAATGTTTTTTAAATTGTTAATTATAATTAATGTAGCTACTTTTATTGTGCATGTTAGTTTTATCTTGTCTAAGTTTGGACATGTCCCACATCAGATATTTTCTTAAAGTGAAAAAAAAACTTTCATTATTCACTTTGCTTTTTAATTTTCTTGAAAAATGGAAAGTAATAATTTTGCCATTTTAATTATTGCGCATGTTAGTTTTATCTTGTCTAAGTTTGAACATGTCCCACATTAGATATTCTCTTAAAGTGAAAAAAAAAACTTTCATTATTCACTTTGCTTTTTAATTTTCTTGAAAAATGGAAAGTAATAATTTTGACATTTTAAAAGAATATACGATGCAAGACATGTATAATAAGATGAGTTGGCGCTGACTTATACAATAGAAATAGCCATATCAACGTTTATATTAACAATTTAGGCGGTATTGAATGTTGTTGAAACTATTAACAGAAAAAGGTAATGTAATGTGTGTTGCAGAAGTTACTACAGATGTACAAACATAAAGTGCAAGGTGAGAAAACATGTGGAAAGAGCAACAGATGACCCAACAGCATTCATCACCACGTACGAAGGAAAGCACAACCATGAAATGCCACTCAGCAACACAAGTGCTGCTGCTGCTTCTGCTTTGGTGTGTGAGAAAGATTCAGAGAACTCTAACTCTTAGTAAAGACAAGCCATGATGAACACTTGACAGTATATATAACTCAGTGGTTGATAGATGTTCAAGTGAGTTAATTAATTGCAAAACAATCAAAAGATCCACATTTTGCTGTGAGTTTTGTCAGTGCATGGCGGCTTATTGAATATTAATTGATAAAGACACAACTGGTGCTGATATTTTGTGTTGTTGAATCAGTGGCACTATTTCATGTGTTAGGGGGCAGGGCATGTATTTTATGTATCTTTATCATCGGTAAGAAATAATCACAAGCGTTGCAATTGACAAAATGGAGACTTGTTAGTTGTTTGACATCCATTATGTGAAAGAGGCTAGCTATGATTCCATAATCTTGATAATAGTAATAGTAAAGGCCAAAATGCAAAGAATCTTTGATTTAGAAGTTGTTCAATTCATTTTTTGGCAAAATATTGTTTATCTTCATGATTTTGACATGTTTTAATTATAACCTAAAACTTTATTTCGTATTAATTATTATTCATATGTTTTCAATTAGTTTTGATTATGTCACTGAGTTTAAAGTTATTAAAATATTTAACGACGATGCTAACACGACATCCTATCTTTTACAAGCTAGTGCCAAATTGTCCATTATGTATGTGTTATCTTATATACTAACTTTAAATGACTAAAATGACTCTATGAACCTTCTAAATTCCCTCTTTTTTTATGTTATTAACGGAGGTTTCAAGAGTCATTTTTTGTTATTTTAAATTGATATTTAACATGGCACATTTAAAGTGAATGATTTAGTATTGACGTGTATAATATGAAATGCTATACTACCATTTGCTGTTAAATATTTTAACAGCATTAGTCCCAGGGACATAATTGAAACTAATAAAAACATATAAGTTATAATTGACTTAAAATAAATTGTTGACTTATAATTGAAACATTAGTTAAAGTTTAGGGGCACAAATAATACTTTTGCCTTTATTCTTTTTAACTTTAAAAATTGACAATAAATCATCTTAAACTTTTAATTTTGTACAACATAATATATCAGTTGTATTTTTTGTTCAAAACTCTAATTGTATTTTTTATAAGTTGGAAAAGGCCAAATTAATAAAAAGTATATCCGACCCATTGCATTTTTTTTTGTAGCAAAAATGTTTAAAAAAATGACAAAAAAGACTATTACTTTGTCATTCGGAATAGTAATTTGGATACAACTTTTGCTTATCTAGTTTCTTGAAGCTCATAAAAAAGAAAGTGATATTAGAATTTTGAACTAAAAACTCCAAGAAGGGATTATATTGCATAAAATTAAAAAGTTTTAAAAAATAATTATTAACTTTTAAAATTTAAGAAATAAATATACAACCTTTTAAATGAAAATAATTTCTTTCCATTTTTGCCTAGTCTTAGAAAGCTAGAATTAGTGGTGAAAAAGTTACAAGTGACTTTTTTTCTCTAGACATGTATTAACCAGTGATTGAGGATTGCATGATTCAATCAATTACACGTACATATGGATGATGATACTTCATTAAACTAGTACGAGGTAACCAATTAAAACAATCAAATTAAGAAGCCCAGTTAAAATGTGAAAAAAAAAAAAGTCTGATGGTTTCGGCTATAATGGATTTGTACTTTGTAATTTATTTAACCCGTTTCAATAAAACCCTTTTGCTTATTTGACTTAAAATTTGACTATAATGCGGTCAACATTGTGCAAGTTAGCTGATTTTTTATTTTAAAAAAAAAGTTGGCTATAGAAATTTACATGGTTGAGAAACCAGACCCAACCGAAAAAATCAGTAAATAAGTCAGGTCTTTAGTCTGATTTAAACTTAAGAATTGATGAATATTTAAATCAGTTAAATTGGTCTTAAACTGATAAAACTGATAAAATCATCCGGTTCGACAGTTTAACCGATTTATTTATTTTTTATATTTTTACAAAATATTATTATATATTTTTTAAAAATTTCAAAAAATTTAAGCTATTAAAAGATGTAGAACTGATATAAATATATATGTTTTGAATATTTTAATATTTATAACATATACATTAATTATATATTTTAATTTTTTAATATATTTTAAGTATCATTAGTTTGATTGCAATTCTATTACGGTCTGACTATTAATTTTTAAACTAATACCTCTACCTATTCAATAATTAATCTAATTTTCCAAACCTTACAAATTTATTTAGTGTCATTTTTATACCAGCTGTCTCCTGCCATATTCCCATTCATTCTTCAAAAAAAACTTGAAAAGATGACTGTGAAATTAGAAAGAGGGATTAGGTTTTACTATGGTTTAACCCTTTTATGGCATCGTTTAGGCGTGGCCTATTTATTTTTTCGCTTTCTCCTTTTTGCTATGTTTCAACCAAAAAAGCCAATGGTAAAAATGATAGCTTCTTTCCCCCAAAGAGCTACTTTTTATTGGATTAAAGAGGATAGAAACCAAAAGAAGAAAAAGGAGCATAAAAAAAAAAAGAAAATGATAGAAAGCAGACTTATCTATTCATTATGAGACCCACCTTGTGATAATTATAGTAGTGTCTTCAAGATCTACAGACTACAGCTGTCTGCTGTTAGTACTTCTTCAGTTATTTGCTCAAAGTTTGAACTTTGTGGGCGGCCAAAACTGTTATCATTAAGTTACCTTTAAGATTAATGTTCCAATATATAAGAAAGGATAATCATTTTAGGAAAAAAGTATTAGAAGGAAATTCCAATGGCAGCATAAAAGCATCTTAGTCTGTTGATTCGGATAGAATAGAATAGAAGAATGTGGTAGGGTGCAAATAGGAGTGGCTAGCAATAGCATGACATTTTATGACACATTTTAACTTTAATCCAAAAGCAAATATTTTATTAGGGATTATTAGCACCTAAGCGACATCGTTTACAGATGTTTCAGTTTCAAGTTGGGTTCGGTGGTGATCCCGTGAGGCGTGATGCTTCGGACAGTGATGGGGTTTTTCCGGGCAAGTGGAAACCGATGACGAAATTTTTGGCGGAAATGAAGACACTGTAAGAAATGGAAAGCAATTAGACGATTCAGATTCAGCGATCACTGTGTGGTCAGTGTCGGGTCCGGTCGGGTCTGCGATGATTTGTACTGTGAATTGGAATAAGTGATTCTTCAGCTATCTGGTATCTTCTCGATTACTGTTCTTTCGGCGTCTCTAGCAAGAAAGGAAGAGAAAGCATGGGTTGGATTCCCTGTTCTGGAAATTCGAACGGTAAGAAAAAGAGAAAGAATAAGATGAAGAAGATGGAAGTGCAAGAGAGTACGGTTGATCAAACCAAACCCGCTCCAGGTATTGATGCAGTAGTGTGGACAAGATGAGTATGGAAAATTTATAAAATTATGAGATTGAGCCCCTCATTGGGTCAATCATGCTTTTACTCTACTTCTATTGCGCCATATTGAGGGATTTCAAGCAAAAATCGCTTGGGGCCCTGAATATGTGAAGTTCCTGTATAAAGAGTGCTGGGATTTAACAGTTTTGAGATGAATGCCTGCGAAATGTTTAGTAAAAGAATATATTAGATTTTTTCTTTTTTTAATTTGGCTAAAATCTTCACAAGTATAATCTTCTATATTTTGTATAATCTTGAGAGTGATCTTCTATGCTTTTCTAAACTAGTGTCGAGTTTCAAAAATTTGTCTATCTTTTTGACCGTAGATTGTGTGTGTTTCTCTGTTATCTTCCATACTCAGTACATTCCTTTGATCTTTGCATTACTAGAATTCATGTGAAGCTTTACGTTAGTAAACTTCTCTGACTTTATCTTGGCAGTTTTCTCTTTTCATAGCGATATAAAACTAGTCATTTGAATTGATTCCTTTCACATTATTGCTTTCTTCATTTATATGTCTAACTAAAATTTGTATGATGCATTTTATGTGGCATTATCATTTTAAGCTTCAGATTTAGATGATCTTTCGTTACTTCTTTCTGGGACGCCGACATTGAAACATGTCATGCAGTATTTTTATGACTTAAAGAAATAGAATGAACATGGACTGGCCTTAGAAATTTAAATTTAAATCTGGCACAGTGACTTTTGTTCCTTCTTGGCCCCTCTCTAATCATCAGTGTCTGTGTACAGGGAAGTTGAAAAGGAACTCATCCATTAATTCTAAAGATCCCTCTAAAACTGGAAATTCTGATCACATTGCGGCACAGACGTTCACATTCCGTGAGTTGGCAACTGCAACTAGAAATTTTAGGGCAGAATGTCTTTTGGGTGAGGGAGGCTTTGGTAGAGTATACAAAGGGCGCTTGGAAAGTACTAATCAGGTCTGTTTTCTTATGATTTCTTTGTTTATAAAAATCAGGAGAAGTTGCAGTTGAATGAAGATTTACTTCCTTTTACTTTGCTATCTTCCTTTCCTGTGTTGCTATCTTCTTATTACCAGAGTAATAAAGAATTTTGGTGTCATTGAAATCAGCGTAAGATTTGAGTAGTTTGAGTTAGCAACACAATTCATAGTTTCCAATGTTGAATGTAGGTTGTCGCAATTAAGCAACTTGACAGAGATGGGCTTCAAGGGAATAGAGAATTCCTTGTTGAAGTGTTAATGTTAAGTTTACTTCACCACCCTAACCTCGTCAACCTTATTGGTTATTGTGCTGACGGAGATCAAAGGCTTCTAGTTTATGAATATATGCCATTAGGATCCTTGGAAGACCACTTACATGGTATTTGTATTTCAAATCTACATACACGTGTTACTTCTTTTCCCTTTGAATTGTATATGGTCTTATAGTAGATATTGGTAATATATTTTTTATTTGTAGACATTTCTCCTGGCAAAAAACTACTCGACTGGAACACGCGAATGACAATAGCTGCTGGCGCAGCAAAGGGATTGGAATATTTACATGACAAAGCTAATCCTCCAGTCATATATCGAGATTTGAAGTGCTCAAACATTTTGCTTGGTGAAGGGTATCATCCAAAGTTATCTGATTTTGGTTTAGCTAAACTTGGACCTGTTGGGGAAAACACCCATGTATCGACAAGGGTCATGGGTACCTATGGATACTGTGCTCCAGAATATGCAATGACAGGTCAGCTGACTCTGAAATCTGATGTTTATAGTTTTGGCATAGTTCTTCTGGAAATAATTACTGGAAGGAAAGCCATTGACAATTCAAAAGCTGCAGGAGAGCAGAATCTTGTTGCATGGGTAAGAATATCTCACATCTATCTCATTTATTAGGCTTGGCTGATGATTTAACAGCAAAATATAGATGGACTAAGACTAGCCCTGGCAATAAATTGGCCATGCTTGGAAAATTCTGTCTGGAAAATTTATACTCGAGCTTGACAATTATTATACTTAATTATTTCCATTCTGATAGTTCTCAGTCGACTCTAAATTAAGACTAACTAAACATTTCATATAAATTGAAGAAGAGAATGTTGTGAGAGACTGTTATTGTTACAGTGATTGGAGAACCCTCGTGGGCTGATATTTTAGTTCTTTTTGCTGGCTTTCCTCTCTTTTTAGGATGATTCCTTTCTTGACCTGATGTTTTTATCATTCTTTAAGGAGGATTCCTGATCCTTCTGTTCTGTCTTGTCTTCCTTTTTTTATCAGAAAGGAAAAACAACGTTCCCATTATTGTGATGATTGAAGCTAGTGGCCAAATTTATGGTGAACGTTGAAATTGTATATTACATAGATTCTCCTCAACTTAGTGCATTCTCCATTGGCTATCTATAAGAAATTGAATAACTTCAATGTATTCAATCATGATGTAATTGTATGACTGGTTCCTCACTCCTATTGACTAGTTTGATTAATATTTGAATAGTAATTCTGGGATGGACCATTCTGATTTATGAATAAATTGCAGGCTAGACCCTTGTTTAAAGATCGAAGAAAATTTTCACAAATGGCTGATCCAATGCTCCAAGGTCAGTATCCTCCAAGAGGCTTATATCAAGCCCTTGCTGTTGCAGCAATGTGTGTTCAGGAGCAAGCTAATATGCGTCCTGTTATAGCTGATGTTGTCACTGCTTTGTCTTACCTTGCATCTCAAAGATATGACCCCAATTCCCACTCTCTTCAAAGCCCTCGCCTTGCCCCGCCTACTCCTACGAGCAAGAGAGGACGATGAAGTGGACGTCAAAGTTTGGTGGTTTTAATGCAAAATATATATATATATATATATATATATGTTTATAGACGTTATTACCAGCCCTCCTTTTGTGGTTATTATTTATTTATCTATTCAGATCATAGCTGCGAAAAGAAACCTGTGAAATTTTGTTCTATTCCTGTTTAGAGAATGCACAGAACTGCTCCTATTTCCATTGGAGCTAATAGTGTTTTCAATTCTCCTGAATTTCTATTTCTATTTAAAAGCATGTTGCTGGGTATCATGCATGTGTCTTCTGTCTGGTGACAGGTTTTTGTTTTTGAGTGTGTTTTGTTTCTGTTGCATTCTTACAAATCATTATTTGAACTGCATTAACATAGTTTTGATGTGAAATAATATGTTTAAAAGTCTTTGTATTAACGTAATTTTATTCTCAAACCATAATTTTGATAAAAGCTCAAGGCTTGTTGTTTTTGTAAATCATAGTTTGTTTAAATCTTGATTTTTTTTATTATAAACCATGATTTGTTCAAACTTAAATTTCAACTATGTTTTAAACACACACTTACCCACGTTCTCTATTAATTCTTGCCTTCGCCTCCTGTTTGTCCTAGTTCTTTTGTATAGTAGAACAAAAATGTCGAGTTATGAAGCTCTGTATGTTATATGCACAACTCGTTTATTGTGCTCTTAATTCATCTTCTGTGAAAATTAATCTGGCTTCCTACACAGACTGCTGGTTTAATTATTTGCATTTAGAAAAAAAAAAAAAGGTCATGATGCGTCTTTTCGGTGCATAATACTTGAATGTATGCATAATTGCTTCTTATTTGCTATTTAATAATTAATAAAATCTTAAGTTTATTAATAGCATAATTGATGTGTAATGAAAGATGAATTTAACTTACCCAAAAAAAAAAGGTTAATAGACAAATTTACATGTAATTTTTTATGTCTAAGGTAATTTTTTGGGGAGATAATAGCAGTGATACTAGTACTACAATAGATGGTAATATATTATAGTTCATTCTTTAAAATTTATCCTATTTCTATAAATATTAACTAGAGGCAACATATGCCAATATTTATGGATAAGGCGTCGGAGCCTCGTGCACATGGAGTTATTAGATCAACTATTTTAACAGCTTCTAATTATTTAGTGTTTTCTCAACGTGTTTTTTTTTTAAAAATTTATAATTATTATTTTATATTTATTATTGTGTTTACAATTATTATTAAATCAATTAAAACTTGTAAATTTTTTTTTAAAAAAAAAAAGTCAACAGCTCAAGGCACAGTTGTTTCAATTAGTGGCATGTTACCAATGATAGAATACTATCTCTACCGGTAATTGACTTACAGACAATGGCTGCTAAACATATTTTACATTTGAAATTGATTGACTAGAGCTAACAATTTAAAAAAGAAAAAAAATTACCGTTCTATTTGGAGAGTAATAATCAAAATCCAGGTAATTACTCGTATGTACTGAGAGAGGAGAAGAATGGGTTGTGAGTTTCCAGTGGCACTGCTGTCAGTCATGCTGTTGGTCATGGGACTCCTTCCATGGAGAGACAGCGTCTGTTCCCCAATGGTTAGGTTTACTTTCGCTACATTCCTCCATACCTGCAGGTTTTCCCTATTGCAAATGCCAACAATATCAAAAACCAACCAAATGGCCGTACTGAATAATTTGGTCCAGATAATAATAATACGATAAACATGCGAATTGGTATTTTCAGGACATGGAGATTGAAGAATTTGTGAAGTGGCAATTTGATGTTGACGTCTTGACCCCCCCCCCCAAACAAAAAAAAAAAAAAAAATTTGATGAAAGGAATTGCCGGTTGAATGCATCCGCTTGAATATGCAAGTAGGAGACTTTTTTTTGGACAGTACAGAATAATAAGCCCAAAGGCAGAAAGCTAAATAGACTAGTAACCCGGGACAACAGCAGGAAGCTCAAAATTGAACCCGACCCGAAACGAAGCATCACACTCCTCACTCCTCATAAGTACAACCCAAATTCCAAAAACTCATATACATTACAAAGTGAAGGGAAGTGTCTGACTCTCCAACACAATTCAATCGGATGACGCTCACATAGATCTCATCTATTCCATCCAATCAACAATATTGGAGAGCTTTACATATTGCTAAACGTACGGCATCCAACAAAAGATCTGAAGTTAAAGTGCCCAGCTTCAAGATCTAAATCAACTTAAGTTCTCTAGGAAGATTCAAAACCCATCACCTATTCAATCTTCCAGATTTGGCCATAGATGCAATTGCATGTTCAAGATGATCGGCAGAAGATTACTGTTACCTTGCTTTTGTCACGCCACCCAAGTCCAAAGTTTAGTAGACCTATTTTCCTTGACGGCCTATCTCCGACTGGGTTTTGGGTGAAGCCAGGCCTGCAATAGTCCATAGAAACTAGGTTGGTCAAAGGCAATAGATTCATAGTCAAAAAAAAAAAGTCAACGGATTCAAATAATGAAAATCACATCAAATTAAAACACGATGAACCTTAAATTCAATTTTTTAAATTTTTATTATTTTTAGTTAAAAATATAATGTTTCATTTTTTTTTTGAAATAACTAATTATATGATGCTGAATTGTAAAAAAAATATATACACTTATAGTGTTGTGAGAAAAAAAATCTGATAGTAAAAATATAAAAATTGCAAATAAATTTTATTCTTAAATTAAGTAATATTTACCACAACAGATAACAGTCAAGCTTGCAGCATCATATTGGTTAATCCCACAAAATGATCAGAATAAGAATGTATAATTTGCTGTCCCTCGGAACAAAATCGACAGTCCTTTGCTTTTTTCTTTCTTCTTTTTTTTTTTCCTTTCTTTTGGTTCTGTATAATTTCTGTTATTTTGGAGAATTAATTGCTAGTTCAGCTCTCTCGAGAGACAATAAAAAATGATATTTATCAAGAGAATGTGAGCCTTCTCCATAACATTAGGTGCTTCACAGCTACTCATTTACTTCAAGGAACCTTGAAACCATTTAAAGGATATTTCTTGATAATATAACGCATTTCATAGTTCATTTAGCACAAGGCAGGACAACTATATTAAGCTGTTTGTCAAACTTAGCACACTTATCATACTCTTATCGTTTAAAAAAAGTTTTAATTTGTATTGAGTTAGATAATAGAAAGTCCCATATCTCTTATAATACAAAGAAAAAGTGGATGTCAAGCCTATATAAAAAATACAAGGTCTTTATTTCAAATCAGACTAGTCAAAAGTACTCTAAACTTGTATTTGTTTTTTAAATTCCTCCTCTATTATATTCTTTTATAGTGTTGGGAGGTATGAATTAAATATTTGTTTTGGAAAGTTGAGTGTATTAGAACTGTAGAGTATTTGAGAAAAATTTATGTGTTTTGTAAAAAAATTTATATAGTATTTTTTCTTATTGTCTTTTAACAACAATTGTAATTTTTTTTTTGATTTTAGAATTTTTGCACGTTATTTCTTGTGTTGTATCATTATGTTTTGTTATATTTATTTCTTGATTTTATTTAAAACAAGTCTCGAGAAAAAAAAAATCCATTTTCTCCCGACAATTTGTTTCATTTAAAATCAAGTCATGTTATTCTACGTTATATTTATTCAAATATTACGTCAAATACAATGATTAGCTAATAGAGACGATAAATTTGAGCATAACAATACCAGGTAAATAAATAATATTAGTTTAACAATACATTTCAGACATAGACGCAACAGAAAGGCGGAATTGGATCATAATAGAAATAAAGAAGGCAACATTACTTGTTTTTGAATTAAAGGAATCAAATTGAAGCACTCACACAACACCAGAGATCAAATTAAGATTTTTAAAGAGACCAAAAAAGTATTCGAACCAATGATAATCTATCTACTTTTAACTTTCAAATATTTGGACCAGTAGAGGATAGAGTTGCACGTAGATTCAGAAATGCGGTGTTTATATAAAAAATTTGTACCTTGGAGAAGAAAGTGCTCTGGTTTGGCCAGATTCATAATAAATGGTAGCATCCAATGAACTTTCTGCCACTAACAGCCGCTTTTCCATGTCAGCAATTAATGCCATGGCCTTGTCATACTTCTCCTGCATGTATATTATAGGGTAATATATATAATAAATTCTTCTATAATCTTTAATATAATGTGGTTGTAGAATATCCCTAATTGGATGTAGATACGTATGGTGGGGTATTTAAAACAAATCAAACAAGAAGGGGTAAAAATTTTATTCACAATATAATAGGTTGGCGATATTGACTTACAGTAATTTAATTATACTAAAATCCAATTGTTTTTGAGTTGAAGACCAATTGTTTTCTGCCAACGATTTAACTATTAAGATTTGGATTTTTAAGGGTCACGATGGATAACTTGTTGACCCACTTCCCATTATTAAAGTTAAAGCCCGATAAATGAAATTTAGTTTTTATTTTGCATCTGTTTGTTGAGGTCTGGTTGTATCCTACGTACACTCCAAGACAAATGATGGAGACCTTAATAATGAGGGGAATGAAAATACGTTATTGTCTGAAAAAAAGGGAGGAACCTCCAATTTGGAGGGTGTATTCGAGAAGGAAAAAAATGATGAGCTGTCAAGGGTAGTTTTGGGTATTTTGGTAATTGTCCTTTGAGTCTGTTGGAGTTTGTTATGGTTTGTTGGTGAGCTGGCAAAAGGAGTGAATAGGGAGAATAAAGAATAGTTGGGGGTGTCTTTGTTTTGGGGGTTATGCATGTTTTTGTATGGTATCGTCTGTATGTCTGGAGACTTACAGTGAGGAGTGTGCTTTGGTTGAGGGTCTAATACTGGGGTATTGGCCTTGTTTTTCTTTCATATCTGTGCTGTGAAAGTTGGTGTTATTCTGCTGTTATCTTTTTTAATTGAATATCAGTATCAGTTTTCTATCAACAAAGCACACGCTTTTCAACTTGCCATGCAATTTTTTTTAATGTTAGTTTCTTTAGGTAGTAGTAATACCTAAAACATATTGCCACCTAGATTAATTAACACTGCTATCAACTGTTATACAAATAAAAGTATTGCAAGTATTCATATGAACACAATTTTCTTTGGATATTCATAAGAGGTCTCTTTGAATTAATCATTCGATACTTACAGAGAAGACTAAAAAATGATCTTATATATCCCAGGGGAGGTATGCCAAGAGAGATTGATGTTAAAAAATTCTTACATTTTTTTCCTAACCAAATGCATACAAGATTAACATTCCCAAAATCGTTTGGATAAACACAATTTTCCTAAAGAAATCTCAAGTGGTCCTCTTTCCTCTTGCATATGTCGAACCACAGGAAATCCAGCATAATCTTCTCTATTCTATTAACCACCATTGTCAGAAATCTAAAACAAGGAAAGATAATATAAGGGTAAGCTAGCTAGTGAAGCTTGAAGTTTATCCTCCCACCTAAAGAAATAGGCCCATTTCCAACTGTGGGATTCTATTTTTATTATATTATTATGATTGATTTTTTTTTTTCTATAAATATTTGGTCTTTGATTTGTTTCTTTTTCTGTTATTATGATTAATTTGTATTCAATAAAATTGATTATATTCTTAAGATTGTGGAGAATTCTCCTCTAATTACGCTAGCTAAGCGTATATAAACCCTAGGCACTTGTAAACATTATATTTGAGTGAATAATATTCTACACCAAGTTTCTAGTTTTCTTGAAATCCTCTACACCACATGATCCTAAAAGGACTCAACATGCGAAATATCCCCAAGAGAACACCCAGATAGGTAGGTTAGAGGCTATTGCGACACTCCACAACCAGCCAGCTTGGCCAGCTTACCTGCGCAACTATCTTGAACATTAATTGGGTTAGATCTACCCTGACAAAAGGATCATAGCCGGTTATTTGATAATCCAAAAATGTTTTTTAAGTAATTAGTTAAAATGGTCATTCATGACCCAACTATTATTAACACAATCCAGACACACCCATTTGTCACTCAACTATATCCACGTATTAATAACAGTTACTTGGTATATTAGCTATTTTGTTTTTCAACTACTCACGCATCCATTCCATCAGGCTACGCCTGAATAGAAATGTTACTTATGTTAGTATGCAAAACTACAGACAGAAAAGTACTCAAACTAGTATACTAAGCATTGAAGAACAAATGTTAGGTAAATATAATGACATTAAGCTATCGTCATTGAATCAAAAGTTAGTGTGCAATAATTTTTTGGAAAGTTATATTTATAAAGGTACATATGGGAGTCCAGATTAGATTCAAGGCATTCTCAGCTAACATGAGAGACTTCTCGTGCCAAGTTTGGAAAAAAAAAAAGAAACTCAATACCAAGATCTCGAGATGGGGAAGAATATTAAGGATTACAAGAAAAGAAAATTAATCAATGACGCAAAGCAATTTAGCATTAAGCCTAGATAGATGTAATGCATTATATTATATTGTTATTGTTATTAGGGTATATTATAGTTTGAAACGTCTCATTTTCACTCTAGTATTACGTGGTTAAAAAGTTGGCATTTTAATATCTTGTGATTTAAATCGTTACCATATTGGTACCTTAAAAGTTTTATTTTGTTATATTTTATATGGAAAAATGACACATGGAAGTCATGTGACATTTTTCTTTAGTATATTACTACTTCGTGGTTTTAAGCCATTAGCACATTAGTATTCTATGACTTCATTTCTTTATACATTAGTACTTTGTGGATTGCCAATATAGGAACACTTTAGGTCACACGTGTCACTTTCCTTCTAAAATTAATGGATAAGACCACAAGGTAACAAAGTGAAAATAGATCAAATCACAGGGAACTAAATACCTTGTTATTATTATTACAACTAATACTAGTACTTTTATATTTGCCACCAATGAGATAAATTACTTGATCAGTATCGTGTATAGTATGCAAACCACTAAAAGCATGCTGAAGAAATGTTTCTTGTAGTCATGAT
Source organism: Biancaea sappan (assembly GCA_037074585.1). Lineage (NCBI taxonomy): Eukaryota > Viridiplantae > Streptophyta > Magnoliopsida > Fabales > Fabaceae > Biancaea > Biancaea sappan. The sequence continues at coordinate 50,252,071 of CM073496.1, read as the reverse complement.
TGTCTAAACATAATTTCATTGCAGAGATTTATAAAGTCAGATAATTAGGACCAAGATGATCCTAAGAATGGGGAGGGGTACCTGAAGCACATGAACCTCATATTTCTGAGAAGCAACATCTTGCTCTGCTTTTCTGCGGGCATCTTCAGTGGCTTTTTGCTCCTGCTGTACCTGCATTAGGACCTGTAGCATGCAGACAGGTTCAACGTTTTTTATGGCACAAATAATGAGTTTACCAATTTATTTTGCATTCATGCTTATGAAAATAGGCAATGGAGAAAACAGGTGCAAACTAGAACCTGCCGCATGGCAGCTTCTTGTTCTTTCTTATCAGTAAGGACTTGCCGTAATTCAGCTACCTCCTGCTCCAATTGCTCATTCTGAATGATCGTGAACACATTAGTAAACCTTGCTGACCAAATGACCACCAAAATTTATGTGAAGAAAAATAAAAAGTTATTGCACTTGAACGCTGAACTAGCTTTTCCTAGTGCTAGTATGATTTCTTGAATAAGTAAAACTCCTCTCTGCTAATTTGGATGATTAAATGGTCTCATATCAAAATTAATATATATGCATCAAGCAAGGGTTTGGATCATAGTGTCTCCAAGATAATTACTATAACTCAGAAAATTGAAAGTTATAGTTAGTGGATAGTTATTTGAAGTTTCAAAACTCTCTTTCTCCTTCTATTCTTTAAAGATAAATGAAATAATATGCAGATTGACAAGTCTGGAAGTGAGTTTGATGAGCCTGTGGTTGACAAACATTATACAAGAAAGAGGAAGGAAGAGAAAAAAGGGAATGGGCTTGGGCTTAAGACATTCCAGGAGAGAAAAAAGTAAAGGTGTGGGAAAAGAAGTGGACGAGGGTAGTAGGGAGGAAGGAGTGAGTGCTATACGTCAAGGAAGAGAAAAAAGGGAATGAGCTTGGGCTTAAGACATTCCAGGAGAGAAAAAGGTAAAGGTGTGGGAAAAGAAGTGGACGAGGGTAGTAGGGAGGAAGGAGTGAGTGCTATACGTCCTAGTGGGGATGAAGGGTGAGCTGGCGGGTTTGTAAGAAGTGTGTGCAAGGTTTTTAGAGGGTTTTTGGGAGGCTGTGGGAGGGGGGAAATCGGTGAGTGGCTTTTGTGGGAAAGTGCTAGCCTCAGTGTTTTACCTTTCATGTTCCTGCAGTGATTTGTATTCTTAAGTGTGTGGGCTATTGTTTTGTGTTCATCTGTGAGTGTAGTGCATCTCTACCCTGCTGGTGGAGATTTATCCTAGTGTATATATATATATATATATATATATATATATTAACAGACCATTTCAGTTTCTCTATTGTGTTTTCTTAGTGTCTTCTTGTTGTTATTTCAGTTTCAGTCTCTATCAGAGTTTCAAGAAAGTATTCATCCCTGTTGGTGTAAATTAGCCAATCAAGGTAAAACACGAATTAAAAGTTCATAATAAATATTTGACTAATAACTATATTCATAGATAAGCAACTTATGCTTTATATCGGAGTACTGAATCATACATAATAGTCCCGGGGGACTCCACAGAGCAGCAAGCTTAACGATATAGAATACATGTTAGAATTTAATATTAAAATCACCCAATATATGTATGGGAAAAATAGGTAAGGCAACATGAAGTACAGTCAGATTTCCTTTTTTACAACATTAAGCCTAAGTTGCTCCTCAACAAGAAACACCCCTCATTCCCTGCCCCCCAAAAGAAAACTAAGCAAGTGCAATCATCAAAATGTTAAATATACCCTTGCAGCCATTTCCAGTTGATTATCTTGGTTGCCCATCTCCACTAGAGCCGTTTCTAGTTCCTCAATTCTGGTTAAAAGGACGGAAACACACACAGAGATTAAGTTGCCTTCAAATGGCATCATGACAATCTTACAATATGATTAATTAAACAGAAAAGGTAGAATACTAGATCCTGAAAGATATCTTCCTAAAATTTGACAATGGAAATAAAAGATGGAGGAAGAAGAATGTGACAAGAGGAAGAAGAATGTGACAAAAGGGAGAAAAAAAATGAACATCAAGCATGACAAATTCTTCCATGTATTATAGAGATATGTTTAGTAGTTTTAACTATAAATTAGAATATCTGCACAGTAGATGAAGTGAGAAAACATAATGAAGCACTTAAAGAGATCTGTCAAGGTGCATTCATGGTTGGTTGAAGGCCATTTCCAGCGCCAGACCCCCTCTTTGGCCTATGTTTAAAAATGGACATTGGAAACTTTGGAAGGTCTTGCTCAGGGCTAATGAACAGGACTAGGCATGATGCTAATTATACAGGATTAGCTAACACATCTTTCACAACCTTTACTGACCAACAATCATCTTCTAAGAAACCTCTTTTAAACTTTGTCATAAATAATGTTTCATTGTCAAAAAAAAAAGGTCTAGAGTAGAAGCTTCAAGAAATACAAACCTGAGGGCAGAGGATCTTTTTTCCTCCAGCAATCTGCATAACTCAACCTTCAACCAAACCACCTGATAGAAACATAAAAGGAGTTGCACATCAATCAATTATTCTAGAGCAGTTAGTTATAACCATGAAAACTATAATATATAAATCAGTCAAGGACTTATAGTACAAAATGGCATGAAGGTAATATGCCTCTAGAATTTTGGATGCTTATGATTATATATTTTTAGACTATTGCTGTTGTGGATTGTAGCATCAGGAAGCCTCACACAACCAACTACATCCAGTTAGAGAAATACACTAGATTATAATTGACAAACTATTGCCGAACTATGTAACAGATAACAACAATCAAACTCTCACATCCGAAGTTAATATATATATATATATATATATCAAAAGAATAGTTTATCACTATTACACTGTTTTGAAATCCATTGCTTAATTTCAATGGACTTTATAATCGTATATAACAATCTCCTTTGATTGCATAATTTTTCGAGAATAATATGCTGGTTTCAAAATTGCTTTCAGTAAAGTATATATTTGTCAAGTCTATAACTCTAAATCATATGTCTATAATTGTTTCTGACAAGTAATGAAGGAAACCATTAAAGAAGCACATTATTTGATGCTTAGATAATTATTTTCACGCAACGAGGTAATTTATGCATATAGTTGAGGGGAACTTCCAACCCAACCTGCACATTGTTGCATGGGTTGGAAAGAGGAGAAATTTACAGTCAGCTAGAACCAACCCAAAAGAGGAGAAATTTACAGTCAGCTAGAACCAACCCAAACTCCTTATGTTGAGACCTCAATCTTAGAAGCATAACTTTCTGACACATAATTCCAGCAGAAAACATGGACCTAAATCTGGATTTTCTCAGAAATACGAACACAAGGAAAGAACCCCTGAAATTCCTGCATATGCTATAAAAAATAAAAATAACTATAATCAATAGTGCAAATAAAATCCTCCAAATGGAGTTAAGTCAACTGAGTTAAAACAGACAAAATCATTACATGATTCCGACAATTTCAAACAATACCCAAACTAATGATTTATCATGTTCTAACCTACAGGAAATTTTTCATGTCTGATTTCACATAGTAAGTTGCACAAGAACCTTTTACAACAGTCAAGTTTAACCTGACTAGCAAGGAATAAAATTAAAAAAAAAACACATCATGGCCTCAATAAATTGCTATGATGGATTTAAAGAAAAAGAAATTAATGGTAGATGAAATTTCAATCTAATTCAAAAAGAGCAATTTTTTTTTCTTGAGGTCTAAAGGATGTAACCTGTTCGTGGAGATCTGGAAGAGAATCCCCTTCATTTAAATCAGAAGAATGAGATCGTGATTTGTCCTCATCAATGCTTTTACCTTCTTCTGCCTGAGATCCTGCTTCACGCTTGAAACTGTACAGTTTAGATGCAATTGCTTTTGAATCCTTTGAAACACGTCCCTTTCTTGACCTTTCCTCCAAAACAACTAATAGAGATGACCGATGTTTATCTCTTAGTTCCTGCAATCTGGCCTCAGTCACTGCCAGAAAACCCATGCAAGCAGTGAAGACAAGCTGGCTACTATCAAATGTTGAGCCAACAAGTGATTGCAATCCAGTAAGTGCATCACCTGCATCTTTTGTTGTAACCACTGAAGATCCTAGAACAAGACATGAGAAACTCCTATTATATTAAGCCATATATAAAAAAAATTAATTTAGTTTACTATGTACATGATTCAAACACAGGAAAACACAATTCACTACCATACAACTCCATTAGAGCTAGTGCTGTTCGAAATAACATGACACGGTTCCCTTCAAATAGCAGCACATCCCAAACTCGGAGAACTAAAGATAGAGTAACCCACTGTAAGATTACATGCTTTAGGATATAACAAATTCAAAGTGAATTCTGTAACTTTGTAGGAACCAAAAAATACGGCATAAACCTCACCGCTTTCCCAAGGAAGTGTGTTCACAAAGATTGAAAGGAACCAAGGTCCAGAGATCCATGTCACTTGCACTCCCAAGTAATCCAGATGACTAACTGTAGCAAAAGCAACAATAGAATAAGTTGGTACCGAAACTGCTTTATATGTAACCAAAATGACAATTACTACAGACAAAATCTAACAACTACAAACCCAGTTTTGGAAATCTTTCACGCACCAATTCCTCAAATACTAGCTGATCCACCTGACAAAACAAAATCTTCCATGACTGCCAAAGTGAATTATTAAGTCCCTCTATACTGTAACTAAGAAACAAACAAATAATGGTACTAACTCAGGGTAAAAAAAGAAAAAAAAAGGTGTAATTTGAAGATTAAGCAAATTGAACCAAACCTGCGATTCTATCATTTCCTCTGTATAACAGCCTTCAAAATAATCATCAATAATGCCCACCAGTGCCCTGTGATATCCAACTAAAACTAATAAGTTCAAAAATCTAAGATAAAACAAGTATATTTCATTAGAGAATACAAAGCACTAAAGTTTACATATTCAAATTTTTTTCCCTATTGTGCTTTAAGTCTGTCAAAAGATAAAATTGATGGAAGTATGCTGAAATGAGAAGTCTATTCAAATACATTAATCATTTTGATTTGCTAGAAGTATTATTATTGGAGTGTAGAAAGCTACCTATGCTACAAAAGGATTGACGGAGAGAAAATATACAAGACAAGCTTCTCAAACCTACCAAAAGGCATTTTCTTCTGGCATAAGAAGCAGCAACAAACCAGCAAAGAAGTTCATTGCCTGCAAATATTTCAACAGAACAATATAATGACAATGATGATGATGCCGACAACAATGGTTACCACTAATAAACATTGTCAACAAACTCCCATCTCACTCCCATGGGAGCAACTAAGGAAATGCAAGTATATTGTCTGGACTGTATGTCAGAGACATGAAACATATTGAACAGGTGAAGGGACACACAGTCCTTTGACTGCCAAGCTGTAATTTGAGTCTTCAAATATTTTCTCTATTTTATAGAAAAACTATGTTATGGTTTGCAGCACCAGGTGATAGCAACAATGTTCGAACATTGGAATCCTTAAGGAGATATGTTAAATACAGTGTAAGGCAGAAATATGTTAAACCCTGTGCCAAAAGTAAAAGAAAAAGGATGATAACTCTTAAAACAATTTATGATCACTGGCTAGGAAATTTACCAAAAAAAAAAAACTCGGGCAACATATGTGCAAACTAATTTTAGTTTAATCATGATATATTTATTCTATTCTTATACTGTAGGTGAAAATAAAAGGAATGAATGTCAAAAAATAGAGACAAGAAAACACAGTGTTTCCAGTATATCAACAATAACTTGAATTCCATATACGAGGGAAAGAAACTGAAACAGCTTTTAGAAATAGTCATCTTTGATAATTCCAATGGCGCCAAGAACTTTAATTGATCCTCATGCAAAGAAGTTTTTGCTCGGGCAGGGATGGATATAATATAGGAAAAAAGTCCAATGAAGCTGAAATATCAAGAAGTACCAGTTAAATTCGTTTTTACCAAGACTCTTTTAAACCTCAGTTACCTGACAATACCCTACAGATGGGTTATGCCGAGCATAAGCCAATAGTAAACGCCTCAAGGAATTCCTGCCATTTTCATCCAAAGCAGGATGACCTGGGAAAGTTCGTGGTACATCCTGTAAATAGAAAGTATTATTTAGTCTAAGGAGAGAGCCAACTTGCAATATAAAGCAAAAGAAGCAGCACCTACAAATCAAAATAAAGTCCAAGGCGCGTGCAGCTAATGACCTTCTCAATCTGCTTTCTCCATTTTCCAAATGCACCAGATAGGACATCTTGATCCTTGCTTTCACTACCATACATTTCTTGAGCTAACAAATTCTCATAATAGCTCTCCACCCGACGTGTCTTCACACCTACAAATGCTTGCCAGACCTGTAATAAGTAATAACATAATTGAAGCAAAGGATGCACCCCATAAAGTAGGAAGTCAATTTATAAACTTGAAAGCATCAATTATACCTCTCCTCTGATATCCTTCGGCACTCCTCCATGAACAAGGAATTGCAGTTCTTTCCATTGAAAGAAAATTTCAGAGGAGTCTTGGTCGACAAAAGCATTTTCAGCACTTAAGTCATTGATACTGTCTTCTAGCATCTCATTAATGCAGACCTCATCCTTACAGTCCTCTTTAGAATCCCCTTTGACAAAATTAGATTCTTGTATAGTTGAAATATGATTATTATTACCATTTATTTGCCCACCTTTCATATTTTTTCGCTTCTTGACACGAGAACTCATAATTTTTTCAATTACAACAAGAGATGGGCTAATTTCAGCCCAGATTCCAAACTTAAGGATCTTTTTTTCTTCAGAACAATGAACCTTCTTTTTAGAACTACTTCCTGTTAAACCATTAGGAACAAACCTCCTGCTAGTTGAACAATCTCCTTCACTTAGCCTCTCTTGACTTGTCTCTTCTTTAACCTTAGTACCTTCAGCAGACTCCCTACCACTTGAATCATTTCCTTTACAAACAGCCTCAGGGCTTATCCTTTCTTTTAGCTCAGTAACTTTAGCAGACTTGCTGCCATCTGAATCATCCCATTTATGTTCTTTTTTCTCATAAACGTCTGTGGACACCCTGCAACTTGAATCATCTCCTTGATCAACCCTCTCTGCACCTTTCTCTTCTTTTAACTCAGAGGACCATTGTTGAGAAGATTTAGATATCTGTTCAAAGAAGTTTTCCCATTTCTCTGATCTTTCACCTTCCTCCTCCTGATGCCATAAATATATTAGTTTAGTGGTAATACTTATATTGGTTTTGTGATGCTTATTGGTAAAAAGCAGTCCCCGAAGTTGCAAAGGGCAACATCTTTTAGTAAGGCTTTTGTTTCTTGTGTCATCAGCCTCAAATGCATGCTTCCATTCTTTTGATTTGGTTCTTCAGAGATTTTTTTTCTTTTTTTAAGTGTAGTTAAAAAAACAAGAATTATGTAAAAAAAATTATTTATTTTTATGACAATACTATACTGTACAAGGAGCTTGCAAGCAGTTTTTTTCTTTTATAACTTGTGTGGCAGTATACTTCATGTCCCTTTTCTATCAATATACAATAAAGTATATATCATGCCTCTTGAGTCAATTTTTTTAAATAAAATATGTTTTTCTTAGCAGCGAATGATCTTAGTTGTTAGAACAAGCAGACAATTCATGTTGTGAGTTGCTCTGGTTTAACTATTCTTGTTGCTGCAATGATGAAGACCATAATCATCAGTCAAAGCTAAAAAAAACAAAAGAAGTTATTACTTAAAGACCTTCTGCTAGATTATCTGATAACATTGATTACATATATCTTCCAACAAAATGTGCTGGAACATGCTTGATTGCAAAAGGGTCCAAATTTTCTAATTCTGTTTGCATCAAATATTGTATACAGAGAAAATATTAAGACTCGAGTAGCAGAAGCAAAAAAAAAATAATAATAATAACCAAAGAAACGAACACCTTGTAGATAGAAGCATACTCTCTGTATGTTTGTGCGTGTTGTGGTCTTAATGCAAATCCATAGGAATCCCTGCAGAAATACTTGTGCAGTTAATTGTTTTCATGGATGAAAATAAGTACCAGTAAACAATACAAGATAGCTCATCACCAGGAACTACGGCGAAAAACTGTAAGTTCTACTTAAAATGATTGAATCGATTAACGATGTAAGAATACGTAATTTGGCAACGGGAAATGGAGCCCGCTTTGCATATACAACACTATTCGATATGAATTACCTGGAATCAATCTCCAATGAGCGCTTACTCAATAAGGACAACAACATACTTTAAGAGCAGTCGCTATTCTAATGCCCATAGCTATTGCTATGAACCAAACTCAGAATGCTTCAACACTATGGACTTCAGAGCCACTGTATTTAATATTTAATGCACGCTGCGCTCATTTTACACCTACACATCCAGTTTCTTAGAGGAACGTCAAAATTCACACAGTGAACTGTATCTGACAAAATTTAACATAAAATTTAAAATATATTTAATTTAAGAACACCAATACTGTCGTGTCGTAGATGTACAATTCGGATCAAATCGATGTACAGTATTATCAGTTCAGAAAGTTTCGCCCATTGTGGAGATGAGACAGAAAACGGAAAATTTTCCCAGACGAAGACATTTTCCGAATTCGATCCAAGAATTCCCAACGAAGAAGGGTTTCAAGACGCGTGGATTTGGCAGGAAACCAATTGTGCGCGCGCGCTCATCCGTCTTGGGCTCGAAATTGTGGAGGAGGTTGAAACCTAAGTCCGTAATCTTCGATTCATTTAGTGAAAAAAAATCAGATTATTCGATTAAGCGCAAAGGGGCTTTTATGAGTTTGATTCGGAAGATAAACCGCCGATCCATGCTTTTCTGCTGACTGAAATTTTGCTCGCGTGGTTTTCATGCTTCAATTTTTTTGTAGTCGTTAACGGTAATGGTGTTGTCACTTGCCACGTCACGTGTCCCCGGCTTCGTAGGAAGTCCAACGAAGATTTTTGGTTAGAAGGCGGAACTCAACTCAGTATTAAAAAAAATTATTATATATTTAGGATTCGTTTAATACGTGTTTTTTTTTTTAAAGTATGTCCGAAAATTGAAATGTTAATTTTAAAAGGTGGATTTTGAAAAATAACTTTTTTAATTTTTTTATTATTAAAAAGTAAAAAATAATAACATATTTTCAAAAATATCTTGAAAATATGTCTTTTGATGTGACAAATTTATAAATTCCGGTAACAAATATTTAACACCCCACAAACACATGATTATGCAAACGTAAAGACACATAATATGACACTGCATGTTTACATTAACATAAACAATACTTTGACAAGTCAAATTGAAAAAAAAAATATATATATATATATATATATATATATATATATGTATAAAACAAAAACACATATGATACGATGATTTATACATACACCTATAAGTACACATCATGACTGGTTGAAAAATTTTAATTTTTTTTTAAAAATAAAGGTTCGAGTTCAAAATCTTGAAAGGAAAGAATTAATAGAGAGAAATATACATCTTTATAATAAACGAAGTTACCAATGGGTTCAAACCAAAGAAAAATAATTTAACATCATGCCTCTAAAATTACTGTTTTAATTTAAAACAAATTAATAAAACACATAATAAGACATTACTTAATGTTTTAAATTATTTTTAAAAAAGATTATTCAAATGATTTTTATATTCAAAATTATTTTTAAAGAATTTTATAAATTTATTCTCTGAAACAGAAAATAAAATAAAAAGTAACTGCAAAAAGGTATTTGCAATTTTAATTTCTGTTTATAGTATTTTTGAAATCAACCCTTACATTTTTCTTTAATTTTAAATTTAGTTTCTTGTATTTATATTCGTTATGATACAGTTATTTTTAAAATTAACTTAGTTAATGAATTATTGATATATCACTAAACAAGCTTAACATAAATTTAAAATAGCCTATATTGAGTTTTTATAATTTATCTAATTTTTACTTTGATTATAATTTAATGTCAATTCAATTCTTAATATAAAATTAACTTTGACTAATATGAAATTATTTGAAAATGAAAAGTAAGGGTGTGTTTGGTTTGTAAAAACATTTCCTGTTTTCATTTTCAATTTTCATTTCCTGAAATGTATTTCCTGAAATACTGAAAACATATTTTTTGTGTTTTCAGATTTAGGCTTATTTTAAGAAATATTTTCAAGAAAACGTTTTCAGTTAACTCAACCAAACGCATTTTCAAGTTCATTTTCTGTTTTCAGTGAAAATGAAAACAAGAAATGACCAAACTAAACAGGCCCTAAACTTCTTTATGTGCTATTTCATGTTAAATTTTTCTTCCAATACATGACGACTATCAAAAATGTCTTGAAACGTTAAATATACTTGTTCCAGTGATTATAGTTAAATTTTATTAACCATGAATATCTATACTCGCTAGTCATTTTCAAAACATAAGCAACTAAGAATGATCAAGTGATTAAGTAAATTAAAAGAGCATATTTAAAATAAACTTAATTCTAATTTAAATGATCTCACAAGTCGTTTATTTAAAAAAAATCGCAAAAGCTTGATAAATATAAACAGAAATAATTTCATATTATAAATCAAATTAAAATTTACAATAAATTATGAATTATAAAAACCAAATTAATATTTTTAATTCCCCGTTCAGCATTGTTTAGTAACACATCAACCATTCATTAGCCAATTCAACCTTAATGTATTGATATCATGACAGAGCATAATAAAAATTTTCAACATATAAAAATTGATTTAGAATAATAAAAACCAACTATCCCCAAAAGAAACGAAATACGGAATTTGTATGAATGTATCGTTTTCTACGAGTTGCCAAACGGACACGGTTATTCTGAAAATAAAAATAAAACCAGAGGATCAAAGTACCAAAAAAAAAAAGGGGAAAAAAAAAGGACTGAACTGAAACAAAAATATAAAAGTATGGCCCATCCATAAATTAAGAACCATGCATACTTTATTTAACAACTTTAATGACAGAAACTCACACTTTGAAATATCGAAGTTCAATATTTTATGGGATAAGGATAATACAGTCGATCGATCTCATCACAACATAAAATACAAAGCTGATCACCAGCTGGCACATAAACATAATGAAGACTATAAATGCAACTTTATATTATGGCACATAAACATAATGAACACTACAAATGCCACTCTATATTAATCTGCGAGATGATCAGACCCAGGTTTGACTACAGAAGCATCCGGCGACTACAAATGACGCTTTGCTGGTCTCAACCTACATCGTAGAAGCCTGCTGCCATTTAGTGTTCATTGTTGAGGCTGCGGAGTAGAAAGGTGAAAGTTTTAACAAGTTATTAAGAAGAGGCAGAAACCAGCCAAACATTTTGAACTGAATCGTGGAAGATCAGAGTTGGTTTGATATTTATGTTACCAAAAAACGTTTCTTGAAAATCTCAACGATTTCATGAGGATCAACTTTTGTCTGCGAATAAGCACCAATATTGTTCAACTCCTGCAAAAGAAACACGGTTCACAAAAATGAATATATCTGGTCTAAAGCAATTAGAAGTCGGGCACCGAGGCCTTCTATCAAGCCCCCGAGGACCAAATACAAATGGACCATTCTGCTTCCACTTGCAGTTGCAGAGCAGATTGAGAAACTTGCTTCATGCTCAGATTGCAGATTGATTATCTAATTCATCTTAGAAATGAAGGCAAAGTTGTGCTTAACAAAAAATTTCTAAAAGGAAATTTTATACAAGAACTACTTCCAGTGTACCTTAATCCATGCTGCTAGCTTAGGCCTTCCTTCCGTAATATCATGCTTGTACACCTCAGAAAAGACGGTTTGGAATCTTTCAACAAAAGGTATATAGGCTATATCCACCTGATGGTCCATGTAATTTATAAATTACACAAAAGAAAAAGTTATAATCATGCATGTTGTTAGATATCAATGTTTTCGTATGGGTTTAGACTACTCTGATAATTTCATTCGGTAGATGGATCTCAGACGTTAGTTTGAAATAATCAAAATTTTCTTCAGTGCACATTTTTCACGATTCTTAATTTCAACTCACCGCACTAAATTGGCCAAGGAAGAAGGGCCCATCATCAAATTTACCAAGAGCATTCTCCAGGTAATCAAAAGTAGGACCTGGTACAAATTATCAACCTTAATGTTTTGAAAAACAATCTGAAGTCTAAACTCTAAACTATATATAAACGTAAATCTTACTGGCTTGCTTTATAGGATCCCCTCTCAATGAAGTGTAAAGATCTCTGGTGAATGTATCAACATGAGATAACAATTGCTCACCATACTCTTTCTTGGCAGGATCCTGAAAAATGTCATTCTTAACATTACTACACTGATAAATAAAAAAGAAGGGTTGTGGAAGGTGACAAGGGTCGTCAATCATCAGGGACAACAAATAGAATATGCAGTTCTTACACTGGGAAATAGGGATGGCCCTTCAAAGTTGGCATCTAAATATTTGATCAAATCAAGACTTTCTCCCACAACCTTGCCATTGTGCTCCAGTGATGGCACCTATATAATTACCGAAGAGTCAAGTGAATCAGGTGAATGACATATCTCACTCAGGGTTAAACAAATTAAACACCTCGTGCCAAGTTAAGCACCTTATTTTCAGGGTAGACTTTCTCCTTGTACCAAGCAGGCCTGTCTTGAAGGTCTATGGGAACCAATTGGATCTTGTCTTGCAGACCCTGTAGTTCCAACAGGTTGACGGCTAATCAAAAAAGAGAAAAAGCTTTCACCGAAGTAATAAAAATAATCGCTAAATAGGCTGCGATTCTAAATGAATAATTAAATAAAGATACTGCATCCGAAGGGGAAGACAAACAAAGCCACCAACCACATGAATACAAAATTAAACAAAGAGGGGAAAAGGAAGAATTAAAAAACCTTGTAATTCCTAGTAATCCATGTCCGTTGTGCATATGGACACGCGTAATTGACGTACAACCTAGGAGAATATTCAAACAAAATTTCAGTTATATGACATACGTGAGCAGGGAAGCCAAAACGAGGAAATTAGGGTAAATTGGACGACGATCAGATTAGACCCAATCAAAAAAAAAAAAAAAAGGAACTGACAACTTACGAACCTGGTAGTTCCGTCGAAAAGAGGTGGTGGATTGGAGGCGGAAGTTAAGGGGGCAGGCCGATCTTCGTGGACGCTAAATTACAAAGCGTAAGAGAAGGCGAAATGATTGAAATAGTAAGACTAAGGAAATTGACTGCAGGAAACTCTTACCCAGTTGCCATTGATCTCGTACTCCGGCGAACGAATTCCCGAGCTCAACAGTAGAGTACTAGCAGGGACAGTGAATATGTTGCAGAAATGACGTCTGCATTTCTTCTTTTATAGACTTTGTAGACCCGTGAAGTCGCCAGCAGTGACGACGAATGAATGCCTTATCAATTGCCAAGTGTCCATGAGAAATACTGTAATGATAAGTACTGAGCCTCTCATGAAATTGAATGTATTTATTTTTAAATCATTTTATATTTGTACAAATTATTTTTTATTAACATCTACATATATTCCGATGATTCAAAAATACAAATTTTAAAATTTTAAAAAAGTTAAACTTTCTATATATTGAAAAGTTGAGTTATTTTAACTTTAGATTACCTTAAAATGTATAGGTAATATATAATAAGAATGATACAAAATATTTTGAACAATTTTCAAAAGGATATAATTTATATAATTTTTTTATATTTTTACTATTAAAATCTTCAATAAAAATATAGCATGTGTGACTTTTTTTAAAAATTAATTATATAATGATAAATTATAAAAAAATAAAATTATTTTTTAAAAATTATATGGTTACCATATTTTTATAGAAGAATTATATATATTTTAATAAAAAAATTATAACAAATATATAAAGAATTACACCTAAATTTTTTTATTTAAAAATTGTTGATGACTAACATTAGTCAAATTCTGAAAAGTTGGATTCTTCCCACAATTTAATAAAATAATACCAAAAATCAACACAGATGTTAATATAATTTTAAAATGTGATTCACTTTAACACAATTTGCTGTTCTCTGCCCCAATAATAGAAGCAAAATCTTGACTAAATTACAAAAAAAAAAGACGAAACGAAAGCAAACTTTACCTCTTGCTCAGGAGAAGAAGTGAAAATAACATTCCCCCCCCCCTTCATTCTTGTTCTCAATGAAATTTAGTTATAATTTGGTTTATTAATTTACAAAAATTACTTAAATACTGATCTCATACTCCATATTTTGAACTTATGATCGTCACAAATTGAATTATAATCAAATTGCTTTGGACCGTTTACCAATATCAGTAATTGACGATTATATAATTCGAACAGTAAAAAAGAAAACATTCATTCTCTTTGCCTCGGTGGATCTCTTTCTCATTTAAGAAAAATATGAAATCTTGGGTTACTAATTGGTCGAATATTAGGCAATCTGAAATTTTCTTGAATGATATTCAAGAAAAGAGTATTCTAAAAGAATTCATAGAATTAGAGGAACTGTTACTCTTGAATGAAATGATAAAGGAATACTAAAAAACACGTCTACAAAACTTTCGTTGGGCCGTTTATCAATGTCAGTAATTGACGATTATACAATTCGAACAATTCAATTCAAATAAAATTTTTTTTATTAATTTATATAAATTTTTGATTTAAATATATTATTTATACTATTAATATATTATTAAAAAATATATTAAAAATAGAGATTCTTGGGCTCCCAAATCCCAATGGAGACTAGAAAATACTAGTATGTGTTAACAAGTGACTTCAGGTAAATTAAGATTTTTAAAAAATGTAATTTAGAACTAATATATGTACCAACCTAAATTATTAGTTTTGTGCATAATAGAAATTTAAACTACTTTTTAAGAAATAAAGACCAAACCAAATAAACCCTTCGTAGTAACATTGAATGTGATGCAGAATGGTGTCTACATACATTCCTCTTTCTATACAACTTTGTGACGCGGGGAAGTCGCAAACAGTGACGATATTCAATTATTGTTTCTAGTTTTACCTCTGTTGTCGAATTACTGAATTTCTTCGGCAGTTCAATAATAATAGCACAAAATATAAAATAATTTCCAACAATAAAATATTATTTGTAATGTTTTTTAAAAAAATCATATAAATTGATATATTTAATGGATCAAATTAATTATCAATAGTATTTATCAAAGTAGATACTAACATGAGTTTAAAATGAAATTTTCTTTGAATATTATTTAATGTCATATTTATTTAACTATGTTTTATAGGGCTGAAATAACTATGGGATAATAGTGGTCATCATATTCTCATTCGGATTTTGTTATGGGGTATCGGTCTCTCACTGACCAGTATGCATTGTTCTGCCTATTGGTCATTTTTTTTTCAAAGACTAAGCCCTCCAAAGAAAAAGTGAGTGGGGGAGTCGACCTCCTTTATCCAAACCCTTCTCATTTTGTTCTGACTCTTGTCACTTGTCAAGCTCCAAGTTCGGGTCCGTGACCTACTCACAAGGTAGCTAAACCCACACCGTTATAAGTTTAAGACCTCCTTAAAACTCTTACTTTCTTTATCTCAAATATTTCTTAAATTAAAACAAATCAAATTTTTTATAAGTGTAGATAATCACAAAGTCACATTCCTTTTCATAACTATACATAAAAAGTATAAATAAACCTTCATTCAAATTAAATTATAGGTTTTTTAGCTTCACTACACTCACTAGTATTTTCCTTTACATAATACGTAATCATATTACACAACAATACATGAATTACTCTATTATAAAACTTTTTTTACAATTATACAACTTAACATAAACTAAGGTAATATACCTTTACCCTAAACAAAAGGGAAGGTATTCTTGGCATACACGTCAACAAAGCTAGAGGGTTTTCTATATCTGAAACTGTGAGTGATTGAGTCCAATCCACTTGGTTCACCATAAAACTAGTATAACTATCACATACATTCAACTATACATGCTAAAAGTACATATAATCATGCATGAACATATGAGTACTCATACTATAAATAATTCATTAAGTAAATATGTGTCAAGAGGAAACCATTATGAGATGATTCATAAATAATCACATGCACCTTGCCTAAAGGCATCATCCCACCTGAAGGCGTCATTCTTACCTTAGGCATATCCCACCTGTAGGCGATGTCTCTGCCTGAAGTCGTATCCCACCAATAGGCAATGTCCCTGCTTAAAGGCGTATCCCACCCATAGGCATCAACCTTATTTCACTCCGCCCTCAAAGGGACATCAAAGTAATTCAATCTTATTTCACCCCACTCTCAAAGGGACGTCAAAATGTTTGAAATCTTTGTTTCTTTCAAATACAAACACATATATAAACAAGAGCATCCATATGCACATCATAAACTTTAATAAATCCATGTCATTTATAATAATCAATGCATAATATATCTTCTCATAAGATTTAATTCCAATGCATTAATAGATGCATAGTTACAAAGGTGTCAATATCAATCATTCAAATGCACTTTCTTTGCAAGTTCAATCCATAAAATAGATAATTTCTCAATCCAAATATATAGAAAGTATATTCATTCATTATTTTATTATATTTTTAAGAAAACAAAATTCTAAAAATAAGTCAAGACAAAGTAAGATCTCTCACCTCAATTTCGAGCTAAGTTTCCTCTTTTTAAACAGGAAAAATAATGCTAGAGAACTCACTGGAGGCCTAACAAACAAGTCAAAATCTTGTGATTTAGTCACCGAACAATGACAAAATCCAATTCTGTCCCTACAACATTTTATTTTATTCACTTAGGTACTTGGCTAAAATAATTTTTTCCTTTATCTTTTCCATGACCTAAGATCATATTTAGCTTCATGTAGGTCCATAGATCCCAAATATATTTTGTCCTATAATTATAGCAACCTTGATAAACTTTTGATTTTGTTCATTTTAGGCATGAAACATTCCTTACTCATGGTTTTTCTTTCCAAATCAGCCCAGAAATTCATATTGGATGTTTTTTAAGCATATTTTAGGTCATTTCCAACCTAAAGCAAGACTGTTAATGAATTAAGATGAAACTTAGGAAAATTTCTTCACATCATGTTTTTCACATGCTTTGCCTTGTTCTGCATATTTTTATGGTTTGCCTCACGGTTTGGTCTCTTGTTTGGCCTTTTAAACTTTCCTCAATCACAGGATAAGTGTATAAGACTAACTCCAACCATAAAAGAGACAAGGAAGAAAGACTCACAAACTAGGATTATACTCTGTTTTTCTTCCTTCTCGGTTCAACACTCCCTCCTTGGTTTTGGGCTGGGATTTGGGCCTGCAACCTTTCCCTTTAACTCCACAAAATCCACTCCTTGAATGCCTAACAAGTGTCAAGCTTCCAGCTGTGAGTTCTCACCCTCGGACACGCTCAAAAAATGAAAAGTTCCCTGTTTCACGCACAAAAACAGAGTTGATTCTCTCTTGGTTTGTGCTCACCATCTCTCTCGGTTTCTCTCTATTTTGGGTGTAGAAAAATAGATCATTAAAGGCTCGTATCACTCGGTTAATATGCAGCAAAGTGGGGGAGAAATTATGCTATTAACTCACGGGCTTTCTGCAGCAAAAAGGAGAAGGATGATTCACGATTTTTGCTGCAAGTGCTATCATATACTTTCCATCATGTTGCTGCATGTGCTTTGGTCTTCCATTATTTGCTGCACTGTATTCTCTACTGGCCGAAAGCGTAAGGGACCACTTTATAAGATTTTTCTATTGCAAAGTGCTATCCTTTGGCCGAAAGTAACCGCAAGTGTGGGTAGCTAAATGTGTAAAGAAACATTATCCATTTATTAATTGTTGCCCACTATCAGTTATTTAGCTAATGGCTGAAAATGTGGGAGCTTGTGGATGTATTGCAATCCTTCTTTGCTTTTCTCTAAGCATGAATTATGGTAAGGTCACTTTATTTCTTTTTTACAAATTTTTCCCTCTAAAAAAAATTCTTTTCATAATAGTCCTTCATACACCACTTTATCTAGTAATAAATTTAAAATTGGGATGTTACAGGATCTCCCGTCCCTTTAATCGAAATTCCTAAATTGGCAAAAAAAATTATTTTCACGAATTTATATACTTTTAATATTATAGTAATACCGGAAGTATTACATCGCCTTTGTTCACTATCGCGTAATTCCTCTTCTCAGTATACTCTGTCTCTCATTGCCTATGCTCTCTCTCTCTCTCTCTCTGTGTCGCCCAAGTCGCTGGTGAGAGGGAAAGAGAGAATTGTCGACGACCACCACCATAAGACTAAAACTAAACTTGCTCCAATCTAAGTACTTTCATCAACGATGGCACCTTCAAACTAGTCTGAGATTTGGGCTAGCCTTAAGACCAAATCCTCCATCTCTCCGAACTCTTTTCAATCAGATATGATTTTCTTCCCTTAAATATGAAGGTGGGTTTTGAAAATCAAACAAAGAAAGTCTATCTTTCACAATTGATTCGACTTAAGCAACATTCTTGGCCATGGCAATCAAATAGTCGCTGTGGCCATGTTGATGTAATATCCCAAGAATTTTTATGAATATTTAAAGTCTGATTTGAAGTTTAGTGAAAAATTTAATTATGTGGAAAATTTTCTTTTTGAATTAGTGAAGAAAATGTGGAAATAGAAATTTTTATTTTTAATTTAGGAAATTTTTACAAATTCTCAAGGACATGTGGGGAAGAGAAAGGCATGGCGCCCAGGCGCCAGGTGTGTCGGAAAACCTTAGCTCATTTTCAATCGGCCATAACTTCTTCATACGGACTCCGTTTTGGGCAAACTTTATATCGTTGGAAAGTTCTTTGAGTCTAGTTTCCAATGGTATAAGTTTCATTTAGATATTCATTACCGATTAGGAGTTATGACTTAAGATATGAGTAAAGGTCGAGAGTAGTGGTAGGAAATTTCTCTATTTCGTAACCCTAATGTTTTTGTCTGGTTACAATAGGAATGGTCAAGGTGCAAAGTGGGAGTGCCGAGAGCGTGAAATCCAGGTGAGTGGGTTAATACTTGCTATGATTAAATATCTGTTATTGACTTTTTGCATCATAGTGGAAATATGTTGTATATCCAAGTTTGAAGAGGATGATGTGGAACGATGAGGCATAAACAATTGTGGAACGTGTCTGGTAATGTATATAATTATATTTTCTTATTTTCCCATGAATGGAGGTTATATAATGGATTGTGAATGGCATGTGAACTGAGTTGAATAATTGTTCTATATTATGGGTTATGTTGTATACATGCTATGTTGCTGGAACCACATTTATTATGTTGTGGCTTGAATTGTAAATGACTGAGTTGTGTATGTGGCTCAAGATTATGATTGAGGATGTTTTTATATATGATTGTGATTGTGTTTGACTGGAAAGGAAAGGCATGGTGGTGCACCCCATGGAGAAATTTATGTGAAGTTATAAGGGTGGAGATTATAAATGGAGCGATAAGGGTGGATGCGGCAGGGGCCGCGGGCAACGATCCAGAGGTATTCTGGACGACCCGGTTGGTACGGGAAATTTGTGTGAAATTGATTTCACCGATTGTTGTTGTGAACTTTTGAATTATGTTGAAATGTATTTGATTTATTTGGATATTGTCGTGAAGTACTACGAATAATATCATATCATATGATGATCGATTTACGTATGATTGCTGCATGTTATCATTATGATGTATGATATTTTTTTGTCATAATGTTGTGTTATCTACTCACTGGGCACGTGGTTTGCTCATACCCCTCTTATTGATATTTTTTTTCAGAGTTGACAGCTGAAGGTAAATATCGGAACAAGGAATTATGGATCCTTAGTCCATGATTACCTTTTCATTTGTTCAGGATAAAGGTATAATAGTTAAGTTTTATTCTAAGTTGTATAAATTTAGAAATCTCTGTAATCGGGTAGGTTCATTCACTGATGTAATGTGAGTAATTGTAGTATGTATAAAGAACTCGTTTTGGTTGCATGAAAAAGAATTGTATGATTTTTAAGAGAAAGATAGGCTTACGGAGGTGAAATGAAATTCACTTTCCGTGCCGGTCACGTGCTCAAATTTTGGGACGTGACAAGTTGGTATCAGAGCTTTGGGATTAGGTCTCCTACCGATTACAGAGTAAGGTAACCTTAGTGGGATCTCCTCTATCGTGGTGAACCCGGGCACGACTATAGAGAGATGGCTCCACTGAAGGTCCTGTAGGATGTTTTCATTTCCTTTTCCTCCAAGACTTGTCTTTTCTTATGAATTATGTTTTTAGTTTTAGTTTTAGAGAGTTATGGCTATACTTTTGAACTCGGTAAGGGAAAGGTTATTATTTGTTTTGATTCCGTTGCTGTCGGATCAAATTGTATGTATGGGGCTTTATATGTTAAATTCATGATTGATTTTGTGTGACTGATTTATTTTATCTTTCTTAATTTTATTATTACTATTTTTGGAGTACCATCCCATAAAAGAAACCACTGGCATTAAAAGCAGAAGGATTACATTGCAAAAAAAAAAAAAAAAAAAAACAATTACTCATGCATGAGTAATCTAAAAGCGAGGTGGTCTCGGATTAGGAGGGTTGTACTGTATCATCACCCCTCGACCATTCCTTGGAGCGAGAGACAGAGCAATATCGCGGAGGGTAGTGTAAATCCCATTCATACAATCAACACTTCTTTGTTGTTGATTGCAGAAGCACTGGGTAGACCAATAGAAGAACCTGTCTATTCTTGAAGTCATTTCTGCATGATTGCGTTTAGTTAACTTCTCTAGGTTTTCTATCATCTTTTTCAGATTTTTGACCTCCTGCTCTAGACAGGCGATTTTGTCCTCCGAGGTATAGCCCGTGCTAGTCTCCTCAGCTTCCTCGATCTTCTTCATTTTCTTCTCCTTCTGCTTCTCTGGAGACCCCTCAAAAGGTCTTTTGCCCTTGTCTTTGCCCAGACTTAAGTTTAAGTCGAGCTCTTCTCTCCTGGCATCCACTGTGAGATCAATGTACTTCCTTGTGGCCATGATTTGAAAAATTTAGAAATTTATGTCGAAGTATGAGAAGAGAGGAATGCTGAGAAGTTGTAGGCTTAGAGATGATTACTCTTTGTGGTGTGGTAACTGAGAACGTTGGGATAGTTCTTATAGAGGAAAAATTTGAACTCAGAGACAAAGAAGATATCTCTTCGCCGCACCCTATACGCTTAACCTATGGATTTCTGCAAGCTGGAAGCTAGGAGTCTAGGGTAGGCATGCACACCAACAACGCGTCGCATTAATGGCAAAACCACGAAAGTCAATATTCGGTGGATTTGCGGCCGATTTACACTTGGTTTTTCCATTTCTCTCGTTGGCATTTTCTGAAATTGAAGGAAGTCGACAATGTAGCCATTACAGAGTGTCTTGGATGTTTTCACGATGAACTAAAATGTATTTCTATGCTTTCTTGTATTGTTCTTGAAAGCCTTCAGTTAAGTATAATATACATGATTGATTGAATTATACTGTGATTATATGTATCTAAATACATATGATATGTATGTATGTTATTCATGCATAGAGAGTGAAGGTTATTTGTTATGGCCAGGAATAATATGTAATGATTCTACATACATTCAGAGAATGAGAAGTCTGAAATTTAAAAGAACTTGAATAGATGAAAATATATATAGATAATGATGTATCTCTATGTTTATACATATATACATATATGCTCGTAGAGGCAAGTGAAAGGTAAAATTTTTCTCTCACTTTATGGAACGCTTGATGTGTAGATGTGAGAAGTTTTTATTTTAATATGTATGTTTGAAAATGTGTAAGCTTAGGGCAAAGCCACGGATTAGAAACCTAGATAAGGCTAGTATGAAGCTACCCGTTCATGGAGTAATATCTCGATTTAGAATTATTGGATAAGACAAATACAGAGTTAAGAAGCCATAAATTGAAGCGGCGATTAGTTTAATAATTTGAGCAAGAGTCAAAAGTTAGCCGAAATTTCTGAGGAAATCTTTTGTATTAGATTATATTTTGTTATTTTCTGACATGCTTATCTGAGACCGTTGGCATTGCGTCGGATAAGGTCTGTAGGTCATCTTTAGAGTATGATGTAAAGGTTTTGTAGCCCTAAATTTCGTCTATATATAATGGATGCCCCATTACGCTGCTCACTACACTAAAAGTTTATATCTATAAGCTTTCTAGCATCAAACTTCTCCTTCTGTACAACCTTTATAGCTCAGAAAAATATGGCCGGCAATAAATCTTTCAATTTAAATTTTGAGGCTGGCAAGGTAGAGCTGGATCTAAATCTTAGCCTGGAGAATTATAAGAATAAGAGATCCATGGAAGAGTCACCAGAGGCTAAGAAAAGAAAAAGGGATGTAGTAGAGTTAGAGGATGTTAGCACAGCAACATCTTCTAATAATGAGCTTGCGCTTATGAGACAAAAGATGGAGGACTTGGAAAGACTGATAAACCGCCACTTTGAGGACCAGGGGAGATTGATAAATCGTCTCTTTACAGAACAAGAGAAGCTTTTGAACCGTCATTTTAGGGAATTGGCGAATAGAGTTGATAGACATTCGATGTTTGCAACTCAAAATTTTCGTGACCAACAAGCGAGATGTATTGACTGTATGAATGGAGTGACTTCTGCACTTCGCCAAATTTCCCAGACGTTTCCTCCAGAAACTCTTTCTAGGCTGCAACGATTAACTTCCTCCTTAAGGTCTGAAGCACCTTCTTCTTCTAGACCTGGAGCATCTTCTGCATTTCAAAAGCCTCCTCGTTCTTAATTTATCTTTTCTTTTGTTTGTACCTAAAGCTGATGTTTGATCTAATGTTTAAGTATTAAAATTATCTGTTTTGTAAATCAAGTTCAGCTTGTTGCCTGTAACTTATGTATTAGAAATAAAAATATGTTGAACTTGTTATATTTTGTACTTGATTGTGAAAATTCTAAGAGAGAGAATGAGATATAAAAAAAATATTGGCATTTGCTTCAATCTTGAGGTAAGTTTTGAATTCGGAGGACCGAATTCTTTTAAGGGGGGAAGAATGTAATATCCCAAGAATTTTTATGAATATTTAAAGTCTGATTTGAAGTTTAGTGAAAAATTTAATTATGTGGAAAATTTTCTTTTTGAATTAGTGAAGAAAATGTGGAAATAGAAATTTTTATTTTTAATTTAGGAAATTTTTACAAATTCTCAAGGACATGTGGGGAAGAGAAAGGCATGGCGCCCAGGCGCCAGGTGTGTCGGAAAACCTTAGCTCATTTTCAATCGGCCATAACTTCTTCATACGGACTCCGTTTTGGGCAAACTTTATATCGTTGGAAAGTTCTTTGAGTCTAGTTTCCAATGGTATAAGTTTCATTTAGATATTCATTACCGATTAGGAGTTATGACTTAAGATATGAGTAAAGGTCGAGAGTAGTGGTAGGAAATTTCTCTATTTCGTAACCCTAATGTTTTTGTCTGGTTACAATAGGAATGGTCAAGGTGCAAAGTGGGAGTGCCGAGAGCGTGAAATCCAGGTGAGTGGGTTAATACTTGCTATGATTAAATATCTGTTATTGACTTTTTGCATCATAGTGGAAATATGTTGTATATCCAAGTTTGAAGAGGATGATGTGGAACGATGAGGCATAAACAATTGTGGAACGTGTCTGGTAATGTATATAATTATATTTTCTTATTTTCCCATGAATGGAGGTTATATAATGGATTGTGAATGGCATGTGAACTGAGTTGAATAATTGTTCTATATTATGGGTTATGTTGTATACATGCTATGTTGCTGGAACCACATTTATTATGTTGTGGCTTGAATTGTAAATGACTGAGTTGTGTATGTGGCTCAAGATTATGATTGAGGATGTTTTTATATATGATTGTGATTGTGTTTGACTGGAAAGGAAAGGCATGGTGGTGCACCCCATGGAGAAATTTATGTGAAGTTATAAGGGTGGAGATTATAAATGGAGCGATAAGGGTGGATGCGGCAGGGGCCGCGGGCAACGATCCAGAGGTATTCTGGACGACCCGGTTGGTACGGGAAATTTGTGTGAAATTGATTTCACCGATTGTTGTTGTGAACTTTTGAATTATGTTGAAATGTATTTGATTTATTTGGATATTGTCGTGAAGTACTACGAATAATATCATATCATATGATGATCGATTTACGTATGATTGCTGCATGTTATCATTATGATGTATGATATTTTTTTGTCATAATGTTGTGTTATCTACTCACTGGGCACGTGGTTTGCTCATACCCCTCTTATTGATATTTTTTTTCAGAGTTGACAGCTGAAGGTAAATATCGGAACAAGGAATTATGGATCCTTAGTCCATGATTACCTTTTCATTTGTTCAGGATAAAGGTATAATAGTTAAGTTTTATTCTAAGTTGTATAAATTTAGAAATCTCTGTAATCGGGTAGGTTCATTCACTGATGTAATGTGAGTAATTGTAGTATGTATAAAGAACTCGTTTTGGTTGCATGAAAAAGAATTGTATGATTTTTAAGAGAAAGATAGGCTTACGGAGGTGAAATGAAATTCACTTTCCGTGCCGGTCACGTGCTCAAATTTTGGGACGTGACAGTTGATCACCAAGTTGTTGCCAAATTCACAAATTCATAACCCATAATAACTCCCCCACCCTTTATAAGCCTAGCTTCAAGACCCACCACAAAGTAACAGGGAGCCAAAATAGTGGCAATGGCTGGGGGGTTGAAAAAGGCAGAGGCAGGCACTCATCTACCTTTCTCTAAAGCCCCTGAATCGGCAACCAGGGCCATTGGGAGGAAGGAAATTAATAACCATAGCTAAATCTGGAGATTTGTGCAAATGGATCAACTAAATGGTAATTTATTTTCTTTCTTGAAAAAATGCACTTTCCGTATTTGAAGTACCTAATCCATAGACAAGGTACAAGCATTCATGGAGTTGACCAAGATTATTAAAAACACATTCAAGGAGCTTAAAACATTTAATGAGAGCCTTTACCCAACGGTTAGTTTATCAAGGCTACTGGATTTAGTTATTTGGATAATTATCCATTTCTTTTAACTAATCCTTGCATACCCATTTAACTATTGTTCATATAATACATTATTTAAATATACTTATTTATTATTTTTTTATGACGTGCACGGTAATTTTTAATTTCGTAATTGTTTTATTTTTATTTTATTTTTTTCTTTTTATTCCTTTAATTTATCTAAATACTTAATCATACTATTTATTTCAAAAATTAATATCTTAAAGTTTAGAAGTTATTTCTCATTTCCTATTTCACATCAAGTTTTTTTATAATTTTCTTGATCTATATCTATCCCTTGAAAATATTTCGCTATACCTCACAAGATTTCAAAATCTTTCAATTTAGTTCTTATATGCCCTAACATCACACATTGCCAACTTACAGTCCAAAATAATATATACAAGCACTATCACATCCCAATATGATATTCCACACACATTTCATACAACATTTGCACATTCATAATATTAAAGTAAAAGTTCAACAGTCAAATGAAAAATAATACCGATAGGTATTAATTACTAAACCACAAGTCTTTCGAAAAGAAAAATTACTTAAGATTTTTCAAAATTATTAAGTACCCAATTCAATCCTCCTTCTCGGATACCTACTTATACTTTTAGAGAGAGTGAAAAATAAGAGAAGAATGTGAGTGAGAGAGAAAGAGAGAAGACTGAGAAGTGGGAGACAGAGAGCAACAACAGAGGATAGAGAAATTTTTCTTTCTTTTTTTTTTAATTAGTAGTAAGGGCATTTTTGAAATTTTAGAGTATGAGTCTATGTGGCAAATAACATGGAGTTTGATATATGCTACGTGGACCGCTCAGTCAGTATTTTTCATTAATGTTTTAAAAGATGTTAGTAAAAATGACATATTTAAAAAAATAATAATAAATGTGAGACATAGTTGACAAAAAAAAAGTTAGAGACATAAGTAAAATTAAGTGTAATCGTTAGAGATATGAAATGTAGATTTGCCTTTTTAAAATTAACTTAGTTAATAAATTATTGATACATCACCAAACAAGCTTAACATCAATTTAAAATAGCCTATATTGAGTTTTTATAATTTATCTAATTTTTAATTTGATTATAATTTAACCGTCAATTTAGTTCTTAATATAAAATTAACTTTGACTAATATGAAATTATTTTAAAATGAAAACTAAACCTTTTTATTTGCTATTTCATCTTAAATTTTGCTTTCATTACATGACAACTATCTAAAATGTCTTGAGACATTAATGATCTGTTTGGTATGGCTTGAGCTGGGGAATGGAATGCTTCCATTTCAATGTTGTACATGCCTCATGATTTGGTATGAAATCAGGTACGGTTGAAAAGGAGAATTTCAAGTTCCATTTTTTTGGTAAGGAATTTTTCGTTCAATCCTCGATGGAAAGGCGCCAGCAAAAAAGGAAAGATGTAAGGGAAAGTTGAAAAGGAGATATTGATGTCAAAATTGCCATTCACTATATCAACTCGATTAAGTACAAATAAATTTATAGTATACAAGAAAAAAAAAAAAAGCGAGAAACTAGTCTCCGACAAAAGATTTGGATCTATGGTAAAGCAAAAATCGATTGCTCCAAAACACACAAATGTCAAAGTTTGATGAAGCGAAAAGCCTCAGACGGAGGGTGAGTGGGCAATTTGTGGAAAGGAACTATTATGGGTATTGCTAAAACGGAATCAAAATCAAATTTGAATCACGTTTACAACAGAACAGAGAGAGAGAGAGAGAGAGAGAGAGAGAGATTGAAGTGGGATGGTTGATGGTTGTGAATGACAAGGAAGTGACTGGAAGAGAGAGGATCAGAAGGAGAGTGAAGAAGAATTCATAAGAGTGGAGAAGTCGTGGTCTTTGCAAGGGATTAGGGTCTTCTTTTGTTTTTTTAATAACAACTTTAAATTAAAGGTAATATAGTCAAATTACTCACGTATTTATTTTTTATTTTTTTTTAAAATGCTAAATATAATAATATATTATATATTTTTTTTTATTTCATATCAAAATTTTTTTTCATTTTTGTTTTCTTTTCCTTTTTATTCTATTTCTGCATATAAAAAATGAATATCTATACTCACTTGTCATTTTCAAATCATAAGCAACTACGAAAGATCAAGTGATGAGAATAAACGCGGAGCATCTTTAATGATAAATTTAACTTAAATTATTTATTATGAGTTTTATAATATCATATTATTATTTTTAATTTTAAACAATTCTCTATTATATTATAAAAAAATTTATTTTAATAATATAACTTTTAAAAACTGATAAATGAATCTCATAAGTAATTATTTATTAATTTAATTAATATAAAATTATTTTTTTATTATTATTTATATAAGAATCAATCTTTATATAAAAATCGTTTTTACATATAACAATTAATATGAAAAATTCAGTAAAAAAAACTAATTCTTAACTTTCAAGACTTTTTAAGAATTTCTATTAAAAATGCACTAAGTAAAAGAGTATATTTAAAATAAATTTAATTCTTATTTAAATGATCTCACAAGTCGTTTATAAAAAAAAATTTCTCAAAAGCCTGATAAATATAAAAAGAACTAATTTCATATTAGAAATCAAATTAAAATTTACTACAAATTATGAAATATAAAACCAAATTAATATTTGTAATTCCCCGTTCAGCATTGTTTAGTAACACATCAACCATTCATTAGTCAAGTCAACCTTAATGTATTGATATCATGACAGAACATAATAAAAATTGTCAAAACATCAAAAACGACTTAGAATAATAAAAACCAACTATCCCCAAAAAAAAAACCGAAATATGGAATTTGTATGAATGTATCGTTTCTACGAGTTGCAAAACGGAAGCGGATATTCTGAAAATAAAAATAAAACCAGAGGATCAAAGTACAAGAAAAAAAAAAGGACTAAACTGAAACAAAAATATAAAACCATGGCCCAACCATAAATTAAGAACCACGCATACTTTATTTAACAACTTTAATGACAGAAACTCACACACTTTTGACATATCGAAGTTCAATATTTTATGGGATAAGGATAATAGAGACGATCGATGTCATCACAACATAAAATACAAAGCTGATCACCACCTGGCACATAACATACTGATCAAATGACACTTCATATTAATCTGCGAGATATAAGACCCAGGTTTGACTATAGAAGCATTCGGCGACTACAAATGACGCTTTGCTGGTCTCAACCTACATCTTAGACGCCTGCTGCCATTTAGCGTTCATTGTTGAGCCTGCGGAGTAGAAAGGTGAAAGTTTTAACAAGTTGTTAAGAGGAGGCAGAAACCAGCCAAACATTTTGAATTGAATCGTGGAAGATCGGAGTTGGGTTGATATTTATGTTACCAAGAAACGTTTCTTGAAAGTCTCAACGATTTCATGAGGATCAACTTTCGTCTGCGAATAAGCACCAATATTGTTCAACTCCTGCAAGAGAACAAGGTTCACAAAAATGAATATATCTGGCCTAAAGCAATTAGAAGTCGAGCACTGAGGCCTTCTATCAAACCCCTGAGGACCAAATACAAATGGACTATTCTGCTTCCACTTGCAGTTGCAGAGCAGATTGAGAAATTTGCTTCATGCTCAGATTGCAGATTGATTATCTAATTCATTTTAGAAATGAAGGCAAAGTAGTGCTTAACAAAAAAGTTCTAATAGGAAATTTTAGACACGAACTATTTCCAGTGTACCTTAATCCATGCTGCCAGTTTAGGCCTTCCTTCCGTAATATCATGCTTGAACACCTCAGAAAAGACGGTTTGGAATCTTTCAACAAAAGGTATATAGGCTATATCCACCTGATGGTCCATGTAGTTTATAAATTACACAAAAGAAAAGTTATAATCATGCATGTTGTTAGATAACAATGTTTTCGTATGGCTTCAGACTACTCTGATAATTTCATTCGGTAGATGGATCTCAGACGCTAGTTTGAAATAATCAAAATTTTCTTCTCTGCACATTTTTCACGATTCTTAGTTTCAACTCACCGCACTAAATTGGCCAAGGAGGAAGGGGCCATCATCAAATTTACCAAGAGCATTCTCCAGGTAATCAAAAGCAGGACCTGGTACAAATTATCAATCTTAATGTTTTGGAAAACAATCTAAAGTCTAAACTCTGAACTATATATAACGTAAATCTTACTGGCTTGCTTTATAGGATCCCCTCTCAATGAAGTGAAAAGATCTCTGGTGAATGTATCAACATGGGATAACAATTGCTCACCATACTCTTTCTTGGCAGGATCCTGAAAAATGTCATTCTCAACATTACCCCACTAATAAATAAAAAAGAGGGGTTTTGGAAGGCGACAAGGGTCGTCAATCATCATGGACAACAAATAGAATATGCAGTTCTTACACTGGGAAATAGAGATGGCCCTTCAAAGTTGGCATCTAAATATTTGATCAAATCAAGACTTTCTCCCACAACCTTGCTGCTGTGCTCCAGTGATGGCACCTATAAAATTAACGGAGAGTCAAAGCGAATCAGGTGAATGACATAGCTCACTCAGGGTTAAACAAGTTAAACACCTCTTGCATAGTTAAGCACCTTATTTTCAGGGTAGACTTTCTCCTTGTACCAAGCAGGCCTGTCTTGTAGGTCTATAGGAACCAATTTGATCTTGTCTTGTAGACCCTGTAGTTTCAACAGGTTGATGGCTAATCAAAAGAGACAGACCTTCCACCGAAATAATACAAATAATCGCAAAAATAGGCTGTGATTCTAAATGAATAATTAAATAAAGATACTACATCCGAAGGGGAAGACAAACAAAGCCACCAACCACACGAATAGAAATTTAAACAAAGAGGGAATTAAAAAACCTTGTAATTCCTAGTAATCCATGTACGTTGTGCATATGGACACGCATAATTGATGTACAACCTAGGAGGATATTCAAACAAAATATCAGTTATATCACATACGTGAGCCGGGAAGCCAAAACGTAGAAATTACGGTAAATTGGACGAGGATCAGATCAGACCCAAAAGGAAATGACAACTTACGAACCTGGTGGTTCCGTCGAAAAGAGGAGGTGGATCGGAGGCGGAAGTTAAGGGGGCAGGCCGATCTTCGTGGACCCTAAATTACAAAGCGAGAGCAAAGCTTAAGAGAAGGCGAAATGATTGAAATAGTAAGACTACGGAAATTGAATGCAGGAAACTCTTACGCAGTTGCCATTGATCTCGTACTCCGGCGAACGAATTCCCGAGCTCAACAGTGGAGAGTAGAATGTCAATCTGACGCAGAACGACATCTGCATTTCTCCTTTTATAGAACTTTGTAGACCCGTGAAGAGCCAACAGTGACGACGAACGAATGCCTTATCAATTTGCCAGGTGTCCATGAGAGAATGTACAAGAAAGTACGGAGAGACAGCACGAGAAGCAAGAAAAAATAGGAGTATGTTTATAAAAAAATCAACCTATATTGAATATTTCTATTTTGAATCACTTGACATTGTATAAATTGTTTTTTATTATCATACACATATACTTTAAAATGATCTAAAAATAAAAACATAAAAACGTGAGAAGTTACACCTTCCATAGTTCAGTTTATTGAAAAGTTGACTTATGCTAACTTTAGATGACTTTAAAATGTATAGGTAATTTATAATAATTATGAGACAAAATATTTTACACAAATTTTAAAAGCATAAAAGTTATATAAATTTTTTTTTATATTTTTGTTATCAAGATCTTCAATAGATATATAATATGTGTGAATTTTTTTTAAAAAATTAATCATATAATGATGAATTGTAAAAAAATAAAGTTATTTTTAAAAATTATATACTTATTATATTTTGATAAGAAAATCACATTTTATTATTTTTAATTAAAAAAATTTAATAACAAATATATAAAGCATTCCACCTAAATTTTTTTCATTTTAAAATTGTTGATGAATAATATTAGTCAAATTCTTAGAAGTTAGATTCTTCTCACAATTTAATAAAATAATACAAAAAAATGTTATGTGTAAATAATAAAAATAAATTATTAATTCAGTAAATCAAATTAATTATCAATAATATATCAACACTGATGTTAATATAATTTTTTTTAAATATGATTTACTCTAACACAATTTGTTGTTATCTGCCCCAATAACAGAAGCAAAATCTTGACTAAATTATAAAAAAGACGAAACGAAAGCAACCTTTACCTCTTGCTCAGGAAAAAAAAGTTAAAATATCATTTTTGTTTTTTTTTCCTTTAATTCTATCTTAAATTTCATTATTGTTCTCAATTAAATTTAATTATAATTTGGTCTTTGAATTTACAAAAATTACTTTACTATTGATCTCATACTCCACAAATTAAAGAGATTCTTGGACTCCCAATGGAGACTAGAAAATACTAGTATGTGTTAACAAGTTATTTCAGGTAAATGAAGATTTAAAAAATGTAATTTGAGAACTAATATAAGTACCAAACTAAATTATTACGTTTGTGTGTAAGATGATGTTTAGAAATTTAAACTAATTTTTATGAAATAAAGATACCAAACTAAAAAAACCCTTTGTAGTAACATTGAATGTGATGCAGAATGGTGTCTACATACATTCCTCTTTCTATACAACTTTGTAGGGCGGTGAAGTCGCAAGCAGTGACGATAAATGTATGCCTCGTTAATTGCCATGTGCGACTAGAAATGATATTCAATTTGAAATATGGCGATTTTGTTCCCCTGCGTTTTTTCTTCGTTCCTCATCCTTCAAGTCATTGTCTCATAAGAAAATAAGAGTGAGAGTGAGGGGAAAACAGAAACCATTCATATTGCTCAGTTACAGAATGCAAGTATAATTTTTAAATGTATAGAGTACAATTCATTGACTTAAATTGATTAATCGATTGCAATTAAGTGATTATTAATACTGTCAATCAAGTATGTCAAGTATACTATTTAATAAAATCAATGCTTAATATGCTTATATATTTTTTATAATATATTTTTGATTAATCTACCTATGAGATAGAAGCAATGCTCTTTTGGGTGGTGACTGGTGATGTAAGATATAATAACTACACAGAGAAAGATGTTGGTTCTTGGAACAAGGAATTAAACAGATAAGTTCATGATAGTTAACATAACTAAACTCCCTGTTGGTGTCTATTGCTAATTATGTTGATTTTCACAAAAAGGTTCATGATAGTTAACATAACATAATTAAAGATGCGTTAACAGCTAAACAGCATTGTGACATTTGGGCACCAAATTTTGCCTTGTTACATCTTTTTTTTCCCTTGGGCTTTTCATGAATTAGTGGTTCACTGGTTTCTCTATAAACATTTGAGTTGTCAAAACTAAAGATATAACAAAACTTATTTAATTTACCATTCATTGAAATAGGTAGTTTTGTTAATTTTTATTTTGAGTTTAGAAAATTATTAGCGTTGTCAAATATAAATTTCTGCTAATAAAATAATTTTTATCTAGAAAGTTTAGTTAATAGGTTTTACTTCGTTGTTAAATTTTCTTACTACATTGTTCATATGGTCACACTTTATGCTCTTGGAAGAGACATGATAAACATGATTCCAAGGTACAGCCTTCAATGACCAAGGGGAGAGCAATGTGTGGCATTCCAAGTAGATTTTATAGCCTTCTATTAGTTGATATGTTAGTGTTAACTTGGCTTATAAACTTTTCTTTTTGGCATTTAGTATATCACATTTAAAATTTTTTATATTAAAAATTATGAGTATATAATTTTGAGACTTCTTCTAATGTAATATTGTGTTATTGAGTACTAGCCAGAAATTTTGTATTGTTGAAAAATATATTGTATTGTTAAATTTAGAATTTAAGTGATGAAATAATTTATATTACAACTTTAATTACTTATTAAATAATATTTGCAAAATTTTTTTTTGAAAATTTTACAATTTTAGTGACAATTTTTGTTGTCATTAAAATTGAGATTTCAGTGGTAACTTTTAAAGTTGTTAGTGAAAAAACTTTTCACTCAATATCACTCTCAATGGCATCAACTATGTTATTACTAAAGATATTTTTAGTGGCAACTTTTCTTTCCTTATTTTGCCTATAACTAATTTTAGGTGATAAAAATTATATTTTCAATGGCAATTTTTTGTAGCGACAAAAGGCGCCACTGAAACTTTTAGTAACCATTTTTTTGACTTTTGGTGACAATTTTTGTTGTTGTCAAAAGTTAATTTTTTTTATAGAGATTCATGCTTTTGTGTTCTTCTAATTTATGTGTGTATATATAACTAGAAAGACTATGCTTATCATTTTTTTCTTAAAGCATTTTAACAGTATCAGAGGAAATGAAATATTTTAAGTCAAGGGACAAAATAATATAAAAAATTTAATAGATACAAATCAAACCTAATGTAAAGTTGAAAAAATGAACTAAACCTAATAAAAGTGAAACATGAAGTAAATGAAGAATCTAACAAAGTAAAATTAAACAATGAAAATGAAAATCGAGCGTTAGATAAAATTAAAGGATGAAAGTGACATAAAAAAGCAAAAAAGAAAAAGGCAACTTTTACAGAGTGATTCGTAAGGTGTTTACATTTTACAGATTGCTACTTCTTTTGGAATATGATATCTATCTTATCTCTTAAATCATAGATAACTCTCTGAAGATTAATGATTCATATTTTTTTCTATCTTTTCTTCTTCTTTTTTAAATTAAAATTTAGTCATGGGCCATTATTTTTTATAACTGACGATTACAATGGAATAAGACCCCTTTTGTTATTGTATAAAACAAATTAGCCAAACATTTTTTTAAAGAATTTTATAAATTTATTTTCTAAAACAGAAAATAAAATAAAATAAAAACACTAAACAGATATTTGAAAATTTGATTTAATCTATTTATATATTTTTGAAAGCAACCCTTACATTTTTTTAATTTTAAATTTAGTTTATTGTATTAATTTTGGTTATGATAGTTATTTTTAAAAGGAAAAAACATATTTCATGTCTCTAATGTTTACATTAAGTTTTATTTATACCTTTAACATTGTTTTTGCATCAAATATGTTTCATATGTTTTATTTTTTTAAATATATTATTTTCATTAATGTCGTTTAAGACACTGATGGATAATACTGAATGGACAGTTCACGTGGTACATATTATACTTTACGACATCTGTCACGTGAACTCATATTTTGAAATTCTAAAAATACCTTTAATACTATTTTAAAATAAAAGAATAGAAAGAAAAATCCACCTCTCTCTCTCTCTCTCTCCGTTTCATGTAATACTCGTGATTTTCAAGTATTATATAAAATTTAATTAGTATGAAATAATTCAGGCAGGGGAAATTTTTTCGTTGCGTAGTAAGGAAAATATGAGTTTTAGAAGTGGTAAGGTATGTGAAATATTGAGTGGTGGAGAATCGAATAGTGTATTTGTGGCATTGAGGGAGTTAGGATACTAGTTGAATCCAATGAGGGATTACAGTGAAATAAGGAAAACTGTGGGCACCTATGATTTGGAAATGCCCAAGGTGGGATATTATGGATTTGCTTTTACCAGTCTCAACGAGGGGTTGAATGGAAGGCAAAGTAGTAATTTCACTATGAGTGAGTATATATAAGTGGTCCCATCACTTTTTCCTCATTTTCTCTTTTTTTTCTCTCCTCACTCTCCCTTTTCTCTCTTTCTCTCTTCCTTCTCGCTACTCTCTTTCCACCCAAATCCATTAACCAAGCTCTGGTGAGCGGTTCTTTGGCGATAGGGCGAGTCTCCAGCAACCAAGCAACCGTAGAGAAAGCAAAGAATCGAGATAGGAATTCTTATTTTTTGAACTTTTCCCTATTTTTGAGTTTTAGAGCTTTGGGGGTATATTTGAAGATTGGGGGTTGGATTATTAATGAAAATTGAGGGTTTTGGTGTCTAAATACTCTTTAGACACCAAGGATGAAAGCCCACGGAAGAAATTATGAAAATCGGTAGAAATTTGGCAAATGAGTCAAAATCACGAGGAAATAGTGTGAGTCGCGATCATAGCACCCAGGCACTAAGTTTCAGGAATTATAGGGAAGAAGAAGGTCTTGGTGCCCAGGTGCTAGGGGCACTGATGTCAGGTGGTGGTGTTTACTTAGACATTTCTTTAAATGACCATAAGTCTTTCGTCTGGACTCTGTTTTTAACAAGCTTTATATCATTGGAAAGCTTTTTTGAGTCTAGTTCCCAATGGTATAAGTTTCATTTGAAAATTCTTTACCGATTAAGAGTTATAACTGAAGAAGTAAGTAAAGGTCGAGATTAGTAATAGGGAAATTTTTCTATTTTGTAACTTAGATAAGTTTTTGCATAGTTACTTGATAGGGATTGATAGAAATGGCTAGCACCCAAGAGGGGGGGTGAATTGGGTTTAAAAATAATTGCGAAGATTTGATGGAAGTTTAAGAAGTTTTAAAAACAATGCCAAGCTTTTTATGAAAGTAAAATAAGTATGATCAAGATGAATAAATATGGAGTACAATTAATCAAAAACAATTAAAGAGATGAATGAATATAGAGTGCAAGGAAGTAAAGAACATATAAATAATTAACGAGCAAGGGAAGAGAAAATCAAACAACGAGATTTATACTGGTTCGGCTTAAACCAAGCCTACATCCAGCCCTCAAGATAACTTCTTGAGTGTTTCACTATAAACCACAAGTTTATGAAATTGGGCACTTGTAAGCCACTACAACATAGAGATCTTTTCTTCCTCAAGGGTGTCTCTCCCCCTTACAATGTGTTTTCTCTCAAACACTAACTAAAGGAACCAATCCTTGAGCAACTAAATTTGAAAGCTTAAGAAAAATAATGGTTGACACTCTCAAAGTGTAAATAACGCAAAAATTAAGCTCAGAATATTTCTCTAGCAATTTAGAGAGAATAGAACTCAAGATAATATGAGAAATGAACAATTGAAGTTTGATTGCAAATGGTGTTGTGAAGTCCCCTTTATATAGTGAAACCTTGCTGCTACAGTGACTGCTTTAGTCAGAATTGCTACAGTAAGTTTCATCATCATTTTTCAATCTTTCTACAACAACCAAAAAAACTTTATCAACCTTTTTCAACAATCAATATTTTTTTTCAAATTTGCTACAGTAAAAAGTATTCTTTTTTCAAAGTTTATTACAACACGCAATAAACTTTATCATATTTTTTCAACAATCAAATTTTTTTTTCAAAAGTGCTACAGTAAAAGATATTCTTTTTTAAATTAAATTACAACACCCAATAAACTTTATCATACTTTTTTAACAACCAATAAACTTTATCATACTTTTTCAACAATCAAATTTCTTTTTCAAAAGTGCTACAGTAAAAGATATTCTTTTTTAAATTATATTACAACACCCAATAAACTTTATTATACTTTTTCAACAATCAAATTTCTTTTTCAAAAATGCTACAGTAAAAAGCATTCTTTTTCAAATTATATTAAAACAATCAATAAACTTTATTATACTTTTTCAACAATCAAATTTCTTTTTCAAAAGTGATACAGTAAAAAGTATTCTTTTTCAAATTATATTAAAACAACCAATAAATTTTATCAAAAATCAATTTATATTACTATATATAAATATATAAAGCATTAAATATATTTGGGCAAAGAAAAATTGAATCATGCATTTGGGCTAATAAGATTAAATCATTCATTTGGGTCAAGAAGATTAAATCATACTATTTGGACTAAGAAAGATTAAATCATACATTTGGGCCAAGAAGATTAATTCATTCATTTGGGCCAAGAAGATTAAATCATTCATTTGGGCCAAGAAGATTAAATCATACTATAATTCTCAAATATTTGTCATCATCAAAACTTATAGCATAATACATTAGGGCTAACAATCTCCCCCTTTTTTTATGATGACAAATCACTAAAGAAAAATATGTTACAATGTAATAATCATTATACAATATACACATATTTTTCTTTCCATATCCTTCTTCCCCTATTTGACATCAACAAAAAGGTATAAGGAAGACAATATATAAAGGCTAAAGCGTATTCCTTCTTTAAGCAATAATATCATATGACGTCATGGGGTAAAATTTCATCAAAACTTATCATTGATATGCCAAAAATATATAGTTAAGGAAAACATTGTATCTCAGATAAAGTGACCCTAAAAATATAGAGGATTTAAGTATAGATTTGGCTCCCCCTCAACCAATGCATATTAAACAAATGTAATTTTCAAGATGTATTCATATATGTATCTTGAGGATGAGCACCTGCAAAAATTTTGACAACCACTCTGATGTTTAAGTTAGTAATGTAAATCAAAGATTAAAGGCAAAATTAACTGCTTACGGTCGCATGCATCAAGCATTATCATAATGCAAGAAAATCATTGCCTTTCATTTGCCCACAAAAGCATTATATGTAAGTATATGTAACTATGAAGATGTATCATCCTCTACACATTTCATTTTATTTTAAATTTTTTTTGACTTCTCATTTTCTATGAGTGCATGTGGAATCATGACATATTATTATTAGCCATAGCCTTCGCTCATGATGCATGAATAGCATACACAACATATGTTCTTAGATACATGTAATCATAGCATGATGCAATCAATCATGTGTATTATACTGAAAGCTCTCAAGAACAACACAACAAAGCAAAGAAATACGGTTCTGTTTATCACCATTTTATTAATCCTTAAAATTTTTAATCAAAACAAATTAAATCAGCCGCAAATCCACCGAAAATTGACTTTCGTGGTTTTGCCATTAATGCAACGCGTTGTTGGTGTGCATGCGTACCCTAGACTTCTGGCTTCCAGCTTGCAGAAATCCATAGGTTGAACGTGTAGGGGTACGGCGAAGAGATATCTTCTTTGGCTCTAAGTCATAATTTTCTCTCTATAAAGACTTCCCTAGAGTTCTTAATTACCACACCACAAAGAGTATTCATCTCTGAGCCTACAACTTTCTGACATTCCTCTCTCTTCATACTCCTACAAAAATTTTTAAATATTCCAAACCATGACAGCAAGAAAGTTCATTGATCTCACAGTAGAGGCCAGGGAGGAAGAGCTCGACTTAAACTTGAGTCTAGGTAAAGACAAGGGCAAAAGACCTTCGGAGGGATCTCAAGAGAACCGAAAGAAGAAGATGAAAATCGAAGAAGCTGAGGAGATTAGTACATGCCATACGTCAGAAGACAAAATTGCTTGTTTGGAGCAGGAGGTGAAGAAACTCAAGAAGATGATAGAGGACTTGGAGAAGTTAGCTAAACGCAATAATGCGGCAATGACTTCAAGAATAGATAGGTTCTTCTATTGGTCTACCCAATGCTTCTGCAATCAACAACAAAGAAGTGTTGATTGTATTAATGGGATTTATATTACCCTCCGTGACATTGCTCAGTCTCTTGCTCCAAGGAATGGCCGAGGGATGATGATACAATACAACCCTCCTAATCCGAGACCACCTCGCCTATAGATTGCTCATGCATGAGCAAACCTTCCCTTTTTTTTTTGCAATGTAATCCTTCGGTTTTTTTTAATGCAAGTGGTTTCTTTTATTGGACGGTACAAAAAAAATAATAATAAAGAAAGATAAAAGAAATCAGCTACACAAATTCAGCACAGTATATATATATTGAAAAATATATATTCATTTTAAAGATGGAAAGAATTTTCTGACATGGACATATATATCATCATTTCAAAGCAAAAGCAAGTTACATACTTATCAAGATAAAACATATTATAACCTGAGTATGTAGTACAATAATTGAGGTAATATGGATTAATAAGATATAATCAGATATAAACTATAATCCATAACCAATGGTCCATAAACCAGAGCTTTGAAAAGATATGACATGTATAATGCTCAAACCATGATGTATTTAAATATTTAAATAATAATTTAAGTATTTAACATATTTTTATATGCAAAGATATTATCAAATATGTAAGATTTCGTAAAATAGTATATCATTGCTATGAAAATATGTCAATGATAACAGTTTGCTAGTATAGCTAATTAAGATCAAAGAGTATCATTCAATTAAATAATAAAGTAGTAGCGGATAGAGATACTCATCAATTTTGGCAAACACTTGTTACTTCTTGAAGTCCCTCCTTAAAATGTTGATATTCTTGTTTTCCTCATTGCCCTTCTTTTGATCTTCTCTTCTTGCAATTTTAATAGTCTTCATTGATTGATTATTTGCAACATCCTCTTTACTTAGCGTCTAGCGTTGGCATCTGGCGTGAGGCGTTAGTTTACAGATTGACATATATAAGCCTTACTGGTCAACCACTAATGAGCTAGCTGGTCGACGAACCAACTGCAAGACACTTTTAGTGGAGTACTTTGATTCTCAAATTAGTGATGTTCAAATAAATCTTCAACCATCAGGAGAAACAATACATTATGTTCAAAGTATGCCATGCTTCCATAAAATGCATTTGTGTAAAGAGTTTTGATTTTATTGAAAAAAAAATTTATAAGATTACAACAAGGATAAACTTACAAGTAAGAGTAATCTTATTGTTGTGGAAGCAAGGGAAATATGCATGAAATGGAAGCAAGTTGTTGTGATGCAATAAGTAAGAAAGTTTAAGCTGAATTTAGAAGAAAGATTTTAGCTCAAAACAAAACTCATATCCTTGGGCCGCACACCTAAGAATCGTTTTTAGAAATAGCATGCATGAATATCAAAGATAGATGTACGACATACTAGAGAGTAGATATAAACATTAAATATAGTAAACATATTTATCAAATTTCTTACAAGACATTCCAACTTATATGTTTACTTGTCCATTGCCTCTTTTTGATGCAAGAAAGTGGAGTTTGAATGATGTAGCCATTAAAATGTCATTTCCGCTCCTTGCTTTGAGGCGAATCTGCAAATTAATCTTTTGTTTTTGGTACCCAAATTTCTTTGGGTCCTTCTTTGTTAGATGTTCCTTTGGGAACCCATTTCATTTTATTTTCATAGGAAATATTCTTTCTATACCAACAAGAATAGGAATTATGTCCTTTTAAACCACAATAAAAACAAGTAGTGAAAGGACTACTTGACATAGTTGCATGAACAAAGAAATTCTTGTAGTATTTTTTACTAGCTTTGGGCTTATATCCCAAGCCGACTTTGTCAAATACACATCTTTGTTTTCCAAGAAATATGTTCAAATTGTCTCTTTCTAGTGTAAATTTTGCAAGGTTATTTTTTAAATCCTTATTTTTTCTTTCTAATTCGATGCATTCACAACAAGGACAATTTTCTTTTGGAGAGACAAACAATTCTTTTAAAATTGCATTTTCTTCTTGCAAAATTTTGTTTTGATCTTCAAAAACAAGTCTTTCTTTTTTAAGTGCAATAAGATCATCTTTCAATTTTGAAATTTCATCCTCAAGTAAGGAAATTTTTTGCTTTAAAAAACTTAACTTTTTAGCAAGGTTTAAAGATTCATTGTGTAGTTCTTCAAAAGCATCTTGTAATTCATCAAAAGAGTGTAAAGGTTCAAGAATGTTTACCTCTTCATCTTTTCTTGCCATAAGGCAAAGGTTGGCTTCTTCATTTTCTTCTTCATCGGATTCACTTTCTCCCCATACAGAAGAAATATATGCTTTCTTTTTCACTTTGTCATAGCTTTTCTTTCCTTCTTGCTTCTTGATGAATTGTGGACAATCCCATTTGATGTGTCCAACCTTTTTGCATTCATAACAAGTGGGACCTTCCTTGTTGCTATCTTGGTCTCTTCTCCATCTTCTTATATTCTTCCTTTTTAGGAATTTACTAAATTTTTTGACCAAGAGACCAATGTCTTCATCATTGATTTCAAGTTCCTCTTCATCCTCATCACTATCGATTTCCACCCTCTTGGAAGAAGATGATTTAAGGGAGAGAGTCTTCTTTTTCTTGGTTTATTCCTCTTGCCTCATCCATAATCGCAGTCCTCTTTGCCTCACACTCCGGGGTAAGACATCTTAGAATCTTGGTGGTCTGTGATTTTTATGAATAAGAAACACCAAGAGCTTTCAAATGGTTAGTAATATGAGTGAATCTCAATTGCATTTTACTAATACTCTCATCACTTTTCATTTTGAAATTCTCATATTCATTGGTGAGAGTACTTATTTTTGACTCTTTGACTCCAAGAGTTCTTTCATGTGCAATTTCTAAAGTATCCCACATTTCTTTAGCACTTGCACAACTAGAAACTCTAAAATATTCATCTTGGTTTAAAGCACTAACTATGATCATCTTTGCTTTGGCATTAAGATGGACAAGCTTCTTTTCGATATCATCCCATTCACTTTTGGGTTTTGGAATAACTTTCCCTTCAACCTCCTTAGTAGGAGTATAGGGACCTTTTTCCACAACATCCCAAAGATCAAGGTCCACCGCATCGAAAAACATTCTCATCTTAGACTTTCAATAAGTGTAATTGTTTCCATTAAAACCAAGGGGTTTGGTAAAGGAACTTCCTTCAGGTAAAACACAATCACCAAAGCCAGTCATATTTCAACTCTTAGACGATTAAGTCTTTAATCAAGAGCCCAAGCTTTGATACCAATTGATAGAAATGGCTAGCACCCAAGAGGGGGGTGAATTGGGTTTAAAAAAAAATTGCGAAGACTTGATGGAAGTTTAAGAAGTTTTAAAAACAATGCCAAGCTTTTTATAAAAGTAAAATAAGTATAATCAAGATGAATAAATATGGAGTACAATTAATCAAAAACAATTAAAGAGATGAATGAATATAGAGTGCAAGGAAGTAAAGAACATATAAATAATTAACGAGCAAGGGAAGAGAAAATCAAACAACGAGATTTATACTAGTTCGGCTTAAACCAAGCCTACATCCAGCCCTCAAGATAACTTTTTGAGTGTTTCACTATAAACCACAAGTTTATGCAATTGGGCACTTGTAAGCTACTACAACATAGAGATCTTTTCTTCCTCAAGGGTGTCTCTCCCCCTTACAATGTGTTTTCTCTCAAACACTAACTCAAGTAACCAATCCTTGAGCAACTAAATTTGAAGACTTAAGAAAAATAATGGTGGACATTCTCAAAGTGTAGATAATGCAAAAATTAAGCTCAGAATATTTCTCTAACAATTTAGAGAGAATAGAACTCAAGATAATATGAGAAATGAACAATTGAAGCTTGATTGCAAATGGTGTTGTGAAGTCCCCTTTATATAGTGAAACCTTGCTGCTACAGTGACTGCTTTAGTCAGAATTGCTACAATAAGTTTCATCATCATTTTTCAATCTTTCTACAACAACCAAAAAAACTTTATCAACCTTTTTCAACAATCAATATTCTTTTTCAAATTTGTTACAGTAAAAAGTATTCTTTTTTCAAAGTTTATTACAACACGCAATAAACTTTATCATATTTTTTCAACAATCAAATTTCTTTTTCAAAAGTGCTACAGTAAAAGATATTCTTTTTCAAATTATATTACAACACCCAATAAACTTTATTATACTTTTTCAACAATCAAATTTCTTTTTCAAAAGTGGTACAGTAAAAAGCATTCTTTTTCAAATTATATTAAAACAATCAATAAACTTTATTATACTTTTTCAACAATCAAATTTCTTTTTCAAAAGTGCTACAGTAAAAACCATTCTTTTTCAAATTATATTAAAACAACCAATAAATTTTATCAAAAATCAATTTATATTACTATATATAAATATATAAAGCATTAAATATATTTGGGCAAAGAAAAATTGAATCATGCATTTGGGCTAATAAGATTAAATCATTCATTTGGGTCAAGAAAATTAAATCATACTATTTAGACTAAGAAAGATTAAATCATACATTTGAGCCAAGAAGATTAAATCATTCATTTGGGACAAGAAGATTAAATCATACTATAATTCTCACATATTTGTCATAATCAAAACTTATAGCATAATACATTAGGGCTAACAGAGATTGTCGAGGTACATAGTGGGAGTCGAGAGATTGTGGAATCCAGGTAAGGGATCTAGTTCTCCTCTATATGGATATGTACATATATGTATGTATATTTATATTTTAGGATTTATTTTTCTAAATTATTTTGTATACATTTAATTGTTAAATGTATTATGGGTGATGCATATAGTGGGGGTTATTTGGGGATGACAGATTTGTTATTGTATGGATTACGTTGTGTTGTGTTTGTGTAAATGCATTGCATATACATATTATGAGAAGGAATCGGCTAGTAACCTAAGGATATGCTTATTCTTGGGAATAACGTTAGAAAGTGGAAATAGAGAGGTGGACCTCTGAAATAAATACATTGAGAGGTGAACTTCAATGTGGTAAGTGTGGAATAAAGATTGCATATTATCATTGTATATTTATACCATGAGAGGGAATCAGCTAGTAACCCAAGAATGTGGATATTCCTTTGATGAACGTTAGAGAGTGAGAACAGAGGAGTGTACCTCTGAAACGAGTGGAAACAGAGAGGTGGACCTCTGAAATAAACCCATTGAAAAATAATAGTCTGAGGGAGAAATTCTGGACTAAGTCTTAATGTAGTAAGTGTGGGAGGATGTGAAAATACATCGCATATAATTGTTGTATAATGTATTGCGTGTGGTTGTTTGTATTGTTTTGTGTATAGGATACATGTTATAGTTGATGGCATAATCTAAGAGATCATATGCATGTTATGGCTGAGGGTATGACCTGAGAGGCCAGATACATGTTATGGTTATGGATATGACCCAAGAGGTCAGACATATGATTGTGATTTCTTGAGTGATAATTTGTGGAAACATAAACCTACATTGATGAAACTCTTGAGATACAGTATGGGAGTGTGGACCCTTGAGTAGGGATTCTTACATTTAATGTGTGTTGTGTATGTGTATGATTTGGAGAGAAAAATATGATGGGACGTGATAACATAAGCATGCCTTCGGGCAGCTTGGTGTCATGCAGGATGAATTTTCGAGTTGATATATATATATATATATATTGCATATCTGTATAGAATAGGACTAACATAGGTGAATCAGTTTATACTCACCTCATGACAATTACAGGTATAGAAGGACAGTCAAATCAATGGCTCGCGAATCGAGGATGTCTCCCCATTGTTCGAGATAAGGTAATTTATTTTAAATTATTTCTCTAGCATGTTCTGAAATAAGATAGGCCACCTAAGATTAATAGGAAAAATTTAAGCTTGCGGTAGTGTTGGTAACACACTGTCCGCGCCGGTCATAAATTTAAATCTGGGAATGGTAAAACTCCTAGCCCCAGTTTTGGGTCTTGACAACTCTCTCCCTCCATCTCTTCTCAGTCTTCTCTCTCTCTCTCTCTCTCTCTCTCTTATTTTTCACTCCGTCGTTGCTCTCTCTCTCCGTCTCTGTCTCAATATGTGTCTCTCTTCTCATTCTGCTCTATCTTTCATCGCCTCTATTTTCTATCACCCAATATCTTTCCTCATCAGATGAAGGCCAAAGAAGAAGCTGAGGAACTAGCTCAAGAAATGACAGAGTTAAGATACCAAATTACAGGTTTGCTATAAGAAAAGAGTAAGCGTCGTGCTTGCATTGAACAAACATCTCTGCAAAGAATTTCTGAGTTAGAGGCACAAGTATGAATATAGAAGTTTATTATGCGTCTTCTTCTCTTT
Organism: Biancaea sappan; assembly: GCA_037074585.1. Classification (NCBI taxonomy): domain Eukaryota; kingdom Viridiplantae; phylum Streptophyta; class Magnoliopsida; order Fabales; family Fabaceae; genus Biancaea; species Biancaea sappan. The sequence continues at coordinate 50,207,286 of CM073496.1, read as the reverse complement.
CTTAAAACATTTGGAAGTCATTCAAAGTTGTAAATTTTTCTATTTTCTTTTTTAATCAAGCTTCAAAGAGAGCAGAGAAAACCCTTCATTTATTGTTCCCGAAATGTAGAGGTTGGCATTGGTTGAAGTCCTCCAGGGCTTCAGGTTCATCTATAGAGAATTATCACAAAGGTTCGTATCAATTTATCTCTTCTATTTAGTCCTCATATCATTGAATTTATATTACTACTATAATGCTAGTTAGAATGGCATGGACTCTCAGCATATAATTTTTCTTCCTATGCATCTCTCAGCTTAATACTCTGCATAGGAAGAGTGTTTCTCTTTGAAGAAGCCATCGGTCTAACACTACTTTGAAGCCAAAAGAACTAAAGTGGTTGCTGAGCAGAGAGCTACTGAGGCAATAGAGGCGAGCATGAAAGCATTTGATAATATGGTGTGGAAGGTTTTGATGGAGACAGTAAAATATTTGAGAAAATGCGTGGAGTTCTTTTTTTTTTCCCACCATTTTCCTTCTTTGAAGTAATGTGAGATCCACTCGAGAATATAATTAGTGTTGTTTCAAATGATATTGCAAAAGGATTAAGATTAGATACAATTTATTAAAATATGACATGTAAAAAGTTGTTTTAAAGACTCAATATATGATGCTACAAAAACCGTCGCCCAACTCTAAAATTTCTACACTTGTTAGTATTTATGATAAAAAAAAGTGATAGCAATCTAACATCGCACTCCTTCCCAAATTCACTCTATAGTTGAGTGAATCTTAGCCGTTTATCTAAAGAGGCCCCTAGATTCGTGACACGTGGCACCAAAAACTTTCCTAGACCTCTTGAGAACCAGCTTCTCTCTCTTCTCATGGCCTCAATCTCTCTCTCTTCGTCTCTCTTGCACTCTCATCTTACTTCACGTTTCATTGTCTTTACTATTCCCTTCCTCGGATTCACTCTCATGTCTTTATGCTCTACTTTTTCCATCAAGTCCACTCTCTCTCATCTCTGTTCTATGCTTTTACTCTTATGTCCTCTTTCTCTTGTTTTTACTTTCTCTTAAGTTCTCTCCACCTCTGTTATAGTACCTTTTCTCTCTCTCTTTACCTCTTCATTACAAAATTTTTATCAAGTACTATGAAATTGGCTTAAAGGAGTACGAATTTAAAAGTGATTGACAATCCTACTTAAGGAGGTGATGTTGTTTATATAATAAAATGGTTTTAGGATGTATCCTAGGAAACAAAACTACCATTGAGTTTCCTTTTCTATGAGAACAAAGCATGCAACATGATAAGAAAATGAGTGGCTTTTTCATATTTAATATCTCCTATTTAAATCTCAAACAAATTAAGTGATGACCACTTGAGTTTTACCACCTAGATGACCAGTTACAAAGGGACAACGTGAGATTCTGACAACATCAAAGCATCAGTGACATTTTTTCTTCGTCAAAAATCAAAAATTGTAAGAGCATTGTGAAAATATGGGATAACATATGATTTGGGCTTGGTTTAGACTTCAGCCACTATGAATTATTCGTTGAGAGCTTCACTCTGGCAATGTCAAAGTAGGTGCATTAAAGTGGAGTTTGGTTTTGTTATACTCTATCCATGGTTACTTTGAATTTGTATTGGGACCAAAAAGAAGACATGGGAAGGAGAAAAACAAGTTTGGATATGTTTTTGTCGCCACTTGTCATGAATCCAATAGCTTCCTTAAATGAATGGTGGAGATTGTCAACTGAGAGTGGAGTTGGTGCTCTCAAATCTAGAGGATTTGAACACGCGTACCTTTGCTTTTTTCAACCCTAGTGTCAAAAATGGATACGGTTCTTGTCCTATCAAGACAAACATGGTGCTTGTTCTTATCTAGACCATTAGATTTCAAATCCAACAACCCATATCTCAATATCTTTTTTTTTATTAAAAAAACTACTAAAACTACCATTTGAAATATGGATTGTTGGATCTGAAATCCAATAATCCAGATAATGACAAGCACTAGATCCGTTTTTGCCATTGCCTCTACTGTGATTCTCTATTACTTTGTGGTGGGTTTTAAAGTTAGGCTTATAAAGGGTGAGGGAGTTATTATGAGGTATGAGTTTGTGAATTTTGCAACAACTTGGTGGTCAACATAGCCACAATGATTATTTGACTGCCATGATCAAGAATGTTGTTTAAGTCAAAGTGATTGTGAAAGATAGAGTTTCTTTGTTTGATTTTTGAAACCCACCTTCATATTTGAGGGAAGAATATCATATTTGATTGAAAGGAGTTCGAAGAGACGGAGGATTTGCTCTTAGGATAGCCCAAATCTTAGACCAATTTGAAAGTGCCATCACTGATGAAAGCACTTAGATTGGAGCAAGTGTAGTTCTAGTCTTATGGTGGTGGGAGAGAGAAAAAGCAGAGGCGATGAGAGACAGAGCAAACTAAGAAGTGAGATTGGGCAATAGAGAACATAGGCGATGAGAGATGAAGTAGAATGAGAAGAGAGAGACACATCGAGACAATGACGGAGAGAGAGAGAAAGCAGCAACGAAGAGCGTTGGTGCTAGATTCCATTGTGGTGATTTTTTTTCTTTTTTTTTTTCGATTAGTGCAATCTTCAGGTCCCTAATGTGACGAATAATTAAAGCACCAAATCAAAATTAGCATCCCACCAAAAAAGGAAAGAATAAGAACATATTTTGGTCAGAATAAATGTTGGAAAACAATAAAGAAATTATCAATTTCATATGCGGTGGCAATAGACAAAAATACCCAAAAAAAGAATCTAACCAGTATCACACAGAAAATGAAAGTTTATGAAATTAATTACTAAGGAACCTAATAAAGGAATATAGCCGTTTTCAAAGAAGCCAAATGTGGAAGCTGCAGAGAAGGAATGGATAATTTAGGAATTAATAACCATAACTAAATCTGGAAGATTTGTGCAAATGGAAGATGATCAACTCAGTAGTAATTTATTTCCTTTCTTGGGGAAATGCACTTTCCTTATTTGAGGTACTTGATCATACAAGCATTCATGGAGTTGACCAAGATTATTAAAAACACATTCAAGAAGCTTAAAGTATTTAATGAAAAAATCTCTATCCAACAACTAGTTTCTCAAGGCTATAAAAAGGATTCATTTCGTCATCTTTAGACATGCCTTGGTGAAGGAAAGAAAAGAAAGAAAGAACTTGAGCTGTGTGTACATATTCCTTCTTATATTTTGAGAGATAGTTGAATATTGTTATATACTCGAAGTGAGCTTGAATCTTTGTATAAGTTCTGAGTGAACTCCAATTCTTCTATACTTGCTATCTATTGTCCTGTGAGTGAACAGGTTGTTAGAGACCTGATGAGGTTCCTAGTATTGAGGTGTAAAAGCTTGAGGTTGATCCTCCTAGGGGGAGAGGTTGTAAAAGGTTTGGGTTGACCTACCTGGGATAAGTTTGCTAAAGGCTTGGTAAAACTTAGTGGTGTTGATTAGCGTAAAAGCAGGGTGTTGGTCCATAGTTTGAGGTTGCTGGTTGAGGCAGCATAAAAGCAGGGTACTGATAATTGTACTTGTTATCTTTTCCCTAAATAAAATACTCATATTATGTGTTTGAGAAGTGAACTGTAATACCCGTTAATTTCAGAATATAATTCGCTTAAGAGTATTTTAGAATTCTACAACGTTACTTTAGTTATTTATTTTGGTCATTTTTAATTTTCATATTTAATTGTTCTCTTTGAATATTATTTATGAAAATTGAGTTAAATGACTGGACTAAATATTTGCACAATGAGGGATATATTCTAAGAATGGTGAAATTCATGGAAAAGTGGTTGCAGAATGGTCAATTAATCCATTTATTGTAAATTGACTGGATGGGTTTGGATGTTGGGTTATGGATACCCATGGGTTATTGAATAACCCATTAGAAATATTTAATATAAAGTTTCAATAGTAACCTCATATTTTTCACTCAGCCGAAGGAAGCAGAAAAGATTCTTTCTCAGTTCTTCATTTTCTTCTCAAATCCTTTCCTTGATCTTCAGAAGTTCGATTATTTGTTCGGTTCAAAAGCTTTGTAAGGATCAAAGGTAAGCTTTAATCCGATTATTTTCCTTAAATTTCAATTTATGTAGAAGATCAGAGGAGGTTTTGTTCTTGAAGATTTTGATGATAATTCATGAATCTCAGTTGTTTTAGAAGTTATATTTGAGTTATAATCGGTTAAAAGAGTTGAAATTCTGGTTTTGAAACAAGAAAGGAAAGGATGAATTTTTGAAAGATTTTTCTGCAAAACCGAGTTACTGTAGCGACCAGGGATTTCGAAACAAAATCTGGAAAATTTTCTTCGGGTTACTGTAGCAGTACTGTAGTGTCGGCAGTCAACGGTATTGTAGCAGTCAACGTTACTGTAGCGAACCGGTACTGTAGTGAACCGTACTGTAGCAAACCGTACTGTAGCAACCCGTTACTGTAGCAGTCAGAAAATTTTACGTATTTTCGTGATTTTGTTTCCTTTCTTATGATTCCTTGTAATATATTTTACTAGGAAATTTTCCTACACAAATTCTAGTGTGGAACAAGGTAAACTTGGACAAACATCAAGGTGAGTGAATAACCTTGCTCAGCTACTTTGATATTACTAGTCAAAATACAATATAAGTCCCATTTACAATATTATTTGGATAATAAGCAATTAATTTTTCATATGGGAGTATATGATGATCAGTAGAAATAAGAGTATGAAGAAACTATTTATTTCATGACAATTGTACTATGTGATGAATTCTCACTATTTTATTAATGAGTAAAGATCTACGGGATCTAATACACGAGTGTGAAAGGGTTAAAGTCCCATACTACTCGGTGTATATCTAAGAAATCTTATACACGAGTGTGAAAGGGTTAAAGTCCCATACTACTCAGTGCATATCTATGAAATCTATACACGAGTTGAAAGGGTTAAAGTCCCATACTACTCGGTGTATATCTATGAAATCTTATTCATGAGTTTGAAAGGGTTAGAGTCCCATACTACTCGATGTATAAGATAATTAATTATATGAGTAAATGTGGTATTTGTACTTTTGATATTTTATATAGTACAGTTATTTACTTACTGAGTTTTTAAATAAACTCACACTCCCTATGATTATTTTTTTCAGATACAGAAAACAGAGAAGAAGAGAATCTGTTTGAAGATTAGAAGCCCCTTGGGATTATTCTCTATTTCTGTCTGGTGGGACACCAGTACTTATTAATGTGGATATTAGAAAAGCTCTGTATTTTCTATAGGTCTCCTAGGCTTGCGATGAGATAGAAATATCAGACTATATATGTCTATATTTGCTTATCAGATGAATATAATTCTGTAGTGTGGAATGAATGATTAAGGTTGAATGTAAAACCTTACAGAATATATGTATATAACGTATGTTTGAGAATTATATCAAATGAGTAGTATCTTTTCACATACTCAATTTTTGGGATGTGACAAATTTGGTATCAGAGGAAAGGTTTTATAGGTCCCCTATAGAGTACAGAGCAAAGTGATCTTTGTGGGCTCTTCCCTATTGTCATGAGCCGCGGCATGACCATAGGATTAGGTTCCATAAAAGACCTTGTAGAGTATAACGTCATTTTATAGATAACTTCTCAGTGGGGCTAGTAAGTGATATTTTGTTTATGTCTGAAAATTGTTTGTTATGTGTGTAGATCTGTGACAGATCAATGTCAGAAGGATCTTCTAATAATAATGAGCATATGGGTCCAAGGAGGGCCATAAATCCACCAGTACATGTGCAAGATGATCCTAACCGTGGTGATAGTTTACATGCTCAAAGTACTGAGGGCGCAACTAGTGAGCAAGCAAGAAGAGTCGAACCTGATGCTCATGTCGATAATGCAACTATTGCACATGTGATTCATTTGATGAATGAACGATTTGACCGATTTGAGGCTGAAATGAGAGGTCGAGCTGCACAAGCTAACCTGCCAGTGGATCCTCCTATTGTTGAAGCTGAAAATGTACCACCAGCTCCGTTAGCGGGAGGAGTTAATGTAAGAGAGGTAAGAATGTCTGAATTCCAGAAAATGAGGCCTCCTACTTTTTCAGGGGAAGATCCCAAAGAGGACCCACAATGTTTTCTTGAAGATTGTGAAGCAATCTGTGATGCTATAGGGTGTTCTCCTACTCAAAAGGTAGAATTCACTTCCTTTCAGTTAAAAGGTAGGGCTGGTAAATGGTGGAGGAACTGGAAGAAAGCTAGAATTCAAGGCGCACCGCCAGTTATGTGGACAGAATTTTACAGATTGGTTATGGATGAATTTCTTCCGGCAAGTGAACGATCATCCAGGGCCAGAGATTTTCTGTATCTACGGCAGGGAACCATGACTGTTGATGAATATTCAGCTCAGTTTGTTAAATTATCTGAATATGCCCCTAAAATCATTCCTTTTGAAAGGAAGAAAATAGAAAAGTTTGTGGAAGGGCTTCGTGATGCCTTATATGATCAAGTGGGTTCTAATATGAATGATTACTCTTCGTACTCAGAAGCTGTTGATGTGGCCCGAAGAATGGAAAGGAGGTCAAAGAATAAAGAAGAATATCGTCAAAAGAAGAAGGCCAGATATAGGAGATCTTTTAATCAAGGGGAAGACTCAGGGACTTTTACTGCACCACAACATGCTCCAGCCACTCCTACTAAGTCATCTTATTCTATAGCCAGTGTGGCTAAGCCTCGTTCAGAGAGCAGGGGTGGTTTTAGCTCTTCTAGTAGAGGAGGTACTCAAGGTAGAAGGGAAAAACCTCAATGTCCTGAATGTGGAAAGTTTCACTTCGGAGAATGCAGGTTAAACACTGTTGGTACAGGCTGTTTTCACTGTGGACAAAAAGGACATTTTATAAGGGAGTGCCCTCAGCTCATGACAAGACCAGGTCAAGGGTCTACTTTGCCACCTCGACCACAATCTATTACTCAAACACCAACCCCTTCAACAGGGGGTAGTATGGGAAGAGGTTCTGGAAGAGGCCAAGGTGACCGTGGAAAACAAGCTGCTGGCAGAGGAAATGCAAGAATATATGCTCTAACCCGACAGGATGCTCAAACATCCAATGCTGTAGTTACAGGTATATTATCTGTTAATACTTTTGCTGCACGTATTTTGTTTGACCCCGGTTCTACTCACTCATATGTGTCACCCCTATTTGCCAAGAGATTTGCAATTGATTCGATTATTCTTAAAGAACCATTCTTGGTTTTCACACCGATGAGAGAGACTTTGATGGTTAAAACATGTTATCGTTCTTGTAAAATAATCGTTGGAGGTATGGAAACTGAGATAGATCTTATGGTTCTCAATATGTTAGATTTTGATGTGATTCTAGGGATGGACTGGCTATCTTCTTGTCATGCTACTATAAATTGTCGTGACAAAGTTATTTCCTTTAATATACCGGGGAGGAGTAATTTTGTGTTTCAAGGAGATCGAAGTGATGTACCTTGCAACATGATATCTATGTTAAGTGCCCAGCGTATGTTGCGAAAGGGATGTCAGGGATTTCTAGCTTTTATCAAAGATTTAGAAAAGAAAGAACAGAAGTTAGAAGACATTCATGTGGTTAATGAATTCCCAGATGTGTTCCCAGAAGATTTACCTGGATTACCGCCAGAAAGAGATATTGAGTTCAGTATTGATTTGGTCCCAGACACAAGACCAATTTCTATTCCACCTTATCGTATGGCTCCTGTTGAGCTAAAAGAACTTAAAGAACAATTGGAAGATTTGTTAAACAAAGGGTTCATTCGCCCAAGTTTTTCACCTTGGGGTGCTCCTGTTCTTTTTGTGAAAAAGAAAGATGGTTCTATGAGATTATGTATAGATTATCGTCAACTGAATAAAGTCACAGTGAAGAATAAGTATCCTTTACCAAGGATAGATGATTTGTTTGATCAGCTTCAAGGAGCAAAATACTTCTCAAAGATTGATCTAAGGTCTGGATATCATCAGTTACGAATTAAGAGTGATGATATACCTAAGACTGCTTTTCGTACACGGTATGGACATTATGAGTTTCTTGTGATGTCTTTTGGGTTGACAAATGCACCAGCAGCATTTATGGATTTAATGAACAGAGTGTTCAAATCATTCCTTGATAAGTTTGTAATTGTGTTTATTGATGATATTTTGGTATATTCAAAGAGTCATGAAGAATATACTGAACATTTGAGAAAAGTGCTTCAGACTTTGAGAGAGCATCAGTTGTACGCAAAGCTCTCAAAATGTGAATTCTGGATGAGTCATGTAACATTTTTGGGACATGTTATTTCCCAAGAAGGTATTCATGTAGATCCAAGTAAAATTGAAGCAGTAAAACAATGGCCTCGACCAACAACTGTGTCTGAAGTACGTAGTTTTCTTGGCTTAGCAGGGTATTACCGTCGCTTTGTCAAAGATTTCTCTAAGACGGCTCTTCCATTAAATAAGTTAACCCGAAAGAATGTTAAATACATTTGGGATGATTCATGTGAACAAAGTTTCACCCAATTGAAAGAGTGTTTAACTTCTGCACCAGTCTTAATTTTACCATCAGGACCAGGGGGTTACTCTGTATTCTGTGATGCCTCAAAGATAGGCTTAGGGTGTGTGTTGATGCAACATGGTAAAGTCATAGCTTATGGCTCACGTCAGCTTAAAAAGCATGAATTGAATTACCCCACTCATGATTTGGAAATGGCAGCTGTAGTGTTTGCCCTAAAGATATGGAGACATTACTTGTATGGGGAAACTTGTAAAATTTTTACAGATCACAAAAGCCTTAAGTACATTTTTGAGCAGAGAGATCTCAATCTAAGGCAACGAAGGTGGATGGAACTTCTGAAAGATTATGATTGTACCATCCTTTACCATCCAGGTAAAGCAAATGTAGTGGCTGATGCTCTAAGTCGAAAGTCTATGGGAAGTTTAGCTCACATTGCCACTATAAGGAGGTCTCTAATACATGAACTACAAGAATTGGAAGCTGATGGAGTATTCTTCGAGATCACTGAGTCAGGTACATTTCTGGCTCATTTAACAGTTAGATCATCCCTTGTTGAAAAAGTAAAAGCAACTTTAGAAGGTGACATTGATATGGTCAAAATAAGAGATAAGGCAAGGCAAGGTCTAGCACCAAGTTTCTTGGTAGATGAAGAAGGAGTCTTATGGTTTAATGGTAGACTCTGTGTCCCCAACATTGAATCTTTGAAGCATGAAATCTTAATGGAAGCTCATGGTTCACCCTACGTTGTACATCCTGGTGCTGTGAAAATGTATCAGGACTTGAAACAAGTTTATTGGTGGGAGGGCATGAAGCGAGACGTGACTGACTTTGTAGCTCGATGTTTGACTTGTCAGCAAGTTAAAGCTGAACATCGACGACCACCTGGATTGATGCAAAAACTAGATATTCCCGAATGGAAGTGGGAAAGGATCACCATGGATTTTGTAGTAGGTTTACCTCGGTCAACAAAAGGAAATGATTCAATATGGGTCATAGTGGATCGACTTACTAAGTCAGCACATTTTCTTCCTGTTCATACCACTTTCAGTGTAGCAAAACTTGCTCGACTTTATGTTAAAGAAATAGTGAAACTTCATGGTGTACCAATATCCATTATATCAGACCGAGGACCTCAGTTTACTTCTCGGTTCTGGAAAGTCTTTCAAGAGGCTTTGGGTACCAAAGTGAATCTTAGCACAGCATTCCATCCTCAGACTGATGGACAGTCCGAAAGGACAATTCAGACTTTAGAGGATATGCTAAGAGCTTGTGTGATGGATTTCAGTGGAAGTTGGGAAGATCATTTGTCTCTTATTGAATTTGCTTATAATAACAGTTACCAAGCCAGTATTCAGATGGCACCTTTTGAGGCTTTGTATGGGAGACGGTGTCGATCTCCTATAGGTTGGTTTGAACTTGGTGAAACCAAAATATTTGGACCTGAGATGATACAGGAAGATATAAATAAAGTTAAACTGATCAGAGAGAAGTTGTTAACTGCTCAGAGTAGACAGAAGTCTTATGCGGACAACCGACGACGTGACCTTGAATTTGCAATAGGTGATATGGTTTTCTTACGAATCTCACCTATGAAAGGAGTAATGAGATTCGGGAAGAAAGGCAAGCTTAGTCCGAGGTATGTTGGCCCATATGAGGTTGTAGACAGAGTGGGTAATGTGGCATATCGCCTAGACCTACCTTCCAACCTAGAGGGAGTTCATCCAATATTTCATGTGTCCATGCTACGGAAGTATCTTCCTGATCCTTCTCATGTCATTCAACCCCAAGAAGTTCATTTTGATGAAACTCTCACCTACGAAGAGGTACCAGTAGCTATCCTTGATAGAAAAGTCAAGAAATTGCGTACCAAAGAAATTCCTACTGTCAAGGTTCTTTGGAGAAATCATTCTCGCGAGGAAGCTACGTGGGAGGCAGAAGATGAGATGTGGAAAAACTATCCACATTTATTTGAAACTTGAGGTAAGATTTTAATTCGGAGGACCGAATTCTTTTAAGGGGGGTAGAATGTAATACCCGTTAATTTCAGAATATAATTCGCTTAAGAGTATTTTAGAATTCTACAACGTTACTTTAGTTATTTATTTTGGTCATTTTTAATTTTCATATTTAATTGTTCTCTTTGAATATTATTTATGAAAATTGAGTTAAATGACTGGACTAAATATTTGCACAATGAGGGATATATTCTAAGAATGGTGAAATTCATGGAAAAGTGGTTGCAGAATGGTCAATTAATCCATTTATTGTAAATTGACTGGATGGGTTTGGATGTTGGGTTATGGATACCCATGGGTTATTGAATAACCCATTAGAAATATTTAATATAAAGTTTCAATAGTAACCTCATATTTTTCACTCAGCCGAAGGAAGCAGAAAAGATTCTTTCTCAGTTCTTCATTTTCTTCTCAAATCCTTTCCTTGATCTTCAGAAGTTCGATTATTTGTTCGGTTCAAAAGCTTTGTAAGGATCAAAGGTAAGCTTTAATCCGATTATTTTCCTTAAATTTCAGTTTATGTAGAAGATCAGAGGAGGTTTTGTTCTTGAAGATTTTGATGATAATTCATGAATCTCAGTTGTTTTAGAAGTTATATTTGAGTTATAATCGGTTAAAAGAGTTGAAATTCTGGTTTTGAAACAAGAAAGGAAAGGATGAATTTTTGAAAGATTTTTCTGCAAAACCGAGTTACTGTAGCGACCAGGGATTTCGAAACAAAATCTGGAAAATTTTCTTCGGGTTACTGTAGCAGTACTGTAGTGTCGGCAGTCAACGGTACTGTAGCAGTCAACGTTACTGTAGCGAACCGGTACTGTAGTGAACCGTTACTGTAGCAAACCGTACTGTAGCAACCCGTTACTGTAGCAGTCAGAAAATTTTACGTATTTTCGTGATTTTGTTTCCTTTCTTATGATTCCTTGTAATATATTTTACTAGGAAATTTTCCTACACAAATTCTAGTGTGGAACAAGGTAAACTTGGACAAACATCAAGGTGAGTGAATAACCTTGCTCAGCTACTTTGATATTACTAGTCAAAATACAATATAAGTCCCATTTACAATATTATTTGGATAATAAGCAATTAATTTTTCATATGGGAGTATATGATGATCAGTAGAAATAAGAGTATGAAGAAACTATTTATTTCATGACAATTGTACTATGTGATGAATTCTCACTATTTTATTAATGAGTAAAGATCTACGGGATCTAATACACGAGTGTGAAAGGGTTAAAGTCCTATACTACTCGGTGTATATCTAAGAAATCTTATACACGAGTGTGAAAGGGTTAAAGTCCCATACTACTCAGTGCATATCTATGAAATCTATACACGAGTTGAAAGGGTTAAAGTCCCATACTACTCGGTGTATATCTATGAAATCTTATTCATGAATTTGAAAGGGTTAGAGTCCCATACTACTCGATGTATAAGATAATTAATTATATGAGTAAATGTGGTATTTGTACTTTTGATATTTTATATAGTACAGTTATTTACTTACTGAGTTTTTAAATAAACTCACACTCCCTATGATTATTTTTTTCAGATACAGAAAACAGAGAAGAAGAGAATCTGTTTGAAGATTAGAAGCCCCTTGGGATTATTCTCTATTTCTGTCTGGTGGGACACCAGTACTTATTAATGTGGATATTAGAAAAGCTCTGTATTTTCTATAGGTCTCCTAGGCTTGCGATGAGATAGAAATATCAGACTATGTATGTCTATATTTGCTTATTAGATGAATATAATTCTGTAGTGTGGAATGAATGATTAAGGTTGAATGTAAAACCTTACAGAATATATGTATATAACGTATGTTTGAGAATTATATCAAATGAGTAGTATCTTTTCACATACTCAATTTTTGGGATGTGACATGAACGTAAGAGTATCTTTCGTGGATACCTCATAATCATTATATATCGATTGTGTCCTTTGCTTATTTCTCTTACTTAAATTGTTTTTTTCTTTTGAAGTAAGCGTTTATTTTGAAAAAAATATCTTTTAAGTATTCACCAATTTAGAAAGGCACTGATATCACAATAAGTAGGATTTAAGGAACTTAATCACTAAACTACAAGTCTTTCGAAAAGAAAAATTACTTAAGGTTTTTCAAAATTATTAGGTACCCAATTCAATTCCCTTCTCGGGTATAAGTGTGATATATGTCACATGAACCGCTCAGTCAACATTTTCAGTCAGTGTTTTAAACAATGTTAGTGAAAGTGGATATTTGAAAAAAAAAATACGTGGAACATATTTAACATAAAAAAATTAGGGGCATAAGTAAAACTTAATGTAAATATTAAGGCTATGAAAGGAACTTTTACCATTTTAAAATTAACTTAGTTAATGAATTGTTGATATATCACTAAACAAGCTTAACATCAATTTAAAATAGCCTATGTTGAGTTTTTATAATTTATCTAATTTTGAATTTGATTATAATTTAATTGTCAATTTAATTCTTCATATAAAATTAGCTTTGACTAATATGAAATTATTTTAAAATGAAAACTAAACTTTTTTATCTGCTATTTCATTTTAAATTTTGCTTCCATTACATGACAACTATCTAAAATGTCACGAAGCGTTAAATATAACTTGTCCCATTGATTATAAGTTTTATTAACTATCAATATCTATACTCACTTGTCATTTTCAAAACATAAGCAACTAAAAAAGATCAAGCGATAAGAATAAACGGCGATATTAAGTAAAAGAGCATATTTTAAATAAACTTAATTCTTATTTAAATGATCTCACAAGTCGTTTACGCAAAAAAATTTCTCAAAGGCCTGATAAATATAAAAAGAACTAATTTCATATTAGAAAATCAAAAGAAATTTACTATAAATTATGAATTGTAAAAACCAAATTAATATTTTTAAGTCCCCGTTCAGCATTGTTTAGTAACACATTAACCATTCATTAGTCAAGTCAACCTTAATATATTGATATCATGACAGAACATAATAAAAAATGTCAAAAATATAAAAATTGATTTAGAAAAACAAAAACCAAATTAAAAAACTTAAACAATCCTTATGACTGTCCCCAAAAGAAATGAAATGACGAATTTGTATGAATGTACCGTTTTCTACGAGTTGCCAAACGGAAGCGGATATTCTGAAAATAAAAATAAAACCAGAGGACCAAAGTACAAACAAAACAGGGACTAAAGTGAAACAAAAATATGAAAATAGGGCCCAAAAATAAATTAAGAACCATGCATACTTTATTTAACAACTGTAATGACAGTAACTCACACACTTGACATATCGAAGTTCAATATTTTATGGGATAAGGATAATACACGGTCTATCAATCTCACCGCAACATAAAATACAATGCTGATCACCAGCTGACAAACATAATGAAGAATACAAAGGACACTTTATATTAATCTGCGAGATAATCAGACCCAGGTTTGACTATAGAAGCATCCGGCGACTACAAATGACGCTTTGCTGGTCTCAACCTACATCTTAGACGCCTGCTGCCATTTAGTGTTCATTGTTGACCCTGCGGAGTAGAAAGGAAGTTTTAGCACAGCCAAACATTTTGAACTGAATCGTGGAAGATCAGAGTCGGATTGATATTTATGTTACCAAAAAACGTTTCTTGTAATACTCAGCGACTTCATGAGGATCCACTTTTGTCTGCGAATAAGCACCAATATTGTTGAACTCCTGCAAAAGAACCACGGTTCACAAAAATGAATATATCTTGTCTAAAGCAATTAGAATCAGGGACTGAGGCCTTCTATCAAACCCCTGAGGACCAAATACAAATGGACCATTCTGCTTCCACTTGCAGTTGCAGAGAAGATTGAGAAATTTGCTTCATGCTCAGATTGCAGATTGATTATCTAATTCATCTTAGAAATGAGGGCAAAGTAGTGCTTAACAAAAAAAAAAAACTCATAGTAAATTTTACACAGGAACTACTTCCAGTGTACCTTAATCCATGCTGCTAGCTTAGGCCTTCCTTCCGTAATATCATGCTTGTACAGCTCAGAAAAAACGCTGTGGAATCTTTCAACAAATGGTACATAGGCTATATCCACCTGATAGTCCATGTAATTTATAAATTACACAAAAGAAAAGTTATAATCATGCATGTTGTTAGATCACAACGTTTTCATATGGGTTTAGACTACTTTGATAATTTCAATTCGGTAGATGGATCTCAGACGTTAAGTTTGAAATAATCAAAATTTTCTTCAGTGCACATTTTTCACGATTCTTAATTTCAACTTACCGCACTAAATTGGCCGAGGAAGAAGGGGCCATCATCAAATTTACCAAGAGCATTCTCCAGGTAATCAAACGAAGGACCTGGTACAAATTATCAATCTTAATGTTTTGAAAAACAAATTAAAGTCTGAACTCAAAAATATATATAGACGAAATCTTACTGGCTTGCTTTACAGGATCCCCTTTCAATGAAGAGTAAAGATCTCGGGTGTATGTATCAACATGGGATAACAATTGCTCACCATACTCTTTCTTGGCAGGATCCTGAAAAATGTCGTTCTCAACATTACTCCATTGATAAATAAAGAAGAGGGGTTGTGGAAGGCGACAAGGGTCGTCAATCATCATGGACAACAAATAGAGTATGCAGTTCTTACACTGGGAAATAGAGATGGCCCTTCAAAGTTGGCATCTAAATATTTGATCAAATCAAGACTTTCTCCCACAACCTTGCCATTGTGCTCCAGTGATGGCACCTATGTAATTACCGGAGAGTCAAAGTGAATCAGGTCTATGACATAGCTCACTGAGGGTTAAACAAGTTAAACACCTCGTGCAAAGTTAAGCACCTTATTTTCAGGGTAGACTTTCTCCTTGTACCAAGCAGGCCTGTCTTGAAGGTCTATAGGAACCAATTTGATCTTGTCTTGTAGACCCTGTAGTTTCAACGGGTTGATGGCTAATCAAAAAAGAGAAAGACCTTCCACAGAAATAATAAAAATAATCGCTAAAATAGGCTGCGATTCTAAATGAATAATTAAATAAAGATACTACATCCGAAGGGGAAGACAAACAAAGCCACCAGCCACACGAATAGAAAATTAAACAAAGAAGGGAAAAGGAAGAATAAAAAAAAACCTTGTAATTCCTAGTAATCCATGTACGTTGTGCAAAAGGACACGAATAATTTATGTACAGCCTAGAAGAATATTCAAACAAAATATCAGTTATCACATACGGGAGCAGGGAAGCCAAAACGTAGAAATTAGGGTAAATTGGACGACGATCAGATTAGACCCAACCAAAAAAAGGAAATGACAACTCACGAACCTGGTAGTTCCGTCGAAAAGAGAAGGTGGATCGGAGGCGGAAGTTAAGGGGGCAGGCCGATCTTCGTGGACCCTAATTTACAAAGCGAGAGCAAAGCGTAAGAAGGCGAAATGATTGAAATAGTAAGACTGAGGAAATTGAACGAAGGAAACTCCTACGTAGTTGCCATTGATCTCGTACTCCGGCGAACGAATTCCCGAGCTCGACAGTGGATAGTAGTAGGTACAATGAATCACTGAATCTGATGCAGAACGTCGTCTGCATTTCCCTTTTATAGAACATTGTAGACCCGAGAAGTCGCCAACGCCAGCAGTGACGACGAATGAATGCGGAAGGGAAATGCTACCGGGATGGAGGTCCACCCTTCCCTGACACCAGCACGCAAACGCATTGATTCACGTACTGGTCAAATTTTATTTTCATGCCCTGAAAAAATTCAAGTAGCGGAGGATGACTTTCTCATAGCATTTTTCATACTGTAATAGCATTCAAATTCGGTTCGATATATTGAAAAGTTGAATTATTCTGACTTTAGGTTACTTTAAAATGTATAGGTATAATAAAAATGACACCAAATATAATTTTAAAAGAATATAAATTTTTTTATATCTTTATTATTAATATTTTTAATAAAAATATAGCACGTATTAAATTTTTTTAAAATTAATTATGTAATAATAAATTGTAAATAAAATAAAATTATTTTTTAAAGAATATACATTATGATAAAAAATTTAATATTTAATAACAAATATATAATATACTGCAGGTAAATTTTTTTCATTTTAAATTTGTTGATAATAACATCAGTCAAATTTTTAATAGTTGGAAATCTTCTCACAATTTAATAAAATAATATAAAAATGTTATGTATTATATCAACACAGATGTTAATATAACTTTAAATTGTGATTCGCTTTGAAATTTGAATATGTCTATTTTTTTAATTAAAATTGGTTTATTTTATTATTTTTTACATATCAAATTTATTTAAGTATATAACTCACATTTTTTATGGGCCGAAATTACTGTGTGATAATAATTAATAACACAATTTGTTGTCATCTACCCAATAATATATAGAAGCAAAATATTGACTAACGTATAAAAAAGACGAAATGACTGCAACCTTTATCTCTTGCTCGAGAAAAAAGTCAAAATATCATTTTTTTTCCCCTTAATTCTATCTTAAATTTCATTCTTGTTCTCAAATAAATTTAGTTATAATTTGGTCTTTTCATTTACAAAATTTACTTAACTATTGATCTCATACTTCACAAATTAAAGAGATTCTTGGGCTCCCAATGTAGCCTAGAAAATATTAGTATGTGTTAACTAGTTACTTCGTAAATTAAGATTTAAAAAAAATGTAATTTGAGAACTAATATAAGTACCGAAATAAATTATTACTTTTGTGTGTAAAATGATGTTTAGAAATTTAAACTACTTATTAAAAAATAAAGATACCAAACCAAATAAACCCTTTGTATTAACATTGAATGTGATGCAGAACAGCGTCTCCATACATTCCTCTTTCTATACAACTTCAGCGCGGTGAAGTCGCAAGCAGTGACGATAAATGTATGGCGCATTAGTTGCCATGTGCGACTAGAAACAGTATAGACAGAATGGCATTCAAACTTCAAAGACTTTGACATGATAATCAATTATTAAGTATATGTTTGGTTTGTACATTTATTATTTTTATTTTTATTAAAAATAAAAAAGTGAATTTGAAAATATGTTTGGATGAGTTTAATAAAAATATTTTTTAAAAAATATTTTTTTAAAATAGGCTTAAATCTGAAAATACTAAAAAGATATTTTCAATATTTCAAAAAATATATTTCAAAAAATGAAGAGTGAAAATGAAAATAGAATATGTTTTCACAAACCAAACAGACTTTTATTGTTTCTAGCAAGGTTTAGAAAATCAGACTGGTCATTGAATCAATTGAAACACTGGTTTAAGAGTCAATGGTTAGACTATGATTGTATCGCAGTATAATCAGTGATATTTAAAATATATAATTAATATATATGTTACAAATATTAAAATATTCGAGGAATGCTACAAATATATATTTATATGAGCCATAAATATTCTCTTAATAACTTAAATTTTTGGAGATTTTTTAAAAAATACATAATAATATTCAATTAAAAAAACTGGTTGAATTGGTCGTTTTATCGATTCAATACTGGTTCAATCAGTTTTTTACCGGTTTAAACGTTCATCGATTCTCAGACCTAAATTAAACCAAAATACATGATTAATTCACCAATTTTTCAATCGAACAGATTAGTCCAATCAAATTCTCTAAACCATAGTTTCTAATTTTATTTCTTTTGTCGACTTATAGAACTTCTTCAGCAATTCAATAAAAATAATACAAACTATAAAATAATTTCCTACAATAACATATTATTTATAATTTTTTTAAAAAATTATCACATAAATTGATATATTTAATGGATCAAATTAATTATCAGTAGTATATATTAACATAGATATTTATATGAGTTTAAAATGAAATTCCCTTTGAATATTATTTTATTTATTTAACTGTGTCTTTCTGGGACAAGATAACTGTGGGATGATAACAAAATTGTTGTAAAACACCTAGCAACCTTTGCCTCTTTCCCAAGAAAAGAAAAGGCTAAATATTATTTTACTTCTTTAGTTTTTATGTCTAGTTTTTTTCTTAAATTAATTAACTTAATTACAAAATGTGTCAAAAAAAAAAACTTAATTACAAACATTTCTTAAATGTTTCTTTGTCACAATACTACTAAGAGGCTTAAAAAAAGTTTTTTTTTTAAAATTTGGTGGCTTAACTTTTATAAGCTGTTCCAACTTCCAACTTATATTTTATCTATTATATTATTATTTATTACGTTTTTTTTCCTTCATTTTATCAAAGATATTCATATTCCATTAGATGAAAGGTTAATATTTTTTTTGGATTTATTAAGTTATTTTAAGAATCAAACTTCTGACATTCCTAAAATTCAAGCGGTTCTACCAGATACACTATCACTACTTAAATATTACATTTTGTTATGTAATCTCTTCTTATTTCTTGTTTATTACTATATTCTACTCTTATTAATACTCTTATATTCTTTTAATCATTCCTTATCGGCTATCACTATTTAATATTGCATTTTGTTGTGTGATCTTTTGCCATTTATCGTTTATTATTGTTATGTTATTACCGTGGCCTAATTCATGCTTTTATGTTCTTTTAATTTATGTGTCTACATATAACTAGAAAGATTATGGTTACCATTTTTTCAAAGCATTTTAATAGTATCAGAGGAAAGAAAATATTTATGTTATTTTTTTAAGTTAAGGGACTGAATAAAAACAAAACAAAATTAATAAAAGTGAAACATCAAGTAAGTGAAGAATCTAACAAAGTAAAATTAAACAACGAAAATGAAAATCAAGCGTTAGATAAAATTAAAGGATAAGAATGATTTTTTAAAAAAGATAAGAAGAAGGCAACTATTACCGAGTGATTCATAAGGTGTTTGTTTACATTTTACAGTTGGCTCTTTCTTTTGGAATAGGATATCTTATTCCTTAAATCATTGTGAAGATTAATGATTCTATTTTTTTCTATATTTTTTTAATTAAAATTTACTCATGAGCCAGTTTTTATAATAGACAGTTATGAATAACGCTGTTTTAAAAGATCGTGACTTGCAGTTAAGACTAAAACCACCCGTAAATGGATGATCTTAAGTTTAAAAATTTAGACCTGTTAAAAGTGGGCCAAATGGTGTAGGCTGGCCTTATTATTATTTTTTAAAATATTTTTGCCAATCTAGTGATTCACTTAGCTTCAACCTTCCCGTAAGTGCCTTACATGCGCCCTCACCTTACCTTAGTCTTTGTCACTAATGACTCATGAGTCATCACTCCTCTAGAGGACCAGAATCCAGATCCAGTCCTCTTGACTCTTGAGACTCTTCATTCTCTCTTAGCTTCAACCCTCAGGTAGCAAAGCATCGAAGCCGAAGTCATCAAAGACAGAGATCCTCTCTTCGTCTCACTCTCGTCATCAGAAGTTCTGCATCTCTCGCCCTTGTCTACTGACGACTGTTGTCTTCATCTCTCTCGGCGAAGTCATCAGAGCTTAGAACATCTCAGATCTCTGCGTCGTTTTCGTCTCTCGTCTGAGTCGTCTCAGATCTCTGCGTCGTACCATCGTCTTCGTCTCGTCTCATAAGCTCTGCATCTCTCTGCATGATATCATCAATCAGCAACTCAACATCTCTCTGATCTCTCTAGTTTGAGTGATATTTGATTTTCATCTCTTTGATCTCTCAGATCTTCATCTTTGGTCTCTTTGAAGAGTTTTTTTTTGGTGAATCACTGAAGCTTAAAGAAAGAAGAAAAAAAAAAGACCATGGACTGGATCGTTTATCCACGATCCAGCCACAGGCAGTCTTTATTTTTTAAAAAGAAGACCGTTTATAAACAAACCGGCTTATGACCGGCCCCTTTAAGCACTGCTAGTTATGAATAAGATCATTATGTAGTTTTTGTATAAAGTAAGAAAATATAGTTTCACTCAATTATAAATTTAATTTTTATATTTTAAAAATTAAAAATTTAATCCTTATAATTGTTAAAATTATAAAAATAATCTTTATTATTAGTCAGTCAAAAATTAATACAGTACACATAAAGCTGACTAAATACTTATATCAACGTATTATGTCCCCCTTCTTTTTTTCCATCTTACTACTTGTCGCCTGAAGCTTCGGTCTCCATTAGTTTTGTGCGTCACTACTGTGAGTCGTTGCAGATAGAGAGAAGAGAAGGGACTAATACTCAAATCGAAGAGAGAGAAAGAGAGAGAGAGAGAGAGAGGCGAAGAAGAAACAGAGTGTGCTCTCTGATAGTGAGAGATTGTGAAATGAGTGGTTAGTAGTGAGTAATGAGAAAGACAGTGTTCCCTACTTGCTTATTTACAGCTTTCCCGTGTCGTTTTAATGGCCGGTGTCCATTAGTACTGACCAGCTGGAACTTATCAATCATCATTCCTTCTTTTCCTTCACCTTTTCACTCATCTAATTGGTACTGCCAAGTTTCTGACTTTTGCAGGTTTTATTAATAGCAGTACTTTCTGGGCATTAATTTTTATAAACAAAGATTCCTCTTTTTCTATATCTTTCTGCATTTGTGCAGGAAATCCCATTTGTGCAAATGAAGCACAAGGATGGAAAACCGATTACGCTCCGAGACAAGAGCTCCAAGGTTGTCCCTTTATCAATCATTTCACAGTCTCTCACTATCAGATAGCACACTATGTTTCTTCTTCGCCTCTCTCTCTCTCTCTTCGATTCGAGTATCAGTCCATTATCTTCTCTCTATCTGCAGCGACAGATCAAACTAATGGAGACTGAGCTTCAGGCGACTAGTATTAAGAGGGAAGTAAGAAGAATAAAAAAATTGAATACAGTTCCCGTAGGACTGTAGGAGTGTCCCTGTTCGAGCGTCCTGAGGAAGAAAAGTGAAATCAAAAATAATAATAATCTAGGACATGATGTAATGACGTGGATATAATATATTGATGTAAACATATTTGTTAACATCAAGTATACTATTTTAATCAGACAATTAATTAATATCATGAATATTTTCATGATTTTAAAAATTACGAGATTAAATTCTTAATTTTTATAATATAAAAACTAAATTTATAGTTTCGTAAAGTTATAAAAATCTTATATATATTTAAACATTTGTATTTTTAAATGACAAATTCTATGAGACGAGAAAACTATCATTCAACCTGTCAATTTCAATTTGACTCTTTATGTCTATTACTCAGCAGCAAATGGCTTTGAAAACGTCTATAGCTTAACTTATATATAACTTATTAAACTTAGAAATTTTAAGAGTATTGTAATAAATTTTATTTGATTTTTATTGTGGGGTTTTATAATATTATATAACTTTATCATTTTAAGTAACTCTTTACTTTAGTGGTAAACTTTTTAAAAATTTATAAATAGACCTTACAATTAACTTTTTACTACTTTAACATTTATTATTCTCTACTAACTCTATTAACATTTATTGTAAATTAATTATTTTATTATCACTTTTTGTATAAGAACCAATTCTTAAATAAAAATTGTTCTTATGCGTGACAGCTAACGTGATAAACTGCACTGATAAATCGAAATAAAAGTCAGTTCTTAAGTTTAAGAACCCCTTAAAAACTATCACTATAGATATTCTAATAAATCGTAAACTATATTATTTAGATGAGACATAATATATTTACACAAACAGTAACATCAATCAAAGTTTAGGGCATCAATTAATTGGGACTGCATTATCGCTAGTTGGTGTTTGTTATATAACAAATTACGCAGTAAGAAAAAATCATTTTAATGGGATTGGGCCCCCCTTCTTTTACGTGCACAAGATCGTTTAAGAGTCATTGAATTAGTCTGATTTTATGGCTCTTATTTATTCAATATTTTTTATATTTTAAATTTTTTTATAAATATCAATTGATTTAATGATGATTATAAGTATAATAATAAATATAAAATGATAATTATAAATTTAAAAAAATTTAAAAAAACTAAATGAATTAGAGCCATTAAATTCCCTCTTACACGCATGAGGGGAGCCCAGTCCCATAAAATGATATTTTCTTATAATATTTTTATATAAGAGCAATTTCCAATAGTGGATTATTTTAGATAAAACATGGTCTAAAATGTTAGAGTTAATTTATTTTAAATATAAATATTTTATAAAATGCTAACAACTTATATCTGAGTGGATTTACAAATATAATTATTGTATATGTGTACATATATCATGATATGTATATATATATATATATATATATATATATATATTGCTATTTCTAATTATGTCTAAATTTATGATTTTTATAAAGTGTTTTTTTAAGTTAGACTTATTTGATATATTAAAAGTTAGTTTGAGATGATTGTGTATTAATGTTATTATATGTATAGATACTTGACCCAAATTAATAATAATGATGTGAAATTATTAATAAATGAGGTCAACTTATTGAGCCAGCCCATGACTATGATAAATGGATTATGATTCTCAAGGTTACATGATTTTAGTTTTAGAGTTTGAAAATATTTATATATGTGTGTATGAGTGTGTAACTTAATATCCATCTCACTAAATTTATTTGAAAAAAACACTAATACTAACTTTGAAGAGTCTAGTTTTTTAGATATTGAATACTATAAACTAATGTACGCTATTCTCTATAATTGTTTAGGATATTATTATTATTATTATTATTATTATTATTATTATTATTATTGTCAGTTTATTTATTAAGATTGTATAAGCAACTAATTCATTATCAGAATAAATAATTTGTGAACTTCACTAAATTTCTGCATGTAAAATTGATCATAAAATTTGATTATTGGTGGTTATAATTATGTTAAAGGATGCTTTCATAAAACACAAACACTTGGCATATCAAGGTTTATAACAATCATTTCTTTATTTCATTATACCCCAAGTCTTGTATACAATGCTGGCCACAGGCTTTTGAAGAAATATTGTCACAATTAACTATAAGTTTGCTCACAAGTCTAAACATTCCCCATTTCCACACGTGTACTTTTGCTTTATCCATTATTATCCCTAAACAAATATCAAATTTTATGAGATATATATTTTTTTCTATCTAAACCGGAAGCTTTCTTGAAATATTCAAGATACACTCGAGGATCCACTTTTGTCTGCACATAAGCATCATTCTTGTCCATCTCCTACAAAGAAAATAAATTGGTAAATTGTCAATTAATGCATTTTAGAATCCAGATAAGAAAAATTAACGGAGAATTGCTTTTATCTGTGTACCTCAATCCATGCTCTTGATTTAGGCCTTCCAGCAGTGATGTCATGCTTCAACAACTCGAAAAATATTATTTGGAATTTTTCAACTAATGTAATGTAGGCAACATCCACATGATGAACACCATGTTCAATTATAAATTAAAAATCAGAAAAAATAAATTATAACATAACAGTGATTGGGAATTTTCATTTCACCTTACCAGTGTAATTACTTGGCCAAGGAAGGAGGGGCCGTCATCAAATTTACCAAGAGCATTCTCCAGGTAATCAAAACAAGAACCTGGTTCAAACGACTAAAAAAATTCAATTGGACCATTCTGTACATCTTTAATATCATGAACTTGCTTCAATATGGAAATGTAACTCTTACTGGTTTCATTGACAGGATCTCCTTTGAATGATACGAACACATTTTTGGTAAAAGTATCAACATAAGAAATCAGCTCCTCCCTAAATTCTTTCTTGTCAGGGTCCTGAAGATCAAATCTCTATTCTTAACATTTTACATTAAAAATAGAGAAAAGGGTTCCTAATGCAAATATAATTAAGACCTAGAACAATCTAATTCAAACACTTCAAAAGATTCACTGCATATTTGGAGTGAACCAATTATGAGAGTATGAATTGTGATTTGGCCTAAAAAATCCTTGGAAGTGTAACAACATATATTTGGGTCAAGAAAGACTAAATAGCAATTAATTTTTTTTTTTTAAAAAAATAGATTGTATTATTTTTATTTGGGCTGAAAGATATTTATTTGGATGAAAAGTTATAAATTAGTTGTATTTGCTTAATTAAGACTCAAAACACTTATTTTTACTAATTAGACTTTTATCTTAATCTTTAAGAAAAGTCCAATTAGAATTAAGGTTTCTTTTCTTTATAAAAGGAATCTGGTCCTCTTGCTACAGAGCGAATTTTGAGTGAAAGAAATTATAATAGTTAGATTCTTCTTTCTCTAGTTCTTTTAAGAATTTATGAACTTATCAAGATTTTTAAATTCTTGTTACTTTCAATTTTATCTTGAGTTATTGTCTCTTTACACGGTTCAAAGATTTATACATTAGATTCTTGGCTTTCAGAAGCCAACGGGTCTAGGTTGAATCTATCCCAAATTAATCACACCTGATTTCTTTAGAAGTTTGAATTTGGAAGATCCAAATATTGGCATTCAATTAACTCATAAGTTCCCTCGGAGGCAAATGTTCTTACTTGGGGAAGTAACGATGGTCCTTCAAAATTGGCATCCACATATTTGATCAAGTCAAGACTTTCTCGCAAAATCTTGCCATTGTGTTCCAGCGATGGCACCTACCACATATATGACCAGAACATGCAAAAATGATCCATCAAGCAAATCAAATATATAGCTTCATCTGTACAGTTTGGATTATATATATATATCCACCTTGTTTTCAGGATGGACCTTCTCTTTATACCAAGCAGGCAGGCTTGTCGAGGAGGTTGATTGGAACCAATTGGATCTTGTTTTGCAGTCCCTGATGGTCCACAAGAATATATAATTAAGCATAACAGATACAGCAAGCTCATGCCAGAAGAAGAAGATGAAACTAGAAGCAACCTTGAAGTTCCTAGTGATCCATACGCGTTGAGCAAATGGGCATGTATAACTCATGTACAGCCTCATCAAAACGAAACCCAATATACCATATCATCACTATACGGTGAGATTAATCACTAATTGAACTATGTATGCATGATACGATGAACTATTATAATGAACCTGGTAGTCACATCAAACAGAGGAGGTGGGTCTGAGGTTGAAGACAACGTGGGAGGGCGAACCTCTTGCACGCTTGTGAACATTAATTTCCCACAAACAAGTCACGTGATCAAAGAAGAAAGATTAGACTCAGCGATGAAAATCAATGAAGAAAAAGAAATTAGAATATGAAAAAGAAAAAGAAAAAAAAAATCTTACGACTTTGCCATTGATGTGGTTCTCCGACAAAGCTCAGTAATTAATGGAATGTGAAAAAGAATATGGATTAGCACTTGTTTGTATAAGAGTTTGTAGTGGTGTGCAGTTGCAAGCAGTGACGAAATTTTGACAATATTATTAAAAAAGGAACAACAATTAAAGGTTAGGCTGCGATGGCTATTGAAACAAGCCTGCTTTATTCATGATTTTCAATTTGTTTTCATTCTATTTGTTTTATGAACTCACCAACTTGAATCGTATTACAATTAGATACTGTTTTTTAAAGAAATATTTTGTGAGGACAAAACTTTCTCTTAAACTTTTGATATAATTCAGAAACCATATCAATAAAGAGGAAAATGGGTGTGTAACCCAGAGCGTTTTTGAAAAAAGTAGAGCACAGAAGGAAGAAATCATCAGTTTGCACTTATGATTACACAAGCACAAGCCCAAGCCCACATATTTCTTTACTCTTTATAAACTCATTATAACATGTAGATATAATAAAGTGTTAGCCCTTCTTATTCTAATCTACATGAAATTTCAAGTCTTATTCTTTTTAAAGTACACTAGTTTTATAACACTATTAACGTAAGTACAAACATATTAAACAAATTATACGAATCCCCGTAATTTTCTGACTATATTTTCCTTTCCATTGTTCCTACATGGAATACCAATTATTTGAAGATATAACAGAGTCTACGAACACTGAATTAACTCGGCATATCAACGGTTACAACAAACGTTTCTTTATTTCATAATACTGCAAGATTACGCAATAACACTTTTACAGATACATTATTGTAATACCCATTATATTTTTCAAGAATTACGATAAATTTATTTTGGAGAAATAAATTCTCTATCGGTTTAATTTTTTGTATACTCGTTTGTGCATATTGTTGAAAATACAAATTTTTATTTATAGATTCTATAAATTGTGGGATATAATGGATGATACGATATGGAATTAATCCCATTAAGTAAAAATACAGTTCAAAAGTGGAATCTAGAATGAATAGTTGAAAGTGAGACTGGTAGATGAAAACTGGTAAGTGAGACTGGTAGATGAAAACTGGTAAGTGAGACTGGTAGATGAAAACTGGTAAGTGAGACTGGTAGATGAAAACTGGTAAGTGAGACTGGTAGATGAAAACTGGTAAGTGAAACTGGTAGATGAAATAGTAAAGGAGAACGGTAGATGAAATAGTAGCAAATAGTACCATAACTTCTCCTATAAATAGGTCCTTCCATTTCACTTCAAAACTCACACCTTCAGTTTCTCTTCTCTCCTCTCCTCAAAACTTCTCTTGTTCCGGCGTTAGGGCTCTGAGATTCTAGGTCTTTCTTCCTTAGCCTAGATCCAAGGTAAGAATACTATGCCCCTTTTCTATGCCATTCAGATTTTAAAAGTTATTTCCTTAAGTATGCTCTGTGGTTGCGGCTTTGGCTGATCTTCCACATCAGAAAAATTGTCCTTAGCTACCTAAATGTTGTTTTGATTCTCTGATTACCGAAATAGAATGTAAACTGTGAAGAATACATGTCTAGGAAAGTTCTGGCTAAGGAAAGACATGGTTCTTAAGTGTGTCCATTGGGACTCTCCACTCTTTCCTGGGAACTTACCTGGTGTACTCTTTTACAGATTGTATTCTCTATTTCTGGTATGAATAGTACCCATACGTATGAATAGTAACCGTACGTGTGAATAGTAACCGTACATATGAATAATATATGTACGTATGAATAGTATCCGTACATGTGAATATTATCCGTATGTATGAATAGTATCCATGCGTATGAATAGTAATTGTACGTATGAATAGTGATTATACGTATGAATAGTATTTTGGTACAAGAGCAACCCTGACTTTCTATATCTGATCTTTATGAAAATCTCCGTAGCGGAACCTGAAATCCAACTACGTACTCTTCTTTGTAGCAACTCGAAAAAGTGACTGGGATACGGAATCTATGTGAGTGGATGACCTTGCTAACCGACTTTATTTACTTTTATTCCAAGTACAATATAAACTCCATCTCATATCGCAATTAGATTCTATATTTATTGATGATTGCTAGATAATGAAATCTATTGTTGATTTAAGATTATTATGAATTGAGTATATAATACACATGGAATGGTTGAGGGCTTGACCCAAGATACCAATGCATGGAATTATACACATGGAATGGTTGAGGGCTTGACCCAAGATACCAATGCATGAAATTTTACACATGGAATGGTTGAGGGCTTTATTTCCCAAGATACCAATGCATGTAATGATTGATTATAAGTGGAGACTGAATTCTTGAACATTCAATACAGAGGTATAGAAACTCTGAATATCAAAATAACTGTTGTTATTGTGATTATGATTCTGGTATTTGTACTTGTGATATATTTATTATTGCACAGTCATTTAGTCACTGAGTTTTGATGAACTCACACTCTCCATGAACATTTTTTTAGATACAGTGGATGTCAACGAAGAAAATCCGCAGGAGAATTAGTATTCCTCGAGGATACTTTTTATCTGGAGGGCTTATAAATCCAAAAGCTTAGGAATGCTCTGTAATCTCTATAGGTCACCTAGGCTTGGAAAATTAATGTCATATTGTAAGATATTTGGTTTGTGTTTACTGTTCACTATGTTGAACTTTTATATGTATAAACATCTTTCTTGAAAAATTGTGTTATGCATTAGTATTAATCAGAGATTTTATGGGATACCATTGAGGTATACTCTTGAGTTTACGAAGTTACTCACATGCTCAAATTTGGGATGTGACAGTTTTGGTATCAGAGGCAGTTTTAGGTCCCCTATAGATTACAGAGCAAGTGTTCTTTGTGGGCCCTTCCCCATTGTCGTGAGCCGCGGCATGACCATGGGATTAGGTTTCATAAAAGACCTTATAGAGTATAGTGCCTTTTGTTTTTATAACTTATTCCTTGGTGGGTTTATATGAGGTAATCATGTTTGATCTGAGAAGTATTTGTTCTCTGTGTAGACTTAACTCTACGATGTCAGAGGGATCTTCAAATCATAATGAGCATGTAGGCTCAGGGAGGACTTTAGTTCCACCAGTTAATACACAGGACAACCCTTCTGACCATGGAGATAGTTCACATGTTCCGAATATTGATGGTTCAACTGGTGGCCGGGCGGAGGGAGCTGGAGCCGCCCAACAGATTGACGCTGCTGTTGTCATGCAAATGTTCAGCCTGGTGAATGATCGGTTAGATCATATAGAGGGAGAACGAGCAAAACATGTTGATACACCAAAGGTTCCTCTTGCTATTGAGACCAAACGGGCTGGAGAAGGCACAGTTAAGGACGTGAAAATGTCTGAGTTTCTAAAGATGATGCCACCCATTTTCACCGGCGAAGATCCTAATGAGGACCCGCAACGATTTCTGGATGATTGCGAGGCAATTTGTGATGCTTTGGGGTGTTCTGATGCCCGAAGAGTAGAGATTGCCTCCTTTCAACTAAAAGGGAGAGCCGGTAAATGGTGGAAGGCCTGGAAGAATGGGAGAACCCAAGATGCACCACCAATTACATGGGCGGAATTCCAAAAAATGATTATCAATGAATTCCTTCCAAAAAGTGTTCGATCATCTAGAGTAAGAGACTTTTTGTATTTGAAACAAGGATCCATGACAGTAG
The DNA here is from genome assembly GCA_037074585.1 of Biancaea sappan. Taxonomy (NCBI): domain Eukaryota; kingdom Viridiplantae; phylum Streptophyta; class Magnoliopsida; order Fabales; family Fabaceae; genus Biancaea; species Biancaea sappan. Next base: position 50,177,920 of record CM073496.1, on the reverse strand, counting down.
ACGAATACAATGCCCAGTTTATTAAGTTGGCAGAATATGCTCCGCAATTGGTGCCTACAGAAGAGGCTAAAGTGGAGAAGTTTGTGGAGGGTCTTCGCGATTCTCTTTATTCGCAGGTGGGTCCTAATATGGTTAATTATAACTCTTACTCTGCCGCTGTCGATACTGCACGTAGAATGGAAAAGAGGTGGAATAAAAAGGAAGAATTTAAAAATAAAAAGAGGTCTAGAGATGGGAGGTATTTTAACCAAGGTGGGAACTCAGGAACCTCAAAGCCTTCTATCACTTCACAGCATGTTCCGATTGCATCATCTAAACCCACATTCTCCACGACTAGTGCAGCTAAGCCTCGCTCAGAATATAAAGGTGGTTACAGTTCTTCGAACATGGGTGGTTCTCAAGCAGGAAGAGGAAAGCCTCAATGTCCTGAGTGTGGAAAATTTCATTTTGGAGAATGCCTCAGGAAGATGGGAACATTAATTTGTTTTCATTGCGGACAAGAAGGGCACTTCAGGAGGGAATGCCCTCAACTTACTTCTGAATCTGGTCAAGCATCTGTTCTTCCATCTCACACCCAACCGAGAGTTACTCCAGTCGCTCGTACACCGACCGCTTCTACTGGAGGAAGCTTTGGGAGAGGATCAGGTAGAGGCCAAGGAGGTCGTGGGCAGCAAGCAGCTGGTAGAGGTACTGCCAGAGTATATGCCTTGACTCGACAAGATGCCCAGGCATCCAATGCTGTTATTACAGGTACTTTATTAGTTGGCACTTTAGCTGCACATGTATTATTTGACCCTGGTTCCACACATTCGTATGTGTCACCTCTGTTTGCCAAGAGGTTTGAGTCTGAGCCAGTTATACTGGACGAACCATTCCTGGTAGCTACACCGATGGGGGAAGCCCTAGTAGTTAAATCTGGATATCGTTCTTGTAAGATAACTGTTAAGGACATAGAGACAGAGGTAGATCTTATGCTGCTTAGTATGACAGATTTTGATGTGATCTTAGGAATGGACTGGCTATCCTCATGCCATGCTACATTGAATTGTCATGACAAGACCATTTCTTTTAGTATACCGGGTGGGCATAATTTCATATTTCAAGGAGACCGAAGTGAGGTTCCCTGTAACATAATATCCATGTTAACCGCCCGACGTATGTTACGAAAAGGGTGTCATGGATTTCTAGCCTTTGTCAAAGATATAGACAAGGAGGAAAGAAGTCTTGAACGAATACCAGTAGTTAGTAAATTTTCAGATGTATTTCCAGAAAATTTACCTGGTTTACCACCAGAGAGGGATATTGAATTTAATATTGATTTGGTTTCGGGCACTAGACCAATTTCAATTCCTCCTTACCGCATGGCACCCGTTGAGTTGAAAGAGCTTAAAGAGCAATTACAAGACCTGCTAGATAAGGGGTTTATCCGCCCAAGTTTCTCACCTTGGGGTGCCCCAGTACTCTTTGTGAGAAAGAAAGATGGCTCTTTAAGACTGTGCATAGATTACCGCCAGTTAAACAAGGTCACGGTAAAGAATAAATATCCTTTACCAAGAATTGATGACTTGTTTGACCAATTACAGGGGGCACAATGCTTCTCAAAAATAGATCTGAGATCTGGTTATCATCAACTGAAAATTAAGGAGGAAGACATACCCAAGACCGCCTTTCGGACGCGATACGGGCATTATGAATTTCTCGTAATGTCATTTGGATTGACTAATGCGCCAGCAGCATTTATGGACCTTATGAACCGAGTGTTCAAACCTTTCCTTGATAGATTCGTGATCGTCTTCATTGATGATATTCTGGTTTACTCCAAAAGTCGGGAGGATCATGTAGAACATTTGAGAACTGTGCTGCAAACTTTGAGGGAACATCAGTTATACGCTAAGTTCTCAAAATGTGAATTCTGGATGAGTCAAGTAACATTCCTGGGGCATGTAATTTCTCAAGAAGGTGTTCATGTAGATCCAAGTAAGATCGAAGCAGTGAAGCAGTGGCCTAGACCAACAACTGTATTTGAAGTTCAGAGTTTCCTTGGCTTAGCGGGGTATTATCGTCGCTTTGTTAAGAATTTCTCTAAGTTGGCTCTTCCACTGACAAAGTTGACTAGGAAGAACGCTAAGTATACTTGGGATGATGCTTGTGAGCAAAGTTTCTCTATGTTGAAGGAGTGTCTAACTTCAGCACCAGTTCTAGTTCTACCATCGGGACCGGGGGGTTACACTGTATATTGCGACGCCTCAAAGGTAGGATTGGGATGCGTGTTAATGCAACACGGTAAGGTCATTGCTTATGGCTCTCGACAGCTTAAAAAGCATGAACTTAATTATCCTACTCATGATCTAGAGATGGCAGCAGTAGTGTTTGCTTTAAAGATTTGGAGGCATTACTTATATGGGGAGACATGTGAGATTTTCACTGATCACAAAAGCCTTAAATATATCTTTGAACAGAAAGATCTCAATCTAAGGCAACGGAGATGGATGGAACTCCTAAAGGACTACGACTGTACCATTCTCTACCATCCAGGGAAGGCAAACGTGGTAGCAGATGCCCTTAGTCGGAAGTCGATGGGAAGTCTAGCTCATATTACCACAGTAAGGAGGTCCTTGATTCAAGAATTACATGAGTTAGAGGCTAGTGGAGTATTCTTTGAGATTACTAAGTCAGGTGCTTTCTTGGCTCACTTGATAGCTAAATCCTCCCTTATAGAAAGGGTGAAGGCAACATTGGAGAATGACACCGAAATGGTTAAAACTAGAGAGAAGGCGAAGGTAGGTTTAGTACAGGGTTTCTCAGTAGATGAAGAAGATGTGTTATGGTTTAACGGGAGATTGTGTATTCCGAACATTGAACCCTTGAAGCGAGAGATTTTACAAGAAGCTCACGGAGCGCCCTATGTTGTTCATCCTGGTGCCAACAAGATGTACCAGGACTTGAAACAAGTTTATTGGTGGGAGGGCATGAAGCGAGATGTGACTGACTTTGTCGCTCGATGCTTGACATGTCAACAGGTCAAATCCGAACATCAGAGACCACCTGGGTTAATGCAAAGGCTTGAGATTCCTGAGTGGAAATGGGAACGGATTACTATGGACTTTGTGGTGGGTTTGCCCCGATCTTTGAATGGATACGATTCTATATGGGTTATTGTGGATCGACTTACTAAATCGGCACATTTCCTTCCTGTTCATACCACCTACAGTGTGGCAAAACTTAGTCGACTATACGTGAATGAGATAGTAAAGCTCCATGGCGTACCAGTGTCTATCATATCAGATCGAGGACCCCAGTTCACTTCCCGATTTTGGGGAGCTTTTCAGAAAGCTCTAGGCACTAGAGTAGATTTGAGCACAGCTTTTCATCCTCAAACTGATGGTCAGTCTGAGAGAACTATTCAGACCTTAGAGGATATGCTGAGAGCATGTGTAATGGATTTTGGTGGCAGATGGGAAGACCACTTGTCGCTTATCGAATTTGCTTATAATAATAGTTATCAAGCTAGTGTTAAGATGGCTCCTTTCGAGGCATTATATGGGAGGCGATGTCGATCTCCTATTGGTTGGTTTGAACTAAGCGAACCTAAAATGGTGGGACCCGAGATGATACAGGAGGCTGTGGATAAAATTAAACTGATCAGGGAGAGGTTATTAGCCGCTCAGAGTAGGCAAAAGTCATATGCAGACAATCGGCAACGTGACTTAGAATTTTCTGTTGGTAATATGGTCTTCTTACGAATCTCACCGATAAAAGGAGTAATGAGATTCGGAAAGAAAGGGAAGCTCAGCCCAAGATATATTGGTCCTTATGAGATTGTGGAAAGAGTGGGTAACGTGGCTTATCACCTAGCCTTACCCTCGAACCTAGAGGGAGTACATCCAGTATTTCATGTATCGATGCTACGTAAGTATCTTCCTGACCCCTCTCATGTCATCCAGCCACAAGACGTACGATTTGATGAGACTCTTGCTTATGAAGAGGTGCCAGTAGCTATCCTCGATAGGCAGGTCAAGAAACTTCGTACCAAGGAAATTCCCATTGTCAAAGTTCTGTGGAGGAATCATACTCACGAAGAAGCTACATGGGAAACAGAAGATGAAATGTGGACAAAATATCCACACCTATTCGAATCATGAGGTAAGTTTTCGAATTCGGAGGACCGAATTTTTTTTAAGGGGGGTAGAATGTAATACCCATTATATTTTTCAAGAATTACGATAAATTTATTTTGGAGAAATAAATTCTCTATCGGTTTAATTTTTTGTATACTCGTTTGTGCATATTGTTGAAAATACAAATTTTTATTTATAGATTCTATAAATTGTGGGATATAATGGATGATACGATATGGAATTAATCCCATTAAGTAAAAATACAGTTCAAAAGTGGAATCTAGAATGAATAGTTGAAAGTGAGACTGGTAGATGAAAACTGGTAAGTGAGACTGGTAGATGAAAACTGGTAAGTGAGACTGGTAGATGAAAACTGGTAAGTGAGACTGGTAGATGAAAACTGGTAAGTGAGACTGGTAGATGAAAACTGGTAAGTGAAACTGGTAGATGAAATAGTAAAGGAGAACGGTAGATGAAATAGTAGCAAATAGTACCATAACTTCTCCTATAAATAGGTCCTTCCATTTCACTTCAAAACTCACACCTTCAGTTTCTCTTCTCTCCTCTCCTCAAAACTTCTCTTGTTCCGGCGTTAGGGCTCTGAGATTCTAGGTCTTTCTTCCTTAGCCTAGATCCAAGGTAAGAATACTATGCCCCTTTTCTATGCCATTCAGATTTTAAAAGTTATTTCCTTAAGTATGCTCTGTGGTTGCGGCTTTGGCTGATCTTCCACATCAGAAAAATTGTCCTTAGCTACCTAAATGTTGTTTTGATTCTCTGATTACCGAAATAGAATGTAAACTGTGAAGAATACATGTCTAGGAAAGTTCTGGCTAAGGAAAGACATGGTTCTTAAGTGTGTCCATTGGGACTCTCCACTCTTTCCTGAGAACTTACCTGGTGTACTCTTTTACAGATTGTATTCTCTATTTCTGGTATGAATAGTACCCATACGTATGAATAGTAACCGTACGTGTGAATAGTAACCGTACATATGAATAATATATGTACGTATGAATAGTATCCGTACATGTGAATATTATCCGTATGTATGAATAGTATCCATGCGTATGAATAGTAATTGTACGTATGAATAGTGATTATACGTATGAATAGTATTTTGGTACAAGAGCAACCCTGACTTTCTATATCTGATCTTTATGAAAATCTCCGTAGCGGAACCTGAAATCCAACTACGTACTCTTCTTTGTAGCAACTCGAAAAAGTGACTGGGATACGGAATCTATGTGAGTGGATGACCTTGCTAACCGACTTTATTTACTTTTATTCCAAGTACAATATAAACTCCATCTCATATCGCAATTAGATTCTATATTTATTGATGATTGCTAGATAATGAAATCTATTGTTGATTTAAGATTATTATGAATTGAGTATATAATACACATGGAATGGTTGAGGGCTTGACCCAAGATACCAATGCATGGAATTATACACATGGAATGGTTGAGGGCTTGACCCAAGATACCAATGCATGAAATTTTACACATGGAATGGTTGAGGGCTTTATTTCCCAAGATACCAATGCATGTAATGATTGATTATAAGTGGAGACTGAATTCTTGAACATTCAATACAGAGGTATAGAAACTCTGAATATCAAAATAACTGTTGTTATTGTGATTATGATTCTGGTATTTGTACTTGTGATATATTTATTATTGCACAGTCATTTAGTCACTGAGTTTTGATGAACTCACACTCTCCATGAACATTTTTTTAGATACAGTGGATGTCAACGAAGAAAATCCGCAGGAGAATTAGTATTCCTCGAGGATACTTTTTATCTGGAGGGCTTATAAATCCAAAAGCTTAGGAATGCTCTGTAATCTCTATAGGTCACCTAGGCTTGGAAAATTAATGTCATATTGTAAGATATTTGGTTTGTGTTTACTGTTCACTATGTTGAACTTTTATATGTATAAACATCTTTCTTGAAAAATTGTGTTATGCATTAGTATTAATCAGAGATTTTATGGGATACCATTGAGGTATACTCTTGAGTTTACGAAGTTACTCACATGCTCAAATTTGGGATGTGACAATTATACTCCAAGCATTCCACACGTGCAGCTTTCGCTTTATTTGAATATTATCCCAAACAAACAACTCGTGGCATCTCATCTTCTCTATTTACCCTCCTGCATAACACAGATGTTTGATGTCACCAAAGAGGCAAGAGGCATATTGTTAGAAACCAACCAACAAACAAACAAAATAAATGCTTATATTCGTGTATGAAATTTATATGGTGTTTGTATTGTACCAGAAAGCGTTTCTTGAAAAGTTCAACAAACTCTTTGGGATCAATTTTTGTCTGCTTGTAAGTATCATGCTTGTTCATCTCCTGCATAAGTAAAATCAACATGAATAATTTTATGGACCCTTCAATAATTTATTTATTTTTCTTGGATAGCCTGTTTTTACCAACTAGAAAATAATTAAGACATTTTATAAAAATTAAATTATTCTTTTGGTCCTTATAGTTTTACTTAATTTTTAATTTGGTCCCTATAGTTTAATAATTTGTAATTACGTCCCTATAATTTCACAAATTTTTAATTTAATCCTTGTTAAACTTTTGTCGATATTTCATTAAATTTTACTAGTGTGACAAACCATATACATATTAACACTATAAATATATATTATTGATGCTAACAACACAAAAAAAAATGGATAATGACATTAACTCACGTATATATATGACATATAATACAATTTACATTAAATAATTAAGATAAATTTTCTTATGTCATGTATATTCGATGGTATATAGTTAATCACATTACCGACGTATAACATAATATTAAAAAAATTAATAATAAGAATTAAATTAAAAAAATTGTGAAACTATAAGAACTCAATTACAAATTTTTAAACTATAGAGATTAAATTAAAAATTGAGTAAAAATATAAGAAATAAACCCATAATTTAATCTTATGTAAATGGATGCGACGGTTATTATATTCTTCCCCCACTTACAAAAGAAAATTTATAGATAAATAATTGGTCTTATATTTTGTACCTCATTCCATGCTGCTAGTTTGGGCCTTCCTGCTGTGATGCTATGCCCAAACACCTCGGAAAAGATTAGTTGGAATCTTTCAACAAAGGGAATATAGGCAATATCCACCTGATAGTCCATGATTAATTATAAAAGTCAATAGATTAAAAAAAATCTAGCCATAAAAAAATGTATTAGATCACGAAAATTCTTGTTAGACATAATTCTAAATGAAATATTTCACTTCTAACATGCATACTTATTTAGTCATTCATATTGGTCCTAGTTTATCTATAGACTAAATATTCCTAAGAATCTCTCTGATATCACAAAAGCTGGTTTAACAATTTTTTTGGAAGTTTCAACTTACCAGACTAAATTGGCCAAGGAAGAATGGGCCATCATCAAATTTAGCAAGAGCATTCTCCAAGTGATCAAAAGAAGCACCTGGTTCAAATGATAACCAAATATATTTAATAGGGCCACTAATTCTATATGGTATCATTAGGTAACTTCAATATAGAAAGCTAGATCTTACTGGTTTGATTTACAGGATCTCCTTTCAACGAAGAGAACACATCCCTGGTTAAGGTATCAACATAAGACATGAGGTGCTCCATAAGTTCTTTCTTGGCAGGGTCCTGAAATTTGAATATCTCTTGTTAATTAGCATTTTAAATTACTGTTCTGAAAAATAAAGAAGAGGGTTTTCTAGCAAGCAAAACTAGAATAGTTTGATACAGGCACCGGTTGGCTCCAGTACTAGAACACTGGTGCTCCATGCCAACCGAATGAGACTTAAAAAAAAAATTATTGACAATCGTACGTTCGCAATTAAACGGTTGGTATCGCACACTGTCAATTGGTGCCCAACCTATATTCTTACTTGGGGAACTAGTGAGGGTCCTTCAAAATTGGCATCTACATATTTGATCAAGTCGAGACTTTCTCCCAAAACCTTCCCATTGTGTTCTAGTGATGGCACCTACAACATATATAACCACAGCATAATTTGATCTATCAACCAAATCAAATTAGGTATACATTAGACCATGTTTTAATTTGGGTTTTAAGTCACCCACCTTATTTTCAGGGTGGACTTTCTCTTTATACCAAGCAGGCCTGTCTTGAAGATCTATAGGGACCAAATGGATCTTGTCTTGCAGTCCCTGATGCTCAAAAAAATGGACCACTTTACACAAGTGTGTAACAGATACATATATATATATATATATATATATATAATGATGGATATTCAAGTAGGGAGGGAAGGGTGAAGCATGAAACAACCTTATAGTTCCTAGTGAGCCATACGCGTTGTGCAAATGGGCATGTATAGCTCATATACAACCTAATCAAAACAGAACCCAGTAAAAGGTAGAATATATTATTAGATAGGCATGCCCGTGAAGCTGAGAACTTCGAAACAAAACCATGGAAACATAGCATGGCGAGGTTAATTGGACTATGATAGAGATGAACCTGGTAGTTCCATCAAAAACTGGAGGTGGGTCCGAGGTGGAAGACAAGGGGGGAGGGCGAATCTCTTGCACAGTTCTGAATATTTCCCAGATACAGAAAGTCAGGCTTGAAAAAAAAAAAATCATTGTCATAATTGAAGAGAACAAACTGGAATATGAAAAAGCGTCTTACGAAGTTGCCATATTGATGTTTTTCTCCACGAATCTCAGTTATGGTAAACAGAATGTCCTTCATGTTATAGCCAATGCTAATGTTTTATAATAGTTCGTAGAGATATACTGGCGCTACAGTGACGAAATTTTTGCGTTATTCTAAAGCCAGCCATTCGGGACTAGCAGAAATCCCAGGTCAACAGTTGAATTCTTCAGGGTTCTTAGCTGTCGTTATGTGTTTTTCCAAACCTTAGATTAAATAATGTAGTTTTGAATGCACCGTTTATGTCGACGTCAACGCCTTACTGCTAATGTCTTGTTACCTTGCTTTTACTTTACGACATTGACAATCAAACACCCTTGAATTTACGATCTTCTTTCATTAACAATTATATCTTAAATTATAAATGTTTCTTGAAGACGAGAATCTCAAAATGCTATTAGTTTACTGATAATATTGATGAGTTTAAGTTTGGTTCGTTTTCGGTGTAGAGTTCAATACGTCATCATTAATCATCTACAATTGAGAGTAGGTCTCCGGTCACGAGATTTAACATTATCTTTCGTTATCTTGTAAGTTTCATTTTAGAATTATCCAAGACATCATTTTCATCAAAATATTTCGTTATCTATCAAGAAAACTAAAGTATTTCTATTAACCAAAAAAAAAAAACTCACTATCTTGTTATTATGTCATATAACATGATTTATACGTACTCTTTTGGAAAAGTTATAACGCTAATCTTTTCATAAAAAGAACAGTAATCTCGAGAGTTGAAGTATGAGAAGGTATACGACCCATTGACATGTTACCGATGATAAGTAGTATAAAGCATAAATATAAAGAGTAGGATTGAAGTGGCAGAAGCCAAATTTACATGATTTACTTTTTAGTGGGACAATAACACATGCCACCATTATGCTCAAGCGGTTAAGTATCAAGTTAAGCCATTGAAAAAGCATATAAACGATTACAATAACACATGCCACCATTATGCTCAAGCGGTTAAGTATCAAGTTAAGCCATTGAAAAAGCATATAAACGATTACAATAACACATGCCAACATTATGCTCAAGCGGTTAAGTATCAAGTTAAGCCATTGAAAAAGCCTATAAACGATTCTTCATTTGAGAATTGAAGAACAATACTGACAATTAATCATTGCTGATACAAGGAGTGGAATGGTGTGATTGCTTGGTAAATAGAAGCAATCAGAGAGTTCAACCTACCACTGAATAACATTTTAAGCTATTCAGATTTCTTTGCCAGACTTAACAGCACTCCGATGGTCAGACTTGAGGCAACAAAACCAAGAGATGCCTCCGTTGAGACTTGGATTCCTGTAGGAATGAAAATATGTTGGAAATAGGAGTACAGTTGATTGATTATACATAAATTCAAATGTAGTAGTATTATACCCACCAAAATAGTCCAGGATCATCTTACATCCAATAAAACCCAGAACAACAGCAATGGACGGCTGACCAGACCAAAAATGGATGTCAATGAAAAGGACAAGAAACTAAGAAAATAAATAGAAATACTTCTAGAAATCACATTCATGAAAATTCATATCATCCTGAACAAATAGTATGCTTAGTAATTCCAAGTCAGTCTGCAAACGTAGTGCCCCTGGTTACAGAGGAGTAGTTCATTTTTCTGGACAGATGAGCATTAGTGCATTTTTTTTTTTTCCCATTAGGATGAAGTAGTGTTTTGCTATGTAAGTAGAACAAAGATATACGGAGACAACAGAAGCATCATGTCCCAGAGTAGAATATTATGTGTGGTTATCTGGGAGGAGACACAAGTGAATAGCATAAAATTATGCAGCAAGCACGATACATCATAAATAAAAGACCATCAACATTTACCTGTAAATACTCCAAGTCTGACATACCCTCAGAAATCATTGTGTAAAGTGACCTTAAACCTACAGTTGGCCGAATAACAGTTGTTTAGTGTAAACCAATATTGGACAAAGACATTTGAGATTATAACAAATGTACTAATCCGGCCCATCCAACTGCAGAGGGTAGTTTAGAATAGAGGAATAGGTTATAAAACAACAATTTCTTTGTAGCGAAATATCAGTTATGAATCACAAGTTATAAATCACACGTTACAACGTAAAACAAACAGCTGAACTATCCAGGTCTTAAGCATTATAACTCTCATGGACATACAAAAGAAAGAAAACTTACCCAATATGGCAAAAAGATTAGAAGTAAAAACTATGAATGGGTCCCGCGTTACACCAAAAACTGCAGGTATTGAGTCAACCTGTTAAAAAAAAAAAAAACTCGTATTAACATTTCCATGCCAAATTAACCAGAAAGGGTCATATACAAAAGAGGGATGAAAAATATTTACTGCAAATGCAATGTCACTGAGCTCAATAACTGCTACAGTGAGAAGCAAAGGTGTAGCCTGCCCAAAATGTTTGACCCTGTTAGAAATATGAAGTTCAAATTAATTTAACACACTCAAAGATTTTTAGTTATTGAGAAGCAATTGACATGCTAATCCTAGGACAAATACAACACATCTTAATAAGTAATTTTAAGCTGCAACTGACACTCATCGATAACTTACTTTCCAAACCCCATCTTGATTTGTTATAAATTGGTTTCCATCATAATATGCTGCAATAATTTTGTTGAGTTAGATTTCAGATGATAAGGTCACTCAAAGTTGAATAAGTCAATGCAAGAAACCACACGCCATGTAAAGTCTATATCAACCAACAACTGTTTTGCCCCTGTCTACATTCCTACATATCTGTGTGCCTATGTATGCTTATGCATTATAATCAGCCAAACCAAAACAAAATAGCAAGTCAACATCAGTCAACCATATAAGAATACTCCATTATATACTAAAAGGAGGCTTCAATAGAATAAATTAGATCCAAAAATGAACATATAGCAGTCTATTGTCTGTGAGAGAACACCCATCAAATCATTCTTTATCCTTTGCATGTACTGAACAAATCTTTCTATCATTAGCTGGATTTGAAAGGTACGAAGGCATTTAATAAAGATCAACAATGACAACCACCAGCAACCAAATCTCTAACTAATGAATGAGAAAGATATAATCACGGGAGAGAACATTACCTGTTACAGGGATAAATTTCTGGCATGTCTTCACCACAAAGTTATTAGATAAGTCAGACTCATCTTCTTCGCTGGTAAAAAGCTATTTACACAATAAAAAACATAAAGTGATTGGAGCTATAAAATTGTGAATATATTGCCAGAAGCATAACATTATCAGGAAATAAACATGGGAGGTGTTGTATCAACCATCAACATTCAAGTAGGTATGAGGATGTAAACATTATTGTGAATCTTCACCTTGAATGACGAGTAGAGTAATATTCCAGCCAGTAGAAGGTTGACTGCCTCAAACCTCTAAAGCAACACCATAATAAAGGAGCTAAGATGATATACAAAAGTTTAAAAGCTTTTACAAACTAACGAACAAATATCAAACCGCTTAAGAAATCTATCCATCAAGAAACTCACCTGAAGGGTGGCTGTTCCAAGAAGTATTAATGTTAGACGAAAGACAACTGCACCAGCAATACCATAGGAAAGTACACGATTCTACATGATTATAAAGAACAGAAAAATGAAAACTATGGTCCATTTGCAGTACAAAGACTCTTGTTTATTGTTAAAACAACATTAGAAGGTTTGATATCAGTAACTGAAAACTGGAAAATAAAGTTGGAATTGCTCAACATTTATTCTCAGCAAGAAGGTTTATACATCACCTGATACATTTTTGGCACTTTAAAGTATTTAAATATTAGAACAAAGACAAAGAGATTGTCTACTGACAGACTTTGCTCCAATATATACCTGAAAATGTGCATAATGATCATCCTCCCGGTACAAAGTTCAAGAAAGTGAAAACAAAGCAGAAAGTAATATTAATATAATGATGTCAAAGCTTTCTTTGGAAACGTATATGTCGAAAAATAATTGTCTAAATGTGAAAGCATAAGCATTGACTCCTCCATGGAAAGGAAAAGATGTAGTATGCCCTAGCTTCAAACTTCTACAGTTTGGTCACTTGAGAGATATCACCACTAAAAAGCCATATAAAGAAGAGGAGCAAAAGTACATGATGATAATGATGATGATATAATCAATCTGCATACCCAGCGAAGAACTCAGATGCCTTGCCAACACCTTCTGTAAAACCCACAGCAACACCAAATGCCACAGCAGTGCAGACCTACAAGTGATAACAACTATGTTGATATAAAGCTAGAGACTTAGAAGGAAGAAAATGTGAAGAAAGGACTAAAATCATATTCAGCTGACATCTGCCTACCCATAATGCAACAGTTCTAACAGAGGACGTGTAAGTTTCATGTCCCTGAGATTCCTGTCTATTATTGACTGAAGAATGAGTGTGAGATGTTTTGATGTTGCTAATGTCATCACGCAGTGGAGCACTGTTTCTCTTGCCTTATGCAAATATCACGAATATACAACATAATTAAGGTAAGTGAAAAAAAATGCATCAGAACTGATAAATTTAAGATACTAGCACGAGAATTGAATAGCCTAGTCTCCAGGAGGGTATCATAACATATAGTGTTACTCATGTAGGACAAGATTGGGATGTTGAATTTTACAGTAATGCAAGTCACATGACTTCCTCCAGTAAGCATAGTTATTTTAAGCTAAATCTCAGCGTACAAATAAGAAAATAATTAGTTTGTGTCATGAATAGGTCAAGGGTAGTAAATGAAAGCATCAACTGCTCCAACGCTTGTGCCGTTTCAAAAGATGCCCATGAATATTGCTGGACATGATTGTGTTTCTAATAAAGGAACCAGATAGTACAATTTAAATTTGAACAGACATTTAAGGCAAGCAACATAACTAAATTAAGCCGCACGACAATGTAGAAGGCGGAAAATGGTTAATTTAATATATATTGTAATGCTACCATTTCAACCAATACAGGCCGACTTTTCTGTTCTCTTAGAGTATAGGGCAGTCACCTGATGCAGATACATCATCCTCCTGGTCAGTCCCTTTGGAGCATGAAATAGGAACACAATGAGCGCGACGACAATGATACACTGCCACCAAAAATTCGTCAGACGCAAGAACTAATATATATCATGTAACAAAACTGTGGCCGAGATAGGAGAGAGAGACCTGGGCAAAAGCGAGAGGTGGGAGGGTGAACAGAGTGAACTCCGGACCATTTCGCTGCTGAAACTCGCTGTGAAACACTGGGCAAGCCAAGATCAAAATTCATTGGAACTCGAACACCATGGTGAAAAACAGAAGCAAATCCCATAACTTTTCAGCTCTATGATAGCAGGGAAACAGAAGAGTTGAAGGAAAGAGATATGCAAAGAGAGTTGGTGTTATCCGCTGAAACTCAACTGGCAAAATAGGGAAAGAAAGAGCCTCCACCGTTTGGGCTAGAATCTGAAGATAGTTTTGTTCTCTAGTTTGCTTCTGAATTGGCCAGTGATGGTTATTGGTACGGGAGTGGTTCACACTTCACGAACTTCCACAGTCAATTACACACCGTTCGTGTTAGGAGGCCTTCATCGATTTTTCATCACCAGAAAATCTCCACCCCACACCCCACACCCCCTCCCCCTCCCCGAACATAAAATAAAATAAAATAAAATAGTTCGGTGTAAGTCTTGGATTATTGTCTCACAGTATGCTGTGGACCGTTGGATTAAAGCTATAAATCATAATTTAAAGCAGTGAACAATAATTTGAAAGTTGATAGAGATTAAATTAAATAAATTTAAAAATTTATAAAGATCAATTTAAATTTAAATAAAATACATTTTAAAATAAAAAATTTAGATAAAATTAAATATGATATTAAATTAAATAAAAAAATTTTAAATAAAAATTTAAATAAATAAATTATTTATTAAGTAGACAGAATTTGGATCGTTAGATTACATGAATCTAACAATCTTTAATATTTATTTTTCTGTATGTGATTTGGACTGTCCATAACTTTAATCAAACACTCATGAACAAAACATGAGACTCTTTAATATTCTTGAAATATTAGAAAAGATCTTAAAATGGAAGTCTTGGGCACTTGGACAGTAGTCAAAGAAAAAAAAAATTGAAAGATGCTTAACTTAAAGTTGTTGATTATCATGATAAAATTTAATTTAATTTTTATGATATATTTTAGTGTTATATAAAAAATATGATAAATTTAATAATTATTTTAATATTAATAAAATATTATTATTAATGAAATGTAAAGGCCGATGAGGGCTGTAATTTGTGCTCCGATTTGAGATTAAGCAATGCAAAGGGTAAAACCGTAAAAGTTGATTTTATAGAATTGTCTATTTGTTGGGGGAATCCTCGCCTTGCATAATTGCTTATGCCTCTTCAGACTTCAGACTTCTTACTTCTCACGCGGTCTCTGATTTCTCTTTGTTCTTCTTCACTCAATCTTCCAAGTTTCAATGGCAACCAACCCGGAGAAGCCGAATGCCAGTAACCCTCCGGACGATAACCCTAAGAAAACCCTAGACCTAACTCAACCTGCCACCGCCACACCCGACCCGGATCCTTCTCAAGATCCCACCGATGCGTCTTTTACCCAGCCGCCGCCTTCCACCGCCGACGCCTCTCTCAAGGACGGCGGTGAATCGAAGACTTCAGGCGCTGAACACGATGCTCCGATTCCCGATATTCAGAAGAAGATTCGCCGGGCTGAGCGGTTTGGGATTTCTGTCCAGTTGTCTGAGCAAGAGAAGCGCAATTCCCGAGCGGAAAGGTAATATCATCTTCGTCTGAGGCTTTTCTTTTCTTTCTCTTGTTTGGAATTTGCGGGTGCCTGTAGTGTGGGAAATAGTAGGGATTTTGAGGCTTTATGTTTTCACAGGTGATAAGATCTCAGTAAATATTTTGTTCTTACGATGGCACAGTGGCACCTCTATCATTTTATATCCATTTTTTGAAAGAGATCATGCAATAAGGTCTAAGAAATATTTTATGTTATATCTAATTTTTTCATTTTTTAATAAAATAAGTTCTTTGCATTGTAGACTACAATAATTGTTTCAAGGGTGTTACATATTACTTTTTCTGATAAAATTATCTGCCTTTATCTCGATAGTAGTTATATAATACAATATGTTTTATAATTACCTTTAATAATTTGTTATATCTTTCAAGATTAAGCTTTACTTACTAGGAATTGCATTTTTTTTGCATCAGTGAAATATTTGAAGTGAAATTGCTTCGCTAATTAGAAATTTATGGACTCATGCCTCAGTTTCATGCAATAGAACCATTAATAAGGCACTACAATAATTAAGAGGTATTCCCTTAATATAAGGCACGATGTATTTACTCAAGACATATGACTTTCTAGTTCATGTATGTTGCAATTCTGGAGTTTTTCTAGGAGTACTATAGATAGAGGCTGGATGAGTCCAATGTATGCAAGAAATCAAAAATCATATTACAGAAAATATATAGACCATTTCCTCCACTTTCACTTTTACTGCACTTTACTTCTAGACCTTCAGAATTATACCAGAATTATTTTATAATAGGTTTGGCACTGCGTCCACATTACAAGCATCAGATACATCAAAATCTGAGGAGCTGAAGAGAAAAGCAAGAGCAGAGAGGTTATTCCTTTTTCTTATATGAATTCTGCAAACAGTTTCATTAACTGGTTCAGCTAAATTTCTTTCTAGCTAGTATTCCATACCCTTATCCCACTTCTCATGGCATTTTATTGGGGAATCTTTAAAACATAATAAATGAGAATACAATCTGCTTCATAGGTTTGGGATGCCTTGTCCATCTACGCCTGCTGATGAGGAGGCAAAAAAGAAAGCTAGGCTTGCTAGGTTTGCACCAGTTTCCAAGATTGATCCTTTGGAGGAAGATAAAAGGAAAGCAAGAGCACTCAGGTACATATCATAATTTTTTTAGCCTGTAGCATATGGAAAGTGCCTCCTACAACATATGAGAGTTGACTGTGTGTATTAACTTACTCCTTTGCCCATCCTGATCTCTGCTTCCAGGTTTTCAAATCCACCAGCAAGTTCTCTACCTCAAGTTAATGGCGAGGGAAATATTGAGACAGTAAGGCCCTTTACTATAGTAGAGCGTTAGAAAGAAGATGATACATGCTTTTGCTGTTTGCTATACTGATCTTTTTTTCCCCAAACTAGAAGGCAGCTGTTGCTGGCAAAGCTGGAGGAGGGGCCTAAGTGTTTGCTTGTTTCCATTCTTGTAGAAATTATATTGTAAGTTGTTATTTAAGTCATTGGACTTCTGCTCTTTGTTATTCACAAAATTGGTGAATCCATATGCTTTAAATTTTTAACCTTGATCTATATATATATATATGTTTAATATTTTAACTTCAACCTTTTTGCAGGTCTAGTATTTTAAGTTAAAGATTTTCTTAGTGGCTTCCATACCAAATCTACTTCTTGACATGTTAAACCCCAGATGCAGCATTCTTCCACTCATTGACCAATGCCTCCCTTTAGGACGTTGCGGAGATTTAAGTGGTCCAAAAAAGTTTTGATGTATTTAGTGTCAGCTTACATGTGACATCTTGGGGTAATTAACGAATATCTTCATAGTGTTTGCTTATCATATAATCTGCCAAGATTAGAATTTTGGAATCTACAGCCTAGAAAAATTTTAATTTTTCATTTTAGCATGTAGAATTAAGCTTTTGCATGAGGGTGCCTGTTTGATCTTACTTCCCCTTCACCCAGGTCATTGCCACCCAGTCAGTTTCTTTTATCTGCTTGTTGTTGCATGTCGATAATCATTGTGCTAAAAGGCAGTATCAGGTTGATTTTCTTAATGCAGCATAATGCTGGTTTAAAATATGCTAATGTGAGGAAAGGTTATATAGCATCATTTGCTTTTTCAGGAGTGTTGATAGGTGAAGATAAGTTCTTACATGGCAGCAAATAGAATGAACTTTTTTCTGCTGAGTTCTTATAGTTGACATTATTTCACCATTGACATAAATAGTGTCGGTTTGCCCTTTTTTTAAAAAAAAAAAAATTCCTTTTTAAAAATAATTTTATGAGGTTTGATTTTTCATCAACTACCAAAAAAAAAAATCTAACATAAATATTAACAATTGCTGCATTTTAGCATTTATAACAGATTGCTTTCGCTCTGTCATCTCCCTATGAATTATTGTTAATTGAGAAATGTGTATGCCTAATGTGTGCACTCTTCTGAGTTGTCTGTAGATCTTGTAGGTCTTGTTTGATCATAGTGATTAAAGCACATATGTACTTGGTTACATAACCCTAGAAAATGGATTCTATGCATTGATGCTTGAAAAATGGATTGCTTTTGGGATAAAGTTTGTGGACTGCTTGGCTGGATCAGTGGAGATTTTAAAACTTATTAGTCCTGCTACAATCCTCGGGCATACATTTGAGAAAATGAGGATGAAAAGTGGTGAATCTGAATGGGACAAATTGAAAACTTAATGGTGTGGTTGAGTTCTGCAAATATCTAGCTAGGAACTATTGAATTTTTTTTTTTCAAGGCTGTAGATTCCAATTTTCTGATCTTTGCTGCTATTTTGAGATAAGCAAACTCTTTGAAGATGCTTCTTAGTTTTCTTAGGTGCCAACTTAGAATTGTACGATCTACTTGGTAGGATTGGGGAATTGGGGGGACACTTGTTTTTTGCTTTGTTTATCTCTGTAATATATTTCTCTACTTTTTCTTTGGGGAGAAGTTGTGGAAGTATCTTGTTTCTGGGGTAACTTATGTTGCTAGTTAGTGAAGTCTGAGTAAAAGGACTATTACTTCTCGTTAGGAAATCATTATATTATTTTATATAGCCTGTAATTGCAGAAACTATTTCTATGTATTTCGGTCAGCTGCTTTCATCAGGTGACGGAAGCTATTTCGTCCAAAGTCCTTAGTATGTTTTGTTATTGGTGCTGTTAGCCATTGATTGTAACAATCTCTTCTGCTAGAGTAGAATCTATGAATGATTCGATAAGATATGTGCGGTATATGATTTCAATCCCCTACAGTCAGTATGTCGAGTTTCAACCCTTTTTATGCATTTGAAGGGTTATTATTTTGGATGCTTTGGCAGTTCAAATGAAGGTATCCTATTCCAGTAGTTAATAGGTCAGTAGGAAACAAATAAACAATCGTCACGCTCCTGGGGCATAAGATTAGTAAAAGTATTTAAATATATATGCTATTTAACTTTAATAATGAAATGCATGATATATGATTCAGGGCTAATGAAGATTAGAAATGTTAAGATTGTGTTTGATGGACGCACATTTTATTTGTGGTGGTGCTACGCGATAGAGAAAAATTGCTTGTATGTATTGTTTTATTGAAATTGTTTTCCGGTCTGTTGCGAGATATTGAGATTTATTTGATTAAGAAAATTTGGTACTGGGTATATGGATTCTAAATAAGTTTGACCTATGTACGATTTTATATTTGTTGTTAATTTATTTTTAATCAAAATTGGATGTGTAAAAAACCGAAAAATAATTTATATAATGCGAATTGTAAAAAATTGTAGTTATTTTTATTGATCATTAAAAAATTTGATGGCAAATATGGAAGAATCGCATTTAAATTTTTTCTTCTCAATAACTAAAACCAAACAACCAGCTATGTGACGCTATATTTAGGGTATCTTGAGTATTTATCAACTACAGATATTTTAATGGTAATTTTTTTGGGATGAAAAATTAATTAGGAACTTAGCTCATTCATGATTCTAATAAGGTTTTAGGGTTGTACAAAACTATATATTTTCTCTATATTTGTTTTTTTTAACCTTAATTGGTATGAAACATGGATTGAAAGACCGGACCGGACGATCGGACTGGTTAGACCGGTGACCGGCCAAGTGTCCAGTCCAGTTAGAAGAAAAAATCGGCTAATCTTTGAATCGGTAAGGAACCGTATAAATTGGTCTCAAATCGGTGGAACTGGTCCGGCTACCGGTTCAACCTGATTCTTCTTTAAGAAAAAAAAAAGAGAGTGAGAGAGAAAAGGAAGCCACGAAGCCACTGCACGTCTCTGTCAAAGCAACTATGAAGGCACTGTCGAAGGCTTACGAAAGCTGTCAAAGGAGGAATATGGACGCTGGGAGTTGGAGAGAATTGAATCAAAAGGCCGAGAGAGAGAGAGAGATGACGAGGTTACAGTTGATAGAAAGGGTTGACATTGCGTGGTGGAGGAGTATGAGTGTGATCTCATCAATCTCTATCATCTGACTTCCCTCATTTATCTTTTCTCTTTCTTTTATGAATTTTTTTAAAATTATATATTATAAACTATAAGTACCGTGTGTGTGTGTGTTTATAAGTGTGAGAGAGAGAGAGAGAAGTTTAAATCTTTAATTGATTTTATTTGAAAAAGTAGATATGTATTAGGAATTAAAAATGTTAAAAAATTATTTAATATTTATAGTTTATATAAAAAATTAATATTTTATATTAAAAATTATTAAAATGTATATATTTAATTAATACCCGTTCGACTACGGCTGAACCAATGAACCTTAAACCAGTATCTTTATTGATTCAATAATCAGTCCGATTTTTAAAACATTGGTATGAAACATATTCTCTATCCTTTCATTCATGAAAATTTCGAATCCCTGAACTCTAATGGACTACTGGGAGAAATTCAAGTAATTTGTTATAGTTAATACTCATTTATATAAAATTTATTTATATGATATTATATATAAAAGTTGCCAAAAAAAAAATCATAACTGCTAATAATATCCAAGCATACCATCAATGCAACTTGAAATTATATAATCTCTACAAATATATTTTAACGTAGAATAACTAGTGCATAAATGTATAAATTCTTTTTTTCTTTGTAAATACATAAACAAATTGAGAGCGGGGTGGACCTTTACTCCCCACATTCAAACTTAAACCTTTTTATTTTTTAACATTATAAGCAAACTTAAATGGATAAGTTTTGCAAATCCTTGTTGGATAAGGTATTTTGATTATATTTTTTAAAGCCCTATTTAAAAAATTGATCTTTGGAATAGTATAGGTGAACTCCTAAAGTAATAGGTAAGAAACTAGTCAAAAAATTGATAAACCAATTTCCAAAAAAAAAATCAAATGAATGGAATAGTTTAAATATTAATTAGTATTTGAACGCGTTCGATGCAAGTGGTGTTATAATAATGATTAACAATAAATTTAACAATGCTTAACAGTAAATATATTTTAATATATATGTAACATTTGTCATTAATGAAAATATTATACATTATTAAAAATTTCTTTGTAAACTACATTTGTAGTAAAATTTGAAAGTTTTCCTTTCTTATCAAGAATTAATATCTTTAAACTTCTTCTACTTCCAGAAATAGCAACATATAGTTGTTCATGAGAAAATATAGGAGTCAGTAAATAGACACCAATATTGGATAACAATTAGTCTTGACTTTTATTGATAGTCATTGCAAAGCATACAGTGAATGGAAATTGTTTTCGAGTCAGCTTGAACAGTAACCGTGAGTCTGAAGGAGTTGTTGTTAGTCTAAGTATGAACACTATCTCTCCAACATTTGTATCAGAAATTACACTTGCTTCTATTACATGATTTATAAGTTTAGTGACCAATAACCTTGTACAGATTTGTCAATGTTTCTCAATAACATGACAAACACCCTAACTTTTAATTTCAACTCATGATAGGACAATCTAGATAATTTGATGCTATTTAAGAATTTAGTAATGTACACATCTTCAACACTACTTTTATTAGTACTAGCTTTGCATATATTGTCAGGGCTCAGATAAATTTTTTCCTCACCAATGATAAAATAAAATGATGAGAATGGGAATATTATATAATTAATAATTTTGTTGTCTTAAATAGCAATGTTCAGAAAATCAGACCGGCCACTAAACCGATGAAGGCACCGGTTCAAGGTTCAACGGTCAGACCATTTTGAAGCGTAATTGAACCGGTCAACTTTAAAATATTAAAAATATTATATATATATATATATATATATGTAATTAAAAAAATAAATATATATAAATGTCACGTCCCAAAATTTGAGCACGTGACCGGCACGGAAAGTGAATTTCATTTCACCTCCGTAAGCCTATCTTTCTCTTAAAAATCATACAATTCTTTTTCATGCAACCAAAACGAGTTCTTTATACATACTACAATTACTCACATTACATCAGTGAATGAACCTACCCGATTACAGAGATTTCTAGATTTATACAACTTAGAATAAAACTTAACTATTATACCTTTATCCTGAACAAATGAAAAGGTAATCATGGACTAAGGATCCATAATTCCTTGTTCCGATATTTACCTTCAGCTGTCAACTCTGAAAAAAAATATCAATAAGAGGGGTATGAGCAAACCACGTGCCCAGTGAGTAGATAACACAACATTATGACAAAAAAATATCATACATCATAATGATAACATGCAGCAATCATACGTAAATCGATCATCATATGATATGATATTATTCGTAGTACTTCACAACAATATCCAAATAAATCAAATACATTTCAACATAATTCAAAAGTTCACAACAACAATCGGTGAAATCAATTTCACACAAATTTCCCGTACCAACCGGGTCGTCCAGAATACCTCTGGATCGTTGCCCGCGGCCCCTGCCGCATCCACCCTTATCGCTCCATTTATAATCTCCACCCTTATAACTTCACATAAATTTCTCCATGGGGTGCACCACCATGCCTTTCCTTTCCAGTCAAACACAATCACAATCATATATAAAAACATCCTCAATCATAATCTTGAGCCACATACACAACTCAGTCATTTACAATTCAAGCCACAACATAATAAATGTGGTTCCAGCAACATAGCATGTATACAACATAACCCATAATATAGAACAATTATTCAACTCAGTTCACATGCCATTCACAATCCATTATATAACCTCCATTCATGGGAAAATAAGAAAATATAATTATATACATTACCAGACACGTTCCACAATTGTTTATGCCTCATCGTTCCACATCATCCTCTTCAAACTTGGATATACAACATATTTCCACTATGATGCAAAAAGTCAATAACAGATATTTAATCATAGCAAGTATTAACCCACTCACCTGGATTTCACGCTCTCGGCACTCCCACTTTGCACCTTGACCATTCCTATTGTAACCAGACAAAAACATTAGGGTTACGAAATAGAGAAATTTCCTACCACTACTCTCGACCTTTACTCACATCTTAAGTCATAACTCCTAATCGGTAATGAATATCTAAATGAAACTTATACCATTGGAAACTAGACTCAAAGAACTTTCCAACGATATAAAGTTTGCCCAAAACGGAGTCCGGATGAAGAAGTTATGGCCGATTGAAAATGAGCTAAGGTTTTCCGACACACCTGGCGCCTGGGCGCCATGCCTTTCTCTTCCCCACATGTCCTTGAGAATTTGTAAAAATTTCCTAAATTAAAAATAAAAATTTCTATTTCCACATTTTCTTCACTAATTCAAAAAGAAAATTTTCCACATAATTAAATTTTTCACTAAACTTCAAATCAGACTTTAAATATTCATAAAAATTCTTGGGATATTACATTCTTCCCCCCTTAAAAGAATTCGGTCCTCCGAATTCAAAACTTACCTCAAGATTGAAGCAAATGCCAATATTTTGTTTATATCTCATTCTCTCTCTTAGAATTTTCACAATCAAGTACAAAATATAACAAGTTCAACATATTTTTATTTCTAATACATAAGTTACAGGCAACAAGCTGAACTTGATTTACAAAACAGATAATTTTAATACTTAAACATTAGATCAAACATCAGCTTTAGGTACAAACAAAAGAAAAGATAAATTAAGAACGAGGAGGCTTTTGAAATGCAGAAGATGCTCCAGGTCTAGAAGAAGAAGGTGCTTCAGACCTTAAGGAGGAAGTTAATCGTTGCAGCCTAGAAAGAGTTTCTGGAGGAAACGTCTGGGAAATTTGGCGAAGTGCAGAAGTCACTCCATTCATACAGTCAATACATCTCGCTTGTTGGTCACGAAAATTTTGAGTTGCAAACATCGAATGTCTATCAACTCTATTCGCCAATTCCCTAAAATGACGGTTCAAAAGCTTCTCTTGTTCTGTAAAGAGACGATTTATCAATCTCCCCTGGTCCTCAAAGTGGCGGTTTATCAGTCTTTCCAAGTCCTCCATCTTTTGTCTCATAAGCGCAAGCTCATTATTAGAAGATGTTGCTGTGCTAACATCCTCTAACTCTACTACATCCCTTTTTCTTTTCTTAGCCTCTGGTGACTCTTC
Organism: Biancaea sappan; assembly: GCA_037074585.1. Classification (NCBI taxonomy): domain Eukaryota; kingdom Viridiplantae; phylum Streptophyta; class Magnoliopsida; order Fabales; family Fabaceae; genus Biancaea; species Biancaea sappan. The sequence goes on along the minus strand of CM073496.1, from coordinate 50,153,777 downwards.
CATGGCTCTCTTATTCTTATAATTCTCCAGGCTAAGATTTAGATCCAGCTCTACCTTGCCAGCCTCAAAATTTAAATTGAAAGATTTATTGCCGGCCATATTTTTCTGAGCTATAAAGGTTGTACAGAAGGAGAAGTTTGATGCTAGAAAGCTTATAGATATAAACTTTTAGTGTAGTGAGCAGCGTAATGGGGCATCCATTATATATAGACGAAATTTAGGGCTACAAAACCTTTACATCATACTCTAAAGATGACCTACAGACCTTATCCGACGCAATGCCAACGGTCTCAGATAAGCATGCCAGAAAATAACAAAATATAATCTAATACAAAAGATTTCCTCAAAAATTTCGGCTAACTTTTGACTCTTGCTCAAATTATTAAACTAATCGCCGCTTCAATTTATGGCTTCTTAACTCTGTATTTGTCTTATCCAATAATTCTAAATCGAGATATTACTCCATGAACGGGTAGCTTCATACTAGCCTTATCTAGGTTTCTAATCCGTGGCTTTGCCCTAAGCTTACACATTTTCAAACATACATATTAAAATAAAAACTTCTCACATCTACACATCAAGCGTTCCATAAAGTGAGAGAAAAATTTTACCTTTCACTTGCCTCTACGAGCATATATGTATATATGTATAAACATAGAGATACATCATTATCTATATATATTTTCATCTATTCAAGTTCTTTTAAATTTCAGACTTCTCATTCTCTGAATGTATGTAGAATCATTACATATTATTCCTGGCCATAACAAATAACCTTCACTCTCTATGCATGAATAACATACATACATATCATATGTATTTAGATACATATAATCACAGTATAATTCAATCAATCATGTATATTATACTTAACTGAAGGCTTTCAAGAACAATACAAGAAAGCATAGAAATACATTTTAGTTCATCGTGAAAACATCCAAGACACTCTGTAATGGCTACATTGTCGACTTCCTTCAATTTCAGAAAATGCCAACGAGAGAAATGGAAAAACCAAGTGTAAATCGGCCGCAAATCCACCGAATATTGACTTTCGTGGTTTTGCCATTAATGCGACGCGTTGTTGGTGTGCATGCCTACCCTAGACTCCTAGCTTCCAGCTTGCAGAAATCCATAGGTTAAGCGTATAGGGTGCGGCGAAGAGATATCTTCTTTGTCTCTGAGTTCAAATTTTTCCTCTATAAGAACTATCCCAACGTTCTCAGTTACCACACCACAAAGAGTAATCATCTCTAAGCCTACAACTTCTCAGCATTCCTCTCTTCTCATACTTCGACATAAATTTCTAAATTTTCCAAATCATGGCCACAAGGAAGTACATTGATCTCACAGTGGATGCCAGGAGAGAAGAGCTCGACTTAAACTTAAGTCTGGGCAAAGACAAGGGCAAAAGACCTTTTGAGGGGTCTCCAGAGAAGCAGAAGGAGAAGAAAATGAAGAAGATCGAGGAAGCTGAGGAGACTAGCACGGGCCATACCTCGGAGGACAAAATCGCCTGTCTAGAGCAGGAGGTCAAAAATCTGAAAAAGATGATAGAAAACCTAGAGAAGTTAACTAAACGCAATCATGCAGAAATGACTTCAAGAATAGACAGGTTCTTCTATTGGTCTACCCAGTGCTTCTGCAATCAACAACAAAGAAGTGTTGATTGTATGAATGGGATTTACACTACCCTCCGCGATATTGCTCTGTCTCTCGCTCCAAGGAATGGTCGAGGGGTGATGATACAGTACAACCCTCCTAATCCGAGACCACCTCGCTTTTAGATTACTCATGCATGAGTAATTGTTTTTTTTTTTTTTGTTTTTGCAATGTAATCCTTCTGCTTTTAATGCCAGTGGTTTCTTTTATGGGATGGTACTCCAAAAATAGTAATAATAAAATTAAGAAAGATAAAATAAATCAGTCACACAAAATCAATCATGAATTTAACATATAAAGCCCCATACATACAATTTGATCCGACAGCAACGGAATCAAAACAAATAATAACCTTTCCCTTACCGAGTTCAAAAGTATAGCCATAACTCTCTAAAACTAAAACTAAAAACATAATTCATAAGAAAAGACAAGTCTTGGAGGAAAAGGAAATGAAAACATCCTACAGGACCTTCAGTGGAGCCATCTCTCTATAGTCGTGCCCGGGTTCACCACGATAGAGGAGATCCCACTAAGGTTACCTTACTCTGTAATCGGTAGGAGACCTAATCCCAAAGCTCTGATACCAACTTGTCACGTCCCAAAATTTGAGCACGTGACCGGCACGGAAAGTGAATTTCATTTCACCTCCGTAAGCCTATCTTTCTCTTAAAAATCATACAATTCTTTTTCATGCAACCAAAACGAGTTCTTTATACATACTACAATTACTCACATTACATCAGTGAATGAACCTACCCGATTACAGAGATTTCTAGATTTATACAACTTAGAATAAAACTTAACTATTATACCTTTATCCTGAACAAATGAAAAGGTAATCATGGACTAAGGATCCATAATTCCTTGTTCCGATATTTACCTTCAGCTGTCAACTCTGAAAAAAAATATCAATAAGAGGGGTATGAGCAAACCACGTGCCCAGTGAGTAGATAACACAACATTATGACAAAAAAATATCATACATCATAATGATAACATGCAGCAATCATACGTAAATCGATCATCATATGATATGATATTATTCGTAGTACTTCACGACAATATCCAAATAAATCAAATACATTTCAACATAATTCAAAAGTTCACAACAACAATCGGTGAAATCAATTTCACACAAATTTCCCGTACCAACCGGGTCGTCCAGAATACCTCTGGATCGTTGCCCGCGGCCCCTGCCGCATCCACCCTTATCGCTCCATTTATAATCTCCACCCTTATAACTTCACATAAATTTCTCCATGGGGTGCACCACCATGCCTTTCCTTTCCAGTCAAACACAATCACAATCATATATAAAAACATCCTCAATCATAATCTTGAGCCACATACACAACTCAGTCATTTACAATTCAAGCCACAACATAATAAATGTGGTTCCAGCAACATAGCATGTATACAACATAACCCATAATATAGAACAATTATTCAACTCAGTTCACATGCCATTCACAATCCATTATATAACCTCCATTCATGGGAAAATAAGAAAATATAATTATATACATTACCAGACACATTCCACAATTGTTTATGCCTCATCGTTCCACATCATCCTCTTCAAACTTGGATATACAACATATTTCCACTATGATGCAAAAAGTCAATAACAGATATTTAATCATAGCAAGTATTAACCCACTCACCTGGATTTCACGCTCTCGGCACTCCCACTTTGCACCTTGACCATTCCTATTGTAACCAGACAAAAACATTAGGGTTACGAAATAGAGAAATTTCCTACCACTACTCTCGACCTTTACTCACATCTTAAGTCATAACTCCTAATCGGTAATGAATATCTAAATGAAACTTATACCATTGGAAACTAGACTCAAAGAACTTTCCAACGATATAAAGTTTGCCCAAAACGGAGTCCGGATGAAGAAGTTATGGCCGATTGAAAATGAGCTAAGGTTTTCCGACACACCTGGCGCCTGGGCGCCATGCCTTTCTCTTCCCCACATGTCCTTGAGAATTTGTAAAAATTTCCTAAATTAAAAATAAAAATTTCTATTTCCACATTTTCTTCACTAATTCAAAAAGAAAATTTTTCACATAATTAAATTTTTCACTAAACTTCAAATCAGACTTTAAATATTCATAAAAATTCTTGGGATATTACAATAAACAAAATACAGCTCCACTCCACGATGTTGTTAGTTTTGTAATTTTATAGTTTTTATATAAACTTGAACTCTCTAATTTCATGTACATATTAATAGATATAGACCATCATATAATCTTAATTGTTGTTCATAATTCATATTTATAATCTAAGACAAAAACTAAGTTAGATGAGAAAAAAAGTAGAAGAAAAATCAACAAAAATAAACTAAGAAAATATAACAAAGAATATGAGGAAATGAGAAAGAAAGAAGCCACGCAATGAAGCTCAAGTCCCACTTCGACTGCACAACATGGTGATCCTCTCACATTTGCCTATGTATATGCTTCAATTAGTGTTATTTCCCCAAGTGCAGTGGGTGGCTTGTGTCCTGGGCATGGGCCTACCAATATTGCATCATTAAAAGCTTTGTAGTGGCTTAAAGCTTCGCTGGGTTCACTTGCTTTTAAGTAAATTTGAAAATTGGTAACCGTTGAATTCGGCTAGTTTTTTCGGTTTGACCAATTTTATAGTAATTTGACTGGTTTGTTTACTCTCTGATTTTTGGGGTTCACTAGGACCAGACTAGTGGTCGGTTCACCGATTTTTTGGTCTAACTGACCGGTCCAGTCCAGTTTTCAGTTCTATGTTAAATAGAAAAACAAAATACATATTAAAAATTTTTAATTAAACAAATATTACTTGAAATAAAATAACTATATTGAATGCATCATTATTCTACCTGAAAAAAATTGTAACATATGATCATTAATTGCATCAATGTTTTGCAATGTCGGTGTCAAAATAACCCTTTCTTAAAAGTAATTGAGTTGGCCCACATTTCCTAGTAGATTAGGGTAAGAATAATCTACAATAACTTCTATAGGATTGCAACTTGACTTAATGAGTATATCATCAGGAATTTCAATTTTATTATTGGTGTAAGGCTTTTCTTCCCCAATATCCAAAATCCATTGTGAGAATTTTAAGATCTTATTAATGTCATTATTAATTGAATTTGATTGCAACCTCATATTTTTTGTCAACCTCTTTACCTTGAGAAAATTCCATAAATATGATGCATTAATTATTGAGAAAACAATGTCTTCCCTTGTTCCTTTAGGAATTACTGGCAGTATCTGTCTAAAATAACCCCTAAAGACCACAGTTTTTTCCTGCAAATGGTTGCAAATCACATTCTAGTTTTGAGAAACATATTATATCTCTTAAGCTCTTGTCTACTACTTCAAAGCACATTTTATTTGTCATTGGTGTTTCATCCCAAATGATAAGTTTTGTCTTCACGATTAGCTCAGCCAAGTCACTACCTTGCTTTATATTGCATGTGGAGTCTTCATTTATTTTGATGGGTATTAAAAATCTTGAATGTGTTGTCCTTCTACTTGAAAGAAGCAATGATGCAATGCCTAGTGAGGTATCTAGGATCCCATGGGTTTGGGGGCAATCTGTTTTTTAAAAAATAATTATTATTATTATCATAAGTATGAAGATGAAGATATAAATGTTAAAATCATAAAATTTTAATATATCTAATCAAATAAATTACATACCTTATAATTGTCCTCTACGTGATTTCATATTTTGAAATCGTTGAATGATCAGTTTATTATCAATGTTATTGAACACATCTCTCTTAATATAAGTCACTAGACAATCATTCATCCATGCATCTCTCATTCGGTTACACAACATATTTTTCACAATCTTCATAGTAAAAAAGGCTCTTTCTAAATTAATTTCAATTTGTTACTTATTTAATGGTAATTTTCTCTTCAAAATCTTTCCATTACAAAAATCTTTCCTCTTCTAAATCTTAATTGCATAATCAATCAACCAATTTGATAGAATTAGACCTATGTACAGAAACTCCAAACTTCAAACTTTTACAAAGAAGTCCCTAACAATGAAATGATAAATTAACCATTATCAAGAAAAAATTTCATAAAATTAACTTCACAAATATGTTACTTGTAACATCCTACCTTTTTTTTATGTCCTTTAAATAATTTCAAATTTCATTATTTACGAATTTTAATATTCACATGAATAGTAACCTTGCAAAAAAATTGACAAAATTCTCAAATTATGTTTGAGTTTAAACATATACAAAAATTAATTTACATCATCATTACTATTCTCGTTACATATTTGCATAATAAGCTACTACAAAATATATTTATATACTTCAAACTCATCATTTAAATCATCAAGTCTTCCATTTTTCATTTCCTCCTAAAATAATCAATTTTCTAAAAGTGAGATACAAAATATCTCAGTAGTTTGTTGCTCTTATCAAAACATATAAAGAGATCATTTCAGCCATAAAAAGCTTAATAATAATCTTATACATCCATGGCATCATATAAAACATTGATTAAAATGTTAGATTATTTCTAGTATATGGCCCATGTAATTTAGTTTAATAGCATTAATTGTTAAATTCACATAATATAACATTGAAGGACCTAAATGATAAGTTTTTAATATATTGGGGCCTTCTTGTGATGGTTGAGAGGCTATTATGTAATTAAAAACTTTATAGGGGTCAAAGCGTAATTTACCCCTTTTTACTCTGATTTCAAATTGAAAAGTAACAGAAACGTTTTTTTTTGGAGCGTGTTGTTCTGAAAAGGAAGAGTACAGTTACTGTTTTCTCTCCTGATCATCAAGGAGACCTAAAGGCAGAAATCCAGAGGAAATAAAGAGATTAAAATTTACAGATATGGATCCAGGTATGTTTATGATCTATTGTGTGAATTGTGAAAATCAAGATCCAAAAGGAAAGAAAAGTTTTACTTACATGTGGTATCAGAGGCAGTTTTCGATTTTCATGATTCACCATAAAATTGGTTTCCTAGAAAACGCAGAAATTCATGAATATACGCGTTACTGTTTTGCGTAATGTTTTCTGGAAATCAATGTTTCTGCAAATTGCCGTGTATGCGCATTACCGTTTTGTTTCCGGAATTACTGGTTGTATGCAATCTATGATAGTTTCTAGAAATCGCTATTCGTTTTATGCGTTTTACAGTTTTCTGCAATTTCTGGGTTTGTACGATTATATGAAAAACAATAATTTTTGAAATTCTGGAATTTGCATGAAGTTTGAACTGGATTTTCTGAGTTCTGGGCGTATAACCGTTTTCTGTAGAAATCGCGCAATGGACACTGTCCCGTACCGCTATAGCGGTGGTTTATAACCGCTATAGCGGGGGATCTTTAAAATTCTGGATGCTTCTGTCGCATACCGCTATAGCGGTGAGTCCTTTTAAAAATGGTGATCTTCTCTGTCAAATACCGCTATAGCGGTAGTTTCAAACCGCTATAGCTGATCTAATCTGCGTAAGGGGCATTAAAGCGAATGTGATGTAAATGTTTTGTTATATATAAAGTGCCGGATTATATGAATGTGGATGTATGTTCACTATGAAAGTTATTTTACACTTTGTAATTTGTCTATATGATGGAAACTAGTTTATCACCAAAGTGGTCTAGTTGGGTTGAAGTTTAGACATTTATAAGTGTGTTTCAGTTGTTCATATTTTAAAGATGCTATGAATGGAATGACATGATTGTCTTATTTTGAACAATTGAAGTTATAAATTTTATGACTATGAGGTCACCTAAAGGTGGACCATTGCATGCAATTTATAACATTAAGGGGATAATCTATGATACTTAAGTTAATTAGTGAGTATATCCAAAGATAACACACTTAGTTAACTGATGTATGTTGTGATTTTCTATTAAAGACTAATTTATTTTGGCATCAATTTGGTGTTTATGTATTTGAGTATTGCCCAAAGGAAATCTTAAATGCATGGTTAAAGTTTGTATGTGAAGTTTTTTGAATCTTTTAAAGTTTATTTCAAAGCATTAATGGGTGAGCATGTATGTTTGTTATGCAGCAAGCCTCTCGGGATCGGTGAACAACATTGTGAAGTTCAACGGGCTGAACTATGGTGAATGGTCTGAACAGATCAAGTTCCATCTCGGTCTATGGAACATTGATGTAGCCATAGTTAATAAGGATAAGCCTGCAGCCATTACTGAGGAAAGCTCAGTTGATGATGTTGCGCTCTATGAACTGTGGGAGCGTTCGAACAGACTGAGCTTGTATCTCATGAGGATGACCATGGCTGAAAATGTAAAGCCATCGATGTCGAAGACGGATGATGCTAAGGAATTCATGGAAAAGGTGAAGGAGTATTCTGAGTCAGACTTGGCGGCTAAGTCAATTGTAGGAAGCCTGATGAGTGAGCTTACTACAAAGAAGTTTGACTGGTCACAGACCATTCATGATCATGTGACTCACATGTCCAATCTAGCAGCAAAGTTGAAGACTTTGGGGATGGAAGTGAGTGATCAGTTTCTGGTTCAATTCATCATTAATTCCCTACCTACTGAATTTAGTCAATTTGAGATTAACTACAATGCTCTCAAGGATAAGTGGAACTCAAAGGAATTGAAGGCTATGTTGGTTCAGGAGGAAGGGAGATTAAAGAAGATGAAGGATCACTCCATCCACCTCACTGTTCATGATGGTGCTAGCAGCAGCAAGTTCAAGCCAGGAAAAAAGGACAAGAAGGATAAAAGAAAGGACAAGGCCCCAATGAAAGTTGCTGAGGGTCAAATCAAGAAACAAATTAAGTGTTTCTTCTACAACAAGATAGGACACTTAAAGAAAGATTGTCCTAAAAGAAAGGCTTGGTTCGAAAAGAAAGGTATGCATTATGTTTCTGTGTGCTTTGAATCAAACCTAATAGAGGTTCCTAATAATACCTGGTGGTTAGATTCTGGTGCTACTACTCATGTATCTCATGTTTTACAGGGATTCAGTTCAATCCAGCCCATAAAAGGAACTGAACAGTACTTGTTCATGGGAAACAGGATGAAAGCACGGATAGAAGGCATTGGGACTTATAGATTGATCTTAGACACTGGATGTCATTTAGATCTTGAAAAGTGTCTCTATGTACCTGATTGTGCTAGGAATCTTGTTTCAGTAGGAAAACTGGATATTTTAGGTTTTTATTTCAAATTTGGTAACAGTACATTTGCATTGTATAAAAACAAGTACTTTTATGGATCTGGTACTTTATTTGATTTACTTTACCGTTTCAATTTGAATAATGAATTTGCTGAATCCTTGTTTCATGTTGAAAGTAGTGTTGGCATTAAACGTAGTGCACCAAATGAAAATTCTGCATTCTTGTGGCATCAAAGATTAGGTCATATATCCAAAGAAAGGATAATGAGGTTAGTGAAAAATGATATCTTACCTCATTTGGATTTTAGTGACATGGATATATGTGTGGATTACATTAAGGGAAAGCAAACCAAACATACATTAAAGAAAGCAGCCACAAGAAGCATTCAACTTCTTGAGCTTATACATACTGATATCTGTGGTCCTTTTGATGTCCCTTCTTGGGGCGGTGAAAAATATTTTATCACCTTTATAGATGATTTCTCACGTTATGGCTATATTTATTTGCTGCATGATAAATCTCAATCTGTGGACTTCCTTAAAGTGTTCATTGATGAGGTGGAAAGGCAGTTAGATAAGAAAGTGAAAGTAGTGAGATCAGATAGAGGTGGTGAGTTTTATGGCAAGTCCAATGAAAGTGGATAATGTCCTGGTCCATTTGCAAGGTTCCTTGAGAGTAGAGGCATTTGTACGCAATACACAATGCCTGGCACACCTCAACAAAATAGTGTAGCTGAAAGACGGAACCGCACCTTGATGGATATGGTTAGGAGCATGTTGAGCAATTGCTCTCTACCCCTCTCATTGTGGATGTACACATTGAAAACCGCTGCGTATCTGCTTAATTGGGTTCCTAGTAAGGCAGTTCCTAAGACACCTTATGAGTTGTGGACGGGAAGGAAACCCAGTTTGAGACATCTCCATGTTTGGGGTTGTCAAGCAGAAGTAAAGGTGTACAATTCATATGAAAAGAAGTTAGATCCTAGGACAGTCAGTGGATTTTTCATTGGCTATCCTGAAAAATCAAAGGGGTATAGATTTTATTGTCCTAGCCATACTACAAGGATTGTAGATTCTGGTAATGTTCGGTTCATTGAGAATGGTCAAACTAGTGGGAGTGGGGAACCACGAAAGGTGGACATTCAAGAAGCTCGGGTTGTAGTAACTACACCCAAGATTTCTTCTCATATTGTTATTGCTGTCGTTGTATCACAGTCTAACAACGTACTGGAAAAATCAATCAATGTCCAAAATCCACCTATTCATATTGTAGAGAATGAACTAGTCACTGTTGATCAAGAAATTGTTGATCCACAACAGGTACTTCAAGGGGAACCTGAAGAAGTACTCCAAGGGGTACCTAGAGGGGAACCTGAAGAGGAACCTCAACAGGAAGTAGCATTAAGACGATTTGTAAGGCAAAAGAGATCTGCTATTCCTAGTGATTTCGTGGTATACAATCTCGAAAATGAATGTGACTTGAGCATTGATGAGGATCCAGTCTCATTTAAACAAGCCATGGACTGTAATAATGCTGAAAAGTGGTTTAATGCCATGAAGGAAGAACTTAAATCAATGGATGACAACAAAGTCTGGGACTTAGTTGAATTGCCTGAGGGTTCTAAGAGAGTCGGTTGTAAATGGGTCTTTAAGACCAAACGTGACTCAAGTGGCAATGTTGAAAGGTTCAAAGCCAGACTTGTCGCTAAAGGTTACACCCAGAAGGATGGCATTGACTATAAGGAGACTTTCTCTCCAGTTTCAAAGAAAGACTCCTTGAGGATTATTATGGCTTTGGTGGCTCATTATGATTTGGAGCTTCACCAGATGGATGTTAAGACTGCCTTTCTGAATGGGGACTTAGAAGAGGAAGTCTATATGGACCAACCTGAAGGTTTTCTGGCCACAGGAAAAGAAAATCTAGTGTGTAAGCTGCAGAAATCAATATATGGACTAAAACAAGCCTTTCGTCAATGGTATCTCAAGTTCAATAATACCATTACATCTTATGGATTTATAGAGAACACCGTTGATCGGTGTATTTATATGAAGGTCAGTGGGAGTAAATTTGTTATTTTAGTCTTGTATGTTGATGATATATTACTTGCTGCAAATGACTTGGGTATGTTACATGATGTAAAAAAGTTTCTCTCTAAGAGCTTTGAAATGAAAGATATGGGTTATGCATCCTATGTGATTAGAATAGAAATATTCCGGGATAGGTCACAAGGACTCTTAGGTTTATCCCAGAAGGCATATATCAATAAGGTCTTAGAGAGATTCAAAATGGATAAATGCTCTGCAGGAATAGTTCCAATTTAGAAGGGAGATAAGTTCAGTCAAATGCAAAGCCCTAAAAATGAATTAGAACGTAAAGAAATGGAAACAGTTCCTTATACATCAGTGGTTGGGAGCTTAATGTATACTATGACCTGTACTAGGCCAGACATTAGTTTCGCTATTGGTATGCTTGGTAGATACCAAAGCAATCCCGGTATGGACCACTGGAAGGCTGCAAAGAAAGTTCTTCGGTATTTGCAAGGCACCAAAGAACACATGCTCACATACAGGAAGTCTGATCATCTGGAAGTGGTCGGATATACAGATTCAGATTATGCCGGATGCGTGGACACTAGGAAGTCTACGTTTGGTTACTTGTTCCTATTAGCTGAAGGAGCAGTTTCATGGAAGAGTGGAAAGCAGTCTGTCATTGCTGCTTCTACTATGGAAGCTGAATTCGTGGCATGCTTTGAGGCCACTGTTCAAGGATTGTGGTTGCGGAACTTTGTCTCGGGACTTGGAATTGTCGACAGTATATCCAGGCCACTGAGAATTTATTGTGATAATTCTACAGCCGTATTTTTCTCAAAGAACGACAAGTACTCTAAGGGTGCCAAACACATAGAATTGAAGTATTTGTCAGTTAAGGAAGAAGTGCAAAAGCGAAGAGTGTCTATTGAGCATATCAGTACCGATCTGATGATAGTGGATCCGTTGACTAAAGGATTACTGCCCAAATCATTTTCTGGTCATGTAGAGCGTATGGGCATCATGGACAAAGCCTTGCTGTGTTGATTATAGTACTGTGGTTATTGTGCTTGTTAATTTTTAATGACATTATGAATTCAATTATGGTTATGTTTTTGCATATTATACTTGTTATCATTTTGGTATCTATGTACATATGATTATGTTAGATAACATGTTATGTTGAGACTTATAGTTTTCCTCAATTAAAGTTGATGTTGGGTTAGGGATGTTTTGTGATACATGGAAGGGATCATGTTGCAGAATAACATGTGACCGCCATGATCCACTCAAAACTAATTCAACTAAGTCTAAAGATGTTAGTGAATTTGATGGATGGAGCGCACTTACAGTTGTTGTTAAACTATCAAGTAATTACAAGGGCCAAGTGGGAGAATGTTAGATTATTTCTAGTATATGGCCCATGTAATTTAGTTTAATAGCATTAATTGTTAAATTCACATAATATAACATTGAAGGACCTAAATGATAAGTTTTTAATATATTGGGGCCGTCTTGTGATGGTTGAGAGGCTATTATGTAATTAAAAACTTTATAGGGGTCAAAGCATAATTTACCCCTTTTTACTCTGATTTCAAATTGAAAAGTAACAGAAACGTTTTTTTTGGAGCGTGTTGTTCTGAAAAGGAAGAGTACAGTTACTGTTTTCTCTCCTGATCATTAAGGAGACCTAAAGGCAGAAATCCAGAGCAAATAAAGAGATTAAAATTTACAGATATGGATCCAGGTATGTTTATGATCTATTGTGTGAATTGTGAAAATCAAGATCCAAAAGGAAAGAAAAGTTTTACTTACATAAAACTCCCTTGTTCTCTACCGTGGAACAAGAGTTCTTCTCTTTTCTTTCTACTGTGAAGCAAAGAGATTATAATATGCATATCATAATATATTTTTCTATCCTCTATTGTGGGATTGAAACTCTCCTTTTATCCTCTGCTGTGGAACAAAGGGAAAGTGTAGAAATTCATAATAAGTTTTTAGTAAAAACTAATTATGTACACAAATATTATAAATCATAAATAAATGTTTTTATAAAAGAACTAACTATCTTGTTATGAAGAACAAGCCTGAACTTTAACTCTATTTCTCTTCTTCCTTTGTCTTTCCCATACTTTTTCTCTCTTCTTCTCTTTCTTTTCTATTTTTGTCTCTTCCTCTCTCTTTTCTCTTCTTTTCACCGTACCTACACACACAACACACTCATACCTATATTAATCCAACTTTGTCATTATCTCTCATTCTTGTTATCTCTTCTCTTCAAGTATACACATACCTCACACATAAATATATATAAAAACTCATTCTATTCTGCCTAATCTTGTCATTAATAACTTAACATCATTATTACCTAACCTTTCATCATGTCTCCTTCATCCCTATCTTTCATTTTGCCATCCAACTTTCTTATTTATCCAACACATCATCTTTTGGTTAAAATAACAATAAGTCCAAAAATTTCATAAAATTGACTTCACAAATATGTCACTCATGATCATAATTGCATAATCAATCAACCAATTTGATAGAATTAAACTTATGTACAAAAATCTCAAATTTTAAGCTTTTACAAATAGGTCCCTAACAATAGAATGAGAAAGGGAGGGGTAGACTCATTGGCGAGTGGTGATTGCAGCTGGTGAGTGGTGCCGGGTGGCGGTCGAAGGTGGTGGGCTGGTGGGCAGTGGAGGACTGGCAGTCAAAGGCAGTGGCAGACTGTTGAGAACTAGAGAGGAAGAGTTGATGGGAGATCGAGAGAGGAGACGCATGGTCGCTGGTAGCATTGGTGGTCAAAGGCGGTGGTGGACGTTGCTGGGACCTTGGACACAGGCTAGGACACGGAGCTAATCAGCCACCTTCTTCTTGAAGCATGAACAGGGGGCAAAATTATTAACAAAAAAAAAGAATTATATGTAAATATTTAAAATTCATGCATCTCCTGAACTCTATGTGGCTCCACCACATTTAATACAATATTCTCCTTAGATCTTATGGAGGCAAATAACGTCTGCTATAAAAAAGTTTTACCTTTACCACTATATCTATAGACAAAGAAGACACCACCATTGTTTGAGTCTGCTGATTGCAAATTTCATAATATATTGCTTTTTGCTCCAGTGTTAAAGATTTGAGTAATTTTGCTAATTTGTCAATGCCTTTGCATCATAGTTAAGTTATTTTACAATGAAATGCATCATAGATGATTCAGGGCTGATGAAAATTAGAAATGTTTTTAATATTATGTTTGATGGACGCACGTTCTATTTGTGGCGGTGCTATGCGATAGAGAAAAATTGCTTGTATGTATGTTTTACTGAAATTGTTGTTTTCTAGTCTGTTGTGAGATAATGAGATTTAATTGTTTAAGATAATTTAGTATTGGGTATGCGGGTTCTAAATAAGGGCTTGACCTATATACAATTTTATATTTTTGTTATTAATTTTTTTTATTAAAATTGGATGTGTAAAAAATTTTGAAAAATAATATATATATATATATATATATATATATATATAATGCGAAATTGTAAAAAAATATAATTATTTTTAATGATAATTGAAAATTTTGATAACAAATATGAAAGAATTGCATTTAAGTCTTTTTTCTTTTCAATAACTAAAACCAACACCCGTTTATGTAACGCTCCATTTTGGGTATCTTGAGTATTTGATAATTTCAAAGACAAATATTCTAATGGTACTTTTTTTGGGATGAAAAATTAATTAGGAACTTGGCTCATTCATGATTCTAATAAGGGTTTTAGGGTCGTCCAAAACTAGATATTTTCTCCATATATTTTTTTTTATCCTTAATGGGCATGAAACATAATCTCTATCCTCTCTTTCATGAAATTTTCGAATCCCTAAGCTCTAATGGATTACTTGGAGAAATTCAAGCAATTCGTTATAGTGAATACTCATTTATATAAATTTTATTTATATGATATTATTTATAAAAGTTGCAAAAAAAAATTATAAGAGTATCTTCAATAGTACAACTCTAATGAATTGAGTTGTTTAAGTTATCATTTTGTGTGTTCCATGTTGTCACATTACTACTTTTTGTTTTAAGTAACACTCAACTTCAATAATATAATTCTATCAAATCACTAATGACTCTTACAAATTATCCCTTCATTTACAATGACTCTCACAAGTTACTCTTTCATTTACAATGAGTTTCACAATTCTCCAATTTTTATTAGTTTATAATTTTTTTATTGGCCTTTTATTATGTAATACCCATGAAAAATAAAATATAAATATTTGTTTACAAACTACTATTACTATTTCAGTATATGGTACTATTCACCTGTATAATACTATTTACATATACGATACTGTTCATTTATACAATCGAAATGTCAAGTATTAGATGTGGTTTGGTCATAAGAGAAAACTAGAAAGAAGTTCGTGGGAGAAAATGACGTTTTATGTGTAAAAATACGCTCAGAGACTAAATTGAAAGGACTGATTTGAAAAGAAACTTAAAGGTTTAAGGTGAAAGGATAGTTTTCCCTTTAAGTTTCTGAGGTACGTCGTAACTGCATTATTAGAAATGTCATTTTCATAAATAGTAAATTGAATATTTTATTAGTACATAGTATCAAATAGTACTCGTACGTATAAATAGTAACCGTATGAATAGTAACCATACATATGAATAGTATCCGTACGTAAAAATAGTATTCATACGTATGAATAGTGACTGTATGTACGAATATTATCCATATGTATAAATAGTATCCGTACGTATAAATAGTGACTGTATATATGAATAGTACTGTATATATGAACAGTATCTGTATGAAAACAATCCTAACTTGTTTTCTCTAATCTTTCATAAAAATCTCTGTAGCGGAATACTGAAATTCATTTGTGTACTCTTGTCTGTAACGACTTAGAGAAGTGATATTCGTACGGAATCTAGGTGAGTGAAACGACCCCGTTTTAATAGAGTTTTAGCATTACTGGTGATAAAAAGTATGTCGTAGGACACTCCCAAGATTCATAGGGAGAAATTAGATTCAGAATGGCGAATATAATGAGATAATTAATCCAGAAGTATGGATAAGAAAAAGTAAATATCTCATGATGATGTGAAGATTGAATCTCTTGAATTGTGGTTTATAAAGCTATAATATAGTTATATACTATACCTGTTATATGGATGAATATTATATTGAGCTTCTGATTATGATATGAAATGATATTGATTGTGATTGAGCGGGACAGTACCCCCTCTCACGGCAAGGCGGAAAACCCGGTTAACAGGGTGTATTGACCAATGAGTGTGGAGACAACGATTCCCTCAGTAGGGATATAGCCCGGATTGGTGATAAATCCGTGAGGCGCCCTAGCTAAGAGAATGAGGTTGTGCGTCATGGCGGAAATATACATAATTAGCGAGCCGGCCTGTGTGCGCTCTCCGGGATATATTGCCATTGACGAGTACTAGTAACGTTTGTTGAATTGGATGAATTTTTATCTTCTTGTATGTAATAGGATGATGTTGTGCGTCATGGCGGAAATATACATAATTGGTGAGCCGGCCTGTGTTCGCTCTCCGGGATATATTGCCATTGACGAGTACTAGTAACGTTTGTTGAATTGGATAAATTTTTATCTTCTGTCTATTGGTTGAGTATGAGCCTTTGGATATGCTTGCATGACTGGTAATGTATTTGAATTTTATTAACGCGAGGCCGATTCGCTCATTGAGTTTAAAAGCTCACATTGTTTGTACAACCTTTTTGTTCAGATCAGGTTGCCAGTGAAGAATATCTGCTAGAGGAGTAGATCACTTTGGACCTTTCTGTTGTCGGGTAGACCCCTCTTTTGTTATAGATTATGTTGCTCTATAATCGTCTAGGACATCTAGGTCAGGGGTTCGACATTTGGCTTGTATGTCAGTGTAATAATGTATTTTAAATTGATAATCTATTATTACATGCAAATCATCTCTATGATTTTCAGATAAGAAAATTTGATATATTTATCGGAAGGCTTACAGTGATGAGAGATTCATCATTGTGCCGGTCATGTGCCCAGAAAACGGGTCGTGACAAAGTTGGTATCAGAGCAAAGGTTGTTAGGTCTCCTAGTGATTACAGAGCAAGGTAACCTTAGTGGGACCTCCTCTATCGTTGTGAACCCGGGCACAACCATAGAGAGACGGCTCTACTGAAGGTCCTGTAGGATGTTTTCATTTCCTTTCCCTCTGAGACTTATCTCTTCTTAGGAATTATGTTCTCAGTTTTAGTTTTAGACAGATGTGGCTACACTTTTGAACTTAGTCAAGGAAAAGTTGTTAGTTGTTTTGACTCCGTTGCTGTCGGATCAAATTTTTATATGGAGGATTTTATAAGCTGAATTCATGATTGATTTTGTGTAGCTATATTATTTTAGGGTACCAGCCAATAAAAGAAACCACTTGCATTAAAAAAAAACACTGAAGGATTACATTGCAAAAAAAAAAAGGACAGAGAAGTTTACTCATGCATGAGTAATCTAAAAGCGAGGTGGTCTTGGATTAGGAGGGTTGTATTGTATCATCACCCCTCGACCATTCCTTGGAGCAAGAGACAGAGCAATATCGCGGAGGGTAGTGTAAATTCCATTCATACAATTAACACTTCTTTGCTGTTGATTGCAGAAGCACTGGGTGGACCAATAGAAGAATCTATCTATTCTCGAAGTCATTGCCGCGTTATTACGTTTGGTTAACTTCTCCAGATCTTCTATCATCTTCTTGAGGTTTTTCACCTCCTGCTCTAAACAGGCGATTTTGTCCTCCGAGCTATGGCCTGTGCTAATCTCCTCGGCTTCCTAAATCTTCTTCATCTTCTTCTCCTTTTGAATTTCTTGAGGTCCCTCGAGAGGTCTTTTGCCCTTGTCCCTGCATAAACTTAAGTTTAAGTCAAGTTCTTCTTCCTTAGCCTCTACTGTGAGATCAATGTACTTCCTTGAGGCCATGATTTGGAAAGTTTAGAAATTTTTGTAAGAGTATGAGGCGAGAGGAATACTGGGGGATTGTAGGCTCAGAGATTATTACTCTTTGTGGTGTGGTAACTGAGAATGCTGGGATGGTTTTTATAGAAAAAAATTAGGACTTAGAGACAAAGAATATATCTCTTCACCGCACCCCTACACGATCAACCTATGGATTTCTGCAAGCTGGAAGCCAGAAGTCTAGGGTAGGCGTGCACACCGATAGCGCATTGCATTAATGCCAAAACCATGAAAATCAATATTCGGTGGATTTGCGGCCGATTTTACTTGGTTTTCCCATTTCTCCCGTTGGCATTTTCTGAAATTTAAAGAAGTTGATAATATAGCCATTAAAGATTGCCTTGGATGCTTTTATAATGAACTGAAATGCATTTCTCTGTTTTATTATGTTGTTCTTAACAGCCTTCAGTTGAGTATAATATACATAATAGATTGAATCATGTTGTAATTACATGTATGTATGTTATTCATGCATAATGAGTGAAGGCTACGATCAAGGAGAATATGTGATGATCCTACATATACTCATAGAGAATGTGAAATCAAAATGACTTGGATAGAATGAAATGTGTAGAGGATAATATATCTTCATGGTTACATATACTTACATATAATGCTCTCGTGGGCAAATGAAAGGCAGTGATTTCCTTACATCATCATAATGCTTAAGGCATGCGACCGTAAGCAGTTAACTTTGTTTTAAAATATATATATTTACATATATATTATGTGTAAGTCTAGAGTAAAGACACCGATTAGAATATAAGATAAGGCTAATATGAGACTACCCGATCATAGAGTGATATCGTGATCTGAGATTACACTATAAGACAAGTATAGAGTGAGGAAATTATAGATTGAAACGGCGATTAGTCGAAAATTTTGAGAAAGGTCAAGATTAGCCGAAATTTTTTTTTTGAGGAAATCTTTGACTTATGTTATTTGCATTAAATTATATTTACTATTTACTTGCATGTCCGACATTAATTGCTGGCATTGCGATGTATGTGATCTGTAAACCTTATAGCGAGCGGCGTATAGGTTGTGGTGGCTTTAGCTCCAGGGGCTTTGGGTTGTCTATAAATCTTGTATGCCCGTTACCCTACTCATCGCACCAAGCAAACCTACTTCTTTCATTACATACCTATTTCTCAATCTCCATTCCTTTCTCATTCGAAGTTATTTCTGAGATCCCTAGAGCAATGGTCAATAATAAGTCTTTCAACTTGAATTTTGAGACTGGCAATGTAGAGCTTGATTTAAATCTAAGTCTCGGAGACAACAAAGGGAAGAGACCTGTAGACAGGTCACCAGAAATTAAGAAGAGAAAGAGGGATGTAATAGAGTTAGAGGAGGACAGTACTGCAACATCCTCAGAAAATAAGCTTGCGTTCCTGGAGCGTAAGATCAAAAATCTGGAGCGTAAGATAGAGAGCCTGGAATACAAGATAGAGGACCAGAAGCGACTAATAAGTCGTCTCTTTGAAAACCAAGAGAAACTGATAAATCGTCGTTTCGGGAAACTGGCCAATCGAGTTGATAGACATTCAATGTTTGCAACTCAAAATTTTCGTGACCAACAAGCAAGGTGTATTGACTGTATGAACGGAGTGACTTATGCTCTTCGCCAAATTTCTCAGGCTCTTCCTCCAGAAACCCTTTCTAGGTTGCAACGATTAGCTTCCTCCTTAAGGTCTAAAGCACCTTCCTCTTCTAGACCTGAAGCACCTTTTACATTTCAAAAGCCTTCTCGTCCTTAATTTATTTTTCTTTTGTTTGTACCTAAAGTTATATTTGGTCTAAGCTTCACGTAGTAAAATTATCTATGTACTAGAAATAAAATTTAAGTCAGTATTTAGATCTCCTATGTTGAAGTGATTTCTTAAAGAACTTGAGGAATGAGAAGATGTTGGACTTATATTTCGTACTTGATTATGGAAATTCTAAAGCAGAGAATGGTAATATCCTTTTGACTGAGAAGAGTTACTAAAATGATATTTCATTGCATTTCTGAGCTATGGAGGAGTGCTAAATAAGTATTTTATGAACCTATACATAGAGAACTATGGGTTTGCCCTAATCATTGAAGGGATACGACTCTATATGAGTCATTGAGGTGAGAGGAATTTCTATATATATTTATTTTATAATTATGCATGAAGAGTATGTTATTTACTTAACACATTTTCTGGGATTGTTCTTCCTAGAGATTTATGTAATAATTTTACGTGATTTTTCCTTTTATATGACGCATTCAGCTGAGAGTATCGCCTTAAGGTAGAATGATCGCGTTCGGGCAAGAATATTGCCTATGGCCAAAATAATGCCTTCGGGTAGGGTACTTGTATTCGTAAAAGTTATAAGCTATGTGTATGGTAGCTTGTGTTCTGATATTCAGTATAAACTGGAAAGACCACGTGCCACT
Source organism: Biancaea sappan (assembly GCA_037074585.1). NCBI lineage: Eukaryota > Viridiplantae > Streptophyta > Magnoliopsida > Fabales > Fabaceae > Biancaea > Biancaea sappan. Next base: position 50,133,500 of record CM073496.1, on the reverse strand, counting down.
GTTGAGAAGACACCTATTTGAGGTTTTACATAGAGACAGAGTTCATCTCTGATTAGGTGGTTTGAGTTTGGTAAAGGTTATGAGGATGAGACACTTTATGGTACAAAAGGTTGTGGAGAAGATCAAACTGATGAGGAAGAGATTACTTGCTGTTTAGAAAAGGCAAAAGTCTTATGCAAATTATTGATAATGCGGTTTAGAGTTCATAGTCAATGGTATAATGTTCTTGTAAATCTCACCAAGGGTGTAATTAGGTTTTGGAAGAAAGAGATGCAAAGGATGAGATATGGACGAAGTAATCACACTTATTTCAGTCTTGAGATGAGTTTTGAATTCGGGGGACCGAATTCTCTTAAGGGGGTGATAATGTAATACTCATGAAAAATAAAATATAAATATTTGTTTACAAACTACTATTACTATTTCAGTATATGGTACTATTCACCCATATAATACTATTTACGTATACGATACTGTTCATTTATACAATCGAAATGTCAAGTATTAGATGTGGTTTGGTCATAAGAGAAAACTAGAAAGAAGTTCGTGGGAGAAAATGACGTTTTATGTGGAAAAATACGCTCAGGGACTAAATTGAAAGGACTGATTTGAAAAGAAACTTAAAGGTTTAAGGTGAAAGGATAGTTTTTCCTTTAAGTTTCTAATAGTAATAACAGAAAAATTTTCGCTCGTGAGGTGCACAGTAACTGCATTATTAGAAATGTCATTTTCATGAATAGTAAATTAAATATTTTATTAGTACATAGTATCAAATAGTACCTGTACGTATGAATAGTAACCGTACATATGAATAGTATCCGTACGTAAAAAATAGTATTCATATGTATAAATAGTGACCGTATGTACGAATATTATCCATATATATAAATAGTATCCGTATATATAAATAGTGACCGTATATATGAATAGTGACCGTATATATGAATAGTACCATATATATGAACAGTATCTGTATGAAAACAATCCTAACTTGTTTTCTCTAATCTTTCATAAAAATCTCTATAGCGGAATACTGAAATTCATCTGTGTACTCTTGTCTGTAACGACTTAGAGAAGCGATATTCGTACGGAATCCAGGTGAGTGAAACGACCCCGTTTTAATAGAGTTTTAGCATTACTGGTGATAAAAAGTATGTCGTAGGACACTCCCAAGATTCATAGGGGGAAATTGGATTCAGAATGGCGAATATAATGAGATAATTAATCCAGAAGTATGGATAAGAAAAAGCAAATATCTCATGATGATGTGAAGATTGAATCTCTTGAATTGTGGTTTATAAAGCTATAATATAGTTATATACTATACCTGTTATATGGATGAATATTATATTGAGCTTCTGATTATGATATGAAATGATATTGATTGTGATTGAGCGGGACAGTACCCCCTCTCACGGCAAGGCGGAAAACTCGGTTGACAGGGTGTCTTGACCAATGAGTGTGGAGACAACGATTCCCTCAGTAGGGATATAGCCCGGATTGGTGATAAATCCGTGAGGCGCCCTAGCTAAGAGAATGAGGTTGTGCGTCATGGCGGAAATATACATAATTGGTGAGGCGGCCTGTGTGCGCTCTCCGGGATATATTGCCATTGACGAGTACTAGTAACGTTTGTTGAATTGGATGAATTTTTATCTTCTTGTATGTAAGAGGATGATGTTGTGCGTCATGGCGGAAATATACATAATTGGTGAGCCGGCCTGTGTGCGCTCTCCGGGATATATTGCCATTGACGAGTACTAGTAACGTTTGTTGAATTGGATAAATTTTTATCTTCTGTCTATTGGTTGAGTATGAGCCTTTGGATATGCTTGCATGACTGTAATGTATTTGAATTTTATTAACGCGAGGCCGATTCGCTCATTGAGTTTAAAAGCTCACATTGTTTGTACAACCTTTTTGTTCAGATCAGGTTGCCAGTGAAGAATATCTGCTAGAGGAGTAGATCACTTTGGACCTTCCCGTTGTCGGGTAGACCCCTCTTTTGTTATAGATTATGTTGCTCTGTAATCGTCTAGGACATCTAGGTCAGGGGTTCGACATTTGGCTTGTATGTCAGTGTAATAATGTATTTTAAATTGATAATCTATTATTACATGCAAATCATCTCTATGATTTTCAGATAAGAAAATTTGATATATTTATCGGAAGGCTTACAGTGATGAGAGATTCATCATTGTGCCGGTCATGTGCCCAGAAAACGGGTCGTGATATATTGTAACATCAATTGGTTATAGATGAACAGTTTTTATATTGACAACCATGTTAACACATTCCACCGGTGAAGCTTATTATTAAAAAATTCTTATTTTTAAGAACCCTTAAAAAATTATCGTTGGAGATACTTTAACTACTAATAATATCCGATCATACCATCAACGTAACTTGAAATTATATAATCTTAACAAATATACTTTAACGTGGAATAACTAGTGCATAAATGAGTAATTTCTTTTTTTTTTCTTTGTAAATACATATACACATTGAGAGTGGGGTGGATCCTTACTCCCTACATTCAAACTCAAACCTTTTTATTTTTCAATTTTTTTTATCATTATAAGCAAATTTAAATGGATAAGTTTTGCAGGTCCTGAGTAGATAAGGTATTATCTAAAGCCCTATTGAAAAAATTGATCTCTGGAATAGTATAAGTGAACCCTAAAGTAGTTGGTAAGAAACTAGTCAAAAACCTGATGAACCAATTCTGAAAAAAAAAAAAATCAATTGAATGGAATAGTTTATGTATTAATGCAATGCAAGGGATGCTACAATAATGATTAACAGTAAATTTAACAATTTTTAAAAGTAAATATATTTTAATATATATATATATATATGTAATATTTGTCATTAATGAAAATATTATATATTATTAAAAATTTCTTTGCAAACTATATTTGTGGTAAAATTTGAAAATTTTTCCTTCTTATCTAGAGTTAATATTTTTAAACTTTTTCTCCTTCGAACTCTATAAATAGCAATATATAGTTGTCCAAGAAAGAATATTGGAATCGGTAAATAGACACCAACATTAGACAATGATTGGCCTTAACTTTTATTGATAGTCATTGCAAAGCATACAGTGAGTGAAAATTGTATTCGAGTGAGCTTGAACAATAACCGTGAGTCTCAAGGAGTTGTAAGTATAGGAATGAACATTTTCCAACATTGGTATCCAAAATTACACTTGCTTTTATTACTTGATTTCCAAGTTTAGTGACCAATAACCTTGTATCGTTGCATAATCTCATAGATTTGTCAATGTTTCTCAATACAGGCACACCAACTTTTAATTGCAATTCATGATTGGGCAATCTAGATAATTTGATGTTATTTAAGAATTCAATAGTGTACAAATCTTCAACACTACTTTTATTAATATCAATTTTGCATATATTGTCAAGGCTTAGATAAGTCTTTTCCGCATCTATGATTAGTACTGTTAAACATACCGGTCCAGACTAGACCGTCATGAGCCAACACTAAATGGGTCTAAACGAGATCGCGGGCCTCTTGACTCAACCCAAGCCTGCTCTCCTTGGTTCGCGGGCCACTTCTTCTTCTTCTTCTTTTTTAAAATTTTTATTTTTATATTAAAATAATATAATTTTAAATTTTTTAAGTAAAAAATTCAATAACTTTTTATTAATATAGAATTTATACATGTCAATCAATAACTTTAATTTTCATATATTCTTTCAAAACTAACTATATTTTATTTAAATTTAAAAAAATTACTAAAGTTTTATATATCCAAATTTACTATATTTTTTAAATATAAGATTATAAAATATATATAAAGGTGATAAAGTGAGATTATTAATACTAAATAATATATTTTTTAAAAAAAGTCAAAATAAAAAAAGAGCTAGCTAGCGGGTCTAAACTGCTCAACCTAGGACCTCCTATTTACGGGTAGTCCCAATTTGGCTTGTAGGCCACGGTCTTTTTGAACAGCACTACCTATGATAAAATAAAATGATGAGAATGAGAATATTATATAACTAATATTTTTGTCTTAAATAGAGAAACAAAATACATATTAGATTTTTTTAATTAAAAATATTACTTGAAATAAAATAACAATATTAAATGCACTATTATCATACCTGGGAAAAGCTGTAACATATGATAATTAACTGCATCAACATTTTGCAATGTCGATGTCAAAATAGCCCTTTCTTGAAAGTAATTAAGTTGACCCACATTTCCTAGTAGATCAGGATAAGTATAATCTACAATGACTTCTATAGGATTGCAACTTGACTTGACGAGTATGTCATCGAGAATTTCAATTTCAGATTAACCATGGTGTCAGACTTTCCTTCCCAATATCCAAAATCCATTGTCAGAATTGTAAGGTCTCATCAATGTCATTATTAACTGAATTTGATTGCAACCTCATATTTTTTGTCAACATCTTTACCTTCCGAAAATCCCATAAATATGATGCATTAATTGTCGAGAAAACAATGTCTTTCTTTGTTCCTTTGGGAATTAATGATAGTATTTGTCTAAAATCACCCCCATAGACCACAATTTTTCCTCCAAATGATTGCAAATCACATTTTATGGGTTTGAGAAATGCATTATATCTCTTAAGCTCTTATCCAGTGCTTCAAAGCACATTTTATTTGTCATTGGTGCTTCATCTCAAATGATGAGTTTTGTCTTCTCGATTAGCTCAGCCAAGTCACTATCTTGCTTTATATTGCATGAAGAGTCTTCATTTATTTCTAAGGGTATTAAAAATGTCGAATGTGATATCCTTCCACCTGGAAGAAGCAATTATGCAATGCCACTCGATGCAACATTTAATACAATATTTCCCTTAGATCTTGTGGAGGCAGATAACTTCTTCCATAAAAAGTTTTACTTGTACCATCATATCCATAAATAAAGAAGACGTCACCATTGTTTGAGTCTACTGCATCACAAATTTCATCATATATTTCTTTTTTCTCCAATGTTATAAATTTGAGTAATTTTGCTATTTCGTTAGCCAATGCCTTTGCATTGTAGTTAAGTTCATTTACAATGAAATGCATCATATATGATTCAGGGCTAGAAATGTTATTAAGATTTTGTTTGATGGACCCACATTCTATTTGTGGTGGTGCTATGCGATAGAGAAAAATTACTTGTATGTATTGTTTTATTGAAATTGTTGTTTTCTAGTATGTTGTGAGATATTGAGATTTAATTGTTTAAGATAATTTAGTATTGGGTATGTGGGTTCTGCATAAGGGCTTGACCTATATACAATTTTATATTTTTGTTATTAATTTTGTTTTTATTAAAATTGGATGTGTAAAAAATTTGAAAAATAATATATATATATATATATATATATAATGCGAAATTGTAAAAAATTATAATTATTTTTAATGATAATTGAAAATTTTGATAGCAAATATGAAAGAATTGCATTTAAATCTCTTTTCTTTTCAATAACTAAAACTAGTGGTATATCTAAGACCCTTAGGTCAGGGGGCAATTTGTTTAAAAAATTAATAATTATTATTATCATACATATAAAGATAAAGACATAAATGTTAAAATCATAAAATTTTAATATATTTAATCAAACAAATTACATACCTTATAATTGTCCTCTGTGTAATTTCATGTTTTGAAATCATTGAATGATTAGTTCATTGTCAATGTTATTGATCATGTCTCTCTCAATATGAGTCACTAAACAATCATTCATCCATGCATCTCCCATTTGATTATGCAATCTATTTTTCATGATCTTCATAGTAAAAAAAAAGGCTCTTTTTAAATTAATATCAATTTGTTACTCATTTGATGGTAATTTTCTCTTCAAAAATCTTTCTATTACAAAAATCTTTTCTCTTCTAAATCCTAATTGTATAATCAATCAACCAATTTGATAGAATTATATCTCTATAGAAAAACTACAAATTTCAAGCTTTTACAAAGAAGTCACTAACAATGGAATGAGAAATTAACCATCATCAAGAAAAAATTTTCATAAAATTGACTTCATAAATATGTTACTCATGATTCTAATTACATAATCAATCAACCAATGTGATAGAATTAGACCTATGTAAAAAATTTCAAATTTCAAGTTTTTATAAAGAAGTCTCTAATAATGGAATGAGAAATTAATCATCATCAAAAAAAACATTTTATGAAATTGACTTCACAAATATGTTGTTCATGATCCTAATTTCATAATCAATCAAGCAATTTGATAAAATTAGACTTATGTACAAAAAAATTCAAATTTCAAGCTTTAACAAAAAAATCCCTAACAATAGAATGAGAAAGGGAGGGGTGGACTCATTGGTGAGTGGCGACCGCTGTGGTGACTAGTGGCGGTCGAAGGTGGTGGGTCGGTGGGCGGAGGCAGACTGTTGAGAACTAGAAAGGGAGAGTTGGTGGGAGATCGAGAGTGGAGATGAAGATGGTGTTTGCCTGGTCGCCGGTCGGATAGGCAGTGGCGAATTAGCGAAGCCAAGCCAGTGGCAATGACAAACGAACTTGAGAGGTAGAGACGAAGAGTTGAAGTCGACAGGATCCTATTGATGGCTGGTTGTGGACACAAGCTAGGACTCGGAGCTTGTCGGCCACCTTCTTCAATTTTCCTGGATCCTGAACCATGGGGCAAATTTTTAAGGGGTTCAAAAGAGGGGGGTTCAAAAATTTTAAAGAATTCAAAAATAAAAATAAAAAGGGGCAAAATATTAAAAAAAAAAAAAGAGGGTCATATCTAAATATTTGAAATTCATGGGGTGAACTCTGTGGCTCGGCCACTTACTAAAACCAACAGCCATTTATGTAACGCTATATTTTGGGTATCTTGACTATTTGATAGTTTCAAAGACGGATATTTTAATGGTGCTTTTTTTGGGTTGAAAAATTAATTAGGAACTTAACTCATTCATGATTCTAATAAAGGTTTTAGGGTTTTCCAAAACTAGATATTTTCTCCATATTTGTCTTTTTTTTTTAACCTTAATGGGTATTAAACATATTCTCTATTCTCTCATTCATGAAATTTTCGAATCCCTAAACTCTAATGGATTACTTGGAGAAATTCAAGTAATTTGTTACAGTTAATACTCATTTACATAAAATTTATTTATACGATATTATTTATAAAAGTTACAAAAAAAAATTATAACTACTAATAATATCCAAACATACCATCAACGTAACTTGAAATTATATAATCTTAACAAATATATTTTAACGTAGAATAACTAGTGCATAAATGTATAAATTCCTTTTTTCTTTGTAAATACATATACAAATTGAGAGTAGGGTGGATCTTTACTCCCCACATTCAAACTTAAACCTTTTTATTTTTTAACTTTTTTATATCATTATAAGCAAACTTAAATGGATAAGTTTTGCAGGTCCTTGTTGGATAAGGTATTCTGATTATCTTTATCTAAAGCCTTATTCAAAAAATTTGATCTTTGAAATAGTATTCATGAACTCTTAAAGTAGTTGGCAAGAAACTAGTCAAAAAACTGATAAATCAATTCCAAAAACCAAAATCAATTGAACGGAATAATTTAAATATTAATTAGTATTTGGATCCGTGTAATACATGAAACTATCACAATAAATATAAAATAAAATAAATATCTTGTATTTTTAACATTAAAGTTATATACATATGTTAACATTTCACAACCAAAATACAGAACCGAGATAGATTTCTGACACGTCACACAATAGACATGCAACTAGGAACCTCAAGCAAAATTAGTTAGTTAGCATCAACAAATTGCTATGACATATCTACGATTCAAACATGTTTTTGTACCTTCACACAAATTGTTAAAAATTTCCTTGTAAATCACATCAACTACAGTCGTTGTAGTTGGAATTGTCATCTTTAAATAAAGAAAATTTTGAAAGAATAGTAAGAAACGTCTAATTACAATCAATTTTTATATTAGGATATGATCATTAAAATAAATTAATGGATGAAAAAATCAGATTAAAAATACAAATGACTAAAATGATATTATGTAATTTTTATAGGTGATAAAACTTATAAAATATTTTCCATCTTGGAATGGAAACTTTTTTAAAATAAAATCATCTACTATTAAGCAAGGATGTCAAATTCGAGAGTTTACTTAAACTCGAAAATAGGTATACTCGAAACATAAACTCGACTCCAAAACTCATAAGAGTTTATATATACTTTTCCTTTTAATAGGCTATTATATATATATATATATATATATATATATATATGTTTGTGTATGTGTATTTGTGTGTTCTAATACAACAAATCAAAAATAACAGAGAGAGTATGCTAAGTTTTTAGTTCCTAAATAAATTTTAAGAATTATATACATTAAGTATCAACATGCTCCTTCTTCTTAAAAATGAAATAATTAAGAACAGTCACTGACTCAGCATATACACAAACAAAAAGGTTCATAGAACTAGACATTATGAGTCATAAGTAATCAATTAGTATTTCAGTCCTTGTACATGTAAAATTAAATTTGTTTAAAATAGAATTTAAATGACAAAGTTATAAATATTTAAAGTAAATTTAAAAATTGCAAGTCGACTGGTAGCACCCAAAAGTATATTGCTTTTGACTTTTAGTCACTATTTTGATTATATCTCCTAAACAGTAACATTTTTTAAATGAAACTTGTTTCAATTAAAACTAAGTCCAAAGAGCTTTGCAACGATATATCATTTGCTTAAAATAAAGTTTAAATGAGAAAGTTATGATTGTTTAAAGCAAAATTAAAAATTGCAAATTGTAAGTAGAATTCGAAAGTCGACTATTTCTGACCTTTAGTCACTTTTTTGATAATATATCCTAAACATCAAAGAGTTTTTTAATAAAATTTATTTTATTTAAAACTAGATTCAGAAAGCTTTCTAACGATATATCATTTGCTTAAAACAGAATATAAATAAAAAAATTATGAGCGTTTAAATTAAATTATACTGTGTAAATTCTATCAATTTAATTAAATTCGACGATTTTGAACGAATTTAACAAATTCTTAAATTTAGGCCCGAGTTTACTCAATTTAAATACCTAATATTATAAAATAAGGTAAATTTAAGAGTTAAATCGAAAATTTGACAACTATGCCATTGAGGGAAATACTGTAATTAGTAAGCAAGGCATATATTTGTTCCAGGCGTAAGAAGCACGAGAACATTACAGGTAAATTGTTCAAATTTATATTTGCTTTCAGTTTTCACAATCAAAATTTTCATGTAGTATGACAATAAACTAATTTATGTTCTCATTATTTGTTAGAAAGACAACGATATATTAGTAACGAATTTTGCTCAAAAAAAGTACACATCTCCAAACTTAAGAATGAACGTGAAGCATATCCATTTCCCCTTATAAGCCCAAGCTATTCATGCTGGCATATTTATGTATTCAATACAAAAGGATTTGAATTAAATGCATCACAGCTTGCAGAACACATCAAGCAACGCTTGGGCGTATTTACTGTGATACTATTAATTTTAAAAAAAAATTTACGTATACTAACTATTTAAAAGTATTTTTTTATATATTAAATTTTTGACTAATTCGACCAACTCGTGATCGAATTCAGTGAAAAAATGTAGCAAATTCAACCAAGCTTTGGTCGAATTTACTGCAACTTATTTTTTTTATTAATTTAAGCATCAAATTCAATCAGGGCTGGTCGAATTTGATGTGTTAAAATAACACATCAAATTCGATCAGCCCCTGGTCAAATTTGGTGTGTTATTTTAACACACCAAATTCGACCAGGGGCTGGTCGAATTTGGTACCACTTTTTTGAATTTTTTTTATTGAAAATTAAAATTGTGAAAGAAATTAAAATTATATAATAAATAAATACATGGTTATTTTATTTTGTACATGATTATTTTATTTTTATATAATATTTAGTTTCATTTTATATTAAAAAAGACAGATAAATTAGATAAAAATAATTTTTAATAATTTGAAAGTTTTATTTTAATTATTATTTTCTTAGATTTTAAGAATATTCTCAAATTTTATATTTTAAATGAATAAAAATATGAAAATATATAAATTGTAATGGAAAAGTAGATATTAAAAGATAAAAAATACCAATTACAATTATCATTAATTAAATTTATTATTATTAAAATGAGAAACAATATCCTTCAATGAACCAACTAATTTTAATTAACGTGAATAATAAATGAACTAATTAGTAAATTATGAAATCATATTTGTTCTAAAAAATATTCATGTATATTGTTTATTTTTACTTTATACAAATAATGTTATTTATTTTTGCAAATAAAATTATGTATCTATTTTATCATTTATTTGTTAATTATTAAATTGGCCTACATAATTAATGTTTGTATTAAATTAAGTTAATGATATTTTTCATTTAGCTATCTTAAAATTATAATTTATCAATTTATAATATTAATAAAATACATTATTTTTTTTATTGTTATGACAATAATGAGATTCTCATTTGTTATTTTATTAAATTAACATATATAATTATTATTAATGTGTAATGGTTTTCATAATACTTTGAATAAAATGTATTTAATTATTGTTAGCAATTTAAAAGATTTAAATTAATATTTTTTAATTATTTGTTGACAATTTTAAGAATATTCATAATTTATATTTTTTTTAAGTTTTAATGACTCAATATGTAACTATATTAATACTAATTTTTGTTTAATTTTTTTTATTTTTATTATAGTTTGTAATTTTGTATAGATGTATATCTATAATTTTAATTATAGATTTTAATTTTGTTTATTAAATAAATTTTTTTGTGAAATATTTTTCTGTTTACCCTAAGCCACATACGACAAAATAATAGTCTAACAATTTAGAATGAGAATTTTTTTTTTAAAATCTCAATAGATAATATAATCGTACAAATAAAATATTATTTAATCTGATTGGTCTGGTAAGACAGGACGAGATGAGCATGTTGAACGATTGTGTCCGGTTTGTCTGCAGATTTCATATCGTGAAGGTTCCCCACGTTGTCTATAATCCATTGAACTATTAATACTGTAATATCCCAAGAATTTATATGAATATTTAAAGTCTGATTTGAAGTTTAGTGAAAAATTTAATTACGTGGAAAATTTTCTTTTTGAATTAGTGAAGAAAATGTGGGAATAGAAATTTTAATTTTTAATTTAGGAAATTTGTACAAATTCTCAAGGACCAAAGTGAAAAGAAAAGAAAGTATAGAGGACTTTTGAGAAATGACCAAGTAGGAACCCGAGAAGAAGAATAGAGCCTATGGGAATGAATTATGAGTCCGGTACCGAAAGAATGATGGATTCGAGGTTAAAGTGGTATTTGAGACATCGAGAGGGATTAAAGTGAACAAATCTTATAAGCTAAGGTGGCTATGAGCGATTTTATCGAAAAAGAAATCAGTGGGGCCCATGCGTATACACTCCTCTCTTATTCTTCTCATTCTCTCTTATTCATTTTTCTATCTTCATCCCGTAGCTCTCGGCTGAGGATCCCAATTTCTCTTCTTCACCTCCATCCATGCCAAATGCTTAAGGAAGGAAGCCTTGGAAGTTAGGAGGATTGGTAAGTTGATGTTCTTCTTCTTCTTCCTCTTATTACAAGATCAAATCCTTGGTTATCATTTTTTGTAAAATTTTTGTAGAATATTTTAATGGATGAATTTAAGTGTGGATGTTAATCTAAAACATTCCTAGGTAGTTTATGATATTATTAGAACAAGAAATTTGGAGAAAACTAGGAGAAATTCGTAGAATTTGGATATTTGAAAAAAAATTTGTGTTCTTGATGAAAATTTGAGATTTGAGCTTGGATTGTTGATAGAAATTGGGGGTTTTGGTGTTAAAACACTCCTTAGACATTAAGGATGAAAACCCATGGAAGAAATCACAAAAAATGTTATTTTAGATATGATTTTAGGATTTTTGGATGAAGAACACGAAGAACATCAAAAATTTTTCCCAGAAATTACTGTTCACCAAGAAAATTTTTCCAGATTTTCTCGTTACTGTAGCGTTGACTCGGTCAACGTTACTGTAGCTGCGTTGACCGTTGACCGTTACTGTAGCATCAGTTTTTTTTTAAAATATCGTTGAAAAGCTCTTTGAGTCTAGTTTCCAATGGTATAAGTTTCATCTGGATATTTATTACCAGTTAGGAGTTATGATTTGAGAAGTGGATGAAGGTTGAGAGTAGTAGTAGAAAATTTCTCTATTTCGTAACCCTGATGGTTTTTATCTGGTTACAATAGGAATGGTCAAAGTGCAAGGTGGGAGTGGCGAGAGCGTGAAATCCAGGTGAGTGGATTAATACTTGCTATGATTAAATATCTGTTATTGACTTTTTGCATCATAGTGGAAATATGTTGTATATCCAAGTTTGAAGAGGATGATGTGGAACGATGAGGCATAAACAATTGTGGAACGTGTCTGGTAATGTATATAATTATATTTTCTTATTTTCCCATGAATGGAGGTTATATGATGGATTGTGAATGGCATGTGAACTGAGTTGAATAATTGTTCTATTTTATGGGTTATGTTATATACATGCTATGTTGCTAGAACCACATTGATTATGTTGTGGCTTGAATTGTAAATGACTGAGTTGTGTATGTGGCTCAAGATTATGATTGAGGATATTTTTATATGTGATTGTGATTGTGTTTGACTGGAAATGAAAGGCATGGTGGTGCACCCCATGGAGAAATCTATGTGAAGCTATAAGGGTGGAGAATATAAATGGAGCGATAAGGGTGGATACGGCGGGGGCCGCGGGCAACGATCCAGAGGTATTCTGGACGATCCGGTTGGTACGGGAAATGTGTGTGAAATTGATTTCATCGATTGCTGTTGTGAATTTTGAATTATGTTGAAATGCATTTGATTTACTTGGATATTGTTGTGAAGTATTATGAATAATATTATATCATATGATGATCGATCTACGTATGATTGCTGCATGTTATCATTATGATGCATGATTTTTTTTTTGTCATAGTGTTGTGTTATCTACTCACTGGGCACGTGGTTTGCTCATACCCCTCTTATTGATATTTTTTTTTCAGAATTGACAACTGAAGGTAAATATCGGAACAAGGAATTATGGATCCTTAGTCCATGATTACCTTTTCATTTGTTCAGGATAAAGGTATAATAGTTAAGTTTTATTCTAAGTTGTATAAATCTAGAAATCTCTGTAATCGGGTAGGTTCATTCAGTGATGTAATGTGAGTAATTGTAGTATGTATAGAGAACTCATTTTGGTTGCATGAAAAAGAATTGTATGATTTTTAAGAGAAAGATAGGCTTACGGAGGTAAAATGAAATTCACTTTCTGTGCCGGTCACGTGCTCAAATTTTGGGACGTGACAAATGCGCGTTGAGTTTGGGCGTCCTTGCTTTCGAGTCATTTGAGGGTGAGGCAGCACCTTCTGTCCATTGTAGACTGGCCAATCTTCTTGACTTCCGATTGGATAAAATTTTTCCTGATATGCTTTCAATATAGTTTCCAATCGAAAAACATTGTTGACCAGTCGATTGTAGTCAAAACCCCACTTTAAACATACCGCTACTGCATGTTGACATGGAAAGTGCAGAGCTTGAAATTCTCCACAATCGCACTTTCCAACACTTAGATCCAGCTTGCAAGTACGCCTAAACTGTCCGTTTAGTTCATCAAGTGGTTCTTCCACTTCGAATAAAGACCTTTGTGGATTGAAATCAATCACTACACACCTTCTTGCGCGTTCGCGATTTATTTGCAAATCTTTCGTCACAATCTCTGAGAAGTCGGTGTTTTGAGATGAAATTTGTGCCTGTATGGTCGTAGCTCATGTTGTGAAATATTCTACTAATTTATATAAGGTTGCTTTTACCAATCCGAGCACATGCAAGTACCGCATCTTGAGGAAGATGCCATTCATGCATTCAACAAGATTTGTAGTCATTTGACCCCATCGGAGACCTTCTGTGTCGTACGCACGAGACCACTGTTCCAGTGGTATATCTGCTATATAGTCTGCGCCTGTGTCACACCAGGTTCGTATAGCTGCTAGCTCTGCATCCACCCGATGGCGCTCAAAATAGTATCCTGTTATCCATATACACAGTCTCAGTTGAGAAACTAAGTATACTATTAGTAAAAAAAAAAAAGAGCAAACCTATATTAATAAACTTTTCTCGTAAGTATTTGTTGTGCGTTTCTTTTTTGACGTTGTCGCCCAAATGACGAATGCAGAACTTCCAATGAGCATATGGTGGTTTCCACCCAGTTTCTGCATCTTCTAAAGCAGCCGACGCACCCTTTCCTCTATCTGTGATAATGCAAAGATCTCATCGATTCTTAGTCACGTGTGTTTTCAAGTGTGACAAGAAAAATTGATAAGCCTCTTTGGTCTCACCCTCGACCAATGCAAATGCAATTGGAACTATCTTTCTGTCCCCATCTTGTGACACAACTATTATCAATTGTCCCGTATACTTTCCGTATAAATGTGTCGCATCCATTTGTAATATAGGCTTCAGATGGACGAAAGCATCAATGCACGGCTTGAAGGTCCAAAAAAGACGACGGAAATAAACATTTCCATTTTGGTTACGCGTTGGTGGGTGAGTGTCCAACTCGTACACAGTGCCAGGATTAAAATGACGGACAGCGTTTAACCACCATGGTAACAAATTGTAGGACCGTTTCCAACCTCCGAAAACAGATGACAAAGCTTTATGTTTTGCAAGCCAAGCCTTCTTATATGATACAGTATAACCAAATGTGTTTCCTTACTATGGTTATTATTTGGCTAATCGCTAGATCACCTTTTTCAGAGACCAAAGGAGTAATACAAGAGGCTATCAAATCGGAGTCTAGCTTTTCATGATCTTGAAACATTATAGCCGACAGACACGTATGGTCTCCATTGTACTTGGTGATCCTATACGGGTGTGCAGGTGATTTTTTCACTGCTCTGACCCTCCACTCGCAGCCATTTCCATAATTCGGGCACCTGTAATCTTCGGTCCCACACTTTGACAGTGTTACTCGAAACGTTTGGTGTGTTCGAACAGCATAGAGTTTCACTGCCCGTCTTAAACTAAGGACATCTGCAAACCGCATATCCTTACATAACTCCTGTTGAATATTAATAGGGGCCAACGCATTGGTATGCCAAGTGTCGTCGTTTCCCATTAGATCAACGTCAACGTAATGTAAAAATGTTGATGATGTGTCCGTCATGAGAGCCATGTCCGACGTTGTAATTACGTCTGCGGTATCATCATCGTCGTCATCGCTGTGATTGTCAAAATTTTCCGGATCGTAGTCGGGATCATTTAACTCGTCTGATATGTTATCTTCTAAGCCCATGTCATACGCAGCAGATAGTAAAAGTGGTTGATCTGATGAACTTGGCTGTGAGTAGTACTGGGGGATTGAGAGAGTCGTTGGATCACATAGTTGATAGTCTAAACCCTGCTGTACTTGAGACAACAAGTCTAGATTTGTCATGTAGGTTGATATGATAGTGCTCAGATCGATTTCCACTGTACTGAGCTCCACTAATAATTCCATCATCGCTTGATCTTGAAAGTGATCGAGGTGTGTAATCACCGCAGCTTGAAGTTGATAGTCATTTTCCATTTTCACCTTTCGATAACGAAGTGGCGACAATTTTACAGGACATCGATACCAAACCTTGCTCACAGCTTGGTTATAGTGTAAGCTACACTGCACACGTAGACAGTCTTTAAACTCATCCATGGTAATTCCTTCGGACAGCCGCATCATCGTCATATTTTCAGACATGAAAGTGTCACCCTCGTCTGAGATAGTAATTTCTCCGTGAAGATGTACATACGCCGT
The DNA here is from genome assembly GCA_037074585.1 of Biancaea sappan. Classification (NCBI taxonomy): domain Eukaryota; kingdom Viridiplantae; phylum Streptophyta; class Magnoliopsida; order Fabales; family Fabaceae; genus Biancaea; species Biancaea sappan. The sequence continues at coordinate 50,117,602 of CM073496.1, read as the reverse complement.
AATCTGCCGACTCATTCTGTTTGGATATAGCATAATAATGGAGAAGAAATTTTTTGTTATATGAGAGTAATAAATTTGAAGACAAAGGGATTTTTGCAGTAGTAATTCGATGAACTTCATTATGTATATATAGAGAATGAATTGAATGTTCATATTGCAGAAACGTCATGTGTAAATATAAAATAGTATTAATGAAACGACGTTACAATGCATAATTGAAATTGGTCGGATTGTTTATTGAAAAATTATTAATAATTATCAAATTGAAAAGATATCACACTGAATAATATTCGCGCATGCACTGAATTATTCTGACACACAGACTTCAAATTCAATCCCGTGAAGGAAAGGGGGGATGTTTCGAAGGCCAAATTCGATTATGAAAAGCTCGAATTCCTGACGCATCAAATTATTGGGCGTTATTAACCCCAAATTCGACCAACCCTTAGTTGAATTGGCAATTATGAGGCCCAAACTCGACCGAGATATGGTCGAATTTGGGTGGTCGAATTTGGGCCCATGAAGGACCCCAAATTCGACCAACCCATGGTCGAATTTGGCCTCATAAATGAGGCAAATTCAACCGTTGAACGGTCGAATTACGTGTAATAACGTAATTCGACCACTCAACAGTCGAATAGCTGGTTGCCACTTGGCAACCAGCTCCCACCCCCCCAAGCCCCCTCCCACGCCCCCCCACCCCACCTCTATATATACCCCCCTCCCATCATACTTCACACACACACCTTCTATAATCCCAACACACACACAACTCCTTTTATATTTTTGAAATGACAGATCAAATTATAGCACCTGGACCAGTCAAACGAGATTTATTGTATCTCCAAGATCAACATATATCTGAACAAACAAGGAATGAAAATCTAGTAAGTTGTCATTTTTATTTTTCATGATTAATTTATTGTCACTATTTTTTTTTCATTTAATTAATTTATTGTTACTATTTTTATTTCATTTGATTAATTTATTGTTACTATTTTTATTTTCCATGATTAATTTATTGTTACTATTTTTATTTCATTTGATTCATTTATTGTTTCTAATTTTTATTTGTTTTATTAATTTGTTGTTATTAATTTTATTTTCTATGATTAATTGTTGTTGTTATTTCTATTTTGTATGATTAAATTGTTGTTATTATTTTTATTTTCCATGATTTTTTTTTCATTTGATTAATTTCTTGTTACTATTTTTATTTCATTTGATTAATTTATTGTTACTATTTTTATTTTCCATGATTAATTTATTGTTACTATTTTTATTTCATTTGATTCATTTATTGTTTCTAATTTTTATTTGTTTTATTAATTTGTTATTATTAATTTTATTTTCTATGATTAATTGTTGTTGTTATTTCTATTTTGTATGATTAAATTGTTGTTATTATTTTTATTTTCCATGATTTTTTTTTCATTTGATTAATTTCTTGTTACTATTTTTATTTCATTTGATTCATTTATTGTTACTATTTTTATTTTCCACGATTAATTTATTGTTACTATTTTTATTTCATTTGATTCATTTATTGTTTCTAATTTTTATTTGTTTTATTAATTTGTTGTTATTAATTTTATTTTCTATGATTAATTGTTGTTGTTATTTCTATTTTCCATGATTTTTTTTTTCATTTGATTAATTTCTTGTTACTATTTTTATTTCATTTGATTAATTTATTGTTACTATTTTTATTTTCCATGATTAATTTATTGTTACTATTTTTATTTCATTTGATTCATTTATTGTTTCTAATTTTTATTTGTTTTATTAATTTATTGTTGTTAATTTTATTTTCTACGATTAATTGTTGTTGTTATTTCTATTTTGTATGATTAAATTGTTGTTATTATTTTTATTTTCCATGATTATTTTTTTTTCATTTGATTAATTTCTTGTTACTATTTTTATTTTCCATGATTAATTTATTGTTACTATTTTTATTTCATTTGATTCATTTATTGTTTCTAATTTTTATTTGTTTTATTAATTTGTTGTTATTAATTTTATTTTCTATGATTAATTGTTGTTGTTATTTCTATTTTGTATGATTAAATTGTTGTTATTATTTTTATTTTCCATGATTATTTTTTTTTCATTTGATTAATTTCTTGTTACTATTTTTATTTCATTTGATTAATTTATTGTTACTATTTTTATTTTCCATGATTAATTTATTGTTACTATTTTTATTTCATTTGATTCATTTATTGTTTCTAATTTTTATTTGTTTTATTAATTTGTTGTTATTAATTTTATTTTCTATGATTAATTGTTGTTGTTATTTCTATTTTGTATGATTAAATTGTTGTTATTATTTTTATTTTCCATGATTATTTTTTTTTCATTTGATTAATTTATTGTTACTATTTTTATTTTCCATGATTAATTTATTGTTACTATTTTTATTTCATTGATTCATTTATTGTTTCTAATTTTTATTTGTTTTATTAATTTGTTGTTATTAATTTTATTTTCTACGATTAATTGTTGTTGTTATTTCTATTTTGTATGATTAAATTGTTGTTATTATTTTTATTTTTCATGATTATTTTTTTTTCATTTGATTAATTTCTTGTTACTTTTTTTATTTCATTTGATTAATTTATTGTTACTATTTTTATTTTCCATGATTAATTTATTGTTACTATTTTTATTTCATTTGATTCATTTATTGTTTCTAATTTTTATTTGTTTTATTAATTTGTTGTTATTAATTTTATTTTCTATGATTAATTGTTGTTGTTATTTCTATTTTGTATGATTAAATTGTTGTTATTATTTTTATTTTCCATGATTATTTTTTTTTTCATTTGATTAATTTCTTTTTACTATTTTTATTTCATTTGATTAATTTATTGTTACTATTTTTATTTTCCATGATTAATTTATTGTTACTATTTTTATTTCATTTGATTCATTTATTGTTTCTAATTTTTATTTGTTTTATTGTTTGTGAATTGTTACTATTTTCATTTTATTTGATTAATTTGTTGTTACTATTTTTATTTTGTTTTCCATACAGCCTGATAGACTATTAAAAGTTCGTCGACACACTAGTCAATTAGTGATTCAAGCGGACCCCCGCATTGTGCCATATTTGTAACAAGCTGGATTTTACGGAATGTCGCAGATTGGATTCTTTATGTACGATCAAGCATTAGTCACAGCGCTAGTAGAAAGATGGCGTCCAGAGACGCACACATTCCATCTTACACAAGGAGAGTACACTATCACATTACAAGATGTGGCATTGTTGTTTGGACTCCCTTGCAGTGGACGTGCTGTTGTAGAAGATTCTGTCCTCTCCTTGGATATGGTATGTCTTGTACTATTGGGAGTTATCTCGCCTGAGGGCAAATTGAACGGCCAAAGATTATGTATGACGTGGCTTCAAGAACAGTTCTCAGAGTTGCCGGAGGATGCGAATGAAGCTACAATTGAACAACATGCACGAGCTTATATTTTGCTTATGATCGATGGCTATCTGATGCCAGATAAATCTAGCATGAACGTATACTTAATGTACCTCCCGCTTTTGCAAGACTTTGAGGAATGCGGGAAGTACAGTTGGGGCTCGGCTGTATTAGCCCACCTATACAGTGAATTATGTAAGGCAACACACCCTACTGCACAGCAAATCAGTGGGTCTATTCATTTATTGCATGTGTGGGCATTTGAACGATTTCCAAGACTAAAGCCGCAAGTTCCAACTCAACCTGATGATGATGGAGAACATCCATGGCCCCCTCCAATAGCACACAGGTATGTCATATACTAGTATTAATTTATTTAGATATGTTATTTGGAATCTTTTTTCAATTCAAAATTTACATCATTCTATATTTCAGTGATAATTTGTTTAAATTGAAAATTGAACTAAAGATTTCATTTTAATAGGTGGAATAGATTTTCCCTATACCAAGCTCCTATTGCTCGTGCTCTATAGCGATACAGGCGCTTGTTAGACCACATGACCGACGATGAGGTATTATCATTTATTTTATTTTTAAATTGATAATATTTTGTTTTCTATTAGTGGATGTGATGCTCATTTTGTTGTTATATTAGGTTATTTGGCTCCCATATGCATGTCAAACAGTCCCAGAATATTGCCGAATTGACCTTGACGTCTGGCGTGCCTCGGTTCCCATTCTAAATTTTCACATAATAGAATGGCACCATCCCGATCGAGTCATGTGTCAATTTGGGATGGAACAACCAATCCCAGTCCCACCAATAAATTTAGGGGATTGGCATCTTAAAAAGTTAACTGGGAAGACTGATACTAACTAGAAGGTGGAGCATGCTGACTTCATCCAAGCGTGGGACCAGTGACGGGATCAAGTACACGTTGCTCCTATAACACTATCAAACCAGCCACTTGGACCATACTCACGCTATATGCAGTGGTATTACTGTCACATCCCAAAAATTGAACATGTGAAAAGATACTACTCATTAAATAAAATTCTCAAACATACGTCATTTACATATATTCTGTAAGGTTTTACATTCAACCTTAATCATTCATTCCACACTACAGAATTATATTCATCTGATAAGCAAATATAGACATACATAGTCTGATATTTCTATCTCATCGCAAGCCTAGGAGACCTATAGAAAGTACAGAGCGTTTCTAGTATCCACATTAATAAGTACTGGTATCCCACCAGACAGAAATAGAGAATAATCCCAAGGGGCTTCTAATCTTCAAACAGATTTTCTTCTTCTTTGTTTTCTGTATCTGAAAAAAAAATAATCATAGGGAGTGTGAGTTTATTTAAAAACTCAGTAAGTAAATAACTGTACTATATAAAATATCAAAAGTACAAATACCACATTTACTCATATAATTAATTATCTTATACATCGAGTAGTATGAGACTCTAACCCTTTCAAACTCATGAATAAGATTTCATAGATATACACCGAGTAGTATGAGACTCTAACCCTTTCAAACTCATGAATAAGATTTCTTAGATATACGCCGAGTAGTATGGGACTCTAACCCTTTCAACTCGGGTATAGGTTTCATAGATATACACTGAGTAGTATGGGACTTTAACCCTTTCAAACTCATGTATTAGATCCCGTAGATCTTTACTCATTAATAAGATAGAGAGAATTTATCACATAGTACAATTGCCATGAAATAAAATAATTTTTACATACTCTTATTTCTACTGATCATCTTATACTCCCATATGAAAAATTGATTGCTTATTATCCCAATAATATTGTAAATGAGACTTATATTGTACTTTGACTAGTAATATCAAATTAGCTTAACAAGGTTATTCACTCACCTTGATGTTTGTCCAAGTTTACCTTGTTCCACACTAGAATTTGTGTAGGAAAATTTCCTAGTAAAATATATTACAAGGAAACATAAGAAAGGAAACAAAATCACGAAAATACGTAAAATTTTCTGAATGCTACAGTACGGTTTGCTATAGTAACGGTTTGCTACAGTAACGGTTCGCTACAGTGTCGGTTCGCTACAGTAACGTTGACTGCCGACACTACAGTAACTGCTACAGTAACTCGAAGAAAATTTTCCAGAATTTTTCCGAAATCTCTGGTCGCTACAGTAACTCGAATTTTTGCAGAAAAATCTTTCAAAAATTCATCCTTTCCTTTCTTATTTCAAAACCAGAATTTCAACTCTTTTAACCGATTATAACTCAAATATAACTTCTAAAACAACTGAGATTCATGAATTATCATCAAAATCTTCAAGAACAAAACCTCCTCTGATCTTCTACATAAACTGAAATTTAAGGAAAATAATGAGATTAAAGCTTACCTTCGATCCTTACAAAGCCTTTGAACCGAACAAATAATCAAAGCTCTGAAGATCAAGGAAAGGATCTGAGAAGAGAATGAAGAAAGGAGAGAAAACTTCCTCAAGCTTCGGTTGCGTGAGAAAAAAAAATGAGGGGGTACTATTGAAACTTTATATTAAATATTTCTAATAGGTTATTCAATAACCCATGGGTATCCATAACCCAACATCCAAACTCATCCAGTCAATTTACAATAAATGGACTAATTGACCATTCTGAAACCACTTTCCCATGAATTTCACCATTCTTAGAATATATCCCACATTGTGCAAATATTTAGTCCAGTCATTTAACTCAATTTTCATAAATAATATTCAAAGAGAACAATTGAATATGAAAATTAAATATGACCAAAATAAATAACTAAAGTAACGTTGTAAAATTCTAAAATACTCTTAAGCGAATTATATTCTGAAATTAACGGGTATTACAATTACCTTCACACAAGGCGATGGATTCGTGCTTCCAACGCCTGTGATGGATACGTGGTAAAATATAATTTAAATTATTTGTCATTTATTTTAATTAATATTACTTGAAGAATAATTTTGTTTATTGTTTGATTACAGGCTACTCTAGTGCGAGCAATGCGGGTGCACGGTCTCCAAGAACCAACGATTCCTTCGGAATATGTGGTATCGACTAGTGATAAGATCTTACAAGCTCTTGGAGAACGAAACATTATGGAACACCCAGCTCCAGTTGCACAAGACATACCGCAGCCATATATTCCAGAAAGGCCAGCCCGAGGCAGGCGTCGTGGAAGGGCGCGAGGGGTACGGGGTCGTCGTGGTGGTCGGTCGGTGTCTTTTGAAGTTGGCCCGAGCACTGCAAGGGAGGATGACGCAAGTCCGAGCGCATCTTATCAGACCCCACCAAGACAGTATGCTGAACCCAGTGATGATTCAACTGAAGATGACCATTCAACCGAAGATACCAATCAGGGAGATGATGATCAAGTACTCGATCGTGGCAAGAGACGTGTCGCTCGGCGCCGTTGTGGAACTGGCTCCCATTATTACTGAATGTATTCTTGTATAAAACTTATTTTATATCCAGTTTTTAATTATATTTTACTGTACTTCTTTTTTTTTTTTTAAATTTACTTAACATGATATGATTATTCTATAGTTTTTAACAAGATAAAAAAATTGTCATAACAATAAAAAAATAATGTATTTTATTAATATTATAAATTGATAAATTATAATTTTAAGATAGCTAAATGAAAAATATCATTAACTTAATTTAATACAAACATTAATTATGTAGGCCAATTTAATAATTAACAAATAAATGATAAAATAGATACATAATTTCATTTGCAAAAATAAATAATATTATTTGTATAAAGTAAAAATAAACAATATACATGAATATTTTTTAGAACAAATATGATTTCATAATTTACTAATTAGTTCATTTATTATTCACGTTAATTAAAATTAGTTGGTTCATTGAAGGATATTGTTTCTCATTTTAATAATAATAAATTTAATTAATGATAATTGTAATTGGTATTTTTTATCTTTTAATATCTACTTTTCCATTACAATTTATATATTTTCATATTTTTATTCATTTAAAATATAAAATTTGAGAATATTCTTAAAATCTAAGAAAATAATAATTAAAATAAAACTTTCAAATTATTAAAAATTATTTTTATCTAATTTATCTGTCTTTTTTAATATAAAATGAAACTAAATATTATATAAAAATAAAATAATCATGTACAAAATAAAATAACCATGTATTTATTTATTATATAATTTTAATTTCTTTCACAATTTTAATTTTCAATAAAAAAAATTCAAAAAAGTGGTACCAAATTCGACCAGCCCCTGGTCGAATTTGATGCTTAAATTAATAAAAAAATAAGTTGCAGCAAATTCGACCAAAGCTTGGTCGAATTTGCTGCATTTTCCCATTGAATTCGACCACGAGTTGGTCGAATTAGCCAAAAAGTTAGTATATAGGGAAATACTTTTGAATAGTTAGTATACGCGAAAATTTTTTTTTAAATTAGTAGTACCACGGTAAATACACCCAATGCTTGTGTAACATGGGAACCGATTTCTCTCTCTCTCTCTCTCATTTTCTTGATCCGAACACCAATTTTTTTTTGGTTTACTTTCAAGAACTTATTTTTAAAAAAAAACTTAGATAGGTCTCAATATTTTTTTTGAGCCTATTTTTAGAGACTTATTTAAAAAAAGAATTTAGGGACCAATATTTTCTTTTTTCTTTCAAATAGGTCCTTCAAAGTAAGCACAGAAAAAAGTATTAGGATCTATTTAAACTTGTTTTCTTCACATAGATCCCTAAAAGTAAGCACAAAAATAAATATTAAGACTTATCTAAAATTTTTTTCTTTAAATAAATTTTTGAAAGCAAGCACATAAAAGAAAAAAATTGATGGCAGTTCAAGAAAAAAAAAACCAAGAAAAAAGAAACCCGTTCCAACATGCGCGTAGTCACGATTAGCATATTAAGGCTACTCCAAAACTAATATTAATATGAACATACAATGGAACGATATACACATGGGAGACTTCAAAAGATAGATTATTTAAAAACAATATTATGTTGTCATATTCTAATATCAATAATAACTAAATATATGATTAGAAATCGTTTTTTTATTTTATTATTTAAAATATGTTGTTGTTGATGTTATTATTATTATAATTAGTAGATGTTATATTATGTAAGAATATGAATTTATTTTATAAATATTTGACTTAATTAATGCTATTTTAAATATATTAGTTATTATTTTATCGTTTTTATTTTTAACTTCACATATGATAAATTTAATATTATCACAGTAATCGGGAAAAAAAAATTTATGATGCTTGACGTTATCTCCGTTTTAAATAGACTTACAATGGCACTAAAATAGATCAGATAACTCAAAAGACATGGCTAAGGTCTGGAATTTTGGAATCTTAGAATTTGAAGATTGGAATTGAATAAAGAAAAGACTAAAAGTAGAGGACAAAAATCACAAGAATGTGATCACATTTTATATAGCAACTGAGAATGGAGAGTGCAAAATCAGCCCGAGTCATACTTGATATTCTCAAGAGAGATTTGTATTGCATTGCTCAATATATGTCTGTGCTTTTGTTTATGTTAACCATCTCATACACTTCACAGAATATAGTTATTATATATCTATAATAAGCAATCAATTCTCATGATTCAACCTTGAGCTCATTATTTTTCTCCCTTGATAATCCTTTTCTTACCTCTATTTTTAAGTACAAGCTGCTAAGGAGCTTGGAAAGCATGCTCAAAAGGAATCTATAAATCTATATATCTGCTTTGTACAATAATTCTAAGAGCAGGGAAGGAGGGAATTTCAGAAGTGCTATGTCTGCACTATGTGTTGTTGGTTGGGCATCCTCCTGTGATTGAAAGAGGAGAAGCCCAGAGAGAGGTGTTATCAGTGATTTTAGGGTTTAGAAATACAACAATTACTGATATATCGTCATGGAAGTGCCTCCTCACTCCTGCTTCGATCTTCTCCAGATCTGCCAATTTCATTTCTCTCTTCTTAGCTGTTTCTCTCATCGCAGTCTTCACTAGCCTCTTCGCTATTCCCTGTAAAACACACATCACTCCTTAAAATTGGGTCATTCTCGAACACAAAATCATCACTGACTCATGAATGTCTTACATTGCGAGGATGATTGCTGACTATGTTGACCGCCTCTTGATTCGTAAGATGCTCCCACAAACCATCGGAAGCGAATATGAGGAACTGATCATCAGGATGGAGTTTGTGTGTTGAGATTGAAGGCTCACAACTAAGAATAGGCTTGAAGAAGGGCTCAGGCAATCTGAACTTCAATGGTAGAGGCTCTTTGTTGAATTCTGCCTTCTTCAGATATGCATCACCGATGGATCGAGATACCTGCAAAAATCCTGCCTCTCTTAGCTATGACTTGTACGAATAATAAATTGGAGGCAATTCACAAATGCCCATTTTCTCAATTTCATTCCCAATCTTTATTTTAAATTTAGTATCTCACAAATATTTATTTTCAATTTGTCCCTCTTAGGCTCTCAATTTTGTTGAATCGTCTGAGACTACACATCATATTAGTATAAAGAAACAAAAAATTACGTGGTGTCCACTAAAGGTGTTCAAAACAAAACTAAATCAATCAAACTAACCAAAAAAAAAAAAGTAGTTCAAATCAATTTATGAAATATAAATTTTAATTTATTCGATTTGATTGTTAGTTTATTTGAGTTTGGTTCGATTAAAATCAAACTAACTTTATATATATAGACAATATATTATATTTTTATATTTATAAAATTATTTATATATATATATATATATATATTAATTAATTTGGTATCTTTTCTTTAATTAATTTGGTCTCTTTCTTTTTATATTTATATATATATATATATATATTTCATTGAATTAAAAATCACATATTATTGTAAATAAAACTGTCCAAAACCAAATCAAACAACCCAAAAATTAAAATCGAATAAGTTTATAATTTTGCTAAACCAATAAACTCAGTTTAGTTTGATTAAAACTCAAAATCGAACTAAATTGAACCTATGAACACTCTTATTGTCCACATCAACAAGTTAATTGCACCTCCTTTGAATTTTAAAGCAGCTGCATGGAGGGACCAAATTAAGAACGTTTGGATCTAGGAGGGATCAAATTGAAAATAACATTCTTTGAAGGAGAAAATGGAGAACTTCTAAACATATAAGGGACTAAATTGAAAAAAGAAACATATGTGAGGGAGCAAAATAGTTTTTTGGTCTAATATAACAATTAGTTGGTGGAAGTACCTGTATGAGGCCTTTAACACGCCAAACTTGCTGTTTCAAAACGACGATCTGTGGATCAAAGGGGTGTTTGGATCGAATTTCGTTTCTGACAGTTTCAATGTTGACATTGTGTTCTGCTGAGAGTTGAATAGCTGCAACTTCCCTTTTTGCCCTCTCTGATCTTCCTAACACCACACGAGAGTCTCCAGAATTTGCAACATAAAGCATCCCATTGCATATCACACCCACCAAACAACACGTCCCTGTGGATGCAATCTCAGGCTTACTCATCCACTTCCTCTTCACCATGCCCAGAAACCCCTCTTCTGTTGCACTATATGCCCTCTTTATCACTTCCTCTGATATCCCTCCTCCTTCTCCTAAAAGCCCTGCAATGGATCACACCACACAATAAGTACCAACCACAAATGCAAAAAAGATTTAAAAAAAACAAACAAACAAACAAATGGGCTAAAATCTTATTTTGGTCCCTCGTAGATGCCCCTTTTCTCAATTTGGTCCTTCACAAATTTTTATTTTCAATTTGGTACTCATGATTTAAACATTCTCAATTTGATCCCTCCATGCTACTCTCATTTTCATTCTCAATTTTGTTGAATCTCCTAACGTTGCACACTATATTAGCACAAATCAACACCTATGTCTGTTAAGTTATTTAACGGCAACCATATGGAAGGATCGAATTGAGAATATTTAGATATACGAGAGATCAAATTGATAGTAAAAATCTGTGAATGATGAAATTGAAAAAAAGAGCATTTGTGAAGGAGGAAAGTAGAGTTTTAGTGGAAGAAGATGAAAGCATACTCTTGAGATTGGAGAAGAGATTGTCAGTGACGAACTGGGAGGCATCATATCCACCATGACCATCATAGACACCTATGAAGGTGCCTTGAGGACTTGAATGATTATGATTGGAAGTGAAGGGTCCAGATTCGAGTTGGCTTCGATCTTCCAATGGAGAATTGGCTTGAAGTACGGCCATTGAGAATTCCCCATAAACATGGTTTCCCAAATCCTTATACCACAGAAGCCCATCGACCTTCCCACTACTGCAATCTCCATCTTCACCTTCCACAGATGGTTTCCAGCATGATCGCACCATTTCTTCAGGCAAATCCTTGATCAAGTTAAGGCTTCGATTTTTATACATTTATCACCAGTCTGAGATCATAAGCTATATACCCAGAAGAAGCAGACACCATTAGAGATGAAAATTGAAGGGGTTTCAGAAAGAGACCAAACGGGTATGGACCAAATGAAAACGAACTAATCACTGAGATTTCAGGTAGTTTGCATGGGAAGTCCAGAGAATATGGAGCAGTGATGGTACTCTGTACCTTGAATCTGAGAGGAGTCAGAGGAGTGGAACAGAGCTAGCTGTAGAAGAACATAGAGATTGAATATGGCAGAGATGGTCGAAGATCTGAGTGATGAAAAGGAAACAATCAGAAATGGATAAGAGGTGTTTGGAGGTTCCTGGAAGAAGATGACGATCTGCTCAGTGTCAGAAAGAAAGAAAGAGAGATCTAAAATTTGAAGTGAACGAAGTCTGACATTGTCATTCTTGTCCCTTTATTTGTCCCCTTAACGTTCTTGTGTGTGGCCAAGTGGGTTTCTATGGCTCTTTCGTTCCATGGCTGAGATTTTCAGCTGAATCACCTTTTAAAGCAGTAATCCTCTGTTGTAGGGAACTCTGCTTCTGGGTTTACCTCATATTTTCGTGATCATTCATAACTTTACCACATTCATAGCTTGTGACCCACAGGTTTTATCACCCTCTCAATTACCGTAACCTCAAGCAATTCATCTTCTATGCGTAAAACTTTCTATATCTCTATCTGTGTCAACTGTTTTTACTTCACAAGAAAGCACATTATTATCATTATTTTGTCTTTTACTTCCTAGTTCAATACAATACATAATTCTTGATAACTGTTTTGTCATCAAGTTCTCTATCAAAATAGCATGCATTATAAAAGTTCATCAAAAAACTCAAACAAACAATGATGAGTTGTAAACAATACAAAGTTAAATCATATACTTATTGTGTATTGATTGGAAGACTTGATAATAAAGACATAAAAATTTACACAAATTTTTTCCTTGTGAAAAACGTTTGCCTTATATAGTCTAACAGTTCTTAAAGCCAAAAAAGCATGAGTAATTTACAAACTTTATCTTTGAAAGATTATATTCTTTTAAATTTTAGTTGTTAAAAAATTAAATATTTCAATTTAATTTCTAAAAAAATATTACATTTTTCTTAATTAATCCTTTTTTATTGCTAAATTATAAAATTTACCATCATTAAATTTTAAAATTTTTATTACTCATAATTATCCTGATAAAAAAAATTAAATTAAAATAAACATAATCTTCCAAAGGGTGTACTAAAACAACTGTAATCAAAATATACTAAAATAATTGTAATTTCTCAAAGATTAAATTAATAATTTACTCAAAAAGCATTTGTCACGTTTTGTTTTTACTTTTGTACCTAACAAAAGTTACCCAGAAAACAGAAAAAATTTCTATATGAAGTAAAAAGAATAGCAACTCAAAAACCATGCAATATAATATCCATCCACCACTGAATTGTCCTACAACATCCACCAAAACCTTCTTAGTTATCACCAACTAATAAGTAATAACTCACTCTTAGATGGATGTGGCAGGAATAATTACAGTTATTTCTTTAATTCCATTAAAATGAAGATTAGTTTAGGGGTTGAATTGTAAACCATACATGTTATAAGGCATGTATGTATGGATGGATGTATGTATGTGTATACGGTAGTTGTAAGAAGTTGTGAATGTGTAATAATAAAGAGGAGCTTTCTTCGTGAAAGCGAGGGTTCACGAGGAGAGTAATGAGTTGAGGGCTGTGGAGACACAAAAACATGTGGTACACGCATCCACACACCTTCTAGGAACTTGCAATAATGCATTATCAATATTATTATTTATTATGATTTAAATGTACAAATTACATCGACTTGGGGTTTGTTTTCTTTTTCCTTTATGGTTTCGATAAACCATACACACTTTGTTTTCGAATTTATTTGAGATGTACTGATTCCGCTTTCCTAGCATTTTTTTATGGCTTCTTTTCGCTTGTCCAGCTAATGAGAAAAAATTGCCTCCTTTGTACAGTGGGTCGTTGGATCAATTGATCCAATGATTTTAATTTATTTAAATGTTTTTAATATTTTTTAAAAATTATAATTATTATTTTATATTTATTATTATATTTATAATTATTATTAAATCAATTCATACTTGTAAAATTAAAAAACATGTCAAATGAATATAAATGGTCGACAATTCTCTACATGCCAAAGATAATCATTTCCCCTGCCAACAAGACAAACCCTAATTAAATCAAATTTCAGCCTTCATTTATAAAAATTAGACTGAATTCATGGGTTGAATGGAAAAATTAGTGAATTACTCCAATCTTTAATTTGATTGGACTTGAAAATCATTTCCTCCACATAAAAAAAAAAAGGTTAAAAATTGAGTGTAGGACGTTGATTTGCTTTAATACCTCTATTCATAGAGCGGAAAAAATTAGTTTGCCTCAATGGATTAACTTATTTCAACTCTATAAATAAGATTGTGTGTGCATGTACACTAATAATTTAATAGTTTATTTTGAAAAATAACTTTTAGTTTGGTCTATCAAAGCTCATGGCGCTTAAGTGAGTTGGGTGAGTCGGTCCTTGTGAGCATTTTATTTTTTATATTTTAAGTTAAGCTTCAATCTATTTTTTTAGAAGTTTAGTTCTATTTTTTAAAGATTGATTGTTTTAATACCTAATTTTTATCATTCAAAATAATTACAATGATATTTTAAAAAGAAAAATAACATATTTTAAAGTTTAATATATTTTTTTAAAAGTTTAATTTAATGTTTTGAAATTTAGTTGTTTTGAATACTAATTTCTATCATTAAAATAACTAAAAGTATATTTTTTAAACAATATAAATAGGCCCATGGGCCATGACCCATAATGAGCTGGGATGAGCTGAAATTTTTTAGTCATGAATTATATAAGATCTGACCCAGTTGAAAGCTCTATATTCATACCTTATTCAGATTGAATATTATTATTTAATGGGTAAAAAGATGTTTAATAATTTACCTAGATCTTTCTAGATTTATCAAACTTAATTATAAAAAAAATTAATTTACATATATATATATATATATATGGTTATCATTAACTTCTTCATGATCGGACTAATAAATTTTAGATAAGAGCGTTCACCAATTCAATAATGCTTTCAATTTTAAAAAGAATTGTTTAAAACCTTTATGAATTGGGTTGCAGATTCAATTTTAACAAAATTCATTAAAAATTTTGAGCTGGTAAGACTATCAATTTCACGCCTTATCTCTAATGCAATTACACTAAGTAATGTTATTAGACTTGAACTAATTCGTGATTCGACGACCCAAGGCCATAATCTGTCCACGTCACCTTTTTTAGACTATTGTGCAAGAGGCTCAAATGACCCAGCCGAGTCTTTGCCGACCTGT
Organism: Biancaea sappan; assembly: GCA_037074585.1. Classification (NCBI taxonomy): domain Eukaryota; kingdom Viridiplantae; phylum Streptophyta; class Magnoliopsida; order Fabales; family Fabaceae; genus Biancaea; species Biancaea sappan. Next base: position 50,102,356 of record CM073496.1, on the reverse strand, counting down.
TTGGCCTGATTTAATTTAAAAAAAAAATTTATCATCCCTATCTCAAAAACTAAGCTTCATCTATCCTTCATCATCGTCGTCTCTTGCTCGTCTATGCTCAATAGGTGCTGGGCAGAAGAAAAAGAAAAAATTCTTAGTTCAAGTTATGTGTATATATGAATTTATTGTAATGAGCAGTGACTATTTGAATTTTTGAATTAAAAATATTTTTTTGGTTTTTATATTTAATATAATAATAACAATAATAAATTGAAAAATTTACACATAAATTATTTATTTTACTTATTTTTAAATTTGTTTATAAACATATATAGGTATATATATAATTTTAAAATATTTTAATTTATTTACCCAATTCAGTAATTTATTGATGACCCGACGATTAAACCAGTAGTTCGATGACTCAAAAGTTAGCTCGGGTCAATGACCGGGCTGATTCTAATAACACTGATACTAAGTAATAATGTACATTTATTATTATTATTATTTTAAAAAAAGCAGATATCAAATTTTTCTAAGTCTATAATTACTTGACCTATTATAATTGTATACATTTTTTTAAATTAACAATAGTTTAACCAACAATACTCCTAGCATTGTCCCACTCCTCCCCGGCGCGCGCATATTTGGACAGGTTTGGATATCCAAATTTAAGCTTGTTAAAAATCAGACAAAAATGAGCCAGTTTATTTTTTTATTTTTTATTTTTTATATATTTATATTATATTATTTAGTATATAAATAACATCACTTTATCATATTTTTATATTTTATAATATTATATTCAATAATTATAATAAATTTGGATATCAAAACTTTATAATATTTTAAAAAATAAATATAGAATTTTTAAATTTAAATATAATATAGTTTATTTAAAAAGAAAATATGAAAATTAAAGTTATTAATTATTTAAAAATATTAAAGAAGTAATATTTTACATGCACAAATTGTATTTTAATATAAAATTATTGAATTTTTATTAAAATAATTTTAATATTATATTATTTAAATATAAAAATAAAAATAAATAAAAGCTTGGCTCGTTAACTAGCATGGGCGGGCCTAAACATTATATTTCAGGCCCGTCCAAAAACAAGTAGGGCCTATTTTTGGCCAGTTTATTTTGACAGTGTTAAATACTCCTGCCTATAATGACAAAAGAGCTTTTCATGTTTGAAACACTAGTATCTAAAAGTTTAACTTTAACTAATTTGATTTAAGTTGGATGGAATCACAAGTGTAAAATCCTTACAGCACTAATTTTATTTATTCACAAGACTATACTTAAAAGGAAAAAAAATTTGATCCACTTGAAACAAATTTACAACCACCAAAGATGGAGTTGTTGATAACTCATTCAAAGCCCCTAATGTTTTAGAGCATATTCGCTAGCCAGCAAAAGGGTTGACAAAAGATGGAATTTCGTCACCTTCATCTTTTTGTAGCATTTGGTAGCAGTGAATGGCGCTCAACAGAAAGCACACGATGAAAAATTGATTTTTCGTTTTCCAACATAATTGTACAGATGTTTTTCATTGCTGGGTGAAGGGAAAAACGTGAGGGAGAAACGGATTTCATCCATGGATGCCAAGTTTGCCGTTCACTGTTCTTGGAAATTTCATCTTTCTCCTCAATTGAGATGTGAGCTTGTGTTGACCAAGATCTCCTCTCCTATGTTTTCCACCTTCAAAACAATGGTGTCGATGTGTGCGCGTTGGACAGTGAGAGAGGCAGAGAGGTGTGTGTATGTTGTTCTATGCAAGAGGAGACTAGCTGAGATGATGAAGGAAAAATGGGTATGATTGTGAAGGATGGGTTGAACAACACATAGTGTTGAAAAAATTGATTGAAAGTGGTGGGACCCACAAGAAGAAAATTTGCAAAGGTGAAGGAGGTTTGATGGAAGTCCCACATTGGTGGGTTTTCAAAGGAGAGCTTGGCAACTAGGCTATATATAGAAGCTTTACTTCCTTGTATTTCTTGTACCAATACAAGACACATTAGCTTGTATTTAATTCTTTCTTTCTTTATACTCTTGTTCTAGAGTGATGAGAGATGTAAGTTAAATACATGCTTGAGAGTGTGTGGGTGTATTTGGGTATCAGTTGGTATATGATATTGGGTACCAGGTATTTAAGAGAAGTTTCTGTGTGTTATAAAAATTTACACATAGTATTTTCTCTGGTTGTCTTTGACAACGGTCGTGGTTTTTCTCCGATTTTGGAGTTTCCACGTTATTTTCTAGTGTTATGATTGTGAGTATTGTTTCCTGTTATTTCTTTGATTTATTTGTGCCAAGATATTTTTCAAGGGGGAAAGGTGTTTTTTTGCCAACAAGTGGTATCAAAACTTATGATTCGGTAGGATGTTAAATTCTTAGTATGCTCTTGTGGTTGCAGTTTTGTCTGATCTTCCACAATCAGAAAAGAATTGTTCCCGGTTGCTTGAAGATTGTTCTTGGTTGCTGGGTTACTGGAACGAAGTGTGGTATTGTGAAAGTGTATGTCTAGGAAAGTTCTGGTTAAGAAAAGACTAGGTACTTAAGGGTGTCCATTGTGACCAACCTCTCTTTCCTGAGAACTTACCTGGTGTACTATTTACAGTTGTGTTCACTATTTCAGTATATAGTTGCAATGTCAAATTTTTCCAGCGCGATGAGATTTAACATAAAGAAATTTGATGGGAGGATCAATTTTGGCTTGTGGCAAGTACAAGTCAAAGATGTGCTGATACAATCTGGGTTATACAAGGCGTTGAAGGGGAAGGTTTCCAGTAAGGATTTTGAAAAGAGCGGATTTAGTATGAGCGATGAAGATTGGGAGGAACTAGATTTGAGAGCGGCAAGTGCAATTTGTCTGTGCCTGGCCAAGAATGTTCTTGCAAATGTGCAAGGAATATCAACAGCCAAAGAATTCTGGGAGAAGCTCAAAGGGTTGTATCAGGCGAAGGGTATCTCAAATCAATTGTTACTGAAGGAGTATTTTCATACGCTTCGTATAAAAGAAGGTACAAAAATATCAGATCATCTCAGTGCTCTCAATGGTATCGTATCTGAACTAGAGGCTGTCGGAGTCAAAGTTGATGATGAAGATAAAACGTTAAGGCTCATATGGTCTCTTCCGTCTTCCTATGAGAACATGAAACACATTTTGATGTATGGGAAGGAGACTCTAAACTTCGAAGAAGCTGCCAGTAAAATTATTTCTGAGGAAAGAAGGTTAAAATATAAGGGTCGCTCTATACCTTCGTTAGACTCAATGGCGGTAGCTAGAAGTGGGAGTAAAGGGAAGAAGAATATGGATAAGAATGTGACTTGCTAGAAATGTGGAAAGTCTGGACATGTAAGGAGAAATTGTCCAGGTGGAGCAGGTTCGGCAAAAGGCTCCGAGGAAGATGCAAACTCTGTCTCTCTCATTGTGGGGGAGGAATTTCTCTGAAAAGTGAGAAGTTTGAATCCTCATGGCATGTCCGCGTTGCCATGAAAGAAGATGAGTTGCTACTAGCGGGTCCACAATTGCACATGGGCATTGGTTGGCATTGATGCAAGATGTGTAGTGGGATGATATCGATGGCTGAAGAACTTCCAAGGAGAGCCAACATTGGAAGTTGAACCATAAATTTTTCAGCAGGAATTTTTCGACATGTGCCGAGGTGAAATTCCTAGAATTGGTTAATTCTAGGTGGATATACTCTTTTATGGTGGAGTATGGTAGTTCTTGGAACTATGATTGTCGGTATAGACAATAAATCAGCAGATGTGGTTACTTTCAATCAAGGTGGAGATTTGTTGAAAAAATTAATTGAAAGTGGTGGGACCCACAAGTGAAAGAAATGGTTGGATCCCAAGAGGGGGGGTGAATTGGGTTTTATAAAAATTTTCACAAAACTTAATTGGAAGTTAAAATGATTTTCTGAAATTGGACAATGTTAAAGATAATAATTTAATTCAGAAAATCAAAGTGTTATCAAGATGAATAATTTTATAGTGCAAGGAATTAAGGAGAAAATATAAATCTACACACGTTAATTAATACTTGAAGTAGAAATCAAATATAAACGCAAAGCATTAATTAATTAACTTCAAATGTAAATAGAGTAGGGATAGAGAAAGCAAACTCAGAGATTTATACTGGTTCGGCTAATCTCAAGCCTACATCCAGTCCTCAAGAGACCACTTGAGTATTTCCACTATAATTGCAAGTTTAATTCAGGTACTTGCAAACCACTACAACATAGATCTTTTTTTTTTCTCAAGGGTGTCTATCCCCCTTACAACGTGTTTTCTCTCAAACACTAACTCAAGGAACCAATCCTTGAGCAACTAAATTTAAAGGCTTAAGGAAAATAATGGTGGACACTCTCAAAGTGTAGATAACGCAGAAATTAAGCTCAGAATTTTTCTCTAACAAATTAGAGAGAATGGAACTCAAGATAATATGAAAAATGAACAATTGAAGCTTGATGCAAATGGTGTTATGAAGTCCCCTTTATATAGTGAAACCTTGCTGCTACAGTGACTGCTTTAGTCAGAATTGCTACAGTAAGCTTCATCATCATTTTTCAACCTTTCTACAACAACCAAAAAACTTTATCAACCTTTTTCAACAATCAATATCTTTTTCAAATTTGCTACAGTAAAAAGTATTCTTTTTCAAAGTTTATTACAACAACCAATAAACTTTATCATACTTTTTCAACAATCAAATTCATTTTTCAAAAGTGCTACAGTAAAAGATATTCTTTTTCAAAGTTTATTACAACAACCAATAAACTTTATCATACTTTTTCAACAATCAAATTCATTTTTCAAAAGTGCTACAGTAAAAGATATTCTTTTTCAAAGTTGATTACAACAACCAATAAACTTTATCATACTTTTTCAACAATCAAATTTCTTTTTCAAAAGTGGTACAGGAAAAAGTATTCTTTTTCAAATTATATTACAACAATCAATAAACTTTATCATACTTTTTCAATAACCAATAAAGTTTATCATACTTCTTCAACAATCAAATTTCTTTTTCAAAAGTGCTACAGTAAAAATATTCTTTTTCAAATTATATTATAACAACCAATAAATTTTATCAAAAATCAATTTATACTACTATATTTAAATTTATAAAGCATTAAATATATTTGGGCCAAGAAAGATTGAATCATGCATTTGGGCCAATAAGATTAAATCATTCATTTGGGTCAAGAAGATTAAATCATATTATTTGGGCTAAGAAAGATTAAATCATATATTGGGCCAAGAAGATTAAATCATTCATTTGGGTCAAGAAGATTAAATCATTCATTTGGGCCAAGAAGATTAAGTCATACTATAATTCCCACATATTTGTCATCATCAAAACTTATAGCATAATACATTAGGGCTAACAATCTCCCCCTTTTTGATGATGACAAATCACCAAAGAAAAATATGTTACAATGTAATAATCATTATACAATATACACATATTTTTCTTTCCATATTCTTCTCCCCCTATTTGACATCAACAAAAAGGTATAAGAAAGACAATATATAAAGGCTAAAGCGTATTCCTTCTTTAAGCAAGAATATCATATGACGTCATGGGGTAAAATTTCATCAAAACTTATCATTGATATGCCAAAAATATATAGTTAAGGAAAACATTGCATCTCATATAAAGTGACCATAAAAATATAGAGCATTTAAGTATAGATTAGGCTCCCCCTCAATCAATGCATATTAAACAAATGTAATTTTCAAGATGTATTCATATATGTATCTTGAGGATGAGCACCTACAAAAATTTTGACAACCACTCCGATGCTTAAGTTAGTAATGTAAATCAAGGATTAAAGGCAAAATTAACTACTTACGGTCGCATGCATCAAGCATTATCATAATGCAAGGAAATCATTGCCTTTCATTTGCCCACAAAAGCATTATATGTAAGTATGTGTAACAATGAAGATGTATTATCCTCTACACATTTCATTTTATTTAAAAAAAAAATTTTTTTTTTGACTTCTCATTTTCTATGAGTGCATGTGGAATCATGACATATTATTCATAGCCTTCGCTCATGATGCATGAATAGCATACACAACATATGTTCTTAGATACATGTAATCATAGCATGATGCAATCAATCATGTATATTATACTGAAAGCTCTCAAAAACAATACAACAAAGCAGAGAAATACGGTTCTATTTATCACCATTTTATTAATCCTTAAAATTTTTAATCAAAACAAATTAAATCAGCCGCAAATCCACCGAAAATTGACTTTCGTGGTTTTGCCATTAATGCGACGCGTTGTTGGTGTGCATGCGTATCCTAGAGTTCTGGCTTCCAGCTAGCAAAATCCGTAGGATAAGCGTGTAGGGGTGCGGTGAAGAGATATCTTCGTTGGCTCTAAGTCATCATTTTCTCTCTATAAAGACTGCCCCAGAGCTCTCAATTACCACACCACAAAGAGTATTCATCTCTGAGCCTACAACTTCCTGACATTCCTCTCTCTTCATACTCCGACAAAAATTTCTAAAAATTTCAAACCATGGCAGCAAGAAAGTTCATTGATCTCACAGTAGAGGCCAGGGAGGAAGAGCTCGACTTAAACTTGAGTCTAGGAAGGGACAAGGGTAAAAGGCCTTTGGAGGGATCTCAGGAGAATCGAAAGAAGAAGATGAAGATCGAAGAAGCTGAAGAGATTAGTACAGGCCATACGTCAGAAGACAAAATTGCTTGTCTGGAGCAGGAGGTGAAGAAACTCAAGAAGATGATAGAGGACCAGGAGAAGTTAGCTAAACGCAACAATGCGGCACTGACTTCAAGAATAGATAGGTTCTTCTATTGGTCTACCCAATGCTTCTGCAATCAACAACAAAGAAGTGTTGATTGTATGAATGGGATTTACACTACCCTCCGTGACATTGCTCAGTCTCTTGCTCCAAGGAATGGCCGAGGGGTGATGATACAATACGGGCCTCCTAATCCAAGACCACCTCGCCTGTAGATTGCTCATGCATGAGCAAACCTTCCTTTTTTTTTTTTTGCAATGTAATCCTTCAGTTTATTTTTTTAATGCAAGTGGTTTCTTTTATTGGACGATACAAAAAAAATAATAATAAAGAAAGATAAAAGAAATCAGCTACACAAATTTAGCACAGTATATATATATTGAAAAATATATATCCATTTTAAAGATGGAAAGAATTTTCTGGCATGGACATATATATCATTTCAAAGCAAAAGTAAGTTACATACTTATCAAGATAAAACATATTATAACCTGAGTATGTAGTACAATAATTGAGGTAATATAGATTAATAAGATATAATCAGATATAAACTATAATTCATAAACAATCGTTCATAAGCTATAGCTTATACAAAGGATATGACATGCATAATGCTCAAACCATGATGTATTGAATATTTAAAAATAATTTAAGTATTTAACATATTTTTATATGCAATGATATTATCAAATATGTAAGATTTCGTAAAATAGTATATCATTGCTATGAAAATATGTCAATGATAACAATTTGCTAGTATAGCTAATTAAGATCAAAGAGTATCATTCAATTAAATAATAAAGTAGTAGCGGATAGAGATACTCATCAATTTTGGCAAACTCTTGTTACTTCTTGAAGTCCCTCCTTAAAATGTTGATATCTTTATTTTCTTCATTGCCCTTCTTTTGATCCTCTCCTTTTGCAATTTTAATGGTCTTCATTGATTGATTATTTGCAAGATCCTCTTTACTTAGCGTCTAGTGTTGGCATCTGGCGTTAGGCGTTGGTTCACAGATTGACATATATAAGTCTTGCTGGTCAACCACTGATGAGCTAGCTGGTCGACCAACCAACTGCAAGACACTTTTAATGGAGTACTTTGATTCTCAAATTAGTGATGTTCAAATAAATCTTCAACCATCAGGAGAAACAATACATTATGTTCAAAGTATGCCATGCTTCCATAAAATGCATTTGTGTGAGGATTTTTGATTTTATTGAAAATATTTAAATAAGATTACAATAAAGATAAACATTACAAGTAAGAGTAATCTTATTGATGTGAAACCAAGGGAAATATGCATGTAATGAAAGCAAGTTGTCGTGATGCGATAAATAAGAAAGTTCAAGCTAAATTTAGAAGAAAGATTTTAGCTCAAAGCAAAAATCATATCTTTAGGCCGCACACCTAAGAATCATTTTTAGAAATAGCATGCATGAATATCAAAGATAGATGAAAGGCATGCTAGAAAACAAATATAAGCATTTGATACAGTAAACATATCAATTAAATTTCTTACAATACATTCCAACTTATATGTTTACTTGTCCATTGCCTCCTTTTGATGCAAGAGAGTGGAGTTTGAATGATGTAGCCATTGAAAAGTCATTTCCGCTCCTTGCTTCGAGGCAAATCTGCAAATTAATCCTTTGTCTTTGGTACCCAAATTTCTTTGGGTCCGCCTGGGTCATGAGTTCCTTTTTGAACCCATTTCATTTTAACTCCATGAACAAGATTTTTCTTATAAAAGCATGAGTAAGATTTGTGTCCTTTTAGTCCACAATAAAAACAAGTGCAAGTTGGACTATTTGACATCTTTACAGAAACAAAGAAGTTTTTAGAATGCTTTTGGTTTGATTTCTTTTTAGAAACAAGACCAACTTTGTTAAACATTCTTCTTTGTTTCAAAACTGAGGTATTTAAAATTTCTCTACCTTGAGAAAATTTTGCAAGTGTGTTTTTAAGATTATTATTTTCCTTTTTCAAAGAATCACACTTGGTACAAAAGCAATTTTTGTTGGTAGAGATATTTGCTTTTAAAATCAAATTCTCTTCTTGCAAAGTTTTGTTTTGATTTTCAAAAACAAAATTCTCTTCCTTGGAAATAGAAAATTCGTTTTTCAATGTTTCCAATTCATTTTCAAGAGAAGAGTTTTTCTGTTTTGAAACATTTAGTTTCTTTGCAAGTATTAGAGATTCTTTATGTAAATCATCAAAGGCATCTTGTAATTCTTCAAAAGAGTAGTCAAATGAATTTACCTCATCTTTATTTCTGGCCACAAGACAAGTGTTGGCTTCTTCATTTGTGTTCTCCTCATCAGAATTGCTATTTCCCCAAATGGAAGATAAGTAAGCTTTCTTTGATGATTCAACTTTTGGTTGTGGTTTCTCTTTTTCTCCTTTTTCTTTTTCTTCTATCTCCTTGGTGATTTGAGATTTTTCTGTAAGTTCAACACCAAGAGCTTGCAATTGATTAAGCACAAGTTGTATCTCATTAATGGTTTTACAATTGTTCATTTGAGCAATTTCAAGTTCATTAATGAAACTTCTATACCTTAATTCCTCAGCAATAAGATCTTCCTCATGTGCAACTTCAAGAATTTCCCACATTTCTTTTGCAGTTGCACAGTTGGAGATTTTGAAAAATTCATCTTGACTCAATGCACAAGAAATAATCAATTTTGCCTTAGCATTGAGTTGCATTAAACTTCTTTCAGTATCATTCCATTCACTCTTGGGTTTTGGAATGCATTTTCCTTGTTCTTCCTTGACAGGCATATAAAAACCATTTTCTATAACTTCCCATAGTTTATGGTCTACTGAAATTAAAAACATTTTCATTTCATACTTCCAATATTGAAAATGATTAGCATCAAAAACTGGAGGTTCTGTGAAAGAATAATTTTCAGACATAAACCAATCATTAAATCCAACCATGTTTACTCTTAGACGGTTAAGTCTCAAATCAAGAGCCCAAGCTCTGATACCAATTGAAAGAAATGGTTGGATCCCAAGAGGGGGGGTGAATTGGGTTTTATAAAAATTTTCACAAAACTTAATTGGAAGTTAAAATGATTTTCTGAAATTGGACAATGTTAAAGATAATAATTTAATTCAGAAAATCAAAGTGTTATCAAGATGAATAATTTTATAGTGCAAGGAATTAAGGAGAAAATATAAATCTACACACGTTAATTAATACTTGAAGTAGAAATCAAATATAAACGCAAAGCATTAATTAATTAACTTCAAATGTAAATAGAGTAGGGATAGAGAAAGCAAACTCAGAGATTTATACTGGTTCGGCTAATCTCAAGCCTACATCCAGTCCTCAAGAGACCACTTGAGTATTTCCACTATAATTGCAAGTTTAATTCAGGTACTTGCAAACCACTACAACATAGATCTTTTTTTTTTTCTCAAGGGTGTCTATCCCCTTACAACGTGTTTTCTCTCAAACACTAACTCAAGGAACCAATCCTTGAGCAACTAAATTTAAAGGCTTAAGGAAAATAATGGTGGACACTCTCAAAGTGTAGATAACGCAAAAATTAAGCTCAGAATTTTTCTCTAACAAATTAGAGAGAATGGAACTCAAGATAATATGAGAAATGAACAATTGAAGCTTGATGCAAATGGTGTTGTGAAGTCCCCTTTATATAGTGAAACCTTGCTGCTACAGTGACTGCTTTAGTCAGAATTGCTACAGTAAGCTTCATCATCATTTTTCAACCTTTCTACAACAACCAAAAAACTTTATCAACCTTTTTCAACAATCAATATCTTTTTCAAATTTGCTACAGTAAAAAGTATTCTTTTTCAAAGTTTATTACAACAACCAATAAACTTTATCATACTTTTTCAACAATCAAATTCATTTTTCAAAAGTGCTACAGTAAAAGATATTCTTTTTCAAAGTTTATTACAACAACCAATAAACTTTATCATACTTTTTCAACAATCAAATTCATTTTTCAAAAGTGCTACAGTAAAAGATATTCTTTTTCAAAGTTGATTACAACAACCAATAAACTTTATCATACTTTTTCAACAATCAAATTTCTTTTTCAAAAGTGGTACAGGAAAAAGTATTCTTTTTCAAATTATATTACAACAATCAATAAACTTTATCATACTTTTTCAATAACCAATAAAGTTTATCATACTTCTTCAACAATCAAATTTCTTTTTCAAAAGTGCTACAGTAAAAATATTCTTTTTCAAATTATATTATAACAACCAATAAATTTTATCAAAAATCAATTTATACTACTATATTTAAATTTATAAAGCATTAAATATATTTGGGCCAAGAAAGATTGAATCATGCATTTGGGCCAATAAGATTAAATCATTCATTTGGGTCAAGAAGATTAAATCATATTATTTGGGCTAAGAAAGATTAAATCATATATTGGGCCAAGAAGATTAAATCATTCATTTGGGTCAAGAAGATTAAATCATTCATTTGGGCCAAGAAGATTAAGTCATACTATAATTCCCACATATTTGTCATCATCAAAACTTATAGCATAATACATTAGGGCTAACAACAAGAAGAAAATTTACAAAGGTGAAAGAGGTTTGATTGAAGTCCCACATCGGTGGGTTTTCAAAGAGAGCTTGGCAACTAGGCTATATATAGAAGCTTTACTTCCTTGTATTTCTTGTACCAATACAAGACACATTAGCTTGTATTTAATTCTTTCTTTCTTTATACTCTTGTTCTAGAGTGATGAGAGATGTAAGTTAAATACATGCTTGAGAGTGTGTGGGTGTATTTGGGTATCAGTTAGTATCTGGTATTGGGTACCGGGTATTTAAGAAAAGTTTCTATGTGTTATAAAAATTTACACATAATGTTTTTTCTTATTGTCTTTGACAACGGTCGTGGTTTTTCTCCGATTTTGGAGTTTCCACATTATTTTCTAGTGTTATGATTGTGAGTATTGTTTCCTATTATTTCTCTGGTTTATTTATGCCAAGTTATTTTTCAAGGGAAAAAGATGTTTTTTTCCCAACACATAGATGAGACAAAGTTGATCTCTCTCTCCTCTGTTGTTCTCTTTTTTGTTTTCTCACTTCACCCCAATCTCTTGCTCCATTTCACTGTCGACCTCTCTCTCGGAGATTTTCACCCATTGTCTTTGATCTCTCTTAAAAAATGATCAATCTCTCTCTTGTCCTTTATTGATCTCCTTCTCTCTTTGTTTTCTCACATTTTGAATGACTTCATTTTCTTTTTAAAAACAATTTTAATTTAAGAGTAATTTAGTAAAATTACTCCATATGTTTCATTTTGTTTCCTTTCAAAAATTCATACCTAGCACAATAATAATTTTTTTTATGTTATATCAAACGATTTTTTTTTTATTCTCTTATTTCTTTCCCCTGTCCCTTTCATGTTACATCTTTCTTTTCCTTTCTTTTCATTCGTACCAAACATGTTCTCGATGTCTACCCTCAAAAGAAAAAGTGAAGTATAAAGAAGATTGGAGTATGGTGATATTATTATTTATTTATTTGGAATAGGCTTCAGTGTTAGATATGCTTCGGATTGGTCCCTTCAGTGTGGAGTTTGGGACACCCTCCTTTTTACTTTATTTCATTTTGACTCATAAAGAAGAAATCAAATCTGTTACTTACAAAATTTGACACATTAATAATGTGCACTTCTGCGCCTTCATGTCTACCGTTTTCACTCATCACACTCATCTCTATAATTCAATTTATCTCGTTAGGTATTTTTTATTTTTAATTCTGACCATTTATTATTTAATCTAAAATAAAAAAGTTAAGATAAGCAATATCACCATGCTATTTGTATAATATTGTGAAATTATATTTTATATCATAATTATAAAATAGCAAAACTTATATTATGTCCTCTATATTTAGGAATTCTTTGCTCGAAAAAAAAATCATATTATTCTAACCAAACAATTAATGATGTGAGAATCGGACTGGATTGGTCAAATTGGAAGGTGGTTAGGTTCGGTTCGCCTAAAAAATTGACTAAGGAGTTAAATCAGAGTTGAATCAACCGAACCAGTTGATTGGATAGTTAAACCGGTTTTGTCTTTTTTTTTTTTCTGGGGGCAAATTTTTTTTTTTGGGAAAGATTTTTTTTCCTGTTGTCAATAGTTGCATGAGAAAGACAAAAGTTAATTTTACAACTATCAAATATGTCATTGTTCAGGTAAACAAATAAAAAGAAACAAAAATATAATCCAAATAGAAGAAAAACTAAACAATATGGGACTTAACTCACTCTTTTGAAATAGAAAGACTTTTACAAAGTTATTTTCACAATAAAACTTAACTTAAAATTATGGATATTATAAGTTGTGATGAATTATCAATTATAGATTAATTTATTTTTTATTTCTTTCACTTACTGTTATGAATAATCAATTATATAAAATATTTTAATATTTTAAATTATATATATTTTTAATATTTTTTAATTATCATCAATTCGACCACGATCCAACTATTGAACTTTAAACTAATAATTCTACCGATTCAATAACGGCCTGATTTTGAAAACCATGCAAACAATACAATATTTTACGTCCCTTCTCATACCTTAGGAAATAGAATTTTTGACCACTAAATTTTGATCTATCAAAAATTATTTCCACTCTTGTTTCCATTCCTGTTTCTATAAAAACTTTTTACTCAAACCAAATCAGACATGGTGAAAAGGGTCACAAGAATCAAGACACCTCATGCTGTAACTCAAAATTCATTTACTCTGAAAACAAAAAAACAGAGAGAGAGAGGGAGAGAGAGAGAGAGAGAGAGAATACAGTGAGGCCAAATGAGTACTCACCACCCAAAGCTAAAGCCTCAGACTGACTGACACCTAATCCCCACACATCACATGCTTTATGTGATAACTCATGAGTTAGGCCACAAATCACTGTAACTTTACTGTCTACTGCTACTCATCTTATTCTGAACAAAAACTTTTCCTTCCTCTCTCCATTTTCAGTTCTCAACATACTTAGAAAGATAAATTATCATATGATAGCTCTCTCGGTGTGAATGTGTGATTACTTAGGTAGGGCCAACTTGAATCATTTGCCTTGTGACCATTGAACACAGAAGCTTTTCCCTGGCATGCCTCAGTGCATTTAGAGCTTCAATCACACTCTCATTCGCTGGGTTTGCATTTCTTACCTCTTTTGTTGTTGTTGTTGTTGATGGAAGTTTCACTGGAACTAATGCCAGAGAGTCATCTGTGTAATCCCCATCTTCATCCTCGTGTTCTGTCACTGAGGATCTCGAGCTTAAACTAGAAGGCCTGAAACATAATCCCAATCTCAAGATTTGACTACTGGGTTTAAAGACAAACTATTTACAATCAATAATATTAATAATAATACCTGCTTTCTTCATTCTTCAAATCCTGAGAATTGCAATCTTTTGAGCTTGAGCTTGAGCTTGAACTTGAGAATCTGACACGAATACCAGAAATTAGGCAGTTTAAACAAATAGGTACAACTTATAAGAATGTTTCATCAAATGCAATTACTCTGCATGTTCAAAGTAAATACCTGCTTTCATCAGTCTTCAAATCCTGAGAATTTGGGTTTGGATTTGGATTCTCAAACAGATTTTGAGGGGAAGTGTAACCTGAGTTTGAGTCAAGGGTGGAATTATCAACATCCTGAGTATCATAATCTTTTGTAATGGGTGGAGGGGGTTCTGAAGCATTGTGCTTTGCATTTTCTGACATAATTGGGTTTAGTGAGTCACTGGAAGCTGAACTACTTGCGCTTGCTGGTGATCTGCAAGAACTTTCACATTTGTCTGACGAAGAGGATATGTTCAGAGAATCAAGCTTCTTCTTCAATCTTTGAAGCTTGTTCTCAGCTCTCTCTCTTAATTTGGTCTCATCTCTGAGTTTCTTTTCCAGCTCAACCAACTGTCCACCACCACGCAACCACAAGGATTTTTTATTAGAATTAAGGGATAAAGTTTGTCAGACAAAAAGCCTCAGGAAACAGAAACATCAGTGTAATTTTCCTTCCTTTTACACCAACAACCTAAATTGTAATACAGAAATACCAAAGAAGATGAAACAGAATATATTCAAAATTTGAAGCTCATGAAAAAGAAGAACCTTGTTGTTCATAGACTCAGCTTCTTCTTTGGCTAGCCTGGAAGCCTGTCTCTCTGCGAGCAATCTTCCTCTGAGGCACTCCACAGTATTCAAACCCTCATCTCCCTCCACTTTTTGGCCACTGAAATAATCCATAGAACAATGTGACTCCATTTTCAAAGACAACTCATCTCGGGATTCACAATGCAGAATGCGAGAAAGAGAAGAAGAAAGAAAATATAAGAAACCCCACCTCCATTTAGGCTCCTCTTTGCCAGTAACAGCAGCAACATGCCGATGCTCTGTGCTTTGAGCGCAGCAATTGCTCATCTTTGTGATAGTGAGTGAGACCCAGAAGAGCGATTCCTGTGATTTTAGAAGAAGCAGAAACCGTATTCAAAGAAAAAACACGCTATTTTTGGGAATTTGAAAACCAAAGGGGAATGAATCTAAGAATATTGCTCGCACCAACCAGCAGGTGCTTTTCAGGTGTAGGAGCGTGAGAGTTATAAATATCCACCTCCAATTCCAAAGCAAGCACATTTTGTACTTACTCAAGCCCAGAAAAAAAAAATTACACATTTTATTATTCATCTGAAACTGTAAGTCGGTAATTTTAAATTACTTTCTCAATGCTATTTTTTAATAAAATTATAGGATAATTAATTTAATATTTTTAAATCATTAAATTATAAATAATATTCATGTATCAAATCTCATATTTAAGTTAATGGAGAAAATTTCAAAGAATTTAATTTTATGTGATTTCATCTGGCTCAAATTAAATTCATTGAACTTTAATGAGTTTAATTAAAAAAATCATATTTAACTTTTGTGGAATTTTAAAAAATTAACTTAAAACTTTCTTACACGGTTTTTTCACTGATTAGTGATTGATTATAACGCTAAGATTTGTTGCGTAAAGAGAGTGATGTTTCTTTAGACAGCCTAAAGGGGCAACAGACCGAGAGTCATGAAGTCATCAAGCTGTTATTTTATTCTTTTTGAAGATTACAATTAGAATATTAACAATGACTTTGTCCCTTAACATAAAAATTATCGTTGTAATAACTGGATTGGATAGATCGATTCAATTGATTGGACTAAGAATTAATTTAAAATAATTCTTAAAATTAATAAATTATTAAACCGGTTGAATCAAATAATAATCGGTGCAAAATGAATCGATTAAACTATTTCACTTGATTTTTTTCTTTTTTTATTTTTTTTTATTTTGTTAATTCTATAATCAAGTAATGAAATAATTAATATTACAGATCAATCAATTTTGTTGCTGAAAGTTTTAGCAACTATAAAAACTATTGCTAAAAAGTAATGCACCTGAAAATGGAGATATCAATATCTTGATAATTTATAGATTTGATATAAGTAAATATTATCTTGATTAATAATATTTCCTTATTATTTGATCAATTTTTACTGTAAATTTTTTATTGTAAATATTATTTTGTGTAATTTGATATCAAATCTTATTTTTAATTGAATTTGTAAATTTATATTTATAATATTTAATTATGTATATTATTTTTTAATATTTTAAAGTAGATCAATTTTATCACGATCTAGATTTTGATCCTTGGACCGATGTCTCTGTCAGTTTGATTTTTATAAGAGTAAATCTGTGGAGAGCTCAACCCTTAAAGAAGTTTATGTTTATACTATTAAATCACTTTGAGATTTATATAAAATAATTTTTAATTATCATATAGACATACACACAAATT
Organism: Biancaea sappan; assembly: GCA_037074585.1. NCBI lineage: Eukaryota > Viridiplantae > Streptophyta > Magnoliopsida > Fabales > Fabaceae > Biancaea > Biancaea sappan. The sequence continues at coordinate 50,085,721 of CM073496.1, read as the reverse complement.
TTAAAATAATTTAATATTGATTTAATTCTGAAAAAATTCAAACTCCTTAAAATTTGAACTCTATGTAGACTTTTTTCTTTTCAAAACCTTGATGAAAACAATACTTTACTGTATATGGTCGGTAGGAGTGAAAATGAAAAAATAAATATTTACAATAAATTAAATATTATGCCATTCAAATTCAAATTCAAATCATCAGCGCATTGGATACATTGTTGGTTTGCTTATCACAGATGTATTTGTCATCGATACAAACGATGTAGCTTTGTAAACTAGGAACAATTTCGATTCCAACAATCAGCATGTGTTTAATAAAATTATTAAACATTAATTCCATTAAATTTTTTTTTGGGTATAATTATTCAAAATCTGTGTTTGGGATGAGAGGGGCATTTGAAAGAGTATGCATGTTTCTCTTGATATAATTCAGACACATGTAGTGTGTAGTCAGCATCATTTTATTATTTATTGTATCAGAAAATTAGGCATGTTGGGTTTTTTAAATTTTGAACATCCTCCAACAAACTTCTCATCTTATAGTACCCTCACGTGATGTCCATGACTTGTCTTTTCACCTCTGTCTTTCAAATCTTTATTTTATTTTACATTTTTTTTCAAATATCATCTAAACTTCTTATAATTAATATATATCAAAATTTTTTTTGATAAATATAACATTATACACAGTATATAATTATAGTTTCATTTTTATTATAGCAATAAAAACAAGTCCAGCTCTTCTACTTGTTATGGGCCCCACCATCCAATTGGTACGAGACTCACAAAAATATGTGAATCCAACATTGATTCGACAGACAATATGACAGAATTTAATACTCTCCTAAACTTATAACATCTAATAGAAGACTCTTGTCAATAAAATCATTTAAGTAATTTTATTCTTAGATAAAATCTAACATTGGACTATGATTTAACGTCCCATTTGAAAATAAAATCATTTAAGTAATTTTATTTTTAAAAATAATTCACGTTGTATAAAAATCATTTGATTGATACAAAATAAATTGGAGAAAAACTTTTATCGTAAATTTCAAATATTAAGCTTTTAATGATATTTTAAAAATTCAAGTCAGATTGATATTGATTTTCAATTATTTGGATGTAAGGTATTTTCCATCGTGAATCTAGATCTATTCAAGATTGTTAAAATTAAGATTTTAATTGTCTAGTATATTATAATTGACATAATAGATTAGAAACATATCAATAAATAAAAAATAACAAAAATTTAAAATGTTATAAGATTGATAAAATTGTAAGAATTTATTATTTAAATAGATATCATAGCATATTTAAATCTCACATAAGATTGTGATTATTCAAATTGTTTATAATTGTGAAATTTTAAAATTTAAATTGAGATTTTGACAACTTTAATCATGTCTCTAACATGGCTTCCTTTTTAAAAAAAAATGAGAAAAAATGATGAAGATGAAGCCTTGGCCTTTTTCAAAATCTACAAAATGAAAAAGTAGAAATAGGTGAAATGTGTCGAATAGGCAAGAGAGCACGTAGCAATAAATTAATAAATAAATAAACAAACAATGTAATTTATATATTTTTTTTATTGAACTGTATGTTTACAGTAAAATAAGAAAGAATCATAATGAATAGTATTATGAGATGGTTATGTAATTTGGCTTGCATTGCACTCAAAGCAAATAATGAGCAAGGCATCTCTTTACTTCATTTGCTTCTATATCTCAAATGCTTCCTTCCACCAACCTAATACACGTGATGATTCATTTTTGCAAAGTAATAAATAAATAAATATACCACTTTAAGTTTAAGCCTCAAGCTTGTACTATTTGACTGGATCACTTCTCCTGGCGGAGCCACTTGGCTCTCAGGGGGGGCACTTGCCCCCCCTGAAATTACGATATTGCCATTTGTTTTTTTTTTTTTGACCTCTTTTTTTTTTTGACCCCCCTCCTTTATTTTTTTTTTTCAAATTTCTAAATCCCAATCTCCCCCCCGCAGACCCGAGACCCCCACACCACGCACGCAGTCGCAGCGCCTCCCCTCCCTCTTCCTTACCAGACCCGACCGCCTCCCTCTCCCTCTGAATACTTGGAGTTGAAGACACGCCGACGCCTTCCACTTCCAGTCTGACTCCCTCTCCACTCTCTGCAGTCTCACTCCGCCACTACGCACAAGAGCCGTGGCCCCCAGACCCCCACGCACGCGGCGCCCGCGCCTCCCCTCCCTCTTCCTTATCAGACCCGACCGCCTCCCTCTGAACACTTGGAGTTGAAGACTGCCGACGCCGACGCCTTCCAGTCTGACTCCCTCTCCAAGAGCCGTGGCTGCCCAGTGCCCATCCTCCGCGTTCTTCCTCTCAAGGTCATGAGCCACCGCCCACCGGTCACCGGCCACCGCCACCAGCCTTCGACCACCAGCACCAGTCCACCACCAAGCTTCGACCGCCACGGCGCCACTCTACCTCCAATTCCATGTAAGCTTCTTGCCTTCTTCCTTCCCACTTTCTAGAATGAAAACCTTGTCAAATTTGGGGGTTTTTACAAATTGATGAAATTTTGTTAAATTAAGTGTTTGATTATGCTATTAGGATGATTATTAATATATTTGTGAAGTTATTTTATAAATTTTTTTTTGATGATAATTAATTTTTCATTCTTAAGGAGCTCTTTGTAAAATTTGGGGGGTTTTTATACATAGATATAAATCTATCAAATTAGATGATTAATTATACATTTAATCATTTATGATGATGACTAACATATTGGTGAAGCTAATTTTATGAAATTTTTTAGTTAATTTTTCACTTCATTGTTAGAGACTTTGTAAAATTTAGGGCTTTTGTACATAGGTCTAATTCTATTAAATTTGTTGATTGATTATGCTATTAGGATTTAGAAGAGGAGAGAATTTTGTAATGGAAAGATTTTTCAAGAGGAAATCACCATCAAATGAGCAACAAATTGAAATTAATTTAGATGAGTTGCCATCAGATCCAGGAAAGCGAATGAAAATTTTATCGTATCATCCTAATGATCGAGATAAGATACAAAGAGCATATTTACAAAGAGGACCATGCCAACCTAGTCAACATAATTTCCCCCAAAGAAAAATTGGAAATTCTTTAAGGAGATTTTGTCCCTCTTGGTTTAGTGAATTTGGCAACTGGTTAGAGTATAGTATAGAAAAAGATGCTGCATTTTGCTTATGTTGTTATCTTTTTAGGCCTGATTTTGGAAAGCAATCAGGTGGTGATACATTTGTGACAGAGGGATTCATGAAATGGAATAAGAAAGAAAAACTCTTAGCTCATGTTGGAGGTCCTAATAGTTCTCATAACATTGCTTGGAAGATGAGTCAAGATTTGATGAATCAAAATCAACATATTGAAGTTTCAATATCTAAGCAATCTGAACAAGTTCGTGACTTATATCGAAGGCGTTTAACAGCATCAATTGATTGCATTCGCTTTCTATTAAAGCAAGGATTAGCTTTTCGTGGTCATGATGAATCAAGCAATTCTAGTAATCAAGGTAATTTCCTTGAACTTCTAAAATTTCTTTCTGGACACAATGAATCAGTAAATTCTATTGTCTTAGAAAATGCTCCAGAAAATCATCAATTAATTGCTCCAGAAATCCAAAAAGATATTGTTAATGCTGCTGCATTGGAAACCACGAACGCTATTGTGTCTGATCTTAGAGATGAATTCTTTGCTATTCTTGTTGATGAAGCTCGTGACATATCAAATAAGGAGCAAATGGCTGTTGCTTTGCGTTATGTTAACAAAAATGGTAATATTGTTGAGCATTTTCTTGGTATTGTTCATGTTAAAGATACTACAGCTTTATCATTGAAAATGGCAATTGATGCATTGTTTAGCAAACATGGGCTTAGTACATCAAGAATTCGTGGGCAAGGTTATGATGGTGCTAGCAACATGCAAGGAGAATTTTGTGGTCTCAAAAGTTTGATCTTAAGGGAGAATCCATCTGCATTTTATGTACATTGTTTTGCTCATCAGTTACAACTTACGTTAGTTGCTATTTCCAAAAATCATATTGAAGTTGCTTCTCTTTTTAACTTGGTGTCCACATTATTAAATGTTGTTGGGGGATCTTGCAAACGACATGACATGCTTCGTGAAAAACAAATTGTGAATGTTAGAGAGGCATTGGGAAAAGGAGAAATTCTAAGTGGGCAGGGTTTGAATCAAGAAACTAGTCTTAAACGAGCTGTTGATACTCGTTGGAGTTCGCATTATGAAACTTTGATCAATTTGATATTGATGTATTCTGCTGTAATTGATGTTCTTGAAATTATAAAAGAAGATGGATCAAATGCAGATCAAAGAGCCGAAGCCAATGGTCTTTTACATTTGTTAGAGGATTTTGATTTTGCATTCACATTGCATTTGATGAAAATTGTCTTGGGTATTTTGAATGAATTGTCACAAGCATTGCAAAGGAAAGATCAAGACATCATCAATGCTATGAACTTGGTTAACATCACAAAGCAACGATTACAAACTATGAGGGATAATGGATGGGAGTCTTTATTGCAAGAAGTAACTTTATTTTGCAATATGCATGCTATTAACATCCCTAATATGGAGGATATATTTTTTTCTAAGGGAAGATCACGACGTGGAGGCAAAACTCAAGCTATCACAATAGAGCATCATTATCGTGTTGAATTATTTTATACTGTTGTGGACATGCAGCTTCAGGAACTTAATGATCGTTTCAGTGAGACAAATACTCGGTTGCTTCTTTGCATGGCTTGTTTGAATCCAGCCAATTTGTTCTCTGCTTTTGATAAGTCAAAGTTGATTGAATTTGCGAAGTTTTATCCATGTGAATTTTCTTCAACTGATTTAGTGATGCTTGATAATCAACTTGAGACATATATCATTGATATGCGTATGAATGTTGAATTTGCATCTTTGAAAGGAATCAGTGATCTTTTAGAGAAATTGGTTGAAACTGGAAGACATATTGTTTATCCATTAGTTTTTCTTCTTCTGAAGTTAGCAATGATTTTGCCTGTTGCCACGACAACTGTAGAAAGAGCCTTTTCTGCTATGAAGATTGTGAAGAATAGGTTACGTAATCGAATGGGAGATGCGTGGATGAATGATTGTCTAGTGACTTATATTGAGAGAGATGTCTTCAATAATATTGACAATGAGATGATTATTCAACGATTTCAGAATATGAAATCACGTAGAGGACAATTATAAAGTATGTAATTTATTTGATTAGATATATTAAAATTTTACGACTTTAACATTTATGTCTTTATTTTTATATGTATGGCTTTTAATTATTATTAATTTTTTAAATATTTTGCCCCCCTGACCCGGGGGTCCTGGATACGCCACTGCTTCTCCTTCCTTTGGGGGACACGTCATCTTCACTCTTCACCTGCGTCATCACAGAAAGAGAGAGGTTGGATCTATCAGCATTCATTGTTATATTAAAATTTACGATGAGCTTCACTAAATATTAAGTGTTATTTAATTGAATTTCAAAAATATATAATTTACTCTAAGGTATATTATTTATTAAGTCAAACACGCATGCGAATATTGATCGTTCTTACTATTTTATGAACTTAAATTATCTGTTTCTGTTGGCGGTTGCTTTGGGAATTAAAAATGGACATTGTAATTGTTATTATTATATTAAATTCTATTATTATCATATAACTACAATTAAAATCAATGATTGAAGAACCGGACCGGACCGGCCGGTTCGACCGGTCGGACCGGGAACCGGTCATGGATCCGGTCCGGTTCGATCAAAAAACTGGATATTTCGAAAACCGGTACGGAACCGGTCAAACCGGTTCTGAACCGGTGGAACCGGTCGGTTGACCGGTTCCACCGGTTGCTTCTTTTTTTTTTTTTAATTTTAGTTCCAGCCCCCAAAACGACGTCGTTTTGGGGGGTTCTTAAGAAAAAAAAAAGGGTCGAATTTCAGCTTCAGAAGCACAGCGCCACAGCCGGTTCACACTTCAGATCAAACATCAAAGAGCCCTAGCTAAAAGGGGAAAGTGGAAAACCGAAAACCTCAAAACCCTATAATCCGAGTCGCCGCTATCTGGGTCGCCGTCGTCTGGGTCGCTGCCGTCTGGGTCGCCGCCGTGCCTCGCTCCAATGTGATTAGTTCGATGTTCACCGTCGATTAGTCGCTTCTTCTTGCTGTTTTTGTTTGGATTGTCGTCGAACCCTCGAACCACCAGCGCCTCCATCTTTGAAACTCTGAAAGTTGGTCTCTTCTTCCTTGAGGTAAAGTTCTTCTGCTAACTCTGAAGTCTGAACCACCAGCGCCTCCGTGCCTTCCTGCTGCTGGTTCTTCTTGCCCGCCGCCAAGCCTTTTTTTTTTTTTGATTTTTGATGAAATATGCAGAGATTTTTGTTTATGATTCTTACTGGTGGTGTTTTTATGATTCTTGATTTTAGTTGATGATTCTGTTGGTGCTGGTGGTTTGTGAATTATAATTGCTTCAATTTTGTTTTCTTAGTTTTTGATTTTTGATTTTGATTCCTTATTAGACATGAATGATGATTCTGTTGGTGCTGGTGGTTTGTGAATTATAATTGCTTCAATTTTGTTTTCTTAGTTTTTGATTTTTGTTTTTGATTCCTTATTAGACATGAACTAATTTTAGTTTGATTAAGTGAAAAAAGATTGGATGAATTAAGTTTATTTTATTGGGAAATTGCAGTATTTAATTATCCATTGATTGATTCTTAGTCATGGATAATAATCAATCATCAGAAAGAGGGGAAAATCAATCTACAGCAGCCTCTTCTGCTTCATCAGTTCGTGGGAAATCTGATCCGGGGTGGGAATATGTTGCTTTTAAAAAAGAGGGGAAAACTAATGTGTATACTTGCTTATTTTGTTCATCAACATATAGAGGAGGAGGCATAAATAGAATGAAGCAACATCTTGCTGGCAAAACAGGTCAAATTAGTTCTTGTAAGAAGGTGCCGCATGATGTTCGCTATAGAATGATTGAGTCTTTGAAACAAGTGCAAAAGAAGCCAACAAATGATGAGATTGATGAAGCATATGATGAGCTTGATAAAAATGAAAATGTACAAGAAGTTGAGGAAGTTCAACCAGCTAAAAAACAATTACTTTTTCAAGGGAAAAGAAAAAGTGTAGGCCATTATTTTGCTCCTAGGACAACTTCAGGATCCCAACCGAGTCTTAAAAGTGTATTATCTAGCAAGGAAGCCATAAATAATGCTGACTTGGCAATTGCTAGGTGGTTTTATGATGCATGTATTCCTTTTAATGCAATACAATCTCCTTATTTTCCTCATGCTTTAGATGCGATTGCAGCTATTGGACCTGGGTATAAAGGACCAAATTATTATCAACTGAGGACAAATTTGTTAGGAAATTGTAAAAAAGAATGTCAATTACTCGTTGATGGTTATCGAAGCAATTGGGCTAAGACGGGTTGTACTATCATGGCTGATGGTTGGACCGATCAAAGACAAAGAACTTTGATCAACTTCTTAGTTTATTGTCCTAAAGGCATGGCTTTTGTGAAATCTGTTGATGCCTCGGATATAGTAAAAGATGCAACTAACTTGTGTAACTTGTTTTGTGAAATCATTGAGTGGGTGGGACCAGCTAATGTTGTTCATGTAGTGACTGATAATGCAGCCAATTATGTAGCAGCGGGCAGATTGATACATGATAAATATGAGCACATCTTTTGGTCTCCTTGTGCTGCACATTGCTTGAACCTACTTCTAAAGGACATTTGTAGTATGTCTCATATAGCAGATCTTGCATCAAAGGCATCAAAGATAATTGTCTTTATTTATAATCATATGGTTTTCTTATCTTGGCTCAGAAAAAGAGAAGGTTGGAGAGAAATTGTGCGTCCTGGAGTGACTAGATTTGCCACCACTTTTATTACTTTGAAAAGCATTCATGATCATAAGATTGATTTGCAAGCTTTGGTGGTGGATAAGCATTTTACATGTCATAAGTTAGCAAAGACTGCTACTGGAAAGGTTGTGAGTGCTATCATACTTGATAGTAAATTTTGGAATGATTGTTTCATTATAGTGAAGCTTGTGGCTCCTATAATCCGATTGTTACGAATTGTTGATTCAGATGAACAGCCTTCTTTAGGGTATGTTTATGAAGGGATGCTAAGGATAAAACATGCTATAAAAGAAATATTTAAGAATAAGGAGCATATGTATAAGCCTTACACAGATATCATTAAGGCTCGATGGGATAAGCACTTGAAGCGTAATCTTCATGCAGTAGCGTATTTTTTAAATCCTACCTTCTTTTATGATGCATCTTTTGTTGAGAGCAATAAGATCATGCAAGCACTTCTTGACATGTTTGACATCAGAAGTATATGTAAGGACATATCAGGTGCCATTAAAGAACTCCAACTATATCGTGATCGTGAAGGAACATTTAGTCGGGAAAGTGCTTATAAGGTTAGCAAGACTATACGACCTGGTTAGTACTATTTTAACATAAATATTTTCTTATTTTAATCTTTAGTTGGATTATCAAGTATATTTTAATGATTTGAATCTTTTGATTTTGTAGATCAATGGTGGTTCATGTATGGGGGGAGTGCTCCAACTTTACAAAAGTTGGCAATTCGACTTCTTAGTCAAACATCATCTTCTTCGGGCTGTGAGCGTAATTGGAGTCTCTTTGAACGTATTCATACAAAGAGAAGAAATAAATTAGAACATCAAAGATTAAATGACCATGTTTATGTTACATATAATTTGCGTTTAAAGAATAGGTATATTGATTTCTTTTTAGTTTAGTATGTCATTTAGTTTTGTCATGACTCATAATTAAATCATTGTTATTTTCATGATTTATTTTAGGTTGCAATACAAGAAGAGGAATTATGATCCTATTGATTATGAATCTATTGACAAAATTGATTTTTGGATTATTGAAGAAACACCCCCTGAATTTGATGATAATGAGTTTCAGAATGATATTTATGACGAGACTGCAATTCCTATACTTGGTGAATCTTCAAGACCTCATGGAGGTTAGTTTTTTTTTAAAAAAAACAAATTAGATAAATTATGTATGAGTATTAATCTTGTTAGTTGTTATGTAATGTATTTTTTAACTTTATTTCTTACTTAGGTGATGAAGAGGACATTATGGATCAAGATCAACCAAATGAAGAATCACTTGATTGTTTTATGCCTGGATTTGATAGAGATAGCAGTGGTCCTCTTGGGTTTAATATAAATTAATTAATGTCATTTTGTTGGTTTTGTTTATTGGGGATGTTATTTTGATTTGTTTGAGTATTGTGGATGTTATGAATTGTTGATGTTATGAATTGTTGATGTTATGAAATATGAATTATGGATTAATTTCTTTTTTATTTCTTTCACTTATTGATATGAATTTTTAATTATATTAAGTATTTTAATATTTAAATTATATATATATATATATATTTAATATTTTTTAATTATCACCGGTTCAACCGCGGTTCAACCACGGTCCGACCATTGAACCTTGAACCAGTGCCTCCACCGGTTCAATGACCGGTCCGGTTTTAAAAACCATGATTAAAATAATGGATAGTGGTGGTTATTTTGAATTGGGGGATTCGAAAGCGTGAAATTCAAGGTCCAAGATATAGAACGTGCATCGGTGGCTTTTTTCAATTGGTACACGTGTTGGATGAGAAACATATATAATGAAATCTATAAAAGCGATGGATAACGATTAATGAATTAATTGAATAGTGAATCTGCACGTCAACTTCTTATTGGTATTTTTTTTTATTATTTTTGAACTTCCAAGTGTTCAAAGCCTTTACAGATCATATTTTACTGATACCTCAATAGGAGTTAAAATCCGCGGTCTCAGCCCACATTCAGGATGGACTTGGACATGTAAAATTATATTTGCTTAAAAACATACCTAAATAATCTATTCCATTTGATCTATCTGCCAAATGAATTGGGCGTGACAGACCAATTTTTTTTTAAATAAAAGAATTAAATAAATTTTCTTTTTTAGAATTGGTCCTTCTAAGGCCCAACCCAGACTAAGAATGCAAGCAACCAAAAAAAAATCAATTTGTGATTCGTGAAGGTTGAAGACATTAGTCATGACTGTTGTACTAAGTTTGAACCATCAATCATCTAATATTATGACTTGACTTGCTCGGCTTTGAGTTCTCCCAAATTTTTGCTTGGTCACTCCACTTAGCCTCTCCCTGTTCTCGTCTGGCTCTCCTAAATATCTTCTTTACTCTCTGCAGCACTCTTCTTCTTTGCTTCGCAGAGTCGTAGTCAGTCTTTGTAATGCTCCAATAATTTGTATGAATATTTAAAATTTATTATGAAGTTTAGTAAAAAATTTAATTGCGTGAAATATGTTTTCTTTCTTTGAATTAGTAAAGAAAATTTGGGAATAGAAATTTCAATTTTTAATTTAGGAAATTTTTATAAATTCTCAAGAACCTAAGTGAACAAATTTTAAAAGCTAAGGTGGCTATGCGCAATTTTATCGAAAAGAAATTAGTGGGGCCCACACGTACAATTATTAGTTTCTCTTCTCCTTCTTCCTCCCGAGACTTCCTTCGCCATTTCTCTTCGTTTCATTTCCATCTTCTTCTCCAATCCTTTCTTTAAGTTCATCTAGCGATCTTGTATTTTCTAACCATACCTCCGATTCTCAGGAGTTCTAGAGGCAAAGAGGTAAGTTTTATCTGCTCTATTTCTCTTTTTCTCCATTTTCGGACTTATGGAAGAAAATTAAGATTTTGAGTTTTAATGAATGAATTTAAGTGTGGATGTTAATGTAAAACATTCTTAGGTGGTTTATGATGTAATTAGAACAAGAAATTTCGTAGAATTTGGATATTTGAAAAAGTTAGTGTTCTTGATAAAAATTTGAGATTTGAGCTTGGATTGTTGGTAAAAATTAAGGGTTTTGGTGTTAAAATACTCATTAGACATTGAAAAACAAAACCCATGGAAGAAATGAAAAGAAATGTTATTTTAGATATGATTTTAGGATTTTTGGATGAACAACACGAAGAACATTCGAAAATTTTCCCCAGAAAATACTGGTCACCGAGAAAATTTTTCCAGATTTTCTCTGTTACTGTAGCATTGACTTTAGTCAACTTTACTGTAGCATTGACTTTAGTCAACTTACTGTAGTATTGACTTTAGTCAACTTACTGTAGCATTGACTTTAGTCAACTTTACTGTAGCATTGACTCGGTCAACGTTACTGTAGCATTGACTCGGTCAACGTTACTGTAGCTGCGTTCCAGACTGAGATACTGTTAGAAAGCTATTTGAGTCTAGTTTCTAATAGTACAAGTTTCACTTGAAAATTCTAATGTATTCTTTATTTTTTCATCTTATTTACATTTTAGGAAATCTTTGAGAGTTATTTCCTAACACCTCATAATTTAGCTGCAAAAGGAAAGGTAGTTAGGGCGACATTCGAGGTGAGTGTGATAACCTTATCTCATCTATATTTCTTCAAAAGTATTGTCATCAAGTATCATAAAGAAAATTGAGAAGGTGGACTTAAACGGTATGTTGTGTATGTATTTATCAAGGACTTGTATTCCTTGTATTTAAAGGTATTGTGGATTTCAAACCTCTTGTTTGATTAAATGTTAATTCTTATAAAATATGTAAAGTTAATGTTGATATTACCGTTATTATGTTGAGGTTGTGTGAATACTTGCGTTATGGTATGACGTTGTTATAATATTTTCGTGGTGGTGCACCCCACGGGAGAAGTTACATGAGTTATAAGGATGGAGATATATCTTTCATGGAGAGATAAGGGTGGATGCGGCTAGGGGGCCGCGGGCAACGATCCACTGGTACCGTGGACGACCCGGTTGGTACGGGATTTGTGTTGTTACTGAATAATTTATATTGTGTATATCATTGGTAACTGATGTGAGTTTAATTCAATGATATCTTTATGATACTAATTGCTAAATTACTTTTGATTGATAATGTTATCCATTCACTGAGTATTTCATTACTCATCCTATTATTTTACAACATTTCAGAATCTGTGGCTGACGCTGAGGATTTTCCAGGGGTATAGTGAGTTTATCTTAAACTAACCCTCTTGTATTTTCGGTTGGTTCCTTTGTATTCTATATCTTGTAAGCTCTAGAAGTAGCTCTGTGGTCACATAAGCCTCCTAGGATTTTCTTTTTTTTTGGACAGACTATGTGTAAATACGAATATTATGTATGGTTTCATTGTACGGAAGTTAAGACTTTGATTATGTTTTTAACTTAGAGATAATGTGAATCGGACTCACTGTTGAGGATGTGACAGTCTTGTAACCTCAGCCTAACACTCTCCTTGCCTTTTTGAATTTCTCACTCAACAACAACAAACTTAGTCTTCACTATCCCTACCAATCCAAATAATTTTTTTTAAAAAAAAAGGAATTTTTAGCCTAGCCTGTGTACTTGCCCATTAGCCTGTGAGCTAAGTCACGTGACGAGCTTGGATACTAGAAAATAGGCTTGTTTTATACAGTTGGCCCATGCCCAACCCATTTAAGACAAGTCTGTTTTGACAATGTTATGCTTTACATACTGGCTTGGGTTCTCTAATGGTTAGTATTGTATTAGATCAACACAAACCATTCAAACAATATGAGATCTACACTTAGCACTCAATTGGATAGTCCATATTGGCCTAACACAATACTAAGCCAAGAAAAGATCCATCACTTTCCATATCGCCTCTTAGCGTGTCAGGCTCATATGTAGTTATAGGCATGAAATTCACTTTGTAGTTTGTCTTTTAGCCATCTGATCTTGTTTCTTCACACCATCCAGTGCTTGTCATGTGTCACTCTCTTCCACTGCATATACTATTTCTTTTTCTCTTTAAGGAATATTATTGACTACATGAAATATCTTATTTTTCGAGGAAGAGCTACACTATGATGTTCACATCTGCTTCGATGCCATCTAGCATAACCAGCTTTGCTCACCTACAATGGTCTGATGGGAAGCACACTGTTAGGAGTCCCATTACTCTCAGTTGGACTTGACCATACTATATTAATATTATTGGAAGGCTCTAACCATTAAACTAAGTAGATTGTTCTATTCCTATGCATCTCCTTAGTGTCCCTGTTGGGGCATTGTGGTCAAGGCCTGTTGTATATTATCACTTTCTCAAATGAAAATTCTAAAGAAAATAACTAAATTTTAAACAAGAAAACAAGTTATCATAATGGTGTTGGAATTGTACATTATAATATACTCTTACCTTCGTGCTTCTCTCATTCTCTGTTTCTCTCTTAACCTTTCAGGTTGATTGCTGAGGATTAAGGAAGAAAATTATAAAGTAGTGACAACAAACAATTGGCCAAAGCAGTTAGTGGCTGAAAGTTATCAAATTCTACAATTTGTAAGATGATCATGGCAGTGTGGTTTTCTTTTGGGTTTTCATAAATCTAGAATGTTTGGAATCACATTTAAAAAATTTCCAGTTATGTTCTAAAGTCAGTGATTTGCAAGCAGTGTCAATGGAGGAAAATGAAGCCTTAAAACAAAGAAGCTGGAACAAAAATAGAGATGCTGGAACATGTGTTACTGCAACTCGATTTGAAGTCGGTATTACTGTGTTGCTGCAACTCAGTTGCCTCAGTGCCACGTGTTGTGAATAGAAAGTAAACAAAAAAAAGGCAAAATGGTACTATATGCCCATAATGTTTACTCTGATTTTTATTTAAGCTCATGAAGTTTTTTTTTGCCCAATTATACCCCTATTCTTTCAATTTTTATCATATATGCCTTTTTTTGTTAACTCCTTCAATATGTTAATGGAAAATAATGATTGGGCTCCTACGTGTCAAAATTATTTCGCCACATTACCTGCCACGTAGACTAATACTTCAAAATTACAAAAATACCCTTATAATAATTTTTAAAAAAAATTATTCTCCCTTCTGCTCTCTCTTTCTCTCTCTTCGTTTGCACCTACACTCTCTTTGTCTTCCTCGTCCACTCCTCCTCTCTTCACCATAGCCCTATGTCCTCTACCAGATCCTTCCATTTTCCCCACCTTCTCCCTTTCCTCCTCCTTTTTCTCTCTCCCAAAGGACGACAACCTACAAGGGAGCAAAAAGGCTTTGGGTTTTGACAAGCGCACCCCTAAGAAATTGCAAATTGCAGTCCAAAACAAATTGGTCCTTCTAAGATTTTAAAGACTGCAACCAGCTTTTCGAATTCAATACAAAGGAGCTAGATCCCAAATTTCGATCTCTGAAGCTAAACTTGCAAGTGAAAACCAATTGTTTCACATTCTTTTGGATCTGAAACAATTGTGGGCTACACTCCAATTCGCCATCGAACCAGAGCATGAATCTGAAGCACCTGCTTCGACGAGGAGCCACCCACCCATTTTGGAATGTACACGCACGAGACTCCGCCATGGAGAGATCCAACACCCTTGATCTAGGGCTTGCTGAAATCGAAGGAAGCAACCAGAGAGTGAGGAGTGGAATCGGCATTGTGAGAGAAAATAAGAAGGTGGTGTATTGATAATGGTGGGTAGAGGATTTAAGGCCGTGGAGTTTGAGGAGAGAGAAAGAGGAGGAGGAAAGAGAAAAGGTGGAAAAAAGGGAGGGATTTGGTGGAGGGCAGAGGGCTACGGTGAAGAGAGGAGGAGGGAAGGAGGAAGACAGAGAGAGAGAGTAGAAGGGAGAAGGATTCTTTTTTTATTTGTTAGAAAGGAATTTTTGTAATTTTGAAGTATTAGTCTACGTGGCAGGTGATGTGATGAAATAATTTTGACACGTAGGAGTCCAATCATCATTTTCTATTAACATATTGTTGGAGTTAACAAAAAAGAGCATATATGATAAAAATTGAAAGAATAGGAGCATAATTGGGCCAAAAAAATTTCATGACATAAATAAAAATCAGGGTAAATAATATAGGCATATAGTACCTTTTTCCCCAAAATAAAAAGGAACAAGTGCTCACAAAACGTGGTGCATTTTTGGCTTCATATGTAATAGAAGAGAGTGACACACGACACTAGATGGCGTGATGAAACAAGATCAAAAGGGCTAAGAGACAAATGATAACTCTATTTTATAGAATTATTTAACTTAAATTTTCATTAATAAATTGAGGAAAATAAATGGCGTCAAGTTTTCTTCTGAAGTTATTCAGTCTTTTTAATTGTTAAGTTTAATTTTATAGGGAGTTAGTTTTTCTTTAGAATTTGTCTTAAGATTTATAATTTATTGTGTTTATTTAGTTTAGTTTAGGATTTACCACTTAACTTATATTAGGATTTAATTTAGGATTAAGATTTGTTAAAATGATTTTTATATATATTTTTTGAATTTATTTTGATTGATTATTTTTTGTTTTCATGAATTTAAAAGAAAATAAGAGGATGGAAAAGTATTAAGAGAATATAATAAACAAAATTAGAATGTGGATGCCAAGGCATAAAAAACCAGATGATGTACCATTGTGTTAGAAATTAAAGAAAGGGCAAAATCATTATTTTACAAAACCCTAGATCATTAATCTACTCAAATCAGATTTAAAAAGAAGGGAAAGGTTGCTACACAGCTGCTAGATGTTAGATATAGTTTTTCATTTTGTCCCCTTTAGAGTGACACACGACAAGCACTAGATGGCGTGATGAAACAAGATCAGACAACTGAAAAACAAACTACAAAGTGGCTTTTGCTAAGCTGAGTAGTAGTTCGGGTTGACTCACCCAACCCGCCCATTTGGGTTGGTGGGTCAAAAAAAATTGAACTCGATTACTAGCAGGTCGGGTGGTTGGTTGAAAATTTTTCAACCCAACTCGCCAACCCAATGTATATATATATCAAAAAAATTCTAGTTCTCTTATATTAGCCTCTCATCTATCTTAGTCTCTCACATTCTCCTTAGGATTTTTCTCTTATCTCTGTTAGTTTCTCATGCACTAGCAGGTCCAACACAGTAGCACCACTACAATATGCAAATCACTCCTTCTCCATCATTTCATCTCCGTCAACTTCATCTTAGTCCTTCAGTCCTCCAATCTCCATCATCTCCGTTGACTTAATCCTCACTACTATAGCACGGTACATAGCTAACCAAGAGGCTTATTGTCGATGAAAACGTGGCCAGAGAACGCCGATGGAGATGCTCATCGAGCTATAACACCCTCTCGCCCACAACTTCTCTCTCTTGGCCTCACTCTACGGCATGCTCTATTTCACGGATAACAGGGGAAGACGACGAGAAGGAAAAGGGAAGGAAGGATACCACTACCAAAGAAGAAGATGATTTTGATTCATATGAACTATTACCACTATCAGAGAAAAGAAAAAAGAGAGGATAATGAAGGAATGGAGGAAGATGAGGATGAGAAAAAGAAAAAAAAAAGTCTAACCCAACTCTGCTAGAGTACGGGTTGGCTTGGTTCGGGTTCAATCTTCAAATTTATTGAACTTGACCCAACTCGACCTGTATGGTTTTGGTTGATTCGGGTTGAAATTCTCCCAAACGTGACCCATGCTCAGCCTTAGAATTTTCGATTATAACTATAGAGGAGCTTGACATGTGTTAGTTTGCAATTAAGTAAACAAAAGAAAGAATTGAATGATAATTAAATGTCGGATTGCTATGCACTTTCATTTTTGGGTATCTTGTTTTAATTGTTGTGAGAGAGATTGCAATCAAATATTTTCACTGTTTAGTATGATTTTAAGAACATTGAAGGCTATTTAGCTTTTAAAAAAAAATTGAAGGTTGATGTCATATCCCAAAAATTGAACATGTGAAAAGATACTACTGATTTGATAAAATTCTCAAATATACGTTATTTACATATATTCTGTAAGGTTTTACATTCAACCTTAATCATTCATTCCACACTACAGAATTATATTCATCTGATAAGCAAATATAGACATACATAATCTGATGTTTCTATCTCATCGCAAGCTTAAGAGACCTATAGAAAGTACAGAGCGTTCCTAGTATTCACATTAATAAGTACTGGTATCACACCAGACAGAAATAGATAATAACTTCAAGGGGCTTCTAATCTTCAAACGGATACTCTTCTTCCTTATTTTCTGTATCTGAAAAGATAATCATAGGGAGTGTGGGTTTATTTAAAAACTTAGTAAGTAAATAACTGTACTATATAAAATATCAAAAGTACAAATACCACATTTACTCATATAATTAATTGTCTTATACATCGAGTAGTATGAGACTCTAACCCTTTCAAACTCATAAATAAGATCTCATAGATATACACCGAGTAGTATGAGACTCTAAACCTTTCAAACTCGTGTATATGTTTCATAGATATACACCGAGTAGTATGGGACTCTAACCCTTTCAAACTCGTGTATTAGATCCTGTAGATCTTTACTCATTAATAAGATAGTGAGAATTTATCACATAGTACAATTGCCATAAAATAAAATAATTTCTACATACTCTTATTTCTACCGATCATCATATACTCTCATATGAAAAATTGATTGCTTAATATCCAAATAATATTGTAAATGAGACTTATATTGTACTTTGACTAGTAATATCAAATTAGCTTAGCAAGGTTATTCACTTACCTTGATGTTTGTCCAAGTTTACCTTGTTCCACACTAGAATTTGTGTAGGAAAATTTCCTAGTAAAATATATTACAAGAAAACATAAGAAAGGAAACAAAATCACGAAAATATGCAAAATTTTCTGATTGCTACAGTAACGGTTCGCTACAGTGACGGTTTGCTACAATAACGGTTCGCTACAGTAACGTTGACTGCTACAGTACCGTTAACTGCCGACACTACAGTAACTGCTACAGTAACTCGAAAAATTTTCCAAAATTTTCTTGTCGCTACAATAAATTCGAGTTTGCAGAAGAGTTTGCAGAAAATTTCATCCTTTCCTTTCTTGATTCAAAACCAGAATTTCAACTCTTTTAACCGACTATAACTCAATCCTAACTCAAATATAACCTCTAAAACAATTAAGATTCATGAATTATCATCAAAATCTTCAAGAACAAAACCTTCTCTGATCTTCTATATAAACTGAAATTTAAGGAAAATAATGAGATTAAAGCTTACCTTTGATCCTTACAAAGCTTTTGAACCGAACAAATAATCGAAATTCTGAAGATCAAGGAAAGGATTTGAGAAGAGGATGAAGAAACGAGAGAAAGCAAATTTACTATTTATTTCAGCCTTTGCTTCGATGCGTGAGAAATGAGGGGTACTATTGAAGCTTTATATTAAATATTTCTAATGGGTTATTGAATAACCCATGGGTATCCATAACCCAACATTCAAACCCATCCAGTCAATTTACAATAAATGGATTAATTGACCATTCTTAAACCACTTTTCTATGAATTTCACCATTCTTAGAATATATCCCACATGGTGCAAATATTCAGTCCAGTCATTTAACTCAATTTTCATAAATAATATTCAAAGAGAACAATTAAATATGAAAATTAAAAATGACCAAAATAAATAACTAAAGTAACATTGTAAAATTCTAAAATACTCTTAGGCAAATTATATTCCAAAATTAACAGGTATTACAGTTGAGTCATAGTGAAAGTAATGGTTGGAACCCAAGAGGGGGGTGAATTGGGTTTTATAAATTTTTCACAAGAATTAATTGGAAGTTAAAATGATTTTCTGTAAAAGTACAATGCTTAGGATAATAAATACAATACAGAAAATCAATGTGCTGTCAAGATAAATAATTATAAAGATCAAGGAATTAAATAATAGATATCAATATACACAAATTAAAGAGTAAGGGATAGAGAAAGCAAACTCAGAGATTTATACTGGTTCGGCTAATCCAAGCCTACATCCAGTGCTCAAGAGACCACTTGAGTATTTTCACTATAATTGCAAGTTTAATCCTAGTACTTGCAAACCACTACAACCACGCAAATTCGATCCGGGTATTTGCGAAACCACAATGGAGAATTTATGAATCCGGGCTCCTCCTCAACCCAAAGCAAGTTCTTCCAACACCGGTACTTACAAACCTCAACTCAGAATAATATATGTGTTGATCAAAATCAACAATACAAAGAAACTCTTTTTAAAGAGTAGATGAATACAAATGAAGCTCTAATAACTATAATGATAGAGAATATGCAAGATTTGGCTCAAGAATGCTTTCCTTTCTCTCAAAGATGATAGAAGAAGTTAATATCACATTGTAGGACTTTGTTCTTACTCAAAATCGTGTATCTAAGGTCATATATACAAGATTTTACAAAACTAGCCGTTATATAGCCGTTACAGCACTTATAGTGCAGTCCAGATTTCGAGCTTTCTTTAAAAATTCATAACTCCCTCATTTGAACTCCGTTTTAAACAAATAATATACCGTTGGAAAGCTCTTAGAGTCTAGTTTTATGAGCTAAGTTTTACTCAAAAATTATTTTTATTTTAAAAGATATAATCAAAATACTGACTATAGGTCATAACAGAATAATTTTTTATTACAGTAAAATCAACTTTCAGTTTTTCAAACTATATTTTAAATAGTCATATATTTCTCATTTGGACTCCGTTTTGAATAAATAATATACCGTTGAAAAGATATTTGAGTCTACTATCAAATGAGATTAATATACTTGAAAAACCAATTTTTCATTTATGAGATATGATATAAGGAGTGACCAAAGGTCAAAAAAATAACTTTTGTAAAACTTCATATCTCACTATCTTTTTGTTCAAAAATGTTTGAGGCAATGTATGCAAATCTAAATCATTGAGTTGCACAAATATAATAGCCTATATAAAATATACCTAATGTAAACACATAGGCTATCTTGATGCATCCAAGCTTCCAAGACTTCAAATCTTCTAATTCTTCATATCTTGGAGCTTTGTCCTTGTATGTTGCTTTCCTTGAGTGAGGCATGATGTTACTCTTCCTTGTTCTTCAATCCAATGCTCACTCTTCTTGTTTTGAACCAACCTATAAAATATATCTTACTTACAAACCAAATGGTTAGTTCAATTCATGATAAATAGCATGATTAATGTATAAGACATTACACATTAAATAACATAGTCATGCTTAAATACTTGTAGCATGTATATGATAATTAACCTTTATATATATCAATGCTACAATTCAAATACATTTGCCATCATCAAAACTTATGGCATAAAGCCTTAGGGTCAACACATAGGATCTATCTTAAACTCGTTTGATTCTCTCTAACACTTGAAAAGAACAATACGAATTATGTAGGGGCTCAATGATCAAAATATCTATAAATAGTAACGACTAGATGCACTCTTTTATTTTTAAGATTTATCCTTTTTGTTTTAATAGAAAACATATTTTTGATAAGCTAATAGATAGCATATTGAAGTTACAAAGTAAGAATATAGTTATTAGTGGTATCAGATATATATTTTAGGGGTTACATAAGTAAGAAAGTACATGAATACTAAATTTTTCGTTCTGAAATGCTTGCCATCTTGCACTTAATGATAAATTGACTCTGTTCAAATATTGAAAATTTTGACAATAGTCTCAACTCTCAAGATACCCAACTTTTGACAAAATAGCTCTAATGGTAATTTATTTTTGTTTGAATTATTGGTATTTAAAAATTCAGTTGGTTCTAATTAATTTGGTTTGAGTTAAGTCATATCATAAAAATATCAAGTTTTCTCAATACTTATTTTTTTTATTCACAAAAAGCTTAAATATAAAATTCCACTATAAAAAATATTGAATTATTTAAATCAACTAGTGTTACTACTCGTTGACAAAGTAATGCTTAGCAAAGTACACCTAAAATACTTGGTTTTTTGTAATATTCAATTTTTTTGGACAAATGGAAATTATTTCCATTAAAAAAGCACCAAGCCAAGAATATATAAGATTTAACAGGATCTAAAATTATATTATTATAGTACAAGCCTGAACTTATAAGGTAAAAGATACATAATTTAAGATAATACCCTAAAAACAATATAAAGATCTCAGCATCAATACTAGAAGGCTAAAAAGTAGGGACAACACACCCATCTCAACACTTTCACTAGAGAGAGAAAACAAAATAGGTCTTCTAGCACTTTTTTTATAAAAAAAATAAAGACTGAGCTTCTAATGGGCCTCTTGTTATGCCCTGTGACACCGTTTTCTTGGAGAACGTGATCTCGTTACAACAACAAAGTGTTCCTGAAGATTTTTAGAAGGCTGTGATTTCTTTAATGGTTACATCTCACTGCTTGGCATATGCTTCTACTTCTTCTTCTTTTTCTATTAATTCTCTAACACAATATCTCCATTTCATCTTATGCCGCCTTTGGCGGTAAGCCTATTTGCTATAGCCTAAGAGATGAGAAAACTGAAGATAACGATGACAATTACTCTGACACTTTTGCTTCTCAATCTCTGTACGATGAACCTCAGGAAATGAGTACGAACCATATAAAAGACAACAACATTGATTACATCTCCAATGCACTCGATATCCTATCTTCCTCACAAAACCCACCAAAAAAAAGGGAAAAAAACTCTTACGGTGGAGAGAGGAAAAAAACAAGAAAAAGGTGAAGGGAAAATGGGTGAAGGCTTCCTGAGAGGCAACCCTTGCCAGCTTGCTACTCCCCTTCTTGTGTAGTGCTTTCAACCCTAGCAGAGGAAAAGGCAAAGACTAAGAGTGACTGTAATTTGTAGTTTTTTTTTTCATCAATAAAGATGCAAAGATGCCCAATGAACATAGGCTTAAAATTGGCATTTATAAGCAACAACACAAACTCCAGAAAAGCAGTCTCAGTAGTCACGGAAGCCCAAAAACAAAGTTGGGCAAAACAAACAACTAAGGAAAAAAAATGAGCAACACAATAATGGATTTCCTGCTAGGCTTTGAAAGCCAAGCATGGTGTTTCGCTCATCTAGACTGCTTGTTGTGAAAATTAATGGTCCAAATTTTCAGGGTGCTAATTTTATTTTATTTTTTTAGAAATTAAGCATGAAATCTTGACCATTGATTTTTACAACTAGTGACTCGAAGAGCCAAGTACCCTGCTTGGATTTGAAAGCTAAACAAAAAATTCATTCTCTGAGTTAACATACCCAAATCCATAATTAAGGAAACACTTTTTTAACACAAAAACCAAAGCTAACTTTGCTAGGGTTTTCAAAACCCTCCTCTAGCAATCCCTTAAGTTCGACTAGCTATGAGGGGCTACTGCTGATCAGCAACAACCCCTTCCTCTTTACTTTTACTTTTCTTCATTTTCTTTTTTCTTGTTTTTTGGTTGGTTTTGTAAGTCATCTCTCTTTGTGAGAGTTTTCTTCTTCTTGCATAGAAGTCTTCCCTTTTCCTTCCTAGAGTTTTTTGTTCTTCCTTGATAAATACTTTCCATTTTGGCTAGAGTTTAGATTTTGTCTTGTAATCTCTTTTTAAGATGTGCAAATCTTCTTCAGATTGACTTTGAAGACTATGCAGTTAATCTCCTCTAAAAGAGAGGAATGTGGTGGTGTGTTGCCTCCACTTTTGTGTCTTCAAGATGGCATCTTTAAGCAATGAAATTTGTTCCATTGTAGAAGAAGTTGCAAGGCTCTTGATGGAGTCCAGACCATAAAGGGCAAAAAAAAAAAAGAAAGAAAAAAAGACTCCACTTGATAAGCAAGCGTGAGATGCATCAAGCAAGCTATGCTTAGTCTAGAAAATATATATCTACAAGGTTGCTAATTAAGTTGCTAAAATGATGATAAGCAAAGGTTTCAGGACCACTATTTGTACTATATATACATATATATATACACTATGACAATATCACATTTACATACGTAGAAATGAAAATTTTATTTGGTTTTAAAAGTTAAATAGGATAATTAACCTATTTTTATTGTTAATTATAACAATAGACAATTCATATTTTATATTTATTTTTAAAAATAAAATAAAATTATAATTAATAATCTAAATAAACTAAATATCATATTTAATTTTTAAAGTCAAGTAAAAGAACCATGTATTTATTCTTTGCAAGACAAACAAGAGCTTGCCTACACAATTTGAAATGGAATAGGCCCAAAGATTGTGAGATCCAAGAATGATGATTAGGTGGGGCCTTAAATATTTAAGGGCGTACTTTGATGCAAATCCACATTGGAGCTAGGCCTAGTCTAAGGATACTCAAAACTTAGCATAAAAGTGGGCTTACTAATTCAAGTGCGGTGTGTCTATATTTGTGGCGCCAATTATACTTTGTAATTAGTTCACAGCTGTTGGATTTTCTTAAATCCAATAACACTCATTTGTTTTATTTTTTTATGTTTAACTTTTTAATGTGTGATTTTAACTGTTTAATTTTTTTTATCCAGTCGTCCATCCACTAACACGTGTTCCTTTCTTCTTCTTTTATTTTATCCTAATTATTTTTCTTAAGTTTTGAAACTCTAGCAATGTTTTAACAGTCACTAAAAGAGAGAAAAAAAGTTTTTTAAAAAAATTTTAACGCCAGATTTAATATACATTCTCATTTTAATCTTAATCACCCTTAACTGATTTAGCTTTTTAAAAAAAAATTATAGTCTCCACTCTGATAAATTATTTCTTTACTTTGTTTTATGATATGCCTTCCTTTTTTTCTTTGGCCACAATTGCGTTAATATTTTTGTCAAAAACTTTTTTCTCTCTTTTAACGACGGTTAAGATAGTGCTAAAGTTTCAAAACTTAAAAAAAATGATTGGGATAAGGTAAAGATAAAAGAAAGGGACATATATCAGTTGATGAAATGCTGAATAAAAAAATTTAAACAGCTAGGATCATACATAAAAAAAAAAAATAAAACGAATGAATGCCGCACTGTACTAATTCCACTGGATCAATTTTCGGTTATTCATCTTTTCTATTTTTATTTTATTTTGGTGGACTGCATACCTGTAACTCACACACCAACCATGAGGTAGAAGTCCAAACTTGAGCGATTATGTTGTTAAGAGTTAAGATTTCAATCATAACTCATTCAATTGAGTGAGTGAGGAAAATAGATTTGAGCGGGTTGCCACCTTAAAGCTATCGCAATTCTATATCTCAGACTTATTCACACTATGTCTATATATGGCAACCACAAAACTAGAGTTCAGTAAAGATATTAGAAAAGAGGACATGAGGTAGGACTTGAATCAATATTAAGAATTATATGCCTTTTGTGCAAGTTCCTAAATTAACTGACTACGACATTCTTAAATATATTAACTAAATCAAGTTTGTATCTGGTTATGGTCAAATTAAAGCATTTCCATGATAGGCTTTATGTTGGCCCTGTCTTCCTCTCTTCCTCGTATGCCAATCTTATGAGTTATGCGACTCAGATCAATCTCTGCCATCCATATTAGCTAAAACTTCCCACAGCCGTTGGATTTCTGCGAAGACATCATCGGACGGCAACTTGAACCGGCAGCAAGGGCACGTGTTCGTCTTCCTGAGCCACGGCAATATACACATCCGATGAAACAAGTGGTGACATGGCAGCTCGCACACATCCCTCCCTTCTCTCATCTCCTCTTTACATATCACACACTCCCTTTCTCTTCCACCCACCCTCACCTCCGCTGCAGCAAGCCCCACCACCGACGCCTCGGACTTCCCCTCCTCCTTCCCTCCGCCGCACCCCATTGCCCCCACGAGCCTCCAGCTCCGACACACCATCTCAATGTAAGGAACCAAAACGGTCCAAGCACACGCGCCGACGGGAGAATAAGAGAGCGTCAACAACTTGTGAGAGTAAAGCTTGCTTAAGTTCACTCGCCAATCCGAGTGACTGGCCTGGAGGGCTTCAGGGTTGTGTTGGTGGGTTTCGCAGAAGAAGAGGAGCAGGAGAAACGCGTCGAGGTCACGCTCTGAGATGGCGGTGGAGGGGGGCGGAGGAGGGAGTGTGGTGTGGCGGAGGAGGAGGCGGTGGAGGGAGGAGAGGAGTTGGCGAGCGATGAGGAGGGTCTTTTGGGGGAGGGAGAGAGAGTGGAGGTGGCGTAGGGTTGTGAAAAAGAGGGGTGGGGAGGAGAGGACGGCAGAGAGGCGGCGGTGGTGGCGGTGGCCGGAGGAGACAAGAGAGTGGATCAGATGGGAGAGGTGAGAGGGACTGAGGGTGGAGAGTGCTCGCATGATGCTTGCAATTTCTTCCATTATGGGATCCCGTGCTCTGCTTTGGCTTTTAGTCTTTGATGGTGATTTGTGGCTTTTTATGGACAATTATCTTTGGGATTAATGTGCTAATGTCACTGCTCTTGCTTCATCAGATTCGGTATTGACCATTGTCCCTTTGCCTTCTTCCTTTCTTGGGAATTATAGTTATTCTTTCATGTTCAATAATTTAATAATAGTTCATAGTTATCAAACTGCGATTCGAATAATAAAGATAAATTAAATTATGAATCATAAATAGAAATGACAATGGAGATTCATGCATTCAGAACTTTGTGAGAGAAGTTTTTCCTCCCTTGAGGAAGGGGATCACACCCTTCCTGCGAAGTCTTTATTTTTAAAGAATATTTTAATAATTTTACATGAAATCACTAAAATATATATATATGTATATATATATAAGGATATTTAAGACATTTTACAATTAAAACTAATTTACTAAAAAATTAAAAATGCTATTCTTTAGGTTGAATTCCATCAGGCTTTCTTTTTTTATCTTTTATTTTCACTTAAGTCCCTAGTTATTTTCCTAAAATTTTATATTCCACCGAAATTTATACCATCATACTCTAGTATATCTTTTTACTAATAGAAAATCTGAGCATGACTTAAAAAAAATTTCAAATAAGTCATTAAGAACTATTGTCATTTTATTTCTAATTACACAATAGTCCTCGATGTTCCAAGAATTGTTACTAAATTCCCCGCCTTCATTTAAGCATCCATTCATTATTTAAAAATAAATAAAAAATAAAAAGAAAAAGTCCTTCGTGATAGCACACCCATGCTGAGGTCCTACAACAACAGTACTTCAAAATTTTAGGATTACATAACTAACAGATGACTTGTTACTACACAAATGAACCCTTTTCATGATATCTCCAATCATAAAGGTTGAATTACTGTTACTGTTAATTATCAATTGACTTAAGTCTCATTCCTCTCGATGTGTGAGTGATTGATTTTCTTCCTACATACATATTTAGTCAGAAAATTGACCAAATTGACTTCACATAATCTATTGATAGATATACTTTTTTTCATCTTTTAACAGATGCATAATTACTTTGTGTCTCAAACACAAGTGTCTGCTCTTATTATTAAAATTTTTATTTTTAACAATGGCTATTGCTACATGGCAATCACAATACACTGACATCATTGGGCTCTTATCCAACTGAAAAATTTGCTAAGCAGTTTTTCAACCACTTATTCATATTTTCAGCCAACTTCGGATTGTTGAACTCTAATTTTAGAGTAAATCTAAAATTTTGATTGACTATTCTCTAAGATATCATCCCAACTCTAAGGGTGAGGTTTAACCACTAGTTAATTTTATCTCATCAGAATCAGAGATTTAGTTAACATTATTGTATTCTTCTAATACAATGGGAAATCTACTTTATATGATACTATAATTCATGGCACCTCTCAACTCTTTTGTCAAGATTATGTGCATATAGACACTCATCTGACATACATAATATGTCAGACTAGGTAAAATTCATTAAATGTAACAAATTCACATCTATTTCCCTCGATTGAGTGTTAAAATTATATGAGATATTCACCAGTTTGTTATTAAAATGATCAAACTTTTAAAACACTTTTGAACTTACTGTTCTTGTAAAAACAAATTGCTATAACCTTTCTTATGATTTTAATTCCCAAGTCACATTTACTTCACTTATGTCTTTTTTTTTAATACAATCAAAGAAATATTTGTTTTCTGTATCATCCATGCTAATGTAAAAATAAACATGTTATACATAAATAGACAAATATTCCACCTTTATCATCTATTAATTTCATATACATACATCATTCTACATTTAAAAGAGAGATTTTCACAACATAATAATCAAGATTTTAGAACTCATTTCCTTTTCCTTGTAATCATGCTACATAGATTTTGTAAAAATACCCCTACACTTTTAAATATTTTAAATTTGTAATAACATGATAACCCAATTATATGTGTGTAATACCCATGAAAAATAAAATATAAATGCGTATTTGCAAACTATGGTTACTATGCTAGTATACGGTACTGTTCACCTATATAATACTATTTACGTATACGATATTGTTCACTTATACAATCGAAATGTCAAGTATTAGATGTGGTTTGGTTATAAGAAAAAACTAGAAAGAAGTTCGTAAGAGAAAATAAAGTTTTATGTATAAAAATACCCTCAAGAACTAAAGTGAAAGGACTGAATTGAAAAGAAACTTAAAGATTTAAGGTGAAAGGATAGTTTTCCCTTTAAGTTTTAATAGTAACTAATAATTTAAGCCCTCCGCATTTTGCACAGTAATGCGTAAAATATTTTATTAGAAATGTCATTTTTATGAATAGTAAATTGAATATTTTATTAACGCATAGTGACAAATAGTATCGTTGACTTTTCTTATAAATAGGCCCTTGCATTTCACTTCTAAACTCACATCTTCAACTTCTCTTCTTCTCTCCTTAAGTTTCTCTTACTCCAATGCCAGGCCTCTGAGATTTTGGGCCTTTCCTTTTCAGCTTAGGTAAGGATACTATGCCCTTTCTATGTCTTTCAAATTTTAGAAGTTATTTTCTTAAGTATGCTCTGTGGTTGCGGCTTTGACTGATCTTCCACATCAGAAAAACTGTTCTTAGCTGCCTATATATTATTTTGATTCTCTGATTACCAAAATAGAATATAAACTGTGAAGAATACATGTCTAGGAAAGTTCTGACTAAGGAAAGACCTGGTTTTTAAATGTGTCCATTGCGACCCTCCACTCTTTCATGGGAACTTACCTGGTGTACTCTTTTATAGATTGTATTCTCTATTTCTGGTATAAATAGTCTCCGTATATATGAATAGTGACCGTATATAGAATAATGTCATATGTATGAACAGTATCCGTATGTATGAATAATATCTGTACGTATAAATAGTATCCATACGTATGGATAGAGACCATATGTATGAATAATATCCATACATATGAATAGTATCCGTACGTATAAATAGTAACTGTATGAATAGTGACCATACATATGAATAGTAACCGTATGTATGAACAGTGTCTGTATGAAAACAATCCTAACTTGTTTTCTCTAATCTTTTATGAAAATCTCTGTAGCAGAATACTGAAATTTATCTGTGTACTCTTGTCCGTAACGACTTAGAGAAGTGATACTCGTACGGAATCCAGGTGAGTGGAACGACCCCGTTTTAATAGAGTTTTAGCATTACTGGTGATAAAAAGTATGTCGTAGGACACTCCCAAAATTCATAGGAAGAAATTAGATTCAGAATGACGAATATAATGAGATAATTAATCCAGAAGTATGGATAAGACGAATCAAATATCTCATGATGATGTGAAGTTTGAATCTTTTCAAAAACAGTTTAATTGTTATCTTGATTTGTGGTTTATAAACCTATAATATAGTTATATATTATACCTGTTATATGGATGAATATTATATTGTGCTTTTGATTATGATATGAAATACTGTACTATTGATTGTGATTGAGCGGGACAGTACCCCCTCTCAAGGCAAGGCAGAAAACCCGGTTTAAAGGGTGTCTTGACCAACGAGTGTGGAGACAATGGTTCCCTTAGTAGGGATATAGCCCAGATCGGCAATAGATCCGTGAGGCGCCCTATCTAAGAGGATGAGGTTGTGCGTCATGGCGGAAATATACAAAATTGGTGAGCCGGCTTGTGTGCGCTCTCCGGGATATATTGTCATTGATGAGTACTAATAACGTTTGTTGAATTGGATGAATTTTTATCTTCTTGTATGTAATTTCTAACTATGTCTATTGGTTGAGTATGAGCCTTCTGGTATACTTGCATGACTGGTGATGTATTTGAATTTTATTAACGCGAGGCCGATTCGCTCATTGAGTTTTAAAGCTCACACTCTCTGTGAAACCTTTTTGTTCAGATCAGGTTGCCGATGAAGAATATCCGCTAGAAGAGTATATCACTTTGGACATTCCCGCTGTTGGGTAAACCCTTCTTTTGTTGTAGATTATGTTGCTCTGTAATCGTCTAGGACATCTAGGTCAGGGGTTTGGCATTTGGCTTGTATGTCAGTATAATAATGTATTTTATATTAATGATCTATTATTATATGCAAATCATCTCTATGATTTTTTAACAAGAAAAATTGATATATTTTCTTCATATTTATTAAGGAATTGTTATTTTGATAACATAGAGATAATAACTAGATAATTTAAATTCACGGGTAGAATTTATCAAAGGGCTTACAGTGATGAGAGATTTATCATTGTGCCGGTCATGTGCCCAGAAAACGGGTCGTGACAATGTGCTTTAATTTAACACATAATCACCTCATAAAAACTCATAATTATTATAGATGTGCATCAAATACATAACTTATACGCGTATCTATATTTGTCTACCATATAATAATGTTTTCCAAGAATATAATTATACATAATCATTTAGAAATTTCTTAATTTCAAATATTGTGACCAATAACTCAATATTATTGTACCTCTTCGTACAATAGAAGCGTTTTCATAGATTAGCATTAGAAAAATACTAACTCCAATTTTTATATATGGCATATCATCATTTCAATTAGATAGTTTTCTCAATTTTCAAATTGATGGCATATCATCATCTTAATGAAATGATTTCCTCAATTTTTGAATTGATCCAAAAAACTTTTATATACCAATATCCACAAAATATTTAATCCACAAAAAAAAAATTGGTCCCAAAATGACATGTGTAACTCACAATATTGCTTAGCAATTATAATTTTAGATGAAACCATTTTGAATTCTCAAAATTCTAAACCTCCACACTGATGCTTATTTTAAGAATTTCACATCTTATGTTCACCGAAAAATATATATTTTCTTGTGGCACTTTTAAAACATCACATATATGAAATCACAATTTATATATAACATGAATTTCCTCACAATTCACAATCAAAATTTATATAAAAAATGAATTTTCTCAAAATTCACAATCCCCTTTTTATGTGCACACATGCCATTAAATATCCCAAAAATTAGATATAGCCATTTTTCTCAAAATACTCTTTACAAAGTATAATTTATTTTCCATATGGTTTTATATAATCCACAATAGTAGAATTACAAACAAAATTCTACTAAGACATTTTTTTTATAATTCTCTTGATCATTGGCAAAAAAAATTGAAATGTAGAATTAAAATTCACATAAGAAATTTCCATTTCACATAACTTTAGAAAGCTCATAAAATTGACCATAAAACTTTATTGTAAAATTCATAATTCTACAAACACAATTTTCAACATTTTAATATTGGATGCTTGAAGGAAATTTTTCCATGATGTCAATAGTTATGTTAACAGAACTTTATGGGATTCTATAATACTCTCAAAATTAAATATTAAACCCATAAAATTTCTATTAATTAAACCACAATCTTATTAACTATTGACCATAACAAAAAATATTTTTATAACAATACTCTTGTATCCATCACTTGATTACTAGAACAGTAAAACTAGTTTGTAAGCAATACACCAAGTAAATTCCTAAGAAAGAGAGGTTGGTCACAATAGACACACTTAAAAACTAAGTATTACCTAGCTAGAACATTTATTAGACATACACTCTTATATTATCACACATCTTTTCAATAATTGAGTAAACAGGGACAACATTCAAGCCATAAAGAATAATTTAAATTTTTCAATAAGAAGATCATGAAAAACACTAACTTTGATGCTACTTGTTGTTATAAAAATATCCAAAATGTTTTTTTCTACCATTAATAAAATTCTCATATAATGAGTAAAAATTAAAATAGCAACACATACCTTATAATACAGGGAGAGGAAACCTCATTTTGATAATTATTCCAAGTGAGCACCAATTGACATGCCATTTGCTTAAAACGTGCTCAAAGGGATTTATGAATCACACACCAAGATATAAATTATTTGGTGAATATACTTCACCATCTCAAATAATTGAAAAAATAATCACAAAATTACATATATTATATGTGATTATCATAATTTTATTATTGAGCAATTTTCTCAAAGGAAGAAACCCCCCCTAACACACACACACAATTTTTTTTATTATATATACATCAAGTAACATAAATGAGGAAGACTATTTTTTTTAATATTTTATAATCTCCAACAATCCCCACTTATTATTATAATATATACAGTTAATGATTAAGAACTTGAGCATTTCTAGTCATTCATAATAAGAAGAAGTGAGCACATTAATGATATTACCTCCATAAATTTGAGTTCTTACACTGCACCATTGTGCCGTGGGAAAAGGGCCAATAATTACGTCGAAATTGCGATTGTTGCAGTGTTGGTAGTTATAATTTCCTTAAGATTATTATAAAAATGTCGTCACTAACGTAACATGAGTCGCATTTCAAAAGACATTGTCCTTAAAAAAATTATTCCGCATCTGTAGAACTTCCCCCTAGGATTAAACAGACCCTTTTAGATGAAACTCAAGTACTAGAACAATAGAAAATAAACTCTATAATCTAGTAAGAGCAAAGAGCATAAAACTTGAAGGGAGGTAATATTAGAAAAGTGGTGCCCCTAAAATGGAGAAATGACTCTGTTTTATAGTGAAGAAAAAGTGTAACTGTCTAGATAAAATAAATGGGGAGTTACATTTTGTCACATCCCAAAAATTGAACATGTGAAAAGATACTACTCATTTGATAAAATTCTCAAACATACGTTATTTACATATATTCTGTAAGGTTTTACATTCAACCTTAATCATTCATTTCACACTACAGAATTATATTCATCTGATAAGCAAATATAGACATACATAATCTGATGTTTCTATCTCATCACAAGCCTAGGAGACCTATAGTAAGTACAGAGCGTTCCTAGTATTCACATTAATAAGTACTGTACTGGTATCCCACCAGACAGAAACAGATAATAACTCCAAGGGGCTTCTAATCTTCAAATGGATACTCTTCTTCCTTGTTTTCTGTATCTGAAAAGATAATCATAGGGAGTGTGAGTTTATTTAAAAACTCAGTAAGTAAATAACTGTACTATATAAAATATCAAAAGTACAAATACCACATTTACTCATATAATTAATTGTCTTATACATTGAGTAGTATGAGACTCTAACCCTTTCAAACTCGTGAATAAGATTTCATAGATATACACCGAGTAGTATGGGACTCTAACCCTTTCAAACTCGTGAATAAGTTCTCATAGATATACACCGAGTAGTGTGGGACTCTAACTGTAATACCCATGAAAAAATAAAATATAAATATTTGTTTACAAACTACTGTTACTATTTCAGTATACGGTACTGTTCACCTGTATAATACTATTTACGTATATGATACTGTTCACTTATACAATTGAAATATCAAGTACTAGATGTGGTTTGGTCATAAGAGAAAACTAGAAAGAAGTTCGTGGGAGAAAATGACGTTTTATGTGTAAAAATACCCTCAGGGACTAAAGTGAAAGGACTGAATTGAAAAGAAACTTAAAGGTTTAAGGTGAAATGATAGTTTTTCCCTTAAGTTTTCAATAGTAAGCCGCCTGCGACTTTTCCGTAGTTACAAAGTAACTGTAAATGATTAACGTGGATTATTTTATTAGAAATGTCATTTTCATGAATAGTAAATTGAATATTTTATTAGTTTATAGTGTCAAATAGTACCCTTGACTTTTGCTATAAATAGGGCCTTCCATTTCACTTCTAAACTCACACCTTCAACTTCTCTTCATCTGTCCTTAAGTTTTTCTTACTCCAATGTTAGGCTTATGAGATTTTGGGCCTTTCCTTTTCAGCTTAGGTAAGGATACTATGCCCTTTCTATGTCTTTCAAATTTTAGAAGTTAATTTCTTAAGTATGCTCTGTGGTTGCGGTTTTGGCCGATCTTCCACATCAGAAAAACTGTCCTTAGCTATTTATATGTTATTTTGATTCTCTGATTACCGAAATAGAATGTAAACTGTGAACAATACATGTCTAGGAAAGTTCTGGCTAAGGAAAGACCTGGTTTTTAAGTGTGTCCAGTGTGACCCTCCACTCTTTCCTGGAAACTTACCTGGTGTACTCTTTTAAGATTGTATTCTCTATTTCTGGTATGAATAGTACCCGTACATATGAATAGTACCCGTATGAATAGTAATCGTACATATAAATAGTATCCGTTCGTAAAATAGTATTCATACGTATGAATAGTGACCGTATGTACGAATATTATCTGTATGTATAAATAGTATCCGTATGTATGAATAGTGATCGTATATATAAATAGTAACCATATATATGAATAGTACTATATGTATGAACAGTATCTGTATGAAAACAATCCTAACTTGTTTTCTTTAATCTTTCATGAAAATATCTGTAGCGGAATACTGAAATTCATCTGTGTACTCTTGTCTGTAACGACTTAGAGAAGCGATATTCGTACGGAATCCAGGTGAGTGAAACGACCCCGTTTTAATAGAGTTTTAGCATTACTGGTGATAAAAAGTATGTCGTAGGACACTCCCAAGATTCATAGGGAAAAATTGGATTCAGAATGGCGAATATAATGAGATAATTAATCCATAAGTATGAATAAGAAAAAGCAAGTATCTCATGATGATGTGAAGATTGAATCTCTTGAATTGTGGTTTATAAAGCTATAATATAGTTATATACTATACCTGTTATATGGATGAATATTATATTAAGCTTCTGATTATGATATGAAATGCTATTGATTGTGATTGAGCGGGACAGTACCCCCTCTCACGGCAAGGTGAAAAACCCGGTTGACAGGGTGTCTTGACCAATGAGTGTGGAGACAACGATTCCCTCAGTAGGGATATAGCCCGGATTGGTGATAAATCCGTGAGGCGCCCTAGCTAAGAGGATGAGGTTGTGCGTCATGGCGGAAATATACATAATTGGTGAGCCGGCCTGTGTGCGCTCTCCGGGATATATTGCCATTGACGAGTACTAGTAATGTTTGTTGAATTGGATGAATTTTTATCTTCTTGTATGTAAAAGGATGATGTTGTGCGTCATGGCGGAAATATACATAATTGGTGAGCCGGCCTGTGTGCGCTCTCTGGGATATATTGCCATTGACGAGTACTAGTAACGTTTGTTGAATTGGATGAATTTTTATCTTCTGTCTATTGGTTGAGTATGAGCCTTTGGATATGCTTGCATGACTGGTAATGTATTTGAATTTTATTAACGCGAGGCCGATTCGCTCATTGAGTTTAAAAGCTCACACTGTTTGTACAACCTTTTTGTTCAGATCAGGTTGCCAGCGAAGAATATCTGCTAGAGGAGTAGATCACTTTGGACCTTCCCGTTGTCGGGTACACCCCTCTTTTGTTATAGATTATGTTGCTCTGTAATCGTCTAGGACATCTAGGTCAGGGGTTTGGTATTTGGTTTGTATGTCAGCATAATAATGTATTTTATGTTGAGGATCTATTATTATATGCAAATAATTTCTATGAATTTCAAATAAAGAAAATTTGATATATTTTATTCAGGAATGGTTATTTTGATAATATAGAGATAATGACTAAACTCATGGGTAGAATTTATCGAAAGGCTTACAGTGATGGGATATTCATCATTGTGCCGGTCATGTGCCCAAAAAACAGGTCGTGACACTAACCCTTTCAAACTCGTGAATAAGTTCTCATAGATATACACCGAGTAGTATGGGACTCTAACCCTTTCAAACTCGTATTTACAATTTCATCTATTTACACCGAGTAATATGAGACTCTAACCCTTTCAAAATCGTGTATAGTTTTTCATCGTTATGCACTGAGTAGTATGGGACTTTAACCCTTTCAAACTCATGTATTAGATCCCGTAGATCTTTACTCATTAATAAGATAGTGAGAACTTCTCACATAGTACAATTTCCATGAAATAAAATCATTTATACATACTCTTATTCCTTTGAATTTCTGTAAAAAAAAATATATCAATCATCATATACTGTCATATGAAAAATTGATCAATTAATATCCAAATAATATTGTAAATGGGACTTATATTGTACTTTGACTAGTAATATCAAATTAGCTTAGCAAGGTTATTCACTCACTTTGATGTTTGTCCAAGTTTACCTTGTTCCACACTAGAATTTGTGTAGGAAAATTTCCTAGTAAAATATATTACAAGGAAACATAAGAAAAGAAACAAAATCACGAAAATATGTAAAATTTCTGATTGCTACAGTAACGGTTTGCTACAGTACGGTTCGCTACAGTGTCGGTTCGCTACAGTAACATTGACTGTTACAGTACCGTTGACTGTCGACACTACAGTAACTGCTACAGTAACTCGAAGAAAAATTTCCAGATTTTCCCGAAATTTCTGGTCGCTACAGTAACTCGAGTTTTTGCAGAAATTTCTCACAAATTCATCCTTTCCTTTCGTGTTTTAAAACCAGAATTTTAACTTTTTTAACCGATTATAACTCAAATATAACTTCTAAAACAACTGAGATTCATGAATTATCATCAAAATCTTCAAGAACAAAACCTCCTCTAATCTTCCATATAAACTTAGATTTAAAGAAAATAATGAGATTAAAGCTTACCTTTGATCCTTACAAAGCTTTTGAACCGAACAAATAATCGAAATTCTGAAAATCAAGGAAAAGATTTGAGAAGAGGATGAAGAAACGAGAGAAACTTCCACTGTTCAGTTTTCAGCTTTTCCTTCTGCGTGAGAAATGAGGGGGGTACTATTGAAGCTTTATATTAAATATTTCTAATGGGTTATTGAATAACCCATGGGTATCCATAACCCAACATCCAAACCCATCCAGTCAATTTACAATAAATGGACTAATTGACCATTCTTATACCACTTTTCCATGAATTTCACCATTCTTAGAATATATCCCACATGGTGCAAATATTCAGTCCAGTCATTTAACTCAATTTTCATAAATAATATTCAAAGAGAACAGTTAAATATGAAAATTAAAAATGACCAAAATATATAACTAAAGTAACTGTAATACCCATGAAAAATAAAATATAAATGCGTGTTTTCAAACTACTGTTACTATTTACGTATATGGTACTGTTCATTTATACAATCAAAATGTCAAATACTAGATGTGGTTTGATTATAAGAGAAAACTAGAAAGAAGTTTGTAGGAGAAAATGACGTTTTATGTGTAAAAATACCCTCAGGGACTAAATTGAAAGGACTGAATTGAAAAGAAACTTAAAGGTTTAAGGTGAAAGGATAGTTTTCCCTTTAAAGTTTCTAATAGTAAATAAACGAAAATTTTCCGCGTAAGGTGCACAGTAACTGCATTATTAGAAATGTCATTTTCATGAATAGTAAATTGAATATTTTATTAGCGCATAGTGTCAAATAGTACCCTTGACTTTTGCTATAAATAGGCCCTTCCATTTCACTTCTAAACTCACACCTTCAACTTCTCTTCTTCCCTCCTTAAGTTTCTCTTGCTCCGACGCTAGGCTTCTGAGATTTTGGGCTTTTCCGTTTTTGCTTAGGTAAGGATACTATGCCCTTTCTATGTCTTTCAAATTTTAGAAGTTATTTTCTTAAGTATGCTCTATGGTTGCGGCTTTGGCCGATCTTCCACATCAGAAAAACTGTCGTTAGCTGTTATTTTGATTCTCTGATTACCGAAATAGAATATAATCTGTGGAGAATACATGTCTAGGAAAGTTCTGGCTAAGGAAAGACCTGGTTTTTAAGTGTGTCCAGTGTGACCCTCCACTCTTTCCTGGGAACTTACCTGGTGTACTCTTTTACAGATTGTATTCTGTATTTCCGATATGAATAGTACCCGTACGTATGAATAGTACCGTACATATGAATAGTGACCATATGAATAATACCCGTACGTATGAACAGTATCTGTACGAAAATGATCTTAACGTACTTTCTGTAATCTTTCATGAAAATCTCTGTAGCGGAACACTGAAATTCACCTGCGTACTCTTGTCCGTAACGATTTAGAGAAGTGATACTCGTACGGAATCCAGGTGAGTGAAACGACCCTGTTTTAATAGAGTTTTAGCATTACTGGTGATAAAAAGTATGTCGTAGGACACTCCCAAGATTCATAGGGAGAAATTGGATTCAGAATGACGAATATAATGAGATAATTAATCCAGAAGTATGGATAAGACAAAGCAAGTATCTCATGATGATATGAAATTTGAATCATATAGTTATATACTATACCTGTTATATGGATGAGTATTATATTGTGCTTCTGATTATGATATGAACTGTTGTACTATTGATTGTGATTGAGCGGTACAGTACCCCCTCTCACGGCAAGGCGGAAAACCCGGGTTAAAGGGTGTCTTGACCAATGAGTGTAGAGACAACGATTCCCTCAGTAGGGATATAGCCCGGATTGGTGATAAATCCGTGAGGCGCCCTAGCTAAGAGGATGAGGTTGTGCGTCATGGCGGAAAAATACAAAATTGGTGAGCCGGCCTATGTGCGCTCTCCGGGATATATTGCCATTGACGAGTACTAGTATCGTTTGTTGAATTGGATGAATTTTTCTTGTATGTAATTTCTAACTATGTCTATTGGTTGAGCTTGAGCCTTCGGATATGCTTACATGACTGGTGATGTATTTGAATTTTATTAACGCAAGGCCGATTTGCTCACTGAGTTTAAAAGCTCACACTATTTGTACAAACTTTTTGTTCAGATTAGGTTGCCGCCGAAGTACATCCGCTAGAGGAGTAGATCACGTTGGACCTTCCCGCTGTCGGGTAGGCCCTTCTTTTGTTATACAGTATGTTGCTCTGTAACCGTCTAGGACATCTAGGTCAGGGGTTTGGTATTTGGCTTGTATTTCAGTATCATAATGTATTTCGTACTGAGGATCTATTATTTTTAATTAAGAAAATCTGATGTATTTTCTTTGTATTTATTAAGGAATGGTATTTTGAGAATATAGAGATAATGACTAACGATTTTACTTGTGGGAAGAATTTATCGAAAGGCTTACAGTGATGGGATATTCATCATTGTACCGGTCATGTGCCTAGAAAATGGGTCGTGACAAAGTTGGTATCAGAGCATAGGTTGTTAGGTCTCCTAGTGATTACAGAGCAAGGTGTCTTTAGTGGGCCTTCCCCTATTATCGTGACTGCAGCACGACCATAGGATGAAGATCCACCAAAAGCCCTGTAGAGATTAAAATCCATTTCTTTCGTGTCTTTACTTGAAGCATAATAGTGACGATATATATTATTCTTAATTGTAGAATAAGTTTAGATGGCACCAAGAAAATCAAACGCTTCTGGAATCCGCACAAGATCTGGCAGGGCCTTGGTCCCTCCAGCTGCTCAGTCAGCAAATGCAAGACTGGAGATGCCTAATCGTGCAGAAGATAACCATGCACAAAACAGAGAAATATCCACTGAAAACCCTGGAAGAAATGCTGGAGAACCATCACAAATTGACGCGACTGTAGTGATGGAAGCATTAGCTGCAATGCAGAACGAGGTGAATGGGCTAAAGGAACTTCTGATGGGACAATCATCTGAAGATGGCTCACAGGCATCAGTACATGCTGCAAAAGTACAAGAGACAGACCAGATGCCACCTCCACCCCTCCTCAGGATTGGGTAGGTACAGAGGTCAAAATCTCAGAATTTATGAAGCTGAATCCGCCAACCTTTGTAGGAGATGTTAATGAAGACCCACAACGTTTTCTAGATGACTGTGAGAAAATCCTTGACACGCTAGAATGCCCTGAACCTCGAAAAGTAACCCTTGTTACCTTTCAGTTAAGAGGTAAGGCCGACCGCTGGTGGCGAACATGGAAGAAGGGCATGGCCAGAAATGCCCCACCCATTAAATGGAATGACTTTAAAAGAATTTTTCGAGAACAATTTATTCCGGAGAGTATACGAGAAGCAAAGATGAATGAGTTTGAGGCACTCCGGCAAGGATCACGAACCGTCGATGAATACGACAATCTGTTTATAGAGTTGTCTGAATATGCTACTCACATGGTCCTAACTGAGAAAGAAAAGATCCGACGATTTATTAAAGGCCTTCGAGAGTCTTTATTTGACAGGGTGGGATCGAAAATACGAGATTTTTCATTTTACACAGAAGCCGTCGACATCGCCCGTATGATGGAAGAAAGAGATATGCAAAAAGAAAAATGGAATAACAAAAGAAAGAGGAAGCAAGATGAGAAATCACGCTACCACGGAGAGAGTTTTGGACGTGCAGCCTCTACTGCTAGTGCACCACAGCATCAACAAAGTGGTACAGGGGGTCAACAAAGGCCCTGGTGCTCTAAATGTGAAAGAAATCACTTCGGAGCTTGTTTTGTCAACAACAACACTAGGGTCTGTTACCAATGTGGTCAACAGGGCCACATCAAAAGAGATTGCCCCCAACTCTACATGAGATCTGGCCAAGGGTCAGTACGCCCTAATCAATCAGAGGCTACTGTTGCCAACAGATCCCCTGTAACTGTAGGAGGCAATGGAATCGGAAGAGGTGCTGGCAGAGGACAAGGTGGTCGAGGGCAGGCTTCAGCAGGCCGAGGGAACGCTCGAGTATTCGCTTTAACCCATCAAGATGCTCAGGCGTCTAATACGGTGGTAGCAGGTACTCTTCTGATTGAATCAAATTTTGCACATGTTTTGTTTGACTCTGGCTCTACGCATTCCTATGTGTCACCATTCTTTGCTAAGAACTTTAAGCAAAAAGTTGTTAGATTAGAATGTCCGTTTTTAGTAACTACGCCTACTGGAGGCACCTTACTAATAGAACGAGGCTATCGAGCTTGCAAGGTAAGAGTCGGAGAAATAAATACAACAGTAGACCTAATGCTGTTAGATATGACAGACTTTGATGTCATCTTGGGCATGGATTGGCTGGCATCTTGTCATGCCACCCTGGATTGCTATAATAAGATAGTTAAATTTAATATTCCGGGGGAGCCTTCTTTCGTATTTCATGGTGAACGGAGTGAAATTTCTGGGAATCTTATATCTTTAATGTGTGCCCAACGTTTATTGCGAAAGGGATGTAAAGGATACTTGGCATTCGTTAAAGATATTAAGAAAGAAGAACTAAAAGTAGAAGACGTTCCAGTAGTCCAGGAGTTTGTAGATGTCTTCCCAGATGATCTACCAGGTATACCCCCAGATCGAGAGATTGAGTTCCAGATAGAGTTAGCACCAGATACTCGCCCAATCTCCATACCCCCTTATAGAATGGCACCAACAGAATTAAAAGAGTTAAAAACTCAGTTACAGGACTTGCTAGACAAAGGCTTTATAAGGCCAAGTTATTCACCTTGGGGAGCTCCTGTTCTGTTCGTGAAAAAGAAGGACGGATCGATGAGACTATGCATAGATTACAGGCAACTGAATAAGGTAACTATCAAAAATAAATACCCGTTGCCTCGCATTGACGACCTTTTCGATCAACTTCAAGGAGCCAAGTATTTTTCAAAGATTGACTTGAGGTCTGGTTATCACCAACTCAAGATCAAGGAGGAGGATGTGTCTAAAACAGCCTTCCGTACCAGATATGGGCACTACGAGTTCTTGGTGATGTCATTTGGATTAACGAATGCACCAGCTGCTTTCATGGATTTAATGAATAGGATTTTTAAATCCTTTTTAGACAAATTTGTCATTGTCTTCATAGACGACATTCTGGTGTACTCAAAGACTTCAGAAGAGCACGAACAACACCTTCGTGTTGTGTTGCAGACATTGAGGGATCATCAATTGTACGCCAAATTCTCTAAATGCGAGTTTTGGATTGATCGTGTAACTTTCTTGGGACATGTAATCTCCAAAGATGGCATCCAAGCAGACCCAAGCAAAGTAGAAGCGGTCAAAATGTGGCCTAGACCTACCTCCGTCACGGAGATTCGCAGCTTCTTGGGATTGGCAGGATATTATCGTCGTTTCATCCAAAATTTTTCCCAGTTAGCCGCCCCTCTCACACGACTGACTAGGAAAGGGGTAAAATACCAATGGGATGACGCTTGTGAAGAAAGCTTCCAAGAACTCAAGAAAAGGTTAATCTCCGCACCTGTATTGGTCTTACCCTCAGGACCAGGAGGTTTTACAGTATACTGCGATGCATCAAGAGTAGGGTTGGGATGTGTTCTCATGCAGCATGGCCAGGTAGTGGCATATGCATCGAGACAACTTAAGAAACATGAACAAAACTACCCCACCCACGATCTGGAAATGGCAGCAGTAGTTTTCGCTTTAAAGATATGGCGACATTATCTATACGGAGAAACTTGCGAAATCTACACTGACCATAAAAGTCTAAAATATATTTTCGACCAAAAAGACTTAAACTTGAGGCAGAGGAGATGGGTAGAATTACTAAAAGATTATGATTGCAATATTCTTTACCACCCAGGCAAAGCAAACGTGGTAGCAGATGCCTTGAGTCGAAAATCTATGGGTAGTCTGGCCCATATAGCAGTAACAAAAAGACCCTTGATCCAAGAACTACAAGAGATGAGAGCAAAAGGTGCTACTCTTGAGGTTACAAGGACAGGATCATTCTTAGCCCATATCAGGGCTAGATCTTCCCTTGTTGACCAGATACGGATATCTCAAATGGAGGATCCTGAGCTTGTCCAAATTATGGAAAATGTGAAGATTGGTGAAGTGAATAGTTTCACACTCGACGATACAGGAGTCTTACATTTTGAACAACAGTTGTGTGTACCACATGTTGGAACTCTTAGACGAGACATCATGGAAGAAGGCCATCGTGCTGCATATGCTGTACATCCAGGAGCCACCAAGATGTATCAGGATCTGAAACAGATCTACTGGTGGAAAGGAATGAAACAAGACATAGCAGAATTTGTGTCTCGTTGTTTAACCTGTCAACAGGTTAAGGCTGAGCATCTAAAGCCAGGAGGCTCGTTACAACGATTAGAGATTCCTGAATGGAAATGGGAACGATTAGGCTTGTTGGTCTACCTCGTTCCACAGGAGGTTATGACTCAGTTTGGGTCATTGTTGACCGACTAACCAAATCAGCACACTTCATTCCAGTCAAAACCACTTATGGTGTAGTAACGTTGGCACAATTGTATATTAAAGAAATAGTAAAGTTTCATGGAGTACCTATATCTATCATTTCTGATAGAGGTCCTCAATTTACCTCTCGTTTCTGGAGAAGTTTTCAGGAGGCATTAGGTACTCGAGTGGACCTTAGTACCGCTTTTCACCCACAGACAGACGGACAGTCAGAGCAGACGATTCAGACGCTAGAGGATATGTTACGAGCTTGTATTCTAGATTTCAGTGGTAGCTGGGAAAAGCATTTGTATCTTGTAGAGTTCGCATATAACAACAGCTACCAGGCCACTATTGGGATGGCACCCTTTGAGGCCTTGTATGGGAGACGTTGCAGATCTCCGATCGGTTGGTTCGAGGTAGGTGAAGCGAAAGCATTAGGACCTGACTTGGCCCAGGATGCCCTAACCAAGGTTAAGACAATACAAGATAGGATGCGAGCAGCTCAAAGTAGACAAAAGGCATACGCTGACCACAGACGACGTGATTTGGAGTTCTCAGTCGGCGATATGGTATTCCTTAAGGTCTCTCCAATGAAAGGTGTGTTGAGATTTGGAAGGAAAGGAAAGTTGAGTCCTAGATACATCGGGCCTTATGAGATTCTAGAACGAGTGGGAAAAGTGGCTTATCGGCTTGCCCTACCTATGGATCTGGAAGGGATTCACCCTGTTTTTCACGTATCCATGTTAAGGAAGTACCTTCATGACCCTTCTCACATACTTCACCCTTCTCAGAATGATTCTATCCTAGTAGATGAAAACTTGTCATACGAGGAGATACCGGTAGCTATCCTCGATAGTCAAGTAAAGAAACTCCGATCTAAGGAGATTCCATCCGTCAAGGTTTTGTGGAGGAATCAAACTCACGAAGAAGCCACATGGGAAGCCGAGGCCGACATGCGTTCTAGATATCCCCATCTTTTTACGACTTGAGGTAATTTAAATTCGGAGGACCGAATTTCTTAAAGGGGGTGATAATGTAATACCCATGAAAAATAAAATATAAATGCGTGTTTTCAAACTACTGTTACTATTTACGTATATGGTACTGTTCATTTATACAATCAAAATGTCAAATACTAGATGTGGTTTGATTATAAGAGAAAACTAGAAAGAAGTTTGTAGGAGAAAATGACGTTTTATGTGTAAAAATACCCTCAGGGACTAAATTGAAAGGACTGAATTGAAAAGA
Source organism: Biancaea sappan (assembly GCA_037074585.1). Lineage (NCBI taxonomy): Eukaryota > Viridiplantae > Streptophyta > Magnoliopsida > Fabales > Fabaceae > Biancaea > Biancaea sappan. Next base: position 50,042,162 of record CM073496.1, on the reverse strand, counting down.
AACTTAAAGGTTTAAGGTGAAAGGATAGTTTTCCCTTTAAAGTTTCTAATAGTAAATAAACGAAAATTTTCCGCGTAAGGTGCACAGTAACTGCATTATTAGAAATGTCATTTTTATGAATAGTAAATTGAATATTTTATTAGCGCATAGTGTCAAATAGTACCCTTGACTTTTGCTATAAATAGGCCCTTCCATTTCACTTCTAAACTCACACCTTCAACTTCTCTTCTTCCCTCCTTAAGTTTCTCTTGCTCCGACGCTAGGCTTCTGAGATTTTGGGCTTTTTCGTTTTTGCTTAGGTAAGGATACTATGCCCTTTCTATGTCTTTCAAATTTTAGAAGTTATTTTCTTAAGTATGCTCTGTGGTTGCGGCTTTGGCCGATCTTCCACATCAGAAAAACTGTCGTTAGCTGTTATTTTGATTCTCTGATTACCGAAATAGAATATAATCTGTGGAGAATACATGTCTAGGAAAGTTCTGGCTAAGGAAAGACCTGGTTTTTAAGTGTGTCCAGTGTGACCCTCCACTCTTTCCTGAGAACTTACCTGGTGTACTCTTTTACAGATTGTATTCTGTATTTCCGGTATGAATAGTACCCGTACGTATGAATAGTACCGTACGTATGAATAGTGACCGTATGAATAGTACCCGTACGTATGAACAGTATCTGTACGAAAATGATCTTAACGTACTTTCTGTAATCTTTCATGAAAATCTCTGTAGCGGAACACTGAAATTCACCTGCGTACTCTTGTCCGTAACGATTTAGAGAAGTGATACTCGTACGGAATCCAGGTGAGTGAAACGACCTCGTTTTAATAGAGTTTTAGCATTACTGGTGATAAAAAGTATGTCGTAGGACACTCCCAAGATTCATAGGGAGAAATTGGATTCAGAATGACGAATATAATGAGATAATTAATCCAGAAGTATGGATAAGACAAAGCAAGTATCTCATGATGATATGAAATTTGAATCATATAGTTATATACTATACCTGTTATATGGATGAGTATTATATTGTGCTTCTGATTATGATATGAACTGTTGTACTATTGATTGTGATTGAGCGGTACAATACCCCCTCTCACGGCAAGGCGGAAAACCCGGGTTAAAGGGTGTCTTGACCAATGAGTGTAGAGACAACGATTCCCTCAGTAGGGATATAGCCCGGATTGGTGATAAATCCGTGAGGCGCCCTAGCTAAGAGGATGAGGTTGTGCGTCATGGCGGAAAAATACAAAATTGGTGAGCCGGCCTGTGTGCGCTCTCCGGGATATATTGCCATTGACGAGTACTAGTATCGTTTGTTGAATTGGATGAATTTTTCTTGTATGTAATTTCTAACTATGTCTATTGGTTGAGCTTGAGCCTTCGGATATGCTTGCATGACTGGTGATGTATTTGAATTTTATTAACGCAAGGCCGATTTGCTCACTGAGTTTAAAAGCTCACACTATTTGTACAAACTTTTTGTTCAGATTAGGTTGCCGCCGAAGTACATCCGCTAGAGGAGTAGATCACGTTGGACCTTCCCGCTGTCGGGTAGGCCCTTCTTTTGTTATACAGTATGTTGCTCTGTAACCGTCTAGGACATCTAGGTCAGGGGTTTGGTATTTGGCTTGTATTTCAGTATGATAATGTATTTCGTACTGAGGATCTATTATTTTTAATTAAGAAAATCTGATGTATTTTCTTTGTATTTATTAAGGAATGGTATTTTGAGAATATAGAGATAATGACTAACGATTTTACTTGTGGAAAGAATTTATCGAAAGGCTTACAGTGATGGGATATTCATCATTGTGCCGGTCATGTGTCTAGAAAATGGGTCGTGACAGTAACGTTGTAAAATTCTAAAATACTCTTAAGCAAATTATATTCTGAAATTAGCGGGTATTACACATTTCTAAAATAATGGTAATTAAAAGTTATAAATAGGAAATAATGACAATCAAAATATTTAATTTTCATAATTTCTAGTTAAGGGTTATAAATATTTCAAGAATATTTTTCACAATTTTTAATATTCTTTTTGAAATATCTATTTTCCACAACAAAATGTTCTTTTAAAATTCTTATCTACATTTAGGCTTTTATGTACTAACACAGGCCCAACCAGTTGTTCTTTTAAAATTTAAAAAAAAAAAAGAAGGCAAACACAAACTTCATCTTCTCAAGTGCGATGAGTTACAAAGAACCCGACTTCGTGACCCGTCACACCCGCGAAGATTGAATCGCTAGAATGCTGCAATTCGCCAATTTCAGTGCGAATTGCATGATTCTAGCAATTTAGCCGACAATTCAGGCCTCCAATCGATTCACCCCTCAGTTCATATTGCCTACCAGATGAATCGAGATGAATTGCATGTTTTGAATTGTGAATTGTGCGATTTCGACAACTATGTAATAATGAAATCTGTTATGATAATAATGTAAGAACTTTTCATGTTACTCAGACATGCTTCATACAAATTCTAAATCATACGTATGCATACATAGAGCAGCAGAAAGAATATAAATACTTTTCTCCATTACTTTATTGTTAAATTTCTTCAGAGTCTCGTAGATTCTTCAAGAACAAAATGCTTCCAGCCTATGCCTTTCCTTTATGTTCTAAATGATAATGTTCAGCATTTTACCTAATGTGTGTGAACTATAGTAGTTTCCACCATCAAGATTACTACAAAATTTGCAATCAACTTATTTAAATTTTAAAATGGGATAGGAATATTCTTTCATAATTATCTTATATGCTTGTTATCTGATAAGTCTTATCTCTATTAGTGGGCCACAATTAGTTAGCTAATTCGAATCATGGCTAATGTGGCTAACAAATAATGCAAAGAGCAGCTTATATTTTTTAATTACTGTAGTCTCTGTCAGAGTATCCATATTTGCTAATATGATCAATGTGCCATAGTCCATAGATAGATTGACACTTTGGACGGATGCAAATAATTAACGTTTCTCAACTATATACATTATAGATGCATGAAAGTACCAGACCACGACACCTATATATGCATGAGATTAATAACATGGAAGATGGAGAATTTTGTCCACAAGTATATGTCCAGTTGAAGCAGGATTGGCTTCGCCTGTTTTCATTATATGGCCGAAAAAACAAACACAAAGAGGAACATCCACGTGCTTGGCCAACCTCAGTGTCTGCTTCCTCTTGTAGCCGAAGAAAATAAGTAAACAACTTGGCAACTCATAATGGCTTCTCTCACTCTTCTTTTCAAGGAACTCTAAAATTTTCTACCATCATGGAACAGAACCCTTGAAAATTGGTTTCTTGTGGGAGTGTGGAAGGGAATTTGTAGTTTTATGAAGGGCATTCGGGTAATAAGACTATGAAATAATTAAGTAGTAGTGGACATTCCCTGTGATGGAAATTTACGACATTCGGGTGGCAAACCAAGCTATGATATTATGGACACGTATTGCAAAGCATAGAGGAAAAATATTTTTAAGTGATATTGGGATGCTTTACAAGCCAGTAAACTGGCTATTTTCGAGAAAAGAATGGGGGAGAGATTATGTGAAACGCAAAAACAAAGAAATGCAGCACAAGCCCCACAGTAAAAGATTAAAAGAAATAAGTGTTGGCAAGTGAAGAGGTAGCTCTGTGAAAAGCAGTGGCCAGGCGGACCTTGAAACTGGAACCATTCTCAACGAAAGCGTCCCCCTTTGTTGGTAATACGCTCAACATATATTCTTCAGAATCCCAACTTCTACGCATTCTCAGGATGCAGCTTCAAATTTTTTTCGGCACATCTTACAAGAGTTAGAAGCAACTTGAGAAGCCAGATTTTGACTTTGTTTCCCTTGTTTCCACCTAATATGGTTTACTCCCTTAGACTAATTATAATTTTCATCGTTTCTGTTATCAAATATTACAAATACATCATATATAATAAATTATAAGTTAGGGAGAGTTCAACTTCTCAAAAAGTTAAAATTGTTAGTGTTGAATCAACTTAACATTCATGTAAAATATTTTTTAATTATCATACACAAATTTCGAATTGATCTAATAGTGAGAGAATTCAATCACTCAAAAAGTTAAGCTCTCCATAAACTTTTTTTATTCTAAACTTATTTCAAGGAGCAAGTTGCCCGCTGCCTTGTGATAGGAGATGATGATGAATTGATGATTTTCTAGCTAGATTTGCATCTATTTCTTGTTCTGTGTGAATTTTGTTCTTGTTACCATCACCATAATATATCTTATTATAATGAAATTGCCCACGTAGCTCTTAGTAGGATACGCTATCTGGAATCTAGAATAAATAAATAAAGCATCTCGCTGTGAATTTGTGATCTTGCAGGAATTCAATTGAGGCACTTAAACTACGTCGTGGTATTAGTAAAGTGTTGATCCAGATTCTATTACTCACCTTGGCGTCTTCCTCACGACTTGTTAGAGAAGGTAGGTTGTTCTACTATAATTTAATGAATGAAACATCGCGTGGAGCCAGAATTAGATATTTGTTCATGCATTGTTAATAATCTTCCCTGTGCTTGTTTGCTTCTTGAAGCTCCAGATTTCGTCCAAAATATGTACGATCATTACCAGGGACTAATGTTACTGAACTTTTTAGGTGTTTGTTATTAAATTCTTTTTATAACTCAACAGTATTTCAGGTCTCCCATCATTTTTGTTTTCATGTTACATTTTTATTTGAAAAAACATATAACAAACACTTACCATGTTTTGTCCGTACCTACTACTGTAACACGGGGTTTTTTATTCTATCATCTAGGTCCACGGAAGCGTTTGGATAGGAACCCAGGCATGGCTGGATCCGGAGTGCACTGCCACACTGCTACCGCTTGAGTTGTAGTTGTGACTTGCAAAGCTAAAAACGGAAGACTAGTCAAAAGCAGAATGACTACAAACATCATGTGCAGGATAGAAATATGATAAAATTAAATTTCCATTTAGATCTTTACTTCCATTCGACTCTTCCCAACGCCAGACTTCAGATCACAAAAATACATTACAAATTTAACTAGGCTGTGAAATTACTCTTGTTCTCCTATTGTAAAACAAGCGCCAAAAATAGTCATGGACACATCACTGGAGAACCAGAAGTGAGACCTGATTGTTGACGCAAAACGTCCTATTCTTTGTGATGAATGCATTCATTGCGTCGGTCCTTGAACGGAAACGTACAGTGGCCATCTTAAAGGGACTAGAATCCCCAGCTGGACCAGCTCTGAAATACACGAGAGCCGCCATGTTGAAAAAACCATAATACTAATCATTATTTGAATTCAGAAGATAGTTGACATTAACCTTGTAAACATTTGCAAGGAGGAGTGATCGTATTCGTAGCCAGACAGAAAGCGTACTATATCATCAATTGACGCATTTCGAGGAATTCCTTGAATTAAAATCTGTCAAGAGCAGGCAGTTGTTAGATAATTGTTATGTTTTGGAAGTCAAAATAAATCATAGCGCTTCCCACGAATCAACTAGCAATTTTCAAAACCAAAAATCTGATTAATTATTGCATATATATAACACAAACGTAGGCCAAATTAAGTTCTAGCATCCAAACCCAATTGGTAATCCATCTACATAAATATATTATATTGTCTTCAGTAAAACATACAGAAACTGAAACAGTTTGATTTTGTGACCTCTGCGTTATCGTTCTGCAGGAGAGAATACATAGGATGATACTCTTCATATCTACAACAATAACAACAACCTTATCCCATTAGGTGGGATTGGCTACATGGATCGCTCGACGCCATTGAGCTCTATCAATAACTAACTCTTTAGAGATCTCATTTACCAGAAGATCTCTCTCAATAACCTCTTTAAGTGTTCTTCTTGGACTCTTCATATCTATAATAGATATTTATCTTGTAGATGAGCTATTTGTCAATCAAGATGTTATATATATATATATATATATATGGACATGTGCGCACTCGCACACCCAAATATCTTAAATAGTCATCATTGTTTCATTTGAAACGTATATAAACTAAAAAAGCTCGTCTATCTGTGTTGTGTTGACAATCAGACAATAACCAGCGTTTAAAACTCAGCAATAAACCGAGCAGAATATGCATAATACTTACAGTTTTTCCGTCGTATGGAGTAACAATATCCCATTGGGCACGATCAGTCTGATGCTCAAGGAAAAAAAAGAACCAAAAAGCTTATATATCATCAAAAACGTGTCAAGAATAAAGAAATATAGAGCCTGATCAATCATTTTACAACAGACATTTGTAGAGCAGCATACCCGTTCCAACTTGTACAAGCGACCATTCCTTGCAATCGCTCTGAAAGCCTGTGTATAGGCATCTTGAGCACGGAATTGCAGCATCCTGGTGATGACCAAAACCTTTTTTTAAACAGTACTTTTCAAGCAAACAATGTAATAAGAGCAATATAATGTTCACAGGATGAATGTAATCAGCTCATACCTTTCACTTCATTACACATAGTAAGAAAGTGAGCATTCAAAATAACATTTTCTTGAAAGAAATTACTACAACAGAAAAAAAGGTACCGTTTACTTCAAAAGCAAGAAATGCAACCGATGATAGTTCTAGCGCCAACATTTTAAAACTTTCGCAGTTACCACTAAGCAAAATCAAAGATTGAAGGAATTACATTGACAGGGGCATAAAGGTACGGTCGTATTCCACTTTCACATCCTCCATAGACAACTTACAATCTTTAAGCAGGTTGATGATATCTGTTTTAAGGGTATGTTTATGAATGCCGAAAAGCCTACCATATGCCAAACCTAATCAGAGAAACAGAAAAAGAGCAAAGTCGTCATTGGAACAACTGGTTAATCAAAGGCCAAAGCAATAGCAAAGCTTGAAATTATATAGCTATGAATGGGTTCCAATTAAATGTATCTGGCTCTAGCATAACCTTGTTTTCAAATGGCATGCGTATCCTAGTTAACCAAATATAAATATATGGTTATATTTGTCAGAATCCATCAGTTAAAACTTCTAAATATAATAGGAGAGATTAAGAATTGCAACTCGGTCAGGATCCTTCTAATTTTTTTTTTTTTCTGGGATGCTTTTCATCAAGAAATCTTCGGCGAAACTTGAAAAAATCATCAATAACTAATATAACAGCGCAAAAGTATAATTAGTAATATAAAAACCCTATTCCTTGCTTCCGTATAATTGCCAATATTGAAAACTAAGTAAGCTATTCATATTGAAGACCCTAGAGGGTCTAGTGTGTGGATTAATAGACGTCCGAGAAAATAGGAATGGGAGGGTTCACATAAAATGACGTACCAGGTTCGGGAGTTTGCAGAAATTGATCGGCGCCTGAATCCTGAGGAGGTTGTTCTGCATCAGTTGAAAACAACAATCTTGGCGTTACTCGAGGAAATTGAGGGCCATTGCTCTTTCGAATAGAGTTTGATCTCACTGCAGCCCTAAGAAGACTCATCTTCGATCGGAGAGAGAGAGACGGAGCTTGGAGACTGGGGGGCAAATGGGCACTGTTCTGTCATGAGCGCGAGGAGCCACGAAGAACAGAAGCAGCTGAACCGGAGTTGGCGGCCAGGGCTTCGGTTCAATAAGCCCATTAAGATTGCGGTGGAGAGTCCAAAGAGCCCACAAATAAATCGGTCTTGAAGGCATCTGGGCCTCGTTTTGGTCCATTTGAAAGTGGGATTTTTTTAAAAGGTTCAAGATGATTAATTCTTTTAATTTAGTCCTTTTTTAAATTATTTCTGTCCATCTTGCTATTAAAATAATAGGATTAATTTTTCAGTTCTCCAAAAGAGGAAAAATTATTGACGGAGTAAACTAAGAAAGCTAAACTTCGAGATATCATATCTTAAAAATAAAAATAATAATTTTTAGTCAATTTAATGTTTTGAGTTTTAACGAGATGAAAATAGTTAAAATTAATTATTGATTGACTAATTCCCATTAAATAATTAACTTTAATTTTTAGTAATCTTAACAAAATAATAATTTAGTTATTGAGGATGATGAAGAAATTGTCGCGTTTGTAGTTAAATCTGTTCTGGATATTATGTAAGGGATAAGTTTTGAAAGCTGTGTTTGTCGACCTGCCTAGTTGCAACCTTCCCAGGGAAAGAGAAAAAGGAGAAGTGGACAAACCAAATAAATGCTTTAATTATCAACGAGAGCATATCAAGCTACTTTTGTTTTGTTTTTATTTTTTTCTTTCAGAATATAGATTTCATCGATATTGTCATAGGTTGCATATTTACACTTTTGTTTTACATTGATAGCGAATTAGCGATAATATATATTCAACCGAGAGTGAAGTTGCTTTGAAAAAAAAAATCTAAAATCCATCATTGTAAATCTAAGCATCACAACAAATTTCAACATCAAAATGATGAGAGTTTTAGTGGAGTGGATTCCCGACGAGGACCGTATTAGATGCTTCAACAGTTGGGAGAATCTTTCTTTCTTTCTTCCTTTCGTCTTCTGGAACAAATTCTTTCTACGAAGTTCTTTATCTGTGTTATTTTCATACGGCCAGTGGCGGAGCCACATGCATGTGGGTGCAGCTGCATCTATGAAATTTTCAAATTTCATGTAATTTTTTTTTAATTTTGTCTCCCTCTTTTTTTTTTAAACTTACTTAATATTTTTTTAAATTTCTTTAGTGATTTAATTTTTCTCTGCTGTTCACAATCACGACATCCTTACTATCCAAAGTTGTGAAATTTTTTTTTGACAATGATTAATTTTTCATTCCATTATTAGGAAACTATTTGTAAAAGCTTAAAATTTGAAATTTTTGTACATAGGTCTAATTCTATCAAATTGGTTAATTGATTATGTAATTAAGATCATGAGTAACATATTTATGAAGTCAATTTCATGTAATTTTTTTCTTAATGACGGTTAATTTCTCATTTTATTATTAAGGATCTCTTTATAAAAGCTTGAAATTTAAGATTTTTATACATAAGTCTAATTCTTTCAAATTGGTTGATTGATTATATAATTAGGACTATGAGTACCATAATTATGAAGTCAATTTCATGAAATTTTTTTTTGATGATGGTTAGTTTCTCATTCTATTATTAGGGACCCCTTTATAAAAGCTAAAAATTTAAGATTTTTATAAATAGGTATAATTCTATCAAATTAGTTGATTGATTATACAATTATGATTTTAAAAAAAAATTTATAATAAAAATATTTTTTTAAAATAACTGTCATTAAATGAGTAATAAATTAAAATTAATTTTAAAAAATTACCATCAAACTTAAAAAAATAAATAAAAATTTTGTCCCCTCAAAGGAAGGGGACTCAATTTCAATAAGTAATATCATAAACACAAAAAAATGCATAAAAAACAGATAGATAGAACGATAATTATAAAATATCATTTTCTTAATAAACCAGCCATGTGTAATCTGCGAGGTACACATGTGCCTGTACGTAGTACGTTGACAAAAACCAACGGCGCCGTCATTTTTCACTGCCACGTCGTCAGTACCAAGAAGGGGGCCCAGTGACGTGCCGTCATCGTTGCCGTCCTTGGTCGTACGTACGTCCCGTTATTTTCGGGTAACCGTTAATAGAAAAATACAATCCAATAATCTGTGTTTTGCCGTCAGCCTCTGGCATGTGGTAGGGACTGCACGAGATGATTCAAAGCCAGGGGAAGGTCGTTTCTGAGGTGGGGGTTCATATATTGTCATCAACCTCGGAAGCATCTAGGCTTTCACTGTACGAGCATGGAATCAATGACGCCGATGTTATTCCATAACCAGACGTTTCCATCGGAAGGTGCAGGTGCAGGGGTGGGCATGGACTGGCAGTGGATGATTGAGTTTGTGAAGAGCATGGGGAAACCGGTGGCGGCGACGGCGGTGGTGCTTCTGGCTGTGATACTGTCGTTTTTGCAGAAGCTGGGGTTGGAGGGAGAGATGGCGTACGCGATTTTCAGGGCGTTTCTTCAGCTCTCTGTTATTGGGTTTGTCTTGCAGTTTATCTTCAATCAGCACAACTTTGGATGGATCCTTTTGGCTTACTTTTTTATGGTCAGTCTTCTGCTCCCTTCTTGCCATCATTTAACACACCCAAACACAGAAATATTACGCAGGGGAAGTGAGGAAGAAGATAGTAATATATCATCTTCATTCTGGTGGTTTTAATTAACATAGCACCGGTTTTTATTAATTTTTTTGTGATGAGGACTCTCTCTCTCTCTCTCTCTCTCTCTCTGCTTTTCTCGTTCTCTTTTCCACTGACAAGTCGATTACAAATCCCAGAGTCATCTATAGTCTTTTACATGCCCAGTTACTGCTTAATTTTGCATGTTTTCATTCATCACTGTGATTCGAGTCAGAATTTCAGCAGTTTTTTTTCGATGCCTTTTTTAGTTAGTTCTGATTTTCTTTTATCTCACTTCCAAATAAAAGATCCAAACCAATCTTCTTTCTCCTCACAAAATATCCTGCGTAAATATGACTTCATAGTTTATACTTCATAGTTCACACCCAAATTCAACATGGTAATTAAACTTATTCTTCTTTCGCCTTTTCTGGTGTTGCAAGAGTCATAATACTGACTAAAAATTTAAACAAATAAGCCTTAAACATGTCAGTTTTCATTGCTAAGTAAGATAAGAAAAACAAATTAGAAATGTCAATCTAGCTGGTTATTGACTGTAAATTATGATTTAATTGGGAACGAAGGTGTGTGTGGCTGGTTACACAGCAGGTCAACGAGCCAAACAAATCCCTCGTGGGAAGTACGTGGCTGGTGCATCCATTCTGACTGGAACCTCAATCACTATGTTGGTGCTAGTGCTACTGCGAGTGTTCCCTTTCACTCCCAGATACATCATCCCCGTCGCCGGCATGATGGTTGGAAATTCAATGACAGTCACTGGTGTCACCATGAAAAGACTTCGAGACGACATCAAAACCCAAATGAACTTGGTCAGTACAGTATGTATATACACCTTTCACTTTCCAATTACAGCTATCACACTATCCAATTTCAAACTTGAAGATCAGAATGAGACGAGAGTATATTTGTGTTGGTGTTATTGGCAGGTTGAGACGGCATTGGCTCTTGGTGCAACGCCACGGCAAGCTACGCATCAGCAAGTGAAGAGGGCTTTAATAATGGGGCTTTCCCCTGTGGTGGACAATGCCAAAACTGTGGGACTCATATCTCTGCCTGGAGCAATGACGGGTCTGATAATGGGAGGGGCATCGCCATTGGAGGCCATTCAGCTGCAGATAGTAGTGATGAACATGCTGATAGGTGCGTCAACTATTAGCAGCATCATGTCCACATACCTGTGTTGGCCAGTCTTCTTCACCAAGGCCTACCAGTTAGACCCCAGGGTCATCTCCTCCCAATGACTCCACCTAATTACCTTCAATTACATTCAGAATGAATGATAATGGCATTCAGGGTACAGCGTGAGGATTGCTCTGTTTTTGCCAGGGTTTCTCTCTCTCGGAGATAATTTGCACGCGAGAAAGTTTTGGTAATTTTCTTTCCTGTTTTCAGAGTGGCATTGTTATGCGTATGACTGAAGTGACGGGGCAAAAGCAAAATAGAGGGAAGATAGTGTTAGAAATAAGGAAGATTGAATCAGTTTTGTGAATTGAAAATCTTAGAAGAATTTATATTTGTGTATTAAAAATCACATGTAAATTCTTTTCAGATACAATAAAGTATTTTAAAATATTTAGATATTTTTTATTTTTTTAACATACTTATATGTCGAATCTAAAAAAATATATATAAATTTTAAAAAATATGTTTATTTAATTTTTAAAAAATATATCAATTAAATAGTTGTGTGAGTTTATATTACAAATAATTATATCTATTTAATTTTTATTATAACGTGAGTTTATATTACAAAAATTTAATTCTATATAATATTACAAAGTATTCGACGTTCTACGCAGTGCTGCGTGCAGACCGTTCTGCTCTGTTCAGTTGAAATCAGTAAGCATAACAAAATCCACAATTATGACATAGCAAGTATGTTGTTTGGCTACTAAACAAGAAGACATAGTTAACTTCGTTAATTACAAGGTGGAAGAATTATATTTATAATATGCCAAGCAGAAAACGGCAACAAAATCTCTTGTCACATTCAAGGCATGTTAAGTATACACGGACATTTTTGTTATTATTTTAAAATTCTTTTTTAAATGGGAACTACTTTAAATCTTTTTTAAAATTCAAACTGCTCTTAATTTTTTTTTAAGAAAAGAATAGAACTATTTTTAATTTTATACTCTAATTACTTTAAAATTATAAGAAATTATATTTTTGTTCTTCTTGTACAGATTTTTTTTTAATACAAAGCACTTTAAAAATTCAAATGGTAATAAGTGATTTAATATTTGAATAAATTCTTGGATCGGAAACATTTCACGTTTTAATATTTAAATCGTAAATAAATTGCAGTTAAACTAATACTCAGTATCATATATATATATATATATACACTCACCGGCTTATATTAACATAACCCTTGACATTTAGTTTTTTTTTTTAATTAAATTTTACATCATTCAACAGAAACTTCAGTTTTCTTTGAGAAGTCATACCTCTTTGTGACGAGGATTCTCTCTCTGCTCTACTTATTAATTACAAATTCCAAATGTTGCTTTGCATATTTCCAATTATAATTGTTCTAACTAGTATTGTGATCAGTTAAATTATAACTTTAAAAATTTTTGTAATTTATAAAATTAATAATAATTATAATTAATTTATATGAAACTTATGAGTTATAATATATACTTTTTAAATATAAATAATTAAATATTTTTTATTGATTTATCCATTCTATAATCAAATTTATTTTTTTATTTTAATTTTGATTTGAATTGATTTATTTATTTAATAGAATAAATTTAAATGAATAAAATAGGTAAATTAATTAATTTATTAATTTGTGAATTATTTGTTATAAATTATTTATTGCATAGATCAGTGATTGATTGAATATTAATTTCATCTTTACTTTTAAATGCGTATTTTTTTGTTTTAATCAGATCTATAGAATAAAAAATTGAAAGTTGCTGCTGCATTTGTACTGGATCTCTAAGCCTTAGATTTCGTCTTTTAATAATTTGATTTTTATCTCTTTCTTCAGTCAAGGGATAATAATTTAAAAATTCATATCTCAAACTTTGATTTATATTAAATTAAGAACTATTTTGGAAATAAATCAAAATAAAGTTAAATAAAGCAAAATTTTTAATTTACATATCAATTCCATAATCAAATTTATTTTACCTACTAAAAAATACTCTAAGACACTACAATGGGCAAATAATAAAAGTAATTTTTTAATTTCAAGTCAAATAATTTAAATAAATTCAATCAAATAATTAACATTATGCGATGTTATTAATTTATCAAATTTATTAATTTACCTAATTTATTTATTCGTTCAAATCAATTCAAATTAAACAAAATAACAACAATTACTAATTATTAATTTCACTTATTAATAATTATGATAATATATTCTAATAAAAATATATTTTGCTATTCATTTTAACAATAACGCACATAATATATTAAATATATTAGGATCCACATAATATATTCTAATTATAATTTATAAATTTGTGAAACTTATGAGACGTATAAGTTATGAAATATACTTTTTAAATACAATATTTAATATAAATTTTAATTATTTATAAAATTATAAATTTTAATAAAAATTTATGATAATAAATGGTCACATTATATTATGATGTAGAATAAGTCATCAAATGGAATAAAATAATAAGATGTATGTATAATCAATAAAAAAAATTTAATTTAAAATTTTTTACAAAAAAATAATAATCAAATTAAAAATGTTCATATAGAATGTATGATAATCAACTGTCAAAAAATTTTATACATATGATCAATAATTAATTCCAATATGTCTTGATTATTGTATATGTATATTTCAGCAATTTATTATCTATATATTTCAATTTAAATCAATTCAAATCAAATAATAGAGGTAATTGTTTTTTAATTTCAATTCAAATCAATTCAATTCAAATAATTCATTTAATATGATGTCATTAATTATCCTACAATGGGCAAATAATAAAGGTAATTGTTTTCAAATTTCAATTCAAATATTTTCAATCAATTCAAATCAAATAATTAATCTTACGTGACGTCATTAATTTACCAAATTTATCAAATTTATTAATTTACTTAATTTATTCATTCAAATCAAATCAAATCAAATCAAATAATGAAATTCACTAATTATTAATTTCACTAATTATACTAATTAATAATTATAATAATATATTCTGATAAAAATATATTTTGCTATTTACTTTAACAATAACTCACATAATATATTAAATACATTGGAATCTATATAGTATATTCTGATAATAATACTATAATTTATAAATTTGTGAAACTTATGAAACTTATGGGTCATGACATATATTTTTTAAAACGTAAATATTCTAATATAAATTTTGATTATTTATACAAATATAAATTATAAATTTCAATAAAAATTTATGATAATAAACGGCCACATTATATTATGAACAAATACCATACCTTTGACATGAGATGAATATTTTTTGTATATTATCCCATCACTTTTTGAACTTCTACCAAGTTTAAACCTTTTGAGTAAAAAAAAGAACAATTATGTCAATGTTGTCGATAACTCCCCATTTCAAGATATTCTCCTTGTCTTTCTCTATCAGTGTAGGGAGATCCACTATTATTCCAAGAAGATTAACACTTTTTCTCTCATCAAAAAACTATAAAGTTCTCATAGCGACATCAAACCAAACCTAATTTTTTATCACATGATAAGACCGTAAATGAGATAATTCTATCTAAACACAATATTATATTACCAAGCTTCATATCCTCAGCCAACTTTTTGTAGTTATTCTCATCTCCCTTTATGCTATAGTAAGTTGATATAGTTATTTTCTAACTTTGTTTCAATTTAATAGGATTACTATCATTCAGAAATCCAATTCGAATATTGGGGCCCTACAACATTAGACACAAAATAAAAAAATAAAGAACACTATAAAATTGATTGACTCCAAGATCTGAAGTGGATTCAAACAAAAGAATTATATTAAATCAAAAAATAAACAAATTAAAAAGGAAAAAAAATATTGGTTCCGAGGAGTTTACCTTTCATCTGTAATCGCCATCTTCTTGGACTCTTGCTTATCAGTTGGGTTCCTTTTTCAGCATACTCGTAGGTGATATATTGCGTGATTGCTCTTGATTCTGTGTATTGAAATGATTTTGATAAGTAATTTTACAAATGCTAATTTAACAATTACTGAGTATGCTTGTTGAAGATGTATACTTAATACTTACCAAATAAATTTAGATCTCTATAGTCGGTGATGAGAAATCCACTCTGAAGTTGATACGTGAGCTATCTGATCGTTCTTCCAATGTTGCTTCTCAGTTCAATGCATAACACTCAACATTTGGTCATTATTGAAGTTTGAAACGTATTGTATTAGCTTGAGATCAAGTTTCAGATTGACACAATGGCAACTGATATAAACTTACCAAATACAAAATTCGTCCAGCTTCATATCGAGTTCTAAACACTAAAATTTTAAGATGATTCACAGTTTTAAAAAGAATTGTTTGAATTCATTTTAATGCAAAATTTTCAAATTTATTTGAATTTAATTATAGAATCAATCACACCAATTTGTATTTAATATATTGTAATATTCACATAATTTAAAGGAGAGCCCTACAGTACATATGAAAAGAGTTGCATAGAATGAATTTAATACAATATCATTAATAAAAATGAATTTATTCATTTAATTTTTATTTTAATTTATTAATTTTATTATATGTTATTTAATGACATCTATGCAATTAATACTTTAGAGTGGAATTATTTTATTCTATTATATAGATTACTCAAAATTCAGGTTTTCACATGTACGTCATAAACTCAATAGTTTAGATATTTCTGAGACAGATTTTCAGCAATTCTTCTTCAATCCTTTCTTAACTAATTTTAATTCTCTTTCTTGTCATTTACAAATATAAACCCAAACCAATATTTTTCTCCCCATTATATTGCACATAACTACGACTTAATGATGATACCTTAGTAGTTATTAATTACTTCATACCCAGAGTCAATATGTAAGACACATTATTATTTCGCCTTTTCTTTCGTCACATGAAGTGTCCTAACATCACTAACAACATACCATAAGGAATAAATTTGATATTTAACAAATATAATATAAATTAGTCAAATATCTCTATATCTAATATTATCAAATATAGTCAATTTCACCTCTTTTTAGTATTTTTTTTTTGCCTTTTTAATTTTTACTTGATAACAATCGAATAGGTTTAATATTGTCTACAGGCATGATAGCATTTCAGCATAGCTTTTTCATTTAATTAAAAAGGCTAGAGAAAAATTTCATATTTTAATGTAACTTTCACGCGAAAATCAATAAATTATTTAAATCAAAAAAATTGGTATAAATTTTTTTATATTTTTATTATTAAATTCTTCACTAAAAATAAAAGAGTGTGTGTGTGTGTGTATATATATATATATAATTATGTAATAATGAATTATAAAAATATAAAATTATTTTTAAAAAATTATATATTTATCGTATTTTAATTAAAAAATGATAGACTTATTATATTTTGTTTGAGAAGGTGAAATCAATTACGAATCTCATTACGTTTGTGACTGTCTGTTAATTATTCCAGCAAGCATCCCTTGGTTAAATAAACACACTAAGAGTAGGAACAACAGGGGCGTAAATAAAGAAGGCATATGTATGTAGACGTGCTTGGCGTGCTTATTGTCTTTGGGCCGCACGATGGGTGTGAATTCCATTGCCGTACGTCAAGCAGCGTGTCTAGCGTCTCTGCCCCACACCCCACGATGCCTAGCTTACGGTGCCAGACAGCGAATTTGGGCTCTGTATTTTGGTGTTTTTTGGGAGAGGGGGGGGGGGGGGGGGATGAAGGACCAGATTTATACATCAGAAAGGACTAGTTTAGTACAGTTTCTTATAAACCTAAAACCAAAAATTTAAACACTAAGTTTTATCCGGTTAAAATGTACAAGATAAGAAGATGGTGGTGGAAATGTGGAATGAACATAGCGATATGTCAGTGAAAGGAGTTATAGTTATTCTCATTTGGCACCTTGATCGTCAAAAGGGTTCTCACCGACGTAGTTGCCGGGAGGGTCGTACTCGCAGATAATCAACAAGCCCTTGGAACGGTCTCGACAATGTTGCAGAGCACAACCCAATCGCACAGAGTTCTTCCACACGAGCTGCGTGAAGTGGCCGCAACCGTGACCCGACGGGGCCGTGCACTTCAGAGACATTCGGTCGTACCATTGCCCTTCTCTGAACCAGAGGAACACCGCATCGGAAGCCGTCCAGTGCAGCTTAAGTCCCCAGAATAGATTCTCCCCGTAAGGCATGTCGGAGTGGATCATCTTGCAGTCGTCGTAGCGCTCCATGGCGTATTTCCGAGCGGCGCTCTCGAGTTTCTCGTCCCACGTGAACAGAGGCTGGTTGAATAGGAGCCGAATCCAATTGTGGGCTGTCAGGAATTCTTGCCTTAGAAGATACTCGCCGAGGTCGCAATCATGGCCATAATTCTCCTTGGCTTTTTCTGGATTCCATCCGAACAGCATTGCGGGGTTCGTGTGGTTAGCGTAGTTATCCATTTTCGGGTTTCCCCCTCCCATGCCTGGGGGAGGAAGAATGGGTTTCGGATTGGTGTTGTTATTGGAATGAGGATTTTCCTGGGGTTGTCCTCCGACGCCTTGATGTGGAGGAGGACCATTGGGTATGGGATTAGTGTTATTGGAATTAGGATTTTCCTGGTGGTGCTCTCCGACGCCTTTAGGTTGAGGAGGAACATTGGCTATGCGATTGGTGTTATTGGCATGTTCCTGTGGTTGTCCTCCGACTCCTTGAGGCTGGGGAGGGACATTGGCTGTGGAATTGATGTTATTGGAAATAGCATATTCCTTATGTAGCAATGCGACGCCCTGCTGCGGCGACGGGGGGGGTTGTGCCGGAAGGTGATGCTCGCTCCCTGGCTTTTGACCACTTCCTAGACCAACGCTGGGAGTCCCAGTGTTTTCTTGCGCATGTTGATTATGATTGGGGACGTAGCCTCCGGGGGAATGTAAAGGGGCTGCTGGAGGTGTTTGGCCGGAGACGGCGAGCAAGAGGAGGTAAATAACGGAAGAGGAGACGGCGGGGATGAGCGGGGATCTGGGCATTGTTTGATTAGAATTGATGATGTGTTTATTGATTCAATCCAACCACCATCTTGCACTTCATTGCCCCATTTTCTTTTACTTGATTGTGGGTTTTTATGTGTCACACTGCATCCCTGCGATAGGTAGAATTGAAGGATTGTTATATTGCGCGCTTTCTGGGGGTTCACAGGTCCATGAATAGTCAAAAGTCAAAACTCAAAATGCCAGTAGTGGAAATTTCCACAAATAAAGCATTCCTTTTAACATTGTTGAACTTGAACGTTACGTACTCATTCTTCTTTGTTTGTAAATACTAAATATTCCTCTTTTTTTTCAGCAAATATCTAAAATAGAAATGAAACCTAAAAACCGTTGATATTTTGAGGCTTAAATTTAAATAATCCTTTGATATCCTACGGCTGACTGCATTTTTTCTTGTATTCTGTTTCCAAGGGAAGGAATGGGCTTGATGCATCAGGCCCATTTAAGTAAACGACATTGAGTTTAGACTACGATGACCAGTGCCATTCCAGATTTCAGTATAATCATAGCTCGACGACAGCGTTTTCCCGCCAATTAAGCTGTGTCCAATCAGGCGCATTGCGACTCGGTCAAGGGTGGCTCCGAAAACCGCCTGAGCTGAGAGCTGGGTCGTTGATCATCGCATTGACTTTGGAACACTGGCTCGTCTACATGATTCAGGATAGAGGCTTAGTGAGCACTCCCGCCATTTTTCTGATCTTCTCATGCCGTTTACCTTCTCTTTGGATGATAGTCAGTGATTAATCGGTGCGGTACTAGTTATCCTGCCATGTCGCTTCTCCATCTGCGGAATTCTAGGGTTTGTAGTGTCCTTGTAATCTCTTGGATTTTCTTCAGCTATTTTCCAGGTAATTTTGCCTCCAGAATAAGCAGCTTCTCTTCTTACTTTAGTTGATGTGGAACCTGGGGCCGGGCCGGGAGATTAGTCCTATATTACTTCTAGTTGAGAGGGTATCAATTCGAAAGAGAGGGCTGTAAATTTGTTCGAGTTCCTGCTCGTTATTGTTATTGCTCGATTGATATGTGTGGGAGTTTTTGGTTTACTGTAGAGTCAAGGTGATTAATTATATGAACTAATGGTTTTCAAACTGCGGTGGCTTTCTGTTCTTCGCTGCACAGGATTCATATTACCTGCAGTTGTCTCGCTGAGTTCAATTGAAATCTTTAAAACCCATGAGTGGCTACGAGTCACTCCAACTATTTATTTCCTATGCAAAGCGGAGGACAAGATTGTACTGCCTGATGTCAAGAAAGCGCATGTCTTGTATACTTTTAAGGGTGAAGAATCTTGGCAGGTTCTTTTCTACTACTTTTTTTTTTTGGAGTTCGGTCAACTGTTTAGGACTCCCCTCCCTATGTGCATTCCAGCAACCTGTTTATTTACATATACTAATACTGAGTCTAGAATGGATATGATGTATTGGAATTAATGCCTATTTGGCAGAAGAACTATTACTATTATCTGCGCTTGATTGCATTGCTTATTTCTTATTGTATAAAAGCTGAGAAATTTAGGCCAGCAATGAAATTTAAAACTGCTGAACATAATAGAATTTGCCTATGTAAAATGTGTCTCATTGTGCTGTCTCTCTCTAATTCTGCTTGAGATAATATGGCCACATAAGTGCATGTGTGCAACTTGACTCTTCTATTAGCTAGTCCTTCATAATGTATCAAAAGAAAACAAATTCATCGTTTTTCTGTCTCATTTTAATAATAAATTAGTAGTTGATCATGATTAGAGATTTTGTGCGGTTTTAATGGAGCTTAATTTTTTATTGTGAGTTTGTATTTGTGTGCTACTATCTACTAGTTTGTAACTGAAGAAAATCATGTCAATTTTCTGATTTTACATGCTGATGTTATGGCTGTATAGTTTCCTACATCATGGGCACCACTCTTTTCATTTGCAACCACTCTTTTCATTTGCAACCATGATATCTGAATTTGAAAATCTAGATATAGCAATGCAAACACAGAGTCATCGTATTTTTGACAAACAGCCATTGATAGCTTCGTTAATGAACTCTGACAACTAGAACATGCGCAGATAATTTTTATAAGCGAACATGTGAATAGAATCAGGTTGTTCACATGTGAGCTCTGAGTAATTTGCTTATGTTACTCGAAGCTTAATCATTACATTCACATGGTTAGCTTTTGTAGACAGTTAGTTGTATGGTGTTACTCTTTCAAGCAACTACTGAGTGTGCGCTTCATGCTTCCAGCCTTTGGCTAATTTCTCAGGTACAAAGTGCAAGCGATGTGGGATTTATGAAGAAAACAGCATTATTTCAGATGATGTTTTTGAAGAATGGGAGTTTTGTCCTTCTGATTTTACTACCGCGGAGGGCACATACATCCGGTTCAAGGAGAAGAAATTTAATGCTACTTTTTTGTGCCCAGAATGCTTATCTTTTTTTAATGGTGAGTGCTTTGTTACCTTTATTTATTGTAATTTCCTCTAGAGCATTAATGATATGCTGGCTTCCGGCCTAGAAGATGTCAGTGCAATTTGCAAATATTGGATTGATTATCAAAACTTTTTAACTTCAAAGAAACAAGGCGTATAGTGCTTTTACCCTGACTTTCAAACTTGTATGCGGATTCTCTTTAATGATATTGTTGTTACCTTAGGTCCCAGATCATTTTCTTTATTTAATTCTTTTGTCCTTGTCGGTTTATGGGATAATTAGGCATGCCCCTAAAGGTTTCTTGGTTAAATTTCTGAATAAACTTTTCCAAATTTCTTGCATTAACAATTTAACACTAATTGACATTCTAATCTTAGTACCACTTCATTTCTGTGCCAGTGACAATAATAATTTGTTCATATGTGTAGTTTCTAGCTCTGGATCTGATGTGCATGATAGTAGAAAAGGAAAGCAAGTGGCGGTCGTGGTTTTGCTGAGTTCTTTAGCTTCAATAATACTCATAATTGGAGTGGTGGGCGCATACAAGTACTGGCAAAGGAAGAAGAGGGAGCGGGAGCAGGCTCGGTTTGTGAAGTTATTTGCATATGGAGAAGACATTGAAGATGAGCTGGACCTTGGCACTACCATATGATGATCAACAAGTTAACTTTAGTAAAGTATATTACCTCTCACATTTAGTTTGACGCAATAGGATGAGAAGAAATGTTTTTGGTTTGACGTAGGACTTTGACAATACACGAGATTCTATTATCAAAGTCGAAAGCAACGAGCTGATGTTGATACCCATCTGTATTTTCCTCAGTCGGTGATACTTCTCAGCAATCTAGCAGAAGCAAACAGAAAAAGGCTGAAAACAGCGATACTAATCTTGAGATTACATGCATGTGGCTGTGAGCTGCATTTCGTAGCAGCCAATGCGTTTAATAAGATATAGATGGGCTTTGATGGGGGATGTCTTGTTGTGATAGATACAATATGCAAGGAATCTGCTAAACTGGTATTAGAATTTTTTATGCTCCCTCATGGTCCAATAAACGAGGGACCTACTTATCTTAGTTAAAGAGAATCCTTTGCTGCCATCTGGGTACTTTGATGTCACAAACGAGGGACCTACTTATTACCATATGAATCCACTATGACACAACTAACCAACTACCTTTGCAATTATCTGCTTTCTCAATCCATTCATAACTGTAACATGGTATCCACAATAAGATAAAGTGTTCACCAAAATACTTCATACTTCAAAGATGTTTTTTAATGTTCTGCTAATGTTAATTCTTCATAAAAACTGTAATGACAGCTTCATTTAATGACAAATTGCTACCAGACTCAATATTGGACATGTACAAACAGGGTACTCTTCCTGTTGTTGTTGTTGTTGGCATTAGTACAGATTAATTATAAAAGATTTTAGGTAGTGCTTATAATAATTACAATGACAGATGAAAAAAAAATATTTGCTCACAGGAGATTAACAACAAACGCAGAAAAATAACTAACAACAAACGCAAAAAAATAACTAACACTATAAAAGGGGAGCTTACTGTGAGATGTGAGATGAGGATGTTCAGACGAAGCATGTGCGGTCGCAGATGAAGGGTCGCAGATGAAGGGCGAATGCCAGTGAAGCAGTAGAAGCTCTAACGGTGATTAGGGATTTTCACAATATCAGGAGATCACAGCGACAACTAGAAGACCTTTATCAACATTTTTTAGGGCATCAAGACATTTTTGACATTTGAATTAGTAGAGCAAGGGCAAATAAGAGAATTTATCTTGTTTTCTATGACAATGACCGGTTTTTCATCTAATATACGATAGAAGCTAAAATGCCGATTTTGACGAAAGAGAGATTTCTCGCTTCCGTTTTTAATGTATAAAGTATAGGTTACCAAACGCTGGAAAAAGGCTACAGTAGTGAAAAACGCCTTTCCTTTCCAGCATCCGGACACCTACCAAACCCCCTCTAAATGTTTATACAGTTTTCCATTGCCTGGTGGGAATCGTTTACTCATTGATTTATCCCGTCATTGTGTCAAGAGTAGTTTTAGGCAAGAACAATTAATGACTAAAAATCGGGATGTTTGAATCAAGAATGCAGATGCCCTTATTGGCGTAATTATCACCCTGATTGTGCAGTGAATCCCATTTGTGTATTCAATCTAAATGGTAAGAGGATGGGGATGAAGCACATATAAAGAGTTAAATTTTCCAGAATAGCTTGTTATGTTGGAAGGATGGCCTAAGAGAGTTGGGATATCGTCATTCAAATTCCAGCTCCAACACTTCAACTGAATTATGTACTCTGCTTTACGCTTCCTCGGCAACTATCGTGGTCCTAAAATTTTTGTTAAGTTCAAAACTAAAAGCAGTGCCAAAATCGATACTCAAAAATGTTGTCAGAATATGGCTTTCTGAGGCAAAATGCTCAACCATTGATATGAAATAGTGAAAAGCTTCCAGCCAAGCTCAAAACCTTCTTTATTGATACAGTCAAAATCTCTCTCTCTCTCTCTCTCTCTCTCTCTCTCTCTCTCTCTCTCTATATATATATATATATATATAAATTATATATCATGTACCGCTGCATGACATGATCGAGAAATATATATCACAATGCATTGGGCTCCTCAGATTGATGTGATTATGTGAACGTATATGAAACTAGCTAGAATTTCATGCGGATGCGTGGCAACTCCGGCATAATAATATTTCTCACTTGTCATCTTCGAGAGCTCAGACAAAAAAACTGATAAAACCCTAAAACAAGTGATGCGTAAGTATGCATGCTCTTCCTTAGACGGGTAACACTGAATTGTTGAACCCCAAGATGTTGCAATTGCAAGTAAACAAATGTGTTTCCAATTGCCATTGAATAGGTAAAATTTTCATAAATAGATGATACAAATATCAAGACCAACTACACTACAATGAACAAAGAACATGTTATCCATGATACAGCATAGCTGGGACAAGCTTTGTTCTATGAAACGTCGAGTTTACCTCGGTCAGATCGGTTCACACCTAAAAGCCATCCTAGTAAAGCTCATATTTGCAAGCGATCAGCATTGAACAGTCACAATAGCAGGTTTCCATCATTAGTGATGCTTTGCATGTAAGTCAGCTGCATCATGTGTGAAACCAGAGGAGAAGCCTAAATTCTTGGAGCAGCAGCATAGAAAACCTCAACCATGCTAATCGAAGCAACTTGGCCATGTTAACTTCACGATGTCCCAAAAAAAAAAAATCATGAGGGGGAAAATATTTAAATTCCTATTTTCTTTTTCTTTTTTTTTTTAAAAAAACAAAGAAAAAGGGGTAAATATATAATCATTTCCCTGTCTGTAGTTCTCCAAATGTTATTGGGTTGTAATTTGAACAAATAATCAGAAGTCAAGCCAATATATGACCTCATCTATCAGCATGCATAAAGCAGGAGGTAAAGAACAGAAAATAACCTTAAGCATTTAAGAAGTCACAGCCCCAAAATCTCATTAGAAGAGCTCCTTATTGAGTTGTTGAAGTTGTAGAGCTCCTCTGAATGGGAACCATAAATTGCCTTAATGGTGTCCCTACAGAAACTGCAGAGAGACAATTGAAGATTTCCTGTGAAACGCACCCTTAGTCTACAAATAAAGGAGAAAATAGAGATTGGAACCTGCAGGACTCCTTGTTGAATTTTTTCTTCTCAATCCCATACAAAGATTTAAATACATCTGGTTCTACACGGCAGAAGTATGGACGATCTGATAAACAACAAATTGAAACAACCAGACTTCAGAACTGAAATTATCACTATGAATATCATGAGTGGGATTGGAGGTTTTACCAGCGTAAATGGAGCATTTTCGAGTACTCTTTTCAAAATGAACACACCATCCATCTGGACCTATCAGGCTTTTGTAGAGCTGAAATTCATCACAAGAGGCCAGGCACGAAGATATTACAAAGAGAAAAGGAAAATATCGAACACTTCAGAATGAATAAAGCCTTGGTATTTTCTCAAACACGTAATGAGCAAAAGCATGAGAAGTGAAAAATGAAGCATACCTCAACATGGGTCTGTAAAAATTTCTTCAGGAGACGCAAAAGACGGACCTTTGTTAAGCTTGCAGCAGGCTCCACAACCCTCAACGCAACGCCACAGTTCGTCTTTCTTGCGGCCACCGAAGCCACCCATCGTGTAGTTTTGCTTGTTATCAAGTGTCGTCTTCTTGGCGGTCCGCCGTGGACGACAAGCCAGCGAGCCGACGGTGAGGGAAAAGTGAAGAGTCATGGCGAGAGACATGGCTAGAGTTTCGAATTCCAGAGAAAGATAAGAAGCATACCAAGTAATCACACGGGTGTCAAGTTCAACACCGTTCGTTCAAATGGCCATGAGTACACAGAATGCAAGAGATATTATTAGGAGATGACAATTCAAGAAATACTTTTTTAAACAATATTTGATATTTATTTATTTTTTAATAAATATATGACATGTAAGTTTCTTTGAAGAAAATTCTTTCACGCGGTGTTAAAATATTTAAGAAAAATTAGTATAAACTTTTATTGTACAAATAGATAATTCAGTCTATTATTTATTTATTTATTGTTTTACAAACATTGGAGGTTCTTGTTTGAGACTTTAAAATTAAAATAATTCCCCACGTGTGTGTATATATATATATATATATATATACACAGATTTTTTTATGGACGTAAACTAATTTTTAAATTAAATTCTTCAACTAACTCACTTTTAAATTATATTATGGAGCAACCATATTTTTATTATAGCAATTAAAATATATTTTTGATGAGTGAGTTATGAAAACGTATAACACACGTAGGAAGTACGTGTTTCTCATCCATTTAAAGTGCATTTCTGAGATGCGCTTTGTGTGTAAAATTTTGCACACAAGTCACACTTTTAAAGTGCTACTTGTGTATAAAATTTTTTAAAAAAATATTTTTTTTGACCCGTCATAATTATTTTAATCAGTGTTAAATGACCCTGCCTAGCCATTGACTTAGACAACCTTTGTGTCACCGCACTAGCTTAGCGAGGTCGACCAGAGACCCGATGACATGACTTAGACCGAATCCGGCCCTAGGTCACTAGGTCGACCCTTCTGACTGGTATGAGTTTAATAACACTAATTTTAAGACTTTAAAGTGTAAAATTTGTATATATATTATTTATTTTATTTGTTTTCAAATTATTCGTGATATATAATTTTTTTAATTTATATATCCGAGTCAACAACTGATCTGATGACCTTACGATTAAACTAGTGACCCGATGACACAAGGCCTGTCTGGGTCATTTGTAACCTGGTCCGATAGCACGACCCGACCATGAATAATTAAAATAAAAATATTAATGAATAATTTTTAAAAATATTTGATTATTATTTTTTTTATGGCCGAGTCATTTGTAACCTAATTTGATAACACAACTCGGATCGGACTCGGTCCAAGGTAACCAAGTCCCTGGTCGACCTTGCTAGGCCAGTGCGGTGACACAATGGCCTATTTGGATCAATGGCCGAACCGGGTCTAATAATATTGATTAAAATAATTATGACAGAGTAAAAAAATTATTTTAAATGGTAAGAAAATTTATCACCCAAGTAGAACTTCACACAAATAGCACTTTCGAAGTGCGACCTCATAAGTATGCCTTAAATGGATGAGAAATATGCACCTCTTATGTGCTTTTTACATTTTTACGATTCACCCATTAAAAATATATTTTAATTGTTAAAGTAAAAATGAGATAGGTCCTTAATTTAATTTGAAAGTGAGTTAATTAAAGATTTTAATTTGAAAATTAGTGTACGGTCACGAAATAGTCTATATATACACACATTTCGCATCAGATGTCATTTCTTACTTTTATCTCTTAAGGATTTGAAGAGACTAACTAAAAATGTTTCTTCCGAAGAGTTTGATAGCTATCATTATTCTAGTTAGTTAGAACGGCATCTCTATATCACCTAAAATAAAAGAGAGTCCTAAACTTAAGATTTAAGAGGAGTTCAACTAATTTATCTTTCTATAAGGAGGAGTTACACACACACACACACACACACACACACACACACACACACACACACACACACACACACACACACACACACATATATATATATATATCAGAATGTACGGTATATGCATGAGTTAAATGTCGTCAAAACATTTTATAAGATTCCATTCTAGCAACTTATGAAAATACTATCAATTTGATATAATTTTAAAATTTTATTGTTATAACTTTTTCATCATATACATTTAAATTACTATTCCTTGGCTCAAGTTCTATCTGCTATGTTTAAAAAGTCACTTTATGGAGAAAAGACGAGTAATTTAAAACTATATTAGTAGATAATATTGTGGAAACAATTTCATAATTTTTTGATTGCTTGCCAATTATATCTGCTTCCTGCATTTCATTTAATGAACATATTAATTTTTCAACTTATAATTTTATAAGTTAGTACTTCAAAATTTTTAGTTGTTACAGTACTATTTATAAAACATGACTTTTATGCTAACAATTACAATGTTATAGTTATTTATTTATTTACGTTCAAGCAACAATTGTTATATATATATATATATAAATGGAAATTTTAAATTGTTCAATAACAATAAAGTATTAATATAATAAGAATCAACTACAATTGAACATATACAAAGAAAAACAACTTCTAAAGAAAATATCTAACCATCGTAGAAATTTGACATGCATGCTTTAGGGGGAGGGGCGAGAGACATTTGTTTTAAGACATCATGAAAAATGAAAAGACGCCAAGTGTGAAGAAGTAAGATCAAATTTTAAAAGGATAGACGACCAAATTTATGTCACATTTTAAAAGCCATGTGAAAGATGTATTTACAATATAGACATATATAGGAACCTTCAAAATAGAGTATAACATGTGCGACATGTATGATAGTATTCTAACAAACAAGAGATAAAAATTACATCAGTCAGACTACCCCCCGGGGCTTCGACCAGCAACACGTACTTGGTTTGTTGCTGTGTCCCGAGTTTGAATTGATTAAATTTTTCTTTCCGTTTTGGCAATATTCGACCAGTAAACCTTTCTCAGCAAACATTCACGCAGGTTATATTCCCGTTAAAACATTTTTCAGACCCAAAAATGAAGGGGGGAAAAAGGACAAACAATCCGCACACCCAATAAGGATCCGCAAAACACCATAAATAAACTGTCTCTCGTTTAACCATAAACACCAAATATACCGTCAAGTTCAACATTAAGTGCATTCCATCAAGCAACCACATAAATCCTAGACAATGTCTTACAGTATTACACTCATTGCTCAGCAGGAACACCTTATGGTGTCTCGCTGCCTCTTGGTGAATGGCGAGCCTCCTCATCATCTTCAATGGGACTTCTGTCATCCTTGGGGCTAGTGCTGCGGCTGCGGCCGTTAGCTTTAGGGCTACCATAGCTCCTATCATCACGGCTGTCCCTAGCTGGGCTATCAGGGCTTCTGCTTTTCCCTCTAGGACTGTAGTCAGACCCATCTTGCCGGGCTGCCAATCTGCCATTATCTGGAGAATCATCGCGTCTTTTCTCTGGACTGCCCTCATCGGGTGTCAGACTCCGATTCCTTGTCTTGGACGGTGGGCTATTTTTGGGCTCAGGGCTTCTGTAGCGAGGACTATGTGACCTATCTTCACGAACAGGACTTCGATCTCCTTTGACAGGGGATCTTGATCGGCTGGAAAAATAACAAAAGCAACCAAGCATATAGTAAGAACAAATAATTTACAAAACATGAATGTTTAAATTTGTTCTACAAAAGATAGATCAAACTAATCAGGAAGATACACACAATCATTTCGGTTGACCCCACTGAAAAAATGTAACAGACATGCTTAGATATCTTGCATTATTGGCTCATGTCTGCCTAAGCATTTTCATCAAATGATAGCAGCTGGTATAACTCCCACTGAATCCCCTGTATCACCACCTTATCTAACAGATGCAAAAAAACAAAACTATCTTACCTGTAGCTACGATCTCGGCTATAACTATGGTCCCGGCTTCTGCCACGACGAGGGGAACGAGACCTGACTGGTGACCGTGAATAACTTCGGCCACGTCTGCTGGATGAACAAGCAAAATTCACAAGATTCAATTAAACCATGATAATCAGTAGCAATGCAGCAGTGGCAGTCTGGAAACTAATTGACATGGCCCTACCTCAACTTCTTGGGACTATTCTTGCAGTTCCGTTCTATGTGACCTCTCTCACCACAGCGGTAACACTTGTTCTTCCAGTCCCCGGCTTTGCAATCACGGGCCCAATGGCCATCTAGGCCACAGTTAAAGCAACGTCCAGACCCAGGAGGAGGACCTCTGCCTAAATATTCTCGGGAGCCACGTGGTGCCTGAATTTAAGGGTCAGAGGCAAAAAAATTATATTAGCTATCATTTAACACCATGATGTAAAGACACAAACAATAACAAACTGCTCATGTCAAAGAAATCCAACAATCATATAACAAACTGCTCATGCTGTAAAACAAACTACTAAGAATCAACTGACACTGGTGAACCTAAAAACTACTCAATTAACCAGTAGTACAGTAATACAAATACTAACCATTTGTTTGTAAAACCTAAAACAGTTACAATAAAATTTAAAATTTTTTTCTCTTGTATTGAGAGCATGACTTCACACACACAAAAAAAAAGCTCATCATAGAGGCAACAAAAAGCAGCCACATATCAACAATTAGTTAAGTCTTCAAACACTTGGCTAGGGATTATTAAAATTTCAATTAATAGGGATTACAACTTACATCTAGGGGAATAAAATTACAGTAGAGACCACAGGTGAGAGAGAAGGAGGAAAAAGAGACACAGGTCTGGGAGAATAAAGATACTAAAGAGAGAAAATGTTTCAACACTCATAATAGTGATAATAAAAGAACCATCATTGACAAATGCTAAGGAATCAATATGATTATCACTTCTGCACCAAGAGTAACATCCCCATGGCAGTTGATTATCACTTCACACATAAAATTAGAATGTCTTAGATTACTTGATAATAGTAGTGAGGCAAATATTTCATACCCCTTTTGCAAACTCCACAATAATACGACTTCCATCAACGTCGCGGCCATCTAGGTTATATCTTGCATCATCAGCATCTCTGGAATCACTAAATTCCTGTTTGAAAGATGTGAGGAACAAACCAGGAAGGTAATGCAGAAATCCTTACCACCATATATGATTCATCTCCCCACGCAAAGAATTCAAAGTGAAAAGAAACAAGTCAACAAAGTTAGGGACAACTTACAACGAAGGCGAAATCATGCTTCATATCCACATCTCGAATTCTGCGGAAATCGTTTCCAGAAACAGTAAGGCCATCATTACTTAACTACTGCAAGAGTATGATACTTTGCCCCTCAAAGACGAACAAAACACCAGTTTGTGATTGTTGCCATTTCCATAAAAACACGCAATAACATTACAGAAAGAATCGCCAAAGTCAACACTCGGCAGGAATTTCCACCAATTCCACCAAGGCCACCCTCCCACCATAGACCTCCAGTTTTAGGCAAAACCCCAGAAACCTTCAACAAGATCATTCAAGTTAAAACATGATGCCTAGGGAATTGGGCTCCCACGCATAACATGACGAATAACTAATATAAACCCAAGCGCAAAACAAAGCTTGGCAGAACCTGTATACAACGCCCCAGTTTTCAGGGTAAAAGATGGCCCCCATCCCACACCTATAAACCACTAATCTAGCTCGCTTGTAAATTCACAGGACAGGTGAACTATGATCCAATCAAACATAAAGAATTAGAATTTCCAAATCATATATAAATTGGCACCAACTGAACGTTCAGACTTTCATAAAAGAAAGCCAGCTCTCGAAATGAAATGAGAGAGTTAGCATTACTGTAAAGAAAGTCACTAACAGAATAGATACACGGCATTTGGCAATGCAAATAGCCAACACTAAAATTTAACTATGGGACCTAGTTCAAAGAAAAGAGAGTAGTCATCTGAGTCATCTAAGACATGACTTTTTGTGGAAAAGGGTGCTCCACAATGCAATAACCAAAAGCACAGATATTAGACAACATTATAATAACAAAAGTATTACCTTCCATATCTGCTAAAGAGCCGCTCCAGATCACGCGAACGTGTCCTTGAAGACAACCGGCCAACATAGAGGCGGGTATTACCATATTTATCATCATAGCGAGGCATTCTTGCTGTACCCAAAAATAAATAAAATTGCTCAATTAACCGTACAAGTAGGGTGAGAGTCAGAGAGACTAGGCCTCAAAAACACTCCTTTTCATTAATAATGACAAATATACAAGGAACGAATCGTCGTAAGTAGACAAGTAACAATTACTACATTCAACCAAACAGAAAATAGAGACAAACTTAAAAAGTGTCAGAAAAATCACTGCACCAATAGCTAAACGCGTAGACAGTAAGGTTTTCCTAGGTTCAATTTCACGAGAAACATAACCGCAACCGACTAACTTTCCACCCAAATCTCCAAGCACCCTGATTTAATCTTACACTAAAAGCCGGGAGTGAATAAATTTATGCAAATATTGAGATGAAGATTGAAATCTAATATGCCCTAAAGCATGCCAATTGATGGCCGAAAGCATTATTTCCAGCACTAGCAAAATTCACATCAAACACGCAAACGGGAGATCCAGCGATTCAAGAAGAAGGGCAGGAATCAAAAAGGGAGAAAGCAGATCAAATTACAAGCCAGATCCAAGGGAAAAGAAAGAGCTTGATAGAACTCGTACCTCCGAAGATGAAGTTCAGCGAAAACGGTTGCGCTCCCAAACCCTTGACTTGAGGCTCCGGATGAGTTTTGCAATTTATAGGATGTACCGACAGCCGTGGACGGCCACGATACCACTATTATAAATCCAAGCGCTCCCTTAAATTCCGCGATGTAATTTACAAAGCATAAGGTGTTTTTTTTTTTTGTTTCTTTTAAGAAGACAGGGAATGGGCTTTACATTAGCAATTCAAGCCCCAAACCGAGTAGTTCTGATTTTAAAAAACACGTAATAATATTGATGGCGAAAACAATTGGTTATTAAGATATTATTTTAAATTTAAATATTAAATAATTAAAATTATTTTTTAATATTTGAATACATATAAATTATAAAAAAATTATATTCAACTGATTTTCAAATGAATTAATAGCTATATAATCATTATCTTTATTATTATACGGTATTATAAATGTTGTTAATATTTTTAATTTTTTAATAATTTAAAATCATTTTATACAAATAATAATATGATTTATATTTATTATTTATATATAAAATTTCATAATAAGAAGATTTGGTTTATTTAGTTGAAACAATCTTCTACACTTAACATGATGCAGGTTTGAATTTTCTCAAAATCTCTTTATAATATTCGAATAAAGCAATGCATACTCAAGAATAGATTTGAATAGTTTTTAGATCTGTTTTAATATCTGATTTATTAATATCTATTCAGATCTTAAAAAAAAACATATTTAATAGTTTGAAATCTAAAAAAATCACATTCAAACTCTCATTAAGTACAAATAAATGCTCCTTGAGTCCAATCCAAAAAAAGAAAAGAAAGGAAAAGAAATTGAACTTATTAAGTTATGGCTCAGTTTTTTTTCCCCCCATTTTGAATGCTTTTTCTATCCAGATTATTAAATTCAATAGTGAATACTACAATGGATATACAGTTATTTGACTTTTAAATAAACATTTGTCACAAAATGATTTAAATTTTTTTTATGACAAGGGATCGAGTTAGAACTTTAGCTCTTAATTAATTCACAATATCTCAATTTCATATCACTTAAACTAAAAATTGAGTGAGAAAAATCATTTAAATTTGAGTAAACAACTCAATGTCAAATGGTTACAAATGTATTATATCCGTTCACAGTTACTCCCTCCCAAAATTGAAAATTAAGAGTGCGATG
Organism: Biancaea sappan; assembly: GCA_037074585.1. NCBI lineage: Eukaryota > Viridiplantae > Streptophyta > Magnoliopsida > Fabales > Fabaceae > Biancaea > Biancaea sappan. The sequence goes on along the minus strand of CM073496.1, from coordinate 50,009,384 downwards.
CCTTAAATTTTTTTGAAATCCAAATTACACTACAGGGCACTTTGCTTCTTGTGCAAGTTGTTATTAACTTATAAAACAGACCTAGTGAAATTGGAATTAATTTGGATACATGAAATAGAAAAAAATATTCTCAAATGAAAAAAAAATTAACAGGCTTATAATATACATACATAAAAACAAAAGAGGTGTAATAGCAAAGAAAAGTGGGATGGTGATGGTGCTAGATTTGGAGCTCTTCTTAGATAAGGAGATTCTTTAGTTATATGACATGTTCATAATTATTGGATAATTGTAGGACTCACTTACAGGTGGGTTTCACAGTCATCCAATGACTGTGCACATACTATGAAGTCTCTTTGGTCAAAAACTAAAGAAAAAAGTCAAATTTGTTGGTGCTGAATATGACTCTTGGTTCCATTTGCATCTTTGCAGAATTTGGCCCCAAGACCAAAATCTATGCACTATTTAGTATTTATTAAACTACCTTATAGAAGAGGGAAGAAAATTTAGAAGAGGGAAGAAAATTAAAAGTGGTTAACTAAATATTTTAAATTAATGACATCATTATTTTGAGACTAGTTTGATGGGGAAGTTCAAAATAGTTAATTAACTCCTCTTGTTCTTGCTTCCAAACACCAAAGTCAAGTGAAACAAGAACCGAAAGAAAAAACCCCAAGCCACCGTAATCCAGAAGCAGCTCCACTTGCTGAGCTCCGTGATCCCCTGCTCCTTCAGTACATCCAGTCCCGTGGTCACGCAGGTTTCCCTAGTGATGTTCATCCCCAACGTCTTGCTCAAGCTTTTCAGCAACTCTGCCTTCAACGACGTCGTCACAGCCCCCAGCGGCGTGTTATCGAACATCTGAGTTCCCCTCACAAAACACCTGGGAGGCTCAATTCCGAACTCGTTCAGCAAAACCCCCTCGTACGGATACTTCACCAATGACAAATAGTGAAACCAGATCCAGTACAGCGGCATTCTGTCTCTGCTTATGAAGAATCCACTGAACAGAAGGAAGTAGGCCATAATCGCCACCACCACCGTGAATCCCAGCATCACGTGCGAGATTATCCCCGACAAGAACGTGACGAAGGAGCTTCCCGCCCAGAAGGAAGCGAAGATGATGAGGAAGTAGAAAAGGAACCCGGAGGAGCCACCGGCGAGACCCACGGGAAAGAAGGTGGTGGCGGAGAATGCTAAAGAGAGGAGCATTAAGGACGGGATGGAAATGATGGAATGTGCTAGAACGTAGGACCAACGGCGGTAGGCGTTGTAGGCGGTTTCTCTCATGAAAATGTATCGCTCTTGAAGGAAGACGGGAAATGCCTCCGCACAGGTGTAGAAGGTGGTGGACATGGCGAAGGCGAAGAAGCCGAGACGCTCTTGCACGCCTTTAGGTGTGTTATCGGGATGCCAGAAGATGGTGGCTAAGATCCCTCCCGTTACGAGAACCGCGCCGAGTCGAATCCCGAAGAGTTCAGGCAATCTGCAAGAATTGATTATAGATCGTTTTGCGATAACGGCCATCTCGATCCAGAACGGATTGGCATAAGTGGGAACTGCGAGAGGGGAATGATTGGGTGCGCCGCACACAAGTTTACCTCTGGACACGCTGGCACCAATGGCGTCCTTCAGCGTTCCGTCGAGGAACTTGTCAGAGATTGGTTTGTTTCTGGCGGCGTTTAACTGCCACGATTTGTTGAACTCCACTAAGCGCTGGGTCCCACTGGGAGATTCTTCGAGTTCACGTATGAGGTCGAGTGCGAATTCGGTCCGGTTCTCGTTCTCGGGTATGGGGCGCCCGAAGTCCGAGAAGAAGCGAGGCAGATTGGTGGGAGAGCCGGTATAGACGGTTTGGCCGTGTGACAGAAGGATTAGACGGTCCAAAAGGCCCAGCATTCTGTAACTTGGCTGGTGAATGGACATGATGACGATGCTCCCACTCTGAGCGATTCGCTGCAACACCTTCACCACCATGTAGGCGCTGGTGGAGTCGAGGCCGGATGTGGGCTCATCCAGGAACAAGATGATAGGGTCGTGGATGATATCGATTCCGATGGATACGCGGCGCCTCTCGCCGCCGGAGACGCCGCGGTGGCCCTCGTCGCCGATTACGGTGGTGGCGGCGTTCCGGAGGCCTAGCTGGTCTATGAGCGCTTGGACTCTGGCTCTCTTCTTGGAGCGAGAGAGGGAGCGAGGGAGGCGGAAGTCGGCGGAGAACATGAGGGTCTCTTCGACGGTGAGCATGGGGAAGAGGAGGTCGTCTTGCATGACGTAAGCGGATATAACTTTGAGGAGGCTGGAGTCGAGAGCTTCGCCGTTTAATGTGACGGAGCCTTTTAGGCTGTCCTTGGAGATGCGATTAGCGAGGGCGTCAATGAGTGTGGACTTGCCGGAGCCGCTGGCGCCGAGAACGCCCATGATTTGGCCATCTCTGGCCTCGCCGGAGATGTCGTTGAGGAGAATCTTATTGCCGTGGTTGGTCTTGGTGGTTTGATCAGAAACGACGTGGTTTTGGTAAGGGAGGGTCATTTTGCGGCGGACTTTGACGCTGTAGATTAAGTTGGTGAAGGAGAGAAGAAAGGGGTAAGAAGAAGGATGGGGAGGGTGGTGGAGGTGGAGGATACGGTGGGGTGGCGTGTCGTTTTGAGCGTCCTCCACATGTTTCAGGAGCTCCCCCAGGGTGGGAGCTGAGAAATGTTGCTGACGTGGAAGGTGGAGGAGCTGGAGGGACTGGTTGTTGAAGAAAGTGAGCTCCATGGACGACATGTCGTTTTTTTTTGGAGGGGGGGGGTGTGTGAGGGAGTAAGGTTTAGTTAGAGAGAGGAGAGAGTTGGGAGAGTTTTATAGTGGGAATGGAAGAATTGGTAGAAAGGTTAGAGGAGAAGAGGAAGTAATGTTTGGTAATTGTAGTTGAGAGGAGTTGTGAAAGATTATTTATGGCTCTACGTTAGTGCATGGACTTTTGGGAGTGGGAGTGTCATAACGTAAACTGTGAAGTCACCCCTTGGCGTTTGAGTGCTTCTGCTTCCAATCGTGGTGCTGATTAATTGCTGAATACGTACTACGGAGTGGTGTTCCAACTCCCACATAACTTGACATGTCTAGAAATATACCCTTTTTTAAATATCAAATAACAACTTCAACTTGATGCTTCTTTTATTTTTTCCAGTTTCTCTTCCCACCCAGGAACAATCTTATACTCGCTATACATATATCACTTATGGTTGCATGCAGCTAGCCATCAGCATGCACTTTAGCTCTCAGATTTTCCCATAAATTAGGACCATTTGGTTCATGAATTTAAGTTTTATATATATATATATATATAGATATAGTTATTAACTATATAGACATAAATGTAAGTATATTAAACAGGATTTTCTTATCTAGATATTAAGTTCTTTATAGTAAGTGTATTCTTACTATATTTGAATGAGTTAGTAGGATTTTTACTATGGACGATGCATGGAATACAGATCCTCAACGTTTCTATATTAGTACGAGGCAGGAGTTGCGTTGGTGAAAAAGTAGTCTGCATAGACTTTTCAACAGAAAAGCAAAAGGAGGAGTATCATAATAATCGGTAGTTACTGCTAATAAAGGATATTGCAAACTGAGAGTGATCAAAGTCTTAACTAAAAAGCTAACAAGTCGCAATAATTCCAAGCGCAACTCTGAATTGTTAAAGATCGCTGGGTTAGTTTGTTACAGCAAACTGTAGTGTGGTATTTATCAATTGCTTAATTTAACTTTGGTTTTTTGACGATTTGTTAAATAGCCATTTTGGACCAGCGACAAATATATCTTCAAAACTCAAAAAGAGTTCACCCAACACATCCTAATCTGTATTTCACACGAAACCAAAAGCGCCCACGCGGCTTTCTCTTATTGGATGATAATTTGTTCAAATTATTTAACATTTTCGTTTAGGTGTGGATGTTATATCTACTGTAGACCGTAGAGGCGAGAATGTAGTTGAGCCTCACAAACTGCCTATATTAAATAATATTTGGTGATTAGATACTGGATTTATGCTAATACCTATGTGTCTTAGGGTATTTCCTCGTAGCCCGGATACTCTGCTTAGCCCTGCTTAGCACTATATTGGACCAGTAAAAATAATCCGATCAAGCACAAGTGTCACATGATGTCCGATCGAATGATCTATAGCCACTTAATATGTTACTGGTCATCAGGGAATCTATGGGCATTTCAAAGAGGACTTATTTACGTGATTTCTTGATTGTAGCCCAATAAAGATAGATATTCATTAATTAATTGCAGTAACTCAGATTTTAGAATTGAAATAATTTGTGCGCTTCTTAAATTACGAATGTAGCATGTTGGTTAGCTGAAAAACCAAATCATCTTAGTTTGGCCGTATGCATGGTGTTCAAAGTTAATGCATCTATGTAAAAACTAAATGCAACTAGGAGAGGATTCCAATACTAGAAAATGTACATTAAATAACTCAATATTCAAAATAATTGGCATGGAACACAAGAGTCATCGCAGATCAAACTACCCCATACATCATCTTTCTTTCATTCTTTCTTTTTTTTTTAAAAAAAAAAATCTTGTTTTTTAAAGATTGTTTATTAGTTGTCTGTCTCAATCTCTAAATATCTTCATTGTCTAATTCAAGTAGCGTTCTTCATCTTCTAGCCATATAAGGAGTATGTTGATTATTTATTTAATTGTGTGGATCACTAATAATCATATTGCTAATTTTATTCTCTACAGAATATTTAATATTGATATTTTGGACAAGATTAAGTCTTGTTATGTGTTAGTGTATGATGGTTTAGACTAATTTAATACTATATGTGAAGAAGGCCCAATCTACAGTACAATTTGATGACGATGAACCCATGACATTGATTAAAGAGTATTTATTTTATCAAGTAATTAATTAACATTAATTAATGGTTAATTGGTAAAAACAGCTCCAACTTCATTGACGGCAACTGATTTTGGGTTCAAGGCATTGTGGGTTGTACCTTCTCTCTTCTCCCTTTCTGTACTCTCTGTTATCTTGTTTTGTTCTTGATAATTTGGTTGCAGATTTAGTCATTCCATTTTACAATTGAAGGAATCATGGACTTGGACAAATTTTCAGGTACATCTTTGTCCTTAATCTCCTACAAAACATCTTGCAGAGTGTAGTCAACCAAAGCTGCTTTGGCGGCTCCATGAAATAGCAATATAGTAGGGTTTGGAATATGAGTGTCTTGATTTTTTAAGTCTTTAAAAAAATTTATAAAAAAGAAAATTAAACTTGATGTCTATCTAAAATTATCATCTCTACATTGTTTAAAACAACAAAAATAATAACTTTTCATATTTGTTTTATCTCTAGACAGCTCATAGTGCTCTTTCCCTTAAGTTAATATCAAGGATTTCAGTGCACCACAGAATGGGGAAGTTGCAGCTAGACGTAGGCAAGGAGTAAATACTAAAATAGACAAAGGTGCCAACAACAGATTGAAGATAGATTTATGGCACCCATTCAAACTGCCAATTTTGCAAACATATCCAATAAAGAGCATACTGGAGCTGCAGGGCAGAACCATGCATGCTTTAAGGAGATTGGTAAATTAACAAAATTTCCATTTATTTTCCAGTCCTAGGGTTCCTAAGGCTTCCCCACCTAAGCAAATGATCCAAAGCAAAAGAGAAATTAAAAAACCCCATATATCTTCTATGCTTTACTACGAGACGTGTGAAAAAGAAATAATTGTTTTTTCCTTCTTTTTCAAGTTGTAAATATTTAAAAAGAACAAAGTGCTAAAGAAGAAACAGTGCACCCAATGCAAGGCCGGCTATCCCTCCTAATAAAATGGGATGAAAGTTACAGAGACCTAGGACAAAGCTAACATAAAACTCCTTCGAGGCGGGGCCAACAATTTAGTCTCAAGTATAGCAACGGCCAAACCATTGGAGGGTTGAACAACTTCCCCAAAGACAATATTTAGTTGTCTACTCTGTTTTCTGCTTTGATTTTGGTGCTGGAGACCCACTTGTACACCTTCCGACAAGTTTAAGAATCTCGTCAATTAGAATGACAGGAAAAGCAACAACCAAGATCAAAAGCCACTCGTTCAAGCTGAGGGGCACGATGCCAAATATTTGTGCAAAGAATGGCACATACAATATCAAGAAGTGCAGACCAAATGACACGGACATTGCCAAGAGGAGCCAAGGGTTCTTCCAAGGGGGCATTGTCAAAAGGCTTCCATCCTCTGAAAGGGCATTGAGGGCATTGAACATTTCGATGGCCACCAACACAGAGAGAGAGAGAGTCATAGCTTTCACTTTTCCTGTATTGAAATAGTCACAGGGGTCATTACCAAAAGAGATGACTCTATCACCTGCTGTGAACGGAGAAGCAGTAAAGTTCTTCCATGAAGAACATTGACCCCAGTTGGCAAGCTGGGAATAACTGACGATTGTATGGCCATCCTGGGCAAGGTCAATACCTAAGAAAGAATCATGTGTATACCATATGATGAAAATACCAACTGTAGCACAGCCAACATACATCCCAATAACCTGTGCAGAGTAACAACAGAGCAAATATAGATTCAGGAAAACAGTAGCACCGGCAGTCTTTTTTTTTAAAAAAAAAAAAGCCCTATGAAAAAGCTATTAGAGAAAGGGAAGATTAAATGAAAAATACCAGATAGCGAAATAAAATCCATGCATTAATTATCGAGTCATCACTACGACGAGGAGGCTTCTTCATTATATCCTTATCTGGAGGGTTAAATCCCAAAGCTGTAGCAGGGGGCCCATCCGTGACAAGGTTGACCCACAACAGTTGGACAGGTATCAATCCTTCAGGGATACCTAATGCAGCCGTGAGAAATATAGAAACAACCTCACCAATATTTGAAGAAATCATGTACCTGTGAAATTTGATTTGAATCACCAGGAAAAGATATTAAAATGCATTTACTTTCTTATACTTCGTTCTTATGTTGAACCATACAACAATAAAAATATCAACTGTAAACAAAAATAGGAAGCTCCAAAATCAGAGAGCATTTCAAAAGTATGCAGTGTACGTTAACAAGACTTGGACAGCAAAATGTTTGAGCATTAGCTGTAGCAAATCAGCATAATCATAGTAGCTATACATGCTCCATCCACAAAAGATATCAACTGTGAAAAAAGAAGGTAGCAGATCCAAATTAGAGTTTGAGACCCAGCTAGGCTGCATCCATACCTCACTTCAAACAATTTTATGAATGGGATGTATTCATTGACACATAAAATAGCAGTTCTATCCTATCTCCTATCCCACTTCCCTTTTTATTTTATTTGCTTAATACTCTCTTTGGAACAACATTCCAATTTATGAACCATACACATATTAAGTAGATCATCACTTCCACAGAGATAACTGCAGTAAGCAATAAACTCATTCAATCTTATTACAATCACTGAAAGACACCTACATATAAAAGAGAACAGAAATATACCAAGTTAAATGCAGTTTTCCCTTTCATTTGGAACTATAAAGATAGCATATTACGTAGCACTTCTAGTAATAATTTTATGTGGACCAGCAGTTATTAATTTACAACATAGGAGCAAACAAGAGCCCAGACCACCCATAGGGGGCAGGAGAATAAGTTTATAAAGTAACCACATCCTGTTTTGAACTGTGACGACATATACAAACAGATTGATCTACCTGATAAAAGCCTTCATGTTGTCGTAGATAGATCTGCCTTCAGCAACAGCAGAAACAATTGTACTAAAATTATCATCTGCCAAAACCATATCCGAGGCTTCCTTTGCAACCTACATTGGAAAAGATAGTACAGTGTTGTTCAAACCATGAGTAGGGAGTAAGCAAAAAACAGAGGTACCATTTCGGCATAAAATTTAAGAAATAAGTTGCCAGGTAGAAGATAAGAAATATTAACTTGGTGTTCCATAACACAATAACTTAAAAAGTCATCTGTAAGAGCCGAACACTGAGAAGTTAGATAAACATCAAATCACTTTGAAGAAACGAAAACATGGAAAACTCAGAGAATTGCATGATTACCAACTTTATTTAGCAAGTTAAAGCCCCACACTATCGCTAAAATCATGCTTACTAATTGCTGTACCACAAGACATGGTATTGTCAGAATAAAAACAAAATACCTCTGTCCCTGCAATGCCCATTGCAATGCCAATATCAGCAAGCTTCAAGGCAGGTGCATCATTGACACCATCTCCAGTCATTGCAACCACCTCTCCTTCCTCCTTAAGCAGCCTCACTATCTCTTGTTTGTGCCTAGGTTCAGCCCTTGAAAACAAAAGCCCACCACTCTGTCCCAGATAAGACTTTTTATCACGCAGATCCATAAAATCTTTCCCAGTTAAACTTTTCAAACTAATGTCTTCATTAGATCCAAACACACCAATTTCACGGCATATAGCTTCTGCAGTGTTCTTGTTGTCTCCAGTAATTACAATAACACGAATACCAGCAGCTCTGCAGTCCTCAATTGCTTGGTTTACCTCCTCCCTAGGAGGATCCTAAGCAAAATTCAAGATTCAATTACACATTGTTACTACACCAAACAGAAATGAAATTGACAGAGCAAAAAGTACAGAAATGGGAACCAGAAAACCTACCCTCAATCCAACCAAGCCAACAAATATGAGTTCACTTTCAATTGATGCATAGTTGGAAGGCTTAAGCAAAAGCTGGTGAGCTGGATGATCATCGTTGCCACAGTAGTTTTCAAACATAGGGAGATCATCCTTGTAGGCAAATCCTAAACAGCGTAATGCACTTGTTGACATTTCATGAAGAGCTTGCAATATAAGGTTCCTGGCATTATAATCCAGTTTCACAATGGAACCATCACGCAACTGAATTTTAGAGCTTCTTTCCAACAAATTTTCTACAGCACCCTGTCAAATTTTAGGGCCAAGAGTCAGTTTAAAAAAATCCATGTAATAAAGAAAGATGATGAGCAAGAGAATATATATTCATGTATAGACTACACAACAGTTACAAAAACAAGACAAGGGACTAAGGGTGAACAAAAAGGCGAAGAATAAGTTTGTCAGCAACACCCAATGATAAAGATTTACTTAGCAAAAAGCCTAGCAAAGTTCAAAAGCACATTGTTGTGCAGAATCCATGTCACCAATATCATATAGGAGTTACTAACTTCCTCAAAATACTGATGGTATTCCTGGGGACCATGCTTAGATAAAGACGTAAGAAAGAATTGCCCAGAAATCACATTCAATCTCTAGTTCTACTAAGAGTGTATACTAATACTTCTACAAAAGATAAAAACAGTCCTTCAAATTTTTTTTTTTCTGAAAATATAATCCTCTACAGTAGACAATAATATCACAGACACTTAGTAACTGTTAAGTGCATGATTAGTGATTACTACCATAAAGCTGGGAGCAAAAATTTCACATAATTTTTCTCCATATAGGAAAGAGAGAGAAGGACAATACCTTAACCAGCAGTGGCCTTTTCCCCAGAGGGGAGTTCACAATAACGCCCATTGACTTCCTATCACGGTCAAACTCAAGAGTAGCAATCCGCGGGTCATGTTTACTCCACCAGTTGCAACAACCTTGACAAAATTTAGAGACAGCACAAGTCAACTATGGAATCTGATTAATTAATAGACAGGGCTCCCATGCGGCCATGATAATTGGTCTCCAATACATAATTTTTCATCCAAATCAGTTGCCCCAAAGAAACTTCAAGTAGTTTCCAGGTAGAAAACTAATTCTTTGTAAATTGCTTCAACATCAGTACTTCACTCTTGATTTCTTTCTTCAAATTATAAACTACTACTTTAAGAGATATCTTTAAATGCAACTAATATACCAAGGAGATACAAAAAATTCCTTACATATATTTTATAAAAGAAATTGCCACATGATTCAACTTACATAGTAAGTTACTCGTACTTGCTGCTCCTGCATCATGGGCTCCTTTAGGAAGACCCATCTTCTCCACCAGAACCTGGATTCCCAAGAGAAAGAAAGAAATGTATTGTCAACATGTTAACTGTCTGCATTGAGTAGGTTCAAAAGAGAAAGATAGAAAGAACGTAAGAAAATGTACCTTTAAGGCTGCTTCTGTAGGCATTCCGTGAGCCACAAATTTATGCTCTGACTGCGTGACTCCAGAATCATTACAGATAGCAGCTATTTTTGCTATCATCTCAAGATTAGCATCCATTGGACCTGTTGGCCAGTCCTCTATTTTACCATCAGATGGATTGTATGTAGTTCCTTCCACCTTGAAGGCTCGCAGTGAGTCTGCATTAGGACCAATGGCAACAAGCTTCGTCACTGCCATCTGGTTTGTTGTTAATGTACCCGTTTTATCTGAACAGATAACAGTGGTACAACCCAGAGTCTCTACACTAGGTAGTTTTCGAACCAGAGCATTCTTCTGAGCCATCTTGCGAGTACCAAGCGCCAGGCAGGTTGTAATGACTGCAGGCAAACCTTCTGGGATAGCAGCAACAGCCAACGCCACAGCAATCTCAAAGTAATATGTGCACTTCTCAAACGAAAACTTAAAGTTTGCAGGCCACCCATCCACATATTCCCATGAAAGGAAGTACTTAACATTGATGATCCATACCAAAGCACATACTACTCCAATCATAACAGTCAGCATCTCTCCAAACTCATTGAGCTTCTTCTTCAGTGGGGTATCCTCCTCGCTCTGCGATGCAACATGTATCTGCTGGTGCACCTTCCCAATCTCCGTTCCCATCCCCGTCTGAGTAACCAAGCAAATGCAGTTCCCATTAACAACTGTCGTCCCAGCGAAGACAATGCATGTCTTACCTTGAATATCAGCATCTTCCGGAACAGCCTTGTTAGTCTTATTCACTGCTTCACTCTCTCCAGTCAATGAGCCCTGCTCCACTCGTAAAGTGGAGCTAATTAATTTCACAACCCGCATATCAGCGGGCACCTTATCCCCCACCTTAAGCTCAACAATATCACCGGGCACAAGATCCTTCGCTGGCATGTTAGGAACTTTCCTATTATCACGAATCAAGGTCGCATGCTCTGACTGAATCTCCTTCAACGCTTCAAGTGCCTTCTCGGCATTGCTCTCTTGCCATACTCCCACGATTGCATTCACAATCAATATCAGAAATATCACTAAAGGTTCAACAAACGCTGTAATCTCCATCTCTCCGCCTTCCTCTCCATCTAACCAAGCTAGCACGAAGGAAATAACGGCAGCGGCAAGCAGAATTCGAACCAATGTGTCCTCAAACTGCTGAAGGACCAGACTCCAAATCGACTGGCCCTCGTGCTTCTCCAACTCGTTCCAACCGTGGATCCGGCGGCGATTTTCAACCTCGTCGGAACTTAAACCAGCTGTAACATTCACTTTATAATGTTCCTCACATTCCTGCACACCCTTAGCCCAAGCCCTGAAGATGTCCCCGCCCGAAGACTTGGAACTTAGATCCTCTTGTTTGCCGTAGTTTTGGCCACCCTTACCCATGTGGATCCACCAAAATAAACTTGGGGAAAATGGAGAATCTCGCTGGGAATTATGGCGTCTGATAGTTAATTCATCGAAAATAAAGAAGTACCTGTCAGGATAAAGAAGCAAAGATCGAATCGCAACAACCGGAAAAACCCTAGTTGAAAATTATGCTAAGAAACAAGATGGAAAATCGATTCGATCAAATTGAAAATCGAGAGTATCGGAAGCCAAATTTCAGGGAGCCAGTGTGTTTTGGTTGAAGGATTACCACTACCAGAACTTTCTACGGGTTTCGATAGTTGTGTGAGACGTCTGTTCGTCGTGAAAATTCAAATCCGAAGACGAGAAAGCGTGAAGGAGAAAGCTACAAGGGTTCGACCATTTATGGACTAACACATCGAAGACTGTGCTTTCCCACTAAAGAAAGCTGTCCCTGCTTTGTTTGTGGAATAGTGGTTCACTGTACACGGTACACACTCCCTGTACGACTCTCTAATTCGCAGTGTTTAAATTGGAAATGAAGAGGTTTAAGGAAATTAATTAAGGTGATTAGCTAATCACACGGAAATTTCGTCGAATGATCAGGTCAGGCCTGGTGAGAGATTAAAAATTTACACTGGAAGCCACTTGAGGATGACGTAGTGACAATTGGGAAATGGCAAAGTTTCATGCTGACTTGGCAATGTTTTATTGGTGCGCCTGTTTCAATCTTGTTTTCTATTGGCTGCATATTGTTTTCGATGTGCGGTTTGGTATTTTCTCTTTTGGTTAATTTTTTAATTACTTCGGATTATCAGCCGGAATCAGTAAAATACAGTTGCGTCCACGAGGGTTAATTACTTAATTTAGAACGTTAATCGCTAGAGGCATTTTGAAAGCCCCTTTTTTCAATCTTTATTTATCTTTCTTTTTTTTTTTAACAGTTTTTAAACACATCAAAACCATTGGAACAATTATATTTTAAGTTTGTTTGGAATAATTTATTTTGAACTTACTTGATTTATCTTATGGCATAAGCGATTATGTAAGTATTTGGGATAGTTTATAGAAATAATTTATGACATGTTAATAAGTTGTTTTCAACTTATTTTCATAAGTTCTCTATAATAGCTTATGAAAATAAGTTGAAAATAATTTATATAATTGTAAAAATAACTTATATATAAGAGTTTATATGATAAGTGTTTATTTTATAAATACTTAAATAAATTATTTACCCAAACAAAACTTTTATAAAGTTAAGGTTGTTTAAAATGTATATAAAATATGAAATAGCAATTGAAAAATTCTAACAATTTAAATGATATTTAGTTACTTAGTAAAGTCCGAAAAAAAAATATTTCACTATATATAATGGAAAATAAATAATTTTTAAAATTTTATCAAATTTGTTTATCTTCTATTATTTGATGTTCGGCAAACTTGTTGCTAATAACTCAATAAGTGTACATTTTCAATATTCATATAATATTGAGTATATTTATTATTATCATTTATATTGTATCATATAATATATTTTATTCTATAAATTATATAACATAATTTTAAATTATAATTAATTTTAATAGTAAATTTTAAATAAAAGTTACTTCTAAAAACATATATATCAACATACCAAATATAGTTTCTATACTTTTTTTTTTTGGTTCGAGAAAGAGGCCAAAGCCAAACCCATAGGTTTGCTATACTCTTTTAAATGGTAGTTTATATCACAGTAATAGTTTAACGCGCCCGGAAATTCTTATTTTAGTTTAAACATAAAATATTCTTTTCAAATTCCATATTATTCTAAGTATGACCTGAAAAACCATATTAGTTTTCATATTTTTCTTAATTATTAAAAATTATATTTTAATTCAAGTTACATACAAAGAAAAAGAAGAAGAAGAAGAAGAAGAAGAAGAAGAAATAAATTACACAAGCTCAGAAAGTTTTATTCTTAATTATATTTGTTAGGTTATTGAAAGGCAATTAATCAAGGAGAAGGATAGAGAAGAACACACAAAAAAATTACGTGGTTCGGTCAATGCGACCTACGTCCATGGATAGAGAGAATATCTGTATTATTTTCTGACGGAGGCTATACAGAGAGAAATTACATCAACCACCCTAACAATGAATTCCCTCACACTCATATATATAGAGACAATGGGTCATGGGTCGTGGGTCGGGTTACAAATCGGGTCACCCACAAAATTCAAGTCAAACCCAACAATTTCCCTCCTTGACTTGAATTCTCTCAAATCACCAAAACTAAATATAAATTCATCTCTGTCATTCAAGCCCTGTAGGGCTTCATGGAATGCGAACATTCACCAAGTCCAAGCTATGCTTGAACTTCTCTGAAGGTAGAGCCTTTGTCAACATATCTGCTGGATTATCTGCTGTAGCTATCTTCTCGATGGATAATTTCTTGTCTTCTATCACATCTCGAATAAAATTCAATCTGATATCAATATGCTTCGACTTCTCATGGAAGACTGGATTCTTGGCCAAACTTAATGCACTCTGACTATCACAATAAATGATAGATCTCTGAATATTTAACCCCAGACTATCAATCAAACCATGTAACCACATACCTTCCTTAACTCCTTCTGCCAATGACATGTATTCTGCTTCAGTGGTAGACAAGGCAACTGTAGATTGAAGTGTTGCCTTCCAACTAACAGCACATCTATTTAGAGTCAAGACATAGCATGTTAAGGATCTCCTCCTCAAAAGATCTCCAGCATAATCTGAATCTGTATAGCCAACCAAACCACTATCAGATTTATCAGCACTATAAACCAAGTAAATATTACTCGTACCTTTTAGATATCGCATAATCCATTTAACTGCACTCCAGTGAGCTCTCCCAGGATTACTCATAAACCTGCTTACCACACTGACTGCATGAGCCAGATCAGGCCTAGTACACACCATTGCATACATTAAGCTTCCAACAGCATTACAGTAGGGCACTGAACTCATGTACCCTTTTTCCTCAGCTGTAGTAGGTATTGTACTAGCATCAAGTTTAAAATGTGCCGCCAACGAAGTACTAACCGGCTTAGAATTATTCATTTGGAAAGACTGCAACAATTTTTCTATGTATTTCTGTTGAGATACATACAGTAAACCTGCACTTCTATCTCTCCAAATCTCCATGCCCAATATCTTCTTGGCTGCACCCAAATCCTTCATCTCAAACTCACTGCTCAACAAGGCTTTCAAACTATCAATTTCAACCTTGTTCTTTGCAGCAATCAACATATCATCAACATATAGCAACAAATAAATATAAGAATCATCTGCAAGTTTCTTAGAGTAGACACAGTTATCAAACTGATTACGCAGAAAACCATGGGAAGTCATGAATGCATCAAATTTCTTGTACCACTGTCTAGGAGACTGCTTCAAACCATACAAGGACTTTTTCAGCAAACATACATGATCTTTCTTCCCAGAATCAAGAAATCCTTCTGGCTGTGACATATAAATCTGCTCCTCTAAATTTCCATGTAAGAAAGCAGTTTTCACATCCAGTTGTTCCAACTCCAAGTCAAAAACACTTACCATGGACAAAAGGACACGAATGGTTTTATGCTTCACAACTGGGGAGAAAACTTCATGATAATCAATTCCCTCCTTTTGTGAAAAACCCTTGGCCACGAGTCGTGCTTTGAACCTTGCTGGTTCAACTCCAGGAATACCTTCTTTCTTCTTGAAGACCCATTTGCATCCTACCGGTTTCACTCCCTTTGGTAACAGTACAAGATCCCATGTTTCATTCTTCTCAAGAGATTGCATCTCTTCATTCATTGCAACCAGCCATTCTAATGCTTCTCTACTCTCAACTGCTTCTTTATATGATCTCGGGTTATCAGAATCAATGCTTTCACCTACTGCCAAGGCATAAGCGACTGAATTAATATCAACTATATCAACACAATCTGCATACCTTATAGGTTTTCTGATTTTCCTCCTTCCCCTCCTTGTTGCTCTGATACCACTTGTTAGGTTACTGAAAGACAATTAATCAAGGAGAAGGATAGAGAAGAACACACAAAGAAATTACGTGGTTCGGTCAATGCGACCTACGTGCACGGACAGAGAGAATATCTGTATTATTTTCTAACGGAGGCTATACAGAGAGAAATTACATCAACCACCCTAACAATGAATTCCCTCACACTCATATATATAGAGACAAATGAGTAATGGGTCGTGGGTCGGGTTACAAACTGGGTCACCCACAAAATTCAAGTCAAACCCAACAATATTTAATACATAAATAGTAAAAAAATAAATTTACGAAAAAAAAGTATTATTAATAAAAATATATAACTAAACATCACATCTTATCTGAATGGAAATGTCATAATAATTCAACATGAGATAATGGCATACCAAAAAGGCAAGAGTGTAAGAACGGAATTTCGTGAACAGGCTTATTGTGTTGTTGACGATTTCTATTCATCATTTGTCAGAATCTAAAAATTAGTGTGAAATAAATTGGTCATTCGATCTATTTTTTAATTTTATTTTATTTTATAATTATGTAATAAAAAATTAATATTATATATTAGTTAATTTTAATAAAAATATCAGTAAATTAATATTTTATAAATTTAATATAAATAAATATTATATTAATTAATAATAATTTTTATTATTTAGTCAATTTTATTATAAATGTTATTTTTTATAATTTAATAACAAATTTTATTCTTAATTAAATTTATAAATTTATATTTATAGTATTTGATTATATATATTATTTTTTTAATATTTTAAAATAAATCAATTGAACTATAGTTAACTTTTTAACCAATAATTTATCACCATTGACTTTTTAATGGTTAACGTATCTGATTTTGAGAAGGTAGTCATTGATTATCCAATACAAAAGACTAAACTATTCATAGATGGGATGATGAAAACTTGTAGGAGCAGGCAAGCGAGAGGGCTTCCTAGGAAGGATCTTGGCTTTGTCACACAATTCCAAGAATGACAACGTTGCTTGGCGTATTTGAATTTTCCGTATACAGTAAAGTCTCGTAATTAAATATACATTAGATGTCTATTATTCTGTGCACGGTGGTGGGAGCCACCTAACGGAAAACCTGCACACGCGGCTCTGGATCCTCGCATTCCGAAACTGTATGAAGATTCCAAAAATAAAAAGGGGGGAAATATATGTATCATGTGACCGTAACTTTTTCAACTAAGCTTTAAACTCAAAAAATCTTAATTGAGATTCAGTAAAAATAATATCAATTAAAGCAACTGCTTTAACAAAGTTTGTATGCTTTTTATGCAGAAGCATTGCACAAAGATTTTTATTTGAAAAGATATATTAAATAATTTTCTTATAAACTTTTTTGTGATATTAAATATTAATATCTTAGAGATATTAGTTGAATTCATGCATTGTTAATTTATCTATCTATTTTATTTATTAGTATCATGGTTTAAAAAGTTAGACTAAACCAACCGATTCAATCTAAAAAATAGTAAATTAGTCAGATCTCTTATTCGGTTTAAACTTAAAAATTAGTGAATATTTAAACTGATAAAAAATCGATAGACTTGATAAAACCAGTCGATTCAATTGGTTTCAAACAATTTATTTTTCATAAATTTTTATTGAATATTATTATATATTTTTAAAAAATCTCTAAAAAATTAATTTATTATAAAAAAATTTAAGACTTACATATTATATATTTTAATATTTTAAATATCAATAATTTAATCACAATTCAATTATAATTCAACTATTAAATACTGAATCGCTGTTGAAAACTAGTCAATCGTGGATCAATATTAGAAAATCCGTACCGATGATATGGGATTACGTTGGGTTCGTGTGCACGTACAATATGCAGTCATATCTGTGGGCCTGTGGCATTTGATTTTGGTCGGGATTTTGTCTCTTAAATCGCAATTCGTCCAAACTTGGGGATCCAAAACTCAATTTATTAGATCCTCTTCTATTTTGTATAGAAAGAAGATTTTTTTTTACATGCTCAAAATTAAATTGTGAAATTTAAAAAATGACAAAAAAATGAGACAAGCCTGAGTAAGAGAACAAAATCATCCTATTCTATACAACAATAAGAGGAGAGTGTATGGAAAGAACCATGTTCTCAACTTATTCTTATTATCGCACGTCTATCTCTTGGCAGTCAATGAAATTTAGCAAATGTATAACTTTGAATCTTAAAACTTAGTATAAATCAATTTTTTAATCGCAAAAGTTGAATAAAAATTAAAAATATGCAAACGTAATGACTTGCAGATGTAAATAATGGACAGGAAGTTGCTGGGTAGGTGAGACCGAAGTAAGTGGGAGTAAGAGGCGAAAGTAGTGTTTGAAGTCAAAAATATCGTGGCAGTGGTTGAAAAGTAAAAAAGTTATTTTTCTCCTTTTTTTCATTAAAAAATGAGTAAATTATAAATTTAGTCTCCAAAAATACTGTTATTCAATTTAATTCTTAAAATGTCAAATATTTTAATTTAGTCATTAAAAAACTATATTTATCTTAATTTAATCTTTTTATTTGATAAATTAATTTTTGGTAATAAAAATTTGAAAATTTAACAATAGTATATTTTATAATTTTACTACAAAATGACTAAAATGGGCCAACGAAGGTTGGCACAAACGGTAAAGAGCGCGAGTTTATTTATTTATTTTAAGTAAAGAGGTATGGTAACCAATATCTAACCCACATAAATTTTTTATTATTAACAAAATGACTAAATTAAAATAAATATAATTTTTTGAGAACTGAATTAAAATATTTGACCATTCAAATATTAAGATAAAACAATTTAATTTTTCAATGACTAAAACAATAATCTACCAAAAAAAAAAGTTAGATAGTCACCAAAGAGAATTTCTTATTTGACTCAATTTAAATCATTTAATTTTTTAATTAATAGTCTAAATTTTAAAATATTTTTAAAAAATTATCTTAAAATATTAATCGTTAGTTATAAAATTTAACTCTCTAAATTAAATTAAATCAAAATCAAATCAAGGAAATCAAATCAAGTCACATGTGAGAATGATGTTTGGATGGCAAGCATGGTTTGACTTGGAATCTTGAAAGTAGAAAGTGAATGGTCCCGTGGAGAAGTCCCAAATCAAATGAAAAAGGATAAGTTTCAGAATTCAGAATTTCAGATTGACGAACAGGACTTGATTCCATGTGTTTTGTTCGGATGCGTTTACAAATACTTAGGCATGTTTAGTTTGGATATTTTTTATTTTTATTTTTATTAAAAATAAAAAATAAAATTAAAAATGTGTTTGGTTGAGTTAAATGTAAAAATATTTATAAAAACATCAAAAGATATTTTCATTGTTTTAAAAAATACATTTTAACAAATAAAAATTAAAAAAAAAATAAAAAATATTTTCATAAACTACACGCACCCTTATTTTTCTCTTGTGGTCGTAGAGTTCCCACTTGTAAGTAATTTGGTCATGTATTCAGAATGTGCACAAACCCCACTAATTATTATAACTGACGGCCAAGAATGAAGAATGCTTCCTGCACGCCTCCCTACGTACGGGAACCTACAAACCATGTACATGTCTATGCCAATTTAGACACAATGGAATATTTTTGATTTGACTCAGTCCTCATTCTACCATTTTTCCAATCCAACACTAGTGTTAAGTTCATTTTCAATTTTGTACCTTTTTTTTAAAGCCAGAAATATCTAAAATACTCATTATACTCTAACTAAATTAGTTTAAAGCAAGCTAAATTATAAAAGTATAAAAAAAATTTAGTGTTATTATTATTATTTTCCATTCACAAGATTAATATTGTCAAATGAGCCAACACTTTAACGGGTTGGGTCAAGCCGTTTATAAATGGAATTGGAACATGATGTCCAACCCTTTTCATACTTGGACTGCAGGCTAAGAGTATTTTTTAAAAAAATTTTGTTCTAATTTTTTTAATTTGTTTATTTAAATACAGATAAATATTATTTTTGATATATCTAAACTATAATTTACTTATGTGAGGATAAATTTCTTTTCTTAATTTGTTGAAATAAAAATTAATTATATATATTTGATATATTCTTTATTTGATTTTGTTTACAAAAAATAAATAAGAAAATTTAATTAAGAATACATAAATATATTTATATATTATAAATCAATTTTTTTTAAAAAAATATTGGGCTGAATCGCAAGCCCCATAAGCTAAAAACATGCCTAAAGCAAAGGATCCAAAACCTACCCATAAATGGGCTGCCCTGCAGGCCATAGACCTAATTGACAGTGCTACACAAGACTTGAATCCAACAAAGGAGGATTCGCTCTTGCCCCATTGTTTCAGCTGTTGGATGCATCTAATTGCTAATATTTGCAACCCCTTCTAACAACTTTTTTTTTGAAGAGGAGCAACTTCCATTTCCCTCATTCTCTCATTTCCGTCTCCCTCCTTCATATATTACAACATTATAGATGTTATGAAAATAGCCTTGTAAAGACTTTGTATTTCAAAAGAGTGAAAGAAGTTCCACATTATTTAAAACAAGGGAGGGAATAAGCTTTATATACTAACATGTGTTAGTAAGCTTATAAAGGGCTAAGAGAAGTGGTGGGTTCATACGCTCACAATCTTGGGTCAGTGCAGTGTAAATCATCCTATTTGCTTCTCTTGCATGTACGATAAAATGAACCAAATTTAGCTTCTTCTTTTTTTTGCAGAAATAAAAATAATATTTTATTTATTTTTATTTGCTTACCTGAACAGAGGTATATTTTGACAGTTACGAAATTGATTTGGTCAATGTCAGGAAATTAAGGGCAGACAAACTGGTTTCATTATTTTTAAATTTTTCAAAATTGCCCATAAATTATTTTTAATTTTCGTAACTATATTTTATTTTTGTTTAATTTCATGTCTACCTCATTCATGGTTTAACAACTATAAAAGGGGCTCTCCCCCCTCATTTCATACACTTAGACAGAACTTGTCTTCTATCTTCTCTATATGTTCTCTCACTTTTTGGGTTGCACGTTTTTATATTTCTATTATTATGTGTCTTGAGAATATCTCAAAGGAATATGTTTAATCTTGGAGGGAATTCTGTAGACGCAGAATTATTTCTGTGGTTGCGAAATAATTTTCCTTAAAGATAGTGTATCCTATAGACGTGACTCAAATTGTGAATATGTTGGTTTCCATATTTTACAACAACCTTAAGGAAAAGTATGGATCCCAACACTGCTGCTGCTACTGAGAACACTGATGTTCCTGCTGGTGTTGTCCTTGCAGTTCTGTCTAAAGCTACCGCTGTTGCCACTATGCCCGTCGTGCCCAATGTGACATTCTTTAAGCCCTTCTTGGATATATAGAAAAAATGGAAGTTTTCAATGGTCAAAATTTTTGGAGATGACAAGAACGTGTTCATACTGTTCTAGACATGCATGGAGTTGCTGCGGCGTTGACAGAAACACAATCATTGTCCATTGCTAACCAAACCAGAATTGATATATGGAGTTATGCTAATAAGGTATGTAGGCACACCATTATTAGTACATTATCTAATGACCTCTTTGATGTCTATTGTACCTACAAGGAAGCAAATAAAATTTGAGAGTCTATGATTCTCAAATATATTACGGAAGATACCTATAAACAAAAATTTGTCATTGGTTACTTTTATAGATAGGAAATGACGGACAAAAAAGACATCAAGGTCTAAATAAATGAATACCACAAGCTATTAGAGGACCTCTATACTGAAAAGATCAACCTACCTGATAAGTTCATTGATGAAGTCCTGATCGAGAAACTGCTAGAAACTTGGAAGAACTACAAGCAACAATTCAAACATAAACATAAACAACTGGCACTCTCGGAACTAATTACTCACATTATCATTGAGGACACCAACAGAAAGGAGTCCAAAATGACGAGTGCCAAGGAGATGATGTCAAAAGCTAATGTGGTGCAAGGTATATCTAGTCATAAAAACAAAAATAAAAATAAGAAAGTTGATTACAAGCCTAGAGAATTTAACCTGAATTTCAAAAAAATGGTAGCTACATTATGTGTGGAAAACAGGGACATCATGCAGCGCAATGTTGAAGAAGAGCAAGAAATGACAATCCTTCTAAGCCAAGTGCGAACTTGGTTAAAGATGATATTAATACTGCAGTCATTTTTGAGGCTCTTTTAGTTACCAATGTGAAAGAATGAGTGGTAAACTCTAGGGCTACTAGATATATTTGTGCAAACAAAGATACTTTTACATCCTACACTCCAGTCAAGGATGGAGAAGAACATATTTATCTTGGTAATTCTAGCACCACCAATGTTCTTAGGAAAGGAAAAATCCTTCTCAAACTCACATCTGGAAGGCATTGAATGATGTCCTATATGTACCTAACATTAGAGCCAATTTGATTTCTGTAGCTCTATTAGGAAAAACTGTGGTTAAACTGTCATTTGAGTCTGACAAGATCATAATGACAAAGAACAATGTTTTTGTGAGCAAAGACTATTGTAATTAAGGACTCTTTGTATTGAATGTTGCCAATGAAAAGATTGCATCTTCTGTTTACTTGATTGACTCTGTTGAATTATCGTATGCTAAACTAAGATATGTTGGTGTTTTTTATATTAAGAAAATGCTTGAAACTAATTTGATTTATGGTTTTAACAATGTGAACATGAACAAGTGTGAAACATGCGTTGAATCAAAGTTAACTAGAAAATTTTTTCATAGCATATATAGAAAAACATAATTGCTAAGTCTAGTTCATATGAACCTGGGAGACTTGAAACAAACCATGACTAGAGGAGGTAAAAAATATTTTGTGACCTTTATAGATAACTTTTCTAGATATACTAAAATATATCTTTTTAAGAGTAAAGATGAAACTTTTGATTCTTCCTCATTTATAAAGTTGAAGTTATGTTGCCTAATCCAAAGAAAAGGAAGTTAGACTCTAAGACTTCTGATTGCATGTCTATTGGGTATGCTGAACATAGCGCTACTTATAAATTCCTTGTTTTGAATAGTGATGTACTTGATTGTAATATTATAGTTGAAACAAAAAATGTAGAATTTTTTGAACATATTTTTCCTTTGAAAAATAGGAATATTCCTAGTACATCTATGCAAAACGTTAAAAGTGAACTTGAATATGAAAATTTAAGTTTATATGAGAATTTAAGAAGAAGCAAATGACAAAGGAAGATGACTTTCTTTGGAGATAATTTTTATACATTTGCTATTGATGATGAACCTATAACTTTGTTGAGGCTGTTACATCCTCTAATGCAAAATTACGGAAAAAAGCAATTAAAATTAAAATAGATTCAATTATAAAAAAAATAAAACTTGGGAGTTGGTAGATTTACCACGAGGAGCAAAAACCATTGGCTACAAATGGATTTTTAAAAGAAAATATAACTTAGATGGAGCTATTGATAAATTCAAATCTAGATTAGTAGCCAAAGATTTTACACAAAAACAAAACATTGATTATTTTGATATTTTTGCTCCTATCATTAAAATATCATTTATAAAAGTTTTAATTGATTTAACTTCAGTATATAAACTCTATGTTCATCAAATAGATGTCAAAACAATATTTTTAAATGGTGACTTTGAGAAAGAAATTTACATAGTACAACCTAAAGGTTGTATTCTTCTTGGTAAAGAAAGAAAAGTTTGCAAACTTCTTAAATCACTATATGGATTAAAACAAGCGATTACTTTACTTCTATTGAAACAAATGTGTGTATACAAAAACAATTGATGCTGATTGTGTCATTATCTATTTGTCACATCCCAAAAATTGAGCATGTGAAAAGATACTACTCATTTGATATAATTCTCAAACATACGTTATATGCATATATTCTGTAAGGTTTTACATTCAACCTTAATCATTCATTCCACACTACAGAATTATATTCATCTGATAAGCAAATATAGACATACATAGTCTGATATTTCTATCTCATCGCAAGCCTAGGAGACCTATAGAAAATACAGAGCTTTTCTAATATCCACATTAATAAGTACTGGTGTCCCACCAGACAGAAATAGAGAATAAACCCAAGGGGCTTCTAATCTTCAAACGGATACTCTTGTTCTTTATTTTCTGTATCTGAAAAAAATAATCATAGGGAGTGTGAGTTTATTTAAAAACTCAGTAAGTAAATAACTGTACTATATAAAATATCAAAAGTACAAATACCACATTTACTCATATAATTAATTATCTTATACATCGAGTAGTATGGGACTCTAACCCTTTCAAACTCATGAATAAGATTTCATAGATATACACCGAGTAGTATGGGACTCTAACCCTTTTAAACTCGTGAATAAGATCTCATAGGTATACGCCAAGTAGTATGGGACTTTAACCCTTTCAACTCGTGTATATGTTTCATAGATATGCACTGAGTAGTATGGGACTTTAACCCTTTCAAACTCGTGTATAAGATTTCTTAGATATACACCGAGTAGTATGGGACTTTAACCCTTTCACACTCGTGTATTAGATCCCGTAGATCTTTACTCATTAATAAAATAGTTAGAATTCATCACATAGTACAATTGTCATGAGATAAATAATTTCTTCATACTCTTATTTCTACTGATCATCATATACTCCCATATGAAAAATTAATTGCTTATTATCCAAATAATATTGTAAATGGGACTTATATTGTACTTTGACTAGTAATATCAAATTAGCTGAGCAAGGTTATTCACTCACCTTGATTTTTGTCCAAGTTTACCTTGTTCCACACTAGAATGTGTGTAGGAAAATTTCCTAGTAAAATATATTACAAGGAATCATAAGAAAGGAAACAAAATCACGAAAATACGTAAAATTTTCTGACTGCTACAGTAACGGGTTGCTACAGTACGGTTTGCTACAGTAACGGTTTGATACAGTGTCGGTTCGCTACAGTAACGGTTCGCTACAGTGCCGGTTCGCTACAGTAACGTTGACTGCTACAGTACCGTTGACTGCCGACACTACAGTAACTGCTACATTACCGAAGAAAATTTTCCAGATTTTTTCCCGAAATTTCTGGTCGCTACAGTAACTCGGTTTTGCAGAATTTCTAACAATTTCATCCTTTCCTTTCTTGTTTCAAAACCGGAATTTCAACTCTTTTAACCGATTATAACTCAAATATAACTTCTAAAACAACTGAGATTCATGAATTATCATTAAAATCTTCAAGAACAAAACCTCCTCTGATCTTCTACATAAACTGAAATTTAAGGAAAATAATCGGATTAAAGCTTACCTTTGATCCTTACAAAGCTTTTGAACCGAACAAATAGTCGAACTTCTGAAGATCAAGGAAAGGATTTGAGAAGAAAATGAAGAACTGAGAGAGAAATCTTTTCTGCTTCCTTCGGCTGAGTGAAAAAGTGAGGGTTACTATTGAAACTTTATATTAAATATTTCTAATGGGTTATTCAATAACCCATGGGTATCCATAACCCAACATCCAAACCCATCCAGTCAATTTACAATAAATGGATTAATTGACCATTCTGAAACCACTTTTCCATGAATTTCACCATTCTTAGAATATATCCCTCATTGTGCAAATATTTAGTCCAGTCATTTAACTCAATTTTCATAAATAATATTCAAAGAGAACAATTAAATATGAAAATTACAAATGACCAAAATCAATAACTAAAGTAACGTTGTAGAATTCTAAAATACTCTTAAGCGAATTATATTCTGAAATTAACGGGTATTACATTCTACCCCCCTTAAAAGAATTCGGTCCTCCGAATTAAAATCTTACCTCAAGTTTCAAATAAATGTGGATAGTTTTTCCACATCTCATCTTCTGCTTCCCACGTAGCTTCCTCGCGAGAATGATTTCTCCAAAGAACCTTGACAGAAGGAATTTCTTTGGTACGCAATTTCTTGACTTTTCTATCAAGGATAGCTACTGGTACCTCTTCGTAGGTGAGAGTTTCATCAAAATGAACTTCTTGGGGTTGAATGACATGAGAAGGATCAGGAAGATACTTCCGTAGCATGGACACATGAAATATTGGATGAACTCCCTCTAGGTTGGAAGGTAGGTCTAGGCGATATGCCACATTACCCACTCTGTCTACAACCTCATATGGGCCAACATACCTCGGACTAAGCTTTCCTTTCTTCCCGAATCTCATTACTCCTTTCATAGGTGAGATTCGTAAGAAAACCATATCACCTATTGCAAATTCAAGGTCACGTCGTCGGTTGTCCGCATAAGACTTCTGTCTACTCTGAGCAGTTAACAACTTCTCTCTGATCAGTTTAACTTTATTTATATCTTCCTGTATCATCTCAGGTCCAAATATTTTGGTTTCACCAAGTTCAAACCAACCTATAGGAGATCGACACCGTCTCCTATACAAAGCCTCAAAAGGTGCCATCTGAATACTGGCTTGGTAACTGTTATTATAAGCAAATTCAATAAGAGACAAATGATCTTCCCAACTTCCACTGAAATCCATCACACAAGCTCTTAGCATATCCTCTAAAGTCTGAATTGTCCTTTCGGACTGTCCATCAATCTGAGGATGGAATGCTGTGCTAAGATTCACTTTGGTACCCAAAGCCTCTTGAAAGACTTTCCAGAACCGAGAAGTAAACTGAGGTCCTCGGTCTGATATAATGGATATTGGTACACCATGAAGTTTCACTATTTCTTTAACATAAATTCGAGCAAGTTTTGCTACACTGAAAGTGGTATGAACAGGAAGAAAATGTGCTGACTTAGTAAGTCGATCCACTATGACCCATATTGAGTCATTTCCTTTTGTTGACCGAGGTAAACCTACTACAAAATCCATAGTGATCCTTTCCCACTTCCATTCGGGAATATCTAGTTTTTGCATCAATCCAGATGGTCGTCGATGTTCAGCTTTAACTTGCTGACAAGTCAAACATCGAGCTACAAAGTCAGTCACGTCTCGCTTCATGCCCTCCCACCAGTAAACTTGTTTCAAGTCCTGATACATTTTCACAGCACCAGGATGTACAACGTAGGGTGAACCATGAGCTTCCATTAAGATTTCATGTTTCAAAGATTCAATGTTGG
Organism: Biancaea sappan; assembly: GCA_037074585.1. NCBI lineage: Eukaryota > Viridiplantae > Streptophyta > Magnoliopsida > Fabales > Fabaceae > Biancaea > Biancaea sappan. The sequence continues at coordinate 49,982,762 of CM073496.1, read as the reverse complement.
GGACACAGAGTCTCCCATTAAACCATAAGACTTCTTCTTCATCTACCAAGAAACTTGGTGCTAGACCTTGCCTTGCCTTATCTCTGATTTTGACCATATCAATGTCATTTTCTAAATTTACTTTTACTTTTTCAACAAGAGATGATCTAACTGTTAAATGAGCCAGAAATGTACCTGACTCAGTGATCTCGAAGAATACTCCATCAGCTTCCAACTCTTGTAGTTCATGTATTAGAGACCTCCTTATAGTGGCAATGTGAGCTAAACTTCCCATAGACTTTCGACTTAGAGCATCAGCCACTACATTTGCTTTACCTGGATGGTAAAGGATGGTACAATCATAATCTTTCAGAAGTTCCATCCACCTTCGTTGCCTTAGATTGAGATCTCGCTGCTCAAAAATGTACTTAAGGCTTTTGTGATCTGTAAAAATTTTACAAGTTTCCCCATACAAGTAATGTCTCCATATCTTTAGGGCAAACACTACAGCTGCCATTTCCAAATCATGAGTGGGGTAATTCAATTCATGCTTTTTAAGCTGACGTGAGCCATAAGCTATGACTTTACCATGTTGCATCAACACACATCCTAAGCCTATCTTTGAGGCATCACAGAATACAGAGTAACCCCCTGGTCCTGATGGTAGGATTAAGACTGGTGCAGAAGTTAAACACTCTTTCAATTGGGTGAAACTTTGCTCACATGAATCATCCCAAATGTATTTAACATTCTTTCGGGTTAACTTATTTAATGGGAGAGCCGTCTTAGAGAAATCTTTGACAAAGCGACGGTAATACCCTGCTAAGCCAAGAAAACTACGTACTTCAGACACAGTTGTTGGTCTAGGCCACTGTTTAACTGCTTCAATTTTACTTGGATCTACATGAATACCTTCTTGGGAAATAACATGTCCCAAAAATGTTACATGACTCATCCAGAATTCACATTTTGAGAGCTTTGCGTACAACTGATGCTCTCTCAAAGTCTGAAGCACTATTCTCAAATGTTCAGTATGTTCTTCATGACTCTTTGAATATACCAAAATATCATCAATAAACACAATTACAAACTTATCAAGGAATGATTTGAACACTCTGTTCATTAAATCCATAAATGCTGCTGGTGCATTTGTCAACCCAAAAGACATCACAAGAAACTCATAATGTCCATACCGTGTACGAAAAGCAGTCTTAGGTATATCATCACTCTTAATTCGTAACTGATGATATCCAGACCTTAGATCAATCTTTGAGAAGTATTTTGCTCCTTGAAGCTGATCAAACAAATCATCTATCCTTGGTAAAGGATACTTATTCTTCACTGTGACTTTATTCAGCTGACGATAATCTATACATAATCTCATAGAACCATCTTTCTTTTTCACAAAAAGAACAGGAGCACCCCAAGGTGAAAAACTTGGGCGAATGAACCCTTTGTTTAACAAATCTTCCAATTGTTCTTTGAGTTCTTTTAGCTCAACAGGAGCCATACGATAAGGTGGAATAGAAATTGGTCTTGTGTCTGGGACCAAATCAATACTGAACTCAATATCTCTTTCTGACGGTAATCCAGGTAAATCTTCTGGGAACACATCTGGGAATTCATTAACCACATGAATGTCTTCTAACTTCTGTTCTTTCTTTTCTAAATCTTTGATAAAAGCTAGAAATCCCTGACATCTCTTTCGCAACATACGTTGGGCACTTAACATAGATATCATGTTGCAAGGTACATCACCTCGATCTCCTTGAAACACAAAATTACTCCTCCCCGGCATATTAAAGGAAATAACTTTGTCACGACAATTTATAGTAGCATGACAAGAAGATAACCAATCCATCCCTAAAATCACATCAAAATCTAACATATTGAGAACCATAAGATCTATCTCAGTTTCCATGCCTCCAACGATTATTTTATAAGAACGATAACATGTTTTAACCATCAAAGTCTCTCTCATCGGTGTGGAAACCAAGAATGGTTCTTTAAGAATAATCGAATCAAATGCAAATCTCTTGGCAAATAGGGGCGACACATATGAGTGAGTAGAACCGGGGTCAAACAAAATACGTGCAGCAAAAGTATTAACAGATAATATACCTGTAACTACAGCATTGGATGTTTGAGCATCCTGTCGGGTTAGAGCATATACTCTTGCATTTCCTCTGCCAGCAGCTTGTTTTCCACGGTCACCTTGGCCTCTTCCAGAACCTCTTCCCATACTACCCCCTATTGAAGGGGTTGGTGTTTGAGTAATAGATTGTGGTCGAGGTGGCAAAGTAGACCCTTGACCTGGTCTTGTCATGAGCTGAGGGCACTCCCTTATAAAATGTCCTTTTTGTCCACAGTGAAAACAGCCTGTACCAACAGTGTTTAACCTGCATTCTCCGAAGTGAAACTTTCCACATTCAGGACATTGGGGTTTTTCCCTTCTACCTTGAGTACCTCCTCTACTAGAAGAGCTAAAACCACCCCTGTTCTTTGAACGAGGCTTAGCCACACTGGCTGTAGAATAAGTTGACTTAGTAGGAGTGGCTGGAGCATTTTGTGACGCAGTAAAGGGTTTCAAAGTTCCTGAGTCTTCCCCTTGATCAAAAGATCTTCTATATCTAGCTTTCTTCTTTTGACGATATTCTTCTTTATTCTTTGACCTCTTTTCCATTCTTCGGGCCACATCAACAGCCTCTGAGTACGAAGAGTAATCGTTCATATTAGAACCCACTTGATCATATAAGGCATCACGAAGCCCTTCCACAAACTTTTCTATTTTCTTCCTTTCAGAAGGAATGATTTCAGGGGCATATTCAGATAATTTAACAAACTGAGCTGAATATTCATCAACAGTCATGGTTCCCTGCCGTAGATACAGAAAATCTCTGGCCCTGGATGATCGTTCACTTGCCGGAAGAAATTCATCCATAACCAATCTGTAAAATTCTGTCCACATAACTGGCGGTGCGCCTTGAATTCTAGCTTTCTTCCAGTTCCTCCACCATTTACCAGCCCTACCTTTTAACTGAAAGGAAGTGAATTCTACCTTTTGAGTAGGAGAACACCCTATAGCATCACAGATTGCTTCACAATCTTCAAGGAAACATTGTGGGTCCTCTTTGGGATCTTCCCCTGAAAAAGTAGGAGGCCTCATTTTCTGGAATTCAGACATTCTTACCTCTCTTACATTAACTCCTCCCGCTAACGGAACTGGTGGTACATTTTCAGCTTCAACAATAGGAGGATCCACTGGCAGGTTAGCTTGTGCAGCTCGACCTCTCATTTCAGCCTCAAATCGGTCAAATCGCTCATTCATCAAATGAATCACATGTGCAATAGTTGCATTACCGACGTGAGCATCAGGTTCGACTCTTCTTGCTTGCTCACTAGTTGCGCCCTCAGTACTTTGAGCATGTAAACTATCACCACGGTTAGAATCATCTTGCACATGTACTGGTGGATTTATGGCCCTCCTTGGACCCATATGCTCATTATTATTAGAAGATCCTTCTGACATTGATCTGTCACAGATCTACACACATAACAAACAATTTTCAGACATAAACAAAATATCACTTACTAGCCCCACTGAGAAGTTATCTATAAAATGACATTATACTCTACAAGGTCTTTTATGGAACCTAATCCTATGGTCATGCCGCGGCTCACGACAATAGGGAAGGGCCCACAAAGATCACTTTGCTCTGTACTCTATAGGGGACCTATAAAACCTTTCCTCTGATACCAAATTTGTCACATCCCAAAAATTGAGCATGTGAAAAGATACTACTCATTTGATATAATTCTCAAACATACGTTATATGCATATATTCTGTAAGGTTTTACATTCAACCTTAATCATTCATTCCACACTACAGAATTATATTCATCTGATAAGCAAATATAGACATACATAGTCTGATATTTCTATCTCATCGCAAGCCTAGGAGACCTATAGAAAATACAGAGCTTTTCTAATATCCACATTAATAAGTACTGGTGTCCCACCAGACAGAAATAGAGAATAAACCCAAGGGGCTTCTAATCTTCAAACGGATACTCTTGTTCTTTATTTTCTGTATCTGAAAAAAATAATCATAGGGAGTGTGAGTTTATTTAAAAACTCAGTAAGTAAATAACTGTACTATATAAAATATCAAAAGTACAAATACCACATTTACTCATATAATTAATTATCTTATACATCGAGTAGTATGGGACTCTAACCCTTTCAAACTCATGAATAAGATTTCATAGATATACACCGAGTAGTATGGGACTCTAACCCTTTTAAACTCGTGAATAAGATCTCATAGGTATACGCCAAGTAGTATGGGACTTTAACCCTTTCAACTCGTGTATATGTTTCATAGATATGCACTGAGTAGTATGGGACTTTAACCCTTTCAAACTCGTGTATAAGATTTCTTAGATATACACCGAGTAGTATGGGACTTTAACCCTTTCACACTCGTGTATTAGATCCCGTAGATCTTTACTCATTAATAAAATAGTTAGAATTCATCACATAGTACAATTGTCATGAGATAAATAATTTCTTCATACTCTTATTTCTACTGATCATCATATACTCCCATATGAAAAATTAATTGCTTATTATCCAAATAATATTGTAAATGGGACTTATATTGTACTTTGACTAGTAATATCAAATTAGCTGAGCAAGGTTATTCACTCACCTTGATTTTTGTCCAAGTTTACCTTGTTCCACACTAGAATGTGTGTAGGAAAATTTCCTAGTAAAATATATTACAAGGAATCATAAGAAAGGAAACAAAATCACGAAAATACGTAAAATTTTCTGACTGCTACAGTAACGGGTTGCTACAGTACGGTTTGCTACAGTAACGGTTTGATACAGTGTCGGTTCGCTACAGTAACGGTTCGCTACAGTGCCGGTTCGCTACAGTAACGTTGACTGCTACAGTACCGTTGACTGCCGACACTACAGTAACTGCTACATTACCGAAGAAAATTTTCCAGATTTTTTCCCGAAATTTCTGGTCGCTACAGTAACTCGGTTTTGCAGAATTTCTAACAATTTCATCCTTTCCTTTCTTGTTTCAAAACCGGAATTTCAACTCTTTTAACCGATTATAACTCAAATATAACTTCTAAAACAACTGAGATTCATGAATTATCATTAAAATCTTCAAGAACAAAACCTCCTCTGATCTTCTACATAAACTGAAATTTAAGGAAAATAATCGGATTAAAGCTTACCTTTGATCCTTACAAAGCTTTTGAACCGAACAAATAGTCGAACTTCTGAAGATCAAGGAAAGGATTTGAGAAGAAAATGAAGAACTGAGAGAGAAATCTTTTCTGCTTCCTTCGGCTGAGTGAAAAAGTGAGGGTTACTATTGAAACTTTATATTAAATATTTCTAATGGGTTATTCAATAACCCATGGGTATCCATAACCCAACATCCAAACCCATCCAGTCAATTTACAATAAATGGATTAATTGACCATTCTGAAACCACTTTTCCATGAATTTCACCATTCTTAGAATATATCCCTCATTGTGCAAATATTTAGTCCAGTCATTTAACTCAATTTTCATAAATAATATTCAAAGAGAACAATTAAATATGAAAATTACAAATGACCAAAATCAATAACTAAAGTAACGTTGTAGAATTCTAAAATACTCTTAAGCGAATTATATTCTGAAATTAACGGGTATTACACTATTTGTATGTGGATGATATACTAATTTTTGGTACTAGCATGAATATAATATATAAGACAAAAAATTTTCTCGTATCAATTTTTATATGAAGGACTTGGGTGAAGCAAATGTAATTTTGGGAGTTAAAATCATAAGGAAATGTGATAATATCTTACTATCATAGAATTACTATGTTTAAAAATTACTCAAAAGGTTTGGTCATTTTGATGACAAACTAGTGATAGCTCCTTATGATTCTAGTACCCAACTAAGGAAAAACTTGGGTGAGCATGTTGCTCAATCAAAATATGCACAGATCATTGGGAGTCTGCTATATCTGATGAACTTTACCTGTCTTAACATAGATATGTTGTGTGTAGGTTGAGCATGTATATACACAATCTCAATAAAGACTATTAGGGTGCTCTCGTGAAAGTCATGAGATATCTAAGGGGTACCATGAGTCATATTATCGAGTATAGTGGATTTTTCACCGTATTAGAAGGATACAACAATACTAACTCGATCTCATATCCATATGAGATAAAATCCACTAGTGGATATATGTTCACCATTGGTCGTGGAGAGTGTCATGGAAATCAGCTAAATAAACCTTTATATATAAATCTACTATGGAGTCAGAGTTTATAGCTTTGGAGTTGGCTGGTAGTGAGGCTCAGTGGCTAAAAACTTCTTGGCATGCATACTATTATGTATGAAACCAACACCATTTGTGTCTTTACATTGTGATTTCCAAGCGACAATAGCTATTGCAAAGAAAAAAATTATAATGGAAAGAGTAGACATATTCATTTGGGACACGATGTTGTCAAGCAATTGCTAAAAGATGGAATAATATCGATTGATTATGTGAAGTCAGAAGTGAACCTGACCAATTTTTTATTAAACCCTTGGGTAGAAATTTAATTAATAAGACATCGAGAAGAATTAGACTTAAACTAATAGGAAATTAATAATAACGATAACCCAACCTTTGTGATTAGAAATCATATGAAGAAGGTTCATATGAGTAATAATAAGTTGTTTATTAATTCTGTTGGCATTATTTTCTCAGTTCATTTCCTATAGTGGGTTTGAGCATAAGCTCTTAATAATTTTCATAGCCCTACGTTGAAGGTGGTGTATTTATTGTAAATATACATGATAAAATCACCTATATGAGTGTGGAGTGGGGGTCGCCCTATAAGATAGCGGTAAAATCTCTAGAGCACCCATGACCACTAGGCACGCGTATGGCCGAAAAAGTGTACAACGACGTTAATGGCAGAAATTGTGGGAGGTGAGATATGACTGCTAAGATCCTTAGCTTATAATAAGGGTATGTTGGTTCATAGAAGCTATATGTTTCACCAATTACTCTGTGAGTTATATCTTAACTGTCTAAATCAGGTTCATATTTTAAAAAAAGATACGAAATTAATACATCTACACCCATGTACATAACCCAAATTTTTTTTTAAATATCTTTTGAAATATATAGGGAGTTGTTATGAAAATAGCCTTGTAAAGGCTTTGTATTTCAAAATAGTGAGCTAAGTCCCACATTACTTAGAATAAAGAGGAGGAGAAGTTTTATATACTAAAATGTGTTAGTAAGCTTATAAAGGGTTTAGGGAAGTTGTGGGCTTGCGCGCTCACAATCCTAGGCAAGTGCAGTGCAAATCATCTGATTTATCCCATGTTTGTGCGATAAAATGGATCATGCTTAGTTTTCTCTGCAAAAATATAAATAAAATTTTATTTATTTTTATTTTCTTACCCGAACAGAGGCATGTTTGACAATTACAAAATTGACTTGGTCAATGTCAAGAAATTAAGGGCAGATAAATTGCTTTCATTATTTTTAAATATTTCGAAACTACCCATAAATTATTTTTTATTTTTGTTTAATTTCATGTTTGTCTCATTCATGGTTCAGCAACTATAAAAGGGGCTCTCCCCTTTTATTTTACATACTTAGACAAAACCTGTCTTTTCTCTTCTATCACTTTTTGAGTTGCACGTTTTTATATTTCTGTTGTTCTGTGTCCTGAGAATATTTTAGAAGAATCTGTTTAATCTTAGAAAGAGTTATGTAGATGTAGAATTATTTCTGTGGTCGCGGATTAATTTTCCTTAAGAATAATGTCTCCTATAGAAGCGACTCAAATTGAGACTATGTTGGTTTCCATATTTTACAACATTATAGACTTGAGCTTGAAGCAACAAAAAGAGGACATCACAGAACAATGCCTTGTCAAATGCCTCAACAAATAAATCATCTACACCACATTTTTATTTTGCAAATTAAAATAATTTTTTAGCAAGCATTACTCATCATTACCAGCAGCCCATTGGAGTAGCCCAACTTAGATTACCCATCTAGTCCATTTTAGCAGAGATAGCACAATAAACACAGACCAGCCCAACCCACAGATATTTGGTAGAAAACATTAACCCAACCTAATAGGTGACACTAAGCATCAGAGGAGACACATAAGCATCCCTCATATAAGTGTCATATGTCAGAAGGAATACTACATCAATCAGTATCCATTTGACGGCCATGGCTCATCAGCTTTAGCCTCACAGGAGCACCAGAAACGTTCATAGCCTAAACATCATCAGCAATCATACAGAACATAAAATATTTACCATGCTCATCATTATCATGTCAGCATCTTGCCAACGTGGCTTAGTTGTTCACATCAAGATCGACATTATCAACAACAGCAGCCATGTCATCAGCGTTAGTGCTAATGTTAGCAAACAGTTCAAAGTTTAATTAATATTACAAATTTATTTTTACAGTGACTATGCTACAATATATTACGAATTTCCATTAATTCCAGAAAATTAGTCCCTTGTCTGTTGCATACGTCGTTATAGCAAATGTACTCCATGATTTCGATTGTGAGAAAATCACTCCACCATCTCTATTTCAAAGAGGGGAAATATTACAGTAGAGGATGACAGTATAAATGGAAAAGGTGTACTAAGAAGGAAAATATGAAAAGAAATAAAAGAGGAATGTACATAACTTATCTTTCTCATCTTCTTCTTGAATCTCAACTGCTCTCTCTCTTACTTCTTTTATGATCTACATTTTCTTTTTCCTCGACTTTTTCTTTCTTTCTCACTGGAGATCTTCTCCATTCTTACTACTAACCATTTATGTGCAGGTGACTCTTGGTCTTCTTGGTTGAATGACGGTGAACTCCATCAGCAAACACTAACGAACCATCGGAAAGTATAGGTTGACTTTCATTGACCATTTAATTAGTGAAACTGGCGAGTAAACAACAAGAAGTGGCCGGAATTCTCATCGGAACCCTAAGGTTCCTCTCGGCCAAAAGCAATAGAGAAAAGGAGAAATTTTCGTAAATAAAAAAGGCATTAGGAAGTGGTGTTTAATATACCTGAGATCAATTATTTTAATTGCCCTTAATAAAAATCATCTCAGCCATCAGATTAAGGGTAATAGTGGAAAGTGAAAAGTGAAATTCCACTAATAACCTTCATTAGATTTGATCTTGTCCATTCATCCTTTGGATGGTATAGATTGCTTCTTGGAATCTAAACATTGCTAATAAAATTACTACTTTACCCTTCATTTATTTTGTTGGTTTACTTATTTGTCCTCAGTGCTTTCAAAATCACAATATTGCCATCCTTGGGCTATTTTCACATAAGGCCTTATATTGGGTTATTAGGCCCATATGCTCAGGGACCATCACAAGCAGTATCAAAGCAAATCTTGGTATGACATGTTGGTAAGGACCAATTCATCACAAATGACAGAAAGAGCTAGAGCATCTGACAATGGAAAGGAGCCAGTCGACCTCGAATAGAGGATGGAGGCAAAAATGTAGAGGATGTCAGACGAGTTAAATTATCAAATGAAAAGCTTGCAACAATAAGTAGCAGAGACATGCAATGCACAAGGTAGCAAATTAGATCAGTTGCTTGCCACTTTTTAGCAAATAAGTGTCACATTCCAAAAATTAAACATGTGAAAAGATACTATTTCTAGGAAAAACCTCAGTGGTATCCCAAAATCCTGGACAATCTTAATATCCACAATTACTCATTTGATAAAATTCTCAAACATGAGTTATTCACATATATTTTGTAAAGTTTTACATTCAACCTTTATCATTCATTCCACATAACATAATTATAATTATCTGATAAACAAATATAGGCATACATAATCTGATGTGTTTATCTCATTACAAAACTAGGAGACCTATAGAAAGTACAAAGCGTTCATAGTATTCACATTAATAAGTACTAGTATCCTACTAGACAAAGATGGAGAACAACTCCAAGAGGCTTCTAATATTCAGATGGGTATTCTTCCTCCTTATTTACTGTATCTGAAAAGACAACCATATGGAGTGTGAATTTATTTAAAAACTCAGTAAGTAAATAACTGTACTGTATAAAATATCAAAAGTATAAATACAACATTTACTCATATAATCAATTGTTTTATACATCGAGTAGTATGAGACTCTAACACCTTTCAAACTCGTGAATAAGATTTCATAGATATACACCGAGTAGTATGAGACTCTAACCCTTTTAAACTCGTATTTATGATTTCATCTATATACACCGAGTAGTATGGGACTTTGACCCTTTCAAACTCGTGCATAGGTTTTCATTGTTATACACTGAGTAGTATGTAACATGTATTTTGAATACTACAATACTACAGAAAGAGACACGATTGCAGTAGCAACCTTATATTTTGAAAAGAAAGTTGAAAAATGGTTTTATAAATATTTAGTGGGTAAACCTCAAATTAGATGGGCTGAATTATGTAGAGATATCTTTCTAAATATGACAAGTTAGACTATGGTTAAGTGGTTGGTGCATTCAATAAATTAAAATAGATTGCAAGCTTAAAGACTTATATTGACTGTTTTAAGGATTTGAAGGCTAGCATGTTGGAGTTTAATCCTATGTTGATTGAATCACATTTTCTCCATAGTTTTATCAATGGTTTATAGAAGGAGATTAAGCATGGAGTATCAATGTTTAAGCCACAAAACATTGGAAGATGTTTATGAATTAGCAAAAAATGAAGAGAAAAAGATGGAGGCTCAAAGGAGAAAGGCATCCTACAGTAAGGATCCTAATCATTTTAATAGAACTTAACAATCCAAACCATTTGAGAAGGCAAATACTCCTCATAAACCAACCCTCGATCAGAAGATGAGCAAACCTAACAAAGAATTCAAAAAAGGAGAGTATTTCTAATGCGGTGAGAAATAGGCACCGGGATATTAGTGTAAGACTTGCACTTTACATTAGATTGAAGGGAATTATCCAGACGAAGAGGATAACACTGATGAGGATGAAGTAATTACAGAATCTAGCCATGAGGAAAAGGAAACTTATGGTGAAGCTACATTGAATGCCATAAAATGCTATAGTCCACAAAGCATACTAAGATTAACAGTTGCTCTAAATGGAAAAGAGGTAAAAGTGTTAATTGATTCTGGTAGCACTAACAATTTTATTGACCCTACAGTGTTACAAATATTGGGATTTTGAAAGGGGAGGGGAGGGGAGGAGAGAGAAAATAAATTTTCTTTTATTTGGTTTGAAAGGGAAGGGGAGGAAAAATGAAATAAAATGACTATTATAACCCTTTGATTGTATAACGAACATGATTAATTTGTTATCACTTATATTCAAATAAGTTAGCTCATTTGTTATGGTAAAATAATATAACATTTTAGTAGCTTTAATTTAATTCATTCAAAAAGTATCTTAAATATTTAATGTATTTTAAAAATTATATAAAATTTTAATTTTATTCATACCGTAATAAGAAAATAAGCTAAATAATTTTATTGTTAGAAGAAACAAAAAAATAATTAAGTAAAATTTAACTAACTGATTAAAATCCTATTTTGGTCCCTCACATATGTCCTTTTTTTTAATCTGGTCCTTCATAGATTTTTATTTCGAATTTGGTCCCTCATCGATTGATATGTTATCAATTCAGTCCCTCAAAAAAATTTATATTTTCAATTTGGTCCCTCATATATTAATATGTTATCAATTTAGTCCCTAACTTATTTTCATTCTCAGTTTTATCTCTAACAAATTGATATATTATCAATTTAGTTCTGTTTTTGCTGGCCATAACTTTTGATGGTAACAACTTTTGATGAAGGGATTAAATTGATAACATATAAACCTATGAGGGATGAAATTGAAAATAAAAATATATGAGGGACTAAATTAATAAAATATCAACATATTGAGAATAAAAATCTCCGAGGGACTAAGTTGATAACATATCAATCAATAAGGGACCAAATTGATAATAAAAATTTGTAAGTGACTAACTTGAGAAAAAAGCATCTTTGAGGGAATAAAATTGTCACGACCTATTTTCTAGGTACATGACCGGCACAATGATGAATATAATGAGATAATTAATCCACAAGTATGGATAAGACAAAGCAAGTATCTCATGATGATATGAAATTTGAATCATATAGTTATATACTATACCTGTTATATGGATGAGTATTATATTGTGCTTCTGATTATGATATGAACTGTTGTACTATTGATTGTGATTGAGCGGTACAGTACCCCCTCTCACGGCAAGGCGGAAAACTCGGGTTAAAGGGTGTCTTGACCAATGAGTGTGGAGACAACGATTCCCTCAGTAGGGATATAGCCCGGATTGGTGATAAATCCGTGAGGCGCCCTAGCTAAGAGGATGAGGTTGTGCGTCATGGCGGAAAAATACAAAATTGGTGAGCCGGCCTGTGTGCGCTCTCCGGGATATATTGCCATTGACGAGTACTAGTATCGTTTGTTGAATTGGATGAATTTTTCTTGTATGTAATTTCTAACTATGTTTATTGGTTGAGCTTGAGCCTTCGGATATGCTTGCATGACTGGTGATGTATTTGAATTTTATTAACGCGAGGCCGATTTGCTCACTGAGTTTAAAAGCTCACACTGTTTGTACAAACTTTTTGTTCAGATCAGGTTGTCGCCGAAGTACATCCGCTAGAGGAGTAGATCACGTTGGACCTTCCCGCTGTCGGGTAGGCCCTTCTTTTGTTATACAGTATGTTGCTCTGTAACCGTCTAGGACATCTAGGTCAGGGGTTTGGTATTTGGCTTGTATTTCAGTATGATAATGTGTTTTGTACTGAGGATCTATTATTAATTAAGAAAATCTGATGTATTTTCTTTGTATTTATTAAGGAATGGTATTTTGAGAATATAGAGATAATGACTAACAATTTTACTTGTGGGAAGAATTTATCGAAAGGCTTACAGTGATGGGATATTCATCATTGTGCCGGTCATGTGCCTAGAAAATAAGTCGTGACAAAGTTGGTATCAGAGCATAGGTTGTTAGGTCTCCTAGTGATTACAGAGCAAGGTGTCTTTAGTGGGCCTTCCCCTATTGTCGTGACTGCAGCACGACCATAGGATGAAGATCCACCAAAAGCCCTGTAGAGATTAAAATCCATTTCTTTCGTGTCTTTACTTGAAGCATAATAGTGACGATATATATTATTCTTAATTGTAGAATAAGTTTAGATGGCACCAAGAAAATCAAACGCTTCTGGAATCCGCACAAGATCTGGCAGGGCCTTGGTCCCTCCAGCTGCTCAGTCAGCAAATGCAAGACTGGAGATGCCTAATCGTGCAGAAGATAACCATGCACAAAACAGAGAAATATCCACTGAAAACCCTAGAAGAAATGCTGGAGAACCATCACAAATCGACGCGACTGTAGTGATGGAAGCATTAGCTGCAATGCAGAACGAGGTGAATGGGCTAAAGGAACTTCTGATGGGACAATCATCTGAAGATGGCTCACAGGCATCAGTACATGCTGTAAAAGTACAAGAGACAGACCAGATGCCACCTCCACCCCCTCCTCAGGATTGGGTAGGTACAGAGGTCAAAATCTCAGAATTTATGAAGCTGAATCCGCCAACCTTTGCAGGAGATGTTAATGAAGACCCACAACGTTTTCTAGATGACTGTGAGAAAATCCTTGACACGCTAGAATGCCCTGAACCTCGAAAAGTAACCCTTGTTACCTTTCAGTTAAGAGGTAAGGCCGACCGCTGGTGGTGAACATGGAAGAAGGGCATGGCCAGAAATGCCCCACCCGTTAAATGGAATGACTTTAAAAGAATTTTTTGAGAACAATTTATTCCGGAGAGTATACGAGAAGCAAAGATGAATGAGTTTGAGGCACTCCGGCAAGGATCACGAACCGTTGATGAATACGACAATCTGTTTATAGAGTTGTCTGAATATGCTACTCACATGGTCCTAACTGAGAAAGAAAAGATCCGACGGTTTATTAAAGGCATTCGAGAGTCTTTATTTGACAGGGTGGGATTGAAAATACGAGATTTTTCATTTTACACAGAAGCCGTCGACATCGCCCGTATGATGGAAGAAAGAGATATGCAAAAAGAAAAATGGAATAACAAAAGAAAGAGGAAACAAGATGAGAAATCACGCTACCACGGAGAGTGTTTTGGACGTGCAGCCTCTACTGCTAGTGCACCACAGCGTCAACGAAGTGGTACAGGGGGTCAACAAAGGCCCTGGTGCTCTAAATGTGAAAGAAATCACTTCGGAGCTTGTTTTGTCAACAACAACACTAGGGTCTGTTACCAATGTGGTCAACAGGGCCACATCAAAAGAGATTACCCCCAACTCTACACGAGATCTGGCCAAGGGTCAGTACGCCCTAATCAATCAGAGGCTACTGTTGCCAACAGATCCCCTGTAACTGTAGGAGGCAATGGAATCGGAAGAGGTGCTGGTAGAGGACAAGGTGGTCGAGGGCAGGCTTCAGCAGGCCGAGGGAACGCTCGAGTATTAGCTTTAACCCGTCAAGATGCTCAGGCGTCTAATACGGTGGTAGCAGGTACTCTTCTGATTGAATCAAATTTTGCACATGTTTTGTTTGACTCTGGCTCTACGCATTCCTATGTGTCACCATTCTTTGCTAAGAACTTTAAGCAAAAAGTTGTTAGATTAGAATGTCCGTTTTTAGTAACTACGCCTACTGGAGGCACCTTACTAATAGAACGAGGCTATCGAGCTTACAAGGTAAGAGTCGGAGAAATAAATACAACAGTAAACCTAATGCTGTTAGATATGACAGACTTTGATGTCATCTTGGGCATGGATTGGCTGGCATCTTGTCATGCCACCCTGGATTGCTATAATAAGATAGTTAAGTTCAATATTCCGGGGGAGCCTTCTTTCGTATTTCATGGTGAACGGAGTGAAATTTCTGGGAATCTTATATCTTTAATGTGTGCCCAACGTTTATTGCGAAAGGGCTGTAAAGGATACTTGGCATTCGTTAAAGATATTAAGAAAGAAGAACTAAAAGTAGAAGACGTTCCAGTAGTCCAGTAGTTTGTAGATGTCTTCCCAGATGATCTACCAGGTATACCCCCAGATCGAGAGATTGAGTTCCAGATAGAGTTAGCACCAGATACTCGCCCAATCTCCATACCCCCTTATAGAATGGCACCAACAGAATTAAAAGAGTTAAAAACTCAGTTACAGGACTTGCTAGACAAAGGCTTTATAAGGCCAAGTTATTCACCTTGGGGAGCTCCTGTTCTGTTCGTGAAAAAGAAGGACGGATCGATGAGACTATGCATAGATTACAGGCAACTGAATAAGGTAACTATCAAAAATAAATACCCGTTGCCTCGCATCGACGACCTTTTCGATCAACTTCAAGGAGCCAAGTGTTTTTCAAAGATTGACTTGAGGTCTGGTTATCACCAACTCAAGATCAAGGAGGAGGATGTGTCTAAAACAGCCTTCCGTACCAGATATGGGCACTACGAGTTCTTGGTGATGTCATTTGGATTAACGAATGTACCAGCTGCTTTCATGGATTTAATGAATAGGATTTTTAAATCTTTTTTAGACAAATTTGTCATTGTCTTCATAGACGACATTCTGGTGTACTCAAAGACTTCAGAAGAGCACGAACAACACCTTCGTGTTGTGTTGCAGACATTGAGGGATCATCAATTGTACGCCAAATTCTCTAAATGCGAGTTTTGGATTGATCATGTAACTTTCTTGGGACATGTGATCTCCAAAGATGGCATCCAAGCAGACCCAAGCAAAGTAGAAGCGGTCAAAATGTGGCCTAGACCTACCTCCGTCACGGAGATTCGCAGCTTCTTGGGATTGGCAGGATATTATCGTCGTTTCATCTAAAATTTTTCCCAGTTAGCCGCCCCTCTCACACGACTGACTAGGAAAGGGGTAAAGTACCAATGGGATGACGCTTGTGAAGAAAGCTTCCAAGAACTCAAGAAAAGGTTAATCTCCGCACCTGTATTGGTCTTACCCTCAGGACCAGGAGGTTTTACAGTGTACTGCGACGCATCAAGAGTAGGGTTGGGATGTGTTCTCATGCAGCATGGCCAGGTAGTGGCATATGCATCAAGACAACTTAAGAAACATGAACAAAACTACCCCACCCACGATCTGGAAATGGCAGCAGTAGTTTTCGCTTTAAAGATATGGCGACATTATCTATACGGAGAAACTTGCGAAATCTACACTGACCATAAAAGTCTAAAATATATTTTCGACCAAAAAGACTTAAACTTGAGGCAGAGGAGATGGGTAGAATTACTAAAAGATTATGATTGCAATATTCTTTACCACCCAGGCAAAGCGAACGTGGTAGCAGATGCCTTGAGTCGAAAATCTATGGGTAGTCTGGCCCATATAGCAGTAACAAAAAGACCCTTGATCCAAGAACTACAAGAGCTGAGAGCAAAAGGTGCTACTCTTGAGGTTACAAGGACAGGATCATTCTTAGCCCATATCAGGGCTAGATCTTCCCTTGTAGACCAGATACGGATATCCCAAATAGAGGATCCTGAGCTTGTCCAAATTATGGAAAAGGTGAAGATTGGTGAAGTGAATAGTTTCACACTCGACGATACATGAGTCTTGCATTTTGAACAACGGTTGTGTGTACCAGATGTTGGAACTCTTAGACAAGACATCATGGAAGAAGGCCATCGTGCTGCATATGCTGTACATCCAGGAACCACCAAGATGTATCAGGATCTGAAACAGATCTACTGGTGAAAAGGAATGAAACAAGACATAGCAGAATTTGTGTCTTGTTGTTTAACCTGTCAACAGGTTAAGGCTGAGCATCTAAAGCCAGGAGGCTCGTTACAACGATTAGAGATTCCTGAATGGAAATGGGAACGAGTGACGATGGACTTTGTTGTTGGTCTACCTCGTTCCACAGGAGGTTATGACTCAGTTTGGGTCATTGTTGACCGACTAACCAAATCAGCACACTTCATTCCAGTCAAAACCACTTATGGTGTAGTAACGTTGGCACAATTGTATATTAAAGAAATAGTAAAGTTGCATGGAGTACCTATATCTATCATTTCTGATAGAGGTCCTCAATTTACCTCTCGTTTCTGGAAAAGTTTTCAGGAGGCATTAGGTACTCGAGTGGAACTTAGTACCGCTTTTTACCCACAGACAGACGGACAGTCAGAGCGGACGATTCAGATGCTAGAGGATATGTTACGAGCTTGTATTCTAGATTTCAGTGGTAGCTGGGAAAAGTATTTGTATCTTGTAGAGTTCGCATATAACAACAGCTACCAGGCCACTATTGGGATGGCACCCTTTGAGGCCTTGTATGGGAGACGTTGCAGATCTCCGATCGGTTGGTTCGAGGTAGGTGAAGCGAAAGCATTAGGACCTGACTTGGCCCAGGATGCCCTAACCAAGGTTAAGACAATACAAGATAGGATGCGAGCAGCTCAAAGTAGACAAAAGGCATACGCTGACCACAGACGACGTGATTTGGAGTTCTCAGTCGGCGATATGGTATTCCTTAAGGTCTCTCCAATGAAAGGTGTGTTGAGATTTGGAAGGAAAGGAAAGTTGAGTCCTAGATACATCGGGCCTTATGAGATTCTAGAACGAGTGGGAAAAGTGGCTTATCGGCTTGCCCTACCTATGGATCTGGAAGGGATTCACCCTGTTTTTCACGTATCCATGTTAAGGAAGTACCTTCATGACCCTTCTCACATACTTCACCCTTCTCACAATGATTCTATCCTAGTAGATGAAAACTTGTCATACGAGGAGATACCGGTAGCTATCCTCGATAGTCAAGTAAAGAAACTCCGATCTCAGGAGATTCCATTCGTCAAGGTTTTGTGGAGGAATCAAACTCACGAAGAAGCCACATGGGAAGCCGAGGCCGACATGCGTTCTAGATATTCGCATCTTTTTACGACTTGAGGTAATTTAAATTCGGAGGACCGAATTTCTTAAAGGGGGTGATAATGTAATACCCATGAAAAATAAAATATAAATGCGTGTTTTCAAACTACTGTTACTATTTACGTATATGGTACTGTTCATTTATACAATCAAAATGTCAAATACTAAATGTGGTTTGGTCATAAGAGAAAACTAGAAAGAAGTTTGTAGGACAAAATGACGTTTTATGTGTAAAAATACCCTCAGGGACTAAATTGAAAGGACTGAATTGAAAAGAAACTTAAAGGTTTAAGGTGAAAGGATAGTTTTCCCTTTAAAGTTTTTAATAGTAAATAAACGAAGGTGCACAGTAACTGCATTATTAGAAATGTCGTTTTCATAAATAGTAAATTGAATATTTTATTAACGCATAGTATCAAATAGTACCCTTGACTTTTGCTATAAATAGCCCCTTACATTTCACTTCTAAACTCACACCTTCAACTTCTCTTCTTCCCTCCTTAAGTTTCTCTTGCTACGACGCTAGGCTTCTGAGATTTTGGGCCTTTCCGTTTTTGCTTAGGTAAAGATACTATGCCCTTTCTATGTCTTTCAAATTTTAAAAGTTATTTTCTTAAGTATACTCTGTGGTTGCGGTTTTGGCCGATCTTCCACATCAGAAAAACTGTCGTTAACTGTTATTTTGATTCTCTGATTACCGAAATAGAATATAATCTGTGGAGAATACATGTCTAGGAAAGTTCTGGCTAAGGAAAGACCTGATTTTTAAGTGTGTACAGTGTGACCCTCCACTCTTTCCTGGTGTACTCTTTTACAGATTGTATTCTGTATTTCCGGTATGAATAGTACCGTACGTATGAATAGTGACCGTATAAATAGTACTGTACGTATGAATAATGACCGTATAAATAGTACCGTACGTATGAATAGTGACCGTATGAATAGTACCAATACGTATGAACAGTATCTGTACGAAAACGATCTTAACGTATTTTCTGTAATCTTTCATGAAAATCTCTGTAGCGGAACACTGAAATTCACCAGCGTACTCTTGTCCGTAACGATTTAGAGAAGTGATACTCGTACGGAATCCAGGTGAGTGAAACGACCCTGTTTTAATAGAGTTTTAGCATTACTGGTGATAAAAAGTATGTCGTAGAACACTCCCAAGATTCATAGGGAGAAATTGGATTCAGAATGACGAATATAATGAGATAATTAATCCACAAGTATGGATAAGACAAAGCAAGTATCTCATGATGATATGAAATTTGAATCATATAGTTATATACTATACCTGTTATATGGATGAGTATTATATTGTGCTTCTGATTATGATATGAACTGTTGTACTATTGATTGTGATTGAGCGATACAGTACCCCCTCTCACGGCAAGGCGAAAAACTCGGGTTAAAGGGTGTCTTGACCAATGAGTGTGGAGACAACGATTCCCTCAGTAGGGATATAGCCCGGATTGGTGATAAATCCGTGAGGCGCCCTAGCTAAGAGGATGAGGTTGTGCGTCATGGCGGAAAAATACAAAATTGGTGAGCCGGCCTGTGTGCGCTCTCCGGGATATATTGCCATTGACGAGTACTAGTATCGTTTGTTGAATTGGATGAATTTTTCTTGTATGTAATTTCTAACTATGTCTATTGGTTGAGCTTGAGCCTTCGGATATGCTTGCATGACTGGTGATGTATTTGAATTTTATTAACGCGAGGCCGATTTGCTCACTGAGTTTAAAAGCTCACACTGTTTGTACAAACTTTTTGTTCAGATCAGGTTGCCGCCGAAGTACATCCGCTAGAGGAGTAGATCACGTTGGACCTTCCCGCTGTCGGGTAGGCCCTTCTTTTGTTATACAGTATGTTGCTCTGTAACCGTCTAGGACATCTAGGTCAGGGGTTTGGTATTTGGCTTGTATTTCAGTATGATAATGTATTTTGTACTGAGGATCTATTATTAATTAAGAAAATCTGATGTATTTTCTTTGTATTTATTAAGGAATGGCATTTTGAGAATATAGAGATAATGACTAACAATTTTACTTGTGGGAAGAATTTATCGAAAGGCTTACAGTGATGGGATATTCATCATTGTGCCGGTCATGTGCCTAAAAAATAGGTCGTGACAAAAATGATATTTTGGTCCTTATTAATTTATTCAATTTATTATTATTATATTTTTTTTATTATCCTTTATTATTTAGTTATACATATAATATATTATTTAATAATAATAATAAAAATAAAATTTTTATATAGTCAAAATATGTTAATAACATATTATTTAAGAAGCAAAATAAAATAAGTTAGAAGATAATTTTGGTATTAAGAAAAATTATTGAGGACACTTATATCCTTTACATTGTTACAATTTTCCTTTCCTTCAAATTTTCCCGCTTTTGGAAGGAAAGAAAACAAGAGGCGGGGAGGAATTTTTTACTTATATTTTCCCTCCCCTCCCCTCCCCTCCAACCAAACAATACGTAATTGTCACAGTGGCTAATGGTAATAAGACATGGAGTAGGGATGAAGTATCCCAACTCACATGAGAGATGCAGAATCACAAATTCGGTGCAAATATAAGGGTTCTTAAACTCGGGGGTTGTCAAATGGTGCTAGGTGTTGATTGGTTAAAAGGTTTTAGTCCTGTTACATTTGACTTTAAAAATCTGACTTCCAATTTAATCATTAGAGTAAAACAATTCTACTATAGGGGCTCACTAACAGTGCTTCATTGAGAGTCGTTGGGGGTGGAATTATTGGATGATTTTTCTAATCCAGAATAGATAGACTCATTAATGCTCAGGAATTGATAAAGACTTGAAGATCAGAAAGTGTATTTAATGTAAGGGACCTAATTTACCTTAAGCTACAACCCTACAAGCAAGTCTCGGTGGCTAGAAAAATTAATAAAAAAATATCTCCTAAATTTTATGGGCAGGGTTTTACAGAAAATTGAGAGTGTTGCTTATATATTGGAGTTACCTAAAGGGTCTAGTATTTATGTTGTTTTTCATATATGTCAATTAAAAAGGCAATATGGTTCTAATGTGGCAGCTTATCTTACTATTCCAATTATTGATCCTACAGGTAGTATACACATTCATCTGATAGCAATTCTTGATAGAAATGTAACCAAAAAGGGCAATCAGGAATCCACTCAAATCCTTGTAAAATGGACTGTCTTCGACCCCTTGTATGCTACTTGGGAGGATATGGAGACCCTCCAGCAATGCTATCATTCGTTCAATCCTTGAGACAAAGACTTCTTAAGGGGGAGGGAGTGTCATGTGCTCTCACGTGTCTCAACAAATAAATCAACAGCACAACATTTTTATTTTATTTTGCAAATTAAAATAATTTCTAGCAAGCATTATCAATAAGTAGCATGCTCATCATCGTTGGTGACCCATTGGACCAGCTCAGCTCATATTACCCATTTCATCCATTTATGCAGAGATAACACAATAAACACAAACCGGCCCAGCCCATATATATTTGGCAGAAAACATACCCAACCCAATAGGCGACGCTGAGCATCGGAGGAGACACACAAGCATCTCTTGTACAAGTGTTATACATCAGAAGGAATACTACATCAATCAATATCCATCTGACAGCCATGGCCCCTCAGCTTTAGCCTTATAGGAGCAATCATACAAAACATAAAATATTTACCATGCTCATCATTGCCACGTCAACATCCTACCAACATGGCTCAGTTGTTCACATTAGCAGCAGAACAATCCAGAGTCCAATTAATATTACAAATTTATTTTTTACAGTGACTATGCTACAATACATTACGAATTTACATTAATTTCAAAAAATTAGTCCCTTGTATGTTGCATACGCCGTTACATTAAATGTAATCCATGATTTCAGTTGTGAGAAAGTTACTCCACCATCTTTGTTATAGAGAGGAGAAATATTATAGTAGAGGATGACAGTATAAATGGAAGAGGTGTACTAAGAAGGAAAATATGATAAGAAATAAAAGAGGAGTATTTATAACTTATCTTTCTCTTCTTCTTCTTGAATCTCAACTTCTCTCTCTTTCTCTCTCTCTCTCTTACTACTTTTCTGATCTACATCTTATTCTTCCTTGGCTTCCTCTTTATTTCTCATTGGAGTCTTCTCCATTCTTGCTACTGACCATTTATGTACAGGTGAGTTTTGGTCTTCTCGGTTGAATGGCGGTGAACTCCATCGGCAGACACTAACGAACCATCAGAGAACAAAGGTCGCCTTTCATCGACTATTTAATTAGTGGAATTGGCAAGTAAACGGCGGGAAGTGGCCGAAATCCTCATTGGAACCCTAGGGTTCCTCTCGGGCAAAAGCAATAGAGAAAAGGAGAAATTTTCGAAAATGAAAAGGGCATCAAGAAGTGGTGTTTAATATTCATGAGATCAATTACTTTAATTGCCCTTAATAAAAATCATCTTGGCCATCAGATTAAGGGTAATGGTGGAAAGTGAAAAGTGAAATTCTACTAATAACCCCCATTAGATTCAATCTCATCCATTCATCCTTTAGATGGTCTCGATTGCTTCTTGGAATCTGAACATAGCTAATAAAATTACTACTTTACCATTCATTTATTCTGTTGGTTTACTTATTTGCCCTCAGTGCTTTCAGAATCACAATATTGCCATCCTTGGGCTATTTTTACATCAGGCCTCAAATTGGGTTATTAGGCCTACATCCTCACAAGCCATCACACGCCTTGAAAGAGTCTTCAAGACCAACTTCTTCTCCCAATTCTTCTTGGTCAGGCATGCAGTGAAGCACTTGAAAGAAGAGAGCTCCATAACCAACTCAGCTTCTGTTAACGCCTATAGTGGGAACCCACATACGTTGGACTACTGTGCAACCAAGGGAGCCATTGTAGCTTTCACAAGAGAACTTGCTCTACATCTGGTGACTATGGTGATTTGGGTGAATACGGTGGCACCGGGTCTGGTGTGGACGCTGGCATTGATGCCGGCAGAAGTGATGGAGAACCTAGAAGCTGCTTCTCTTCCCAAAAAAAAAGTTATTGGAAGAGGCTGCAAATATCAGTTGTTAGATGCATCCAACAGCTGAAACAATAGGGCAGAAGGCTCTTGTGTTTTTGAGGCGCAGGAGCAAATCCTCCTTCGAATCCAATTCTTTGTTTGAAAACAAATGTGCTAAATCACTGCATTCAATTAGCTAAAGTTGGTAATTATGTACCATTTAATGTAGTCTAATTACAGGAATTGGGTTTTTGTGAACTGGATTGGAATGAAAAGTTTGTATTATTTTTTTAATTCATACGTGGTAGAGAACATGCACCACATGACAAAGGGAGGGAACACCCTTGCATAGACGCTCCAATTGATGTGTCATAAAAATGGATAAGAGGGCCATTCTTATAAGAAAAGATGACCACTAAAGTATAGGAATTAATTGGGTGACTCACATTCCGAAAGAGGCAAGTGGGGAAATGTCTATCTTTCTTTCACTGGAGCCACATTTAATTGAACAAATTTCCATGTCTAATATGTCCCCTTTTTTTTTTTTCTAAATTATTCAAAATAACTACATCACAAGTACATAGCAACTACCGAGAAATTAAATACATACTTGACAATGATATCCATGAGAAGGATAACTATGTAATTATATATTTGGAGGAAACACATCGAATTGGGTGGAGCATATGCTTTTGGAGCAGTTTCATAAGAGAATGGGAAGTTGATTAACAATAAGAAATTTTTTTGGTAAGCATAATGTAAAAAGACAATATTGTAGAGAGATTGAGTTTTTAATTGTTGAATCTTTTCAAAATTTATATAAAATATTTGTTTTAATTATCATACGCACAATTGCTCCAAGAGAAATGTTGGTGGACTGGGCCAACATTAATTTCCTGATTTAATTTGGACTGGGCCTACATTATCCAATGCTTCGGCCCACTCTGGCCCGGAAAACAATACAATAAAAACGAGCTTGTTCTTGGAAATATTTCCATCTAAATATAATCATGAAACTAGAGGTAGCCTTAAGTGAGATTTCTTTATACTCATACCACATTTGGATCCTCTCCAATTAGTTAGAAAGTCCAATTCTTTTTAGTCACAATTTTATAATTTTTAACTACGATTATAATTGTAACTAAAAAATAGGTACAATTATAACTATAGTTAAAAATAAAAAAATTGTAGTTAAAAAAGTTGAATTCCCTGACTAACCGAAGTGAATCTGGATATACTCGTACCCCTCCCTATCTTTATAAGTTAAAACTCGTGTGTTTATTTTGGTTTGAAAAAAAAAAAAAACTCGTGCTCGTTTTCGTGCCAGGCTTGGACATGTGATGGTGACATATAATAGTGGTGTTTACGACATGCCTATGAAAAGACACACGTTGGATCCTACGTGGACATATTTATACCCAAATAAAGCATATAACTTGCAAATTAAACCCATATATTCTTTAAAAAAAACATAGACATTGAAAACGAGTGAACTTTGTTAGTTAGTGTGTTTATGATTTTAAGTTAATCCTGCGATAACAGTGAAACATTAACCAACACAAAATCATACTGCAGCCTAGGATTCTTTATCGTGAAAATATTTTACATTATAATAATGTAATATTTAAACTGTCTCATCGTATAAAATAAATAACATCTCACGTATTTACATTTGCGATATAAAACGTTGTCTATTATTAAACGATCGGAACCTATGTCACGGTATTGTAAAATATCTTCAAAGGTAGAATTTCCAGACTTGCGGTCTGGCCTCTGCTTTGTGCATTTATAGTTATATACATATATACTGGTCAAAGGCCAGTGGGTCAACTGCTCTGTCACCCCAATTTTTGTGCAAAGTTATATTCCAATCCAATCCTCTGCTCAAAAAACTTATCTTGTTTAATTATTAAAATAATTGCAGGACAATGAAGTCACATCATCAATAACAGACAATCAAAAGAGAAAAAAAAATAAAAAAAGAAATGATTGATCCCATTAGGCCTGTGT
The DNA here is from genome assembly GCA_037074585.1 of Biancaea sappan. Classification (NCBI taxonomy): domain Eukaryota; kingdom Viridiplantae; phylum Streptophyta; class Magnoliopsida; order Fabales; family Fabaceae; genus Biancaea; species Biancaea sappan. The sequence continues at coordinate 49,957,730 of CM073496.1, read as the reverse complement.
TTTGTTAATTTCTGTAAAACTTAGCATAAGAGCAGAGACACTCACATCACACACGCACTGCCAAGACATACTGATTGCTCATCATCACACATTATAGCGCCATAAAAACAAAAATGACCACCTTCCCTAAATATGTCAATATGACCCCAAAGCCATAGCCTTTTCTTGCGATCGAAGCCTTTTTGGTCTTTCAATTTATATACCCCTCCTGAGAGACTCGTCGTTGTTGGCAGAGTCAGGACTCTGAAACAGAGGAGGAAAAGGATGACGTCGGTGTGCATATCGAACTGTGTGAACGACGCACGTGACCCCCGCGTGCCGGTGAGGGCGACGTACGTGAACCTGTACAAGTGGCCGGAGTCAGACGCGGAGTTCGTGAGGACGGTGAGCTCCAATCGGAGGAGGGGGTCGGAGACGTACGGACACCCGAGGGTGGTGGATAGTATCTCCTGCAGGCAGATGTATCTCAGGAGCTACAAATTTTCCCGGAAAGAGAGCGTGCCCGAGAAAACTCAGAAGTGTTTTGGGAGGGTGAAGGAGAAGGTGGCTCAGGGGAAGAAGAAGAAGGCGTCTCAGGGGAGGAAGAGCAAGTGTTTGGTTTGGAGGAAAGTGAGGGAAATCTCCTGCTCTGCTCTGTTTCGGATCTTCCACAGGTTCTTGTCTTGCGCTGCTAGCGTAGATGTCGTCGATGAAAAGGATTGACCTTTTTCTTGATTATAGTTTAAGGTTTGAACTTTCAACCTCTATTTTGCCCTTTTTTTTTTTTGGTTTAATATATTTATGATCAAGAGAGAAGAGGAGAAGAGAGGAGAGATTACTGTTGGTTTTTATTTTAATTATATTTGTTTAAGAATGTTTGGATATTGTAAGAAATGCAAGAGTAGGAAAAGTGTGACAGAAAATGAGCCTCTTCCTCCTCCCCCATGTATATTTATCAATTTTCATGTTTGTAGTAAACAAGTTTGGCAAATTTTCTTCCTCGTCTTTTTGTATATTAAACATTCTCTCGGACTCTATTTTTGAATGCAAGCAGAGGAAATTGTGGTGATCATGAACAGAGTCTTCAGTTTTTCTGCTCCACTTTCTCTCACTTTCTATTCATTTTAGGTGGTTTGGGAAATGGTTTGCCTCTGCAGAGACAAAGAGGCTCCTAATTATTCAGTATTTTTATAAAAAATAAATAAAAAATTTATATTTATAATTTTATATTTATTATTATATTTATAATTATTATTAGATCAGTTGATTTTTATAAAATTTTTATTTAAAAATATATTAGATGAATAAGAGCCGTTATAAAATGATATATATTTTATAATTTTAAAATAATAAAAATAAAAATATTATTTTTGTTTTTTTAATTAAATTAATTTAAATTATTATATATATAATTATATATATATATAAATAATCTATTATCTATTTTTTATTATATATTATATAATAAAATATATATAAATACAAAAAAAAAATGAAAACCCACTGCCATTTGGAAAATAAAAAAGTATTATGAGTATTTTAATAATAAGGATATAATGAGTATTTTGATAAAATTATAAGCATAAAATAAAAAGAAAAATATAGAAGATATAAACTATTTAAAATAACGTTTTAAAATAAACTATAAGTTACTAAAATAAGCACGTTTACCAAACAAATCTAACAAATTTATAAACTAATTAAATAAACTATAAATTAATTTATTTTACTACTCAAATACAACTTTTTCTAATTTGTATACCACTATTCGCTATATTTACATTATGAATTAATGTAATTTTAAACTCTTTCATAAAGTGTTATAATGTTTTTGAGCAAAGGACAATGGTCTTTCTTTATTGATATAAGCAAAGCCGAATGTTGCGGCAAAAAATAAAATCGCCACCAATACTTTCGTTGCCGTCATCTTTTGAAGAATCATCCAGGAGCTTCTTTGGTTTCAATTTAGTTTGGCCATAAAAAAATAAATGCCCTTCGATCTTTTCCAAAAGCGCTAAATTTTATACCAAACAATGAAAAAGTAATTAAATTTTATACCAAACTACGAAAAAGTAATTAAATGGACTTCTATCTCTACTGAAGAAGATACCTATTCCTCATTTAAAGTCACATAAAAATCACGAAGGTCTTGCATCTCCAAAACTTTGATTTCATCATCACTTATAAAATGTTTTTTTTTTGGTTTCTATATCTTTCGTTTATTCAAATATAAATTTTTAAATATTAATAATATCTCATATACTGATATTTTATGAAATAATATTTAAAACGTTAAACAAAAATAGATAAAATAATATAATACCAGCGAGTCAAAAAAAGGTCGGTGAAGCTGATCATATGAACTTATTACCCAAAAAGACTCTGCTTGATAAAAATGTTCATTTTTAAAAATCTTTTTATTATTATGTTAAATTTAATTTTTAAATATCATAATATCTTATATCTTGATATTTGAAATATTAGAAAAGAAATTTGAAATAATATCCTACGATACAGTTAAAAAAAAACTTGGTTAGTTGAAGTTGATCATATAATTTATTACCCAAAAAGATCGTGTTTGGTAAAAGAAAAAGTTTATGAAATATTCAACTACTCAAAAGGTTTCTCTTATCATTATATCACTTCAAATTTTATTTGTATAATAATAAAAATAATATTTTATGTAAATTTCAAAATAATCTAACGATACAAACCTCAATATTTTAACAGATTTAGCTCTTCATATTATTAAAAAGATGATACACATAAAAACAATGTGAGGGATTGAATGATGTAATGATTCGGCAAATACTACATATGCATCATATCGTAAGAGTTGGTGAAAAATTTTGAGGAAAATTTTGAGTGAGTCGTATAAGAGGAATTAATTAAAATTACAGAGTAATGATAGTGGCGTTGGACATCAAGTATAGAAAAGAGAAGGGAGATGATTGCAAGTGTAAGACTGCCATGGAGTATTGGAGTGGAAGTGCCAGCTAAAAGAGAAGAAACTCATGGATATGGAGAAGGAGCGTGAATAAACAAAGATGAAATAACAATGATAACATCCACCAAACACCATTAATTGGCTTTTGCTCAAACTTGCATTCTACTTCATGTAAGAGCTGCTCTAATCAATACTTGTTGCTTAACCTAGTCTTCTTTGTTGTTGTTTTTTTTATTTTTTTTTATTTTTAACATTCGGTATCTGGACACTACACGAGTATGGACTAATTCATATTCAAGTCAGATAGGACTACAATGAGATATAAATATCTCCCTCTTAAGTTTTTAATATAGTTGCATATTTAGGGAATTAAACACGAAATTACTGATTAAATTAAGACATTCATTTACCAGTTAACCTACGTGTTTCATGATACTTTCTTCTGTCATTGAATTTACCTCAGCTACACCTTTAAATTGTTGTAATATTATGTAGAATTAAAGTTTTGTTTAAGTAATTTTATTTCAAACTGATGTGTTAGTTGAAATTATTTGAACTAACGTATTAGTTAGATTTTAAAATATTTTAAAATTCTAACAATTATGTTGTTTGATTTAAATTTAAAATATAAACTAACACATCTGTTAAAAATTGATAAATATAATTGTTTAAACTAATGTGTCTACTAAAAATTGGAAAAACTAAACCTTTCAATAAACATTACTCTTGAGGCGTATATATCATTTTAAATATTTTAGATTCTGCACAAAAATATACTAGGGAAATAGAAAATATCTAAAGATTCCAAATGACTTTGTTGTATTGTAGAAGAGTTTATTTATAATTTTTCAATACACAAACATAAATTTTTAAAAATAATTTATTGTTTTTCTAACATAAATTGCAAAAATGAGAGAACTATGGCATAATAACCACTCATCACTCATCAACCATATGCCTTTCCACTAAGTCACACTTCATATTCACACCCTGCAGTCTTGGAGTCGGGGCCCACTAATTAGTTCAGTGACTAACTCTAATTGACTCCTTATTCACTTTCCTCAAAGGATAACTAATTAGCATTTGGTGACATACTCTAATTGAGTCCTTATTCACTTTCCTCAAAAGAGAACTAATTAGCATTTAGTGACATATATAACTTAAACAGATGCTTCACTTTTTTTTTCTTTTTTTGTTTTCTTCTGGGTCCCTTTCTGTCATTATCTTGATAAGAAGCACTGCATCACATGAATTTTCTTTTAACTATTTTTTAAGTTTCACTTAGAAATGATATTATGTATTTACCATGTCATCAAACACTTAGATTGAGTGCTAACTGCAACATAATTGTTAGAATACATATATATCTAAAAACGGGTTGAATTTGGTTCCTAGTTATTTGAAAAACCTTAGACAATTTTTTCTTTTGAAAGACTTGAGAGAAAATGAATAGGTTGCTTAAGTATAATTTACTTTAAAATTAGTACCCTAATTATGTAATTTTTTACTTAAAATGATTTTTCTCAAAGAACAAATGTTTCTTTTTTAATCACGATAATAAATAGTAAAGATAGAGAGCAAATATAGGTGATATATAGTAGTTAGGAAATATCTTAAAAAATATTCCTATGTCCAATCTTCAAACATATAATATAAGAATTTTATTAAAGGGAAACAATAACCAGTACAATTAGTCACCTTGCTAAGGATCAACACCCTACTTTTATACTGCTACAATCAACAAACTTGCTAAGGGTCAACGTCCTACTTTTATGCTACCACAACCACCAATATCACTCTAAGGATTAATACCGTGCTTTTATGTTGCCACAACTAGCAATCTCACGCTGAAGATTGGCATACTATTTTTGTGTTGCCACAATCAGCAACCTCATGCTAAAGATCAGCACTCTGCTTTAACGCAAACAACCCACTAAGTTTTTACAATACCTTAGCAAATTGACCACCTAGTAGGTCATCCTAAACCTTTTACAACATCTTCAACCAAGAGGATCAACCCACAAGCTTTTACACCTAATCACCATGGATTATACCAGACTCCTAACAACAATTGGTCCACATAAAGGATAGTTGAATCAACATGGATTGCACTCAATCCCTAACAACTCAATCCCCACACAAGATACCACCAATGAGTACAAAGTAGGATGGAGTTCACTCAGAATAATAAGAGATATCGCTCACCAAGAGTGTAATTTCAGTGTACAACAATCTCTTAAGAAGTCTGGGAAGAAGAAATGTTCACGGCTCAAGCTTTTGTTATATTTTCCTTCACCAATCCATGATCTAAAGATGAGTAAGAAAGCTCTTTTATATGTTTTGAAGTTTCTAGTCGTTGGAGAAGGCTCCTCATTAAGTCAACTCTTTAAATGCTTGAAGATCTTGGTCATAAGACACTCAATCTATGTTATCTCAATATGGAATGACTGTGAATTCAAAGAGTGTATATTTCTTTGACTTTGTTTATTTCCTTTTGATTGTTGGATTCTTTAAATTAGAACGCTGGTAAGTTTCCTTTTCTATTCCTTCCATTTTTGACACATTTGAAACAATTTTTTTTCTTTAAATTTCCTTCATTAAATATGGAGAGATGCTATTGAAGATCTTTCCTTTTCCATGCGCCATTGAATGGATTTGAGATATTCATTATTTATTGCATAAATTGCTTGATCAAAATCAGTATCCTGAAAGAACATTTTTTTTTTGCACCTTCCATTTTTGATTCCCTCAATAAAGTTATTTCCTTTTTAATCACTGCGTTCACGAGATTATTTTGATTTGGTTGACTTGATTTTCTTGATTTCATAAATATCCAACCTAGCATGTTGGTGATATTTTCCTTTTCTGTTGCTTCCATAAAGATCTTAATGATTTCATTAATAAAAAAAATATGTCATAAGAAATCTTGCACCAACAATAACGAAAAAAGAAAATTCTACACGAAGTATAATTACATGAGTAGTGAAGACATGGAGCTATGCAGGATGTTCGTAACTACATTGACGTGAAGTTTGGTACCTAAGAGAAGGGATTCTTCTTAGTACAATCAATTTGGCCCGCGGGCTGCAGGTTGGCCCGGGACCACTCATAAATGGGTGACATGAGTTTAGAAAAATAGGCCCTTACAAAAAAAAATTGTATTATTTAGTATAAATAATATCACTTTATCATATTTTTATATTTTATAACCTTATATTTAATAAATATAGCATTTTTGGATATGAAAACTATTGTAATTTTTTAAAAATACATATACAATTTTCAAATTTAAATATAATATAGGTAATTTAAAAAGTAAATATGAAAAATTAAAGTTTTTGGTTATTTAAAAATATTAAATAAGTAATGATTTATATGTATAAATTGTATTTTACTAAAAAATTATTAATAAAGAGGCTCGTAGGCCTAAACGAACTGGCCCGTTTAGGCCTATTTAATCTTTAGCTCGTAACGGATCGACGCGTTTGACAGTTATATCTTTTTCCCTGTCTTTCTTTTACACTCACAAGTCAGTGTCCACATAAGACATCAATAATGAATACAAAGTAGGATGGAGTTCATTTAGAACAACAAGAGATATCGCTTACTAAGAAGGTAATTTCAGTGTACAGCAATCTCTTAAGAAGTGTAAGGAAGAAGAAATGTGCACTACTCAAGCTCTTGTTTTTCTCTATATTTTCCTTCACCAATCCATGATCCATATATGAGTAAGAGAGGCCTTTTATATGTTTTGAAGTTACTAGCTGTTGGAGAATGCTCCTCATTAGTTCTTTATTGGTCAACTCTTTAAATGCTTGAAGATCTTGGTCATTAGGCACTCAATTTGTGTTATCTCAATATGAAAGGATTGTGAATTCCAAGAGTGTATATTTTGTCTGCTTTGACTTTGTTTATTTCCTTTTTGATTGTTGGATTGTTTAAATTAGGACGCTGGTGTCACGCCCCAACCCATGAACATGATCGACATGGTGGTGAGTTCCACACCATCACTGTAAGTCTGACACAACACATGTTCAACACAGAGAATACATAGAAAAGATACACTTGATATATGGAAGAAATGAAATTCCTTTCCATCATATTATTGATCAAACTTAGATATAGGCAACGTCCTCATTTAGCGAAAATAAAATATAAATATATATTATCATCAATTTCGTCATAATATTCACAACGATTTTAAGAGTTCTATTTACTATAAAGTGACTCAAAACTCAACATAACCAAACTACTACCATCAACCCGCTACTGGAGTTGATTATGGACTCGGAAGCTCCATTACTCCTCATGCAGAGACTCACTAACTGAGCAAGAACCTACAAGGGTACACTAGAAGAGGGTGAGTACAAAAATACTTAGCGAGAAAAAATTAATCATAAAAATAAAATATAACCTGTGTACTGCTCATAGGGATGAGACCTTAGACAGGAACCCACCCACAACCATAAGCGGACCAAAATAGTCAATCACTGCAAAATCAACACAGTTAGGCAAAAATATCTAATCACAACACAAATATCACGAAGAGTTATAGTCACAATGACTGGCATGGTTTAGCAAAACACACACACACCACTAACGCACGTCTTAATGCACTTATCCAAGACGCTTAAAATTTTGTATTAATATATCTAACACAAGGTTGATCAATGTATAATATTTGCATTTGGGGTGGTCCAAGTTTTTGCAGGTTTATCCATTTCAAAGGTTTTCCTTCACACACACACACACACATATACATACACATATATAAAACAATATATATATATATATATATATATATATATATATATATATATATTATATTTTCATCATCTTTTCTTCACAAGGCGGCATCTTGAGTGTGGTAGGTCTCGAAGGTCGGAGTCGCTCACCAGATGATGTTAGACTTATGGCTTCATAAATATTCCATAATCCAAGCAATGTTAGTCGTATAGACCTAAACAAAATCTTATCCACCACATTCCATGTACGGACGCATAAGACACATCCTTCACAAACAAATATACCCACACATACACTGTCTTGGCACAACCTAACACATGTCATATCCATGAATGTATGTATAAACTTCAAACCAAAATGTCTCTAAAAAAATAAGTTAAGTACAATAGAGATCCATTGTCACATGGAAACAAGAAGGCACAATGGCACACAAGGTAAAGCCATCCCTAAAATACAGGGATAACCAACACATAGGGGAATGACCTCATATTTTCACATATAGAATTCTTTATACACAATATAATATATGACATGTATACAGTCAACAGAATTTAGCACTTGAAAAAGATCTCTACACATGTCAATAATCCAACCAACACACTATACCAACCATGACAACTACACCTTTAAGGGGAAATGTGGACCAAAGAAATAATAACCCACCGTAGTTAAGATGAATATGGAGTTAGGCTTCTCACCATTTTCAAGCTAGTAGCTTTATATTTTACTCATCCTACGCCTCACTTTCACTATGCAAGAGAATTCTTATTTTATAAAGGAGAATAACTCATTATATATCCAAGTTGAAGTAATGGTTAACCTTAACCACTATTAGTTTAAGGAAGGGAGTATTCCCTTTTCCTCCCCTAAAGTGATTCCACAACCAAAGCAATAACTAACTCCACCTTTCGGTGCACAAGGATTACCAACATCCACCTAAAATAAGGCTTATTCCGATTTTCCACATTTAAGTATATACAAGAGGTTTAAGGTTGGCCATAAGCCCAAACAACATTACCATTGCAAGTGTATGCATGTGTGAGTATATTAGTAAGCCACTAAGGGTTTACTCCATGCGAGTTTCACTAGGATAATCATAACAAGGCATATTGTAAGTGACAATAAATATGACAAGGCAAACAAGTACAATCCATCACATAATATAAGATCTCAATGAATGTGAAATAATAAAATTCTCACATATCCAAAGGAAGAGTGTTTATGCCTCACCACCACATTCATAAGTTAGTACAATGACACTTCACATGATCATAATTTAGGTGACGTTAACCAAAATTTGTAAATTTCACTATGGGAATGTTCCTAACCATTCAAGGCATCCCAAAGGATATACCAACCATATATTTGAGAGATTTCAAAGGTTGTAAGAACAATTTCAACACATGTAAGTTCACACAACTTAAAGAGGTTAAGAAACATCTCTCACCTTGTTTCCGAGCGAGATATAGGTCTGCAAAGTCCATGAACAATTACCTAAACAATTTGCTAAGCCGCCTATGAACCAAAACCAACTAAAACTTAGCTTAAATGCAATATTTATAGAAGCTTCAGTTTGTGGCACCTTGGGCGCCACACAAGTCCCTTACCAACAAGGTGCCACATGTTGACCAAACAACACAAGCTCTAGTCTGTGGTGCCTGAGGCTCTATACACTAAACACACACTGTCACATAGGTGCCTAGGGCGCTAGGCTTAGCGCCTTATGTGCCCATGGCTACATCAACGCCATCCTCTTAACTCGAAAATCACCCAAAGTTCTCCTTTTGATTCCAATTCCTCTCCATTTGCTAAATAATCAAGAATGGCCTCTTAAAATATGATTTTTATCCCCCTAAAATCTTTCTCAAGTTAAATGAGAAGTTGAAATGAAGTCAAAAGGACTACTCTCACACTTTCCATAACCAAATGCCCACCCTTTCAAAATTTCCTTCCATCCATTCCATTTGTTTCACCACCAACCTTTAATCTAGGTTTTACAAGAGTTAAATTTACTAAGAGAAGGTTAGAAACCAAGATTAAGGGTTAGCAACATTTTAACCAGCACCATCGTATGTCAGGGTTTTCAAATTCCAACTAAAAGAAGCAAAGAAAAAGGTTTTAGCTCACACTAAGATGAAGAAAAGGTCTTTAATGGAGCTCCGGTCACCGATGCAGAAGAAAGTCGTCAGAGTGGAAGCCACTCAGTGCCTTGGTGAGTGAAGAGGAAATGGACTATATGGCGTGAAATGCGTGGGAAAAGTAAGGCATTCAACATATATAAAAAAATATATATTTACCATTTTGCCACTTTTATTTAATCTAAAAATTCGAGAAAGGCAAAAATGAAATTCTTATAACGTTTGTTCACTTTCCCACCACTTGCACTCCAAATTAATTTCACACAACTATAGTTGCCCTCATTCTCACCAAAGTACCCACTTGGGAAGTTTCCACCACAATTGACTATTTAAAGGAAATTTTAGGTTTTATTTTGCTTTAGTCCTTGCACAACAGCCCAATGATGTAACCAGTGCCAACCTTTCACATACGCACAAAAATGAATAAAATTGGATTTACACATAGCTATTTGAAATTTCACATTTGATTAATATAAGAAAAGTTTTCAATCGGGTCCCTAAAACTTTTGCCCGCACAATTTATGAGATATTTTGTTAACCAAACCAATTCAAAATCAAAGATACTATAGCTGGTAAGTTTCCTTTTATGTTCCTTCCATTTCTGATACATTTGAAACAATTTTTCCTTTTAAAGTTCCTTCATTAAATATAGAGAGATGCTATTGAAGATCTTTACTTTTCCATGTACCGTTGAACTGATATGAGATATTCATTATTTATTGTACAAATTGCTTGATTAGAATCAGTATCCTGAAACAAAATTTTCTTCTGCACCTTCTGTTTATGATTCCCTCAATCATGTTTGTCACATCCCAAAAATTGAGCATGTGAAAAGATACTACTCATTTGATAAAATTCTCAAACATACGTTGTTTACATATATTCTGTAAGGTTTTACATTCAACCTTAATCATTCGTTCCACACTACAGAATAATATTCATCTGATAAGCAAATATAGACATACATAGTCTGATATTTCTATCTCATCGCAAGCCTAGGAGACCTATAGAAAGTACAGAGCGTTTCTAGTATCCACATTAATAAGTACTGGTATCCCACCAGACAGAAATAGAGTGTAATCCCAAGGGGCTTCTAATCTTCCAACGGATACTCTTCTTCTTTGTTTTCTGTATCTGAAAAATAATCATAGGGAGTGTGAGTTTATTTAAAAACTCAGTAAGTAAATAACTGTACTATATAGAATATCAAAAGTACAAATACTACATTTACTCATATAATTAATTGTCTTATACATCGAGTAGTATGGGACTCTAACCTTTTCAAACTAATGAATAAGATTTCTTAGATATACAACGAGTAGTATGGGACTCTAACCCTTTCAAACTCGTGAATAAGATCTCATCGGTATACACCGAGTAGTATGAGACTCTAACCCTTTCAACTCGTGTATAAGCTTTCTTAGATATACACCGAGTAGTATGGGACTTTAACCCTTTCAACTCGTGTATGGGTTTCATAGATATGCACTGAGTAGTATGGGACTTTAACCCTTTCAAACTCGTGTATTAGATCCCGTAGATCTTTACTCATTGACAAGATAGTGAGAATTTATCACATAGCACAATTGTCATGAAATAAAATAATTTCTACATACTCTTATTTCTACCGATCATCATATACTCCCATATGAAAATTGATTGCTTACTACCCAAATAATATTGTAAATGAGATTTATATTGTACTTTGACTAGTAATATCAAATTAGCTGAGCAAGGTTATTCACTCACCTTGATGTTTGTCCAAGTTTACCTTTGATCCTTACAAAGCTTTTGAACCGAACAAATAATCGAACTTCTGAAGATCAAGGAGAGGATTTGAGAAGAGAATGAAGAAAGGAGAGAAAACTTCCTCAGGCTTCGGTTGCGTGAGAAAAAATGAGGGGGTACTATTGAAACTTTATATTAAATATTTCTAATGGGTTATTCAATAACCCATGGGTATCCATAACCCAACATCCAAACCCATCCAGTCAATTTACAATAAATGGACTAATTGACCATTCTGAAACCACTTTTCCATGAATTTCACCATTCTTAGAATATATCCCACATTGTGCAAATATTTAGTCCAGTCATTTAACTCAATTTTCATAAATAATATTCAAAGAGAACAATTAAATATGAAAATTAAATATGACCAAAATAAATAACTAAAGTAACGTTGTAAAATTCTAAAATACTCTTAAGCGAGTTATATTCCGAAATTAACAGGTATTACATTCTACCCCCTTAAAAGAATTCGGTCCTCCGAATTAAAATATTACCTCAAGTTTCAAATAAATGTGGATAGTTTTTTCACATCTCATCTTCTGCTTCCCACGTAGCTTCCTCGCGAGAATGATTTCTCCAAAGAACCTTGACAGTAGGAATTTCTTTGGTACGTAATTTCTTGACTTTTCTATCAAGGATAGCTACTGGTACCTCTTCGTAGGTGAGAGTTTCATCAAAATGAACTTCTTGGGGTTGAATGACATGAGAAGGATAAGGAAGATACTTCCGTAGCATGGACATATGAAATATTGGATGAACTCCCTCTAGGTCGGAAGGTAGGTCTAGGCGATATGCCACATTACCCACTCTGTCTACAACCTCATATGGGCCAACATACCTCGGACTAAGCTTGCCTTTCTTCCCGAATCTCATTACTCCCTTCATAGGTGAGATTCGTAAGAAAACCATATCACCTATTGCAAATTCAAGGTCACGTCGTCGGTTGTCCGCATAAGACTTCTGTCTGCTCTGAGCAGTTAACAACTTCTCTCTGATCAGTTTAACTTTATTTATATCTTCCTGTATTATCTCAGGTCCAAATATTTTGGTTTCACCAAGTTCAAACCAACCTATAGGAGATCGACACCGTCTCCTATATAAAGCCTCAAAAGGTGCCATCTGAATACTGGCTTGGTAACTGTTGTTATAAGCAAATTCAATAAGAGACAAATGATCTTCCCAACTTCCACTGAAATCCATCACACAAGCTCTTAGCATATCCTCTAAAGTCTGAATTGTCCTTTCGGACTGTCTATCAGTATGAGGATGGAATGCTGTGCTAAGATTCACTTTGGTACCCAAAACCTCTTGAAAGACTTTCCAGAACCGAGAAGTAAACTGAGGTCCTCGGTCTGATATAATGGATATTGGTACACCATGAAGTTTCACTATTTCTTTAACATAAAGTCGAGCAAGTTTTGCTACACTGAAAGTGGTATGAACAGGAAGAAAATGTGCTGACTTAGTAAGTCGATCCACTATGACCCATATTGAGTCATTTCCTTTTGTTGACCGAGGTAAACCTACCACAAAATCCATAGTGATCCTTTCCCACTTCCACTCGGGAATATCTAGTTTTTGCATCAAACCAGGTGGTCGTCGATATTCAGCTTTAACTTGCTGACAAGTCAAACATCGAGCTACAAAGTCAGTCACGTCTCGCTTCATGCCCTCCCACCAGTAAACTTGTTTCAAGTCCTGATACATTTTCACAGCACCAGGATGTACAACGTAGGGCGAACCATGAGCTTCCATTAAGATTTCATGTTTCAAAGATTCAATGTTGGGGACACAGAGTCTCCCATTAAACCATAAGACTCCTTCTTCATCTACCAAGAAACTTGGTGCTAGACCTTGCCTTGCCTTATCTCTGATTTTGACCATATCAATGTCATTTTTTAAAGTTGCTTTTACTTTTTCTACAAGGGATGATCTAACTGTTAAATGAGCCAGAAATGTACCTGACTCAGTGATCTCGAAGAATACTCCATCAGCTTCCAATTCTTGTAGTTCATGTATTAGAGACCTCCTTATAGTGGCAATGTGAGCTAAACTTCCCATAGACTTTCGACTTAGAGCATCAGCCACTACATTTGCTTTACCTGGATGGTAAAGGATGGTACAATCATAATCTTTCAGAAGTTTCATCCACCTTCGTTGCCTTAGATTGAGATCTCTCTGCTCAAAAATGTACTTAAGGCTTTTGTGATTTGTAAAAATTTGACAAGTCTCCCCATACAAGTAATGTCTCCAAATCTTTAGGGCAAACACTACAGCTGCCATTTCCAAATCATGAGTGGGGTAATTCAATTCATACTTTTTAAGCTGACGTGAGCCATAAGCTATGACTTTACCATGTTGCATCAACACACATCCTAAGCCTATCTTTGAGGCATCACAGAATACAGAGTAACCCCCTGGTCCTGATGGTAGGATTAAGACTGGTGCAGAAGTTAAACACTCTTTCAATTGGGTGAAACTTTGCTCACATGAATCATCCCAAATGTATTTAACATTCTTTCGGGTTAACTTATTTAATGGGAGAGCCATCTTAGAGAAATCTTTGACAAAGCGACGGTAATACCCTGCTAAGCTAAGAAAACTACGTACTTCCGACACAGTTGTTGGTCTAGGCCACTATTTAACTGCTTCAATTTTACTTGGATCTACATGAATACCTTCTTAGGAAATAACATGTCCCAAAAACGTTACATGACTCATCCAGAATTCACATTTTGAGAGCTTTGCGTACAACTGATGCTCTCTCAAGGTCTGAAGCACTATTCTCAAATGTTCAGTATGTTCTTCATGACTCTTTGAATATACCAAAATATCATCAATAAATACAATTACAAACTTATCAAGGAATGATTTGAACACTCTGTTCATTAAATCCATAAATGCTGCTGGTGCATTTGTCAACCCAAAAGACATCACAAGAAACTCATAATGTCCATACCGTGTACGAAAAGCAGTCTTAGGTATATCATCACTCTTAATTCGTAACTGATGATATCCAGACCTTAGATCAATCTTTGAGAAGTATTTTGCTCCTTGAAGCTGATCAAACAAATCATCTATCCTTGGTAAAGGATACTTATTCTTCACTGTGACTTTATTCAGCTGACGATAATCTATACATAGTCTCATAGAACCATCTTTCTTTTTCACAAAAAGAACAGGAGCACCCCAAGGTGAAAAACTTGGGCGAATGAACCCTTTGTCTAACAAATCTTCCAATTGTTCTTTGAGTTCTTTTAGCTCAACAGGAGCCATACGATAAGGTGGAATAGAAATTGGTCTTGTGTCTGGGACCAAATCAATACTGAACTCAATATCTCTTTCTGGCGGTAATCCAGGTAAATCTTCTGGGAACACATCTGGGAATTCATTAACCACATGTATGTCTTCTAACTTCTGTTATTTCTTTTCTAAATCTTTGATAAAAGCTAGAAATCCATGACATCCCTTTCGCAACATACGCCGGGCACTTAACATAGATATCATGTTGCAAGGTACATCACTTCGATCTACTTGAAACACAAAATTACTCCTCCCCGGCATATTAAAGGAAATAACTTTATCACGACAATTTATAGTAGCATGACAAGAAGATAGCCAGTCCATCCCTAGAATCACATCAAAATCTAACATATTGAGAACCATAAGATCTATCTCAGTTTCCATGCCTCTAACGATTATTTTACAAGAATGATAACATGTTTTAACCATCAAAGTCTCTCTCATCGGTGTGGAAACCAAGAATGGTTCTTTAAGAATAATCGAATCAATTGCAAATCTCTTGGCAAATAGGGGTGACACATATGAGTGAGTAGAACCGGGGTCAAACAAAATACGTGCAGCAAAAGTATTAACAGATAATATACCTGTAACTACAGCATTGGATGTTTGAGCATCCTGTCGGGTTAGAGCATATACTCTTGCATTTCCTCTGCCAGCAGCTTGTTTTCCACGGTCACCTTGGCCTCTTCCAGAACCTCTTCCCATACTACCCCCTATTGAAGGGGTTGGTGTTTGAGTAATAGTTTGTGGTCGAGGTGGCAAAGTAGACCCTTGACCTGGTCTTGTCATGAGCTGAGGGCACTCCCTTATAAAATGTCCTTTTTGTCCACAGTTAAAACAACCTGTACCAACAGTGTTTAACCTGCATTCTCCGAAGTGAAACTTTTCACATTCAGGACATTGAGGTTTTTCCCTTCTACCTTGAGTACCTCCTCTACTAGAAGAGCTAAAACCACCCCTGCTCTCTGAACGAGGCTTAGCCACACTGGCTGTAGAATAAGTTGACTTAGTAGGAGTGGCTGGAGCATTTTGTGATGCAGTAAAGGGTTTCAAAGTCCCTGAGTCGTCCCCTTGATCAAAAGATCTTCTATATCTAGTTTTCTTCTTTTGATGATATCCTTCTTTATTCTTTGACCTCTTTTCCATTCTTCGGGCCACATTAACAGCCTCTGAGTACGAAGAGTAATCGTTCATATTAGAACCCACTTGATCATATAAGGCATCACGAAGCCCTTCCACAAACTTTTCTATTTTCTTCCTTTCAGAAGGAATGATTTCAGGGGCATATTCAGATAATTTAACAAACTGAGCTGAATACTCGTCAACAGTCATGGTTCCCTGCCGTAGATACAGAAAATCTCTGGCCCTGGATGATCGTTCACTTGCCGGAAGAAATTCATCCATAACCAATCTGTAAAATTCTGTCCACATAACTGGCGGTGCGCCTTGAATTCTAGCTTTCTTCCAGTTCCTCCACCATTTACCAGCCCTACCTTTTAACTGAAAGGAAGTGAATTCTACCTTTTGAGTAGGAGAACACCCTATAGCATCACAGATTGTTTCACAATCTTTAAGGAAACATTGTGGGTCCTCTTTGGGATCTTCCCCTGAAAAAGTAGGAGGCCTCATTTTCTGGAATTCAGACATTCTTACCTCTCTTACATTAACTCCTCCCGCTAACAGAGCTGGTGGTACAATTTCAGCTTCAACAATAGGAGGATCCACTGGCAGGTTAGCTTGTGCAGCTCGATCTCTCATTTCAGCCTCAAATCGGTCAAATCGTTCATTCATCAAATTAATCACATGTGCAATAGTTGCATTACCAATGTGAGCATCAGGTTCGACTCTCCTTGCTTGCTCACTAGTTGCGCCCTCAGTACTTTGAGCATGTAAACTATCACCACGGTTATGATCATCTTGCACATGTACTGGTGGATTTATGGCCCTCCTTGGACCCATATGCTCATTATTATTAGAAGATCCTTCTGACATTGATCTGTCACAGATCTACACACATAACAAACAATTTTCAGACATAAACAAAATATCACTTACTAGCCCCACTGAGAAGTTATCTATAAAATGACGTTATACTCTACAAGGTCTTTTATGGAACCTAATCCTATGGTTATGCCGCGGCTCATGACAATAAGGAAGGGCCCACAAAGATCACTTTGCTCTGTACTCTATAGGGGACCTATAAAACCTTTCCTCTGATACCAAATTGTCACATCCCAAAAATTGAGCATGTGAAAAGATACTACTCATTTGATAAAATTCTCAAACATACGTTGTTTACATATATTCTGTAAGGTTTTACATTCAACCTTAATCATTCGTTCCACACTACAGAATTATATTCATCTGATAAGCAAATATAGATATACATAGTCTGATATTTCTATCTCATCGCAAGCCTAGGAGACCTATAGAAAGTACAGAGCGTTTCTAGTATCCACATTAATAAGTACTGGTATCCCACCAGACAGAAATAGAGTGTAATCCCAAGGGGCTTCTAATCTTCCAACGGATACTCTTCTTCTTTGTTTTCTGTATCTGAAAAATAATCATAGGGAGTGTGAGTTTATTTAAAAACTCAGTAAGTAAATAACTGTACTATATAGAATATCAAAAGTACAAATACCACATTTACTCATATAATTAATTGTCTTATACATCGAGTAGTATGGGACTCTAACCTTTTCAAACTAATGAATAAGATTTCTTAGATATACAACGAGTAGTATGGGACTCTAACCCTTTCAAACTCGTGAATAAGATCTCATCGGTATACACCGAGTAGTATGAGACTCTAACCCTTTCAACTCGTGTATAAGCTTTCTTAGATATACACCGAGTAGTATGGGACTTTAACCCTTTCAACTCGTGTATGGGTTTCATAGATATGCACTGAGTAGTATGGGACTTTAACCCTTTCAAACTCGTGTATTAGATCCCGTAGATCTTTACTCATTGACAAGATAGTGAGAATTTATCACATAGCACAATTGTCATGAAATAAAATAATTTCTACATACTCTTATTTCTACCGATCATCATATACTCCCATATGAAAATTGATTGCTTACTACCCAAATAATATTGTAAATGGGATTTATATTGTACTTTGACTAGTAATATCAAATTAGCTGAGCAAGGTTATTCACTCACCTTGATGTTTGTCCAAGTTTACCTTTGATCCTTACAAAGCTTTTGAACCGAACAAATAATCGAACTTCTGAAGATCAAGGAGAGGATTTGAGAAGAGAATGAAGAAAGGAGAGAAAACTTCCTCAGGCTTCGGTTGCGTGAGAAAAAATGAGGGGGTACTATTGAAACTTTATATTAAATATTTCTAATGGGTTATTCAATAACCCATGGGTATCCATAACCCAACATCCAAACCCATCCAGTCAATTTACAATAAATGGACTAATTGACCATTCTGAAACCACTTTTCCATGAATTTCACCATTCTTAGAATATATCCCACATTGTGCAAATATTTAGTCCAGTCATTTAACTCAATTTTCATAAATAATATTCAAAGAGAACAATTAAATATGAAAATTAAATATGACCAAAATAAATAACTAAAGTAACGTTGTAAAATTCTAAAATACTCTTAAGCGAGTTATATTCCGAAATTAACGGGTATTACAATGTTATTTCCTTTTTATTCGCCTGTGTTTAATTCTAACAGAAGCAATAATTAATGCCACAAGATTATTCTGATTTGTTTGACTTGACTTTCTTGATTTTTGAAATCTCCAACCTAGCATACTGGTGATATTTTCCTTTTATGTTGCTTCTATATTTGATTTCTTTGAAACATTCATTTTCCTTATAAGGTTTCTGCATTTATTCAGTCGAGATTAATTGTTAATTATTTTCTTTTTCTGTGGGATGTTGGTCTGATTTGAGATATTGATTGTTTATTGTATCAAGATCTCAGTGATTGCATTAATAAAAATAATACTGTCATAGGGAATCTTACACTAATAATAACGAAAAAAGAAAATTTTACACAAAGTATAATTATATAAGTAGCGAAGACATGGAGCCTTGCAAGATGTTTATAACCACACTAATGTAAGGTTTGGTACCTAAGAGAAGGGATTCTTCTTAGTACTTTCAATTTGGCTCGTGACCCATGTGCCGACTCGTAAATGGGTAGTATTGGGTTCAGAAAAATATGCCTGTTTAAAAATGGGCCTAAACATGCTGACTTGTTTAGCTCGCAGGGTCAAACCATGTAAATTTTTTATTTTTATTTTTTCACAAGAAAATTGTATTATTTATTAGGCAAAATAGTACTATATGTTCCTAAGATTTATATCAAGTTTCACTTATGCCCCTGAACTTTTTTTTGGCCCACTTATGTCCTACATCTTCTAATTTTTGCCACTTATGTCCTTTTTTTATAACACCGTTAATGCACTTAACAGCAATGCTTGTGGCAGCCACGTGGTTTGTTTAGGATCGTAGGTTAAGGTGGGTGGTCTTAGTTTTAGTAAAGAGGCTAGTGGATCTAAATGAGCCGGCCCATTTAGATCTATTTAATCTTTAGCCCGTAACAGGTTGATCCGTTTGACAGTGATTTCTTTTTCTCTGTCTTTCTTTTAAATTTTCTTTAATTTTTAGGTTGTTATTTATCGTTAGTTTGATAAAAAAAGAAAAAAAGGTTATTTATTTATCAACAAATAAATTTTTACCACTGAATATTAGAATTTTAAAATTTTTTATATTGATGTTGGTCCATGGTCATAGCGGAAATATTTGACATTTACTACTGTTCCTAAAGCGTTTATCATTGCTTCCTTGACATTCAATTTTTTATGCAACATTCAAATTTAATTTATGAATGCCAACCCATTTTAAGTTCAAAAGTACGTAGACTTTCCCTTATCAGGGGCTGAGACAAAATTATTAATATAAACTATTTTAGACCTTTAGTCAACATGATGACATTATATGGATTTTTTTTGGGTACAATTGAGAGGAGATGGACAAAAATAAAAGAAAACTAGTGTATTGACCTATGCGATACACGAATATTTCATTAATATATAGACATAGAACATGTTTAAATTTAGATATTTATTTACTTTAATACAAGTTATTAAAAACTTCTTTATATTATTCATTTGATGTTGTCGTGGTATGATTACCATATTTGTCAAGAATCAAAATTTTTAAAACATTTTTACTCCTCACTTTTGAAACTCCCACATGTAGCTGTTCATGTGTAAAGATCGGGTTTATTAGATACAAATCATCTGCTAAAAGTGATTGACTTTGACTTTTATTAATTATCATTGCAAAGCACAATGTTATTGGAAACTAACGTCTTTTACGTTGAAAAGACAATCTTAAATCTAATGGAATAATTTTTCAAAGATAATTGTTGCTTCAATGACATGTTTACCAAGTCGAGGAACAATTATTCTACTACTGTTATAAAGACCCACTGATTTTTCAATATTTCTAAGTAACATTATTAGAGCACCAATCTTCATCTTTAGTTTATGGTTTGGAACACTCGACAATTTTATCTTATACAAAAATTTTTGTGTGTAGAGATCGTCCATTGTATCAGTATTTGCATCGGCTTTACAGATGCTATTAGAACTTCAATATTTTTGTTCTTCTCCTAAAAGTAAAGATAACATATATTCCTTTATGGTATCAACATCTTTCAGCCTTGAAGTAAATATTGCTCTTTCTTGAAGTAACTCAAACTATTTAAATTGTTCATAAGATCAAGATATGTGTTTTTCACAATTGAAGATACAAGATCATCAACAACACTAATTAGTAAGTCATCAGAAATTTAATAGTTGACTCACCAATATTTTTCATAATCCATTGTTTCTTTAGCAGTACTAATGATCCAGTCAAAAAATAATTTAACTTGTTAGCATCAACTATTGATTAGATGTCTAGAGTCACAATGATTCCAAATGTAAGAGGAATTAATTGTGGAGAACACAATCACTTGTCTATTTGCTCTTAGTATGACTGGCAATATTTATGTGACATCTCCACCAAACACAATGACTTTGCCACCAAATGTTTGAGTAGAACTCTAATTATTAGAAAATCTCATCAAATCCCTTAGAGTTATATCAACAGATTCAAAACACGTTTTATTCATCATGGGTACCTCATCACATATAATTAATTTTGTCTTGATGATAAGCTCTATAGGGTCACCTCTTTATTTAATATTATAGCTTGAGTCTTTAGTAATTTGTAAGGGAATGCAGAATCGAGAATGAGCAGTTCTTCTACCTAGAAGTAAGAGAGATGCTATCCCACTTGATGAAACACTTAAGACAATAATGTATTTTGATCTTTCCACAATAATATTTTTCCCATACCTCCATATCCATATACAAAATATATGTCCCCATTAATAGCATCAATGACTTCTGTATATATATGTAAATAATCTCTATTTAACATTTTAATTGAATCAGGATGCTCTTTCTCTAAAAGAGGTCGATCACATGACATCTCATCATATGTAAACTTATTTCCATATTCATGACTTCTAGCTATATTTGGAAATGACATAGATTCAAATTAATCGAGAGATATTTCATTACTCTAAAGTATGTTTTCAATCTCAATTAACACATAGTTCTTCAATTGATTATCATTGAGTTGCAAATCTATTTCAAAATGAAAAATGATAAGAACCAAACATTAAAATGATATAATAGAGAAATTTTTGTCTATATTTATAATGTAATTTTCTTGAAACTTAGAACAAGGTTACCTCTATGGCGTAATAATGTTCTTTGTTTGTACAATACGTAATCAGATAAAAATTGTCATGTGTTGTCCCAAACAAATTCGGGGATTGAAATTGTATTTGATAATAGTAAAGTTGCAAACAATCTTCTTAGGTACTATGTTGTTGCCCACTGACTTGCTTCAATGATTCCATCAAGATATTATTTGTCATCATCAAGCAATCCTAAAGCAGAACATGCATCCTTAAATGTGTAATGAAGAACTCAATCAATTGTTCTAATCTCTTTAAAAAAAGTTGGACCTTTAACTACATTAAACAAAATCCTGAGATAATGCATTTCACTACTTCCAGGAGGAGTGTAGTAAAACTTTCCAATTGAGAAATCAACATTTATAGGAAATCATTCTTTAAGGTCACTTTTGTAAACAAATTTTGTTGGGAACTCGACATATGTTAAAGTTTTTTCCTTAACATATTTTTTTATTTACCTCAAACCAAGCAGTAAAGTTAGTCATATAGTGATAATTTCTCTCAACAATCGAATTAATTGATTCATTATCTTTTAAAATGATAGTTTCCATATTCAGAAGATGAAAACTCAATATTTCTACTGGTAGATCTCTGAACTTTATATCAAACCCAAATATTCTCTAAACTGCTTCACAAGGAGATAAATATCTACAATCATAAAACATTTTTATTTCATCTCTCTCTTCATTGTGTCTACCTTCTTCCAATCTCTGATAGAAAGCAGTTGTTACTTTACATGTCCTTTATTGATGTATTTGAACAAATATTTTATGGACCTTGATTGATTACATTTTTTAGCATTAATGTGACATCAATATCTCATTAGTAATGGTGGGCTGTATGGTATAACATATATGTGAAAACGAAAATAATAAAATATCATAATGAAATAATTTTATATCAGTTAATATAATGTCATTTAATTAAGTAAATTATTGGTAGTTACCTATTATCTAAATGAACTCCATTTTTTTAATAGTCACGTCATTGTCCAATCTTTGATACTGAGAATAATTGTCTTTATCAATAACTGTTGAGCCATTTAAGGCTTTTGGAAAATGCTTTGTGCATTTACCATCTACCATACAAGGTGAGTTATAATTTCCACAAGGTCTGTGCATAATAAGATTGGTTATTATATCGTACATATTTGGAAACAGTTGTTTATCTGTGATATCTGCTAATATAATTCTATTGCTATCAGCTAGGGTCGAATATTTATCGTCTGGATGCATGAAGAGTAATATATATGTATGTGGTTAGCCACACATTTGGAATTTAATAGTATAAATGGTTGACAATCATAGAAACAAATAAAGAACAAACATTAGGTTATATATGAAGATTTTAATTTTTTAAAAATATTCAAAAACATACATGTTTTAAATAGTGATTCTAAAAATACCTACAATGACTTTGACAAAGTGTTTTTTTTCCTAATGTTTTTCATCAATTGATCAAGTTTAATCTTGAAAAATCTGGCAATCATAAATGGTCTATCTTCTACTCTTAAATGATTTAGATTGAGGAATTTTGAAATTTTAGGCCACTTTGGATTGCAAGTGAATGTTATGAACAAATCAGGATAACCTGCCTACCTACATATTGTCATTCATCTTGATAATTTTGTATTGTATATTGGGCTCCCCCAGTAAATGGAGATGACAAAATAATTCGCTTGCCTTGGATTAAGGGTCTGTTTCTCCTCTAAGAACAGCATCAATGAGTCATTTATACAAATCAGCTCCCAAACTTTGTTAGTTATTTTTTATATAGCATAATCTGTCTGATTTAATCATCATATATCCATCGACCAAAAATTGTTGAAACAATTTTCCAGCACCAACAATAGTTTGAGCTTTTTCATCTAAGTTTTGAATTCTAAAAGCAAAAAATTGTTTCATACTTATGCACTTTCTTTTATATGAAGAAATAAAATTTTTCTCTCCAATATAAATGTTTTCTCTAAATCCATCCTCTTTATATAGAAATAACAACGAGTATTGTAGAGACAAATATGATAGATGAAGCTCACTAATACATTGTGTCAATCCCTTTTTATATTTGATTATAATATCTCTTGCTGTATTTTCGTGTCCAATGTCACTAACAATTAGAGAAGCAACTTCTGAACATGTTGATAAATTATATATTCTAGCATCAATGATTCTATTGTGGATTAGTCTAAGATGTCCAACATGTTTTTTAGATCTTGGACAATAGTAGCATCAAACAAATTCCTTTCATCAGATAACCTGAAAAAAAATAATGGACATTTGAAATATTGATTCAATAAGTAATGAATTATTCTATAATGAAATTTAATACTTTCACATAAATCATACCTTCATAGTGAAATATGATTTGATATCTCATTTTTTGTGTCATATATGTACAGTTGTGTAAACTTAGGACGTCGCCCATTCAATTAAAATAAGTTGCCCATCATATGTATGTTTTGAGCTCTTAAGCAATAGACATAAATACCATATATCCCTTATTAATACCCTTATCAATTTTTCCTCCTGTAGATGTGAATCCAAACATGTTGTATCCTTGAATGTTGTTACGAAAATAGATACTTTTGGGATTTCTATTATTCAATAATTTATCAAATTTTTCAATAGAATTTTGCAAAAGTGGTAGATAAACTTTTTCATTCATACAACATATAGTAAATTGTGGTAATCTTAATTTAATATATTTCTTTGTTCTGCTCCTCCTTTCTTCTTGTTCTACTCTGACCTGGATAGCAAAAAAAAAAAAAGACTTATTTCGCCACCCTAACTTAGAAGGCCATATCTCTTCTAAAATGGTGCTCCAACCTTAAACCTTGACTTGTTAATAATTAGTGTAATAATTAAATTATTTTATTTTGAAAAGAAATCAAAATAAAGTCAAATAAAGAAAGTTTGTCAATTCCCATATTAATTTCGTAATCAAATTAAAAAGATTTGTTGAAATGTTACTATATACTATGCGAATATAAGATAATATTTCATATTTGTTAATAATTCGTGTAATAATTAAATTATTTTATTTTGAAAAGAAATCAAAATAAAGTCAAATAAAGAAAGTTTGTTATTTGACATATTAATTATTACACAAATACTACTATATACTACGTAAATATACGATAATATTTCAAATATGTTGATAATTCGTGTAATAATTAAATTATTTTATTTTGAAAAGAAATCAAAATAAAGTCAAATAAATAAGGTTTGTTAATTCAGATATTAATTATTACATGAATATTACCATATACTATGTAAATATACATTAATATTCCAGATTTTTTAATAGTTCATGTAATAATTAAATTATTTTATTTTAAAAAAAATAAAATAAAGTCAAATAAAGAGTTTGTAATTCACATATTGATTCTATAATAAAATTAAAAAGATTTGTTGGAATGTTATTATATATACTGCGTGAAAATATGATAATCAATCATTAACAAATTTTATATGATAATCAACAATTAATTTCAATAAAGAATGTGCATTGATTCATGTATTGAAGCATTTGGGAATTAAAAAAAAGGTGATAGAATTTCAGCTTTTATACATGATTATTAACAACAATAATAATTATTAGTTTATTTTATTTTGGAACAAAATGAAAATGAAAATCAAACAAAGAATGTGCATTGATTCACGATTTGTTAATTATTCATGTAATTAGTTTATTTTTTTCCAAATTTGTCAAATAGTTAATTTATTTTATTCTAGATTTGTCAAATAATTAGTTTATTTTATTTTAGATTTGTCAATCATTTGTGTCCTAACTAAATTATTTTATTTTGGATAGAAATCAAATTAAAGAAAGTTTGTTAATTCATATCTTAATTCCATAATCAAAATAAACAAATTTGTTGGAATATTATTATATACTACGTCAATATACAATAATATTTCAGACTTATTAATAATTTGTGTAATAATTAAATTATTTTATTTTGGAAAGAAATCAAAATAAAGTTCAATAAAAAAAGTTTGTTAATTCATGTTTTAATTTCATAATTAAATAAAACAGATTCGTTGGAATTATACTACATACTATGTGAATATATGATAATATTCCAGGTTTGTTAATCATTCATGTAATAATTAAATTATTTTATTTTGAAAAGAAATCAAAATAAAGTCAAATAAGGAAGTTTGTTAAGTCACATATTAATTCTATAATCAAATTACAAAGATTTGTTAGAATGTTACTATATATACTGCATAATTATATGATAATATTCCAGAGTTGTTAATCATTCATGTAACATTTAAATTATTTTATTTTAGAAAGAAATCAAAATAAAGTCAAATAAAGAAAGTTTGCTAATTCACATATTAATTTTATAATCAAATTAAAAAGATTTGTTGGAATGTTACTATATATACTGCATGGATACACGCTAATCAACCATTAACGAATTTTATACTTGATTTTATACAATAATCAACAATTAATGCTGATAAAGAATGTGCATTGATTGACATATTAAAGCATTTGAGAATTAATATCAATTCATTAGAATTTAATAATATCTTTAAATCTGATTATAATAAACATTATGATAACATTTTAGATTTAATTACATTATTAATAGATCGGTATTAATTCAATATTAATTCACTTATTAATTAAGCATACAATCAAATTAGAAAGTTACAAAATTTGAATTTAATTTTTTTTATTCACATACTAATTATGCAACCATCATGCAATCAAATCATAAATTAGATAATTTTAATTGTATGACGTCATACTATATTAGTAGGTGGTGCAATAAATTTGGAAAGAAGTAGTTATGAAATTAACATATTACAAAATTAAATTTTGTATTAAGCATAAATTTGAATTAAAAATTATTTAATGTCTAAAATTACATAATTATGGAACTCCCACATTAAAGATTTACTTAGATAGTTAACATATTACAAAATTAATTCTCCTATTAAGCGTGTGATCAACATAAAAATTACACAATTACCAATTTTGATTTGTATAATATGATAGCTTTTAATTTATTACGAAATCAAAGTCAAACAAATTCATTGTTAATTAATGTAGAATTCAATAATTCCTAAAGGTTAAAAGATGAAATAGTCTATTCATTTTTTTTTTGCAAAATTCAATAATTAATATTGCTATGTCTAGGAAAATTTTTGGTGCTTTCTATTATAATCCTTTGTTCTATTTGAATGCATTCTAAAAGTGTCTTGTAAATATTTTTGATCTCTCTATTAGATGTTAGAATTTTACTTATTGTGAAAAATATTATTACAAAAAAGACATTAAGCACTCACATACAATGGATTCATGAAAATTATTGTTAATTATAAAAATATATTAGAATATGTCCTAGATAATTTTTCGCAAATACATATTTATTCTTATTATCATCATCATTATTAGCATTGTGGTTGCAATTGTTTTAATTTATATCCACATGGCTTCCTTTTAACATTTACTCTAACCTTGTCATTATTATTAATGTGGAGATACAAATATTTACAAATAACTTAATATTCTTATTAAACAAATTTAGATTAAAGTTGACTCATATATTTTAGTTGAACATATATTTATTATTCACGTGAAGATGGATTTGAATAAGAACATATACAAATTAATATAAACTAAACAAATATAAATAATAAAATGAAAGTAGCCACATTGGTCATATGAAAAATATATCTACCAAGTATATTTGCACCAAGTTTAAATTAAAAACAACATAAATGTAAAAAAATTAATACTTATAATAGTGACGTGTGTCAACAAAATATTAAGAGATACAAAAAAAAAGCAAGTATAGTGTAATACCCAAGAAAAATAAAATATAAATATTTGTTTACAAACTATTGTTACTATTTCAGTATACGGTACTGTTTACTCGTATAATACTATTTACGTATATGGTACTGTTTATTTATACAATCAAAATGTCAAGTACTAGATGTGGTTTGGTTATAAGAGAAAACTAGAAAGAAGTTTGTAGGAGAAAATGACATTTTATGTGTAAAAATACCCTCAGGGACTAAATTGAAAGGACTGAATTGAAAAGAAACTTAAATGTTTAAGGTGAAAGGATAGTTTTCCCTTTAAGTTTTCAATAGTAAATAATAAAAAAATTTTCGTACGCGTAAGGTGCACAGTAACTGCATTATTAGAAATGTCATTTTCATGAATAGTAAATTGAATATTTTATTAGCGCATATTATCAAATAGTACCTTTGACTTTTGCTATAAATATGCCCTTCCATTTTACTTCTAAACTCACACCTTCAACTTCTCTTTTTCTCTCCTTAAGTTTCTCTTGCTCCGACGTTAGGCCTCTGAGATTTTGGGTCTTTCCTTTTCTGTTTAGGTAATGATACTATGTCCTTTCTATATCTTTCAAATTTTAGAAGTTATTTTGTTAAGTATGCTCTGTGGTTGCGGCTTTGGCCGATCTTCCACATCAGAAAAACTGTCGTTAGCTGTTTATATGTTATTTTGATTCTCTGATTACCGAAATAGAATGTAAACTGTGAAGAATACATGTCTAGGAAAGTTCTGGCTAAGGAAAGACCTGATTTTTAAGTGTGTCCAGTGTGACCCTCCACTCTTTCCTGGGAACTTACCTGGTGTACTCTTTTACAGATTTTATTCTCTATTTTTGGTATAAACAATCTCCGTATATATGAATAGTGACTGTATATACGAATAGTATTCGTATGTATAAATAGTGACCGTACATATGAATAGTGACCATACGTATGAATGAACAGTAACCGTATGTATGAACAGTGTCTGTATGAAAATAATCCTAACTTGTTTTCTCTAATCTTTCATGAAAATCTCTATAGCGGAATACTGAAATGCATCTGTGTACTCTTGTCTGTAGCGACTTAGAGAAATGATACTCGTACGGAATCCAGGTGAGTGAAACGACCCCGTTTTAATAGAGTTTTAGCATTACTGGTGATAAAAAATATGTCGTAGGACACTCCCAAGATTCATAGGGGGAAATTGGATTCAAAATGACGAATCTAATGAGATAATTAATCCAGAAGTATGGATAAGACGAAACAAGTATTTCATGATGATGTAAAGTTTGAATCTTTCAAAAACAGTTTAATGGTTATCTTGATTTATGATTTATAAATCTATAATATAGTTATATACTATACCTGTTATATGGATGAATATTATATTGTGCTTATGATATGAAATACTGTACTATTGATTGTGATTGAGCGGGACAGTACCCCCTCTCACGGCAAGGTGGAAAACTCGGTTGAAAGGGTGTCTTGACTAATGAGTGTGGAGACAAGGATTCCCTCAGTAGGGATTTAGCCCGGATTGGTAATAAATCCGTGAGGCGCCCTAGCTAAGAGGATGAGGTTGTGCGTCATGGCGGAAATATACAGAATTGGTGAGCTGGCCTGTGTGCGCTCTCCGGGATATATTGCCATTGACGAGTACTAGTAACGTTTGTTGAATTGGTTGTGCATCATGGTAGAAATATACAGAATTGGTGAGCTGGCCTGTGTGCGCTCTCCGGGATATATTGCCATTGATGAGTACTAGTAATGTTTGTTGAATTGGATGAATTTTTATCTTCTTGTATGTAATTTCTAACTATGTCTATTGGTTGAGTATGAGCCTTCGGATATACTTGCATGACCGGCGATGTATTTGAATTTTATTAATGCGAGGCCGATTCGCTCATTGAGTTTAAAAGCTCACACTGTTTGTACAACCTTTTTGTTCAGATCAGGTTGCCAGCGAAGAATATCCGCTAGAAGAGTAGATCACTTTGGACATTCCCGCTATCGGGTAGGCCCCTCTATTGTTGTAAATTATGTTGCTCTGTAATCGTCTAGGACATATAGGTCAGGGGTTTGGCATTTGGCTTGTATGTCAGTATAATAATGTATTTTAAATTGATAATCTATTATTACATGCAAATCATCTCTATGATTTTATAACAAGAAAATTTGATATATTTATCGGAAGGCTTACAGTGATGGGATATTTATCATTGTGCCGGTCATGTGCCCAGAAAACGGGTCGTGACAAAGTTGGTATCAAAGCAATGGTTGTTAGGTCTCCTAGTGATTACAGAGCAAGGTAACCTTAGTGGGACCTCCTCTATCGTTGTGAACCCGGGCACAATTATAGAGAGACGGCTCTACTGAAGGTCCTGTAGGATGTTTCCATTTCCTTTCCCTCCGAGACTTATCTCTTCTTAGGAATTATGTTCTCAGTTTTAGTTTTAGACAGATGTGGCTACACTTTTGAACTTAGTCAAGGAAAAGTTATTTGTTTTGATTCCGTTGCTGTCGGATCAAATTTTTATATGGTGGATTTTATAAGCTGAATTCATGATTGATTTTGTGTAGCTATATTATTTTAGTGTACCAGCCAATAAAAGAAACTACTTGCATTAAAAAAAAAATACTGAAGGATTACATTGCAAAAAAAAAAAAGAGAAGTTTACTCATGCATGAGTAATCTAAAAGCGAGGTGGTCTTGGATTAGGATGGTTGTATTGTATCATCACCCCTCGACCATTCCTTGGAGCGAGAGACAGAGCAATATCGCGGAGGGTAGTGTAAATTCCTTTCATACAATCAACACTTCTTTGCTGTTGATTGTAAAAGCACTGGGTAGACCAATAGAAGAACCTATCTATTCTCGAAGTCATTGCCGCGTTATTGCGTTTGGTTAACTTCTCCAGATCCTCTATCATCTTCTTGAGAATCTTCACCTCCTGCTCTAAACAGGCGATTTTGTCCTCAGAGCTATGGCCTGTGCTAATCTCCTCGGCTTCCTTAATCTTCTTCATCTTCTTCTCCTTTTGATTTTCTTGAGATCCCTCGAGAGGTCTTTTGCCTTTGTCCTTGCCTAAACTTAAGTTTAAGTCAAGTTCTTCTTCCTTAGCCTCTACTGTGAGATCAATGTACTTCCGTGTGGCCATGATTTGGAAAATTTAGAAATTTCTATAAGAGTATGAGGCGAGAGGAATGCTGAGAGATTGTAGGCTCAGAGATTATTACTCTTTGTGGTGTGGTAACTGAGAACGCTGGGACGGTTTTTATAGAGAAAAATTAGGAGTTAGAGACAAAGAAGATATCTTTTCACCGCACCCCTACACAATCAACCTATGGATTTCTGCAAGTTGGTATCCAGAAGTCTAGGGTAGGCATGCACATCAATAGCGCGTTGCATTAATGCCAAAACTACAAAGTCAATATTCGGTGGATTTGCGGCCGATTTTACTTGGTTTTCCCATTTCTCCTGTTGGCATTTTTCGAAATTCAAAGAAGTTGATGATATAGCCATTAAAGATTGCCTTGGATGCTTTTATGATGAACTGAAATGTATTTCTCTGTTTTATTGTGTTGTTCTTGAGAGCCTTCAGTTGAGTATAATATACATAACTGATTGAATTATGTTTAAATTACATGTATGTATGTTATTCATGCATAATGAGTGAAGGCTACGATCAAGGAGAATATGTGATGATCCTACATATACTCATAGAGAATGTGAAATCAAAATGACTTGGATAGAATGAAATATGTAGAGGATGATATATCTTCATGGTTACACATACTTACATATAATGCTCTCGTGGGCAAATGAAAGGCAATGATTTCCTTGCATTATGATAATGCTTACTGCATGTGACCGAAAGCAATTAACTTTGTTTTAAAATATATATATTTACATATATATTATGTGTAAGTCTAGATTAAAGACACCGATTAGAATATAAGATAAGGCCAATATGAGGCTACCTAATCATAGAGGGACATCGTGATATGGGATTACAGGATAAAACAAGATTAGAGGGAGAAAATCTCAGACTGAAGAGCGTAGTTAGTCAAAATTTTGAGAAAAGTCAAGATTAGCCGAAAATTTTCTGAGCAAATCTTTGACTTATGTTAATTGCATTAAATTATATTTACTATTTATCCGCATGTCCGACATTAATTGCTGGCATTGCGACGTATGCGATCTGTAAACCTCCTGGCGAGTGGCGTATAGGTTGTGGTGGCTTTAGCTCCAGGGGCTTCGGTTTGCCTATAAATCTTGTATGCCCGTTACCCTACTCATCGCACCAAGCAAACCTACTTCTTTCATTACATACCTATTTCTCAATTTTCATTCCTTTCTCATTCGAAGTTATTTCTGAGATCCTTAGAGCAATGACTGATAATAAGTCTTTCAACTTGAATTTTGAGACTGGCAACGTAGAGCTTGATTTAAATCTAAGTCTCGTAGATAACAAAGGGAAGAGACCTGTAGATAGGTCACCAGAAATTAAGAAGAGAAAGAGGGATGTAATAGAGTTGGAGGAAGACAGTACTGCAACATCCTCAGAAATAAGCTTACACGCCTCGAGCGTAAGATAGAAAACCTGGAGCGTAAGATAGAGATCCTGGAATACAAGACAGAGGACCAGAAGCGACTAATAAATCGTCTCTTTGAAAACCAAGAGAAACTGATAAATCGTCGTTTCGGGGAACTAGCTAATCGAGTTGATAGACATTCAATGTTTGCAACTCAAAATTTTCGTGACCAACAAGCAAGGTGTATTGACTGTATGAACGGAGTAACTTCTGCTCTTCGCCAAATTTCTCAGGCACTTCCTCCAGAAACCCTTTCTAGGCTGCAACGATTAGCTTCCTCCTTCAGGTCTGAAGCACCTTCCTCTTATAGACCTGGAGCACCTTTTACATTTCAAAAGCCTCCTCGTCCTTAATTTATTTTTTCTTTTGTTTGTACCTAAAGCTACATTTGGTGTAAGCTTCACGTATTAAAATTATCTATGTACTAGAAATAAAATTTAAGTTAGTATCTAGATCTTCTTTGTTGAAGTGATTCAATTTACTGAAAGAACTTGAGGAATGAGAAGATGTTGGACTTGTTATATTTCATACTTGATTCTAAAGCAGAGTATGGTAATATCTTTTTAACTGAGCAGAGTTACTAAAATGATATTTCATTACACTTCTGAGCTATGGAGGAATGCTGAATAAGTATTTTATGAACCTATATATAGAGAACTATGTGTTTGCCCTAATCATTGAAGGGATACGACTCTATATGAGTCATTGAGGTGAGATGAATTTCTATATATATTTATTTTATAATTATGCATGAGGAGTATGTTATTTACTTAACACATTTTCTAGGATTGTTCTTCCTAGAGATTTATGTAATAATTTCATGAGATTTTCCTTTTATATGACGCCTTCAGCTGAGAGTATCGCCTTAAGGTAGAAGGATCACCTTCGGGCAAGAGTATTGCCTATGGCCAAAATGATGTCTTCAGGTAAGGTGCTTGTATTCGTAAAAGTTGTAAGCTATGTGTGTGGTAACATGTGTTCTGATATTCAGTATGAACTGGAAAGACCACGTGCCACTTTTGAAGACGACATCTATTTGAGGTTTTATATGGATATCTGATCAGATGGTTTAAGTTTGGTAAAGGTTATGAGGATGAGACACTTTATGGTACAAAAGGCTGTGAAAAAGATCAAACTGATGAAAAAGAGATTACTTGCTGTTTAGAAAAGGAAAAATTCCTATGAAAATTATTGATAATGCGGTCTAGAGTTCACAGTCGATGCTATAGTGTTCTTATAAATCTTACCAAGGATGTGAAGAGGTTTGGGAAGAAAGAGATGCAAAGGATGAGATATAGACGAAGTAATTACACTTATTTCAGTCTTGAGGTGAGTTTTGAATTCGGGGGACCGAATTCTCTTAAGGGGGTGATAATGTAATACCCAAGAAAAATAAAATATAAATATTTGTTTACAAACTATTGTTACTATTTCAGTATATGGTACTGTTCACCCGTATAATACTATTTACGTATATGGTACTGTTCATTTATACAATCAAAATGTCAAGTACTAAATGTGGTTTGGTCATAAGAGAAAACTAGAAAGAAGTTTGTAGGAGAAAATGACATTTTATGTGTAAAAATACCCTCAGGAACTAAATTGAAAGGACTGAATTGAAAAGAAACTTAAAGGTTTAAGGTGAAATGATAGTTTTCCCTTTAAGTTTTCAATAGTAAATAATAGAAAAATTTTCTACGCGTAAGGTGCACAGTAACTGCATTATTAGAAATATCATTTTTATGAATAGTAAATTGAATATTTTATTAGCGCATAGTATTAAATAGTACCTTTGACTTTTGCTATAAATAGGCCCTTCCATTTCACTTCTAAACTCACACCTTCAACTTCTTTTCTTCTCTCCTTAAGTTTCTCTTGCTCCGACGTTAGGCCTCTGAGATTTTGGGTCTTTCCTTTTCTGTTTAGGTAATGATACTATGTCCTTTCTATGTCTTTCAAATTTTAGAAGTTATTTTCTTAAGTATGCTCTGTGGTTGCGGCTTTGGCCGATCTTCCACATTAGAAAAACTGTCGTTAGCTGTTTATATGTTATTTTGATTCTCTGATTACCGAAATAGAATGTAAACTGTGAAGAATACATGTCTAGGAAAGTTCTGGCTAAGGAAAGACCTGATTTTTAACTGTGTCCAGTGTGACCCTCCACTCTTTCCTGGGAACTTACCTGGTGTACTCTTTTACAGATTTTATTCTCTATTTTTGGTATAAACAATCTCCGTATATATGAATAGTGACTGTATATACGAATAGTATTCGTATGTATAAATAGTGACTGTACATATGAATAGTGACCATACGTATGAATAGTAACTGTATATGAACAGTAACCATATGTATGAACAGTGTCTGTATGAAAACAATCCTAACTTGTTTTCTCTAATCTTTCATGAAAATCTCTGTAGCGGAATACTGAAATTCATCTGTGTACTCTTATCTGTAGCGACTTAGAGAAATGATACTCGTACGGAATCCAGGTGAGTGAAACGACCTCGTTTTAATAGAGTTTTAGCATTACTGGTGATAAAAAGTATGTCGTAGGACACTCCCAAGATTCATAGGGGGAAATTGGATTCAGAATGACGAATCTAATGAGATAATTAATCCAGAAGTATGGATAAGACGAAACAAGTATTTCATGATGATGTGAAGTTTGAATCTTTCAAAAACAGTTTAATGGTTATCTTGATTTATGGTTTATAAATCTATAATATAGTTATATACTATACCTGTTATATGGATGAATATTATATTGTGCTTATGATATAAAATACTGTACTATTGATTGTGATTGAGCGGGACAGTACCCCCTCTCACGGCAAGGCGGAAAACCTGGTTGAAAGGGTGTCTTGACCAATGAGTGTGGAGACAAGGATTCCCTCAGTAGGGATTTAGCCCGGATTGGTAATAAATCCGTGAGGCGCCCTAGCTAAGAGGATGATGTTGTGCGTCATGGCGGAAATATACAGAATTGGTGAGCTGGCCTGTGTGCGCTCTCCGGGATATATTGCCATTGACGAGTATTAGTAACGTTTGTTGAATTGGTTGTGCATCATGGTAGAAATATACAGAATTGGTGAGCTGGCCTGTGTGCGCTCTCCGGGATATATTGCCATTGATGAGTACTAGTAATGTTTGTTGAATTGGATGAATTTTTATCTTCTTGTATGTAATTTCTAACTATGTCTATTGGTTGAGTATGAGCCTTCGGATATACTTGCATGACTGGCGATGTATTTGAATTTTATTAATGCGAGGCCGATTCGCTCATTGAGTTTAAAAGCTCACACTGTTTGTACAACCTTTTTGTTCAGATCAGGTTGCCAGCGAAGAATATCCGCTAGAAGAGTAGATCACTTTGGACATTCCCGCTGTTGGGTAGGCCCCTCTATTGTTGTAAATTATGTTGCTCTGTAATCGTCTAGGACATCTAGGTCAGGGGTTTGGCATTTGACTTGTATGTCAGTATAATAATGTATTTTAAATTGATAATCTATTATTACATGCAAATCATCTATATGATTTTATAACAAGAAAATTTGATATA
This sequence comes from Biancaea sappan, assembly GCA_037074585.1. NCBI lineage: Eukaryota > Viridiplantae > Streptophyta > Magnoliopsida > Fabales > Fabaceae > Biancaea > Biancaea sappan. The sequence goes on along the minus strand of CM073496.1, from coordinate 49,922,065 downwards.
TTTATCGGAAGGCTTACAGTGACGGGATATTTATCATTGTGCCGGTCATGTGCTCAGAAAACGGGTCGTGACATATAGAATTAAAATTCATCTAGCTCGCAATGTAAACTTCACGCCATCTTCAATAAAATGACTGTAAAATGAAGCTTTTTGTACAAGACAATGATGATTGTCAACTCAACTGTCAAAGTTGGATAATGTTTCGTAAAAGTGGCTTTTTGAGATAATAAAACATTATGTAAAAACTTCTTGCAAAAGCTCATTGAGATAATGACATGATCATTTTCTTCTTATCGGTCTCAAAGCGAGTGGTGCGCCCCAAAGTGGCTTTATCTATGGGAAGCTTGGAGATGATGAGGGACATATTTCATCAGGGAAGAAGGTGGTAAAATATGACATCTTTGAATCCATAGCCTTGACTTTTGATCTTGTCATAACTATCTATAATATGAGAATGTGGCTGAGAAATCTAGACCTTGTTTAGGGTTTTACAAAGACAGAGAGAGGTCTGAAGGGAATGTGTCAATTGCCAAGGTTTTTGTTGAATTTGCTTAAATAAAAAATTATATCATAGAATCAAGACTTTGATTGACGAGAATCGAGTCAATATTAATCAATAATAATTCATGTATTAAAGTCAATATTCATGTAATCAAATCAGAATAAGTTTAATTTTTTTTATTCATGCATTAATCATGCTTATTTGCAATCATGCATTCAAATTCAATAGTAAAGAATTAACAAATTACATAAATAACAAATTATAATTGCATGACATCATATTATGTCATTAGGAATGAACATTAAATATATGCATTAAAATTGTGAAGGTAAAGTTGTTTTAGTCTATTATATAGATATAAGACTAAGGCTTAGTAAATATTGTAGTGTAATTAACAAAAAACGACAACAACAAGAAAGAAGGAGGGTTCTCCTACAAGTATAAAAGTAAAGAGCTTTGAGCATTCATCTTGGCGAGGATATAAGTACAATAATTAGAGGTGTCAATGGGTTAGGCTTGGGTTTTGGCCGGGCCAGCCCAAGCCCACCAGGGCTTCAAATAAATGTGGGCTGGGCCCAGAATTATACTGATAATTAGGCTGCACAACATGGCTCAGCACAGCTCTTCAAGGACAATGGGTTGGGTAGGGTTAGCTCATATTTTTTTATTTAAAAAATAATTTCATTTTATCCATTTAAATATATATTATAAATTTAAACATAATGTATAACAAAATAAAAAACATATTATGGTTGAAATCTTTATTCAATGAAGCTCAACGAGAAAGAAACATAGGTTAGAGTCAAAGATTGAAAATAGAAAAATTTTTTATAGCTTTTATGACATTTTATTTTTAATCTTAGAAGCCTCTATTTTATATTAGAACATTAGGTTGAGTCATATATATTATTTTAAGAGCCGATTTTTTTATATTTGGACGATGTTAACAACTTGCGACCTAAGTAACAAAAAAAAAATTACAAATCCAAAGTACTAATATTTTTTTTTATTAAAAAGCCCATGACTTGGCCTGGCCTAGCTCACGTAAATCCTATGGGCGTAAATGGGTTGGGCTAAAAGCTATTGTTAAATATAGGCCACTAAATTTTTAACCTGTCATACCCCATTTATAGGGCTGGCTCGAGCCAATGGACTCAGCTCATTTTGACATATCTAACAATTAATTAGTCTCGCATAAGACATGTTTGATCTGTAAGAAAAAGAATCGCCTAAATATGTTTCTAAGCATTTGAAACATGATCTGAAAAACTAACTTACTTCCATCCATTGTACTCATTTCATGGGAGGGCAAAGTTTCTTTCTTTTGGCTTTCTACTTTAAATGGTGTATGTGTATTCTGACTAGAGAGCAGAGAAATAACCTCTAAGACTTATATATAGTGTTCAATTATTATGAATATTTATTTCAGTTTTGTAACTAAAAGCAATTATCACTTCCCCATGTAATGTAACCATTATGCACCACTAATTGCAATTAAATATTACATGATCTTGGTCATAGGTTTCTAAGCAGGGATATGTCTAATGTCATCTATAATAACACCAAACTCATGCTTGGAGGAGTTTCTATCCTTAATCAAATTAATAGCTTCGAGGAAGTTTGTTTCAATGACAAAAGCTATCTCCCCCGTATCAACTGCAGTTGATAAGCCATGTAAAATTGTTGCAAACCCAGCATCTCTATAAATGCTACTAGTTAACTCAGCATCTCTATAAATGCTACTAGTTACCCTAACATTTTATGGATTGAAAAAGAAAAGAAAGTTTCGATAAGAGTCTTTGCCCTGCCTCAATCTACCCCTTATTAAAAATGGGAGGGACACAAGCCTCTGATTCCATCTTGGCTTAATAATGTCCCCCCTGCTGTTCCAAATCCATGGCCCTGTCCCAAAAGATGAAAACCTTCAGAAAGTTTCGGATATCATCATAACCAACTTTTCTGAACAAAAATGGAACCTTGAGGACTTCCCCTTTTCCCTTCCTGATTCTATTAAAAACCAAATCCAAGCTACAGCTCTACCTTGTTGCCAGGATCATACCAAAGACACTGTGTTCTGGAATGAAATCGAGAACGGAACTTTCTCTATTTCTTCTGCTTACAAATCGCTCTTTAAAACAAATGAAACTCCTGATCTAGATTGTTCTTGGATTTAGAAATCTAAATGCAACCAAAGGGAAAGATTTTTTCTTTGGAAGTGTTACAATAATGGCCTCCCTATTGGCTACATCTTACACAAAAGAAATATCACTGACACTGAAATCTGTCAATTGTGCAATTTAAATTCTAAAACCATTGAACATGCTCTAAGAGATTGCCCCAAAGTTAAATTAATTTGGTCATGTTTCAATACTCCCCAAAATTTTTTCATTGACTCCTTCCAGAATTGGTTACATTCTAACACAAAAAATGAGCACCCAAGCAATCTTCGCATCCCTTGGTGTACCATTTTTGCATACACTATTCGCTCAATTTGGCTTGCCAGGAACACCTTCATCTTTTAAAAACAAGATCCCCCAAATTCAATCATTGCAAATCTTGCAGTTGGTAAGGCTGCCGAATTCTGGACAAGGAGCCACTCTCCTTCCAAAATAAATCCCTCCCCTGTTTCTTCTAGCCTGTTATGGACCCCTCCTTCTTCTTGGTTCAAATTGAACACTGATGGCTCCATGGCAAATAATGTGTTGGGGGCAGGGGGATGTTTGAGAGATGACAATGGGATCTGGATCAGAGGTTTTTCTCAATTGCTTGGAAACGGTATTGCTCTTCAAGCAGAATTATAGGCTGTCTTTATTGGTTTACAAATTGCAACAACACTCTTCTCCAGCATCAATTTAGAAATTGAGACGGACTCTTTTTATGTGGAAAATCTTCTACTTCATTGTTTCATTTGGCCTTCACCCTCTGGACTCTCTTATTGAAAATTGCAGGTATCTTCTTACTAAATGTGGCGTTTTTAAGATTAGAAAGATTACCAGGAAGCAGAACGCATGCACTGATGTTCTTGCCAAGGAAGGAAGAAAGAAAGCTCTGACCTTCTATGAAACACCTCCGGACTTTACAATGCTAATAGAGGAAATCATGAACCCTCTTGAAAATGATTCTGGCGGCAGCACTGATATCTCCTCTGCAGTTTTTGAATCGCACTCCCCTTCTGCTGACTGGATCTATTTGATCCCCTACCTTTTAAATATTATAGCCTCTTCCATCTCCTTGTGCTTGTTTTTTGTTTCGGGAGCTATCATCACTGTCCTGATTTTGTTCTGCTTGTACTGCTTGGATATGCTATGCACTATCCTTCTTTGTATTTTTCTTTCATGTTTTACAGCTGTAACAGGCTCCCCTCTAGTTTAATTTAATTTCCTTTTTTACCCAAAAAAAAAAAAGAAAAGAAAACACAGTTCATCTGCATAAATGCTACGTTGTTTTCAAGGTTCATCTGTATCAACGTCCTCATTGAATAACATCTTTGTAACCACGCAAATACCCAAAATTGACCAGCAGCATTGAATATCAACGTCCTAACGTTCACAACCATACCGCACTTCATTCACAGATTAATACAGTTCAAAGTTCGAACATCGATGATATCGTCTGCTCTGTTTTATTATGGTTCTAAATCCACCCAATACGACATCCGATTCAAGCCCGATCTTTTGTCACATTCTGATCATGGATCGCTATGTTGAATATTCCAAAACAACAGAATTGGCGTTGAACCAATTAAGATTATACACAAATCATCCAGCTATCATTCAACAAGAACTAAACTGAAATTTAAGTATGCTATGACCAAACAATTTGATCCGCCTCGGAGACTCCTAATGAACTAGTTTGTTTGTTTCTTATTATTGTTTTTGTTGTAGTCATCGGTTTTTCTCTCTTTCTTTTCTTTATTTTTTTTCCAATGGATGAAGGCCTGTAAGCTTTAAACCTTACAATAGTTTTGTATTCAGTTTCCCTTCATCTTTCGCTGTTTATTTTGGGATTAGGAGGGTCCTATTTTGAAGCTGGACTATTAATATTGTTTTTTTATCAGTGGTCCAAAACGAGAATGAAATAGCAAAAAGAACAAAAAAACAGGTGAATTATGAAAACAGGTGAATTATGAAACTTTGATCATAAAAATCAGCAGTCTAGATTGAACAAAACCCTTCTATACCGAAGAGGATCCCATTCCCTACAATAATAAATTAGGATCCTCTCCTCTATGGGAACAGAATCCTATTTTAAATCTGAATCGTTAATTTTTTTAGATCAACAGTCTAAAAAAAAATGAAATCAAAAAAATAAAAAAGGAAAAAAAACTGGTGAATTCTATTCACAATCCGAATTGAACAAAGACTCTTTCATATGGGAAAGGATCCTGTTCCTACTGTAATCCCCCCACCAGACAGAGAGAGGGCAATGGATTGTATACATCAAACACCACCAAAACCATGCTTCTTTCGTTAGCTTACAGAATATTCAAACGTGTCAGATCCACATAATACCCAGAAGAAAAAATGCAAACAGATTAATGAACTAAATTATCTACCAGTGCAGCTTCAAACCACTCATTTATCAGACAGAATTGACTTACTTCTTGACAAAGAAAAAATTGAATGGAAGACTCAAATTTATAAAATTAGCACAAAACAGCCTTAATACAGATGGTCACACTCCCTAGTCAAGAAATGCATAAATCACAGGAAATGGAAAATGCGACATACATTTGGCATCATTTGCATTAAATATACATACATTTGATTATGTTTCCATCTGTATATAGGCAGTATTCCAAATTGAGTATTATTCTAGCAGAAAAAGGTTAAGGGGTAAACAGGATAAAGGGATAAGGAAACACGGATAAAGCAACAGCAATATTGCTCTAGCATTGGACCTGAACCACAAATATAACAGTGAATGATATTGGGGACCTGATAACAGTTGCATTTGTTGCGGTCAGGTCATCAAGGAGGGCCAGCCAAATTCCTCCATCATCCATTAAAGTTCGAATTCTTCTTCTCTGAGAGCCATTTCTGCAGCCTCTTCATCCTTCTCATCAAGGACGAAGTACTCATTACTCTCGACCGGTCTAAACATGTAGAACATCACCGAGTAAAATGCAAGACTGACAATCTCCTCAGCAGCATTACTGACCCACTGGTATTTGTATGCGGCAATAGTTCTCAGCGCAAACACTACTATACGCGTAAAGTATAAATACCCAATGACAACAATGTAAAACTGCCTGAAAAGTGTCAACTTAGCCAAATTTCTAGCAGCCTTCCCATCGGTCTTGGACGTTTCCCGCAGAGATCTTATAGACCACAGAATGGGGAAAATTATGGCACAACAACAGATGATATCTACAAGCAAGAAGACTTGATTCCATGTAACCCAATCCTTGATAAAGGGCCCTGTCTCACCGATCACAACAGAAGCGACATTGGCCAGAACCTGAAGCGGGATCACAATCATCAACACTTTCTTCTCCCTCTCTTGCAAGAACGGTTTCAGAAAGGACCACCCAGTCCCGATCAATATGATAACTGTGAAAAGCAACACAACCCGAATAAACTGAAATATATAAAACAAAACATCCCACCCATGAGGGGTTCCAGAGACCTTGACATAATGCTTGTCCTCAGCGGCGCAAATCAGATTCAAAGCCTTTATTAGAAGCAAACCGGCCATCAATAAATGGATCCGATGAACGGATCGCTTATTTTTGTAACAGACATGAGCCCAGAAACCCAAGAAAACTAAGTAGGCGAGGAAGAATAAAAATAAGAGGGTGGGAAGCTGGGTTTGACCGGCAGGGAGATAGTCCTTAGAACCGTCGGAATCAAGATTATAGACCTCAGTGCGAACGGCCATGGAGACTGAGGTTTCAGGAGCGCAATTGGCAAAGAAAAGGCTGTATTCATTGGGAGAAGTAACGGGGTAAGATCGATTAAAGGAGGAATGAGGAGGGGGAGAAAGGTCACCGAAAGTGAAGAGACGGAAGATGTAGTGAGACTCGAGGACACAGAAGGAAGGGTTTTCCTGGATCTCGAGGAGGACTTGGAGAAGGCTTTCTTCGTTGAGAAGGAAGAAGCCGAGACGAGAAGACTCGGGTTGAGCTGCGGAGGAGAGGACAGCGACCGAGACCGATGAGACCGAAATTGCAACGTAACCCTTGTGGGTGAACCCGAATTTCTCAAACAGTATCATAGGTCGAGTATCGGAATTTATTTGGAGGGATTTGATCTCGGCGGTGGAGGAAGAAAGAATGGACAATAGGAGGAGAATAAGGAGGAGAACGGAGAAGGCTGGTTTAGTCATGTCGACGGCGACGCCGCTGGCGGAGGAGCTAGCAGTAACAGCTATCGGTGGTTGCGATTGGTGACTCCGAGGTGACCAATGCAAGCACCCTCAAGTCAATTGATTCCAAACTAGATGTGTCGTATTCGCTATAGTGTATCGTGTTGGTGAGCTATAGTGTCACAAACGACGTGTCGTGTTCGCTGCCGTATTACGACTTATAAAATTTTCTGGGCCTTAAACACTTGGAGATGCAAGGAGGCCCAATTACTATTTGGGTCTACATGCTCAACACATGGACCGTGAGTTTCGTTTGTTGTACTTATGAGGGGAGCGAAGTGCATGCGAAACACGTGCAACTAATGTTGGCCTAATTCCCTTGGTCTGTCGTGCCACCTGCCAAACAAAGCTTTATGCACAGAGAACATCGTCACCGCCCGCCAAGGGTGTCCCTTACCCTAAAACCCTTCCATTTGATTGGCTCGTTTCATCCCTGTGATACTGGTTATGCCCTCACTCTTCCATCGATATTCCAATTTAGCCATTATCACGTTGTCATGGTGACACGTCACCGAGATCCCTCGATTCTCCTCAATTGGTATTAAAGTTTCATTAATTTCCATAACTACCTCATCCATATCAGTTTTTTTTTAAATGTTTACTTTTTTTCTTTTTTCCATTCACTCACCACCAAATTGAGGTTAGTCATTACACAAGTCAATGCAATGCTGTTTAGTTTCATATCCTTTATAATTTCTAATTTCATTTCCCGATTATGAATATGTACAGCTTATTAATCTCAAGGTCTCGTTCCCTCGGGCCATAATCTAAATGGTCATATATAGTGAATCACGTGGTCAAAGCATGTCATAATTAAATAGTTGGCTAAATACCGAAGTACACCGAAAAGAAAAAAAAATGGGAAGAAAACCGGAGGACATACGACCAGGGGTATTTTGGTCTTTGGAGATGATTTATCACGAATATTCTTTAAGCCTTCTAATAAATGCGAATTTTTTTAATTTTTCTCGGTAGCCAAACGAGGTGGTTGGGTTTCCCGTTTCGTCCATGCAAACTCAGCGACCCAGCACGAAAAGTAATTGGAAATGACCGAAGGAGCCCTGGCTCGCTTTAGAGTTAATACGTTGTTTGGCAAGTATTTTACCCGTAATATTGATGAAAAAAGGGAGTAATTGAACATTTCCAGTCCGGGAATACCTATTTAATGCTGAAGAAGATTGTTCTGACTCTGATTCCCGTTTCGCTCTATTATTCAATCCTCCAGAAAGTCCAGACTTTAAGCCTGTAAGGAGGATTGACAGCATCAAGAGGTAGTTCAAGAATTTCAAGAAAACTCAAAGAAATCTCCCGCAATTTTTCGAGCTACCAGATTGGAGCTCTGAATCTGTAAGCCAGACCGCCTTTATTGATACTCCTAACCTTGCATTTTTTGGTCCTGATTCTATTTTGGAACTTCGGACGGTAAATGTTAGTTTTTTCCCCCTCTTTCTGGGACGGGTTTTGATATTTCATATTTCCGAGTTAATTTTTTGTTGGCTTTGTTCACTTTCCAGTGTCAAGCGATATAGTCGAAGTTTCGGGATTTGAGCACAGTATTGTGCATGTTGCAAAGTGTCAAGTTTCATTCCATCTTTCCCTACAAATTTTGGGTAATTCAAGTGGGCACTGATGTTTGAATTCACTTGAAATCTTGTTTTTGCCCTCCATCTTATGCTATGCAGAGCTTTTATTGAACAAGAACCTAATCAGGGGAAAGAAAATAAGAAATTCAGATATCTAGAGCCAAGTTGATTGAAAGAATAATTTATGCATATCGTTGGTCTTGCTTTGATAGAAAGCAAGGCTTAAACGTCAAAGTTTAGTTTTTGGTTTCCCAAAGTTTAAGTGGTTCATTAGCAATTGACGAAATGAATGTGGTGGGCAAAGTTGGAAGCCTGATTAGCCAAGGTGTCTATTCAGTTGCAACACCTTTTCACCCCTTTGGTGGGGCTGTTGATGTGATTGTTGTTCAGCAACAAGATGGGACATTTCGAAGCACACCATGGTATGTCCGGTTTGGTAAATTTCAGGGTGTTCTCAAAGGTGCTGAAAAGATTGTCCGTATAAATGTCAATGGCGTTGAAGCAAACTTCCACATGTATCTTGATAATTCAGGGGAGGCTTATTTTGTAAAGGAGGTGCATGATGATGAAGGAATGGAGTCAAATGGTACTGTTGAAGATCTCAATGACTCTGCATTTACCCGAGAGCACCATGGTATGGAAATTGATGATACTGATGGTCATAGATTTGCTCATACAGCCTCTGATTTAGAGGTGCTTAATTTGAAAGGTGAAGGTGATTCTTCAGACTTGCCTCGAGTCCAAAGGACAGAATCTGATAGTGGTCGGAGATATTATGATTTCCAAGATGAGCAGTCCTCTTATGAAGGCTCAGCTGAGTTGTCAAAATATGGGTCAAATCCATATGAGAATCTAGAAGGAGAAAGTTATGTTGATTCACAGGGCTCCCATCCAGAAATGGTGTTGGTGAGTGTGGATGGTCATGTATTGACGGCCCCTATCTCAGACTTAGAGAAGAATACGAACAATGTGCAGTTAGAAACTCCTCAGTTCCATCTGGGCCCAGGAGAAGGGACTGAATTTTGTGAAGGCAACGAGGAGTTTATTTCTAATGAAAATGGTTGGGCTGCTGATTATATAAGCCAGCTGGATGCTTCAGCAGCTGATGTTCCAACTGGTGGCCATTGCAACACTGATGGTGATGGTAAGGTTTCTCAGCTTGGGCCAGAAGTTTGCCAGGAAGAGGAGGGACGTATTCACCAGGCACAGGAAATCTCCTCTATTGAAAGTCAAGCAGAAGGCTGTCATACACAAAATGATTCAGTAGAGGTCCCATCTGGTATGAAGAGGGAGAATGTTTTCAAAAGCTGTTTGGAGCTACAAGAACTTGCTCAGCAGGTTGGAAATGCTGATTTACCAGACAAAGACGGTTCCTCAATGGGGACTTCAAATTCAGTTGAGGAATCTAACACAAGTGCAGTGGTTGATGAAAAAGAACAAGGGAGCCTTGCACACTCTAAATGCAATGATGAGTCATCTCCTTCTGATGCTTCTGCATCTTCTAATGGCCATAGATCTTTAAAATTAAAACTCCCAGAGATAGAGAAAAAGGCATCAGGAGAAGTTGACACTGACTCTGGCTGTCATTATGATACCACCTATTCTGTATGCAATGATGAACATACAGGCAAGTCAGCATCAGTTGGGAGGCTAGATGATATTCAACAAACCCCTGCACTTGAAGATGATAGCAATAAAAGTGAAGTGGTGGAACCTCAAACAGCAGTATCCATTGAAGGTGGCCAAAGTCATTCAGGTTTGAGCAAGACCTATGCTGCAAATTAGTTGTTCTTGGATTATGATCTGCAATTATTAGTTTATTTTAGGGGAGTATTTATTCACTCTCGTTTGTCTTAAAATTTGCAGGTTTTGAGATCTCACTTTGTGGCCATGAACTTAAGGCTGGTATGGGTTTGGTTGCCGCTGCTGAAGCATTTGAAGCACATCAGATATCTGCCGATGACTTTAAAGTTTCTGCATCGTCCATAACTAAGGATGAAAATCTCATTATAAAGATTAAAGAGAGGTACTTGCCATGGGAAAAGGCCTCTCCTATTGTTCTTGGAATGGCTGTGTTTGGTTTAGATTTACCTGTTGAGCCCAAAGATACAATTCCTGTGGAACAGGATGATACACTGAAGTCCAGGGATGATGATAATGGATCTTCTTCATCTGTACGCCGATGGAGACTCTGGCCTATTCCTTTTCGGAAAGTCAAAACAATTGAGCACACTAATAGCAACTCATCAAACGAGGAGGTATTTGTAGATTCTGAGCCTGGTTGGCAGAATTCTCTAGGAGAGTCAACTCCAACTCCTACATCCAGTGGCCAGAGGTCTCCTCACAAGCAATTAATAAGGACAAATGTACCCACTAATGATCAGATAGCATCTTTGAATCTGAATGAAGGTCAAAATTTGGTAACCTTCAGTTTCCCTACCCGGGTTCTTGGAAAACAACAGGTTTGGTATTCATCTATATAGTAATATACATATAATGGTTTTGGTTTTCTTTATTGAAGCGTGAAATTTTTATTACATTACAGGTTGATGCTCATATATACTTATGGAAGTGGAATGCGAGAATCGTAATTTCAGATGTTGATGGAACTATTACCAAGTAAGGCTTCTGATAATGCATAATATGTTATTAAACTTGATATGGATGCTATGTCATTGTTGTTATCTGATGAACCCCCTTACCCTGTAACAGTAATAAAGATAACACAGATATGGACTGAATAATATGAATGTTACTAATTGGAAAATACCCAAAGGCAATACACAAACTCCTTGACATTCGAGTGGCTAGGACACTCTCCTCACTACCAATTTCTTATTCAAACCCTTCTCCTGACAGCTACATCTGCATTTATAAACCCCCTTATCCCCTTCCAACATCCTAGGTGGTTAGTTAGTTACAACCATATCCCAACTAACCTACTGTCTTATTCCTTCTACCATACACCTTTACATTTTTATTTAATGCCTTCCTCCTGCTGTACTTTAATAGAGGCTCATCATTATCCTTCTCAATCCTCTCTTTGTTCCCCACTTCATTGGATGTTTATGTTAGAATAATATATTGCTGTTAGCCAAACTTTGAAAATTTTGTATATATAATGCCATGAAACTTTTTGAGCATAAACCATATTAGGAATGGGATGCTTCGGTCTTCGGTTGAAATTTTTAGTTCTGTCATTTCAGGATCTGGCTTTGAGATAGCCTTATGGCGTACTCATATGGCTTGTTTATATGGCATTTAGTCAGAGTGGATTTGACAGTTAATTACACATATTTTGTTACCTATTTATTTATTTATTAGTATATTCCCCTTGGTGATGGGATTTGCTTCAGTGCTTCAATTTGGGTTTCAGCTACTGTTTTTTTTTTTTTTAAATGGGGGTGCCCCTTGTAGATGTCTATAGGGATTAGAGGGCTTTGTTGTACTAGCCCCTTTGATGGGCTCATGGGTTGGCTTTGTTTGAGTTTTGTTTCCCCTAGGAGGATCTCTTGTCCTGTTCTTTCTGTTGCTTTTTCTTTTCCTTTTGTACTCCCCTTTCTTTTCTAATGAACTTCTTCTTTTTCTATCATTTTTTCATTGCTTTATTCTTCAAAATAAAAATGTTTGAAGTCAAGCATCCTGCCTTCCTCATGTGCTATATCAATATGCTGGTTGGGCAGGGAATAAGAAATCCCTTTCTGTTGTAGTTAATGACTTCAGCCATCGGTTCTTTAGCTTGTAACCTTGTGGCTCTTATGATGATAAGCATCTTTCTTTTCCTTATTTGTGTAATATATAAAATTCTCCCTGAGATTTTTCATCTAGACCCTGAATAAAATGGACATATATTATTTTTTTGGCTGTATATCCTTGATGATTAACACAATTCTTGGTGGTTTTCAGTGGCAGCATTTACCCATGCCAGCTTTCTCTGTCTTGCTTGAAAATGCCCTTACAAGAATTATTGAAAAAAAGAAAAGAGAAGATCGAAAAAGATTTCCATGATTTCATTTGATGTAAATACTAGGCAGACATTTCTTGCATGAACCTTTACTAAAAAAACATAGGGAATTAAAGGCAGAGCTTCAGTATGGTTTCAGAATCACAATCAACACAATTAATTTTGTTATCCTTTCAGGTCTGATGTTTTGGGACAGTTCATGCCTTTAGTTGGTAGAGATTGGACACAATCTGGAGTGGCAAGGCTTTTCTCTGCCATTAAGGTTTGCATATTTCTTATATGTACACATCTAAATTTGTTATTTATTTTGTTATGATTCATTAATACCTCTTCACACTATTTTTCTTTTAACTAGGTTGTTTAATTCTACAACAATAATAAAGGATTTTTGGTAGGGAGAAAAAAGGCAATTTAATCGCCATATAACTTCTTTATACTTATCGGTTATTTTATTTGCTAGGATGAGAGGATTGCAGACTGTAAGTGCTTGTTGCTTCTGTAGTGATGTAACAAACACTTTATTGAGTTGTCATAACTATAGATCTATGACAATGTATATACATGTCAACTTAAATGGATTTGCAAGGGCTGAACGCAGATCCTCTGAATTTTGGCTCGAGATTGTTCAGCAAATGGACCTGAAGCCTGGTTCAAGTCTGGTTTGCTCAATGAGCAAGCACAGTTGAGTTGAGTAGAATGCTAGTCAGATGATCATAAACAGTATACATAGTCTGCTTTTATGACCATACCACGTTTGATGCTTTCTTTTTGCCTATTTCACTTTGTATGATTATTTCCTACTTAAGTTCTACTTGCATTTAGTTGTAATTTGCATGCTACTATATTTAATGGTTATGCCTGTCTAATGTTAAATGCAGCCTATTATGCATGATGTAATCATGATATCTATTAAATTATCCAGAAGATTAATGTCTAATATCAGGACCTGCTTTTGTGTCAGGAAAATGGATATCAACTACTGTTTCTGAGTGCCCGTGCAATTGTCCAGGCATATCTAACTAGGAGCTTTTTGATTAACCTGAAACAGGTATTGAAACATCCCAGCATTCTTCGATCGCTAACATCTTTTTTCAATATTAGGAGTCATATGTACTTATGAAGTAGCTGCAGCTAGGAACCAATTTGTGCTATTTTCTTTGTAAGAGATTTGGCATAGAACAATAATAATAAGAGTGTATGGTGGCCTCAACTTCACTATTAGTCTTTCAAAGTAATATGGATTTTGATTTAACAACCAAATTTTTTATTAACTATCTGCTTGCTCTTTTGGCTGTTTGATTATGTCACCTTGGTTATACTTGCAGGATGGCAAAGCATTACCAAATGGACCTGTGGTTATTTCGCCTGATGGTCTGTTTCCCTCACTTTACCGAGAAGGTGAGTAATGTAACTAAGGGTGCATTGGATGCTATGTGTGGTATATGCTGTTAGCTTTCAGCTTTGTGATGAGAACAATTGACCTTCCTTTTCACTGATGCCCTTATGCTTTTTTACATGTCGATGCTATGTTTAATGTTGATCAAGACTTAGTGCTGTCAAATGTCAATATCAAATAAAAAGAAGATGGTATAAGATGGCCAAAAAAGGGCGGGACGTGTTTGGGGTTGGGGGGGGGGGGGAGAGACAAACAATTTATGTTATGATTGCAAAAGACATTAGTGATTGTAAAGCATTAATTTCAGCAAAATAAACTTGTTTGAATATTTGAAGGCCAATAAACTCAACCATTTTTAGTCAATTAGAGCACTCCGATTCTGATAAACTGAAGCAGCTGCTTTTATATGGAGCCTGTACGTATCTTCTTGATTGCTTATCAAATTTTCATTGGTTTTTATTGTTTGTGAAAAAGCATTACCAACTTGCATATTCATTATGGTCAAGTCATGGAATATAATAAACTGTGGTTTACCTGATCCTCGCCTACAGATTGAATATGGTCAAGTCATGGAATATAATAAACTATGGTTTACCTGATCCTCGCCTACAGATATTTTTATCAAGCATTAATACTTGTATGTTTATGTACTGCCTGTCCTTATTCTGTGGAAGTGATTTTGATTCATCTCTGACTAACACGTTGTGTTTGGCCTCTATGTATTGATTGAAGTGATAAGAAGAGCACCTCATGAGTTCAAGATCGCTTGTCTAGAGGTAATTCCCTGAACGTGAAACCTTGTCTAAGTAACTTGAAAACACATAAAAAATCATTGTTTTGCCAATGTTATATTGTACATGTTCTGAATTTTGCAGGATATTAGAAAACTTTTCCCTGCTGATTATAACCCATTCTATGCGGGATTTGGCAATAGAGACACAGATGAACTTAGTTATCGGAAGATTGGTATTCCAAAGGGCAAGATATTTATTATTAACCCCAAGGTGTGCATCCTGTATTGATATTTCTTACAACTTTTCCTAGGTAGTGGGTATTGACCAAAACACCTATGAAATCTAACAGGGCGAGGTTGCTATAAGTCATCGTATCGATGTGAAATCATATACATCATTACATACCCTTGTCAATGATATGTTTCCCCCAACTTCTTTGGTTGAGCAGGTAAGAAATTAGAAACAAAACATGATTGACTATTTCAAAACTCACTTTAACAACTTACAAAATGGATTTTTTATTTTTGAACCTTGCAGGAAGACTTCAACTCATGGAATTACTGGAGAATGCCATTGCCAGATATTGAGTAGTTCATTACATGAGGTGGCCATAGAGTTCCGTTTGACAAGGATCAGAATGGTAATTCAAGATTTTAACCGAAATGCCATACATTCCTGAAACAGAATCTCCACGATTGATGATTGAAATGTACGCTTCTGTACTAAATGATCCTTTTTGGGAATAAGTTCTGGGCTTCTTGTTGATCTCCATTAATTCTTTGTTTAACGTAGTCCGTGCATCAATAGAATTGTAGAACATTTGTCAATCACCAAAGCAGAAAATTTAGAACATTTGGTTTACATGTTGTAGCAGAGTAAACCTTGTACATTTTTTGTTGGGAGATTGATCAAGGAATAATAGCATAGATGCCTTTACTCAAAGCACTGTCTTTTTCTCTAGTTATAGTTTTCGGTGGAAGGATGCCTTTTTTTGTACGTAGGTGACTTCATCAAGTTATGTTTTTGCTGTATTCTACAGAAACCCCCCCCCCCCAAAAAAAAAAAAGAAATAAGTCAACCTTATTCTATAAGTTATCTAGTAAAAAATGTGCTTTTATTACATAGAAAAAAAAAAGGAGAATTGCTCCTCTACATTTGGTGATAAAAAATATAGAATGAAGTTGAAATCTCAGTCGTTCAATTATTAAATGAACGATCAAAATTGTATTGATAAAAATTAAAAAAAAATTATATTTTTAACTTTATTCATTTAATTATAATCATTTATTTAATGATTAAATAATTAAAATTTTAATTTTATTTTACATTTTTAGCCACAAATTATAGAAGAGTCATTCTCTTTCCAAAATAAAAAGAAAAGAAAAACTCGGTATTAAGCTGCGTCACTGGTGGCCATTGTTCTAAGCGTGCAAATTTTACGATAAGTATTCGGTTTTTCTTATTCCTATTCTATAAAAGCAAAGTAAGAAGAATAAACATCAATTATAATGAAACGATCAAGACTCGGGACCATTTAAGAGTTTTTTCCAACCCCCCCCCCCCCCCTAATAGGACGCATCAAGGATAGGCCCAGTAATGTGGACGTGGGTCCACCAAAAAAGGAAAGTAACGGTAACAACGAACGACCCCAGGTGCTGGGAAGTTGAAGACTTGGCGGCTTGGGGAAGCGCCAAACAATATGGGGGCGAATCAGCAAAAAATAAAAAAAAAGGTGGGAGTCAATTTGGTCAACTCGAGGATTTAGAAAATGTGAGGCGAAACTGAAGGCACATAAATCGAACTTGATGCCAGCGACCAACGTTGGCCGTGTTGCCTAAGCGCTTGATCTCTTCCTTCCTTCGCCATTTCCATCTCTGCTCTTCTCGCTTCCTAATCCTAATCCCAATCCTAATCCTAATGCCATTCCTTCTCTTTCTTCTCGCTTCCCACCCCATCCTCTCCTCCCTGCTCCTGCTTTCGCCAATTCTTTCATCGCCATTCAATCCATGAAAAATCGATTCCGGAATCTGCAAACCCCGACCAATTTCCAATCTCTTGTCATTTTTTTTATCCTCCATCGGCTGCAATTTCTTTTTCTACATGCACGTATTCTGTGTGAGCCATTGATTTTTGGAAAATACGGAAGAGATCAGCATCGCTTTTTCTGTATGTATACGGACGCGGAGAAAGAAGATTAGCGTACAAGAATAACGTGGTGAGGAAGGATGTCGTGGGTAAGATCAGCGGTGAGCAGAGCGGTGGAAGTCGGAGGTCAAAGCAACATCACTCGCACCGTCCGCAGCTACGCTGATACCGTCGTCCACCACGCAAGCAATGCCGTTGCTGGTGGCGCCAAAATCATCCAAGAGCGGATTGTATATACCGACACTCTTTTCCCCTTTTTCATTTTAAATTCCAGAATGGGAGAAATGGTTTCGTATTCTGATAATTCAAGGTGGCAATGTCACATTGCGGAAAGAATAATTCTCTTCAAGGGTGTTGCATTCCTCCCATTGCCAAAGGCTGTTTTACATATTCATTTTGGGGCTTTTTTTTTTCGGATGATTAGAATTTTTTATGTATTGCTTGAATGGTTTTGTCTAACAGGGCAATCGGAATTTGCAAAGCTTTAAGGTTACTGTAAAACGATTAGAAGAAGTTTCAGTTTCATGTAGAGGGGCAGAGAGAGTTCAATTACTAAGAAGGTGGCTGGTTGCGCTTAATGAAATTGAGAGACTATCTACAGGCTTCACTGAGTTCGATACAAAAGATCCAGAAGACCAGCTTTCTACTGATGAATCCAGGGATTCACCGACGAAACCAACTTTGGTCTGTGAACCAATTTTGTTTCTTCACTTCCACATTGCAGTTGCATTTTCTTGCTATAACGAATGGTCTATCAGTCTTACTTCTTTGCAGTACCCACGCTTTTTACCTGTACTCAGTTCGTACTTCTTATATACGGCTTTTTAGTAGTAATTCACAACATAAAACTATGGGCAGGTTTATTATGCTGACCCTGGCATGATAGGTGAACCGAGAAATTTTCGTCATGTCTTTCTTTACAGTCAAGCTCTTGAGGGCATAACATTGTCAATGGTGAGTTGAAGAATTGTTGGTGGTTTTTCTGCATTTTTTTTTTTTATTCATAGTCTTGGTTATTTACTCTGCTGTATCGAATATTTGGGTTAGTGTTAGATGACAGCCGATACCCAACTGCGTCATGTATTTTCTCTACAGAACTCTCTCTTACAATGGGCTTGGGTTGTCTGTGGGTTTAACAGTGTTATAGTTGTTCAATGTTAGATTTTTTCACGTAGCAATGAGAATGTAAACTGCAACACAAGGATTAATCCTATTATGTTTGATGTCTATAACCCCACTACATTCTGGGCGGGGGAAAAACATGCATTCTATGGTACTAGAATTTGATTCATGATTAGAGTTCATTGGTAATGGACCTAATGGCACCCATTAGATATGAAAGTACAAAACTAACAATGATCCTATTATGGATCAGGAAAACTACATTTGCCTACTAGATTGAAGTTTGCTTGTCCTAATAAAAGTTCCAGTCCTGATGATTCCTGACCTACTATCTATCTTCTGTGAGTTTTTATTTGCAGCTGCTGAGCTTTTATTGAGCTTAACCTTAGGTTAACTCTTCTGTGATGACTCAGATACTTGAAGCACCAAACAAAGAAGAAATTTCATTACTTTCAGAGATATACGGGTAATTTAGTAATTTCATCTTTCTTTTTTATTCATAAAAATCTTATCATAATTGATTTTACTGGGTCCAAATGTCTTTGTTATAAAAAAGTTAGTAGTTGCCTATTTGGAAAACAAAAGTACAAATTTTCCCCTAAAATCATAATAAAAGAAAAACTTGCTTAAAAGACTGCTTCTACAGGCTCTGTCTTACAGGAGGAAAGGAAGTACGTACTGCTGTGTTGTCCAGCATTCAGGATCTGGCAAAAGTATTTTCTGGATATGAAGACGAAGTACTGGTAATGATGTGAATAATTTCTTTATTAGCATTGTTGCATTACTTGTATGGGGCCAATACAAACCCACTCACCTGAAATTGTGAGTAGACTTGTTTGCAAAAAAAGGATTTATTGGTGAGAAGAGAATAATAGATAAAATGAAGTTATTACAAACTCATTGTCATCGAGGTATCAAATTGAATGCGCTTGCTAGATTTTTTTCTAAGGTGTATCAAGATATTTGTAAACTGGTGTTCACCTTAGAACAGTGCTTTGATATGTGGCAGTTTGTGTTTTGATTTTTTCCCACATCATCCTTCCTCCATGACCATATCTAGCTAGTTTACCAGTTATTGAATACTAAACTTTCCTTTTCAAGATTGGTATTTTTATATGCTAAAATACGTGGTTTCTAATTGCCCCTCCCCCTATTTATGAATGAAAATGGATGGCCTACCCAGCTCCGAATTTCCATTTATTGTGTCCACAAGGTATATACACCTTAAGTTTGCCATACGTTGCCAACTCAAGATTGTATTTGTCAGTTCCAGTTTATGGATTCAAAAGGACTAATCGTAAGGCATTATTCCTATCTGGTTTATTTTTAACCTCTCGTCAATTTTGTTGCTTGAGGCGATCCTCTGACTTTTTGGATTTGTTGCTTCTTATATTGGCTTGAACCTCAGCTTCTAGCTCTGTAAAATCTAAAAATTAAGTACAATTTTAGAAGCAATATCTGGAGATATATGCACTTATTTGACATCTTGATTTCTTTCTTTCTCCCACCTTATTTGTTTTATCAGGCAAAGCGAGAAGAATTGCTTCAACATGTCCAAAATGCAATTGCCGGGATGAAAATACATGCTGATCTCATGAGGTTGTTGCTAAGCATATCTTAGTTGATGCTTGTTTGACCTAGAGATGTGCTATTGTTTAGCACATGAGGTTAAAAATAAATACTGATCTCATGAGATTGTTGCTAGCATATCTTCATCGACGCTTGTTTGACATTGACACATGATAATGTTTAGCAGCGGATATCATATGCTAATGTATGCTTTCGTTATGATGTGTCAGCACCAAGTACTATTGCTCACTCATGCATGCATGGTCTAGAAACATTTTTGGCATAGCTACATGTACAGACCTTGATCAATTGGAGCATCACTTCTTTATGTCTAATAGAAATAATCATGCATCGTTACTGCCATGTACTATGTTTCAATCGGCCAGAGCTACACTACCTTATTAGTTATATATTATATATAAATCATGTACATACTTATTATTTGTATCCATTGCTTTTTCTGTATTTGGGACAAAAGCCCATCTTGAGGACTAGTTTTGACTTGTATATAGGAAACACTAAAATATTTCACTGTTATTTAATATTGAAGGGAATCATTTTCAGAAGTCTATATAATTAAATCAATTATTAAATTCTTCAACTTCATAGAAGTGCAGAGTGTGATATCATCTTAAAATATTTCTGTGGATGTCAATTTTTTTAATCTATTATTCCCAGATGCTCAGATTTTGCATTGCTTATATCTTCTTGACTTATTGTATGTATCAAGTATTGACATTGATAAAATTGAATTTATTTATGTTCTTATTTATTTTTTGTCCTCTGTGTGTGATACTTCTCCTCCCTCAGAATAGATGACGAGACCAACAGTCTAAAGGAACAAATTGAGAAAATAAAGGACAAAAAAACAGATGAAGACTCTGTAAAATCAACCAATGAGATGCCCATTGTAGCATTAGAGGTGAGCTTGAGTTTCTTACAACCTGGTGCAAATGGGCAGAGCTACCTGCCATCCATCTACACAGAAACACAAAAATAGTTGTGTAAATGGTCTGATAATTGCCATGGTGGACAGAGGGATTTTTTTTTTTTGGGGTGTTTCTATTTTGATCTTTTAAATGAGATTGTTGTTGTCGTTTTTTTTTTTTGGGAAACTTGAATAGAGGTATTTCCAATATTTCTATTTTTGTGCACTGAGTTTTTGTTTTCCACCTTCACTTTTTACTGTTCCTTTAAAGCTTTAATTTCTTTACTTGCTACTGTCATTTCTTCAATATGCAAGATAAATTAATGAAATATACATATATATATATATATATATATTCATGCATTCATTCAGGTTCCTCTCTTTAATTAGGAAGGAAAAGTATAATAATGTTTTGTTCAAACTTCAAACATGTAGTTGATTGTACAAGTGCACGCATGTGTAGCAGAAATGTCTCAACTCCCACTTGGATTTTAATTTACAGCTAATCTTTTTTCCGATCCATTTTTTTTTAGCAGTCCTTTGTTTACTACAAAAAATAACAAGAGTTTAAATAACTATACTTGTTATTTATCTAGAATTTGAATATAACGAAGTGAATGTTTAAATATTATTGGATCTGTAGTTGGATCTGAATGGCCTATGTTTTTTGTAAAGAAATAAGAAGCAACCAAAAAAAAAAAAGATGAAATATAATTTTTGTAAAAGTTGAATATTGATCGAATGTCATGATGCACAAGTGTCATAAATGAAACAATGAAATTAAAGTATCAATATGATATGATATAATGTATTCTCACAAGCTTGACTACATAGTTGCCTATATGTTTATTGGCTCATGTTATAGCAAATTGAAGGAACAACTCATTTGATTTAAAGTTTTATGATCTCGTAGGTTCTAATAATCCTGAGTAATGTGCTTGTGCTAACATGGGTGTCTAATTTTCTTAATTACAATATTAGAGCTCCTTTCTTATGATGCTGTTTTTCTTAAAGTCAAGGTAGGTTAAATCTTAAAATCTATATGTTAACTATCTATCATGTATTTTTTTTTTAATTAATGCTGTAGCTGTTTTATATCTGCACATGAACATCTACAGCTTCCAAGGAGATTTTAGACAGTGCTTAAAGGAATTAATATCATATACTTAAGTACAGGTGTATAAAGAAGTGACCCCTGAACATTTTGGTTTAATTTCAGGCCCTTGATGAAGCTGTTTTACAAATTCAAGCATGTTGTAAGTTGGAGGAACTCTTACTGAAGAAGAAACACTTTAGCTATGGTGATTCTCCAGAACTTCATGCTGAAAAGGTCTTGTGCAGTGATTTCTGTAGTCTTTTCTTCTTCTCTTTCTCCTCAATCATCTTATTGCCGTAAGTTCTTGTTTCTTTTCCTGATTTGTGTGGGGTCAGAGCTTTTACTCTCCATATCCTTTGCCCCGCTGACCTTCAATGTCTTAACAGAAAAAAAATTCTTAAGACTCAATTCCCCAAGTTGTTAATTGATATTTGTTTATGTCCCAATAGCATCAAAGCTGCAGCACTTTATCTTGAGTTAACTGAATCTTATGTTTTGGGGAGGAAGATTTGAAATGGGCTTGTGAAGGAATTGGAGTTTGACCTGTCGTAGTTCAGCTTCTAAATGTTTATCCTTGACTTATTTCATCTTAAAATTGATACGACGGTGGTTTATTAGACTTTCGAATGTCTCTTTTCCCTTGGTCTATAACCTTCATGTTAGCAGTTTGCTATAGAGGTCTTTCTTTGAATTCAATTCCAATAATTGGGATGTAAAAATTTCCTTTTGATCTACCATTTTAAGAATGGCTGATATCTTTCGCCACATGTCCAAGCTTCCAAGTTCCAAATCCCTCATTTTTAGTCAAATACATTTTAGCATGGCACCAAAAATTGGAATTTACCAAGGTATATTTGAATTTTGGAATACCCAAGTATAATGCAAAGCCAATATTATTTCTGTTTTCTGGGATCCATATTGCATTGATAGTCAGCAACTTTTGCAATTTGGAATAAATTTTCTATTCACAGTACAACATGGATACTTAGCATTCTGCTTTTGGTTTTTTAATTATTGTTGGTTGAAGTTGTATGTTTGGATTGCTTGCAGGTTGATAAATTGAAAGT
This sequence comes from Biancaea sappan, assembly GCA_037074585.1. Classification (NCBI taxonomy): domain Eukaryota; kingdom Viridiplantae; phylum Streptophyta; class Magnoliopsida; order Fabales; family Fabaceae; genus Biancaea; species Biancaea sappan. Next base: position 49,899,593 of record CM073496.1, on the reverse strand, counting down.
TTTATCAGAGTCTCTTGCAAATTCTGCCTCAAAAGCTGAAGCTCGAATCTCAGAACATAGGTACCTGAAATAGTTATTACAGTTTCTTAACATGCTCTTTTCTGGTGTATATTGTGCTTGCACAGACACTTGTGCCTTGGTTGAGCGTAACACACTCTCATTGTCATTAGCTCTTCCCTAGTAGGATAGACCTGATTTACATTGTTATAAAGTGCATTTTCTCATGCTGCATCAGTCTGATTTACTGATATTATCATCTACTTTTGGACCAGTGTAATGAGTTGGCATGGAAAAAATGGAAATGTTGACCTTGGCTGAATACTGTAACATATAATGCCACTGATTCTCATTGCTGTTCTCTAACAGAACTCAAAAAGAAGAAGCGCTTGGTTTTCGGGCGATTAAGTCAAATGAAGTCAGCCAAGTTGAGAAGGTACATTTTACTCAGAAGAAGGTTACTTTATCTTATTGTAGAACTAGCACAGAACTATATGAAAACATTCAGCAAAGGCAGTTTCTTGCTCAAGTACTACGAGTGCCTTCATAATACTTTAAGTATTACATATTCATAATTCCATAATTTTCATCATGACTAATTAAGTGAGTTACTACCTAGCTTTGATTCTAGAAACAGTTTAATTGCCCTCTGTCAAGTCAGTCATTTATTTGCATCATTATTTGAGTAAAATTTTCACCACACGGATTTAATATTGCCACAATAACTTTACTCCTTCCACAGTATCTGACATTGACATAACAGAAAAAAAGAATCATACAGGGATGTACTAGCTTCTCATGACTATGTAATCATCTACAAAATAACTGTTCAATATGTTTAATATTTTTCCAAGTTCGTTGGACTTATAGTTGGATATGATTGAATTACACTGTCTAAAGGCTAATTTTGGAAAATAATTATATATCTATAAATACGAAGGAATTCTTTTGCTTATGGATGAGTTTTGTTGTTGTTGCAGGAGTTGAAAGGGGAGATTGAAGAACTTGAGAAGCAGAAGAATGAACTAGAAGCAAATCTGAAAAAGGTCCTTTTTCCCCCCCTTCCCTCTGAGATTTGAATTAGCAACTTCACTTTAATTTGGCAATTATGATTTCAAAGACAGATGGTTGAATTCGCTTTTAGATGCAATTATGTTGTTAAAAAGAAAAAATAGATGATTGATTCAAGAATTTCATTCTTATGAGCTATTGAATCATAGCATCTGCATTGATGATTGCATCTAGCATCTGCATTGATGATTGCATCTAGTTTACTATATGCATACTTATATATGTAAATTAATTGTTTCCATGGGGATAAGTATCCTCCTCCCATGCTTTGCAATCTGCCAATGTCAAATTCACAGGTATCTTGTAAAATTTTGCCAGAATTACGGAAGTCAGAACTTTTTGCAGGTCAATGCTTCCTTGACATCTGCTCGTATGCGCCTACGCAATGCAAGAGAAGAAAGAGACCAGTTTGATGATGCAAGCAATGATATTCTTGCACATTTGTCGATGAAGGTACAATTTGGGACAGTACACTTAAATGAATATCTAATAATATGCCATAAACCCTTTTGTAATTTGTCATAATCTGTTATCAAATTTACTGACATAGGAAGAGGAGCTGTTGCGAGCCATATCCTCATATAGAAGCGAAGCCAGTGTTGTCAATTCATGGATCAATTTTCTACGTAGTACTTGGGCTTTCCAAACCTCACATACAGAGAAAAAGAAGGAGCAGGTCAAGTATGTCCTATTGTTTGGTAACAATGCAAACATGATCAATTAAATCCTCTGCATACATTTTTTTTTTTTTTTGAAGTTGTTAAGCTGATCAATTGTCTTGTGTGAACCTTCAATTTGTGTTTTTGCATTTATTAATTTCAAATTTGCTAATATTTTCTTATTACAATATCAAGCGCTGAACTGGAGACATATGGATATTATTTTGTGAATTTGGTTGTTCATCTTATGTCCTCCTACGAGGTAATGAGTTAGCCTAGCTTGAGAGCTTTTTTCTTTATTGTTTCACCACATTCACCTATCATCAATTTTACTTTAATCTGCTGCATTTTTCTTCAATTTCTTATCATGAGCTTACTCTTACGTTAGGAAAAATTGGGCTCAGCTGTCGCCCGATTAAGAAAACTTGTGGAGCAATTGAGTTCAAGTCAAGGGTATGGTAGCCTGTCTTTCTGAGTTGCTTCATTCATTTATTTATTTATTTATACTGCAGCATGCCTCTGACCGTTGATTTATATCAGGTCAGAAATATCAGCAGCTGTAGATAATGATGTCTTGAAAATAATGAATACTAGAAAAAAGCTTGAAGAAGAATATCTGGATGTTGAAGGCAAGGTATTTTGCTCTTTTTTTTTTTTAAAAAAAAAAAAGGGAAAGAAAACATCCTTCTGAAAGGTCTTACTTATCTTAGATGATGTGAAGTATGTGAGAGTAAATTACTCAATTTGTATTCAAATGATTACTATTGTCTTAATTTGATTCATGAAAGATCAAACATAACTATTTAACTCTTAAAAGATTGTGTTTATTTCAATTTCGTTTTTTCTGTCAATCAAAATAACTTTTGACAACGATAAATTTAAAATTTAACAATGGTTAGCAACTGCAATGACTAAATTGAGATAATTGTAATCATTAATTTACTTTAAATATAATGCCTCTTAAGAAAAACAATCTTTTCTTATGAGGTGACATCATATGGTAGAATTCAGATCTATAAATCTGCATAATTATGATGTCTTCAACAGATCTCTGAAACACTGATTTTTTTTTTGGGGGGGGGGGGGGGGTTGGGGGGATTTTGTTGTATTTTCAGTTTATAATTACACTGAGTTTAGTGGACACCATAAAAAAACAGTTTCACATTCAAAGTGAAGGCATTTTCAGGTAAGCCAGCCAGTTCTTGTTCTCCTTTTCCCCCTTCCACATTCTTGTTTATTTTGACCATGACACGTGTGAACATATCAGTAAACTCGGAATCTTGGTACAGAAAAGACCACGACAAGGTCAAAGAGCTGATAGAGGCCATTGAGAAAATAAAAGTTGAATTTGAATCCATTGAGAGGCCCAAGTTGGATGTTGAGACTCCAACTCAAGCGTCAGAAACACCAACAAGTCGAGCACCCATTATAGTTTCTCCCAAAACTCCAACTCCAGCTATTAGGCCTAGACCAAATAGACTGCTCAAATCTCTCTCATTTACTGGGCGAATATCAGAATCATCAGAAATACAAGACGAACTCGATAAATTTTGTGAGGATGATTCAGCAGATGAGATATGTGAATGGGAATTTGATGCTCCAGAAAAAGTTGGACAAACAAGAAGATAGACCAAATATTACTCGTGATGTTGTAACAGAATGTGAAAAAAGCAGCACTTTGCTTGTGACTCGAGGAGGCTTTCTCAGACACCGGACAGCAGTTCATGTCCTACTAAGTGGCCCTTGGAGTTCCCTCTAACGGATGGGCATGAAACCAGGTTCGTTGCTGCGCTGAATTGTTGTATCTGTATATTTTATCATTGTGGAAATGTAGATATCTAACAATGTATTTTTTCCTGAACAAGCCCATGTTTGTGTATAATTCATCCAATGAGAAAATTCATTTTTGTTACCAGTTAGAAAATTTTGACATATTTTCCGGGTATCATATCATGGAGTAAAAGGGTTCAATTTCTACCATTTAAAATTTTATTTATTTATTTACACACATGAGAGGGGAAATTCATGAAAAGTTAGACTTTTCTAGTGATCAAGTTTTTTCACTATTAAATTATTTCGAGATTTGTGTATATGTTGATAAAACAATACTCTACACAAATTTTGGGGTATTTCAACTATTAAAAAAAGTTCTAAGTTCTTAAAAAATCAGACTTCTCTTCTATGTGGATTTATCCCAAGTGAAATCTCCTTCATAGACCTATAGAATTGCATTTCTCTTCCACCTATAATGTATAAAACCTCCTATTACAGCATAAAACAGTGGGTTATTAATGCCTAACTGACATGCAGCTACTAGATATCATGAGAGCCAATTATGAGAAGTAACAAGGGTTGGATTAGGAGGAAAAAGATAAGGTTGATGCTTGATTCCAGTTGGGGTCACCAGAAGCTAGGACCCTTTTATCTCTTGAATGACATTCTCCACTGCATCCGGGTTCTGTCATTGCTTCTCTCTCACATCACAAGCTTGCCACACTGAGTCTGAGGTACAAAGGGCTTCCTAAAAAAGTGATCATGTGACTGTAGTTTGTTGAGCATCACGTGATTGAGGCAATGACTTTTTCTAGTACTTTAGAAGATGTCCAACCAAAAGATGATGCGTCTGTTATGCGCAGGCTTTTCTTTTCCCTTCCCCTCAATTTTACCACAAATTGCAGTCACTCTTTTTAACCTTTTAACTTTTGGGTTTAGACACTCACAAAGGAGAGTTTATCCTTCAATTTGGATAGGGAATATGCTGCAAGAAAAAAAAAAAGGAAAAAACACTCAAAAGAAGAAGACCTAACTACCTCGAGCTTTGTTGGCCTTTTGTTTATCTTTTTACTGCATCTCAAAAGTCACACTACCCTTTAGAAAGGAAATTCATGCTGCATTACACCAAAGGGCCTATCACCTATGGCCTCGCATTCATCGCTTTCCAATGCCCTAACTTGAGTCATTTCTTCATTAGGTCAAACCTCAATTTAGAATTCCCAAATCAGTCATCTAACACGAGCATAGCGCCAAATAGGAAAGGATATAAAACAAGCACTTCCATTTTGACCTGGTCAAATGAGCAGACCCATGAATGATTGCCCATAACTCGATTATTTACGTTGGAAGAAGAGAGAGAGAGAGAGAGAGTCATAGAATAATAGAAAAATAGCAAGGCCCCAAAAAAGAGAGCAAATTTGCTATTCAATTTGTTGTTCTTTTTGTGACCAGATATTTTTTAACAAAAATATGTGTTGCGCTTTCTTCTCTCTAGGCTTTTTCAAACACTCCACTCCAAATACGCAAACAACATGTCATCTCGTCTCCACAATTTGATGACAAATCAAAATCTTAACAGAGAAGCATGTAGTCAAGAACAATTTGTAGACTGTGGAAGATGCAAAAATTCATTTTATTGAAACCTTTTGGTGTAGATATTCTTGCATTCATGGTTGTGGGCTAGATTCATCTATCATACGAATCAAGCAGCTTATATCCGAGGATTGGGTTTACTTACATTGAAACTCTCAATAAAAACAAGATTAATGTCAGCATCGATCTTGCTCTGAGTGATAGATTCTGAGTCTGTACTTTGGGGGTTTCAAATTTAAATGCAAGAGGACAAAGACAAGAATGAGAAGAGAATGTGAACACATGGATTACGTCAATAATGTTAACCACTGCCGACGGACAATTCATCAGAGGGATTGAATCTCCCACACAAAGCTTATAATGTACCTACTTTGTGCCAAAAACTTGTTTGGCTCCTTTCAATTCCCACACCAACTCACAACAACACAACCTAGTTTTTTTTTCTTTTTTTTCTTCTTGTAGAGGAAAAAAAAAAGACGACAGTACTTTTTTCATCTTTAAACTTTAACTCAAGTTTTAATTTCTTTCAAAAATTTTATTTTGTGTCAATTTTGTCCTACGTTTTTTTAGTTAGCTTCAATTTTGTCCTTAAATTAAATATTATCTAAATTGTTAACGAAAAACACTAATGCAGCTTCATCTATTACACAAATCAATGCCATCTCCTTCAACTAGGTACATTCCGTTGGATATACACTTGTAAAAACAAAATTAGTTTAAGTGAATATTTGACTTGAAAGTGTAATTTTGTAATTACAATTGTATAACTAATATGACTGTGTCTAATTAGACGAGTTGACACTATATGTGTAATAAAGGTGATTAGATTAGTATTTTTTATTAACAATTTAAATAACGTTGAAGTTAAGAAAAGAATAAAAATTAATTAAAAAATATAAAATAAAACTGACACAAAATAAAATTAAAAATAAAATTAAAATTTATGTTAAAGTTTAGAGATAAAAATAATAATTTTGTCATAAAAGAATGAAAACGTGATGTGAGAAAAGTAGCAATTACAGAGTGGAATGAAGTTGTAAACAGTGGAGCGAAAGGGAAAAAGGGGAAAAAGAAAAAGAAGAGTGAAAGCCACCAAGGTACTTTCAAGGATAATCATTGCTTTCTTTATTGCTGTTTTGGCAGATTTCTGATGTGGTAACTGCATCTCTTTATATTTAGTGCCTCACAGAATTATCATAACGCAGTCCAAAATATGCAAATCAATTGAAACTTTGATACCCAAATAATAAGCAATAAATGGGTTAAGCAGAGCCATGGCTGCTTAATAAGAAAAGTCAGAGTCCTTCATCATACTAACTGCATTTCATGCTTGGGAGTCACTATCCTTTTTTTTAGATAATAATAAGGTTACTTTATATGTCACTTTGATGCAAGTAATTCAAATGGGTTAAAGATAGGAATAAAACAGAGATGTAAAGTTTAGATTTTTTTTCTAATAAATATAGTAAATTACTGATTTAAACCCTCGAATATTACTATTTTTCTTAATTTAATTCTTAAAATATTAAATATTTCAATTTAGTCTATGAAAAATTACATTTGTCTCAAATTAATTCTTTTTTGTAGTGTTCAAAGAACTAGACCGAACTAGTCAGTTCAATTGAAAAATTGATGAACCGATCAGGAAATTGATTCTGTTTGGACCAGTGAACCAATGAGTGTTTAAACCGGTAAATTCGGCTGGTCCAACCAATTCAATTTTTTTGAATTTTACTGAATATTATTATATATTTTTAAAAAAATTTTCAAAAATTTAAAATGTTAGGAGAAGATATAAAATTGGTATAAATATATATTTGTAACATGTCTAGAATATTATATATTTTAATATTTTAATATCTGTAACATATATATTAATTATATATTTTAATACCACCAATTTGACTTGAATTACTGCTTCAATCGTAGGTTCAATAATCAGATCAATTTTTGAATCTTATTTTTTTATTGTTAAATCATAAAATATTCCTTTCCTAAACCTCAAAGTTTTTATTGTGAAAAGTAACTTTAACAAAAAAATAAATTAAATTAAAATAAATGTAATTATTCAACCAATTAAATTGAGAGAATTATAATATTTTAGTTAATTTATTTTTAAAATAATAAAGAAGGATCTCGTTTATATGACAAACTTTGGCATCAACTTCACTTTAAAGAATGCTGTGCCTCTCTCTTGGGAAATTTCAATTCCCCATGGGAATCTATCTCCATACTCCGACACACACAGAGAAATCATTATTCACAGAAGCAGGCAGGTCACATGAAATGGCCACAAAACAAGTCTCGTTGGTTCATGTGGATGAAGACTATATCGATATGGAGCTAAGCTCTCCCTCCAACTTCTTCTCTTACTCCATTAATTCTCCACCAAAAAGCAGAGAGTTTGAGTTTCAGATGACTTCATTTTCCAGCGAGAAAGAGTCCACAACTTCACCAGCCGACGAACTCTTCTATAAGGGCAAACTCCTCCCTCTTCATCTTCCTCCTCGCCTCCAAATGGTTCAGAAACTCCTCGAGACCTCCAATGAGTCACCATTAAAAGATACCACCTTTCCCTTCCCTGTCACCACTGAGTCTGACATTAGATTGTCTTCCACAAACGCCAGCACTCCCATGGAATCCTGCAACATTTCTCCTTCAGAATCATGCCGAGTCAGCAGTGAAGTGAACCCAGATGAGTGTCTGTACAATTGGGAGATAAATGGGTTTGTGGGTGACATTCCGAAGAAATCTTGGTCCAAGAAGCTGAAACAGATAAAGCAGTTGTGCTTCAGTCAAAGGCTCAAGGCTTCACGAGCTTATCTCAAGTCTTTGTTCAACAAATCTGGTTGTTCAGACAAGTCTTGTGCCAATGCAGGAGGAGCAGAGAGGAAACCGAAATGCAAAGAGTGTCAGAATAAGTACGTGAAGGTTGGTGGTAATGGCAATAAGCACCAGATTTCCTGCGCTGTCATGACGACCTTAAACAGAGAGATTATTCTTGAAGATGGTTTTAACCATAGAAGGTCTTTCTCTGGGGCGATTCAACGGCATTCTGTGGCAAAGGCTTCGTCTTTTTCCACATCTTCATCTGGATCATCTTCCACATCTTCTTCTTTCTCCTTCAGCTCAAGTGGGTTCTGTGATTTACAGTTGTTCAAGAGAAGCAGCAGTGCAAATTCAGAGCTAGAGTGTTCAATCGAAGGAGCCATAGCTCACTGTAAACAGTCTCAGCAGCAATGTAGTTCCAGGATTTGTCCACAATCTGCTTCGAAGATTGCAGCCTGTGAAACGCCAGCACTTGGCAACACCAGAGAGAGTGAGAGCGAGAGAAAGAAGAGGGAACCATGTTAGAGAAGTAGGGGAGAGAGAGAGAGACATTGTCATTTGAAATGCTGTTGCATTTTAATGGAGTTTGATGTTTCAAATAATTTCTCAGAATTCAAACATCTCTTGCTTTGCTTTCTTGCATATACTTTCCAAGGTTCGAAATTGAATCTCAGATACAGACTCAGACCCGTACCATTATTATCATTAGCCTCAGTGGAGGTGCAAAAGTGACTTTTAGTTTTCCAAGTAATGCAAACTCATTATAAGTCGTTATGAGAATTCTCCATAACAAATAGTAATCATTATGTATCTCCTTCTTCTCTCTATGATTCCTGAATTGGTCCAAATCTCCATCCACCTTTGCTATTTCTTAATCAAGTGGATTTGAGGGGTTTAAGAATTAAGACCCAACACAAAATAATCATAAATTTTATCAGTTTCAAATTAAGATAACTGTAAGCACTAAGAACTCAGTCTTTATGCCAAGTCTCATGTTCTGAATCTGACCCATTTTTCCCCAACTGAATTCCAGTGATGAGTCAGGCTTTATCTGCCATTATTCTTTCAGAGCTCCACAGATAACAGACAAAACCACTACAGTAGTGTGTGTGTGTGAGGAATACCACACTTTATCCTTCCTCTCCCTCTCTTTCTGTGTTACATTATAGTTTCTCTCTGTAAAAAAAGGAAAGTAGAAAAGTCATTCAGGTTAACCTCCACAACATTAACTTTAAGAAAAAGCTCAAAAAAGTTACAGATAACCATACTACTTTTTTAGAGGAAGAGAAAAGGCTCAAAAAGGAAAGAAAGAGATTAACCTCATTTTTCTTTTTGAAATTCCAGAATCTGCAAACCTATTAGTTCTAACTAATATAGTTTGAGTTAAACCGGATGCTAAAAATATAATTAAAGACTCATACTTGCACCTTATTCAAAAACAACATGAGCAGAACCAACCAAAGGAAGAAATAAAGATTAGTGAGAAATGAAGCTGATTTTGAAGATGGAGAAATGATGGTAGGTGAAAGCTTTTGTGTGTGGTTGGGGCAGGATGGCCTTTATTTTAAAACATGAATGATTAGGAATAGTGAAGTAGCAGCAGTGTTGACCGCAGATTAAAGCTAAATTAGTGCTGCAATTATGTATGCTTATTGCAATTACCGAAGTATAACAGTAACTCACTATGATTATCATCACATCACAACATTTTTCTCCATTTTGAATATCAATTTGGGATTAAAATATTCTCATTTTCAATCTGTAAAGCTCCCTCACACCCCGCCCGCCTCTAGTAAAATGTTATTACTTACTACTTAATTTGGCTACATCTAAAGTATCTTCAGCTACCCAACCATAGCTAGTTGGAGTAGTAACAAAATTTCGTGAGTTTTTAGATATTAGTGGTTTATATTTTAAAAAAAAATAATTTGGTTGTAATAATAATAATTGTTTGAATCTCATAAATAATAATGGTTTGACTTTTAAAAGATACTAATTTAGGAAAGATTCTATCTTTTTACGTTTAGTAAGTTCAAAAGAGATTAGTCTTCCATCTATTAGGTAGGAGGATATGCTTGATTACAAAAGTATTAGCAGTCACTCAATATTAATTAATAACAATAATAATAATTATTTGGACTTCATGAACAATGACAGTTCAATTTCTAGAAATACTTGTTCAAGGAAATCTCTACCCCTTGTGGTGAGTAAAGTAGAAAGGAATTAATTTTTCATTCAATCATGTGAGTATAATACTCTTGACAAAATTCGAAAAAAGAAAATATCTATAGGTGATATTTTCTTAAGAACTAAAAATAAAAGTTAAAAATGAAGAGCTCTGAGTGTTTGTTTGGAAAATAGTTGAAAAAATTTAAATTTGAGTAGCCCATGGTTTGCATAATCGAATTTGGAGAAATTTAAATTTAAACAAATCATGATTTATAAAAATAACAACTTGAAATTTTCACTGAAATTATAATTTTAAAGATAAAATCATGTTAATACAAAAATTCTTAAATATTATTTTGCATAAAAAACACGTTAATGCAGTTCAAACCATAGTTTGTAAAAATACAACATAAAACTAAACATGCTATGAAGCAGACAAGGAAACCACAGTACGCATTCTAGAAACTCATTATCTTAATGCGTAGTTATTAACATTTACTTGTCAGTTATTCTGGCTACATTAAAGCATCTGCATGTGATATTCTTTTAAGATCCAAAGGAATAAAGAAAAAATAAACCTCCAGCTGTTCAAGCAGACAATGAAACCCCTCCAGGCGTGCAAATTTTCTTATCCTTGTGATTTTGACTAAACATTAAACATAGACAAACGTGCCTGCTTGAGACTGAATCAAAAAGAAAAAAAAAAATTAAGTTGCAAGTGTACGTGAATATTGTAGGACAAGCACATAGAACAAACACAAACAACAAGCTATTTTTTTCTTCTCCACCAATGGCATGTTTGTCCCTAGTCTTGAGGATAAGAATTTCTCTCCTAACTTGATACTTTTCTTCTTCGCACCACTAACAGTTCTGCAACATAGATTCCAGACACAAAGTCATAACAGACAGGCCACGAAAGGTATATATCCTTATATATATACATACATATATATATATTCAAAGTATGTAATGTTGAGATGATTATTTACATGATCCTAGTACGGCCTCGGACATTCAGAATACAGTTAAAAAAGCACGTATCACACAAGCCTCTGTTTGGATTACGTACTTTCAAGTTTCGAAGATAACTAATCTTGTGATCAAACGACACGGATAAGGCGAATCAAGAGGAGGAGGATATATTTTGATGGCTTTTTTTTTTGTTAGTGTATTATACGACAAGCACAATGGTTAAAACGCTTGCCTTTACTTGTGCTAGTTGAAGGAAGAAAACATGAAGTGTGTTGGGCATAAGAGAAATGGGAGAACATTACGTGATGAATGGAGGGACATGCGTACGTGTGTAAGACCATAGATACATATGCTATTACTGTTGGGTCCAGAGAGCAAGTGGAGAACGTGAGCAGTGTCAACTCAGGTTCAAGCCATCTCACATCGACCGTTTTATTGAAGATGTTTTGGACTCAAGTTTTCTGCAAGCAACTTGTCGTCGTCTTATTTCCCCTTTGTTCAAAACAATTCAGCAAAAGACACCTCGCAAAACAACAGTACTCTTTTTTTCTTTTCTTTTGCCGTAACATTTCTAGATCTGTTGTTCCCTCCATTTCTATCACCTCAAAATTAAAGCCCTCTTTACATTCTACCCTTTCCTCAATGATGGAGTAGGCTATGGGGGGTTTAGGTGGAATTAGCGAGGTTCAAAAATATGGAACAGTCAAGACATCGATCCAAATTCAATTGTTAGATCATGATTGAATAGCAGTGGTAGTACTTAATGTATATGTTATGTATATTAAAATATTTAAAGTATGTTATATATATATATATACACACACACACTAGTCTTAGATCTAACTGTAGAACTGGTCGATTTTATCAATTTAATCAATTTTTTATCAATTTATATATTTATTGATTCTCAAGTCTAAACTGGATTGAAAATCTGATTGGTTTACCAATTTTTTTGGTAACCAGTCAGTCCAGTTCTATGAACCATGAGAATTAGTAGATGAATTTAGTTTTACTTTTGTAACTTACATTCAAACTTGTAATTGTTCTTTTCTAAACGAAGTTTCAAATTTGAATTTTGAAAATGAAAAAAAATTAGATTATGCTTGAATTAAACTAATCAAAGTCTAGTAAATTTTTGAATAGTTGATGTTTGAAGAAATTATTTACTGTAGCTTGAGAGAAGAGCTCTACATTATTGCAAGGGAATATAATAGGAATCTGCAGATTCATGTGCCTTGCTCATTTCACTCAATTGTTTATGCTCTCTCTTCTTATTATAATCAGATATTTTTAAGCTACAATCCAGAGTCTCCGATTTCCTCAAGAAAGAAGATCAACTATAGAAATCATAATTGTGTTCTGATGTTGGTATATACTAGTGTAAATTAAAAGTCGCCATCTTTTTAAAAGATTACATAAATATAGTAATGTTTTGATTACGTTGTGGAGGAATAATGTCAAGACTCTTTCTTTTTCCTTTTAAAAAGGTGCATGTCAAGCACTAAATAAGATAAATGGTCTATTCTCTTGTTCCATACAAGAACATGAGGATCCTGTTTGATCATAAAATTTTTACAATTTTCACAATTGATACAGGTCACAATTAAACTTTGACTTCCAAAAAAAAAAGCAAAATTTTTGAAAAAATGATTGAAAAAATCAGGACATCGATCTTTAAAATTGATAGTTGGATTTCAAAAATATATTGAGAAATTAAAATTGATAGTTTGCCACGTGTTGATTGTGTTAATTAGTTGAATAATACAACGTAAGCATAAATTACATAGATTAACTGGTAATCAACAACCAGTCACCACTATACATGATGATGATGATGCACTGCCTAACGCCTTTGTGTTATTTTTTCTGTTTCGTGATTTTGTCGTTTTCAATGTGTGAAGAAAATTCTATAAATGTTGAACGAGATCGAGTTACAGAAATAGAGTGTCAGAACAATGATTGAGTATTTGACTGCTAAATACAATTGATTGTTGTTTAGGCGACTTCTCTGGTTATGTACGATATAGTCACAAACATAACTTTAATATTAGCTTTACTTATGTATATACTTGAATAATTACAGTGACATTATTCATAATAACAGTAAAAAAGAACCTGAGAAGACAATGTCATATAACGTGGCTTCAATCTGTTAATCTAAACTGAGAAAATTGACACTATTATAAATATATAAATAAATAAAATGAGATAATATTAGCTTTATTGTACTTGTAGGATGCTTTTGCAAGTGAAAGAAGAAAACACAATATATATTTTTACAAGGTTAAATTGTGTGTCACTCTTGAAAATGGAATTAGCTACAATCAACGGAACAAATCTTTTTCTATATAAGAGGGCCTTGTTTCTTAAATTAAAGTTTTTTTTCTTTTTCAAAATTTTTTAATTTTCTTTTTAAAAACTAAAATTAATTATGAATCAATCTTTACAATTAACAATTACAATCGAACAAGACCCGTCATCTATAGTTGGGTCAAAGGAATGAAATCAATTTATGATGTGTTTATTGCACTCTTGTATAAAAGATGTTATTAATATTGTAGCTAAGAATAAATTTGAAAACAATTTGAACTAGGGATTTAATTTGTATCACCTCAGAGGCCTTAGGGTCGTTTGATGTTCTTTCTAATTTATTCAAAAATCATGTGAAATAAATAATGTTTAGTCTTATTTGTTTATGTTGACTAATGACAAACAAGCTACAAAAATTAAATATTGAGATCTTATAATCATGTTCTATTTAACATCTTCGTTGGTGAAAATGAATTAGGAGACATGAAATAAAAATTAAATAAATAAACATGTGTGAATATTTAAAAAGACCTATTGAATAGAGTTGAAAAATGTGTATACTAGCTATCAAGTGAAATGTTGAGAAGTATGGCTAATTTATATGATTGCAGTAAAACCCCTATAAATTAATAATGTTATGATCATTAAATTTTATTAATTTAGAGAAGTATTAATTAATTGATAAATTAATAATTTATTAATTTAAAGAGTATTTTCTCGATTCAGCGAATATAAATTTAATTACATAAAAAGTCATTGTGTATGTCACTAATATACAATATATATGTATCATATTTAGTGAATTGATTTTTAAAAAAATTTATTGTACATATATATTTATGAAAGCAAGTAAACGGTATTAATTGTTTTTAGTACTTAAACAATATTTATTGTATTGACTAATTAAATAAAGTTCAATATAAGTTACTTGCATCAATAGTTTATTGTACTAAAACTAAATACATATTCAATTTATGATGATAAAAGAAACTATTATATAAACAAGATAGAAGAAGTTATTAAAATCATACCCAATAACGACTTCTTATCTAAAAGGTGTCCCGAAATCAACCATGGCTAATCGAATACGTAAAATATTATGTCAGTATAAGAGATATCACCTTACATGCACTCAAAAAGATTTACAAAAGTGAGTTGATGAAAAATAGTATTTGAAAGTTAGTCAAGTTACAATATCAAACATTCTCAAGCGATCATCTGAGGTACGACTAACTTGGAAAATGTCACATCCCAAAAATTGAGCATGTGAAAAGATACTACTCATTTGATATAATTCTCAAATATACGTTATATACATATATTCTGTAAGGTTTTACATTCAACCTTAATCATTCATTCCACACTACAGAATTATATTCATCTGATAAGCAAATATAGACATACATAGTCTGATATTTCTATCGCATCGCAAGCCTAGGAGACCTATAGAAAGTACAGAGCGTTTCTAGGGTCCACATTAATAAGTACTGGTATCCCACCAGACAGAAATAGAGAATAATCCCAAGGGGCTTCTAATCTTCAAACGGATACTCTTGTTCTTTATTTTCTGTATCTGAAAAAAAATAATCATAGGGAGTGTGAGTTTATTTAAAAACTCAGTAAGTAAATAACTGTACTATATAGAATATCAAAAGTACAAATACCACATTTACTCATATAATTAATTGTCTTATACATCGAGTAGTATGAGACTCTAACCCTTTCAAACTCATGAATAAGATTTCTTAGATATACAACGAGTAGTATGGGACTCTAACCCTTTCAAACTCGTGAATAAGATCTCATCGATATACACCGAGTAGTATGGGACTCTAACCGTTTCAACTCGTGTATAGGTTTCATAGATATGCACTGAGTAGTATGGGACTTTAACCCTTTCAAACTCGTGTATAAGATTTCTTAGATATACGCCGAGTAGTATGGGACTTTAACCCTTTCACACTCGTGTATTAGATCCCGTAGATCTTTACTCATTAATAAGATAGTGAGAATTCATCACATAGTACAATTGTCATGAAATAAATAATTTCTACATACTCTTATTTCTATTGATCATCATATACTCTCATATGAAAAATTAATTGCTTATTATCCAAATAATATTGTAAATGGGATTTATATTGTACTTTGACTAGTAATATCAAATTAACTGAGCAAGGTTATTCACTCACCTTGATGTTTGTCCAAGTTTACCTTGTTCCACACTAGAATTTGTGTAGGAAAATTTCCTAGTAAAATATATTACAAGGAATCATAAGAAAGGAAACAAAATCACGAAAATACGTAAAATTTTCTGACTGCTACAGTACGGTTTGCTACAGTAACGGTTTGCTACAGTGTCGGTTCGCTACAGTAACGGTTCGCTACAGTGCCGGTCCGCTACAGTAACGTTGACTGCTACAGTACCGTTGACTGCCGACTGCTACAGTACCCGAAGAAAATTTTCCAGATTTTTTTCCGAAATTTCTGGTCGCTACAGTAACTCGAAGAAAAATTTCAGATTTTCAGTTGCTACAGTACTTCGAATTTTGCAGAAAATCTTTCAAAAAAATTCATCCTTTCCTTTCTTTTGATTCAAAACCAGAATCTCAACTCTTTTAACCGATTATAACTCAAATATAACTTCTAAAACAACTGAGATTCATGAATTATCATCAAAATCTTCAAGAACAAAACCTCCTCTGATCTTGTATATAAACTGAAATTTAAGGAAAATAATCGGATTAAAGCTTACCTTTGATCCTTACAAAGCTTTTGAACCGAACAAATAATCAGAAATTCTGAAGATCAAGGAAAGGATTTGAGAAGAAAATGAAGAACTGAGAGAGAAATGCTTTTCTGCTTCCTTCGGCTGAGTGAAAAATGAGGGTTACTATTGAAACTTTATATTAAATATTTCTAATGGGTTATTCAATAACCCATGGGTATCCATAACCCAACATCCAAACCCATCCAGTCAATTTACAATAAATGGACTAATTGACCATTCTGAAACCACTTTTCCATGAATTTCACCATTCTTAGAATATATCCCTCATTGTGCAAATATTTAGTCCAGTCATTTAACTCAATTTTCATAAATAATATTCAAAGAGAACAATTAAATATGAAAATTAAAAATGACCAAAATAAATAACTAAAGTAACGTTGTAGAATTCTAAAATACTCTTAAGCGAATTATATTCTGAAATTAACGGGTATTACATTCTACCTCCCTTAAAAGAATTCGGTCCTCCGAATTAAAACCTTACCTCAAGTTTCAAATAAATGTGGATAGTTTTTCCACATCTTATCTTCTGCTTCCCACGTAGCTTCCTCGAGAGAATGATTTCTCCAAAGAACCTTGACAGTAGGAATTTCTTTGGTACGCAATTTTTTGACTTTTCTATCAAGGATAGCTATTGGTACCTCTTCGTAGGTGAGAGTTTCATCAAAATGAACTTCTTGGGGTTGAATGACATGAGAAGGATCAGGAAGATACTTCCGTAGCATGGACACATGAAATATTGGATGAACTCCCTCTAGGTTGGAAGGTAGGTCTAGGCGATATGCCACATTACCCACTCTGTCTACAACCTCATATGGGCCAACATACCTCGGACTAAGCTTGCCTTTCTTCCCGAATCTCATTACTCCCTTCATAGGTGAGATTCGTAAGAAAACCATATCACCTATTGCAAATTCAAGGTCACGTCGTCGGTTGTCCGCATAAGACTTCTGTCTACTCTGAGCAGTTAACAACTTTTCTCTGATCAGTTTAACTTTATTTATATCTTCCTGAATCATCTCAGGTCCAAATATTTTGGTTTCACCAAGTTCAAACCAACCTATAGGAGATCGACACCGTCTCCCATACAAAGCCTCAAAAGGTGCCATCTGAATACTGGCTTGGTAACTGTTGTTATAAGCAAATTCAATAAGAGACAAATGATCTTCCCAACTTCCACTGAAATCCATCACACAAGCTCTTAGCATATCCTCTAAAGTCTGAATTGTCCTTTCGGACTGTCCATCAGTCTGAGGATGGAATGCTGTGCTAAGATTTACTTTGGTACCCAAAGCCTCTTGAAAGACTTTCTAGAACCGAGAAGTAAACTGAGGTCCTCGGTCTGATATAATGGATATTGGTACACCATGAAGTTTCACTATTTCTTTAACATAAATTCGAGCAAGTTTTGCTACACTGAAAGTGGTATGAACAGGAAGAAAATGTGCTGACTTAGTAAGTCGATCCACTATGACCCATATTGAGTCATTTCCTTTTGTTGACCGAGGTAAACCTACTACAAAATCCATAGTGATCCTTTCCCACTTCCATTCGGGAATTTATAGTTTTTGCATCAATCCAGATGGTCGTCGATGTTCAGCTTTAACTTGCTGACAAGTCAAACATCGAGCTACAAAGTCAGTCACGTCTCGCTTCATGCCCTCCCACCAGTAAACTTGTTTCAAGTCCTGATACATTTTCACAGCACCAGGATGTACAACGTAGGGTGAACCATGAGCTTCCATTAAGATTTCATGTTTCAAAGATTCAATGTTGGGGACACAGAGTCTCCCATTAAACCATAAGACTCCTTCTTCATCTACCAAAAAACTTGGTGCTAGACCTTGCCTTGCCTTATCTCTGATTTTGACCATATCAATGTCATTTTCTAAAGTTGCTTTTACTTTTTCTACAAGGGATGATCTAACTGTTAAATGAGCCAGAAATGTACCTGACTCAGTGATCTCGAAGAATACTCCATCAGCTTCCAACTCTTGTAGTTCATGTATTAGAGACCTCCTTATAGTGGCAATGTGAGCTAAACTTCCCATAGACTTTCGACTTAGAGCATCAGCCACTACATTTGCTTTACCTGGATGGTAAAGGATGGTACAATCATAATCTTTCAGAAGTTCCATCCACCTTCGTTGCCTTAGATTGAGATCTCTCTGCTCAAAAATGTACTTAAGGCTTTTGTGATCTGTAAAAATTTTACAAGTTTCCCCATACAAGTAATGTCTCCAAATCTTTAGGGCAAACACTACAGCTGCCATTTCCAAATCATGAGTGGGGTAATTCAATTCATGCTTTTTAAGCTGACGTGAGCCATAAGCTATGACTTTACCATGTTGCATCAACACACATCCTAAGCCTATCTTTGAGGCATCACAGAATACAGAGTAACCCCCTGGTCCTGATGGTAGGATTAAGACTGGTGCAGAAGTTAAACACTCTTTCAATTGGGTGAAACTTTGCTCACATGAATCATCCCAAATGTATTTAACATTCTTTCGGGTTAACTTATTTAATGGGAGAGCTGTCTTAGAGAAATCTTTGACAAAGCGACGGTAATACCCTGCTAAGCCAAGAAAACTACGTACTTCAGACACAGTTGTTGGTCTAGGCCACTGTTTAACTGCTTCAATTTTACTTGGATCTACATGAATACCTTCTTGGGAAATAACATGTCCCAAAAATGTTACATGACTCATCCAGAATTCACATTTTGAGAGCTTTGCGTACAACTGATGCTCTCTCAAAGTCTGAAGCACTATTCTCAAATGTTCAGTATGTTCTTCATGACTCTTTGAATACACCAAAATATCATCAATAAATACAATTACAAATTTATCAAGGAATGATTTGAACACTTTATTCATTAAATCCATAAATGCTGCTGGTGCATTTGTCAACCCAAAAGACATCACAAGAAACTCATAATGTCCATACCGTGTACGAAAAGCAGTCTTAGGTATATCATCACTCTTAATTCGTAACTGATGATATCCAGACCTTAGATCAATCTTTGAGAAGTATTTTGCTCCTTGAAGCTGATCAAACAAATCATCTATCCTTGGTAAAGGATACTTATTCTTCACTGTGACTTTATTCAGCTGACGATAATCTATACATAATCTCATAGAACCATCTTTCTTTTTCACAAAAAGAACAGGAGCACCCCAAGGTGAAAAACTTGGGCGAATGAACCCTTTGTTTAACAAATCTTCCAATTGTTCTTTGAGTTCTTTTAGCTCAACAGGAGCCATACGATAAGGTGGAATAGAAATTGGTCTTGTGTCTGGGACCAAATCAATACTGAACTCAATATCTCTTTCTGGCGGTAATCCAGGTAAATCTTCTGGGAACACATCTGGGAATTCATTAACCACATGAATGTCTTCTAACTTCTGTTCTTTTTTTTCTAAATCTTTGATAAAAGCTAGAAATCCCTGACATCCCTTTCGCAACATACGCTGGGCACTTAACATAGATATCATGTTGCAAGGTACATCACTTCGATCTCCTTGAAACATAAAATTACTACTCCCCGGTATATTAAAGGAAATAACTTTGTCACGACAATTTATAGTAGCATGACAAGAAGATAGCCAGTCCATCCCTAGAATCACATCAAAATCTAACATATTGAGAACCATAAGATCTATCTCAGTTTCCATGCCTCCAACGATTATTTTACAAGAACGATAACATGTTTTAACCATCAAAGTCTCTCTCATCGGTGTGGAAACCAAGAATGGTTCTTTAAGAATAATCGAATCAAATACAAATCTCTTGGCAAATAGGGGTGACACATATGAGTGAGTAGAACCGGGGTCAAACAAAATACGTGCAGCAAAAGTATTAACAGATAATATACCTGTAACTACAGCATTGGATGTTTGAGCATCCTGTCGGGTTAGAGCATATACTCTTGCATTTCCTCTGCCAGCAGCTTATTTTCCACGGTCACCTTGGCCTCTTCCAGAACCTCTTCCCATACTACCCCCTATTGAAGGGGTTGGTGTTTGAGTAATAGAAGCAGAAATAGACTGTGGCCGAGGTGGCAAAGTAGACCCTTGACCTGGTCTTGTCATGAGCTTAGGGCACTCCCTTATAAAATGTCCTTTTTGTCCACAGTGAAAACAGCCTGTACCAACAGTGTTTAACCTGCATTCTCCGAAGTGAAACTTTCCACATTCAGGACATTGAGGTTTTTCCCTTCTACCATGAGTACCTCCTCTACTAGAAGAGCTAAAACCACCCCTGTTCTCTAAACGAGGCTTAGCCACACTGGCTGTAGAATAAGATGACTTAGTAGGAGTGGCTGGAGCATGTTGTGATGCAGTAAAGGGTTTCAAAGTCCCTGAGTCTTCCCCTTGATCAAAAGATCTTCTATATCTAGCTTTCTTCTTTTGACGATACTCTTCTTTATTCTTTGACCTCTTTTCCATTCTTCGGGCCACATCAACAGCCTCTGAGTACGAAGAGTAATCGTTCATATTAGAACCCACTTGATCATATAAGGCATCACGAAGCCCTTCCACAAACTTTTCTATTTTCTTCCTTTCAGAAGGAATTATTTCAGGGGCATATTCAGATAATTTAACAAACTGAGCTGAATATTCATCAACAGTCATGGTTCCCTGTCGTAGATACAGAAAATCTCTGGTCCTGGATGATCGTTCACTTGCCGGAAGAAATTCATCCATAACCAATCTGTAAAATTCTGTCCACATAACTGGCGGTGCGCCTTGAATTCTAGCTTTCTTCCAGTTCCTCCACCATTTACCAGCCCTACCTTTTAACTGAAAGGAAGTGAATTCTACCTTTTGAGTAGGAGAACACCCTATAGCATCACAGATTGCTTCACAATCTTCAAGGAAACATTGTGGGTCCTCTTTGGGATCTTCCCCTGAAAAAGTAGGAGGCCTCATTTTCTGGAATTCAGACATTCTTACCTCCCTTACGTTATCTCCTCCAGCTAACTGAGCTGGTGGTACAATTTCAGCTTCAACAATAGGAGGATCCACTGGTAGGTTAGCTTGTGCAGCTCGACCTCTCATTTCAGCCTCAAATCGGTCAAATCGTTCATTCATCAAATTAATCACATGTGCAATAGTTACATTGCCAACGTGAGCATCAGGTTCGAATCTCCTTGCTTGCTCACTAGTTGCGTCCTCAGTACTTTGAGCATGTAAACTATCACTACGGTTAGGATCATCTTGCACATGTACTGGTGGATTCATGGCCCTCCTTGGACCCATATGCTTATTATTATTAGAAGATCCTTCTGACATTGATCTGTCACAGATCTACACACATAACAAACAATTTTCAGACATAAACAAAATATCACTTACTAGTCCCACTGAGAAGTTATCTATAAAATGACGTTATACTCTACAAGGTCTTTTATGGAACCTAATCCTATGGTCATGCCGCGGCTCATGACAATAGGGAAGGGGCCACAAAGATCACTTTGCTCTGTACTCTATAGGGGACCTATAAAACCTTTCCTCTGATACCAAATTTGTCACATCCCAAAAATTGAGCATGTGAAAAGATACTACTCATTTGATATAATTCTCAAATATACGTTATATACATATATTCTGTAAGGTTTTACATTCAACCTTAATCATTTATTCCACACTACAGAATTATATTCATCTGATAAGCAAATATAGACATACATAGTCTGATATTTCTATCGCATCGCAAGCCTAGGAGACCTATAGAAAGTACAGAGCGTTTCTAGGGTCCACATTAATAAGTACTGGTATCCCACCAGACAGAAATAGAGAATAATCCCAAGGGGCTTCTAATCTTCAAACGGATACTCTTGTTCTTTATTTTCTGTATCTGAAAAAAAATAATCATAGGGAGTGTGAGTTTATTTAAAAACTCAGTAAGTAAATAACTGTACTATATAGAATATCAAAAGTACAAATACCACATTTACTCATATAATTAATTGTCTTATACATCGAGTAGTATGAGACTCTAACCCTTTCAAACTCATGAATAAGATTTCTTAGATATACAACGAGTAGTATGAGACTCTAACCCTTTCAAACTCGTGAATAAGATCTCATCGATATACACCGAGTAGTATGGGACTCTAACCGTTTCAACTCGTGTATAGGTTTCATAGATATGCACTGAGTAGTATGGGACTTTAACCCTTTCAAACTCGTGTATAAGATTTCTTAGATATACGCCGAGTAGTATGGGACTTTAACCCTTTCACACTCGTGTATTAGATCCCGTAGATCTTTACTCATTAATAAGATAGTGAGAATTCATCACATAGTACAATTGTCATGAAATAAATAATTTCTACATACTCTTATTTCTATTGATCATCATATACTCCCATATGAAAAATTAATTGCTTATTATCCAAATAATATTGTAAATGGGATTTATATTGTACTTTGACTAGTAATATCAAATTAACTGAGCAAGGTTATTCACTCACCTTGATGTTTGTCCAAGTTTACCTTGTTCCACACTAGAATTTGTGTAGGAAAATTTCCTAGTAAAATATATTACAAGGAATCATAAGAAAGGAAACAAAATCACGAAAATACGTAAAATTTTCTGACTGCTACAGTACGGTTTGCTACAGTAACGGTTTGCTACAGTGCCGGTCCGCTACAGTAACGTTGACTGCTACAGTACCGTTGACTGCCGACACTACAGTAACTGCTACAGTACCCGAAGAAAATTTTCCAGATTTTTTTTCGAAATTTCTGGTCGCTACAGTAACTCGAAGAAAAATTTCAGATTTTCAGTTGCTACAGTACTTCGAATTTTGCAGAAAATCTTTCAAAAAAATTCATCCTTTCCTTTCTTTTGATTCAAAACCAGAATCTCAACTCTTTTAACCGATTATAACTCAAATATAACTTCTAAAACAACTGAGATTCATGAATTATCATCAAAATCTTCAAGAACAAAACCTCCTCTGATCTTGTATATAAACTGAAATTTAAGGAAAATAATCGGATTAAAGCTTACCTTTGATCCTTACAAAGCTTTTGAACCGAACAAATAATCAGAAATTCTGAAGATCAAGGAAAGGATTTGAGAAGAAAATGAAGAACTGAGAGAGAAATGCTTTTCTGCTTCCTTCGGCTGAGTGAAAAAT
The DNA here is from genome assembly GCA_037074585.1 of Biancaea sappan. Taxonomy (NCBI): domain Eukaryota; kingdom Viridiplantae; phylum Streptophyta; class Magnoliopsida; order Fabales; family Fabaceae; genus Biancaea; species Biancaea sappan. Next base: position 49,876,279 of record CM073496.1, on the reverse strand, counting down.
GAGGGTTACTATTGAAACTTTATATTAAATATTTCTAATGGGTTATTCAATAACCCATGGGTATCCATAACCCAACATCCAAACCCATCCAGTCAATTTACAATAAATGGACTAATTGACCATTCTGAAACCACTTTTCCATGAATTTCACCATTCTTAGAATATATCCCTCATTGTGCAAATATTTAGTCCAGTCATTTAACTCAATTTTCATAAATAATATTCAAAGAGAACAATTAAATATGAAAATTAAAAATGACCAAAATAAATAACTAAAGTAACGTTGTAGAATTCTAAAATACTCTTAAGCGAATTATATTCTGAAATTAACGGGTATTACATTCTACCTCCCTTAAAAGAATTCGGTCCTCCGAATTAAAACCTTACCTCAAGTTTCAAATAAATGTGGATAGTTTTTCCACATCTTATCTTCTGCTTCCCACGTAGCTTCCTCGAGAGAATGATTTCTCCAAAGAACCTTGACAGTAGGAATTTCTTTGGTACGCAATTTTTTGACTTTTCTATCAAGGATAGCTATTGGTACCTCTTCGTAGGTGAGAGTTTCATCAAAATGAACTTCTTGGGGTTGAATGACATGAGAAGGATCAGGAAGATACTTCCGTAGCATGGACACATGAAATATTGGATGAACTCCCTCTAGGTTGGAAGGTAGGTCTAGGCGATATGCCACATTACCCACTCTGTCTACAACCTCATATGGGCCAACATACCTCGGACTAAGCTTGCCTTTCTTCCCGAATCTCATTACTCCCTTCATAGGTGAGATTCGTAAGAAAACCATATCACCTATTGCAAATTCAAGGTCACGTCGTCGGTTGTCCGCATAAGACTTCTGTCTACTCTGAGCAGTTAACAACTTTTCTCTGATCAGTTTAACTTTATTTATATCTTCCTGAATCATCTCAGGTCCAAATATTTTGGTTTCACCAAGTTCAAACCAACCTATAGGAGATCGACACCGTCTCCCATACAAAGCCTCAAAAGGTGCCATCTGAATACTGGCTTGGTAACTGTTGTTATAAGCAAATTCAATAAGAGACAAATGATCTTCCCAACTTCCACTGAAATCCATCACACAAGCTCTTAGCATATCCTCTAAAGTCTGAATTGTCCTTTCGGACTGTCCATCAGTCTGAGGATGGAATGCTGTGCTAAGATTTACTTTGGTACCCAAAGCCTCTTGAAAGACTTTCTAGAACCGAGAAGTAAACTGAGGTCCTCGGTCTGATATAATGGATATTGGTACACCATGAAGTTTCACTATTTCTTTAACATAAATTCGAGCAAGTTTTGCTACACTGAAAGTGGTATGAACAGGAAGAAAATGTGCTGACTTAGTAAGTCGATCCACTATGACCCATATTGAGTCATTTCCTTTTGTTGACCGAGGTAAACCTACTACAAAATCCATAGTGATCCTTTCCCACTTCCATTCGGGAATTTATAGTTTTTGCATCAATCCAGATGGTCGTCGATGTTCAGCTTTAACTTGCTGACAAGTCAAACATCGAGCTACAAAGTCAGTCACGTCTCGCTTCATGCCCTCCCACCAGTAAACTTGTTTCAAGTCCTGATACATTTTCACAGCACCAGGATGTACAACGTAGGGTGAACCATGAGCTTCCATTAAGATTTCATGTTTCAAAGATTCAATGTTGGGGACACAGAGTCTCCCATTAAACCATAAGACTCCTTCTTCATCTACCAAAAAACTTGGTGCTAGACCTTGCCTTGCCTTATCTCTGATTTTGACCATATCAATGTCATTTTCTAAAGTTGCTTTTACTTTTTCTACAAGGGATGATCTAACTGTTAAATGAGCCAGAAATGTACCTGACTCAGTGATCTCGAAGAATACTCCATCAGCTTCCAACTCTTGTAGTTCATGTATTAGAGACCTCCTTATAGTGGCAATGTGAGCTAAACTTCCCATAGACTTTCGACTTAGAGCATCAGCCACTACATTTGCTTTACCTGGATGGTAAAGGATGGTACAATCATAATCTTTCAGAAGTTCCATCCACCTTCGTTGCCTTAGATTGAGATCTCTCTGCTCAAAAATGTACTTAAGGCTTTTGTGATCTGTAAAAATTTTACAAGTTTCCCCATACAAGTAATGTCTCCAAATCTTTAGGGCAAACACTACAGCTGCCATTTCCAAATCATGAGTGGGGTAATTCAATTCATGCTTTTTAAGCTGACGTGAGCCATAAGCTATGACTTTACCATGTTGCATCAACACACATCCTAAGCCTATCTTTGAGGCATCACAGAATACAGAGTAACCCCCTGGTCCTGATGGTAGGATTAAGACTGGTGCAGAAGTTAAACACTCTTTCAATTGGGTGAAACTTTGCTCACATGAATCATCCCAAATGTATTTAACATTCTTTCGGGTTAACTTATTTAATGGGAGAGCTGTCTTAGAGAAATCTTTGACAAAGCGACGGTAATACCCTGCTAAGCCAAGAAAACTACGTACTTCAGACACAGTTGTTGGTCTAGGCCACTGTTTAACTGCTTCAATTTTACTTGGATCTACATGAATACCTTCTTGGGAAATAACATGTCCCAAAAATGTTACATGACTCATCCAGAATTCACATTTTGAGAGCTTTGCGTACAACTGATGCTCTCTCAAAGTCTGAAGCACTATTCTCAAATGTTCAGTATGTTCTTCATGACTCTTTGAATACACCAAAATATCATCAATAAATACAATTACAAATTTATCAAGGAATGATTTGAACACTTTATTCATTAAATCCATAAATGCTGCTGGTGCATTTGTCAACCCAAAAGACATCACAAGAAACTCATAATGTCCATACCGTGTACGAAAAGCAGTCTTAGGTATATCATCACTCTTAATTCGTAACTGATGATATCCAGACCTTAGATCAATCTTTGAGAAGTATTTTGCTCCTTGAAGCTGATCAAACAAATCATCTATCCTTGGTAAAGGATACTTATTCTTCACTGTGACTTTATTCAGCTGACGATAATCTATACATAATCTCATAGAACCATCTTTCTTTTTCACAAAAAGAACAGGAGCACCCCAAGGTGAAAAACTTGGGCGAATGAACCCTTTGTTTAACAAATCTTCCAATTGTTCTTTGAGTTCTTTTAGCTCAACAGGAGCCATACGATAAGGTGGAATAGAAATTGGTCTTGTGTCTGGGACCAAATCAATACTGAACTCAATATCTCTTTCTGGCGGTAATCCAGGTAAATCTTCTGGGAACACATCTGGGAATTCATTAACCACATGAATGTCTTCTAACTTCTGTTCTTTTTTTTCTAAATCTTTGATAAAAGCTAGAAATCCCTGACATCCCTTTCGCAACATACGCTGGGCACTTAACATAGATATCATGTTGCAAGGTACATCACTTCGATCTCCTTGAAACATAAAATTACTACTCCCCGGTATATTAAAGGAAATAACTTTGTCACGACAATTTATAGTAGCATGACAAGAAGATAGCCAGTCCATCCCTAGAATCACATCAAAATCTAACATATTGAGAACCATAAGATCTATCTCAGTTTCCATGCCTCCAACGATTATTTTACAAGAACGATAACATGTTTTAACCATCAAAGTCTCTCTCATCGGTGTGGAAACCAAGAATGGTTCTTTAAGAATAATCGAATCAAATACAAATCTCTTGGCAAATAGGGGTGACACATATGAGTGAGTAGAACCGGGGTCAAACAAAATACGTGCAGCAAAAGTATTAACAGATAATATACCTGTAACTACAGCATTGGATGTTTGAGCATCCTGTCGGGTTAGAGCATATACTCTTGCATTTCCTCTGCCAGCAGCTTATTTTCCACGGTCACCTTGGCCTCTTCCAGAACCTCTTCCCATACTACCCCCTATTGAAGGGGTTGGTGTTTGAGTAATAGAAGCAGAAATAGACTGTGGCCGAGGTGGCAAAGTAGACCCTTGACCTGGTCTTGTCATGAGCTTAGGGCACTCCCTTATAAAATGTCCTTTTTGTCCACAGTGAAAACAGCCTGTACCAACAGTGTTTAACCTGCATTCTCCGAAGTGAAACTTTCCACATTCAGGACATTGAGGTTTTTCCCTTCTACCATGAGTACCTCCTCTACTAGAAGAGCTAAAACCACCCCTGTTCTCTAAACGAGGCTTAGCCACACTGGCTGTAGAATAAGATGACTTAGTAGGAGTGGCTGGAGCATGTTGTGATGCAGTAAAGGGTTTCAAAGTCCCTGAGTCTTCCCCTTGATCAAAAGATCTTCTATATCTAGCTTTCTTCTTTTGACGATACTCTTCTTTATTCTTTGACCTCTTTTCCATTCTTCGGGCCACATCAACAGCCTCTGAGTACGAAGAGTAATCGTTCATATTAGAACCCACTTGATCATATAAGGCATCACGAAGCCCTTCCACAAACTTTTCTATTTTCTTCCTTTCAGAAGGAATTATTTCAGGGGCATATTCAGATAATTTAACAAACTGAGCTGAATATTCATCAACAGTCATGGTTCCCTGTCGTAGATACAGAAAATCTCTGGTCCTGGATGATCGTTCACTTGCCGGAAGAAATTCATCCATAACCAATCTGTAAAATTCTGTCCACATAACTGGCGGTGCGCCTTGAATTCTAGCTTTCTTCCAGTTCCTCCACCATTTACCAGCCCTACCTTTTAACTGAAAGGAAGTGAATTCTACCTTTTGAGTAGGAGAACACCCTATAGCATCACAGATTGCTTCACAATCTTCAAGGAAACATTGTGGGTCCTCTTTGGGATCTTCCCCTGAAAAAGTAGGAGGCCTCATTTTCTGGAATTCAGACATTCTTACCTCCCTTACGTTATCTCCTCCAGCTAACTGAGCTGGTGGTACAATTTCAGCTTCAACAATAGGAGGATCCACTGGTAGGTTAGCTTGTGCAGCTCGACCTCTCATTTCAGCCTCAAATCGGTCAAATCGTTCATTCATCAAATTAATCACATGTGCAATAGTTACATTGCCAACGTGAGCATCAGGTTCGAATCTCCTTGCTTGCTCACTAGTTGCGTCCTCAGTACTTTGAGCATGTAAACTATCACTACGGTTAGGATCATCTTGCACATGTACTGGTGGATTCATGGCCCTCCTTGGACCCATATGCTTATTATTATTAGAAGATCCTTCTGACATTGATCTGTCACAGATCTACACACATAACAAACAATTTTCAGACATAAACAAAATATCACTTACTAGTCCCACTGAGAAGTTATCTATAAAATGACGTTATACTCTACAAGGTCTTTTATGGAACCTAATCCTATGGTCATGCCGCGGCTCATGACAATAGGGAAGGGGCCACAAAGATCACTTTGCTCTGTACTCTATAGGGGACCTATAAAACCTTTCCTCTGATACCAAATTTGTCACATCCCAAAAATTGAGCATGTGAAAAGATACTACTCATTTGATATAATTCTCAAATATACGTTATATACATATATTCTGTAAGGTTTTACATTCAACCTTAATCATTTATTCCACACTACAGAATTATATTCATCTGATAAGCAAATATAGACATACATAGTCTGATATTTCTATCGCATCGCAAGCCTAGGAGACCTATAGAAAGTACAGAGCGTTTCTAGGGTCCACATTAATAAGTACTGGTATCCCACCAGACAGAAATAGAGAATAATCCCAAGGGGCTTCTAATCTTCAAACGGATACTCTTGTTCTTTATTTTCTGTATCTGAAAAAAAATAATCATAGGGAGTGTGAGTTTATTTAAAAACTCAGTAAGTAAATAACTGTACTATATAGAATATCAAAAGTACAAATACCACATTTACTCATATAATTAATTGTCTTATACATCGAGTAGTATGAGACTCTAACCCTTTCAAACTCATGAATAAGATTTCTTAGATATACAACGAGTAGTATGAGACTCTAACCCTTTCAAACTCGTGAATAAGATCTCATCGATATACACCGAGTAGTATGGGACTCTAACCGTTTCAACTCGTGTATAGGTTTCATAGATATGCACTGAGTAGTATGGGACTTTAACCCTTTCAAACTCGTGTATAAGATTTCTTAGATATACGCCGAGTAGTATGGGACTTTAACCCTTTCACACTCGTGTATTAGATCCCGTAGATCTTTACTCATTAATAAGATAGTGAGAATTCATCACATAGTACAATTGTCATGAAATAAATAATTTCTACATACTCTTATTTCTATTGATCATCATATACTCCCATATGAAAAATTAATTGCTTATTATCCAAATAATATTGTAAATGGGATTTATATTGTACTTTGACTAGTAATATCAAATTAACTGAGCAAGGTTATTCACTCACCTTGATGTTTGTCCAAGTTTACCTTGTTCCACACTAGAATTTGTGTAGGAAAATTTCCTAGTAAAATATATTACAAGGAATCATAAGAAAGGAAACAAAATCACGAAAATACGTAAAATTTTCTGACTGCTACAGTACGGTTTGCTACAGTAACGGTTTGCTACAGTGCCGGTCCGCTACAGTAACGTTGACTGCTACAGTACCGTTGACTGCCGACACTACAGTAACTGCTACAGTACCCGAAGAAAATTTTCCAGATTTTTTTTCGAAATTTCTGGTCGCTACAGTAACTCGAAGAAAAATTTCAGATTTTCAGTTGCTACAGTACTTCGAATTTTGCAGAAAATCTTTCAAAAAAATTCATCCTTTCCTTTCTTTTGATTCAAAACCAGAATCTCAACTCTTTTAACCGATTATAACTCAAATATAACTTCTAAAACAACTGAGATTCATGAATTATCATCAAAATCTTCAAGAACAAAACCTCCTCTGATCTTGTATATAAACTGAAATTTAAGGAAAATAATCGGATTAAAGCTTACCTTTGATCCTTACAAAGCTTTTGAACCGAACAAATAATCAGAAATTCTGAAGATCAAGGAAAGGATTTGAGAAGAAAATGAAGAACTGAGAGAGAAATGCTTTTCTGCTTCCTTCGGCTGAGTGAAAAATGAGGGTTACTATTGAAACTTTATATTAAATATTTCTAATGGGTTATTCAATAACCCATGGGTATCCATAACCCAACATCCAAACCCATCCAGTCAATTTACAATAAATGGACTAATTGACCATTCTGAAACCACTTTTCCATGAATTTCACCATTCTTAGAATATATCCCTCATTGTGCAAATATTTAGTCCAGTCATTTAACTCAATTTTCATAAATAATATTCAAAGAGAACAATTAAATATGAAAATTAAAAATGACCAAAATAAATAACTAAAGTAACGTTGTAGAATTCTAAAATACTCTTAAGCGAATTATATTCTGAAATTAACGGGTATTACATTCTACCTCCCTTAAAAGAATTCGGTCCTCCGAATTAAAACCTTACCTCAAGTTTCAAATAAATGTGGATAGTTTTTCCACATCTTATCTTCTGCTTCCCACGTAGCTTCCTCGAGAGAATGATTTCTCCAAAGAACCTTGACAGTAGGAATTTCTTTGGTACGCAATTTTTTGACTTTTCTATCAAGGATAGCTACTGGTACCTCTTCGTAGGTGAGAGTTTCATCAAAATGAACTTCTTGGGGTTGAATGACATGAGAAGGATCAGGAAGATACTTCCGTAGCATGGACACATGAAATATTGGATGAACTCCCTCTAGGTTGGAAGGTAGGTCTAGGCGATATGCCACATTACCCACTCTGTCTACAACCTCATATGGGCCAACATACCTCGGACTAAGCTTGCCTTTCTTCCCGAATCTCATTACTCCCTTCATAGGTGAGATTCGTAAGAAAACCATATCACCTATTGCAAATTCAAGGTCACGTCGTCGGTTGTCCGCATAAGACTTCTGTCTACTCTGAGCAGTTAACAACTTTTCTCTGATCAGTTTAACTTTATTTATATCTTCCTGAATCATCTCAGGTCCAAATATTTTGGTTTCACCAAGTTCAAACCAACCTATAGGAGATCGACACCGTCTCCCATACAAAGCCTCAAAAGGTGCCATCTGAATACTGGCTTGGTAACTGTTGTTATAAGCAAATTCAATAAGAGACAAATGATCTTCCCAACTTCCACTGAAATCCATCACACAAGCTCTTAGCATATCCTCTAAAGTCTGAATTGTCCTTTCGGACTGTCCATCAGTCTGAGGATGGAATGCTGTGCTAAGATTTACTTTGGTACCCAAAGCCTCTTGAAAGACTTTCTAGAACCGAGAAGTAAACTGAGGTCCTCGGTCTGATATAATGGATATTGGTACACCATGAAGTTTCACTATTTCTTTAACATAAATTCGAGCAAGTTTTGCTACACTGAAAGTGGTATGAACAGGAAGAAAATGTGCTGACTTAGTAAGTCGATCCACTATGACCCATATTGAGTCATTTCCTTTTGTTGACCGAGGTAAACCTACTACAAAATCCATAGTGATCCTTTCCCACTTCCATTCGGGAATTTATAGTTTTTGCATCAATCCAGATGGTCGTCGATGTTCAGCTTTAACTTGCTGACAAGTCAAACATCGAGCTACAAAGTCAGTCACGTCTCGCTTCATGCCCTCCCACCAGTAAACTTGTTTCAAGTCCTGATACATTTTCACAGCACCAGGATGTACAACGTAGGGTGAACCATGAGCTTCCATTAAGATTTCATGTTTCAAAGATTCAATGTTGGGGACACAGAGTCTCCCATTAAACCATAAGACTCCTTCTTCATCTACCAAAAAACTTGGTGCTAGACCTTGCCTTGCCTTATCTCTGATTTTGACCATATCAATGTCATTTTCTAAAGTTGCTTTTACTTTTTCTACAAGGGATGATCTAACTGTTAAATGAGCCAGAAATGTACCTGACTCAGTGATCTCGAAGAATACTCCATCAGCTTCCAACTCTTGTAGTTCATGTATTAGAGACCTCCTTATAGTGGCAATGTGAGCTAAACTTCCCATAGACTTTCGACTTAGAGCATCAGCCACTACATTTGCTTTACCTGGATGGTAAAGGATGGTACAATCATAATCTTTCAGAAGTTCCATCCACCTTCGTTGCCTTAGATTGAGATCTCTCTGCTCAAAAATGTACTTAAGGCTTTTGTGATCTGTAAAAATTTTACAAGTTTCCCCATACAAGTAATGTCTCCAAATCTTTAGGGCAAACACTACAGCTGCCATTTCCAAATCATGAGTGGGGTAATTCAATTCATGCTTTTTAAGCTGACGTGAGCCATAAGCTATGACTTTACCATGTTGCATCAACACACATCCTAAGCCTATCTTTGAGGCATCACAGAATACAGAGTAACCCCCTGGTCCTGATGGTAGGATTAAGACTGGTGCAGAAGTTAAACACTCTTTCAATTGGGTGAAACTTTGCTCACATGAATCATCCCAAATGTATTTAACATTCTTTCGGGTTAACTTATTTAATGGGAGAGCTGTCTTAGAGAAATCTTTGACAAAGCGACGGTAATACCCTGCTAAGCCAAGAAAACTACGTACTTCAGACACAGTTGTTGGTCTAGGCCACTGTTTAACTGCTTCAATTTTACTTGGATCTACATGAATACCTTCTTGGGAAATAACATGTCCCAAAAATGTTACATGACTCATCCAGAATTCACATTTTGAGAGCTTTGCGTACAACTGATGCTCTCTCAAAGTCTGAAGCACTATTCTCAAATGTTCAGTATGTTCTTCATGACTCTTTGAATACACCAAAATATCATCAATAAATACAATTACAAATTTATCAAGGAATGATTTGAACACTTTATTCATTAAATCCATAAATGCTGCTGGTGCATTTGTCAACCCAAAAGACATCACAAGAAACTCATAATGTCCATACCGTGTACGAAAAGCAGTCTTAGGTATATCATCACTCTTAATTCGTAACTGATGATATCCAGACCTTAGATCAATCTTTGAGAAGTATTTTGCTCCTTGAAGCTGATCAAACAAATCATCTATCCTTGGTAAAGGATACTTATTCTTCACTGTGACTTTATTCAGCTGACGATAATCTATACATAATCTCATAGAACCATCTTTCTTTTTCACAAAAAGAACAGGAGCACCCCAAGGTGAAAAACTTGGGCGAATGAACCCTTTGTTTAACAAATCTTCCAATTGTTCTTTGAGTTCTTTTAGCTCAACAGGAGCCATACGATAAGGTGGAATAGAAATTGGTCTTGTGTCTGGGACCAAATCAATACTGAACTCAATATCTCTTTCTGGCGGTAATCCAGGTAAATCTTCTGGGAACACATCTGGGAATTCATTAACCACATGAATGTCTTCTAACTTCTGTTCTTTTTTTTCTAAATCTTTGATAAAAGCTAGAAATCCCTGACATCCCTTTCGCAACATACGCTGGGCACTTAACATAGATATCATGTTGCAAGGTACATCACTTCGATCTCCTTGAAACATAAAATTACTACTCCCCGGTATATTAAAGGAAATAACTTTGTCACGACAATTTATAGTAGCATGACAAGAAGATAGCCAGTCCATCCCTAGAATCACATCAAAATCTAACATATTGAGAACCATAAGATCTATCTCAGTTTCCATGCCTCCAACGATTATTTTACAAGAACGATAACATGTTTTAACCATCAAAGTCTCTCTCATCGGTGTGGAAACCAAGAATGGTTCTTTAAGAATAATCGAATCAAATACAAATCTCTTGGCAAATAGGGGTGACACATATGAGTGAGTAGAACCGGGGTCAAACAAAATACGTGCAGCAAAAGTATTAACAGATAATATACCTGTAACTACAGCATTGGATGTTTGAGCATCCTGTCGGGTTAGAGCATATACTCTTGCATTTCCTCTGCCAGCAGCTTATTTTCCACGGTCACCTTGGCCTCTTCCAGAACCTCTTCCCATACTACCCCCTATTGAAGGGGTTGGTGTTTGAGTAATAGAAGCAGAAATAGACTGTGGCCGAGGTGGCAAAGTAGACCCTTGACCTGGTCTTGTCATGAGCTTAGGGCACTCCCTTATAAAATGTCCTTTTTGTCCACAGTGAAAACAGCCTGTACCAACAGTGTTTAACCTGCATTCTCCGAAGTGAAACTTTCCACATTCAGGACATTGAGGTTTTTCCCTTCTACCATGAGTACCTCCTCTACTAGAAGAGCTAAAACCACCCCTGTTCTCTAAACGAGGCTTAGCCACACTGGCTGTAGAATAAGATGACTTAGTAGGAGTGGCTGGAGCATGTTGTGATGCAGTAAAGGGTTTCAAAGTCCCTGAGTCTTCCCCTTGATCAAAAGATCTTCTATATCTAGCTTTCTTCTTTTGACGATACTCTTCTTTATTCTTTGACCTCTTTTCCATTCTTCGGGCCACATCAACAGCCTCTGAGTACGAAGAGTAATCGTTCATATTAGAACCCACTTGATCATATAAGGCATCACGAAGCCCTTCCACAAACTTTTCTATTTTCTTCCTTTCAGAAGGAATTATTTCAGGGGCATATTCAGATAATTTAACAAACTGAGCTGAATATTCATCAACAGTCATGGTTCCCTGTCGTAGATACAGAAAATCTCTGGTCCTGGATGATCGTTCACTTGCCGGAAGAAATTCATCCATAACCAATCTGTAAAATTCTGTCCACATAACTGGCGGTGCGCCTTGAATTCTAGCTTTCTTCCAGTTCCTCCACCATTTACCAGCCCTACCTTTTAACTGAAAGGAAGTGAATTCTACCTTTTGAGTAGGAGAACACCCTATAGCATCACAGATTGCTTCACAATCTTCAAGGAAACATTGTGGGTCCTCTTTGGGATCTTCCCCTGAAAAAGTAGGAGGCCTCATTTTCTGGAATTCAGACATTCTTACCTCCCTTACGTTATCTCCTCCAGCTAACTGAGCTGGTGGTACAATTTCAGCTTCAACAATAGGAGGATCCACTGGTAGGTTAGCTTGTGCAGCTCGACCTCTCATTTCAGCCTCAAATCGGTCAAATCGTTCATTCATCAAATTAATCACATGTGCAATAGTTACATTGCCAACGTGAGCATCAGGTTCGACTCTCCTTGCTTGCTCACTAGTTGCGTCCTCAGTACTTTGAGCATGTAAACTATCACTACGGTTAGGATCATCTTGCACATGTACTGGTGGATTCATGGCCCTCCTTGGACCCATATGCTTATTATTATTAGAAGATCCTTCTGACATTGATCTGTCACAGATCTACACACATAACAAACAATTTTCAGACATAAACAAAATATCACTTACTAGTCCCACTGAGAAGTTATCTATAAAATGACGTTATACTCTACAAGGTCTTTTATGGAACCTAATCCTATGGTCATGCCGCGGCTCATGACAATAGGGAAGGGGCCACAAAGATCACTTTGCTCTGTACTCTATAGGGGACCTATAAAACCTTTCCTCTGATACCAAATTTGTCACATCCCAAAAATTGAGCATGTGAAAAGATACTACTCATTTGATATAATTCTCAAATATACGTTATATACATATATTCTGTAAGGTTTTACATTCAACCTTAATCATTCATTCCACACTACAGAATTATATTCATCTGATAAGCAAATATAGACATACATAGTCTGATATTTCTATCGCATCGCAAGCCTAGGAGACCTATAGAAAGTACAGAGCGTTTCTAGGGTCCACATTAATAAGTACTGGTATCCCACCAGACAGAAATAGAGAATAATCCCAAGGGGCTTCTAATCTTCAAACGGATACTCTTGTTCTTTATTTTCTGTATCTGAAAAAAAATAATCATAGGGAGTGTGAGTTTATTTAAAAACTCAGTAAGTAAATAACTGTACTATATAGAATATCAAAAGTACAAATACCACATTTACTCATATAATTAATTGTCTTATACATCGAGTAGTATGAGACTCTAACCCTTTCAAACTCATGAATAAGATTTCTTAGATATACAACGAGTAGTATGAGACTCTAACCCTTTCAAACTCGTGAATAATATCTCATCGATATACACCGAGTAGTATGGGACTCTAACCGTTTCAACTCGTGTATAGGTTTCATAGATATGCACTGAGTAGTATGGGACTTTAACCCTTTCAAACTCGTGTATAAGATTTCTTAGATATACGCCGAGTAGTATGGGACTTTAACCCTTTCACACTCGTGTATTAGATCCCGTAGATCTTTACTCATTAATAAGATAGTGAGAATTCATCACATAGTACAATTGTCATGAAATAAATAATTTCTACATACTCTTATTTCTATTGATCATCATATACTCCCATATGAAAAATTAATTGCTTATTATCCAAATAATATTGTAAATGGGATTTATATTGTACTTTGACTAGTAATATCAAATTAACTGAGCAAGGTTATTCACTCACCTTGATGTTTGTCCAAGTTTACCTTGTTCCACACTAGAATTTGTGTAGGAAAATTTCCTAGTAAAATATATTACAAGGAATCATAAGAAAGGAAACAAAATCACGAAAATACGTAAAATTTTCTGACTGCTACAGTACGGTTTGCTACAGTGTCGGTTCGCTACAGTGTCGGTTCGCTACAGTGCCGGTCCGCTACAGTGCCGGTCCGCTACAGTACCGTTGACTGCTACAGTACCGTTGACTGCCGACTGCTACAGTACCCGAAGAAAATTTTCCAGATTTTTTTCCGAAATTTCTGGTCGCTACAGTAACTCGAAGAAAAATTTCAGATTTTCAGTTGCTACAGTACTTCGAATTTTGCAGAAAATCTTTCAAAAAAATTCATCCTTTCCTTTCTTTTGATTCAAAACCAGAATCTCAACTCTTTTAACCGATTATAACTCAAATATAACTTCTAAAACAACTGAGATTCATGAATTATCATCAAAATCTTCAAGAACAAAACCTCCTCTGATCTTGTATATAAACTGAAATTTAAGGAAAATAATCGGATTAAAGCTTACCTTTGATCCTTACAAAGCTTTTGAACCGAACAAATAATCAGAAATTCTGAAGATCAAGGAAAGGATTTGAGAAGAAAATGAAGAACTGAGAGAGAAATGCTTTTCTGCTTCCTTCGGCTGAGTGAAAAATGAGGGTTACTATTGAAACTTTATATTAAATATTTCTAATGGGTTATTCAATAACCCATGGGTATCCATAACCCAACATCCAAACCCATCCAGTCAATTTACAATAAATGGACTAATTGACCATTCTGAAACCACTTTTCCATGAATTTCACCATTCTTAGAATATATCCCTCATTGTGCAAATATTTAGTCCAGTCATTTAACTCAATTTTCATAAATAATATTCAAAGAGAACAATTAAATATGAAAATTAAAAATGACCAAAATAAATAACTAAAGTAACGTTGTAGAATTCTAAAATACTCTTAAGCGAATTATATTCTGAAATTAACGGGTATTACAGAAAAAGGAGGAGATACCAAGTGATACAAACTGGCAAAATTTCCAAAAAAGGTTGTTTATGAGTGGTTTCTCCTATATCAAGATCGTGTGAATATAACTAGGGAGCTAATTTTAGAGAAGGTAAAGTAGATGATGAAATTTTTTATACCCTCGACAGCCTTTTGAGTACAACTTTTCTCAAGGTTGGCTTGAAAAATTCAAATTAGGACATAGGATCAAGTCATTTTGTTGTTTCAGAGAGAATGGTTTGGTTGACACACAGAATACAGAGAAGAAAATAGAGCCTATAAGGGGAAAAATAGACCAATTCCCTTATGAAAGATGTTTTTAATATAGATGAACCTGGTTTGTCGTACCGGTTACAAGTTGTTCATTCTCTTGCAACAATCAACTTGAAGGAAGAAAAAAAATGAAAAATAAGGGCTTACAATTGTTATTTGTTGCAATGAGGATAGCTCAGAAAAAAATTTCTTTATGGATTGTTGAAAAGTATGCAAAGTCACGTTGCTTCAGAAATGTCAACATGAACAACTTGAACTGTCAATACTATGCCAACACAAAAGCATGGATGACTAGCGTGCTTTTTGATGAATATGATCGTTGGCTGAACCAAAAAATGCATGGTGAAAGAATTTTGTTCGTGGTAGAAAATTGTCTAGTTCATCCTAGAAAGGTTGAGTTTTTTTTTTTGGTAAAATAGTACTTTATGTCCCTAAGGTTTACACTAAGTTTTATCTATGCCTCAAAATTTTTTTTTTGCCCACTTATGTCTCACATATTTCAATTTTTGTCACATATACCATTTTTTTGTAACTCTGTCAGTTAACTTAACGGAATGATGATTAGACTGCTATGGCGCAAAAAACATTTGCCATGTGGCAGCCATGTGGACTCAATAAAAAAATTTTAAAAAAAGTTTCAGTTTATTCACTTAGGTCCTTGGTCAAAATTTTCCTTTTGTCTAATTTTTGATATAAACTCACCTTATACTTTGTCTAGATCCCTAGTTTAAGAATCTATTTTTTTATTTGTCAAAATATCCCCTATAAAATTTTTAATTTGTTCACTTTAGTCCATGTTCTTCACTTTTATACTTTTTTCTTTGAGTTTGGTTCTCTAAAACAGTTCATAATTTCATTCTTTAGTTATAATATGATTCAATCTATCATTTCTAACCAAGAACAATATAAAAAATGAATTAAAATTCAAGGTTTCAAAATTGCATATCTCTCATTCCCATAAAAAATAAACTTTGAAACTTGAACTTTAGTTCACTTCTTGTATTGTTTTTGGGTAAAAATAATAGATTAAATCATATTATGACTAAAAATGAAATTATGAACTGATTTAGAAGACCAAACCGTGAAAAAAAGTATGAAAGTGAATAATATGGACTAAAATAAACAAACTGAAAAGTTTGTAGGAGATGATTTTGATAAAGAAAAAAATAGATTCTTAAACTAGGGATGTAGACAAAATAAAAAAAGAGTTTATATCAAAAATTGGATAAAAGAAAAATTTTGACCAACGACTTAAGTGAATAAAGTAAAATCTTTTTTTAAAAATATTTTATTGAGTCCACGTGGATGTCACGTGGCAGCTGCTTTTTACTACATGGTAGTCAAGTCAGCATTCCATTAAGTTGACTGATTTAGTTACAAAAAAAGATATATATGACAAAAATTGAAACGTGTGGGACATAAGTGGGCCAAAAAAAACCTTTGGGGTATAGATGAAATATGGTGTAAACTTTTGAGACATAAAATACCATTTTGTCTTTTTTTTTTGGCCGCCTAACATGATATAAAAAATCCAACCATGAGACACTGGAATAATAAGAACTTTTAAGATGTACTATTGTATGAGATTTTATCGTAAGATATTGGAAGGCTATGAGTTGGAACAATCTGATCCAGAAAAGATTAATGTTTTAGATGTTATTAATCTTATAGTCTCATATTGGATGATAAATGTTCAACAAGAGATAATAGCAAATTGTTTCCAACATTGCAAATTTCGTTGGAGGGATGAACCAGTCTCAAGGGACTTAAATAAATCAACTTTTGAAAAAGGCATTCATGAGTTTGAGAAAATGATTAATAATCTTGGTTACCACAATAAAATGGAGGTCAATCACCTATTGGATTACCTGGATGAAAATGACGAATATTCAAAGGTCAAAAATTTAAAAAAAATTGTGGCTAGTGTCATTGAAAGTCTTGTTAAGAACAAAATTAATGGTGATTTAGTACCTTTGAAACTAATCATGTGAAATGAAGTACTCATAGCGACAACAACTACTTAGAATTTTTTATTACAATTCAAAAACACAACACCGAAATTTTTGAATATAATAAGAAAAGTTAGAGATAAAATTCAACTAAATTAGATTCATATTTTACTAAAATGTCATTGTTATGTTTGTAATTTTAAAAAATTATTAATTTATGATATTGACAATATTGTAAATTTATATAAGTGCTTTCATAAAAATTATTATCTTGTTAATTTATCAAAATTATTAATTTTATAAATTGATTTAAATTGAAAAAAATATTATTTTAAAAAATATTAGTTTATAAAGTTTACGTATATTTGTAAGTTGGGATATAACATATGTGATAAGAAATCACTAAAAAAAAAAAAATCCACACTCGTTCCTGTTTATTTTCCAGATAACAATCCTTCGCAACGGAAAATTGTTGCATATCAGGGTGGCATTCTTGCTCGATTCTGAAGTAACTGTTGATGGCGACTCAGAATTAAAGAAGTGTCGGTAGCTTCGGCATCGGGGTTTCACAGCGACAAAGAAAGAACAGTTTCGTTCAGTTAGATTTCATTTTCAGTTTCTAAAATCCAACAGAAAAAAAATCAGAGGGACCTAAAAACGTGTGGCTCTCCATTAATGGGAAACGCACACGGCCATCGCAAACGCCATAACTCCATTCCTCAATACCCCATACCTCCCTCTTATAACTATGGTGTCCCGCCTTACCTTCAACCTCAACCTCAACCTCAAGCTCCAACCTCAGTTCACGCCACCCACAACTCCGGAATCTCCAGAATGCTGGCTTTACCTTATTCTCACGTCGACCACAGTTTGCGAGCTCTCGCCGGCCAGGCTGAAGGCTTTGGTCGGCTTGCAATCGGTGGGCTTCACGGTCCCCTTTATCACGTCACGACTTTAGCAGGTTATATTTGGTTCTGATTCTCTGTTTATCGTGTCTGTACAATATGCATTTGAAACTTCCCAAGTTTTTTGTAGGACTAAAGGTGTTACTGATATAAATTGTTAGCTTATGTGTGTTTTGACAAGTTTAATTTATATTTAAGTTGTTAATTTTAATTTTTCATTAGGGATTGCCTTGTGTCTTTGTATATTATAATCCCTCGCTAGGTTTACATTTGATTTTTCCTAATTTCTTTCATAGAACTGTTGATGCGTTGCTGATTCAAATGTGCTTTATGTAGAAAAATTTATGCATAATTGCATCTAGCTGTTCTGTGGCCCCCTTTAAATTCCCTGGACATTTGTTTCGTGTTTATGGGATTGGGGAGCAGGGGAGATTAGTGTCTGATATATAAGAATGATCTTAATCAGTCTGCCCTTTTTTTTCATTGTTTTGTAGCTTTTAAACAACTTACTGAACCCATATTGATCTTTGCTATCATTAAGAGAGAGAGAAAGATGCATATATGATAAAGTGAACTTAATCTTGTTTTGCATTGGATTCTCTATCTTGTAACATGTTTTGGTTTGTTTTGACTGCAGATGATGGACCGGGATCACTCCGTGATGGGTGTCGCAGAAAAGAACCATTGTGGATTGTATTTGAGGTTTCAGGCACTATCCATCTCTCATCTTACTTGAGTGTGTCATCTTACAAGACTATTGATGGCCGGGGTCAAAGAATTAAACTCACTGGAAAGGGTTTGCGGCTGAAGGGATGTGAACATGTAATAATTTGCAACTTAGAGTTAGAAGGTGGTAGAGGGCCCGATGTCGATGGCATTCAGATCAAACCTAATTCAAAGCACATATGGATAGATCGTTGCAGCCTCCGTGATTTTGATGATGGACTGATAGATATAACGCGAGAAAGCACGGATATTACTATTTCTAGGTGAGAAAGATTGCTTATTCTTGAAGTTATCATAAAGTGGCCTGTTATATTTTTTGTCAATGAAGTGTTTCTCCACCATCTGCAGATGTCACTTTTCTCAGCATGACAAAACGATGCTTATTGGGGCAGATCCCTCACACACTGGTGATAGATGTATGAGGGTCACTATTCACCACTGTTTTTTTGATGGGACACGGCAGCGGCATCCTCGGGTTAGATATGCGAAAGTACATCTGTACAATAATTACACCAGAAACTGGGGCATATATGCTGTTTGTGCAAGTGTAGAATCACAGGTGATGATGTTTTAATCAATTGAAATTGCTCTCAGGATGAATGAATTTCAGCTTCTTGTTAATGATATGTGAAAATCTCATCTGCCTTGTATATTGATACCAGATATACTCTCAATGTAACATCTATGAAGCAGGGCAGAAGAAAGTGGCATTTAAGTATCTTTCTGAAAAGGTGTGTAACTTAGTTATTTGCCTTTTGTCTCATTTCAGTACTACTTTCCTATATTTGTTTTTGACATAACATAGTGGAATTTATCTATCGAATTCTCTTCAATGCCTGCTTTCAGTTTGCCGATGATTTAATGTAGATTGCAATGATGATGTTATTAAATGCCATCTGTCTTGTAAACATTCATAATCACTTTTAGATGTCTGGTCCTGTTTGCCAAATAAGAGCCCTTTTTAAATACTTTTGGATCCTTGTTACCTCCTGCTAGAGGTAAACATTTTGCTGCTTGTCTTCCGACTTCTTAGGATACTGATCCAATAAGTATTTATGATATTCACTGCCCTTCAAAATAGGTTTATGTTTATAAATGAACAACAAAAATGGTGGCTTCATGCTGCATTGAATGCTTTTAATGCCTTCCAATATCTTGACCTGTAAATTGAGACTAGAATATTGTAGACACTCTGAAATGAGGGTGATGACAACCTGACATAAACTGGAGAGGCATTATGAAAGTGGCATTTTAAAGCAGGGCAGAAGAAAGTGGCATTTTAATGACTTCCAATATCAACAGTCCAGATTTCATTTTTTTTAAAAATAAAGTAAATAAAATAAAAACAACATTATGAAATATGGACCGTTGGTTGTGAAAACCAACGGTGTGGATGGGCCAAGTATCTTACTTGACCTTCAAAGCCAAGTAGAGGATCCAAAATCCATCAACTGGTGGAGGAAATGTTGGAGTGTTGCCACATGCTTTCTTTTCTGAATAAAAAGTTGACCTTGCTGCTATAGGCCTGCTCATTGCCTTTGGATGTACTCAGTTTTCAATTTGTCTACAGACCCAATAATTTTTAATCCCTCTATCACCTCAAGAATGTATATCAACAAGTCAGATTCCTCTATTCCTGACATGCTGCGTAGAGCCAATAGGCGTTCTGGTATTTGGTTGTTTATTTTCTTGAGCAGTAGAAATTAGAAAGCGCCAACAGTGCAAAGTATCAAGCTGATACTTGATTTAATGATCTTTCTTTTGGCTTGTGTTATTACATTGAATAATCCAAACTGGAACCAGAATTTGATCTGTTGGCTTATTATTTGACTAACGAGATTGGACTGTGGATGTTGGCGCAGGCGGTAGACAAGGAGGGGGCAGCAACTGGTCATATAAGGTCTGAAGGGGACTTATTTGAGAATGGAACTCAAGCAGGATTAATGGCTGAGAGCATGGGAATGGGATGTACCACATTCCATCCTAGTCAACACTATGCCACGTGGACAGTTGCACCTCCCACACAGGATCTCAAACAGTTTCTTCAACACTGCACTGGATGGCAAAGTGTTGCTCCACCACCAGATCAACCAATGTCTGCATAGAAATGGAGTGAAGCATGATGATGAAGCTATTCGTATACTATACAGCTTTAACTTTGTGGCGAGATATATATATATATATATATATATAAAATAGTAGTCCACGCTCTACCACTGAAACTGTTTACAGTATTTATACATTTACATGTTTTGGCTTTGACTTTGAGCATGTATATATAATTAGTCCTGTTTTTTTATGTAACATCTGGTTGAAGCCAATATGCTTTCTTTGTCACTCGCCTCACTAAACATAGCATGAAACGAGTCAAAATGACTACGAGAAAGAAAGATACGGGCATTAATACTGCAGAAAAAAGATGGATCAATCACAATTTAAAAAGCTATAATTTACAAGGAACGTACGTAACAGCTCAAGCGGAAGAGAATGTCGAATTCGGATTCTATGCAATTACAATAAAGTGTTGGTTTTTTTTCTTTACTGTTTATTTTGGATTGGACAATTAATATTGAAGATGAAAAAATATTTTTTAAGGTAAGAAAATGCTTTACGAGATAAAAAATTACCTTAATATGAGAATAGCATGTTGTTGTAACAATAAAAAATCCAAATTAAAATTAATAAGCTAGGATTCTTTACTGTTGTAACAGAGTACTATTACAGTTAGGATTGAATTAAAAAAAAAATTCTTGTGAAGCATAGTAATCAGAATCTCACTATACAAGATTTGTATTGTGCGATTCGTATATAATTAAAGTCAAATGCTTATGTGCTGAAATTGTTGCTTGAATTGTCAAATCATGCAATTCAAGTAAGAATCAGCAAATTGCACAGTTTCAACAATTTGAGCGACGCTTGTCTCTTGTGTCAGAAAGATGAAATACTATGACATTCGTTCGATATGCAGGCCATTTCGGACTGTTAGTGGGCTACTAGGCTTCATACTTCTTAGGATAAAAGTCATAAAAAAATATAATAATAAAAAGGCAAGGTTCTCCGTAATAGACTTTGGGACTTAAAATAAAAGAAGCTAAAGGAATAAATAAAGATTATGAAATAACTTCGTATAAGATATACACAAAAGTTTAGATATACATTTATTTATATAATTGTCTTATATTATGTATAAGTTATGATAAATTTTTTGATTTTTTAGCTTGTTATGATTGACATTTGTTTTATGACTTATTTATAATTTAAATTTATAGAATTAAGTATGTTATAGAATATATTTATGATATTTTTATTATAATAATAAATTTTATAATTCGATACGGTTCAGAATTTATAATTTAGTTTAAGAATTCATGATTTGAATTACGATTTGATAACCATTTTGTGAAGTGAAAAAATATTTTATGAAATGAAAAATATTTAGATATAAGAACAACACGCTGCTGTAACAACAAAGAATCTGGATTTAAAATTAATAATGCAACTATTGGTAGCAACTTGCAAGGAGAACTAGAATATACATGTGAAAGATAATATGGGAAATCGGAGAAATTAATGGATTATAGACACACAGAGTTCCTAATAGGGAGGAAAATTTGAATTAGAATATGAAACGAAAATTAAAAGATGATAGAACAATTAAGGATATATAATATGAAGGAGGACTGGAAAATCAGTGGATTTCGGAGGATGATTTCAAATTTGTGAAAGATGAGATTATGCATGCACCGCCTACTGCCTCACGACGATTCTGAACAGCAAAAGGCGTAATTTAATTATAAAGAAGTGCATTTAAAATTTGTAATTCTGTATATCGTTCTTTGTAAAATCATAGTTATGTAAATAAAAATACTACCTCTCTTCGTCCTTGACCGCATAGCGCAGTGGATTAGCGCGTTTGACTTCGGATCAAAAGGTCGTGGGTTCGACTCCCACTGTGGTCGATAACTGTTTTTTTAACATTTTAGCCTCGTTTCAATAAACTGTTTTTGGGGAAAAGTATATTTTTTAAAACTTCATCTTAAAATTTTATTTTCATCCCTTAATTTCATTTTGTACTAATTTAAGCCCATAAACTTATGTCAAGTTTTACTTTCTTTCCTTACTGTCATTTTGTTTCCATTTAGTGCTTTAAATTTTTATCAAGTTCAATATTGTCCCATATTTTTTATTTATTTCAATGTAGTCCCTTGACATGGACAAATTTGCTCAAATATTTCCCTCTTTTTATGAATGTATCAATACTTAATAGAAAAATGCTTGCATAGTCTGGTAGCTTAATTTAAAGAACCTCTTAAATTCTATTTATCACATTTTTCTTAAACACTTAATGCGTAGGAGTCTTTTGCGTAGGACCATAGCCTTTGAATGCGACATCTTGCGACTGTGATCTCTTCTTTATTTTTTTTCTTTTATTATTTTTAAAAAAATCCTATTAACCGTTAGATCTGATCTAATTATCACTAAATTTAATGGTCAATATAATTTAAAAAAAAAAAAATCACAACTGATGCATCCAATGGCTATGGCGCTACACAGGAGCGAATCCGTTCTGTCCAATTGTTGCATTTTATTCAAATTCTTTATGACTTTCTTATTAAAAGAGTATCATTAATCTCCAGCTTCAATAGGGATTGTTTGCAGCTTTTTACCATTTCGAAAGGAGCCCATCGATAAATAAAAAGCATTGGCATTGGCAAGGTTTAGAATTCAAAGAGAAATTGTGTTAAGATCTGCAAATATTGTGCACATTATCTAAGATTTACAAAACCTGACGTTTTGTTAATACTAAGAAATTGTACTATCACGGGTGATTCAAGTTGTCAAGAGATTTTAAGTTAGACAGTTACATAAAAAATTTTCTTTTAAGCATATTGTCGATGCTATAAGGAAGAAAATGTTTGTGATTTTTGTAAATTAAAAAATTAAGTAAAAACATTTAAAACATGAAAAGTAAAACCTAAAAAATGAAAAAGAATCAAATTGAAACAAAACAAAATAATAAATGAATGTAAAATTAAAATAAAGTTAATATACTAAATTGAAAGAAGAAAAAAAACTGTAAGACAGCTAAAATTTGAAATAAATTTTAGAGATAAAAAAATTTCTTTCTTTAAAATTTTTTATTAAGACTTCCAAACATCAACTTAAACCGAACTTCATAATAATATTAATATTAATATTATTTGTAAGACTTCTAACTTATAAATTTTTGTTTGTTTTCAACATTAGTAACACAAAGCTGCTTCCCGTGTGGCTTGTTGGTCTGACGTTATTATCTTCCCCAACATGTCTCGCGTTCGAAGCCAGCATTCACACATAACATTAGTAACACAAAAGATTGAAATATTTTTTATTTTTAACCCTAACTCTCTAATTATGATTGAACGACTTTCATTTTACATTAAACTAACTTTAAATGCTTCATCGTTAGAAAAACCACGCCACCGTTCACAGACTTGACAAAAATTAAACGGGCACATGAAAATATACTCTACTCGATTCGTGAATGCTATTACGATATCAAACTAATGGGCATCGACCTTTTTTTTTTTTTCTAAGTTCATTTGTTGCTTTATCCCATGAATTAAAGTGCTTATTACTAGTCACTTCCCATCAATCACACAAAAGAAGGCTTATTACCCCGTTGAAGTGAAGATTATATTAGCGAAAGAACAAATCAACAGGAATGAAGGTGACACTGAACAATGAATTCATGCCCGGGTGTACTCGTATTTTGATTTGAGTAACAGTGCGCATTCAGTCTCAGCTGCCAAATAAAGCACTCAAAATATGGATGTAAATCTCCATGTTTTACTTTCAGTTAACAAAGTAGCATTACTTACCATTTTTTACTCGAACTCGTCTTAGACTGTTAGGTTACTGAAATGCAATTAATCAAGGAGAAGGATAGAGAATAACACACAAAGAAATTACGTGGTTCGGTCAATGCGACCTACGTCCACGGACAGAGAGAATATCTGTATTATTTTCTGACGGAGGCTATACAGAGAGAAATTACATCAACCACTCTTCTAATGAATTCCCTCACACTCATATATATAGAGACAAATGGGTCGTGGGTCGTGGGTCGGGTTACAAACCGGGTCACCCACAAAATTCAAGTCAAACCCAACAATTTCCCTCCTTGACTTGAATTCTCTCAAATCACCAGAACTAAGTACAAATTCATCTCTGTCATTCAAGCCCTGTAGGGCTTCATGGAATGCGAACATTCACCAAGTCCAAGCTATGCTTGAACTTCTCTGAAGGTAGAGCCTTTGTCAACATATCTGCTGGATTATCTGCTGTGGATATCTTCTCGATGGATAATTTCTTGTCTTCTATCACATCTCGAATAAAATTCAATCTAATATCAATATGCTTCGACCTTTCATGGTAGACTGGATTCTTGGCCAAACTTAATGCACTCTGACTATCACAATAAATGATAGGTCTCTGAATATTTAACCCCAGACTATCAATCAAACCATGTAACCACATACCTTCCTTAACTCCTTCTGCCAATGACATGTATTCTGCTTCAGTGGTAGACAAGGCAACTGTAGATTGAAGTGTTGCCTTCCAACTGACAGCACATCCATTCAGAGTCAAGACATAGCATGTTAAGGATCTCCTCCTCAAAAGATCTCTAGCATAATCTGAATCTGTATAACCAACCAAGCCACTATCAGATTTATCAGCACCATAAACCAAGCAAATATTACTCGTACCTTTCAGATACCGCATAATCCATTTAACTGCACTCCAGTGAGCTCTCCCAGGATTACTCATAAACCTACTTACCACACTGACTGCATGAGCCAGATCAGGCCTAGTACACACCATTGCATACATCAAGCTTCCAACAGCATTACAGTAGGGCACTGAACTCATATACCCTTTTTCCTCAGCTGTAGTAGGTATTGTACTAGCATCAAGTTTAAAATGTGCCGCCAACGGAGTACTAACCGGCTTAGAATTATTCATTTGGAAAGACTGCAACAATTTTTCTATGTATTTCTGTTGAGATACATACAGTAAACCTGCACTTCTATCTCTCCAAATCTCCATGCCCAGTATCTTCTTGGCTGCACCTAAATCCTTCATCTCAAACTCACTGCTCAACAAGGCTTTCAAACTATCAATTTCAACCTTGTTCTTTGCAGCAATTAACATATCATCAACATATAGCAACAAATAAATATAAGAATCATCTGCAAGTTTCTTAGAGTAGACACAGTTATCAAACTGATTACGCAGAAAACCATGGGAAGTCATGAATGCATCAAATTTCTTGTACCACTGTCTAGGAGACTGCTTCAAACCATACAAGGACTTTTTCAGCAAACATACATGATCTTTCTTCTCAGAATCAAGAAATCCTTCTGGCTGTGACATATAGATCTGCTCCTCTAAATTTCCATGTAAGAAAGCAGTTTTCACATCCAGTTGTTCCAACTCCAAGTCAAAAACACTTACCATGGACAAAAGGACACGAATGGTTTTATGCTTCACAACCGGGGAGAAAACTTCATGATAATCAATTCCCTCCTTTTGTGAAAAACCCTTTGCCACAAGTCGTTCTTTGAACCTTGCTGGTTCAACTCCAGGAATACCTTCTTTCTTCTTGAAGACCCATTTGCATCCTACCGGTTTCACTCCCTTTGGTAACGGTACAAGATCCCATGTTTCGTTCTTCTCAAGAGATTGCATCTCTTCATTCATTGCAACCAGCCATTCTGATGCTTCTCTACTCTCAACTGCTTCTTTATATGATCTCGGGTCATCAGAATCAATACTTTCACCTACTGCCAAGGCATAAGCAATTGAATTAACATCAACTATATCAACACAATCTGCATACCTCATAGGTTTTCTGATTTCCCTTCTTTCCCTCCTTGTTGCTATAGGTTGTGATTCTTCTTCTTCCCTGGGCTGCTGTACAGGGTCTGTTATAACCTTTTTTGAAGTTTGAACTTCAATTTCCACCTTCTGGTTGGCACCTTGATCATTATTACCTGCATGACTACCAAGCTCCTCCTTCTGACCAAACATAGCAGACTCATCAAAAGTTACATCTCTGCTAGTAATAAATTTTGGAGTTCTATCCTTTTCAGTACACCACAGTCTGTACCCTTTAACTCCAGGTGCATACCCTAGAAATATGCATTTCATTGCCCTAGGCTCTAGTTTACCATCATTCACATGAGCATAAGCAGGACAACCAAATATACGCAGGCCAGAATAATCAGAAGGTTTACCGGACTATACCTCTTGAGGAGTCTTAAAATCAATTGCAGTAGATGGCGATCTATTCACCAGATAACAAGCAGTGTTAACTGCTTCAGCCCAGAATTGTTTTGGCAAGCCAGCGTTTAATCGTATGCATCTCGCACGCTGCAACAGTGTTTGATTCATATGTTCTGCAACTCCATTTTGCTGTGGTGTATGACGTACAGTGCGATGCCTCACTATACCTTCTTTCTTGCAAAATTCATCAAATGGAGCGTTACAGAACTCCAACCCATTATCAGTTCTGAGTGTTTTGACCTGTTTTCCAGTCCGTTTCTCAACCATGGTCTTCCACTCCTTGAACTTCCCAAACACTTCATCTTTGGATTTCAGAAAATATACCCAAACCCTTCTAGAGTAGTCATCAATGAAAGTAACAAAGTACTTGCATTTGCCCTGAGATTCAACTGGAGAAGGACCCCACAAGTCTGAGTGAACATATTGCAGAACATCCGTAGAAGTATGCTTCCCAGAACTGAACTTAACTCTGCGTTGTTTACCCATAACACAAACTTCACAGAATTTCAGTTTCCCAGTTTCTGCTCCTTCTAACAATCCTTGTTTACTTAGAATTGACAGCCCTTTCTCACTCATGTGTCCCAATCGACAATGCCACAACTCTGTACAATCATCATCCTTCCCTAAAGATTTAGATACAGCCACTATCCCCATCACAGAACTACCAATCAGAAAGTAAATGCCATGCTGCAATTTACCCTTCATTATAACCAGAGCACCTTTGGAAATTCTCAACTGTTCATTCTCTCCAGAGTACTTGTACCCTTGTTTGTCTAGAGTACCAAGAGAAATCAAATTCTTCCGTAGACCAGGAACATACCAAGCATCAAGCGTCCTGACTATTCCATCAGACATCTGAATCTGCACAGAACCACTGCCCTTAACACTGAGCTGCTCATTATCACCCAACCTCACAACACCATTCCACTCCTTAAAAGAAGTAAACAGTTCACGTGAGAAAGTCATATGATAAGATGCACCTGTGTCCAAGACCCAAGTATTTGCAGAACCAGAGGTGCTGACTGTGAGAACATCAATGTCTTCTTCTCCATCAGAACTATCTTGCACCACCGAAGCACTACCACTGGTATTCGGTTCCTTCTCGTCATTTCCCTTCTTCCTCTGTGGACAATTCTTCCTGATGTGCCCCTTCTGTTTACAGTGATAACATCGAGGTCCTCCTTTGTTCCTCGACTTAGACCGTGACTTGCTTCTTTTTCCATCATCCCTTTTAGTGTCTCTGCCTCTGCCAACATACAAACCTGCTTCTGCACCATCCTCATTAGAACTAGAGACTCTTCTCTTCAGCTTTTTAGACTGCAAAGCATCTTTGACATCATTAACAGAGATACTATCTCTACCATACAACATAGTGTCAACAAAGTTCTCATATGAATTTGGTAGAGAACACAAAAGAATGATAGCCTGATCTTCATCATCTATCTTAACCCCAACACCCTGTAAATCCAGGATAATCCGATTAAAATTATCAAGATGATCTTTTACCTGCATATTTTCTGTCATCTGCAGGGTATACAAACGCTGCTTCTGATATAACCGGTTTGTGAGAGACTTTTTCTGGTATTTATCATCCAATTTCTTCCACAAACCTGTAGCAGTTGATTCATCAACTACTTCTCTCAACACCTCATCTGTCAGACTCAATAGTAATGCACTATGAGCCTTTGCCAAAATTTCCTTCTTCTCCTCTTCTTTCAACGTGTTAGGTAGACTACTTTCTCCTTCTAATGCCACTGCACATCCCTGCTGAACCAGAAGTGCCCTCATTTTTACCTTCCACAAAGTGAAATCATTCGATCCATTGAACTTCTCAATATCGAATTTATGAGTCGACATCTTCTCAAATAACAGCAGATAAATTACTAGCAAATTTCGCAATCAGAAATTGAATTTCACAAAACTGTTCAGAACCTTGCAAACTGACCAGAACTTCACTAACAGAAATTCAACACAGCAGTCCAACAAAATTCACAGCAGTAAACCAGAAATTCAATCCAGCACAATCCAGTAAATTCACACAGAAATTCAGAATTCTTTTCTGAATTAAACATAAACTTACCAGAACTGTGTCGAGGAAACAATAACGATCGCAACAGAAAACTTGGTCCAAACAACAACAATGACCAAACAGCAGCTTTGACCAAAAAGCAATTTTTGACCAAACAGCAGCTTTAACCAAACAGCAGCTTTGACCAAACAACAGCTTTGACCAAACAGCAACTTTGACCAAATAGCAACTTTGACCAAATAGTACCGTTGACCGTTGACCGTGCTACAGTGCCTCGCCGTAGAAGACGATGAACAGTGCTTCCGATGAAGATTCCGGCAATGAACAGTACTTCCGATGAAAATTCCGGCGATGAACAGTACTCGCAACCGTAAAAACTCACCGAAACAACTGAAAAACGATCTCCAATGCACTAGAAATGCAATAAACGGTCTCTTTTTCCCAAAAAATAAGCGAATCAAGCTAGATCTGAGATTTAAAACTAGATCTGAAAATTTTCTTACCACCAAAAATTGGTCTCCGACGTTCTTTAACGCACCAAAGATGCAGAGAATGGTCTCCTATGCTCCAAATCAACCAAATCGGGGCAAGATCTGAAATTTTGGAGCCGGATCTGAAAATTTTCGGACGTGCTACAGTAACCGACGAACCAAAAATGAACCAAGGCTCTGATACCACTTGTTAGGTTACTGAAATGCAATTAATCAAGGAGAAGGATAGAGAATAACACACAAAGAAATTACGTGGTTCGATCAATGCGACCTACGTCCACGGACAGAGAGAATATCTGTATTATTTTCTGACGGAGGCTATACAGAGAGAAATTACATCAACCACTCTTCTAATGAATTCCCTCACACTCATATATATAGAGACAAATGGGTCGTGGGTCGTGGGTCGGGTTACAAACCGGGTCACCCACAAAATTCAAGTCAAACCCAACATAGACTAAGATGTGATTCGACGTGTAAATATTTAGTAGCTACGTAAAAGTATTGCAAGGTTCTTAGAAGTTAAACTGAGATACAGCTACCATTACTCGGGCAGTTTCAATGAGAAGTGAAAAACAGCAAGGCCCATCCATAGAACGAAGTGTAAATTCTAGAAAGAACTTTGTGATTTTGGTATTCTTGAATTCAAATGCGAACTAGTTGCACACAGAGACAATGATGGAAATCAAAGAGACTGCGAAATTGGAATGCTGTTCGAATGGCAGCCAGCAATCAAACCTCGAATTCAATATGTAAATTAAGCTGCTCTACTGAATACAAACTTGAAAGCAATGGATTCTGCCCTACATTTTGATGGCATACTTTCTCAATGGAAAGTACAGCGCCTTCTTCTTTTCACGTTCTGTCTTCAATGATGCCTGCACCAGCCAAAATGGAAAAGCAGGTTAGGATAAAGCACTATATTAGAAAGAGTATTTGCGTTGCTAAACATGAAAGAAAACACCTAATCAAACTTTAGATCAAGTAAACCCAAAACTACCAATTTTCAAACATCATCTTCAAAAGTAAAATAAAATCTTCTGATCTATAGATAGATTCTTGATTAGTTCATTGGAGAACTGAACAAAGTAAGAACATAGGTCGAGTCCTTCGAAGTTTGAATGAGAAAAATCACAGCAACTTAGGTATTGATGCATGTAGCAAGAAAAAAACTGTAATGGGATTTATGATTAGTAAGACATGAGATAATGTCGCCAGTCCCTGCTGGGGAAAATTAGTGCATTCCCAAATACCACATTACTGACACTTATTTTTCAGATTTTTACGGTGCTTTTCTGTGAATCAAGGAATTGCCATCCAAGTGTTCTCTATTAATGACAACAAAGTCAAATCCTTGTCTTGTTATCCATTACACTCGCATCAGTCACAATAACTCCTTCAATCAGTTTCATCTTATTGTGGAAAGGCATACGATATGATTACACGAGGGTAGATCGATTTACATCAAGACCAATTTTAATTTTTAACCAGTCTATTGACCCCAATAAGACCTAGTATTCTAGTAATGCTTCATGCTATACTGTTGAAATATTTATGAGCCAATCAACTCTCATCTTCCTAGACATCGAATATCCTTCTTTAGCGTAGGGATCCCCTTCTTTAACCAAATTCCCCGCAGGATATATTTGATTGGCCATTTCCTAGAGATATCAACCTTAGTTGCTTGGAAAATACACTAAACATAGACAACTGAGACCGAAGAGGTAGACTCAAATTAGTATCGAATGATTTTTATTTTTTATTTTTAACGAAAAGCAGAATGAAGCGATTTAATACCTCGATTATGAAACTGCTAACATACCACCAAACCGAAATCAGAGCAAACTAAATTTGCAAACTTCCAAACAAACAAATTACAAACAAAATCAGCAAATGTAGAAATTGCCATCTAGAATAAACAAAACCTGGTGTTTGGTGAGACGTCTGCGAATTGGCACAGATCTTTTTAGGACGGAGATCAAGAGGCAAATACTTCGAATTTTTGTAAGCCTATCTTAAAGCTGGTTTTTACTTCTGGGAAATCACAGTCAACACCTGCGCTATCAACAAACTCACCACCTTTCTATAAAGCAACCAGACGCATATTCCTCGCAGTCAGTTCAAAAAATTCTAACAGTAAACGTGCCATATATAAAACCCACATAAAGAACATAGTTAAGGATTATTTACATCTTGGAGAGTTTGTTAGGGGCACCGCCGGTGACCTTGGCGACACAAAGTAGAGCAAGCTCTGCCTTCACATCCTTCAACTAGTTCAGTAGCTCTGCCTTCATCTTACTCCTCAGCTCGTGCACCTTTATCCTCGCTTCAATATCATCAATATTCAATATAGATTAAATGCCAGAAAAAGAGAAGATTAGAACATTGATCAGGTATAAACAAACAACACAAATTCGAGTCTGTTTCCCATTTCTGGATTTACGCAAATCTATGCTACTCCCTAAATTGAAAACCCTAATACTGGCACAACACAACATTGTTAGAGCATCTCTAGTAATGATTCTTAAAGAGTTCTGTTATTATTTTAATTCATCATTGGAGTTTGTCATAATGGCTATTACGTGTAAGAACGGTTCTTATACAAAAACTAATGCACCTTTATCTTCGCTTCAATATCATCAATATTTAATACAGATTAAATGCCAAAAAAAGATAAGATTAGAACATTGATCAGGTATAAACAAATAGCACAAATTCGAGTATGTTTCAGCGAAGCTTTTACCCATTTCTGGATTTACGCAAAGCTATGTGTTAAGTTCTCAAGTTAACACTAAATTCATGCATTTTATCTAAGAATTTCACTTCTACCTTACCTAACATGCTTATTCTGAATTGATTTTGTCCTCTTAATCACCTTCTGAGTTTTAAAAGCTTCTTGCACATTTCTTATCTTAAATTCCAATTCTTTACTAGTGATATGTGTTATTTTTGGGAATTAAGTGTAGGCCCAAAGGAATTATTGGAAGAAAAGAAGCCTTGGTGATGTTGACCAAAAGAGATCAAAGTATCAAAGAAGCAAGTGAATTCTGAAGCAACAAATTCTAAGGTTGTCATGTTTTTTCCTTCCATCGCTTAAGCGGTGAGTTTTCACCACTTAAGAGGTAGCCCACCGCTTAAGCGGTGAGTTCACACCGCTTAAGTGCCAGACCTTTGCTACATACCTAAGTGCCACGCTAAAACTTTTCTTTGGGTTGTTTTTTTGTGCTCCACCACTGCAGTGGTGAAGACGTGCCACTATAGTGGCGGAACGAGTTTTTAGCCACATTAGAGAAGCTTTAAATAGCAAAGGAGGTGAAATTTTTAGGGAATTCTAATCTGGAAGAAGCTGGGAAACGCTGTTTTTGTTAAGAAAAGAAGAGAAAACTCGACTTTCAAGGTTTTGGGGCTCAAATCCATCATCAAATAACAGATTCATGGCTATTTTTATCCTTATTTCTGCTTTCTATGATTTTTATTCTATAAGTATGTCACGACCCGTTTTCTGGGCACATGACCGGCACAATGATGAATCTCTCATCACTGTAAGCCTTCCGATAAATATATCAAATTTTCTTATCTGAAAATCATAGAGATGATTTGCATGTAATAATAGATTATTAATTTAAAATACATTATTATACTGACATACAAGCCAAATGTCGAACCCCTGACCTAGATGTCCTAGACGATTACAGAGCAACATAATCTATAACAAAAGAGGGGTCTACCCGATACTGGGAAGGTCTAAAGTGATCTACTCCTCTAGCAGATATTCTTCGCTTGCAACCTGATCTGAACAAAAAGGTTGTACAAACAGTGTGAGCTTTTAAACTCAATGAGCGAATCGGCCTCGCGTTAATAAAATTCAAATACATTGCCAGTCATGCAAGTATATCCGAAGGCTCATACTCAACCAATAGACATAGTTAGAAATTACATACAAGAAGATAAAAATTCATCCAATTCAACAAACATTACTAGTACTCATCAATGACAATATATCCCGGAGAGCGCACACAGGCCAGCTCACCAATTCTGTATATTTCTACCATGATGCACAACCAATTCAACAAACGTTACTAGTACTCATCAATGGCAATATATCCCGGAGAGCGCACACAGGCCAGCTCACCAATTCTGTATATTTTCGCCATGACGCACAACCTCATCCTCTTAGCTAGGGCGCCTCACGGATTTATTACCAATCCGGGCTAAATCCCTACTGAGGGAATCGTTGTCTCCACACTCATTGGTCAAGACACCCTTTCAACCGGGTTTTCCGCCTTGCCGTGAGAGGGGGTACTGTCCCGCTCAATCACAATCAATAGTACAGTATTTCATATCAGAAGCACAATATAATATTCATCCATATAACAGGTATAGTATATAACTATATTATAGATTTATAAACCATAAATCAAGATAACCATTAATCTATTTTTGAAAGATTCAAACTTCACATCATCATGAAATACTTGTTTCGTCTTATCCATACTTCTGGATTAATTATCTCATTAGATTCGTCATTCTGAATCCAATTTCCCCCTATGAATCTTGGGAGTGTCCTACGACATACTTTTTATCACCAGTAATGCTAAAACTCTATTAAAACGGGGTCGTTTCACTCACCTGGATTCCGTACGAGCATCGCTTCTCTAAGTCATTACAGACAAGAGTGCTCAGGTGAATTTCGGTGTTCTGCTACGGAGATTTTCATGAAAGATTAGAGAAAATACGTTAGGATTATTTTCATACAGATACTGTTCATACGTACGGTCACTATTTATATATACGGTCACTATTCATATGTACGGTCACTATTCATATATACGGAGACTGTTTATACCAAAAATAGAGAATACAATCTGTAAAAGAGTACACCAGGTAAGTTCCCAGGAAAAAGTGTAGGGTCACACTGGACACACTTAAAAACCAGGTCTTTCCTTAGCCAGAACTTTCCTAGACATGTATTCTTCACAGTTTACATTCTATTTCGGTAATCAGAGAATCAAAATAACATATAAACAGCTAACGACATTTTTTCTGATGTGGAAGATCAGCCAAAGCCGCAACCACAGAGCATACTTAAAAAAAACAACTTCTAAAATTTAAAAGACATAGAAAGGGCATAGTATCCTTACCTAAGCTGAAAAGGAAAGGCTCAAAATCTCATAGGCCTAGCATTGGAGTAAGAGAAACTTAAGGAGAGAAGAAAAAAGTTGAAGGTGTGAGTTTAGAAGTGAAATAGAAGGGCCTATTTATAGCAAAAGTCAAGGGTACTATTTGATACTATGTACTAATAAAATATTCAATTTACTATTTATGAAAATGATATTTCTAATAATACAGTTACTGTGCATCTTACGCATACGATGGAGAATTTTTCTTTCATTTACTATTAAAAACTTAAAGGAAAAACTATCCTTTCACCTTAAACCTTTAAGTTTCTTTTCAATTCAGTCCTTTCAATTTAGTCCCTGAGGGCATTTTTACACATAAACGGCATTTTCTCCTACAAACTTCTTTCTAGTTGTCTCTTATGACCAAACCACATCTAGTACTTGACATTTTGATTGTATAAATGAACAGTACCGTATACATAAATAGTATTATACAGGTGAATAGTACCGTATACTGAAATAGTAACAGTAGTTTGTAAACAAATATTTATATTTTATTTTTCATGGGTATTACAAAGTAGCTAGATTTTCCTTCTAGGGTTACTATGAACTCAACTTCGATTTACATTTTGTTTTCTCTCATGTATCTACAACTTTTATTCAATCAATTTAAGTCTTTTTATTCATTTTACTTTGCATTATATGGACTTGATCAATCTATATTTCTACTTGTTGCTATCATCAAACTTGGGAGAGGGACGTGAGAATAGAATATTGAATAGAGAGGATGAGTGTGTAAACCTTAACTTAAGTGTTTCCGCTTGTTAGCTAATAGGAATATTAGTTAATCTTATTTAATCAAAGATAGGTTGGTTAATATAGACTTAACTCACTTAAAGAATTGAGTAGGCGTTAAATATATTAATTGAAATTTGGGAGAATTCTTTTAAGTTAATAGATTAACCTAAGATTAACTTATGCAATTTATAGGGTTATAAGTGCGTGAGAAATGTTTACAATTTTTAGGATGGATGAGAGGGATTAGTAACCCTAGGCTTTTAATTAAATTAATTTCAATCAATCTGAGTATTTATTTGCTGTCATTTAAGAAAAACTTTATAAAAATTTACTGTCTCTTGATTTGCTTTGTTGGTTCTTAATTAGAGCTATCTTCAATCCAACGTTTTCTTCTAACTAATTCGGTTAAATTTCTTGGGTAGTTAGCTATTTAGTACTTGTGGAAACGATATCTTACTCACTCTTTATCACTTGTGCGACTAGTGTACTTGAAAATTTGTTAACACTATGCTACTCCCTAAACTGAAAACCCTAATACCGGCATAAAACAACAGGGTTAGAGTATCTCTATTGGTGGTTCTTAAAGAGTTCTATTATTATTTTGGTTCACTACTGGAGTTAGTCATGCTGGTTACTACGTGTAAAAACAGTTCTTATACAAAAACTAATAATATAACTAACTTACATTAAATGTTAGTGGAGAGCAATAAATGCTAAAGTAGTGGAGAGTTGATTGTGAGACCTATTTGTAAGTTCTTAAGAGATTTACTTTTAGACTGGAGAGTTGCTTAAAGTAATGGATACAATTTTTGGTCGAAAGTGATACAATTTTTTGGCCAGTAAAGAGCTCCAAGTTAAAATGGGCCTCGAACAGAGTATCACTTATTTCGGCTACACTTATCCATATGTAATACCCATGAAAAAATAAAATATAAATATTTGTTTACAAACTACTGTTACTATTTCAGTATACGATACTATTCACCCGTATAATACTATTTACATATATGATACTGTTCATTTATACAATCGAAATGTCAAGTACTAGATGTGGTTTGGTCATAAGAGAAAACTAGAAAGAAGTTCGTAGGAGAAAATGATGTTTTATGGGTGAAAATACCCTCAGGGACTAAAGTGAAAGGACTGAATTGAAAAGAAACTTAAAGGTTTAAGGTGAAAGGATAGTTTTCCTTTTAAGTTTCCAATAGTAATAACAGAAAAATTTTCCGCGTGAGGTGCACAGTAACTGCATTATTAGAAATGTCATTTTCATGAATAGTAAATTGAATATTTTATTAGCGCATAGTATCAAATAGTACCCTTGACTTTTGCTATAACTTTCATTTCACTTCTAAACTCACACCTTCAACTTCTCTTCTTCTCTCCTTAAGTTTTTCTTACTCCAAAGCTAGGCCTCTGAGATTTTGGGCCTTTCCTTTTCAGCTTAGGTAAGGATACTATGCCCTTTCTATGTCTTTTAAATTTTAGAAGTTATTTTCTTAAGTATGCTCTGTGGTTGCGGCCTTGGCTGATCTTCCACATCAGAAAAACTGTCCTTAGCTGTTTATATGTTATTTTGATTCTCTGATTACCGAAATAGAATGTAAACTGTGAAGAATACATGTCTAGGAAAGTTCTGGCTAAGGAAAGACCTGGTTTTTAAGTGTGTCCAGTGTGACCCTCCACTCTTTTCTGGGAACTTACCTGGTGTACTCTTTTACATATTGTATTCTCTATTTTTGGTATAAACAGTCTCCGTATATATGAATAGTGACCGTACGTATGAATAGTGACCATATGAATAGTAACCGTATATATAAACAGTAATCGTACATATGAACAGTATCTGTACGAAAACAATCCTAACGTATTTTCTCTAATCTTTCATGAAAATCTCTGTAGCAGAACACCGAAATTCACCTGAGCACTCTTGTCTGTAATGACTTAGAGAAGCGATGCTCGTACGGAATCCAGGTGAGTGAAACGACCCCGTTTTAATAGAGTTTTAGCATTACTGGTGATAAAAAGTATGTCGTAGGACACTCCCAAGATTCATAGGGGGAAATTGGATTCAGAATGGCGAATATAATGAGATAATTAATCCAGAAGTATGGATAAGAAAAAGCAAGTATCTCATGATGATGTGAAGATTGAATCTCTTGAATTGTGGTTTATAAAGCTATAATATAGTTATCTACTATACCTGTTATATGGATGAATATTATATTGAGCTTCTGATTATGATATGAAATGCTATTGATTGTGATTGAGCGGGACAGTACCCCCTCTCACCGTAAGGCGGAAAACCCGATTGACAGGGTGTCTTGACCAATGAGTGTGGAGACAACAATTCCCTCAGTAGGGATATAGCCCGGATTGGTGATAAATCCGTGAGGCGCCCTAGCTAAGAGGATGAGGTTGTGCGTCATGGCGGAAATATACATAATTGGTGAGCCGGCCTGTGTGCGCTCTCCGGGATATATTGCCATTGACGAGTACTAGTAACGTTTGTTGAATTGGATGAATTTTTATCTTCTTGTATGTAAAAGGATGATGTTGTGCGTCATGGCGGAAATATACATAATTGGTGAGCCGGCCTGTGTGCGCTCTCTGGGATATATTGCCATTGACGAGTACTAGTAACATTTGTTGAATTGGATGAATTTTTATCTTCTGTCTATTGGTTGAGTATGAGCCTTCGGATATGCTTGCATGACTGGTAATGTATTTGAATTTTATTAACGCGAGGCCGATTCGCTCATTGAGTTTAAAAGCTCACACTGTTTGTACAACCTTTTTGTTCAGATCAGGTTGCCAGCGAAGAATATCTGTTAGAGGAGTAGATCACTTTGGACCTTCCCGTTGTCGGGTAGACCCCTCTTTTGTTATAGATTATGTTGCTCTGTAATCGTCTAGGACATCTAGGTCAGGGGTTCGACATTTTGCTTGTATGTCAGTATAATAATGTATTTTAAATTGATAATCTATTATTACATGCAAATCATCTCTATGATTTTCAGATAAGAAAATTTGATATATTTATCGGAAGGCTTACAGTGATGAGAGATTCATCATTGTGCCGGTCATGTGCTCAGAAAACGGGTCGTGACACCATAGGTCTAATGTGAATATACTGCGAATCCCACAGACCCCGACTCAAAATTAGCTTTGCTAGGGTTTCCTTCATTAGTGCCACAGCTTTCCTGAGCCTCTAAAGGTGACCGGCAGCCCTTCACCCACTTTCTTCTTCTCTTCTTTTTGTTTTTTCTCCTTTCTCCTTAGTGAGAGTGTTTCCTCTTCTTTTTTGTAGAAATTTTCTCCTTTTTCTTGTAAGAGGTTTTTTTTTAAGATCTAGATTATGATCTTTCTCAATCAGCATCCTTGAAGGAGATTGTGAACTTGCAGATCTAGAAGATGAAGGTTATGTGGGTAGTGCTCAGCAATGGTGTTTTACGTCTATCTTCCTTCGAGGTCTATCCCCCGTCATTAAGGATGCAATGCTGCATAGTTAGAGTAGGGAGTGAATAGACATGGAAGGCCTTCTTGCTTTGCAACTTCGTAACTTTCTACTACTGCTGCTTACTGTGTTTGCATCATTTGTGTAATACCCGTTAATTTCAGAATATAATTCGCTTAAGAGTATTTTAGAATTTTACAACGTTACTTTAGTTATTTATTTTGGTCATATTTAATTATCATATTTAATTGTTCTCTTTGAATATTATTTATGAAAATTGAGTTAAATGACTGGACTAAATATTTGCACAATGTGGGATATATTCTAAGAATGGTGAAATTCATGGAAAAGTGGTTTCAGAATGGTCAATTAGTCCATTTATTGTAAATTGACTGGATGGGTTTGGATGTTGGGTTATGGATACCCATGGGTTATTGAATAACCCATTAGAAATATTTAATATAAAGTTTCAATAGTACCCCCCTTATTTTTTTCTCACGATCGAAGCAGCTAAAGTGAATAGTAAATTCACTTTCTCTCGTTTCTTCACCCTCTTCTCAAATCCTTTCCTTGATCTTCAGAATTTCGATTATCTGTTCGGTTCAAAAGCTTTGTAAGGATTAAAGGTAAGCTTTAATCTCATTATTTTCCTTAAATTTCAGTTTATGTAGAAGATCAGAGGAGGTTTTGTTCTTGAAGATTTTGATGATAATTCATGAATCTCAGTAGTTTTAGAAGTTATATTTGAGTTATAATCGGTTAAAAGAGTTGAAATTCTGGTTTTGAAACAAGAAAGGAAAGGATGAATTTTTGAAAGATTTTTCTACAAAAATTCGAGTTACTGTAGCGACCAGAGATTTCGGAAAAATTCTGGAAAATTTTCTTCGAGTTACGATAGCAGTACTGTAGTGTCGGCAGTCAACGGTACTGTAGCAGTCAACATTACTGTAGTGAACCGACACTGTAGCTAACCGTTACTGTAGTAAACCGTTACTGTAGCAATCAGAAAATTTTACGTATTTTCGTGATTTTGTTTCCTTTCTTATGTTTCCTTGTAATATAT
This sequence comes from Biancaea sappan, assembly GCA_037074585.1. Taxonomy (NCBI): domain Eukaryota; kingdom Viridiplantae; phylum Streptophyta; class Magnoliopsida; order Fabales; family Fabaceae; genus Biancaea; species Biancaea sappan. The sequence continues at coordinate 49,836,658 of CM073496.1, read as the reverse complement.
TTTACTAGGAAATTTTCCTACACAAATTCTAGTGTGGAACAAGGTAAACTTGGACAAACATCAAGGTGAGTGAATAACCTTACTAAGCTAATTTGATATTACTAGTCAAAGTACAATATAAGTCTCATTTACAATATTATTGGGATAATAAGCAAATCAATTTTTCATATGGGAGTATAAGATGATCGGTAGAAATAAGAGTATGTAGAAATTATTTTAGTTCATGGCAATTGTACTATGTGATAAATTCTCTCTATCTTATTAATGAGTAAAGATCTACGGGATCTAATACATGAGTTTGAAAGGGTTAAAGTCCCATACTATTCAGTGTATATCTATGAAACCTATACCCGAGTTGAAAGGGTTAGAGTCCCATACTACTCGGTGTATATCTAAGAAATCTTATTCACGAGTTTGAAAGGGTTAGAGTCCCATACTACTCGGTGTATATCTATGAAATCTTATTCATGAGTTGGAAAGGGTTAGAGTCCCATACTACTCGATGTATAAGATAATTAATTATATGAGTAAATGTGGTATTTGTACTTTTGATATTTTATATAGTACAGTTATTTACTTACTGAGTTTTTAAATAAACTCACACTCCCTATGATTATTTTTTTTTTCAGATACAGAAAACAAAGAAGAAGAGAATCTGTTTGAAGATTAGAAGCCTCTTGGTATTATTCTCTATTTCTGTCTGGTGGGATACCAGTACTTATTAATGTGAATACTAGAAACGCTCTGTACTTTCTATAGGTCTCCTAGGCTTGCGATGAGATAGAAATATCAGACTATGTATGTCTATATTTGTTTATCAGATGAATATAATTCTGTAGTGTGGAATGAATGATTAAGGTTGAATGTAAAACCTTACAGAATATATGTAAATGACGTATGTTTGAGAATTTTATTTAATGAGTAGTATCTTTTCACATGTTCAATTTTTGGGATGTGACAATTTGGTTGCCGGTCTTCACTATCAGTGGTGGTCGCTATTAGTGGTTGTTTGTGTTACAAGTTTTTAGGCTTTGTTTAGTTTAAAAAAATTGCTAAAAAACCTGCTTTATGTTCTCTCTCTGGATAAGAGTGTTGAGATGAGGTGTTGCCCTTACTTTTTAGTCTTCTAGTATTGTTGTGTCACGTCCCTCCTAGGACATGTGACCGGCACTAGAATGAGCCCAACCTCACCTTGAAACCTAAATCATTTTATCAAATCAACATGCATAACATTCTAATATAAATATATAAAAATAGATAATCAATTAAGGAAACCTTTCTTTCATATGTTCATATCCATCACAACAAGTAAATTAAATGAAGTTTAGAAACATATTCTTCAATATGGTTGTATCTTTATATACATCATTTGTCAACTCATAATAACCATGAACCAAATCATAGGCTACTTATACGATCACGGAGCGACTCTAGAGTAGTAATTCAAAATGATACAAGAATCATCCATTAAAATGGGGTTTTGAGCTAAGGATCCCTTATAATTTGCATGAATACTATTCTTCAGTTGCCAACTTTGAAAATATTAAATAAGGGCATATGAGCAAATCACATGCTCAGTAAGAGGACAACACTACACTATGACGAAAAATAATTATATTGCATTATAGTGTTAACATACATCATTCATTCATAGCATAAACTATCACAGTCTAGAATAATACATAACAACAAGCAAATTAATCAATTACACAGTTTCCTGTATCAATCAGGTCATCCAAGGTACCACCGGATTGTTACCTACGGCCCCCGCCATCTACCCTTATCACTCTATATATATATATATATATATATCTCATCCTTCATGGCTCCATCTAGATTTCTCCATGGGATGCACCACCATGGCTTTCCTTTCATTCTCAAACACAGACAATCACAAGTCATGATATCATTTCATAAAACAAATACTCATCAATATCACTTCTCAACCATCCATAAATAAATAAATTCGACAATCAAGGTATGCCACATCTCCACAATCATAATATATCACATATTTTGGAGCTAATAGTCATTTAATATAAAAGTTTCATCACATCATGACAACTTAACACACATATAGAGGAACCACATTTTTCTTACCTCAATCATAAGACCAGGATATATACATGTGTGTGTGTGTGTGTGTGTGTGTATGTTGCATATTTGCCAAAACCAAATCTCTCCAGCAATTATCTTACAAAATAGGTATATATACATATGTGTATGTACATACACCTTATGGCTAAATAATTTCTATATAATTTTGCTATATCTCTTTATATATATACACACACAAATGTATACATATCTAAATTTTCTTAAATTAAAACATAAGACTTTATGCTCTTATATATATATATATATAAACATATATATTCCTTTTCCATATTCCCCAAAGAATAATAAAGAGTACATGTACATACGCACTTTCTAAATTTCCTTGTGGACCATTTTAATGTATAGGTTAAAATATAACCCAAGTCCCTATAGTATCACCCAATAGTGGATTTAGTTTGTACACTTTAAAAATGGAGGATTTGGTTTCTGTAGTTTCTAAAACTCCAAAAAATGGTGTCTGGTGTTAGTCAACCATTAGTTTGGTACACATGGCGCTGACTGGGACACTGATATCAGTAATAAACACCATCTTAGTGCCACGTCAATGCACACATGGCAAATGGAAAGCTAACTGGGTTATTTTTGCCACATTATCAATAGTAATTTTATTTTTTTGTTATATTTTTTATCTTCGAATTTCTATCTTTTTCCTCCCCTGAAACCTTCGATTTTCTATCGTAATTGCTTCTCTTTTGGATAATCTCAGCTATTATGCCTGTCCGTCACGTAGGTCCATCACTGGTGGTGGTTCTGGTCCAATGTTGGTGTCCTCCGGTGGGTTTCGTGATCTCCAGTGACGTTCTTCCTTTTTTGGTGTTGATTTTCTAGGTTTCGTGATCTCTGGTGACTATTTTATTCTTGATCTCTATAGTCTTCTGTGTTGTTTTACTCCCATTTGATTCTTTCCTGCTGGTGTTCTTGGCTTCCTGAAAAATTCACAATTCCTATAGTGCTTCACAGTGGATGCAGCTGGTAGTATTACAATGCTGATATAAAATGTGAAAGAGATGAAATATGTGGTCCCAATACATGAATAAAATATATGGTGTTGTTAATGTTCTTGTCCAGTGGTCCCAATTCGTACATAATGTTGAATTTCACATTAAAGAACTTGTCTTTTATGATATAATGCTTCCAATAGTATGATAAAAAAAATGATATGAGGACCCCATTGTCTTGTGCAAAAAATATTATTTTAGTTTTGTCTTTTCTTTTATATTTTATTCCTTATTTGGGTTTGTGTTTTTTGACTCAGATAAATTTGTGGGTGATCTTTGGCATAGTGGATGCTTCAAGAAGATTAAAGGTTTTAAATATGTTGGGGGAAAATTTCACAAGATGATAAGTTGTGATTTGGATACATCGTCATTGCAAGAGTTGACATCATTGTTGAGGGAATCAGGATATACCAGTTGGATTAAATTGTTTTATCACAAAAATGAACTCTCATTGAAAGATGGTCTCATTGAAGTTAAGAGTGATAAAGAATGTATGGAGATGAGGTAATATGCTATCGCTAATTGCATTAGCAAAGTGGCTTGTTATGTAGTACATACCGTTGTTGCAGGGGAAGGGATTCCTTTGGCATTGCTTGGCCCAGAGGATGCTAATGAATTTAACGAGGAAGATTCTAGCAGTGATGATAGCATGCAGGATATCCACTTAACTGATTTTCAAGATGATATTTATGATGATGGGTTTGATGATTACATAGGACATGAGGAAAAGGTTGTTGTCCCTGATGAGATAGAAGCTCCCACTCAGAATGCTCCCTTACAAGAAGATATTACTCAATCCCAATTGTCTATTTAGGTGGTTGAGGACAATGGCGATGTTGATAAGCATGAGTCAGAATGTGTGTACTCTAATGACGGAGATTTCGATGATGATAGTCAAAGGGGAATAAGGTATCCACAGTACAATCCCAGTGAGATGTGCAAGAACTTTAGATTTGAACTTGGAATGTAATTTAATTCCATCAAGGAATTTAAAAAAGCTATCCAGGAATAGTCTCTATTGAATGGGTTTGGCATACACTATGTGAAGAACGATAAGGTATGGTGTCGAGCTAGATGTAGGGATGGATGTGAGTGGGAGATATTTGTTAGTAAGGTAGGAGGATCTTACTCTTATAGATTTAAGACCTTGAAGCCAACCCACACTTGTAGTTTGACTTTTAATGATAACATGGCATCTTCAAAGTGGGTGGCGGGGAAAGTTATGGATGCAATGAGGACAAATCTGACTATGAAAGTTTCCCAAGTAATAAAGGAAGTTAGGAAAAATTATATGGCTGAGGTGTCTGTTCATATGGTAGGAGGCTTGCAAGGGAGAAATTGTATGGTAGAGAGCAATATAAGAAACTTTGGAGCTATAGTGCAGAGGTGACAAGAAATAACTTGGGCAGTACATTGTAGATTGCAGTGGATAGAAATAGTAATGGACTTCTAATATTTAAAAGGTTGTACATATTCCTAGAGCCAGTGAAGAAGGCTTTCATTACATTGTGTAGGCCTCTGATTGGCGTTGACGGCTGCTTCTTCAATGGCCTTTTTGGAGGAATTCTCTTAGTTGCAGTTGCAAAAGACCCCAATGAGTAATACTTCCTATTGGCTGTGGCTGTAGTTGAGAGTGAGACTAAAGATTCCTAGTTATGGTTGCTACAATTGCTAATGAAAAATATTGGGGGAATGGAGGACCGAAAATGGATGTTCATCTCCGATCAACAGAAGGTGAGATCACTAAATTCTATTTCATTACCAATTGTAAATGTAATTCACATTCTAAATATAATTGACACTAACATTGTTTTAGGGCTTACTTCATGCGCTGGATGAGGTGCTTTAAGGAAATGTGCATAGATTCTGTGCTAGGCACATGAATGCCAATATATGAAGAAAATACGGTGGAGACACGAATATAAGAAAATTGGTAATTCAGAAGTGGCAAAGAAAGGTGATTGAGCTTCATGCGATTTTTAAGTGAGCATATGAGTATTAATTTGATAGAGAAGCCACCTACTGCATGGGCTTGGTCACACTTTGAAGAGCGGCCCAAGTGCGACGCTATCACAAACAACATAGCAAAAACCTTCGATGGGAGGATCTTAGAAGCCAGAGAGCAACCAAATTTCAGTATGCTTGAATAGATAAGATGTTATCTAATGGAGAGATTCACAATCCAATGATTGAGAGCACAAAAAGTATCTTGCTATGGGAGGAAAGTATCACCGAAAGTAGTGAGGTGCCTTAACTTGGAGATTGAGAAAGCGAGGAAGTGGGTTCTGAAATGGGCCGGAGGATTGAAGTTTAAGGTTCTGTGGTTCGAAGAACAATACATTGTGGACCTGCAAGATTGGAGTTGCTTTTGTAGATTTTAAGGATTGACTGGCTAGCGTGTGAGCATGCAGTTTGTTGCATATTTCATCAAAGACTAGATCCTCAAGACTTCATGCATGAATTTTAATCGTTATGAAAGTACGCAGAGTGTTATGGACCATTAATTTATCCAATTAATGGTGAAAATATGTGGCCCTCGACTGATATGGAGCCCTTTCTTCCACCAAAGTTCTATAAGTGGCCCAGGAGATTGAAGAAGATGAGAAAAAGAGATAAAGATGAACAACCTAGACCTAACAAATTTGTGAGGGTTAGCAAAAGCTTGAGCTATGGAGGATGTAACTAATATAGCCACAACAAACATACTTGTTTAAAGAAATGGGTTGATAGAGAGGCAAATATGGATGGAGAAGCACATGGTGGACCTATAGATGGTGTGGCACATGATGGACCTACAGATGGTGTGGCACAGTAGGATACTTTTTATCACTTCTCGAATCCGAGCTCGTAACAGGCGCAGACGGTGCCTAATCCCACACCGTTGCAAGCCTAGAACTTCTTTAAAATTTTTACTTTCTTTATCTTAAATATTCTTCAATTTAAAACAAATCAAAATTTTTATAAGTGTAAATGATCACAAAGTCATCTTCCTTTTTATAACTATACATAAAGTATAAATAAACATTCATTCAATTAAATTATAGGTTTTCTAGCTTTACTACACTCACTAGTATTTTCCCTTACAATACGTAATCATATCACACAACAATACATTATCTACCCAATTACAGAGCTTTTTTAGAATTATACAACTTAACATAAACTGAGGTATTATACCTTTACCCTGAACAAAATAGGAGGTATTATTGGCATTCACATTATCGAAGCTAAAAAGTCTTCTGTATCTGGAACCGTGAGGAGGTGAGTCTAGTCCACTTGGCTCACCATAAAAACTAGTCCTACCTGTCACACACATTCTATTATGCATGCCAAAAGTACATATAATTATGCATGAACATATGAGTACTGATAACATAAATAATTCATGAAGTAAATATGTGTCAAGAGGAAAACATCATGAGAGAGTTTATAAATATTTACATGTACCGCGCCCGAATGCGTCATCCTGCCCGTAGGCGATGTCCCTGCCCGAAGGCGTATCCTGCCAGTAGGCGATGTCCCAGGTTGAAGGGGTATCCTGCCCGTAGGCTATATCCCCGCCCGTAGGTGTATCCTAACAGTAGGCTATATCATCTGCCCATAGGTTATATCCTTGCTCGTAAGCATCAACTTTATTTCACCCCTGCCCTCAAAGGGACATTAAAGCAATTCAACCTTATTTCACTCCCGCCCTTAAAGGGATGTCAAACAATTTAACCTTATTTCACCTCTTCAAAGGGATGCAAAAGTGTCTGAAATCTCTGTTTCTTTCAATACAATTACATGACAAGAGCATCCAAATGCACATCATGAACTTTAATAAATCCATGTCATTCATAATCATCAATCATTCACATGCATCTCCTTTGTAAGCTTGTTAAGTGCTAGATTTAGTACCATTTGGTGCTGAATCTTTGATCTATTTTATCGCCTACTTGTGGTTGCTTGTATGTCTTTTCCGTTGTTTTTGATTGATTTAGTTTAGTTTAGGAATTTTTAGAGTTTAGTCTTCTTCATGTGATTCTTTGACCAAGAACGTCACTAATCATCATTTTATTCTCTCTGACGTAAGGTAAGATGGACGAAGCTGAAGAGGAAGAAACAGATGGCCACTTTCTGTCTACCACCGCTATAGCGGTGGATACTCATCGCTATAGCGGTGAGCCCTGCACCAAAATTGCTGGAAGTATTCTTTACTATCCTGTACCGCTATAGCGGTGGAGACTTACCACTATAGCGGTAAGTCGCGATCCTGCACTGATATAAAAGGCTTCAGATGAAATTTTTAGGGTATTCTGGAGTTGGAGATTGAAGGGGGGCACCGTTTTGGCTGAGAGGAGCAAGGGGAACCTGATTCTCAAGGCTTGGGGAGCTCAGTCCATCATTCCACCTCAGATTCATGGCCAACTTCATCTCTTTTTCTGCTTTCTGCTGTTTGTTTGCTATGAGTAGCTAGATTTTCTATCTAGGGTTACTATGAACTTGACTCTTGAATAGATTTTACATCCTCTCATGTATTTGCAACCTTATTTCAATTAATATAAGTCTTTCTATCCATTTTATTGTTGCGTTATATGGACTTGATCAATCTATATGTATGCTTGTTGCTGTCTTCGAACTCGGGAGAGGGAGGTGAGAGTAGAACACTGAATAGGAAGGACGAGTGCGTGAACCTTACTAAGTGTTTTCGCTTGTTAGCTAATAGGAATGTTAGTTAATCTCGTTTAATCAAAGCTAGGTTGGTTGTATTAGGCTTAGCCCACACAAGGAATTGCGTAGGAGTTAAGTAACTTAATTGAGATTCGGGAGAATTCTTTTAAGTTATTAGAATAACCTAGGATTAACTTATAGGATTGAATACGTTGCGAGTACGTGAGAGGGGTTTTGTAATTTCTAAGATAGAGGAGAGAGATTAGTGACCCTAGGCTTTAATTAGACTATTTCATCAGTTTTTGCATTGTTTACTGTCATTGAAAGAAAACTCATAAATACTTACAGTTATTGATTTTATTTTATCATTCATTGGCTAAAGCTATCTTCAATCCAATTGTTTCGTCCAACTAATTCAATTAAATTTCTTGGGTACTTAGTCGCTTAGTCCTCGTGAGAACGATACTTTTACTCTCAAATCACTATATTACTTGTGCGATTGGTGCGCTTGCCAAATCGACTAACAAGTTTTTGGCGCCGTTGCCGGGGACTAAGATTTGTGCTAATATTCAAAGAAATTTAAAGGGTTAGCTTAAACGCTTTATCTTGTTTTGTTTTGTTTTCTTTTGCTTTTGTTCTTTTTTTTTACTATAGAGTCATTTTTAGTTTTTGCTGTGTTGATTTTTGCTACTGAATTTACTGTCATTGATAATTAGTATCTTCTTTTTGTGCATGCGAGGTGCCATTAATCAAGCTGATCTTCTTTTTGACCCCGAAATCGAGAGACTTGCAAGGAGAACTCGAAAAGAAGCTAGAATTAGAAGAACCCAAGAAGGACAAAGTTCTCAAGAAGAAATGGCTGATGATAATGTAAATCTGGGTGGTGTTGAAAATAATGGAGGAAATGGAGCGGGAAATTGGAATCAAGATGAAAACAAAGCTGTGTGGGATTATGCCTCACCCAACAATGTTGGGCGTGCATCGAGCATAGTGAAACCTCCACTTGATGCAAATAACTTCGAAATAAAAGCAGTCTTGATGAACTTGGTTCAGCAGAACCAGTTTGGGGGTAGCCCGATGGAGGACCCGAACAATCATATCACAAATTTTCTGGATATTTGTGATATGGTTAAAATTAATGGAGCCAGTGACGATGCTATCCGCTTACGTTTGTTTCCCTTTTCCTTAAGGGATATGGCTAAAAGTTGGTTGAATGCTCAACCAAGAGGAAGTATAACAACGTGGGATGAGCTACAGACAAGATTCTTGGGCAAGTTCTTTCCTCCATCAAGGTCGGTCAAACTGAGGAATGAAATCACTGCATTTTATCAACATGAAGGCGAAAGCCTATATGAGGCTTGGGAGAGGTTCAAAGATTTATTGGTGAAATGTCCTAATCATGGTCTACCGGAGTGGCAACAGCTTACTATCTTTCACAGCGGTCTCACATATGAGACTCGAGACAAATTGGACACCGCAGCTGGTGGTGCTTTGATGGCGAAGTCCATAGTGCCAGTAAAAGAAATAATTGAGACAAAGAGGGCAAGCCAAAATGCATCCAGTCGAGCCAAGAATGTTGCAAGAAGGGGAGTCATGGAACTAGATACACTGAATGCTTTGTTAGCTCAGAACGAAGCATTAACAAAGAAGGTTGACATGCTGTGCTCTAGGCAAAATGAACAGGCGAAGGTAAATGTAATAACAATGCCTGAAGCAACTTGTGATTTCTGTGGAGGGGCTCACGTTAATGGTTGTTGTGAAGAATTTCCTTCTGTGGAACAACTAAATTACTTGGGCAATATGCAAAGGAACCAGAACAACCAGTACTCCAACACATATCATCTGAGTTCGAGGAATCATCCAAATTTCTCCTGGAGTAATAATCACTGCCTTAATCCCTCGACTTCTTCTTCTTCTAGTAGGCCTTCTCAACCTCCAGGTTTCCAGAATCAAGGTAATTATCTTCCTCAGAACAGAGCTCTACTACCTCAGGTGGAAAAGAAGTCATCCATGGAAGAAATGTTCATGAAGTTTATGGAGAGAACTGAGGTTATAAGCCAAACCCAGCGTGCAGCCATTAAAAATTTGGAAATTCAAATGGGCCAATTGGCAAGTGCTTTGAACAAAAGGGAACAAGGCAGCCTCCCAAGTAATACAGAAAATAATCCAAGAAGAGATGACATGGAGCATTGCAAGGCCATTACATTAAGGAGTGGTAAGGAACTTCCTAATGTTGTTAAGTCGCATGATAAGAGGCAACGGATGATTAGTGCAGAAGAGAATGAAGAAGTTATCAAGCCTCAACAGAAGGCAACTGAGAAAATTGATGCTTCAGGTGATCAAGGTAAAAGGGACAATGCAAGGCAAGACATTAGGACTGAAAATTTTATTCCACCGTTACCTTTCCCTCAGAGGCAGAAAAAGTTTAATCTGGATTGGCAATATAGGAAATTCTTGGAGATCCTGAAACAACTTCACATCAACATCCCATTCGTAGAGGCATTGGAACAAATGCCTAGTTATGCAAAGTTCATGAGGGATGTGTTGTCAAAGAAAAGGCGCATGAGTGAGTTTGAGACTGTAGCTATGACTCAAGAATGCAGCGCCATTCTCCAAAAGAAGTTGCCTAGCAAAATGAAAGATCCGGGTAGCTTCGTCATTCCCTGCCACATTGGGAGCAACTTTTCTGGAAAAGCACTGTGTGATCTGGGAGCGAGTGTGAATCTGATGCCACTCTCTATTTTCAAGAAATTGGGTTTGGGTAATGCTCGGCCTACCACAGTGACTCTACAGTTAGCTGACCATTCGATGTGCTATCCGAACGGAATCATTGAGGACGTACTTGTCAAGGTGGACAAGTTGATTTTTCTGGCTGATTTTATCATCATGGACTATGAGGAAGATAAGGAAATCCCGATCATTTTGGGAGGACCTTTTCTAGCAACCGAAAAAACTTTAATAGATGTTCAAAAAGGTGAGTTAACCATGAGGGTTAATGATCAAGAAGTCACCTTCAACATGAACAAGGCAACGAAAGCTTCTGATAAGCTGGAGGAGTGCTACTTCGTGAAGATAATTGATAAAGAATCTCATGGGTATTTTCATGATGGGATAGATAAAAATTGTCTGAAGGATGCTGATGATGTGAGAGAAAGAACAAAGGGAGATCTTGGAACTTCGGAGGCATATGCAAAGCTTTGTGATGATCCCCATGAATTCAAACTGCTTGACATTGCAAAAATGGTTGTGACTCAGTGAAAAGCATTTAAGAAGCAACTGACATTGGATGAGCCACCTTGAACAAGCATCGGTAAAGTCTGGCTGAAGACTATAAACTTAGCACTCTTGGGAGGCAACCCAAGTTTATTGCTTTCGTCATTTTTTTTTGTGGTTTGATGTGCTGCTATTGGTAAAATTTTAACTGTTATTTATTATTTATTTTGGAGTCGAATTGATAAATGCTGATTATGGTCATGTTTATTATCTTGGTGAATGGCAGTTAGGATGTTCGTAATAGCATTTTGTTTTGTTTTGTTTTGTTTTTTATGTTGGGTCTTCTTTTCCTCTGTGGGCTAATTTGGGACAGTGAGGACACTGTCAAATTTAAGTTTGGGGGAGAGATTTGTTGATGGGTTTCTTCTTTGAGAAAATTTTGGTTAATTTTGTGTTGTCCATATGCATGTGTGGTAGGAGGAAATTTTTGAAAATTTTGAAATCTGAAAGTTTGAAGTTTTTGGCAAGTCAAACCATGTCAAATGCAATTCTTTTTAAAAGTTACCTCTTGAGTTTGCTAATCTTAAGTTTTCATATTTTGTAAGTGTTACCTCTATCACTTCAAAATATCAGGAGTTTTATTTTTGTCTCTTTGAATGGTTTTTAGATCATTTTCATATTTATATATATATAAAAAAAAAGTTCAATAAGAGGCTAGTGAAAAAAGGATTCAATAAGGGGATAGCTGAAAGTTTCAATAAGGGATTGGCTCTTGTAATTAAACTAAAATGAGAAAATTGGAAAAAAAAATTTCCAAAGGAAATAAGGAAAGTTAGGAAGCTATATCCTTGAGAACAAAACAGTGAAGCCCTTGAGAATCGAAATAAAACGATGTCTTTGAGAACAAAGAAGTAATTTAGTTTTGGAATTTTTGTGAATTTGGTTTTATAAACTGTTCCAAGAGGTGAAGCTTTGATTTCAAATTTTCTTGTGGTTTGGTTAACATTTCTTATTGAATCCTTAAGATTGCAAACTCTTGAGTTAAATCTTTTGAGTAATGGTTTGATGAGGCTTGGTTTGCTTTAATTCACATTTTCATATCTTTACCCCTCCTAGTGCACATATTCATGGTCGCACATATTTTTCTCAAAATTTATCTCATTGAAAGTTTTTGCTTGAGGACAAGCAAAAGTGCAAGTTTGGGGGAGTGTTAAGTGCTAGATTTAGTACCATTTGGTGCTGAATCTTTGATCCATTTTATCGCCTACTTGTAGTTGCTTGTATGTCTTTTCCGTTGTTTTTGATTGATTTAGTTTAGTTTAGGAATTTTTAGAGTTTAGTCTTCTTCATGTGATTCTTTGACCAAGAATGTCACTAATCATCATTTTATTCTCTCTGACGTAAGGTAAGATGGACGAAGCTGAAGAGGAAGAAACAGATGGCCACTTTCTGTCTACCACCGCTATAGCGGTGAGCCCTGTACCAAAATTGCTGGAAGCATTCTTTACTGTCTTGTACCGCTATAGCTGTGGAGACTTACCACTATAGCGGTAAGTCGCGATCCTGTACTGATATAAAAGGCTTCAGATGAAATTTTTAGGGTATTCTGGAGTTGGAGACTGAAGGGGGGCGCCGTTTTGGCTGAGAGGAGCAAGGGGAACCTGATTCTCAAGGCTTGGGGAGCTCAATCCATCATTCCACCTCAGATTCATGGCCAACTTCATCTCTTTTTCTGCTTTCTGCTGTTTGTTTTCTATGAGTAGCTAGATTTTCTATCTAGGGTTACTATGAACTTGACTCTTGAATAGATTTTACATCCTCTCATGTATTTGCAACCTTATTTCAATTAATATAAGTCTTTCTATCCATTTTATTGTTGCGTTATATGGACTTGATCAATCTATATGTATGCTTGTTGCTGTCTTCGAACTCGGGAGAGGGAGGTGAGAGTAGAACACTGAATAGGAAGGACGAGTGCGTGAACCTTACTAAGTGTTTTCGCTTGTTAGCTAATAGGAATGTTAGTTAATCTCGTTTAATCAAAGCTAGGTTGGTTGTATTAGGCTTAGCCCACACAAGGAATTGCGTAGGAGTTGAGTAACTTAATTGAGATTCGAGAGGATTCTTTTAAGTTATTAGAATAACCTAGGATTAACTTATAGGGTTGAATACGTTGCGAGTACGTGAGAGGGGTTTTGTAATTTCTAAGATAGAGGAGAGGGATTAGTGACCCTAGGCTTTAATTAGACTATTTCATCAGTTTTTGCATTGTTTACTGTCATTGAAAGAAAACTCATAAATACTTATGGTTATTGATTTTATTTTATCATTCATTGGCTAAAGCTATCTTCAATCCAATTGTTTCGTCCAACTAATTCAATTAAATTTTTTGGGTACTTAGTCGCTTAGTCCTCGTGGGAACGATACTTTTACTCTCAAATCACTATATTACTTGTGCGATTGGTGCGCTTGCCAAATCGACTAACAAAGCTCAATCCAAATATATAGAAAATATATTCATCCATTACATTATTACATCTCTAGGAAACAAAATTCTAAAAATAAATCAAACAAAGCAAGACTAGATCCCTCACCTGAAGTCCGAGCTATATTTCTATACTTCATACTCAAAAAGAGATGCCAAGAGCCTTATCATTGAAAGTAGTGGTTGGAACCCAAGAGGGGGGTGAATTGGGTTTTATAAATTTTTCACAAGAATTAATTGGAAGTTAAAATGATTTTTTGTAAAAGTACAATGCTTAGGATAATAAATATAATACAGAAAAATCAATGTGCTGTCAAGATAAATAATTATAAAGATCAAGGAATTAAAGAATAGATATCAATATGCACAAATTAAAGAGTAAGGGATAGAGAAAGCAAACTCGGAGATTTATACTGGTTCGGCTAATCCAAGCCTACATCCAGTCCTCAAGAGACCACTTGAGTATTTCCACTATAATTGCAAGTTTAATCCGGGTACTTGCAAACCACTACAACCACGCAAATTCGATCCGGGTATTTGCGAAACCACAATGGAGAATTTATGAATCCGGGCTCCTCCTCAACCCAAAGCAAGTTCTTCCAACACCGGTACTTGCGAACCTCAACTCAGAATAATATATGTGTTGATTAAAATCAACAATACAAAGAAACTCTCTCTAAAGAGTAGATGAAAACAAATGAAGCTCTAATAACTCTAATGATAGAGAATATGCAAGATTTGGCTCAAGAATGCTTTCCTTTCTCTCAAAGATGATAGAAGAAGTTAATATCACATTGTAGGACTTTGTTCTTACTCAAAATCGTGTATCTAAGGTCATATATATAAGATTTTACAAAACTAGCTGTTATATAGCCGTTATATAGCCGTTACAGCACTTATAGTGCAGTCCAGATTTTGAGCTTTCTTTAAAAATTCATAACTCCCTTATTTGAACTCCGTTTTAAACAAATAATATACCGTTGGAAAGCTCTTGGAGTCTAGTTTCAAATGAACCAAGTTTTACTCAAAAATTATTTTTCTTTTAAAAGATATAATCAAAATACTGACTATAGGTCAGAATAGAATAATCAACTTTCAGTTTTTCAAACTATATTTTAAATAGTCATATATTTCTCATTTGGACTCCGTTTTTAATAAATAATATACGTTTGGAAAGATCTTTGAGTCTACTATCAAATGAGATTAAGATACTTGAAAAAATGATTTTTCGTTTATGAGATATGATATAAAGAGTAACCAAAGGTCAAAAACTAACTTTTGTAAAATTTCATATCTCACTATCTTTTTGTTCAAAATAATTGAGCCAATGTATGCAAATCTAAATCATTGAGTTGCACAAGTATACTAGCCTATATAAAATATACCTAATGTAAACACATAGGCTATCTTGATGCATCCAAGCTTCCAAGACTTCAAATCTTCTAATTCTTCATTTCTTGGAGCTTCATCCTTGCATGTTGTTTTCCTTGAGTGAAGCATGATATTGCTTTTCCTTGTTCTTCAATGCAATGCTCACTCTTCTTGTTTTGAACCAACCTATAAAATATATCTTACTTGCAAACCCAATGGTTAGTTTAATAGCATGATTCAATATATGCAACATACATATTAAATAACATAATCATGCTTAAGTACTTGTAGCATATATATGATAATTAATCTTTATATATATCAATGCTACTATTCAAATACATTTGTCATCATCAAAACTTATGGCATATAGCCTTAGGGTCAACAATCTCCCCCTTTTTGATGATGACAAATCACCACAGAAAAATATGTATCACAAGATAATGAATGCAATGTTATAAGCACGTATACATATTTTTCTATTGTTTCTTCTCCCCCTATTTGACATCAACAAAAAGGTGTAAGGAACACAATATATAGAAGTTAAAGCACATACCTTCTTTAAGTCAGGATGTCAGAAGATGTCAATATAGTATGGGGTAAGGATACATCAAAACTTATCATTGATTTCATTGACATGTAAAAAGAAAATTTTAGAAAAATTTTTCTCATGTCAAATGAAATGAGCCAAAAGATAAAACTTAAAAGAGTTTTAGGCTCCCCCTTAAACCTTGCATAATTTAAAAAAGAATAATGAATAATGAATATCCAATTTTTCAAGATATATTCTTTTTCAAAAAAAAACATTCAAGTGAGACAAAGCTCCCCCTGAATTTCATAACATTTTTCCTTTGAAAAAGATTGTCCAAATCATTGTAAAGGAAATTCAGTTTTTGATTGCAGAATTTTGAAGTAAGATTTTTGAAGAAATTTCTGCAATATTTTCATTGAAAATGATTTCTGCTTGTTTATGAAGAGGCATTTTTAGTAAATAGCAGAAAAATTAAACTCTTTGAAAAAAAAAACATCATTTGCTGTCATATGATAGAAATATTTACAGCACACAGCAGAAGTATGATATATGGATTAGCAAAGCATGATATAAACAAGAATATTAATTATAATCCATAAATCGAATAATAATATTTTTCAAGATTTCTGAAAAACAATTTCTGCATATATGCATAAAATTATTTCAACATATAGCAAAAGTGATTTAAAATAAGGATACTCAAATCCTTTTCTTTTCAAAACAGATAATGCTTCAATATGGCAAAGCAATTTCAGCATTGTGGAAGCAATTCAAGAGATTCACGATATTTTTCTAAAACATTTTGCTTCGAAGGAATTTAGAAACGTTTCATCTAAGAAAGCAATATATATGGATTAGTGTAATAAGATATATTCAAGCATATAGTTCATAATCCATATATGAAACATCAATATTTTTCATCCCTTTTGTTATCTACAACAAAAGAGATCTTTAAAATCTTTTCTTTTTCAAAAAGAATGTTGCTTCATATGATAAAACATATTAACATAACAGAAGCATTTTTAAAGTCCTTTTTCAAAACAAATTTGCTTCATAAAGGATAAGATAAATTTCAGCATAAAGGAAGCAATTTATATACCCATTCAAAATGAATTTATATATGTATCTTGAGGATGAGTACATGTAAAAATTTTGACAGCTCATTTTGTATGAGTGCATGTGGAATCATGAAATATTATTCTTAGCCATAGCCTTCGCTCATGATGCATGAATAGCATACACAACATATGTTCTTAGATACATATAATCACAGCATGATGTAATCATGTATGCTCTCAAGAACAACACAACAAAGCAGAGTGATACGGTTCTGAATATCACCATTTTATTAATCCTTAAAATTTCTAATCAAAACAAATTAAATCAGCCGCAAATCCACCGAAAATTGACTTTCGTGGTTTTGCCATTAATGTGACGCGTTATCGGTGTGCATGCGTACTCTAGACTTCTGGCTTCCAGCTTGCAGAAATCCATAGGATGAGCGTGTAGGGGTGCGGCGAAGATATATCTTCTTTGGCTCTTAGTCATAATTTTCTCTCTATAAAGATTGCCCCAGAGTTCTCAATTACCACACCACAAAGAGTATTCATCTTTGAGCCTATAACTTTCTGACATTCCTCTCTCTTCATACTCCTACAAAAATTTTTGAATTTTCCAAACCATGGCAGCAAGAAAGTTCATTGATCTCACAGTAGAGGCAAGGGAGGAAGAGCTCGACTTAAACTTGAGTCTAGGCAAGGACAAAGGCAAAAGACCTTTGGAGGAATCTCAAGAGAACCAAAAGAAGAAGATGAAGATCGAAGAAGCTAAGGAGATTAGTACAGGCCATACGTTAGAAGACAAAATTGCTTGTCTGGAGCAGGAGGTGAAGAAACTCAAGAAGATGATAGAGGACCAGGAGAAGTTAGCTAAACGCAACAATGCGGCACTAACTTCAAGAATAGATAGGTTCTTCTATTGGTCTACCCAATGCTTCTGCAATCAACAACAAAGAAATGTTGATTGTATGAATGGGATTTACACTACCCTCCGTGACATTACTCAGTCTCTTGCTCCAAGGAATGGCCGAGGGGTGATGATTCAATACAACCCACCTAATCCGAGACCACCTCGCCTATAGATTGCTCATCCATGAGCAAACCTTCCCTTTTTTTTTTTTAATGCAATGTAATCCTTCGGTTTGTTTTTTTTTTATTTTAATGCAAGTGGTTTCTTTCTGATGACGGTACTTAAAAAAAATTATAATAATAAAGAAAGATAAAGAAAATCAGCCGCACAAATTTTGTACAATAGAAGGATATATATATTTTGAAAAATATATATCCATTTTAAAGATAGAAAGAATTTTCTGACATGGATATATATATCATCATTTCAAAGCAAAAGCAAGTTACATACTTACTCAAGATAAAACATATTATAATCAGAGTATGTAGTAACATAATTGAGGTAATATGGATTAATAAGATATAATCAGATATAAACTATAATCCATAAACAATGGTTCATAAGTTACAGCTTATGTAAAAGAGATGATATGTATAATGCTCAAACCATGATGTATTAAAAAAAATAATTTAAGTATTTAACATATTTTTATATGTCATGTTGTGATCAAGTATGTAAGATGTCAGAAAATAATATGTCATTGCAATGAAAGTATGACAGTAAAAATTTTTTTTTCAGAATGTACAATTGAGATCAAGGAGTATCATTCAATTAAATAATGAAGAAGTAAAGAATAGAGATACTCATCAATTTTGGCAAACTTTTGTTGCTTCTTGAAGTTCCTCTTCAAGATTTTGATATCCTTGTTTTGCTCATTGCTCTTCTTTTGATCGATCCTGTCTTCTTACAATTTTAATGATCTTAATTGATTGATTATTTGCAAGATCTATCAAGCATTGGTTCAATGTAGGCTTCGTTGGTCGACTACTGATAGGAGCGTTGGTCGACCAATCAACTTCAAAACTATAAATCTTACTGATTTCGGAGAGCAGAGGAAAGAATGTGCTTTAGAGGATAATTTTGAGGATTAACTCCTGCAAAACACTTTTGGTGGAGCACTTTGATGTTCAAATAAATCTCGAGCACTAGGAGCAACATTATGTTCAAGATATGCCATATTAATAAAAGTGCTATGCTTCTATGAAATGCAATTTTGCAATAAATTTGATTTCATTGAAAATATTTAAATAAGATTACAGCAAGGATAAATACTATGGGTAGGAGTAATCTTATTGTTGTGAAGATAAGAAAAATGTGCGTGTAATAGAAGCAAGTTTTCATGATGCGGTAAAAAGGATAGTTTGAGCAAAATTTGGAAGAAAGATTTTAGCTCAAAACAAAATTCGAATCTATAAGCTGCACACCTAACAATTGTTTTCAGATATAGCATGCATGAGTATCAAGGATAGATGTAATGCATATTAGAGAACAGACAAAAGCATTAGAGAGCAATAAACATATCAGTCAAATTTCTTACAATGCATTCTAGCTTATATGTTTACTTATCCATTGCCACCTTTTGATGCAAGAGAGTGGAGTTTGAATGATGTAGCCATTGAAAAGTTATTTCCGCTCCTTGCTTCGAGGCAAATCTGCAAATTAATCCTTTGTCTTTGATACCCAAATTTTTTTGGGTTTGCCTGGGTCATGAGGTCCTTTTTGAACCCATTTCATTTTTACTCCATGAACAAGATTTTTCTTATAAAAACAGGAGTAAGACTTGTGTCCTTTCAGTCCACAATAAAAACAAGTGCAAGGTGGACTTTTGGACATTTTTGTAGGAACAAAGTAGTTTTCGAAATATTTCTGATTTGACTTGTTAAGAACAAAACCAATTTTGTTAAAGCTACTACTTTGTTTCTCAACAGAAGAGTTTTGAATTCTCTACCTTGAGAAAGTTTTTTAAGTGTGTTTTTAAGATCCTCATTCTCCTTTTTCAAGGAATCACACTTGGTACAAAAGCAATTTTTGTTGGTAGAGATATTTGCCTTTAAAATCAAATTCTCTTCTTGCAAAGTTCTGTTTTGATTTTCAAAAACAAAATTCTCTTCCTTGGAAATAAAAAATTTGTTTTTCAATGTTTCCAACTCATTTTCAAGAGAAGAGTTTTTCTGTTTTGAAATATTTAGTTTCTTTGCAAGTATAAGAGATTCTTCATGTAAATCATCAAAGGCATCTTGTAATTCTTCAAAAGAGTAGTCAAATGAATTTACCTCATCTTTATTGTAATATCCCAAGAATTTTCATGAATATTTAAAGTCTATTTGAAGTTTATTGAAAAATTTAATTACATGAGAAATGTTCTTTTGAATTAGTGAAGGAAATTTGGAAATAGAAATTTCAAAAATTTTAATTTAGGACATTTTACAAATTCTCAAGGACTAAAACGAAAAGAAAAGAAAGTATGGAGTACTTTTGAGAAATGACCTAGTAGGAACCTGAGAAGAAGAATAGAGCTTATGGGAATGAATTATGAGTCCGGTACCAAAAGGATGACGGATTCGAGGTTAAAGTGGAGTTTGAGACTTTGAGAGGGACTAAAATGAAAGAAGAAAATTGTGGGGCAATTAGGATTTAGAATCACCCGAGGTGAGATTTTATGAATTTGTTTTTACTAATCTTGACTGAGGGTCAACTGAAGAGCAAGTGATAATTTCACCCCGGGCGAGTAAATAGGCGGCCTCACCTAAATTTTCTTCATTTTCTCATTTCCTCTCTCTCTCTTCACTTTCTCTCCTCTCTTTCTCTCTACACTCCAACTCCACAACCGAGCTTGGAGGGTGGATCTCGGGCTACGGGGCGAGCCTCTAGGAGCCAAGCATCGTAGGGAAAGCAAGGAATTGAGGTAGAAATTTCTATTTCTCAAGCTTTTTCCTATTTTATAGTTTTCAGAAAGTTTGGGGTAAAAATCGAGATTTCGGCTTCGTTTCTCGATTAAAATTGGTGTTTTTGGTGTCTAAATGCTCCTTAGACATTAAGGGTGAGATCCTATGGAAGAAATCATGGAAAACAGTGAAGATTTGGCCGGATCTGAGCCAAAACCGAGAGGAATCGCGAAAGGTCGCGATCCTGGCGCCCAGGCGCCAAGGTTCAGAAAATTTTGGGAAGAAAAGGGACTTGGCGCCCAGGCGCCAGGTGTGGCGCCCAGGCGCCAGGCTTGTGTTGGCGCCCAGGCGCCAGGTATGCTGAAAAGCCTTAGCTTATTTTTTCAATCAGTCATAACTTCTTCATCCGGACTCCGTTTTGGGCAAACTTTATATCGTTGGAAAGCTCTTTGAGTCTAGTTTCCAATGGTATAAATGTCATTTAGAAATTCATTACCGGTTAGGAGTTATGACTTAAGATGTGAGTAAAGGTCGAGAGTAGTGATAGGAAATTTCTCTATTTTGTAACCCTAATGGTTTTTACCTGGTTACAATAGGGATGATTGGGGCGCAAGGTGGGAGCGCCGAGAGCGTGGAATCCAGGTGAGTAGGCAACCTTGCAAAATTAATTTAATAAATTAGTCAAAGCACAATATAAATCCCATTTGCGTTATTTGTGAAATTGAGAAGATTATCAGTGTGTGTTCAGGTTGAGAAAAAGTATAATATCATTGGAAGGTATTTTATTACCTTTGAGAATTGATTTCTCTAGTTGACTAAAGAACTAGATGTGATTGTTCCTTGAATAAATTGGAACATTTTGTAAGTGAATAACCTTACTAAACTAATGTGATCTTATTAGATAAGGTACAATACAAGTCTTGTTTATAACATTATTGAAGTGAGAAATAATCAATCTCGCTGTTGATAATATATGATGATTGTTATGGTTGATGATAGACATTCAAGGGAATAAAAATATGTGTAAATTCATTTATTTCATAGTAATTATATTGTGATAAATTCTCACTATTTTATTGATGAGCAAAAGATCTACGAGATCTAATACACGAGTTTGAAAGGGTTAAAGTCCCATACTACTCGGTGTATAAATGTGAAAACCTATGCACGAGTTTGAAAGGGTTAGAGTCCCATACTACTCGGTGTATAACTGTGAAAATCAATACACGAGTTTGAAAGGGGTTAGAGTCCCATATCACTCAGTGTATAAATGTGAAAATCTATGCACGAGTTTGAAAGGGTTAGAGTCCCATACTACTCGGTGTATAAATGTGAAACCTATGCACAAAGAGTTTGAGGGTTAAATTCCCAAGTCACTCAGTGCAAGTATTTATGGCATATAATACTATAATTATTTAAAATAAATGATAGATTGATTGTATTAGTAAATGTGGTGTTTGTGCTTATGATATTTTCATGTACAGTTGTTTACTCACTGAGTTATGATAAACTCACACTCTCCATGATTAACTTTTCAGATACAGTGGTTGAGGAGAAGAATTTATAGCCTTTAAGGATATACTCCACTTTTGTCTGGTAAACAATTGGTAAGGATTAGGAAACGCTCTGTAATCTAGTAGGTCACCTAGGCTTGGGAGGTTGTATAGTACTGTATAGTGTTTGAAAATTGAACATTTTCTGAATATGTATACAAAATATCTTTCTTGGAATATTTATGATTCACATAATTATGGATATTAAGAATGTTCACAGAGATTATGGGGTACCACGGAGGTACACCCTAGGTATTTTATGTTTATATCACATGTAAGTTTTGGGATGTGACAAATTGGTATCAGAGGTGGTTTTTAAGTCCCCTATAGATTACAGAGCGAAGTGTTCTTTGTGGGCCCTTTTCCATTGTCATGAACCGCGGCATGACCATGGGATTAGGTTCCATAAAAGACCTTGTAAAGTTGAGTGTTCTTGTCATAACTTACCCTTCGATGGAGTTAGTTAGAGATAATTTTGTTACAATATGAGGTAATTGATTTCATATGTGGAACTTTGGAACTTGTTGGAGGTATGATCTTTATACCGATGGAAAAGGTGATCTCTGTATGAAATTTTTCTTTTTGAGAAATTGGGAACATAACTCTGTAGTGTACTCTGAAAGCTGAGGATTAGTAATTACTAGAATATGGCTTGAGGGCTGGGCCAAGAGTGATGTATTAGATGGGGTAAAGTTGATTATGAGGCATGGGCTAGAGTTCAAGAAAGATTTTTGCAAAGAATATAGAGCAGATTACTAATGCAGGAAAGGGAAAGAACCCTTGTGAGGCAGATCAAGATTTGATTTTGATAGATGCCAGACAGATGTAATTTATGGAAGAGGATGTAAGTCCTAAATAATATGTTCCTTGATAAAAGCTTGGTTGAGAAAATAGATGTGGGCTAGGTAGTTTTTCCTAAGGGAAATACTACGGTAAAGTGGAACCTAACATAAGAGATATTGGGATAAACTATAAGTTTTCTTTAGGGGCGACTTGCCAAAGTTGCACTTATTTAGTTAGGGATTGGCATGATGGTACTATGTGATAGAAGTGTTTCAAAAAAAAATATATACAATGTAGAAGTTTTGTAACATTGGAACAATTAGAGCATGTTATAGGTAGGCTGTTGGCGTATGAACATTCTTAATTGTTAAACGTGATGTATGATTGGAATGGTCTAGAAAGATATTCTTATGGTAGTTTGTGCCTCAGAGTGTTAGTTTAAGGAAAGCTTACGAGTTGAGGCTCTTAAGCAAGAATTCATGACAATTCGAGGGCATAATATCGAGTTCAATAGATCTATACGGTAAGCCTTCATCTACTCCTGTATGATAAGAGGAAAGATAATGAGACTTGTACAGAACTTCTGTTTGTCTCTGTGACAGCTTATAGGGTCATTAAATTTTTATGTGATTGGCTTTATAAGCTAAATTTGTTATTGATTTTATGTGGCTAATTTCTTTTATCTTTCTTCATTTTATTATTATTATTATTTAGAGTACCATCTAGTAAAAGAAACTATTGGCATTAAAAGCGGAAGGATTACATTGCAAAAAAAAAAAAGAGAAATTACTCATGCATGAGTAATCTAAAAGCGAGGTGGTCTCGGATTAGGAGGGTTGTATTGTATCATCACCCCTCGACCATTTCTTGGAACAAGAGACTGAGCAATGTCACGAAGGGTAGTGTAAATCTCATTCATACAATCAACACTTCTTTGTTGTTGATTGCAGAAGCATTGGGTAGACCAATAGAAGAACCTGTCTATTCTTGAAGTCATTGCCGCATTATTGCGTTTAGTTAACTTCTCCAGGTCTTCTATCATCTTTTTCAGATTTTTCACCTCCTTCTCTAGACAAGTGATTTTGTTTTCTGACGTGTGGTCAGTGCTAATCTCCTCAGCTTCCTCAATTTTTATCTTCTTCTCCTTTTGATCCTCTTGAGACCCCTCAAAAGGTCTCTTGCCCTTGTCTTTGCCCAGACTTAAGTTTAAGTCGAGCTCTTCTTCCTTGGCCTCCACTGTGAGATCAATGTACTTTCTGGTGGCCATGGTTTAGAAAATTTAGAAGTTTTTGCAGGAGTATGATGAGAGAGAAATGCTGAAAAATTGTAGGCTCAGAGATGATTACTCTTTGTGGTGTAGTAACTGAGAATTCCGAGGCAGTTTTTATAGAGAAAAATTTAGACTTAGAGCCAAAGAAGATATCTCTTCGCCGCACTCCTACACGCTCAACCTATGGATTTCTGCAAGCTGGAAGCCAGAAGTCTAGGTAGGCATGCGTGTCAACAGTGTGTCACATTAATGGCAAAACCACGTAAGTCAATATTCGGTGGATTTGCGGCCGATTTATACTTGTTTATTTTTCATATCTCTTGTTGGCATTTTCTGAAATTCTAAGAAGCCGACAGCGTAGCCATTAAAGATTGCCTTGGATGCTTTTATGATGAACTAAAATGTATTTCTCTGCTTTCTTGTATTGTTCTTGAAAGCCTTCAGTTGAGTATAATATACATGATTGATTGAATTATATTGTGATTATATGTATTTAAATACATATGCCATGTATGTATGTTATCCATGCATTGAGAGTGAAGGCTATTTGTTATGGCCAGAAATAATATGTAATGATTCTACATACATTCAGAGATTGAGAAGTCTGAAATTTAGAAAGGACTTGAATAGATGAAAATATATAGATAATGATGTATCTCTATGTTGATACATACATACATATATGCTTGTAGAGGCAAGAGAAAGGTAAAAAAAAAAAAATTTTCTCACTTTATGGTAACACTTGATATGTGTAAATGTGAGAAGTTTTTTTATTTTAATATGTATGTTTGAAAATGTGTAAGCTTAGGGCAAAGCCACGGATTAGAAACCTAGATAAGGTTAATATGAAACTACCCGTTCATGGAGTAATATCTCGATTTAGAATTATTGGATAAGACAAATACAGAGTTAGGAAGTCCTAAATTGAAGCGGCGATTAGTTTAATAATTTGATCAAGAGTCAAAAGTTAGCCGAAATTTTTGAGGAAATCTTTTGTATTTGATTATATTTTGTTATTTTCTGGCATGCTTAATATAGACCGTTGGCATTGCGACGGATAAGGTCTGGAGGCCATCTTTAGAGTGTGATGTAAGGGTTTTGGTAGCCCTAAATTTCGTCTATAAATAATGGATGCCCCATTACGCCGCTCATTACACTAAGAGTTCATTACTTATAAGCTTTCTAGCATCAAACCCCTCATTCCATACAACTCTTATAGCTCAGAAAAATATGGCCGGCAATAAGTCTTTCAATTTAAACTTTGAGGCTGGCAAGGTAGAGCTGGATCTAAATCTTAGTCTGGAGAACTATAAGAATAAGAGATCCAGGGAAGAGTCACCAGAGGCTAAGAAAAGAAAAAGGGATGTAGTAGAACTAGAGGATGTTAGCATAGCAACATCTTCAAATGATGAGCTTGCGCTTATGAGAAAAAAGATGGAGGACTTGGAAAGGTTGATAAACCGCCACTTTGAGGACCAGGGAAGATTGATAAATCATCTCTTTATAGAACAAGAGAAGCTCTTGAATCGTCATTTTAGGGAATTGGCGAATAGAGTTGATAGACATTCGATGTTTGCAACTCAAAATTTTCGTGACCAACAAGCGAGGTGTATTGACTGTATGAATGGAGTGACCTTTTCACTTCGCCAAATTTCCCAAACGTTTCCTCCAGAAACTCTTTCTAGGCTGCAACGATTAGCCTCCTCCTTAAGATCTGAAGCACCTTCCTCTTCTAGACTTGGAGCACTTTCTGCATTTCAGAAGCCTCCTCGTCCTTAATTTATTCTTTCTTTTATTTGTACCTTAAGCTAATATTTGATCTGAGCTTCGCGTATTAAGATTATCTGTTTTGTAAATCAAGTTCAGTTTGTTGCCTGTAACTTATGTACTAGAAATAAGGCAATTCTTGTACTGAAGAAGCTCGAGAGATAAAAAATATGTTGAACTTGTTATATTTTGTACTTGATTGTGAAAATTCTAAAAGAGAGAACGAAATTTGGACAAAATATCTGCATTTGTTTCAATCTTGAGTTAAGTTTTGAATTCGGAGGACCGAATTCTATTAAGGGGGGAAGAATGTAATATCCCAAGAATTTTCATGAATATTTAAAGTCTATTTGAAGTTTATTGAAAAATTTAATTACATGAGAAATGTTCTTTTGAATTAGTGAAGGAAATTTGGAAATAGAAATTTCAAAAATTTTAATTTAGGACATTTTACAAATTCTCAAAGACTAAAACGAAAAGAAAAGAAAGTATGGAGTACTTTTGAGAAATGACCTAGTAGGAACCTGAGAAGAAGAATAGAGCTTATGGGAATGAATTATGAGTCCGGTACCAAAAGGATGACGGATTCGAGGTTAAAGTGGAGTTTGAGACTTTGAGAGGGACTAAAGTGAAAGAAGAAAATTGTGGGGCAATTAGGATTTAGAATCACCCGAGGTGAGATTTTATGAATTTGTTTTTACTAATCTTGACTGAGGGTCAACTGAAGAGCAAGTGATAATTTCACCCCGGGCGAGTAAATAGGCGGCCTCACCTAAATTTTCTTCATTTTCTCATTTCCTCTCTCTCTCTTCACTTTCTCTCCTCTCTTTCTCTCTACACTCCAACTCCACAACCGAGCTTGGAGGGTGGATCTCGGGCTACGGGGCGAGCCTCTAGGAGCCAAGCATCGTAGGGAAAGCAAGGAATTGAGGTAGAAATTTCTATTTCTCAAGCTTTTTCCTATTTTATAGTTTTCAGAAAGTTTGGGGTAAAAATCGAGATTTCGGCTTCGTTTCTCGATTAAAATTGGTGTTTTTGGTGTCTAAATGCTCCTTAGACATTAAGGGTGAGATCCTATGGAAGAAATCATGGAAAACGGTGAAGATTTGGCCGGATCTGAGCCAAAACCGAGAGGAATCGCGAAAGGTCGCGATCCTGGCGCCCAGGCGCCAAGGTTCAGAAAATTTTGGGAAGAAAAGGGACTTGGCGCCCAGGCGCCAGGCTTGTGTTGGCGCCCAGGCGCCAGGTATGCTGAAAAGCCTTAGCTTATTTTTTCAATCAGTCATAACTTCTTCATCCGGACTCCGTTTTGGGCAAACTTTATATCGTTGGAAAGCTCTTTGAGTCTAGTTTCCAATGGTATAAATGTCATTTAGAAATTCATTACCGGTTAGGAGTTATGACTTAAGATGTGAGTAAAGGTCGAGAGTAGTGATAGGAAATTTCTCTATTTTGTAACCCTAATGGTTTTTACCTGGTTACAATAGGGATGATTGGGGCGCAAGGTGGGAGCGCCGAGAGCGTGGAATCCAGGTGAGTAGGCAACCTTGCAAAATTAATTTAATAAATTAGTCAAAGCACAATATAAATCCCATTTGCGTTATTTGTGAAATTGAGAAGATTATCAGTGTGTGTTCAGGTTGAGAAAAAGTATAATATCATTGGAAGGTATTTTATTACCTTTGAGAATTGATTTCTCTAGTTGACTAAAGAACTAGATGTGATTGTTCCTTGAATAAATTGGAACATTTTGTAAGTGAATAACCTTACTAAACTAATGTGATCTTATTAGATAAGGTACAATACAAGTCTTGTTTATAACATTATTGAAGTGAGAAATAATCAATCTCGCTGTTGATAATATATGATGATTGTTATGGTTGATGATAGACATTCAAGGGAATAAAAATATGTGTAAATTCATTTATTTCATAGTAATTATATTGTGATAAATTCTCACTATTTTATTGATGAGCAAAAGATCTACGAGATCTAATACACGAGTTTGAAAGGGTTAAAGTCCCATACTACTCGGTGTATAAATGTGAAAACCTATGCACGAGTTTGAAAGGGTTAGAGTCCCATACTACTCGGTGTATAACTGTGAAAATCAATACACGAGTTTGAAAGGGGTTAGAGTCCCATATCACTCAGTGTATAAATGTGAAAATCTATGCACGAGTTTGAAAGGGTTAGAGTCTCATACTACTCGGTGTATAAATGTGAAACCTATGCACAAAGAGTTTGAGGGTTAAATTCCCAAGTCACTCAGTGCAAGTATTTATGGCATATAATACTATAATTATTTAAAATAAATGATAGATTGATTGTATTAGTAAATGTGGTGTTTGTGCTTATGATATTTTCATGTACAGTTGTTTACTCACTGAGTTATGATAAACTCACACTCTCCATGATTAACTTTTCAGATACAGTGGTTGAGGAGAAGAATTTATAGCCTTTAAGGATATACTCCACTTTTGTCTGGTAAACAATTGGTAAGGATTAGGAAACGCTCTGTAATCTAGTAGGTCACCTAGGCTTGGGAGGTTGTATAGTACTGTATAGTGTTTGAAAATTGAACATTTTCTGAATATGTATACAAAATATCTTTCTTGGAATATTTATGATTCACATAATTATGGATATTAAGAATGTTCACAGAGATTATGGGGTACCACGGAGGTACACCCTAGGTATTTTATGTTTATATCACATGTAAGTTTTGGGATGTGACATTTATCTCTGGCCACAAGACAAGTGTTGGCTTCTTCATTTGTGTTCTCCTCATCGGAATTGCTATTTCCCCAAATGGAAGATAGGTAAGCTTTCTTTGATGATTCAGTTTTTGGTTGTGGTTTCTCTTTTTCTCCTTTTTCTTTTTCTTCTATCTCCTTGGTGATTTGAGATTTTCCTGTAAGTTCAACACCAAGAGCTTGCAATTGATTAAGCACAAGTCGTATCTCATTAATGGTTTCACAATTTTTCATTTGAGCGATATCAAGTTCATTAATGAGATTTCTAGACTTTAATTCCATTGCAACAAGATCTTCCTCATATGCAACTTCTAAAGTTTCCCACATTTCCTTAGCAGTTGCACAATTGGAAATTCTGAAAAATTCATCTTGACTCAATGCACAAGAAATAATCAATTTTGCCTTAGCATTGAGTTGCACTAAACTTCTTTCAGTATCATTCCATTCACTCTTGGGTTTTGGAATGTATTTTCCTTGTTCTTCCTTGACAGGCATATAAAAACCATTTTCTATAATTTCCCAGAGTTTATGGTCTACTGAAATTAAAAAAATTTTCATTTCATACTTCCAATATTGAAAATAATTAGCATAAAAAATTGGAGGTTCTGTGAAAGAATAATTTTCAGACATAAACCACTCACTAGATCCAACCATATTTACTCTTTGACGGTTAAGTCTTAAATCAAGAGCCCAAGCTCTGATACCAATTGAAAGTAATGGTTGGAACCAAAGAGGGGGGTGAATTGGGTTTTATAAATTTTTCACAAGAATTAATTGGAAGTTAAAATGATTTTCTGTAAAAGTACAATGCTTAGGATAATAAATATAATACAAAAAAATCAATGTGCTGTCAAGATAAATAATTATAAAGATCAAGGAATTAAAGAATAGATATCAATATGGACAAATTAAAGAGTAAGGGATAGAGAAAGCAAACTCGGAGATTTATACTGGTTTGGCTAATCCAAGCCTACATCCAGTCCTCAAGAGGCCACTTGAGTATTTCCACTATAATTGCAAGTTTAATCGGGGTACTTGCAAACCACTACAACCACGCAAATTCGATCCGGGTATTTGCGAAACCACAATGAAGAATTTATGAATCTGGGCTCCTCCTCAACCCAAAGCAAGTTCTTCCAACACCGGTACTTGCGAACCTCAACTCAGAATAATATATGTGTTGATCAAAATCAACAATACAAAGAAACTCTCTCTAAAGAGTAGATGAAAACAAATGAAGCTCTAATAACTCTAATGATAGAGAATATGCAAGATTTGGCTCAAGAATGCTTTCCTTTCTCTCAAAGATGATAGAAGAAGTTAATATCACATTGTAGGACTTTGTTCTTACTCAAAATCGTGTATCTAAGGTCATATATATAAGATTTTACAAAACTAGCCGTTATATAGCCGTTACAGCACTTATAGTGCAGTCCAGATTTTGAGCTTTCTTTAAAAATTCATAACTCCCTCATTTGAACTCCATTTTAAACAAATAATATACCGTTGGAAAGCTCTTGGAGTCTAGTTTCAAATGAGTCAAGTTTTACTCAAAAATTATTTTTCTTTTAAAAGATATAATCAAAATACTGACTATAGGTCAGAACAGAATAATCAACTTTCAGTTTTTCAAACTATATTTTAAATAGTCATATATTTCTCATTTGGACTCCGTTTTTAATAAATAATATACGTTTGGAAAGATATTTGAGTCTACTATCAAATGAGATTAAGATACTTGAAAAAATGATTTTTCGTTTATGAGATATGATATAAAGAGTAACCAAAGGTCAAAAACTAACTTTTGTAAAATTTCATATCTCACTATCTTTTTGTTCAAAATAATTGAGCCAATGTATGCAAATCTAAATCATTGAGTTGCACAAGTATACTAGCCTATATAAAATATACCTAATGTAAACACATAGGCTATCTTGATGCATCCAAGCTTCCAAGACTTCAAATCTTCTAATTCTTCATTTCTTGGAGCTTCATCCTTGCATGTTATTTTCCTTGAGTGAAGCATGATATTGCTTTTCCTTGTTCTTCAATGCAATGCTCACTCTTCTTGTTTTAAACCAACCTATAAAATATATCTTACTTGCAAACCCAATGGTTAGTTTAATAGCATGATTCAATATATGCAATATACATATTAAATAACATAATCATGCTTAAGTACTTGTAGCATATATATGATAATTAATCTTTATATATATCAATGCTACTATTCAAATACATTTGTCATCATCAAAACTTATGGCATATAGCCTTAGGGTCAACAATCATAAACCTAGAAATTAAGTCAAGCAAGTAACAACACCAATTCAAAACATAAGTTATCAATCATCTAACTTTATTCTATTTGAGGGTAAATTCGGATCCAAACTTTAGAAAAATTCTGGTATTAACCCATAGCTCCAAAAATTATAAAATTTGGTACAGATCCTTGTTTGTATGTTGACATACTAGGATAAAAATTTCAGGATTTAATTCTATCATTTGATCTTAATAAAGACCCTTTTAGTAACTGTAGGTCAAAGCTGTCTAAATTCTAAATAGGTACAGTGTTATGTGTTTTAGAGTTAGTTAACCATGTCCAAACACCGTGAAATTTTGTAGATAATTAGTTTCATGTCTTAGATAAATGGTATAAAAATTTCAGATTAAGAAGAGGTCTTTAGCTATTAAAACCAAATCAATTTTCGAAACTGCCTAGATTTGTTTTGCACTGAACAAAGTGTTATTCCCATGATTATTTGACCAAGAAAACTAATTCTAATGAGCTTGAAACTTTCCAGATCCTTTTGACACTATATCAAGAATCTCTCACAAAAATTCCATGATTTTAGGAATTGATTTGGCACCCAAAACTCACAAAAATAGCAGCATATCATAACAGTCTCATTTTCATATTCTTCAAATTTCAGCTATTGTCTTAGGTGCATTAGAGGTACCAAACCAATTCATAAAATTTTGAAATAATTTAGGTATATTATTGGACACCATTTCTAGTTGCATACCAATTTCATGATCATTGGAGCTCATTTAACGCCTCAAACAGTCCCAAAACTTCAGTAGTAGCAAAGAATCTAAACTTAATTAGTTATATCTTATGGTTTCCAATTTCTGTTCAGTTCTAGCATAATTTTGACCAACCAAAATACCCTCAAACAACAAAACAGCTTAACTCCACCCTTAAATCGATTTCTTCATTCACAGATGACAGAAAATTATACATAATAAAACAAATCAAATTAGTTTCTTACCCTTCAATTAGTCTATTTTGCTAACATAGCTTTTCCTTCCCCATCTCCACAGCTCAATCGTACTCCCTTGATTTTTTATTGACCAGCTACGTTGGAGGAGGGTCATACGTATTAAACAATGGCAAGGCCGTGAAGGAGATCATATCACCCTATGAAGCTCTTAGCTGCTACAGATCCTCGCAAGAGAGACAGATTGCAGAAGGAATAGATGAAACACACCACAATCAGCTTCTTTGTTCTTGCGTCGTGAAACAGGGGAGAGAATTAGAGAAGGATAGGGAAGGAGGAAGCTTAGTTACTGATAGGATGGTCTCTCTCTCTCTCTCTCTTTCAATCTCCTAATCTCTCATTTTCTCATTTTCTTCTTTTTCTTTACTTTTTTTCTTTTTTTCCTTTTTTGTTGGATGGATTCACACAAGGGACAAGATGAGAAGTGAGTTACACATATTTGTCTGCCACCAAGGTTGGTTTATGCTAGAATAATGGAAAGCAACTCTTACATTTCTTTTCCTTTCATCAAGGTCCATAACAACTTGGGTTCCTAGACAAGGCCCACTAGCAAAGGATGCTCTAAAAAAAGATTTACACAAGTCTTAGCCCATTCACAAAAATCCCTATCCTTTCATTTAAATCCCTTTGTCTAATACTCAACCAATCATCAGTAAAAAAAATGCATGACACTATGGAAAAATTTCCCATGGCATAAAAATGTGCACTTCCACATAAATCATCAGCATCTAGACAGTTAAAATGGCATACATGAAAAAACTATGTAATAATCACAATTAAAATGGAGTGTAACATAATAGGATAAAATGGCTTAAATGGAAAGAAATAAATTAATATGATAATAAATAAAATAGAAAATGAAAGGTATTACAAAAGCAACCCCATGGCTTTTACTCGGACGGGGGCTCTCATCCTAGAATTTTCTCTCCTTAGATGTAAGTGCATAAATCCTTCTAATTTCTTCTTGTTGGGTCTTTGGAAAAAAAAACCTAAGTAGGTGGATGGTATAAATCTCTTGGTTTATGGACAATGGGAACTCTAAAACTTACCTTGGGTGAGATGATAATGGAAAAGCTTTGGATGGAAGGTGGTGGATGAGGGTGGTTTGTCTGAGTTAGGGCATGGTGAACTCTTCATGAATTGGGGGAAAGGTCATTCATGATGATATCAACTTGTTATTGGTTTCTTGAAGGGATTTTGGGCTACCAATCTTGTTTGTGAACTCCTAATATCATAAAAATCAAGTTTGAGTGGAAAGGAAAGATTTTGGAGGTATTTTGGGGAAGAAATTGAAGGTGAGGCCATGGGTACAGGCCTTGGTGCCCTAGGCGCCACACAAGCTCCCTTTGGCCGAGAGTTTGGGCCTTAGTGCCTAAGGCGCCTAAGTCTTGTGTAGAGGGGACTCTTGTAAAAAGGTTGGGGTGCTTATGATGGGTTGCTTGGCTAGTGTTGCGATATGATGCTAACTTGTGTGGTTTGGTGTCCATAGGCTTTGGATAGACTTCTTCTGGTACCTTTCAAGGATCGTAAAGGGATAAACATGACTTGGAAACAAAGTGAGGGACTTTTGTTTCCTTGTGTTGGTTGTGTGTTTATAATACCTTTTGTTACTCTTGAATATTGTACCTTGTAATGATCATACATTTCTAGTAGTGCCTAATTGAAATGGTGCCCTTTTGTTTGAGTCCTAATGGAATTAAGGGTTATATAATGAGAAAGCCCCGATAAATCCTCATGAGCTAAACACATGGTGGTTACACTTTTGTTATTATGTGATAGTGCAAAGGTAATATGTGCCTGTGAAACTTGAGGGTGACTTAGAGGTGGAGAACCTAGGGTGAGGTTCTATATGAAGGATTAATATTCTTGTTCCTTGATTTGTTGCATGCTCTCTACCTTGTGTGTTGTTTTAATTTTGCTATAGGAAAACTTCATTGAGGTGAGTTTTATGTGGCTTAGGAAATGCCCATATGGTAATAACCATACTTGTGAGATATGAAGTGACTCTCTTATTACTTGCAATTAATTACGTACATATAAGGGTGAGATATAGCAAATAAACTCAATAGGATGGATGGCTATGGGTAGCCTTGTGGGTCCCTGTCACGCCCCTAACCCCACACCGCTGCAAGCCTAAAACTTCCTTAAAACTCTTACTTTCTTTATCTCAAATATTCCTTAATTTAAAATGAACCAAAATTTTTATAAGTGTAGATGATCACTGTTGAGTTCTCAATTTACTGTCATTTTGATGCTAAATACCCTCTCTTTTGATCTCTTTCTTGTTGTCTTGTAATTCTTAGCTCATATTTTGAGTAGTTTAGATTAGTTTTAGTTTTCTTTGATCTTTTAATAAATGGAGTGATTTCATGATTCTTTCATGCGATTCAATGAGTTTATTTGCTATTTTTGGTGTAGGTTGAGTTGGTAAAAAGTTCGTGTTAGAAGATGGAATGCTAGAGCTGAAATTCTGAAAATGCTGATGTGAATGCTGTCTCCCACAGCTATAGCGGTAGAATTTACAGCTATAGCGGTAGAGTGCTGGAAAAAAGATTTTGCAGCCTTCTTCTCTGCCATCCACCGCTATAGCGGTGGATCTTCACCGCTATAGCGGTAAAACCTTAAAAAACTCAATTTTAAGCCTTCTTCTCTGCCTCCTACCGCTATAGCGGTGGGAACTTACCGCTATAGCGGTAGTTCGCGATCCTGCACTGATATAAAAGGCTTCAGATGAAATTTTTAGGGTATTCTGGAGTTGAAGACTGAAGGGGGGGCGCCGTTTTGGCTGAGAGGAGCAAGGGGAACCTGATTCTCAAGGCTTGGGGAGCTCAATCCATCATTCCACCTCAGATTCATGGCCAACTTCATCTCTTTTTCTGCTTTCTGCTGTTTATTTTCTATGAGTAGCTAGATTTTCTATCTAGGGTTACTATGAACTTGACTCTTGAATAGATTTTACATTCTCTCATGTATTTGCAACCTTATTTCAATTAATATAAGTCTTTCTATCCATTTTATTGTTGCGTTATATGGACTTGATCAATCTATATGTATGCTTGTTGCTATCTTCGAACTCGGGAGAGGGAGGTGAGAGTAGAACACTGAATAGGAAGGACGAGTGCGTGAACCTTACTAAGTGTTTTCGCTTGTTAGCTAATAGGAATGTTAGTTAATCTCGTTTAATCAAAGCTAGGTTGGTTGTATTAGGCTTAGCCCACACAAGGAATTGCGTAGGAGTTGAGTAACTTAATTGAGATTCGGGAGGATTCTTTTAAGTTATTAGAATAACCTAGGATTAACTTATAGAGTTGAATAAGTTGCGAGTACGTGAGAGGGGTTTTGTAATTTCTAAGATAGAGGAGAGGGATTAGTGACCCTAGGCTTTAATTAAACTATTTCATAAGTTTTTGCATTGTTTACTGTCATTAAAAGAAAATCTATAAAAATTTACTGTCATAGTTCACTTTTATTGTTAGTTCTTCATTAGAGTTGTCCTCAATCCAATTGCTTCGTCCAACTAATTCAATTAAATTTCTTGGGTACTTAGTCGCTTAGTCCTCGTGGGAACGATACTTTTACTCTCAAATCACTATATTACTTGTGCGATTGGTGCTCTTGCCAAATCGACTAACAATCACAAAGCTATCTTCCTTTTATAACTATACATAAAAGTATAAATAAACCTTCTTTTAATTAAATTGCAGGTTTTCTAGCTTCACTACACTCACTAGTATTTTCCCTTACAATATATAATCATATTACAGAGCAAGATGTGACCTTCCCGGTTACAGAGCTTTTCTAGAATTATACAACTTAATATAAACTAGGGTATTATACATTTATCCTGAACAAAAAGGGAGGTGTTCTTGACATACACGTCATCAAAGCTAGAGAATCTTTGTACCTGAAACTGTGAGGGGGTGAGTCCAGTCCATTTGGCTCACCATAAAACTAGTCATACCTATCACATACATTCGATTATACGTGCCAAAAGTATATATAATCATGCATGAACATACGAATAATCATAACATAAATAATTCATGAAGTAAATATGTGTCAAGAGGAAACCATCACGAGTGAGTTCATAAATAATCACATGCACCTTGCCCGAAGGCGTCATCTCGCCTGTAGGCGATATCCTCGCTTGAAGAAGTATCCCGTCTGTAGGTGATATCCCCACTCGAAGGCGTATCCCGCCTGTAGGCATCAACCTTATTTCACCCCTACCCTCAAAAGGACGTTAAAGTAATTCAACCTTATTTCACCCCTGCTCTCAAAGGGACGTCAAACAATTTAACCTTATTTCACCCCGCCTTCAAAGGAACGTTAAAGTAATTCAACCTAGTTTCACGCCTACCCTCAAAGGGACGTCAAATAATTCAACCTTATTTCACTCCCACCCTCAAAGGGACGTCAAAGTGTCTGAAATATTTGTTTCTTTCAAATACAAACACATGTTTAAACAAGATCATCCATATGCACATCATGAACTTTAATAAATCTATGTCATTCAAAATCCTCAATGCATATCATATCTTCTCACAAGATTTAATTCCAGTGCATTAATAGACATACTATTACAAAAGTATCAACATCAATCATTCACATGCACTTCCTTTGCAAGTTTAATGCATGCACAAATAATGTCTCAATTCAAATAAATAAAAAATATATTCATTCATTACTTTATTACATATCTAGAAAACAAAATTCTAAAAAAATAAATCAAATAAGGCAAGGCTAGATCTCTTACCTGGAGTTCGAGCTATATTTCTACACTTTATACTCAAAGAGAGATGCCAAAAGCCTCATCATAAACCTAGAAATTAATTCTAGCAAGTATCAACATCAATTCAGAACATAGGATATTAATCATTTAACTTTATTTTATTTTGAGGCCAAAATTAGATCTAAAATTTAAGAAATTTTTGGCAATAAACTATAGTTCAAAAATTATGAATTTGGTACAAAACCTTGTTAGTATGTTGACATACTAGGATAAAAAATTCAGAATTTAATTCTATCATTTGGTCTCAATAAAAACTCTTTTAGTAACTATAGGTCAAAGCTGTTTAAATTCTATTTAGGTATTATTTTTTTAATAAGTCTATCAAACCTTAGCCAAATGCTATGAAATTTGGTAGACAACAAGTACAAGGTCTTATCTAGGTGCCATAAAATTTTTAAGTCAAAATAAGGTCGTTTAGCCATTGCATAAAATCTAAAATTCATATCTGTTTTGAAATTCCCATTTTTCTCACAAGAATCAGCCTTTTAATTCTATTGTTTCCTCTCTTTTACTCATTCCATTTAAACTTGACTAATAGTGTCACATCCCAAAAATTGAACATGTGAAAAGATACTACTCCTTTGATAAAATTCTCAAACATACATTATTTACATATGTTCTGTAAGGTTTTACATTCAACCTTAATCGTTCATTCCACACTATAGAATTATATTCATCTAATAAGCAAATATAGACATACATAGTCTGATATTTCTATTTCATCGCAAGCCTAGGAGACCTATAGAAAGTACAGAGCGTTCCTAGTATCCACATCAATAAGTACTGGTATCCCACCAGACAGAAATAGAGGATAATTCCAAGGGGCTTCTATTCTTCAAACGGATACTCTTCTTCTTTGTTTTCTGTATCTGAAAAGATAATCATAGGGAGCGTGAGTTTATTTAAAAACTCAGTAAGTAAATAACTGTACTATATAAAATATCAAAAGTACAAATACCACATTTACTCATATATTTAATTGTTTTATACATTGAGTAGTATGGGACTCAAACCATTTTAAACTCGTGAATAAGATTTCATAAATATACACCGAGTAGTATGGGACTCTAACCCTTTTGAAACTCGTGAATAAGTTCTCATAGATATACACCGAGTAGTATGGGACTCTAACCCTTTCAAACTCGTGAATAAGTTCTCATAGATATACACCGAGTAGTATGGGACTCTAACCCTTTCAAACTCGTGAATAAGTTCTCATAGATATACACCGAGTAGTATGGGACTCTAACCCTTTCAAACTCGTATTTACAATTTCATCTATTTACACCGAGTAATATGGGACTCTAACCCTTTCAAACTCGTGTATAGTTTTTCATCATTATGCACTGAGTAGTATGGGACTTTAACCCTTTCAAACTCATGTATTAGATCCCGTAGATCTTTACTCATTAATAAGATAGTGAGAACTTCTCACATAGTACAATTTCCATGAAATAAAATCATTTATACATACTCTTATTCCTTTGAATTTCTGTAAAAAAAATATATCAATCATCATATACTGTCATATGAAAAATTGATCAATTAATATCCAAATAATATTGTAAATGGGACTTATATTGTACTTTGACTAGTAGTGTCAAATTAGCTTCGCAAGGTTATTCACTCACCTTGATGTTTGTCCAAGTTTACCTTGTTCCACACTAGAATTTGTGTAGGAAAATTTTCTAGTAAAATATATTACAAGGAAACATAAGAAAGGAAACAAAATCACGAAAATACGCAAAATTTTCTGACTGCTACAGTAACGGTTCGCTACTTCCAGATTTTTTTCCGAAATTTCTGGTCACTACAGTAACTCGGTTTTTGTAGAAATTTCTAACAATTTCATCCTTTCCTTTCTTGTTTCAAAACCAGAATTTCAACTCTTTTAACCGATTATAACTCAAATATAACTTCTAAAACAACTGAGATTCATGAATTATCATCAAAATCGTCAAGAACAAAACCTCCTCTGATCTTCTACATAAACTGAAATTTGAGGAAAATAATGAGATTAAAGCTTACCTTTGATCCTTACAAAGCTTTTGAACTGAACAAATAATCAAAACTCTAAAGATCAAGGAAAGGATTTGAGAAGAGGATGAAGAAATGAGAGAAAACGCTTTTCTGCCTTCCTTCGGCTGAGTGAGAAAATGAGGGGTACTATTGAAACTTTATATTAAATATTTCTAATGGGTTATTCAATAACCCATGGGTATCTATAACCCAACATCCAAACCCATCCAGTCAATTTACAATAAATGGACTAATTGACCATTTTTAAACCACTTTTTCATGAATTTCACCATTCTTAGAATATATCCCACATGGTGCAAATATTTAGTCTAGTCATTTAACTCAATTTTCATAAATAATATTCAAAGAGAACAATTAAATATGAAAATTAAAAATGACCAAAATAAATAATTAAAGTAACGTTGTAGAATTCTACAATACTCTTAAGCTAATTATATTCCGAAATTAACGGGTATTACAAATAGAAAATGACATGTCATCATACAACATGTATAAATTTGGATTCTACTTGTAAATAATATAATTCTAGATTTTCTGGTTTTCTTATAATTCTTTTTATACTTTACTAATATCTAAACATTCTTATTTAATTTAACATCAAACTAGATTCATTTGGAAATTAGTTTCAGGTGCAACAATTCTTTTAGGCAGAAATTAAAAATGCATAATCCACCTAAACAAAACACTGGTTAGGTGTATTTTCCATGATTTTATTCCCAAAGAAAATTGCAACTTAATTATGTAGAAAGGTAAGAGATTAGAACCCAATCCCCATTCATCAGATTTTTGGAGAACAAGTCGAAAATGGGGGGAGGGGGAAAGGCTACAAGGTGTCTTACCTTAAACAATTTGTGGTGGTTGCGAAGGGGCTGATTGCAGGTGGTAAACCAGCCAAAAAATGTCGGTCAAGACCAAGAGATGCGAGTAATCATTGCAGATCATCCCTCTCGATCTATATGCCTCTTCTATTCTATTTTGCTTCGAACAACAGACGAAGGATCAAAGAGAGGAAAGGGAATGGATGAGTAGTTGCCGATGTTGGAAAGATTTGTTGATCCTCTCATGCTCGCCTGAAGCCTCTCTCTTCTCTCTCTCGATTTCTCCCCCTCTGTACGTATAAGGGGAAGGCTTCCTCAAGAAGCCATATCTTTTATTTTTTAATTCTATGATGGATGATGACTCACAAGCTACCACATGTTTCCCCTATTTTTTTATTTAATTATTATATGTTATTTTGCTATGGCTTCTTGGAATTCAGCACGTCCGAGGGGCAGATGGCCCATGTGTCTCCTATTAACTCTCCCTTACCTTAAATCTCATTTAACTCCCTTCCTTTAGTTTCTTATATCACTTGGGTCCTTTTTATGTTTCCACATTACTTAAT
The DNA here is from genome assembly GCA_037074585.1 of Biancaea sappan. Lineage (NCBI taxonomy): Eukaryota > Viridiplantae > Streptophyta > Magnoliopsida > Fabales > Fabaceae > Biancaea > Biancaea sappan. The sequence goes on along the minus strand of CM073496.1, from coordinate 49,796,815 downwards.
TAATTTTTAAATAAAATCCTTAATAAAAATAAATAAATAAATATATCCTCATAATTAATTTTCCAACAATATTTTAAAAGGAAATTAAATATTCATATAAATTATTGGGGTATTATAGTCCCTTTGTGTAAATGTAATTATGAGGACAAACCTCCGGTGATGCTCGGTAGACTAAATTACACTAAAAGGTAACAATAATAATAATAATGGTTGTGAATCAACTCTAGTGAAGGAATGAAATGTTCAGTTGGTTAATTGTATATGTATGGGAACAACCATCACTCTTTAGGAATCTTGTAAATAAATTTGTTTATATTTAAAGAATGCAAAACTAGCATATGTGATGGGATAATGAGTTGGTTAACACTCTGAATCCCAGATAATGAGGTTCTTAAAAACAAAGATAATTATGGTCCCAATTTCACCTCTGACTTAATTTGGCAGAATAATCTTTTCTTTGCTTACATAAACCTTACAATATAGTTGTTGTAATTGATATGGTGCATTGGATGAATTGTTATGTGTGAACTTCATAACTGCCACCTACTAAATAATTATAAGGCTTCAACATGCAAGTGTGCGTGAGCACTCCTTTATGCGATGGGTTGTTCTCTTATGCTTGTGGTGATCCCACCTTGCACACTAATGCATCTTCTTGTGGTTATGTGATGGTGAACCTCGATCACATTTAGACCTAGTGATGAATGCCATTTGGCATTAGACTTATATATACATATATATATATATATATATATATATATATATATATATGAGTTGTGATGAGATGGTCTATAGGCAGGTAGATGTGTGGGAATATCTGTGATGTCTACTAGAATTTTATGCATTTATGCAATTATTTAAGAATTGTAATAAAGACTACAGGAAATTCTGGTCTAAAATGTAATAGTTTTTCTGAAAATATGTACAATATGTCCAATTTAGTAAAAATGGTCAATTGTGGAACAGTTTAGAACATAAAAATCTGCATTTGACAAAAGACTATCAGTCGACTGATAAGTGACAATCAGTCAACTGATCGTCCTCGAATTTGCACAAATTGAAAATAGAGAGGTATCAGTCAACTGATACAAGATGACTAGTCGACTGATGTACTTTGAACTTCTATTTTTCATAAAAGGTACAAGAAATGCAGCACAATTTTCTTAACTTAAAATAAATACTTAAACAAAGCATATATGCATCCATTTCTTGTAAGTTCTCTTTCTTATGTTAATAATATACAAAGTTTGGTAACAACTCTCATATAGTTATACAAAACTCTTAACTTTGTCATCTATATACATTGTACACAACATTCTCCTGAAAATGTCATCAAAATAAGGTGACTCAGCTAACTAATACATCACAAGTTCATTTCATTTCTTTTTCTTTCTTTTCTACTTCAGTCCCTGAAATGGTAAATAATTAAAACAAGGTGAGATATGAAATCCCAGTAGCTAGCATACATTATGAAATTTCTACAACCATTTCAGTCATGAAAGCAAGCACAATAACAAAACTTATTCCATGAAACATAATCTAACATACACATGATTGTGTTATGGTTTCTACTTTTCAATGTAGTGCATTATACTTTCGTTCTTTCTCAAGAAAAGTACTCAATGTCCCATGAGGAATTGCTATCATTCTATGAGAAATTTCTAGAGTTCTGTCATCCCATGAGGACCTTTATGTCCTATGAGAAATTTCTATCATCCCATGAGAAATTTTTAGGGTTCTGTCATCCCATGAGGATATAAGCTTTACTTTTTAAAAGAAAGATAGTTCTCTATGTTCATGGAAATCTCTAAGATGTAAATACTTCATAACCACACAAAAGCATGATAAATACATCAAATACTTTGCTTTTATGAACAACTAGCTACTTTAGATTCTTCTAAAGTTGATGTTGTAGTAGTATCTTCTAGTTTTTTGCTAATATTCCTTGTTTCCTTACTTTCTAGATCAACTCCTTCATCCTTCTTCTCTTATTAACCTAAAAATTTCTTTTCTATCATTTTTAAAGCTCTAGAATTCATTTAGACTAGAAGGAACAAGCTAGAAACTTACCTTTGATAATTTCTTTGCTAAAAGCTCAACTAAAACTTCCTTCTCTTTCTCCTTATTGCTCTTCACATTTCTCTCTCTCACTCTCTCTCTCTAAGTTTCAGAATTCTTTCTTTTTTTTTCCCTCTCTTCTTGGTTCTAGAGGGTTTAAAGAGCCTTTTATTGTGGAAATGCCCCTTTTAACCCTACTCTATCATTTCTTAGCTTCATTAGCATACTAGGGGTGTTTAAGTAAATTTTCCTATTGATTTTTCAGTTAAAACTGACTTTTTTTCGCACTCTAGCAGCCCATTAGTCGACTGATGGCTACAGTACCAAAATTTCAGCTTTGACAGAGAACAATTAGTCGACTGATCTATCCTCATTAGTCAACTGATTGTAGATAACAGAAACCTAGTCTAATTTTTAATGCTAGCAGTCGACTGATTTGTCACATTAGTCGACTTATACCTTCAGAACTTCATTTTCCTTTTACTTTTAACTCAATTATCCTAATTTCATCATGCCTTTACTTTCTAATTTCATCCTAAGCATCCAAAGACATATTCTACAAATTCTTGCATCATTATTCTACAAATTCTTCCATCATTTCTATCTTAAATAAAGAACATATGACTTAAATAAAAGAAAATATGGGATGTAACAATATCTATTTGTGATGGATGTACCTTATATGTCCGTATATGGTTACGTGATGGATTGGACTCATAAGGGGAGCAGTATGTATATTCGGATTCATTTGACCAATATTTCTTGGATGGTGCAATGTTTAGGAAGCCATAGGCCTAACATCATCACTAATCGATTGTGGCAAGTGATTCCAACCTTCGAGATTGTCACGCTCGAGGATGTTGCCTTGTGAAGGAAAGGTGATGAAAATACAATAATATGTGTGTGCGTATATATATATATATATATATAAAGGAAAAACCTACAAAATAGATAAACTCATGAAACATAGATTGTCTCGTGCACATAGATTATATTAATGGTTATGATCTTGCATTGGATATTCGAATATCAAACCTGTGTTAGTAATTTATGTGATAAAATAAACAGTTATTGTGAATTATAACTCTATGCAATATTGTGTCATGAATAGATGTCTTTGTTTAACCATGTTGGTCATACAATGATGAACTAAATTGGTTGGTAGTGGTTATGGATGAGATCCTGTCCAAGGTCCCATCCCTGTACACAAGTTACAATTTATTTTTATGTTGGTTTCCCATCGTTAAGTATTTCTGTATTCACCATCTCATTGTGTACCTTTGTAGGTTCTTGTTCAGTTGATGAGTCTCCATGTGAGAAAATAGCGGAGTCTCCAAGTCTACAACTCATTTTGGTTGTAGGTTGGTATTGGTAATTTTGGTTAAGTCGGGACTTTGAGTCACTCTATAATGAGTATAACTCCTAGGATCATCGTGGATATTGTGAGGGAATTATTAATGACTTAAGTTTACATTATACTTCAACTAATTGAGAATATTGTTTGTAAATTGGCTCGGTTAATAATGTGATGGAAAAGGTATTCTATTTTTCTAATACATCAAGTGTGCCTTATTCTATATGTGTTATGCCTGCTCTGTGTTTCGCGTTAGGCTTACAATGGTGGTGTGAAAGCCATCACCGTGTCGATCATGTTCCCGGATTGGGGGCATGACAGTGGTGAGGGAAACCTAAGTTTTGGATGGGTATTGATTCTCTTGATTGGAGACAATGCGAATCCAAACATGAGACTTTTCATGCAAAATCATGTTACTTGCATTGCCACCGCGTCTTCATTCTCTCCAACACCTATGTAAACAGGCTTTAAGTGTTTGTTTGGTTCTTCAATGAAGATCCTCAAAAGCACGTTTAGAGCAACAAAATGGGATTTTACATTAAACTTAACTTATTTGGTTCTGTGACAATACACCATGGTATAAGCACCTTTTCCACCAAATGGGGGTTTGCACTGACGCTTCTCCTACTTGTTTTTGCATTTAGGTAATCTCAAAATTGATTTCCTCCACTATCTCTTCTCTCTTTTACCCCTCACATCTCCATTTTTTTTTCTCACTATCTTCTCTGTTTTCGGGCATTCTGAGAGAGCAACAAAGAGAGAGGGGGAGAGAGAGAGCGAAAGAGAGAGAGCGAGAGAGAGAGAGCAAGCGAGCTTGGGAGAGACATAGAAGAAGAGAAAAATAGAATTGAGAAGAGAAGGAAGAAGGAATAACAGAATAAGAGATGCAAAATTGAGCTTTATATAGCCAAAAATGGAGGTTTTTGTTTTTGGCAAAAATTGTATTTTTTGTCTCGCAAAAATTACACTCTTTAGCCCTTTGTTTTCAAAAATTATACTTCAACCTCAAACTTATTTGTTCCTTTTCATTTTGGTCCATATGTAATTAATTTGTAACCACATATTTTGACTTTATTTTTCAGTTTAGTCCTTAGAGTTTTGGGTTAGCTAAAATTATGGTTAGACTCCACTTTTATGTTTGTTTTTTCATTTTAGTTGTTAACTATTTATTTTTTTATACTTACTCAAATTTTGATTTTTAATTTTTGCCTCACTTCTATTGGCTAAAAGCAAAAATATAATTCTAGTATTTAACTATTTATGTGTTTAATATCAATTTTTTCAACATTGAGACGAAACGTTGGCGAGTCCTGGATGAGTTCATTTCATCGAGGTAGTGTACTGTACACCCATTTGTGAACTTCAATCCAATAGCGTATAAGTTAAATAGTGATTTACTTCCATGGAGAATTTGAGGGAAAAAAAAATGGTGATCATAATCTCGAACTACTTCAGAGTTCAAACTAACCCTTTTTCATGACTGTTTGAGAGATCATCACTCTCAACTCTCAAGCAGATATGTGGTAAAAATACCAACACAATGATATTTACACTGCGTAGGAATGTAATGATTAATAGATATTTTTTTATATTTGATAGTCGAATTAGAAATTATTTACATTAAATAAATAAAATTTAAGTGTTAATTTACTCCAAGTTTCAAAAATGGATAAATTAGGTTTCTTTTTCTTTCCCAAGGTCACATGTGCCCATTAAAAATTTAACAAAAGTAAACTACAGGGCCTTAAAGTTTTGACAGTCTAAATCGTAAACCATTTGATTGACACTTTTTGAACTATACAATATCAATGTGAAAATAAGTCAAATCATACAGATCTTTTTTGTAATTAACCCTTAACAATAAAAAAATACATTAAAAGGGGATGTCATGTCAAATAAGAGATATTAATCAAAATAAAATATTGTTAACCTTTAGATTTCAGTTTTAGGAGTTTTCAACGAACAATTTTGGATCCTCTATCTTTAGCACAGTAACTACACCCTATAGTTCAATGCGCCATTCGTTCACGTAAGATCTTGAGTTGATTATTGCGCCAATTCGCCCCACTCCACTTTATCGTTTGTTTTTATTGGAACTACATTCTAACTCCACCATCACATGGATATCTCCCCGTACTCCTCTTAGTTTTCCAACTCTAAGAACTACGTGACTACTTCCAAGATCGTTGGAGGTTTCAGTAGAGTGAGTGGCAAAGGCATCGCGGTGGAGAAAGATTTCGACAACCTCTAATAATCTTTGAGATTGTGGTTCTTTGCTTTTCTATTTTTGTGTTCAAGTATATGGCTTACAGAGAGCATAGGTATAATTGTTGACTTGTCTTTTCATCTCTGTTTTCTAATTAACTTGAGAAGTGAAAAATAATAAAACTGCCAATGTAATATATTCCACTTTTTGAAGAATTAGATTGAACTGACCAATTATAGCATTAGGGATTTAGACCTTATTCAAACATAATTTCCTTTTAAAATAAAAGCATGTACGTATTTTAAGCCCAAAGATGTCACAAAGTGAAAATTTTGGTAAAAATGCAATAATTTGCCGTTTTATCCTCCATTTTGGACTTCAACTTTGATAATTTATTGGAAAATAGACACAGCTCCAAAATTCACAAATTTTGGTATACAAGCCCTCAATGTGTCTATAATCTAGGATAAAAATTTTAGAAATAAATGTTTTGTTTTGCCCCTCCAAAATTATCATTCTCTAAATTACCTCTAAACTGTCCTAGAATTACAGAGTTGCAGTTTTTAGAGTACTTGACCTATTATTTCGATTCCAATTACCATGATATTTGAACGAGGTATAATCTCGTGTCTTGAAATGCTACCACAGAATTTTTAGGACAAAATATGACCATTCAGCCAATTAAACAGTGCCTTGAAGAAGTAAAGTCAGTTTTATGAAAAATCTAGAATAGGTATTGTTTCAATGGAAATTGGTCAAGGAAAACACTTCCAAAAATTATGGAACTTTTTAGTTTGCATTCATAAAATGTCAAGAACCCCACATAAAAGTTTCAAAGAAAAAGAACCTCGTTTGATTAGGTTGTTACACAAAAATCAAAACCCATGCAAGATTGTCCAATTTTTTTTGGTTAACTCCAGAATTAGTCACAGTTTGAAATGCACATGAGGCTTCTAAACAATCCGAAAATTCATGAAATTTGGTACACATATTTCTTAGATTCATGTCCAACACTACACCAAAAATCATAGCCATTAGAGACCATTTGGTATCCTGAAATTACCCTACGTAAGAACATGCATAGAACTTGTTTTTACCAAGAAGCACTATAATTTTTATACTCACTTAGTCTTCAATTTACATCATGTATGACTTCCAAAACATACATAATTCCCAACACACAATTAGCTTCCAACATATACATACCTGCACAACACTACATTTTTACAATCCAACAAAACAGGAGACCACATAGGCAATACATATATATATATACACACACACACATCTCAAAGCTACAATCTTGAGCTAGTCTCCTTAGTCATTCCTAACCTCTTGGCTACCTGAAAATGGTTAGTTTTGCCAAGGAAAAAGTGAGGCATAACATCTCAATAGCTAGAATTAACAAAATAATCCATTTCCTGCATAAAAGCACAAGTCATATATCGTGTGCAAACCCCAATGACTTGAAAAGCAAGGCCAATGAGAACATTTCATGGGAAGACTCAATAAATACGCTATGCATCAAAATCCCTCATGGACTAAGACACCATCTAGGACACAATTTGACATGTTCTCTCAAGGCAAACCTCATTCTTGCAAAGGAAGATTTAACATAGTTGATGGCCATACAACAAGATTTAACCTAAGCGAAGTCTCAAGATTCTTCCATGCATGCCAAATCATGACATAGCCACATGGCGACATAATTATAGCCATATAGTCACTTAATCAAATCCAAGCCTCATCATAAAAATGATAATTCATAAATATGAAACAATTTAAAAAAAAACACACAAATAACTTATGCTTTTATGAAATAAAGCTAGCTACCTTGTGTATTTTGTGGTTTCCTTCCTTTTTCCAAGCTTATTTTCAAGTTTTACAACTTTCTCTCTAGATTCTCCTTTCTCTCCCTAAATTTCTACCATGGAAGAGAAGAATTCAAGCTCTAAATGAAGAACATGAAACTAGAGGAGGCTAGAGGCTAAAAAATGACTCATCTTGAGAGTTTCTACACTTATTCTTTCACTCTCTCTTCTTCTTCTCCTCTTCTTCTTCTTCACGTCTCTCTCTCTCTTCCTCTTTTCCTCTTGAAGTGCACGTCTAGAATGATGAAGAAGAGATGAATGGATGACTTAAATGATGGGTGGACAAGGTTAGAATTTTGCAAATAATTAGTTGGGGACCTGGAGGGGAATACATGGAAAGTTCAAGGGTTTTTTGGCAAAGACATGAGTATTGGGCCCTTATTATTGCACCTTCTAAAGCCCTACTTGGTTCCGAACTTGCCTTAAAGCCCCAACTTGATTCCATTTGTTCCTAAGGCCCAAAAGTGATTTTACACTTGGGCCACAACCATTTTAAACTTAAATTATTCCAATTTCTAACAACTTAAATAAATCTCCTTAATTTATAAATTTTCATTTATAAACTAGATAATTTATTGGCCATTTGTATTTTAACTCCCCATTTTAAATTCTAAATAAGTATTTCTCAACTATTACATAATCTAGATCATTTTTCAATTATTTACTTCTCAAATTCTAGTAGTTACCTCGAATAAGATGTTATACTAGTCAAACTAGTAAATTGGTGAACTTTCACACTAGCAATTTGGTTTTACCAATAAACTAGTCACCAAAAAAATTGATCCAAACCCAATTGAAGGGATTAAAAAATGAAAAAAAAATTGATAAAATTATATATTTCAATGTGTGAACCAGTTTTAGTTTTATTTTAAGTTTTTTAAATCTTTCATACTTTTTTTTTAATTTTTCATACATTTTATGAGTACTAATGTGTTGTTCTACATATGATTATTATTGATATATTATTTTGCAACTAATTTTAAATTTTGTTCCACATTCATATATTATTCAAATTAGGTATTATTATTAAATGAGTATAAAATTATTTAATAATTTGTCTAGATCTTTTGTAAGTTTGTCAAATTAAAATAAACATGGAAAAACTTATTAATTTATTATATTAATTTTTTAATGTATAAAATTAAAAATATATATTTAATGACAACCTGTTCAAACACGATTCCATTGCGAATCCATGATTGGACCAAAGAATTTTGAACTAGTGCCTCTGTTGGCTTAATGATTGGTTTGGTATTCAAAACCTTGATATGTTCGATAAAAATAACTTTCATACTATTAAAATTAATAATTAATTATCTTATTTGTAATATTTAAAAAAAAACACACACACACACATATATATTAAATTGATGTTGAACTTCCTTATAATTACCGTGCTAACATGAAGAACAAATTAAATTGGTGATATTCGTTGTAAAAAAGAAACTAAGATGTAGTTTCTAAATTAATGCTTTCATACAAATATATTGAATGATTTGTCTTCTAAAATGTAAAAATGATTAGTTTTCGATTTTAGAAGTTTTCAAAAATATTTATAAGCGATTCAGCTTTTAGAAAGATTTCTCTTAATCAAATTAAGAACAAATTTTGAGTGAGATATTAGCACTTCTCATAATTAATTGTTTTAAAAATTTGTAGGTCTAATAATAACATTTTTTTATAGTGGACATTCAACCATAAAAGGACTTAACATCCATCATTGCCTGTTATAAGAATTTATAGATACATATATTTTGTTAGGAGTAGCATCGCAGGATGAGGATAAAATTTTCCGTCAAATGACAATGTAAAAGCAAACCCCACTCTTTGTTAGTTGTTTATATATTGTTAAATTTATATATAATAATTAAAAAAAGTATATATATATATATATATAAATATATTTAATGACAAAGTTATTTGAAAACTTAAATTTTATTAAAAAAATTTTTAAAACTGAAATAAATTATTAATATTTTGACCCTAAAGAATAAATTAATCAATGTTTTTAAAAAGAAGTTAATAGCTGGTTCAGTGGGATCCTGAATCCTCAACGAGTTAAATAGTGGGGGCGTGCTTATCTACTTCTCTTATGTCATTATGCGCTTTGGATAAAAAATCATCATCACTTTAAGACATTTTTCCTCTTTTAGTTGAAACATAAATGACAAAACAATAGCGTATCTTTCATAGATATAAATGTTGTCCCTACCTGTATTACTTTTTTGGTCCAAAAAACTATAATGTTTAATTTTTTGGGTGAAGAAACTAACTTACGGTTAGCTTTATATTTTCGAGTCCTTATTAATTGTGTGCTTTTTAGAGCAGCCACACATGGTTTTAAACCCACTTGGCCCCACCAGTAGAACCTTCCGAGTTAGCTTATGCATGCGAATGTGATAGAGAATCACGCCGAAATCCGAGAAGAATTAAGAAAAGACACAAAATTTGTTAGAGTAGGGCAATTAAAGGCTATTTGAAATAGGTAATCTCCCTTTGCAGATTAATATTCCCTTCTCACGTAAACTTCACACTACAAAAAAAAAAAAAAAAGGGTCGTCTGTCATGGTTATATAGTCAAAAAAATGGTGGCTAAGGCGATATAACTACGGTTGGAATATTGTGATAGAATTGGGCATGAGCTTCCTCATTAGCCATGATTTTTGTGACTGTGATAACATTTACTTTGAAATAGTCTTTTCCTTTGCGTCAACATTAGCATGCACATGCATATTATATATTCCCCATAACCATTAGCATATGAATAAAATATTAATATAATATTTGCTCATGCACATGCATATTATATCACCCCTGAGTCATTAGATATCACAAGTTTAGATGTATATTTGCTCGGGTGAACTTGTATTCATATATATATATATATATATATATGTACCAAGAACATAATATTCAATGGAGTCATCAAGAGCAAAAAGCAAAAACCGTTCTGAAAAACAGTAAGAAGGCACTTGAAGAGTTGAAGTTATTGCAAAGTGATGCCAATAGGGTGACCTCTTACACGAGTAACGCAACATTTACGTAGTGGTAATAACGAATCCAACTTTCAACATATACGTATATGTAAAAGAGACGTAAAGGAAATAAAGAAAAAAAAAAGTAGTCAGAAGTTATTTTTTCTATAAATATTTCAATCTGTTTTTTATATATTTTATATTTATTTTGTTAATCTATTAAATATGTTTTTGGAGACCATATATTGATTAGAACAGCCCAATGTATGTGCGCAACTGCGCATGCATGTATAATCTTTTGTTAGAGAGGGAACTTGAAAAAGCAGTTTATGTACGATGTGATGTCTATGGAGCTTTTCGTTAGAGCAAAGTGCTGTTTAAGTGTTTATGAAGCTCTCACAGAATCCAAGTGCACAAATTCTATCTGACAAAGCATTAAAAAGGGTAATAGTTATATGGGGCTCTCTTTCGCAAATTATAGTAATTGTAAGGATAAGTTTAGGGGGAGTTCAATTTTTTAAAAGGTTGAATTTTTTAGTAATAAATTATTTTCAAATTTATATAAAATAATTTTTAATTATCATACACATAAATTTTAAATTGATCTAATGTTGATTTATTAAGAAAAAAAACTCTCCACAGACTTACCCTGACAAAATAACCTGAAGCACATGCAGCAGAAGTGATTAATTAGTTTTTCCCTAGAGTAGTGGAACCAAATTCTAATTTTTGTTAAAAGAAGTATTCTACCTAATTAATAGTGGATTCCTTCCAATAAGAGATAACTGTAAAAAATAAAAAAAATAAAAACTAGCGGCGTGAGCTCCCTCAAAAACTCACGACGCAATCTCTTGTAAAACGATCTCTTATATTCACCAGCACTAGTTCTTCTAAATCCAGAGCACCAATAATATCTGTTCCCTTATTCTCTTTCCATCTCTAGCTTACTGCCACATATGATTCCTAGCAATATATACATGGAAGCAAGTCAATTCATCTTCGAAAAATTCATGTCCAGAACTGATATCAATTACAGGACCACTATTCATGCCCAGCATTTCTAGAGGAGGTGAAAGTTAAATAATATATCATTTAATGAAGTTTTAAAGCATTTAACATACCTTCATTCCTTACTACGTAGTTTCAGTCTCCCTGTTTGTTCTTTTCGAAAGTGCTTTTTGTCGGTTCAGAATGACGGACTGGTTGGACAACAAACACATGGGTGAAAAGTAGTCAATCAGCTCATCGCATTTCTTCTTAATTAAGTTGGAGATGGGATCGATATTCTCAACTTCTGGTCCACCATTTCACCCCGGAAAATTAAAAGAAAATCTTATATTGTTTATATCTTAGCCATTAAATTCTTCGTTGAAGATAAAACATGTGTCAAATGTGTTTTAAAGATTAATGATGCTGAGTTGTGAAAAAAATTATTAGTTTTCAAAAGACTATAGCTTTATTTTATTTTGATTAAAGAATTATATACACTTGTTATATTTTAATTAAAGAATTTGATAGCGAAGATATAAAATTTTTTTTGTCAAAATTAAATCCCTCCATCTCACGGTGTCTATAAGATCCTCAACGTGTCTATAATCTATAAAAATTTTAGAAATAAATGTTTTGTTTTGCCCCTCCAAATTTATCTTTCTCAAAATTACCTCTAAACGGTCCTAGAATTATAGAGTTGAGGTTGTTAGAGTACTTGACATGTATATCATTTCGACTCCAATAACCATGATATTTGAAAGAGGCATATCATTTGCGGTTTTTAGAGTTATATACCATTCCAAGTGGTGATCAAATTTACATCAAGGGTCCTCATAATTTCCCATTTCACTTTCCATACATGTAATTAAAGTCGAGTTTAGTAATTTATCTTTATGTTCTAAGCTCAATTTTCAATTTTTTAAAAGACAAAATAAATGTACAACTATATATATATATATCCCTCAATCATACTACACAGACTTCTGTAAGACTCTCTTATTCGCCAACACTAGTTCTTCTAGCTGTACATTCTTCCTCTCTCTCTCTCTCTATTATATATATATATATATATATATATATATATATATCACCAACCATATCTATTCCCTTATTCTCCTTCAACTCTAGCTTGGTGTTATAATTCCTAGCATTATATACATGGAAGCTGGTGAATACATCTTTCATAAAAACTTGTCCATGACTGATATCGGTCACAGGCTTTCGATTCCTTCTGTTGCATTTCATGACCATTTCCCACCAATCATCTATGGCAATAGAGTCAACATTAGGGTGAGATATGGGTATGGGAACGATGAGCCATGGAACCTGCCATGCTACACCAGAGGACCTAGTTCTCCTTATAACAAGCCAGTTATGTCAGGAGGCTGGCGTCGTTTTGCTGTCAATAAAGGATTTACTGAGGGAGATCTTCTCATATTCTACAAGGAACGAGATCAACAGGGCTGCGTTTATCGTTTCGTGGTGCTGAGAAAGGATGATGGTGAAATGCGCTTGGTTTAATTTCCTAAATAGCCCTATGATAAGGTGAGTGATACTGTTTTGACTTGCAAAGCATGTAGTTAATTGTTAGTTTCTACTCGTGCTTATAATTTGTGAAATCATTGTCAGTGCAGGTAATTTGTTTGGCTTTGATACTATATTATTTATATATATATATATATAACTAACAATTGCCGTCAATATATTCTTATCAGCACAGGGACAAGTGTTCGCCAAAAGAGGAAGGACCCGCACTGTTGGACTTGGTTTAGGGTTTAGTTCCCTCCCCCTATATCCTCTCTTTTGCCGAAGTTTGAACTTTTATGGTGTTTTTTTTAATTGTCATGGTCTCATGGACTCTTTTACCATGACTAGTAATCTAGGGTTACTAGTACTACTGCATTGTGTGTTGTTTTAATTTATTTCCAACATCTATAATTTTTCTTCTCCAATTCTCTGGTGTTACTATAGTACCACTGCACTTTATAAAGTTAGCACAATTCATCTTGATAGAAGCTGTCTAATTTAATTAATTTAAAATTAAAATTACGGTTGATCAGTTGAACTCTGCAATTAGTTACTGCTATACAGTATAACTGGCTGCCTGGCTGGTCATCATGGGTTTAGCCGAGTTCTAAGAAAAGATCCATCATAACCCAGTTAATAAAATATTCAAATATCTTTTATGGTGGTTGCCCCAAATTAAAAGCTCAAGTATGTTAAAACATTTAAGTATTTACTGGCTGACTTCGTTTCCAAGAAATAAAAAATACAATGGTCTCGTACTTAATTAGGGGAGCGAAGGAGGCCCCTACTAGCAACCGGAGTCATATCGTACATGTTTCTCGAATGGGAAATACCGACTGTAGCACTTACTTAATTATGGAATATAGATTATAGAATAGAACAACTAGAGTTTGCATAAATAACCACGTTATAATTATAAAGAGATCTACATATCTCATCTATTGGTGCACCATATATTAATTTTCATATTGTAAAGCTCCTCAGATAAAATATATCTGTAGCATTATGAATGAACTTTTAAGCTTCAACAAAGCTTGGAAGTTGGAATAAATATAAAGCACTTTGATTTATTAATTAGGAGCTTCATCTCCTGGATATTGGAACACATCATGCTTCATGGAATCACCCGTGATTAGAAAAAATTAAGTTGCACTACCAAACAAACAGGACAAATTGGTTTTGCTTAGAATAGCTTATTTAATTTATAACCTAATCATATCCTTGAAGCTCAAATCCATTGCAAGACTCGAACGCCACCACCCATGATTGAAATGCCAGTTTTATTTGTGAAGCGAATAGATGTAGTATTATGCATATCGTGGCATCAAATATAAGGGAAATTAATTAATTAATTACTAGAACTTATGCGCTATTTTTCTATAATTTTACTATCTTAATTATTCGCCAAAGAAAATATATGGGTCTTTTTTAGCCTTTCAAAAGGTGGTAAAAGCGAGACTTTGATTTGACTAGAAAAAAGAGAGAGAGAGAGAGAGAGAAGCGACAGGAAAAAAAAAAGGTTGTCATATGAAACAGTGAAATTTGACAAACATGAAACACACAGTTGAAATTGATGGGTGTTTTTTAGCCTTTTTGCCCTTTTCATAGACAAATGATTAAAAAGAAAAATGTTGTATGTTTATAATAGCTTAAAAGGGAGACTTTGATTTGACCAGAAAAGAAAAGAGAGAAAAACAAAGAAAAATATAAAAGTACCGCACAGATTTCATGTTCAGAAAATTGACTCGTATATATGTTAGGCCAATGGGAGTGGGATATCTAACTCCACAACAACCGCCACTTTTTTATAATATGTGTATCTTAATTTAATTTCTCAAGTATTAAAATTTTGTTTATATATATAAAAAAATTGAGTTTGATAATATCAATGAATATAATTTTAATTTTTTGGGTGAAAAAAAGTTAAATTAAACTATTTTAAGGAATCACTCTCAACTAATTATTTACCCTTTTTCAGAACCTTCAAAAAGGGAATACAGGAGCTAGCTCATATGATTTAGCCATATATGGCGCAGCCTCCAGAAGGGGAAAATGTTACTCATTTTTTGGATAACATGTCAATGAAAGAAAATCAAATTTATACAAAATAAAATATGTTAACAAATAGCAGTTTTGTCAGTATGAAATGCGGCCAATATTTCACAAAATTTTACACATGAAAATGAAAAATACTTAATGCATGCCCTTAATTGTTGAAAATAGAGAGCTTCTTTAACAATAGTGAAAAGAAAAATAAATCAAATCAAAATATATGATGCAGTCTAGGATGAAAATGAAATTTTCAAACATGTGAGAGAGGAGGGAACATGTCCATTCCATAAAATCTTTCTGCTTGTCCTTTTTCAGTGTTTTTGTCGCTTCTTGTGGGCATATTGATGACAAGGCTGGCCATGCGAGAATGAAAGAAAAGGTTTATGAAAAATTTGATTTTTTAAAAAGGTTAAATTTTTATATTGTTAGATTATTTTATGTATGTGTATATGATAAACAAATATTTTATATAAATTTTAAGTAATTTGATAATTAAAAAATTCAACTTAATGAAAGGTTATTTTTTATAAATTTATAGGAATGAAAGTTACATAGTCAATTATCATAATTTTTCTTTTGATAAAGGTCGTGATTTAAAACCACTAGCCACTAGGGGAGGCCTAGACTCTAGCTATGGGTGATTAGGTGAAGGGTGTGCTTTTTTGTCTTATTAATAAATTCTTTCAAGTAAATTATATTAATATTTTAATTTAATTCTATTATACCTAATATTTTTGAGGCAGATATTATCTTTTTTTCTATGTATATGTCTTTTATAATCTCCTTTGTTGTAAAATATACTTTATTTTTATTTTATTAATCTATATTAAAATATGAATTTGGAGATCATATATATATTGATAAGAAAACCCCAATGTACGTATGGATGCTCTGTGGAGATTAATAATCTTTCGTTAGAGCAGAACCTGAAAAAGGCATGCAGTTATTGCTGTTTAACAATCATTCTCATATTATGAGAGGCAGAGAGAAAGTGAACAATTAATGCTCATTGGTTTTGCTAGAGCACTAACTGAAAGAAACAATCACGAGTATATATTCCCCATAATATGTACGTACATACATACATTCATACATACACAATTACACGACACAATAGCCATTTTTCTTTTGCTAGAGCTTGTTAGAATTGAACCTATCATATCCTTAAAGCTCATGATCCATTTTGTGACCAAACTTTCAGTATACAATTTAGTTGATTAATGGTATCTCTATGCCCCTAGGCCATAGCAAACAATCTGTGTCACGTTACTCGAGGGTTTGCTTTTCAATGCTATAAAAATTCTCTCTTCAAACCTCTCTTGTTTCATCTTCACCCAAGCTTTTCCTCATCGCTTCTTCATCTTCACTCGCCAGCTCATAAACATTCTATTTTTATTTGTTAAAAATATGATGCAACAAAGTAAGAATCCACATCTTTTTCTTTTAATAATATTTTTTTAATCTCAAAACTCTCGTTACTACAATTGTCTCACCTATACTAGGGGACTAGGGGTGTACGTTTTGGACATAAACTGAACCAAACCGACCTAGTCGATTTATCAAAAATTTGGACTTATTTAATTTTAATGTTTGGATAGTTTGCTTTGGTTTTGGACAGTTTAATTTACAATAATTTGTGATTTTTAATTTTAATAAAATATATATAAATATAAAAAATACTAAATTAATTAAAAGAAAGAGATGAAGTTAATTATAAAAAATAATTTTATTGACATAAAAATATATAAATATAACATTATATGTATACAAAATATAAATTTTTTTTATATATCAAGTTGGATTGGTTTTAACTAAACCGATAATCAAACCGAACCAATTAAAATTCATATTTCAAAAATCAATTTGGACATTATTTTTTCAGTTTTGGTCAATTTTTTGTTGGTTTGAGTAGATTTGATTCGGCTCAGTCGATTTAGTTTGGTTTTAAATACTTCTAAATGGGACTATACGCTTCAAACATGGCATTTTTTGGATTGAAATAGGAATGTCTTAATCTTTCCCGATGGAGCACTACTTAATTTCTTGCGTGTTTTTGGACGGTTTTTATGGATAAAATCTTTAGTGGGATATAAGCGCTTCATTAAGAATACATTTGAATTTTGTGTTTTATTTTTTATTAATTTTTTTCCCCAACACTTATGGAAGGTTTTTGGAAGACTTTATCTAATTAGAAGGACAAAAGCCGGTCAAAAGCTGAACCCCTTGCAGCTTTTGCTTTAAGGTATTATCTCAGATTTTGCTGCTCAACCAATCAAAATTTTGTTTCTTTTATAAAAAGAAAATGTTTTTTTTTTATTTGGACATCTAGTATTAAAGTAGAATGAAAACCATGGGCTGCAAAAGACCAAAATACACGAGCAAAGACCAGACAAGGGAAATGATCAAAAGAGTTTAGCGTCTGGAAGGAAAAAGGAGAATAAACTAATAATTGGGCGTTTCTTTCTATTTTATAAAAAGAAAAGGTTGATAATCGGTATGGACTCGTTCTTTCTATTTTATAAAAAGGCTGTTCACGTGCCCAATCCCTTGATGGTTTGCTCTCCTTTGTTCCCATCACAAGGTTGATGATTGAGTCTGATGGTAATATAATATACGTGTTAGTTACTTTTTGGGGTTTGTGTGTGTTCTAATTTGAATTAACAGAAATATTAGAGATGATCATTACATACCAACCCAGCCAATTTTTTATTTTTTAGATGCTTGTGGGTGGATGAGTGTAAGGATACATATTAGATTATAGCAATATAAAGCATTTTTGTTAATGGGCGTATAATGTGTAATTACTTTGTAAGTCTGTAGAGTTTACGTATGAGCTGGCGAGGGAGTTGTTAATTGTGTTAGTTAAGGGTGCAAATTAGTTCGTTTATTTGTTAAATCTTAACAGATCAAGTACTCTCTCTGCTATGTATAAATATTAAATACATGCACTCCTAGCCCTAGCTAATGAAATCAAGTCCAATTCATTTCAGATTCTGCTCAAATTCCCTTATGCTTGTGTTAATGGTGTTTTTTGGTTTGACCCAAATCTGACAACAAATAAATAAATCGAGAACAGTATAATTTCAAAGTTATGCGGTAATCTCATCAATAGGCAGAAAATATGTCAAAAGCGTTACTTGAAACATAACTATATGAAAGAATATGAGACTGGAAATACACTTTTTGCAGAAAAGTTAAATAAAAATGACAAATTGCAGAAAATAGATTGCAGAATATAAAGTGCAAAAAAGGTAAATCGCAGAAAGTAAATGATAGAATGTAAATAGCAAAAAGTAAATTGCTGAAAAGTAAATTTTTGAAAGTCAAAGTGCATAAGGTTTAAATGAAAACGATTAAAGTAAAAAAAGTTAAATGAAAGCGATTAAAGATCAAGAAGTTAAATGAAAGTGATTAAAGTCTGTGAATTAAATTGACGAGAATGTTAAAGGTGTAAATCATACTTTGATGTTGATCCTTTAATCTGCTCGTTTGAGATGTTAGAATTTTTAATCAAGAGTTGCTAACCTCCTTTACAACAAATAACTTAGTATTTATAGGCAAATAACGGAAGTAACTGCCTACTTATCTAATCACCACGTAAGTGATGGTTTATGTCACGACCCGTTTTCTGGGCACATGACCGGCACAATGATGAATCTCTCATCATTGTAAGCCTTCCGATAAATATATCAAATTTTCTTATCTGAAAATCATAGAGATGATTTGCATGTAATCATAGATTATCAATTTAAAATACATTATTATACTGACATACAAGCCAAATGTCGAACCCCTAAACTAGATGTCCTAGACGATTACAGAGCAACATAATCTATAACAGAAGAGAGGTCTACCCGACAACGGGAAGGTCCAAAGTGATCTACTCCTCTAGCAGATATTCTTCGATGGCAACCTGATCTGAACAAAAAGGTTGTACAAACAATGTGAGCTTTTAAACTCAATGAGCGAATCGGCCTCGCATTAATAAAATTCAAATACATTACCAGTCATGCAAGCATATCCAAATGCTCATACTCAACCAATAGACAGAAGATAAAAATTTATCCAATTCAACAAACGTTACTAGTACTCGTCAATGGCAATATATCCCGGAGAGCGCACACAGGCCGGCTCACCAATTATGTATATTTCCGCCATGACGCACAACATCATCCTCTTACATACAAGATAAAAATTCATCCAATTCAACAAACGTTACTAGTACTCGTCAATGGCAATATATCCCGGAGAGCGCACACAGGCCGGCTCACCAATTATGTATATTTCCGCCATGACGCACAACCTCATCCTCTTAGCTAGGGCGCCTCACGGATTTATCACCAATCCGGGCTATATCCCTACTGAGGGAATCGTTGTCTCCACACTCATTGGTCAAGACACCCTGTCAACCGGGTTTTCCGCCTTGCCGTGAGAGGGGGTACTGTCCCGCTCAATCACAATCAATAGCATTTCATATCATAATCAGAAGCTCAATATAATATTCATCCATATAACATGTATAGTATATAACTATATTATGGATTTATAAACCACATATCAAGATAACAATTAATCCATTTTTGAAAACATTCAAACTTCACATCATCATAAGATACTTATTTCATTTTATCCATACTTATGGATTAATTATCTCATTTAGATTCGTCATTCTGAATCCAATTTCCCCCTATGAATCTTGGGAGTGTCCTACGACATACTTTTTATCACCAGTAATGCTAAAACTCTAATAAAACTGGGTCGTTTCACTCACCTGGATTCCGTACGAATATCGCTTCTCTAAGTCGTTACAGATAAGAGTACACAGATGAATTTCAGTATTCCGCTACGGAGATTTTCATGAAAGATTAGAGAAAACAAGTTAGGATTGTTTTCATACAGATACTGTTCATACATATGGTACTATTCATATATACGGTCACTATTCATATATACGGTCACTATTCATATATACGGTCACTATTTATACATACGGATAATATTCATACATACAGTCACTATTCATATGTATGAATATTATTTTTACGTATGGATACTATTCATATGTACAGTTACTATTCATATGGTTACTATTCATACGTACGGATACTATTCATACCAGAAATAGAGAATACAATCTGTAAAAGAGTACACCAGGTAAGTTCCCAGGAAAGAGTGGAGGGTCACACTGGACACACTTAAAAATCAGGTCTTTCCTTAGCCAGAACTTTCCTAGACATGTATTCTTCACAGTTTACATTCTATTTCGGTAATCAGAGAATCAAAATAACATATAAACAGCTAAGGACAGTTTTTCTGATGTGGAAGATCGGCCAAAACCGCAACCACAGAGCATACTTAAGAAATTAACTTCTAAAATTTGAAAGACATAGAAAGGGCATAGTATCCTTACCTAAGCTGAAAAGGAAAGGCCCAAAATCTCAGAGGCCTAGCTTTGGAGTAAGAGAAACTTAAGGAGAGAAGAAGAGAAGTTGAAGGTGTGAGTTTAGAAGTGAAATGGAAAGGCCTATTTATAGCAAAAGTCAAGGGTACTATTTGATACTATACGCTAATAAAATATTCAATTTACTATTCATGAAAATGACATTTTTAATAATGCAGTTACTGTGCATCTCACGAAAATTCTGTTATTACTATTGAAAACTTAAAAGAGAAAAATATCCTTTCACCTTAAACCTTTAAGTTTCTTTTCAATTCAGTCCTTTCACTTTAGTCCCTGAGGGTATTTTCACACATAAAACGTCAGTTTCTCCTACGAACTTCTTTCTAGTTTTCTCTTATGACCAAACAACATCTAGTACTTGACATTTCGATTGTATAAATGAACAGTATCATATACGTAAATAGTATTATACTGGTGAATAGTACCGTATACTGAAATAGTAACAGTAGTTTGTAAACAAATATTTATATTTTATTTTTCTTGGGTATTACATTATCACCCCCTTAAGAGAATTCGGTCCCCCGAATTCAAAAATCATTTCAAGACTGAAATAAGTGTGATTACTTCGTCTATATCTCATTCTTTGTATCTCTTTCTTTCCAAACCTCTTCACATCCCTGGTAAGATTTACAAGAATACTATAGCATCAACTGTGAACTCTAGACCGCATTATCAATAATTTTCATAGGACTTTTGCCTTTTCTAAATAGCAAACAATCTCTTCCTCATCAGTTTGATCTTCTCCACAACCTTTTGTACCATAAAGTGTCTCATCCTCATAACCTTTACCAAACTCAAACCACCTAATCAAAGACGAACTCTGTCTATATGTAAAACCTCAAATAGGTGTCATCTCAAAAGTGGCACGTGGTCTTTCCAGTTCACATTGAATATCAGAACACATGTTTCCACACACATAGCTTATAACTTTTACGAATACAAGCACCCTACCCGAAGGCATCATTTTGGCCATAAGCAATACTCTTGCCCGAAGGCGATCCTTCTACCTTAAGGCGATACTCTCAGCTGAAGGGGTTATATAAAATGAAATCATTACATAAATCTCTAAGAAGAACAATTCTAGAAAATGTGTTAAGTAAATAACATATTCCTCACGCATAATTATAAAATAAATATATACAGAAATTCCTCTCACCTCAATGACTCATATAGAGTCGTATCCCTTCAATGCTTAGGGCAAACCCATAGTTCTCTATATATAGGTTCATAAAATACTTATTCAGCATTCCTCCATAGCTCAGAAGTGCAATGAAATATCATTTTAGTAACTCTGCTCAGTCAAAAAGATATTACTATACTATGCTTTAGAATCAAGTATGAAATATAACAAGTCCAATATCTTCTCATTCCTCAAGTTCTTTCAGTAAAATGAATCACTTCAACAAAGAAGATCTAGATACTAACTTAAATTTTATTTCTAGTACATAGATAATTTTAATACGTGAAGCTTACACCAAATGTAGCTTTAGGTACAAACAAAAGAAAAATAAATTAAGGACGAGGAGGCTTTTGAAATGTAAAAGGTGCTCCAGGTCTAGAAGAGGAAGGTGCTTCAGACCTTAAGGAGGAAGCTAATCGTTGCAGCCTAGAAAGGGTTTCTGAAGGAAGCGCCTGAGAAATTTGGTGAAGAGCAGAAGTTACTCCGTTCATACAGTCAATACACCTTGCTTGTTGGTCACGAAAATTTTGAGTTGCAAACATTGAATGTCTATCAACTCGATTAGCCAGTTCCCCGAAACGACGGTTTATCAGTTTCTCTTGGTTTTCAAAGAGACGATTTATTAGTCGTTTCTGGTCCTCTGTCTTGTATTCCAGGCTCTCTATCTTACGCTCCAGATTTTCGATCTTACGCTCCAGGAACGCAAGCTTATTTTCTGAGGATGTTGCAGTACTGTCCTCCTCCAACTCTATTACATCCCTCTTTCTTTTCTTAATTTCTGGTGACCTGTCTACAGGTCTCTTCCCTTTGTTGTCTCCGAGACTTAGATTTAAATCAAGCTCTACATTGCCAGTCTCAAAATTCAAGTTGAAAGACTTATTATCAGCCATTGCTCTAAGGATCTCAAAAATAACTTTGAAGGAGAAAGGAATGAAAATTGAGAAATAGGTATGTAATGAAAGAAGTAGGTTTGCTTGGTGCGATGAGTAGAGTAACGGGCATACAAGATTTATAGACAACCCGAAGCCCCTGGAGCTAAAGCCACCACAACCTACACGCCGCTCGCTATAAGGTTTACAGATCACATACGTCGCAATGCCAGCAATTAATGTCGGACATGCAAGTAAATAGTAAATATAATTTAATGCAATTAACATAAGTCAAAGATTTCCTCAAAAAAAATTTTCGGCTAATCTTGACCTTTCTCAAAGTTCTGACTAACTACGCTCTTCAGTCTGAGATTTTCTCCCTCTAAACTTGTTTTATTCTGTAATCCTATATCACGATGTCCCTCTATGATTAGGTCGCCTCATATTGGCCGTATCTTAGATTCTAATCGGTGTCTTTACTCTAGACTTACACATAATATATGTATATCAATATATATATTTTAAAACAAAGTTAACTGCTTACGGTCACATGCCTTAAGCATTATCATGATGTAAGGAAATCACTGCCTTTCATTTACCCACGAGAGCATTATATGTAAGTATGTGTAACCATGAAGATATATCATCATCTACACATTTTATTCTATCCAAGTCATTTTGATTTCACATCTCTATGAGTATATGTAGGATCATCACATATTCTCCTTGATCGTAGCCTTCACTCATTATGCATGAATAACATACATAAATGTAATTACAACATGATTCAATCAATTATGTATATTATACTCAACTGAAGGCTCTTAAGAACAACACAATAAAACGGAGAAATGTATTTCAGTTCATCATAAAAGCATCCAAGGCAATCTTTGATGGCTATGTTATCAACTTCTTTGAATTTCGGAAAATGCCAACGGGAGAAATGGGAAAACCGAGTAAAATCGGCCGCAAATCCACCGAATACTGACTTTCGTGGTTTTGGCATTAATGCGACGCATTGTTGGTGTGCACGCCTACCCTAAACTTCTGGCTTCCAGCTTGCAGAAATCCATAGGTTGATCGTGTAGGGATGCGGTGAAAAGATATCTTCTTTGTCTCTAAGTCCTAATTTTTCTCTATAAAAATCATCCCAGCGTTCTCAGTTACCACACCACAAAGAGTAATAATCTCCGAGCTTACAATCCCCCAGTATTCCTCTCGCCTCATATTCTTACAAAAATTTTCTAAATTTTTTTCAAATCATGGCCTCAAGGAAGTACATTGATCTCACAGTAGAGGCTAAGGAAGAAGAGCTCGACTTAAACTTAAGTCTGGGCAAAGACAAGGGCAAAAGACCTTTTGAGGGGTCTCCAGAGAAGCAGAAGGAGAAGAAAATGAAGAAGATCGAGGAAGCTGAAGAGACTAGCACGGGCCATACCTCGGAGGACAAAATCGCCTGTCTAGAGCAGGAGGTGAAAAATCTGAAAAAGATGATAGGAGACCTGGAGAAGTTAACTAAACGCAATCATGCAGAAATGACTTCAAGAATAGACAGGTTCTTCTATTGGTCTACCCAGTGCTTCTGCAATCAACAACAAAGAAGTGTTGATTGTATGAATGGAATTTACACTACCCTCCGCGACATTGCTCTGTCTCTCGCTCCAAGGAATGGTCGAGGGGTGATGATACAATACAACCCTCCTAATCCAAGACCACCTCGCTTTTAGATTACTCATGCATGAGTAAACTTCTTCTTTTTTGCAATGTAATCCTTCAGTTTTTTTTGTTTTTAATGCGAGTGGTTTCTTTTATTGGCTGGTACCCTAAAATAATATAGCTACACAAATTCAATCATGAATTCAGCTTATAAAATTCATCATATAAAAATTTGATCCGACAACAACGGAATCAAAACAAGTAATAATCTTTCCTTTACTAAGTTCAAAAGTGTAGCCACATCTATCTAAAATTAAACCTGACAACATAATTTCTAAGAAGAGATAAGTCTCGGAGGGAAAGGAAAAGAAAACATCCTACAGGACCTTCAGTAGAGCCGTCTCTCTATAGTTGTGCCCGGGTTCACAACGATAGAGGAGGTCCTACTAAGGTTACCTTGCTCTGTAATCACTAGGAGACCTAACAACCTTTGCTCTGATACCAACTTTGTCACGACCCGTTTTCTGGGCACATGACCGGCACAATGATGAATCTCTCATCACTGTAAGCCTTCCGATAAATATATCAAATTTTCTTATCTGAAAATCATAGAGATGATTTGCATGTAATCATAGATTATCAATTTAAAATACATTATTATACTGACATACAAGCCAAATGTCGAACCCCTAAACTAGATGTCCTAGACGATTACAGAGCAACATAATCTATAACAGAAGAGAGGTCTACCCGACAACGGGAAGGTCCAAAGTGATCTACTCCTCTAGCAGATATTCTTCGATGGCAACCTGATCTGAACAAAAAGGTTATACAAACAATGTGAGCTTTTAAACTCAATGAGCGAATCGGCCTCGCATTAATAAAATTCAAATACATTACCAGTCATGCAAGCATATCCAAATGCTCATACTCAACCAATAGACAGAAGATAAAAATTTATCCAATTCAACAAACGTTACTAGTACTCGTCAATGGCAATATATCCCGGAGAGCGCACACAGGCCGGCTCACCAATTATGTATATTTCCGCCATGACGCACAACATCATCCTCTTACATACAAGATAAAAATTCATCCAATTCAACAAACGTTACTAGTACTCGTCAATGGCAATATATCCCGGAGAGCGCACACAGGCCGGCTCACCAATTATGTATATTTCCGCCATGACGCACAACCTCATCCTCTTAGCTAGGGCGCCTCACGGATTTATCACCAATCCGGGCTATATCCCTACTGAGGGAATCGTTGTCTCCACACTCATTGGTCAAGACACCCTGTCAACCGGGTTTTCCGCCTTGCCGTGAGAGGGGGTACTGTCCCGCTCAATCACAATCAATAGCATTTCATATCATAATCAGAAGCTCAATATAATATTCATCCATATAACATGTATAGTATATAACTATATTATGGATTTATAAACCACATATCAAGATAACAATTAATCCATTTTTGAAAACATTCAAACTTCACATCATTATAAGATACTTATTTCATTTTATCCATACTTATGGATTAATTATCTCATTTAGATTCGTCATTCTGAATCCAATTTCCCCCTATGAATCTTGGGAGTGTCCTACGACATACTTTTTATCACCAGTAATGCTAAAACTCTATTAAAACGGGGTCGTTTCACTCACCTGGATTCCGTACGAATATCGCTTCTCTAAGTCGTTACAGATAAGAGTACACAGATGAATTTCAGTATTCCGCTACGGAGATTTTCATGAAAGATTAGAGAAAACAAGTTAGGATTGTTTTCATACAGATACTGTTCATACATATGGTACTATTCATATATACGGTCACTATTCATATATACGGTCACTATTTATACATACGGATAATATTCATACATACAGTCACTATTCATATGTATGAATATTATTTTTACGTATGGATACTATTCATATGTACAGTTACTATTCATATGGTTACTATTCATACGTACGGATACTATTTATACCAGAAATAGAGAATACAATCTGTAAAAGAGTACACCAGGTAAGTTCCCAGGAAAGAGTGGAGGGTCACACTGGACACACTTAAAAACCAGGTCTTTCCTTAGCCAGAACTTTCCTAGACATGTATTCTTCACAGTTTACATTCTATTTCGGTAATCAGAGAATCAAAATAACATATAAACAGCTAAGGACAGTTTTTCTGATGTGGAAGATCGGCCAAAACCGCAACCACAGAGCATACTTAAGAAATTAACTTTTAAAATTTGAAAGACATAGAAAGGGCATAGTATCCTTACCTAAGCTGAAAAGGAAAGGCCCAAAATCTCAGAGGCCTAGCTTTGGAGTAAGAGAAACTTAAGGAGAGAAGAAGAGAAGTTGAAGGTGTGAGTTTAGAAGTGAAATGGAAAGGCCTATTTATAGCAAAAGTCAAGGGTACTATTTGATACTATACGCTAATAAAATATTCAATTTACTATTCATGAAAATGACATTTTTAATAATGCAGTTACTGTGTATCTCACGAAAATTCTGTTATTACTATTGAAAACTTAAAAGAGAAAAATATCCTTTCACCTTAAACCTTTAAGTTTCTTTTCAATTCAGTCCTTTCACTTTAGTCCCTGAGGGTATTTTCACACATAAAACGTCAGTTTCTCCTACGAACTTCTTTCTAGTTTTCTCTTATGACCAAACAACATCTAGTACTTGACATTTCGATTGTATAAATGAACAGTATCATATACGTAAATAGTATTATACTGGTGAATAGTACCGTATACTGAAATAGTAATAGTAGTTTGTAAACAAATATTTATATTTTATTTTTCTTGGGTATTACAGTTTACATTGCTCGACATAACTGTCATAACCCATGTAAGTGACAGTTTATATGGTTCGACACAATTGTCTTAATTATTTTGATGATGAGACTAACTATCTTCGACGATTTTCGTTCGACAGTCTCTCTTGCCTTTAACGTTCGACAATTAAGTCACGCCATTAATCGATATCTCTTCATTATTCAATGACTTTTGTCTCTCGACTTGTTTGTTGATAATATCTCTTCGAACTTGCTTGTTGAATGACATGCTTCCGACGATTTAACTTTGACAGACATACACGATTGTTATTATGAACTATTACGAATTGACGTATTTTCTTCATGTTTTCTTTTATCGAATTCGTCTTTGTCGAATTGTTGATTTCTGTCAATTTCTGTGCTAGATCACTATTTTGACACTTAGACAATCGACACTATTTTGTTATATTACTGATGGCGATTACTTGTCGACCAAGCAACTAACTTTCGCTGACAAATATATATATATATATATATATATATATATATTTATTTTAAAAATAATCGTCCAACACCTTGAAACTACAAGCTTATCTCCATTGCCCAACTGCTCTTGTCTGTTGTCTCGAGCACTAATCAATCTAATCCTATCGACCATTGATTTGAAGGAGAAATAACATAAAATAAATCAAGGTAATAGTTTGGAAGTGGTTCTGAAGAAATTACTATAACAATCCTAGTAAACATTACAAAAAAATTGCCTTTTAGCATTAGTAAAAATTTGACTTTAGCATCAATTATGAATAACAGTAATAGGTTTAGCATTAGTTTCTAAAACTGATGCTAGGCTTGATGTCGCGAGCAATTTAACATCAGTTTTAACAACTATCAAAATAAAAAATACTAAGTGCTTTAAATAGCATTAGTTACAACTGACATTAAATTTTACTTCTAGTGTCAGTTATGACTAATGCTATAAATAGCATAAGTTGCAACTGAGTTAAAATTTATTTCCAGTGTCAGTTATAATTGACGCTAATGTGTAATTAGATAGAGAATTGATGCCAAATTTTTCTATTTGGCGTTAGTTATGACTAAAGCTAAATTCTATTAGATGAAAATTTTAAATTAGGCGAAGTTTTAAGCAATGCTAGTTTACCGCTGTTTGAACTTTGTTTTTCCTATTTATTTTATATATAACAATGAGCTATGCTTAATAACCACATACAATCAAAAGACCTCCATTGGATAAGTGTCAAAATAAATATATAATTGATAATAAAAGTGTTGTATAAAATATCCAAAAAAACACAAAAATTTATCATTGTTCAAGTAAACTAAAAAAAAAAAATACATAACCTTAAATTAAGTCTAAAGCTTCATGTCTAGCTCCTCCTTTGTACTTGCTTCATCAAGGCCCGGTGATTCTATATCAACACAGGACCAAACATTTGTACCTAAAACTAAGGACTAAACAATTTGAACTGGTGTTGCTAACTTTGTAATCCACATCATGCATATGCTATGGTTTGGGACCCCTCCAAAATCTGGTGGCTTGATTAATTTTTCAGAGCCACAAAGGTTTATACTTCTCTACTTTGGAAGCACCGATGAATAAGCAATAGGATTGTAGAGGAAGACAATTAGTAATAACGAACAATTGAGAATTTTGAATTTAATATACATTTTGCCATATGCTGCAGTACGTAAGATGAATGGTTATAAACAAGAGAGAATTTTAGTTTGTTATGTCATGTGACTAAGATCAGTTGTATAAATCTATCAATATGAACATGTTGAAAGATATTATAATGAAGACAGGGATGTTATGAAAAACCGACATACCAAACTAGTTCCCCAAACTCCAAAATAATTGCCAGAAGGGTCAAGAGCTTGTTACGAACTTGCTCAAAACATGGGTATAATGTGAAATAATGATCCTTTTAAAAGAAAAAGAAAAGTACAGATATACTAGACTTACATAAAGAGCGCAAAACAAGGCAATTATCATACTTGCAAGGAATATGGCAGATGCATAGATACGAACAGAACAACCACGGAATTTAGCATCTGAAGAAAACAGAACAGCCATGGAACTGAGTTTAAAAAGAAATACATGAAACAGGAGCCATGTAGTCTTAAAGTAGCAGCATCAACAGCTTCAGGTTCCACCGTTAATAAGATTCAATCAACAAACTATTTTTGACACTGTTAAAAGATGTAGGGCGTGCTGAAGATTGAATTCACTGAGAACTGATAAGAAATGAATTTAGTTTAAAAATCTAAGTATGTGATCCATAATAAAATGGCTTTTACCAAGAAATTATTTATTCCATCTAAAAGTATTTAACAAAGTATGGCTTACAGGACGTTAGAAAAAACTTCTAAATTTTCTCAAAAAAGCAAAAACAGAAAAAAAAAAAAAAAGATCATATACCTATTAAGGTGCTACAACTTACATGGCATTCCAGACAGTTTCATACCTAAATTCTTTTCATAAGAAAGCAGCCTATGAAGTCCACCTTCTAGATACTGGACAAACCATATATGACATATAAATTTTAGAGTATCAAGTAAATAAATATATGTATGTACACTTGAGGCTTTTAGGGAAAAAGAACAGAAACAAACATAATATTGTTGAACTAGTTAGTGCTAAAGGGTGTGAAGTATTTGGCAAAATGACTGTAAAAACTAGCTAAAGCAAGAAAGCCACTTTACTGATTCAGTGAATATGTCAGATAAGAGGCTGATGAATAAGTAAGTTGGAACAGAGACTCTTTAATTAGAACAAATCCAAATACTCAATATTAGCGCATCAACAAAGACTTTTTTAATTAGAACAAATCTAAATACAACAAATTAAAATTTACAACTCATAAACTCATTAAGATGCCCCACTAGGTTCCAATCAGAAAGCTTAGTTAGTGAATCTACAACGCCAGGGCATTGGAAAGGGTGCCCCAGCCATGGCTGAGAGCCACTCCCAAAATTCCCAAAAATCTCCCATTTCAATCCTTAATTGAAATCTTTGCCTTGGCCACTTGGTTTGGGTTCCAAGAGCCTTAAAAACATTCACCATTACCCCACAAACATCAACAAGCATCATAAACAAAGTTTATTACAAAAACTTCAAAATTTCCCTCCTATGCTCATGCACATTCTTGGTTCAATGCTTGACTTTATTCATGGTTTTCTTTGAATTGTAAATCTATAATCATCCTAAGACTGAAACAACTACTTTCCCCAAGGTTTATCAACCAATTTGGTGTTTCCATTAATTTCTCAACCAAGGGTTTCATCAAGAGAACTCAAGAAGGGAGGAGGAGTTTGATTCTTACCGCAAGGAAGGACATTTCGGCAAGAGGAGGAGATGGCCAGTGGTGGTTACTGAAAATGATGGTGGAGATGCCCATGTATCTCCCTTTGCCATGGATGGTGGGTAGGAGACGCAAGGAAGAAGAAGGATTAGGGAAGGAATATGTGTTTTGTATGTGTATGGGCTGATGAGTGTAAGTGTGTGTTTTAATAAGTGTGTCGATCCCACTTTATTTCTAATTAGTCCTTATAAAGTAATCAAATTAGGACTTAAATAAAAAATTTTCAAAAATACAATAGGAGTACCAACACCACATCTCAATAAAACACAACACATACACCAAACTTCCATTTCACCACACAATTTGTAAAAAGATACAAAACCTTATATTTTGTTCACTTAAGTCCCTCTTAGCGTTTCTTGTACAAATTCAGCTACACTACCAGCATCATAAAAGTGCCAACTACACCCTAAATACCTCCCAAGTAGAGGTGTCAAAATGGGTTAGCCTGGCTCTTCACGGGTTTCATAAAAAAAACGAGCTAAAAAATAACTAGCTCGGCTTGTGCTTGTGTGGGCTGGCAGGCCAAACGAATCAACCCGCACAATATATTTTTTTCTACTAGCCTACTGTCCAACCCAATATTTTTTATGTCCAAGTCCAACAAAAAAAAAAAGCTAGCCCAACACCAACACAATGTTGGCTCGTGCTGAAAGCCTAAAAGCATTCATTTTGAATCATTGAATCGAAAATAATAAATCCAACACAGATTCAACCATTCAGGGGTTCAAACTTTGTAGAGACTAAGAGAGATCAGAGGCCGCCGACTGAGAGAGGAGAAATTACACCCTCGTTTTCTCGAGTTAAAATCACACCCTTTATTGCATTCTCAGTCCACTGATTGTTCTTCTTCTCGGTCTTCCCCTACTTTGGAACAAAATTTGAATAACTGAGAAGCCAAGAGGGACGTCGGCTGAAATCGAAAGATGAAAGAGAAGCACGATTGAGGTCTTTAAATCGAAGAACGAAAGAGAAGCACTGAAGCTCAATCTGGATTCTGGATCTTTGAATCTCTAATTTTCAATTCTTAGTCCTCCTGATCTCCTCCTTGATTCTCTGATTTTTTATTCTCTATTTTTCTAATATTCTAATCTCTCCTTCATGGCAGATGATGATCTCTGATTATCTGTTCTTCTCCTCCCTCTGCTCTCCTTTCGTCATTCATGTCTGAGTATATATATATATATATA
The DNA here is from genome assembly GCA_037074585.1 of Biancaea sappan. Taxonomy (NCBI): domain Eukaryota; kingdom Viridiplantae; phylum Streptophyta; class Magnoliopsida; order Fabales; family Fabaceae; genus Biancaea; species Biancaea sappan. The sequence continues at coordinate 49,765,256 of CM073496.1, read as the reverse complement.
TATAAATACTTAGGTAGGTTACCCAGGCTAGGCCAATCAGGCTCAGTCTTCTGCGAGCTGGCATTCATCCAGCCCAGCCCTCCTCTGATGAGGGTTAAACTGGCTCGGCCATTTTGACCGGTCTACTCCCAAGGCCTAATCGCCACAAAGGTCTTCATCTGTCCCCTCACACAAAACTTATACTTATTTTCTCTATTTTCATTTTGGTCCTTCACTCAGGCCTTTACAAAGTTCCTATCATCGAAGGTTGAGCAATTCAATTGTAGGTACAAACATCTCATACCCAAACATTCTTATCAACTTTGAAAACCATCAAGCCTCTCACGTACTCCACACAATCATCCACATAAGCATACACGTGCAAGGTTTAGTCTTAACCTGAATATCTAATACTTCGAGTATTACACTAACTCTACTCTTGTTGTTATCCATAAATAGCCCCATCAAAATCAAACCTCCTTCATCTTTGCCTCTCCTTAAGGTCTATCCTTTCATCGGTCATGTTTTGTCCATCATCACCAACAGCCATCACCATGTCGTCACCTTTACCCTTCATCGCTCGTTCGGTTCCTATCAGGTCTTCACTGTAAACCCCGTTGTCATCCAACACATTCTCAAGACCTACTTCCCCATCTACCACAAAGGCTTCACCTTCTACCAAGTACTCAGAGATTTCCTCTACAACGGAATCTTCAACAACGATGGTGACGCCTAAAAGTTCTAGAGACAGCTCTCTAGTCACGAGTTCAACACTAGATCTCTCTGTAAGTTCATTGAAACTGTCATCGACACCGAGCTCTCTGATCGCCTTATCCCTATTCTCTTTTCCGCCTCTTCCTCCTAATCCGTCATTTTCAATTTCCAAGACATCCTTCAACAATTCACGTTCAACAACATTTGTAGAATTGCATTCTAGTTCAACCTGGAGTACTTGTTTCTATCTCTTTCAGATACCAAGTTAGCGAGGGCTTTCAACGAGGGCACAAAACTTGGCAGCGAAAGTTTTAATGCAGCAATCTTGTTATTTTGGAAAATCAAGAAGCTACTTAATATTGGGTCTGAGAAGCGACTTCGAATTGTGATAACCAAAGTTCGCAAATTAGCCAGAAGAATCGTTAGAGAGAAAAAGCAAGAGCTTAAAGAAAAGGCTTCACTGGATTTAGTGGACTTACTATCACAGTTCTTAAATTTAGGCCACTTCGACGAAGATTTTGTCACGGACATAGTCATAAGCTTCATACTGGTAGGTCGGGACATAACAAATAGTGGTGTTTGAAAATGCCACTAAGTTTCTCTTACAAACGCCACTAAATTTTGATTTTTTTTTGGTAGGGTTTCCATGGTCTCCCCGTTAAAACAGTAGTTCTTTCATGCTTAGAGAGACCATGGATAATTAGAAAGCGTTTCCCCATATCCTTTACCTGCAAGTGGAGAACAACCTTCCAAAGCTTCTGTAGAAGTCTCAAAATCGTTTGACAACTTCAAAATTTTTTGAAGATCCTGACAATGAGAGATCGTTCCCCCTTGGAGGTGAGATGTTTGTGAAGATCTGGTGGGATTTGGAGAGAAGTGTGCAAGGGGATTAATGAATTTCAGTTTTCTTTAGAACCGGAGGAAACAAATTTTAACTAAGCATAGGTTGACTGTGAAGGGGGAATGGAAGAGGGGATGAGGGCTTCTCTGTAGTTTCGCTTATATTTGCTTTTTTCCACCAGAGATTGCCGTTCGGACTAATGGTGAGGTGGCTCTTGGAAGCTCAGATTTTTTTTAAGGTTCACTATCGATTCTGAGAGAAATCAAGGGGTCGGTGATATTTTGGTTGGAAGCGTCGAGATCCTAGAAGATGGTGCGATAGTCTGGCTTGGATTGTTGGTATTCGGATTTTGGGTGATTTGATATGGAGTTGGGCGGGATTGAAGTTGGGCTATTGTTTTTTGAGTCTAAGGTGCTTTTCTGGTATCAATTCCTAAGGAAGAGGCTGGTTGCTTGAATGAATTGATCTCAACTATGGTTCCTTTCTCAGTAGATCGCTCTCTGACTTACTTACACTCGCTCTCTTTCATCACTCTCCATACTCTTATCAGAAATATTTTTAGCTTTGTAACATAATGACTAGATCCTGGTCGAATTAGGAAATTGGTGAACTATCACACAAGTAATTTGGTTTTATCCAGTAAACTGGTCACTAAAAAAATTGATCAAAAACTAATTAAATCGATTAAAAAATGAAAAAAAAAAAAGTAAAATCATATGTTTCAATAGTTAAACCAATTTTAGTTTATTTTAATTTTTTATTAATTTTTCATACATTTTTTTAATTTTCATACGTTTCATGAGTATTAATGTGTTATTCTATATATGATTATTATTGATATATTATTTTGCAACTAATTTTAAATTTTGTTCCACATTCATATATTATTCAAATTAGGTATTATTATTAAATGTGTGTAAAATTATTTAATAGTTTGTCTAGATAGTTTGTAAGTTTGTCAAATTAAAAAAAAAGGAAAAACTTATTAATTTATTATATTAAATTTCTAATATATAAAATTAAAAATATATATTTAATGACAACCTGTTCAAACACGATTCAATTGCGAATTTGCCATTAGAAAAATGAATCTTGAACTAGTGTCTCTATTAGCTTAATGACTGATCCGATATTCCAAACCTTGATATGTAAGATAAAAATAACTTTCATACTATTAAAATGAATAATTAGTTATCTTATTTGTAATATTTTAAAAACACACATACACACACATGTATATATAATTACATTAAATTAATGTTGAACTTCCTTATAATTACCGTGTTAACATGACGAACAAACTAAAATTGGTGATGTTCGTTGTAAAAAAGAAACTATGATGTAGTTTCTGAATTAATGCTTTCATACAAATATATTGAATGATTTGTTTTTTTAAAATGTAAAATTGATTATTTTTCTATTTTAGAAGTTTTAAAAAATATTTATTAGCGATTCAGGTTTTAGAAAGATTTCTTTTATTTGAGTGAGATATTAGCATTTCTCATAATTAATTGTTTTAAAAATTTGTAGGTCTAAGAACATCTACAGTGGTGGAACTCAATTTGATTTTTATTGTGGGTCGCACAGTGTCATATTAGTTTAAATAACTTTCCACCACTTTAAACAACTTTCCATTCTAGTGGTGAACCTCTTAAGAACCTACAAATGGGTCTTACAATCAACTCTCCACTACTTTAATATTTATTACTTCCTACTAACTGTACTAACATTTATTGTGAGTTGATTATTTTATTATTACTTTTTTTATATAAGAACTAGTTCTTATATAAGAACCGTTCTTATACGTTGTAGTCAATGTGACAAACTATAGTAATGAACTGAAATAAGAATTAATTTTTAAATTTAAGAACTCAATCACTAATATAAATGCTCTAATAATAACATATTTTTTTATAGTGGACATTCAACCACAAAAGGACTTAACATCCATCATTGCCTGTTATAAGAATTTATAGATACATATATTCTGTTAGGAGTAGCAACGCAGGATGAGGATAAAATTTTCCATCAGATGACAACGAAAAAGCAAATCCCACTCTTTGTTAGTTGTTTATATATTGTTAAATTTATATATAATAATTATAATAATTAAAATATTTATATATATATATATATATTTAATGACAAATTTATTTGAGAACTTAAATTTTGTAAAATATTTTTTAAAACTCTAAATAAATTATTAATATATATTTGACCGGAAAGAATAAATTAAACAATTAAAAAAAAAAGAATCAATAGTTGGTTCAGTGGGATATCTGAATCCTCAACGAGTCAAGTAGTGGGGGCTTACTTTTTATTATATATATACTTTTCTTTTGTCATTATGCGCTTTGGATAAAAATCATCAACAATAGCGTATCTTGTTATAAAAACTAACAGTCTGATTCTTTTTTTTTTTTCTGTTTTAAATGAAAATACAAAGATATCGATTGGTTCTCTCTATTATCACATTGGTAGTCTATATTTGATTAATAAGACCCCCAGCAACAAACCTAACATTGGAAGGAAGTGTGTCAACAAGAAACACAAAAAGAACGAAAATGTGAAGCTCAGTGAAAATCATTTCTATATATATACTAAAACTAACATAGATATTTTCGAGTCTTTATTATATGCTTTTTAGAGCAGCCACGCATGGTCTTAATTAAACCGAATTGGCCCCACCAATCGAACCTTCCGAATCAGCTTATGCATGTGAATGTATAGATAGTTTGTTAGAGACTTGGAGTATTTGTTAGAGACTTAGGGCAATTAAAGGCTATTTGAAATAAGTAATCTCCTTTTGCAGATTAATATTGTACGCGGATCTCCTCTTACACGGTTGACTTTTTAAAAAAAAAATCACAATGAAATGTTTTTTTATTTCACAATCAATAAATTAAATTAAATATTATTATATATCTTAAATTTTATTTACAATTTATTAAATTAAATATTATTATAAAAGTAAAGTTTAAAGTTTAGAGTTTATAGTTTATGATTTACGATAATATCTAATTTAATTTATTATATTTTATGGTTTAGAGTTTACAATAATATTTAATTTAGGGTTTAGTGTTTTAAATTTAGGGTTTAGGATTTAAGGTTTAGAGTTTAGGGTTTAAGATTTATAATAATATTTAATTTAGGGTTTAGAATTTAAGGTTTAGAATTTAGGGTTTATGGTTTAAAGTTTAAGGTTTAGAGTCAAGGCAATAATATTTAATTTAATTAATTATAATTTATTTAATTAAAATTATAATTTAAGATTTAGAGTTTAAGATTTACAATAATATTTAATTTAGAATTTAGAGTTTAAAGTTTAATGTTTATGATTTATAGTTTAGGATTTATGATTTATAATAATATTTAATTTAATTAATTGTAATTTAACGTTTATGATTTACAGTCTATAATAATATTTAATTTAATTTATTAAATTTAGAGTCTATAAATATATTTAATTTAATTTAATAACTGTTAAATTAAAAAAAAAAACTTTTTGTGATTTTAAAAAATAAATAAATAAAGCGCTGTGCCTAGGAGGAGATCTGTATGTAAAATATTTTGAGCTTGTTTGTTTTTCGTTAAAAATTTGTACGTTTGGTTAAGCATTGAAATTTTTTGGATTGGATGGACATTAAACAAGCATCACTAAACAAGGTACTTAGATTTGTATCAACGCAAGTTTTACTTGCTTCTGCGTTGGAATCATCTCATCGCGATTCTTCTTAATTAAGTTGGAGATGGGATATTCTCAACTTCTGGTCTACCATTTCAACCCGCAAAATTAAAAAAAAAATCTATATTGTTTATCTCTTTGCTATCAAATTTTCCATAAAAAATAAAATATGCATCAAAAGTGTCTTAAAGAATCATTTATCTAATGCTGAGTTGTGAAAAAAATTATTAATTTTTAAAAAATCATACACTTATTGTATTTTGATTGAAAAATTATATACACTTGTTATGTTTTAATTGGAGAATTTGATAACATATAAGAAAAGTTTTTGCCAAAATAAAATCCCTCCATCTCACTGACTGGACCAGCATCTCTATAGGCAATATTAGTTAAGATTGTTATTTGATTATGAGACGAAATAATTTTTAATATTTTTCGAATATTATTGCTATTTTATTTTACTGAACAATACTATTATAAATTACTAATTAAATAAAGATCTGGACTTGTTCCATTAAATACATCATAATGGTAATGTTAATTAATATTGTCAATAAGTGATAACACATTAATTATAAATATCATGAGATTCTTATTTTATTGATATTGATAATTAAATTAAAATAGCTGTGATCAAAATTAGGGAAACTTAAAAAGAAAGGAATAAATTGGAGAAAAAACTGACAGTATTGGGGTGTTTATGGTGTATAAATGTCACTATACAAGCCACAATACTGTGGTGTTTACAACCATAAATGTCATTAATTTGTGACATTTGTAAACGTTACAATAAATGTCACTATACCTACATAATGGCGTTTGTGCTCACATTTGACCAAAAGCACTACTAAGTTGTTTGGGACACTTAATTTAGTGACGTTTTACAAAAACACCACTAAAACAAATAGTAGCGTTTAGTAAAACGCCACTAAAACAAATAGTAGTGTTTGAAAATGCCACTAAGTTCCTCTTACAAACACCACTAAATTTTAATTTTTTTTTTGATAGTGTTTCCATGGTCTCCCTGTTAAAATAGTAGTTGTTTCATGCTCAGAGAGACCATAGAAAATTAGAAGCGTTTCCCCAGATCCTTTACCTGCAAGTGGAGACTAACCTTCCAAAGCTTTTGTAGATGTCTCAAAATTGTTTGACAGCTTCCAAATTTTTTGAAGATCCTGACGATGAGAGATCGTTCCCCCTTGGAGGTGAGATGTTTGTGAAGACCAGTGGAATTTGGAGAGAGGGGTGTAAGGGGATTAATGAATTTCGGTTTTCTTTAGAATCGAAGGAAACAAATTTTAACTGAACATAGGTTGACTGTGAAGGGGGAATGGAAGAAAGGATGAGGGCTTCTCTGTAGCTTCACTTATATTTGCTTTTTTCCACCAGAGATTGCCGTTCGGACTAATGATGAGGTGGTTCTTAGAAGCTCAGATTTTTTTTAGGGTTCACTATCAATTCTGTAAGAGAAATCAGGGGGTCGGTAATATTTTGGTTGGAAGCGTCAAGATCCCTAGAAGATGGTGTGAGAGTCTGGGTTGGATTGTTGGTATTCAGATTTTGGATAAGTCTGAGGTGGTTTTCCGGTATCAATTCCTAAGGAAGAGGCTAGTTGCTTAAATGAATTGATCTCAACTATCTTTCCTTTCTCAGTAGATCGCTCTCTGACTTGCTCACACTCGCTCTCTTTCATCGCTCTCTATACTTTCATCATAAATATTTTTAGCTTTGTAACATAACGACTAGATCATTTTTTTTAGTTACTTACTTCTCAAATTCTAGCAGGTTACCTCATGGAGGTTGTTATACTAGTCGAATTAGGAAATTGGTCAACTCTCACACAAGCAATTTGGTTTTACCTAGTAAATTCGTTACCAAAAAATTTGATCAAAAACTAATTAAATCGATTAAAAAATGGATAAAATCTTATGTTTCAATGGTTAAACCAATTTTAGTTTATTTTATTTTTTCTTAATTTTGCATACTTTTTTTTTAATTTTCATACCTTTCATGAGTACTAATGTATTATTCTATATATAATTATTATTGATATATTATTTTGCAACTAATTTTAAATTTTGTTTCACATCTATATATTATTCAAATTAGGTATTATTATTAAATGTGTGTAAAATTATTTAATAGTTTGTCTAGATTGTTTGTAAGTTGTCAAATTAAAAAAAAAGGAAAAACTTATTAATTTATTATATTAAATTTCTAATATATAAAATTAAAAATATATATTTAATGACAACCTGTTCAAACACGATTCAATTGCGAATCTGTCATTAGAAAAATGAATTTTGAACTAGTATCTCTATTAGCTTAATGACTGATCTGATATTCCAAACATTGGTATGTACGATAAAAATAACTTTCATACTATTAAAATTAATAATTAGTTATCTTATTGGTAATATTTTAAAAACACACACACACACATGTATATATAATTATATTAAATTAATGTTGAACATCCTTATAATTACCGTGTTAACATGACGAACAAACTAAAATTGGTGATGTTCGTCGTAAAAAAGAAACTATGATGTAGTTTCTGAATTAATGCTTTCATACAAATATATTGAATGATTTGTTTTTTAAATTGTAAAAATGATTATTTTTCTATTTTAGAAGTTTTAAAAAATATTTATTAGCGATTCAGGTTTTAGAAAGATTTCTTTTATTTGAGTGAGATATTAGCACTTCTCATAATTAATTGTTTTAAAAATTTGTAAGTTTGAGAGCATTTACAGTTGTGAACTTCAATTTGATTCTTATTGTGGGTCGCACAATATTATATCAGTTTAAGTAACTTCTTATCACTTTAAACAATTTTTCACTCTAGTGGTAAACTTCTTAAAAACTTAAAAATGGGTCTCACAATCAATTATTCACTACTTTAACATTTATTACTCTCCACTAACTACATTAACATTTATTATGAATTGATTATTTTATTATTACTTTTTATATATAAGAACTAATTCTCATATAAGAACCGTTCTTCTACGTGGCAGTCAACGTGACAAATTACGATAATGAACTAAAATAAGAATCAATTTTTAAATTTATAAACCTATTAAAAAACTGTAGATGCTCTAATAATAACATATTTTTTCAATATTCAACCACAAAAGGACTTAACATCCATCATTGCCTGTTATAAGAATTTATAGATACATATATTTTGTTAGGAGTAGCATCGCAGGATGAGGATAAAATTTTCCATCAGATGACAACCAAAAAGCAAACCCCACTCTTTGTTAGTTGTTTATATATTGTTAAATTTATATATAATAATTCAAATATTTATATATATATATATATATATAAATATATTTAATGACAAAATTATTTGAAAACTTAAATTTTCTAAAATGTTTTTTAAAACTTTCAATAAATTATTAATATATATTTGACCCGAAAGAATAAATTAAACAATTAAAAAAAAAGTCAATAGTTGGTTCAGTGGGACGTCTGAATCCTCAACGAGTTAAGTAGTGGGGGCTTACTTTTTATTATATATATACTTTTCTTTTGTCATTATGTGCTTTGGACAAAAATCATCAACAATAGCGTATCTTATTATAAAAACTAACAGTCTGATTCCTTTTTTTTTTTTTCTGTTTTAGTTGAAAATACAAAGATATCGATTGGTTCTTTCTATTATCATATTGGTAGTCTATATTTGATTAATAAGACCCCCAGCAACAAACCTAACATTGGAAGGAAGTGTGTGAACAAGAAACACAAAAAGAACGAAAATGTGAAGCTCAGTGAAAATCATTTCTATATATATACTAAAACTAACATAGATATAAATATAAGTTGGGCCTACCTGTACTACTTTTTGGTTCAAAAATGTTTAGGGCTGTTTAATTTAGATATTTTTTATTTTTATTTTTACTGAAAACAAAAAATGAACTTAAAAATGTGTTTGGTTGAGTTGACTAAAAATATTTTTTTAAAAATATTTTTTAAAATAAGTTTAAATCTAAAAATATCAAAAAAATATTTTTAATATTTTAAAAAATATATTTTAAAAAATAAAAATTAAAAATAAAAATAAAAAATACTTTCACAAATCAAACACACAATTAATCTTTGGACGAAGAAACTAACTTAGGGTTAGCTTCATATTTTCGAGTCTTTATTATATGCTTTTTAGAGCAGCCACGCATGGTTTTAATTAAACCGAATTGGCCCCACCAATCGAACCTTCCAAATCAGCTTATGCATGTGAATGTGTGATAGAGAATCTCGCCGAAATCCGAGAAGAATTAAATACATCATAATGGTAATGTTAATTAATATTGTCAATAAGTGATAACACATTAATTATAAATATCATGAGATTCTTATTTTATTGATATTGATAATTAAATTAAAATAGCCGTGATCAAAATTATCATTCAAACAAAGTAACATTGTAAAGCACTCAAATTAAGAACCTCTATGAAGTAGAAAATCTTACACCTTGACCTTAATTTCTTTGGGAGAATATTTACCAAGAACATTCAAGGGGATCATTATTTATTCATATATACCATTCAAAGTGGTGATCAGAAGTATAAAATTTCTCTCATGAAAAAGATTAATTAGTATTTGGCAAAGTTAGACATTTCTGACCATAATATATATATATATATATATATATATATATATATAAGAGTAAATTATTGATTTGGTGTTCAAAATATTATAATTGTCTTAATCTAGTCTATAAAAAATTAAACACATCTCAATAATCCTTGAAAGGTTATATTCATCTTAATTCATTCTCTCTATTTGTCAAGGTAACTATTTGAGGTAAAAAATTTGAGATTTAGGTGCAATTTATAAATAAAAATAATCAAATTGATATAAAAGCAAGACTAAATTAATACACTTGATTTTCAAGAGCCAAACTCAAGTAATTGTAATTTTTTAAGGACTACATGAGTAATTTATTTAAAAAAACTATAGAAGCTAAGAAAAGAAAATGCACTTTAATTAAGTTTTAAAGCATTAAATAATACGTCCATTCCTCATTACAAGTTACAAAATGAATTTGTCGGTCATCATTTATTCATATATAGCTATATACCATTCAAAGCGGTGATCAAATTTACATTAAGGGTCCTCATAATTCACCATTCCACTTTCCGTACATACATGTAATTAAAGTAGGGTTTAGGCTAAATTTTCAATTTTTTAAAAGACAAAATAAGTGTACGTACAAATATATATATATATATATATATATATATATCCCTCAATCATACTGCACAGACTTTTGTAAGACTCTCTTACTCGCCAACACTAGTTCTTCTAGCTCTCTCTCTCTCTCTCTCTCTTCTCTCTCTCTCTCTCTCTCTCTCTCTCTCTCTCTCTCTCTCTCTCTCTCTCTCTCTCTCTCTATTACATATATATATATATATATATATATATATATATATCACCAACCATGTCTATTCCCTTATTCTCCTTCAACTCTAGCTTGGTGCTATAATTCCTAGCATTATATACATGGAAGCCCATGAATACATCTTTCATAAAAACTTGTCCATGACTGATATCAGTCACAGGCTTTCGATTCCTTCTGTTGCATTTCATGACCATTTCCCACCAATCATCTATGGCAATAGAGTCAACATTAGGGTGAGGTATGGGTATGGGAACGATGAGCCATGGAACCTGCCATGCTACACCAGAGGACCTAGTTCTCCTTATAACAAGCCAGTTATGTCAGGAGGCTGGCGTCGTTTTGCTGCCGATAAAGGATTTGCTGTGGGAGATCTTCTCATATTCTACAAGGAACGAGATCAACAGGGCCGCGTTTATCGTTTCGTGGTGCTGAGAGAGGATGATGGTGAAATGTGCTTGGTTTAATTTCCTAAATAGCCCTATGATAAGGTGAGTGATACTGTTTTGATTTGCAAAGCATGTAGTTAATGGTTAGTTTCTACTCGTGCTTATAATTTGTGAAATCACTGTGTCAGTGCAGGTAATTTGTTTGGCTTTGATACTATATTATATATATATATATATATATATATATATATAACTGACAATTACTGTCAATATATTCTTATCAGCACAGGGACAAGTGTTCGCCAAAAGAGGAAGGACCCGCACTGTTGGACTTGGTTTAGGGTTTAGTTCCCTCCCCCCATATCCTCTCTTTTGCCGAAGTTTGAACTTTTATGGTGTTTTTTTTTAATTGTCACGGTCTCATGGACTCTTTTACCATGACTAGTAATCTAGGGTTACTAGTACCACTGCATTGTGTGTTGTTTTAATTTATTTCCAACGTCTACAATTTCTCTTCTCCAATTCTCTGGTGTTACTATAGTACCACTGCACTTTATAAAGTTAGCACAATTCATCTTGATAGAAGCTGTCTAATTTAATTAATTTAAAATTAAAATTACGGTTAATCAGTTGAACTCTGCAATTAGTTACTGCTATACAGTACAACTGGCTGACTGGCTGGTCATCATGGGTTTAGCCGAGTTCTAAGAAAAGATCCATCATAGCCCAGTTAATAAAATATTCAAATATCTTTTATGGTGGTTGCCCCAAATTAAAAACTCAAGTATGTTAAAATATTTAAGTATTTACTGGCTGACTTCGTTTCCAAGAAATAAAAATGTAACGGTCTCCTGCTTAATTAGGGGAGCGAAGGAGGCCCCTACTAGCAACCGGATTCATATCGTACATGTTTCTCGAATGGGATATACCGACTTTAGCGCTTACTTAATTTTGGAATATAGATTATAGAATAGAACAACTAGAGTTTCCATAAATAACCACGTTATAATTATGAAGAGATCTACATATCTCATCTATTGGTGCACCATGTATTAATTTTCATATTGTAAAGCTCCTCAGTACACTACAAAAAAGTTGGCATTTAGCGTGAGTGAAAAACACCATTTAGCGTCGGTTTTAACCCACGCTAAACGACTTAACGTCGATTTTCAAAATCGACGTTAAGTGTTCCGTTGCAAGTCTATTTAGCGTCGGTTTTGACATCCGTGAGAATAACCGACGTTAGATGAATTTAGCGTCGGTTTTAACAAACCGACGTTAAGTTACGACATTTAGCATCGATTATGACTGACGTTAAATGACTCATTAGTAATGTAATCTAGTGTCAGTCGAAACTGATAATAACTAAAATATGTTTTTAGAGAAAAATTATTGATTTATTTTATTTAAAAAATAGGAATTTAAACTAACAATTTCAATTTAGAGATACTCTGAGTTCACACAAAAAAAAAGAAATTTAATGAAAGATAATTAAATAAATATTTTTAAAATATTTTATTTATTTTATTTAAAAGAATCGCTAAAAACTTGAAAATTTGATTATTTTTAATTATTTTAAAAAATAAAAATTATTTATTTATTTTATTTAAAATTTTGAGATATTTTATCAATAAAAATTAGATCATACTCCTATTAATGTCTAAATTATGTGTAGGATTTAGTCGATTATATTGATGAGTTAAAGTCTTGCAAGAATACCAAATCCAAAGACAATCAGATGTGAGAGATGAGAGAGCATGAGATCACATTTGAGATTAATATTGAAGAGATGAAAATGAAGATAAAAATTGAGATTGACACTGAGAGACGAGAATGAGGCAAGTTTTAATCAAATTTGAGATTAACATTGAATAAGTGTGAATGAGTGGGGTTTGCAGTGAATTTTTCTAGTAGTGGCAATGGATTGCGTTCTGTGAAGGTCTTAGTGGGGTTTGGTTTTGAACTAAAAAAAAAATGGATAAGATGCTTAGTGAAGTATAGAGAAGAGACTAGGAGATTTGAACACATCTAAGTGCGCGAGGTGGGAGACATTACTGAATTTGAGATCGAGAAGTTATGATAAGGAAGAAATGAGTTGAAAATTCATGAAGTGTGAGAAGAGATCACATCACGTCGATACCTTGTCTCTGACATCTCTCTCTCTCTCTCTCTCTCTAACCCAACACAGTTGTTACTCTCTCCACCACTCTGACATTCACGATGAGAATGTAAGGATTAGGGTTAAAAATGAAATTACTTGATTGATTAATGTCAAGAGGTGGGTGTGAAGAAAATATTGGAGGAAATTTAAAATAGATGGGAGGCGTGAAATTAAAATACAAAAGAGAGGTGTGAATGGTATGTTTCGAGAAAGAAATTTCCTAATTTTTCTTTTTTCAAAATAAAGTTGTAACTGACACTATATACAGTATCTAACATCGATTTTAATTGACGCTATATAAATCGACGTTAGATGCAAAATCTAACGTCGATTTTAACCGACGCTATAAAAATTGACGTTAAATGAAGTATCTAACGTCGGTTTTAATCGACGCTATAAAAACCGACACTAAATGAAGCATCTAACGTCAGTTTTAATCAATGCTATAAAAACCGACGCTAGATATAGTATCTAATGTCGATTTTTATAACCGACGTTAAAAAACCGACGCTATATCTTGTTTTTTTGGTAGTGGTAGCATTATGAATGAACTTTTAAGCTTCAACAAAGCTTGGAAGTTGGAATAAATATAAAGCCCTTTGATTTATTAATTAGGAGCTTCATCTCCTGGATATTGGAACACATCATGCTTCATGGAATCACCCGTGATTAGAAAGAATTAAGTTGCACTACCAAACAAACAGGACAAATTGGTTATGCTTAGAATAGCTTCTTTAATTTATAACCTAATCATATCCTTAAAGCTCAAATCCATTGCAAGACTCGAACGCCACCACCCATGATTGAAATGCCAGTTTTATTTGTGAAGCGAATAGATGTAATATTATGCATATCGTGGCATCAAATATAAGGGAAATTAATTAATTAATTAATGGCACTTATGCGCTATTTTTCATATGGGTCTTTTTTAGCCTTTTAATAGGTGGTAAAAGCGAGACTTTGATTTGACTAGAAAAGAGAGAGAGAGAGAGAGAGAGAGAGAGAGAGAGAGAGAGAGAGAGAGAGAGAGAGAGAGAGAGAGAGAGAGAGAGAGAGAGAGTTTGAGGGAGAAGCGAAAGAAAAAAAATAAAAAAGAAATGCAAAAGGAATGTCTTGAATGTGAAACAGTTGACAAACATCACACACAAAGTTGAAATTTCTAGAATGTCTTAATCCGTTGCATGATTCATGGTGTATATCTTTACGCCCCAAGCAAAGAGTCTAGTGGAAGATGTTAAAGGACAGACAAAGCATAAAGTTTGAATCATCACTAAAATGGTTGGGACCACTCTTTTACCCATTCTATTCCCTTCCTTTTCAAAACTAGTGAGGGTTTTCTGGTGGTCGAAAAGTTTTTTGGGATCATGTGCCCAGCCCTTTGATGGGTATTTTTAGCCATTTCAATTTTCATGGATAAAAAGATTAAAAAGAAAAATGTTGTATGTTTATAATAACTTAAAAGGGAGACTTTGATTTGACCATAAAAGAAAAGAGAGAGAGATAACAAAGAAAAATATAAAAGCACCGTACAGATTTGATATTCAGAAAATTGACTCGTATATATATTAGGCCAATGGGAGTGGGATATCTAACACCACACGACCGCCATTTTTTATAATATGTACATCTTAATTTAATTTCTCAAGCATTAAAAATTTGTTTATATATAAAAAAAATTGATTTTGATAATATCAATTAATATAATTTTAATTTTTTGAGTGAGAAAAAGTTTAATTAAACTCTTTTAAGGAATCACTCTCAACTAATTCTTTTCACTTTTTCAATACCTTCAAAAAGGGAACACAGGAGCTAGCTCATATGATTTAGCCATATATGGTGCAGCCCCCCAAAGGGGGAAAATGTTACTCATTTTTTGGATAACATGTCAATGAAAGAAAATTAAATTTATACAAAACAAAATATGTTAACAAATAGCAGTTTTGTCAGTATGAAATGCGGCCAATATTTCATACAAATTTACACATGAAAATGAAAAATTCTTAATGCATGCCCTTAATTGTTGAAAAGAGAGAGCTTCTTTAAAAATAGTGAGAAGAAAAATAAATTAAGTCAAAATATATGATGCAATCTAGGATGAAAATGAAATTTACAAATATGTAAGAGAGGAGGGGACATGTCCATTCCATAAAATCTTTCTGCTTGTTCTTTTTCAGTGTTTTTGTCGCTTCTTGTGGGCATATTGATGACAAGGGTGGCCATGCGAGAATGAAAGAAAAGGTTTATGAAAATTTTTATTTTTCAAAAGGTTAAATTTTTATATTGTTAGATTATTTTAAATATGTGTATACGATAAAAAAATTATATAAATCTAGAAGTAATTTGATAGTGAAAAACTTTGAAAGATTGAACTTTCTATAAATTTATCTTGAATGAAAGTAGGAGACGTCTAGACTCTGGGGTGATTAGATGAAGGATGTGCTTTGTTGTCTTACTAATAAATCCTGTCAAGTAAATTATATTAATATTTTAATTTAACTCGATTGTACTTAATATTTTTTGAAGCAGTCAGGTGTTATCTTTTTTCTATGTATATGTCTTTTAATCTCTGTTGTTTAAAAATATACTTTATATTAATTTTATTAATCTATATTAAAATATGAATTTGGAGAACATATATTGATAAGAGAGCCCCAATGTATGTATGGATGCATGTATAATATGTGGAGATTAATAATCTTTTGTTAGAAGAGAACCTGAAAAGGCAGTTATTTCTGTTTAATAATCATTCTCATATTATGAGAGACAGAGAGAGAGTGACCAATTAATGCTCATTGGTTTTGCTAGAGCACTAAATGAAAGAAACAATCACGAGTATGTATTCCCCATAATATAGACATGCATACATACGCAATTACACACCACAATAGCCATTTTATCTTTGCTAGAGCTTGTTAGAATTGAACCTGTCATATCCTTAAAGCTCATGATCCATTTTGTGACCAAACTTTCAGTATAACATTTAGTTGATTAATGGTATCTCTATGCCCCTAGGCCATAGCAAACAATTTGTGTCACTTGTTATATGAAGGTTTGCTTGTCAATGCTATAAAAATTCTCTCATAACCCTTCAAACCCCTCTCCTTTCATCTTCAACCAAGCTTTTCTTCTTCTCTCTTCTTCATCTTCACTCGCATTCTATTTTTATTTATTAAAAATATGATGCAACAAAGTAAGGATCCACATTTTTTCTTTATACGAAATTTTTTATTCTCAAAACTATCGTTATTATGATTGTCTCATAGACACTGGGATTATGGATTTACATAAGTTCGATTTGGTTTAGTTTTTGGCATAAAAAAATTCAACCAATCTAGTTAGTTTATCAAAAAATTAAACTTATTCGATTTTAATTTTTAGATAGTTTAATTTGATTTTGGGCAGTTTAGTTTACAATAATTTATAGTTTTTAATTTCAATAATATATATATATATATATATATATAACACCAAATTAATTAAAAGAAAGAGACTAAATTAATTATAAAAAATAATTTTATTGAAATAAAAATATATAAATATAATATTATATGTATACAAAATATAATTTTTTTTTATATATCAAATTGGTTTAGTTTTAACCAAACTGACAATTGAACCGAATTAATTAAAATTTATATTTTAAAAATTAATTTGAATATTATTTTTCCAATTTTAATAAATTTTTAGTCAATTTAGATCAACTCGATCGATTTGATTTAATTTCTAACATTGGAGTGTATGTTTCAAAGGTGGCATTTTTTAGATTGAAATAGGAATGTCTTAATCTTTCCCGATGGAGCACTACTTAATTTCTTCTGTGTTTTAGGAAGCTTTTTATGGATAAAATCTATAGCGGGATATAAGCGCTTCATTAAGAATGTATTTGAATTTTGTGTTTTATCTCTCAATTTTTTTATTAATTTTTTTCCGCAACATTTATGAAAGGTTTCTGGAAGACTTTATCTAATTAGAACGACAAAAGCCGGTCAGAAGCTGAATCCCTTGGTGCTTTTGCTTTAAGGTTGTCTCAACCAATCAAAATTTTGTTTCATTTATAAAAAGGAAATTTTTGTTTTTTATTTGGACATCTAGCATTAAACTAGAAGGAAAACCATGGGCTGCAAAAGACCAAAATACACGAGCAAAGACCAGACAAGGGGAATGATCAAAGAGTTTAGCAGGAGAATAAACTAATAATTGGGCGTTTCTTTCTATTTTATAAAAAGAAAAGGTTGATAATCGGTATGGACTCGTTCTTTCTATTTTATAAAAAAGGTGATCACGTGCCCAATCCCTTGATGGTTTGCTCTCCTTTGTTTCCATCACAAGATTGATGATTGAGTCTGATGGTAATATAACGTATGTGTTAGTTACTTTTTGGGGTGTATTAGAGATTATTACATACCAACCCAACCAATTTTTTTATTTTTTAGATGCTTGTGGGTTGATGACTGTAAGGATACATATTAGAGTATAGGAATATAAAGCATTTTTGTTAATGGGCGTATAATGCGTAATTACTTTGTAAGTCAGTACAATCAGCAGCCAACACTAACCGCAAGAGTTACAGTGATCCTCAAGAAATCTTGAAACAATTTTGTTTCACTAAACAAGTACCTTACCCAATTCAAAAATAAAATACCTGGGTAAAACAAATTCAAGAACCCGTGACCGAAAAAAATCCAAGGAAGAGGCCACGAAAAAAAATAATAATAGAAATCTCTAAATCAAAACCTCCTCTGATGCCATGATAAAATTAGGAAAAATAAATAAAAGAGAAAAATTTTCAAGTAGAGAATAGGAGAGAATATGAGACTATAAGAAATATATCTCTAATTATTCAATCTAAAATACAATACAACTAAGTATATTTATAGACAACATAAAAGAAAATTAATAATAACTAATTACAATTAATAGTAACTAATTACAATTTCCAAAAAGGAGTGTATGAGTTGGTAACAGTGGTAGATCTAGGACCTCTGGATCAGTGGCAGCAATCTATTTAAAAAAAATTAATAATTATTATTATCATATATATGAAGACAGAGATATAAATGTTAAAATCACAAAATTTTAATATATCTAATCAAATAAATTACATACTTTATAACTGTCTTTTACGTGATTTCATGTTTTGAAATCATTAAATGATCAGTTCATTGTCAATGTTATTGAATACATCTCTCTCATATAAGTCACTAGATAATCATTTATCCATGCATCTCCTATTTGATTATGCAATCTATTTTTCACAATCTTTATAGTAGAAAATACTCTTTTTACAATTGCTGTGACAATAAGCAAAATCATTGCTAACTTTAAAAGAAAAATAAATTAATAGATAAACAATATGTCTTCTTTCAACCAACTTCTCTGAAAGATTATTGACTCCCTTCTAAGATGCAAATTCAACTTTGCTACGCATATCAATGATGTAAGTCTCAAGTTGATTATCAAGCATCACTAAATCAGTTGAAAAAAATTCACGTGGATAAAACTTAAGAAATTCAATCAACCTTGTCTCATCAAAAGCAAAGAACAAATTGGTCGGATTCAAACAAGTCATACAAAGGAGCAACCGAGTATTTATCTTACTAAAATGATCATCCAGTTCTTGAAGCTGCATGTCCATAACAGTATAAAATAATTCAACACGATATTGATACTTTATTGTAATAGCATGCATAAAGACTTCCATATTATGAATGTTAATGGCATCCATATTGCAAAATAAAGTTACTTTCTGCAATAAAGACTTACATCCATTATCCCTCATAGTTTGTTATCGTTGCTTTGTGATGTTAACCAAGTTCATAGCATTGATAATGTCTTGATCTTTCTTTTGCAACGCATGTGACAATTCATTTGAAATACGTAAGACAATTTTCATCAAATGCAATAATAAAAATCCTCTAACAAATATAAAAGACCATTAGCTTCAGCTCTTTGATATGCATTTGATCCATCTTCTTTTATAATTTCAAGAACATTAATTATAGCAGAATACATCAATATAAAATTGATCAAAGTTATATAATGTAAACTTCAACAAGTATCAGCAGCTTGTTTAAGACTAGTTTCTTTATTCAAACCTTGCCTACTTAGAATTTCTCCTTTTCCCAATACCTCTCTAACCACTATAAAAAAACTGTTATTTAGTGGTGGATATTTAGTGGCGGTTTTGAAAACCGCCACTAAGTAAACACACAGTGGCGGTTTATTTAACCGCCACTATATAGTGGCGGTTTTGTGTGAACCGCCACTATTTAGTGGCAGTTCACACAAAACCGCCACTAGTTGCTGCAGTAGTTAGAAAATGTTATAATTCTTTCATCTGTGCTCCGTTTTTAGCAAATTTTATATCGTTGGAAAGCTCTTTGAGTCTAGTTTCCAATGATTAAGTTTTATTTGAAAATTCTTTACCTATTAAGAGTTATGACTAAAAGAGTAGGTGAAGTTTGTGACTAGTTGTATTAAATTTCTCTATTTTGTAACCCTAACATATTTTTGTATGGTTACTTCACAAGGATAGCTTCTTTGATGCATCTTCCATACCTTTGGGATGCAATGGTAAGCGTGAAATCCAAGTGAGGGATTTAGCTCTCTTTTGTAAGAGTATATACATATCTTGTTAAATTTTTTTTTTTTGGGATAAAGAAGAAATATCTTAAAACACAAGAGGCATATCTCTCATTATATTTTTATCTATGTATTGAGTTAAATCTTTAACCCCTGGTGTTAATGCCTCTCTCTTTATTTTCATATATATTTCTTTATGGTTGCCTCCACTATTCACTACCAAAGCAGTCTGGAGAACCTGTTTCCAAAAGCTAGCTGTTCAGGTAGGAGAGCCAAGCTACTTATGTACCCCATCAGGCAGCTCATACTACTATATGGGACTTTGGTATCTCATACTCTATCATGATTATAGTGACAATCTTAACTAAACTATTATTAAACTTGTTAAATCCCTCAACCCTAAAATCTATACGTATATATACTTCCTCCGTCATTGATCATACGTATTTCTCTATTGTCACTGCTACTATTCATCTTAAGTTGTGCTACAATAATCCAGATTACAAATAATTGAAGTCAGACAAGATTAATTGTGGATTACATAGTAGGTAGTACTTTGTTAATAAGCTTTGCGATTATCGATACGAGAAATAACTAATATAATATATTTTTGTTGAAGATATGGAAAAAATTAATTATGAATTATATAATCAATTTATGTTAAAGTTATAAAAAAATTAATTGAAAATTAAATTGATGTAATTTAAAATTATTATATAGTGGTTGTTCACCCCTCTATCAAGATTATAGATGTTTAGTATTTGATAATTTAATGATAGAAAATTAAAATAACATCTAAGTTATATTAAGTGGCATCTAATGAATTATTTATCTATTTCCACTAGGTTTTATATATATTATATATAATATGTGCCATTAACCCAAAAAGCCAAAACGTGATTGTGATTCCTTTAGCATTATATATATTATAACAACATAGAGGCAATACAATGGAAAAGGGACAACAATTCATGACTCCTGCGTCGGTTTCCAACATCAAAAGGAATTTTAAAAAATATATAATTAAAATAAAGCCATATTTGACATTCATCAGGACATGTGTAGGAAGTTCATGTTTTTTGCCCAGAAAATTCATGCCTTTTCCTAGAAAAAGAAAACATGATTTAGCAGTATTTTTTTAAATTCCTTAACAAAATATAATACTGATGAATCAGAATCCAAACTGATATATGTGTTGATAAAAATATGTGGTGTTCATCCAGGAATCCAAACTAAAAGAAATCAACAATCACACATACTTAAGATTAAATTCAGAGAGAGGAATCATGTACAGACTTAATCTATCGTTAATCAAATTAGATTAAATATCTTAAATTAATAAAAAATTAATTATAAAAAAATTAGGATCAAACTAATTTTTATTAATTTTCTTTTGTAATATCTTGATATTCAAAGAACTAATAGATAAAATATTTTTTAATTATTTATTTAATTACCTTTCATTAAATTTTTATTTTTAAACAAAATAAATTATAATTTTTCTCTAAAAATAAATTATACTTCTTGCAATTTTTATTCTTTTCATTAAATTTTATTATTTCCAGTATTCCTTCTTCTATTTTTTCACCTTTCCTTCCCAAATTTCAAACCTCAACTTTTTTTTTTTTAAGTATTCCCTCCTCTAATTTTTCTAATACCCCCAATTCTAATCTCATTTCCCCCCAAATTAATTCTTGGTGGCAGCCTCGAGACGACACACATGACTTCACCCTCTTTTTTTCTCTTCTTAGCCCTAAGCCATTTTCTATTCAACACACACGTCTTCTATATTCTTTCTCTCTTTCCCTACCCTGTCACCCCATCAATCACGAGGCTCCCTGATTTCCGGCGACGTCACCACCACCCACGACCGTCGTCTCGCTGGAAGAGTGTCTCCGTTTGAGGTAAGCTGAAACCCACTCTGTTCTGCATTTGTTGTGGTATTCTTTTCTTCCTTGCAAAATCCCTAATTGTTGGGAACCAAAATGGTTAGTTAAAAATTTGGTTTCGATTTCCTAACACTTCTCCATGATTTCTAAAGCTTTGGGATCAATTTTTACCATAGAACTGAGGGGAAAACAAATTTTGGGTCTGGTGGACTGTCTAGCGTCAGATGGAGATGACAGTATGATTTTTCTGGTCAAATGCTTAATTAATCCGTGTTGTGATATTTTGGGATTAGTCTTAACTTAAAATTGTGAGTTTTGGAAGTTAAATCATGGAAAAAGGGGCTGAGAGGGGCACCTTTGTTGGCTTGGCCGAGAGCTGTGATACTTCTGCTGCTATTGTGTTTTTTCTTTGCTATTGTAATTCATTTTTCTGCTGGTCTGCACAAGAATTTTGATTGGATGTCTTCATTTTATCTTTTTTACTTCTGTACATATCAGTCCTTTTGGAACTAAAGCTTTTAGAATTTTGTTTGGGATCTTTTTTTTTTTCTTTTTAGATAGGATGGTGAATGACATGCTATAATATTTAACTTCTAAGCATGAATTAATTTTACACAGCCTCTATTTCATTCCAGATCCTGTTGTACAAACTTGACACATGATGAAGAGATATAAACCAAGTGAACCAGACTTAAGCTACTGCATAATTTTCTTTTTCCTACAAACCGAGAACAGAGTGACATTTGCAGAAGTGTTGTTGTGGAATGTTTTGAATTAATTTTGGCTGAGATAGAATGAAAATTTAGTGTTATAATAATAGAATGACAATTTAGTGTTATAATAACACTCTAATATAAGTTAAGTCTTACATGTGGAATAGGACTTTAAAGAAGGGTAGTTGATAGAATCTTAGGAAAGTAACAAATTCTATCTTATGGAATGTATTTGGTATTATAAAAATACAATGTTATTATGTTTTATAAAGTATGTTAAACATCTTGATTGATGAAGTAATAGAAATAAATGATAATTAATAATACTAATATTTTAGCTATATTTGTCAGTTATGTTATTGCCTGTTGATGTGATAGAAAATGATACATAAAGGTGCATACACATTCCCCATCTTTGCAATGGGAAATAGGAGTGCTTTGCCACTTAAACATGATGAGATTTATTTGAGGCTGTATGGTTGAACTAATGTTGGTATTGTAAGAGTTACTTTTATGATTATAGAAAGATTAACATCCTGATATTGATATGATTGATTTGTAGAAACAAACAAGCATGTGAATGGTATACATCTATGTGTGTATCACATAAACTTGTATGTATGTGGTTTAATTAGAATGATTGTGACATGTGGGTATGAATGATTAAAGTGGATAGTTATGTGAGATTGTATTGTTTTTTGGGTTCCATTTGAAACTAATTTACTGCTGAAAATTTTGCACTAAGGGGGCCATAAGAGGAAAATATGACAACTTTTGATGTTACTGGTTTTATGTGTCTTTGAATGACCAAATCCACTCCTAAAATCATGAAACTTTGTGGAAAGGTTCTTTGTATTGTAATAAATTGATATGGAAAGTTTTAAGCTAGATAATGCTGGTTTTCTTGTCAAATAGGCATGAGAACATCACTTTCCCAGTATAGAGGAAAATCTAAACAGTTTAGGAATTTGGTTTGGTTATGGTAGTTAAAGGTCTCTTTTTGACCTAAAATTTTTATGGCATTTAGCCAAGACATAATTCTAATGATCTCCAAAGTTTCATTGCATTTTTATATGTCTAAGATGGTTTGTTGCACATAAGAACAGAACTAATGGCAGAATTGGGAAATTCTGATATAGGAGTACTAAAGTGATAATTTGAAGAGTCAATCTTGGATTTTTGGGCTGATATTTTTATCCTAGTATGCCAATACATAAATAAGGACGTATACAAAATTTCATGAATTATGGAGCTCTAAATCAATACCAGAATTTTTGTTAAGTCATAGCTAAAATCAACCTTAAAACAGAATTTAGGTGCATGCTTATTTCCTTGAGTTTGGGCACTTAATTTTCTATTTTAGGTGTGCAAGATGAGTTAAAAAGGGAACTTAATATAGTATTTTGGCCCTAAAAAGGATATGTAAAAGATGGTAATATCTTATAGCAAAACCTAAGAATTAAGGGTTACTGTTAGCCGGGCAATTTATGTTATCAAGCTTAAACCATAATGTGACCCCAAGGTTATTGTTTTCAGCTATAATTCCCTAGTTTGTTCACAAGGTTATTGCACTTTTTCTATACTATTTCAGTTCACAAATCACCACCACCAATGTTTCTTAAAAATTGAATATTAGATGCTACAATAAATTTATTTAAATGTTTAAAATATCTACATTGTTGCATTAATGAGGTTAGCTGTCCTTGTTGTTTTACCATATTATTACAAGTTTAAATTCATAAAGTGGAAAAAAATCAATTAGTATATTTTAGCATGTTACTTCTCTTGTGGCTTTAATAGTCATCTAATAACATGTTTTTTAGCAACCATTTTAATTTGTTAGTTTTTATGCAACATTTAGAGTTATATACTAGAAAAGTGATTATAAATACTAGAAATTACAATTTGATAGTGGAGAATATATAGATAAAATTAGTAGCAGGTAAATCTAGAATTTTCTAAAATTTATTTATATATTTTTTAAAAAAATTTTACACTTAGCGGCAGTTGAAATTGCCGCTATTTTTTTAAAAGAATCTAAAATAATAGCGGCGGTTTTATAATCGCCACTAAATTGATTTAGTGGCGGTTGGAGATAAAACCGCCACTAAATTCATTTAGTGGCGGTTTTGTTGAACCGCCACTAAATCAGTGGTGGTTTTACACTCAAAACCGTCATTGAATTTAGTGGCGGTTGGAGCCAAAATCGCCACTAAATGTATTTAGTGGCGGTTATTCCCGCGGTTAGTTATAACCGCCACTAAAAAGCTTGTGACGCATGATTTAGTGGCGGTTTTCAAAACCGCCACTAAATATGCTTATGGCGGTTAAAACCGCCACTAAATGTGGATAAAAACCGCCACTAAATTCAATTTTTCTTGTAGTGAACATTGACTATTTGTTTTTTACAAAGCATGTCATGTTGTTTGCAAGATCCCCCAACAACATTTAATAATGTAGACAATAAATTAAAAAGAGAGACAACTTCAATGTGATTTTTGGCAATAGCAATTAACATAAGTTGTAATTGATGAGCAAAATAATGTACATAAAATGCAAATAGATTCTCCCTTAAGATCAAACTTTTGAGACCACAAAATTCCCTTACATGTTAGCACCATCATAACCTTGTTGAAGGATTCTTGATATACTAAGCCCATGTTTGCAAAACAATTCATCAATTATCATTTTCAATGATAAAGCTGCAATATCTTTAACATGAACAATACAAAGAAAACACTCAACAATATTACTATTTTTGTTAAGATAACGCAAAGCAACAGTCATTTGCTTCTTATTTAATATGTCACGGGTTTCATCAACAAGAATAGAAAATAGTTTATCTCTAAAATCAATAGTAATAGCAGTAGTGGTTTCCAAAAAGAAATTTTAGAAGTTTAATATTGATTGATTCATCATGACCACGAAAAGCTAATCCTTGCTTTAATAGAAAGTGAATGCAGTCAATTAACACTGTTAAACGCCTTCAATATAAGTCACGAACTTGTTCAAATTGCTTAGATATTGCAACTTCAATATGTTGAGTCTGATTCATCAAATTTTGACTCTTCTTCCAAGTAATATTATGAGCACTATTAGGACCTCCAACATAAGATAAGAGTCTTTGTTTCTTATTCCATTTTTTGAATCCCTCTGGAACAAATGCATCACCACCTAATTGGTTTCCAAAATCAGGCCTAAAAATAACAATATAAGCAAAATGCAGCATTTTTTTCTATACTATACTCTAACCAATTGTCCAATTCATTAAACTAAAAGGGACAAAATCTCTTTAAAGAATTTCTAATTTTTCTTTGGGGAAAATTATGTTGAGTAGGTTGGCATGATCCTTTTTGTAAATATTTTTTTTGTATCTTATTTCGATCATTAGGATGATATACTGAAATTTTCATTCGCTTTTTTGAATTTAACGCTAACTCTTCTAAATTAATTTCAATTTATTGCTCATTTAATGGTAATTTCCGTTTCAAAAATCTTTCTATTACAAAAATTTTTCCTCTTCTAAATTCTAATTGTATAATCAATCAATCAATTTGATAGAATTAGAGCTCAAATTTCAAGCTTTTACAAAGAGGTCTCTAACAATGGAATGAAAAAGAATAAAAGGTGGACTCACTGGCAATTGCCGCTGGTGATTGGTGGCTATCGAAGGTAATGGGCCGGTGGCAGACTGGCGGTCGAAGACGGTAGTGCACTGTTGAGAACTAGAGAGGGAGAGTTGATGGGAGATCGAGAGAGGAGATGACGATGGTGGTCACCTGGTCAGGTTGGCAGACTGGCGATCAAACTTCGAAGGCAAGCTAATGATGGACGATCTTGAAAGGGAGAGACAGAGAGTTGATGGGGTTCTGAGGATCGAGAGAGGAGAAGAATGAAAAGGGGGTTCAAAAATTAAAAAGAAATGGGGGCAAAATTATAAAAAAAATTATGGTATTATATGTAAATATTTAAAATTCAGGGGATGCATGTGACTCCGCCTTTAGTTTGTAGGTTTATATGTATTAAGGGTGTAAATTAGTTGGTTTACTTGTTAAATCTTAACAGATCAAGTGCTCTCTCTGTTATGTATAAATACATGCACTCTTAGGCCTAGCTAATGAAATCAAGTCCAATTCACTTCAAATTCTACCTAAATTCCCTTTTGCTTGAGACTAAAAGCTCATTTCTATTGCCCAACAGCTCTTGTCTGCCGTCTGGAGCACTAATCAATTTAATCCTGCGATAAATGGTACAGCACCTTCATTGGCAACAACTCGAAAACCTGGTATGGTTACATTCACTCATCCGATTTTTATAAAACTAGATGATAAAAACATCTTGTGGCAACAACAAATCCTGGCAACAATTAAAGGTGACGAACTAGAAATTACATTACAGAACAAGATCAAATTCCTAAACAATATGCTTCGATAAAAGATGAAGTTGCAGATAGACTAAATGTTGAGTTTTTAAGATGGAAACGTCAAGATCAACTTCTTTTCTTCTGGATGCTTTCATCCATAAGTAAGGAATGCTGACAATAGTGGTTGATTAAACTTAGATGTGAGAAGAACAGCCAAATATGGACCATAATTCAAGCCTTTTTTGCCTCACAAACAAGGACAAAAGTTAGACAATTCAAAGTAGAATTAAGGAATACCAAAAAAGGAGACAAAAGTATGAATGTGTACTTCCTTAGAATCAAAGATCTTGTGGATTCCTTAATTGTCATTGGCACCAAATGCCAGTCAAAGTGATCATATTGGGCCAATATTTGATGGATTGCCAAGATTGTGATCCATTTATCACAGTTGTAAAGTCTAGATTGGATCCCTATGCTGTAAATGAAATTGAATCCCTACCCTTGGCACAAGAAGCCGATCTGCCACCCAAAAAAAATATGTTAAGTAGCGTAAAAAAAAATATCAACATCGACCACTGATTCGAAGATAGGGGCAGATCTAGAAATGTTGGTTAGTGGGAGCAAGAAATAGTCTATAAATATTTTTACTAAAAAAATATTATAAATATACATAAGCAATAAAAAATGATATAAAACACACAAGATATAAACTTATTGGATGGCATCGTGGTGAGTTACAGCTAATTTTTAAATTTAATTTTTAAAAAAACTTACTAGGTAGAGTACTCTTAATAAGATGAGTTGTTATAATTTATCATGTAGGGACAACATCTAAATTTTTGTAGGGAAAAATTTACTACATATATTAATTAAAAAAATTGCTTGTGGGGGCAATTATATAAGGTGGATCCACCTCCGTTTGAAGGAGAAATAACCGTAAAATAAATCAAGGTAATAATTTAGAAGTGGTTTCAGAAGAAATTACTATAACAATCCTAGTAAACACTAAAAAAAATTTGCTTTTTAGCTTTAGATAAAATTACCTTTAGCATCAGTTATGAATGATACTAATAGGTTTAGTATCAGTTTTTAAAACTGATGCTAGACTTGGTATCGTGAGCAATTTAGCATCAGTTTTTACAACTGTTTAAATGATGATACTAGGTGTTTTAAATAACATTAGTTACAACTAACATTAAATTTTACTTCTAGTGTCAATTATGACTGACGCTATAAATAGCATTAATTGCAACTAAAGTTAAATTTTACTTTAGTGTCAGTTATGACTGATGCTAATATGTAATCAGATAGGGAATTGATCAATACTTTTTTATTTGGCGTCAATTATGAAACGCTGGATTCTATTGGATGAAAATTCTAAATTGGACTCAGTTTTAAGCAATGCTAGTTTGACACTACTTGAACTTTTTTTTCTTTTTTTTTTATATATAACAATAAGTTATGCTTAATAACCACATAGAATCAAAAGACCTCCAATGGATAAGTATCAAAACAAATATATAATTGATAATAAAAGTGTTGCATACAATATCCAAAA
This sequence comes from Biancaea sappan, assembly GCA_037074585.1. Classification (NCBI taxonomy): domain Eukaryota; kingdom Viridiplantae; phylum Streptophyta; class Magnoliopsida; order Fabales; family Fabaceae; genus Biancaea; species Biancaea sappan. Next base: position 49,736,975 of record CM073496.1, on the reverse strand, counting down.
AGACACAAAAATTTATCATTGTTCAAGTAAACAAAAAAAAATACATAATCTTAAATTGAGTCAAGCGCTTCATGTCTAACTTCTCCTTTGTACTTGGTTCATCAAGGCCCGGTGATTCTATATCAACACAGACCCAAACATTTATACCTAAAACTATGGACCAAACAATTTGACCTGGCGTTGCTAGCTTTGTAATCCACATCATGCATATACTATGGTTTGGGACCCCTCCAAAATCGGGTAGCTTGATTAATTTTTCAAAGCCACAGAGGTTTATACTTCTCAACTTTGGAAGCACCTATGAATAAGCAAAGGATTGTAGGGGAAGACAATTAGTAATAACCAACAACTGAGAATTTGAATTTAATATACATTTTGCCATACGCTGCAGTACGTAAGATGAACAGTTTTATAAACAAGAGAGAATTCTAGTTTATTATGTCATGTAACTAAGAAACCTTTACTACACAGCGAGATTAGTTGTATAAATCTATCAATATGAACATGTTGAAAGATAATGAAGACAGGGATGTTATGAAAAACTGACATACCAAACTAGTTCCCCAAACTCCAAAAAAATTGCCAGAAGGATCAAGAGCTTGTTACGAACCTGGTCATCGAACATGAGTATAATGTGAAAATAATAAGCTTTTTAAAAGAAAAAAATGGTACAGATACACCAGACTTACATAAAGAGCGCAAAACAAGGCAATTATCATACTTGCAAGGAATATGGCAGATGCATAGATACAATCAGAACAGCCATGGAATTTAGCATCTGAAGACAACAGAACAGCCATGGAATTGAGTTTAAAAAGAAAGACATGAAACAGCAGCCATGTAGTCTTAAAGCAGCAGCATCAACAGCTTCAGGTTCCACAGTTAATAAGATTCAAACAACAAACTATTTCTGACACTGTTAAAGGATGTAGGACGTGCTAAGATTGAATTCACTGAGAACTGATAAGACATGAATTTAGTTTAAAAATCTAAGTATGTGATCCATAATAAAATGGCTTTTACCAGGAAATTATTTATTCACAAATAAAAGAATCTAAAAATACTTAATAAAATATGACTTACAGGATGTTAGAAAAAAATTTCTAAATTTTCTAAATAAAAGCCAAAAAAAAAAAAAAAGAACATATACTTAATGAGGTGCTACAACTTACATGACAGTTTCATACCTAAATTCCTTTCATAAGAAAGAAGCCCATGAAGTTCACCTTCTAGGACCTGGACAAACCATATATGACGCATAAATTGCAGAGTATCAAGTAAATATAAATGTATGTACACTTGAGGCTTCTTGGGAAAAAGAACAGAAACAAATATAATATTGTTGAACTAGTTAGTGCTAAGGGTGTTAAGTATATGGCAAAATGAGTGCAAAAACTAGCTAAAGCAAAAAAGCCACTTCACTGATTCGGTGAATACGTCAGATGCGAGGCTGATGAATAGGTAAGTTGGAACAAAGACTCTTTAATTAGAACAAATCCAAATACTCAATATCAGCACATCAACAAAGACTCTTTTAATTAGAACAAATCCAAATACAGCAAATTAAAATTTACAACTTGTAAACTCATTAAGATGCTCCACCAGGCTTCAGCTATAAGCTAGAGAGGAAATTATGAAACTCATTAACTCTTTTGACAGTCTTTGAGCGGATAAATATAAGCTAGTTGATCTCAAATCAGTGAAAAACTACTTTATATGAAAGATAATGTTAACACCAACCAATCAAAATAATTTAATAAAACAAAAGGGTTAAAATCATATATTACCCTATCAAAATCTCTTTTTGGATAAGAATATAATCAAAAAAAGTATGGCCACTCTAACTGTCCAATCATAAATCAAAGCACAAATTTTAATATAATTTATCATTAGATAACCAAAATTACATGCTTCAAACTACACTTCCACCATGTATAAATATAGACACAGATGTTTATCTAACAAGGAAAATGACTTCAATTTTTTTTATTATGAAGATTACTCCAAGGATTTTTCTTGGTTCGTGGTTAGTTCCAGGGTCTCTACCCAGTGAATTATAGGGTGTCAGCTAAAATTATACATTACTCTGCCTAGTTCTCTTTTGTTATCGAGTCCATGCTTTTGTTTCAAACAAGCTATAATAAAGAGAAAGCAAACTCAACATTTAATTACTTAATATCATACACTTTCCAAACTGAATTGTCCTAGCAATTATGGCATAAATCCTGAAATTGAATCCTGCAATCGAATTCCTCTTATTCTATTTTTAATGTAGTATGTTATACCAAAGTCGTTTTGTGACAGTCTGTTGATGAACCAATCTCAATGTATTACACATCTTTCCTACACCAATATATATAAAGCATATTAATTAAAGAAACAAATAGCAGATAGTAAAATGTATGAGCATATGTACACAGGAGTCTATACTTTCTCATGTAAAACACAAATGTAGATCCAAGAAAAGCCTTCTTTGAAACTGCAGGAATAAATAAATGTATTATTAACAGAGGCCAAAACCTAGATAAATTTCAGTTCACACCAAGGCTGGCTTGGCTAAATTCTGGAATTATTGATTTCACTAAGTTTCATTTACAAGTTTGCTTAAGAACAAAGCCTATCACCACTCTCTCAATTGAGTAGGCATTTACACATACATATTCACACAGACACAGGGACAAACACACACATACATACCTTCAATGTGGCAATGAATGGTGAGAAGAGATCTCGTTGCAATCCACCCTCATATAGGTTAACTAGAACATGATTTGAAGTAGTTACTAAAATCTGAACTAGTCTCCAAGCACATACAAAGATATTAAAAATTGAAGTTAATTAGGCAGAAATTCCATGAAATCCTATTGTCCAGAGAGGTTGCTATGTGGCTGTATTATTTACAATGCCTTTGCTGAACAAATGTCTAAATAGGCGACTTAGTATCAACGCATCAGCAACATCTGTTACCTATGCAAGACATCATAACAAAGCTCAACATCTAGCATCAAAGTACAATAAAACCTTAATGGGGGATCAATAGGGGAAAAAATTACCATAAATTCATCAAGTCATGATAAAATAACCTCTACACAAGAGCGAGTTAATCAAATTCAGAACTCTGAACATGAACTGAAAGCAGAACAAGATATAAACTGCAAGATTTGAACTGCTATATCAACAGGAAACGTGATAAATACGAGAATAACTGAACGTATACCTTACAGGTTTTTCAGAAGCTGTTTTGCGATCCAATTGGCAGGCACCAACATTCTCAAAAAGCTTATCATAGAGTCTCTGAAGTTCTCTCAGAGTGGCTACATGAGAAAAGAAAATATTTGATAAACATAATTGATCGAAGAATATGAAATGAGAAGGAGCAGAAAAGCTGTAATTCTTCGTTCATACTCAACAAGAGGCCCTACTCAGATTAATTCTGTAACTGAAACAAATTCCAATACTCATGAAATGAGAAGGAGAAGAAAAGTTTCAAATCCCCTCCGATACAACACAAAAATAAAATCAATAATGACATACAAAATGCAATATCACCAATATTAAAAAAATTCAATGTTAAAGGATCCAGAGAACTAGTGACCATGAGATAATGACGATGGAGATAAGAATTAGATAATGAGATGATGGTGTACAAAGGTTGGGTTCAGATAGGATTTAGGCATGAATCAAATCGAACTGAATCAAGTTGATTTGCTAATTTTTGGATCTTTTTTTTTTTAGCAGCTTGGTTTGTTTTTGAGTGGTTTTGTATAATTTTTTTTTTAGGTTGATTCGATTTTGGACAATTTGTTACCCTAAAAAAATTTTTAAAAAAGAAAAAAAATTCTCACTTTTATCTATTTAAATTAAAAAAAACCCAGTACAATGTATTTTTTTTAATTTGTTATTTTCTTTCTTACTTCTATTTTGTCCTTGCCCCATTAGCTTTTCATGTTTGTTTTCGAGTTTGGAAGATTATGTTAAACTTTTTTCCCTTTGTAAGTCATTTCTTATCGTATTCTATTTTCCTGTTTCTGAAGCCATTGAAAGATTGACAAGAAGATTGTTCATAGCTCTGGTCACTCCCAGGTGTGATCAATTTGCTGTTTGAGATACTTGGCACAAGTTATGCAGACACTGATTTTTTTAAACTTCTTTTGGCATTTGGTTGGGCTCACATATCAGTAGAAAATTGTACATATCGAATGTCATTGTTGATTTGACCATTTGCAGTTCCCAAAACTATACACACGTACATGTAAACACATATAAAAGAAACAGAGGCTGGAGGCGAAAAGGGGGAGGGGGTATATTATAATTTAATATATATAAATATATGAACTGAACCGAACCAAAAATTTTACAATTTTAAAAACTGATATGGACCTTATTGTTTTGATTTTTAGCAATTTTAGCTCGATTCAGTTTGGCTCCATTGGTTTAGATCAGTTTTAAACATCCCCAAATAGAACTAGTGTCGTTTGGCGCACATCAAAAATAGAGAAAAGAAGAGGAAATTTTTATTTTATGGCACAATTCTAATAAGAGGCAAAGTTTATCATTTTGCTATTATTTTTTAAAAAAATAAAATATTTAACATGAATTACAACTAATGTTAAAAAATTGATGTTAAATAATTTTTAAAAATTACATTCTATATGTTTAACGTCAATTTTTTATAACTAACACTAAATATCTAACGTTATATTTGAATTCTTTTGTAGTGAAAGGTGGCTCTTATAGGTTAGACATGGAGGAAGTATTATTTACCAATTATGCAACAGGCTGATCGTACTGCTATACAATGTTATTTTCGATCGGTCATAATTTTCAAGCCAATTGTATTATCACGAGTGATTCAAGTTGTCAAGAGATTTTGAGTTAGGCAGTTACATAAAAAATAAAAAATAAAAATTCTTTTAAGCATATTGTCGATGCTATAGAGAAGAAAATGTTTGTGATTTTTGTAAATTAAAAAATTAAGTGAAAAAATAAAAGTAAACATTAAAAGTAAAACGCAAATAATGAAAAGGAATCAAACTGAAACAAAATAAAATAATAAATGAATGTAAAATTAAAATAAAGTTACGATACTAAATTGAAAGATGAAAAAAAAACTGTAAGACAGCTAAAATTTGAAATAAGTTTTAGAGACAAAAAAAATATTGGTAAAGAAAAATATTTTTATTTAAGATATTTTATCAAGACTTCCAAACATCAACTTAAACATAATTTCATAATAATATTAATATTATTTTTAAGACTTCCAGCTTTTTCTTACTTCGTTAGTCATACAGCTTACAAGCATGTGGAAGCGGAGAGATTGCTGTAATAGATCTTTTGCAATGACTACAAAGTGAAATTTATTAATTTTGTTTGTTTTCAGCGTTAATGTTAACATTGAAATATTTTTATCTGACCATCTAATTATGATTGAACGGCTTTCATTTTACATTAAACTAACTTTAAATGCTTCAACGTTAGAAAATACCACGCCACCATTTGCAGATTTGACCAAAATTAGACGTGCAAATGAAAATATACTCTCTCCTGATGTGAAATATCATGAATTTTAAAATCAAATAAGATTGGCTTATTAACTCTTAATTGGTATGAAAAAAAATCAGTCAAATCAAATTTTGTAAAAAAAATTATCATTTAGAAAATATAATTATTTCTCACACTACATAAAATTTAACAAACTTATTTTTTTATTTCTTATTCTTTTTTATCATATTATATTTTTTCCTTAATTATTTTTTCATAATAATATTATTTTGTCACAAAAATAAATAAAAGAATGAAAAAATAACTACACATACATATATTTAATAATAATAATATGAATTTATCAAAATTAAGTATAGAAATATTTATTAATTCATTATATTATATATTTTTAATATATAAAATTAAAAAAATATATATAACTGATCACAATTAAATTAATAAATTATACACTAATACTTTTACTAATTCAATAACCGATTTAGTCTTTAAAACATTATAAAATACTCAAAAAAAATACGTCAGCCATATCAAACTAAGGGGCCTCGACCTTTTTTTTAAGCTCTTTTGTTTCTTGATCCAATGAATTAAAGTGCTCATTACTAGTCACTACTCATCAATCACACAAAAGAAGGCTTATTACTCCGTTGACGTGAAGATTATATAGAAAGCTTTTAGTGAACGAACAAACCAACATGAATAAAGGCGACACCGATCAATGAATACATGCCCTGGTGTATTCGCATTTTGATTTGAGTAACAGGGCGCATTCACAGTCTCAACCGCCAAATAAAGCACTCAAAATATGGATGTAAATCTCTCTGTTTTACTTTCAGTTAACAAAGTAGCATTACTTACCATTTTTTACTCGAACTCGTCTTAGACTAAGATGTGACTCGACGTGTAAACATTTAGTAGCTACGTAAAAGTATTGCAAGGTTCTTAGAAGTTAAACTGAGATGCAGCTACCATTACTCGGGCACTTTCAATGAGAAGTGAAAAACAGCAAGGCCCATCCATAGAAGGAAGCGTAAGTTCTAGAAAGAACTGAGATTTTGGTATTCTTGAATTCAAATGCGTAACTAGTTGCATAAAGACAACAATGGAAAGTAAACAGACTGCAAATTGGAATGCCGTTCGAATGGCAGCAAACAGAACTCGAATTCAATATGTAAATTAAGCAGCTTTACTGAATACAAACTTGAAAGCAATGGATTCTGTCTGCCCTACACTTTGATGGCATATTTTCTCAATGGAAAGTACAGCTCCTTCTTCTTTTCACGTTCTGTCTTCAATGATGCCTGCACCAGCCAAAAAGGAAAAGCAGGTTAGGATAAAGCACTATATTTGAAAGAGTATTTGCGTTGCTAAACATCAAAGAAAACACCTAATCAAACTTTAGATCAAGTAAACACAAAACTACAAATTTCAAACATCATCTTCAAAAGTAAAGTAAAATCTTCTGATCTATAGATAGATTCTTGATTAGTTCATTGGAGAACCGAACAAAGTAAGAACATAGGTCGAGTCCTTCTAAGTTTGAATAAGAAAAATCACAGCAACTTAGGTATTGATGCATGTAGCAAGAAAAAAACTGTAATGGGATTTATGATTAGTAAGACATGAGATAATGTCGCCAGTCCCTGCTGGGGAAAATTTTTATGCCGTCACAATTAGTGCATCCCCAATTACCACATTGCTGACGCCTATTTCTCAGATTTTTACGATGCTTTTCTGTGAATCAAGGAATTGCCATCCAAGTGTTCTCTATTAAAGACAACAAAGTGAAATCCTTGTCTTGTTATCCATTACACTCGCATCAGTCACTTCAATCAGTTTCATTTTATTATGGAAAAGCATACAATATGATTACACGAGGGTAGATCAATTTACATCAAAACCAACTTTAATTTTTAACCAGTCTATTGGCCCCACTAAGACCTAGTATTCTAGTAATGCTTCATCCTATACTATTGAGATATTTATAAGCCAATTAACTCTCATCTTCCCAGACATCGAATATCCTTCTTTAGCGCAGGGATCCCCTTCTTTAAGCAAATTCCCCGCAGGATATCTTTGATTGGCCATTTCCTAGAGTTATCAATCTTTGTTGCTTGGAAAATACACTAAACATACACAGCCGAGACACAAGAGGTAGACTCAAATTAGTATCGAATGACTTTCATTTTTTATTTTTAACGAAAAGCAGAATGAAGCGATCTAATACCTCGATTATCAAACTGATAACATACCACCCAACCGAAATCAGAGCAAACTAAATTTGCAAACTTTCCAACAAACAAAATCAGCAAATGTAGAAACTGTCATCTAGAATAAACAAAACCTGGTGTTTGGTGAGACGTCTGCGAATGGCACGGGTCTTTTTAGGACGGAGATCAAGAGGCAAATACTTCTTATTTTTGTAAGCCTCTCTTAAAGCTGCTTTCTGCTTCTGGGAAATCACAGTCAACACCTGCGCTATCGACAACCTCACCACCTTTCTGTAAAGCAACCAGAGGCATATTCCTCGAAATCAGCTCCAAAAATTCTAACAGTAAACGAGCCATAACGTGCCATAAAACCCACATAAAGAACATAGTTAAGGATTATTTACATCTTGGAGAGTTTGTTAGGGGCACCGCCGGTGACCTTGGCGACGCGGAGTAGAGCAAGCTCCGCCTTGAGATCCTTCAACTGATTCAGTAGCTCTGCCTTCGTCTTATTCCTCAGCTCGTGCACCTTTATCCTCGCTTCAATATCATCAATATTCAATACGGATTAAATGCCAAAAAAATCATTACAGCATTAATCATTTATAAACAAACAGCACAAATTAGAGTCTGTTTCAGCGAAGCTCTTACCCATTTCTGGATTGACGCAAAGCTACGCTACTCCTTAAACTGAAAACCCTAATACCAGCGGCACAACACAACACGGTTAAGACAATTTCTTATATACGCGGCACTGTTTTCTTCACTGTGTCCTCTTTTATTTTTTTTACTTTTTTCAGGTCAATACAAAGACTTCAGGCCCTCCGTTCATTGTTTGTTTGTAGTGGGCTGGGTCTCATGCTTGCTTTGTGCCGGGCCGTTGGGCCCAAACCTTTCGACCTCTTTTCCTTCGGATGTCCACTTTCTCTTTTTGGGCTTTAAATGTTTTTGGTCGAAAGTGATATCATGTTTTGGTCAGTAAAGAGCTCCAGTTAAAATGGGCCTCTGACGGAGTATCAATTATTTCGGCTAGGCCTAGTGTCAATGGGCTGAGCTTTCAATGGACTGGATTAGATCAGGCTTAAATTATTAATTGGGTTAAAAATCATAGCTCAGGGGTTGGGTTAGGTTAGCCTATTTAAAAAATAATAATAATAATTTTCTTTTATCAATAATTTAAATATAATGCATAATAAAATAAAAAATATATTATACATGACATCTTTATCTAATGAAGCTCAATAAGAAAGAAACGTAAGCTAATGTCAAATAATCAAAACAAAAATACAAATTTATAGTTTTATAGCATTTTATTTTTAATTTTAAAAACCTCTCTTATGGATTAGAATATTAGGTTAGGTCACATAGATAATACATTATTTTAAGGGCCAATTTTTTATACTTGCACTACCTTAACAACTCATGACCTAAGTAACCAAAAAAAAAAAATACAAACTCAAAGTATTAATGTTTTTAAATATTCTTTATTGAAAATGCCTATGGGACCAGCTCAGCCCATCTCACTTCAGTCCTATGAGCCCAAATGGATTGGGCTAAAAACCTTTGTTAAATATGAGCTACTAAATTTTTAGCTTAACTCACCCCATTTATAGGATCGGGTGGGGCGGTCCAGTGGGTTTAGCCTCATTTTGACAGCTCTAAACTTAATGTGAACATACTAAGACATTGTTTAGATAACATAACTTATAACTTATTAGAGTTTCTCTACTAGTAAAAATATTTTATATTAAAAAAAGTGCTTAGATAAACTTAAATAAATAATTTATTAATTTTTAAAAAATTTATTTTTAACTTATTTTATGAAACTAATTTTTTAAAATTCTTAAAAAAGCCTTGTTCAAAAGCTTAAATTCACATTACAAAAAGTTATTTTGTACTTTTATAAAATAAATATATATCATAAATAAAAGTCTCACATGGCACCCTAATTACGTTTTTTTTTTTGTCAAAAAATTTGCGTTTTTTCTGTCTACAATAACCGTCATTGTACAACGAACGCTGCACCTTCTCCGTTTCCTCTTCTGCTTGTTGCTCAAGTGATGAAGATTTCAGAGGCATTAGCGTAGCTGCACCTCCACTGCCTCAAACTATTGGAATTGGTCTCAAATCAGGAAACAATTATGGGAGCTTGTGGTTAATGGCAATTGATAGTGTCACGAGGCTTAAATTCTTCTTCACACAGGCTCAAATTTAATAAGTCCCTTTTTTTTCACTTTCTTCTCTTTATTGTCAACGCCCAGAAAGCTGTACAGTTAAAAACCAATCCCGAAGCATGAAACAGCTACCATACAAGCAAACCAGCTTAAATCATAGACGGGACGAAGAGATGACGAGTCCCCCTACAGCCTCGTATTCACCCAAATCCCTTAAACATCCCAGATCGCTGCCCAGATCTATCAACTACATATTGAAAGAGCAGAGGCTTCTCTTTATCTTAGTGGGTATTTTCATTGGCTCCACCTTCTTTATCATTCAACCCAACCTCTCTCGTCTCGCCCCATCTGAACCACGCCCCATCTTTCCCAGGCCCTTCTCCACTAGCTTGACGCAACATGATGAGGTTTCGCACTCGGGTTATGGGCTGGGAGGCAACGTGGGGAGAGTCCCCGTGGGAATCAGCGGCCGCCGTTTGAGGATCGTGGTGACCGGCGGAGCAGGTTTTGTGGGAAGTCACCTAGTCGACAAGCTTATTGCCAGAGGGAATGATGTGATAGTGATCGATAATTTTTTCACTGGGAGGAAGGAAAACTTGGTACACCTCTTTGGGAACCCACGATTTGAGCTTATTCGTCATGATGTGGTTGAACCAATTCTCTTGGAGGTCGATCAGATCTATCACCTGGCTTGTCCTGCTTCACCTGTGCATTATAAGTTTAATCCCGTCAAGACTATCATATCCTTTTTCATTGAATTATTATTGATAGGTGATAACTGTTAGTTTCCTTGATATCTATTCAATTATAGTGTTTTAAACTCAGAATTTGAGATTGGTTAGATTTGAAACCTGATGTTGTTTTGAGATCCTTAACTGTATGACTTACAAGACAAATGTTATGGGTACCCTTAATATGCTGGGACTCGCAAAGCGGATTGGCGCGAGGTTCCTACTTACTAGTACCAGTGAGGTTTATGGCGATCCACTGGAGCATCCCCAGAAAGAGACTTACTGGGGGAATGTCAATCCAATAGGTGAGCTTCTACGTCAAAGTGTCACGGAGAGTTGTGTTATAGCATCCATATTTAAGACTAATGTATTGTGGTTTGGTAATTTGAACACATACGTAAAAATTTTAGGTGAAAGGAGCTGTTATGATGAAGGAAAGCGAACCGCTGAAACCTTATCAATGGATTATCATCGAGGTGCTGGCGTTGAGGTAGCTTATATATCTGATTGATCCATGACTACAGTAGGTCATCTACATTGATGTCTATGTTGTTGGCTAAGAAGTTCTTGTGTGCTCTCACATCATACTACCATTATGGTAATCGCTTAAAAATCTGTGCGCATTTTGCTTCGTATATATTGTTTTAACTTGAGGATTCACAAATTCATGTAAGGGACATCATTTCTCTTCGTTGCTCTTTCCTTGCTTGTTACACTCATTAATGCTTTACATATCAACTCACTTAACTCCTTGGATCTTCAGACAATTAGTTCACCCAGGTACCAACTATTTTTGCTTAAAAGACTCATGACATATGAAGCTTCCATTAGTTTGTTCTCTGTATTCAAGGAGTAACTGGACCGTTCTGATCAATTATTGTGAAGTATGCATACATGGGATACGGGCTGAATTCGAAAGACCTGAGAATTGATTGTATGAATGTCGGTAACATGAAGAAATCCTGTAACTGTGAGATTCAACAAAACCTTTCTGTGATTCATTGTTTGAGAATAAAATTTGTGGAGATTCATTCAAAATATTCTGATCCATCATTAATGAAGTTCCTATGTTTTTTACCAATAAATAACCATGAATAATCAATTGGGAATTTTCTTCTTTATAGAAAAATTAACTGGGAAGATTTAACATCAATAATTGTATGCCATGCTGGAAACAACACCAGTTTCCTTGAAAATAAGAAATTTTCCTTATGTAGGACACGAATTGATCATGATATATTTCATTCTGGGTTATCTGTGTACCATTTTCTTTTTTTTTTTTTGGGGTGCTTTTTCCCCCTTTACCTCTTTATTTTAAAACTTCCAACTGAGAAAAATGGATGCATTCTATTTGGAGGGTGCGAGGCTGGACCTTAAATTATTTGTCATCTACAGCTGGCAAAGTTAGTTTCAATTTCAAGCTCTGAATCAAAGCTCTTAGTTATGACTTCATTTATTGCTTATTGTAAAACCATTTTGCAGTGGAGGCTGACATATGTCTTGATGGTTCATAGGTTCGAATTGCTAGAATTTTCAACACATATGGACCTCGGATGTGTCTAGATGATGGGCGTGTAGTAAGCAATTTTGTTGCACAGGTTGGCTCCCTTTCTTTCTTGTCTTATCTTTTTTTTTTTTTTCTGGGAGGGGGCGTTGTATCTTATACTATTTATTTCCATGTTACCAGGCTATTCGTAAACAACCAATGACTGTATATGGTGATGGGAAGCAAACACGGAGCTTCCAATATGTCTCTGATTTGGTACAAAATTTACATCTCTCTGAATCCTTTTTGTTTATGTTATCAATCATGCATACAAGATGTTTAGTCATAGTTTAAGGTTGGCAGAAAGAATCATTCAATCTGAATCAGGTTATAATTGATGAGCGCTAGATTTGAATGTTGTGGTGTAGCAAAAAAAATTAAATGTAGTCCATGTGATATAACTTCCATGTTTTTAAAAAAAAATACTAAACTAGCTTTGATGATCAAACTCTCTTTTTAGAAACATAATTTGATGCAATCTAAGACCAACTGTAAATGGAGTAACAGAGAGAAAGAATAAGCAAAGAAAAACAGTTTTTGAAAGGTCAACTCAGATTTGTCGTCATTCTTGTATGATAGTATCATAGTATGATTTCTTCTTTATTCAATTCCAAAATGGAAAGATCTTGAATAGGATGGGGTCTAGTTTCTGAGAGAATATTTTATTTGGTCAATACTTCCTGTGAGAATCTTTGCAGCATTGAGATGATGCCATGGTGATCTGAAAAATCCTTTCAATTCACAGGTTAATGGGCTGGTGGCTTTGATGGAAGGTGAACACGTGGGACCTTTCAACTTGGGTAACCCAGGGGAGTTCACCATGTTAGAGCTTGCTCAGGTATCTTGTCTTAAGTCGCTGGTTTTTCTCCTCTTCTTTTTTATTTTGTTCGGCTATACTTTTTCCTGATAAGGCTATGCATATTTTGTGCATATTCCTGACTCTTTATTTTGTTCATTCCCTTACCTGTGACATAACGCACAGCAGATTACAGATTTACAGTTGTGCCTTTCTACATTAAAGTTGCTCTTCTGTATGAACTTTGGAGGGAAAGAGGAGTGGACATAATATGTTATTGAAATACTGTCGTAATTATTTTTCCATAAATACACAGGTTGTTAAGGAAGTAATTGATCCAAGTGCTACAATAGAATTCAAACCAAATACTGCTGATGATCCACATATGAGGAAACCAGATATCAGCAAAGCAAAGGAACTGCTGAACTGGACGCCAAAAATCTCACTGAGAGAAGGGCTGCCTCGTATGGTCAGTGATTTCCGGAATCGGATTTTGAATGAAGATGAAGGAAAAGGAATGAAATAAGAATGGTAGGCCGCAAAACCTGTGATTTTACATGGAGAAGAGCATATCTCCCCTTCAACATTATAGTTTTTTGACTGTCAATTTCAACAGAAAGTTCTGATTAAATAGTAACACTTGTCGTCACTTTTGTATGAAGATATCTCTGTTGTCCATTTAACTTTCTAGCTGCATGGACACAATAGACGAATTTGTTAAATCTTGAATGAATTCTTTTCAGAAATTTTCTTTTGTCTATTGTGTTAACTTGATATATGATAGTACGATATATAAAAAAAAAAATTTCTGTTAACTATTAACACCATTCACTGTTAGATCATCTAATGACTTGGAAGACAAAGTTCCACATAGCTAAGAGTATTATTCGATGTGCCCTTGTCTACAGGAAATGTTTGTATGAATAAGGTTAGGTATCTGGACAAAAGTGTAAGAACTGATTCACTAGCTTTGACAAACAAAAAAGAAATGAAACGAAGCTTCTATGTGCTTTTCGGTTGAGTTATGATAGCTATTAGGGTTCAGAGTAAAGTGTTAAGGATGAGAGGGACCAATATACTTGAAAAGGAAAACCAACACCATTGTCTGCATATAGCATTATTACTCCTGTCTATACCTTATACAACTTGTTTATATTTCTGTCAGAAAACATACCAACTGCCTTCTAAGTGAAAAAAGTATCTTTATTGTAAAAGAAGCGTAAGAAACTCTGGCCTAAGAACACCAGAGGGAGGGGCCCTCTGGTTACTAAAAGTGGGCGATGAAAATGAAGAGAAATTGATATAATGGAGAGAAAGAGAGAGAGAGAGAGAGGGATGTAAATGATCAGTGTAAGAAATTGAGGCATCAATCAACAAAAAGTTCAGAGAAGGGACTCTCAATTTGAAGATGGTTTTTTTTGGGGGGGGGGGGGGGGGGGGAAGTAAGGAGGAAGAAAGCCAGAGATGCGTAAAGGTGGCTCTTTTTGGTTAATAAAAGTGAATGAAAGTGGCTTTTCTATTGTAGTTAATATATCAATATCACTAGTTCAGCTGTTAAAGATGTACAAACTTTCCATTCTAGTTAATAGCTTCAGGGAAAAAAAAATTCTTCAATCAAAACATAATAAATATATGATCTTTAAAAATAATAATTATTTTTTTATAATTCAATATTATATAATTAGTTCTTTGAAGAGATTTTTTACACATTTTATTTTTGATAAAATACTTAATAGCAAAGATATAAAAATTACATATAAGCCCAATCTAAAAAAAAAAGTTTGTATGGTTTATTAAAGAGCAGTATTTGTTCCATTAGAAATTTTGGCTTTTGATTGTCTCCTAAGAAGGTTTTTATTATGTTTTTTTAAAAAAAAAATTTGTTAGAACTACTTACATTTGAAAACTCATTATACTTTGTTTCGAGATAAATCAAATCACATATAGTTCTATTTATAAAATTTGAATTCAGATTCTTATTTAAAAGGAATAAGTGTCGAACTATTTAAACGAACCAATTAAATTTTTATTATATTTGACTTGCACTATTAGTTGGTTTTCTCAAAGTCTCAAACAATAAAGTCTTGCACCTTTGTTTTAATTTTACATTCTCATTTTCTACTTTCTAGTTCATCCTAAGTGCATTTCTAATTGCCACAAGCAACTTGTTCATAACAAATACACCGACTTTCCTTAATGACCTTGTAATAACGTCTTTAGTGTTTACTATCTTCAATTAACATTAAAATTCACTAAAAACGTCCACATTCTCACCAGCCAGTTGGTACCTTCCACTTCAATAAATCCTTTAAAAAATTATAAAAAGACATTTCAACGAAGCTGGCACATGAAGATGCTGCAAAAATTTATCCGTTGCTCTGTTTCATCTGACCAAAATGTCTCTAATGTTTTAAATATTACTTCAAAACAGCTTGCTGTGAAGTGAAGCAGTAGGCCATCCTCACATTCATAGTTCTTTAGTACTTCGTGCCACCCATTTCATTTTTTTTTTTCAAGATATGATCAAAAAGTTTTATTTTATCATCTTCAAATTCATAAAATTACTTCAAAATATGGGTGAAACCCTTACGAAATAAAGACAAAAGAGTTCACCTGTGGGTCTTCTCTAAAAACTAAGGAGTGTGGTAAGGTAAAATTGGAATGATTTGTCGTTAGTACCAAAACTGAACTGTATAATTTTGAAATTGTAACCGTTTGTTTTGATTTCGTATATGGTGATTTAATCTTTTCCTTCAACTACAGCCGTTATTTTGGAATAAATGATAGAATCTAATTTTAACGCTAATGGTAAACAATCTAAATTCAGTAGTATAATTTTCTTGCAATTTGATAGAGTGAAAACAAGTGAGGAGTTACGACAAATTCAGGGTACTTGTTATACATCATTTTCAATCTTAAAAGCAATAGAAAGTGTTGGTTGCGTGTCATTAAGATGACTTTTGATTTGGGTATGTTTTGACATAAAAATGGAACACACCCACCTCTTGCATGGAATGCCAGAGCATCAAATAAGCGTATAAATTACAAAGGACATTCTTGTATTCTATTCCTTACAGACTCGTCGAATTTTGCATTTGTATGTTTTCATTTTCTGGTGCTTCATTTTGATGCACGTCCAACGTGAACTTTCCTCTTGCCAGTAGCTATGATTAAAACAATTTACAATTTGTATGGACACCCTTTCGATGCAGTAGGATCTTCTGCTATGTTGGGCTTCTCAGCAACATCTAATGGATGAGGGGCTTAAATTAATTTCACCTGTCAGAATTATCGGACAATATTAAAAAGCTTAGCACAATACTTTTCTTTCAAGAAACAACAGAAGATCTTAACTTATTTTAGACACGTTATTTATAGTTGAGTACCTCATGGCCCTCTCTCTCTCTCTCTCTCTTTCTCTCTCTTCTTTTTTTTTTACCTCACCACTTACCCCTCTTATTGAATTAATCATTTTTCTTAATTGTTTTTGAAAATAGGTTAAATGATAGTTTACTCTTGTGATTTAAAGTGTCTTATTCAATTTCTATTGTGGTTTGTTTTGTTGCCATTTAATTATCTTGTAGTTTTTTTGTTCTTAATTTTAATTATAATAATCATGTTATTGTTGAAAGTATGGTGTATTTATATTTTAAACAGTTTTATAGTCTTTTAAGGTTATTAATGGGATTAAACTAATATTTTTTAAGTTCCATATTTATGTAATTATTTTCATTAAAATTAAAGTGTAAATAATAATAAGATAATTTAATAATAATTGAGCAAATTATAAGGATATTGAATGACACATTTTAAATTCCACAGAAACAAATTAAATTTGAGACAATCCACAATTAAATTATAATTTATCCATAAAGATCAATTACTTTAATAATATTCATCAAAGTTGTATGACATATGGGGGAAATAATCAAAGTGTCTGAAACGTATATAGCATAAATTACAGTAAATTTATTAATGAAATCTCTCTAGTGACGTGAGATAATTAAAGTTGGCATTATGCTGATGTGATTTTCCATTTCAACCCCTTCCTTCAATCTCTATATCTTAGCCCAATACCAATCTAAACCCCAAAAACCCAAAGGAACCAAAGTTTATAAGCCATCAGTTCTGACTTCTGAGCACTAATCTTTCACATTTGTAGACATTCCCTTCCCCTCATCTCTCTCTCTCTCTCCTCTCTCTCTCTCTCTCTCTCTCTCTCTCTCTCTCTCTCTCATAGATTGATGCAGAATCTCTAACCCACAAGTTCCTCTGTGACTGTTATCATATTATCCAAAGATGAAAGGCATAGACATCTTCTGTACTTCCCAAGCTTCCACAGCCATATGCCTTAGCATGGATCAAGCCACTTCCTCTTGCATTTCTTCCAACACCATTCAACTTGGAAGCCGAGCCATCGATCGCCACAACCCCATCATCACACATTCTTCCAGATTCCCCTCCACAGACCCAAAGAAGAGTTCTTCTTCAAACCCGAAAGACCAGAACAAGACAAGTTCAACAAAGGGTCATCATCAGAAGAAGAAATGCAGAGCAGGAAAGCTGAGTGAAGAAGTGAACACCAATTACTCTTCGAATCCGACTCATAGTATTCTTAGGAGGAGTTGGGTCAGACCCCCGCCTGCTGGTTCATCAAGATATTTGCTCAGCGATGCTGCATTCTTGGATAATTTATCGTCAGAGTATGACTCTGTTCTGGCATTGCCTTCAACTGATAACCAGAAGGCTCAAGTTGGTCATCGAGATGAGGCTGAAACCAAGCCAGATTCTTCTAAATCCTCTGTTTCTTCTGACCAGGTTAGTCATGTCTTTGTCCCTTTCTCATGGGTATGTTACTTGCATGCAGGAAACTGAATTGGACAATTGAGAGTGAAACAATACCAGCTTCAGTAACGGTATTGGATGTGATTGGAATAAATGTTTGTTGCAGGTTGTGGTTCTGAGGGTTTCTCTGCACTGCAAAGGCTGTGAAGGCAAAGTCAGAAAACATCTTTCAAGAATGGAAGGTACTTCAATTGACCCACTTCTCCTAGATCCTTAAACTTTCTCATAAAACATCATCTTACATTCAAGAATCAAGCAATTTCCCCTAATACTGTGAATTAAATAAATGGGCAGGAGTTAGTTCCTTCAACATAGATTTTGCAGCAAAGAAGGTGACAATTGTTGGAGATGTGACTCCACAGAGCGTGTTGCAGAGCGTATCAAAGGTGAAGAATGCACAATTCTGGCCTGCATCTGCCTCAGCCGTTGGATCTGGCATAGCAGAAACAAAGAAAACAAATTTGATCTAATTAAAGAGGAAAGTAGAATATTGTCAGTGCTGTGTGGTTTTAAACTTTGAATGTGAATTGGATACAACTCGAATTAATTTTAATTATTAATGCTAATATTAGGAATTGATCTAATTCTCTATTATTTGAAATGTGCAAGGGCATGGTCCACTCTCATAATCTCGTGTGCGTTTGCTATGATATTGCCACGCCTTTGTGCTTCCCAACTTCATTGTTATTATTACTATTATTATTATTATTATTTTCCTTTCTTTTTGATGTGTTTATCGTCTCACCGCAATCGCATGCTGCTGCGATGTGTTTGGGAAATCGCAATGATCCTGATAGTTGACCCAAGACTGCCTTCTCGGTTCTTGGTACATAAATAATTCAAATAATTTCCTCTTCCTTCCGTATATGTGTGTGTTGGCAATTCATCCAGCTTGTCATTTTCATGAACGGATACAGCAAATTAGTTCAAATCAAATTGAATTAAAATGATTAAAATATTAATCATAAGCGAAAAAGAAAAAAGGAGTTCAAATTAATTTTTGAAATATAAATTTTAATTATTTTTATTTAATTATCAATTTAATTTGATTAAAATCGAATCAAATTTATATTTAAAAATTGTATTTTATATATAAAAATGTTATATTTATATATTTTTGTGTCAATAAAATTATCTATATATTTATTTAATTAATTTAATCTTTTTTATATTTATATACATTTTTATTAAAATTAAAAATTAAAAATTATTGAAAGCAAAACTGTCCAAAATCAGATTAAATCGTCTAAAAATTAAAACCGAATAAAATTATAATTTTACAAAACTAAAAAACTCAGTTTAGTTTAGTTAAAAATCAAAACTAATACGAACCAAACTTATAAACACTTTAATAGTATAGATACCAATATGAACACCATATCTTCACAAGTATTTCGACCTAACAGTAGTCTCACAGGTAAGCTATCACCCTCCAAACTTAACAAAAGTGTTGGCCAAGAAACAACAAACCACAAAAAAGGAGCCAAGGTCAGTGACTTCTGAAATTTGACACCAGGAAAAATGAACTTTGTGACAAATGACAAGTGAATGCATGAATAGAGTTGGAGTACCAGAAACATGATAGCGACTTATAAAGAGGTTGCACATGGTGCCAAGTACATGTCTATTTAAGTATTTGTACTGGTTAGACGTTAGAGGCCAAGAACAACGGTAATAACATTTCAATTTCAGGCCCCCTACGTGAATGATAGTTGTCTATTTCATATTTGGGTTATATATTTTTCTGGCCATCTTTGGGCTGTAGTATAAAGCTTAAACATGGAATATGTAAACAAAGAAAACTGCACTTAATTTTTGCTTTCCATTCTTCTCTAAGCCCACCCCTTGCACTGAGGCCTTGCAGAGTATGAAGCATTTCTTCAACTTCAATGGTGTAGCGTCCCCATCCAAAATTCAGCAAAAGGCTATACCCAATTTAATTATTTTTCATACACTGACAGTGAATTTAAATGTTATACAAATGTTCTATATTACAATATTTATTATGAAGGTTTGGTACTTCTTAGTTCTTATAACTCGAGATCAAATCTTGGTGTTAATTACTGTAGTGAAGCACCTCCCATAATGAATGAGAATGAAAATTTTTTTAATTAATATACTGTTTCCATGAAAAGGATGGTGAATCAAACCTAATCCGACCATTTAAGTATAACAAACCAAATCTCTAGCACTGGAGATAACAACAGGTCCAAAGGAATATCGTCCAAGAATCAAGTGAAGAAACACCAAAGAATAAGAAGCATTTCAAAGATGCCATTATAATATTATCTGCAATCTATGTCAGACAAATTGTTGCTTCCTCAAAAAACCTGAGGATCAAAAACAAAAGGTATGCATTCCTCTCAGAGTGAGCATATCCACTCATTGTGAGATCTCGTATTTGCAGACGTATTTAGCTACTCATCATAGAAGAACACAAACCCCTTAAAAAGAATTAAGACTTCAAATGGTTTATAAATGAATTAGCTCCCTAAAAGAATCAGTTCTTAGAAGTTGAACTTTCTATCTCCTGAACAATTCCACAAATCAATTGTGATTCGCATTAAGATAAAAGAACAAAATATTGACTACACCATTCATCCAATCTCACCATCACCAGGTAATTCATGAACTACCGGCAAATAAGCAAAAACCAAAAAAAGAAGAAAAGGCATTTTTGTTGGCATCAGATAATAAGCGGAGTTGTAGTCTACACAATAACTTCAGAGTGTAGGATAAAATTATCTTCATCATTTGCCATTGTTTCTAAGCATGAAAAATAAAACAAAAATTTGCAGATGAACACCGATAAAATAGAATAGGAAACCATAAATTTATCCCGTTAGGATTTAACACGGAAAACACGGAAGGGGGAGAAGGCAAGAAGCAGACTAGTTTGAGAAAGAGAAACCCCCAAATCATGGAGATAATGCTTCTCCATAGAGGGAACTAAGGTGCTCGATCCCCTACTCCGTACTCGAAACCCTAATCTGTATAGGACCTGCATTGCGATGCTTGTTATTTATAAGTCTAAGTCTGACCAAATTATACAAATTGAGGGCTCCAAGCACGTGAATGGGTCGAAGCCCGATTACAACGAGAACTCACATTCGTCATGGCTAGATTTTAGAGTTGGGTTTTTTTTTAATTTTTTTATAAAAATAAAAAATAGATTTAAAAATATGTTTGATTTAATTTAATGAAATTTTTTTTGAAAGTATTTTTTAAAATAGATCTAAATCTGAAAACACTAAAAAAAAATTTCAATGTTTCAAAAAATATATTTTAAAAAATAAAATCTAAAAATAAAAATAAAAATATTTTTACAAATCAAACATACCTTAATTTTTTATAAGCCCAATTACAAAGGTGCAATTTAACTCATATTTTATATTTCCAAATTTCTTTTTTAAGATGTCATGTCCCATTTTTCCTTTTTTTTTAAGATTTAAACCTTTTTATAACCATTGATATGAGAGGTACTGTCCCACTATCATGGATTGTTTTATTATTATTTTTAAATGAAAGTTCGATCTAAATTATTTACTTTTTAATTTATAATAAATAATTTAAATTGAACAAATAAAATTTTAAAAAAATAAGCAAATCAAGTTGAATTGTCCATTTAAAAAATGAAAGAAAATAAATGACTCAAATTGTGAAATATACTCTTATTTTCTCACTAAAAATTTAAGAACCTACCTTACACCCTTTACAATACTGAGAATTTGAGTCCTTTGTCCCATTCAAAATAATTCACCTATTAAAGTTTAGTTGGCCCATTTATTATTTTTTTTCTTTTTTTTTTTATTTTTTTCCTCGTCGTAACATCTGATCCCATAAGACTGTGTAACTCCGTGAGAGTGATAAGATTGTTAATTGTACAATTGGTATTTTTGTTAACAGTCGAGCCTCGAACTGTCGTGAAATTAGCATTACTTAAGGGGTGTTTGGTTTAGCAATAGGAGGAACCAAACGAGCTTCTCTCCCCTTCAATGCATGGCAACACGAAATTGAAGACGTTTGGTTTAGCAGCAAAGGGCTAGGCATAATCGATTCTATGCACAAAGCAAAGGTTTCAACCAATGTAACTTGTTCAAGCTTTTGGTTGGAGCAGAATCGATTGTTGGTTCCTAATTTTTCATTTTTCCTTACTACACTTGCTCATGGTTTTAAAATATCACTAGGGAAGAGAGAGACTGAGACTGACTTGCATGTGGAAGCTTAGAAGGTTGAAAAAGTTGTCGTTGTTGCTTGCTGTTTGTCTTCCTTTGTTCTGAAACCCATCTCAGATATAGAACAACTCATCTCCGAAACTCATCTCAACCTCGGACCTCTTCTTTTTCCTCTGTTGTCGTTTGTCTTTCTCTATTTTGCCTCAAACCTCCTCTTTTTCCTCCTGCCATTCCTCTTCGAGTTTACCTATGTTCTCGTCGCTTTGCTTTGATGCATGGCTGAGGAAGACATGGCGATGGGAAAATATAGAGTGGAATTATGAATGATTTTTTTTATTTTTTTATTGGGACGGGAAATAAAAATTAATTAAAATTAAATTAAAAGAAAAACACAATTATTATTATAAGTCTGATCTTTTATTAGTGTAAATGTAACATCTCATATTTTCTTTATCTAAGTTTCAAATATTGATAGAATTAAGAATTAAGTTATTTATGCCTTTAGATGCCTAGAAGCAAGTAATCAAGAAAGAACATAAAAGAATTAGAATAAATAAGCTAGATATAGGAGAAAATGGAGTTCTGAATGAAATAGTCAACTAACTATAGCCATTAGTCGACTGATAACAGTTAAGACCATATCAAATTATTAATATCTGCAATTAGTCGACTAATTGAGAGCAATTAGTCGACTAATTACACTCAGTAATGTTAAAATTTTAGATTCAGTAGCGATCAATCAACTAATTAGAAGCAATCAATCGACTATTAGCCTATTAGTCGACTAATTGGGAGACATCAGTTGACTAATCATCTGCTGAAGTGCGAAAATAAGTCGGTTCTAACTGAAAAATCAGTGAAAAATTGACTAGATACCCCCAACATGTCAACAAAGCTTAGAAACAAGAAAGTAGGGGTAAAAGAGGAATTTCTATGATAAAGAAGCTCCCTAGACCCTTTTAGAAGCAAGAAGGGAGAGAGAAAGATCATTTTCTGAAAATTAGAGAGAAGAGAAAGAAAAAAAGTGAAGAGCAAGAAGAAGAAAGAGAATGGAGTTATAGTTGGGATTTTAGCAAGAAAATCATCAAAGGTAAATTTCTTAGCTTAATTTCTTTAGTTTAGATGGATTCTAGAGTTTGAGAATTTAT
This sequence comes from Biancaea sappan, assembly GCA_037074585.1. NCBI lineage: Eukaryota > Viridiplantae > Streptophyta > Magnoliopsida > Fabales > Fabaceae > Biancaea > Biancaea sappan. The sequence continues at coordinate 49,713,848 of CM073496.1, read as the reverse complement.
AGAATAACAATTTTTAAATTAAAAGAAAGAGAATATAAGAAGAAGTTGTCTGAAATTTGAGAAGCAAATGGAACTAGAGAGAAATTAGAAAATAACTCACAAGCTTCAGCTATAGAAAGAATCAAAGGTAGCTTGTTTTTCATAAAAGCAAGTTATTTATATGTATTATCATGCTTGTGTATGATATAACATATTTTTATGATAAAATCTTCAATAAATGTTTGAGAACATGATTTCTCATGAAAGTGAAACTTAATTCCTCATAGGATGTAGAATTTTCTTCATAGGATGTAGAGTTCTCTTCATAAGATAACTAAAAAGCAAGTTATTTCAATTATTTATGATGCCTTTTGTATGATTTATCAAGTTTTATATTCAAGTATTCCATGAATACTCTAGAAAGAGATTTCTCATAAGAAGTATAGCTTAATTCCTCATGGGATGACATAACTCCATAACCTTTCCTCATAGGATGATAGAAATTCTTCATATGGTGTAAAATCCTTATACAATGACAAAAATTCCTCATAGGGTGAAAAATCCTTATGGAATGATAGAAATTTTTCATGAGATGATAGAATTTTCCTATGGGATGTAGAGTACTTTTCATGAGAAAGAGTTAGAAGTTATAATGCACTGTAATAAAGAATGAGAATATTTTAGTCGTATATTCATATGATAGTTTTATGTTCATGGATGTGAGAATTATTTATATTGCTTTTACGAATGAAATGATTTTTTTGATAATTTCTTAATGTAAAATAGCTATTGGGATTATATATTTCATGTTTTACGTTATGACTAACTATTTCAGGAATTGAGGTAGAAAAGCAAGAGAAAGCAAAAGAATAAGTCAGTAGAGTTGATAAATAGTTATATAGTATAAAAAAATATTGTGTCAACTTCCTATGTAAACTTTTGGAGACTCATGCATATTTTGTATATGTGTATAGAAATATATGAGTTTTATGTAAAACTCTGATGTTGTAGTTATTCTAGAAGAGAATTTGCAAGAAATAGTGGTTATTGTACTATGAAGCATGCATCAATGATAAAGAAGGAGTTGTATTATGTTTTAAGTTACAATTTTCTGAGTTTTTGAGGTGCAGGACATATTAGTTAACTGATTGCCATGTATCTGTCAAGTTCCAAAATTTGAGCATGTAACTGGCACGGAAGGTAAATTCCACCTCATCTCTGTAAGTCTATCTTTCTATTAAGCACAATACTAATCTTTATTTTAGTTCTTTTTTTTAATGTAATTAATTTAAATTACATAATTTAAGAATTAAATAAGAGAAATATTTCTCTTCTCACAAAAAGATAAGAAAGTATGGCTAAACCGAGTTTCTCATATATGTTACAGTCATACACATTACATCGCAGAACGAACCTACTTGATTACAAAGCTTTTCTAAATTTACACAATTTAGAATAAGACCTAAACATTATACCTTAACCCTGACCTAATGGAAAGATAATCTTTGTGTGAATGTCATCGAACTAGGAAGTTCTTCATACTTGAAACTAAAGATAGCTTCTACTTGAGAGAATCCTACCACATTCACACACAATATAGATATAAATATATACATGCAGATATACATAATTGATCTAACCGTACAATCATCTAAGTTTTGGTGTACAAAATATTTATCAAGATATACACATTGAAATCACCTCACAGTTATTAACAAACACATTCAAGATCAAGCCAAATCACAGTTCAAACAATTCAAACAATTCATACAATTCCAATTTAAGTTTCCAGATATTTTTCGGGTCCCATCCACATAAAGTGGTCGTTGCCCCACGGCCCTTGCTGCATCCTCCCTTATTTTACCCCTGTCCTCAAAGTGATAAATCTGTAGTCTAACCTTATTTAACCCTGTCCTTAAAAGGACGAATATCATATTTTATACCCCGTGACTATAGTGATTTCATTCCACCCTTATTTCATCTCATGGGATCTCATAAACTCTATTTCTGTTTCTCTCAAGATCAAACATAATCACATTACACAATCATAGACAACCATATACATCTAATTCAAGGAAAAGTTCACAATAGTCTCATATTTGCATATTTCAATGCATAACATGAATGCATTAATTTCATGTCACATATATATATTTATAATACATTTTTAATATATACATTAAATAATCAAACAAAGTAAAGTAGGATCTTTCACCTTGATTTTTGCTCAATTTTACCTTGAACCTTCCTCAAATATGTGTAAGATGATGAAAGGTAATTTGCTCTATATCCAAACTATTCACACATTCCAAAATATGTGGATGATGCATTAAAAAATTATCCCTATAAGATAATCATGCCAAAAACATATCAAGGTCACAAAATAGGAAAATTCTTTACTATAATTTTGACCTTTGATGACACTTTTGAATATAACTCTCAAATAATAAAGAATTTTCAAATAAAACTAGTATCATTAGAAACTAGACTCAAAGATCTTTCCAACGGTATCTTATTCATTGAAAACGGTGTCTGGATGAAAGAGTTATGAATATTTTAAAACTGATGCTATAGTAACAGTCAACGGTCAATACAGCTATAGTAACTTTGACCAAAGTCAATGCTATAGTATCATTAATCGAGTCAATGCTACAATATTTACGAAAATCTAAAAAACTTTTATTGATGAACAGTATTTTTCTGGAAAATTTTCAGAATGAACAGTATGTTCTTCGTATTCTTCATCTAAAAATCTCAAAATCACATCCAAACACATCATTTCTTTTGATTTCTTCCATGAGTTTTTACCCTTGATGTTTAAGGAATCTTTTGACACTAAAATCCCCAATTTTAACCCATAAACAAAGTCTCAATTCTCAAATTTTCATCAAAAACCCTAACTTTCTTCAAATTTTCAAATTCTTAAATTTCTCCTAGTTTTCTCCAAATTTCTTGTTCCAATAACATTATAAACCATTTAAGAATGTTTTAGATTAACACCCATACTTAAATTCATCCATTGAAACTCAAAATCCTAATTTTCTTCCATAGGCACAGCTAAATCTGAAAATGGAGAAAAAGACAAATAGAATAGATAAAATTTACCTCTTTGCCTTTAAAACTCTTGAGAATCGGAAGTATGATAAAAAAAAATACAAGATCACCGGAAGAAAATTGGAGAAAGAATTGAAGGAGATGAGAGAAAATGGTAAATGAAGGTGAAAGTGGAGAGCTACGGAGAGGAAAGAGAATGAGTGAAAAGGAAAAAAGGAAGATAAGTGTTTTGAGTGTATGTGTAGGCCCCACTAATTTTTTTGGATAAAATTGCTCATAGCCACTCTAATTTGTAAGATTTGTTCACTTAGGTTCTTGAGAATTTGTAAAAATTTTCAAATTAAAAATGTGAAATTTCTATTCCCAAATTTCCTTCACTAATTCAAAAAGAACGTTTTCCACGTAATTAAATTTTTCAATAAACTTCAAAATAGATTTTAAATATTTATATAAATTCTTGGGATATTACATTCTTTCCCCCTTAATAGAATTCGATTCTCCAAATTCAAAACTAACCTTAAGATTGAAACAAATGTAGATATTTCGTCTATATCTCATTCTCTGTTTTAGAATTTTCACAATCAAGTACAAAATATAACAAGTCCAACATATTTTCATTTCTCAAGTTCCTTCAGTAAAAGAATTACCTTAACATAAGAATATCCAAATACTTAAATTTTATTTCTAGTATATAAGTTACAGACATCAAGCTTAATTTGATTTACTAAACAGATAATTTTAATATGTGAAGCTTAGATCAGATCTCAACTTTAGGTACAAAGAAAACAAAGGATACATTAAGGTTGATGAGGCTTCTGGGACGAAGAAGTTGCTCTAGGCCTAAAAGAGGAAGGTGCTTCAGACCTTAAGGAGGAAGCTAATCGTTGCAGTCTAAAAAGGGATTCTAGAGGAAGAGCTTGGGAAATTTGACGAAGAGCAGAAGTCACTTCATTCATACAGTCAATATACCTTGTTTGTTGGTCACGAAAATTTTGAGTTGCAAACATCGAATATCTATCAACTCGATTAGCTAGTTTCCCGAAACGACGATTTATCAGTTTCTCTTGGTCTTCAAAGAAACGATTTATTAGTCGTTTCTGGTCCTCTGTCTTGTATTCCAGGCTCTCTATCTTACACTCTAAGAATGTAAGCTTATTTTCTGAGGATGTTGCAGTGTTGTCCTCCTCCAACTCTATTACATCCCTCTTTCTCTTCTTAATTTTTGGTGACCTATTTACAGGTCTTTTTCTTTTGTTGTTTCAGAGACTTAGATTTAAATCAAACTCTACATTGCCAGTCTCAAAATTCAAGTTGAAAGATTTATTGTCGGTCATTGCTTTAGGGATCTCAGAAATAAGTTCAAAAGAGAAATGAATAAAGATTGAGGAATAGGTATGTAATGAAAGAAATAGGTTTGCTCGGTGTGATGAATGGGGTAACAAGCATACAAGATTTATAGACAACCCGAAGTCTCTCGAACTAAAGTCACCACAACCTGTATGCCGCTCCCTAAAAGGTTTATAGATATCATATGTCGCAATGCTAGCTATTGATGTTGGACGTGTAAGTAAATAGTAAATATAATTTAATGCAATTAACATAAGTCAAAGATTTCCTAAAAAATTTCGGCTAACTTTTGACACTTCCTCAAAATTTTTGACTAATTGTCGCTTCAATCTATGATTTCCTCACTCTATACTTGTCTTATAGTGTAATCCTAGATCACGATATCATTCTATGATCAGGTAGTCTCATACTAGCCTTATCTTGGATTCTAATCTGTGTCTTTGCTCTAGGCTTACATATAATATATATATATATATATATATATATGTGTGTGTGTGTGTGTGTGTGTGTATGTGTGTGTGTGTGTGTGTATATGAAACAAAATTAACTGCTTACAATTGCATGCATTAAGCATTATCATAGTGAATAGAAATCATTGCTTTCCATTTGCCTATAAGAGCAACATATATATGTATGTGTAAACATGAAAATGTATCATCCTCTAAACATTTCATTTTACTTAAGTCATTTTAAATTTTTTTTTTGACTTCTCATTCTCTGTGAATGCAGGTGGAATCATTACATATTATCCTTGGCCGTAGCCTTCACTCATTATGCATGAATAGCATACATATCATATGTTTTTAAATACATGTAATCACAGCTTGATTCAATCAATCATGTATATTATACTCAACTGAAGCCTCTCAAGAACAACAAAATAAAGCAGAGAAATACAGTTTAGTTCCTCACCATTTCATTTGAATTAACCATAAATCCACCGAAATTGACTTTTGTGGTTTTGGCATTAATGCGACGCGCTGTTGGTATGCATGCCTACCCTAGACCTCTGGCTTAGCTTGTAGAAATCCATAGGTTGAACATGTAGGGGTGCGGCAAAGAGATATCTTCTTTGTGTCTAAATCTTAATTTTTCTCTATAAAAACTGTCCCAATGTTTTCAGTTATCACACCACAAAGAGTAATCATCTCTGAGCCTACAACTTTCCAGTATTCCTCTCTCCTCATACTCCTACAAAACTTCTAAATTTTCCAAACCATAGCCACAAGGAAGTTCATTGATTTCATAGTAGAGGCCAAAGAGGAAGAGCTCGACTTTGATTTGAGTTTAGGCAAGAACAAGGGCAAAAAACCTTTTGAGGGATCTCAAGAGAATCAAAATGAGAAGAAGATGAAGAATGAGGAAGCTGAGGAGATTAGCACGGGCCATATATCAGAAGACAAAATTGCTTGTTTAGACCAGGAGGTAAAGAATCTCAAGAAGATGATAGAGGACCTGGAGAAGTTATCTAAACGCAATAATGCGGCAATGACTTCAAGAATAAACAGGTTCTTCTATTGGTCTACTCAATGCTTCTGCAATCAACAACAAAGAAGTGTTGATTGTATAAATAGAATTTACACCACCCTCCACGCATTGCTCTGTCTCTCGCTCTAAGGAATGGCCAAGGAGTGATAATACAATACAACCCTCCTAATCCGAGGCCACCTCGCTTGTAAATTAGTCATGCATAAGTAAACTTTTTTTTTGAAATGTAACCCTTCAGTTTTTTTTAATGCCAGTGGTTTCTTTTATTAGATGGTACTCTAAAAATAATAATAATAAAATAAAGGAAGATAAAGGAAATCGGCCACACAAAATCAATCACATATTCAGCTTATAAAGCCCATTACATAAAAATTTGATCCAATAGCAATGAAATCAAAACAAATAACAACCATTCCTTTACCAAGTTCAAAAGCTTAGCCACATCTGTCCAAAACTAAAACTGAAAACATAATTCCTAAGAAAAAACAAGTCTTGTAGAGAAAGAAAATGAAAACATCCTATAGATCCTTCGGTGGAGCTGTCTCTCTATAGTTGTGCCTGGGTTTACAACAATAGAGGAGGTTCCACTAAGGTTATCTTGCTCTGTAATTGGTAGGAGACCTAAACCCAATGCTCTGATACTAACTTTGTCACGTCCTAAAATTTGAGCACGTAATCGGAATGGAAGGTGAATTTCACCTCACCTCTATAAGCCTATCTTTCTATTAAGCATAATATTAATCCTTATTTTGGTTAATTTTTTAAATATAATTAATATAAATTACATAATTTAAGAATTAAATAAGAGAACTATTTCTCTTCTCACAAAAAGATAAGAAAGTATGGCTAAACCCAGTTTCCCATACACGTTACAGTCATACGCATTACATCGCAAAACAAACCTATCCGATTACAGAGCTTTTCTAAATTTACACAATTTAGAATAAGACCTAAACATTATACCTTAACCCTGAACTAATGGAAAGATAATCTTTGCGTAAACGTCATCGAACTAGGAAGTTCTCTATACCTGAAACTAAAGACAGCTTCTACTTGAGAGAATCCTAGCACATTCACACACAATATAGGTATATATATATATACATGCAGATATACATAATTGATCCAATTGTACAATTGTCTAAATTTTGGTGTACAAGATATTTATTAAGATATACACATTGAAATCACCTTGCAGTTATTAACAAACACATTCAAGATCAAGCTAAATCACATTTCAAACAATTCAAACAATTCATACAATTCCAATTTAAGTTCTCAGATATTTTTCGAGTCCCGTCCACATAAAGTGGTCGTTGCCTCACAGCCCCTGCAACATCTTCCCTTATTTTACCCTTGTCCTCAAAGCGACAAATTTGTAGTCTAACCTTATTTCACTCTGTCCTTAAAAAGATGAATATCATATTCAATACCACGTGGTTATAGTGATTTTATTCCACCCTTATTTCATCTCATGGGATGCCATAAACTCCATTTCTATTTCCCTCAATATCAAACACAATCACATTACACGATCATAGACAACCATATGCATCTAATTTCAAGAAAAGTTCACAATAGTCTCACATTTGCACATTTCAATTCATAACATGAATGCATTAATTTCATGTCACATATATATATATATATATATATATATATATATATATATATATATATTTATTTATTTATAGTACACTTTTAATATATATATTAAATAATCAAACAAGGTAAGGTAGGATCTCTCACCTTGATATTTGCCCAATTTTACCTTGAACCTTCCTCGAAGATGTGTAAGATGATGGAAGGAAATTTCATCTACATCCAAACTATTCACACATTCCAAAATATGTGGATGTTGCATTAAAAAATCCATCCCTATAAGATAATTATGCCAAAAATATATCAAGGTCACAAAATAGGAAAATTCTTTACTATAATTTTGACCTTTGATGACTCCTCTGAATATAATTCTCAAATAATAAAGAATTTTCAAATGAAACTAGTATCATTAGAAACTAGACTCAAAGATCTTTCCAACGGTATCTTATTTATTGAAAGCGGTGTCCGGATGAAAGAGTTATGAACATTTTAAAACTGATGCTACAGTAACAGTCAACGGTCAATGCAGCTACAGTAACTTAGACCAAAGTTAATGCTACAGTATCATTGACTGAGTCAATGCTACAGTAACCGCGGAAATCTGAAAAAAGAAAAAAAAAATTCTCAATGAACAGTATTTTTCTGAAAAATTTCCATGTCACGACCCATTTTCTAGGCACATGACCGGCACAATGATGAATATCCCATCACTGTAAGCCTTTCGATAAATTCTTCCCACAAGTAAAATTGTTAGTCATTATCTCTATATTCTCAAAATACCATTCCTTAATAAATACAAAGAAAATACATCAGATTTTCTTAATTAATAATAGATCCTCAGTACAAAACACATTATCATACTGAAATACAAGCCAAATACCAAACCCCTGACCTAGATGTCCTAGACGATTACAGAGCAACATACTGTATAACAAAAGAAGGGCCTACCCGACAGCGGGAAGGTCCAACGTGATCTACTCCTCTAGCGGATGTACTTCGGCGGCAACCTGATCTGAACAAAAAGTTTGTACAAACAGTGTGAGCTTTTAAACTCAGTGAGCAAATCGGCCTCGCGTTAATAAAATTCAAATACATCACCAGTCATGCAAGCATATCCGAAGGCTCAAGCTCAACCAATAGACATAGTTAGAAATTACATACAAGAAAAATTCATCCAATTCAACAAACGATACTAATACTCGTCAATGGCAATATATCCCGGAGAGCGCACACAGGCCGGCTCACCAATTTTGTATTTTTCCGCCATGACGCACAACCTCATCCTCTTAGCTAGGGCGCCTCACGGATTTATCACCAATCTGGGCTATATCCCTACTGAGGGAATCGTTGTCTCCACACTCATTGGTCAAGACACCCTTTAACCCGGGTTTTTCCGCCTTGCCGTGAGAGGGGGTACTGTACCGCTCAATCACAATCAATAGTACAACAGTTCATATCATAATCAGAAGCACAATATAATACTTATCCATATAACAGGTATAGTATATAACTATATGATTCAAATTTCATATCATCATGAGATACTTGCTTTGTCTTATCCATACTTCTGGATTAATTATCTCATTATATTCGTCATTCTGAATCCAATTTCCCCCTATGAATCTTGGGAGTGTCCTACGACATACTTTTTATCACTAGTAATGCTAAAACTCTATTAAAACAGGGTCGTTTCACTCACCTGGATTCCGTACGAGTATCACTTCTCTAAATCGTTACGGACAAGAGTACGCAGGTGAATTTCAGTGTTCCGCTACAGAGATTTTCATGAAAGATTACAGAAAATACGTTAAGATCGTTTTCGTACAGATACTGTTCATACGTACGGGTACTATTCATATGGTCACTATTCATACGTACGGTACTATTCATACAGTCACTATTCATACATATAGGTACTATTCATACCGGAAATACAGAATACAATCTGTAAAAGAGTACACCATGTAAGTTCCCAGGAAAGAGTGGAGGGTCACACTGGACACACTTAAAAACCAGGTCTTTCCTTAGCCAGAACTTTCCTAGACATGTATTCTCCACAGATTATATTCTATTTCGGTAATCAGAGAATCAAAATAACAGCTAACGACAGTTTTTCTGATGTGGAAGATCGGCCAAAGCCGCAACCACAGAGCATACTTAAGAAAATAACTTCTAAAATTTGAAAGACATAGAAAGGGCATAGTATCCTTATCTAAGAAAAAACGGAAAGGCCCAAAATCTCAGAAGCCTAGCGTCGGAGCAAGAGAAACTTAAGGAGGGAAGAAGAGAAGTTGAAGGTGTGAGTTTAGAAGTGAAATGGAAGGGCCTATTTATAGTAAAAGTCAAGGGTACTATTTGATACTATGCGCTAATAAAATATTCAATTTACTATTCATGAAAATGACATTTCTAATAATGCAGTTACTGTACACCTTACGCGTACGATGGAAAATTTTCGTTTATTTACTATTAGAAACTTTAAAAGAAAAACTATCCTTTCACCTTAAACCTTTAAGTTTCTTTTCAATTCAGTCCTTTCAATTTAGTCCCTGAGGGTATTTTTACACATAAAACGTCATTTTCTCCTACAAACTTCTTTCTAGTTTTCTCTTATGACCAAACCACATCTAGTATTTGACATTTTGATTGTATAAATGAACAGTACCATATACGTAAATAGTATTATACGGGTGAATAGTACCATATACTGAAATAGTAACAGTAGTTTGAAAACACGCATTTATATTTTATTTTTCATGGGTATTACATTATCACCCCCTTTACGAAATTCGGTCCTCCGAATTTAAATTACCTCAAGTCGTAAAAAGATGCGGATATCTAGAACGCATGTCGGCCTCGGCTTCCCATGTGGCTTCTTCGTGAGTTTGATTCCTCCACAAAACCTTGACGGATGGAATCTCCTTAGATCGGAGTTTCTTTACTTGACTATCGAGGATAGCCACCGGTATCTCCTCGTATGACAAGTTTTCATCTACTAGGATAGAATCATTCTGAGAAGGGTGAAGTATGTGAGAAGGGTCATGAAGGTACTTCCTTAACATGGATACGTGAAAAACAGGGTGAATCCCTTCCAGATCCATAGGTAGGGCAAGCCGATAAGCCACTTTTCCCACTCGTTCTAGAATCTCATAAGGCCCGATGTATCTAGGACTCAACTTTCCTTTCCTTCCAAATCTCAACACACATTTCATTGGAGAGACCTTAAGGAATATCATATCGCCGACTGAGAACTCCAAATCACGTCGTCTGTGGTCAGCGTATGCCTTTTGTCTACTTTGAGCTGCTCGCATCCTATCTTGTATTGTCTTAACCTTGGTTAGGGCATCCTGGGCCAAATCAGGTCCTAATGCTTTTGCTTCACCTACCTCGAACCAACCGATCGGAGATCTGCAACGTCTCCCATACAAGGCCTCAAAGGGTGCCATCCCAATAGTAGCCTGGTAGCTGTTGTTATATGCGAACTCTACAAGATACAAATGCTTTTCCCAGCTGCCACTGAAATCTAGAATACAAGCTCGTAACATATCCTCTAGCGTCTGAATCGTCTGCTCTGACTGTCAGTCTGTCTGTGGGTGAAAAGCGGTACTAAGGTCCACTCGAGTACCTAATGCCTCTTGAAAACTTCTCCAGAAACGAGAGGTAAATTGAGGACCTCTATCAGAAATGATAGATATAGGTACTCCATGCAGCTTTACTATTTCTTTAATATACAATTGTGCCAACGTTACTACACCATAAGTGGTTTTGACTGGAATGAAGTGTGCTGATTTGGTTAGTCGGTCAACAATGACCCAAACTGAGTCATAACCTCCTGTGGAGCGAGGTAGACCAACAACAAAGTCTATCGTCACTCGTTCCCATTTCCATTCAGGAATCTCTAATTGTTGTAACGAGCCTCCTGGCTTTAGATGCTCAGCTTTAACCTGTTGACAGGTTAAACAACGAGAGACAAATTCTGCTATGTCTTGTTTCATTCCTTTCCACCAGTAGATCTGTTTCAGATCCTGATACATCTTGGTGGCTCCGGGATGTACAGCATATGCAGCACGATGGCCTTCTTCCATGATGTCTTGTCTAAGAGTTCCAACATCTGATATACACAACCGTTGTTCAAAACGCAAGACTCCTGTATCGTCGAGTGTGAAACTATTCACTTCACCAATCTTCACCTTTTTCATAATTTGGACAAGCTCAGGATCCTCCATTTGGGATATCCGTATCTGGTCTACAAGGGAAGATCTAGCCCTGATATGGGCTAAGAATGATCCTGTCCTTGTAACCTCAAGAGTAGCACCTTTTACTCTCAGCTCTTGTAGTTCTTGGATCAATGGTCTTTTTGTTACTGCTATATGGGCCAGACTACCCATAGATTTTCGACTCAAGGCATCTGCTACCACGTTCGCTTTGCCTGGGTGGTAAAGAATATTGCAATCGTAGTCTTTTAGTAATTCTACCCATCTCCTTTGCCTCAAGTTTAGGTCCTTTTGGTCGAAAATATATTTTAGACTTTTATGGTCAGTATAGATTTCACAAGTTTCTCCGTATAGATAATGTCGCCATATCTTTAAAGTGAAAACTACTGCTGCCATTTCCAGATCGTGGGTGGGGTAGTTTTGTTCATGTTTCTTAAGTTGTCTCGATGCATATGCCACTACCTGACCATGCTGCATGAGAACACATCCCAACCCTACTCTTGATGCATCGCAGTATACTGTAAAACCTTCTGGTCCTGAGGGTAAGACCAATACAGGTGCGGAGATTAACCTTTTCTTGAGTTCTTGGAAGCTTTCTTCACAAGCGTCATCCCATTGGTACTTTACTCCTTTCCTAGTCAGTCGTGTGAGAGGGGCGGCTAACTGGGAAAAATTTTGGATGAAACGACGATAATATCCTGCCAATCCCAAGAAGCTGCGAATCTCCGTGACGGAGGTAGGTCTAGGCCACATTTTGACCGCTTCTACTTTGCTTGGGTCTGCTTGGATGCCATCTTTGGAGATCACATGTCCCAAGAAAGTTACACGATCAATCCAAAACTCGCATTTAGAGAATTTGGCGTACATTTGATGATCCCTCAATGTCTGCAACACAACACGAAGGTGTTGTTCGTGCTCTTCTGAAGTCTTTGAGTACACCAGAATGTCGTCTATGAAGACAATGACAAATTTGTCTAAAAAGGATTTAAAAATCCTATTCATTAAATCCATGAAAGCAACTGGTGCATTCGTTAATCCAAATGACATCACCAAGAACTCGTAGTGCCCATATCTAGTACGGAAGGCTGTTTTAGACACATCCTCCTCCTTGATCTTGAGTTGGTGATAACCAGACCTCAAGTCAATCTTTGAAAAACACTTGGCTCCTTGAAGTTGATCGAAAAGGTCGTCGATGCGAGGCAACGGGTATTTATTTTTGATAGTTACCTTATTCAGTTGCCTGTAATCTATGCATAGTCTCATCGATCCGTCCTTCTTTTTCACGAACAGAACAGGAGCTCCCCAAGGTGAATAACTTGGCCTTATAAAGCCTTTGTCTAGCAAGTCCTGTAACTGAGTCTTTAACTCTTTTAATTCTGTTGGTGCCATTCTATAAGGGGGTATGGAGATTGGGCGAGTATCTGGTGCTAACTCTATCTGAAACTCAATCTCTCGATGTGGGGGTACACATGGTAGATCATCTGGGAAGACATCTACAAACTCCTGGACTACTGGAACGTCCTCTACTTTTAGTTCTTCTTTCTTAATATCTTTAACAAATGCCAAGTATCCTTGACAGCCCTTTCGCAATAAACGTTGGGCACACATTAAAGATATAAGATTTTCAAAAATTTCACTTCTTTCACCATGAAATACGAAGGAAGGCTCCCCCGGAATATTGAACTTAACTATCTTATTATAGCAATCCAGAGTGGCATGACAAGATGCCAGCCAATCCATGCCTAAGATGACATCAAAGTCTGTCATATCTAACAGCATTAGGTCTACTGTTGTATTTATTTCTCCGACTCTTACCTTGCAAGCTCGATAGCCTCGTTCTATTAGTAAGGTGCCTCCAGTAGGCGTAGTTACTAAAAACGGACATTCTAATCTAAAAACTTTTTGCTTAAAGTTCTTAGCAAAGAATGGTGACACATAGGAATGCGTAGAGCCAGAGTCAAACAAAACATGTGCAAAATTTGATTCAATCAGAAGAGTACCTGCTACCACTGTATTAGACGCCTGAGCATCTTGACGGGTTAAAGCGAATACTTGAGCGTTCCCTCGGCCTGCTGAAGCGTGCCCTCGACCACCTTGTCCTCTGCCAGCACCTCTTCGGATTCCATTGCCTCTTACAGTTACAGGGGATCTGTTGGCAACAGTAGCCTCTGATTGATTAGGGCGTACTGACCCTTGGCCAGATCTCGTGTAGAGTTGGGGGCAATCTCTTTTGATGTGGCCCTGTTGACCACATTGGTAACAGACCCTAGTGTTGTTGTTGACAAAACAAGCTCCGAAGTGATTTCTTTCACATTTAGAGCACCAGGGCCTTTGTTGACCCCCTGTACCACTTTGTTGACGCTGTGGTGCACTAGCGGTAGAGGCTGCAAGTCCAGAACTCTCTCCGTGGTAGCGTGATTTCTCGTCTTGTTTCCTCTTTCTTTTGTTATTCCATTTTTCTTTTTGCATATCTCTTTCTTCCATCATACGGGCGATGTCGACGGCTTCTGTGTAAAATGAAAAATCTCGTATTTTCGATCCCACCCTGTCAAATAAAGATTCTCGAAGGCCTTTAATAAACCGTCGGATCTTTTCTTTCTCAGTTAGGACCATGTGAGTAGCATATTCAGACAACTCTATAAACAGATTGTCGTATTCATCGACGGTTCGTGATCCTTGCCGGAGTGCCTCAAACTCATTCATCTTTGCTTCTCGTATACTCTCCCGAATAAATTGTTCTCGAAAAATTCTTTTAAAGTCATTCCATTTAATGGGTGGGGTATTTCTGGCCATGCCCTTCTTCCATGTTCGCCACCAGCGGTCGGCCTTACCTCTTAACTGAAAGGTAACAAGGGTTACTTTTCGAGGTTCAGGGCATTCTAGCGTGTCAAGGATTTTCTCACAGTCATCTAGAAAACGTTGTGGGTCTTCATTAACATCTCCTGCAAAGGTTGGCGGATTCAGCTTCATAAATTCTGAGATTTTGACCTCTGTACCTACCCAATCCTGAGGAGGGGGTGGAGGTGGCATCTGGTCTGTCTCTTGTACTTTTGCAGCATGTACTGATGCCTGTGAGCCATCTTCAGATGATTGTCCCATCAGAAGTTCCTTTAGCCCATTCACCTCGTTCTGCATTGCAGCTAATGCTTCCATCACTACAGTCGCGTCGATTTGTGATGGTTCTCCAGCATTTCTTCCAGGGTTTTCAGTGGATATTTCTCTGTTTTGTGCATGGTTATCTTCTGCACGGTTAGGCATCTCCAGTCTTGCATTTGCTGACTGAGCAGCTGGAGGGACCAAGGCCTTACCAGATCTTGTGCGGATTCCAGAAGCGTTTGATTTTCTTGGTGCCATCTAAACTTATTCTACAATTAAGAATAATATATATCGTCACTATTATGCTTCAAGTAAAGACACGAAAGAAAGGGATTTTAAACTCTACAGGGCTTTTGGTGGATCTTCATCCTATGGTCGTGCTGCAGTCACGACAATAGGGGAAGGCCCACTAAAGACACCATGCTTTGTAATCACTAGGAGACCTAACAACCTATCCTCTGATACCAACTTTGTCACGACTCATTTTCTAGGCACATGACCGGCACAATGATGAATATCCCATCACTGTAAGCCTTTCGATAAATTCTTCCCACAAGTAAAATTGTTAGTCATTATCTCTATATTCTCAAAATACCATTCCTTAATAAATACAAAGAAAATACATCAGATTTTCTTAATTAATAATAGATCCTCAGTACAAAACACAATATCATACTGAAATACAAGCCAAATACCAAACCCCTGACCTAGATGTCCTAGACGATTACAGAGTAACATACTGTATAACAAAAGAAGGGCCTACCCGACAGCGGGAAGGTCCAACGTGATCTACTCCTCTAGCGGATGTACTTCAGCGGCAACCTGATCTGAACAAAAAGTTTGTACAAACAGTGTGAGCTTTTAAACTCAGTGAGCAAATCGGCCTCGCGTTAATAAAATTCAAATACATCACCAGTCATGCAAGCATATCCGAAGGCTCAAGCTCAACCAATAGACATAGTTAGAAATTACATACAAGAAAAATTCATCCAATTCAACAAACGATACTAGTACTCGTCAATGGCAATATATCCCGGAGAGCGCACACAGGCCGGCTCACCAATTTTGTATTTTTCCGCCATGACGCACAACCTCATCCTCTTAGCTAGGGCGCCTCGGGGATTTATCACCAATCTGGGCTATATCCCTACTGAGGGAATCGTTGTCTCCACACTCATTGGTCAAGACACCCTTTAACCCGGGTTTTTCCGCCTTGCCGTGAGAGGGGGTACTGTACCGCTCAATCACAATCAATAGTACAACAGTTCATATCATAATCAGAAGCACAATATAATACTTATCCATATAACAGGTATAGTATATAACTATATGATTCAAATTTCATATCATCATGAGATACTTGCTTTGTCTTATCCATACTTCTGGATTAATTATCTCATTATATTCGTCATTCTGAATCCAATTTCCCCCTATGAATCTTGGGAGTGTCCTACGACATACTTTTTATCACTAGTAATGCTAAAACTCTATTAAAACAGGGTCGTTTCACTCACCTGGATTCCGTACGAGTATCACTTCTCTAAATCGTTACGGACAAGAGTACGCAGGTGAATTTCAGTGTTCCGCTACAGAGATTTTCATGAAAGATTACAGAAAATACGTTAAGATCGTTTTCGTATAGATACTGTTCATACGTACGGGTACTATTCATATGGTCACTATTTATACGTACGGTACTATTCATACAGTCACTATTCATACATATAGGTACTATTCATACCGGAAATACAGAATACAATCTGTAAAAGAGTACACCATGTAAGTTCCCAGGAAAGAGTGGAGGGTCACACTGGACACACTTAAAAACCAGGTCTTTCCTTAGCCAGAACTTTCCTAGACATGTATTCTCCACAGATTATATTCTATTTCGGTAATCAGAGAATCAAAATAACAGCTAACGACAGTTTTTCTGATGTGGAAGATCGACCAAAGCCGCAACCACAGAGCATACTTAAGAAAATAACTTCTAAAATTTGAAAGACATAGAAAGGGCATAGTATCCTTACCTAAGCAAAAACGGAAAGGCCCAAAATCTCAGAAGCCTAGCGTCGGAGCAAGAGAAACTTAAGGAGGGAAGAAGAGAAGTTGAAGGTGTGAGTTTAGAAGTGAAATGGAAGGGCCTATTTATAGTAAAAGTCAAGGGTACTATTTGATACTATGCGCTAATAAAATATTCAATTTACTATTCATAAAAATGACATTTCTAATAATGCAGTTACTGTACATCTGACGCGGAAAATTTTCGTTTATTTACTATTAGAAACTTTAAAAGAAAAACTATCCTTTCACCTTAAACCTTTAAGTTTCTTTTCAATTCAGTCCTTTCAATTTAGTCCCTGAGGGTATTTTTACACATAAAACGTCATTTTCTCCTACAAACTTCTTTCTAGTTTTCTCTTATGACCAAACCACATCTAGTATTTGACATTTTGATTGTATAAATGAACAGTACCATATACGTAAATAGTATTATACGGGTGAATAGTACCATATACTGAAATAGTAACAGTAGTTTGAAAACACACATTTATATTTTATTTTTCATGGGTATTACATTCCAAAATGAACAGTATATTCTTTATATTCTTCATCTAAAAATCTCAAAATCACATCCAAACACACCATTTCTTTTGATTTCTTCCATGAGTTTTTACCCTTGATGTTTAAAGAATCTTTTGACACTAAAATCCCCAATTTTAACCCACAAACAAAGTCTCAATCCTCAAATTTTCATTAAGAACCTTAACTTTCTTCAAATTTTCAAATTCTTGAATTTCTCCTAATTTTCACCAAATTTCTTGTTCCAATAACATTATAAACCATTTAGAAATGTTTTAGATTAACACTCACTTAAATTCATCCATTGAAATTCAAAATCCTAATTCTTTTCCACAGGCGCAACTAAATTCGAAAATGGAGAAAAAGACAAATAGAGTAGATAAAATTTACCTCTTTGCCTCTAAAACTCTTGAGAATCGAAAGTATGTTCAGAAAATACAAGACCACCGAAAGAAAATTGGAGAAATGATTGAAGGAGATGAGAGAAAATGGTAGATGAATGTGAAGGTGGAGAGCTACGGGGAGGAAAGAGAAGGAGTGAATAGGAAGAAAGGAAGATAAGTGTTTTGAGTGTATGTGTGAGCCCCACTAATTTTCTTGGATAAAATTGCTCATAACCACTCTAACTTGTAAGATTTGTTCACTTAAGTCCTTGAGAATTTGTAAAAATTTTCAAATTAAAAATGTGAAATTTCTATTCCCAAATTTCCTTCACTAATTCAAAAAAAACGTTTTCTATATAATTAAATTTTTCAATAAACTACAAAATAGATTTTAAATATTTATATAAATTCTTGGGATATTATAGTATCAGTTGACTGATACCTCCTGAATTTATAAAGTATGCAAATCTGAGGTCTATTGGTTGACTGATAGACATCCATCAGTCAACTGATCATCTTTTACTTAGTTTAAAATTTTATATTGCAAAATATTCCAAAATATTCTTATTTTTATGCAATAAGATATTTTATAAGAATTTTTTGAAAAGTTCCATAGTTTAAACCAAGATTTTCACTAAATATATATTATATTTTTTTAAAATTGTATAAGTTTAGTATAAGTTTAATAGACGTTACCTAAATGTTTATTTACTTTACATATTCTAAATAGATAATTTAATTTATTTATATTATTTAGTTAATATTATTATTATTATTATTATTATTATTATACTTATTAATCTACTTAAGAATCTCAAATTTTTCAATGTCTTATAATTTTTTAATTATTATTATATTATTTGATATGAGAAAAATTAAATAAAAATAAATAAATTAAAACAATATAAAATTAAAACTTTTTATAGTAATTATACATTTAAAAGTGCTCTTACTAATCAATATCTAAACAAAATTTATTTTTTAAAATAACTTTTTTTATAACAATTAAATTAATCTAAAATCAATTCTAAAAATCAGTTCTACTTAAATTTAAATTTATCCAACGATTTTTCATACAACGCTTACAAGTTTTTAGTTTTGCAGGCAAAGCGTGTTCAAATTTCAACGTTACATGAGCAGATGATAGAGAAGAATAGAGAATCAGAGATGCTATTTTTATAGCCTTTACTTACTGTTGCCGTAAATACAGCAGAATTTAGTTTTGAAAGCAACGTAGGAAACCAACCACGGCTTGCTATCTCCCTCTTGATTCACATTCTAAATTTGGTTTGATGAAAAAGATTATGATCCTCTTTATTCATCTTTCGATGAAATTACGATCGTATTACTTGATTTACATATGCCGCGACTCCCTAGAAGTAACATGACTCGGGGTACAAAATGTCCAGCGAACCGGCTACTTCTGCAACTAGATCATCTAATACTAATCTCTCAACTTCCCTACCTATTGCATCGACGTCTTCCTTCACGTCCAACCACTGCGATTCCCTTACCAGCACCTTCCCCAGAGCGTCATCCCTTATTTTTCCTTGGCTCTTTAGCAACGTGCACAGACCGTCTTGGAGCCCCTTTTTTGTCAGCTCACAGCCAATATTTGGTATTTTAAGATTTACCCATGGCTGATCATTCTCAAATTGCTGGTGGATCTTGACGATTCCTAAATTTATACGGTCAAAAAGCAACCTCCTTTCGGACCTTGAACAAGCACAATCAGAGTACCTCTTTTCAAGCTCATCAAACGTTGAAGGATTCACGGGACATTCAGGAGAGTGCCATGCTTCCAAATATGTAAGGGGATGGGACCCATCAATGCCAGACTCAGACAAGACATCAATAATGTAGGAAGACTCCCAGCTATCTTCAATCTTACATAATCCATTCTCTTCTGAAATTCCAGTAGATGCTTCCCCACCATCTTCATCGCTTGAAATTAGCATGGGTCCCTCCACATATTCTTCAGATTCTAACTTCAGAAGCTGGAGTTGCATTCGAAGACCTAGCAAAAAGGAAGTTTCATTAAACCAAGGAAACAGCACAAAGGAATTTAAAAACCAGATAATAAATAGAAAACCATAATAACAAGTTTAGATGGAAGCCATTTAATCTTTTAGAAAACATATCTTGAGTTGACAAAAGCTACAAAACATATAAATGGTTGCAAGTATGATTACTGTATTCTTTTGCACAAGTGGTTCATCCCACCCATAAAAAAGATAAAGAGCACATGGATAAAATGATTAGCATGCTATAAAGCACAGACACTTAATATAAGAATTAAAAGAAGAAAAAAAAAGACACCTTGTCCATGTCCAACACGTCAAACATTTGTGTCAGACACAAGACTACGCTACGAACGTGTTATTGCAAAATTGCAATCCTAACAAGTTATAAGAAAACTTCAGTTTTGAAGTGATGAAATTTTCCATTTTGCAATTCTATTTAATAACATGATCAAAAATCAATCAAATATCAGTAAAATATCAATCTAATTTCGGCCACTAAGTGGCTAATTCAATAGGAGTTAAAAGGATGCCCATCAAGTCACCACTAATTTCACACTGTTGTATTGTGAAATAACAAGTGCCCAAAACCAATAAGAAATGATGATGCGTCAATCACAGCTACTAAGGCATTACTTCTAGAATGAGCAACGGCAACTGCATCAGTGAATCTTCCCTTTGTCCATTATATACAATTCAAATGCATGAAAAGATAATATTTTCAAGTAGACAAATAAGCCACGAGGGTCAAACAACAGGAAAAACAGGTTTTCCACTTATCGTTCAATTTGTTATGGGAACAAAATAACTGCTTTTAGTAGTTAATGTTTTTCTTGAAAAGAAGAGCTAAGAGTCAAACAACAGGAAAAACAGGTTTTCCACTTATCGTTCAATCTGTTATGGGAACAAAATAACTGCTTTTAGTAGTTAATATTTTTCTTGAAAAGAAGAGCTTTCTTATGTTGCACAAAGGCAGATAATTACTGCTGTTATTGCTATCGATATTCATATACAATTGTGTGAGCACATCACACAGCAGTAGGGATTGAGGAACTAAGGAAATACATATGCAACTGGACAAAGGATGGGGACTAGATACTATAGTGTAGAATAATCAATATAAATGTCTGATTCATTTACCTTGGAGGTCAGCACTGAGACTTTCAAAACATTCAGAACAAGATGAGAGATCATCTGTAAAAGAAGGCTCCAGGACTGAAACTGGACTCGGCTGATCAGCATCTTTACAGCATGAAGATTCAAGGCTAGGTGTGAGTGGCTGAGACGATACTGAACTTCCACTGGAAGAGCCAACTGATAGTTCCTGAGATATGACAACATATAATGAGAAGCAGGAGACATAATTAATGAAACTTTTGATACTAAATACTGGCAAAAGTAGAATGCACTGAGACAAAAGAACTATGCTTTTGTAAGAGTTTGAGAATGTATCCACAGAATCTACGTAGTAGAGCAAAATAACAATAGTAACAAGATGAGTTCCATTACTTCTAGCACCATAGCACCAACCACGTTCAAAAAATAATGAGACAGGAAAAGAGCTATGCGATTGATAGGTGAATGAACAAAGAAGAAGGAAATTAGTAAGAATGAAGCAAACAATAGAGATAAGAAATAATATGGCCACAAAACATAAATTGAAGCGGAAAAAAAAAAACACCAAATATATATATATATATATATGATCAACATATGAACTGGAAATGTAAGAAACTTAACCTGCTGCAGTAAACTGTCTTTGTCAACAGCACTAGCGTTGCCACTCATCAAAACACTAGAAGACAATTCAGGAAGGTCAGGATCAGGAGGTTCATAAGACCCAGGTGCATTTTCAAGTGCCGCATCCACCACATCTTCAGTAACCACACTTGTCTCTTTGAGGATCTCAGTTGATGAATCAGACCGTGGAACTTCTAGCTTGGGTGGATCTTCTTCAAGGTTTGTCCTCACTTTATCTTGGATTGTGTTTATGTCTGGTGAAGACTCATAAATTTCCATATTTGTATAATGAGAAGACCAAGACTTCTTGTGACCTGATTTTGAGCTTCTGGTATTCACACCTTGTTGCTGATTAAAACCCTTTGCTGCTTTTCTTCTATCCCGCTTAAGGGCTTCCTTTGGCATCATAAACCGATCAACATGAAGAGTTCTAGGACTTCCAAATCCAGTGGATGAAGCAGGAAGAGATCTGGATCTTGACAAACTTCCAATACATCCATCCTTCCAACCATCCCTGCTGCTAATACCCAAAGGTTCAACCAATCCAGCAGGTTTGCCGTTGCTGGCAATTTTATCATGGAAACCTTCCCCACCAGACGTGCTCTCAAAATTTGCTGCCTTTGTTTCCTTATCGGGTATAGCAAGCATTTCAGCCAATGTGCTGCCCCTGTTGATGGGTTGCACCTGTTGAGACTTGTGCGCCATTTTCCACCTCTCTGATAATCTCTTCTTAGCCTCTCTACTAACAGATGATTCACTAGAACGGGATGATGGCCTACTATGATTATTTAAGTCAACAGGGTTTGCCAAGGTTGCAGCTGTTACGCCTGATTCCTCCGCAGATTCATTGCCAGAAAAATCACAAGAACTATCATCCCCAGCGTATCCTCTAAATCTAGAAGATGAGAAGATCATGGATCCACTGTATAAACTACTTTTCATTTGCCTAGTGATTTCCTTTGCAATTTCTCTAGATTCTACAGAATTTTGCCTTGAATGGCTGATGGTAGCAGGCAGGTTTTTTTTATCATGCAATTCAAGGCTCCTATTTCGGACATCTGGAAATGCAGCTCTCTTTCCACTTTCTGATAAGAAAGCATGTGGAGAACAAGATGGTGAAACAAATGCGGTAGCGCTCTGCACCTTTGCTAGATTGGGTTTTAGAACAACAATCCTTGTGGGGAATGCATCTTGTTTGTCCTTTCCATTCAACTGAAGCTTTGGTGATTTTGATGAACTGCGAACTGCATGCCTTCTCTCAAATTGGCCATGATAACCATCATGATGCTTCTGATGAGATCTATTGAAATTCAACCGTGTTGTATCCCTAGCTGACTTCCAGCTTAAGTCATCACGTTCACACTTCTCCGTATCCAACAATTTCATAGCTTCTATGTGTCCACAATGTGATCGAAGTGGAGCAGCTTGCAGATCATTTAGATGCTTTTTAAACAAAGAATCTGGCCGCTGAAAATATTTTAGCAGAAGATCTGTGTTGGAGTCTAGAATCTCAAGTGCATCATCAAATTCCTTTGAAGAGAGTGAATCCCTGTCTGTTGCTAGACGTTTGGCATCCATGAACTTCTGTTCAATGAATGATATTTCAGCATCAGTGGCCATCACGTCTGCACACTGTGATGGATACCGACTGCTCTCAACCTTTGGGATCTCTGAGACCTCAAAGACATCTTTAAATTCTTGCTGATCCTTTGAGCTTCTCCTAGATGACCGACCATCATATAATGTTCCATTGCTATGAGTTCTCTCTAACTGTGTTCTCCTTTGTAGATGATTTTCCGAGGAACCTTTATGTTGCTTATTAGCAGGCTGCTGCAGTGGCATCCCATCAAGACCCATCAATCTGGCAATAACACTTGGAGCTCTTCTTTTGGATTCAGTTTCTCTTGACATCTCTTGAGCTAATAACTTCTTCATGGGAGTTCCAAACAGTTGTTTTGAAGATCTCCACCCAAATTTAAAAGAGGACTGCGAAAAACGAAATATATGAATAGAATAGCCCATTTATTATAGAGAGTTTGTTTCTTCATTTATAAATGCAAAGACGCAAGGGAGAGATGAATGAAGACGAAAGAAAAAACCAGCGCACCGAATCTTCTTGCGCAACACCACTACTGCAAGAGCTAGAATCAGAGGGCAAATTTGGTTGCTTTCTCCGTCTCTGAACCTGCTTGTTTCCTGGATATGAATTCTACAGCATATTATGATAAAGATTCAAGAACAGAAATGAGGAAGCGCTTAATTGAGAATTGGTGGCAATAGAATGCTTGAAATTACTAAAATTTAGGCCAGGAAGCAATGAGGAAAGTCTTATATAGTTAAAAATTACTTATTACTATGTCCGATTAAAGAAGCAGTTAAAAGAATGGCAGCAAAAGAACTTGATGCTCTAATTTGCGCATGAATTGAGGAAATTTTTCCTTCGGAAACAATTAACCGACACAGTGCCTTTTAGAAACGCTCCATAATTAGGCATTATAATTATATGACATCATAACCTCAGGAATTCATTACCAAATTAAAAACAAAATCAAACCGATAGCACTAAGGAAAAAGTTAAGAAGCAGTTTACAAGCCTGATTGTAGCAAAAAAGCTCGAGACAGACCAAGACTCCAACCACATTCGGTTCACCTGGAGCATTCGAAAGTGTTTTGCTAGAAGTATCGAAGTACTCGACAGCTCAAGCAAAGAAACAAAGTTGAAGTTCAACTTCAAAACAGTTTAACGACCACGAAAGTCGGAAATTCTCCAGGTGAACCAGCTTCAACTCTAATTCTGAGAAACTTGGTAGAACCAGGGAGATACTAGAAGAAAAACTGAAATAAGACAAGGAGGGAGAGAGAGAGAGAGAGAGAGAGAGAATGTGACCTGCTGAGAGAACAGGTTGGGGATCGGAGAAGCGATCAGCGGAGGCAGTAGCAAGGTTGGATCTCTTGTGGCGAATTTTCTCCATAATCGGTCATGAAAGATGCGTGAATTGATAGAGAGGAGATCGAAGATAGAGGAAAGACGGAGAAAAAAAAAAAAAAAGGGAGAGGAAGGTTCAGAGAAGATCACGGGAGACAGGAAAAACCCTAGGATTCTCAGCTAATTCAAAAATGAGTGACACACGGGAAAAAGAAGGAAAAATAAAAGGAAAAACAAAAATGCAGATCTTGAAATCAGGATTCAGGAAGATGATTTTACAGAGAGAAACAGCGAGTAACATAGAGAGAGAGAGAGAGAGAAGCAGAGAAGTGGGGCAAGTAGCTCATTACAGTTGAAACTGAGAAAAGAAGAGAGAGAAAGGTGAAGGCGGGCATTAATGGAGGTCCGTTATTGTCGTCAAGACGGGGAGAGTGGGAGAGAGAGAGAGAGAGAGAGAGAGAAAGTGGGGGAGTGGGGTTTATTTTTGAACTTTCAAATACCGATATTCATGAGACTGGACCTAGCCCTGTGCGCGGGCATTTCCGTCCACCCAAACTACACGTGTCAACTACCTAGGATACCCACCTCTACTCTCCCTCAGTAGTATGGGTTTTACGTGCCACTGCTTCACTTGTCCTCCTCTTGCCTTATTTCTTTGTCATGCGATTCTTATGTATGTAAACGCCCCCATGCCCATAGTAACTGGTTTATTAAAAAAAAAGATTAAAAGAGAGAAATTTTTGAAGATTCATTTTTTTATTCTTGGCACATTGCTTAACTTTTTAAAGGATGTAAATAATGCAAAAACACGAGTATTTATTCATAATTTTCCTAATGTCATCATTTTCCTAGGTGACAAACAAAAACTATGACCAATATTAGATTCTGTGAATTAAAAAATCAGGGATTTAAAATTATATATATCTTCCAATGATAAAAAAATACATTTCCTCTTTTTATATACTCAACTTTAGTTGATATTTTTGTTTTTAAATATTTTTGATGGATAATAATTAAACAATTTACATATCACAAAGCTCTGTAAACTGCCTAATTGGTTCGCTGGGAGTAATGCCTGAGACAAAACTTCGGATTATTTTAAACTCAATAGCATTTTATTATAATAATCTTTAGTCAAATCAGATCAGACGTTACTATCAAATATCCAACTTGTATGAGACAATTTTCCATTATACACACACACACACACACACTTGCATACTCTAATAATTTTTCTTCGATAGCAAGCACGCTTGCAAAGGAAGGTCATGTCTTTTTGTGTTATCATTCATATTTTATTATTATATTATGGAGCTGAACGTGCACTCTCTGCTGAATTGAAAACTAATAATAATAATAAAAAAAAAGTTCACTAAGAATTGGACAAATGTAATGTTTGAAATTAAGCAGCGTGGAGTTTCTTGTTTTGTTGTGTAATGCATTATTTGTCTTTGGAGCTGACACGCCCCGTTTGCTTTGTAGGATGGAGGCATCCCAGTCCCGTCACGGTCACAGGGTGTTGTTTCCACGCCACCACTCTTTTATTTATTTATTATTTTTTTTAACCTTGGAAAAGTTAAATTTAATTACCAATCTGATTTGTCCGAAGATGATTGATTTTTTGTGAATTGAAATTTGTGTGACTTGATCAACAGGCTATCGTGTTGCAATTGAAGATTAGCGACTTGCAATTAAAAATTGCGAGCATATATAATAGATTATTGATCTGTCGGTAAGCAAGTCACATGCAGTATATTTGTACATGTTTGACCTGAAAAGCAAGTTTGTAAGGTATGTGAATTAATATTATTGCTATAGATAAATATTGATTCTATTAGTCCACGAATCTCTTATATAGTTAAATAATATTATTTGATCAAGTACAGTTTATATGAATTTCACTTATCATGATTAATTAAACAGTTTTGTTTGGAGAAATAAAATGTTTGACCAAATAAAAAATTCATATTCATATTATTATTGGTCATGATTTAAACTTAAACAAAAAATGATACGAAAGATAGGCAGATTCCAAAATGGAGATTAGAGAGGGTCAGAGGACACATATATAAGAAATATAACAATCAATTCATTTAGGATTTTTTTATATTACATTATACTTTTTTTTGGAAATTTAGTTAAATTATGCTTAATAATTTTTCAATATTACATATGTGGCTCTTCTAAATTTTTTATATGTGTTATAAAAAATCTCTGTGCAGAATTATTTCCTGTTAAAGAAGTTAACTTTAAGATCCATACAAGATTATAATGCTTAATACCAAAGTTTTCATAATCGGACCGGTTATTGAACTAGAAGGGATACTAGTTCAAAGGCCAATGATCGGATCACAGTTGAACCATGGTCAAAATGGTGGTAATTAAAAAGTAAAAAAAAAAAATATATATATATATATATATACAAAATAATAGCGAAATAATTATATAATTACATATCAACTTATCATAATTTATATATATGAAAATGTAAAATTAATTAAAAATAATATTTAATATTCAATTATACAAAAGGTGTTTTGATAAGATAGTATATTCAAATAAATATTTACAAGTAACAACAAAAATAAACCAACCAACAAAAAAAATTATCATTTATCAGTCATTACTTCATCAATTGACTCTATAATTGGTTGATATTCAATTTCTTCAACACCTAATTATAAAATAAAAATAGAGAAGTGACAAAAAAAAAGTAAAGTAACCATAAAAAAAAAACCAAGAACTGATCAAACCATTGAACCGGCCTGTTTGGGCGATTCAACCGTTTCAAAGGCTATCCGGTTTTTAATGGTCTATCGGACTGGACATAGGATCGGGTCTCGGTCCAACCAGTTAAAACTATGCTTAATACAATAATAAATACTGTTAAATTAATACTAAATAGAGTTAAAAATTTATTTTTCAATAGAGTACATATTGTGTAAAAAATTAATTTTAATGAAAAAATTAGAGAAGAATTAAATATGTATTTAAAATAAAAATATATAAAATATAATTTAAGAGCACCTCTCAAGAGAAATAATTTATTTAGTTTTTTTATTAAAGGCCCACTATAAGAACCGTTTGGTGTGCAAACAAAGCAAAGTGTGACTTAATGGGGTCATAATTTGGCTACTTATTAGGACGGACAAATTAAAGTGTCATTTTCCTTGATCAAAGGGCATATCCCAAAAGATCATATATATATATATATATATATATATATATATATATATATATATATATATATATATATATATATATATATAATTTCTTTTGATAATTAATCATCTAATATTCAAACAACACAAACGTCAACTAATATGAATTCAAGTCAAGCAAGATTACAATAGATAATAAAATTTTTTTTATTAAATTTTAATACAATTATATTATCAAGTAATCCAACTTGAGCCTACACTGATAAGGTATGGAAAATTATATTCTACGCCAACTTACACAGTACATATTAAATACTTCAATACCAATATGATATTAATATTATATATGCAAAGCTATTAATTGTTATCATTGTAGATTAAAAAAAAAGTAGTATAAATATATACTATTTTAATGTCCATGTTGGAAGAAAAGAAGAGACCATAAGGGAGGTAGTGATGAATTTTTTGAATTGAACACAGGGAAGTCAAAAAGGTGCATGCCTCTGTGTCTTTTTCTTTTTCGCTTTCCTCTTCATCTAATTTATATTTTTTATTAGAAAAATTATTGAGGAGATCCCGTAATTGGGTGACATGCAGGACTAACGACCTTTTGTCTAATGCAAGTTTTTGACTTGCAAAATGGGTTAAAATAATTAGAGGGAGAAGTTAATTATGGGGTGGTTAACAAACTAGATGGGGCCAAATATTATTGACTTGTGTGACCATGCATGATGATTGATGACCATATATATAGAGTATATATGTCATGTTGTGCCAACCCATATGTGTTGCATAGTATGGTTAACATATATAATTAATAGATTGGTGGGCATGCATGGAAATATATCTTTGGTTTCAGTGTCGTGTCTTTGGATCCTAAGGAAAAGACATCATAACAAGAAAGATGATTGTTGTCCCCAACACATTGTGATAAAAGTAGGTTAAAGCATTCCTGTATGGCATCACAATGATTCCGGAGCTTCTATCCTTTTAATCAAATGGCTCTTCTTAGAAGCATGTGAAAGTGAGATGTCTTCCAGCCCCACCAACCACGGAATCATCAATCATCATGTTTCGTCTCACAATTAATTATAACACGCTCCATATATGAATGTTTGTATGTGGAGTTTTTTTTTCAAGCCAACTAACACTATTTGGTATCTAAATATTACATACATCAATTAATCTGAATTCGATCTGAGTAAAATTATAATACATCAATTAATCTGAATTCGAGCTGAGTAAAATTATAATGGACGACAAATATCTCTGTACTAAATTTTAATGTAATTGTATTTTTAATTAATTAAATTCGAGATTTCTGGTTTAAGTTAAAATATTTTTTTACCAATTGACCTACGTGGTTAGTGATTATATAAAATTTAAATAACTTCTAATAAAGTTAAAAGGCTAAATTTTTTTATTATTGAATTATCTTGAGATTAAAAAAACCATATTTCAACAGTGATTTTTATTTTTATTGAATTTCTTTTTACAAACATCCTTCACTAAAAATAATTTTATACAAAACATTGTCAAACGTGAAAATATATATATATATATATATATATATGGTAATTTGGTATGTCAAATTGTGAATAAGCCCCAACCCTTGTTAGTGAAGGGTGAAAAAATTTAAATCCAAAAGTTGAGATGTACATAAATTTACCCTTTGGTTTAATTTGTCTTATTATTTGTGAAGCCAATCAATGGCTGGCCTGGTTCTCGCTTGATGGTGCTGACACAGCCCACGAAGGTACATTAATTAACGCCTAAAGACAGGAAGAAGACAGAAGGAAATTACAGCATGATTGGTTACTCCATCTTAGAGGTTTAGACCTAGACCCATGATTGTTAATTATAAGGAACAGACAGATTTTTCAAGGTAAAAGATA
Source organism: Biancaea sappan (assembly GCA_037074585.1). Lineage (NCBI taxonomy): Eukaryota > Viridiplantae > Streptophyta > Magnoliopsida > Fabales > Fabaceae > Biancaea > Biancaea sappan. The sequence goes on along the minus strand of CM073496.1, from coordinate 49,684,362 downwards.
AGTGGATTGTAAATTATTTTATATAAACATATTAGGTAAATTTTTTAAGCAAATTTATTAAACATGTACTACAGCTAGCTTAATCTATATATATTACATTAATAATCTCTATGAAACATTTTTTTACAGTAAAGATCAGAAACAAATGCCTAATTAATGTAAGTTGCCGTAATTAAAAAAGTGGTTTACGTAGGTCCAAACAATAATGACTTTTGAATGGGGTAATGAACTTTTGACGAGTACAGGTAGGTAATAGTAATACCACTTGGGCATCGTTCATTACAACAAATCACAATGATTAGAATCTTGATGTGTGAGTGGTCTCAGATTATGACACACTGAACTTGCTAGATTACATACAGAAAACGCAAACTAAAAGAGAACCTAGGAGTGTGGGGTTGCCTAAAACTCTTTTAGGATCCTAATTGTACGCAATGCGCAATTAAGTCAAACGCAACATGTACAAATTAATATTGTACATGTATCTCTAGTAAAACCTACACCCAATAACATGTCCTTCCTTAATTAATCGTGCTTCTTTGTATCTGGGGTGGGTTAGGTTTGAGTCTACTTTCATGGGAGAACTTTATATGTTATCATTAGGCATGACGACTTTGGCATTTTAAAATCAATGTTCATAAGAACCTGGAAAGCACGACCTAATTGCAGAGCAGATGTTACAAATTGTCGGTCCAACAGGTTCAGTTACAACTTACATCAGATGATTCAGGAAAGAGGACTCAATGATTGATGACAGAAAGTGAATAAATTCTGACTTACGCAAACAATTTCTCCGTTTTCTTCTTCTTTTTTTTTTTCAAAAAAGTTCCATAATACTGCGTCATAATTTAGGCAATTTGTATTGTACTGTAAAATTGTTGTACCTAGAGTGATCAACTTATGGCCTTAAGAACACGCTCCGCGAGCACCAATGCCCAGAAACCAAGGGAATCTTTAGGTGAGGGGTTCAATCCAAGATTTAAAAAAAAAAACAATTATCAAAGATATAGAGGTTCCTAATATGACGGTCTTGTGCTATACTGGTAGGAGACAAAAGCTTGATTGCTCAAAAAAACAAAAATTTGAAGGACTTCCTTGGAATGACGTTATCTTTCACGATTTGCTTCTGCCTAAAAATAGCAATATTGAAGACATTAGCTTCAGGGGCGCGTCTACATATGTTTGGTTGAAAAACGTAAAGTCCAAGGCTATGAGGTAGTAGGAGCTTAGCTAGCAGGTTAAATAGGAGAAAAAAATTATAGAAAACCACATAATAAAAATGAAGAATCACATGCACACCCATTTAGGCACAAGACGTCTCTAATCCCACAATAGGGACTACGACTATCTATTTGCATTTCATCTGCAGTTCATACAAGTTCCGAGGAATAGCTATTTTCCTTTTCTTTTTAAATGCAGAAATCAGGCTATTGTGTTGGAAGCAGCAACTTTTGTTGGATTCCTTTCGTGATTCTTCATCTTTTGATTCTAAACTACACCATTCAGCTTCCTTCATTTCCTGCCATTAATAACATGCTTCTTGCGATCCTCGTTTGGTATTTGCGCGCCAAAATCAAATATACACTAAACAATTAAGATGTCAGCCGCAGAAACTGCTTCTCGTTTTAATGTTGCGGGCTTAGTGAAATAGAGATTTCAGGGCTTAACGCCGTTAAGTTCCTTGAGGTTCTCATATATTTATCATTGTTGTGCGACTATCAGTACGTGTAATTATTATTACACCTAAAAAAAAATACATTCCTTTAAAGTAAACAAGCTTCTAATACCTTCGACTGCATTTTCAGTAGGAATCTACCGAATACAATGCAATGCCAGGGTTTTTGCCAAACTTCTTCTTCTTGTTGTTTTTTTTTTTTTATCTGTGTCTGCCAATCTTTGCTGCTGATTACAAATTTTCAAACTCAACATCGAAAAATAAACTCATTATTTTATTTTAAAAAAAAATTGATTGCCACTTGTCATTCCTCTTGTAGTATAAATATGACATACGATTATCTCTTGTAACAAAAAGATCTTGTTAGTATATTTCGTAACGTGTTGGAATAAAAAATTTGATTAGATGGATTAAATCTAAATTGCATAGAATTTAATTCCTTATTTCTGAAATATATATATACTGGCACAACCTCCTGTTACAGGAAAAGTGCAGGTCCATAAAAATGACCACATGACAACTTCAATCCAAAATCAAATGTACACTCCTAAGGTCTACATTAACAGGTTTACAGTTAAATAACCACAAGAAGGGCTGTCAAAGGGTACGCTCAAGTATAACCTATTTACGAACAAAGCAGTACTAAGTTTCTAGTGGCAGCAAACTGATCTATTCTGCCTAAATTAAACAGGCCACCTACTATCAGGTAATACATCATGGACTTATGATAGTTTTGAAAACAACAATGCAAATAAAGATTACAGAAAAGCTAGATGTAGTACCAGCAATCAGTATAAATACATACTTTCCAAATAAACAACCTCCAAATTAATGAAAACTCCAAACCATTGAAAGCAAGTTAAGAATTTCACTTCATGGAAAGCAAGCTATAGCGTTACAAACTGTGGCCCAATTTAGAATAAGATCAACGCAGCAAATTAAGCCTCAAATCATTGTACCCAAAAGAAGAGGGGGGGGGGGGGGGAAGAAAAGGCCTTAAACTCTATCTTCCTTTTTTAAAAAAACCTGTAATTGTCCATACTTTGGTACACTTATAGCACTGATTCGATATTGTACTCAAGTAAGAAATTCACCCGAAACGAAAAGTATGATGAGGATCCATGCTTTTATACGATCAACAGAATAATATCTACATAGGCCACCGCAAAATCTGGACGAAAATGCATTTACCACACTATAAGAAAGAGCACTAGATACTATGCACATTTTAGAATCTTAAAATATGTAAGCCATCCATAGGTTTTCTATAATCTCTAAGAACCATGGGATTGCATGTCATCCATCTAGCATATTTTTTCTTCTTCTGGGTTTACCACAAATATCCCTCTACTCCTTTGGATGTGGAACTAATCTCACTCAGATATTAAGACTGTACTCGCAAGTGTTTTTCAGCAAGCATGAACCCCTGACATTACAAAGGCTCCTCGACCACTGAGCTCAAACTTGTTTAACACTTGAACTACTCTCTATGGGTTGCATAACGTTCATGTAATAATTATCAAAGAACAAGTGACCTATGAACAACAACTCATCGATGCTATCTAAGCATAACTAATGCCGCTACACTCACATTTCTGTGACACCAACAAAGTAAGCAAAGATAATAGCTATCATCTGTAAGGAGTTCTGAATTTGAGTCTTGAATTAACTTTCTACTCCAAGAACATGCCAAACAAAGCACTACAAATTCTATCCTATGTAATTAGGGAACAAATCAAAATTTGCAAAATTCCCTATTAAGATTGGCCTACATCAAGGATTATCTTTGAGCCCTTATTTGTTTGACTTAGTTTTAGATGTTTCTGACGAAACACATTCAAAAAGAATTCTCCAAATGCTTGTTTTTTGCAAATGATATTGTTCTCATGACAGAGTCAAGGGAAGAGATTAATTATAAACTCGAGTTATGGAGAGCTACTTTAGAATCGAAGGGTTTTTGTCTGAGCAAGAGTAAGATAAAATATATGCATTGTAAGTTTAACAAGCGATAAGCTAGAAACGATTTGGAGGTTAAAATTGGAGATCAGGTTGTATCACAAGTGTCAAAATTTAGGTATCTAGGATCAATTATACAAGATGACGACGAAATTATTGAAAATGTGGCACATAGGATACAAGCTGGGTGGTTGAAGTGGAGAATGACATTAGGAGTTATTTGTGATCAGAAAGTACCTAATAAGTTCAAAGGAAAAATTTATCGTACTGCTATAAGACCAACAATTTTATATGGGAGCGAATGTTAGGCGATGAAAGGACAACAAGAACAAAAAATTGGGGTAGAGAAGATGAGGATGTTGCGATAGACGTGTGGTTATACAAAAAAAGATATGATCTGTAATGATTGTATACTAAGTAGAGTTGAAGTACCACCTATTAAAGAAAAAATAGTTGAAAATCGTTTAAAGTGATTTGGACATGTTCAAAAAAGACCGTTGAAAGCGCTAATAAGAAGAGTTGAGCAGATGGTTTGGAGTCTTGCAAAAAAAGGGTCAAGGAAGACCAAGAAGGACAAAGAAATTATTGAACGGGATTTTCTGATAAATGAGATACCTAAAGAGTTGGCCATTGATAGAGTTTAATGACGTCGTGCGATCCATGTAGCCGACTCCACCTATTAGGATAAGGCATTGTTGTTGTTGTTGTCGTCATAATTTTGTCCAACCACAACTCCATAGTAAGATAGATACAATCTGAAGATGCTACAAAGAAGGGAAATGCTTATCCTATTATCACTAGAAAATGGAAAATATAAAGCATTTCCTTGATAAAATCAGCTCAGTAGACAAATTAGATTAGGAAATGCTTTAAGACAGAATCATAGCAGTTCATGACCTCATAAAGGTGTTCAGTCACTTGAACAAGTGGTGGCAGCCTCTGAACTCTGAAGAACAAGACAAGTACGCTTAGTAAGGAACTCAACTCAGAATTGCCAGTACTATCATTCTGCAGGGCATGCAATCATTAGTAAGTTCATTGCCTTTAGCTGTCTTGTTACTTTAAATGAATGGATTTAATGATTTTACATATTCATAAGATCTATTTGATCCTGCATTAGAATAGAGATCCCTAGTTTATCAGCCTAAAGAAGGCATACCACACAATGAACGTGCAGTCCAACAGACACTGTAATGCCGTTTTATGTCTACAGATGTGAACCAAAATGGTTAAGTGGGATGCTTTATGTGCTTATCTTGATATAACACGAAGAAATCCTTCAGCGCAAGTAAAGAATATGCAACAGAAAAAGATTTAGAGGCATATATTACAAGCCATAAAAATAGTTAGTTTCCCATCCATCATTCAGAGATGAGCCACAAAGCAGAGCAGTAGTCTGAAGGGGGAAGTAAATGAGCATAAATGGACACAGTTATTTGAGTCTCATCAGAAATGGAATCTCAGTAAAATTTCTCCAACAACACAAGAAATGCCATACCTAACTTTCAATGTAAAACCCTTGTTTTATCAAAGGTTTCTGTTTCAATATATTTTCTCCAACAATAACACCCACAATTTATGAAAGATATACTGCATAACCTCTGTAATTTTCAACAGGATTGCCATTTTCAATAAGACATTCTTACTCTGGAGACAAAAATGCTCCACAATGGTCTTGTAATTATGTAATGTATGCCTACTGTGTTGTGGGTCAAATAAGTATCCAGGCTAAGCTACCTCTCAAAAAATAGGGAAATAATATTTTGTTGTTCCCTTTTTTGTTGTTGTTGTGTTGTGGAGGGGGTGGGGGGGTGTTGAAGGAATTACGGCTGGGGTTACTAGCCAAACACTAACAAATGCCATGTAAGTAGACGAATGCATCGCCATTACTATCTATATCGACCAAAAATATTATGAACAGTAATTTTGCACTAACATTAGTAGTAAAACTTATTGCCTAAAAGTATCAATGCGAAGGACGGGAACAGAAATAAAAAAGAAAAAAAGAGAAAGGCAAGCTCTATATAACCGTCTATTATCGTCGAGAGAAGAAATTCAGTAAGTCATCTTTCTCAGCTCCTCGCACTTGCTCCCTCCCTCTCTACATTCTGTGGGAAAAACTTCGTTGCAAACATATTGTCCTCAAAATACTCTCTATAAGGATGGTTCTTGGGGATAAGCCTCCGGAACTTGTCGAATTGTTTCTCGGCTTCATCTTTCTTCCTCAGAAGAGTATAAATGATACCCTGACATAAGTACGGCCTGAAATCTCTTGGTTCTTCCTTTACAAGCTCCTGATAGGCCCTTAGCGCATCAGGAAAGTCTCCCTCCATGACTTTAATTTGCGCAATCAAGAGCTTTAAATCCCGGACATCTGATTCACGCTTTTGTTTTTTGCACATTTCCATTGCACCTTCAATCCTCTTCAACAAATCCTCCAATGGCTTATCCGACTCCGAAGTAGCCATTACAAGGCCATGATAGGCTTCGACACGATAGGGATCCTTCTTTATAATATCTTCGAACTTCTCTTTGGCCGATTCATAGTCACCGTTATAGATATACATATGAGCCTTCAGCAGTGGCCACTCAAATTCTTCAGGTTCGAGTTCAATCAAACGGTCTATAACCTGAATTGCCTCCTCGAGTTTGTGCGCTTTGATCTTGACCTCGATGAGAGACCGAAGAGCATCGGTATCGTTGGGATTGCTGCTTAATTGCTCTTCAATAGTTCTCTCATTTTCTTCATTCCTAGAATTTTCCATCGACTCCGTAACAGACTCCACCGTGGGCGGCACAACAGGGCCTGCAATGGCGGGCTTGAGAGGCAAACGCAAGAAGAATATTGCAGCTGCTGCGATGATGGTACAGGTGGTTTGGACGACAGTAGAGGAAAAGGGGTTTAGGGTTTGGAGCAAATGGGCTGCAGGCTCAGGGGATGAGCCTGACGAGGAGGATGCCGCTCTAATAGATGATAACCTGAGGGATGAAGACGAAAATTGCGGTGCTGAAGGCGGTGGTGGGACAGACCTGAAGGAGACGGATGATAAGGGTCTTGATAATGAAGAAGGGATCTGATTGAGTGAAAGACGAAGCGGTTGGTGAGAGTGGTGGAGTTTAGCTAGAGACTCCATGACTGAGACCTGTGTAGTGAGGAGGCAGAAGAAGTGAAGAAAGGAAAGGGGCTCCTAAAACCCTGATTGCAGAACAACAGGATCGAGGGAGGGGAAAACGGAGAGTTCAAAACCCTCTCAGAGTATGCGGAATTTTTTTTTCTTTTCTCAGCAATTTTATACTTTCTCGACTTTTCCAATTTTCAAGAAGCGAGCTCATAATTTTTATTTTTAAAATAGAAAGAAAATAAATTTTTTTAATTTTTTAAAGAAAAATAAGAGTTTATTTAGTGATTTAACATTTTTTATAAAATTGTTTAAATTTATTTATTTAATGTTTTAATTTTCTAACTTAAATATTTTAGAATAAAAAATAACTCAAATTAGAAAATAAACTCTTTTTTTAAATTTAAAAAATAAGACAATTTATTTATAAAAGAGTAACTTCATCGTTAAATTACTCGTCCTTCAATCAGTTATTTTAGTTATATATATATATATATATATATATATATGTAACAAATTTAAAAACAATATCAATATATATATACATATACGCTCATTATATTTTAATAAGAATAATTTTTATTAAAATAATCAACTTAAAAATGTTGTTTCGCATATCTTAATAAATTTAAAACTATTAGATGGTAGTTTAATAAGAGAATTGTGGTTTAAACTCTTATAAAGATCTCTTCTACCTAAATTTGTGAAGCATTATATGGTAGTCTAACAGAATGAATTGCAAAACTTTAAGAAAATATACTAGCAAGAACAAAGATACTCGCATCATGAAGAGCATGCCAGTTCCAACATCTATCTAAGGGGACACTTTTTTTGTTTAAGATAAAAAGATCTGAATTTATATATATAACTGATTAATTAAGATATTGTATTTAAATTTAAATTTAAATATTAAATAATTAAGATTGTTATTTTTTTAACATATCTATATCTATATATATATATATATATTAATAAAAGATATATAAAAAAACAATAATAGAAGCAGTATATGCAAGTGAAACATATATTTATATGTTGAATTGTTGATACGGCAAATAAATTTGATAGTCTAATAATGTTGTTCATTTGCCACATCAACAACTTTCATTTAACTTATAAGATGTAGCTTTGCACGCAACTGTGACAAAATAAATCCAATATGGTACTGACTTAGAACCGCAAATAATTGGCCCAAAAGAGAAAAATAATTAAATTAAGGTGAAAATTAATGGAAATGGAAGTGAAGTGTAACTCTTAAAAGTTAAAACAGATCCTCTCTATCAAGCAGAGAGCAAGCCCACAATTCTCATTAGAATTCCATGACAACAACCATATGTATCCTATATTTTACGAGAAAGATCAATTATTTAAAGGAAAAGGATAACAGAATAACAAATTCAGTTGCATAAGATAACAGAATAACTGTACGTATCCTATATTTTACACCATATCCTATGGATTGTTTTCACGATTGCTTAATTATATAAAAATAAATCTTAAGGCAATCTAAGAATCTATCTCCAATATTAATTAAAACAATCAAAACTTAGCGATTAACAGCCACTTGTTGTCCTTAGCGAAAAAGGACAATACTACATATTTTTTTTTTAAAAAAATTATATTAAATTAATTAAACTTTTAAAACTAAAACAATACATTAACAAACCTTATGAAATATAATAAATCCCACAGAAGAAGCTCGTGTTTATGAAATAAACTAGGTATACTGTTCCAAAACATAAGAAAAAAATTTATAATAAACCTTGGCAAAAACAATAGACAGCTTAAAAATTTAAAAGAAAATTAAAGAGACTTTAGCGGGACAACACATCTTTTAATTTTATTTGAAGATATAAACTCTTAGTAGGTGTTTAAAAACTCATTAGATAAATTTAGATTTGAATAGAATTGATTTTTGGGAGAATTAATTTTACATGAACTTGATTTATATTTGAAAATTATTATCAAAAAAATAATTTTAAAAAAATTTCGTTTAAATATTAATTAACAGAAGCACTTTTAAATATATATAATTATCAAAAATGATATAAATTTTATATTTTTTTATTTTATTTGACTATTAGTAATAATATTTGATTTATGAATGTTGTCGTGAAATGAATTTATTTATTTTATCCCTAAATTTGATTTAAATAATATTTCATGTCTTATTTTTCTAAATAGTTATTAGTCACCTAATTAAAAAATATTTAAAAATTAAATAATATTTTCTATCTTAATTAATTAATTAGCTCTTAATCATCTAATTAATTGAAATTAATTTCAAATATTATCATTGTCTCGAATTAATTTCAAATTCAATATTGCTATTATGTCAAATTAATTTCAGCAATTCATTAATTTCAAATATTATTGTTAATTCAAATTAATTTCAAAATCAATGTTTCATAAAATCAAAGAAGGCCCATAAAATAATAATAATAATAATAATAAAGCACATCACCGTCCCCACTCCCAGTATCAAAAAAGTCATCATCTTCATCCCCGCTCCCCATAATGTTAGAAAAGTCAAAGTCCCCAGCAAATACCATAGAAAAAACAGAGCATAATTATTTCAGAAGCCATCGCCAAAGGAGGAAAAAACAATTGACAGAAAACAATTGATGGAAGAAAACGAACAACAAAAGGGTAGTAGAGAAAGAGAGTAATTGCACAATATAACCCAAAATCGATTCTTGATAGAAGCTACCTCCAGATGCGTTGAACAAAACCTTAATTTCCTTCATAATCGATTCTATCATGGAGGAGAAAACACTAAATAGAATACCACTAATTTTCTGTAAAATGCAATTCTGTCATACTATCGTGTGTTGAAAGCTTTGAAATGTCGGACCAAACAAAGCCTTAAAGAGATATCTTCTACCTAAATTTCTGGACCATTAATTAATATGGTAGTCTAATAAATAAAATGAATTGCAACTTTTGAAGAAATTAAATAAACTAGCAAATTAAGAACCCAAAATAGTTTGGCCCAAAAGAGCAAATAATTAAGGTGAAAATGAAAGGGAAGTGAAGTGGGGAATGAACCCCGTGGCAAGTACACTTGCCATTCTATGAACGTGTACCTCATGGCAATTAATAATTTGCATTTTTAGTAGTTGATGTCAAAATTATAAACTTTCGTAGTGTAATTGTAATTGTTTTATTTTGGATTGAATAACTATGTTTGAAGGAAGGTGTGACTATATATATATATATATATATATATTTAATTTTTTTCTTTTAATTATGATCATCTAATCCAAGATATATGGTCTAGATTGCATAATGAAATTATGTAATTTTAGTGCTAGCTGCAGAGAAAATAAATTCAGTGACAAAACTATGCTTTTCACTTTATGAACAAGAACAAGATTAGAAAATTGCGGATCATAATTGATCGGGACTTTTCTTTTCTTTTATTTCTGTTTTTTATTTTTGGATAAATTTGTACCGTTAGACCATTAAAAGCTCAGAATTAACAAAGCAACTTGTTGATAATTAATGGAAAAAATTAGATGTAATTCTTTATATATTTGTTGTCAAGTTTTCTTATCACAATATGATAAATGTATAGTTTTTTAATTATAACACATAAATGTTAATATTTAAAAAATAATTTTATATTTTTTACTATTTATTATTGCATGATTAATTTTTTAAAATTTTTTATATATTATATTTTTATTAAAAACTTAATAACAAAAATATAAAAACTTTATATAGAGGTTCTGATGACGTTCTCTGTTATAGTAATTTGAGATAAACAATTTCAGGCAAGGAAATAGTGATGGGACGATAAAATTGTTGTTTAAAAGTATATTTCGATGACCAAGGAAAAAGAAAATATGTTCTTGCATATTCATGCGACTAAAATCAACCTCAACCTTCACCCAGTACTTATGACGCTTCGCAATCAGAAGGATGTTGATCTAATTTAGTCGGTTAATTGTACAATTGACTACTCAAATTTCAGAGTTTTTTTTCAAAATAAAATTAAAAAAAAAGTTAAAATTTATACCCTTAATTTTATAAACTAACAACTTAATTAATTGGAATATGAGTAGCATTTTGTGCATAGGACTATAATTAGGAAGTGTTGAATTACTTTGATCCAATAGATCTTATTTATTCAATATTTTTTTGAAAAAAATTCATAAGTATTGACTGATTTAATGATAATTGTAAATATAATAATAAACATAAAATGATAAACTTTTGGACTTTATCAGCCCACTAGGGTTTTATCTTTGAAAAATAGTCAAGTCTATTGGGTTTGGTTTTAGCTTTGGTCTAGGGGTGTGTTGCATCTTTTAAGATTTAATTATTTTTTAGGATGTGTTGTTTTAAATTTATGAACCAGATTTTTCATGAGTTTATGTCTATCTTGTATTTATCTTATCTTGAAATTCTATAATATTTCATGTATCTACACTTTATGCCTTTTTATGCTTTTGATAGAAAACATTTTTATTTGTCTAAAACAAAATATATGTCTATTTCCTTCTAAATTACATTTTTATTGAGTCATTTCCCCACTTGTCAAAATTAACAAATCCATCCCCTCATTTTGCATATAGCAAAATGATTGAACGTATAGACTAAATTAAAGTCGTTTTATAACATATTTACCCCCTTGGCTGCAACATGGGATAAATGAGAGTCATCTAATGGCTCCCAGATGCATTTTGCATGCAAGACCCTCTTTTGCACAGGAGGCAACTGCTTTCATCCAGTGTTTTTATAAGTTTTTTTTAAATAATTTAAAATTATCATTTTATTTTTATTATTATATTTATAATTATCATTAGATAAATTAATATTTATAAATTTTTTTAAAAAAATATTAAATAAATAAAAATTATTAGATCAAAATAATCTAATGACTCTTGTGCAGGCGGCCACTCATATTCCTTAAATTGAGCCAAGCATTGGCTCTCAACAAAACGAAAAACCGAATCTATAATGTTTCAGCACTTGTGCCGGTCTCTTATTACTCTTCCCTTGTATGAAGAAAAAAAAAGAAAAAGAAAATCAATGGTCTTTGTGGAATAACAATCAATAAAAAGATAATCAATAGTGTCATCGTTAGCAGCATCACAATAAGACACAATGATGTGACACTTGAAGGCCATCTCGTGACAAAGTAGATGCAAAAGTCAAGGAGTTGTTTATACTCAGGTCTCCATAGAAAAATTATTTGGGCATGTTTGATAGTATTGAAATTGGAAAAGGAATGATGAATTTTATAATCTTTTTTTTTGTTATTTGAAATGACATCCTAAAGTTAAGAGAAGCAAAATAAAATGGGAAACCTGCACTTGAACAGTACTCTCTTTTCTTGATTCTGAAAAAATTATTGGAAAAGCGGTTTTCTATGTGAAAAATTTTGTGCAATGTCAACAATACCTCATACTTTTTATTGAATTTCAAAAATGGGCTACTTGGTACTCTTCTTAGTTGCTCTCGTCTTCTCATTGCCAGTTTCTCTCACATCACCTATTATGTGGATCTTCAATATTTCAGTCATCACCCATCGCCGTCATAATTAATACTCGTCACCGTTTTCTTATCTATCGTCTAATTCCTGAGCCTATGTCAATGGAACCCATTATAAACAAAGTTCAGAAAGGGGGCTTAATGACTAAGTTGTAGCTAATAAAGAAAAATCCAAGTTTTCTCACACTTTTCATGATTTTAATAGACCGAAAATTTAATAAGTACCTTGGATAAGAACTGAGCCGAAACAAACAAAGTTTGCGCGTATATGGTAGAGTAGGATTTGGGACAACTATGAAAAGCCATGGAAGTGAATAGCAAGGTTTGTGCATATGTGGGAAAGTAGGATGTGGATACATTCAATTTGTGCATACGAAGAATTTTTTAATACATTCAATTTGTACTCTAGAGCTCATCGCTACTGCTTCGGGACGACAATAAACAGTAATTTCCTATGAAGAAAGGTTGCCATTACTTTTTTATGAATAAAAAATTAATAAATTAGAAGGAGTATTTCAGTAATTTTTTATTTATTTTCTACTTTTTTTTCTTAAAATATTTTCATACCAAACACATCTTTTTTTATTTTTTTTTATTTTTTTATTATATACTAAACACATTTTTTATTTTTTATTTTTTTCATTTTTTCATCTTTTTTTTTCTTTTCTTTTCCATCTTCCTTTTTCTTTTCTTTTGTTGCCCTGACTGCTTACCAAACGCGCTCTTGGTCTTTGTGAAACTTTTAATTCCCACAAAAATCTACCAAGTCTTTAATGAAAATTTTGAGCAGTGTAATTTTTCCATCTGAATTGATGTTCAACAACGCTCTGCGTATGCCACCAAAAATTAGTGGTAATTAAGTGAAGCTACACTACCTGATTGATATTCAGAATAAAGAAATGGACAAATTTTATTCCATGGTTGTTTGCACTTGAATCTAATGATATTAAAATATGTGTAGAGTAGTAATCACAAGTTCTCAAGAAAATATAATGTCATTAAGACGTGTAATATTATTATTGATTGAAATAATAATTAATGTTATTAGGTCAAGACAGACGCGACAAGGATACATTCTCTTTTGGGATGGAAAGCAGATTGTTTATCAATGGTGAGATGCTTTACATTGTATTGTCTAGATCGATACTATTCGACCTCTCCATCATATGATTAAAATAGTTTTTATTCATTTCTAAAAACATTAATTATTTTTCTAACAAATAAGAATTAAACACGTATTGAGACAAAGCGAATTTTTAATAGTAACTACAAAGAGCAATGATTGAATCAAATTATTTTTTTTTACCTTGCTAGAATTTCTTTAATTTTAACTATCTAATTCAAAATAAACAGTTACAATGAGCTACTGGTCTCTACCTCTATTGCCAATAATTTGCATTGGTCTTGGATTTTGGGATTGATTACCGATGATAAATGAGTAATTGTCAACCCATATTTTATAAATACAGGGGATTGATGAGTCACCTTTTCAATATACACAATTTCTCTATTCAAATATGAAACATTAAATCGATCTCAACGTAAATACTCATTCCTAAGCAATCTGGTTGTCACTAGTGCAAGAAAGTAAACCGTGTGAATGTTTTAAGATTCAACAGAGATAAATATTAAAAAAATGATCTTCGCTTGAGTGCCAAAACCGATTGCATACAAAACATTAATTGATACCTAGCTATTATATATAAAAGAGATGCGCTATATAGAAAGTATATATAATAAGTTCTTCCAAATTCAAATTTTTAACCTTATCTTAATATCTTAACATTTCAATTATATACAAATCTCAAGACTACCTAAGAGTCTATCTACCAGCCAATATTAAAACAAATCCACACTTACAACGAATAAGAACCACTTGTTGTCTTATGATGCTGCTGGGGGATCCCCAGCCATTCACAGCTTGACAAGTGTAAGCCACGTCACTTCACCCTCCCCAACGTGTACACATATGGACAAATTCAAAATAAACTAAGCCGCCAAGCCCGACGGGATGCATGGTCGTACGACGACGTTTAGTTCGTGCTAGGCGACTTTAATTTGACCGTAGCATTATTATTTTTTTGAATTATAAAATTATTTTGAGGAATCAGAGGATGTAGCATCGTTGGTGTTGTGTGTTATGCTCTTCGAGTAAGCCTCGAAGAACTCCTTGTTCTCCTTCTCTAGTTCCTTCCAAACTGCCATAACACATACACATGCATGCACGTGTCCCGTTAATATAATTTACGATTCCACTCAATCAAGCAATTTAATTTATTAATAAACGAAGAGTGATGATCATCTTACATTTTATTTTTGAGAGTATATATATTAACATTTTATAAAAATTAATTTTGATAGTTCAGTAGCTTCCAATTTTTATAGCATTAATTGTCCTTTCAAAGTATTAATATATATATATATTCTCGAAAACCTGATAAAACCATTCATAAATAAATTTGAAGCTTAACTAATTTGCTTACTAACGGAGGTGATGACTGGTTTGATATTTGCATGTTTGGAAAGAGCCTCCGTGCACTCTTCTTTGCTCATGTTGAATAGGATACATTCCTCTATTAGACGCTGCACCTATATATATACATGTATTATCAGAAACTATATATATATATACATGTAATTATCAGAAACTATATATATATATATGTAATTATGTATTAACTCATAAGGAGACAGAGATGAGGGTAATTAAGAAATTAATCAAACCAAAACTCACCAACCGAATATAGGAAGCGGAGGAGGAGGACTCTTCCATGACTTATAATTGATCCTTTGCCTCAGATCTGTGTTGATGACAAGGTGCTTTTCCTCTTCTTGTTTCTCAGAAATATATATATATAAACTATAAAGTATGTATAAGATCGAGCTCAGATATAAGGAAGCAAGAGGACAAGACAAGAAAAGATACACAGAAGAAGAAGGAGGAGGAGAGCAGACGAAGAGAGAGCTAAAGAATGTGTCGGATTTTATAAGGAAGGAAGGTGCCGGGACAAACGTATGGGTAGGTTAAACATTAAAAGGAATAATAAAATAAAAGCAGTAAAAGAGGATGAAGATAATTAAGAAACACGACATAAACTTATGATGGATCAGGCAAAAGTGGGGTCCTCAGTCCCACGTGGGGGCAAAACGGGGATTGGTGGAGAGGGGATTAGAGCAGATTCTATGGGAGACAACTTTCAACCTTTTCTTTAGCTTATTACGTGGCAGTGAGATCATACTCCACGTGACAGTGGGCCCACGTGGCATCCTATTAGTCTAAGCTAAGACGTAAGTGATTGACGAGTGTAGAATTACACTGACATCTTGAGAGCATATCTGCGTATGGCCATTTAGGAAGTAATATGTTTTGAGAAAAAGTATAACCTCTTGATGGCAGTTTATGACAACGAGAGATTTATAAACAGTCCGGCAATTTTCTTCCGACTTTCGGAAGGAACGGTTTTTCTGAGTTAACTCAAGAAAAATAATGAAATGTGATATTTTTACGTCGTTAACTGGAAAACAATATAATAATACGAGGTCCCGTCACATGTTGAAGCAAATTAACCTCCTAAACCAATGATTTGTTAATTGAGGTAATAAGTGATCTCACTCTCATAAAAAAGATAACACAAGATAACACATGTTCAAATTTTAAAAAGTATATTTAGTAGAAAGATTTTAATTTTAAACACTTATTAATTCTAAATCGAACATGATTTAGAGATACGTAGGTTCTCATTAAAAATTAGCCTCTTAAATTATCAATTATTGCTATTATAGTATTATTTTATTTAAAATATATTTATAGTTTTTATAGTTTTATCCAACACTAAATTTAACCTTTATAATTTAAAAATTATACTTTTAACCTCTATAATTTTTAAAAAAATAAAAAATAATTCATAATATTAATCAATAATTTTGTAAGCACAATATTAAATAAAATATTCTTTAGTCAACATCTAAATTTATACCAACTGTCACGTCAATCATACTTTAGTGCACCACATCATCAATTTTTATCTTTGCAAATTACCAGGAAAGTAGGGAGGCCAAATTTCCTAATTAAAATTCCAACAATCTTTTTCTTTTTTTTATTTTAATATTTTCGGTTAGATCCTGATAGTGATACTAAGTTAACCTTTTAGAAATTGTAATGGTCTCGTTCTTTCTTTTAAATCATAGGAGGCTAAATTGATTATGATTTTTTTATTCAAAATAATCTCTCTTTTCTTACAAATCGTCTCTTTCTTTTCTTTTTTTTAATATTTTCATTCAAATCGTATATTTCTTGTTGAATCTTGCCCTTCCATTCTGAACGTGTATTTGAAACAAGAAACTGACCTTGCACCCGAACTAGTATTCCAAATCGAAAAAGAATGGCTAGTTCTTTGTCGTGGCTTCGTCTCCATCTTTTTAGCATAATTAATTAGAAAGTATCAATCACTTCCTTAATAACGAAGATGTAATCAACATCATTCCCAATCACCTTTGTTGAGTATGACTTCAGTTATGTAGGTGACCCGGGCGACACAGTTCACCAATTTAATTAGACGGTTATGTTTTCTCTGATATATATTTTTGATTATTTTTTTATTATAGTTTGCACTCTCATTTTGACTTGTTAATAATAAATAAATTATTTTTCTATCTCTAAACATATATCACAGATCGAGTTATATAAATTTATTGTTTACTTTAATTCTTCTACTATTAATTGCATAAATTTTTCTACAAATAATATCAAAGTCAATTTGATCTGTTTCGGTTCGGGAAATTACTGATTACAAAATTGGTCAGTTCGGTTTCTGGGTTAGGCACGTCAATTTCTGGGTCTCTGTTCACCACGTCCCTGATTGCGTGAATGCCGTACACTGTTGGCCGAAGAAGAAACTGTTGCACAAGGCCCCTGTTTTTCCGAAAGGTTCTACTATTCTGGTTGACAGAAAATTTTGTGCTCCATTCGAAAATTCTGGGTTCCAGTTTATGGATCGGTAGTACTGATCCGAGAGTGAAGTGCTGTTCTGGTTCGCAATTTGCTCCGTTCTGGTTTGATCTCGCATTTTTTGCATCCTGCGTTTTCCGTTTCGCACGTGTGCCTCTATCCGTCCCTGGTTCACGTAGCTCGCGCACATCTGTCCCGTCTGCCCCAGTTCTCGCAACTTCGGGATTTTGGTTCGCAGTGTCTGGTGCAATTTTGGGTCCCTGGTTCGTTGAGTTTGGTTTCTGGTTTAAAGAAGCGAAATTTCTTGTTGTTTGCAGATTTCTGGTTGAGTTTTTGGTTTGCAGAAAAATTCTGATTAAGTTTTCTGGTT
Organism: Biancaea sappan; assembly: GCA_037074585.1. Taxonomy (NCBI): domain Eukaryota; kingdom Viridiplantae; phylum Streptophyta; class Magnoliopsida; order Fabales; family Fabaceae; genus Biancaea; species Biancaea sappan. Next base: position 49,666,795 of record CM073496.1, on the reverse strand, counting down.
TGCACAAAAATTCTAGTTCAGTTTCTGGTGTGCAGAAAAAAAATCTGGTTCAATTTTCTGATTTGCAAAAAATTTCCGGTTGCAGATTTTCTGGTCTGTTCGAATTTTACTGTTCGGGTTCAAGCAATTTTCTGGTTTGTAGTTCAGTCCCTGCTTTGATACTGGTTCGGGATTTGCTATTTTTTTAAATTTGCTGGTTGTGAATTTTTTATGATCTGAAATTTTCTAGTCGGAAAATTTGGAAATATTGAACAATTTGTGAAATTCTAGACAGTTTGAAAATTTTGTGATTGGTGAATTTGGACAGTTTTGGATTGGTGAAAAGTTCAGATATTTTGGTTGTGAAATTTTTGGTTGTTTGTTTGCTGTTTAGAGAAGAGAAGATGTCGATATACAAATTTGATATTGAAAAGTTCAATGGTCAAAGTGATTTTATCTTGTGGAATGTGAAGATGAAAGCACTTTTGGTTCAGCAGGGATGTGCAAGGGCACTAAATGGAGAAGGTACACTGCCTGATACACTGTCAACAAGTAAGAAGAGGGAGATTTTGGCAAAGACTCATAGTGTACTACTATTGAACTTGACTGATAAGGTGTTGAGAGAAGTAGTTGATGAGTCAATTGCTGCAGAATTGTCGAAAAAATTGGATGATAAATTTTTGAAGAAGTCTCTCATAAACCGGTTATATCAAAAGCAACATTTGTATACCCTTCGGATAACAACTTATATACCAGTGAAGGATCTTCTAGATAAGTATAATCGGATTATCCTGGATTTACAGGGTGTTGAGGTTAAATAGATGATGAGGATCACGATTATCCTTTTGTGTTTTTTACCAAATTCATATGAAAATTTTGTTGACACTATGTTGTATAGCAGAGATAGTATCTCTGTTAGTGATGTCAAGGATGCTTTGCAATCAAAGGAGCTGAAGAAGAGAGTCTCTAGTTCTAATGAGGATGGTGCATAAGTATGTTTGTTTGTTGGTAGAGGCAGAAATAATAAAAAAAAATGATGGAAAGAGAAGTGAGTCATGGACCCAATCAACGATCCAAGAAGGACCTCAATGTTATCATTGTAAACAAATGGGGCATATAAGGAGGAATTGTCCATATAAGAAGAAGGAAAATGACAAGAAGGACTCGAGTAGCAGTAGTAGTGCTGCAGTGGTGCAGAACAATTCTGATGAAGAAGAAGGTAGTGACGTTTTCTCGGCATTACCTCTGGTTCTACAAATGCTTAGGTCTTGGACACTGGTGTGTTTTATCATATGATTTTTTCATGTAAGTTGTTTATTTCTTTCAAGGAGTGGCATGGTGTTGTGAGGTTAGGTGGAGTAGTTAGGACACTTGATATAGGGTTTGTTCCTGGTCTACGGTGGAATCTAATTTCTCTTGGTACTCTTAACAGACAAAGGTACAAGTATTTTGGTGATGATGGATAGTTGAAGGTTTCCAAAGGTGCTCTGGTTATCATGAAAGGTAAATTATAGCGTGATGTTTAAATTCTAATTGATGGTTCAATGATGAGGACTAGATCATATAAGGAGGTTGTTGAGAGTAGAGAAATCTTCTTATCTTTAGAGAAGTTCAAGCATAGCTTCGACTTGGGGAATGTTTGCGGTATGCATGGCAGAGATGGTGTTGTTTCTTGTTTTTGGTGATTTGAGAGAATTCAAGTCAAGGAAGGAATTGTTAAGTGGCAACCCGGTTTATAACCTAACCTAGTTTAATTGGGCAGTTATATTTTCTCTTGTATATATTTCAGAGTGGTTTCCTATTGTAACTTGCACTTGTTGGATTTTTTATATAAACTACCATAACTCAATTATCTATTCATATATATTTATTTATATGTATTATCCAAAATTTTAATAAAAAGTTAATTATGAGTCCCTTTTATAAATTATGTTATCTTCAATGGATTGAAAATGGGCCTTGTGTGGGTTAATTAATGATGGGAATATCAGCCCATTAGAGTTTCACAAGGAGAGGTCCCTACTCTCTACCTATATATATGGTGTAGCAATCCCTATATTAGGCCAAGAGGGCAGTTTTACTCTCCTTAATTGTTTTCTTTTATTTTCTTCTGCCTTCTTATTTATACCCGATCATCAATTACCATCATGAGTTCCATTGCTGTCCCAGGTACACATATGTCTGTTATTATTCATATATGCTATAGAGCTATCTACAATATTGGTATATAGGAATTGTTTAATAAATTCCTTCAATTGATATCAGAGCCTGGTTAGCAAATAATTCTATGGGTATATGAAATTAAAATCATATGACGATTTATATATTCGTTCATATTAATTAAAGAAAATTATTGTGAAAATATTTTTCTATAGATTCCTAAATTTTCAATCACAATTGATTTTCAATTTGATAGTGTCGACGATCTTTGGAGAATTTTTTTTTTTTATCATCATCATCCAATGAATATTTTGTTTGCTCTTCTTGGATATTTCCAAATCAATTTTGGGTTGACTAACATTGACATTGATTCAATATATCTTATTAAATTTGATTCAATCCCAATATATGTACTTTCTTATGGGAATTTTCATATATATGGTTCAATCTTGGCTTTTTAATTAATTTTCAATATCAATTGATTGAATCCCTTTGCGTCGTCTTTTTCTTGTATTTAAATCGATGGATGGGTATTTTCATTTTTGAATGTTATTTATTAATATTCAATTGAATCAATTGAATTTTGTGTTTACATTAAAAGTGACATTATATTGATTCAACTAAATATGTCGACGTGATTCATTTGGTTATAAATTGAGATTACATTGAGTTACGTGATTGTGTTTTGCGTACATTGTGTAATCACCGAATTCAATTAATAATTTGAGATTACATCAAGTGATTCAGTCATCATATCAAGGAGAGGGATATATGTTTATTGATTTACATCAATTCATGTTGCTTGTGTGAGTATCCTTTGTTCAACGTGATTCAGTTATGATTTTAGATTATCACATCATGAGTTTATTTAATTTGATCAAATATGAATCCCACCTAGATTGAGATGTCGTATATATATTTATTTTTGGTTGGAGAGTGAATCCTTGTGGACGTTGATTAACAGAAATTGAGATCACGCGATTAACTCATTTGGAATATACTACACTGACTTATCATTTCTATCAATTTGGGATGTAGTATATTAGTGCATGATATGGAAAATAATATATTGAATATATATGACAATTCAATATATTGTGTTATCATTTTGAGAATCAATCATTTGAGACTCTTCCTTTAGTGATATGGTATATTGTGAATATATGATGATTAATTATTCATCATTCATTGGGCCGATTACTGTGATATATATGTGTGTGTGTTATATGTTTCGGTGATATATGTAAGACGTAATTAAATTTGTGATTTATATATTTAAGATTTTTTCAATTATATTAATTGACGTATATTTCCCAATTATAAATTATATTAAGAGATTGAATTTCTCTGTGTTGATATGTGTGTGATCAAATATACATAATATTAATTGTATCATGACAATATTTTGACATTATGAATATTTGATTGTTATTGTAAATTATTATTACGTTAACCAATTCAATCATGTGATTACATAATCACTATATATATTTGGAATTAGGAATTATAGTCAATTATGTATATATATGGGATTGAATCTAAGTAATTTTGATCATGAGTGTTTGATCAAATTTTTAAGTTTTTTTTGTGAATTTGGGATTGAATCTGCCAAAAAGCCTATTTTGAATATTGTATTATCTAAAATTCAGCTCGAAAATTTTTATATAAATTTTGAATATTATTGTTTGTTAAATATCCCTCATACTCTCTCATGGAGTACCATTTGTATATTTTAATTATTTTAGAGACAATTTATATTTTTTTAATTATTTAATTTTATTATAAAATTGTTATTAAATGTTCTACCAAATTATTTTGGATATCCAAATATGCTATTTGAATAATTTTGTCAGGTTGTGAGCTCAGCTATCGCCAATTCAATCTGTAGTTTTATTTTTGGATATACATACATATATATATATATATTATTTATTTTTTTCAAAATAATTATAGCTTGAAAAAAGGGAAAAATAACAATTATGGTAACAATAAATAAATAGTTTTAAAATACCATTAGTATACACACCCTATTGGAGTGACATTAATGTGTGTTTCTTGTAGTAAATAATTTTTTTCCTTTTAGGTGTTGCATTTTTGTATTTGGGTTGAATCTAATTTAGTTTATGTTTCTTCTAATTCTTGGTAGCTCCTTTGACCTAGAGCTTAACCAAATGGATATTAAGACAATATTATTAAACGGTGGTTTTTCAAATGAGGTGTACATCTATCAACCAATTTTTTTTTAGAAATATGATCAAAAGCATCCAGTATGCGAATTAAAGAAATCCATATACAGTTTAAAATAGGCCTTGAGGCAATGGTACATAAAATTTCACCATGTTGTCACTTTGATCAGCTTCAAGAAAAATGTGTCTCATCATTGTTTTTTATATGATGACTAGTGGGAGTAAGTTTGTGATTTTAATTATTGTATTCTTAGTTTTTGGACCTAAAATTTAATGAGTATTCTTTACTCTGCTAGTGGCACCTTGGTGTAATACTCGTTAATTTGGGAGTATAATTCGTTTAAGGGTATTTTAGAATTTTACAACATTACTTTAGTTATTTATTTTAGTCATTTTTAATTTTCGTATCTAATTGTTCTCTTTGAATATTATTTATGAAAATTGAGTTAAATGACTGGACTGAATATTTGTACCATGTGAGGTATATTCTTAGAATGATGAAATTCATGGAAAAGTGGTTTAAGAATGATCAATTAGTCCATTAATTGTAATTTGACTGGATGTGTTTGGATATTGGGTTATGGATACCCATGGGTTATTCAAATAACCCATTAGAAACCCTTAACCTTAAAAACAAAAAAAAAACTTCCTACTTCCTTCATAATTCCCGTACCTGAAGCAAGACCAAAGTGAACAGTGGCATTTTTTCTCATTTCTTCATCTTCCTCTCAAATCCTTTCCTTTGATCTTCAGAGTTTTGATCATTTGTTTGGTTCAACTGGTTAACAATGATCTAAGGTAAGCTTCAATCTCTTTGATTTTCTTAAAACTTCAATTTATCAGATAATTTGGAGGAAGTTTGATTTTTAGGGTTTAAGATGAAAAATTGAAGATTTAGATTTTGTTTGTGGGTTAAAATTAGGGATTTTGGTGTCAAAAGATTCCTTATACATCAAGGATAAAAACCTATGGAAGAAATCAAGGTAAATGATGAAGATTTGATCTCAAAATCATGAAAAAAGGGAAAAATTACGGTTACTGTTTATCGAGAAAATGTTTCCATATTTTTCGCAGTTACTGTAGCATTGACTTTGGTCAAAGTACTGTAGCGTCAGTGGTGGTTAGTTGACCATTAGTGGTTATTGTAGCAACCGTTACTGTAGCTAGCGGTTACTGTAGCAACAGTTAGTTGATCGTTGACTGTTACTGTAGCAATAAAAAAAAATTACATATTTTCATGATTTTGTTCCCTTTCTTATTTTTCCTTGTGATATCTTTTACTAGAAAATTTTTCTACACAAATTCTAGTGTGGAACAAGGTAAATTTGGACAAATATCAAGGTAAGTGAATAACCTTGCTAAGCTAGTTTGATATTTATTAGTTAAAGTACGATATAAATCTCATTTACAATATTATTTGGATATTAAACAATCAATCTTTCAGATGACAGTATATGATGATTGGTATATTTTTTTATAGAAATTCAAAGGAATAAAAGTATGTATAAATTAATTTATTTCATGGTATCTGTACTATGTGATAAATTCTCACTATTTTATTAATGAGAAAAGATCTAGGAGATCTAACACATGAGTTTGAAAGGGTTAAAGTCTCATACTATTCAGTGTAAACCTTTGCACGAGTTTGAAAGGGTTAGAGTCTCATACTACTCGGTGTAAATAGATGAAATTATAAATACGAGTTTGAAAGGGTCAGAGTCTCATACTACTCGGTATAAATAGATGAAATTATAAATACGAGTTTGAAAGGGTTAGAGTCTCATACTACTCTGTGTATATCTATGAAATCTTATTCACGAGTTTGAAAGGATTAAAGTCTCATACTACTTGATGTATAAGACAATTGATTATATGAGTAAATGTGGTATTTGTACTTTTGATATTTTATATAATACAGTTATTTACTTACTGAGTTTTAAATAAACTCACACTCCCTATGATTATCTTTTCAGATACAATAAACAAGGAAGAAGAGTATCCGATTGAAGATTAGAAGCTCCTTGGAGTTATTCTCCATTTCTGTCTGGTGGGATACCAGTACTTTTTAATGTAAATACTAGGAACGCTCTGCACTTTCTATAGGTCTCCTAGATTTGCGATGAGAAAAACACATCAGATTATGTATGTCTATATTTGTTTATCAGATGAATATAATTCTGTCGTGAGGAATGAATGATAGATGTTGAATGTAAAACCTTACAGAATATATGTGAATAACTTATGTTTGAGAATTTATCAAATGAGTAGTTGTGGATATTAAGATTATCTAGAATTTTTGGATACCACTGAGGTTTTTCCTAAAAATAGTATCTTTTCACATGTTCAATTTTTTTGGGATATGGCACTTGGTATATCATACTTTCCCTATTGATATGTCATAGTCAAGGAATTATTTTTTGGTCTATATGTGAACTGAATAATTTCATTAGACATGATATATATTTATTATATTTTTTTAATATAATTGTTGATTATTTGTATAATTGTAAACTCACCTATTGTGGGTACAATTATGCAAATTTTGTGAGTTAAATGATTAATTTTTTTTATCATTATTTTATTACATTAATAATAATTATACTGTATCGGTGTGTTATCATTAATGTAATTTGTTGTACAATGCACTGTAAGTTTTATACTTATGTCAATTATCTTTTGAGTACTCTATCGGTATTTGAAACTTTAGTGATATAAGATTTGTGCATTGTAATTATTACATTTCTTATTTATTATGGTTCGAGACCCTTAGGCAAACTATGATAAGTAAGAAAATTTTTTTAAAGGGCATGATTAGCTGTAAATATAGAACCATTTAATTCTCTTATTGCATGATGATATTGTGCATATTAAATGTTTCCTTTTGTTATTATCATGTTAGCCTCTTTGCTTATGCTTGAATTCTGTCAAGACTTTAAATGGGATCAATTTTGAGGACTGGAAAGAATATCTGGATCTCTATTTGGCTATTACTAATATGAACTTGGCTTTGAGAGAAGAGCTTGCTGCTTTTACTGCCTCATCTATTGCTGCTAAAAAGGCTTCTCGTGAAAAATAGGAACACTCAAACATGGTGTGTCTCATGGTGTTGAAATACACTATGGAGAAGTTAATTAGGCAGAGCATTCCAGAAAGTAAAAATGTCACATATGCTTCCGCTGTTGGCAGTTTAATGTATGCTCAAGTTTGTACTCGTCCTTGCTGTTAATGCTTTAGGAATATACTTGAGCAACCCAGTTTTTGGTCATTGGAAATCCGTGAAAAAAGGTCATCAAATATTTGTTGGGAACCAAGAATCATGTGCTGATATATAAGAAGTCTGATCAACTTCAGGTCATTAGTTATTATGATTATGATTTGACAGGTTGCCCTGACGACTAAATGTCTACTTCCGGCTTTATTTCTAGGATGGCAAGAGTACCTATCTCTTGAAAAAGTGTTAAATAGACTCTTACAGCTACTTTTAGCACGGAGTCAGAGTATGTCACTTGCTATGAGGCTACTTGTCAAGCCATGCGGCTGAAAATCTTAATCTCTGGCTTTCATATTATTAAAAGCATTTCTAAGCCAATTGTGATATATTGCGATAGTACTGCTGTTGTGTATTTCTCGCAAAACAACAAAAATTCTTCTCGCTCAAAAAACTTTGATATTAAATATCTGTTTATTAGAGAGAAAATTCTGGAGTTTCAAACTTGTATTGAGCATCTTGCTACAGATAACATATTAGTATGTCCACTAATGTAATACCTACCAAATTTGGAATAGTATATTTTGGAGTATTACGATATATTATAGTATTATTTTAGTATATTTAATCTAGTCACTTTAATATCTATATTTAATTTATTCTATTTGAATAATTTGTTGTAGAAATTGAGATAAATGACTAGAATGGGTATTTTATTGCAGTGTTGTATTTTTTGTGAATTAAAAAAAATGTGAGAAAGAGGAATTTAATGGAGTTAAATATGATTATTGTGGAATAATTATGTTTAGATTAAGTGAGTTTTGGACAATTGGATATGGGTACCCATGGGTCACCTGTTGACCCACCTAGTCATTTAACTCTTAATCTTTCCTTTCTCTTTCCTCATTCATAATTATGAGAGCTTTGGGAGCAAGGGAAGAGAACATATTTTTTTCTCAACTCCATCAACTTTCTCTTCCATTTCTTCTAGAGATTTTTTACTTTTTGGCCATCAATCTATTTCTTTAGAGTTACAAAAGATGGAGATAAGTTTAATTTTCCTCTTCAATTTCCATTTTTGGATTTAGAGAATTTTGGGTTGATATGGTGTTCTAATAGATGAATTTAAATGTGGATGTTGGTTTAAAACATTTCTACATGTTGGATAATAGTTATAGAACAAGAAATTTGAAGAAAATTAGGAGAAATTCAAGAATTTGAAAATTTGAAGAAAGTTAGGGTTCTTGATGAAAATTTAAGGATTAAGACTTTGTTTGTGGGTTAAAATTGGGGGTTTTGGTGTCAAAAAATTCTTTAAACATCAAGGATAAAAACCCATGAAAGAAATCAAAAGAAATAGTGTTTTAGATGTGATTTTGAGATTTTTGGATGAAAAACACGAAGAATGTTACTGTTTATTCTGGAAATTTTCCAGAAAAACACTGTTCATTGAGAAAATTTTTTCAGATTTTTGCAGTTACTGTAGCATTGACTCGGTCAATGATACTGTAATATTGACTTTGGTCAAAGTTACTGCAGCTCAGTTTTAAAATACTTATAACTCTTTCATCCGCACTCCATTTTTAGCAAATAAGATATCATTGGAAAGATCTTTGAGTCTAGTTTCTAATGGTACAAGTTTTATTTAAAAATTATTTATTTTTTTGACAATTATATCTAGAGTAGTGATCAAATATCAAAATTATAGTAGGGATTTTCCCTATTTTGTGACATTGACATGTTTTTGCATGATTATCATATAGGAATAGATTCTTTGATGCATCTTCCACATCTTTTGGGATGTTGTGACTAGATTAAGGTAGAGGGAATTACCTTCTATCATCTTACACATCTTCGAGAAAGGTTCAAGGTAAAATTAGGCAACGTCAAGGTGAGTGAGCAATCTTACAAAATTAATTTACTAAATTAGTCAAAGCACAATATAAATCCCATTTGCATTATTTGTGAAATTGAGAAGATTACCAGTGTATTTTTAAGTTGAGAAAAATCACAATATCACTGAGAATTATTTTATTATCTTATGTGAATTAATTTCTCTAGTTAACTAAACAACTAGATATGATAGTTCCTTGAATAAATTGTAACATTTTGTGAGAATATGATTATATATCATGATTGTGATTATATTTGATGCATGAATAAAGTGAGGGATTGATCACCTAACAGACCTAAATAAGGTGAGGGATTGATCACCCAGCAGACTTGAATAAGGTGAGAGATTGATCACCCAACAGACCTGAATAAGGTGAGGGATTTATCACCCAACAGATCTGAATATACAATTAGTAAATCGATGGATAAATATTCCTAAGGATGAATATTGGAGAGCGTAAACCTATTGACCACCAACATATTTTTAGGCTTAACATGGTTGTAAGAACGTAAACTCACAGGGTTTTCAAAAATAAAAAGAGCGTAAACCTATTGAATATTGATGATTTTGGCTCAATATGATTGTGAGAACGTAAGTTCACAGGACTTTCAAAATTGACATAACACATTGGTGTCGATACATATAAATACATTGAATGTATTAAATTAATTGATACCTTTTGATTAAATTAGCAATGTGATATTTGTACTTGTGATATTTTCATACACAGTTGTTTACTCACTGAGTTTTGATTAACTCACACTCTATGATTATCTTTTCAGATACAGTGGTTGAGGAGGAGGATTTATAGCCTTTAATGTTATACTCTATTTTGGTCTGATGAACAAATAGATATAGATTTGGTAAGGATTAGGAAATACTCTATAATCTAGTAGGTCACTTAGGCTTATGAGATTATAATGTATGAATGTTGAATATTTCTAAGTATGTATGTAAAATATCTTTTTTTTAAAAAAAGACTATGTTTTACATAATTGTGAATACTACGAATGTTCATGGAGGTTTAGGGATACCATAGAGGTATACCCTAGGTGATATATGTTTGATTCATATGTACAATTTTTGGGATGTGACAAATTGGTATCAAAGGTGATTTTTAGGTCCCCTATAGATTACAGAGCAAAGTGTTCTTTATGGGCCCTTTCCCATTGTCGTGAACTGTGGCATGACCATAGGATTAGATTCCATAAAAGACCTTGTAGAGTTGAGTGTCCTTTTTGTAACTTACCCCTCGATGGAGTTAGTTAGAAATAATTTTGTTACAATAAGAAGTAATTGATTTCATGTGTAGAACTTTGGATCTTGTTAGAGGCATGATCCTTATATGACTGTGAGGAGGGATACCAATGGAAGAGGTATGACCTTTGTGTTAAATTTTTTTTTTGAGAAATTGGGAACGTAACTCTATGGTGTACTCTTGAAGCTGAGGATCAGTAGTTGCCAAAATATGGCATGAGGGCTAGGCCAAGAATGATGTACCAGATGGGGTAAAGTTGATTCTGAGGCATGGGCTAGAGTTCAAGAAAGATTTTCCCAAAGTATATAGTGCAGCTTACTGAAGTAGGAATGAGAAAGAACCTTTGAGAGGCATATCAAAGATTTGGTTTTGGTAGATGCCAGACAGATATGATTTATGGAAGAGGTCGTAAGTACCTAAACAATATGTTCCTTAATGGAAGCTTGGTTAAAGAAATCGATGTGGGCTATGTGATTTTTCCTAAGGGAGACACTACAATAAAATGGGACCCAACATAAGAGATGTTGGGATAAGCTATAAGTCTTATCTGGGGCGACTAGTCTAAGTTGCACTTGTTTAGTTAAGGATTGACATGATGATAATGTGTGATAGATGTGTTTCAAAAAAAAATGTAGAAGTTTTGTAACAATGGAACGATTGGGGCATGTTATAGGTGGGTTGTTGGCATATGAACATTCATAATTGTTAAATGTGACGTACGATTGGAATGGTTTAGAAAGACATTTTTATAGTAGTTCGTGCCTCAGAGTGTTAGTTTAAGGAAAGCTTATGAGTTCGAGGCTCTCAAGCAAGAGTTCATGACAATTAGAAGGTATAATATCGAGTTCAATTGATCTACACGGGATGCCTTCATCTACTCCCATACGATAAGGGGGAAGACAATAAGACTTGCATAGAGCTTCTATTTGTCTTTGTGTAAGCCTATAGGGTAACTATTTTTTTTTTTATGTGATTGGCTTTATAAGCTGAATTTATGATTGATTTTATGCGATTAAATTTCTTTATCTTTCTTTTTTTCTTTATTTATTTTTAGAGTACCATCATATAAAAGAAACTACTGGCATTATAAGTTGAAGGATTACATTGCTAAAAAAAAAATTTTACTCATGCATGAATAATCTACAAGCGAGGTGGTCTCGGATTAGGAGGGTTGAATTGCACAATCGCCCCTAGGCGATTCCTTGGAGCGAGAGATAGAGCAATGTCACGGAGGGTAGTGTAGATTCCAGTCATACAATCAACACTTCTTTGTTGTTGATTGCAAAAGCATTAAGTGGACCAATAGAGGTACCTATCTATTCTTGAAGTCATTGCCGCATCATGGCGTTTAGCTAACTCTCCAGGTTCTCTATCATCTTCTTCTGATCCCTTACCTCCTGCTCTCGACGAGAAATTTTGTCTTCTAAGGTATGGCCCATGCTAATCTCTTCAAGTTTTTCTTTTTTCTTCTTTTTCTGCTTCTACTTCTCTTGAGACTCCCCGAGAGGTCTTTTGCCCTTACCCTTACCTAAACTCAAGTTTAAGTTGAGCTCTTCTTCTTTGGCCTCAATTATGAGATCAATAAACTCCCTTGTGACCATGGTTTACAAGATTTTGAAACTTGTGTAAGAAAGAGAGAAAGGGAATACTGAAAGCTCTTTACTTTGAGGAGATTAAATTTTGAAGTGAAATACTGAGAACTTTGGCGTAGTTTTTATAGTGTGATTTTGGCACTTGAAGTCAGCTAGGAGATATCCCTTCGTCGCACCCCTACTGCCACCCTACAGAGTCTTGCATGCCTGGATAACAACAAGCTATCACGTGTGAAAACCAACAATGGCATGCATTAATGCTGGTAGCCTCATAAGTCAATATTCGGTGGATTTACGGCCGATTTATACTTGGTTTTCCCATTTCTCCTATTGGAATTTTCTGAAGTTTAAAGAAGTTGACAATGTAGCCATTAAAGATTGCCTTGGTGCTTTTTTGATGAACTAAACTATATTTCTCTACTTTGTTGTGTTACTCTGAGAGTCTTCTGTAGAGTGTAATATACATGATTGATTAAATCAAGTTGTGATTATATGCATCTAAGAACATATAATGTGTATGCTATTCATGCATAGTATTATGGCCAGGAATAATATGTAATGATTCCACATGCATTCAGAGAGTGAGAAGTCAGAAATTTAAAATGACTTGAATAGATGAAAATATATAGATAATGATGAATCTCCATGTTTATACATATATACATATATGCTCATAGGGGCAAATGAAAGGTAAAATTTTTTCTCATTTTATGGTAACACTTAATATGTGTGAATGTGAGAAGTTTTTATTTTAATATGTATTTTTGAAAATGTGTAAGCCTAGAGCAAAGCCATGAATTAGAAACTTAGATAAGGCTAATATGGAGCTACCCATTCATAGAGTAATATCGTGATTTAGGATTATTGGATAAGACAAATATAGAGTGAGAAAGTCATAAATTAAGCGGTGATTAGTTGAAGATTTTGAGCAAGAGTCAAAAGTTAGCCGAAATTTTTGAGGAAATCTTTTGCATTAGATTATATTTATTATTTTCTGGCATGCTTGTCATAGACTGTTGGCATTGTGCCGGATAAGGTCTGTAGGCCATCTTTAGAGTTTGATGTAGAGGTTTTTATAGCCCTAGATTTCATATGTAAATAATGGATGCCCCATTACGCCGCTCATTACACTAAGAGTTCATTACTTATAAGCTTTCTAGCATCAAACCTCTCATTCCATACAACCTTTATAGCTCAGAAAAATATGGCCGGCAATAAATCTTTCAATTTAAACTTTGAGGCTGGCAAGGTAGAGCTGGATCTAAATTTTAGTCTGGAGAACTATAAGAATAAGAGATCCATGGAAGAGTCATCAGAAACTAAGAAAAGAAAAAGGGATGTAGTAGAGCTAGAGGATGTTAGCACAGCAACATCTTCTAATAATGAGCTTGCGCTTATGAGACAAAAGATGGAGGACTTGGAAAGGTTGATAAACCACCACTTTGAGGACCAGGGGAGGTTGATAAATCATCTCTTTGCAGAACAAGAGAAGCTCTTAAATCGTCATTTTAGGGAATTGAAAAATCGAGTTGATAGACATTCTATGTTTGCAACTCAAAATTTCCGTGACCAACAATCAAGATGTATAGATTGTATGAAAGAAGTGAATTTGGCTCTTAGCCAAATTTCCCATGCGCTTCCTTCAGAAACACTTTGTGGGCTGCAATGATTAGCTTCCTCCTTAAGGTCTGAAGCACCTTCCTCTTGTAGACATGAAGCACCTTCTACAACTCAAAAGCCTCTTCATCCTTAATTTGTCCCTTTCTTTTGTTTGTATTTGAAGCTAATGTTTAATCTAAGCTTCACGTATTAAATTGTCTATTTTGTAAATCAAATTAAATTATTGCATGTAACTTATGTACTAGAAATAAAATTTAACTTTTCAGATCCTCTTATGTTGAGATGATTCTTGTAATACCCGTTAATTTCAGAATATAATTTGCTTAAGAGTATTTTAGAATTTTACAACGTTACTTTAGTTATTTATTTTGGTCATATTTAATTTTCATATTTAATTGTTCTCTTTGAATATTATTTATGAAAATTGAGTTAAATGACTGGACTAAATATTTGCACAATGTGGGATATATTCTAAGAATGGTGAAATTCATGGAAAAGTGGTTTCAGAATGGTCAATTAGTCCATTTATTGTAAATTGACTGGATGGGTTTGGATGTTGGGTTATGAATACCCATGGGTTATTGAATAACCCATTAGAAATATTTAATATAAAGTTTCAATAGTACACCCCTTATTTTTTTCTCACGATCGAATCAGCTGAAGTAAATAGTAAATTCACTTTCTCTCGTTTCTTCACCCTCTTCTCAAATCCTTTCCTTGATCTTCAGAATTTCGATTATCTGTTCGGTTCAAAAGCTTTGTAAGGATTAAAGGTAAGCTTTAATCTCATTATTTTCCTTAAATTTCAGTTTATGTAGAAGATCAGAGGAGGTTTTGTTCTTGAAGATTTTGATGATAATTCATGAATCTCAATAGTTTTAGAAGTTATATTTGAGTTATAATCGGTTAAAACAGTTGAAATTCTGGTTTTGAAACAAGAAAGGAAAGGATGAATTTTTGAAAGATTTTTCTGCAAAAATTCGAGTTACTGTAGTGACAAGAGATTTCGAAAAAATTCTGGAAAATTTTCTTCGACTACTGTAGCAATATTGTAGTGTCGGCAGTCAACGGTACTGTAGCAGTCAACGTTACTGTAGCGAACCGACACTGTAGCGAACCGGTAATGTAGAGAACCGTTACTGTAGCAAACAGTCACTGTAGCAATCAGAAAATTTTGCGTATTTTCGTGATTTTGTTTCCTTTCTTATGTTTCCTTGTAATATATTTTACTAGGAAATTTTCCTACACAAATTCTAGTGTGGAACAAGGTAAACTTGGACAAACATCAAGGTGAGTGAATAACCTTACTAAGCTAATTTGATATTACTAGTCAAAGTACAATATAAGTCCCATTTACAATATTATTAGGATAATAAGCAATCAATTTTTCATATGGGAGTATAAGATGATCGGTAGAAATAAGAGTATGTAGAAATTATTTTATTTCATGGCAATTGTACTATGTGATAAATTCTCTCTATCTTATTAATGAGTAAAGATCTACGGGATCTAATACATGAGTTTGAAAGGGTTAAAGTCCCATAGTACTCAGTGTATATCTATGAAACCTATACCCGAGTTGAAGGGGTTAGAGTCTCATACTACTCAGCGTATATCTAAGAAATCTTATTCACGAGTTTGAAAGGGTTAGAGTCCCATACTACTCGGTGTATATCTATGAAATCTTATTCATGAGTTTGAAAGGGTTAGAGTCCCATACTACTCGATGTATAAGACAATTAATTATATGAGTAAATGTGGTATTTGTACTTTTGATATTTTATATAGTACAGTTATTTACTTAGTGAGTTTTTAAATAAACTCATACTCCCTATGATTATTTTTTTTCAGATACAGAAAACAAAGAAGAAGAGAATCCGTTTGAAGATTAGAAGCCCCTTGGGATTATTTTCTATTTCTGTCTGGTGGGATACCAGTACTTATTAATGTGAATACTAGAAATTAATTATATGAGTAAATGTGGTATTTGTACTTTTGATATTTTATATAGTACAGTTATTTACTTACTGAGTTTTTAAATAAACTCACACTTCCTATGATTATTTTTTTTCAGATACAGAAAACAAAGAAGAAGAGAATCCGTTTGAAGATTAGAAGCCCTTTGGGATTATTCTCTATTTCTGTCTGGTGGGATACCAGTACTTATTAATGTGAATACTAGAAACGCTCTGTACTTTCTATAGGTCTCCTAGGCTTGCGATGAGATAGAAATATCAGACTATGTATGTCTATATTTGCTTATCAGATGAATATAATTCTGTAGTGTGGAATGAATGATTAAGGTTGAATGTAAAACCTTACAGAATATATGTAAATGACGTATGTTTGAGAATTTTATTTAATGAGTAGTATCTTTTCACATGTTCAATTTTTGGGATGTGAAAAATTTGGTATCAGAGGATAGGTTTTATAGGTCCCCTATAGAGTACAGAGCAAAGTGATCTTTGTGGGCCCTTCCCTATTGTCATGAGCCGCGGCATGACCATAGGATTAGGTTCCATAAAAGACCTTGTAGAGTATAACGTCATTTTATAGATAACTTCTCAGTGGGGCTAGTAAGTGATATTTTGTTTATGTCTGAAAATTGTTTGTTATGTGTGTAGATCTGTGACAGATCAATGTCAGAAGGATCTTCTAATAATAATAAGCATATGGGTCCAAGGAGGGCCATAAATCCACCAGTACATGTGCAAGATGATCCTAACCGTGGTGATAGTTTACATGCTCAAAGTACTGAGGGCGCAACTAGTGAGCAAGCAAGAAGAGTCGAACCTGATGCTCACGTTGGTAATGCAACTATTGCACATGTGATTAATTTGATGAATGAACGATTTGACCGATTTGAGGCTAAAATGAGAGGTCGAGCTGCACAAGCTAACCTGCCAGTGGATCCTCCTATTGTTGAAGCTGAAATTGTACCACTAGCTCCGTTAGCGGGAGGAGTTAATGTAAGAGAGGTAAGAATGTCTGAATTCCAGAAAATGAGGCCTCCTACTTTTTCAGGGGAAGATCCCAAAGAGGACCCACAATGTTTCCTTGAAGATTGTGAAGCAATATGTGATGCTATAGGGTATTCTCCTACTCAAAAGGTAGAATTCACTTCCTTTCAGTTAAAGGGTAGGGCTGGTAAATGGTGGAGGAACTGAAAGAAAGCTAGAATTCAAGGCGCACCGCCAGTTATGTGGACAGAATTTTACAGATTGGTTATGGATGAATTTCTTCCGGCAAGTGAACGATCATCTAGGGCCAGGGATTTTCTGTATCTACGACAGGGAACCATGACTGTTGATGAATATTCAGCTCAGTTTGTTAAATTATCTGAATATGCTCCTGAAATCATTCCTTCTGAAAGGAAGAAAATAGAAAAGTTTGTGGAAGGGCTTCATGATGCCTTATATGATCAAGTGGGTTCTAATATGAATGATTACTGTTCGTACTCAGAAGCTGTTGATGTGGCCCGAAGAATGGAAAGGAGGTCAAAGAATAAAGAAGAATATTGTCAAAAGAAGAAGGCCAGATATAGGAGATCTTTTGATCAAGGGGAAGACTCAGGGACTTTTACTGCATCACAACATGCTCCAGCCACTCCTACTAAGTCATCTTATTCTACAGCCAGTGTGGCTAAGCCTCGTTCACAGAATAGGGGTGGTTTTAGCTCTTCTAGTAGAGGAGGTACTCAAGGTAGAAGGGAAAAACCTCAATGTCCTGAATGTGGAAAGTTTCACTTCGGAGAATGCAGGTTAAACACTGTTGGTACAGGCTGTTTTCACTGTGGACAAAAAGGACATTTTATAAGGGAGTGCCCTCAGCTCATGACAAGACCAGGTCAAGGGTCTACTTTGCTACCTCGACCACAGTCCATTTCTGCTTCTATTACTCGAACACCAACCCTTCAATAGGGGGTAGTATGGGAAGAGGTTATGGAAGAGGCCAAGGTGACCGTGGAAAACAAGCTGCTGGCAGAGAAAATGCAAGAGTATATGCTCTAACCCGACAGGATGCTCAAACATCCAATGCTGTAGTTACAGGTATATTATCTGTTAATACTTTTGCTGCACGTATTTTGTTTGACCCCGGTTCTACTCACTCATATGTGTCACCCCTATTTGCCAAGAGATTTGCAATTGATTCGATTATTCTTAAAGAACCATTCTTGGTTTCCACACCGATGAGAGAGACTTTGATGGTTAAAACATGTTATCGTTCTTGTAAAATAATCGTTGGAGGCATGGAAACTGAGATAGATCTTATGATTCTCAATATGTTAGATTTTGATGTGATTTTAGGAATGGACTGGATATCTTCTTGTCATGCTACTATAAATTGTCGTGATAAAGTTATTTCCTTTAATATGCCGGGGAGGAGTAATTTTGTGTTTCAAGGAGATCGAAGTGATGTACCTTGCAACATGATATCTATGTTAAGTGCCCGGCGTATGTTGCAAAAGGGATGTCAGGGATTTCTAGCTTTTATCAAAGATTTAGAAAAGAAAGAACAGAAGTTAGAAGACATACATGTGGTTAATGAATTTCCAGATGTGTTCCCAGAAGATTTACCTGGATTACCGCCAGAAAGAGATATTGAGTTCAGTATTGATTTGGTCCCAGACACACGACCAATTTCTATTCCACCTTATCGTATAGCTCCTGTTGAGCTAAAAGAACTCAAAGAACAATTGGAAGATTTGTTAAACAAAGGGTTCATTCGCCCAAGTTTTTCACCTTGGGGTGCTCCTGTTCTTTTTGTGAAAAAGAAAGATGGTTCTATGAGATTATGTATAGATTATCGTCAGCTGAATAAAGTCACAGTGAAGAATAAGTATCCTTTACCAAGGATAGATGATTTGTTTGATCAGCTTCAAGGAGCAAAATACTTCTCAAAGATTGATCTAAGGTCTGGATATCATCAGTTACGAATTAAGAGTGATGATATACCTAAGACTGCTTTTCGTACACGGTATGGACATTATGAGTTTCTTGTGATGTCTTTTGGGTTGACAAATGCACCAGCAGCATTTATGGATTTAATGAACAGAGTGTTCAAATCATTCCTTGATAAGTTTGTAATTGTATTTATTGATGATATTTTGGTGTATTCAAAGAGTCATGAAGAACATACTGAACATTTGAGAATAGTGCTTCAAACCTTGAGAGAGCATCAGTTGTACGCAAAGCTCTCAAAATGTGAATTCTGGATGAGTCATGTAACATTTTTGGGACATGTTATTTCCCAAGAAGGTATTCATGTAGATCCAAGTAAAATTGAAGCAGTAAAACAATGGCCTAAACCAACAACTGTGTCTGAAGTACGTAGTTTTCTTGGCTTAGCAGGGTATTACCGTCGCTTTGTCAAAGATTTCTCTAAGACAGCTCTCCCATTAAATAAGTTAACCCGAAAGAATGTTAAATACATTTGGGATGATTCATGTGAGCAAAGTTTCACCCAATTGAAAGAGTGTTTAACTTCTGCACCAGTCTTAATCCTACCATCAGGACCAGGGGGTTACTCTGTATTCTGTGATGCCTCAAAGATAGGCTTAGGATGTGTGTTGATGCAACATGGTAAAGTCATAGCTTATGGCTCACGTCAGCTTAAAAAGCATGAATTAAATTACCCCACTTATGATTTGGAAATGGCAGTTGTAGTGTTTGCCCTAAAGATTTGGAGACATTACTTGTATGGGGAGACTTGTCAAATTTTTACAGATCACAAAAGCCTTAAGTACATTTTTAAGCAGAGAGATCTCAATCTAAGGCATCGAAGGTGGATGGAACTTCTGAAAGATTATGATTGTACCATCCTTTACCATCCAGGTAAAGCAAATGTAGTGGCTAATGCTCTAAGTCGAAAGTCTATGGGAAGTTTAGCTCACATTGCCATTATAAGGAGGTCTCTAATACATGAACTACAAGAATTGGAAGCTGATGGAGTATTCTTCGAGATCACTGAGTCAGGTACATTTCTGGCTCATTTAACAGTAAGATCATCCCTTGTTGAAAAATTAAAAGCAACTTTAGAAAATGACATTGATATGGTCAAAATCAGAGATAAGGCAAGGCAAGGTCTAGCACCAAGTTTCTTGGTAGATGAAGAAGGAGTCTTATGGTTTAATGGGAGACTTTGTGTCCCCAACATTAAATCTTTGAAACATGAAATTTTAATGGAAGCTCATGGTTCGCCCTACGTTGTACATCCTAGTGCTGTGAAAATGTATCAGGACTTGAAACAAGTTTACTGGTGGGAGGGCATGAAGCGAGATGTGACTGACTTTGTAGCTCGATGTTTGACTTGTCAGCAAGTTAAAGCTGAACATCGACGACCACCTGGTTTGATGTAAAAATTAGATATTCCCGAGTGGAAGTGGGAAAGGATCACTATGGATTTTGTAGTAGGTTTACCTCGGTCAACAAAAGGAAATGACTCAATATGGGTCATAGTGGATCGACTTACTAAGTCAGCACATTTTCTTCCTGTTCATACCACTTTCAGTGTAGCAAAACTTGCTCGACTTTATGTTAAAGAAATAGTGAAACTTCATGGTGTACCAATATCCATTATATCAGACCGAGGACCTCAGTTTACTTCTCGGTTCTGGAAAGTCTTTCAAGAGGCTTTGGGTACCAAAGTGAATCTTAGCACAGCATTCCATCCTCAGACTGATGGACAGTCCGAAAGGACAATTCAGACTTTAGAGGATATGCTAAGAGCTTGTGTGATGGATTTCAGTGGAAGTTGGGAAGATCATTTGTCTCTTATTGAATTTACTTATAACAACAGTTACCAAGCCAGTATTCAAATGGCACCTTTTGAGGCTTTATATGGGAGACGGTGTCGATCTCCTATAGGTTGGTTTGAACTTGGTGAAACCAAAATATTTGGACCTGAGATAATACAGGAAGATATAAATAAAGTTAAACTGATCAGAGAGAAGTTGTTAACTACTCAGAGTAGACAGAAGTCTTATGCGGACAACCGACGACGTGACCTTGAATTTGCAATAGGTGATATGGTTTTCTTACGAATCTCACCTATGAAGGGAGTAATGAGATTCGGGAAGAAAGGCAAGCTTAGTCCGAGGTATGTTGGCCCATATGAGGTTGTAGACAGAGTGGGTAATGTGGCATATCGCGTAGACCTACCTTCCAACCTAGAGGGAGTTCATCCAATATTTCATGTGTCCATGCTACGGAAGTATCTTCCTGATCCTTCTCATGTCATTCAACCCCAAGAAGTTCATTTTGATGAAACTCTCACCTACGAAGAGGTACCAGTAGCTATCCTTGATAGAAAAGTCAAGAAATTGCGTACCAAAGAAATTCCTACTGTCAAAGTTCTTTGGAGAAATCATTCTCGCGAGGAAGCTACGTGGGAGGCAGAAGATGAGATGTGGAAAAACTATCCACATTTATTTGAAACTTGAGGTAAGATTTTAATTCGGAGGACCGAATTCTTTTAAGGGGGGTAGAATGTAATACCCGTTAATTTCAGAATATAATTCGCTTAAGAGTATTTTAGAATTTTACAACGTTACTTTAGTTATTTATTTTGGTCATATTTAATTTTCATATTTAATTGTTCTTTTTGAATATTATTTATAAAAATTGAGTTAAATGACTGCACTAAATATTTGCACAATGTGGGATATATTCTAAAAATGGTGAAATTCATGGAAAAGTGGTTTCACAATGGTCAATTAGTCCATTTATTGTAAATTGACTGGATGGGTTTGGATGTTGGGTTATGGATACCCATGGGTTATTGTCACGTCCCAAAATTTGAGCACGTGACCGGCACGGAAAGTGAATTTCATTTCACCTCCGTAAGCCTATCTTTCTCTTAAAAATCATACAATTCTTTTTCATGCAACCAAAACGAGTTCTTTATACATACTACAATTACTCACATTACATCAGTGAATGAACCTACCCGATTACAGAGATTTCTAGATTTATACAACTTAGAATAAAACTTAACTATTATACCTTTATCCTGAACAAATGAAAAGGTAATCATGGACTAAGGATCCATAATTCCTTGTTCCGATATTTACCTTCAGCTGTCAACTCTGAAAAAAAATATCAATAAGAGGGGTATGAGCAAACCACGTGCCCAGTGAGTAGATAACACAACATTATGACAAAAAAATATCATACATCATAATGATAACATACAGCAATCATACGTAAATCGATCATCATATGATATGATATTATTCGTAGTACTTCACGACAATATCCAAATAAATCAAATACATTTCAACATAATTCAAAAGTTCACAACAACAATCGGTGAAATCAATTTCACACAAATTTCTCGTACCAACTGGGTCGTCCAGAATACCTCTGGATCGTTGCCCGCGGCCCCTGCCGCATCCACCCTTATCGCTCCATTTATAATCTCCACCCTTATAACTTCACATAAATTTCTCCATGGGGTGCACCACCATGCCTTTCCTTTCCAGTCAAACACAATCACAATCATATATAAAAACATCCTCAATCATAATCTTGAGCCACATACACAACTCAGTCATTTACAATTCAAGCCACAACATAATAAATGTGGTTCCAGCAACATAGCATGTATACAACATAACCCATAATATAGAATAATTATTCAACTCAGTTCACATGCCATTCACAATCCATTATATAACCTCCATTCATGGGAAAATAAGAAAATATAATTATATACATTACCAGACACGTTCCACAATTGTTTATGCCTCATCGTTCCATATCATCCTCTTCAAACTTGGATATACAACATATTTCCACTATGATGCAAAAAGTCAATAACAGATATTTAATCATAGCAAGTATTAACCCACTCACCTGGATTTCACGCTCTCGGCACTCCCACTTTGCACCTTGACCATTCCTATTGTAACCAGACAAAAACCATTAGGGTTACGAAATAGAGAAATTTCCTACCACTACTCTCGACCTTTACTCACATCTTAAGTCACAACTCCTAATTGGTAATGAATATCTAAATGAAACTTATACCATTGGAAACTAGACTCAAAGAGCTTTCCAACGATATAAAGTTTGCCCAAAACGGAGTCCGGATGAAGAAGTTATGGCCGATTGAAAATGAGCTAAGGTTTTCCGACACACCTGGCGCCTGGGCGCCACCCATGCCCGGCGCCTAGGCGCCCCACGTGGCGCCTGGGCACCATGCCTTTCTCTTCCCCACATGTCCTTGGCACCTAGGCGCCACACATGGCGCCTGGGCGCCACGATCGCGACCCTTCGCGACTTTCTCTCGGTTTTGGCCCGAATCTGGCCAAATCTTCACCGTTTTTCATGATTTCTTCCATAGGATCTCACCCTTAATGTCTAAGGAGCATTTAGACACCAAAATCACCAATTTTAATCGAGAAACGAAGCCGGAATCTCGATTTTTCCTCAAACACTCTTAAAACTAGAAAATAGGGAAAAACTTAATAAATAGAAATTTCTACCTCGATTCCTTGCTTTCCCTACGTTGCTTGGCTCCTAGAGGCTCGCCCCGTAGCCCGAGATCCGCCCTTCAAAGCCCGGTTGTAGAGTTGGAGAGTAGAGAGAGAAATTAGAGAGAATAAAGAGAGAAGGAGAGGAGAGAAAGTGAAGAGAGAGAGAGGAAAGGAGAAAAATGAATAAAAAATAGGTGAGGCCACCTATATACTCGCCCGGGGTGAAATTATCACTTGCTCTGCAATTGACCCTCAGTCAAGACTAGCAAAAGCAAATTCATAAAATCTCACCTCAGGTGTTTCTAAATCCTCGGTGCCCCACAAATTTCCTTATTCACTTTAGTCCCTCTCAATATCTCAAACTCCACTTTAACCTCGAATCCATCATCTTTTCGGTACCGGACTCATAATTCATTCCCATAAGCTCTATTCTTCTTCTCGGGTTCCTACTTGGTCATTTCTCAAAAGTCCTCTATACTTTCTTTTCTTTTCACTTTAGTCCTTGAGAATTTGTAAAAATTTCCTAAATTAAAAATAAAAATTTCTATTTCCACATTTTCTTCACTAATTCAAAAAGAAAATTTTTCACATAATTAAATTTTTCACTAAACTTCAAATCAGACTTTAAATATTCATAAAAATTCTTGGGATATTACAGTTATTGAATAACCCATTAGAAATATTTAATATAAAGTTTCAATAGTACCCCCCTTATTTTTTTCTCACGATCGAAGCAGCTGAAGTGAATAGTAAATTCACTTTCTCTCGTTTCTTCACCCTCTTCTCAAATCCTTTCCTTGATCTTCAGAATTTCGATTATCTGTTCGGTTCAAAAGCTTTGTAAGGATTAAAGGTAAGCTTTAATCTCATTATTTTCCTTAAATTTCAGTTTATGTAGAAGATCAGAGGAGGTTTTGTTCTTGAAGATTTTGATGATAATTCATGAATCTCAGTAGTTTTAGAAGTTATATTTGAGTTATAATCGGTTAAAATAGTTGAAATTCTGGTTTTGAAACAAGAAAGGAAATGATGAATTTTGGAAAGATTTTTCTGCAAAAATTCGAGTTACTGTAGCGACCAGAGATTTCGGAAAAATTCTGGAAAATTTTCTTCGACTACTGTAGCAATATTGTAGTGTCGGCAGTCAACGGTACTGTAGCAGTCAACATTACTGTAGCGAACCGACACTGTAGCGAACCGGTACTGTAGCGAACCGTTACTGTAGCAAACAGTCACTGTAGCAATCAGAAAATTTTGCGTATTTTCGTGATTTTGTTTCCTTTCTTATGTTTCTTTGTAATATATTTTACTAGGAAATTTTCCTACACAAATTCTAGTGTGGAACAAGGTAAACTTGGACAAACATCAAGGTGAATGAATAACCTTACTAAGCTAATTTGATATTACTAGTCAAAGTACAATATAAGTCCCATTTATAATATTATTGGGATAATAAGCAATCAATTTTTCATATGGGAGTATAAGATGATCGGTAGAAATAATAGTATGTAGAAATTATTTTATTTCATGACAATTGTACTATGTGATAAATTCTCTCTATCTTATTAATGAGTAAAGATCTACGGGATCTAATACATGAGTTTGAAAGGGTTAAAGTCCCATACTACTCAGTGTATATCTATGAAACCTATACCCGAGTTGAAGGGGTTAGAGTCCCATACTACTCGGCGTATATCTAAGAAATATTATTCACGAGTTTGAAAGGGTTAGAGTCCCATACTACTCGGTGTATATCTATGAAATCTTATTCATGAGTTTGAAAGGGTTAGAGTCTCATACTACTCGATTTATAAGACAATTAATTATATGAGTAAATGTGGTATTTGTACTTTTGATATTTTATATAGTACAGTTATTTACTTACTGAGTTTTTAAATAAACTCACACTCCCTATGATTATTTTTTTTCAGATACAGAAAACAAAGAAGAAGAGAATCCGTTTGAAGATTAGAAGCCCCTTGGGATTATTCTCTATTTCTGTCTGGTGGGATACCAGTACTTATTAATGTGAATACTAGAAATTAATTATATGAGTAAATGTGGTATTTGTACTTTTGATATTTTATATAGTACAGTTATTTACTTACTGAGTTTTTAAATAAACTCACACTCCCTATGATTATTTTTTTTCAGATACAGAAAACAAAGAAGAAGAGAATCCGTTTGAAGATTAGAAGCCCCTTGGGATTATTCTCTATTTCTGTCTGGTGGGATACCAGTACTTATTAATGTGAATACTAGAAACGCTCTGTACTTTCTATAGGTCTCCTAGGCTTGCGATGAGATAGAAATATCAGACTATGTATGTCTATATTTGCTTATCAGATGAATATAATTCTGTAGTGTGTAATGAATGATTAAGGTTGAATGTAAAACCTTACAGAATATATGTAAATGACGTATGTTTGAGAATTTTATTTAATGAGTAGTATCTTTTCACATGTTCAATTTTTGGGATGTGACAATTCTTTTACTGAAAGAACTTCAGACATGAAAATATGTTGGACTTGTTATATTTTGTAGTTGATTATGAAAATTCTAAAACAGAGAATGAAATATGGACGAAATATCCACACTTGCTTCAATCTTCAGGTGAGTTTTGAATTCGGGGGACCGAATTCTGTTAAGGGGGAAGAATGTAATACCCGTCAAATTTGGAATAGTATATTTTGGAGTATTATGATATATTATAGCATTATTTTGGTATATTTAATCTAATCACTTTAACATCTATATTTAATTTATTCTATTTGAATAATTTGTTGTAGAAATTGACATAAATGACTAGACTGGGTATTTTATTGCAGTGTTGTATTTTCTGTGAATTAAGAAAAATGTAAGAAAGAAGAATTTAATAGACAATTGGGTATGGGTACCCATGGGTCACCCATTGACCCACATAGCCATTTAACCCTTAATATTTCCTTTCTCTTTACTCATTCACAATTATGAGAGCTTTGGGAGCAAGGGAAGAGAACATCATTTGCTCTCAACTCCATCAACCTTCTCTTCCATTTCTTCTGGAGATTTTCTACTCTTTGGCCATCAATCTATTTCTTTAGAGTCATAAAGGATTGAGGTAAGTTTAATTCTCCTCTTCAATTTTCATTTTCGGATTTAGAGAATTTTGTGTTGATATAGGGTTCTAATGGATGAATTTAAGTGTAGATGTTGGTTTAAAACATTTCTACATGTTGGATAATAATTATATAACAAGAAATTTGAAGAAAACTAGGAGAAATTCAAGAATTTGGAAATTTGAAGAAAGTTAGTGTTCTTGCTGAAAGTTTGAGAATTGAGACTTTATTTGTGGGTTAAAATTGGGAGTTTTGGTGTCAAAAGATTCCTTAAACATCAAGGATAAAAACCCATAAAAGAAATTAAAAGAAACGGTGTTTTAGATGTGATTTTGAGATTTTTGGATGAAAAACACGAAGAATGTTACTGTTCATTCTAGAAATTTTCCAGAAAACATTGTTCATCGAGAAAATTTTTTCAGATTTTTATGGTTACTGTAGCATTGACTCAGTCAACGATATTGTAGTATTGACTTTGGTCAAAGTTACTATAGTTGCGTTGACCGTTAACAGTTACTATAGTATCAGTTTTAAAATATTTGTAACTCTTTCATCCGGACTCCATTTTTAACAAATAAGATATCATTAGAAAGATCTTTGAGTCTAGTTTCTAATGGTATAAGTTTCATTTGAAAATTATTTATTTTTTGACAATTATATTCAGAGTAGTGATCAAAGATCAAAATTATAGTAGGGATTTTTCTTATTTTGTGACATTGACATGTTTTTGCATGATTATCATATAGGAATAGATTCTTTGATGAATCTTCCACATCTTTTAGGATGTTGTGACTAGATTGAGGTAGAGGAAATTACCTTCTATCATCTTACATATCTTCGAGAAATGTTCAAGGTAAAATTAGGCAACGTCAAGGTGAGTGGACAATCTTGCAAAATTAATTTACTAAATTAGTCAAAACACAATATAAATCTCATTTGCATTATTTGCATTATTTGTGAAATTGAGAAGATTACCAGTGTCTGTTCAAGTTGAGAAAAATCACAATATCATTGAGAATTATTTTATTACCTTATGTGAATTAATTTATCTAGTTGACTAAACAAATAGATGTGGTAGTTCCTTGAATAAATTGGAACATTTTGTGAGAATATGATTATATGTCATGATTACGATTATGTTTGATGCATGAATAAGATGAGGGATTGATTACCTAACAAACCTAAATAAGGTAAGGGATTGATCACCCAACAGACCTGAATATACAATTAGTAAATTCATGGATAAATATTCTTAAGGATGAATATTGGGGAGCGTAAGCCTATTGAGCACCAACAGATTTTCTGGCTTAATATAGTTATGAGAACGTAAGCTCATAGGGTTTTTAAAAATAAAAAGAGCGTAAACCTATTGAATACTGATATTTTGGCTCAATATGGTTGTGAGAACGTAAGCTCACAAGACTTTCAAAATTGACATAAAATACTAGTGTCAATACATATAAATAAATTGACTGTATTGAATTAATTGATACCTTTTGATTAAATTAGTAATGTGGTATTTCTGCTTGTGATATTTTCATGCACAGTTGTTTACTCACTGAGTTTTGATTAACTCACACTCTCTATGATTATCTTTTCAGATACAGTAGTTGAGAAGGAGGATTTATAGCCTTTAAGGTTATACTCTACTTTTGTCTGATGAACAAATAGATATAGATTTGGTAAGGATTAGGAAATACTCTATAATCTAGTAGGTCACCTAGGCTTGTGAGATTGTAATGTATGAATGTTGAACATTTCTAAGTATGTATATAAAATATCTTTCTTAAAAAAAGGGTTATATTTTACATAATTGTGAATACTATGAATGTTCATGGAGATTTAGGGATACCACAGAGGTATACCTTAGGTGATATATGTTTAATTCACATGTCCAATTTTTGAGATGTGACAACTAATTACAACGTTAACTGTTAGAGCTTTTCAGAATCATTAGCTTACATGGGTTTAGTAAGTTTTTTGATGTTTTGGGTTAGTGGGAGTCTGAAATTTAATATTTAGTGTCATTCTTATAAGATATGTTTGAGATGACGTCATTTTTACTATCATATCTCTTAGAGCATTTTCAGATGCTTGGACCATTAGTCAGAATTGCACAAGGATCACATCTTTGTAATGCATATTCTGACACCAGTTTCACATATTACTTAAATCTTTTGTTGATGATTGAGTATCTTGACATGTATGATGTCAGTGCCCCTATCGGACATGACTTTTATATTATCAAATACTTATTGTCTCTTGTTATTTGACTTGAGGACTGTTATCTTAAAGTGACAACTCATAATTGACATTTTAATTACATATGACAATTTTGTTGTATTATTAATTCTGGTAATTATTTATCCTTTAAACTAATGATTTAGGTTGTCCAAGTAGGAGATTGTTGGATATTTTATATGGACTACCATAAATCAATTATCTATCTATATATATATATATATATATATGTATTATCCAGAATTTTAATAAGAGGTTAATTATGAGTCTCTTTTATAAATTATGCTATCTTCATTGGATTGAAATTGGGCCTTGTATGGGTTAACTAATGATGGGAAGGTCAGCCCATTAAGGTTTCACAAATAAGGGTCCCTACTTTCTGCCTATATATGTGGTGTAGCAGTCTCATTGAAGTAATACCCTTTGAAAGTATATTAAGCCAAGAAGGCAGTTTTACTCTCCTTAATTATTTTTTTTTATTTTCTTCTACCTTCTTACTTATACCTGATCATCAATTAACACATGAGTTTCACTGCTGCCCCAAGTACGCATATGTCTATTATTATTCATATATGCTATACAGCTATCTGCAATATTAGTATATAAGAATTTTTTAATAAATTCCTTCAGCACTTTCATCTTGGTTTGCCAGTAATAAATAGATTATCTCTCTACCCATGGACGTATATTACATTGACCGAATTATGTAAATCTCTTGTGTGATTTGCTTTAATTCCTGTACTGTTAATTGCGTTAATTTCCTAACAACCTCCTTAGTAACATAGAATTAAACTCTACTAAAAAAATTAAATGGATTGGGAATGAAAAATGAGATTATTATTTGAAGAAGGAGTTTATGAGCAAAAAGGAATGCCCTATCCAATTTCAACACAATATTGGGGCGCTCTAACAGATTCTTGGGTTTTCAATAGCCAAATGATTCGAATTGAGTAATTCCAACTAAAATTTGCAATGGCAAAACTATTCGAATTGAGATGTAGAAGAATTAATCTTCGTTAGCATCGACTGTGATTGAACTCCTTCAAATGAGATGTAAAAAGGAATACAACAAAACAATGTGATGATTCGACCTCCCTCAAAGTAATTCAAGTTATGATTATAATGAAAAAGAATGAAAATTATTATGTGGTGCCACATCAGCTGGTAGTAGACTTATATGACAGTTGACGTGGACGTAAATATTGATTGAAAAATCCTAGTCAACGCTACATGTGCTTACATAACTGTTGACTAACACTAGAAAGCATCCTCCATTTTGAAAATGATAGGGACTAAAACCATGGTTTTTAAATTATAAGAACCAAATTCAATGTTCAGTGAAACTATAAAAATCATATATATATTTTAACCTATTATTTTCACATCAAATCATAAAGAAATTTTTATCTTTTAGAAATATTTAAGCATCAAAATTTGAATCAATCTCATCTCATTCGGCCTATCTTATTAAAAAGGCAAAAATATTTTTTTTACGTCTTTAAACTTTGACATAAATTTTTAATTTTATCTCAAAATTTTTTGTATGAATTTTAGTCTCATATCTTTCTAGTTATGTTCAATTATACCATTAAACTTAATACCGTCTAAATTGTTAATAATAAAAGTTGATATCACCACCTCTTTTGCACATTTTAGTGCCAATTCAACCAAATAAGCATATCCCGGTAAGTTTTTCTCTTGAAATAACAAAAGTGTCCCTCTTCTTCATCTTTTTCTCCCTTCTCTCTCTACTAAAATTTGCTAAAGAATAAGAAAAAGAAGAAAAAGGGAAGAAGAAAAGAAAATGGGATTTACTATAGTCTTTTGAAAGTAAAGTCAAATTTTCTCTCATCAACCCACTTTCTCTCTCTCATCTAAAAATGGGAAAGAAGAATAAGAAGGAGAAGATGATGATGAAGAAAAAGGATTTGTTAGGATTTTCGAAAATCAAAATTAATCCTTTCTCTCTAGTCATCCTAGATTCCCTCTTCTTTCTCACTCTAGAAATCTAAAGGAAAAGGAGGAGGAGGAGGAGGAGAAAAAGAAAAAGATGATGATGAAATTAACATCAACTAGAAACAAGTGAAATAAAGTTGATTAAAAAACTTTGTTTGCACAAAATTAAAGCTTGGGTAAAACTTTAAGAAGGAAAATGACACCTTAAATTTTTTTTTTTAAAAAAAATTAAGTACAAAAGTTGAGTCAAATTTTTGGTAGTACAAAAGTTGAGTCAAATTTTTTGTATCATTTTTTTTCATAAAATTTTACCCCAATTTTAATTGTCCCAGTTTCAATCATTGTCAATTTCGTCATTTTTTTTTCTTCATATTTGCGCGCGCGCGCGCGCACACACACACACACACAGAGAGAGAGAGAGAGAGAGAGAGAGAGAGAGAGAGAGAGAGAGAGAGAGAGAGAGAGAGAGAGAGAGAGAGAGAGAGAGAGAGAGAGAGAGAGAGAGAGAGAGAGAGAGAGAGAGAGAGAGAGAGAGAGAGAGTTGGAGTTGTATGACCATACAGAAACAGGATTAATTTTGATTCTAAAAAATCTTGACAAATCCTCTTTTATTTCTCCCGTTTTCTTCTTGTTCTTTTTCATCTTTTAGATTTTCAGAGGTGAGATAAAGTGGGTAGATGAAAGAGAAGGTTGATTTTGATTACAAAATAAACTTTTAAAACAAAATTAAAATTTACGTAAAAAAATTAAAAACATGAAAAAGTAGTTTTGGCTCATAAAAAGTATAGTACATGTTTAGTCATGAGTGACTTAGAATTGCAGTGAAGACCTTGATTTATTCAGAATTATTCAAGTCTAAAGCATGATTGCGCTGTCAACCTCATGACAATGAATATGAAATACCGCCTTAGTATGTCAGGTTCACTGATACAACATGTCAACATCCACATAGAGTCGACAATTTTTTGATATCTTTAAATTTGAGATAAGCACTTTAGTCCCTCCACTGAATTACGTAAGCTATATTGGGAAGACCTTAAGCCACAGCAATCACATCTCTCCTTATTTTTTATTTCTTAGTAAATTCCTGAAGATATTGTGCACTGTGAAGTACTTTTCCATTCACCAAGCTGTACAATTCTCGCTTCAGCAAAATCATTTAAATAATAATAATAAAAATTTACCATCTTATCTATAAATCAAATGTGTAATTGTAAAAAAAAAAGAAAAGTAAAATTTCCTTTAAACAAAATTGATTTTCAAAATTAATTTTAGACAAATTAAAGTTTATATAAATGTAATTTATGTTTAAAAATTAATTTCTTTTAAAAAATTTTGTTTAGATATTGATTAGCAGAATTATTTCTTAATGTGTATTTACCATAAATGATATAAATTTTAAGTTGCCTTATTTCATTTTTAGTTTCACCTATTTCTATTATATATACTAATATTTGATTAAAAATATACATATAACTGTTAAACACAAAAACCTGTACTATATAATTGCTAGGTACAAAAAGATTAAAATGCAAACTTTTAATTAAAAGAATTAAAGAGTAGATATCATGAGAATTAAAGTGGAAATGAATATAGAAACATGCATCAAGCAAACATTCAACAACAACAACAACAAAGTCTTATCCCACTAGATAAGGTCGGCTACGTGGATCGCGCGACACCATTGAGCTCTATTAATGACCAATTCTTTAATTATCTCATTTACTAGAAGATCTCGTTTAAAGCTAACAAAATATTTTAAGGACCTAGAAGCAACAAATTAAGTCAGAGCGACCAGCCTGAAAATGAAATGAGATTAAAATGAAAAAGATGTTTCAAACCTGTGGCTAAGGTGTAATTTTTTCCAAAATAAAAAACACTTGCTAAAAATGAAAGATGGAGAAAGAGAAAAAAAAAAAGGAGGATACAAAGTGATGAGTAGAAGAGAAAAAATGATAGCAAAATCAATGTGAACCATAATTTGAAACAAAAGCAAAACTAGATTACTTTAATACAAACAATTGTTTGAGACAATAAATTCTATAACCTTTTTTTTAATGTAGTTTCAAACAAAACATTTTTTTTTTCACAAACTCACATTTCAACCTGTAAAACTTTAATTTGAAGTATGCCAACTCGTATCCAACCACAAACCAATTATTGCGTATAAAGCTAGGAATTTGACTTCAAGGAATTATGTTTTTTTTTTTTTCTTTCAGAGTTGGTAACAGTTTACTTAGACTGCTTGTTAAAAAACATTAAAAACATCATTTAGAATAGAAACACGCGTACAGTTGAGTTCAGTATAACCACTGGTCCCCACAAGTACAAGGCTTCCGATTTTAAAAATAGATTTTTTTTTTTCAATAGGGAGGCAGCAACAATTTAACCTACTAAAAAACACAACGAAAGCAAAAGCAGCAAATACAAAGACGTAAAAGACACAAACCATGCAGAGTGCAAACACAATATAATTCACTATACAGTGGGGGGTCGTAAAATAAAAATATTATTATCTACTTGTGATGTTCAAGATATTCATTTCCAACATCATGTTTTCTCCTCCAGGCCATTTGAGTATTGAGGTACTTGTACTTAAAGAGGGTAACCATATCGTTTAGGATCTCTTGTAAAGAAGGGATGTCTTAATGCTTCTCTTGCTTTGAGCCGTTCTGCAGGATCGTACCGAAGGAGTCCTTGCAGAAGATCAATCAAATCGCCAGCAGAATGATCAACATGCTGCATTACAAGGTTCTGCAGTGTAACAGAGAACTTAAACGGGTAAGGAATTATTGTAACAACATTTAAAGCATTGACAGGCTGATGGAATAAACTGAATATCAAAAGAAAGGCAATAAAGGCACTTGTATACTACAACGCGTATTCCCTTTATGTGGACGCTGATATCAAAAGATAAGGGGACTTAAATCAGCAAAACCTTAAAAGGATGACAACTTTGATTTCCAATCTCTCACCCCCCCCCCCCCCCCAAAAAAAAAAACCAAAAAAAAAAAAGGAAAAAATATGCTTTGCATGCAGCAGTTTCTGAGAAAGTACCGGCAATCGAGGCAATTTCCAAACTGCCCTCATGCTTTCTCTTGAAGTTGAACTATCTGGCCAACCCAATCGTACACCCCTTCTAAAATACTTCTCAGCTCGACGGCTGCATCACATAAAGCTAAAGCCTGTCACAGAAAGGAAAAGAGGAAACAAATACTAAAAGCATAGAGAAGCTGGAGCACTTACTCAGCTCTGACTACCATATGTTGAGGTAATGACCCTAAAACTCTCTCCATCATTGCAAGATGCTCCAAGTTCTCATGTGTTTGAAAAAGGGCCTCACCCTGTTTACGTACAACAAATAAGAAAATTAGGAAACTACAAAATGCTAAACAAGGAACACGGTAAGTAAACTTGATCAAGTCATTTATGGTTAATCAGAAATAAGCTTCACAATCGAAGGAAAGGACATAAGCGCCAAAGCCCGTAACCTTGGCTATCCTTTTAGAACTTGCCCATCAAGAATGTTATCATAATACTACACAACCTATCACTAGTAGTATTAAACAATATATAGAAGCATCTCACATCAGAAATTAATAGATGTAAAACTTTTGGAGAAGGCAAATATTTGGGGCAAATTCAAAAGACGGTTTCAAGAAAACTTCTGTTGGTCACATGATCCTTCCCTTCATAATCAAAGTTACTTGTATTGTCAACTTTTAGGCCATCAATATTCTCTTAAGAAAAATTCAAGTACAAGGCACTCCATATCTCTCGCCTAGTTTAAGCAGTCATTCAATCTTCCATCATGATAAGAGAGGAAACATAAGGGAGTCCATACTGAAAATACTTACAGAGCAGAGTTCAACCAGTATGCAACCCACACTCCAAAGATCACAAGGATAATTCCACCCAAGGCCTGCAGAAAGAATCAGATGACACATATAATACAATATCACAGATAAAATGAGGATGCATTTCACAAGGAATGACAGTTACCTAAGATAACCTCTGGTGCTCGGTAGTGTCTAGTTGACACTACATAACTGTGATCCTGATGTTCAAATGTTGTACTCCCAAAGTCAATGAGTTTAATAGAACTTGATTTAGGTAGGTTCTTGAAATAGGAACCCTCTTTTGTGGTCCGTGCTAGAAACTTCATTGACAGTTGAATTATACCAATGAAAGAAAACAAGTGTCAAAATTTTGATCTTTGAGAATTATGAGAATTAACAGCAGGAAAACTTTCATAGTAGCATCAGTTGTCTTAGTGAAATGTACCTTGTAGTCTGGTACTTTAATATAGTCTGATGAGACAAGCAGAATATTCTCTGGCTTCAAATCAGTGTGAATCAAGCGTAAATCATGCATAACTGCAGATATAAACAATGGAATAAGTGACCCATACGCAGAATAGACAGATGCAATAACTATCTTGTATCAATTTAATAAACATTTAGCTTGCTTCAACTATCAAAAATTTATCATCCATATTAAGGTAAGTATATATGCAAGTGTCTTTAAACTCCCAACCAGGAAAAGGGGGCATCAAGTAGACAATAAATAGATAATTAGGTACAAGTTATGTCCACACACATGCTACAGATTCCAAAAGTTGTCTGCCAAACTCCCGGACAAGATCAATGGGAAAAGAACGATAGCTGTTTTTGCGGAGAAAATCGTATAAGCTTGGCCCAAGCTTCTCAAACACCTGTTGAAATCATTTAAATCCATCCGCAAGTTTCTTAACTCACAGAATATTTAAGCATGAAGGAATAGGCATTCCTGTCATATTAATCAAATCACAAATATCAACAAATACTTACAATACAAATATGATTACGATAGTCAAACCAATTCCGTATTTGCACACAACTGCAAGGAATAAAACCACTTATACCAAAATCGCTTCCAACATCTACAACCAATCAAGGAAGACAATGGGAAAAACATTATTACCGTGCATTGCCAATATCATGCCTGGCAAGCCTCTGCAGAACATCAATTTCTATCATCGCAGCCTCACGATACTTGTGTATGGAGCGAACAACTTTGATTGCCACAACTTGATCCTTTTCATTGTCAAAACATTCCAAGACTTGGCCAAATGTCCCTGCATAAATATTAGACGATGTGTAGATTGGGCAAAATATCCACGTTAGTCCAACAAACTAAACAAAACTCCAAGGATGTAATTTCAATATCACCTTGAAAATCAATTAACATAAAGGATCTATAAAGGACAGGATTTTTTTAGAAAAAAAGAAAAGAAACAAAAAACAATATTATAGGAGGCCAAATAATAATTAATTACCTTCACCCATTTTGCCCAGAATTCTATCTGCAAAGGTAAGAAAGAAAACAATTTTAGTGAACACAATACAGGTATAGCATAAGTATAAAACATAGAGAAAATGCAAACTCCAGAACTAAAATCAATTCAAATAAGTTTTTGTTTGTCTGATTCCTTCTTAATTTCTTTTTAGGTCTACAACAATGGAAAGAAAAACCCATTTTTATATGAGACTACATTAGGTCATACAAAACTTCAGATACCACTCTCAAAAATTGCAAGAAGTTAAAATTCAAGCATATACAGAAGTATTTCATTCCAGTTAAGGATTTCCAACCACATTAGATGAGGTAAAAGAAACTATGCTCAACAGGAAACACATCTAATAGACATAATATTCTACATGAAGATGAATCACTGACATCGGGAAGTTAAATTTTCTCCAACAGCAAAAACGTAGTGTCCATCTTTATCGTCAGGTCTCCATGGGGGTGATCCATTGCGAGGCACCCCCCTGTAAAACATGGAAGAATATGCATGATTTGGAACCACTCCATTCCCAAGCTCCTGGCTGCAAGATATAGCAGGAAGAACCTGCAAGCATCCGCAACTTAATTATCCAAAAATTATGAAAAAATTCTCATAAATATATAAGCAAAATAATAGATGCCAACGTTGTAACTTCATATCGCTCATATCCACATCTGGGAATGCTTGGTGCACTACTTGTAAAAATGTCATAAGGAAAAAAGTCGTAATTTCAATTACATCAAGTGCGATCATTTCAATACATATGCCCCATTATCCCCCCTAGCGCGTGAAATTCATCTGGGGGGAAATTATGTCAAGTGATTCAGCTAGAACACGTACAGCAAATTATGCAGACAGTATATAAAAAGAAAACGCCCATAAATTTTAAAATATATATATATATATATATATATATATATTAATAAGCGTCTTTCAGTTGTGAAGGGGAAGTGAGAACGAGGACAATCTAAAACTACCTATTAAAAATAATAATAATAATAATATACATAAATATAAACATGCACAGATGGAAGAAATAAAACCTTAGGAGGTGGAGGAATAGGAGGGGGCATATCCCATGCTAAACGAGGCCTTTTCCTGGGCCTCTTATCCATGTTCTTATGTGGAAATTCGATAATTCGCTGCGTCTCCATTTATCCGCGTCTATGTCTGTTGTGGGTAAGCATGGAACATTTTCAAGGTACTCATTGCATGAGAAATCCGATCAGCAACACAGAAAAAAAAGCGAGGAAAAAAAATCCCAAATTCGAAACCCTAATGTCGGAGCAGATCTGATGCTTAAGAGGTTTAAGCCCTTGGGAGGAGACGATGGCTTGAGGGAAAGAAGGAACAGAAGCTTAACCGTGGTTAGCAGTATGAACGTTACTAACCATGGTTAAGAATTGGACCCAGCAATTAATTGTTGTCGTCTTCTGATAGAATATCGTATGTGGGGACCAGTTATGAAATTGTGATGCTGCGTTTTAAACGGCCCATTAGTTGAAACTCCTTTTTTTTTGGGTTAAACAACCTTAATGAACCCTCTCTCTCGGCCCATTTCATTGTCTGGCCCGCCAGAGAATAAACAAGACTTGCCGTTGGATTTTTCCTTTGGTGATGAGTTGTCAATATCACAGCCGTCAAAATCTATAAACTGCACCGCATGTGAGCCGGCCTAGATATGCGGAAGGAAGCCACGTGTATTGATTATTTGTTAGAAAGCTACGACTATTAAAAAATAAAAATTATCCAATGATCATTTTCTTTTCTCCAATGAATAATGTTACTTGTACAAAAATCACTTCTTTTAATTTCCCTTGCATATTTTTGTGAATGAAATTTTGAGAAATTATACTTAACTTCTGTAAAAAAATGTCGCACACATTGTACCCTTCATTAGGCCCAAATATAGACTGTGACTCAAATCCAATGTCACTGTAGCTCATAGCTTGGCATGCACAGAGAGAGAGAGAGAGAGAGAATGAAGGACAACAAGAATCAAACACTTTATCTATTATGGTTGTATGACTGCTATCATTTTATCATTTGAATAATCAAAAAATATTTTACACAAATTTTAATATGATTTAACAGTAAAACCTTCAAATTTTTGAGAAATTGAGCATTTTATAAACTTATCCTATTCATTAATAGTAGCAAATTCGCTCATGTTCATTAATAGTGATAGATTTGCTTTGTTCGTCGAACAGGAGCATACATTAGTCATTTGATAAACATCGAATGTTTGGTATAAATTCATAAAAAAAAATAATTAATTTTAAGATTTTTGTAATGTATCATCAAATGACTAACATAAAAATAGAAACAACAAATAGAATCAAATCTCCTACTTTGCAGTAAGATACTAAGCAGTCCAGCATCGTTTGATGCTGATCGCATAGGGTGAGAGCCATGTGAACCCCCACCTGTTTTTGCTCATAAACAGCGTTAGACCACTGAGCATTCTAATACAACAACAACAACAATAACCACTGAGCATTCCAATACATCAAAAATTTAAGTTGCACCTTGAATAGAAGGAAATCCACTCCCCATTTCCCTCGCCATTGCGACAAATATTTGACGTAGGATTTAATCATATTTCAATATAATATTAAGGTTGCAGTCATGGACTGTTGCTGTTGCAATAAATATTTGCAAGATGTCTCTGGATTACTTTTGGTTGTGTGTCAAAATGTCACAGAATAGAACGGTTGATCTACGTGGAGGATGGTAATCATATGATATCTATATGACAGGCTCAACTGAAGTAATCTAGTGTGAATTTTCCAGCTACGTTAAGAATTTCCGAGTCTGACTTTCACTTGTAATTGCCTTCGCATTGACAATTTCTTTTTTTCTTTCATACATAATACCTTCAATAAAAAAAATAATGTATTTATGATTTCTTAATAAAGAGGGGAGAAATTCATTTGTTAAAAAATTTGATTTTGTTCATCTGTATTGAAGACAAATCCTCGTTGACGTAGTGATGGAGATTCTTGGCTATATGAATGTGAACTTAATTAAGGAAACTAGTTCTCACTTTTTGTCTTTTGATTCGATTAAATGTGTATTTGATAAAAATAATTTATAAATTAGTTAAAAATTTATAAATTAAATTTTAACTGAAAGTTAAAAGTTATCTTAAAGGTGAACCATTTTTTTTTTTTAAGTGCAAGTCAATTTTGTAATTGACATGTAACAAAATCAAGGCTCTTTGGCCAGAAAAGAAAATCAAGGCTCTAACTTTATGAAAACTACCATGTGTTCCTTTCACTTCACAAAAAGAATTTAGACAAAAAGCTTTGCAAATTGTTGCATATGATCAAGACAGGCACAGTTTGAAACTTATGCATTGGAGTTACGGTTGAGAAATTAGTTCTACATGCATATATATATATATATATATGTATATATATATGGCCATATCCCAAGTTGCATAATTTAATGCTTATATAATAAATCTCTACAAGAATTCGAAGTTTCATGGAAGATGAGTTGGATTCCATCTATATATAATGCATGTACATCGTTTTTCAATATTTAGTGGGTTGCCATGCTATTTTTTAAAATATTGTCAAATAAACTTTTTATAAAAAATAATTAAGTTGACTAAATGATTTTTATATTTTTATAAATGATAAAAATGTCAAACTTATTGTAATGCTTCAATAATTTGTATGAATATTTAATATCTATTATGAAGTTTAGTGAAAAATTTAATTGCGTGAAATATGTTTTCTTTCTTTGAATTAGTAAAGAAAATTTGGGAATAGAAATTTCAATTTTTAATTTAGGAAATTTTTATAAATTTTCAAGGACTTAAGTGAACAAATCTTAAAAGCTAAGGTGGCTATGCGTAATTTTATCGAAAAAGAAATTGGTGGGGCCCACACATACAATTATTAGTTTCTCTTCTCCTTCTTCCTCCCGAGGCAACGCGCGCACCATTTCTTCGTTTCATTTTCATCTTCCTCTACAATCCTTTCTTAAGTTCTTCCAGTAATCTGATATTTTCTAACCATACTTCCGATTCTTTGAGTTCTAGAGGCAAAGAGGTAAGTTTTATCTGCTCTATTTCTCTTTTTCTCCATTTTCGGACCTATGGAAGAAAATTAAGA
The DNA here is from genome assembly GCA_037074585.1 of Biancaea sappan. Classification (NCBI taxonomy): domain Eukaryota; kingdom Viridiplantae; phylum Streptophyta; class Magnoliopsida; order Fabales; family Fabaceae; genus Biancaea; species Biancaea sappan. The sequence continues at coordinate 49,626,675 of CM073496.1, read as the reverse complement.
TTTTGAGTTTTAATGGATGAATTTAAGTGTGGATGTTAATGTAAAACATTCTTACGTGGTTTATGATGTTATTAGAACAAGAAATTTCGTAGAATTTGGATATTTGAAAAAGTTAGTGTTTTTGATGAAAATTTGAGATTTGAGCTTGGATTGTTGGCAAAAATTAGGGGTTTTGGTATTAAAATACTCATTAGACATTGAGAAACAAAACCCATGGAAGAAATCAAAAGAAATGTTGTTTTAGATATGATTTTAGGATTTTTGGATGAAGAACACGAAGAACATTCGAAAATTTTCCCCGGAAATTACTGTTCACCGAGAAAAATTTTCCAGATTTTCTCGGTTACTGTAGCATTGACTTTAGTCAACTTACTGTAGCATTGACTTTGGTCAACTTCACTGTAGCATTGACTTTGGTCAACTTTACTGTAGCATTGACTTTGGTCAACTTTACTGTAGCATTGACTTTGGTCAACTTTACTGTAGCATTGACTTTGGTCAACTTTACTGTAGCTGCGTTCCGGACTAAGATACTGTTAGAAAGCTCCTTGAGTCTAGTTTTTAATAGTACAAGTTTCACTTGAAAATTCTAATATATTCTTTATTTTTTTCATCTTATTTACATTTTAGGAAATCTTTGAGAGTTATTTCCTAACACCTCATAATTTAGCTGCAAAAGGAAAGGTAGTTAGGGCCACATTCGAGGTGAGTGTGATAACCTTATCTCATCTATATTTCTTCAAAAGTTTTGTCATCAAGTATCATAAAGAAAATTGAGAAGGTGGACTTTAACGGTATGTTGTATATTTATTTATCAAGGACTTGTATTCCTTGTATTTAAAGGTGTTGTAGATTTCAAACCTCTTGTTTGATTAAATGTTAATTCTTATAAAATATGTAAAGTTAATGTTGATATTATCGTTATTATGTTAAGGTTGTGTGAATATTTGCGTTATGGTATGACGTGGTTATAATATTTTCGTGGTGGTGCACCCCACGGGAGAAGTTACAGGAGTTATAAGGGTGGAGATATATCTTTCATGGAGAGATAAGGGTGGATGCGGCCAGGGGGCCGCGGGCAACGATCCACTGGTACTGTGGACGACCCGGTTGGTACGAGATTTGTGTTGGCACTGAGTAATTTATACTGTGTATATCATTGGTAACTGATGTGAGTTTAATTCAATGATATCTTTATGATACTATTTGCTAAATTACTTTTGATTGATAATGTTATCTATTCACTGAGTATTTCATTACTCATCCTATTATTTTACAACATTTCAGAATCTGTGGCTGACGCTGGGGATTTTCCAGGGGAATAGCGAGTTTATCTTAAACCAACCCTCTTGTATTTTCGGTTGGTTCCTTTGTATTCTATATCTTGTAAGCTCTAGAAGTAGCTCTGTGGTCACATAAGCCTCCTAGGATTTTCTTTTTTTTTTTTTTTGGTCGGACTATGTGTAACTATGAATATTATGTATGGTTTCATTGTATGGAAGTTAAAACCTTGATGATGTTTTTAACCTAGAGTTAATGTGAATCGGACTCACTGTTGAGGATGTGACAAAATGGTATCAGAGCAATTCTTAGGTCTCTTATGAATCACAGAGCAGGGTAACCTTGACTGGGCTTCCCTCTATCGTTATGAACCGCGGCATAACCATAGAGGTGAAGGTCAGTTAAAGGTCCTATAGGTGTTGTTTAGTTTTCTTCTTACGTTCCTTTCCTTGTGGTTAATATTGATCTTTCCGGGACTAAATTATGTGGTGTTATTGATAGGTCACGATGCAACCCGGAGGATCTCGAGAGGCAGTGGAGCGTACAGGCTCTGAAGGTGCCTCGTCGCGACCTGCCCATCCTGCCCGTGAACGAGAGCAGGAAGAACATGGTGAGAGTGAGCAAGGACAGGATGAGCGAGGCTTACCTCGAGGACATGGGGCACAACCACAAATTGATCCAACTACTTTATTAACTAGTTTGACTGCGTTGCTAGAGGGTCAGACCGCGTTACAAGGAAGTCTAGTCAATTTGACTACACTACTAGAGAGGCAGATGATTGCTACAAATGCCCCTGTTGCTCCTACTCCTACTGTAGTTCCTCCGGCACGTTCAGTAATTCCCCCATCTCTTCCTGATAAAGTCGAAGTAGTACGGGATGTATCGTTGACAGATTTTTTGAAGCTTAAACCCCCTGTTTTCACTGGAGAAGACCCAAACGAGGATCCACAACGATTCCTTGATGGAATAGAAAAAGCATGTAAAGCCTTGAAATGTGATCCTCGATTCTGGGTGGATTATGCTACTTATCAATTTCAAGGAAGGTCTCATGAATGGTGGGTTACTTGGCAGAGCAGTCGAACTCCAGATGCCCCTTCAGTTAGTTATGATGAGTTTCGTCAAGTTTTTATTGAAAGATTCATGCCAAGGAGTGTAAGAACTGCAAGGGCTAGAGAATTTGAATTCCTTAAACAGGGTTCAATGACAGTTGATGAATATGATATAAAGTTTGCACGACTTTCTAGGTATGCACCCCATATGATCCCAGACGAACAAGAGAAGATTCGTCGATTTGTTCTTGGTCTTCGCCTTCGGTTGCGTCAGTTCGTAAGTATGCAGATGGATCTATATCCTTCTTATGTGGCTGCGGTAGATGCAGCCAGAACAGCTGAAATGAATGAAAGGGATGAAAGTGAAGACTTCAAGAGGAAGAGGAAACGAGAGAACGAGGGAAGGTCCTCAGGGCATGGTGGATTATCAGGGACTGTCAGGTCTCAAGGTAGAGGTCAATCTACTTCTATGGTATCGTTCCACCAAGCAGCATCTTCAGGTAGTGTCTCTAGGCCTCGACCAGACCATAAGGGAGGTTCTTCATCAGTCGGTCAGGTGTTATCTCAACAGGGACGAGACAAGCCTAAATGTTCAGAGTGTGGGCGATTTCATACTGGTGTGTGTTATGGGGCAGGCCCAATTTGTTTTCGTTGCGGACAGGTGGGTCATATAAGAAGAGATTGTCCTCAACAAGTAGAGGTCTCAAGGCAAGGATCTACATATATACCTCAAGTACAACAGATGGTAGCATCAGTTAACAGAGCTTCTTCCTCTTCTGCCGGACGAAGTGGCTTAGGGAGAGGAGGGGGTAGAGGACAAGGAGGACGAAATCAACCTGCGGTTGGACGCGACCAAGCCAAAGTGTATGCTCTCACACGCCAGGATGCACAGGCTTCGAATGCAGTTGTAACAAGTATTTTTCCAGTATGTTCATTCGAAGCTCGTGTATTGTTTGATCCGGGATCTACCCATTCTTATATATCTCCAATTTTTGCAAATCGGTTTATTCAAGATCCTGTTAAAATTGATAAACCTTTTCTTGTTGCTACTCCTATGGGTGAGACTTTAGTGGTAGATTCAGGTTATTATGGTTGCCATGTTTTAATGGGTAGCAAAAACACCGAGGCAAATTTAATGCTATTATATATGACAGACTTTGATGTTATTCTTGGAATGGACTGGTTGGCTTCTTATCATGTTACTCTTGACTGCTATAATAAAGTGGTAAAGTTCAGTATTCCAGGTGAGCCTACCTTCTCTTTTCAAGGGGATAGGAATGATATACCCAATAACATTGTCTCTATGATCCGTGCTAGGCGTATGTTAAGGAAAGGATGTCCAGGTTTCTTGGCCTTTGTTAGGAACATTGAAGAAGACAAGGTGAATCTTGATCATGTATCGGTTGTGAGAGAGTATTCAGATGTTTTTCCTGAAGAATTACCTGGATTACCTCCTGATCGTGAGATAGAATTTAATATTGAGGTAATCCTAGGCACTCAGCCTATTTCCATACCTCCATACCGTATGGCCGTTGCAGAACTTAGAGAACTTAAGGAGCAATTACAGGATCTTTTAGATAAAGGTTTTATTCGGCCCAGTTCTTCACCTTGGGGTGCACTAGTATTATTTGTAAGGAAGAAGGATGGATCCTTAAGACTATGCATTGATTATCGGCAATTAAACAAGGTGACAATACGAAATAAATATCCCCTCCCCATGATTGATGATTTGTTCGACCAGTTGCAGGGAGCTCAATACTTTTCTAAGATTGATTTGAGGTCTGGATATCATCAATTAAAAATTAAAACTGAAGATGTACCTAAGACAGCCTTTCATACCCGTTATGGACATTATGAGTTCTTGGTGATGTCATTTGGGTTAACAAATGCACCAGTAGCCTTTATGGATCTTATGAATCGAGTTTTTAAACCGTTTCTGGATAAATTTGTCATTGTTTTTATTGATGATATTCTGGTATATTCAAAAAATCTTGAAGAGCATGAACAACATTTAAGAATGGTATTACAAACTTTAAGGAAGCACCAGCTTTATGCGAAATTTTCAAAGTGCGAATTTTGGCTGGACCAAATAGCTTTCTTGGGACATATAGTCTCAAGAGAAGGGATACATGTCGATCCCAGCAAAATTGAAGCAGTACAAAAGTGGCCTCGACCCACGACGGTGACAGAAATTCGGAGTTTCTTGGGGTTAGCTGGATACTATCGCCGCTTTGTAAAGAATTTTTCAAAAATAGCTACCCCTCTTACAAGATTAACTCAAAAAAATGCTCGATTTGATTGGACTGAGGCTTGTGAGGAGAGTTTCACCAAGCTTAAGGAATGCTTAACTTCCGCCCCCGTACTTGCTTTACCTTCGGGTACAGGCGGTTTCGCTGTATATTGTGATGCGTCTCGAATGGGATTAGGATGTGTTTTAATGCAGCATGGTAAGGTAATAGCTTATGCATCCCGACAGCTTAAAAGACATGAACAGAATTATCCTACTCATGATTTGGAAATGGCGGCCGTAGTATTTGCTTTAAAAATCTGGCGCCATTATCTATACGGGGAAACTTGCGAAGTGTACACAGATCATAAGAGTTTGAAATATATTTTTCAACAGAGGGATTTGAATTTGAGGCAGAGAAGATGGATGGAACTTCTCAAGGATTATGATTGTACAATTCTTTATCATCCTGGAAAGGCTAATGTTGTTGCAGATGCTCTTAGTCGTAAGTCTATGGGGAGTTTGGCGCATATTACCTTATGTAGGAGGCCATTGATTCGTGAGTTACACGAGCTAGAAGCTAGTGGAGTATGGTATGAAATTTTGGAGTCAAGTGCATTCTTGGCACATATACCAGCCCAATCATCTTTAATTGAAGATGTGAAGTTGGCCCAGAAGGAAGATCCAATGTTTGGAAAGTTACAGAGTAAAGTAAATGAGGGTGAAGATAAGGGGTTTTCTCTTGACCAACATGGAATTATTAGATTTGAAGGTCGATTATGTGTGCCAAATGTAGAATCTTTACGGAGACGAATCATGGAAGAAGCACATCGAACAGCTTATACTGTACACCCTGGTATTAATAAGATGTATCAGGATTTGAAGTCATTGTACTGGTGGGAAAGAATGAAAAGGGACATTGTTGATTATGTTTCTCATTGCTTAACTTGTCAACAAGTCAAGGCAGAACATCGTAGAACTCCTGGATTACTTCAGCAAATAGATATTCCAGAGTGGAAATGGGAAAGTATTACAATGGATTTTGTAGTGGGGCTACCTCGTTCTCAGAAAGGATATGATTCTGTGTGGGTAATAGTAGATCGTTTAACAAAAGTGGCACATTTTCTACCAGTAAAGACAACATTTGGTGCTGATAAGTATGCTCAGTTGTATATTGATGAAATAGTTAAATTGCATGGAGTGCCTATCTCCATTATTTCTGATAGAGGCACACAGTTTACATCTCGTTTTTGGAAGACTTTTCAAGAAGCCTTAGGCACGCAGGTAAATTTAAGTACAGCCTTTCATCCTCAAACCGATGGCCAGTCTGAACGTGTTATACAAATTTTGGAAGACATGTTAAGGTCTTGTGTGATAGATTTCAGAGGTAGTTGGGATGCACATTTACCTCTAATTGAATTTGCATATAATAATAGTTATCAAGCAAGTATTAAAATGGCACCCTTTGAAGCACTTTATGGAAGACGATGTAGATCCCCTATTGGCTGGTTTGAAGCAGGAGAAAATAAATTAATTGGGCCTGATTTAGTGCAAGATGCATTGGAAAAAGTCAAACTTATTCGGGAAAGACTCCTTGTAGCTCACAGTAGACAAAAAGCATATGCTGACCATCGAAGACGAGACCTTCAGTTTGCAGTAGGTGATATGGTTTTTTTAAAAGTATCTCCCATGAAGGGTAGTTTAAGGTTTGGGCTAAAAGGAAAACTTAGTCCAAGGTATATTGGACCTTTTGAAATATTGGAGAAAATTGGCAATGTGGCTTACAAGTTAGCGTTGCCCCCAGATTTGGAAGGAGTCTACCCGGTGTTTCATGTCTCTATGTTAAGAAAATATCTTTATGATCCTTCCCATGTTCTTCAAACACAGGAAGTCCAATTAAAAGAAGATTTATCTTATGAAGAGATTCCAGTAGCAGTCTTAGATAGACAAATAAAAAAGTTGAGGTCTAAAGAAATACCATTTGTGAAAGTTTTATGGCGGAATCATACCCAAGAGGAAGCGACATGGGAATTGGAAGAAAAGATGAAATCTACGTACCCACACCTCTTTTTAACATGAGGTAATGAAATTTGGGGACCAAATTTCTTAAGGGGGAAAGAATGTAATGCTCCAATAATTTGTATGAATATTTAATATCTATTATGAAGTTTAGTGAAAAATTTAATTGCGTGAAATATGTTTTCTTTCTTTGAATTAGTAAAGAAAATTTGGGAATAGAAATTTCAATTTTTAATTTAGGAAATTTTTATAAATTTTCAAGGACTTAAGTGAACAAATCTTAAAAGCTAAGGTGGCTATGCGTAATTTTATTGAAAAAGAAATTGGTGGGGCCCACACATACAATTATTAGTTTCTCTTCTCCTTCTTCCTCCCGAGGCAACGCGCGCACCATTTCTTCGTTTCATTTTCATCTTCCTCTACAATCCTTTCTTAAGTTCTTCCAGTAATCTGATATTTTCTAACCATACTTCCGATTCTTTGAGTTCTAGAGGCAAAGAGGTAAGTTTTATCTGCTCTATTTCTCTTTTTCTCCATTTTTGGACCTATGGAAGAAAATTAAGATTTTGAGTTTTAATGGATGAATTTAAGTGTGGATGTTAATGTAAAACATTCTTACGTGGTTTATGATGTTATTAGAACAAGAAATTTCGTAGAATTTGGATATTTGAAAAAGTTAGTGTTCTTGATGAAAATTTGAGATTTGAGCTTGGATTGTTGGTAAAAATTAGGGGTTTTGGTATTAAAATACTCATTAGACATTGAGAAACAAAACTCATGGAAGAAATCAAAAGAAATGTTGTTTTAGATATGATTTTAGGATTTTTGGATGAAGAACACGAAGAACATTCGAAAATTTTCCCCGGAAATTACTGTTCACCGAGAAAAATTTTCCAGATTTTCTCGGTTACTGTAGCATTGACTTTAGTCAACTTTACTGTAGCATTGACTTTGGTCAACTTTACTGTAGCATTGACTTTGGTCAACTTTACTGTAGCATTGACTTTGGTCAACTTTACTGTAGCATTGACTTTGGTCAACTTTACTGTAGCATTGAAAACATTCTTACGTGGTTTATGATGTTATTAGAACAAGAAATTTCGTAGAATTTAGATATTTGAAAAAGTTAGTGTTCTTGATGAAAATTTGAGATTTGAGCTTGGATTGTTGGTAAAAATTAGGGGTTTTGGTATTAAAATACTCATTAGACATTGAGAAACAAAACCCATGGAAGAAATCAAAAGAAATGTTGTTTTAGATATGATTTTAGGATTTTTGGATGAAGAACACGAAGAACATTCGAAAATTTTCCCCGGAAATTACTGTTCACCGAGAAAAATTTTTCAGATTTTCTCGGTTACTGTAGCATTGACTTTGGTCAACTTTACTGTAGCATTGACTTTGGTCAACTTTACTGTAGCATTGACTTTGGTCAACTTTACTGTAGCATTGACTTTGGTCAACTTTACTGTAGCATTGACTTTGGTCAACTTTACTGTAGCATTGACTTTGGTCAACTTTACTGTAGCTGCGTTCCGGACTAAGATACTGTTAGAAAGTTCCTTGAGTCTAGTTTTTAATAGTACAAGTTTCACTTGAAAATTCTAATATATTCTTTATTTTTTTCATCTTATTTACATTTTAGGAAATCTTTGAGAGTTATTTCCTAACACCTCATAATTTAGCTGCAAAAGGAAAGGTAGTTAGGGCCACATTCGAGGTGAGTGTGATAACCTTATCTCATCTATATTTCTTCAAAAGTTTTGTCATCAAGTATCATAAAGAAAATTGAGAAGGTGGACTTTAACGGTATGTTGTGTATTTATTTATCAAGGACTTGTATTCCTTGTATTTAAAGGTGTTGTAGATTTCAAACCTCTTGTTTGATTAAATGTTAATTCTTATAAAATATGTAAAGTTAATGTTGATATTATCGTTATTATGTTAAGGTTGTGTGAATATTTGCGTTATGGTATGACGTGGTTATAATATTTTCGTGGTGGTGCACCCCACGGGAGAAGTTACAGGAGTTATAAGGGTGGAGATATATCTTTCATGGAGAGATAAGGGTGGATGCGGCCAGGGGGCCGCGGGCAACGATCCACTGGTACTGTGGACGACCCGGTTGGTACGAGATTTGTGTTGGCACTGAGTAATTTATACTGTGTATATCATTGGTAACTGATGTGAGTTTAATTCAATGATATCTTTATGATACTATTTGCTAAATTACTTTTGATTGATAATGTTATCTATTCACTGAGTATTTCATTACTCATCCTATTATTTTACAACATTTCAGAATCTGTGGCTGACGCTGGGGATTTTCCAGGGGAATAGCGAGTTTATCTTAAACCAACCCTCTTGTATTTTCGGTTGGTTCCTTTGTATTCTATATCTTGTAAGCTCTAGAAGTAGCTCTGTGGTCACATAAGCCTCCTAGGATTTTCTTTTTTTTTTTTTGGTCGGACTATGTGTAACTATGAATATTATGTATGGTTTCATTGTATGGAAGTTAAAACCTTGATGATGTTTTTAACCTAGAGTTAATGTGAATCGGACTCACTGTTGAGGATGTGACACTTATAGTGAACATATATAATTATTTTTAATATAATGTATATTTTATTTTATATGAGTGTTAATATATGACTTTGAAATCAAAAACCAAAAGTCTTCAACATTATGTAATAATATAGACAAAAATTGTATTAGTTATATATATGTGTGGCAAACACTAATATATTCATGCTGTGAAAATGACTGTTTAGATTTTCAGAACAATAATAATAAAAATATTAACTTGACTTGCAGATTGTTTTATAGTTTGTACTTAACAACTTTATATCTCAACGAATAAATAATATTTTAAAACATAACTCTTGTTGTTCAAAAGTAAAGCTATCAAATGGATTAGGCTAATCCAATCTAGCTAAGTCTTTGTGGGAATGTCAATGGTAAGCGTGGACTAGGCCCAGTCATGCTTTACATAATTTATGGCCTAAATAAATATTTTGGCCCAACTCAGCTCAACTCATTTTTATGGGTCAATTTGTTTTTTTAAGTATTTTTTAGTTACTTTTAATGATATAAATCAAATTGGAATTATCAAATTTTAAAAAATTAAACTAAATTTCTAAAAATATATATTAAACTTCAAATTATATTTTTAGTTATTTTAAAGGTTTAAATATATTTAAGATCTCTATAGTTTTATTGAAAAATAATTTTATTCCCTATAGTTTAAAAATAATGAATTTAGTCCTATATTTTTCAAAACTATGAAATAGGTCTCCAGAGTTAGTTTTTAGTTAGTCAATTATTAGTCAACGTTGACTGAGATGTTGATGTCATTATTAAAATCTATGTCAGCGCTGACTGTGTACTACTTATGCTGACATGGACTAGTACAAAAAAAAAGTTTTAGCTTATTCACTTAGGTCCTTGGTCGAAAATTTCCTTTTGTCCAATTTTTGATATAAACTCGTCTTCTACTTCGTCTAGGTCCCTAATTTAAAAATATATTTTTTTATTTGTTGAAATTATCCCCTACAAACTTTCTATTTTGTTCACTTTAGTCCTAATTCTTCACTGTCATATTTTTTTCTCACGATTTGGTCCTCTAAATCAGTCCATAATTTCATTTTTAGTCATGATATGATTCAATCTATCATTCATACCCAAAGAACAATACAAAAAAGAATTAAAATTTAAGTTTCAAAGCTTATCTTTTATTCACTTAGGGCCTTGGTTAAAAAAAATTTTGTCCAATTTTTTTATATAAACTTGTCTTCTAATTTGTCTAGATCCCTAGCTTAAGAATACATCTTTTTATTTGTCAAATTCATCCCCTACAAACTTTTCAATTTGTTCACTTTAGTCCCAATTCTTAACTTTCATGCTTTTCCTCAAAATTTGGTCTTCCAAATTAGTCTATAGTTTCATTTTTAGTTATGATATGATTCAATCTACCATTTATACCCAAGATTAATACAAAAAATGAATTAAAATCATTCTTATTTCATGTCGCATCACTTTAATTAAAATTATTGCGATCTTTTTCTTTCGTCTTTAATTTAATTATATAGCCAAACTCATTAGGTGGATTTAAACGTTATCAGGAGTTATTTTTCCAAATAATAGCAAGCAATAATTTTTAATAGCAAATGGTATTGATCTTTTCTCTTGATATTTATTTTAATTCATTTTTTGTATTGATAGTGGGTATGAATGACAGATTAAATCATCTCATGACTAAAAATGAAATTATGGACTGATTTAGAAGACCAAACTGTGAGAAAAAACATGAAAGTCAAGAATTGGGACTAAAGTGAATAAATTAAAAAGTTTATAGCAGATGAATTTGACTAATAAAAAGATATATTCTTAAGCTACGGACCTAGACAAATTAGAAGACGAGTTTATATAAAAAAAATTAGACAAAAAAATTTTTAACCAAGGACCTAAGTGAATAAAAGATAAGCTTTGAAATTTGAATTTTAATTCTTTTTTTATTGTTCTTTGGGTATGAATGATATATTGAATCATATCATGACTAAAAATGAAATTATGAACTGATTTGGAGGACCAAATCGTGAGAAAAAATATGACAGTGAAGAATTAAGACTAAAGTGAACAAACTGGAAAGTTTGTAGGGGATGATTTTGAAAAATAAAAAAATATATTCTTAAATTAAGAACCTAGACGAAGTAGAAGACGAGTTTATATCAAAAATTGGACAAAAGGAACATTTCGACCAAGGACCTAAGTGAATAAGTTGAAACTTTTTTTTGGGCTAGTCCATGTCAGCATAAGTAGTACACAGTCAGCACTGACATAGATTTTAATAATGATATCAGCATCTCAGTCAGTGTTGACTAACAGTTGACTAACTAAAAACTAACTCCGGTACCTATTTCATGGTTTTGAAAAATATAGGGACTAAATTTATTTTTTTCAAACTATAAGGACTAAAATCATTTTTCAATAAAACTATAAGGATCTCAAGTATATTTAAACCTATTTTAAATGATAGAAACTAGGTATTAAAACTATGAAACTTTAAGAAATTTGACTAAACTTCTAAAAAAAAGGACTAAATCTTTAAAAAAAAAAAACTCAAAAGGAGCTAGGCCAACATACAGATGGTCCCTTTCAAAGTTTTGTATGGAAGAAGATGTAAATCTCCAATTGGATGGTTTGAAGTGGGAGAGGCTAAGGAGATAGGGCTCAACCTAGTTCGAGATGTCTTGGACAAAGCTAAGTTGATTAGGGTGAGATTGTCATCGGCCCAAGGTAGATAGAAGGCATATCTAGATAATAGGTGGTGCAATGATGGGCAACCCCTTCTTTAAAATTGACTATTAAATAATTTGAAATAAATGGTTGGATCCCAAGAGGGGGGTGAATTGGGTTTTATAAAAATTTTCACAAAACTTAATTAGAAGTTAAAATGATTTTCAGAAATTGGACAATGTTAAAGATAATAATTTAATTCAGAAAATCAAAGTGTTTATCAAGATGAATAATTTTATAGTGCAAGGAATTAAGGAGCAAATATAAATCTACACAAATTAATTAATACTTGAGGTAGAAATCAAATATAAACGCAAAGCATTAATTAATTAACTTCAAATGTAAATAAAGTAGGGATAGAGAAAGCAAACTCGAAGATTTATACTGGTTCGGCTAATCCCAAGCCTACATCCAGTCCTCAAGAGACCACTTGAGTATTTCCACTATAATTACAAGTTTAATCCGGGTACTTGCAAACCACTACAACATAGATCTTTTCTCCCTCAAGGGTGTCTCTCCCCCTTACAACGTGTTTTCTCTCAAACACTAACTCAAGGAACCAATGCTTGAGCAACTAAATTTAAAGACTTAAGGAAAATAATGGTAGACACTCTCAAAGTGTAGATAATACAGAAATTAAGCTCAGAATTTTTTCTCTAGCAATTTAGAGAGAATAGAACTCAAGATAATATGAGAAATAAACAATTGAAGCTTGATACAAATGGTGTTGTGAAGTCCCCTTTATATAGTGAAACCTTGCTGCTACAGTTACTGTTTTAGTCAGAATTGCTACAGTAAGCTTCATCATCATTTTTCAACTTTTCTACAACAATCAAAAAACTTTATCGACTTTTTTCAATAATCAATATTCTTTTTCAAATTTGCTACAGTAAAAAGTATTCTTTTTTTTTCAAAGTTTATTACAATACCCAATAAACTTTATCATATTTTTTCAACAACCAATAAACTTTATCATACTTTTTTAACAATCAAATTTCTTTTTCAAAAGTGCTACAGTAAAATATATTCTTTTTCAAATTATATTACAACACCCAATAAACTTTATCATACTTTTTCAACAACCAATAAACTTTATCAAAAATCAATTTATACTACTATATTTAAATATATAAAGTGTTAAATATATTTGGGCTAAGAAAGATTGAATCATGCATTTAGGCCAATAAGATTAAATCATTCATTTGGGTCAAGAAGATTAAATCATTCATTTGGGCCAAGAAGATTAAATCATTCATTTGGGCCAAGAAGATTAAATCATACTATAATTCCCACATATTTGTCATCATCAAAACTTATAGCATAATACATTAGGGCTAACAATCTCCCCCTTTTTGATGATGACAAATCACCAAAGAAAAATATGTTACAATGTAATAATCATTATACAGTATATACATATTTTTCTTTCCATATCCTTCTCCGCCTATTTGACATCAACAAAAAGGTATAAGGAAGGCAATATATAAAGGGTAAAGCGTATTCCTTCTTTAAGCAAGAATATCATATGACGTTATGGGGTAAAATTTCATCAAAACTTATCATTGATATGCCAAAAATATATAGTTAAGGAAAACATTGCATCTCAGATAAAGTGACCCTAAAAATATAGAGGATTTAAGTATAGATTTGGCTCTCCCTAACCAATGCATATTAAACAAATGTAATTTTCAAGATGTATTCATATATGTATCTTGAGGATGAGCACCTGCAAAAATTTTGACAACCACTCCGATGCTTAAGTTAGTAATGTAAATCAAAGATTAAAGGTAAAATTAACTGTTTACAGTCGCATGCATCAAGCATTATCATAATGCAAGGAAATCATTGCCTTTCATTTGCCCACAAAAGCATTATATGTAAGTATGTGTAACTATGAAGATGTATCATCCTTTACACATTTCATTTTATTTAAAATTTTTTTTTTGACTTCTCATTTTCTATGAGTGCATGTGGAATCATGACATATTATTCTTAGCCATAGCCTTCACTCATGATGCATGAATAGCATACACAACATATGTTATTAGATACATGTAATCATAGCATGATGCAATCAATCATGTATATTATATTGAAAGCTCTCAAGAACAACACAACAAAGCAGTGAAATACGGTTCTGTTTATCACCATTTTATTAATCCTTAAAATTTTTAAACAAAACAAATTAAATCAGCCGCAAATCCATCGAAAATTGACTTTCGTGATTTTGCCATTAATGCGATGCGTTGTTGGTGTGCATGCGTACCCTAGACTTCTGGCTTCCAGCTTGCAGAAATCCATAGGATGAGCGTGTAGGGATGCGGCGAAGAGATATCTTCGTTGGCTCTAAGTCATAATTTTCTCTCTATAAAGACTGCCCCAGAATTCTCAATTATCACACCACAAAGAGTATTCATCTCTGAGCCTATAACTTTCTGACATTCCTCTCTCTTCATACTCCTACAAAAATTTTTAAATATTCCAAACCATGGCAGCAAGAAAGTTCATTGATCTCACAGTAAAGGCTAGGGAGGAAGAGCTCGACTTAAACTTGAGTCTAGGTAAGGATAAGGGCAAAAGACCTTTGGAGGGATCTTAAGAGAACTGAAAGATGAAGATCGAATAAGCTGAGGAGATTAGTACAGGTCATACGTCAGAAGACAAAATTACTTGTTTGGAGCAGGAGGTGAAGAAACTCAAGAAGATGATACAGGACATGGAGAAGTTAGCTAAACGCAATAATGCGGCAATGACTTCAAGAATAGATAAGTTTTTCTATTGGTCTACTCAATGCTTCTGCAATCAACAACAAAGAAGTGTTGATTGTATGAATGGGATTTACACTACCCTCCGTGACATTGCTCAGTCTCTTGCTCCATGGAATGGCCGAGGGGTGATGATACAATACAACCCTCCTAATCCGAGACCACCTCGCCTGTAAATTGCTCATGCATGAGCAAACCTTCCCTTTTTTTTTTGGCAATGTAATCCTTCGATTTTTTTTAATGCAAGTGGTTTCTTTTATTGGACGGTACAAAAAAAATAATAATAAAGAAAGATAAAAGAAATCAGCTACACAAATTCAGCACAATATATATATATTGAAAAATATATATCCATTTTAAAGATGGAAAGAATTTTCTGACATGGACATATATATCATCATTTCAAAGCAAAAGCAAGTTACATACTTATCAAGATAAAACATATTATAACCTGAGTATGTAGTACAATAATTGAGGTAATATGGATTAATAAGATATAATCAGATATAAACTATAATCCATAAACAATCGTTCATAAGCTATATCTTATACAAAAGGATATGACATGTATAATGCTCAAACCATGATGAATGGTATAAAGACAATATCGTTATATACAATGATATGATCAAATATGTAAGATATTAGAGAACAATATATCATTGCAATGAAAGTATGTCAGTAAAAAAAATTACCAACATAGACAATTATGATCAGGGAGTATCACTTAATTAAATAGTAAAGTGGTAAAGAATAGAGATACTCATCAATTTTGGCAAACTCTTATTGCTTCTTGAAGTTCCTCCTCAAGATTTTGATATTCTTGTTTTGCTCATTGCTCTTCTTTTGATTCTATCTTCTTGCAATTTTAATGAACTTAATTGATTGATTATTTGCAAGATCCTCTTGAAAACAATCTCTTATAAGATCACTGTCAAGCATTGGTCGACCATTACGAATGAGCTGGCGTTGGGCGTTGGTCCAATATAGGCTTCGTTAGTTGACCACTGATAGGAGCGTTGGTCGACCAACCAACTTCAGAATAAAAAATCTTACTGATTTCAGAGTGCAAAGGAAGGAGAGTGCCTTAGAGGATAAATATGAGGATTAACTTTTGTAAAACACTTTTGGTGGAGCACTTTGATGTTCGAATTAGTAATGTTCAAATAAATTTCGAGTAACGGGGAAAATAATATATTATGTTCAACATATGCCATGCTTCCATAAAATACAATTTTACAAGAAATTTGATTTCATTGAAAATATTTAAATAAGATTACAATAAAGATAAACACTACATGCAGTAGTAATCTTATTGTTGTAAAAAGCAAGAGAAATATGTATGTAATGGAAGCAAGTTTTTGTGATGTGGTGAATAAAGAAGTTTGAGTTGTATTTATAGAAAGATTTGAGCTCAAAACGAAACTTGAATCAATAGGCTGCACACCTAAGAATTGTTTTTAAACATAGCATGCATGAATATCAAAGAAGGCATTCTAGAGAGTAGATATAAACATTAAATACAGTAAACATATCAATCAAATTTCTTACAATACATTCCAGCTTATATGTTTACTTGTCCATTGCCTCCTTCTGATGCAAGAAAGTGGAGTTTGAATGATGTAGCTATTAAAATGTCATTTCCACTCCTTGCTTCAAGGCGAATCTGTAAATTAATCTTTTGTTTTTGGTATCCAAATTTCTTTGGGTCCGCCTGGGTCATGAGTTCCTTTTTGAACCCATTTCATTTTTACTCCATGGACAAGATTTTTCTTATAAAAGCAGGAGTAAGATTTATGTCCTTTTAGTCCACAATAAAAACAAGTGCAAGATAGACCATTGGACATATTTGAAGGAACAAAGAAGTTTTTGAAATACTTCTGGTTTGACTTCTTTTTAGAAGTAGGATCAGCTTTGTTAAACCTTCTTCTTTGTTTCCAAACTGAGGTATTTAAAATTTCTCTACCTTGAGAAAATTTTGCAAGTGTATTTTTAAGATTATCATTTTCCTTTTTCAAAGAATCACACTTGATGCAAGAACAGTTTTTGTTGGTAGAGATACTTGCCTTCAAAGTCAAATTCTCTTCTTGCAAAGTTCTGTTTTGATTTTCAAAAACAAAGTTCTCTTCCTTGGAAATAGAAAATTCATTTTTCAATTTTTCCAACTCATTTTCAAGAGAAGAGTTTTTCTGTTTTGAAACAACTAATTTTTTTGCAAGTTTCAAAGATTCAGCATGCAAATCATCAAAAGCTTCTTGTAATCTATCAAACGAATAATCAAATGAATTTACCTCATCATTGTCTTTGGCCACAAGACAAAATTCGATTTTTTCATTTGAGTCTTTCATGCTCTGTTCCAAATACTGATCTTTCTCTTTATTCACCTCTAGTTGTGGTTGTAGTTTTTCTTCTTCTCCATTTTCAGCCTTTGTCCCCTTGGTGATTTGAGATTTTTCTGTACAAACCTCACCAAGAACTTGCAATTGATTAAGTACAAGATGTATCTCATTAATGATTTCACTATTTTTCATTTGAGAAATATCAAGATCACTAATGAGATCACAATATCTTAATTCCTCATCTCTTAGAGTTTCATCATGTACAACTTCTAAGGTTTCCCACATTTCTTTTGCAGTTGCACAATTGGAAATTCTGAAAAATTCATCTTGACTCAATGCACAAGAAATAATCAATTTTGCCTTAGCATTGAGTTGCACTAAATATCTTTCAGCATCATCCCATTCACTCTTGGGTTTTGGAATGATTTTTTCTTGGTCTTCCTTGGAAGGAATACAAGAACCATTTTCTATAACTTTCCAGAGTTTATGGTCTACTGAAATTAAAAACATTTTCATTTCATACTTCCAATATTGAAAATGATTAGCATCAAAGACTGGAGGTTTTGTGAAAGAACAATTTTCAGACATAAACCAATCACTAAATCCAACCATGTTTACTCTTAGACGGTTAAGTCTCAAATCAAGAGCCCAAGCTCTGATACCAATTGAAAGAAATTGTTGGATCCCAAGAGGGGGGTGAATTGGGTTTTATAAAAATTTTCACAAAACTTAATTGGAAGTTAAAATGATTTTCTAAAATTGGATAATGTTAAAGATAATAATTTAATTCAGAAAATCAAAGTGTTTATCAAGATGAATAATTTTATAGTGCAAGGAATTAAGGAGCAAATATAAATCTACACAAATTAATTAATACTTGAGGTAGAAATCAAATATAAACGCAAAGTATTAATTAATTAACTTCAAATGTAAATAGAGTAGGGATAGAGAAAGCAAACTCAGAGATTTATACTAGTTCGGCTAATCTCAAGCCTACATACAGTGCTCAAGAGACCACTTTAGTATTTCCATTATAATTGCAAGTTTAATCCGAGTACTTGCAAACCACTACAACATAGATCTTTTCTCCCTCAAGGGTGTCTCTCCCCCTTACAACGTGTTTTCTCTCAAACACTAACTCAAGGAACCAATCCTTGAGCAACTAAATTTAAAGACTTAAGGAAAATAATGGTAGACACTCTCAAAGTGTAGATAACGTAGAAATTAAGCTCAGAATTTTTTCTCTAGCAATTTAGAGAGAATAGAACTCAAGATAATATGAGAAATAAACAATTGAAGCTTGATACAAATGGTGTTGTGAAGTCCCCTTTATATAGTGAAACCTTGCTACCACAGTTACTGTTTTAGTCAGAATTGCTACAGTAAGCTTAATCATCATTTTTCAACTTTTCTACAACAATCAAAAAATTTTATCAACTTTTTTCAATAATCAATATTCTTTTTCAAATTTGCTACAGTAAAAAGTATTCTTTTTTTTTCAAAGTTTATTACAATACCCAATAAACTTGATCATATTTTTTCAACAACCAATAAACTTTATCATACTTTTTCAACAATCAAATTTCTTTTTCAAAAGTGCTACAGTAAAATATATTATTTTTCAAATTATATTACAACACCCAATAAACTTTATCATACTTTTTCAACAACCAATAAACTTTATCAAAAATCAATTTTTATACTACTATATTTAAATATATAAAGCATTAAATATATTTGGGCTAAGAAAGATTGAATCATGCATTTGGGCCAATAAGATTAAATCATTCATTTGGGTCAAGAAGATTAAATCATTCATTTGGGTCAAGAAGATTAAATCATTCATTTGGGCCAAGAAGATTAAATCATACTATAATTCCCACATATTTATCATCATCAAAACTTATAGCATAATACATTAGGGCTAACATAATTGACTTACTTCATTTCATTTGTAGAGTTAGAATGAATTAATTTTTGTTAGCACTATTTTAACACTCCATTCTCAAAAGTCATTCAATGGATAACTTAACCATACAAATTGCGGGTGATCATAAGATGTAATCTTCACATATACTCAGATTGTATTTAGCAAGACAACTTATAACTTATAAGCTAGCTTATAGCTTATTTGACTAGCTTATAAGCTCGTTAAAAGTATTCGATAAACAAACTTATGTTAGTAGCTTATAACTTATAGTTTTTTTTTCCTATTTTGCTTTATTATTTTTTAAAAATACCCATTATACTACTTACTTTATTATATCCTATTTACTCATCTTTTGTTATATTTATATTTATATATAATATATTATACATATATAATATTATATATATATATATATATAATATGATAAAATATATATAAATATATTATATATGTGAAAATATATTATTCATATATAAAATATAATAAAATATATAAATATATATTTTTAATGAATTTTATATCTATAATAATTTAAATTAATTTAATTAAAAATAAAAATGATATATTTATTTATATTACTTTGAAATTAAAAAATATATGTCCTTTATGTCATTTTACATTTTTTAGCTATTTTAACAGTTATTTTTATTGAACAATTCTAATTCAGGGTGTGTTTGGATTCATGTTCAGCTTGTCGTACCCAAATTTACTGTGCTTCCAACCCACATTTGCACAAATCCTAGATGTTTGGGAAGAAAATCACGCAACCACATTTTAGTCCAAACCACGTTGAAGCCCCTGCAAACCACAGTAGCAAAGCCACGCCAATTTCTTGCTTTTCCGAACAAACTAACGTGGGTGGGGTTCATTTTTTATATTCCCCTCAATATATATTCAATTTTGCCCTTGTGTCAGATTGGTGCCCCTCAATATATTCACATTTGCTCTACTTCACCAGTGGGGGATCTTTTCTTGTTGCAAGGTTGTGGGCGGTGCTTCTCTCTCTGTTCCGTCATCTTCCCTTCAATTTCTGGCCATTTCCCTTCAACAGGTATGCCTTTTCCCTCCTCTGGTTGCCTGTCGTGCAAAGCCATGTGATGAACAGTGGTATGCTTTTGTTTTGCTCTTCAGTGTTGTGTGTTGTTTATGGCTTAAATCCGTCGGGCATGTGCCGACGGCGGTAAACGGCGTAGAATGGGGCTCTATGGCAGCTCCATACAGTGGGAAAAATTGGGTTTTGCCAACCGAGTCATCATGACCCAGTTCTTGCCCGAATGCCTGGTCGAGCGAAGAAGAAGAAGCTTGTTTTTTTTAGGTTAGACTTGGGCTTGAGCAGAGTGGGCTTTTTTTTTTCTACATGTGTGCCAACCATTTTTTTCAATAGTTAGGTAATTTGAAAAAAAAATAATTAGCTAATCATGATTAACATTTCATAATTCTGATTACCCTAAAAAATTAATTAATCATAACTAACTTAATTAATCTATTGACTTAATTAATATAATTTTTTGAAAAAACAAACAAATATTTTATACTAATATATTATAAGCTTGTTTTAGTTTAATTTGAGACAAATAATTTTAATTGAGATATAAATTGTTATTAGAAGAAACAACATATATAATTTGATTTAATAGATATATAGATAAAATAAAAATTATTTGAGTAATCTTATTTGTCAAATAATTTTTATTTAGATAAAAATCGATTCATGAATCTTTTTATTAGTTTGTAAGACAAATAATTGTAATTGAGATAAAGATAAAATAAAAATAAAAGAAATTGATTGAGATAAAATTAATTAGAAGCTTGTTTTAATTTAATTTGAGTAATCTTATTATATATATAATTTAATGGATACATATATAATTAGAAGATACAAATAATCCTAATTGAGATAACAATAATTTAAAATAGAAGAAATTAATCTAGATAAAATTAATTAGAAGCATGTTTTAGATTAGTTTAGTAATACATGATTGGTTTATGATTTGAGAAATTAAGTAAGGCTTATTTTTAAATTATGTTATTTGGTTTTTTTTGTAAGTAGGTAAGTATAGAAATTAAGTACATAGTTAAGCAACTTATTATAGTTCTTAATTAGTATTTTATACTCACTAGAGATGAGTGCAAAGGCCTTTTGTGATCTAAGATTAACAGAGCAATTTATTCAAGCTTGCTTGAATCAAATTAATAAAGGAGAACGCAATGGCACAACGTTGACAAAGACTGGGTGAAAAAATGTCGTTACTGAATTCAACAACTGTAGTGCTAAGAACTATGACAGAACCCAGCTAAAAAATAAATGAGATAGTTTGAAGAAGTATGACACAAATTATTTGCCAATGAAACTGGGCTAAGGTGGAATAGTGTCAGGAACACAGTCGATACTCCTGACAAATGGTGGGAGAAAAAGATTGCAGTATGATTGATACCATAATTTTTCTAGAGATTATGTACACTTTATTTTTGTTTGTTGAGATAATATATTTTGGGATTGTCTAGAAAAATTCCCAATATGCAACATTTAGGTACAAATGGCTTGCTTTTGCACCCCCACTGACCACACTTTTTAAGAATGTGGCGGCCAATGGTCAATATGTTTGGGCACCCACATCTGAGACACTTCCTACTAGCATGAATGATGATGATGTCTATCGTCCAACATGGGATGACATGCCGATAGACATGGAAGAAGGAAATGGGAATAGTGAGGAGGACTTAGTAGTTGCAGGAACTTCCACCACCACACCATCTAGCCAGAGAAGTTGTGAAAAAAGAAAAATGGCTGCTGGTGAAAAAGTGAAAGGAAAAGGAAAAGCATCTAATGCTAGACAGTTAGTTGTAGCTGTGAGCTCAATAGCTGATACCTATTGCTCACGTACCAGTTCTGTTGATAAGCCACATGCACGACCAAGTGTGCCATCTATGGAGGAATTAGTAGGGGTCTTTCAGAACATGGATGAAGTTATAAGCGACCTCAATTTTATGGCCATTGTTGCAATTTACTGGTGCCTGAGAAAGTAAGGGAGTTATTTGCAATAAATCTGGAGAAGCCACATTTGTTACTTAGTTGGCTTCGGGTTGCAGTTCAATACCCTTCAGACCACTTTAAAAATTAAACTTTATTATTCACAACTTCTTATCTAAACTATTGTATAAACATTATCTTTATCATTCCAAGTTTAACTCAAACTACTGTATCAACATTATCGCTTATAATGTAACATTTTATTACTATTACTTGCTTTTAATGTACATTATGGATATTTATGTGTGAATGGATTTTTGAAACGTACAACAAAATTTAGAAATAGACGACGATGATCAAGTCATGATTACAACCCCAATGGTTGCTACATACTATCAATTATATATGTCCAAAGTACCACGTAGAACAAATGAACGGTCTGGACATTCATGGGTAGTAGACATATTACAGGGACATCTAATTTGTTGTCATGAGATGTTTCGCATGGATCAAAATGTTTTCCACCAACTATGCCATGAATTAATGGAGTATGGATTAGAGGGGTCTACACGAGTAGGAGTTCAAGAGATAATTGCTATGTTCTTGTACATGGTGGGCCATAGGGTAGGAAATAGGGTCCTACAAGAAAGGTTCCAACATTCAGGAGAAACGATCAGTAGATAAATTCATGCAGTATTGGTTAGTTTATTGAAGCTTTTTTTCAATTATATTAGGCCTAAAGATCATTCATTTCGTGATATTTCTCTTAAAATACAAAATGACCAACGATATTGGCCCTATTTCAAGGATATCATCGGCGCAATTAATGGAACTCATATCTCGTGCGTAGTTAGTGCAAGTGACCAACCGAAGTTTATTGGAAGAAAAAGATATCTCACGCAAAATGTATCAGCTGTGTGTGATTAGGACATGTTTCACATTTGTATAGGCAAGTTGGGAAGGCACAACTCATGATGCTCGAGTATTCCAACAGGCTATCACCACTCTTGCCATGAACTTTCCACATCCACTTCCAAGTATTTTTTTTTTTTTGCTTCATGATTAGTTAATTTTGGTATTCTCTCAAGCTTATCTGTGTTATCTCTTTAATGATTATCTGTTCTATTTTTTTAGGTAAATATTATTTGGTGGATTCAGGTTATCCAACACCAGTTGGATATATCGGTCCCTACAAGTGTAAACATTACCATCTTAATGATTTCAAACGTTCGACCGGATTTGCCAACCACAATGAGATATTCAACTACTACCACTACAGTTTAAGAACTACTATTGAAAGAACTTTCGGGTATAGAAGAATAGATTCTTAATCTGACGCGCAATGTAATACCCGTTAATTTCATAATATAATTTGCTTAAGAGTATTTTAGAATTTTACAACGTTACTTTAGTTATTTATTTTGGTCATATTTAATTTTCATATTTAATTGTTTTCTTTGAATATTATTTATGAAAATTGAGTTAAATGACTGGACTAAATATTTGCACAATGTGGGATATATTCTAAGAATGGTGAAATTCATGGAAAAGTGGTTTCAGAATGGTCAATTAGTCCATTTATTGTAAATTGACTGGATGGGTTTGGATGTTGAGTTATGGATACCCATGGGTTATTGAATAACCCATTAGAAATATTTAATATAAAGTTTCAATAGTACCCCCCTTATTTTTTTCTCACGATCGAAGCAGCTAAAGTGAATAGTAAATTCACTTTCTCTCGTTTCTTCACCCTCTTCTCAAATCCTTTCCTTGATCTTCAGAATTTCGATTATCTGTTCGGTTCAAAAGTTTTGTAAGGATTAAAGGTAAGCTTTAATCTCATTATTTTCCTTAAATTTCAGTTTATGTAGAAGATCAGAGGAGGTTTTGTTCTTGAAGATTTTGATGATAATTCATGAATCTCAGTAGTTTTAGAAGTTATATTTGAGTTATAATAGGTTAAAAGAGTTGAAATTCTGGTTTTGAAACAAGAAAGGAAAGGATGAATTTTTGAAAGATTTTTCTGCAAAAATTTGAGTTACTGTAGCGACCAGAGATTTCGAAAAAATTCTGGAAAATTTTCTTCGAGTACTGTAGCAGTACTGTAGTGTCGGCAGTCAACGGTACTGTAGCAGTCAACGTTACTGTAGCGAACCGACACTGTAGCGAACCGGCACTGTAGCGAACCGTTACTGTAGCGAACCGTCACTGTAGCAAACCGTCACTGTAGCAATCAGAAAATTTTGCGTATTTTCGTGATTTTGTTTCCTTTCTTATGTTTACTTGTAATATATTTTACTAGGAAATTTTCTTACACAAATTCTAGTGTGGAACAAGGTAAACTTGGACAAACATCAAGGTGAGTGAATAACCTTGCTCAGCTAATTTGATATTACTAGTCAAAGTACAATATAAGTCCCATTTACAATATTATTTGGATAATAAGCAATTAATTTTTCATATGGGAGTATATGATGATCAGTAGAAATAAGAGTATGTAGAAATTATTTATTTCATGACAATTGTACTATGTGATGAATTCTCACTATCTTATTAATGAGTAAAGATCTACGAGATCTAATACACGAGTGTGAAAGGGTTAAAGTCTCATACTACTCAGTGTATATCTAAGAAATCTTATACACGAGTTTGAAAGGGTTAAAGTCCCATACTACTCAGTGCATATCTATGAAATCTATACACGAGTTGAAAGGGTTAAAGTCCCATACTACTCGGTGTATACCTATGAGATCTTATTCACGAGTTTGAAAGGGTTAGAGTCTCATACTACTCGGTGTATATCTATGAAATCTTATTCATGAGTTTGAAAGGGTTAGAGTCTCATACTACTCGATGTATAAGACAATTAATTATATGAGTAAATGTGGTATTTGTACTTTTGATATTTTATATAGTACAGTTATTTACTTACTGAGTTTTTAAATAAACTCACACTCCCTATGATTATTTTTTCAGATACAGAAAACAAAGAAAAAGAGAATCCGTTTGAAGATTAGAAGCCCGTTGGGATTATTCTCTATTTCTGTCTGGTGGGATACCAGTACTTATTAATGTGAATACTAGAAACGCTCTGTACTTTCTATAGGTCTCCTAGGCTTGCGATGAGATAGAAATATCAGACTATGTATGTCTATATTTGCTTATCAGATGAATATAATTCTGTAGTGTGGAATGAATGATTAAGGTTGAATGTAAAACCTTACAGAATATGTGTAAACAACGTATGTTTGAGAATTTTATTAAATGAGTAGTATCTTTTCACATGCTCAATTTTTGGGATGTGACACGCAATGCCTAAATTCAAAATGGAAACACAAATTCAATTGGTGGTTGCAACGATGATATTATACAATTTTATAAGAATGCACGTTGATAATGATGTTGATCTTAATTGTTCAGATAATGAAAATATTAGTGAAAACCATATTGTTGCCTCAAATTTATTTACTAGTCTGACATTTTCGCCTGAAATGGACCGTATTCGATATATTATTAAAGATCAAATGGTAGAGCATATGTAAAATAATTAGTAATTATTTGTAGAATTAACTATTTCCTTTATTATGAGAATGAATCTCCTAATTTATTTTTATGCAATTAAGTTCTTTTTTTATTTGATTTTCCTAATTTTTTAAATAGAATTGAAAATCATAGTTTAATTTAATTACCAAATTAATGAGAATCTTGTTTTCATTAAATTATTATAAGCTTGTTTTCATTAATTCAATTGAGATAAAATTAATTTAATGGAGAAGAAAAAAATTGTATTGAAATTTAGTTAGAGCTAAAATTAATTTAATAGAGAAGAAAAATGTTTTAAAATTTAATTAGAGATCTTAAAATTATTGTGAATAATTAGTGATTAATTAAATTTTTAATTAGTAATTGCCAAAATAAAAAATTATTTTATTAATAAAAAATGATTCATTAGTAATTAATTTGTAAATTAGACAAATAAATAAAAAAATTAAGTTTACTTTTAAGTAAATGACAATAAATAATAATGTTATATCAAAAAATTAAATAAAAAATTTATGTCCTTTATGGTAATTACACATCTCAAACTACGTTTATACACCAACATCCAAACATCATATTCCTACACCAAATCATCTTTGTCTACTCTAAATCACGTTTGTCCAAAAGTCTCACAAACATAAATCACATTCATTCAAATTTAGTTTTCTCTAACCACGTTCAACCAAAACTAGTTTGTTCCACCTATGTTTAATCTACCAGGCTCCCAAACACACACTTAATAAGCTAGCTTATAAGCTAATTTTGTCGAACAGAGTCTCAATTGATGGGTTTTCTTTTTTCCTTTTAGTTTTTAAAAATATCTCTCTTTTAATAATATAAAACACTAATTCTTTTAACATTTATTAAACCCAAAAACAGCACTTTTTCCATTTTTTTCGTATATATTCAGGTTATGGTATATATGACTATGCCAAAAGAAGAGTACCGCATCATTCCATCACCACTTATGTAAGCTTGCAGGGGATTTGCCTCATTTCAAAGAGTCAAAAAGGTCGTCTAACGACTCTTACAACAAAAAACAAAGTATCCACTTTGCTTAGATTCGAACAAAAAAAAAAAACAGCTCCGACATCAGTCAAACTTGTAATTGCGTCCACAATATTGTAACATTTAATTGTAAATATTATATTGTTTTGCCCAGTTGTAATTGAATATTGTTTGTAGCTCTCGATGATGTTTGCACTAGGCCTCGGGGCAGGTATAACGTAGATAAACCTTTCAGCTTGGACTTTTGCAGTTTCCTATACTCCAAACCATTCACAATTTTGGTCTACATACACCCTCTCCCAAGTTTTACTGTGTTGAGACTTGACATTATCTTCAGACGAATTTGGTGGGCTGGTGGCCTGCGTCTAAAAAAATTCTTGATGAGATATTTATTTAAAACAAACAAAGTACTAAGCAATATGTTGGTAAAGGTTGGCTTATATATAGTGGTCAAATTAAACTAGTATAGTCGGTACTCAAACTCAAACTTTACACACGCAAATATATAGGGTTCCCAAAAAGAAATTAAATTACTACAAAATCTTCACTGATATTTATAGACAATGCCTTGGTTTATCCAATAAAACTAGATCTGATTATTAGATGAATTATGGTTGTTATTTTCATGAATATTGTTAAATTTTGAAGGGAACTCTAGAATGATGATAAAAGATGTTGCGACCGATATATAGCTGACATTTGACGAACACAGAAAAGTATGTTTTCGCGGCGAGTTTGTTGAAATCCGTGTGTTACACACCATTTTTGTATATGTCAACGCAATCCATCTCGAAGAATTAATTGCAAATACCTCTCTCACATATTAATTGCGCTACGTAATTTATAAGAAAATTATATAATGTTAAGTGTTAATTAATTTCATTAAAAAAACAGCAAACGATTTTTTTAAAATAAATTATTATGAAGCCTCGACTTCTTGAAGATTACTTTTTACTGTTAACCATTTTAAGATCTATATATAGTATAATAGATAATAGACTGTTACAGATTTAAAAAAAAAAAATTCAAACAGTCAAAGGCTATTCCAGCTCGCCCAAATTAAACGAACAACTATCTCCATGCAGCAAGTAAGAGTAATCACCACGTGAGAATAAACTTTTCATGGAATTCCAAAAAGACACATTCATGTATGCCAAAAAGGCAAAAACCCGGCACCGTCAAGTACTTTTCAAGGGCATATCCGTCATTAAATTTCACCAGTCAAAGGGATAGTCCAACTTTTATTTTATGTATTAAATAATAAATACAACTAATTTCCTTGGATTTGAAAATTGAAGAGCGCGGATCGGTCATCGGTCAAATAAGTAACGTTCTCAAAAGGCCTATAAATACCAACGTCCCTCTTCTAAGTTTTCCTCACCATATTGATATATCCCATCTCACATATTCTCATACATATTTGAATTCTTATTTTGCATATACATTAACATTATTTCTTCATTATAAAGCCAGCAAATTAAAGCATGAAGAGACAGAGAGATTACGAAGGAATAGAGAGCTTCGACATAGCAAAATGTCTAGTAATGTTGTCTAATACCCGGGAGATTCAAAACTCTCACATATCACAACCTGTTGAATTCGAATGCAAGACTTGTAACCGTAAGTTCTCGTCGTTTCAGGCCCTTGGTGGGCACAGGACTAGCCACAAGAGATCCAAGCTTGACGGTGATCTTGAACTCAAAGCAGAGGCCAAATCTCTGAGCTTAGCCACTAAACCCAAGACGCACGAGTGTTCCATTTGTGGGCTCCAGTTCTCTCTGGGCCAAGCCCTGGGTGGCCACATGAGGAGGCATAGAGCTGTTGCCGTTAACCTAGGCTATTCTGATTCCCATGACGTCGTTCCGAAAGTGCCAGTTCTGACGAGATCCAATAGCAAAAGGGTTTTCTTGGACCTTAACTTGACCCCTCTCGAGAATGACTTGAAGCTTTTGTTTGGCAAGATGGCACCTAGAGTTGACGCCTTGTTCATCTGATGTTAATTAATTATTCTTTCTTCACTCAAGTTCTCTGTGTATTTGTAACTAGTAATCTTCTCTTAAATTCTCCTGCATTCTTTCAATTCTTTCATCCTGTAACATTTTTTAGGTTCTACTCTGTGCGTACCCAAGTGATTGTAATATTGTTTATAGATGCCTCAACAATTAATATTCACGTCACCTTTAACAAAATACGTCTAAGCTGTTTTTTAATTTAGTTTTTAGCATCAACCATATATTTGGATGCGAGGAAAAAAAATAATATTTTGAAGTCGATTGAGATTGTCCCTTCTTTAATTTCCTGTCTCATTTTGTCAAAACAAGGGAAACTTTCAAGTTTATTTCATCATTCAAAAATCAAAACAAACGCAGGCGATATACAACTAGAAAAATATCATTGATTTTGATTTCTGATAAGGAAAATTCATTAAAAAAATAATAATTATAACATATCTCTGAATCGGCTTTTGTGACGGGAGACGTGTAAAAGATGTTTGTGTGGTCGGTTTCCAAGAAGAGCATTCTATTTTGGTGAGAGGCCAGTTGCATGTGCGCTTGCAGAACTTAGATGATAGATCGGATTGGTTGAAAGTTGAAACTTAAAAGGGCAACGAGAAAAGTCCAAATTGCCCCTCGTTTCCACATGGCACTCCACGGCACAACTCGCTAGTCGCTTCAGCTTCATTCTTTTTCTTTTTTGAACTGGGCTTTAGTTTCTTTCTGGCAGTGGTTGGGTTTAAATTGTGGGCTCTAAAAACCAATTGTCCCAATTGGGCCCTATGATCCCTAAGTCGCAGGCCCATTTGAATTCGTCTTCGCCGTGGAGAACGATTCTGCAAGGCAGCTTTTCTTCCGGTGATTTTTTTTTTTTTCGGTTATTCAAGTGTAGTTTTCATGTAATATATACATGTGTGTGTGTGTTTGTGTACCCTGAATTCCAATTGTGCCATTTTAATGTTGCGTAACATAGACTCGCGAGTCCTTTTTTTTTTTTTTTTTCCGTTCATTTTGTTGCTTTCGGAGACGCAAATCGTTGTACTTATATCTATAAATTGACAACATGGATTTCCAACAATTAGCTTAATTAAAAAAGATTAGTAGAAAAGTTAAGCAAGATCCAATTATGTTCAAAGCAGGTAGGAAGATGAGTGAAGGGAGAGGTAATTAATTGCACCAAGTTCTCAAAGTTGGCGAAGCACACTACAAAGAAGCTTCAAAATAAAGTTTGTCTGGCTGTCTGCCTATATTTTATCCCATTTTCTATACCCTTTAATCTGGCATTAGTTAGGACATCTAAGACTACGATCATGCGTAAGTAATAATATAATCATGATTGTCACACCTGAATGCAACGCGCTGGCGGTTTTTTAAAAAATAATTAAATTGAAAAAATTAGTTTTCAAAATTAAAAATTAATTTCATTGGAGGCACCTTTAAAATTTAATTCGATAGGAAAAATTTTTTAAAAACTTTTTAATTTGATGGTTTACATGTAAAAAAAATTCGGAAGTTAGTTTGCACATAAAAAATATTAGGAGCCTTATACGCTTGATTTATAATGTGAAATTATTTTAAATTTGTCTTAATCATCATGTTATTTATATGCAAATAAAAAATTTAAAAAAACATTTAAAAAAAAGAAAAATATATATGTTTACAAGGAAGATTTGGCTAGGCAAAGTCTAAGGCTTACATACCCAATGTTAAGGATTAAAGTCCACATAAGTTGTCTAAAAAACAATATTGTGTTATCATATTTTAATCTGAAAAAAAAAGAAATAATGGTCTCACATATTGCTAAAAGAAAAGTCAAAATTTGAGTTTGTGAATAATTTTTAATTTTGAAATCTAATGAGTTTTATCTCTTGTTCTCTAAATTTTCCCTCTCTTTTGATTTTCGGTTTTTGAAAAAATAGTTTATTCTAAATGAAATCTAAATTTTCAAAAATTTCCAAGATTCCAAATTATTCTAAAAGAAATGAGAAAAAAATTAAAAATGAAATATTTTTTCGGTTTTTTTTAATCCTAAGAAGAAAAAGAGAGAAGAACAAAGAAAGTAAGAAGTTCAATTTCCTAATTTTTTTTAAAACATCACCCGGTTAACACTAGATTTGCAAAAGGTGAATATCAATCAAATATGTCATGCAATAATATTTCAAATCACTTTTTCACCGGCATTGTTAAATGGTCTTACAATCGTGCAATAATCTTTTTGTCACTCATTTTCCACTGGCACAGTTAGAAAGTCACGTAATGAGTACTCTTTCTAAAACCAAGGAAAATTCATTCTAATAGGGCCTATTTCCTTTATCCTTAAAACTATTTAACTCCTAAATTTTATTTTTTTACAACATTAATTAACAATCACTTGATAAGATAAGAAAAATGTGATGTCCTACTCCAAAAGAATTAATCATTGCCTATATCGATTTCATTATCTACCTCCACAAAAGGCAGGAGTTGTTTTACCAATGCACATTTCAACTCTATTCTAATTGTGGGTTCGAACGATGTTGCATGCCATAGAAAATGAAAGAAAAGCAAATTATAATGTTCAAAATCAAACTAACTGAAAATTGACCAAAATTAAAAATAGAAAGTTCACATTAATTTTAAAAATATGACAATCGAACGGTTTGATTTAGTTGTTATTTCGGTTATTATAAGTACTGAACCAAACCAAAGTTTATATATACATATATATATATATATATATTATACTATTAATATTATATTACATTATATTATATATTATATTATACATAATATATTTAAAAAATATTATACACTAATATATAAATTTTATTTTTTTATTATTATTGGATGTCAGTTGAGGTATATTATTATAAATTTATATATTAATAATAATACATTAATTTGTGATTTGAATTATTAATAAGTGATCTATAAAAAAAATATAAAATTATGAAAAAACTAAAAATAAGTGTTTATTATATTTATAAAATAATATGTTACAAAAATTCTTCTAAGTATAATATTAAAAGACCTTAAATATTATCTAAAAACTTTATAATATTTTTTTTCAAAATCACACAACAAAAATGAACCATACCTCCTAAAAAAATAAAATTGAATAGATGTATATTTTTTCAAAATTAATTAATTCAATGGAATTTAATTTTAATTCAAAACCAAATCAAACCTCATACTTCTTCCTCAGCTTTTACTTTTTAGCTCTGATCCTGCGTCTATAATCTATATATATACATAAATATATTATAATATATACAGGGAGCTCTGTTTTGCTTTGCTGCTTCTCTCTCTCTTCTTGTTTTTTTTGTAACTTTATTTTCTTATTTTTAATTTTGCTCAATTTTGAAATTAAAATATGTTATTTCTAAAAAAAACCTTTTTTAATTTTTATTTTATATTGAGGGACAAATTTATGTGTTCACAATGATATATAGCAACAAGCTTAGCAAGTTAATTTATATTTTAATTAATTATTAGTGGAATTTTAAATATAACACCATCTTAATTAAGCATAGTTGATTAAAAGGCTAAAACTTAGCTTCAATTAGTTTCTCAAGGTCCACATCTCAGTGCGGGAAGGTAAGAAATAGAATAGTCCATATATATGCATGCATGGACTTCAAGCTTCTTATTTCTTAATATATGAGTTATATAGTAAGATGGACCTCTATATGTGGGAATGGGACGGTATAGCCATATAAAATATTACCTAAAAATCCTACCTTCTTGAAAACTAATTCTTATTGCGTTTACGTTCGTCAGCTAGCTTTTCAATGGGGACTATAATGACATAAGGGACCAAAGGATGACCTTCCACGTGGGGCAACAGTAATTAGAGTGTAATAATCTAATTAATCTAATTGTAAATTATTCTTATCTTGAATGCAATATATATATATATATATATATATATATATATATATATATATATATTCTCTGGTATATGTATCCTGAAATTATTTGTCTGACTAAATCACAAAGATTAAGTTCACTCATATGCCTACAATGTCCTAGCAATTCATCGCCCGAATGGTAACACCAAGTGCCGGAAGAAAGATAGAATAATGAAAAATAAAAAAAATAAAAAAAATTTAAAATATAAAATTAACTTTATGCAATGGGTAGCAGAATCTAGAGTCGTTAAATTAAAATGAATTTGATTCAATGGACTAACTTAATACAATTCTGTAAATAAAATGAAGTGGACTAGTTTTTATAAGTTTTTTATTTTTTATATTTTAATCTTTAGTCTATTTTTTAAAATTTTAATTTTATTTTTTAAAATTTCATAGTTTCAATACTTAATATATGTCATTTCAAAATGATTAAAATTATATTTAAAAAAATGACATATTTTAAAGTTTAATATATTTTTTAAAAGTTAAATTTAATTTTTTTTAAATTTGATTGTTTCAATTTATAATTTTTATTATTAAAATAACTCAAAAAAATATTATTTAAACAAGATAAATAGACTCATGATAAGTTGAGATGAATAAAACAATTTTAACTATGAATTATATAAGGCTGGCACGATTCAATCATTCTCATTATTGGCCCTGCAAGGTTTAGACTAAAGTGGGTTGATCTCATTTGACAATCCTAATATAATTACCTACTTATACATGTGAGTGTGTGTGTGTGTAATTTGTGCGTTAATATAGGCAAAGCTAAAGAAACAATTAACGAAAGATCGATCGTCCATCTAAACAACTATTTTGAGCACTTAAAAAACAAAAAAAAAAAAGGAAGGAAGAAAAGAATCAAAGCGTATAATCTGAAACAAAAAGGAAGATCAATAATTAGAGAGAGCCTAGCTAGAAACACACATGAATTAGATCAGCTTCAGATTGTGGATCAAGATAGTGCCAGATTTTCTCTATGCTGGATTTTGGCAGAATTAAGAAAGTATGAGAAAAGTTATCTGCACTGAACCGACCAAGATCTTGCAATATATTAATTTTCTTCTTGTAATTTTCAGTCAAAAAGGTAACCCCATAATAATAATCAAGGGAATTTTATCTACGTGTCTCGCAGCATACTTTGTAATTAGTTAATTAAACATTTGTTTTGTTACTTTAAGATTCGGACAGAAAGTGATTTTTATGTTTAAGTAATTATTCATCAATGAACAATGCATTCGAAAATTATATATATTGGGGTCATAGCTATCAACTCGCACCGATCAAATAATGGATTAGGATCAATCTATATGACATCAAGCTTCAAATGAAGTGCGTTCTGATTTCACATTCAATGATTTAAACCCACTTAATTGCAGGATATTTAAGGTAGGTTTGGATGCATAAATTTAATTATCACTTTTTTAATTATGCAAAGTATATATATAGATTGTATTTGCGAAATAAATTCAGTCAAGCAGCTAGTTTAACTAGTTTTAGATGCATGGAAATTAAATTGGACTTTTAATTTGCACAATTTTTAATTAGTGAATGCAAAATAAATATTCATCATTAGATGAAAAGGAAATATATGAGTGTCCATTGAGTCGGATCAATCAATTCACAAGATTAAATTGAGTTGGTAGGTTAATTCGATTTTCTAAATTCATTGACTATTGGTTCGAGTAATGAATTAATAAATTTTCAAACTACCAAACCCGATTCGACTCTTTTTTTGTTTTTTTTCCTTTTTTTATTATAGTGCTCCTACGATATGTACTTTTGTGTGTAAATTATTTAGAATTTAATTAACACATTATTTAGTTTTATTTGCAACATTTTTCTTTCTTATTAATACTGCATAATACCACATATAATATTTATTATCTTAATTATTTATTAAACTGCTAGCCCTTCATTTAAAAGTTTGTTATTGTCACGACCCATTTTCTAGGCACATGACCGGCACAATGATGAATATCCCATCACTGTAAGCCTTTCGATAAATTCTTTTCACAAGTAAAATTGTTAGTCATTATCTCTATATTTTCAAAATATCATTCCTTAATAAATAAAAAGAAAATACATCAGATTTTCTTAATTAATAATAGATCCTCAGTACAAAACACATTATCATACTGAAATACAAGCTAAATACCAAACCCCTGACGTAGATGTACTAGACGGTTACAGAGCAACATACTGTATAACAAAAGAAGGGCCTACCCGACAGCGGGAAGGTCCAACGTGATCTACTCCTCTAGCGGATGTATTTCGGCGGCAACCTGATCTGAACAAAAAGTTTGTACAAACAGTGTGAGCTTTTAAACTCAGTGAGCAAATCGGTCTCGTGTTAATAAAATTCAAATACATCACCAGTCATGCAAGCATATACGAAGGCTCAAGCTCAACCAATAGACATAGTTAGAAATTACATACAAGAAGATAAAATTCATCCAATTCAACAAACGATACTAGTACTCGTCAATGACAATATATCCCGAAGAGCGCACACAGGCCGGCTCACCAATTTTGTATTTTTTCGCCATGACGCACAACCTCATCCTCTTAGCTAGGGCGCCTCACGGATTTATCACCAATCCGGGCTATATCCCTACTGAGGCAATCATTGTCTCCACACTCATTGGTCAAGACACCCTTTAACCCGAGTTTTCCGCCTTGCCGTGAGAGGGGGTACTGTACCGCTCAATCACAATCAATAGTACAACAGTTCATATCATAATCAGAAGCACAATATAATACTAATCCATATAACAGGTATAGTATATAACTATATGATTCAAATTTCATATCATCATAAGATACTTGCTTTGTCTTATCCATACTTCTGGATTAATTATCTCATTATATTCGTCATTCTGAATCCAATTTCTCCCTATGAATCTTGGGAGTGTCCTACGACATACTTTTTATCACCAGTAATGCTAAAACTCTATTAAAACAGGGTTGTTTCACTCACCTGGATTCCGTACGAGTATCACTTCTCTAAATCGTTACGGACAAGAGTACGCAGGTGAATTTCAGTGTTCCGCTACAAAGATTTTCATGAAAGATTACAGAAAATACGTTAAGATCATTTTCGTACATATACTGTTCATAAGTACGGGTACTATTCATATGGTCACTATTCATACGTACAGTACTATTCATACGGTCACTATTCATACATACGGGTATTATTCATACCGGAAATACAGAATACAATCTGTAAAAGAGTACACCAGGTAAGTTCCCAGGAAAGAGTGGAGGGTCACACTGGACACACTTAAAAACCAGGTCTTTCCTTAGCCAGAACTTTCCTAGACATGTATTCTCCACAGATTATATTCTATTTCGGTAATCAGAGAATCAAAATAACAGCTAACGACAGTTTTTCTGATGTGGAAGATCGGCCAAAGCCGCAACCACAGAGCATACTTAAGAAAATAACTTCTAAAATTTGAAAGACATAGAAAGGGCATAGTATCCTTACCTAAGCAAAAACGGAAAGGCCCAAAATCTCAGAAGCCTAGCGTCGGAGCAAGAGAAACTTAAGGAGGGAGGAAGAGAAGTTGAAGGTGTGAGTTTAGAAGTGAAATGAAATGGCCTATTTATAGTAAAAGTCAAAGGTACTATTTGACACTATACGCTAATAAAATATTCAATTTACTATAAATTTTTAATAATGCAGTTACTGTGCACCTTATGGAAAATTTTCGTTTATTTACTATTAGAAACTTTAAAGGGAAAACTATCCTTTCACCTTAAACCTTTAAGTTTCTTTTCAATTCAGTCCTTTCAATTTAGTCACTGAGGGTATTTTTACACATAAAACGTCATTTTCTCCTACAAACTTCTTTCTAGTTTTCTCTTATAACCAAACCACATCTAGTACTTAACATTTTGATTGTATAAATGAACAGTATCATATACGTAAATAGTAACAGTAGTTTGAAAACACGCATTTATATTTTATTTTTCATGGGTATTACAGTTATTCATTTTTCATCCTAGTTCTAATAAACACTAAAAGAAAAATTAACTTGATATCAAATTATAAATGAGATTTTATTCTAAAAAAACATAACTATGTAAGGTAAATTTTATTTATTTATTTTATTTTTAATTCTAACATTTTAAATCAAGTCTATCATTCTTTTATTAAAAAAAAAAAAAACCAACAACAACACATAAACCTAAACCAAATTAACCCAATTGACAATCAATTGGGTTGGTTTGGATTGAATGAGTGCAAATATCTCAAACTAAGTATATGTATGGCAACACATTGGAACTACGGTGCGGGGAGCTCACCCACATTTGAAGCAATTTGGAGGATTTTCAACTAGTTTGGCACTGCGTTGGTGATGGAGTTGAACCATGGTTGCCCTGCCGAACCACGTTGGAACCAACGTGCCATTTTGTAGCTTTTGTCGAACCACGTTGGAACCAATGGTTATTCATTCGCATGTATTGCTGCTCATTTATATGTTAGTCCCTATTCTGTATCTTCATCACCTTCCAGGCTTCTCTCTTGTCTTGCTTGCTTTTTTTTTTTTTTTCCATTTGCCCCTCATTTGCGTGGTTCCTCCTCAATATTGCTATGTTTTCCCATGTGAAAATAGGGAGAATTTATCATCCCTTAGAGTGTAGTTGAAAAAGAGAACTAGCAGTGAGAGTGCTCGAAAACTTCAAGGCATTTGAGGAGCTGATTGTGTGGTTGAAAGTATGAAGTTTTAGTTCAATACTAGCTTGAACCAAGAAGGAGAAGAGTGAACTCGAAAAACAAAGCAAGCACGTGAATGTAAGTTTTCTCTTCATGCCTTCGTCTTTTACATGGATAGAGTTAATTGAATACACAGTAGCTTAAGTTAATTCAAGCTTTGGGAAGTAGAAGACCAAACCAAGAAAAAAAAACCAAAAAAAAAAAAGAAAAGAAGAATAGAGGCAAAATGAGGTTGTGTATATCAAAAAAAGAGTATATCAAAAGATTAGTTTTAATTCATTGTTTGCATTGTTTTGGGATGGAAATGACTGCACATGTCTTAAAAACATCTAAGATGAAGTTTTGGACTAGTTTGAAAAAAAAATCCGAGTGATGGAAGTGATACATGCATGTTAGGGACTAAACTGAATAAATTAAAAAGTTTATAGGGATCGATTTAAATTAAAAAAATATATTTTGGAAATAGGGACCTAGATGAAGTTAAATATGATCTTAAATCAAGAGAAAGACAAAAGAAAAATTTTGACTAAAGACCTAAGTGAATACATAGAAATGTTTGAAGTAAATGATGAAATTAAAACAAAATTTGATTTAAATAAAAAACTGAATAAAGACGGACTAAACTGAAGTTTAATTTTAAACTTATATACTAAGTGAAAACTAATTTATTTTGATTAAATTAGTTATTTAAACTATTATGTCAATATTTATATAGATTTATATTTATATAATCTATTATGTACAGTAACACTAGTTAATGTAGTTATTTCCTTTACTGTGAAAATGAACTTTTATTTTTTTTTAATGCAATTAAGTTTTTTTTGTATGATTAACAATTTATTAGCACTTTAAAATAGTCAATTATTAATAAAAAAATTAGTCAATAATTTATTAATTAAAAATTAGTGTACTTTATTAAAACATTGATATAATTCACTAAGTTAGCTGTAAATAAATGACAATAAATAATAATGGTATATCAAAAAATGAAATATAAAATTTATACACTTTCTAATAATTACATATCTCAAACTACGTTTATACACCAACATTCAAACATTATAAAATGCATCAGATCACTTTATCTGATTCAAAATACATTTGTCCAAACATGTCCTAAACATAAATTACGTTTTTCTAAATCTAAATTTTTTTTTAATTACGTTCAATTCAACTTAATTTACTCAACTCATATTTACCTACCATACTTCCAAACACATCACAGACCAATTCAAACTTGTCATTTTTAGTTAATTCAGTTTCTAAAATCTCTTCAACCTAACACTCGAACACCTAGAAAAAAGAACCGTGAGTGTAGTGATCTGTAAGATTGATCGTGCAATGATTCCTTATTTTTTAAGGTGAAAAAGGAAATATATTACAACGGAGAATAGAAGTACAGCTTACAAGTCATAAAGGATTTACAATGCTTCATATACTCCACTTTCCACCTATATGTTTTCTAACCTGGCAAGGGCCCTAAACAACTCTAACTTTATATCAATTTTCGTTTTGTTTAATGAATGGCTTTAAGTTCATAATCACTTTTTAAGGATGAGGCTGAAGGCATATATATGATCTGTAGAATCTTCAACTGCTAAGAGTTTGACACAAAGGCCAAAAAATGACACTTTGCTCATACGCATTGGTTTCTCTCTATAAATAATTTGCCTTCACATCACCAATCTATCGAACCTACATTTACTTGTTCGACTAATGGGGCGCACAATTAGGGCACTTCATCTTACTATAATATTTCTCTCTTTTTTTCTCTAATCTAATCTTTGACCATATTTTGAAGCAATGCGTGGCGCGATTTGTTTTCTGAATCATTAAAATTCTTTAGTTTTTAATATCTAAATACATATAAATAATTTATAAAAAATTATATTAAATAATTTTAAAATAAATTAAAAATTAAACATTTGTTGTTAATTATTATCGTTAATATTATATGGTGTAATAAATTTATTGTTAATGTTTTTATTTGTTTATAATTTAAAATTATTTTATACAAATAATAATATAATTTACAATTATTAAATTATATATAAAAATTTGCACATATATAATAATACCAAAATTTGGTTCAGATGCATGGTTGAATAAATTCCTTACATTCAATACAGTGTAAGTTTGAATTTTTTCAAGAGTTGTTTTTTTAATATTCAAATAAAGTAATTAACACTCAACAACGTAAAATTTATAGATCAAATTTGAACTTATTAAAGTCTCATTTGTTTGTATTTAATGAAAATCTGAATTTGATTTATTCATACTTCAAATTATTAAGTGTTTTCATTTTTTTATTTTATTTTTTTAAGTAGGTCTGAATATAACTTAATAAATGAGATTTTTTTATAAGACTTAATAACATTTAGATATATTGTTCATTTTAGGGACAAAAAATACGCGTTATCTCCATAAATTTTGTCTTATGTAAATTTTATTCTCTATAAACTTTAAAACTTAATAAATAACTCTATCAAACTTTACAATCTATGCAAAACTACTTTTTCATTAAATATTTTATTAGCTAAACTAAAAATTAATGTTTATTTGTTAAGCTTAAATTTTTTCACTCAATATATAATTTTATTTGTTTATTTTGATTTCATCAATTTTTTCATAATATATTTTAATTACTAACTTATTTAAATATTATTTTTACTAATCAATTTTTTTATGTATTCAGATGTTAAAAAAAAGTCTTCATCATTTAGTATCCATATTCAAAAATAATATCATAATATTTATATGTATATTTAGATTCTGTTAATTTTAAAAAAGATAAATGTAGATTTATCCAAACTTATTATGAATTTAATAATTGAAAAAAAGAACACACTCAATGTTCTGAAATATGAAAATTTGATTCAGGCCCATTAAATATAAACAAATGTTCCTAAAAAACTTGTCTACGAGGAAGGTTTATTAAATGTATAATTATTTGTCATTGTCTCTCTTTTAAGTAGAGTTTTTAGTTGTCTATAATCGTTTGATGACTGTGAACCTCATATAGATAGATAGAGTTTACAACCATCTAATAACTGTAAGCAATTAAAGAAAAGATCCCTATTCTTTATGTTGGAGAAATAAATGATATGTTTGATATGAAAAAAAAGGAAAAGAAAAAGAAATGTGAATGAAAATAAAATATTTTATTAAAATATTCATATTTTAAAAAAATAGTATTTTTTAAAAGAATAATTTAAACAAATTTTTCATATTTTTTTATTACTTTATGTATTACATCACTTTATCATGAGATTCCAAATATGTTACAAATTAGTTGTGTTGGGCCATTTACTGCATCAAAATGAAAGGGTGAATTATAATAATTTTTTTAAATTCAGTTAACTTACCTTTTAATATTTCTCTTATTTTAAAAATCACACCTAGATTTTTTTTTGACAATTTGATATATATTATTACATACAAAAATCTCTTATTTAATTCATTTTGTCAAATCAATTATTTTTCTACACAATAAAGCTAAGGAAGATATATATGTTGTGTAAAAATTCATTGATAAAATTACTTTGAGATATTGAGTTTCTTATTATTTTAAAATACATACATAATAATATAAAAAAAATTATACAAATTTCAAATAGATTTTTCCTGCCTAAATTTAAAAAAAAAAAAAAAGCGACATCATTCTATGACGACAAACTCTTTCCTGGTATATATTATCCTCAATAAGCTGGACCCACTAGCCAACATAACTACAAAAGATGGAGGGCTGGGTGTTACTACTTGACGACCATTCAACCCTTGTTTTCTGGCCGAGGTACTCGGAGGCAAAGATCTTATCAAGCGAAGCCACACCCCACACTACAAAATGTGTATACAATTTTTTTGTTATCATATGCATAAATTTTAAAATAATAAATTTGATATCACATCACAATTATGGGTCCAGTGTGTGCAAGAGTGCTATATAGCTAGCTAGCTAGCTGCGAATTAAACCCCTACTTCTTGAGGCGCAGAATTTGGGCTTATTATGGTTTGGTCTCTTTACACCATAAATATCACTGTTCATCCATTAATTCAGACATTGACACTAGACACGTATTGAACCTTTCATTTGATTTGACTCACCACACACCCACCACCAGACATACTAGCTAGCACTTCTAGAAACTAAACAAACAAAATTCATCTTGTTCGGGTAATTAGTTTTAAATTAGCTATAATCATTAAAGAAAACCACTGTTCTTCCATTTAATTCCACTGAGTTTTACTCCATTCAGTTAAAACTCAATTGACCCACAGTATTTTTTTTTTGGCTTAAAATATGTGGCAGAGATTTAATCCAAGTCTTGAGAAGAGTATAATCTATGATACTGTGAATATGAAGCAACGACTTTAATTATCATGGTTAAATTTTTTTGTTATATAATGTGTATGAAGAATTATATATATCTTATTAAACGTAATATTATAAGATATAAAATGTTATTATATGATGCAAAATAATATTAAATTATGAAAGTTAACAATGTTAGTAAAAAAAATTATAATATTATATAAATATTAAAAATGATAGTAAAATATTTAAAAATAATTTAATTTTAGTTTTTTTTTACTGTTTATTAATTTAATTATAAAGCATTATATTATATAACATTTATTAAATATGATATTTGTATTGAAAATTATTTTAAGATACTTTAATTATAAAATCAACATATAAATTATTTGGTTAATTTATTATGACATTTATTTGTGGATATATATAAATATATATAATATTTATCCTCATAGTTCAAAATAAAATATTGGTTGATTCAGGTAATAGAGTTATTAGTACTAATTGTCAGTTGTTTAATCACTGATTGAATGGACAATAATTAGTAACTAACAAAAATAATTATTATCAATTGTTTCATTACAATTAAACAATTAGCGATGAGCACTAATGACTTATTAGAGTCAACTGGTATCTGATCATAAATCTAGTGTTTAAGTTAATTAGAAGTACATGATGCAAATAGAGTGAGAAGTTGAGTTAGATTGCATACCAATTTCAACTCAATGTTAAATTTTTTATAGACATTAACGGGTTAACAAAAAATCCCAACGTCATGTTGAGTAGCACTTGAAATATCGTTCTTTTCAAGTCAAGAATCGTCACGTTTGTATGAAACATTAAATTGCGATGTTGAACCAAGTAATGGTGGTTTATAACAATTCTTTGTTAATAAGCATTCCTTAATTAAAACAACCTAGCTAAAGCAATGGACGCGTTGTTTCCCAATCAGCCTTCTGAAAGCCGGCAGAGTTACATTGACGAATCCTTATAATTTTCTGTATGTTCATATCAAGAACAGTAACATACAATCAACGGCACTTTTACTGTTTTAAGCAATTAATTAAGGAAACTAAATTACATGGGAATCATGATTCATGAAACCACGGCACAAGAATGGTCAAACATTAAAAAGGTCAACATATCATATTCCGTTTTA
Organism: Biancaea sappan; assembly: GCA_037074585.1. Lineage (NCBI taxonomy): Eukaryota > Viridiplantae > Streptophyta > Magnoliopsida > Fabales > Fabaceae > Biancaea > Biancaea sappan. The sequence goes on along the minus strand of CM073496.1, from coordinate 49,584,158 downwards.
GTGGTATGTCTGAAAGGTATATAAATTAGGCACGTAAAAATACTGTATCATATTTATTTCACAAGGGAGTCAAGTTTTTGAATTCAACGAAGAGGAGTCACTCTTCCTCATATTAAATATCAGAAGTTTACGGATAAAATTTAAATACTGAACTTTCACGAATCATATTTAATAACATTATTTTAATGAGAAGTTTATAAAGAAAAGTCTCCCAAAAAAATAGGATTAAGAATTATATTATTTTCAAAATTGAATTAAGTTATACAAGGCATAATATTTTATTTGAAAGTGAATTTTTAACATCTAATACACATTGTAAAAAGTGATTTAAATACAGTACGATGAGTCGGTGGAAGTGGGTATGGCATTGGTACGTGAGATTTTTCTGCTTTTCTTAAAGTGATAAACACTCTGTTTTCAACGGTTATTAATATATATATTTTTTAGTTTGTTTTTAGATACTTATTTTAAGGGAAAAATTTTAGATAGCTGCAAATATTTTTTTTATGTCTATTTTTAGAGACTTATTTAAAGAAAAAAAATTTAAAAACTTATCTGAAAGTAGGCATAAAGATTAAAAAAAATTGAGACTTATTTAAAATTTGTTCCTTCAAATAAATCTGTAAAAGCACGCATAAAAAAAATAAAAGCATTGAGATCTATTTAATTTTTTTAAATGGATTTCTGAAAAGTGGAAAAGAAAAAAAAACAATGGTGGCCAGACAAAAAAGCAGAGAAAGCATATGCGCTATTGGTACCAAGCAATAGACGGAGAGCGTAACCGCGGCAACAGCACTCGTTGTCTGAAACTCTACGTTTCTACAATGAGTCAATGACCATAATATCCATGAGTATAATAATGACTAATTCGCATTGGTGAGAATTAGTGGGCATTTCACTATATTTAAATATTACATAATTAAGATTAAGTTTTAATATTTATATACATTAAATATATATTAAAAAAATATATCCAAAGTAATTAATATTTATAAATTTTTTAATTTTTTATAAAATTTGATTAAATAATGTAGATTTAGAATTATTAAGCATTTAATGAAAAAATAACATATTTAGTAGTTTAAAATTTGAATGAATTAGATTTAGATGCTTATTAAATGGAAACAAATCTAGACTTCAAACTTGCATATGGTTGACAATGTAAGGACTGATATGATAAAATCATATAAAATATATAGAATTCATATATTTTCTGCGACTTATTATTTGAGTGAAATCCACTTTTAAGCGAATTTTTTGTATTTATTTTTTCAATTAGTTTGGCCGAACATCCTTATATATAAGTATTTATATTTTTGCTATTAAATTTTTGTTAAAAATATATTATGTGAAAAAGTTTTAAAAAATTAGTCATATAATATTGAGTTATAGAAATTTAAAATTATTTATGAGGATAACATGTCGCCTTTTAGTTGAAAAGTCTGTTTATAAAAATATATATAAATTACATTTAAAAATTTTCCTAATATTATTATGTTTTCTTCTTATATTTAATTTTGATGACTTGGATATGAATTTTCTACACATATTTTCTCCTCTTCTTTGAACCTTTTTTGAAATATTTTCTGCATTAAAACAATTGACCACTGCTATTATTATTTATATTTCTGATAAATAAATAATTTTTTATTAAAATTTAAAATTTACTTAATGATAATATAAAATGAAATATATAATTTTTATTAATAACTAAATTGCATGTTAAAAAAGTAAATAACAATACTCAATAGTGTGAATTACACTAATTATATTTGATACATTTTTATTTTAAAAATCATACATAATTTCCTTTTAAAAATTTGCACAAATATATTTTTGACAAATAAAATTATTAAATATTCTTTATTATTATATTAAGAATAAAATATTAATTTATGTTAGAGTTTAAGTTTAATTGTTTTATTTTTACGGTAAAACGAAAATTATAATTATAAAAGTATTTTTAATAAAAACTAAACTATAAGAGAAAATAAAAAATAATATTGAATTAAATAAAAAAGATACTAAATATTTGTTGTGTTAGAAACGTAGAAATAGTATATCAACCTGGAAAAGTCAACCTCCCTCTTCAATCTCTGACTCATAAATTTCCAATCCTTTTTGCTTTTCCGAGGAACGCCCCCCCAGAGCCTCCTTTTCATTTACTCCTCTACACCAACAACCACGAAACCCAAACGAGACACTATAGCAAGAACTGTGCCATCTCTCTCTCTCTCTCTCCTCGTGTCAACTACAAACCCAACCAAAGCGAAGGAGTGAGAAAGCTGGATTAATCCTGGAATCATAAAGACTATTTCCATCTTCACTCTCTGTAAAACCTCACATTATCCATTCCTGATTCCTGTAAGTGCTTCATCTCTTACATATTCCTCTTTTGTTTGTGATTAATAATTGCTCCTTCATTCTTGCCTTGTCTTCCCTCTTCAAAACTGTCACACATCAGTCTCTAAGTAGCAATGTCGAAGTCCCACGTCCCAATAAGTTTTCCATTTGTGTTTTGTTCTGTACCGTTGCCCTGCTTATGTGTCAACCCTGCTTGCTCTGTTTTGTGTTTGTTCGTTATTGTCATCAAAACCTAGGATTTCGGTGGTTCTTGTTTCACTTCATGAATCGGATTCCAATATTTCTGCAATTCGCTTATGATGCTGTGTTTTTGAGTGGCTGTTGAATTGCTGATTGGGATCTCATGCTTGCTTTATATTGATTGCAAAGGAATCTCCAAAAATAAAGAATCCCAAAACCTTTTTGATTCTTTATTTACGGTTCATTAATTCATTTCATCCCTCCACTCTGTAAAGCGCGAAACTGGGGCTTGAAAATAATACTCCTCAAAGAAACGGATGAAACTGACCTTTATTCATGCTCTGTCCTCTCTCGTATATTATATACCCACTATTTGTTTTCTTTTAAGCTTAACGACTGCGTTCCGGACTCAGAAGCTGTCTCCATTTCCCCTGCAACTAGGTCTTTTTATATTGCCGTTGAAAACTGCCCAACACTAAATTAAGCTTTTATCCCAAAAAAATATCTGCGCCCATTTTTATAGTTAATTTAAATTTCCCAAATAAATTATTTAAAAAAAGGTTTCCCACGTGGATTCGGAATTTCCGATAATAATCCCCATCTTCCTATAAATCCTGCACTTCCGACGGCAGTCTTCTGATCTGCAAATGTTGGATTTGGTTTCTGTTTTCAGTGATCGGAAGGTGGAGCAATGAGAACAGAGTCGAGAAAGATATCCAAGGTGTATATATATATATATATATGTATGTATATATTACATGCACCCACTTCCACTGTCTCTTAAGCTTTGATCCGGAAATTATCTTTGACTTTCCTCTTGTGGATACAGTCTTCGTGGCCGAAATTAGCCGTGAAGAAGTGGCTCCATACGAAGACAATAGCTGATAATTTTCATTCAGAATTCACGGAGACAGGTAAAATTTGGATTCTTTCATTGTTTGGTTGTGATTTGTGTACTAGAATAAGAGTCCTGTTTGATTCACGAGTTACTGTTCATGCTGGACTCACTCAGGCACTTATCAGAGTCACAGGGTGAGAAGGAAGAGCTGCTCAGATCAGAGAGACTGTTACGTCGTCGTACCGGACAATTTCTCAGGTAATATCCTATTCCAGTTGCTGTGGTTTCTGAGCCGTCGATGGACGTGACGGCCTGAATCATTTGATTAGACATGTTACAAACAGAACTGACTTCGGGGTTGGTCCCATCTAGTTCGATTCGAACGGACCTGCCACGTGGAGGTTCAGTCTGTAGAAAATAGAAATCCAGTACGGGTTGTGAATTTGATAGCATTTTAATTTTGAAATGGATGGAATATTGAGTGTGGGGTTTGTTTTTCAAAGAGGGGTGGTTGATGGAAGCTAAGAACGGAAGGCAACGATGTGCCGTACTGGAGAAGGAAGCGCCACCTGTCAGCGACAAACTTGACCTTAGGTAAAAATTTCCATTCCCAAATAATGATGGTATTTGATTATGGCTTATTTATTAATTCAATACCTACTCTTTATAACGTTAACAATGGTGATGACGGGGTTGACTCTGAAAAACCCAATTCTAGGATGTTCGTGGGGACGTGGAATGTCGGAGGAAAGTCACCGAAATCGAATCAAGACTTGAACTTGAGGCATTGGCTCAATTCTCCTTTGCCGGCTGACATTTACGTTATTGGGTAATTTTCTTTTTTCTTTTCTTTCTGTTCTCAATTTCCAAATTCGATCACTTTCTAGTTTCTGCTGTGTGCTCTTTTTTTTTTTTTCTTTCCTACTTCAAGATATATTGCCTTTTCAATTATATTTTTGGGGTCGCGGCTAAGGAGGCACGACAGCGTTCTACAGCTGTCGATCGACTGTGAATCCCACCCGGGTAGGTAGGTTTCACAGCCAATCGACAATTGTGAAGCGCTAAGAATCCTCGCGCAAGGAAAGTTCTTCATGTCCATATTTTTAGATCGTCCCAGAACCCACTCTTACAACTTATAATTACCCTCCTTCCCAGTTTTCACTCTACACGTCTCATAAGTCACGGGGTCCTTACCTCTGTTTTCAATATTTATCATCAATTTTCTAATGAATACTACGAAAACTAGATATTTGTTCAAACTTAGTTGGTTCTCTTAATTTCTTTTTCATATGTCATATATTTATTAAAAAAATTTAATGACAAACACTTAATAGTCCTGTAAATTTTTGTGCAGCTGAATTTATTTTTTCTTGGAGAAAATTACTAATTTGGTCTTCAAATATTATATTTGTCTTAATTTAATTTTTAAAATATCAATTGTGTTGAAATAATTTTTAAAAGACTGCATTTGGCAAATTTGACATTTTTTTATTGTTAAATTACAAAATTTACTATTTTTAAATTTTAAATTTTTTATTGTTAAAATTAATTTGACAAATAAGATAAAGAAATTGAGATAATTATAATTTTTTAGGATAAAAATAATAATTTATTTTTTAGGGTAAAATTCAAAAATATGATATATGTATTTTTATGCATTGCACATGGTAGGTTCCAAGAGATAGTACCTCTAAATGCAGGGAACGTGCTTGGGCCAGAGGACAGTGGTCCGGCGGCCAGGTGGCTGACCCTGATTCGTCGAGCATTGAACTCTAACGAGTTTTACCGCGAAACATCCCAATATTACAACGACGACACGATCACCGTCAGTGATCCACGAGGAACCACGAGACCAAGGTCGAGTTTCTTGGACTTCCTCTGTTCAGAGGACGACTTCGAGCAGCCACAGTACCGCCTAGCAGCAAGCAAGCAAATGGTCGGTATCTTCTTGTGCGTGTGGGTTCGAGCCGATCTTTACAGACACATTACCCACTTAAAGATGTCTTGTGTTGGCAGAGGCATCATGGGCTATCTTGGGAACAAGGTTGGTTTGTCTTTTTAACATGGGATTTCATCGTCTGAGTTTCGGTTTAAGGTACCAGTGTATATAATTACCTCATTTTTTTTTCCTCTGGGAATGGTAGGGTTCGATTTCCATTAGCATGACATTGTACCACACCACATTCTGTTTCGTTTGTACCCACTTAACTTCTGGAGAGAAAGACGGTGATGAGGTGCGAAGAAACTTGGACGTCTCCGAAATACTGAAGAAATCTAAATTTTCTCACTCATTTAAAGCTCTTGGTCATCCACTTGCCCCTGAAAACATCTTGGATCATGAGTGAGTCCTTAATGCCCTTTATTTTATGATTCTATATTGTCTTCTCGTAATTTACTACTATATAGTGAGTTCTTAATTAATTTTCCACGTGCAGTAAGATTATTTGGCTCGGGGATTTGAATTATCGGTTAGCTTCTGGATATGGTGATACCCATGAGTTACTAAGGAAGAACGATTGGCAGTCGTTGTTAGAGAAGGATCAGGTAATTAAGTCTTAATGTCATGATACATGTTTGACTGTTTCTTACGTAGCATGTTCTTCATGGCCTGACTGTGTGTTCTGATGTTGGATTGGTTGTGTTTGGCAGCTAAGGATAGAGCAGAGAGCTGGTCGAGTGTTTCAAGGTTGGGAGGAAGGGAAGATATATTTTGCTCCTACTTACAAATACTTGGCCAATTCTGATCACTATGTTGTCCGAACCTCCAAGTCCAAGTTAAAACAGCGAACTCCTGCTTGGTGAGATTTTATAATTCCCTTTACGAAAGCTCAATTTTTTGTCATCTACGCAAGTTGCTTAGAATGTGGGTATTTTTATAATGCATTATAGAGGTTGTTTCTCCATGTGCATCATTCCATTTGTTTATGCTCTGTGCTGGCGTGGTGAGATGACTTCTGGGCTATTACCAGTTGAATCTGAACCCTGCTTGTGGAGAAAGCATAAATTAATTACACCAGTTGCACTTGTTTTTCATTTGAACCGGAAGCACGTATTTATTAAGAGAATGAGTTTTTTGTCATTCAATCACTTAGAAATTTGAGTGTATGATAATAAAAAGATTATTCTACACAAATTTTGAGATTTTATGACGAGAAAGCTTAAGCTCTGAAAGAATGGAATTGCCTTTTTTTCATTGTTTATCAGTATATTTGTCAACTACAATCACAGGTTAACAAGCGAGTCTTATTATTAATTATGCTTATCATATTATCTGAGGTTGGCTTTATGTGAGGGAGGGAGGAAGCGTTGAATATCTTGTAGATTACGTGACAGGCATCAAATACCCAAGGTCTCATCATGGTTGTCAATATTCAAATCGCAAGAAACCTTTAAATAAAGAAAATTAATTGATTTCAGATTAGCAAGCCGACCATGTCTTGTTTTTAGTCCCGTGCTAACATTTAACGAAACCAAATTGGTTATTAGTTTAATATCCCATTTGCCACTATATTATTAAATTATGGAATAGACCCTCAGCACTGGGACACAGAACAGAATCACTAACCATCGACATAACAACAACAGGTGTGACAGAATTCTGTGGAAAGGTGAAGGGCTAAAGCAGATGTGGTACGTGCGAGGAGAATCCAGATTCTCGGACCACAGGCCTGTGTGCTCACTATTCTCAGTTCAAGTCGACATGACAACCAAGAATCTCACTGCAAATTCTGGTGCAGCCACCACAGGTGTCTCTAGAACAGTGAAAAATGCTGCCTTGTCGTCGACCTGCGTGGCCAAGGTTCAGGCAGAGGAGCAGCTATTGTTGCTAGCCATGGCACATAGTTGCATAGACAACACACCCAGGTTCTGACACCACAGCCTCGTACCGACACAATCAACGGCAAGGCACTGCGTGTCTGTAATCACCACCTCATGTGACGGCTAAGGATTTGACACGTGCAGAGGAGTGAAACGGAAGGAGGATATGACAATGGAGAAACAAGTGGCTGGTTCTGTGGGCGTTCCTGGCCACGCGTCTTTTTTCTTGTACATTTTTGGGTATTTTTGGAAGCTGAGCATTTATGTAAGCTTGGCTTGGCTATCCTGAAATTGGGTTTATTTGTTTAGTTCAGCCTTCGTCTAAGGAGGGGTTTCCATTTTAGACCATTTCTTCACAATACGGTTAGGCATGGGTAAAGTGCTAGGCTCTCTCTTATACTATTCGATCGGTGTAGGTCATACGTGTCTGTGTGAGTTTTCATATATATATACATATTCATATGGGGCTTACACCGATTGGACAATGTGAAAGAATTTAACTTTGCTCAGCAAATGAACTAAACTCTCTAACTAGTGAGTCTGTTGGAAAATTGTAAATGAAAAGGTGGGCGGCCTCCATCAGATTTGTTATCTTTATTCAACCCAATGTATAGAATTTTGCTACTTAACAAATCTGATTAATATAATTCCAGTACCATTTCACACTCAAACCATGTTCTTTGGTAAGGCAGTTCTGACTTTATTATTCAACTCCGTGCAACACTGCATTTCATATAAACCTATTTTTATCTTGACCAATAAAAAGCAGCATTAAAAAATGGGAAGAACTTTGGTTTGACAGAGAAACAGAGCAGAAACAACCGAGCATGCCAGATCCGAAAATAAGAAATATCTATATATCAATGGCGTATTTAGCACTCAACATTGATTAGCGTTAATGACTATTTGAAGTTCAGAATTTGATTTTATGAAACACCATCCATTTAAGAGGCTCTATCTTTTGCATTTTGTAAATATAAAAGGTATTAATCTTTTATTTTATTAAGTGAAAAAAAAACAACCTTTGATATAAAAGGGAAAAGGCATTTTCAGCCACTACAATGCATCAGTATTTGACTTTCTAGGGCTGAATGAGCTTCAACAACTATAATGAGAGGTATTTTGAGATTGAACGTCGTGTTTTATTGACGATATTATTTCTGGGAAGATGAATTCAGGTTAAGTTATTTATATAAGACTTGTAATTGTGTGCTGTTCTTTGTGTGAATATATAACTACCTGTTTAATTTTTTTTAATGCTTTTAGAACAGTTTTATTTACTTGTTTTTAAAATAAGTTTTGAGAATACAAAATTTTAAAAAATTGTTTGAATAATTTTTTTAAAATGTTTAAAAATAAAAACTTGTCTGAAAATTTTGTTTTAAATAAAATTCAAAAATACAAAAAACATAGATATGTTAGAGGGAGAAGAAAGGAGAGAGAGGTTAGAGAAGAGAGAGAGAGAGGAGAAAAAGAGAGGAGGAGAGAGCAAGTGGATTTGTTGCTCTTCCAAGAGGAGGAGCAACATCTGCTTGTCCAATGTTGGTTATTGAATTATTTTGATTTAATGGTTAACGTTCACGAAAGAGATTTAAATCGTGATCGTCGGATTGTGTTGATTTAACGATCATGATTTATTTTTGTAAAAAGCACATTTTCATTAATTTTTTTGTTGTTGAAACGGTGGTCCAATGATAGCATGCCACCTGTCCCATGGGCCACATACTCCCCTTTTGTTTTAATTGCACAAAACACTTCTCCTACAATTTTTATTTCACTTGGGTCCCTTTCTTTTCATTAAAGATCTCTACACAACTTCAATAAAAACTCACATAGGTCCTTAAGAATTTCTTGTTGTAGAATTTCCTAATCTTTCCCACAAATCCTAACTTATTTTATCATAATTATTGCATTTTATTTCAAATTTCAATTTGGTCCTCAGTAGTCTCATTAAAATAAAAATAATTAATTCCCCAAATTTTAAAAATTTGTAGTATCATTGGACCACTATTTCAGCAAAAACAAAAATTTAATAAAACTATGCGTTTCACTAAAGTAAATCATGGTCATTGGATTAAAACGATCCGACGACCACGATTTAAATCGCTTTTGACTGTTAGCATTGGATGAGCAGATGCTGTTCCTCTATTTGGAGGAGCGGCAAATCTGCTCTCAAAGAGAGAAGAGAAGAGAGAGGAGAAAAAGAGAGAGAGAGAGGAAGAGAAAGAATAGAGAGAGAAGAGGGAGAGGAGAGAGTAAATAACAAAATTATAAAACTCTCCTAATTGAATATAAAAAATATCAATTCAGAAAATCTAAAAATTATTCTAATTTTATTATTTTAAAAATATCTATTTTGTTTTTTATTTTTAAAAACAAATAGGTAAAACATTTTTTTCAAACATATTTTTTGGTTTTTCTGTTTTTAAAAATAAAATTTTTTCAAAAAAACAAAATTATAATATTCACTGCGAGTACTTATTAAATCAAATGGCTTCGTTGTTTATCAAATTAGTGGGGCCATTAGCAGCCCTTATTCCCCAATGTTAGTTTGCGACATGTAAGATACAACTGTGACAAAGTAACAATTCAATAAGCCTATGAGTTGATAACGTGGAATTATGTCGTCTTTATCTTTATCTGAACCATTGTATTTTAAATCAAATGGTCTAAATTTTAATTTTTTTTAAAGAACATTACTAAAACTATTATTTGAAATTTAAACCGTTAGATTTGAAATCTAAAAGTTCAAATAAGGACAAGTATCATATCCGTTGTAGGTAACGAACGACACTCGCAGACGGTACACCAGCACTAACATCAACTTCGAGACATCTTCAATTGGTTGGAATCCCATTCTCTTCCAACGAAATTGTTGAAAAGTTCTAATTTGCCCTTTGAGAATCTCTCATTTTCAAATTTACCCCTCTGTGCATCCCTCTTTGTTGTCATTATTATGCTTATGTCATCATCCCATTCCTTTCCAAAGGCATGGAAGGTGATGATGACGAGCAACAATAATGGCAATGAACAAGGAAGACAATTACAGACGAGAGAGAAGAAAGAAAAGATAAATAAAAATGAGGAGGACAAGAATATGGAAAAAGATGCAAAGGAGGAGGTGGGTGGAAGAGAGAGACAAGAGATTTTTTTTTTTATAATCTTATATTTAATTTTTGTAGTAAGGGACTATTTGGTAAATTTATATAATTTTTTTACTTCATTTTAAATTTAAATGAAATAAAATAAATTCAATCATTTTTATTTTTCTTTTCATCATACAAAATGTAATTTTAAAATTCTCAAGCCATTTTTTTTTAATAAAAAATCTTAATTTATACCAATCATATCCTGCATCTTCTGTTTTGTATTTAGTAGATTTCAAACCACATCGTTTATACAATTGCCGGGGTGTGCATTCCGGCCCTGAGGTTATCTATTGTTGAGCCTTGGTTTCTTGTGCTCGGAAGCCTAGGGTTAAGCCTTCACATCTCAGTTGGTTGTTAATGGAGAGCAATGAATGTAGAATGGGGATAAAAATAAAGATAATATCGTTACTTTCTACTTCTTTCTAATCATAACATGAAGATCAAAACAATGCGCTGTAATTGCATTTGCCTAGTCTGAGTGGGAAAAACTGGACTTTGTGGTCAGGAAAGATGAGAATCTGAGCGTTATATCGTGGATTTTCATGTGTTTGTAACTTCGCCTGGGTAGCCATTAAGAAAAGCATACCAGAGTGTGTGTAATATGCATTTTCTGTTCTCTTTAAAGTTGATTTGTGCATGCTTATTGGCAGGCAACTTGTTTGGTTAAAAGGGGAGAGCTTGATGTTTCTCAATGTCTTGTAGCCCTTGTCCTGTATTGAAAGGATTGACTTATCAGCAAGGATCTTTGCAGTGAAGAAGGGAAATGTCACGATTCACGACTACTTTTAATGGAACTCGGGGCTTCAAGTTACATTTAGATATTCATCTTTAGTAATCTCAGAAATATGCTATTCAAGCTTGTTGCTGCTAGTTTTTGACCATTTTAAAGGACAGCCAGAATATCAGAGGGACTTGTAATTTGGGTATTTACCGTTAGAAGCTTATTTGGGTTCTTAGAACCTGTTAGGGAAATAATAGTAATGGATGGAATAGTCTTAAATTGAATTTATTTATTTTTACTTAAATGTTTGAAATATGCAAATATAGGAAAGGTGTTTCCTTATCTTTTTTATTTCATGATTCACTGAACTTTTGAACTTTACTTATTCTATTTGATGATACGCTCGTGGTAAGTCTGAGTATATCTGTATGTATTTTGGTCTTGTGTGTGTGTGTGTGTGTTTATGTGTGTGTGTGTTTCTCCTTTCTATTCATTCTTTAAATGTTTGCTTATATCAGTCTGAAGTTTGGCCCAAAATAATTGCATTTGATTTGCATGTGTTTTGCTAACTTGGGGTCCGGATTCACTGTTGATAGTCAAATTTTAATTTAGCGCTGCGATTGATGATCAAATTTAAATTTAAGGTGTCATTAGAACATGTGATGAAGAGTTTAGACTAGCCCAAAGTTTGTTTTTCTCCATTTTTTTTACACTGCTATTGTATGTTTAATTTCCTGATTGGTGACAAAATGTGCATTAATCATAGTTGTTCAACAACAACAACAACAACAACAGCATTAATCATAGTTGTTCACTTTGAAATTTTTCAGAAAGGGTCTTATTCTTATAAGAAGTTCTTTTGTGGCTGTCTTTCCACAATCAGGGATTTTTTATGGCAAAGGTTGTTGCATGTCTTAAGGGAAAAACTCCCCCAAGTTTTCACTCATTCACTGATCAGATTACCGAATGGTTATTTGGTGCAGATACTGCAGCAGGGATTATGAATACTTAGAACATCAGCATTTTTTCAGTCATCGATCAGTTGAATGTGAGAAGAGAGGATAAATAGAAATCTGATATCCACTGCTCAAGCTTTCAAAATATGAAGATGACATTTCTATGTCAAGAGACCACGTATTCTGAAAGGGCGAAGATGGCACCATATCATTTGGTTGAATGTACGACAAGGGGGAAATGACAAGCTATCATTTTGTTCTTCTTACAGAAAAAGAGAGATCACCATCATATCTTTTGGAACCATGATGATACATTCCCCTTAGTTTCACTCATTTCCATTTTCCAGCCACGAACTGCTGGTGGGCCAGCCACCTCTGCTAAAGTCAGAACCTGTGAATGAGAAAGAGTTGGTTAAATATAATCCTGATTCATTGTTAACTGCAGCCCCGGTTTCTGCATATGGAACTGATGTTTCCAAGATAAAAGTAGAACCTAATATTTCAAAGTAAGTTCCTTCAAACAATTTCCCTTCAAATGTCCAAAGTTTGCTGTTCACTGGTATGCTGGATGGTGTCCCTGTGAAGTATATGGCGTGGTCATGAAGGAAAACTTTAGTATTCATGAGTCCATCTTTCACTGTAGCTTAGCTTTATGACATGTCTGGTTTTCCTATGATTGTTAGATGCAACTTTGAGGTATTATAGAAGGTTCTGGGGATTTATGGGGTTCTTGGTTGTGTAATTTTTAAGGTAAGTTTATTTAAATTCTGATTATGGAGGTGGAACCCTTTTTGAGCCTAATTGCCTTCTCTGACTGTTATTATGTTTCTCTAGATTAATGCATGAGTTATGAGTTTGAGCGGCATGCTCGTTGCAAGACAGAACACCAAGTGTTCAACAGAATAAGAAATTTGATGTTATTCTGACAGTAATCTGAAATCATTCTGCATTCAGAAAGTTGGTGTTGTCTGTCTTAATAAATTGACTTATAGTCTGACATCTTCATTGTTTCTATTGATACATTTGCTTTGTTTGTGTACTAATGTCTCCTTAATCCTTCTCACATTTGACTTTTTACCTCCTTTCCAGAATCCTTTCTATCTGAAGCACAAGAACCTTGGTGCATATATGAACAAGATGAAATGAAGCAACTGTCACATTATTTGAGTTGAAAGGTAGTAACTTCAATTTTGGTGCATGAGAGTAATCTTTTGGACATGCATTTTGCTGACTGAATACACTAACCTAAATGCTTGAATCTTTTTCCAATTTGAGTACAAGTCACCCTTGCAAACACAAAAGCATATTTACTACGCGTTGGATGTATCTTGACAGCACGTAGTCAATAGATTTTTGAAGGGAATCTGAATTTGATAGAGTTCTCAGGGAAAATTGCACTTACCCATCCTGATCTATACCTCTAATTATAAACTATTCCCCAATCTTAGAAAAAAAAGTGCTATTGAACCCCTGATCTTACTACCTCCATTGCAACAAGCTACCTACATCCAAAATTTAGAAATTTTAACAATATAAAATTATTAAAATATCCTTCCAATTATTTAATTCTTCTTTACTTTCTTTTTCTCCCATCAATCTATGTATTGCCTTCAAATTTTAAAATTTCAATGCCTTCCTAAGTGTTAGAAAAATAGGTAACTGATGATCAATGCTTACTAAAGCCATTTCTGACTAGCATATAATGAAGTCAATCTCCAAGAAATCAAGTTCCATCACAAATGTGATCTGGGCAGCGGAATTTTGTGCTCTTCCCAAAAAAAAAATGTAGATGGAGTTTTTGTTGAAGAATGAAGATTCAGGAACCCCTCTTATTAGAAGTACAACTGAACAAGGTTCTACTTTGCCCCATTATTGGTATATGGAGTTTAGTTTTATTTTTAGTTATTTATTTATTTATTATTATTATTAGTACTATTATTATTTAATACGGGGAGCTTTGGGTTGTAAAATTCGATGGCCATGGATAGGTTGGTTAGATAAGATGAACATGAGAGCAAAAGAGGTATTAAATAATACTTTAGTAATTGTACATTGTTAAATTTTCCAAATTTAGATTATTGGGTTTATTGCAATGAGACTAATAGATTAGGGGTTCGTTTACAATTTTTTTTAGATTTGGTGAAGACATTGCAATTGAGGGTAAAGATGAAGGTGGGTAAATGCAATACCGTGCATTTCTTATTGATGGAACAAAACAAGAAGTGCGTGCTCTGATTCTTGTATTCTATGGAGTTAATTCTAATTTTTCCAAGATGAAGGATTTTGGTATATCTTCTCTCTGTCTCTCTCTTGGATCTTAGAAAGTGAGACACATACGTTTCTGCAATTAAGAGAAGATGTATAAATGATAATGGAGAAAAATGGGGGTATGGAAATTGAAAACATTGGTATTTAGTTTTTAATTTACTCTTTAACCTTATCATTTTATCATTTTGTATACAATTGTTTGAATTAGTTCAGGATATTCTTGGAAATTTTGGGGAAAAATGAAGATTGAAGTTGTAACACCGGTTTTCAGGTGTTAGTATATTTGATTTTGAGGAATAATTTGAATACGGGAAAATTTTTTCTGGTTGCTTAGTAAGGAATAGAAGGATAGAGATGGCACTTCGGGAAGAGTAATTATTGACTGGGAACAAGGGAGGTGTACACGTGAAATTGAGGGAGTTAGATGATTACTAAATCTAACAAGAGACTAAAATGTAATAAGAAAATTTGTGTGGTACCTAAAGTATGAAAAATACCCCAGTTGAAAAAGTTACGTATTTTCCATTACTAGTACGTTGACCGAGGGTTGACTAGAGGGCAAAATAGTAATTTCACCATTGGGGGAGTGTATATATATAGAGTCACACCCATTTTGCCTCTCATTTTATTTCTTTCCCTCCTTCCTTACTCTTATTTCTCTCCACCTTCTCTCAACTCTTGCTCACACCTAAGCTTTCGGCAATCATCCTTCGGCAGCAGGGCGGGTCTCTGACGACCAACCCCTACTAGAAAAGCAAGGAATTGAGGTAGGCTTTTCCAATTTTCTCTCTATTTTCTAATTTAGGAGGATTTGGGTAGGAATTGTGATTGTTAGAGAGTTTTGGAGCTTGGGTTATGTTTTATAATATTCCTTAATGTTTGATAATGAAATTACAAGCAATAATTGATAGGAGAAACAAGATTTATGATGAGATTTAAGGGATAAAACATAAAAGAGGAAAGTTAGGGTTTTGGGGGTAAATTTTCTTGATTCAAGCTTGGAATCTCAAAATTAATTAGGGGTTTTTGTGTCAAAACATCTCTTAAACATCCATAATGAAAACTCATGAAAAGAATCAAGAGAAATGATGAAAATTTGGGTAAAAAAAAGCCAAAACTGAGAGCCCTTTATGGGTGCTCAGTGGTGGGTGCCTAGGCACCACCACATCTGAGGAAGAAAGTGTTCTAGAATGTTGGCACCCAAGGCGCCAAGTGTGGCGCCCTAGGTTCCACCACCTGATGGTGGCTGGCTGAAAGCACAAACCTAGGCGCTTGAGTCTGATACATGTGAGTAAGTGGGTTAAGCTGTGGCACCACAGCCTAGGCAACCTTGTTTCCCTTCAATGTCAAGCTAAATTGATGTTATGATGTCCCTAGGTCTTGCGATGATCTGAGGCTTGGCCGTGACATCTTACAAAAGCTGGGAGTGCTTTGATTTCGTGTGAGAGACCTAGCCATATCTTGTTTGCTTACTTTACTTGGATCAATTTTTTTTTTTTCATTTCTTAGTAAATTTGCATATTATGAAAGCATGCTATGTAATGATGAGGTGCTTGGTGTGCATAAGTCCTTGTATGGTTAATAATGTAATAAACATGCTAGTGAAGATAGGGCTGTTTTTTTGGGTAAGTCAGTGGATTAGACTCACCCCTCACAGTTGCAGGTACAGAATGATGAATAGTTTGATGACTTGCGGATCGATGGTACCTCTTCATTACTTATGGCAAGGTAATTATATTTATTTTTAAGTTCATTCCTCTAGTATGCTCTGTAATCGAATACGTCAACTAGGTAGTAGAGTATGTTGTTAGGGATAGATTGAGGGTAAATTAAACTTGCGGTGGTGTGGGCGTTATACCGTCCAAGCTTATCACGGCCTCGGTTTTGGGTCGTGACAGAAGTTTGCCTCTATTTTTTTCATTGATGGAAGAAATGTTCCTTATCAAGTAAGCAGTGTTATTCATCCAAACTGAATTCAGCTGTCCCATAGCTGCCAGCTGTCCCATGAGCCAATTTACATTTTTTTTCTTAACAAAAAAAAAAAATTAAAATGACAATAGAACTCTCTACTTGATATTCTTGAATTCTATGGTTCCAAATGAAGGGAATCAACTGAATATATCTACGACCATTTTTCATGCTGCTGTGGTTTAGTACCTGACATTTAACTCAGACACAATCTCAAATAAAATTGCACTCCTTTTGTTTTGTGGGTTTTTGTCCTGACTTATTAAGATTTCTTACCATTACATTAAAATCCTCTATCAACGTACATCATAATTGAAAGATCAAACAACTAGATACCCACACTACTGCATATGTTTTGTTGGGTATAGGGGGGTGCATTACAGCTGGATTGCTCAGGATAGTTGAAACTTTGATGGTAATTAGAATGCTTTTCTCATACAAGTTCATCTCGGCTTATGGGTCCTACACCAAAATTAGTGATAGTGATGACCTCTTGATTTGAATGTTCCTTAACTTCCTTTCTGGCATTACCCTCATCTGTGATGAGCTTGGCTGGCAATATATGCTCCTGGGTAATTGGAGTTGGTGAGCCGTAATCTTTGCTTTTACCCCACATCACAAGATACAGGCCCAAAACAATGACAATGGCACCAATGACCCTGTAAAATTTATCAGATTTTGTTAGTTTTTTTCCCCTTTCAGATTGTTGTTCATTTTGAGTTCTTTGAGGGTGTATTTTGATTAGTACTTGGTTTTCACAATTACCTTCCAAGGTACAATTGCTCAGCTAGAATGAAGTAGCCCATAATGGCCACAATTATCATGCAGAGGGGACTAAACGCTGTAACAAAGACAGGGCCTCTAGATTTCATCACTACTCCTTGGATGTAATAAGCCAGTCCTGAGCAGACTACGCCCTGCATGCAATTATTTTCCATATTTTTAGAGTGAACATTAAAAGTAATCAGTATATGCATTCCAGGACTCTAATCCTTATTTAAGTTAGTTTAGTTACTGAGCTCTGTATCATCTGAGTCTATGACCTTGAAACTCAGGAGACCAAGACCCCAAGGAGGTGATGATAGTCTGATGGCAGTTAAATAGTCCTGTTAAGTTAAAGGCGTGGCGTAGCAGTTTTTCTATGGTTTATGAAAGATGATGCTTATCTAGTGACCCTTTTGCAGTGACACCTCTTATCAGTCCATTTTTATGTTGCCTTTGAAACTTATTTAGTAGACCTTGAGAATGTATATCAGATGTCTATATCGGTTTGGTGACTTCTATGTGTGAATTGGGGGTTTAATGTATGCTCTGCGCAATATTTTGTGTCATGTTCCATATGGCATGTTTGTCTAAGTTTAGCTAGATGGCCTTACACTGTAGACAGCATCAAGCAGTTTCATATCCCAATTTAGAGACCAAATTGATAGGTTACCCCGTTCCATAATCAGGGCGACTACAGCACCTTCAACTGTTCCCAACAGGCATATCCATGCTGTAAGAGAGAGCTCAGCTGGGTAGGTTTCAAGTGTAACTGCCTAGAGAGACAGATAAATCTTTGTTAGGGACCTGAACAAATTAAAGCATAAAAGATTGGTGCAGGGAATATTTACATTAGTTATGATGGAGAATAACTCACTTGGAGAACCATGAAACAAGCCCAGCTAAAGCAGCCAATTGTGATCATCACAGCTCCCTTTATCGCATGTTGAAGATTGGCCCCACCAGTATGCTCGTTGCTGCTGTTGCTTCCATGTATCCCAAATAACTCAAGCACTGGACCTTTCATCAGAGTCATGACCATGGCACCAGCAACAGTTGCTAGAGTTCCAAACACCTTAGCTTGGCCGCGTATACTCCTTAATTTCAACTTCTCAAGCCTAGGCAGAAGCAGCTAAATTGTTTGAAAGAAGGTATGAAAAACTCTCAAACTATGGTGCAATATGCATATCTGATTAACTTTTCTATCAAATCTCTGATAATGACTTTGTTGAAGGTGTGAAAGCAATTTTTAGTTACCTAAGAATGCAAGCCATCACAAAGGTTATGGCGGGAAGGATATTAATCATTGAAGAGGCAAAAGTTGCTGTTGTGTACTTCATTCCGAGGAAGTACAAATTTTGATCAATAACTGGCCTGTCAATAAGAAAGTTACAGAGAGTTAATTTGTCTTCCATAGATTGGAGAATGCGTTTGGTAAAGGTGGAAATTTACTCTAGCATGCTGAGCGCCACTATCTTCATGAAGATTGAAAATGTCATCTTGGGCCTGACTTTCCTGTGAAAACAATTGTAGTATGATATTAAACATTAGTACAGACATGTACGAAGCAGGTGCTCATGCACACACCCGCACAGAAAGGGGAAAGAAGAGAGTGAGAGAGAGAAAGAGACTTGTCCAGGATCAAGGCAAAAGGAGCAAAGACGAAAAAGGCAACTGCATGGCGGTAGACGACAAACACATAGTTGTTCATCCCCTTGTTCATTGCAGCCTTGGATAGAACATCCATGCCTGCAAATCCAGTCTGCAAGAATACAACAGCTATGAATGGCTTCGCTCTCTCAAACCAATTTGGTTTCTGATTCTCCATCTTGTGTGAGCTCCAATATTAACCTATTTCTTGAGCCACAAGAATGAAGTATCATACCTTACAAGGCTCATGAATATATAGGGGGCTGACGTATGAACCATTTTAGTGCTTTCACAATCAGAGGCATACACTACGTACATATAAAAGCTCTATTATTTCACGCAACCTCTTGAGCTTAAAGTCACAGTGGTCAATGTGCCATGCACAGGATTCTTTAAAGGTCAGTGTCTACTTTCAATTATTACTATATCTTTTGTATAGTTGAATGTTACTCATGATGGTGCAGCTTTTATCATATCGCCAACTTGGATTCTTTAGGATTTGTTTCCTTGGTCTTCAAATGCTTTTGCAGTGAAAATCTGTTGAGGGAAAAGCAAATATTAAAGATGATTTCAAGCAGAGTGGGACTTCAGGTTTAAAGTATAAATTATGAAACTATGATTGAGCTTGATGATTACAACCCCAATTGGACGTAAGATTTTTGTATTGGAATTGGCAAATATGCTGTGTGTATTCCCGTATTATTCAGTTGAACTGCCTTTTTGGGTCTGAGGATGTACGAGTTATCAGAAATATGGATAAAAAGTGTTCTGAAAAATATGGCTGCATTATTGAGTCCCATAGTCTAAAAGAATAGTGGAGGGCGACGTATGGAGGAGGATGATTATCGCAACTGCACAAGCATTAATTCTATTTCTATTGATATCATTTGTAATTAGTTTTACGGTATGAAAGTTTGGATCTATTGTCGAAAACTTGAAAGTATGGCAAGCACTGAAAGTCCCACTTCGTAGTTGGTGGCTTTATAAGGCTTTTTAGTAGTTGTTTCTTTGTGCTTTTGGTATGTGTTAGCACTAGCTTTGGCCATTGGGCTACGCCACCTCCATTCTCCAATCTGGAACCCATTCAAGTATAATTTTTAGATAGAAAGTGGGTCTCCCCCTCCACTCAGAGTGAGAACATTGACTGACTCCCTCTCTCTCTCCCTCTCTCTCTCTGTGATTGTTTGTGTGTGGTATGGCCCTCGTTCTCAAGCATAGGTGCTATGGCGCTCCTCAAATCTCAATGGAGTCTTACTCACAGCGGGTCCTGCTGCGACAACTGTTCCCGGCAACCACAAAAAAGAGAGGGAACATGAATTACTTAATGGATCTTTTTTAAGAAAAAATAAATAAATTTTCAGAAAACAGAGAATTATTATGGGTGTTAGTTTTTCAACGAGAATTTGTACTTATGCCATTTTCCAATAATTGTTGGCAACAATAACACAAATGATAGTATTAGCACACCAACTTGTAATCAGTTAAGACAGGAGTGGATGAGGAGGAACAAGAAAAAAAGAAAAAGGATCCTTGAGCTTGCCTTCCCAGAATAAAAATGATGAAACATTTCTATGACTGATGAGACGAGCTAATTCTATTGACTTCGCTTTCAAAAGCTAGCTGATTCAAAATATCTCTGGCTCACACAGATATAGAGCAACAGTATTTATGTAACTTTTAAGGTCCACTTTGGGAAATGAAGATGAGTCTACTTTAAATTAGGTGCATTATTCATCCTCTTTTCGGAATTGTTATAACGATAAGTCTTCATGTGTAATCATCCCCTTTTATTTTAACCTTTTATATAATTTATTAATATAATAATGGGTGAAGTATGCTTTTTTATAATAATAATTTAGAGTTGGCAGAAACTGATTTGAACTTATTAAGAATGTTGAAGAGGATAACTACATAATAAAATAACATTCTGTTGCATGGACTTACTCATTTTCTTGCTATTTTGGTGGCCACTCAGTCACCACAAACATTTTTTTCTTGTATTGATATCTCTGCTTGCTTAATTTTATTTTCTTCGGCCAATCTCTGCTTCCTTATTTGCATGTCATTTTCTATTCAAACCCAAGATTTATTCAAGAGCACAAGAGAACAAGTCTTGTGCTGTTCGATCTGCGAATCTGGTGCTTGTCCCAATCTTCATCCCATTCAACTGCTCACAATCTTCGAAACCAATCTAGAGACGCTGATGATCGGAGACGATGCTGATAGTGATAGAGAAGCTGATGACCGGAGACAACGACGATGGCGGGATATCTAGAAAGAAGCGGGAAAGCATTGACGAGAGGAGTAGGTGAAACGGAAAAAAAAAAAAAAGCATTAAGTGATATGGTGCATTTATGTTAGCTGATTGTAGCTGTTGGATCGTAAATCCAACGGCTTCTGCTTATCCTCAATCTTGGCCATTCGATTCGTCGAATGGCTTGGATGGCTCAATGTTTGTCCTTATTTATCACAAACTTTGTTTTCTGGTACTGATATATCTGCTTACCAAATGATTCTTCTCTCTTTGTACCACAAACAAAAAAAGAGGTTTCAACGAAGAATGGTTCATGCTCGAGAACAGACATGACACACTGAGTTGTCTCTTGCTCTACATCGTGGCCAACAAATAGCATCAAAGTGCTTGTTAGTGCTTTGTCATAATATTACTGTAACCTGTGCATGTGATTTCATCACATGAATAAAATCCCTTTCCAAATCCTTATTTGTATGAAAGTTGCTTTCAACTCTATATCAGTATGACCCCCACGAAGAAATTAAAGATGGTCAACATGTTAGTGTACTACACTTTACTGTCATTTCTTTTTTGGTACAAGAAAAAAAGGAAAGAAATTTCACCATAGAAACACCTCACGTTTCGCCAAAAGCAAACTCGTCCGTCGGCAATTCAAAAGCAATCTCATATGAACATTATCTATTCGTTTCTCACGGGTATCAAAGAAATAAATAGTCTATTTAATTTTCATGAAAACTTTCTTAAATGTAAATTGATTAATGCAAATACCTTCTTTTTTTTTTTTTTTTAATTCTTCATTAGGTGGGGGGAATCCCCCATCGACTTTATTATTGCCCCAACCTAAATAATACTATCATAGAAAAAGACTTCGCCACATTACCAGGAAGTGTTTCCTTGCAATATAGGCTCGAGTTTGAAAGTAAACTTCTGGGAGGATCATTGGGATGTTGATAAGCCTTTGATTGAGCTGGTCGATCCATAAAATGTTGGGAGGATTAATTGTGGTGAAAGGAAAATCCATGATTGCATCGAGGATGGTCTTTGGGCAGAGGGATCCTCTGCTTGTCGGCCAACGACAAGCATGGTGCTCTTAGTCCTTGAATCGTTGGATTAGTGAGTGAGGCCTACTCTATACGACAGCTCACAGACGATAAACATGGTGCTTGTCACGGGAGAGCTTTCCTTGGTCTTTGGGACACTAGCTATTGTTAGGAAATTCACTCAAAACACAAGTCAAACAATTTATAATTATAAAGTTACAAATGCGGAATTTCATGTATCAGAACATAAGTGTTTTTGTTATAATCATGTTGTTTGTATGATTTTGATAAACAAAAGAACACATTATAATTAAAAAGTCTAAAGCATACCTTAATCTATAGTAACTCGGTCTTCAAATTACAGGTAAGCTCTTCTAGGAAAATATGAGTGGTACTCTCTTACTATTTTTGGTCGGATAGAATTATGACAACTCACTTGCCTCTTACCAAAAAAAAAAAAGACCTCTCATATAACCCAGAGAATCACTACCCAACATCATGTCCATAGATCGATTCCTTTTACAATAATGCTCTATTATTGTTATTATTCAGAGTTGGGTATCTATAAATATAAAATATTTTCACTGAAACCCCAAACCAACTTATAAAATATATCAAATAGGTCCCTCAAAACATAAACTTCATGAAGATCTTATAACAAATATAATTATAGATAACACTTAATATATGTCCCAAAAATATGTACAATACCCATGTACAATATTTAATATGTCAGTCTACCCAAATAATTATTAGCATTAAATATTATTTATAAAATAAATAAATAAATTATAATATATATATATATATATATATATATATATAAGATAACGCTAATAATTCTCCCACTTAGACTACATATGATTATGAAATTGGATATGTGCACACTTTACACATATATATAACTCTCAGTGTGCACACTCTGTTATCTAATCAGATATATCACAACAATCTGGATCATTAACTATATTAGTACAAAATCAAAGAGACTTTTGTAACCAGTTGAATTAAAACTAAACCCAACAATAATCACAATACTAATACAACTAACGACATATATCAAGCATGGATGTGTAGCATGAAAATTATATGTTAAAGATCTTCATACATGCCTATTTCCAATTGATTTCTACACTTTCTCAATTTTGTGCTAAACCGCATGAGAAAGCAAAACACATGTTCAGAGTTCTCAAATATACATACACAAAATTATATATGAATAACACATAATCATATACATCAAATATAACACAAATGTATATACACTAATCACATACACAAAGTATTGTACCAAAGACACACTTGAGCATCTAAAGGTTTTACCACATCTATATGAGCCACATACTTATAAAAAACTGTAGGTGATAAACCTTTAGTCAGCAGATCAGCAATCATATAATTAGTACTAATGTGATCTACAAACACAATATTAGACGAACTTCAGTTGTTTTTACAAAACAACTCAGCAACTCTACTATCACAGTACATCTTGCCTTTTAATGCCCTTAACTATCGTTAAATCTGTGATGAAGTTCCTCAACTAAAACGTCTGGTTGGATGCCTCATAGTAGGCTATGAACTTAGCTCCCATGTTTGAAGAAGCTACAAGTGTCTATTTGACACTTTTCTAGAATATAGCTCGCTTAACCAACATGAATATGTAATCTGATATAGATTTCCTCGTATCCACGAATTCAGCAAAATGTGCATATAGCAAGATGACAAAAACGAAAATAAAAAAGACATTTAATTTAACGAAAAATAAGTATATTATTACTAAAGAATTAGGAGATAAGAAAAAAATATAAATATAATTATTTGATGTAAAAAAATTAAATCAAGAAAAATTGAAGAGCACAAACAAAAAAATTTATATAATCATCTAATTTAAAAAATAATAAAATATTTTTAAAAATTTATTTGTAATTCTATGACAAAAAAATTATTTATGGATATTTGTATTTTAATTATTTATAACTAATAACAATGGTTTTAAAATATGAAATTTACATACAAATTATTTATTTTACTTAGTTTTAAATTTATTTGTAAAAAAAATATAAGTGTATATATATATATATAAATAATTTTTAATTTTTTAATTTATTTATCAGTTCAATGACCACACCAGTTCAAAAAATATTGCTATTTATGGAGTGATGAGACATCGAGTGTGTATAAAGCCTAAGGAGGATACCTCTTAAGAGAGCACTATTAATTGGGATGATTCCACTCGTTGGAGTTAGATTTGGCAACGCCTTTCCGTTTGGCTTATTTTCAGTGAGTGGCTTGGCTTCTTTAATTTCAACACATGAGCGCACTCAGAGGCAATGCTTTTTGTCACCGTTGTCATCTCAGTAGTGAAACTCTGTTACATTGCCTGAGAGATTGCTTTATGTCTCCCTTGAAATTTGAAATCATTTGGCTTTACTTCAGGTAGTGACTTTTTTTACGAACATTATTTGGTAGTGGATTTTTTAAAGGGTTGCTAAGAAGTTTGTTGATTTAAGCAGGAATAATGACATTCTGGTCCTCGATATCCTTTAATGGTGTTGGTGAAGAAGAAAAGTCTTTTTTTGGGGGAAAATATGGTTTCATTAATTTCAATATTACTTGCTTTAATATTTTGTAGATAGCCAATGATTGTATTAAGGCTTTCTCTTCTTGTAATAGCATCATGATTGATTTTAGATTTGTCCAATGAGACAAACCCAAACAAAGTTGTTTGAAACATAGTTGCATGATCCAGTCCATACCGCCGAGTCAACTCGGGACTCGGCAACCTAGGGCTGGGATTAGTCTGTGTCCAAGGTTTAAACTGGGTTGTAAGTGATCCAGCCTACACAATGCTAACTCGGGATTCGACCCGATCTAATCGACCTGATTGACTTGGATCTTTTTTTTTAAAATGTTTAAATTTGTATGAAAATTTAGAAAAAAAATGCACTTACCAAAAATCAAATTATATCTTACACCTATAGGTTGTGTGTCTTACTATTTGACTATTAATTTAATTTATATGGATAAAATATTATATATATATATATATATATATATATATAAGGTACTAAAATTATTCTAACTATATATATGAAGAGCATAAATAAAATTTTTTTATATAATCATCTAATATAAAAAATAACAATCAAATATTTAAAAAAATTATTTGTAATTTTATGACTAATAACATTATTTATGAATATTTGTATTTTAATTATTTATGACTAATAACGATGGTTTTAAGATTTTAAAGTGTGAAATTTGTTTATATATTATTTATTTTACTTGTTTTTGAATTTGTTTGTAAAAATATATAGGTATATATATATATATATATATATATAATTTTTAATTTTTTAATTTATATACTCGGTTTAGCAATTGACCCGATAACTTAGCCGTTGAACCAGTAATCCGGTGACTCGAAGGCTTATTCGGGTCAATAATCGAGTCGGATTTGATAACTATGGTTTGAAAGTGATCATAGATGAGAGCTTGTTGGAGTACTCTAAATGTGCGAGTATTGGTAGAATGGTTTGTGATAATTATGGTCGTTAGGTGATCAATTTCTCTAAATTTATTAGGTATACTTCACGCAAGTTTAGTGTTATTAGAGAAGGCTTGGTCACGTTGAAGGATTTGGATGTCACTAGATCTATTTTGGAAACTTAGTGTTTGTTTGGGAGCACATTGAAGTCACCGCATCCACGTTTCCTCATGCATCAAACATGGTTGGGAAAATTTTGGGATGTTTGGCAGCATTTGTGTTAAATGTGGTTGAAGCATGAACTGGTTTGGGAGCAACATGTAAGTAATATTAAACAATCTAAAACATCCTCAATCATAAAAGCATGAAAAGGAAGCAGAAACAAGGATAAAAAATGACCTCTAGCCATTGTTAGTCTTGAATTTGTGCCACTGGATTAAGATACTTCTAAAAACTCAATATCTTACTTAGATGGTATGATTCTGAGTATTTTGTGCTTAGAGACCTTTAACCCACTCAATGATATAATAAAATTGTTCTCCCATCAAGAACACATAGTTTTTAGGTAGTTACCAAAATTGGGCATTATTATTATTATTAAATAATTAATTAATGGTCTGAACACTTAATTTTTCCTCAAGAGAAAATAAAAAAATAAATTAAAAATAAATTAAAAATAAAGGTAGTTTCATAAATAGATACCTTAATTAAATCCTTTAAAAAATAATGGATAAATAAATTTAAAAAGAAAGAGAGAGAAGATGATATAATTAAGAGCAGGAGAGAAAGGCGTAACTGCAAAAAAAAAAAAACTGATCCCAATCCCTACGGGGACGAAGCCACAAAGCTGACGTGGGGGTGTGTCGCAAGTTGAGGAATAGATAACCATCCACAACCCTTCGGCACATTAGGATGAATCACAATAAATACGAGAAGCAGAGCACGGCGTGGAAAAAAAGCCAGAGTCGTGAGCACAGAAGAAAAGAGCATCAGAAAACAGAGAAAAAGAGTAGAGTGAGAGACTTAACAGAGAAATAGAAAGAGAGCATAGCAAAGAGAAAAAGTGAAAAACAGGGGGAACTTTTTTCTGGACACCACTCACAAGCGAAGAGAAAAGAGAGGACGACGGAGAGAGAGAGAGAAATCTTCCTCTGTTTTTTTACGTAAAAACAGAGAAGATTTTTTGCCATCTTTGGAGTGCAGTTGAAGGAGAAAACCAGTAGAGGAGTATTCACCAACATCTTGTGCATTTAAGGAGTAAATTTCGTGACCAAAGAGTGAAGTTCCTGCCACAAGTTAAGCCAAAACCGAGGAAGGCAGTAAAAATCCAAAACCAGAGTTTGAATCCGTGAGGGTAAACTTTCTTCATTCTTTCATCTTTCTATGGATAGAGTGAGTTTCATACACCAAAACTCAATGCTAAGAGCTTAAAAGAAGATTAAAATAGAACCAAAAACCAAAAATCATGGACAGAGGCAAAAGATGTGAAGAACCATGAAACTTGAGATATTTTTTTTTTTCAAAACTTGGTTTTAATTCTTTTTTCCTTTGTTATAGGTTATAATGGATAATTATGTCCTTAAAACACCCAAGAATAAGTTCTGGGTAGGTCTGGGAATCAAAAGAGTAAAAAAAAATATATAACTTGCATGGGAGGGATTAAACTGAAAACAAATGAAAAGTTTGCAGAGAATGTTCTAATTTTTAAAAAAATATATTTGCGACCTATGAACATAGAGGAATCTAAATATGGTCTTAGATCATGAAAAGGATAAAAGGAAAATAATCACTTAGGAACCTCGATGAAACAATAGAAAGGTAAGTATGCATCCTTTTTTTGTTGTTATCTTTCTTTCTTCCTTTTGATGTTGTTTTACGTAAATGTATGTGTGTGTGTATATATATATATATATATATTCCAGTGTATGTTAGTGCATGTTGCATATTCATGTGTGTATATGTGTGTGTGTGTATGATTTTGTATATATTGTGTGTATATGTACATTATATATATATATATGATGTGTTAGTATACATTTTTTTAAAATAAATTTATTTTTGAAATAATTTCAGAAAATCCAAAAAATATATTTTCTTGTTTTTATTTTCAAGATATATTCAAAAAAATCTCAAAAAAATTAAAAATATATTCCCCTTTTGTTTCAAAATCCAGAAATAATTTTATTATCCTATCGCGATTGTTAGTCAATGCTGAAAGATAATAAAAAAATCAAACAATCTTTGTTGGGATAAGAAGTTGATTTCATGACCCATTTTCTAGGTACATGACCGGCACAATGATGAATATCCCATCACTGTAAGCCTTTCGATAAATTCTACCCACAAATAAAATTATTAGTCATTATCTCTATATTCTCAAAATACCATTCCTTAATAAATACAAAGAAAATACATCAAATTTTCTTAAAAATAATAGATCCTCAATACAAAATACATTATCATACTGAAATACAAGTCAAATACCAAACCCCTGACCTAGATGTCCTAGACGGTTACAAAGCAACATATTCTATAACAAAAGGAGGGCCTACCCGACAGCGGTAAGGTCCAAAGTGATCTACTCCTCTAGCGGATGTTCTTCGGTGGCAACTTGATCTGAACAAAAAATTTGTACAGAGAGTGTGAGCTTTTAAACTCAGTGAGCAAATCGGCCTCGCGTTAATAAAATTCAAATACATCACCAGTCATGCAAACATATCCAAAGGCTCAAACTCAACCAATAGACATAGTTAGAAATTACATACAAGAAGATAAAAATTCATCCAATTCAACAAACGTTACAAGTACTCATCAATGGCAATATGTCCCGGAGAGCGCACATAGGCCAGCTCACCAATTCTGTATATTTCCGCCATGACGCACAACCTCATCCTCTTAGCTAGGGCGCCTCACGGATCTATTGCCGATCCGGGCTATATCCCTAGTGAGGGAATCGTTGTCTCCACACTCGTTGGTCAAAACACCCTTTAAACCGGGTTTTCCGCCTTGCCTTGAGAGGGGGTACTGTTCCGCTCAATCACAATCAATAGTACAGTATTTCATATCATAATCAGAAGCACAATATAATATTCATCCATATAACAGGTATAGTATATAACTATATTATAGGTTTATAAACCACAATTCAAGATAACAATTAAACTGTTTTGAAGAGATTCAAACTTCACATCATCATGAGATACTTGCTTCTTCTTATCCATACTTCTGGATTAATTATCTCATTAGATTCGTCATTTTGAATCTAATTTTCCCCTATGAATCTTGGGAGTGTCCTACGACATACTTTTTATCACCAGTAATGCTAAAACTCTATTAAAACGGTGTCGTTTCACTCACTTGGATTCCGTACGAGTATCGCTTCTCTAAGTCGTTACGGACAAGAGTACCCAGGTGAATTTCAGTGTTCCGCTACAGAGATTTTCATAAAAGATTAGAGAAAATACGTTATGATTGTTTTCGTATAGATACTGTTCATACGTACGATTACTATTCATATGGTTACTATTCATAGATACGATTACTATTCATACATACGGGTACTATTCATACCAGAAATAAAGAATACAGTCTGTAAAAGAGTATACCAGGTAAGTTTCCAGGAAAGAGTGGAGGGTCACAATGGACACACTTAAAAATCAGGTCTTTTCTTAGCCAGAACTTTCCTAGACATGTATTCTTCACAGTTTACATCTTATTTCGGTAATCAGAGAATTAAAATAACATATAGACAGCTAAGGACAATTTTTCTGATGTGGAAGATCAGCCAAAGCTGCAACCACATAGCATACTTAAGAAAATAACTTCTAAAATTTGAAAGACATAGAAAGAGTATAGTATCCTTACCTAAGCAGAAAAGGAAAAGCCCAAAATCTCAGAGGCCTAGCGTCGGAGCAAGAAAAACTTAAGGAGAGAAGAAGAGAAGTTGAAGGTGTGAGTTTAGAAGTGAAATGAAATGACCTATTTATAGGAAAAGTCAAGGGTACTATTTGACACTATACACTAATAAAATATTCAATTTACTATTCATGAAAATGACATTTCTAATAATGCAATTTACTGTGCACCTTAATAATTCGACTTACTGTATAAAACGCGGAAAGACAGGTGGCTTTGAATTTTTTATTACTATTGGAAACTTAAAGGGAAAACTGTCCTTTCACTTTAAACCTTTAAGTTTCTTTTCAATTCAGTCCTTTCAATTTAGCCCATGAGGGTATTTTACACATAAAACGTTATTTTCTCCTACAAACTTCTTTCTAGTTTTCTCTTATGATCAAACCACTTCTAGTACTTGACATTTTGATTATATAAATGAACAGTACCATATACGTAAATAGTATTATATGGGTAAATAGTACCATATACTGAAATAGTAACAGTAGTTTGTAAACACGCATTTATATTTTATTTTTCATGCGTATTACAGTTGACTTTGTTAGAGTGGATCTTCCCGTATTTTTCTAAATCAAGTACTCACTATGTGATCGTATAACGATGTAAGTGAGGAAAGTTTTCTCTTAAAAATAAACCTGTTGAATTCAAACCCTTTGAAAATTAGATGAAACACTCGCTAAGTGATTGTATAACAATGCTTATGAGGAAAAGTTTCCAAAAAAAAAACTCTCTTTTAAAATAAATCCCAAAAATTTAAAAATATTTCTTTACAAAAAAAAATGTCTTTCAACTTATGAACTACGTGGACTTTGATCCCAACAGCTGGGTACGTAGGCCCTAGGCATTGCCTAGCCAAGTCTGTCTTTGTATATTTATTTGTTCCTTCCTTTTCTTTTATATATATATATATATATATATATTGTTATCTCTTTCTTTGGTGATTTATAAGCGTAATTTTGAGGTGACTGTTAAATAATTGTATGCTTTTTAAATCAAACGTATGGGGTGCCTAACACTTTCATTATGCGGTTCAACTTCTGAACTTAGTTTCTTTTTAAACGCAGACCATCAAATTTTAGGGTTTTTCCAAAGTTTTTTTCTTAATAAATAAAATTTTGGTGGCGGTTCCAAATAAAATTGGTTTTCAATTTCGAAAGCTGACTTTATACCATTTTCTTTTTCTAGAAAATGCCGGCCAGTCACATTTCGAGTGTGACAATTTGGCGACTCCGCTGGGGAGTAATTCGAGAGTTGATATTGATTTATTAAGTGTGCAATTAAATTTGATAGTCATCTTAATTACCCTTATATTTGATTTTTATTTTTATTTTATTTTATTTTTTTATTTTATTTTGTCTTGTATATATTTACTTGTACATTTTTTTTATTTTTTTTATTTATTTATTCTAATTACGATCTTTTATTTTATTTATTTATTTTAATTATGCTTATATTTTATTTTATTTTATTTTATGTTATTCTATTTTTGTCTTATGTATATTTATTTCATTCTCCTCACACATTATGTATTAACACATTTATTTCATTCTCTTCACACATTATGTATTAACACATTTATTTCATTCTCCTTACACATTATGTATTAACACGTCCCTTGCACACACTAGCTCTATACCCGGGCTAAACGAAACCACATGATAGAAGGAAGTCTAGTGATGTCGCAGAGGGTCTATCCCTTGCGGGGATCACGAAAGCTTCCGCTCAAGCTGTACCTCTTTTGTTAGTATAGAGTTCAGAGAGAGTATAGCTCTTGTGTCCTCAATGTTAGCAATCAGAGATTCCCATGAGTTTTTAACTATGGGAGCAGTTTGAGGACCTTTAAATCCACAGGATTAGAATTCCATCTGAAACTCATCACTATTAATTGGCCTAGAAGATCAATCAGGGTAGACTTCATCAACATAGAAACCCTCAAGTATGACACATAGAAAACACTTTTTTTTTTCTCATTTATTAATTTTTGTATAATCTTTTCTTTTCTTTTCTTTTATTATTATTATTCTTTATTTTATTTTTCCCACTTTGATATATTATTTAAATTATTTCTCTTTCTATATCCAATAAAAATAATTTTCAAACAACAATGGTTCATAAAATTTTTTTCCCCTTTTCTTCATTCTTTTTTTTTGAAAAAGAAACTTTTAATTTCTACATAATTCATTTTCCCTTTTCATTACACTAAATTAGTTTTATTTTCTCTTTCTCTTAGAGTTAACTTTTGAAGCACGAGTGAAAATAGTTTTTTCTGACAACTGTTCTTCCCAAAAACTCATGAAAGAAATGAAAGCTCATCAAGAACGCGAGGGTGATGCACTATCCAGAGGCTACCATAGCTCATTACCAATAGAAGTCAAGGTAACAGTTAAGGTCAATTGTCTTCAAGAGCTCACGTCCCATCACGAATTAATGTCTCCAATAGAAAAAGATTTTTTGTCAAAGAAATTTGGAAGGATTGCTGATTTATTATATGTGAAGCCTCAAGAAATGGCAATTCTAGTGATGTTGAATTATTAGGATCCATCATTCCGAGTTTTCACATTTAAAGATATGGACACGACTTCCACGATAGAAGAATATGGACTTATGCTTGGTATACACTTAAACAATCATCAACCAATCTATGTACCGAGACATGTTAGTCCATCCTTGCATAAGATAGCTGCATTTTTTGGGATGTCGTATGATCAGATGAAGAAATCAATGGTGAAAAGAGGAGAGACCACAGGATGGGAATTGAGCTACATCTTAAAAATTCTAGACGAGTTCAAAATGCGTCATGATGGAAAAGTCTATCTTGATTTGTTTTCCTTAGCAATCTATGGGTCTGTGCTTTTCCCTTCAACCATAGGGATAGTAGATCAGAAAGCAATTGATGTATTTTTATCGATACTACATAATGGGGTTAATCCGGTCCCAGCGATCCTGGCAGACACTTTCCTATCTTTAAATCATAGTCGGAGAAGTGGAAAGGGAAACCTCTGATGTTGCATACACATATTGTATGTCTGGGTATTTAATCACATCTTTGTAAAGAAGTATATAATTTATGGGCCAATATCAAAACCTGTAGAAAGATTCTTACGTTCTCCTGTCAAACAGAAAGACAAACAAGGATGGATTGACATCTTTCAATCCGTGAACTCATCATCTTATACATGAAGCTTATCTGGGATGGAAGTAAGAGGTGTTTTACTATGGTGCTATAAATTTCAATGTGTGCCATTAATAGGGTCAAGAGGTTGCATAGCATATAGCCTTGCCATGGTTCTAAGACACTATGGTCAGATGCAGTATATTCCCAGAACGCGAGGTCTAAAGGAGGTCAAATTTGAATATCAAAATTCATATAGCAAAGAATTATGGGAGTAAATTCGAGTTGCATAGGAAAATATAGAAATAAAGGACTATAAAGAAGTAGGGCCATTTGAAATATGGACTACTCTTGAATACCCGCAATGGTTTAAAGAAAGGGGAAAAAAATGGTGTTGACCCAAATGATCAATGCAAATCAACCACCGAGTATTAGAACGGACCTTCGAGACTATGTCGAAGAAAACAAGATGCGTGAAAAGATTGATTATGCAAAATTAACTGAAAAACTAAAGAAGGTAGCTGGTCATAAAAGAAAGAAAGAGGAAGAATGTGAGCAGTTGATAGAGAAGATTCGAAAAATGGAAGAAGAGAATGAGGAACTTTGTGCTAACCTTGTTCGTACTTCGCAAGCCAAAATTGACGCGTTAATATCTAAAGTAAGCTAGTTGTCCGAGGCCTTAGATGAGCAACAAGGCTGTCACGTCCCAAAATCTGAGCACGTGACCGGCACGGAAAGTGAATTTCATTTCACCTCCGTAAGCCTATTTTTTTTTTCTCTTAAGCATCATACCATTCTTTTTCATGCAACCAAACCGAGTTCTCTATACAAACTACAATTATTCACATTACATCACTGAATGAACCTACCCGATTACAGAGATTTCTAGATTTATACAACTTAGAATAAGACTTAACTATTATACCTTTATCCTGAACAAATGAAAAGGTAATCATGGACTAAGGATCCATAATTCCTTGTTCCGATATTTACCTTCAGCTGTCAACTCTGAAAAAAAATATCAATAAGAGGGGTATGAGCAAACCACGTGCCCAGTGAGTAGATAACACAACACTATGACAAAAAAATATCATGCATCATAATGATAACATGCAGCAATCATACGTAAATCGATCATCATATGATATAATATTATTCATAAAACTTCACAACAATATCCAAGTAAATCAAATACATTTTAACATAATTCAAAATTCACAACAGCAATCGGTGAAATCAATTTCACACACATTTCCCGTACCAACCGGGTCGTCCAGAATACCTCTGGATCATTGCCCGCGGCCCCCGCCGCATCCACCCTTATCGCTCCATTTATAATCTCCACCCTTATAACTTCACATAAATTTCTCCATGGGGTGCACCACCATGCATTTCCTTTCCAGTCAAACACAATCACAATCACATATAAAAACATCCTCAATCATAATCTTGAGCCACAACATAATCGATGTGGTTCCAGCAACATAGCATGTATACAACATAACCCATAATATAGAACAATTATTCAACAATAACATACTTCAACTATCCGCATATGAATGAACTCAACAATCAGAGTATGATACATTTCAACTCAGTTCACATGCCATTCACAATCCATCATATAACCTCAATTCATGAGAAAATAAGAAAATATAATTATATACATCACCTGGCACGTTCCACAATTGTTTATGTCTCATCATCCACATCATTCTCTTCAAACTTGGATATTCAACATATTTTCACTATGATGCAAAAAGTCAATAACAAAGATATTTAATCATAGCAAGTATTAACCCACTCACCTGGATTTCATGCTCTCAGCACTCCCACCTTGCACTTGACCATTCCTATTGTAACCAGATAAAAACCATCAGGGTTACGAAATAGAGAAATTTCCTACCACTACTCTCGACCTTCATCCACTTCTCAAATCATAACTCCTAACTGGTAATGAATATACAGATGAAACTTATACCATTGGAAACTAGACTCAAAGAGCTTTTCAACGATATTAAAAAAAAATCGATGCTACAGTAACGGTCAACGATCAACGCAGCTACAGTAACGTTGACCGAGTCAATGCTACAGTAACGAGAAAATCTGGAAAAATTTTCTTGGTGAACAGTAATTCTAGGGAAAATTTTCGATGTTCTTCGTGTTCTTCATCCAAAAATCCAAAAATCATATCTAAAACAACATTTCTTTTGATTTCTTCCATGGGTTTTCATCCTTAATGTCTAAGGAGTGTTTTAACACCAAAACCCCCAATTTCTACCAACAATCCAAGCTCTCAAATCTCAAATTTTCATCAAGAACACTAACTTTTTTTCAAATATCCAAATTCTACGAATTTCTCCTAGTTTTCTCCAAATTTCTTGTTCTAATAACATCATAAACCACCTAGGAATGTTTTAGATTAACATCCACACTTAAATTCATCCATTAAAATATTCTACAAAAATTTTGCAAAAATGATAACCAAGGATTTGATCTTGTAATAAGAGGAAGAAGAAGAAGAACATCAACTTACCAATCATCCTAACTTTCATAGCTTCCTTTCCAAAGCAAAAATTACATGAATGATTGATGAAAAAATTCCTTTGCAAGCATAATCGAGAGAGAGAGAAAGTGAAGCTACGGGAGGGAGGGAGAATGAGAAAAAGAAAAGAATAAGGAGAAGTGTATACGCGTGGGCCCCACCAATTTCTTTTTTGATAAAATCGCTCATAGCCACCTTAGCTTATAAGATTTGTTCACTTTAATCCCTCTCGATGTCTCAAATACCACTTTAACCTCAAATCAATCATCTCTTCGGTACCGGACTCATAATTCATTCTCATAAGCTTTATTCTTCCTCTCAAGTTCCTATTTGGTCATTTCTCAAAAGTAATCCATATTTTCTTTTCTTTTCACTTTAGTCCTTGAGAATTTGTAAAAATTTCCTAAATTAAAAATTAAAATTTCTATTCCCAGATTTTCTTCACTAATTCAAAAAGTAAATTTTTCACGTAATTAAATTTTTCACTAAACTTCAAAATAGGCTTTAAATATTCATATAAATTCTTGGGATATTACAAAGGCTATATTGACATGTATCAGCAGAAAATAACATACGTAAAAGAGGATGCGCAACGTCTAAGGGCAGAAAAGAGCCAAGCTTTAGAAGAAGTCATAGGAAAAGAAGAGGCTATTGTTAAGCTACAAAGTAAAAATAGATACTTGGAGTCTGAGGTGCGGTGCATCAATCACTTGAAGTCTGATATGGAGCATATCACACAACAACATAAAGAAGTAGTAGACAAAAATAAGGAGTTAAAATGAGGCTAAGCTAATTTGACGAGATTGGCTACATGAGTGAAGGAAATAAAAGATCAGGCTACATCATTTAAGCTCCCAAAAAAGGAATTGATAAAATTGTACAAAGAAAAGAGCTCTTGGAGATGTGGAGTTGCAATTGAATATTTTGTTTAGATATGAAATTATGATGCAAATGTTGATATATTCCAAATTTGTGTTAAATTTTCTTTTATGTAAAATGTCGGTGTTATCCGAATTTTATAAACATGCCTCTTTGTCTAAAAATATTGATATCAATTGAATTCACATGAGTGGGCTCTTTCACCGAGAAATGTCGGTGTCATCCGAATTTCATCAAGTAATATCATCATGATTTGACCGAGATCAAGAGATTTCATGAGTTTTCGGGAAACGCGTCCTCATTCTCAAACAACACACTCGTGCTTCAATAAAGAAATTTTTCAAAAAAAAAAGGGTAATGATAACGTGATTAAATAAGTTTCTCAACAATGATTCTTCATCTTTCTTTTCAGAGAGAAAAGAAGAAAAAACTTCATCATTGTGCTTCCTAAAGGAAAATCGTCTAACCAGGCCCTACCATCAACTCATGTGTATAACACCCGTTCACGGAATAACTCAATGGAAAGCCAATTAGGTGACAACCAAAGAACAAAAAATGACACCACCGTGCGCTTGGAAGCATTGGAAGGGAAACTTGCCCATATGACTGAAATGATTCTAGCATTGACAGAAGCAATGAAAGGAAAGAAAATAGATACATCTGCTATCTCCTCAATGCCTATAGCTATTGAAACCCAAGCTGAGACAAATAACCCTATGTCAGCATATATTAACCCGAAAGTAAAAGCGAATGAGACAGTGGTCATTCCCACACCAGACCAAGGGACAGATACCCAAGTAAAAATAATAGATACACTTGGCCATACTAACCTTAATTTAGGGGACGATGCCACGCAGGGATATCTTGGTGACGACCCTATATGCACACTATAGATTCCGGTCTCAAGGATCGATAAAGAAGATAAGAGTCTTAAAAAAGAAATTGGAGAAGTTAAAAACCAGTTGTATGCCTTACGAGAGCCAGTATCTTGGGGATCACTATAATTGGATAAATTATGTCTGACTCCTGAGATAACGATCCCGAAGGAATTCAAGATGCCAGAATTCTCCAAGTACGACGGCACCGGAAACCCGCTTTACCACATGAAGTCCTATTGCACTAAGATGTGCGTCTGGTCTCGTAATGAGAAATTCTTGATTAACTTTTTCCCTGAAAGTTTAACCGAAGTTGCATCACTATGGTTTATGCAATTAGACCAATCAAAGGTCCAAAAATGGGGGGACCTGGCAGACTTGTTTATAAAGCAATACAAGTTCAATTTGCAGACCGCTGGGACCAGAGAGCAGTTGAAGGTAATGATAAAGAAAAATTCTGAAACATTCAAGGAATACGCCTAGAGATGGAGGGTAATGGCATCATAAGTGCAACCTCCATTGATCCATTCTGAATTCCGTTCCTACTTCATCCGCACCTTACCAGATCCGTTCTATAGAATTATGCTTGGAACTTATGTCACTGACTTTGCAGACCTAATTGAGATTGGAGAAAGAATCGATGCAGATATTCACGAAGGGAAACTCTCGAGTTGCCAAGTAGAAAGTGGCTCAAAGAAAGGGCAACCTGTGAAGAAAAAAGAAGTAGAAGTAAGTTACGTACAGCTGATAAAACCATATCCTCAACAACAATCTTATTCTTATCGGCCGAACAATCAAAGCCAAAATCAATAGAGGCCAACTAGACATGCTCAATGGGGAGGAGAAAGGGCCCCACAACCAATGGATAACCGCCCATGGCTAAATTTCGGTACAACAAATGCCGAGTTATACAAAAATTTGTTAGCCGTCCAACTCCTAGGACCTCGGCCTGCAAAGGTGATGAACCCATCATATCCAACATAGTATGATCCTAATGCTACATATGATTTTCACATGGGAACTGTCGGGCATTCGATTGAAAACTATCTGGCATTTAAAAGAAATGTGTTAGAATTGATTGACTCTAATCACATCCAGTTAAAGACAGGGGATAATTCTACCATCAGAAAGAATTCTTTACCGAGTCATGAGCAGCAAGTAAATCTTATTGAAGAAGAAACTAAGCCATTGAGGAGTCTAATTGACTCTAGTATACCAATGAGGTGTCTGTATATGGGTCTCAAAGAAGCAGGATATATATCGAAATCTTTGGGAGTTAGAAGAAATGAGAACATGGAGATTCATAACTTGAAGTATTGTGAGTACCACCAAGCAGAAATGGGGCATGATATTAAAGGATACTGAGAATTCAAGTCCTTGATCAAGAAAATGGTGGCTTTTGGAATAGTTGTCCCTGGGAAGGCACATGAAATAATTTGCGCGACATCAGAAATACAAAGCCGAGTTGACAAGAAGAAGATTAAGTTAGCATACTATATCATTAACCCCACTCCTCAAGCTATAACTCAACCTAGACTCTCAGCTCAAAGGCCATCTGTGGTCATAAGTATACCAGCACCATTTTCCTACCAAAGTAATTGTGCAGTGGCGTGGAGATATAACAGTTGAATGAAGTTTTCTTCTAGCAGCATAACGATGACTAAAGCTCCTAAGGAAGAGGTCTTAACAAATATAGCCAACGCAGGGGAATAACTCGAAGTAGTAGAATCTACCTTCCTATCCAAACAAAGAAGGCCAACAAAGAGAAAGAAGTGATGGAAAAAGAGCCTAAAATTGATGATGAGGAATTTTTACGAATCATGAAACAAAGTGAATATGATATTGTAGAACAACTCAAAAAGACTCCTGCTAAAATCTCAATATTATCACTGATCTTGAATTCCGAGCAGTACTGACAAGCCCTGCTGAAAGTCTTAGGGGAAGCTTTTGTACATCCAGAAGTTTCACCAGAAAAAGTGGCAAGTGTGATGAACATCACTAAATCATTGGCCACAATCTCTTTTTCAGAAGAAGAAATTGTTAGAACTGCTGCTAGCAAACCAAAAGCTTTGCATATCACCTTAAAATATCATGGATTTATCATTGCCAAGGTTCTAATTGATGGTGGATCAGCTTTAAATGTCCTACCACTCGCCATGTTTGAGAAACTAGAATTATCACAAATGGAAGACAGTGATATGATTGTGAAAGCATTCGACGAAACTCGAAGGAAGGTATTAGGCATGGTCAACTTACCCCTCGAAATTGGTCCATGCACATTTATGGTGAGCTTTCAGATTATGGATATAGATTCATCATATACCATGCTTTTGGTTAGGCCATTGATCCATAAAGCAGGTGTTGTGCCTTCAACATTGCATCAAAAGGTAAAGTTTATTGAAGGAGAAAGAATAATTACCGTAAAAGGAGAAGAGGAATTAATGGTGACTATGCCAAGTTATGTCCCCTATATCCAGGCTGCTGAACAAGTGATAGAGACAACCTTCCAAAGTTTGGAAGTCGAGGCAACTAAGGAATCTGGCAAAGATGTAAATTTAGTAGTAGCAAGCATCTTAAAAAGAAATGAATTCGAAGCTGGTAAAGGGTTAGGTGCAAACTTGCAAGATATTAAAGAACCAATTGCTCTCCCAGTGAATGCAAATAGAAATGGGTTAGGATATAAGCTCATGATAGAAGATCAAATGAAAGAGAAGTTGACCCTAAACAAATGACATGAGAAGCTGAGATCCCACATATAAGAGCTTCATTTCCAGCACCTTCCGAAGTGATAAACCAACTTGAAGTTTCCATGGTTACTAAAAGTAAGGAAGTTGTGCAAGTACTCAAGGCCTGGATCGTGACTGAAGACACTGGAGAACTATTGAAGAATTGGGAGATTGAGAAAGTCAAAGATGTTTTTAATTTAGAGTAATTATTTTCTTTGTAATGTTGTCATTGCTTAATCATGGATAATGCTTTTATGGAACATGAAGAGAAGTTTAAATTAAATTTCTTTTAGTTTTGCCACATCTACTCTATTCTTTTTCTTTCTATTCATTTCTCTTTTATTTCTTTACCCTCTAGGAAATTGCGTTCCTCGGAACTCCTGTCTAATACAGAAGTTCCTAAGATCTTGTCAAATGGTTTACATGTTACCATGGATATGCAAAACCATGAATCTGATGATGAAATAGCCCAAATATTTGATAAAATCTTTGAATCCACCGAGAAAGGAATAAGTCCTCATGAGGAAGTAATTGAAGTAATAAATATGGGGACTGAAGAAAACAAAAGGGAGTTAAGAATTGTCGACAATCGCGAAAAGAAAGAAATGGTTGATCTGTTCAAAGAATAAAAAGATGTCTTTGCATGGTCTTATCAAGACATGCCAGGACTTGATCTAGGAATCACTTCTTATAGGATTCCTTTATACCTAAATATTGAACCAAAGAAGCAGAAACTAAGGAGATTGAGTGCAGAAATGTCCCTAAAAATTAAAGAAGAAATGACGAAGCAACTCGATGTTGGTTTCCTCCAAGTTGCCCTATATCCCTAATGGGTGGCTAACATTGTACTTGTGCCAAAGAAAGATGGGAAAGTCAGAATGTGTATAGATTAAAGAGACTTAAATAAGGCTAGCCCAAAGGATGACTTTCTTTTGCCTCACATTGATATGCTAGTTGACAACACAGCACGTAACCACCGTTATTCATTTATGGACGGTTTCTCTGGCTATAATCAGATCCCTATGCATGAAGAGGATAAAGAGAAAACTACCTTCATCACTCAATAGAGAATTTACTGTTATCGAGTAATGCCATTTGGGTTGAAGAACGTTGGGGCAACTTATCAGCGAGCCATGGTAGCATTATTTCATGACATGATGCACAAAGAAATAGAAGTATATGTAGATGACATGGTAGCCAAAACTACTGAAGGGGAAAGCCATGCAACGGTCTTAAGAAAGTTGTTTGAGAGGCTACGTAAGTATAAGCTCAGGTTAAATCCTAATAAATGTATCTTTGGAGCTTTATCTGGAAAACTGTTGGGATTCATTGTAAGCCAAATGGGGATAGAGGTTGATCCTGACAAAATAAAGGCTATAAAAGAGATGCCACCTCCGCAAACAGAGAAAGAAGTTCAAAGCTTGTTAGGGCAGTTGAATTACATTGCAAGGTTCATAGCAAATCTGACCTCGACTTGTGAGCCCATATTCACATTGCTGAGGAAAAACCATACTGGGAAATGGGATGACGATTGCCAACAAGCCTTTGACAAAATCAAATACTATTTGTCAAAACCCCCAGTCCTAGTTCCCCCGTCACCAGGGCACCCATTAATCTTGTATTTGACAATCTTACCTGGATCAATGGGAATGGTGCTAGGTCAACATGATGAATCAGGCAAGAAAGAACAGGCGATTTATTACCTAAGCAAAAAGTTCAATGATTGTAAAACACGATATGCCATGATTGAGAAAACTTGTTGTGGGTTAGTGTGGACGACAAAAAGGTTGAGGCATTATATGCTCTACTATACAACCTGGTTAATCTCCAGAATGAACCCTTTGAAATTTATTTTTGAAAGCCCACACGTGGTTGGAAGGGTTGGAAATGGCAAGTGGTATTGTCTAAGTATTATGTGGTATACATGACAAGGAAGTCCATTAAAGGGAATGTGATAGCAGACTATTTAGCGGAGCACTCACTTAATGAACACTAACCTCTGGACTTCTATTTTCCTGACAAGGAGGTTTTTGCTATTAAGGAAGAGGAAGATAAAGTTGATGAAGAAGGAAAAGAATGGAAAATGTATTTTGATGGGGCTATAAATGCAAATAAGAATGGCGTTGGAGCTGTAATCGTATCACCTGAAGGAAAGCAATTCCCAATAACCATCAAGCTGGAATTCGATTGCACAAATAATATAGCAGAATATGAAGCATGCGTCGATGGTTTACAAGCAGCCATCGCTTTAAGCGTAAAAAGCTTAAAGGTGTTTGGTGATTCAGCCTTAATAATCTACCAGGTGAATGGAAAATGGCAAACCAAAGACTCAAAATTAGTGCTATATCAAAAGTACTTAACTCAACTACTTGACCAATTTGAAGAGATTAGCTTTCACCACATGACGCGAAATAAAAACCAGTTTACAGATGCCCTGGCTACCTTAGCAGCAATGATCCAACTCGATTGTGGGGTTCATGTCCAGCTAATCCAAATCAAATCATGTAGTACACCTGCACATTGCTTGAGTACAGAAGAAGAATTTGATGAACATCCTTGGTACCATGATATAAAAATTTATATGGAAGATAGGGTTTACCCAGAAGGAGCTACGGAGAATGATAAAAAGACAATCTGATGCCTAGTCATGAATTTCTTCATTACTGATGGTGTTTTATACAAAAGGAGTCACGACGGTACACTTTTGCGGTGTGTAAATTCAAAAGAGGCCCAAAGAATTGTGACAGAGCTCCATGAAGGGATATGTGGGACCCATGCAATGGCCATACTTTGGCTAAACAAATTCAAATATGTGGATACTTCTGGATGACTATGGAAAGGGATTGCATTGAACATGTTAGAAAATGTTACAAATGTCAGATTCACTCAGATAAAATCAATGCACCCCCAGTTCCATTACACAACTCGACAACATCATGGCCATTTGCAATGTGGGGCATCGACGTAATCGGCCCCATAAATCCAAAGGCATCAAATGGACATTGTTTCATCCTAGTCTCCATTGACTATTTCACCAAATGGGTAAAGGCTAACTCGTATGCTAATGTGACTCAAAAAACCTTCACCAGGTTTATGAAAACCAATATAGTGTGTCGATATGGTTACCCGAAAGGATTATCACAGATAATGCATGGAATTTGAACAAGGCAGAAATTAAGAAGTTTTGTGAACGATTCAAGATCAAACACTACAATTCAACACCCTATCGACTGCAAATGAATGGAGCAATAGAAGCCGTAAATAAAAACATCAAGAAGATCATTGAAAAGATGACAGTGACATACAAAGATTAGCAAGAAATGCTTCCCTATGCATTACACGACTATCGAACTACTGTACGTACTTTAATTGGGGTAACACCTTATTCTTTAGTTTATGGGATAGAGGCCGTGACACCTATTGAAGTAGAAATCCCGTCCTTGAGGGTCCTTATCGAAGCTAATTTAAATGAAGATGAATGGATAAAGACTAGGTTTGAGCAATTGAATATGATCGAAGAAAAATGATTAGCTGCTATTTGTCATGGACAGCTGTACCAAAAGAGGATGGCTAGGGTTTTTAATCAGAAACTTCACCCCAGGGAATTCAAGACTGGAGATTTGGTCCTAAAGAAAGTGTTGCCAAATCAAGATGATCCCAAAGGCAAATGGTCGCCTTCATATGAAGGGCCTTATGTGGTTAAATATTCCTTCTCAGGGGGTTCATTAATCCTAACAGATATGGATGGTCAAGAGTTATCGAGACCTGTCAACTCTGATGCAGTCAAGAGATACTATGCTTGAAGAGGGCTTAAAAA
This sequence comes from Biancaea sappan, assembly GCA_037074585.1. Lineage (NCBI taxonomy): Eukaryota > Viridiplantae > Streptophyta > Magnoliopsida > Fabales > Fabaceae > Biancaea > Biancaea sappan. Next base: position 49,540,833 of record CM073496.1, on the reverse strand, counting down.
AAAGAAGAGAAAGAAAGATTAAACTCGTTGGGCCGAAAACCTAAAAAGGCGACTCAGGCAAAAATTAGAGCTCATCAAAGCTTACTAGATTAAAAACATGGAAAATGGTCTAAGAAAAATACAGGCAAAAAAAAAAAAAGGCTTGCTAGACTAAAAACCCAAAAGGACAGTCTAGGTAAAACTTAGAGTGACAAAGAGCCCTCAAAGCGCTCAAAGAAACATGAGAAATAGAGAGTCAGACGCTTCAACTTAATTCCTCCAATGCTCAGAGGCATAAAGGAAGATGTATAAGATTGAAGCATGATTAGGTCATCAGTCAGCGCTCATGATAACTTATCTACGGTAACGTGACAAATCAATCAGCAAGTCGGCTCAGGAATATACAAAGTACATTTTATAAAAGAACTACTTTGATTACAGTTCTTTAATTGTCTCGAATTTATTTTGTTGTTCTCACCATTCTAACAATGTGTCTTCTGTTCAAACTTCCTAATAAATGAGGATTATTCTTTTAGTAATGTCTCACCTACCTAGAAAATATCTCTTTAAATCTACATGACAATTACCTCATTTTTGTTTCCACATAAAGCAAATTAAAGATAAGGACAACATTCAATTTTACATAAAATATCCCATCTAATGACTTATCAAGCTCCATTTTCTTAATCTATGAGAGCTCTGGATTATCATTCAAGAAACTGGTTAAGATGAGCACATTATTCAATGACCTCATGGTGTCGCAACCAAAGGCACTTCAAAAGACAACTTCAACTATAAAATTGGGGCAAAATTGGAAAATGATTATGGTTCTATCTGACGACACAGTCGAGAGCACACAAGCTTGGTTAGATGAGAATCCTGACGAAACACGACAATCTACTGGCAACTAAGTAAGTTTTTTCCTCTAAAAGTAGCATCCCTGACTCTTTTAAATAAAATAAGTCAATCAATAAATTGATTTTCTCTTGCATCTCATGCACACCTTTAGAATTTAAGTAACCTTAAAGCCCTAACTGTTAAGCACTCAAATGTGAAATTGTTGAATACATGAACTCTCTACCAGCATTAGAAATTGAGATACACAAAGTCTATTTAAAAAAAAAAAGAGAGAGAGATAGGTAGATATTTTGATCTTTGACCAAAGATTTAGATTTGAAAGTCCTATCATTTTAAAGCCCAGAAACGACCGGCACCATCATTTTAAAGCCCGAAGACGATTGGCACCAACCATTTTAGAGCCCGGAGATGACCGGCACCCATCATTTTAAAGTTCGGAGATGATCGGTATTCATCATTTTAAAGTCCAGAGATTACCGACACCATCATTTTAAAACCCGAAGACGACCAGTACCAATCATTTTAAAGCCCAGAGACGACTTGCACTCATCATTTTAAAGCCTGGAGACAACCCGTACCCATCATTTTAAAGCTCGGATACGACCGGTACCATCATTTTAAAGCCCAAAGACGACCAGCACCATCATTTTAAAGCCCGGAGACGATTGGTACCCATCATTTTAAAGTCCGAAGATGACCGACAGTCATAATTTTAAAGCCCGGAGACGATCGGCATTCATCATCTTAAAGCCCGGAGATGACCAGCACTCATTATTTTAAAGCCCAGAGACGACCGGCACTTATCCTTTAAAAGCCCAGAGACGACTGGCAGTCATCCATTCAAAGCCCGAAGATGATCGGGACTTATCATTTTAAAACCCAAAGATGACCGGCAGTCATCATTTTAAAGCCTAGAGACGACCAGCACCCATCCTTTAAAAGCCCAGTGACGACTGGCACTCATCCATTCAAAGCCCAGAAATGATCGGCACTTATCTTTTCAAATCCTAGAGACGACTGGTACTCATCTTTTCAAAGAACGGAGACGACTGGCATCCATCATTTCAAAGCCCGGAGACGACCGACATCCATTATTTCAAAACTCGGAGACGACCGGTACTCATCATTTCAAGGTCTAGAGACAACCGACACACACCATTTCATTTAATTTTGAAAAATTAAGTGTTCTTTATCTTTACTCACTCCTTAAACTATATTATTTCAATTTCATTTTCATACTCTAGTTTAAAAAGTGAGTAAAGATGGGCAACTGTGAACACTTAATTTTTCCTCAAGATAAAATAAAAAATAAATTAAAAATAAAGGCAGTTTCATAAAATAGATACCTTAATTAAACCCTTTAAAAAATAATGGATAAATAAATTTAAAAGAGAGAGAGAGAGAGAGAGAGAGAGAGAGAGAGAGAGAGAGAGAGAACATGATATAATTAAGAGCAGGAGAGAAAGGCATAACTGCAAAAAAAAAAAAACTTATCCCAATCCCTACGAGGACGAAGCCATAAAGCTGACGTGGAGGTGTGCTACAAGTTAAGGAACAGATAACCATCCATAACCCATTGGCACATTAGGATGAATCACGATAAATATGAAAAGCAGAGCACGACGTGGAAAAAAAGCCAGAGTCGTGAGCACAGAAGAAAAGAGCATCAGAAAACAGAGAAAAAGAGTAAAGCGAGAGACTCAAGGGAGAAATAGAAAGAGAGCATAGCAAAGAGAAAAAGTGAAAACAAGGGGAACTTTTTTCTGGACACCACTCACAAGCAAAGAGAAAAGAGAGGATGACGGAGAGAGAAAGAGAGAAATCTTCTTCTGTTTTTTTACGTAAAAACAGAGAAGATTTTTTGCCATCTTTGGAGTGCAGTTGAAGGAGGAAACCAGTAGAGGAGTATTCACCAACATCTTGCACATTTAAGGAGTAAATTTCGTGACCAAAGAGTGAAGTTCCTGCCATAAGTCAAGCCAAAACCGAGGAAGGCAGTAAAAATCCAAAAACAGAGTTTGAATCTGTGAGGGTAAACTTTCTTCATTCTTTCATCTTTCTATGGATAGAGTGAGTTCCATACACCAAAACTCAATGCTAAGAGCTTAAAAGAAGATAAAAACGGAACCAAAAACCAAAAATCATGGACAGAGGCAAAAGATGTGAAGAACCATGAAACTTGATATATTTTTTTCAAAACTTGGTTTTAATTCTTTTTTCCTTTGTTATAGGTTATAATGGATAATTATGTCCTAAAAATACCCAATAAAAAGTTCTGGGTAGGTCTGGGAATCAAAAGAGTAAAAAAAACCATAACATGCATAGGAGGGATTAAACTGAAAACAAATGAAAAATTTGCAGAGAATATTTTAATTTTTAAAAAAATATATTTGCGACCTATGAACATAGAGGAATCTAAATATGGTCTTAGATCATGAAAAGGATAAAAGGAAAATAATCACTCAGGGACCTCGATGAAACAATAGAAAGGTAAGTATGTATCCTTTTTTTTGTTGTTATCTTTCTTTCTTCCTTTTGATGTTGTTTTACGTAAATGTATGTGTGTGTGTGTGTATATATATATATATATATATATATATTCCAGTGTATGTTAGTGCATGTTGCATATTCATGTGTGTATATGTGTGTGTGTGTGTATGATTTTGTATATATTGTGTGTATATGTACATAATATATATATATATATATATATATATATATATATATATGATGTGTTAGTATACATTTTTTAAAATAAATTTATTTTTGAAATAATTTCAGAAAATCCAAAAAATATATTTTCTTGTTTTTATTTTCAAGATATATTCAAAAAAATCTCCAAAAAAATAAAAAATATATTCCCCTTTTGTTTCAAAAATCCAGAAATAATTTTATTATCCTATCGCGATTGTTAGTCAATGCTTAAAGATAATAAAAAAAATCAAACAAAAAGACAATCTTTGTTAGGATAAGAAGTTGACTTCGTTAGAGTGGATCTTCTCTTATTTTTCTAAATCAAGTACTCACTATGCGATCATATAACGATGTAAGTGAGGAAAGTTTTCTCTTAAAAATAAACCCGTTGAATTCAAACCCTTTGAAAATTAGATGAAATACTTGCTAAGCGATTGTATAACAATACTTATGAGGAAAAGTCTCCCAAAAAAAAATTCTCTTTTAAAATAAATCCCAAAAATTTAAAAATATTTCTTTACAAAAAAAAACCTTCCAACTTACGAACTACGTGGACTTTGATCCCAACAGTTGGGTACATAGGCCCTAGGCACTGCCTAGCCAAGTCCGTCTTTGTATATTTATTTGTTCCTTCCTTTTCTTTTCTTTTTTTATATATTCTGTTATCTCTTTCTTTGGTAATTTATAAGGGTAATTTTGATGTGACTGTTAAATAATTGTATGCTTTCTAAATCAAATGTATATGGTGCCTAACACCTTCCCTATGCAGTTCAACTTTCGAACTTAGTTTCTTTTTAAACGCATACCATCAAATTTTAAGGTTTTTCCAAAGTTTTTTTTCCTAATAAATAAAATTTTGGTGGAGGCTCCAAATAAAATTGGTTTTCAATTTCGAAAGCTGACTTTATACCATTTTCTTTTTTTAGAAAACGCTGGCCGGTCATATTTCGGGTGTGACAAATGGATTGAGTAGTTAAAGTTTAAAAAATCCCTATTGTTATGGACCATTTTCCACACCATTTAAAATTTAAATGGTGGTTATCCAACATTCTTCCACTTGGTCCGTAAGTTATAATATTCTCAGTCCATCAATATTAATGCTTGAAAAGAAACATAATACATGAATCATGGTGATAAATCCTTTGAAAACAAGTAATATCTTCTCTTCCATGTATTACAATGCATCATGTTTCTTAAACATTAGCCCAAATTTCTTAATAAATAAACCCAAAGTTTATTCAAGGTACATACTTTAATGATATTTCTCAAAATCAAAAAATGTATACACAAAAGACAAATATGAGAAACATCACAAAACAAACAGAGTTTCTTTAAAGTTAAAATAATTCGTTATAATAACAAAATTACATAGTGGATCCAATACTTATTCTAACCACATGATCCTTAAATTTCAATGGTTCTCCTCCAAGATATAACTCCACCGGAAAATATAAAAATGTATCATGATGTTGATTTTCTCGAATCAACACAACCAGAGAAGTCTGAATCAAAGTAGTCAGTCACTTTCAAATTATCAGTTCGTCTATACATAAGTATGTAATCCTTAGTCCCTTAAAGATATCTCAAGACTTTCTCTGATATCTTTCTAATATTCCAATAGCAAATGAAATGATAGGCCCTGTACAAACCTGAGCATATATCAAGCTCCTAATAACAGAAACATATGGAATGTTCTTCATTTGTTCCCTTTCAAAATCATTCTTCAAGTATTGGTTCAAATTAAACCTATCAGCCTTTACAATGGGAGATATACTAAACAATAATTCATATGAAATCTCTCTAAAATTTTGTTGATATAATTTCTTGAGATAGACCTAAGATACCTCGATGTCTATCCCTATAAATCTTAATGCCAATGACATCAGATGCATCACCTATATCCTTCATATCAAAATTTTTAGAGAGAAATTGTTTCACCTCATATAGTATTCCCTTATCATTGGTTGCAAGTAAAATATCATATACATATAGGATAAGGAAACAAATTTTATTCTCACTAATCTTTTGGTATATACATCAATTCATAATGTTCTTAACGATGCCAAATGAACAGATAACATCATGGAATTTTAAACACTATTGATGGGAGGCTTGTTTTAATCCATATATGGACTTCTTTATTTTGCAAACTGTAATATCCCAAGAATTTATATGAATATTTAAAGCCTATTTTGAAGTTTAGTGAAAAATTTAATTACGTGAAAAATTTTCTTTTTGAATTAGTGAAGAAAATGTGAGAATAGAAATTTTTATTTTTAATTTAGGAAATTTTTACAAATTCTCAAGGACTAAAGTGAAAAGAAAAGAAAGTATAGAGGACTTTTGAAAAATGACCAAGTAGGAACCCGAGAAGAAAAATAGAGCTTATGGGAATGAATTATGAGTCCGGTACCGAAAAGATGATGGATTCGAGGTTAAAGTGGAGTTTGAGACATCGAGAGGGATTAAAGTGAACAAATCTTATAAGCTAAGGTGGCTATGAGCGATTTTATCGAAAAAGAAATTGGTGGGGCCCACGCGTATACACTTCTCCTTATTCTTTTCTTTTTCTCATTCTCCCTCCCGTAGCTTCACTTTCTCTCTCTCTCGATTATGCTTGCAAAGGAATTTCTTCATCAATCATTCATGCAATTTTTGCTTTGGGAAGGAAGCTATGAAAGTTAGGATGATTGGTAAGTTGATGTTCTTCTTCTTCTTCCTCTTATTACAAGATCAAATCCTTGGTTATTATTTTTGCAAAATTTTTGTAGAATATTTTAATGGATGAATTTAAGTGTGGATGTTAATCTAAAACATTCCTAGGTGGTTTATGATGTTATTAGAACAAGAAATTTGGAGAAAACTATGAGAAATTCGTAGAATTTGGATATTTGAAAAAGTTAGTGTTCTTGATGAAAATTTGAGATTTGAGCTTGGATTGTTGGTAGAAATTGGGGGTTTTGGTGTTAAAACACTCCTTAGACATTAAGGATGAAAACCCATGGAAGAAATCAAAAGAAATGTTGTTTTAGATATGATTTTTGGATTTTTGGATGAAGAACACGAAGAACATCGAAAATTTTCCCCAGAATTACTGTTCACCGAGAAAATTTTTCCAGATTTTCTCGTTACTGTAGCGTTGACTCGGTCAACGTTACTGTAGCGTTGACTCGGTCAACGTTACTGTAGCTGCGTTGACCGTTGACCGTTACTGTAGCATCAGTTTTTTTTTTAATATCGTTGAAAAGCTCTTTGAGTCTAGTTTCCAATGGTATAAGTTTCATCTAGATATTCATTACCAGTTAGGAGTTATGATTTGAGAAGTGGATGAAGGTCGAGAGTAGTGGTAGGAAATTTCTCTATTTCGTAACCCTGATGGTTTTTATCTGGTTACAATAGGAATGGTCAAGTGCAAGGTGGGAGTGCTGAGAGCATGAAATCCAGGTGAGTGGGTTAATACTTGCTATGATTAAATATCTTTGTTATTGACTTTTTGCATCATAGTGAAAATATGTTGAATATCCAAATTTGAAGAGAATGATGTGGGATGATGAGACAAACAATTGTGGAACGTGCCAGGTGATGTATATAATTATATTTTCTTATTTTCTCATGAATGAGGTTATATGATGGATTGTGAATGACATGTGAACTGAGTTGAAATGTATCATACTCTGATTGTTGAGTTCAATCATATGCGGATAGTTGAAGTATGTTATTGTTGAATAATTGTTCTATATTATGGGTTATGTTATATACATGCTATGTTGCTGGAACCACATTGATTATGTTGTGGCTTGAATTGTAAATGACTGAGTTGTGTATGTGGCTCAAGATTATGATTGAGGATGTTTTTATATGTGATTGTGATTGTGTTTGACTGGAAAGGAAAAGCATGGTGGTGCACCCCATGGAGAAATCTATGTGAAGCTATAAGGGTGGAGAATATAAATGGAGCGATAAGGGTGGATGCGGCGGGGGCCGCGGGCAACGATCCAGAGGTATTCTGGACGACCCGGTTGGTACGAGAATTGTGTGTGAAATTGATTTCATCGATTGCTGTTGTGAATTTTGAATTTTGTTGAAATGCATTTGATTCACTTGGATATTGTTGCGAAGTATTATGAATAATATTATATCATATGATGATCGATCTACGTATGATTGCTGCATGTTATCATTATGATGCATGATTTTTATTTTGTCATAGTATTGTGTTATCTACTCACTGTGCACGTGGTTTGCTCATACCCCTCTTATTGATATTTTTTTTCAGAGTTGACAACTGAAGGTAAATATCGGAACAAGGAATTATGGATCCTTAGTCCATAATTACCTTTTCATTTGTTCAGGATAAAGGTATAATAGTTAAGTTTTATTCTAAGTTGTATAAATCTAGAAATCTCTGTAATCGGGTAGGTTCATTCAGTGATGTAATGTGAGTAATTGTAGTATGTATACAGAACTCGTTTTGGTTGCATGAAAAAGAATTGTATGATTTTTTTTAAGAGAAAGATAGGCTTACGGAGGTGAAATGAAATTCACTTTCCGTGCCGGTCACGTGCTCAAATTTTGGGACGTGACACAAACCAAGTGCTCACCATCACTAGATGTGAATCCTTCTGGATTTTTCATATAAACCTCCTCCTCTAGATCACCATTGAGAAAAGTTGTCTTAACATCTATTTGTTGTAATTCAAAGTCAAAATGGGCTACTAATGCCAACATAATACTTAAGGAATCTTTCTTAGACACAGGAAAAAAGGTTTTTGTGTAGTCAATTTCTTATTGTCTTGTATTGCCTAATGAGTCTTTCTTCACCCATTTACATCAATTGGCTTTTACACCATCAAGCAACTCAACAAGATCTCATACCTCATTGTTTTTCATAGAATTCATCTCTTCCTTCATGGCATTGTACCATAATTCTGACTCTTGACTACTCATGACTTGTGAAAAGGATTCAGGATAATTTTCAGCTCCAATGTTGTAGTTAGATTCTTATAGATACACCATATAATCACTAAGGATTGTTGACTTTCTTTTTCTAGTAGACGTTTGTAATGTTGAACTAACAATTTCTTGAGGATTATGTTGTTCAACTAGTTGTTCAATATTTTCTGAAATTTCTTGAATAATTTGATCTACTGAAATATTGTCAGTACCTTGTAAAACTTCAAAAATTGGTTGCTCAACACCGTTTGAACTTAAGGGGTGTTGTGAATAATAACCAATCTGTCTTTTGAAGTTAAAGGCTGATCTCTCATAGAAACTATGTTCTGAAATTGATCGTTCCCACTGACTAAGTCATTCTTAAGAAATTTTGCGTTTCTTGATTCCACAATCCTAATATTGTGAGATGGACAATAAAGTTTGTATCGTTTAGACCTTTCAGCATATCCAATAAAATACCCATTAATGGTCCTTCGGTCCAATTTCTTTTTTTATGGGTGTAAACTCTTACTTTAGACAGGCATTCCCATACTCGTATATGTTGCAAACTCGGTTTCCAACTTTTGAATAACTCAAAAGGTGTCTTTAGGACAGCGTTAGTTGAAACTTGGTTTAATATATACATTGTCATTTTAAGAGCTTCAATCCACAAGAATTTAGGTAGCTTAGAGCTACTAAGCATACTGCGTACCATGTCTATTAAAGTTCAATTTCTTCTTTCTGCTACACCATTTTGGTTTGGAGAACTAGGCATAGTGTATTGGGTAACTATCCCATTTTTTTGAAGAAACTTTGTAAATGGACCAGCCGCTTGTCCATACTCAGTGTATCTACCATAATACTCTCTACCTCTATCAATCCTCACGATCTTAATTTGCTTTCCACATTGTTTCTCTACTTCTACCTTGAAAACTTTAAATGCATCTAATGCTTCACTCTTATTATGAAGCATGTAGAGGTAAATATAACGTGAGTAGTCATCTATAAAGATGATAAAGTATTTCTAACCATATGCGTCTATGTCTAAATAACAAATATTTGAATGTGTGATTTCTGATATGTTTGAATTCCTCTTGGCACCTTTCTTTGACTTGTTAGTCTGCTTGTCTTTAATGTAATCTACACAAGTATCAAAATCAATAAAATCCAAAGTAGTAAGTACTCCTTCATTGACTAATATTTTAATCCTATCCATGAAAATATGTCCTAATCTACGGTGCTACAAACTAGAGGAATCCTCATTCATAACACATCATTTGGTGCCAACTTGAACATGCATGAAATTATTAGTCACATCATTTTGTAAATTAAGAGAGAAAGGACCATCAAATAATGTACCATTCCCAACAAGTTCAGATTATAAAATAAAATAAAAGTAATGTCCGAAAAGTTGAAGGAATAACCAAAAGGTACAAGTTTTGAAACTGAAAATAAATTTCTAGAGAAACTAGGAATATAAAATGCCTTTTCTAATTTTAAAATGAAACCACTACTTAAAACTAGACTGCATATCCCTATGGCCTCCACATGCAAATGTATCTTGTTTCCTGAATAGATGTATTGTTCAGTTCCCACCAACTTCCTTACATTTTGAAAGTCCTACAAGGAATTTATGGATTGTTGATCCAAAATCAATCCACCATGTGTTATGTTTAACATCTATCATATTAGATTCATAACAAACAAATGAGATTGGGTTACCTTTCTTCTCAAGCCATTTCTGAAATTTGACGTAATTTTTCTTCATGTGTCCCTTCTTTTTACATAAGAAACAGTTAGACTCCTTCTTTATGTCAACTTGGGGAGCTAGCTTGTCCTTCCCCTTTTGTTTGGCATGATACTTCTTCTTTCCTTATGTTGCCATAAATACACTTTTCCCTTGTTCCATTATCAGCCTCCCTTCTTCTTGAACAAACAATGGTAAAAATTCATTAATTGACCACTTGTCCTTATGTGTGTTGTAAAATATTTTCAAAGGTCCATATTGCTGTGGGAGAGTGTTCAATATATAATGCACTAGGAAAGAATCAATCATCTCAACTTCAAGTCTTTTTAGTTGAATCGCTATGTCTCTCATTTGCATAATGTGCCCACGTACACCTTTCACAGTAGTGAGTCTTAAGGATGAAAACTTCATGATCAGGGTGTTGGCAAGTGCCTTATTTGTAGTCTTAAATTGTTCATCAATGGCCTTTAGCAATGCCTTAACATTATTATACTGCATGACAGAACCATGAATACCAGCAGAAATCTTGGTTTTAATCAGCATAACGCTCAGGCAGTTAAATTTCTCCCATTGCTCATTAAGAGCAATTTTAGATAGAGTGTTGGTTTCAGAAATAAGTGGTTCATCTTTGCTAATAGCATAGTCAATGTCTATGCACCCTAAGTGAAGAAGAATCATTTCCTTTCAAATCTTATAGTTTTCACTATTCAATTTGGGAATATCACAGTTAATATCAGAGATATTTATAGGTTGCATAACTGCAAACATGAATCAATACATACTTAACATCAATTTGAGGCAAATAGACAAATATCATAATTTATCAATGTAAATCATGTAAAAATTGAATCTAATGACATAAAATTACCTGTGGACTAAATTTTTAATTCAATTAGATTCTTACTAAATAACAAAGTTATCAAATTTTATACCTAAAATAATTTGATATTCTATCTTTAACTTTATAATAAAATTACTAAATTATAATCCATAATTCTTGAGGGTAAATTATGAAAAATTATTTAATATTTTATCCTAATTAATTATACAAATAAATTCATGTGGGATATAATTTGTTATATTGTGCATAATTAATCACAATTAATGTCTATAATTTCCTTATGTGATCCTAAACACAATACATCATTTTATTTAATTAAAGGTGATGTGACTAATCTCTAATTAAATATGATTTTATGAATCACTAGACATTAAAAATCGTATATACATAAAATTACTAATCTATTATACAATTTATAATTTTTTTATGTGATCATAAACATAATTTTATTTAATTAAAGATGTTGTTACTCCCTAATTAAATAAAATTATAAAGATCACTAATTATTAATTCCAAAATTTTTATTCAAATTTAATTGCAAAACACAATATGAAAATGAATAAAAACAAGTTTAATGTAATTAAATATTTTTCCCATAAATTGTATGTATAAAAATAAACAAATATTATACATACAAAGAAAAAACAAATTCAATCACACAAAAAACTCAAACACAACGCCACATGTGCTATGCTTAACTTGCCATGATTCCCATACATGTTAGTCAGCCGATGAATCATCCCATTCGCCACTCCAATACCAAAAGAATCATTGACAACATATTAAAAATAATAGTTTATTATTAAACAAACATGACAGTTTCCTCTTCAACAACATAAATGTGAGGGCATCGTCTTCAACCTCCATATGGGTTTTTATGACTCGATTTCTATCCATTTTAGGACCCGACTCCATTTTAATCATTTATACATCAAAATTAATGTTTCAAATCATAGAATTCATAGAAAAATGATTTCCTCATGATCCATAACATTATTTTGCAATGAAAGATTCTAAATAAGAATTTGAAAATCAACCGCATAAATATACGACATTGACGGAAAAAAATTTTAGAGTTTAAAACCAACAAGACAGAGGCTAAAACAGTGCTCTGATACCACATGTAAGTAATATTAAACAATCTAAAACATGCTCAATCATAAAAGCATGAAAAAGCAACGGAAACAAGGATAAAAAATTACCTTTAGCCATTGTCAATCTTGAATTTGTGCCACTGGTTTAGGATACTTCTAAACACTCAGAATCTCATTTAGATGGTATGGTTTTGAGTATTTTGTGCTTAGGGACCTTTAACCCACTCAATGATATAATAAAATTGTTCTCCCACTAAGAGCACATAGATTTTAGTGGGTTATCAAAATTGGGCATTATTATTATTAATTAATTAATTAATGGATTGAGTAGTTATAACTTAGGAGTTTTAAAAATCCCTATTTTTACGGATCATTATTGGTCTAAAATACTATCTGTAAGTGTGTCCAGTTAAAAAATAATATAGAAAGTGAGTAGAGTGTCGATCCCATGAGTATTATGGAAGTCAAATACTAATTTCGTTATTTCTAAATTATCTAGACGATCAATTTTTAATATGTGAGATTAAACTAAACTAAGTTAAATTAATGGCAATTAACTAAATTATTGATATTGACAATAATTAACACAAATAAACTAAGAAAAGTACTACGAATTTGCACATTATTAAATCGTTAGAGATCCGATTTCACTACCCTATCCAACTATGAGTGAATTTCCATTTTAATCTAAGTCTTTAATTTCTATATTCATGATAGAATTCTCAATTCTAATTAAAATCCAATTCCTTGGCGAATTAATACTCTAAACCTAATCAAATTTTCTAGTTCCTTGAACCAATTAAATTAGGAAAAGACAGTAAGCATAGGTGAATTCGTTCAAAACCACACAAAAAATTCATCAATTCTTAGATCAAATTTACTTATGACAATTATTTCAATAGGTACATTCAATATATGAATTTTTCAATTCTCTGTACGAACTCTAAATCAATTTTCAAGTGATTAGTTTGAAAAAGCAGTAAGAATAGAAATAATTGCTTAATGAGAAAAACAAATACTTAGAATATTACTGAAAACTTAATTCATTTCATTCAAGAGAAGCTTCATCTTCTCCCTAATAAAGAAAGTCTAGCCACTAATGACAAATAAAATATTCATAATAACAAAATTCATGAATTTTACCATTAAACTAAAAAAGAATAAAAAAAAAGATGCAGAAAAGAAGAAGATGATGTGAATGAATGTCTCCCAAAAGCTTCTCCAGTCTCTACATGTCCCAGATTCTGACTTCTTCTCTCTCCAGCATATTCTTTTTCTTCTCTTTCGTCAAAATCTCTTCCCAATCTTTCAAATCTAAATTCAAAAATAAAAGACATCAAATCCAAAAATAAATCAAAAAAAGAAAAACATAAAAATATAAAAATCATTTTTTTTCAATCCTAAACTTAAATTAAATCCTAAAAGAAATTAACCAAAATAAATTTAAATTATAAACACAATAAATTATAAAATATATGATAAATCTTAAAGAAAAATTAATTCTCTATAAAATTAAACTAAACAATTAAAAAGACTACATAAATTCAGAAAAAAACTTAAACACTTTATTTTACTCAATTTATTTATAAAAATATAGGTTAAATAACTCTATAAAATAGAGTTATCAACCATTTTCCACACCATTTAAAATTTAAATGATGGTTATCCAACACAACATACCTCGATTTGGTTCAACATGGATCGACGAAGCTTTTGTGGTGAATTTAACATGGTTGGTGTGTTAAGAAAATTCTAGTTCCTCCTCTATCGTTCTCGGTTTGGTTCATCTATAAATAACACACTTCTCCTTCCCTTCCTTGCACAACTCACAGCAGAGAGAGAGAGAGAGAGAGAACTATTTTTCCACGTGAAAACAAGGGATTTCTCCACCCCATGAAGTGCAGTCGAGAAGGAATTTTCTTTCATGTTTTCATCATTTTCATGGGTAGAGTGGATTAAATAACTATAGCTTAAGTTGATTCAAGCCTTGGAGCTAAGTAGAAGACCCAAACTGAGATGAAAAACTAGAAAATTTGCATAATAGAGGAAGATAACATGATGTTCATCGTGTAAGTTTAAGAAATTTCAAAACTTGGTTTTAATTCATTAATTGCCTTGTTTTGGGTTGGAAATGATCAAACATGTCCTAAAAACATTTAAGATAAAGTTCTGGGCAGGTTTGGGAAGCAAAACCAAAAGATGGACATATTATATGTATGACAAGGACTAAACTGAATAAATTCAAAGTTTATAAGGGTTGATTTAATTTCAAAACAAAATATATTCTTAATCTAGGTAACTAGATGAAATGAAATATGATCTTAAACCATGCAAAAGACAAAAGGAAAATTTTGACCAAAGATCTATGTGAATAAATAGAAATTTTTTTTTGGTAAATAACAAAATTGAAGCAAAATTCAGTTTAAATTAAATTTATGAACTGGATAAATAGGGACTGAACTGAAAATTAATTTAAACTAATAAACCAAGTGAAAACTAATTTAATTTGATTAAGTTAGTTGTACATATTTATATTATTAATATCTATATTATGTATGTATTTGTGTGTGTGTGTATGTATATATATATATATATATATATATATCTATTCTTTAATAAGAAAAAATTTAGTAAAGTTTACGATGAGAAAATTATATGAGGATTTAATTAAAAAGTAGAAGAATTTATTGGAAAATAAATCATATTAATTACAATAAAAGTTTAAATAAAAATTATTAGATGTAAAATTATTTTAATAATCTAATTAGAGAAATGACCTAAGAATTATAATTGAAATTGGGAATTTAAAAAAGTTAACTTTAAATAAATAACAATAAATAATAATGGTACTTCAAAAATAAAATATAAAATTTATATTATTTCTGGTAATTACACATCTCAAAAAATATTTACACCAACATTCAAACATCTTATTTTACTCCAAACCACGATAACTCAAATGTCTTTCAAACATAAATCACGTTTATCTAAACTCAAGTTTTTTCCAATCACATTCAATCAAATCTAATTTATCTCACCTATATTTATCCACTGATTTACTAAACACACCTTAGTTCCTTGAAGTTTTGTTTATCATGAAACATGCTGACATGAAAACTTATACTCTTGGTACTATTATTAGTGTTGTTAATTTCTTTCTTTTTTAGAATAACAAATTTCAATTACCACATGTTCTTATAACACGTTCTCATAGAGCTTACTTTGTTAATTAATTTTAGTTCTATTGAGTTCCTTAGATGCTAATTCCATATTATGCTTTCCTTTTCTTACTAAAAAAATGTAGAGAAAATACAAATGTCACTTACAAGTATTGCTGATTTATTGACTAACAAATTGAAATTAATTATTTAGAATAAAGTTATGATTTCAAACCTTCCAACACAGTTTTGTATGATTTTAGATCTCAACCAACATAGAGAAAATACCTCTAAATTAGAGATTGTAAACATAGGCTTAAACTGAAAAAAAAAAATTATCAAGAAAAACTTAACAAGCATAAATTAAATCAACCCTAACAACCAAATCAAACCACCCCAAAAAACCGAACCAAACTAACTAGAAAATAAACTGAATAAATTCCTCTAGTCATATAATCAAATTGTTCACTGGATTCAATTGAGCAAAAATCAAATTGAATGAAAAATGCAAATAATCTTTTAAACTGTTCGAATCAGCTTTTACCACCACAGGTAAAATACTTCACCTTTTCAGCTTAGGAAAAAGTTCATTTGAAAAAAACAAAAAAAGGCTTAACGTCTTTTTTCTTAGGTGCACTATATACTAAAAAAGATATTCCGAAAAGCACTTCAGGTCTAATATACGAAAACCCATCCAGAAAGCCACTAAAAGCGTGCGTTAAAGCATTGATTGCGAGGCAAAGGATGACAAACTTGCGTCTAGCAAAGATGCGAAATGGTAGATGGTAGTAGGAAAGCATAAGCAGTGTGTGGTTCTTAATTTCAGAAAGGAGAGGCTGTGTATTAAACTAAGCACCTGAAAATAAAAATGAGCCAAAGCAATAATAAATTAATAGATAATTAATTTCCCAACTGAGGAAGGATCTACCATTCACACCCAATAAGTAGCAGCTGTAAAATAATAACAATAGAAACACTACTGACATAGTCATTAACACAATTAACTTCCTGAGTCAAATTGGCTGTCTGAAGAATGTATCCCATCTGAGCGTCCCATTAAGAACCACAGCAAGCAGATTTTTGGGCAGGTTGAGCAGCCCCTGCTCCCTGATCTTGTTGGTTAATCTTGATTGTCTGGGGCTGCAAAGAATCAATTGGAAACTCAAATGAGAATTAAGCAGGCAATTAAATTCAGTACATTTAGTCCAAAACCACACCGCCAGCCAACAATGGTAGGTATCTGTGACATAAATGATAATAGTCAAAAGACGATCAATCATAATATTGAAGTTCATATAAAAACCTCAGCCTTTGAGTCAGTATCTGCAAGTCTTTGTTTGATGTCCCGAGCTATTGAAAAGAAAACCTCCTCCACATTCATATTTGTTTTCGCACTCTGTAAAATCCAACCCTCAGCATTACGTACAGATCAGCAACATAAGCATGAAACTTCTATGAGAGTAGTAAAAGTTACTTACAGTCTCGAAGAACTTTATGCCATATTCATCTGCCAGGGCTTGACCCTTTGAAGTTGGAACAGCCTAAGAAAAATATTGGAGATTAAATAGAAGATAGAAAGCCATACACGAGCATGCAACATGCACACCCACAAAGGTGAAGAGTAAGAGCGAGAGTGAGTGAGGGACAGACCCTTTTGCTTTCATCCATGTCAGCCTTGTTACCCACCAGTATCTTGTTGACATTGTCAGAAGCATGCTGCTCAATGTTGCGGATCCAATTCCTAATATCTGGACATGAGATGAAATCAGTCAAACACTCACAGGAATCTGAATCCATTCCAAGTATGGGAAGCTACCCAAAAGGACAAAGTTGAAGAATTAAATTTTACTGAAAGAAATAGCTTTTTCTATTAACACACACAGGTTTAAAGGAAAAAGTGAAGAGAACGAAGAAATTACTGTTAAAAGATGACTCGTCTGTGACATCATACACAAGCAAAATACCCATGGCTCCACGGTAATAAGCTGCAAAAGAAGAATTAAATACTTGTGTCACAGGCTAAACAATTTAGATATATGGAAGGATAGCAGAACAATGGAAATTTATGGATAAGTATGAGTGACAGATCAAAGGCATACACTTTTAAACTAAAGTTAAATAACGTTAAGAGAACTGATGCTTAAAACCATATAGAAGTTGGACAACACTGAAGATCCAAGTATTTGAATAAGCCTAATACCTTAAATTTATCAAGCACAGCCTAAGACCAGACGTCAGAAAAATCTTCCAGATAATCTAATAGACAAAAGCATGCCATCTCATTGCAGCCGGCAATCTTGGAACGAATGAAAAACCATAGAACATCATCCACTGATCATCCTTTAACATTAGGTTTTTGGAGTACAGCACATTTTAGAAGTACGTGTAGCATTTTTGCCAACTAAAATTTTTCCAGCCAGATCAAAGTGGACTGTTTTACAATAAAATGCTTTATAATTTTGGAAGTATATTAGGCATTTGAACTGCCAACTAAAAATTTTTCCTGCCAGATCAAAGTGGATCGGTTTAAATAAAATGCTTGGTGATTTTGAAACATCCCAATCAGTAATAAACAGCATATACCTACTAATATCCAAGAAAATACAATTCTTCTAGAGCTATGCAACACATCCTATCATCCATAACACAAACCAAAAAACTCAAAAATCTTCATAATTAAATGGACTGCACAGATTACCTTCCAATTTGGAAGAACAAAAAATAATCAAAAAAATATATAAAAAAGGTCATCAAATATATCACCATCCTAATATGTATATTCCATTAGTACAAATGTTTAAAAGCTGGATATGAAAAAAAAGCAAAATGGACACTAACCAGTTGTAATTGTTCGAAACCGCTCTTGACCAGCAGTATCCCATATTTGCAATTTAATCCGCTTGCCATCAAGCTCTATTGTCCTTATTTTAAAGTCAATCCTGAAGAGAATCATTTCATTGCAGTAGTAAGATTAAAGGATTCACTTCAGGAGTCAGGACAGTAAGAAACAAAAGAAGAAAATAAAGATTAGGTGATCAGAGCAATAAAGGCATGTACCCGATGGTGGTAATGAAACTAGTTGTAAAAGATCCATCTGAGAAACGCAACAGGATGCAACTTTTACCTACACCTGCAAATATGAACAAAACAATCAGAGCCAAAGACAACTTCACAGTATATGTTTCCCTAATTGACAGATGCAACAGCGTAAGCAAAAATTTCAAGGACCATCACTGTTTTATACTCTACAAATCAGTAAAACGGTAATGGGCAAATATTAGCAATTTCGTTGCCAAATAAATATTACCACCACCCAACGCAAACATTTTGTTTTTTTAATAAACAATGCATGGCGGTTAAAGGGCAAACTAATACATTGTTATGAGGTAAAAATAGAGAGTCACGGGTACCATCATTTTAAATTTCAAGAATTCCTGCACTGAAAGGGTCAAGCAAATGATAATCACAATCAAAGATGCGCCCGCCAAAAACATGAAGAAGAAGCTAGTTGTACTACTAAAACCTATGGATTATTGCAGTCCCTTGCATGACGGAAGTAATACTGCATTTAAGGATGAAAATAACATTAAAGAGTACAATGGCACGGCGAATGCTTAAATCAGGCAGCTAAGAATGCCCTAATCGTTCTCCTATTCAGGATCGCAATATATTTAGGGCGGAGAGAGAAAGAGAAGAAAAGCTTCATATAGATAACATAATAGCTCAGTCAAAAAAAAAAAACGAATCGGCAGCAGGAAGACAGCAATTTTTTCAACACTAACTAAACATATCAATTCAAGGAACACAACTTCAAAATAGATTTCTTTTTCAATGCAAAATCGTACCGCTATCGCCGATCAGGAGGAGCTTTATGAGATAATCGTAATCGGCTCGGGCTCTTGCAGGTGGGGCAGCCATCGAAATTAACGCAACGAGAAAGATTGAGACTAAACCTATTCACAGAAGCTTCTGTTTGTGAGTGTAGAATAACTACAACAATGGAAATTGGAATTGAAAACTACCATTTTATCCAAAACTAATTGACGAAAATCAATGAAAGAAAAATCATATCCAAAAGCGGTTCGATAAAATAAAAGAAGAAAAAAGAAAGAAAAATACCAGATCAGGAAGAAGAAAGGAGGAGGTTGAGATCTGAGGAGAAAAAAAGGGAAGAGGGAAAGCGTCCCTGATACGTCAGCACCGGT
Source organism: Biancaea sappan (assembly GCA_037074585.1). NCBI lineage: Eukaryota > Viridiplantae > Streptophyta > Magnoliopsida > Fabales > Fabaceae > Biancaea > Biancaea sappan. The sequence continues at coordinate 49,521,325 of CM073496.1, read as the reverse complement.
CGGCCGTTGAAAAGTGTTTTCGGAAAAAGAATTTTCTCAGAACAGTGTCTCTGTTATTATTACTTATTTGGCACTTCCTGAGTACCGCTTGCCATTAGATTATCTCTCCCATTGTGATTGGCGTCCATCAACAGATCAACTGTACCTCAATAATTTAGCCTTCAAAGATATAAATAAATAAATAAATAGGCAAGGCAGCAAACCCGTGAACGGCGCTTGAGGAAGCGTTAATTCAAAACGACTGTTTTGAATCCTTCACCTGAGAAAAATCAATTAGCTTGAACCAAAAAAAAAAAAAAAAGAGGACAAATTATAAGATCTCTCTAATCCTGCTTTGGAATAATTTTTTTGTCATATATATATATATGTGTGTATATATTGTTAAGTTTGATTCTAATCATCTTTCTATTTTGAAAACAAACTTCGGTATTATTTAGTTAGAGTTCATTAATTTAGTTTCTTTGCTTTGCTTAAAAACTAGCAACTTGTTGAGTATGAGAGAAGAAGAAGAAGAATGAGGGCCAAGTATAGTAAAAGGCAAGTGATTCGAGTGTTCTTCAAATTTGATTTCAACCTCTGAACCGGAATAACATAAACATCATCACTTAAAAAAAAAAGAGGAATTCATTAAGATTGTGCTTGCATTGCATGATATATTTTTTAAATTTTATAAGATTTGAATAAAAAATTTTAATTACATTTTACTTCATTGGCCTTATTTTCAAATAAGAGAAAATGTGTCATAAATGCAATGAGATAGCAGATAAGTGAAAAAAAAAAATCATAAACAACTAATAAGCATAACCAATATACATGTAATATTTGTGAAATTGACCCATTAAAAAATAGTGTGAAAATTTTATTAAAAATGTTTAAAGGCCTGAAATTGATGATGAGATCAGCGTGGTATTTATTCTGCCTCAAACTAGCAATATTTATTAATTAATTATATATATATATATATTGTAATATTTATGTATTAATTTATTATCTTTAAAACGTGTTGAGACTGAACCATTTTAAGTTATATTTATTGTGTGTTTAGACAATGTTAATAATTCTGACACTTCTTTTCATGACTTTATATGAACAAATTTTATACAACTGAAAATTGACTTGAGAAAAATACATGTTTGATTTTTTTTTAAAAAAAAAAGAGAGTTCGGAGATTAAAAAGTTTCATCACAAAGAAAATGAACGTTGAATTTAATATATGATAGAATAGTTATCTAAAAAAATATTAAAATAAAAGCTATAATATTCTACCCATATTCTACTCTTAAATATGTTGGGAAAAGATACCAAAATGACAAATATAGAAATTACCCAATGTCAACTTTTTTTCTTTTGTGCAATAAAATAGAGCCACAAAATTAATTATCTCAAATAATTAATATGCATTCAGAACAAAAAATAATCGAGACAACAATAAGAAAATAAATACATAATCATGACTACAGTCTTTTTAGTTACACTATAGATCACCAACAACATATAATCATCACTAACAAGGTAGAAAGATCACCAACAACACATAATCATCACCCATTAAGTGAGTATTTCAAGTCTACCAAAGAAAGAAAAAAAAAACTAATAAAAAAGTATATCAAATTAAAGTCTTTATCATCCTGAACAACAAACTAAAATTTCATGAAAAAACAAAGATAATATACTCATAAAGTTTTCTTCTTCCTGTTATGCTGAGTTACTTTCATGCCTCTTCTTATTGTTTTTTCCAAGTATGTCTCGTGTATGCTGACTCACTCTTCGTCATTGTTCTTCGACTATCAATTACTTCATTTATTACACATTGACTCTACAATACATTTGCTACCACATGCCTTGATGTTGCAACTTTCTTTTTTTTTCTTTTAAATTTATTATATGTGAGCCCCTCTAAAGAGAGATTCACAAATAATCAACTTATTCAAAGGTAATAATTTAGTGATTATAATAGAACCGTTGTCATCTGAATAGATCTTATCTAATGATAATAACTTCATCTCCAATACATCCCATGTCCAATGATATTGCATCCCATTGTGCTTTGATCTACAATGACATGCTAAGTTCTTGTCAAGATAAATTGTACTTTGACTATCACAATGTCGCACAAACTTGTCTTGTTTAAGACCCAATTCTTGTGTGAATTTTTGCATCCCCAATAGTTACTTGGAAGATTTGGTAATAGCAATATATTATGCTTCTAAGGTAAACAAAGTAATATATTTTTGTAATTTGAATTGCCATCAAACGCTCATCTTACAAAAATCATAAAGTATCCAAAAGTAAACTTCTTGGAGTCTACATCACTTGCAAATATTTGTATTTGTATATCCCTCCAACAATGACATGTCATTACCAAAACATAAATAGACTCCAGAAGTACTTATGAGATAACTAAGTATCTATTTTAGTGCTTTTTAAGGCATGTTTGGTAGCCCCGGCTACAGTGCAAAGGAAGATGGAATCCAGAGTTTTTTTTCCATTATTGGCTGTTTGGTAGCCTAGTTCTATAGGGAATGCGTGAATACTCTGAAGGCTCATTTTCGTCAAAATTGTATGGCCATTTTCCAGAGCTTTTTCGATGGAAAGCCACAATGGACGATAGAAAAGGCAATATTCACCATTATGTCCTTGACTGGGTGCCAATCAACGAAATGAAATTGTGCAGAATCATATGGTTAACGTCCTAGCACTCAAGAAAGTCTGACGGAAGAGGGGTACTCGAACATAGCTCCTCAGCTGCACCTTCGAAGAGAAGCTCTTCCTTATTTTGATCCTTCTACCTTTGCTGACCTTGAAACCTCTATTCTGACTTCAAATCAACCATGGGGTGCGCTATCACTATAAGGGCTCAAGGCTTGCTACTGCTTTTTTATTTTCTACCTCGACCAACGCCGGCAAGGGCAAATCTTCAATCGATGCCAGCAAAAAAGTTTGCGATAGATAAAGCAAAGCATCTGGTGGAGAGCAAACAAGATGATGGAAGGGGTGGTTGAGATTGGAGTTGGGGTTCTATATATGTATTTGTATTTGGTGATGAAGATTGAACAGGAAGGGAGAGTGAGGAAGAAGATTGAACAGGGAAGGAGAGCGAGGTGAGGACGAGTCAGGCTTCGATTTTACTGTTTTGGAGAAATCTGAAGATTAATCTAGATATGTGAAGAGATGACTTTTTTATTTTTTATTATATTTTAACATAAGGATAATTTGGTAAAATTATGTTAAAATTTATCTTTTCCTTCATTTTTTTTATCACGTATCAAACACATTTTTTCCACCTTCTCTTTCTTTTTTCTTTTTCCCTTTTTCCTTTACATCTTTCCTTTCCTTTCCTTTCCTCAGCAGTATTCGATACCAAACATACCCTTAGTGTTTTTAAGTACCTCTTAGTTTCATTAATAGCAATCTCTTAGTTTCATTAATAGCAATATACTTTGGGTGTGTTTGGCAAGGCCAAAAAAAGCTTATAGCTTATTTGACTAACTTATAACTTATTTGATTAACTTATAAGCTTGTTAGAAATGTTTAGTAAATGAGTTTATTTCAGTAGTTTATAGCTTATTTTGATATGCTACTTTGAGTAGTTTATAGCTTATATATTATAGCTTCTGTACTTTTCTTCGTATTTTACTCTCACCATTTTATCAAAATACCCATTATACCATTATTGACATACATTATATATATATATATATATATAATATAAATATATTATATATATGAAATTTTTATATATAATAATTTAAATTAATATAATAAAATATATAAATATATTTAATTAATTATATATATAATAATTTGAGTTATTTTAATTAAAAAATAAAAATAATATATTTATTTGTATTATTTTGGAATTATAGAATATATGCTTTTTTATATCATTTTACATTTTTCGACTATTTCAACAGTTACTTTTATCAAACACTTCTAATTTAATAAGCTAACTTATAAGCTTTCAACTTTCAGTTATCAGCTATAAGTTAAAAATTATCTTATAAGCTTTCAGCTAGTTTTTAAGTTTTCAGCTAACTTATAAGCTAATTTTACCAAACACATCCTTTGTTTTCTAAACATTATTTCATTCTGTTCTCCATTTTATATCTTCTAAAATTTTATAATCTTCTCTTTTTAAAAAAAAAGAAAAAGAAACCCGTCAACAATTTCTTTTTTCCTTTTTTTTGGTTTTTAAATCCTTCAACTTTATCAATTTCATAGGTGCAATGCTCACTTATTAATAACAGTAGCACTGTCATAACGGTCTGCCCATCTTATATTTAGGCTAGTTTTGGTATCCAAATGTAAACCTGCGCCCGCCCACTTTTTTAATTTTAATTTTTTATATAATTATATTATATTATTTAGTATATAAATAATTTCATCTTATCATACTTTTATATTTTATAATATTATATTCAATAATTATAATAAATTTGAATATGAGAACTTTTATAATTCTTTTAAAGATACATATAAAATTTTTAAATTTAAATATAATATAGTTAATTTTAAAAAAAATATGAAAAAATTTAAATTTATTAATTATTTAAAAATATTAAAAAATAATATTTTACATGTATAAATTATATTTTAATTTAAAATTATTAAATTTTTTACTAAAATAATTTTAATATTATATTTTTAAAATAAATAAAAAAATTGATTATGGACTAACTTGGACATTAAATTTCATATCGATCAAAAGACGGGTTGATTTTTGGCCGGCTCGTGTAGACATTGATATTTATCATCACAAATTATATAGAAAGACGGACGTGGCGATTACGCGGTTAGTCATAGCAGAATTCGCGAAATTTCAGTGTTGACCCCAGCTATAAGTTCAGATCCTTTGATTATTATTTGTCTTGCATCTCTCAACAAAAAAATATCCTTAGATCTGTGGGTTCACGTCAAGATCAAGAAGTCCAATTAGCACGCGACACGTATACCATTCTGTCACCTATTTCACGCTCCTGTAGGATTGGCCTTTTTGAAGTTTCTCATTCCGCTTGTACGCTTCTTTCTTTTACGAGAGGCGAAGCGCGAGTGCCTTTAAACGGCAAACTAAATAAGAAGCAGCGCGGGAATGAGTACAGCTGCTTCTCTCTTCCTCTACATAAGCCCCCTCATTGCAAGAACAAGAAATCAAGAACCCGTTCATCATTCCTGTGCGTTCTCGAGGTGTGTGTTTCCTGTTGAAGTTTCATCTACTACGCTTCCTTTTCGAACAGAGCTTCATCAATTCTTGGTGAGTTTCTAACCTGTTTCCACTCGCTGATCGCCATTTCTCTAGGGCTTCTGAGCTCTGTTGGTTGCATTTGATTAGTTCTGTTGATTGCATTTGACTTTGCTTCTTTGTTTATCATTTTTTCCCTTGCGAATCCGAACGCTGTCTTTCTTTCTCAGTTTGAACGGTGCGATCATTCTAAACTATCACAAGAACATATACAAACTTCTATTTACGTTGCTTTTGATCTTGTAAGAACCTAAGTTCTTAAAACTGAAAATATAAACAATTTCTGGAATGATGTTTTAGTAGAGCGAATTTTGTTTTAAAGTTCTGTGAAACTCTGTTCTGTACTGATTTTTTACTCGTAGTTTTTGAGGTAGACTATGGATTCGAATCTTTCAGATCTTTAGTCTTCATGGACATTTTGAGCTGGTTCTTTCTCTTTTACGCTTCCATTTCTGGCGGGGAGTGATGGTAACGGTTGATGCTCTGTTTATACTATTGAAATTTAAGCGGCTCTAGGTAGAAACGTTTCAGAAACGCGAACTATGAAATAAACAGAAATGCTCTTGAAGCTGATGATGTTTTTTAAATGTCAGAACTCTGAAGGATACATCTCATCTGCCAACGGCGATGGCTGAAATGACGACGGACGTTGAAAAAGTAAGTTGCAAATTCGACCATTCAGCTTGTGAATTGTGGTGGTGCTTTTATAATATAGAAAAGAGATTGTATGTTAAAGTTTACTTCTATAGCTTCTGCTTGAGCGGTCTACAAGCATGGCAAATAGCATGACTGTGTAGTTTTTTGGTAGTGTAGTTTATGTACTCCTGTAATGGTCAAACCGAAAAAACTTAGGACGGATAGATAGTTGGGATATTAATGTTCTAACATATTGAATCTGCTAAAAATAGTATCATATCGTTGCTAATTGTTTCAGGCTGCAGTTACACATCCTTGGCATCATCTTGAGATAGGTATGCAATATCACGAGAAACAGAGACACGTAACTCCTTCCATCATCTATGTGCTTCCTTGTTTCTCTGAAGTTATTTGTCATGCTAATGATATCTTCACCACAATGCAGGAACTGAAGCTCCTAAGATCTTCAACTGTGTAAGCGTGCTAAACATAACCATAATTATAATGAGTTGTAGCATTCCCAAGCAACACTGAATTATTCAATTAATGGCGTGCATTTTACATACCTCAATACTTGTTATTTGTTAATATATATTTATGTTTGGCTAAATCATGCAGGTCGTTGAAATTGGGAAGGGAAGCAAGGTGAAGTATGAACTTGACAAAGAAACTGGGCTTATAAAGGTAACGGCGGTTTCTTGGCCATTGCCCATTTTAAATTGCATGCATGTTTTTATGGCATTCGTATTGCTGAACATGCATAAATGTATTGGTTGACCGTCTACTTTACTCATCAGTTGTGTACCCCCCCAATTATGGGTTTATCCCACGAACTCTCTGTGAGGACGGTGATCCCATGGATGTCTTGATTATTATGCAGGTACAAATTTCTCATATGTGTTTATCTTCACGTATTCTTAACTTTCTGCTCTAAATCGGTGTGCAATATTGCAGCACGAATCATCTCTTCTGGGAAGCATTAGTGTTAATTATAATGGTTCAGTTGAATTATTCCTTCTCCATAAAATGCCCTTCCCTACTTGTATGTAGATTATGCTAGGTATGCATGCAGAAACTTCTCTCCAAACATGATTCACGCAAAATATTTGGACCATATCATTGTTGTCAATAGCATAAGAGTTCTTTGTTCTTTGTTCTTTGGACAATTCTGTTAAGTTGTTCTTAGAATTGAAAATTGGTTGTATATATAAAGCTAACAGCTTCTAGCAAATTATAATGTTACAACTTTATGATTTTTCAATACGTACCGCTCTGCTTATGTTGTATTGGTACTTAGATGTTCCCTTTTTTTTTTGGTGGGAATCTAAATTTTGTGCAAACCAAGTTGATTGAGTATATTAATAATATTCTTGAACTACTATGATTCTCCAAAACGATATGCCAATACAGCGTCTTCCAATCCATTAGTTTCGTGGGACGCATGGTCATCCTACTTGTACATATCTTCATAGTGCTCAAGTTTTTATGTATTGCATATGCTACTACTTTTCTCACATTAGCCAGTTCTTCCAGCTTGCTTTCTTCGGGCCAAAGCAATTGGTCTGATGCCCACGAAGGAATTTAAAAACAATTCCTATATACAAGAATATATTGCATATAGTTCTATAGCATATATGAATAATAACAAAAACTATACGTACCTGGAGAAACAGCAGAACTCTTGATAGTAATTGATAATTGGGTATAAATAAAATTAAAGACAAGAAAACATAATAACTAAGGAGAGTAAAACTGCTCTGTTAGCCTAATATGTTTTTCAGAGGGTGTTTCTTCAATAGAACTGCTACACCACATATATAGGCAGAGAGTAAAGACCCTTCCTTGTGAAACCCTAATGGGCTGACATTCCCATCATTAGTTAGCCCACACAAGGCCCAGTTTCAATTCAATAAGAATTGTTTAATTTATAAAAGAATTTATAATTAACTTATTATTAAAACTAGATAATACATATAAATAAATATATGTATAGATAAATATGATTTATGGTAGTCCATATGAAAAATCTAACAATCTCCCACTTGGACAACATAAATTATTGGTTTAAAGGATAAATAATTTTCAGAATTAATAATACAACAAAATAGACATGTCAATTATGAGTTGTCACTATAAATTAACAATCCTCAAGTCAAATCAAGAGGCAATAAGTATTTGACAATGCAAAAACCATGTCCGATAGGGGCACTGACAGCTTACATGTCAAGATCCTCAACAAAATATTTGAATAATATGTGAAACTGGTGTTAGAACATATATTACAAGGATATGATCCTTGTGCAATCCTGACCAATGGTCCAAGCATTTGAAAATGCTCTAAGAGATATGATAGTATAAGTGACATCATCACAAACATATCTCATAAAAATGACACTAAGTAAATATTAAATTTTAGACTCCCACTAACCCAAAACATCAAAAGACTTAACTAAACCCAAATGAGCTACATGATTATGAAGAGCTCTAATAGTTAAGCCTTTAGTTAGTGGATCTGCTAACATGTTCTCTGTAGCAAGATGCTCAATACGAGTCTGAAACTCCAGAATTTTCTCTCTAACAAAAAAATATTTAATATCAAAGTGCTTTGATTGAGAAGAGCTTCTGTTGTTTTGAGAGAAAAGAACAGCAGCAGTATTGTCGCAATATGTCACAAGTGGCTTAGAAATGCTTTCAACAATATGAAAGCCAAGATTAAGATTTTCAGCCACATAGCTTGACAAGTAGCCTCATAGCAAGCGACATACTCTGCCTACATAGTAAAAGTAGCTGTAAGAGTGTCACGTCCCAAAATTTGAGCACGTGACCGGCACGGAAAGTGAATTTCATTTCACCTCCGTAAGCCTATCTTTCTCTTAAAAATCATACAATTCTTTTTCATGCAACCAAAACGAGTTCTTTATACATACTACAATTACTCACATTACATCAGTGAATGAACCTACCCGATTACAGAGATTTCTAGATTTATACAACTTAGAATAAAACTTAACTATTATACCTTTATCCTGAACAAATGAAAAGGTAATCATGGACTAAGGATCCATAATTCCTTGTTCCGATATTTACCTTCAGCTGTCAACTCTGAAAAAAAATATCAATAAGAGGGGTATGAGCAAACCACGTGCCCAGTGAGTAGATAACACAACATCATGACAAAAAAATATCATACATCATAATGATAACATGCAGCAATCATACGTAAATCGATCATCATATGATATGATATTATTCGTAGTACTTCACGACAATATCCAAATAAATCAAATACATTTCAACATAATTCAAAAGTTCACAACAACAATCGGTGAAATCAATTTCACACAAATTTCCCGTACCAACCGGGTCGTCCAGAATACCTCTGGATCGTTGCCCGCGGCCCCTACCGCATCCACCCTTATCGCTCCATTTATAATCTCCACCCTTATAACTTCACATAAATTTCTCCATGGGGTGCACCACCATGCCTTTCCTTTCCAGTCAAACACAATCACAATCATATATAAAAACATCCTCAATCATAATCTTGAGCCACATACACAACTCAGTCATTTACAATTCAAGCCACAACATAATAAATGTGGTTCCAGCAACATAGCATGTATACAACATAACCCATAATATAGAACAATTATTCAACTCAGTTCACATGCCATTCACAATCCATTATATAACCTCCATTCATGGGAAAATAAGAAAATATAATTATATACATTACCAGACACGTTCCACAATTGTTTATGCCTCATCGTTCCACATCATCCTCTTCAAACTTGGATATACAACATATTTCCACTATGATGCAAAAAGTCAATAACAGATATTTAATCATAGCAAGTATTAACCCACTCACCTGGATTTCACGCTCTCGGCACTCCCACTTTGCACCTTGACCATTCCTATTGTAACCAGACAAAAACCATTAGGGTTACGAAATAGAGAAATTTCCTACCACTACTCTCGACCTTTACTCACATCTTAAGTCATAACTCCTAATCGGTAATGAATATCTAAATGAAACTTATACCATTGGAAACTAGACTCAAAGAGCTTTCCAACGATATAAAGTTTGCCCAAAACGGAGTCCGGATGAAGAAGTTATGGCCGATTGAAAATGAGCTAAGGTTTTCCGACACACCTGGCGCCTGGGCGCCACCCATGCCCGGCGCCTAGGCGCCCCACGTGGCGCCTGGGCGCCATGCCTTTCTCTTCCCCACATGTCCTTGGCGCCTGGGCGCCACGATCGCGACCCTTCGCGACTTTCTCTCGGTTTTGGCCCGAATCTGGCCAAATCTTCACCGTTTTTCATGATTTCTTCCATAGGATCTCACCCTTAATGTCTAAGGAGCATTTAGACACCAAAATCACCAATTTTAATCGAGAAACGAAGCCGAAATCTCGATTTTTCCTCAAACACTCTTAAAACTAGAAAATAGGGAAAAGCTTAATAAATAAAAATTTCTATTTCCACATTTTCTTCACTAATTCAAAAAGAAAATTTTCCACATAATTAAATTTTTCACTAAACTTCAAATCAGACTTTAAATATTCATAAAAATTCTTGGGATATTACATTCTTCCCCCCTTAAAAGAATTCGGTCCTCCGAATTCAAAACTTACCTCAAGATTGAAGCAAATGCCAATATTTTGTTTATATCTCATTCTCTCTCTTAGAATTTTCACAATCAAGTACAAAATATAACAAGTTCAACATATTTTTATTTCTAATACATAAGTTACAGGCAACAAGCTGAACTTGATTTACAAAACAGATAATTTTAATACTTAAACATTAGATCAAACATCAGCTTTAGGTACAAACAAAAGAAAAGATAAATTAAGAACGAGGAGGCTTTTGAAATGCAGAAGATGCTCCAGGTCTAGAAGAAGAAGGTGCTTCAGACCTTAAGGAGGAAGTTAATCGTTGCAGCCTAGAAAGAGTTTCTGGAGGAAACGTCTGGGAAATTTGGCGAAGTGCAGAAGTCACTCCATTCATACAGTCAATACATCTCGCTTGTTGGTCACAAAAATTTTGAGTTGCAAACATCGAATGTCTATCAACTCTATTCGCCAATTCCCTAAAATGACGGTTCAAAAGCTTCTCTTGTTCTGTAAAGAGACGATTTATCAATCTCCCCTGGTCCTCAAAGTGGCGGTTTATCAGTCTTTCCAAGTCCTCCATCTTTTGTCTCATAAGCGCAAGCTCATTATTAGAAGATGTTGCTGTGCTAACATCCTCTAACTCTACTACATCCCTTTTTCTTTTCTTAGCCTCTGGTGACTCTTCCATGGATCTCTTATTCTTATAATTCTCCAGGCTAAGATTTAGATCCAGCTCTACCTTGCCAGCCTCAAAATTTAAATTGAAAGATTTATTGTCGGCCATATTTTTCTGAGCTATAAAGGTTGTACAGAAGGAGAAGTTTGATGCTAGAAAGCTTATAGATATAAACTCTTAGTGTAGTGAGCAGCGTAATGGGGCATCCATTATATATAGACGAAATTTAGGGCTACAAAACCTTTACATCATACTCTAAAGATGACCTACAGACCTTATCCGACGCAATGCCAACGGTCTCAGATAAGCATGCCAGAAAATAACAAAATATAATCTAATACAAAAGATTTCCTCAAAAATTTCGGCTAACTTTTGACTCTTACTCAAATTATTAAACTAATCGCCGCTTCAATTTATGGCTTCTTAACTCTGTATTTGTCTTATCCAATAATTCTAAATCGAGATATTACTCCATGAACGGGTAGCTTCATACTAGCCTTATCTAGGTTTCTAATCCGTGGCTTTGCCCTAAGCTTACACATTTTCAAACATACATATTAAAATAAAAACTTCTCACATCTACACATCAAGCGTTCCATAAAGTGAGAGAAAAATTTTACCTTTCACTTGCCTCTACGAGCATATATGTATATATGTATAAACATAGAGATACATCATTATCTATATATATTTTCATCTATTCAAGTTCTTTTAAATTTCAGACTTCTCATTCTCTGAATGTATGTAGAATCATTACATATTATTCCTGGCCATAACAAATAACCTTCACTCTCTATGCATGAATAATATACATACATATCATATGTATTTAGATACATATAATCACAGTATAATTCAATCAATCATGTATATTATACTTAACTGAAGGCTTTCAAGAACAATACAAGAAAGCATAGAAATACATTTTAGTTCATCGTGAAAACATCCAAGACACTCTGTAATGGCTACATTGTCGACTTCCTTCAATTTCAGAAAATGCCAACGAGAGAAATGGAAAAACCAAGTGTAAATCGGCCGCAAATCCACCGAATATTGACTTTCGTGGTTTTGCCATTAATGCGACGCGTTGTTGGTGTGCATGCCTACCCTAGACTCCTAGCTTCCAGCTTGCAGAAATCCATAGGTTAAGCGTATAGGGTGCGGCGAAGAGATATCTTCTTTGTCTCTGAGTTCAAATTTTTCCTTTATAAGAAGTAAGAACTATCCCAACGTTCTCAGTTACCACACCACAAAGAGTAATCATCTCTAAGCCTACAACTTCTCAGCATTCCTCTCTTCTCATACTTCGACATAAATTTCTAAATTTTCCAAATCATGGCCACAAGGAAGTACATTGATCTCACAGTGGATGCCAGGAGAGAAGAGCTCAACTTAAACTTAAGTCTGGGTAAAGACAAGGGCAAAAGACCTTTTGAGGGGTCTCCAGAGAAGCAGAAGGAGAAGAAAATGAAGAAGATCGAGGAAGCTGAGGAGACTAGCACGGGCCATACCTCGGAGGACAAAATCGCCTGTCTAGAGCAGGAGGTCAAAAATCTGAAAAAGATGATAGAAAACCTAGAGAAGTTAACTAAACGCAATCATGCAGAAATGACTTCAAGAATAGACAGGTTCTTCTATTGGTCTACCCAGTGCTTCTGCAATCAACAACAAAGAAGTGTTGATTGTATGAATGGGATTTACACTACCCTCCGCGATATTGCTCTGTCTCTCGCTCCAAGGAATGGTCGAGGGGTGATGATACAGTACAACCCTCCTAATCCGAGACCACCTCGCTTTTAGATTACTCATGCATGAGTAATTGTTTTTTTTTTTTTTTTGCAATGTAATCCTTCTGCTTTTAATGCCAGTGGTTTCTTTTATGGGATGGTACTCCAAAAATAGTAATAATAAAATTAAGAAAGATAAAATAAATCAGTCACACAAAATCAATCATGAATTTAACATATAAAGCCCCATACATACAATTTGATCCGACAGCAACGGAATCAAAACAAATAATAACCTTTCCCTTACCGAGTTCAAAAGTATAGCCATAACTCTCTAAAACTAAAACTAAAAACATAATTCATAAGAAAAGACAAGTCTTGGAGGAAAAAGAAATGAAAACATCCTACAGGACCTTCAGTGGAGCCATCTCTCTATAGTCGTGCCCGGGTTCACCACGATAGAGGAGATCCCACTAAGGTTACCTTACTCTGTAATCGGTAGGAGACCTAATCCCAAAGCTCTGATACCAACTTGTCACGTCCCAAAATTTGAGCACGTGACCGGCACGGAAAGTGAATTTCATTTCACCTCCGTAAGCCTATCTTTCTCTTAAAAATCATACAATTCTTTTTCATGCAACCAAAACGAGTTCTTTATACATACTACAATTACTCACATTACATCAGTGAATGAACCTACCCGATTACAGAGATTTCTAGATTTATACAACTTAGAATAAAACTTAACTATTATACCTTTATCCTGAACAAATGAAAAGGTAATCATGGACTAAGGATCCATAATTCCTTGTTCCGATATTTACCTTCAGCTGTCAACTCTGAAAAAAAATATCAATAAGAGGGGTATGAGCAAACCACGTGCCCAGTGAGTAGATAACACAACATCATGACAAAAAAATATCATACATCATAATGATAACATGCAGCAATCATACGTAAATCGATCATCATATGATATGATATTATTCGTAGTACTTCACGACAATATCCAAATAAATCAAATACATTTCAACATAATTCAAAAGTTCACAACAACAATCGGTGAAATCAATTTCACACAAATTTCCCGTACCAACCGGGTCGTCCAGAATACCTCTGGATCGTTGCCCGCGGCCCCTACCGCATCCACCCTTATCGCTCCATTTATAATCTCCACCCTTATAACTTCACATAAATTTCTCCATGGGGTGCACCACCATGCCTTTCCTTTCCAGTCAAACACAATCACAATCATATATAAAAACATCCTCAATCATAATCTTGAGCCACATACACAACTCAGTCATTTACAATTCAAGCCACAACATAATAAATGTGGTTCCAGCAACATAGCATGTATACAACATAACCCATAATATAGAACAATTATTCAACTCAGTTCACATGCCATTCACAATCCATTATATAACCTCCATTCATGGGAAAATAAGAAAATATAATTATATACATTACCAGACACGTTCCACAATTGTTTATGCCTCATCGTTCCACATCATCCTCTTCAAACTTGGATATACAACATATTTCCACTATGATGCAAAAAGTCAATAACAGATATTTAATCATAGCAAGTATTAACCCACTCACCTGGATTTCACGCTCTCGGCACTCCCACTTTGCACCTTGACCATTCCTATTGTAACCAGACAAAAACCATTAGGGTTACGAAATAGAGAAATTTCCTACCACTACTCTCGACCTTTACTCACATCTTAAGTCATAACTCCTAATCGGTAATGAATATCTAAATGAAACTTATACCATTGGAAACTAGACTCAAAGAGCTTTCCAACGATATAAAGTTTGCCCAAAACGGAGTCCGGATGAAGAAGTTATGGCCGATTGAAAATGAGCTAAGGTTTTCCGACACACCTGGCGCCTGGGCGCCACCCATGCCCGGCGCCTAGGCGCCCCACGTGGCGCCTGGGCGCCATGCCTTTCTCTTCCCCACATGTCCTTGGCGCCTGGGCGCCACGATCGCGACCCTTCGCGACTTTCTCTCGGTTTTGGCCCGAATCTGGCCAAATCTTCACCGTTTTTCATGATTTCTTCCATAGGATCTCACCCTTAATGTCTAAGGAGCATTTAGACACCAAAATCACCAATTTTAATCGAGAAACGAAGCCGAAATCTCGATTTTTCCTCAAACACTCTTAAAACTAGAAAATAGGGAAAAGCTTAATAAATAAAAATTTCTATTTCCACATTTTCTTCACTAATTCAAAAAGAAAATTTTCCACATAATTAAATTTTTCACTAAACTTCAAATCAGACTTTAAATATTCATAAAAATTCTTGGGATATTACAAAGAGTCTGTTTAACACTCTTCCAAGAGATAGTTACTCATGTCATCATAAAGATAGAGCCGGAAGTAGACTTTCGGTCGTCAGGGCAATCATACTAAATAAGAATCAGAATAATTAATGACCTGAAGTTGATCAGACTTCTTATAGGTTAACACATGATCTTTGGTTCCCTGCAAATTTCTTATGACCTTTTCACGACCTTAAATGACCTAAATCTAGGTTGCTCAATGTCACGTCCCAAAATTTGAGCACGTGACCGGCACAGAAAGTGAATTTCATTTCACCTCCATAAGCCTATCTTTCTCTTAAAAATCATACAATTCTTTTTCATGCAACCAAAACGAGTTCTCTATACATACTACAATTACTCACATTACATCACTGAATGAACCTACCCGATTACAGAGATTTCTAAATTTATACAACTTAGAATAAAACTTAACTATTATACCTTTATCCTGAACAAATGAAAAGGTAATTATGGACTAAGGATCCATAATTCCTTGTTCCGATATTTACCTTCAGCTGTCAACTCTGAAAAAAAATATCAATAAGAGGGGTATGAGCAAACCACGTGCCCAGTGAGTAGATAACACAATACTATGACAAAATAAAAATCATGCATCATAATGATAACATGCAGCAATCATACGTAGATCGATCATCATATGATATAATATTATTCATAATACTTCACAACAATATCCAAGTGAATCAAATGCATTTCAACAAAATTCAAAATTCACAACAGCAATCGATGAAATCAATTTCACACACAATTCCCGTACCAACCGGGTCGTTCAGAATACCTCTGGATCGTTGCCCGCGGCCCCCGCCGCATCCACCCTTATCGCTCCATTTATATTCTCCACCCTTGTAGCTTCACATAGATTTCTCCATGGGGTGCACCACCATGCCTTTCCTTTCCATTCAAACACAATCACAATCACATATAAAAACATCCTCAATCATAATCTTGAGCCACATACACAACTCAGTCATTTACAATTCAAGCCACAACATAATCAATGTAGTTCCAGCAACATAGCATGTATATAACATAACCCATAATATAGAACAATTATTCAACTCGGTTCACATGCCATTCACAATCCATCATATAACCTCTATTCATGGAAAAATAAGAAAATATAATTATATACATTACCAGACACGTTCCACATTTGTTTATGCCTCATCGTTCCACATCATCCTCTTCAAACTTGGATATACAACATATTTCCACTATGATGCAAAAAGTCAATAACAGATATTTAATCATAGCAAGTATTAACCCACTCACCTGGATTTCACGCTCTCGGCACTCCCACTTTGCACTTTGACCATTCCTATTGAAACCAGACAAAAACCATCAGAGTTACGAAATAGAGAAATTTCCTACCACTACTCTCGACCTTCACTTACTTCTCCAATCATAACTTCTAACTGGTAATGAATATTCAAATGAAACTTATACCATTGGAAACTAGACTTAAAGAGTTTTCCAACGATATAAAGTTTGCCCAAAACGGAGTTCGGATGAAGAAGTTATGGCCGATTGAAAAATAAACTAAAATTTTCCGGTACACCTGGCGCCTCGGCGCCACCCATGCCTGGCGCCTGGGCGCCAATTCCTTCTTCTTCCCATCTCACCTTGGCGCCTAGGCGCCACACATGGCGCCTGGGCGCCACGATCGCGACTCCTTCGTGATTTCTCTCGGTTTTGGCCCAAATCTGGCCAAATCTTCACCGTCTAAGGAGCATTTAGACACCAAAATCACCAATTTTAATCGAGAAACGAAGCCGGAATCTCGATTTTACCTCAAACACTCTTAAAACTAGAAAATAGAGAAAAGCTTAAGAAATAGAAATTTCTACCTCAATTCCTTGCTTTCCCTATGTTGCTTGGCTCCTAGAGGCTCGCCCCATAGCACGAGATCCACCCTCCAAAGCCCGGTTGTAGAGTTGGAGTGTAGAGAGAGAAATTAGAGAGAAGGAAGAGAGAAAGTGAAGAGAGAGAGAGGAAAGGAGAAAAATGAATAAAAAAATAGGTGAGGCCACCTATATACTCGCCCGGGGTGAAATTATCACTTGCTCTGCAATTGACCCTCAGTCAAGACTAGCAAAAGCAAATTCATAAAATCTCACCTCAGGTGTTTCTAAATCCTCGGTGCCCCACAAATTTTCTTATTCACTTTAGTCCCTCTCAATATCTCAAACTCCACTTTAACCTCGAATCCATCATCTTTTCGGTACCGGACTCATAATTCATTCCCATAAGCTCTATTCTTCTTCTCGGGTTCCTACTTGGTCATTTATCAAAAGTCCTCTATACTTTCTTTTCTTTTCACTTTAGTCCTTGAGAATTTGTAAAAATTTCCTAAATTAAAAATAAAAATTTCTATTCCCACATTTTCTTCACTAATTCAAAAAGAAAATTTTCCACATAATTAAATTTTTCACTAAACTTCAAATCAGACTTTAAATATTCATAAAAATTCTTGGGATATTACACTCAAATATATCCCTAAAGTATTAATAGCAAAAACAATATCGAGATGAGTACAAAATTTAGCGTACATTAATCAGCAGAAGCATACGAGACCTTTTTGCTTTCTGGAATGGTCTATCTAATTGACTTCTTCAAAGTGTATTTCAACACCGTGAGACACATCATGTTTGAGTGTTCTTATTTTTTCACAAGAAGCCTTTTCAACAGCAGTGAACGAGGCAGTAAGAGCACCAAGCTCTTCTTTTCTCAAAGCCAAATCTATATTAGTGATAGCCAAATAGAGATCTACAGATTATTTTATTTTAAGTCCTCAAAAATGGTCATATTCAAAGTCTTGATAGAAGTCAAGCATAGACAAAGAAGGCTGACATTATAACAACAAAAGGAAAATTTAATTTACACGATGTAATCATACAATAAGAGAATTAAATAGTTCCTTATACACAGCCAATCATGCCCTTTAGAAAAAAAAATTTTCTTACTTATGATGGTCCGGCCTAAAGGTCTCAAACCATAATAAATGAGAAATGTAATAATTATAATGCACAAATCTTATATCACCAAAGTTTCTAATACCGATAGGGTATTCGAAAGATAATTGATATAAGTATAAAACTAACAGTGCATTGTACAACGAATTACATTAATGATAACACACCGATAGGGTATAATTATTATTAATGTAATAAAATAATGATTAAAAAAATTTAATCATTCAATTCACAAAATTTGTATAATTGTACCCACGATAGGTGAGGTTACAGTTATACAAATAATCAGCAATTATATTAAAAAAATATAATAAATATATATCATGCCTAATGAAATTATTCAATTCACATATGGACTAAAAAAAATTAATTCCTTAACTATAACACATCAATAGGAAAAATACGATATACCAAGGTGCCATTAGCAGAGAGTAAGGAATACTCATAAAATTTCAAGCCCATAAACTGAGAGTACAGTATTTAAAATCACAAACTTACTCCCACTAGTCATCATGTAAAAACACTAATGAGACACATATTCTCCTTGAAGTTGATCAAAGTGACAACATGGTGAGATTTTAGGTACCATTACCTCAAGGCCAATTTTAAAACGTATATGGATCTCTTAATTTGCATACTATATGGTTTTGACTATATTTTTGAAAAAATATATCAGGTTGATCCATGTACACATCATTTGAATAATCACCGTTTAAGAATATTGTCTTAACAACTATTTGGTGAAGCTCTAGGTCAAAAGAGCTACTAAGAATTAGGAGAAATATAAATCAAATTAGATTCAATTCAGTTACAATATTCATTGAATTAATTAAAATGTTATATTATAAAACACAATTAATATAGTTGATATATTAATGATTTAAAAAATATTTTAATAATTTAGTAATGCTAATCCACATAGGATATATATATATATATATATATATATATATATAATTTAACAATTCTCCCACTTGGATAGCAATAGTCAATTATTAAAATACAATAATCATTAAGGGTAAAATAACAATTATAATTATAGCACATATCAAGAAACATAAGCTTTAACGATGCAGAAATAGTATCCAATAGGGAAGTAGATCATACACGTTAAAAGCTTATATTTCACATAAAGAATAATGAATATGAAAAAACATGATTAATTAAGAGAAATATGCAATCCAAGATCAATAAATTTCAGATCAATTATAGATGCAATATCAAAGTATATTATAGTACACATGATATAGACTAATAGATCAGTGATGTGTACCTGAGGTGATTTCGCAATCCTTTTATATTACAAAAATATCAAAAGGAAACCATAAAAAAAAATTATTTATCACAAGAAACACATATTAATGTCACTCCGATAGGGAGTGTACACTAATGGTATTTCAGAACAAATTATTTATTGTTACCATAATTGTTATTTTTCCCCCTTTTCAAGCCATAATTATTTTGAAGGAATAAAGGATTGGACTCGTGATAGGCGAGCTTACAACTTCACAAAATTATTTAAATTGCATATTTGGATATTCAAAATAATTTTTATATAAAAAAAATTTTGGGCTAAATTTTTAGAGAGTACAATATCTAAAATAAGATTTTTGACATATTCAGTTCCAAATTCAAAAGAAAAACTCAAAAAAAAAATTTTTTTTGATCAATACACTCATGATCAAAATTATTTAAGCATACATAAAAAAATGAGATAAACATACATATACAAACTAAATCCCAAATATATGTATGGATTACTACAATCCCAAATTCCTATGTGCATCAAAATTTTAAAAAATCACACCATGTTTCAATAACGTTGACAGCATTGTTTCCGGATTCAATCAAGTTATATTGTTAACAATATATATATCGCTTAATTGACATATATCACTTAATATATATCATATTATTGACACATACTCATCAATAAGGTGTATTAGCGCATCAGAGACATTAATCATCCCAAATTGATAAGCCAATATATTGAATTGTCATATATCATATTCAATATATTATATTCTATATCATGCACTAATATATTATATCCCAAATTGAGGGAATTGATAAGTCAATATATCATGTTGCATAATTGTGAAAATTCTCCAGATCAATATATATGCAATCGACATGATTCTCCCATTGCTAAAACTAATCTTCAAAAAACAAAACCATGTGATATAGACAGTAATGACGATTTTCATGATTGAACCCAAATTTATGATATATCACAATCACATATGACAAATTATATATATATATATATATTACAATCCCAAATTCTATATACTGATTGAATCTCTTATTGTAATGTCAAATTCAATCATAAAAGATACGAAATCACAAATTCTCATTCTCAATAATCATGAATTTTAAAATTTTGAATCAGTAAATTCACTAGACTATCAATTACCTGAATAGAAATTATGATTGGAAGATACAATTTTTGTAGAGTAAAAACCTTGATTACGTAATCACAAGATTTTCATAGGGATAAAAACACATAATCCATTAATAACTCTAAAAGTTCTCTTGATCATAAATAAAACACCTTTATGAACTTTAACACAAAATTATTTTGATTTGAACCAAAAAAAAATTGTTTAAACTAAAGTAACGTCAAATTTAAATTAAAGTAAATATCCAATCATCAAAAAATTATTTTGGTTTCAATAGCAAAAAAGTCGCAAGACCTTTCACCATAACATTCTCTCACAAAACCCTAATTTATCCTTCGGCATTAGTTTCTTTCCTGCAATTTTGTTTTGCCTTTTTGGCATCAAAACTAATAGTTAACCAATTCAAGGCAACAAACCAAAAGTGTCAAGAAGATTCTCAGTCACAATCAATTCCTCAATTGTAAATCAATATATCAATGTTGAGGTTCTAGACTAACTGATCAGAATTTGGGATAAAAGAATTACTAATGGGCTGCGCAAGGAATATTTATATGGCCGATGAATGAATATGTGATCTCAACTAAGAACAAAGAAATTGGGCATTTTCTCGTGGGAATTAGCAACAAGAGAAAGTAAATTAAATACAGGAATTGGATAACAATATTATCATCAATATGATGGCACCTTTTTTTTTTAAATGAACAAACATATAAACCATCATAAGATTTTAATTTCATACAGCCATAGAACAATCTGACAACCTGCCTCTGATACCAATTGAAGGAATTTAAAAACAATTCCTATATACAAGAATATATTGCAGATAGTTCTATAGCATATATGAATAATAACAAAAACTATACGTACCTGGAGAAACAGCAGAACTCTTGATAGTAATTGATAATTGGGTATAAATAAAATTAAAGACAAGAAAACAGAATAACTAAGGAGAGTAAAACTGCTCTATTAGCCTAATATGTTTTTCAGAGGGTGTTTCTTCAATGGGACTGCTACACCACATATATAGGCAGAGAGTAGAGACCCTTCCTTGTGAAACCCTAATGGGCTGACATTCCCATCATTAGTTAGCCCACACAAGGCCCAGTTTCAATTCAATAAGAATTGTTTAATTTATAAAAGAATTTATAATTAACTTATTATTAAAACTGGATAATACATATAAATAAATAAATAAATATATGCATAGATAAATATGATTTATGGTAGTCCATATGAAAAATCTAACAAATGATTGATCAGGTTAACTAAATATTCTTATTTCCACGCAACAAGGACTTTTCTTTTTTTATTATTGGTCGAGGGTTGGCTGTGACTAATGCAGGGTGTAGAAGACAATAAAATAGTCGCTGTTTGTGCGGATGATCCTGAGTACCGGCACTACAATGATATCAAAAAGCTTCCTCCACATCGTTTATCTGAAATCCGTCGTTTCTTTGAAGACTGTATCTTATTTCCCGAATTGAAATTTCGAAATTTTGCTTGCAATATTTATAATTATTTTAAAAAATGGTTATGTTGCAACATATGCATGTTCTACTTTGTACACATGTACTTAATCCTTGGAGTGTCAAGTGATCTCTGCTGTGCTTAATATCAGCCAGATTCGTATATTTCTCGGCCCTTTCTTTTCTGTTGGATGGCTGTGAGCAACAACACAAAGGTGAGATTTACAGTTATCTAATAACTATGATCAATTAAAGAGAGATAAGCTAATGAGAAAATTTTTATCTCGCAAAAAGGGTTATCACGACCCGTTTTCTGGGCACATGACCGGCACAATGATGAATATCCCATCACTGTAAGCCTTTCGACAAATTCTTTCCACAAGTAAAATTACTAGTCATTATCTCTATATTCTCAAAATACCATTCCTTAATAAATACAAAGAAAATACATCAAATTTTCTTAATTAAAAATAATAGATCATCAATACAAAATACATTATCATACTGAAATACAAACTAAATACCAAACCCCTGACCTAGATGTCCTAGACGATTACAGAGCACCATAATCTATGACAAAAGAGGGGCCTACCCGACAGCGGGAAGGTCCAAGGTGATTTATTCCTCTAGTGGATATTCTTCGCCGGTAGCTTGATCTGAAAAAAAATTTCACAAAGAGTGTGAGTTTTTAAACTCAATGAGCGAATCGGCCTCGCGTTAATAAAATTCAAATACATCGCCAGTCATGCAAGTATATCCAAAGGCTCAAGCTCAACCAATAGACATAGTTAGAAATTACATATAAGAAGACAAAAATTCATCCAATTCAACAAACGTTACTAGTACTCGTCAATGGCAATATATCCCGGAGAGCGCACACAGGCCAGCTCACCAATTTTGTATATTTCCGCCATGACGCACAACCTCATCCTCTTAGCTAGGGCACCTCACGGATTTATCACCAATCCGGGCTATATCCCTACTGAGGGAATCGTTGTCTCCACACTTATTGGTCAAGACACCCTTTAAACCGGGTTTTCCGCCTTGCCGTGAGAGGGGGTACTGTACCGCTCAATCACAATCAATAGTACAACAGTTCATAACATAATCAGAAGCACAATATAATACTAATCCATATAACAGGTATAGTATATAATTATATGATTCAAATTTCATATCATCATGAGATACTTGCTTCGTCTTATACATACTTTTGGATTAATTATCTCATTATATTCGTCATTCTGAATCCAATTTCCCCCTATGAATCTTGGGAGTGTCCTACGACATACTTTTTATCACCAGTAATGCTAAAACTCTATTAAAACGAGGTCGTTTCACTCACCTGGATTCCGTACGAGTATCACTTCTTTAAGTCGTTATGGACAAGAGTACACAGGTGAATTCCAGTGTTCTGCTACGGAGATTTTCATGAAAGATTAAAGAAAGTACGTTAAGATTGTTTTCGTACGGATACTGTTCATACGTACAGTTACTATTCATACAGTTACTATTAATACGTATGGGTACTATTCATACGTACAGGTACTATTCATACCAGAAATAGAGAATACAATCTGTAAAAGAGTACACCAGGTAAGTTCCCATGAAAGAGTGGAGGGTCACACTGGACACACTTAAAAACCAGGTCTTTCCTTAGCCAGAACTTTCCTAGACATGTATTTTTCACAGTTTACATTCTATTTCGGTAATCAGAGAATCAAAATAACACATAATCAGCTAAGGACAGTTTTTCTGATGTGTAAGATCGGCCAAAGCCGCAACCACAGAGCATACTTAAGAAAATAACTTCTAGAATTTGAAAGACATAAAAAGGGCATAGTATCCTTACCTAAGCAAAAGGAAAAGCCCAAAACCTCAGAGGCCTAGCGTCGGACCAAAAAATCTTAAGGAGAGAAGAAAAGAAGTTGAAGGTGTGATTTTGAAAGTGAAATGGAAGGGTCTATTTATAGGAAAATTTAAGGGTATTATTCCATCTACCCGTCTCACCTACCAATTTCACTTACTAGTCTCATCTACTAGTTTCACTTATTAGTCTCATCTACCAATTTCATTTACTAGTCTCATCTACTAGTCTCACTTACTAGTCTCATCTACTAGTATAATCAATTTGCTAATTTAGTTTCCTTTGAATTTAGTCTCTCAAGGAATTCTCTCATATAAAATGTTATTTTCTCCTACAAATTTCTTTCTAATTTTCTCTTATGATCAAACCACATCTAGTACTTGACATTTTGATTGTACAGATGAATAGTACCATATACGTAAATAGTATTATATGGGTGAATAGTACTGTACACTGAAATAGTAATAGTAGTTTGTAAACACGCATTTATATTTTATTTTTCATGGGTATTACAAGGGTGTTCTGCAATGATATTTGTATCTTATTTTCTGTTCTAATAACCATTTTCTGAATTAAAAAAATACTAGTACCTAAATTTGAAATTCGCTTATTTGTACTCTCAATTTTTTGAGTCTACCCGTAAATCTCTCAAAATATATAATGGGTTATAAAAAATTAGTTTTGTTGTCAAGCATTTCATGTTAAATTTTACTTGGACCATTTAAGAAAATATTAAGATCTTTTTCTTCATATCTTAACAATCCAAATTGATCAAATTTAACATTTATTCATTAATTATTATTCTTATCTTAATTTGAGTTTGACCTATCCAACTCATTTCTTTTAAAAAAAAACATAGTAAAATATGTATAGCAATTATGAATTATTTGACTAAGATTAATTTACAACGAGTTAATGGTATTACTTGTTCAGGATCAATTTAATTTGGTCACCAATTTAGTTAGATAAAAAGAAATTGTTTTCAGTCATTTTAGATAGAACTGAATCAATTAATCTAACTTTAGCTGGTTTGAATCATATGTAATGATCTGAATCAAATTGAAAGGTTAGTATTTGAAAACAATTTTTTTTTGAAAAAATTCAAAATTAAATACTGAATACAAAAGGAACAAGGTTTGTCTATAAGGAGGTCAACCTCCCCTAATGTTGCTTCCCCAACCCCACATTCTTTCTCCAGGTGGATTCCAATTAAAAAGTAATAATAAATACGTAAAACAATACATGCTGATTATGTGAGAAGTGTTAAGTTTTGGATTTAACACTATTTTGGTACTAAATTCCCTATCCTTTTATCTCCTACTTGTCTTAGCTTATAGTTCTTAACTCGTGTTTTTATGTGTTTTTATGATTTCTTAGCTTTTAGATTAGTTTGAGCAAATTTTGGTCTTTGGCGTATAATTTGATGTTGTTATGTGTCTTCTGATGTAGGTTGAATTGTGGAGGAGGCAAATGCTGCAGTTCTGGAGTTCTGAAGCATGACTCTCTGCCAACCACCGCTATGGCGGTGGACCAATGTTGCTATAGCGGTGAGCACTGGAACTAGCAGCCCATGAGCCTTACTCTCTGCCAGCCACTGCTATAGCGGTGGCCCTTGGTCAAGAATTCATTTAAAGCCTGAAACTCTGCTTTATACCGCTATAGCGGTGGGAACTCACTGTTATAGCGGTAGGTCGCAATTCTGCAATCGTTTAAAGAGCGTCAGAGTAGAAATTTTAGGTCATTTTGAGTGGGAGACAGAGCAAAGGATGCCAATTTTGCTAGAGGAAGAGGAGGAATCCCATTGCGAAGCTCTCCAAACCCGATTTCTGTCAACCCAACCTCGGATTCATAGAGTTTGCTTATTCTTTTACTGTTTTCTGTAGTTTTAGAGGCATGAGTAGTTAATTTCTTTGTTCTAGGGTTGCTATGAACTTAATCTCTGATTAGGAATTGTTTTCCCTCTAACATTGTGGTTGCTATACAATTAATACATTTCTATCATTCATATATCTTGAACGTGTTGTAAAACTGGCCATTTTATGATTTATTTATTGCTTTCATTGAACTCGGGAGAGGGAGATATTAGTAGAACGCTGAGTAGTTAAGGTGAGTGTTTGAACCTTAGAGGTTTTACTTGTTAATTAATAAGGATATTAGTTAACCTCATTTAATCGAATTAGATTAACGTTTAAACAGCTTAAACTCACATAAGGGATTGTGTTAGAATTGAGTAGCTTAATTTAAGTTTAGAAGAATCACTTTAAATTTTTAGAAAGCCTAAAATTAAAATGTGTTATTGTTCAGAATCATACGTGTTAAAGAGAGTTAGCAATTCTTAAGACGAGAAAGGGAGATTAATAACTCTAGGTCTTTTATTTAAATTATTTTCATTCGATTTTATTGTAATCTGATTCTACTTCTTAGTTCTTTAATTAGAGAGCTATCTTCAATTCAAAATTGATTTACCTAAATAATACGTTTAAACTTCTAGAGTACCTAACACATTAATCCCTATAGAGACGAAAACTCTTACTCTATCACTTTATTACTTGTGGGACTGGTGCGCTTGCCAAATTGCCTAACAAGAGATAACCTCTCAACCACCTCATAGACAAATTCAAAGAAATATCACTCACAACTTCTAGTCAATGTCCTTAAACCATTTGAGATAGATGTCCCCTCGTACCGTTACCATATGATCCTCGTATCAACTTAGATCTGTCATCCCCAACTCAGTTAGTAGCAACTTTCAAGTTAAAATTTTTAGTCAGTAACTGTAATTCTATTACGACTAAGTTGCACTTTCTAAATAGCACACTTGATAATCTCAATAAGTATGGAAACATCAAACTAGAAATTTATGAGGGTGATACTTACAAAGCATAATGTTAAATTAAGAGCATGAGGTTGACAAAAAAACAAAATTGCAACATTGCATCCTTAAGGGAGATCAAATGAGGGAATTAAACGACTTAATTTGTCATAATGGAATTCATCCTCTTTAGTTCAAATCAGAAATGAAAGCAACACAATCTCACGACAAAAGGTCCAGAACAGAGCAAAAACTCCTAGAACAAGGATAATATGAAAATCCATAACCGGAGGTATGTATCCCTAGTAAAAGAAACCAAGAACTTTTCCACCGACATTTTTCCTCCTAGCTTCTTCATGGTCCATGATGCCCGCGGAAGTTGTCAAAACAATATATCCAAACTGCAAATGTATGCATAATTGTTAAATCTCAGCCACAAGAAACCATTATCCAAAACCAGAATCACTTTCATGAAAGTAATTTTATCAGATAATCATAAAGTAATACACAACTTTCTATGCTAACCTGTCTGGAAGGAAGCAACCTAGCTGTCCATGGCTCAATTTCTTTGACACCAACATCAAAACGAGGGCTGATGACTCCACATTTGTTCAACCTTCCATTAAGCTCAACGACAATTTTTCCAGCTCTATGATCGTCAACATACTCAAACTCACCAATGTATCCTGCAGGGAAAAACAGGTATGCAGTAAGCAAGTAAGGCAATGCAGTGTGAATGGATAGCTATACAGAAGGCAAGCAACTAACCATGCTTCTGCATGACCAGAAGAAACTTGACGATAACCTTTGAAGAAGGTCTTATCATGACTTGCCGCTTTCCTCGCTTCTCAGCATTGAACATGCTCTTTAATGCATCATTCAGGACACTGACCCTAACCATCCTTACAAAAGCGGGCTGTTCATACATTCCAACGCAAGTGAGGATAAAGAGAATAATTGCAGGTTTGCAACATGAATGTAAACTGCGTAGTCAGTCATGAAAGATAGGAAATTAAAAACTTGAAAAATTTGACACAATGCTGGCTGAGAGGTGGTGAATGGTGATACTGACATACAAAAAACTCATTTAAAACCCAGTGGTTATATCTTATAAATTGAAAGGAGATATTTGTCCATTCAATCAAAGAGTAATGGTAATTTCATTGTTCCAGGGTATAATATAAATAATTAGAATTGCTAGCCACGTGAACATAACTCTCATGTGGAAGCATTATATCTTAACTATTATATACACATTATAGTCAGTAAATTTGTTAGTGATGTTATAAGCATCAGTCACTATAGTATACCAACCCATCAAACCAAAACAGAACTGATATAGCAACTTGTTCGGAGGAAAAAAATTGGTGCAACCTAAGCAACGCACAAATTATAGATTTAAGCACATAATCCAGCAAAATACCTTCAGAGAGAAGTTCAAGAATGAAAAGTTGATGAAGGCATGCAGCAGATGAGCAGGCTGTCGGTTATGAATTTGCAATAAAAGTGATGGTTGAACAAGTTCTTTTTCCCAAACACACACACACACACACATATTAAGGAGGCAAAATAGCATAAAAAAACAACATATATGTGACCCTCAAGAGGTATAATATGATAATAAAAAACAGCCATTCTAGAGTCATACTAATAATCACAATTAACCGAGTTAAGTAAACCAGACATTACAACTCCATAGGTTTAATATCTGCAGTTGGGCGTGCATCTGGCTTTATTATGCTCAAGACTCAAGAATCATCGCTTGAAAATAAAATTGATATAGCAGTGTAAAGAAATTGCATGACTTCCTGTCCTAGGCAATTACAAGCAGAGAAGTCGGGCATACACGAACACACGCAAAATTAAGCTAAACGGGCAGATCACGAACGATCAGGATTCTTTAGAGGTTTAAAAACAAAAAATGATACTCAAAATGCTAATGAAAAGGCAGGAGAATAATGAGATGCCACCTAGAAGCCAGAAGACAAACAGAGGCCAATCAAGGACCAAGTTTAAAACATCGTGATCCAAACAGCATGAGATAATTTTAACTCAAACAGATAAAGCATGCCAGAATAGTACAAACGAGAATGCTAACTGATATGCATACCTCGAGGTTGAACTAGATGTGGCAGTCCCTCTGAACTACGATTGATGATATGGATGATACCAAAGCTAGGGTTTTTGGATGTCTGATGTCTCAGGGCTACTTAAATAGTCACCCGTATTTTCTCGGGTCCGGGTCGGTACCCGGAAGGCATCCAAATACGTCTTGATTGATTGATTGTTTTGGGGCCAAAAAGGGCAAAGAGGGAATTAGATTCTCTTTCCCTTCTGTTCTAAATTAAATATTCCTGAATTTAGAAGAGTCCAACAAAACTCATTAGTTAAAAAAAAAGGTCCCAGTATCTAGAAGATTAGACTACATTTTATATTTTGGGAATTAATTTTAAATTTAAAATTTAAATTGACGGAGCTAATATGAAAAAAAAAATACATTTTTAAAACCACCAAAAAGCTTGACTTAAAAGATAACTTGTTCACCCAAAAAAACAAAAAAATTACCTAAAGAATAAAGATGTCCTTGATAACAAAGATTACATTTAGAATTATCATCAAAGGAATTGTGAATAAAACATATATGTTATCTTAATCTTATCATGTATGCATAGCATTATTTTTCTTATCAATTGATAGAGCACGATAAATTTCATGCTATAATCATAAACAGTTGATGTGTCTTTGACAGCTCTTTAATATATTTTATTTTTATGTTAATTTTTACATTAAAATATTTTCGAAGTGTTGTAAATTTACCAAAGACTGTGTGCATACCACTAAAAAGCGAACAATGCTCAAAATATATTGGGGCATTGCCGCATTGGTAGCACTGAATTCATAATTATGTTCCTAAATGACTTTTCTGCTCAATTTTGATGGTTAGCTACAACTAACTAATATTTTTATTTTAACTCAGAATTTTAAAAATTGTGCTTGTATATATTTTTTGAAGTTCACGTATCAATTTTGTAATTAAATATTAATTTGTTAAGGGAATAAAAAATTAAAAACTAATTCAGATTTTAGCCTATTCTCCTTCTCTACATTCACCAACCATTTTTAAGAACAAATATCTGGCGGTGCCCTTAGGCAAAGGCGCATTCGTTAAGCTAAAAACCCTTACCTGTTACTCCTCTCTCTCTCTCTCTCTCTCTGAGGTCAAGTGACCGCGATTTCTTAAACCCTTCAAAAAACTCGATTCACATCTTCTACCACATTTTTGTAGTCACAACTCAGAACCCTTATCAAACACCATGAACTCCTTCCCCAATACCACCAACTTTGATAACCTTCTCCTTCAGTCTTTGATGGGTAGGCTTCAGCTACGTCCTTCAAACAGCACCTTACTCCCTCAGACCCTTGAGGATATTCTTTTCGACGCTGCCTATAATCTGTCCGATGACGATGAAAATGACGAGAACAAATCCCAGCTCGCAAAAGAGGAATCCAAGCTCGAAAAGGAAATCATTCGGGTGATTCTTACTGGCAAGACTGAATCGCTCAAGCCGAATTCGGGCCAGGCGGTTACGATCGGCGAGCACCACATCTGCGTTGGGTTTCACGAGGAAAAGGGTTCGGATTATCGGGTATGGGAGTGGCACGGGCATATAATGTTGTTCGATGAAGAAAACGGATACACGCCCGAGTATATATATGGGAATTACTTCGAGAGATTGGTAGCAAAAGCAGGGGGTGGTGTTGAGGAATCGGAGGAGAAGGAGGAGAAGGAGGAGAAAGTGGGGAATTTGGGCCTGAGAGAATTAATTGATAGCGGAGATTCGAGCGGGGCTCGTATTCTTCATCGAAACATGAACGTCGGTTCTCCAAGGTATGTGTTGAATCCCTTTCCTTGTCATCATTGCTGAAATTGTGATGGATAGTGTTAGTCAATATGTTTCATGGTTGAAAGCATTTTTCATTGAGTTTTAGTTTATAAGAGTAAGGTTGTGTTATCCAGAATCCGAATACAGATGCCTTGATTCTGTCTGAGAAATTATTTTGTTTATAAAAATACTTGGTCTCAATCTGTTTTCTGAAGCTCGAACATGTGAGGAAAGAATTGCGTTGATCTGGATTCTGGAGCTAAACGTATAAGACTCGTGTACTTACTACCTACAGGGCTGGTAGCTGGTTGCATTTAGGAGAAGTTGATCGGTAAATTGCTTTATTCAGGACCAAGGACTCTGTTTACAGATTATATAAAGAGAGAGACAGAACTTCTTTGAGTATCAAATATTGTCATGATTATAGAATGAAAGCCAGACAGCGATTTATGATGTTATCTGGTTATATTTGCTGATGATTGATGAGACAACTGAATAGATATTTATAAAGAATGCATATCATAGATAGAGGTTATTGCATGAATGTGTTTTAAGGCAAGCCGCTGGGTTGTATGGTTGCTTAAAGAATACATTTTACATTAGTTGGTGGAGGGTGATATCATCTATTTCTGTTTTTATGGTATTTGGAGTGTGAATGGTCAACCACGATTCAAGTGGTGACTTCACTGTGCATTCCAAATGGGGGGTTAGCTGCTATCTTTTGGATGCAAATCATTTGCATAAATATTTTAGAGATGGTACCATAGCCAGTGTGTGAAAAAAAAATTCAATAAATTAACAAGGAACTCTCAAACACATGCTTTTAATTTAAACTCGTCCACATAGGTACACATTGATCCAAGCTTTATATGAGCATGCCTTATTCTACTTTCACAGTACATGATGTTTACGCAGATTCAGTTGAAGGGTGTAGAGGTTAAGAGAAATGCCCTTATTAATATATGATCTGCTTCAACATCTTGCCAACTTGATGTGAACTTTCTAGCTCCACTTTTATTAAATCTTCTAATTTAACCAAACCATTGACCCTATTTATAGTGCTCTCCTTCTTATATATCTTTAAGTGGTTGGTCTGTTCTGGATTTGACCTTCCATTGGTACATTAATCTTTAGAGAAATGTGCCTTGTCTTGACTTCAAACGGCAGCAATATTTGATCCCAACTATTCAATTGTTTTCACATAATCCATCTTCCAAAATTCTCTTAAAATTTTTTTTCCCTAAGTTTTTGCATGTGGGCCTCGGAGAAGTTGCAGATTATGATGGTATTTCTTTGTAATTTATGTGTCAATAATTAACATAAAGTATGCAGTTTGTGCTTTGAAGCTTTTTCCTGTATTAAAAGCATCAAATAGATCTGATCTACAAAAATGAAGCTAAAAGGAAGTTTAATCAATCTTGTTTAGTAGTTTGCAGAAAAAATGAATTGGGCATAAGGGATATAAATGGTTTTTATGTCACTCTGTTAACCAAATCCGGGCATCTTCCTGGATAATGAACCCCTGTTTGATTTGGAAATTTGCTCTCCTAAACAGCTTGTGTTATTTAACAAATGAGGTTTCTCGCCCTTGAATACAACGGCAGTTCCTCTCATTTTTGTTTACCCCAGAACTTTCTTAGGAACAAGGAATTGTACTACTCCAAGTCCGTAACACATCATTTTAAACAATTCTGCAGTGGAGTAGCCTTGCGCCATTCCTATCTAATGCTCTTCATGTCAGTGATGCGTTCAGTCTTTTTATATGGATAGAGTGCATTTCTGCAACCAAATTCAATATCTTATGTGTCAATGCTTGATATCTCTCGTTTTTTGACAGGTACTAGTAATAATTTTTGCGTCAGACAAGTTGAAATTAAAGGTATTATTGCATGCTGAGGCTGTAACCAGCATCTCAGTCCTTTTATTGCCGAAGATTGGAACTATGGTGTATTGATTTTCTTTATGCGTTACGGAGTAAATTCCATATTTGAGCTCTTGTTTGATTGTCTATACAGAAGTTTCAAAATATCCTGGATATATAGGAAGTGAAGTAGTTGAGCATTAATTTTTCTACTTAGTCTTTGATCAGCCGAACGATATGCAACAATTTGTCGATTTTCCCTTTTATTCCAAATCTAGCTCTTCTGACTGAACCTTTTTTTTTTTTAATTACTTGTTTCCCTTTTTTAAGGGCAAGCATTCTTATGCTAGTTTTTATGTCTCAGTTGCTTCTCTACATTTGGATGGTTGATTCTGTGTGTAATAATATGCATATTAGAGAACTTTTACATAATATTTCAGAATTCAATGGTTCAGCTCGCGGCAAAACGTCATGATTTCAGAAAGAAATAAATTTGAAATGCCTCTTAGTGGTCCTGCTATCATGGCATATGATGAATACAAGTATTCTCCTGTAAGTCCTAGCCGAAGGTGGGCATGTTACAGACAAAATACCTTGCCATTAGTGGAGTGCTCTCGTTCCAAGAAAAAACTATGAAATATTCATCCCTTTCATGTTAACTTCCCACATCTCAACGAGACCGTGAATGAAAAAACAACACTGTATGTGATGAATAATTTCTTCGAACTGAATGCTACAGCTTTTTTGTGCTAAACGGTTCAGTAAACTGGTTACACGTTCTGGAGTTAGAACTAAAGGTGATAAGGCTCCTGATTTAGAAGCACCGTACATAATTTTACTCAATCTTGTCTCTTTTTTTTTTTTGGGTCTGCGCTCAATCTTGTCTTAAGTATTGGAACCACTGGAATAAACTACCTGCTGGATGTGCAATCCCATAATTGATTAGAGAAAGCCGAATTGCCAGAGCACCAATTCTTTTACTGGCCATTTGAACGGTGAGCCTGGGATGCTGACATTCTGCTTCTTCTTAATAGAAAAAGAAACAGGAGCATCTGCATTCTTACACGGTTACTTGATATGGTTGAGAATAATTTGCACCGTCAAAAGAGAGATTGAGTCATATAGTGCGCACTTTGAATTTCATAATCGTGCCAGAAATCTATCGACATGCATATTTGTAACAAGGTTACTCCTCGAGCTGAGGAAAGGGACAACTGCGGATCAGTGGAAAAGAACTCCAATTCAAGCTAGACCATTCATTTCCTTTATTCTTTTTCAAATTAACAGTAAGTTTCGGAAGACACTATCCATGTATATCGTTTATATGCTTCGGAGCTCAAGTGATGCATAACATTAAAAATGCACCAGAAACAATATTCCAAATTAATAGAATAACGAGACAATACTGTTTAATAATAATTCTTTATATAGTTTCAATCATGATATTCTCATAAACTCTGAGGAAGTTCCCTTGAATTTATTATCCCAAAATTCCCTAATGAGATGCACTTGAATGTCAAGCAATTTTTTCCATCTTAAGTCCTTAACGCAGTCCGTTTTCCAAGTAAAATAGAGTTATTAAATACAGCCAAAAATATAAGCTAAAATCAATACCATGATAGCTAGAATCAGCATCCTCAGTATTCTAATCGACAGTTTCTAGTAATCAGCCAGATAGCCAATGTCCCACAGGCCACAGCCATCTAAGGACTATAATGCGTTAAGGACTCTCCTGCAAAGGAAAGAATTCGGTTACATAGGGAATACCCCACTAGGATTAAAAATAACCCATCACCAGGACCAATGTGACCGCCAAAACAAAACCGAAAGCTGTAGTTCAATCCACCATTGCCCAAGATTTGCATGGTGGCTGACAAGAGAAGTTACTGGCGTCGGATTGACACTATAATTCCATAATAGGAATCAACCATAACAATTGAATTTACCAGTCTAATTGAAAGCTTTTTTTCTTCCAGGATATTCTCTTACTGACATCTTAATAACCATTCAACGGAAAAGAATGGTTCAGGATTTTTTCGTTTCCTTGTGATCAATATGTCTCCAAGGATTGAGAGCTTCTCTCACTGCCTGAGCTTCTGGGGAATTCTCCCATGCCCGCTTTTCTGACTCCAAAACAGTTACTTTGTCATCTGCATGATGCAAAAGAAAAAGGAACAATTCAAATGCTTGATAAGTCAATATTTTTAAGAGGCTAATCACTGTTATTCTATTGTTTATGACATGCAATTTGACCAAGAAATGCTATATATAAATTCAAACTAAATTAGTATTAAATGCTATCAAGTATCAAGTGCTTGATGGACCTAGAAAGGTTTATTTCTTCAACAGTAACTTGCGGATATGAAAGGCAAAAGAAGACACCTATCCAAACTGCAAAATCCGATGGTAAATTGGTAATGCAAAAATACCATTCTATAGCTACTACTTTGCTTTCGTTTCTACACCCTATGACATAGATTTGTCAGTAAATATACGAGTTCAAAGAATCTTCCTAGCTCACTAATCTTCGAAATGATGCTTGCCACTAAAAATTATCGTAAGCTCAGTATTTTGTTTGAGAGATATTACATTACACACATATAATCTTGTGACAGATCACACAAAGACTTGTCAATAGAATTTTGCACAACTTCAACATTTAATTAGAAGGTGCATTTCTCCATATTTTCCACTTTTCCACTGCATGACATATTGTCCCTCCCAAAAACTTAGTCACTAATAATGACCAGCCATGGCCACGCCCAAGATACATCAATCTTCATGTCTAGTTTTTCTACTCGGCACCTGAATTCAAACAGAACCAAATTAAATTTAACCCACCCATTGGCATCAATGATGCTCTTATTAGTCAAAACTACATAGAAAATGCTTTTCATGACGTCTTAAGAGATCCAAATTTTTTCGACACAGATGAAGGTGAAGCCAATTCAGAAAAAAAAAAACCTGGTTCAGAGAAATGTGAAATACTCTAACTGCAACATTTTCCACATATCCTCTAATGATTTATATCCCAACCCAAGACATCCACGACTCAGATTCCCAACGCATATAGATACAAATGGTTCAATAGGAGCAGGCACATTACATCTTGATATCCATTTTCAGGTAGCGTTTAGTCAATCATGTACTAACCAATATTGATTAGTATGAGGTAATCAACCGAAATATGATTAGTCTCAAGATCATTTTAATTTCCTAGTGTCGGAATCCCTTTTCTTTTTATCTAACTGCCTTTCTTCTTTGTGACTTCTGGATCTGGGAGTATGCTTATTCATAGATCCAATCACTGCAACTACCGTTGAAAAGTCCAAATGATAAACTTTGCAACCAGTTCTTATGATCAATAGGTTTTCCAATCATTCATTTGAGTGGAGAAAGTATAAACCCTTCGCATTGGATGACCGTGATGCTTCCCAATAATGGAACTTAGATACATCCTGGAGTCGTATATTTAGCAGTGAACATTGGCAGTGATTTGTTTTTCTCAAATATTAACTTAGCAATTAATCAATAGCCAGAAACTGGACAACTCAAAAGATCATAAAGGATCTAAAAAGTCAATACTGATAAGAAAATAACAAGCATGGAAAAACAAGAACAACTAAAAATATGAAAGGAAATTATCTCACAGAAGCCAGTTTTGATCATGAACAACTCCATGGAGGCTCCAAACAAAGCTGACACAAATCCAATCTTCAAGTACCAATCCAGAAACTTCATTTCAACTGCAACATGATAATTACTAAAGTAAGATTTCATATTTTCAAGCATATAATTCTGGCTCCATTCGAATGCGGGAATTAAAATTAGAATATCGACTTTTCAGTGCTATTCTAATTTAAAACAGAATTGGAATTAGTTTAGAAGTATAATTCGAAAGCTTGGACTACATAAAAAATTAGATTAATAGAACTTCAATTTTTACTATATTATATACGTTTGAGAAATAGTATTTAATGTAAAATTATATATGAATAGGTGATACCTATCGCAGACAAGTTTATTTTTCCCTTCATGTTATTTCAAATATTACTATTTTTTTAATTTATTATCCCGAATGATTATGGCAAGCTCAGTATATAATTATATAAAAAACAAATTTACTGAAAGACAAAAGCTATATTAACCTGAAACTAATCGTCGTAACAATTCGGCTATAGATCTGGTATATTGTTCCCAAATGAAAAAACATAATATAATTTGCGACTTTGAGAAAGATCACGAGTTTGTAAAATGGATTATAGAGAAGTAGAATCGATAGAAAGGAACAATCAATAGGAGATATAGAGAATTACAGTCCACTGAATTAATCAATAGCAGATATAGAGAATTACAGTCCACTGAATTCGTCGGCCAGAGAATCTATACTATAAAAGGCTTTAATCCTTACCAAACTTTCGCCGGAGTTACTGCTAACAAGGGTGGACGATGGCGGTGGGTGGTACTGGGACTTCCGAGGTCCGTTCTGCAGGGATAAGAAAAATCGAGATAAACGAGACTAGCGCGCTTTTGTAAATTGGTATAATTTTTGGGCGGAAATTTCAAAAATAGAAATCTAGGGATAGTTTTTGACAAAATGCATTCATAAGAGACCAAACCTCCAAAATACAAATAAAACCAAACCTCCAAAATACAAATAATAATAATAATAATAATAATAATAATAATAATCTATATAATATATCTTCAAATCTATGGCTATATAATTTTCAGGATCCAGAAACCTAATAATTGAATTTTAAAATTCAATGAAACTTATATGAGGAGTTTTCTAGAAAAAAAATTATAATTTGATGTTTATAATTGACCTCAATTAGATTTCAAAATTCAATCTATCAATCACGTATTTAGCTTTATTATCAATGTTTTAAAAATTGGACCGGTTATTGAACCGGTTAAAGTACCAGCTCAAAAGTCAATGGTCGAACCGTGGTCGAATCGCGGTTGAATCGGTGGTGTTTAAAAATATTAAAAATAAAAAATAATTTAAATATTAAAATAATTTACATGATTATAAAATTTATGAAAAAAAAATACTTCCTATTAAGTCTATGTACTCATTTTTTTATATTTGTTTTTTTATAATATTTTAAAATTATGCTATCATTTTTTATTTTTAAAATGTATATTTTTTCATAAATTAAGTAATATAGAGATTGAAGTGAAAGAAAGAAAGAGTAGTGGAAGTGACGTGAGGAGCAGCTTGAGTATTGGAAAGTGGAGCTAGTTCCTTTTTATTGACCATTGGCCTCTCATGCTTTCTCTTTTCTGATGGTTTTCTGTCTCATTTTTTCGAGTGTTTTCATCAGCCAAAGCGTCCAGCGACGCCTTCTTCTACTTCTTATCCTATGCAGTCCAGTGGCTTCAGAGTTCAGACGCAGGTGTAACAGAAGAAGACAAAATTTGGGAGGAGATCTTGCGAAGCAAGCACTGTCAGCTAGTGCATCCCTACTCGACTTCTTCCTCTTCTGCTCTCAATAACGATTTCTTCTTCTTCTTCTTCTTCGTCTTCTCCTCGTCGTCACCGCTGATGGTTGAAGCTCAAAGTTTTTTCTTTAAAAAAAGTTGGAACCGGTAGAACCGGTTACCCGGCCAGTTTTCACTGGTTTGGCCGGTGCGAAACCGGTTCGGTAGATTTCACCGGTTTGGTCAGTCCGAAACCGGTTCGACCGGTTCCGTATCGGTTTGAGTAAAGACTGGTTTTTTTGCCAAACCGAACCGAAACTTAGGCCGATTTTCGGTTCGATCGGTTGAACCAATCGATTCGGCCCGGTTTTTAAATTCATGTTTATTATATTTAGAATTAAAAGGTAATTTTATTTTTATAGCTATCAAAATATATTTGACTAAATAGATTGGCCCACATCAAGTCTACAAATAAAATGGAGGGGGCTAAAGTACAAGTTTGCATGCTTGAAGTATGAAAGTCTAAAATGATGTTGACATTGAGAAGCTGATAAACAAGTTTAATGATGATAACATTTGAAAGTGAAATTTAAAATTAGAGAAGAAATTAGAAAATGAATAAAGGTATTGAATAATTTAATAAGATAAATAAAATTAATTTTATGAAATAAAGATAAAAAAAATTAATAGGATAATTTTTTTTAGTTTTATATTGAATATAAATATATAATAATAGTTTTAATAAAATAAAGATTAATTCCTAATTTATTTGTCACATCCCAAAATTTACATGTGAGATAAAAATAAAATACCTAAGGTGTACTTCCGTGGTACCCCTTAATCTCTATAAATATTCTTAATATTTATAACTATGTGAATCATAAATGTTTCAAGAAAGATATTTTGTATACATATTCAGAAAATGTTCAACATTTTTACACTATACAGTACTATACAACCTCTCAAGCCTAGGTGACCTACTAGATTACAGAGCATTTCTTAATCTTTACCAAATCTATATTTATTTGTTTACCAGACAAAAGTGTAGTATATCCTTAAAGGCTATAAATTCTCCTCCTCAACCACTGTATCTGAAAAAATAATCATAGAGAGTGTGAGTTAATCAAAACTCAGTGAGTAAACAACTGTACATGAAAATATCACAAGCACAAATACCACATTTACTAATACAATCAATCTATCATTTATTTTAAATAATTATAGTATTACATTTGTCTGAATTTGCGTATGATTTCTTGGGTGATCAATCCCTCAATCACTTTGCATTATGTGCCATAAATACTTGCACCGAGTGACTTGGGAATTTAACCCTCAAACTCTTTGTGCATAGGTTTTCACAGTTATACACCGAGTAGTATGGGACTTTAACCCTTAGATTTTCACAGTTATACACCGAATAGTATGGTACTCTAACCCTTTCAAACTCGTGCATAGATTTTCACAGTTATACACCGAGTAGTATGAGACTCTAACCCTTTCAAACTCGTGTATTAGATTTTCACAGTTATACACCGAGTAGTATGGGACTCTAACCCTTTCAAACTCGTGCATAGATTTTCACAGTTATACACCGAGTAGTATGAGACTCTAACCCTTTCAAACTCGTGTATTAGATCCTGTAGATCTTTTTCTCATCAATAAAATAGTGAGAATTTATCACAATACAATTACTATGAAATAAATTAATTTACACATACTTTTATTCCTTTGAATTTCTATCATCAATCATAGCAATCATCATATATTGTCAATTGAAAGATTGATTGTTTAACATTTCAATAATATTATAAATGAGACTTATATTGTACTTTGTCTAATAATATCAAATTAGTCTAGTAAGGTCATTCACTTACAAAGTGTTCCAGTTTATTCAAGGAACTACCACATCTAATTATTTAGTCAACTAGAGAAATCAATTCACAAAGGTAATAAAATAATTCCCAATGATATTGTAATTTTTCTCAACTTGAACATACACTAGTAATCTTCTCAATTTCACAAATAATGCAAATGAGATTTATATTGTGCTTTGACTAATTTAGTAAATTAATTTTGCAAGGTTGCCTACTCACCTGGATTCCACGCTCTCGGTGCTTACACCTTGCGCCTCAACCATCCCTATTGTACCCAGGTAAAAACCATTAGGGTTACATAATAGAAAAATTTCCTATCACTACTCTCGACCTTTACTCACATCTCAAGTTATAACTCCTAACCGATAATGAATATCTAAATGAAACTTATACCATTGGAAACTAGACTCAAAGAGCTTTCCAACGATATAAAGTTTGTCTATGAAGAAGTTATGACCGATTGAAAATAAGCTAAGGTTTTCTGGTACATCTGGCGCCTGGACGCCAAGCCCTTCTTCCTCCCCAAAACCTTCTGAACCTTGGCGCTTGGGCGCCACGATCACGACCTTTCGTGATTCCTCTCGGGTTTGGCTCAGATCTAGCCAAATCTCTACCGTTTTTCATGATTTCTTCCATGGGATCTCACCCTTAATGTCTAAAGAGCATTTAGACACCAAAAGCACCAATTTTAATCGAGAAACTAAGTCGGAATCTCGATTTTTACCCCAAACTTCCTTAAAACTAGAAAATAGGGAAAAGCTTGAGAAATATAAATTTCTTTCCTTGCTTTCCCTACGTTGTTTGACTCTTAGAGGCTCGCCCCGTAGCCCGAGATCCACTCTCCAAAGTCCGGTTGTGGAGTTGAAGTGTAGAGAGAAAAAGTAGAGAGAAGAAAGAGAGAAAGAGAGGAGAGAAGGTGAAGAGAGAAAGAAGAAAGGAGAAAATGAGGAAAAATAGGTGATGCCACCTATATACTCGCACGGGATAAAATTATCACTTGCTCTCTAGTTGACCGTCAGTCAAGATTAGTAAAAGCAAATTCATAAAATCTCACCTCGGGTGTTTCTAAATCCTAAGTACCCCACAAATTTTCTTATTTCACTTTAGTCCTTGTCAAAGTCTCAAACTCCACTTTAACCTTGAATCCATCATCCTTTTAGTACTGGACTCATAATTCATTCCCATAAGCTCTATTCTTCTTCTCGGGTTCCTAGTTGGTCATTTCTCAAAAGTACTCCATGTTTTCTTTTCTTTTCAGTTTAGCCCTTGAAAATTTGTAAAAATTTCCCAAATTTCCTTCACTAATTCAAAAGAACATTTTTCATGTAATTAAATTTTTTTTCAATAAACTTCAAATAGATTTTAAATATTCATATAAATTCTTGGGATATTACATTATTAATATAAAATATATATATATATATATATTTAAATAAATTTATTTAGATTTGGTTTGTATTTTAATTATTTATAACTAGTGACTATTCCATTATGGTTTTAAGACTTTAAAGTATAAAATTCACATAAAAATTAATTTTTTGATTGAAATATAATATGTTGTCTTTTGGTAAATTAGCATTTATTATATGAAAATAATTAAATAATTAATTGCTATATATTTTCTATACAAAAACTAACCTACTCTAATCATTAAATATTCATATATGATTGCTATATAATTATATATATATATATATCCTTTATTAGGTATATTAATAATTGATATTATTAATTACTACATTATTATCATTTATTAAATTCGATCTATTATGTTCAACATTCATGTTATATAAATAAATAGTTATTTTAACTGTCATGTATTGTTATCGTGTTTGTATTATTTATTCTTCTTACAAAATAAATTTTCATTTTGTTTGTGCTTCGCATATGGCTAAATTTAGTGACATTGCTAATATTAATGCATCAAATGATGATTAGAGGATTAAGATTTGGGTAATGAGATTGTGAACAGTTCCATCGTTCAATATGCCTGAAGAAATTTTTAGTCTAGAGATATTTTGTAAGATTCTCAGATAAATTTAATTTTATTATATTCAATTTTTTTATATATATTATTTTGTTCATTATGCTTATGTTGTGTTTATTTTTTACCTTCTAAAGGTGATTATATGTAAGGTTATGTAAAGAGATCATTTGTGAATAAATTCACGCATCAAATAACCGAGGGAAATGTTTATATGATGATTATGTTTGGTGTAGTTAAGTAAGAAAGTATCGTACAACGAAACATTCATTCATTCTTGAGTTTTGTTTTTCAACTGATATCCGACTAGCTAAACGTTTTTTGCCTTCTAAGGGTGGTTACATGTAAAGTTATGTGAAGAGATCATTTGTGAATAAGTTCAGGCATCAAATAACTGAGGAAAATGTTTATGTGATGTTTATGTTTGGTGTAGTTAAGTATAACAGTGAGTATCGTACAACGAACCATCCATTCATGCTTGAGTTTTTTTTTTCCATTGATGTCTGACTAGCGAAAGATTATTTGAGTATTCTAAAATTTTTCTTCAAGTTTTATCCATTCAGTAATATTTTGAATCGTGTTACTGACAAGAACAAATTAGTATGTTAGTTTTTATCTTCTATTTTGTAAATTATATTTTATTTGTTATTCTTTCTAACTTTTTACAAATAATATTGTTGCATTTAAGATGTTATTGGACTGGTCAATAGATTTGGTTCTATAATAGATAGCTCTAAAAATAATAACAATAGCAGACGTATAGAAATTGAGATTGAGAATATAGAGTATTGTTGTTGTCATTTTTTTTGTATTTATATTAATTACTACATTATTATCATTTATTTTATTGTATATTTATTATATATTTTTGTTAGTGTTTTCTTTTTTTCTTATTTTTTTCTTCTTTACTACATTCCATATTAATATTTTTAATTTGATTATCATTGTTTTTACAAAAAAATTTAAATTAAAAACTTTTTATTGATTATACATACATCTCATTATTTTATTTCATTTGATGATTTATTCTACATCATACTATAATATGGTCATTTATTATCATAATTTTTATTGAAATTTATAATTTATATTTGAATTAATAGTCAAAATTTATATCAAAACATTTACGTTTAAAAAATATATGTTATAACTCATAGAAAGTTGTTAA
Source organism: Biancaea sappan (assembly GCA_037074585.1). NCBI lineage: Eukaryota > Viridiplantae > Streptophyta > Magnoliopsida > Fabales > Fabaceae > Biancaea > Biancaea sappan. The sequence goes on along the minus strand of CM073496.1, from coordinate 49,478,351 downwards.
GTTTCATAAGTTTCACAGATTTATAAATTATAGTATTATTATCACAATATATTATGTGGGTCTCAATGTATTTAATATATTATGTGGGTTATGGTTAAAGTGAATAACAGAATATATTTTTATCAGAATATATTATTATAATTATTAATTAGTGAAATTAATAATTAGTAAATTTCATTATTTTATCTGATTTGAATGAATAAATTTGCTAAATTAATTACATCACATTAAATGAATTATTTGATTTAAATTTATTACAATGATTTGAATTGAAATTAAAAAAAAATTATCTTTATTTTTTACCATTGCAGTGTCATAGAGGATTTTTTAGTAGGTAAAATAAATTTGATTATAGAATTGATATGTAAATAAAAATACTTGTTTTATTTGACTTTATTTTGGTTTATTTCCAAAATAGTTTGTAATTTAATAGTTTTCAAAGTTTGATATATGAATCTTTAAATCATAATCTTATTGTGCTGCTTAGAAATATTGATAAAGTCATGAGTCTGTGCAATTGAAGTAGATTAATTATCACAAGATCATAGAAACATGTTATCGAAGCTATTGTTATTGCTGTGAAGGCAATTAGGGAAAAAGTAATGACACTTAGGATGCTTCTTACTCCATGCTAGATTTCCTTTCAAGCTTCGCAGGAGACAATTTTCACTTTTCTTATGTTTTGTGATGACAATTAATAAAAGTCAAGGACAATTACTTTTTTATGTCGGTTTATATTTAACAACTCCAATATTTAGTCATTGTCAGTTTTATGTTGCCATCTCAAGAGTAAATAGTAGAAAGAGATTGAAGATTCTTATACTCGACAAAAAATGAAAATGTCAATTCAAGCATTACAAATATAATGTATAAATAAATTTTTAGAAATCTTTATTGGTTGTAAGTAAACTTTATATGACATTTTTCATAAGATTATTATATTGATTCAAAGTTATTTTATATCATTTGTTAATTTTTTTTTATTTTATTTCCTTCTTTTCAAGTTAAGGACATTGCATTTAAAAAACATTTATAAACAACATATCACATTGAATGTGTATTTGCATTGGAGAAATATTTCCATTGTTTAGATAATTTGATTTTTTTTATTCACATTACATATAGATATTCTAAAATAATTGTCTCTTTTGCCAACCACTATATATTTACTGTCAATTAATTATTATTATTATTATAAATTACAAAAGTTTTTAGAGTTGTGAATTACTTGTTTATTGCACACATCACACTACGAGTTGTCATCGAAAACAATGACATTATCCTTTGCCCTTTTTGCACACTCGCTTCACCCATAATGATTTCAAACATATTCAAAACATAGATATACTATTTATAAAACAATTTGTTAAATTTATTAAATTATAGGCAAAATGATATTTTATGTCCCTAATATTTACTCCAATTTTCATTTATGCCTCTAAAATTTTTTTGATTGATTATGTCGCTTATGTTTCATTTGTTATCATATATATCCTAAAATGATGAAAATACCCTCTATCCATCCCTCTTCTCTCTCTCTCCTCACTAAAATTTTTCTATTTATTCACCTAGGTCCTTAGCTAAGATTTTTTCTTTTGTCTTTTGCATGATTTAAGATCATATTTAACTTCGTCTAGGTCTCTTGTTCCAAAATATATTTTGTTTTAAATTTAAATTGGTCTGTATAAACTTTTAAATTTATTCAGTTTAGTTCATGTCATGCATTAATCACGTCCATCTCTCAGTTTTGTTTTCCAAACTAATATAGAACTTCACCCTAGATTTTTTAGGGCATTTTCGGTCATTTCCATCTCAAAGCAAGGTAAACTATGAATTAAAACTGAGTTTTTGTTTTCCAAACCACTCGTGTTCTTGAAAACCAAAAACAGAGCAAGAACATGAGTGGGTATTCTTTCCCTTCCTTCATCTTTTACATGATCAATAAAAAGTGATTGTGCGTTTGCAGTGCGCCATGCATGACAAGTTGCAGCTTCAATTGAAAACAAAACAACGAGTAACAAGGATATATGTTACGTAAGGTCCTACGTATGAAACCATAGTCTTTATCGTCACAAATTAATGCAACCACTAGCACCATGAAAGGCATAAAATCTAGGAATCCTTGTATTGCTTAATTAAAAGAGATATTTGCAAAGCTAGATTGGTTGAAAACCGAAAACAGAGCAAGAACATAACTATATGAGTGAGTTTTCTTTCCATTCCTTCATCTTTTACATGGTAGAATTAATTGAATACACATAGACTAAGTTAATTCAAAGCTTGGAGCTAAGTAGAAGACCAAACAAGAGTTAAAAAACCAGAAAAATATCAAAACAGAGGTAAAATAACGTAAGGAAAACATGGAAGCTTGAAAATTTTTAAAAACTCAATTTTAATTCATGGTATGCCTTTCTCTATGATGGAAATGACTAAAAATGTCCTAAAAAAATCTAAGATGAAGTTCTAGACTGGTTTGGAAAGCAAAACCAAGATATGGACATGATAGATGCACGACAGGGACTAAACTAAATAAATAAAAAATATACAGGCGTTTATTTAAATTCAAAATAAAATATATTCTAGAATGAGAGACCTAGATAAACTTAAATATGATCTTAAATCATGCAAAAGACAAAAGAAAAAAAAAGTAGCTAGGGATCTAGGTGAATAAACAGAAAAATTTTAGAGAAGATAGAGAGAGAAGAAAGAAGGATGGAAGGTATTTTCGTCATTTTAGAGCATATATGATAAAAAAATGAAACATAAGAGACATAATAAAAAAATTCAAGAGTATAAATAAAAATTGAGATAAATATTAAAGACATGAAGTACCCTATTGCCTAATATTATTGTCACATCCCGAAAATTGAACATGTGAAAAGATACTACTATTAGGAAAACCTCAGTGGTATTACAAAATCCTGGACAATATCAGTATCCACAATTACTTATTTAATAAAATTCTCAAACATGAGTCATTCACATAAATTCTGTGAGGTCTTACATTCAACCTCTATTATTCATTCCACACAACAGAATTATATTCATCTGATAAACAAATATAGGCATACATAATCTGATGTTTTTATCTCATCGCAAGCCTAGGAGACCTATACAAAGTACAGAGCGTTCCTAGTATCTACATTAATAAGTACTGGTATCCCACCAGACAGAATTAGAGAATAATCCCAAGTGACTTCTAATCTTCAAACGGATACTCTTATTCCTTATTTTCTGTATCTGAAAAGATAATCATAGGGAGTGTGAGTTTATTTAAAAACTCAGTAAGTAAATAACTGTACTATATAAAATATCAAAAGTACAAATACCACATTTACTTATATAATTAATTGTCTTATACATCGAGTAGTATGAGACTCTAACCCTTTCAAACTCGTGTATATGTTTCATAGATATACACTGAGTAGTATGAGACTTTAACCCTTTCACCAAGTAGTATGGGACTCTAACCCTTTCACCGAGTAGTATGGGACTCTAACCCTTTCAAACTCATGATTAAGATTTCATAGATATACATCAGTAGTATGGGACTCTAACCCTTTCAAACTCGTGTATAGGTTTCATAGATATACATCGAGTAGTATGAGACTCTAACCCTTTCAAACTCGTGTATAGTTTTTCATCGTTATGCACTAAGTAATATGAGATTTTAACCCTTTCAAACTCATGTATTAGATCCCGTAGATCTTTACTCATTAATAAGATAGTGAGAATTTATCACATAGTATAATTGCCATGAAATAAAATAATTTCTACATACTCTTATTTCTTTGAATTTCTGTAAAAAAATATACCAATCATCATATACTGTCATATGAAAAATTGATTGATTAATATTCAAATAATATTGTAAATGGGACCTATATTGTACCTTGACTAGTAATATCAAACTAGCTTAGCAAGGTTATTCACTTACCTTGATGTTTGTCCAAGTTTACCTTGTTCCACACTAGAATTTGTGTAGGAAAATTTTCTAGTAAAATATATTACAAGGAAACATAAGAAAGGAAACAAAATCACGAAAATATGCAAAATTTCTGATTGCTACAGTAACGGTTTGCTACAGTACTGTTCGCTACAGTACGGTTCGCTACAGTAACGTTGACTGCTACAGTAACTCGAGAAATTTTCTAGTTGCTACAGTGAATTCGAGTTTGCAGACGCTTCCCAGAAAATTTTCATCCTTTCCTTTTTTTGATTCAAAACCAGAATCTCAACTCTTTTAACCGATTATAACTCAAATATAACTTCTAAAACAACTGAGATTCATGAATTATCATCAAAATCTTCAAGAACAAAACCTCCTCTAATCTTTCATATAGACTTAGATTTAAGGAAAATAATGAGATTAAAGCTTACCTTTGATCCTTACAAAGCTTTTGAACCGAACAAATAATTAAAACTCTGAAGATCAAAGAAAAGATTTGAGAAGAGGATGAAGAAAGGAGAGAAAACTTCCACTTGCTTCTGCGTGAAAATGAGAGGGTACTATTGAAGTTTTATTTTAAATATTTCTAATGGGTTATTGAATAACCCATGGGTATTCATAACCCAACATCCAAACCCATCCAATCAATTTACAATAAATAGATTCATTGACCATTCTTAAACCACTTTTCCATGAATTTCACCATTCTTAGAATGTATCCCACATGATGCAAATATTCAATCCAGTCATTTAACTCAATTTTCATAAATAATATTCAAAGAGAACAATTAAATATGAAAATTAAAAATGACCAAAATAAATAACTAAAGTAACGTTGTAAAATTCTAAAATACTCTTAGGCGAATTATATTCCTGTAATACCCGTTAATTTCAGAATATAATTAATTCACTTAATTAGAATTTTACAACGTTACTTTAGTTATTTATTTTGGTCATTTTTAATTTTCATATTTAATTGTTCTGTTTGAATATTATTTGTGAAAATTGAGTTAAATGACTGGACTAAATATTTGCACCATGTGGGATATATTCTAAGAATGGTGAAATTCATGGAAAAGTGGTTTAAGAATGGTCAATTAGTCCATTTATTGTAAATTGACTGGATGGGTTTGGATGTTGGGTTATGGATACCCATGGGTTATTCAATAACCCATTAGAAATATTTAATATAAAGTTTCAATAGTACCCTCTCATTTTCACGCAGAAGGAAAAAAGCTGAGAAGTGAACAGTGAATTTGTTTTCTCTCGTTTCTTCATCCTTTTCTCAAATCTTTTCCTTGATCTTCAGAGTTTTGATTATTTGTTCGGTTCAAAAGCCTTGTAAGGATCAAAGGTAAGCTTTAATCTCATTATTTTCCTTAAATTTCAGTTTATATGGAAGATTAGAGGAGGTTTTGTTCTTGAAGATTTTGATGATAATTCATGAATCTCAGTTGTTTTAGAAGTTATATTTGAGTTATAATCGGTTAAAAGAGTTGAAATTCTGGTTTTGAAACAAGAAAAGAAAGGATGAATTTGTTAGAAATTTCTGCAAAAACGTCTGTAAAAACTCGAGTTACTGTAGCGACCAGAAATTTCGGAAAAACCTGAAAATTTTCTTCGAGTTACTGTAGCAGTACTGTAGTGTCGGCAGTCAACGTTACTGTAGCGAACTGTTACTGTAGCAAACCGTTAATGTAGCAATCAGAAAATTTTGCGTATTTTCGTGATTTTGTTTCCTTTCTTATGTTTCCTTGTAATATATTTTACTAGGAAATTTTCCTACACAAATTCTAGTGTGGAACAAGGTAAACTTGGACAAACATCAAGGTGAGTGAATAACCTTGCTAAGCTAATTTGATATTACTAGTCAAAGTACAATATAAGTCCCATTTACAATATTATTTGGATAATAAGCAATCAATTTTTCATATGGGAGTATATGATGATTGGTAAAAATAAGAGTATGTAGAAATTATTTTATTTCATGGCAATTGTATTATGTGATAAATTCTCACTATCTTATTATGAGTAAAGATCTACGGGATCTAATACATGAGTTTGAAAGGGTTAAAGTCCCATACTACTCAGTGCATATCTATGAAACCTATACACGAGTTGAAAGGGTTAGAGTCTCATACTACTCGGCGTATATCTAAGAAATCTTATTCACGAGTTTGAAAGGGTTAGAGTCCTATACTACTCGGTGTATATCTATGAGATCTTATTCACGAGTTTGAAAGGGTTAGAGTCTCATACTACTCGGTGTATATCTATGAAATCTTATTCATGAGTTTGAAAGGGTTAGAGTCTCATACTACTCGATGTATAAGATAATTAATTATATGAGTAAATGTGGTATTTGTACTTTTGATATTTTATATAGTACAGTTATTTACTTACTGAGTTTTTAAATAAACTCACACTCCCTATGATTATTTTTTCAAATACAGAAAACAAAGAAGAACAGTATCCATTTGAAAATTAGAAGCCCCTTGGGATTATTCTCTATTTCTATCTGGTGGGATACCAATACTTATTAATGTGGATACTAGAAATGCTCTGTACTTTCTATAGGTCTCCTGAGCTTGCGATGAGATAGAAATATCAGATTATGTATGTCTATATTTGCTTATCAGATGAATATAATTCTGTAATGTGGAATGAATGATTAAGGTTGAATGTAAAACCTTACAGGATATATGTAAATAACGTATGTTTGAGAATTTTATCAAATGAGTAGTATCTTTTCACATGTTCAATTTTTGGGATGTGACAATTTGGTATCAGAGGATAGGATTTATAGGTCCCCTATAGAGTACAGAGCAAAGTGATCTTTGTGGGCCCTTCCCTATTGTCATGAGCCGCGGCATGACCATAGGATTATGTTTCATAAAAGACCTTGTAGAGTATAACGTCATTTTATAGATAATTTTCAGTGGGGCTAGTAAGTGATATTTTGTTTATCTCTGAAAATTGTTTGTTATGTGTGTAGATCTGTGACAGTACAATGTCAGAAGGATCTTTTAATAATAATGAGCATATGGGTCCAAGGAGGGCCATAATTCCACAGTACATGTGTAAGATGATCCTAACAGTGGTGATAGTTTTCATGCTCAAAGTACTGAGGGCGCAACTAGTGATCAAGCAAGGAGAGTCGAACCTGACGCTCACATTGATAATGCAACTATTGCACATGTGATTAATTTAATGAATGAACGATTTGACCGATTTGAGGCTGAAATGAGAGGTCGAGCTGCACAAGCTAACCTGCCAGTGGATCCTCCTACTGTTAAAGCTGAAATTGTACCACCAGCTCAGTTAGCTGGATGAGGTAATGTAAGGGAGGTAAGAAGGTCTGAATTCCAGAAAATGAGGCCTCCTACTTTTTCAGGGGAAAATCCCAAAGAGGACCCACAATGTTTCCTTGAACATTGTGGAGCAATCTGTGATGCTATAGGGTGTTCTCCTACTCAAAAGGTAGAATTTACTTCATTTCAGTTAAAGGGTAGGGCTAGTAAATGGTGGAGGAACTGGAAGAAAGCTAGAATTCAAGGCGCACCGCCAGTTATGGGGACGGAGTTTTACAGATTGGTTATGGAAAGGAAGTCAAAGAATAAAGACGAATATCGACAAAAGAAGAAAGCTAGATATAGGAGATCTTTTGATCAAGGGGAAGACTCAGGGACTTTGAAACCCTTTACTACATCACAACATGCTCCAGCCACTCCTACTAAGTCATCTTATTCTACAGCCAGTGTGGCTAAGCCTCGTTTAGAGAGTAGGGGTGGTTTTAGTTCTTCTAGTAGATGAGGTACTCAAGCTAGAAGGAAGAAACCTCAGTGTCCTGAATGTGGAAAGTTTCACTTCGGAGAATGCAGGTTAAACACTGTTGGTACAGGTTGTTTTCACTGTGGACAAAAAGGACACTTTATAAGGGAGTGCCCTCAGCTCATGACAAGACCAGGTCAAGGGTCTACCTTGCCACCTCGACCACAATCTATTTCTACTTCTATTACTCGAACACCAACCCCTTCAATAGGGGGTAGTATGGGAAGAGGTTCTGGAAGAGGCCAAGGTGATCGTGGAAAACAAGCTGCTGGCAGAGGAAATGCAAGAGTATATGCTCTAACCCGACAGGATGCTCAAACATCAAATGCTGTAGTTACAGGTATACTATCTGTTAATACTTTTGCTGCACGTATTTTGTTTGATCCCAGTTCTACTCACTCATATGTGTCACCCCTATTTGCCAAGAGATTTGCATTTGATTCAATTACTCTTAAAGAACCATTCTTGGTTTCCACACCGATGAGAGAGACTTTGATGGTTAAAACATGTTATCGTTCTTGTAAAATAATCGTTGGAGGCATGGAAACTGAGATAGATCTTATGATTCTCAATATGTTAGATTTTGATGTAATTTTAGGAATGGACTGGCTATCTTCTTGTCATGCTACTATAAATTGTCGTGATAAAGTTATTTCCTTTAATATGCCGGGGAGGAGTAATTTGGTGTTTCAAGGAGATCGAAGTGATGTACCTTGCAACATGATATCTATGTTAAGTGCCCGGCGTATGTTGCGAAAAGGATGTCAGGGATTTCTAGCTTTTATCAAAGATTTAGAAAAGAAAGAACAGAAGTTAGAAGAGATACATGTGGTTAATGAATTCCCAGATGTGTTCCCAGAAGATTTACCTGGATTACCGCCAGAAAGAGATATTGAGTTCAGCATTGATTTGGTCCCAGATACACGACCAATTTCTATTCCACCTTATCGTATGGCTCCTGTTGAGCTAAAAGAACTCAAAGAACAATTGGAAGATTTGTTGAACAAAGGGTTCATTCGCCCAAGTTTTTCACCTTGGGGTGCTCCTATTCTTTTTGTGAAAAAGAAAGATGGTTCTATGAGATTATGTATAGATTATCGTCAGCTGAATAAAGTCACAGTGAAAAATAAGTATCATTTACCAAAGATAGATGATTTGTTTGATCAGCTTCAAGGAGCAAAATACTTCTCAAAGATTGATCTAAGGTCTGGATATCATCAGTTACGAATTAAGAACGATGATATACCTAAGACAGCTTTTCGTACACGGCATGAACATTATGAGTTTCTTGTGATGTCTTTTGGGTTGACAAATGCACCAGCAGCATTTATGGATTTAATGAACAGAGTGTTTATATCTTTCCTTGATAAGTTTGTAATTATATTTATTGATGATATTTTGGTGTATTCAAAGAGTCATGAAGAACATACTGAACATTTGAGAATAGTGCTTCAGACCTTGAGAGAGCATCAGTTGTACGCAAAGCTCTCAAAATGTGAATTCTGGATGAGTCATGTAACATTTTTGGGACATGTTATTTCCCAAGAAGGTATTCATGTAGATCCAAGTAAAATTGAAGCAGTAAAACAATGGCCTAGACCAACAACTGTGTCTGAAGTACGTAGTTTTTTTGGCTTAGCAGGGTATTACCGTCGCTTTGTCAAAGATTTCTCTAAGACGGCTCTCCCATTAAATAAGTTAACTCGAAAAAATGTTAAATACATTTGGGATGATTCATGTGAGCAAAGTTTCACCCAATTGAAAGAGTGTTTAACTTCTGCACCAATCTTAATCCTACCATCAGGACCAGGGGGTTACTCTGTATTCTGTGATGCCTCAAAGATAGGCTTAGGGTGTGTGTTGATGCAACATGGTAAAGTCATAGCTTATGGTTCACGTCAGCTTAAAAAGCATGAATTGAATTACCCCACTCATGATTTGGAAATGGCAGCTGTAGTGTTTGCCCTAAAGATTTGTAGACATTACTTGTATGGGGAGACTTGTAAAATTTTTACAGATCACAAAAGCCTTAAATACATTTTTGAGCAGAGAGATCTCAATCTAAGGCAACGAAGGTGGATGAAACTTTTGAAAGATTATGATTGTACCATCCTTTACCATCCAGGTAAGCAAATGTAGTGGTTGATGCTCTAAGTCGAAAGTCTATGGGAAGTTTAGCTCACATTACCACTATAAGGAGGTCTCTAATACATGAACTATAAGAATTGGAAGCTGATGGAGTATTCTTCAAGATCACTGAGTCAGGTACATTTCTGGCTCATTTAACAGTTAGATCATCCCTTGTTGAAAAAGTAAAAGCAACTTTAGAAAATGACATTGATATGGTCAAAATCAGAGATAAGGCAAGGCAAGGTCTAGCACCAAGTTTCTTGGTACATGAAGAAGGAGTCTTATGGTTTAATGGGAGACTCTGTGTCCCCAACATTGAATCTTTGAAACATGAAATCTTAATGGAAGCTCATGGTTCGCCCTACGTTGTACATCCTGGTGCTGTGAAAATGTATCAGGACTTGAAACAAGTTTACTGGTGGGAGGGCATGAAGCGAGATGTGACTGACTTTGTAGCTTGATGTTTGACTTGTCAGCAAGTTAAAGCTGAACATCGACGACCACCTGGTTTGATGCAAAAACTAGATATTCCCGAGTGGAAGTGGGAAAGGATCACTATGGATTTTGTAGTAGGTTTACCTCGATCGACAAAAGGAAATGACTCAATATGGGTCATAGTGGATCGACTTACTAAGTCAGCACATTTTCTTCCTGTTCATACCACTTTCAGTGTAGCAAAACTTGCTCGACCTTATGTTAAAGAAATAGTGAAACTCCATGGTGTACCAATATCCATTATATCAGACCGAGGACCTCAGTTTACTTCTCGGTTCTGGAAAGTCTTTCAAGAGGCTTTGGGTACCAAAGTGAATCTTAGCACAGCATTCCATCCTCAGACTGATGGACAGTCCGAAAGGACAATTCAGACTTTAGAGGATATGCTAAGAGCTTGTGTGATGGATTTCAGTGGAAGTTGGGAAGATCATTTGTCTCTTATTGAATTTGCTTATAATAACAATTACCAAGCCAGTATCCAGATGGCACCTTTTGAGGTTTTATATGGGAGACGGTGTCGATCTCCTATAGGTTGGTTTGAACTTGGTGAAACCAAAATACTTGGACCTGAGATGATAAAAGAAGATATAAATAAAGTTAAACTGATCAGAGAGAAGTTGTTAACTGCTCAGAGTAGACAGAAGTCTTATGCGGACAACCGACGACGTGATCTTGAATTTGCAATAGGTGATATGGTTTTCTTACGAATCTCACCCATGAAGGGAGTAATGAGATTCGGGAAGAAAGGCAAGCTTAGTCCGAGGTATGTTGGCCCATATGAGGTTGTAGACAGAGTGGGTAATGTGGCATATCGTATAGACCTACCTTCCGACCTAGAGGGAGTTCATCCAATATTTCATGTGTCCATGCTACGGAAATATTTTCCTGATCCTTCTCATGTCATTCAACCCCAAGAAGTTCACTTTGATGAAACTCTCACCTACGAAGAGGTACCAGTAGCTATTCTTGATAGAAAAGTCAAGAAATTGCGTACTAAAGAAATTCCTACTGTCAAGGTTCTTTGGAGAAATCATTCTCGCGAGGAAGCTACGTGGGAGGCAGAAGATGAAATGTGGAAAAACTATCCACATTTATTTGAAACTTGAGGTAAGATTTTAATTCGGAGGACAGAATTCTTTTAAGGGGGTAGAATGTAATACCCGTTAATTTCAGAATATAATTAATTCACTTAATTAGAATTTTACAACGTTACTTTAGTTATTTATTTTGGTCATTTTTAATTTTCATATTTAATTGTTCTCTTTGAATATTATTTATGAAAATTGAGTTAAATGACTGGACTAAATATTTGCACCATGTGGGATATATTCTAAGAATGGTGAAATTCATGGAAAAGTGGTTTAAGAATGGTCAATTAGTCCATTTATTGTAAATTGACTGGATGGGTTTGGATGTTGGGTTATGGATACCTATGGGTTATTCAATAACCCATTAGAAATATTTAATATAAAGTTTCAATAGTACCCTCTCATTTTCACGCAGAAGGAAAAAAGCTGAGAAGTGAACAGTGAATTTGTTTTCTCTCGTTTTTTCATCCTTTTCTCAAATCTTTTCCTTGATCTTCAGAGTTTTGATTATTTGTTCGGTTCAAAAGCCTTGTAAGGATCAAAGGTAAGCTTTAATCTCATTATTTTCCTTAAATTTCAGTTTATATGGAAGATTACAGGAGGTTTTGTTCTTGAAGATTTTGCCTTGTAAGGATCAAAGGTAAGCTTTAATCTCATTATTTTCCTTAAATTTCAGTTTATATGGAAGATTAGAGTAGGTTTTGTTCTTGAAGATTTTGATGATAATTCATGAATCTCAGTTGTTTTAGAAGTTATATTTGAGTTATAATCGGTTAAAAGAGTTGAAATTCTGGTTTTGAAACAAGAAAAGAAAGGATGAATTTGTTAGAAATTTCTGCAAAAACTCGAGTTACTGTAGCGACCAGAAATTTCGGGAAAATCTGAAAATTTTTCTTCGAGTTACTGTAGCAGTACTGTAGTGTCGGCAGTCAACGGTACTGTAGAGTCCCATACTACTCGGTGTATATCTATGAAATCTTATTCATGAGTTTGAAAGGGTTAGAGTCTCATACTACTCGATGTATAAGACAATTAATTATATGAGTAAATGTGGTATTTGTACTTTTGATATTTTATATAGTACAATTATTTACTTACTGAGTTTTTAAATAAACTCACACTCCCTATGATTATTTTTTCAGATACAGAAAACAAAGAAAAATAGTATCCATTTGAAGATTAGAAGCCCCTTGGGATTATTTTCTATTTCTGTCTGGTGGGATACCAGTACTTATTAATGTGGATACTAGAAACGCTCTGTACTTTCTATAGGTCTCCTGAGCTTGCGATGAGATAGAAATATCAGACTATGTATGTCTATATTTGCTTATCAGATGAATATAATTCTGTAATGTGAAATGAATGATTAAGGTTGAATGTAAAACCTTACAGAATATATGTAAATAACGTATGTTTGAGAATTTTATCAAATGAGTAGTATCTTTTCACATGTTTAATTTTTGGGATGTGAAAATTTCGAAATTAACGGGTATTACAATTATATTAGACTATTGTTTAAAAAATGTTATTAAACCTTTTTGGCATTTAATGAGTCATGTTCTTAAAAGATTTCATCAAAGTAAGAAGATGTCTCATCAAATTACAATATTAATACCCAACCCTCCGTCTATAAAATGAGGATTCTCCCTTAGTTTAGAAAAGTTTAACAATTAATCAAATTTTGTATTTGTGTTTCCTGCTTCATGGTTTTCTAAGTTTTTTTTTTTCCTTCTTAAAATTTGCAGCTAAGTTATTTGTCTATAGTTAATGAAAACATGAAGTATGCTTTGCACGCACTTGCCTCTAACAAAGATTCCACGCATCAGAAACATGTTAGTCTATTGATTCAGAGTTTTGGATAAGAAAGGGTTAAGTTATAAAAATATAAAATATTGAGATAGCTTCAAAAATATAGTAGGCAGAGGGACTATTGTTGACCAAAGAAAGGGTTATTTTGCTAATTTTCAAAGACTACCTCTTGATTCATGATAAAGATTGTATTTTTGCTTAGAATTAGGAAATCAATTATATATATATATATATATATATATATATATATATATATATTGTTTATATTGATGAGATGAAATGTGTTCATTCATTTTACCTTATGTCACAAATTAGAAGGTAAAATAGTATTTTATGTCCTTAATGTTTATTTCGATTTTCATTTATGTCTCTAAATTTTTTTTTGTTCAAATATATCTCTTATGTTTTATTTTTTATCATATATGCTCCAATGACCTAAATACCCTCCATCCTCCCTTTTCTCTCTCTATCATCTCTCTCTCCTCACTAAACTTTTCTGTTTATTCAGTTAGGTCCCTAACTAATATTTTTTCTTTTGTCTTTTAGATGATTTAAATCATATTTAGCTTTCTCTAGATCCATAGATTGTGAATATATTTTGTTCTATAATTAAATTAACCCCTGTAAACTTTTACGTTTATTCATTTTAGTCCCTATCATGCACATTTTTCTCTCCATCTCTCAGTTTTTCTTTCCAAACCAGTCCAAAAGTTCATATTAGATGTTTTTAGGACGTTTTTGGTCATTTCCATCCCAAATCAAGACAAGTAGTGGATTAAAACCAAAAAAAATGAAAAACAGAGGCAAAGTAACGTTTTTCTCTCTAAAACTTGGTTTTAATCCACTACTTGCCTTGCTTTGTGATGGAAATGACCGAAAATATCCTAAAAATGTCTAAGATAAATTTCTAGACTGGTTTGGAAAGAAAAATTGAGAGATGGAGAGAAAAATATGCATGATAGGGACTAAACTGAATAAACTCAAAAGTTTACATGAATTGATTTAATTATATAAAAAATGTATTCACAATCTATGGACCTAGATGAAGGTAAATATGATCTTAAATCATCCAAAAGACAAAAGAAAAAATATTAGTTAAGGACCTAGGTGAATAAACAGAAAAATTTAGTGAGAAGAGAGAAAGGACAGAGAGAGAGAAGAGGGAGGATAGATGGTATTTTGGTTATTTTGAGACATATATGATAAAAAATGAAACGTAAGAGACATATTTGAACAAAAAAAAATTCATTAATATAAATAAAAATCGAGATAAACGTTAAGTGCATGAAGTACTATTTTGCCCCAATTAGATTTAGTACAAATTTTTAACGACTTTTTTATACATTCCATTAGACACAATATTGAGTAATTCTCTTCACTGTTAAGAGCTAATAACTTTAAACATTGCTTATGCACACTCTATAAATTATGACAAGTGTATTTAAGGGAAAATAGTAGAGTAGGTAAGTACTTACACTCTTAACATTAGATAAAAACTAACTTTGACTATTGTTGATAATCACAACATATCATGTAGTGAATAACCATTGTCTTAGTTTAAGCTCTAATGGTAATAACGAGTCAGAAAGAGTTATTGTCAATACTCAATAAATGAATTAAAACTATGTTGTTACTAGGCATAACCCTTGCATTTATCGTGTTTTTTCCCAACCTAGTAACTAATAGTCTTTAATAATGTCAATGACACTCTAGCATTTAGTTTTAGTTCATTATTGAGCCATAATTACGTTTTAATATTCCTTAAGAATTATGCAGTATATAAGCCATTCATGCTACTTTTGTTGACATCGATTTTGCATACATTATTTTAATAAATTGTTTCTTCATGTAATTTGTTAGTAAGGTAGGTTAGACTTTGTGGGCACAATGCTAGGATATTGCTAGATGTTTTGCAATTGAAGGACAATTCTACTTGCGGGAATAAAAAATCCAAACGTCGAGTACAATATAGGAAATTATATAGTGCATAAATGACTCTTGTTTTGACTAAATAAGAAGAATTTAACCAATACCTGAAATCAATAATATCAGACACTTACTAATTGCATTAGTATTTTGCAGAGTGGGTGTCAACTTGACTCTATTTTGAAGATAGCTTTGTTTCCCCAAATTTCATTAAGTTGAGGATAAATACTTTCAACAATTACAAATACAGGATGAATGTATGATTTAACGAAGATATATATTGAAATCTCTATTTCAACACCGTTGAATCTACGTTTCATCGTTAAATGTTGCTTCTTTTTTCTTTTCTTTTTTTTATCTTTTTCTTTTGCTCCACTGGAACATTGGTGGCTCCAGTGCAGTAAGGCCAACCACATTCATATTCAATACCCATTGTGATAATTGCCTTATGTCATAATTACTATTTAGTAGCACCTTGTGATGTTCACTCTAGTTTTATTTTATTTGTCAATCTCTTCACTTTGCAATAGTTCCATAAACAAAATGCATTAAATTATTGCGAAAACAATATCTTCTTTTGTACTTTTGGGAATTACAGGCAAAATTTGTATGAAGTTTTTACCAAAACTACCACATTTTCTCTAAAAAGGTTGTAGATGATTGTGCGGCTCGAACTGGTCATATCTCTGAAATTCCGTTTTTCTTGGATGGAATCGTTTTCTCACACCAAATATATATATAACTACACATAAGAGAAATCACAAATTTTTACACTGGTCATCTTCTACTATATTATTTTATGTTATATGAAAATATTATTAACAAAAAATCCTTAAATTCTAACTTGCACAAGGTGGTAGTATTAAGATTTTATCTGAGGCAAATAATTCAATTTTTCTTATTTACATTATTAAATTGATTTTTTATTTATGAACCCCCGATGTTGTTTGATAATATAAATGTCATTACTCATTCATTATGTATTAACAATAAAATATAGTTCATATGACCATAATATATTTGTGTACATCTCATGAGTTATTGCGAGTTTATAACTAAACTTTGAGATGGCATTATTAAGATAATAATAAAGGAAGTAAATGGTTTAATGACCAACCTAAATAACGAGTTAATTTCTTTATCATTTTAAAGTGTTTTTTTTTTTTGGTATTTTTTTGGGCGGGTCTTAAAGCGTCAAACTTAACCATGAACTTTCTCTTTTTTCTTTTCTTTTTCTTTTTTCAATGAGTTGTTATTATTCATACTGTGGACCCCGCGCATCGCTAGGTTAGAGACGCGCACGATTTCTAGATTCGCAAGTATTTGCGCTTAAAACGACACTGTGAGATCTAAACCGTCAATAAAGTCATAATCAACGATCACAAAATAACACGTCATCGATCCGTGTCAAGCCTTTTCGTCTAATTAGAGTACAGCTTTCCTCCCTATATATACACAAGCCTCTCCAATCTTTCAGCATCCTCACCTATTTTACCCTCTTCCCTCAATAGACGTAGCAATATTCATTTCTTCGTAGTCGTTCGGTAGAAGTTTCTCTCTCCCATTTTTATCGTAATCGATGGCTCCCACAAAGGCCGAGAAGAAGCCCGCGGAGAAGAAGCCGGCGGCTGAGAAGGCACCGGCAACGGCGGACAAGAAGCCCAAGGCCGAGAAGAAGATCTCGAAGGAAGGCGGTGACAAGAAGAAGAAGAGGGTTAAGAAGAGCACTGAGACCTACAAAATATACATTTTCAAGGTCTTGAAACAGGTCCATCCCGATATCGGTATATCCAGCAAAGCCATGGGAATCATGAACAGTTTCATTAACGATATCTTTGAGAAGCTCGCTCAGGAGTCATCGCGATTGGCCAGGTATAATAAGAAGCCTACCATTACATCGCGCGAGATCCAGACCGCCGTGCGATTGGTGCTGCCCGGTGAATTGGCCAAGCACGCTGTTTCTGAGGGAACGAAGGCGGTTACCAAGTTTACCAGCTCTTAATTTTGTAATCCGACCTTGTTTGAATCTGGTGGTTGTATCATTGGGATCTTCTGTGAACCCAATTGACGTAGGGTTATTTTATTTTATTTTAAATTAAGGTTGTAGATTTGTTCTGAACAGTTTTCAATGAAAGCTTGTTTTAAATTAATCATTTTCTCTTTTACATCAATATAGTTCTCTTTCTCTGACGAATTGAATTGGTTCAATACGCTCTGCGCCTCACTTGAATCAGCACTCGGGACGACAGTATGACGCCGAGATTACTTTTCTTCTCATCCTGAATTGTTTTACATGTCCCCATTTTCCTTCCATTCGACTCAACATTTAGTTTTTCACTTTATTCGTAGACGCTCAAGTTTCTTGAGTATCTGACTGTGGGAAGCTAAAACAGAATATTGCACATACCGAAGAGTTTTTCAGGCTATCAACGCCGAACATAATATCAATTTCGAATTTAAGCTTATTTCAACTTTTTTATTTCTTAAAGGAATTTTCTCGAGGATAGCTAATTCGTAGAAATATTATTATGCTAGATGGTCAGTTTTTGGGAGTCTGTTATCTGGCTGGCGTTGGCTGAAATTGAAGAGTGAAAATCTGTAGGATGTCTCCTCATGTCATGAACTGCAGCAATTTTCCCATGACATGTCCAAGTTGTGAAGAATCTTTATTTTGATATTTATGCCTATTTGCTATTTCCTAAACTGAACAGGAGACTCCAGCTTCATTAATATACCATTAATTACTAAATAACTGAACATACATCATACTTTCAACTTTTATCCAGGACTGTTCACGCAAAAGGGAAGTTTATGAACAAGAGATAAATATAATTAAATTGGCAATAAACTTGTTGGGTTACATAAATGAGCAAGAGAAATGAATAACACTAATATTAATGAGGCCTAAGGAAAAAATAACTCAAATTTATAAAATAAACGTTAAGACTACACATGAAAGGTAACTCACTTGTTTCCTACTCTTTGGAAGATCTAACAAAGTAAATCTTCCATTCACTGATCTGAAGAAATTTTATTAATCTGAAGATGAAACCTATATAATTTCAAGATATAACAAACTCTTCTAACGGTGCAATTTTTCTAAAAGATAAGGACTTCCACAAGAAAAGTCCCAAGAAAAAAAAAAAAAAGAACTGTCCAGTGAGAGAGCTTGAAACATAAAAATAAAGAAAATGAAGAACTCAAGAACGGAAACAGAGAAGAGGAACTGCCGTTACAGGGAAACATTAGCCCTCAACCTGCGTCGTTGGACAAGGAGAGCAACCCTAGCAAACCGAAGAGGAGCGGTAGCCCTCAACTTAAGCCGTTGGACAAGGAAGGCAAACTCTAGCAGACAGGAGAGATAAGCTATGTAGGACTTATCCAGTCGATAGTTGAATAGCGATGACTTTCATAGAATCTTTCCACTGATAATTACAAGATTTGGCTTAAAGACTACATTTTAGATTTCACTCTTTTGAGATTTTCAAATAGATTTCTCCTGTCCGCTACATCACTGAACGGCATCCTTTAAGCAGGTGAACTGCTCACGAAAAGCGACGTAGTATCGACTTTATTGGCGTTGTGCAACTACAAATACGCTGAGTCCCAACTTTGTATAACATCAAATCATTGTCTTTATAGCTGGCTCAAGTAGTTGAAAATCTTCAGATTAAACCTTTTTACCTTAAAAAGTAATTTTTGCTTGACAATCAAACATTCGCAACATAATTGTCTAAAGACGTCTTGCCTGACTACCAAAATCATAGAAATAACATTAAAAGGTTAACCATTGATTACAAAATAATATATTCTTATTATAATTGAAAAAAATAACATACTCTATGATAAGCTCACACCATGTCATTTGTATTCTCTCTTCATTTACCACGTCCTACATGTAACAACCAAGAGTCACATACTAGACACTTCCAACCCATCTTCAACCGACTTAAGAAACCCAAATTTTTCTTCACTTGCTCAGTCTCTGCAAGAGCAAAGGATCTACATTCTTAGCTCTGTTCACAAATTTTCAATTTGGACAAAGATTCCACTTTATCATCTCACTGCAAGTATTCAAACATCTCTAGAAAACCCGTTGACCCAATTCCTCCCTTCCTTAAAACTGAATTTAAAGATAGAAATTAAGGATGGAGGAGCTGTCATTTCATTTACTTAAAATTAAATAAGGTCTACAATGAAAGTGACACAACGATTACAATGCCTGAAATCTGACAAACAAGACAAAGGCAGACTATAAACTACATACAAGGATGATAATTCCATGAACAATTAGGAGAATTCAAGCCTTCTTAGGCGACTTCGTGGCTTTAGAAGGGGATTTGGGCTCCTTGACCGCCTTCTCATTTTTCTTAGGCAGCAGAACAGGGTTGATGTTGGGCAACACACCACCGTGAGCAATGGTTACCCCAGCCAGAAGCTTCCCCAGCTCTTCATCGTTCCTCACCGCCAACAGAACATGCCTCGGGATGATCCTATTTTTCTTGTTATCTCTAGCAGCATTGCCAGCCAGCTCCAGAACCTATGGATCAATGAAATTGTAATCTGAGACTCATCAACAAGTAATTACATACATTCAAGCCTCAAAAACGAATAAAATTCACTGGCCTTTAAAAAAAAAAAAAAGAACCAATCCATGAGCAGTCAAATTATTGTTACAAACTATTCCCACGAAGAAAAACAAACAATCTTAATTTCTGAGGAGTTAAATACAACAAACCCTAAAATCGTATGAACAGGTTGAGAAAGAGGAAAAGCCACAAAGTAGACCTAGCAAGTCGAATTGATAAACTCGAGAGGAATGGAGCCAAATATTACCTCAGCAGCAAGGTACTCGAGCACAGCAGCAAGATAAACCGGAGCTCCTGTTCCAACCCGTTGAGAGTACCTCCCTTTTTTCAAGTACCTGCCGATCCGTCCAACGGGGAACTGCAGACCAGCTTTGACGGACCGAGAGACCGGCTTCTTCTTCGGACCGCCTCCCCTCCTTCCTCCAGCTCCTTTCTTCAACTTCCCACCGGTGTCCATGATGCGAATATTAAATTTTGACTAACCTTTTCCTGAGAAACAAACAGAAAATAATCTCGAATGCAAATCTTAAAAATCGTAAATTCTGCAGGCACGCTGTATTAAACTTTATAGGATGTAGCATTTATACGGAAATGGGTATAGAGAGCACACTGGTTTTGTGAGTAGTGCTGATCCGTTAGATTTGAAATTAATCTACGGTTACGATCTGATGACATTGGCAGTCCGTGTGATGTTACAATGACCAATAATACGGAGGCGAGTGTCCCTTACGGATAATACTTTAATGAGTGGAGTCGGAATCGCATCGTAGAACTTGGAACGTTGGATAGGATTTGTCATTCAACGACATAGCACGGTTTATTCAGATATTCCTCGTGCCTGGGTCCCACTTACAACGATGTCGTTTTAATTAGATCCGAGCCTCCGCCAGCTGATACACTGGGTTTCCATTCTGATTTCTGAGAATGATTTACTGTATAGTAATGAATTAAATATAATAATAATTTTTAAACTATGTATTATTAACACATATATAGAATAAAATATGAATTATGATTTAAAGAAGAAAATTTTAAATATAATGGCGATAATAAAACGTTATTTAAATTTCCCTTTCTAATTATTTTAGAACGTGAGAAATACTATAATTTAATTTTATATTCAGAATATTATGAAAAAGGGGAAAAGTTAAAATATATGATGAACAGTGGAAACTAATTTAAAGGCCGGTTTGATTTAGTGAAATAATTGGGCTATATACAAGGAATAAAAATGGTCAAAAATCAAAATGCATGTTTAATGGATCAAATTCTCACTTCATTGGAATATCCATTTCCTTGTTAGTTTTGTGTTTCTAATATGTTGAACTATATATATATTCCATATATTTTGGAAATATTATTTCAAAATTTGAAAAAATTATGATTTTAAAATGCTTCCTGTTGTAAGTAATCTTAATTTTTTTTAAAGTATAACTTTCTATACAATTTTATTATTATTTTATTTTGAATTAAAAAAAAAAGTCTGCTTCTACCCATATAAAAAGGCTAGATACATGTTTAGCTAATGGGGGCAAAAAGGTCATAGTGGTTTATATTGTTTCAAACAGTTTCTATTTATTTTTTTGTATACAATTGTATACGACTATTAGAGTTTTTTAAACAAAATTCTGCATACTTTAACATAAAAATAGTACTGGTTTTGACTTTGTAGTATAAAATGTGCAGCTGATAACTCTTTCATTGTTATTTTTCATGAAAATAATGTAAATAGGATAATCAGCATATCATAAATTGAATTTCATGATCGAATTGATAATCCTAAGATCCTATATAAATTTTAAAAATAAATAAAAAATATATTTATATAATTTACTAAATTTATTAAACAAGTATAACTTTACCCAAATCTCAATTTATTTTCATTAAACATCTCATACATTACAAAAGTAACAAAATGTTATGTATACACATTTAAAAGTCATTAAAACAACTAATATCTAATCGTCCATACATTAAACAAGCAAAGAAAATGGACTAAATGCTTAAGAGGTAGAAATATAGGTAGGAAAATACTCACCACTATTCATACCAGCAGAGCAAGGAAGGGCCATGGTCAAACGACACTAACAAAGTAACAATAGGAGGAAGGAAGGCAATAGTAATGCAACACAACCACGAACTACACGAACTCATTAAGTGTTTTTGTTTTTGACTTTCTGCCTTGCTGATTTGGACGATGTTGATTAAGTAAGCAATTGAGGATAAGGCCAAGGAAGCAACATTTTAGTGATAGTGCTCGATTTGAAGACTCAAAGCAAAGGCTACAGTGAGACAACATTGAAAACTGAAGATAAATTTGGGGGTTTGGGCTCTATCTAAAACGACATTGTTTATCATTCAATTAAACAAAAAAAAAATCAAGTGTTGCAAGGATCACGTGAGATCTTGCGATCAATGTCTCAATTCTATGCAATTATGATGCAAAAATGATATTGATCACGATTTAATAGTGTAAGATATTGATCTTATAATCAAGATCTAAATTTTGATTACCATATTCTTTAATTTAAGTAAGAGAATCACATATTGATTTTTGATTGGCTAGACTTTTGGTATAGGAGATGGGCTCCGAACTTCTCTATGCGCTGTGTATATTATATATATATATATTGTTAATTTATTTTTTATGTAATCCTGATACAGAAATAATATTGAGTATGATTTTGCACGATTTAGTGATGTAAGATATTGATCTTATGTAATCTTATAATCAAAATCTAGATCTTAATTATTATATTTACTAGTTTAAGAAGGAGATTTGCAAGACTTTTGGTATGGGAGATGGGCTCGAAACTTATATATATATATATATATATATATATATATATATATATATATATATATATATATCAATCACTGGTTTAAGAAGTATAAGGACAGTCCAGGGTGTAAAAAAAGAAAAAGTCCAAAACCAAACATTGCGAAGTCCAAAGCCCAAAAGGCTGAATGCCGTTAATGTATAGATTGTTTGAACCAATAGAATAACCTTGGTTTAATTATACAATGTTTGAATTTAATTAATTTAATTTTTTGAAATTATTAAGTATAACTTTTTATTTTTTAAGTATTTAATAGGTCTGAATCTATATTAATAAATCAAATCTTATGACAAGTTTTAATATAATTTAGATGTATTTTTTATTTTAGCCAAAAATACACTTTAATTCTATAAAATTTGCCTTATATGTATTATATCCTCCTAAACTTTACAACTTAATAAATTATCCTTTCAAACTTTACAATCCACGCAAAATAACCATTTTGTTAAATATTCTGTTAACTATTTAACAATCAATATTGATTTGTTAAGTTTTAAATTTTTTCATTCAATATATAATTATACTTTTAATTTTGATTTCATCATCTTTTTCATAATATATGTTTAATTATTACTTTATTTAAATATTTTTATTAATAAACAATTTCTATGTATTTAGATGTTAAAAAAATAGTCTAATCATTTAATATTCAAATTCAAAAATAATATCTTAATATTTAAAATTGTATTCTGATTCAAACATTTTAATAGTAAAAAACAAATACCCCTTATAAACACTGATAAGCCTAATTTAAATTCATAATGTCAAGCTTTCACAAATATTAATAAGATCAAGTCTGACGTGGATGCGGATTTACTCCGATTATGAAAAGAAAAGGAGCCTCTTGTGCTATTTATGTCCATTTATGCTTCTCATCTAATTGGAATTGGTTGTAGTGCTGTCAAATTGTCTCGTAATTCGTACGTCTATTTGGGACCAACCTATATTAATAGTATTGTGTTTAAAAAAATATACCTCGTTTAAAAAGGATCTAAATGGGTTAAGCCTGTAAGGCTTATTGGTCAGCCTATTTATTTTTATTGTTTACAAAAATTGATATTATTTTAGTATAAATAGTTTTATTTTATCACATTTTTATATTTTATAACTTTATATCAATGAATATAGTATTTTTGGATATGAAAAGTTTTATATTTTTTTTAAAAAATACATGTATAATTTCAAATTTAAATATAATATAGATAATTTAAAAAAATATGAAAAATTATAGTTATTGGTTATTTAAAAATATTAAATAAATAATGTTTTACATGTATAAATTGTATTTTAATAAAAAAATTATTGAATTTTTAACTAAAAAAATTTGAAATTTTTATTATTTAAATATAAAAAATTTAAAAAAAAAATGGTCAGTTTTGATCTTAATAAAAATGTCTGTTTAATCTTTAGCTTATAACGTGCAAGCCCATGTGACAATACTAATTGGTTGATCTTAAATCTAAGAAGCAATCGGTTACTTTGGTGTGAATGATTTATACAATATAAAAATATAAAAAATATAAACATGTAAAAATTATTTAAAAAATATATAAAAACATATGAATTTTTTATATTATTTTTATGATATTTTTTTAATACATTATTATATTAACCGTAAAATAATTCTTATTGTCAATTTCGTCTTAATACTTTAAAAAGAACATAATTTTAATAACGACAATTATTCAATTAAGAATAAACTGATGAAAATAAATTCTTTTAATATAGTAAATAACTCATTTGTCTATATTTTCAAGTGTCAACCAAGCACAAGGAACTTAATAATCAAAGAGGCATCATTTTCAGTCAAATTAAACAAATTGTATTATTCTATTTTGATGCTAATCTTATGAAATATAAACATGTAAAAAATAAAGTTAAAAAATGTTTAAAAAAAGATTAGAAGAATTACAGTGAAAATAATTAGTAGAGAGTTAGGGATCTCAAAATCTAACACAATGATCTTAGAATACAACATTATTTTAATACAACTTTAAGTTAACTATATATATAAATTTACTCTAAGGGGTATTTGGAAAATAGTTGGGTAAACCAAGTCTTTGAGCAAAATTGATTTTTAGAATTGATTTTGAATAAACATAAGTTTGCATGAACGTGATTTGTGTTTGAAAACTGTTATAAAAAATGATTTTAAAAAATAAATTTTGTTTGAATATTGATTAGCAAAAACACTTTTGAATGTGTAATTACTAGAAATTGTATAAATTTTATATTGTTTCAATTCATTTATCTTATTTAATTTCTCTCATAGTCATATCAAATAATATAATAATAATTTAGAAATTATAGAAAATTAACAAATTTGAGAGTCTTAAGTGCATTAATAAGTATAATAAAAATTAAATAATATAAATAAATTAAGTTATCAATTTAGAATATATAGAGTAAGTAAAAATTTACACTAATAAAAGTCTTATAAATATATACACACATAAATTAGTTTTAACCAAAAAAAAAAAGAGAGAGATGGACTAAAATGAAAACTTTGGAGGGACAAAATCTTTATATAACTCAAGGCCAAAATTTATCAAATATTTCCTTCCAAAAGTTGCCACATATCCTCCTCCCTTCCTAATTAATTGTTATTTGTGTTTATCTTTTAATTTGATTTTAATTAATTTTTATTTCCTCATCCCAATTAAAAAAAAATCAGGTAAGGCCTCCATATTTCCCCATCCCCCACATCTTCCTCAATCAGTCACAAACTCACAGTTTCAAATTGACACAGGGAGAACAAAGGAAACCAAACTCAGAAGCCTCAAAGCCAATGATTTCTAATCCTCTCGAAGCCAAACTCGAAATAGAACAGAGGAAGACGAATGACAATAGAGGAAAACAAAGGTATGAGGCTGAGGACTCATGGGTTTCAGAGATGAGTTGCTGGACTTGATGAAGAGGGATTGCTCTATATCTGAATGGCAAGCGATGATAACTTCTTCAACCTTCCAAGCTTCCACAGGCAAGTTGGTATCTGTCTCTCTTTTCCCCAATGATATTTTAAAACCGTGAGCAAAGGTAACAGGAAAAATTAGCGACCAACAATCGATTATGCTCCAACAAAAGCTTGAACAAGTTATGTTGGATAAAACTTAAGTTTTGTTAGCAAAATCGATTATGCTGAACCAAACATCTTCAATTTCATGCTACCATGCGTTGAAGGAGAGAGAAGTGCATTTGGTTCTTCCTACCGTGCAACCAAACACCCTTTTAAATCTTTTAGTAGAATCACGACAGAGAGGAGCAAGGTGAATATATTCATCAATTTATTGTTAATTAGAAGTATTAAAATTATGTTGTTTTTAAAGCTCCGTATGTCACGACCCATTTTCTAGGCACATGACCGGCACAATGATAAATATCCCATCACTGTAAGCCTTTCGATAAATTCTTCCCACAAGTAAAATTGTTAGTCATTATCTCTATATTCTCAAAATACCATTCCTTAATAAATACAAAGAAAATACATCAAATTTTCTTAATTAAAAAAAATAATAGATCCTCAGTACAAAATACATTATCATACTGAAATACAAGCCAAATACCAAACCCTTGACCTAGATGTCCTAGACGGTTACAGAGCAACATACTGTATAACAAAAGAAATGCCTACCCGACAGCGGGAAGGTCCAACGTGATCTACTCCTCTAGCGGATGTTCTTCGGCGGCAACCTGATCTGAACAAAAAGTTTGTACAGAGAGTGTGAGCTTTTAAACTTAGTGAGCAAATCGGCCTCGTGTTAATAAAATTCAAATACATCACCAGTCATGCAAGTATATCCGAAGGCTCAAGCTCAACCAATAGACATAGTTAGAAATTACATACAAGAAGATAAAAATTCATCCAATTCAACAAACGATACTAGTACTCGTCAATGGCAATATATCCCGAAGAGCGCACACAGGCCGGCTCACCAATTTTGTATTTTTCCGCCATGACGCACAACCTCATCCTCTTAACTAGGGCGCCTCACGGATTTATCACCAATCCGGGCTATATCCCTACTGAGGGAATCGTTGTCTCCACACTCATTGGTCAAGACACCCTTTAAACCGGGTTTTCCGCCTTACCGTGAGAGGGGGTACTGTACCGCTCAATCACAATCAATAGTACAACAGTTCATATCATAATCAGAAGCACAATATAATACTCATCCATATAACAGGTATAGTATATAACTATATGATTTAAATTTCATATCATCATGAGATACTTGCTTCGTCTTATCCATACTTCTGGATTAATTATCTCACTATATTCGTCATTCTGAATCCAATTTCCCCCTATGAATCTTGGGAGTGTCCTACGACATACTTTTTATCACCAGTAATGCTAAAATTCTATTAAAACGGGGTCGTTTCACTCACCTGGAT
Source organism: Biancaea sappan (assembly GCA_037074585.1). Lineage (NCBI taxonomy): Eukaryota > Viridiplantae > Streptophyta > Magnoliopsida > Fabales > Fabaceae > Biancaea > Biancaea sappan. Next base: position 49,451,302 of record CM073496.1, on the reverse strand, counting down.
TCCGTACGAGTATCACTTCTTGAAGTTGTTACGGATAAGAGTACACAGGTGAATTTCAGTGTTCTGCTACGAAGATTTTCATGAAAGATTAGAGAAAATACGTTAAGATTGTTTTCGTACAGATACTGTTCATACGTATGGTTACTATTCATACAGTCACTATTCATACATACGGGTACTATTCATACCAGAAATACAGAATACAATCTGTAAAAGAGTACACCAGGTAAGTTCCCAGGAAAAAGTGGAGGGTCACACTGGACACACTTAAAAACCAGGTCTTTCCTTAGCCAGAACTTTCCTAGACATGTATTCTCCACAGTTTATATTCTATTTCGGTAATCAGAGAATCAAAATAACAGCTAACGACAGTTTTTCTGATGTGGAAGATCGGCCAAAGCCGCAACCACAGAGCATACTTAAGAAAATAACTTATAAAATTTGAAAGACATAGAAAGGGCATAGTATCCTTACCTAACTAAAAACGGAAAGGCCCAAAATCTCAGAAGCCTAGCGTCGGAGCAAGAGAAACTTAAGGAGAGAATAAGATAAGTTGAATGTGTGAATTTAGAAGTGAAATGGAAGGGCATATTTATAGCAAAAGTCAATGGTACTATTTGACACTATGCGCTAATAAAATATTCAATTTACTATTCATGAAAATGACATTTCTAATAATGCAGTTACTGTGCACCTTACGCGATGGAAAATTTTTCGTTTATTTACTATTGGAAACTTAAAGGAAAAACTATCCTTTCACCTGAAACCTTTAAGTTTCTTTTCAATTCAGTCCTTTCAATTTAGTCCCTGAGGGTATTTTTACACATAAAACGTCATTTTCTCCTACAAACTTCTTTCTAGTTTTCTCTTATAACCAAACCACATCTAGTACTTGACATTTTGATTGTATAAATGAACAGTACCATATACATAAATAGTAACAGTAGTTTGAAAACACGCATTTATATTTTATTTTTCATGGGTATTACATTATCACCCCTTTTAAGAAATTCGGTCCTCCAAATTTAAATTACCTCAAGTCGTAAAAAGATGCGGATATCTAGAACGCATGTCGGCCTCGGCTTTCCATGTGGCTTCTTCGTGAGTTTGATTCCTCCACAAAACCTTGACGAATGGAATCTCCTTAGATCGGAGTTTCTTTACTTGACTATCGAGGATAGCCACCGGTATCTCCTCGTATGACAAGTTTTCATCTACTAGGATAGAATCATTCTGAGAAGGGTGAAGTATGTGAGAAGGGTTAGGAAGGTACTTCCTTAACATGGATACGTGAAAAACAGGGTGAATCCCTTCCAGTTCCATAGGTAGGGCAAGCCGATAAGCCACTTTTCCCACTCGTTCTAGAATCTCATAAGGCCCGATGTATCTAGGACTCAACTTTCCTTTCCTTCCAAATCTCAACACACCTTTCATTGGAGAGACCTTAAGGAATACCATATCGCCGACTGAGAACTCCAAATCACGTCATCTGTGGTCAGCGTATGCCTTTTGTCTACTTTGAGCTGCTCGCATCCTATCTTGTATTGTCTTAACCTTGGTTAGGGCATCCTGGGCCAAGTCAGGTCCTAATGCTTTTGCTTCACCTACTTCGAACCAACCGATCGGAGATCTGCAACGTCTCCCATACAAGGCCTCAAAGGGTGCCATTCCAATAGTGGCCTGGTAGCTGTTGTTATATGCGAACTCTACAAGATACAAATGCTTTTCTCAGCTACCACTGAAATCTAGAATACAAGCTCGTAGCATATCCTCTAGCGTCTGAATCATCCGCTCTGACTGTCCGTCTGTCTGTAGGTGAAAAGCGGTACTAAGGTCCACTCGAGTACCTAATGCCTCTTGAAAACTTCTCCAGAATCGAGAGGTAAATTGAGGACCTCTATCAGAAATGATAGATATAGGTACTCCATGCAGCTTTACTATTTCTTTAATATACAATTGTGCCAACGTTACTACACCATAAGTGGTTTTGACTGGAATAAAGTGTGCTGATTTGGTTAGTCGGTCAACAATGACCCAAACTGAGTCATAACCTCCTGTGGAGCGAGGTAGACCAACAATAAAGTCCATCGTCACTCGTTCCCATTTCCATTCAGGAATCTCTAATTGTTGTAACGAGCCTCCTGGCTTTAGATGCTCAGCCTTAACCTGTTGACAGGTTAAACAACGAGACACAAATTCTGCTATGTCTTGTTTCATTCCTTTCCACCAGTAGATCTGTTTCAGATCCTGATACATCTTGGTGGCTCCTGGATGTACTGCATATGCAGCACGATGGCCTTTTTCTATGATGTCTCGTCTAAGAGTTCCAACATCTGGTACACACAACCGTTGTTTAAAACGCAAGACTCCTGTATCGTCGAGTGTGAAACTATTCACTTCACCAATCTTTACCTTTTCCATAATTTGGACAAGCTTAGGATCCTCCATTTGGGATATCTGTATTTGGTCTACAAGGGAAGATCTAGCCCTGATATGGGCTAAGAATGATCCTGTACTTGTAACCTCAAGAGTAGCACCTTTTGCTCTCAGCTCTTGTAGTTCTTGGATCAATGGTCTTTTTGTTACTGCTATATGGGCCAGACTACCCATAGATTTTCGATTCAAGGCATCTGCTACCACGTTCGCTTTGCCTGGGTGGTAAAGAATATTGCAATCATAGTCTTTTAGTAATTCTACCCATCTCCTTTGCCTCAAGTTTAGGTCCTTTTGGTCGAAAATATATTTTAGACTTTTATGGTCAGTGTAGATTTCGCAAGTTTCTCCATATAGATAATGTCGCCATATCTTTAAAGCGAAAACTACTGCTGCCATTTCCAGATCGTGGGTGGGGTAGTTTTGTTCATGTTTCTTAAGCTGTCTCGATGCATATGCCACTACCTGGCCATGCTGCATGAGAACACATCCCAACCCTACTCTTGATGCATCGCAGTATACTGTAAAACCTCCTGGTCCTGAGGGTAAGACCAATATAGGTGCGGAGATTAACCTTTTCTTGAGTTCTTGGAAGCTTTCTTCACAAGCGTCATCCCATTGGTACTTTACTCCTTTCCTAGTCAGTCGTGTAAGAGGGGCGGCTAACTGGGAAAAATTTTGGATGAAACGACGATAATATCCTGCCAATCCCAAGAAGCTACGAATCTCCGTGACGGAGGTAGGTATAGGCCACATTTTGACCGCTTCTACTTTGCTTGGGTCTGCTTGGATGTCATCTTTGGAGATCACATGTCCCAAGAAAGTTACACGATCAATCCAAAACTCGCATTTAGAGAATTTGGCATACAATTGATGATCCCTCAATGTCTGCAACACAACACGAAGGTGTTGTTCGTGCTCTTCTTAAGTCTTTGAGTACACCAGAATGTCGTCTATGAAGACAATGACAAATTTGTCTAAAAAGGATTTAAAAATCCTATTCATTAAATCCATGAAAGCAGCTGGTGAATTCGTTAATCCAAATGACATCACCAAGAACTTGTAGTGCCCATATCTGGTACGGAAGGCTGTTTTAGACACATCCTCCTCCTTGATCTTGAGTTGGTGATAACCAGACCTCAAGTCAATCTTTGAAAAACACTTGGCTCCTTGAAGTTGATCGAAAAGGTCGTCGATGCGAGGCAACGGGTATTTATTTTTGATAGTTACCTTATTCAGTTGCCTGTAATCTATGCATAGTCTCATCGATCCGTCCTTCTTTTTCACGAACAGAACAGGAGCTCCCCAAGGTGAATAACTTGGCCTTATAAAGCCTTTGTCTAGCAAGTCCTGTAACTGAGTCTTTAACTCTTTTAATTCTGTTGGTGCCATTCTATAAGGGGGTATGGAGATTGGGCGAGTATCTGGTGCTAACTCTATCTGAAACTCAATCTCTCGATGTGGGGGTACACATGGTAGATCATCTGGGAAGACATCTACAAACTCCTGGACTACTGGAACGTCCTCTACTTTTAGTTCTTCTTTCTTAATATCTTTAACAAATGCCAAGTATCCTTGACAGCCCTTTCGCAATAAACGTTGGGCACACATTAAAGATATAAGATTTTCAAAAATTTCACTTCTTTCACCATGAAATACGAAGGAAGGCTCCCCCGGAATATTGAACTTAACTATCTTATTATAGCAATCCAGAGTGGCATGACAAGATGCCAGCCAATCCATGCCTAAGATGACATCAAAGTCAGTCATATCTAACAGCATTAGGTCTACTGTTGTATTTATTTCTCCTACTCTTACCTTGCAAGCTTGATAGCCTCGTTCTATTAGTAAGGTGCCTCCAGTAGGCGTAGTTACTAAAAATGGACATTCTAATCTAACAACTTTTTGCTTAAAGTTCTTAGCAAAGAATGGTGACACATAGGAATGCGTAGAGCCAGAGTCAAACAAAACATGTGCAAAATTTGATTCAATCAGAAGAGTACCTGCTACCACCGTATTAGACGCCTGAGCATCTTGACGGGTTAAAGCGAATACTCGAGCGTTCCCTCGGCCTGCTGAAGCCTGCCCTCGACCACCTTGTCCTCTGCCAGCAGCTCTTCCGATTCCATTGCCTCCTACAGTTACAGGGGCTCTGTTGGCAACAGTAGCCTCTGATTGATTAGGGCGTACTGACCCTTGGCCAGATCTCGTGTAGAGTTGGGGGCAATCTCTTTTGATGTGGCCCTGTTGACCACATTGGTAACAGACCCTAGTGTTGTTGTTGACAAAACAAGCTCCGGAGTGATTTCTTTCACATTTAGAGAACCAGAGCCTTTGTTGACCCCCTGTACCACTTTGTTGACGCTGTGGTGCACTAGCGGTAGAGGCTGCACGTCCAGAACTCTCTCCGTGGTAGCGTGATTTCTCATCTTGTTTCCTCTTTCTTTTGTATTCTATTTTTCTTTTTACATATCTCTTTCTTCCATCATACGGGCGATGTCGACGGCTTCTGTGTAAAATGAAAAATCTCGTATTTTCGATCCCACCCTGTCAAATAAAGACTCTCGAAGGCCTTTAATAAACCGTCGGATCTTTTCTTTCTCAGTTAGAACCATGTGAGTAGCATATTCAGACAACTCTATAAACAGATTGTCGTATTCATCGACGGTTCGTGATCCTTGCCGGAGTGCCTCAAACTCATTTATCTTTGCTTCTCGTATACTCTCCGGAATAAATTGTTCTCGAAAAATTCTTTTAAAGTCATTCCATTTAACGGGTAGGGCATTTCTGGCCATGCCCTTCTTCCATGTTCGCCACCAGCGGTCGGCCTTACCTCTTAACTGAAAGGTAACAAGGGTTACTTTTCGAGGTTCAGGGCATTCTAGCGTGTCAAGGATTTTCTCACAGTCATCTAGAAAACGTTGTAGGTCTTCATTAACATCTCCTGCAAAGGTTGGCGGATTCAGCTTCATAAATTCTGAAATCTTGACCTCTGTCCCTACCCAATCCTGAGGAGGGGGTGGAGGTGGCATCTGGTCTGTCTCTTATGCTTTTGCAGCATGTACTGATGCCTGTGAGCCATCTTCAGATGATTGTCCCATCAGAAGTTCCTTTAGCCCATTCACCTCGTTCTGCATTGCAGCTAATGCTTCGATCACTATAGTCGCGTCGATTTGTGATGGTTCTCCAGCATTTCTTCCAGGGTTTTCAGTGCATATTTCCCTGTTTTGTGCATGGTTATCTTCTGCACGGTTAGGCATCTCCAGTCTTGCATTTGCTGACTGAGCAGCTGGAGGGACCAAGGCCTTGCCAGATCTTGTGCGTATTCCAGAAGCGTTTGATTTTCTTGGTGCCATCTAAACTTATTCTACAATTAAGAATAATATATATCGTCACTATTATGCTTCAAGTAAAGACACGAAAGAAAGGGATTGTAAACTCTACAGGGCTTTTGGTGGATCTTCATCCTATGGTCGTGCTGTAGTCACGACAATAGGGGAAGGCCCACTAAAGACACCTTGCTCTGTAATCACTAGGAGACCTAACAACCTATGCTCTGATACCAACTTTGTCACGACCCATTTTCTAGGCACATGACCGGCACAATGATAAATATCTCATCACTGTAAGCCTTTCGATAAATTCTTCCCACAAGTAAAATTGTTAGTTATTATCTCTATATTCTCAAAATACCATTCCTTAATCAATACAAAGAAAATACATCAGATTTTCTTAATTAAAAAAAATAATAGATCCTCAGTACAAAATACATTATCATACTGAAATACAAGCCAAATACCAAACTCTTGACCTAGATGTCCTAGACGGTTACAGAGCAACATACTGTATAACAAAAGAATGGCCTACCCGACAGCGGGAAGGTCCAACGTGATCTACTCCTCTAGCGGATGTTCTTCGGCGGTAACCTGATCTGAACAAAAAGTTTGTACAGAGAGTGTGAGCTTTTAAACTCAGTGAGCAAATCGGCCTCGCGTTAATAAAATTCAAATACATCACCAGTCATGCAAGCATATCCGAAGGCTCAAGCTCAACCAATAGACATAGTTAGAAATTACATACAAGAAGATAAAAATTCATCCAATTCAACAAACGATACTAGTACTCGTCAATGGCAATATATCCCGGAGAGCGCACACAGGCCGGCTCACCAATTTTGTATTTTTCCGCCATGACGCACAACCTCATCCTCTTAACTAGGGCGCCTCACGGATTTATCACCAATCCGGGCTATATCCCTACTGAGGGAATCGTTGTCTCCACACTCATTGGTCAAGACACCCTTTAAACCGGGTTTTCCGCCTTACCGTGAGAGGGGGTACTGTACCGCTCAATCACAATCAATAGTACAACAGTTCATATCATAATCAGAAGCACAATATAATACTCATCCATATAACAGGTATAGTATATAACTATATGATTTAAATTTCATATCATCATGAGATACTTGCTTCGTTTTATCCATACTTCTGGATTAATTATCTCATTATATTCGTCATTCTGAATCCAATTTCCCCCTATGAATCTTGAGAGTGTCCTACGACATACTTTTTATCACCAGTAATGCTAAAATTCTATTAAAACGGGGTCGTTTCACTCACCTGGATTCCGTACGAGTATCACTTCTTTAAGTTGTTACGGATAAGAGTACACAGGTGAATTTCAGTGTTCTGCTACGAAGATTTTCATGAAAGATTAGAGAAAATACGTTAAGATTGTTTTCGTACAGATACTGTTCATACGTACGGTTACTATTCATACGGTCACTATTCATACGTACGGGTACTATTCATACCAGAAATACAGAATACAATCTGTAAAAGAGTACACCAGGTAAGTTCGTACGAAAAAGTGGAGGGTCACACTGGACACACTTAAAAACTAGGTCTTTCCTTAGCCAGAACTTTCCTAGACATGTATTCTCCACAGTTTATATTCTATTTCGGTAATCAGAGAATCAAAATAACAGCTAACGACAGTTTTTCTGATGTGGAAGATCGGCCAAAACCGCAAACACAGAGCATACTTAAGAAAATAACTTCTAAAATTTGAAAGACATAGAAAGGGCATAGTATCCTTACCTAAGCAAAAATGGAAAGGCCCAAAATCTCAGAAGCCTAGCGTCAGAGCAAGAGAAACTTAAGGAGAGAAGAAGAGAAGTTGAAGGTGTGAGTTTATAAGTGAAATGGAAGGGCCTATTTATATCAAAAGTCAAATGTACTATTTGATACTATGCGCTAATAAAATATTCAAATTACTATTTATGAAAACGACATTTCTAATAATGTAGTTACTGTACACCTTACGCGTACGATGGAAAATTTTTTGTTTATTTACTATTGAAAACTTAAAGGGAAAACTATCCTTTCACCTGAAACCTTTAAGTTTCTTTTCAATTCAGTCCTTTCAATTTAGTCCCTGAGGGTATTTTTACACATAAAACGTCATTTTCTCCTACAAACTTCTTTCTAGTTTTCTCTTATAACCAAACCACATCTAGTACTTGACATTTTGATTGTATAAATGAACAGTACCATATACGTAAATAGTAACAGTAGTTTGAAAACACGCATTTTATTTTCTCCTACAAACTTTTTTGTTTTTGTTTTGGCCAAATGGTACCTTATATCCCAAGGTTTATATCAAGTTTTACTTATAAAGTTTTTTTTTGGCCCACTTATGTTCCTCATATTTCAAATTTTATCATATATACCATTTTTTTGTAACTCCGTCAATCAACTTAACAGAAATGCTGATTAGACTGCCACATGATGCAAAACATCTGTCCTATGGTAGCCACATAGACTACTTTGCTACGTGACAGCCACATGGACTGCCAATATTTTAAAAAAATTTTATAAAAGTGTTTCAGTTTATTCACTTTGGTCCTTGGTCAAAATTTTTCTCTTATCCAATTTTTGATATAAACCCATCTTCTACTTCATTTAGGTCTCTAGTTAAAGAATCTATTTTTTTATTTGTCAAAATCATCCCCTACAAACTTTTCAATTTGTTCAATTTAGTCCCTATTCTTTATTTTCATACTTTTTTCTCACAGTTTTTCCCTCTAAATCAGTTTATAATTTCATTTTTAGTCATAATATGATTAAATCTATTATATCTACCCAACAACAATACAATAAATGAATTAACATTTAAAGTTTCAAAGATTGCATACTTTTCTTAAAAGGTAAAATTTGAAACTTGAATTTTAATTCATTTCTTGTATTGTTCTTAGGTAGAAATAATATGTTTAATCATTTATGACTAAAAATAAAATTATGGACTGATTTAGAGGACCCAACCGTGAGAAAAAAATATGAAAGTGAAGAATATAGACTAAAGTGAACAAATTGAAAAGTTTGTAAGGGATGATTTTGACAAAGAAAAAATAGATTCTTAAATTATGGACCTAGACGAAGTAAAAGATGAGTTTATATCAAAAATTGAACAAGAGGAAAATTTTACCAAGGACCAAAGTGAATAAATTGAAACTTTTTTTAAAAAAAAGTAAAAAAATTTTTTAAAAAAATTTGGTAGTCCATTTGGCAGCTCAGTCAGTATTTTCATTAAGTTGACTGACGGAGTTACAAAAAAAAGAGTACATATGACAAAATTTGAAATATAAGGGACATAAATGGGCCGAAAGAAAGCTTTGGGGCATAAGTAAAACTTGGTCTAAACTTTAGGGACATAAATTACCTTTTTGTCTTGAGACATTTCTTAATAAGTGCTCATTATAAATCTCCTCTAAGTATAGTTGTTAAATTCTCAAGATAACTCTTGAAATCATTCAAGTTTGCGAGTTTATATCTCAAAATCGAGTAAACTTGATTCTAAAATCGCAACTTGATTAAACTCAGTGTAAACTCGTCGAGTTTACACCAAGTCAATTGACTTGACTTAGCAACCATCCAAAATGTTTTTTTCTTAGTACCAAGTCCAAAAAAATCGAGTAACTCATAAGTCTAAAACTAGATGAGGAAATTATAATTTTTAATATATTTGCTATTAGATGTTGCAACTAATAAAATCAATTTCTGTTTTTTAGGTTACATTTTTATCATAATGTTCTTATCAATATCACTTTACTTTAATTTATCAAATTGTATTTTGTTCTTATTAATTTTATATTAATTATAAATTAATATATTGTTTATGTGTTAGAATATATATAATTTTAATATCTTATTGAATGGGGAAATGACATATGTAAACCCTTACGATTTTACATTATGAGTTTACATTTCGAATTTACCTCATTCATCGAGTTTAGGTAAACTCTCAAGTTTGACAACATTGTTTCTAAGTTACACATTTTTTTTAGATTATGTAATCTAAAACCAATTTATTTGTCCTTGTTTATTATTTTCTCATACACATCATGTGAATCTATTACTGATTTTAATATTTCACACCCTATGATTTGCAAGTCTCTTCAAATTCAAATTGCCAGTATTTATTTCCTATATATTTTATTGTTTCTAAAGAGAATATTATATTGAGTAAAACAAGGTTGTGGGGAAAAAGCTCTATCTAGTACTGCAAATTAAGGGTGAAAGCAAGACCAAGAAAAAATCTACACTTACTCAAATTGCATGCTCTAACATGTCAGGCATGGAAGAATTTTTTGTGTATGCCTGGAAGCTTAAATTTTTCACTTGAACCCCACTTTCTCTTCCTAAGTTGTTCTTTTGATTTTCTTTTCTATTCTTTTAGTTGTACATAAAATACAATTGTTTAGAGTAGAATATACATATTGCATGTTGCCCACACAAAGAATATAGATTATCAAAATGAATTTTGATATGTATTTTCTGACATTTGAGTTGATTTAATTAACTTTTTTTTTTTATCAAACTATTAACTCGTTGTATTGGAAACATCACTTTATTATTGTTGTATACAAAATAAACCAACTAGTGCATTGTTCTTGCTTCCTAAGTTTTACTTGAAGATATAACATTGAGCTTTGTCATTTTATCTCTCAATAGTTGAGTTGAATTCAAAAAATGTTTCTCTTTGCTACCAACCTAATATTTGAAATTCAAAAACAAAATCCACTGTACTCACAACTTAAAATTAAATATCATAACTCATATTTTACTATTACAAAATTGAAAAAAATAAAAGCTTCATAAATCCTGTAAGTCAAACACTGATTTAATTATTAGTTAAAATTAATTATATGAATAATAAATAATTACAATTTTTTATTAACCTTTAATTTTCATAAAATGTATACTTTTTTATATTATTGAAAAGTTTTATCATTAGTTTATATTATTAAGCTAATTAATGAATTATTTTTTTAATTGAGTATTATTCTTCTTTCTTCCCTCTTTCTCTTTTCACATGTACTATTTTCTTAACATAGGACAAAGTGGGGAATTATTCCACCAAGGAAAATAAGGATTTATACTATACATGATTTATTTGTTCTTTCTCACAAAAAATGTGTTGAGTTTCTCATTTCATTGAGAGATAATTGTTTAAGTACTAAAGTTTTTAATTTTGATTTAAAGCACTAGTTCCAATACTAAAGTCAATGCCCATGTTGGTCTAATGAAAGAGTTTACCTACCTACTCCGATATTCTTTCATGAGCAATTTGTGTGTTGCAATTTCTAGGATGTGAAGGAGGATTTAAAAAAAGTAATTGTATTATTAGATCTCATATTGATAGAGCTCACACTACCATAAATTGGATTAACCTTTTTTCTGATAGTAAAATTCTCTATTTATCTAAACTTAAGTCCAACCATTGCCCTATTCTCTTTAAAACAAACCATGCCGTTAGATTAAGAGAGAAACCCTTTAGATTTGAAACCATGTGGTTGTCTCATAATGAATTCCCTACTCTTGTTAACAGTTTTTGGAACTCCACTAATCTTCCTCTTAATGATATTATTTATGCTTTTACAAATTTTTTAACCGACTGGAACAAATCAACCTTCAAAAACATTTATAAAAGAAAAAATAGAATTCTCGCTGGACTTGTAGGAATTCAACACATCCTTTGTTTCAGTAACTGATCAACTCAGATTGTTAGAAAAGAATCTCCAAGAAGAATTCAAAACCATTTTAAGATGTGAAGAAGATTTATGACATCTTAAATCTAGAGTTAATTGGCTTAGTCTAGGTGATAAAAACATAAAAAATTTTCACCGAGCTGCCTTAATTAAGCGTAGGAAAAATAAAATAACACATTATTTCTAATGATGCTTCTTGGATCTTTAATTCAATTTTGAGTTAAGACAGAATCTCCTAACAATTTTTGGTTCTTCGACAATCGTTCCCCCTCCTATTCCCTCTTTACTTGATACTCTCCCCAAACTAACTAATTACCAATCCAATCAACTTTGCCTCCCCCCTGATTTACTGGAAATTAAAATGGCTCTTTGGGACATGCACCCTTTTAAAATGCCTCGCAATGATGGACTCCATGCCCACTTTTATCAAATTAATTGGGACCAAACTAAGGATCATCTTTTAAAGCTTTTAGCAACCATTCCAAATAAATGGTGTGAAACTCTTCTTTGCCTCATTCCTAAAACTGAAAACCCCTCCTATTTTACTACAGACCCCTTGGTTTATGTACAACTCACAATAAAATCTTAGCTAAATTGCTAGTCTCTAGACTCATACCTCATCTCCACAGAATTATTCCCCATACTCAAGGTGCCTTCATTAAAGGTAGGCACACTGGTGATCTTTTCCTCCTAGCCCATGAAATAATGCATTCCATGAACAGATCTAAGAGTAAACAAGGTTGGGCAATAATAAAACTTGATATTCGCAAAGCCTTTGATACAATTTCCTGAGCCTTCATCTTAGACATCCTAAAAGCTTTCAATATTCCTTCCAATTGGATAATACTTATCAACTCCTCCTTTTTCTAAAATGGATTATGCAACTATTGTTAATGGTTGTAAACTCCATCCTTTCAAACATAGGGGAGGTATCAGGAGACCCGTTATCCCCTTATCTTTTTATTATGCCTATGGAACACCTAAGCTGCTTAATAAATTCTTACCTTCATCAAAACACTTGGAAACCTTTTCAAATTGAAAAGTTTGAACCTTCAAATTTCTCATCTTTGCCTTGCTGATGATGTTCTTATATTTGCTAAAGCTGATAACTAAATTATTTCTACCATAAAAAAAGTTCTAGATGATTTTTGTTCTACTAGTGGTATGGATATTAATTCTGAAAAATCTAAAGTTTGGTTATCTCCTAGCATAGATAACAATAAAAAATCTTTTATTATGCATACTCTTAGCATTCTTATTACCAATAACTTGGGGAACTACCTAGCTATCCATCAAACCAAATTATAAATCTTCTGATTTTAATCATATCATCCTCAAACCTCAAAATAAATTTCATGGTTGGAAGCTTAATCACCTCTCCTTTGCTGGAAGAGCCCAATTAATCTCTTCCACTCTAAATCAAATTCCTAGCTATCACAGAAAATGTTTTTCCCTTCCTCAAAAAATTAATTATGATATTGATAAAATCTATAAAAATTTCATTTGGGGTCACAACCATGACTCCAAAAAATCCACCTTCTTAATTGGGACTCTATCACCAAACCCAAAAATTTAGGGGGCCTTGGTTTGAGAAATTCTAGTAATGCAAATGCTGCCTTCATGGCTAAATTAAAGTGGGACTTGGCTACTAACTCTGAAAAACCTTGGGGGTTACCCTCTTTAATAAAAAATACAGAATTCCCTCTAGATTTTACAAAACTTCTTCCTATACCTATAGAAGTATTCAAAAAGATAAAAATATCTTCTCCCTTAATACCTCTAAAATCATTAGAGATGGCAAGAATACCAACCTCTGGCTTGATCCTTGACTGAACAACACCCCCCCCTCCATAATCTAATTTCTGGCCCCCTCCCTTTACATGATATTGAAAACTCCGTTTCTAGCATTATTACCTGTTCTAATAATGTCTGTAGCTGGAATCTCAGTAACCTCTCCTTTCATTTACCTAATAGTCTCATTGATCAACTTAATTGTGTGGCCCATCCTCCTCCCATTTTTCCTCTTAAAGATGGTACCAGTTGGAACCTTACTTCTAGTGGTGTTTTTTTCTTGAAAACTGCTTATAACTCTATTAGTTCGAGGAATGATCCTCCTTTAAATTTGAATTGGATATGGAAAAGTAATTGCAACACCAGGGGAAATTTTTTTCTTTGGAAATGCACTATTAAAATTCTCCCTGCTATGGACTTACTTCATCATCGTCGCATCCTTCCCTCTTCTTTATGCCCTCTCTGTAACACCTTTCCTGAAACTATTGACCATGCTCTTAGAAATTTATGGGCAAAGACAATGTTTTCCATTTCTCTGCGTTAATTCCTAGTTAGTCTTTATTTGATCTATGTAATTTTACTTATGCTATCTTAATGTCTATGTCTAATTTCCCCCTTCATCAGAATCTGTCTTCTTTCTCCTTCTCCATGTACGTTTTTCTGCAGTTTCTGTGTCTCCTGCGTTCTCTTCCCTTCCCCCCATCCAGACTACTGATGTAATGAACTCCCTTGTTATTATCTAATATTTGTCCCTCTTTTACCCAAAAAAAAAAATAGCAAGAGGATTTGAAGACATTAGTATATAAGAAAGTCATCAATAATCTTGGATAAATGTAAATAGTTACGATCTCATAAATTATTGAAAAATATTTTATTTTGAACACAAACAATTTTGTCGCCAATATAATATATAAGATAATCTTCAACAATTTATAACAAGTATAAATAGTTACAATGTCAAATGAATGAAAAACATTTTATCTGAACAATTTTATTCTTTTTTGTAATTTATCAATCGAAGAATTATATATAAAGACTATAAAAGGCATATCTAATTAGATAAATTATATATGTGAGAGATAATTAAAAAAAATTCTTAAATTATAAATCAATTGTTTAAATTGTTACGAAATTTATTCTTTTGAAACTAAAAAAATATTAATGATATGTGTTTAATTGATTTTGTATCAAATTTAATAATGAATTTGTAATCTAACAAATTATCAATATTTATTTGCTCTTTTCATTTTTGATATTAAATCATTTATTTGACTGGATACATAGTATGTATATATACTGGAAAAGACTTGTTATAGTTTATTTAAATAGTTATTTACTTAATTTACTGAATGATATTAAAACTAGTATATAATTAAATATAACATAAATATCCAGCAAAAAAAAATTACATAAATAACTTATGAAAGTCAATTCGATACCGAAAAATATAAAAAAAAGAAAATTGATATCCATATTTTTATATTTAATAATAATAAATAAAAAAGATATTACATATTAATCGGTTAAAATTTTGCTGGCTGTGGACAAACTGTTACATGAAAAACCATATTATATTTACAAAATTTGGGGGGCAGTACACAAAGTTCGAAGTTCGAAATAATTAAAGCTATTAGTGGGTTATTTCTCAAGTAAAGATTTTCCGATAATATTTTTAGTTATTAAATAACAAATTTGTTAGCATGACTCATATTGACCTCGATCAGGTCAGAACTCAGAAATATCCCGGAGTAACATTATGATTGAAACGTGTACGTTCCAGATTAGGTCTTACGTTAAGACAAATGTTTTGGACATGATCAATGACCCTTAAATTTCCTTCATATAAGCGTTAAATCTGATTCTATCTATTTTCATCATCATCCAAATCCGATTTACACGTTTTCCGTGATCCTTGTTCAGAGGAAGGAATATCTCTCATGGATTAAATCTGATTTCTCTGTTTCAGGGGTCGTTCATTTGGGTTTCAGTTTACAATTTCTTTGGTATGTTCAGTGATCTTCAATCGAACGCCGGCTTGATTGCGAAGGTGGAGAGGTTTTGTTTTGTTGGTGTATGAATTAGGGTTTCGAAGAGCATAGAATAATGCCTTCGGTGCCCTTTGGACTAATGCTACTCCCTTTGGCTCCTTCTTTGACCAACTTCCATGGTGGATCCTCCTCTCATCGTCTGAAACATCTTGAAAAAGGTGATCGGCGTGGTAATCTTAGTTAACAATAGGATTTTCGTGTTTTCCTTTCAATTTTTAGTTGTTTAGGTTTCTCTTTTGGGGAATACCTGTTTGGTTTCTTCTCGTTTCACGCTTGCACGTACGAGGTATAAGGAGTCCGTCGAGAGATTGGGGGATCGAAGATCAATCTTTTCCATTTCTTGGTTTTGCGTCACCTTCAATAGCTGCGAAAGCTTGCTGCGAATTCCTGTTTTGAGAGTGTTGTCGATCTGAAAGTCGTCGCTCAAGGTATATTTGCGTAGGCTTATAGTATAGTAATATTGTTTAATTCAGAAGATTTTTGAAGAACTGTCATATAGTAGACATATTGTTGAGTGCTCTTTGTGGTAAATCGAGTGTATGTTTTGCTAAATTTTTTTATGTGCGAAATGATTGCGATCAGGTCTGAACTCAATGAAGGACTCTGCCTTGTGTTTCTAATTCGCCTTTTTAGTTATAGCTGTTTGATTTGTCATATATGTTAGTTGTTTTGTATGTGCTCAATACAGTAGTATCATAGGGCCCTAGCATTGGTTTTTTCATGATTGAGAAAGAGGGTTCTTGTTCGGTCCTCTAACTGGCTTAAAGTTGGTTAGTCTGACTGGTAAATCGCCTTTAGAAAATCGACACTCTAATTTCGTCAGTAGTTAAAGACCTAATTAAAAGATATTCGTGTTTGGTACATGGAAACATGGAGGTTTTGCAAACTGCCCAAACTCATCGTTAATAGACCACCATTCTTGCTTTAAGATATTTGAATATGAGATAGTAAAAAAAAAAAAACACAAATAAATAATATCTCCATGCTGATCATGACATATTAAACATGGAAGAGTTGATCTTTCTCATATCTCATACTAGCAATATATCATAGTGTAGTTGCTTGTAGCACCTTCATGATAGTTATAAATGCCTTCTTATACAAGAACATCCGTTGTTACTTGTCTTCATATGATTATGCATGTATGTCTTTACAAAGCCTCTACTATAACTCCTACTATGTTGGCCTCCATTTTTACCACCAAGATGGTAATGAAGATATCCTTACCTGTGAAATTTTATACTCATCAATTGATTGTGCATACATTATTCCTTGCAAATTCTCTGTTAGAGCTTGTGGTTTTGCCTAGCATCACTTTACAATCATCCAGTACTGAACTACATCTTTATATGTCTTTTCCTTCTCTTATCTTGTTGATATCTTACTAGTTATATTGAAAATATGCTTGGCCTATTTGTGAAAAATATGATGAAATCATACTGATTCTTTATGTAGATTATTGGTAGTTATGTTTGAAATTTCTTTTTCCGTTTTTTTATAATTTGCTTTTGCTCTTGTCCTGCAGTACCTGATTCAATCGATGGACTTGCACTCTCCTGCTAATGATGCACTTAACAATTTTATAAGTTGCCTTGAAAGTACTTTTAGTGAGTCATTATGTATTCAAGATGATCAGAAATCAGAAAATGCACTTGAGGGGAATAATAAACGTGATGTGGCAGACTATAGTTTATGTGGAGGATTTGAACAGCAAGGTTTGGAACTAAATAACAAGTGCTTGCAAAAGTGTGCAACCTTTCCTCATCCTGAAATGATGTTGCCTCCAAGCTCTTTAGATGATGAAGATGAGATGGCTAATAATACATCATTGACAGAATCACTGTCTAAGCAGTCTGCACAACAAACCTACTCACGATCAATATCTCTGCCTGTAAGTTCTCAATATTGTTATTTTTGTACATTATTTTGTTTAAAAAAAAAATCTGAGAAAGCTCTCATATCCAACTGCAATGTATGCTGTTTTTATTCCTTAGCAAATACCAAAGAAAATCCTACCTGAGTGGACTTTTTAACTATAATATATTTTATGGATTTTAGGTGTTATATCTATGCAGTTGCTTTTATTTGCTAGTGTGTTGCAGCATTACATATTTTGCATCTATACAATCATTTCTGAGTTATGCGACGCATTGAAAAATGAAAATTTTATTTAAACATTGTATATAAACTTTCATTTTTTTTTCTCAATATAAAATAATGAGCATTTTGTTCTGGTTCTGTGAAGTGGGAGCATGTGTTTTGCATGCGACATTGGGGGTTTGATGTGGAATTATTTTCTGTTTCATTTTTTTGCGTGTTTTATTTTCTCTGGAATCTGTCTGTTACTAGCCAGATAGAGGTGGGATGGTTTAGTTGAAGTGTTTGAGTATGATTTCAAGGCAGCTTGGTCAATTTACTTACTTTTAAGGGGTTTTATGGACATTTTTGTTAGTGTTGTGCTCTTCGTTTGGTTTGTGCAGCTTATTAGCTTTTTCTGTAACAACAGGTTTTTAGATCGTCCCTAGTAGGTTGTTATTTTGTGTTGCTGGAGCTTGTTCCTCCTTTTATTTTGGCTCCTCCAGCCATAAGCGAGGCTGAAGTG
The DNA here is from genome assembly GCA_037074585.1 of Biancaea sappan. NCBI lineage: Eukaryota > Viridiplantae > Streptophyta > Magnoliopsida > Fabales > Fabaceae > Biancaea > Biancaea sappan. The sequence goes on along the minus strand of CM073496.1, from coordinate 49,433,376 downwards.
GGATTAGGAAATTTGTCATATTTTCATATGTAGTTATAAATTAGGGCAGGTTATAGTCCATTTGTTTAAAATGATATATTGTAGTCATGGACACATATTTAAAGACGGCTGTTTTTCTTTGGTTTCGCCATGTCTTGTCTAATGGCTTTCATTTTGTTCACGCGTTACTTCAGACTCCTCTGAAGCTTGTATCCGCAATGAAAGGTAGCCGTGAGAAGCAAGGGGGATCACAATTGAAATTGACTGTGAAGTGGGCCCCTGATGTATATGATCCAGTACCAACATTATTATCTCACACGGTTAAAAACAGGAAACAGCATAAATCCAGAAACAAGAAGAATGATAAGAAAAACGGTAAGAAGGGTCACAAGGGAAATTCTTCTCGAGGGGGTGGTGGCAAGGATAAGAAGCAGTCTCGCAAAATTTCTGCGACTTCGGAGTTGTGCTATAAGCGGCTGGATTCTCATGATCAAGTGTTAGAAACTTCGACTGAATTTGGTGCGCTTGATGTTGGCAGTCAAGATTCGTTTTGTGGAAGTAGCTTCTTAAAAACCTCGGTTACGAAAGTGCATTATTCAGTTGCGGAAGCCCTCTAAGTGACATTCTTGAACTTCTGCTCTTATTTCTGACGGTGTGTAAAAATAAAGATTTGACATCCTTGAGTTTCTGCTCTTATTTCTGACGTTGTGTAAATATAAAGATTTCTTTTTGCCATATTCTATGGATTTGGAAATGCAGTAAAAGTTTGGACTGTATGTTTGTTGATTTGGTTGTTTTCATGTGTGAACATTTTGTGCTCTGAACAAACCTGCCAGCATTGTATTTGAATGTTATACTCCAGAACATTTGATCATTTCCATGCGTCTCGTAAGTTGACCGAAATTGAGGCCATTTGCAATATGCAAGCATTAAAAAGAAAAGAGCCTCGAGAAAGAGAACAGGAAGGTAGTGTCTGAGGCTTACAGCTAGCGGTCATTGTCCATTTCATTGTATGTGGCTTCCGTTTGTTGTTTGTGGCCGCTGCCTGCAGTTATCTTCTCTGTCTGCGTCCGTCCTCTTCAGCCATGGATACATTCTTCGATGCTATCGATCCAGCTTCCCTCCCAACATATCTGTTTTTTCCCCATAGCACACCTGTCTTCCACTGCAACTTAATCTCCATCGCCAGTGTGCCTTCCACCGTTGCAAATCCGGCCTCCCTCAATCCCATGGACCATGGTTCTAGTGCTTGATCCTGAAAACTCTAGTCCCCCACATGAAGATCCTACTTCTGTGGATCTTGGATTGGAGCATCTGATATGCTACTGTAGTCATTTTGAAAATAGTACGGTAAATTTTGATTGAGTAGCACTGATTTTTAGAATTAATTTTGGACAAATTTATATTTGCATGCATATAATTTTTGTTTGAAAAATATTATCAGAAAAATGATTTTAAAAAATAGATATTTTGAATATTGGTTAGTAGAAAAATTCTTAAATATGTAATTATCAGAAATAGTATGAATATTATATTATTTTATTTTATTTATCTTTAGTCAATTTCTCTCACATAAAAATGTAATAAAATAAATTATATTAATATTTTAATAATAATTTTTTATCTATTAATATTAATATTTGATTTAAAATATATATATTTATAAGTACTGAAATGAAATGAATTTATTTATTTTATCTTTATTTTTGTTTTAATTATTTTTTGATAATTATTTGAAGATATATCTATTTATTTATTTTATCTCCAATTATTTATTTGATTTATCTCCATTTATTTATTTTATCCCATTCTCCATTAATATATCTCCACCTTCATCTTTGCTCATAAGAGAGAGAAGAGAAAACATAGCGATGATATCAAGAGAGAATGGGAGGGAGGTGAAAGGTGATTTTTGTTGTCATTAACCACTAGGAGCCACCCTCTTGACCAACCCTTGCTTGAATACTGAATCAAACATCCACAAAATTCACTCGAACGCGATTGTGACAGACCAAACGCACAGTAAGAGCTCCTGCCTCATAACCAAATTCTATTTGGACAGCAATTTGGGAAGGCTTGCACTAAGTAATTTAGTTTTTTCTTTTTTTTTTCATCACGTTTAGTGTAAAATACTCTTAAAAATCCAAAAATTATGCTGTAGTTAATGAAAGGGCTAACATACCAGCAAAACCAAAAGGTTAGGCCGCAGGATCACACGGAAGTTTACTTTATAAGGATGCTAATCGAAATAGTAAATGAGACAATATTGTTGGATGATTATTTCATCTTCCAGTGCAGATTCAAAATAACATCTGCAGTTTAAATGGTGCGGAACTTGGAACTGTGGATTAAGAGTCACGGGTTCAAAATTCCTTATAATAATAAAATTAAACATTAAACATCTGTTTAGAAACCATGAATGTGTTTGTGTTTTACACCAATAAACGTAAATAGAAGTTTGCATCGATAAGATAATAATAATAATAATGTTGCACGAAAATAAATAATAAAAAATAAACATGTCAACACTGAATGAGAAGACCAGTACTATGTAAGTCGGAAACTATTTCATATCTCGTAACATATGAAGGATCAATTCCCAATGAATAGGATTCACTACAAAAATCTGTTCCAATAAAATTCCTACAGCAATGCAGTATAGTTGGCTTAAAAGAATTAGTCTTCATATTATCATCCAAACAAGGTAAAAGCGATCATAGGTTCTTGGTTGTTCGACAATCAACCAGACCATCCAATGGTCTTGTTAACTGTGAAGCCAGTTCCAGAGGGCTGAGGTTGTGATTGCTGAGGAGGTCTGGGCTCTCTTGGCTTGGCAGGGTCCACAAATATAACCCATCCATCCAAGAACTTGGCATTCATACCTTCCTTGGCTCTTTCAGCTTCTTCAACTGTTGAATAGGTTACAAAAGCAAATCCCTTTGATCTTCCAGAGACTCTATCAGTTATAACCTTAGCTATAAATACATAATTATTGAGGTCAGCCAGAGTATATGGAAAGCTAAGCAAGGCTAATATACACTTATAACAGAAGAAAATGTCAATTATCACCTTCCACCAGCTGCCCAAAAGGAGCAAATGCTTCTTTTAATTTTTCATCTGTTGTCAGTCTCGAAAGACCTGTTCAAATAGAAGAAATTGTTCCATTATTCACTACAAAGAAGAAGAAAAATAAGATTATAAGATGTTACCTACAAAATCATATGTTATGTGATATTTATTCATGAGAAGTGATGCCTACTAAATTGCCAAAGATCTTATCCACCATGCTTACAGAAACATACTAAAGCATTCAAAGAAAGCCTAGTGCAAGCGCACAACTAGTATACAGGAAAATGATATTATTAGTTATTTGTTAGATATAGAAACACAAATTTCCAGTGCAATAATCTCTAATGTAGAATAGAATGTGAACCAACCAGAACCCCACTATATAATCATCTGTTAGGTATATAATCTGTTTGGGTTCAACAATACCTAATTTGACTTTTACGTTTTCAATTTACTGCCTTGAACCAGGAAGACAAGCAAAGAAACAATTGGTATAAAACATAACTTAATTAATACCAATACATCTCAGCCACTTAATTTGAGATTAATTCATTGTCACCAATCACCATCACCCCAGTTGTGAGAGAACAACGTCACACCCATACATAACCTAGTACTATTCAAACTACATATCTCCATATATTTAGCAGAAACTGATTGTGTACAATAATCTAAAATGGTACAAGCAGTCAACTTAAAATGATATAGAAATTTGGGCACATAACTCTCTTAGTAACCAAATCTGGATCCTAACAATATATATTCTGGACGTACCTACTGAACAAGGGACTCAGGCTTGTGTGTCTCTACATGACTATACACAGCATTTTACAATAGCAAGACGTATGGGCAAAGAAAAAATGAATATTTTTTTCCATTGAAGTGTCAAAAGGAAGAAATAGAAACAAAAACAAGACACCAAATCAAAGGACCTCAATAATCTTGTTAGATAGATGCAATCGGTAAGCAAAAAGCATACGATTAAAAGTGGGTATTAGGAATCAGTATAAAGCTCACCACTAACGAAAAGTTTGGGAGCTGTGAGAGTTGAACTGAGGCGAATTGAATTGAAGTGGGAGTGGAGAATTGAAGATCTAACAGAAGACTCGCTAATGAGGCGTCGAATTCCAGAGACGAAAGCCATCTGCTAAGTTGATCTACAATTCCCCCAAAGAATACTTTTAGGGAGAGGTTTAGAGGATCCGAAAAACCCTAGTTGCTATTCTATTATAAATTGATTACAAAGGGAAAGGATTGAATGTTCTGGTACCACCAATTTTTTTTAATTATTTTAATTATGTTTTTCTGGCTCGATTGGAACAATAGCTGTTTCTACATTTTCCTTTTTAGCCAGCGAAAATAGATTGTCAGCTTAGGCATAATTCAAAATTACAAATTGTAAATATAGAATAAAGTGGAGGGAATTGTATTGGACTCAAGGAATAACAATCATATCAGCAAACTATTTTTAATTAAGAGGGTTTCTCTTGAAATTTAATTAATCATAAAATCAATAAGCATAAATAAAATAACAAGAATTTTTAAGCGCATGACTTGTCTTTCTCATTTTAGTTTTACAAATAATACTTTCAAGGTTTTGAAAAAATTGTCCAGATCATAAAATTCGGCTTCCCTTCAAAGTTGAAAGGAATTAGATCGTTAGATAATTTTATCTAACAGTCTAAATGAATTTTATATTTTTTTAAAATTATGTGATTAATTTTAACAAGTTCAATTTTTTTTTTAAAAAAATTAATCATGTAAATTTTTTTTAAAAAAATACGCAAGATTAATATAAATTATTGGATAATCTCATCCAACAATCTAGAACCAACGCTGGAGGAAAGCCCCTTCTCTGATTATATATGATGAAATTTGCAAGTGAGCTAGTTTTGAAAAGATTATCTATCAAATTAATAATGTTATTAAACACGTATTAATATGTTTTTATATATTATATTAAAAATCTTTTTTTAAAAAAAATAAATGTATTTGAAGACTTTTTTTGGTCAAAAACTATAATCTCACTTTTCTTTCAAATTTAGATAACAAAAGCTAACCATTGAACTTTAACAATTACGCTATAATTTTTGAAATAAAAATTTTACAAAAATTATTTTAAAAAATAAAAGAAATTTTTTTGTAGCTTATATTTTAGAGATAACAAGAAATTAAATAAAAAGCTGGAGCACTTTAAGTTATCAATTTTTCTAAGAAAAAGTTTTTGCAATTTTATTAGTACAAAACCCTAAACCTTAAAACAAAAGTAAGGAGTTTTGAGTATATAAACTTGAGTATGTAAACCCTTACTAACTATTCATACTATCCACTATTAAATTACCCTTGGTGGCTTAAGGGATTTTCATTTCTCTCTTACTTTTTCCTTTCAGTTTATCTATATGAAAATTTGTAGTAAGATGTTTTGAAGTATACTTTTTAACTCCATTGAAAACTATACAGTAACTCTTTCAAAATGTATATTTAGAATTTATAAAATATGCCGTTTCGACAGTGACATGAGTATTTAATTACATTACGCGTATTCATAGTCTTTGAAGTTAGTGCCATTTTATGCGAAAATTTTTTTAGGGTATATTACACTCTCCTTTCTTGGAGAATTCCTAAAATATACGGCCTTTTTTTTTAGTTTAAAATATATACTCTCATTTCTTGTAAATTTTACACTATCCTCCCCTGAAATTTTTTTAAAATATACCCTTCTTAGTTTAAAATATATAGGAACTCTTTCAAAAGCTATATTTAGAATTTATTAAACATGTTGTTTTGACAATGACATGAGCGTTTAACTATTTAAATTTATAGTTTTTAAGGTTAGGATCCTTTGAAACAAATAATTTTTAGAGTAAATTATACTCTCCTCCCTAAGAGAATTCCTAAAATATATGATCCTCCCTTCTTAGTTTGAAATATATACTATCCTTTCTTACAAGTTTAAAATGTGCTACACACTAATTCGAAAATTAACTTTTCATTCAAATGGAGGTTAAATCTCTCTCTCTTTATTTTCTTTTTACAAAAAGTTACTAAACTTAATCTCCAACTTATATACAGTATTTATATACGTATATGGTAATATAATTTCATTTTAAAATATAATTTTTTATTAAATTATCAAAATAAAAAATAAAATAAAATTACATTTTTTATCTTTCTTTTAAAATGTTTATGATGTATTTGTTTTATTGATTTATTTATACTTTATTCATATAGTATATTTTTAATATATTTTAATTATAATTTAATTATATAAATGTTTAATAACTAATGCTTAATAGTTATATTTCATCACTAAGCTTGTTACTTCTATATGAAAAACAGAATCTAATTTTCAGGAAGCAATTAGAATCTTTGGAATTATTTTTTGACAAGTTTTCATAACAATTTTCTACATAAAATTATTTTTCTAAATCAACTGTTACAGGTATGGGTTAGATTTTAATCTAAATTATTAAATTTAAGTTTAAAATAAATGTAATTTAATCTCATGAGGAGGAGGAGACGAAGGAGGAAATGAAAAAAAAAAGATTATATTTTAAAAAGAAATGTAACATAATTGATTAGATGTGAGAAGCCCGGTAATTTTATAATTTAAAATTGTTTTAGTACAAGTTTTAATTTAAAAAAAATCAAAGAATGCTTTGAAGAATATTTCTAACAGTCAATTTGACTATAGAATCAAACAAAACAATTTTTGGCTTCAGACTAAATTTTTGAACGAACGAATTGTCAATCCAATCCATATTCTGCTATAGTTCAAATTATATATCTGAATTTTTCCGTGGAAATTAAAACTGAAGCTAATCTAATTTAATATCATCATTTATGTAAATAAATAATAAATGTAAATCTCTCAATTTTATCTCATCACAACTGCATAATAGTAAGCAAGGCAGAGCATTTACGAGGTGACATCGTGATCACCGCCACAGAATACATGGATAACTTGAAAATGCAACGCATCTTTTTAAGCACCCATCACATTCACCTGATCTGGTATAATAAAGACTCGTTCCCCAACAAAAATTCTGCTACAGACTTTCTAGGGTTCCGTAAGTTACAATAACGGAGCTATGCATCATGAACATCAATTTGACATGAAGCTACAAATTGAAAGGAGTTCATAATACAATAAAAAATTTCTAGCCATCATGCATGCCAATTAATAAAAAGGCCAGCATGCACTCTCCTTCAGTTCTTTCTATCAACTCACGTTTGTCCCCATCTTTCACCCTCACTCTTATGTACTAGATTATACAATAAGAACCAGAGACATGGCTGGCTGCCGCCCTAAACTAAGTCACCACCCCCTCCGTTTTATCAAAGGAAAGAAAGCAGCAAGAGGATAGAAGCAAAGTTAGGAATATCACTAGAAAAAAAAAATGAATAAATAACCAAAAAGTAGTTACAACACCGGATACAGCATCAATCTGTCACCAGCTGCACTGCCTTCTCCAGCATCGAAGTTTTATTGAAGAGGGTGAGCTGCACCTCTCTGAGATACTTGGATAACTGCCAATATAATAAATTTGTAATGGTTAATGAATGTTAAATATCTGCAACAGCTTCTTGAAGATCCTATGAGTAGATTAAAAACTATTCTCAACTCAGGCCACTATGACTATTTTTTATCAGGTGTAAGTACAAACATAAGAAAAAGGAAAAAAAATAAGAAAGAAGAAAAAGATTCAACAAGTTTTAGTTGGACTGCTCTTCCTACACAGATACCTCTACCATGCACGCTGAATGCAAACTTACCAAAGTCTTCCAATATGTAAGCAAACGTACAGTGGCCAACTGCCCTAGCAAATGATCTAAAGACCACCAAACATTCAGACCCTAGAAGATTCAAAGTGCAACTTAATCGAACAACTCAATAACCTTAGAGCATCCTTGTTCACTTTTTGTTATCATTTTAACCTATGTTATAGATTCAACTTTTCTCAGGAATTCAGATGTGAATATCTAATTCCCCTACTTAAATGGTAAATGCAGAAAAAAGAGCCTACCTGATCTTCACTTATCTTTCGGAATCCTAATTTTTTTGTCCAAATTGATTCAGCATCCTCGGCTGCAGGAAGCACCAACTTTTCCACTTTCAGGGAAGACAGCAACTTCTCAATGCAAGAGAATAACACTTGAAAATAACCCTAAAGGGAATGTGACAAAAAGTTCAGGATTATCCTTGCTAAACAACTAACTGGGAGTAAAAGGATTATCGAAGCTACTAGAATGCATTTATAATTCAACGTTTTTCAACTTTGGGTTAGGTGAGATTAAACAATAAAGTGCTTACTTTTCCTTGATGTTCTCTACTTGTAGCTACCAGTGGAAGCTCAGCAACATTACGACCAAAAATCCTAAGTAGTCCAGCAGATACTACAACAGACCTGTGTAACATCACACATACCAATGTCACGGTGAACCAATAGAATCCCAATCAGGAAAATAAGAAAAATAGAGAAAGCCACATACTTCACAATTAAAACAATGCAATACATTCCCCCAAACTCTTGACCTGAAATATTTCTCCTGCACAATATTCAAAATACATTATTTATATCAAGATGTGTTAAACAAAAAAGATAAGGAATACTTCATAAAAGAGGTCATGAAACCCAAAGCACTGATAACTACAAAACCTTGTTGATCAAGTTTACAAGCTTCGCAAAACAAAACAAACATAAAGCTCTTTCGCATCTGCATTGCTCAGTGGATTGAGGTGCGTTTGGTTATAATGGGATATTAATTTTTTAATCAGAGATTTCTTTCACCAAACCTTTGGAAGAGGATTATTATTACGTTCTTCAAAGGAATTGAAAGGTTCTCGTGTCAAGGAGTCTATGTTGTTTTCATTCGTTTTTTCCTTTTGACAGAGGAGGACCTCGTGTCCTGTGTGTCTTAGCTTTTTGTGGTTTTTCTTCTCATCACTAAATTCTTCTTTTACTCTCCCAGAAAAAAAAAATCTTGTTGGGAATGTGTTCCCTGACAATTATAGTGACAAAAAAAACACAGTTCCTGGCAAAACGCATTAACAGAAAAACAAAAATCCAAATAAGTGATACATGTTAGAGAAATATAATTACAAACCATATTCATGCTTTAATGAGTTTGGAGGGAAATACACGTATTAATCCTAATTCATGCTAACTTCAATTTGTCTCACTAAGTAATTAGTAAATACCAAATAAAGTAGTATCCTTTCTGAACCAAATTACAAGAAATCATTGGCTGTGTCGAAAGAAAATAGAAGGCCATAATCAATAGCAGTCAACTTACATTAAAACAGGTCAGAGTGCTTACCCGTAGACCATTACAGGAATCAGATCACGCCCAGATATTGCAACAATGGGATCAAAACACTCCTGCCATTCATATTCCCCAAATATGAGAAAAAAGTCATTTAACACAAAGCATGAATCCATTAACTCCAACAGACTAACAGCTTCAAAAAATAGAGGGAGGGTTGCACCCAGACGAAGATTGTAAACCCGTGTCTTACAAAGCAGGACAGACAATATAAAATTCATTATCTACTACTTAAGAGTTAGAGATATGAACTTATGTAATATCAAGCTATCAACATGCAGGAACCCCGTATGACCAAAATTTACCTTGTCATAGCTAAGACTGATAGGTTCTGGGTAATGGAGTGTTCGTTATATGGTTAAGGGGTAATTAGGGAATTGTTAAAGGGACAAGTCAGTTATAAATAGGGGAGTGGGAGTGGGAGAGTGGTGTGAAGAATCTTTTTCTTGTGGGTAGTAGGAGGAGCATTTCTGCTCTGGTTCTGGAGCACTTGCGCTTTGGTAGGAGACCTCTTCCTTTAACAAAGTTTCAAGTTCCTAACAATTTGTCTTAAAGCCAACGTGTTGTCGAGTTTCCATGCCACCAAAGATGTCTGACAGGATCAATGCGGTGGAGACTCGTATGGACAGAGTGGAAGGCGGTTTGGAAGAAGTGAAGCAAGGACTGGAACTGATTAAGCAATCGATCTTGGCTGAGATGAGTCATCTTCTGGGGAAAAAGGTGGATGGTCACGTTAGAGGACAATCTACCAGTAGTAATGAAGCTCCTAAAAATCATTCGCTATCGAACACACTAGCAACATTGAATGAAAGATTGGACAAGTTCCGTTTATCCGCAAAGAAAGTTGAGTTATCGGCGTTCGAAGTACAGCGGAAGTCGAAAGAAGTGCGGATTCAGCTTGCAAAATTAAGCATGGAGGGACCTACCGTTGACTGGTTCAATCTATGGAAAGATCAACCAAGGAGGTAACCTGGGCCAATTTCAAAGACGATGCTATGTTGGCTCGGTTTGGTGCTAGGAGACTCAACAATCCGCATTAAGAGTTGAAGGAGTTGAAGCAAAAATGAACAATCGAAGATTATATCATGGAATTTGAGCTCTACTGCTCTTAGTATGGAAGATTACCGAACACAGCATTTTTTGGGCTATTTTATTGGAGGATGAAGATCAAAAATCAGGGGCGAGTTAGAACCCTCAAACCCAAGAACAGGTACCAAGCCATGCAACTCATTCGTGACATCGAAGCTAGGTTTAAATCATTGTTGGGAGAAGATTATGAAGTCAACACTAAGAATAAGAGCAAAGGATTGGGTTGGGTTTGGGTGTGCAACCCACGGGTGACTAAATGGAGTCATTGGCTTGGCCCAAACTAAATCTAATGGAGTTGGGTCATTTACTGGGTCGGGTATACGAAATATTTCATCTTCGATGACACCAAAACCACTTGAGTTTGATTTCGACGTAGGGGAGCAACTCCAAGAGCTTCTCATCCGCGATGATAGCACAGAGCACGTCGGCGAAGGGTTCTGAGAGGGACCAAGGAGGAAATGACGATAAGAGCAGAGGCCTTCGTCATCTAACCCACACCGAGTTGCTAGATCACAAAGCTAAAGGACTTTTGCATTCGTTGCAGCGAAAGGTTCCACCCTCTACATCGATGCACTGATATGCAGCTGAGGGTGATGATTGTGTGTGAAGACAAAATAGTCAACAAGCATGGAGAGATAGTGGCTTTAGAAATTGAAGATAAGGGAGTGGGTTGACAGTTATTTTCCTTTTTTTCCAATTTCAGCCTTGAGGACAAGGCTGAACTTAAGGTGGGAGTAATGATAGGTACTGGATAATGGAATGTTTGTTATACGGTTAAGGGGTAATTTTTTTTTCTAATAGAAAAAGAAATATTATTAAGAAAGAGGGATACAAAGAAAGAGAAGAGGAGACAAGGGGGAAAAGGAGGATAAGATATCCTCCAAGAAAAACAAAACAAAAAAGAAAAAGAAGCAAAAAGCCCAAAAACAAGGCTAATACAACAAAGCCTTCCAATCTCTGTAAACGTTTTTAAAGGACAACCCATTCAAAAAACCATTAGCCAGAACCCATAGAGAAACAACGAAACGAACTCTATCCCACAACAGATGAGGAGGAAGAAAACTTTGTTTAAACACCCTAGCATTTCTCTCCAGCCAAAGACACTAAACAGTCGCAAAAATTGTCGCGTTCCACAAAATCTTATTCTCCTTCCTCAAATCAAAACCCAAAAAGTTAATGTCAAAGAAGGCACCAAGATTGACAGTCCCCTCAATGAGACCAAATAATCTGTTCCAAATATCCCAAGCAATCTCACAATGTAAGAACAAATGATTATTAGTCTCAGAGTTCTTAAAACACATAACACAAACATCAGAAGATAAAGCGTTAGAAGGTTGCCTAATCTGATGGAGATCATTTGTACTAATTCTATTGAGCAAAGCAGTCCAAACATAAGCTTTCACCTTTGAAGGCACCTTCACTTTCCAAAATGACTTTTTGAAAGGGGACACCACGCGATGGTTTCGAGTCACAAAATTATAGAAAGAGGCACAAGTGTAGAAATCCAAGAAGTCCAAATTCCACAATCGCTCATCAAGGAGAGAGGAGATGCGAAATGGAGCCAAAATGTCCAGCATCGAAAAGACCTCACCCATAAGTCTATCATTTAAATTTTTGGAAAAATGAAAGTTCCAAGAAGAAAGATTCCCTTCAAAACAAAAGAAATCAATAATTGGTGCATCATGCAAAGAAGACAAGGAATAGAGATGAGGGAACCTTTCTTTAAACGGGGTATGACCAATTCAACAATCTTCCCAAAATCGGAAACGAGATCCATCTCCAACACGTAAAGACAACATTGGAGAAAAAGAATAATATACCTGAGAGCTCGCCTTCCAGTACATGCATGATGACATCTCCCGAATTAGCATCCTAATCAGTCAGATATAAATCAAACTTGGCTTCAATCACCTTATGCCAGAGGGAATCAGGCTCCAAAGGGAAACACCAAAGCCACTTAGCCAAAAAAGAGATGTTTTTAAAGACCATATTACCCAAACCCAGCCCACCATCTTCCCTAGATCTACAGCAGACCTCCCAACTGACTAAGTGAACCCTTTTACTCTCCCCACTATCTGACCACATAAAATCCCTCATAATCTTCTCAATCCTATTGGCCACTCGAACCGGGATCTTAAACAAGGACAAGAAATACAAAGACATACTAGAAAGAGAAGCTTTAACTAATGTAATTCTACCTCCGAGTGAGAGAAAAGCCCTTTTTCCAGCTTTCAAGCTTTCTGGAAATTCTTTGAATCACATGGTCCCAAAAAGATTCAAAGCGAGGATAACCGCCTAAAAGATAACCGAGGTAAGTAAGAGGCCAATTCAAACCCCACAACCAACTAACTCAGCTAGGTCACGTAAAAAATTGCTAAAAGGGTGAGTCAATTATAAATGGAGAAGAGGGAGTGTGAGAGTGGTGTGAATAATATTTTTGTTGTGGGTAGTGGGAGGAGCATTTCTACTCTGGTTGAGGAGCACTTGTGCTCTGGTTGCCTTTTTCTTTTCTGTTTTGCTTTGCTGTTCTGTATTTCCATCTTCAGAGAAATAAAACCTATAGTTCTTCCTTTAACCAAATGGGGTGGATGAACTGGCCTCTTACTTACCTAGGTGCTCCATTAGGGGGTGAGTCAATTATAAGGGGTAATTAGGGAATTGCCAAAGGGGTGAGTCAATTATAAATGGAGAAGAGGGAGTGTGAGAGTGGTGTGAAGAATATTTTTGTTGTGGGTAGTGGGAGGAGCACTTGTGCTCTGGTTGCCTTTTTCTTTTCTGTTTTGCTTTGCTGTTCTGTATTTCCATCTTCTGAGAAATAAAACCTATAGATCTTCCTTTAACTAAGTTTCGGTTCCTAACAAAGACCTACACACAAGTTCACGGTGCAAGAGAAGGTGCAGGTGTAAATTTGCCAGAGTACAAATTTTATTTGCACGAGTGCATCTGAAGCAAGTCTAATATAACTTTGATATTAATGTAATTTCACAGTAATTCCCAATGGCCTGATAGTATAAATTTTTAATCTTGAAGAAAATGTTTTGCATGATATCTTTTAGAATCTTGACATCATCCAAAAGTAGTAGGATAGTTGTTCTATACAATCACATGCAGTTTTTGCAGTTAAAATTCAGATAAAATGTAGAGGCTTCATGTATTGTGAAAACTTTGTACAAGAATATGGCACAGGTCGGCTCTCAAAGCACCAGCTCATCAACCAAAGCACAGAACATGTGCCAGGTGTACACAGACTAAGATAAATGCAGATAAAATTAACATAAAGCAAACAGTGTCCCATCCCATGTGACAAAAAATATCCTGGTGACAATACCCAAAGCTGTGAATCAAGTTGCCATTATTGTTAATGTAAGTCCTATTCTTCATTCCTAATATGTCACTTTGACAAATTTACATTATGTGCAGAAAATGAGGGATAAGATCAAATTTCATGTCCTTGAAACAGTTTCAACAAGTCAATAGACACTCACAATGCAACGTGAACAAATATGAAAACATAGCGACATATACCCACAAAATCAAATATCACAAATGACATACTTAGAAGCCATTTTTGGCAGTTTATGCACAAAAAAGGAATATAGCACTCGGGAGATTCCAACAACTCACTCGAAAAATTGCAGCAGCCCGCGAGAGTAATGGTAAATGTTCTGGATAACGACTTTTTCCACTTAAAATTCGCCACTGAATATCATTGATGCTTCCATCAATACATAAGCCCCTATCCTCATGCTTCCTACTTATTAGGACTGACAAGGAAGCTGGTATAGTCTCTGCTCCATCAGAAACTGAATTCCGTAGGGCAGCATATATTCGATTGCAATCATCACAACAAAACCACTTGTCCTTGGGCAATTCCTGAGGTAAAATGCAAAGATATATAATTAAAGACAATTATAAGTATCAAAATAAAATTTGCTACAAGATTTGCGCTTACTTCCAACTCACATAGCCCACTGTCCCGCAAGCACCCAACATGGTACTCCTTCTCACACTGGGTAACAACCAATAACATAATACTGAGGTGACAATAGGAAGAAAGAAGGAAACTATTCAATGAAGTGCTCATGATGTATACACCATACCTGATCACAGATTATAACTGTCCGGTCATCAAATTTAGCAACACTAAAATCATGTTCCCTGTTCACCAGTTAAAAGAATTAACACATCAATATAATCCCAAAATACAGTTTCATACCAAAAGAGGCACTGAAATTTCGATAATTTGGATGTACATTCATCCTAGCACAACACTGAGCTTAATATACTAACACTGCTTTGATCTCCTTGAACTATATCTACTGAACCACTGATCTCGACTTAAACAAGGATTCCTATTAGTTTATATTAAATAGCTCTCCTTTATATATTAATGTAATCAATATATCCAACAGACAAATATCAGCCAGTTCTACCATGCTGACAACAAATAGATGAACCAGTCAAGACCAAATGTACACATATTCCAATCCCTTCATCAAAAAAATATTAGGCCACCTTGATATATTAAAAGAAAAGTACAATTTTAGCATTAAAGAGACATAATCCATTGCCAATATCCTACTTGAGAGCAAAAATGCTCTTCCTTTCCACAAGTGACAACTTTTCCACATAAAGCTGTCAAATCTGCTTTTTTGAATGAAAACGACCCAATGACCTACCTGCAAACAACACAGCCGCCCATTTCAAACTGTGGTGCTTTAACAACCCGTGTCAATCTTATCATAATGGGCCTTGATGTAGAAGATTCTCTGCTGTTGCCAGCATTATCTTTACAGTTTTGACAACGCCAACAGCTTTCTGGAACACACTGTAAACCCAAGCAGGCTGCAATTGAAAAATGTGCAATAGACAAATAAGTATAGAGAGATTTCGAGTCAAACTAGAGAACACTCAATAACAAACAGTTAAGATATATGAGATATAAAGAATCCTTCTTTCCCAATAGCCAGTTTCTTGTATATAAAAAAACAGATGGATGGAAATGTTTATACATTATTTCAGGAGAAAAAAGTAGGGAAATTGAGATTCAATAATCTTCATGTAGGATAAAATAGTACAATTAAGGAAACTGACTATGAGAGAAAATATATTTTTAACAGCAACATTAATCATTTCTTAAACTAGGCAACAGAAATTATATTTTAAAAAAAAGAACATAGAGAAAATTAAAGAAACAAACAATTTGTATTGGTAGGATGAGAATATACACTATTCACAAAAATTAACATAATATTTTATAGGATTCTAGCGAAGTTAATATTTCCACCTGCATGAAAAGCCCTAGGGCACTCATTGCAAAGAATCAAATCCCCTCCATCTCCACATACTGCACACATATCGTCACTATCTCCCGTGGTAAGGTTTTGACCATTTGCCAATGAGAGAGCTATATCATGAAGTGTTAATCCGTTTGAAGTATATATATGTCGATAACTGTGAAAAGACAAAGTTAATTCAAGATGAATAAAAAGAGACCACTACATTAACTATATCGATGCTTAAAAAGCCTACTCACGGTTGACGCCGAGCAGCCATTCCAGCATGAGCTTCAAACTGTGAAGGACTTATCTGTTTATAAATAGATGTAAAAAGCAAGCAAAAACAGAGCAATGATCTTAGCTTGGTATCTACATAGAAATCAATGAACATTTTGTAATGTGTACAGAACATTGTGATCATACCTCTCTATCACAACAACCGCAAACTATACCATTTCCCTGTTTGTAACCTCCAAGTAGTTTCTGAAGCACACATAGAAAAAGTCAATCATTGGATAGAATAGAGATTAATTGCAGATGAACCCATCAATAACACAAAATATTAAGACACCTGTCCTTTGACATAGTAAGCCAATTCAGCTCCATCTGGAAGTCCATTTGGCATAAAAAGTAACCTATGCAAATCATTATCCCTGACAAAAGCATTTTTTTTTTTTTTTACAATTACAGTTCACCAGGTAAAAGTTCAGGGGACAAGGAATGCAGAGCAAGCTATCACCTATCTAAATAGCACAAAAGAAGTACCTTCTCTTAGTGCAACCATCAGCACTTTTTTTTGGAAGTAGACCTGAGCTAGAAGTGGAGCTTGATCTGCAAAACATAAACAGTGTGGTTATCCAAGATGGAAAAGTATACATTTTCAAATCTAATTGACCAGATAACCTTATATGGATTGCTGAAATACATGTTCAACAATCAAATATCAGGTTCAACTTATTAAACGAGAGAGAGAGAGAGAGAGAACAAACTTCTTCATGCCACGTTTCCTCTCCTCAGTTGTCTGCTTCACATAGATTTGCTGCTCAACAGGACTCACATGTGAACAAGACACGTGGCTCATATCTACAGATTGACTGGAGCAACATATTTTATTAGGCAGAGTAACTTGAAATTTCTAAAATTCAAAATAAATGGGACAAAATCTAGCTGGTGGCAGTCATGGCACAGAAAAACACCCAGTGAAAATTGAATTGGTCTCCAGTAAAAAGAGGCGGGGGGGGGGGGGGAGAACACGTGAATATGTAAAACACCCAGTGAAAATATGATATATACATATGTGTGTGTGTGTGTGTGTGTGTGTGTGTGAAAGCAATGGCCTCTCTAAAAGCCTCCCTATTTACTAACCAATTCATTTTATTCTTGTAAATCACCAGCACCGCTAATAAGGTTTAATTGTAAAAGCACACATAAATGTAATCTCTCGCAGTCTTTAATGAACTGAAGTCAGGCACAGACGTGGCGTCAACAAATTCATGAGATGTTATTCTTGCCTATGAGGCCCTAGTGAACATAGCATCTCCATTTTATGCTCAACATTTTAGCATAAAGTGAACCACAAATTGTGAAAAAGAAAGGGAAAAAAAAACCAGATATGTGGTGTTTACTACATGATTTCTCAATTGAGACCAAGCCAACAACCAGAAAAAAAAAACCGAAGGTGAAATAATTACCCACTATGATAAAAGGGGAATAAGAAGAAAAAGCAAGAAAGAGAGAATGTATAACTTCGTCCAAAAGGCTCCAATATATATATGTGTGTGTGTGTGCAAGTATACTGAATTGAATTGTCAGCCACATAACAGCACCAGAAGAAAAGATGCAATAAAATATATTCTGTTTTAACAAAAGAATTTGATTCATTCCTCATTTACCTCATGTGTGTATGAGGCATGCCAACAAGCTTGGAGTTATAATTTTTTTCTGCCTCAACCTTCCCAATGATTTGTAAAAGACTTGCTGCACAATCCAAGAAACAAGGAAAAAAAAAAATTGAAAATCTAAAAAGGGACAGAATACTTGAGACTCCAGTATAAGGTTTATAAGACTGTCATAAACCCCATTATAATTAATGGCACAAAATGTGGACTATTAAGAGATACATGGTCAGAACTTTGTCAGGGACAATTTCATCCCAAAAGCTAAACGCACTTCATCATGAAAAAGCCCTTTGGGCCAGGGTTGTTTAATGGCTTGTGGCAGCCAGTAGCAACAAGTGGTAATCAATGAGAGAAATTGCCATTGCAGACACCATAGCTGCCATGTAAATGACTAGTGCCATAATGCACTAGTGTTAGGCCACCCCAGCGTTTTGCCATGGCAGCTACCGCTGACAACAATGATTTTGGCTTTTTAAGTATAGAAAAAGCACAGGTTTAACATTCCTTGTGCTGAAATTTAATTTAATGTATGAAGTAGGGTGACAATGTTAAACTTGTGCTTTGTCAATACTTCAAGCCAAAAACATTGTTGGGAGAAGGCCGATGAATAGTTTTATTAATATCTTCAGCAGGGATAAAAGTAATTAAAATTAAAACATTGGCATCAATACATGGGAGCACCGATGAGAAGTGCAATATAAGAAATGAAAATGTTAATACTTTTTATTGGATTATATATGTATTAGATAGTAGCTTTTCCCTGAAGATATTAAGGAAAATTTGGATGCGGTGATATGAAATTATATAGCAGTAATGAAGGGTGGCATAACCATAACAGGAAGACCAAAGATGAATTGGTCTGGAAATGATATGGTGGCAAAGTCATTAGAAAAAGAGCATAACAGTGGATAAGAAAGAATGGTGGATGCGAATGCATACAGAGAACCCCAACAAATTTTGATTCAGTATATAGAAAGTTGACAAGAATCTCCAACTAGAAGTTATTGTCACTGCTAACATAGCCTTTTCAGACCACACCACTGCCTATCAGCAAAAACTTAAAATGACAAATAGTACATTTGCCCAGCATGCACATGCCATGATGCATTTACATAATAACAAAAAATTAATTATCACCTTTCCAAACTCGGAAAGACTCTTCATTAACAGATGAACCAGCCACATTCTTTATAACTTCATCTAATAAGCTAAGTGGAGCAGTTTTCATTTCCTGTATAATACTATATATTGGTCTTCCATTCTCCAGGAATATGTGATTATTTGGATGTCTTGTCTTGACACCGGCATGCTGCTCAAACTCATAGGCACTTAGTACCTGCGTAGATTATTAATCAGCTATCTGTATGTATAAGTCAAAAACTTCGTCATACTGACAGTTCATGCACATTGCTTACTTTGGAGAAACTGCACATTGAGCAGCCACACAAATATCCACCACCCTGAATAATCCCAGGTAGCTCAATCTGACAACAACCTCAAAATGTAAGAAAATAAACCATCAAAAGCACCCCACCCCCAACAGAAAAAAAAAAAAAAAAGGGAGAAAAAAATAAAAGATAAATGTAAGATTCACCTGTCCTGCATTATAAGTACAGATATACTTCACTCGTGCTCCGTCAAGGATACCAGTTGATAACAGCTTTTTAACATTTGTAGGATAGCAGCTGGGGACTACCTTCTTTGACATTTTCAATTCCATATTTCGAGCATACAAATTAAAATCTCCAGTTTGAACATATCCCATTCCATATGAGCTATCTAACATCCCCGAATGACAATCAGCCTTCATCAAAGGCTCTTCATCGTATGGATGTCTACTAGAAGTGGCAGGTGACTGATAATCATAGTCCTCCTTCTTTTTACTGAACTTAAATGTAATCTTTCTGATTCCAGATGAACTAGCATGCTTGGGAATTTCCAGCACAACACAGGACGTCATTGCAGCACTACTCGTGCCCTTATCATTCTGAGAAGAATTATTATGATCACCCCCTCCATCACTCAATGTCTCATCCGAACTTGAATTCTCCAAGCATGTAGAAGTTACTTCCCCACACTCCGCCTGGTTAGTATTTGCCAACTCAGTTGGTTGGCTACTAATATCTTGAAAAGTTAAGACATTCTCTTTCGAAGAAATATTGGGATTGGAAACCTCCGAGCGCACGTCTTCGTTTGAAACTTCTTTTGACTGTTTCTTATTTGGAGAGGAGTCAGGTTCAGTATCAGCTAGACATTGGTAGTCCCGCTTCAGTTCTGTTCTCGATATGTCATCGTTCTCACTCCTTCCATCTGCTGATACTTCGACACAAATTGCTTCCTCTCCCATCAAAGACCAAAGACTCTGGGAATTCCAAAGTGGCAGTTACCAGAAAAGCGAGACTGTCGCACAGCATTCAAGAAGAAAGTCCAATACTAGTTCTAATTCAATTGTTGCAGACTTGAATTTGTCTGAGTTTACTTGAGCATCAAATTAACTTGATACCTGCGCATAAGTTCGGGTTAGAAATGTAGTTTGATGCATAAAACCCACTATAAAACACTAATATCAACCCGAAATCAACAACGACATACGACAAGGTATGCGTACAAAACATGTTCTGAAATGGGCGTTTCCATCAACAATAACCACATAACCATTTAACTTCAATTTGGAAAAGGCAGACAGGAGAAGAAGAAGAAACCTACCTCGGACCACAGACCAATCAAAATCATAAAATTCAAACCAAAAGACCTTCAATCCCAAACAATCATAAAAACCTTGGATATCCTATCACCGTCTCCGAGCGCTATAATCGAATTTTATATGGATAGATCTGAGATTCGTGAACGATACTAAAGTCTAATCGCCGATGAGATCTGATGGATGGGAGTGGATGTAGTAGGGTTAGGGTTTGGTTTGTAACTGGCTCAGGGCGGCAACAAACTGAAACGAAAAGCTTGGTTCCCGGGCGAGATTTAACTTTTGGAAGGCTGAGAGGCGATGAGTTTCATAAAAATTCTGGAAAAAGCAAAATAGAAAAATGTCGTCACGATCTTTTGGAAGGGACGAGAAGACAAATGGATAAACGTGATGGGACCCAATGTAATAGCCTCTAATACCATGCAACGTGGCTAGAGACCAGAGTACGCTCCAACGGCAGCCACCTGAGCCGTTTTTTATGAGGTGTCAGAAATGTTACACGTGTAAGGAAAGATTAAAAATGAGAGATTACTTAGTACGACTTTACTACTTATTTAAAAATTTTGTTTATAAATAAGAGAATAATGGTTTACACCTACGAGTTCGCACTTAATTATTCACACTCTTCACCACTAGTACTATTTATTTAAAATTTAAAATAGTTGAAATACACATGAAAGATACGATTTATATTGTTTTGAAATAGTGAGTTGAGTATGTTACATGTATTTAAAAATTATAAAGATCAAATTTAAAGTTTTAAAATTATAGGGATAAAATTCAAGATTTAGTAAAATTATAGGAATAGTAAGTATATTTTAACATTTAAAATATAACACTTTATTTTTTAAAATTTATGACAAGTGATAACATTGGTTATAAATTAAAATTACATATTTTAAGAGAAATAAAGTATAAAGGAGGAAAAAAAAGAAATGCTATAGAAGCATAAAATATCATGTGAAAAATTAGTTTATATATATATATATATATTTTTTTTTTTTTAATTTAAATAAAAGAATGGCATTTTATTTGTTGTGATAGTTTATCATAAGAGAATAAAATGTTATATTTAAAAATTTAAAAGCTAATATTACAATTAAATTGTAATCAAGGAGTTATATAATTTGTCTTTAAAATTAAAGACACGTGAGAACTATAAATTGAAGTTTTATTATAATTTTTATGTTCAGATTTTAAAATGAAACACATTATTTCCTCTAGACTATTATAAATTTGAAATCTTGCATATCAGTTAAAATCAATATTTAAAAATTACATAATTTATGAAATGATACGGCATGTCGTCATTTTTTTCTGATTATTATTCTTTTTCATGATCTTTGACATGCATTTCTGACAAAACCATATAATTGATAAAAATTAATTTTGACTTAGATATAATGTTTTCATTTTTAATATATTTTATAAGTAATATGTTATATTTTAAAGTTTGAATATAAATTACTAGATTATAATTAAGTAGGAGACGTGTCACATTTCGGCCATTAAAAAGTTGATAAAGACTGTATTTCAAGGGGTTATTTGCAATTTTCCTTGAAAAACAAGTAAAGTGCATCATTTAAATTTTTGAGATCTTCTCTTGATTGGTCGCAAAGTTGTATATTAATGGCTAAAATTCACAAAATTCTGATCAATTTTAAGAAATATAGGCTATAATGTTTGTAGGAGAAGAGTGAAGGGTTAAATCATACTATTTTTAAATGTTTTCTTAACTCTTTTTACTTTCCACGTGCATCTTAATTTTTTTATACAGAGAATATTCCAAATTAACATCTACTCATATATATGTATATATATTTATATATTGTATATATAAAAAAAGGAATTATATTTTGCATGCTATATATATATATATATATATTTATATGTATGTATTATTTTTTTAGATGAATAAATTAATTATTTATTATTACGCTTTTTTAAAATTTATGTTTACATGTATATGTCAGGTCATTAATATTGATAGAAATAATATGTAATTTAATTTGAAAAATGTACATATATTAATGGTCGCGAACATTTCGGCTATCCAAAATAATATTCATATGGAAACAAATTAATTAATATAACTGGCACACGGACCCATGCAATGCAGAAAGAGTTACAACGGTTGCAAAGAAAATGTGAAAGGTTATAAATGAATGTATCTACTATTATCCATCTTGCTTTGTATAGATAGTTGAATACTTTCATACACACAGCATTAGAAATAATATTTGAACATTTCTCTTTTTTGTCAAAAGCTTGGAATAGAGAGAAAGAGGGGTTGGTTTGGAACTTGGTCCAAGGAGATAATATTAAATTCTGGTTGGATCAAAGGGTGCTGGATTAGCCCATCTTAATTAACTTAACCACCAACTCTGTGTGATAGTCTCAAACATCTACCGTATGTTTGGTATTAATTTGGGTATTTAAATGAAAAATAATAGGAATTAGGATGCCAAATAAAAAGGAAAAGTTAATGAAAAAGTTGTGTTTAGTATATCGTAAAAAAAAATTGTAATACCTCAGTTATTACAATAAAGTAGGAACTCAAAAACATATAAAAAAATTTCACAAACAAATGGATACACACAGATAATAATTTTGTCGCGTCTGTCATCTAAATATTATGCCTATGATAAATATGTGTTAGTTATTGTGTTTGTATGATTGTTATACGTTGTGTGAGGGACTAAAATAAAAAAATAAAACTTAGCATGGGGTTAGATGAAATTACTTAAATAGGACCAATGGGTAGGAATTAATTTAATAGAAATAATGTGGGGCTTTGAAAGTTAATTAGAGGTTTAGAATTTACGAAAATTAGATGTAGGAAAAAAAAGTCCCTTAGATATTAAAACCAATATTAGGTAAAAGAAATTATAATCCAAGTATAATAAGTGAATTAATAAATAAACAAAGAAAATAAAAGTAATTTAACCTAGAGATTATGCGTGCAAGTTAAAACATTTTATGATGTAATTTATTTAATTAGAAAATAATTAGATTAATTTAGATATGATCAGATTTTAGAGAATATAAAAAAAGCAAAAATAAAATGAATTTATTTTCAAGATGTTGGACGTGTGGTTTAGATAATCAAAACGATTATTCATTAGAGGAAAATAATAAAGTAAAATATAAAATAGTAATAGAAAAGGATTATGGTATAATAGAATAAGAGTAATAGAAGATAGGCATGCTCACACTTTAATTATCGTAGATAATACAAGATAATAATATAGGTGATAGCATAACAATATAAGAAACAATAAAACAAAGGAAACAAAACAAAAGCCTTAAAAAAGAGGGGTGACTACTAAGATAAATAACAAGAAACATAGTTAGTAATATAATAAGACAAATTTACAAATAACATTAGGCAATATGAAGGGAGGAGTGGTGTGCATAGTAAAGGAAGCTAAGTAAAATGGGCAATAGGATAATTGTAAGAATAGAATTAGAAAATTAAATAATAAAAAGGGAAATATCTAATGATAATAAAAATAAAAATAAATATAGGTGTGTTGTCTTCTAAAAGATAAATGGATAAACTACATAAAATTAAAATAATATTATTAAGTGAAAAATCAAACAATGATGATAATAAGATAAGTGAAAACCTAATATGGATAACTAAGAATAATAAATAAATTATAACCAACCCAAATCCTAAACTAAGTAGGAAACCTCAACTCTCCTATAAATAAACCCCCCCCCCCAACTCACCTCATAGCCTTACACTCCTCTCTTCTCCTTTATCCATCTACAGAATAAGAGAAACTCTAGTTTATCTCTCTAGCATTCTAGCTGCCACCTAGTTCCTCCACCACCCTTAGACCACACTAAGCACACCAAGCCAACACATCTCTTGATTGAGAACCAAACAAGCCATTCCTGAATTTTGAAGATCAAGCAAGACCTTCGTACCATAATTTTATTTAAATATCAAGATTTGAAAATTAGGGTCAAATTAAGGAAAGCTAGGTAAGATTGAATTTTTTATTTTTGAAAGGATAACCCCAACATTATTTTTATTCTAAATATAACTTGTATGCAAGGTCTCACAACCAGACTCAATATACGTAACAATTCCGAAAAGGTTACAGATAAGTGAACTAACTATTATTTAATATTATCTTAAGTGTTAAAGTAATAGAGTATAAAGATAGGTAATGATCGTTGTGAGAAAGATGAGATCTGGTTAAGAGATTCGAGTTTTGAGAGTTTTGTGTAATTCTAATATTGATAAAATTACTAACGGTAAACATTAGGGAAAAAAAAAGATGATTCGTAAGATGAATACGATAAATTATGATTTAGGATATTTTATAGTTATCCAGTAGAAAGTGATATGATATTTACATTGATGTTTATATTGATGAATATATTGACAAATATATTTATTTGGTTAATTATTTGAAATTGGTTGAAACTTAATTGTGTTTGGGCGGGATAGTATCATATCTCATATCAAGCAAGAAATTCGGGTGATAGGATGACTTGACATATGAGAGTAGAGATAACAATTCCCTCAATAAGAATTTAAGCCTAGATTTAACCCGTGAGGCGCCCTGACTGTTGATGATAAGGTTGTGCACCATGGTTGGTTTGATGAGATTGGTAAAGCGGGCCTACTGACACTCCTGGGTATTTTACCATTGACGAGTATTAGTTCATTTGGTTTGAATTGTTTGATTGAATTGTAAACTTTATTGTATTTATCTTTTCTTGTAATTTGTGATTTTTGTCTATGCTTATATTTTATTGCTTTTGTATAAGGGTTTTATTAGAGTGGGGATTGATTCGCTCACTAAGATATTTATCTCATACTTATTGATTTAAATTTTTCAGATCAAGTAGCGGAAGTGGAGTATCGGCAAGAGGATTAAAGTTGCTATTGGACTTTTCTATTGTTGGGTAAGTCCCAAGTCACTAGTATTTGTTCATTTATGATTAAGAAACTCAGTGGTCAACTAGGACATTTAGAGAGTTTTAAATGAACGGTTTATTTTATTTCATAACATAAACCATTTAATACGATTAATTGTATTTATTTCTCTAGAAGTTTATGGATTTAATCTCGTTGAATTATGACGATTTACTTGATTGAATAAATTGCAAGTTATGTTTGCGTTGGATGAATTCATGGTTTAAATTGAAAATTTATGTTTTTTATATTTATAATTTAATATCTATTTTAATCAATATTATTTAGAAGAAAGAAATAGTTATCAGAAAACTACATCTATAATACCATTAATTGGTATAAAAGTATTCACTGATAAAGAAATATAGTCTAATACAATTGGTAAATTGTGTTCACATCGTTAGGCTTCAAACTGCAAGCGAATTTGTTGAAAGGATATATATAATTTGTTCAAGGAAATTATTAATAAATTGAATTTACATTAAACTTTAATTGTTATCTCTTTTAATTAACATTATTTAATTGTATATCCTTATATATGTATATTTGATTATACAATTAAATAATTATATTTAATTAACATTTCCTAATATTAATCTTCATTTTATTTTATTATATATATATATATTTCAGACTATGAATTGTTTGTGAAATTTAAAACAATTGAGATTATTTAAATTATTTGAAATAGTATGATATTTCATAGTTATAAAATGAATGATGTGTGTTAAGGGATAACTATAACTAATAAAAAGAGTTTGATTAAGTGACATTGGGCAGGCTGACAGTGGCATGGGACTTGTGCCACTGTGCCGGTCACGTGCCTGGAATTTGATCGTGATAAAGTTAGTATCAGAGCCTGGTTATTAAGTCTCCTAGTGACTACAAGGTAATGTGTCTTTAGTAGGTTCTCCCTTATTGTCGTGATTGCAACACGACCATAGGACGAAGATCCACGAAAGACCCTACAAAGTTAAGTGTATTCCTATTTCTTTCATGTCATACCTCTCAATAATGGTTTATTGAGCTTTGTGCTCATAGTGTAAGATATTATCGCCTCTGGTGGAACACAGAGAGTTGTTGAATGTGGGTTGAGAACCTATGTAATGGGGTTGATCCTTTAAGGGGGAAGTCCCCAAAGGGGCTTGTGTAAACCATATAACTCAAATCCTTAGTGGCGAACTTTTAGTAAGGGAGTTGGTTCTTGTTGAAATTTGAGGACCGAACTTTTTTAAGAGGGAAGTATTGTAATACCTCAGGTATTATGATGTCGTAAGAAAGTAAGAACTCAAAAACGTATGAAAAATTTTCACAAATAAATGGATACCCATAAATAGGAATTTTGTCACATTTGTCATCTAAATATTATGCCTATGATAAATGTGCGTTAATTATTGTGTTTGTATGATTGTTATAAATTGTGTGAGGGACTAAAAAAAAAAAACTTAGCTAAGGGGTTAGACGAAATTACTCAAATAGGACTAATGGGTAGGGGATTAATTTAATAGAAATAATGTAAAGCTTTGGAAGTTAATTAGAGGTTTAGAATTTATGAAAATTACATGTAGGAAAAAAATCTCTTAGATATTAAAACCAATATTAGGTAAAAAAAAATTTTAATCCAAGGATAATAAGTGAATTAATAATAAAGAAAGAAAGTAAAAGTAATTTAATCTAGACATTAGGCGTGCAAGTTAAAAAAATTTATGATGTAATTAATTTAATTAAAAAATAATTAGATTAATTTAGATATGATCATTTTAAAGAATACAAGAAAGCAAAAATAAAATGAATTTATTTTCAACATGTTGGATGTGTGGTTTGGATAATCAAAAGGATTATTCATTAGAGGAAAATAATAAAATAAAATATAAAATAATAATAAGAAAAGGATTATGGTATAATAGAATAAGAGTAATATAAATATGTTTCGTACAAAATAGGTGTGCTCACACTTTAATTATCATAGACAATACAAGATAATAATTTAGGTGATAACATAACAATATAAGAAACAATAAAACAAATGAAACAAAACAAAAGCCCCTAAAAAGTAGGGGTGACTACAAAGATAAATATCAAATAACTTAGTTAGTAATATCATAAGACAAATTTAAATTAGCATTAGGCAATATGAAGGGAGGAGTGGCATGAATTGTCACATCCCAAAAATTGAGCATGTGAAAAGATACTATTCATTTGATAAAATTCTCAAACATACGTTATTTATATATATTCTGTAAGGTTTTACATTCAACCTTAATCATTCATTCCACACTACAGAATTATATTCATCTGATAAGCAAATATACACATACATAGTCTGATATTTGTATCTCATCGCAAGCCTAGGAAACCTATAGAAAGTACAGAGCGTTTCTAGTATCCACATTAATAGGTACTGGTATCCCACCAGACCGAAATAGAGGATAATTCCAAGGGGCTTCTATTCTTCAAACGGATACTCTTGTTCTTTTTTTTCTGTATCTGAAAAAAATAATCATAGGGAGTGTGAGTTTATTTAAAAACTCAGTAAGTAAATAACTGTACTATATAAAATATCAAAAGTACAAATACCACATTTACTCATATAATTAATTGTCTTATACATCGAGTAGTATGAGACTCTAACCCTTTCAAACTCATGAATAAGATTTCATCGATATACACCGAGTAGTATGGGACTCTAACCCTTTCAAACTCGTGAATAAGATCTCATAGATATACACCGAATAGTATGAGACTCTAACCCTTTCAACTCGTGTATAGGTTTCATAGATATGCACTGAGTAGTATGAGACTTTAACCCTTTCAAACTCGTGTATAAGATTTCTTAGATATACACCGAGTAGTATGAGACTTTAACCCTTTCAACTCGTGTATAGGTTTCATAGAAATGCACTGAGTAGTATGGGACTTTAACCCTTTCAAACTCGTGTATTAGATCCCGTAGATTTTTACTCATTAATAAGATAGTGAGAATTTATCACATAGTACAATTGTCATGAAATAAAATAATTTCTACATACTCTTATTTCTACCAATCATCATATACTCCCATATGAAAAATTGATTGCTTATTATCCAAATAATATTGTAAATGAGACTTATATTGTACTTTGACTAGTAATATCAAATTAGCTAAGCAAGGTTATTCACTCACCTTGATGTTTGTCCAAGTTTACCTTGTTCCACACTAGAATTTGTGTAGAAAAATTTTCTAGTAAAATATATTACAAGGAAACATAAGAAAGGAAACAAAATCACGAAAATACGCAAAATTTTCTGATTGCTACAGTAACGGTTTGCTACAGTACGGTTTGCTACAGTGCCGGTTCGCTACAGTACGTTGACTGCTACAATACCGTTGACTGTCGACACTACAGTAACTGCTACAGTACTCGAAGAAAAATTTCCAGATTTTCCCGAAATTTTTGGTCGCTACATTAACTCGGTTTTTGCAGAAGTTTTTGCAGAAATTTCTAACAAATTCATCCTTTCCTTTCTTGTTTCAAAACCAGAATTTCAACTCTTTTAACCGATTATAACTCAAATATAACTTCTAAAACAACTGAGATTCATGAATTATCATCAAAATCTTCAAGAACAAAACCTCCTCTGATCTTCTACATAAACTGAAATTTAAGGAAAATAATGAGATTAAAGCTTACCTTTGATCCTTACAAAGCCTTTGAACCGAACAAATAATCAAAACTCTGAAGATCAAGGAAAAGATTTGAGGAAAGGATGAAGGAAGGAGAGAAGACGCTTTGCTTCGGTTGCTTCGGTTGCGTGAAAAATGAAGGGGGTACTATTGAAGTTTTATATTAAATATTTCTAATGGGTTATTCAATAACCCATGGGTATCCATAACCCAACATCCAAACCCATCCAGTCAATTTACAATAAATGGGCTAATTGACCATTCTGAAACCACTTTTCCATGAATTTCACCATTCTTAGAATATATCCCTCATTGTGTAAATATTTAGTCCAGTCATTTAACTCAATTTTCATAAATAATATTCAAAGAGAACAATTAAATATGAAAATTAAAAATGACCAAAATAAATAACTAAAGTAACGTTGTAGAATTCTAAAATACTCTTAAGCGAATTATATTCTGAAATTAACGGGTATTACATGAATAGTAAATGAAGCTAAGTAAAATGGGCAATAGGATAATTGTAGGAGTAGAATTAGAAAATTAAATAATAAAAAAGGGAAAATATCTAATGATAATAAAAATAAAAATAAATATAAGTGTGTTGTCTTCTAAAAGATAAATGGATAAACTACATGTAAATAAAATAATATTATTAAGTGAAAAATTAAACAATAGTGAGAAGAAGATAAGGAAAACCCTAATATGCATAACCAAGAATAATAAATAAATTAATAACCAATCCTAATCCTAAACTAACTAGGAAACCTCAACTCTCCTATTAATAAAACCCTTCACTCACCCCATGACCTTACATTCCTTTCTTCTCCTTCAACCATCTAGGGAAGAAGAAAAACTCTAGTTTCTCTCTCTAGCATTCAAGCATTCTAGCTGCCACCTAGTTCCTCCACCACCCTTAGACCACACTAAGCACACCAAGCCAACACATCTCTTGATTGAGAACCAAGCAAGCCATTCCTGAATTTTGAAGATCAAGGTAAGACTTTCGTACCTAATTTTGTTTAAATACCAAGATTTGAAAATTAGGCTCAAATTAAGGAAAGCTAGGTAAGATTGAATTTTTTTTTATTTTTGAAAGGATAACCTTAACATTATTTTTATTCTAAATATAACTTGTATGCAAAGACTCACAACTAGGCTCAGTATATGTAACAATTCCGAAAAAGTTACAGATGAGTGAACCAACCTTTCTTTAATATTATCTTAAGTGCTAAGTAATAGGGTATAAATATAGATAATGATCGTAGTGAGAAAGAGGAGATCTGATTAAGAGATTCGAGTTTTGAAAGTTTTGTGTAATTTTAATATTGATGAAATTATTAACGATGAATATTAGGGAAAAAGAGATGGTTCGTAAGACGAACACGATAAATTGTGATTTGAGATATTTTATGGTTATCCGGTAGAAAGTGATATGATGTTTACATTGATATTTATATTAATGAATATATTGACAAATATATTTATTTAGTTGATTATTTGAAATTGGTTAAAACTTAATTGTGTTTAAACGAGATAGTACCCTCTTTCACGTCAAGCGAAAAATCCAGGTGATAGGATGACTTGACCTATGAGAGTAGAGACAACGATTCCCTTGGTAAGAAGTTAAGCCTAAATTTAATATGTGAGGCACCCTTACTACTGATGACGAGATTGTGCATTATGACTGGTTTGATGAGATTGGTAAAGCGGGCCTACAGACGCTTTCGGGTATTTTGCCATTAAGGAAACTAGTTCCGTTGGTCTGAATTATTTGATTGAACTGCAAACTCTATAGTATTTATCTTTCCTTGTGATTTGTGATTTTTACCTATGTTTTTACTTTATTGCATTTGTATAGCGAGTTTTATTAGGGCGGGGATTGACTTGTTCATTGAGATATTTATCTCACACTTGTTAATTTAAATTTTCAGATCAAGTAGCAAAAAAGAAGTATTCGCAAGAAGACTAGAGTTGTCATCGAACTTTTCCATTATTGGGTGGGTCCCAAGTCACTAGTATTGGTTCATTTAATATTAGGAAGCTCTGTGGTCAACTACGATATTTAAAGAGTCTTGGTCGAACGATTTATTTTGTTTCTTGACGTAAACCATTTAATACAGTTAATTGCATTTATTTCTCTAAAACTTTATGGATTTAATCTTATTGAATTACGACGATTTACTTGATTGAATAACTTGCAAGTTATGTTTGCGTTGAATGAAATCATGGTTTAAATTGAAAATTCATGTTTTTTATATTTATAAATTAATATATGTTTTAATCAATATTACTTTGAAGAGAGAAACAGTTATTGGAAAACTGCATCTATAATACTATTAATTGGCATAAAAGTATTCATTGATGAAGAAATATAGTTTAATACAATTGATAAATTGTGTTCACGTCGTTAGGCCTCAAAGTGCAAGCGAATTTGTTGAAAGGATATATATATTTTGTTCAAAGAAATTATTAATAAATTGAATTTATATTAAACTTTAATTGTTATCTCTTTTACTTAATATCTATTTAATTGTATATCCTTATATATGTATATTTGAATATACAATTAAATAATTATATTTAATTAACATTTCCTAATATTAATCTTTATTTTATTATATATATATATTCAGACTATGAATTGTTTGTGAAATCTAAAACAATTGAAATTATTTGAAATAGTATGATATTTCCTAGTAATAAAATGAATTATGTGTGTTAATTGATAACTATAATTAATAAAAAAGAGTTAGATTAAGTGACGTTGGGTAGGCTGACAGTGGCACGGGACTCGAGCCTGGAATTGAGTCGTGACAAAAATAGAAATAAATAAGAGAATGTGTTTCGTGTGATATTTTAAAATAAGGGAATGAAATAAATTTAATGAGATCTGGCTGAAATATCCTTATACAAAATAAACATAAAAGAAGAGTATATAAAACATTGCCAAAAACCCTCTTCCTCCAATTATTGTCGTCGATGAAGAGAGGCTTGTTTCAATATTCAGTGAGACCAATATCAACATCAACAACAAGAACACATGGGAATAGCGATACATCAAACCCACACACCGACGGAGAATGGAAAATGACATTAGGTATATATTATACCCACACATCGGCGAAGGAATTTTAGCGATATAGCACAACACCTACCCAACATTAAGCAAAGGAAAACAAATATCGAGGGTAACGACAAACACTCACCAACGACAATAGAAGCAACAATGACGATTGGTGACAATGATAGCTAAAGATGACAACATGCAAGGAAGCAGTAGTGTAGATGAATAAGGCAAAACACATGAACATTCACACATATGAGGATTCATCACAGAGGGGCAAATCTGAATATGAGGTAGTCACATTAGGGGCAAATATGACATTTCATAATCAAGCCAATGGAATGGAATCTCATTCCTGCCAAATCTTGATGGAATTGTGTCGTACATAATTCAACATAAATGAATTTCTTCCAAAATAAGTACAAAACATGCTTGAACAGCACAATGGAAAAGGAATCCTTCTCTTTAAATAAGTACCAAACATGCCTTTATCTGTTTCTTATGTGTTCATAGATGGAAGATGGAATTGGATATTGGTGAACTAATACCTCCTTACCACAATTAAAAAGAAGATTGAAGTTGTGTGGCCAAGTTTGAATCTACTAATCAAAGACACAAAATACATTTGAGTCGAGGTGACCTATAGGATTACAGAGAGTTTCTTAGGCATATAACCCAAAAATTAGTTTCATGAACCCATCAATTAAAATGGAGGATATCTCCAAAGTCGCTACGTTTCCAGCGGACACTAGAGCTATTAAAACAGACTCAGTCTGGTAGGCTGGGCCCATTTAACCCACTTTTAAAGCGGGCTAGATTTTGTAAAAATAGGCCTGTTTTCATCGAATTTTTTAGGTTCGACCCATATTTAGGCCCGGCCCGCATAACCAATGGGTTACTTGCCAACTCGCTGACTTTTTTTTTCTGTAATTTTGGTTAATGGTAGATGCATCCTCCTCACCTCCTCCCTCAACTCAGTACTCCTCAATGTCCTCAACTAGCAGTCTAACAAGCAAGACGCATCGACGCACGGCTCAATGAAGCTCAAATTCGGTGACTCGAGTAGCAGTCGTGCCTCACAGTCACGCACTCAAGCAACAGTCATCACAGTTCGATGTTTTTGGCTCCTTGTAGTACTAGATTTGAAGATTTGGCTTCAACTCCAGCGACTTCTCTCCCTTCTTTTCGATACAGTCCTCTGAAGTGAAAGAGGTTAGAGAGACAAAGGCAAAGGCTGACGCTGGTTAATGGGAACGGTGTGTAAGGTAAGCGACAGAGACGTAGTCAAAAGCTAGAAAAATGAAAATGTTGTGTGGGTTTTCTTTTCACTAACTCACCCTCCAACTATCCCATTCCCAATGCATGCTTTTATGTAATGTTGCCATTATTCAATCCTCCTTTTTCCTTTGCGACAAATAATCAATTACACTCTTAGAGTAATAAAGTCTAGATTCCTTTTTACTTTTTCCTTTAATAGATTACTATAATTTCAAAAAAAAAAAGTGGGTTAGTGGGCCGGCCTGTTTTGCTTGCAGCCTGCCAAAATACGAGTCGGACTTTGGAAATATAGACCCTGTTTGAAGCCGACCCACTTTTTTCATAACCTGTTATGGGCCAGCTTGAACAGGCAAGACTGACCCACTTTGATAGCTCTAGAAGACACCCTTCCTTCTCAGTCCTTGTATCTGAAAAATGATAACTATAGAGGGTGTGAGTTCACCAAAATACAATAAGCAGATAACTGTCCAATAAATTAATATATGACACAACATAATCAAAATCAATACCTCCAACACGTACAAGTACAAATAAATACACATACACAAAGCATGTTATGCCATGCCACATGGCATGCTATTCCCACACGAGTCTACATTTTCTCAAAAATAATGTGTTATTTCTCCCATGAGTCTAAATTCTCACAAATGTCACATTGAGTCGCAACTCAATGGAATGTGCTATTCCGAGAAATATGCTAAGGGTCTATATTCTCCTAGTCTTAAATCCCAAGGTTCGTCCATAAGGATTTAGCCATCTTAGGACTTACTACCTGGTCTATACCGTGGGTCTATGCTCCCACCATAATTCCTTTTTTCCCTACAAATCTATACAACCACAACACAATACACAATTCAACAATCCATAATGCCCAAATACAATTCTCATCCTAATTTTCCCAAGATTCTTCTACAAGGGTTTGCCCACTCAAAGATTTACTACTCATTGTTATAGTAGGTCTACATTTCCACCACCTCTCTTTCTTTCCCTTATGTAAATCACACACATAAATACCACATAACACATTCATTAACCAAACATGACTCCCAAGCACAACCCACAACATAATTCCCCATTACATGAGAAAATTCCTTTAACTAGTTAATATCACTAAATATGAAATTTAATTCGTTCAATTCCAATTATGATTTGAATAAGATTTATATTGTACTTGAATAAATAAAAACCCATTTGGCAAGGTCACTCACTCACTTTGATACTGATAAAAATTTACTGTGGAAGAAGTCTAAGAAACAATGCCAATGAATCTCCCGAAATCACCTAAAAATCAATCTAACATTTCTTTTAGAAAGGGACAGAAAAGGGGCTGCCGGTCGACTGTCCTTCCTCTAGCAGTCGATTAGCCATCCTAACCAAACCACTTATGAGCAACTGGTCAACTGCCAGCACCACACCAGTCAACTGATTTGCTACTGTCCAAAAATATTAAAATTACTCAGAAAATGATAGGTCGACCGATTCGGACGCACCAGTCGATTGGTGCACTTCTGTCCAATTTTGGACATAAGACACCATGGCAACCAGTCGACTGTCTCAAGTGTGATGATAGTTCTACTGCCCACCATCCTCAAATCTTTCCAAATCTCATTCACTCATCCTTACCTCTCTCAATGAGTTTTAAGCAACAAAATTTAGCAACCCAACCAAAGAAGGAAGCGGAGTTTCAGCACCAACATCTCAAAATTCAATTTTTTCCCTTAGGACAAAGCCAAATTCGAAAATAGAGAAAGTAGAGGAAGATGGAGCTTACCTCTAGCCTTAGCAACTTCGGTGAGCTAGAATGACAACTAGTAAGCAAGAGATCATCGAAGAAAATAGAAGAGAGGATTTGGAGAAGTTGAGAGGAATGATGAAAGAAGCTCTCATTTCCCTCACCCAAAATTGCTTCTGCTTGAAAATAGGAAGAGAGAGAGAGAGAGGAGGAGGAGGAGGAGGAGGAGAAGGAGAAGAAGAAGAAGGTTTTAAAGCTAAGTATGTTATTTGATGACCCATTGCTACCCATACCCAGATACTCCAAACCCAAGTAACCCAATTAGAACAATTCCACATTAATTCCTCAAATTAATTCATTTGAAACTCCTTCTTGTAAATAACACATTTCACAAATATATACCACACCACATTAACATACCCACTCTAGTCATTTATCTTCATTTCCACAATTTGCATTCAAATAGAATTAGTTGAATATAGAAAATAAAATGACTAAATTAAATAAAATAAATAACAGCCATAAACACCATAATGCCCTCAATCATGTGATCCCAAAATTGACAAGTATTACAAATGTTATCTTATCACAAGAGGACAAGATCCCTTTTATAGAGAGAAAAAAAAATCTAATATGTCACATTTATTACAACCACCAACCACTTTATACAATGGGTCTTCTTAAAGATTAAGATATCAAAGCCTAAATAAAAATAATACAATCCATTTTAAAAGAAAAGGCCTTTAGTTGCTATGTACAATGTTGTAATACCCGTTAATTTCAGAATATAATTCGCTTAAGAGTATTTTAGAATTCTACAACGTTACTTTAGTTATTTATTTTGGTCATTTTTAATTTTCATATTTAATTGTTCTCTTTGAATATTATTTATGAAAATTGAGTTAAATGACTGGACTAAATATTTGCACAATGAGGGATATATTCTAAGAATGGTGAAATTCATGGAAAAGTGGTTGCAGAATGGTCAATTAATCCATTTATTGTAAATTGACTGGATGGGTTTGGATGTTGGGTTATGGATACCCATGGGTTATTGAATAACCCATTAGAAATATTTAATATAAAGTTTCAATAGTAACCCTCACTTTTTCACTCAGCCGAAGGAAGCAGAAAAGATTTCTCTCTCAGTTCTTCATTTTCTTCTCAAATCCTTTCCTTGATCTTCAGAAGTTCGACTATTTATTCGGTTCAAAAGCTTTGTAAGGATCAAAGGTAAGCTTTAATCCGATTATTTTCCTTAAATTTCAGTTTATGTAGAAGATCAGAGGAGGTTTTGTTCTTGAAGATTTTGATGATAATTCATGAATCTCAGTTGTTTTAGAAGTTATATTTGAGTTATAATCAGTTAAAGGAGTTGAAATTCTGGTTTTGAAACAAGAAAGGGAAAGGATGAAATTTTTGAAAGATTTTTCTGCAAAACCGAGTTACTGTAGCGACCAGGGATTTCGAAACAAAATCTGGAAAATTTTCTTCGGGTTACTGTAGCAGTACTGTAGTGTCGGCAGTCAACGGTACTGTAGCAGTCAACGTTACTGTAGCGAACCGGTACTGTAGTGAACCGTTACTGTAGCGAACCGACACTGTAGCAAACCGTTACTGTAGCAAACCGTACTGTAGCAACCCGTTACTGTAGCAGTCAGAAAATTTTACGTATTTTCGTGATTTTGTTTCCTTTCTTATGATTCTTTGTAATATATTTTACTAGGAAATTTTCCTACACAAATTCTAGTGTGGAACAAGGTAAACTTGGACAAACATCAAGGTGAGTGAATAACCTTGCTCAGCTAATTTGATATTACTAGTCAAAGTACAATATAAGTCCCATTTACAATATTATTTGGATAATAAGCAATTAATTTTTCATATGGGAGTATATGATGATCAGTAGAAATAAGAGTATGAAGAAATTATTTATCTCATGACAATTGTACTATGTGATGAATTCTAACTATTTTATTAATGAGTAAAGATCTACGGGATCTAGTACACGAGTGTGAAAGGGTTAAAGTCTCATACTACTCGGTGTATATCTAAGAAATCTTATACACGAGTTTGAAAGGGTTAAAGTCCCATACTACTCAGTGCATATCTATGAAACATATACACGAGTTGAAAGGGTTAAAGTCCCATACTACTCGGCGTATACCTATGAGATCTTATTCACGAGTTTGAAAGGGTTAGAGTCCCATACTACTCGGTGTATAACTATGAAATCTTATTCATGAGTTTGAAAGGGTTAGAGTCCCATACCACTCGATGTATAAGATAATTAATTATGTGAGTAAATGTGGTATTTGTACTTTTGATATTTTATATAGTACAGTTATTTACTTACTGAGTTTTTAAATAAACTCACACTCCCTATGATTATTTTTTTTTCAGATACAGAAAACAGAGAAGAAGAGAATCTGTTTGAAGATTAGAAGCCCCTTGGGATTATTCTCTATTTCTGTCTGGTGGGACACCAGTACTTATTAATGTGGATATTAGAAACGCTCTGTACTTTTTATAGGTCTCCTAGGCTTGCGATGAGATAGAAATATCAGACTATGTATGTCTATATTTGCTTATCAGATGAATATAATTCTGTAGTGTGGAATGAATGATTAAGGTTGAATGTAAAACCTTACAGAATATATGTATATAACGTATGTTTGAGAATTATATCAAATGAGTAGTATCTTTTCACATACTCAATTTTTGGGATGTGACAAATGTAGTCTTCCTTGGCTCAAACATATGTAATTACACTTCCAAGGTCTTCTTAGGCCAAATCACAACTCAGCTCCTTTTTAATAAGTTTGTTTAATGCTTCTTTGATTCTTCTAACTCATGCTCTCGTAATTGGTCCACTCAAAATATGCAATGGATCCCTTAACATGCTTGAATTAGACTATCTCAGACTCTGACTCTTATCATCCCCCTTTCATCAAAAGAGTTCATCTTCAAATCTTCATCGTCTGGATAAAAAGGAGAAAGATCAAAAATATTAAAAGTAATGATCACATTGTACTCACCTAGCAAATTTAGCTTGTATGCATTGTCATTGATCCTTTCAAGGACTTGGAATAGACCATCTCCTCTAGGGTGCAACTTGGATTTCCTTTTTTACTAGAAATCTTAATTTTTTCATATGAACCCAAACCCAATCTCTAGGTTCAAAAAATGATTTTTTGTTCAGCCATTGTTTGCTTTTGAAGCACACTATTCATTTCTTTTTCTTGATTTGAGTCTTGATCGTTTCATGAAGTTTCTTCACCATTTCAACCTTCTTCTTGCCATCTAAGCTATCTCTTTAATTATCTGAAAAAGGAATCAAATCCAAGGGGGTTAATAGATTAAAACCATAAACAATCTCAAAGGTGAATGATTAATAAAAGAATGAACAATCCCGTTATAAGTAAATTTAATGAAAGGAAAACAATCTTTCCATACTTTAAGATTCTTGCAAATCACAACACGCAACATTTGAGATAAAGTCTTTTTCACAACTTCAATTTGACCATCATTTTGTAGGTGACAAGAAGTATAAAATAATAATTTTGTTCCCAATTTTCCCTACAAAATCCTCCAAATATGTCTAAGGAACTTGATATCTCTATCAAAAACAATGCTCATTAGAACACCATGCAATCTCACGATTTCTTTAAAGAATAAATTTGCAATATGAGATGCATCACATGTTTTGTGACATGCAATAAAATGTATCATTTTTTAAAATTTGTCTACTAACACAAATATGGAATATTTTCCTTTTGGTGATCTAGGAAGACCTAAAATAAAATCCATAGACAAATCAACTCACGGTTCACTAGGGACCAGTAAAGTTGTATACAACCCATGAGGTAGGACTCTAGATTTTGCCTTCCTACATTGGATGCAACTAAAACAAATTCTGTCCATATCTTTTTTCATTCTGGGCCAATAAAGATGCTCATGCAATACTTCCAAAGTTTTATTTATGCCAAAACTTGAAATTGAAATTTTTTTGTTGGGTGAATGTGGAGTGTATGAACATATGAGTATCAAAATTGTGTAATTTCATATATTAATAGTTAAAAAAGTTAATATTTTCTAGAATTCAAATACAACATGAATATTTTCAACAAATACAAAATACATACATAATAAAAGAAACCAATCATTCCCAATTCAAAATATATTACATACAACAATTAAATAGGAGTATATGCGACAAAGGACAAAATGATAGCTCTTGCACAAATTATCTAGTATTATTTCATTACAAATTCTTCCAAGTCAACAAATACATCTTTCCATATCTTATTTAAGTGGTCAAATGCTCATGGGGTGTTTGATTACACTTAAACATAATATAAATTAGATTTGTTTTGATTTCAGACAATGAAGTATTTTTTTTTTGGGCTAAAAGTATTGAAAAACTTTTAGACATTAATATATATATATATATATATATATATATATTGTATTGACATGTATTTAATGTATATTTAGATGTTAAAAAAAAAGCAACCTTAAATATTTAGTATTTAAAATAAAGATAATGTTTTAACAGTCATATATATTTAAGATAGCAACCATTATTGGATTTTAGGTTTCTCTAGTTTTATAGGTCACATGACCAATATGCGTGCTAAACTCTTATCTATATCACTACAAGAAAAACCAAAAACAAAGACAAAAATTTTCATCTCTGATTGTAGAAAAGTCTGTCCCTGATATATCAGAGACAAAAAACATTCCGTCTCTAAACTGGGCGTCGCAATGAGATAGAGACGAAAAATATTTCGTCTCAATATCAAAGACAGAATCAGAAACAAAATATTCAGAGACAAAAATTATTCCATCTTAGAAATGCGGTATACATTTCCATCTTTGATTTCATCTTAAATTATGGACGAAAATTTCATTTCTAATTTCGCCTCTAATGTTTAGGTTAAAAAAATAAAAATAGATACATGCATAACCAAATAATTTAAACAGGTTATAGCATGTAACTTTTCAAGAAAATATTTAGCGAACAAGAATGGAATTGCAAGCAATAAAGTTATTGGAAAGACATAGAAGACTTGTGAGTTGCAAGTTCTATTCGTTTTCCCACTAACTCTGATTCTTGTAATTCTATTTTTGTTCGTTAAATATTTTCTTGAAAAGTTGCATAGTATAACCTATTTAAACTACTCGATTATGTATGCATCTTTTCATTTTTTGAACTAAAAAAACTAAATTAATACCTTAGCAACCGTTGATGTATAAAAATCTACCTTTTCATTTTCATGTATATATGTTGTTTAAATTGTTCGCGTATGTTAAAATGCACATAAAACTAGCTTCAGCCAAATGGAAGGGGATAGTTATAATAGTGATATAATTATTAATTAGGTCACTGATTACAACCATCCTTCCTTCACTTGATGAAGCCTGTGTTATGAGTAGATTAACGCACATCAACAATTTAAAGAAGTGGTGCACCCGGTCTCACATCATAGATGTCTTATTCATGATTATTGGCAATCACAAAAAACATAAAAAATGAGAAACATCAACATCGTAGCTAGCTATCAGTGATAACAATAATGGAGACCCAAAAACATTTTCCTACAACCTAGATTCCAAGATATTTTTCAAAAATTTCACCCAAGTTTCTCCTTAAATGACACAATAACAAGCCCAAATACAGTAAAATTCTATGAATGCGACAATCAAATCATACAGAGTGATTAGAAAACAATCCGAATAAGTGAGGATCAGGAATAAATACAACAACTTAGAAAAACCAAAAATTAGGGCAAAACATTACTCTTAAACCAAAAATTGCAATTTTATAATAAATACAACAATTTCCAAAAATTATTAAAAATTCACAGAAATTGAACCCCAATTCCTACAATGCAATAGACAGAGAGAGAAGGAGACGATATTGATAGAAACAAAGAGAGCAAAAGAGATTCGGAGATGGGAACCCAATCAGAGACGATGGCAGTAGGAGAGGGAGAGTGAGCGAGAGAGTACCTCAAACATGACGACAATGGAGCACGCCGGAAGTGAATCGGAGATAACTGCAGAGGAGCATGTTGGAAGTGAATCGGAGACAATGGCAACAGAAGAAAGCGAGGGATTGGAAAGTGAATCGTTCAAGGGGAATAGGTTTAAATCGAGGATCAAAGATGGATTATTAGACGAAAAATTCCATATTTGATCCAAGACAATGGTGTTTTGCATCTAAAGTTTTTAAATCGAGGATCAAAGACAGGTTTCTAGGACTGAAAAATCCGTCTCTAATCCAGCACGATGGCATTTTACTTATAATTTTTTAAATCGATGGGTCATTTGGATTAGGGACAGAATTGTGGAATGGGTTAAATTCGTCCTTAACTTTTTAAATATATAAAAAAAAAGTAAAAAAAAATATTAGGGATATATTATTAACACGAAAAAGTCCATCTCAAAAATTAGGGACAAAAATTCATCAAAGATTGAATAATTCTGTTGCAGAATCCGTCTCTGATTCCCTATTTGAAAATTTGAAATCAGGGGTGGATTCGCCAAGGATTAGGGACATATTTTGGAGATGAACAATTTTCATCCTTAAATTTTGTCTTTGATTATGGGTTTTTTTTAAGTATATGTCAAGGCTTACTTACTATAGTTGAGTTTTGTAATATTATAATTGCATAAGCTGACTCCCTTGAGGATATTCATTTAATAAGAGGTAGTGATACTAGAACTAACCCTTGTGATGTCATTATTGATGACGTAAAATGTAGATTAAAATATACTTTTGATTCTTATAGTTTAACACCATTTATAATTTGATCATTGTATTTTAATTTATTGTAATTTAATCTCTATATTTTATAAATATATAGAATAAAATTCCTATTGTTACTCGTCAATTAGATTCATCCTTAGGAACCTCTCATCCTCATTCAAATAGTAATTATACTCAATTTTCTTATGCTTTCCTTATTCACATAATTGTGCATATCAACCTCCGTTATCACTCCAAACACTAACAGAACCATTCCAATCCATTGGACACTATTCATGCCTAGCACCTCTATCCAAACATATCAAAAGCAAGCACTGTTTGAGCGCTATCACAACACCATTCAAAGCACTATTCTAATCCACACCATTCGAAGCATCCAATCATCGTTGAACAAGAAGCTAGAAATTGTAATATTTGCTACACACTACAAAAAAAAATGGCATTTAACGTGGGTCAGAAACACCCTTTAGTGTCAATTTTGACCCACACTAAACGACTTAACGTCGGTTTCCAAAGTCGACGTTAAGTGCTAAGTTGCGATGTCATTTGGCGTTGATTTTGACCGATGCTATTGTAATCTAACGTTGGTTTTGACTAGTTAAGTTTGTGATCTAATGTCAGTTTTGACCAATGCTATATGACTTTGGTCAATTTTTATTATGGTTTAATTAAATGGAAACTGACGTTAATTTTCATAACTAACTTTATAAATACAATCAAATTTAATTTATATATCTATAATCCAATATAATATATGGCTAAAATTTAACAAATATTTGAATAAAAATATATACATTTTTAAACATATAAAATTTACATCAAATCCAAAGTTAAAAATAAAAAAATTAACAAATTCTAAAAGTACAAGTTTCACATGTCCTAACAAAATAAATATTACAACTAATCATAGTCACAGGTTGTGACTAGCTCTAAAAGAACATTTACATCCTTGAGGTGAAACTCCTACAATATTTGCATCAGGTGCCTATAAACATAATATTTATTATTAGAGTTCATTACATTTTGAAGAAAACCAAGTCACCTCAAAAACCAAAAAGAAGAGGAAAAATGGATTTGAGATTGAACGACATGAACATCATATATACCAACATACTTATAGCAGTATTTCATTTAAATGTTAAGCATGAAAAAAATTTTTGTTC
Organism: Biancaea sappan; assembly: GCA_037074585.1. NCBI lineage: Eukaryota > Viridiplantae > Streptophyta > Magnoliopsida > Fabales > Fabaceae > Biancaea > Biancaea sappan. The sequence goes on along the minus strand of CM073496.1, from coordinate 49,390,419 downwards.
AACATCTCAAACTCCTTGAAGTTCATATATAGTACATTCATGGTAACTAAAGTCTAAAATAGTTCCAAAGGGTTTTTGAAGATAAATTAAATGTAAAAATACTACAATATTTTGAAATAAAAGTAAAGATGGAAAAGTAGATAGTGAAAATGGAACTTCATTTGATAATTTAAATATTCTGATTTTTGTCATAAGTAATATTTCATTATAAAGATGCCATTTTGCATAAGCTCCTTAAACTCAAGAAGAATCACTAAGCCAATAATAAAAGATTGATGCACTTATGTGGAATTTTCAAAATGAATGATAAAGCATAAAAAACATTTTCAAGAGTGGGAAAAAAATATATAGCAAGTGTCCAGAAACTGGGTTTTAACAAACTTGGTCGAGCAAAGTTATTGAGAGTCAAACACAAGCTCAAATTAATTTGACGCTCTTAACTTGCTGGGAGGTAGCTGTGGTAAGATAAAGAACCGTATGTATATATTGTTGGGATTAAGGGGAAATGGAGTTTTTGCCAACATATAATCATGCATATACATAGTATTTAAACAATCATTTTATCTACAACAATTCAGGCTCATTTCAATATTAACACAAGATACACAATACCACTTCTATCTATCGAGTATTTAAATGCAAAGAAATAAATACAAAGTGTTACCCTTTGCAAATCAGGTATATGGTTTCCAACAGAAAAACATAATATAATATCAAATAAAACTTAATAAAGGGAAAAAAAAGAACGTAAATAGAACATACCGAAGATTGAAGCATACCTAGAGCCCCGGGTTCAGTGTCTGTGTAGCTGCTGCCCCCTGGTTAAATCCAATTCCTGGACCTGCTAGCGCCATTGACAATCTGCAACGATTTTTAATGATGTTATAACTTATAGGAGTAAATGAAGGGAATATCCTGCAAACTTCATCATCATTTTTTAGCAAATCATAGTATACTCTCAAATGTCCATGAATCGACCCAATCAGTTCCTACTAACAATAATTCAAAATGCAGAGAAGAAAATATCAGTTTGGAAATTTCTACCTCTTGTACACACTATTTTCGCCACAAGACAGGGAAGAATGAAGAAGAGGAAGAAGGCAAGAATCAAAATACGGTTTCTGCACACATCAAGTAAAAAGATTAAAATGAACACATATCTTACCCATTGGTGATCCATTTGATTCCCATCGCCGTGATCCACAAGCCTCTCCTCAACCATAACTTCTCCCGATTCTTAGCCCAAGACACCGCAACCATCACCACGTCTTTCAATTTCGTCGCATTCGACAGATCTAAATCCACCAAATTCTTATAGTTAATAGCTAAACTATATAAACCATTACTTGAAAAGAAATTGAACTGTGATGGTTGTGGTCGAAGGAAGGGAAGAAGAAAAGGGGAGCATTGCTCTGTTCTCTCTCGCATCACTCTTCATCTTGGGCCACAATGAAGGTCGAAGGAAGGAAAGAAGAAAAGGAGAGGAAGGGACGGTAAGGGTTGAGCGGGAAACATGAAAAATAGAGAGGGAAATTGGGGAAAAAAAAGAAGAAGAGGGATGGGTCTGAACTTTGGGAGGGAAACATAAAAAATGGAGAGGGATAGGTCTGATATATGTGAGAAAAAAAATTAGGGAAGAAAAAATAGAAGAAAAATTTTAGAAAAACTTATATAATTTTAAAAGATGGAATAATTAAAAAATAAATGTTAAAAAAATAAAAATAATAAAAATCAAAATTTATTTGTAGAGAAAAATTATTAATTTATTTTATTTAAAAATAGAAATTTAATGAAAGGTAATTAAATTAATAACTAAAAAATATTTTTTTATTTTATTTTAAAGAACTACTAAAAAATTGATTTTTTTTCTTTTTTTATTTATTTTATTTTAAAAAGTAAAAATTGTTTATTCATTTTATTTTAAAAAATATATAAACTAGTTTAGTGAATATAAAGGTTATTGTGACAGAAAATTAATGAAGAATTAATTTGATTTTAGTTTTTTTTATTGATTTATTTTAATTTATGAATATCTTTTTTTCATTTGAGGTATTTAATGAACTTTTTTTTTCATTTTAGTGAGTGAAAATTAATAAAGTCTTGCAATGATAAGACAATCAGAGTACGAGAGATAAGAGAGAATGGAATCACAAGGTAGACATAAAAGGATAAGACTCATTCGATTCGTCACTAAATTTAATTTTTCTAGTAGTGACATATTAGTAATTGGTGAGATTGAGGAAGGTCTGCGATGCCTTGTCGCCGAGCTCCCCTGTAACCACCTTATGTTGATGCCTTGTCGCTAAACACAAGCTCCATCAGAAAAGAAGGCAAAGACCAAAGGCAATGGATCACATTCCATGAAGGTCTGGGTGGGGTTTGGTTTAGGAACCAAAAAAGGAATAAGACGCTTGGTGAAGCACAGAAAATAGACCATGAGATTTGCCATCTAACGTCAATTTTAACCGACGTGTTTAGGTGGGTTTTAATCGACGCTGGATTTGCCATGAGATTTGGCGTGTTTCATGGAAGAAATTCTCCAATTTTTTTTCCCTCAAAAAAAGGTGTTTAGGTGGGTTTTAATCGACGCTGGATTTGCCATCTAACGTCAATTTTAACCTACGCTAAAAAAATCGATGTCAGATAAGGTCGATTTTAACCGAAGTTAAATGCGGCATCTAATGTTAATTTTGAAAACCAACATTAAAAAACTAACACTATATTTCTTTTTTTTTTTTTGTAGTGACATTGGTGGCATTGATGATATGGTAACCAAACCACATCACTTTATTGGCTATATCAAAGCCAAGATCCCTATTATTTCTATGTTGCACGATACAGGGAGAGCAAAGCAACCTTTCCACTTGTCTATTATTAAACACAACCTTAGAGTACTCTTTCCATGGCCTTCCAAATTGCATCTTTGTCGAACTAAGCTGACTCGACCAACTCATTTGTCACCTTTATTGTCATGTTTAGTATTATCAAATGGGTTTATTTGGACTGATTTATCATAGGCTAAAGATAAACATGCCTTTTTTATTGAAGACCAAAATCACCCGCATGGCTTGTGGGATACTTTTTTTAATTTATATTTAAATAATATAATTTTAAATTTTTTTTGTCAAAAAATTCAATAAATTTTTATTAAAATATAATTTATACATGTAAAACATTATTTTTTTAACATTTTTAAATAACTAATAACTTTAATTTTTCATATTTTTTTAAATTAACTATATTATATTTAAATTTGAAAAATCTGTATTTATTTTTAAAAAATTACAAATGTTTTCATATTCAAATTTATTATGTTTATTGAATATAATGTTATAAAATACAAAAATATGATAAAATGAAATTATTTATACTAAATAAAACATTTTTTAAAGAAAAATGGGTCGGTCTGTTTAGATTTTTTTTTTAAACAAGTATAATTTTTTGAACCTAAGACTATCTATTACAGGCGATGGCGAACTAACCCATGGGCCATGAGCCCAAATGACACGTTTAGTCATCTTCTAAATGGAAATGATTTTAAGACATCCTCTGTTTTTGTTAAATTCAAAATCACTCTTCTATATTTCTCAATCTACTAAATAGGCCAAGCAAATAATAGGACTTTCTAACTATTATTAAGTAGTTCTACTAGCGTTTAGAGAGATAATGGAGGTTGCCATGCCTAACCATGTGAACAAGAAAAGCACAATAAAGCTTAGTGTAATTGGTGTTTGAAAACGAAGTAGAGGTTCCTAAAGGTGAATTTCAATGGTAGGTAAAGATAAGGATTTTATTTTATATTTTTAAAAATATAAAAAATCAAATTATAATAAATTAAAGTATAGAGATTAAATTATAAATTGTACTAAATTCGAAGGACAACAATATATTTGTCACGACCCGTTTTCTGGGCACATGACCGGCACAATGATGAATCTCTCATCACTGTAAGCCTTCCGATAAATATATCAAATTTTCTTATCTGAAAATCATAGAGATGATTTGCATGTAATCATAGATTATCAATTTAAAATACATTATTATACTGACATACAAGCCAAATGTCGAACCCCTGAACTAGATGTCCTAGACGATTACAGAGCAACATAATCTATAACAGAAGAGAGGTCTACCCGACAACGGAAAGGTCCAAAGTGATCTACTCCTCTAGCAGATATTCTTCGATGGCAACCTGATCTAAACAAAAAGGTTGTACAAACAATGTGAGCTTTTAAACTCAATGAGCGAATCGGCCTCGCATTAATAAAATTCAAATACATTACCAGTCATGCAAGCATATCCAAAGGCTCATACTCAACCAATAGACAGAAGATAAAAATTTATCCAATTCAACAAACGTTACTAGTACTCGTCAATGGCAATATATCCCGGAGAGCGCACACAGGCCGGCTCACCAATTATGTATATTTCCGCCACGACGCACAACATCATCCTCTTACATACAAGATAAAAATTCATCCAATTCAACAAACGTTACTAGTACTCGTCAATGGCAATATATCCCGGAGAGCGCACACAGGCCGGCTCACCAATTATGTATATTTCCGCCATGACGCACAACCTCATCCTCTTAGCTAGGGCGCCTCACGGATTTATCACCAATCCGGGCTATATCCCTACTGAGGGAATCGTTGTCTCCACACTCATTGGTCAAGACACCCTGTCAACCGGGTTTTCCGCCTTGCCGTGAGAGGGGGTACTGTCCCGCTCAATCACAATCAATAGCATTTCATATCATAATCAGAAGCTCAATATAATATTCATCCATATAACAGGTATAGTATATAACTATATTATGGATTTATAAACCACATATCAAGATAACAATTAATCCATTTTTGAAAACATTCAAACTTCACATCATCATAAGATACTTATTTCATTTTATCCATACTTATGGATTAATTATCTCATTTAGATTCGTCATTCTGAATCCAATTTCCCCCTATGAATCTTGGGAGTGTCCTACGACATACTTTTTATCACCAGTAATGCTAAAACTCTATTAAAACAGGGTCGTTTCACTCACCTGGATTCCGTACGAATATCGCTTCTCTAAGTCGTTACAGATAAGAGTACACAGATGAATTTCAGTATTCCGCTACGGAGATTTTCATGAAAGATTAGAGAAAACAAGTTAGGATTGTTTTCATACAGATATTGTTCATACATACGGTACTATTCATATATACGGTCACTATTCATACGTACGGATATTATTTATACATACGGATAATATTCGTACATACGGTCACTATTCATACGGTTACTATTTATACGTACGGGTACTATTCATACCAGAAATAGAGAATACAATCTGTAAAAGAGTACACCAGGTAAGTTCCCAGGAAAGAGTGGAGGGTCACACTGGACACACTTAAAAACCAGGTCTTTCCTTAGCCAGAACTTTCCTAGACATGTATTCTTCACAGTTTACATTCTATTTCGGTAATCAGAGAATCAAAATAACATATAAACAGCTAAGGACAGTTTTTCTGATGTGGAAGATCGGCCAAAACCGCAACCACAGAGCATACTTAAGAAATTAACTTCTAAAATTTGAAAGACATAGAAAGGGCATAGTATCCTTACCTAAGCTGAAAAGGAAAGGCCCAAAATCTCAGAGGCCTAGCTTTGGAGTAAGAGAAACTTAAGGAGAGAAGAAGAGAAATTGAATGTGTGAGTTTAGAAGTGAAATGGAAGGGCCTATTTATAGCAAAAGTCAAGGGTACTATTTGATACTATGCGCTAATAAAATATTCAATTTACTATTTATGAAAATGACATTTCTAATAATGCAGTTACTGTGTACCTCACGAAAGAAACTTAAAAGGGAAAAATATCCTTTCACCTTAAACCTTTAAGTTTCTTTTCAATTCAGTCCTTTCACTTTAGTCCCTGAGGGTATTTTCACACATAAAACGTCAGTTTCTCCTACGAACTTCTTTCTAGTTTTCTCTTATGACCAAACAACATCTAGTACTTGACATTTCGATTGTATAAATGAACAGTATCGTATATGTAAATAGTATTATACTGGTGAATAGTACCGTATACTGAAATAGTAACAGTAGTTTGTAAACAAATATTTATATTTTATTTTTCTTGGGTATTACATTATCACCCCCTTAAGAGAATTCGGTCCCCCGAATTCAAAACTCATTTCAAGACTGAAATAAGTGTGATTACTTCGTCTATATCTCATTCTTTGTATCTCTTTCTTTCCAAACCTCTTCACATCCCTGGTAAGATTTACAAGAACATTATAGCATCAACTGTGAACTCTAGACCGCATTATCAATAATTTTCATAGGACTTTTGCCTTTTCTAAATAGCAAACAATCTCTTCCTCATCAGTTTGATCTTCTCCACAACCTTTTGTACCATAAAGTGTCTCATCCTCATAACCTTTACCAAACTCAAACCACCTAATCAAAGACGAACTCTGTCTATATGTAAAACCTCAAATAGGTGTCATCTCAAAAGTGGCACGTGGTCTTTCCAGTTCATATTGAATATCAGAACACATGTTTCCACACACATAGCTTATAACTTTTACGAATACAAGCACCCTACCCGAAGGCATCATTTTGGCCATAAGCAATACTCTTGCTCGAAGGCGATCCTTCTACCTTAAGGCGATACTCTCAGCTGAAGGCGTTATATAAAATGAAATCATTACATAAATCTCTAAGAAGAATAATTCTAGAAAATGTGTTAAGTAAATAACATATTCCTCACGCATAATTATAAAATAAATATATATAGAAATTCCTCTCACCTCAATGACTCATATAGAGTCGTATCCCTTCAATGCTTAGGGCAAACCCATAGTTCTCTATATATAGGTTCATAAAATACTTATTCAGCATTCCTCCATAGCTCAGAAGTGCAATGAAATATCATTTTAGTAACTCTGCTCAGTCAAAAAGATATTACTATACTATGCTTTAGAATCAAGTATGAAATATAACAAGTCCAATATCTTCTCATTCCTCAAGTTCTTTCAGTAAAATGAATCACTTCAACAAAGAAGATCTAGATACTAACTTAAATTTTATTTCTAGTACATAGATAATTTTAATACGTGAAGCTTACACCAAATGTAGCTTTAGGTACAAACAAAAGAAAAATAAATTAAGGACGAGGAGGCTTTTGAAATGTAAAAGGTGCTCCAGGTCTAGAAGAGGAAGGTGCTTCAGACCTTAAGGAGGAAGCTAATCGTTGCAGCCTAGAAAGGGTTTCTGAAGGAAGCGCCTGAGAAATTTGGTGAAGAGCAGAAGTTACTCCGTTCATACAGTCAATACACCTTGCTTGTTTGTAATACCCGTTAATTTCAGAATATAATTCGCTTAAGAGTATTTTAGAATTCTACAACGTTACTTTAGTTATTTATTTTGGTCATTTTTAATTTTCATATTTAATTGTTCTCTTTGAATATTATTTATGAAAATTGAGTTAAATGACTGGACTAAATATTTGCACAATGAGGGATATATTCTAAGAATGGTGAAATTCATGGAAAAGTGGTTTCAGAATGGTCAATTAATCCATTTATTGTAAATTGACTGGATGGGTTTGGATGTTGGGTTATGGATACCCATGGGTTATTGAATAACCCATTAGAAATATTTAATATAAAGTTTCAATAGTAACCCTCACTTTTTCACTCAGCCGAAGGAAGCAGAAAAGATTTCTCTCTCAGTTTTTCATTTTCTTCTCAAATCATTTCCTTGATCTTCAGAATTTCTGATTATTTGTTCGGTTCAAAAGCTTTGTAAGGATCAAAGGTAAGCTTTAATCCGATTATTTTCCTTAAATTTCAGTTTATATACAAGATCAGAGGAGGTTTTGTTCTTGAAGATTTTGATGATAATTCATGAATCTCAGTTGTTTTAGAAGTTATATTTGAGTTATAATCGGTTAAAAGAGTTGAGATTCTGGTTTTGAATCAAAAGAAAGGAAAGGATGAAATTTTTTGAAAGATTTTCTGCAAAATTCGAAGTACTGTAGCAACTGAAAATCTGAAATTTCTCTTCGAGTTACTGTAGCGACCAGAAATTTCGGGAAAAAAATCTGGAAAATTTTCTTCGGGTACTGTAGCAGTTACTGTAGTGTCGGCAGTCAACGGTACTGTAGCAGTCAACGTTACTGTAGCGAACCGACACTGTAGCGAACCGACACTGTAGCAAACCGTTACTGTAGCAATCCGTTACTGTAGCAGTCAGAAAATTTTACGTATTTTCGTGATTTTGTTTCCTTTCTTATGATTCCTTGTAATATATTTTACTAGGAAATTTTCCTACACGAATTCTAGTGTGGAACAAGGTAAACTTGGACAAACATCAAGGTGAGTGAATAACCTTGCTCAGCTAATTTGATATTACTAGTCAAAGTACAATATAAGTCCCATTTACAATATTATTTGGATAATAAGCAATTAATTTTTCATATGAGAGTATATGATGATCAGTAGATATAAGAGTATGAAGAAATTATTTATTTCATGACAATTGTACTATGTGATGAATTCTCACTATTTTATTAATGAGTAAAGATCTACGGGATCTAATACACGAGTGTGAAAGGGTTAAAGTCCCATACTACTCGGTGTATATCTAAGAAATCTAATACACGAGTGTGAAAGGGTTAAAGTCCCATACTACTCGGTGTATATCTAAGAAATCTTATACACGAGTTGGAAAGGGTTAAAGTCCCATACTACTCAGTGCATATCTATGAAACCTATACACGAGTTGAAAGGGTTAGAGTCCCATACTACTCGGTGTATATCGATGAGATCTTATTCACGAGTTTGAAAGAGTTAGAGTCCCATACTACTCGTTGTATATCTAAGAAATCTTATTCATGAGTTTGAAAGGGTTAGAGTCCCATACTACTCGATGTATAAGACAATTAATTATATGAGTAAATGTGGTATTTGTACTTTTGATATTTTATATAGTACAGTTATTTACTTACTGAGTTTTTAAATAAACTCACACTCCCTATGATTATTTTTTTCAGATACAGAAAATAAAGAACAAGAGTATCCGTTTGAAGATTAGAAGCCCCTTGGGTTTATTCTCTATTTCTGTCTGGTGGGACACCAGTACTTATTAATGTGGATATTAGAAAAGCTCTGTATTTTCTATAGGTCTCCTAGGCTTGCGATGAGATAGAAATATCAGACTATGTATGTCTATATTTGCTTATCAGATGAATATAATTCTGTAGTGTGGAATGAATGATTAAGGTTGAATGTAAAACCTTACAGAATACATGTAAATAACGTATGTTTGAGAATTATATCAAATGAGTAGTATCTTTTCACATGCTCAATTTTTGGGATGTGACATTGTTGGTCACGAAAATTTTGAGTTACAAACATTGAATGTCTATCAACTCGATTAGCCAGTTCCCCGAAACGACGGTTTATCAGTTTCTCTTGGTTTTCAAAAAGACGATTTATTAGTCGTTTCTGGTCCTCTGTCTTGTATTCCATGCTCTCTATCTTACGCTCCAGATTTTCGATCTTACGCTCTAGGAACGCAAGCTTATTTTCTGAGGATGTTGCAGTACTGTCCTCCTCCAACTCTATTACATCCCTCTTTCTTTTCTTAATTTCTGGTGACCTGTCTACAGGTCTCTTCCCTTTGTTGTCTCCGAGACTTAGATTTAAATCAAGCTCTACATTGCCAGTCTCAAAATTCAAGTTGAAAGACTTATTATCAGCCATTGCTCTAAGGATCTCAGAAATAACTTCGAAGGAGAAAGGAATGAAAATTGAGAAATAGGTATGTAATGAAAGAAGTAGGTTTGCTTGGTGCGATGAGTAGAGTAACGGGCATACAAGATTTATAGACAACCCAAAGCCCCTGGAGCTAAAGCCACCACAACCTACACGCCGCTCGCTATAAGGTTTACAGATCACATACGTCGCAATGCCAGCAATTAATGTCGGACATGCAAGTAAATAGTAAATATAATTTAATGCAATTAACATAAGTCAAAGATTTCCTCAAAAAAATTTTCGGCTAATCTTGACCTTTCTCAAAGTTCTGACTAACTACGCTCTTCAGTCTGAGATTTTCTCCCTCTAAACTTGTTTTATTCTGTAATCCTATATCACGATGTCCCTCTATGATTAGGTCGCCTCATATTGGCCGTATCTTAGATTCTAATCGGTGTCTTTACTCTAGACTTACACATAATATATGTATATCAATATATATATATTTTAAAACAAAGTTAACTGCTTACGGTCACATGCCTTAAGCATTATCATGATGTAAGGAAATCACTGCCTTTCATTTGCCCACGAGAGCATTATATGTAAGTATGTGTAACCATGAAGATATATCATCATCTACACATTTTATTCTATCCAAGTCATTTTGATTTTACATCTCTATGAGTATATGTAGGATCATCACATATTCTCCTTGATCGTAGCCTTCACTCATTATGCATGAATAACATACATAAATGTAATTACAACATGATTCAATCAATTATGTATATTATACTCAACTGAAGGCTTTTAAGAACAACACAATAAAACGGAGAAATATATTTCAGTTCATCATAAAAGCATCCAAGGCAATCTTTGATGGCTATGTTATCAACTTCTTTGAATTTCGGAAAATGCCAACGGGAGAAATGGGAAAACCGAGTAAAATCGGCCGCAAATCCACCGAATACTGACTTTCGTGGTTTTGGCATTAATGCGACGCATTGTTGGTGTGCACGCCTACCCTAGACTTCTGGCTTCCAGCTTGCAGAAATCCATAGGTTGATCGTGTAGGGGTGCGGTGAAAAGATATCTTCTTTGTCTCTAAGTCCTAATTTTTCTCTATAAAAATCATCCCAGCGTTCTCAGTTACCACACCACAAAGAGTAATAATCTCCGAGCCTACAATCCCCCAGTATTCCTCTCGCCTCATACTCTTACAAAAATTTCTAAATTTTTCCAAATCATGGCCTCAAGGAAGTACATTGATCTCACAGTAGAGGCTAAGGAAGAAGAGCTCGACTTAAACTTAAGTCTGGGCAAAGACAAGGGCAAAAGACCTTTTGAGGGGTCTCCAGAGAAGCAGAAGGAGAAGAAAATGAAGAAGATCGAGGAAGCTGAGGAGACTAGCACGGGCCATACCTCGGAGGACAAAATCGCCTGTCTAGAGCAGGAGGTGAAAAATCTGAAAAAGATGATAGGAGACCTGGAGAAGTTAACTAAACGCAATCATGCAGAAATGACTTCAAGAATAGACAGGTTCTTCTATTGGTCTACCCAGTGCTTCTGCAATCAACAACAAAGAAGTGTTGATTGTATGAATGGAATTTACACTACCCTCCGCGACATTGCTCTGTCTCTCGCTCCAAGGAATGGTCGAGGGGTGATGATACAATACAACCCTCCTAATCCAAGACCACCTCGCTTTTAGATTACTCATGCATGAGTAAACTTCTTCTTTTTTGCAATGTAATCCTTCAGTTTTTTTGTTTTTAATGCGAGTGGTTTCTTTTATTGGCTGGTACCCTAAAATAATATAGCTACACAAATTTAATCATGAATTCAGCTTATAAAATCCACCATATAAAAATTTGATCCGACAACAACGGAATCAAAACAAGTAATAACCTTTCCTTTTACTAAGTTCAAAAGTGTAGCCACATCTATCTAAAATTAAACCTGACAACATAATTTCTAAGAAGAGATAAGTCTCGGAGGGAAAGAAAATGAAAACATCCTACAGGACCTTCAGTAGAGCCGTCTCTCTATAGTTGTGCCCGGGTTCACAACGATAGAGGAGGTCCTACTAAGGTTACCTTGCTCTGTAATCACTAGGAGACCTAACAACCTTTGTTCTGATACCAACTTTGTCACGACCCGTTTTCTGGGCACATGACCGGCACAATGATGAATCTCTCATCACTGTAAGCCTTCCGATAAATATATCAAATTTTCTTATCTGAAAATCATAGAGATGATTTGCATGTAATCATAGATTATCAATTTAAAATACATTATTATACTGACATACAAGCCAAATGTCGAACCCCTGAACTAGATGTCCTAGACGATTACAGAGCAACATAATCTATAACAGAAGAGAGGTCTACCCGACAACGGGAAGGTCCAAAGTGATCTACTCCTCTAGCAGATATTCTTCGATGGCAACCTGATCTAAACAAAAAGGTTGTACAAACAATGTGAGCTTTTAAACTCAATGAGCGAATCGGCCTCGCATTAATAAAATTCAAATACATTACCAGTCATGCAAGCATATCCAAAGGCTCATACTCAACCAATAGACAGAAGATAAAAATTTATCCAATTCAACAAACGTTACTAGTACTCGTCAATGGCAATATATCCCGGAGAGCGCACACAGGCCGGCTCACCAATTATGTATATTTCCGCCACGACGCACAACATCATCCTCTTACATACAAGATAAAAATTCATCCAATTCAACAAACGTTACTAGTACTCGTCAATGGCAATATATCCCGGAGAGCGCACACAGGCCGGCTCACCAATTATGTATATTTCCGCCATGACGCACAACCTCATCCTCTTAGCTAGGGCGCCTCACGGATTTATCACCAATCCGGGCTATATCCCTACTGAGGGAATCGTTGTCTCCACACTCATTGGTCAAGACACCCTGTCAACCGGGTTTTCCGCCTTGCCGTGAGAGGGGGTACTGTCCCGCTCAATCACAATCAATAGCATTTCATATCATAATCAGAAGCTCAATATAATATTCATCCATATAACAGGTATAGTATATAACTATATTATGGATTTATAAACCACATATCAAGATAACAATTAATCCATTTTTGAAAACATTCAAACTTCACATCATCATAAGATACTTATTTCATTTTATCCATACTTATGGATTAATTATCTCATTTAGATTCGTCATTCTGAATCCAATTTCCCCCTATGAATTTTGGGAGTGTCCTACGACATACTTTTTATCACCAGTAATGCTAAAACTCTATTAAAACAGGGTCGTTTCACTCACCTGGATTCCGTACGAATATCGCTTCTCTAAGTCGTTACAGATAAGAGTACACAGATGAATTTCAGTATTCCGCTACGGAGATTTTCATGAAAGATTAGAGAAAACAAGTTAGGATTGTTTTCATACAGATATTGTTCATACATACGGTACTATTCATATATACGGTCACTATTCATACGTACGGATATTATTTATACATACGGATAATATTCGTACATACGGTCACTATTCATACGGTTACTATTTATACGTACGGGTACTATTCATACCAGAAATAGAGAATACAATCTGTAAAAGAGTACACCAGGTAAGTTCCCAGGAAAGAGTGGAGGGTCACACTGGACACACTTAAAAACCAGGTCTTTCCTTAGCCAGAACTTTCCTAGACATGTATTCTTCACAGTTTACATTCTATTTCGGTAATCAGAGAATCAAAATAACATATAAACAGCTAAGGACAGTTTTTCTGATGTGGAAGATCGGCCAAAACCGCAACCACAGAGCATACTTAAGAAATTAACTTCTAAAATTTGAAAGACATAGAAAGGGCATAGTATCCTTACCTAAGCTGAAAAGGAAAGGCCCAAAATCTCAGAGGCCTAGCTTTGGAGTAAGAGAAACTTAAGGAGAGAAGAAGAGAAGTTGAAGGTGTGAGTTTAGAAGTGAAATGGAAGGGCCTATTTATAGCAAAAGTCAAGGGTACTATTTGACACTATGCACTAATAAAATATTCAATTTACTATTTATGAAAATGACATTTCTAATAATGCAGTTACTGTGTACCTCACGAAACTTAAAAGGGAAAAATATCCTTTCACCTTAAACCTTTAAGTTTCTTTTCAATTCAGTCCTTTCACTTTAGTCCCTGAGGGTATTTTCACACATAAAACGTCAGTTTCTCCTACGAACTTCTTTCTAGTTTTCTCTTATGACCAAACAACATCTAGTACTTGACATTTCGATTGTATAAATGAACAGTATCGTATACGTAAATAGTATTATACTGGTGAATAGTACCGTATACTGAAATAGTAACAATTGTTTGCAGTGTTATAGTGTTTTTTTTTTTGGGTCAAATGGATATGTATTCCATTAAAATGGCATAAAACCAAGATTACATAAGATAGCTCAGACCTAAACATTTTTAGATACATTACAAGCGTGAAACTTATGAAAAATGATACAAGATTTAAAAATCAGTACCAAGCATAAACAACATAGATATGAGATTAAACAGAGACAACACACCCTTGACCTAAAATTTAGCAGATTGAAAAGGGATAACACACCCATAACCCTAGATTTGAGCTAGTCTTCTAAAAACTAAAGATATACATAGGCTATCACAAATGCCAAACAAGACCAAAGTAGAAAAAGCACAATATTTTTTTGGGAACAAATGGATCGGAGCTTCCAAAAACAAGAGATTCCCTTCCACCCACTAGAGCTTTGAAGCTGCTTCAATTTATTGCAACATCGACATGCTTTTCCCAGTTGATCTCCAGCACGCACATAACATCCTTCAACACTCCCTGATGGTTCACCGAATCACCAACTACATTGAAAGCAAAAGAAGCAATATTTGTTAGTGAATGTATCCTCGGCTTCAATGGCACCGACGTCTTCGATCCGGCAAGCAGGAGACAAGCTTGCAAAAGAGAGAGGGAGAGGTGTCCTCATCAACCGAGAAGCACAAGGCTCCATCGACTACAACTCTGTAGTTCCAGCACTGGTGTGAAGGGAAGAAGCAAGGGAGTAAAGACTATAGCAAAGCGAGACTAGAACACTGCTTCCATTTTCGATGGTGGATCATCGACGTTACAACAGTGCTGGTCCCAATCTCCGAGAACAAGCGAACTAAGAGGCGGAGGTTTTTACAGAGATTCAAAAATTCAACACCTCCGGCCTCTGCAAGAACGACAAAAACCCCTAACCATAGAACATCAAGGACCCCTCCTTAGGCTCGTCCATCTGAAAAAACAAGAAACAAAGAGCAAAAGAGCACAAAAAAAAATGACTCCCGCATAAGAAGAGGAAAAGCTTCTACCAAAGAGAAGTGGAAAACTACCACAATAAAGAGGGGACAAAGCTAAGCGGCTAGTTGTGTTTTCTTCTTCTTCTTTATTTTTGGGAGGTGTTTTTTGGTCTCATTTCTAGTTGTATTTTTGTCTCCTCTTATATATGTATATATAAATTAAAAGCCCCCATACCAAAAATGCAAAAACGGAGCAGGTTAGTTTGGTTTCTCCTTTTTCTCTGGGCTGTTTTCAGTGATTCCTGTTTAGGCATTGGGCCTGAAACTTGATGCAGGCTTAGGCCCTCATTTGAAATTTCACCATTTCGTGGATGTATTAAAATTCAAATTTAAAAGGTCTTGTACTCAAGAATCCCATTCAAATGTCTGTTTTTGTAAATTGTAATGGTGAAAATTAGTGTGGAGAAAAGAAAAAGGAAAAGGGAGGCCGCTTTTTTCAAGGGATTTTCATTGTCAAGTCAAAAAAAGGGCTAGAATAGAGCACTATATTTCGATTGCTGAGAGGCTTTCCTATATCTCCTCCTCCTCCTTCTTTGTCCATAGTTACTTCGTATCATTGTTCTTACAATCATCAAAGCGAAAGAGATGGTAAGTTTTTCCAGTCTCCGAAAGACGATGCCAGATTAGAAAGCTCTGCTTAAAATTCTATTAAAATCTCATATCCATCACTATTTTTTCGCCCTTATCTTCTACTTTTTCACTTCTAATTGATCCATAAACTTATAATGTTTTTAGGAGTCCGTGGTTGATCTGATAAATTAAGCATCATAGAATTGAAGTATTATACCCTTGTTTTCTATTTCGTGAACTGGCTGTGCACGTTTTATTTGCTTACAGATCTAACTTTGTTGTCGTTGAACGGTTCGTAATTTTAGCGAATGCCTGAGTTTGATTTTCTGAAATTCATCAGCAGATCAATTTTTGCGGGATTTTCGGGGGTGGCAATGATATGGATCTATTTCCTAGTTAATTGATATTAATTTATTGATGATCGGGACATGATTTATTTTTTAATTGTTGATTTTCCCCCTAATGTTCAGCTGCTACAGATTTTTGTCTTGCACCATATGGTATATACTCATCCGCGCTAATTTCATATCGCATAGAGTTTTGCCATTGAGGATTGACCCAAATTCTACTAAATTTTATCGACCCCCTCCCATCTGTTCCTAGTTCCCAGATATAATAGTTATTCTAAAAAATGATTGAGTACTTAAGTTATAGAGAGCATTTTGTTGTCTTCATTCTCCTTCCATCAACCAAGTAGCCAAAGGATTGATCTATGCTTGCACATCCTGTAAGATTGTCGTTTTTTCTTCTTTGTCTCAGAGCGTTGCAATACTCACCAGAGTCATTTAGAAATGTGTCAACTACTTGATTTCCTCTTTTCTTTACAATTTGACAGGCTAATGCAGCATCAGGAATGGCTGTCCATGATGATTGCAAGTTAAGGTTTTTGGAGCTCAAGGCAAAAAGGACATACCGCTACATAGTTTTCAAGATTGAGGAAGTTCAGAAGCAAGTTATAGTA
This sequence comes from Biancaea sappan, assembly GCA_037074585.1. Lineage (NCBI taxonomy): Eukaryota > Viridiplantae > Streptophyta > Magnoliopsida > Fabales > Fabaceae > Biancaea > Biancaea sappan. The sequence continues at coordinate 49,373,792 of CM073496.1, read as the reverse complement.
GAAAAGCTCGGTGAGCCAACCCAAGGTTATGAAGATTTCACTGCAAACCTTCCTGCTAATGAGTGTCGATATGCTGTTTATGATTTTGAGTTTCTGACAGAAGGAAATGTCCCCAAAAGCAGAATTTTCTTCATAGCATGGTAAGCTTAATTCTTGAGCGTGCAAAGAATAAGCCTTGCTCTATTACTTATGATTGTTTTTGCTGATTCTGTGGGAAGGTCCCCTGATACATCGAGGGTTAGAAGCAAGATGATTTATGCAAGCTCCAAGGACAGATTTAAGAGAGAGCTGGATGGAATTCAAGTAGAGTTGCAAGTAACTGATCCAACCGAGATTGGCCTTGATGTCTTTAAGAGCCGTGTCAACTAATATGAATAGCAGAAGTTGGGATGGGTACCACATCCTGCAGGTTTAATACTTACTGAAGTGAGTTTGAGATGCTGAAGTTGGTTCATCATGGTATCAATTTTTGGCATAAAGTTATCATTCTTCTTCAACCTAGCTTCCATGCTTTCCGTAAATGTGATTTGTGATTTACAGAACCTATGCGTTTGAGTGATATTCAAGTCATGGTTAATGTGTAACTGTTGTGTGATTACACAAAAACTTCAGTTCACATTACTCTAGAATATTGAAACTTGCCATTTTATGGCATTGCTTTGATTACTTGTGGTTTGGTGATATCTTGCCTTCTTTTATATAGCCTTAACAGGCCAAGACACTATTTGCTTCCTGTAATTTCATGGTCTACTTTTTAGTTTTTACTGAAGATTAAATTCAATTGGTTGGGTATTCTTGTTGGTTGTAATTGGTTGCTTCTTCATGCATTATAAGGTTGTTTATGACTTTGTCTGGAGGGTCATCTTGCTAATTATTTATGCAGATTTTATGAAATAGGTTTTGTTTAGGTGTTGTTTATTTATCTTGACTTTCTATTTCACCTTTTTATGAATTTTTATTTTCTTTATACTTAACTTTTAAAATAAGATATTTTTCTTTTGTTTGACATGGCAAACTTGAAAGGATAAGCTGAAGCCTGACTTCTCGTCAAAGCTGTGTTAAAAAGTAATTATTAAAAAAAAAAGATTCATCGTTAAAGTTTATTAACATACTCGGGTCATGACTTTGTAAGTTGGATCAGTAGGACAGGGATTATATTTTTATTTTTCCCATATAAAATTGATTTTTCTTTTGTTGCATTCTTATATTTTAGTGCACTCTTGGATTAGAAAATCTGTTAAGAGAAATTATATTTCGAAATGATTTTCTAAACTAACAATGATAGTTATTCTTGACAATGTTTTAGCATCAACCATAGTTTATTATGGCAGTAAGGACTTTGTAAAAAAAACAAGTTTATTGTGCTGGTACTTATGTTTTGACCTGGTATTGTAAATGTTTTTAAAATTGGGCTAGTAAAAACACAACTTAAAATTTATTGATTTGATACGGATGTGCGTGTGTCTGTATATAAGTTTATGTATGTGTATAATTCTCCAGCTATCTAACCAGTTCATTTTTATTAATTTAGCATCTTCTTTTTTTTCCTCTACCCATTTTGTAGGTTGTGACTAATTAATTAATTTTTTTATACACTGATATTTTGTAGTCTCATGTTATACTTAAAAGAAAATGTAGTAGAAAAACGGCGGACGACAAAAAAAAAAAGAATAAGAAACTGGCTGAAGTTGGTATATTTTTTTAGCCGATTAAAATATAAATTTTATTTACAAACTAAATGCTCATATTTGATCAGTTCTATCCATTTGCAATTTTTGCATGATTTTAAGAACTAAGATCAGCGTTCAAATTGTTCATATTAAAAAACCGATTGCTCAAGTATTTTTGCAATGATTAATTATGAAGTTTGTTTTATTTTGTTTTAAGTAGCTGGAAATTTTATAAATCAATTATGTTTCTCCTTAGAATGAATTAAATTTAAAATTTATTTATGTTGATATTCACAACACGTCTGGTTCAATTATTTTTCAAAGAGTTCTACGAAAAACTAGCGTTTTCCTTTTCTTTTCCATATTTGATTCGTAGAGTCTGATGGAAAGGAGCATTTCATCGTAGAAGAAAAAAAAACACGCATCATTTTTCCTATCTCCTTCCTGTCCTTTCTTCACTGGAAAACTGCATTTCCATTGTGGAAAACTCTTGAAGTTACATTGTTGCCCTCAACTTTAGCTTGGAAACGTGGAAGAAACGATGCCTACCTTTCGATCCCAATCCTATGCTCCAGTTCGTCACTCCTCAACCTCCTCTTTTATGCTAGATGTATCCATTTACTTAGTTGCAGATTCTGCATAAACCTGTAGTCCAAAAAAGATTCCGTGCCTAGAAATTTAACACAAATTGTGTACACAGATTAATCAATATATACCATAAAAGAATAAGAAGAAAGCTCAATTCCCAAATTAAATTTATAATATAAAAGCCAGATAGGCTTCAAATTCAGAAAAATTAAAGAAATTGATGGGAAAAGTGAAGATGAAGAAGAATAATAATAGTATAAGGAAGCCAAGATTTGGAGAAGAAATCGTGCGAGAGACATGACGCCGTGGACAGCCATCGGTGAGCTAAATAAAAGAGGAAGAAAGGCCTGGGCAAGGACAAAATATGAGAGCTGAGAGTGACATTGAGGACGACGTGAAGGTGAGAGTTAGGAAGGTTTTATAGTAAAATTAATATATTTAAAAAATACATATCAAAATATTTATTTATTTTTTAAATTCATACTAAATAATTTTTTTTTCTTTTCTTTTTTTAATTTTATTTTCCTTTTCACTTTTCTCTTTTCTTTCTATTTCTACTGGAACCAAACACATTGTTCAAAAGTATATTCAAGTTGAATAGCTGTCGCAAAAATTTTGTCATGGAAGATAAAATAAAATTGAAACTATACGAGATTTTTCAGTCACCGCCACTGATATGTTCCAGTTACCTTTTTTTGATTTTTCTTTTCGACATTAAGTGTGTCGATTTAAGAAAAGACTTATGCTTTTAAAGAAAAGTGAGAGTTGCATACATGAATGCGCAGCTAGGATTTGAAGTAATTAATTAATAAACAATTATAAATAAGGGTGGCGTTAGATTGACGCAGAAAGAGAATCTGAGGGGACCCAAGTCTAAGTATCATTACCAACCTAATTAATCAACTACGGTCAGTTTCTCATGGCTCAGTGCTCACATCATATATCTGACTGTATTACTGTCACGTAAACGTCAACGACCACCACACCAAATTTCTACCGCATTACCGTATCCGGCTAACTGGCTAAGCCACGCCCTCGCGCAACTCGTTATTATTTTTAACAAATTTTAATTTCTATAAACTACTATTTTATGGATTATATAGTTTGTTGGCCCAAATTTCTATTTACATTGTATATAAACCTAAAAAATTGATTATATATTCTCATATTTTATGGATTATAAAGTTTGTTGGCCCAAAGTTTTATGGATTATACCTTACATTTATATCTTAATTTCACTTTTCACACACACATATTTATTTATTTATCATAAATTTATTTTTATTTAAATTAATGTATAATTATTTGAAAATGTAATTAACATATCTAAGTTAAAATTATCTCTTAATCTATATAGTATCTAATTTTAGACAGTACAGTAATTTTGTCAAAACTCTTGTTGAATAAGGTCGTTGTATTATTATTATCAACTGTTGGAGAATATTAAAATTGTCGACCAGCCGAGCCGACCCTAGCCAAGTTGAATAGAAGAGGCCAGTCCAGATGATAAAGCGCCCACAAAACGTTTCTACCACATATTTAGGCATAGGCGAAAGGTGACAGGTGGCACCGCCCATCGGGCAATTCACAAGTCGCACGCTGCTCCTCATTACAGGCCTCACCATACTATTTAGTATTTATTCACACATTCAGGTTCAGAATTAACATTTTCATTCCCTTCTCAGAGACACAGAGGAGAGAACCCTTGATCTCGCATTTCGAGTATCCTCCGTCACGTTCGCCCCCTATTATCCCTACCAAAGCGGAAAAAATGGTCAGTTCAATTCTACTCTCTTTCTTCTTTGCTTTTACTTTTTGCTATTTATGTGTTTAATAGGCGGAAATTCTTATAATTTGGAAGGAGTTTAATCTTCCAACCAAAATTTATGCATGAATTTATGTTTTTGTTGAAATTGAGTGGCAAATTTTGATTTTACTGCTTTATAACTTCTTCGCCGTTTTCAGCTGTTGCCGATTCAATTTTAGTTTTGTTGAGTCTACTGGATTCCTAGCTGATTTGATTATTAGTAATGAATGGTGCCAATCAAAGAAAGATTCGAGAATTTTGTATTTCATCAACTTCTTTTTTTTTTGGTTGTATCATTCGGTTATGGATCTAATGTTGATTTCGATTGCGGATTTTAATCTAGAATCGCTCCGTAGGGTAGCCATCGTTGCAAATGTTTGAATTGATCTGCTAATTAGTATGATTTGTTTGCTGATTGGAAATGCTACGGATCTATAGCGGTCATTGGACACCAACTTTGCTAGTTCTGCAATTCAGGATAGTTGTTATTGTTCAAGTTATTTTTTATTAGATTGTGTTACCCTATCATGAGTTTGATCTTTGGAGTGTTTCATGATAGATTTTGTATCTAGATTGTACGGATCCATTTTTCTTTATTATTAATCATCGTATACTAACGTGTTCATTTCTGAAAGCCAAAATATAAGTCGAGTTTTATGTTTGTTGCTTTTTCCTCACCATATTAAAAATCTTTTGTTATCTTTTTTTTTTCCCTCTTCTTCGAGAAGCCAATTAAACAGTGAAAAGATCAATAATCAGACGGGCTTGTTGATCGGTCTGTTCATAGCTTTTATAGTTTTTCAATCCTTGTCTTAACTGTTACTACATCTTGGATTTTGAAGTTTATGTATGCGGAATTTTACAGGCGAATGCAGCATCAGGTATGGCGATCCATGATGACTGCAAGTTAAGGTTTTTGGAGCTCAAGGCGAAAAGGACTTACAGGTTCATAGTTTTCAAGATTGAGGAGAAGCAAAAGCAAGTTGTTGTGGAGAAGCTCGGAGAGCCGGCAAATGGCTATGATGATTTCACTGCATGCCTTCCAGCTGATGATTGTCGCTATGCTGTTTATGATTTTGATTTCATCACAGAAGAGAATTGCCAGAAAAGCAGAATTTTCTTCATCGCATGGTAATGCTTGTTTTTAGGTTTGTAAATAGTTGTCTTGCTAATTAGTTTTGGTCTATATTATTATGATTTTACTTATCAATGAAGGTCCCCTGATACATCAAGAGTCAGAAGCAAGATGATTTATGCTAGCTCCAAAGACAGATTCTTGAGGGAGCTTGATGGAATTTAAGTAGAATTGCAGGCAACTGATCCTACTGAGATGGGCCTTGATGTGTTCAAAAGCCGTGCCAACTAAATATGAATAGCTGGCGCTGTGGTAGCTTATGGAAATGTCTATAGTTTGTGGCATGATTAACTTTGCCAAACATGGTCTCGATTTTTGATGTTTTGGCATGAAACCTATTGCATCTTCATCAAGCTTCTCTTGTTCCAGTGTATCTTGTGATTTGTGATTTATACAAACTGTTTTGAGTGGCATTTTAGTCCTATGTTTACTAGTTAAATTTGTAATTGTGTGGTCAGACAAAAACTTGGGTTCACTTATTTATAAACTATTGACACATGTCCATTTACTAGCTTTATGACTTCAATGTGCTTAGAAAACCCGATCAACTCCTCCACAACATCCCCCCAAACAAAATAAAATAAAATAAAATAAAATTAAAAAATCGAAAAACTAATTGTTCTTGCAATTCATGAAAGGTGGGTCCCTCCATAAGTGGGGCCCGTGACTTATAATATTATTAAAAAAAGGGGCCAAATTACAATTTAACTAAAGTTACAACCAAATTTTGTAATTTACTCTAAAGTTAAAATTTGTCAAAAGTTAGGCACCTCCCTTTGAAACTGAAGGGGCTGCGGAAGAAGTTTGGCAGAAGAGGCTGCTATGTACGCAGATTTAGAGAGGGTTGGTGGAGGAATGACTCTATAAATAGAGTCATTCACCTCCTTCAGAATCATTCCTCAGAATAATCATTCATTTCATAGAGAAACCTCACTTTGAGAGAAAGAGTAAGAAGAAAAATAAAGAGAGTGCCTCAGAAAGTTTATGAGAGGAAAAATAGTAAGTCTAATTTGTAAGGGTTATTGTCCACAAATTGCAGAAATACTGTTGTAGTATTTTTGTGAGTGAGAGGTCCACCTAAGGGTGAAGATTGTATTCCCATTATTGTTATAGTGGAAGATTTAAGCGGCCTACGGGTCCCATGATTTTTACCTAATTTGAGTTTTCTACGCTAAAATCTTTGGTGTTATTTTTGTCTATTGTATTTTGGGAATTATCCTGGGTTTGTGGGAATTATTTTGATTCTACACTTATTGCGCACACTGCAGTTTTTCCCAACAATTCATGGGTGCAATTTTTCTCAAGAGATCAGATACTACCGGGTGAGAATTCCTGGTGCAAATTAGACCACCTGTTTGTAGTTATAAGCGAAGAGTTATTTTGAAGAATGATTTTTCAAAGTTTCCTCCAGCATTTCATGAGCACGTTTATTGAATCTAGGAACAATAATGGGCTTAAGTTCCCCTATAATATGATTTAAAGTAGAGAAATGATTGAGTTAAAAAATTATTGTGAACTTAGTTAACCAAGGAAAAGTCGGGGGCTAGTCATGTGAATGACAGCTTGGCTGCATAAGCATCTCGATAAATTCTTGGACGATGTAAATATACTTCCTCTCTTGATTCTTGATATTCACTACACGTTTGGTTCAATTATTTACCAAAAAGTCATGCGGAAAACTAGTGCTTTCATTTTTCTTCCAAGTTTGCTTCGTAGAGTCTGTTGGAAAGGAGCATTCTATAGTGAAAAAAATATAAAAACGCGCATCATTTTCCCTGGCTCCTTTTCATCCTTTCTCCAATGGAAAATTGCATTTCCATTATGTAAAACTTTTGAAGTTACATTGTTAAACTCAACTCTAGCTTGGAAACGTGAAAGAAACCAATACCTACCTTTTGATCCCAGTCCTATGCTCCAATCTGTCACTCCTCAACCTCCTCTTTTATGCTTGATGTATCCTTTTACCTAGTTGTAGATTCTGCATAAACCTGTAATCCAAAAAAGATTTTGTGCCCAAAAATTTAACGCAAACTGCACACACAGATGAATTATTATACACCATAAAAGTATAACTGTTAACTACATCTTGGATTTTGAAGTTTATGTATGTGGAATTTTACAGGCGAATGCAGCATCAGGTATGGCGATCCATGATGACTGCAAGTTAAGGTTTTTGGAGCTCAAGGCGAAAAGGACTTACAGGTTTATAGTTTTCAAGATTGAGGAGAAGCAAAAGCAAGTTGCTGTGGTGAAGCCCGGAGAGCCGGCAAATGGCTATGATGATTTCACTGCATGCCTTCCGGCTGATGAGTGTCGCTATGCTGTTTATGATTTTGAATTCGTCACAGAAGAGAATTGCCAGAAAAGCAGAATGTTCTTCATCGCATGGTAATGCTTGTTTTTAGGTTTGTAAATAGTTGTCTCGCTAATTAGTTTTAGTCTATATTATTATGATTTTACTGTTCAATGAAGGTCCCCTGATACATCAAGAGTCAGAAGCAAGATGATTTATGTCACGACCAGTTTTCTAGGCACATGACCGGCACAATGATGAATATCTCATCACTGTAAGCCTTTCGATAAATTCTACCCATTAGTTTAGTCATTATCAAAATAACCATTCCTGAAGAAAATATATCAAATTTTCTTATTTGAAATTCATAGAGACGATTTGCACATAATAATAGATTCTCAATATAAAATACATTATTATGCTGACATACAAACCAAATGTCAAACCCCTGACCTAGATGTCCTACACGATTACAGAGCAAGATAATCTATAACAAAAGAGGGGTCTACCCGACAACAGGAAAGTCCAAAGTGATCTACTCCTCTAGCAGATATTCTTCGATGGCAACCTGATCTGAACAAAAAGGTTGTACAAACAGTGTGAGCTTTTAAACTCAATGAGCGAATCGGCCTCGCGTTAATAAAATTCAAATACATTACCAGTCATGCAAGCATATGCAAAGGCTCATACTCAACCAATAGACAGAAGATAAAAATTCATCCAATTCAACAAACGTTACTAGTACTCGTCAATGGCAATATATCCCAGAGAGCGCACACAGGCCGGCTCACCAATTATGTATATTTCCGCCATCACGCACAACATCATCCTTTTACATACAAGAAGATAAAAATTCATCCAATTCAACAAACGTTACTAGTACTCGTCAATGGCAATATATCCCGGCGAGCGCACACAGGCCGGCTCACCAATTATGTATATTTCCGCCATGACGCACAACATCATCCTTTTACATACAAGAAGATAAAAATTCATCCAATTCAACAAACGTTACTAGTACTCGTCAATGGCAATATATCCCGGAGAGCGCACACAGGCCGGCTCACCAATTATGTATATTTCCGCCATGACGCACAACCTCATCCTCTTAGCTAGGGCGCCTCACGGATTTATCACCAATCCGGGCTATATTCCTACTGAGGGAATCGTTGTCTCCACACTCATTGGTCAAGACACCCTGTCAACCGGGTTTTCCGCCTTGCCGTGAGAGGGGGTACTGTCTCGCTCAATCACAATCAATATCATTTCATATCATAATCAGAAGCTCAATATAATATTCATCCATATAACAGGTATAGTATATAACTATATTATAGCTTTATAAACCACAATTCAAGAGATTCAATCTTCACATCATCATGAGATATTTGCTTTTTCTTATCCATACTTCTGGATTAATTATCTCATTATATTCGCCATTCTGAATCCAATTTCCCCCTATGAATCTTGGGAGTGTCCTACGACATACTTTTTATCACCAGTAATGCTAAAACTCTATTAAAACGGGGTCGTTTCACTCACCTGGATTCCGTACGAGTATCACTTCTTTAAGTCGTTACGGACAAGAGTACACAGGTGAATTTCAGTATTCTGCTACGGAGATTTTCATGAAAGATTAGAGAAAATACGTTAGGATTGTTTTCGTACAGATATTGTTCATACGTACGGTTACTGTTCATATATACGGTTACTATTCATACGGTTACTATTCATACGTACGGTCACTATTTATACGTACGGTTACTATTCATACATACAGTTACTATTTATATATATGGTCACTATTCATATATACGGTTACTATTCATACCAGAAAATAGAGAATACAATCTGTAAAAGAGTACACCAGGTAAGTTCCCAGGAAAGAGTGGAGGGTCACACTGGACACAGTTAAAAATCAGGTCTTTCCTTAGCCAGAACTTTCCTAGACATGTATTCTTTACAGTTTACATTCTATTTCGGTAATCAGAGAATCAAAATAATATGTAAGCAGCTAAGGACAGTTTTTCTGATGTGCAAGATCAGCCAAAGCCGCAACCACAGAGCATACTTAAGAAAATAACTTCTAAAATTTGAAAGACATAGAAAGAGCATAGTATCCTTACCTAAGCTGAAAAGGAAAGGCCCAAAATCTCATAAGCCTAGCATTGAAGTAAAAGAAACTTAAGGAGAGAAGAAGAGAAGTTGAAGGTGTGAGTTTAGAAGTGAAATGAAAGCGCATATTTATAGGAAAAGTCAAGGGTACTATTTAATACTATGCGCTAATAAAATATTCAATTTACTATTTATGAAAATTACATTTCTAATAATACATTTTACTGTATAAATCGTGGGAACGGCTGAAAATTTTTCTTTTATTACTATTGGAAACTTAAAGAGAAAACTATCCTTTCTCTTAAACCTTTAAGTTTCTTTTCAAATCAGTCCTTTCAATTTAGTCCCTGAGCGTATTTTTACACATAAAATGTCATTTTCTCCTACAAACTTCTTTCTAGTTTTCTTTTATGACCAAACCATATCTATTACTTGACATTTCGATTATATAAATGAACAGTATCATATACATAAATAGTATTATACGGGTAAATAGTACCGTATAGTGAAATAGTAACAGTAGTTTGTAAATAAATATTTATATTTTATTTTTCATGGGTATTACAATTTATGCTAGCTCCAAAGACAGATTCTTGAGGGAGCTTGATGGAATTCAAGTAGAATTGCAGGCAACTAATCCTACTGAGATGGCTTTTCATCCTCAGTAGCTTATGGAAATTTCTATAGTTTGTGGCCTGATTAACTTCACCAAATATGGTCTCAATTTTCGAAGTTTTGCATGAAACCTTTTGCAACAAGATTCTCTTGTTCCAGTGTATCTTGTGATTTGTGATTTATACAAACTGTGTTTGAGTGGCATTTTAGTCCTATGTTTACTAGTTAAATTTATAATTGTTTGTGTGATCAGACAAAAACTTGGGTTCACTAAACTATTGACACAAGTCCATTTATTAGCTTTATGACTTCACTGTGCTTAGAAAACCCGATCAGCTCCTCCACCCCCCACAAAAAAAAAACGAAAACTAATTGTTCTTGCAATTCATGGGTGCAATTTTTCTCAAGAGATCAGATCCTACTGGGTGAGAATTCCTGGTGGAAATAAGACCAGCCGTTTGTAGTTATAAGCGAAGTGTTATTATTGAAGAATGATTTTTCAAAGTTTCCTCCAGCATTTCATGAGCACGTTTTATTGAATCTAGGAACAATAACGGGCTTAAGTTCCACTATAATATGCTTTAAATTAGAGAAATGATTGTGAGTTAAAAAATTATTGTGAACTTAGTTAACCAAGGAAAAGTGGGGGCTAGTCAAGTGAATGATAGCTTGGTTGCATAAGCATCTCGATAAATTATTGGACGATATAAATATACTTCCTCTCTCGATTCTTGATGTTTCGACCCAAAAAAGAAGATTTGATGTAGGACTTTCAGATAGGGTGTAAAAATTGTGTTTTTGCATTTTAACATTTAGATTTCTCTTTTCCCGGTGGCGTTGTTTGAGAGAAAATGCCTCACTGCGTTTCTTATTTGGCATACTTATATATATCGGAATGATATCATCCTATGCTCTAGGCATCGCTTGAAAAGAGTTAAAGCAGAGAGAATAGGTTTAACTTAGAAAGATGCAGAAGTCTAAAGAAAGCATTCAGTAAATCAACTGAATTAAATTTGAAAATGCATTCAATAGATAGTGGACGGGAAATATGTTTGTAAATGACTTGTCTCTTTGGTATTTGTAAATGAGTTATGTTCAAGCAACTTTTGGTGCGACAGCTCAGAGGATTTAGTTTTTTATATCTATTTTAATGAGGGAGTAAATTCTCCGTTACGCAAACAAGCTTTGCACTTGCAGTATTTAATCATAGCATGAATTTAGAGTAACTTGAACCTTATCCTAACACATCCAAGTCAAACACAAAACTGCAACTCACCCCGGCATAATAAACCTCAAACTTACTAAGTAGGTGCATTCCTTCCCTATAACTTTAAATCTACTGAACAACATTTCAGTGATCACTAACTTCGAGATTTATGTTTGCATTTTTCCTTTGAGAATGGAGACACAAGCTGGAAAGAGGTTCTCAGCAATACGGCCAGTCAGATGAAAGCTAAGAGTGCTGTAATATATTGAAGCCTCCTTTGGAAGAACTTATCTACAACTTATTTGAGCTTATCTTATCACATAAGTACTTTAAATAAAAATTATAGATGTTTGAAAAAGTTTATGAAAATAGCGTATAACTCCTCTATAAATCCATTTTAGCTTATTTCAATAAGCTTCATGAAATAAGCTTTATGGAAAAGTTTATCAAAATAAACAACAAAAAGCTTATGCGGAAGCCAATGACTAGTAATTCAGATGACAAAATTGTCCTTCTAAAATTGTGACTGCCTTTCCATCTCCATTCACTCTCCATTCCAACTAGCAGCTCTTTCCTTCCCTCAAGTCTATCACTCCGTCATCTCTTCACCTCTCCTGATCAATTGGTGAGTTCTCCTCTTCTCCATCCTACTCCTTCATGCTTCGTTTCTTCCTTCATACCAGAAATTTTTGGTCCAACCAGAAATTTCTAGTATGAACCAAAAATTGCTGGGTCAAGTTTGTATATGCATCAATTGCTCTATTTAGTTATTATGTAGATTTCAATTTTCAAAACGACGAAGCAGGATTTTTCTCAGCTACCAGATGCACATGTTCTGTTTGATTATTTTGGGATGTGGAGAATTCGATTATTTTTATTTTATAATTTACATAAATATAAAAATCATTTGTTTGTTTGTGACACTGATCTTTCCTAAGTAGGATCTGAATGTAGCAGATTGTAATCACCAAAGAGTCTATAAAGTAATGCTGCAGAAAGCAAGAAAAGTAGCAAACAGAGAGAAGAAAGTTTAACAAGTTAATTATATAGCAAAATAGAGAGAAGAAAATTTAAGAAGTTATATGAGTTGAGATAACCAAGTTTTAGAATTTGATGTTGATGGGTGACACTTAGTACATTGTGTTAGATCATCAACTAGACCAAAGCAATTGTGTTAATAGGCATGATTTCTTTTCTCATAAATTAAAGCATCCAGTAGAATCAATGAACTAATGAGTTCTTTAATGTCTCCCGTCTTCAATGTGAGGGATGAACTCTATTTGAGAAGCAACTGTACCCATTTTTTGACAAGAAAAATGGCAGTTAAAAGTCATATGAAAAACAGAGTGCAAAGTGCAATTGAACCCAAATAAAACTGAAGGTACAAAGCACATTACAAGTCCGAATGAGAAGCAGAAAATTTCATTAGCTTAGCACATTACTTACTAGAGGCTTCTCAGAAAATAGGTTCCATAATTGACTATTGTATGACAAAGATAATGCAAAAGAACAAGGCACAGTAAACAACCACATATAGTGTATCTTGTTTTCTTGAACACCGCAATCCAGACTTCTAATGAAAATATTACCAACATTACTTTCATTGCTTTAATCTTTCAACACTGAAAATTCAAATACTGAATCGGATATGAAATTGATAATGATCATTTACTGTTTACATTGGTCTTGGCTAGCTAAAGTCATTCAAAGAGGGGCAAAGCTTAACGGACGTCTTGTTTGAATTTGAATTTGTTTGGGATTCCCTTGTTTTGTTTGTGTGATGTTTAAAAACATGGCTGTGGAATCCTGATTAGTTTGATTTGGATTAAAATTCCCTCGTGTTGTTTGTGTGATGTTTAAAAACGTAGTTGTAGAATACTGATTTGGTTGATTTGGGTCAAAATTTGTTATGCCACAATCCGATGCATTTGCTATGAAGAGCTTTGTTTAATTTGAATGGGTTTTCTTGCATTGCTTATATGTTTCATTTTTTATTTGAAAATCACTACCATAATATTATTAGCAATGAATTCAAACCAAGTTATAATAGTGGTGGTGGGAAGACACAAGGCTTATTAGAATGAAAAAAATCTTGACATGTCTATGAAAGTATGTGTTAAGTAAGTACGGACTAGGAATAAACCATACACTCACTTTAATAAAATAGGGTGGGCAAATGTGATCAAAAATTTTAATGAACAAACAAAATTATCTTATGAGTACAAGCAAATAATTTAAATTAATTAGTTCTAGTTTTTATTTTTAGTTTTTTTTAATTTTTTAAAAATTATGTTAAATACTCATTTATCCAAACACTTTAATTTTATAAGTATTTATGATGAACTTTTCAATAATTTCAATTGTTATAAATGCTTATGTAGTATTGCATCCAAATACTTTAAAATATTATATAAATACTTTTCAAAATGTGCATCCAAACACAACAACGTATTGAATTAAGTGCTTATGATATAAACTCTCATCTAATAAGCGTTTAGACATAAGTGTTTAATTAAGTTATTTACTCAAATGGAGCCTGACTCAGGGTTTAATATGGCCTGGAGTCCAAGGTCTTGAAATTAAACCATTCTCTTGAGCGTCCTTATGCAGTGAGGTGCTTTCCCAATATACACTTTAGAACACGACCAGATGAAAGTTACAGCCAAACGTTTCACCCATAAAATCTTCTGGGCTTTTGCCGATCCAGGAGACCACCAAGAGTAGCCAATGCATCTTGAAACTTCTGTATCTTGAGGAAGCCTCTGATCATAGATTTTTCATTTTCTGAGAATTTTGCTTTGTCCATGACCATATTAATGAGTTTAATAAGGGTGTCCTCCATGGATAAAGAACAAAGTCCTTCAGCCAAGAAGACAAATGATGAGAACTCTGGCAAATGTCCTTTCTCCAACATCTCAAATGTAAAATCAACAGCCTCTTGAATTGGCCCTCCACCATTACAGAGTCCTCTGAAAACAATCTTATATGTTACAGCATCTGGCAGGTGGGCCTTCTCTATCATTTCTCTGAAGAGCCTCATGGCTGCCTTTGTTCTTTTTCTTCTAAAGAGTGATTGAATTACAGGGTTATAAGCATGTGGAGTCAAGATCATACCTTTCATTTGGACAGATCTGAGGAGCCTACTTGCAACTTCTGTCCTACCTGCCTTGCATAATCCCCCAATAAGGGTCCCATAGGTAACAATGTCTGGCTCACAGCCATTGGAAGTCATAGTTTGCACTATATCAGCTGCCTTCTTTATATCTCCTCCTCGGCAGAAGTATGTAAGCAATGAATTATAGGTAAACTTGTCAGGCTTTAATCCTTCCATAATCATTTGATCCATAAGCTGAGCAGCATCTTCCACTCTCTTGCTTTTACAGAGGCCGTCTATGAGAGTGTTATAGGTTACTGAATTTCTTGACACCCCTTGGAGTTCCATCTGATCAAAGATCTCCTCTGCTTCTTCAATTCTTTTGTTTTTGCACAAACCATCTATCAAAGTATTGTAAACCACCACATTCCTAGCACAGCCACTTGACTCCATTTCTTTCAGCAATATCAAGGCCTCTTTAGGTGTTCTTCTCGAACAGAGGCTATCAATCAATATACTGTATGTAAATTCATCAGGTTGACATCCTTTCCTCTTCATCTCCTCAAATAGTTCCATTGCAATTTCATGGTTACTGGTCAAGCAGAGACCTTGTATCAAAGAATTGAATGTACAAACATCAGGCAATATACCCTTGCTCGTAAGAACATGAGCAATTTCAGTGGCTGCCTCAACATGGTTCTCCTTACACAAGGTGTTAATCAGTGTGTTATAAGTAACGGTATTTGGGGAACAATCCCTTGAAACCATCTGATGGAAAATTTCAACTGCCTCATCGATTTCCCCCAATCTACAGAGTCCAGAGATCAAAGTGTTATAAGTATATACGTCCAGATCAAATCCCTTCTCAAGCATAACATCCATGATTTCCAGAGCATGCTTCACATGGCCTATTCTACATAATCCATTCACCAAAGCGTTAAAAGTAACTTGATCAGGGTAAAACCCCTCATCTGACATATCTTGAATAAAACTCAGGGCTTCCTCAACTCGACCTTCTTTGCAAAAGCCATTTACCAGAACATTAACTGACACATTGGTCAGCAGACACCCAGATTCTACCATCTGGTCTTTAATCCTTAACGCCCCCTTCATGTCACCTTCCTCAATAAAACCTTGCATCAGTGTTGTGAATGTTTTCTCATCCGGTGACAACCCATAATTTGGCATCTCTTCCAACATCAAAATGGCAGGCCTCAACTGATGGGCTTTACAGAGAGCCTTTATCAAAATATTGAAGGTTGAAACATCTGGCTGAATTCCTGTGCTAACCATCTTTGAATGAATTGTTTCGACAAGTTTAAGTTTGTTGCTGTTGACAAGTACATTCAGCAAGAAATTGTAGAAATGCGTGTCAGGTTTGAGTCCAAACTCATCTTCCATTACTTCCAGGACACCGTTAATTTCTTCATATAACTGAAAATTCGCATAGCTCTCAATGAAAATATAGAAAATACCTGTATCATCGACACAGCCTGCGGACTTCATTTCTTTCAACACATGCATCATGGAATCAAAGGACCCCATTTTACCTAGCTTGTGAAGAATTTCCTGGTAAATTGACGAATTGGGCACGAAATTGGGTTGCTTTGAGGCCCATTCAAATATGTCAAGCGCTGAGGATTCATCCTTTTGGTGACGCAAGACATCCAAGAGTTGGGAGGGTGAAAAGTCAGGAGGGAGTTGCTGTGCCGGGGAAGGAGTATATGTCAAGGGCGAGCTAGAAGCCGAAGCAAAAGGAATAAAGAAACTGAAGGTTTGCGGTTTGAACGAGAAAGAGATGGGTTTAGAATGATAAACGGCGTAAGGCAGAGACAGGGGATGACAGGGTAAAGAAGAGAAAGCCATTAAGACAATTTAACAAACATGTGATGTGCAAGAAAAAGAAACAATGTCGTAAATCTAACTGAAGCAAGTTGAAACTCGGAGGCGAACTTAGAGTGTAAAGAGGGCAAGGACGAAGCTGGATAAGGAGGAAAGGAGTATGTTAACAAAACAGATGTCTGATGATAAATCTCGTGGCTCTCAGAAATAAAGTCATATTGAGCTTTCGGAAGAAATGATATATTCCCTGGTCAAAGATGAAAACAATTCCCATAAACAGCATGAAAGAGAAAGGTCATACATATCTATGTAAAATACTAAAATGTCAGGGCAATCACGTAAATGTGGGAATATTCATAAAGTGGCATTTTTTCCCTTCAAGAGAAAATGCAAATACATAACAGAACTTAATAAGCTCAGCTCAGCTGAATTTACTATTGCCGAGTATTAGGGAATTAAACATTCACCGATACGCAAGCAATGACAGCAATAACGTATCACCAACATCAGTAAAGAAAATAAAGACATTCTAGCAAATTTAGGATCAAAACTACGATGATTAATACAGGAAAAAAAAATAACCCATACAATCAGAAGAACAATGTTATGAATTTGAACACCGGTAACAATATTAAAAACGCACAAATCCCATTCCGGTTGCTAGTATAGGGTAGAAACCAAATATAAGAAGCCGGGATTCATCAAGAGCATTTGCAATTTCCGCAAACTCAAGCGGGTCCGCCCGCATAAAAAGACTATAATTGAGAAAGCCAGTGCAGAAAAAGAGAGAGAAACGAACCAGGGCTAGATCCTACGAAGATGGCCGCTCTCCTCTCCTTCTACTCACTCGAGGTTACCCCAGAAGACGAAAGCGTTAACGAGTAGAGTTTGGAGCCGAGTAGCCTACCTATTATCACTGTTAAATCAATCCCGGCCGACTTGGAGCCATTTATTTATTTATTTATTTTTTAGACAAATAGAAATATTTTTATTAAGAACTCATTTGGCAAGCAATAAAGTTGAAAAAAATAAAAGAAAGAAAAGATGAAAAGAAAAAAGATAAAAGATAAAAGAAAAGAAAGATGAAGAAATGTGTTTGATATGTGATAAAAAATAATAAAGAAAAATGAAAAAAAAAATGTATTTGGCATGTATATTTTTTATGAAAATACTACTTAATTAATTTTTTTAAACAAATATAATAAAAAACAAAAATATCCCTCTAGATCTCACATCCCTCTCAGTCACATTGTTATGGTTTTCATTCTCGAGACTTTATTCACGAAATATTGTATTAGTATTGAGACCCATTTTTTTTTCTTTCTCATTCTCGACACTTCATCTCTCTCTGGCTTTTGTTATCTTTGGCATTCTTGAATCTTCGACTGTGGTGTCGAGTGATGGATGGGCAACAAAGTAGTACTCTCGAAGAACAGTAGTGAATAGAGTAGTGGAAGATTTCAGTGGAGATTGTCAGCTGAAGACAAGGTTTCAGTGGAGATGTGAGGAAGAATATTAACGAGGAAGCATAATACCGGATGGTGATGATGGTTCTCCTACTAAAACGATCCACAAGTGGATCTCTAACATCCTCAGACCTGCAAGTGATAAAGATTCAAGATGTAGTAGGGGTGTTTTGGACATTTCTCTAGTTTTCCATTGGAAAAACCGGTTTAAGGGAGACTATAGCTCGATTTTCTAGCAATTTTTTCCTTCTTCTGTAGCTAATACCCTACCAAACAAGATGAATAGAAGAATATGTAGGATTTCCATTGCTAGTCACTAAATATTTCTCTTACCAAACGTGCCCTAAAGGTATTAAATTTGGGATATATGAGATAATACATGACCTTAGAATAAAACAATTACAGTTCAGACCTAAACTCATGAGATAACAGGTATATAAATTTAGAGCAACACACCCTAAAATAAAATAGTACATAGGTCTTAACAGAGGCAACACATCCATAGACCAAAAGGATTAAGGCTAATAAAGCCTAACCCAAAGAGCTAACCATATTTTTGCTTTTTTTTTTAATGAGGCTACACACCTTAAACCTATAGCAAAGAGTGTCTTCAAGCAACCCAGAGAGATACAATGCTATCACAAAAGCCCAGCTAACTATCACTAAAGGCCCAAAAACTACCAAAACAAGATAGAGATGACTAAAAAAATGAAGCAAAGTTTGCATTATTGGAGCCCTCCCTCAACCTGAGCCTCGTATATCCATCGACTACATCACGCCCAACGCTGTTAGCTAACTTGCCTTCATCGGTGAGGACATGGGCTCCAAGGAGCCGACAAAATCTTCCTGCCCAGTAAACCTTTGCAAGTCTCCTCTACCTCCATCGTCATCGATCATGGATGAGCATTGAAGAACGACGCTACATCTGGATCATTTTTAGAGAGGTTTCTCGCTGATGAACAGCTCAACCTGTCTGTTGATCTGGAGTGTCTATGGCATCTTGTGTACAACCTTTATATAGAGAATTGGTAGCAACCAGGATGAAATCTAGGACTGTGCAGTGAAAGATAATTTAGGATGAAACCTTAGCAGAGGACAAGAAAGGGGAGAGAACAGCGAAAGAGACAGATTTAAGGTGGGTCTTCGTCGCTGAAGCTTGATGGAAACCATTAATGAAAAAGACAACAGTGTTTTGCTAAGCAAGGTTAGAAGCAGCAAAGGACTGTCATGGCAAAGCTTTAGGGTTGAGATGGATCAACAAAACTCTTCCAAAGAAGAGAGGAAGACTTCTACAAAGAGAAGGGGAAGCTCTCTCACAGAGGAGAGGGAAAAAAGAAGAGT
The DNA here is from genome assembly GCA_037074585.1 of Biancaea sappan. NCBI lineage: Eukaryota > Viridiplantae > Streptophyta > Magnoliopsida > Fabales > Fabaceae > Biancaea > Biancaea sappan. The sequence goes on along the minus strand of CM073496.1, from coordinate 49,354,619 downwards.
GAGAGGGAAAAAAGGGCAACCCTCACCAACAGTGATGATGGCAATGTAAAAACCCTAGCATGGCAGTGACTTGGAGCCATTTAGCGGGTCGAATTGCCAGCTTTTTAGTTTTATGTAACCACGAAATTGCCATTGATTCATTAGTTGGATTGGGCCACGATTTGCCCAGCCTCTTATATGTTGATTTAATATCTAGAGGAAATTTGGGCTATATATCAACACTAATAACTTTGGGCTTTAGTCTGATTGATTGTTAGTTGTCAATTATATTCTCAAAGGTGCAAGCATGACGAGGGCTTTTTTTTTTTAATTAGATGTCTAAATTTGAGTACACATATAATTGTTAAGATATTGTCTTTAAATCTGAATATTAAATAATTAAGATTGTTTGTTCTTTTAACATTTAAACACATATAAATAGTTTATAAAAAAAGTATATATAAATAATTTTCAAATAAATGAATAACTAAACATTTGTTGTTAATTACTATCTTTAAACATGATGTTATAAAATTTGTTATTAATGATTTTATTATTTTTTAATTTTAAATCATTTTATACATATAGTAATATGATTTAAATTTGTTATATTATATATAAAAATTCTCCCTTATATAACAATAACAATATTTGGTTTTGATGATTAAAGTAATTTTTCACATTTAGAATGGTGCAAGTTTAAATATTTTCAAAAACTTTATTATAATATCTCAATAAAACAATCAACACTCAACAATGTGAAAATCAATATTAGATTTGAAAATTTTCAAACTTGTTCCAATATTTATTTTATTATGATCTATTAACAAATACACTTAATGAACTGGAATCTAAATAAATTAAATTTAAACCCCATTAGAATGTAAACAGATATCCATTAATTTAATTTCTTGTGTGGTATTTTATGTATCTCCTAAAGTAATGTTCATCGTTTGACCAAAAATGAATTATTAATTACATTGATAAGAAAGTCATATGAGGAAAAAAAAATTGACATTGATTTAATACTGTTGACAAAAAAAGTTGATTTTTTTTTTACTTCATTACAAATAGTTAATGAGTATAACTGTATAAGCATAGCTTTTTTTTTTCCTTGGACATCTAATAGAGATCTAGCTACATACCTCAAAAACAAAGGATAAAAATATTTGGTCATTGGGCTACGTATAGAGCCCATGTTTAATATTGACGAAGGGACGTTTTAGGGTAGCACCGAGCTATGCCTATGTACGCTAGAAACTGTGCTACTTCGAACCTGTCAGGAACACATTGGGATGGAAGCAGCTTGTTTGCTTTTCTCCCAAATGGCACTGTTTCTCTTTTTTTTTTTTGGTTTTAGTAATGCTTTTTTCCCCCCCTAAAACAATTTGATGGATCACCTTTCTCATTCCTTCGCTGCCTCCCACCACTGCTCTCTTCTCTGTTCCCAGTGCCTGACAAGGGGATTGATCAAAATTTGCATAAAAAAGAATCAAAAATAAACACCCAGGAAAGCTTCAAAGGACTTACGCTAACCCATAGTGATATCACCTTTACACTGGCTATCTCTCAAACTATTAACAATTCCCAGGTAATTTCTCATCTTAATAAATGGGAATGAAACAAATTTACTTTTCCTAGTCCTTTGAAATCATCATAGACTTTTAAAAAGTTAAGAGAGAAAAGTGGATGCCACAGAGAAATTGACTGGCAAGTGATCAGTAAGCCAAAAATAAAGGAAGACATGGTATCTTAGATCCTTGCTTGATAAAAAAATTAGAGATAAAAAGATGTAATATTCCAAGAATTTATATGAATATTTAAAGTATATTTTGAAGTTTATTGAAAAATTTAATTACATGAAAAATATTTTTTTTTAAAATGGGAATAGAAATTTTCAAATTTTAATTTGGAGAATTTTTACAAATTCTCAAGGACCTAAGTGAACAAATCTTACAAGTTAGAGTGGCTATGAGTAATTTTAGCCAAGGAAAATTGAATTACTTGGAGAGGGAAACATGTGCGCCTTACATCTATTAGATTAAAATTGGAGCTTTTTGGGGGAAGCTTCATCCGGTGAAGCTTGCAAAAAAAGAAAAAGAAAAAAAAGGAAGAGATGTTTTGTATAATTTATACAAAAAGACAAGCATGTGGTCCAATATGTCTATCTCCTTTCTCTTATAGATTAGAAACTTTTGGAGAGGATTAAGTGCTCTCAAGAAAAAGGAGTTTTAAGGAGAGATTGAGAGAGAGAGAAAGACGAGAGCTTGGGAGAAGGAAGGAGAAGCCTTGTTATGGAGATCACCTCTTCTCTTTTTTGTCATGAAGCAAGGTTTATCTTCTTTTCCTTTTCTCTTTTTCGTTTTCTTCTCCCACTCTCTTTTTTTATCATGAGCTAAGAACCCTAGAGACCAAACTGATGGAAACATGGTCATGGGTGTGATTCTTACCGTAAAAAAGAGCAAGGCAGCGGTAAGCTTGAATCCTTTGAATCTATGAGCTTAATTCATTTCTTTTTGTTTAGTTTCCAGGTAGAGATGATTATACAAGCTATTATAGATTAAAAATGAAGAAAAACCAACATAAGGCATGAATTAAGAATCAAAAATCGAAGGAAATGGTAAGGAGACGAAGAATAATGTTGATTATGTTTTTGCATAATTTTTCTTTACTGCTAAGAATGTTTTGGACTGTTTAAGGTACCAAACGAACTTCAATGGTTATGAAATTTAATAATCAATTGGATATGGTGTCTAAGATTATGCTTAATTTATTCAAAATTTTCTGGGTTGGTTTAGTGCCCCTAATATACCTAAAATAGTGATTGAAATTTGTAAAGGGTAGAACAAGATTGATTTATCATGCTACTGGCCTTACGTGTTTTTAGATAACCAAATCAATTCCTAAAATCATGAAATTTTTATGAGGAGCTCCTAACATGTTATTAATCTAATATGGAAAGTTTCAAGCTCATTAAAATTGGTTTTCTTGGTCAAATAATTATGGGAATAACACTTTGTTCAGTGCAGAGCAAATCTGGGCAATTTCGAAAATTAATTTGGTTTTAATAGCTAAAGACCTCTTTTTGATATGAAATATCTATACAATTAGCTAAGACATGAAACTAATGATCTGCAAAATTTCATAGCATTTGGACATGGTTAACTAAGTATAAAATGCATAACACAAAACCTGTTCAGAATTTAGACAGCTTTGACCTTTAGCCACTAATGAGTTCTTTAGTAAGGCCTAAAGATAGAATTAAATTATGAAATTTTTATCCTAATATATTAACATATTAATAAGGATTTGTACCAAATTTTATAATTTTTGGAGCTATAATTTATTCCCAGAAATTTCTTAGATATTGGTTCTGATTTTAGCCTCAAAATAAAAATAAAGTTAAATGATTAATATATTATGTTTCGAATTGTTGTTAATACTTGTTAGAATTAATTTCTAAGTTTATGATGAGGCTCTTGGTGTTTCTTTTTTAGTATAAAGTGTAGAAATATAGCTTAGACTCCAATGAGGGATCTAATCTTGCCTTGTTTGATTTATTTTTAGAATTTTATTTCCTAGAGATGTAATAAGTAATGGATGAATATATTTTTTTATATATTTTGATTGAACTTGCAAAGGAAATGCATGTGAATGATTGATGATTATGAATAACATGGATTTATTAAAGTTTATGATGTGCATATGGATGCTCTTATTTGGGCATGTGATTGTATTTGAAAGAAACAGAGATTTTAGACACTTTTACGTTCCTTTAAGGACGAGGGTGAAATAAGGTTGAATTGTTTGACATCCCTTTAAGGATGAGGATGAAATAAGGTTGAATTGCTTTAATTTGAAGGCGAGGGTGAAATAAGGTTAACTCCTATGGGTAGAGATATAGCCTACGGGCAGATGATATAGCTTACGGGCGGGGATATAGCCTACGGGCAGAGGATATGCCTACAGGTGGGGATATAGCATACGGGCGAGGATATAGCCTATGAGCAGAGGATATAGCCTACAGGCAGAATACGCATACAGGCGAAGATATAGCCTATAAGCAGGATACGCCTACAGGCGAGGATATAGCTTATGAACATGATACGCCTTCAAACAAGAACATAGCCTATGGGCAGGATACGCCTTTGGGCAGGGACATCGCTTACGGGAGAGATGACGCCTTCGGGCGAGGTATATGTAAATATTTATGAACTCTCTCATGATGTTTTCCTCTTGACATATATTTACTTCATGAATTATTTATGTTACGAGTACTCTTATGTTTATGCATAATTATATGTACTTTTGGCATGCATAGTCGAATGTGCGTGATAGATAGGACTAGTTTTTATGGTGAGCCAAGTGGATTGAACTTACCCCCTCACAGTTTTAAGTATAAAAGGCTTTTTAGCTTCGATCACGTGAATGCCAAGAATACCTCCCTTTTGTTTAGGGTAAAGGTATAATACCTCAGTTTATATCAAGTTGTAACTCTAGAAAAGCTCTGTAATCAAGTAGTGATATGAACCCAACTATCATGCTGAAAAAAGAAATTCTCAATTTTACATCATTGATTTTGAGACTAAATTTTTCCTACGATTTGGGCGACACTAATCAAAGATAGTATTGGACCAAGGAAGATTAGATTAAATACTTTTATTTTAATTTAATGTATTTGGGGTTTTTGTTATATTTGTAGCCCAATTAGAGTTGATCATTTGATTTAGTTTTCTACTGCATGTAGCTTGAAGAGCAAGCTAATTGTTTCCTTTTTCAGTTTTTGGAAGTTTTATTTTCTTTGTTATAGGCTATTAGTTTCCTTTTAGCTATTAGTTTTCTTTTTCTATAGTATGCTTTGTAATGCCTTTAAATAGGCCTTTTCATTCAATAAAAATGAGAATACTTTTGTGAGAAAAATTTCTCTTTAGTTCTTCGAAGAACTTTTGAACTTATCATATTTTGTCTGTGGCATTCATACTTTGACTTATCAATCAAGTTTCCATCCCTTGATTGTGACGTCTTCGTCATACTAAGGTTCATACCTCTTTATAGGTGTTGGGTTGCAGTTTTCATCCAAATATATAGTAGAACAGTCCTAGGGACTAATTTTTGTTACAAGTTTTGTCACAAGTTGGCGAGGTTCATATCATTTGGTATCAAAGCCTGGTTCTAGTCTCAGGTTTGTCTATTATTTATTGTGTTTCTTTTCTTCGTGTTTATCTCAACCTTAACTTTCTTCTTCTTTTCCAATCCATTTTTCAAAAAAAAAAAAAATTTCTGCACTATTCATTCTCATATTGTTCATCAGCGTACTGTTCATGCAATTTTTCTGGGTCAAAATTTTTTTTGTTTCATTATTTCAATATTCTAATTCTTTGTTTTTCATTTTTTTTTCTTGAATTCCCAATTTTTTTTTAAAAAAATCTTAGCCTTACAAAAATTTTGCTTCTTTGTTTGATTTATTATTATATTTATTTAAAACACGAATGAAATTGAGTACACCATTCTTTAAGTGAAACACGTGAGAAGTGTGAAGTAAGGTCTTTTATTTTTCACTAACGTCTTCTTTGTAAAAAAAATGTCTAAAGAAAGTACTTCAGAAGATGCTATGGGTAAGGTTGATACAAAGTTGATAATAGAGGCTTTGACAAGAGAAATGAAAAGAATCTTAAAGGCGGAGATGAAACCAATTCATGAAAGGATAGAGCGAATAATGTTCAATTTCCAAAGGGGGCGGCCTAGGCGTTTCAATATACACCATGAGAGACCAAGGCATACACATGACTTGGATTGCAAGAATCTACAATTCGCTTTGAAAGTTGTAGATTCACCCAAGAAGCCATCGCCTAAAGATACTTTTGCAAAAGAAAATTTTGAAACTGATAGAAATTAGGCTTAAGTTCAAAAATTTATTAGTAATGCAAGTAAAGTAGAAGATGAAAAACAAGAGAAAAAGCTAATGAGTGTAGTAAGGGAAAATACTAATGAGTGTAGTAAAGCTAAAAAAACCTGTAATTTAATTGAATGAATGTTTATTTATAATTTTATGTATCGTTATAAAAAGGAAGATGACTTTGTGATCATCTACATTTATAAAAATTTTGATTTGTTTTAAATTAAAGAATACTTGAGATAACGAAAGTAAGAATTTTAAAGAAGTTTTAGGCTTACAATATGGTGTGGGGTTAGGCACCGTCTGCGCTGGTCACGGGCACAAATTTGGGGTGTGACAAAAGAAAAACAACAGACCATCCTATTAGTGAGAAGATTAATCTCTTGTTATGATAAAAATTACACTAGGCAAGTATTTATGGTTGAGAGCAAGTATGAGAATTAGATTGCAGTTACAGGGGTGGTACAATAGACTACAAAGAGACAGTGGTGGCAAAATGGAAGAAAGTTTAAGGAAAGATATCTCTCCATACTCATTGCCTTTTAGATATATGTGCTAGGCTAAGATACTTCATCTTTCGCGAAGAACTTCATGTGGTGAGTTGTATATTCACGAACCATTATCCTCAAATCTCACATTATGAACCTTTAAACACAAAAATGTTTGAGAAGAAGACTTAAAGAGGCCTTGATATTGCTGGAAGAAATGGAGTCAAGTGATTGTGCTAGGAATGTAGTGGTGTACAATACTTTGATAGATGGTTTGTGCAAAAACAAAAGAATTGAAGAAGCAAAGGAGATCTTTGATTAGATGTAACTCCAAGGGGTGTCAAGAAATTCAATAACCTATAACACTCTTATTGACGGCATCTATAAAAGCAAGAAAATGGAAGATGCTGCTCAGCTTATGGATCAAATGATTATGGAAGGATTAAAGCCTGATAAGTTTACTTATAATTCATTGCTTGCATACTTCTGCCAAGGAGGAGATATAAAGAAGGTAGCTGATATAGTGCAACTTACCCCGGCATAATAAAACTCAAACTTACTAAAGTGGATCGGCAAAAGCCCATAAAATTTTGAGGTTTATACATTTTAGGTGTTTAAAGGTTCAAAGTGAGATTTGAGGAAGATGGTTCATGAATATTCAACTCACCACAAGAAGTTCTTTGTAGAAGATGAATTATCTTAGCCTAGCACATATATCTAAAAGGAAATGACCCCCACTGATATAGAAGTGAACGTGGAGAGACATCTTTCTCTAAAATTTCTTCCACTTTGCCACCATTTCATCTCTTTGTAGTCTATTGTACCTGTAATATCCAATATATTTTAAAAATTTTGCGAACTATGATAAATTTATTTTGGAGAAAATAATTCTCCTGTCTGTTTAAATTTTGTATGCTTATGTGAATCTTAATTGTGCATGTTGTTGAAAATATAGATGTTATGATATGAAATTTATCGCATAGGTAAAATATGGTTTGGGCATAAGAAGAATTTAAAAAGAAATTGTGAGAAAAATAATGTTATATTTAAGAAAATCCTTTTAGGAACTAAAATGAAAAGGACTAAAGTGAAAAGAAACCTAAGAGTTGAGGAGAAAGGATATTTTCTCTTTAAGTTTTCAATAGTAATCAATAATTCGCTCCTTCGTGAAAAATATGTGTGCATAGTGAACTGAATTATTAAAGTGCATAGTAACTAAATTATTAAAGCCTATAGTAACTAAATTATTAAAATGCATAGTAAATTGAATATTTTATTAGCGCATAATACCCTGACTTTTCTTATAAATAGGCCCTTCTATTTTACTTCTAAACTCATACCTTCAGTTTCTCTTCCTTCTTCTCCTCAAATTTTCTTGCTTCGACGTTAGGGCTTTGAAATCATAGGCCTTTTCTCCTCAGCCTAGAACCAAGGTGAGGATATTATACTCTTTTGAATTCTTGCAATTTGTTAGAGGTTAAATTCTTAGTCTGCTCTGTGGTTGCGACTTTAACTGATCATTCACATCAAAAAAGAATTATCATCGATTGTTTGAAAATTTTTTTATTTTCTGATTACCGGAATAGAGTATGAAACTATAAATAATACATGTCTAAAAAAGGACTGGCTAAGGAAAAACTTGATACTTAAGAGCGTCCTCCTTTTCTTGAGAATTTTTCTAGTGTACTCTTTTACGACTTACATTTGTTATCTCCAATATAAATAACATTTGTATATATAAATAGTATCTATATATATCCGTACATATGAATAGTATTTGTATGTGTCTGTAGTATGAATAGTGACTGTACATATGAATAGCTTTTTGTACAAAAGCAACCTTGACTTTCTGTATCTGAACTTCGTGAAAATCTTCATAGCGAAACTTGAAATCCAGCTATGTGCTCCTTTTTATAATAACTCGGAAAGGTGACTCGGACACGGAACCTATGTAAGTGGATGATATTGCTCACCAATTTTATTTACTTTTATTCCAAGTACAATATAAATTTCACCTCATATCGTAATTAGATTTCCTATTTAATGATGATAGCTAGATACTGGAATTCATTATTATGTTGATAATAATTATGATTGAGAATGTAATTATACGCATAGAATGGTTGAGAGCTTGACCCAAGATACTAATACATGTAAATATACACATAAAATGGTTAAGGGCTTGACCCAATATACCAATGCATATAATTATACACATAGAATGGTTGAGGGCTTGATTCCTAAAGATACCAATACATGTAATAATTGTGAACATGAATATAATGGGACTAAACATAAACCGAATACAGAGGAACCTTGGATATGAATACAATTATTCTTATTGTGATAATGATTATGATATTTGTACTTGTGATATATTTATTATTGTATAGTCATTTACTCACTAAGTTTTGATGATCTCACACTTTTTATGAATATTTTTTAGATACAGTGGATGAAAATAAAGGAAATCTGCAGGAGAATTAGTATTCTTTGAGGATACTTTCCATGTTCACTAGAGGCTTATAAATTCAAAAACTCAGGAAATGATTTGTAACTCTATAAGTCACCTAGGCTTGAAAAATTATATCATACTATATGATATTTGACTTGTATTTACTATTTTACTGTGTTGAAGATTATATATATATATATATATATATATATATATATATATATATTGTGTGTGTGTGTGCAGAAATATCATTCTTGGAAAATTTATGTTTGCATAGTTGTGGACTTTAGTACTAATTAGAGATTTTATGAGATACTATGGAGGTACACCATCGAGTTTATAGAATTACTCACATGTGCAAAATTAGAATGTGACAGTACCACCCCTGTAACTGCAATTCAATACCCATACTTGTTCTCAACCATAAATACTTGCCTAGTGTAATTTTTATCATAATAAGAGATTAATCATCTCACTTATAGGATGATTTGTTGTTTTTCTTTTTATCTCTAATTTTTTTTTCAAGCAAGGATCTAAGATACCTTGTTTCCTCTATTTTTTGCTTGGTGATCACTTGCCAGTCAATCTCTCTGTGGCATTCATTTTTCTCTCTAACTTTTTAACAGTTGATGATGATTTCAAAGGACTAGGAAAAGTAAATTTGTTTCATTCCCATTTATTAAGATGAGAAATTACTTGGGAGTTGTTAATAGTCTGAGAGATAGCCAGAGTGAATCTAGAGGTGATATCACTATGGGTCAGTGTAAGTCCTTTGAAGCTTTCCTAGGTGTTTATTCTCATGGGTGGTTATTTTCGATTCTTTCTAATGCAAAGTCTGATCATTCCCCTTGTCAGGGACTAGGATTGGAGAAGAGAGTAGTGGTGGGAGGTGGCGAAGGAATGAGAAAGGTGATCCATCATATTGTTTAGGAAAAAAAAAGTAGGACTTAAATGAAAAAAATTGTTGTAAAAATAACCTTATAAAAGACTTTGTATTTCAAAAGTTACAAGTTGATTTGGTCAACATTAGAAAATTAAAGGGATTGGTAGTTTTGATTTTTATATTTAAACTTTTTAAAACTTTTGTAATTGTCCTTTTAATTTTTTGTAATTGCATTTTAATTTCTTTTAAATTTATGTTTGCCTCAGTTATGGTTCTGTAGCTATAAAAAGACGTCATCCCCCTCATATTTAGAGAGACACACGATTATCTTCTTTCCTCCTATTCTCTGGTTCTTGAAGGAACACTCATAAGCCATTATTGCAAAATCAAATCAGACCGGCCGGTTCGACCAGTCTGATCGAGAACCGAAAGGTGGTCCAGTCCGGCTAAAAAAGCAGTTGGGGGTTGAACTTGAGTTGAACCTGTCGAACCAGGAAAACAAGCTGAATCGATCGGTTGGGTGGTTGAATCAGTTTTTTTTTTCCTGGAGGTAGTTTTTTTTTTGGGAAGTTTTTTTTTGCTATTGTCTATGGTTGTATGAGGCAGACAAAAGTTAATTTTGCAACTATCAAATATGTCATTGTTCAGATAAGCAAATAAAAAGAAACAAAAATGTAATCCAGAGAGAAGAAAAACTAAACATTATGAGGACTTGACTCACTCTTTTGAAATACAAAGGTTTTTTCAAGGTTATTTTCACAATATGATTTAGCTTGAAATTGTGGATATTATGAGTTGTGATGAATTATCAATTATGGATTAATCTATTTTTTATTTCTTTCACTTATTGTTATGAATTATCAATTATATTAAGTATTTTAATATTTTAAATTATATATATTTTTAATATTTTTTAATTATCACCGGTCCGACCACTAAACCTTAAATCAGTGGCTCTACCAATTCAATGACCGGTTCGGTTTTGAAAACTATGCTCAGAAGGGTCTGTTTAATGTTGGAAGAAGTTCTACAGATGCATAATAATTTTCTTAAGGACAATATCTCTTAAGATGCTACTCAGACTATGACTGTGTTTGTAACAATTTTTACAAAAAAAAAAAAAGAAATGATGCTGTTTGTGAGAAAAAGCATGCATGTGCTTTTCTAACAAGTTGCTTCTGTCCAACCATGTTCTTGACAGGTTATGGAGTAGCATAGCTTCTAGCGTACATAGGCATAGCTTGGTGCTACCCAAAACTAATATCGAGAAAAAAGACTGGACCTGTAGGTTAAATCGAGACCGCCCGTAAATGGACGGTATTGGATTGATCAATTTAGACATTTTTTTAGATCATGGATCGGCTCGCGGGCTTGCTACTTTATTTTTTTTTTAAAAAAAATACATTATTTAGTATAAATAATCTCACATTATCACATTTCTATATTTTTTAACCTTATATTCAATAAATATAATAAATTTGGATATAAAAACTTCTATAATTTTTTAAAAATAAATATAAAATTTTCAATTTAAATGTAATATAGTTAATTTTGAAAGAAAATATGAAAAATTAAGTTATTAGTTATTTAAAAAAATAAAGAATTAATATTTTACATGTATAAATGCTATTTTGATAAAAAAGTATTGAATTTTTACTTAAAAAATTTTAAAATTATATTATTTTAATATTTAAAAAAAGCCGAAGGCGGTCTTAAATTGGGTAATGAAGAGACCATTTAGGTCTTGGCTCGTGACGATAACGAATTGACTCGTTTAACAGTACTACTCAAAACGATCATTTGTCAATATTAAACATGAGTTTTATATGTAGTCCCATGACTATATATATTTTTATCTTTTGTTTTTGGGCCCTGTACCTAGATCTCTAGACATCCAATAAAAAAAAATTATGCTTATACAGTTATACTCGTTAATTCTTGTAATGAAGTTAAAAAAAATCAATGTCAATTTCTTTTTTTCTTCTCTTGTATGACTTTCTTATCAGTGTAATTTATAATTTGTTTTTGATCAAACGATGAACATTATTTTAAGAAATACATAAAATATCACATAGGAAATTAAATTAATGGATATCTTTTTACATTTTAATGGTTTAAATTTAATTTATTTAGATTCCAGTTCATTACGTGTATTTGTTAATAGATCATAATAAAATAAATACTGGAACAAGTTTGAAAATTTTTCAAATCTAATATGGAGTTTCACATTGTTAAACATTAATTGTTTTATTTAGATATTATAATAAAGTTTTTGAAAATATTTAAACCAGCACCATACTAAATGTGAAAAATTCCTTTAATCATCAAAACCAAATCTTGTTATTGTGGTATAGGATAGAATTTTTATATATAATATAATATATCTGAAACATATTACTATATGTATAAAATGATTTAAAATTATAAAATAATAAAAACATTAGTAAAAAATAACATCATGTTTAAAGATAGTAATTACAACGAATGTTTAGTTATTAATATATTTGAAAATTATTTATATATACTTTTTTTATAAACTATTTATATGTATTTAAATGTTAAAAGAACAAATAGTTTTAATTATTTAATATTCAAATTTAAAGGTAATATCTTAACAATTAAATATGTGTACAGATTTAGACATTTAACTAGTGTTGTAACCCTTGCATCAATTATAACTTTAAAAATTTTCTTAAATTATAAAAATAATAATAATTACAATTGATTTATATGAAACTTATGAGTTATGACATATACTTTTTAAACGTAAATATTTTGAATTGATTTATCAGTTCCATAATCAAATTTATTTTACCTACTCAAACTTTGATTTGAATTGATTTATTTATTTATTTAATAGAATAAATTTAAATGAATAAAATAGGTAAATTAATTAATTTGTTAATTTACAGATTTTTTGTTATTTGTTATAAATTATTTGTTGCACAGGTCGATGAATGATTGAATATTGATTCCATATTTACTTTTAAATACGTCTTTTTTTGTTTCAATCGAATCCAAAGAAGAAAAACATTGAAAGTTGCTACTACGTTTAGACTGGATTTTCAGGCCTAATATTTCGTCTTTCAATAATTTGATTTTCATCTCTTTCTTCAATTAAGGGATATGATTTAAAGACTAATATCTCAAATTTTGATTTCTATTAAATTAAGAACTATTTTGGAAATAAATTAAAATAAAGTCAAATAAAGGAAATTTTTAATTCACATATCAATTTCATAATCAATTTATTTTACCTATTAAAATAAATTCAAATTTATCAAAATAAGTAACTATGTGATGTCATTAATTTACCAAATTTATCAAATTTATTAATTTACCTAATTTATTCATTCAATCAAATAAAATAACAAAATTTACTAACTATTAATCTCACTAATTAATAATTATGATAATATATTCTGATAAAAGTATATTCTGCTATTCACTTTAACAATAACTCACATAATATATTAGATACATTAGGGCCCACATAATATATTATGATAATAATACTATAATTTTATAAATTTGTGAAACCTGTAAATCTTATGAGACTTATGAGTTATGATATATAAAAAACAAATTAATCAAATTGTATAAACATTCCACGAGTCAGTTGCACTGTTATTATCCAAGTCTCTATCAGGAGATTGTCTTGTTTCAAAACCAAGCATGAATGGATTTTTTTTTGTATGATACTTACTGTTATACTTAACAACACCAAACATAAACATTTCTCTCAATTATTTAACGCTTGAATTTACTCACAAGTAATCTCTTCACATGATCGTATATGTAATAATTATTAGAAGACAAAAAATAAACATAACATAAGTAGAATGAACAAAATAGTGCATATATAAATTTTAAATATAATGAAATTAAATTTACCTGAGAATCTTGTAAAATCATCTCCAGGCTAAAAATCTTCTTAGGCATATTAAACGATAAAACTGTCCACAACCTCACTACTTGAACCTTAATCCTTCAATCATCTCTTGATGTATTAATATCAGTAACGTCACTAAATGACCCTTTATTCAGGAAGCCATATGCGAAGTACAAATAGAATGAAAACTAATTATTCAGGAAGATGAGAGCAATACATGATAGTTAGAATGACCCTTTATTTATATAACATGAATATTGAACATAATAAATTGAATTTAATAAATGATAATAATATAGTAATTAATAGTATCAATTATATAGCAAATTTATTAATTATTAATATATCAAATAAATGATTATATATAATTATAAAGCAACCATATATGAACATTTCACAATGGTAAGTTAGTTTTTATACAGAAAATATTTATATAGAAAATATATTGCAATTGTTTATTTTTATATAATAAAAAATAATTTACCAAAGGATCGCATATTTTAATAAAAAACTTTACCCAATTTATCAATTATATAATAATTTATCCTATTTTTTTAAATTTATTTAATCTGATTATATAGTAATTATAACAATTATATATCGATTCATTCTAATTTTTTTAAATTTATTTAATTTAATATGATTAATTTATTAAATTTAATAATTTACCTAATTTATTTATTAAATTAATTTATTTAAATTTATTTTATTATATATAATTTAATAAATTATTGATAATTAATGCTTTAAAATAAAATTATTTTAATCTATTATATAAAATAGAAAAAAACACTTAGATAGTAGCACCTTTGAGAATATAATTGACAACTAATAATTAACTGGAGTAAGGCCCAAAGTTATCAGTGTGGGAATATGGCCCAAATTTCCTCTGGATATTAAATCAACGTAATCGTGGCCCAATCCAACTAATAAATCAATGGCAGTTTCGTGATTACATAAAACTAAAAAGCTGGCAATTCGACCCGCTAAATGGCTCCAAGTCGGCCCGGATGATTTTAACAGTGACAATAGGTAGGCTACTCGGCTCCAAACTCTACTCATTAACGCTCTCGTCTTCTAGGGTAACCACGAGTGAGTAGAGGGAGAGGAGAGCGGCCATCTTCATAGGATCTACTCCTCAACAACAAACCCTGGTTCGTTTCTCTCTCTTTTTCTGCACGGACTCTCTCAATTGTAATCTTTTTATGCGGGGCTGACCCACTTGAGTTTGCGGAAATTGCAAATGCTCTTGATGAATCCCGGCTTGTTGGTTTCTACCCTATACTAGCAACCGGAATGGGATTTGTACGTTTTTAATATTGTTACTGGTCTTCAAATTCATAATATTTTTCTTCTGATTGTCTGGGTTATTTTTTTTTCCTGTATTAATCATCGTAGTTTTGATCCTAAATTTGCTAGAATGTCTTTGTTTTCTGTACTGATGTTGGTGATACGTTATTGCTGTCATTGTTTGCGTATCAGTGAACGTTTAATTCCCTAATACTCGGCAATAGTAAATTCAGCTGAGCTGAACTTATTAAGTTCTGTTATGTATTTGCATTTTCTCTTCAAGGGAAAAAATGCCACTTTATGAATATTCCCCCATTTACATGATTGCCCTGACATTTTAGTATTTTACATAGATATGTATGACCTCTCTCTTTCATGCTGTTTATGGGAATTGTTTTCATCTTTGAACAGGGAATATATCATTTCTTCTGAAAGCTCAAGATGACTTCATTTCTGAAGCCTGAAAATGCTCTAAAAAGAGCAGAAGGTCAGTACAAGAAATGGGAATTTACTTTTATAATTCAATAATTGCATGCCTTTGTAGGAAGTTATGATTTGATTTTCAAATATAATAATGCAATTCACTCTTTCTATGTAAAACTCTATATACAGAATTAATCAATGTTGGGCAGAAGCAGGATGCTCTGCAAACTCTTCATGGCCTTATCACTTCAAAAAGATATAGAGCATGGCAGAAGACACTTGAAAGGATTATGTTTAAATATGTAGAACTGTGTGTAGACATGCGAAAAGGGCGGTTTGCAAAGGATGGGCTCATTCAGTATCGTATTATATGTCAACAAGTTAACGTTAGTTCACTGGAGGAGGTGATCAAGCATTTCATGCATCTGTCAACTGAGAAAGCTGAACAAGCTCGCAGCCAGGCTCAGGCATTAGAAGAGGCTCTTGATGTTGATGATTTAGAGGCTGATAAAAGGCCAGAGGACTTGATGCTTAGCTATGTAAGTGGGGAGAAAGGAAAAGAGAGATCTGATCGGGAGCTTGTTACTCCATGGTTTAAGTTTCTCTGGGAAACATACAGGACAGTGCTTGAAATATTAAGGAACAACTCAAAACTGGAAGCTCTGTATGCTGTAAGCCTCTTTTTCTCCTTCTTCTTCTTTTTAAATTGGATAAAGGCTCCTGTTTATAGAATTGCTTTATGTTTTGATGGGGACCAACACTAATTGGAGGTTGGGAGGGTGGGGGCTCTTAAACTGGCTTGGAAGGGGGAAGAACCACATTAAACTGGCTTGGAAGGGGGAAGAACCACATCATTTAAGTGCCACATGGATTACACATGGCATTCCAATGTGGGACTCCATCATGTTTATTTTTTATTTTAAACAATTTAAATGATTGATATATCTTTGATTTTTTAGTTCTCACTTTGACATGACTGGGGCAAGACTTGAAACTGGTTTCCTGTTGTATTTAATTTCAAGCAGAAATGTAATTCATTTTCTATCTGGTGACTGGTCGTGGTATGGAAGGCATGGTCTAAATTTAATAGCAGCAAGCAATTAGATGGTTGGCTTTGGGATATTATTATTGCTGTTGTAGTAATAGCTGTTGAAATATTCTTTTCCAATATTCTCCCACCTAATCCAGCATGTTCTCCCACCTAATCCAGCATGGTGTTGTCTGCAACTTTTTCTTCTTTATAGTTGTCTACAGAGTGTATATTTTTTTGTCACATAATTATGTCTCTCTCTTTAGAATCTTTCACAATGTACATATAGGAAGTCTGGTTGTACAGATATGAATTAATGAAGAGCATATTTTTTTCTCTGGAAAACTGACATGGTATCAGAGCTTAAGATTGAATCCATTAAATCTTGAGTGATCTGTAAAAGTGGGTTTGGCATCTCACCGCCCCCTTAGGAAGTCTCACCTCCTCAATTTCGGCCCGTCCCCGAAGTCCGGCAGCCCATTCCGGCGCGCGTGAGCTTCACGCGCCACTTCCATCTTTCACGTGAATCTCACGCGCCGGCGCGTGTGGGCGCGTGTGACCGCCGTTCAGGCTCGTGTTCGTACCTCCGGCGTCGACTCCCTATTTCCGGCGCATCCCTGGTGTCAGTTTGGTTATTAGAGCATTTTTGCATTTCTGGTATTTGCAAGATCATGTCTCTGTTGCTGCTGGCTCTCATATAATCCTGTGAAATAATGTGCTTTGGCCTTAATTGCCATTTGTAAGTGAACTTCATTGCCATTATTGAATTAGCTCCTCCTTGGCCTTAATTGCCATTTTTTTTACTGAGCCAGCTTATTTATTGACCTTAATTGTCAACTTTGAGTGGCCTTCACTACCATTTCCTTTTAATCTCACCAAATTTTTAAATACCCATTGTAGTTATTTCCTTTAGCTATGTCTGGAGTTGAACAAACTGAGGTTAAAATTCAACCTGAGGAGATTACCCGTATAGGGGAATTACCAAATATTCTTGCTTCCTATAGATTGGATGGGAAGAATTACCTCAAGTGGTCTCAACTTATACGTACAGTACTAAAAGGAAAAGGAAAAATCAAACATCTCACAGGTATGGGTCCTAAACCTGAAGATCCTAAGTTTGAAGCATGGGATGAGGAAGACTCCATGATTATGGCATGGTTATGGAGCTCTATGACACTTGAGATCAGTGACACCTGTATGTTTCTAGCTACTGCCAAAGATATATGGGAAGCAATTCAACAAACATATTCCAAAGCTAGAGATGCTGCCCAAGTATATGAAGTAAAAGTGAAAACTATGGCTGCAAAACAAGGTAACAAGACTGTTACTGAATATGCAAATCAATTAAAATCTTTATGGCAGGAACTAGATCATTATAGAGTCATAAAAACTAAATGTCCTGAGGATGCTGCTGTTCTAAAAGAGTATATTGAACAAGACAGAGTGTATGATTTTTTGGTGGGACAACCCAGAATTTGACCAAGTTAGAGTCCAAATTCTAGGGAAATCAGAAGTTCCATGTTTTAATGAAGTAATTGCCCTGATTCGAAGTGAAGAAAGCAGGAGAGGGCTGATGCTTGAACCTAAAGTCACTGATAGCTCTGCTATGGTGGCTAAATCAACTACAAATCAAGAGAGGGTTACAAACCTCGAAAGGGAAAAAAGTGGCCAACAGAAAAATCAGAATCGGGATGAGTTATGGTGTACATACTGCAAAAAGTCTCGTCATACACGAGAAAAATGCTGGAAACTTCATGGAAAACCACCAAGTAAAGAATGGGGTCAAAAAGGAGGGCAACAACGAAATAGAAACCAAGCACATGTTGTTGTAATACCACAAGAGCAGAACAACCTTAATTAAGAAGAGATTGAGAGGATAAAGGCTTTTATCAACAACATGGAAAAACAAGAGGGACTCTCAGGTACATGCTCCATGGCTTATTCTGGTAAGTTTCCATTCTCTATTGGATTAAATGCCTCAGATATTACTTTTTCCAACTCTTGGATCATGGATTCAGGAGCAACCAACCATATGACTCATTCATTTTAACTTTTCTCAACTTATTCCCCATGTCCCAGTAACAAGAAAATAGCTATCGCTGATGGGTCTTTGACCACTGTGGCAGGACAAGGTGATATCAAAATTAGCCCAACTATTATTTTAAAAAATGTCCTACATGTTCCTAAATTAACCACAAATATGGTCTCTATTAAAAAATTCATTGAAGATTTAGATTGTAATGTGGTTTTTCATAAAAATTACTGTGAATTTCAGGACAAAGGGAAGATGATTGGACATGCTAGGGAATGGAATGGCCTCTACTACCTTGAGACGTCAAATACAGCTAAGAGCAAGATGCCTTTTACTTTTGTTTCACAGTTTGCCACATCCAATAAAGAAAGAATTTTTCTTCATCATTATCGTCTTGGACATCCATCTTTTTCAATTATTAAAACTTTGTTTCCTTCATTATTCAAGGATTTAGATGTTGAAAATCTTCATTGTGAAGTGTGTGAATTTGCCAAACATAAACGTGTACCTTTTCCAATTAGCAATAAAAGAAGCCTTGTTCCATTCTACCTTGTTCATAGTGACATTTGGGGACCAGCTACTGTTTCTAATGTTTCAGGGGCAAAATGGTTTGTTACTTTTATTGATGATTGCACCCGAGTTACATGGATATACTTGCTCAAACAAAAATCTGATGTCAGCTATGTTTTTCCTAAATTTTATTCTATGATAAAAAATCAATTTGGGGTTAATATCAAAAGACTTAGGTCTGATAATGCTAGGGATTATTTCAATCAGATTCTTAACTCGTTTTTTGAAAAGGAAGGAATTATACACGAGTATTCATGTGTTTATACGCCACAACAAAATGGAGTGGCTGAAAGAAAAAATGGTCATCTTTTTGAACAAACTCGGTCAATGTTATTTCAAAAGAATGTGCCTAAAATTTTTTGGGGAGAAGCTGTTCTTACAGCGACATACCTAGTAAATCGTTTACCTTCTAAAGCTTTGGGTCTCAAAAGTCCAGTGGACATCCTTTCAACTTTCTACCCGAATCTGAAAACTACAAACAATCTCATTCCTAGAATTTTTGGGTGTGTGTCTTTTGTTCATATCCATCATCAAAATAGAGGAAAATTAGACCCGAGGGCTCTAAAATGTGTTTTTGTAGGGTATTCATCAACTCAAAAAGGGTATAAATGCTATCATCCACCTACAAAGAAAATCTATGTCTCAGTTGATGTCACTTTTAATGAGCAAGATTCATATTTTGCTACCCCTTATCTTCAAAGGGGGAATACACCTGAGGAAGATAATGGGTGCGAAGAAAATGGGTGCCTCCTTGATTTTTCATCAATTCCCTTGACAGGGTCTAAACCTTTACCCCCAAAAACAGTAGAAACAGTGGCTGAATCCATGTTCAGATCTGAAACACAGGATGATAACCATGAAACTGAATCTGAAACAGTAACTGAACCCATGTCCAATGTCCAAGAATCTAGGCCTAAAGAAGAGGATATTTTGAACCCTGCTCCTGAGGAAGTAAGATTTGGCAAAGGCAAGGTGTATACAAGGAAGAAAATGGTCATTCCAGAACCTATGCATGTCCAAGAATCCAACTCAAATCCTTCAAATGAGGTAATGATCTCTAACATCAATTACAAAATAAAAATGAGATTTTTGAGAATAGTGACCAGGATCTTCATTTACCCATTGCTCTTAGAAAAGGAACCAGAAAAAGTACAAAACAACCTTTATACCCCCTTGCACAATTTTTATCCTTTGATAACTACTCACCATCTTTCAAAGCTTTTCTGACAAGCTTAAATGCTATCACCATTCCTAAAAGTTTATCCGAGGCTTTATCTAATAAAAAATGGAAACAAGCTATGAATGTAGAAATGGAAGCTTTGGAGAAGAATAGAACTTGGGAATTAGTAAAATTACCTACTGGAAAAAAACCAGTAGGATGCAAATGGCTGTATGCTGTGAAGTATAGAGCTGATGGATCAATTGAGAGATATAAGGCCAGGTTGGTAGCCAAAGGTTATACTCAAACCTAGGGAATTGACTATCAAGAAACTTTTGCCCCAGTAGCAAAAATGAACAGTGTTAGAGTATTATTATCAATTGCAGCTAATTTTGGTTGGGAATTGCAGCAATTTGATGTCAAGAATGCCTTTCTACATGGAGAGCTAGAAGAAGAAATTTACATGGAGATTCCACCAGGATATGGAAAGAATTTGGCTACAAATACTGTATGCAAATTGAAAAAGGCATTATATGGCCTTAAACAATCTCCACGTGCTTGGTTTGGACGTTTCACAAAAGTTATGATAACTATGGGGTTTAAACAAAGCCAAGGTGATCATACTTTATTCATCAAACACTCTTCTTCAGGGGGAGTTACAGCCTTATTGGTATATGTTGATGATATAATAGTAATTGGAAATGATAAAAAGGAGCAACAGGCCGTGGGTCAATGTCTAGCTAAGGAGTTTGAGATCAAAGCGTTGGGAAGACTGAAGTACTTTCTTGGAATAGAAGTGGCTCATTCTAAGAAAGGAATTTTTATCTGTCAACAAAAATATACTACAGATCTCCTCAAGGAAACAGGTAAAACAGCATGCAAGCCAGCAAGCACTCCAATAGATTCTAAATTTAGACTTGGAAAGGCTGAGGATGACATCCCTGTTGACAGAGAGTCATATCAACGCTTGGTAGGAAGGCTTATTTACCTTTCTCACACTCGACCAGACATAGCATATACTGTGAGTATGATCAGCCAATTCATGCATGACCCAAGGGAAACTCATCTACAGGCTGCTCATAGAATATTACATTATCTTAAAGGAACGCTTGGAAAAGGTATCTTTAGAAGAAATGGAGGTTTAATACTTGAAGCATATACTGATGCTGACTATGCTGGATCAATTATTGACAGAAGATCAACATCAGGGTATTGTACGTTCCTTGGTGGGAATCTTGTGACATGGAAAAGTAAAAAAACAAAGCGTAGTAGCCCGTTCAAGTGCAGAAGCTGAATTTAGGGCAATGGCTCACGGTGTATGTGAACTACTCTGGTTAAAGATTATTCTTCAAGACTTAAAGATAAAGTTGGATGGCCCTATGAGACTCTATTGCGACAATAAATCAACCATCAACATAGCCCATAATCCAGTACAACATGACCGCACAAAACATATTGAAGTGGATAGGCATTTCATCAAAGAAAAATTGGAAAGTGGACTGATTTGTACACCATATGTCTCTACACATGACCAACTTGCGGATATTCTAACCAAAGGATTGAATAGCTCAAACTTCCAGAATATTATATGCAAGCTGGGTATGGAAACCATCCATTTTCCAGCTTGAGGGGGAGTGTTGAAATATTCTTTTCCAATATTCTCCCACCTAATCCAGCATGTTCTCCCACCTAATCCAGCATGGTGTTGTCTGCAACTTTTTCTTCTTTATAGTTGTCTACAAAGTGTATATTTTTCTGTCACATAATTATGTCTCTCTCTTTAGAATCTTTCACAATGTACATATAGGAAGTCTGGTTGTACAGATATGAATTAATGAAGAGCATATTTTTTTCTCTGGAAAACTGACAATAGCAATATTATTTTCGTCATTCTTAGTCATTATGAATGCCTTATTCTTATTCTAAGAATTTTTGAACTAATAATAAACTTTTATGCCTTGTATAGATGACAGCACATCGGGCTTTCCAGTTTTGTAAGCAATATAAGCGAACGACAGAATTCCGCAGACTCTGTGAAATTATCAGGAATCATCTAGCCAATCTTAATAAATATCGAGACCAACGGGACCGACCCGATCTTACAGCCCCTGAGAGCTTGCAACTATATCTTGATACCAGATTTGAGCAGCTGAAAGTTGCTACTGAACTTGCACTCTGGCAGGTTGGCTATTCTCTCTCTCTATTCCTTATGCACATCTGTTGGCTTGTTAATAGAGAATGTTTGCAAATAAATGCTTGACAAAGTGTTTTATTTATTATACAGGAAGCTTTTCGATCAATTGAGGATGTACACGGACTAATGTGCATCGTCAAGAAAACACCCAAGGCATCCTTGATGGTGCTGTACTATGCTAAGCTCACGGAAATATTTTGGATATCATCAAGCCATCTTTATCATGCATATGCGTGGTTCAGGCTCTTTTTGCTGCAGAAGAGCTTCAACAAGAATCTGAGTCAGAAAGATTTGCAATTGATAGCTTCATCTGTTGTTCTGGCTGCACTTTCAGTGCCTCCCCATGATCACACTCAGGGTGCATCTCATTTGGAATTGGAGCATGAAAAAGAGAGAAATTTGAGAATGGCTAACCTCATTGGTTTTAACCTTGAAAGTAAACCTGAGAGCAGAGAAATGGTAATGTATTTTAACTGTCTTTCTCAAAAAGTTAGCATATAATTTCCCGATTCTAACTATTTGCTTTCTACAAATTTTTTCCTCGTCCCAGCTTTCAAGGTCATCCCTTCTCACTGAACTGGTAAGGCTGACTCTTTGTTTAATTTCATGTTTCTGTTTTATTTTTCTTTTATTCTTGCATTGATTTCTTCAATTATGGTGTACATTAAACAGAGAATTGTTCTGTGCACTATGGATAATTCCTCCTTTTATCTCTGCCCTTCCTTTATTTCTGGATGAGGTCTTTGTGGATGCTATTATGGCTGTCATTGTTGCTTATGTGTATTTATTTATTTATTCTTTTGGAGCGTTTAATTAGGTTACAGAGCTTTAAGCTTTGGACACCAGAATTTTCTGGACTGTTGGCATCCTTTCTATAATTTCTCTCTCTCTCTCTCTCTCTCTCTCTCTCTCTGTGGGTTGGGGTTATTAAATCTACAACGATTGCTCTAAAGGTTTTTTAATCTTCTTTTTTTTTTTTTCATTTGTTTGTGTTACTATCTATCTCAAGTTTGTCTTTTGGTTGTCACTACAGGTGTCCAAGGGTGTGATGTCTTGTGTAACTCAGGAAGTAAAGGACCTGTACCATCTCATGGAGCATGAATTTGTTCCCTTAGATCTTCCATTAAAGGTTCAGCCTCTACTAACTAAAATCTCAAAGTTCGGAGGTAAGCTCGCCACTGCTTCTTCTGTCCCAGAGGTGCAGCTGTCTCAGTATGTCCCAGCACTAGAAAAACTAGCTACCTTGAGGTTGCTACAGCAGGTGCATTCTCATGTTTGGGATCATCATTTGTATGTAAATTGTTTCACTTGTGGATACTTAATTATGCATGCTAAATGTTGCCTTTTGGTTTTCCAGGTATCCAATGTGTACCAGACAATGAAAATTGAGACCTTATCTGGGATGATCCCCTTTTTTGATTTTTCTGTTGTGGAAAAGATTTCTGTG
Source organism: Biancaea sappan (assembly GCA_037074585.1). NCBI lineage: Eukaryota > Viridiplantae > Streptophyta > Magnoliopsida > Fabales > Fabaceae > Biancaea > Biancaea sappan. Next base: position 49,330,881 of record CM073496.1, on the reverse strand, counting down.
GATGCGGTTAAGCATAAATCTGTATCCATGAAAGTTGACTACATGAGAAATGTTGTAATCTTCTGCAAGATGGTATGTTTTCCTTCAATTAGTTTGGTTGGCTTCTTTAACAGCATATGATATGATAGAAAAACAATGCATCCTTTGTTTTCCTTCAATGTAATTTTCTGCAAGATGAAGTTTTTGGCATGTTATGTTATTCCAGTAATACATGGTTATAGTGATCAATTATTCTTTTGCAGAAAACATCATACCTTGTAATATGGTGAAAATGAGTCTGTTAATTAACATCATTCTGAAATGTCTTGAATCATCTGGTAGCCTTACTGTGTTTAATGTTTATGGTAATTGCTGATTTTCTATTGCAGAATCTTGAGTCTGATGGCTTGAGGAATCACCTGGCTAATTTTGCTGAACATTTGAATAAGGCAAGAAAAATGCTTTATCCTCCTGATAGAAAACCATCAAAAATTGGAGCTTTGCTCCCCACTTTGACTGAGGTTGTGGCCAAGGAACACAAGAGGCTTCTTGCTCGAAAGTCAATTATTGAGAAGCGGAAAGAAGAACAAGAACGGCAGCTTCTTGAAATGGTATGATCTTGTGAACTTGTATTGCATGAGGGCTTGCAATTGGGACCTAATGGTTTATAAATGATTTCCCTTAAATTTGTATATGTGAAGGAACGAGAGGAGGAGTCAAAGAGATTAAGACTGCAGAAAATAACTGAAGAAGCAGAACAAAGGCGACTTGCCACTGAGTATGAGCAGAGGAAGAATCAGAGAATCCTCAGGGAAATAGAGGAAAGGGAAATGGAAGAAGCCCAAGCTTTGCTTCAGGAAGCTGAAAAGCGCATTAAAAGGAAGGGAAAGAAGCCAATCATAGAGGGTGTAAGTTGAAGTGTACATTTGATTAAATTTCTGATTATTTGAGCTGGCAGACTTTGAGAATAAGTTATCTATACAGGAAAAAATAACCAAGCAAACCTTAATGGAGTTGACTTTGACTGAGCAACTCCGAGAAAGACAGGAAATGGAAAAGAAACTGCAAAAATCCGCTAAAACCATGGACTATTTGGAAAGAGCCAAAAGAGAAGAGGCTGCTCCCCTGATTGAAGCTGCATATCAAAAGCGCCTAGTTGAAGAGAGGCTTCTTAATGAGCGTGAACAGCAAGTAAATTGCATTCATTTCTTTGCTAGAATAGATGTGTCCTACGATCTGTAAAATATGGATATTTTTTCTTTTTAATAAATAAAATGATCTTTTTCTTTCCTAATTTAATTTCTACCAATATCTTGTTTAACATTGTGCCTGAATCAATGGCACCCATTGAAAGTAGGATTTGTCTTGTACTAACTGGGTTGGCATATGGTTTGATGCAGCTAGAGATTGAGGTTAGCAAACAGCGCCATGAGGGAGATCTCAAGGAGAAGGAGAGGCTGACTCGAATGATGGGCAATAAAGTCAGTTATCATCAACTTTGGTGGCTTGTTTGCTATTTGTGGATTTTCTGCAATCATAATAGACAAATTGTGTTATCTGCATTAAATTTATTGGAAACAGATAGAGGATATTACCGGAGAGTACTGTGGGGGCTTTTTTGGTTTTTCAAGTACTGCATATGTTACATGTTGTAGAATAACAGGCTATACAATTTTTCTGTTTTTAATGTCAGTTTCTTGTCTGTTATCTACCTACTTGGGACTTGCCTGTCCATTTTGTCAAAAAACGCATTTTGCTGATTTTTGATGCTATGGTGTTGGTGCAGGAGATTTATCAAGAAAAAGTTGTTAGTCGTCGTCAGGCGGAATTCAATAGATTAAGGATGGAACGAGAGGAGAGAATCTCCAGGATTTTACAGTCCAGGAGACAGGAGAGGGAAAAGATGAGGAAGTTGAAGTTTTATCTGAGGTTGGAAGAAGAAAGACAGCAAAAATTGCATGAAGAGGAGGAAGCTCGGAAGCGTGAAGGTAAATATTTTCTTAAAAAATTTCTAAATTTCTCAAAGCTTACCTCCAGGTTTCCAGTCCAGAAATATGTCAATACCACTTTTGGAAGAACATTTTAGTACCGGAGTATATTCTCTAAGAAGTTAAATGTTTTTAATGTCACCAAATTGTAATATAGGCTATGTTTGGCAAAAAACTGATAAGCTAGCTGAAAGCTTAAAAGTTAGCTTATTGAATTAGAAGTATTTAGTAGAATTAGCTAGTAGCTGATAAATATAAAATAAAAGGACATATTTATATAATAATCTATACAAATTTTATTTTTAGACAAAAATATATTTTTTATATTATTTTTAAACTATTAAAATTACTACAACTTAATTTTGTATTTTTTAAATTCACATTTAAAAAATTAGCTTGCATTTTACATGTAATTTTGAGCCTTTCTTTGGTATTCTTTTTTAACAAAATAAAACCAGACATCAAATTCACTAACAGAATAGGAATATATAGAATATGATTTTTCTTTTGGATTCAACAAACATATTGATTTAACTACATACCCCTTCAATTAACATTAATAAAAGTCAAAATAAAAAAAGGAGAGTAACTGATTGATGAATTATTGCCATTGAAGCAATATCCATATTGGAAAAGGGTAGAGTAACTGACTGATGCATTTACTGGGTAGGGACAAAATCACGAAAGTGGGATAGGAGGGTAGTTTTGGAATTTTAATAAAATAATAAGGGTAGAAGAAGAAGAAAAATATAAGAGCTATAAGTTATTCGAAGTAGCGTTTTAAAATAAGCTATAAGCTTATTTACCAAACACTTCAAACAAATTTATAAGTTAGTCAAATAAGCTATAGGCTAGATGGAAATGCTTGCCAAACACAGCCATAATTAGCTCCCCCCTCCAAAAAAAAAAGTTGCATAAATATATTGTTTTATATGGAAACGCTCTGTTATATATTCAGTTTCCATTCTCCCTTTTTATATTTATCCAACATTTGGTGTCAATAACTTGCAGAGGCTGAGAGGCGGAAAAAGGAAGAGGCTGAGCGCTTAGCAAAACTGGCTGAGATAGCCGAAAAGCAGAGACAGAGAGAGCGGGAACTTGAAGAGAAGGAGAGGCAAAGGAGAGAAGCACTGTTGGGCAGAAGTAGTGAAGCAGCTGTGAAGCCAGTTGAACCTCTGTCCCGTCCACTGGAGTCAGGAACTACTGCTCCTGCTGCTGCTGCAGCAGCAGCACCAACCCCAGGGAAGTATGTCCCTAAGTTCCGGCGTGACAGAACTGAAGGTGCAGCCCCTGTTGCTCCTCCAGAAACTGATCGTTGGACAAACTCCAGCAGCAAGCAGGATAGTGACAGGTGGCGTAGTGATGATCGAAGACCTGCTTTTGGTGCTGGTGGGGGTTCGAGGTCAACTTCAACATGGTCATCATCCAGGCGTGGATCTGATCGTTGATCATTTTGGTCATTGATGTTGTGCTCGCTGCCTAATTTTGTGGTGGTTACTGGACGACTAGACTATTTATCAAGTTTTCTCGTGTACACTTACCATGTTGAGTTCTAGGATTCTTTTTTATTATGCAAGACTTAAATTTATCCACATAATGCTCATAGAGCTGTCAGTTCAGTTGAGGAACTCGCCTGTAATTCGCCTATTTTATGATCGAGTCGAGTGTATTGGAACATGAAAGTCGAAATCGGAATTTTAAATGAGATTTGTCTCAGGCATATTAATCAAAGTGCTGGTATTTCAAGTTCGAAAATGACGAGTGGAAGTGTCTACTTTCGACTGCTACAAGTTGCATATTTATCCGGCACAAGACCTTTTCATACGTGTTTGTGAAGGTGGCGGCAAATGTAAAGAGGAGGGAGAGAGAAGAGAGACGTCGAGATGATCGTAAGACAAATTAAAAAAAGAGGGAAGGTGGTATCAATGGAAACGGATTCTTGCTCTGTCTATTGAAGAACATGGTGCTCTTCCACTTAGCACTAAAAAATTGTGACAGGAAAGTGTCACTGTTAAATTTTTTAGCAACATTTCGACAACAATTTTTTTCTTTGCTGAAAGTGTCGAGTAGGACCCTACTCTCCGGGTCCCCTATCGACTATTTAGTGGGTTCTTGAGAGGTATGGCAGAAAAAAACTGTCATTTATCCTTGGCAGTTTATGAGTCAAATTGCGAGAGGAATTACATGTATGAATTAATTTTAAAATACTGTTTGTGACATTGACAGATTTTTTTAGTGAAAATCATTCAATAAATTTCAAAGTTACAGGACCTAATGAAAAATAAAGTTTAAACTTTTTATATTAGAATATTTTTATAGAAAGACAGATTTAGGGTGTGTTTGCAAGGCCAAAAAAAATTTATAGTTTATTTGATTAGTTTATAAGCTTGTTAGAAGTGTTTAGTAAACGAGTTAATTTCATTAGCTTATAGCTTATTCTAAGATGCTATTTTGAGTAGCTAGAAAGTCAAAGCAAAGCAAAGTTTTATTGGGAGAAAATCTGATAAAGTATTTTCTTTTCCTTTGATATGTTGAATTTCAAAATCAAATTAAAAAAGTATTGTTTGCCATCTTGCAAAAATATGTTTTGAAACCAAATCTTGAACATCTTCTAAAACACTTTCTGCAGCTTTGCAATCCATTTTTAAAAGAAAAGTTTTATTGAACAAATCTTCTTGAAATTTTGTGATATACAGCATTATATATAAAATTTTCTTTTTGACTGTTGAATATTTTTCTTGAGCTTTTGTCCATATTCCTGAATAAAACCTAACTATTTATTCTTTTTGACTATCTTTGAGCTTTTGTTTAAGAATACCTCCATATCCTAAGTTAGAGGTGTCTGTTTCTACAATCATAAAGACATTAGGGTTTGGAATTCCTAAACAGGGTAGACTCTTTGACCTCTGTTTTGATGGTTTTGATTATTTTAGTCATTGAATCGTCCCATGCAAGGACTTTCTTTCTTAACCATTGATATAAAGGTTTACAAATAATATTTAAATTTTGAACAAAATCTGTCCCATAATTGAGGCATCCTATAAATTTTTGTAACTGATTTTTATCTGTAATTTTATCTGAAAATTTGTTAGCAAATTCTATTGATCTACTTATAGGTTTGATCATTCCTTGATGAATATTAAAACCTAAAAATCTTATCTTAGTATGGAACAATTTCATTTTCTTAGCAGACAATATTAAACCATTTTTCTTGATTATATCGTAAAATTGATCAAGGTGCTTAAAGTGTTGCTCTATTGATCTTGAAAATACTAACACATCATCTATGTAAACTATTGTGAATTGGGTGTAAGGATTAAAGATGTCATTCATAATGTTTTGAAATTTTGAGAGGGCATTTTTTAAACCAAAGGGCATTACATTCCATTCATAGTGTCCGAAAGGAACAAAAAATGACATTTTGTACTTATCTTGATTAGCTACCTGAATTTGATAGTATTCTGATTTCATATCAAATTTTGAAAACAAAGAAGCTTGTTGAACTCTAGCTATTAAATCTCTTTTATTTAGAATTGGGTATCTAATTCATCTATATTATTTTCTGCCTAAATTTTCTAGAGTTTTGATGAGTTCTATTTATTTAGGATAATCTAACAGGTTTGTCAGGGTACTTACGATATTGTTTTCTATAAACTTTATGTTTTTCTATTCTTTTTTGTCTTTTGTATTTTGATGAGGAGACCTGAATATTTTCTATACCATATTAATTATAGAAGTTTCCTAACTCTCTACAGCTACTTTTAAGTTTAGTTTTGAGCTTATATTGGAGTTTCATATCATTACGTAACATTATGACTTCATTTGTAACATAATTTATTAACTCTCCAAAGGTAATGTGTTGATAAGGTATTGTATTATTGCATTGTTTCATAATACTTTCTTTAACTTGTTCTGCAAATAGGTTTGGTGAACCTCCTAGAAATCTTTCTTTCCAATAGTCGGTATTACTATCGGATCTTATATATAGTTTTGTTAAAGACATATCTTTATACCATCTAAAATCTGACATTGTTAGGCATCTAAAGTTGATCAGTTGATTAACTATTCTTTCTTGAAAATCTGTAAGGTTTTATACAAAATGTTTTGTTAAAGCATATATTAATACAACACCTCTGTCTTCAACTTCTATTGTTCGACCATCTATTTCTTCTTGCCTAAATGCAAATTTTATTGTTGATCTATCTATTTCTGTGAAGTAGTTATTTCACTATCATTTTAATTGATCAGTAAATCGTGTTGTTAACATTATAACTATGTCTCTTTTATTATTATTTTTTATCTTGTAGGCTGTTGCACACATTGATATGTTTTGAATTAATTAATTATAATTATAACATTTATATATATAAAATAATATATATATATATATATATAATTGATTATATATATAATATATTTTTTTAAAAAATAATATATTTATTTACATTTTTCTCTCACTATTATATATATATAACATATATATATATATATATAATATTTATATATAATAAATTATATATATATAATAATTTAAATTATTTTAATTAAAAAATAAAAAATAATATGTTTATTTGTATTATTTTGGGATTATAAAATATGTCTTTTTATATTTTTCAGCTAGTTCAACAGTTATTTTTATCACACTTTTAATTCAATAAGTTAGCTTATAATCTTTTAATTTTCAGTTATTAGTTATAAGTTAAAAATTAGCTTTTAAGTTTTCAGCTAGTTTTTAAGCTTTAGCTTATAAGTTAAAAATTAACTTCTAAACTTTCAACTAGCTTATAAATTAATATTGACAGATTTTTTTTTAGTGAAAAACAGATTCGATAAATTTCAAAGTTACAGGACCTAATGAAAAATAAAGTTTAAATTTTTTATATTGGAATATTTTTATAGAAAGACTGTAATACCCAAGAAAAAAATAAAATATAAATATTTGTTTACAAACTACTTTACTATTTCAGTATACAGTACTATTCACCCGTATAATACTATTTACGTATACGATACTGTTCATTTATACAATCGAAATGTCAAATATTAGATGTGGTTTGGTCATAAGAGAAAACTAGAAAGAAGTTCGTAGGAGAAAATGACGTTTTATGTGTAAAAATACGCTCAGGGACTAAATTGAAAGGACTGATTTGAAAAGAAACTTAAAGATTTAAAAGAAAGGATAGTTTTCTCTTTAAGTTTCCAACAGTAAATAAAAGAAAATTTTCAGCCGATTTACACAGTAACTAGTCATTTTTATGAATAGTAAATTGAATATTTTATTATCAAATAGTATCAAATAGTACCCTTGACTTTTGCTATAAATAGTCCCTTCCATTTCACTTCTAAACTCACACCTTCAACTTCTCTTCTTCTCTCCTTAAGTTTCTCTTACTCCAATGTTAGGCTTATGAGATTTTGGGCCTTTCCTTTTCAGCTTAGGTAAGGATACTATGCCCTTTCTATGTCTTTCAAATTTTAGAAGTTAATTTCTTAAGTATGCTCTGTGGTTGCGGTTTTGGCCTATCTTCCACATCAGAAAAACTGTCCTTAGCTGTTTATATGTTATTTTGATTCTCTGATTACCGAAATAGAATGTAAACTGTGAAGAATACATGTGTAGGAAAGTTCTGGCTAAGGAAAGACCTGGTTTTTAAGTGTGTCCAGTGTGACCCTCCACTCTTTCCTGGGAACTTACCTGGTGTACTCTTTTACAGATTGTATTCTCTATTTCTGGTATGAATAGTACCCATACGTATGAATAGTAACTGTATGAATAGTAACCATACATATGAATAGTATCCGTACGTAAAAATAATATTCATACGTATGAATAGTGACCGTATATACGAATATTATCCGTATGTATAAATAGTATCCGTATATATGAATAGTGACTGTATATATGAATAGTACCGTATGTATGAACAGTACCGTATGTATGAACAGTATCTGTATGAAAACAATCCTAACTTGTTTTCTCTAATCTTTCATGAAAATTTCCGTAGCGGAATACTGAAATTCATCTGTGTACTCTTGTCTGTAACGACTTAGAGAAGCGATATTCGTACGGAATCCAGGTGAGTGAAACGACCTCGTTTTAATAGAGTTTTAGCATTACTGGTGATAAAAAGTATGTCGTAGGACACTCCCAAGATTCATAGGGGGAAATTGGATTCAGAATGGCGAATATAATGAGATAATTAATCCAGAAGTATGGATAAGAAAAAGCAAGTATCTCATGATGATGTGAAGATTGAATCTCTTGAATTGTGGTTTATAAAGCTATAATATAGTTATATACTATACCTGTTATATGGATGAATATTATATTGAGCTTCTGATTATGATATGAAATGCTATTGATTGTGATTGAGCGGGACAGTACCCCCTCTCACGGCAAGGCGAAAAACCCAGTTGACAGGGTGTCTTGACCAATGAGTGTGGAGACAACGATTCCCTCAGTAGGGATATAGCCCGGATTGGTGATAAATCCGTGAGGCGCCCTAGCTAAGAGGATGAGGTTGTGCGTCATGGCGGAAATATACATAATTGGTGAGCCGGCCTGTGTGCGCTCTCCGAGATATATTGCCATTGACGAGTACTAGTAACGTTTGTTGAATTGGATGAATTTTTATCTTCTTGTATGTAAAAGGATGATGTTGTGCGTCATGGCGAAAATATACATAATTGGTGAGCCGGCCTGTGTGCGCTCTCTGGGATATATTGCCATTGACGAGTACTAGTAATATTTGTTGAATTGGATGAATTTTTATCTTCTGTCTATTGGTTGAGTATGAGCCTTTAGATATGCTTGCATAACTAGTAATGTATTTGAATTTTATTAACGCGAGGCCGATTCGCTCATTGAGTTTAAAAGCTCACACTGTTTGTACAACCTTTTTGTTCAGATCAGGTTGCCATCGAAGAATATCTGCTAGAGGAGTAGATCACTTTGGACCTTCCCGTTGTCGGGTAGACCCCTCTTTTGTTATAGATTATGTTGCTTTGTAATCGTCTAGGACATATAGGTCAGGGGTTTGGCATTTAGTTTGTATGTCAGCATAATAATGTATTTTATGTTGAGGATCTATTATTATGTGCAAATCATCTCTATGAATTTCAAATAAAGAAAATTTGATATATTTTCTTCAGGAATGGTTATTTTGATAATATAGAGATAATGACTAAACTCATGGGTAGAATTTATCGAAAGGCTTACAGTGATGAGATATTCATCATTGTGCCGGTCATGTGCCCAGAAAACGGGTCGTGACAAAGACAGATCTAGCCGTTTTAGGAATTTAAAGTGTACAGTATAGAGTTTTTTCTAATTAAGACAAGACCCATTACTAAAATAAACGCAGTTATTTTGACTTGGGGGATCCATATAATTTGTTTCAGTTTTTATTTTTCTCATAAGCATATTTTATTAGAATAATTTTGTTTAAAGAATTGCTAGAAATATCTCTCCTAATGAGATTTTTTTAAAAATAATTTTAGAATCATATATATTAACAAGCTTTCAAGTTGTCTGTAATTCTTATTCGCTAAAGGAATAATTTATGGTTTTTGAAAAAAAAAAACAACAACAATGCAATCTGTTAAGAAAATTTTGAAACATTTAAAAAATGTTAAGATTTTATAGAACTAAAAAGTGTTGATAGGAGACAGGTTTTGTTCAAATTTTCTTTATGGCCACTATATCTTTTTGAGGAATCTTAATCCCATCAAATTTATAAATAGTAATATGAAAACTTTATCTATAACCTATTATTAATTTACGGTCAAAATTTCAATTAAAAAATATAATTACATTTTTTATTTAATCAAAAGTTACACTGTAAGTTAATAATAGATTATTAGATAATATCTATATAATAGACTAAAATAATTCCACTCTAAGGCATGAATTACATAGATGTCATTAAATAACATATAATAAAATTAATAAATTAAAATAAAAATTAAATGAATAAATTCATTTCTATTAATGATACTACATTAAATTCATTCTAAACAACCCTTTTGAGATGTACTATAGGGCTCTCCTTTAAATTTTGTGAAGATTACAATATATTAAATGTAAATTGGAGTGATTTATTTTATAAGAAATTCAAATGAATTTGAAAAATTTGCAATCAAACGAATTCAAATTATTCTTTTTAAAATTATGAATTGTCGTAAATTTAATTAACAATTAAATAATTAAATAATTGTAATATATTAAATGCAAATTGATGTGATTGATTCTATAATTGCATTCAAATGATTTGAAAAATTTGCATTCAAATGAATTCAAACCATCCATTTTAAAACTATGAATCATTGTAAAATTGAGTGTTTCGAGCTCGATCTGAAGTTAGAAGAATTCTATGTTTGGAGAGTTTATATCAGTTGCTTCTATGCCGATCTGAAGCTCGATCTCAAGCTAATATAGTGCTTTTCAAACTTCAAGAATGACATAATGTTGAGTGCTATGCGTTGAACTGAGAAGCAGCAATGGAGGAATAATCGAATGACTCCCGTATCAACTTCAAAGTGGATTTCTCGCCACTGACTACAGAGAAACAGCTCGCCTCTATCTTTATTGTATTTTCACTCAGACTCGGTATAATCTTCTTAGTCATGGCAGTTATAAAAGTTCACGAAAGTACCTTCTCAATGGCTACAATATATGTTACTACTTATCTTTTCGAGAAACAGTTTGAATTCGAGTTTGTTCCCATTAACATGAAAGATGACAAACACAAAAAGAAACATTTCATTTCTTTTAATGTAAGTTTTAGAGCAATTCATGAATTGATTGTCTCTGAGTTTCAATTTAACTAACTTTCGCTTCTTTTGATGTAGGCATTTGTTTAGCTTTTGAAGATGAAGATCTAAAGCTATTTGATAAGTATTAAATATATATCTCCAACAAGCACACTCATAGATTGTTAAATTAGCATTTGTAAAATTACTTATCAAAATCAATTCAATACACATAATTGCAATCACGAAATATATCGCCCATGAGTATGCTGAAAAAGGGATGGCGATTACACAGGAAAGGTTAACTACTCGGATCCAGTTTTTTTTTTTACCTTTTTAATTTGTTTGTTCTTTAATTTAATATAGTTCTTTTATTTGAATCCACTTTACATCTTGGAGTCAATCAAATTTTATGGTGTTCTTTATTTTTTATTTTATCTCTAATGTTGTAGGGCCTTGAGATTCGAACTGGATTTTTGAAGGATGATAATCCTATTAAATTGATACAAGGTCAGGAAATAATTATATCAACTGACTATAGCATAAAGGGAGATGAGAATATAATCTGTATGAGCTACAAAAAGTTGGCTGAGGATGTGAAGCCTGGTAGTGTAATATTGTGCTCAGTTGAAATTATCTCATTTATAGTCTTATCATGTGACAAAAAATTAGGTTTGGTTTGATGTCGCTATGAGAACTTTATAGTTCTTGGCAAGAGAAATAATGTTAATCTTCTTAGAGTGATAGTGGATCTCCATACACTGACAGAGAAAGACAATGAAGATATCTTGAAATGGGGAGTTTTCAACAAAATTGACATGATTGTTCTTTCTTTTGTTCGAAAAGGTTTAGACTTGGTGGAAGTTTAGAAAGTGCCGGGATAGTATGCAAAGAACATTTATCTAATGTTAAAGGTATAATCTTTCTTCATAATATAACATGTGCACTTATTATTATAAATTTTTATTAAAATTTATATTTGTATAAATAATCAAAATTTATATCAGAATATTTACGTTTTAAAAAATATATGTCATGACTCATAAGTCTCATAAGTTTCACAAATTTATAAATTATAATATTATTTTTAGAATATATTATAGTATTTAAAATATTATGTGAGTTATTGTTAAAGTAAATAGCAAAATATATTTTTATCAGAATATATTATCATAATTATTAATTAGTGTAATTAGTGAAATTAATAATTAGTGAATTTCATTATTTTATTTGATTTGAATTAATTTGAATGAATAAATTAGATAAATTAATAAATTTGGTAAATTAATGACATCACCTAAGATTAATTATTTGATTTGAATTGATTGAAAAAATTTGAATTGAAATTCAAAAACAATTACTTTTATTATTTGACTATTGTAGGATAATTAATAACATCACATTAAATAAATTATTTGATTTGAATTGATTTGAATTGAAATTAAAAAACTATTACCTTCATTATTTGATTTAAATTGATTTTAGTTGAAATATATAGATAATAAATTGTTGAAATATACATACACGATGATCAAGACATATTAGAATTAATTATTGATCATATGTATAAAATTTCTTTACAGTTGATTATTTTACATTCCATATGAACATTTTAATTTGATTATTATTTTTTTAAAAAAATTTTAAATTAAAAACTTTTTATTGATTACACATACATCTTATTATTTTATTGCATTTGATGACTTATTCTACATCATAATATAATGTAGTCATTTATTATCATAAATTTTTATTAAAATTTATATTAGAATATTTACGTTTAAAAAATATATTTCATAACTCATAACTCTTATAAATTTTATGAGTTTCATAAATTTATAAATTATAGTATTATTATTAGATATATATTATATAGATCCCAATATATTTAATACATTATGTGCGTTATTATTAAAGTGAATAGCAGAATATATTTTTATTAGAATATATTATCATAATTATTAATAAGTGAAATTAATAATTAGTAAATATTGTTATTTTATTTAATTTGAATTGATTTGAATGAATAAATAAATTAGGTAAATTAATAACTTTGATAAATTAATAACATCGCATAATATTAATTATTTGATTTAAATTTATTTAAATTATTTGAATTGAAATTTAAAAAATTACTTTTATTATTTGACCACTGTAATGTTTTAAAAAATTTTTTACTAGGTAAAATAAATTTGATTATGGAATTGATATGTGAATTAAAAAATTTTCTTTATTTGACTTTATTTTAATTTTTTTTCCAAAATATTTCTTAATTTAATAGAAATTAAAGTTTGAGATATGAATGTTTAAATTATTATCCCTTGATTAAAGAAAAAGGATAAAAAAATAATTATTAAAAGACAAAATCTGAGATCTAGAGATATAGTCCAAATGTAACAGCAACCTTCAATATTTTTATTCTATAGATCCGATTGAAACAAAAAAAAAACGCATTCAAAAGTAAAGATGAAATCAATATTCAATCAATCATTGATCTATGTAACAAATAATTTATAACAAATAAAAAATAATCAAAAAATTAATAAATTAATAAATTTACTTTTTTTTATTCATTTAAATTTACTCTATTAAATAAATAAATCAATTCAAATCAAAGTTTGAGTAGATAAAATAAATTTAATTATGGAACTGATAAATTAATTAAAAATATTTAGTTATTTATGTTTAAAATGTATATATTATAACTAATAAGTTTCATATAAATCAATTATAATAATTATTATTTTTATAAATTACAAAATTTTTTTAAAGTTATAATTTAACCGTAAATTACACGAGTTACAACACTAATTTTATATTAAAATTGAATCAATTATATGATTATTTGTAGATTTAATACAATCAAGATTCAAGTCAACTAAATCTAAAAGACACAAGGACAATTAAGAAAATTTTAATAAATTAATCTCTCATCAGTACTTCAATTATATCTCTACAAAATATTAAAATTAGTTTTCATAAATAGTTTTCTTTTTCCAACATATATCTTCCATCTGTGATACTCTAGCAACATGACGAGTGTTAAATGTAAGTAACTCTTTTAATGAGACCTTGAATTTGAGTTCATTACTTGGTGAAAAATTAATTTCTTTTACTAGATCTAATTTCGTTGGTATTTAAATTTAATTTAGCAACTTAATTGCATAGTTATATTTTTAAAAGTATTCATTATGCTTCCAATTAATACAAATTGAATGTCTTACAAACTTGTTAATATGCATCCTCCAGAATGGGATCATCAGTCAACAAAATTAAGACCTTTTTTTTTTTTTTCCTTGCTGAACTTGCTGATACCCTTGGACTTTGGAGTACTATCAAGAACCAGCTCTACTCGGATGATAAAAATAGAGGGAAAAGCCTCCAGAAGCGTAAAACTTGCAAATGAACTTCTGAAAACTGACGAGAAAAAGGTTGCACAAATTGTTATCACTAATCAGTATCTCCAAATTCAGGTACATCAACTTTTTTATAAGCGTCTAGTATCTTTTCGGGTTGTAGTCGGATACCCTTCCGTTACAATTTTCAATTCAATCTGATTTTATTGGACGTTAACACATTTTCTGATTTTCCTAGCTATTCCACCAACCATAAGCTGGATCGCGAACTACAAGCTATGTCGTCTCCAGTTCCGGACGACGAAGAGGCTCCACTGGTTGCAGATGCTCTGCCACCTCAGATACCTAATAATTATACCAGGGATGTTCATACTTTGAGCTTGGCGTTTCTATTGATCTTTCTTTCCTTTGGGGCTGCTCAGAATTTACAAAGTACTTTGAACACTGTGAGTCTTTGCGAATTTTTCTTCCTCAATCATCATCCATTACAATGATTCGCATCTGGTGACACTCTCAGCTCAGATCGGATGTTGCAAATTTGATTCTAATTTGGACGCTTCTTACGGTTTTGTTGGTTCGATTTCATACTAGGAGCAAAATTTGGGTACGACTTCACTTGGGATATTGTATTTGTCCTTCACATTTTTCTCTTTAATTTCTTCTTTGATGGTACGGGTGCTCGGGTCAAAGAATGCTTTGGTTATTGGGACAACTGGTTATTGGGTTTTCGTAGCTGCAAACTTGAAGCCAAATTGGTAATCACTCGCTATGTTTTGTTTATTCTGTCAAAGGTTAAAATTTTTAACGTTGGATTACCTCAAATAAACTTCTCAGAAGGTCGAGACTTTCCTTCTCAATATGAGAAAACGGTCCTTCAATAATTAGAGGCTTTTGAGTCAAATCAGTCGTTATATTAATGAATTTAATAAATGTCCTTAAGTATAAATCTGTAGACTTTCAATTCTTGAGTTGATATCAATGAATCTTTCATTTTGTTCATAATCAGGCATAAGAAGATGCAACAGCTTGAACAATAGATGAACATAAATTTTAAGATAGAATTAGATATTCTTTGGCATAGCAAGTGATGGAAAACAGAATACTATAATCAATACCCAAAAAAAAAAAATCTCTGACAAATCAACAGCCCAAATAAAGTTAGAACTTTTACTGTTAAAGAAATTTATTGTTGAGCTAACAAAAGCATCTCATTAGAAAAGAATATGGGCAGGGCCCAAATTTTAAAGAAACTGCGTACAGGACGGAAGCTATTTTGATTTTGAGTTTTGAGAGAGTAAATGGCTTGAAATTGAACATATTTTCATCAAGTAGAATTTTCATTTTTCAATGTGGGTTCTGGTGTCACATGCGCCTCAAAATCAACAATTTTATTGATTTCTATTAGAAGAACAAATAGGCCAGTGGCTTAGCTGAGCATCATTTTTGTTCTACTTTATGATTATGTATGCTAAAATGATATTTAGTTATTCCACATAATCTTTACATTGAGCCATTCTTCCTTTAGGTATTCGATGGTTCCGGCCTCTTTGTATCTTGGGTTTAGCTCTGCAATAATATGGGTTGGACAGGTACATGCAACATGTCAAGGTTCAAACGTTCCTTCAACTCTTCATGGAGTCACATTTATCTTTGCAGAAGTATCTTTTTTTGTCCTTTTAAGTTTGAGATCAGTTTCAAATTTCATTCCATGCGTTTTTTTTTCCATGTCCATTTTGTCTTACATGTTCATAAAAATTCTCAATGTCTTTCTGCTTACTATTTACTAACATCATTCAAATTGTTAACAAAATTTACTACCTGTTAGACATGTGGCTATTAGAGGATGCAAATATAGAGAATTCACTGCCAATATGAATATTTGACCTAACAACCTTTGAGGGAAAGGACAATTAAATAGAAATGAGACAATTTTGGGTTTATTAAATAAAATATAATGTCAAATATCCTTGTTTGCATTCTCTGATGGTTAGGATGATAAAATGTGGGATAAAATTTAAACTGAAGCTTAAGTAATGAAAAAGTACTTTTCCCCATTCATCTTGAATTCTTGATCTTATTTTGACCTGTCAGGGGACATATCTCACTTCCACTGCACGTAATCATGCCAAAGATTACAATTTGCATGAAGGAGCAGTAATTGGTGACTTCAATGGGGAATTCTGGGCAATGTATGCACTCCACCAGGTTATGTTATACTTTTAGGCTGATGAATTTGTTGGTTCTGGTAAAAATAAATAAATAAATAAATAAATACTTCCTCTAACAGATGAATTTAACTCGGTAAGATTGTTTTGCAGTTTGTTGGAAATCTTCTCACATTTGCTCTACTGAAAAATGGAGAAGTATGTGGTTTCTTCTGGCTAGTCTTTACTTTTAGCCAAAATTTCCTAATATCTTTGTATCTCTGTTTCTTTTCTTAGTCTGCTCTATCTCACTTCTTCCTTCTCAGGTACTAAGTATGAAGATTTGTATGTCAGTTTTACATGTGTAACTAAATGATGATAGACAAAACCTCTGGTCCAAATTTTCACGGATCAAAATAGTAATGGTTGACATATATGTACCTATTATTGAGCTTGAACTGATTTAAGAAACTAAGAACATACTGTGGTTTTGTCACTCATGTTTATGGTGACTCTAATGTAAGGTCGTTTTATATTTCCAGTTTCTATTATCTTGTTTGAATTTTAGAGATAGATTTCTTTTATGGTCCTTAAAAAGATCCTAGTATGTATAATATGCATAAGATTTCAAAGAAATGTAATGTGAGTTAGGTTTTTTCCTTCTGCCCTTCAACAATAAATTCTCACCTTTCATACTAAACGTTTCAGGCTTAAATATTAAATATAAGACCTTTTGATTTTGTTTCTGGTCGCTGCAGGATGGAAGTACCAGTGGCAAAACTTTATTGTTCACTGTATTTCTTTGCATTATGACCTTTGGCACAATACTAATGTACTTCTTGAGTAAAAGGAGTGGCGAAACTAAGGGAGAAGATAAGCGGTCACATGCTGGTGTATATTCGTCCTTAAGGTCTCTACCTAAATCACTCGCCAGTGCATTGTCTGATGTAAGGATGTTGTTGGTCATACCCCTCATTGCTTATTCAGGACTACAACAAGCATTTGTGTGGTAATTTCCTATGAATATAGGGAATCCCTCCTCATGGTCTTCCCATCATCTTGTTTCGTTTTGGTTTATTATATCCTATTCAATAATGTAAATATGATTGTTATCTTAGGGCTGAATTTACCAAGTATGTTGTAACTCCGGCACTTGGTCTATCTGGCGTGGGTATTGCAATGGCCTTATATGGGGCTTTTGATGGAATAGTAAGTATTAAAATGCAAACTGCAGTTCCTTGCCTTTGCTGGTTGTTCAATAGAAGCAATCTAATGCTAATTGGGTGGGTATAGATAGATACAAGCAAACCACTATATTTTGCTCCTCCTTTTTTTTTTTTTTTTTAAATTATTTTTGGGGTCAGGGGTTGCATTGTTGAAGGAGACAGTTGTCTTTCCCTTCAAAATGTAGAGGTGACTGCCATATTAATGTTTATTTTTTTCCTAATTTCTTTAATTATGTCAGTGTTCTCTGGCTGCTGGTCGACTTACCTCTGGTCTCTCATCAATTACATCAATAATTTCCGTTGGAGCTTCTGTTCAGGCAGTTGTGTTCATCTTGCTTCTGCTAGATTTAAGGTTTGCAATAGACACTCGTTAGTGCTTGAAATTTTTTGTTTTTTATTTTTTTTCAAAAAATTCCCTCTAATTCTACATTGCCAATTTCTCTCGTTGCCACTCATGATACAGCGTAGCTGGCGGAGTGCCTGGTACACTATACCTACTTTTCATGGCTGCTTTGTTGGGCATTGGTGATGGAGTTTTAAATACCCAACTAAATGCTCTGCTTGGGATGCTTTTTAAGCATGACACGGTATATATATCGTATTCCCCAAAGGATAGATTTTGATGTTCATGTCTATTTGGCATGTTTCTTTTACTTGCCCATCACATTTTCCATTTTCATTTTTTTATTACCTACATAAAAGTCCATGACCTAGGAGCTGCCATATGAACTGTTAGTCCATTTGCGTGAAGCCTTCCCTTTTGTTTACAGGTCTTATTGTTAGTTCATGTCTGCTAAGCTGAGTTCGTGACTTTACTACTCAACAACCTATGCATAAGCAATCAAAAATTTCATTTGGAATCAGGACAGCCCCCTCAATTTTGTCCTTATATTAAGCCTTCCCTTTTGTTTACAGGTCTCATTGTTAGTTCATGTCTGCTAAGCTGAGTTCCTGACTTTACTACTCAACAACCTATGCATAAGCAATCAAAAATTTCATTTGGAATCAGGACAGCCCCCTCAATTTTGTCCTTATATTCCGCAAAATTATTGCTTGAATTTTTTTTTTCTCCTCCCCTTATTTTTCCCTGTATACCCTGGTATGGCTTTTACATATAGTTCAAGAATAAATCAATGATTTAGTTCTTGCAAGATTAATCTCCTATCTACTTGATCCTTCAAAGAGAAAGCCACTCTATTTAGTTTCCAAATCAAAATGATCCCATCAAGAAGCATTTGTGGCTCTACAATGCATTAAAGTTTAGCTTTGATGCAAAATAGTGTCATCGTGGGCTTCAAGACACGTAAACAAGTCTATAACAACATTAATTGACGGCCACATTTGTTCTCGTTTTTGTGTAACAGAGAAGGATCATTTTGATTGAAAGAAAATGTTTGAGGAACTAAATTGGGAAGATCTATCTTTAGAAGAGTGATCTTTTGGGGGCTAAATTATTAATTCACTCTTATTTTAACCTGAACTCTTATTAATGTCTTGTATATGTCGGTATTGGAGCAGGAAGGAGCATTTGCACAACTAAAGATATGGCAAAGCGCTTCAATTGCTATGGTGTTCTTTCTGAGCCCACATATCTCTTTCGAGGCTGTTCTTCTGATTATGCTTGCTTCATTGTGTTTATCATTAGGCTGTTTTCTGTTTCTAACTCTCAACGTAGCCAAGGAATCATCGTCCTCCACGAGTCACTGAATTTCATGTTGCTCCAACAGCAAGCATAATATATCCTTACATATACTCAGATCTCCTCTTGTGGTTCTATGCACCGTTGATCTTATTTATATATATATATTTTTAACAAATCTCACGATAGGGGACACAGGTTGGCTTGAGTACGATGCTCAATCTGCGAGTCGGATACTGTTCTCGTCCTAAGCGGAGGAGAATCTTACGCATTTTTTTATTGTTTTTTTTTGTTACTTTTTTTCTTGGATTTTATTATTTTTTAAAAAATCACGAAGAATTTATTTTTTTTAAGATTTACAATAGTATTTAATTTAAAATTTAGATTTTAGAATTTAAAATTTATAATAATATTTCATTTAAAGTTTAGGGTTTAAGATTTAAGGTTTAGAATTAAGGATTTAGAGTTTAGAATTTAAGATTTAGAGTTTGCAGTAATATTTAGAGTTTACAATAATATTTAATTTAATTTATTGATTGTTAAATTTAAAAAAAATAAATTTTGTGATTTTTTTTAAAAATAAGACAAAAAGTTAAAAAAATGATAATTATTAAATCAAATTTAATCCAATAATTATTATTAACATAGGAGCCTCTTATCTCCTATGCCCGTTGCGGGTAGGAGAAGCGTTAGATCTTGTAAATGGTATTCAAATTTCAATCACGGCAATTTTTTTTTTCTTTTTCTGCCACAAGGTGACTATTTTTCCAATTGTTCATTTGGCTACACATTGGCAACTATTGCAATTATAGTCTCACGTGACAAAAAACTCGGTGAATCTTATGTAGAGCATGGTTTTGTTATGAAAGAGTAGAGTAGTACTGACTCTACATGTAATATTCATAATATTTTTTTATTGTGCAAATAATATTTTATAAATAGTTATGAAAGTTAAGCAGGCGCACTTCGTAGAATGTGAACGCGTGACATCAAATTAGTTATGTTATGATTCACATTAACAATAAAATTGTGTTGTTGACCCTTGAGACGCAACAAACCAATTACTATCCCCCACAACCATAACCACTATTGACGAAGATGTTAATGAGATGGAGTCGCTCCAAACCAAACCGAACCCACAAAGCACGCCTAATTCTACACCTCACAACTTGGTCTCCAAAACCCCACCATCAATCCATCATCATCACCCGACTCAAGTCAACTCATCATTCTCCACTTTGACTCTCTCCTTCTTCCTTTCTCATTCTTTTACGGTACACATATACAGACACTTACAAAGTCGGCTCCAGCAAAACACAGACTTTACTTCTCACAATGTCTCTATGGATCTCTAGTTTCATCCGTTTGTGCCACGCAACCTCGTCGTCATGGACTCTAATACTCTACGCTGCCACGTGGACAACGCTTCTAGCGCTGACGGTGGCGGTAGCGTCGTTCTCGCCGGAGATGGCTTTCGTGTCGGCCGTATCGCCGTCTTCTTCATTCTCTCTGAAATGCAAGTCCGAAGGGTTCATCAGAGTGCCTCTGGATGTTCCAGGAGACATCCTCTGTTTTCCGTCGTCCCTGTTTTCCAAGTCCAAGCTTGATCTCATCATTCCACCAGTCTTCGCCGCCGTGACGGTGGCTGCTTCTGCTTGCGTTGTTCGAGCCTTGGGCTTGTGGGGTTAATCATCTAACTTCTTGAGAATTAAGACTCTTTTTCCGATTAGAGTAGGTTCATTCCACCAGTCTTCGCCGCCGTGACGGTGGCTGCTTCTGCTTGTGTTGTTCGATCCTTGGGCTAGTGGGGTTAATCATCTAACTTCTTAAGAATTGAGACTCTTTTTCCAAGTAGATTAGGTTCAGATTATTCTTCTTTACAGTCAAGTATTGGATTACAGAGATTGTGCTCTGTTCGTAGCTTCTATTGCCTTTTGTAAATGAACAGAGTCAACGATAATGGTAGTAAAAATTTCAGAATCACGGAGTATCAGCAATGTTTTTGTTGAGTTTGTGAATATAATTTCTAAAGCATTTAATTGTTGAAAGTTTGTAATTCATGTTACTTCATCGATCAAATTGGAGAGAGAGAGAGAGAGAGAGAGAGAGAGGGATATTAAATTTTGAAAATTAGTTAGATTATTGAGATTTTTTGTTTTCAAATTATGTTGATAACATATTTTATTTGCTAAGCAGTTTTTAGCAAGTTTCCTAATATTCGGATTAGTTATTGTTCTATGGTTGTTAGTAAAAGCCAAAGATATCATTGTTTTAACTTTTAAATAATTATTTAACTACCTGGTTAGATAGAAACAGAGATTAATAAAACGGAATTTGAACCATTCTTGCCAGTTCTCCGCCCACGCTAGCTTCAGCTGTAACAAGGACTAACTAATCCATATAAAAAGAAAATTATATTTTTAAAGAACCAAAAATCAAGTTGTAAATGTGTTGCAATGTCGTATTGACTTTCTGAAAATATTTATTCGTAGACAGAGACACCAAGCGTAAGAATACAAAGACAGAGAACTGCGAACAAATCCACATCCAAAGAAAACATACAACGATGATAACTATAGCGGGGCTACGCCATGCATAGAGAGAGTTGTTAAGTGTAGGGAAAGAGGAAGCAGGTTTAAGATTTAGAAAATGAATTGATGAGGCTGTTGCTGAAATCCCAGAGTTTGGCTGCGAGCTTTTGGTCCCTTGCAAATGCACTTGTCTTCTGCTCATTGCAATCCACAAAGTACTTCCCACTTACTCCTTTCACTTGTGGGTGCAGAGCAACATAACACGTCGTGGCCGCTCCCTGCAACCTCAAACATAACATACATCACTACTTGAAGCCGCCGGATGGGTAGTCTAACAAGTGATTATAGGTCGAAACTTTTTGTCATGTAAGATTTTGATGGATGAAGTGTGATACATTACCTGTGGGACGTTCTTCCATATGTAAAAGGTGAACACCTTCAGAAGATCTGCTTCGAATTTTGGATAATGTTTGCATTAGACAACAAGAAAAATGAAGAAAAAGGCATGGAGCTATTTGATCCCTAATTTAGGATATATATGTATGTATGTATGCATATACAACATACGCATGGTGAAGGAAGAATGTCTCATGAGAGGAGTCAGTATCACTCCTGGGTGGACCGAATTGGCTGTAATGTTCGCACCCTCTTCCTGTATATAATTTGTAAATAAACGATTAAATTCTCAATTAAGTGCTTTCAAGGATTCACAGGAGCTCCTGATAGAAACTAGTTAAATCAAAATCTAAGAAACAATAATAGAATCACCTTCAGGCGGCGAGACAGTTCATTTGCGTGTAAAATGTTAGCCAACTTGGATTGCCCATATGCCTTCTTGTCAGAGTAACTGAGAAAAATGTAAGGCTCTGTTAATCAATATTGCTGCTATGAAGCAGTAAAAATTGGATAAAATCTAGATGCATACATATATATTAATCAGATTCGTCCCATATTTTTATTTAAGAAGCTGATAACACATTATTAAAAAGTGAACGTGAAACGTACCCATTTTTATCATTAATCTTATCAAATCGAATCCCCTTTCTGTAAGTATAGTTATGGGCAATTGATGAGAGATTCACGATCCTGCCCTCTATTCCACTGGATTGCGCCGTTTGTTTCATTTTGTCGAGAAGAAGGTTGGTCAGTTGGAAGTGACCTGAAAAGAATCAGAGTACGAAGTGAGAAGCCATTAATGCTATGCATGGTTGATGAGAGATTGAGAGTATGAGACATCACCGATATGATTTGTTGCAAACTGCATCTCGATACCATCCTCTGAGAGATGGAAAGGGCAGAACATGACTCCAGCATTGTTTCTGAAACGAAAGGCTAATGTTTTAGTTCAAAAGAAATGAACCCAAAATCAGATATAGTTTTAAAGAAGTTGTTTCACATTAAGATGTTGAGAGGAAGATCAAGAGCGTTGAAGTTGTCAACAAATTGTCTGATAGACTTGAATGAACAAAGATCGAGCTTCAGTATATCAACTCGAGCAGACTCGTTTTCCAGCAGAATAAGTTTCCTAGCTTTCTTTGAAGCTTCCATGTCCCTCGCAGCAATGATCACACGAACCCTTCGAAGAGCCAGGACTCTAGCTGTCTCTAACCCAATTCCACTCGCTCCTCCTACATTCAATTATATTATGAATTAATAATAGCATATCAGATAATATCATATTTAGATTCAGGCCATGATAGGTAGTCAATATCCCTAACAGGTACCGACAGGAAGTGAAATATTGATATCCCACGTAAAAGTCAGACAAATATGAACAGAAAAGACTCGGTTATATATGTATACTATGAAACAGACCTGTGACAATGGCGGTGAGCTTGGAGGCATCAATTCCTTCAGTGACCTGCTCTGCTGTTGAAGCTGAACCAAACCCACTTGGGCCAGGCCACCCTGTTAGCAGAGAGAAGATAGCCACCATTGTCTACTAGCTCCAAAAGCAAATCCACACTTACTCGAACCTTTCTTTTCTGAGTTGTGTCACAAAGACCTCAAGTCTATACTTATATATTCATGTACTAGGGGTAGCTGCGCTTGGAAAGAGACCATACATGAGTTTTTTTAAGGAAAAAAAAAAAACATAAGAGGTTGGAGCAGAAAGGAAAAATGAAGTGTTTGGATGGTTTCTGGTGGTGATTATCTTCATTTAGGACAAAGTTTTGATGCATTAATTTCTGACTGGTGAAGAGCTGTAAATACCTTCAACCCCCAAGTTTCTATTACCTTCCATCTACAGCGCCACAAAGTTTGGGGCTTCTTCTGACGCTGTCTGAAACCCAAGTGAAAGCAGCTTAATACTTACTGCCCTAGCATTTACAGTGCATTTTTTTTTCCCACAAACTCTTTCGAGTTATTAAATACGTATTCACCATTAAGTTTCTAAAGAATTAAATGTCACTTCTTATATATGTTGTACATAATACATTACTGGGCTGTACTCTAGTTCCGAGAATAGATTATATATGGGTAGCGGCAAGTTGAACAACACCTGATTAAAGGATAAAACTCGAAGTGCTATCCCATTCTCGTATTGTACCGATTCATTGCATCTGATAAATTTATGTCATTCATTATAAAACCAACGAACTTCACGGCTATCAGTTAATTAGCATTAATCACTTGACGTTTCTATTTTGCGCTATTAAATATCTCATGGGTAATTCAGTTCAGAGGCAGTCCGGCTTTGAAAGGTGTGATGTGCCTGTGCCATGAGAATTCACCGTGTTTTTATGATGATAATTATAATAATTGTACGGACTTCGTGAATTGACGATTGACTGTTATGGCAATGGTGACAGGTGTGAATCGTGGTCTGGGTTGATAGGAAAATGGAAGGTGGATCTTGCGGCCAAAAATTGGCCTTTCTACCGTGAAGATGATGCGATTGAGTCCAGTGCTTATTAATTAAACGTCCGTATGCCTACCTCAATAACTGCACTGTTCATTTCAGAAATTAATGGTTCAGATTTTTTTCTTTTAAATTTTAGCTTTTTTTTATTATTAATTTAAAAAAATAATAGTCCAAATTTAAAAACAAAACTTCTTCCTCATATTCTCTTTAAGAACAAGACCGGATGTAGGCCCATTGGGTGGTGGAGAAGGAGTATTAAATAGGCAGAAACGTGATCTTTGCTTACCGCCTGATTGGTAAGTTTAGTCTTTCAGCATTATCGTCCACTTGTCCAGTCACATCATGTTGCCATAATCTTGGTCTCCCTCTCTCTCTTTTTCTAAAATGAGATTCTTATGCGGGATAGCGATCCCTCGGTATTAAATTTTGATTGTTAGACAATGTTATTCAATGATTATTATTAAATTTTGTATTTTTTTTAAGAAAAGTATATAATTAATTTTAAAAAAACATAAAATTAGACTTAGTTAAAATTAATCATATAATTTTTTTTTTAAAAAAAATGCAAGATTTAATGACATCTAAAAGTCAAAACTCGGCACTTGAAGGGTCTTCTTCTCTTGTGCTGAAGCGAAGGAACAAAATAACTAGGGAGAAGGGCGTGCATCAAAACAGTGCGCTTCAAGAGTGACAAGCGGCATAATTTCAGAGGCACGACATGGCAAGTTTGTCGCCACTTGATCGTACAAATGTACAACTCAGATTGAATTACACCCTGATATTCCCGCATTCAGCTGCAAACAATCTGTCATATACTTGCAATAGGAAAGTTTTGAATTAAGAGTAAATTACTTATTTAGTTTTAGAACTATCAGAAAATTTTCAATTTAATTATTAAAAAATTAAGTATATTAATTTAGTCCTGAAAAATAGTATCAGTTTTAATTTAATCATTTTTTATAACTACATCACTAAATCTCAAAATTTTCATTTTTAAAAGTCTCTATAACAAAAAAAGACTAAATTAAAAATAAAAATAATTTTTCAGAAAATAAACTGTAACAATTGTAATTTTTAGGGATTAAATTATTAATTAACTCCAAAATTAATTAATGATATATTTAGATAATACGGAAGTGTTTCAACAGCCAAGGGTCTATAGCTCAGTGGTAGAGCATTTGACTGCAGATCAAGAGGTCACCGGTTTGAACCCGGTTGGGCCCTAGTTTTGTCGGTCGTGTTTTTCTCCATAGATATTTACGTTTCCTTATTAAAGCCCAACGAATATGGGCCTTACAGTTAATTTGATTTTTCTTTTAGGGGGACATAGCCATTAATTCTGAACTGATACTTTACCAAGTATCAACAACCAAACAAGGGCCGTGGCCCGTGGCCCATGAAGTTGGACCATCTTCTTGACCAAAAAAGATATGGACTATCCTCTACATTCACATACAAACTAATCCATATATATAAGGCTTTCAGCCCATTTCTCGACCCAAAGCAAAAAAAAAAAATTCAGCTGGCATACTATGATCTGTAATTCGGTCGCCTAATGACTAAATTCGATTGTCTAACTGTACCATTGCTCTCTTGTTTTGAACAAACCACAAGAAGTTGTGTCTTGAAGAACTAAGGTTTTTTCCTTCAACAGAGGCATGGTAGCATGAGTTCTTGTAGGTGATTGCCACTGGCAGCCCTCCACCCACTTTCTTATTCTTTCATTTTTGTTATTTCTATTCCTTCTTCTCTGTAAGAGTATCTCCTTTTCATTTTATAGAAGTTTTCCTCTCTTTTTTGGAAGATGATTTTTTGAAGTTCCGACCTCGAGCTTGCTAAATCCGCACCGACTACATGACCAGTCACATCTCCCCTACCATTTGCAAGCTAGCTCACCTCTCCAACATCACCATCGCCAATTGAAAGGACATATTCGGAGATCCCCTGCTATATCACTTCCCTACCTTTCCTTTGAATCTCGTCGGCAACCACATCTTCGGCGAAATCCCTCCCATCCTCCTTCACAATTGAATCTCAGAGTCCATGCCAAGAAGCTTCAGGAAACTGTTATCCCTTTGTGTCTTTATCCTTTTCCCAGAAACATGGAGATGCAGGAACTCAACGGCTTCACAAAAAAAAAAAAAACTAGAAGACATGCTCTGTTTTTCTCTCTCTAGAAAAGAGTGTGAAATGGAGTGTGTTGCCATTACATTTTATTCTTGTAGTATTGTTGCATAGGTTTAGATACTATTTTTAGGGTATGTTGCCCTAAATTATGTATCTCTTTATCTCATAAGTTTAGGCATGTGTTGTTACAATTTATCTTTAGGTCTTGAAAAATCTTATTTATCCTTGATTTGATGTCATTTTAATGGAAATGTTTTCCATTTTGTCCCCAAAAAAAAAAGTCATCTAACCAAGGAAACCCTAAAGCCTCACCTATCCATCCTCTCGCTGTTGTCTTTGCTAGCTTTCACTGTCATCTTCAAGCTATTGGCAGCCTTCACCCATCTTTTCCTTCATCTTCTCTTTCACCTTTTTCTCGCCATTTTTTCCCTTCTCCTCCGTGAGAGTATTTTCCCCTTTCTTTTTTTGTAAAAGATTTCCCCTCTTCCTTAAAAGAGAAATTTTTTGTAGTCATTGAAGTGGTTTTTGCCGAAGTTGAGGCTTAGCAGCACTAAGGCGGTCGATGAATAGCGAGAGGCTCAAAGTAGTCATCAAAGCCAAACTCATCCATGGCAGACAACACGTCATCAACAATTAAGCTAGGAAACTGCTAGGATGCAAAACATGGACGGTGGCTGAGGCTTGTGGTAGATCTTTGGACGATATTGCTAGAAGACCAGCTCTGATTTATAGGTGTGTTGCTCCTTTTTAAACTTATTCTGATTTAAGGTTTCGGGATGTGTTGCTTCTATTTTGACTTCTAGTATTGTTGTGTAGGTTTTGACACTACCTTTAGAATGTGTTATTCTAAATCATGTATCATCTTATCTTTTAAGTTCATACTTGTAATGTATTTGTTGATTTTTAAGTTTCGAAAAATCTTATGTAACCCTGACTTGATGTTATTTTAATGGAAACATTTTTCATTTTGTCCAAAAAAATAATATAATATATTGAATATCAAAATTAGATGACAATATTTGGTATTTGCCATGTATTAACATTTTGATATTTGAGATAACATTTGATATCACATTATAGACAAGAGAGCGCAGATGTCAAAATATTCAGTTATGTCAGGATTTTTTTTTATAACTTCCTATTTTATTCTTCATCTTTTCATGATATATATTTCCAATACCATTTTATATTTATACAAATTATAAGTATTAAAACATAATGCATCAATTTTTAGAAAGTCACTATATTTATTTTCCATATGAAGAAAATGAAATAAGTTAAACATAAACTTTCAAATATTTTGATTTCTTTTTTTTTTTTAAATTTACTCCCATCTGCAAATATTAAGAAATAAAAAGTGAGTAATATGATAAATACATACCGCAAACATTCTTCTCTTATATGACGAAGATGTAAACTGCCATTGATTATTAATCTAAATATAACTATTTTGAAAATCAGAATATTAATATCATTAATTACTTGGTAGTTGATACTTAGTTCGTGGATAAAAAGCAGTGATCAAATTTATGAATTATTTAAACAAAATTAAAAGTATTATTCACTTAATCATATTGAATATTAATCTTTAGAGAGTACAAAAGGTAAAACTTTCAAAATTAATGTATCTAAACATTGAATTATTGACTCCATCGATTGGTTATTACTACAAACAAATGATGTTATGTGTTCCATTTTGTTTTATGGTATAATGAGTCGTATAAATCTAAACATGAACTTTAAAATTTAGAGTAATGGTTTTATTTTGTGCTAGCCTGCCTTTTATGTTTATTTGTACAACATACTTCAGATAACTGGCATGATGCTGGACATTGTTAAGACTAATGATCACATTTGATTCAACAATCACAAATTTTTTTGTGTTGACATCTAATCTAAATTGTCTAATTAATGCACAAATTGATGGTCCAACAATGCCCAGCACAATGCTGGCTTAACAGAGGATCCAATTTCATCTCATATACTTAGTTTAATATTAGTGTTCAAGCCTTTTTTTAAAAAAAGTTGTTGAAATTAAAATTAGCAGAATATTTTTTTTAATAGTAATATGTACTGGTTAACATTGATCTTTCAAGTGTTATGAGATTAGGATATTGTAAGGTAGAGGTTAGGGTTGGAGTCCCTTATCATTAAAATAATAATAATAATAATGTTTACTAGTTATTTAAATTTAATGTTAGGTGTCAATTGTATGGTTGAGATTCTTTGTTATCTTTAAATCTATATTTGTTAACATTTAGTGTCAAGAGATTTTCCCAAAAAAAAAAAAGACTTGATTTCCTAAGATTTGGAAATTTTGAATTAACAAAACATTGAGTGCTGGTAAAAATCTTTTGTCTTTTATTATTATTATTATTATTTTGCGAATTAAGGTAACTTACGTTCACATTATATCCAACAAAAAAAAACCCACATTCACACACACACACACACACACACACACACACACACACTTACATATTCCATTTAATATTGTCTCATTCATAGCAAACTAAAATATGTGTAAATTGAGAGTAATAAAAGGAAAAGAAACCTTCAATTTTCACATAACTACCTTCAATTTTCAAAAACAAAGAGAAATTTCAAAACTCTCAGAATTAGGAAACAACATCTATGGATTAAAAAGTGGAATGGGTGTGGAAAATTTGCAAAGATTCCATTGGTGACTTTGTACAAAAGACTGGTTGGTAGTAAGTGTAACACATCATATAAGTGAAAAAAGGTATATTTTAATCCGCAAATAGCTCTATCCGCAAATAAATCTAAGTTTATAATCTTTCATTGGCATCAAAGTCAGGTTAGGATTAGATGGTTTTATGAAGCATTTCCGTTTACTTTGTGAATTAGGGTCCCAAAAGGGGAAATTTTTTTCAAGAACCCTAATCTTAAATTGATCTTAATTTAGTGGTTTCAAGATTGTTTGTAATATTTTTTTCACCAATCATAACTCTATTATGATATTAATTGTAAGTTTGAGTTCTAAAATTGTATTATTTGGAGAAATTTGACTTTTTTTTTTAATGGAGAACCTTAATTTTGAAATTTCATGATTTAAGGTATTTTATGGGTGAATTAATTGTGTTTTACCAATTAAAGTTGATTTTTAATTAAATATAAGAGTTTCATTTGGAGGATTAGGATCATAAAACATGATTTGTGGCGAAATTAAATTTGGTGTTTCGCTAATGTACAATTCGTTGATGCAAAACTGATCTAGAAAAATATTGTTATGCTTAAGTTGCATGTGATGAATGTAGACTTTTGAATATAGACCTAGTGTATATCATTATTCTTTTAGATGCAATTTGCAATAAATTGTGTGAGTGTGCTTATAAGTGTTATATCTTCTATGTGCGTAGATAAATCTCTGAAATGGCTTCAAAGACTATCATTGCTAATTTGAATAAGGTGA
Source organism: Biancaea sappan (assembly GCA_037074585.1). Taxonomy (NCBI): domain Eukaryota; kingdom Viridiplantae; phylum Streptophyta; class Magnoliopsida; order Fabales; family Fabaceae; genus Biancaea; species Biancaea sappan. The sequence continues at coordinate 49,300,841 of CM073496.1, read as the reverse complement.
GAAACTAAATGGTGGCAGTTATGATATTTGGCACTGAAAATTTCAGTACATCCTTGAAGAACATGATGTTTTGGAGACCTTGAATCATGTGATGGTTGAGCCAAAAAAAAAAAAATAGCAATGCTCGCATAACGTTGCTGAGCGGTATGGCTTATGATCTCATGCACGAATTTGAATCTTATCCAACGATTCAATCTATGTGGATCACACTAAAAGATAAGTTTGGTGATACTTCAACTAAAAAACTTAGGAGGCTGACCATCAAGTTTGACAATTATAGATTGCACCCAAATACATCAATGAGGCATCATTTTAGAGAGCTATCAAACATGATTAGAGATCTAAAATCAGTTGGTCTTAACCTTTCTAATAAATAGAAAGCGCAATCTTTCGTAAGATCCTTTCTTGCTAGTTAGGAATATATGAAAGTCAATATGACTCACAAAGAGAGCGTAAAGACTTCTGAGGACATTGAGCACCACTTGTTCTTGCAGATGAGCTCTATGAGGTAGCTAAATCATCTGAGCAGTCTTTTCCTTTTGAATTAGTTGGGACTTCCAATTTTAAGTGGAAGGGTAAGAATAAGAACAAGAAAGCATGGAACAAAAAGAGATTTGGCAAGCCCAATCAAAAAGGTAAGCCTCAATTCAAGAAGAAAGGAAATCATGGTGGTAAAAAACTTGATATGATCAAAGTGGGATGTTATTCTTGCCATAAGATGAGTAATTTTCTGTGGGATTGCTTAGAGCAAAATAAGGTAACATCATGTATTGAAAATCCTCATTTTATTTGTCTCTAGCATTGCTTTAATGGATGATGCTAATAATTTGTGGACCATAAACTCGGGCACAAACCGTATAGCTAGGGACCGAGGATCATTTATAGAGTACCATTGGCTGCCTTTTTAGGGTAAATAGCTTTATATAGGAAACAGTGCATTAATTGAAGTCAAATGGATGGATACATGCAAACTAAGTTGCATGGTGGAAGAACTCTACTCCTACACGATATTTTATATGTTCAAGATATTTGGCAGAACTTAATTTCAATTGTTTCTCTTCTCAAACTAGATTCCAGTGTGTATTTCCATGATAATTATGAAGACATTTTACATGGCATTAACTATTATAGATCTAGTTATTTATTTAATAGTTTTATCGTGTTAGACACAATTTGTAATTTTGATTATATTTCTAATTATTGTGATTGCTTCACTTCAACATTTGCCTTATTTTTAGATGTGAATATTTGGCTTGCTAAGCTAAGACACAAAAGTACTGAAAGAATAAATAGATAGGAAAAAGAAGGACTATTAGGGTCCATAACTAAATTTGAAACGCCAATATGTGAACATTGCCTAGCTAATAAAGCAACTAGAAAACCATTTGGAAAAAGGAATTAAAGCTAAATTTCCATTGCAATTAATTCATTATGATATATGTGGTCCAATGAGTTTGAGAGATAGGCAAGAAACCTTATATTTCATCATATTTATAATTTCCATTGCAATTAATTCATTATGATATATGTGGTCCAATGAGTCTGAGAGATAGGCAAGAAACCGTATATTTCATCATATTTATAGATGATTACACTCATTACGATCATGTTTATTTGATCTCCAAAAAACTTGAAGCATTAGTGTCACGACCCGTTTTCTGGGCACATGACCGGCACAATGATGAATCTCTCATCACTGTAAGCCTTTCGATAAATTCTACCCATGAGTTTAGTCATTATCTCTATATTATCAAAATAACCATTCCTGAAGAAAATATATCAAATTTTCTTATTTGAAATTCATAGAGATGATTTGCACATAATAATAGATTCTCAATATAAAATACATTATTATGCTGACATACAAACCAAATGCCAAACCCCTGACCTAGATGTCCTAGACGATTACAGAGCAACATAATCTATAACAAAAGAGGGGTCTACCCGACAACGGAAAGGTCCAAAGTGATCTACTCCTCTAGCAGATATTCTTCGCTGGCAACTTGATATGAACAAAAAGGTTGTACAAACAGTGTGAGCTTTTAAACTCAATGAGCGAATCGGCCTCGCGTTAATAAAATTCAAATACATTACCAGTCATGCAAGCATATCCAAAGGCTCATACTCAACCAATAGACAGAAGATAAAAATTCATCCAATTCAACAAACGTTACTAGTATTCGTCAATGGCAATATATCCCAGAGAGCGCACACAGGCCGGCTCACCAATTATGTATATTTCTGCCATGACGCACAACATCATCCTCTTACATACAAGAAGATAAAAATTCATCCAATTCAACAAACGTTACTAGTACTCGTCAATGGCAATATATCCCGGAGAGCGCACACAGGCCGGCTCACCAATTATGTATATTTCCGCCATGACGCACAACCTCATCCTCTTAGCTAGGGCGCCTCACGGATTTATCACCAATCCGGGCTATATCCCTACTGAGGGAATCGTTGTCTCCACACTCATTGGTCAAGACACCCTGTCAACCGGGTTTTCCGCCTTGCCGTGAGAGGGGGTACTGTCCCGCTCAATCACAATCAATAGCATTTCATATCATAATCAGAAGCTTAATATAATATTCATCCATATAACAGGTATAGTATATAACTATATTATAGATTTATAAACCACATATCAAGATAACAATTAATCCGTTTTTGAAAACATTCAAACTTCACATCATCATAAGATACTTATTTCATTTTATCCATACTTATGGATTAATTATCTCATTTAGATTCGTCATTCTGAATCCAATTTCCCCCTATGAATCTTGGGAGTATCCTACGACATACTTTTTATCACCAGTAATGCTAAAACTCTATTAAAACGGGGTCGTTTCACTCACCTGGATTCCGTACGAGTATCACTTCTTTAAGTCGTTACGGACAAGAGTACACAGGTGAATTTCAGTATTCTGCTACGGAGATTTTCATGAAAGATTAGAGAAAATACGTTAGGATTGTTTTTCGTACAGATACTGTTCATACGTACGGTTACTGTTCATATATACGGTTACTATTCATACGTACGGTCACTATTCATACGTACGGTTACTATTCATACGGTTACTATTCATACGTACGATTACTATTTATACCAGAAATAGAGAATACAATCTGTAAAAGAGTACACCAGGTAAGTTCCCAGGAAAGAGTGGAGGGTCACACTGGACACACTTAAAAACCAGGTCTTTCCTTAGCCAGAACTTTCCTACACATGTATTCTTCACAGTTTACATTCTATTTCGGTAATCAGAGAATCAAAATAACATATAAACAGCTAAGAACAGTTTTTCTGATGTGGAAGATCAGCCAAGGCCGCAACCACAGAGCATACTTAAGAAAATAACTTCTAAAATTTGAAAGACATAGAAAGGGCATAGTATCCTTACCTAAGCTGAAAAGGAAAGGCCCAAAATCTCAGAGGCCTAGCTTTGGAGTAAGAGAAACTTAAGGAGAGAAGAAGAGAAGTTGAAGGTGTGAGTTTAGAAGTGAAATGGAAGGGCCTATTTATATCAAAAGTCAAGGGTACTATTTGATACTATGCATTAATAAAATATTCAATTTACTATTTATGAAAATGATATTTCTAATAATGCAGTTACTGTACACCTCTTGTTATTACTATTGAAAACTTAAAAGGAAAACTATCCTTTCACCTTAAACCTTTAAGTTTCTTTTCAATTCAGTCCTTTCACTTTAGTCCCTTAGGGTATTTTTTCACATAAAACGTTATTTTCTCCCACGAACTTCTTTCTAGTTTTCTCTTATGATCAAACCACATCTAGTACTTGACATTTCGATTGTATAAATGAACAGTATCGTATACTGAAATAGTAACAGTAGTTTGTAAACAAATATTTATATTTTATTTTTCTTGGGTATTACATTATCACCCCCTTAAGAGAATTCGGTCCCCCGAATTCAAAACTCATCTCAAGACTGAAATAAATGTGATTACTTCGTCCATATCTCATCTTTCGCATCTCTTTCTTCCCAAACCTCTTCACATCCTTGGTAAGATTTACAAGAACACTATAACATTAACTGTGAACTCTAGACCGCATTATCAATGATTTGCATAGGACTTTTTCCTTTTCTAACAGTAAACATTCTCTTCCTCATCAGTTTAATTTTCTCCACAATCTTTTGTACCATAAAGTGTCTCATCCTCATAACCTTTACCAAACTTAAACCACCTAATCAGAGACGAACTTTGTCTCTATGTAAAACTTCAAATAGATGTCGTCTTCAAAAATGGCACGTGGTCTTTCTAGTTCATACTGAATATCAGAACACATGTTTCCACACACATAGCTTATAACTTTTACGAATACAAGTACCTTACCCGAAGGCATCATTTTGGCCATAGGTAATACTCTTGCCCGAAGGCGATCCTTCTACCTTAAGGCGATACTCTCAGCTGAAGACGTCATATAAAAGGAAAAATCACATGAAATTATTACATAAATCTCTAGGAAGAACAATCCTAGAAAATGTGTTAAGTAAATAACATACTCCTCACGCATAATTATAAAATAAATATATATAGAAATTTCTCTCACCTCAATAACTCATATAGAGTCGTATCCCTTCAATGATTAGGGCAAACCCATAGTTCTCTATATATAGGTTCATAAAATACTTATTTAGCACTCCTCCATATTTCATAAGTGTAATGAAATATCATTTTAGTAACTCTTCTCAGTCAAAAGGATATTACCATACTCTGTTTTAGAATTTTCATAATCAAGTACGAAATATAAGTCCAACATCTTCTCATTCCTCAAGTTCTTTCAGTAAAAGTAATCACTTCAACAAAGAAGATCTAAATACTAACTTAAATTTTATTTCTAGTACATAGATAATTTTAATACATGAAGCTTAGACCAAATATAGCTTTAGGTACAAACAAAATAAAGAATAAATTAAGGACGAGGAGGCTTTTGAAATGTAGAAGGTGCTCTAGGTCTAGAAGAGGAAGGTGCTTCAGACCTTAAGGAGGAAGCTAATCGTTGCAGCCTAGAAAGGGTTTCTGGAGGAAGCGCCTGAGAAATTTGGCGAATAGCAGAAATTACTCCGTTCATACAGTCAATACACCTTGCTTGTTGGTCACAAAAATTTTGAGTTGCAAACATTGAATGTCTATCAACTCGATTAGCTAGTTCTCCAAAACGACGGTTTATCAGTTTCTCTTGGTTTTCAAAGAGACGATTTATTAGTCGCTTCTGGTCCTCTATCTTGTATTCCAGGCTCCCTATCTTAGGCTCCAGATTTTCGATCTTACGCTCCAGGAATGCAAGCTTATTTTCTGAGGATGTTGCAGTACTGTCCTCCTCCAACTCTATTACATCCCTCTTTCTCTTCTTAATTTCTGGTGACCTGTCTACAGGTCTCTTCCCTTTGTTATCTCCGAGACTTAGATTTAAATCAAGCTCTACATTGCCAGTCTCAAAATTCAAGTTGAAAGACTTATTATCGGCCATTGCTCTAGGGATCTCAGAAATAACTTCGAATGAGAAAGGAATGGAGATTGAGAAATAGGTATGTAATGAAAGAAGTTCGCTTGGTGTGATGAGTGGGGTAACGGGCGTACAAGATTTATAGACAACCCGAAGCCCCTGGAGCTAAAGCCACCACAACCTACACGCCGCTCGCTATAAGGTTTACAGATCACATACGTCGCAATGCCAGCAATTAATGTCGGACATGCAGATAAATAGTAAATGCAATTAACATAAGTCAAAGATTTCCTCAAAAAAATTTTCGGCTAATCTTGACCTTTCTCAAAATTTTGACTAACTACGCTCTTCAGTCTGAGATTTTCTCCCTCTAAACTTGTTTTATTCTGTAATCCCATATCACGATTTCCCTCTATGATTAGGTAGCCTCATATTGGCCGTATCTTAGATTCTAATCAGTGTCTTTACGCTAGACTTACACATAATATATATGTAAATATATATATATATTTTAAAACAAAGTTAACTGCTTACGGTCGCATGCCTTAAGCATTATCATGATGTAAGGAAATCACTGCCTTTCATTTGCCCATGAGAGCATTATATGTAAGTATGTGTAACCATGAAGATATATGATCATCTACACATTTCATTCTATCCAAGTCATTTTGATTTCACATCTCTATGAGTATATGTAGGATCATCACATATTCTCCTTGATCGTAGCCTTCACTCATTATGCATGAATAACATACATACATGTAATTACAATATGATTCAATCAGTTATGTATATTATACTCAACTGAAGGCTCTTAAGAACAACACAATAAAACAGAGAAATGCATTTCAGTTCATCATAAAAGCATCCAAGGTAATCTTTAATGGCTATATTCTTAACTTCTTTGAATTTCGGAAAATGCCAACGGGAGAAATGGGAAAACCAAGTAAAATCGGCCGCAAATCCACCGAATATTGACTTTCATGGTTTTGGCATTAATACAACGCGCTATTGGTGTGCATGCCTACCCTAGACTTCTGGCTTCCAGCTTTCAGAAATCCATAGGTTGATCGTGTAGGGGTGCGGTGAAGAGATATCTTTTCTGTCTCTTAGTCCAAATTTTTCTCTATAAAAACCTTCTCAGCGTTCTCAGTTACCACACCACAAAGAGTAATAACCTCTGAGCCTACAATCCCCCAGTATTCCTCTCGCCTCATACTCTTACAAAAATTTCTAAATTTTTCCAAATCATGGCCTCAAGGAAGTACATTGATCTCACAGTAGAGGCTAAGGAAGAAGAACTTGACTTAAACTTAAGTTTATGCAGGGACAAGGGCAAAAGATCTCTCGAGGGACCTCAAGAGAATCAAAAGGAGAAGAAGATGAAGAAGAATGAGGAAGCTGAGGAGATTAGCACAGGCCATAGCTCGGAGGACAAAATCGCCTGTTTAGAGCAGGAGGTGAAAAACCTCAAGAAGATGATAGAAGATCTGGAGAAGTTAACCAAACGCAATAACGCGGCAATGACTTCGAGAATAGATAGGTTCTTCTATTGGTCCACCCAGTGCTTCTGCAATTAACAGCAAAGAAGTGTTGATTGTATGAATGGAATTTACACTACCATGCGCGACATTGCTATGTCTCTTGCTCCAAGGAATGGTCGAGGGGTGATGATACAATACAACCCTCCTAATCCAAGACCACCTCGCTTTTAGATTACTCATGCATGAGTAAACTTCTCTTTCCTTTTTTTTTTTGCAATGTAATCCTTCAGTGTTTTTTTTAATGCAAGTAGTTTCTTTTATTGGCTGGTACCCTAAAATAATATAGCTACACAAAATCAATCATGAATTCAGCTTATAAAATCCACCATATAAAAATTTGATCCGACAGCAACGGAATCAAAACAAGTAACAACTTTTCCTTGACTAAGTTCAAAAGTGTAGCCACATCTGTCTAAAACTAAAACTGAGAACATACTTCTTAAGAAGAGATAAGTCTCGGAGGGAAAGGAAATGAAAACATCCTACAGGACCTTCAGTAGAGCCGTCTCTCTATAGTTGTGCCCAGGTTCACAACGATAGAGGAGGTCCTACTAAGGTTACCTTGCTCTGTAATCACTAGGAGACCTAACAACCATTCCTCTGATACCAACTTTGTCACGACCCGTTTTCTGGGCACATGACCGGCACAATGATGAATCTCTCATCACTGTAAGCCTTTCGATAAATTCTACCAATGAGTTTAGTCATTATCTCTATATTATCAAAATAACCATTCCTGAAGAAAATATATCAAATTTTCTTATTTGAAATTCATAGAGATGATTTGCACATAATAATAGATTCTCAATATAAAATACATTATTATGCTGACATACAAACCAAATGCCAAACCCCTGACCTAGATGTCCTAAATGATTACAGAGCAACATAATCTATAACAAAAGAGGGGTCTACCCGACAACGGAAAGGTCCAAAGTGATCTACTCCTCTAGCAGATATTCTTCGCTGGCAACTTGATATGAACAAAAAGGTTGTACAAACAGTGTGAGCTTTTAAACTCAATGAGCGAATCGGCCTCGCGTTAATAAAATTCAAATACATTACCAGTCATGCAAGCATATCCAAAGGCTCATACTCAACCAATAGACAGAAGATAAAAATTCATCCAATTCAACAAACGTTACTAGTATTCGTCAATGGCAATATGTCCCAGAGAGCGCACACAGGCCGGCTCACCAATTATGTATATTTCTGCCATGACGCACAACATCATCCTCTTACATACAAGAAGATAAAAATTCATCCAATTCAACAAACGTTACTAGTACTCGTCAATGGCAATATATCCCGGAGAGCGCACACAGGCCGGCTCACCAATTATGTATATTTTCGCCATGACGCACAACCTCATCCTCTTAGCTAGGGCGCCTCACGGATTTATCACCAATCCGGGTTATATCCCTACTGAGGGAATCGTTGTCTCCACACTCATTGGTCAAGACACCCTGTCAACCGGGTTTTCCGCCTTGCCGTGAGAGGGGGTACTGTCCCGCTCAATCACAATCAATAGCATTTCATATCATAATCAGAAGCTTAATATAATATTCATCCATATAACAGGTATAGTATATAACTATATTATAGATTTATAAACCACATATCAAGATAACAATTAATCCGTTTTTGAAAACATTCAAACTTCACATCATCATAAGATACTTATTTCATTTTATCCATACTTATGGATTAATTATCTCATTTAGATTCGTCATTCTGAATCCAATTTCCCCCTATGAATCTTGGGAGTGTCCTACGACATACTTTTTATCACCAGTAATGCTAAAACTCTATTAAAACGGGGTCGTTTCACTCACCTGGATTCCGTACGAGTATCACTTCTTTAAGTCGTTACGGACAAGAGTACACATGTGAATTTCAGTGTTCTGCTACGGAGATTTTCATGAAAGATTAGAGAAAATACGTTAGGATTGTTTTTCGTACAGATACTTTTCATACGTACAGTTACTGTTCATATATACGGTTACTATTCATACGTACGGTCACTATTCATACGTACGGTTACTATTCATATGGTTACTATTCATACGTGCGATTACTATTTATACCAGAAATAGAGAATACAATCTGTAAAAGAGTACACCAGGTAAGTTCCCAGGAAAGAGTGGAGGGTCACACTGGACACACTTAAAAACCAGGTCTTTCCTTAGCCAGAACTTTCCTACACATGTATTCTTCACAGTTTACATTCTATTTCGGTAATCAGAGAATCAAAATAACATATAAACAGCTAAGAACAGTTTTTCTGATGTGGAAGATCAGCCAAGGCCGCAACCACAGAGCATACTTAAGAAAATAACTTCTAAAATTTGAAAGACATAGAAAGGGCATAGTATCCTTACCTAAGCTGAAAAGGAAAGGCCCAAAATCTCATAGGCCTAGCTTTGGAGTAAGAGAAACTTAAGGAGAGAAGAAGAGAAGTTGAAGGTGTGAGTTTAGAAGTGAAATGGAAGGGCTTATTTATATCAAAAGTCAAGGGTACTATTTGATACTATGCATTAATAAAATATTCAATTTACTATTTATGAAAATGATATTTCTAATAATGCAGTTACTGTACACCTCTTGTTATTACTATTGAAAACTTAAAAGGAAAACTATCCTTTCACCTTAAACCTTTAAGTTTCTTTTCAATTCAGTCCTTTCACTTTAGTCCCTTAGGGTATTTTTTCACATAAAACGTCATTTTCTCCCACGAACTTCTTTCTAGTTTTCTCTTATGATCAAACCACATCTAGTACTTGACATTTCGATTGTATAAATGAACAGTATCGTATACATAAATAGTATTATACGGGTGAATAGTATCGTATACTGAAATAGTAACAGTAGTTTGTAAACAAATATTTATATTTTATTTTTCTTGGGTATTACAATTAGAATGCTTTAGACAATTCATGAGTTTGGTTTAGAATTGTTAAAGTCCAAAGATATGTAACGCTATGAACAATTTTATTCATGGCATGCAATCTAAATTTATAATCGTGGATGGAGGCAATAGATATGTCAATCAGCCACAAACCCAAAAGGCTAAACCTTATCTCCTAGGTGGCTAAAATCTAGGAGTAAAGAGATAAGGGTTAACCTGAATGAGATAAGATACTGATTAATCTAAATAAAATAACAAAAAATAAATAGATGAAAATACTAAAAACCGACTATATAACTACTAAGGCCTTATTTGGGTAAACAACTTATTTAAGTATTTATAGAATAAACGCTTATCATGTAAGCACTTATATATAAATTATTTTTAAAATTGAAGAGTTTAGTAAGGCAAACTTCAAATAAGCTATTTTCAACTTATTTTCATAAGCTATTCTGGAGAGTTTATGAAAATAAGCTGAAAACAGCTTATGGACATGCCATAAGCTATTTCTATAAACTCTTCCAAATACTTACATAAGCACTTATGCCATAAGATAAGTTAGATAAGCTCAAAATAAACTCTTCCAAACAGGGTCTAAAATAATAATTAAATATAATAAAGGGATAATTCCCTAACAAAATGATATAAGCATAAAAAATGAAAAACATTGATCGCCAACACTCCCAACTTGTATTAAAAAATCTTGAAAAAAGATTAGGTAAGAGGCCATTCCTTTCGCTAACACGTCCAAGCTTCTAGAGTTTATGGGAATATAAAAGGTGAAACATATTTGGTTTAAGAAGGACGATGAAGCCCTTGAGGACTCGGCAAAACCCATAAGGATTAAGACATGCTCCACATGGAAGTCTACTCCACCTTTACGTAAATCTCAATGTCTGTCCATTATAGCGGTAGAAGACAGTAACAAATTCTTCAGCAAATTTGGTGTAGGGCTCACCGCTGTAGCGGTAATGATCCACTGCTATAGCGGTGGTAGACAGAAAGTGGGTCTTCTGATTCTTCAGCTCCAGGGGCAGGCGCTATAGCGGTGACCATCCAGCGCTATAGCGGTAATGGACAGAAGCAATTCCAACTTTATGTTTAGCTCCAGGGATCACCGCTATAGCGGTGAGAGTCTACCGCTATAGCGGTGGTAGGCAGACAGCTTCCTCCCAGCAACTCGTATTAGTTCAGTCGTTCGCTTCAGTTTCGTCCCACTCGCCCTACATCAGAGAGGATAAAATGATGATTAGTAGCATTCTTAGTCAAGAAGCAGATTAAACTCTAACAAATCCTAAACTAAACTAAATCAAACAAAAACAACGGGAAAGACATACAAGCAAACACAAGTAGGCGATAAAATGGATCAAAGATTTAGCACCAAATGGTACTAAATCTAACACTTAACAGCTCCACATGGAAGTCTACTCCACCTTTACGTAAATCTTAGTGTCTGTCCATTATCAGGGAACCCGGTCTAGAGAAAAGCATTGAAGAGGAATCGAACTCCACTAAAGATCCTAAACATATAGTGTTCTTGGAGTTTTCTGACGATGAAGGGGAGACAACTGATATTCTACACAAAATACCTAGTCCTCCTCTGGCTGTTGGTAATCTATCCTTAGAATTGTAGAGAGGAAGATGATCCTCCGATATTGGAACTCGAGGAGAATGTTGCTCAAAGGCATATTCAACAGTTGCTATTGCTCAATGGCATTGAAGATGGATTGTTTTCCTTCTTCAAGATCATTATTTAAGAGGAGGTTCGTGATACTTTCAAGTATATCACAAGATTTTACCCTCACTCTTCCTAGTCCTACTAGTATTTTTTTATTAGTTTTCTTTTCCATGAACAGTTAGACTGTATTTCTATGGTTATGTTTTTCCTTTGCATCTTCGATATTTTTATTCCGCTTTTGTGAACATTTCCTGTCTTGCCTCCTTGATTATTTTTTGATAAGGCCAAATAGGGAGAAATATATTATGATGTATGATGATTGGTAATATGCTTTGTATGTAATGTGGATATGATGATTAATAATATGCTCTATATATGGATGATTATTTATTTGTCTATTTTATGTATATATATGTGGATGTTCCTTGAGTCCCTTCTTTAGGATGAAATGCCTTTTTCCATCTTCACCAAAGAAATTTTTTTCTTTTTAATTTCTTGAAGTAGCTTGATCTAAGGAGGAGCTAAGGCTCAGGGGGAGCAATGTCCTTAGGACCTTTTATCTAAGCAAATAGGGAAGTTATTAAAACTCCTACTATAATGCCCATAAATATTGCTATTTGACTTGTACGCGTGTGCACTCACATGAGAATACATTTTCGAGGATAAATGATTATTTGATGAAATGAAATGTGATGTATATCATATGGATAATGTGGATTTTTTGATAGTTAGATGAATTTACATAAAAAAAGGGCTTCATGTGAGGAAGTCCTTTGAGGGACTAAAAATGAAATGACTAATTTGATATAAAACTTGAAACCTTATGAGAAAAAATAATTCTAAATGAAAGGCAATTAGGAACAAGAGGTTTCTCAAGATTAAAAGAAAAGCAGATGGTTCTGTTGAATGCTACAAAGCTCGTATGGTGGCTAATGGGTACACACAATAAGAGGGTAATAATTATGAAGATATTTTCTTGCCTTTGTGAGATCTAGTTCTATTATACTAACTCTGGCTATATTTGCAAGTATGAACTTGGAATTACATTAAATGGATGTAAAGACTGCATTTCTAAATAGAAAACTAGGTGAAGAAATCTATATGGAGCAACCATTAAGTTTCATTTGTAATAGGCAAGAGTGCAAAGTTTGCAAGCTAAAAAGGTCTATTTATAGATTTAAACAATCAACTAGATAGTGATACTTGAAATTTCAGGGAGTTATTACATCTTACGACTTCAAAATCATTGACGAAGACCACAGTGTATATATGAAGTGGTTCGAAACTGATTTTGTTATATTATCTTTTTATGTAGATGATATACAATTAGTTGGAAATAGTCTTACTTTTGTAAAGACCATAGAGTTGGTTGTCCCTTAATTTTGAAATGAAGGACATGGGTGAAGCAGACTACATCCTTGGAATTAAGATTTATAGAGGCCGCTCTCAGAATTTAATTGTTCTATTACAGGATTCATATATTGAAAATATTCTTGAGCAGTTTAGGATTAAAGATTGTCAGCCCATAGACACCTCTGTATTTAAAGGTGAAAGTTTGACCCATGAAATGTCTCCCAAGACTCAATATGAAAAAGATGCCATAAAAAGGGTTCCATATTCGAGTGCAATTGAGAGTTTAATGTATGCAATGATGTATATATGTCCATTAATTAGTTATTTAATAGGTCTTGTATGTTGTTATCAGTCCAATATTGGGCAAATGCATTAGAAAGTTGTAAAGAGAGGCTTGAAATATTTGAGGGGCACTACTAATTATAAGTTATGTTATCAAGGGAGTGACCTACAATTGGTAGGTTACTTTGATATAGAATGGGGTAGAGATCTAGATCAAAGAAAATTCACTTCCAATTATATATTCTTGCTGAACAATGGTACCATTTCATGGAGAAACAAGAAGCATACATGCATTGCATTGTCAACTATGGAAGCCAAGTTTATTGCATGTTCTGGAGCAATGCAAGAAGTTGTGTGACTAAAGAGATTCATAGAATATTCAGAGATATCATAGCCCATATGGAAATTGTCACGACCCGTTTTCTGGGCACATGACCGGCACAATGATGAATCTCTCATCACTGTAAGCCTTCCGATAAATATATCAAATTTTCTTATCTGAAAATCATAGATTATCAATTTAAAATACATTATTATACTGACATACAAGCCAAATGTCGAACCCCTGAACTAGATGTCCTAGACGATTACAGAGCAATATAATCTATAACAGAAGAGAGGTCTACCCGACAACGGGAAGGTCCAAAGTGATCTACTCCTTTAGCAGATATTCTTCGATGGCAACCTGATCTGAACAAAAAGGTTGTACAAACAATGTGAGCTTTTAAACTCAATGAGCGAATCGGCCTCGCATTAATAAAATTCAAATACATTACCAGTCATGCAAGCATATCCAAAGGCTCATACTCAACCAATAGACAGAAGATAAAAATTTATCCAATTCAACAAACGTTACTAGTACTCGTCAATGGCAATATATCCTGGAGAGCGCACACAGGCCGGCTCACCAATTATGTATATTTCCGCCATGACGCACAACATCATCCTCTTACATACAAGATAAAAATTCATCCAATTCAACAAACGTTACTAGTACTCGTCAATGGCAATATATCCCGGAGAGCGCACACAGGCCGGCTCACCAATTATGTATATTTCCGCCATGACGCACAACCTCATCCTCTTAGCTAGGGCGCCTCACGGATTTATCACCAATCCGGGCTATATCCCTACTGAGGGAATCGTTGTCTCCACACTCATTGGTCAAGACACCCTGTCAACCGGGTTTTCCGCCTTGCCGTGAGAGGGGGTACTGTCCCGCTCAATCACAATCAATAGCATTTCATATCATAATCAGAAGCTCAATATAATATTCATCCATATAACAGGTATAGTATATTACTATATTATGGATTTATAAACCACATATCAAGATAACAATTAATCCATTTTTGAAAACATTCAAACTTCACATCATCATAAGATACTTATTTCATTTTATCCATACTTATGGATTAATTATCTCATTTAGATTCGTCATTCTGAATCCAATTTCCCCCTATGAATCTTGGGAGTGTCCTACGACATACTTTTTATCACCAGTAATGCTAAAACTCTATTAAAACGGGGTCGTTTCACTCACCTGGATTCCGTACGAACATCGCTTCTCTAAGTCATTACAGACAAGAGTTCTCAGGTGAATTTCGGTGTTCTGCTACGGAGATTTTCATGAAAGATTAGAGAAAATACGTCAGGATTGTTTTCGTACAGATACTGTTCATATATACAGTTACTATTCATACGGTCACTATTCATACGTACGGTCACTATTCATACGTACGATCACTATTCATACCAGAAATAGAGAATATAATCTGTAAAAGAGTACACCAGGTAAGTTCCCAGGAAAGAGTGGAGGGTCACACTGGACACACTTAAAAACCAGGTCTTTCCTTAGCCAGAACTTTCCTACACATGTATTCTTCACAGTTTACATTCTATTTCGGTAATCAGAGAATCAAAATAACATATAAACAGCTAAGGACAGTTTTTCTGATGTGGAAGATCAGCCAAGGCCGCAACCATAGAGCATACTTAAGAAATTAACTTCTAAAATTTGAAAGACATAGAAAGGGCATAGTATCCTTACCTAAGCTGAAAAGGAAAGGCTCAAAATCTCAGAGGCCTAGCTTTGGAGTAAGAGAAACTTAAGGAGAGAAGAAGAGAAGTTGAAGGTGTGAGTTTAGAAGTGAAATGGAAGGGCCTATTTATAGCAAAAGTCAAGGGTACTATTTGACACTATGCGCTAATAAAATATTCAATTTACTATTTATGAAAATGACATTTCTAATAATGCAGTTACTGTGCACCTCACGATGGAAAATTTTTCTGTTATTACTATTGGAAACTTAAAAAGGAAAAATATCCTTTCACCTTAAACCTTTAAGTTTCTTTTCAATTCAGTCCTTTCACTTTAGTCCCTAAGGGTATTTTCACACATAAAACGTCAGTTTCTCCTACGAACTTCTTTCTAGTTTTCTCTTATGACCAAACAACATCTAGTACTTGACATTTCGATTGTATAAATGAACAGTATCATATACGTAAATAGTATTATACAGGTGAATAGTACCGTATACTGAAATAGTAACAGTAGTTTGTAAACAAATATTTATATTTTATTTTTCTTGGGTATTACATTATCACCCCCTTAAGAGAATTCGGTCCCCCGAATTCAAAACTCATTTCAAGACTGAAATAAGTGTGATTACTTCGTCTATATCTCATCCTTTGTATCTCTTTCTTTCCAAACCTTTTCACATCCTTGGTAAGATTTTACAAGAACACTATACTATCGACTGTGAACTCTAGACCGCATTATCAATAATTTGCATTGGACTTTCCTTTTCTAAACGGTAAACATTCTCTTCCTCATCAGTTTGATTTTTTTCCACAATCTTTTGTACCATAAAGTGTTTCATCCTCATAACCTTTACCAAACTTAAATCATCTGATTAGAGACGAACTCTGTCTCTATGTAAAACCTCAAATAGGTGTCTTCTCAAAAGTGACACATGGTCTTTCTAGTTCATACTGAATATCAGAACACAAGCTACCATACACATAGCTTATAACTTTTACGAATACAAGTACCCTACCCGAAGGCATCATTTTGGTCATAGGTAATACTCTTGCCCGAAGGCGATCCTTCTACCTTAAGGCAACACTCTCAGCTGATGGCGTCATATAAAAGGAAAAATCACGTAAAATTATTACATAATTCTCTAGGAAGAACAATCCCAGAAAATGAGTTAAGTAAATAACATACTCCTCATGCATAATTATAAAATAAATATATATAGAAATTCCTCTCACCTCAATGACTCATATAGAGTCGTATCCCTTCAATGCTTAGGGCAAACCCATAGTTCTCTATATATAGGTTCATAAAATACTTATTCAGCATTCCTCCATAGCTCAGAAGTGCAATGAAATATCATTTTAGTAACTCTGCTCAGTCAAAAAGATATTACTATACTATGCTTTAGAATCAAGTATGAAATATAACAAGTCCAATATCTTCTCATTCCTCAAGTTCTTTCAGTAAAATGAATCACTTCAACAAAGAAGATCTAGATACTAACTTAAATTTTATTTCTAGTACATAGATAATTTTAATACGTGAAGCTTACACCAAATGTAGCTTTAGGTACAAACAAAAGAAAAATAAATTAAGGACGAGGAGGCTTTTGAAATGTAAAAGGTGCTCCAGGTCTAGAAGAGGAAGGTGCTTCAGACCTTAAGGAGGAAGCTAATCGTTGCAGCCTAGAAAGAGTTTCTGGAGGAAGCGCCTGAGAAATTTGGCGAAGAGCATAAGTCACTCCGTTCATACAGTCAATACACCTTGCTTATTGGTCACGAAAATTTTGAGTTGCAAACATTGAATGTCTATCAACTCGATTAGCCAGTTCCCCGAAACGACGGTTTATCAGTTTCTCTTGGTTTTCAAAGAGACGACTTATTAGTCGCTTCTGGTCCTCTATCTTGTATTCCAAGCTCTCTATCTTACGTTCCATGAATGCAAGCTTATTTTCTGAGGATGTTGCAGTACTGTCCTCCTCCAACTCTATTACATCCCTCTTTCTCTTCTTAATTTCTGGTGACCTATCTACAGGTTGTTGTTTCCGAGACTTAGATTTAAATCAAGCTCTACATTGCCAGTCTCAAAATTCAAGTTGAAAGACTTATTATCGGTCATTGCTCTAGGGATCTCAGAAATAACTTCGAATGAGAAAGGAATGGAGATTGAGAAATAGGTATGTAATGAAAGAAGTAGGTTTGCTTGGTGCGATGAGTAGGGTAACGGGCATACAAGATTTATAGACAACCCGAAGCCCCTGGAGCTAAAGCCACCACAACCTACACGCCGCTTGCTATAAGGTTTACAGATCACATACGTCGCAATGCCAGCAATTAATGTCGGACATGCAAGTAAATAGTAAATATAATTTAATGCAATTAACATAAGTCAAAGATTTCCTCAAAAAAAAAAAATTTCGGCTAATCTTGACCTTTCGCAAAGTTCTGACTAACTACGCTCTTTAGTCTGAGATTTTCTCCCTCTAAACTTGTTTTATTCTGTAATCCTATATCACGATGTCCCTCTATGATTAGGTCGCCTCATATTGGCCGTATCTTAGATTCTAATCGGTGTCTTTACTCTAGACTTACACATAATATATGTATATCAATATATACATTTTAAAACAAAGTTAACTGCTTACGGTCACATGCCGTAAGCATTATCATGATGTAAGGAAATCACTGCCTTTCATTTGCCCACGAGAGCATTATATGTAAGTATATGTAACCATGAAGATATATCATCATCTACACATTTTATTCTATCCAAGTCATTTTGATTTCACATCTCTATGAGTATATGTAGGATCATCACATATTCTCCTTGATCGTAGCCTTCACTCATTATGCATGAATAACATACATACATGTAATTACAACATGATTCAATCAATTATGTATATTATACTCAACTAAAGGCTATTAAGAACAACACAATAAAACGGAGAAATGTATTTCAGTTCATCATAAAAGCATCCAAGGCAATCTTTGATGGCTATGTTATCAACTTCTTTGAATTTCGGAAAATGCCAACGGGAGAAATGGGAAAACCGAGTAAAATCGGCCGCAAATCCACCGAATACTGACTTTCGTGGTTTTGGCATTAATGCGACGCATTGTTGGTGTGCACGCCTACCCTAGACTTCTGGCTTCTAGCTTGCAGAAATCCATAGGTTGATCGTGTAGGGGTGCGGTGAAAAGATATCTTCTTTGTCTCTAAGTCCTAATTTTTCTCTATAAAAACCATCCCAGCGTTCTCAGTTACCACACCACAAAGAGTAATAATCTCCGAGCCTACAATCCCCCAGTATTCCTCTCGCCTCATACTCTTACAAAAATTTCTAAATTTTTCCAAATCATGGCCTCAAGGAAGTACATTGATCTCACAATAGAGGCTAAGGAAGAAGAGCTCGACTTAAACTTAAGTCTGGGCAAAGACAAGGGCAAAAGACCTTTTGAGGGGTCTCCAGAGAAGCAGAAGGAGAAGAAAATGAAGAAGATCGAGGAAGCTGAGGAGACTAGCACGGGCCATACCTCGGAGGACAAAATCGCCTGTCTAGAGCAGGAGGTGAAAAATCTGAAAAAGATGATAGGAGACCTGGAAAAGTTAACTAAACGCAATCATGCAGAAATGACTTCAAGAATAGACAGGTTCTTCTATTGGTCTACCCAGTGCTTCTGCAATCAACAACAAAGAAGTGTTGATTGTATGAATGGGATTTACACTACCCTCCGCGACATTGCTATGTCCCTTGCTCCAAGGAATGGTCGAGGGGTGATGATACAATACAACCCTCTTAATCCAAGACCACCTCGCTTTTAGATTACTCATGCATGAGTAAACTTCTTCTTTTTTGCAATGTAATCCTTCAGTTTTTTTTTTGTTTTTAATGCAAGTGGTTTCTTTTATTGGCTGGTACCCTAAAATAATATAGCTACACAAATTCTATCATGAATTCAGCTTATAAAATCCACCATATAAAAATTTGATCCGACAACAACGGAATCAAAACAAGTAATAACCTTTCCTTTACTAAGTTTAAAAGTGTAGCCACATCTATCTAAAATTACACCTGACAACATAATTTCTAAGAAGAGATAAGTCTCGGAGGGAAAGGAAATGAAAACATTCTACAGGACCTTCAGTAGAGCCGTCTCTCTATAGTTGTGCCCGGGTTCACAACGATAGAGGAGGTCCTACTAAGGTTACCTTGCTCTGTAATCACTAGGAGACCTAACAACCATTGCTCTGATACCAACTTTGTCACGACCCGTTTTCTGGGCACATGACCGGCACAATGATGAATCTCTCATCACTGTAAGCCTTCCGATAAATATATCAAATTTTCTTATCTGAAAATCATAGATTATCAATTTAAAATACATTATTATACTGACATACAAGCCAAATGTCGAACCCCTGAACTAGATGTCCTAGACGATTACAGAGCAATATAATCTATAACAGAAGAGAGGTCTACCCGACAACGGGAAGGTCCAAAGTGATCTACTCCTCTAGCAGATATTCTTCGATGGCAACCTGATCTGAACAAAAAGGTTGTACAAACAATGTGAGCTTTTAAACTTAATGAGCGAATCGGCCTCGCATTAATAAAATTCAAATACATTACCAGTCATGCAAGCATATCCAAAGGCTCATACTCAACCAATAGACAGAAGATAAAAATTTATCCAATTCAACAAACGTTACTAGTACTCGTCAATGGCAATATATCCTGGAGAGCGCACACAGGCCGGCTCACCAATTATGTATATTTCCGCCATGACGCACAACATCATCCTCTTACATACAAGATAAAAATTCATCCAATTCAACAAACGTTACTAGTACTCGTCAATGGCAATATATCCCGGAGAGCGCACACAGGCCGGCTCACCAATTATGTATATTTCCGCCATGACGCACAACCTCATCCTCTTAGCTAGGGCGCCTCACGGATTTATCACCAATCCGGGCTATATCCCTACTGAGGGAATCGTTGTCTCCACACTCATTGGTCAAGACACCCTGTCAACCGGGTTTTCCGCCTTGCCGTGAGAGGGGGTACTGTCCCGCTCAATCACAATCAATAGCATTTCATATCATAATCAGAAGCTCAATATAATATTCATCCATATAACAGGTATAGTATATTACTATATTATGGATTTATAAACCACATATCAAGATAACAATTAATCCATTTTTGAAAACATTCAAACTTCACATCATCATAAGATACTTATTTCATTTTATCCATACTTATGGATTAATTATCTCATTTAGATTCGTCATTCTGAATCCAATTTCCCCCTATGAATCTTGGGAGTGTCCTACGACATACTTTTTATCACCAGTAATGCTAAAACTCTATTAAAACGGGGTCGTTTCACTCACCTGGATTCCGTACGAACATCGCTTCTCTAAGTCATTACAGACAAGAGTTCTCAGGTGAATTTCGGTGTTCTGCTACGGAGATTTTCATGAAAGATTAGAGAAAATACGTCAGGATTGTTTTCGTACAGATACTGTTCATATATACAGTTACTATTCATACGGTCACTATTCATACGTACGGTCACTATTCATACGTACGATCACTATTCATACCAGAAATAGAGAATACAATCTGTAAAAGAGTACACCAGGTAAGTTCCCAGGAAAGAGTGGAGGGTCACACTGGACACACTTAAAAACCAGGTCTTTCCTTAGCCAGAACTTTCCTACACATGTATTCTTCACAGTTTACATTCTATTTCGGTAATCAGAGAATCAAAATAACATATAAACAGCTAAGGACAGTTTTTCTGATGTGGAAGATCAGCCAAGGCCGCAACCATAGAGCATACTTAAGAAATTAACTTCTAAAATTTGAAAGACATAGAAAGGGCATAGTATCCTTACCTAAGCTGAAAAGGAAAGGCCCAAAATCTCAGAGGCCTAGCTTTGGAGTAAGAGAAACTTAAGGAGAGAAGAAGAGAAGTTGAAGGTGTGAGTTTAGAAGTGAAATGGAAGGACCTATTTATAGCAAAAGTCAAGGGTACTATTTGACACTATGCGCTAATAAAATATTCAATTTACTATTTATGAAAATGACATTTCTAATAATGCAGTTACTGTGCACCTCACGATGGAAAATTTTTCTGTTATTACTATTAGAAACTTAAAAAGGAAAAATATCCTTTCACCTTAAACCTTTAAGTTTTTTTTTCAATTCAGTCCTTTCACTTTAGTCCCTAAGGGTATTTTCACACATAAAACGTCAGTTTCTCCTACGAACTTCTTTCTAGTTTTCTCTTATGACCAAACAACATCTAGTACTTGACATTTCGATTGTATAAATGAACAGTATCATATACGTAAATAGTATTATACAGGTGAATAGTACCGTATACTGAAATAGTAACAGTAGTTTGTAAACAAATATTTATATTTTATTTTTCTTGGGTATTACAGAAATCACTTTACAATACGTCTCTACGCATAGTATGGTAGTTAATCTCTTAACAAAGCCTATACCTAGGATGTGTTTATTGAGCATGTGAAGTCCCTAGGTTTGAGTAGGTTGTAGAATATTGTATTTCCTTAATTTAAATATTTTTTTTGAACGTAATATATGGATACTTTTTTGGAAGAATGAATATGTTATTTATTTTTTTTTTCAATATGATTATGTATATATTATCATTAGTTGGCACACACGCAATACAAGAGCATATCATACAAGTTAACAAGATTGGCTTTCTTATACAAGCAACCACCTTAGGTGCTTATGAGGAGCGAGCCAAGATGAGACATTTATATTTCTTATTGTTAAAAGGATGTTAATAGTAATGTTAAGAAAACCGAACCGAACTAAAAAACTGGCGAATTAGCCAACCGTTTAGGCTGGAACATGCCTAAAAACTGTAGAGAAGTTGAACCGGTCAAAAACTGGCCAGACCATTCCAAAATCAGGAAAACTATAAAAATTGGCCAGTTTTTACAATTGGCCGATTAAGAAGAAGAAAAAGAAGAAGAAGAAGATGATGATGATGTTATTGTCCAGGCAGCGATGACAACAACAAAGAAGAAGAAGATCCTGTTGTCAGATCCAGATGGCAGTGATGATGAAGACTCTCAGAGATGCCCAGATCTAGACGACAACGACGATGAAGACTCAGTTGTATTTGGCTATGAATATGGGATTTAAAATGACTTTTTGTTTATATTTTTGCCAATGTAGAAGTTTAAAAAATGAAAAAAAAAAGGTTCTCATTCAGCAATGCGAGGGAGACTACAAGAAAGTTATAATTAGGGATGGCAACGGGACAGGGCGGGGGCGGGAAGTGCCTCCTCAGTCCCTGTCCCCGCCCCCAAAATCTGCCCCCGTCCCCGCCCCTGATCCTCGCGGGGGAGAAAAATCTTCCCCATCCCCATTCCCTGCGGGGAGTAGGGACCCGTGGGGACCCCGCAGGGTTATTTAAAAATTTTAAAAATGTAAAAAAAAATAGTATATATTTTAGTTAAAAAACTTCTCTTTTCTCTTTTGGGTTAGGGGATAATTGGGAAAATTCAGACAGAAGAGATCGTAGATTTCGATAGAGAGACTGTGTGGGAGAGAACGGGAATTGAAGGATGGGAAGAGTGACTACAACAGACAGAGGAGACCACGACTATAAATTGAAGGATGGAGAGAGTGAGTGCAACGGCAAGAAGAGGCCATACCTGAGAGGCAGAGACAGCGAGCACACATTCAATCTCAGTCAGATGATGAATTGGGAATCAGTTTTGAGGGAATGAGATTAGGGTTTTATTTTTTATTAAATTTATTTTAATTATTTTGAATATAAAATGACTAAAAGATCCCTAATATATATTATATATATAGATATTAGGGGCATTTTGTAAATTTATTAAAATACCCTTCGGGGACGGGGACCCCACGGGGCGGGGAGTGTGATTCCTGTCCCCGTCCCCGTTTAACTTTCGAGAAAATTTTTTTCTCCGCCCCCGTCCTTGCAGAGGGAAATTCTCCTCCAAGGAGGCCCCGAATGCAGGGATCCCCTTGTGGCTGATTGACTCTTTAGAAAACCAAAGAAAAAGTTGATGTCATACTCATATGTCATGGCATCCTTCCCAAAGCTGCGTGGAGAAATTATAAGGTATGGGATTATAATTTTAAAAAGAAAAATTATTTTTTATATTTAAAAATGTGTTTTAAAATTTTTAATATAAATATATAATATAAAAATAAAGATGAACTCTTATTATAAATTTATATTTATAATATTTAATTATGTATATTATTTTTTAATATTTTAAAATAAATTATTTCAACCACGATTCGACCATTGATCATTAAATTGGTATCTCCATCCGTTTAATGACTACTCTTATTTTTAGAACCTTGACTAATTGGTGTCATGCAAAGCATAAGAACATATAATGCAATCTAATTTCACTTTAGTAAAAGATTAGGATGAAATCCTAAAAGAAAGGATTGAATTATGAATTTCCATCATCCATAATATCTATAGCCAGATGTGAGATCTCCCCTGCATGCCATGAAAGGTGAGTAGAATGATAGAACTCAAGTTAGGTAAATGGCATACCTAGACCAAGATCTATACGATGTAAAAAAAAAAAAAAAGACATGCACCTTTATGGAAAAGAGGTACATTGTAGCATGCAAATCATGCTGCAAGTGCTTTACGAATGGATCCATACGTGTAGACTCTTATGATGATTATGAGAAGGATTACTGGTATAAGAGCTCCCAAAATTTAGAGTCCAAGCGGCCATAGCAACACACTTAGTGTGAAAATCCAAGAAATTGTTTTTTCATGAAATTCTCTGTGATTCATCCCATCATGTACGAGTGGGAGATGTTGGAATGTGGGTGCCTATGATAGGCTGACCCATATCCAATATCTGACCTGAATTATTTGAATTTTGGTTTGTTACTTTTTTTTTGAAATAGTAACTACTTAGTTTCGAGTGGAAAGAGGGGTGTGCAGATAGATTTGAGAGAAAAAGCACATAGAGAAAAAACAAAGAGAGAGAAATTACAAAACTCTCAGAATTAAAGAACACATGTGGATTAAAGAATGTGTTGGCGATGAAAAATGCATAAAGGTTCTATTAGTGGCTTTGTGAGAAATCGCAAAAGGACAATTGGTGGGAAGTGTAACGCACATAATCAATGAAAAAAGTATGTTTTATTCCACAAATAACTCCAAGTTGGTAATCTTTCAACTTGGATAACACGTCACCCTCTCACTAGTAAGAGGTTTTATTTTAAAGATATAATATGTTGTTAAGTAAATCACATTCAGTTTTGTTGGAAAATTTAACAATTACACTATTCTTACATATTATTATCTTTTTTATTTAATATACATTGGTAAAATATTTCTTCTATTTTTTAATAGAATTAATGTTATGGATAATATGTATTTTTTGAAATGAAATTACTTAACTATACGTAGAATAAAATTATAAATTATAATTTTATGTTGAAATTTTAATATTAATTTAGTTGCTTTTATTATTTTATGAACAAATAAATCATAAGTGTATATTATACAAAACATAAATTTAATCACAAGAAATAAATTAAAAGAGAAATTTTTATATATAAATTAAATATCAAGTATAATTTTTTTTTTAAAATATCAAGCTAAAACAAATATTGTTAAACAATTATATCAACTCTGATATCTTGAAGTTCACCACGGCCGCTGAAAAAGAGAAAGAAAGAAAGAATGCTAAGATTTTTTTTTAAGAGTTCATTTTGATGTCTTCAGAAAAGAGCTGAAAAACTTCCATTGGAGGAATATCTTCATCGCCCACTAGACATCCCTTTCCTCCAAATTCATAGCCATATGCTCTAAGTCCACATAAAATGCTAAATGAAATTTATATTATTTGCGAATAGAAAGGGAAAGTAAAACAGGGGAAAGACACACATGCTTGAATGAGAAGAAAATATCAAAATACCAGAAGAGGACGACGCGTAAAGATAATTGCATTAATTATTTAAACATAATTTTAAATTTAAATTTAAAACTATTATTTTAAAAATTAGGGTGCTTTGATTTTAGTCCTAAATTTTAAAATTTAATAATTTCATAAAATATTTTAAAATGGAAATGCCATGCATTAATCAAAATGAATATTTATAATTATTTAATTTATCACATGATACCAAAATTTTTCATCATTTTTGTAATTCTTACTTTTTTTTTTATGATTATGACCTGTATTTTTCTAATGATGTAATTATAGACATTAATTTTAATTAATATTTAATGTTTTTCACATTTATAATAATTTGCAGAATAAAATAATACACTTTTAAATTTAAAACTAAAATTGTAATTAACTATAATTCAAAATAATCATAAAATTGCCTTTTAGCTTAACTTATAAACAATTACTATAGTCTCATTTCCACATTTAATAGAAACATTTTACTTATTGTCAAATGAGAGTCCCTTTTTTATTTCCACGCCCAAAGCCACTCATGGGTACACAAATTATAGCATTTTTATCTGAATTCTGACCGCACGATGCATTTTAGCCACACTGCTTCCAGCCTTTGGATGAAGAATAAGAGGCAATCTGAATCCCATGTTGGGGTATATCTAATTGACATATACTAAAATGCTAATTTTTGTTAAATTTCTTGGCGTATTATTTTTAAGAAAAAGTTGTCACATCACGACGAACAAGTGAATCGCCGTAATTTGGTGGCGAGTCGCTTAAAATATGAGTTATCCACCCAAGCCAAGACCAAGATAGGAAGGTTACTTTTATTTTTTAAATTATTTGAATTTTATATAAAAGAGGACGCATAAAATTTGCTATCTCTTGCACATTTTTTCATCAATCAATTATTCGAATTTGTTTCGGTGGATTAGCACAATTTTTTTGAATGAATAATATTACTTTAATGAATAATTAATAAATACCTGTTTTGTTTGAAAGGTAAAATAATAAATTTTAGTCAGACTAAAACATTAAATTGAAATGATATATATATATATATATATATATATATATCCAAATCGAAATATATTTGACATCGATACTTATAAATATTTTGAAATATTTTATTTTAAACATATAAATATTAAATGAATAATAAATGTTATTACATGTCCTGCATCACATATCTTTCCAATAGCAAATTATTTTATACATTTTTTTTATATTATTAACAATAAACGAAAGTACGTGGGAAATGCGCTGGTAAACACTAAATAAACCTGATTCGATGAATGAACAGAGAGAAAGGGTCGAGAAAAGGATTTTCGACAACTAACTACAAATTGTAAGGAGGCAGTGGAGCCGATGTTCACTGTTACAGTCATAGAATCGAATCCAAGTCCAACCGCCTAAACCAATTCACCGTGTCGGTGATTCTTCCAAATTCTTTTTCTTTTAATTCCACTTGGAAAGGAAAGAAAAAGGGTCCATCCATCCTCTGACCCATTTTCTGTCTGATTTCTCGACTCGTCTTGTGGGGAGCCTGCGCCGTTTCTATTTGCTTTTGGGTTTCAAGCATCCGACTCAGATCCATCGGATCGGATACTCATGGCGGCGGCGAGGCGTCTCCGGGATCTCCAAGCCCAATCGGGCAACAAGATCTGCGTTGATTGCTCTCAGAAGAACCCGCAGTGGGCTTCTGTCTCCTACGGCGTCTTCATGTGCTTGGAGTGCTCTGGCAAGCACCGTGGCCTCGGTGTGCACATCTCCTTTGTCCGATCCGTTACTATGGACTCCTGGTCCGATATCCAGATCAAGAAAATGGAAGCTGGTGGAAACGACAAGCTGAATGCCTTTTTTGCTCAGTATGGCGTCCCCAAGGAGACTGATATCGTCGCCAAGTACAATACCAATGCTGCCTCCGTATATAGGGACCGAATTCAGGCCATCGCCGAGGGCCGACCGTGGCGGGATCCACCGGTTGTGAAGGAAAACATTGGTCTTGGCAAGAGTAAGCCTCCGTTGCCGCAAAACAGCGGTGGGGGCAATCGCAGGAATAATGGGGGTTGGGATGATTGGGATAACGATGATGCATCCAGATCTCACAATGATATCAGGCGGAATTATTCGATGGGGGATGTTAGGGCAGTGAATGGAGGTGGCGCGGGAAGCACACCCGTGAGATCGAGATCGACAGAGGATATATACACGCGGTCGCAATTGGAGGCCTCTGCTGCTAATAAAGAGACCTTTTTTGCTCGGAAGATGGTGGAGAACGACTCAAAGCCCGAAGGGATTCCTCCGTCACAAGGTGGCAAGTACGTTGGGTTTGGATCTAGTCCTGCGCCACCCCGGACCAGTAATCCGCAAACCGATTATTTCTCTGTTGTTTCTCAGGTGACAAATCGGTGAATTTCAGTTTTTTTTTTCCTTCAATTTGATTGATCATTGTAACCTATTCTATCCATTTCTCTTGTTTGTTTCTGTTTAGGGACTTGGTAAATTATCATTGGTTGCTGCCTCTGCGGCTCATTCTGCTGCTAATGTTGTTCAAGCAGGCACAAAAGATATTTCTTCCAAGGTATTTGCACCAATTTTGAAATGATCGCTTCTTCTAGAGTTTGACATAGTGTAACACAGAATACACAAGGACACTCTTCTCTCCTGGGCTGCTGGCGAACAATAAAATATGAAAGAGACAATATTGAATAAGTAATAACTGGATTTTGTGGAAATTACCCTTTTGGCTTCTGAGGAATGGCAAATCAATTGTTACCCTGTAATTGTGCATATTATTGATATTAGTCTTGTTTTGAAGAGTAAAGTAAAACAGAGATGTTATCATAGCCAGTTATTGGGTATGCCCTTGTATAAAAAAAATGCTATCTTGGAATAGGAGGCAATATGTTAAGTTTGAATCTAGTCTGGTGTAGTGGTGAGATAGGGATGTGCTAGTGGGAAGTTGTTGAACAATATCAATGAGGAACAGAGTGACTACTGAAATTTGAATGAAGCTGTAAATAATTACCAAAATCATGCATGAGATCTGGCATCTTTGAGCCCAACTTTCAGATTTTTTTTTTAAAAAAAAAATATAAAGATCAACGGTGCGGCTCCTGTGCACCGGAGGAGATCCAGACTAGGCATCTTTGGAAGTTATGTGGCAATCTAATGATTTTGTAATCAAAACCCACCCATATGTTCAAGAACATAACTGGGATCTTTGTGCTCATAAAATTGTAAGGAAGCTGCATGTGTTGCTTGATTTAAAGTGGTTGATAGGGCATGTATTCATATTGATGTATGTAATCTCAGGAAAAACTTTTTTTTTTTTTTTTGAGTCTTTTATATATGAATCCTAATTTCCCATTTGAAGTTAACATATAACCTTCTAGCTTGGCTACAATGAAATTATGAGGGTTGTCAGTTGTCACTTCTGCTCTGTGCGCACATTCATAGTTATTTTTTTTTGCCTCATTAACTGTTTGTGTACTTTTTCC
Source organism: Biancaea sappan (assembly GCA_037074585.1). NCBI lineage: Eukaryota > Viridiplantae > Streptophyta > Magnoliopsida > Fabales > Fabaceae > Biancaea > Biancaea sappan. The sequence continues at coordinate 49,272,080 of CM073496.1, read as the reverse complement.
AGGTAAGGGAGGGTGGTTATGACCACAAAGTCAATGAAACAGTCAATGTTGTCACTCAGAAAACATCGGAAATTGGACAGAGGACGTGGGGAATCATGAAAGGAGTCATGGCAATGGCTTCACAGAAGGTTGACGAGTACACAAGAGATAACACTAATTGGAGGAGTGATAGCTGGCAACGAAATGAAAGTGATAGAAATGGTTACTACCAGGATTTCAATCAAGAGAACAAGGGCTGGAATTCCTCTTCTGGAGGACAACCTTCATCAGTTGGGCAGTTTAATTCTCAACGTTCAAGCTCTTGGGATGATTGGGACCGCAAAGATACTACCAGAGGATCAGCCCCCCGCTCATCAGGTGGGCCATCTAATACTTACGGCTCAAGCTCATGGGATGATTGGGACCACAAAGAAACTAGGAAGGAAGAACCATCTAAAGGATCAGGTGCTAATAACGATGATGGCTGGGCCGGCTGGGATGATGCCAAAGATGATGGATATGATAATTTCTATGGGGGTGCATCGAATAAGAAGGCTATTGGTAGTAATGGGAAATCAGATGCCGCTTGGGATGGAGGCTTTCTCTAAGGTTTGAAAAGTATGCAATAGTCCTTTGGACACTACCCCTTTTTGCTGTTAAATATTTTCCCTTTCCTTCAAAAAGTGGAAAGAAGATAGAAAAATAAGTATTTTTATATCTTGCATGCTGTGGAATTACTTGAACTTCTAATGCTATTTGATTGTGCTTTGGTTTAAATGGGATAAAAGGACGTCGTATCTTGAGATTGGAAGTCATAACTTGTGGTTATATTATGTGTAATTAGTTCAATGTTTAGATGCCTGTTTTGTTTTAACACTGATTTTAAGTACATAGTTTGAAATGAATTATCATTTGTGATGTTGTTTGGCCAGGTTTGTCCTATCTTTACATTACTAATTTCATGACTGATGTCATGCAAGTCAGCAAAGGTGCCATTAAGCATGAGGATGTACTGTCAACTCTGAGTTTGTTTATAAGTGTTAAAATCTGATCCCATGTGAAGGGGAGTTCTTTTGTTGAGGTTAGTATATTGTCAGCAAGTCTTTATTTTTCATCTTCCCATCTCCCTTACTCTTGGTAATTTTACTTTTCCTGTGTAATTCTTTTCGGAACTTCTGGATGGTTGGAAAAGTAGTTTTATATTTTTAATGTGTCCAAAGGGTGGGCTAATTGCCCAAATTTTAATCGACTACAACCTGGATGTGTGGAGCAACATTATTGTGACAGGAAAAATTCAGATTTGTTTTGAATTTGTAAGGTGTAACTACTGAAATACCTGTTTTATTTGTTCCATACCGTGATATTGAGTACCTCAAACCTTAGAGTTAGTGCAATTTTTGCCAATATCTGTTACTACACGAGAATAATTAAGTGTAATTTGAGTTTTGTTGACAAGTTATTCCCCTAGAGGTTTATTTTTTGATTTGCCTCGCATCACGTGGGTTGTCTTTTCCATCTGTCAAGAAGACCGGCAAGAATGGCATAACTATTGCATCACATTGATTACTTTAGAATAAGCTATAAAGGAGGAACTGTCTCAAAAATAGCAGAAGTGGAATGATTTATGGTACCCTTTTTCTTGTTTACATATGTGCTTTGGCTAGTAATGCGAGCAGGAATTTTTTTTATGGGTGAACTAAACCGCATTATTTGCATCTTTGCATACCACCTGAACGTTTAAATAGATACAGGCAAGTTGTGAAAACTAATATAGGCATCTCCTGGTAGGACCTTATTTTTTATACAAATGTGAGATATTCGGTTCTAGACAGATGATTCAGTGCCTGTGACAGCGTCGGTAATCACAGTGCTATTGTTTGTAGCTAGTTTTGAATTTGCCAAATCATTGTCCTGTATAACGAGCACTGAACTAGCAATGCCCTGGCCTACAGAAGATAAGAGGTCTCCGATGGGTCCCAGTTCAGCGTGCTCGAGCTGTGAATCCTTGAGCTTAGCCACCATGGTTGATGCAAGATGCTGTTGACCCTTCCCCACAATCACCAGCTCGTACTCCTTTGCCTTCCCTATTGCTAGTGCCTCCTCTATCATGTTGCCTGCCTCCTTCTCTATGAACTCCACTGACCCATGCCACTTTGTTTTAAACTCGGTCATGGCCACGTCATCCAGCTCCTACTCATCAGTTAAATTTGTTAAAATGGTTCTGTTGTTATTCTTTATTTGTGTCACTTATTGCTAATAAAATTACCTTCTCTATTTCCAAATTGGAAGTGGATATTGTTGGCAAGTTGTGGTTTGGACTCCCATCTCCCATGAACCTCACGACAGTGACCCTGATCGCTGGATGTTCTGCCATACGGCTGCCCAACTCTAGAACCTTCCGATCATCTGGTCCACCTATGAAGAGTACGCACACCCTCTTGGCGGCCACCGTTGAACTAGTCTCTGCCACCCGCTTGGACCATATATTGAACCGGCGGTGGACCAACACTGCAACAGAGCAGGTTGCGCTTTCAAGCACCCTTTGATTCACTTCTCTCCATCTCTGCCCAATGTTCTCTATTGCCTCTTCATCCTCCCCTCTCCATTGCTTGTGGAAAGGCAATATAATCATTGCCACCTTCTTCACTTCTGCAATGTGGCAAATGTCCTCGTGCATGGTAGGCAATGCAGAGATAGCTGTCAAGTGATGTACTGTAACTTGACCGACTTGGCCATATGCCTGAAATGCGCTTGCAATTTGGTCATGCATTGGTCCTCGTCCGAACCTGTTGATTCGGGGAAACCCATTTTTCCGGTTGCGTTGTACCATCAGAATGGAGGAGGGGCGATCCGTGAGTTCGACAAGATGCGTGACGTAGAGTTTGAGCCGAGACTCATTGTTGGCTCGGATTGATTCAATGAAGTTGATGAGTGAGGGGAAGTTACGCGGTCCACGGATGCATGCAAGAATGCGAAGCTCCTCCTGCATGTCAGAGAGAGGCGGGAGTCGTCGAGGGATGTGACGATGGCGGATTTTAGAAGAAACAGCGCGAGAGGGTTTGTAAATGGCTATCACAATTGGGGTTGTCATGAAAGTTGTGAATAGAGCCATGAGCACCAGGATGGTGAACATCTCGTCATTAAGTACCTGCTTGGCCAAATAAGAAAGAAAAAACATAAATCTCACAATGAATCATAACCTTTTATGGAATTAAGGAGGGTTTACACGGGATTAACCTAATGAAACTATGTACAGCACACTGTTGATATCTTTTAACCCATCAAGGATTCGGTACACTTGCATTTTATAACGGAAAAAGAAAGTCTTCTTCCGTTTTTTTTTGAAGTATCCGAATATTGTTCTGTCTGCTTTGGAAAAACTATTCTTTCGCCCTAAGATATGTTAATGATGATAAGAGGCGGTCCTCCTAGTCTAGTCGTGATCCTGGCATTAATTGAAAGCATGAATTTTCATTTAGTTCCGCTGTCGAAGTATGAATAATTGAATATAAAAATCAAGATAAGTAGAAGATGCAGATTCAATTCCTCCTTTTCTTGTAATTAGCAATGACATCAAAAACTAAAAAAGGCACTCAAGGAGCGAATTAAAATGTCACCCACAAACGACTGAATTGGCTATACTGCTGATGATCAGATCAGTCCACCACAAACGGCATCTATATATAATCTCTTATGATATTAGTAGAAAACCTTTAATGCTAGATATGAAAATGACAGCAGATGCTGAAAAACAGGTTTCTGGATTCTTGTGCCCATTACAAAGGAAAAGCAAAGTCACGCAATATTTGTTCTTTTCCCTTTCATTATAGTGTCAGTTATGTAGATACCGCTGAAGTTTGGCTAATATCTAACCTAGTTAACTCGCAGGGAGGAGGACATCACGCAATCACAAACATATTTTATTTTGTAAGTGTCTAGTTAATTATGATTTGTTTAAACTTTAATAATCAGCCTAACTCTATACATATCTATCTTCTATGATTTTAGATCTAACTCCATAATACATAAATTTTCTTTTCTTTTGATATATAAAAGAAGAATGTTTTAGTATATAACTACTTGTTAAATTATCTTGTACACCCACTACCTAGTTGCTTATGACACATGGATTAAAACATCTATCAACTCTACTATAAACATCTGTATACTTACCTGAATCTTTACAAGGGCTCTCACTACTCCATTGGGAAAGCTGCGTAAATTTAACGCAAGGATCTCATAATGTTATATCTCAACTTCAGTCAACTGTGCTATTTGTCATTTTTATTAATAAGCCTTTAGAATTGACACTAAAATTAAAAAAAAAATAGTTAATATGAGATAAATTCAGATAATCTCAAATTCATTTCTAATTTTTTTATTTTTAAATAAATAGAAATTAAAATTTAAGATAAAATTAGAGACAAATTTTATCATCTCTAATCATGCCAAATTCATCTCTACTTTTTTATTTTTTAAAAATAACAATTATGATTTGAAATGAATTTAGAGATTCAATTTGACACATAATTTTTTCGTCTTTAAACAATGATAATTTTGTCTCCAAATTCATCTATAATTTTTTAAAATAAAAATTAGAATTAGAGACAAATTTAGAGATATAACTTTAACATAGAACTTTTCTATACTTTTTTTAAAATAAAAATCAAGATTTAGAGAAGAATTTTTGAGACAAAAAGTTTTAGTCTCAAAATCCATCTCTATCAATCCCTAATATTAGATTATTACATATATGAATCAATTTGCATAACATAACAACAAACCATCAGTGAAAGAAATAATTAAGGGGTTCCTGCCCACCCGCCGTTCAACCAGCGCGCGCTATTATATATTTCGTCTGAAATATAAAAATCTGAGAGGAAAAATTCTGTTTTTGATCCATCTCAAATCTGAGATAGTGTGAGACGGAATTTTGGAAGTATCTTAGTGTGAATGTCTTATTACTTGTATACAGATGTATGCATGTTAGTAGAAGTAATTGTAATAAAGTGAAAAGTTTGCATGATAGGTGAGGAAATAGGAATTTAGTAGTACCTTCTTTTCTCTGCCGATGTTGAGAACGATGAGCTCCACCAAGCCCTTGGTGTTCATCAACACTCCAAGCACCAAGGACTCCCTAATCGGAATCATACACATCATCGCCACCACAAACGTCCCCACAATCTTCCCCGCACATGCCGTGGATATCACCATCAGCAACAACCCCCACGCCTCCGCGCTCTTCATCTTCCCCAAGTCCGTCTTCAGCCCACTGGACGCGAAGTACGACGGAAGCAGCAAGTTGGACACGAAGTCCTCTACTCTCTTGGTCACTCTCCCCGCAAACTCTCCCCCTTTGGGTATCGTCAGCCCAAACACAAATCCCCCAAATATCGAATGTATCCCTATCATGTCCGTCACGAACCCCGACAGCATCACTCCCGCAAGAGTGACCCATATGTAGGCCTCGTCCTGTACCCCGTCCCCGTGCTCCCCTTCCCGCGAGCACTTCCGGGCCACCCACCCCATCACGGGTCGGATGACTACTAACATGAACCCCACGAAGCACACGCCTGATATCAGCACCCACACCGATATCAATGGGCTTTTGTGGTCCCCCCCGGCTAGACTGACCGCAAGGGCCAGCAGGATCCATGCGGCGACGTCGTTGAAGGCGGCCGCGGCCATGGCGGTTTCGCCCACTCGGGTGGTGAGGAGCTTGAGCTCGGCGAGGATGCGGGCGAGGACGGGGAAGGCGGTGATGGAGAGGGAGACGCCCATGAACACGAGGTGCTGGGCGTAGCGGTTGAAGTGGAAGACTCTCTGGAGGAGGAAGGTGACGCCGATGGCGAAGAGGAACGGCAGGAACATCCCGGCGAGGGCGATGCTGACTGCCCGCCTCCCGCTTCGGCGGATGCTGCGGAGGTCCAGCTCCACCCCGATCAGAAAGAGAAAGAACAACAGCCCGATGCTCGCCACGGATTCCAGTATGGGAGTGCTCCACGATGGGAAAACATGGCGCATGAAGTCCTTGTTGCGACCAATTCCTGAGGGTCCTAGTAAGATCCCTCCCTGCCATCCATATATATGTCAATTTTATGGTTTATATTCATTGTACATGTGACCAGAATGTAAAATGAAGAGGATTATATATAGACACACACGCACACACACATATTACATGTTTAATAGCACTTACGAGAATCTCAGCAATGACTTTAGGTTGACGAAGGGGTTTGAGGAGGAAGGTGAGGAAGCGACTGAGGCAGAGGACTAATGTGGTTTGAATGATCAACAACGGAAAAGCGTAGTTGAGAGGGTTTTCGCCCTGCCAGACACCATCTGACGACGTTTTGATGGCGGTCTGGTTCATGGCTATGATATGAATATGAAGTTGGAGCGAGGACGATTAATTAGCTATATATGTGGGGGACTTGGAATGGACATAGTATATATTGAAGAGAGGAGTGTAAGAGTAGGGTTTTATATATGGAAAAAAGTATAAAGTTGGCTTACATATTTGTTGTTAGATTCTCTTATAAGAATATGAAAAATGTGGCATTCTACCATTAGAATATGACAAACATATATATTTTAAAGGTAATTTTATATTTTTTTACAATTCATAATTTTTCAAAAAAATATTTTACACGTATTCTAATAGAAAACTTAATAACAAGAATATAAAAGACTTTATATAAGTTTTTTCTTCTGTATAGATAGGGGATGAGCATTGATGCATGAGACTGTGCTTATAATGTAATCTGATGTTTTTTCTCTTCTTTTTGTGACAAAAGGTTCAAATCCTACACCCAACTAATATTCTCTTTGCTGGATCCTGATCGTTGATAATATCATCTAAACATCCATTGTTAATCCATACATTTTTTTTTAAAAAGTTGTATGATTAATTTAAAAAATAAAAAATTAAATATTAAAATTGATCATACATTTTTTTTTTAAAAAAAACTTATAGATTAATAATGCTGTTAGATGAAATCATCCAACAGTTAAGACTTAGCGCTGGAGAAAACATTCTTTTAACAGAATCTATTACCAACTAGTAATGCCCTAATTCCATTCCATTTAGTGTAATTAGTGTTTGTATTAATGCTAATAGATAAATGAAAAGAATTAGTGCTAGGAAATAAAATAGCTCCACTCAACCATTCAGATTATAACTTAATTGGTATTGGAGTTAAAAGATCTGAGTTAAGCTCTTTGTCCTTTAAAAACAAAAAACAAAAAGCAGCTCCACTTTACACGTCTCAATTTTTATGGCGCATCATTAGGCTGATATCAACACCATGCGAGAACATTAAGCATGCACTGATCACTTTAGTGGAGACCAATCATAATTAACTTTTTCGCCGGTTAATTATATTAGATGCTAAATTAACGATTTAATTGTTAAAAAGATTTTTTTAAAAAATTCAATAGAGTAATCACAATTTAAAAGTTTTATTTTTTTAAAATAATGAATTAAAATATATTTTTTTAAAAAATTAAATGATTAATTTACTAAAATAGGAAAAAAAAAGAAAAAGCTTGTATCATTCCACTTAAATAATGTGTGGCTGCGAAGTCTTCCCAGCTAACGCGTTGACATCTGTCCACTCCTTGAAATGATTCAAGTGGTCAATTATTTATAAACTGAAAACAGTGTGGGGGAAGAAAGGGACAATAAAATTTATTTAAGGTTAGTATTAAATGCTTGTCAAGAGATCAACAATTTCAATTATTAACTAGGTAGGTATGATTTTATTTTCTTAATTTATTGTAAAGCACACGTATAAATACTACAGCTTAATTATAACTTGACCTTTCATCTAAACTCTGTTAGTAAATATTATTGTCACACTTTATATTCAAAGGTTACGGAAGTAGGGTTAACAGGTTCAGTGATAAAGTTGAATAAACTACATTTAGGATATAAGGAAGCGAGGTGGTTGATTTGAAGGTTTAACAACTTCACTTCTTATTTCCAGTGCTCCTTGTCTTTCACAGAACCTCTTGCATATATATGACATTAATTACATAAGAGGAATGGAATCTCCCTTAAACAATCTCTTATACATACATATTTAAGGGTGTTAAAATTCACCTAAACTCATTTAACAACTCAACTCACTCGCTTTTTAATCCTAATTCAATCTATCCAAATTTAACCTAAATAATCATAAATAGATTGGGTCACAATGTCATTTATTTATTATAAGTCATAACTTATAAGTGAGTTGATCCATAAGTAATCATTTAACCTATTTATACACACATACTAGATGCTAGAATACAAGCATTGTTTTGAACCATTGTAATAATTTTTAGTTTTTGTGTACTCCAAGTCTCAAATTAACTAATTAAGACTAACTTGCCCAATCAAACTAGCAACCTAGAGTTTAATATAGATTTATTTGAGTACAAATACATGCACACACATGCCCACACATGTACACATGTATGTGAATGTACACATGCACCCATATACATACATACATATATACATACACACACACACACACACAAACACACAAGCACACATACACACATCCATGCGCAAGGTTGCACACACATACATACAAACACACACATAAAGACATTATATATATATATATATATATTAATAATTATTCCAATTTAACTAACACTACAAAAAAAAAGGCATTAGAGACATAAGTTTTCGTCTCAGATTGAAGAAAATTTTGTCCCTGCTCTATCAGAGGTGGAATCAGAAATAGATTTAGTTCCGTCTTTGAGGCGGTTGTCTCAAATTTCTGAGATGGATAAACGATCCATCTCAGATTTCAGGGACGGAATATTTCCATCTCAAAATAATAATTATGTCTCATACATTATTTGGCATCTAAAACGGATATATGACCATCTCAAATCTAACATGAAATATTTGACCCCTGATACCATCCCAAATTAGAGACTGAAAGTTCCATCTCAATTTCTTGAACGGAGTTAGAGACGGATTATCCGTCACTGATTTGGGATGGAAAGTCCGACCCTAATTCCATCCTTTGTTAGAGACAGATTAATTCCATCTCTAATTTGAGATTAATTAATTTCATCCCTAATTTCGCCTTTAATTAGAGACAAATTAATTGTTAAATATTGGATTTAGTACCATTTTGGTGCTAAATATCTTATCTTTTTATCTCTTACTTGTCTTGATTTGTAAATCTTTACCCTTATTTTGTTTGAATTAACCCAATTTTGGAATTTTTAGAGTTTAGGTAGTTTAGTGTAAATTCATGACTCAGAGCTGCTATTAATTTACATTTTATTTGTCTTTGATGTAGGTTGAGTGGGAAGGAGTTAATGCAACTATTTGACTTGTGTGCTGCATTGCTGAAGATCCTGAAGCCTTTCTAACTGCCTTCCACTGCTATAGCGGTGAGCCCTAGAGTTTTAGTCTGCTTGTCATTTTTGTTTGTCCACCACTGCTATAGCAGTGGTTCGCGTAACTGACAGCGCCACCTGGCTTAAATAGAAAAAAGAACGAGTTTTGAGGAGATTCTGAGTTGGAGACAGATAAGGGGGCGTCGTTTTTGCTAGAGGAAGAGGAGGAATCCATCTTTCAAGCATTTCCAAGCCCGATTCTTGCCATCTCGACCTTGGTTTCATGATGTTTACTAGTTTTTCTGCTATTTTATGTACTTTTAAGGCTACGAGTAGGTAATTTTCCTATTCTAGGGTTACTATGAACCTAATCTCTAATTAGGGGTTGTTTTCTTTCTAACTTTGTGATTCTATTCAATTAAATACATTCTTATCATTCATGTCTATTGCGATTATTGTAAAATTGATCACTTTAAAGCTTTCTAGTTACTTTCACTGAACTTTGGTGAGGAAGGTATCTGTAGAATACTGAGTGATTAGGGCGAGTGGTAGAACTTGGGTGTTTTGCTTGTTAATTAATAGGAATATTAATTAACCTTGTTTAATCAAATTAGGTTCTCATTTATTCGATTTAAACTCATATAAGGGATTATGTTAGAGTTGAGTAGCTTAACTTAGGTTAAAGAGAATCACTTTTACCCTCTAGAAAACCTAAGATTAAAGTGTATGAATTGAATTGAATCGCATATGTTAGGGAGAGTTAGCAATTCTTAGGAATACTAGGAGCTTCAAAGTGAATGGCCAGTGATTGAAGATCTATCTCAGACATGACAAAGAAAGGTCTGGAACTTTTTTTGCTCTTTCGGTACCAGATGCATAGTCGCCCTGGTAAAGTCTGCCTGAAGACTATAAACTTAGGGATCTTGGAAGGCAACCTAAATTTCTAGCTTTTTTAGTTCAGTTTTTACTTTTGTTTTTAGTTTTAGTTTGCTGATTTTTGTTTTTGGTGTTGCTGTTGTTATTGTTGCATTTAAGTTTTTGTGTGGTTGGTGAAAGTGTTGATATTGAGTGTAAACCTGGCTATCGTGGATTTTATAATTGTTTGCATGGTTGTTGAGGGTTGACAATGTCCTTACATGGTTAAATCAGTACTTGTGTTTGAAGTGACTCCTGTTGATGAATTGAGAGTGCTGATGTTGATTAAAATTTGATTGAATGTGAAAGGATTGTGCTTTGGACCGATGGTTATGTTTAGGGGTTTGACTTGATTATTTTGTTTGTCATATAACTGTGGGGAAGTGGAATTTTTGCTGGTAATGGATTAAGGGTGCAAAGGAGTGATTATTGAATTGGATTATGCAGTCTGAAGATGAATGTTCTATCAACCATCGCTATAGCAATGAAACCTGAAGGAAAAGCTGAAACTTTCTGCCTCCCACCGCTATAGTGGTGGAGGTCAAATTTTTTTTTTAAAAGAGCCAAATTCTCTATCACGCACCACTATAGCAGTGGGTTCTGGCCGCTATAGCGGTGATGTAGGAGTTGAAAGCAACCCTAAGCCTTAATCTTCATTTCTACACTGTTGAACTCCTCCCTTTTTGCTTTCTCTCTGTGAGACTAGTTTCTTAGGGCAAATTTCGGCCCATCCCTTTTTGAATCTCCCCATTTTTCTTAGTTTTCTTTCATCTTTGTGTGTTTTGGGTATTTTGACCGTTTGGAGAGGCATTGGTGATTAGTTCTTCGAGTGCTTAATAGTTGGTGTTCTCTCGGATCTTCAAGATGTATATCCCATTTTCTTTCTTTCTAGTGTTTCAGTATTCTTATGTTGATTTGGTGCTTTTTGATTTAGATGTGTTGAAGTTTTGATTTTTACTTATTGTTTTGTTTTGAAGTTGTAGTTTAAATCTAGGTTTGGCTTTAGGTGTGGTTTTCATTAGTGTTTATAAGGGTTAAATTCCCAATTTCCTACATTGTTGTTGTGGTATTGTTAGATTATATGTTTAAGGAGGAATTTGAGGATTAAATTGTAGGCAAACTCATGTCAACCAAATATGCCTATAAGGTGTTTGAAAAAAATGCCCCAATGAGATTTTAATTGTTTTTATGCATGTTTAACATGGTTTTGTTGCCAACTGGACAAGTTAATGGATGCATGATTGAGTTTTAGGTGATTGATGTGTAAGAATAATGAGTTTGGTAATGCACATAGAGTGTGATTATATGCCTAAGTGAATGATTTGAAGTATTTGATGTGAACCCTGCTTGGATAAGATTTTGCTATGCTTGTTGCCTGTATTAGAGTTTTAGATAGTATGTTGTCTTTTAAGTTTGGGGGATAACCAATTTACCATGTTAATTTAGAGAACAAGTACATTTTGAATGAACTACATTGAATTTCAAGTGATAATGATAATTGTGGCTGAATGGTACTTTTCTGAGTGTAGGGTTTTTTTTTATTGTCCTCATTTTCCTAATGGCTCCGCCAGCTCCTAAAAGGAAGAAGCTCTTCACTAAAAGAAAAGAAACTCTAGGTGCTTCCTCATCATCATCAGCTGAATGTTTGCATTCAGAACTCCTGCACATGGTTCGAGATATTCGAACGACATCATTGATAGAACTGTGAAGATGGATAAGGTATTTGACTTGGCCCCTAATGAATATCCTGAAATACAAGAGCAGATAACTAATAGAGGGTGAACCGAGATATGTAATCTGCCAGAGTTCACCAACATAAGCTTGGTTAAGGAGTTCTACGCGAACTCGTTCAGAGTAAAAGGTGATACTCTTGAGAGATTTAAGACGGAAGTCAGGGGAAAAGAAATAAGTTTCACAAAGGGGGCCATAGATGCAGCTTTTAATTTGTGGAGTCAAAGGGGTCCAAGTTATCACAGTTTGACAACTTGGAATAATTGGGACCCTGAGGAAGTGAAAGAAACCATCTGTAAGCCAGGAATAGAATGAGAGTTAGATTCTAAAGGAGTTATCTCCAAGGTGAGGCGCACATAATTGAATCTAATAGCAAAAGCATGTTTCACCTTTATGTAGCACACGATAATGCTGACGGGCAACTTCTCTGATGTTTTTATAAAGAGGGCTGTCATGTTATATTGCTTGATGACTGGCATCCCAATCAATTTGGGGAAAATAATTTCTGAAACAATTAAAGACTTTGCTCAGAAGAAAAGCAGTATAATTGCATATCCTAGTATATTGACCGCTTACTTGGTAAAGAAAGAAGTACCAGTTTTTGAGAATGACAAGAAATTGAAGAGATCTCCCGCTATTAAGAAAGACTACATCGATAGCTTAGATACTGAGGAAAGAGAAGCACCACTTCACCCAGTTGGCTGTCCTCACCGTACAGTACCCCGGGCTTGTCCTAGCAACGTTACTCTTGAAGATGTTAGCACAGAGCTAGAAGAGATAAAGCAGATAATGGAAGATTTTACAACAAGATTAGAGGAGATGCAGAGGGATATGCATTACACTATGGATTATGTGACTGCTTTAGGAACATTGATGGCTGAGAAATTCAACCTCGACACATCCCGACTTCCAGCTAGAGGTGAAGGATTTGGTGTTGGTGCTAAAGATGAGGAAGATGAAGGAGCGAGAAATGACGAGCACGTGATGGACTAGCATTAGGCAACACCACTTTATTCCTGTCTTTTATTTTCTGTCTTTTAATTTTCTGTATTTGTTGTTGGTCTGTGTTGTGTACTGCTGATGAATTTGTATAGATGCTATATGTGTATGATCTGACTATGTAAATTGATGTTTGGCTGAATTGGTATGAATGGCAGTAATACAATTGTGTTGGTAGTTGTGTTATTTTGTGGTTTGCTGTGTGTTTTTCTTTTTGTGATTTCTTTTCCTCTGTTGGGTTGATATAGGATATGGGGGTACTGTCAAATTTATGTTTGGGGAAGAGGATTATTTGTTGTTTCGTGCGGTGCGTTGGCTTTAGCAGGTAATTATGTAAAGCAGATATAGGCAGATTTTCAAATTTTTAAACTTTTTGCAATTTGTAATTAGACCTTTACAAGGGAAAGTGATGTTTTGTTGATTTTAAAAACCTAACCATTTTGTTAAAATTTAAATTCCTGAATTTGCTTTTAATAAAGAACTAGTCTTATTTTTTGTAATATTAGAAGATTTGTTTTCAAAACTCTAGTTAGGCTTTTTGAAATCTGGGAATTTTGAGAGTGAATGCTGTTGTTTAAGTTAATCTTTCCTACAAAAAAAAAAGCTCAATAAGGGGTATAAAATTTCAGATTCCATTAAAAAAAAAAGCTATTTAAATAAGTTTAATCTATTGGCTTGAAGATGTGGTTTATGTTGGGGTGGTGTCATATGGATTAGGCGTACGGACACTGTTTCAACCAATGAACCTTGCTTTTGGACTGATTGAAGAGGATGAAAGGGTAGAGAAGTGTTGTGTGGATTAGGCACACAGGTACTTTTCTTACTCTGTAATTTTTGCCTTGAGTGTAAAGGGGGAGGAAAAGTTGTGTGGATTGGGTGCATAGACTCTGCTTCTTACTGGTTACATCTCAGTTTATTTGGTTTGATTGGATCACTGGAATCTGGACTGTATACCCTTGACAGTGTAAAAGTATAAAAAGGAAAACTTGATTTAGGTGATAGTATTATTGCTTTTTGGAGCTTCTGTGATTTCAAAGTGTCTACTTAAGTCTTGATTTAAATCCCTTGATGACTATTGCGAATATGGTTGCTCCTTTGATAAAAGCATTTTTGGAATTCAATTTTTAAGGGATGGATTTGTTTTTATTTGAACAATTCACACTTCTCTCTTGCTGAGTTTGAATGTTGTTTTAATCTTGTTTGTGAATTTGTTTATTTGATTTTTGCTTTGCACTGTTGTCTATTGTGACGGTTGATTTGCTTGAGGATAAGCAAAGGTGCAAGTTTGTGGGAGTGTTAAATGCTAGATTTAGTACCATTTTGGTGTTAAATCTCTTATCTTTTTATCTCTTACTTGTCTTGACTTGTGAATCTTTACCCTTGTTTTGTTTGAATTATCCCAGTTTTGAAATTTTTAGAGTTTAGGTAGTTTCATGTAAATTCATGACTCAGAGCTGCTATTAATTTACATTTTATTTGTCTTTGATGTAGGTTGAGTGGGAAGGAGTTAATGCAACTAGTTGGCTTGTGTGCTGCATTGCTGAAGATCCTGAAGCCTTTCTGACTGCTTTCCACCGCTATAGAGGTGAGCCCTAGAGTTTCTGTTTGCTTGTCATTTTTGTCTATCCACCACTGCTGTAGTAGTGGATCACGAAACTAACAGCTCCACCTAGCTTAAATAGCAAAAAGAAAGGGTTTTGAGGGGATTCTGAGTTGGAGACAAACAAGGAGGCGCCATTTCCACTAGAGGAAGAGGATGAATCCATCTTTCAAATATTTCCAAGCCCGATTCTTGCCATCCCGACCTCGGTTTCATGATGTTTATTAGTTTTTCTACTATTTTCTGTACTTTTAGGACTATGAGTAGATAATTTTCCTATTATAGGGTTACTATAAACAAAATCTCTGATTAGGGGTTGTTTTCACTCTAACTTTGTGATTCGATTCAAGGAAATACGTTCTTATCATTCATGTCTATTGCGATTGTTGTAAAATTGATCACTTTACAGCTTTCTAGTTGCTTTCATTGAACTTTGGCAAGGGAGGTGACTGTAGAACACTGAGTGATTAGAGCGAGTGATAGAACTTGGGTGTTTTTCTTGTTAATTAATAGGAATATTAATTAACCTCGTTTAATCAAATTAGGTTATCATTTATCCTGCTTAAACTCACATAAGGAATTATGTTAGAGTTGAGTAGCTTAACTTAGGTTCGGGAGAATCACTTTTACCCTCTAGAAAACTTAAGATTAAAGTGTATGAATTGAATTGAATTGCATATGTTAGGGAGAGTTAACAATTCTTAAGATGGGAGAAGGGGATTAGTAGCCCTAGGTCTTTTAATTAAGTTAATTTCATTCGAAATTGTCATTGCATTTTATTTAATTGGGAAAAAAATACAAAAATATGTTATTTGTGAATTTTACCTTTTTATTTAAAAGTTAGAGCTACCTTTAATCCAATTTGGTCTACCTAACTAATACATTTAAATTTCTGGAGTACTTAGCACATTAGTCCTCGTGGGATGATATCTTTTACTTATTTTATCACTATATTACTTGTGTGACAGGTACGCTTGCCAAATCGCTTAACATTAATCTGTCCCAAATTTTCGCCTCTAATTTCTCAACAGCATTTTTTTTATTTATTTGAAAAACCTAGTCCGTTTGGAAAACCTGTGAATGTGTAGCAGTATAAACCAACAATCCAAACTAGCGATCCATCAAATAAACACATGAAATGAAACTATTTCATAAAAATGAATTGTTTAATTACAACCACGAATGTACTGTTTAGCAAATAAACATACATGATGAAATGTCCAGCAAACATAAAACCCTAGTCTAAAGGGTGATCTAGTGGCTAGGTTGCATCATCATCAATCATAAGAGTCACGTGTCTGTTCATGGACTTCACGTAGCGATCCATCATGCTCTGAAACTCATCTAGCATGTGATGCTTGACTCTGTATCAGTACAGACTACTCATTCAACCACTAGGTCACCGTGGTAAGCGCGTCCTCAATATTCCTGAGGCGATTCTACTGAGTCTTTAATTGCTCGAACATGGGCTCCATGCGGTGTTGCAGCTCCTCCTCTAAATCAAGATGAGACCAGATAGATCAACATAGAGGTGACTTGATGAACCAATCTAACGTGTCTCAAACCCTGTGTCAAAGATGCGACCCTTCTTATTCTTCCCTCCAATAGCCTGAAGCCACAATGCGGTGTTGTAGGCCTCGTTATCCCTAGCTTCAGCACCCGCACTAGTCGCAGATGCTTGCAAGGATCTCAACTGCGTGTACTCCTCCTATCAAACATCCATACAATAAATCTCAACGTGAGTTTAATAAAAGGCTGAAGAAGATGATTAGTGAGAAAAATTGCTTAGTATACTCACGAAGACTTCCCACAACCACTCGTCCACAAAGTCTCTTGTGCTCCTTTTTTTTTGTGGGTGTACATGAGCAAGTTCAACAGCCTAGGCTTCCTCCTCATCTGACTCTCTTACATTTTTTTTAAAAAAATAAGATTATAAATTTGTCTACTTGACCATGCATTGAAAAAAATAAAACAAGTAGTTGGATCTAGGCTTACTAGGCGACACATATGCTCAGAAGCCAGAATGCTGCTTTTCATGTGAAGTGTCCCTTCAGTAGTGGAGGCCTTGTTTTGTCGTGCATGTTGCACTTTTTTTATGTACTCTTCAGATGATCACATATGGACCAATTGTTACATTAATGCCTCGTTGATCCATTTGGGCCATTTTTCCTTTACAAACCATTGATCACAGATGCGGCTCATCATGCAGTGTAAGACCTGGCTGCACTTCATATCCCAGTTCTTTCTGATGAAGGTTGCATATTTAGGCAACCACTTGTTGCGTTTTGCAACAAGTAAACTTAAGATAATACTTTCAAATAGTTAAGTACCAAAAAATCAGCATGTTGAGTTATGAAAAGAACTTACTGCCCATTCCTTAAACCACAAATCCCATAAGTCATTAGGAGTGCTAAAATAATTGTATGCTAAGGCCTTGAATTTCCCATGTATGATGGGGAAAATCTCTCGTATCGCATGAACAACCGAAAGAAACTAAATAGTTTGAATATGTAAAACATTAGTAATCATAAATCATATTATTTCTATGAGTTTAAAGACTAACAAATCACAAAATATAACTCACGTGTCTCTAACAGGTTGTATCTAATGTTGACCATTAACGGATCCAGTCTTATCGGGCTACACTATAGAATGGACGCTACTAGGGGTCTGCTCGCCCTCGACTAATCTAGGAAAAGTCAATGGGACCTCTGATGTGATCACGAAGGCTGTCCTTGAAGAACAAGAGGCTGAATCTATACTTGGGCCAATAACACGTTCAAGGGCCAAGAAGCATCAAATGTGATTGACTTGGGTTTCTTTACTTGTGTGCAATGATGGGCTGGGTCAAATTAGAAGCTTGGACTTTGAAGAATAAAAGAACTACAGATTTTTCTTATTGTTTTAATAATTTTCGTGCATGATTTTTTGGGATATAAAATCTGATGTAATTTAATGTTTTTAGAGTTGCTGTATTGTCATTTAGCTTTCCAAGTGGTTGTAGTTGTTGTTGTTGCATTAATGAGGCGGCTATAGGGTGGCTGTAGTTGTTGTAGGATAGGCTCATTAATGAGGTGGCTGTAGCTTGACTATAGTTGTTGTAGGTTCATTAATGAAGTGGCTGTAGGGAGGCTATAGTTGTTGTAGGCTCATTAATGAGGTGGTTGTAGGTTGACTACAGTTGTTGTAGGCTCATTAATGAGGTGGCTGTGGATGCATTAATGAGGCAGCTAGCTAGCTTTTGTTATCTATAAAAAGGAACTTGCCCCCTTGTGGCAAGATAATCAGATTTGAGTGAATTATATTTTAGATTGCTTTGTGCACATCTATCTTCTCTTATCTAACAATTGTGTTAGTGTGGCGAGAAAATCTCAGAATTCTTATCACTCCCATTCCGTTTTCTAATCTGGGGTGTGGCGAATTCTACCCATCTTAGCTTGATTGTGGCGCCATAGGCTTATCAATTTAGTTGAGTTGGTTTCTTCTCTTTATTTTCCTTGTGGTACAGATTGTGTCCTCTTTTAGGCACATCAACCTCTGCAGATTTTGTTTACTCAGAGTCAGTGCTCGGCCTGAAAAACAGTGGAGGGAATGAGGCTGGTGGTATCGACGTAGATGGTAGAGAGGAGGGACGAGGTAGGTGTATCGTGAGACAATCTCCTCCGTGCCCTCCACCTCGGCTCATACGACCACTCGATATCCCTATCAAATAGTTAATTAAACTAATAAAAAACCTCATATATGTCTATAACATGCTAATAAAAAAAACACCAAGTTAGAAAGATGACTGTATATTCTCCAGGTAATTAATTAATACTATAATATAAATAAGTGATTAGTTAGAGGAGTCTTCTTCTTTCACATTCACATCCTCTTCACTCTCTTCTTCAGACACTGTGTCACATTCGTCCTCTTCTGTGTCATCTTCCTCGTCTTTTTCCTCTTCCTCTTCGTCATTAATGAATACTTGATCATTCACATCTCCATCAACCTCTTCATAATGCCCATCATTGCGTAAGACTTGAAGTTCACTGTCGTTTTCCACCATCGTAGGCATGACCGGACACATATCCTCTTCTTGAAATGCATTAGTACTGACATAAGTACTTTGTATGTCAATAGTTCTCCTAGACTTGACCTTAATCACTGCGAGCCAATCAGCCTTATTAAGGTTTTAGGATAAATGGAGTAGTATACCTACAATGCTTATTGAGCAAACATGAATGGGTCATATATGGTTAACCTTCGAGACTTGTGAACCTCAACAATTCCAAGTTCACCTTCCATTCTTGTGCTATGGCCAATAATTGGATCAAACTACTCACATCTAAACAGTACTAGATGTTTGGGCGGTGACCCTGTGAACACTAGTTCAACCACCTCTTGGAGTACACCGTAGTAATTACACTCAACGTCCTTATAGTTGGACCCCTTGTTGCACACTCCACAATTGTATGTGCATTTATGCAGGTTAAACATTTCAGTGTGAAACTTATAGCCATTGATAAAGTACATAGGCCATGTTTTTACTTTTCTTGCTGGGCCCTATGCAATGTTTTCATCATTAGATCTTAAACCAAGTTTGTTAGATCTAGCACTAATTAGAAAAAAGACATAGAGATATGATATTTCAGAAGGAACAAAAGCATCATATTTTAGAAGACACAGAGATATCATATTTTGGATAACATATAAACCAAGTAGTAGCTAGCTGTCTCACTTTTTGGGTTGAATGGACCTTTCTCACACTCACAGACATTACCTACAAATTTGTCCTTCTTCACTAATAGGTAGCTCTTAGTCTAAAGCCTTTAACCAAAAACCAACTAACATATTGTTTTACTGAGAAGTAATAGAATCTAATCAACCAAAATGTTCGTTTTAACATATTGTTTGAAACATCTATGATCAATCAGCACAAAAACCAATAGTCTAGCACACAAAAAAATGTTAGAAAAACATATCAGCTAAAGAATAGAAAAACAAAAAATAGCAACCGACACACAAATAGAGTTACAAAAAAAAAAGAATCATGAACAAAAAATTGACTAGAAAAATCCAACAAAACCAGAACCAACAAGGATAAATTAGAGATGAAATCAAATAAAACGGCAAAAGGGAGAAAATCAAACAAAAAAATCTGACAAACTTAGCAAGAAACGACTCAAACTTGAAGTAGAAAAACCAATCTTCTTTAGCTACTTGGAGAACCAAATTTTTGTGCAAACTAGAAATGGAACCACTCGTGCAAATAAGAACTGAAACCAAATGGAAATTCAAAGAAAAATTAATATTGGAAACCCTTGTGGAGTAAGAATAGAAATGAGAGAGAGAGAGAGAGAGAGAGAGAGAGAGAGAGAGAGAGAGAGAGAGAACAGAAAGGAGTGGTGGGCACGACAGACGAACGAAGATGCCTGAGAGAGAGTGTAGAGAGAGAGATCCTGAGAGAGCTTAAGAGAGAGAGGGGGCTTCATAGACGAAGACGCAGGGAAGAGAAATGAGGTTTTAGGGTTACATTATTAGGGACGGAATTCTAAGGGGAAAATTCTATCTCTAACCCTCAATACGACGTCGTTTTAGACTGATGTTAGGCACGAATCAATTCTGTCTCTAACATTTTCAATTTTTTTTAAAAAATTTTAAAAATTTTAGGGACAAAATTTTGATATGCCAAAATCCATATCTAAAATTAGGGACGACCATCTTGTCAGAACGAAAAACATTTATCTCAGAATCCGTCTTTGATTCCTTATTTTCTAGATTAGAATTTGGGACAGAATTTGCAACAGATCAATGACGGATTTTGATTTTGTCAAATGGGTGAGTTGGGTTGAATTTAGGTCCTTGATTTTGTCAAATAAATTACACTAATTGATGTATGTATTATTTTAAACTTTGGTATCCAATATTTTATTGTTTACTTAGACATGATCTTCCTATATAAGAACGAAGTGGAAGATCACTAATACACACGATTATTGATGCATGAAACGGTAGAGTTATGCTATATATATATATATATATATATATATATTCAAAGTGGCATTAACTAAATTAGCTGTAAAAAAGGTATTGGGTCTTACCAGGAACAAGTTTAAACGAGTAGCATAAAAAAGTTCAGCTACATTGAATTGCAAGTTAAACAACAGTCATGTGCAAACAGTAATAAAATATAGGGGATTTGATGTACTTAGCTTGAATTCTTATTTTATCCAATTTTTTAACGTTTGACATTAAAAGTTTTGTGCCTCTTATGTAAATAATGACAATGATGATGGAGTATTTCATTAACATGCAAAGAAATAGGTCTGCTGATTGAATAGGTTATAATTATTTTTATAATCTTGATCATTTTTAATTTAATTATTAGAACTTGAAATAATTTATATAACTAATAAATCATTGTAAATAGTACGCTAATATCATCAAAAGAAAAAAGCAAGGTTGAGAAAATCAAACTGAAGTAACCGGTTCAACTAAAACTAGTCAGGTTTTCAGTTTACATCAGTCCTCAAGGCAAAAAACTGGTCAAGAATCAGTAAAACAAGTACAAACCGGCTAGTTTACCAGCTTGATCGGTCTTGGAGATTTTTTTTTTAAAAAAACTTGTTTGTTTTTTAAATTTTGCTTATTTTATAATTAGGTAGCCAATTAATTTTAGTAGAGATGCTAATATATTGACATTTGATGGATTTGATATGATTAATATTATATTAATTAATAATTTTTCCTTGTTAGTTGGTTAATTTTTGTTGTGGACTTTGTTTGCATATGTCGTTTTGTGTAATTTAATAACAAATCTTATTTTTATTGAATTTGTAAATTTTTGTTTACAATATTTAATTATGAATATTATTTTTAATTATATATTTTATTTTTTAAATATTTTTAACGTACTACTGAACTGTTATTCAATTGTTGACTCTTAAACTAGTACTTTCACCAATTCAATAACTGGTCTAATTTTTTAAATATTAAAAAAAGAATGCACTAATCAAATTGGTGAAGACTCATCATAACTTTTACCCTTTGAGAGCTGGAAAGAGTAAGATTGGAAGTTAAATTAAAAGAAGCTTGTGCGATTCACTTAAATATAATTATGTGTATGTATGGCTGCCAAAGTTTTGCTTCCACTAAATGATTCAAGTGATCAATTTTTTTATAACCTGTAAACAGTAAATTTATAGGGAAACAATAAAATTTCCTATTATAAATAGGGTGATGAAAGGTTTAAAGCCTCATTTTAATTGTACATTAAATGGGGCTATGAAGTTGACTTATTTAGAATTCAATCTATTAGTGTGTTTATTTTTTTTAATTTTTTAAGTGTTTAATTATTTTGAATATATTTTATTCGACTAAATTTTATAAAAAGTCTTTAAAGAGTAAAAACATTAAGATGTTGAGTTTGGTAAAATAAATTAGTCCTTTACAAAATAACAAACTATAATTTAAATCATTATTTAGAAGTACCCATATTAATGTCCGACAATATTTCGAATATAATTCCCTATTTTCAGGAAAATGGATGATTCCACTAATGTGCACACTCATTGGTTCATGAGAGGGTGGAGTTACTCTAATCTTTTGAAGTGGAAATATATTTTATCCATTAATCCATCTTGATAAATACAAGTCAAACATGTGTCTTACAATAATAATAAGACAGGGCCCTTTCCTATTTTGTCTGTTTTCTTTCCTTTCAATTTTAAAATTGTGTGTTTCTTTTTGTTTTAGTAGTACTGATAATGATGATGATAGAATAGTTCATTAAAAAATAACCACAACAAGTCTATTGATTAAATAGATTAAAATTTGTTTTCCTTAATATGTAATCTATTTTTATTTCTTTCTTAATGGTGCATTCAAGTTCCTACTTTCACAATGCTTTGTATGGCTGGCTGGCCCATATTGCTCCCACCACTACACTATCTCTTCATCACAACATTGAGACTATTAGTTGACGCTAATATTGTCATTGCTTCCCATTATATCAACATCCTTAATTTTCCACTTGACACAAAAATAAAGGCAACTATCACTGAGTTTATAGTTGAAATAGTAATATTGTTGTAAGTTAAGGGTTAGAATGCTAGTCTCCTTATAAAGAAAAGATAAAAACACCTTGGACAATTGGATAAACACAACATGTGAGTGTGTGTGTGTGTGTGTGTGTGTATGACATGTCACTTTGATACATCATCCAAATTTGGCGCTCATGAAGCGAAAACGTGAATAAACTTTCAAAAATAAATGTATTATCATTTGGATAGTATTGGAGCATGCTTGTACAGTACTTCACATTCCACACTTCCTGCTTTACACTTCATCCATTAACAATGCAAAATGATATCAACAGCATAACAAGCCATAAACACAAAATGCACCTCTTGTCAACAGCCTAACAACTAGGACACAACTAGGACTGTTCTTTCTGTCATAATTCTTTTGACTATTACTTCCTAATTCCAGTCTTTATTTAATATTTACATATCCACCCCTTCCTGCTTTGTCATATTTCAAGTTCTAAATTATCAGTATCATTTTGTGAACTAGTTTAAACCAATGTGTACATTTTGAACTTTTTTTCAAGTAATTTAAAAATGCACAACCTGATGTAATTAAAATCTTATTTACAGCATGCTGTTAAAAAAAAAAATTGAACTCATATCAAGAAGCTATTATGTAATGATTATCTCTAAGCATAAAATTCAGCAAAGTTATCTTGCCTTTAAAACTATATTGTGTTTATGTAATTAATCTTGAAGATCTTAAAATTTTCTAAATTTAAAACGTTTGCATTTCATTGATTACTCAAGTTCATGATATGGAGTAAATAAATTAAGTTCAAACGCGAGAAACTAATCTAGCATAGGGATCTAAAGTCCAAGATCAATTACTGGTATTGACCCAACCCTAAACCTAGTTTGATTTAGATTTTTTTTGAATTTAATGCATCAACTGTAGAGTGCAGTGTCGCTCGTTTCACCTCACCTCATCCAACAACCACACACATGTAACCTGTTATTAGCACTCAAGGATTCTCTAATATTGCGTTAGGATAATATGAAATGAAATTGGTTTGATTTGAATTAGATGGTCACAATTGAAAATAAAAATATTTAAATATCAGTAATAACACTGAAAAAAATTTTAAAAAAAATGATCAACTGCATTTTGTAGTTATCCCTTCACCTTTTAGAGCTTTATTCTTAAAACACAATAGTATGTTGAACAAGACTGTCAAACTCGAGAGTTTATTTAAACTCGGTAAATGAGATAAACTCGTAAGAGTTTACATATACATTTCTGTTCAATAGGCTACCCCCCCCCACACACACACACGTGTATATATATATATATATGTTCTAACACAACAAAATTAGAATAACAGAGAGAGTATATTAGGTTCCTAGTTCCTAAACAAATTTTAAAAATTATATCAATTAGGTATCAGCATGCTCATTTTCCTTAAAAATGAAATATTTTAGAACAACTACTCACTCAGTATATATACAAATAAGAAAACCCATAGAATTAAACATTAAGAGTTATCAGTGATCAGTTAATATTTTAGTTCTTGATCATATAAAGTTAAATTTGCTTAAAATAAAGTTTAAATGATAGTTATGAATATTTAAAGTAAACTTGAAAATTACAAGTCGATTGGTAGCATCCCAAAAGTTTACTGCTTTTGACCTTTGGTCACTATTTTCGTTAATTATATCTCCTAAACAATAAAGAAAATTTTAATGAAACTTGTCTCAATTGAAATTAGACTCAAGGATTTTTACAATGATATATCATTTATTTAAAATAAAGTTCAAATGAGAAAATTATTATTGTTTAAAATAAAATTGAAAACGGCAAGTCGTCTGATAGCATCTAGAAGTTGACTGCTTCTGATTTTTAGTCACTCTTTTAACCATATCTCCTAAACTGCAAAGAGTTTTTGAACTAAACTTATTTCATTTGAAACTAGACTTAAAGATCTTTCCAACAATATATTTTACTTAAAACATAGTTCAAATGAGAAAGTTATGAGTGTTTAAATTAGACTGTACTATTTAAACTCAGTTGACTTAGTCTAAATCAGCGATTTTGAATGATTTTGATTGAGTTTGACTGATTTCCAAGTTTAGTACCAATTTGACTCGATTTTGGAACTTGGTATTGTGAACTCGTACGATTTTAAGAGAAAACTCGTGATTTTGACAACTACGGTGTTGAATGTTGCAACATGTGGCACATGTGTGTGAGGGCTTGTCTGCAGTTGGTGCATTAAAATACATTATCTTCACGATTTCTTATTCATTATCTACTTTGTTTTTCATCATTTGAATAATCACACTTTTATTTTCTCTTCCAATTATTCCTTAATAACTATTTATATGAGCTATTTGCTTTAGAATTGAAAATTCATCACAAATAGGTTACGGGGCTATATAGATATTGTGCCCAAAATACTTATACCAATGCCATTTCATCAATAAATATGATATGGTATGGAATGCTAGAAAAATATCCAACAGTAGAAATTTGAGAATAAGTGCTCAAGCAACCAAAATGTTTTAACTATTGTTGTAGATCAAATTATTCTAAATGACATTAGGAAAATAGAAACTTAATAAATAATATTCATATAAGTCTCAAGATTGTGAAAATGAAAGAAGAAACAAAAGTAAAAAGACAATGCGCATGTGGTTATGATGATAAAGATTATCCAGAAACAAAATATTAATAAATGACAACTGAAATATTTTACAAAATCAATAGTTAAGGCCAACCAATATGGAAACTCAAATATAACGTAACATATTCTTCTACCCAAGTACAAATCCTCAATACAGAGAAAAGTATTAAAAAAAATGGAAAGTAAAACGGAATGCATATATCATAATGATAAGATTACTTGAAGAACTTCACCTAAAATCCTTTTAGGCATGTAGTCATACACAAGAAGATTGTTTCTCTCTGAAGTTAAAAGCTAGTAGTAATCTCGCAATATGTACTTCTACCTCATGCTACCTAGTGTTCTAATTATTTCTGCAGATGAACAATTGTCATGGTGAGAAGACCATTATTTCTTACTTAAAACAAAGTCCTGAAAAAATCAGTGGGGCCTGAACTACAAATCAAGACAATTTATTCAACAAAAACTCAGCATACCAACAAAATCATTTAAATGTTATTACACAATGAGCTAATTAAAGGACTTAGAACATCAATGAAATAGTCCATAAAAGGGGGTTCTTGTTATCAGAGTATATTTGTATATATAAAAAACAAAGATAGTAAGATAGTCATGCCCATACTCTATGTTAGTAGTTGTAGTCTATTAAGCCGTTCTATCGGTTAGTTTAGTTTGTGGTTATTTTTTAATCAGTCTCTATAAATAACATGTACTCAATCCTCATATGCCATATATAGAATATACATTCAATCTATGTTCTCTCTCTCTCTCTCTCTCTCTCTCTCTCTCTCTCTCTCTCTCTCTCTCTCTCTTTTTCTTTGTTCTTAATCAGAGTCTTCCTCTGATTCTTATCATGGTATCAGAGCTCTAAAATGGAGAATACTATCTTACTAACTAACGGCACAACTCCTCAGGTAGCGATAACTTTATCAGGCCAAAAATCAGCTGTAACATTCAGTCATCCTCTCTTTGTAAAGCTTGACGACAAGAATTTTCTACTATGGCAACAACAGATATCGACAGCTATAAATGGTCATGATTTGAGTGTGTATATCGAAGGAGAAAACACAGTGCCAAATAGATTCAGCTTGGAATATCAATCTTGGCACAAGCAAGATCAATTACTGTTGTCTTTGTTAACTAATACCTTGTAAAACTTTTCTAAAACACTTCTTTGTTGATGGTTGTAATTATTTTTGCTTACTTTAGTTAGTAATATTTTGTTGAGTAGGTATGAGGTTGTCCAGATTTTATGGAAATCTGTTCACTTAATGACAATGGATGTATTTCCTGCTCTGACAGCATGTATGGCTGTGATTTATTTTGTATTTCATATAAATATGAATGGACAATATCAAGAACAGTATGAATGTATTTGCAGAAACGAAATTGGCTTGTCTCTTCTTCTTTTTTTCATGTTTTTCTCATGGTTATGGCTCTGTTTTATGGTTTATAATGTTTTCATGGTTCTGCTATTACTTTTTCATATTTAACAGTGGTATTAGAGCTGTGTTCTTATAGGCTGTGGGTCTGATTTAAAAAAAAACCATTTTGAGAGATTAAACACTGATGAGTGATCAAATGGCCTCAGGAAGCAATGTTGTGTCTATTGTTCCTCAATTTTCAGGGGAAAATTATCACATATGGGTTGTTAAAATGAGAGCATGTTTGAAGTCCTTTGGCTTATGGGAGTATGTAGATCAAGACAAACAAGTTCCACCATTGAGAGCTAATCCTACAATAGCTCAAATAAAGCAACATGAGGAGGAGACTATGAAAAGGGAGAAAGCTGTTACCTTTCTACATTCAGCCTTGACAGATGATGTGTTTACAAGCATTATGCATATGGAAATAGCCAAGCAAATATGGGATGAGCTAAATGAAAGGTATGCTGGTGATGAAAGGGTAAGGTCCATCAAGCTATTGACTCTTAAGAGAGAGTTTGAAATGCTAAAAATGAAAGAAAATGAGTCTATTAAGGAGTATTCTTCAAAGCTGTCACATTTGGTGAACCAAATGAGGTTGTATGGTGAGATTATGCAAGACTGGAAAGTAGTGGAAAAGATGTTGATCAGCTTACCTAAAAACTTTGAAGCCAAAGTTGCTGCCATTGAGGAGTCATGTGATCTCAAGAAATTAACTATTTCTGAGATGGTAAGTAAATTACAAGCTCATGATCAAAGAATGTCCATGAGAATGGATGATGTAACTGAAGGTGCTTTTCAAGCTAGACAAGGGAAAGCAATCATCTCAAAGGGATCAAAAGAAGCAAAATTACAAAAAGAGAGGTGATCAAAAGGGAAAAAATAAAGTGGATGGGAGTTTAAGTGAATCTGCAGCAAAGGACAAGTTCCCTCCTTGTCTAACTTGCAAAAGAACAAATCACATGTCAAAAGATTGTTGGTATAAGGGGAAGCCTCAAATTCAGTGTAACCATTGCAAAAAGTGGGGACATAGAGAGAGGTATTGCAGACTTAAGCAAAACCAATCTCAACCACAACCTTCACATCAAGTCAACTTCACTGATGAGCAACCCCAAATTGAAGATCACTTGTTTATGGCTACTCAAGCAAGTTTTTTAGCTTCAAAAGATGTATGGTATGTGGACAGTGGGTGCACAAGCCACATGGCAAGGGACTCAAGTCTCTTTACTTCTTTGGACAGAGCTGTCAGAACCAAAGTGAAGCTTGGAAATGGAGAAATTGTTCAAGCTGAAGGAAGAGGTACAATTTCTGTTTACACTAGCAAAGGTCCTAAATTAATTCATGATGTTTTACTGATTCCTGACTTAGACCAGAATTTGCTAAGTGTTGCACAATTAATGAAAAGAGGATATTCACTTTCATTTAAAAATGGTGGCTGTATCATACTAGATTCAAATGATTTAGAAGTTGTTAAAGTTGAAATGTGTGATAATAGCTTTCCAATTAGTTTGAATCAAGTGAATCAATCAGCACTTGTTTCCAAACATGATGATTCTACACTATGGCACAAAAGATATGGTTACTTCAATGTGGATGTATTGAAATTTCTGCAATCTCATGATATGGTCAGAGACATGCCTGCAGTAAGTTGTATTGATGATTTATGTGATGCTTGTCAATTGGGAAAAATGAATAGAAAGCCTTTTCCATCAGCTAATGTTACAAGGGCAAAGAACAAATTAGAGCTTATTCATACTGACTTGTGTGGTCCTATGAGTTTACCATCTCTAAACCAGAACAAGTATTTTATTTTGTTTATTGATGATCTGACCAGAATGACATGGGTGTATTTTTTGTCAAGCAAAGCTCAAACTTTTAATGTCTTTAAAAGGTTTAGAGCTATGGTGGAGTCTCAAAGTGGCTGCAAGATTAAAATGTTGAGATCTGATAATGGCAAGGAGTATACCTCCAATGAATTTAATGTGTTCTATGAAAATATGGGGATTATTCACCAATTTACAGTGAGTTATTCTCCTCAGCAAAATGGAGTTTCAGAGAGGAAAAATAGAACAATTATGGAGATAGCAAGATGCTTGATTGCAGAAAAGAAGCCACCAAAAAGTTTCTGGGCTGAAGCTATTTATACAGCAATGTATCTCTTGAATAGGCTACCAACTAGAGCTGTTCAAGGGAAGACACCAATTGAGGCTTGGACTGGAGTAAAGCCCTCTGACAAACACTTGAAGATTTTTGGATCAATCTGCTATACTCATATTGCAAAAGCTAAAAGGTCCAAACAAGATGACAAAACTGAAATGGGGATTTTCTTGGGCTATGCAGCAAGCTCTAAAGGCTACAGGGTGTATAATATAAAGTTAAAAAAGATTGTGATCAGTAGAGATATTCAAATTGATGAGAATGCATATTGGGATTGGGAAAATAATCAAGTTCAAAGAAGTATAAAGTCAGCACAGTTGACAACCATTCTTAATGCATTTAATAACCAAAAGCAAGTTACAAATGATAGTGAAAATCAGATAGCAGAATCTGATTCTTCAGTACTAAAGACCAAGTCTTTAGCTGAAATTTATGAAAAATGTAGCTTTGTGGTGAATGAGCCTTCTTGTTTTGAAGAGGCTTCAAAGCAAGTAGAATGTAATGATGCAATGAAGGAGGAGCTGGCTATGATCAACAAACATGGTACTTGGGAACTCACTAAAAGGCCTAAAGACAAGCATGTGATTGGTGTCAAATGGGTTTATAAAACCAAGTTCAATCCTGACAGTTCTATTCACAAGCACAAGGCCAGACTTGTAGTGAAAGGGAATTCTCAAATGGCTGGAATTGATTATGGTGATACATTTGCACCAGTTGCTAGGCATAAAACAATCAGATTGATTGTTGCTTTATCAACTCAATATGGATGGAAAATCTTTCATTTGGATGTTAAATCAGCCTTTTTAAATGGAGTTTTGAAAGAAGAAATCTATGTTGAACAGCCTATTGGTTTTATTGTTGCAGGTCATGAAGAAAAAATTTATAAGCTTCATAAAGCCTTATATGGGTTGAAACAGGCTCCAAGAGCCTGGTACAGCAGAATTGACACACACTTTCTTGAAAATGGTTTTAGAAGGAGTCAAAATGAGGCTACTCTTTATGTGAAAGATTATGGCAATGGGAAGAAAATTATAGTTTCACTTTATGTAGATGATTTACTGGTTACAGGTGATGATATTCATGAAATTGAAAAATTCAAGAAGAGTATGTTGCAGGTTTTCTAAATGACAGATCTTGGAGTGATGAGGTATTTTTTGGGAATGGAAGTGCATCAATCCAATGATGGAATCTTTCTCTCACAGGGAAGGTATGCAAATAATTTGCTAAAAAAAATTTAAATTGGAGAGTTGTAATCCTGTTTCAACTCCACTTACTGTAAATGAAAAGCTCTCCAAGGTTGATAGTGATGCAAAGGCAAATGTAACACAATTTAGAAGTCTGGTTGGCAGCCTTCTTTACTTAACTGCAACTAGACCATATTTGATGTATCCTGCTAGCTTACTTCCAAAGTTCATGCATTCACCAAGTTTAACACACTTTGGTGTAGACAAAAGAGTGCTGAGATATCTAAAAAGTACTGCTAATTTTGGTATTTGGTACTGCAAAGGTGATGGAAAACTTGAAGGCTTTGTTGATAGTGATTGGGCTGGATCTATTGATGATTCTAAAAGCACAACTGGATATGTATTCTCACTTGGAAGTGGGGTGTTTTCTTGGAACTCCAAAAAGCAAGATGTAGTTGCCCAATCCTCAGCTGAAGCTGAGTATATTGTTGTAGCAACTGCTTTAAATCAAGCTATTTGGATCAAAAAAGTATTGACTGACTTGAACCATATGCAAGAGGAACCTACTGTGCTATGGTGTGACAATTATTCAGCCAATTCTATTACTAAAAATCCAATCCAACATGGAAGAACAAAGCATATCAATGTCAAATTTCATGCTATAAGAGAAGCTGAGAAGAATGGAGATGTTCAATTGATGTATTGCAGGTCCGAAGAACAAATGACAGACATTCTAACTAAGGCACTTCCATCTGCCAAGTTTAATGAGCTAAGAAGCAAGCTGGGAGTTTTTAAGAAAAGTTTTAAGGAGGAGTGTTAACTAATACCTTGTAAAACTTTTCTAAAACACTTTTTTGTTGATGGTTGTAATTATTTTTGCTTACTTTAGTTAGTAATATTTTGTTGAGTAGGTATGCGGTTGTCCAGATTTTATGGAAATCTATTCACCTAATGACAATGGATGTATTTCCTGCTCTGACAGGATGTATGGCTGTGATTTATTTTGTATTTCATATAAATATGAATGGAAAATATCAAGAACAGTATGAATGTATTTGCAGAAATGAAATTGGCTTGTCTCCTCTTCTTTTTTCATGTTTTTCTCATGGTTATGGCTCTGTTTTATGGTTTATAATGTTTTCATGGTTCTGCTATTACTTTTTCATATTTAACAGCCTTGGCTACTTTCGTCCATGTCAGAAAACATTCTGACTCATGTAGTTGTTTGCAAAAGATCACATGAAGTTTGGAAAGGCATTAGTGATTATTTTGCTGCACATACCGGGGCGAAGGTTCATCAATATCGCTATGAGTTAAGAAACACGAAGAAGGGAACAAGAACCATGTCTTAATACCTATTGCATGTTAAAGCTCTTGTTGATGCACTTATCTCCATCGGAAGCGAAGTTACAGACCAAGAACATGTTGAAATTCTGTTAGAAGGTTTGTCCAGTGAATATGATGCCTTTTCCACTACTATTCGCACCATGAAGGATCCATACATTGTAAGTGAAATCAAATCTCTCCTTTTAGCCCAAGAAACCAGATCTGATGTGTCAAAAGTTAATTCTGATTCACCTAGTGCTAATCTCACCACTTTTTCAAAAGATAAGAATACGAAAATAGATAAAAGTTCTTTTTAGAATAATTCCAGAGGAAAATTTCAAGGAAATTTCCGGTCGTTCAGAGGAGGAAGACGTGGTTCAAATAAATACAGAGGTAGAGGTTTTATCAGAACTATAATGGAGGTAAAGCAATGGTAATCTGCCAGGTATGCAACAAATCGAGTCACTCGGCTATAGAGTGTTATCATCATTTTAATCAAAATTTTCAAGCTCCTGTCTTTCAGCAACAACAACAGAATACACAAGGGAATCAGAATGGCAACATGTCAGCCTTGATGGCCTACTCAGATTACAACTATGAAAATGGTTAACTAACCACATCATTGCAGATCCTAATAATTTGGTTCAAGCGACTGAGTACATTGGTACAAATCAGCTCCACGTAGGCAATGGAGTAGGTTTGTCAATAAAGTAGATAGGAACCAGTTTTATTCATTCTCCTGTTAATCCTTCTATATCTTTGACTCTTAAAGATTTACTTCTGGTTCCTGACACCACCAAAAATATTATTAGCATTTCTAAATTCACAAGAGACAACTCAGTGTATTTTGAATTTCATGGTGATCATTGCTATTTTAAATCATAGGCTTCAAAGCAAGTTCTTTTGGAAGGCATAGTTAGAGATGATGGACTTTACTATTTCAAAGACTTTAACCCTCAGCAAGCAAAGTCTGCTGCAATCACTAATTCTACTGTTACTAATTCTAAAAATCAATCTTTGATTCATGACCCCACTTGTAATACACCATATATGTTGTGGCACTCACATCTTGGGCACCTTCATTCCGCTGTTGTTCAAACCATATTACATAAATGTAACATTCAAAATGTTAATAAATGTGTTACTAATTTTTGTGATGCTTGTTCTCTTGCAAAGTCTAGAAGGTTACCTAGCAATTTGTCAAACACGATTTATACCACTCCTCTTGAACTTTTGTTTATGGATGTGTGGGGTTCTGCAAAGACAGAAAGTAGATATGGTTCTTTTTACCATTTGGGTATTACATATGCTTTTACGAAATTTACTTGGCTTTATCCCTTAAAAATAAAGTCATATGTTTTACATACTTTTACTCAGTTTAAGAAAATGATTGAGTTACAGTTAAATTCCAAGATCAAGCAAGTATAGTCAGATTGGGGAGGCGAATTTCAGTCTCTTTCTCCTTTACTAAAGGACTCGGGCATTGTTCATCGTCTTTCGTGCCCTCATACTCATCACCAGAATGGTTCTATTGCGAGGTGTCATAGACATATTTATGAAACATGGTTGGCGTTGTTAGCAAAAGCAAATCTGCCACTATGTTTTTAGGAAAATGCTTTCTCTATTGCGGTTTACTTAATAAATTGGCTTCCTTCCCCTGTTATCAGAAATTTCACTCCTTTACAGTTTCTTACAGGTAAACCTCCAGATTATTCTTTTCTTAAGATTTTTGGATGTGCTTTCTTCCCGTGCTTAAGACCTTACAATTCCCATAAACTTGATCTTCATTCTGTATAGTGTATCTTTATTGGATACATTAATGATCATAGAGGGTACAAATGCCTTGCACCAAATGGTAGGATTTTTATCTCTAGGGATGTAATCTTGAATGAATATAAGTTCCCTTATTAGAGTCAAAATTCTCTAACTCTTGCCAATTCATCTCTTCCTTCTGTTGTTCCGCCAACATTACACTGAGGTTTTTTATTCTTTAAATAATAGTGGTTTTTCTTGTTCTCAGCCTACTAACATTGTGACAAGTTCTGTTCAGGGATCTTTGTCAAGGGATTCTACTCAACCAGTAATTGCTTTTCCAGTTGCACCTTCAATTACTCATTCTCAGTCTACATCCGAATATGGTTCAACCTCCACTGCAGAAACTGACCACACTTCTAGTCATCAAAATTCATCTCAGTAAGTTCACAACACCCATTCCATGGTAACTTGAGCAAAGTCTGGCGTGTTCAAACCCAAAGCATACACAACTGGTGTTTTACCAAAGTATGCTAAACAAGCCTTGACAGATGAAAAATGGGCAGCAACAATGAATGCAGAATACAAAGCTCTCGTTGATAATTGTACTTGGACATTAGTTTCTCTACCTGCTGGCAAATCAGTTATAGGAAATAAATAGGTTTTAAGAGTGAAAGAAAATGCTGATAGGAGTATAAATAAGTACAAAGAACACCTAGTTGCAAAGGGTTATGACCAATGTCATGGTCTCGACTTCCATGAAACTTTTTCTCTTGTAGTAAAGCCAGCTACTATAAGGACTATACTCACCATTGCATCGACCCTCCAGTGGAAAATTTTTCAGATCAATGTAAACAATGCATTCTTAAATGGTTTTCTCAAGGAGGATGTTTTCATGCAGCAGCCATCGGGTTTTGAACATTGTAATCCTAATCTTGTCTGTAAGTTAAATAAGGCAATCTATGGCCTAAAGCAGGCCTCAAGGGCGTGGTTTGAGAGATTGGCAATAGTGCTGCAGAAATTTGACTTTAAGGCAAGTAAGGTAGATCCTTTTCTCTTCATCAGATCCACTGCTCAGTCACTTACTTATGTTTTGGTATATGTAGATGACATTCTCATCTTTGGCAGTAGTAATGAGTTTATCTCTCAGCTAAAGCATCAACTCAATCTTGAGTTTGCTTTAAAGGATCTTGGCATTCTACAGTATTTTTTAGGAATTGAAGTTTCCTATAACAGTGATGATAGTATTATTTTGTCACAGCGCAAATATATCCAAGATTTGTTGGTTAAGGCAAAGATGGAAAAAGCCAAACCTATTAATACTCCTATGATGACAAGCACAAAACTCAACAAAGAAGGGTTCGATTTAATGATGGAACCTACTCTGTATAGGTCTATAGTTGGGGTACTTCAATATGCCACAATTGCCAAACCACAAATTGCCTATTTAGTGAATAAAGTTTGTTAGTATATGCATCAGCCTAGTGAGGAGCACTAGAAGGTTGTGAAGAGGATCCTAAGATACTTAGCAGGAACATTATCCTATGGTCTCAAGTTCACTCCCTCTTCAAATTTAAGTTTAATTGTGTTTTGTGATGCAGATATGGGAAATGATGTGGATGATCGAAGAACCACATCTGGCTTTTGCATATTCTTTGGGAATAATTTGGTGTCATGGAGTGTAAAGAAACAGCATATGGTAGCTCACTCTACTATAGAGGCAGAGTATAGAAGTCTTGCAGCAGCAGTTATGGAAACCTTATAGTTATAGTCTTTGCTCACTGAGCTGCACATGCCACTCAAGGCCAAGCCCTAGATATAATGTGACAATATGAGTACAGTTCTTCTCTCTAAAAATCCTATTCTTCATAATCGCACAAAGCATCTTGAGCTAGACCTTTACTTTGTACGAGAAAAAGTTGCAGCTAAACAAATAATAGTTTCGCACGTTCCTTCAGTCTGCCAGTATGCAGACATTTTTACCAAGCCTTTGTCTTCCACTCAGTTCAGTTTTCTTAGAGATAAACTTAGAGTGGGTTCTTCTTCCTGAGCTTACAGGGGCATGACAACTAGGCGCACTCTTCCACCGCTGGGCATTCAAGTTTGTCCGCTAGGCGCACTCTTCCATCGCTGGGCATTCCAACGTTGAGCGTCCAAGTTTGTCTTTCATGTTTTACAAGTAGACTTGTCAAAATGGACTAGCCCGGCCTGCATGGGCTGGCTTGCCTAGATTTTTGAAAAAAAGGGGCCAGGTCGGCCAACCCATTTTTAGACTGGCTGGAAAATGATCAGCTTGGCTTGCCACTTCCCAGGCTGGCTGGCCAGCTCCATAATTTTTTTTTTAATTTTTTTCTCTAATGGCGTACAACTTGCTAACATTAGAATCCTTAATTTGTAAGCAACTTATGCAGACATTAGGCCACACATAATCATCTC
Organism: Biancaea sappan; assembly: GCA_037074585.1. Taxonomy (NCBI): domain Eukaryota; kingdom Viridiplantae; phylum Streptophyta; class Magnoliopsida; order Fabales; family Fabaceae; genus Biancaea; species Biancaea sappan. Next base: position 49,236,536 of record CM073496.1, on the reverse strand, counting down.
ACTCCTACTTTTTCTTTCTTTTTTTTTTTCCAATTCCTTTTTATCTACACCTAATTATTATTCCACCCATCTCTTTTGTTATTATGCATATTCTAATAAAAGGCAAAACCAAGACCGTCGAGAGAAGAGAGAAGAGAAGAGATCCACAGTCGAATGAAGGGAAGGACCGAAGGAATGTCACATATGCATTTTCACTCTGTCCTTTTGAGCTTAAGTGTTTTCACCTTAGACAAGTTAACTATGATGAAGAACTGAAGAGAAGATGAACTGAGAGATACTGAGAGGGATACCGGTCGAGCACGCTCTAAGTTCTTCGTCTTCTTCTTCTTCAAATAGAATAAGATTTTAACAAAAAAATCTACAAAATGCTTGCTCTAAGTTTTCTCTAGTGCTCTTTCTTCTCACACACACTCTCTCTTATATATATATATATATATATATATATATATATATATATATATATATACGGGCTAAACGGGTAACCCGCAAGTTATCTTGGGCCAAGCCAGTTAGGCCCAATCCTCTGCGAGTTGGCATTTTGTTAGCCCAACCTACCTTTGATGCGGGCTAAACCGACCCGCTCAGGTATGTTTACAAGAACCCCACTCCAAGTTTACAAGGGTGCAGTTATAGTCTGTTAAGTCGTTGTATCAGTTAGTTTAGTTTGTGGTTATTTGTTAATCAGTCTCCATAAATACACATATACTTAGTCCTCGTATGTAATATATAAAATATGCATTCAGTCTCTGTTTTCTCTTTCTCTCTCTCTTTTTCTCTTTCTGTTCTTAATCAGAGTCCTCTAATTCTTATCACTCTAATAATAAGAACCACCTTATTGGAATTGAAATGATTTGAAAATAAAAATAGTCATGCCCATACACTACGTACTAGTAGTATATATTTGCCTTTCAGCATAAACTATAAAGCAATAGATCATACATGTAGCCAAGCTAATTTGGGCTTTTACCATCTCCAAGTTGGCATGAAATTCGCCATTCCTGTATAGTCATTTTTAAGAATAAATGGGATGCTTTTGCTTTCCCCAAAGATGTTGTTAAAAAGAGCAGTGGCAGATTTCCAAGCCACTTGTTCCAAGCCCTTTCATCTTTATTAAATTCGATATTAAGCATTTTTTCCAATATTCCAAAAGTTTTTTTTGGATGGATTATTTTTAATTGTCTCAATATCAGTGTAATTCGCATCTTGGTTCTCTATGTTTAGATATTGACGAACAAGTCCCTTAGTAATACACTCAAATATTCGAATCACGTGTTTATTATTACTATTATTAAACCATGCACTCATATATTCCTATCTTGCTAGTGCAATTCGAATTATTTACGAAGAGATGGATCTACACTGCACTATATTCGCCTTTCACCATTCTTAACCAAGTTAGGTTTCAATTCCAACTTCCAATGAAGAAGACCCAATCGCTTATAACCAAATTTAGTCCCTACATATTATATACCTGGTAAATATTATTGTTAAAATATTTTTAAAAATAAATAAATATAAAATTTAATCTTACAAAAAATTAAATGTATACTGAGTTTATTATTTGTTCAAACATGCATTTAAATTTCAGAGTATAATAGACGAATTTCTATATATTATTATTTGTAATTACCTGCTCTGCCTCGAGATTCATTGTGGCAGTGGAGAAGCTGTGGCTTTTGTCGCTGTTTTTACTTGGACAGGGGCGTAACGTGATCCCGTTAGTTTTCAATCCGTCTCTCTTGGCGAACCTTACGACGGTGACCTTCACCGCGGGATGTTCAGCCATTCTGCCGCCCAATTCAAGGGCTCGCGATCATCGGGCCCACCAAAGAACAAAACGCAGACGTTTTGGGCCACAGTGGCATTTGGGCCGGGAGTCTGGGACCCATCTCCATATCCACGGTCTATTAGCACAGCCACGGAGCAGGGGGCGTACTTGAGCACCCTCTGGTTCAAAAATAGCATAAGTTCAAAAATAGCACGTCCATTTGTAATTTGAGTTTTGTTGACAATTTGCTCCCCTAGAGGTTTATTTTTTCGAATTGCCTCCCATCAGGTGGGTTGGCTTTGCCATCTGTCTGATGCTGAGAGGCAAGAAGACAGGCAAGAATGGCATAACTGTTGCATCACATTTGCTTACTTTAGAATAAGGTTGAAAGGAGGAACTGTCTCAAAAATAGCAGAAGTGCAATGATTTATAGTACCCTTTCTTTTGTTGTTTGCTTATGTGCTATGGCTAGCCAGTACTTAATGCGAGCAGGAATATTTTTTAATAGGTGAACTCAACTGCATTATTTGCATCTTTGCATACCACATGACGTTTAAATAGATACAGGCAAGTTGTGAAACTAATGCAGGCATCTCCTGGTAGGACCTTATTTTTATACAAATGTGAGATATTCGTTACTAGACAGATGATTCAGTGCCGGTGACAGCGTCGGTAATCACAGTTCTATTGTCTGTAGCTAGTTTTGAATTTGCCAACTCACGGTCCTGTATAACGAGCACTGAACTAGCAATGCCGTGGCCTACAGAAGATAAGAGGTCTCCGATGGGTCCCAGCTCAGCGTGCTCGAGCTGTGAATCCTTGAGCTTAGCCACCATGGTTGATGCAAGATGCTGTTGACCCTTCCCCACAATCACCAGCTCGTACTCCTTTGCCTTCCCTATTGCTAGTGCCTCCTCTATCATGTTGCCTGCCTTCTTCTCTATGAACTCCACTGACCCATGCCACTTTGTTTTAAACTCGGTCATGGCCACGTCATCCATCTCCTACTCATCACAGTTAAATTTATTAAAATGGTTCAGTTGTTATTCTTTATTTGTGTCACATATTGTTAACGAAATTACCTTCTCTATTTCCAAATTGGAAGTGGATGTTGGCAAGCTGTGGTTTGGACTCCCATCTCCCATGAACCCCACGACAGTGAGCCTGATCGTTGGATGTTCTGCCATACGGCTGCCCAACTCTAGAACCTTCCGATCATCCGGTCCACCTGTGAAGAGTATGCATACACTCTTGGCGGACACCGTTGAACCACTCTCTGCCGCCCGCCTAGACCATTTATTGAACCCACGGTGGACCAACACTGCAACAGAGCAGGTTGCGCTTTCAAGCACCCTTTGATTCACTTCTCGCCATCCCTGCCCAATGTTCTCTAGTGCCTCTTCATCCTCCCCTTTCCATTGCTTGTGGAAAGGCAATATAACCATTGCCACCTTCTTCACTTCTGCAATGTGGCAAATGTCCTCGTGCATGGTAGGCAATGCAGAGATAGCTGTCAAGTGATGTACTGTAACTTGACTGACTTGGCCATATGTCTGAAATGCGCTGTCAATTTGGTCATGCATTGGTCCTCGTCGGAACCGGTTGATTCGGGGGAACCCATTTTTCCGGTTGCGTTGAACCATCAGGATGGAGGAGGTGCGATCGGTGAGCTCGACCAGGTGCATGACGTAGAGTTTGAGCCGAGACTCATTGGTGGCTCGGATTGATTCAATGAAGTTGATGAGAGATGGGATGTTACCCGGTCCATGGATGCACGCAAGAATGCGAAGCTCCTCCTGCATGTCAGAGAGAGGTGGGAGCCGTCGAGGGATGTGGCGATGGCGGATTATAGAAGAAACAGCCCGTGAGGGTTTATATATGGCCATCACAGTTGGAGTTGTCATGAAGGTTGTGAACAGAGCCATGAGCACCAGGATGGTGAACATCTCGTCGTTAAGTACCTGCACGACCAAATAAGGGGGAAAAAAAAATATAAATCTCATAATGAATCATATCCTTCTATTGAATTGGGGAGGTAATTACGTCTTATTGTGCTGACAAAATTCTGATAATTGATATTTATTTACTTTGCTTGGCCCCAGAGACGAAATTGAAAAGAGGAGGGGGGTTCCAAAAAAAAAATCTATGTACTGCACACAGTTGATATCTCTTAACCCTTCAAGGATTCGTTTACATTTGACCAAGTATCCGAATATAGTTCATGGTTTACAGGCTCGGTTTGAGTGTTAACTAAATTTAATCAAACTTATTAATTTTGTAAAATTATGTATAGATCTATTCGATTTAAATTTTTAGGTGATTTTGTTTACAGTAATTTTTAATTTTAATGAAATATATAAAAATATAAAAAAAGAGATCAAATTAATTAAAAATATAGATAAATAAATTTGTTGACATAAAAATATATAAATATAATATTATATATATAATATAATTTTTTATGTACAAAATTAATTCAGTTTTAATTGAACCAAACCAAATCAAATCGATAATCAGAACAAACCAATTAAAATTCATATTTTAAAAATCAATTTATACCTAGTTTTTCAATTTTAATAAATTTTTGATTGGTTTGGTTTGATTTGGTTTTAAGCACTATTGTTTTTGGGTGTCTATATTTGCCATAGTTAAGAAAATCGGATCGGACCGGATGGTCGGATCGAAAAATAGATGAACCGGATGGTCGGATCGAAAAACAGATGAACTAGCCAGTCGCCCCATCCAGAATATGCCATAAAACTGGTGAATAAAAAAATCGGTCAGATTGATCAAAAATTAAAAAAACCAGAAAACTGGTCAAATTATCAGTTTTACTGGTTCCTTTTCTTTTTTTTTTTGGGCATAATTCAACAAAGAAATAAATTGAAAAAGATAAAGAAAGAATCAAAGGGGAGAGAGAGAGAGAGAGAGAGAGAGAGAGAGAGAATGCCCTGATATAAGCATCGGAAAAAAAAAAAAAAAAGGTCCTGATAAGCTCCAGATGAAAACAAGATAGAGAAAGATGAAGCCGTGGTTGAGAAAAAACAAAAAGGAAAGGCACGGAAAAGACAAAACATATGTAAGAAATGATAAATGAGAAATGAGTGTCATCGCCACCTAATTCTGTAAATTACCTCCTCAAACCTCTCTATGCTATAAGTATGACTAAAAATGACCTTGGGAATGAAAAAACGAAAAGCACATGAAGAGATTAAAAATATCAGTTTGAGTTTTAAATCTCACTACAAAATATTAATTACTGAGTCTTTTAATTTAATTTATAAATTTATATTTATGAGATATTTAATTATTTATAATTATATATATATAATTATATATTAATTATATATTTTATTATTTTTTTAATTATTATCAATTCAATCATGATTCGTTACGATCAGATTATTGACTTTTGAATTAGTATCTGGTCTAATTTTTTGAACCATGATATTTGCTTTAGAAAAATGAAAACTATTCTTTCGCCCTAAAATATTTTAATGATGAAAAGATGCGGTTCTCCTAGTCTAGTCGTGATCTTAGCGTTAATTTTCAATTAGTTCCACTGTCCAAAGTAAATTCGATCAAAGGTATATAAAAGATGCAGATTCAATGCCCCATTTTCTTCTAATTAGAATGATATGAAAAAGAAAAAAGCATTTAAGAAGCGAATTAATGTGGACCACCCACAAACAAAAGATTTAGCATTCTGCTGATGATCAGTCCACTACACATGGCATCTATATATAATCTCATATGATATTAATAATCAAACTTCAATGGCAGATACGAAAATGACGGATTCAGATGGTCTCCTGCGCTGGAGAGTCTTTCATTTTTTTTTAACCACAATTTTAATATATTTAGTTATAGTTATAATCGTAACTAAAAAGATCCGATTTTAACCATGACTAATTTTACTTTTATCATGATTAAAATATTAAAATCATGTCTAAAAACAAACAAACTCTCATGTGCCTAGCCGGATTACAAAGCAAAGTCACGCAACATTTGTTCTTTTCCCTTTCATTATGCTTATCAATTTTTATAGTGTCTGTTATATAGATGCCACAGATTTAGTTGATACCTGACCTAGTTAAGAAACAGGATGGTTCTTTAAGATACTAATTACCAACCCGAGTTGTTAATATTAGAAAAATTTCCCAATATGAACAAAAATTCTAATCATATTCTACCAGCCCAATAAACTCATCCAAGTCTTACTTTTCTCAGAGAGAATTCAAGTGTGAAAACTCATGTTTAGTATACTAATAATTAAGAAGCATTTTGGCCAGATCCATTAACTTTGTACTTGCATATCTTCTATGATCTACACCTAACTCTATCATGATATACGGATTTTTTTTTAATACAAGTAATTAAAGTACAGAGAAAAGTTGCATGATAGGTGACAAATTAGATACCTTCTTTTCTCTGCCAATGTTGAGAACGATGAGCTCGACCAAGCCCTTGGTGTTCATCAACACTCCAAGCGCCAACGACTCCCTCACTGGAATCATACAGATCATCCCTGCCACAAACGTCCCCACTATCTTCCCCGCACTCGCCGTCGATATCACCACCACCAGCAACTCCCACGCTTCCGCGCTGTTCATCTTCCCCAAATCCGTCTTCAGCCCACTCGAAGCGAAGTACAACGGAAGCAGCAAACTCGACACGAAGTCTTCTATCCTCTTGGTCACTGTCCCCGCAAACTCACCTTCTTTGGGAATCATAAGCCCAAGCACAAACCCACCAAATATCGAATGTATCCCTATCATGTCCGTCACGAAGCCCGACAGCATTACTCCTGCGAGAGTGAGACATATACAGGCCTCGTCGAGGACCTCGTGTTCCCGGGGCCGGGAGCACTTACGGGATACCCAGCCCATCATGGGCCGGATGACGACAAACATGAAGCTCACGAAGGCAGCGCCGGATATGAGGACCCAGATGGAGATCAATGGACTTTTGTGGCCCCCGCCGGCTAGAGTGACAGCCAGGGCCAGCAGGATCCATGCGGCGACGTCGTTGAAGGCGGCGGCAGCCATGGCGGTCTCGCCCACTTGGGTGGTGAGGAGCTTGAGCTCGGCGAGGATGCGGGCGAGCACGGGGAAGGCGGTGATGGAGAGGGAGACGCCCATGAACAAGAGGTGCTGGACGTAGTGGTTGAAGTGGAAGACTTTCTGGACGAAGAAGGTGACGCCGACGCCGAAGAGGAACGGGAGGAATATTCCAGCGAGGGCGATGCTGACAGCCCGCCTCCCTCTGCGGCGGATGCTGCGGAGGTCCAGCTCTACCCCCACCAGGAAGAGAAAGAACAACAGCCCAATGCTCGCCACAGATTCCAGTATGGGAATGCTCCACGACGGGAAAACATGGTGCATGAAGTCCTTGTTGCGACCAATTCCTGAGGGTCCTAGTAAAACCCCCGCCTGCCATTAGTATATATATATATATATATATATATATATATATCAATTACATGTGAATTATGTATGACAAAAAAGAAAGATGAAAATTAAGGAATATATATATATATATGTATATATTTAATATGGAAGTAGGTAGGAGCCTAGGACTCACGAGAATCTCAGCAATGACTTTGGGTTGACGAAGGGGTTTGATGAGGAAGGTGAGGAAGCGGCTCACTGAGAGGACTAAGGTGGTTTGAATGATTAGCAATGGAAAAGCGTTGTTGAGAGGGTTATCGCCCTGCCAGACCCCATCCGACGACGTTTTGATGGTGGCGGTCTGGTTCAGCATCATGGCTAGATGTTTTTTGTGTGTGTGTGTGTGTGTATATATATATATATATATTGTAGTATGAAGTTGGAGGATTAGCTATGTGGGGGGACTTGGACTGAGTGTTGAGGAGTGTAGCAGTAGGGTTTTATAGGGGATGAGCATTGTTGCATGCGAATAAGTGGTTGTAATGTGTAATGTAATATTTGGACTAATAATAATAGATAAATGAAAAGAATGTTGGGGAATAATGTGATCTAAACCATATATAATTTGGCTCCACTCAGAGCCTCTCCATTTTTAAAGCTTATCATTAGGCTGATATCAACATCAATGGAGGAAAGAGTGCACTGATCAAATTGGTGGAAACCAATAATGATTAACTTTTTTTTTTGGGGGCCGAAGGGTACATATGAGACTGGATATTAGATGCTAAATTAATTATTTAATTCTTAAAAAATTACTTGAAATTCAAAAGAGGGCTACTATTAGTCTTATTTTTTTAAAAAAACAAATTAAAATATAAATTTTAAAATTAAATTATTAATAATTTATTCTTTAATTAAAAAAATAAAAAAAGCTTGTGCCATTCACTCAAATATGTATGTGTGTGGCTGCAAAAGTCTTTTCTAGCTGTCGCATTGACAAATCCATGCACTAGACAAGGATAAGTTTACGTTGAATTCCATCTCGTAAGATGTTAAAATTTATTTTAGTTGAATAATGTCGAAATTTGTATAAAATTTTTTTATAACCATAAATTCAATAATTTTAAGACAATTTAAAGATGGGATAGTTCAACTTCTCAAGACATTAAACTTTTCATAGACTTTCTCCATTTGTATAGAACACTTTATCATTAATTGGATTAATTAATAATTACAGATTGATTTTAATTAACTTGACTTTCATCTAAACTTTGCCACAAAATAATGAGTCACACTTTGTTATGACCACAGATTAATTCTGAGTGCTCACACTTTTTGTATTATTTAGCTGGTATTTAGCAGTATATCACTTTTTGTTAGAGTGTATATATTACGTGTGCATTACCTAGATTCTTCTTTGCCTTTGAACATAGCTAGCCTCCTGTAACGTGTATGGTGTATATTCATTCCTTGTAACTAATCTTTCTATATATATGGAATTTACTTAAGAGGTTTTGTATTGAGCCATTTAACCATTTCAGCATTCGACATACTTTTTCTGGGTATCAAAGCTTGCAGGCGGCAACCATGGATTCCCAAGGTTCCCAAAACCCAACAGATAACTCAACAACCAACAAAATCCCAGCAACAACGTCCATACCATATTCAGTAAAAGCAACCCTCTTTCCAATTCAGTGAATCTATACTGTTCTGTCAAGCTTTGACAAAACTAGTTATCTTCTATGGAAAACCCTAATACTTCCCATTATTAAAGGGAATGAATTTGATTGCTATATCTTTGGGACTAATTAAATTATGAGCACCTCAACTTATTTCTGATGATGCAAGAACAAGTATTAAATCCAGAGTTCAAATAATGGACCACAACTGATCAATTGCTTATTGAGTGGCTTTTGAACACCATGACACTAGTATAGTTAAATGGGTTGGCCTGTTTAGGTCAATGGGTCTCTTTACTCAACCCAAGCCAGCGAGTCTTAGCTCGTAAGTCAATTCTTTTTTTAATATTAAAATAATATAATTTTAAATTATTTTATAAAAAATTCAATACTTTTTTATCAAAATAGAATTTATACATATAAAACATTACTTCTTTAATATTTTTAAATAACCAATAAATTTAATTTTTTCATATTTTCTTTCAAAATTAAATATATTATATTTAAATTTGAAATTTCCATATCTATTTTTAAAACATTACTTCTTTACTATATTTATTGAATATAAGGTTAAAAAATATATAAATGTGATAAAGTGGTATTTATACCAAAATAATATATTTTTTCTTAAAAAAAAGGCATGGGCTAGCCCGTTTAGGCTTTTTTTAAATGGGTCTAAACTACTCAACCCAAGACTGTTCATTTACTAGCAGTCTCGGTCTAGCTTGTTGGCCACGGTCTTTTTGAATAGCATTAATGACAACTGAAAAGGCGTCACAGATGAGGCACTACACTTGCTCGAAATAAGTGTGGGATACAACAAGGGACCTTGCTAGAGCTTCAACCAACTCTAGAATTACTCTTTATAGGAGTGGGTTGCAAAGGACCACAAAAGGAAGTATGAAGATGGAGGAGTACTAAAACAAGATAAAATCAATCTTTGATTATCTAGCTCTAACTGGCAGTCCAGATTCACAGAGTGATCTTATTTTGCATACTCGTACAAGATTAGATGTTGAATACACACCAATAGTTGTTCGATTATTTGATAAAGATAGACTAACATGGATTGATTTGCAGGAATCTCTATTGACTTATGAGAATAGGTTAGAATAGTTGAATGGATTAGCAAATCTCAACATAAATGGGTTTGCCAATGTTGCTAGGAGAATCTCAAAGTTTTAACTTCAATCATGGTAGAGGCCAGAGAGGATCTCGTGGCTCAAGGGGGTAAGGTAGAAATTACAAGACCAATAAGCCTATTTGTCAAGTCTACAACAAATTAGGCCATATTGTAGCAAACTATTACTATCAATTTGACAAAAATGGTCAAAGAAAGCAGAACAGAAAGGCAAATGGTTATGCAAATTCAAGTCATACAACAACTTGTGATGACATTGACAACTCAACATGCCTAAACAGTTGGATGAGGTTAATGGTAAGAAATTGTGGTAAAAATATAATTGTTATGGGTTATGGAAATGAAAATTAAAGTGTTCAATTTTGGAAATGCTTCAATATCTTATGAGAAACCTATTATCATGAAAATATTTTATATGCTCCTCAAATTGAAAAGAACCTACTAAGTGTATCAAAAATCACTTTTGACAATAATGTGTTCATTGAATTTCACAATCATTATTGTTTTGTGAAGGACAAGGAAATCGGGAAAGTGCACATTGAAGGACTTTACAAAATGGACTTGAGTAGAGGCAGTACACCTAAGAATTAGCCAAAAGTTTACACTGGAGTAAAGGATCTATGGCACAAAAAACTTGGACATCCTTCTCAAAGGATTTTAGCAAAAGTTTTACAACTATATCGTGTTAAAACAAATGACAATGAAAACTTGCACATTCTTCCTTTTCAAAAGTCTCAATCTCATGCTAATGGACCCCTTGAGCTAATCCATTTTTAACCTATGGGGACCTGCCCTATTGATGTGATTTCTGGAGGGAAAACACTTGATCGATTTTCTGGATAGGTTGAAAGAAACAAACAAATGAAACCAAATCACTCAATTGATAAGCCAAAGGGCGCCACAACTAAGAGAAATGGGTTGATCTCGCCACACTCAAGAAAGAAGAACGTGAGTGATAAGAAATCTAGCCACTCTCGCCACTAACACAAGTTAGATAAGAGAAAGAACTCAAGAATCCTCTTGAAAGCAAAATGCCAATATCTCATATATGATTCAAAGATGGTTTACAACATATGGCAATGACCCTTTTTATAGAGGGTCTCCAAAACAAAAAGACAAAAGACTCCAACTAATGCATTAAATGCATCAACTAAAAGTCAAGTAGTGTAGGCTAAATGTCAAAGACAATAAATGTATAGGTAGCTAAAAGTCAAAGACAAGAAATGCATAGGTAATAGACTACAACTATATTCAACAAATGCAACTAACCCACATGTAATCTTTTCACACTTCTTCCACTTTCAACAATGTGGTTAAGCCCAATCCAAGCCCTTTAGCCCTTGAACGAGTTAGAGGCCCAATTGAAGTGTTCTCCCTTTCTTGGGCTGCAATTAGTCCAAACTCTTTAACCCTTGAACAAGTTAGAGGCCCAATTGAAGTGTTCTCCCTTTCTTGGGCTGCAATGGGGTTATCCTTGATTACATCATCCTCCCCTGGTTGAAATGGATTTGTCCTCAAATCCAAGTCCTCTTTATCTTCTAAGTACGGGGAAAGATCCCTTACATTGAAAGTAGTAGAAACAGCATAGTCTTCAGGCAAATCAATTTTGTATGCATTATCATTTACCTTGTCTATGATACGGAAAGGACCATCTGCCCTTGGCATTAATTTAGACTTCCTTTGGTTTGGAAATCTTTCTTTTCGAAGATGAACCCACACTAAATCTCCAAGACTGAATTGAACAAATTTTCTTCTCTTGTTGGTAGTCTTCTTATAGATGGAGTTCTTCTTCTCAATTTGCTGTTTAATGTTTTCATGTAACTTCTTTATCATGTCAGCCTTCATTTTTTCATCTATGCATTCTCGAGCTTCAAGTGGTAATGGTACTAAATCAAGTGGGCTCAATGGATTAAATCCATAAACTACTTCAAAAGGAGAGTGTTTAGTAGTACCATGTACACTTCTATTGTAAGCAAATTCAGCATAGGCCAAGCATTCATCCCAACTTTTCAAGTTTTTGCCAATGATAGTTCTTAGCAAAGTAGAAAGCGTTCGGTTCACCACTTCAGTTTGCCCATCAGTTTGTGGGTGACAGGCAGTACTAAAGAGCAACTTTGTTCCCAACTTCCTCCATAAAGTCTTCCAAAAGTAGCTAAGAAATTTGGCATCACGATCTGACACGATACTATTTGGAATGCCATGAAGTCTCACAATTTCTTTGAAAAATAAATTGGCAATGTGCACAGCATCATCGGTCTTATGGCATGGAATAAAATGAGACATTTTTGAAAAACGATCAACAACAACCATGACCGAATCTTTACCTCTTTGTGTCCTTGGTAAGCCTAGCACGAAATCCATGCTAACATCAGTCCAAGGTTGATCTGGAACAGGTAGAGGTGTATAAAGTCCATGGGCTGCTTCCTTGCTCTTGGCTTTTTTGCAAACAATACACCTTTCAATCACATGATGCACATCTCTAATCATGTTAGGCCAATAAAAATGCTCTTTCAGCATCTCCAATGTCTTGGTTTCATCGAAATGCCCAGCCAATCCTCCTCCGTGAGCTTCTCGTGTAAGTAATTCCCTTATAGAACAATTTGGAATTACCAGCCTCCCTAAGCGAAATAAAAAACCTTCAGATCTATAAAATCCCTTATATGCCATTTTCTCACAAGCGAGATAAATTTCAGCAAGTGTTGAATCTTCCATGTAATGGTCTTTAATAGATTCAAATCCCAACAATTTAGCATTCATCATGGAAATTAAGGCATATCTCCTTGATAAGGCATCTGCAACAATGTTGGTTTCTCCCTTCTTATACTTCAACACATAGGGAAAAGCTTCAAGAAATTCCACCCACTTTGCATGTCTTCTATTCAGCTTGCTCTGACCTTTCAAGTGTTTGAGTGATTCATGGTCTGTGTGAATTACAAATTCTTTTGGTAACAAGTAGTGCTGCCATGTCTCAAGAGCTCTAATTAAAGAGTAGAACTCCTTATCATAGGTAGAGTAGTTAAGACTGGCTCCATTCAACTTCTCACTAAAATAAGCTATAGGACGCCTTTCTTGAAGAAGTACAGCTCCAATTCCCACTCCACTAGCATCACATTCAATCTCAAAAGTCTTAGAAAAATTAGGCAAAGCCAATATGGGTGCATTGCATAATTTTTCTTTGACAAGCTCAAAACTTCGTTGGGCTGCATCACTCCATTTGAACTCCTTTCCTCCCTTAACACATTCAGTTATGGGTGCTAAGATGGTGCTGAAATCCCTTACAAATCTTCTATAGAAAGAGGCAAGCCCATGAAAACTTCTTACTTCAGATATGGTTCTTGGAACGGGCCATTCTTTGATAGCTTTCACCTTTTCTTCATCAACTCCCATTCCTTGCTGAGATACTACAAAGCCAAGAAAAATCACATGGTCTTGACAAAAGTAGCATTTTTTTAGATTAGCATAGAGTTTCTCCTTTCGCAACACTTCCAAGACTTCCTTCAAATGTTGCACATGCTCCTCATAACTTTGACTGTAGATCAAAATATCATCGAAATATACCACAACGAATTTTCCAATGAAAGATCTAAGCACATGATTCATCAATCGCATAAATGTGCTAGGGGCATTAGATAGCCCAAATGACATTACCATCCATTCGTAAAGTCCATGCTTTGTCTTGAAGGACGTCTTCCACTCGTCTCCCTCTTTCATTCGGATTTGGTGATAGCCGCTCTTCAAGTCAATTTTTGAAAACACCTTGGAACCATTCAGCTCATCCAACATGTCATCCAATCTTGGAATTGGGTAGCGGTATTTGATGGTGATCTTATTTATAGCACGGCTGTCTACACACATTCTCATAGACCATCCTTTTTAGGGACTAATAATGTAGGCACAGAACAAGGGCTCATAGATTCCCTTACATAACCATTTTCAATCAACTCATCGACTTGCCTTTTTAGCTCCTTAGCCTCCTCTGGATTCATTCTGTATGCTGGCTTATTTGGTAAGGCAGCACCGGGCACCAAATCAATTTGATGCTCAATTCCTCTTAAGGGTGGCAATCCCTTAGGTAGCTCATTCGGAAAGACATCTGTAAATTCTTCTATCAACTCCCTCACAAGCTTAGGAAGCTTTTCTGCAAGTTCTGGATTTAGCTCCTTAAGAATTAGTAATAATACAAAGTTTTTCCTTCTTATTGCCTTCTTTAACTCATTCTTAGAAGCAAAACAGCTAGGCTTCTTCTCCTCGATTACATCCTCCTTCGGCTGTACTTGTATTGGCTTTAAGGGTGCCAACACAATCTTCTTTCCATCCTTCTCGAAAGCGTAGGTATTTTTGAAGCCATCATGTAGTGCTCTTCTATCAAATTGCCAGGGCCTCCCAAGTAGAAGATGACTAGCATCCATAGGGACTATGTCACACAATACCTCATCTTTGTAATTCTTCCCTATAGAGAAAGGTACCTTTACTTGTTTGGTGACCTTCATCTCGCCATGATTATTCAACCATTGCAGCTTGTATGGACGGGGATGATTGATGATAGGTAGCTTCAATTTGCCAACCAAGGTGGTTGAAGCAACGTTAGTGCAGCTCCCACTATCAATTATCACGTTACAAACTTTGCCTCCGATAGTACACCTTGTTTGAAAAATATTCTCCCTCTATTCTTCTTCTACTTTGGCTTGGATATTCAAGGCACGTCTAATAACCAAGGCAGCACCTTCATCAGCATATTCAACAACTTCTTCTTCGTCAAAATATTCTTCCTCTTCACATTCCTCCACAATATCTTCATCTTCACTCTCTATTTCCCCTTGTTTTTCCTTCAAGATCATCACTCTTCTATTAGGACATTCGGATGCTATATGGCCATGACCTAAGCACTTGAAGCACTTAATGTCTCGGCTTCTTTTAGAGGGCTGGTTGTCTTCTCTCTTATCCTTCCCCTTAGAACTTTCAGATTTGTTCGGTTCTTTCTTCCATATCTCCTTATTACTCCCTTTGGTAGTGTTTGAGGTTTGGGAAAGTGTTTGGAAAGGTTTACTCCCCAATGGTTTAGACACTCCATTGTTTCTTCCATAAACTCTCTTTTTCTGTCTCTCCACCTTAATTGCCAATTTAATTACATCTTCTAAGAAGACATAATTCTGCAACTCTACTAAGTCAGCAACTTCTTTGTTCAAACCACTAAGAAATCGAGCTATGGTTTGCTCTTGAGGTTCATTCAGCTCGCACCGAATCATCAAAGTTTCAAATTCTTTGACATAATCTTCAACACACATGCCTCCTTGCCTCAAGCTTTGAAGCTTAAAATAAAGCTCTTGCTTGTAGTAATCAGGTACAAAACGCCTCTGCATGAGCCTTTTCATCAATCTCCAATTTCGAACTTCCTCCTCTCCATCTCTTCTTCGTTGATTCTTCAAATTTTCCCACCATAGATTTGCATAATCAGTGAATTCAAGGGCTGCAAGTCGGCATTTGGTAGCTTCTGAATATTCTTGATATTCAAAAATCTTCTCTACTCGTTGCACCCACTCCAAGTATTCTTCAGGAGAACTTGTTCCCTTAAATGGAGGAATCTTCATTTTGATGTTGGCATCACGCTCCCTCTGCTACCTTCTTTGCCTAGGTTGTTCACCTTCTTCAGCTTCAGATTCTTCTCCACGGTGTTCAACATAAGCTCCTCTTCTTGGTTGTTGTTGTTGTAGCTCCATAAATCTAGCCATTTGAGTGGTTAGTTGAGCTATTTGTTCCATCATTTCTTCTTGACCTCTTTGTAGGCCAACAATTTGAGCTTGTTGTAGGCTAAGCCCAAAAGGAACTTCAGAACTATTTTCTCCTGTCATAGTGATTTGTAATTTGTTGGTTTGAGTTTGGTGAAGGGTAGGTTCACTCTCTAAGTGTTTACACTCGGATTGACAATGAACAGTAGCGTTGAACAAAGAACAGTAACGATGAACAATGAACAGTAACGATGAATTTTTTTTTAATAAAAAAGCTGTAATAAATAGAACAACACAAGAATAGAAATAAAGATAAAGATGAACAGACCAGAAAATTAGCCTTCCATGTAGGTGGCAGATTACAAAATAAGGAAAACTAAGCCTTCCATATAGGTGGCAGAATACAAAATAAGGAAAACTAAGCCTTCCATGTAGGTGGCAAAACACAGAATAAAATGGAATAAAATTAAGCTTTCCACGAAGGGGCAAAACACAAAAAAAATAATAGAACCTGAATTGAAGTGGCTTTGATACCAATATGATGTGATTTCCGGAGGGAAAACACTTGATCGATTTTCTGGATAGGTTGAAAGAAACAAACAAATGAAACCAAATCACTCAATTGATAAGCCAAAGGGCGCCACAACTAAGAGAAATGGGTTGATCTCGCCACACTCAAGAAAGAAGAACGTGAGTGATAAGAAATCTAGCCACTCTCGCCACTAACACAAGTTAGATAAGAGAAAGAACTCAAGAATCCTCTTGAAAGCAAAATGCCAATATCTCATATATGATTCAAAGATGGTTTACAACATATGGCAATGACCCTTTTTATAGAGGGTCTCCAAAACAAAAAGACAAAAGACTCCAACTAATGCATTAAATGCATCAACTAAAAGTCAAGTAGTGTAGGCTAAATGTCAAAGACAATAAATGTATAGGTAGCTAAAAGTCAAAGACAAGAAATGCATAGGTAATAGACTACAACTATATTCAACAAATGCAATTAACCCACATGTAATCTTTTCACACTTCTTCCACTTTCAACAATGTGGTTAAGCCCAATCCAAGCCCTTTAGCCCTTGAACGAGTTAGAGGCCCAATTGAAGTGTTCTCCCTTTCTTGGGCTGCAATTAGTCCAAACTCTTTAACCCTTGAACGAGTTAGAGGCCCAATTGAAGTATTCTCCCTTTCTTGGGCTGCAATGGGGTTATCCTTGATTACATCACCTATCACAGGCACAAATGGTTTTAAGTATGATATTCATTTCTTGGATGATTTTAGTAGGTTTACCTGGATTTATCCATTGAGGTCTAAAGCAGAAGAAATCACAGCCTTTATTCACTTCAAAAATCTAGTTGAAAATCAAATGGATAGTAAATCAAAATATTTTAGAGTGATTAGGGAGGGGAATTTTGAAAAAAAACAAGTAGATTTCATGTCCCTAACATTTACACTAAGTTTCATTTATACCTTTAACGTTTTATTTTGGTCAAATATGTCTCACCTTTTTTTTTTCAAATATGCATTTTTTTTAACACCGTCAATTATACTAACAGAAAACACTGATTGAGTAATCCACAAGACACATTTCACCCATCACGTTATTTGCTACGTGGACCCATACCCCAACATTACAAAAATGCCCTTTCATCTCTCTCTCTTGACTCCATTCCTCGCTCTCTCTCCTCTCTCTCTGTCTCTCACCCTATTCTCTCTCGCCTTCTCTGTTTTGTCATGTCTCTCTCTTTCTTGTTCATGGCAAGCGAGCATAGCCAATCATCTTCACTCCTGAAGGCTCCTCTTGCTTCTGTAACTATACATGTCTCTTCTACTCTGTACTCTATCAATAACTCTTGTAGCTATGCATGTTTTTCATCTTCACTGTAAGTGAACAGAGTCGATCATATTTTGAGAAAAGTAATACTTGAGAAACATCTCATTAGGGGTGTGGGATGTGTTTGTTTTGAATAATTTTGTGAAGTTCAAATATTGTTGTTATGGAAATGGGTGCAGATAAGTGTGTCAGAGGCGAAAGAAGTGTGTCAACATTGGTGGATGAAGGATGCTTTGGACGTGAGTCATCTAAGTCTCAAGGCTCCAAAGTCTAGTAGCGTAGAACCCTATATGGCTATGGCTTCTACAAAATAGTTTAGGAGTTGTCAATTTTGATCTTGTACATAATTTATTTCTTTAGAACTTAGACATGCTTTTCAGGTAATTTTTTTAATATACTTTCATAGTTAAATTTGGAGTTATTGATGGAGTACAGAGTGGAAGAGACAGGTACAGTTACAGGAGCAAGAGAAGCCTTTAAGAGTGAAGATGATCGGCTCTGCTCACTTGCCATGAAGATAAGAGAGTCACAATAGAACAGAGAAGGCGAGAGAGAATAGGGTGAGAGATGCAGAGAAAGAAGAGAGAGAGTAAGGAATGGAGTTAGGAGTGAAAAGGAGAGATGAAAGGGCATTTTTCCAGTTTTGGAGTATAGGTTCATGAGGCAAATGACGTAATGGATGATATGTGCTACGTGGACTATCCAATCAATGTTTTTCATTAGCATAATTGACATTGTTAAAAAAAAAGCATATTTGAGAAAAAAATGTAGGACATATTTGACTAAAATAAAACGTTAGGGGTACAAATAAAAATCGGTGTAAATGTCAAGGATATGAAGTATACTTTTGCCTTGTGAAAATTTAATCATATTTTACATGAATTTGGCATAGCTTTTAGACATCCATGTCCCCATACCACCTTACAAAATGGAAGAGTTGAAAGAAAACACAGATATATAGTAGAGATAAGGCTAACTCTTTTGGCTCAGGCTAAGATGCCATTTACTTTCTAGTTAGAAGTTTTCAGCATTAACAAATTGCCAACTATGGTGCTAAATGGAAAATCTCGTCATTATGTGCTATATAAGTCTCAACATGATTACACTACTCTAAAAGTTTTTGGTTTTACTTGTTATCCTTGTCTTAAACCTTACTACAAGCACAAACTACTATATCTCACCACTAAGTGTGTTTTCATTGGATACAGTGGATCACATAAGAGTTTTAAATGCCCAAGTCCCACTAGGAGAATTTTTATAACTAGGCATGTGGTATTTAATGAAGAAGATTTTCCTTTTGCTGAAAAATTCTTAAACACTAAATAATCACCTGAGGAGAAAATTGTGCTTGTATCATTCTTTCCTCTAATAATGAATGTTTTGCCTAATGTTTCATAGGTTAATCAGGAAACTGAGAACATTTCCGTTGTAAAAAACTCGTATACAACAGTAGAAGCAGCAATCATATGCAAGAGCATCGTCTATCTCTGATGATATTATAATTGGTGATTACTTGAATCTAAGTTCTCACAAAAGCATTGAAGATCAATATGAAACTAGAAGAAGTTCGAACATCAATGAAATTTCAGTTGATTCCAATCAAGACACCTCAGCTCAACAAAACAATCTTTTGACAAAAGCAGAAGTGATCTTGCAGAATCCAACTATGATGACTTTGCAAGATCCTCAGCATGGCGATGGAAACACAAGGACATCAAATGGTTACAAGGTCTCGTCCTTGCTATTCATAGAGGAAGAGCACCATGTTCTTTCAAATCTAGACTATCGGATGAGTTGCTTTGACGGTTCAGATCTTTCAAACAATATTTATTAATAAATTTTAAAATATTAATATCTTTTAAAGTTATAAAAAAATTATATCTTCTAAAATTTATTTTAAAAATATATTTTTATTTTTTTATAATTTTAAAATATATATATATATATATATATATATATATATATATATATATATATATATATATATATTGTTTAAAAGATCTGGATCGTCGAAACAGCTCATCCGACGGTCTAAATTTGGAAGAGTAGGTACTCTTCATCTAAGAAGAACATGGGACCTCAATCCCAAAATTTTAAAATTTGATGTTCACTATAATTGGAAAAATAACACAATTGGATGTTCATAATGCATTTCTAAATGGTAATTTAAAGGAAACTGTTTTTATGTTCCAACCTGAGGATGTCACTAAGCCTAATCAAATATGCATGTTGAAGGAAACTTTATATGGTTTAAAACCAGCACCTAGAGTATGGTTTGATAGATTGAGGAGTTCTCTTAAACAATGAGAGTAGTCTACCTGAAAAGAGTATACAAAACTGAAAAGAGCGAACCAAATCGAGAAAAATCGAACATATAAGGCTTAGATCGGTTTTTAAAATCTCAATTTTTCGGTTCGGTTCGGTTCAATTAGGTTTGGTTCGATTTTTCGATTTTGGTTCAGTTTGGTTCAATCTAACCGAACCATACATAATATATATATATATATATATATATATATATATATATATATATATAATAAACTTTAAAAAAAAACTAATACTAATCTTAACTCTTAAACTCTCCAGGCAGAGGCATGAGTCTCGTGAGTGAAGAACACCAAATTATAACGAGATAACTTCTTAACAATTAGTATACAAAACATTAGATATCTTTCATCCTACAATTTGTGATTTCGGATTTTGCATGTGTGCTTCTTAACAAGCATACATATATCTTTCAAACTGGCTTTAAATTTATGGTTCCCATGTTATACTATCTTGCGCATTGCCTCTGACATAGTAAATTACCAAGATAAAATTCAAACAGGAAGGAAAATGAGATCAAATGAACATTCAAACCAAAAGAAACAAAGAAAGAAAGGAAAAAAAGAGAAAAAAAAACTAGAAAGTTGAAGAACAAATTTCCTTAAAGGAAATACTCGTCTCTGCTGATATATAAGCCTTTCATGAGAATTCAGATTAAAAAAAGCATACATACATGCCTACATATATATATATATATATATATATATATATATATATATGATCATAGTAATTACAAATATATGACTTGGCACCTTGAGGAGGCAGCAGCCCATTTGGAATCACTCTGAAAAGAAAAAGATATTAAACAAATGACTTGGCACCTTGAGGAGGCAACAGTCCATTTGGAATCACTCTGAAAAGAAAAAGATATAAAACAAATTAACATTATGTTTATAAATCTATCTTAAGCCTAATCTAAGATTAAAAAACTTTAAAAGAAAAGAACCACCCAAAAACATGGCAGCCTCCATATAGAACAATCTTAGAGATCAAACCAATTAGTCCTAAGCTTCCTCCACCAATTATTTCCTTATTTTTTTTAAAAAAAAAGATAAAAGTGAACATTTTTTTTAAATTATTAAACCGCCCAAAACCGAATCAAACTGTCCAAAAAAAAACCAAACCGCCTAAAAGCCAAACCAAAATTAAAACTGATTAAGTCCAAAATTTAGAGAACCAATTAGGTTTGGTTCGGTTCGGTTCAAGCCCAAAACTAAACCAAAATCGAACCTAACTGAGCCTATGTACACCTCTAACCCGAAGCAGGTTTAAACCAGTAGTCTACTTAAATTTTGAATACATTTAATTAACTGCAAGTTGAACTATACTTTCACGTATTTACGTACAATAATGAAATCATTGGGGGTTGATGTATTTAGCTTGAATTCTTATTTTATCCTTTTTTTTTGGCTTTTTAAACTCAACTTTAAAGTATTGTGCCTCTTCTGTAAATAAATAAATAAATAAATAATTTATTATTATTATTATTATTATTATTATTATTATTAATGGAGTAATTCATTAACGTCCAAATAACAAGGTCCGCTGATTTAATATGTTATAATTTTGATTAATATTTACTTTAATT
This sequence comes from Biancaea sappan, assembly GCA_037074585.1. Classification (NCBI taxonomy): domain Eukaryota; kingdom Viridiplantae; phylum Streptophyta; class Magnoliopsida; order Fabales; family Fabaceae; genus Biancaea; species Biancaea sappan. The sequence continues at coordinate 49,215,082 of CM073496.1, read as the reverse complement.
CTTAAAATTTGAACCTTGTAATTTAATATTAGGCAAAATGGTACTTTATGTCCCCAAGGTCTACATCAAATTTCACCCAGATCCCTAAGGTTTTTTGTGGTCCATCTATGTCCCACATCTTTCAATTTTTGTTATATATACTTTTTTTTATAATTTCGTCAATCAACTTAACAGAAATACTGATTGGGCTATCATGTGGAAAAAAAATCTACCACATGGTAGCTACGTGGACTCCCTAAAAAGAAATTCCTTTTTTAATTTTTTTAAAAAAAGTTTCAGTTTATTCACTGAGGTTCTTGGTCAAAATTTTTCTTTTGTCCAATTTTTGATATACATTCGTCTTCTACTTTGTCTAGGTCTCTAGTTTAATAATATATTTTTCTTTGTCAAAATATCCCCTACAAACTTTTTTAGTTTGTTTACTTTAATCCATGTTCTTCACTTTCAAGCTTTTCTCTTATAGTTTGGTCCTCCAAATCAGTCCATAATTTCATTTTTAGTTATAATATGATTCAATCTATCATTTTTACAAAAGATCAATACAAGAAATGAATTAAAATTCAAGGTTTCAAAGGTTGCATATAGAAGGTAACCTTTGAAAGTTGAATTTTAATTCATTTCTTATATTTTTTTGGGTAGAAATAATAGATCAAATCATATTATCACTAAAAATGAAATTATGGAGGAGGACCAAACCATGAGAAAAAAGCATGAAAGTGAATAATAGGGACTAAAGTGAACAAAACAAAAATTTTGTAGGGGATGATTTTGATGAAAAAATAAATTCTTAAACTAGGGACTTAGATGAAGTAGAAAACGAGTTTACATCAAAAATTAGACAAAAGAAAAATTTTGACTAATGACATAAGTGAATAAATTGAAATATTTTTCTTTAAAAAATTTTTAGGGAATCCACGTCACTGTTATGTGGCAAATGATTTTTGTTATGTGTCAACCTAGTCAGCATTTCCATTAAGTTAATTGACGGAATTATAAAAATATATATATATATATATGACAAAAATTAAAAAATATGAGACATAAATAAGTTAAAAAAATTTAAAAATATAAATAAAAATTAGTGTAAACTTTAGCAGCATAAAATATTATTAAGCTAATATCAACATCGAAAGAAAAAGGATGCACTGATCAAATTGGTGGAGACTCATCATAACTTATTTTTGGAAGTTGAGAAAGAGTAAGACTGAAAATAAAAAGAAGATTTTCTTCTATTCACTCAAATTTTTTTTGTTTTTGGTACAGTATTCACTTCAATATAAATATCTCTGCGTATAGCTGCCAAAGAGTTCCTAGCTAGCTGTCGAGTCCGTACACTACTTAAAATGAGTCGAGGGATCAGTTATTTATTAAATGTAAACAGTATACTGAAATAATAAAATTTCCAATAAGTAGGGTGATGGAAGGGTTCAAGTGTCTGTTTCAATTAAAGTTACATTCAGTGCATTATGTAGGAGGATCTCGATGGTTTGAACTTTTGGAAAGCGATTTTCTTTTATATTTAAAAAAGTATACAGAACTTCTATTTCAACCTAAACTATTAAATGCGTCATATCATATTTAATGATTTATATATTTTATTTTATAAAAACAATTTATTTATTATTTAGTATTGGTTAAAATTATTAAATTAATTAATATTTAATATAATTTTAAAAAATTTAAAAAATAAAAAATAAAAATAAAATATAAATAATTAAATATATATTTAACTATTTATGTTAGAATAAAAATTTACTATACTTTTCGAATATAATCAAAAATTATTTTTGAACTTTTGAGATAGCTAGCTAGTTTGAAGTTTCGACAACACTAATTTTTTATGGTGAGTGTCCCTTTCTGAACAGTGTCTTCAAATTTTTATAGGATTCATATCAATTAAATAATTACAGTATATGGATACACTACATGGTGCCAAATATATTATTGTCTCGTGTGCAGTGTGCTGGACGGTGCTCCATATTGATATATAATATTGTTTACTTAGATATGGCCTTCACTAGAAGGAAATGGGTTATTCCACCAATGCACACAATAATTGGTGCATATAACAACGGTGGAGTTATGCTAAAATTTAAAGGAACACCTATAAAGTTTATGTTCATGGGAAGTGCCTATTGAACTATCGTTTTTGAACGAACTGAAGAAGCATTTGCTCTCGCAATTTTAGGTCGAGAGTAGGAAGATAAAATTCTCCTTAAAATGAGGACTCCAAAAGTTGAACCCTTGACTTTACAAGTATTGTTCACCTAGAACTTGGGCCACTGATCTACTCAATGTTTAGTGTTTATTTTCTTTCCCTTTCAGTCGTAAAATTTTGTATTTCTTTTGTTGTAACAACAACAACAACAACAAAATAATTCATCCAAAAATTGCAAATAATAAATGATCAAATAGATTAATTATTTTTGTCCTTATAATTTTATTCATTTGTAATTTTTTTATTATAATTAAAAAATATATAATTGAATATTTATATTCTTAAAGTTTTTAATTTAGTTCATATGCTAAAGTTTTGCTGGCATACTGTGAAATTTTATTTACATGTTATGCATTATTTTATCACTCTAAAAAAAAGTATGATTTATGTTGATAAAAAGGATATAATTAAGTGTATAATAAAACAAAATTATAGGGACACTTATGAATGTTTAACTTATCGGATCAACTTGTCAACTCGCTCAATTCAAATTAACTGGTAAGATTGGATTGGGTTGGGTTGATAAGTTAATTTGATTTTATTTTTCTCAACCCGTGGGTAATGGGTTTATAAATTTTCAACTCATTGAACCCAAATCAACCCTCAAACTCGTCCAATTTTTTTATTATTATAATACTCTTATACTATATATTTATGTTGTGTGTAAATTATTTAGGATTTACTTAGTATATTATTTAGTTTCGTTTGCAACATTTCACTCTCTCAATAATAATGTATAGTATCACATATAATATTAATCATCTTAATTATTTATTAAACTATTAGTCTCTTTATTTAAAATTTTATTATTTTACCTTTCATCTTAATTCTAATAAATATCAAAAGAAAAAAATTAAATTGATATCAAATTATAAATGAGATTTTTTTTTCTAAAAAACATATATATGTAAGACCTAATTCTATTAGAACTTGACTAGTATGTTAGAAACTTGAAATGGAAAGGGAAAATAGAAAAGAAAAGCCTTTTCCATTGTTTGATATGACAAAAAGGAATGGACATGAAGAAAAAATGGCTTTTTTTTTCATTACTAATTATACGGCCTGTTTCTTTTGAAAAATGGATGGAAAACCAATTTTTTCACTCTTTTCCTTCTTCTTCCCCACATGACCATACAAAAACACTGAGACAATGAGAGAGGAGAGAGAGAGAGAGAGGGATTGGAGATCTCTCCTCAAAGACCCCTCTCCTTAGCCTCCCACAGCCTTTAGATAGTTGTGGACCCCAATTATGGGGCTAATGAGAATCAAGGAGAGATATCTTTGTGACTTTTAGCCACGATTATAACTGTGACTATTTTTTAACTACAGCTATAACCATGGCTAAAAATTACGAAACTGTTGTTAAAAAGAGTTGGACTCTCCAGTTAATTGAAGCGGATTCAAACACAATCCTATCAATCATGGCTTCAATATCATTTTTTGGTTCATTGGAGTTTGATTCGACCATGGCTGCTATAGGAAGAGGAAAATGGATGGACTCAATGTCAGAGACTTTTGGTGTGCACAATTAAGCGTAATAACAAAGCATTGCTTAAGACATGTTTAGTTTGAATATTTTTTATTTTTATTTTAATTAAAAATAGATAATAAACTTGAAAATATGTTTGGTTGAATTTAATAAAAATATTTTTTTAAAAATATTTCTTAAAATAAGTTCAAATCTAAAAACATAAAAAAAATTCAATCTTTTAGAAAATAAATACTAAAAATAAATATAAAAATAAAAAATATTTTCACAAATCAAACATACATTTATATGCTCATATGAGAATGGTCTCAAGAAAGACTTTGAAATTCATCCAAATAGATTTTTTTGGCTTCGCATTAACAGCATCTATAGTGGAGGTTGTTAAGAGATTCTTAAATTTAATAACTGATTCTTATTTCAGTTCATCATTGTAGTTCGCCATGTTAGCTGCCACGCGTAAGAACGGTTCTTATACAAAACGTAATAATAAATTATAATCAACTCATAATAAAGATTAGTAGAGAGTAATAAATGCTAAAGTAGTGACGAATTGATTGTGAGACTCATTTGTAGATTTTTAAAAAGTTTATCACTAAAGTAGATAATTACTTAAAGTGGTGGAAAGTTATTTAAGCTGATGTGACAATGTGGGATTCACAATAAAATTCTAAGTAAGGTTTACATTATAGATCCTCTAAAAGAGTAATGATATTTCAAAAGTTTTGTTTGGGTTATTTTTAATTTTATTTTCTCAATGTTAGTGTAATACTAATATGTATCTTGTTAGTGTAATTCGCATAATTTATTTAAGAGCTGGATCTACACTGTGCTATATTCGTGTTTTACCAATCATAACCAAGTTATATTTCCCTTCGAACTTCCAAGGAATGCCCACTCGCTCATGCAAGAAGTAAACGTAATTCCTAGTAATATCCAGAAAATGAAAACTACAAGAACCTTTTCCCCCTAAAGTTCCTTAAGATAAGTACAGAATTTAATGACGTAAAATATTTACGTGAACAGATGAATTTGTGCTTCCTGCCTTCCTGGACAGAGTGATGTATTTTTGCGTCATGCAAATTGCTAAACGTACGTTGTACGGGACGGTTGATTTCCAATTCCATTACGCTATATTGTCGTTTACCTTGGACACGGGGGCTTCCTTTGCGTGCGCCACGTCATGCTGCTGAATCACCAGCACCGACGACTCCGCCTCCTTCCCCGTCGACGTCAGAATGTCTCCGATGGGCCCCAACTCCGCGTGCTCCGCTTGCCTCCCCGCCAGCCCAGCCACCATGCTTGACGGAAACCGCCCCTTCCCCACCACTATCAGATCGAAACCCCCACCTCTCCCTATCGCCATCACCTCCTCTACTACGTTGCTCACCACCTTCTCCGTATACACCGCCATCCCTTCCCACTTGCTTCTGAACTCTGCCATCCCCGCCTCATCCAGCTCCTGCAAACCAATTTGCCATTCTTTAATTCTAATAATTCAAACTTTCCAGTCAATGTTACATATTTAATATTTTCTTTTGACTAATTATATTAACGATTTAACCTGTAAAATAATATATGAATTGATTATTTAGTCTTTAAATTTGTAATTTTATACATTCAGTCCCTATATAATATAAACTTGATAAATATTATTGTTAAAATATTTTTAAAAATAAATAAATATAAAATTTATCCTTACCAAAAAAAAATAAATGTATACTGAGTTTATTACTTGTTCAAACATGCATTTAAATTTCAGAATATAATAGACGAATTTCTATATATTATTATTTGTAATTACCTGCTCTGCCTCGCGATTCATTGTGGCAGTGGAGAAGCTGTAGCTTTTGTCGCTGTTTTTACTTGGACAGGGGCGTAACGTGATGCCCTTAGTTTTCAACCCGTCTCTGTCGACGAACCTTACGACGGTGACCTTCACAGCGGGATGTTCAGCCATTCTGCCGCCAAGTTCAAGGGCCTCGCGATCATCGGGCCCACCAAAGAACAAAACGCAGACGTTTTGGGCCACGGTAGCATTTGGGCCGGGAGTCTGGGACCCATCCCCATATCCACGGTCTATAAGCACAGCCACGGAGCAAGGGGCGTTCTTCAGGACCCTCTGGTTCACTCCTCTCCACCCGTGTCCCACATTCTCCAATATTTCATGACTCCCTTTGTTGTCGTCATCCTCCTCCGTCTCCGTCCTCCTCCATTGTTTGTGAAAGGGCAAGATGATCATGGTCACCCTCTTTTCCTCCGCCACGTGGCAAATGTCCTCGTGCATGCTGGTCAAAGAGGATATGGTGGTTGTGGGCCGGACTGAGACCCGGCCCAATTGGCTGTAGGCCTGGAAAGCCCCAGCCAGGGGGTCGTGCCAGTGGGCGCCGCGGAAGCGGTTGAAGAAGGGGAAGCCGTTCTTGCGAGCGCGCTGAGCCAGGATGATGGAAGAGGAGCGTTCGGTGAGCTCGACGAGGTGCATGATGAAGAGTTTGAGGGAGGACTTCTTGGTGCTGCGAGTGGACTCGATGAGAGTGATGATGGGACGGACGTTGCCGGGGCCGTGAACGCAGGCCAGGACTCGGAGCTCGTCGGCTACGTCGTCCTTGGAGTTGGAGGCGAGGTCGCCGAGCTTGCGGTGGGTGAGGGAGGAGACGCCGCCAGCTGGTTTATAGATGGCCATCACTGTGGGGGTTGTGATGAAGGTGGTGAACAGAGCCATGAGGACCAGAATGGCGAACATCTCGTCGTTTAGGACCTGCAAACGGTGAACACACATAGTTAGCAATTAGTGTTTGTCATTATTCGTCCGAGATGTTTGAATGGGATAATGACGGGATCTTGTCGGTGGTGGAAATTTAATATGGCACTTGCTTTGTATTACTTGGATTGAGCAACATCCAAGCATGCTAATTGAAGTCACGTTACGTGCATAGGTTTTCTCGTTTCTATGGCAGCAAACGAAAGCCATTGGTTATGTGCTATGATTTTAATCACTTAGGCAAAAAATAGTTTTAATCTTTCAATATTACATCTCGAATCAGTCTTTCACAATGAGCTCTCAATATTTGAGGCTTTGAGATCAAATCCAGAATATGGGTCCTTGATGCAATTAGTCGGAAAAGTTTTTTTTTTTTTTTTTCAAATTTAAAATCCAACACATGCTAATTTGAAACAAAATTTAGATTGTAGAAGCTAAAGAAGTCTAAATATAACATCAGCTTGCAATTACATGTCTTTTCATTAGAATCAACAGGTGGTCCGTATCAATTTCAAAAATCAGGAGTCATGATACAACTAAAAAGTCATCTAAGCAAATCCTTAGCTCTAAAAAATGTGTATAGTGCCTTCCCCAATTATGTTTAACTAACCAGTGATTATGATAAAATATTATAATAATTTTCTTGAAAGCTCATTTGAGCTTTAAAAATAAATTTTAAAATAATCTTCTTATAATTCAACCATATTAACTCCAATGACTACATGTACATCATATGTATATATATATATATATATTTCCATATCATTAATTTTCTTTTTGGTTAAAAGGTTAAATTTTTCAACAGCTAACACAGTAACACTACTGCAATTAGTCAACTATCCTTACAATGTGGGAGATAACTTATTTCCCCCATAAGTAGTTTCCAAACCGTAATGAATAATTCATTCATTCCCATAAACTCTCCAAGAAACCATCATGTTACCAGGCCGCAGACGCAGCCTAATCAAACATTAATAAACCAGATTAAAGAAAGCGTTGAAAACGAGTCAAGAAAAAAGAGAAACAATTAATAATGTATACATATATATATATATATATATAAGGTATAAGCTGACCTTCTTCTCCTTCCCGATGTTGAGCACGATGAGTTCCACAAGGCCCTTGGTGTTCATGAGCACCCCCAGCGTCAGCGACTCCCTCGCCGGCATCCTACACATCATCGCCACCGCGAACGTACCCAGAATCTTCCCGGCGCACGCCGTCGATATCACCAGAACCAAAAGCCCCCACGCCTCGGCGCCTCTGATTTTTGCAACGTCAGTCTTCAACCCACTCGAAGCAAAGTAAAGAGGTAGAAGCAAACCCGACACGAAGTCTTCAATCCTCTCTATCAATTTCTCCGTGAAATCCCCCTCTTTTGGGATAGTCAACCCGAAAACAAAGGCTCCGAATATCGAATGGATCCCAATGAGGTCCGTCATGAACCCGGAAACCATAACCCCCGCTAGCGTCAAACAAATATAAACCTCGTCCACCACGTCATGCTCCTCGGAGCATCTCCGTGCGACCCGTTTCATGACGGGTCGGATCGCCACCATCATGAAAATAACGAAACCCCCGCCCGAGAGTAAAACCCACAGGGACACCAAAGGGCTCTTGTGGTGTCCTCCGTCGCCCGCAAGGGCAATTGCGAGAGCCAAGAGAATCCACGCTGCGATGTCGTTGAATGCGGCCGCGGCCATGGCGGTTTCTCCCACATAAGTAGTTAGGAGCTTGAGCTCTGCTAAGATGCGTGCGAGAACAGGGAATGCGGTGATGGAAAGCGCCACACCCATGAATACTAGAAATTGCGCGAATCCGACCTTGTCGGCTCCGTCGACGGTTTTGCGGAGGACGATGGCGACGCCGATGCCGCAAACGAAGGGAAGGGAAATTCCGGCGGCTGCGATGCTGAAGGCTCTTCGACCGCTGCGGCGGATGGATTTTAAGTCCAATTCGAGACCTACGAGGAAGAGGAAGAAGAGAAGTCCTATGCTGGCCACAGATTCCAGAATTGGCGTGCTCCATGAGGGGAATATACGGTGCATATATGTTCTGTTTCGTCCAAAAGCAGAGGGGCCTAGTACGATCCCACCCTGAAGACAAAATGAAACACATAATTAATTAATTGAATAAACATATATATAATTAGACACTGTTATCGGAGATTGAATCTGTTAAGAGGGACATACGACAATCTCAGCTATGACTTTTGGTTGGCGAAGGGGCTTGAGGATGAAGGCGAAGGAGCGACTGACGAGGAGGATGAGAGTGGTCTGGACTATGAGAAGTGGGAATGCGTAGTCAAGCGGATTATCGCCTTGCCAGGCTCCATTCGACGACGTTTTGATGGAGGTTATGTTGAAGGGCATGGTTTGGTTGAACAGAACAGAGCCAGAGGAAGAAGACTTCCCTTGTGGGGAAGTAAGATGAACGTGAAAAAGCGGTGCAACGATTTACGAAGGCATAGCATGCGCTGTATTAATATACATTGAGAGAGAGAGTGAAAGGCAAGTCAAGGGTTTGATTACGATATTATCCTAATCCTTCTCTAACTTTGCCAGTATGTTTTAGTCACATCAATTTGTCCCCATTGTCATTCTACACTCCTAATATTCATAAATGAAAATAATAATTTGTTAAGTAAATAATTAGTTTTCAAATTTAATTATGTTCCAGATTACATATTTCTACATATATAAATAACACAATAATAGTTACTCTGTTTCCTTTTTGGGCTTTGCACTTCTTTTCAATTAGAAGCATGGTGATTGCGATAACATCCGGCAACATACATTTGATCTTGGTGGCATTAATGAGGCCAGAGAAGATAACAACTTAGTATTATTGAGCACTCCCATTGAATAATAATATTAATAATCACTTACTTAACTTTCAATTTTCTCGCCCATATTTATATATATTTTTATTATTATAACCGTTCAATCACCCCGTCAAAATCCTTCTCACATCTCAGTTTCACAGTCATCCACTTATCCTTACCATCATAACCAACCATAAACGGACATCTAGGTTACCTATAGTACTGTATTTTGAGGAAATGGAGTGAGATTCCTTTTTTTTTTTATGGAATGAGATTACATCAAAATTATTTTATAAGAGATTTCTTTCAATTAAATTAAAGATTATCAAACATAAAAATAAAGAAATGAGAATCTATTTCTTATTCTATTGTGTATACCAAATGACTTCTTAAGATCTGTTTGGTTTTCAAAAATATTTTTTATTTTTATTTTCTAAAATATATTTTTTAGAACATTAAAAATATCTTTTTAATGTTTTCATATTTAAGCTTATTTTAAGAAATATTTTCATTCAATTCAACCAAACACATTTTTAAACTCATTAGATGAAGTTCATCTAATGGTTACCGTTAATTTCATAATTTTTTTAATTTAAAAAAAAATTTTTAAAAATCCCGCAATCGTAGACATTTATATAAGTTTAATTGAAATATTTTAAAAAATTCTTCTTTTAATTTTAAAAAAATTACAAAATTAACGGTAACTTTTAAATGATCATTCAACGACTAAGATTTGGAGAAAATTTCCTCTCATAAAAGTGACCAAAAGTTTATCACAAACTCAAATCTTTGTGAATTATATTTTTTTCATCAATTACGCGCTGGCACACAACACACGTATATATATAAAAGCGCGGCAAAATAGTTTTTTTTTTTTCTATTTTGAGTAATCGGCATCATACAAACCTGTATAATATAATATATCGTATCCATCCATCCTATATAAATAGGTTTATTCAAACCTATACTTTCCATGTGCATTTGTACATGTTCGACGCCCATGAATGTGCATTGGATAGGGGTATAAAAATATAAATATTATTCCATCCAGTTTGGGTAATATTACATAATTATATACATACATATATATATATATATATACATATATATATATATATGTGTATATATATATATATATATATATGTGTGTGTATATCAGAAAGGTCAAAAGCCATCGTGATCATGGCCGTCCCGCCTCTCGCATTCAAGAGCACTGTGCAAACGTGCAAAAGTATATAAGGTACATACATTTTCAACCCACTTTTCCAGTAAAGTCCTTCGTACTAGGGCTAAGAGAAAAGCGAAGTGTCCGTTAAGAGAAAAGCGAAGTGTCCGTGACTCGGGCCTAACCAGAAAAGATGCTGTCACGAGTTTTCCTTTATTACAAATTTGGATATACTACATATATAGTATATATACACACAGATATATATATATATATATATATATATATATATATATTATTTGTCTGCATGCAACACGAAAATTAGTTCTGAATCACATAAAATCACTCGCAACAACCTATTTGACTTCCAATTGGATCCATCAAAACGTGAACACTCTTTTCTTTGAGTGCGGCGTCTATATTTGTGGCGAGTCGTTGGATTTTTTTAAATCCAATGGTACTCATTTATTTTATTTTTTATGTTTATTTTTTTATATGTAATTTTAGCTGTTTAATTTTTTTTTTATCTAATTGTCCATCAAGTAACACATGTCTTTTTTTTCTTCTTTTATTTTATCTTAATCATTTTCCTTAAGTTTTGAAACTCCAGTTTTAACAGTCACTAAAAGAGAGAAAAAGTTTTTGAAAAAAATTTTAACGTTAAATTTAATATCACAGTCTCATTTTAATCTTAATCACCCTTAACCGATTTAGTTTTTTTAAAAAAAAATTATAGTCTCCATTCTGATAAATTATTTCCTTACTTTGTTTTATGATATGCCTTCCTTTTTTTTTCTTTAGCTACAGTTGTGTTAATATGTTTTTCAAAAACTTTTTTCTCTCTTTTAGTGACTGTTAAGACAGTGCTGAAGTTTTAAAACTTAAGAAAAATGATTGGGATAAATTAAAGGTAGAAGAAAGGGACACGTGTCAGTTGATGAATGGTTGGGCAAAAAAATTTAAACAACTAAGATCACATATAACAAAAATAAACATAACAAAAATAAAACAAATGAATGCCGTTAGATTTAAGAAAATCCAACGACTATAAACCAACTATATAGTATAGTTGGCGCCACGAATATAGTCACGCCGCACTCCTTTTCTTTGTCCCCCCACGCCCTCCCCCTAAATTTTGTGGTACATTATCGAAAAGTGAATTTGTTTTTGGCCACAAATTGTGAGCTTGCAAATGCAAGCAGGATCCAACAAGAATGGATGAGGGTTCTTTAATAATATGGCTGTGTTTAATTATTTAAAAAGTTCACGCTTGGTGGATATATGAGAATATCAACAATGCATTTATTATAATCACTCTCTGATTTGCAGCTTAAACTTTTATAAAATGATCATATGCATCGTTGAAATTACCTGAACAACAGTTAACCATAAAGCAACACAAGAATCAAGTCATTCCTTTATGGTGAGAGACAAACTACTTTTGTGCTATTAATTATTATTTAGTTAAATATAGTATAGTTTTGGTTAAGCCATGGAATATATATATGCAACGAGTTAAATTTTTAATAAACTAAATTATTGTGGTTCAACTTCTTGACACATTTTCATAATTAATATAATAAAACTTATTGAGTTAATCAATATACAATGATTGAAGAGCGTCCATGGGAACAAAGTGACCATAGTTTTAAAAATGCGGAAGGTTGAACAAACCGGGTACATTGAGTCTTAAACCCCAGGAGACATTGTTTTGTTCGAGCAATATTTTGACGATAAAATAAACTCAATTGCAAGGATGAATATACTATATCCTCACCATTGATGAAATCTATACAACGCAAGTCAAACATGTAGGTTCAAAAATATATATATTATATTGGTTGTTTTTGCTACCATGTCTCTATTTTATAAGAAGCTAAACAATCCAAATCATTTATACGTGTACAAAGAGGAATAGTTCTGAGTGTATGAGACTCCTTTTTAATTAACATTTTTAAGAGTCATATATAAAATACAAACTACGATAGATGCTTAATTATGGATGTTAACGACGAGGGGATCAGCTAAAGACAGAGACAAAAAAATGTATAATGCAACATAAAAGGGAGAAAATGAAACAGGATTTAAAAAAAAAAAAAGAGTGCTTGGAAAAATTGAGATAAACTTAAGGTTATTTTAATTGCTAACCTCATTATTTAAAATTTTTTAATTAAGAAGATTCCTGAACATGGAAAGGAAAATCATGCAAATACTGGTGGCGTAGACTAATTTTTCATCTTTAATTAGGTGTCCGAAGAAAACTATGAAATTTACACTTCCAATTATATATTGCCATTGGTACATCTTAGTTATCATGAGGTCCATGTAGTTATCTTGTTTTTCAAGTCTTTTTTATATTTTAAAGGCAAAAATATATTTTTCATCTCAAACATTTACTTGAGATTTCAATTTCGTCTCAAAAATTTTTTTTTGGTTTAATTTTGTTCTTGATGTTTTATTTTTTGTTTTAATTTCGTCCTTTTAACTAATAACGTTAAAGTGTTGGATAGAAAATGCTGACAAGGCCATCAATAGGTGTTGTGACGTCAGATTAGTCATCCATGTGTCTTCTGATGTACAATACATGTAGATGGTTTTATCAGTATTTTCTATCCAATACTTTAACGTCGTTAGCTAAAAAGATAAAATTAAAGTAAAAATGAAACATGAAAAACAAAATCAAAAAAACAAAAAACAAAATTTAAAACTTGTGTAAACGTTAAAATTATACTTTTGCCTATTTTTAAAAAATAACATTGGCTTCGTCATCAATAAATGCTATTACATTGCCAGTTGCCAATTAGATTTTATTGGCGATTTTTTTCTAGTTTTAATTCTTACATCTTTTTGCCTGCTCAAAGGAAAAAAAGTTTGAAGCAAAAGCTACGAGAGGTTTATCTGTTCGCAAGTCAAATTCTTCCCCAACATTTAAATTTATTTAGTACCAGAAAAAAGTTAAGAATGGGAAAATAAATATCAATAATGTAGTCTGACTGAATTTTAAAAAATTTTGGGAGAATGTTGTTCTTTTTTTTTTTTGGTCAAGGGAAAATGTCGTTCTTTCCGGTTTTCTGTGGGTTAGACATTCTTATTTGTAGATTACGGCGCAAATAAGAGCACATTATTGAGCCCAACAGTAGCCCTGGTTGCTTAGAAATGTTGACTTCAAAGTTGACACAAACCGTAATTCCAACTAATTTGATGGGCTTTCATTATTGGGCAAAGCCCAAACGAAAAATAATGCTATAATTAAAAAAAAAAAGAAATATTAACCAAAAAAAGTAAAAATAATTAGAAATTTGACCCCTAAAATAATGTTTTAAGTTTTTTTTTTGAAACGGTGTGAAACACACCGTTTCAATTAAGTTTTTTGTTTAGATGTTTCATTCAATAATAAGTCGCCACATGTTACTGTCATGTATTCATCTCTGAAAGTCGACAATAGGGACTAAATTGAAAGAGAAAACTTCACAGAAGCCCCAAATCTCAACTTTTGTTTCAATAAACCCAGCCTATCGTAGCCCTTCAAGAGTTATGGCTTTTCACACACGCAAAGTGCACTTTCCCTCCACTGGAAACAACTCAGACTCTCCTCCACTGTGTGTGACGTCCTCTCCTCCTTCTCTGGCATGCTTCATCTTTCCCGCCAGTATGTTATTGTTCCTCTTTAGGTGATAAACTTATAAAAAATGTGATGTTCATTTTTTGATTATGAAGGTTATAAAAAACATGGTGTTCACCTTCTATGACGTGCTTCATTTTTTATTCTGAAGGTTGTTAAAGTTTTATTCAGAAAAATGTTATTCTCCAATCTCCAATACTGTGTTATTAGTTTGATATCATTTAAAAGGATTTAATCTGAAAATTTTTCACTCTCTAAGATAAGTTTGATATCATTTAAAAGTGTCCAAAACTGTATATTGTTTTATAGAGATCCATTTGTTTTTAATTTTTTTTTTAAGTGTCTGATTGTTGCTGCTGCTATTTTGAGGGTCCAACACTACTCCTTTTAAGTGTATAATTGTTGATGCTGCTATTTTAAGTGTTTGATTTTTTGAAGGGTCCAACATTATGTTTGTTGCTATTTACTGTTAGAGACTAACTAAAAATGTGTTTAGTAATAATTTTTTATTATGTATGTGTTGTTGCTATGTTTATTATGTATGTGTTGTTTCTATTTACTATTATTAAGATACTAAATAAGAATGTGTTGCTGATATGTTTGTTAATAATTTTTTATGTATGTTTTTCCTGATAAATACGATGAAGAAAATTTGGAAGCCAAAGATTGGGATGGAATTTGAAAATGTAGATGAGGCATGGAATTTTTTGCAAGTATTTGGAGGAAAAATGGTGTTCTGAGTAAGGAACGATATGTATGTTAAAAGCAAGAAGGATAAAAATGTGTTTACTTCGATAAAGTATGTATGCTTCAAAGAGAGTGTTTGGGGGCTAGACAAAAAAGCGTTTATACGAAGAATCCACAGGATGAAACTAGAACTGGTTGCCAGGAAAGGTTGGGATTAAAGCTTGATGGGGCAAAGTATTAGGTGAATCAATTTATTGAGCAACATAACCACAAACTGCATACCGAAGAAACTAGCCACATGTTATAATAATAACAAACAATACCCACGGTCCAAGTACATGAGATCGAGCTGGTAGAAGATTCTGGTCTTAGGCAAAAGACATCATTTGACTTAATGATCTTACAAGCGGGAAAGGGGCAAATCTTGGATACACTCGAACAAATGTAAAGAATTATTTTAAGTCAAGGCAACAAAGGAACATGATTTATGGAGAGGTTGGGGCATCATTGTAATATTTTTAGAATCAGTTGTTAGAAAATTCCTCTTTCTTCCATGCTTATCAAATGGACTTTGAGGAGCATATTACAAATGTGTTTTGGGCAAAATCACCGAAGAATGGTATTTTTAGAGTTGCATTGATGTATGAAGAGACTATCGAGTCCTTCAGTTGTCTCTTTCAGACCTTTTTGGAGGCGCATCATAAAGAAGCCCCTCACAATGTTCACTGACCAAGATGCTGCTATGGCAAAGGCGTTGTCCGAGGTGATGCCACACACTATGCACGTGCATTTTATACTAAACATCTAGCCTATTTCCCGAGGGGAGAATCTTATATTTTGAAGGAACTCTCACGATGCATATTTGAAATTGACAATGAAGGTCAATTTGAGGCCGCATAGTGCCACATATTGTTAGAAAATCATGTTGAAGATAATCAGTGGCTAACAACAACGTACCAAATAAGAGAAAAATGGATGGCTTACTTTATGAAGAAAGCGTTCACACTTAGTATACAAAGTACTGAACTAAGTAAAAGTTTGAACTTAGACTTGAAAGACTTATTAAACCTGGACTTGGACCTAGTGCAATTCTTCAAGCATTTTGAGAGAATTGTAGATGCTAAGAGATACAATAAGTTGAAGTATGAGTACAAATGTAGGGAGAAAGTGTCCCGGTTGAAGAACTCAAGATCTCCATTGTTAAGACAATTGTCTACTGTTTACACTAGTGCTATTTTTGAGCTATTTCAGACGGAATATGAGAAGATAGCAGAGACTTGCATAAAGGAAAAGGATGAGAGTCAACCAATGTTACAGTATGTAATCTCTTTGATTGATAGGGAGAGAGATTACATGGTGTCTTTTAACCTATCCTTAAACATCGCTACGTGTAGCTGTCGCAAGTTTGAGAACTGTCACATCCCAATTTTGGACATGTGAATAATTCTATAAACTCGAGGGTGTACCTCCATGGTATCTCAGAAAATCTCTTATTAGTACTAAAGTCCACAACTATGTAAACATAAATTTTTCAAGAAAGATATTTCTGCATATATATATATATATATATATAAACTTCAACATAGTAAAAACAGTAAATACAAGTCAATTATCATACAGTATGATACAAATTTTCAAGCCTAGGCGACCTATAGAGATTATAGAGCATTTCCTAAGCTTTTAGATTTATAAGCCCTCCAGACATCATGAAAAGTATCCTCAAGGAATATTAATCCTCTTACGAATTTTCTTCGTTTTCACCAACTGTATCTAAAAAAATATTCATAGAGAGTGTGAGTTCATCAAAACTTAGTGAGTAAATAACTGTGCAATAATAAATGTATAGCAAATACAAATACCATAATCATTATCATAATAAGAACAATTATATTCATGTTTAGGGTTTCTATACCCTCTGTATTCGATTTATGTTCAGGAATTCAATTCCTATTGTATTCATGTCCACAACTATTACATGCATTGATATCTTGGGAGATCAAATCCTCAACCATTCCATGTGTATAATTACATGCATAGAGTATCTTGGGTCAAGCCCTCAATCATTCAATGTGTATAATTACATGTATTAAGTATCTTGGGTCAAGTTTTCAATCATTCCTTGTGTATAATTACATTCTCAATCATAATTCTCATCAACATAATCTTAAATCAAACAATAAATTCCATTATCTAGCTATCATTATTAAATAGAGAATCTAATTGTGATATGAGATGAGATTTATATTATACTTGAAATAAAAATAAATAAACTCAGTTAGCAAGGTCTTTCGCTCACATATATTCTGTATCCGAGTTACCTTTCTGAGTTGTTACAGAGAAGAGTACGTAGTTGGATTTCAAGTTCTGTTACGAAGATTTTCACGAAGATCAGATAGAAAAAGTTTGGGTTGCTTTTGTATAAAAGATTATTCATACGTATGATCACTATTCATATGTATGAATGTTTTTTATGTCTATGAATACTATTCATATGTATGGATACTATTCATACGTACAGATACTATTCATATATATGGTTACTATTTATATCGGGAATAGCGAACATAAACCGTAAAAAGTACGCCAAGAAAGTTCCTAGGAAAGGGAGGTGGGTCACAATAGAAACTCTCAAGTACCAAGTCTTTTCTTAACCAAACCTTTCCTAGACATATATTCTTTAGAGTTGTATACTATATTTCGATAATTAGAAAATAATTCTCAAGCAGTCAAAGATAATTCTTTTCTGATGTGGAAGATCAACTAAAGCCGCAATCATAGAGCATATTAAGAATTTAACATTTAAATAATTATAAGAATTTAAAAGAGCATAGTATCATCACATTGGATCCAAGCTAAGGAGAAAAGACCTAGAATTTCAGAGCTCTAATGTAACATCCCACATTTTTATTTCTTTTAAAACAATAATAATACTTCTTCTCTAAATCGATTTATTAAATAATTTTTGAATAAATTCCTTTTAAATAATTATGAATTTCATTATTCATGAATTTTACTATTTATGTGAATCGTAACCTTACGAAAAAACTGACAGGATAATTTTTACTAATTATGTCTGAGTTTGAATATATACAAAAAAAATAATTTACATAATTTTTTATATTCTCTTTACATCTTTGAATCATGAACTACCACAAAATATATTTCTACACTTCAATCTCATCATTAATATTATTAAAGCCTTCTCTTTTACCATTTTTCCTGAAATGATCAATTTTCTAAACATGAGATATAAAATATCTCAGTAGCTAGTCACTTTATTAAAAATATGTAAATACATGAAGAGATCATTTCAGCTATAAAAGCATAACATCACACTGATAATAATTAAATTTCTCTTATTCACTATGTAGAACAAGATTTATAAATAAAATTATGTAAAAACTGATTATGCACATAGATATCATAAATCATAAATAATCATGTTTTTATAGAAGACTAGCTACCTAATCTGATTCTCAACTTCTCAACTTCTTAAATTTCTTAAACTCTCTCTCTCTCTCTCTCTAATTCTCTCATCTCTTTCCCGTATGCCTACACACACACACACACACACACACACACACACACACACACACACACACACACACACACACATATATATATATATATATATATATATATATATATTAATTTATCAATACTATTATTTTTCCTTCTTTTTCTCTCATCCATCCACTTGTAGACACACATCACTTCCTCTCTTTTATCATTTTCTCTTTTATTTTTGTCTCTTCCCCTCCCTTTCTTTCTTTTCTATTTCCGTCTCTTCCTTTTTCTTTTTTCTTCTTTTCTTCTCCCACTTAACCGAACACACACACCTGCCATATATATAATAATAATAATAATAATAATAATAATAATAATAATAATAATAATAATAATAATAATAATAATAATAATAAAGTTTATCTATCTTTTATATCTTTGTCTTTTACTGTTACATTTTTATACCCATAAAAAGGCTCATATCCCCTCACTTTAGAGATAGAGATAACTAGAAGTTGTCTTCTTTCTTCTTTTCTTTCTCTCAAACTTTCTAGGTTATATGCTTTATTTTTTGCTATTCTAGCACCTGAGTGTTCCAGTTCTTGAGAGAACATTCAGAAGGTTCAATTTAATCCTTGAAGAAGTTCTGTAGAAGTAAAATAATTTCTGTAGTCACCGAATAATTTCCTCGATGACAGTGTCTCTTAAAAGACGCGACTCAGACTTTGTTGGTGAAGTTAAATTTTTACAATAATCTATCATATCATCTTTGGCTAAAATAACAAAAGAATCCTTTCAAAGCTTTTACTTACAAATAAGTCCCTGACCAATGATAAAATTTTATTTATGTCTCTCAAAAATTTCATAATAACTATTTTATCTTTATTTACTTGCTCGTTTATTTATTTAGCCTCATTTTTTTTAAGGTAATTAAATTTGGGATATTACATTCTCTTCTCTTAAAATGAATTTTGTCCCCAAAATTCAAGTTAATATATATATACATACATGAAAATTGCAACCACGACTTGCATGAAAATATCATAAATACAAATATCACAATGCTATTCAGTCAACAGGTATCATTCAATTCAATACATTCAATGTATCTATATGTATAAACACTAGTTTTTTTGTCAGTTTTGAAAATAATCTTTATTGAGTCTGAAATAATTGGTGCTAAGTTGGTTTACGCTCCCCAATATTCATCTGTAGGAGTGTTTATCTATAGATTTACTAATTGGTATATTTAGGTCTGTTAGGTGGTCAATCCTTCATCTTATATTACATCAGATTTCTTAGGTCTTGCCCTCAACCATTCATGCATTAGATTTCTTGGGTCATGCCCTCAACTATTTATGCATTAGATTTTTTAGATCATGCCCTCAACCTTTCATGCATCAGATTTCTTTGGTCTTACCCTCAATCATCCATGTATCAGATTTCTTGGGTCTTGGCCTTTTCTATTGGGTTTATAATGCATTAAAACTCTACCCAATTTAAGGGTTTTTAGTGCACTATTTACATAATTTTTTTTTTCACATATTCATGAAAGAGTTCTTCTATGAGACAAGTTCTTACTAAAGGTCTTACTATGACATAAGTCTTTCTAATCTTTTTACTATTCTTCTTGTAAAATAAAGCTCTACTTGATTCATATTTCTTTATATATTTATGCATCACATAACACCTACTTTAACCTTAATTCTAATTTCATAGGAACTAAAGCTACTATTATGAACACATCATGGCAAAAAAATTTTTTTTGTTCTAATTTTATTTTCTTATAGAATTTAATTTCTATTATGAAACATATCTTCACTTTTTTTATAATACATCATAATCATATATAATTTCTTTTAACTCAAATTCTCTTTACAGAATTAAGAGTTATTACATAAATATAGATATGTTTATACTAATAACATATATAATTATAAATATGGCATGGAATAAGAATTCCATATCATTTTTGTAAAATTTCATCTTCAAGAATACTTTTAGAGAGAGAACAAACACATGGATAATTCATATAATCATAAGAAATATAAGCTTTATTTGTAATTAAATGTACACTTCACTAGGTACTTACTTTTATAGAGATAAATATTTCTAATATGTTTATCTAGATTATCACACTCAAAATGAATTCTAATTCAACTTTGGCATACCTTTCCTTTTTATGAATTTAGGCTATAATGATTTCTTATCTGTAAAATATACTGGTCAGATATACATTACAAATAAGACTCTATTATTTCCTTTATTCATCAAAAGATACCTGTTATGCCTTTATTCATCTTTAATCAATTCTCCGTATGACTTACTTTTACTCAGATATTCTTCTAAATCTCACTTAATCATAACAAACATTCACAATAACTCAAACACAAACATCATAAAAATAATACTTTTAACAAATCAAACAATTATATATAAGTATTTTTCTTTCCATAAGATGGCAAGACCTTTTCTCTGATATCATTTTTTAACATCCCGCATTTTTATTTCCTTTAAAAAAATAATTATACTTCTTCTCTAAATCAGTTTACTAAATAATTTCTGAATAAATTCCTTTCAAATAATTATGAATTTCATTATTCATGAATTTTACTATTTATGTGAATAGTAATCTTACGGAAAAACTAATAGGATAATTTTCACTAATTATGTCCGAGTTTGAATATATACAAAAAAAATAATTTACATAATTTTTTATATTTTCTTTACATCTTTGAATCATGAACTACTACAAAATATATTTCTACACTTCAATCTCATCATTAATATCATCAAAGCCTTCTCTTTTGCCATTTTTCCTGAAATGATAAATTTTCTAAAAGTGAGATATAAAATATCTCAGTAGCTAGTCACTTTATTAAAAACATGTAAATACATGATGAGATCTTTTTAGCCATAAAAGCATAATATTATATTGATAATAATTAAATTTCTCTTATTCACTATGTAGAACAAGATTTATAAATAAAATTCTGTAAAAATTGATTATGCACATAGATATCATAAATCATAAATAATCGTGCTTTTATGGAAGACTAACTACCTGATCTGATTCTCAACTTCTCAACTTCTTAAACTTATTTGCTCCTCTTTACTCTGTGTTTCTAGTCATGTCTCTTTCTCTCTCTCTAATTCTCTTATCTCTTTCCCGTATGCCCACACACACACACACACACACACACACACACACACACACACACACATATTAATATATCAATACTATTATTTTTCCTTCTTTTTCTCTCATCGTAAACTTGTAGACACACATCACTTCCTCTCTTTTATCACTTTCTCTTTTATTTTTGTCTCTTCCCCTCCCTTTCTTTCTTTTCTTTCTTTTCTATTTTCGTCTCTTTCTCTTTCTTTCTTTTTTCTTTTCTTCTCCCACTTAAACGAACACACACACCTGCCATATATATATAATAATTAAGTTTATCTATCTTTGTCTTTATCTTCCTTTTCCTCATCCTTATCAATCTTCCTTTCTCTCATCCTTATCATTTCCGTCCACCATCATTCCTTATGTCATCATCACATTGGCTAAAATAACAAAAAAATCCTTTCAAAGCTTTTACTCACAAATAGGTCCCTGACCAATGATAAAATTCTATTTATGTCCCTCAAAAATTTCACAAATAACTATTTTATTCTTATTTATTTGCTCGTTTATTTATTTAGCCTCATTTTTCTAAGGCAATTAAATTTGAGATATTACACCTAACATCAAAGCAAGAGAAATTTTGAAGAGAGGAAAAATGAGAAATTGAAGGTGTAAGTTTAAAAGTGAAATGGAATGACCTATTTATAGGAGAAGTCATGGTACTACACGCTAATAAAATATTCGATTACTATGAGCTAATAATTCAGTTTGCCACTATGCATTTTATTGAGCAATCACGATGCGGTTAAATTATTGATTACTATTAAAAACTAAAGGAAAAATTATCATTTCTCCTAAACTTTTAAGTTTCTTTTCACTTTAGTCTTTTTTTATTTTAGTCTCTAAGGAAATTTTCTCATATAAAACGTTATTTTTCTCTCAGTTTCTTTCTAGATTCCTCTTATGCTCAATCATATTTTACTCATTGGATAAATTTCATATTATAACATCTATTATACCCCACAACTTATGTAATCTAGAAGTGAAAATCTATATTTTCAACAATATGCACAAATAAGCATACAAAAATTAAATAGATAAGGGAATTATTTTCTTCAAAATAAATTTATCGTAGTTTGTAAACACTCATAACTTTAAAATATAGTGGATATTACAAGAATCTCGGTATCTTATGCTGCGATGCCTGAAGGTTTATGATCATAACGATGTCAAAATAGTCCCTGACCGATTTTTTATACCTTGGTGGATGAGGAAAGCAAGAGACGTCGTAATATGTTATATCAAAGGGAAGGAGATCGAGTAGGACCCTAACTGAAAAAGTACAAATCAGTGTAGGGAGCTTAGTCTTGATTTGATAAGTTTGGCAGCTAAAGCCTCTAAATCAGAGGAAGCATATTCTTGTTGCAAAAATTCACTATCGAGATAAGGAAGCAAATTTGTGAGCTTCATTCAACGGGAAAAATATTGGATTTGGATGGCAATGCCACTACCGTCCCCACAATTGACCCTGCATCGCAAGCGGCAGGATTCAAGAAAAAAGAGGGTGCAAGAAATAAGAGACGGTATAAAAGTTGTGTCGAGACTCAAGGAAAGAAAAAAATAAGAGTATCAACTGTTAAATATACTAGGGTGAGTAAATTGTGTTTTATAATTTCACTGTAAGCATATTCCTTATGTTTTAATGGTTAAATGCATATTCCATGTAGATAAATGAAGCATCGGTTAGAGTATCATACTTGGGACCTCCCACACCTCAAGCACATTTTCCCGAAATAAGTTTCACTGATATATTTATGGTTAGTGTTTCACAATGAGTCTAATGTAATGCTAATGGTTATTGGAATCCTAATATTTATACTAATATGTGTTATTTCTTAACGTAGGTGCCCATTGATCATTCAGTGCCGTCACTTGAAGCATTGCAATTTAATCCTAATTTTTCACATACAGATTATTGAGGTTAGTTCTAGAATGATATTAAATGAATTTATTTTTTTCAAAGCACCAGTTGATATTGCTTTTGATTAATGTAGATTGTGTTTGGTGTAGGTTTTCTTCTATGGGATGAGAAGAACCAGTCAGTGGTTCACGCCACTACGATACCGAATCGCCCAGAATTGAATTCGTGGCAATTTGCAGTATAGTGATCCCCAAGTCGTATTCATTCAAGGAGCCTCACTTTTAAACACTAATTAATCGTTCTAAACACCCAAACACTAATGAAAAGTACATAAACGGGGGGGTTTGTTGGCAACACCAATAAAAACAGAACAGAACAGCAACCAAATAACTACAACAGCAGCAGCAGCGAAATTTACAAGGTGTTGACAGTAAAGAAACTATGTAATCAGCCACTAGGATTCATGGGAGTGCAACTATCATTACCTAACTCATTGATTCAGTTTTGTTCTCATTCCATTGTTTGGTTCTTTATGAAAATGGTTCTAGAATAACATCTAGAATTTAATGCTACTAATTACAGTCAAGAACATCTTTCTACTATAACCAGATGCATTCAGTAGAAAAACTCAACCAAACCAAGTTAAATATATCATCTAACTAGTCATTTCGTCTCCCTCACTTTTCTAATTAGTCAAGCAAGGTTATATCTTATATATATAAGTCAGTTTATGTTACTTCTCAAGCTCTAATTAGAATCTGACAGCAACATAAACATAACAGTAAAACAGAAACGAAATGAGATGAAAATGGAGAATAAAACACTTAGTTTGCATTCTTAGTTCAAACTACAACATCCCAGTGGTCCAGTGACTGATTACAATGAAGACTTAGCCCTCCATGAGAGCAAAACAGCAAATGACAGAAGAGAAAACAGAGAGGGAAGGAGAGCTACGAAATTCCTCAGTTACTAAAAATAAAAGTGTCCTCTCATTTTAAAAACTGATGCCCTCAATGCCTTGGAATATTCTACCCTAAATGCCTCCTTGGATGCCTCCTTGGTGCTTCTTCCATGATGTGGGCAGCAAGATAACAGCAAGAAAGTGGCAACAGCAGCAGACAAGTTACTCCACTCCTTTGCTGTTTCTGTCTGCCATTGATTGCTGTAGAAGGCCCCATTCTGTCAAAGCAGAAACCATATTCCCCTTTACTGTAAAGTGTAGACCAGTGGGGACCAGAAATCCAGTCAGCCTTAGTTAACCATTCAATGCCCAGTCAGCATGTCTAGGTGGCCTCCAAGTAACCAAAACGTCCATGTCAGCATTTTTCTCTCCAATAATTAGATCTGAAATTAAGCACATGAATTAATTGGGATAAAATTATGAATTTGAATCATATTAATTCTATAATTAATTTACACCCAATAAATTTAAAATATAATAAAATAGGAGAGTTGGTAACATTGAAATAGCAATAGGACTAAGATAGGGACTAAAAAGTATATAAAAATGCTTGATATCAGTCAGTCATATGTATTATGAGAATATTTTATCATATGTATTATGTTTCAAACTACTACAGCATTATTCCAATTGATCATATGTGTTATTTCAACTTGTGTCTCACATTCAATTATTAATACATATGTACTATTCCTTAGCATTGATCATATTCTGCTATGGTCCTTGTTTCAGTCAAAAAAAAAAAAAGCAAGAGAGAAAGACATTGTATCCAAAAAATAGATATTTTTATTATTAATTAAAATATCATTACAATGCTCATAGCAACATTGTACTTGGAAACAACAAAACCTACAACTAGACAGCCAACTATACAACTATCATTTTACTCTTGCCCATCTGCCAACTATACAAATCAATACAAACCAATACATATGTTTTGCCAACTATACAACTAGCATTTTGCTCTCGCCCATTTGCTTATGCCCATTTGTCAACTTTTGTTTTAGAGACCTGCACATTTAAACCAAAACACACACTTATTCTTCATTTTCAGTAATATTTATCTTCACTTAATTCATCAACCAAAAAACACATTTAAACGAAAACAAAAACAAAAAATTTTCCAGAATGGGACATAGATAGAATAACACATTCAAATTACCAGTCTAAAGTTCTCAACCCAATATGCATTCATTTGAAGTAATATGATCTACATAGACTAGGGAACACAGTCTAATAACATCATTTTTCATCCATTTGTGGGGTACTCAACACAGTCTAACGTTCTAAACCCAAATTGCCAGAACTATTTGACATATATTCGAAATTTTAGGCAACAAATATATAGAAGGGACTAAAACAACTTGAAAGGAATATCTCAAGTAGAAGTCCTAAATGCCAACAAGAATTATATCCTAATTCATCCATTAGGATATGAATATCATCTCCTAAAGTAATCCTAACCATATTTCTATCTTACCTATTCCAACATACGGATTTCAAAAGCAAGCTAATTCAATCCAATTATCTTTTTAGACTTTATTATCTCTTTCTGCAACATATCCACATGAGAGAATACCAATAGATTGAAGTTCTTTATTATTTACTTCCTTGTTACAATCCATAAATATAAGAGACATTTGAACTTATTTTCTACAGAAGCTCGCATAGAAACATAGAAAAGACAGTCCAGAAATAAACATATTGCTTTACAATTAATATAATATCTCATTCAAACAATCAAATTCAGTCAATATTCCATATTATGCCATATTCAGCAGAGTAGCTCAC
This sequence comes from Biancaea sappan, assembly GCA_037074585.1. NCBI lineage: Eukaryota > Viridiplantae > Streptophyta > Magnoliopsida > Fabales > Fabaceae > Biancaea > Biancaea sappan. The sequence goes on along the minus strand of CM073496.1, from coordinate 49,189,018 downwards.
ATAGAAACACAAAACAACTAAACCCATCCAAACCAAACCTAGACCAAAGCTTTTCCAGTGCTTTCAATATATTATGGGAACATAAAATTTAAATATCAAACTCTAACTCATTAAAAACCACACAGAATCGCATGCAATACAATGAAACTGAATAAGAAGACAATTAATCCCAAATTCTAACTCATCATAAACACAATTTGCTAATTGAGACTTAATCCTAAATTAATCCTAATTTGCTAAGAAAAGAAGACAGTTAATCCTAAGTCGAAATTAATCCTAATTAACCATTCCAAATACAGCTTACCTGTTTGCATGACAAAGGCAGAAGGTGAGAGAGACGCCAGACTAAAGACAAAAAAGGAAGGTCAAAGCGAGGGAGGGAGGAGGAAGGAAGGGCTTCAATGAAGGAGAAGATGAGTGTGAAGAAAATAATGAGGCTTCCACGGAGGAAGGACGAGAAAGGATGGGTTTCACCGGAGAAGAAGATAGAGCAAGGAGGAGAAGATGATGGCGTTTTCTCTCTTTTGCAAAACGCACCGTTTTTGGGACAGTTAAAAAAATAATTAAAACAGCACAGTTTCCAAAAAAAGCACATAAAACAACACTGTATGGAGGACAAGTAGGCATATACTAGTCTTAGGACAAGCAGACAAATCAGACACTAACTTTCTTCAACAACGGCGATGACACTGGACATGTCTCTCGACGATATCATCAAGTATAACAAGTAGAAGCCTCCATCAACCAATCTCGGAGGGTGGTCTTGTCAAATTTCGGGCTTCGATCCCTCCCGCCAGAACCCTAATCGTTTTTCCAACCATACAATATTGTACTTCTTCAAGGTCACTTTTATTGAACAATTTCCTGTAATTTGATCCTTAGCCTTAGTTTGAGAGTTTCTATTTTTTAGTTTGCTTATGGTAATCAATGCGCGGATGTAACTACATTTGGTTATGCATTACAATCAACATGTGTTTCTTCTGAGATTCACTCTGTTGCTCTTTGATTTTGATCGCGAAACAATGTCCTCAAGCAATCTTACAGCCCAAAATGTTTATAGAGGAGAACATAGTTTATCCATCGCAAGCTACTTGAAGTTCCTCCGTGGAGGGTGACGTCAATGTCTTGATTTCTAATTTAGATTATAGGGTTTCTAACAAAGACATATTAGTGTTTCTGAACTTGGGCACTTTACGTTGTAATTCTAAGCTCTAGAGACTTTGCTAGTGTCTGCCCACGTTCTATTGTATTGTTTGTTATAGATGTTTGGTTTATTGGGTTACAGAAGAAGTATAAACATAACAATGGGATTACTGTAGTATTCTAAACCATGTGTTGTCACTAACTTGGATATTGTAGAAAATGATCGTGTGGTTGAGTGTGTTTATTAGCCTCCTTCCACACTTAGGAAGCTTGAAGTTAGCATTTAATGGATCAATATAGTCATATTCTCTTATAAATACTCTCTCTCAAATTATTCATTGGATACACTCAGACTCTAGCATGCCAAATCCCAAACAAATTTTCTCTATAACTTATTTCTTAGAAAGATTAAGTTAACAAGATTGTTTTCCTTAAGTTATAATGTCTTTTGTCTTGCCTAATGCTTATTTAATGAGTTGTACTTTTTTCTCTATTACAAATTCTTAGAGATCAATCTATTTAAATTACTCTGCACCTCTTAAGTTTGAACGCATCGTTTTCAAAACAAGGAATAAATAAATAAATGCAACTATTGGAAAGATGGTTACTGTCTAAATGACAAATTTATTAAGTTGAATCACTTTACACAACACATAATCCATCAATGGGAATTGCATTAGTACCAAATGCCATAAGCAAATAGGTCATAAAGCTTCCTTGTGTTAGGCCTTAGATTGCGGAATGAGAGGTCTTGCACTAGCTCGAGATGGATGCCCTTGTGTTTGGCATCAAAGAGGTCATATTTATTATTGTTATCCAAGAAGCATATTGAATGGATTATTTTAAAGGAGACATTACCTCTTTATCTCATTGTATTTTTCGTGACATGCTTGTTATTCAATAATGTACTTAAAAAGGAGGTTGAATTGGATATATAAAATAATTTGAAGAACTTAGATAATTTTTTATTTCTTTTATAAATGAGTACTTGAATGAAATAGCTTTCTTAAAGATAGTTGTATTAGTTTGAAAGCAGTATCCTAATTACAGAGATTTTCCTTTTAAAAGTGTTTTTCATGTAAGTGTATGATTCTTTTCTTTGAAAGACGAAGGATAAACAGTAAAGTAAGAGAGAGACAACAATATATAGTGGTTCGAAATATTCCCAAGGAAATTCTTACGTCCACTCCTCAAATATGCAGTAAGAGAATTTTATAAAAGGCAAACAGTAACTAATACAAATTAGCAACCTCAAATACCGAGGATCAACACCCTACTTTCAAACTAGCACCCTGTTAAGTTTTTATAAGACCTTAGCAAACTTAGAACCTGGTAGGTCACCTCATACTTTTTACAATCTCTTCAACCCAAGAGGATCAGTCACAAGCTTTTACACCAACAACAAGGATTACACCTAATCCCTAATAACAATTCAATCCTTACATAAGAATAATACAATGATAACAGTAAGCTAAAATGTGTTCACTCATAACAATAAGAGAGATAATCTTGCACAGAGGATTACAACAATTTTCAACACTCTCTCAAAGAAAGACAGAGAAGGAATTTTATGCATTCAGCTCAGCTTTTCGTGACTCTTTGTGTTTTCCTTCACTAGAAGAATAGTTCTATAGTTGGAAGGAGAAAGTCTTTTATACTAGCTCCAACATACTAGCCGTTGATAGACTCCTTCAACATTTAATTTTTCAATGATCAACTCCAAGGCATATCAGCTGATAATCTCATTGATTTAGTTGTTTTTTTTGATATGTTATCTTTGGATAGGCCACTGCTTTAGGAGAGAAAAATTTTGTCTCTTTGACTTTGTAGGCTACTGCATTCTGGCCTTGATTGCTGGTATTTGTAAACAAGTATTCTTTTCTTTTGCACCTTCCATTTTGGCTTGCCTTAAATGTGTAATTTCTTTTTTAAACATATATGTAAATCTGACAAGAGAGATAAAATGTTGTTGACTTAGGAAGAGAAGAGATTCAATCTCTTTGACTTTGTAGGCTACTGCATTCTGGCTCTTGACTGTTGGTATTTCTAAACGAGTATACTAATAGACTTCCTTTCTTCTGCACTTTCCATTTTGGTTTGCCTTAAATGTTTAATTTCCTTTTTAAACATGTATGTAAATATAACAAGAGAGATAAAGTGTTGTTCACTTAGAAAGAGAAGAGATTTTGTCCCTTTTGATTTTGAATTGTTACAAATTTATCCTTGACTGTTGGACCTTCCAAATAAGGACACTGTCAGTCTTCCCTTTATTATGCACATTCTTTCTTGCTTCCCTAAATTGGGATCAGGATCCCCTGTTCTTCAGTAGGAGAAGAGCAAACCGTAGCTAAATATTTTAATAATAGTAAAAATCATTACTAAAAGTTTTCACAATGATTAAAAAATGATGGCTAAAAAGGTTGTAGAAAAAGCCACAATCAAAACTTTTAACAACGGTAAAATATTTAACCACAGTTTAAATGAAAGAACACCCTACTCTTCTCTTACTAGAGAGCAAGCGATCTTGGTCCCCTAAATTGTGCTATTTGCTTTTACAAATTATGTACTATCCTGACAGCCACTTTGCTGATTCTCGCGAAGTATTCACTTTGGTTAATTGTCTTATCCATTTTTTTATTGTGCTATTTTATGAAATGGTTTTCGGCTTGAAAATGACTGTCGTGAGGCCCAGGAAACAGTTTGCTACTTTTCACAATAGGCCCATACAATAGATATACTATTTTAAAGGAATTTGGGCTAACTTTAACAAATGATTCCTTAGTCAAAAATTGGATCCAAAAATCTTGAACTAACACAGCTCATTTTCTTAGCAGAAAACACTCCTTCTTTAGCCTAATATTTATCTTTTAACTAATGTGTAACACCTCATTTTAACTAGTACCAGACAACTCTTCTTAACAAAAGCGTCCTGTATTAATTACTAAGGAGCATCTCTCTAGCCTACCTCATTTTAATTTGTGGGAGACATCTCTTTTCACATTATTAAATTATAATCTTTAATAAATTAATTATAAATTAAACCCGATGATTAGTTGACAAACTCTTGTTAACCCGATGATCAGCTGAACCAAATAGCATAGAATCATTACTATGCGGTTTCTTTTTGATCATTTTGTTCTTACTACGAACTCAATGGTCAAGCAATGTTAATTACCACAAATATTTATAAGAAGTCTTCGATTTGTTTTTTATAATGCTTTTTGCTTAAATCTCAATCATACAGTATCGAATTACGTTTTAGAAGACTATTTGTTTATTTTTAAAAGAAATTATGGTGTCGACGTAATTCAACAAGTTTTAAAAGACTACGCCAATAAAAATGGCATGTCCTTCAATAGGATGTGGGAGAATTATTACTTTGTGTGATATAAAAATATTATATTGTTTAAAAGAAGCGAATATTAAGCACGCTCGCAACACAAACCATGGTAAAACATAGAACAAATCCTATATCGACACCAATATATAAGAGTTAGAAAACTAACAAGCTGATGAAATGCTCACATCAAACATAAGAGAAAAAAACGCACAATATAAGGAATGGAAGGAAGCACATCGACACCCGCGGGTGGATGCCAGAAACCAAAAATAGCAAGTACTATTGAATGAAGTAGAAAATAGACACTCAAAATATGTCAGGGGGAAATTGCCCAGAAATGAAGTTGCTACTTTCTCGAGCCCTCTGCAGATGAACCTTTAATGCGTAGTTGCTCAGCTGCATCAAGAAATAGAATAAATAAAAGTTCACAAATAATCATGCTTAATTTGTATTCTACCTTTCCAGATTCATCTACAACCAACTAATTAAATGTATAAAAACTAAAAATCAAAGAAAATCACCTCCAAGCTCCGCACTTTCTCTTGGTACTGGTTTAAGTCATTCTTCAATTGCAGCACTCCATTTGTGTTCTCCTCTTGCTCTAAGTGGCGTTCATGTTGGATCGCTACTGCTCTCTTCAAAATCTGATTGTCGTTTAACAGCCTCTGCAAATGTTCCTTCAGAGAAGCATTCTCCACCTGCTTCTCATCCACACACAAAAATATAAGATTAATCATAGTAGTAACAGCCTTTCCTTTTTGGGACTAAGAAACACCATTAATATCAAACGCTTAAAAGTTACACTTAATTTTCTGCCACTATGAATTGCATAGCTAGTTGCTACACTACCTCCTTCGACACCCTTGTTTGCTCACTTATGCATCGTTCAAAAGCCTCTAAAATTCTAGCAGCTCGTCCTCTGGCATCATTAAGGTTTGCTGCATTCATCATCTCATCAACAAATAACTCTACCCACTTCAACCCAGCTCTTGAATCTCCAAAACTGCTCTCAAGACTTTCCTCCCACATTTGACTACCTGGTCAATTTAAAGAAAGCAAGGTAATCTGAGCCCAAGATCCAGGACACAAACAATTTCAAGCGAAAATATGTATGTGAAAGCTAACTGAGACAGCAGAATTGAAGAACATGACTCACATGAAGCTTGATTTTGATCGCAGTTTCCGATCTCTGCAGACTCTGTGCTTTGTGATTTATCTCTTCCATGAACGTCCATGGAGGGAAGTGCACCTAAGCACTCGATGGCATCTTCAAGCTTGCCATTGTTATTTCTAAACACTCTTTCCACGACCTAATTGGAATAAAACTTGTAAGACACCATTTATCCTCAGACGTTCAATCTCATATTCCAATTTCATAAACAACCTCTCTTCAGAAATGTAAAAACAATCGGTAACGGCTGCTATTCAACCAAAATATTGTTCTTCCCCTATCAGCTATGCAGTCAGATACAAAATTAAATAATGGACCCTGAACGCAGTACTATTAAACCCATTACATAAATTCCAGGACGATTACTACACAAATCTCTAGCATCTTAAATTGAAGATAATTGTCTAGAATTTTTTAGAGTATTAGTCTGCATCTGCAATTGAACTACCAGTATGAAAAGAAGAAAAAATACAGGGTGATTTTCATGAACGCTAATTGCTGAAAGTCTAAATAAAAAGCACCTCAGAGTCCAAGGAAGGGAACATTTGAAGCAACAGTGAAACAGTTTCATCGGAACTCGACCTTCTGGATTTCTTTGCGGAAGAGCACGGCAGCGGAGAAGATCCGAAGATCTCTTCATGGCCTGCCCTCTTCCCGCAAATTCCCGCAGACATGGCCATCTGCCAATTACGCGCTCGGGTTTGAACAGCAGATCCACATGTTCTGTATTTTTTTTTTTCTTATTAAAGATTAAGCCCTCTGTTTCCTCGTTTTTCCTGAGGTAGATGCAATTACAGTCTATTGAAGGCGTTGATGAATAAGTTGCAGGAATTAGGGTTTACTGTAAATGGTTGTGGGGTTGAGTTTTGATGAGACTCCAAGATGTGAGAATCTTGAAGCCTTTTTTATATTTGTGGCCTTTTTTTTTTCCCCCAACATTACAGTTGCGGTGGATGCAAGAAAGGCGTCATTGCGAGAGACATTTTTTTGTTTTTCCTTTCTTTCTTTTCTTTTTTTTTTTTTTGATTTCTGTGCATTGGGTCAGTAGCAGTTGGATCATTCATTAGTTGGTCGCCATACTTCAGAAAGGAAATAAAAATAAGCTTTAGAGTTTTATTTATTTTCCCTTTTACATTCTTTGAAAAATACATGATTGCTATCTCTGTGGTAACGAATTAATAATTAGTTAATTACACATCTTAGATTATTTAACTATAGCCTCGCTCTAGAACGCCTGAAAAAGAAAACTCTGGGAGATTAGAGTCATCGGATCATTGATGCATTCTTATCTTCTTTTTTTTGTCGAGAGTATTGAGAGATTAATATCTTAAAATACGATTAAACGTCATAAGTGAAAACCATTCTCAATTGTGTTTATTTTATGCACACCGTTTTAAATGTTAAACTCAAGATAAGATGCTTAAGTACATTTGCTTGCGCTAACACTCAATTGATAATGCATTTTTATTCTTTAAAACTATATAATCATTCAAAATTGTTTCCTTTTTATTTTCCGTTGATTTTTTTATAATTTAAAATATTTACTTACCAAATGATCTTTTTGACACATTTTCAAAGGAGATTGGTATCATATGCTTTGATAACCATGTCGTTGTTGTGAACACATCACCTATGCACCTCAAGAGGTGGTTAACACTACAGGTGGCGGATGAAAGAACAGTCACGTTGCTCAGAAGGAGCTTGCGGGGAATCGGAATCTAGTGTTAGGACAAGCATTGTACTTAGACTTTAGCAATGATTTAATAGTTGTTAAAGTTTTTAACAATGATTAAAATCGTGTTAAAAATTTTTTACACAATAATTTTAAAATTGTTATTAAAAGTTTTAAAAAATAAAAAAACATAATTTTAAACAATAATTTTAAGATAAGCATGATGCTTATACAGGATCACATTTCGCTTGCGAGGAAATGCTCACAGAAAGTAAGGGATGCGTAATGAATAAAGCACCAAATGGGAGTCAGAAAAATTGAGGGGGAATTTTGGTTATAGACTTCTCTCTCTCTAAATTGGTATTTCTTTCTCTGCTATTTTTTGTTGTTGCGTCTCTATCTGCTTGTCTTTACTCTTTCCTTTTGCTTTACTGTACCCTGTAACCACAGTATGATAGAGTGTTGTCGTGAATAATACTATTGCATTTTATCCTTTGTGTTGTGCTCTCTGTTATCATTCCAAATTGGTGCTTTCATTGTCCTTGGATGGCGGAAAACACAAGACTGAAGGATTTGGTTGCTGAAATCAAACGAATCACAAATGCCATTGAACAAAAGAGAATCCATCAGTAATGCTCATTTATCGCAAAGCATGGAATGGGTCTCACAGCACGCTGCTATCAATGATAAGGGTTCTTCTTTAACTGTGGTAGGACCAACACTTCAACCTCCTCCCTATCAACCGTTTCAGGTGCACAAAATTAAACTTGACTTTCTCTGTTTTGACGGTAGATCCTTTACAGTTGATTTTTGCTGGGGTAAATATATTTAAATCCTAATAGTTTTAAATATATTTAAGCCTACTCTAGTATTTTTGATAATGTTTGTTTTGGGTCATCTTGCAAGAATAAAAATAAAAGCTCATGTATTTTGTTTGACCCACTCTATTCTCTACATAAAGTTTTTGTTTGACTTTTGATATTATATAATACTCTGACAGCCTTTTTATCTGTCCTATGCTCTACAACAAAAAAGGTGTACAGAATATAAAGCTGTCCAAAGCCTCAGCATGAAAAGTGTGCTGTCAGGAACAAAAAGAGCTAAGTGCAGCTCTTGGATATATGTTTTGAAAGTTCTGCTTGTCTTTTCTATGATATCTCGTACTACCTTTGTTGCTATGTTGTGTTACATATTACAAGAGAAGATTAGAAAGCATAGAGCATTAAATAACAGAGACGTTGAAGCTACAACAGATATATTTCTGAGAGTCTATTTAAGACAAGAGCTACTGCATTGATGAAAATTAACGAAACTATGCAAAGAATTGATTAGTGCATTCATTTACTTCACCCACTTCTCTCTAAAATTTCATTTTATTGCTTTGTGTGAGCTTGAGCTTGAGTGTGATTACCGTTGTTTAAAAAGAGAGTTTATATTTCACTTACTTCATCTTATTCTAAGTTTTTAGTTGCTTTAAAAAAGTAGTAAAAGCTTATGAGCTGATCCTTGAGAAAGGTTGTAATTCATCTTCTTTAAATAAAGCATTTCTGGTCTGTTACTTTATGAAGTAAAATCTTTAGGAGCTTATACTTTGTGAGGTTTTCTTGTAAAGTTTAGGACCTTGAATTTATAGAAAAACCTCTTTACTTGTACGCATTGGGAGGAAGACGTAGGATCCAAGTGATTGCGATCTGAATTTTTTTAAACTTGTTATGTAAACTTTCCCTCACTAACTCTTGTCTATCAAAATACTTTATTTAAATACTGATAGAAAGATAGATTACTTCTTGAGAATAATTTAGTAAAAGATTTTTGACACAATTCAACCCTATTCTTGTATCTAACAATTTTCCATGTAAGTAATTTTTTTCGATGCAAAGGGCTAACCAACTTTCGACTTGGTCAGAGCTAGCTTGAGCTATTGAAAATCAATTTGGTTCGTCTCAATTTGAGTGCCCTAGAGCTAAACTTTTTAAATTATCGCAAGTCAATTCAGTTGCATCCTACTACAATGAATTTATGATGCTTGCAAATCGGGTTGATGGTATTACTGAAGAAGCGATGTTGGATTGTTTCATTAGTGGATTAAAGCCTGATATTAAACGTGAAGTGACTGCTCAATAACCATCTTCTTTATTGCGTGTTGTATCATTAGCATGACTATTTGATGAGAAAGATCTTCTGGGCATGACACATACCAAAGCCAAACCTCTGTTGTTGTCTTCTTCTACAACACCTTTGAAAAGACAAGCCCATTCACACTCTGCCACACACAGTCTCAGTCTGAATTCGAAGCCCGCATTACCTCTTCTCTTGCCAACACCAAGCAATAAGCCATTGCCACCGATCAAGAGGATGCCAGTTGCGGAAATGCAATTGAGAAGGGATAAAGGCTTGTGTTATACTTGTGATGAGAAGTTTAATTACTTGGAACCATAAATGTTCCAAATAAACGATATTTGTTGTTACAAATGTATAAAGATGATATCAAAGGCGGAGTACAGAGGACACTCAATGTCAATCTCTCCTTCAATGCTCTGAAAAGGATTCATGCAGTGAGTACGTCAGTACGATCTGATTTAAAGGCATGATTAATGGAACCGACGTTCATATATTACTAAGGGCGTGTTTGGGAGACAATACGCAAATATGAGTTAGGTGAATTAGGTTGAATTAAATATGATTAGAAAACAAATTAAATTTGGATGAACGTAATTTATGTTTAGAAGACATTTGGACAAATATTATTTAGTATAGAATATGATATTTGGATGTTGTGTCCAAATGTGATTTAAGATGTGTAATTATTAAAAATGACATAAATTTTATATTTTATTTTTTGATATACCATTATTATTTATTGTCATTTATTTGAAGTTAATTTAGTGAATTATATCAATGTTTTAATAAAGTACATTAATTTTTTAATTAATGAATTATTGACTAATTTAAAATGCTAATGAATTGTTAATCATACAAAAAGAACTAAATTGTATAAAAAAAATCAGAAATTCATTCTCATATAAAGGAAATAACCACTTTAATTAGGATTATTGCACATAATAGATTATATAAATATAAATCTATATAAATATTCACATAATAGTTTAAATAACTAATTTAATCAAAATAAATTAGTTTTACTTGGTATATAAGTTTAAAATTAAACTTCAGTTTAGTCCGTCTTTAATTCTTTATTCAGTCAATATTTTTCATTTAAACCAAATTTTGTTTTAATTTCATCATTTACTTTAAACGTTTTTATTTATTCACTTAGGTCTTTGGTCAAAATTTTTCTTTTTTCAAAATTTTTTCTTTTGTCTTTCACTTGATTTAAGATCATATTTAATTTCATCTAAGTCCCTCGTTCCAGAATATATTTTGTTTTAAATTTAAATGGCCCCTATAAACTTTTTAATATATTCAGTTTAGTCCCTATCATGCATGTATCACGTCCATCTCTTAGTTTTGTCTTTCAAATGAGTCCAGACTTCATCTTAGATGATTTTAAGACACGTTCGGTCATTTCTATCCTAAAGCAAGGTAAACAATGAATTAAATTGGATGAGTATTAAATTAAAAATAAATGAATGATATTGAAAGTGTGTATAAACAAAGCCATTTGTGTGAGATGTGAACAAACCCACCTCACAAATCCTCACACCATCAAGGATTATTGTCCCTATCAACTATAATTCGAGTTGAACAAGTATGAATGATGCATGAATGCCTCAAGCACAGTTTCTTTGTGCACCTCTGTTTTTGGTGTCAAAAATAAAGTTAGCAGATGTTTGAATAAGAGAAAGAGATTTGACGGCAGCAACTAAGAGAGAGAGCAGCCAAGCAAGCATAGGGAAGGGCTACAAGGTCCAACCACGCTTGAAATTCGCAGAAGCTACAAGATGAAGTGTTGAATCAACCATGGTTGGAACTCTCTTAACGTGGTTTGCTTCCATCAGTGTACCAGACAACCAAACTATCCTTCAAACATGGTTTGGAACTCTCCTAACATGGTTGCGGCAATCTGAACGTGCTCCCAAATAGGTACTAAGTATATGTTTAGCATTACGTGCTTTTTTTCCAACCACGTTTCAGCCTCCTTAAACCACGTTTACAGATTTTTAGGATGTTTGGCAACAATGGGCCAACCACGTTCAAGTAAACATGGTTTAGGATATGAGTAATATAACGTGGTTGAAACCAACACTCCCTACTGTAGCTTTTGCGTTGGAATTAATGTGGGTGGGTGTTGCCTCTGGTGCCTCTCCGTCCTCTCATTAATCCCCTTTCTCCTTTACCCTTATGCATTAGTTTTTCATGCCTTCTTCCTCCACTTTTTTGCATATAATCCAACTATATCAGAGCCCAACCTTGCCATGTTTTTAGCATACAAAGAAGAGCCATAAATATTTAGCAAAAAGGAGAGAAACCGAGAGCCAAAACTTGCTTTGTTTTAGCATCAAGTGCAGAGTTTTATTTCTATGAAAGTCCTTGTTGCTTTGTGCTTTGTTTTCTTGGAGTTTTGAGATAGAAATCCACTCAACAAATCACTCTAAACCATAAATGTGTAGCCCAACTTCAGATGGAAATCAAAACTGAACCAAAACAACAAGAAAAACAAAAAAGAAAAAGAAAAAATAAGAACAGAGCAAGAACAACGTGAATAGTAGTGTAAATTTGTAGAATTCAAAAAATTCCATTTTAATTTATGTTTTTCCTTGATTTGGGTTGGAAATGATCAAACATATCCTAAAAACATCCAAGAAGTTTTGGGCAGGTTTGGAAATCAAAAGCGTAAGAAAAGAACGTAACTTGCACGACAGGAACTAAAATGAAAGAAATGAAAAGTTTACATGGATTGATTTAATTTCTAACAAAAAATATATTCTGGATTTATTGACATATATAAAGCTAAATATAATTTTAAATCATGCAAAAGACAAAAGAAAAATTTTGACCAAGGACCTAAGGGAATAAACAAAAAGGTTTTTGGTAAATGTTGAAATTAAAGTAAAATTTAGTTCAAATTAAATTTATGGCCTGGACAAAAAAGAAGTGAACTGAACTTTAATTTAAAACTAATATATCAAGTGAAAACTAATTTATTTTAATTAAATTAATTATATATGATTTTTCTATTATATTTTTTATCTATATTATCTATATTTATATTATATATATATATATATATATATATATATTATAAAAAAATTTATTGAAACTAGTTATTATCAGAGTACATATATTCAAAATCAAAATCACTACTTAAAATAGCGTCTTGAAATTTAATTGAAATATCTTCAGTAACAATATAAATTCTACTGATGTTGATATAAACAAATAATCAAAAGTAATGACAAGCATTAAATTGGTAAAAAGAATTAAAATATTTTGATGAATTGAAATTTTCATATTGAAAATAAGAACTTACAGTATTGCAGTACAAATTTGATGAACAAAGTAGCAAATACTGATGAAAACGATGAAAAGTATTTTTACAAATGAAAGTTTTGTGCTCTAAGTTGCCTCTATTTCACCTCTGCCTATACAAATAGACTACTGAGGCTTATATAGAGCTTAGGAGATGGATTTGAACATGTTTGAAATCCGTGGATTTCAAATGCTTTGGAGTCCACGGATTTGTATTGAGCTTAAGTCTGAAAAGTTGATCACGAAGCCGACATCTTTTATAAAAGTTTCTTTGTCGTCTTCTACCGACACTTCTTTTTAAAAAGCTTTGTTTGCCATATGTTGAGCAGTTTTTGATTTTTTGAACCTTAATTTTGAGTTGGTTGTCCTTTTATACCGACGATTAACTTAACCATAGTCAGAATTGTTAGTTAAGTCGATGTTGAAACAATCATCTTTATTCTGAAAGGGTGATTGAACCTTAGGATTTGAACTAACTGATGAAGCCTTCTCTATTGGAGCTTTTTCTGATAGTGCTTGGAGCATTTGGTTGAATTCATCTTCAATTTGAGCTGTGGCCAATTCAGCCATTATTTGAGATTTTGAAGTTAAAAGGGGAGAACTCTTTTGAATATTTTGATCATACTTTTGATGATTTGGATTTGAGAAAGCCACTTTTCAACAACTTTTTTATTGAGCAAATTTTGGTTATAATTTGACCACCATTTGATATTGAATGTTCTGGAGAGATAGGAGGGATATCTGGATTTGAACTTTTCAGTAAAATAAAAGTCCCAAGTCATTATCCAGGGAGTTCCGAATGTTGCAAAGAAATTTAACAAATTAGTTTTTGGAATAAAGTCTGTTTGGGAGTTGAAATATTGTGTAATACCCATGAAAAATAAAATATAAATATTTGTTTACAAACTACTGTTACTATTTTAGTATACGGTACTATTCACCCGTATAATACTATTTATGTATATGGTACTGTTTATTTATACAATCAAAATGTCAAGTACTAGATGTGGTTTGGTCATAAGAGAAAACTAGAAAGAAGTTTGTGGGAGAAAATGACGTTTTATGTATAAAAATACCCTCAGGGACTAAAGTGAAAGGACTGAATTGAAAAGAAACTTAAAGGTTTAAGGTGAAAGGATAGTTTTCCCTTTAAGTTTTGAATAGTAACAAAACAATTCTAAACTGTCTGCTGCGTTTTGCACAGTAAATTTGTCACATCCCAAAAATTGAACATGTGAAAAGATACTACTCATTTGATAAAATTCTCAAACATACGTTATTTACATATATTCTGTAAGGTTTTACATTCAACCTTAATCATTCATTCCACAGTACAGAATTATATTCATCTGATAAGCAAATATAGACATACATAGTCTGATGTTTCTATCTCATCGCAAGCCTAGGAGACCTATAGAAAGTACAGAGCGTTTCTAATATCCACATTAATAAGTACTGGTATCCCACCAGACAGAAATAGAGAGTAATCCCAAGGGGCTTCTAATCTTCCAACGGATACTCTTCTTCTTTGTTTTCTGTATCTGAAAAATAATCATAGGGAGTGTGAGTTTATTTAAAAACTCAGTAAGTAAATAACTATACTATATAGAATATCAAAAGTACAAATACCACATTTACTCATATAATTAATTGTCTTATACATCGAGTAGTATGGGACTCTAACCCTTTCAAACTCATGAATAAGATTTCTTAGATATACACCGAGTAGTATGGGACTCTAACCCTTTCAAACTCGTGAATAAGATCTCACAGGTATACATCGAGTAATATGGGACTCTAACCCTTTCAAACTCGTGAATAAAATCTCATAGGTATACATCGAGTAGTATGGGACTCTAACCCTTTCAACTCGTGTATAGGTTTCATAGATATGCACTGAGTAGTATGGGACTTTAACCCTTTCAAACTCGTGTATAGGTTTCATAGATCTTTACTCATTAACAAGATAGTGAGAATTTATCACATAGTACAATTGCCAAGATATAAAATAATTTCTACATACTCTTATTTCTACCGATCATCATATACTCCCATATGAAAAATTGATTGCTTATTATCCAAATAATATTGTAAATGGGACTTATATTGTACTTTGACTAGTAATATCAAATTAGCTTAGCAAGGTTATTCACTCACCTTGATGTTTGTCCGAGTTTACCTTGTTCCACACTAAAATTTGTGTAGGAAAATTTTCTAGTAAAATATATTACAAGGAAACATAAGAAAGGAAACAAAATCAAGAAAATACGCAAAATTTTCTGATTGCTACAGTAACTGGTTGCTACAGTACGGTTTGCTACAGTAACGAGTTGCTACAGTACGGTTTGCTACAGTGCCGGTCCGCTACAGTAACGTTGACTACTACAGTACTGTTGACTGCCGACACTACAGTACTGCTACAGTAACTCGAAGAAAATTTTCCAGATTTTTTTTCCGAAATTTCTGGTCGCTACAGTAACTTGAAGAAAAATTTCAGATTTTCCAGTTGCTACAGTACTTCGAATTTTGCAGAAAATCTTTCAAAAAATTCATCCTTTCCTTTCTTTTGATTCAAAACCAGAATCTCAACTCTTTTAACCGATTATAACTCAAATATAACTTCTAAAACAACTGAGATTCATTAATTATCATCAAAATCTTCAAGAACAAAACCTCCTCTGATCTTCTACATAAACTGAAATTTAAGGAAAATAATAAGATTAAAGCTTACCTTTGATCCTTACAAAGCTTTTGAACCGAACAAATAATCAAAATTCTGGAGATCAAGGAAAGGATTTGAGAAGAGGATGAAGAAAGGAGAGAGAAAACGAATATCAGTTTCGGTTGCGTGAAAAAAAATGAGGGGGTACTATTGAAACTTTATATTAAATATTTCTAATGGGTTATTCAATAACCCATGGGTATCCATAACCCAACATCCAAACCCATCCAGTTAATTTACAATAAATGGACTAATTGACCATTTTGAAACCACTTTTCTATGAATTTCACCATTCTTAGAATATATCCCACATTGTGCAAATATTTAGTCCAGTCATTTAACTCAATTTTCATAAATAATATTCAAAGAAAACAATTAAATATGAAAATTAAAAATGACCAAAATAAATAACTAAAGTAACGTTGTGAAATTCTAAAATACTCTTAAGCGAATTATATTCCGAAATTAACGGGTATTACATTCTACCCCCCTTAAAAGAATTCGGTCCTCCGAATTAAAATCTTACCTCAAGTTTCAAATAAATGTGGATAGTTTTTCCACATTTCATCTTCTGCCTCCCACGTAGCTTCCTCGCGAGAATGATTTCTCCAAAGAACCTTGACAGTAGAAATTTCTTTAGTACGCAATTTCTTGACTTTTCTATCAAGGATAGCTACTGGTACCTCTTCGTAGGTGAGAGTTTCATCAAAATGAACTTCTTGGGGTTGAATGACATGAGAAGGATCAGGAAGATACTTCCGTAGCATGGACACATGAAATATTGGATGAACTCCCTCTAGGTTAGAAGGTAGGTCTAGGTGATATGCCACATTACCCACTCTGTCTACAACCTCATATGGGCCAACATACCTCGGACTAAGCTTGCCTTTCTTCCCGAATCTCATTACTCCCTTCATAGGTGAGATTCGTAAGAAAACCATATCACCTATTGCAAATTCAAGGTCACGTCGTCGGTTGTCCGCATAAGACTTCTGTCTACTCTGAGCAGTTAACAACTTCTCTCTGATCAGTTTAACTTTATTTATATCTTCCTGTATCATCTCAGGTCCAAATATTTTGGTTTCACCAAGTTCAAACCAACCTATAGGAGATCGACACCGTCTCCCATATAAAGCCTCAAAAGGTGCCATCTGAATACTGGCTTGGTAACTGTTATTATAAGCAAATTCAATAAGAGACAAATGATCTTCCCAACTTCCACTGAAATCCATCACACAAGCTCTTAGCATATCCTCTAAAGTCTGAATTGTCCTTTCGGACTGTCCATCAGTCTGAGGATGGAATGTTGTGCTAAGATTCACTTTGGTACCCAAAGCCTCTTGAAAGACTTTTCAGAACCGAGAAGTAAACTGAGGTCCTCGGTCTGATATAATAGATATTGGTACACCATGAAGTTTTACTATTTCTTTAACATAAAGTCGAGCAAGTTTTGCTACACTAAAAGTGGTATGAACAGGAAGAAAATGTGCTGACTTAGTAAGTCGATCCACTATGACCCATATTGAGTCATTTCCTTTTGTTGACCGAGGTAAACCTACTACAAAATCCATAGTGATCCTTTCCCACTTCTACTCGGGAATATCTAGTTTTTGCATCAAACCAGGTGGTCGTCGATGTTCAACTTTAACTTGCTGACAAGTCAAACATCGAGCTACAAAGTCAGTCACATCTCGCTTCATGCCCTCCCACCAGTAAACTTGTTTCAAGTCCTGATACATTTTCACAGCACCAGGATGTACAACGTAGGGCGAACCATGAGCTTCCATTAAGATTTCATGTTTCAATGATTCAATGTTGGGGACACAGAGTCTCCCATTAAACCATAAGACTCCTTCTTCATCTACCAAGAAACTTGGTGCTAGACCTTACCTTGCCTTATCTCTGATTTTGACCATATCAATGTTATTTTCTAAAGTTGCTTTTACTTTTTCAACAAGGGATGATCTAACTGTTAAATGAGCCAGAAATGTACCTGACTCAGTGATCTCGAAGAATACTCCATTAGCTTCCAATTCTTGTAGTTCATGTATTAGAGACCTCCTTATAATGGCAATGTGAGCTAAACTTCCCATAGACTTTCGACTTAGAGCATCAGCCACTACATTTGCTTTACCTGGATGGTAAAGGATGGTACAATCATAATCTTTTAGAAGTTCCATCCACCTTCGTTGCCTTAGATTGAGATCTCTCTGCTCAAAAATGTACTTAAGGCTTTTGTGATCTGTAAAAATTTGACAAGTCTCCCCATACAAGTAATGTCTCCAAATCTTTAGGGCAAACACTACAGCTGCCATTTCTAAATCATGAGTGGGGTAATTCAATTCATGCTTTTTAAGCTGACGTGAGCCATAAGCTATGACTTTACCATGTTGCATCAACACACACCCTAAGCCTATCTTTGAGGCATCACAGAATACAGAGTAACCCCCTGGTCCTGATGGTAGGATTAAAACTAGTGCAGAAGTTAAACACTCTTTCAATTGGGTGAAACTTTGCTCACATGAATCATCCCAAATGTATTTAACATTCTTTCGGGTTAACTTATTTAATGGGAGAGCCGTCTTAGAGAAATCTTTGACAAAGCGACGGTAATACCCTGCTAAGCTAAGAAAACTACGTACTTCCGACACAGTTGTTGGTCTAGGCCATTGTTTTACTGCTTCAATTTTATTTGGATCTACATGAATACCTTCTTGGAAAATAACATGTCCCAAAAATGTTACATGACTCATCCAGAATTCACATTTTGAGAGCTTTGCGTACAACTGATGCTCTCTCAAAGTCTGAAGCACTATTCTCAAATGTTCAGTATGTTCTTCATGACTCTTTGAATATACCAAAATATCATCAATAAATACAATTACAAACTTATCAATGAATGATTTGAACACTCTGTTCATTAAATCCATAAATGCTGCTGGTGCATTTGTCAACCCAAAAGACATCACAAGAAACTCATAATGTCCATACCGTGTATGAAAAGCTGTCTTAGGTATATCATCGTTCTTAATTCGTAACTGATGATATCCAGACCTTAGATCAATCTTTGAGAAGTATTTTGCTCCTTGAAGCTGATCAAACAAATCATCTATCCTTAGTAAAGGATACTTATTCTTCACTGTGACTTTATTCAGCTGACGATAATCTATACATAATCTCATAGAACCATCTTTCTTTTTCACAAAAAGAACAGGAGCACCCCAAGGTGAAAAACTTGGGCGAATGAACCCTTTGTTCAACAAATCTTCCAATTGTTCTTTGAGTTCTTTTAGCTCAACAGGAGCCATACGATAAGGTGGAATAGAAATTGGTCTTGTGTCTGGGACCAAATCAATACTGAACTCAATATCTCTTTCTGGCGGTAATCCAGGTAAATCTTCTGGGAACACATCTGGGAATTCATTAACCACATGTATGTCTTCTAACTTCTGTTCTTTCTTTTCTAAATCTTTGATAAAAGCTAGAAATCCCTGACATCCCTTTCGCAACATACGCCGGGCACTTAACATAGATATCATGTTGCAAGGTACATCACTTTGATCCCCTTGAAACACAAAATTACTCCTCCCCGGCATATTAAAGGAAATAACTTTGTCACGACAATTTATAGTAGCATGACAAGAAGATAGCCAGTCCATCCCTAAAATCACATCAAAATCTAACATATTGAGAATCATAAGATCTATCTCAGTTTCCGTGCCCCCAACAATTATTTTACAAGAACGATAACATGTTTTAACCATCAAAGTCTCTCTCATCGGTGTGGAAACCAAGAATGGTTCTTTAAGAGTAATCGAATCAAATGCAAATCTCTTGGCAAATAGGGGTGACACATATGAGTGAGTAGAACCGGGGTCAAACAAAATACGTGCAGTAAAAGTATTAACAGATAATATACCTGTAACTACAGCATTGGATGTTTGAGCATCCTATCGGGTTAGAGCATATACTCTTGCATTTCCTCTGCCAGCAGCTTGTTTTCCACGGTCACCTTGGCCTCTTCCAGAACCTCTTCCCATACTACCCCCTATTGAAGGGGTTGGTGTTCGAGTAATAGAAGCAGAAATAGACTGTGGTCGAGGTGGCAAAGTAGACCCTTGACCTGGTCTTGTCATGAGCTGAGGGCACTCCCTTATAAAATGTCCTTTTTGTCCACAGTGAAAACAACCTGTACCAACAGTGTTTAACCTGCATTCTCCGAAGTGAAACTTTCCACATTCAGGACATTGAGGTTTTTCCCTTCTACCTTGAGTACCTCCTCTACTAGAAGAGCTAAAACCACCCCTGCTCTCTGAACGAGGCTTAGCCACACTGGCTGTAGAATAAGATGACTTAGTAGGAGTGGCTGGAGCATGTTGTGATGCAGTAAAAGTCCCTGAGTCTTCCCCTTGATCAAAAGATCTCCTATATCTGGCCTTCTTCTTTTGACGATATTCTTCTTTATTCTTTGACCTCTTTTCCATTCTTCGGGCCACATCAACAGCTTCTAAGTACGAAGAGTAATCATTCATATTAGAACCCACTTGATCATATAAGACATCACGAAGCCCTTCCACAAACTTTTCTATTTTCTTCCTTTCAGAAGGAATGATTTCAGGGGCATATTCAGATAATTTAACAAACTGAGCTGAATATTCATCAACAGTCATGGTTCCCTGTCGTAGATACAGAAAATCCCTGGCCCTAGATGATCGTTCACTTGCCGGAAGAAATTCATCCATAACCAATCTGTAAAATTCTGTCCACATAACTGGTGGTGCGCCTTGAATTCTAGCTTTCTTCCAGTTTCTCCACCATTTACCAGCCCTACCCTTTAACTGAAAGGAAGTGAATTCTACATTTTGAGTAGGAGAACACCCTATAGCATCACAGATTGCTTCACAATCTTCAAGGAAATATTGTGGGTCCTCTTTGGGATCTTCTCCTGAAAAAGTAGGAGGCCTCATTTTCTGGAATTCAGACATTCTTACCTCCCTTACATTAACTCCTCCCGCTAATTGAGCTGGTGGTACAATTTCAGCTTCAACAATAGGAGGATCTACTGGCAGGTTAGCTTGTGCAGCTCGACCTCTCATTTCAGCCTCAAATCGGTCAAATCGTTCATTCATCAAATTAATCACATGTGCAATAGTTGCATTACCAACGTGAGCATCAGGTTCGACTCTCCTTGCTTGCTCACTAGTTGCGCCCTCAGTACTTTGAGCATGTAAACTATCACCACGGTTAGGATCATCTTGCACATGTACTGGTGGATTTATGGCCCTCCTTGGACCCATATACTCATTATTATTAGAAGATCCTTCTGACATTGATCTGTCACAGATCTACACACATAACAAACAATTTTCAGACATAAACAAAATATCACTTACTAGCCCCACTGAGAAGTTATCTATAACATGACGTTATACTCTACAAGGTCTTTTATGGAACCTAATCCTATGGTCATGCCGCGGCTCATGACAATAGGGAAGGGCCCACAAAGATCACTTTGCTCTGTACTCTATAGGGGACCTATAAAACCTATCCTCTGATACCAAATTGTCACATCCCAAAAATTGAGCATGTGAAAAGATACTACTCATTTGATAAAATTCTCAAACATACGTTATTTACATATATTCTGTAAGGTTTTACATTCAACCTTAATCATTCATTCCACACTACAGAATTTTATTCATCTGATAAGCAAATATAGACATACATAGTCTGATGTTTCTATCTCATCGCAAGCCTAGGAGACCTATAGAAAGTACAGAGCGTTTCTAATATCCACATTAATAAGTACTGGTATCCCACCAGACAGAAATAGAGAGTAATCCCAAGGGGCTTCTAATCTTCCAACGGATACTCTTCTTCTTTATTTTCTGTATCTGAAAAATAATCATAGGGAGTGTGAGTTTATTTAAAAACTCAGTAAGTAAATAACTGTACTATATAGAATATCAAAAGTACAAATACCACATTTACTCATATAATTAATTGTCTTATACATCGAGTAGTATGGGACTCTAACCCTTTCAAACTCATGAATAAGATTTCTTAGATATACACCGAGTAGTATGGGACTCTAACCCTTTCAAACTCGTGAATAAGATCTCACAGGTATACACCGAGTAGTATAGGACTCTAACCCTTTCAAACTCGTGAATAAAATCTCATAGGTATACACCGAGTAGTATGGGACTCTAACCCTTTCAACTCGTGTATAGGTTTCATAGATATGCACTGAGTAGTATGAGACTTTAACCCTTTCAAACTCGTGTATAGGTTTCATAGATCTTTACTCATTAACAAGATAGTGAGAATTTATCACATAGTACAATTGCCATGATATAAAATAATTTCTACATACTCTTATTTCTACCGATCATCATATACTCCCATATGAAAAATTGATTGCTTATTATCCAAATAATATTGTAAATGGGACTTATATTGTACTTTGACTAGTAATATCAAATTAGCTTAGCAAGGTTATTCACTCACCTTGATGTTTGTCCGAGTTTACCTTGTTCCACACTAGAATTTGTGTAGAAAAATTTTCTAGTAAAATATATTACAAGGAAACATAAGAAAGGAAACAAAATCACGAAAATACGCAAAATTTTCTGATTGCTACAGTACTGTTTGCTACAGTAACGGTTCGCTACAGTGCCGGTCCGCTACAGTAACGTTGACTGCTACAGTACTGTTGACTGCCGACACTACAGTAACTGCTACAATAACTCGAAGAAAATTTTCCAGATTTTTTTTCCGAAATTTCTGGTCGCTACAGTAATTTGAAGAAAAATTCCAGATTTTCCAGTTGCTACAGTACTTCGAATTTTGCAGAAAATCTTTCAAAAAATTCATCCTTTCCTTTCTTTTGATTCAAAACCAGAATCTCAACTCTTTTAACCGATTATAACTCAAATATAACTTCTAAAACAACTGAGATTCATGAATTATCATCAAAATCTTCAAGAACAAAACCTCCTCTGATCTTCTACATAAACTGAAATTTAAGGAAAATAATAAGATTAAAGCTTACCTTTGATCCTTACAAAGCTTTTGAACCGAACAAATAATCAAAACTTTGGAGACCAAGGAAAGGATTTGAGAAGAGGATGAAGAAAGGAGAGAGAAAACGAATATCAGTTTCGGTTGCGTGAAAAAAAATGAGGGGGTACTATTGAAACTTTATATTAAATATTTCTAATGGGTTATTCAATAACCCATGGGTATCCATAACCCAACATCCAAACCCATCCAGTTAATTTACAATAAATGGACTAATTGACCATTTTGAAACCACTTTTCCATGAATTTCACCATTCTTAGAATATATCCCACATTGTGCAAATATTTAGTCCAGTCATTTAACTCAATTTTCATAAATAATATTCAAAGAAAACAATTAAATATGAAAATTAAAAATGACCAAAATAAATAACTAAAGTAACGTTGTGAAATTCTAAAATACTCTTAAGCGAATTATATTCCGAAATTAACAGGTATTACAAAATTGTATTATTAGAAATGTCATTTTCATGAATAGTAAGTTGAATATTTTATTAGCGCATAGTATCAAATAGTACCTTTGACTTTTCCTATAAATAGGCCCTTTCATTTCACTTCTAAACTCACACCTTCAACTTCTCTTCTTCTCTCCTTAAGTTTCTCTTACTCCAATGCTAGGCCTCTGAGATTTTGGGCCTTTCCTTTTCAGCTTATGTAAGGATACTATGCCCTTTTTATGTCTTTTAAATTTTAGAAGTTATTTTCTTAAGTATACTCTGTGGTTGCGGCTTTGGCTGATCTTCCACATCAGAAACACTGTCCTTAGCTGCTTACATATTATTTTGATTTTCTGATTACCGAAATAGGATGTAAACTGTGAAGAATATATGTCTAGAAAAGTTCTGGCTAAGGAAAGACCTGGTTTTTAAGTGTGTCCATTGTGACCTTCCACTCTTTCCTGGAAACTTACCTGGTGTACTCTTTTACAGATTGTATTCTCTATTTCTGGAATAAACAGTGATCGTATGTACAAATAGTATCCGTACGTATGAATAGTATCCGTACGTATAAATAGTATCCGTACGTATAAATAGTAACTGTATGTATGAATAGTAACTATATGTATGAACATTGTCTGTATGAAACACAATCCTAACTTGTTTTCTCTAATCTTTCATGAAAATCTCTGTAGCGGAATACTGAAATTTATCTGTGTACTCTTGTCCGTAACAACTTGGAGAAGTGATACTCGTACGGAATTCAGGTGAGTGAAACGACCCCGTTTTAATAGAGTTTTAGCGTTACTGGTGATAAAAAGTATGTCGTAGGACACTCCCAAGATTCATAGGGGAAAATTAGATTCAGAATGACGAATTTAAGGAGATAATTAATCCAGAAGTACAGATAAGACGAAACAAGTATTTCATGATGATGTAAAGTTTGAATCTTTCAAAAACAGTTTAATGGTTATCTTGATTTGTGGTTTATAAATCTATAATATAGTTATATACTATACCTGTTATATGGATGAATATTATATTGTATTTCTGATTATGATATGAAATACTGTACTATTGATTGTGATTGAGCGGGACAGTACCCCCTCTCACGGCAAGGCGAAAAACCCGGTTGAAAGGGTGTCTTGACCAATGAGTGTAGAGACAACGATTCCCTCAGTATGGATATAGCCCGGATTGGTGATAAATCCGTGAGGCGCCCTAGCTAAGAGGATGAGGTTGTGCGTCATGGCGGAAATATACAGAATTGGTGAGCTGGCCTGTGTGCGCTCTTCGGGATATATTGCCATTGATGAGTACTAGTAACGTTTGTTGAATTGGTTGTGCGTCATGCCGGAAATATACAGAATTGGTGAGCTGGCCTGTGTGCGCTCTCCGGGATATATTGCCATTGACGAGTACTAGTAACGTTTGTTGAATTGGATGAATTTTTATCTTCTTGTATGTAATTTCTAACTATGTCTTGCATGACTGGTGATGTATTTAAATTTTATTAACGCGAGGCCGATTCGCTCACGGAGTTTAAAAGCTCACACTCTCTGTACAAATTTTTTTGTTCAGATCAGGTTGACAGCGAAGAATATCCGCTAGAGGAGTATATCACTTTAGACCTTCCCACTGTCGGGTAGGCCCCTCTATTGTTATAGATTATGTTGCTCTGTAATCGTCTAGGACATTTAGGTCAGGGGTTTGGTATTTGGCTTGTATTTCAGTATGATAATGTATTTTGTATTGAGAATTTATCAGATAAGAAACTTTGATATATTTTCTTCGTATTTATTAAGTAATGATTATTTTGAGAATATAGAGATAATGATTAATAATCTAACTCATGGGTTGAATTTGTCAAAAGGCTTACAGTGATGGATATTCATCATTGTGCCGGTCATGTGCCCAGAAAACGGGTCGTGACAAAGTTGGTATCAGAGCAAAGGTTATTAGGTCTCCTAGTGATTACAGAGCAAGGTAACCTTAGTGGGACCTCCTCTATCGTTGTGAACCCGGGCACAACTATAGAGAGACGGCTCTACTGAAGGTCCTGTAGGATGTTTCCATTTCCTTTCCCTCCGAGACTTATCTCTCCTTAGGAATTATGTTCTCAGTTTTAGTTTTAGACAGATGTAGCTACACTTTTGAACTTAGTAAAGGAAAGGTTATTACTTGTTTGATTCCATTGCTGTCGAATCAAATTTTTATATGGTGGATTTTATAAGCTGAATTCATGATTGATTTTGTGTAGCTATATTATTTTAGGGTATCAGCCAATAAAAGAAACCACTTGCATTAAAAAAACAAATTGAAGGATTACATTGCAAAAAAAAAAAGAGAAGTCTACTCATGTATGAGTAATCTAAAAGCGAGGTGGTCTCGGATTAGGAGGGTTGTATTGTATCATCACCCCTCGATCATTCCTTGGAGCAAGAGACATAGCAATGTCGTGGAGAGTAGTGTAAATTCCATTCATACAATCAACACTTCTTTACTGTTGATTGCAGAAGCACTGAGTGGACCAATAGAAGAACCTGTCTATTCTCGAAGTCATTACCGCGTTATTGCGTTTGGTTAACTTCTCCAGATCCTCTATCATCTTCTTGAGGTTCTTCACCTCCTGCTCTAAACAGGCAATTTTGTCCTCCGAGCTATGACCTGTACTAATCTCCTCGGCCTCCTCAATCTTCTTCATCTTCTTCTCCTTTTGATTTTCTTGAGATCCCTCGAGAGGCCTTTTGCCCTTGTCCCTGCCTAAACTTAAGTTTAAATCAAGTTCTTTTTCCTTGGCCTCCACTGTGAGATCAATGTACTTCCTTGAGGCCATGATTTGGAAAATTTAAAAATTTTTGTAAGAGTATGAGGCGAGAGGAATGCTGGAAGATTGTAGGCTCAGAGATTATTACTCTTTGTGGTGTGGTAACTTTGAACGCTGGGACGGTTTTTATAGAGAAAAATTAGGACTTAGAGACAAAGAAGATATCTTTTCACCTCACCCCTACACGATCAACCTATGGATTTCTGCAAGCTGGAAGCCAAAAGTCTAGGGTAGGCGTGCACACCAACAATGCGTTGCATTAATGCCAAAACCACGAAAGTCAATATTCGGTGGATTTGCGGCCGATTTTACTTGGTTTTCCCATTTCTCCCGTTGGCATTTTCCGAAATTCAAAGAAGTTGATAATATAGCCATTAAAGATTGCCTTGGATGCTTTTATGATGAACTGAAATGCATTTCTCTGTTTTATTGTGTTGTTCTTGAGAGCCTTCAGTTGAGTATAATATACATAACTGATTGAATCATGTTGTAATTACATGTATGTATGTTATTCATGCATAATGAGTGAAGGCTACGATCAAGGAGAATATGTGATGATCCTACATATACTCATAGAGAATGAGAAATCAAAATGACTTGGATAGAATGAAATGTGTAGAGGATAATACATCTTCATAGTTACACATACTTACCTATAATGCTCTCGTGGGCAAATGAAAGGCAATGATTTTCTTGCATCATGATAATACTTGATACATGTGCCATAAGCAATTAACTTTGTTTTAATATATATATATATATATATATATATATATATATATATGTAAGTCCAGAGTAAAGACACCAATTAGAATATAAGATAAGGCTAATATAAGACTACCCGATCATAGAGTGATATCGTGATTTGAGATTACACTATAAGACAAGTATAGAGTGAGGAAATCATAGATTGAAACGGCGATTAGTCGAAAATTTTGAGAAAGGTCAAGATTAGCCGAAATTTTTTTTCAGGAAATCTTTGACTTATGTTATTTGCATTAAATTATATTTACTATTTATCTGCATGTCTGACATTAATTGCTGGCATTGCGACGTATGTGATCTGTAAACCTCATAGCGAGCGGCGTATAGGTTGTGGTGGCTTTAGCTCGAGGAGCTTCGGTTTGCCTATAAATCTTGTATGCCCGTTACCCTACTCATCGCACCAAGCAAATCTACTTCTTTCATTACATACATATTTCTCAATCCCCATTCCTTTCTCATTCGAAGTTATTTCTGAAATCCCTAGAGCAATGGCCGATAATAAGTCTTTCAACTTGAATTTTGAGACTGGCAATATAGAGCTTGATTTAAATCTAAGTCTCGAAAATAACAAAGGGAAGAGACCTATAGACAGGTCACCAGAAATTAAGAAGAGAAAGAGGGATGTAATAGAATTGGAGGAGGACAGTACTACAACATCCTCAGAAAATAAGCTTGCGTTCCTGGAGCGTAAGATCGAAAACCTGGAGCATAAGATAGAGAGCCTGGAATACAAGACAGAGGACCAGAAGCGACTAATAAATCGTCTCTTTGAAAACCAAGAGAAACTGATAAACCGTCGTTTCGGGGAACTAGCTAATCGAGTTGATAGACATTCAATGTTTGCAACTCAAAATTTTCGTGACCAACAAGCAAGGTGTATTGAATGTATGAACGGAGTAACTTCTGCTCTTCGTCAAATTTTTCAGGCGCTTCCTCCAGAAACCCTTTCTAGGCTACAACGATTAGCTTCCTCCTTAAGGTCTGAAGCACCTTCCTCTTCTAGACCCGGAGCACCTTCTACATTTCAAAAGCCTCATCGTTTTTAATTTATTCTTTCTTTTGTTTGTACCTAAAGTTATATTTGGTCTAAGCTTCATGTATTAAAATTATCTATGTACTAGAAATAAAATTTAAGCTAGTATTTAGATCTTCTTTGTTGAAGTGATTTCTTTTACTGAAAGAACTTGAGGAATGAGAAGATGTTGGACTTATATTTCATACTTGATTATGGAAATTCTAAAGCAGAGTATGGTAATATCCTTTTGACTGAGCAGAGTTACTAAAATGATATTACATTACACTTCTGAACTATGGAGGAGTGCTAAATAAGTATTTTATAAACTTATACATAGAGAACTATGGGTTTGCCCTAATCATTAAAGGGGTACAACTCTATATGAGTCATTGAGGTGAGAGGAATTTCTATATATATTTATTTTATAATTATGCGTAAGGAGTATGTTATTTACTTATCACATTTTCTAGGATTGTTCTTCCTAGAGATTTATGTAATAATTTCATGTGATTTTTCCTTTTATATGACGCCTTCAGCTGAGAGTATCGCCTTAAGGTAGAATGATCGCCTTCGGGCAAGAGTATTACCTATGGCCAAAATGATGCCTTCGGGTATGGTGCTTGTATTTGTAAAAGTTATAAGCTATGTGTGTGGAAACATGTGTTCTGATATTCAGTATGAACTGGAAAGACCACGTGCCACTTTTGAAGACGACATCTATTTGAGATTTTATATGGATATCTGATTAAATGGTTTAATTTTGGTAAAAGGTTATGGGGATGAGACACTTTATGGTACAAAAGGTTGTGGAGAAGATCAAACTGATGAAGAAGAGATTACTTCCTGTTTAGAAAAGGAAAAAATTCCTATGAAAATTATTGATAATACAGTCTAGAGTTCACAGTCGATGCTATAGTGTTCTTGTAAATCTTACCAAGGATATGAAGAGGTTTGGAAAGAAAGAGATACAAAGGATGAGATATAGACGAAGTAATCACACTTATTTCAGTCTTGAGATGAGTTTTGAATTCGGGGAACCGAATTCTCTTAAGGGGGTGATAATATAATACCCATGAAAAATAAAATATAAATATTTGTTTACAAACTACTGTTACTATTTCAGTATATGGTACTATTCACCCATATAATACTATTTATGTATATGGTACTATTTATTTATACAATCAAAATGTCAAGTACTAGATGTGGTTTGGTCATAAGA
The DNA here is from genome assembly GCA_037074585.1 of Biancaea sappan. Classification (NCBI taxonomy): domain Eukaryota; kingdom Viridiplantae; phylum Streptophyta; class Magnoliopsida; order Fabales; family Fabaceae; genus Biancaea; species Biancaea sappan. The sequence goes on along the minus strand of CM073496.1, from coordinate 49,160,191 downwards.
GAAAACTAGAAAGAAGTTTGTGGGAGAAAATGATGTTTTATGTATAAAAATACCCTCAGGGACTAAAGTGAAAGGATTGAATTGAAACGAAACTTAAAGGTTTAAGGTGAAAGGATAGTTTTTCCTTTAAGTTTTGAATAGTAACAAAACAATTCTAAACCGTCTGCCGCGTTTTGCACAGTAAATTACATTATTAGAAATGTCATTTTCATGAATAGTAAGTTGAATATTTTATTAGTGCATAGTATCAAATAGTACCTTTGACTTTTCCTATAAATAGGCCCTTTCATTTTACTTCTAAACTCACACCTTCAACTTCTCTTCTTCTCTCCTTAAGTTTCTCTTACTCCAATGCTAGGCCTCTGAGATTTTGGGCCTTTCCTTTTCAGCTTATGTAAGGATACTATGCCCTTTCTATGTCTTTCAAATTTTAGAAGTTATTTTCTTAAGTATGCTCTGTGGTTGTGGCTTTGGCTGATCTTCCACATCAGAAAAACTGTCCTTAGCTGCTTACATATTATTTTGATTTTCTGATTACCGAAATAGGATGTAAACTGTGAAGAATATATATCTAGGAAAGTTCTGGCTAAGGAAAGACCTGGTTTTTAAGTGTCCATTGTGACCTTCCACTCTTTCCTGGGAACTTACCTGGTGTACTCTTTTACATATTGTATTCTCTATTTCTGGTATAAACAGTGATCGTATGTACAAATAGTATTCGTACGTATGAATAGTACGAATAGTAACCATATGTATGAATAATGACTATACATATGAATAGTATCGTATGTATAAACAGTGTCTGTATGAAACACAATCCTAACTTGTTTTCTCTAATCTTTCATGAAAATCTCCGTAGCGGAATACTAAAATTTATCTGTGTACTTTTGTCCGTAACAACTTAGAGAAGTGATACTCGTACAGAATCTAGGTGAGTGAAACGACCCCGTTTTAATAGAGTTTTAACGTTACTGGTGATAAAAAGTATGTCGTAGGACACTCCCAAGATTCATAGGGGAAAATTAGATTCAGAATGACGAATTTAAGGAGATAATTAATCCAGAAGTACGGATAAGACGAAATAAGTATTTCATGATGATGTGAAGTTTGAATCTTTCAAAAACAGTTTAATGGTTATCTTGATTTGTGGTTTATAAATCTATAATATAGTTATATACTATACCTGTTATATGGATGAATATTATATTGTATTTCTGATTATGATATGAAATACTGTACTATTGATTGTGATTGAGCGGGACAGTACCTCCTCTTACGGCAAGGCGGAAAATCCGGTTGAAAGGGTGTCTTGACCAATGAGTGTGGAGACAACGATTCCCTCAGTAGGGATATAGCCCGGATTGGTGATAAATCCGTGAGGCACCCTAGCTAAGAAGATGAGGTTGTGCGTCATGGTGGAAATATACAGAATTGGTGAGCTGGCCTGTGTGCGCTCTCCGGGATATATTGCCATTGATGAGTACTAGTAACGTTTGTTGAATTGGTTGTGCGTCATGGCGGAAATATACAGAATTGGTGAGCTGGCCTGTGTGCGCTCTCCGGGATATATTGCCATTGACGAGTACTAGTAACGTTTGTTGAATTGGATGAATTTTTATCTTCTTGTATGTAATTTCTAACTATGTCTATTGGTTGAGTATGAGCCTTCTGGTATACTTGCATGACTGGTGATGTATTTGAATTTTATTAACGCGAGGCTGATTCGCTCACGGAGTTTAAAAGCTCACACTCTCTATACAAATTTTTTTGTTCAGATCAGGTTGACAGCGAAGAATATCCGCTAGAGGAGTATATCACTTTAGACCTTCCCACTGTCGGGTAGGCCCCTCTATTGTTATAGATTATGTTGCTCTGTAATCGTCTAGGACATCTAGGTCAGGGGTTTGGTATTTGGCTTGTATTTCAGTATGATAATGTATTTTGTATTGAGAATCTATCAGATAAGAAACTTTGATATATTTTCTTCGTATTTATTAAGTAATGATTATTTTGAGAATATAAAGATAATGATTAATAATCTAACTCATGGGTTGAATTTGTCAAAAGGCTTACAGTGATGGATATTCATCATTGTGCCGATCATGTGCCCAGAAAACGGGTCGTGACATATTGATAAGCTTCTTTAGCATAGGAAGGAAGGAAATTGGCTGTTGATCCATAAAAATAAAACCACTCTGAAAACCAAGCTGGAAACTCAGTTTGACCTTTATTGAACCATATGAACCAAGAGTGAGAAAAGGGACAAATAAGAAACATGATCAACTAGGCTGCTCTATAATTCCAATAATTATAATTTTGAGGTCGAAATTGTCTTGAAAATGATTGTTAAGTATGAGGAGCTTTGTTCCATTGAGTCAGGTTAATAACATGATTGATCTTTGTTTTGGAGAATAAAATTCTTGAAGGGTTTACTGGGTCATATTCATGGGTTAAGGTTATTGAATTAGTATCAACTAGGATGAACTCATAGAATAGCCTTGATTTTTCTAAGTCTATTTGAAAGTAGTGCCTTCCGTCTGGAAACACTAGTTAAGCAACTTCCCTAGCGGTAATGTTGGGAGTTTGAATCCATTCTGGTTCTATGGCTACTATAGGAACATTGCAGTCTTTTTTGATATATTTTTCTTTTTGAGTAATATTTTGAACATAATTTTTTACTAGAGTGCGTGGAACCGTTTTTGAGAATTGAACATGAGCAATTTATTGGGAAGAAGAAAAAGTGGCCAAAGCTTGATGATAGGTTAATGAAACAAAACAATTTTGAGAAGTTATTGAAGGAGAGAAAGGTCTAATGCCTCGTGGTCTAATACCACTGCCGGAAGAGCATGTATTGAGCAGTGTAAGTGCCAATATTGGAGATGTTGGACCCAGTGGGGATCCATATTGATCTTTACTAATTTATTTGATTTTTTCTTTTCAATTTCTTGATTTTCCTTGCAAGAATTCTCTTGTAAGAAAATCTGAAAGAGCATTTTCTTTTCCTTTGATATGTTGGATTTTGAAATCAAAACAAGAAAGTATTGATTGCTAACGGGCAAAAATTTGTTTTGAGACCAAATTTTGAACATCTTTTTCTAAAACGTTTTTTGCAGCTTTGCAATTCATTTTTAAAAGAAAAGATTTGTTGAACAAATCTTTTTGAAATTTTGTGATACATAGCACCATAGATAAAATTTCTTTTTTGATTGTTGAATATTTTTCTTGAGCTTCTGTCCAAATTCCTGAATAATACCTAACTATTTGCTCTTTATTGCTACCTTTAGGTTTCTACTTAAGTATTCCTCCTGAACATATGTTTGAGGCGTCTGTCTCAACTATCATAAAGGTGTTTAGATCTGATATTCTTAAACATGAAAGACTTTTGACTTTTTGTTGAAGGGTTTTGACTACTTCGATCATTGAACTATCCCAAACAGGAGTCTTCTTTCTTAACCTTTGATATAATGATTTGAAAATAATTCTTAAGTCTTGAACAAAGTTTGGTACATAATTAAGACAGCCTAAAAACCTTTGTAGCTAATTTTTATCACTGATTTCCTTTGGAAATTTATTAGCAAATTCTATTAATCTACTTATGGGCTTGATCATTCCTTGATAAATATCATAACATAAAAATCTAATTTCAATTTAGAATAATTTCATTTTTTTAGCTAAAACTACTAAACCATTTTTCTTGACAATTTCTTAAAATTGATCAAGGTATTTAAAATATTGTTCTATTGATCTGAAAAATACTAAAACATCATCTATATACACTATGGTGAACTGGGTGTAAGGATTGAAATTTTCATTCATTATATTTTGAAATTCTGAAGGGGCATTTTTTAGACCAAATGGCATAACATTCCATTCATAATGACCAAAAAGGATAGTAAACGCTGTTTTGTACTTATCAGATTCTGCTATTTGGATTTGGTAATATCTTAATTTCATATCAAATTTTAAAAATAAATAGGCTTGTTGAACTCTAGATATTAAATCTCCTCTATCGGAGATTGGATACCTAATCTATCTTGACACTTTGTTGAGGGGTTTATAATTTATGACCATTCTAGGGGCTCCTCATTCTATTTCTGCTTGATTTTGAATATAAAAAGCGGAGTAACTCCAAGGGGATTTGCTTGTCCTAATTAGCTTTTTATTTAACAAGTCTTGAATTTCTTTTTTGCAATATTCTAAGGTTTCTTTATTCATTTGGATTGGCCTAGCTTTTGTAGGAATTTTGTCTTCTGTAAAGCTTGGTTCATAAGGTAATGAGACTAAGTGTTTTTTCCTATTCTAAAATACATTTGGATGTTCTGAACATAAGTCTTTTTCAAATTTTTGTTGAACTAATATAATCCTATCTTCGATAATTGGCCTTTCTATCTATTCTTCTATTTTCTTAAAATGAATTTCTTTATTTAGCATTTCATCTGTTTTTGTTTTCTTGTTATTAAATTTAATTTTGAAATAGCTAGAGATCTGAGCAAATTGACGTCTTTTGTTTTTGAAGGGTTTAAAAATTCAAAACAAATTTCTTTTTCAGAAACCTTTGTTGAAATTCCTAATTCTAAGACTTTAAAAGGGTAAATAAAGGTTAAAAAGGGTGTTCTTAAAATCATAGGTTCATTTAAATTTTTAACTAAAACAAAGGCTGTGTTGAAACAGATGCCTTGATTACATATCTTAGCATTTGATAATTTGTACCTAATGGGTAGTTGGTTTCTTCCTGCGCTGCTAAGGCTTTTAGTGGTTTTTTCATAGTATTGAGTAGGGATCAAACCTTCTTGAACACAATTTAAATCATCTCTGAGTCCATCAGAGCTATTATTTTAAAACTATATTCTTTATTGATCGTTACGGTTACTTGATAGTACCATTTTTGAATTTGGATCCTAGAGATTATATTTAAATAATGATTACTAGGTTTTGAACTACTTTCTATAGTTTCTTCTTGATCATTATCTTGCTTGATATCTTTCTTTGCCGTTATGCTTAAAATATCTAAGGATAAATCTATATCTTTTTTGTTTTAACATTTGAATTTCTTCTTTAATTATTTTGATTTCTTCATTTAATTCTTTTATTGTAACTTTATCTTTAAATGAGTTATTTTGAAGTCTATGTATTATTTCTTGAATATTGTAGGGTTTTATTTTTGGTTTTGGTTGGGGTTCTTCTAAATCTATTATGTCTTTTATTTTTAACAAATATTCTTTTCTAATTTCTTCATTTATCTTATTTTTCTATTATTTCTACTAAGGTTTGAATTTTATCTCTATTTATAACATTTATGATTTTTGAGTAACTAATTTTTGAACATTCTTTACAACTGCAAATTCCTATTTCTTCTGAATGACTTTCGTCTTCAGATTCTAAGCTATCTAATGAACTATCTTGATTATCTATTTGATAAATTTTATTTGATCACTATCCCTATCTGTGTCATATTCTAACTCAGAGTTTTGATCTTTTAATAAAATACTCATTAAACTTTATTTATATTTATTAACTATTTCTAACAAGTTAATCTTTTCCTTAAGTTGACAGTGTTTTGATATATGACCATACCTCCCATATTTAAAACAAACTATATGTTTGTGATCTATACTTTGCCTATTCTGTTTAGAGCTGTTATGCCTAAATTTTCTGGAACTTTGATGTGCTTTATTTATTTGGAATGATCTAACAGGTTTGTCAGGGTATCTATGATAGGTTTTCTTAACTAGCCTGTGTTTTTCAATTCTCCTATGTTTTTTATATTTTGAAGAGGGGACTTGAATCGTTTCTATACTATATTGATCACAAAAGTTTCCTAATTCTCTACGACAACTTTTGAGTTCAGTTTTGAGCTTACATTGAAGTTTCATATCATTACATAATATTATGGCTTCATTAGTAACATAAATTATTAACTCTCCAAAGGTCATGTGTTGATAAGGTATTGTATTATTGCATTATTTTTTGATACTTGCTTTAACTCTATCTGTAAATAAATTTGGTAATCCTCCTAAAAATCTTTCTTTCCAATAGTCTGCATTACTATCAGATCTTGTATATAATTTTATAAGGAACATGTCTTTATACCATCTAAAAGCAGATATGGTTGGACATCTTAGATTGACCAATTGATTAGCTATTTTTTGTTGAAAATCTGTAGGATTTCCTATAAAGTGCTTTGTTAACGCATAAATTAACACTGCTACTTCATCTTGAACTTCTATTAATTGACCATTTACTTCTTCTTGCCTAACTGCAAACTTAATTGTTGATCTATTGGTTTCTGTGAGATAATTATCCCACCATTATTTTAATTGACCAGTAAATTCAGTTGTTAAAATTGTAACTATATCTCTTTCACTATTATTTTTTATCTTGCATGCAGTAGCACACATTGACATGTTTTGAATTATTCTTAAAATTTGATATTCACTATGACCATCTATATTCCATTTTATTATTGAATCTCCTGAGTAACTAACTTTTGTTATTAACATGTTTTCTTCATATTGAATGTCTGGATAACTAGGTCTTAGTAGTAGTTTCTGGTGATTGGTCTTGGATTCCTAAATTTTATCCTATTTAAGTTTTGATCATTTTCTATCTAGTTGTTTTTTGATATTGTGTTGAGCTGAGGACCTTTTGATCTATTATTTGACACATTTAGTAGATCTAGTCTTTTGGTAGTTTCTTCAACTAAATTTTGGAAGATTTTTCCTAAATTTATTGATCTTAATTCTTCTCTTATGTCAAATCCTCAACAGTGTGACCGATTCAACTTATCTCTAAATTAAAACATCGTCAAGGTCTTAGCTTTCTTACAATGAAACCATAAAGAAATAAAATATTCATATTTACACATAGTCCATCCACAAAATCCTAGGAGGCTTATGTGACCACAGAGCTACTTCTAGAACTTACAAGATCATAGAATGAAAAGGAACCAACTAAAAAATACAAGAGGGTTGGTTTAAGATAAACTTGCTATTCCCCTGGACAGTCCCCAGCATCAGCCATAAATTCTGAATTGTTGTAAAATAACAAGATGAGTAATGAAATACTCAATGAATGGATAAAATTATCAATTGAAAGTAAATTTAGCAATTAGTATCATAAAGATAACATCGAATTAAAACTCACATCAGTTACAAATGATATACGCAGTATAAATCATACAGTACCAAATACAAAATCTCATACCAACTGGATCGTCCACGGTACCAGTGGATCGTTGCACGCGGCTTCCTAGCCGCATCCACCCTTATCTCTCCATGAAAGGTATATCTCCACCCTTATAACTCTTCTAATTTCTCCCGTAGGGTGCACCACCATGAAAATATTGTAACAATGTTCTACCATAACGCAAGCATTCACACAACCTCAACATAATAACAGCAATATCAACATTGACTTTACATATTTTATAAGAATTATCATTTAATCAAACAAGAGGTTTGAAATCCATAATACCTTTAAATACAAGGAATACAAGTCCTTGAAAATGAATACACAATATATCGTTTAAGTCCACCTTCTCAATTTTCTTTATGATACTTGATGATAATACTTTTGAAGAAATATTGATGAGATAAGGTTATCACACTCACCTCAAATGTGGCCCTAACTACCTTTATTTTTGCAGCTAAATTATGGGAGATGTTAGGAAATAACTCTAAAAGATTTTCTTGAGCCTTTCTCGAAGATGTGTAAGATGATGGAATGTAATTTCTTTCACATCCAAACTAATCACAACATTTCAAAATATGTGGAGATGCATTAAAGAATCCATCCCTACAAGATAATCATGCCCAAAACATATCAAGGTCACAAAATAGGAAAATTCTTTGCTATAATTTGATCTTTGATCACTCCTCTAACTATAACTCTCAAATAATAATGAATTTTCAAGTGAAACTTGTACTATTACAAACTAGACTCAAAGAGCTTTCTAACGATATCTTATTTACTAAAAATAGAGTCCGAATGAAAGAGTTATGAACATTTTAAAACTAATGCTACAGTAACGATCAACGGTCTACGCAGCTACAGTGTCGTTGACTAAGTCAATGCTACAGTAATATTGACCGAGTCAATGCTACAGTGACGTTGACCAAGTCAATGCTACAGTAACTGAGAAAATCTAGAAAATTTTTCTCGATAAACAGTATTTTCTGGAAAATTTTTAGAATGAACAATGACGTTCTTCGTGTTCTTCATCCAAAAATCTTAAAATCACATCTAAAACAATATTTTTTTCATTTCTTCCATGGGTTTTGTTTCTTAATGTCTAAGAAGTGTTTTGACACCAAAACGCCCAATTTTTACTAACAATCCAAGATCAAATCTCAAATTTTCATCAAGAACATTAACTTTTTTTTAATATCCGAATTCTACGAATTCTCCTAGTTTTCTCCAAATTTCTTGTTCCAATAATATCATAAACCACCTAGGAATGTTTTAGATTAACATCCGTACTTAAATTCATCCATTAAAACTCAAAATCCTAATTCTCTTCCATAGGTCCGAAAATAGAGAAAAAAGAGAAATAGAGCAGATAAAATTTACCTCTTTGCCTCTAGAACTCCTGAGAATCAGAAGTATGGTTAGAAAATACAAGATCATCAGAAGAAAATTGGAGAAAGGATTGAAGGATATAGAAGAATAGTAGATGAAGAAGAAGAGGGAGAGCCTTAGGGAGGAAAGAAAGAAGAGAGGAAGATGTGTTTAATGATTGTATGTGTGGGCCCCACTAATTTTTTGGGATAAAATTGCTCATAGCTCACTAACTTATAAGATTTGTTCACTTAGGTCCTTGAGAATTTGTAAAAATTTCCTAAATTAAAAATTAAAATTTCTATTCCCAAATTTTCTTTACTAATTCAAAGAAAAAAAAACATTTTTCACGTAATTAAATTTTTCAATAAATTTTAAATATTCATAAAAATTATTGGGGCATTACATCTTGTTAGAGTTGGTATTTTGTATAAAAGTTGTTGTGGAATGGATAAACTAATTTTGTTTTGAAAAGAGGTACTTGTTGAGGTTTCTAAAGATTTATTATTGACTACAGTTTTTATTCTGTTTAATTGTTTTCCTATAGTATTGAGAGCTAAATTTGTATAATTACTTTGAGATTGTTTTCCTACAGTTGTTCTGCTATGTGTATTGATCGTTTTGATGTCTTCTACAAAAGGATTGTTAATTTTGTTGTTTTGACAGTACATACTAAACCAAGTAGAAAAGAATATGTTTTCTTTGATTTGTTCTAAATATTTATAATATTCTTCTTTCTATTGTTGAACTTGTTCTGTTAAAAAAGTTTTAAAATATCATTCTCTCATGGGTTTATTGTAGTCTTTCATGAACTCAGTGTTTAACTTTTATTTATCTATTGTAAATTCTTTTGTTAATACTAAGGGGGCGTTTGGTATCTCGGAAATGGTGGGGATGGAAAGGAAGTAAGAAAATGGAATGGAAAAGAGAATGAAAAATCAAAAATAGAATGGAAAAAAACATGTTCGATATGCACTGGAAAAGAAAGAAAGAAAATAAGATTATTATATTTTTTTAAAGATAATAGAAAATAAATATAAAAATAATTTACTATTTTGCTCTTCACTAACCTCCAAGAGCCTTCAGCAGAGCCGGTCGACCGGCTGCCAGGGCCGATCGACCGACTGCAGTGTCTAGCAGCCGCCGGTCGACCGGCTGCCAGACGCTTGGCCCTCTGGTTCATCTTGCCTCTCTCATATGCTCTCTCTCTCTCATTCTCTACCTCTCAGATTTAGCTCTCTCTCTTAATCTCCTCTCTCGCTAGTTCTCTCTCCCGATCTCTTCTCTGTGACTCTCTACCTCTCTCTTACTGTCGGTTTCTCAAACCCCCCTCAGTCTATTAGCGTCTCTGAAGAGACGAGAACTATGCCGGTGTGAAGATCTTGATTTTTTAGCAGAAAGATTTCAAAAATGAAATTAAAGGAAATGCATAAAGCAGAGGATAGAAAGGAAATTGCAGGTGCACAAAAAAGGGCAGTTTCAGAAGTTACGCGTTCTTTCCATTCCCGAATGCGCTTTTCTATTGCTAAATGAACGGAAGAGTTCCGTACAAAAACAATGGAAGAAGGAGTGCTAAGTTCTGTCTTCCAGTCACTACAGTAATCATACCAAATAACGGGAAAAAAAAAGCACAGTAATGGAAAGGCGCTTTCCTTTCCTACTTCCACAAGCATACCAAACGGTCCCTAAGATTTGGGATCTAGTTGGTGAGTGGTTTATTGAAAGTTCTTCATTAACAGGTTCATAAACTAGTTGTGGGATGTTTGGTTGAAAGTTTACTCCTCTTAAACTATTTTAATCTTGAGGGTTACTTACAGCAAATCTATAATCACTATCTACTGAGTACCTATAGTTGAATTCTAATTCTGGATTTCTAAACATTTTTTATCTAAAAAATTGAGATCTTTTCATGTTTAACTTAACATTTCCTTCAAGGGATTGAACATATTCTTCTAAGCTTTTTGATTCAATTTTCTTAGGGGATTGAATTTTTTTTTTCTAACTCCCAAGAGTCTAGAAAAGCAGCCATGATTTCATCATGTTTTAAAGGTTTTAGAGTCATGATCATTGTTTTTTGAAGATTGGATTCCATTAGTATTGCTTCGTTTCTAGGTGATTTTTTCTTAACAGAGATTCTTACGCTAGTTTTTGATATTTTGTAATGAATTCTAAATATGATGACAAGATTGTCTAATCCTTCATCAAATATTCCTTCAGTAGTCTTAACATGTAATTATAAAGTAGTTTCTACATTTCTTAACGTCTTCATATAATTTGGAAAACATTGAAAATATATTGGTCCATCATAAAGATTAGACTCTACTAAACTTATTGTTGAATCTTTGAACGATATAACATATTTATCTTGTAAAAGTAAAAGTATTGCATGATTAATTCCTAACCTGTGTATTGGCTTAATTGCTACTTGAATTAATCTTATGTATATAAAATTGTATCCTTCTTTTTTGCGTTGATCTATTAAATTTTTATCTAACAAACTTATTGTATCTTAAGAAGTTTCTATATTTTTTGTAGTTTCAATTGTGCTAACAATATCTTATGTTTTGAAATTAAATGTTGAATGTTTGTAAACTTCGTTAGGTCTAACCCTAGACATTTTCAACTTCTTAACCTTTCTTCTACTTCTTGTATTGATATTTCTGCATTATTGTGTTCATCTTCATCTAGAGTAGTGCTATAAGTCGAAGATGTTGATGGTAGACTGATCTCAGTACTATTTCTATTAAAAAGTCTTCTTATTAACTCAGACATATTTAAGGATTTATTTCTTAAGAAATCTTTTAGTAAATTAAGGGTTAGCATTGGTTAGCCTTGTGACTGCGTTGGTAAGTCGTAAAGCCCAAAGAAAAGTAAGTGTTCCCGTAGGAGGTGGTCCCGATAAACCTTAACAGACCTAAAAGAATTTTAAGAAGTATTTATATATATATTATATTTTGTAAATATTTATATAATTCAATAAATTAGTTTTAAATAAATGATAATAAATAATAATAGTATATCAAAAAATGAAATATAAAATTTATGTCCTTTTTGGTAATTATACATTTCAAATCATGTTTGCACACCAACATTTAAACATCATGTTCTGCACCAAATCATATTTGTCTGCTCCAAACAACGTTTGCCCAAATATCACTCAAACATGAACTACGTTCATCCAAACTTAGATTTTTTTTTTCTAACCATGTCCAATCAAATTTAACTTGCTTATCGAGTTACCAAACACACCTTAAGAAGTGTTTGAAATATAGTTGGGTAAACTTATGTTAGATATGAGAAGAATTGATTTTGGACAAATTAGATTTGCATGAACATGATTTATATTTGTAAACAGTTATTAGAAAATTAATTTTGAAAATTGGATTTCATTTGGATATAGTATAAGCATTTTTAAATTTGTAATTACCAGAAAATATATAAATATTATATTATTTTATTTCATTTATCTTTATTTTATTTCTCTCATATCAAAATGTAATAAAATAAATTATATTAATATTTTACTAATAATTTTTTAACTATTGGTACTAATATTTGATTTAAAATATACATTTATGAATGTTGTAATGAAATAAATTTATTTATTTTATCTCTATTTTTTATTAATTATTTTTTAATAATTATTTAATATTACTCTTGAATTTAAGCAAAATAAAATCAACAAAATCATATAAAAAATAATTTGTTGCATATTCACTTATTAGCACACATGTAGAGATATATTCATTCATATCATTATCTTCAATGAGATAACTTGCAGTTTCTCTTGATACTATTTGGTCCATATCCATTCAATTATAAAAATTAAAAATTAGATACAAGTCTACATGAATAAAAAAAATAACATTCAAAGTAGTGTGTTAATAAAAATCACACGAAGGTAGAAAATGAAGCATCCATTTTTCCAATTAATGATATTCTAAAACATAATCCATAAAGACATACAACATGAAAAGATGTTCAAGAACGCATAATGGTAGTCAACTAATCCTAATATTAAGACAACATAATATAAAGATGTCCACAATCATAATAAAAAGACATATAAATCTAACTACTCATAAATTCAATGGGTTGTACGCTGTTCGGCAGAGCCAATTCACTAACTTGTCTTCCACACCCCTTAATGCCACAAACATTTTCCTTGCTGACTTATACATCATTAAATCACAACATTTTGCATGAAGTTCTAAATCATTTAAAATCTCATCTATCTTGAGAAGCTCAGCAATAACTTCACCAATAGTGGCCCCAAGAGCGTCAGCATGGCATGAACGACATGTATCTACTATGACACTCACATGGAAGCAGACAGTTTAACTTTGCCTCTTTGTTCACTAAAACTAGCCTTCTTCCTTTTCTCGCCACTCTTCTGGCTTATGGTGTCTTGAGAGGTATTTAAGTTGATATTTCTTATCTCATTGGTTACTCCGCCGTTTAAATCTTCCTTACTATCTCCTAAACCTTCCTCTATATCCACAACAAGATTGTCCAAACATGGGTTATACCCATTATTGTCATTGTTCAACTCAGTAGGTAGTACCCCTAATGATGGTGCCCAAGCGTACTTCCGAGTGGCCACCACATCATTAAACAATGTGGTTAGCTCATGGGCAAATGAAAGGCCTTTGTTCCTAAACTTACCATACTGAGTATTTTCCTGTATATTTAGAAGTTGTCATCAGAACACAATACACTAAAAAAAAAATCTATAACTTAAGACTTTAAATTTGACAAATACCGATTATTTTTTGTCCCACCACTCATCGGGAGCTTCAACAGTGTTCTTGATATTATCTCATCCTAATTCAGTTTCATGTGAAAATAATTTATACCATGCTTGCCACTCTTTTCTTAAATTGTCCCACTTGTTTTTCAATTGGGATCTACTATAATTTCTTCCACTTAAGCTGTTGAACTTAGTTAGAACAACTTTCCACCCCCTCTTGGTAAGATAGTTTCATTATGCTCTCCTTTGAATGCTTGTTCTTAGGCAAGTTTGAATAAAATATTCAATTATTTTTGCATTCAAATTAGCCTTTGCCTTATCACCTGAAATAAGATCTACAGTGGCTTACTTGTTTTGAAAACTCATTTTTAATAACCGCAAATAAGTATAGGAGTGAACTCAAAATTACAATTTACTAACCACAAGCATAGGAGTTAACTCATTACTCTTGAATTTAAACAAAATAAGATCAACAAACTCACATATAAAATGATACAAATAAATATTAAATTAAAATTTAAATAGAAGTACATGGTCTAAATAAAGTACAAATAAGTTCTACCAATTTCACTAATTGAACTTTATATTTTTTTGTATCTACCCCTTGAACTTTACCTGCTAATTAAATATTCTATTATCATAGATGAATACTAAATCGTATTGTTAGGCTTACGCTAAGTACCTAATATATATTTGGATTATTAATTCAATTTAATTTTATTATTTTCATCAATTGAACTTATAGTAATCAAATTATTGTTCTACAAGAAAAATTAACTAGTCAATAATCACGTGATTAGAAAACATTAATTTTAATATTTTTGTTAATTGAATTTAATTTCATTATTTTCATTAACTGAACTTATAGTAATCAAATTATTATTCTACAAAAAAAAATTAACCAGTCATTAATCACCTAATTAGAAAACATTAATTTCAATCTTTTTACTAATTCAATTTAATTTAATTATTTTCATCAATTAAACTTATAGTAATTAAACTATTGTTCTACTATGGTTCCAAAAGATGCTCAATTTGGACTATTTGGAAGAATGCCCCTGGCTGGCTAATGTTCTTGGTTGCACTTTTTAGCTAGCTAGTCTCTTCTTTTGTATTTGTTTCCTTACTTACCAAAAAAAAAACTATTGTTCTACAAGAAAAATTAACTAGTCATTAATCACTTGATTAGAAAAAATTAATTTCAATATTTTTATTAATTGGATTTAATTTTATTACTTTCATTAATTGAACTTATAGTAATCAAATTATTATTTTACAAAAAAAAATTAACTAGTCATTAATCACCTAATTAAAAAACATTAATTCCAATCTTTTTATTAATTCAATTTAATTTCATTATTTTCATCAATTGAACTTATAGTAATGAAATTATTGTTCTACAAGAAAAATTAATTAGTCATTAATCACATAATTAGAAAACCCTTAATTTCAATCTTTTTATTAATTCAATTTAATTTCATTATTTTCATTAATAGAACTTATAGTAATCAAAATATTATTCTACAAGAAAAATTAATTAGTCATTAATCACCTAATTAGAAAACATTAATTTCAATCTTTTTATTAATTCAATTTAATTTCATAATTTTCATTATTTTTATTAATTGATTCCATCCTCAATAATCTTTTTTTTTTGAACCAAAATGCTCATCGTGAGACCAGATGCGTTGTCTGGACAGGATCTTTCCTTTTAGAATTTTTTTGCTGCCAAAAATTTTACTAACAGTAAAAACTGTTGCTAAAAGAAAAGGCACGCTTCTGATGATCTGCATCCGCTCATCGTCCAGGAAAACAAAAAAAGGAAGCACAACCCAAAAGCCAGAACCCAGAATGCTCATCGTCCAGGGAAAAAAGGGAAACACAGCACAAAAGCCAGTATGAATCGCAACACAATTAAAAAAAAACCAGTATGAACCGCAGCACAATTTAAAAAAAAACATAGTTCATCTTCCCAAACCAGACATCGGAGATGCTAGACTAGTGTGAATCGCCATTCCGGCTTTGATCGCACTACTCCGACACTGGCCATAACAGCAACAAAAAAAAGAGACGGACGAAACAGATCTAAGGGCAGAAACATACCTGAGGGAACAGGGACCAAGCGCAGAAACAGAGAATGAGGTTATGTTGAATCCAAAACGCCGGAGGAAGAAGAGAAAATGAGAGAATTTCAGAACACAACAAGAGAGAGAAGAAGAACGCAGCAAAAATGCATAGAAGAAGGAGAGGGTAGTGCAAGAAATTATGTGGAGACCAGTAGGTTGGTAACCACATTAATGCCGCGAAAGCTACCCCATACTGCGTTCAATAAAACCTAGGTCTACTGCATAATCGATTCTGCCCGAGGATGACAAACCGCAGAACCCAACATGCCATTTTTGTGTAAAACGCGATTATGGAGGGGAGGTCGTGCATTAATGAAATCCTGCCGCTGAACCAAACACCATCTAAAATGGTGAAATCTCTGACAATTTTATATAGCCACAATTAGCACATCACCTGAAACTTCCCATTGAACCTGCTATTGATTTACATGTTCAAAGGCATCATATATCTTTCCCTCCTTTCTTGTTACCCATCACAGGAATTGAGATAGTCCTAGGATCAACTTGGTTATCTACCATTGGTCTACATGTAGCTGACTGTAGTACCTCAACTATTAAATTCTATTTGAATAGTCCAGTTATAATATTACAAGGGGAACATGCTATTAGTCCCTCTGTGGCTCACTTTAACCATCTTAAACGCAAGAGGAACACAAATGCTATATATGAATTATTTGCTTTACAGTATCAACAGGTGGATGAGTTGCAAGGTACACCATTAGCATTACCTCATGATACACCTTCAGATTTAGTGTTAATCCTCCACCAATATAAGGAAGTGTTTGAAATTCCTCATGGCTTGCCTCCTCCTTATGCCTTTGATCACCAAATTACACTGAAGAAAGGTATTTTTCTTGTAAAGGTGCGTCCATACAGATATCCATTTTCAAAGAAAGCTGAGATAGAGAAAATGGTTCAACAAATGCTTGACGAAGGTATTATTAAACTTAGCTCAAGCCCTTTTTCAGCCCTTGTGATTCCTGTAAAAAAGAATGATGGTACTTGGCGATTTTGTACCAATTACAAGGCCCTCAATGCAGTAACAATTAAGGACAATTTTCCTATTCCTACAGTGGGTGAGTTACTAGATGAATTGTTTGGTGCCATGTATTTTTCTAAGCTTGAGATTTGTTCTGTTTATCACCAAATACTCATCAAAC
Organism: Biancaea sappan; assembly: GCA_037074585.1. NCBI lineage: Eukaryota > Viridiplantae > Streptophyta > Magnoliopsida > Fabales > Fabaceae > Biancaea > Biancaea sappan. Next base: position 49,143,599 of record CM073496.1, on the reverse strand, counting down.
CTGAAGATCATCACAGAACTACATTTCGAACCTGTAATGGCCATTATGAATGGTTTGTCGTGCCATTTTGAATCTATTGGAGGAATATGAGAGCTAATATTAAGACTTATGTCAGTAAATTTCTTGTCTGTCAACAAGCCAAACTCTTATATGCACCCAGCAATTTTGTTACAACCACTTCCCATACCTAATCAAATTTGGGAAGATGTTGCTTTGGACTTTATAGTTGGTCTTCCTCCTTCCCACGATTACACAGTCATTTTGTTAGTTATTGATCAGCTATCTAAACACGCTGATTTTGCCCCTCTTAAGACTAACTTTACGAGATTGTTTGGTTCAATGCAGGGGAGGGGAGGGATTTGAATGGAGGGGAAGGGAGGGGAGGGAAAATAGTTTTTTTTTTGTTTGGTTTAGTTGGTGATGCGTTATTTCCCGATAAGTGTATCAGGTTGCACAAGTAGTAAAGTGATGAGAAAGAGTTATCGTCCTCAGGGATTGACTTTCAACAATTACCAATTTCACTAGATCAAGTTATATTTGGACGGAGGAAAATGCAAAGATTTAACTGAAAGTAAACTAAACTAACGACAAGAAATTAACTAAACACCAAACGAAGAACTACGCCATAACACAACGGATAGGGGATTTACTTTCTTAACTCCTAATCTAATTAATTCATAGACAAACCAATCTTTGAATCGTTAAAGAATGCTTAGATACATTCGCTAATTCCTTTTAATGTTGGTCGAGTTCACGAAATTGTTTGAACCCAATGTCTTGGTGAGCAAATCTTCCTAGCCAAAACAATTAGCTAATGTCTTAGTCCAATTATTTGGTTCATAGTTTAAGTTTAAGAACTCATAAGACCACGCAAACAAGATTATCTATGTCTAGACTAACCCAATTCAAGGTAGAAGTTACAAGGGCATGTTTATATTAAGCTATGTCTAGCATTAATACAAACCCCAAATACATGTAAGTTAAATGATTGCAAATCACGTAAAAGGAAATAAACCAATAACAACTACCCCAATAATCAGAAAAGTAATTATATTTAAGCATTCAACAACAAAGCTTCAAAGGAAGTCAATATACATCAATCCCCTAAACCCTAGAGTTTATAACAAGAGGAAGAAATACATAACAAATACACAACAAAACATGATCAAGAGGAAGGAGAAAAAGGAAGAAAAGCTTCAAACTCAGTAGAGAAGAGGTCTCTCATCTCCTCCATCCTTGCCCTAGCAGAGCTCCCTTCACCTCCAACCAAAAGATCCCAAAAACTTCTGCAAAAGAGCTATTTATAGCAGAAGACTCGCAAGTATGAGCCGGGGCGCCTGGGCGCCAAGCAGAAAGTTGATAGAAAGTTGAGGTGCTGGCACCTCAAGGCACCCTGTGTGGTGCCTGGGCGCCAGCCATAAAAGTTCAGGTCGAGAGTTAAGCTTCTGGCGCCTGAGGTGCCATATGTGGCGCCTAAGGTGCCATATGTGGCGCCTAAGGTGCCATATGTGGCGCCTAAGGTGCCATATGTGGCGCCTAAGGTGCCATATGTGGCGCCTAAGGTGCCATATGTGGCGCCTGGGCGCCAGCGACCAGACTTGATCATTTCAGCACTTTACCTCCGAATTATTAGCACACCAGCTAACAGCAGACCAGAAAAAAAAGCCTACAAGAAAATAAAGCACAAAGCATTAAAAGGCAAGGGAAAAGAGAGTAAAACAAGATAAAATAAAGAAACTACTATGTACAAAGAGAAAAGCCAAAAATAAAAGACAAAGCAAGCAAAAGGATAATAAAAATGGGACCAAGGAGAGGAAAAAGCCCTAAAGAAGCAACTTAAATTAACCAAAATAAAGGACTCATCAATTCCCCCAAACCAAAACTTTTGCTTGTCCTCAAGCAAAACACAAATCTAAAAACTACGCTAAACTAAGCCTACGGATTTTTCAAGACAGAGAAGAAGTGCTTAACAACATGAAACATTAAACCAAATTGAATCAATTTCACATAGTCATCTTCATAAAACTAAACTTGATATTGGGCAATTGAGAATTCAAAGATTGAACATGATACTTTTCTAAGCGTTTTTAAAAGACAAATTGCAAACACCCTCACTTTCTCAAATTACTCTCCGCAAAATTAAAAGAAAATATCTTTTTCATAATGAACTCGACTCTCAAGGAAAACTTCTCAAATAAAAGAACTTTTAAGAAAGAGTGATCGAAGTGAAGATAGTGCACCTAATCCACACATCTCCCCCGCAACCTATGCAAGAAGAAATAAAAGAGAGGCTAAGGAAACAAAGAGTTGTCCGTGCGCCTAAAACACATAACAACACCTTGACCATCACCTTTATTTGCTAAGAAAATGTAATTCATTGGTTAGAACAAGTGTTGTGTGCCTAATCTACACCACACTTCCTCAACTTAAATCATACTTCTATTTTATTTATTTAAGATAGTTTTGCTTTTTGTTTTTCTCATTTTTTTGAGAGAATGAAATCCCTTATTGAGCAAAAAGTTGTCATAAAAAGAGATAGAAATTTTCAAGATTTTGAAAGAGTGCTTTAAGAACGTTGAGAGGGTCGACTACTTTTAATTAAAAAGCTTGAAATTTCTCAAATAAATCTAGAAATTCTGAAAAATCAAATTTAAGGTAAATTTTAAACAAGATGACCATGCAAAGGATTAATTGAAAATGGAATAACATAAAACCTATAAAGCACATTCTAATTTATCAAGAATAATCCCCAAACATGTGATGGTCAACAAAAACAGAGACATTCCTTATGAATATAAAGAAAGCTTAGAGGTAACAACCTAAAAAGAGTCTTCTTAACCCGAATTACAGAAGAGATTACCGAGGCATGTCTATATTAAGGCTAAGACAAGCATTAATATAGACCCTAGATTCATTAAAGATGGTAGCTAAGCATCCAAGAGCAATAATAACAGTAAAATCTTCTCCCCCAAACCTAAACAACACATAATCCTCAATAGCAAACTAATAGGGAGCGGGGTCCAAAAAGAATGCTATGCACAAAAATAAATCATCAACAAAGGCAATCAGAATTAAAATGCGGAAAATAAATACAAAGAACTAAACAGAACAATAATTAAAACTACAAATAAAACTAAGAGCGAAATTAAAAGGAAAAAAGGGCAAGAACTTAGGTTGCCTCCCAAGAGCGCTAAGTTTATAGTCCTTAGCTAAACTTTACCCGGTTTGTTCAGCTATGCCGCTACCACATCCCTCCACAGAAGGGATTTTGCAATCCATGAGAGTTTTCAAAGGTGGAGGAGCAGGTGGGCTTTCATTGTGTCCTGCCTTAGTTGCAGGTTGAGCTTGTTGGGCTCATATAGCGTGTAAAGCTTGTATTTGGCTTCTACGAACCGACCTTCCAATTTCCGAGTAGAATACTAATGAGCTTGAGTCGGTGATACCTCGCACAAACCAATGAAATATAAGAAAGAAAATGTAAACAAAAACAAAAACATGTACAAGTATAAGAGTAAAATTTACAGTATAAGTATATACAGAAAAAGCAAAGTCCAAACTACAACCCTACTAGTTACTCTTAATATTGTTAAACACTGTCAATCCCCGGCAACGACGCCAAAAACTTGATGCGTTATTTCCTGACAAGTGTATCAGGTCGCACAAGTAGTAAAGTGATGAGAAAGAGTTATCGTCCTCAAGGATTGACTTTCAACAATTACCAATTTCACTAGATCAAGTTATATTTGGACGGAGGAAAATGCAAAGATTTAACTGAAAGTAAACTAAACTAACGACAAGAAATTAACTAAACACCAAACGAAGAACTATGCCATAACACAACGGATAGGGGATTGACTTTCTTAACTCCTAATCCAATTAATTCATAGACAAACCAATCTTTGAATCGTTAAAGAATGCTTAGATACATTCACTAATTCCTTTTAATGTTGGTCAAGTTCACGAAATTTTTTGAACCCAATGTCTTGGTAAGCAAATCTTCCTAGCCAAAACAATTAGCTAATGTCTTAGTCCAATTATTTGGTTCACAGTTTAAGTTTAAGAACTCATAAGACCACGCAAACAAGATTATCTATGTCTAGACTAACCCGATTCACGGTAGAAGTTACAAGGGCATGTTTATATCAAGCTATGTCTAGCATTAATACAAACCCCAAATACATGTAAGTTAAATGATTGCAAATCACGTAAAAGGAAATAAACCAATAACAACTACCCCAATAATCAGAAAAGTAATTATATTTAAGCATTCAACAACAAAGCTTCAAAGGAAGTCAATATACATCAATCCCCTAAACCCTAGAGTTTATAACAAGAGGAAGAAATACATAACAAATACACAACAAAACATGATCAAGAGGAAGGAGAAAAAGGAAGAAAAGCTTCAAACTCAGTAGAGAAGAGGTCTCTCATCTCCTCCATCCTTGCCCTAGCAGAGCTCCCTTCACCTCCAACCAAAAGATCCCAAAAACTTCTGCAAAAGAGCTATTTATAGCAGAAGACTCGCAAGTATGAGCCGGGGCGCCTGGGCGCCAAGCAGAAAGTGGACAGAAAGTTGAGGTGCTGGCACCTCAAGGCACCCTGTGTGGTGCCTGGGCGCCAGCCATAAAAGTTCAGGTCGAGAGTTAAGCTTCTGGCGCCTGAGGTGCCATATGTGGCGCCTAAGGTGCCATATGTGGCGCCTAAGGTGCCATATGTGGCGCCTAAGGTGCCATATGTGGCGCCTAAGGTGCCATATGTGGCGCCTAAGGTGCCATATGTGGCGCCTAAGGTGCCATATGTGGCGCCTGGGCGCCAGCGACCAGACTTGATCATTTCAGCACTTTACCTCCGAATTATTAGCACACCAGCTAACAGCAGACCAGAAAAAAAAGCCTACAAGAAAATAAAGCACAAAGCATTAAAAGGCAAGGGAAAAGAGAGTAAAACAAGATAAAATAAAGAAACTACTATGTACAAAGAGAAAAGCCAAAAATAAAAGACAAAGCAAGCAAAAGGATAATAAAAATGGGACCAAGGAGAGGAAAAAGCCCTAAAGAAGCAACTTAAATTAACCAAAATAAAGGACTCATCAATTCCCCCAAACCAAAACTTTTGCTTGTCCTCAAGCAAAACACAAATCTAAAAACTACGCTAAACTAAGCCTACGGATTTTTCAAGACAGAGAAGAAGTGCTTAACAACATGAAACATTAAACCAAATTGAATCAATTTCACATAGTCATCTTCATAAAACTAAACTTGATATTGGGCAATTGAGAATTCAAAGATTGAACATGATACTTTTCTAAGCGTTTTTAAAAGACAAATTGCAAACACCCTCACTTTCTCAAATTACTCTCCGCAAAATTAAAAGAAAATATCTTTTTCATAATGAACTCGACTCTCAAGGAAAACTTCTCAAATAAAAGAACTTTTAAGAAAGAGTGATCGAAGTGAAGATAGTGCACCTAATCCACACATCTCCCCCGCAACCTATGCAAGAAGAAATAAAAGAGAGGCTAAGGAAACAAAGAGTTGTCCGTGCGCCTAAAACACATAACAACACCTTGACCATCACCTTTATTTGCTAAGAAAATGTAATTCATTGGTTAGAACAAGTGTTGTGTGCCTAATCTACACCACACTTCCTCAACTTAAATCATACTTCTATTTTATTTATTTAAGATAGTTTTGCTTTTTGTTTTTCTCATTTTTTTGAGAGAATGAAATCCCTTATTGAGCAAAAAGTTGTCATAAAAAGAGATAGAAATTTTCAAGATTTTGAAAGAGTGCTTTAAGAACGTTGAGAGGGTCGACTACTTTTAATTAAAAAGCTTGAAATTTCTCAAATAAATCTAGAAATTCTGAAAAATCAAATTTAAGGTAAATTTTAAACAAGATGACCATGCAAAGGATTAATTGAAAATGGAATAACATAAAACCTATAAAGCACATTCTAATTTATCAAGAATAATCCCCAAACATGTGATGGTCAACAAAAACAGAGACATTCCTTATGAATATAAAGAAAGCTTAGAGGTAACAACCTAAAAAGAGTCTTCTTAACCCGAATTACAGAAGAGATTACCGAGGCATGTCTATATTAAGGCTAAGACAAGCATTAATATAGACCCTAGATTCATTAAAGATGGTAGCTAAGCATCCAAGAGCAATAATAACAGTAAAATCTTCTCCCCCAAACCTAAACAACACATAATCCTCAATAGCAAACTAATAGGGAGCGGGGTCCAAAAAGAATGCTATGCACAAAAATAAATCATCAACAAAGGCAATCAGAATTAAAATGCGGAAAATAAATACAAAGAACTAAACAGAACAATAATTAAAACTACAAATAAAACTAAGAGCGAAATTAAAAGGAAAAAAGGGCAAGAACTTAGGTTGCCTCCCAAGAGCGCTAAGTTTATAGTCCTTAGCTAAACTTTACCCGGTTTGTTCAGCTATGCCGCTACCACATCCCTCCACAGAAGGGATTTTGCAATCCATGAGAGTTTTCAAAGGTGGAGGAGCAGGTGGGCTTTCATTGTGTCCTGCCTTAGTTGCAGGTTGAGCTTGTTGGGCTCATATAGCGTGTAAAGCTTGTATTTGGCTTCTACGAACCGACCTTCCAATTTCCGAGTAGAATACTAATGAGCTTGAGTCGGTGATACCTCGCACAAACCAATGAAATATAAGAAAGAAAATGTAAACAAAAACAAAAACATGTACAAGTATAAGAGTAAAATTTACAGTATAAGTATATACAGAAAAAGCAAAGTCCAAACTACAACCCTACTAGTTACTCTTAATATTGTTAAACACTGTCAATCCCCGGCAACGACGCCAAAAACTTGATGCGTTATTTCCTGACAAGTGTATCAGGTCGCACAAGTAGTAAAGTGATGAGAAAGAGTTATCGTCCTCAAGGATTGACTTTCAACAATTACCAATTTCACTAGATCAAGTTATATTTGGACGGAGGAAAATGCAAAGATTTAACTGAAAGTAAACTAAACTAACGACAAGAAATTAACTAAACACCAAACGAAGAACTATGCCATAACACAACGGATAGGGGATTGACTTTCTTAACTCCTAATCCAATTAATTCATAGACAAACCAATCTTTGAATCGTTAAAGAATGCTTAGATACATTCACTAATTCCTTTTAATGTTGGTCAAGTTCACGAAATTTTTTGAACCCAATGTCTTGGTAAGCAAATCTTCCTAGCCAAAACAATTAGCTAATGTCTTAGTCCAATTATTTGGTTCACAGTTTAAGTTTAAGAACTCATAAGACCACGCAAACAAGATTATCTATGTCTAGACTAACCCGATTCACGGTAGAAGTTACAAGGGCATGTTTATATCAAGCTATGTCTAGCATTAATACAAACCCCAAATACATGTAAGTTAAATGATTGCAAATCACGTAAAAGGAAATAAACCAATAACAACTACCCCAATAATCAGAAAAGTAATTATATTTAAGCATTCAACAACAAAGCTTCAAAGGAAGTCAATATACATCAATCCCCTAAACCCTAGAGTTTATAACAAGAGGAAGAAATACATAACAAATACACAACAAAACATGATCAAGAGGAAGGAAAAAAAGGAAGAAAAGCTTCAAACTCAGTAGAGAAGAGGTCTCTCATCTCCTCCATCATTGCCCTAGCAGAGCTCCCTTCACCTCCAACCAAAAGATCCCAAAAACTTCTGTAAAAGAGCTATTTTTAACAGAAGACTCGTAGGTCTGAGCTGGGGTACCTAGCCTGGGTGCCAAGCAGAAAACAAAGGGAAAAAACAGGATGGCTCCTAGGCGCCCTGAGTGGCGCCACGTTCTGGAGCTTTGGACAGAAAGTTGAGGTGCTGGCGCCTCAAGGCGCCAACCATAAAAGTTCAGGCCGAGAGTTAAACTTCTGGCACCTAGGCGCCAGCCACCAGACTTGATCATTTCAGCACTTTGCCTCTAAATCTTATCAGCACACCAGCTAACAGCAGACCAGAAAAGAAAGCCTACAAGAAAATAAAACACAAAGCATTAAAAGGCAAGGGAAAAGAGAGTAAAACAAGATAAAATAAAGAAACTACTATGTACAAAGAGAAAAGCCAAAAATAAAGGACAAAGCAAGTAAAAGGATAATAAAAATAGGACCAAGGAGAGGAAAAAGCCCTAAAGAAGCAACCTAAATTAACCAAAAATAAAGGACTCATCAGTTGAGGAAAAAAATAAACTTTCTTTTATTTGGCTTGCAAGGGGAGGGAAGGAAAAATAAAATAAAATGACTATTATAGTCTTTTGATTGTATGATCAACAAAACATGACAAATTTGTTATCACTTATATTCAAATAAGTTAGTTTATTTGTTATGGTGAAATAATATAACATTTTTATAGTTTCAATTTAATTTATCTAAAAAGCATCTCAAATATATAATGTGTTTTAAAAATCATATAAATTTTAATTTTATTATTACCATAATAAGAAAAGAAGCTAAATAATTTTATTGTTAGAAGAAACAAAAAAATAATTAAGTATAATTTAACTAACTAATTAAAATTCTATTTTGGTCTCTCACATATGTCCTTTTTTAATAGATTTTCATTCTCAATTTGATCCCGTACAAATTGATATGTTATCAATTCAGTCTCTCAAAAAATTATATTCTCAATTTGGTCCATCATAAATTAATATGTTATCAGTTTAGTCCCTCACTTATTTGCATTCTCAGTTTTATCTCTAATAAATTGATATATTATCAATTCAGTTCTTGTTTTGCTGGCCATAACTTTTGATGGTAACAACTTTTGATGAGGGGACTAAAATGATAACATATAAATCTATGAGGGACCAAATTAAAAATAAAATATGTGAGGAACTAAATTAATGACATATCAACACATTGAGAATGAAAATCTAAGAGGGACTAAATTGATAATATATCAATCTATAAGGGACCAAATTGATAATAAAAATTTGTAAGTGACTAACTTGAGAAAAAAGACATTTTTGAGGGACCAAAATGATATTTCGGTCCTCATTAATTTACTCAGTTTATTATTATTAGAATTATTTTTTTGTTATCCTTTATTATTTAATTATACATATAATATATTATTTACATATAATAATAATAATAATAATAATAATAATAAAACTTTTATATAGTCAAAATATGTTAGTAATATATTATTTAAGAAGCAAAATAAAAGAAGTTAAAAGGTAATCTTGGTATTAAAAAAATTATTAAGAGCACTTATGTCTTTTATATTATTACAATTTTCCTTCCTTCTAAATCCCTTCACTTTCGGAGGAAAAGAAAACAAGAGTAGGAGAGGGATTTTTCACTTACATTTTCCCTCCCCTCCATTCTAACTAATCAAAACAAACAATGCCAAATTAAAAAAAAATCTCTCCCCTCCCCTCTCCTCCATTTCACTCCAACCAAACAATATGTATGAGTCACCAGGTTGCTGAAAATTTTTTTCATGTTGTGATGAAATTACATGGCTTACCATCATCTATTGTGTCGGACAGAGACAGAGTGTTCACTAGCTCCTTCTGGCAACATCTATTTAAATTACAAGATACTTCCATCCATATAAGCTCTTCTTATCATCTTCAATCGGACGGACAATCGGACATTTAAATAAATGCCTAGAGATGTATTTAGGTTGCCATATATTTGATAATCCTAGATTGTGGTGCAAACACTTGGCATGGGCAGAGTACTGGCACATGGTTTCCATACGACCAAAGGCATGACTCCTTCTAAGGTTGTCTATGGAAGGGGTCCTCCTCCATCACTATGTTACTCACCATCACTGTATCAATGTTCAACAGCAACTCTTAAACCGTGATGCATTGTTGCAGCAGTTGAAGCACAATTTAAACAGAGCCCAAGCATGTATGAAGTATGCTGATGTTCACTGAACTAAGTTACAACTAGCACTGGATGATATGATTTTCGTGAAACTGCAACGTTACAAATTGTGAATAGTGCCTCCTATTCTTAGTCCCACATTGAGTGGGTTAGTGAAGTGGGGGGCTTCCTTTGGCTATAAAAGGGAAGCTCTCCTATGTATTTCCTCACCCCAAAACTAAAGCCTAATATCTCTTCTAAGGCTTAGTTTTCTTTTCTCTCTCTCTTATAAATATATTTTAGTGGTGTCCGAGGACGTAGGCAAAATTAGCCGAACCTCATTAATTTCTGGTGTTCTCATTATTTAATTTCTGCTCTTTATTTATCTGCTTTATATTTGCCTCCTATATGGTAGGCTATTTTGTCGGGTATTGATAATTTTGTTATTGGTGGAAAATAGCCCGAATTTTCACAACAATTGGTATCAAAGCCTTGGTTGCGAAAACTCTTGAAATTTTAGTATGCTCTTGTGGTTGCAGTTTTAACTGATCTTCCACAATCAGAAAAAAAATTTTGAGAATTCATTTGAAATTTTTTTTTGGGAGAAATTATTAGTAATATATTGTCTAATTGAAGTGCATGTCTAGGAAAGGTCTGGTTAAGGAAAGACTTAGTTTTTAAGTGTGTCCGTTGTGACCCTCCTCTCTTTCCTGGGAACTTTCCTGGTGCATTTTTTTTGGACTAGAGTATTACTAGTAATTTTCATATTTGGAAGTTAAAATGGCAGATAATAAGGAGCAGAGAACCACTGTTTCCACCACAACGTCGACAGCTTCTTCGTCGTCATTTTTTACGAGAATTGCTGCGCCAAATCCAAGTTTAGCGGTGGAGATTTTTGACGGTACAGGTCATTTCGGCATGTGGCAAGGTGAAGTTCTAGACGCTCTTTTCCAGCAAGGTCTAGATATTGCTATTGAAGAGGAGAAACCAGATGAGATTGATGAAAAAGAATGGAAGACCATCAACCGGTTAGCATGTGGTACTATTCGATCATGTCTTTCCAGAGAGCAGAAGTATTCGTTCGCAAAGGAAACTTCTGCTAGTACGTTGTGAAAGGCATTGGAGGACAAATTCCTGAAGAAGAGCGGCCACAACAAGCTCTATATGAAGAAGAAATTGTTCCGGTTTAGTTATAAACCCGGTACCACCATGAACGATCATATTACTGCTTTTAATAAGGCAGTAGCTGATTTGATGAATGTTGATGAGACTTTCAAAGATGAGGATCTGGCCCTGATGTTGTTGTTTTCTCTTCCTGACGAGTACGCATTTTCTCTTCCCTCAGTGAAGTGTGCAGTACTCTATACAGTCATGAATTGAGAAAGAAGGATCGAGAGGAAAGCAAGCAAGCAGAGGTGGTTGCAGAAGCGCTAATAGCAAGAGGCAGACCACAAGGCCAGAAGAAAGGAAGGAGAGGGAGATCGAAGTCAAAAGGCAGACCGAGCAAAGACGAATGTGCCTTTTACAGAGAGAAGGGGCATTGGAAGAAGGATTGTCCAAAATTGAAAAATAAGGGCAAAGATGATAAAAGCAAACCTCCATCAGAAGAAAATGTAGCTGAATTTAGTGATGAAGATTCAGATCTTTCACTGGTTGCTACAACATCAACAAGGCAATCTGACAAATGGATGTTTGACTCAGCTTGTAACCAACATATTTGTCATATTCGGGAATGGTTCACTGAATTTGAAGAAGTAGCTGGTGGTGTTATTTACATGGGAAATGACACATATTGCGAATCAACTGGTATTGGTTCAATCTACTTAAAGAACCATGATGGATCGACTAAAGTTCTAATAGAAGTTAGATATGTACCAGACATGAAGAGGAACCTCATCTCTTTGGGAGTCTTGGAATCCAAAGGATTAGCAGTGATGATACGAGATGGAGTTCTAAAAGTCATTTCTGGAGCTTTAGTGATGTTGAAAGGTACCCGAAAGAATAGTTTGTATTACTACGACGGTAATACAATTGTTGGGACAGCTACAGTTGCTACTCTCGATGATGATGGGTCAGATGCAACTAGGTTGTGGCACATGCGGTTAGGGCATGCAGGTAAAAAATCCTTACAAATTTTGGCGAAACGAGAATTGTTGAAAGGTGTACAAACCTGTAAGATGGATTTCTGCGAACATTGCGTGATGGGGAAACAGAAGAGAGTGAAATTTGGCACCGCAATCCATGATACCGAGGGTATTTTGGATTATGTTCACTCTGATGTATGGGGACCTTCCAAGACAGCTTCTTTGGCAGGTAAACATTATTATGTTACTTTTGTTGATAACTTCTCTCGACGAGTGTGGGTGTACACTATGAAGTCAAAGGATGAAGTGTTAGATTGTTTCCTTAAGTGGAAAAAGATGATAGAAACTCAGACTGGCAAAAAGATCAAACGACTCAGAACAGACAACGATGGTGAATACCAGAGTGATCCGTTTGACAAGGTTTGTCAGAATGAAGGCATTGTTCGACACTTCACAGTAAGAAATACACCATAGCAGAACGGGGTGGCCGAACGCATGAACCGAACATTGCTGGAGAAAACTCGGTGTATGCTGTCCAATGCTGGGTTGGGCAGACAATATTGGGCTGAGGCAGTGAGATATGCAAGTCACCTTGTTAATCGTTTGCCATCAACTGTTATTGGTGGCAAAACACCTCTGGAGGCTTGGTCTGGAAAACCTGTTACTGACTATGATTCGTTACGTGTGTTTGGTTCCGCTGCATACTATCACGTTAAAGAATCAAAATTGGATCCGAGAGCAAAGAAGGCGCTCTTTATAGGGATCACTATTGGTGTGAAAGGATACCGTCTATGGTGTCTAGAAACACAGAAGATAATCTTTAGCAGGGATGTTACCTTTGATGAATCTGCCATGTTGAAAAAGGTAACAAAAGATAATAGTCAATAGATCAATGGTGCACCACAGCAGGTGGAGGAAACTCCAAAGAAGGTGGAGTTTGAAAGTAGAAGAATTAACCCAGCAATCAGTAATGAAAGTGATGAAACTCCTATAGCAGAAGAGGGGTTAGAAGAAGAGGAGGTTCCAACCCAAGAACCTCCACAGCAACAAGAACCAATTGCATTACAAAGGCCACAACGAGTAAGACATAAGCCTGCTCGATTCGATGATATGGTGGCTTATGCATCTATAATTGTCAATGATGAAATTCCTACCACCTACCAAGAAGCAGTACAAAGTTCAGAAGATGAAAGGTGGAGGAATGCTATGATTGAGGAAATGCAGTCTCTTCAGAAGAATAAGACATGGAAGCTAGCAAGTCTACCGAAGGGAAAGAAGGAAATTGGATACAAATGGGTATATGCAAAGAAAGATGGATTTCCTGACAAGAAAAACATTCGTTACAAGGCGAGATTGGTGGCTAAAGGCTACGCTCAGATGGAGGGAATTGACTATAATGAAGTTTTTTCTCCAGTGGTGAAACATTCCTCCATTAGAATCATATTGGCCTTGGTAGCTCAGTTAGATTTGGAACTAGTTCAACTTGATGTAAAAACTACGTTTTTGCATGGAGACTTGGAGGAGGAAATCTATATGACTCAGCCAGAAGGGTTTAAGGTTGCTGGTAAGGAAAATTTGGTTTGTAAACTTGAAAAATCCTTGTACGGATTGAAGCAATCACCAAGACAGTGGTACAAGCGATTTGACAAGTTTATGTTGAGGCAAAAGTACACAAGGAGCAAATACGACCATTGTGTGTATTTGCGCAAGCTACAAGATGGATCGTTTATCTATCTTCTCCTATATGTTGATGATATGCTTATAGCTTCAAGAAATCAAGGAGAGATTGAGAAGTTAAAGGCACAATTGAAGCAAGAGTTTGAAATGAAAGATCTAGGAGAAGCTAAGAAGATTCTCGGCATGGAGATAAGCAGAAACAGAAAATTGGGGCAACTTTGTCTAACTCAAACAATATCTGAGAAAGGTACTGAAACGTTTTGGCATGAATGATAAGACAAAACCTGTAAGTACCCCGCTTGCTCCTCATTTGAAGCTTAGTGCTGATTTATCTCCAAAGAATGATGCTGAACGAGAATATATGTCGAAAGTTCCGTATGCAAATGCGGTTGGTAGCTTGATGTATGCTATGGTGTGTACAAGGCCTGACATTTCACAGGCAGTTGGGGTTGTGAGCAGGTACATGCATGATCTTGGAAAAGGACATTGGCAAGCTGTCAAATGGATTCTGCTGTATATTCTGAACACCGTGGATGTTGGTTTAGTGTTTGAGCGGGATGTAAAAGCGGGTCATTGCGTAGTTGGATATTGTGATTCTGACTATGCTGGTGATTTGGACAAACATCGATCAACTACCGGTTATGTGTTTACCCTTGCAAAGGCACCAATCAGTTGGAAGTCTACTTTACAGTCAACAGTTGCTTTGTCTACCACAGAGGCAGAGTATATGGCAGTTACAGAGGCTGTTAAAGAGGCTATTTGGCTTCAAGGTTTGCTGAAAGATTTGGGTGTTGGTTAGAAGCACATCAAAGTGCATTGTGACAGTCAGAGTGCTATTTGTTTAGCAAAGAATCAAGTCTATCATGCACGAACGAAGCATATAGATGTCCGATATCATTTTGTAAGGGAAATTCTTGAAGAAGGAGAATTACTACTTCAGAAGATCTACACAGCTGAAAATCCTGCAGACATGATGACCAAAGTTGTGACATCAATCAAGTTTCAACATTGCTTGGACTTGATTAATATTGTGAAGATTTGAAGATGAATAGCACCTTAGGCGCATTTGAAGACACTACTTTTGAAAATTTTTAAAGTGAGAGTTTTTTTTTTGTATTGGGACTTGAAATTCGGCAAGGTGGAGATTTGTGAATAGTGCCTCCTATTCTTAGTCCCACATTGAGTGGGTTAGTGAAGTGGGGGGCTTCCTTTGGCTATAAAAGGGAAGCTCTCCTATGTATTTCCTCACCCCAAAACTAAAGCCTAATATCTCTTCTAAGGCTTAGTTTTCTTTTCTCTCTCTCTTATAAATATATTTTGGTGGTGTCCGAGGACGTAGGCAAAATTAGTCGAACCTCGTTAATTTCTGGTGTTCTCATTATTTAATTTCTGCTCTTTATTTATCTGTTTTATATTTGCCTCCTATATGGTAGGCTATTTTGTCGGGTATTGATAATTTTGTTATTGGTGAAAAATAACCCGAATTTCCACAACACAAACAACATTCGGTAACTCTACGGAAGAACCATAAACTGCGTATGCGCTACTTTGGGCCTTTTCTTGGTATAGGATGAATTGGAATGGTTGCTCATGAACTGTTATTGCCACGGATTGCAAAAAACCACCCAATCTTTCATTTCTTTCTCTTGAAGAAGTGTTTTGGAGATCCTACTAGTCATTAGTCAATAGGTTCCTCTGCCTCTTCTTACTTCAGAGGAAGGACCTCTCATACAACCCCAGAACGCTAGTGCAACTCGGCGTGTACTGGTTAAGGGTAAGTGGGTTTCACAGGTTCTAATTCATTGGGAGGGACTGTCATCGCTCACATGGGAAGATATGATTCAGTTTCAACAAGCTTATCCTACATTTGACCTTGGGGACAAGGTCAATGTCGATGAGGGGGACATGTTATGGAACACGTCACCTTTTGCATCTCATGAAGTGGTTAACACGTGTACAAGTGGCGCATGGGTAACAAGGGAAAGGACAGTCACGTGCTCAGAAGAAGCCAGTGTATGAGGAAAGGCACATGGAGGAAAGTAAGGGATAAGTAATGAATAAAGCACCAAATGGGAGTCAGAAAAATAGAGGGAAATTTTGGTTATAGACTTCCCTCTCTCTCAGTTGTATTTCTTTCTCTGTTATTTTTCTCTCTGTACAGTTTCTGCTGTTGCGTCTCTATCTGCTTTTCTTTACTCTTTCCTTTTGCTCTATTGCACTTTGGAGCCGTTGTATAATAGAGTGTTTCCTGAAAAATACTATTGGATTTTGTCCTTTGTGTTGTGCTTTCTGTTATCTTTCCAGGCGTATATTTAGTTGATAGATTATTGTCATAGCGTGTCTTTGAGAGTTCGTTGGATAAATTTAAGTTTGAGTATAATTAATTTTTAAAATTAATTTTAAATAAAATTAATTTTATATAAATGTGATTTATGTTTAGAAACTGTTATAAAAAAAATAATTTTAAAAAATAAATTTTGTTTAAATATTGATTAGCAAAAGTTCTTTTAATGTGTAATTATCATAAATAGTATAAATATTATATTACTTTATTATATTTATCCTTATTTAATTTCTATTAAATAAAAATGTAATAAAAATATTATTATTTTAATTTTTAACTATTATTACTAATATTTGATTTAAAATATACATTTATGAATATTATAATAAAATAAATTTATTAATAAAATTAACACTCTTACATAAAAAATAATACAAATAAAGATTAAATTATAACAATATTTTAATAAAATGCATTTCATTTTCCTTTTTAATTTTTTGTGAGTTTCCCTTAATTTTTTCTCAATCATAACAATTATATTTAATTCTTATACAATAATTAAGTATACTGCTTCATCCACACATGCAATGCCACATGCTCACCAACGGTTTCAAACTTCAATTCTCCTCCCTCTCAATTATAACAAATATCTTTTAATGCTTGCTTTATCCATATGCAGCAGCTTTAGTCACGCTTCCCCACACCACACAGTCACCTCTCTTTCTCTTTCTCTTCCATTCTCCGATTAATGACAGGCACGGAGAGACTGGCAAGTCTCTCTTTCTCTTTTTCTCTCTCTCTCTTTCCCCCTCTGTTTTCTTCCATTCTCCTTCATTTACAGAAGAGTGATGGTGACTCTCTCTCTATCCTTTTATTTTGAAGTCACTATGAAGAGGAGTAACAATAAAAAATTTTGACTATAAATAATTTGTGAACAATCGATTTTCAAGAGAAGCTATAAGGTTTCACTTCTCCATAAAATCGATTCTTAGGTGAAAATCAATTCTGAATTTCATCATGAACGCATAACCAAACACAACAATGTTACTGAAGAATGCGCGTTGAAAGTAGTTTACAGAATAACCAAACATGCACATATTTATATGAATGTAATTTTCTTAAGCCAGTGAAAAATACTTTATTACAATAAATATTAAGTATTATAATTTATAGAACATTAAATTCAGAAATAAATAATTTTAAAAAATAAAATAACAACTAATATTTGTGAGAATTAAATTAGAATTAAAAGCAACAATGGGGGTTGAGAAGGTGTGAACTCAAGTTCAAATTTTCACTCAAAGATGTGTGCACATTTAATACCTGACAATATCTTAAACATAATTGTTTTCAGAAGAAGAGAAGCCTGTAGAAAACCAAAAAAATTAGAAGTAAGAGCCAAGATAGACAAAACATGGGAGATAAAACATAATTATAAGGGCAGATCCTCTTAAGGACTAATTTGACTAAGGTGTTTTCCCTTTGAATTCATTTTGTAAGAATATGTTACCTTTGAAATCCTTAGTTCTAGGAAGTAATATGCATGCGTGCTTTAACGCTGACTTATTGATGCCCCATACATCATTGTTTAACTGTTCTTGTTCCTCCGGCCATTGAAATATGTGAACATCATTTTTTTGTGATATTCTTTACTTTTGCTTCGGCCTTACTTCTGGTGTAGCAAGTTAAATACTTTTCTAAATCAAGTTTGTTTTGCTTCTTCCCTTCCCTGCCATCTTTTTCACGGCTCTCTAGAATCAAAATGACAATGATCTTATGGCTTACTGGCCGTCAAATACATCTGCATTATTGTTTTTGCTCCAACGAAGTCTGAAACGTGGTGGTGCAACTGATGCAACCCCATTTAAAAGACTACCGAATCCAACATCCCTCTTTGGAAGAATGACTATGGTAACAACTCTCATTTCACTTTAATATGATTTCTGACGTTAATTATAAAATTCCACTTACACGTATATGATGGATAAATTGCAGTGTTTTCGTTCATCCCCTTCTTCACTGCCATAAGTTTTATTTTGGTCCCTTATTCAAATTTATCACTGATATACAGGCACCAAGAACATCAAAGGCAGTGCTACGGTCTGGCTGATCATCTGGTAAAGATTCTCCAATGGGTCACTGGCAGACTATAATTGAATCGCTCAACAACGTCCTCCATTCACTGAAAGAAAACTTTGTAAGAAAATTAATTTTTAACTTTAAAATTATGAGTTCAAGTAATTATCCTCCCTGTTTGTCCTGTTTATGCTATTGTTGCTTTCAATTTAATAACATGATCTATACTTTGTGTTTCAAGTGCCTCCAGTACTCATTCAAAAGATCTTTACTCAATCATTCTCGTATATTAATGTACAACTCTTCAGTAGGTAATTGATTTTTATGTACACCCTTTAACATAAAAGAAAAAGTTTTGCATCTCGATGTATTTATCATAAAAGCTCATACTTTAACTTCATATATTTATTTTTGTTACCAGTCTTCTTCTGCGCCGTGATTGTTGCACATTCAACAATGGAGAATATATAGAAGCTGGATTAGCCGAATTGGAACTGTGGTAGACTTCATGTTTTATTGATGAAGCCAAGTTTATTCTGAACGCAGAGTGTTGATCTGACAGAAAATCTCATTCAAATTTACCTGACTTGAAGGATTTTCCCAGAGAAGTAGTTCTTTGACCTCGTTTTCAATCTTTATTGTTTCTCTGATCAAGCTAATGATGCAGAAGCCCAGGCAGCTGTAATGAAAAGCCATTTGCCCTTTAAGCATCTCTTCATCTTTGTCAGTATAAACTAGATTGGGCACCATCTCCTCCAAGTGTTGGAGAAAAGAGTTTGTAATGCTATCGACCTCTCCATTTCCACACAAGGCTCTAATTGCGTCTGCATTCAGATAATTTCCTGACTCGATGTCCAAGGGAAGATTTCTTTGGGTTAACTCTTTCTCAAGTTTGCTGAGAGACTTCATCCTATTTACCTCCTCAAGGAATTTCAGAGTAGGGCCAACTTTGGCCTTGAAAAGCTCTACATTCTCATTCACTCGATCTTGAAGGTCACACCAAAGTACCTCATCTCTCCGTGACGTTCGCAAGATATGTTCTGTTGAATATTCCACGAAAAGTAACACATCTACCATCCTCCACAAGGATTCCAACATCTTACCATAGCAAGCACTATGAAAAGGCAAGAACCAGAAATTAGGCTCCCTCTCTGCTTCCGATGTGAACTTCTGTAATTGACTCACTGATGATTCTAGCTTCTTCTGTCTTTCTCGCAGCGCTTGAGAATGTGAAGATGGGTTTTGAGTGTCACTAGGGGAAATGGCAATGCCCTCTATGCATTCCTGAAGTGATCTCAAGCATTGGGATAGCTCATATTTTGCTAGACTTGCTACTCTTGAGGGGTTCATAAGAATCTCTACTATTATGAGACAAACAAGTCCAATTGTGGCTTCAGTGATTCTGGCAATTGCAAACTGAGTAGGAGGGCCGTAATGATTCCTCCCTAGGATTAAGAGCGCCCCTATAACTGCTGAAATCCCACCAGCTTCTCCATACATCCTACTATGCATTAGAAGACAAGAGAACACCACCCACGGTAGCACAGGCAAGAACCTTAAATCTACAAATTTTTCGAACATGAAGCAGCAAAGAATCCCGTAGATTGACCCCATCGCTGTTCCTTGTCCTCTAGCATTGGCGGCTGAGAAGGTGGCTTGTCGTTCTGTGACAAAACTGATGGCGATGGTGAGTCCAGACCAATACCCATCTTCTTTGTTATATGTCAAACCAAATAACACAGCAAGGCCTAATGAAATCGAGCACTTGGATGCGAATGCCAAACTGTGAGTCGTGGGTAACATGTTCATCACAATCCTATGGAACTTACATCGAACAGCTTCAGCTTTCTGAGTTTTCTCTGCCATGTGCTGGGCTTTCTTTGCAATTGGGGATTCCTTTAGGAGAAGTTCCACACAATACATAAAGAAAGAAGCTGGAAGATCTTTATAGTCAATGAAAAGGTTTCTGGGAGCCCACGAGAGACTGTTGGAAATTTCTTTCTTGCCTGTGGGTGCATCAAAAGGAGCGAAACACTTGGCTTGTTGGTCCAATTTGAAGGAAAACTGGGCTTTATAGTCGAGCAAAACATTTCTGAACTCCTCATCAATGACAGCAACGGGAAATGAAGTGAAACTAGATAGAGCAATTTGCATCCCTCTTAATGGTACTTCCACATCTCGCAGTTTTTCTTTTTCATTGAAGACTCTCATTTGAGGCATTTCCCAACGCATGCCGTCCTAGTTGGTGAAGTAACAGAAAATTTTAGCTCATCCGCTAGAAGTATCAATGGCCTAAGGATGTAAATTGAGCCTTAAATACCTTGCAATTATATATATATATATATATGTGGATGTTAGCTTACCAGGTTACTTGTGATACAATGCAGAAGCTTGGCTCCCACTGTGGAGAGGGACTTGGCTTTGGTGAAATAGTCAAGAGCAGTTGAGTCGTCTGAGGCAAAAATGGCTTCTACATAGTGATTCAACCTCTCCAAAGCATTTACAGCATATAATTTGCAGGCATTCCTTATCTGAAATCAAGGAAAAGTAAAGTGTAAGGTGTTTTTGTTCCTTTGGATGAATGAAACCAACAATATTTACTATTTTTTACTTCAAGGTATTTTCAGAAGCTTCTCTTAGCACTTTTAGTCCAATATGACTGGGGAATAGGATAAAGAAAACTAATATTTTAATCGAGGGACATAATCGTATTATAATAATTGGGCATTTGCAATGACATATAGGAAAAAGTAGATTGTGGTGGATCTCCCTTTTTCAATTGCTAATTGATTGTATTATTGTGGAAGTGTCAGTAGTATTATAAAAATTGAAGAGGGAAAAAAGAAGAAGCTTTTAA
Organism: Biancaea sappan; assembly: GCA_037074585.1. Classification (NCBI taxonomy): domain Eukaryota; kingdom Viridiplantae; phylum Streptophyta; class Magnoliopsida; order Fabales; family Fabaceae; genus Biancaea; species Biancaea sappan. The sequence goes on along the minus strand of CM073496.1, from coordinate 49,122,755 downwards.
GCAAAATAATAGTGACTTGTTTTTTTATTTCCCTTTATTTTGTTTCTCAAACTAATTAATGGACAGACTCGCCCAGATCTCTCTCTCCTTGCAGATGGACGCACACGAGGAGACAAGGTGGCTTTTAGTTAGTGCCACAACGTAATAAGATATTGCTTTGCGACATCACTTCAAAAAATTGCCTTAACATAATGTTTAATTAATATTCATTTTAAAAAATGGGTTCGATCTTCTGTAAAGAACGAAAAACCTGAAAACTGTAAATAATGTTTTGGGGAAGAAAGATTACATTTTCCTGCTCATATCAACATATATTTTTTCATGAGTACAGAAACATTAGCATGTTTCGAAAGTGATCAACAAATTAAGCTATAAGCTAAACACTTATCTTCTTAAGAGTGATTAGTAAATTGATCAAACTCTTATATGTACCCGATAGTAGGAAAGGCGAGGATATGGGAACAACATGGCCAAGACAGAAGCGAAGGCTCCAAGGGCTGTGCTTGAAGCCACATGAACTGGGTGCACCACCACGCCTCCCTCTGCACCATGTATCACTGTGCTCACATACACAATTACCAGCTGCCCAAACGCAATCCTCTTGCTCGTCAAGTGGGTTGACTGCGGCACCGCCACCACAAACGCCCCTGCCGCCACCGCCAAGGCCGCCACGGGCACCGTCAGGTTGGCAGGTCCTATCACCTGCAGGCTAAGTGTGGACAGGATCATGGTCTCCAGTGTGGCACAGAACACGTGCCAGCATCCTCGTAGGGTGTCACCAAGTGTTGCATCCGACACTATGAGGATTGTTGTCACGTAGGAGAACGCCGTGAACTGGACGTAGCGCCGGAGAGCCGCCGGGCCGTAGAGGCCGGTGCAGCCCACTATTGTGCATGCCAAAGTGGTTCTTAGAGCTGAGCCTACACGAGCTCGCCACACCTCTGCTCTTGTATTAGCAATGGTGCTTGTTTTTGACATGCTGAGAGAGAATATTGATTTTGAAGCACAAGATATTAAGAGTGTGGTCACTTGGGAGGTTAGAAGGATAGTGAGGGCTTTTAATTTGTATGGAATTGGAAGCTTGTGGGTGTGTGGTTGAGAAGTAAGAGTTCAACTTGTGTTCTTCTATTTAGACTGAGCAAATGAATACATGCATTAACGTTTTATTTTGTGTTCAGTGGAATAAAGTTTAGTGGGAAATAATAGGACTTAAAAGAAAAAGGAAATGAACATCGTAAAATTGGGTCAAATTAATTAGTGAAATCTTCGTTAAGAATGATTGGTTATCTTTCTACCTCAACATCACAAGTATGAAAAGTGATATAAAGTATTCTATAAATTTTAACTAAAAATCAATATTATATGTGTTTGTTGTATGCCAAGAAAACAAAAGAGAAGCCTTATGTCTATTACTCTTGTTGCCAATACGTTGAGGCCTCTAAAATATAAAGTATTCTTTGAATTTCAACTCAAAATCAATATTTTATGTGTTTTGTATACCAAGAAAACAAAAGAGAAGTCTTATGTCTATTACTCTTGTTGCCAATATGTCTGAGGCCTCTCCAAGATCATATAGCATTCAAATGTGCCCCATACTTAATTCTTGTCAGAAATTTTTCATATGTTTTAATTTTAGTTTTACGTGGCATTTAATTTCAGAAAGAAAGAATGAAGGTAAGCATGATTCGTCCATTAAAAAAAAAACAAGATATGGTACTCCAAATAAAAAACAATTATATGATTGGCCATTAATGAGAGAATAGCGACTAACGTGTAACAGCAAAATGTGAAGCCAGCACGAACCGCAAACTCAACTAGTAGCCCCTAAAGAGGCGTCATATCTTCAATGATCTTAGAACTTTATACCCAGTTTCCCCCATGTTACTCTGTTCTCAAACCACGTTCATAAATTATTCATTCTTGGGGGCCATTTGCACATTGTAAATTACATTAGTCCTAAAAAGGGTTACTCAAGACATATATAGCAACTCAAATTGAATCTTGGAACTGGTTTAAGACGCTGTGTTCTGAAATGACACAACAACGTACCATATATATACATCGAATAGTATATATAATTAATTAGGACGACAAAATCAAGTGGATCAACGTTCCATCTAATGAGTTATATAGATTGATATATATGCCCAGTGAGAGTGAATATATATAATTCCATGATTCCATCTAATGAGTTATATAGATTGATATGCGCTCGAATCTTTAAATGGCATGACCCACAAATTTATCTCTCGCTAGTAACCAATGGTGGAAGTAGCTCCCTCTAACCCAGGGTAGTGGGTTCCATTCAATGGAGCCATATGTTGAAGCAAACTAGCTAGAAATATTAAATAGCATTATTAAGTCCAACACGCCAATGCACAGATGGATATTTATAGGGGTCTAGCTTGCAAGCATTTTCATAACAACAACGCCTTTGAGAGAGACTGAGGACAGGGACATTTATATAACTTATGTAAGTATTTAATTATGATTATGGACTAGCTCTTCCTTCATGCATATTGTATATCATATGGTTGGTAGGCTAATTCATAGTCACTATCAGCTAAACCAAAAGATACTATTAGGCAATAAATCAAGAAAAAAAAATAGAGAAAAACACACAAAGAAATTATGTGGTTCAGTCAATATGACCTGCATATACAGACAGAGAGAAGAATTGTAAGAGAGCTTAAGCCTTTCACTTACAGAGAGATTATATTATTAACCCAAATAAAAACACAATACATATATATATATATATATATATATATATATATATACCATTTTTCGCACTGGCCTCTGGGGATCGTTGTTCTGTTGACTAACCTAAGGATAATAATTCTGGATTTAAATTAAACTAAAAGCAGAAGAATTCTATAACATATATTCAAAAGAAAATTCAGAGCTTTCTATGGCGTCTCTGAATTCTATAAATAAACGTTCTTGAACAACGTAAATTCTAGAAATGGAAGAAATAACAAAATATTCAAATTCTACTACAAGCATTAAATCAGTAAAAGGTATTGGAATAAAATGAGTAAAAGAAATTCTCATATTAATTTCAATCAGAAATTACAAGAGAGTTTTGAACTTACAATGTTGAACAAGTAGCTAAATCCTATGCAGAACGCTTATAGAGAGTTTTGAAACAAAGTGTTTTTCTCTATTTTTCGCTCTCTTGTTCGCTCTCTTTTTCTGTAATTTGAATTTGATAAAAGCCCGATTTCATATCAAACTTGAAAAATAAGGATGCTTTTTGAACACGACCGATTAAGTCACTCCTATCAGGTATAGGGTACCTAATCCATCTAAGGACTTTATTGAGAGGTTTGTAATTGATGACCATGCGAGGTGCTCCTCGCTCTAATTCTGCCTGATTTTGAACATAGAAGGCTGAACAGCTCCAAGGGGACTTACTGGGCCTAATCAGCTTCTTTCCTAACAGATCTTGGATTTCCTTTTTACAGTATTCCAAGGTTTCTTTATTCATTTGAACGGGCCTAGCCTTAGTTGGGATTTTATCTTCACTAAAACTGGGCTCATAAGGGAGCGAGACTGTGTGTCTCTTTCTGTTCCAGAAAGCGTTGGGCTTATCTGAACAGATTTCTTTTTCAAATCTTTTTTGAACAAATTCTATTCTAGTTTTGATTTGAGGGTTTTCTATCTGATCCTCAATTCTTTTGTATTGAACTTCTTTGTTAAGTAATTTAATTTGAGCTTGTTTTTTATTGATCAAATTAATACTGGAAATAGCTAAATTTTTAAGTAAATTGACATCTTGAGTTTTGGTAGGATTCAAAAATTTAAAGCAAAGTTCTTTGCCATGAACAGAAGTAGAGATACCTAATTCTGAAACCTTAAAGGGATAAATAAGGGTCAGAAAAGGTGTTCCTAAAATCATTGAATGATTTAAATTCCTAACAAGAATAAAAGTTGTGTTGAACTTAATGCCTTGATTACATATCTTGGCATTAGACAACTTGTACCTAACTGGAAGTCTATTACCTCCTGCACCGCTGAGACTTTCAGTGGTTTTCTCATAGTATTGAGTGGGAATTAAACCTTCTTGAAGACAATTAAAATCAGCGCCTGAGTCTATCAAGGCTACTAATTTTGTGTTGAAACTACCTATGGTAAAGTTAATCTCACTATACCATCTTTGAACAGATATTTGGGAAATTAAATTTAAATAGTTCTCTTTTGGTTCTGAGCTAGTTTCTCCTAACTCGTTTTGATCAGTGGAATTGTTGGAATTCCTAGTTTCTTTATTAGCCATTAAACTTAAAATGTCTAAGGATAAGTCATTATCCTTCTGTTTGAGCAATTGAATTTCTTCTTTAATAATTTTAATTTCTTCCTGGAGTTCTCTAACAGAGACTCGTTCCAGAGTGGAAGTGTTTTGAAATCTATTAATTATTTCTTGAACATTATAAGGTTTAACTAAGGGTTTTGGTTTGGGTTCGTCCAAATCCATAAGTTCCTTAATCTTGAGCAGATATTCTTTCCTGATTTCTTCATCAGTAATCTTGTCTAAGATTTCTAATAAAGTTTGAACTTTATCCTTATTAATAACATTAAGTATTTTGGAACAGCTACCTAATTGTTTTGAACATTCCTTACAGGTGCAAATACCTATATCTGAATGACTTTCGTCATCAGATGTTGAACTAGAGGCTGAATTACTCAGTTGATTTAACTGACATAATTCATTTTGAACACTAGACTGATCTGAATCATATTCTGACTCAGAGTTTTGATCTTCTAACAGAATACTCATAAGACTCTGTTTGTACTTATCATCTATTTCTAAAGAATTAATGCGTGTTTTGAGCCTGCAATGCTTTGAAATATGACCATACCTCCCGCATTTAAAACAAACTACAGATTTACGATCGGTATGTTTGGAACTATGGTGTCTAGGTTTACTAGACTGTTGAACAGGTTTCTTTGTTTGGAATGATCTAACAGGTTTATCAGGGTAGCGACGATAAGTCTTCCTGACTGTCTGGTACCTGTGACTCTTCCTATTTCTTTTATTTTGAGCAGAGGGGGCTCGAATCTTTTCGATGCCATATTGATCACAGAAATTACCTAATTCTCTAGAGGTACTTTTGAGCTCATTTTTAAATTTAGACTGAAGCTTCATATCATTACATATGACAAGAGCTTCGTTTGTAACAATATTAATTAATTCTCCAAAAGTCATTTGACCTAAGGGAAGTGTATTGTTGCATTGTCTCCTAATGCTTTCTTTGACTCTTTCGGCAAATAGGTTGGGTAAACCACCTAAAAACCTTTCTTTCCAGTAGTCTGCCTTACTGTCAGATCGGGTATATAATTTGGTAAGGAACATGTCCTTGTACCATCTGAAATCAGACATCGTGGGACATCTGAGGTTAATTAATTGATTACCTATCCTTTGTTGAAAATCTGTGGGATTTCCTACAAAGTGTTTTGTGAGTGCATAAATTAAAACTGCTACTGAGTCTTGAACATCTATTATTTGACCATTAATTTCTTCTTGCTTAACCGCGAATTTGATCGCAGATCTTTCAGCTTCTGTGAGATAATTATCCCACCAGCCTTTTAATTGACCAGTAAAACCAGTTGTTAACATGGTTACTATTGAACTTTCTTCATTGTTTTTGATCTTATACGCCGTAGCGCACATTGACATATTTTGAATTATTCCTAAAATTTGATGCTCACTATGACCATCAATGTTCCATTCTACTATAGACTCGCCGTTATAGCTAGCCTCTGTGATTAGACTATTTTCTTCATACTGAGTATCTGGGTAACTAGGCCTACGATAGTAATTCCTAGTCACTGGTTTTGGATTCTTAAAGCTAATTCTATTGACTTCAACTCTGCCTGAGTAAGTGTTGGAATCTTATAGTAACACTGGTTTTGATCATTGTCTGGTTTAGACAGTGTATTGATCTGGGGACCTTTTGACTTATTGTTAGAGACATTTAGTTGATTTAATCTGTTGGTGATTTCATCAACTAAGTTTTGTGAACTAGAACCTAATTTTATTGATTTCAACTCTGCCTGAGTAAGTGTTGGAATCTTATACAGGGGTTGTTGAGGTATTGAACTAACTGAATTTAGACTTAGGGAACTAGAAGGTGATTCTAGGACCTTGTTATTTACTACGTTCTCTATCCTATCTAACTGCTTACCTAAGGTGTTGAACGCTAAATTGGTAAAATTATTTTGAGACTCAATGTTCTTGACATCTCGTTTTGAACTATGTTGATCTTCATTGCCTTCTACAGTTTTGAACGGAGTTGCTTCTACCTCAGTACTGCCTTTTGAAATCTTTAAATTTTCTAAAGGAGGGTGAACCGAGACTATTTTTTGACCTAAAGTAGTATCCCATTCCACTGTGATTCTAGAGTGGGTGTTTACTTCTTTTTTGACAAAAGGATTTTCTATATTGTTGTTTGAACAATACATTTCAAACCAATTGAAAAAGAAAATATGATCTCCTAATTTCTCTAAGAAATCATAATATTCTAATTTCCATTTTTGAACTTGTTCTTCAGAGAAAGTACGAAAGTACCATTCTCGTTTTGACCTATTATGGGCCTGCATAAACTCTGCGTTCAGCAAGGGTTTATTCATTTTGAATTCTTTTCTTATCATTAGAATTTGTGATCTAGTGGGAGAGTGATTTATAGAAGAATTTTCTTGAACTGATTCATAGATGGGTTGAGGGATTGAAGGTTGAAAATCTACTCCTCTGAGACTAGTCGAAGTCTCTAGGGTTTCTGCTGCAGATCTGTAATTAGAATCTACAGAGTGTCTTGAACTGAATTCTAAATCTGGGTTATTGAACATTCTAATTCTAGACGAGGATGATCTGTTCATAGATATCCTGACATGTCCTTCTGGACTTTGAACAAAATTTCCTAAACTTCTAAACTCTATTTTCTTGGAAGGTTGGATACTTTCCAAATCCCAAGAGTCTGGAAAAGCGGCTATGATTTCATCATGCCTGAGGGGTTTAGGAGTCATGATCATTGATTTTTGAAGATTAGCCTCCATTAGAATGGTTTCATTCTTCGGGGACTCTTTCTTGACAGAAATTCCTACTCCAGTTTTGGAGACTTTGTAATGAATTCTAAAAATTATAGAAAGATTATCCAGATCCTCACTGAATATTCCTTCTGTGGTCTTGATGTGTAATTTTAAAGCTTTCTCGACGTTTCTCAACGTCTTCATGTAATTTGGAAAACATTGAAAATAAATTGGACCATTGCAGAGATTCGACTCTACAAGACTTAGCATAGAATCTTGGAAAGACAGTGCATGTCGATCTTGAAGAAGAACTAAGACGGGATGATTTATGCCTAACCTGTGCATAGGTTTGACAGCTACTTGGATTAATCCTATGTGGATAAATCCGAAGTTCTCTCGCTTGTGTTGATCTAGTTGATCCTTATCTAATAAATTAATTGTGCCTTGACACTTTCCCAAAGGAATCGTGCCTTCTATAGTTCTTACTATATCTTGAACCTTAAAATTAAAAGTTGAATGCTTGTATACCTCACTAGGACGTACTTGGGGCATTTCCCAATTTCTTAACCTTTCTTTAGCTTCTACTATAGAAACCTCAAAATTATTGACCTCATCTTGATCTACAGAACTATGATCATTAGAGACAGAGGGAATTCTGATCTCAGATCTATTTCTATTAAATAATCTTCTTACTAATTCAAACATTTTTAAGAAAATAAAATTCTTAAAATTCTTCTAATTTTGCTAAGGTTTTAGTGGGACCACGTCCTACGGGAACACCTGCCTCTCCTGGGCCTTACGGCTTACCAACGCAGTTAAACAACGCTGACCAACGTTAACCCCTTAACTAGTTAAAAGTTTCTTAAGAAAGACAGTGTTGTGGAGTTTCAACCCCTTGTTAGAGTACCTTTTCTAGTTCTTCTTCAAGATCGACATGCACTGTCTTTCCAAGATTCTATGCTAAGTCTTGTAGAGTCGAATCTCTGCAATGGTCCAATTTATTTTCAATGTTTTCCAAATTACATGAAGACGTTGAGAAACGTCGAGAAAGCTTTAAAATTACACATCAAGACCACAGAAGGAATATTCAGTGAGGATCTGGATAATCTTTCTATAGTTTTTAGAATTCATTACAAAGTCTCCAAAACTGGAGTAGGAATTTCTGTCAAGAAAGAGTCCCCGAAGAATGAAACCATTCTAATGGAGGCTAATCTTCAAAAATCAATGATCATGACTCCTAAACCCCTCAGGCATGATGAAATCATAGCCGCTTTTTCAGACTCTTGGGATTTGGAAAGTATCCAACCTTCCAAGAAAATAGAGTCTAGAAGTTTAGGAAATTTTGTTCAAAGTCCAGAAGGACATGTCAGGATATCTATGAACAGATCATCCTCGTCTAGAATTAGAATGTTCAATAACCCAGATTTAGAATTTAGTTCAAGACACTCTGTAGATTCTAATTACAGATCTGCAGCAGAAACCCTAGAGACTTCGACTAGTCTCAGAGGAGTAGATTTTCAACCTTCAATCCCTCAACCCATCTATGAATCAGTTCAAGAAAATTCTTCTATAAATCACTCTCCCACTAGATCACAAATTCTAATGATAAGAAAAGAATTCAAAATGAATAAACCCTTGCTGAACGCAGAGTTTATGCAGGCCCATAATAGGTCAAAACGAGAATGGTACTTTCGTACTTTCTCTGAAGAACAAGTTCAAAAATGGAAATTAGAATATTATGATTTCTTAGAGAAATTAGGAGATCATATTTTCTTTTTCAATTGGTTTGAAATGTATTGTTCAAACAACAATATAGAAAATCCTTTTGTCAAAAAAGAAGTAAACACCCACTCTAGAATCACAGTGGAATGGGATACTATTTTAGGTCAAAAAATAGTCTCGGTTCACCCTCCTTTAGAAAATTTAAAGATTTCAAAAGGCAGTACTGAGATAGAAGCAACTCCGTTCAAAACTGTAGAAGGCAATGAAGATCAACATAGTTCAAAACGAGATGTCAAGAACATTGAGTCTCAAAATAATTTTACCAATTTAGCGTTCAACACCTTAGGTAAGCAGTTAGATAGGATAGAGAACGTAGTAAATAACAAGGTCCTAGAATCACCTTCTAGTTCCCTAAGTCTAAATTCAGTTAGTTCAATACCTCAACAACCCCTGTATAAGATTCCAACACTTACTCAGGCAGAGTTGAAATCAATAAAATTAGGTTCTAGTTCACAAAACTTAGTTGATGAAATCACCAACAGATTAAATCAACTAAATGTCTCTAACAATAAGTCAAAAGGTCCCCAGATCAATACACTGTCTAAACCAGACAATGATCAAAACCAGTGTTACTATAAGATTCCAACACTTACTCAGGCAGAGTTGAAGTCAATAGAATTAGCTTTAAGAATCCAAAACCAGTGACTAGGAATTACTATCGTAGGCCTAGTTACCCAGATACTCAGTATGAAGAAAATAGTCTAATCACAGAGGCTAGCTATAACGGCGAGTCTATAGTAGAATGGAACATTGATGGTCATAGTGAGCATCAAATTTTAGGAATAATTCAAAATATGTCAATGTGCGCTACGGCGTATAAGATCAAAAACAATGAAGAAAGTTCAATAGTAACCATGTTAACAACTGGTTTTACTGGTCAATTAAAAGGCTGGTGGGATAATTATCTCACAGAAGCTGAAAGATCTGCGATCAAATTCGCGGTTAAGCAAGAAGAAATTAATGGTCAAATAATAGATGTTCAAGACTCAGTAGCAGTTTTAATTTATGCACTCACAAAACACTTTGTAGGAAATCCCACAGATTTTCAACAAAGGATAGGTAATCAATTAATTAACCTCAGATGTCCCACGATGTCTGATTTCAGATGGTACAAGGACATGTTCCTTACCAAATTATATACCCGATCTGACAGTAAGGCAGACTACTGGAAAGAAAGGTTTTTAGGTGGTTTACCCAACCTATTTGCCGAAAGAGTCAAAGAAAGCATTAGGAGACAATGCAACAATACACTTCCCTTAGGTCAAATGACTTTTGGAGAATTAATTAATATTGTTACAAACGAAGCTCTTGTCATATGTAATGATATGAAGCTTCAGTCTAAATTTAAAAATGAGCTCAAAAGTACCTCTAGAGAATTAGGTAATTTCTGTGATCAATATGGCATCGAAAAGATTCGAGCCCCCTCTGCTCAAAATAAAAGAAATAGGAAGAGTCACAGGTACCAGACAGTCAGGAAGACTTATCGTCGCTACCCTGATAAACCTGTTAGATCATTCCAAACAAAGAAACCTGTTCAACAGTCTAGTAAACCTAGACACCATAGTTCCAAACATACCGATCGTAAATCTGTAGTTTGTTTTAAATGCGGGAGGTATGGTCATATTTCAAAGCATTGCAGGCTCAAAACACGCATTAATTCTTTAGAAATAGATGATAAGTACAAACAGAGTCTTATGAGTATTCTGTTAGAAGATCAAAACTCTGAGTCAGAATATGATTCAGATCAGTCTAGTGTTCAAAATGAATTATGTCAGTTAAATCAACTGAGTAATTCAGCCTCTAGTTCAACATCTGATGACGAAAGTCATTCAGATATAGGTATTTGCACCTGTAAGGAATGTTCAAAACAATTAGGTAGCTGTTCCAAAATACTTAATGTTATTAATAAGGATAAAGTTCAAACTTTATTAGAAATCTTAGACAAGATTACTGATGAAGAAATCAGGAAAGAATATCTGCTCAAGATTAAGGAACTTATGGATTTGGACGAACCCAAACCAAAACCCTTAGTTAAACCTTATAATGTTCAAGAAATAATTAATAGATTTCAAAACACTTCCACTCTGGAACGAGTCTCTGTTAGAGAACTCCAGGAAGAAATTAAAATTATTAAAGAAGAAATTCAATTGCTCAAACAGAAGGATAATGACTTATCCTTAGACATTTTAAGTTTAATGGCTAATAAAGAAACTAGGAATTCCAACAATTCCACTGATCAAAACGAGTTAGGAGAAACTAGCTCAGAACCAAAAGAGAACTATTTAAATTTAATTTCCCAAATATCTGTTCAAAGATGGTATAGTGAGATTAACTTTACCATAGGTAGTTTCAACACAAAATTAGTAGCCTTGATAGACTCAGGCGCTGATTTTAATTGTCTTCAAGAAGGTTTAATTCCCACTCAATACTATGAGAAAACCACTGAAAGTCTCAGCGGTGCAGGAGGTAATAGACTTCCAGTTAGGTACAAGTTGTCTAATGCCAAGATATGTAATCAAGGCATTAAGTTCAACACAACTTTTATTCTTGTTAGGAATTTAAATCATTCAATGATTTTAGGAACACCTTTTCTGACCCTTATTTATCCCTTTAAGGTTTCAGAATTAGGTATCTCTACTTCTGTTCATGGCAAAGAACTTTGCTTTAAATTTTTGAATCCTACCAAAACTCAAGATGTCAATTTACTTAAAAATTTAGCTATTTCCAGTATTAATTTGATCAATAAAAAACAAGCTCAAATTAAATTACTTAACAAAGAAGTTCAATACAAAAGAATTGAGGATCAGATAGAAAACCCTCAAATCAAAACTAGAATAGAATTTGTTCAAAAAAGATTTGAAAAAGAAATCTGTTCAGATAAGCCCAACGCTTTCTGGAACAGAAAGAGACACACAGTCTCGCTCCCTTATGAGCCCAGTTTTAGTGAAGATAAAATCCCAACTAAGGCTAGGCCCGTTCAAATGAATAAAGAAACCTTGGAATACTGTAAAAAGGAAATCCAAGATCTGTTAGGAAAGAAGCTGATTAGGCCCAGTAAGTCCCCTTGGAGCTGTTCAGCCTTCTATGTTCAAAATCAGGCAGAATTAGAGCGAAGAGCACCTCGCATGGTCATCAATTACAAACCTCTCAATAAAGTCCTTAGATGGATTAGGTACCCTATACCTGATAGGAGTGACTTAATCGGTCGTGTTCAAAAAGCATCCTTATTTTCCAAGTTCGATATGAAATCGGGCTTTTATCAAATTCAAATTACAGAAAAAGAGAGCGAACAAGAGAGCGAAAAATAGAGAAAAACACTTTGTTTCAAAACTCTCTATAAGCGTTCTGCATAGGATTTAGCTACTTGTTCAACATTGTAAGTTCAAAACTCTCTTGTAATTTCTGATTGAAATTAATATGAGAATTTCTTTTACTCATTTTATTCCAATACCTTTTACTGATTTAATGCTTGTAGTAGAATTTGAATATTTTGTTATTTCTTCCATTTCTAGAATTTACGTTGTTCAAGAACGTTTATTTATAGAATTCAGAGACGCCATAGAAAGCTCTGAATTTTCTTTTGAATATATGTTATAGAATTCTTCTGCTTTTAGTTTAATTTAAATCCAGAATTATTATATATATATATATATATATAAGCCAAATGGGCCATAGGTTATGGGTCGTGGGTCGGGTCATAAACCGAATACCCATAAAATTCAAGTCATTCCCAACAATTTCTCTCCTTAACTTGAATTCCCTCAAATCACCAGAATTAAGAATAAATTCATCTCTGTCATTTAAACCCTGTAGGGCCTCATGGAATGCTAACGTTCACCAAGTCTAAGTTATACTTGAACTTCTCTTAAGATAAAGGCTTTGTCAACATATTTGTCGGATTATCTATTGTGGCTATCTTCTCCATGGATAATTTCTTTTCTTCTATCACATCTTGAATAAAATTCAATCTGATATCAATATGCTTCGACCTCTTATGGTAGACTGGATTTTTGGCCAAACTTAATGCACTCTGACTATTATAATAAATGATAGGTCTCTGAATATTTAGTCTCAAACTGTCAACTAAATCATGCAACCACATACCTTCCTTAACTCCTTCTGCCAATGATATGTATTCTGCTTCAATGGTAGACAAGGTAACTGTAGATTGAAGTGTTGCCTTCCAACTGACAATACATCCATTCAGAGTCAAGACATAGTATGTCAAGGATCTCTTCCTCACAAGGTCTCCAGTATAATCAAAATTTGTATAGCCAACCGGCCACTATTAGATTTATCAACACCATAAACCAAGCAAATATTACTTATACCTTTCAGATACCGCATAATCCATTTAACTACACTCTAGTGAACTCTCTCAGAATTACTCATAAACCTGCTTACCACACTAACTGCATAAGCCAAATCAGGCCTAGTACACACCATTGCATACATCAAACTTCCTACAACATTACAGTAAAGCACTGAACTCATGTACCATTTTTCCTCAACTTAGTGGGTATCGTACTAGCATCAAGCTTAAAATGTGCTGCCAACGAAGTACTAATTGGCTTGGAATCATTCATTTGGAAAGACTACAATAACTTTTCCATGTATTTCTGTTGAGATACATACAGTAAACCTGCACTCCTATCTGTCTAAATCTCTATGCTCAATATCTTCTTGGCTGCACCCAAATCCTTCATCTCAAACTCAATGCTCAACAAAACTTTCAAATTATCAATTTCAACCTTGTTCTTTACAGTAATCAACATATCATCAACATATAGAAACAAATAATTATAAGAATCATCTGCAAGTTTCTTAGAGTAGACACAGTTATCAAACTAATTACGTAGAAAATCATGAGAAATCATGAATGCATCAAATTTATTTTACCACTGTCTAGGGGACTGCTTCAAACCATACAAGGAGTTTTTCAACAAACATACATGATTTTTCTTTCCATAATCAAGAAATCCCTTTGGTTGTGACATATAGATCTGCTCCTCTAAATTTCCATGTAAGAAAGCAGTTTTCACATCTAGTTGTTCTAACTCCAAGTTAAAAACACTTATCATGGACAAAAGGACACCAATGGTTTTATGCATCACAACCGGAGAGAAAACTTTATGATAATCAATTCCCTCCTTCTATGAAAAACCCTTTGCCACGAGTCGTGTTTTGAACCTTACTGGTTCAACTCTAGGAATACCTTATTTCTTCTTGAAAACCCATTTGCATCCTACTGGTTTCACTCCCTTTGGTAACGATACAAGATCACATGTTTCGTTATTCTCAAAAGACTACATCTCTTCATTTATTGTAACCAGTCATTCTGATATTTCTCTACTCTCAACTGCTTCCTTATACAATCTTGGGTCATCAAAATCAATGTTTTCTCCTACTGCCAAGGCATAAGCGACTGAATTAATATCAACTATATCAACACAAACTGTATACCTTATCGGTTTTCTAATTTTCCTCCTTTCCCTCCTTGTTGTTATAGGTTGTGATTCTTCCTCTTCCCTGGGCTGCTGTACAGAGTCTATTGTAACCTTTTTTGAAGTTTAAACTTCAATTTCCACCTTCTGGTTAGCACTTTGATCATTATTACCTGCATGACTACCAAGCTCCTCCTTCTGACCAAACGTAGCAGATTCATCAAAAGTTACATCTCTGCTAATAATAAATTTTGGAGTTTTATCCTTTTTAGTATACCACAGTTTGTACTCTTTAACTCCAGGTGCATACCTAGAAATATGCATTTCATTGCCCTAGGCTCTAGTTTACCATCATTCACATTAGCATAAAGAAGACAACCAAATATACGCGGGCCAGAATAATCAGAAGGTTTACCAGATCATACCTCTTGAGGAGTCTTAAAATCAATTGTAGTAGATGGCGATTTATTCACTAGATAGCAAGCAGTGTTAACTGCTTTAGCCCAAAATTATTTTGACAAACCAACGTTTAATAGCATACACTTCGTACACTACAACAGTGTTTGATTCATACGTTCTACAACTTTATTTTGCTGTGGTGTATGACGTACAATCTAGTGCCTCATTATACCTTCCTTCTTGCAAAACTCATCAAATTGAGCATTAAAGAACTCTAACCCATTATCAGTTCTAAGTGTTTTGACCTATTTTTAAGTCCATTTTTCAACCATGTTCTTCCATTCCTTGAACTTCCCAAATATTTTATCTTTAGATTTCAGAAATACACCCAAACCTTTCTAAAGTAATCATCAATAAAAGTAATAAAGTACCTGCATTTGCCATGAGATTCAACTAAAGAAGGACCCCACAAGTCTGAGTGAACGTACTAGAGAACATCTATAGAAGTATGCTTCCCAGAACTGAACTTAACTCTGCATTGTTTACCTATAACACAAACTTCGCAGAAATTCAGTTTCCCAATTTCTCCCCTTCTAACAATCCTTGTTTACTCAAAACTAACAGCTCTTTCTTACTCATGTGTCCCAATTGGTGATGCCACAACTTTGTACAATCATCATTCTTCCCTAAAGATTTAGATATAACAATTGTCCTCATCACTAAACTACCAATCAGAAAGTAAATGTTATACTGCAATTTACCCTTCATTATAACCAGAGCACCTTTGAAAATTCTCAATTGTTCATCTTCTCTGGAGTACTTGTACCCTTGTTTGTCAAGAGTACCAAGAGAAATCAAATTCTTTTATAGACCAGGAACGAACCAAGCATCAAGTGTCCTGACAATTCCATCATACATCTGAATCTGCACAGAACCACTGCCTTTAACACTAAGCCACTCATCATCACCTAATCTCACAACACCATTCCACTCCTTAAAAGAAGTAAACAGCTCACGTGAAAAAGTCATATGATAAGATGCAAATATGTCCAAAACCCAAGTATTTGCAGAACCAGAGGTACTGATTGTGAGAACATCATTGTTCTCTTCTTTGTCAGAACTATCTTGCACCATCGCAGCACTACCATTGTTACTTAGTTGCTTCTCGTCATTTCCCTTCTTCCTCTGTGGACAATTCTTCTTGATATGCCCCTTTGTTTATAGTGATAACATCGAAGTCCTCTTTTGTTCTTTGACTTAGATTGTGACTTGCTTCTTTTTCCATCATCCCTTTTAGTGTCTCTGCCTCTGCCAACATACAAACTTGCTTCTGCACCATCCTCATTAGAACTAGAGACTCTTCTCTTCAGCTCTTTAGACTGCAAAGTATCCTTGACATCACTAACAGAGATACTATCTCTACCATATAGCATAGTATCAACAAAGTTCTCATATGAATTCAGTAGAGAACACAAAAGGATAATCGCTTAATCCTCATCATCTATCTTACTCCAACACCCTGTAAATGTAGTATAATCTGGTTAAAGTTATTAAGATGATCTTTCACATGCATATTTTCTATCATCCGCATGGTATACAAATGCTACTTCTGATATAACTAGTTTGTGAGAGACTTCTTTTGGTATTTATTATCCAATTTCTTCCACAAACCTACAGCAGCTGACTCATCAACTATTTCTCTCAACACTCATCAGTCAGACTCAATAGTATTGCACTATAAGTCTTTGCCAAAATTTCTTTTTTCGCCTCTTCCTTCAATGTGTCAGGCAATTTACCTTCTCCTTCTAATGCCCCAGCACCTCTTTGCTAAACCAAAAGTGCCCTCATTTTTATCTTCCACAAAGTGAAATCATTCGATCCATTGAATTTCTTAATATCAAATTTATGAGTCGACATCTTTTCAAACAACAATAGACAAATTACTAGCAAATTTCACAACCAAAAATCAAATTTCACAAATCTATTCAGAACCTTGCAAACTGACCAGAACTTCACTGATAGAAATCCAACACAGAAGTCCAACAAAATTCAATCCAGTAAATGCACCAGATCCAACACAATCCAGTAAATTCACACAAAAATCCATAATTCTTTCCTGAACTAAATAGTGACTTACCAGAGTAGTGTTGATGGAACAATGATGTTCAGAACAACAAACTTAGCAAAAAATTTCAAATTGCTACAGTATTGTTGATTTTTGACTTTTGCTAAAATAACATTGACCAATTGCCTACTACAGTACTGATTTGCTACAGTACATTAAGTTGTTACAGTGCCATTCTACTACAGTAGTCCGAAGTTGTAAAAGATGGAGATGATGATGAACAGTACTTCCGATGATGAACAATACTTCGACAATAATAAAAACACACCAAAACAACTGGAAAACGGTCTCTGATGCACTAGAAATGCCAAAAAAAAGTCTCTTTTACACCCAAAAAAAAAAACAAATCAGGCTAGATCTGAGATTTTAAAATGAAATCTAAAAATTTTCTTACTACCAAAAAATAGTCTCCAACGTTCTTCAACGCACCAAAGATGCAGAAAACGGTCTTCTACGCTCCAAAACAACCAAATCGAGGCAAGATCTGAAATCTTAAAGCCAAACCTGAAACTTTTCCGATGTGCTACAGTAACCGACAAACCAAATAATTGAACCAGGCTTTTATACCATAAAGAAGTTATATGATTCGATCAATGTGACCTACATCCACAAACAGAGAGAATAACTGTATTATCACTGATAGAGCTTACACTGAGAAAGCTTACTCCCTTTACTTACAAAGGGATTATATCATTAACCCAAATGAAAACACAACACACACACACACACACACACACACACACACACACACACACACACACACACACACACACACACACACACACACACACACACACACACACACACACACACACACACACACACACACACACACACACACACACACACACACACATATATATAAGTCAACTGGGTCATGGGTCACGAGTTGGGTCATAAACCGGATACCTATAAAATTCAAGTCATACCCAACAGATATATTGTTGAAGGTGATGTCTTAGAATTTGTTATCAAATCTTTTGAAATTTAACTTGCTAGATTTTAGGAATATTTAAATTTATTTTCTTGAATTAAGTTTATTGCTATTTTCTTAGAAGGTAGCTTTTATTCAAACATATAAGTATATTGTCTCATCTGTAGCTATTTTCAAGATATATTCAATTACAAAACTATGTATAAATTTAACATTGATAATTCAATAAATGAATACCATCTGGTAGTGTCAAAATTCATAAAAATCACAACAGTGGTATCAGAGCTTCTAATCTTAAAGGACTTATGAGGCGTGTGAACCAAAGCACTATAAGAGAACCTAAAACTAACCTATGATATTTTGTTTGTACCCGAAATTGACCAAAATTTACTAGTGTTGAACAACTTGTAGAAAATGCTTTAAAGTCTATTTTAATGATAGAAGTTATGTGATCAAGGATGCTGAAGGTACAAACGTGTTCAACATAAAAATGAAAGGAAAAAACTTTGCCTTGAGTATGTTGAAAGATGGGCAAGTTGTTATTTCACAAGAAGAAGGCAATACAGCTTGGGCATAAAAGGCTAGGGCATTACCATCACATTGTTGTGCCCCACATGAAGAATAATCAAATAGTTAGAGGACTCCTGAAATAGAAGGAAAACCCCTTGTATATGGGGTCATCCAATATGAAGAGAAAAAAAATACTTACTTTTTAAAGAAATTAAAATAGAAAGTGAAACAAAAATTACATTCAATTCATACTGATATTTGTGGACCACATAAGACACCACCTTTGAAAGGGAATAAGTACTATGACATTAAGTTCAGTCAAGTTCAAAATTTCTTTTTCCATAGATATTCTCATAACAAAGTGCAAAAAGAAGGTGTTTAATTTGTCTACAATAATACAGAAAATCAAAATGCAAATATTCTGACTACAACTGTCACGACCCATTTTCTAGGCACATGACCGGCACAATGATGAATATCCCATCACTGTAAGCCTTTCGATAAATTCTTCCCACAAGTAAAATCGTTAGTCATTATCTCTATATTCTCAAAATACCATTCCTTAATAAATACAAAGAAAATACATCAGATTTTCTTAATTAAAAATAATAGATCCTCAGTACGAAATTCATTATCATACTAAAATACAAGCCAAATACCAAACCCCTGACCTAGATGTCCTAGACGGTTACAGAGCAACATACTGTATAACAAAAGAAGGGCCTACCCGACAGCGGGAAGGTCCAACGTGATCTACTCCTCTAGCGGATGTACTTCGGCGGCAACCTGATCTGAACAAAAAGTTTGTACAAACAGTGTGAGCTTTTAAACTCAGTGAGCAAATCGGCCTTGCGTTAATAAAATTCAAATACATCACCAGTCATGCAAGCATATCCGAAGGCTCAAGCTCAACCAATAGACATAGTTAGAAATTACATACAAGAAAAATTCATCCAATTCAACAAACGATACTAGTACTCGTCAATGGCAATATATCCCGGAGAGCGCACACAGGCCGGCTCACCAATTTTGTATTTTTCCGCCATGACGCACAACCTCATCCTCTTAGCTAGGGCGCCTCACGGATTTATCACCAATCCGGGCTATATCCCTACTGAGGGAATCGTTGTCTCCACACTCATTGGTCAAGACACCCTTTAACCCGGGTTTTCCGCCTTGCCGTGAGAGGGGGTACTGTACCGCTCAATCACAATCAATAGTACAACAGTTCATATCATAATCAGAAGCACAATATAATACTCATCCATATAACAGGTATAGTATATAACTATATGATTCAAATTTCATATCATCATGAGATACTTGCTTTGTCTTATCCATACTTCTGGATTAATTATCTCATTATATTCGTCATTCTGAATCCAATTTCTCCCTATGAATCTTGGGAGTGTCCTACGACATACTTTTTATCACCAGTAATGCTAAAACTCTATTAAAACAGGGTCGTTTCACTCACCTGGATTCCGTACGAGTATCACTTCTCTAAATCGTTACGGACAAGAGTACGCAGGTGAATTTCAGTGTTCCACTACAGAGATTTTCATGAAAGATTACAGAAAGTACGTTAAGATCATTTTCGTACAGATACTGTTCATACGTACGGGTACTATTCATATGGTCACTATTCATACATACGGTACTATTCATATGGTCACTATTCATACGTACGGGTACTATTTATACCGGAAATACAGAATACAATCTGTAAAAGAGTACACCAGGTAAGTTCCCAGGAAAGAGTGGAGGGTCACACTGGACACACTTAAAAACCAGGTCTTTCCTTAGCCAGAACTTTCCTAGACATGTATTCTCCATAGATTATATTCTATTTCGGTAATCAGAGAATCAAAATAACAGCTAACGACAGTTTTTCTGATGTGGAAGATCGGCCAAAGCCGCAACCACAGAGCATACTTAAGAAAATAACTTCTAAAATTTGAAAGACATAGAAAGGGCATAGTATCCTTACCTAAGCAAAAACGGAAAGGCCCAAAATCTCAGAAGCCTAGCGTCGGAGCAAGAGAAACTTAAGGAGGGAAGAAGAGAAGTTGAAGGTGTGAGTTTAGAAGTGAAATGGAAGGGCCTATTTATAGCAAAAGTCAAGGGTACTATTTGACACTATGCGCTAATAAAATATTCAATTTACTATTCATAAAAATGACATTTCTAATAATGCAGTTACTGTGCACCTTACGCGTACGATAGAAAATTTTCGTTTATTTACTATTAGAAACTTTAAAGGGAAAACTATCCTTTCACCTTAAACCTTTAAGTTTCTTTTCAATTCAGTCCTTTCAATTTAGTCCCTGAGGGTATTTTTACACATAAAACGTCATTTTCTCCTACAAACTTCTTTCTAGTTTTCTCTTATAACCAAACCACATCTAGTATTTGACATTTTGATTGTATAAATGAACAGTACCATATACGTAAATAGTAACAGTAGTTTGAAAACACGCATTTATATTTTATTTTTCATGGGTATTACATTATCACCCCCTTTAAGAAATTCGGTCCTCCGAATTTAAATTACCTCAAGTCGTAAAAAGATGGGGATATCTAGAACGCATGTCGGCCTCGGCTTCCCATGTGGCTTCTTCGTGAGTTTGATTCCTCCACAAAACCTTGACGGATGGAATCTCCTTAGATCGGAGTTTCTTTACTTGACTATCGAGGATAGCTACCGGTATCTCCTCGTATGACAAGTTTTCATCTACTAGGATAGAATCATTCTGAGAAGGGTGAAGTATGTGAGAATGGTCATGAAGGTACTTCCTTAACATGGATACGTGAAAAACAGGGTGAATCCCTTCCAGATCCATAGGTAGGGCAAGCCGATAAGCCACTTTTCCCACTCGTTCTAGAATCTCATAAGGCCCGATGTATCTAGGACTCAACTTTCCTTTCCTTCCAAATCTCAACACACCTTTCATTGGAGAGACCTTAAGGAATACCATATCGCCGACTGAGAACT
The DNA here is from genome assembly GCA_037074585.1 of Biancaea sappan. NCBI lineage: Eukaryota > Viridiplantae > Streptophyta > Magnoliopsida > Fabales > Fabaceae > Biancaea > Biancaea sappan. Next base: position 49,101,540 of record CM073496.1, on the reverse strand, counting down.
CCAAATCACGTCGTCTGTGGTCAGCGTATGCCTTTTGTCTACTTTGAGCTGCTCGCATCCTATCTTGTATTGTCTTAACCTTGGTTAGGGCATCCTGGGCCAAGTCAGGTCCTAATGCTTTCGCTTCACCTACCTCGAACCAACCGATCGGAGATCTGCAACGTCTCCCATACAAGGCCTCAAAGGGTGCCATCCCAATAGTGGCCTGGTAGCTGTTGTTATATGCGAACTCTACAAGATACAAATACTTTTTCCAGCTACCACTGAAATCTAGAATACAAGCTCGTAACATATCCTCTAGCGTCTGAATCGTCCGCTCTGACTGTCCGTCTGTCTGTGGGTGAAAAGCGGTACTAAGGTCCACTCGAGTACCTAATGCCTCCTGAAAACTTCTCCAGAAACGAGAGGTAAATTGAGGACCTCTATCAGAAATGATAGATATAGGTACTCCATGCAACTTTACTATTTCTTTAATATACAATTGTGCCAACGTTACTACACCATAAGTGGTTTTGACTGGAATAAAGTGTGCTGATTTGGTTAGTCGGTCAACAATGACCCAAACTGAGTCATAACCTCCTGTGGAACGAGGTAGACCAACAACAAAGTCCATCGTCACTCGTTCCCATTTCCATTCAGGAATCTCTAATTGTTGTAACGAGCCTCCTGGCTTTAGATGCTCAGCTTTAACCTGTTGACAGGTTAAACAACGAGACACAAATTCTGCTATGTCTTGTTTCATTCCTTTCCACCAGTAGATCTGTTTCAGATCCTGATACATCTTGGTGGCTCCTGGATGTACAGCATATGCAGCACGATGGCCTTCTTCCATGATGTCTCGTCTAAGAGTTCCAACATGTGGTACACACAACCGTTGTTCAAAATGTAAGACTCCTGTATCGTCGAGTGTGAAACTATTCACTTCACCAATCTTCACCTTTTCCATAATTTGGACAAGCTCAGGATCCTCCATTTGAGATATCCGTATCTGGTCAACAAGGGAAGATCTAGCCCTGATATGGGCTAAGAATGATCCTGTCCTTGTAACCTCAAGAGTAGCACCTTTTGCTCTCAGCTCTTGTAGTTCTTGGATCAAGGGTCTTTTTGTTACTGCTATATGGGCCAGACTACTCATAGATTTTCGACTCAAGGCATCTGCTACCACGTTCGCTTTGCCTGGGTGGTAAAGAATATTGCAATCATAATCTTTTAGTAATTCTACCCATCTCCTCTGCCTCAAGTTTAAGTCCTTTTGGTCGAAAATATATTTTAGACTTTTATGGTCAGTGTACATTTCGCAAGTTTCTCCATATAGATAATGTCGCCATATCTTTAAAGCGAAAACTACAGCTGCCAGTTCCAGATCGTGGGTGGGGTAGTTTTTTTCATGTTTCTTAAGTTGTCTCGATGCATATGCCACTACCTGGCCATGTTGCATGAGAACACATCCCAACCCTACTCTTGATGCATCGCAGTATACTGTAAAACCTCCTGGTCCTGAGGGTAAGACCAATACAGGTGCGGAGATTAACCTTTTCTTGAGTTCTTGGAAGCTTTCTTCACAAGCGTCATCCCATTGGTACTTTACTCCTTTCCTAGTCAGTCGTGTGAGAGGAGCGGCTAACTGAGAAAAATTTTGGATGAAACGACGATAATATCCTGCCAATCCCAAGAAGCTGCGAATCTCCGTGACGGAGGTAGGTCTAGGCCACATTTTGACCGCTTCTACTTTGCTTAGGTCTGCTTGGATGCCATCTTTGGAGATCACATGTCCCAAGAAAGTTACACGATCAATCCAAAACTCGCATTTAGAGAATTTGGCGTACAATTGATGATCCCTCAATGTCTGCAACACAACACGAAGGTGTTGTTCGTGCTCTTCTGAAGTCTTTGAGTACACCAGAATGTCGTCTATGAAGACAATGACAAATTTGTCTAAAAAGGATTTAAAAATCCTATTCATTAAATCCATGAAAGCAGCTGGTGCATTCGTTAATCCAAATGACATCACCAAGAACTCGTAGTGCCCATATCTGGTACGGAAGGCTGTTTTAGACACATCCTCCTCCTTGATCTTGAGTTGGTGATAACCAGACCTCAAGTCAATCTTTGAAAAACACTTGGCTCCTTGAAGTTGATCGAAAAGGTCGTCGATGCGAGGCAACGGGTATTTATTTTTGATAGTTACCTTATTCAGTTGCCTGTAATCTATGCATAGTCTCATCGATCCGTCCTTCTTTTTCACGAACAGAACAGGAGCTCCCCAAGGTGAATAACTTGGCCTTATAAAGCCTTTGTCTAGCAAGTCCTGTAACTGAGTTTTTAACTCTTTTAATTCTGTTGGTGCCATTCTATAAGGGGGTATGGAGATTGGGCGAGTATCTGGTGCTAACTCTATCTGGAACTCAATCTCTCGATCTGGGGGTATACCTGGTAGATCATCTGGGAAGACATCTACAAACTCCTGGACTACTGGAACGTCTTCTACTTTTAGTTCTTCTTTCTTAATATCTTTAACGAATGCCAAGTATCCTTTACAGCCCTTTCGCAATAAACGTTGGGCACACATTAAAGATATAAGATTCCCAGAAATTTCACTCCGTTCACCATGAAATACGAAAGAAGGCTCCCCCGGAATATTAAATTTAACTATCTTATTATAGCAATCCAGGGTGGCATGACAAGATGCCAGCCAATCCATGCCCAAGATGACATCAAAGTCTGTCATATCTAACAGCATTAGGTCTACTGTTGTATTTATTTCTCCGACTCTTACCTTGCAAGCTCGATAGCCTCGTTCTATTAGTAAGGTGCCTCCAGTAGGCGTAGTTACTAAAAACGGACATTCTAATCTAACAACTTTTTGCTTAAAGTTCTTAGCAAAGAATGGTGACACATAGGAATGCGTAGAGCCAGAGTCAAACAAAACATGTGCAAAATTTGATTCAATCAGAAGAGTACCTGCTACCACCGTATTAGACGCCTGAGCATCTTGACGGGTTAAAGCGAATACTCGAGCGTTCCCTCGGCCTGCTGAAGCCTGTCCTCGACCACCTTGTCCTCTGCCAGCACCTCTTCCGATTCCATTGCCTCCTACAGTTACAGGGGATCTGTTGGCAACAGTATCCTCTGATTGATTAGGGCGTACTGACCCTTGGCCAGATCTCGTGTAGAGTTGGGGGCAATCTCTTTTGATGTGGCCCTGTTGACCACATTGGTAACAGACCCTAGTGTTGTTGTTGACAAAACAAGCTCCGAAGTGATTTCTTTCACATTTAGAGCACCAGGGCCTTTGTTGACCCCCTGTACCACTTTGTTGACGCTGTGGTGCACTAGCAGTAGAGGCTGCACGTCCAGAACTCTCTCCGTGGTAGCGTGATTTCTCATCTTGTTTCCTCTTTCTTTTGTTATTCCATTTTTCTTTTTGTATATCTCTTTCTTCCATCATACGGGCGATGTCGACGGCTTCTGTGTAAAATGAAAAATCTCGTATTTTCGATCCCACCCTGTCAAATAAAGACTCTCGAAGGCCTTTAATAAATCGTCGGATCTTTTCTTTCTCAGTTAGGACCATGTGAGTAGCATATTCAGACAACTCTATAAACAGATTGTCGTATTCATCGACGGTTCGTGATCCTTGCCGGAGTGCCTCAAACTCATTCATCTTTGCTTCTCGTATACTCTCCGGAATAAATTGTTCTCGAAAAATTCTTTTAAAGTCATTCCATTTAATGGGTGGGGCATTTCTGGCCATGCCCTTCTTCCATGTTCGCCACCAGCGGTCGGCCTTACCTCTTAACTGAAAGGTAACAAGGGTTACTTTTCGAGGTTCAGGGCATTCTAGCGTGTCAAGGATTTTCTCACAGTCATCTAGAAAACGTTGTGGGTCTTCATTAACATCTCCTGCAAAGGTTGGCGGATTCAGCTTCATAAATTTCGAGATTTTGACCTCTGTACCTACCCAATCCTGAGGAGGGGGTGGAGGTGGCATCTGGTCTGTCTCTTGTACTTTTGCAGCATGTACTGATGCCTGTGAGCCATCTTCAGATGATTGTCCCATCAGAAGTTCCTTTAGCCCATTCACCTCGTTCTGCATTGCAGCTAATGCTTCCATCACTACAGTCGCGTCGATTTGTGATGGTTCTCCAGCATTTCTTCCGGGGTTTTCAGTGGATATTTCTCTGTTTTGTGCATGGTTATCTTCTGCACGGTTAGGCATCTCCAGTCTTGCATTTGCTGACTGAGCAGCTGGAGGGACCAAGGCCCTGCCAGATCTTGTGCGGATTCCAGAAGCGTTTGATTTTCTTGGTGCCATCTAAACTTATTCTACAATTAAGAATAATATATATCGTCACTATTATGCTTCAAGTAAAGACACGAAAGAAATGGATTTTAATCTCTACAGGGCTTTTGGTGGATCTTCATCCTATGGTCGTGCTGCAGTCACGACAATAGGGGAAGGCCCACTAAAGACACCTTGCTCTGTAATCACTAGGAGACCTAACAACCTATGCTCTGATACCAACTTTGTCACGACCCATTTTCTAGGCACATGACCGGCACAATGATGAATATCCCATCACTGTAAGCCTTTCGATAAATTCTTCCCACAAGTAAAATCGTTAGTCATTATCTCTATATTCTCAAAATCCATTCCTTAATAAATACAAAGAAAATACATCAGATTTTCTTAATTAAAAATAATAGATCCTCAGTACGAAATTCATTATCATACTAAAATACAAGCCAAATACCAAACCCCTGACCTAGATGTCCTAGACGGTTACAGAGCAACATACTGTATAACAAAAGAAGGGCCTACCCGACAGCGGGAAGGTCCAACGTGATCTACTCCTCTAGCGGATGTACTTCGGCGGCAACCTGATCTGAACAAAAAGTTTGTACAAACAGTGTGAGCTTTTAAACTCAGTGAGCAAATCGGCCTTGCGTTAATAAAATTCAAATACATCACCAGTCATGCAAGCATATCCGAAGGCTCAAGCTCAACCAATAGACATAGTTAGAAATTACATACAAGAAAAATTCATCCAATTCAACAAACGATACTAGTACTCGTCAATGGCAATATATCCCGGAGAGCGCACACAGGCCGGCTCACCAATTTTGTATTTTTCCGCCATGACGCACAACCTCATCCTCTTAGCTAGGGCGCCTCACGGATTTATCACCAATCCGGGCTATATCCCTACTGAGGGAATCGTTGTCTCCACACTCATTGGTCAAGACACCCTTTAACCCGGGTTTTCCGCCTTGCCGTGAGAGGGGGTACTGTACCGCTCAATCACAATCAATAGTACAACAGTTCATATCATAATCAGAAGCACAATATAATACTCATCCATATAACAGGTATAGTATATAACTATATGATTCAAATTTCATATCATCATGAGATACTTGCTTTGTCTTATCCATACTTCTGGATTAATTATCTCATTATATTCGTCATTCTGAATCCAATTTCTCCCTATGAATCTTGGGAGTGTCCTACGACATACTTTTTATCACCAGTAATGCTAAAACTCTATTAAAACAGGGTCGTTTCACTCACCTGGATTCCGTACGAGTATCACTTCTCTAAATCGTTACGGACAAGAGTACGCAGGTGAATTTCAGTGTTCCACTACAGAGATTTTCATGAAAGATTACAGAAAGTACGTTAAGATCATTTTCGTACAGATACTGTTCATACGTACGGGTACTATTCATATGGTCACTATTCATACGTACGGTACTATTCATACGGTCACTATTCATACGTACGGGTACTATTTATACCGGAAATACAGAATACAATCTATAAAAGAGTACACCAGGTAAGTTCCCAAGAAAGAGTGGAGGGTCACACTGGACACACTTAAAAACCAGGTCTTTCCTTAGCCAGAACTTTCCTAGACATGTATTCTCCACAGATTATATTCTATTTCGGTAATCAGAGAATCAAAATAACAGCTAACGACAGTTTTTCTGATGTGGAAGATCGGCCAAAGCCGCAACCACAGAGCATACTTAAGAAAATAACTTCTAAAATTTGAAAGACATAGAAAGGGCATAGTATCCTTACCTAAGCAAAAACGGAAAGGCCCAAAATCTCAGAAGCCTAGCGTCGGAGCAAGAGAAACTTAAGGAGGGAAGAAGAGAAGTTGAAGGTGTGAGTTTAGAAGTGAAATGGAAGGGCCTATTTATAGCAAAAGTCAAGGGTACTATTTGACACTATGCGCTAATAAAATATTCAATTTACTATTCATGAAAATGACATTTCTAATAATGCAGTTACTGTGCACGATGGAAAATTTTCGATTATTTACTATTAGAAACTTTAAAGGGAAAACTATCCTTTCACCTTAAACCTTTAAGTTTCTTTTCAATTCAGTCCTTTCAATTTAGTCCCTGAGGGTATTTTTACACATAAAACGTCATTTTCTCCTACAAACTTCTTTCTAGTTTTCTCTTATAACCAAACCACATCTAGTATTTGACATTTTGATTGTATAAATGAACAGTACCATATACGTAAATAGTAACAGTAGTTTGAAAACACGCATTTATATTTTATTTTTCATGGGTATTACAACAACACTTCCTAAATTAAGATTTGAGTCTCAACAAGAAAGATATGAAGCTTGTAGCTTCTAAGTCAAGGGGGAGTGTTGAAGATTATGCCTTAAAATCTGCCATTAAATCTTTTGAAATTTAACTTGCTAGATTTTAGAAATATTTAAATTTATTTTTCTGATTTAAGTTTGTTACTATTTCTTAAGAGGTAGTTTTTATTCAAATAGTTAACTATTATCTACATCTATTTTCAAGATGCCTGGTTACAAAATTATGCATAAATTTAACATTGATAATTCAATAAATGAAAACTATTTAGTAGTCTCCAAATTCATAAAAATCACAACATACATATATCCCTAGCCTAACCACATGTTCTACAAGCATTAACTCTCACTACACAAGATCATTTGGCAGGTAAGGCTATATAGATGAGCATTGGATTACAGAATAACCTAATGTCTTACAGCTCTCATTTACGCTTCACACTGCTCGCTTATTCATATATATCAGAACAGAAACCAACCACTGATACTACGTCTAACAAGTAACAAGCTTGCAAGTTTCTATGATATTCTCTATTCAGTGTGCATTTCGTATATTGTCGCATTTTGATTATTATAACTTGATTAAGTTTATATATTGATATCTAAAATCAATAAGTATCATCCCGATATTGAAAGTCAGCGTTTCAGTTGGGTATAGCCGTATAGGGATAGATAAAGTACTTTTAACTCTATGACTGTTTATAAAATTTACCTGTTTAAGTCAATGTAGGAGAATTATGTATCTTTTAAAGGTTCGGATATTTCAGTATTATGATAATCTCTAGTTTAGTTTTGCTCATTGATAATCTCTATTTAAGACCTATAGTGTAAAGTAGCGTCAATATGGGCCACTTTAGCCTTGTAAATGAGGGGAATTAGGTTAATAATTCAATAATCTATTTTAAAAGAAGACTTTTAAATCTAACCTATTAAAGTCTATGAAACTTAGGTGACATGGCATGATTGGGGTTTTTATTAAAAAATTATTTTTATTTTAAAGATTCAATCTATTGTTTTAAAATGTTTAATTTAATTCTTGAAAGTTTCATGATTCTAATATCTCATTTTTATTATTTAAAATGGGTAAAAATATATTAAATAAAAAATTAACCCTTGTGTTGGTCTAATCCAACTCACTACTTTTATTAGGTTCGGTTGGGTAATGATTTACAACTCAATAAATATAGTCCAATCCAACTCACATATATTTCACTAAACCTATATGGATAAGTCCATTTGATAGGCCTAGCGCATGTACATTTGTGTGTGTGTGTGTGTTTAGAATAATTTTAATGATTTTTGGATATGTTTTATAAATAAATTTTATGTAAATGAGTTTATAATTTGAGAGAGAAAAAAACTTGTTTTATTTTCTGCGTATCTAATAGTATCTGTTTAAAAAAAATATTTAACATATATCAAATATTAGATAGTATAAAAATGGTAAAAATAAATATCCATTAGATATTGGGAGGATAAAGAGGCTGGCATCGATAATATATCAATATATATTTTACAAATTATAAAATTATAATATATTATTTAAATAACACATATTTATATATATATTTGATAAATTTAATATTATTGTTATATAGATATTAAGTAATGGATAGTATCTGTTTAAGGATTATACTTCAGAAATTTTACTGGCTAAAACATAGATTTTAAGATTAAGAATCACAGTAGTGTATGGACTAATACCCTTTAAGTAATCATCTTCGGTTATATGTCCAGTCACTTTGCGTAGTGCATCTTGTACCATGCTTAATTAATCTAGGTTGAAATAAATATGCAATTAACCATCTCATATATTGTTTTGCAATTAAGCAGCTGATATATTGTTAGACACTATGATCATTAATTCATTATTTTCTCACTTGGTCTCCATCTCCACTTGTTGCTTCTCCCAAACGGCCCCTATAACTGAATTAGTTTTTTATTGGCTATTTAATAACTAGTTGTGCAAGCCTAATAATTAGTACTATAATTAACGACTTCTCACTCTAATTTTTTGTTTTTAATTTAATAGCAGTACATTAATTATTAGTATCCAACAAATTATGATGACAATATCTATTCCAAAAACACTATTAGGACCAAATCCGAATGCGTCCAGATATGTGTTCGTAGATAGGAATAGTAATGATTATGGGTATTTTGGATATCTAATGACTAATAGTAGGTGTTTAAAAAAAGAATATATATATATATATATATATATATATATAAAATATCTATCAAATATTAGATAGTGTAAAAATAGTAAAAGGAAATACCCATTAGATATTGGGTGGATTTAGAGGCTGGCATCGAATATCTATATTCATCGTCCAATGAGTAAATAAGTTATCGATATTAATTACTTAATAATATATATGTATAATATATATATATATATATATATATATTATAAATTATAAAATTATAATACATTATTTAAATAACACATATTTATATAATATAAATTTGATAAATTTAAGATTATTGTTATATAAATATTGAGTTATGGATCTGCGTCAAATAACTAATTTAAGGTATTTAATATTCTTTATGTAATATCTTTTTTAAGTATTTAAGTGTTTTAGATATAGTATTTCATATACAAATTCTAGAAAAGTAAAATTTTTTTGAATAAATATAGAGTTTGGGTATTAAATATTTTAAGCAGATAGAAATACAAATATTGTAAAAAAAAAAAGTTTGTTTCTATCAATTAGTCAACAATGCATGCTTCATGCTTTTGGTACTTAGAGCACCTTCAATGATGTAATTCTAATGAATTATTTATTGTAAGTCTCATAATGTCAAATCAGCACTTTTTACTTAAACAAATCTATACTTCAATAGTACAACTCTAAAGAATTCAGAAATGAATCCTACAAATGATTAATTTATGATTTTTTTAATTAATTTTTTGCTTTAAGAATTAGTTTCTTTTAAAAAAATCAATTATTTATATAAAAACTAATTCTTACATGTGATAGTCACGCTGACGTAGGGATGGCAATGGGGACCCGTTGACAGGGAATTTCTCCCTGCGGGGACGGGGGCGGGGAGAAAAATTTCCCCAAAAGTTAAACGGGGACGGGGGCAGGGATCACACTCCCCGCCCAGCGGGGTCCCCGTCTCAGAAGGGTATTTTAGTAAATTTATAAAATACCCCCAAATATCTATATATATAATATATATTAGGGATCTTTTGGTCATTTTATATTCAAAATAATTAAAATAAATTTAATAAAAAATAAAACTTTAATCTCATTCCCCCAAAACTGATTCCCAATTCATCATTTGACTGAGATTGAATGTGTGCTCGCCGTCTTTGCCTCTCAGGTATGGCCTCTTCTTGTCGTTGCACTTGCTCTCCCCATCTTTCAATTCATCGTCGTGGTCTCCTCTATCTGTTGTGGTCACTATTCCCATCCTTCAATTCATGTCCTCTCCCACATAGTCTCTCTATTGAAATCAACGGTCTCCTCTGTCTGAATTTTCTCAATTATCCCCCAACCTAGAAGAGAAAAGAGGAGATTTTTGATTAAAATATATACTATTGATTCTTTTTATATTTTTAATTCTTTTAAAAAAACCCCGCGTGGTCCCTGCTCCCCGCAGAGAATAGGGATGGGGAAGATTTTTTTTCTCCCGCGGGGACGGGAGTAGATTTTGGGAGCAAGGACGGGGACGGGGGAGGCACTCCCCGCCCCCGCCCTGCCACGTTGCCATTCCTACGCTGGCGCACTCAAATGATAAAACTCAATAAGAACTAATTTTATTTTTAAGAACCCCATTGAAAACACTCTTAAGTATTTGTTTCATGACTGAAATCCATTAATTCACCAACAAATGCATCAATTTTTTTTTTGCTTTCTTTAAGTTTTATTAACCTTTTAATCCAATATTATTTTCTAGCATTTCGTCAGCACCCATCAAATTATATGTGACATCAGTTCGAGTATTGAATATTTTAAACAGATATAACTTCTTCGTTGCCCATTTCTATCAATTAGTCAACACTGCATGTTTCATGGTTGGGAAACTTGGTTGGATCATGATTCGGATCCCTCTATTTACCAACAATCATATGCATTAATTTTCCCTTTCTTTTTAACTTTCTCCAATAATTGCCCTGCCTTGTTTCCACGTGTTCCCATGATGTGGCAACCTAGCTATAAATTAACCACATATGTTGTTGTTGTTATCTTTTCATGCCTGAAGTTGGATGATGCATGGGGATAACTCGAATGATAAGAGGAAAGATGACAAATCATTTAGGCATCACACGTTGAAGACTTCTTTAATTTCAGATTTTTTTCGTTACAAGTAAAATACAACAAGTGCTTCATTGAAAACTCATTCGCTTGTGAAACGTGTGTTTAAAAAAATAATTGAAGAAATTTATGTTTAGACAAATTATAATTTATAAAATTGATTTTTTAAAAATTTAAGTTTAAATAAATCATGATTTGTAGAAACAATAATATGAAACTTTCATCAAAATTATGATTTGATGATAAAATTATGTTAATGCAAAGACTCACGCGTTACAAACATATTTTTTATACTAAAATCACATTAATGCAATTCAAATTATAGTTTTATAATAATTCAATATAAAACCAAACACACACTAAGGATTAATCAAATTCTTAGAGGGGAAACTTGAATCAAATAACTACTTGAATCAAACTCAATTCAAATGGGCACTTCATTTTTTATTTAAGACTAACTTATTTTTTACTTAAGATGGAATAAGAAAACTTACAGCTGTGCATACACTATTTCTCCAATAAAAAGGAAAGTTAAAAAATTATATTGCATAATAATTTCATTTAGTTTTTAATTTATTTTTGTTGTTTAGTATAGCTATATATGGTTTATAGTTGTTTTTCTTCACTCCATACTAATTTAGGCATTAGCGTCTACGACATAATCCTCGATTTTCTAATGACATTGACCGCATATTATCTTGTAAGACTTATGAAAAATTTAGACTATTGAAAATCGACTTCTTGTAGCAAAAACTCACTTGGTCAAAAAGATATTTATCAACTCCTATTATTAAACTTTCATTGATATATCATTACTTAATTTTGTTGATGTAGTTAACCATGTGTCATTTATTAATAATTTGAAGGTGAAAAAGTTATACCATTGAATAGAGTAAGAGCACATAATGAGATAAAATTAATTTACATGCATAGCATAGGATCTCAATTATATGTAACTTGGTGATTGAATTTTATATATATATATATATATATATATATATATATATATATATATGTATATTCGGAATGCCAAATGAAGTTATAATTAGCTTTGCCAATAAAATTAAATGGCATGTTAACGAAAGTTTACCGATAAAGGTTACTCAAAATTATTTTTACAAAATTATAAAAAAAATTGTAAGACTTTAAATTAAAAAATGATTACAAATTACATAAAATCACAAGGAAAATATTTTATCAAAAAGAAGAAGAGAAGTGAAAAAAAAAATTTGGACTGAAAAAGAAAAAAACAATGTGACTGTAGTCATCTGCAACTTGGGCTCTGTTAGAGGAAAAGGAATGGTAAACACAGTTGCCCATGGGCCGGGTATCTTGCACAGATGGGCCTTTGTAGATCCCATATAGGTGTTGTCTTTTTAAATTCTATAGTACTGTTAAACGGACAGTTTGATTAATATAGATTAGACTAAAAGTTAAACAAGCATGTTTATTAATACCAAGGATGCCCGTCTTGGCCTGTGAATCATTTTTTTAATATTAAATAATATAAATTTAAAAATTAGTAAAAATTTTAATTTTTTTATTAAAATATAATTTATACATGTATAATATTACTTTTTTAATATTTTTAAATAACTAAAAACTTTAATTTTTATTTTCTTTTAAAATTAATTATATTATATTTAACTTTAAAAATTTTATATTAATTTTTAAAAAATTACAAAAACTTTCATATCCAAATTTACTATATTTTTAAATATATTGTTATAAAATATAAAAATGTAATAAAGTAATATTATTTATACTAAATAATTTTTTTGTTAAAAAAAAAAAGGCCAGAGCTGCTTTTAAATGGACTTATATTTTAAAATTTAAAATTATCCATTTACATGCAGTTTTACCCACAAGCCAAATTAACGAAAGCAAAATAATAATTATTGTTAAATCGGTCATTTTCTGTTATCATCTCTTATATTACACTACTTTCTCTCATATTACATGAGTATATAAATTAAATATAGAACTGAAAAATCTCTCATGTTCAACTGTTAAATGACTCCAAGCCCAGGAAAATGGATATTTTCATATTTGTGTTGAGAACATAATTCTCATATTCTTGACTGTTTTATTTTAGATTATACGATTTAAATAAAAAATTAAAGAAAAATTTAACTTAAATCTCATCAGATATTTTTCAACTACAATTAGGCCTGCGTTAATATCATTATAATCACATCTAAACTTAAAAGCAAAATTATTTAGTACTACCAATGGGGAAGTGTTATCACGGACTAACAATCTAACATGGTCTTAAGTCTCAACCCTTTTTAATCCTAATATTATTTTGATTGGTTCAAGCTAATCTATTTTAAATATAGGTCAATTTTTACTTTACCTAGCCCAGTCTTTAAGGCCAAGCCCTTTAAAAGAAAAACTAAAAATTAAACTTTGTATTTTATAATGTACTACTTATTACAACTAAGCAATATAAAAAATATTTATCAAATACAAATTTGATCCAAAAGTTAACATATTAAGTATCTACAATAATAAGTATTCAAACAAAAGCTGACTTTCTTTGTATCCGTCACTCCAAACAAATTGTTTTCTCTTAATGATGATGTATTATTATAGACACTAAAAAATATATTGAGAAAAAGACTTGGTATTGAATATTATAATTAAATATTTATGTAACATTCATTCAATTAAAGCTTATATAATAGACTAAAACAGCTTCACTCTCCTTTTGAAATGCGTCCACCCTAGCAAATTATATTGCACAAATACGTTAGTTGCACCGACTAGCTATCCAATTGTTGTGCAAATTTCAAATTTTAAATATTAAATAAAAATGAACTGTGCACTTAAGGTGACCGTCTGACTGTCAAATAATTGTGTAAATTTCAAACAAATAAATCAATATGCTTTATCTTTGTTAGATTCTCATCCCTTTTTTTTTTTTTCGGTGGAACCCTTTTTCCTCATTCTCAACAGCTCTTCTCTCAGATCTCCACCCATCGCGGCCACCTCCACCAAGAACCTCCTTCCTCTGTCCAGGTATGATATAATATAATCTCCTATTTTCTCCCTTAATTTTTGTCTCAGTGTTTGTTTTCACTGCCCAATCTCCTAATTTTGCTTCGTTTCTGTCATCCATCTCTGTGTTTCTTTTTACTGCCTCTGTTCATTTTTTTACTGTTTATGTTCAATGGTGATAGGATTAGATTGGCTGTCAGGGGTCTTTCTGTCATTTGCCCAGCGTTAGTAGGGGTAGTAAGGTCTTTTTATGTAACTATTACGTTTAGTGACCGTTGATGCATTGACCACGTTGACCCTCGTGTGCTGATGTATTTAGACAGACTATATCATTCTATTAGGTAGTGTGTAATTCAATCATCTTGTTCCCTAATCTCTTGTTCTCTATCTGCATTTCTTGATTCTCTTCTTTGCTCATTCTCTCTTGCTTCTCTCTCTTATGTTTCTATCTGATCTTTCTATCTCTATTCTCTGTTATCTTGTTGTGTACTTGCATTGTTCTTCTATTTTTACCATTTTTCAGGGATTAAGCCCTATCAAGTGGTGTATGTCGCTACTTTTGTTTTCGCCGGTGTTTATCTATTGTAATTTTAGTTTCTGTGGTTTATTTTTGGGTCTGTGTTTCTACGTTTCTGGTTGTGCATCTGATTCATTCCTTGTTTTTGCCTTCTTTAATTTTCTGGTTAGTTTTCGTCGTCTGTCTCTGTGTTAGTTCTCATTGCATCTATTTTGTGTATCATTTCTATATTGTCTCTGGTTTTTTTATTTCTGTCTCACCATCTTCGTCGCCATTCATCATCTCTATTTTTCCATTTTTGCCTACGTTTCCATTTCTGCATCTGGGAGGAGACATTCAGAGCCAAGCAAATGTGAATACCTAAAAGAGGATAAAGCACAATTTGGAGATTTAGCAAAGAGTGATTGAGAGAATCAGAGGTGACATTCTTGCTTTGCTCTTTTTTTGCTCTTTCTTCAGCATTGAATGTATTGATAATTTGTGATATAATTCTAATTTTCTACTGATTAAGTGCTAAAATAGCTACATATAAAGTATTTCTTTTCTGCTGTATTGGAAGAATGTTCTTTCTGTCAACATTGAGTTAGACGCTAATACAAATTGTGAGTGCTCCAAAGGATTTTCTCGTGTGCTTGATGATGAACTTAACTACTTTTTCATAATTTATACCATGGGATTGCTTGATGTTTTGTACCCAACACTTGGTTCTCTACTAGGCATAATTAATCTCTTTGAACTCACAATTCTATGAATTATGCGCATCAGTTTGGCCTTATGGAGATATGCACATTTATAAATTTCTTTTGCTCTTATTCCCGTGTTCTGAAATGTACATATGAATCTATGGAGCTCTGCTATTGTATTCTATTTGTAGCATTGATGAATATAGTTCCCTTTTTTGGCTGCATGTTGTGATATTTTAATGAACTGGGCTATTGTTTTTACTGATTCATATCATTAGATTCTTGGTATTGTTAAAATCTTGTGAAATATAGCAATATGATCGTTGTTACTAATTTGTATCTTTGAATGTGTGTTTGTTTAAAACTTTGCTACAAGAGAATTAGTTATTTGCTACTGGTTCAGTTTTAAACATTTCATTTTGTTGTAATTTTACTTTGAGTAAATGAGATTATTTTGGTAAAACTTTTTAGCAACTTCTATTTTGTTAATAGATGTAAAACATGAAGTGCAATGTGTTATTAAGTAATGATAGCAACTATGGGCTCATGACAACATCTTGGAGTTTATTATTTATTTTAATTGTTGGTTTAATGATTATATTGTTTTATAAGAGTTTAAATTTATTATTATTATTATTATTATTATTATTATTATTATTATTATTATTATTATTATTATTTTGTTTTGACATATAGGTTGGATTAATGAATCCTCCAAGATAGTGGTGGGGCACCATTATGCAACAGTAAGCATTAAATTGATACTTGTGGATTATTTGTTAAGTCCCCTTCTTTTGGGTTCAGGTTTGGGTGCCAACTTTGACCATTAGTATATAGCATAATGGTTTCATGTACACTGCTAGCTTGTGGACAAAATGTTTTAAAAAAAGTATGTTTTATTTAATTCACTTTAAAATAGCCTTTTTAACTCAATGTCTATATATGTTACTAAAAATTTTTATTTAATTATGCAACAATAAGCATTAAATTGTAGCTTGTGGATTATTTGTTAAATTCCCTTCTTTTGGGGTCAGTTTTGGGTGCCAACTTTGACCATTAGTGTAGCATAATGGTTCCTTGTACACTGCTAGCTTATGAAGTATCTTCTTAGATGAGAAGACATGTTAATTTGTAGCAATTTTTGTTCATGAGTTCATGTTCTAGATAGATATATAGTTCAAAAAATGCTAATTGCTAAATGTAGAAGTAATGACGCCTAACTTACAAAAGACAAACAGGTTTGGAATCTATTTTTTGTTTTTTTATTTTGTATTATTATATGTTAATGTTGTTGTTATTATTATTGTTATTATTATATGGAGGATGATAGAATTTGTAATGTTGATGATAAGCCCCAAAACAAATTTGTCAGCATTTGATTCCTAACCCCAATTTGGATTGTTGAAATGCCCTGAGACAAATTTAATGGTGATTATGTAAGCTATAAGGTTAGCCATTAAGGGTTAGAAGCTCTTATTTTCTTTACTACAAGTTATGAAATCTATTTTGATTTAGTGTAGAGCACAAACTCTTTTTTAACAAATTTTAGATCGTGAAGTTGCAAATGCTACTTAACGTATAGTCAAGAAGTTTTCCTTCTTTTTCAAATTTTTAGTCTTTTTCCTCTTTTTGTACTTCTGAGACTTGGTAGCCTTTTTTTTTTTTGGAATTACATTCATATTTTCATATTGCAGCCTATTTTTTCCTTTATGTTGTTAGAATAAGTGGAGGGAATTCTTCTTTTATTTTATTTTCTTTGGTATTGTAATAGGACACTGAAATAAACTTCTGTGGCATAATTCTATAATTTTTCCTCATGAAATGCAACAATTTTGTGCGTCTTTGCATATTCAAGATTATTACTCGCCAAGTGCTGATTAGCAAACTTTGCTAATCTTGCTAATTGTTTTCAATATGTGTCTTTGATATTCTTAAATCTTTTTATTTTTGTTGGACTTAGAAGCAAGTGCTACTTAGGTTTCTAAGCATTGCATAAGTGAGAAGAGGAGTCGTTGAATTTGGGACTAAAACCTGTTACTGGTGGTAGCAGGGTCACAATAAAATGTAAGTCATCATCAATTATTTTGTGGCTGAAGTATTTGGATTTTGAGTAACTTTTGAACAATTTGTTTGCATTGTTCATTTTTTTTTTTTTTTCATCTCAAAACCTGATGATTTCAAGAGTTCAAGTTCTGAGATGTCTGTCATATTTGGGAAGGCCAAAATAAAGGATTTACACTCATTTGTAGACAAAAGCTGCCTAGTAGTTCAAGATGGTGCATGTGGAATTTGTGAAGGCAACACCATATTTTGGTATTGCAACTTCTCCAAGAAAAAAATGCCCTTCTACTATTTTTTGGGGAAAATGAGTTAATTACGATTTATATAAATTCAAAGAGGAGGATATGTGTTGGATCTATTGTATGGCATAATCTCTGTTAAAATGTAATTTATTTGTTCATTTGTGCTAATTGTAACGTGAAAAGAGATTGTTTTTGAAAATTTTGAATTTATTTTATGAGTTAAAATTAGTGAACTGCATTTAATTATAGGATAAATTTTAATATTTTTTTTAAGTATGTTGTTATGATTACATGTTATTTTGTGGCATCATAAGTAGTTTGTGCCTTGATGTGAGTGTATGCATATCATACAATTCAAGTGGTTGTTAAATGATAATAGTTGTATCATTGCATTTACAAAATTTGGACTTGCGATGTCTATTATTTTCTATGTGCATTTATGTGAAGTATGTTGTTGAAAATGGCTTTTTTCTATGACTTTTTTCTATCTGATTTAAAAATTGCTATATAACTAATTCAATATTTATCATTTTGACAAAAATAAATTATGTATTTGATATATTTTTCTATAATTATGATGATTAGCAAGAATATTAATAAAATTATTGTTCAGTAATCATCAAAATAATATTCAATATAAAAGATTTAAAATAATAAGATACTAAATTTAACTTTATGTTGTCATCTTAAGAGTAAAAAGAAAAAAATGACTGAAGATCTTTATACTTAACAAAGAAGGAAATCTAATGATAAACACTATAAATGTAGTTTAAAAAAAATTCAAAAACTTCTATTAGAGCCAAGTAAATTTTGTTTTATTTTTTTTATTATTAATATATTGATCTCAATTTATTTCGTTTTATTATTTTTTATATTTTATTTGTTATTATTATTTTATCATATGTATTTCTTTTTCTGAGCTTTTGCTATAAACAAATGCAATCGTTTTACTTAGTTGGATTATATCTTACAAATTTTATTTTTAGTCATGATCAACTTTACGTTGTCATCTTAAGAGTGAAAAGTAAAAAAGAATTAAAGATTTTAATACTTGACAAACATGAGAATCCAATGACAATCACTACTAATGTAGTATATAAATAAGTATTCCAAAATCTATGTTAGATGTCAGTAACTTTTATTTCAACTTTTTTTATCATTAATATGTTTATCTAAATTAATTCATGTAATGCCTTATTTTTTATTCTTCTTTTCATTTGATGTAACTCACATTCAATATTTAAGATATTTATATCTAATAAATTATCTTATATGTGTCTTAACTAGCCTGAATATCTCATTATTTTTGTACATGTATTCTTTTATATGTATCTTAATTGTTTTATTCATTTGATAAGTAAAAATTGTGACATTTGTGTTACAACACTAGTTAAGTGAAATAGGCTTGCTCTAATAATTTAATTTTTACTAAATAATTTATTATTAGTTGGTCATAATGAGCAAGTTGATTGTACTGCTTTTCTATGTAGACATTTAGCTATTGGGCTAAATTTTTAGTTCTTTCATGTTAAATAATTGGAATTGTTTGAAGAAAAATGGAATTGGCAAATGATTAATGCAATGAGGGTTTAATGGGTTTCACTTTTATTTTATATAAGTTTAAGGTTAAATAGTACTTTTAATTCCTAAAGTTTTACCTAAACTTAATTTTGGTTTCTATAGTTAAAAAATTTGATTTTGGTCCTTATAGTTTATAAAGTTACAAAAAAGTGGTCTTACCATCAACCATAGTTAGTTTTGTTTGTGTCATTAAATAAGCCATCCCATTTAACATGTATTTTCATGTATCAGGAAAAAAAATATTTTTTAAATAAAATAAGTGATATTTTTATTTTTTGCATTTTTAACATATATAAATTTGTTGACATTATAATTTTTATATTATTAATTTCTCATTTTTTTAAAAAAATTTAAATATAAACGTAAATTATTGAACCTCGTCAAAAAAATAAAAAATAAGGAATTTTTATCTCTTTTTTAATTTCTTTAATTTTATTTTGTTTTGATAAATAATCTTATTTAAAATTTAAAAAATCTGAAAATTAAAAATTTATTAAAATTACTTTATTTTTATTTCTAATGAATTTTTTTAGTAATTACATTTATATTTAAGTTTAGAATTTGAGAAATTAATATTATATAAATTATATATGTTAAAAGTGCAAAAAATAAATATTTTTTTGTAATTTTTTTAATTTTAAAAATAATAAATTTTTTTGGTCTAAGTTGGCCAATGACATGGAAATCAATGTTAAATGGAATGTCTTATTTAATGTCACATAAGCAAGAAAAAACGATGGTTCGTGATAGGCACCATTTTTTGTAACTTCAGAAACTTTGGGAACCAAAATTAAAGTTTTTAAAATATAGGGACCAAAATTAAGTTTAGGTGAAACTATAGGTCCTAAAAGTATTATTTAACCTAAGTTTAATAAAAAGAGTAAGTTATATAATAACCTATTGTTAAATTTAAAAAAAAAGGAAAAATACTAAATAAAAAAAGGCCTAAGTCGGGCCAACATGGCCATAACCCTTTTTGTTCCTAATATTACTGAGGCCAAGTCAAGCCAACCTTTTTTAAATATATGTCAATTTTTCTTCAGTTGGACATTATATTTTTTTAAGGACTTTTACTAGTTGATCCATGGTGACACTACAAGTATACTAGTCATAAAATTAATAAAGTGATGAATAAGAATATCGTCTCCATAAAGATTGAAGCGTCAAGTACTCAAGAAAGTAAAATAAATTACTATTTAGACGGTTCTTTGAATTGAAGGTAGTTCTTTGGCTAAGAACTTAATTCAAAAGGCAACAAAATATTGTAGGAAGAGAAATCACAACAGAACAAAATAAAATTACTAAAATTAAAGACCTACGGTTGCTAATCTCCTTTCGTTTTTCATAGGTTTCACTATCTTTCTCTACTCTTGGCCTCATCGGCTTTACTTGCTAATCTAAGACACTTAAATTCTTATAAGAAATTTCTCAAACCTCAATTAAGATAAAACATAACATTCCATAATCTCTTATGTGAAATTAGGTTAAATTAGTGACAAGTCTTCATATAATTATATGAGGCTAATGTTTATATCCCTATAACATTAACAAATCAATCCCCTTATAATACTAAGGTTCAAGAACTTATACTACTCATCCAATAATCTAGTTTTGACTTCCATTTCCCAAGTTCATCAAAAAAACATCAAAACATCCCAATAATTGGCCAAGTTAAAAGAAAGCATTAAGAACAGAATGAGTAAACATGTATTGAACAACCAACGATCACAAGAGTTCAAGAAATTGCATAAAACCTAATCCAAACTGGGGTTCATAACAACCATAGAGAAGGAACTTAACTACTTAAATTAGTAAAAATAGCAAACATCAGGAAAAAAAAAAGGAAAAAGATCCATGAATATGAGATGGGATGGTAGAAATCAGCTCCAAAGACAAGTTCTTTTACTCCTTAGGTCAAGAATAGTGCCTCTCTTTGTCTTCAACTCATAAAGTTTCAAAAGAAACTATTTAAACCTAGATTTTTGAATTGGCACTGTTCACCCTCGCTAACAGCCAAAAAAACTTCGCTATTAGCAAAAAATTATGCTATTACCTTTTCTTTTTGCAACTGAAATTCTTTTTTTTCTCCACTTTAATTACTAAAATTCAACCCTACCAAAGAACCCAAAGGTTATTACAAAGCTAGAAAATAAAGTCAAAATGGTAAAAATCTAGAAATCTAAATGAAGCAACAATTTAAAAAACAAATAAGTTGTTTTTACTAAAACGGCAACAAAGATACAATCAAGAAATTATGAATTAATCAGCAAAATGGATTTTAATTTAGTGAAAACTAGTGTTATGACCCATGCAATGCACGAGTAAATCATAACTTTAAAAATTTTCGTAATTTATAAAAATAATAATAATTACAATTGATTTATATGAAATTTATGAGTTATAACATATATTTTTTAAATATAAATAACTAAATATTCTGAATTGATTTATTAGTTCCATAACCAAATCTATTTTTCCTACTCAAACTTTGATTTGAATTGATTTATTTTGTTTAATATAATAAAATTAAATGATTGTTAATTTACAAATTATTTGTTGTATAGATCGGTGATTGATTGAATATTGATTTCATTTTTACTTTTGAATGCGTTTTTTTTTTGTTTCAATCGGATTCATAGAATAAAAACATCGAATATTGCTGCTACGTTTGGACTGAATTTTTAGGCCTCAAAATTTGATTTTCATCTATTTCTTCAGTCAAGGGAATATAATTTAAAAATTCATATCTCAAACTTTGATTTCTATTAAATTAAGAACTATTTTGCAAAGAAATCAAAATAAAGTCAAATAAAGTAAATTTTTTTATTCACATATCAATTCTATAATCAAATTTATTTACCTACTAAAAAATCCTCCAAGACACTACAGTGGTTAAATAATAAAGGTAATTATTTTTTAATTTCAATTTAAATCATTTAAATCAATTCAAATTAAATAATTAATATTATGTGATGTCATTAATTTACCAAATTTATCAAATTTATTAATTTACCTAATTTATTTATTCATTCAAATCAATTGAAATTAAATAAAATAACAAAATTCACTAATTAATAATTATGATAAAAATATATTTTGTTATTCACTTTAACAACAACCCACATAATATATTAAATACATTGGGATATACATAATATATTCTAATAATAATACTATAATTTATAAATTTGTAAAACTTATGAAACTTATAGTTATGACATATATTTTTTAAACGTAAATATTCTAATATAAATTTTGATTCTTTATACAAATATAAATTAGAAATGTTAATGAAAAAATTTATGATACTAAATGACTATATTATATTATGATGTAGAATAAGTCATCGAATGGAATAAAATAATGATATGTATGTGTAATCAATAAAAATAAATTTAATTTAAAATTTTTTGCAAAAAAATAATAATAAAAAAAGTTCATATGGAACATAGGATAATCAACTATAAAAAAATTTTATACATATGATTAAAAATTAATGTCAATATGTCTTGATTCTCATGTATGTATATTTCAACAATTTATTATCTATATATTTAAATTTAAATCAAATAATAAAGGTAATTATTTTTTAATTTCAATCAATTCAAATCAAATAATTCATATTATGTAATGTCATTAATTTATCAAAATTATCAGATGTATTAATTTACCTAATTTATTCATTCAAATTAATTCAAATCAAATAAAATAACAAAATTCACTAATTATTAATTTCACTAATTAATAATTATGATAATATATTCTGCTATTCACTTTAACAATAACCCACATAATATATTAAATACATTTGGATCCACATAATATATTCTGATAATAATACTATCATTTATAAATTTGTAAAACTTATGAAAATTATGAGAGTTATGACGTATAATTTTTAAACATAAATAGTCTAATATAAATTTTGATTATTTACACAATTATGATAAATGGCCACCTTATATTACGAAGAAATATCATACCTTTAACATGAGAAGAATGTTCTTTGCATGTTGTCTCAACAATTTCCGAACTTTCACTAAATCTAAACCTTTTCGAACAAAAGAAAGAACAATTATGTCAATTTTGTTGGGAACTCCCTATTTCAAGATATCTTCATTGTCATTCTCTATTAGTGTAGGGAGATCTATTATCACTCTAGGAAGATAAACATTCTTTCTCTCACCAAGAACTGCAGAGCTCTCACAACGGCATCGAACCAAACCCAATTTTTTGTCACATGATAAGACCGTAAATGAGATAGTTTCATCTAAGCATAGTATTACACTACTAGTCTTCACATTCTCAGCCAAATTTTTGTAACTCATACAGATTGTATTTTCATATTTCTTTATGCTATAGTCAGTTGATATGGTTATTTCTTGACCTTGTTTCAATTTAATAAGATTACCATCTTTCAGAAATCCAGTTCGAATCTCAGGGCCCTACAACATTAGAGATAAAATGAAAAATAAAGAACGCCATAAAATTTTATTGACTCCAAGTTGTGAAGTGGATTCAAACAAAAAACTCTATTAAATCAAAGAACAAACAAATTTAAAAAAAAAGGATCTGAGGAGTTTACGTTTCTCCTGTAATCGCCATCTTCTTAGACTCTTTGCTTATCAGTTGAGTCCCTTTTCCAGCTAACTCGTGGGCGATATATTGCATGATTACTCTTGATTCTGCGTATTGAAATGGTTTTGATATGTAATTTTACAAATGCTAGTTTAACGATCTCTAAGTGTGTTTGTTGGAGATATATACTTAGTACTTACCGAATAGTTTTAGATCTCCATCTTTAAAGACTGGAACTTGACCGAATATTTGCATCAAAAGAAGTGAAAGTTAGTTGAATTGAAACTCAGAGACAAGCAACACATAAATTGCTCTAACACTTATATTAAGAGAAATGAAAGGTTCTTTTTTGTGTTCACTCTCTTTCATGTTAATGGGAATAAACTCGAATTCAAGCTATTTTTCGAAAAGGTAAATAGTAACATGCATGATGGCCGTCGAGAAGGTGCTTCTGTGAACTTTTATGGCTGCCATGATTAAGAAGATTATACTGAGTTTGAGTGAAAATAGAACAGATATATAGGTGAGGGCTTCTTTGTAGTCGGTGGCAGAAAATCCACTCTAAAGTTGATACACGAGCTGTTTGATCATTCCTTCATTGTTGCTTTTCAGTTCAACGCATGACACTCAGCATTCGGTCATTTTTCAAGCTCGAAATGCACTGTATTAGCTTTAGATTGAGCTTCAAATCGACACAGAGATAACTAATATAAACTCTCTAAACACAAAATTCTTCCATCTTCTGATTGAGCTCTAAACACTCAGAATCATTCTAGCTTCTCTATATATTGATTTCTATAATATTTTTTTCAAATTCATTTAATATGATTATATAGCAATTATAGTAATTATATATCAATTATATAGCAATTTATCCTAATTTTTTCAAATTCATTTAATGTGATGTGATAAATTTATCAATTTTAATAATTTACCTAATTTATTCATTAAATTTATTTATTTAAATTTATTATATTATATATAATTTAATGACTTACTGGAAATTAATGACTTAGAATGGAATTATTTTAGTCTATTATATAGATTAGGAAATTAACACTTCCCCAAACTTGAGATTTTACTTGCCTTCAAGCAAAATAACTCCACACACTCAAAAAGAAGGCAAGAAGGAATGCAACACCTGAAAACATATGCAAATGATGTCTAGTGGTTTAAAAAAAAAAAATAAAGCTATACAAGAGAAACTCACTATGATACCAAAACAAAGAACTCCATAAACTCAAGTCACCAAAGCTTCCTTAACACGAATGTAGCTAAACATGGAATAATAGCAAGTAGTTTTAAATAAAGTCTTGCCTAACAATTGCAAATCCTTGGTATCCCAAAATGTTTTGTCAAAACTTGAAGCCAAATCTCACCATTAATTATTTTTGTTTTCAAGGGCTTAGCTTTAACTAGAGATATTATTTTATATATATTTTTTGAAGCATATCCGCTTATTGGACTCTTTTAGCATATCCCTTTATTGAACTTTTTTTCGAGATATTAAAGCTTCAAGAAATTACAACATGCCTTAAAGCACGAAGGGTCCACAAATGGCTAAATTAGTATTTACAAAAGACAGCTACTAACATTACACATAGAGTTACCAACATGTAAAAGACTCTAAAAATGATGTAAATTATAAAATCATTTCCCGTTTTTGTAAAGTGACTCCTTGCATAGCTTTAAGTCTCATAAAAATTAGAAAATCATTTGCATATAATTATTAAATTACATGCCTATTCCTTTTCGTAAAATGCCAAAGAACAAAACACACCTCCCAAAAACTTGAATTGAACATTGACCTCAATGATAGATGAAAGACAACAATTAAAGCAATAAAATAGCAATGACAAGCAACATAAGAATAACAAGAGAGATAAATGCAGTTGCACAAAGAATTGACATGTACGTAATGTTGAATACAAAATGAAGTTTAATTACCTTCGCCACAGTGTTTGAAAAACAAAAATAATAATCAAAAAGTCAAAAGAGAATTACGCGACCAAACAAACAAACAGACTAAAATAGAAAATTTAAAAAAAAATTTGAAACCCTAATTCTACTTTTATCAAAAAACTCTCTACTTTAGCGAGGCATCCTTTTAAAGCTGGATGCACAAAAAAAGAGGGGAATTAGGGTTCAATTTGATTTAATTATGCAATCAATTAGGGTTGAATCAATTTGAATTAAAAAAAATCAATTAGGAATGAATCAGTTTTAATTAGGTAATTGATTAAAGATGAATTTAAGATTAGTTGAAATTCAATTAGAAGATAATTTTGGCACTAAATCAAATTCAATCAGGAAGGAATAAATTTGAATTCAATTGAAATTAATCAAGAAAGAATTCTAGCATTAATCAGTCATAAAAACATTTTATTACCTTCTTCTTTTTTTTTTTTACATTCCTCGATAACAGCGAGAAACTTCCTGCTTTAAAAAGGCGTCCTTCTTTGGGATCATGCAAAATCACATTCTCTGCTAAAAACAGAGAATTTTCACTTTTAGCATAGAATCACAAAATTCAAAAATCACCTCTAATTGCTGAATGTAATCAAACCACAAGCAAGATATCACTCCAACACAATAAACCAACACCAAAACTCAACCCATAGCTTAGAGAATAACACTAAAACAATAAACACAAGAATCAAACAAATTCAAATTCTAACAAGATCACATACTAACGACAAATCATGAACACAACATTCAATAATTCTATCACTCAATTTTAAAAAAGCAAAAAAATAAAATAAAATAAAAGCATAAGATTGAAATAACTTGAATTGCCTTCCAAGAGCGTTAAATTTATAGTTTTCAACCAGACTTTACCGATGTCTTTTTCTTAGTCTTGTCTCCTTCCTAGTTTTCTTTGCAAGCCTTTCAGCTTCAGGCTTGTACAACAAGAAAGAAGGATCAACATTACCTCGGACACAACAAAGAACACTATGAGAAATATATTTTATTTTATTTTTTGAAATAGAACAAACAGAAAAAAAAAATATAATGAAAAAGTGAAAAAGTGAAACAAGAACAAGAAGTGTCTAAAGTAGTACTACTTCGGCCTCTATGAATATTGACACAAATGTCAATTCTCGACCATAGTGCCAAAAACTTGTTGGTGATATGACAAGTAATAATAAAGTGATGAATAAGAATATCGTTTACACAAGGATTAAGGTGTCAAGTACTCGAGAAGCTAAAATAAAGTATTATTTAAACGATCCTTTGAATTGAAGGTAGTTCTATGGCTAAGAATTTAATTCAAAAGGCAACAAAATATTGCAGGAAGAGAAATCGCAACTGAACAAAATAAAATTACCAAAATTAAAAACCTAGGGTTGCTAATCTCCTCTCGTTTTTCATAGATTTCACTATCCTTCTCTTATTCTTGGCCTCATCAGCTTTACATGCTAATTTAAGGCACTTAAATTTTTAGAAGAATTTTCTCAAACCTCAACAAAGCACTTAAATTCTGAGAATAAATTTTCCAAACCTCAATTACGATAAAACCTAACATTCCATAATCCCTTATGTGAAATTAGGTTAAATTAACGAACAAGCCTTAATATGATTATATGAAGTTAATATTTATATCCCTATAACATTAAAACCTAACATTCCATAATCCCTAATGTAAAATTAGGTTAAATTAACGAACAAGCCTTAATATGATTATATGAAGTTAATATTTATATCCCTATAACATTAACAAATCAATCCCGCTATAACATTAAGATTCAAAAACTTATACTATTCATCCAATGGTCTAATTTTTACTTCCCTTTCCCAAATTCAACAAAAAACACAAAAACATTCCAATAATTGGCCAAGTTAAAGGAAAGTATCAAAAACAAAATGAGTAACCATATATTGAACAGCCAATGATCACAATAGTTTAAGAAATTACATAAAATCTAATCCAAACTAGGGTTCGTAGCAACCTTAGAGAAGGAACTTAAACTATTTAAATAAGTAAAAATAGCAAACAATAGGAAAAAAAAGAAGGAAAAAAGATTCATGAATCCGAGATGGGGATGGTAAAAATTGATTTCAAAAGTGCTCTAAAGACAAGTTCCCTTTCTTCTTAGGTCAAGAACGGTGTCTTTTTTTGTCCTCAACTCAGAATTCCTCAAAAAGTTTCAAAAGAAATTATTTAAACCTCGATTTTCGAATTCACACTATTCACCCTCGCTAATACGAAAAACTCTGCAATAACTTTTTTCTTTTTGCAACCGAAATTCTCTTTTTTCTAAATCTCAACCCTTTAATTACTAAAATTCAACCCTACAAAAGCACCCAAAAATTATTAAAAACTATAAAATAAAGTCAAAATGATAAAAATCTAGAAATCTAAATGAAGCAACAATTTAAGAAACAAATAAATTATTTTTACTAAAAATGCAACAAAAATACAATTAGAGGATTATGAATTAATCAATAAAACGGATCCTAATTTAGTAAAAATTAGAAAATTATCATCTACCTTATTTTGACAACTCTAATGGAGATTGAGTCTATCGAAAATGTTTAGTTTATCATAAGATAACAAACGAGGTTAATATTCTTGTTAAAACAAATGTCTATATTTAATATTTGACAATGCATTAAGAATGATTACTTCTAGTAGAAGATATATGTAATCAAATTTAAAAATAACATTTAATACTACTTTATTACAATACTACGATAAAAAACCATAATATAGTTGCAAGTTTTTTAAGTCATATTTTCATAATTTGTTATTAATTGATGCAATTAAATCATGAACGATATAAAAAAAATTACCGACGACCTACCAATTTGTCATAATAATAATGTGTTTATATATATATTTGGAGAGTTTTTATAGATATCATCTACTAAAAATAATTTTATTTAAAATATTATCAGATATTAACCGTGAATATATTTTTTTAATAGAAATTTTAATTTATGGCCATCTTCGGAAACAAATTAATTAAGTCGTCAAATTTATATTGACAAAGAAGTGGAAAGCACGAGGAAACGGCAGGCGGGAATCAATTATCAAGCCCCGAAAGGCCGAAACCATAAGGAAAAGGCTGATCTATAACCACGAAATTTCTGATATGCGGATCCAACGGTTCCAAAAAATTCGGTATCAGAACATTCTGGAAGGAACCCGAACCCAAACCCAAACCCTAACACTATATAAGCTACCTCTTGCTTCTTTCCTCGTCCTCTCGCTCAACTGAAGTTTGAAACCCAGGGGGGCTGTGGTTTCGATCTTCTTAGATCTCTCTTTTCACTCGCCGACACAACCTCCTAAAACGCAATGGCCGGAAAAGGAGAGGGTCCAGCTATCGGAATCGATCTTGGAACCACCTACTCCTGCGTCGGAGTCTGGCAACATGACCGTGTTGAGATTATCGCCAACGACCAGGGCAACCGAACGACGCCGTCTTACGTCGGTTTCACTGACACCGAGCGTTTGATCGGTGATGCCGCCAAGAACCAGGTCGCCATGAACCCCACGAACACTGTCTTCGGTATGATCTGCCATGCAACTTGCTTTTTAATTGAAGTTTGTATACATGACCATGTCTAATCTGTAGATCCATAGTTTTTGTTCTTAAACTTGTAAGTTTTTGTGGTTACTTGCTATTGACCTCGTAAATATGTGTTTTATTTGGTTCAGTTTATTCGCTTGGCATATTTATTGCTGAATTCAAATTCTCTTCAATTAATTGCTAATATCACAAATATGGATCTATGAATTTAGGTTTTCCTTTTTTGCCCCGTTTTCAAGATATCTGGTGTTCTTTTTAGTTTGGCAAAACCCATTCAACTTGAAGGACTACACAGTATGATTCAGGCCTTCTAATTATGTGAAGTAGTCTTAGCTAAGCATGTAATGAGATTCTTACAGAAGTTTGTAAAACTTGGTACTCTGGATAGCTTTAGAAGATCCTTAATAGATCATCAGATAGATTCATGTTCACGATCCTGATGACGTGGTTTTGTCTTTGATATCGTAGTATTTCTAAGAATTATGTAGATTAATTATATACTGTCTTTCTTGGAATTTCTGCTAATATCATAATTTGGATCATCATTCTAAATGTCTTGAATTAATATTTTTAGATGCCAAGAGGTTAATTGGTCGTAGATTTACTGATGCATCTGTTCAGAGCGATATTAAATTGTGGCCTTTTAAGGTCATTTCTGGCTCTGGCGACAAGCCAATGATTGTAGTCAACTACAAGGGTGAAGATAAGCAATTTGCTGCAGAAGAGATATCTTCAATGGTACTTATAAAGATGCGTGAGATTGCTGAGGCCTATCTTGGCTCCACAATAAAAAATGCTGTTGTTACTGTCCCTGCTTACTTTAATGACTCTCAGCGACAAGCCACCAAGGACGCAGGTGTTATCGCTGGCCTTAATGTTATGCGAATTATCAATGAGCCTACAGCTGCGGCCATTGCTTATGGTCTTGACAAGAAGGCAACGAGTGTTGGTGAGAAGAATGTCTTGATTTTTGATCTTGGTGGTGGTACTTTTGATGTCTCTTTACTTACTATTGAAGAGGGTATCTTTGAGGTGAAAGCCACAGCTGGAGACACTCATCTTGGAGGTGAGGATTTTGATAACAGGATGGTGAACCACTTTGTCCAGGAGTTCAAGAGAAAACATAAGAAGGACATTAATGGCAGTCCCAGAGCACTTAGGAGGCTGAGGACTGCTTGTGAGAGGGCTAAGAGGACTCTGTCATCCACTGCCCAGACCACTATTGAAATTGATTCTCTATATGAGGGAATTGATTTCTATTCCACCATTACCCGTGCCAGATTTGAGGAACTCAACATGGATCTCTTTAGGAAGTGTATGGAACCAGTTGAGAAGTGTTTAAGAGATGCTAAGATGGATAAGAGAACTGTCCATGATGTTGTCCTTGTTGGTGGTTCCACTCGAATTCCCAAGGTTCAACAACTTCTTCAGGATTTCTTTAATGGGAAGGAGCTCTGCAAGAGCATTAACCCTGACGAGGCTGTTGCATATGGTGCTGCTGTCCAGGCTGCTATCTTGAGTGGCGAAGGCAATGAGAAAGTCCAGGACCTTCTCCTTCTGGATGTCACCCCACTCTCCCTTGGTTTGGAAACTGCTGGTGGTGTGATGACAGTTTTGATCCCCAGGAACACTACCATTCCGACAAAGAAAGAGCAGGTTTTCTCTACCTATTCTGACAATCAGCCTGGTGTATTGATCCAGGTCTATGAAGGTGAGAGAACTAGGACTAGGGATAACAACTTGCTAGGTAAATTTGAACTCTCAGGCATTCCTCCTGCGCCAAGGGGTGTTCCACAAATTACAGTGTGCTTTGACATTGATGCCAATGGTATCCTGAATGTCTCCGCGGAGGATAAGACTACTGGCCAGAAGAACAAGATCACTATCACCAATGACAAGGGTAGACTTTCGAAGGAAGAGATTGAGAAAATGGTTCAAGAGGCTGAGAAGTACAAATCCGAAGATGAAGAGCATAAGAAAAAGGTTGAGGCAAAGAATGCATTGGAGAACTACTCGTATAACATGAGGAATACTGTGAAGGATGAGAAGATTGCAGGAAAACTTGATCCATCAGATAAGAAGAAGATTGAGGATGCCATTGAGCAGGCCATCCAGTGGCTAGACAACAACCAGCTTGCAGAGGCGGATGAGTTTGAGGACAAAATGAAGGAACTGGAAAGCATCTGCAACCCTATCATCGCCAAGATGTACCAGGGTGCTGGTGGTCCTGACATGGGTGGAGCCATGGATGACGATGCCCCCCCAGCTGGTGGAAGTGGCGCTGCTGGCCCCAAAATTGAGGAAGTTGACTAAATGTCCTCGTTTCTCTTACCTTAATTTATGTGATTTGTTTTCGAATTTACTATTAGCCAATGTGTTGTCATTGTTTTTAATTTCGTTGGTATTAGTTTGACTAGGGCAATTAGTTTTGAAGCCTTTATTTTGCATCTCGCCGGAGAACTACAGAACTATATTATACTATGTTTTTCATTTCTATTTGAAACTTTATTTTCCCTGTTTTGAGATTTTAAAGTTGTACTAATAACCCATAGTATAAAGACTCTTGCAAAAGAATAGCTATCCCAAAGTTGATTTTAAACTTTATTTTCACTTCAACATTGAATGTTTCATGCTTGGGATACCTAGTTGGATCATGACTCGGATTTCTCTAAGTTTTGAAAATCAGATTGGGCTAGTCAAATCTATTAGGTCAGATTGGGAATTGTTCATAGGTTCGGTTTGGAATTATCCTTTGACTTGTGAAGGGATTAAATCAGTACAAATTTGGTTTTGGATGGTAAAATTAGTCCATTTTTTGAGTTGACCGGATTATTGATTATTTTTTTAAAAAAAAAAATAATAAGCAACTGTCATTGTCGTCTTTATTATTGGAAGAAGTTGGACGAGGTTAGATTCAAAAGAGAGATGAAAAATGACAGTGAAAGACGACTAGATCCTTTAAAAGAAGACGATAAACTTGAGAAGAGAGAAGAAGGGACAATCAGAGCAAACGAACCGAGAAAGAGAGATTGAAGTTGCATCGAGAAAGAAAGGCATATTAATATTAGTTGTAATAATGCAAGGGATAAAGAGATTGAGTGGAAAAAGAAAAAGAGTTATTGGAAAAATATATGGAGGTACTTTACGTAACTTTCTAGTGTAGTTATTCTAATCTTGCATAAATAATATAAAGTTTTTATATTTAAAAAATTAATATTTTAACAATTTTTATAAAATATATAATAGTATTTTAAAAAATAAAAATGATGAATAATTTTAATATTTTAAATTACTAAAAAAAATTAAAATTAGTATAAATATATATATTTTGAAAATTTTAATATTTTAATATATATTAATTATATATTTTAATATTTTTAATTACTATATATTCAATCACAGCTTATTATAATTTAATTATTAATTTTTGAATTAATATCTTAATCAATTTAATGAATAGTTAAATTTTTTGAAGTGTAATATTTACCACCAATCATATGCATTAATTTTCCCATGATATGGCAACCTAGCTGTATACCACGTATGTTGTTGTTATCAGTCTTTTCATGCCTGAAGTTGCATGATGGTTATAACTCGAATGATAAGAGGAAAGATAACCAACCTTAATTTAGGCATCACATGTTGAAAACTTCTCTAATTTCAGATTTTTTTCGTTATAAGTAAAATACAACACATGCTTCATTAAAAACTCGTTCGCTTGTGAAACGTGCTTATGTTTAGATAAATTATAGTTTATAAAATTAATTTTTAAAAACTTTAAATTTAAACAAATCATGATTTATAGAAACAATAACATAAATTTTTACTGAAATTATAATTTGAAAATAAAATCATGTTAATTCAAAGGCTCACAAGTCACAAATACACTATTTTACACTAAAATTATGTTAATGTAATCTCAATTATAATTTATAAAAATTTAATGTAAAACCAAACACGAACTAATCAAATTCTTAGAGGGAAAACTTGAATCAAATACCAATTTGACTTAAGAATAACTTTTTTCTTTTTTTTTTAAATTTAAGACTAACTTAAAGACGGACTTAAGACTAACTTATTTTTTCATTCAAGATGGAGTAAGAAAACTTACAGCTGTGCCTGCACTATTTCTCCAATAAAAAAAGGAAAGTTAAAAAATTCTCTTGCTTAATAATTTCATTTAATTTGTAATTTTTTTTTATTGTTTAGTACAGTTATATATATATATATATATATATATATATGGTTTTTAGTTGTTTTTCTTCTCCCCATACTAATTTAAGCAATTAGAGTCTACGACATAATCCTCGGTTTTCTAATGACATTGACCCCAACGAAAAATTTAGACTATTGAAAATCGACTTCTTGTGACAAAAACTCACTTGGTCAAAAAGATATTTATCAATTCCCATTATTAAACTTTCATTGATATATTATTAATTAATTTTGTTGATGTAGTTAACCATGTGTCATTTATTAATAATTTGAAGGTGAAAAAGTTATACCATTGAACGGAGTAAGAGCACATAATGAGATAAAATTAATTTACATGCATAACATAGGATCTAAATTATATGTAACTTGGTGATTGAATATATGTAACTAGGTGACTGAATTTTACTTGTGTATATATATATATATTCGGAATGCCAAATGAACTTATAATTAGCTAATACCAATAAAATTAAATGGCATGTTAACGAAAGTTTAACGATAAAGGTTATTCAAAATTACTTTTACAAAATTATTAAAAAAATAATTGTAAGATTTTAAATTAAAAAATAATTACAAATTACAAAAAATTACAAGGAAAATATTTTATCAAGAAGAAGAAGAGAAGTGAGAAAAATGAATTTTTTTTGGACTGGAAAAGAAAAAAAGAATGTGAATGTAGTCATGTGCAACTTGGGCTGTATTTTTTTTTTTTGAACAGATAAAAATAATTTTCATTAAAAATGTATCAAATCAGGAATACGTAAGATTTAACAAGACCTAAAGATAAATTATTAAAGTATAAATTTGAACTTATAGAAAAAAAGATACATAATCTAAGGTAATATCTTAAAAATAATACCTAGATCTAAAGAATAATAATAAAAGACTAAAAAGTATGAGTAACATACTTCATCTCAATACTCTTATAAAAAAAAAAAACAAAATAGGTCTTCTAGCAATAATTTTTTTTTTTTATTAAGGCAATACCAATATTGTTGCCACCAAGTCCATCATCCTTAACATCAGGATACTAGACCACAACCATCAGACAAACACAAAGATGCACACAAAATCATTGATGCTCTTGAGCCTCCCATCACTGCCTCGACAAACAACGTCGAATCCTCAACTACCCATGACCATCGCACTCAGTCCCAACCTCTCCACCTCCAAGCACAAATGCTCTTTCACGTTGTGGTCTTTCACAATATGGATCTTAAAGGGAACATGAGCATCCCTAAGTGGCTTAGCGAGATCAGCGTGTGGAGAAAAGCCCAGGACCCTTCTGGTGCCAGCACCGGCATAAGCTGCTCGGACATGGGGGAAAAACTCTCATGGAGGAGAGGAGAAGAAAATGAACGAAAAAATGAAGGAGAATGAGAGAATGGGTGGGGGCTGCGTCTAAGGAATGGTAAATGCAGTTGCCCATGGATTGAGTATCTTGCACAAATGGGCCTTTGTAAGGCCAATATAGGTGTAGTCCTTTAAATTCATCTTTCTATAGTACTATTAAACGGGTCGGCTCAATCAATTTAAATTGAGCTAAATGTTAAACGGGCCAATTTATTAAGACCAAGGCCATCACCTTGGCCCGTAGGCCACATTTTTTTTTAAATTTAAATAATATAATTTTAAATTTTTTTAGTAAAAAATTTAAATATTTGTTTATTAAAATATAATTTATATATATAAAATATTACTTTTTGAATATTTTTAAATAACCAAAAACTTTAATGTTTTTATTTTCAATTAACTATATTATATTTAACTTTGAAAATTCTACATTGCTTTTTAAAAAATTGCAAAAGTTTTCATAGCCAAGTTTGTTATATTTATTGAATATAATGTTATAAAATATAAAAAATATAATAAAGTAAGATTATTTATACTAAATAATATATTTTTTATAAAAAATAAAAAAAAGGCCAGCTTACAAGTCCCATTTAGGCCCATTTTTTAACAAACTTATTTTCTAAATCCAAAATACCCATTTACTAATATTTCCGACCTGACTTATAGAGTACTATCTTTCTAGGCACGTTACACTATATCTAATATTTATTAAATAAAATCTTCTACCAGAAAATGAAGACGCATCTAATGAAAGGAATGACTAATGAGAGAAAAAAAAATATTGTTAGATCTATTATTTTCTCATCTTATCTCTTATATTACACTACTTCCTCTCATATTACTCGAGTACATAATTTAAATATAGAACTAAAAAATCTCTCATGATAAACTGTTAAATGCCTCCAAGAACAGGAAAATGGATATTTTCATATTTGTGTTGAGAACATAATTTTTATATTCTTGATCACAACTGTTTGTTTTAAATTATACGATTTAAATAAAAAAAATTAAAGAAACAATTAACTTAAATCTCATCAGATATTTTTCAACTACAATTAGGCCTGCGTTAATATCATTATAATCAAATCTAAACTTAAAAGCAAAATTATTTAGTACTGCCAATGGGGAAGTGTTATCACTTATCACGGAATAACACGGTCTTAGGCCTTTTTAATCGTAATAATATTTTGATTGGTTCAAGGCCAGGCCCTTTAAAAGAAAAAATAAAAATTAAACTTCGTATTTTATAATGTACTACTTATTATAGCTAAACAATATAAAAAATATTTATCAAATAAATAATTAACATATCAAAGACTCAAAAGAAATACAAATAAGATAAAAATTTGATCCAAAATTTAACATATTTAGTATCTATAATAAAAAGTATTCAAACTAAAGCTGACTTTATTTTTATCCGTCACTCCAAACAAATTGTCTTCTCTTAATGACGGTATATTATTATAGACACTAAAAAATATGTTGAGAAAAAGGAT
Source organism: Biancaea sappan (assembly GCA_037074585.1). Lineage (NCBI taxonomy): Eukaryota > Viridiplantae > Streptophyta > Magnoliopsida > Fabales > Fabaceae > Biancaea > Biancaea sappan. The sequence goes on along the minus strand of CM073496.1, from coordinate 49,065,383 downwards.
CTGGTATTAAATATTATAATTAAATATTCAGGTAACATTCAATTAAAATTAATTCAGTAAAAGAGGCATGCTCTAATAATTTAATTTTTACTAAATAATCTATTAGTAGTTGGTCATAGTGAGCAAGTTGATGGTATTGCTTTTCTATGTAGATATTTAGCTATTGGGCTAAATTTTTAGTTCTTCCATGTTAAATAATAATTGGAAATTGTTTGAAGAAAATGGAATTGGCAAATGATTAATGTAAAGAGGGTTTAATGGGTTTCACTTTTATTTTATGTAAGTTTAAGGTTAAATAGTACTTTTAATCCTATAATTTTACCTAAACTTAATTTTGGTGTCCATAGTTAAAAAAAACATTAATTTTGGTCCCTATAATTTCTAAAGTTACAAGAAATGATCATATTGTCAACTATCATTAGTCTTTGCTTATGTGTTATTGAATAAGACATTTCATTCAACATGAATTTCTACATTATCAGCCACCTTAGAAAAACAAATATTTTTAAATAAAATAAATGATATTAAAAAAATTTATTTTTTGCTTTTTTAACATATATAAATTTGTTGACATTATAATTTTTATATTAATAATTTCTCATTTTTTAAATTTAAATGTAAATTGAAATTATTGAACTTCATCAAAAAATAAAAATAAGGAATTTATCTCTCTCTCTCTCCCTCTCTCTCTCTCTCTAATTTCATTTGAATAATCTTATATAAAATTTAAAAAATGAAAATTAAAAATTTATTAAAATTAACTTCATTTTTATATTTAAATTTAGAATATGAGAAATTAATATTATATAAATTATAATGTCAAAATAATTATATATGTTAAAAGTGTAAAAAATAAATATTTTTTGTAATGTCTTTTTTATTTAAAAATAATATATTCTTTTTGTTTAAGTTGACTAATGATGTGGAAATCAATGTTGAAAGGAATGTTTTATTTAATGTCATATAAACAAAGACTAATGGTAGTTGACGATAAGCACCATTTTTGTAACTTTAAAAATTATAGAGACCAAAATCAATGTTTTTAAACTTTAGGGATCAAAAATTAAGTTTAGATAAAATTACAGAGACTAAAAATATTATTTAAACTAAGTTTGATAAAAAAGAGTGAAGTTATATAATAAGCTATTGTGAAATTTTAAAAAAAATGCCGAAGTCGGGCACCATAGCCATAACCCTATTTATTCTCAAGTTCTGTTCGGTAAAATTAACTTATAAGTTAATGGGCAGCTTATAAGCGAATTAATCTGTTAACTGATAGCTTATAAGCTAACTCATTGAATTACAAATATTCGATAAAAGTAACTGTTGAAGTAGTTGAAAAGTGTAAAATAATATAAAATGACATATATTTTTAATTTCAAAATAATATAAATAAATATATCATTTTTATTTTTAATTAAATTAATTTAAATTATTATTATATATTAAATTCATTTAGCATATATATTTATATATTTTATTATATTTTATATATGAATAATATGTTTTTACATAATATATATATATATATATATATACATATATGTATATATATTATAATAAAATATATTTACATATTTTTTATATTTATATATATTATATATATTTATATATAAGAGTATAATGAATATGAAGAGTATAATTGATATGAAGGGTATAATAGATATTTTCATAGAATAACAAAAGTAAAATAGGAAGAAAAGTACATAAGTTATAAATTATTTAAAGTAACTTATTAAGTTATAATAAATTATAAGTTTGTTTACCGAACACTTTTAACGAGTTTATAAGTTGGTCAAATAAGTTATGAGTTAGTCAAATAAATTATAAGCTAACTTATAAGTTATAAGGTCGGCGTACCGAATAGATTCATTATATTATTAAGGTCAAGTCAGGCCAACTTTTTTTTTAAATATATGTCAAAATTTCTTCAATGACATTATGTTTTTTTTTAAGGGCTTTATCTATAAAATCTACCTTGTTTTGACAAATAAGATGGCAAACGAGGTTAATATTCGCGTTTGAAAAAATGTTTATATTTAATCTTTGATAATGCAATAAAAATGATTACATCTAATGAAAAATATATGTAAAAAATTAAAAAAATAATATTTAATACTACTTTATTACAATACTACGGTAAAAAAAATCATAATATAGTTACAAGTTTTCTAAGTCAAATTTTCATAATTTGTTATCAATTGATGCAATTAAATCGTGAACGATATACAAAAATTTCTAACGGCCTACTAACTTGTCATAATAATAATGTGTTTATATGACAAAGAAGTGGAAAACACGAGGAAACGGCAGGCGCAGAGGAATCAATTATCAAGCCCCGAAACCATAAGGAAAAGGCTGATCTATAACCGAGAAATTTCTGATATGCTAATCCAACGGTTCCAAAGAAATCGGTATCAGAACATTCTGGAAGGAACCCAAACCCTAATAATATATAAGCTAACTCTTGCATCTTTCCGCGTCCTCTTGCTCAACTGAAGTTTGAAACCCGGGGGGGAGGCGCTGTGGTTTCGATCTTCTTAGATCTCTCCTTTCACTCGCCGACACAACCTCCTAAAACGCAATGGCCGGAAAAGGAGAGGGTCCAGCTATCGGAATCGATCTTGGAACCACCTACTCCTGCGTCGGAGTCTGGCAACATGACCGTGTTGAGATTATCGCCAACGACCAGGGCAACAGAACGACGCCGTCCTACGTCGGTTTCACTGACACCGAGCGTTTGATCGGTGATGCCGCCAAGAACCAGGTCGCCATGAACCCCACGAACACTGTCTTCGGTATGATCTGCCATGCAACTTGCTTTTTAATTGAAGTTTGTATGCATGACCATGTCTAATCTGTAGATCCATAGTTTTTGTTCTTAAACTTGTTACAGCGATGAGTTTATGTGGTGACTTGATATTGACCGTGTAAATCTGTGTTTTATTTGGTTCAGTTTATCCGCTTGGCATATTTATTGCTGAATTCAATTTCTCTTCAACTAACGGCTAACGTCACAAGTATGGATCTAGGTATTTAGGTTTTCCTTTTTTGCCCTGTTTTCAAGATATCTGGTGTTCTTTTTAGTTTGGCAAAACCCATTCAACTTGAAGGACTACACAGTATGATTCAGGCCTTCTAATTATGTGAAGTAGTCTTAGCTAAGCATGTAATGAGATTCTTTCAGAAGTTTGTAAAACTTGGTACTCTGGATAGCTTTATAAGATCCTTAATAGAGCATCAGATAGATTCATGTTCACGATCCTGATGACGTGGTTTTGTCTTTGATATCGTAGTATTTCTAAGAATTATGTAGATTAATTATATACTGTCTTTTTTGGAATTTCTGCTAATATCATAATTTGGATTATCATCCTAAATGACTTGAATTAATGTTTTCAGATGCCAAGAGGTTAATTGGTCGTAGGTTTACTGATGCATCTGTTCAGAGCGATATTAAATTGTGGCCTTTCAAGGTCATTTCTGGCCCTGGCGACAAGCCAATGATTGTAGTCAACTACAAGGGTGAAGATAAGCAATTTGCTGCAGAAGAGATATCTTCAATGGTACTTATGAAGATGCGTGAGATTGCTGAGGCCTATCTTGGCTCCACAATAAAAAACGCTGTTGTTACTGTCCCTGCTTACTTTAATGACTCTCAGCGACAAGCCACCAAGGATGCAGGTGTTATCGCTGGCCTTAATGTTATGCGAATTATCAATGAGCCTACAGCTGCGGCCATTGCTTATGGTCTTGACAAGAAGGCAACGAGTGTTGGTGAGAAGAATGTCCTGATTTTTGATCTTGGTGGTGGTACTTTTGATGTCTCTTTACTTACTATTGAAGAGGGTATCTTTGAGGTGAAAGCCACAGCTGGAGACACTCATCTTGGAGGTGAGGATTTTGATAACAGGATGGTGAACCACTTTGTCCAGGAGTTCAAGAGAAAAAATAAGAAGGACATTAGTGGCAATCCCAGAGCACTTAGGAGGCTGAGGACTGCTTGTGAGAGGGCTAAGAGGACTCTGTCATCCACTGCCCAGACCACTATTGAAATTGATTCTCTATATGAGGGAATTGATTTCTATTCCACCATTACTCGTGCCAGATTTGAGGAACTCAACATGGATCTCTTTAGGAAGTGTATGGAACCAGTTGAGAAGTGTTTAAGAGATGCTAAGATGGATAAGAGAACTGTCCATGATGTTGTCCTTGTTGGTGGTTCCACTAGAATTCCCAAGGTTCAACAACTTCTTCAGGATTTCTTTAATGGGAAGGAGCTCTGCAAGAGCATTAACCCTGACGAGGCTGTTGCATATGGTGCTGCTGTCCAAGCTGCTATCTTGAGTGGCGAAGGCAATGAGAAAGTCCAGGACCTTCTCCTTCTGGATGTTACCCCACTCTCCCTTGGTTTGGAAACTGCTGGTGGTGTGATGACAGTTTTGATCCCCAGGAACACTACCATTCCGACAAAGAAAGAGCAGGTTTTCTCTACCTATTCTGACAATCAGCCTGGTGTATTGATCCAGGTCTATGAAGGTGAGAGAACTAGGACTAGGGATAACAACTTGCTAGGTAAATTTGAACTCTCAGGCATTCCTCCTGCGCCAAGGGGTGTTCCACAAATTACAGTGTGCTTTGACATTGATGCCAATGGTATCCTGAATGTCTCCGCGGAGGATAAGACTACTGGCCAGAAGAACAAGATCACTATCACCAATGACAAGGGTAGACTTTCGAAGGAAGAGATTGAGAAAATGGTTCAAGAGGCTGAGAAGTACAAATCCGAAGATGAAGAGCATAAAAAAAAGGTTGAGGCAAAGAATGCATTGGAGAACTACTCGTACAACATGAGGAATACTGTGAAGGATGAGAAGATTGCAGGAAAACTTGATCCATCGGATAAGAAGAAGATTGAGGATGCCATTGAGCAGGCCATCCAGTGGCTAGACAGCAACCAGCTTGCAGAGGCGGATGAGTTTGAGGACAAAATGAAGGAACTGGAAAGCATCTGCAACCCTATCATCGCCAAGATGTACCAGGGTGCTGGTGGTCCTGACATGGGCGGAGCCATGGATGACGATGGCCCCCCAGCTGGTGGAAGTGGGGCTGCTGGCCCCAAAATTGAGGAAGTCGACTAAATGTCCTCTTTCCTCTTAAGCTGAATTTATGTGATTTGTTTTCGAAGTTACAATTAGCCAATGTATTGTCATTGTTTTTTAATTTCGTTGGTATTATCTTGACTAGTGCAATTAGTTTTGAAGCCTATGCTTCTGTTGTGTGCCTTCTACTGAGACACCATGTTACTCTATTTTGCATGAGTTGTACTAACAACCCAAGGTATAAAGACTCATGCAAAAAGAATAGCTATCCCAAAATTGGTTTCATGCTATAAATCTCAGACGCTGCAGTTCGATTTTTACAATATATAATTTGGATAGTTATTTCGATCTCTTTCCCTCTATTTACTCCCTAGTTCGGAACAACTCACTTGTTAATAGTAAGCATGATAAATGTAAGATTTAGACCTAGTGCCTCGTTCAGTTTAACAAGATAGGCCACGAGCCCGTCGTAAATCTATTACGACTATCATCTCATTTCTGCAACCTGATATCTAAGCCCATCATACAAACGTGTCTGGGTTCAAAGTTACTGTTATTTCGTCCAAGTAAAGAAGCGTGGGTTTAATTAGCATAAATTTTGCAGACCAAAAAAAAAAGTAAAAATTTTAATTTATTTAATAATATTCAAACTTTCTTTTTCTTTTTAATTTTCCATGCGTCAACAGGCGAGGGGCTAATTTTCTTGATGCCTATTGTTCTTAATAAAAGGAAAAGTTAAAAGTAGTTGATGATTATCCAGTGACCATTTGTTCCATAGTTGAGCAGAGAAAAAATTATCCTCCAGCCAGACGCCATCCTTGACCAACGCAAACTCTCGAATCTCACGACACTAGAAAAGCAGAATTAAGTATCCTCTACAATTGGCTGCTTCTGTTCCCTAAATATCAATATCAACCACCGACCCTTCACGTTGCCGTGGGCACTCCATAACACATACACACGGAACACACGCTCTACATAATATCAGGCTGTTGACTTTTTGCCACAGATAGATTCCTAGACAATCCAACAACTTGGGAACACTACCGTAACTTAAGATTACCTTCATTGTAACTACCCACCCCACTTACGCCGTAACTAACAACGTACATGCTACACAAATAGCAGCTATTTAATATCATAGACTCATACATGGTGGCAAATAGAATCAATCCTATTCCTAGATTTCCTTGTATTTTAAACAGTACAGACTCATGGTGGCAGAATTTAGTAACGGCAATCACACATCTTATCTCATAGATGTTCTAATGAAAGAATAATTTCTGTTACAGTAATACACTGGAATGAACATTACTCTTTCAGTGAGAAAACTTCTAATACTTTCGGAGTTATGACATTCTATCCATTGGAGTTGGTTCAGTGTGATAAGCAAAATAACCGAATATCAAAAAATTTATCTTGTAATATCACTCCGCATAAAGCGCTATGCGCTTGCACCATACCAATAAAATGTTAAGACAAGTAAACGCAAAATATAACACTATAATCAAAGTGATATAATTACTTTTATGTGAATGATGAGAATCAGATATTCAATGATTCAGAGTCATTACAATGAATGCCAAAGGATGCAAGTGAAACAGGCAATTAGTGAGCAAAAATGGCTAAAAACAAATGTGAAACAGCGCACATTTGTATCATAGATTACACTGTATCATACAATGTTAGTAAAACAATGATATATGGACCATGGTGATGACAACCCAAACAATTTTTTATAAAAGTATCTCAAGTCAACATAAAATCATTACCACCCAGATGAGGGCGGAGGCAAACTCGAACCTCATGCTCTTCAGGTCCATCATGAAGTTTTGGTACTGTGATCTCAAGCACTGATCCTGGCCCATCATAGTATGCTTCTATATTTCCATCTTCTGGGATTCGAGTAGAAAGTGGAATTTCTCGGACAAACTCACCAGGAGGGCAGTGCTCAGAAGATGGATCAGTAAGCTTGAATGTTCTATCATGCCTCTTAATAAATGGCTTTCGAGATGTACTCACACAAGAAACCTTTATGATACCATGAGTGAGAGTATTCCTCCAAGAAACTTTCACACTTGGAAGATCCACAAAGGGCAGACTGATGATAATCAGGTAGCCCTGTTCATCCTCATAAATAGTTTTTGCAGCCGTAACGGGTCCGTAGACATTCCTCATTACTCCACTGAAGTCACTCAGCCAGTGCGGTTCACTTGGGTGAACTTCCATATCTGGAATCCGATCAGAAGGATGATTAACAGCCAAGTAACACTCATCATCATTTACATGAGGGAAGAAGTCTTTCTTCCTCTTGCTGCTTACCGGAGATAGATCCATTCCGTCACCATTACTGTGGTGGGCAGGATGAGTTGACAAATTCAGCCCAGATCCATTAAGCAGTTTCTTTGGGTGTGCATTTGGAGCACTCTTGATTGGAGGAGGTGGTCTCTCAAGTTCAAAGTCGGTGTTGGGAAGATTTCTCCATGAACTGAAATCACTTGCTTCAGGTGGAATAGTGAAATTAAAATCCTTGCCAGTAAGTTCCATCCACCTCTTCCGCTCATCCTCATCGAGACCCATAAGATTTGGTGATGGAACAACCTCAATGCCATGCAAACATTGGGGGTTTGATAGGCCCCTGTAATGCTTTCGTTGCATCCTATGGGATCGAACAAAACCCTTGTCCACACTAAATGGAAATGGGCGCTCTCCTTGGCGAGAATGACCATTCATGTAACTCCTCAGCTGCATCTTACCCAATGCATTTTCTGGCCTCTCCTTGAAAACCCACATGTACATGTTCTCCATGTCATGTTGGACCATAAAAACATCAAGTTTAAGATCAGACTTATCGAACCCTGAAACACCGTTGCCGTCCCTGATTATCTTGGCCTTGGATTTTTCATTCAATGCAGGCTTAAAATAGAAACTGAAGAAAAACCAAGCTCCCCATATGCTATCTACTCGTTTTGCACACTTCCTTCCACCTTTGGGAATGTTGAGGAAACTCTCAGTCTCGTATCCCTGAGTACCAAGACCAACATCTAATATATCACATGGATCAGAACTCCATGGCTGTGGAGGCGGACTGCGCTCTGCTGACAAGGGCAAATTAATATCCGGTGGACGGGAAAGTATAATTTGCCTATTCATCTCCAAATCCAGCTCCTCATGAGAAGATGCACTTGAATCCATGGACAAGAGTGTGGAAGGGTGATGATTCTCCATTGACAACGTTGTGAAAAGACAATCACTCATTTTACCTCATCTCGTTGATGAGTTTCACTGCTGGTGGATTCAATGTTGCCATCCCAAAAACAAATCAACAAAACATCCTTATAAACACCATCATCACATCAGACCCCACTCTATCTCCCCCTCCATCAAAACCCTAGATTTATCATCAAATAACAAAATCCTCACACACCCACATTAACGAAGAAAAATAAAAAATTAAGAGATAACCCAACAAGATTATGAAGAGCCCTAACAAGATTCAGAACAAGAAATTTTGTATTTCTGAGAAATATTTTTTTAAAATATTAAAAAAATAGACCTTTTTTGCGGAAGACAAGGCAACAAGAGGAGTAGACATAGAAGGCACAATATCTTTTCAATCTCTACTTATGGAGAGAAAGAAGGAGATTTCGATAACGTTAAAGAAAAACTATGTCTAGCCCCATCCCAAGGATCACAGCAAATCCTCGAAAATCAGGTGGGGAACACTGAATCAAAACCATCAAATCCATTAAAAAGTACAAATTTCACATATTTTCAAAACCTAATGCTTTAACAGTATTAAAAACGATGGTAGGAAATAGAGAGATTCAAGAGGCAAATCAAAGGGGATCTTCAAGCAGTACCTTTTGGTTTTAGGATAAGCATCGGAGAATCGAAGAGTAACCTGATAGCCGACGATGATGCTCTCCTCCATCATGTTATGGACAACCATATTGTCTACTCCAGACTAAGCTGTTTACGGGCTTATGGACCCTACGCATTCTCGAAGGGTTCAGGCCCAGTTTAAGTCAACAGTTTTTGTAATTTTTTTAAAAAAACCCAATGATGTTACATAGTAATCAAGTAATTAACGAATTATACAATTTTTTTACTCCAAAAAAAAAGGTAGCTATACAGTTTTTGACCGAGCAGAGTTTAATCTTACTAAATTCTAGGGCAAAGGCTACCGATTAATTTATTTCTATTTAAATTTATAGTATTGTTCATCATTTTTCATTATTTTTTTAAGTTAATAAAATAGATTTTAATAAACGAAACATGAATACAAATGTAAGCTATTTAGAGAAAATGTCCTGAATTATAAAATCAATACTAAATTAATCTTTTTAGTTATCAAATATTACTAATATAGGCAAAATTAAAGCTTTTATATATATATATATATATATCATTTTTTTTGCAAGAGCATCAATTATTCACTGTAGTAATTCATGGTTCATATCATTTTTTTTATAGACGATCATTCCAACGGGAAGGAAAATTACAAGTTAGCCAACATCTATTATTCACTGTAGTAACCATTGTTTGAACTCCAGTGATTCAATTTTAGAAGAAGTTAATTTGAAAAAAAAAATTATCATATGCATTTATTAAATTTGAAAAAACAAAAATGAAAAGTCGAGATTTTGAGGTTTCAGATATAAGCTCGATGGATGAAGAGTCAGTAAGCTTAGTTAGCATTAGTAGCAGGTATCATAAACGACATATTCCAGTATTATAGTATGTCACGGTTTGGACGAGAGTTCATTTTATAATGCGCCATAATCGTGTCCCTGCTTTTTTTTTTTTTCTTTTCTTTTTCATTGCTCTGTGCGCATCCTGTTTTAGTCAGCTGAAACAACTCCCCAGCTTTATCATGATAGGGTGAAAAAGCCTTCGCCATATATAAAATCAAACCAAATCAACCATTACAATTAAAAAAAGAAAATCCAAATCAATTTATAAAACATGACAATTGAATAGTTTGGATCAGTTAACTATATAAAACCAAATCAAATCAACTAAAAACTAATCATAATCAAAAAAAAAAGTTCAAATCAATTTATAAAATATGACAATCGAATTATTTGGATTAGTTAACCGAATCAAATAGAACAATATATATATATATATATAATCCTATATACTAATACACTAATTTTATTTTTTATTGTGATTGAATATCAATTAAATATATTGTCACAAATTTATATGCTAATATTAATAGGTTAAACTATGATTTGAATTATTAATAGGTAATCTAAAGAATGAAATATAAATTTATGAAAACAAATAAATATTGATATTAACTGTGTTCACAAAATAATTCTTCCAAACATTGTAATAGAATATTTCAAATATTATACAAAATTTTATGATTTTTTTATTCAAAACCACAAAAAATCAAACTAAATCGTTTAAAAAATAAAATCGAATAAGTTCATGCTTTATCCAAATTGATTGAAATTGAATCAAATCGAAGAACACTTTTACTTTATACACAAGTAATATAATTAACCTTATTATTAAAACACTTTTATTGTTTTAACATAATTAGTATGATAGAGACGATTATTTGGATGACCTTTAAACATTATCTATGGAAAAATAAAGTAAATAGTATTCGAGACAGACAGCAGACGCAAGCAAGCACCTTGCATCCACCAGATAAGCGAGCGCATAGATGAAAGCCCCTCGCCTCAGCCAGCATGAAAGACAGATTTGAAGCATTAAAAGGCGCTGAGGCGAGGCTACACTAACAACAACCACCACAGAAACTTGATATCTAAAAGATGCAGAAAGCTTTTCAAAAAGCAGGGAATAGTAGTGAACTCGAATGAACGTCTGTTCTGAGAGGACGCACTCCCCACTCCGCTTGGAGATAACACATTCTATTTGATATTAGAGATGGTTTTGTGACTAAGAGCCAGAGATCTAAGGACCACCTAAATATGCAAGTCAATTATTGCACATGAAAACATCTCTAGGGATCACTCCGCAAAAGCAAAACTACGACCACTAATGCACTAGTATATACTAATAAAATGTTCAGGCAACTAAATTCGAAGAATATCACTAGAAGCAATATGTTATGTAAACAATTTCGTATAAATAATCAGCATTGCATGTTCAAAGATTTAGAGATTATTACCATTACAATCAAATGCCAACAGATTAGCGAGAAAAATTTGCTAAGACGCACACTTGCATTACAGATTATACTGTATGGTACAAGAAAGTTAGTGAAACAACGACATATTGATCATGCTTGGCTACCAGAATAATTTTTAGTATAACTGTATAAGCCTATCTCATATCAACATAAAATCATTCCCTCCCAAATGAGGGCGAAGGCAAACTCGGACTTCATGTTCTTCTGGTCCCACGCGATGTTTTGGCACCATGATCTCAAGCACTGATCCAGGCCCATCATAGTACGCTTCAATATTTGCATATTCAGGAATTCGAGTTGAAAGAGGAATTTCTCGGACAAACTCACCAGGAGGGCAGTGCTCAGAAGATGGATCAGTAAGCTTGAATGTCCTATCATGTCTCTTGATAAGTGGCTTCCCAGATGTGCTCACACAAGAGACCTTAATGATTCCGTGAGTGAGGGTATTCCTCCAAGAAACTTTCACACGAGCGAGATCTACAAAGGGCAGGCTGATGATAATTAAGTGGCCTTGTTCATCCTCATAAATAGCTTTTGCAGCTGTAACTGGTCCATAGACAGTCTTCATTACCCCACTGAAGTCTGAAAGCCAGGATGGTTCACCCGTAGGCAATTCTATATCTGAAATCCGATCTGATGGAGGATTAACAGCCAAGTAATATTCTTCATGCCCATGAGGAAAAAAGTCCTTCTTCCTCTTCCTGCTGACAGGAGATAGGTCCATCCCATCACCATTACTGAGGTTAGGAGGATGAGTTGACAAATTCAGCCCGGACCCATTGAGCAGTTTCTTTGGGTGTGTATTTGAAGCACTCTTGATTGGGGGAGCTGGTCTCTCAAGCTCAAAATCTGTGTTGGGGAGATTTCTCCATGAACTGAAATCGCTTGCTTCGGGTGAGATTGTGAAATTCAAATCCCTTCCAGTAAGTTCCATCCACCTTTTTTGCTCATCCTCATCAAGGCCCTTGAGATTGGGTGAGGGAACCACCTGAATGCCATGCAAACATTGGGGGTTTGATAAGCCTCTGTAATGCTTTCGTTGCATCCTGTGGGATCGAACAAAACCTCTGTTGACACTAAATGGAAAAGGGCGCTCCCCTTGGCGAGAATGGCCATTCATGTAACTCCTCAGCTGCATCTTACCCAATGCATTTTCCGGCCTCTCCTTGAAAACCCACATGTACATGTTCTCCATGTCATGTTGGACCATAAAAACATCAAGCTTAAGATCAGACTTGTCAAACCCTGAAACACTGTTGCTGTCCGTGACTATCTTGGCCTTGGATTTTTCATTCAATGCGGGCTTAAAATAGAAACTGAAGAAAAACCAAGCCCCCCATATGCTATCGACTCGCTTTGTGCACTTCCTTCCACCTTTGGGAAGAGGGTTGAGGAAACTTTCAGTCTCATATCCTTGAGTACCAAGACCAACATCTAATATATCACCCGGGTCAGAGTTCCATGGCTGTAGAGGCGGACTACGCTCTGCTGACAGGGGCAAATTGATATCGGGTGGACGGGAGAGTATGATTTGCCGATTCATCTCCAAATCCAGTTCCTCGTGAGAAGATGCACTTGAATCCATGGACAAAAGCGTGGAAGGGTGGTGATTCTCCATTGACAATGATGTGAGAAGAGAATCGCCCATTTTACCTCATCTCGCTGATGAGTATTATTGCTGGTTGGTTCAATGTTGCCATCCCATAAACAATTCAACAAAACAACCTTAATATCAATCCCCACTATATCTCCCCTCCATCAAAGCCCTAGATTTTTCAATCAGATAATAAAGTCCTCACGCACTCAGAAAAAAAAAAACAAAAGATCAACAAGTTTGGCAGATTATTAAGAAAACCGGAAACAATGAGATTTAGACCATGTACCTTAGTATTTACCCAAAAAAATAAATTAAATACTTAACAATTCTATAGACGAATACAGAGCAGCAAGATGAATAGACGAATACAAGGTGTGATGTCTCTTTAATCTCTACCCCTGGAGTGAGAGGAAGAGATCTCGGAATTAAAGAAAACACTAAAGGAAAACTATGTCTAACCCTAACCCAAGGATCTCCATAAATCCTCCAAAGTAAGATGGGAAACACTAAATCATAACCATTAAAGACATTAAAATATGTAAATTCTATATATTTTCGCACAAATTATGGCTTAAAAACACAAGAAATGATGGTTAGAGAGAGAGAGCCCCGAGAAGAAAATCAAAAAAGGTCTTCAAAGAGTACCTTTTCGGATATGCATCAGAGAACCGAGAAGAAGTTTCACAGCCGACGATAATGCTCTCCTCCATCATATCATCGATAACCATAATTTCAACTCCAGATTTTGCCCTTTTTTTAGAGACAACAATTCAAAAACCCTATTTTTCTTCCCTTTAGACCCGTCAAACAGAGAGAGACATAGAAGAAGAAGTATGCAAGGAAATAATACAGAGGGAAAGCAGAAGCGGATGAACCGTCTCATTACAATGACAGGTTTTGTGGGTTAAAGCCGAACCGGATTTGGGAATTGGGAGCCTGATCTGTATCGTTGATTATCATTAATTATCTTTATCAACAGTTCAGAAGTTTTTTTAAAAAATTAAAATTAAAAAAGTATAAAATAATTAGAGCCGTCGATTTATTGACAATTTCCATGATTGAAACAGGAGTAATCCGATTTCAGTTAAAGCCTACACTGGATACTACCTCTACCTCATGCACCTCCATTTGTTTACGGTGACGGCGCACTTCTCTATCTGATTTTGTTGATATTGTAAGGGGCATGTTTGTTAAATAATTAAATTATTTTTCCATCTAATATTATTGTACAAATTATTAATAGAATATTAATACTTCGCACTTTTCAAATTATCAATGCAAACGATAGACAACAGACAAACTCTCCTATTTATACCTCTAATACTTAAGTGATAAGCAAAATGGACTGTTATTTTAAAAAAGATCATACATGGTAAAATTGAGTTCATATTATTTATAATTGGTTAGCCATATCTAAATGTTAGAGGGATGTATTAATTATGGGTATTACTATTTCTGTTCCGGTCAGATTACACTTTTGAATCACTAAACAGATAATCAATGACGAATTGATCGATTCGACTAAGTTATCACTGACTTGTTGACCCAGTGATATGAGATTATCTCCTCTTATTTTATATCAACATCACAGACTGAGCCTAGGTCATTTATTCCTTGTGTCTTTATGATTCTAGTAATAAAGGGTCCACCTAAAAATTCATGGTTCTTATGACATGGATGGTTTTTATGATAACAATAAATTTATTTCGTTGTGTCTGAAAATTAAAATGATAAATATGTGAACTTTGTAACATTGAAAAATTGAATGGTTAAGAAGAATTAGATGATAGGTCTATATTCAACAATTAATTTTGTAACATCAAGAAAGATTGAATAATTATTTATGACTAATGAGCATGATTTCAATATTTTAATATGTGAAATTTGTATATAAATTATTTATTTTACTTATTTTAATATTTATTTGTAAACGTATATAGATATACATAATTTTTTTAATTTTTTATTTAATCATTTGGTTCAACAATTAATTCGATAGTCTAACAATTAGACCAATAATCCAATAATTTAAAGGCCGCGTCAATATTCAAACTGAATCCAAAAATATTAGTAGATATTATTTACTCAATTAATGGCATACGAGTCAATTAACCCATGTTGAGCATGTTGGACTGAAGTTCCGTACTTTTAAGGGAGAATATGTTTTGACTGCTTCAAGAGATGTAAGCTTTGAAATATCCCCTTAGTTAAATATTGAGTTTGCATATAGTTGACCTAGATTTAACAAATATAAGTTGCAAAGTTGAGCTTTTATGTGTGTGAGTATATATATGTATATACGTATGAGCAAATCGTCAAATAGGATGTACAAAAGAATATTTATACAGAACAATAAAAATAGTAAAAGCAACAATATTTTATGCCTCTGTGGCTTTTCAATATCAAGCATTATTACTTCGGTTATTAGCTTAGCAAGTTACTAATGGAATTCGATATATATTGTTGTAAAATTAAGTAGCTCATTTAAAAAATAATGAGAATTGGACCATATGATGAGAAAAATATTAGTTTTTTAATTGACCTTAACAAGTCATATAGTGTTGAGTTAATTAGCAAGACACACTGCTAAAAGAGAAGGGTTGAGATTGTTAATTATTTCAATTGATTTTAGGACACACAAACTTTTCTAATTCAGATTTTTTTTTGCGCTAAAAAAATTAGAGTTGAACGTGGGAATTAGAAATTTTATTGGATTCCAACTAATATAATTTGAGTTTGTTGGTTTATAAAGGTGTAAACTTTTTTTAAGGTTAAATTTTTTCTATTCAGAAAATTTGAATTTTTATGAAAAATACTACTCGGATAAATTTAGGTTGTGAAATGATAAATATGAACTTAATCAAATTCCAACATGACGCTATTTTGTGTTATAGTCAAATTTTAATGCATCAAATGAATACAAATACTTCTTTGAGAATTTAGAGACCTCTTTAATATATATATATATATATATATATATATATATATATATATATATAAGAATTAAATTAAGAAACTTTATATTTGAATGATCAAATTCAGAGAGGAATAATTTTATAAGGATCAAACTATTAATTTATTTAACATTATATTACCGTACGGCAGAATCTGATCACAAAAAAAAAAAAGAGGGGAGAGCCGATCCATTAATTTGTATTAATTAAATTTGACAAAGTAAATTAATAATTTGGTCATTGAAAAAAGTACTTCCTTAATATGGTTATTCAAATATAAAGTCTTTCAATTTTATCCACTAAAGTATTTTCAATCACAATGATTCATTTGGTAGGCAAACTACTATCGATTAATAAATGAGAGCCCATTTTGCCCAAGTGGCATGCATTTTTTACTCCAAAGCAACATAAAACCATTTGAAAATTAACAAAAATAGAAGTCTTTTTAGACATTGTAAATTCACAATAACAGTTAGACATTATTTTATCATACCAACAAGAATTTGTCAAAAATAGAGTCTGACAACTTTCAAATTTAACATACAAAAAGCGTTTGATAAAGTCTCATTGGTTGTTGATCAACAAGGAACAAAAGGTAATAAGTTTTCCAAAGCTTTGAATTAGTATTATTATAGTGGAAAGTGTCACATCGAGATCCATTATTTCCATATTTGT
Organism: Biancaea sappan; assembly: GCA_037074585.1. Classification (NCBI taxonomy): domain Eukaryota; kingdom Viridiplantae; phylum Streptophyta; class Magnoliopsida; order Fabales; family Fabaceae; genus Biancaea; species Biancaea sappan. Next base: position 49,048,883 of record CM073496.1, on the reverse strand, counting down.
TTATTCTTTGGATGAACTATGAAGTGAAAGACCAACTTGATTACGCCTCCCCTGAAGTGGCAAGTGGGCGGTAGAGAGCATATTCGTTTGAACAATAAATGTTGGTATCATGCTAACCATAACATACACAAACTCACTAAAGTGAAAGATCCTTTTTTATAGGATGTTGTTTGAACCATAGACTATAGAAGACATTCCAAAGAACACAATTTCTATTATTTAAAAAAAAAATTGACTTTGAAACGTGATAATCTTTATTTTTAAAGAGTTTTTATCTATATATTAAAAAATCACAAACAAATTTTTTTAGGATACAACAAAAAACCTTTGTTTGGATGTCTATCCCATTACTTTCTCTAGATTTTAATAATATATATATATCTGAATAATTATGTCTGTTTGATTTTCAATTGATATGTCTCTTTAAATTTTAATTTTTTAACTGATACATTATTTTAAATTTTGAAATATTTTAAAATTCAACTAACACGTCATTTTTAAATTTAAAATTAATAAAAAATAAATTAATTAATTATAAAAAAGATCCAGGTTAAAGTCAATTTCAAGTCATTTATATATAAATAAATATAACAATGTATTAATATTAATTGATATACTATATTAAATTAATTTAAACTTGACAAATGAACTAACACTTAAATACTTTTATATATAATTTTTTTTATCTGAGGACTTCAATTTTACTTTAACGTTACAAATTATATAACAAGTTCTAGATATGGGGCAAAGGACAGACTAGTTTGGAACCATCATGTAAGGAGACAATGTACAACAAAACATGGCTACGTACCAAATGGATGTAAATAGCCTTCACCATCCCATCACCAAGAAGTTTTGGAAACTTAAAATGCCAAGGAAAATATCCATGTTTGTATGGAAATTGACACACAAAGCACTTCCAAATGGAGTCTCTACGTTAATTAAAGAGAGGAATAAAGATAAATGGCTGGTGTCCAATAGGATGTGATAAAATGGAAAATTACGACCATATGTCACTCAGAAATGATCTCCTTAATTTTACCTCTGAGCAAGAATGGCTTTTGAAACTAATAGAGCAAGTCAAGAATCAAACGGAATTGAGATTGTTTTAGAAACTCTCAGTTCTTGTTGGTCCATTTATAAACATAGAAATGAAGTGCTCTTCAGATAAGTGGTGCCCTCTGCCCAAAGGGTGATACGTTTGCAAATGAAAAGAAGTAAAGGAGCTTCAAGGTTTCAAGTGTTGTGAGAAATGGAGTATTTCAAAAAAAATACTTTAAATTATTGTGAAAATAATTTTGAAAAAATAATTTAATTATTTTTATATTTATTTGAACATAATGAAATTATGTTAGTTACATTTTGATATAGTTTGTTTATAGAATTTTTAATTGTTTCAAAATAATTATTTATTTAATAATTTAATATTATTTATAACTAACTACATCTTATAATCTTATCATGTTAGTTTATAATTATTTCTTTAAATTTAATTATCAAAAGTTATATTAATTTTCATTGTGATATTTATCCTCCATACATTTTTTTAGAGTTTGTGTCACGTCCCAAAATCTGAGCACGTGACCGGCACGGAAAGTGAATTTCATTTCACCTCCGTAAGCCTATCTTTCTCTTAAAAATCATACAATTCTTTTTCATGCAACCAAACCGAGTTCTCTATACATACTACAATTATTCACATTACATCACTGAATGAACCTACCTGATTACAGAGATTTCTAGATTTATACAACTTAGAATAAGACTTAACTATTATACCTTTATCCTGAACAAATGAAAAGGTAATCATGTACTAAGGATCCATAATTCCTTGTTCCGATATTTACCTTCAGCTGTCAACTCTGAAAAAAAATATCAATAAGAGGGGTATGAGCAAACCACGTGCCCAGTGAGTAGATAACACAACACTATGACAAAAAAATATCATGCATCATAATGATAACATGCAACAATCATACGTAAATCGATCATCATATGATATAATATTATTCATAATACTTCACAACAATATTCAAGTAAATCAAATACATTTCAACATAATTCAAAATTCACAACAGCAATCGGTGAAATCAATTTCACACACATTTTCCGTTTATAATCTCTACCCTTATAACTTCACATAAATTTCTCCATAGGGTGCACCACCATGCCTTTCCTTTCCAGTCAAACACAATCACAATCACATATAAAAACATCCTCAATCAAAATCTTGAGCCACATACACAACTCATTCATTTACAATTCAAACCACAACATAATCAATGTGGTTCCAGCAACATAGCATGTATACAACATAACCCATAATATAGAACAATTATTCAACTCAGTTCACATGCCATTCACAATCCATCATATAACCTCCATTCATGGGAAAATAAGAAAATATAATTATATACATTACCAGACACGTTCCACAATTGTTTATGCCTCATCGTTCCACATCATCCTCTTCAAACTTGGATAAACAACATATTTTCACTATGATGCAAAAAGTCAATAACAGATATTTAATCATAGCAAGTATTAACCCACTCACCTGGATTTCACACTCTCGGCACTCCCACTATGAATATCTAAATGAAACTTATACCATTGGAAACTAGACTCAAAGAGCTTTCCAACGATATAAAGTTTGCCCAAAACGGAGTTCGGATGAAGAAGTTATGACCGATTTAAAATAAGCTAAGGTTTCCCGGCACACCTGGCACCTAGGCGCCATGAGTGGCGCCTGGGCACCAATCCTTTCTTCTTCGCCACATAACCTTGGCGCCTGGGCGCCACGATCGCGACCTTTCGCGATTTTCTCTCGGATTTGGCCCAAATCTGGCCAAATCTCCACCGTTTTTCATGATTTCTTCCATGGGATCTCACCCTTAATGTCTAAGGAGCATTTAGACACCAAAATCACCAATTTTAATCGAGAAACGAAGCCGGAATCTCGATTTTTACCTCAAACACTCTTAAAACTAGAAAATAGGGAAAAGCTTAAGAAATAAAAATTTCTACCTCGATTCCTTGCTTTCTCTACGTTGCTTGGCTCCTAGAGGCTCGCCCCGTAGCCCGAGATCCGCCCTTCAAAGTCCGGTTGTGGAGTTGGAGTGTAGAGAGAGAAAGTAGAGAGAAGAAAGAGAGAAAGAGAGGAGAGAAAGTGAAGAGAGAGAGAGGAAAGGAGAAAAATGAAGAAAAAAATAGGTGAGGCCACCTATTTACTCGCCCGAGGTGAAATTATCACTTGCTCTTCAATTAACCCTCAGTCAAGACTAGCAAAAGCAAATTCATAAAATCTCACCTCAGGTGTTTCTAAATCCTAGGTGCCCCACAGATTTCCTTATTTCACTTTAGTCCCTCACAATATCTCAAACTCCACTTTAATTCCAAATCCATCATCCTTTCAGTACCGGACTCATAATTCATTCCCATAAGCTCTATTATCCTTCTCGGGTTCCTACTTGGTCATTTCTCAAAAGTCCTCTATACTTTTTTTTCTTTTCACTTTAGTCCTTGAGAATTTGTAAAAATTTCTTAAATTAAAAATTAAAATTTCTATTCCCACATTTTCTTCACTAATTCAAAAAGTAAATTTTTCACGTAATTAAATTTTTCACTAAACTTCAAATTAGACTTTAAATATTCATATAAATTCTTGAAATATTACAGTTTGGAACTTCACACTTTTTTTGGAAAGATAATTTTGAGATTACACAATTTTTTTTTTCTATTGTCCTGTAACCTGAGTTTCAACCTCACGATATATGTGTGAGAATATGAATATGTTGGGGTTTCTTGGAGATATGTCGCGGTCCCTGTATGCTTTTCCTTATTTTGGACCGCAAACGATATATGTGAGTATATTAGTTATACATATGTCAGTTATATATATATATATATATATATATATATATACACATATATACATATGGGTGTGCGCGTATCAGTGAGTGCACATGAGTTTAAATGATTTCTTCCTGTTTCATTTTATTGCTTATGGCTAGTATGGTTAATGGCTTTCTTTTGAATACGCTTCCTAAGCTTTCTTTTTCTTCTCTTTTTTCTTGCACTTTTACTGTTATATTACCTAACCAATCTTTTATTATCTTTGTGGAGTGGGGTGGAGCAACTCGACAAAGCGAATGAATGATCTTTAAAAGATTGGAGTAACTTTACTGTGATCCTTAATGAATATAATTATATATAGATATGTACGTGTGGGTTATGCGTTTATATGTGTATTATATATATATATATATATATATGCTAAATAAAAATTGCTTCCCAAGTAGAGAGTGAATCTATAATTTGTTATCTTGATTTGATTGGTTAATAATATGCTTAATGCATGAGCTTCCAATAATCAAGAAATTTAATTCCTAATAGTCTAGATCATAGTTATTAATCAATGTTAATCCTTAATGTTAAGTATGATTTTGTCATTATGATGTTTTTGGTTTGAAAATTTATCTTCAATAAAATTAAGGATATTGCTCCAGAGAGCTCAAGCTCCCTGGAGCTTGCCTGCTCAGCGACCAATACGCATTGGGATGCGTGTTGGTCTTTTTTTTTTTACTCAGTCACTAAACTCAAAAAAAATTTGTAGTGTGAGAAGTTCGATCTCTCCACATCTTTTTTCTAAAATTAACATATGATTCCAAAACTTTTACTTTGATTTGTTTTTAATTTTCAAATCAGGTAGTTTCTGATCTTGATTTTTCAAAGTGATTTTATTGTGATGGTTTGAGGCTTATATGCATTTTCTTTTTAAATAGATTAAATGCAAATGGCATAAGACATGTGCATATATATTATGCTGAAATAATTAAGTTAAAATGTTGTGAAGCTTAGATACATATTGTTGAAATGATCAATATGCATGAGGCTTAGAAATATATGATGTGCAAGCTATGTGAAATCTAATTATGATTTGGAAAAATGTCTATATCTATAGATATTTGTGAAATATTTTTGGGAATATATATATGTGTGTGTGTGTGTGTGTGAGAGTCTGGAATAACTTCACATATTTAAGTTGTATATATTTTAGGTGAAAAGAAAAATTTGTGAAATTTTTGAAAATGACACAATAGACATCAATATGGTGTATAAAATTTTATAAATTCAAAAACGTTTTCATCTAAAATATTGAAAGCATTATTGTTGGTAAATAAAATTGTGAATTTCACTTATTATTTTGGAACCACATTTGATTGTGGATATTCACCAAAAATTTTGTGGATATTGGCATATAAAAACTTTGAGTCAATTTATAAATTGATGATACCATTTCATTGAGATGATGATATGCCATATGTGAAGATTGGAGAAAGAATTTTCAAATGCTAGCTTTTGATAACATTTTTATTGTACAAAGAGGTACAATAATATTGAGTTATTAGTCACAAAATTTAAGATTAAGAAGTTCCTAAATAATTTTGTGTAATTATATTATTAAATAATACTATTGTATGGTGAATGAATATATTTGTGCATATATATTATATGTTTGGATGCCCACCTATAATAATTTTGAGATTTTAAATGAGTTAATTATGTGCTAAATTAAAGTATATATAAGTTTAGTTGTCATAATCTTAAGAATTCAAAATATTTAAAAATGTGGGAGTATCTTTCAAGTTTATATTGTGTGCTCTATGAAAAAAAAATAAACTTTAAAACTTTGATTGTGTTCATTGTTATGGTGTGTATAAATTACTTGCCTTAAATTGTGGCATTTTCTCTTTTAATATGGATTGATGTGTGTATACTAAATTAATAGATGATAAGTGTGAGATATTTGTCTATATATGTCTGACCTGTTTATTCCTTTTATGTTAGCATTAATGTTATACATATTGCTCTCGCCTGCTCAGCAGCCAACACGCATTGGGATGCATGTTGGTCTTTTTTTTTTTTACTCGGTCACTAAGCTCAAAAAAAATTTGTAGTGTGGGAAGCTCGATCACTCCACATCCTTTCCCTAAAATTAACATGTGATTCCAAAACTTTTACTTTGATTTGTTTTTAATTTTCAAATCAGTTAGTTTCTGATCTTGATTTTTTGAAGTGATTTTATTGTGATGGTTTGAGGCTTATATGCATTTTCTTTTTAAATAGATTAAATGCAAATGGCATAAGACATGTGAATATATATTATGCTGAAATAATTAAGTTAAAATGTTGTGAAGCTTAGATACATATTGTTGAAATGATCAATATGCATGAGGCTTAGAAATATATGATGTGCAAGCTATGTGAAATCTAATTATGATTTGGAAAAATGCCTATATCTATAGATATTTGTGAAATATTTTTGGGAATATATATATGTGTGTGTGTGTGTGAGAGAGAGTCTGGAATAACTTCACATATTTAAGTTGTATTTTTACATATGATATCTTAAAAAGTCTTATAAGAATATTATATTTTTGGTGAAAAGAAAAATTTGTGAAATTTTTGAAAATGACACAATAGGCATCAATATAGTGTATAAAATTTTATAAATTCAAAAACGTTTTCATCTAAAATATTGAAAGCATTATTATTGGTAAATAAAATTGTGAATTTCACTTATCATTTTGGAACCACATTTGATTGTGGATATTCACCAAAAATTTTCTGGATATTGGCATATAAAAGCTTTGAGTCAATTTGTAAATTGATGATACTATCTCATTGAGATGATGATATGCCATATGTGAAGATTGGAGAAAGCATTTTCAAATGCTAGCTTTTGATAACATTTTTATTGTACAAAGAGGTACAATAATATTGAGTTATTGGTCACAAAATTTAAGATTAAGAAGTTCCTAAATGATTTTGTGTAATTATATTATTAAATAATACTATTGTATGGTGAATGAATATATATGTGCATATATATTATATGTTTAGATGCCCACCTATAATAATTTTGAGATTTTAAATGAGTTAATTGTGTGCTAAATTAAAGTATATATAAGTTTAGTTGTCATAATCTTAAGAATTCAAAATATTTAAAAATGTGGGGGTATCTTTCAAGTTTATATTGTGTGCTCTATGAAAAAGAAAATAAACTTTAAAACTTTGATTGTGTTCATTGTTATGGTGTGTATAAATTACTTGCCTTAAATTGTGGCATTTTCTCTTTTAATATGGATTGATGTGTGTATACTAAATTAATAGGTGATAAGTGTGAGATATTTGTCTATATATGTCTGACCTGTTTATTCCTTTTATGTTAGCATTAATGTTATACATATTGCTCCAGAGAGCTCGAGATCTCTGGAGCTCGCCTGCTCAGCAGCCAACACGCATTGGGATGCATGTTGGTCTTTTTTTTTTTTTACTCAGTCACTAAGCTCAAAAAAAATTTGTAGTGTGGGAAGCTCGATCTCTCCACATCCTTTCCCTAAAATTAACATGTGATTCCAAAACTTTTACTTTGATTTGTTTTTAATTTTCAAATCAGTTAGTTTTTGATCTTGATTTTTTGAAGTGATTTTATTGTGATGGTTTGAGGCTTATATGCATTTTCTTTTTAAATATATTGAATGCAAATGGCATAAGACATGTGCATATATATTATGCTGAAATAATTAAGTTAGAATGTTGTGAAGCTTAGATACATATTGTTGAAATGATCAATATGCGTGAGGCTTAGAAATATATGATGTGCAAGCTATGTGAAATCTAATTATGATTTGGAAAAATGCCTATATCTATAGATATTTGTGAAATATTTTTGGGAATATATATATGTGTGTGTGTGAGAGAGAGAGTCTGGAATAACTTCACATATTTAAGTTGTATTTTTACATATGATATCTTAAAAAGTCTTATAAGAATATTATATTTTTGGTGAAAAGAAAAATTTGTGAAATTTTTGAAAATGACACAATAGGCATCAATATAGTGTATAAAATTTTATAAATTCAAAAACGTTTTCATCTAAAATATTGAAAGCATTATTATTGGTAAATAAAATTGTGAATTTCACTTATCATTTTGGAACCAAATTTGATTGTGGATATTCACCAAAAATTTTCTGGATATTGGCATATAAAAACTTTGAGTCAATTTGTAAATTGATGATACTATCTCATTGAGATGATGATATGCCATATGTGAAGATTGGAGAAAGCATTTTCAAATGCTAGCTTTTGATAACATTTTTATTGTACAAAGAGGTACAATAATATTGAGTTATTGGTCACAAAATTTAAGATTAAGAAGTTCCTAAATGATTTTGTGTAATTATATTATTAAATAATACTATTGTATGGTGAATGAATATATATGTGCATATATATTATATGTTTAGATGCCCACCTATAATAATTTTGAGATTTTAAATGAGTTAATTGTGTGCTAAATTAAAGTATATATAAGTTTAGTTGTCATAATCTTAAGAATTCAAAATATTTAAAAATGTGGGGGTATCTTTCAAGTTTATATTGTGTGCTCTATGAAAAAAAAAATAAACTTTAAAACTTTGATTGTGTTCATTGTTATGGTGTGTATAAATTACTTGCCTTAAATTGTGGCATTTTCTCTTTTAATATGGATTGATGTGTGTATACTAAATTAATAGGTGATAAGTGTGAGATATTTGTCTATATATGTCTGACCTGTTTATTCCTTTTATGTTAGCATTAATGTTATACATATTGCTCAAGAGAGCTCGAGATCTCTTGAGCTCGCCTGCTCAGCAGCCAACACGCATTGGGATGCATGTTGGTCTTTTTTTTTTACTCAGTCACTAAGCTCAAAAAAAATTTGTAGTGTGGGAAGCTCGATCTCTCCACATCCTTTCCCTAAAATTAATATGTGATTCCAAAACTTTTACTTTGATTTGTTTTTAATTTTCAAATCAGTTAGTTTTTGATCTTGATTTTTTGAAGTGATTTTATTGTGATGGTTTGAGGCTTATATGCATTTTCTTTTTAAATATATTGAATGCAAATGGCATAAGACATGTGCATATATATTATGCTGAAATAATTAAGTTAGAATGTTGTGAAGCTTAGATACATATTGTTGAAATGATCAATATGCGTGAGGCTTAAAAATATATGATGTGCAAGCTATGTGAAATCTAATTATGATTTGGAAAAATGCCTATATCTATATATATTTGTGAAATATTTTTGGGAATATATATATGTGTGTGTGTGTGTGAGAGAGAGTCTGGAATAACTTCACATATTTAAGTTGTATTTTTACATATGATATCTTAAAAAGTCTTATAAGAATATTATATTTTTGGTGAAAAGAAAAATTTGTGAAATTTTTGAAAATGACACACTAGACATCAATATAGTGTATAAAATTTTATAAATTCAAAAACGTTTTCATCTAAAATATTGAAAGCATTATTGTTGGTAAATAAAATTGTGAATTTCACTTATTATTTTGGAACCAAATTTGATTGTGGATATTCACCAAAAATTTTGTGGATATTGGCATATAAAAACTTTGAGTCAATTTGTAAATCGATGATACTATCTCATTGGGATGATGATATGCCATATGTGAAGATTGGAGAAAGCATTTTCAAATGCTAGCTTTTGATAACATTTTTATTGTACAAAGAGGTACAATAACATTGAGTTATTGGTCACAAAATTTAAGATTAAGAAGTTCCTAAATGATTTTGTGTAATTATATTATTAAATAATACTATTGTATGGTGAATGAATATATATGTGCATATATATTATATGTTTGGATGCCCACCTATAATAATTTTGAGATTTTAAATGAGTTAATTGTGTGCTAAATTAAAGTATATATAAGTTTAGTTGTCATAATCTTAAGAATTCAAAATATTTAAAAATGTGGGGGTATCTTTCAAGTTTATATTGTGTGCTCTATGAAAAAGAAAATAAACTTTAAAACTTTGATTGTGTTCATTGTTATGGTGTGTATAAATTACTTGCCTTAAATTGTGGCATTTTCTCTTTTAATATGGATTGATATGTGTATACTAAATTAATAGATGATTAGTGTGAGATATTTGTCTATATATGTATGACCTGTTTTTTCCTTTTATGTTAGCTTTAATGTTATACATAAGACAAATAGTTACTTGCATCTAGTTTTGGTATGAATGACATGGGTGAAGTAAATATGATTTTGGGATTAAAATTATAAGAAAACATGATAGTATTTTACTGTCACAAGAACATTATGTTCAAAAGCAATAAAAAAAGTTTGATCATTTTGATGCAAACTAGTGAGTACTTTTTATGATTCTAATACTCAATTAAAGAAAATAGAGGTGAGTCTGTTGTATTTAATGAACTTAACCTAATCTGACATAACATATGATGTATGTCATATTTACACAATCCTAATAGTGACCATTTGAGATACTTTGGTCAAAGTAATTGAGATTTACCATCAATTATGGTATTTTATAAAGTAGATTTTTCATTGTATTAGAATAATACAATGATGGTAACTGGATCTCTGATTTAGATGAGACAAATTTGTGATTTTGTTTTCACCCTTAGTGGTGGTACGGGATCTCAGAGAGTAGCCAAACAAACTTATAGATTTACTCTAAAATAGAGTTGGCTGAAAAAGAAACTAAGTAGTTGAAAAACTTCTTAACACATTTTTCGTAGGGGATGAGCCCAATGATATTAGTGTCTATATGTTGTGATTACCAAGTGGCAATAGTCATTATAAAGAACAAAACTTTCAATGATAAGAGCAGACACTTGTGTTTGACACATAAAGTTACTAAGCAGCAGCAAAAAAATGAAATTTGAACTACACTGATCATGTATTTTATTAGGCCTAACCTTTGGCCAAATATGCATGTAAAAAGGAAATTAGTCCTTCACACATCGAGGGAAAATAGACTTAGATCAATTGAAATTAATAATGATGATAACCTAACCTTTGTGATTAGAGACCTCATGAAAAAGATTCATATGGATAATAACAAGTCATCTGTTAATTATGCAAGCATTACTTTTTTAGTCCTTTTCCTATGATGTAAGTGTGAAAGTGCTAGAATGCATTGATTGAGAAGTTGAGCAAAACTCTTAATGATTTTCATAGTCCTTAAGGGTAGTATATTCATTGTATATATACTTGATGAAATCACCTATATAAGTGTGAAGTGGGGCCGCGCCTATGAGATCGTGGCAAAATCTCTAGAGCACTTATAAATGTCAGGCACGCGCATGGCCGAAAAGGCGCATAATGTTGTCAACAATAGAAATTGTGGGCGTGTGATGTGATTGGTAAGATCTTTTCTTATGGTGTAAGTATGAAAGTGATAGAATGCATTAATGGAGAGATTGAATAAAACTCTTAATGATTTTCATAGGCCTTAAGTGTCACGACCCGTTTTCTAGGCACATGACCGGCACAATGATGAATATCCCATCACTGTAAACCTTTCGATAAATTCTACCCATGAGTTTAGTCATTATCAAAATAACCATTTCTGAAGAAAATATATCAAATTTTCTTATTTGAAATTCATAGAGATGATTTGCACATAATAATAGATTTTCAATATAAAATACATTATTATGCTGACATACAAACTAAATGCCAAACCCCTGACCTAGATGTCCTAGACGATTACAGAGCAACATAATCTATAACAAAAGAGGGGTCTACCCGACAACGGGAAGGTCCAAAGTGATCTACTCCTCTAGCAGATATTCTTCGCTGGCAACCTGATCTGAACAAAAAGGTTGTACAAACAGTGTGAGCTTTTAAACTCAATGAGCGAATCGGACTCGCGTTAATAAAATTCAAATACATTACCAGTCATGCAAGCATATCCAAAGGCTCATACTCAACCAATAGACAGAAGATAAAAATTCATCCAATTCAACAAACGTTACTAGTACTCGTCAATGGCAATATATCCCGGAGAGCGTACACAGGCCGGCTCACCAATTATGTATATTTCCGCCATGACGCACAACATCATCCTCTTACATACAAGAAGATAAAAATTCATCCAATTCAACAAACGTTACTAGTACTCGTCAATGGCAATATATCCCGGAGAGCGCACACAGGCCGACTCACCAATTATGTATATTTCCGCCATGACGCACAACCTCATTCTCTTAGCTAGGGCGCCTCACGGATTTATCACCAATCCGGGCTATATCCCTACTGAGGGAATCGTTGTCTCCACACTCATTGGTCAAGACACCCTGTCAATCGAGTTTTCCGCCTTGTCGTGAGAGGGGGTACTGTCCCACTCAATCACAATCAATAGCATTTCATATCATAATCAGAAGCTCAATATAATATTCATCCATACAACAGGTATAATATATAACTATATTATAGATTTATAAACCACAAATCAAGATAACAATTAATCTGTTTTTGAAAAGATTCAAACTTCACATCATCATGAAATACTTGTTTCGTCTTATCCATACTTCTGGATTAATTATCTCATTAGATTCGTCATTCTGAATCCAATTTCCCCCTATGAATCTTGGGAGTGTCCTACAACATACTTTTTATCACCAGTAATGCTAAAACTCTATTAAAACGGAGTCGTTTCACTCACCTGGATTCCGTATGAGCATCGCTTCTCTAAGTCATTACAGACAAGAGTGCTCAGGTGAATTTCGGTGTTCTGCTACGGAGATTTTCATGAAAGATTAGAGAAAATACGTTAGGATTGTTTTCGTACAGATACTGTTCATACGTACGGTTACTGTTCATATATACGATTACTGTTTATATATACAATTACTATTCATGTGGTTACTATTTATACGTACAGTCACTATTCATACCAGAAATAGAGAATACAATCTGTAAAAGAGTACACCAGGTAAGTTCCCAGGAAAGAGTGGAGGATCACACTGGACACACTTAAAAATCAGGTCTTTCCTTAGCCAGAACTTTCCTAGACATGTATTCTTCACAGTTTACATTCTATTTCGGTAATCAGAGAATCAAAATAACATATAAACAGCTAAGGACAGTTTTTCTAATGTGGAAGATCAGCCAAGGCCGCAACCACAGAGCATACTTAAGAAAATAACTTCTAAACTTTGAAAGACATAGAAAGAGCATAGTATCCTTACCTAAGCTGAAAAGAAAAGGCCCAAAATCTCAGAGGCCTAGCATTGAAGTAAGAGAAACTTAAGGAGAGAATAAGAGAAGTTGAAGGTGTGAGTTTAGAAGTGAAATGAAAGCGCCTATTTATAGGAAAAGTCAAGGGTACTATTTGATACTATGCACTAATAAAATATTCAATTTACTATTTATGAAAATGACATTTCTAATAAAATAATCCACGTTAATCATTTACAGTTACTGTGCAACTACGGAAAAGTCGCAGGCGGCTTACTATTGAAAACTTAAGGGGAAAACTATCATTTCACCTTAAACCTTTAAGTTTCTTTTCAATTCAGTCCTTTCACTTTAGTCCCTGAGGGTATTTTTACACATAAAACGTCATTTTCTCCCACGAACTTCTTTCTAGTTTTCTCTTATGACCAAACCACATCTAGTACTTGATATTTCAATTGTATAAGTGAACAGTATCATATACGTAAATAGTATTATACAGGTGAACAGTACCGTATACTGAAATAGTAACAGTAGTTTGTAAACAAATATTTATATATATATTTTTTTTTCATGGGTATTACACTCCGGGTCTAGAAGAGGAAGGTGCTTCAGACCTTAATGAGGAAGCTAATTGTTGCAGCCTAGAAAGGGTTTCTGGAGGAAGCGCCTGAGAAATTTGGCGAAGAGCATAAGTCACTCCGTTCATACAGTCAATACACCTTGCTTGTTGGTCACGAAAATTTTGAGTTGCAAACATTGAATGTCTATCAACTCGATTGGCCAGTTCCCCGAAACGACGATTTATCAATTTCTCTTGGTTTTCAAAGAGACGATTTATTAGTCGCTTCTGGTCCTCTGTCTTGTATTCCAGGCTCTCTATCTTACGCTCTAGATTTTCGATCTTACGCTCCAGGAACGCAAGCTTATTTTCTGAGGATGTTGCAGTACTGTCCTCCTCCAACTCTATTACATCCCTCTTTCTTTTCTTAATTTCTGGTGACATGTCTACAAGTCTCTTCCCTTTGTTGTCTCCGAGACTTAGATTTAAATCAAGCTCTACATTGCCAGTCTCAAAATTCAAGTTGAAAGACTTATTATCGGCCATTTCTCTAGGGATCTCAGAAATAACTTTGAATGAGAAAGGAATGGAGATTGAGAAATAGGTATGTAATGAAAGAAGTAGGTTTGCTTGGTGCGATGAGTAGGGTAACGAGCATACAAGATTTATAGACAACCCGAAGCCCCTGGAGCTAAAGCCACCACAACCTATACGCCACTCGCTAGGAGGTTTACAGATCACATACGTCGCAATGCCAGCAATTAATGTCAGACATGCAAGTAAATAGTAAATATAATTTAATGCAATTAACATAAGTCAAAGATTTCCTCAAAAAAATTTTCGGCTAATCTTGACCTTTCTCAAAATTTTCGACTAATCGCCGTTTCAATCTATGATTTTCTCACTCTATACTTGTCTTATAGTGTAATCTCAGATCACGATATCACTCTATGATCGGGTAGTCTCATATTGGCCGTATCTTAGATTCTAATCGGTGTCTTTATTCTGGATTTACACATAATATATGTATATCAATATATATATATATTTTAAAACAAAGTTAACTGCTTACGGTCGCATGCATTAAGCATTATCATGATGTAAAGAAATCACTGCCTTTCATTTGCCCACGAGAGCATTATATGTAAGTATGTGTAACCATGAAGATATATCATCCTCTACACATTTCATTCTATCCAAGTCATTTTGATTTCACATTCTCTATGAGTATATGTAGGATCATCACATATTCTCCTTGATCGTAGCCTTCACTTATTATGCATGAATAACATACATACATGTAATTACAACATGATTCAATCAATTATGTATATTATACTCAACTGAAGGCTCTTAAGAACAACACAATAAAACAGAGAAATGCATTTCAGTTCATCATAAAAGCATCCAAGGCAATCTTTAATGGCTATATCATTAACTTCTTTGAATTTCGAAAAATGCCAACGGGAAAAATGGGAAAACCAAGTAAAATCGGCCGCAAATCCACCGAATATTGACTTTCATGGTTTTGGCATTAATGCAACGCGCTATCGGTGTGCATGCCTACCCTAGACTTCTGGCTTCCAGCTTGCAGAAATCCATAGGTTGATCGTGTAGGGGTGCGGTGAAGAGATATCTTCTTTGTCTCTTAGTCCAAGTTTTTCTCTATAAAAACCTTCTCAGCGTTCTCAGTTACCACACCACAAAGAGTAATAACCTCTGAGCCTACAATCCCCCAGTATTCTTCTCGCCTCATACTCTTACAAAAATTTCTAAATTTTTCCAAATCATGGCCTCAAGGAAGTACATTGATATCACAGTAGAGGCTAAGGAAGAAGATCTTAACTTAAACTTAAGTTTAGGCAGGGACAAAGGCAAAAGACCTCTCGAGGGATCTCCAGAAATTCAAAAGGAGAAGAAGATGAAGAAGATTGAGGAAGCCGAGGAGATTAGCACAGGCCATAGCTCAGAGGACAAAATCGCCTGTTTAGAGCAGGAGGTGAAGATTCTCAAGAAGATGATAGAAGACCTGGAGAAGTTAACCAAACACAATAACGCGGCAATGACTTCGAGAATAGATAGGTTCTTCTATTGGTCCACCCAGTGCTTCTGCAATCAACAGCAAAGAAGTGTTGATTGTATGAATGGAATTTACACTACCCTTCGCGACATTGCTATGTCTCTTGCTCCAAGGAATGGTCGAGGGGTGATGATACAATACAACCCTCCTAATCCTAGACCACCTCGCTTTTAGATTACTCATGCATGAGTAAACTTCTCTTTTTTTTTTTGCAATGTAATCCTTCAGTTTTTTTTAATGCAAGTGGTTTCTTTTATTGGCTGGTACCCTAAAATAATATAGCTACACAAAATCAATCATGAATTCAGCTTATAAAATTCACCATATAAAATTTTGATCCGACAGCAACGGAATCAAAACAAGTAATAACCTTTCCTTTACTAAGTTCAAAAGTGTAGCCATATCTGTCTAAAACTAAAACTGAGAACATAATTCCTAAGAAGAGATAAGTCTCGGAGGGAAAGGAAATGGAAACATCCTACAGGACCTTCAGTAGAGCCGTCTCTCTATAATTGTGCCCGGGTTCACAACGATAGAAGAGGTCCCACTAAGGTTACCTTGCTCTGTAATCACTAGGAGACCTAACAACCTTTCCTCTGATACCAACTTTGTCACGACCCGTTTTCTGGGCACATGACCGGCACAATGATGAATATCCCATCACTGTAAGCCTTTCGATAAATTCTACCCATGAGTTTAGTCATTATCAAAATAACCATTTCTAAAGAAAATATATCAAATTTTCTTATTTGAAATTCATAGAGATGATTTGCACATAATAATAGATTTTCAATATAAAATACATTATTATGTTGACATACAAACTAAATGCCAAACCCCTAACCTAGATATCCTAAACGATTACAGAGCAACATAATCTATAACAAAAGAGGGGTCTACCCGACAATGGGAAGGTCCAAAGTGATCTACTCCTCTAGCAGATATTCTTCGCTGGCAACCTGATCTGAACAAAAAGGTTGTACAAACAGTGTGAGCTTTTAAACTCAATGAGCGAATCGGCCTCGCGTTAATAAAATTACATTACCAGTCATGCAAGCATATCCAAAGGCTTATACTCAACCAATAGACAGAAGATAAAAATTCATCCAATTCAACAAACGTTACTAGTACTCGTCAATGGCAATATATCCCGGAGAGCGTACACAGGCCGGCTCACCAATTATGTATATTTCTGCCATGACGCACAACATCATCCTCTTACATACAAGAAGATAAAAATTCATCCAATTCAACAAACGTTACTAGTACTCGTCAATGGCAATATATCCCGGAGAGCGCACACAGGCCGGCTCACCAATTATGTATATTTTCGCCATGACGCACAACCTCATCCTCTTAGCTAGGGCGCCTCACGGATTTATCACCAATCCGGGCTATATCCCTACTGAGGGAATCGTTGTCTCCACACTCATTGGTCAAGACACCATGTCAACCGGGTTTTCCACCTTGCCGTGAGAGGGGGTACTGTCCCGCTCAATCACAATCAATAGCATTTCATATCATAATCAGAAGCTCAATATAATATTCATCCATACAACAGGTATAATATATAACTGTATTATAGATTTATAAATCACAAATCAAGATAACAATTAATCTGTTTTTGAAAAGATTCAAACTTCACATCATCATGAAATACTTGTTTCGTCTTATCCATACTTCTGGATTAATTATCTCATTAGATTCGTCATTCTGAATCCAATTTCCCCCTATGAATCTTGGGAGTGTCCTACAACATACTTTTTATCACCAGTAATGCTAAAACTCTATTAAAACGGGGTCGTTCCACTCACCTGGATTCCTTATGAGCATCGCTTTTTTGAGTCATTACAGACAAGAGTGCTCAGGTGAATTTCGGTGTTCTGCTACGGAGATTTTTATGAAAGATTAGAGAAAATACGTTAGGATTGTTTTCGTACAGATACTGTTCATACGTACGGTCACTGTTCATATATATGGTTACTGTTCATATATATGATTACTGTTTATATATACGATTACTATTCATGCGGTTACTATTTATACGTACGGTCACTATTCATACCAGAAATAGAGAATACAATCTGTAAAAGAGTACACCAGGTAAGTTCCCAGGAAAGAGTGGAGGGTCACACTGGACACACTTAAAAACTAGGTCTTTCCTTAGCTAGAACTTTCCTAGACATGTATTCTTCACAGTTTACATTCTATTTCGGTAATCAGAGAATCAAAATAATATATAAACAGCTAAGGACAGTTTTTCTGATGTGGAAGATCAGCCAAGGCCGCAACCACAGAGCATACTTAAGAAAATAACTTCTAAACTTTGAAAGACATAGAAAGAGCATAGTATCCTTACCTAAGCTGAAAAGGAAAGGCCCAAAATCTCAGAGGCCTAGCATTGAAGTAAGAGAAACTTAAGGAGAGAATAAGAGAAGTTGAAGGTGTGAGTTTAGAAGTGAAATGAAAGCGCCTATTTATAGGAAAAGTCAAGGGTACTATTTAATACTATGCACGAATAAAATATTCAATTTACTATTTATGAAAATGACATTTCTAATAATGTACAGAGAATTTTTCTTTCATTTACTATTGAAAACTTAAAGGGAAAACTATCCTTTCACCTTAAACTTTTAAGTTTCTTTTCAATTCAGTCCTTTCACTTTAGTCCCTGAGGGTATTTTTACACATAAAACGTCATTTTCTCCCACGAACTTCTTTCTAGTTTTCTCTTATGACCAAACTACATCTAGTACTTGACATTTTGATTGTATAAATGAACAGTATCGTATACGTAAATAGTATTATACATGTGAATAGTACCGTATACTGAAATAGTAACAGTAGTTTGTAAACAAATATTTATATTTTATTTTTCATGGGTATTACATTAAGGGTAGTTTATTCATTGTATATACACTTGATGAAATCACTTATATGAGTGTGAAGTAGGGCCACTCCTATAAAATCGTGACAAAATCTCTAGAATACTCATGAACATTAGGTACGTGCATGGCCGAAAAGGCACACAACGATGTCAACAACATGAATTGTGGGGGTGTGATGTGATTAATAAGACCTCTAACTTATAATAAGAGTTTGATGATTCATAAAAGTTATATGCTTCACCACTAACTCTGAGTTATATCTTATCTATCTAGATCTGGTTCATAGTCTAAAAGACATCAGATTCGAAGTATTTATACTCATATATGTAACCCAGAATATTGTTTAATTTAAAATTTCTTTTTGAAATATGTGGGAGATTGTTGTGAAAAATAGAGTATTTCAAAAAGAATACTTTAAATTATTGTGAAAATAATTTTGAAAAAATAATTTAATTATTTTCAAATTTATTTGAATATGATGAAATTACGTCAGTTATATTTTGATGTAATTTATTTATGGAATATTTGACTGTTTCAAAGTAATTATCTGTTTAAATTAATTAATTAATATTATTTGTAACTGACTACGCCCTATGATCTTATCATGTTAATTTACAATTTTCCTCTTAAATTTAATTATCAAAAGTTATATTAATTTTCTTTGTGATATTTATCCTCCATACATTTTCTAGGGTTTAGAACTTAAAACTTTTTTTGGAAGACATTTCTGGGATTACACAATTCTCTCTCTTTTTTTTGTTGTTATGTGACCTGAGTTTTATCCGAGAAGAGCATATTTTACCTTGAAAGGAAAGTTGCGAATCTTTTCTTAAGGACAGTGTCAACCAGAACATGACTCAAGCTAAATTTTACTGACAATTTCCTCAATTTTTCCAATAACTAACTAGTACATTGGCAAAGATATTGTAAGGATTGTACTGAAGAACCTTAAGAGAAGAAACAAGAGTATTTTGGAAGCCCTCATTAAAGTGGAAAATTATTGGATGCCTTTTAATGTCTATATTCCTAGAATCTAACAAGAAAACTCCATTAAGGCTTACAATGGGTGAGAACTACGTTGGAAATGTTGCTAAAGCGTGGAGTAAGTAGGGTTTTTCTGGAACGCACTAAAATGTTTTTCAGATTTCAGAAAGGATGCGTCAACTTCTCCATTCAGCAAAATCCCAAATCTCTCCCTTTCTTCATTCTCGAACTTCCCATTCAAACCAATGCAGGTATGTTGTGACAAGAGAAGCCACTAAGGAGGATCTTAGTGTGGTGGAATTGCTCAGTAATGGCACACGCATTGTTAGAAGATCAGCTCTGATCTAGGGTTTAGGGGTGTGTTGCCTCTGTTTAGTCTTGTAGTGTTGTGTATAGTTTTTGGTACTACTTTTAGGATGTGTTACCCTAAATCATGTATTTTTTTATCCCATAAGTTCAAACTTGAGATGTAATAATTGATCTTTAATTAAGTCTTGTAAAATCTTATGTAACTTTGATTTGGCATCATTTTAATAGAAATGATTTCTATTTTATTTTTTTAAAAAAGTAAAATGGCTTTACAATTGGAGGATAGAGGCTTATTTTCAAAGCTTCAAAGAGAGAAGTGTCCACCTGTAAAGAAATAGTGCTCTTAGTAAATATTGATATTTTATGGAAAAGTTATGAGTTAGTATTTCTTGAGTCTATAAATTCTAAGATTAATACTTCCTTTATATTACATTTTCTTCAAATACAAAACGGTTGGCTTATAACTTCCTTCTTTATACTTAGGGACCGTTTGGTATGCTGGCTTCTGTGGGAAAGGAAAGCGCCTTTTTATTACTGTGCTTTTTTTTTCCCGTTATTTGGTATGCTTACTGTAGTGGCTGGAAAACAAAACCTGGCATTTCCTCTTCCATTGTTTTTTGTACGGAACTCTTCCATCCATTTAGCAATGGAAAAGCGCATCCGAGAATAGAAAGAATGCGTGACTTCCGAAACTGTCCTTTTCCGTGCACCTGCAATTTCCTTTCTATCCTCTAGTTTGTGTACCTTATTCCCGACCTTGCTTTGTTTCTGCTTTGCCGGTGAAGGTATGGAAGAAGCTGAAAGCTTCCAAATGCAGAGAACCATTAACCAAATTAACAAATGCATTGAATCATTTCTTTTAATTTCATTTTTGAAATCTTTCTGCTAAAAAATTCAGATCTTCATGCCGGCGTAGTTCTCGTCTCTTTAGAGACGCTAATGGACTGAGGGGGGAGTCTGAGATGTCTACGGTAAGAGAAAGGCAGATAGTCACAAAAAGTAGATCGGAAGAGAGAATTAGCAAGAGAGGAGATAAAGAGAGAGAGCCAAATTTGAGAGGTAGAGAATGAGAGAGAGCGTATATGAGAGAGGCAAGATGAACCAAAGGGCCAGCGCTTGGCAGCCGGTCGATCGACTACTAGCAGTCGGTCGACCGGCCTTGCCAGGCGTTGGCTGCCGGTCGACTGGCTCCTGACAGCTGGTCAACCAGCCCTGCTGAGGGCTCTTGGGGTTAGTTAAGGGCTCTTGGGGTTAATTAAGGGTAAAATAGTAAATTATTTTTATATTTATTTTCTATTATTTTTAAAAATATATAATAATTTTATTTTCTTTCTTTCTTTTTCAGTGCATACCAAATAAGTTTTCTTTTCTTTTCTTTCTCCTTTTTTAATTATCTCTTCCTTTCCATTTTCTTATTTCCTTTCCATTCTTACTCTTTCTTGAATATTAAACGGCGCCTTAACTATTTCTATTGAATGGCAAAAGAAAAAAAAATTCACAATAACAAGAGTTGCTTCTAAAAATATGGCTACTTTTAAATGAATCCCCTGATACTTCTTAAAAACTATTACAACTTTTAAAACGTATATTAAAAAAAACTAACCAAATATAAATTTATAAATAAAAAAGCATCAAAAGTAAAAGTTACATTACCACAATCCCAAAGGAATCGTAGACTTTCATAGACCATGTTTTGCAGCCATAAGGAAAATCGTAAATTACGGTACTATTTGAAAATATACTGTTGTGTAACAAGTTTATGAAAATGTTGTTCTTTGCAAAAGGTAAAATGGCAAGATTGATCGATCGGGTGCTTGGCAGTTATTTTTTTATAAGATTTTATGTGAATATAAGAAAGGAGGATAATGTACCTTTCAGGCTTTTTTTTCTTGTTTTTCTTTTTTGTATTAATGAATTTTAAAGAACTTTCTGTCAAATTTTAAAATAATATATATTAATTGAAGATTAAGTTAAAATAATCAATATAAAAATAGAAGTTAAAAATTCATTAAACTAATCACAAATAGAAATTAAATTGAAAGAATCTATTTCCAAAATCAAAATATAAAATATGAGACATATATATATATATATATATTGAGAAAGAGATTTATATATTTAGTATTGCGCGTTAGTAATAGATTTAAAATAACTAAGCAATAATAAATTGAAAAAATAAAATTTATTGTGTTTTAATAAAAAAAATTATACTTGTCACACTTTAATTAAAGAATTTTATAATAAAAATATAAGAAACTGCAATTAAATATATTTTTTTCTTTCTTCCAGTATTTTGATGTGCCAATGGCTTACAGAACCAGATGGCAATCTCTTAAGGACCTAGTCCTAGTATCATTTATGGTGGCGGATAATAAGAGCAACAACCACGGAAACTTCATATCGAAAAGATGCCACGATGCAGAAAATTTTTCCAAGAGCAGGTGATACACTTGAATGACCGTCTATTCTGAGAGGCCGCGCTCCCACCGGTCTTGGAGATAAGACATTCCATCTGATAATGGAAGAGATTTTTTGTGACCAAGATCCAATGAATGAATTTTATAAGGACCACCACATCAATAAACAAGCCAATTATTGCAGAGGGAAATACCTTTTTGGATTACTCCCGAAAAAGAAAAACTAAGCCGTCTGAGGCACTAGTCAATGCTAATAAAAAGTTCAGGGAAAGTTGATCTAAAGCATATCACTAAAAGCAATATGATGTAACAAATTTCGTATAAATAATCAGCACTGGATGTTCAATGATCTATAAATTAGAATCATTACAATCAAATGCTAATAGATTAGTGAGCAGAAATTGCTAAAAAGTACAGTTGCACACTTCCACTACAGATTACACGGTATGGTACAAAGTTAGTAAAACAATGACAAAAGGGCCATGCTTGGCAACCACCACAATTTTTATTAAGTAGTACCTATGTCAAGTCAACATGAGATCATTCCCTCCCAAATGAGGGCGAAGGCAAACTCGGACTTCATGTTCTTCTGGACCCACCCGAAGTTTTGGCACCATGATCTCAAGCACTGATCCTGGCCCATCATAGTATGCTTCAATATTGGCATCTTCAGGAATTCGAGTTGAAAGCCGAATCTCTCGGACAAACTCACCAGGAGGGCAGTGTTCAGAAAATGGATCAGTAAGTTTGAATGTCCTATCACGTCTCTTGATAAAAGGCTTCCCAGATGTGCTCACACAAGAAACCTTTATGATTCCGTGAGTGAGAGTATTCCTCCAAGAAACTTTCACACTCGGGAGATCTACGAAGGGCAGGCTGATAATAATTAAGTAGCCTTGTTCATCCTCATAAATAGTTTTAGCAGCTGTAACAGGGCCATGGACAGTCTTCATTACACCACTGAAGTCTGAAAGCCAGTGTTGCTCACCTGTATGCATGTCTATATCTGAAATCCGATCAGATGGAGGATTAACAGCCAAGTAACATTCTTCATCATTTCCATGAGGAAAAAAGTCCTTCTTCCTCTTGCTGCTGACAGGCGATAGGTCCATCGTGTCCCCATTACTGAGGTTAGGAGGATGAGTGGACAAATTCAGCCCGGATCCATTCAGCAGTTTCTTTGAGTGTGCATTTGAAGTATTCTTGATAGGGGGAGATGGTCTCTCAAGCTCAAAATCTGTGTTGGGGAGATTTCTCCATGAACTGAAATCGCTTGCTTCGGGTGGGATTGTGAAATTCAAATCCCTTCCAGTAAGTTCCATCCACCTTTTTCGCTCATCCTCATCAAGGCCCATGAGACTGGGTGAGGGAACCACCTCAATGCCATGCAAACATTGGGGGTTTGATAAGCCTCTGTAATGCTTTCGTTGCATCCTGTGGGATCGAACAAAACCTCTGTCAACACTAAATGGAAAAGGGCGCTCCCCTTGGCGAGAATGCCCATTCATGTAGCTCCTCAGCTGCATCTTACCCAATGCATTTTCCGGCCTCTCCTTGAAAACCCACATGTACATGTTTTCCATGTCGTGTTGGACCATAAAAACATCAAGCTTAAGATCAGACTTGTCGAACCCTGAAACACCGTTGCTGTCCCTGACTATCTTGGCCTTGGATTTTTCATTCAATGCAGGCTTAAAATAGAAACTGAAGAAAAACCAAGCCCCCCATATGCTATCGACTCGCTTTGTGCACTTCCTTCCACCTTTGGGAAGAGGGTTGAGGAAACTTTCAGTCTCATATCCTTGAGTACCAAGACCAACATCTAATATATCACACGGGTCAGAATTCCATGGCTGTGGAGGCGGACTGCGCTCTGCTGACAGGGGCAAATTGATGTCGGGTGGACGGGAAAGTATGATTTGCCGATTCATCTCCAAATCCAGTTCCTCGTGAGAAGATGCACTTGAATCCATGGACAAAAGCGTGGAAGGGTGGTGATTCTCCATTGACAAAGATGTGAGAAGAGTATCGCCCATTTTACCTCATCTCGTTGATGAGTATTATTGCTGGTTGATTCAACGTTGCCATCGCAAAAACAATTCAACAAAACAACCTTATAAACACCTTCATAATATCAATCCCCACTATATCTCCCCTCCATCAAAGCCCTAGATATTTCAATCAGAGAACAAATCCTCACACACTCAATGATAAACGATCAACAAGTTTGACAAATAATAAAAAGCCGAAAACTAAGATTTAAAAAATGAACTTTTGTATTTACCCAAAAAATAAATTAAATAGTTAACAGCAAGATGAATAGACACATACAAGGCATGATGCCTGTAATCTCTATCCTGGCGAGAGAGGAATAGATCTCGAGAAACGCTAAAGGAAAACTATGTCTAACCCTCGCCCAAGGATCACCAAAAACCCTTTAGAATAAGGCGGGAAACACCGAATTAAACTCATCAAATCCATAAAAATACCAAAATCCTATATATTTTCGCACAAATATACGGATTAAAAATATAAGAAATGACGATTAAGAGTCTTAGAGATAAAGAGACCCGAGAAGAGAATGAAACGGGGTCTTCAAAGAGTACCTTTTGGGATATGCATCTGAGAATCGAGAAGAAGAAGAAATCGCACAGCAAAGGATGACGCTATTCTCCATCATATCATCGATAACCATGTTTTCAACTCCAGAATTTGGCCTCTATTTAAGAACCCTATTTTTCTTCTCCGTAAACCCGCCAAAGAGAGAAAAAGAACACAGAAGAAGAGTGTGTGTTTGTGGGAAATAGTAGAGAGAGGAAGCAAAGACGGAGAAACCGTCTCATTATAACGACAGGTTTAGTGGGTTAAAGCCTCCACTGGATACTACCTCCTTCCACTGTTTGTTTACGGTGACGGTGCTCTTCTCTATTTGATTTTTGTTGGCACTATTTGCGCAATATCTCATAAATATATATAAATTCTCTTTTTTTTAAATCTTGTTTTACCCATTTTCTATACATCATGATTGCCCATATTATAATTAATTAATAGTCTTTGTGTCCTATATTTTAATCTCTACCTCATTTTCTCGTATGTACTAAGAATTTTATCTTTATTTTTTCTAAATTAGAAAAAATTATACATGACTGGTCCAATATTATTTAAATCTCTTGACATTAGTATTATTTATTAATTTTAAGACTTGATCGGTGTAGGAAATAAATGTATACAAAATACAGAAAGCACCCAGTTTCGCTGGAAATCATCAAACAGGATGTATAAAAAGTAAATTACAAAAAAAACTCATTATATATTATTTGTATCATTATTTATTACTTTGAAACTTTCTAATTATTAATTCATAAAATCATATGATAAAATGAATGTTATTTTTTCAAAATTTTCTCCATAAATTTTAATAAATAAATTGTAGTATCTTTATTACATTTTTAAAATAATAAAAAAGAAGCAGCATAAAGTTATTTAACTTTTTTTAATGATCATCTAGTATCCGAATATTATACGAATATTGATTAATCTAAATTTGAATCAAATAAAATCACAATTGGCGACAAAGTTTTCCCTACCCATATTTGAAATGGTATTTTTCTTGATTTCTTTTAAAAAATATGTCACTTGGAATCTAAGCTGTTGGATCTCAGATCCAATGATTCAAATAGAAACAAACATGTTACTTCTCTTTGAAAACAAGTAACAAATCTGCTCTCTTCTAGATTTGAGTCATGTATGATCATAATGAGCAACAAAGTTTTCTCTACCGAATTTTAACGCAATTACATTCTCAAGAAATCGAATTCGAGATATAGATATAAGTTCAAGGATGGGGGGCATTTTTTTAAAAATTAATATATGTAGTAATTTTTTTTACCCCCACATAATAAATCATGATCACTTATCTTATTAAGAGTACCTCACCCAATAATTTTTTTTAAATTGAATTTAAAAATTAACTGTACTCTATCACGACACCATTCAATAAGTTTATATCTTGTGTATTTTATGTCATTTTTTATCGCTTATGCATATTTATAATATTCTTTAGTAAAAATATTTATAGATTATTTCTTGTCTCTACTAATCAAAATTTATAGATCCGCCCCTGATACCTTTAGTTAAGATAATTTCATACCGATTGACCTATACGTTTTGATAGTAACTTTTTTTTTGTTTTTAATTTATCATTCTTCCACTTTCACATAGCTTTAAATTATTTTATTTTGTATTATATAATAAAATTACTATAATTTATTTTTCTATTCAGATAAATATTTAAAAAATAATACTACATACTACTAAGTCATTAATAAACATTTATTATTTTTCACTATTACGCATCGCTCAAACTTGACTCAAAATTTCGGATTCTAAGTTACTGAGTTCGAAATTCATTGACGAAAAACTTTAAGTAATTTATAAAAATGTTAAATTTAATGATAATTTGGTGATATAAGTAAGCATTTGTTTTATATAATCAGCATGACACAAAGTAAAGGAGAAAAAGGGATATATGGAGATTGTGAATTATTATAAATTATTCAATTATTGATGGGATGTGGGAGTCAATTGCCTCACGATGGAAAGTGGGATTGCTTTAGTAGTGTTGGTGCTGTGTTGCATGTTGATATCAAGTATCAACAGATTTTGAGGCTTTATTCAAGAACCCAAAAAATACAAAACAGATCGCATTTCTCTGTGTGTTTGTGTGAATATATACGTGTATATATATATATATATATATAAATAAAACTACTTATTTGTATTTAGTGGTTAAATATAAAAAATAAATTATAATTATAATTTTTTAATCATTAAATAAACAGTCATAATTAATTAATAAAATTTAAAATATAATATTTTATTATTCATTCAATTTTAATTGTTTATTGATAATTATACGATTAAAATTTTAATTTTACCTTATATTTTTTGCCAGCAAGTACAAATAAGCCGCCCTCATATGAAAGTAGTTTTGAGAAGTTATGGTAGACGATTATGGTCTTATATAACTCTATAATTGAGCCTTTTTTCCCCCCTACCACAATTAAGTTGTGACTAATTGGTGAGCATGTGGAGTGGGACATTACATTTTTGAATTATGATAAAGCTACTCTCCAATTGAGCTACCTATATATGTCTTTCCTCAATATTATTGCTTTTATGGTCCCATTTTAATATTTGTCAATAACGACAATTGCTGACAACACACTACGTCCTTATGCTTCTCCTCCATTCATCTCATTTTTTACGTAATATTTTTGAGCGCAGACCATCTATATTTTGGAAAAAAAATGTTTTATAGTTCAATCATAACCATATATTTTATTCTAATTCAACGGTTCATAATATGTCAACTGATTTTCTCTATTTGCAATTTTGATTGCACCTTGCTTCTTAGTTTATTATTTTTATGTGTAGACACTTCTAATTTCTCTTTTTTTAAAGTATTGTTAATTTTTTCATAATTATTTATTATATTTATGTCATTTAAATAATGCGTGCTATTTATTTTTAAAATATATAATAAAAATATATAAGGTTTAAAAAAGATATTTAGTTATTGTTTTTATTTTAATAAAAATATTTATCATTTCATATTTTAGTTTGATATCACTGTTTTTAACTTTAATTATATATTTTAATAATAAATAGAATGCATTATTTATATGACATAAATATAATAAATACTTATAAAAAAATTAATAATACTTCAAAATGAAAGAAGAAAAAAAGAAGAAGTTAAAAGTGCCTACACATTAAAAAAAAAAACACGTACAATTAAAACTGCAAATGGAAAAAACTAAGTGACACCTTATGAATTGATGAATTAGTATAACATGAAAGGTATATTTTCTTCCTAAAATGTAGAGGATGTGCACCAAATATTTTTTGTTTCTTTTTTTTTATTGTCCTTGATAAATATAAATTTGATGAGGTGTTATTGTTATCGGGTTGCATCGATTTAATTCATTCAAACCGTTATATTGTATCATTTGATATTTTTTTTGGATAATAATATATAAATACTCAAACATGTCATTAAAATATCGCTCTTTTCATCTTTTTCTATCTTTCATCAATCCCTTTTAGATTTCAGTTTAACTGTAGGGATTGAGGTTTATGACAAAACTCCTGACTCTATCATAACTTTAATTGTGTTTTATTTTACAGATCAATTTATGCAAAATTTCTGATTGAAAAAAAAAAATCATTGATGAATTTAATTTACTAATTTTAATTTAAATTTTTACCACTTTTCACCTTGGTGCTATCTTTTTTTTTTTTTTGGGTTTATGACATTCAAATTTTACATGCCCTATAGTTGTTACTTGTTGGTATTATAGTGGGTAAGCAGTTTAAAATGTAAATAATCGTATTTAATTTATAAGTATACCATTATTGTAATACCTAAGGTCTTTGTGCATTTATTTATTTTAATTAATTATATCTTGTGTGTGATGGTCCTGGCATGTATAAATGTGAATGTGACAATAGTGTTATTGTGTGACGGTTGGTTGTTGGAAGTCACATTTGTTTTCTCTTGATTATGTGATAACAAATTTTTATTTAACACTCAAGAACTCTTGTATAGGGATATGAGTGTTAGACATATTTTTACTTGAATTGGCGTATTTATTTATTTTTTTGGATGTGGTGTGGAAATATAGAAATCTTATGAGTTTATGGAAATTGTGATGGAAATGGGTGCACTAGAATTAAAATGAAAAAAAAATGTGTTGGTAATTAATTTAATTAGGATGTGTGAACCCTCTTTTTTTCAATTTCTGACTAAGTCTCACAAGGGGGCAAATAGGGACACAAAGGGGAATAAAAATAAGTCAAGTATATTGAAACACACCCACACTTCAGCACATTCACATCACTCTCTCTTCACCTCTCAAAACCCATGGTTTTCTCCACCTTCATCTCCTCTCACTTGCGAGCTTAGGCATTTCTGGTAGGGTGACATTGTGAGCGTAGGGATTGGAAGAAATCTGAGGTAAGTCACTTGGAGCTTCTCCTCTTTCCTCTTTTTCGTTGTTGATGGAACCCTAAGAGGAAATGTGGACCCTTTTGATGCCCTAAGTTGTCTATGCTTCCAAATCCTTCCATGGTTGCTTGATAAATGTTGTGCTAGTTTAAATAAAGGAACTAGGGATAGTTGAAACCTATTATTGTGAAAGAATGGCCATGGGAGTGGTTGTTGCTATTGTAAATGCCTTTTTATTGTCAAAACAAAAAATGAGGAAGGTTAGATGATTTCCAACTATTTCTCCTTGAAACAAATAGGTTTTCGTTCAGTTTTCAACTTTCTTTTCACTCTAAAATGATTCTTGTAACAAACCATGTGAGCTTGAAAGTGTAAGTCTATGTTTATGACATCAAGAGACGGTTGATTTCGCATAACAAGACAAGTGCCGCCACTGCAACTATGGCCGCTAGCATTTACAACAGTAAAAGGCAGTTAAGTTCGATGCAGCTACTAGAACCCATCACTGTAGCAACACAAATGGTCGCTGCAACAATGGGGAGAAGTCATAACTGTCGCTACAGCAACAGTTCTGGTCGCTATAGCGACAGACCCTGCAAAATAAAAAATTTGTAGTAGCGACGATTTTGGTCTCAACAACGGTGGGAAACTTACCTCTCTAAGAATTTTAAGCCTCTTTTTGAATTTTAAATGTTAGGGATTGCATCTTAAGGTATCTAATCAATCTTTCCTGAGCTCATCATCAAGTTAGCAATTCGAAAAAACTCAAGGTGAGGGATTAACTTCATCTACTTAATATATGTGAATTTTATATTGAGAATTATACATGTTTTCATGCCCATCTCAATGAAATAAAAGAATTTATGGGTGTTGATCCTTGTACAATAAATATATGTATGTATGTAAGTATGAATAATCCTAATGGTTGTGGAGATGGAACTTCTTTGTTTGCTTGGGTTACATGGAAAACATGTGCATGATGTAAAATATTTGTATTTATATAGCACGTGGTTGGATGGTGCCACTTGACCTCTCTTATGGATAATCTTGTGAAATATTTATACTTACATGGTAAATGGCTAGATGGTGCCATTTGACCTTCTTCATGAATAAGCTCATGAACTATTTATACAAAAAGGCAAGTGATTGGATGGTGCCACTTGACCTCTTTTATGAGGTGCTTGTAAACAATTTATATCATATAAATAATTATGCACGTATTGGATAACTGGTGGCAACAGTGATATGTGTTTATTTTCTCATATTGAATGCACTTGATGGTTGATCATCTTTTATTATTATTGGGATGTTGGAAGGTTTTGTGTTGATCTAATTCTTTGAAAGGTGTACAGTAAGTATTTTCCTTTATGATAGTTTGTGTTCTTCACTGGGTATAATTTACTCACCCTCATTTTGTATACCTCTTACAGATCCCTCAATTGTTGGCGAGTCTTCACATGAGGAGTAACAGAATCGCGTCATCGATCCCTTCTTAGCAAGGTTAGTTTTCTTTTGTCTTGGGAAGTGTTTTAGGAATATGTCAAGCTCTGTGGTTAGCTAGAACTCCTAGGTAGATGATACATGGATTGTAATAGAATATCTTGTTATGTAACCTATATTCCTATTTTGACAAATCATATTTTGCAACATTCCCTTCTTAATTATTTTGGTAGGATAAGAAAAGGAAGGTTTGGAAACATGATTTGGTACTATTATGGACCTTGTGTGCGGATGGAAACCATTATTAAATGATAGCTTACTAGAAATTTTATTTCTTCGTTTATTCTTACATCCATATAGTATTATGATTTTGTGTATGTTTTAGGCTTACGATTGTGGTAGTAGGTAACACTCTGTGTCGATCACTATCCCAAATGTTGGTGGGACAAACTAACAATTATACACTATTTACTTCTCTCAACTTGAAAATTTAACAAGCATTTCTAACATTTTAATTTTGTACAACATAACATTTTAAAACATAAAAAATGACAAAAAATATCTTTTATGTCTAGTAAATATGACCCACTTTTAATTTTGAAAAAGCTTTATTTTGTGTCAAATTTGTTTCATGTATTTTTAGTTAGTTTTAATTCCTACCATTATTTTTATTGTTTGCAAAATATGCTAATGTGACTGCATGTTTTACACATATCAGTGTTAACTCGTCTATGTAAGCACATTAATATCGTCTTTTCTTTTGAAATGACAAAATTACCCCAGAAGAAAGAGGAGGGAAGGGGATTTACTAAAGTTTTTTTAAAATCAAAATCAATCATTTCTCTATCATCAACCCATTTTCCCTCTCCTTTGAAAATATAAGAGGAAGAAGAAGAAGGAAATGAGATTTGCTATGATTTTTTTAAAATCAAAATTAATCCTCTGTCTCTCTGGTCATCGCACTTTTTGTCTCTTTTCTCTCTCTCTAAATATCTAAATAAGAAGAAGAAGAGGAGGAGGATGAAACTGACATCAATTAAAAACATGTGGGATAAAATTAAAAATTTTGGGTACAACTATAGGAATGAAGATAGTACCAAAAGCTTGACTACACTTTTGTGCCTAATTTTTTTTAAACTTATGTACCATTTATATCTCTAAACCTTTTGTACTAATTTTGTCCCATATGTTTTCAAATGGTTTATTCCTCTTCTTATCCTGCCCCTTCTTCTCGTTCTTTAGATTTGTAGAGAGCAAAAGTGGGATGATCAAAGAGAGGAGATTAATTTGATTTCCAAAAAACCCCAACAATGACAAAAGAGGGAAGATTAATTTTGATTTTCATCGTCATCGTCATCTTATTCTTCCTCTTCTTCTTCTTAAACTTGTCACTAATTTTGTTTTTAGTGATGAGTTTGTGACGGATTTTTCTATTACAAATTTGTCACTAAAAATAACATTAGTAAAATTTTAGTGACAAATTTAATTTCGTCACATATTAGTGACGAATTTTTTACAAAATATTTCGTCAATAATTAGTGATAGAACTTTTTTTCACAAATTTATTATTAATTTGTGACAAAAAAATCTATCACTAATTTTATTGGCAACCGGACAATATTAAAATTTTCATAGGTGTCAATGACTTAACTTGAGCTCAAGTCCTCCATATTATTGGTAACATTCCTTACCAATAATCCAATTGAAATTTATAATTATTATCAGTAAATTAATATATTATATTATATTACTCTAATAAATTTTGTAATTTAGTGATAGATTTGTAACAAAATTGCAAAATTAAAGATAGATTTAAATGATGAAAAATTTTTGTCACAAAATTATTGACAAAATTTAGTGATGGAATAATCCATCACAAACAAGATGTAGGATTTAGTGACGGATTGGTTCATCACTAAATCTCACATTTTGTGACAATATTTAGTGACAAATTGAAATCTGTCACTAATTTTCAGAGTTTTGATAATTAGGGACAGATTGAAATATGTTAACAAAATTCATCACTATTTTATTTTTCTAGTAGTGGTTGTCATTTTTAAGAGAAAAATTCACATAGATATGCTTACATGGATGAGTTGGTACGTATTGGTGCAAAAGAGGTGGTTACGTGAATATTTACCGTTAACAATTAAGATTAGGTTCAAGGTATAATTGAAATAAGTATAGGACAAAATTGATACAAAATAAAATTTTGAGATAAATTAAAATATAAGTCAAAGTTTAAGGATATAGAAGATAATTTTGCCAAAAAATATTTCATCCAAAAATCATGACACTACTAGCTCTTTGGCATTGTAGGTTAAAAGAAGGCAAAATGATTTTTTTTTTTTGAAAAAAATTATTTGTCTTGTCATCTAAAGTGATAAAAATGATGTTTTTTGTCATTTTTCTTGTATATTTTTTGTTTTATTACAATGGGTTTTAAATCCATAATCTCTAACCCACAAAACCTAAAGGCCGTTTGGTATGCAGGAAAAGAAAGAAAAAGAAAACAAAATAAAAAGGAAAAGGAAAAAAAAAATATTTGGAATGGGATAAAAAAAATAAAAGTAAATAAGCATTATTTTATTTGGTATGTATAAAGGGAAGGAAATGGAATATATAAAGTAATTTTACTAAATTACCAATTATTTAAAATTATTTAAAAAATAAAAGAAAAACATATGCTCTGTTACCATCTCTCTTTCTCAGCTGTCTTGTTTTTCTCTTTCTCTCCCTCACTGTCTCTCTATCTTGTCTCTCTCTTTCTATCTGTCACCGTTCTGTTTGTCACTCTCTGTCTTTCTCTGCCATGTTTGTTGCTCTCTATCTCTCTCCGCCCTTGTTCATCACTCACTGTTCATAGACGCCATGAACGCCCCCTCAGAGCTTCAAGTGTGGGATGATTAGCACTGTCAAAACGAGTCAACCAGCTCGACCCATTTTTAGACGAGCATGGAATCTAATGTATAAGCTTGTCCATGCTAGCCAGCAGGCTAAACTTTTTTTAATTTAAATTTTTTATATATAAATAATATAATATTAAAATTATTTAAGTAAAAAATTCAATAATTTGGCCCAAAAAAAAAAATAATGTATACATAAAGCCTCTAAGACAATGTTTCAACTTTCAAGTGTTTAGTGCTTACTGCTTACACTGTTTTGAAAGCTTTTTAATCAAACAAGCATCTAGTCATGTAGCTTTTTGGGACATGGCGCTGGATGCTTGGACTAGCTGGTGCTCCTATTGTCATTCAATTTATTCTCATGATCTTGCATGTGATTTAGAAAAAAAAAATGGTACAACACAATTTTTCATATTTTCTTTTTAAATTAATTATATTATATTTAAATTTAAAATTTCTATATTTATTTTTAAAAAATTATAAAAATTTTCATATTCAAATTTATTATAATTATTGAATATAATGTTATAAAATATAAAAAATTGATAAAGTAAAATTATTTATATAATATAATTATATAAAAATTAAAAAAAAATTAAAAGTGGGTTGCGGGCATAAACTTAGATACTCAAGCCCGTTCAAATGCATGCTAGCTTCATCCTATTTTGTAGTCCCATTTATTTTGTTGCTTGTGTGTTTGTTTTTGAAATCTCCTATCATGCCCATTATTGTCCCAGTCCTTTGCTGATGATTGCAAATTGCTTTCATAGATATGGGATCTCTAGGCATTTTCTCCAGAAAGACAGCAAGGGCAATTACGGAAGTCTCACGTTTCCTCTAGGCATCTTCCATTCTCGTGAGCACTCTTCCATGACAGATGCTCTAAAAAAAAATCTATACAAAAAAAATGGAAGAGAAAATTCCATCTTCCTACAAATCCCTGTACCTTATGTTTTACCAGACGTCAAATCATGCACAATAACGAAAAGTCCCCCTTCCTTTCCTTTCCCAAATATAGTACTAAACAGCCCCTAAATCTCATATTATTTGTATTACAAGTTTGGTGGTTTTTTTTCCTTGTATACTTAACTACGTAAAAAGCCTTTTAAAATAATAATAGAAGTATCTTTTATTAATTTGATATTTTTTAGCTAACACATAGTCTCAAATCTCGCTTTAAAAAAAACTAATAAAATTATTGTGCTATGAAAAAATTAAAAAAAGCATATTATTAACATAAAAAATAAATTAAAGAACTCTTTATAATTTGATGTGTGGCTATTTTAATAATAAAATACAGGTATTGCTGTGTGGTGTTGCGTTGATGTGATGGAAATTCCATCAGATGCCAATGAACATTAATGGTATTATTCGGGGGGAAAAAAGGCGGGATTCTAATGTTTGTGTGTCATAACTTGGCAAGATGAAAATGGGTTTTATTATTTTTTAAGCATACAAAAATAACTTGACTTATACTTTTCAAATTTCAAATGATAAGCAACTAAGAACGATATTGAGTTAGGCTTTGACGCAGAAAACCTGGTGTGTATCAAATTATTATTGCATAGTATCAAATATTCCTAGTAGTTCCTTAATCAGCACGAATAATCCCCATGCTTATCATATGTTTTTCTTTGTTATTTTTACGTGTTTTTTTTTGGCTCAAAAGAATTTTAAAGCACGTCACTTATCTTACACAGATATTTTATACAGTGGTTATTTTCAATCTTTGACTTTTGTATGCATAATATAAATAGCATTTATACGACGCCATATGTCACAGATCTTATATTAAGAAACGTTGTTCATTGTATCTTTTATAAATGTGATGTCGTTGACAATTTGTGAAAAGGCATAGTGAGTGTAAGTCTACAACTCTTATATCATCCGAGAAATTTTAACCAATAAGGTTGTTTACATTGCGTTTTTACCATATTAATCGCTACAGTATTGGGTACTATTTAAATTATTATTTTATTTTCTAATTAGGTCCTCTTTTTTGAATTTATTTTGACGCAAATAATTTATTTTTAGTTTAATTAGAAAACAAATTGATTAAAAATAGGAATGAATAAATCAGAATAATGTTTATTTAATTAAAAAAATCAACAAGCCAAAAATGTCACGCAAAGGGTCAGTGAAACAATTGTTAGCTGCCTAGGACACTACCTCTTCCACCAACCACCATCGAAAGAATAAAAACATGTTTATTTATATGACTAACGCGAGTAAGACAGAGAAATTATATAAGCCTTCACCAGTTAGTCGAATGCCAATAAAAACCTCACTAAAAAGCGGTATATACCAGTAAAAAAATGTAATAAAATATTTTCAATTTTAAGGGAGTGTTTTGTACAAAAAATCTTATAAATTTGGATTGTTTGAAGTGGATTTTTTAATGTTACAATAGTTATAAATTTAAGCCGTCAGAGGATACAGACAGTTTATATTGGTAGAGACTTTTTTTTAAAACAAAGACAATTTGAACTGTCTATATCCTTTGATCTGACGGCTCAAATGCAACATTAATGTGACATTGAAAGATAGAAGTCGTTGGATTCAAATCTGAATCTTACATTCTAAAAAATATTTACATTCATAAGAACGTGATTTTCAGGAGTGCGACATTCCCATGTTAAGTTTATTACAAACATTCATGGGAATATTTTCCAATATTATTGAGAATCTGACATTTATATGTTTGGTTTATGATAATATTTGTAAGGATATTTGACAAATTTTTGAAATTATCTCTATTAATTTTTAACAGATAAAAACATTGTTAAATTGGTTGACTTGATAACATATTGACAAAATGATACTATTGATAACATGTTTATTTGTGAGAGACTAAATTGAAAATATAATTTTATGAATGACTAAATTGAGAAATATTTTAGAAGAGGGACCAAATTGAAAAACATCCATGTGTGAAGGACCAAATTGAAAATATAATTTTATTAGTGACTAAATTGAAAAATATTTCATGTGAGGGACCAAATAAAAAGATAATTTTATTAATGACTAAATTGAGAAATATTTCATATATGAGAGATCAAATTGAAAAAATCCATATGCGAAGGACCAAATTGAAAAGATAATTTTATGAGTGACTAAATTGTAAAATATTTCATGTGAATGACCAAATTGAAAAAGTAATTTTATGAGTGACTAAATTAAGAAATATTTAATGTGAGGGACCACATTGAAAAATATCTATATATAAAGGACCAAATTAAAAAAATAATTTATAAAGAACCAAATTAAGAAATATTTTATTTGTGAGGGACAAAAATAGAATTTTAGTTTTTTATAATTAGAATTAAGAAATGTGGATAAAGTAGTCATTTAATATAAGAAAAATATTTCTACCATGGGAATTTATCATTCCCACCTCCTTCATGGACATGAAAAATCTGGGGTTTTATAGAAATGTTTGGTTCCCATAAATGTTACATTTCCAAAAGTTATTTTTTAAAACTATGTACCAAAAATGAAAATGTGACATTCTATAAAATATTATCGGTTCCTGTGTACGAAATATCTCCTAAGTCACTTTAAAGTATATTTTTGAAAAAAAAAAATTAAACATTCAATTTTCAAGAAATTAGTCTCTTTATTTTTTTATAATAAAATTATCACTTTTATTTCATCCTCATATGTCCGATAAAATAGTTAGTTAAAGTTATTATTATTAGAGATGAAGGAAACTCTATTTGTTGTATATTAAAAGTTCAGAGGACTAATTATTTTATTTTATTTTTTAAATAAGGGCCTACTTCTAAAGTGACTCAATGTTCAATAGACTCCTTTTTTTTTGTCTATATAATATTATAATGAAGGGGGTTATATATATATATATATGAGAAAAAGTCTTATTTTGATCTGAAGTTGTGATTTTTGTTTTTTGTGAATTACATAATTGATGATGAGCCTAATCCTCAATTAATAAATCAAGAAACAAGGTTTGTCCCACACCATGTGTTATTGAAGAATTAATATTAATATAGTAGATGAGGAACAGAAACTATTAATCTGTTGCTGACTTGGTAGGTATTCACTGGCCACATTCATCTGTAAATGTGACTCTTGGAGACTCCAAGGAACTCTCTCACTACACCCCTTTATCTAACATTTTACAAGTTTACAAAGCAAAAAAAAAAACTTATATATAATATTCATAAGTTGGCACGGAATGGAAGGAGTAGTCCAAAAAGAAACTTAAGTGGTTGCTTTTATAATTAATATATATATATATATATATATTTATATAATCACATAGTTGCAAAAGTCAATCTAGGAATCAACGCGCACACATTTATATATATATATATATATATATATAGAGGGAGATCTACTTGTATGTGTACCCCACAAGAAATTTTTTTTAATTGATATATGTGATAATTTTTTTTATTTTACAAAATTATTTATAGATTATTTTTTATTTTCAATAACTAAAATTTTTAAATTTATTACATATATATATATATATATATATGGAAGAGCTAATGGTTAGCAAATAAAGCCAGTGGCTTGGGTGAATTTGTTGGTGCTCTTTTTCCATTAAATATTCAAATTATGTTTGTTTATTTATTGTAACTGCGCGTGAATTTAAGTCATTGACCAAAAAAAAAAGGGTTGTTGGTGGACAAAAGCAATGGAATTAACGTGCTTTTGCATGATTAATTAGTTGTCAAAGTTATCCGTTATCCTGTTTATCTCAAATATCTAATTGTTGTGATATGGAATCCTATCCAAATCAACCTGCTTATCACTTATAACTCTTGTATCTTTTAATGTCTGATTTCATGTTGTTTATCTAGTTTCATTCTTTTTGTTTGCTACTCCAGATTCTACGTACACAAGTGGATCAAGGACTTTTTCCCTACTGTTCCCATATGGGCTTATAATGGCCCGAAAAGCAGACTGGGCCTTGGGCTTATTGAGCCAAATTCGATTTGATATTCAGGCTCACATATTGAATTTTCTCAGTTCTAATTGGGTCCAAAACCAAATGCGCTCTCCGTTTTATGTTTCTACCTGACCAAAAAATAAAATAAAAGCATGGCTACATAAAGTCTGAAAAGGGGAGAACAAAAAATCCATTTTTCAGATGCCAGTGGATCCCATAGTGTTGGACTTATTTAGATCGTTAGTTTTTATAATTTACAAATCAGATTTTATAAATGCTACTTTTTATTTTTATTTTTTAAAAAATAATTATAAAATTTGAATAATTAACTTTTACAATTAACAATTTAGATGAAACAAACACTTTAAATTACCTTTACATATAGCGTTCCAAATTTTTTTAAACTAATAATAAGATCAATAAACTTCTACATATTCAAGCAAATAGGTATGTCTGACATCCTCCTAGCTAGCAGTGCTAATTCTTCGACTTTTTGACTGCCCTACACTTATAATAATTTTAAATTATGAAAGTAACCAACTATCAAATTAAATTGCGGACGTAACCAAAATTTACTGTAGCAACAAGAATGCACTTTAGAGGTGTGAATTTGTGTTACATAGTACGCACCTATAAAATGCGTTTTTTTCAAAAAGCAATAAACACATATGATATGCGAACAAACAAAGGAGTACTCTCCTGGTAGGTGCGCATTGTGTTTAATGCAGTACGCACTTACCAAGTGCGCCCATCAACCCCCACTAGTCAAATTGTGACACGTGTCTCTCAATTCACACCCTCGGTTAAAAAACCCTCTTCTTCCTCGCATGGTCCCCCCTCCCCCCATTTTTATAGCTTCGACGCCTGTGAAGTTACTCTCTCCAATATGCATCTCTCTCCTGCCTCCAGATAATTTTTCAACTCGTTTTCTTTCCCTTTTTACTTAGTTTTACTGTTTTTCGGTTGTATTGTTGTTTGAGTGATTTAAAATTTTTTAGACATATTTTTCTTGGTATCTGGATCATACAATTCAGAAAATCCTTCAACTTTTTTTTTTCCAGTGATAGTTTAAATGTTCTTGGAATCATTTTATTTTTTGGTCTCTTTGAGTCATTGTAAATGGTGATAGTTTAAATTTTTTGGTCTCTTGGAATAATTTCAGTGATAGTTTAATTTTTTTCTAATATATTTTCAGTTATTATTATTTATTAAAATGATTTGGTTGGATTTAAATTTTTCCTGATCATTTTGTTTAAGGTTTAACATTTTTAGATGTAGTATTTATTTTTTATGTGTTTATAATTTTTAGTTCTAGGTTATTAGTCTTTTAATCTGAATTTTATTATATATCATTATTTGTATAAAGTAATAGTAATTTTTAGATTATTTTTTAAAATGTTATTAGATTAAAGTAACTATTAGACTGAAATAATTTTCTTTAAAATAAATAGGCTTCCTATTTTTTATTGGTTAAAATTTTTATTTTATTTATTCTTTTTTTGTGTGGAGTTAGATATATAATAAATATTTATGTTAAACTTTATAATTTGTTATTTTTAATTATTGGTCTCTTTAATCTAATTATTAGTCTCTTTAGTTCTATTTTATAATTTTTAGTTCCAAGTTATTGGTTTATTTAACCTAAATATTATTATCTGCATAAATTATAATAGTAATTTTTTTCGATTACTTTTTAAAATGTTATTAGATTGAAATAATTGTTAGACTGAAATAATTAACGTTAAAATAAATAGCCTTCCTATTTTTTCTAGGTTAAATTTCTATTTTATTTATTCTTTTGTCTTTTTTTTGTAGAGTTAGATATATAACAATATTTAGGTTAAATTTTATAATTTGTTATTTTTAATTATTGATCTCTTTAATCTAAATTTAGATGTGATTTTTTTGTTTTTTATGTGTTTATAATTTTTAGTTCTAAGTTATTGGTCTCTTTAACATAAATATTATTATTTGTGTAAATTGTAATAGTAATTTTTTTAAATTACTTTTTAAAATGTTATTAGATTGAAATAATTACCGTTAAAATAAATAGGCTTCCTATTTTTTCTAGGTTAAACTTCTATTTTATTTATTCTTTTTTTTGTGGAGTTAAATATATAAAAATATTTAGGTTAAATTTTATAATTTTTTATTTTTAATTATTGATCTCTTTAATCTAAATTTAGATATGGTTTTTGTTTTTTATGTATTTATAATTTTTAATTCTAGGTTATTGGTCTCTTTAACCTAAATATTATTATTTGTATAAATTGCAATAATAATTTTTTTAGATTACTTTTTAAAATGTTATTAGATTGAAATAATTATTAGACTGAAATAATTACCGTTAAAATAAATAGGTTTCTTATTTTTTATAGGTTAAACTTCTATTTTATTTATTCTTTTATTTTTTTTTTTGGAGTTAGGTATATAATAATATTTAGGTTAAATTTTATAATTTATTATTTTTAATTATTGGTCTCTTTAATCTAAATTTAGATGTAATTTTTGTTTTTTATGTGTTTATAATTTTTAGTTCTAGGTTATTGGTCTCTTTAATCTAAATATTATTATTTGTATAAATTGTAATAGTGATTTTTTTAGATTATTTTTTATAATGTTATTAGATTGAAATAATTACCGTTAAAATAAATAGGCTTCCTATTTTTTCTAAGTTAAACTTCTATTTTATTTATTCTTTTGCTTTTTTTTTTGTGGAGTTAGATATATAATAATATTTAGGTTAAATTTTATAATTTGTCATTTTTAATTATTGGTCTCTTTTATCTAAATTTAGATGTGTTTTTTGTTTTTTATGTGTTTATAATTTTAAGTTCTAGGTTATTGGTCTTTTTAACCTAAATATTATTATTTTTTTAAATTGTAATAGTAATTTTTTAAGATTATTTTTTAAAATGTTATTAGATTGAAATAATTATTAGACTGAAATAATTAATGTTAAAATAAATAGGCTTCCTATTTTTTGAAGGTTAAACTTCTATTTTATTTGTTCTTTTTTTTGTGGAGTTAGATATATAGTAATATTTAGGTTAAATTTTATAATTTGTTATTTTTAATTATTGGTCTCTTTAATCTAAATTTAGATGTGATTTTTGTGGTCTGATTTCCGCTCTGGTGGAGCGATGAAGGCTTGAGACACATACGTTTTATGTAATACCCGTTAATTTCGGAATATAATTCGCTTAAGAGTATTTTAGAATTCTACAACGTTACTTTAGTTATTTATTTTAGTCATTTTTAATTTTCATATTTAATTGTTCTCTTTGAATATTATTTATGAAAATTGAGTTAAATGACTGGACTGAATATTTGCACTACGTGGGATATATTCTAAGAATGGTGAAATTTATGGAAAAGTGGTTTAAGAATGGTAAATTAGTCCATTTATTGTAAATTGACTGGATGAGTTTGGATGTTGGGTTATGGATACCCATGGGTTATTCAATAACCCATTAGAAATATTTAATATAAAATTTCAATAGTACCCCCTCATGTTTCTCACGCAACCGAAGCAGCTGAGGAAGTTTTCTCTCCTTTCTTCATTCTCTTCTCAAATCCTTTCCTTGATCTTCAGAGTTTTGATTATTTGTTTGGTTCAAAGGCTTTGTAAGGATCAAAGGTAAGCTTTAATCTCATTATTTTCCTTAAATTTCAGTTTATGTAGAAGATCAGAGGAGGTTTTGTTCTTGAAGATTTTGATGATAATTCATGAATCTCAGTTGTTTTAGAAGTTATATTTGAGTTATAATCGGTTTAAAGAGTTGAGATTCTGGTTTTGAATCAAAAGAAAGGAAAGGATGAATTTTTGAAAGATTTTTCTGCAAAACTCGAGTTACTGTAGCGACCAGAAATTTCGGAAAAATCTAGAAATTTTTTCTTCGAGTACTGTAGCAGTACTGTAGTGTCGGCAGTCAACAGAACTGTAGCAGTCAATGGTACTGTAGCGAATCGGCACTGTAGCGAAACGTTACTGTAGCAAACCGTTACTGTAGCAATCAGAAAATTTTGCGTATTTTCGTGATTTTGTTTCCTTTCTTATGTTTCCTTGTAATATATTTTACTAGAAAATTTTCCTCCACAAATTCTAGTGTGGAACAAGGTAAACTTGGACAAATATCAATGTGAGTGAATAACCTTACTCAGTTAATTTGATATTACTAGTTAAAGTAAAATATAAGTCCCATTTACAATATTATTTGGACAATAAGCAATCAATTTTTCATATGGGAGTATATGATGATCGGTAGAAATAAGAGTATGTAGAAATTATTTTATTTCATAACAATTATACTATGTGATAAATTCTCACTATCTTATTAATGAGTAAAGATCTACGGGATCTAATACATGAGTTTAAAAGGGTTAAAGTCTCATACTACTCGGTGTATATCTAAG
Source organism: Biancaea sappan (assembly GCA_037074585.1). Lineage (NCBI taxonomy): Eukaryota > Viridiplantae > Streptophyta > Magnoliopsida > Fabales > Fabaceae > Biancaea > Biancaea sappan. The sequence goes on along the minus strand of CM073496.1, from coordinate 49,005,892 downwards.
AAATCTTATACACGAGTTTGAAAGGGTTAAAGTCCCATACTACTCGGTGTATATCTAAGAAATCTTATACACGAGTTTGAAAGGGTTAAAGTCCCATACTACTCAGTGCATATTTATGAAACCTATACACGAGTTGAAAGGGTTAGAGTCCCATACTACTCGGTGTATACCTATGAGATCTTATTCACGAGTTTGAAAGGGTTAGAGTCTCATACTACTCGATGTATATCTATGAAATCTTATTCATGAGTTTGAAAGGGTTAGAGTCCCATACTACTCGATGTATAAGACAATTAATTATATGAGTAAATGTGGTATTTGTACTTTTGATATTTTATATAGTACAGTTATTTACTTACTGAGTTTTTAAATAAACTCACACTCCCTATGATTATTTTTTCAGATTCAGAAAACAAAGAACAAGAGTATCCGTTTGAAGAATAGAAGCCCATTAGAATTATCTTCTATTTCTGTCTGGTGGGATACCAGTACTTATTAATGTGGATACTAGGAACGCTCTGTACTTTCTATAGGTCTCCTAGGCTTGCGATGAGATAGAAATATCAGACTATGTATGTCTATATTTGCTTATCAGATGAATATAATTATGTAGTGTGGAATGAATGATTAAGGTTGAATGTAAAACCTTACAGAATATATGTAAATAAAGTATGTTTGAGAATTTTATCAAATGAGTAGTATCTTTTCACATGTTCAATTTTTGGGATGTGACATTTTACTTGTCCGTTGGTGAGTATACTATTACTTTGCAAGATATGGCCATCCACACAGGCCTTCCAATAGACGGTTTGCCTGTGGTTGGACGAACCAATTACATTTAGACTTATCAGTGTCAAGAGCTGCTCGGTGTTAGTCCTTCTGTAGAAACCATTAGAGGAGGGCGCATATCGTTACCTTGGTTAGATAACCAATTTAGTAAGATCCCCCCAAGCGCCATAGAGTAGCAATTGCAGCAGCATGCTTAGGTGTATATTCTAAAATTAACTAGGGGCATGCTGATGAGCGATAAGTCCATCATGTTTGTCCACCTAATGTACCTTCCTCTGTTTTGGGACCTCCAATTTGTTGGCTAGTACAGTTGGGGCTCTTCTGTGCTAGCACGCCTTTATTGGGAGTTATGTGGAGCCACTGACGCCGACAAGAAGGAGTTTGCAAGTTGTGTGCATCTGCTCCATGCTTGGGCATGTGATCGGCCCTCATTGATCAAACCCCATATTTGAGATTGACATGTACGACGATAGGTCCCAGATAAAGAAGAGGCTGATTACCCGATCATCCTCCTTTGAGTTTCAGGTGTGTATTTGTCCTGATATTTTTAATTTAGTCAAATAATGTTTAATTTAATATAACATATTATGTTTTAACACTTATGTAGGTGGAGTGATTTTAAAGGACTAAGTGAGCACCCGTTACATTTGCTGATACAATATCGCGAGACATTTGACTACTTGAAGGAAAGCGATGTGAGTTTTAAACTTGTAACAATGAGTCCCTTTTTTTTTATTTCTTTTCACCATTTAACTATAATTATCTGTTGCAGTTTGTGTGGCAGCTATATGCACAAGAAGTGTGTGAGAACCTGATACCAGATTACTGCTATAATGGTTCTGACATTTGGTAGGTGGTCGTTCTCTTGATATGCTTCCACATCATTGAGTGGCACCAGTCTGACAGATGTCTCCGACAATTCAGTTAAGATTAACCAATCCCATCGGTTCCTGCCAACAATGACTGGCAGCACACACAACAGTTAACGGGGAAGATGTACGTCAATTGACAGACTGAATAACATGAATACATCTTCCGGTGGCAAGCACGGAGACAAAGGGTGGTCATATCACGACCGCTCCAAGAACCATTGTATAAGAATTTAAAATACATGACATGGTATTGGCGCATCACGCGGTAGTGAATGTCAAGCAGTATAGCTGCAAAATTGGCGACAGTAAGTTTTTATTTATTACCGTTATTAAACATTTCGTTTTTCTGCAAGATGTGGTATTTTGATTATTATAAATTACAATTATGCTACAGTTACTTGGGTACCAGTCCATCTACCGTGTGACGCTTCAGTCTAGTCAGACCCTTCAGTCTACCTTATTGGGAGACATTAGGAGCTGCAGTGTGGATATGTTGCGGGCGTTGGGTAAGGACCATTTGTTGTAGAATGATCCTCCTCGACACATAGCACCTCAAACATCCTTCGTAGAGGTGCCTGGAGGAGACACTAAACGAGACCGTTAGCGACCCGCAGGCTATACACGCACCCGAAGGTCTGTGTGACAACAACCATCTGCAGAAGACATCAACGCGTCCCTTCCAGCTGCTTCGGTCTCCCCTGTCCCCACCGATAAGGGACCCTCTACTTTCACCATGCCACCTATGCCGATTATCCCCACCAGTGAGGGATCCTCTATTTACAGCATGCCACCTTTACCTGAGAGATCCATTTACGATTGGTTCACCCAGAGAATGATGATGCCACTATAGACACAAGTCCCATCTGTGGATCTTGGGTTTGGCCTATTGTTGGGTTCAGGAGAATCATTTGGATTTTCACAATTTCAATCACCTACTTCAGCTCAGATTCATGTGAACTTCACTCATCGTCAGGAATCAGACGAGGAGGGCAACCAAGGTGAAAAACAAGAGGAGGACCAGGGCAATGAACAACCAGAGGATCAGGGTGATGATCCTCTTCCTGATCGTGATCGACCACATAGAGATAGAAGGCCCACTCGGTGTGGTACTGGGAGCCACTACTTGTAGTTTGTTATTAAATATGTATATTATTTTATTTTCTTCAATCTAGTTATCTAACAACCAACGTGTTACTTTATTTTCTTTCAATTTAGTTATTCAACATATCCAAAATGTTACTGTCACATCTCAATTTTAGGCATGTGAGTAATTCTATAAACTCGATGGTGTACCTCTATGGTATCCCATAAAATCTCTGATCAATACTAATGGATAACATAAGTTTTTAGGAAAAAGATTTTGCATATATACATATAAAAAGATCAACATAGTAAAACAGTAAACACAAGCCAAATATCATACAATATGATACAATTTTTCAAATCTAGGTGACCTACAGAGATTACAGAGCATTTCCTAAGCTTTTAGGTTCCTAAACCCTCCAGACAACATGGAAAGTATCCTCAAGGAATACTAATCCTCCTGCGGATTTCTTTCGTTTTCATTCACTGTATCTAAGAAAAAATATTCATAGAGAGTGTGAGTTTATCAAAACTCAGTGACTAAATGACTATGTAATAATAAATGTGTTACAAATATAAATACCATAATCATTATCACAATAAGAACAATTATATTTGTATTCAGGGTTTCTATACTTTTGTATTTGGTTTATGTTCAGGGATTCAATTCCTGTTGTATTCATGTTCACAACCATTACACGCATTAATATTTTGGGGGATCCAGCCCTCAACCATATCATGTGTATAATTACATGTATTGGTATCTTGGGTCAAGTCCTCAACTATTCTATGTATGTATTTGTATGCATTAGTATCTTAAGTCAAACTTTCAACCATTCCATGTGTATAATTACATTCTCAATCATAAATCTTATCAATATAATCTTAAATCAAATAATAAATTTCATTTTCTAGCTATCATTATTAAATAGGGAATCTAATTGTGATATGAGGTAAGATTCATATTATACTTGGAATAAAAATAAATAAAATCAGTTAATAAGGTCATCCACTCACATATATTACATATCCAAGTTACCTTTTCGAATTGTTACAGAGAAGAGCACGTAGCTAGATTTCAGGTTCCACTACGAAAATTTTCACAAAGTTCAGATAGAGAAAGTCAAGGTTGCTTTTATACAAAATACTATTCATATATGTAGTCATTATTCATACATACGGATACATACGAATATTATTCATATGTATTGATACTATTTATAAATACAGATACTATTCATACGTACAGATAAGTATGAATACTATTCATACATATTAATATTATTCAAATATACGGATACTATTCATACTGGTGATAACGAACGTAGGCTGTAAAACAGTATACCATGAAAGTTCTCAGGAAAAGGAGGTGGGTCACAATATACATTCTTAAGTACCAAGGCTTTCCTTAGCAAGACATTTTTTAGACATGTATTCTTCACAGTTTTATACTCTATTCTGATAATTAGAAGATAATTCTCAAGCAGTCGAGGATAATTCTTTTCTGATGTGGAAGATCAGCTAATGCCGCAACCACAGAGCATACTAAGAATTTAACCTCTAAATAGTTATAAGAATTTAAAGAAGCATAGTATCCTCACCTTAGATTTAGGCTAAGGAGGAAAGATCTAAAATTTCAGAGCCTAACGTCAGAGCAAGAGAAATTTTGAGGAAAGAAAAAAAAGAGAAACTAAAGGTGTGAGTTTAGAAGTGAAATGGAAGGTTCTATTTATAAGAGAAGTCAGAGTACTATGCGTTAATAAAATATTTATTTTACTATACACATTTATAGAAAAAGTTAGAGTACTATACGCTAATAAAATATTTATTTTACTATGCACTTTAATAATTTAGTTTACTATGCACACATATTTTTCACGAAAGCGGCGAATTATTGATTACTATTAGGAATTTAAAGGAAAAATTATCATTTCTCTTAAACTTTTAAATTTTTTTTCACTTTAGTCCTTTTCCTTTTAGTCAGTAAAAGGATTTTTTCACACCAAATATTATTTTTCTCCTATTTTCTTTCTAAATTCCTCTTATGCCCAAATCATATTTTACCCATGGGATAAATTTCATATCATAACATCTATATTTTCAACAACATGCATAATCAAGATTAACATAAGCATACAAAATTTAAACAGACAAGGAAATTATTTTCTTTAGAATAAATTTATCATATTTCACAAAATTTTAAAATATATCGAATATTACAGTTACTTTATTTTCTAGTTATTTGGTTTGGTTTCATTCTAGTTATTTAACATAACTTAAATTAATTGAAACAAAAAACAATCACTAATTTATAAGATAATTTTTAAATATTATGAATAATAGATATTAAAATATTCCAACTGAAATATATATAATTTATAATGTTATTTATAATTTAACCTTATTATAACGTTATTTACGTTATTAAAATATTATTATAACTACCGTTATTTATAATTTAATTTCAATCTAATTATTTAACATAACTTAAATTAATGGAATAAAGAAGCTAAAACAAAAATAATCACTCATTTATAAGATAAAATTAACTTGTAATACAAAAAAATCACTGATTGCTAGGTCCTTCAAAACGGTACCGGTTTGGACAAGTGTTGCGATAATACCTTGCTTCTTGATAAACTCCATACTTTACTAGCTCACCTGATTCTTTTCAATCCATCTCATTCTTGAAACGTTTAGACTTTGGCCTTCATATCTTTTGGATATCTTTGGGGTTAGGTGCAATTGTTGGTCTTAGAATCTGTGGCCAATATTGCTCCCCACCAACTGGGTGAAAGGAACTCCGATATGCAGCTAATATCGTCTCTAGGCTATACATTTGGTCGATGAAATTTGTTTAATCAAGGTGGACATTTAAGTAGGCTGCAACGACATATGCGCAAGGAAATCGAAGTGCTTGGAACTCTCCACAGTCGCAATATCTGTTTTCTAGCAAAACTCTGCAACAATGTCCAAATTGCCTCTGTCGTCTGTCATAAGGTTCTTGTACCTCAAACCAAAGCTGAACAAGGTTGAATGTTGTCACCGCACAAATAATTGCCTTCAACTCGTGTTCTTTCAATTGATCTCGCATGTAGGTACAAAACTTTTGTTCAGCTTGAATCTAGGAATTTGCCTCTTTCGCCCTATTTGTAAAGTATTTGGCTAATTTATAGTATATAGATTGAGTCAATGCTGTCATGTGTAGACTACTCACTCCCTTACACACGCCATTCATACATTCCACTAGGTTGGTTGTCATGTGATCCCAACATCTTCCATTATCATATGCTTGACACCATAAAAATCTATCACCCGTATGTTCTAATACCAATTATAAGCTCTGACATCGAGTGTTCGAAGCTCGATCATCTTTCTCTCAACCATGGGTCGTTTATATGAGTATCGTGTATAGATAATAACATTGTAAGTAAAAGATATTAATGTAAAATATAACAACATACATAACATAATGATAGGGTTGGTAAAATACCTATGTTTACAAAGAGTTACTTCAACCGCTTGTTGTTGAATTATGCGTTTAGATTGCTTGCCAAATGTCATATGCAATGAACGTGGTATCTTAGCGGTGGTTGCCAATCGTTCTCTGCTTTATCCACGGCTTCCCTGATTGATGCATGTTTGTCTGTAATCAAACAAATAGACTTGTTCTTTGCAACATGTTGACGTAACTTATACAAGAAGAAAGACCATGCCTCAAGAGTTTCACCTTTCACAATTGCAAAGGCAAGTAGTAGAATGTGACAATTCCCATCTTAGCCACATACAATCGACAATGTCCCTTTGTATTTTCCATAAAGGAAAGCTCAGTCAGCTTGAATAATAGGTTTTAGGTGATCGAATGCATGGATGCATGGTTTGTACCCACAAAACACACGACGAAATATTCTCCTGTCATTTTGTCGATCGTAGTCCTAGTTGTAATCAACCACGGTGTCAGGGAAAAATTGTCGAACTGCAGCAAACCAACTACCTAATTGCGAATATGAGGCCTCCCAATCACCATAGTTCTTGGCTATGGCCTTCTGCTTTGCCATCCATGCCTTCTTATAGGATACCGTATATGGGAACTGCTCTTTAATACACTCTTTCACCTGAGAGATAGGCATGTCTGGAGATTGATTCACTTAGGCCTTAACTGCTGTGGCAATCAAATCAGAGTCCAACTGCCTATGTGTTAGAAAATGGATGATGAAACACATGTGTGATCTTTACTGTACTTTGTGATCATCCATATGCCATAATTCTTCTTCAAACAAGCCCTCACTCGCTAGTTATAACCATCCCCAAATTTCACGCATTTTACTTGTAGATATTTCTTACACAACTTCTCTACTTTGAAGTTGTTGTGCCTCTTGATTGAGTATGATTTCAGCACTCCCGTTAGTGCATATTTGTCAGGAAATAATAAACTAATAGCAAGGTCTGAATCATAATCCCAGGTATAGGCGTCAAGGATGTCTGGAATTTCTGGCTTATTTATTGGGCTGTATTTGCTTGTGTCATATAATCGGGTGGTGCATAGAATGTGATGGGCTGAACTAGCTCAACCTCGCCATCCCACCCATTAATTCTTGTATGCTTCTTGAAAACTCTTCAAGCTCTGGTTTGGTAACATCGTCATCCTCAACGTCTTCTATGTATCGACGTCCACATCATCCAGAATATCACAGGGTGGGTCAGGTGGCAAAATGTCTGTATCATCGTCTTCAATGAGTTGAATTTGTGCACTCGGTGACACATGAAACTGTGTAGAAGGTCCGCTGTCTTCATCCTACGTGGCACGCTCATTCAAATTGGGAATGTTGGGATTTAATTGGACTTCGGTCACCTCAATGTTTGCATAGACCTCTATACTTGTCAGCGTCCCCTCCAATTATAGGTGACAATCAATCATCACCTCTATATCATCATCATTATTTAGTTGAAGCTGGCCGAACATAAGTAGCATCATTTATATAGGATATCTATATAGTAAGTGAGATATTTTCTCACGTTCTCTTAGCTTCAACTTACGGTAGATTATTTGTCTCAAAATATCTAAAGAAATATTACACTGAATTTTTACCACCACAATGTTATCGACTTCAAATGATACACCGTTGGAACTACCACTCAATATAGTCCTATTAGAGTAAACACGAACTAGAAGTGCCCCACTTTGACTCATCATAAGAAGAATAAAAATTCATCAATTACAATTATTATTATAAAAAAAATAAAACTAACAAAAATTAAAAAATTCATAAATAAATTATAAAACTAAGGAAAAAAAATTCATACAAATATGAAATAGAATTCAAAAAAAATGAAAAAAAACAATATAACAAAAAATTCGTAAATTACAATTATTATCAAAATATAAAACTAAGAAAAATAAAAAATCATAAATTAATTATAAAACTAACAAAATCCAAAAAAAAATTGAAAAATAAAAAAATAAAAAGTTTTAAGAATAGACGACAATATAATACAATTTACAACTAATTAAATTTGTTAAACAAAATAAAAATTTATAAATTACAATTATTATAAAAATATAAAGCTAAGAAAAATAAATAATCATAAATTAATTATAAAACTAAGGATTATAATACAATTTACAACTAACTATTATGTAAACGAAGAATAAAAATTCATAAATTAAATTATAAAAAATATAAAACTTAAAAGATAAAAAATTCATAAATTAATCATAAAATTAAGGAAAAAATTCATAGAAATAACGAAAAAAAACAAAGAGTCATAAGAAAAATATATAACATATATTAATTTAAAAATTCATAAAACTAAAAAAATTATAAAAAGTCATGAGAAATAAACATGTACCAAAAATAAAATTCATAAATTAATTATACAAGTATGAAACATAAAATTCATAAAACTAAGAAAACAATCGAAAAAGTAAAATGATAATAAAATCATCAAACTAAAACAATATAAAATTATAAATTATCATAATATTAATATTTATCCTTTTTTTTCTTCTAAACAACAAAATTGTTGGCTGCCTAAATGAATGGAAAAGTGGAACCCAATACTGAAGTGGTGTGCGTTTTTTAGGTGCTGATTGAAGGTTATTATCATATATTTATATATTAGTTTTCAACGATAAAAATTCAATGATAAAAAAAAATATGCACTGAATGCGCACTTCACAAGTGCGCACACTGACTGAATGTTCGTTTCACAAGTGCGCATTCCCCAGAGTGATTTAATAGTCGAGGCAGAGGTCAACACGTACTCGAGAGGTGTATTTTGCGTATCAGCAATTCGCACTTGTAATAAGTTTGAAAAGGCGAATTAGTTAGGGTTTAAATTTTTTTTAAAAAATAGACTTATTTGCTTAAATATAAAAGTTAGGAATTTAAATCTGTTTTAAAACTTTAGAAGACTATTTGCAAGTGATTTGTATATTTAGATCATGCTTTTATATATATATATATATATATATATATATTCTTCTAAAAAAACACAAGGAATTACAACAGGGTCCAAATTCTTTTTTTTTTTTTTAAGGAAAACATACGTGACAACATAGAATGACACAAATGCTCACACGCCACACAGTAAATCAAACCTAAAGACATATAAAAGAGGAAAAAAATTAGGTGTAATTTATTATATATTTATATCAAGTTCTTCAATTAAAATATGATAAATTTGTGATTCTCTAATCAAAACACAACAAATAGATAGTGTTTAAAAAATAATTTTATATCTTTTATAACTTATTATTACATAATTAATTTTTCAAAAAAAAAAATAAAAGCTTTACATAGAGTATGGTAGCCAGTTGTATGAATACAAGCGAATACGAGACATGGAAGGTGTGGTGTTTGGTTTGGTTGAAAGAATACCCCAAAGGGGCTTTGCAAATTCTAAACAAAGGAGCAGAGCTTATTCCCAGATTTAGAAAAGGCAATTCATAAAAGAGGAAACAGAGAGTTTAGTAAAAATTTATGAGGCTGTATGCAGTGCAGCTCAATGTTAAATTTGTTAGATCGGTACTTTATGGCATTTTAATGGGCCACAACTGGCCAAATTCAAAATCCATAAACAACGTTAAGCCCTACTATCTCTCTACACATTCTCTAAAGACGCATGCGATTATGATTACTCTAATATAAATATTTGTCTAAACCCTTTCCAAACCAATAATCCCAGTTGGTTTGAGTGACTTCCAAATTTGTTCTTGAAAGTAACATTTTCAGTCTAAATTTTGTAAAAAGAAAAAAAAAACTAAAAGAGAAATGCCAAGCAACTAGAGAAAAATTCTTCCTATGGCGACCTTGCCTCGATGGCCTCCCTTCTAACACTGTTTTATGTAAGTCTCTTGACCACATTTCCAACATGTGACCTATTTGCAACCTCTCACCCGAAACTTCTATCCATGCACTTCAAGACTGTAGCATTGTCAAACAAATCTGGGAATACCTTCACCCTCCTCAGAACTTCTTTGATCCAGACTTCAGAAATTGGATCCACATGAATAGTACGAACTTTACATACTTCACTCTGCATATTCCTTGGGGAACTCTTTTTTCTTTTGGCCTTAGAAACATCTGGCTAGCCAGAAATAAAAAGATCTTCTATAATATTGATCACAAGGTTACTGTTTTAACCAATTTGATCAAATCCCCCGCAGCAGAATTTCATACTTCTTTTCAGCATGATTCTCCTGTCCAAACTGCAAATTCTCATAACTCCGGTCCTAATTGGACAAAACCCTCTATGGGATGGTTTAAGTTTAATGTTGACGGATCAATGAGAAATAGTCTCATGGTCGTTGGTGGTATTATCAGAACGGATCAAGGTGTGTGGTACTTTGGCTTTGTGAAATTTATAGGAGGAGGATCTTCTGAACTTACAGAAGCATGGACTCTTCAAATTGATTTAGATATAGCTTCTTCATTGAACATAAAAAAAAATTGAGATTGAATTTGACTATCAAATTGTCCTTAACCTCCTCCTACAAAACAGCTTTGATACTCACCCCCTTGCAAATATTATGTTAAATTGCAGGCATTTTCTTCGGCGCTTTGAAGACTACAAATTACTCAAAACTACTAGCTAGCTAGGATGCAGAACAGATGCGCAAATACTTTGACAAATTAAGAATGCCAGGAAACACCTCCATCCACTTAGAAGTTAGAACTTATAATATGACAAACAGAAATTTTTTCCTTATTAGAACTCTCCTTAGTTGTTCACAGCCATCCAATAGTTGTGAACAACTATGAACTACTTAAGGATCCATGTCCATAATATGACCCCACGTTGGTTAATGCTTGTTGTAATTTTGACCTGTTAAACTGCTATAACTCCTGTTACTGTTAGCCTCTGATATGCACTTTTGCTTTGCCTGCTTTTGTAACTTTTTCTAGGTAATATATTTTCACTTTACCAAGAAAAAAAAAAGCCAGAGGTTAATTAATTAATTAAAGATGTGATTGAAGAGACACGCCAAGGCTGTGCAGGACCATATTAAAATCCCATTTACTACGCCCAACTGCTCCTCCACCACACTTCTTCAGTTCTACCCTATAAATAGGACAACCCAGGCAGTGTTTTTGATCAACACTAAGATAGATTTGAGTAAAAAGAAAAAGTAGTCCAGTGTTTCAGAGAAATGGGTAGGTGGTGTTTAATGGTGGTTCTGGCTCTCGCTGTGGTGGCCAGCGCTAGAAATGTGCCTAGCGACGACACTCTCAGGGACCAGAAGAACTTCCTCACCTATGGAGGCGTTGGTGGCTATTCAGGAATTGGCAGCAACGGCTTACCTTTCGGCGGAGCCGGCGCCGGAGTTGGCGGTGGATTAGGCGGTGGACTTGGCGGTGGTCTCGGTGGATTTGGAGGCGTCGGAGGTACTGCCGGCGGAGGATTAGGCGGCGGCATTGGGGGTGGTAGTGGCACCGGCGTTCTTCCTTACCCTTGAGGATGCTTGCATGACCATAATTAAATTCCTGTCTCTTTGTTTCAGAAAAATAATGGTCTGACGTAGTACTGTATGTGTTGCTTTATGTTTTTCACTCATAGAAGCACTCAAGGGCTTGTGGCCAAGTGAGAAGTAGCCTATTTTATAACTTTCTGTATTTGACGAGGTTCCACTTTAATTTCAACCGTCCATGTACGTCCGCATGCATGGTTTTATTTTACTTACGAGTAATGAAATGATATGTGTTTTTTGTTCAACGTGCTTTTAATGTTTGTATCGATCTTTGTCTTTGACTTTCAGCAATAGAAATATCAAATTGTCATCGCGTATGTTTGAATCTGCGGCAGCGAACACTCAACGCTCGTTCCTGCCTCCATAACTCACTTTTGTACAAAAATGAGTGTGTTTTCGGTCATTAGTTTGATCAAAATCGATTCTATCCTCTATCTTGGTTTAAACCAACACGATTTGGCTTCCTTCTTTCCTCCTCAATGAGCTTCCCCTGCACTCTACGCCATTATTTTTGCTTTCTTTTTCTGTGCTGCCCTTTATACTTCACCTTCCATTAATTTTATGATTTCTACTGCTATAGAAAAAGAGGGAAAAAAAAGAGGAGAGGTAGAGGGTAAGAGAAGAAGAAAGGAAGACAAAAGAGGAAAAAACCAGAGCTTTGAATTGGCAAAATTATTCTCGAGCCCCCTTTTTTTTTTAAATTACACTTTGATGCAAAGATAAAAATTTTCTGTTCCTTTAGTCCCTGCATTCTTTTGTGATTTGACCTCTATGATTTTTTTTTTAATTTTTGGTTTAATCCATAGCTTGTGTTGTTTTAATTTGTGAATGGACTTTTAAATTTTAAGTTTCTTTTTAATTATTTATATTGTTTACATTTTGGTCTTTTTAATCTATAGTTTCTTTTTGTTTTAATTATTTTTTTAATTTTATCTTTCACTGATTTTGTGTGGGTTTGTTGATTTTATTTTTGTCTAATAGTTTCAAAAGTTATTATTAAAATATTCATATAATTTATTTTATTATATTTAAAAAATGAGTGAAATTAAGTAATAATAATAAATGAACTAAGGTAATAAAAAATTCATATATTTTAATAATTATGTATTCAAAAGTAACTCTAATAACAACTATTTAAAAGAAATCAATTTTTTTGATAATAATTTTAAAACATAAATTACGTTTATATAAATACTAATTTATCTAAAATTAATTTTAAAAATTAATCCTATCTAAAATTTAAATTTACTTAACTATTTTTCAAACAACAAGATATTCTATTGTACTTCGCGTCTTCGCTCGACGTTGTTAATTTGGTTCTTTAGTAAACTGAACCAAAAAACTTTATATATATATATATATATATATGCACCACTGCTCCACAGTATTTGGAGTCTACTTCTTATCTTATTATAAAAGTTAAAAATTTTAAAACATTAAAGAATTGAAGGAAAGAAAAAGAGAGATTTGATCTTCTGCTTGTATCTTAGTTAAATTTGAAATTCAATTATTTAAATTTTAATTTATTTTAAAAATTATTATTTAAAATTTAAACTGTTAAACTTCAAATCTATCCGTTTACATAAAAACAAATATGGTGGAGTAGATTGATAGTCCTAAAAAGAAGCTTCAATATTTACTATTATTAGATTGTACTTATATTCAATTAATGCGCCATTTATTGCTCTTGCAGCATGGAAAGTTTGAAGTTTGAACACATAAATAAGTTCGTTCAATGGTGTTATTGTTAGCTGTCTGCTATACGTCGACCAAGTTGGAAATATCTCTGACGAAATCAAAACTAACAAGAAAAAGAAATTCAATACGTATAAGCGCTGAAAGCAAAATGAATAAATTTCATACATAATTCTGAATTATATTCATATATATATATATATATATGGGCAAGCTTAATTCAGTAAATTTAATGAACAATACAGGGGGATATTAATTCCTAAAGGCCCAACAATTTAATGTGTTGTCCCAGAGGTGAGGCTCAACTTGAATCTCCTTCATTCAGATCCTCACATGGACGCAGATCCATGCTGTTTGGTTTCAAAAAGTGATCACTTCCCCAATATATATATATATATATATATATATATTCCACCATGAACAAATCAAATTCTATCCATCCACATCAAAACATGTGTAGAACTAGAAGCCTTACAGCTGTCTGTGTTTATCTGTCAGATTCGAAAAGGAGCCACACACACCTGCGAACGTACTGAAAGAAAGACTTGGTCATTTTTTACACACAACAATAAATAGTACTCAATAAATATGAGTAGGTAGCCAGGTCTATCAACTAAATGAAATTCAAACAGCTCTAGTTAAAGACTAAAAACGTTGAAATATCGGGGTTAACTAAAGGTCAATGTCTGCTTGAGAGGTTGGTTAATTAGTTGCGAAGGCAGTACTGTTGCCATGCCAACAATTCTTGAATTTATTTACTCTGACGGATTCTGCTTATCTTAATATAATGGATGATTCTTAACACGAAATGTAAGTTATTTTTAGTACGAGAATTTTTTATTTAGTCAAATATAAGTCAGTTTTAATTAAATAATCCTATTTGACCAAACGAAAAACTAACCAAATAGAAGAATGGACCGATATTCACGAGGGGGGGGGGGGGGGGAAGGGGAAGGAGTAAATGAATGGAGGGGATAGAATGCATGAAATGAAATAAAGGTTGGGTGAAGCTTTGAATGGGAAGAGAAAGTAGATGACCCGCACCCACTCCAATTCAATAAGGGATCGGAGGACGGCATAGCATCAACTTACCACTCGCTACTAATTAAATAACCATCACCTACCCCTTTACTCTCTTTAATTTATTACTCCCATATATACATACATACAAAACATATATATATATATATATATATGTATATGTATATATTGTTAGCTTATTAATTTAATATATATTATTTATTTATGTTATAAATAATATTTAACACTAATTAACAATTATTTGAGTAGACTAATATATTAAACATTATATATGTATATATATTTTTTAGATATATATGAAGTGCTATTTATAATTAGGCCTATTATAAGATTTTTATAAAGTTTGTGTTGAAAGATCTATTTAATATATTTTATAATTAGTCTAAGGTGTTAGTGAAAATAATTTTATGTGTAAACGATCGATTTTAAATAATAACAGTAATAAAGTGTTATTATTTATTATAAATGGATCGACCTATGAGTAAGATGGACTTGATGGTGGTGCTCTGACTTATATAAAGGAAACTTGCTTTTGGTAACAATGTGTGTGTAGTTATCAGACCAAAAATGTAAGAGAGAGTCACTTATATTTTTTCAAAAGAGCCTACCTATAATTTTGATCTCTGAATTACGATGGATCAAAATACGTTCTTATTATTTCATCATATATTGCTTATCAAGAATTACAAACAATATAATTATAATTAAATAATTTTTTCACATTTGAATTTTATAATCTGGACCATTCCTCCTTTGTTTGTGCAAAATTTCTTTCATATATATATATATATATATATATGTATGTATATGTATATATATGAGTGTGTGCCATATATGTGCAGTCTGGGTCAAACATTTATATATCTATATAGCTCCTGAATTCCTATGCTCCCACAAGTAGGGATGATCTTAATCTACCCTTGCTTGCCAGCTGGAGTTACTCACACAACTACACGAACAATTAATTAACGGAGAGTATGAATATTTTAAAGTTTTTTTTTTCAAACTCGACCCTGTTTGTCTGTATGTGTACGAGATGAACTACACAAGAATTAATTAATGGATATCATACTGTTTAAGGTATTGTTATGAAGTATATTTTATAAATTAGAGTTTTTTATTATTTATATTGTATGATTGGATATTTTAAAGATTTTTTCAAACTCGACCCTGTTTGTGTGTATGTGTATGAGATGTGTGTGTGTGAGAGAGAAGCAAATCCTCTGAATTTTGCCTGTCGTCAAAGCACAAGACGACACACCAATCAACAAAAAGCCAAGATTAAAAGCAATAAGTAGAATTTACTACCTCAAATTTCCAGATGTGAAGAGCTCAATAATCATGTTAATAGTTTTCTTCTCATGATCATCGATCAAGAATTATACAACTTGCTTGTCCATTCTACTTTTAGTTTGCAGAGATATGGAGATTAGAGCACATGTAGTGTATTCATGTATGAAGGTAATTAGTATGGACAAGCGAGATAAAATTGAGAGGATGAAGGGACACGTACGGAGGCACCACAATACAAGGCAACGTGGCATTCTCTTAATTGCACGTTTGGTTCACACTACAAAGTAAGAATGAAAATAAAAAAAATAATGGAAAGGAAAAAAATAAAAAGGAGAGAAGAAAAAGAGAAAAAAATTATTTGGTTGGGAATGAAAAAATAAAAAGGAGATAAAAAATAAATATTTTGACATATATTTTTTAATGGGATAATTTAATATTAAATTACCCCTATTTATTTTTTTATTTACAAAAGAAAAAATAAAAAGTAAATATGTGCTTCTCTCTCTCACACACACACACTCACACACACACACACACACACAAATTCAATTTGCGTCGTCTTTTCTCTTAGCTTCTCTGTTTCTCGCTCTCTCTTTGTTTGGGAGCCTCCAGAAACAAAATCAACATACTTAATCAAACCGAACTCATAGAAGACGAAGAGGAAACCAAAAATCGTATTCCATCTCGTCTTCCCAACTCACAGAGGACGAAGAGGAGGTCAGCAACTGGAACCTCTAGATTTCCTCATCTGGACCGGTGAAGAGGAAGAGACGAATCAAAGAAGCCAGAGAAGACGGACGAAGAGGAGGATGAACCAGAGAAGAGGAGGAAGGAGATGGACAGAGACAAAGGCAATTTTGTAACTCCACCGTATCTTCCATCCTGAAAGTCAGGATTCCAGAGGATTTGGGGAGGAAGAAGTTGTACGATTAATGAGGGAAAATAGTATCAAGAAGAAAGGAGAGGTTCCATGCTGGGAAACAAAGCAAACACAAGAGAAGACTAAATCAGATGGAATTCTGTGTTCCTTTCCCGAGCTGAACGCGAAGCAAACGTGCCATTAAGTGGTTGCATGAAAGGAAATTTGACGACTGAGAAAGGAACTGCAAGGAGCAATTTGCCAGGCAAAATTCAGAGGATTTACTTGAGAGAGAGAGAGAGAGAGAGAGAGAGAGAGAGAGAGAGAGAGAGAGAGAGAGAGAGAGAGAGAGAGAGATTTCTTAAACATTTTTCTTAAACATTCTTAAGAAGTTTTTTACTTAAAAATTTAAGATTTACTCAAAGAATTTACTTAAAACTTTATTTTTCTAAAATTAAATTGTTCTTATCTTGTTTGAAGTTTGGTTAAATTATATATAATACTCTTCCTACTTCGAACATCACACAATTGCATTCCCTCTAATTTATTTTTGTCATTAACATTAACTTACTGCACAATATTTGTTCTTTCCAAAAATAAATTTACTTAATAACTTTTTCTTTTTATTAGGTCTGGAACCTTCTCATAATCCACAATACTTTAATCTCATTTTACTCGAACTACAAGCTTAACAATAAATTACTTAACAATCTTTGCTAGCATAATAAAACTATAATTTCGTGTTAGAAATTAACATTAAATTAATTTCTCTTAAAGAACAAAATTACAATTTCATTTAGAGTAGAAGTTAATTAATTTAATAAAAAATAAATAGAATTAGAAGTTTTTGCTATATATATATATATGTATATATATCAAAATATAAAATAGATGAATTATAATATTTAAGATAAAGAAATTTGGAGCATAATTTAAGAAAATATAAAACAAAGATTTGTGTGTGTGTGTGTGTGTTGGACGTTGGGAAACAATTTGTCCAAAATACAGATCAAGGAAACATTTCGTTGGGCTCAATAGCGTAACAAACAAAGATCGGCCCAAACTATGACACAGATTTTTGATGGTCTTCGACCAAAAACAAAATATAATTTTGGGTCAAATTCAAATTTCTCTACCATTTTTTTTGGTCAAATTGGTGTTATATATTTATAATTTTTAAATAACAATATCACACGAGAAGAAAAAGAAGACTCAAATCTTATATTACTTGAACTACAAGTTTAGTGGTTGTATCTATCCTATTACTGGGGAGTGCAAAATTTAAATGAAGCCTAAAGCACATGTACATGAAATAGAAAAAAAGAAAGGCTAAACTTGCGTGTATAAATGAAAAAAAAAATTTTGTGGTTATCAATTTAGTATACAAAAAAAATTAGTGCTTCAATTTTTAAATATATATATATATATATAAAATATTTCTCAAAAAACTTAAAGAATAATTCTTAATTTATCAATATTAAATTAAAAATATATATCTAATGACTAATGTGTCAATCACAGTTGCACCAATATATTTATCTGTTTAATAATTAGTCAGATTTTTAAAATATTAACTAATATCTCTAGTGACATTGTTATGAAAATTAAAGAATGTTAGGTTAATAATTAACAATAAACAAAGAATAACCATTGAATTTAAAACTTAAGTAGTATGGATTTAAGATTTGTGAGTTATGGACCATGATTTGAGTTCCTTGTAGTAATACAAAAAATAAACAAAGCATAAGAGCGTGCACAACAAAATTCAACATTAGTAATGATAAAAAATAATATTATAATGAATAGAGTCTAATTTAACAAAGTAAAATATTATTGAAATTAAACCACTAAAAACTAACGTAACATTTTTACCTTAAATAATAAATATCTTATGATATTAGAGAAAAATTAAATGGCTAAAATAAAATGAAATATAATTAAGAAATTAAAGAAAAATATAAGATAAAATTAAAAAAAAAAAGAGATAAAGTGATAAAGAATAAAATTGAAAATAAAAAAGAAATTGTTATCCAAGGTTTAACTTGAGCCCAAAGCCAGCGTCCTACACCTTCTCCTTCCTGAGAGTGTAGGCTTATTCTGCCGATCTCCATTGGCTTTCGGAAATACGATTTCGAAGTAATGGGTCAGGGAACTCCGGGTGGTCTGAACCGCCAGGGTCTTGGAGACAAGAAATCCAATGGAGGGGACAAGAAGGACAAGAAGTTCGAGCCGGCAGCGCCGCCGGCACGAGTTGGTCGCAAGCAGCGGAAGCAGAAAGGCCCTGAGGCGGCGGCTCGTTTGCCGACGGTGACGCCCCTCACGAAGTGCAAGCTCAGGCTCTTAAAGCTGGAGCGAATCAAGGACTATTTACTAATGGAGGAAGAATTTGTGGCGAATCAAGAGCGCCTCAAGCCTCAGGAGGAGAAGACCGAGGAGGATCGGTCTAAGGTCGATGATCTTAGAGGTTCCCCTATGAGCGTTGGTAACTTGGAGGAGCTGATTGACGAGAGCCATGCGATTGTCTCGTCTTCGGTGGGGCCGGAGTACTATGTGGGTATTTTGTCCTTTGTGGATAAGGATCAGTTAGAGCCTGGATGTGCCATATTGATGCATAATAAGGTATAATGTACTCCTTTTGGTGCTTAACCGTGTAGACTAGGTCTTTTTTCCGCTCTACTTGTATATAAGTTTATTGGAATTTGGAATTGCTTATGTTTGAGCCTGAGGTCAAGAACTTCAATACAGATTGAGTAATGGAACTCTGGAAGTTCATTGTAACATTGGCTCCAGTGTTTAGTGAAAATGTAGTATATTTCTAGAAGGCGAAGCAGATGAGGAAACGGTATAGACTTAGAATTTGGATTATGGATTGGGTTTTTGTGCATACTTAGTTGGCCGAGGTTACAATATGGTTGAGAATGTAATAAAAGCAGTTACTTCTAGT
Source organism: Biancaea sappan (assembly GCA_037074585.1). Classification (NCBI taxonomy): domain Eukaryota; kingdom Viridiplantae; phylum Streptophyta; class Magnoliopsida; order Fabales; family Fabaceae; genus Biancaea; species Biancaea sappan. Next base: position 48,986,345 of record CM073496.1, on the reverse strand, counting down.
CCCCTCCTCAATTGGGAAAGACTGATTATATAACATGTCAGGAACTATGACTTTAGGGTCGTTGGATACTATTTTTCAGATGACTATATTGTGGACCGGCAATACATAATCTTATTTTGATATGAAAATGAAGTATTAAAAGCTGCTGTTTAAAGAGGTCCACTGATAAGCTATGCTATTTTGAGGGCGTTTTGATAATAAATATCATGTTGCTTAATCTTTTGCCCATGTAACTGAGACGTATGTTTGTATGTAGGTATTTATAACACCGAAGTTTATGCCGAAAAATTGTTATTACAATTGATATCATGTTGGGTTTTAAACCTTTTGAAGATTTGATATTAATTTATTGATGCTCATTGAGTGTGCATGTGTCACTTGTTTAAGGTTTTTACTATTCATTGACATCATTCAGGAACAGGAATTTGATGTATCTGGTGTTTAATGTTGTTTAGGAATGCATGTCATTGTAAATGTTCCATAATCAACAGGAAACTTAAACAAGGGTGCTGACCTATTTTAATGAAGAAGTGATTCACTTGATTGACGTGAGAGATGTAATTTAATATTGTCATTTATTTGTGAAGAAGTGAATTGATACTTTTATGGATACCTGAACATGAACTCTGAGGGAGGGTGGGAAAGGATATGGGTGAAACATTGTTTTTAAGAATATCTTCTCCTTCAGCAAATGTGACCTGGAAGTTGTCAAAATCATTTTTTGCGGTATTTCACGAGTTACTAACTCTTGTGATAGTTCATATGATGTAGGAGATTTCATAATTATCTCATTATAAGTGGTTCTTTGTCAGGTTCTTTCTGTTGTTGGACTCCTTCAAGATGAAGTTGATCCAATGGTCTCTGTCATGAAGGTTGAGAAGGCTCCTTTGGAATCTTATGCTGACATTGGTGGTTTAGATGCCCAGATACAGGAGATTAAGGAAGCAGTTGAGCTTCCCTTGACACATCCTGAACTATATGAGGACATTGGTATCAAGCCTCCCAAGGGGGTCATATTATATGGAGAACCTGGAACAGGGAAGACCTTACTTGCAAAGGTGTGTGTTTATTTCATTTGGCTGTTGGATTTAATTTCAGAATCATTTGTGTCTCACATTTTCTCCATATTGCATGCCCTTTATATTTAAGCTGAACATGTTCCACTATGATGGTTGCATGAATTATGGTGAGTTAAATACTTTTCTCAAATCTGTCTGAAAAGGAAATGTCATGAGACTTGCTTGTCATTAAATGGATTGTATAGTTTAAATTTGACATTTTTTTCTACATGTTGTATGTATCTGTATTAATTATCAATTTTCTCAGGAAATCCTCTTGTTGGTTTCTAGTTATAGTCGGTGGCTTACATGTATTAGAGGACATTCTATAAAAAATTCCCCTTTGGACTTTTAACTTGTCATTGATGTTAAGATAAAAACCTGTGATAAATGAACTTAATATTAAAAACCTTACATAAATGCGGTAAGAACCACTTTCGCATGAAATATGAATCTCAATTTCCTGCATGATTTACTATCTGCACTCTCTCTCCCCCCCTCTCCCCCCTCTTCCTTTTCTCTCTTTGACTTAGCTTTTAGATTTTCTCCAAGGCACCTTTTCAGGGTGGTTTTACAGGAGATACACATGTAAAATATGGTTAATATTGTAATGATATCACTATATTGGGGATGCATTGTATACTGTACATCACAACTTCTCAGAGTTGTTTATCGCTTTCTGGTGGTAAACTTAATTTTATAATTCTAAAGCAGAGTTAAGTTGTACTATTTGTTTGGGGAAAGCAATTGACAATACCTATTTTCCTTCTTCACTCAAAATGTGATTCTGAGCGTTGCCGATTTGTGGTTCTTTTCTCTTCATTACTGCTAGTAAATGGACAACTAGTTAGGTCTAAGTCAAAGAATTGTGCATTTTCAGGCAGTGGCAAACTCTACATCAGCAACATTCTTACGAGTTGTTGGTAGTGAACTAATACAAAAATACCTGGGAGATGGTCCAAAGCTTGTGAGGGAACTATTCAGAGTTGCTGATGACCTTTCTCCTTCTATTGTCTTCATTGATGAAATTGATGCCGTTGGCACAAAAAGGTGAGCTATGGAATACCAAATTACCAACTTTAGGAGTCATGGAACGCATAGAAATCCTTTTGTCTTCCTTTTCTGACTGTGGTGGGGGCTGTAAGATTGATGCCATGGATCATTTTGTACTTTTAGGATTGTCCATTCCTGCATCTGGGAGCTTACTTATTAATATGTCTAACAGGTATGATGCCCACTCTGGTGGAGAACGGGAAATTCAACGGACTATGTTGGAGTTGCTGAACCAATTAGATGGCTTTGATTCAAGAGGAGAAGTAAAAGTAATTCTTGCAACCAACAAAATTGAAAGTCTTGACCCAGCTTTGCTGCGACCTGGTCGAATAGACAGGAAGATAGAATTTCCTCTTCCTGATATCAAAACAAGGAGACGCATTTTCCAGGTAGGCAAGACTAATTTTGTGATTTATGAAACTGCAGTTTGAGCTGATTCTCTGTGATAGCTTAATATGCTCAATCTACTTCAGCATGATTGACAAGACCTCATACATGTGAAATTTAGATACACACATCAAGGATGACATTAGCTGATGATGTCAACTTAGAAGAATTCGTTATGACCAAGGATGAGTTCTCTGGAGCTGATATAAAAGCAATATGTACTGAATCTGGTTTACTTGCTCTACGAGAACGGCGGATGAAGGTTAGAAGCATCCTATACTCTCTGAAATTGCTGGAATAATGCTATACTTTGTTGCTTGTTTGGAAATATGAAGTTGGGCATTTTGACGGTCCCATATTGATCTGACTTCATCTATTAAGCAAAGAATTAAGAAATGAATAATAGCATAGGTTGGAATGGAGGAGGGGTTATGAAGAATTCCCCTAAAAATATGCCTCATAGTGAAAGAAATGAAACATCTTACTAGGATTTATGTTTATGAAGAATTCTATGATGCATGCATGTTGTCCAAGTTATTCGGTGCCAAAACCTGAAGAACACAAATTGGTGTTGGCGGGCATCTTTCATTCTCCCTCACCCCAAACTAAGGAAAGTTCTTACTGTTTTCGACCTCCCTCTCTACAAAGTAACAAAACTAGAGATTAAAATTCCTCCTTCAGTGAGTGAAATTTGGCTTCTTTAATAGTGAAATCAGCACGTTTCACTTTAGATTCATGGTAAGAAGACTCCTTGCTGCAATGCTGCCCGTTTGAAGCAGCACTCAGTCTGCTTTTGTACATATGCATGATCTTAAGATTGGGTGCTCTTAGTATATTTTTTGGTCGACTATGTGCCTTATTGAAGTGATTCTGTTCTTGCATCTCAAGCTCTTCTGCTTGTTTGTATTCGTCTGTCGAAGTTTTTTTTTCCCCCTCTTAAAATTGTGCCTTAATAGCTGAATGTATTTTAAATTTTGGATCCCATTCTTCAGGTAACGCATGCCGACTTTAAGAAGGCAAAGGACAAGGTGATGTTTAAGAAGAAGGAAGGCGTGCCCGAAGGACTATATATGTGAAATTTCATCCTCCAGGGACCAGGCTCCATGTTACTCCTTTTTATTCTTTTTTATATATTTTTCCTCTTGTCTTTATGTTCTTATTCTCCGAACATGAAGTTGAGGTTTATCAATACGTAGGCTCGGGCAATGTCAGTTTTATGGAAACATTGGATTGGAATCATAGCTCATTATTAATTTTAGTTTAAAATGTATTCTTTGTATGTCTTAAAAATTTGATGACTTTGGCCATTACCTTCGTTATTAAAGAATTTCTTCTTCCACCGCGAGGGTCTCAGACATTAAAATAAATTCGAAGATGATCAACAAGGTTAGTCGGTTCCATAGAAAACTACTTTTTTCTTCTCTTAAGAATGTTGAGAAATTATATTAATTTGAATTATTCTACACCAACTTTGGTTTATTTAAGCGTTGGGTAAATGCTATAGAGCACGAAATTTGTCCTACGCAACGCAGTTTTATAGTAAGTGCATGTGTGGATGGGCGTTCATAAGTAATAAATGCACAGTTGGAGAGGACAGACTCATGTTTGTACAAAAATAATTATGTTTGAATATGTGTTGAATTCTTCAGTCACAATTGATTCTAGTTCTAAACTCATGTGAATGCAAGTGGTTCTGAGTAGATTGTCTGCACAATTGATTATGGATACTGAGGCTTCAAGACTATGCAAACTCTTATACTTGTCTGTTATCTTTCTTTCTTTGCATTTTGTCCATTTGAATATTTTTACCATTCCTTTGTTGTGGAGAGAAAGAGGAAGAGGAGAGGAGGCTGGCGAAATAAACACGATGGTGCAGGTCACCAGTCACCAGTCACTAATCTCTTTTGGTTGCATCAATCGTCGATCAATGGAAGAGGAAGAGGAAGAAAATATGAAGGACCTCAGACTCAGGTCATTGATCACCTCTGGTTGCAACCATGGAAGAGGAAGAGGAAGAAAATATGAAGGACCTCAGACTCACAGGTCATTGATCACCTCTGGTTGCAACCACTATGACTCGGAGGATTTCGTTGCTGGAGAAAATGCTGAAGGGAAGGAAGAGAAAAGGATTAATTTGGTTAGTCAAGAATTGATAGTAATCAATACCCCTCACAAGTAAATATAGAGGAAGACTCTAGAGACTGGACATGCACCAATTCTCCAATTAATTAGCTTGGGGGGCCATTTTCTTATGAGCTTATTACTATACAACTCACCTACTGTAGAGGAGGATGCCATAAAAGAGTTTCATTTTTTCCGATTAACTCTTGTTTTCCATTGTTGGAATCTTCCTGAAACTAAATTCTAACCACTATCGATATTTACTTTGCCTTCATCAGAATTTGGTTATCGAATTTAGTCTTCTATATTTTGCCTTTTGCTAATTTTCTTGACATAGTGTAAATGTTTTTCTTTCTTTAAGTGCAAATGGTTTTTAAGTTAGGTTGAAAGGGGCCCAAGCGCTATTAGCCTATCATCTCCAAAATTTAAAGGAATTATTTGCATTTTGCCCAAAAGAAAACATTAATAATCAAGGTTCCAATATATTAAAAACATGAATTGTGATTGTACTCACATGAATGACAATGTCAAAATCTGGTATCTTTAACGCATTCCAATCATATACAAGAATGCTCTCTATTATTGTACACATAATAGGGAATTCATCGCATTACAATATTGTTGTTTTGTATTCTTGTTGAGCAGCAATTATATACAAACGGACAACAATTCATCATTCCTCCTATATAACAGCTTGATTCTCACCGACGTTGTTGTTATCATTACTGTTGTTCTTCTTCTTCTTCCTCCTTTTAATCCAAAATAGTAAACGGCTTTATAGGAATAATAACAATCACGAAAAGAATAGCACCCCAAGCAGAAGCCAAAGCATTACCCATCTTGTAAACCTTCCCCAAAATATGATTAGGATTTAGGAGTGATCAAACCCTGTGCCCACATGAAAGTAAGCCCCAAGAACGTGACAGACACAGACATGGCAATGGTCAGCATCCACATCATGACCTTATTCTTCAGCGGAAACCCAGTTATCAGAAGCAACACTACAAACAGCGAAGAAAAGAAAGACGTTGTATTGAAGGTCATGAAGTTCAAAAAGTCATTAGTCGATGCATAAGCCAGAACAGCATTGCCTGCTTTGCAGATCCCATATGGAGTGCATTTGAGGCCACTCTTTATGGTGTTCTCTTGCCACACTCCACCTGGTGGGCTTATTGTTGCCTGAAACGTCATTGTGGCTATCACAGTAGCCACCAACATTAACGTCACTCGAGTCTCCTCTATCCAGTTCCCTTGGTACTGCATGTACTTTACGTATAGTTGTTCCCATCTTCTCCTCCTTCCTGATCCATCTGCTTCTTCACTGCTTTCATTTGCTGCTTCTTGTGTCTGTGTGGTGTCCGTGTCTCTATTCCTCTGAGCTTTAGATTTGGTTAGAATGTCTGAAATTGTGAGGCTTATGAAATCTCTTGGACCACTCTCCACAACATCCAAAGCACTTAAGTTTCTGCTGTTCACTTCATTTATTGCTGTCGCCATTCCAGGTAGCGATACTAAGTATTTTATTGTCTGCCAAAAATCAGAAAAACGCATTATATTCATCATTGTCTTTTCCTATAATGTTGGTTTTTTTTTTTCAATTATAAAAGAAGCGCTGAGTCTTGAAAGTTAATTAAAAGTGGGAGAAAAACAACGTAGAAATTGAACCTTGATACATCAGGTCCTTTTGTATAAAGAATAGAAAATTGTTATATTACTGTTTAAGGTGATATACTAAATTTATAATTAAAATGAAAATATCTCATTTTCGTCCATAATTTCTTTCACAAGTTTGTCTCATATATTTTCAATTAATTTTAATTTTATCATATATAATTATTTCTATTGTATATATCTATACCAACTCATCCAATAAAACTCGTTTATATCATAAGGATCAAAAGATATTTTGCCCTATAGCTAAACTTCTTAGTTGGAGGAGATATTATGTGCTTCCTCCAAGAAAAATCATCATCGTACATGCAGCCGAGAAATTAGAATTTGTGTGAAATCATGAATTAGAAATATGCTTTAAAGACATATAACAGCACAACACACCTTGATTTGCCTGAGCATGACAGCTAAATGCAGAAGAGTGTTACCGTCTTTATCCTTAGCAAGCAGGAATTGTTGATCTGCACTCATGGATTCCACCAAAAACTTGAAGGCTTCCAAACGGTTATACCGAAGGCACAAGTGCAGAACAGAGTCGCCAACAATGGCAGCTCGAGCAGCATGTGGGCATGCAGTGACGAGCTCTTCAATGGCTCCCATGCGTCCCCTCATTATGGCCACGTGGAGAGGAAGCTTGTCGTCTTTGTCCAGAGCCAAGCAAATTTGAGCATCTGCCTGCAAAAGAGCTCTTACGACCTCAGTGTGGCCTTCAGCCGAAGCCAAGTGAAGAGGGCAACGTCCTTCTGAGTCAGCTTCAGATGCCATGCTGGGTTTTCTCTGAAGAAGAAGGTCACAGAACTGTGTGTGTCCAAGCAAAGCTGCCACGTGTAAAGGGGTTTCGGAGAAGGGAGAGAGTGAAACTCAGTTGAGAATAAGAGGGTCTTTCTGGATCAGTGTGTTTAACACACTCACACTGCCATTCAATGATGCCTCATAGAGTGCTCTCATTGGCTCATGCTCTTGATTTGCTTCCATTTTGTGAATCCAATGATGGTATTTGCTTAATTATTACACCCACTGTACGTACATTCCCTACTAATTATAAGTTTCGTCCCAAAATATTAAAACTTTTTTTGAAAGAAAAAAATGCGAAGTTGAGGTCATAACCGAGTAAGTGTAGTTTCATCTGGGAAGTCAACGACGGAAACGCAGTTATGACATTTCTGGGATATTCAGAAAACATTAAGGTTTGGTGGTTACACGTAGCAAGAGACTCGGTTGTAAACAATATTAATAAACAAACGTATGTGTATATATATAGGAAAAATTGTATTTTACTTGCCTAAATTGTTTTTTATGTGTAAAAATTTTTTTAAAATTTTAAAATAAAAATTTTTTTTCAACTTTTATCTTGTACAAAAAATATTTTAAAATTAATTGACCAACTTGTGTCACATTATCAATAAATTATATATCTCACGTGCCATGTTAACTATTTTTTTACAGCACATTTGCCACATCATAGGTGTTGTCATGTCATCCTTGTGATATAGCCCCAAATACCGAAGGCTCTCTCCAAGCCGGAATAGCTCTCTTCCCATGGCCCCCGCACCTGAAATGACAGAAGGAAATCGTACAAGACATTTTTGTCTCCATTATTCCCTCTTCTCGACTTCTCTTCAGTATCAACAATGGTGGACTAATGGATGAGTCCTTATCATTATTTACCAAAACTTCTTTGAAGTATTCGGCAACAATCCCGCAATTGTCATCAAGAGCCTCTTCGTGTTCTCTCTCCAACTCACACAGTTTCGAAGCTTGACCGTCGCTCATCCGCGACAACAATTTCGTGGAGGGTAAGACCACAAATCTATCTAAAATTGAATAATCAAAAGTATTATGTGCTGAATTTGACGATGTAGATGGCAGTATTTTCATTCTCTGTTCATCGAAGCATTAATTGGAAAACTGGGAGAAGGTGGAAAGAAAATAGCTGCTCATAGAGAATGGGCGCAATTTCCGATCGGGCGAACGAAGGGTTAACTAGAAGATTCGAAGGAGACTTAAGGCAACATCTAGTCAACGGTTACGAAGAGAGTAAATGAGAGAGAGAAGGAAAGAAGAAATGGAGGTTAAAGGGAGAGGGAGAAGAAGCTTCTCAGCGAGGCTGAGGGAGGGGGGTCGGATGGTAGAGCTAGAGACGAAAATGGCATTTTTTAGAGAGTCAGCGGCGACATTGAGTTGTTTGAGGGTGATTTGGTTGGAGATTGTACACTGGCGATGAAGAGTGGAAATGAGGCGGCGGCGGAGTTCAAACCGTGAAATGACGTCGGAGATGAAGGCAGTGGTGTGTCAAAGGATCTGAGATGCTGTGGTGGTGGTCATGGTGGTGGTGGTGATAGGAGTGAGAGGACTGAGAAGGGGTTTTGGTGTGGGTTTTTGGAGGACGTAGAAACTTGGGTCATCATTTGTGGGGTTATCATTGTGCGGTTACAGAGACTAAACTTGGGTGTCGGGGTAGTTGGAAGAGAACTGTTCCGCATTGGAGAGAGCCTTCAGTATTTGGGGCTATATAACAAGGATGACGTGGCAACACCTGTTAGGTGGCATGTGTTTTGTAAAAAGATGATTGAGATGGCATGAAGTAAACAGTTGATGTAGTATGAGTTTAGTTCATATCTACATTTAAATGGAAGATTTTTACTGTTTTAAAATTTTAGAAGAATTTTTTACACATAAAAAAATTTAGAGAGATAAAGTGTAATTTTTTCTATATATATATATGTCTTACATTATATCCTCTCCGCCTACCGTAATATATGCCGTTACGTACTCGTCAACATTGTGTTTAATATATATATATATATATATCAAATGACAATACATAGTTCTGCTTTCGTGCTGGTGAAGATTGGTTATTTTTCACAGAAAGGATTAATTATTATAATGGCATTTTAAGGTGGAGAAGCTTCTGACATAGAAAATTCTCTCAGTGCCTCCCCAGCACGTGATCAATCCATTTGTTTTTGATTCACAAGGAAAAGACATCAAAGAGAATCCTTAACGCTGCTTACGTCTTTTGTAAGTGCGGATATAATATCTAATGCTGTACGTCAGGGATTGGGGGTGCCTGCTGTTACTTTTTTATTTGTGGCAATGGTAAAAATCGTTGCTACAAGTTGCAGCAACAGTAAAATTGTTGATATAAATATTAATTGTGATATTTTTTTTAACAAAACTTATAGCAACGGTTTTTAAACTGTTACTGAAACTTATTTATTAGTGTTGGCCACGATTAAAACCGTGGCCAACAGGCAAAGGAGCCTGTTCTTCGGGTACGAAGAGCAGACACCCCCAATCCGTACGTCAGGCAACATATTTGGAGGTTTTGGGCTGCATGATGAGTGTGAGCCTCACATTTATTGTGAATTCTAAGATCACCAAACACGCTGTCTCGCATAAGGTGCCAGACGACAAATCTGATCTCGTAAAGTTTTGGTTATTATTCTTCCAATTTCCTATGGTGTTACTCAATTTTAATTGGATTTAATAATTTACAATTGAGTCTTTATAATTTTAAAAAATTTTAATTTAGTTTCTATACTGTTAAACTGCCCTTAATATTTTGTTAAATTTTGCTCGTATATAACTAACTTGGTATTAGTTAAGGTTAAATTATGGTTATTGTTTTTATAGTTTCACTCAATTTTTAATTTGGTTCATGTAATTTAAAAATTTGTAATTAAGTCTTAATAGTTTTATGATTTTTTTAATTTAATCCATATAATTAAAATTTTGTTAATATTTTAGTGACATGACTTAAGCTAATTTGTCTTAATTATTTAACATAAGTTGTATTACATGTCATATGTTAGTTAATATCACTTAATTATTTATTTTTTAATTATGTCAGTATAAATCGTACACATTTAGAGTGTTAATATTCATACAGTTAGTCACGTTAGTAAAATTTAATGAAATACAAAGAAAAATTTAATAACAATGACTAAATTAAAAATTTGTGAAACTATAAGCACTAAATTATAAATTTTAAAATAATAAGTAGCAAAAGAATAATTTAACCTTATTTTAACACTCTAAATATGTATATGATTCAAACTAACTCACTCGATTTTTTTAACATAAGTGCAGTATATTCAAAAATTTTTTTTACTTAATTATCTGTGTGAGCAGAAGTTTGGTGAAGCCCATGAATGTCTGAGATTGAGATACTATGCCCATAAGCATTTTTTTTCTTTTTTTTTTTCTTTTTTCTTTTTTTTTTCTTTTTGGACTTAAACCCCTAACACAGTAACATTACATAAGTCGCTCAGTTACTGAATTTAAACTTGTTTATTATTTAAGTTACTTAAATTATAAGGAGTGATTCAAATGATGAATAGGTTTGAATTCAATAGTTGAGAGACTTTTATAATATCAAGTGTTTGAGTTCGTAAAAAAACATTCGTGAAAAAAGAAGCTTCAATACTTTTGAACAAGATTAGTCTCATACTCCAACGGTATAAAAATACTGGTTGAAAGAGACAACAATTGAAAAAACATACTTTAAATAAAAAATACACGTGAAAAAAAATTTTATAAACTATAGAACTCAACAAAAAAATTTTATAAACTTCTTTTTGTATAAAAAAAAATTTTCTTTTCAGTTGATCGTTAATTTTACTAACAGTCAACGCTGATTAAAATTTTTTAAATATTACGTCATCTCTCTTTATACATGCAAACAAATGACATGGGCAAAAGTTTCGACCGAAAAATAAAAAAATGGTCCTCATATAAATAAAAAAATCTCCCTTCCGTCAACGAGTTTCTCTCCAACAGCAATGATCTACAACGACCAAGATCCAACACACAAATCGCTAATCCTCCTTCTGCGTAATTGTTCCTCCAGTTTTGGAAGATGCTTCAACTCCTACCTCAGACAAAACGCACACCCCAAAGTTAAGGTGTGGATCCTCTGCTTGGAATTTTCGTGCTTGGAGTTTTAGCAACGGTTTTAATTGTTGCTAAAACTTTCAACAACAAAAAAACTGTTGCTAAAAGTTTTAGCAACAGTTAAAACCGTTGCTAAAACTCCAAGCATCCCTTTTTTTCCAAACAGAGGATCCACACCTCCAAAGTTAAGGGATTTGGGTTCTTTGCATTTTTTTTTTCCAGTCTGGACTTTTACAACAGTTTTTTCTGTTGTTAAAAGTTTCAGTAACAGAATTTTTGTTGCTAAAACTTTTAACATAAAAAAAACTGTTGCTACAAGTAGTATTACACTTTGCGTTACTTTTAGTAATGTAGAGAACCCAAATCTCAAAGTTAAAGCCTGCAATTTCTGACTCTCTCATACCCCATTATTCAACACTGCTCTTTCTCTTTGTATCTTTTTCCCTTCCTCTGATTCTAATTCTCCCAGCCCATTTTTGTTCATAGTTCAGCCAACACTCCCACAATGTCTAGTGCATGAATCTGAGTTAATTGTTCATCCCTCCGTTTCTGAAGCACAGTTTTTCATTGCCATGGCTATAGGTTTGTGCTCTGACTCTGAGGTTTCCAGTGCGGGAATCAGCCCTCAAATCTCCTTCTCGCATGATCTCAAGAACGCAGAGATTGAAGAAGAAGAAAAGCTCATCAGCAGACGAGAGATTTTTTTATTTCAGTGGGGACAATTTTTTTATTTTCATGTGAAATTTTTTTGCCCATGTCATTAGTTTTGTTTAGGTAAACAAAGAGAGATTTTGTGGTACTAAACAAGTTTTAGTCAAACGATGACTATTAATTAAACTAACGATTAATGAGATAAAAGAAATTTTTTATAAAAAAAATAAGTTTGTAAAAAATTTTTATTAAATTTTATAGTTTATAAAAATTTTCTGAACGTTAAAAAAAATTTGTGAAAATAAAGTATATTTTTCTCTTAAAAAAGAAAAAAGAAAATGCAGACATATAGTGTTTGTCACTTGAAAGATATGACTACAATTTACAAATATGCCGGTGAGTTTTGTCTACGTGAATCATTATTTTCTAACATGATACGTTCATGAATGACGTAAATGATTTTTGATGCATTTTTAAACAAATAAAAGAATATTTTTCTAAATTCAAACTAATATCCCTTCCACCGCCTCCGTCTCACACATTAAAATAAATTCAAAGTTAATCAACAGGTTCCTCTTATTCTATACAAAATCACTTTTTTTGAATATTAAAATAGAATTAAACTCTTACATTAAATATAATATAATATTTATAAAAGTATTTTAATAATGTCTGATTAATAAATTTAAATTAATTTAATACAATATATTAATAAATATTAATATACAACTGATATATCTAAATGACTTGGACTTCATGTCGTTTAAAATTAAATTAAAATTTTGAAATTTAAACAAATATATCTATTAAAAATTAAATCGATATAAATGTTCAAATATTTATATATATTTTATTATGTCTTAAAAATGTTTACATGTGATTTTCTAATTTTCAATACAAAAATATAAACTCTTCAAAGGTAACCTATCACGCTTCGAAGCTAATTTTATTTTCTATATTTTTAACATTTTTGGTACAAATGAAACACAAATCTTGAAAAAGGGAGTGGAAAACAACAGTAGAAATAGAAAGATAAAACTTTTTCAATGAAGATGAGTTCATTCTTCATACATGCACTTCAAACTCAACAATGTTGATTCGTCATGCTAATTGGAATGGAAAAATTATGTCACTTGTTAGTATGTTAAAATGAAGCTACATCAGTTGTTACATTGATAATTTTGATGTTGAAGACTAATTTCAAGCGATTAAAAAGTCTTAGAGAATAATTTATATAAAAATAAAATATAAGGATGAATTTATATGTCATGACCTGAAACCGAGACTAGGAGTTTTACTATTCATAAATCTGATTTGTGACTGGCGTGGACAGTTTATTACTAACACTGCCGCAAGCCTAAATTTCTCCTATTAATCCTAGATGGCTTATCTGATTTTAGAACATTATGCTAGAAAAATAATTTAAAATAAATTACCTTACCCTGAATAATGAGGAGGCATCCTCGATCTATGAGCCATTGATTTGACCATTCTTTCGTACATGCAACTGTCAGACGATGAGTCTAAACCACGAACTCACCTATGTTAGTCATATTCTACACATATATGCAATATACATACATATATATATATATATATATATATATATATATATATAATCCACTTGAGAATTTATCCCGCATGATACCAAGCTGTCTGGAGGTATGCTTATATTATCACATCCTGTTATATTCCCCCCTCCCAAAAAAATCATACACATATAGCACACATTAAATGCACGCATCTCTACTCAAGGGTTCACACTCCCATACTATATCTCAAGAGCTTCATCAACGCGAGTTTACATTCTCAAGAATTATCACTCAAGAAATCTTAATCATGTGTCTGGCCTCTTGGGTCATATCTATAACCATAACATGTGTCTAGTCTCTCGGGTCATATCCTCAGCCATAACATGCATATGATTTCTTACATTATGCCCTCAATCATAACATGTATCCCACACACAAAATGTCACACCCCAATAGCACGTGACCGGCACAGAAGGTGAATTTCACCTCACCTCCATAAGCCCATTTTTCTCTTAAGCACATTTGGTTATTATTTTAAATGCAATTAATTTAAATTTGCACAATTTAAGAATTAAAATAGGTGGACTATTTCTTTCTCACAAAAAAAAAAATAAATAAAGTATGGCTAAACTAAGTTTTCCATACTCGTAACAATCATACACATTACATCGCAGAACTAACCTACCCGATTACAGAACTTTTCTAAATTTATACAACTTATTATAAGACTTAAGGATTATACTCTTACTCTGAACAATTGGGAAGGTGATCTTGACGTATACGTCATCGAACTAGAAAATCCTCTATAGTTGAACTTGAAGACAGCTTCTACTTAAGAGAATTCTATCACATTCACATACAATATAGGTATACATATACATCTAAATATACATAATTGATCTAACAATACAATCATCTAAATTTTGGTGTACAAGATATTTATCAAGACATACACATTGAAATCACCTTGCAATTATTAACAAATACATTTAAGATTAAGTCAAATCACATTTCAAATAATTCATACAATTCTAATTTAAGTTCTCAGACATTTTTTGAGTCACATTCATATAAAGTGGTCGTTGCCCTACAGCCCCTATCGTATCCTCCCTTATTTCACCTCTACCCTCAAAGGGACGAATATGTAATCTAACCTTATTTTACCTCGCCCTTAAAGGGATAAATATCATATTTAATACCATGTGGCCTTAGTAGTTTCATTCCACCCTTATTTCATCCTTGTCCTCAAAGGGACAAATCTGTAATTAACCTTTATTTCATCACATGGGATCTCATAACTCTATTTCCATTTCTTTTAAGATCAAATACAATCACATTACACAAATATTGGCAACCATATACATTCCATTTCAAGAAAAGTTCACAATAGTCTCACACTTGCACATTTCAATGCATAATATAAATGTATTAATTTCATGTCACAAACACACACACACACATATATATATATATATAGTACACTTTTAATATACACATAAAATAAGCAAACAAGGTAAGGTAGAATCTCTTACCTCGATTTCAAACTAAAATTTTACACTTCAAATTAGATGATAATTTAACTCTATCGTTTGGCCCCTCTAGAGACCCTATAATTGATCAAAGGTCAGAACTATCCAAATTTGTATAAGTTACGACTTTCTATTTAATAAGCCTATCAAACCTTTGCCAAATGCTATGAAATTTGGGAGACAATTAGTATATGGTTTTATCTAGGTGTTATAAAATTTTCAAGTCAAAATAAGGTCGTTTAGTTATTGCGTAAAATCCAAAATTTACACCTATTTAAAATTCATTTGCACTAAATAAAGTATTGTTCCCATGTTTATTTGACAAAGCAAACTAATTTTAATGAGCTTGAAACTTTCCAGATTAGACTATCACAATAAAAAGAATCTCTCCACAAAATTTCATGAATTCAGGAGTTGATTTGGTTATCCAAAAACACATAAAACCATAAGCATTTAAAACTGTCATATTTTCCCTTCATAGCTCCTTAGTAAATTTTCCTTATTTCCTTTACTTGATTTAAGTTTATAATTCACTTCATCTAAATCTATAGATTAAGAATATATATTCTTCTGAAATTAAATCAACTCCAAAAAACTTTTTAATATTTTCAGTTTAGTCCCTATAGTTTACTATCATGCTTTTTCTCTCTCAATCTTGCTTATTTCAGCTTCTTAATTTTGTTTCAATCCAATTTCATATATCTAGTTGGTTCTACCCAAAATCAAAGCAAAAAGAGAAGAAATTCTTTGATGAACAGTAAAATCACAGGTGAAAAGTACCACCAATTTTCAGCATATATTTCTCATCAAAATTCTCAAATAGTCTCTTTATTTTCATTATGAAACTAGCCAAGAGAGGGAAAAGGGGTTTAAACAGCCTTTAGAGGCCTCAAATACAATAGAATTTCAAATAAATTTTCTGCGTAATAGAAATTACAAATTCTAATTTCTTACCTTTCAATCCTAGTTCTCTCTTTCGGTTTCCTCAATCTTTACTGTCATGTTCCACCTAAGGAAGGGGGAAGAAGGTGGAGGAATGAAGTTTGGTTAACATTTGCTCCCTCTCTCTCTCTCTCAAATTGACTCACAGAGAAGATGGAAGAAGGAAGAAAGAACTCAAGGAAGAAGGTAGAAGGAAGAGAGAAAACTTTCGGGAGGCAATAATTGAAAAAGTAGGAATTTCTCTCTCTTTCCTTTCTTTTTTTTTTGTCCCACTTGTCTCCCCTTTTCTCTATTTCCATATGTGCAAAAAATGAAGGGCCAAAGGTGTTCTTTCTTGGTTTCTTTTAGAAGCCACATTCAATAGAGTAAAAATATCCATGTGGCATAATGGCCTTTCATTACTTAAAATATATTAAACCACTCCTCTTACAAATTTTAATTCACTTGGGCTTTATGAAAATTGTAAAATTTCCTAATTACATCCAAAAATCCAGAATTTATTTTAATACTCTTTATTTGATCTTTTTCACTAATAAAATAAAATAAAATATTCATACAACTTAATAAAATTTTTAAACAAGTCCTTAACAATTCATACATTTTAAATTTAATTCCTAAATTAAATAAATTCCAAGTTGACAACTCATTGTGAAACCTTGGGTATTACACAAAACAATACAAACAACCACATACAATACATTATGCAACAATTATATGCAATGCATTTTCATATCTCCCACACTTACCCCATTGAGGCTAGTCCATAATTTCCTCCTTGAATTGTCATTTCTCAATGAGTTTATTTCAAAGGTTTACCCCTCTGTTCCCACTTATTTTAGAGGTTCACCCTTTTGTTCCCACTCTCTGATATTCACCAAAGGAATATCTACATCCTTTGATTACTAGTCGATTCCCTCTCATAGAATGAATATGTAAATGATAATATGCAATGTTTATCCTGCACTTACCACATTGAAGTCCACCTCTCAATGGGTTTATTTCAAAGTTCACCTTTCTGTTCCCACTTTTTGACATTCTTCCCAAGAATAACCATATCTTTAGGTTACTAGCCAGTTCCTTCTCATAATATGTATATGCAATGCATTCACACAAATAGAACACAACGTAATCCATACAATAACAAATTCACCATCCCCAAATAACCTCCACTATACACATCACTCATAATTCATTTAACAATTAAATGTATATAGAACAATTTAGGAAAATAAATCCTAAAATATAAATATACATACATATATGTACATATCTATACCAAGGAGAGCTAGATCCTTCACTTGGATTCCACGCTCTCTCGGCTCCTACTTTGCATCTCGACCATCCCTATCAAGTAACTACGTAAAAATTTATCAAGATTACAAAATAGAAAAATTTTCCTATTACTAATCCAGACCTTTATTTGCTTCTTCAGTCATAACTCTTAATTGATAATGAATTTCCAAATGAAACTTATACCATTGGAAACTAGACTCAAAAAGCTTTCAAACGATATAAAATTTGCTAAAAACAGAGTCTAGATGAAAGAGTTATGACCATTTGAAAATGAACTAAAAAATACTATAGCCTGACGTCAGCATGCTTGGCTACACACACTTGGCACCTGGGCACTATACCTCACACCTGAGGAGCCACACCTGGCTTAGCGCCTGAGGCGCCACGACCTTCTTCTTCCCTAAAATTCTTGAAGCTTGGCGCTTGAGGCGTCGCGATCATGACTCACTCGTTTTCCTCTGGGTTTTGGCTCTGATCCGGCCAAATCTCTATCGTTTTTTATGATTTCTTCCATAGACTTTTATTCTTGGTATCTAAGGAGCATTTAGACACCAAAACTCCTAATTTTTATCAACAATCCAACCCCCAATTTTCAAATCTACCCCAAAAGTTCTAAAACTCAAAAATAGGAAAAAAAAATCCGAGAAATCGAAATTCCTATCTTAATTTCTTACTTTCCCTACGTTGCTTGGTTGTTGGAGACTCACCCTATAGCCAGAGTACCACTCCTCAAAGCTCGGTTGATGGATTTGGGTGGAAAGAGAGTAGAGAGAAGGAAGGGAAAAAGAGAGAAAAGAGAGAGTGAGGAGAGGGAGAGAGAGAGAGAGAGAAAATGAGAAAATAAAGAAAAATAGGCAGGGCCACGTATATATATACTCATTCATGGTAAAATTATTACTTTGCCCTTCAGTCAACCCTTGGTCAAGACTGATAAAAGCAAATCTATAATATTCCACCTCAACTATTTTCAAATCCTAGGTGTCATATAATTTTTTCTTATTTCACTTTAGTCCCTCGTTGGATTTAATTAGTCTCCTAACTCCTTCAATGCCATGAATACACTCATCAGTTCTCCACTACTCAATATTCTACACATCTTACCACTTCTAAAACTCATATTTTTCTTACTACGCAACGAAAAAAATTTCCTCCACTTGAATTATTTCACAATAATTAAATTTTAAATAATACCCAAAAATTATTAGTATTACATTATAATTTTGATGAAATTATAAGGATTAAAATTATAATTTAATTTAAAGTTAATTTAAATTTAAAAGAACAAAAAAAATAACTTTATTTTTTAATTAAAAAATTCAGATATTGTTTGTTTCCCTTATATTCGGAGGGTTTTAGGGCTGGACTACAGTACATCAGTCCAGTTTTTGGTCTTTGAAGTATCACTGCTTTCTTCTTTATCCGTGTGTGTCTCCCACTCCCTCCGTTACCACAACCAAGCTCCGGTGAATCGTCCTCCTCCGCTGAGTTTAGCTGACTCTATCGACGATTCTCTTGGTCCCTCCTTCTGTTTCAGCCTCTGTCCCCCCTTTTCGGTTCATCCAGTTCAATGGGTCATCGACAATGTCAAGTTTGCAATGAAGCACAATCAAAGTACAAGTGCCCTTCTTGTTATGCTCCTTAGTAAGTAAACCTCTATAGTTTCTTCCTGAACCCTTTCTTTGCTCCCTTTTTCGAATTATTGAGAATTCTTATTCTCTAATTTGGTTTTCTCCCTTGCTCTTGCAGTTGTTCTCTGGTCTGTTTTAAGAAACACAAAGGTATTGAATTTGTCGTTGTCTCTTTCTGGGTGTTCTCATTGCTTAATTGTTTGCTTCTTGTCTGTCTGATCCACGGCATATAGCTGGAGCGAGGGGAGTGTACTGAGTATGATATGAGACGCGGCATTCTCCCCACACTCAATAATTGAAGCACAATGTTTCACTTGATTAAATGAAATTAAAATCATGAGATATATTGCTTTTTCGTGGGAAATTTTATTTTATGAATTTTCTTAAAAGTTCTTAGCATTTACTCTTCACCTTAGAGTTTTAACACCATCTTGCTTTAGAAGTCCTTTTGTCCAAACTGGGAGGGGGGGGGGGGGATGGTTTTCGCCATTGGCATTGTTGCAACTTGGCTTTCTCTAATATGACATTGAGAACAAAAACTGATCAGAGCTCATTCCAATGGTGCAGAAATTCCATGTGTCAAGCCACCATCTCCAGAGGTAAAAACAAGTAAGAGTTTTATTGACTTATAAACTGCTTTTGCTGATGAATTTTGCAATAAAATTTGAAGTTTTATATCCTGTTTCTCCATTTTTTTTTTTTTACCTACTTGAGGATTTTTTTTGCGGTAGTTGTATACAAAATTTGGTACTCTTACTTTTGGTTGAAATTCAAGTGGTTTGTTTGTTCTGACCTCGTAGAATATTGCACTCATTCCTTGGAGTCT
Source organism: Biancaea sappan (assembly GCA_037074585.1). Classification (NCBI taxonomy): domain Eukaryota; kingdom Viridiplantae; phylum Streptophyta; class Magnoliopsida; order Fabales; family Fabaceae; genus Biancaea; species Biancaea sappan. Next base: position 48,966,758 of record CM073496.1, on the reverse strand, counting down.
GTTCCTTTCTTTCTCCTTTATCTCCAAATTCTGGCATCTTGTTTGTACTTCCCTATTTTAGATTTCAATACTCACTGTATGTGGGTAGGCAATGCTTTGACTGTCATTTTCTCTTTTAAAAACAATATTGGGTATTTTTTATTTGTAAATATTGATGCACAGGTCAAATTGTTAATAATGGAATAATATGTTTCCCCTTTCAAATTATCCTCTTGGAGCACTATTTTACATTCAAAGTTCAAATAGTGCAATCTAGGATGTTTAAGTTGGCTCGGACTAGCTTTCATATAATAATTCGTTGCTCTTAGGAACTTTGGTGATTTGATGTTTGTTTCTGTATTATTGATCAGCTGCTGTTTCGGAACCACATGTGCAAAAGCCGTTACTTGTTGATGAAACCAGTGAGGTGCTGCAAAAATCCCAACTAGAGGCTATAGGTATGATATTTAGGAACCTGCTCTGGCAGACCTTCTCTCTCTCTCTACCACACGTACATACACTCACATATATTAACTGTCAATCAGAGTGGGGTGTCTGCTATACCAACATATATGGCATTGGCAGATATACTGCATAGTTTCACTACACTAGTCTGGCGTTAATTCTTTATCATCAATATTTCTTTGTAAACTTACCAGAAGTTCCTCCTACAGGCAGGGTCACATTAATATGAAGATTGGTTAATTGTTTTTCTTTTTTTTCCTCCTTTTTGTTTTTATAACGTGATTATATTCTTTGTGCAGCTTCTTCCAGTGAGATTCGCAGTGCTTTAAATGACAAAGCCCTTCAAGAACTAATTTGCGGTATTAATTGTTCCCCAGATGCAGAGAATGTAAGTTGATCTCTGCTCGAATGCTATTTTCTAAAATTTACCCTTTTCATATATATATATATACAGACATACATACATGGAGAAAATTTATATAAAGTTTCTTATAATTTTACTATCAAGTTCTCCACTTAAATATAGTAACATGTAAAAAGTTCTTTGAAAAAACAATCATGCAATAATGAATTGTAAAAAATATAAAGTTGTTTTTTGAAGACCATACACTTGTTCTAATTGGAGAACCTAATAGTAAATATATAAGAAAATGCAACTAAATTTTTTCCTCTATGCATATATATTGGCTGTTACGTGACTCACAAAGCAATCTTAGACCATATTAAGATCTCTAATTCAAATACTGATTACTGAGTTAAAGAGATTTGATTTTAAAAATTTGTACCACTCTGACTAGGTACTTGATAAAGCTATGGCAGAGGAACCAATTCGGTTGTTCATGGAAAAGGTAATGGAAGGATTAAGTTTTAAGTGACATTGGGTAATCCCGGAGCTTTCAATTGTCTTCAACCTTACTCTACTCATTTTCCTATGATTTCCAGATTCTATCAACAATCAATCCTAACTACAAGTAGCTGTTTGAGGGAGAAGAATTTGTGACAGAAAGTTAAGTATGTAAAGATGCAGCAGATGAATCTCCAGAATATGCCAGTTTTGTCTCCCAAAGATTTATTTATTTATTTTTATACTGTTTCCTCTGATTTAGTTATTGATGAGAATTGAGATAGGGATATTTATGATCCCTACGTGTAAGATTGGTTCAGTGGCTAAGCTAGAGTGTGAGTGAGAAGGGTGGAGATGGAATCCCCAATTTCCATGTGTTTCCTTTTGCTTGACTCTTGGAACCAGACTTCACTGGACTTCTCGTTCTAACTACCAAGACATGGTTTTCATGTAGATACAATCTGATCCACCCTTTTTGCATGACATTAAAAACATTATGGTAAATGTATTATTATTTATTTTGTTCTACTTTTTTCTAATCAACTTCTGATTGAAATAATGACGTCTGTCTTGAGATATTCGAGTGTAAAATTGAACCGAAGTCAGATCGATCCATATGCATCATTTATTCAATAAATAATTATGATAGTAAAATAGTTGATATTATTAATTAGGAGGCAGAAAAAAATGATACCAACAAGAATTATACTTTTACTTAGGAGAAGATTTTATTTTATAATTCCCTCACTTTATAATGGCCTGACACATTGTTAACTAAACAAAAGAACATAAATCTGAAGCAAATTAGTCCCGTGATTACAGCGATATATAGTTGTACACGAATTTTAACTGCATGCATCTATCTGGTTCCTCTTCCCGTATCAAAGAACGGGGTATAAAAATTTAATAAGGGGAGGGAAAAAAATAGTCCTATAAGGGAGGCAACAATTTGTGAGTAGGGATTCTCTGCTGTACTGCACTACACTATCTGATGGCTTTGACAGCCTACCATACATCAGACGATGCTGGGATGTGCAGTACAATAGAATATCCCGACTTATAATTCACATGTTAGCCTTGTATACTATAGATTATAGATTAGCTTGCTACTGAGAACTGCTAAAAACTTCGTTCTCGCACTACAAAACTTGGCAGCAATGATGTAGATGCCGGAAAACCAAACCTGCAATCAGTGTAAACAAGTCCATTGTTAATTGCATTTATCCTTATTTCACGCTATGTAACTCATTCAACACTTACAGTGCAATACCATTGTGAGACCTGCTGGTATCAACGCTGTCTGATCAGCTCTTGATTGTAACCACCAGAGAATCATCTATTTTCTGATTAGCATCAAGAAAAATTAACATGCTTAGAAATATTTTCTGAATACCACCACCACACATGTAGACTTTATCAATTTAAAATCCCATTTTCATGGAGTAAACCAGTAGACCTCCAGAAGCTTGTGACACAAGTTCACAGTATGAACAGATTGAAACCATAAGACCCCGTTCCTCCATTATCAATTGTCCTTTCATTGTCAATGCAGTTGGCGAAATCTTTGTAGAATACTACTAAGCGTATTTACCTGACTGATGATTTTCTGGATTCTCATGGCCCCTACTGGTACTTGGCTTGCTGGCATTTTGTTGCATCATTGTCTGATTCTGTGCAAGGAAATGGACCTCATCAATCACATGCAGTTAAATTCATTTAACTTGATCTTGCTCTCAACTAAAAAAAGAAGATACTAAGCAGAAACCCAAAACCTGATTTTCTTTTTCTTTTTTGTTTTTTTCCTTTAAGGGTGTCAAAGGTAAAGAGAAAAAGAATTGATCAAGAATCAATATCAGGGATTTCCGTCATGGATGAACAATTGACACATGATATTCAGTAAATCAAGTATTCTATTGGTGATGTGCCCCGAAAACCCTTAATAAAAAGGTATGGCATATCAGAGGACAAAATTACCTGCATCATTAATTGTAGGTGCATCTGGTGGGGACCAAGGCATTGGTGATAAGAATCAGTGAGGTTTGGGATCCGTGACTGAGTTGGATCAGATGCAGCAAGAGCAGTATGCATATTATCTGACTGGTTTACAGGTTGGATTCTGGATAAATCAGGAGCAGCAACGTGGGCCATATGGAAAGGAGGCACAGGGAACCTTGGTCCCAAATGAGCAGCCGCAGTGGCTGCTGGCATGGCCGAAGCAGTTGCAAACATATTGGGAAATGGCATCACTGCGGGCCTATTCATTCCCATTTCCATGCCCATGCCCATTCCCATTGCTGCCATATACTGCTGCATTCCTGGATACATCATAGGCACCATACCACATCCCATGGACATCATCTGCATAAGTAAATTCCACTCTTGCTCTTATCCGAAATCATGATATCTGAGTATGACCTTTCACTGACACACCATTATTAAGCTGTTGAATTCCTATTCCTATTTAATTGTGTCTGTCATGCCTAGCCTTAAGTACCCTTCCTCCTAAAGCCCTCTAGAAGCTCAACAACGGTGAATGCTGGTTAACTGGTTAAGTTCTTCAGAAGCCATAATGAAGTAGGTTGCTTGTTTTAATGTCCAACCGGAGGAAGATAATGCTTTCTCACCAAAACATCTTGTTAATATAAGCTAATCTGCCTTACATTTTAATAAACTAGATAATTTATAGCTTTTTTTATCTAGATATCCTATAGAACATAATATATGCATTTTCGACATCAACACAATTCAAAGTCAGAAGAAAGGAATAATCTACCTGCACTTGTAACTGCAATGACTTCAAATATTCTATTGCTTCATCCAGCATTGAAGCCTTGTCAGACTATAATTCAGAAAAATAACTAAAATCAGAAGCTGCCACTTGGAACAAGTAAAATCCAAAGTTCTGTTCCTAATATCTTAAGAAAAAAGTACTCAGAAACTCAAACTGCCCGTTGACCTTATTGCACCGAGGAATAAGTTCTTGTAAAGCTCTCATCTTCTCATTAATCCTATCTCGGCGCCTCTGCATATGAATGCAATTTGAAGACTTTCAGATTATGAACAGAACAGTACAAAAGATGTTGATTCGCTAAAGTAATTATGGTACTGACCCTCTCCGAGAGATTATGGACCTCTGCAGCGCGAGATCTCCTTGTTGATTTCGATCGACGAACTTGTTTTCTTGCTTCCGCAGATTCATAATCGACATCCTTTTTGGCAGCCAGCCAAACAGAAATAAGAACACGCACAAAAGAAAGAAAAAGCATAGAACAGAAAGTAGAATCAGAAAGACAGCAAATTTGATATCGAATAATTGATCTGCCTCGTGCCTCTTCCAACTTATATTGGGTCCACTGGTTTGACATGTCCATGAATGTATTACCCATACAAAGCCTCTTGGCAGCTTAGACCCTTTTGCATAATTAGGGTTTCATCAACGAACCATATCTGTATGTACAGTCAGTCATCATAACCTTACTAAAGCAGAGTCCTTTCTTTCCAAACCCAACAAAATTTTAATTTTTTTTGACGAAACTTCTCGCCATAGAAATCTTCAAAATCTTGCAATTAAATATATTTTTTTAGAATTTGAGAATAACTTGAATACTTGTGTATTATTTTGCCTTGTAAAGAGACTAATAATTTGATTCATTTTTATTAGAATCAGTTTGATTCGATCATGCAAACACTGTAACAGTCCCATTGACGTTACTAAACAGTACTGAATGTCTGACACACACTGAAAGACTGATAGATGTTCAACTCAATGCAGGGCGGGTGCTCACGTTAACCCACGTCACCAACTACGCGCACGATAGGCGAGGCCATTGCACAAGGAATTTGTGAGTGCCAGAGTAACAGGAAAAAAAAAAGCGTGAGAGAGTACTCACTCACCTCGCTGTGGCACTCGGAGTCATCGGCTTCCCGGCCTTTCCGTTTCCGATCCTCCGATGGCGACTTGTGAGCCGGTTCAGCACTGCCACTCGATCCTCCCGGAGAAGACGTCTCCGTCATCTCGCACGCCATCGCGTCCCTTCCTCCAGTCCATCCGCCAGCGGTCGTCGTCGAAGGCGCCGCCACACCAGTAGTGCTCATGCTTCCACGGCATGCGTCTCCTTCCGTTGGCTCCGCCGAGCTTCTTACAGTCTCCGAAACTCCAGAAGCAGCCGCCGCCGCCGCAGCAGCCGCGGCTGGAGTATCGCAGGAATCCACCACCGTGGATTCCCTCGCCGCGTTCCTCGAACTCGATGGCCCGGGTTCAACTCTCGCGTTGAGTTTCGAGAACTGCACGGAGTCGTGTATCGTCTCCGGCTTCTTTGCAGGCAGCATCGGTGGCCAAGGAGCCACCGACCTCGACGGCTGCCGGAGCTCCGTCACCTGAGATGTGCGGACATTGGTGTTCATGGTCCTGTTGTTAATTTGGTTGCTATTATTGTTGATTGTAGGTGGCGAATAGCAGAGGTCGGCGCAGAAATTGTGATCCAAGGGAGAATCGTCGACGATGGGATTGTGGAGCCAGGAAGCCATTTCGTCTTCTTGCATGAACACATGTTGGCTGTGGATATTTTCTACTTGCTGTGAGTGACGATTCTCAATCTCCTTTGCCGTAGATGGTCCAGAAGGTATCCCATCGTCGGCGTGCCTCGCCGGCGGCAGTTTTCTGAGAGGCCGCTGGTTCTGGCTCTGCACCACGACCGGGCCGTTTTGCCAAAAGAGCTCCATGATTCCATCCTCTTCCCTGTTTAGTTTCCAAGCTTCGTTAATGAAACGAAGAAAATTGAAACTGACACGGTACTTTTCTTAATTCCTATTTGTGGGGTAAGGTTGAAGAGCTTACGCGAAGGGCTTCTTAGGGAGATGGAAGCCAGAAGAGAAGAGTATGGGGTATTCTTCGTCATCCATTTCGATTTCGAAATCTGGAACACAGTGGTTCATACTGCTAAAACAGAAAAGGGAAATCCTAAAACAAGAAGCAAGATTCATCACAGATAAGGGTACAATTCAAATCCAAATCAGCCCAACTAAAGTAGTTAAAAAAGTGAAACCACAACTTACAGATGATGCAGCTACTATAGCTGGTGTTGCAGCATGGTTTCTGGGGGTATGTGGCAGGGTCTAATGACTTTGTATGTAGATTAAAATTTGATGATGAAATTCTGGAATGGGTTTGAAACAGAATCGCTCCAAATCTGTGGGTAAAGAAGGAAGCAGTGGAATTAATTGCAGAATGACTGTAGTGTTGGGAGGAAGCTGATGGATGTTGGTGTCGTTTGGCCTGTGTGTCAAAGTGATTTGGAGAACAGAGGAGGCTCAATGCCCAAAAGTCGAAGATAAGAAGAGACGTCTCTCCCGAATAATGCCAAGATGAAGGACCAAACCCAGCTCTGACGCTATGCGATGGACTTATACTTTCCTTTTTCAAGCTTTTTTCAGGAACACAAGTTATTTTCTTTTTTTTTTAAAAAAAATTATCTATTTTGATTCAACGAGCTTGCCTAAGCTCGACAAAAGTAATTAATAATTTAATAAAAAATTTATAAATTAGTTAAAAATTTATAACAGATAATTTATAACTGAAACTTAAAAGTATATAAATTAATTTATTGAATTAAAAGTATTTAATAAAATTAATTATTAAAATAATTAAAAAATATAAAATGATATAAAAGAATATATATTTTTATAATTTAAAAATAAAATAAAAAATAAATTATTTTTAATTTTTAATTAAATTAATTTAAATTATTATATATAAACATAACGATGTAAATAAATATATTATTTATATTTTTTAATTAAATTAATTTAAATTATTTTATATAAAATTAATTAAATATTATATATATAATATTTATTTATATTTTATTTTATATATATAATATATGTGAGATAAGAGTATAATAAATATTTTATAAAATAATAAAAATAATATATATATATATATATATATATAAAAGATATAAACACTTACATTTTGTCAGTATTTTATAGCAGGAAGTTATTTTATTTGAATGGATTATGAGTAATTATTATGTTGATCTTTCATATCAAATTTAATAAAAATTAGACAGTTATAAACATGCAATCTCGTAATTCATAATTGTAAAATAATTTTGACAATTATCATGAAGCCATAAAATAAATTTTGACAATAACTTTGAACTGTACAATAAATTTTTTATTTACGATGAAAATTTTAAACTCAAAAGGTAGATTTCGTTTTGAAAAATAACCCTATTAGTTCAATTTTGTTGGTTCCCATTGCCTTGCTTATACTGACAGTGAACAGACAGCAATTAGCAAACGGAAATAGAAGCAAAACGAAAACAACGATAACATCGTCCACTAAGGAATATGCGACAATTAACAATGAACGTAATCCAATGTTTTTATGGATGTTTTATTATTTTATACTGCGGTTATTTATTTTAAAACCAAATTTGTGAGGATAGATTCTGGAGTGCGTCTTGTGGGGCCTCCAACTGTACTTCCTTGAATTGTGTATCGACTCATGTTTTTTTTTTATTATTAGTATATAAATTCCTCATTTTGTGTGTTTTTATTTCAGTTTATTAACTTTATTCCACGGTTTCCTTGCATGCGTACGGATCCCTGTATTCTTCAGAGAACAATAGATTGTTCAGCTTTTTCTAGCATCATTGGATTCTAATAATTCAGAATAGGTTCTACATGAATTTCATTTATTTCCGCGAATGATTTACTTAGTCTGACGATATGCTGAGCTAAGTATAGAAACCAGACTTTTCTCGTATAATTTTATATGTTTAAAATGCGTTTAAATTTACTGTCAATAGGCAGCATGCTTTTTATTTTAACAACGTAAAACAAGTCTTTTGTTTTAGCATTAATTTTTACCGTTGCTAAAATTTTTATGCCTAAAAAAAATCATTGCTGACAGTAGACAAGCACTCGTTCAAAAACTGTCCAAGTAGCAGAAGCGCTTTAATCTTTTTCACAAGAGAATCTTGTCATTATATTTTTTTATGATATGTGGTTGACGCAGGGGTATTTAAAAAATCATTAGGTAAATTTTAGTTTTGTGTAAAATTAATTTTAAATAAATTTAAATTTAAATAAACGTAATTTATGTTTATAAATTATTATCAAAAAAATAATTTTAAAAAATAAATTTCGTTTCGATAATGATTAGTAAAAATACTTTTAACTATGTATTATTAGAAATAATATAAATTTTATATTATTTTATTTAATTTATCTTTATTTAATTTCTTTCATACCAAAATATGATAAAATAAATTATATTAATATTTTAATAATATTTTTTAAAATTTTAGTACTAATATTTAATTAAAAAAATATATTTATGAATGTGTAATTATTGAAAAAAGGTATAAACTTATATTACTTTTTTATTCACTCTTATTATTTTATTTCACTGATTTTTAAATATAATAAAATAATATTATTATAAAAAATTAAGAAGAAAAAATATAACATGATAAAAAAATAAAAAAAAATTTGTTAAGTTTTACGTAGTCTGAGAAATAATTATATTTTACAAATTAACTCGTAGACTCTCATTTACATCATTTATTTGGGTCTTATATCCCAAAAAAGAGACGTCATAGCATATTAGCAAGAGAAAGATGAAGAAATAGTATCAGAGAGAAAGCGGAGAAGTCCCAATGGCTGTTCAAAGGGCAGAGAAAACTGATCGGTAACGTGCGAGATTGGCGACCATGTAGCGAGATCACTCTCTGTTTGTGTTTGTATGATTTTTTTTCTGTGAATCTTTCTCTTTTTTTTTTTTCTATGTATCTCTCTTGGTTCTCTCTCTGTTATTGAATGAAAGTTAAAAAACAAAAAATAGCAGAATCACTTTGATGATAGTAGAAGCTATATTTGGCTATGTTGAAGTAAATTTAGGATTTGTTTAGTTTAAGTATTTATTATTTTCATTTTTATTGAACAAAGACAATATGTCTAAAAATACGTATGGTTGAATTAGTTGAAATATTTCTTAAAATAAATTTAAATCTAAAAATATTAAAAAGATATTTTTAGTGTTTTAAAAAATACATTTTAATAAATAAATATTGAAAATAAAAATATAAAATAATTTACAAGAACTTGTCATTATATTTTTTTATGATCTGTGACTGACATATGTAGAAACCGTATTTAATTTGCTAATGTCTTGATAGTCTGTAATTTCAAAAAAAAAAAGACTTTGTAATCTATTTCGACGTTCAAATAACTGCCTCGCATTGATAGATTATTTCACAAAATTAATTTTAAATAGTAGCGTAATTTATTTTAAATTTTAAGTAATGATTGATTAATTTAATTTTTTAATATTATAACAATATAAAAAATATTTTTTTTATGTTGGGGAAGAAGAGACAAATAAATAATTAACGTTAATGATTATGTATAATATGTGAAATTAACGCGCATTTTTCATATATAACACGAGGTTAAAGTGTTTAAAGGTGTGTTTGGCAAAAATAATTTATAAACTAACTGAAAGTTTATAAATTAATTTTTAGTTGAAAGTTGAAAGTTTATAAACTAATTTATTGAATTATAAGTGTTTAGTAAGAATAGTTATTAAAGTAGTTCTAAATATAAAATGATATAAAAGGATATATATTTTATAATATCAAAATAATACAAATAAATATATTTTTTAATTAAAATAATTTAAATTATTATATATATATATAATTAATTATATATATATTATGTCTTTTATATATATATATATATATATATATATGTGCGCGCGCCCTTACTTATATAACATTTATATATTTTATTATATATATATATATATAATATACGTGAAATAAAAATATAATAAGTATTTTTGTAAAATAATAAAAATAAAAAAAATTATAAAAATTATAAATTATTAAAATAAATTTGTAAATTAATTAAATAAATTATAAATTAATTTAGCTGGCGAGGCACAGCCTTAAATATTTTGTCGTTTGGGATACGGCAATATGCCAATATATATCATATCATCATGATTAAAACTTTGAATTTTAATGCGATTAAATAAAAAATCTCGAATGGTGTAGATGAGTTTACATATACATTTTGCTTTTCGAAAATGATGCAATGTCGTTATCGAGGAGAACAAAGTGTCCTTTTGTATAGCCACAAACTCTAAATTCCTCTCTATTTCTGCTTTATTACCATACAGTATGCACGCGTGTGTTTCTGAAAATTAGTGATCCACATTCCACCCTCAAAACTGGTTTGGTTGGTTTCCATTCACTGTAAATTCTTTATTCCTTTAATTATTTTTTATAATCTTTAAATATTTTGAAATTAAAAGGTTTATTTTTCAGAAATTCTAATTTTATTTATATATATAGATTGGTTATCTATTATAACAAAGGTGTCTAGTAGGCCGAGCTGAGTCGGGGCAGTCCAAACTCTGTAGAGCCTGACCTAGATAAATAAATGGGTAAAAAATTATGGCTCAACTCAGCTCTTTAAGGACCATAAGTTGGGCTGAGCCAGACCAATCTACTCTTTTTTATTAATTTTTTTTATCCATAATTTAAATATTTATTATAAGTTTAAATGTAATACATGACAAAATAAAAAACATATTATACATGACATCTTTGTTCAATGAAATTTAAATAATAAAAAAAAATATAAACTAGTGTCAAATATTAAAAAAAAAGCTTTTATGATAAAAGAATAACAAATTTTATAATAGAAAAATATGTTATTATTTTACATAACTCGTTTTAAATTATATAAAAATTTAAAAACTTTAATAACAAATCTTATAATATAAATTTAATTAAAATTAAAAAATAATTTACATATTAAAATTATTTTTATAATATTTTAATTCAACTGATTCGACTATAGTTTAATTATAGTCCGTTCATTAAACTGTAAACTATTCACTTTTTAGGTTCAATGGCTAGTTTAATTTTTAAAATATTGATTATAATAAATATTATAAAGCTTAAGATGGAAGCACAGATGAGAATGTGATTATTTTGTTATCGATCAAATTGCTCTATGATGTTATTATGCTTTTCTTGATTTACCTGTCAAATGTTGAAATACAAATGATAATTAAAATTTTGTTAGGTATAAAATTTAAAAAAGAAAAGCTCTTAACCATTAGATGTTTTGGAGTAGGTTGGGAAATTAGGCACTCAAAATGTGGATAAGCCTGAAAAGCAACTTTCATTTTAAATTATTTGTACTTAGGATTTATTTAATCATTTAAACCTTAGTTTTTTGGTATAACATAATCATTGTTGTGTCAGCCACAGATGAAGCTAATTAATTGCACAAGAGATATAGTGGGATTTACCTTAAAAGCTTAAGAGTGGAAAAGGACAATTAACGGTAAACCGTTCCTAAATTATTATAATAATAATAAAGGCACTAATTAAAGCAGATATCCTATTTATTATCAAATCTTCACTTAAACAGGGAAATTTGATAATGTCTCTTTTTTCATCATCTCATCATTATCGTCAATATAATACTAATTAATTATGTAAAAAGCCACTGCCTTTATCTACGTCATGACTAGCTAGCCTAACCTCTCAACTCTGACGTCGATTTTAAATCTCAAATTCAATAAAAAATAATTAATAAGAAAATGTCACTTTTAGTATCCTTTGGTGGTTAATAATTTTTTTAAAACAATTTGCATTTTAATAACTTCAGGTAATTAATTAATGATTTATTGGATGTGAAAGGCTAACCAAATATTGAGGGTTTAGGAGACAAAGCTAAGACGAGGCGTTACTTTCATCATGCAATGCAATCACTAAACAGTATGTGAAAGACTTTTTTTTTTTTTAATTAATATTGAATGCACCACGAAATATGTATCACGAAAGATAAAAACGGCACTGTTTTTTGGTATTAGACAAGCCACATCTTAACAGATTTTCATATAGAGCTAGGTGCTGTCAGATCTTCAATTAATTCGGTCCAAGCTTAGAAATTGTTCATGTATGCCTAGACGGAATTAATCTGGGTATTTTTAATTTAATTTAATTAGTATAACTATAATTTGAATATATAATATCGCATATATATTTACGCACCAAACATGTTAACAACACACATAAAATATTTATATTCAGACACTCAATGTCTAGGAACAAAAAGTAAATTATTAATTTAGTATTGTTAAAATATTATAATTGTCTTAATTTATTAATTTAAGTGTTTCAATTAAATTCATAAAAAAATATGTTTATATCAATTGTGCTTTTGTGGTATGGAATTGATTTTTGACATCAGTAAATTCAAAAATTAGCTACCACAAATTTGGTTTTTTAGTGATAACAAATAATTAATTTAAAATAATATAATATTTTAATAACTAAATTGAAAAGGAATCTATATAATAGACTAAAACAATTTCACTCTAAAACATTAATTGTCGGTAAGTCACTAAATTATTATAATAGAATAATTTAAATAAATAAATTAGGTAAATTAATAAATTTAGTAAATTAATCACATCACATTAAATGAATTTGAAAAAATTAAGGTACATTGCTATATAATTTCTATATAATCACATTAAATGAATTTTAAAAAATTAGGGTAAATTGAGATATAATTAGTATGTAATTGCTATAATTGCTATATAATTGATAAATTAGGTAAATTTTTCAATTGAAATACAATATGTAGTTATTTGATAAATTAGCATTTATTATATACAAATAATCAAATAATTAATTATTATATAATTACTATATAAAAACTAACTTACAAGTGTTCATATTATTTATTTCTTTTCTTAAATAATTATAATAAAATTTAAATTACCTCAATCAGATCAAACTATAATAATGAATTATCACTTTTTATATAAGTACATTAGACTTCTTTATTGCACCATATTCAATGGTCAATCTCATATCTTTATGTAGATATTTTTAAAAAGTGACAATCACTATTGACCAATTTTGAAGCTTTTTCGTTTTTCAAAATTAAAATTTAAAATTTAAAATCATTGTAGATATTTATATATTTCTTTCTAAGATTTCATCCATATTTGCATATCTTTTTCTCTCACACAATTTCCTTTCTTTTTTTTTTTATTTTGCTTCTTCTTCCCTTACATGGATGAAGGACAACAATGACAATTTATCATCAAAGCCTTAAAGTGATGTTTCTCTCATATCATTTGGTATCATAACTCAATTTTTTTTTATTTTTTCTTGTCTATACAGTTCACTTACTATTCACATTTGCGATTACTGTTCATTTTTTAATTCTAATTTTCTATTTCTCTTTTATCCTCTGCGTTTTTTTTTCTACTTCGTCCATTTCTGTATTTGTTATCTGTTGTTATTTTTTCGAGTTTCTGGTTCATCTATGTTTCTATTTTTAATTTTCTAGTTTTTTATTCCTGACTGTTGTATTTCATTTCTGCATTGTTATGGTTTTCTAATTCAAATTTTGCTTTGCTGTTTCTGTTATTATGTTTTCTTGAGGAAAGCAGGTCATGAGAAATATCAAAGCCTAAAAGAAAAAATTGATGTCATTGAAGTATTTACTTGTGTTTGAATAATATAATTTGACTATTTTTAAATTAAATTTTTTTCTTGGTTTTCTCATCTTTTTTTTGTTTTAAGATTTTTTTAGTATGTAAGATATGTTTTAAATTTTAATAAACCTATAGCTGTTATTATTGTTGCTAATCCAAATGTATATTTGAAGAAATAGAATAAGAAACAGTTAAAGGAAAACAATGATTTTGATCATAGCAAACCTATTAGGTTAGTAACTTTATTTTAACTCATTTTATCATTAATTAATATATTTATCTAAATTAATTCATATAATACCTTATTTTTTATTCTGCTTTTCATTTAACGTTATTCACATTTAATCTTCAATTTGTATCTAATGAATCATCTTATATGTGTCTTAATAAGGCTTAAATGTCTTATTGTTTTTGTACATGTATTCTTTTATATATTTTTTTAACTATTTTTATTTATTTGATAAACAAAAATTGTGATATTTGTGCTAATCTGTGCATCGCATGGGTCACAACACTAGTTAGTATATATAATGCATGGAAAGTTGGTACATAATATATAGATATGATTTTAGCAGGAGTGTTTAAATTAGACCAAATCAACCATGTTGAATCAAATTGAACCAAACCGACAAAAACTTGACCAAAATTGAAAAAAAGGATGCCCAAATCAGTTTTTAAATATATGAATTTTAATTGGTTTGGTTTGATTATCGATTTGATTCGGCTCAGTTTCAATCAACTTTATATATAAAGAATTATACTTTTATATATAAAATATTATATTTATATATGCATATCTTTTTTTAATTTTATATTAGTATAGACTTCTTTTTTTGGACAAAATGGAATCATTTCCATTAAAATGGCACCAAGTTGGAATATATAAGATTTAACAAGACCTAAAGATAAACTATTACATCACAAGCCTGTACTTATAAAAAAAAATACATGATTTAGGACAATACACCCAAAAACGATACCAAATCAACAACACTAAAAGATCAAAAAGAGGCAACACACCTCTAAATCCTGAAATAGAACTATTCTAAAAAGAGGCAACATACCTTTAAATCTTAAATTAGAATAAGTCTTTTAGCATTGTCGAGTACCACCATGTGCCGCAACTGTAACATCCCATATTTTCCTCTATTGAAATTATATTTTCTTTATTGTAGTTATAAATGATGTTAGAACTTAGCAAAGTATGATTTTTAATGCCTAGAATTCAGTCATCAAGAAAAGATATGAGAAATTAGGATAAATAAGCTAAGAATAGAAGAAAAATGAAGTTTTGAGGGAATCGGTCGACTAATATAATAAATCAGTCGACTGATAGCATCAGAAACGAACTAAGTTGTTGATATCTGCAATCAATCGACTGATGAGGAGAGATCAGTCGACTGATGATTCTCTGTCATGCTGAAATTTTGGGACTTATGGCAATCAGTCGACTAATCGGGTTGAATCAGTCGACTAATTTCAAATCAGTCGACTAATCATGAGAAATTAGTCGATTGATCGCCTGCTGGAGTACGAAAGTAAGTCGGTTTCAACTAAAAAATCAGTGAAAAATTGACTAGAATGCCCCTAATATGTCAATGAAGCTTAGAAACATGAGAATAGGGGTAAAAGAGGGTTTTCCATGGCAAGAAGACTCCTTAGACTCTTTTTAAAGCACAAGAGAGAGAGAAAAATGAGTTTTCTGAAACTTTAGAGAGGAGAGAGAGGGAGAAACGTGGGGAAGAAGAAGAATAGAGAAAAGGGACTCCTAGTTGGGTTTCTAACAAGGAAATCACCAAAGGTAAGCTTCCTAATTTGATTTCTCTAGTTTAGATGGATTCTAGTGAGTAAATTTCATGGAATAGCCATTTTCAGACTAAGAAGAAGAAAATAAAGAAAAGGGAAGTCTGAAAGTTGAGGAAGTAAATGGAGCTAAAGAGAAACTATAAGAGAATCCACAAGTTCAGCTATTAGGAAGAATCCAAGGTAGCTAGTTATTCATAAAAGCATTTTAATTTCATTTATTTATCATGCTTGTGTATGATATGTTATTGTTTATGGTATAGCTATCTATGAATATTTGAGAACATGTTTTCTTATGAATATAGGACTTGACTCCTCATAGGATGTAGAAATTCCTCATAGGATGAAGAGTTCTTTTCATAAGAGGGCTAGAAAGCAAAATAATTTAGTTATTTATCATATTGTCCATGATTTAGTAATTATAGATATATGGAAGTTCTCCATGAGAACATAGAGTTAACTTTCTCTTGAAAAGTAGAGATTATGTCCTTATGGGATGACAGAACCAGAAATTCCTCATGAGATGACAGAAATACCTCACATGATGTAAAAATTCTTATGGGAAGACAGAGCTCTAGAAATTCCTCATGGGATGATAGAAATTCTTCATGGGACATTGAGTACTTTTCCTGAGAAAGTGACTAGAGTAGTTAAAATAACTAGAGTAGCTAGAGTAGCTGAAAGACAAAGCCCTAGAAATTCCTCGTGGGATGATAAAAATTCCTCATGAGACATTGAGTACTTTTCCTGAGAAAGTGACTAGAGTAGTTAAAATAACTAGAGTAGCTAGAGTAGCTGTAATATCCCAATAATTTATATGAATATTTAAAGTCTAATTTGAAGTTTAGTGAAAAATTTAATTACGTGGAAAATTTGCTTTTTGAATTAGTGAAGAAAATGTGGGAATAGAAATTTTAATTTTTAATTGAGGAAATTTTTACAGATTCTCAAGGACTAAAGTGAAAAGAAAAGAAAGTATAGAGGACTTTTGAGAAATGACCAAGTAGGAACCCGAGAAGAAGAATAGAGCTTATGGGAATGAATTATGAGTCCGGTACCGAAAAGATGATGGATTCGAGGTTAAAGTGGAGTTTGAGATATTGAGAGGGACTAAAGTGAATAAGGAAATTTGTGGGACACCGAGGATTTAGAAACACCTGAGGTGAGATTTTATGAATTTGCTTTTACTAGTCTTGACTGAGGGTCAATTGCAGAGCAAGTGATAATTTCACCCCGGGCGAGTATATAGGTGGCCTCACCTATTTTTTATTCATTTTTCTCCTTTCCTCTCTCTCTCTTCACTTTCTCTCTTCCTTCTCTCTAATTTCTCTCTCTACACTCCAACTCTACAACCGGGCTTTGGAGGCTGAATCTCGGGCTATGGGGCAAGCCTCTAGGAGCCAAGCAACATAGGAAAAGTAAGGAATCGAGGTAGAAATTTCTATTTCTTAAGCTTTTCTCTATTTTCTAGTTTTAAGAGTGTTTGAGGTAAAATCGAGATTGCGGCTTCGTTTCTCGATTAAAATTGGTGATTTTGGTGTCTAAATGCTCCTTAGACATTAAGGGTGAGATCCTATGGAAGAAATCATGAAGGGTCGCGATCGTGGCGCCCAGGCGCCATGTGTGGCGCCTAGGTGCCAAGGACATGTGGGGAAGAGAAAGGCATGGCGCCCAGGCGCCACGTGGGGCGCCTAGGCGCCGGGCATGGGTGGCGCCCAGGCGCCAGGTGTGCCGGAAAACCTTAGCTCATTTTCAATCGGCCATAACTTCTTCATCCGGACTCCGTTTTGGGCAAACTTTATATCGTTGGAAAGCTCTTTGAGTCTAGTTTCCAATGGTATAAGTTTCATTTAGATATTCATTACATATTAGGAGTTATGACTTAAGATGTGAGTAAAGGTCGAGAGTAGTGGTAGGAAATTTCTCTATTTCGTAACCCTGATGGTTTTTGTCTGGTTACAATAGGAATGGTCAAGGTGCAAAGTGGGAGTGCCGAGAGCGTGAAATCCAGGTGAGTGGGTTAATACTTGCTATGATTAAATATCTGTTATTGACTTTTTGCATCATAGTGGAAATATGTTGTATATCCAAGTTTGAAGAGGATAATGTGGAACGATGAGGCATAAACAAATTGTGGAACGTGTCTGGTAATATATATAATTATATTTTCTTATTTTCCCATGAATGGAGGTTATATGATGGATTGTGAATGGCATGTGAACCGAGTTGAATAATTGTTCTATATTATGGGTTATGTTATATACATGCTATGTTGCTGGAACCACATTGATTATGTTGTGGCTTGAATTGTAAATGACTGAGTTGTGTATGTGGCTCAAGATTATGATTGAGGATGTTTTTATATGTGATTGTGATTGTGTTTGACTGGAAAGGAAAGGCATGGTGGTGCATCCCATGGAGAAATTTATGTGAAGTTATAAGGGTGGAGATTATAAATGGAGCGATAAGGGTGGATGCGGCAGGGGCCGCGGGCAACGATCCAGAGGTATTCTGGACGACTCGGTTGGTACGGAAAATTTGTGTGAAATTGATTTCACCGATTGTTGTTGTGAACTTTTGAATTATGTTGAAATGTATTTGATTTATTTGGATATTGTCGTGAAGTACTACGAATAATATCATATCATATGATGATCGATTTACGTATGATTGCTGCATGTTATCATTATGATGTATGATATTTTTTTTGTCATAGTGTTGTGTTATCTACTCACTGGGCATATGGTTTGCTCATACCCCTCTTATTGATATTTTTTTCAGAGTTGACAGCTGAAGGTAAATATCGGAACAAGGAATTATGGATCCTTAGTCCATAATTACCTTTTCATTTGTTCAGGATAAAGGTATAATAGTTAAGTTTTATTCTAAGTTGTATAAATCTAGAAATCTCTGTAATCGGGTAGGTTCATTCAGTGATGTAATGTGAGTAATTGTAGTATGTATAGAGAACTCGTTTTGGTTGCATGAAAAAGAATTGTATGATTTTTAAGAGAAAGATAGGCTTACGGAGATGAAATGAAATTCACTTTCCGTGCCGGTCACGTGCTCAAATTTTAGGACGTGACAGTAGCTAAAGTAGCTAAAGTAGCTAAAGTAGATAAAGAATAGTGTACTATATTGAGAAAGAAACTAAGATACAAGTTATGTGCTAGTATGTTAGTTATATTTCATGGAATGAGTTCCCTATTGAGATTTCTTTTATAATAGTTCTTTTATGTTCATGAAAGTATAAATTAGTTACTAAGAATTGCTTTTATGACTGAAATGGTTCTTGAAATGATTTCTTTACATAAACTAGCTACTGAGATTATACATCTCATGTTATATGTTTTAACTAACCATTTCAGGATTTGAAGAAGCAAAAGATAGCAAGGAATAAGCTAGCATAGTTGCTAGGTAGTTATACATACAAAAGGAATATAAACTTAACTTCTTATGTAAATCTTTAGAAACCTATGCACAATTTGTGTGTATGCATGGAGGTATAAGTTATATGTAAGCTCATTGTACTTTAGCTTCATTCTAGAAGAGAAATTGCAAAGAAAAGTTAAAGAAGTGTTGTAAATTATATGCATAAGGAAACTAGTTGATTTTATCATATTTTCAAATTAATATCTTCTGAAATCTGATGTTCAGGGCACATCAGTCAACCGATGTCTATGAATCAGTTGATTGATACCTCTCAATTTTAGATATATGCAATTTTGAAGACTATCAGTCGACTGATAGCCTCAGATCAGTCTACTGATCGTCCTCTACCAGTTTAAAATTATAAATTGAAAAAGGTTTCAAAGTTGTATTATTTTTATACAATCAGATATTTTTCCAAGCTTTCTAGAAAAGTCTTATGGTTTTAACCATAAGTTTTACAAGATCTTTACTACAATTTTCTTAAATTGTATAAAATCAGTATTATTTTAGCAGACGTTACAGCAACCACATGATCTAGAGCCATCCTCTATGGACTCGTCTGGAACGAACAATGTGGAGGTCCATAATGACCATAAGGACCAGATCTACAAGGCTGTGTTCGTGGCAGTCCATGGCCCGAATGTAGAAGGCTGACCTGGGACGCAACAGATTTAGCGTTGCTTTGACTTGTTCCGAAAACAACATCAGAGGCAACCTTCACTTTGCAAACTCCTTGGGCTGCTTCAAGGACGTGCCTCTGCCTCATTTCCACCAGATCGCAAGTTCTTCAACAACTGAATCCGATTACAATAAACCTCTTCCAAAGAAGAGAGAAAAACTTCTACAAAAAGAGAAAAAAAAAATACTCTCACGAAGGAGAGAGAAAAAAAGGAGAAGAAAAAGGTGGATGAGAGGATGGGTGAGGGCTGTCTCCACACTGGTACTATCGAAACCCTAGCAAAGAAAGTAAGGAGATGAAACGTTAATGTATAAACTATTTCACTTTGACATTTTCCCTTTGTTGCTCTTGCCTCTAAGGGAGCGCAGTATTAGATATATACAAATATACATGGGCTTTTGGTGAAAGGTGAAACCCAATATTGCAATATTATGTTATTAGGTTAGGTAAAGCCCATTAATTTTGGGAATTCATCTATATAATAGACTAAAATAATTCTACTTTAAAGCATTAATTACATAGATGTCATTAAATAACATCTAATAAATAAAAATAAAAATTAAATGAATAAATTATGTAAATGAATAAATTCATTCATATTGATGACACTACATTAAATTCATTATAAGCAACCCTTTTGAGATGTACTGTAGGGCTCTCCTTTAAATTATGTGAAGATTACAATATATTAAATACAAACTGATATGATTGATTCTATAATGTATTCAAATGAATTTGTAAAATTTGCATTCAAATGAATTCAAATTATCCTTTTTCAAACTATGAATTGTCTTAAATTTAATTAATAATTAAATAATTGTAATATATTAAATGCAAATTGGTGTGATTGATTCTATAATTGCATTCAAATGAATTTGAAAAATTTGTATTCAAATGAATTCAAACAATCTATTTTAAAATTGTGAACCATCGTAAAATTTGAGTGTTTGGAGTTCGATATGAAACTGGAAGAATTATGTATTAGAGTTTATATCAGTTGCTTCTGTGCTGATCTGAAGCTCAATCTCAAGCTAATATAGTGCATTTCAAACTTCAAGAATGACCAAATGTTGAGTGTCATACGTTGAACTGAGAAGCAGCAATAGAAGAATGATCGGATAGGTCTCGTATTAACTTCATAGTAGATTTCCCGACCGACTACAGAGAAGTAGCCCACCTCTGTCTCTATTCTATTTTCACTCAAACTCGGTATAATGTTCTTAGTCATGACAGCCATAAAAGTTCATGAAAGCACCATCTTGATGGCCACCATATGGATTATTACTTACCTTTTTGAGAAATAGCTTGAATTCGAGTTTGTTCCCATTAATATGAAAGAAGGCGAACACAAAAAGAAACCTTTCATTTCTCTTAATGTAAGTGTTAGAACAATTCATGAATTGCTTGTCTTTAAGTTTTAGTTCAACTAACTTTCGCTTCTTTTGATGTAGACATTCAGTCAAGTTTTAGCCTTTGAAGACGAAGATTTAAAGCTATTTGGTAAGTATTAAGTATACATCTCCAACAAGCACACTCAGAGATTGTTAAATTAGCATTTGAAAAATTACTTATCAACATCATTTCAATACACAGAATCAAGAGCAATCACGCAATATATCACCTACGAGTATGTTGAAAAAGGGACTCAACTGATAAGCAGAGAGTCCAATAAGATAGCAATTACAGGAGAAAGGTAAACTCCTCAGATCCTTTTTTTCCCTTTTTTAATTTGTTTGTTCTTTGATTTAATATAGTTTTTTTGTTTGAATCCACTTCACATCTTATAGTCAATCAAATTTTATGGTGTTCTTTATTTTTCATTTTGTCTCTAATGTTGTAGGGTCTCGAGATCCTGAAGGATGATAATCCTATTAAATTGAAACAAGATCAGGAAATAACCATATCAACTGACTATAGTATAAAGAGAGATGAGAATACAATCTGTATGAGCTACAAAAAGTTGGCTGAGAATGTGAAGCCTGGTAAGGTAATATTGTACTCAAATGGAATTACTCATTTACAGTCATATCATGTGAAAAAAAAATTAGGTTTGGTTTGATGTCGCTATGAGAACTTTACAATTCTTGGCGAGAAAAAAAATGTTAATCTTCTTGGAGTGATAGTGGATATTTCTACACTGATAGAGAAAAACAAGGAAGATATTATGAAATGAGAAGTTTCCAACAAAATTGACATGATTGTTCTTTCTTCTTTTTCGAAAAGGTTTAGACTTGGTGGAAGTCCAGAAAGTGCTAGGATAGTATGCAAAAAACATTTATCTCATATTAACAAATAACAAATAATTCGTAAATTAACAAATTAATTAATTTACCTATTTTATTCATTTAAATTTATTCTATTAAATAAATAAATCAATTCAAATAAAAGTTGGAGTAGGAAAAATAAATTTGATTATGAAACTGATAAATCAATTAAAAATATTTAGTTATTTACGTTTAAAAAATATATGTCATTACTCATAAGTTTCATATAAATCAATTGTAATTATTATTATTTTATAAATTATGAAAGTTTTTACAGTTATAATTTAACCGTGTATCGCACGGGTTATAATACTAGTTTTAGTTAATTTGGTCTCTTTTTTATCTCAAATTTTGTTGTCATAAAAAAATAAAAACTAAAAATTATCTAAAATAAACAAAAAAATTGTTTAAAAATTAAAATTAAATAAATATATAATTTTACAAAATCAAAAAGTTTGATTTGATTTAATTAAAATTCAAAATCAAATTGAATCAAATGTATAATACTCCCTAAATTTTAAAATGGATTTAGTTAGTATTGTAAGTGGAGCCACGTAAGCATCGGAAGGTCTAGTTTGATGAAAGCGGGTTCAGCATAGGCGATGGTAGTCCAAGCAATGAGAATGCAGAAGCTCAATCATTGGTGGATCAGCAACGCAAAAAAGCGGGGCCACGTGGAGTTGTGAATGGTGTTGTGTGTGATTGGGTGACAACAACGACACAGTATAGACGCAAAACACGTAATAAGAATCTAGGAATAAGGGCTGTAATGTTATCGTAGAGGTGAGGAGGAATCATTGGGAGGAGCATCCTTTGCTGAATCTCTTACCATTGCCATATGCCCTGTCTGTCAGCAACGAGACATATTGACTGACCCCTCATTTATTCTCATTCATTTCTTTTTTTTTTGTTTTTTTAACAATTATTGCATATTTTAACACAACACAAATATTAATTAATTTAAATTTAAAAAGAATAAAATCACAATAGATAATAAATTTTTTTTTATCAAATTTTAACATAATTATATTTTAAAAAAATTAAATTTAAAATATTTAATTAAATTTAGACAACCTTTTACCATTTGATTTATGTTAAATAATATTTTCATCTATTTTCTACTTCCTTCTTTCTCTTTATTTAAATAAATTTATTTAAGCCAATTATATTTTGCATATATTTCAATTTCAAATTTCTAACAATAACATTATATTTAGTATATTTAGAACTCATATATCATGTGCATATTATCAAATTGGAATTTACTAAATAATAAACCCCGGTGCGATGTCCTAGGCTAGTTATATATATATATATATATATATATATATATATATATGTCGTCAATCATGCATTTTTCTCTATTTTTGAGCTTTGTTCTCACTGCCCAGATCATTCAAAGCACAGTATGTAAAGATTGACGAAATTATTGCACACAATTATAGTCAACTTTTGTGTTACAGGGTATGACTTTTGGTGTAAAGTTGCGATTTTTATCAACATTATCTAATATAAACCATTCCCGCCTGTCCGATCTACCTGCCACATTTCACATATTATAATTATTTAGTCATTGGATTTTATAATTTGATTATATATGCAACTTCTAGAAATTTGTACGTGTTTCAATTTTACCGGAATTGTATCTACATACAATCAAATAATTAAAATGAGCATTTTTAACAAATAAACTAGATTTCCAAAAAAATATGGGAACGCTCACCCCTTCCTCTTTTTTTTTTTTGCTCTTTTCTTAATTTTTTGTATGTGGGAGTTTTCGTCTTCTCTTTATAAAAATTTTTATCTCTTTTTGAGCTTGAGATTTACCTGTAATTTTAGAGAAAACGGAATTCAATATCAGTTAAAATGTGTTAACACTTGTCGATATGATTCGAGGATAGATAGATGCAACGATTTCAAAAGTTCCAACGGTATATCTAGATTTGTCTCTTTTAGTTGATAAGTCATATTTTTTTTTAGATCCCTTGTTAGGTTTTAGAGCTTTTTTGAGAGATTTTTATCTTTTTTGTTTTTCTGTTTCAGTTTTCTTTAGGGCCTCTGTTGCATTTAGCTAATGTAGCCTTATAATTTGTTCTTAATATGACCTAGTTTGGAACTTGTTGGCCATTATACAAAAAAAAAAAAAAAGGAACCAAGGCATAGAAGTTTATAAAGGAGCAAGGGAAGCTATGGTAAGTTGGATAAAGGTGTAGGGTGATGATAAAGTGTGTGTTTGTTTGCATGTTCAGTTTCCTTTAGGGCCTTTGTTGCATTTAGCTAATGTAGCCTTATAGTTTGTTCTTAATATGATCTAGTTTGGAACTTGTTGGCCATTATACAAAAAAAAAAAAAGGAACCCAGGCATAGAAGTTTATAAAGGAGCAAGGGAAGTTGTGGTAAGTTGGATAGAGGTGTAGGGTGATGATAAAGTGTGTGTTTGTTTGCATGTTCTGCTGGCTTTTTTTTGCATTTATTGTAGCTAGGTAACTGTCACATCCCAAAAATTGAGCATGTGAAAAGATACTACTCATTTGATAAAATTCCCAAACATACGTTATTTACATATATTCTGTAAGGTTTTACATTCAACCTTAATCATTCATTCCATACTACAGAATTAAACTCATATGATAAGCAAATATAGACATACATAGTCTGATATTTCTTTCTCATCGCAAACCTAGGAGACCTATAGTAAGTACAGAGCGTTCCTAGTATCCACATTAATAAGTACTGGTATCCCACCACACAGGAATAGAGGATAATTCCAAGGGGTTTCTATTCTTCAAACGGATACTCTTGTTCTTTATTTTCTGTATCTGAAAAAAATAATCATAGGGAGTGTGAGTTTATTTAAAAACTCAGTAAGTAAATAACTGTACTATATAAAATATCAAAAGTACAAATACCACATTTACTCATATATTTAATTGTCTTATACATCGAGTAGTATGAGACTCTAACCCTTTCAAACTCATGAATAAGATTTCATAAATATACACCGAGTAGTATGAGACTCTAACCCTTTCAACTCGTGTATAGGTTTCATAGATATGCACTGAGTAGTATGGGACTTTAACCCTTTCAAACTCGTGTATGAGCTTTCTTAGATATACACCGAGTAGTATGGGACTTTAACCCTTTCAACTCGTGTATTAGATCCCGTAGATCTTTACTCATTGACAAGATAGTGAAAATTTATCACATAATACAATTGTCATGAAATAAAATAATTTCTACATACTCTTATTTCTACCGATCATCATATACTCCCATATGAAAATTGATTGCTTATTATCCAAATAATATTGTAAATGAGACTTATATTGTACTTTGACTAGTAATATCAAATTAGCTGAGCAAGGTTATTCACTCACCTTGATGTTTGTCCAAGTTTACCTTGTTCCACACTAGAATTTGTGTAGGAAAATTTACTAGTAAAATATATTACAAGGAAACATAAGAAAGGAAACAAAATCACGAAAATACGCAAAATTTTCTAACTGCTACAGTAACGGGTTGCTACAGTACTGTCACATCTCAAAAATTGAACATGTGAAAAGATACTACTCATTAAATAAAATTCTTACACATACGTCATTTACATATATTCTGTAAGGTTTTACATTCAACCTTAATCATTCATTCCACACTACAGAATTATATTCATCTGATAAGCAAATATAGACATACATAGTCTGATATTTCTATCTCATCGCAAGCCTAGGAGACCTATAGAAAGTATAGAGCGTTTGTAGTACCCACATTAATAAGTACTGGTATCCCACCAGACAGAAATAGAGAATAATCCCAAGGGGCTTCTAATCTTCAAACGGATTCTCTTCTTCTTTGTTTTCTGTATCTGAAAAAAATAATCATAGGGAGTGTGAGTTTATTTAAAAACTCAGTAAGTAAATAACGGTACTATATAAAATATCAAAAGTACAAATACCACATTTACTCATATAATTAATTGTCTTATACATCGAGTAGTATGGGACTCTAACCCTTTCAAACTCATGAATAGGATTTCATAGATATACATCGAGTAGTATGGGACTCTAACCCTTTCAAACTCGTGAATAAGATTTCTTAGATATACGCCGAGTAGTATGGGACTCTAACCCTTTCAACTCGGGTATAGGTTTCATAGATATACACTGAGTAGTATGGGACTTTAACCCTTTCAAACTCATGTATTAGATCCCGTAGATCTTTACTCATTAATAAGATAGAGAGAATTTATCGCATAGTACAATTGCCATGAAATAAAATAATTTATACATATTCTTATTTCTACCGATCATCTTATACTCCCATATGAAAAATTGATTGCTTATTATCCCAATAATATTGTAAATGGGACTTATATTGTACTTTGACTAGTAATATCAAATTAGCTTAGTAAGGTTATTCACTCACCTTGATGTTTGTCCAAGTTTACCTTGTTCCACACTATAATTTATGTAGGAAAATTTCCTAGTAAAATATATTACAAGGAAACATAAGAAAGGAAACAAAATCACGAAATTACGCAAAATTTTCTGATTGCTACAGTGACGGTTTGCTACAGTACGGTTTACTACAGTAACGGTTGCTACAGTAACGGTTGCTACAGTGCCGGTTCGCTATAGTGTCGGTTCGCTACAGTACCGTTGACTGCCGACAGTACCGTTGACTACCGACACTACAGTACTGCTACAGTACTCGACGAAAATTTTCCAGAATTTTTCCGAAATCTCTGGTCGCTACAGTAACTCGAATTTTTGCAGAAAAATCTTTCAAAAATTCATCATTTCTTTTCTTGTTTCAAAACCAGAATTTCAACTCTTTTAACCGATTATAACTCAAATATAACTTCTAAAACTACTAAGATTCATGAATTATCATCAAAATCTTCAAGAACAAAACCTCCTCTAATCTTCTACATAAACTGAAATTTAAGGAAAATAATGAGATTAAACCTTACCTTTAATCCTTACAAAGCTTTTGAACCGAACAGATAATCGAAATTCTGAAGATCAAGGAAAGGATTTGAGAAGAGGGTGAAGAAACGAGAGAAAGTGAATTCACTATTCACTTCAGCTGCTTCGATCGTGAGAAGAAAATAAGGGGGGTACTATTGAAACTTTATATTAAATATTTCTAATGGGTTATTCAATAACTCATGGGTATCCATAACCCAACATCCAAACCCATCCAGTCAATTTACAATAAATGGACTAATTGACCATTCTGAAACCACTTTTCCATGAATTTCACCATTCTTAGAATATATCCCACATTGTGCAAATATTTAGTCCAGTCATTTAACTCAATTTTCATAAATAATATTCAAAGAGAACAATTAAATATGAAAAATTAAATATGACCAAAATAAATAACTAAACTAACGTTGTAAAATTCTAAAATACTCTTAAGCGAATTATATTCTGAAATTAACGGGTATTACAAGTACGGTTTGCTACAGTAACGGTTCGCTACAGTGTCGGTTCGCTACAGTAACGGTTCGCTACAGTAACGTTGACTGCTACAGTACCGTTGACTGCCGATACTTCAGTGCTGCTACAGTAACCCCGAAGAAAATTTTTCAGATTTTTTTCCGAAATTTCTGGTCGCTACAGTAACTCGGTTTTTGCAGAAATTTCTAACAATTTCATCATTTCCTTTCTTGTTTCAAAACCAGAATTTCAACTCTTTTAATCGATTATAACTCAAATATAACTTCTAAAACAACTGAGATTCATGAATTATCATCAAAATCTTCAAGAACAAAACCTACTCTGATCTTCTACATAAACTGAAATTTAAGGAAAATAATCGGATTAAATCTTACCTTTGATCCTTACAAAGCTTTTGAACCGAACAAATAATCGAAACTCTGAAGATCAAGGAAAGGATTTGAGAAGATAATGAAGAAAGGAGAGAAAACTTCCACTGTTCAGTTTTCAGCTTTTCCTTCTACGTGAGAAATGAGGGGGGTACTATTGAAAATTTATATTAAATATTTCTAATGGGTTATTCAATAACCCATGGGTATCCATAATCCAACATCCAAACCCATCCAGTCAATTTACAATAAATGGACTAATGGACCATTCTGAAACCACTTTTCCATGAATTTCACCATTTTTAGAATATATCCCACATTGTGCAAATATTTAGTCCAGTCATTTAACTCAATTTTCATAAATAATATTCAAAGAGAACAATTAAATATGAAAATTAAATATGACCAAAATAAATAACTAAAATAACGTTGTAGAATTCTAAAATACTCTTAAGCGAATTATATTCTGAAATTAACGGGTATTACAGTAACGTGGTTTTGAAATTTCAAGATGTTTCGGAGCAACTCAATGCAATTCACGTTCACTGTTATAACCCAGTTTGAAGCATACAAACCTCGTTAACTCCGCAACGCAAATTTGTTGCTTTTCCAGAAAACTTAACATGGTTAGTTTGGAATATTTATCAGTATATCAATTCTACCCCCTTGCCTTGCTTCTTGTATGTTTGTTGTATGTTACCTCCAACACTAGCAGGAAGATCGTGAAGGAACTCTGTTTTTGTGCATGAAAACAGAGTAAGCCTTGGTTGCTATTTAAGAACCTAGAAATTTTCCACTTTCATGGCTGAAATCTCTGTTTGGTTTCTCTCTTTTAATTGGAAAAGTCTCCTCTGTTTTTGGTTTAGAAAATAGAGTCATCTCTCTCTCTCTCTCTCTCTCGGACTAAAATAAAAGAAATGAAAAGATTACAGGGGTTGATTTAATTTTTGAGAAAAATATATTCTGGATCTATGGACCTATATGAAGCTAAATATAATCTTAAATCATGCAAAAGACAAAAGAAAAATTTTGACCAAGGACCAAAGGGAATAAATAGAAAGATCTTTGGTAAATATTGAAATTAAAGCAAAATTTAGTTTGAATTAAATTTATGGACTGGATAAAGAAGGACTGAACTAAAATTTAATTTAAAACTAATATACCAAGTGAAAACTAATAATATACATGATAGGGACTAAAGTGAAAGAAATAAAAAGTTTACAAGAGTTGATTTAATTTCAGAAAAATTATTTTCTGGGACTAGGGATCTAGATAAAACTAAATATGATTTGGGATTATGCAAAAGACAAAGAAAAAATACTAGTCAAGGACCTAAGTGAATAAATGAAAAGTTATAGGTTAGAAGTAAAATATTTGAAAATAAATAGAATTGTTATAATATGGATTCTAATTAAGAGTAGAAAGAGTTTATCAAAATTTGAGTGTTGTTGTATGGTTAAATAATGAGCTTAAATTATCAAATTTAAATAATGAATAACTCATTTTGTTAAAACTTAATTATAATGAATATTTTGTTTGAAATTTAATTATTAATAAAAAATTAGTCAATAATTTATTTGTAATTAATACTACAACTATAAAATTCAGAATATACATTCAAAATATCATGTTTATCAAAAAATAAAAAATAAAATTTATATCATTTCTAATAATTATACATCTTAAATTACATTTGTAAATCAATATCTAAACATCATGCTATACTCCAAATCACGTTTATCCAAATATCTTCTAAATATAAATTATGTTAATCCAAATTAATTTTTTTCAACCATATTCAATTAAATTTAATTTATCCCACTCACGTTTAATCTATTGGGCTTCCTAACACACCTAAAGAATGATGTGCAAGTTTCTTCCCCATAACAAACTAATAATTGGGGACACGCAGTGAGGAAAGTGAGGGTATGTGCCATTATGTGAGGTGTTCTACTTTATAAGGTTATACACTTTCTAGTAGCAGTACGATTGATACGCAAAAAAGAAAACATGAATAGGAATGTGTTATTTTATTAAAATATTTTAACTTTAATAAAAATTATTTAAAATTTTCAAAACTCATCTTTCCTAAATAGGAAAAAAGTAGAATCGCGCGCATTTACATTATGCGAGAAAAAAGTACAGTAGCGTCAATTAGTTTTCTATTAAAAAAAGAAGCGCATTTAAAATAAGTGTACATTACAAGAATTGTCTCCTACTGTTAAGAGAGGAAAAAAAAAATTCTGAATTTTTTATTTTGGCGTTTTAAAAATATTAAAATGTGGACTCAAAGAAGGATGTGTTGTTATTATTATTATTATTATTATTTTGTATTTGAAGAAAATAAAATAGTTGAAAAGTAAAAAAGACCAATTGTAAATTTGTAACGCGCTCAATAGACTGATATGCTGACACATAGTTGACTTATAGAGTAACTAACTAAACAGCCCAAACAAGACGATAAGTAATGGGCCTGGATAAGACCCACAAATAATGTATTAGTTAATTGTATAGTATACTAGGCCCATCTGGAATACTCGATAATTTCATCTATTAATCAACGTAAAACTGCCAAGGTTTGGTGCCAAAATTAATAATCACGCGGATATATAATTTTAATTTACTTTACAGAATATATATGGTATTGAATTCGTAATGTCAAAATCTAATTAATGGAAATCAAATTAAATAAAAAATCTCTAACTGTACATAATCCCATATATCAAAAGCTAAATTTCACGTTCGCAACGCATGTACCGTCCAAAATATTCATGTGTTAAAAAAATTAATGAAAAAGTTGAACTTAATTTGGATAAGAAAAATCTCATTTGGAACATGTGGCTACAGGCAGTACAACCTCGAAATGCCAACATAAAATACACGTTTTTCTTATGTCTACCGTACGTGCACTAATGCATCAGTAGCAATACAAATTAAAAACTACATAATAATACAAGAAACTGATGGAGTACAGAGTTATTATATTATATTATATATATATATATATAAGTAAGAATTAATTAGGTTTGATATCATGGAGAATAGAAGTTAGTTTAGCAATGGTCAAAGGTTTCTCATGATAATGATCAAGGCCTGCTTCTATGAACTCTTGTATTTGAGCTTCCACACTTCGTGCTGATATTCCTGCGATCTTGCTTTGAATCCCCATTGACCTTAGTCTTCTTGTTGCCTTTTTAATGTAATATAATATATATATATATATATTTTGAGTTAATCCCCAAGAATCTCCCACAAAATCTAATGAAAACATACTTACTGCTAAAACCGTTCATACAAAAAGGAAAAAAAAAAAAAAGCAACTCCAAATCTAAACCACAAAAAGATATCTTTGTAGAGTCCGATGATAATAAATAATGATAGTAATCAATTAATTACCTCGATGCCATTCATGATGGGCATGTCCAAGTCCATGAGAATTAGGTCAAAACTGTGGCCAGAGCTGTGAATATCAATGGCTTCTTTCCCATTTCTGACAACCTCAAGCTTCCTCACACCAACATTGTTCAACAGCTTCTGATGGATCTTTCTGTTCACTATGTCGTCGTCTACCACCAGAGCTCTTATCTCCCTCCCTGATGAATTCCCATCATTATCAACTTCCATGTATATTCCTACCAACACACGTATAATAATATTATATGATTATGGAGTCTCAATACATCTGCAATATAATAATTAATATGAAATTAGGAGAAATAAAGAACTAATTAACTAACTAACCTGAATTAATATAATAATATAGACAGGTGTTTGTTTTGAGAGAAAGATTAAGAAGTGGAAGAGGGAGAGGATGAGGATATAGGAGAGGATATGGGGAGGTATATATATTACATAATATGCAGTCATGGGTATGTGGATGAAACTTGAGAGAAGGCACAAGTTGAGAGAAAAAGAAGAGAAAAGAGAGAATTGTAGATATTGGGGAAGTATGATCGGATTTAGTTGAAGATCTTGGAAATAAGAGAGAGAGAGAGAGAGAGAGAGAGAGAGAGAGAGAGAGAGAGAGAGAGAGAGAGAGAGGGTGTTTCCAAAAATGGGGGGATTCCTATCTTGAAGAGACTCAGAGCGAGAGAGCATCTTTCCTGTTTTGCATAAGGCAGCCAGACACAAAATATTTGTGAAGTATATTTTTTTGGGTCATTTTGATTTTGCACGCTAAACGACTAACCCAAAAAATTTTTTAATTATTTTTTCTCTTCTTCCTAGACCGTAATTCATAGTGTACTACTAGCGTCAAAACGATTTAAAGTCCACGAATTTGTCCGTGTCCCTGGGTTTTTCGGCCTATTTGGATTGCAATTCGATCCTTTTTTTTTTAAATTTATTTTATAAAATTATATTATTTAGTATAAATAATTCTACTTTATCACATTTTTATATTTTATAACATATATTCAATAATTATAATAAATTTGGATATGAAAATTTTTGTAATTTTTTTAAAAATAAATATAGAATTTTTAAATTTAAATATAATATAGTTGATTTAAAAATATGAAAAATTAAAATTATTGATTATTTAAAAATATTAAAGAATTAATATTTTATATGTATAAATTATATTTGAATAAAAAATTATTGAATTTTTAATTATTTTTTTAATATTATATATATATATATATATTATATATAAAATCTAGCTTGTGTGTTGGTTTGGATATCATAGTCTAAGTCTGGCTCGTTTTGACAATACTAAGTATATATGTATATGTTACTAAGGATATTCTGTTGGCTCCAGTATTAAAGTTATTGGTGCCCGATATCAGCTATTGATTACAATCGGATTATTAATAATATATATTTTTTAAAGTTCTTATCAGCTATCTAATAAATCAGCGATTAAACAACTAGTATCAAATACGGCTCTACTCATGGAGCCCACCATTGCCATGGGCCTCCGAATCTAGGCAGAATCAAAGAGGTACAAATTTACAAATATTATCCACTTTGTATTGAGGAGGTTGTTTCGTCGTCACTTTGATTTTCATGACATATAGAGTGCCTGCAAGCTATATTGCAAATTGCATTGTCACTACTCTCCTCTTTTTACTATCACGATCTTTAGATTCTCTTCTATCTCTGCTGCTTTCCTTGCCTTTTACTTTTTCTAGCTATTTAGTTTGGTTTTCTTCTCTTATATATTAATTGAGAGTCCATTTGAGATTGTTGTGAATATTTCAAAAAAATTACCCTAAAATGGTATTTCATTAGAAGCACCGCGTTTGGCAAATTGTATTATTTATTATAATAATGAATTGGTTAAAATATACTTTTACTCTCTTGTAGTTTTATGCAATTTATAAGTTAATCCCTACATTTTATTTTGTTGTAATTTCCTCCCCGCACTTTATAAACATTTAGAAAAAGTCCCGATGTATCATCTGACAAGAAAAAAAATGACATGGCACATATTTAGACCATATAAGCAAATCAGCAGCCAAGACACTCGGCTCACCCTTGAATCCTTATCTTTGCAGCATCACTCTCTCCCATTTTCGAAAATCGTCCCACAAACATCCACACATCGATCTCACATTCCCCATGTTTTTCGTGGTTTGAACTTCATATGCACTATGGTACCCTTCAAACAACAAAAATATTTCAAAATGAACTAGATAGTGTTAGTCAATTTTTATAAGGTAATTTTAATTGTACATGATAGGCTATCAAATTATTTATATATAGCATGAAGAATTGATCTTAATAAAGTAATAATTATATATATATATATATAAAATGGTTTAAGCCAAAATGTGTAGAAATCATGTTAGGGCCCATTATTATGGTTCATGGACCAATAAAAATGGGACTGAAATTAAAGTTAATGAGATTATGGTTCTCCAAAGAAAGTAAGTGTGAAAAAAAGGTTGTCATCACTTTTACTTTACTCATCATTTGTGATAATTTTGGTGAGACAGTGACTACAACCCTTTAAAAGAATACTCTCAAAATTTTTTTTTTTCACTTTTGTTTGGATTGATTAATTGCAATGATCACGGTACGTTATCCTTCTTAGTTTAGTGATTGATGTATGGATCATAGGCAAAATTACAACTCCAAAGTTATTTTGAGTTGTATAATTTTTATGAATTATGAATTTGTAGATGAAGTTAGTATTGTATGAGTTGTAATTTAGGAGAAAACTCTAACATCACGTTTGGTTTAACTTAAGAGGCGGAAAGGAGAACGGAATTTTAATGAACAATATTTTTTTCAATGTTTGGTTAGGATATCACAACAGAATGGAGTCTTTCTTTTCCAACACTATTTTCCATTTTTTGTATGGCCTTTTCCTCTCCATTGCCTCTGGAAAAGCTTCTCTAGCCGAAGGAAAACATGTGAAATCTCCACCTTGCCCTTGACTATTCTGCTGCTCCTTTGTCTGTTGTTAGCCATGATGCTTCGAAGAAAAAACAAAAAAATATAAAGTGAAAATCAAAGAAGCAGTTGCCAGGGAGACGGCCATGAATCTAAAGTAGGGAGAGAGAGGGAGCTTAGGAATATGAAGTTGTGAATTTGCAAAAATTTTAACATATTCGTCACATTCTGAAGCAGGGAGAGAGGGAGCAACGATGAGAAGTTCATCACATTATGAAGCAAGGAGAGAGAGGGAGCGACGATGAGAAAAAGGGAGAGATGAGGTAGAGATGAAGTTTGAAGCCATGAATCTGAAGCAGAGAGGATTGAACAGGGGAAGGGAGATGACTGGTGGATATGAGCATGAGAGTGACGATGAGAGTGAAGATAGGGAGCTAGGATATTATGGTAAAATTATTTTATTAAAAAATATATATTAAAATATTTATTTTCTCTTATTTATTTATTTTTTATTGCATACCAAAAACTTTTTTATCTTTATCTTTTTTTTTTGTTTTTATTTTTTTTTTCTTTCTTACTCTGTACTCCAAACCAAACTGATGTCCATGTTGCAAAAGAAAAAAAAAAGATATTCCCTTTAATTAAGTGATGCATAAGTCAATATCCAAGGATCCTTTATAAATATATGAAGCATGTAAGGTTGTGTCAGTGTTCCTTTATAAATCGAATATCGAGAAACCACACCTTAATTTGCATGTGCCTTTAACCACAACCCATCGAAAGAGGATGTTTCGTTCTCATTCCACAGTAAATATGTCACCTCAATAACAGACCGTCTTTCTTATTTTGTAGATACGTCCATCACATATGCCTTTTTTCCTAATTTTTTTCATATCGAGAAAATTGATATCAAATTGATAAGGGATCGGAATTAATTCTAATTCTGTGCATGGAATAAAATAGCGAAAATAGAAATGGCCCATAATGGTTTATTTGAGCTGTTCAGCGAAAATAGCAAAACCATTCTGTGTGATGATGATGTGGGGTTTCGTCCATTTATGGTTCAGATGTTTAAATTTGAGGTCATTCTATTTCTTGCTCTCAATTCTTCAAATTCAAAGTTGAAAACAAGCCAAATGAAGAGAAAGTTTTATCTCACAAAATTCACCTTCTCAACTAACAGTCATAAGCATTGTTGTAAGAATTAAGATCAGACTGGTTATTTCAATTAGGAATTGGTGATCAAATTGATTCGAAATAACTCATAAAATTGATGAGTTATTGAATTAGCAAAAATTTGATCGAATCGGATTATAAAAACATGTGATAAATGAACCGGTTCACTTAAATTTTTTTTAATTTTGCTTCTTCTATAATTAAGTAATGAAAAAATTAATATTACACATCAACCAATTTTAGTGAAAATGTCAATATCTTGGTATTTTATGGATTTGATATGAGTGCATATTATCTTGATTAATAATAATTCCTTATTATTTGATCAATTTTATTGTGAACTTTTGATAGTGAATATTGTTTTGTGCAATTTGATATTAAATCATATTTTTAATTGAAATTGTAAATTTATATTTATAGCCTTTAATTATGTATATTATTTTTTAAATATTTTAAAATAGATCGGTTTAACCATGGTTTGACTATGTCTGACCATTGACCCTTGAACCTATGCTTTCGCTAGTTCAATGACTGGTCTGATTTTAAAAATTTTGGTGAAAAAACACTTCTATTTTATGCTTTTTTTCTTAATTAATCTAAAACGTAAGTTGGGGAAAATTGATAATAAAAAAGAATTTTTGGTATTAAGGGAATTTGATTTTGATTGGTGCAATATGAAGTCCTGCGAATTCTTTCAGTTAATTTTATTTTATAAAGTCAATCAACTAACCAAATTTGAAACCAGATTTTTTTAATCAGTCTAAATCTCATGGACCTTAATAATACGTGATCTAAGTCTATCAATTAATAAGAAACTAAAAAAAAAAAAGACTTCATTTTATTCCTGCGTCAAAGGATATCTTGATTGTAGTTTGTTTTTTCTTGTGGACAAATAATTTACAAGTTTACATTTGTGTAGCTATTAGGTGTTGGATATTTATTTAATTTTATTGGACTAACATTAATCATATTGCTAGAGTTTTATTTTACATAATATAATATTAATAACTAGTTTATAATAGACAATATTAAATGAAAAGTGTCATATATTCCAAGCTAGTCCATGATAAGTTACAATGATTCAAACCCATTAAATTTGAGGGCTCAATTTACAGCCTAATCTAAAGACAATTGTTCTATCACATTAACTAAAAAATTTTTTTAGTAAATTGATTTAAATTTTTAATCTATATAATAGACTAAAAGAATTTTACTCTTAAACATTAATTTCAAGTATGTCATCAACTGCATTCACCTCGTCAAGTCAAGTACTTAATCATTCTTATATCACATGTCATTTTATTCTTTGTTTTAATTTAATTTTGTATTATAATTTTATAAGATATATTTTACAATATAAAATATGATATTGTAATAATATATCTCATTAAATTAAATATTAAATAATATAAATAGATGATAAAATTATAATTTATTGAGTTATAAAACATTATAGTATACTTTAATATTTAAAATAGAAAATTTATTTAAATTGATATTTTTATCTACTTAATAGATGATATAATTATAATTTATCGAATTATAATACATTATAGTATAATTTAATATTTAAAATAGAAAATTTATTTAAATTAATATTTTTATCTACTTATTAACATAATAATTTTTTATTGTTTCAAATATACTGTATTGAATTAAATTGAAATTCAATAACATTAAATTAATAAATTGTACACATCACATTGAACACATAAAATGAATTCTAATGAAATGGTGGAATGAATTTAATTGATTCTTTACGATACAGATTTCAAAACTTTTACTAATAATGATAATTTACTGTTGTGCATCTTTTCCTCTTATCTATATAATAGACTAAAACAATTCCACTCTAAAATATTAATTATCGGTAGGTAATTAAATTATTATGATAGAATAAATTTAAATGAATAAATTTGGTAAATTAATCACATTACATTAAATGAATTTAAAAAAATTAGGATATATTACTATATAATTATTATATAATTAGTTTATAATTGATATAATTGCTATATAATTGGTATGTAATTGTTATAATTGCTATATAATTTATAATTAAGTAAACATTTCAATTGAAATATAATATATTGTTATTTGATAAATTAACATTTATTATATACAAATAATCAAATAATTAAGTGCTATATAAAAACTAACATACAAGTGTTCATATTATTTATTTCTCTTCTTAAATAATTATAATAAAATTTAAAATTACCTCCATCAAATCAAACTATAATAATGAATTATCACTCATTTTTTTATTGCACCATCATCAATGACCAATATTCTATATTCATGTAGAGGTTTTTAAAAAATGACAATCACTATTGCCAATGGAGGCTTTTTCGTTTTCCAAAATTAAAATTTTAAAATTCAAAATTAATGTAGATATTTATATATTTCTTTTGAATATCTCATCCATATTTGCACATCTCTTTCTCTCACACAATTTCCTTTCTTTTTTCTCTTTGATTTTGCTTCTTCTTCTCTTATATGAATGAAGGACAACAATAACGATTTATCATCAAAGCTTTAAAGTGATGTTTCTTTCACATAATTTGATATCATAACTCAGTTTTCTTTTTATTTATTTTTTCTAGTCTATACAGTTTATATATTGTTCACATTCGCGATTACTCTTCATTTGATTATGATTTTTATTTTTTGTTTCTCTTTCGTTCTTTGCTTTTTTTTTTTTTTGTACTTTCTTCATTTTTGTATTCATTTTCTGTTATTGTTTTCTGTGTTTTTGGTTCGTTTATATTTCTTTTTGGTCTTTTAGTTTTTTATTCCTATCTGTTGTATTTTATTTTTGCATTGTTCTAATTTTCTAATTCCAGTTTCGCTTTGCTGTTTCTGTCATTATGTTTTCTTAAGGAAGACAAGTCATGAGAAAGATTAAAGCCTAAAAGAAAAAAAAATGATGCCATTGAGGTAGTTACTTGTATTTGAATAATATAATTTGACTATTTTTAAATTAATTTTTTCCTAATTTTCTCATCTAATAAGATTAATGAATGATCCCTTTTAAGCTTACTGTAAGCAAAGGGTAGAGCCCTCCCTATGAAGAGAAATTTCAGGCAATGCCGAGATTACATATGTGCGGATTGATTGAATGTTAATTTAGGATTTAAAGTATTAAATTTTAAAATTGGGATGTGATGTATATTTCCCTTGATTATCTTCTTTTTGTTGTTTTAAGATTTTGTGGATATGTAAGTTATGTTTTAAATTTCAATAAACCTATAGTTGTTATCATTGTTGCTAATCCAAATGTATATTTGTAGAAATAGAAGAAGAAACAATCAAAGGAAGACAAGCATTTTGATCCTAGTAGATCTATTAGGTTAGTAACTTTTATTTTAACTCATTTTTATTATTAATTAATATATTTATCTAAATTAATTCATGTAATTTTTTTCATTTGATGTTATTCACATTCAATATTCAAGACATTTGTATCTAATAAATTATCTTATATATATCTTAATATGACTTGAATATCTTATTATTTTTATACATGTATTCTTTTATATATTTTTTAATTATTTTTATTTATTTGATAAATAAATATTGTGATATTTGTATTAATATGTGCATTGCACGGGTGACAACACTAGTTTGGTATATAATGATATAGATTTCAAAAGTCAAAACACATAATAGTTCTTTTTGTTTGTTTCTCATAATACTCCATTAATTAATTTGCTAATAATGATGCTCGTAATACTCTTTTATTCGCATGGGTAATTGCTATATAATGATAAAGATTTCAAAACACATAATACTTCTTTTCATTCGTTTCTCATAACACGCCATTAATTAATTTGCTAATAATGACACTCATAATACTCCTTTTTTGGCATAGGTATTTGCTATATAATGATAAAGATTTCAAAACACATAACACTATTTTTTTGTTTCTTGTAATAATCCACTAATTAATTTGCAAATAATGACACTCATAATACTCCTTTATTCGGACGGGTTACAATATAAAGATTTATTATATAATACAGGTTTACGGTTGTGCGTCTTTTATAAAATATTTTTTACAATATAAAGCATGATATTGTAATAGTATGTCTAGAATATATTTAATTAAAATAAATATTAAATAATATAAATAGATGATATATTTATATTTTATCTAATTATATTATAATTTAAGATTTAAAATGAAAATTTTTCTTAAGTTGACACTTTTATCTAATTAATAACATAATAATTTTTTATTGTTTTCAATTACATTGATTTGAATTGATGATTTGATTTATAATTAAAATTCAATATCATTAAACGCATTAAAATTCAATATCATTAAACGCATGAAAGAAATTTTGGTGGAATGGCGAAATAAATTGTTGTATGATTTATTATATTCAATTTATGATGTTCAATATTCAATAATCATAAATTGTTCATATTTCTTACTCTTGTTATATAAATAGCGGGTTATTCTAACTGTTATGTATTGCTTCTGTCTTTATATTGTTTATTCTTCTTGCAAAATTAGTTTTTATTCTGTTAGTGCTTTGCATATGGCTAAACTTAGTGACGTTGCTGATATTAATGCATTAAGAGATGATTGGAGAATTAAGGTTCATGTAGTGAAATTGTAAACAATTCCATCGTTCAATATGCCTTAGAAGACTTTTAATCTGGAGATGATTTTGCGAGATTCTTAGATGAATTTAACTTCATTTTATTCAAAATTTTCATATATATTATTTTGTTCATTATCCTTATGTTGTGTTTATTTTTTGCCTTCTAAGGGTGATAGCATATACGGTCATGTGAAGAGATCATTTGTGAGTAAGTTCAAATGTCAAATAACCAAGAAAAATATTTATGTGATGTTTATGTTTGGCATAGTAAAGTATAATAGTAAGTATCGTACAATGAAGTATCTATTTATGCTTGAGTTTCGTCTTTTAACTGATGTCTGACTAATTAAGATGATTTGAGTATTTCAAAATTTGTTTTCAACTTTTATTCATTTAGTGATATTTGAATCATGTTGTCGACAAGAACTATTAAGTAGGTTAGTTTTTTATCTTCTTTTTTTCAGTTTATGTTTTATTTGTTTTTGATTGCAACTTTTTACGAATAATATTATTACATTTTAGATGTTATTAGGCTGATCAATAGACTTGGTAAAAAGAACATGCGTATAGAAATGAAGATTGAGAATACAGAGTATTGTTGCTATCATTTTTTCTTTTTATTTTGTATTTTGATCTTTCTATTTTTGTGTATTTATGACTTTATTTTGTTGTATATTTATTATATTGTTCTGTTAGTGTTTTCTTTTTTCTCAGTTTTAACATCTGTGTGTGTGTGTGTATATATATATATATATATATATATGTTTTGTGGGTGTAACATAATTATGTGTACATGGGACAATTCGCAAATGAGTTCAATCAACATTTTGTCAATAACCCAAGTCATCCAACTGTTATTGTTATTCTCTGGTGCAAGATTCGTTAATTCTCTAGTACATTGTCTGTCGCTTGCTTTTTTGATTTTTTGGTACAATATTCATTGTCATATTTATTTTTCAGCTAATATTGATTCTTATTTGTTCAAGTTTTGTCAGGATTTTCAACTCCCTTTATGCTTTGAAGTTATTCATTAATCCTGAAGTCCCTGAATCTCGTACTTTTATTTCGAAGTAATGTATATATATTTATGCTTATGTCACATTTTATATCTTTAATTATTTTTTATTAAGTTTTGTTTTGAGTGTATGTTATCAAACTAAAGAATATTGGAGAACCGGTGTCCAACTTTTCAGGTCAAGTTATTAGTGGATCCTTTATATCTTTTGATAGTTTGCTAAGTTTTAAAGATAGAAGAACATTGTTTGAGATTAAGGAATTGCGTCATGTGGGTAATTTTCTTTTTTCTTTTTGGACTTGTGCTTATTATACATGAATGAGTATATTTTATAATTTGCTATAGATGATTTTTTTAATGTTCTTATTTTGCTAATAGGAATCTGTATGTGTTGTTGTGCTATCATCTCTCACATAGTTACAGAACATGATTGGTTCTATAATTCTTGTAAGAAGTGCTCGAAGAAAGTAATGCCAGATGAAAATTTATTTTGCCGTGAAAATTGTAATGATTACGATTCTTTTATAGTTATAAGGTTTGTAAATTT
Source organism: Biancaea sappan (assembly GCA_037074585.1). Classification (NCBI taxonomy): domain Eukaryota; kingdom Viridiplantae; phylum Streptophyta; class Magnoliopsida; order Fabales; family Fabaceae; genus Biancaea; species Biancaea sappan. Next base: position 48,925,228 of record CM073496.1, on the reverse strand, counting down.
TCTAAATGTTTATCAGATGCTACTTCTCAATACCTATAATTATCATTTATCAATCTTCTATCTGTTTCAAAATTGTAGGTTCAAGGTTGAAATGAAGATCGCCAATGATATAGGTGGTACTCCATTCGTTGTTTTTGATTGAGTGTGCAAATTTTTGCAGTATAGTGTAAAATAGCTTATAGAATGTGTTTATTTGGTTAGTATTAACTCTTTCATTATTGATTATTTTTTTTATTTTTTGATCTGCAATTTTAATGTATTTTTTTGTGTTGTGTAGGAGTCTGGTGATGTTACTCAGACTCCGAAAAAATTGAATATGTTTGTTGGAAATATATTTTTATTTAGAGTTAGTATTGATTAACACAATGTTAAAGGCATTAGTTCAGTTTATTTGGTTATTTGCTTGACAAATGACACTGACCTGCTAAGTCAATGTGTCATTGGTTTTGAAACAAGTCAGTCTTATAATAGAGACTTGGATAACAACAATGCAAGTGACTCAAGGAATGTTTATACAATTGGATTATTCTTTTTTTTTTATGTACACTTTGCTTCTTGATTTTATTTTTTTATTCACTGAATTATTCATATCATGTTGTATAGGGACGTAGTTCCAATGTTTCAAAATCTGAAGGTAGAAATACTTCATGTTCTGTTACACCCATGAAAAGGCATTTTGGTGAAGACAACAAAGATGATGATGATTTGAATGCTTTTTAGATGTCTTCTAACATTAAAAAAGTCGTGAAGATCGAAAAAATTGATGAATAGATATTGTTCTATGTATTTTACCTATGACATTATTCTAATAAGTAAACTCCATGTGATGCTTGTTCTTTTTTACTTTGTACAAATAATATAATTTTATAAATTGTTACTATATAATTATTACATAATTACTACATAAGTATAGCATATAATTTTATAAATAATTATAGTAAATATAAAATTAATTATATAAATAATAATAAAATTACTACTACCAGATGCTAGACTTCCTTTCAAGCTTCGTAGGAAATAATTTTCAGTTTCCTTGTGTTTTGCGATGATAATTAATAAAAGTGAAGGACAGTCACTTTTATATGTTGGTTTATATCTAACAACTTTAGTCTTTAATCATGGTTAGCTTTATGTTGTCATTTCAAGAATAAGGAGTAGAAAGATATTAAAGATTCTTATACTTGACAAAGATAAAAATATCAATTCAAGCACTATAAATGTAGTATATAAAAAAGTTTTCAAAAATTTCTATTAGTTGTAAGTAAACTTGATATGGTCTTTTCCATAATATTATTATATTTATTCAAAGTTATTTTATGTCATTTGTTAATTTTTTTATTTTATTTCCTTCTTTTCAAGTTAAGGACATTGTATTTGAAAAAACATTAGAGGTGTATTTACATTAGAGAAATATTTTTATTATTTAGATAATTTTATTTTTTTTATTCACATTGGATGCATATATTCTAAAATATTTATTTGTTATGCCAATCACTATATGTTTGTTGTCAATCGATTATTATTATTTTTATGAGTTATAAAAGTTTTAGAATTATAAATTACCCGTGCATTACACGAATCACAATACTAATTATTTATATTTTAAGGAAAATAATAATCTCCACCGTCCTAAAAGTTTATGATTGTGGGTATTGGAATTTGTTTTCCTTTTTTTTTTCTTGTTTTCTCTCTAATTTCCCCCCCTTCTTTGTGGCACATTTCTCTTCTCGGTAGCATTTGAATTCCAGTGACTATGTATATTGGATAGTAAAAAACGTTTATCAATTTGACAAAATATTGAAAATGGATAGGGCCACTTAAATCTTAAATACAATATTTTCTACTTTTTTAATGAAAAAAAGCTAGAAATTTTATGGTCTCACAATCTTATTATTAAGATCGCAATATCATGCAATCATGATCCAAAATCGATCTTATATGCTATTTTGATACGATCAAAATTGCGATTTGGATTATACTGGGGCCACATTAATAATGCTTTGCTCTAAGTATACAAAAGTACCAGTGAAAACAACACATCCTGCAGTTCAAGTAAAGTCCTATTTATACACAATTTTTCTGGCGGGAGCTAGGCTTTGATTTGGTTTTCTTTTATTTTTTTTTTCTTTTTTCTGTTTTTGTTTTTTGTGGTTTGTTCTCTTTGTTGTTTTCTCTTTGTCTACCAGGTGAAATATACTGAAAAGGATTTTCAAGTTGCTTTGCATTTCTGTGATTTTCATCAATATGATTCAAGTTTTGTGTGTGTGTGTGTGTGTGTGTATAATGTAATTCAAATAGTTAAATAACACTATATTCTTTTTTGTGGCGGGACATTGTCCAAAATATTTTATTAATATTTTACAAATGAGTACTCACGTTGAAATAGTTAGCCAATAATCATGACATGGGAAAGAAATAAAGAGAAATATATTCCGGAAAAGATTAAATTTTTCAGAAATTGAGTTTTTTTTTTCTTTAATCTTGAATATTTTGAAACCGGTATATATGATAATAGATTTTAAAATAATCTAAAGATAAAAATACTAAACTTCTTAAAAAGATTAAATTTTCTATAAATTCATCTGCGTAATAAATCGTATGACACAGTCATAGTAGTATGTGACTAGCTTCACCTTGTCATCTTCTTCTTTAGGGGTTCGAAGAAAAAGCATGAGCAAGTGGGCCACAATGGAGTTAATTGAACATCTATGACTCAAAGAAAACATAGGCATGTTAGGTCCATGTAAATAAGTAGCTGTGCTGTAACTGTAAAATGAAAGTTTGATAAAATATAGAATAAAAATATACAAATAAAAACAAATCCCAACGAAAAGGCACAAATAAGTTGGGTTGGTAAGTAATAGTGTAATACTACTCCTAGACTCCTTAATACAAGACCTGAAGGTCTGAAGAGAAAAAGAATAGAATGAAAATGAAATATTTTATTAAAATATTTTAACTTCCATTTTAAAACAAGGGAAACTTAGTAATTTTTTAATGAGATAATTTAGATAAATTTTTAATATTTTTTTATTATTTTATTTTATCCATTACATCATTACAAACCATTAAATCAAACAAGGTGAGAATAGTTCATGAAAGAATTACTCATTTACTCATTTACTCATTTACTCATTCACCGCTCAACAAGCTTCGTGAAGCTCACATACAATAAGGTTCATTAACACTTTAGAGTCTGAATCAAGGAAAATATTAATTTTTTTTAAAGGAAATATAGGGCAAATCAACCACTAATATATATATATATATATATAACTATCACTATCTTCATGTTAGAAAAATCATACAATGAAAATAATCTCTGTATAAATCCAAATTAATATGACTGTAAGATGTTTTTCTTTTTTCCTTTTAACTAAGGACAATGTTCCGCCGTTGATTCAAGAGCTTCTAACTTTGGTCCAAAGATATGATTTGGTTGCTATAAGTGGGCGACATCAGATTTCGCACGCATCTCTAATGATCAGCTTTTTGTTGCTTACTCACAACGCTTACGCCAAATCGAAATTTGATGCCTCTGCAGTTTCAGACTTCCATTCTTTACACCTTTAATTATCATCTCAACAAACAAACAAACAATCAAGAGCAACTAAAACTTGCTTTTATCCACACCTAAGTGTCACCCAAAATTAGTGCCATAAAATTATCTTCAACACAAAAACAATCAAGAACAAAATACTACAAAATCATGTTTGCAAGTTCTAAAACACAATTTGATTGGAACCAACGCTCTCCTAAACAAGCACTAAAAAGGCAAAGTCTTTATTTCTGCATTTCATTGCTTTTATCATCAGAATATCTATGTATTAACTATTAAGTATATAATTTACCAACACTCACTAGAGAGAAATATAGCTCAACAAAAAGTTCCGTAGTTCATTAATTGGGGTAAAGGCACCTTTCCCGCTTTACAGTTTAACATGCTTTCGTTATAGTGAATTTATTCTACCACGTACGGTTCTAAAAACCCACTACTGATTTTAGACTCCATTAAGAATGTAGAAAGGTTAGAAAAACCAAAAATCTAAGGCAAGACAGACAATAAAGGAACAAGTTATGCTCCTATTTGCTGGGATACAGGAACCTCATGTTCTTTGAGATAGCTGGCACTATTTTTTTTTTTTTTAAGGAATGACCTGCTAACCATCTAGTCACTTCGAATGGTTGGCATTTGGTCTTGTTCATCAAACCCAATCAGGACAATAAAATCGATCTTCAACAATAAAGAAGAAATACAGGTTAAAATGCAGTAGTCAAAAAAAACAAAAGAACCTTAATCCATAATAGGTTAAAATATATATAAGGTCCTTATAGTTTCACTCACTAATGAATTTAGTCCCTATATTTTAAAAATCAAGGATTTAGTCTTCATAGTTTTCAAAATCATGAAATTGGCTCTTGATGTTAGTCAATAGTTATTGAACGAAATCTTCTAGTAAATAAGATACCTAAAGAGTTGGTCATTGATAGAGCTCAATGGCATTGTGTGATCCATGTAGCCGACCCCACTTAGTGGGATAAGACTTTGTTATTGTTGTTGTTGTTGTTGTTGTTGTTGTTGACTATGATTTTTCCATCAGCATCTTATTCCATGTTAGTGTTTATGTCATTCCAAGTCATCCGCTGATGTGGCAAGTGATCCAATGATGTGGCAACAAAGACTAAGTTTTTTTTTCTATTCCGTTGACGTGTCTACTATCTTCTCCATTGTTGGTCTTCTTCTTCGTGAGCACAAGAAGCTTCTTCATTGCCGGTCTTCTTCTCTATGAGCACAGGAAGCTTCTCCGTGGCTAGTCTTCTTCTCCGTGAGCATAGGAGCTTCTCCACTGCAAATTCAAATGCTTGAGATTCCATCTAAGAAATGAACTTCAAAATCGTCACGTTCAGCTGGTTTGATTTCAAATTCATGTGGACCAAACCTGGAATGGAAAAAATCAAAGCTAGAGAGAGGTTTAGTCCCCAATTGAAGTGGGTATTTCGCCATTGAGTGAATTCGATGAGATTCAAAAATTCCAGGCTATCCAGCATCGTAATCGAAGTGGGTATGACTTTCGTTGAGTTGATTTCCCAAAAGATCGATATGGGTCAAGTTGGAATGTATGGATTTCGAAAGAGACCCTATGAGATTCATGCGAGAAATGGTGAGAGACTTGAGTTTCTTCATACACAATAGTATAACATACGGACTAGAAGCTCCTTGTACTCACCGAGAAGAAGACCAATGACGGAGAAGATAGCAGACGCATCAACGAAACAGAAAAAGAAAAAAAAAATTTAGTCTTTGTTGCCACATCGTCAAGTCACTTGCCATGTCATTGAGTGACTTGAAGTGATATTGATATAGAATAAAATGCTGATGAAAAATCGCAGTGTGTGTTTGGTTGAGTGGCAACATGCATTCAACACACGGTGGGAGGGAGAAATCATGTTAACACCAAAATGGGAGGTGTTTGGTTCAGCGTTTGATCCTCCAGCCATAATCGATTCTTCTACAAAACCTTGGTTTCATTCAAAGCGATCCTGAGCATCTTCCAGCCATAATCGATTTGGTCCTGAGCAGTTTTCTTGTATTTTTCCTGTATTACCCTCTCTTGTATTTTTCCTTTACTACAAGCCCATTGAACGTGGTCATTTGCTCTGTTTTAGGGGAAGAGAGAGAGGAGTATGGTGTAAGTCAAAAATCTCAAAATTAAGGATCTTGAATTTCATGATTCACACAAACAAAAAATTAAACATTACAATCAATTGCCTGGATCCATGCTTTTCTTCTGCGTAGTCGAATTCATTTTCTTTTCTCTGAATTTCTCTCTTTTAATTCTCATTGATAGTTAGGAGGGAAAACAATAACAAAGTCACACTTCTATAAATCAACGTTCTTATTCTTTTATTACTGTTATTTTAAAATTTGAAATCAGAGTCAAATAGGTATATTACCTTTTGACCCCTATAAAGTTCAAGAAGGTCCCAATATATTAAAACCTTATCATTTAGGTCCTTTAATGTTATATTATGTGAATTTAATAATTAATGTCATTAAACTTAATTACATGAGCCACATATTAGAAAATAATCTAACAAATGGGGGAAGAGAGAAAGAATAGTGAGAGAGACACACACCTCTGTTTTAATGAATGAAAATAGAGCATACACAGGGACCAAAGTGAAGACACACACCTCTCTTTAAGAAGCTAAAAAATATGGGGGAAGAAAGAAAGAGCAGTATAACTAGAGATGGTTAGAGAGATATAAAGTGAGAGAGGGAGCTCTGGTTGAGAGACGAAATAGATGCAGAGATGAAAATATGGGATAATGCAGAATAGGGACCAAAATGAATAATTTGGAAAGTTTACAAGAGTTGATTTTAACAAATAAAGAAAATATATTCTCAAAATAAGGATTTGGATGAAGTAAAAATAAGAGTTTATATCAAGTAAAGGATAAAAGAAAAATTTTAGCTAAGGACCAAAGTGAATAAATTGAAAAGTTTATAGGGGTTAATTTTAACAAAAAACAAAATATATTCTAAAACTAGGGACCTTGATGAAGTAATAGAAGAGTTTATATCAAGTAAAAGATAAAAGAAAAATTTTAACTAGAGACCAAAATGAATAAATTGAAACATTTTAGATAAATATTGAAATTAAAACAAAATTTGGTTTAAATTATTAATTCATGTTGTTTAAAATTTGATTATAATTGATAATTAATTCATTTTAATTATAATAGATCGTTAATTCATTTTATTTAAAACTTAGTTATTAATTAAAAATTAGTCAATAATTTATTTTGTAATTAATTTTTTTGTATTTCACTTAATACGATAAATTAAATAACGATAAATAAAATAAATAATATAATATAATATTCATATCTTTTTTAATAATTACACATTTAAAAATACTTCTATTAATCAATATTCAAACGAAATTCATTTTTAAAAATTACTTTTCTAATAACAACTTTTAAATATAAATCACGTTCATACAAAATCAGTTCTACTCAAATTTAAATTTATCCAATGAGTTTCTAAACATCCTGACAATAAAAAAAAATGTGGTAAATTAACTGTTAACTATTAGCTAATCTCAAAGATGAATTTCATAATTTTAAAAATTATAAGGATCAAATCTTTGATTTTTAAAATATAGGACTAAATTCATTAGTGATTGAAAGTATAAGGACCTCGTACATATTTTATCCATGCAAAATGTTCAAGTAAATGCAAACCTATGAAGTTTTCTCCAATACCATTTAATACAATCAACATTGTTTTCTGTGTGTAGATTACAATTATCGTACTGTATTCCACCATCGGCACTCTCGAAATCCAGCAAACATTGACAGGGAATAAAGGGAGGGGGAAAATATTGGAATGGAAAAACAAGAAAACCCACCTGTAAAACACTAAAACTCATGCACACCATAAACAAAATACAAAACAATCAATGAGACAACATCCCAAACTGGAAATTTTTCTTCCCAAACATATCCTACTAATCATGAGTGGCATCAATTGGGAGTGCCTGTCCTGGGAGGGCGAGGAGTCATGGGAGTGCCTGTACTGGAAGTGCCTGTCCTGGCCTGTAAGGTTCGATTTGCAATAATGGTGACCAACTTCAACTGTGTGTCGTTGAGCACTTTCAAGTATGGCAAGAATGCTTTCCCAAGCATGATATAAATGTCCACTAGACAGAAAACAACGGTCTGTACCATCCAGCATAAAATATAATGAGAATAATGAAACACTAGACATAAATAGCGGGGTTTTCACACACAGAAAATGCTTGAAATTTAATGCAACAGAAGTAATACCGATCCTCCATGTTCTTAGAAAATAATATCATTAGATAGAACCGGCAAAATTTATCATCTGCCTAGTGTATATATTATTAGCAAGTCACCTCACCTTGAAGGATGACTAAACTTCTTGCTCAGCGTTTGAACTTTAAAGGATCACAAGATGGGTTGACTTATCATGTTTATCACCAGGAAGGAAGTTCAAATCAAGTTTAGGTGGCTTGAGTATACAGAACCATCAAAATCGGCATGCAATGGGAAGGACTACTTCCTAGCAGAAGTATATTGTCTTTTCATCCATCCCAATTGGGTTTCAATGTACGCCAAAACTAATTGACCATCTATGAGAAGTTCTTGTAGAGTTAGTCCCACAGACTGAACCAAACTTCCAAGAAGAAATTATACAAACAGAAGCAATTATTCTATGTGACCCAAAGTTATCCCTGATAATAGATCTTCAGTGATTAATGAATACATATAAACATTTACTAAGTCATGAAGAAGCCTGAGAGTTCTTTTGATTTTTTAAAAAGGAAAAAAAAAATTATATAGTCAGTTTTCCAAGACCAGCTGAAATCACCAATCAAACTTAAGCATCTCATGTCCACCTTGCACATGAATTAGTTATAACTATTTACAACACTTTATGGTGCTCTTTAATTGGCAGGAACATTTTTACCACCCAATAAGATGCATAAAGTAGAGGACCAGAAATTAAAGATTGCATACAGGGAATTCTAATACCTTGCGAACATCAGCACTCTGGTTTCCAAAAGCTTCAACAAGAGCAGGCAGAAAAGAGGGTGACTGAGCCATCAATTCCTCCTGAGAGAGCCGATCAACAAGCTGAAGAAAGGAATAGCACATGTTAAACAAGATAAATATCAAAATGTAAATTTAATTTACTTCTGCAACTGCAACACTGACAAAAGGCTGCTCAAGACAACTTGCCTTTGTCAAGCAATTTATGTAGGTAACAAGAGTTTTCTCATCCTCAGTAAATAATAAAGGGACAATAACCTGTAACATTTTAAACTCTGAGCGTCAACTAAAGGTTAAAGTCAACAAAGCAACCCCCCCCCCCCGGGGGCTCTCTCTTAACACATTACAAACAGGAAGGAGGCCACAGATTAAGAAATACATACACTTAAACATCTGAATGGATCATACTGAGATAAAACAATAGTCAAGCTAATAAGATTTCAAATATTAAGCAGAAAGAAAATAAAAAGTTGGAAAGATTGAAGATGATATAATGGAGGAAGATGTATCAATTTCTCAGTAGAATAAGAAATCATACAAACGATTCCCTTTTCTAACAAGGGTGGCTCCAGACTCGAATCTCAAAAAGATTCCCTCCCATTATATTCTCTGTAAACAGTCAACAAACCAACTCTGATGTTGTGGTCCCCCTCTTGAAATTCAGCTCACAACTCAGGTCATATGGTAATCCCGAGCCCATACTGGCATTTTCCTCTCCCTTTTAGTCCCTTCGGCCTTACTTGTCTCATTTATACTCTTATGAGTTTTAAGGCCTATTCCATCATCAAAACCTTCTCTGTCACTAAGGTCCATCTCCCCTTCAATATTCATTTCTTCTTTCCCGCTTCCTGTCTCATCTTTTCCAGTACGGTTCTGCTCATCACAGTTCCTTTGTTGACTACTGGTTGGGTTCATATCAACACCCTTTGGTTCAAAAAGCACCTTGTCCTCAAGGTGAATAAAAGGAAAAGCTTGCTTCAGTACCTCAAAGCCTTCCCACATTGATTCTTCTCTCAGTAGGCCATCCCATTTAACAAGGACCTCACGCACTAGCTGTCCATCTAACTCAATCAGGCGTTGATCCACCAGAGCTTTAAGGAGCACCTCTGTTACAGCTTCGAGTTCTGGTAATGGGACAGTCATCTTTGGAGTGTCGCCGTAATAATCTTTGAGCAATGCAACATGAAAGACTGGGTGGATTCTGCTATCTGTAGGTAAGTCTAGCTTATATGCAACAGCTCCTACCTTTTCCACAATTTTAAAAGGACCATAATACCTCTTTGAAAGTTTAAAATTCAATCTCTTAGCTACTGATTTCTATCGGTAATGGTGTAGTTTAAGCCATACCAAATCTCCAATTTTATATTCCTTATGCTTCCTCTTCAAATCAGCATATTGCTTCATTTTCAATTGTGAGTGCTATAAGTGTGATTGTAACTGTTGCTTGACTTTACCCCGTAAAACCAGTAGGTCATCCACACTCTCAACCGTAGCATTCCCCTGGAAATAAGCTGGTAGTATTGCTGGTTCCACGCCATAGAGTACTTTGTAAGGAGACATTTTAATGCTATTGTGGTAAGATGTATTATACCAAAATTCAACCCACCCTAAAAAATTATACCATTGATGAGGATAAGAGTGAGTGAACAATCTAAGATATTGTTCCAGAGTTCTGTTAACTACTTCGGATTGTCCGTCACTCTTTGGGTAGTATGCCGTAGTATGATGGAGCTTAGTTCCACTGAACAACATCAATTGCTTCCAAAATTGGCTTAAAAAAATAGGATCCTTGTCTGTAACTATACTTCTAGGAAACCCATGTAACTTGACCACTTGTTGAATGAATAAGTCTGTCACATGATTGGCAGTAAATCCCCTTTTAAGTCCACCAAAATGAGCTCCTTTTGTAATCCTATCCACCACCACCATGATGGCAACAAATCCTCTGGAATTAGGGAGTCCTACAATGGAATCCATTGTGACATCTTCCCAAGGTCTGTCTGGTATTGGTAAGGGCTGTAATTTTCCTTGAGGTTTTCCTGTTGAGTATTTAATTTGCTGACATGAAATGCATTGCTTGATAAACTCTCGTACATCATTCTTCATATTTTTCCAATAAAATACTTCTGACATGGCTCTATATGTCTTTTGAACTCCCCCATGTCCAGCTATTGGCATCTCATGGAACCACTTAAATATTTCTCTCCTTAAATTCTCTAGTGTGGGTACTATAACTCTCTCACGAAAGAGCATCATTCCTTCATTCACTCTATATTCTTCATAAAGTTCATTGTCCTCATAAGCTTGGTGCCATTGCTGCATTTCTACCAGCTCTTTGTTTGCTTGTTGAATTGTGGCAATAATGGGGTTTTGCAGCATAGTGAGTGTATGCACCATTGATTCCATCTCTTCTTGTCTTGAGAGAGCATCTGCCACTTTATTACTTCTTCCTGACCTATAGACTATGTCATATTGGAAACCAAGCAACTTAGAAATGTAAAACTGCTGCTCTTGTGTTTGTATCACCTGTGACATCAACTCTTTTAAACTCTTTTGGTCAGTCTTTATAGTAAACCTCCTGCCTAGAAGGTAATGCCTCCATTAATTAAACACTGCCTAAGTAATAGCATAAAGCTCTCTAATGTACGTCGAAGCCAATGTAAGTCTTGGTGTTAATTTCTTGCTGAAATAGGCAATGGGGTGCCCATCTTGTGATAACACCACTCCTATTCCTTTGCTAGATGCATCCATCTCCACTACAAATTGCTTTTGAAAATCAGGTAATTCGAGTAGCAGGGTAGTTGTCATTTTCACTTTCAATGTCTCAAATGCAACTTGAGCTTCTTCATTCCATGCAAACTGGTTCTTTTTCAACAGCTCTGTTAAAGGATGGGCGATACTTGCATATCCCTGTATGAATTTTCGGTAGTATCCTGTGAGTCCCAAAAAGCCACGTAACTGTTTAATATTCTTTGGAACTGGCTGCTCCAGCATTGCCTGCACCTTTCTGTCATCCACTCTTACATCTCCTGCTCCCACAATATGTCCCAAATACTCAATGGTACTTTGAGCAAACATACACTTCTCTATTTTACAAAAAAACTGATTCCGCTTCAGAATTTCTAAAACTGTCTTTAAATGTAATTCATGCTCTTTCAGTGATTTACTATATATCAGTATATTATCAAAAAAAAAAAGCCACAAACTTCCTGATTTGATGGCAAAATGTCTTGTTCATGGTAGCTTGGAACTCCGATGGTGCGTTCGTCAATCCAAATGGCATCACGATGAACTCATAATGCCCGGTGTGTGTCCTAAAAGCTATCTTATGAATATCAGGTTCCAACATGCGAATCTAATGGTAACCTGAATGCAAATCCAACTTAGAAAAGTAGGTGGCTCCTTGTAGCTCATCTAAGATCTCATCTATGGTTGGAATAGGAAATTTGTCTTTGACTATCACAACATTTAATGCACAGTAGTCCACACAAAACCTCCAAGTCCCGTCTTGCTTTTTAACCAATAACACAGGTGAAGAATAGGGACTTCTACTATCCCGAATAATTCCAGCATTCAGCATCTCTTCAACCAACTTTTCCATCTCTACTTTTTGAAAATAGGGGTATCTATATGGTCTCACATTGACTGGTTTGATTCCCAGTTCAAGTGGAATTCTGTGATCAACCTCTCTAACTGGAGGTAGTTGATTTGGCTCCTCAAAAATTTCCTTGTACTGCTCTATTACTTTTTCAATAATCACAGGTGTGTTCCTCGAAGTTTCTTCTCCCCCCTTCTTAATAGTCTGTAATTGGTAGAACCCTGTTACACAATCAGTATTCAACATACTTAGTAATCTTTTTCCTTTAATAGGAATTTCCGTGAGCATGTCTTTTCCTTGTAGATTCACTTCTTTTCCCCTATAACAAAACTTCATAGTCAGTTTACTGTAATCTGTTACAATGGGTCCCAGCTCAATAAGCCATTGAACACCCAAAACCACATCAGCTCCTTTAATCTTTAAAACAAATAAGTCAACCTTAAATTTGTGTACTTGAATATTAAGGGTCACTTCATTACATTTCTTCTCACACGTTAAATGATTTCCACTTTCAGTCCCTACTCTGGACTCCTTCGTGGGTACTTGCTTAAGCTTCAACTTATCAGCAACTTCTGGAGTTATAAAATTGTTATTACTACCGCTATCAACCAGTACTTTTACCTCTTTGTTCCCACACCGTCCAGTAACTCTAAGAGTACTAGGGTGGAATTGCCCCGATAAGGCGTTCAAGCTAATCTCTGGTGAAAATTCTATCATCTGTAGTTTGCTAGACTCTTCCTTTCTATCATCCTTCTCTTCCGTATCATTACTCCATAAAATCTCTTCAATTTCCTCATTACTCACCACTAAGTAACATGCTGACTTACATTTGTGTTGAGGGTGGTATTTCTCATCGCAATAGTAACACAAACCCTTCTCTCTTCTGGCCCTTAGCTCCGCCCCACTGAACCTTTTGTACGGTGGGGTATTCATTGAACCACTATTGGAATGACTTGCACTGATGGTCGAACTCCTTTGTTGATTCGCTGACTGGTTGGCTATTATATTTTTGGTAGTGTTAGCACTATTTACCCCTGATCTGTTATTGGATAAAAAATACGAAGTATGTCCATCATAGGATTTCGATTTTTCCCCTGTAGTCCCTGAATGTCCCTACGTACTTCGTAGGGAATTCTATAGTGTTATCCCCTTTTGCTCATGTAACTTAGTTAATGACACTGTCTGGTAATAGGTTGTTGGTTGGGCTAATAAGAGCTCGCATTTGAGGTATTCTTGTAACCCAGCAATGAAAAAACTAATTAACCACTGCTCACTAAGTCCGGTAACTTTGGTGGATAGCTCCTCAAATTTGGTCTGATATTTAGTTATCGTATCCAGCTGCTTAAGTTCCTTTAAGGATGCCTTTGGATCTTCATACAATGAAGTTCCGAATCGAAGGAGTAAAGCAGATAAAAACTCAGCCCAAGTCTGAACCAATTCATTCTTAATTACCCATTTATATCAAGCATAGGCGGGTCCTTCCATATGGAATGAAGCTATCTTAATTCACTGCTTAATCGGTACCCTATAGATTTCAAAGAATTCTTTGATCTTAAATACCCAATCCTCTACCTCAGAGCCATTAAATCATGGTACCTCTACCTTTAGTCCCTTACCCGAAAGAACGCCTAACTCAGAAGAATCTCCTTGCTGAACAGTTAGGCGGACCCAGGTGATGTTTCAATAGCTTTAGTTTGCAGGACTTTTCTCATCATGGCTTCCATATTGACAATTGATTCTTTGTATCCATTTATCGATGCCTCTAAAGTAACCATTCTGGAATCCAGTAGACTCAATTTATCATCCATTAGCCCTTGAGTTTTCTACAGTTCCATTGTCGCAGCTTCCAATTTAGCAAATCGAGTCCCTTAGGCCATTTAGCTTACTCTCAATGAAAGCACCAAATGATAAGATTTCAAATATTAAGCAGAAAGAAAATAAAAAGTTGGAAAGATTGAAGATGATATAATGGAGGAAGATGTATCAATTTCTCAATAGATAAGAAATCATACAAACGATTCCCTTTTCTAGCAAGGGTGGCTCCAGACTCAAATCTCAAAAAGATTCCCTCCCACTATACGAATCCTCCTTATTCTCCGTAAACAAAAAACGAGCATGAAACAAAACTACGTAATCCTAACCAACTCTGATGTTGTGGTCCCTCTCTTGAAATTCAGCTCACAACTCAGGTCATATGGTAATCCCGAGCCCATAGCACTTTCCTCTCCCTTTTAGGCCGTTGGGCCTTACTTGTCTCATTTATACTCTTATGAGTTTTAAGGCCCATTCCATCATCAAAGCCTTCTCTGTCACTAAGGTCCATCTCCCCTTCAATATTCATTTCTTCTTTCCCGCTCCCTGTCTCATCTTTTCTAGTACGATTCTGCTCATCACGGTTCCTTTGTTGACTATTGGTTGGGTTCATATCACAAGCAGTGCTCTGCTTCATTTGAGACCTGAATAACAAATCAAAGAGGCTGAGTCTAGGTACAGTGAACAACCAAAGTTAAAAAGAAAAAAGTCTATTAAGTCAGTAACCTTGGGAACAATATCCCTGGTAACATGAAGCAGCTTCTTAATTACAATCTCAACTGAATCTTCCATCGCATCTTTCTGGAAACAATAACAAAATAAATAAATAAATAAAAACATTATATAGTCAGTCCCAAAAATGCCTGAAAGGAGAGATATGTATAGTTTCAAGTATTAGTACATATTAATACAAGCAAGTAACAGGAACAAAGAATGGCACCAAAGAAATAAGAACCTGGTTTTTAAGCATTTCAACTATTAGTGAAAGAGCAAGCTCTCTAACTGGGGTGTCCGAGTCATCCAACTCCTCAAGCACAACTGTCGGATTCTGATTAAAGTACTACCAAGTGAACCATAAAACTATCATTTCATAAAGTGAACAAATCCAAAATTTGTTTAATGTTGTCTAACAATAGAACAGATTACATAACTTTTTTAACTGACAAAATATATCTGCTCTGTCAATCTCCCAGTTCATTGGATTCAAACATGTAAAATTTCACTAATATGGATGGACGAGCTCTTGCAATCCAAGAGTTTGCATTTTACCATTACCAGAGACAACTATACAATATGAGGCCAAGAAGGAGAGGGATAATCAACATCAAATCGAACATACCTCAATAGAGTTATCATTTGCTATAGAAGCTTCAACTAATTGTTGAAGTGCAGTCTGCTTGCTTGAAATAGGGCTTCCATCTAATATTCCGACAACATCAGATGGATCATAGGAAGACTTAGAATGTTGTCGCTCTTTCTTACTCTGCAGATAGTTCACTGGGTCTGCTTCAATGCGAGGAGTGTCTTGTTTAAGGGCTCGTCTCAATGAATTTTGTTCTTCAACTGACAAACTACTAATAAAATTCACAACTGCAGTTGAATCAAAGTGAGAGTACACTGATATAATGCATGCAATGGCTGCTTCTTTAAGCTTGGTATTTTTGCAATGAACTAATGGAGTTAACTTTGCAAGCCATGATTTTAGAATGCCAGTATTAGCAGCACCTTCTGGATTGATTGAATGCTTGTTAAAGGAACTGATCGCAAACTCAATAACAGCCAATTTTGCCTTTGGAGACCTTTGTTCATCAAGCGAGCGTAGTAATGCAGGTAAAAGAGAATCTATACTGTAAGTTTTACAAACAACTTCCAAAGTTGTCGAGCATGGTTTCCTAACAAGCTCTTTTGGGTCAATCAACCGAGAAAACACATGGGGTAATACTCTTTCCATGTAACTCTCAAAGGGCTTTCGGCATGCTGGAATAATGTCTGCAAGAGTTAAAAGAGCAGCCTGTGCAACTTTATGGTGGCGATCATCCAAATGTTGGAAAAACAACTTCATTACCTTCTCAAAATTCTGGACCACTTCTTGAATTCCCTTTGGACCTTGCTGTAACAAGGAGTGAAGATAATTAAAAGCAGCAACCCTAGCAGACCAGTCAGAACTTGAACTAAGTCCTTCACTCAGAGCTTCGTGAAGAGATGCTGGTCCGTCTGCATAATTTGACATCTCTCCAAGAGAAAGCTGGCCATTATTACAACTCCTCCTCCAGCCAGCAGGCATACGTCCAGTCATTATTCCAGCTGGCACATACATCCCCTGTCAAGAGAAAATGTCAAAAAATGCATTACCATTCTGGAATTTTGTGACAAATTAAAATTACATCATCATTAAGTTTTATAAATAATGGTCCATGTTGAACATGATTCTAACATCAAATCACACCCTCTCTACTAGACCCACAGCCATTATTCCATCCTTCAATCTTCAGAAGCAATTTGTGTTTAATGATACTATCAGTGACATTGGCACAAGCGCATGCATAAAGAGAAGAAGCTTTCGATTTTTAAGCTACAAAACACACAGTTTTAGCAATTTTTTTCTCCTTTTTGCTCATAAAAATTCAAATCAACTATTGAAATGCGCCCCTCCTGTTTTTTCTCCTGCTAACTGACACAAACTTGATAATATATTCTAGACCTTTGGCCAGTGTGAAAAAATATGAAATGACTACAAGATAGGGAATGCTAACCTCAATGCACAAAATAGCTGCTTCCCTAACACCGGGAATCGGGTCAGTCAGCAATTGCAAAATCTGACAAGCAATCAAAATGGAAAGCGTTAGTAAACTATACAAACAAATAATATATGTTGCTCATTCCTAAAAGTCAATAAACATGTAAAATTTGTGTTTAAATTGTGTATTTTAAGAGTACTATCATGTCCAACCAATGGGGATGATGCCTCGAATATGTGAGTGCAATAATGAGCTAAGGGAAATGAGGCTTTAGTTGTTTTACCTCCTACCAATGTTGTCAGAATCGACCTGACTATTAATCTGAAAAGACCTTCGGGTTACTGGGTCATTTGTTCAACTGCCAGATTATTGGATTAATTGTTGACTCGGGTAAATATATTAAAAAAATTAAAAAAATATATATACCTATATATCTTTACAAATAAATAAAATAAATAATTTACATGTAAATTACACATAGCAAATAAATTGTTTTGTTCTTTTTTCCTTTAGTAGTACTTTTAAGTTGCTAGAATATCTATAACATTTTTTAGTACATTGGAAAAAATTATAAGTAAAGCTAGTAGTTGTTCTAACAATGAAAAAAAATTGTTAGTATATTATATTTCTTGTAGCAATTATTACAATTGTTAGTAAAAAATTACTACTGTTACCTAATTTGGGTGGAGTGTCTTAATTAATAAAATAAAAACCAACTAGGTTATTAGATATACATTCAGTTATGTAATTCTACTAACAATTAGATAATTTATAATATTTAATATATCTTCAAAGTTCAAACTATTAATTATTTTAATTTATCTCTTGTTGTTAAAATTAAAAATGCATTATTTATTTTTATTGACATAGAACATTTAAAGTGAAATCCGTCGTGTGTGAATGCCGAAAATTGGTATAGTGAAATTCGTAGCGTGAGTGCCGAACCATTTACAACCAAAAAAAAAAAGAAAAGAGCAATTTTGGTCATTAGCCACCGGGTCGACTAAGATACGGCCGGATCATGTGTAGACCGGTTCAATCTTTTGACCCAGACCGAGCCAAGCCCCGAGTCGTTAGTTCTCGACTAGACCGGTTCGAGTTGTACAACACTACCCCTACACACATAGTAAATTGAGTGTGGATTTGATTTTACTTTTATGAAATAAAATAATATAAGGGAGTTAAATTATTTTCATGCAACAAGTCAAGATTTACACGCATTAATTTTGTCTGACACTAATAATCTTGATTGCTACAAAATATATTATTATGATTTTAACTTAATTAAAATCATATATAATATCTTTTTATAATCTTTTTAAAAGAAAAGATGCGATCATCCTTTCCAAGTTTTAAGATTACATGTCTCCCACCTCCATTATTTTATACATATTATCTCATTCTTTTGGCTCCATGTTGTATGGTGGGAATGTCGGATCCCACTCTCTCCCAATTATTCTCACTTCTTCATATACCACCTTTCTCCAATATATTGAGGTGGAATATCAGAATGGGAAGCGACGGTTTTTGGAGTTCATGGTTTGTGAAAATACTGGGTTACTTTCCTCTTATGTTTTGCTGCTTTTCTGGCACCTAGATTATTATCTAGATGAACTTGTTTTATCCTGGGGAAAATTTTTGTTACCGCAAAATATTTTCTTAAGGGCAAGTATTCTTCTAACACGACCCAAGTTAAATTTTATTTGTTTATTTCCTCAATTTTTCCAACAAAACATACCGATGGAAGAATAATGCGTTGAAAGGGTAAGCTCAGTAGATGCAAACAGACCAATTGCAGATGTGACAGTTCGTGCGAACTCCTCTCTGACTCTCCAGCTTTTGTGCATCCAAGCAAAAGATCCTGCTCTTTCAACAATTATTGTAGGGGAGGAAACCTAAAGAAAATGAAATCAAAACCAAATCTCAAATCAGAAGAATATCAAAAGGTATCCTGAGAGTAACAATTTCAAAATTGAAATGAAATCAGCCAACATATTAGCTATGTTTTCTTATTAAAAAAAAAAAAAAAAGGGAAGTAGATTTAAGCAAGTGAAATAGTCACGTGACTCATGGAACAGACAGATTTCATTTACATTCAGACAGATATAAATGCCAAATTTGATAAGCAATAAAATATTACATAAGCATGTTAGCAATCCGCTTGCAGGGGACTGGCCAATTGAGCACCCAGAAACTGACACCTAAGCACCAGGCAGCCTGAGAGGAGGGCCTAGCACCCATTCACCCACCTGGGCTGTGTCATGTTAGGGGTAGTTTTCTGCCATATCCTTAATTTCAGGGGAAGTTATGCATCTCTCTAGTTGTATTTAAACTTCTCTCAGAAATTAATGAAAGACATAGCAAAAGTTTATCATATATCTGAGCATTTTGTCAGGAGATTGCAAGTTCTCTCTCAAGGAATTTACACCATAGGTAGAAGGCGAAAAACTCCAAATAGTCCCATAATCAAATCAGTTCCCAGGGACTCTAACAGAGAGTGGAGATGCATTAAAATTTGGTGTTTGCCCTAATGAAATGCCGTTGGAAGCAAACTCTCAAGCAAGAACTCCATGTGTGTATTCAGACCTCAATTTGACATAGATTTTTCAAGTCCAACTACATTTACTTGGTTATAAATCACAACTGCCAAAATTTAGATTTTGCAACAGGCCAAGCATAATCTTAAAAGCAATCATCGATTCTAATAGCTTCCAGCTCAACTTGTTATAGACCTATCTTCCTCCATTGGTCATTTTAAAAAGAATGACTTGCTTATAGCAGTTTATAGGTACACTATTATTAATCGCGTAGAGGGCATGGCCATGAATTTTATTAGATATTAAAAAATGATAAATCTCCTTTATCACATAAAGTGAATTTACAAAATGAGACATCAAACTGGGCTAAAGCATGTGGATAAACAAATATTAGTTTATGGAGAAAAAAATTAGGATAAGGAAAACAAAAAAACACCAGGTCTCAGAAAATCACAAACAATGATAATTATTAACATCCAGCAAGCTTGCATGTGGCTAAGCTCAAAAACCGTACAAGTAACACTTTTTGAGATATTAACACACCATCTCCTAATTCTCTCACGTGGAACTAGGAGCAAGACTATGTCCTCTCATGTGGGATTTCAAGTGCACTATCATAGTTCTTGTTCTCTCATGTGAAATTAGTGTGCAAGTAATATGTTCTCTCGTGTGGAACATGGTAAAACTTCCTTTCTCTCATGTGGAATGAATCATACCCACTGTATATTCTTAACATGTTCATGGAAGCATCATGATAAAATCATAATAAAACATTTCAGGCATCATAAAAATCATTTCAAAACATGCTTTTATGAAGGGAACTAGCCTACCTCAAGTTCTCGAAACAAACTTTGGATTAGAACTGGAATTTTGTCAAATTAAATCTCCCTTTTATAGCCTTTTTCTGGACTTTTGTTGTTCTTCTACTGTGTGAACAGTTTGCAAATCAAAGACTGAAATCTAACACGAATTCTAAACTTTCTAACAAATTCTAAACTTTCTACTTACCTTTGAGTTTCTTAAACTCCCGCTCCACTGTTGATCGCCTCATCTCTCTCTCTCTCTCTCTAAACCATTGCCTCTCTCTCAGTGATTTTTGTCAGCCTGTCTAAAAAAATAGTTAAAGAAGCTTAAGTTTTGACAAACTAATATTTGGGTAAAAGTAAATTAGAGTATATTTATGGCAAACTAAGGTTTGGATATAATTAATTATGCAAAACCATAAATTTTAAACTCTTAACCAAACATAAAAGCTAAGCAGGATGCTTGGTGCACGATGGCCGTTGACTATTAGATCTAGGTAATTAACAATCATCACGCACTCACGCAAGCAAGCACCGTGGATTGTTAGATTTGTGTGGAAAAAGATTGGAAGTATGAGTGTGCGAAAGTCATTAATCATTCAAATTCAACAATCATCACATGCTAAACAAACGATCCAAATTCCTCTTTCTCATATGAAGTGATACTCAAATAATTCTCCATAATTACACTATCTCTCACCTAAAATCTCAACTAATCTCATTGTAATAGTACCCCAAGTTATCTCAATCCTAATCCAACTTTTAGGATGACCACAATACGAATATCAAAACAATTACTACATCCTTCATTTCTATGGATGTCTTTTTAAATTTTGTTCATGCCACTGACTATGTATATATTAAAATTATAAGTGGTTGTTTGAAAAATAGTTAGAGAAGCCTAAATTTTGACAAATCAATGTTTGAGTAGAAGTAAATTAAAATATCTTTATGGAAAATCAAAGTTTGCGTATAATTAATACAAAATCTTAATTTTAAACTTTGAACCAAATATTATTTAATTGCAACAAAAATTTAATTTGAAAACGTTCCACTAGTTTTCTAAACATTGCTAAAAATACATGAAAATTATATCAACAAAAGGAGTAAATGCATACAATAACCTGAAATTAACTCACATTTAGAATACTAATAAGATACATAGTTAGTCATGTCACAAAAATTTGACAACGGAGACTAAATTGAAAATTTTTAAAATTATAATGAAAAATTACAAATTTAATTATAGTAGCTCGATCAAAAATAAATAAAATTATAGGAATCAAAAGAATATTCTAACTATTTTTATCTAGACGAACCTTTGTTTTAAATTAATTTTGTTGAATTCAATATATATTGAGGTGGAATTAATATACACGAGACAATGGTACCCCGTTGGTCAGAGGACTATTGAGTGCCTTGAAGAGGCAGATATTCGTGGGTCCATTCCACACAAGTAAGAATGGCAACAGGGCGAGGGCGGGGAGTGTCTCTCCCGTCCTCGTCCCCGCCCCCAAAATCTGCCCCCGATCCTCACAGAGGAAAAAAAATCTTCTCCATTCCCATTCTCCTCGGGGATCGGGGATCCCATGGGGTTATTTAAAAAATTTAAAAATGTAAAAAAAAAATCAATAGTACATATTTTAGTAAAAAATCTTTCCTTTTCTCTTTTGGGTTGGGGGACAATTAGGAAAATTCAGCACTCATGTATGCAAGACTAACAAAATCATTTCAATTCACCAATTCAAAGTAAAAGAATGTTCAACTGGTTACGATGTGGAAGAGCATGACGCCGGTGTGTGAGTCTGCAAGAGGGAGTCAGCAAGAAGGAGGCCATACCTGAGAGGCAGAGACAACAAACACACATTCAATCTCAGTCATATGGTAAATTGGGAATCAATTTTTGAGAAATGAGATTAGGGTTTTATTTTTTATTAAATTTATTTTAATTATTTTGAATATAAAATGACTAAAAGATCCCTAATATATTATATTTTATATATATATATATATATATTAGGGGTATTTATAAATTTACTAAAATACCCTTTGAGGACGGGGACCCCATAGAGCGAAAAGTGTGATCCTTGTCCCCGTTTAACTTTCGAAAAAAATTTTCCCTCACTCCCATCCTTACGAAAAAAAATTCTCCGCCAACGAAGCCCTGAATGCGGAAATCCCCGTAAATTTTCCTATTGCCATCCCTACACACAGGCAAAAGAAGCATGGCTCGTGCTTGGCCGCATAAAAGCAATTTTCAATTCGAATTGGCTTGTCCTTTTCATGTACATATAATGACAGACAAAATCCACTCTCACGGGGTTTATAACTCACAAGCGAGCAGAGAAATAATTAGTTTTAACTTTTAAATCATAAATCGATTGAAATTAATATAAAAGTTTGGGCCAAATAATTTTTAAGTCTAAATCTATTAACTTTTACACTAAATTTTATTTTTATTTTTAATATTTTATTTTATGTTAATTATATTTTATATATTTTATTTTTATTTTAAATTTATTATTTTTATTAATACTATCTATTTTATTAATAAAAATTATTAACTAAGTGATTAATAAAAATATTTTAAAATAAAAATAAAATATATAAGATTCAAACTTATATTATTATTTTTACTAATCATTTAATTAACATTTTTCGATGATGATATGTGATGGATATATCAATTTGATATCAAGGAAAAAAGGCATGTGTGATGGATGTATCTACAAAATAAGAAAGACGGTGTGTTTTTGAGGTGACATATTTTTCTGTGGAATGAGAACGAAACATTCCCTTTCATGGGTTGCAGTTAAAGGCACATGCCAATTAAGGTGTGGTTTCTCGATATTTGATTTATAAAGGAACACTGACACAACCTTTTCTGCTTCATATATTTATAAAGGATCCTTGGATATTGACTTCTGCATCACTTAATTAAAGGGAATATCTTTTTTTTTTCTTTTTTTTCTTTTGCTGAAACACTCATTTAGATCGAAGTACATAATAAAAACAAAAAAAATATAAAAACATATAAAAGAAATTTTAGTCTGTAATAAAAAAATAAAAAAATAAATAAATATTTTAATATGTATTTTTTAATGAAATAATTTACCATAATATCTCTACCTCCATGTCTTCTCCTCTCATCATCATTCTCTCATCATTACTCTTATGCTTGACGCCATCCTTTGTCTCACACCCACCGAGCATCTCCCTTCCCCTGTTCAACCCTCATTGCTTCAGATTCACGGCTTCAAACTTCATCTCTTCTTCTTTCTTATTGTCGCTCTCTCTCTCTCTTTGGTTTAGAATGTGACGAATTATTCAAAATTTCCAACTAATATTGATATCTATTTATTTAAGTTCTGTCAAGATTTCTAACTTCCTTTATGCTTCGAAGTTATTCATTAATCGTGAAGGCCCTGAATATCGTATTTTTATTTTGAAATAATGTATATATATTTATGCTTTTGTTACAGTTTACATCTTTAGTTATTTCTTATTAAGTTCTGTTTTGTGTGTATGTTATCATACTAAAGAATATTGGAGAATCGGTATCCCAACTTTTTAGATCAAGATATATGCGAGTCTATTTTATCTTTTGATAGTTTGCTTAGTTTTAAAGATAGAAGAATATTGCTTGAAATTAAGGAATTGTGTCAGATGGGTATTTTTTTTTCTAGGTCTTGTGCTTATTACGCATGAATGGGTATATTATATAATTTGCTATAAATTTTTTTTAATGTTCTTATTTTGCTAAATAGGAATCTGTATGTATTGTTATTGCTACCATCTTTCACATAGTTACAAAACATAGTTGGTTCTATAATTCTTTTAAGAAGTGCAAAGTAATGTCAGATGGAAGTCACTTTTACTGTGAAAAGTGTAATAATTACGATTCTTCTATAGTTCTAAGGTTTTTAATTTTTCTAGATGTTTCTCATATGCTACTTCTCAATACCTATAATTATCATTTATTAATTTTTTTCTGTTACGAAATTATAGGTTCAAGGTTGAAATGAAGGTCGCCGATGATACAGGTGGTGCTTCATTCGTTGTTTTAGATCGAGAAGTGTGCAAATTTTTGTAGTGTAGTGTAAAAAAATTTATGGAATGTGTTTATTTAGTTAGTATTGACTCCTTCATTATTAGTTTTTTTTTCGATCTTTTACAGATTTGATTTTAATGTGATTTTTTTTTGTGTTGTGCAATATTCTAATGGTGTTACTCAGACTCCGAAAAAGTTGAATATGTTTGTTGGAAAGATGTTTTTATTTAAAGTTAGTGTTGATTCACGCAATGTTAGAGGCATCAGTTCAATCTATTTAGTTACTTGGTCGACAAATGACACTGATCTGCTAAGTTAATGTATCCTTAGTTCTGAAACAAGTCAATCTTATAATAGAGAATTGGATAACAATAATGCAAGTGACTCATGGAAAATTTGTACAATTGGATTATTCTGTTTCTTTATATGTACATTTTACTTTTTGATTTTATTTTTTTATTCACTGAATTATTCATATCATGCTATATATGGATGTAGTTACAATGTTTCAGAATCCAAAGGTCGAAACAATTCATGTTCTATTATACTCACGAAAAGACCATTTGGTGAAGACAGATGATGATTTGAGTGTTTTTCACATGTCTTTTAATGTTAAAAAAAGTCTTGAAGATTGAACAAATTGATGAGTAGATATTGTTCTATATATTTTACCTATAACATTATTCTAATCAGTAAATTCCCTGTGGTGCTTTGTTTTTTTATTGATTTGTATGAATAATATAATTTATAAATTGTTATAAATAGTTACTATATAATTATTATATAATTACTACATAATTATAGCATATAATTTTATAATAACTATAGTAAATATAAAATTAATTATATAAATAATAATAAAATTATTATTATCAGATGCTAGACTTCCTTTTAAGCTTCGCAGGAAACAATTTCTAATTTTTTTGTGTTTTGCGATAACATTAATAAAAGTCAAGGACAATCACATTTCTAGTTGGTTTATATCTAGTAATTTCAGTTTTTAGTCATAGTCAGTTTTATGTTGTCATCTTAAGAGTAAAGAGTAGAAAGGATTAAGACTCTTATACTCGACAAAGATGGAAATGCCAATACTAGTACTACAAATGTAGTGTATAAATAAGCTTTTAGAAAATCTATTTGTTGTAAGTAAAGTTTATATAGCCTTTTCCATAATATTATTATATTCATTCAAAATTATTTTATGTCATTTATTAATTTTTTATTTTATTTACTTATTTTCAGGTTAAGTACATTGTATTTGAAAAACATTAAAGGTGTATTTGCATAAGATAAATATATCTGTTGTTTGTATAATTTGATTTTTTCATTCACGTTAGATATAAATATTCCAAAATATTTATCTCTTATGACAACCACTATATGTTTGCTGTCAATCAATTATTATTAATTTTATAAGTTACAAAAATTTTAAAATTGTGAATTACTTGTGCATCACAATACTAATTATTTATATTTTATGGAAAATGATAATCTCCACCGTCTTAAAAGTTTATGATTGTGGGCATTGGAATTTATTTTCCTCTTTTTTCTTGTTTTCTCTCTAATTTTCCCCCTCTTGGTGGCAGATTTCTCTCCTCTGTAGAGTTTGAATTCCAGTGATATTGGATAGTTAAAAACGTTTATCAATTTGACAAAATATTGAAAAAGGATTAGGCCACTTAAATCTTAAATACTTTTTTTTTTTACTTTTTTAATGAAAAAAAGGTGATCAAAGTCGCTAAGAATTTTATGGTTTCACGATCTTATGATTAAGATCACAATCTCATGCAATCATGATCCAAAATCGATCTTATTTGCAATTTTGATCACATTAGTATCATAGAATCACGATCTTGATCAATATTACGATAAAAATTATGATCTGGAATATACTGGGCCACATTAATAATGCTTTGCTCAAAATATACAAAAGTACCAGTCAAAACAAAAGATCCTGCAGTTCAAGTTAAGTCCTATTTAATTATACACAATTTTTTTTTGGTGGGAGCTAGGCTTTGATTTGCTTTTCTTCTATTTTTTTTTTCTGTTTTTTTTTTTTGTGGTTTGTTCTCTTTGTTGTTTTCTCTTTGTCTACCAGGTGAAATATACTGAAAAGGATTTTCAAGTTGCTTTGCGTTTTTGTGATTTTCATCAATATGATTCAAGTTGTGTGTGTATGTGTGTGTAATGTAATTCAAATAGTTAAATAACAGAATATTCTTTTTTGTGGCGTGACATTGTCCAAAATATTTTATTAATATTTTACAAATGATTACTCACGTTGAAATAGTTAGCCAATAGCCATGACATGGGAAAGAAATAAAGTGAAATATATTTCGGATAAATTTATAAAAAGATTAACTTTTTCAGGAATTAAGTTTTCTTACTCTTAAATTATTTTTAAATCGGTGCATATGATAATAAATCTCAAGATGATTCAAAGATAAAAAAAATTTATTTTTTCAAAAAATTAAACTTTCTATAAACTTATTTATCTAATTAATTGTATATGACACAGTCATATTAGTATGATGACTAGCTTCACCTTGTCATCTTCTTCTTTTGGGGTTTTGAAGAAATAGCATGAGCAAATGGGCCACAACGGAGATAATTGAACATCTATGACTCCGGAAACAGAGGCATGTTAGGTCCCACGTAAATTGCTGCAACTACAAATTGAAAGTTTGATAAAATATAGAATAAAGAAATACAAATAAGAATTAATCCCAACAAAAAAGCACAAAAAATATGGTTGGTAAGTAATAGTGTAATAATACTCTTAAACTTCCTCATACAAGACGTGAAGGTCCGACGAGAAAAGGAATAGAATGAAAATGAAATATTTTATTAAAATGTTTTAACTTTTTTTAAAGCAAAAATATACTGTATATCTTTAAGGTTTACCTTTATTTTTATTTATGTCTTTAAATTTTTTTTTTGTGTTAGATATGTCTTATATATTTTAAATTTTTTTAAATATACCATTTTTTTTAACGTCAGTTGTTTTACGAAGATGCTGACGTAGTATATGACATGGCTAAAATATTTGTCACGTCATATATCATTTGGCTACCGTGACATATGACATTATTCACATAGTGACACGTGGCACCAATTACAATATGACACATGACACCAACCACAATATGACACGTGGCAGTAACCAAATCATGACACATGTCACCAATCACTGTGTGACACGTGGCACCATTACAAAGTGACATGTGGCAATCTTTTTACAAATAAAATATTACAATTTGATTAGCAAGAATCAAACTCATGACCTAGTAGGAAGAAAGAAGAATTTTTGCTATCAAGTTAATGATATTTGCTTGACATATATACTCAACATTTAATATATAAAAGCATTATGTGATTATAAACTAAAGAAAATATACATTAATTATTATAATATTATAAAATAATAATAAATTTATAATAGAAGAATATATCATTATTTTACATAAATTATTTTAAATTAAATAAAAGTTCAAAAATTTTAATAACAAATCTTATAATATAAATTTAGTTTTATATTTTACGTATATCAATATATGTGTCACAAATATTAAAATATAATACCATATTTATATTATAAGATTTGTTTTTAAAATTTGTAAACTTTTATGTAATTAAAAATAATTTATGTAAAATAATGGTGTATTCTTCTATTATAAATTTATTATTGTTTTATAATATATAATAATTTATGTATATTTTATTTTTTAATAATCACATAATGTTTTTATATATTAAATATTGAGTATATATGTCAAGAAAATATCATTAGCTTGAGGGCAAAAACTTTCTTTTTCTCACCAAGTCATGGTTTGATCCATGCTAACCAAATTGTAATGTTTTAATTGCAAAAAGGCTGCCACATGTCACATCATGATTAGTGTCATTTGTTGTCTGGTGCCACATGTCATGATTGGTTAGTGCTACGTGTCATACTGTGGTTGGTGCCACGTGTCACTATGTAAATTGTGTCACATGTCACGGTGGCCACATGGCATATGACGTGACAAATGTTTTAATCACGTCATGTGTCATGTCAGCATCTCAGTTAACCAATTGACAATGTTAAAAATATATATATATCTGAAAAAATTTGAAACGTGTAGGATATATGACACAAAAAAAATTTTGTGGTATGAATGAAAATTGAGATAAACGTTAGGTATATGAAGTATACTTTTGTCTTTTTTAAAAAACTAGGGAAACTTAGTATTTTTTTAATAAGATAATTTAGATAAATTTTAATATTTTTCTTATTATTTTATTTTTCTATTACATCATTAAAAACCATTAAATCAAACAAGGTGAGAATAGTTCATGAAAGGATTACTCATTTACTCATTCACCACTCAACAGGCTTCGTGAAGCTCACATACAATAAGGTTCATTAAAATTTTAGAATCTGAATCAAGGGAAAATATTAATATTCTTAAAAGAAAATATAGGGCAAATTAACCACTAATATATATATATATATATATATATATATATAACTATCACTATCTTCATGTTATTAAAATCATACAACGAAAATAACCTCTATAAATCCAAATTAATATGATAGTAAGATGTTTTTCTTTTTTCCTTTTAACTACGGACAATGTTCCGCCGTTGATTCAAGAACTTCTGAGTTTAGTCCAAAGATATCATTTGGTTGCTATAAGTGGGCGACATCAGATTTCACACACATCTCTAATGATCAGCTTTTTGTTGCTCACTGACAACGCTTACTCCAAATCGAAATTTGACGCCTCTGCAGTTTCAAACTCATTCTTTACACCTTTAATTATCATCTCATCACACAAACACTACTAAGAAAAAACAATTGCTTTTATCCAACACTCTAGAGCAACTAAAACTTGCTTTTATCCACATCTAAGTGTCACCCAAAATTAGCGCCATAAAATTATCCTCAACACAAAAACAATCAAGAACAAAATACTACAAAATCATGCTTGCAAGTTCTAAAACACATTTTGATTGGAACCAATGCTCTCCCAAACAAGCACTAAAAAGGCTTAGTCTTTATTTCTGCACTTCATTGCTTTTATCATCAGAATATCTATGTATTAAGTATATAATTTACCAACACCCACTAGAGAGAAATATAGCTAACAAAAGTTCCTTAGTTCATTAACTTGGGTAAAGGCACCTTTTCCGCTTTACAGTATAACATGCTTACGTCACAGTGAATTATTCCACGGAACAGTAACGAATAGAAAGATTTGCGTAAAACCCACTACTGATTTTAGACTCCATTAAGAATGTAGAAAGGTTAGAAAAACCAAAAATCTATGGCAAGGCAGACAATAAGGGAACAAGTTATGCTCCTATTTGCTGGGGTAAAGGAACCTCATGTTCTTTGAGATAGCTGGCACTGACTTTTTTTTTTTTTTAAGGAATGACCCACTATTTGATCCTGTTCGTTGATTCTAGTTAGGACAATAAAATTGATCTTCAACAATAAAGAAGAAATACAGGTTAAAATGCAGCAACCCAGAAAAAAAAAAAAGAAACTTAATCCAGAATAGGTTTATATATATATAAAGTCTCTATAATTTTACTCACTAATGAATTTAGTTCCTATACTTTAACAAATCAATAATTTAGTCCTTATAGTTTTCAAAATTACGAAATTGGTTAATAAGATTAGTCAACAAATATTTTGCCACGTTTTACTGGCTTTGATTATTCCATCAGCATCTTATTCCATATCACCTGCTGACGTAGCCAGTAACCCAATGATGTGGCAACAAAGACAATTTTTTTTTTCCTCTTCTGTTGACATGTCTACTATCTTCTGTCACTGGTCTTCTTTGTGAGAAGCTTCTCCGTCACTAGTCCTCTTCTCCGTGAGCATAAGAGCTTCTCTGCTACAGATTCAAGTGCTTGAAATTCTTCATCTGTGAAATGAACTTTAGAATTGTCCCATTCAGTTTGTTCGAGCTCAACTCCATGTGGACCAAACCCGAAATGGCAAAAATCAAAACAAGTATGGATCAAGATAGCAAATTCGAAGCCAAAAGAGAAGTTCTTCAATGACATCAAGTCCCCGATTGAATTTGACGAGATTCAAAAAAAATTCTGGCTGACTAGCATCATAATTGAAGTGGGTATGCTTTCGTTGAGTTGATTTCCCGAAAGATCAATATGAGTCAAGTCGGAATGTATGGATTTCGAAAGAGACCCTATGAGATTCACACGAGAAATGTTAAGACTTTTCTTCATACACCCAAGTATAACATATGGACCAAAAGCTCCTTGTACTCATCGAGAAGACGACCAACAGAGAAAATAGCCAAGTCACTTGCCATGTCATCGAGTGACTTGAAATCACATTGACACTAACATGAAATAAAATGCTGATAAAAGAATCACAATTAGCAAAAATGTGGCAAAATAACAGTTAACTATTGACTAATCTCAGAGATCAATTTCATAATTTTTAAAAGACTAATCTCAGGGACCAACAAATTCTTGATTTTTATGAGACTAAATTCATTAGAATTCATTAGTGATTAAAACTATAACAACCTTGTATATATTTTAACCATCCAGTACCTATGAACTTCTCTCCAAAACCATTTAACACAATCATCATTGTTCTGTGTAGATTACAAATATCGCACTGTATTCCACCACCAGCACTCTCGAAATCCAGCAAACATTGGCAGGGAATAACCGGGGAGGGGGGGGGGGGGGGGGGATATAGGAATGGAAAAACAAGAAAACCCACCTGTAAAACACTAAAACTCATCCACACCATATACAAAATACACAACAATCAATGAGACAACATCCCAAACTCGAAATTTTTCTTCCCAAACATATCCTACTAATCATGAGTGGCATCAATTGGAGTGCCGGTCCTGGCCTGTGAGATTCGATTTGCATAAATGGTGACCAACTTCAACTGTGTGTCGTTGAGCACTTTCAAGTATGGCAAGAATGTTTTCCCAAGCATGATATAAATATCCACTAGACAGAAAACAACGGTCTGTACCATCCAGCATAAAAATATAATGAGAATAATGAAACACTAGATATAAATAGTGGGGTTTTCACACACAGAAAAATGCTTGAAATTTAATGCAACAGAAGCAATACCAATCCTCCGATGTTCTTAGAAAATAATATCATTAGACAGAACCGGCAAAATTTATCATCCGCCTAGTGTTATATATTATTAGCGAGTCACCTCACCTTGAAGGATGACTAAACTTCTTGCTCAGCGTTTGAACTTTAAAGGATCACAAGGTCGGTTGACTCATCATATTTTCCACCAGGAAGGAATTTCAAATCAAGTTTAGGTGGCTTAAGTATACAGAACCATCAAAATCGGCCTACAATGGGAAGGACTACTTCCTAGCAGAAGTATATTGTCTTTTCATCCATCCCAATTGGGTTTCAATGTACACCAAAACTAATTGACCATCTATGAAAAGTTCTAGTAGAATTAGTCTCACAGACTGAACCAAACTTCCAAGAAGAAATTATACAAACAGAAGCAATTATTCTATGTGACCCAAAGTTATCCTTGATAATAGATCTTCAGTGATTAATGAATACATATAAACATTCATTAAGTCATGAAGAAGCCAGAGACTTCTTTTGATTTTTTAAAAAGGAAAAAAAAATTATAAAGTCAGCTTTCCAAGACCAGCAGAAATCACCAATCAAACTTAAGCATCTCATGTCCACCTTGCACATGAATTAGTTATAACTATATACAACACTTTATGGTGCTCTTTAATTGGTAGGAACATTTTTACCACCCAATAAGATGCATAAAGTAGAGGACCAAAAATTAAAGACTGCATACAGGGAATTCTAATACCTTGCGAACATCAGCACTCTGGTTTCCAAAAGCTTCAAAAAGAGCAGGAAGAAAAGAGGGTAACTGAGCCATCAATTCCTCCTGAGAGAGCCGATCAACAAGCTGAAAAAAGGAATAGCACATGTTAAACAAGATAAATATCAAAATGTAAATTTAATTTACTTCTGCAACTGCAACACTGACAAAAGGCTGCTCAAGACAACTTGCCTTTGTCAAGCAATTTATGCAGGTAACAAGAGTTTTCTCATCCTCAGTAACCAGTAAAGGGACAATAACCTGTAACATTTCAAACTCTGAGCGTCAGCTAAAGGTTAAAGTCAACAAAGCAAACCCCCCCCCCCCCCCCCAAAACGGGGTCTCTCTGAACACCTTACAAACAGGAAGGAGGCCACAGATTAAGAAATACATACACTTAAACATCTGAATGGATCATACTGAGATAAAACAATAGTCAAGCAGTGCTCTGCTTCATTTGAGACCTGAATAACAAATCAAAGAGGCTGAGTCTAGGTACAGTGAACAACCAAAGTTAAAAAGAAAAAAGTCTATTAATTCAGTTACCTTGGGAACAGTATCCTTCGTAACATGAAGCAGCTTCTCAATTACAATCTCAACTGAATCTTCCATTGCATCTTTCTGGAAACAATAACAAAATAAATAAATAAATAATAACATTATATAGTCAGTCCCAAAAATGCCTGAAAGGAGAGATATGTATTGTTTCAAGTATTAGTATATATTAATACAAGCAAGTAACAGGAACAAAGAATGGCACCAAAGAAATAAGAACCTGGTTTTTAAGCATTTCAACTATTAGTGAAAGAGCAAGCTCTCTAACTGGGGTGTCCAAGTCATCCAACACCTCAAGCACAACTGTCAGAATCTGATTAAAGTACTGCAAGTGAACCATAAAACTATCATTTCATAGAGTGAACAAATCCAAACTTTGTTTAATGTTGTCTAACAATAGAACAGATTACATAACTTTTTTAACTGATAAAATATATCTACTCTGTCAATCTCCCGGTTCATTGCATTCAAACATGTAAAATTTCACTAATATGGATGGACGAGCTCTTGCAATCCAAGAGTTTGCATTTTACCATTACCAGAGACAACTATACAATATGAGGCCAAGAAGGAGACGGATAATCAACGTCAAATCGAACATACCTTAGTCCATATAGAGTGATCATTTGCTATAGAAGCTTCAACTAATTGTTGAAGTGCAGACTGCTTGCTTGAAATAGGGCTTCCATCTCCCCCACTGCATATCTACACAAAGTAACACCACTATCTCATCAATTGACATAATCTAAAGTATAAATCATCAATAGCAGGGTCATAAAAACTCTCTGGACCATTTTAAGGAGTTTTGAACTAGCCCCACTGCACTATACAACTTTATTACTACTCTATTCAAGGTTTTGGCAAAGGAAAGGGAAAAAAAAAAAAGTTCTAGAACTGCATTTTTAACAGGTGTTCAGTGTCTTCAGCTCAAGTAATGATATTTCAGCCATTATATCTCCCGTGGGACAGACTGACAAACTATTTGGTTGTTTTTTTTGGAGGGGGGGTTTCTTTATCTTTATTCAAAGGGATTAGGCATTCTATAACACTGGTTGATTTTTTTTCTTTCATTACTTTCCTACTCCCTGATATTTGCTGTTTTACAGGATATTGTCATCCCTCTTTGCGCACACTGTAACAGAATCTTATTTTTAATCTGACGGAATTCACAAAACCAATTCATCCTCCATTAGTAGCATAACTCACCAGATGAAGAATTTGAGGAATGCCAGGCTCTGCATCTTTTGAGGAGTTAATCTTCAAAGATTCAGTTGAGTGATGATTAAGGTCCAACTCAGAAGGATGTTCTTTTTCATGTCCAGAGCTTTCAGCAACATCTAAATGTTCTAAGGACATCAGACCATTAACATCCAGATGAGGAGTTGACAGCCCCTCAAAGTTCATGCTACCATCTGAATGTCCAAGTTGGCTATTATGAGAGCCAAAATTTTGACCCTTTGGATTGACTGCATAAGCAAGATCCTTAGTTCTTGAACCAAGAATACTACTGGTAGAATCAGTCTCATGAATTTGGTATGAATATTCCTGATTTTCACCAGAAGCAGCTTGGTGAAGACTGGCCTTAACCAGGGTTGAATCTTGGGAACTCCACTTCCTACCACCGTCAAGAGAACCAGCAGAATATCTTCCAAGGTAATTAGCTTTCCTCGACAAACTAACATATCCCTCTTCAGAGGATGTTCCAACAACATCAGATGGATCATAGGAAGACTTAGACCGTTGTCGCTCTTTCTTACTCTGCAGATAGTTCATTAGGTCTACTTCAATGCGAGGAGTGTATTGTTTAAGGGCTCGTCTCAATGAATTTTGTTCTTCAACTGACAAACTAAGAATAAAATTCAGAAGTGCAGTTGAATCAAAGTGAGAGTACACTGATATAATGCATGTAATGGCTGCTTCTTTAAGCTTGGTATTTTTGCAATGAACTAATGGAGTTAACTTTGCAAGCCATGATTTTAGAATGCCAGTATTAGCAGCACCTTCTGGATTGATTGAATGCTTGTTAAAGGAACTGATCGCAAACTCAATAACAGCCAATTTTGCCTTTGGAGACCTTTGTTCATCAAGCGAGCGTAGTAATGCAGGTAAAAGAGAATCTATACTGTAAGTTTTACTAACAACTTCCAAAGTTGTCGAGCATGGTTTCCTAACAAGCTCTTTTGGGTCAATCAACCGAGAAAACACATGGGGTAATATTCTTTCCATGTAACTCTCAAAGGGCTTTCGGCATGCTGGAATAATGTCTGCAAGAGTTAAAAGAGCAGCCTGTGCAACTTTATGATGGCGATCATCCAAATGTTGGAAAAACAACTTCATTACCTTCTCAAAATTCTGGACCACTTCTTGAATTCCCTTTGGACCTTGCTGTAACAAGGAGTGAAGATAATTAAAAGCAGCAACCCTAGCAGACCAGTCAGAACTTGAACTAAGTCCTTCACTCAGAGCTTCATGGAGAGATGCTGGTCCATCTGCATAATTTGACATCTCTCCAAGAGAAAGCTGGCTATCATCAAAACTCCTCCTCCTGCCAGCAGACATACGTCCAGTTACATTCTTTCTTGATAATGGCCTTTGAAAATTAGGCACATTACTATTCTGTGAATCCCTAAAGTTTCCATCTCTATAAGGAGTGTCCAAATACTGCCCGACAACATGGGGGTTCATAAACCGCCTAGCCTCCCTAATGTTGCTGTTGTCATCAATGGAACCTCTTTCTTGTAATCTTTCAGAAGTCCTTTTACTTGAGTGTGATGAAAGTGCTGAAAAGGACTCAATATTAGCATTACTATGATATGATAACTTGCCAGAGTTTTTGGAAGCTTGAATTTGCGAAATTATGTCAGACAACCCCAAACCACCATTTCGGTTACTACCCTTACTGACACCAGAAATGATTGATTCTGTTGTTAGAGAGTTTGTCAGATGATTAGATGCTGGGACAGCAGCAGGGAATGGAGGATCACGAGATGATGGAGGGTCAACTCCTGCACTAGGAGTAATAAGAGAAAAATTTAGCTGCTCACAAATAGTTTCAAACTATACCAACTAACACATCAACCATTGCATCAAGTACTGAAATTTGGGTAGAAAGAGAAATATTTAACAGGCAAACTTATTCGGTACCTAGATCCAAACTTGATGACCTGAGAGCAGAATTAGGCCTATCAGACAAATCCAGACCTCTAAGCATGCTTTCAATAGCAGTGACCTTCTGTTTGCTGGCATGCAACACACTTTCCAAACTACGTTCTGAACCTTTGCCAAGTGATTTTGCTTGCGAAAGAAGTACACCAGAGGAAACAGATGTCCCTGATGATAAATTTGAACTTCTGTCCATTGCGACAATAGCAGAAGTTCCATATCCAGGTAGATGAGAAGGAGCAGAGGCTTGGCTATTTAATGACACTAGTGCACCTCTGTCACGAATGGTAGGTGAAGCATGTCGCCTATGTATTCCTCCATCCTCTTCATTTATTAACTGCAAGTTATAATCACGTTAAAAAAGGACTTAAGCAACAAAATAAAGGAAGTATAACACCTGGGTCAAAGGATATACCCTTTGAATAACAGGGTCAAAGGATGAAAAAAGGCGACGGGAACGCTCTGGCCAAGTTTTTGCAAACATTCTATAACACATCCTTGCAGTAGACCGTACCTACCAAGTATTAATTATTTTCACACAATATATGAAAATGATGTCAATGAATATACATTGCTGACAACCTGATAGAACCCAAGACACCAAAATGTTGAAATATTCTGAATAAAACTGATACTTGATCAAAGAGATGTAATAATGGTGCTCATAAGCTATAACCACCAAACACAGTGACAGAAAACATCAAGGCAGCACTACACACACAGTAATCAGAATGCTAAATGCAAGAAACATAAACAAAACACTGACCAAGCCAGACATTCGAGAGGCTAACACTCTCCCTGATCATTCTCCATATTTTCCATGCCCATTCCATCAGTCAGACCACCCTTTTATAGACCCTTCTCTAACTACCTCTCCCTACCAAAAGCTGACATGTGTCCTATCCTAGCTGTCCTTAATGATTACATAGCATGAAACATGAACATCCTCACAGCATATCATTCCCTAGGTTCTATAGAATATACCGGTTATTATCACAAACTGATGTTTCGAACAAATAACCTTTGATAAATGAAGTCAAACATGTTACCAACCAAATTTGTACAATTAAAGAGAGGAATCACATAATCATGTCAATCCATTCAACCGAATAATAATGATATAATGATGTCCATCCAAATCCCTCTTTCCTAAAGGGACAGAAAAGAATTTTAGGATAA
This sequence comes from Biancaea sappan, assembly GCA_037074585.1. Lineage (NCBI taxonomy): Eukaryota > Viridiplantae > Streptophyta > Magnoliopsida > Fabales > Fabaceae > Biancaea > Biancaea sappan. The sequence goes on along the minus strand of CM073496.1, from coordinate 48,888,343 downwards.
ACTCATAGACAAATTGATGCATAAAAGTCAGATGAATTAAGTTGATTCTGACTTACGACCTAAAGACAGTGTTGCTAAGAAAGCAGTGAGTAACTCACAATAAAACAACCTGTCATAATAATTTTTGTTTTTTCAACTTGTGCCTCTTGTCCAGTTGATCTTTAGTCATTGTATTTCAAATAAGTGCTTTTGAAAGCATTAAGAGAACCTCTTCCTATGTATGCTAAGTTTCCAAATCTTAATTATTTTTTAGTACATATGATAGGAACCTTGGAAATAATACTGATATAGATCACCTTTTGGGCCCTGACTCTAGGCCCAAGGTTTGGAGAGTCTACTCGAGGAGGGGCAAACCTGTAGCAAGGAATGAGGAGAGAGGGAGAGCTGACGTGGAGAGTTAGTTAGAGGGGAGCTATTATTAGTATGGGGTTGTGAGTGGAAAAGGGCAGGCTGTTAGAATCTTTTTGTCCATTGTGGTTCTGAAGGAGCTTTGCTCTGGGCTGTGTTGACAGTGTTCTTAGTGTTTTTCTGCTGAATTTACTTGAAATTAAATACAACTTACAGTATTACTTCAATTTATCTATCAACATACATGTTTCATAATTTCAGTCTCAATTCTACAATTCATTAAGTTATACATTTTATGAGAATTTGGTCAACATTTTCAGGCAAATCCTATTAGCTTCCTTGCATGCATACAAAAGCTGCTTCATAATAGGGCTAGCTGAAATAAATTGGAAGACTACAAAATTATTCACGAAACTACCAAGCATTGACTGAAGTCCTAATATGAAATTTTCGTGTAAATTCTTAATAGCTCAGAAAGAATATCACCACAAAAAAAAAAAAAGCATGTCAAAGCTGACAAACATGGCACACCATTCTTATTTTACCGAGTAGAAAATACGTAAAATTATTAAAGTTACCTCACTCATTGCATCTGAAACACAACACCTTATCAGATCCTCATATAACTCAGCTGATCGCTGTATTTCTGGTGCATCAGGCCAATGTTCTAATATCAAAAGAGCGTATTCACAACACCTACAATACAAAAGGCATAAATGAAAAACTAAAACTCACATTTTTATCCCAGAGTTAACAATTTACCTTGCACGAAGAACTGCATTGCGATCATTTTTTGCACAATCAGCTATACGAGAAAGCACACGGACAACTTTGCAGTTACGCAACATCTGAAAAGTAGAGGGCCAAAATCAAAACAGCATAGAGCAAGGGAAAAGAAGTTGCCAAAAATAAAAAGGCAAATTATATTACCGTCTTTATGCAGTTATCCGCAGACTCTGCAATTACAAGTACAGTAATCACAACCAGCTTAAAAAGAACCTGATCATCAGATCATGAATTGATTAATAATTAACAGTTTCTTAAAATACCACAAGCATGATAATCAAAGAAAAAAAAGTTAAACTTACTGGTATGAACATTTCAGCACAAGCTTCAAAATCACCCAAGAGTTCTTTTGATAAAAAGCACAATAGATGGCAAGCCTAGAGCAAAGCAAATCACCCCAAAAAAAAAAAAAAGAGTATGAGTTATAATATAATAAGATTTTGATCTATAGACGAGGTCAATGCTTGGACTTAATTGCTTCCACTTCTCTTTGTGTATTCAAAAAGATTAATACAAATATAAAATTCAATAATAGTTTACCTTGAGGATGTATATCGTTATAATATTAACGGGGAAAAAAATGTAAGAAAGGTTTAATAGAGCTACTAGCCAATGGGATGCACCAGTGACTAGTGACTTAATGGAGACTACACTCACAAAGGAACCATTATGTTATTACAGGAAATGAGTCTTGCAGCTAAACCCCAAGAACATGCCACAGTCTCTTGTGATGAAGCACAATGTAGCTAAAATTAATACATATTATATCCTAGAACTGCATAAGGGTGTCTGGACTCTAATGAACTTTGATTGAGTGCATGATACATTGACATCTTCAAAGAAACTAAGAACATGCTATACGCATATTTTGGTAACAAATGTAAAATAAAACTTCCATTTGTGGGGAAATGACAAGAACATAACTCTCATTGATCCAAAAGCTTAAAAAACTTAAGGCAACCTCAGCAACATTTCAAGTTCCTACAATCTGAAGAATCATGGTTTCCTAGTTTTTGAGAATCAGCTATGTGTTACTTCTCAAATCAGCAAGAGATTTCTGGCTAATGACAGACAATTTTGGAACAAGGTAAATATTGATTTTTTTAGCAAGAATCTTAATGGCCCCTTCATCTTTAATGTCAGGAAATACAAATCAAAGCATGCCACACAAAATTCTTCCCTTTTGATATAGAAAAGAATATTAGAGAAATGTTAGTACACCTGCTTCACAATGCTAGACCTTCGATCTGATAATTGTGTACTTAAAGGTCCAACAAGTTGCTTTAGGAGCCCCCGGAAACATGGATAGTCAGCAGCACCTGAAAAGAATAGTATTCAAAAGATATCCATTATCACTGACCAAAAGATATTTGTAATACACTTTAATAGAACAACAAAAGTTACAATAAAAATACATCAGTAACTCCGCTTCTCCATAAATAAACGTCAAAGAAAATGATGAAAAGAAAAAAGAAAAGCAAAGCTGAGAGTTTAAAAAGTGAAACTGCTGTTTTGGACCACCAAATAAGCCTCTTTTCCTCTTTGGAACTTGGATCCAAACCTCTATATGCTAAAAGCACTCAAATTTGGATGATGGGCGGAACTTAATGGGCTATTGTTTCTGGGCCCCACCATCATTTTCTTTTCCTTTTCATTGTTTGTGAAAGACCTATTCCTTTGATCGTTTTCATAATTTTTTTATGCCATAGTTCAGATGACTAAGACTAAAGCATTGAATCGTTAGCCTACAATAAAAAATGAAATACCAAATTCATGCACATAACAATCACCATAAGCATCCTTCACACTAATTTCATCACATCACATATATGGCAAGCTTTCCTGCTCATTTATACTTGAAATACCCATTCAACATTTTTTTAAAAAAAAAAAAAGTTTTGTTTACCAAAACCAGTACAAGAATAGATACTGGGAATATGTTCGTTAAATTGCATCATAAGCACATGACACTACTCCTGTATATGCTACAGAAAATATGAGGAGCACAAACCTCCTAAAACAAGACCTTCAACTCTCTGCATAGCAGATATACGAATCGACCAGTCCTTCTCTGGTACAAGGGTAGAAGCAATCTTATCGATTTCCCTGATTAACTCCTTTTCCGAGTACACCTTAACAGGGTCTATGTGTTTCTCTGTGACGTCACCTTCTCCTGCTCATATATAATCAAATATTAATAATGCATGTAGCAAAACATCATAAATTTGGCTAAAAAGGGTATACACAATATGTTAACAGTATAAAACATCAAAAGTTTCAATGTAGAACGTGAGATGTGATTATCTCTTTTAATTGTGATATATTGCCTCGCTAGCTTCATTTTTTCTTTTACCACCAGAACAATCTTATATTTTGCACAATTGGCACTGGTATCTGATGGCACATTTTAAATTCTACATCGAAAATGTGCAGAAGAAAGTTTCTGCCATTTAAAAAATAAAATTGGTCAGATCACATGACCACCATGAATTCAAGGTAGAATCTCAGTGATCATGCAGACCAAGATAAACATGCAAGCTCCTGAAAACTTCCAAAAAAGATGATAATAACCACACTCAGTGCTAGGTTAAGAATATGAATGAAAGTAAATTAATCTTTCCAAAAATCAACCCAACATTTGTGATGCCAAATGCACAACATGTACATCTTAACCTCAAAATTGAAAAAAAAAAAAATTAAAAAGACTTACAGAGGAAGAGAGAGAGAGATGAAAAATGTATGGATTAAAAAAAAAAAAAGCATACCAGACAGTTTCAATTAATACAACACCAGGACAGAAACAATTACGACCCAACAATAGGAGACATCTAACCTCCAAATATAGAGTTCTCCCTTGATGAACTTTTAGCTTTTGGACTACTTCTCTTGGAATTAAAGCTCAAAGGCTTAATTTCTCCAGCAACAAAACCACCAGTTATACCATCTGAAGAACGAACTTTTGGTTGAATGCCCTCTAGCCTAGCATTAATATCTTTCACCTGAAATCATTGTAATTAAAAAGAACAATGAGAAGTCTTATATTATTTGCAAGATAATAAAAAAGGCCTCAAAGGTTTAAATCACATGGCTGCAATGTGTGCCACTGTGTGTTAAATGACAGCAATATCGGGAATTTGATTCTTTGTTTGATATTTACCAAAGATGAAGGAAGGTTATGACGCTGAAGTTCATCACGAAATTGAGGACCAGCTTGCGCATACATCTCCTGTCAAGAGAGAATGTCAAAAAATGCATTACCATTCTGCAATTGTGACAAATTAAAATCACATCATCATTGAGTTTTATAAATAATGGTCCATGTTGAACATGATTCTAACATCAAATCACACCCTCTCTACTAGACCCACAGCCATTATCCCATTCTTCAGTCTTTAGAAGCAATTTGTGTTAAATGATACTATCAGTGACACTGGCACAAGCGCATTCATAAAGAGAAGAAGATTCCGATTTTGAAGCTACAGAAAACACAATTTTAGCAATTTTTTTCTCCTCTTTGCCAATAAAAATTCAAATCAACTATTGATACAAGCCCCTCCTGTTTTTTCTCCAGCTAACTGACACAAACTTGATAATATATTCTAGACCTTTAGCCAGTGTAAAAAAAACATGAAATGACTACAAGATAGGGAATGCTAACCTCAATGCACAATATAGCTGCTTCCCTAACACCAGGATTCGGGTCAGTCAGCAACTGCAAAATCTGACAAGCAACCAAAATGGAAAGAGTTAGTATGACATCCTAAAATAGTAAACTATACAAACAAAAAATATATGCTGCTCATTCCTAAAAGTCAATAAACATACCGATGGAAGAATAACGCGTTGAAGAGTAAGCTCAGTAGATGCAAATAGACCAATTGCAGATGTGACAGTTCGTGCAAACTCCTCTCTAACTCTCCAGCTTTTGTGCATCCAAGCAAAGGATCCTGCTCTTTCAACAATTATTGTAGGGGAGGAAACCTACAGAAAATAAAATCAAAACCAATACTGCAAATCAGAAGAATATCAAAAAGTATCCTGAAAGTAACAATTTCAAAATTGAAATGAAATCAGCCAACATATTAACTATTTTTTCTTTAAAAAAAAAAAAAGGAAGTAGATGTAAGCATGTGAAATAGTCACATGTGACTCATGGAACAGATTTCATTTACATTCAGACAGATATAAATGCTAAATTTGATAGGCAATAAATTAGCAACCCCCTTACAGGGGACTGGCCAACTGAGCACCCAGAAACTGGCACCTAAGCACCAGTCAGCCTGAGAGGATGGCCTAGCACCCATTCACCCACCTGGGCTGTGTTGCAGTAGTTATCTTCCTTTTTTCTTATTTTTTTTTGTAATGTCATGTTAGGGGTAGTTTTCTGCCATATCCTTAATTTCAGGGAAGTTAGGCATCTCTCTAGTTGTATTTAGGATGCGTTTGGGTAAACAACTTAATTAAAGTGCTTATACAATAAGCGCTTATATATAAGTTATTTCTATAATTGAAGAGTTTATGAAAACAAACTTCATATAAGCTCTACGTAAGCTGTTTATATAAGCTATCCTAGAAAATTTCTGAAAATAAGCTGAAAACAGTTTATGAATATACCATAAGCTATTTTTATAAACTCTCCCAAACAAGTATATAAGTGTTTATGCCATAAGATAAGCGCAGATAAGCTCAAAATAAGTTATTCCAAACACACCCTTAAACTTCTCTCTGAATTAATGAAAGATATAGCAGAAGTTTATCATATATCTGAGCATTTTGTCAGGAGATTGCAAGTTCTCTCTAAGGAATTTACACCTTAGGTGGAAGGCGAAAAACTCCAAATAGTCCCACAACCAAATCAGTTCCTAGGGACTCTGACAGAGAGTGGAGATGCATTAAAATTTGGTGTTTGCCCTAATGAAATGCTGTTGGAAGCAAACTCTCAAGCAAGAACTCTGTGTGTGTGTATTCAGACCTCAATTTGACATAGATTTTTCAAGGCTAACTACATTTATTTGGTGATAAATCACAACTGCAAAAATTTACATTTTGCAACAGGCCAAGCATAATCTTAAAAGCAATCATCAATTCTAATAGCTTCCAGCTCAACTTGTTATAGACCTATCTTCCTCCATTGATCATTTTAAAAAGAATGGCTTGCTTATAGCAGTTTATAGGTACACTATTATTAATCACGTAGAGGGCATGGCCATAAATTTTATTAGATATTAAAAAATGATAAATCTCCTTTATCACATAAAGTGAATTTACAAAATGAGACATCAAACAGGGCTAAAGCATGTGAATCCAAAAATACTAGTTTATGGAGAAAAAAATTAGGATATAGACAACCAAAAAAAACCAGGTCTCAGAAAATCACAAAAAATGATAATTATTAACATCCAGCAAGCTTACATGTGGCTAAGCTCAAAAACAGTACAAGTAACACTTTTGAAAGGGATATTAAGACGAAGAGCTTCAGCAAATTTAGAACATGAAATTTGCTGGCTCATCGCAGTTTAATGAGGTATCAGCTACGCCAGTGCAAGATTAGTTATAGGAGTTGGCAGCACCACAGTTTAAAATGCCACAGTGACAGCAGTACACATCTAAGGCATAGTGATGTTAAGATAGGATGCAAATATCCAAAAAAAATAATAAAAGATTTTTTTCTCACAATTCTGATCAAAGATCTAGTGATACAACATCTAGAAGTCAATATAGCACAAACAACACTATCGCAAAGGAAGCATTGGTCATTACTCACCAAAGTTTTTATTCTCTTGAACTACAGGACAATTTAACTCGTTAAAAGGATGGCTAGAAGAGCATATGGACAAACACCAGAGGGTGGAAGATTCATATATAACACCTAGGATGTTGGTGGCACAAAGCTAATAAGCTACCTCTACAAAAGTTTTAATCCTGCACACACCTTTCCAACTAATAACTATCTTTAACAACTTCTTACTCTCATCTCCCGTCACTCAATATTTCAGACGACTGTAACTATAGGAGAGCATTTACTTTCCTTTTTTTTTTTTTTGACTACAAAATTTCTACTTAGCAACAACTGACGTAGCTCCCTCTCTAACTATAGGAGAGCATTTACCTTTTTTTTTTTTTTTACAACAAAATTTCTACTTAGCAACAACTGACATAGCTCTTTCGCCCTTAACGAAGTCTTTAGAATTTATACAGTAGATTGCACTTTGCTTTTATAAGACCAGTATCAGTAGTTAGGGATTGAATAGCCTCTTGTTCAGATAGAACAAACTAGAGAGTAAAGAGAGACCCTTAGAATTTTTTTTTTTTATGCACAGGCATACATCTACCCAGTATCATGTATACATGGATATAATAAGATACTAAGATATAAGGATCATGTTTCGTAAAAACTTTTGCTTAGGGATGTCAAATTCCCAAATCTTTGGGAGATATGAGATAGGAACTATATGCTTGTCAGCATCTTGGATGCTGATGTGGCAATCCTTTACCTATTGTACTAAGCACAAGTCATGCTTGGATAAAGATTGGTGCACCCAAAAAGCTTCTTAATTATCTTACTTATCCGGGTAAATGCTCAACGCATTGAATTTAAATATTACCAAGTCGCAAAAGATACGATGAAATTCCCCCATTCTGGGAGTTGCCAGTATTCGAGTTCAACTACAATTCTCTAAACATGCAGTTATAGAGATTAAGTAGGAGGCGATGATGATGCATCAAAGATGAGTAGTACCTCCATAAGAGTGAGCAACAGCCTTCTAGCGGCGTCACGAACAGGCTGTTTGGCATCGCCTAAGCGGTCGACGACGGCGGGAACAAGCGCATTAAAATGAAGTTTGAAATGTTCGCCGGAGAGCACGGCGGCAGAGGCCAAAGCTTGAAGGGCACCCTGAGAGACCCTGAAGTTGCTATCTTTCAAGAGATCCAAGCAACAATCGACAAGGGAAGTAACCTCAGATGAGGTGAGACTCTTTCTGGAAGCTTCCAAAAGTTGATAAAGGCGCTCCACACCAGCCATCCTCTCCTTGGTGTCTTTGGCGCGTGCAAGCTCCAGCGCTTGCTCCATTGTTGAATTCCAGAGAGGGGTTGGATCTGGTGCGAGCGAGTTCAGATCTGGATGAAGGGTTACTGGATTGGCTATCAACCCAGCACATAGAGAGTCGCACACTAAGAAATTGCAAAAGCAAAACAGAGAGAGAGCGAGAGGGTAAGCAAGTATAAGGGATTGATGGTGCAGGGCTAAATTTAGAAGAAAGAGTGAGTGTCACTGTGTGTGTGTTGTGAAAAGGAAATGTAGAGAGAGAAGGAGAATGGAAACGATGAATAGTGTACTACCGCTAAATTTAGCCGAGCCGTGAGGTTTTTGGAGGGGGGAGAGAGAGAGTAAAATGACTAAATTGACAGAGAATATTTAATAAAAACAACTCCTAAACTAATTAAAAGTTTATAAGTGAATTTATTAAATTAAAATTATTTAATAAAAATAATTAAAAAATATAAAATGATATAAAAGAATATAGAAGTATTTATATTATTTTATAATTTTTAAATAATATAAAATAAATATATTAATTTTATTTTTTAATTAAATTAATTTAAATTATTATATATATATAATTAATTAATATATATTATTATACCATATATATATATAATTTTATATTTTATATATTATATTTATATGGTTATGTTAAAAAAGTGTAATATATATTTACATATTAAATATATCACATTTTTTATCTTTAATATATATATTTGTTTAAAATAAATTTAGTTAAAGATAAAAAATTTAAATAAAAATAAAAATTATTCACAATAAAAATATTTTGAGAATTTAGATTATGAATAAAATAAAAAGATATAATAGATATTGAGATAAAATAATAAAAATAAAATAAAAAGAAAAGTATAGAAGTTATAAAATATAAGTTATAAGTTACAAAAAGTAATGTTTTAAAATAAATTATAAATTATTGAAATAAATTCATTTACTAAATACTTTTAACAAATTTATAAGCTAATCAGAGTTATAAATTAGTTAAATAAGTTAAAAATTTATTTTTGTGACAAACCACAAAAATTCGAAAAGAAAAAGATGACGAAAGAATGGAAACTTTGTGCTGGGGATGATAAAAAGATTAACCCTATTTCTGCGTCAAAATTACACAGTAGGCCACTGTTTTCTTTTCAAGTCCTCCGCAGGCAAGGAATAATAATGTGTAAATTTAAAAATAAATAATTTCTCCTCCTTATTGTACAAATAAATAAATAATTTATAAGGAACTACATACTGTATATGTAATTATTTTATTTAATTTTTTAAAAATAAGTTCAATCTATATTCAAATTTTAAAATGATAATTTATGAATAAGATCATTATCTCAGTATCACAAATTTGTCGAGTACTAAATTATAGTTCTCAAATTTTAAATATGAATTATTTTATTTTTAAAAAAAGTAGTTCTATTTCAAGAAGTACTATATGAAGCCTTTCATATTAGTCGTGATGGGTTTTAAGGTATGGGATTGTCATTGTTGTTCATTTTTGGAGGAATGTCAATTTGTGAGTTGTAAATACATTGTCCCAAATGGGAAGAGAAATAACATTACCTTCTCCAACATGAGCTTCCTTTCTTCACTTTTCGGAGATTGATAAATGATGTTGATTAATTGAAAATTTAGAGCTCGTGATAATTAATCCCTTGTAAATGTCTCAATAACTTAACATCTATTTTTCAGTTCTAATTCAGCCTACTGCATTCCACAATTGCAAGATTAAACTTCATTTTGTGTACATATTGATGAGTAGCCTAAAGACTGAAGCTCAAGAATATTTATTTATTTATTTATTGAATACAACCATCTAAAACCCTTCAAAACTATTTTTAAAACCCTTCCGGGCAATTTTTATAGAAGCCTTACAAACCAAAAAACACAGAAATAATTATGAGGATTTAGACTCTTTAGAAGTATGAATTATTATATGATAATAGTTGACATCAAATCATCAACAAAATGTGATTATATAAGCTTACCTAATTTTGGTCTTCATATTAATCTCCATTATCACCGGTCACCGGAGGTTTCTTTCTGAGTACATTGAACTTAAAAGCTCAATGAAAATTGCCATAACAGAAGGTTGACATAGGATTCCAAAAAATACTATTGCTTCACGTCAAGTCGTCACCAAAGTAATAAAAAACACATCCATTTATAGAAATAGATATAAATACTAACAATCATTTGTAGTTAGAAATTAACTAAGCTTAATTGCACACAAAGAAACATTTATTAGTTTCTTCAAGACAATTAATGATGTCAACGTTGAATTTATTGATTAGAATGCTTTGTATTAATTGCCAAAACTAAAAGCATAGTACCATACCCACAATAAGAAACATTCAAATTTTCAAATGGATAGAGATACCGACGTGTATTAACAAATTAAGAAACCTATCTTCAAGCAAAATTATATGGAAACAATTTAATACAGTCTCACTAACTGAACCCTAGCTTGAGTTCTTGAGAAGAGAGATACTTGATAATACATGGAGAGAAATTATTAGGTATAGACCATGAGTTGTTAAACAGAGCTTTTGATAAAAACTAAGCTTAAAGCAACCTTTATATGGAAAATAGACTTTAAATTAAGCTAATCATCGTAATTAGTTTAAGAACGATTCTAGACACCGTTTGAAGTATCACATGTTTTTGAAGATATTAAAATTTCCCATCTATTTCAATTGTGGTTTAGTCTGCATAAGTTCATACAAGTCACTAATCTCTTAGAAAGAGAAATATACAATTAAAACAAAGTTGTCAATTATGTTTATGGCATTTATTTATTACAGGTTATCATTTCGCTTTTCAATGAAGTCCAGTAACTATATATTTATATAATAGACTTTGCAGATTTTTTTTAAAAAAAATGCGCAAACATAATATAAGTTTTAGCTAAATTAATAACGCAAATTGCACCGACTTAAATTTTTAAATTAATTATTAAAGTACATTCGACATACCTGATTTCTACCCGTTTTCGTCTTCATTCTCCAATCTTAATCACAAGAACTTATCAAAAAAATATAATAATTAAAGATTAAAGAATGGTTTCAGCAGCTAGAGCTGTCAAACTAGAAATTAAAATGGCCCCACCATACTCTGCATCTCCACATTTTCATCAAGTAATGATGATGCCTAAGCCTAAAAGAATAAAATAAGATAAAAGTTTTAAAGGTATAACAGCTTCAATTTGTTTGTTCACGGGTCTTTCAGAGACATTATTTATTTATCATTATAAGGTTTGCTAAATGGATTATAACAAGGAATAAGTTTTGCGATTGGATGATGGAAACAGGCACAGAAGTAAAAGGGTAACTTCATGACAAAGCCTAATCAACAACCTCTTCAGGACAAAGCTCAACAGTCTACATTAAAAAAATGAAGAAAAGAGTTGTCCGCTTTAGCTCTTGCTTCATCAAGTAAGGTTTGGTTTCATACACTAACATAAAATAAGGTTCAGTTATGTAAATGAAATCGTTTGTGTCTCTACAGGCTGGCTCATAAGAATATTGCGAGTCTTAATATATTGTTTGGAAGATATGAGTCTAAGTCTGAGTAATTTAGATTTTAAATCTAACTTTTTGTCTCTATGTTAACAAGAATATGATAATAACTCAAATACATCAGAAAAATGCTACTTGCATATAGTTATAGACATTATTTCATGTAAGTTTAGCAACAGACATCAAGAGTCATATGTGTAGTTGTATAAAATCAATATTGGAGCATTAACACCATTCCAATACGTTAGAACCTTTATCCAAGTACTGTTCTTCAGGAATTGCTTTGCTTTCCATGAGCCAATTCTGTCCATCTCTTTTATGGGTGGGATGTGATGTCATGTCTGTTTGCATCTTTTCTATCCCCATCCACCATGATTTAGATTGTTTTTTTTTTTGGTACTTATACAGTCTGATAGTGAAGGATAGGAAGGTCTATTATGAATATTTTTCATTATATAATCAATTATGTGATATTGAATAATTATGTGATATTGAATAATTATGTGATATTGAATCATTAGAGATATCTGCATGTTATGTTTTTGGTAAAAATATCATGTCCCTAAACTTTGACCCGAGTTTTAATTTTATCATAGAATTTTATTGTGTCAATTTGTCCTACATCTTTTTATTTAGTTTTAATTTTGTCTTTTAAGTTTAAAGTTGTCTAAATTTTTAATGGCAAAGGCTAATTTAGTCATCTCTATCATACACATCAACCACCAACTTCTCTCGCCAAGCATGTTCCATGTTAATGTTCTCTAGAAATGAGAAAATTGCTCTCTATTTTCACTTTGCTATTTCAATTTTCTTGAATAATTGAGAATAATTTTGTCATTTCTAGATAATATCTAATGTGAAACATGCTTGGCTAGACTAGATGCTCATATGTGCAATAGAAATGACCACATCAATATTTGTTATTAATAATTTAAACGGTGTTAAGCTCAATGATAAAATTGAAACAAATTGGAAAGATATAGAAATTGACACTAAAATTTTAGAACGAAATTAAAACTTTATCTAAGTTTAGGAACAAAATGATACTTTTGCCTTATTTTTTATTTAAAAAAATCTAGTAACATTTTTACAAAATGCACCAAAATTTTGTTCCAATTCAAAAGCAAGATCAACAAATACAAATTTAAAGCAGTCCAGCTTAGCCACAAGAAAATTATATGTAATGTTATTTACATTATGATGAAACTGTGGAGATTATCCAAAACCAACTCTTTTGTTGCGTCCTCATATAATATATTGTACTTGTGCTATAGCACATCATATCATACACTGAACTACTGCTACTTTATAAATATAGTACACATGGAGGAAAAATCAACCTCATAAATCAAGACAGGACGCTACAAAACGAGAAAAATCTATCAATATGTAAAGATGGTAAATTTGCCCCAAACTTCTTGGTATAATGACAACCAACGCATGTCACAACCAATTATTAGTTTGCAGGCAATATACATGAAATAGCAGTAGTGTCAACATTCATAATGACACAGAAAGAAACAAAAACAGCATATGAAAGTCTACAAGAATATCCTTTTAATCTGTACTGAAACCACGTGAGATTTCTTATCTAAGGATCATCGTCATAAGGTGCAACTAACTTTGATGATGATGGAAGAATCAATATGTGCTTTCCATTTCGTAATAATTCAGCATGTAGAGAAGCATGATCTGCCTTGTAGTCCCAATTGTGTGCCGACAGGTCCAAATGCTCAAGATTACCTAAAGCATGATAGCTATTAACATAATTAAATCTGAAGGTGGCAGGAAGAATACAAGGTGAAAAGACAATTTCCAGTAGCCTACCACTACCTCTCAATCAGATCAATTGAGCCATTAATGTGGAATTATATTTTGCATCTGTTAGCAGTAGTAGAATTTTCTGCTCTAACTAACATTCAACAGTTTTGGAACACCGCATTTAGCAAATAAAAGAAACCAAGAAATAATGAAGACATAGAACAGTTTATATAGTAGAAGGCACAAGGTTGATATACATCTGGCATATTAAGGTATTTATTATTTTTAAAATTATAATTACAAAAATTGCAATACCCAACTCAAATTTTAAATTATAGATATTAACAATTATGTACATAATTTGTTTAGATATGTCAGGTATGGTCCAGCCACCAAAAATTTTAAGTCCCCATGGCAATCTATTTTTTGATACATAATAAAGAGCTGGCTATCTTTTAGTTAATGGAATACCTAAAGAGTTGGTTATTGATAAAGCTTTATGATACCGTTCGATCCATGTAGCGGGTCCCACTTAGTGGAATAAAGCGTATTGTTGTTATATTTTGTTGCTATTAATAAAGAGCTAGCTATCAGTAAAATGTGGTTGTATGTAGCCTGGTTGAAAGATTTGTTATCATTAGTTCATTATTGTGACTATAATACATTGCTACTAATCCCAAGTGATTACAAATGGGCGTTTAGTGTCCGTAGCTACTAATCACCTTGATAATCACAAAATCACCCACCTACCAGAATTGAAGAGTTCATAAAATAGAAGAATCGGTTAGGGTATAAGTACCTGCAAGTTTTAATGCAGAGCAGATGATGGTCAAGGATTCTATTGGCATAACATTACTTGATGCATTCACTTTAATTAGTTGTGGAGCCTGTGACAAGAGCTTCGATAAAAACTTAGCAGTTTCAATCGCACCACGGTTTTTGCTGTACAAATAGAATAATATGTCATTTGTTTCCATGAGCTTAACCAAACAAAAGAGGCAAAAGAACTTAATGCACAACTCTTAACCTTATATTAATTTCCACTAGCTCAAGCTCCCCCTTCATAAGGTCTTGAAGCTTTTGAAAACCAGACGAGCCCAAACCAATGCCCCCAACATTAAGTATTTGGATAGACGTGCCCATAAATTTTGCCAAAGCTGGAGCTACTTGACTAAATGCAAAAAATCAATTAAAAAGTAAAAACACAAAAGGAGAGAGGATTTGAGTGACAATGAGTGAGTGTGCTAGTCTACAAACAAACCTGCCAAGGAAATTGTCAGCAACAGAAAGAGACTTCAATCTTCCTTTAAAGGTGAAAATAGCATCAAAAAGATGACTCACCCCATCACAGGACAGCTCACAATTCTCCAACTTCAAATTGGCTAAGTGAGAGCATGATTCAGAAGCCTCAGCAAAATAGGGAATCAAACTCCTGTGAGTTTGATGAGAGAAAATGAGAGACCTAAACCTCCAATATGTTTAAAATATAAACACATAAATAACAAAAATCCAAGTTACATGATTCCTTCATCCTCAATGAAATTATCACTTAAATCCAGGTCCTCCAAATTAGGCATTTCGGTGAGAGCATATCTAAGACTTTCTGCATCATCTTTCCGTAAATTGTTTCCCCTGCAACCAGATTAAAAGCCTCATGTTCATTAGATATGCATTAAAGTTGAAAAACAATTGCTACAATTTTATAAATATTGTCCTACAGCAGCACATATGGATTGGTGCATAAAGCAGAAAAATGAAACTGAGATGCCATTGAACATAAAATAAGCTTTAGAGAAACACTCATTCATCTTCTGTACTCGGGTTAATCACCACAGCAAACAGAAATTAATTACAGAAGGATTCCCATATCCAACTGGAAGTATGAAATTACACTTTAGAAGGGTGATACCTCAAATTGAGTACACGCAACTGTTGCAAAGACTTCCCAGTTTCACGCAAGGACCTGTGCTTAAAGTCAGAGAGCCATCCTGATATCTACAAGAGTGTTTATGAAACTTTTAGTCTTAAAATTAATCAGTTAAAACACAAAATATATGAACGAAAAACTCACATTATTCTCAGAAAGGTCAAGAACAGATATGCTAGAAGAAAGATTAAGAAGAGTCCAAAAAAGAGCTTTTGCAAAAGTCCTGCCAAGGTTGTTGTCAGAGAGTTTTAATGAGCACAGGGCCCTAGCAGCAGCAGCAACAACAACCAAAAAAAAAAAAGGATTAGTAAAAAAAAAAGAAAAACTGCTTAGTTTGACCAAGGACTATATCACATCCTGATTCTAAGCATACTGAAACTTTACTGATTTGCAATAATTGAAAGGGACTACAACTAAGCAATGACCTATGTTAATGAAAACCAATAGCAAATATGTACCTTCCTGAGGACAAAAAAGACTCAAGTCTACTGGGCAGTGAATCTGTGCCTGATTCCCGAAAGCTTGATGCATTGATTGAGAAGTGCTGAATCCCATGTCCTTGTTCACCATTTAAGATTATAGAACCACATATTGCGTTAACAATATCCAAAGAGAGTGTGCAGTGAACAAATTCCAGTGATGACAGTGTTTTTCCATGTTGAGTGAGAAGTTTGCATAATCCGTCAATCTGTGAATTGGTGCATATGAATCAATACCAAAACAAGAAGGAGGCAATTAACCCACAGAGAACTACCATAATTAACTATATTTACAAACTATAACATAATTTAACACCCAAAAAAAAAAAAAAATAGAAGGTGCTTTGGCATGGTATGAAACTTGACGCTCTCTACTCTTTTCTACTTTCATTTTCTGAATCCTCTATAGGCGCCCATATATTAAATAAGGTATATATGAAATTTATATGTCTTTCTACTCTCTAGTCATGATGACTCTTCTTTAGAGAAATCATACATAAAAAGGAGCATGGCTCCTCACCTTCACTGGAACCAATAATGTAACAACCTAGAGTTATTTGAACAGGTCAAACCACTCACATGACCCAACATGCTTGAGCCCACATAACCTTGTATTATCCTACTCCAATCTTACGCAACGTATAGCTGTTGAAACATTCTTTTCCAATATTCTCCCACCTAATCCAGCATGTTCTCCCACCTAATCCAGCATGGTGTTGTCTGCAACTTTTTCTTCTTTATAGTTGTCTACATAGTGTATATTTTTCTGTCACATAATTATGTCTTTCTCTTTAGAATCTTTCACAATGTACATATAGGAAGTCTGGTTGTACAGATATGAATAATTAAGGGCACATTTTTCTCTCTGGAAAACTGACATGGTATCAGAGCCTAAGATTGAATCCATTAAATCTTGAGTGATCTGTAAAAGTGGGTTTGGCATCTCACCGCCCCCTTACGAAGTCTCACATCCTCAATTCTGGCCTGTCCCCGAAGTCCGACAGCCCATTCCGGCGCGCGTGAGCCTCACGCGCCACTTCCATCTTTCACGTGAATCTCACGCGCCAGCGCGTGTGGGCGCGTGTGACCGCCGTTCAGGCTCGTGTTCGTACCTCCGGCCGGCGCATCCCTGGTGTCAGTTTGGTTATTAGAGCATTTTTGCATTTCTGGTATTTGCAAGATCACGTCTCTGTTGCTGCTGGTTCTCAGATAATCCTGTGAAATAATGTGCTTTGGCCTTAATTGCCATTTTTAAGTGAACTTCATTGCCATTACTGAATTAGCTCCTCCTTGGCCTTAATTGCCATTTTTTTTTTACTGAGCTAGCTTATTTATTGACCTTAATTGTCAACTTTGAGTGGCCTTCACTACCATCTCCTTTTAATCTCACCAAATTTTTAAATACCCATTGTAGTTATTTCCTTTAGCTATGTCTGGAGTTGAACAAACTGAGGTTAAAATTCAACCTGAGGAGATTACCCGTATAGGGAAATTACCAAATATTCTTGCTTCCTATAGATTGGATGGGAAGAATTACCTCAAGTGGTCTCAACTTATACGTACAGTACTAAAAGGAAAAGGAAAAATCAAACATCTCACAGGTATGGGTCCTAAACCTGAAGATCCTAAGTTTGAAGCATGGGATGAGGAAGACTCCATGATTATGGCATGGTTATGGAGCTCTATGACACCTGAGATCAGCGACACCTGTATGTTTCTAGCTACTGCCAAAGATATATGGGAAGCAATTCAACAAACATATTCCAAAGCTAGAGATGCTGCCCAAGTATGTGAAGTAAAAGTGAAAACTATGGCTGCAAAACAAGGTAACAAGACTGTTACTGAATATGCAAATCAATTAAAATCTTTATAGCAGGAACTAGATCATTATAGAGTCATAAAAACTAAATGTCCTGAGGATGCTGCTATTCTAAAAGAGTATATTGAACAAGACAGAGTGTATAATTTTTTGGTGGGACTCAACCCAAAATTTGACCAAGTTAGAGTCCAAATTCTAGGGAAATCAGAAGTTCCATGTTTTAATGAAGTAATTGCCCTGATTCGAAGTGAAGAAAGCAGGAGAGGGCTGATGCTTGAACCTAAAGTCACTGATAGCTCTGCTATGGTGGCTAAATCAACTACAAATCAAGAAAGGGTTACAAATCTCGAAAGGGAAAAAAGTGGCCAACAGAAAAATCAGAATCGGGATGAGTTATGCTGTACATACTGCAAAAAGTCTCGTCATACACGAGAAAAATGCTGGAAACTTCATGGAAAACCACCAAGTAAAGAATGGGGTCAAAAAGGAGGGCAACAACGAAATAGAAACCAAGCACATGTTGTTGTAACACCACAAGAGCAGAACAACCTTAATCAAGAAGAGATTGAGAGGATAAAGGCTTTTATCAACAACATGAAAAAACAAGAGGGACTCTCAGGTACATGCTCCATGGCTTATTCTGGTAAGTTTCCATTCTCTATTGGATTAAATGCCTCAGATATTACTTTTTCCAACTCTTGGATCATGGATTCAGGAGCAACCAACCATATGACTCATTCATTTAAACTTTTCTCAACTTATTCCCCATGTCCCAGTAACAAGAAAATAGCTATCGCTGATGGGTCTTTGACCACTGTGGCAGGACAAGGTGATATCAAAATTAGCCCAACTATTATTTTAAAAAATGTCCTACATGTTCCTAAATTAACCACAAATCTGGTCTCTATTAAAAAACTCATTGAAGATTTAGATTGTAATGTGGTTTTTCATAAAAATTACTGTGAATTTCAAGACAAAGGGAAGATGATTGGACATGCCAGGGAATGGAATGGCCTCTACTACCTTGAGACGTCAAATACAGCTAAGAGCAAGATGCCTTTTACTTTTGTTTCACAGTTTGCCACATCCAATAAAGAAAGAATTTTTCTTCATCATTATCGTCTTGGACATCCATCTTTTTTAATTATTAAAACTTTGTTTCCTTCATTATTCAAGGATTTAGATGTTGAAAATCTTCATTGTGAAGTGTGTGAATTTGCCAAACATAAACGTGTACCTTTTCCAATTAGCAATAAAAGAAGCCTTGTTCCATTCTACCTTGTTCATAGTGACATTTGGGGACCAGCTACTGTTTCTAATGTTTCAGGGGCAAAATGGTTTGTTACTTTTATTGATGATTGCACCCGAGTTACATGGATATACTTGCTCAAACAAAAATCTGATGTCAGCTATGTTTTTCCCAAATTTTATTCTATGATAAAAAACCAATTTGGAGTTAATATCAAAAGACTTAGGTCTGATAATGCTAGGGATTATTTCAATCAGATTCTTAACTCGTTTTTTGAAAAGGAGGGAATTATACACGAGTCATCATGTGTTTATACGCCACAACAAAATGGAGTGGCTGAAAGAAAAAATGGTCATCTTCTTGAACAAACTCGGTCAATGTTATTTCAAAAGAATGTGCCTAAAATTTTTTGGGGAGAAGCTGTTCTTACAGCGATATACCTAGTAAATCGTTTACCTTCTAGAGCTTTGGGTCTCAAAAGTCCAATGGACATCCTTTCAACTTTCTACCCGAATCTGAAAACTACAAACAATCTCATCCCTAGAATTTTTGGGTGTGTGTCTTTTGTTCATATCCATCATCAAAATAGAGGAAAATTAGACCCAAGGGCTCTAAAATGTGTTTTTGTAGGGTATTCATCAACTCAAAAAGGATATAAATGCTATCATCCACCCACAAAGAAAATCTATGTCTCAGTTGATGTCACTTTTAATGAGCAAGATTCATATTTTGCTACCCCTTATCTTCAAAGGGGGAATACACCTGAGGAAGATAACGGGTGCGAAGAAAATGGGTGCCTCCTTGATTTTTCATCAATTCCCTTGACAGGGTCTAAACCTTTACCCCCAAAAACAGTAGAAACAGTGGCTGAATCCATGTTCAGATCTGAAACACAGGATGATAACCATGAAACTGAATCTGAAACAGTAACTGAACCCATGTCCAATGTCCAAGAATCTAGGCCTAAAGAAGAGGATATTTTGAACCCTTGTCCTGAGGAAGTAAGATTTGGCAAAGGCAAGGTGTATACAAGGAAGAAAATGGTCATTCCAGAACCTATGCATGTCCAAGAATCCAACTCAAATCCTTCAAATGAGGTAATGATCTCTAACCATCAATTACAAAATAAAAATGAGATTTTTGAGAATAGTGACCAGGATCTTCATTTACCCATTGCTCTTAGAAAAGGAACCAGAAAAAGTACGAAACAACCTTTATACCCCCTTGCACAATTTTTATCCTTTGATAACTACTCACCATCTTTCAAAGCTTTTCTGACAAGCTTAAATGCTATCACCATTCCTAAAAGTTTATCCGAGGCTTTATCTAATAAAAAATGGAAACAAGCTATGAATGTAGAAATGGAAGCTTTGGAGAAGAATAAAACTTGGGAATTAGTAAAATTACCTACTGGAAAAAAACCAGTAGGATGCAAATGGGTGTATGCTGTGAAGTATAGAGCTGATGGATCAATTGAGAGATATAAGGCCAGGTTGGTAGCCAAAGGTTATACTCAAACCTATGGAATTGACTATCAAGAAACTTTTGCCCCAGTAGCAAAAATGAACAGTGTTAGAGTATTATTATCAATTGCAGCTAATTTTGGTTGGGAATTGCAGCAATTTGATGTCAAGAATGCCTTTCTACATGGAGAGCTAGAAGAAGAAATTTACATGGAGATTTCACCAGGATATGGAAAGAATTTGGCTACAAATACTGTATGCAAATTGAAAAAGGCATTATATGGCCTTAAACAATCTCCATGTGCTTGGTTTGGACGTTTCACAAAAGTTATGATAACTATGGGGTTTAAACAAAGCCAAGGTGATCATACTTTATCCATCAAACACTCTTCTTCAGGGGGAGTCACAGCCTTATTGGTATATGTTGATGATATAATAGTAACTGGAAATGATAAAAAGGAACAACAGGCCGTGGGTCAATGTCTAGCTAAGGAGTTTGAGATCAAAGCGTTGGGAAGACTGAAGTACTTTCTTGGAATAGAAGTGGCTCATTCTAAGAAAGGAATTTTTATTTGTCAACAAAAATATACTACAAATCTCCTCAAGGAAGCAGGTAAAACAGCATGCAAGCCAGCAAGCACTCCAATAGATTCTAACTTTAGACTTGGAAAGGCTGAGGATGACATCCCTGTTGACAGAGAGTCATATCAACGCTTGGTAGGAAGGCTTATTTACCTATCTCACACTCGACCAGACATAGCATATGCTGTGAGTATGATCAGCCAATTCATGCATGACCCAAGGGAAACTCATCTACAGGCTGCTTATAGAATATTACATTATCTTAAAGGAACGCTTGGAAAAGGTATCTTGTTTAGAAGAAATGGAGGTTTAATACTTGAAGCATATACTGATGCTGACTATGCTGGATCAATTATTGACAGAAGATCAACATCAGGGTATCGTACGTTCCTTGGTGGGAATCTTGTGACATGGAAAAGTAAAAAACAAAGCGTAGTAGCCCGTTCAAGTGCAGAAGCTGAATTTAGGGCAATGGCTCACGGTGTATATGAACTACTCTGGTTAAAGATTATTCTTCAAGACTTAAAGATAAAGTTGGATGGCCCTATGAGACTCTATTGCGACAACAAATCAGCCATCAACATAGCCCATAATCCAGTACAACATGACTGCACAAAACATATTGAAGTGGATAGGCATTTCATCAAAGAAAAATTGGAAAGTGGACTGATTTGTACACCATATGTCTCTACACATGACCAACTTGTTGATATTCTAACCAAAGGATTGAATAGCTCAAACTTCCAGAATATTATATGCAAGCTGGGTATGGAAACCATCCATTTACCAGCTTGAGGGGGAGTGTTGAAATATTCTTTTCCAATATTCTCCCACCTAATCCAGCATGTTCTCCCACCTAATCCAGCATGGTGTTGTCTACAACTTTTTCTTCTTTATAGTTGTCTACAGAGTGTATATTTTTCTGTCACATAATTATGTCTTTCTCTTTAGAATCTTTCACAATGTACATATAGGAAGTCTGGTTGTACAGATATGAATAATTAAGGGCATATTTTTCTCTCTGGAAAACTGACAATAGCAGTTACTGGTCCCTCCAACGTGGGACTAGGGGTGTCAGAGTACAAGTCTCCAAGATAGACTTTAAGGAGAAAGTAAACAAATAGTGAACTTGGAAAAGTTTAAATAGCTGTATGCTAAAAAAAGTCTGTTTGTACTTTATAATATGCATTGCCTATTTTAGATTTTTTTTTTTTGGGGCAGTTTTACAGGATAAGCTAACCAAAATATAAAGTTAACCTTTTTATGTGAAAACACAAATGTACATTTCTACAGCATACATATTCAAATGAAGATGCAAACTTACTTGTTCCTTGGATCTGATGCATCTTAGCACCAATTTTTGCAGCTTGCATCCTCTCAACAAATCCTGCAGGTAAGTCACAATACATGAATATATACCTTGTAACACATTATAGTCACACCAATTGACCTAGTCTACATGGCTTGCATGTTTTCCAACAAGTAAAATGCAGTAAAAAATGTTTCTTTTCTCAAGGAAAAAATTAACAGAAGCACCTATGACAATAAGAGGTTGTTAATAAATATATGTAAAATTTCATGGTTTTAAAGCAATATAGAAGTTATGATACACTTCTTGAATGCCAACTACAAATTTAATATCTTGGTAGAAGCATAGATAGGTAAGGAAACATTATCAATTACAAATGTTCCCCATGAATGAATTATCACAGTTTTGCATCTTACAATGTCTGTTCAGGGTTTCTTTAGATAAATATATGCCATTGCTTGTGGGATTCTATCTTTATTGTGATCTTATGACTGATTTATTTCCTTTCTTGTAAATTATTTGGTCTTGTTTCCTTTTCCGTTATTATGATTAATTAGGAATTATTTGTGTTCAATAGGATTAACTTTATTCCTATGATCGTGGTGTGGAGTATTTTCCTCCTCTTATTACTCTAGCTAGGTGTATATAAACCCCATTCTCTCTTGTAATCATTGGATTTTGTGTGAATAATATTCTACATGGTATCAGAGCGGTGTTTCTAAACCACTGCAATATCTTTCTCTCTTTTTCCTCTCTCTCTCTCTCTATCTCTCTCGTTGTGCCTCTAGAAGTACGCGTTTAGCCTCTTCCACCTCGCACAACCACCATTGTTGGCTAAACCACCCTCAGGAGGTCACCACCAGCCCATCCCCGTCAACCACCGCTCCTCCCACCTCCACATGTGCCGCCACGAGTGGCCTTGATCTTCTGCAGCATCTTCTCACGCACTGGCTCTTGACGCCGCCGTTCTGGTACCTGCTTCAACAGAGTTGTTTGTTGGCCACCGTAGGTCATTACCCAGCAATGGTTCATTTCGTTTGGACTCCTATTCATGCTGTTCTTCATCAACCCGGTATTCTCCAAATGTTTTCTGGTTTTTTTTTTTTCTAACCATGACTGCTTCTGGTTCAATCACTCCTATGCCCCAAAACCTTAACCATGGGGTCCGAAAGGATCTACTCAAATTATCACAGGTTAAAAAGGATCTAATCAAATTATCACAAGTTCATCTCTGATTTCACATCAAGTTGTCGGGCCTACAACCCTGAAAGGAATTTTCCATAATGCACTTCATCTAAAGACTGAAGAGGTTACTACCTAGATTGTTGATTTTGGGGCATTAGATCACATGACTAGAAATGCATCTTTATTGATTGATTGCAAACCATCTCATGAGAATTTCAAAGTAAGAACTGTAGATGGTTTGCTGTCTACAGTCATCGGTGTTGGAAAAGTGGTTATCTCCAATATCCTAACTCTAGATTCTGTCTTATTGTATTGGTTCCCAACCTATCATGCAACTTGCTATCAATCAGCAAACTCACACATGATTTAAAGTGTGTTGCTAAATTTTCTTGTTGGGCAAAGGACAACAAGAGCATAAAATTGGAGTAGCGGAGATGAGGATGTTGCGTTGGATGTGTGGTCATACTAGAAGAGATATGATCCGTAATAATCGTATACGAGGGAGAATTGGAGTGGCACCTATTGAGGAAAAAATGACTGAAAACCGTTTAAGGTGGTTTGGACATGTTCAAAGAAGACCATTAGAAGCGCCAGTAAGAAGAGTTGAGCAGATGGTTTGGAGCCCTGTGAAAAAAGGTCGAGGAAGACCAAGAAGGACACTTAAAGAGGAGAGGGATCTTCTGGTAAATGAGATCTCTAAAGAGTTAGTCATTGATAGAGCTCAATGGCGTCGGGCGATCCATGTAACCGACCCCACCTAGTGGGATAAGGCTGTTGTTGTTGTTGTTGTTGAATGCTTGCTTCAGGATTTGGATTTAGGGCAGACAATTGGCAATGCTAAGGAAAGTGGTGGACTGTACCTGATCAAGGCTAGCAACAAGACCACTCAGACATACCATGCTATTGGTAATTCTGGAAGTTCAAGTAATGACACTATTATGTTGTGGCATTATTGCCTTGGTGTTCCCATCCCTCTTTTTAAATAAAAACCCAAAATTGTTTCATTTTGAAGTATGTGAACTATCCGAACATTGTCACAGTCCTTATCTTGCACATACTCATAAACCATCTTACCCTTTTTCTATTATCCATAGTGACATATAGGGCCCTTCTCGTGTTCAAAACATTACTGGGGCACAATACTTTATATCCTTTATTGATGACCATACTCGTATTACATGGGTTTTTCTTATGGAAGACAAATCTGAGACAGCACAAATTTTCAAAACCTTTCATACCATGATTCAAAACCAATTTTATACCAACATTCAAATTCTCTGAACTGACAATGCCTAGGATTATTTTAATTCTATGTTTGGCAACTTCCTTCTTGAACATGGTATTATTCACCAAAGCTCTTGTGTTTACATCCCTCAACAGAACGAGATTGCTGAGTGTAAAAATAAGCACCTTCTTGAAATTGTGCGATCCTTGTTACTCACTCACAATGTACCTAAACATTTTTAGGGGAATACTGTCTTAACCGCAACTTATCTTGCCAACCAACTGCCCTCTAAAATTTCAAACTTCGAGACACCATGTCATGTTCTTTTGAACAACTTTCCTCAAAACAGATTGATTAATGACATTCCTTTAAAGGTTTTGTGTTCAGCCTTTGTTCATATCCCATCTCATCACCAAAGCAAATTTGATGCTAAATCTAAAAAATGTATTTTTGTTGGGTATTCTCCTCACCAAAAGGGCTACAAGTGTTATTCTCCCACTACACGAAAGTTTTTCACTACTAGATGTTACTTTTCTTGAATATGTACCATTCTACCCCAAAACTCATATTTAGGGGGAGAAATCTATGAATCAAGAGGAATATCAATTTTGGGTTAAGCCCTTATCTTTATCTACACCTGAAATTGAGTATGCTAAGCCTTTATCTTCACATGAAGACGAAACGGAAGCCCTTGCTACTCAAGTGGAAGAGGCAACAGAGATCTAAGGGTGTATTCCAAGCGTCCTAAGCATGTGGAACAGCAAAATACAGCTCCTGATCATTGCCAATCTGACTCAAATCCAACTCCAAATGAAAGTCCTCAAGGTAATTTTGATGCTCAATCCTCTACTGGAAATGTGGTCTTATACTGACCTACTACTACCTATTGCTTGGAGAAAAGGGGTTAGATCATGTACTCAACATCCTATTGCTCACAATATTTCATATGAGAAGTTGTCTCCAGAATACAAGTCTTTCATAGCAAATCTTGACAACATTGAGTTGCTGAAGAACATAGAGGAAGCTCTACAACACCCAAAATGGAGGGAGGCTATAAACAAGGAGTTAAATGCCCTGAAGAAGAATGGCACGTGGATTCTTACTGAAAGACTTCCGGGAAAACAACCTGTGGGATGTAAGGTGTTCACTGTCAAGTACAAAGCTAATGGGAGCATTGACAAATATAAGGTGAGATTAATGGCGAAATGATTCATTCATACTTATAGGATAGATTACCAAGAGACGTTTGCCCCTGTAGCAAAGTTAAACACTATACGTGTTCTCATATCTATTGCTGCAAATCTTGATTGGAAGCTTCATCAGCTTGACGTCAAGAATGCATTTCCTAATGGAGATCTTGAAAAAGAAGTCTACATAGAGATACCTCCTGGTCTAAAAACCCGAATAACTCTCAAATAGTGTGTAAACTTTAGAAATCTCTCTATGGCCTTAAACAGTCTCCCAAGGCCTGGTTTAAAAGGTTCTCTAGGGCACTTAAAGACATATCACACTCTATTTATCAAACATTCTCCTGGGGGAAAATACCATCCTCATTATATACGTGGACGATTTAATAGTCACTGGAAATAATGAAGATGAGGTGACATGTTTAAAGAAGTTCCTAAGCAAGGAGTTTGATATCAAGGATCTTGGTCCTTCGAAATACTTTCTTGGGATGGAAATAACTCGGTCTAGCAGGGGGATCTTTGTTTCACAGAAGAAGTACACCCTAGATCTTTCGAAAGAGACTGGGATGTTCAGATGTAAACCTGCTGACACCCTCATGGATCCATTCAACAAAATAGGCTCAAAGAAGTCCTCTAGTCCTATTGATAAAGGGATGTATCAACGCCTAGTGGGAAAACTCATATACCTCTCTCTTATTAGACCTAAGATCAGTTTTGCAGTAAGTGTAGCAAGTCAATATATGAATAATCCTACTGAAGAACATCTCAAGGATGTTAATCGGATACTCAAATACTCGAAGATGACACCCGGAAAGGGTTTATTCTTTAGAAAAGGGATCAATAAAAGCATTGAAGTATTCTCGAATGTTGATTGGGCTAGTTCCCTAACAAATAGGATGTCTACTTCAGGATATTGTACCCATGTGTGGGAAAATCTAGTTACTTGGAGAAGTGAAAAACAGTTTGTGGTGATTAGAAGTAGTGCAGAAGTATAATTTCGTTCTATGGCACATAGAATCTGTGAAGTAATATGGTTGAGAAGAGTGATGGAAGAGCTTCAACTTCCAATCACTACCTCCATGAAACTCCATTGTGACAATCAAGCAACAATTCAGATTGCAAAAAATTCAGTCCATCGTGACAAAACCAAGCATGTGGAGATTGATCATCATTTCATCAGAGATAAGTTGGAGCAAGCGATCATTGAGATAATTTATACTCTTACGCTCCAATAGACAGTTGATATCCTTACCAAGACTATTCCGATAACTCAATTTGATAATCTTTTATCCAAGCTGGGAATGATTGACATTTACTCCCCAGCTTAAGGGAGAGTGTGGGATTCTATCTTTATTGTGATATTATGATTAATTTATTTCCTTTCTAGTAAATTATTTGGTCTTTGATTTGTTTTCTTTTCTGTTATTATGATTAATTAGGAATTATTTGTATTTGATGAGCCTACAAGTATCCCACCTTACAAAAGAAAACATAATCAGAGAGAGGTAAGGGCTAGGCCCAGCAGCAAAATGGACCCAAAAGTGTACTCTAGGAAAGGCAAGAGAGGAAGGGCAGAAATGGGAAATAGTTCTGACACAGTAGTGGAGGCAAAGGAGGCACGACAGGCTGATATAAGTGGGACTGTGAGGAGTGAAAAGAGGCAAGAAGGAATTTGGAATTGAGGGGAGAGGACCTAGCCTCTCGAAAGCTAGGAGGATTATCTGTGTGCTGTGTGTCTTGTGTTTCTTTTATTGTTCTGTGCTTTACTACATTTTAATCCATTTTCTGTGGTACTGTGTTCGTGTGTGAAGAGTTCCTTAACTCCTGTGAGTGTGCTGTTGTGTGAGTGACTATCACAGTGTTGTCTTCTTTACCTACTGGTAGAGATTTATCAATATATTCAATACAATCCTTAGTTATCAGTCTTCATTTTTTTACTGTGTTATTTCCATTTCACTATTGGGTCCTAACAATTAGTATCAGAGCAGTGACGTGAGGGAATGGTCAATACTCAAACAGAATCAAGAATGGAAGTGAGAATGGAAAACGTGGAGCAGGATATAGCAAACATTAAACAATGGGTGGTAGAGATAAAGGAGGCCATTGAAGAACGGAGAACTTCTCGAAGAGTGGAGGAAGACAATCGCAATGTACAAGAGAATCAAAACCAGGAACTCAGAAGGGGAAATGAAGGCGAAAATGTACAGCAAAACACTAAAGGAATGGAGGAGAAAGGTCCTAACAAATACCGAAAGTTGGAGTTGCCAGTGTTCAACGGAGAAGACCCGACAAGATGGATATTCAGAACTAAAAGATATTTTCTAATTAATCATATTCCCGATGGCGAGAAGATGGAAGCCGCGGTGGTCTGTATGGAGGGGACAGCCCTTAGCTGGATTCAATGGTTGGAGACCCGCAAACCACTTCAATCATGGTCGGAGTTCAAGATAGAATTGCTCAGGCGATTTCATCCGTCTCAACAAGGAGGAAACTACGAACGTCTTATGGCTTTGAGACAAGCGGGCACGGTGGCTGAGTACAAAGAACAATTTGAGGTGGTTTCGGCCACCTCGAAGGAAGCTTCAGATGAACTCCTGGTGGAAGCCTTCACCAATGGGCTGAAGGATGAAGTGAGAGCTGAAGTGAGGATGTTGGGAGCCTAATCCTTGTTGGGCCTAATGGAGTTAGCCCAAAAGGTAGAGGATAGAAATTCTTTGGTGAAGAAACGAAAAGAAGCCTAGAGGAATGCTTCGAAGTCTGTCGTTGGGTCCAAATGGAGTGAGTTATCCAAACCCAGCTTGAATCAGGCATCCAACTTGCTAGAGCACGTCAAAACAATTCACCCACCTTATTACTCGTCTTACACGAGTATGTCTGACTCGAGACCAGTGGCGGACAGCAAGTTGCACGCGTTTGGCAGTGCGAGTTTGGCAACGGTGTTGGCAGAGAAGAAGGATAGCAACACCAGCAGCGTGGGTTCTGGTTCGAAACGCTTGTCGGAGATTGAAGTAGCTCGAAAGAGGCGACTCGGGCTCTGCTTCAAGTGTGACGAGAAATATGGCCCCAATCACCAGTGTAAAAACAAGCAGCTAAGTGTACTCTTGTTGTCTGAAATCGAAGACACTGAATTGGGTGAAGATGGGAAAGACAGAGGCAAGCCGAAGGGGGAGATTATGAGCCAGCTGTGACTGAAGAGACGATGGCTCTGTCAATGAATGCCATCGTGGGCCTCTCGGAGGGGAAGACAATGAAATTGATGGGAAACACCCATGGAAGGGAAGTACTGGTGTTAATTGACAGTGGGGCCTCCCATAACTTTATTTCTAGCCAAGTAGTGGATGAATTAAACATACCCACAATAGACAGGAGATTTGTCATTACAGTGGGGGATGGGTATCGGGTTCAAGGAAAGAAGATATGCAAAGGAGTGGAGCTTGATTTGCAAGGAGCTCACATCAAACAGAATTTTTATGTTTTTGATTTAGGTGGAGAGGATTTGGTTTTGGGGGTGGAATGGCTTGAATCCTTGGGAGATGTCAAAATTAATTGGAAGCACCTGACTATGAATTACAAGGAAGGGGGAAATACAATTTGTCTGAAGGGAGATCCCACACTTGCAAAAACCATTGTATCCCTTAAAAGTATGCTGAATTCGATGAACCAGGAGGAACAAGGGTTCATGGTGGAATTTGGTTCACTTTCTCTACAGACCCAATTTCATGATTTTCACCTTGAGGACAAGGTGAAGCTTGTTGGGGTGGGTATTGATAGGCCTGCAAGTATCCCACCTTACAAAAGAAAACATAATCAGAGAGAGGTAACAGCTAGGCCCAGTAGCAAAA
Organism: Biancaea sappan; assembly: GCA_037074585.1. Lineage (NCBI taxonomy): Eukaryota > Viridiplantae > Streptophyta > Magnoliopsida > Fabales > Fabaceae > Biancaea > Biancaea sappan. Next base: position 48,858,609 of record CM073496.1, on the reverse strand, counting down.
TGGACCCAAAAGTGTACTCTAGGAAAGGCAAGAGAGCAAGGGCAGAAATGGGAAATAGTTCTGACATAGTAGTGGAGGCAAAGGAGGCACGACAGGCTGATATAAGTGGGACTGTGAGGAGTGAAAAGAGGCAAGAAGGAATTTGGAATTGAGGGGAGAGGACCTAGCCTCTCGAAAGCTAGGAGGATTATCTGTGTGCTGTGTGTCTTATGTTTCTTTTATTGTTCTGTGCTTTACTACATTTTAATCCATTTTCTGTGGTACTGTGTTCGTGTGTGAAGAGTTCCTTAACTCTTGTGAGTGTGCTGTTGTGTGAGTGACTATCATAGTGTTGTCTTCTTTACCTACTGGTAGAGATTTATCAATATATTCAATACAATCCTTAGTTATCAGTCTTCATTTTTTTACTGTGTTATTTCCATTTCACTATCTGGGTCCTAACAGTATTCAACAGGATTAACTTTATTCCTAAGATTGTGGAGGATTTTCCTCCTCTTATTACTCTAACTAGGTGTATATAAACCCATTCTCCTCTTGTAATCATCGGATTTTGTGTGAATAATATTCTACATTGCTAAAACTTTCAGTAAGCATGAGGAAGCTAATAAAACATTTGAGGAAGTAAAAATAACGACTACAACTCCAAAAAGATAGACAGCAAAGAGAATGTAGATTTTATACATATATTATGAAATTCTCAAAGCATAACTTACGATGGTTTCTGCAGTACATAAAACATTTTGAAGTCTCAGACATCTGCATCAAGACAATGATAACATAAGAAGCAAGAAAATCATTCAAGAAAACTTGAAGTAATGTACAACATCTATACCAAAACTGTTATAATCATGATGGACTATTACTACAGAGTATAGACAAAAGCCAACGTTAACCTTCAACCTAGTAATAAACTTATAATCCATATTAATTTGTCAGATAGATCTGAAATTGATTATCAAAGCAATATCAAATTAACTATTCAAGACATGAACTTCATTAACAGAAAAGAAAGTATTTTATCCAAGGAGACATGTGAAACCCATGGCTCTATCCTTTCATTCATTATCTCAACAGTTGAATACCCTGCATCTCATTTGTGATTTCTGTGGAGGCAATCATACGAATGGGGCTTGTGAGGCAAGTACACACACGGAGCAGGATAACTATATGAGTCATCCTCAAAGACCCCAAAATAATCCATTCTCAAACACATACAATCCAAAGTGACGTAATCACCCCAATATTCGATGGAATCAATAGGAGGTGCCTAGACCACAGAAAGCTCCTGAAAAATCTTCTGGTTGGGAGCAAGCTCTTGAGAAGTTAGCTCAACATACCACATACTTTATGACTGAGACAAGAGCTAATTTTAAGAACCAGGAGGCTGCAATAAGAAGTTTGGAAAACCATGTGGGACAGATGGCTAAGAACTTAGCTGAGAAGCCGTTTAGAAGTCTACTGAGGAACATTGAAACAAACCCCAGGGAGCATTGTAATGCAATATCCTTAACAAGTGGTAAAACACTTGAGCCACTTCCCAAGGAGGATAAAACTGAACCAATAGCTGTACTTCCACCTGAGAACACAGTTGAGATGCATACTCCTCTTGATGATGACTTGAGTAAGGTTGAACCGAAATGGAGTAATCTAAGGAGAACTTTCCTCGAGGAAGGAGAAAGAAGAAGGAATCGGATTGGGATAAGTCATATGAGCCTTCAACATACCAAAAATTCCTTATCCTCAAAGATTGAAGAAGCAGGCTTGAGATAAGCAATTTGCAAGGTTCCTAGATATCTTCAAGAAGTTGTAGATTAACATTCCATTCGTTGAGGCACTTTAGTAGATGTTGACCTATGCCAAATTCATGAAAGAGATCCTATCTAAGAAGAGGAAGCCTCCAGAGGATGAGACAGCCATGCTAACTAAAGAATGCAATGTCATACTTCAAAAAAAGTTGCCTCCAAAGCTTAAGGATCTAGGTAGCTTTCATTTACCTTGCACTATGGGAATCTAATTATTGAAAATTCTCTGTGATTTAAGGGTCAGCATCAACTTGATGCCATTGTACATATTTTATCGGCTCGAGATCGGGAAAGTTAAGCCCACGATGATATCCCTACTATTAGTTGATCGGTCAATCAAGCATCCTTATGGCATCATGGAGGATGTGCTGGTGAAGGTGGATAAATTTATCTTCCTTGCTGACTTTATTGTGTTAGACATGAAAGTGGATAGAGATATCCCACTCATTTTGGGAAGACCCTTCTTAGCAACTGGTCAAGCATTGATAGATGTGGAAAAAGGAATAATGATGAAAAGGTGACATTCAATTTGTTTGAAACCATGAAATACCCTATGGAAGACAATAAAAAATGCCTCAGAATTGATTCCACTGACTCTTACATCACCGAGGTGTTTCACAAGTATGCTCCTAAACTTCCTCTTGAATATGTTCTTTGCAATTCAATTGAAATTAATAATGATGAAAAAATTGAGAATGAGTCTAAGCTTAGAAATTGCATTAAACTATTAGAGGCCTTGCTTTGTGTACCGCTTGGCCAAGAAAGTGACTTTGAAAACCTGAGAAAAGGGGAAGTAAGCGTTGAACCTCCTAAACATGACTTAAAACCTCTCCCCTCTCATCTTAAATATGCTGATCTTGGTGATGAATATGATAACCTATTTCCTGTGATTGTGAGTACTAAACTAACACAGGTAGAAGAAGAAAAGCTTTTAAGAGTTTTAAGGAAGCATAAGTCAACAATAGTTTATACCATAGATGATTCAAAGTAAATGAAACAATCACTTCAAAGAGTTGTTAATGACTCAAAGATTATGATGATGGATCTATACTAGTCTCATGTATAGTAAAAGCACATGACAGCTATGTCGAAATTTGGACCAGAGGCACACAGATTATGACTATTCCAAGTCTCCGCATTAAAAAGATGATTGAGTACTCAAGGATGAGTTGCATTTACCATACCGTCAAAACTGAATTTGTCGTTAGATTCTTCACTTGTTGCTATGTTACCAACATACCTTATTACAGAGACCAGTTACTCAGCTATCAATTTACTGTTGTTTTCCCTGCAAATTATCCTTTTGGGGTTGCCATAGCCCATATGCAAAACCCTAATTTCTTCTTGTTGGTAAATATTGAAATGGCAGCCTTTGACATCATGCATCCAAACTTTTTGTTACAAACAAATTAAAGCTGATCATTCTAACAAATTTATTAGAGATGTGGAACATAGGATACAAGATGGGTGGTTGAAGTGGAGAATGGCATCAGGGGTTGTTTGTGATCGGAAAGTACCTGATAAACTCAAAGGAAAGTTTTATCGTACTGCTATAAGACCAGCGATTTTATATGGGAGTGAATGTTGGGCAATGAAAGGGCAACAAGAATAAAAAATTGGAGTGGCGAAGATGACAATGTTGCGTTGGATGTGTGGTCATACAAGAAGAGATAGGATCCGTAATGATCATATACGAGGTAGAGTTGGGGTGGCACGTATTGAGGAAAAAATGGTTGAAAACCGTTTAAGATGGTTTGGGCATGTGCAAAGAAGACCGTTGGAAGCACCAGTTAGGAGAGTTGAGCAGATGGTTTGGAGCCCTACGAAAAAAGGTCGAGGAACACCAAAAACGACACTTAGAGAAATTATTGAACGGGACCTTTTAGTAAATGAGATATTTAAAGAGTTGGTCATTGATAGAGCTCAATGGCGTCGTGCGATCCATGTAGCCGACCCCACTTAGTGGGATAAGGCTATGTTGTTGTTGTTGTTATTCTAACAAATTTAACTATTTTCCAGCAGAGTAAAAATGAGGTAAGGTACTGATAGGTAAACATAATACCAGATAAACTACAACTTGATACAATTCTGTAAGCATTTAATAAATTAGTTAAGAAATGACCATGTGTTGACCATCAATTACACCATAGAGTTGCAATACAAAAGAAAACTACAGAATGGAAAGCCTCATCAGACCCTACCTAACAAATCAACAACAGCCTCCTCCACAAGCTCTTCCAACAACTTCCCGTCAAATTCCCTAACTAAATTATCCATCTCTAATCCCACAAGCTCAAACCATCCATTCCCCATAACCTCTTTCCTAAGTCCCATTTCTACCATCATGCTGATGCTGTCCCCACAATCTCCCCAAACAAACCTCATCTCCCTAGATACCAAATCCTTCATTTGGGACAAAATGAGGTCCACCAGTAGGGGAAAAGCACCCTCTGGGTTCCTGCACATCCTGCCCCTTAAGTACTTTAGTGATCCATAACCAGTAATTTCCATTAGTGCAGCATTAACGAAGTCAAATATAAGCTTCTGATTTGATCTTTGATGCCTTCGCTTGGCCTCATGGAGAGGCTCCTTGTCATTTAGATTGGCATGGTTGTCCCTCAGTGATGGATCCAATGGGCTCTCAAAAGAATGCCATCTAGAGTAAAATGTGTCAGATAGCACTTGATCATCAAGTCCAGCTGCTGACAGTAATGTCTATACTAGAACCCAGAACAGACTTTGTAAGATGCAAAACTTGCAGTAATATACAACATCTATGCCAGAACTATTATAATCATGATGGACTATTACTACAGAGTACAGACAAGGCCAATGTTAACCTTCAACCTAGTTATAAACTTATAATCCATATTAATTTGTCAGATAGATCTGAAACTGATTATCAAAGCAATATCAAATTAACTATTCAAGACATGAACTTCATTAACAGAAAAGAAAGTATTCCATCCAAGAACACATGCGAAACCCATGGCTCTATCCTTTCATTCCTTAACCTGGCTAAGCAACAATATATTCTAACCGACCATTTCAATACAAAGACACCCTGTTATGAGGTACGACATCTTACCTTGCATGGCATCCAAATTGCACACAATGATAAGATAGCTTTGAATGGTCAACAGTTGAATGATTTGCATGTCCCAAAAAACCAACCTTTTTCAGTATGGTGTCTGCAAAGAAGAGGCAAAAGGGGAAAATAGGTAAGGCATGAAAGAAGTGGGAATATGCAAAGATTGCAATTACTGTTGGAGCAAATTCTAAGAAACTTGATTTTCTCAAAAGCCCTGTCCTAGGAAATCACATAGAAGATATACATTAAATTTTTTTTTTTTAAAAAAAAAATGCAGGCAGGGGCAGGGCAGGTTGGGGAGACTTGAAAGGCTTGTGCAAAGCTCTAATCATGCTTATCATTTTTTTTCAAAGCAATTTATCATGGTACCTGGGATCTTTATGTCACCAATATATCCCTTAAAAGATGGGACTAGTGCTATCTCTGCTGCTTCATCTAGACAGCTGTTAATTCATGCAGATTTTAGAAAAATGTTGAATTCTGAGTGAAATCATGATAAAATGATAAGCGAAAAATAATATATTTCATCTGCAAGTATACTTTTGCAAATGTGTCTCCCAATATTCTTGCTGCCAGTCAGTTGGATGGATCTGGTTAGCAATATCAGGCCATCGTAACTCAAATAACATCTGCCACGCTATATCTATATTCGAATCCCTGTAATAGCAAGATTCCTTGCACATAAGATGCCGAATTGCCCATAAAGCAAACTTGTACCAAATTATTTCCTAACCTTCCACGTTTTCTCTTGTTTCTTAAGTTATCGATGGAATAATTCTCCACTTGTTGGTCCTCAAATGGCCTGTTTTAGGGATAATATGACAATGATCCAACCAATGTGAGAAACTGAGAGTACATAAGGAAACAACAGTAGTTAAGAATTGAATTTCATTAATCATGAAGAGAGACATGGAATTTATAGCATTGGCAATACTATCACGTATTCTACTAATAACTTGTCCCGGCTCTTTGCGCAATAGTATGTGTAAGACAAAACTAAACTATAGTGAGAACATATAGTAACACAATTCTTCTGCAATCAAGGGCATATCTTCAAAAAAAATTGCATTTATATCAATCAGACAGATAAAGAGTAGCTTAATATCCCAGCCAGCTAATACAATACAACAAGAAATACTCAGGAAAGTGTGCATAAATGGAGAAAAATGAACATAATATTGGTAGTCACCGTGAGAACTCAACATACAGCTCATTCTGCAGCTTCCACAATGCCAATGGAGGTAAACGCACAATTAAGGTATCCAACAAGTCGAAAGGAAGCAAATGGACAGGTGGTAGACCATCATCCCCTGCGACCATTTTGAGCTGAGCATTAAACTCCCGACAATATACAAGCATAACCAGATTCTTAACGTTTTTTTTTAAATAATTGTGGAAAATATTTACCTTGGATAATCTCTTTCTTGAGAGCTTCCACGCACAGAGATATCAAAGATGGAACCTCCACCATGTTCAACAATCAATATATAAAATACACCATTTATGCAGGTATCCGATTCGGACCTGTGCTTACAGGAAAAATGAAGCCCTTCAAGCAACGCAATCTACTGTGGAAGGGCAACATGAAGAGTAAACATTGAAGTAAGGGGAAAATTCAGAGGAGAGCTATAAGTCGCTCTACCCGCGATAGTGAGTCAATAGAGTAGGGTCTCCGGGGAAGCAGATCCTCAGCTGAGCTTAAATTAGATGAAAGAAAATGGACGCACGAGATGGAACAGCAGCATATTAGTGAAATGCTGCGTTTCACTACGCCACTCCTTTTTGTTTTTTTTTTTCATAGCCTAAGACCATTTTGTAAATTTAAATTGCAGAAAACGGCCAGCAACCTTATTTTTATTCCAAAGATGCCCCTCAACGACTTCACTTATTCAATCCTTTTTTTTAAAAAAAAAAATGAACAACCAAGGACCATTTTGTAAGTTTAAACTGCAGAAACAACCGGCAATCTTTTTTTTCTTTCAAAAAGCCCCTCGAGCCCTCTTTTATTTTCTTTTCAAACACACCCTCAAACTCCTATTTTTTCTTTGATAAATGTCCCAACCTCTCTTTCGAAGAGGGTGTTTTTGAAATAAATAATAGGGGTCGAGGGTGTTTTTGAAAGAAAAAAGAGGGGTTGAGACATTTTTGAAAGTAAAAAGAGGGGTTAGGAAGTTTTTGAAAGGAAAAAAAAGGGGTTGGTTGTGTTTTTTTTTTAAAAAAAAGAAGAGGGTTTGGGGTGGCTTTAAAAAAAAAGATGGGTTGGGGTGTTTTTTAAATAAAGAAGAGGGGTTGGGGTGTTTGTGAAAGAAAAAAGATGGATTGAGAGTTTTTGAAAGAAAACAAGAGAAGGTTGTTAGATGTTGTCACAATTTAAACTTACAAAATAGTCTCTTGCTGTTGAAATAAAAAAAAAAGATTAAATAAGTGAAATCATTGAGGGGCCTTTTTTAAAGAAACAAATGTTGCTAGGTGTTTTTGTATTTTAAATTTACAAAATGGTCCGCAGGCCAAGGACTAAAAATTAAAAAAAAGGAACTCGCGTAGGATATTGTTGCTCGATCTCCAACCGTTCGATCATGATCGATTCAATGACACATAGCTTCTCTACTTTTTCATATCTTGTGCATTCATTTTCTTTCATCCAACTGTTATTTTAAGTCCAAACACTTTGTTTGGCTTTTAAAGCCAAGTGGAGGATATGCTTTTAGTCTCTAGAAGAGTCTAACGTCTAATAGATTATGGGAATGTTAATTTCCATTCGATTCTGCACAAAAATACGAAAGGTCAAAGACCTCGTAATTTGGGTGCAAATTCCTCCTACGCACTTGAGAGTCATATGCGTAGGAAATTTAACAGTTCTTATTTATCCAACATTTTTTTTTTGAAGTATCAATTAATCTAATGATAATTGTAAGTACAAAAACGAACATAAGATGATAATTGTGATTAAAAAATGGAAAAAAATGCTAAATAATTAGGAGCTGTTAAATCAAATATTTAATAGTTCCTAATCCCTCTTACGCACAGGAGGGGATCTCCACACCCATAATTTTAGAAGTTCTCTGCAAAGCCACTAATCAACAATTAGATCAGCCGAACAGTTATAGTTATTTATAAGATAATTCAACCCTTCTTATAAATGAAAAACTGTATTCATAATTCAATTTAAAAAATATTTGTGTCATCCTTAAAGCCTTTAATTATTTCCTAAAAATTAATATCTTTTTAATTTAATTTTCTGAATCGAAGGCTTTTAATTTAAAAAATTATAAACTTAATTACAGGATAAAAATGCATTAACTTGTCTAGAAGAAATTACAATATCTTTAATCATGATACTTTCAAATATGACTTTTTTTAAAGTAGCCGTTAGAAAATGTAATGGATTGAAGTTATTCTTAATAATTTTTTCAAGGAGTAACTTCAAGCATGATATACTCGATGACCTAGGGCTTGATATTAGACTATATCACATATTCATACTACTTTACAAATGATCGGGTTAAGATCTGATTAATCTCGGTTAGATTTTAGTCGACCTAGACCAGGTCACCTTTAAAATAAATAAATAAATAACATTCATAAAATTTAATAATTACATAGATATGTTAGCTTCTAAGTCAATTAGACCAATTTATGATCTTTATTTTTTTCATTGGAAGATTGTACTATTAACATATCATTTTTGTTACATATAATTGTGGTTATGTTAGCTTTTGTATCTGAAAGTCTAACTTAGATGTGATGCTATTGATTGCCATTATTTGTAAATATTCAATCCCACTTTGATTAGTAGGAAGGAATAAATATTTATCACTATTAGGATAAAGGGGCTTTTGAGAAGGTAGTAATCGCAAGCATGTCCATGATCATATAGAAAATAATTAAATATTTACTCGACGATTATTAGATTAAATTAAACGATGTATAACAATGTTATACCAATAATGAATAAAATGTTGTTTGAGACAGAGCAAAGACCTACATCTACAAATTCAACACTTTACATTGTAACAAACTTTATTTAACATTATATTTAAAATCTTAATCATCAAGCCATGTGTCAAATATTGTCCATATACGAGTTATTTTTATATAAAATTATATGTTTGTATCTATTATGTATATTTTAGAAGACATAAGTTTATGTTTGAATTATTATAGATATTTATAACTTTATGAATATTTATATTTTAATTATTTATAGCTAATAACTATAGTTTTAAAATTTTAAAGTGCGAAATTTACATATAAATTATTTATTTTATTTATTTTTAAATTTTTTTATAAATATATATATATATATATAATTTTAATTTTTTAATTTATTTATCTAATTTAACAATTAACCTAATAACTTAACAATTAAATTAATAACTCAAAAATCAACTCAAATCAATGAGGATAACAATTAAAAAACATTGATGTACATATTATACATATGCTATTATATAACTATTTTTTTTTTTGATAATTCTATCGTATAACTTGATCGAGGGTGATACGGAACAGAACGAAGCAAACAAACCAGCCCATACGATGAAGAAAATGTTCACTTAACAGAAATAAAGAATAATCCGATATTAGCAAATTACCGGAAATTGTTTAAATTCAAAAACAGTAAAAGTATATTCCTGAAAACATCATTTTTAGGAGAGCTCTGTCATTTGCCGTTCGTAGTTTCCAATAATTAGTGTTTTATTTCATCAAGTAGAAATATTTTTAATAACAATAAAATAATTAAAAAATGTTAGAGAATAAGGTTGTAACCACTTTAATATTTTTATTCTACGCATATATCAATACATTTAAGAATTCAATCTTTTAACTACTAAAATTTTATCATTGTTCCCATTAAAAAAAAATATCATTGTTAAATTGATGTAAAATTTGGAATAATTTTTCAATATCAATATTATACACATAAAATTTGAGATAATTATATAATAAACATTTAACTTGTCAAAACAGTTAACTTTGCTGTAAAATTTAAATAAAAATATATTTTTCATTATTAATGTTTATTTTAAATTTTAATTTCTTCTTTAATATTTTTTATGTCAATTTTATCTTATATATATATATATATATTTTGTTTCAATTCTATTCCTAGAGTTAGTGTTATTAACAAAGTTAAAAAAATAAAAATAATATGGACTCATATAAGTGACAAGTAATTTCCTTCAAATAACATTAATTATATTAACAGTATTAATGATAGGGATAAAATTGAAACAAAAAAATATATATGTGATGAAATTGATATAAAAAATATCAAAGATGAAATTAAAAGTAAAAATTAGAGATAAAAATGTAATTTTGCCCAAAAATTATTTATAAATTCACATAAATGTAGGAGTAGATAAGAATTAAGAACAGTTCGTGGCTGTAGTTGTAGGATTTGGATAAAGCCGAATACAATTCTGAAAGATAAACAAGGAATCTGAAAGCGAAAGGGGAAATAGTCAGAATATTCGCTTTGAAAAGAAATACCAACACATAATAAGGGTCATTCGATTATCTGAAGAAATTCATGTTCTGTGAATCATCAATACGATAGGGTCGGTGTCTTCCGTCGAATTCCACAGATACAGACTCAAATATGCGTCGCAATTGTTGCCACGCTTTCTTAGCTTTCCTTCTCAAATTCTTTAATTTTCTTCATGCTTTCGTAGGGGTTTCAATTGTCATCTACTCGGTATGGATGATCAATCAATGGAACCATCACATTCCCATGCATCCTGCTTCAGCTACTTCTCCATCTTCTTCCTCTCTTTCGATTCACTCCAATTCTCACCCCACTCGGGTTTCTGCTCAAATCACCCCTCTGGATCTCGCTGTCGACACGGTTTCCGGTTTCGATAATGGACTTCACCTCGATTTCAATTCCTTCAAGCTTCCCGCTCCTTGGTAACTTTGCCTTTTGTTTTGATTACTATTTTTAACCCTTTTTGAGTAATTTGAACCGAATTAATCAAACGCTATACATTTGCTTTCACGCTGGAAAAAAATTGTCTAGGAAAGAAAGTGTGCAGACCATCCTTTTCTAAATTGGGACCATATGAAAGTAGGAGAAAACTATACTAAATCATCACTTTGCTGATTATTCTGTATCACAATTTTATCAGAGGGGAGGGTAATCTCTTGTATAATATGATTAGAGTATCCTTGGTTGAGCTTAAAAATGGACGGACTAAATATGGTCAATGTATCGAGTCTTGCATTGTGTCTTGATAGAGAAGCACCTTACATTCCATCATCTGTCCAATTTTCATACCCCCAAGGGCATCATTAATCTGCCATGCTCGAGTAAGGATCTTAATTATTAATGATTACTAATTTGGTGTATTCTTCCTCCCAAATTTCCCCTTTGGTGGCAGGTTCATCTACTTTTTTATGGGAGTGGGCATATTAGTGTGCTGCATTACTTTCTTGGGTTGCATTGCAGCTGAAGTTGCTAATGGTTGCTGCTTGTGTTTTGTATCCTACTTAGGCCTTATTTGGATAAACACATAGAATAAGTGAGCTTATATATATATATATATATATGTTATTTTATAATTGAAGAGTTTATAAGGGTTTTGTATCCTACTAAGGCCTTATTTGGATAAATACATATAGAATAAGCGCTTATCATATAAGCGCGCTTATATATAGTTATTTTTATAATTTAAGAGTTTATAAGAGTGAAATTCACATAAGTTATTTTTAGCTTATTTTCATATGCTCTCCAGAATAGCTTATGAAAATAAGCTGAAAATTAAGTTATTTCTATAAACTCTCCCAAACACGTGCATAAATGTTTATGTCATAAGATAATTCAGAAAAACTCAAAATAAACTCTTCCAAAAGCACCCATAAAGTGAAAATATTTATTTTCCCATTTTAGTTTTGGTTAAGAACTGAATCACCTTTTCTTCTCAATTATTTTATCTTCTTTACTCGTTTATTCCTTGACCTTCTCAACTGGTAGTACACGATACTCATCACAGTGCTCATTCTACTAGAGGCAGCTCTGGTGGCATTCATTGCAGTTGACCATCATTGGGAAAAGGTTCTTTATTTCTCCTTCCCCTCACATAAATATGGTAGCACTAGCTAACTTTTGTGTCCCTTTCTAAAGTATAGAATATGTAAATTCTTGCCTTTACAGGATCTTCCATTTGATCCGAGTGGCGAACTTGAAAGCCTTCGATCTTTCATTGAAGATAATCTAGATATGTGTAAATGGGTTGGCATTGCTGTGCTCATAGTTCAGGTATATTCTGCTGCAATTTTGGTGTTGGCATCTAGCCATCTTTCCATGACCTCACTTAGCTCTCTGATAAATGATTAAGTTACAGTTCATAGTCCATACATGTTGATGTGCATCATGTCATATCTTTATCTTCTGAGGCTTGCTAACTGGCATTAATAAAATCTGGAATTGTTTGAATTGTTCAAATATAGTAGTCTTTCTGTATGTTAATGGAATTCTTGATGTTTGGTCAAATATAGAGTTAAGATGAAGTAGAACATCTTATCAGCCAGAGTGAATGATCTGCGCCTATGGGATTGATTTTAGTTCATTTGTACATAAACTATGGGTGTGTTTGCTGAATCTGCTCTAACATAGGTTATGATTTACTTTATTCCTGAAGATTGGAGTTTTGCATATGGTCAATTTTGTAGAGCACTACAAAATGCGATCATGAGATCTCTTGGGTAATTTAATGTTAACAATTGCTTTTCCTCCTTTGTCCTCATGGCTCAATTGTCTGCTATTAACCTCAGGCGATATCTCTGCTACTGGCATTAATTATGCGAGCCATGGTTTCTACTCAGAGAACAGATTTTGATTCTGAGGATGAGTATGATGTCAGGGGTAGAAATTGGGAGCCCCAAGTGAAACCTCAATTTGGCCAACCATCTGGATCCACCAAGGGTGATAACAGAGGAACTGCCTCAGACCTCTGGAGTTCACTGTTAAGAGATAAGGTATGCAGTCTTGAAGTATGGAGTGGTTTGCTTAATAATCTTTTCATAAAATTATGCATTTGTGAAGACACATAGCATTCATCTAGCAGCCTGGTTACTGTAGAGTCTAGACATTTTAAGCTCTGAAAGATCCAGGGGCTTCAGCATTTCGACCTTTTTAGGGTTTTGGTTTTCCAACTTATCCTTTAGACTTACGAAGTGCATTTTTGTCAATCATCCATGAAATGTTGTGTGTGTGTTTTTCTTTTTATAATTTCCTCCCCCTTAGCCCAGCTGTGTAATTAATACTTAATACATGTAATAACTAGAGGAAACTACTAATGTAGTTCTTGAAAGATATGTCTCAATTTGGTTTTTGAAAGTTTAAATGTCTCAATTGAGTATTTGAAATATTGTAATTATCTCAATCTGGTCCATTTTGTTGCTAAAACTCAAAATCCACCTTCGCTAAATATCAAATTTTTCATTGTCAAAAGTCACTTTATTAAATATAAGGACAAAATTGAGGTAGACATAATTTTTCAGGGACCAAACTGAGACAGTTTATTTTTCAGGGACCAAATTGAGAAAATTGTAATCTTTTGAGGACCAAATTAGTAATGTACTCTAAAACGTCTGAACTTTGTATTTGTCCAATTGTCGTTGCCCTTTTGCTTTAGTAAATGATGTATGCATCATTGCTTCATTTGCAGCATGGATTGAACTCTAGTGATAAGTACAGCTTACCAATTCAGAACTCTTTACCGAGCGAGAATCCCAGGCAGTGAGAGCTCTACAAGCCTACAAGCAATTGTGAATTGTCTAGTATGTTGACTTATCAGTATATATGTAAATCTTTTGCTTCAACATTTTCTCTGCAGTTGTATTCTGAACAAAATTTCGATGTATAAATCGCATTTAATGGCCGTCTGGTCCTTCTGATTGTCCCTTCCCTGAGCCTCAACTTTATTGGCTAAGCCTACAGTTTTTTACAATATTGAAAACCCAGAAATAGAAAGAAGATAGATGGACCCCAGCTTAACCAGAGCAGGCAGCGTTAATTAAAATATCAGACACCTTATACATCTGGGAAAGGGTAACGATGTTCATCGTTAAATACTTCTAAAAATATAGAGAAATTTATGTGAGATTTTATACATAAGTTTTCATGCATTGCCAGAGAGATCTGAGCTCTCCACAGGGATACAAGCTCCCTATATATTTAACGTGATATGATATTTTTTATAACTTACAGAAGAAAAAAACAAAAACTTCCATTATTTCATGACTATATGAACTTCATTGTTTACTGATGGTCAGGTCATCAAACTAAAAGGTCAAGTTAAATTTTAAGTTAATTCAGTTAAAAGTAAGATGAACATTTTTTTTTTCTATTTCACATTACACACGGATTCTTGAATATTAAAAATTTGCAAACAAATATAGATCAACAACAACAACAACAAACAAATATAGATATTAAGAAATAAAAATATCTTCGAAAATCAAAACATTCCAAATTTCCAATTCTATCCTTACTGAGCTACTTCGGGGCTTTTTTTTTTTTTTCAAAAAGTAAAACTTCGTTAATTAAATAATCACACTTCTATAGCAACATAAACTCTTACGGAATAAAAATAAAATAGCTGTTAATAATGCAAATTTAAACTATACTCTTATCTCAAAATTTTCCCCACAACAGACAATGACATGGAGTACAACATTTTCCTTTCACACCCAAAATCTCTTAAAGAAATAAAAGGCAAAAACTTCTAGAAATATCACTCTCCTTTTCTGCTTGACAGAGAAATGACAAGTGATAAAGAATATCTCAGTCCCACTCAAGCATCATGCTCACTCTATGGATACCACCTGCAAATTTAGGATCTCAAGAATGGATGGACTCCCCACTTAATTATTTTCCACATAATCCACAGTCTTGTCACGGGATTTGAGGGTTAGTTTCAATTTTAAAGTTCTGTGGATTCCATGATTTTGGATCCAAAGAATTTTAGCTACTGCTGTTCAAGAATATTCTCGCTTTGAGAAATGCCCCTTCCATGCATTTTTTCATTTTGAAAAAGTTTGTCCTCTTTTGCTTCAACACTTAGATGCTAAGAGTCTCTGGCTAATCTAATATATAAATTTAACAGTGTGTCTTGTTGGCATGAGCTAAGGAAATCATCCGAGAATCATGGAATTTGATGATAATCATCACAAGTTTAGGCGATAATTACTGTATACATGGAAGTGAGATAATTATGGAGTGATTCTGGTACTCTGTAGAATTAGGAAACCGATTGTATCTTGTATATGCTGTTAGGGACTGTTATAATTTATAATTTTATAATTTATATTAATTTATATTTGCTGATGTATGTGTATTTAATGTAGGTAGGTAGTTTAGAATAATTTCATGTTTACGTGTGTAGGTAGTTTAAAACAGTTTTATGATTATGTGTGTGGGTAGTTTAAAATAGTTTCTTATATCAGCTATGTCTTGTAATATTATATATTGCTTAAGAACTAATGAATGGATGTTGTTGAGTGTTATTAAATTAACTTGGTGAGTTTACACTGAGAGATATGTTGATTCTCTCTTTGATCTAGAGCCAACACCATAGAGATTTTGGTTCTCTCTATAATCTGAACTATCAACACAAACCCATAACTAGATCCATAAAAAGGGACCGTAACTTATGCTATATAAAGGTGTGCATATCAATGGGAAAAAAATAGTATAGAAATTATTCAAACCATTTGAACTCTCTTATTTTCACATGGTATCAGAGCGAGGTTAGCTTATTGGAAATCACATATCATCACCAAAGCTCTCTTGTCAGAAATCTGCAACTATGACTAAAAACTCCACCATTATCTTACACGAACCTCAGGTTATTGTTCAGCAAGTCCTGCTAGATAATATCCATTTCCCATCCGGAATCATCTTGGATGATATGAATTTTCTGCTACGATCGCAACTCATCGAGATGTGCATCGGTGCTCGAAACAAATCCGATTTCCTCACTGGTGCAACACCAAGACCTCCTCTAGGAGACACGAAATCAGAGACTTGGCTAGTTGACAACAATTGGGTCAAGAGTTGGCTTATTGACTCTATGAATCCAACCTTGATGCAGCGGTTTAGTCGCCTCCAAACAGTTAAGGAAATCTGGGATGTTGTTTCAAAAATGTTCTACAAAGGCTCAGATGAAACCTAGCTATTTGAGTTGAGTCAATGTTCATTTTCCATTCGTCAAAATGGTAGATCCTTATCTACTTACTATAATAAACTTGTTAGCATATTTCAGGATATTGATGCTCATACTAAAACACAAGAAGACAGCGTCGATGGCATTGTCTCTCTGCATAAGGCCATGACTCGCCTTCGAGTCCATATTTTTCTGGCCAGTCTCAAAATTCAACCATGCTTGTAGTGAGATTTTGCGAAAGGATCCTCCCCTTGATCTAGAATCATGTTATGCATATGTCCGCAAGGATCACAGCCAACGACACACTATGGAGGAACCTAAGGCCATGCCTAATAGTGTAGTTTTTTCTATCTAATCGGAACCATCCTGGACATACTCAATCATCAAAAGGAAAAACTTCAGGTAACAAAGCTAACACCCTCACATGTACTCATTGTGGTGAGAGTGGCCACTCCAAGCAACGCTGCTATGAAATCATTGGTTAACCTAAATGGTGGGATTTTACAAAAAAGTCTCAAATGAAGATCAACCATGTTGTCTTCGCCATCATCAAAGATGATGATTCCTTCATTCTCATCTAGCTACAACACATGTCGCCCTTACTAGTAATCCTAGTATGTCTAGCACATGTTTTTACTATGAATAGCAGATGGATTATTGATACAGGTTTTATTGATCATATGACCAACGACTTCCATCACTTGACATCTATTTGTCCATCAACTCAACAACATATCTTAATTGCTAATGGGGGAGTCTCTCTTGTTACTTGTGAAGGATCAATATCCTTGTCCCATTCCCTTACTCTTTATAATGTCCTTGTTGTTCCTTCTCTTTCCTCTAATATTTTATCTGTTAAAAAAATTTCTAATACTTTGAATTGTACTGTCAATTTCTGGCTTGACTATTGTTTATTCCATAACATTACAACACATCGGATTCTCGACTATGGTGTTAGATGGGGAAAACTGTACTATTTCGATCTGAATTCTAGAAGGACTCAACAATTGGGACAAGTTAATAGTGTTCATAGGTTTCAAACTGACAAGACTAGAGTATGGTTATGGAATCGCCACCTTAGGCATTTATCTTTTAGTTATCTTCGCAAATTAAAACCAAATTTATTTTCACATGTTAGTGACTCTGAATTCAAGTGTGAAATTTGTGAATCGCATTTCTTATTTGCCCAGTTATAATAAAAATACTACACCCTTTATGACTATTTACTATGATGTTTGGGGGTTTGCCCAAATCCCTCCATTATCAGGTGCTTGTTATGTTGTAACATTTATTGATGAATGTACTCACATGACTTGGATAGCTCTTCTTCAAAACAAGGGAGATGTTTGTTATGTGTTTCAGGACTTTCATCGTATGGTGGCCTCTCAATATCTATGCCAAATCCAAGTCCTCTAATCTGACAATGGTGGCAAATACATAAATACTACCCTTGAAGTTTTTTGTAAAGATCATGGCATTCGCCACCAATCATCATGTGCAAATGCACCTCAATAGAATGGCCTCGCAGAATGCAAAAATTGTCAACTTATGGAAGTTGTTAGAGCGTCCTTGTTCGGTATGAATGTACCTTATACATATTGGGGTGAAGATGTTCGATCTGCAGCATATCTTATTAATTGTACTTCATCACGAGTACTTGGTTTCCAAACTCCTCACCAAAAGCTTCAATTACTGGTATCTGCACCCATTATCCCAAATCTTGAACCACAGGTTTTCAGATGTACTGCTTATGTACATATCCCTAATCAATCTCACGGGAAGTTAGATCCTTGTGTTGTTCGGTGTGTGTTTATGGGGTACACTGATCTTAAAAAAGGGTATCATTACTATGATCCTTATAGACATAAGCTATATATGACCTGAGATGTCACCTTCCATTAAGACATCCCATACTTTCTTGGTTCTAAGTGCCCTCTTTAGGGGGAGACACCACTAAACCATGACTATGAAGATTAGACTCAGACCATCAATGGATAAGTTAATGAACAAGTTGATACACAACCACTTGATTATACTTAGACCATCGATGAGTAGGTTGGTACACAGCAATTTGATGATGTAGATCATCAGCTTAAACAAGATGATCACAGCTATGATGATCAGCTAAGACAAAGTGATACTGAACATATCCTAGTCCTTGTGAATATGTGCATAAATATCAAGATAGTACAGCTTCCTAGTCTTCACCAACAGCTATAGAAATTCCGGATGTGTCTCTTTAGGTACCTTCATCTCTTTTAACCCATGATCTAGTTTCTTCCAATATAGAATTGAGATACCCAATTAGGATAAATAGAGGAATTCCCAAACCACATTATGATTCTGACCTTTGTGCTGTAACAAAATATCCTATCAACAATTATATTTCTTCCCATCATTTGTCAAGATCACATGCATTTACTGTTAATCAATTATTCTTGGTATGTATTCCTAGTAATGTGTAGGATGCTTTAGCAGACCCAAAATGGAAGAAAGCTATGAATGATGAAATAGAAGCTTTACAAAAAAAAAAAACTCTACATGGAATCTTGTTCCTTTACCTAAAGGAAATAATATTGTAGGTTGCATATGAGTGTTCACAGTCAACCTCAATCTCGATGGTAGCATTAATCGCTATAAAGCATGATCGGTCGCAAAGGGGTATACACAGAAGTATGAAATTAATTACGGGGATACTATTGTCCATGTAGCAAAAATAAATACCATCCAGATTCTTTTCTCTGTAGCAACAAATCTAGATTGGCCCCTATGTTAGTTTGACGTGAAAAATGCCTTCCTTAATGGAACTCTAGAGGAAGAAATGTACATGGATCTACCACCAGGGACAACGTGTGCTACTAAAGTGTGCAAGTTAAATAAAGCTTTGTGTGGCCTAAAGCAGTCACCTCTATAACATTCCATATTTTCTTTATCTAAGTTTCAAATAATGATAGAATTAATTTATGTCTTCAGATGCTTAGAAGCAAGTAGTCAAGAAAAGACATAAAAGAACTAGGATAAATAAGCTAGATATAAGAGAAAAATTGAGTTTTGAGTGAAATAGTCGACTAATTAGAGTTATTAGTCGACTGATAGCAGTTAAGATCAGATCAAATTACTAATATTTGCAATCAATCGACTAATGGAGAGCAGCTAGATGACTAATTACACTCTGTAATAGTGAAATTTTAGGTTCAGTAGCAATCAGTCGACTAATAAACTATCGATCGACTAATTGGTAGCCATCAGTCGACTAATTACCTACTGAAGTGCGAAAATAAGTCGGTTTAAGCTTAAAAAAAAATCAATGAAAAATTGACTAAAATACCCCCAATATGCTAATAAAGCTTAGAAACAAGAAAGTAGGGGTAAAAGAGGAATTTTCACAATAAAGAAGCTCTCTAGACCTTTTTAGAGGCAAAAAGAGAGAGAGAAAGATTATTTTTAGAAAAATAAAGAAAAAAGGGAGAGGGAAAATGTGAAGGAGAAGAATAAGAGAGAGAAGGGAGTTTTAGTTAAAGATTTAGCAAGAAAACTATAAAAGGTAAGTTTCCTAGCTTGATTCCTCTAGTTTAGATGAATTCTAGAGTTTGAGAATTCATAGAATATCAATTTTCAAACTAAAAGAATGAGGAGGAAGGAGAAGTGGTCTTAACTTTGAGAAATTAGAGAGAAACTAAAAGAGAACTTACAACTTCAGCTCTAGAAGAATCAAAGGTAACTAGTTTCTCCATAAAAGTATGTTTTAAAGTATTTTTTCAGATTTATTATTGTTCATCCATATGCTATACTTTCTATGAAAGTGTTCTTGAAGATGATATTTTATAAGAATAATATGAATCATCTAGTTTATGCTATTCGATGTATAGAACATGTTTTCAAGAGAATATTTTAGATTTTATACTTGTTATAAACATATCTATGTTTATATAATAACTCTTAATTCTATAGAAGAGATTAAAGTTAAAAGAGAAGTTGTATGCTTGATTAACCAGTATCTCTTGTCTAAGAAGAACCAAGAAAGAAAGATATGGTCATAAAAGATTAGTAATAAGAATTTAAGGTATTATGAAACAAGTAAAGATGTGTTTCATAAAGAGAATTTAGAAGAAGACTAAGAGACTATATAGAAATAGAACAAAAGCTAGCTAAAGGTAGGAATCATCAACAAGACCTTTAGCAAGAATTAGTCTTATAGAAGAGATATAATAAGAAAGAAGCAAGCCAAATCTACTTCATAGAAGAAAATAAAAAAGGCTAGAAGAGACTTATTTCACAGTGGAAAACAAGTAGAAAATCTTGTACCATAATAAAGTATATGATAAGGCTCTTATTCCACATAAGAGAATAAGAGAAGAGCAGGCCTTATTCCACATAAGAGAAATAAGGGAAGTGAGACTTGCTTCGTAGTAAAAAGCAAGAAGAGACTCTTATTCCACATGAGAGAATAAGAGGAGAATAGAACACCTTATGCCACAGAAGAGTATGAAGTGAGACTCTTATTCCACTGTAGAAATAAAAGGAGAGTACCTTATTCCACAAAAGAAAATGAGGTAAGCAGAATCTTATTTCATAGTAGTGAATAAGATATAAAAGACTTATTCTATAGAAAAGAATAAGGAAAGACTCTTATTCCATAGTAGAGAATGAGAGGAGAATCTTATTCCTTAGTAGAGGATAAGACAGAAGAAAGTAAGCTTGTTCCATAGAATGAAACAAAAAGAAGCCTTTGTGCTAGATTAAGAAATGAAGATAAAGAAGACATATTAAGTTATTCATAAGCCATGGATGATTGTTTTATTTATTTTAGTACTTTTATGGCTGAAATGATCCTTATACATGTTTTTATTTAAAATAACTAGCTACTGAGATACATTGTGTCTCACTTTTATAAATTGATCATTTCGGGATACAAAAATAAAGGAAAAACACTGGTGCTCTAATTACTATGCATGAAGTAGCATGTAGTTCAAGTTATGTATTCATATGTTTTGTAATGTATTTAAGATATTATGCAAATATTGTACTAGCAAGTAAGTAAGCCCCAGATGGAACATTATGTATTCTAGATGTATGATAGTAATTATATGTGAATATAAGATAAGTTAATAAGTTTATCAGAGTTGAACATCAGAAGAATATAGACTGTAGAATGATTAGTTGATCGTTCAGTTATAAGCAGCCGACTGAGTAGTTTTGGAATACTCAATATTGGTCTACCCGAGAGTTACTAGTCGACTGATACCCTGAGGTTAGTCGACCGATAACTATTGCAAAAACTAAAATAGTACTTTATCTAATTTATTTTTAAAAGTGATTTTATGACTTCCATAAAGAAATTTTATTGAAGTAGAAATGAAATATATTACAAAGTTAAAATTTATTTAACCTTAGAACTTTAGACCCTATTTTATCAAATAGAATATTAAATACATAAATAAAGAGAGACGTTACAACATCAAATCTGATTTAGGAGATTCTCAAAATTCATGAAGAATATTAGATATAAAAAAAGTGATGCGGAACCCTCTTTTATTAGGCGAAAAATAGGGTAAGACCACTACCCTTATTGTATATGTTGATGATATGGTTGTTACAGAGAATGACTCAAGTGACACATATATTTCTGCAAAAATACTTGGCAACTGAGTTTGAGCTTAAAGACCTTGGTCATTTGAAATATTTGTTAGGCATTGAAGTTACAAGGTCAGTCCATGGTATTTCTCTTAGTCAAAGAAAGTATGTGTTGGATCTTTTAACTGAAATTGGCATGCTTAATTGTAAACCCGCTGAAACCCCTAAAGAGATGAGCCACAAGTTAGCAATTCAACAAAATCAAATCCCAACAAATAAAGAGAGATATCAAAGGTTAGTTGGAAGATTAATTTACTTGTCTCATACGAGACTGGACATTGCTTATGCAGTGAATGTCATAAGTCAATTCATGCATGCACCAAGTGAAGAGCATATGGACGCAATCCTACGATACCTAAAGTTTGCCCTTGGAAAAGGATTGTTATTTGCTAAAAATAGGAACCAAGAGGTCAGTGGGTATACAGATGCAAATTGGGCAGGAGACCAAATAGATCGAAAAAGTCCACCTTCAGTTACTTCACTTTTCCTCAATTACTTCACATTTGTTGGGAAGAACTTGGTCACTTGGCAAAGTAAGAGCAAAAAGTGGTAGCTCGATCAAGTGCAAAGATAAAGCTCAATCAAGGGCAAAGGTAGAGTTTTGTGGGATGGCTCATGGAGTTTGTGAATTGTTATGGATAAAACGAGTTCTACATGATCTTAGCCTACATCATCTATATTGTGATAATAAGGCAGCCATTGCAATTGCAAATAACCGAGTACAACATGATCGTACTAAGCATATAGAGGTCGATCGTCACTTCATCAAGGATCACCTTTACAAAGGCACAATTAGCTTTCCTTTTGTCACCTTACAAGATCAACTAGCAGATGTTCTAACAAAAGCTGTCTCCGGAAAAGTTTTTTGCAGCTTACTTGACAAGTTGGGTATGACTGACATATACTTACCAACTTAAGGGGGAGTGTTAGCGTGGGCTAAGGAAATCATCCGAGAATCATGGAATTCGATGATAATCATCACAAGTTTAGGTGATAATTACTGTATAAATGGAAGTAAGATAATTATGGAGTGATTATGGTACTCTGTAGAATTAAGAAACCGATTGTATCTTGTGTATACTATATAAGGTGTGCATATCAATGAAAAAATAGTACAGAAATTATTCAAACCATTTGATCTCTCTTATTTTCACGTGTCTCTTTGTCTGTTTCATTTGGCAAACAACATATGTCTTCGCGAACATTGAGACAAATAGTACAAGTTGACCACCTTCTTTCATTATTTACAGGACTTCAATTATTATGCTTATGTTTTTTTAGTGTCGTTTTACAATAATCCAACCAAAAAATGAGCCTTATGTACCAGGTTTCATGGTTTCATTTTGTTAAATACAATGAACAAATTGGGATAAATCTTTTCTGACTTTTTTTCTTTCTATTTTGCGTTAAAAGAAGCCCATGTTTTCAAACAAATGATGAAATGAACAACTTGTTAATGACGAGGCAAAGGATTAAAAAATGGAGGGAAATTCTAAATACAATCTCTGTTAGGACCACACACAGTTCTTAGCATGCGACAGTGCATGTGTTGTAGGAGAATCTTATGCAAAGTGACTATAAAAAGCTTGAAGGCTAATATAGCATTCTCTCAGTTCAATTATTTTCACCTTCTTGTAAGCTTGTCTTTTACTAAACAATTACCCTAAAACTTGCACACATCTCTCATGTGGGTGTGTGTATGTCTCTAAATATATTAAGAATTTGAGTTTTGACTATTAGAGGAGGAGACAATAATTGAACCAAAACAGAAATGCTATTACTTTTGTGGATGAGTCTTTGAAACTAGTACGATATCTACCATAACATGTGCGTGAAGGTGATAAGGTTAGACCCTTAAAATCATGAAAAACTAATATCGTTAGGCTACCCGAAAGCCATCAATCCAGCTTGTTCAATAATGCTTGAATAGGAGCAACATATTATTATTGCAAGAGAGAGACAGTAGTAGGTTAGAGAATTTTTTTCTTAAGAGTTAATTTGAACTTGTTAACATAAAAGAAACAATCACTTCAAAGAGTAGTTAATGACTCAGATTATGAATTTATGATGATGGGTCCAAACTAGTTTCATGTAGTAAAAGCACACTACAGCTATGCCGAACTTTGGACCACAGGCGCACAGACTATGACTATTCCAAGACTCAGTTGAAAAGATGATTTGTACTCAAGGATGAGTTGCATGTACCATACCGTCAGAACTGAATTTGTCGTTAGATTTTTTCACTTGTTGCTATGTTACCAACGTACCTTATTACAGGACCAGTCAGTCACTCAGCTGTCAATTTACAGCCGTTTTCCCCCCCAAATTATCCTTTTTGGGTTGCCATAGCCCCATATGAAAAACCCTAAGTTCTTCTTGTGGGTAAATTTTGAAATGGCAGCTTTTGACGTCACGCATACAAACTTTTATGTCACAAACAAATTAAAGCTGATCATTCTAACAAATTTAACTATTTTCCAGCGGAGTAACAATGATGTAAGGTACTGATAGGTAAACATAATATCTGATAAACTACAACTTGATACAATTCTGTAAGCATTGAATAAATTAGTTAAGCTGGAGCATGTGTTGACCATCAATTACACCATAAGAGTTGCAATACAAAAGAAAACTACAGAATGGAAAGCCTCATCAACCCCTACCTGTCAAATCAACAACAGCCTCCTCCACAAGCTCTTCTAGCAATTTCCCTTCAATTTCCCTACCTAAATTATCCATCTCCAATCCCATAAGCTCAAACCATTCATTCCCCACAACCTCTTTCCTAACTCCCATTTCTACTATCATGCTGCTGCTGTCCCCATAATCTCCCCAGACAAACCTCATTTCCCTAGATACCAAATCCTTCATTTGGGACAAAATGAGGTCCATCAGTAGGGGAGATGCACCCTCGGGGTTCCTGCACATCCTGTCCCTTAAGTACTTTAGTGATCCATAACCAGTAATTTCCATTAGTGCAGAATTAACGAAGTCAAATATAAGCTTCTGATTTGATCTTCGATGCCTTCGCTTGGCCTCATGGAGCGGCTCCTTGTCATTCAGATTGGCATGGTTGTCCCTCAGTGATGGATCCAAAGGGGTCTCAAGTGAATGCCACCTAGAGTAATATGTCTCAGATAGCACTTGATCATCAAGTCCAGCTGCTGACAGTAATTTCTGGGCAAAAACAAGATAGTCTTGTGCCTCTGCCTTGGTGTCTAGGGAAGCCATCAAGGGTTTTAGTGGATATGGACTTGCTACCTCTGCACAAGAATCATCCCAAGACAGGGTCCGGGCCATTGATCCTATAGGTGGTGATTTGTCGATTAAATTTGACTTGAGGGACACCAGTTTTCCTGTATAACGAATGGAAGTCAGATCATGTAAAAAAAAATGTTAACAAGTCTAGTTAAATAAGGACTTCCCAATGTAGAAAGACACAGTTTAAGATTTACCCAAATGACCATCAATCATACAGTCATAGGATTCTTGTGCTGCATTATCATCTTCAAATGAAGGTTCTAAAACTGAGATTGGACTCGGTTGATCCTGGTTTTCATTTGAAATGCCCAGCACCATGGGTTTTGTAACAGTCAATCCAGGCTGTGAAAACAAACAACAGTCTAAGAAAATTGCGGTATATCATTTATCAGTTTCCTATACAGATAAAACAGTCAACTTATATGGTCCGAGGATATATGAATAATCAGTTCATTTCAGAATCTACATTATCAGGAAATCAAATATGTGCTTTACTCAAACCAAGTCTAAGCTGACTGCAACGAAGTTGGAGGAAGCACAAAACTATCTCAGGATCATTGAGCTTAATAAATAGATTCTGTTTTTCTTTGTGTTTCCTTTTGTCCTTTTCCCTCCTTTTGTGAGAAAGGAGGGGGGTGGACTAGGAAGAAAGTAGTGAAAACGAGTGATCTTAAAAAACCATTGGTGACAGAGAAAAATGTGCATACGCATTATTAGTATACATAAAATGCAGAATCATCTTAGCCATTACCTCTGGAGGACTTAAGCCTTGTTGTCCCTTAGAGACTGAATCTGATAAAGTTTTGCTCGATGATTCATATAGAGAATGAAGAGAACACTCTCCTAAGCCACCACTATTGAAGCTCTGAGACGTGCCATCCCCATGGATTCCTGGAGATTTTGATGTTTCATCAACAGTACACTGGGATCCATTTTTAGATTCAGATAGACCAGATTTTTCCTTACTTGACCTTTTGTTCCTGGCAAAGAACAAACTTGTAACTTTCCCTTTAAATGATGATTTCATGCTCTTTGACTTTGTCAGCTCTTTGGAGGCTGGTGTTTTGCCAGCCTCGGAATTATAAACTTCACCAAACCCAGTTTCATAGACAGTAGAAGATACAGGGACAGACTTTGACCTGGGAAGATTTTTAGGAGAACCAACCATGTGTTCTTCATTGAAATTACTACTGCAGGAAAGAGATTCCCTTGGTTCTTGGTCTTTATTAATAACCTCAACCTCAGAAATTACAGATTTCTTCATATCAGAAAGAGCAAGCATCTCACCCAAGGTAGAGCTTCTCCGTGCATGCCTCTGCTCCTGACGGCCCATATTTGATGCCATCATGGCCCATCTTTCAGAAAGTCGTTTCTTTGCCTCTCTGCAAACTGATGATTCAGGAGAACAAGATGCACGACTGAAGGATGACGAAGAAAAGGGACTACTAGAGCGATTAATGTAATCCCAAGAATGCCTTGGGGATGGAGACATAAATTCCACATCACTAAAATTCCCCCCTGCATATTCATTTTCTGATTGATTAAATGAGCTCTCATCACCAGTATAGCCATTGGAAAAGACCGAAGAATACAAAGTTTCATCTCTTTGAAGGCCCCTTGAATTTTCTTGCATTGGCTGTGTGATCTCTGTTGCTGCTTTTCTTGATTCTAGTATGTTATTTTCAGGTGCCTCATGGAAACTTCCACTTTGAAGAATTTGAGATGATGGTGAAGTAGGAGAAACCCCAGCCTTAGTATTCTCATGTGCCTTCCCAGAACTAGGCTTTAATACCACTATTCGAGTAGGTTGAACTGGATACTCGTCAACTTTCTGACTGGCCAGAGAGTATCCCAGATTCATTTTGTCCCATGCAGCTGCTTGACCAAAATTAGCTGGTTTCTCAATCTGTTTATCATTTTTCTTCCCCTTTAAAGGAGATTTGTCATTGTCAACCATCTTTGAAGGTTTAAGAACAGTTATACGCTTTGTCTCAGGTGGGGGTGTAGACTGTAGTTCACAGAGATTTTGAGAAGCCAGAAACTTGAGTAATAAATCTTCAAATTCCTTGGACTGGCAGAGCTTCTCATCTGTAGACAACTGTTTTGTTTCCATAATTTTCTGATTTTCAGTCGGCCATCCTCTCTGGGGTGTCTGCTCTCTTCCATGGCTTGTTCTCCGAGATTGCTGCCATATTTCATTTTTATCTTTGTAACCAACCTGTTCTCTGCTCTGATGAACTTCATGCAGCATTTCCTTATCCATAAAATTATCTTCCAGCTGCCAATGTTTGAACGGTTTGCCTGAATGACCACATATATGTTGAGAATAATCTTTCCTATGGCTTCTCTGCACAGTTAAATTAGGATTTTCCTGTGGGAGGGTTTCAAGCCCCATTAATTTGGCAACTACATTTGGTGGACTGTGCTTAGAGTCAACATCTTTTGACATTTCTTGGTCTATGAGCATCTTGATGGGTGTTCCATTTATTTTTTTCTTTGAAGATGTTCTAGTTAAGTCAGAAATGATCTGGAAAATCCACCATGAAAATGGAAGAACAATTAATATAGTAGAGCCAAAGCATAAAATATATCAAAGATAAACAACAATACCATATGGAATTATCAATATTATCCCATCTATCATCTCTTTTAAGGTCATACTACAATGACAACTTATAATGCACCACAATTTACCAGTTTATCCTCTATCTGATCACCAAAATGAAGACTCGTGATCCTCACTACATCTGATTGACTCCTTGAAAGTGAGGCTACAAGTCAACAAGGTAGAGATTAGTAAGATATTATATTATATAATAGCATAAAAGTTAATGAACTGCAGAAACAATCTATACAACTATTCCAGACCATAAGCAGGACTTGGAAATAAATTAACACAATTGAAAAATTAAAGAAACCTACCCTGGGGTAGTAAGATGCTCCTAATGGCATACACATCCATACAAATCAGTATGAGCATGGTATCAATTTTAAGTAATGAACAGCATCCCAAAGATAGGATACCATGACCAAACTAAAAATTAAACAGTTATTAGTTATAAATAGCCTCCTCTAGCATCTTTGACAGATACAAGGCATATGAAATTAAATGCTGTAGTTATGGATTCCAGATTAATATTTCAGCCCAATATTTATCTTCTCCTCATATATATATACATATATATATATATATATATCACCTCAACTCACCACTGTCCTCCAAACCCCAAAATGAAGATCAACAACAGAACGCAAACCATAAATTAATTTCAGCATAACATATCAGTAAGCATTCAACAAAAGAATTTAAGTATATCAACTAACTAGAACAGATGGACAAACAGTAGATGATGACTTAAGCAAGATCACCAACAGAGCCTATAGTAGATCATTAAACGTAACTCGAAGAATAAACAAAGCAAAGCTTCCATGGTAATGACAAATAAAATGGCTGACTAAAAGGTAATGTAATCACCATCACGATGTGGCTTATCTGTGAGTAGCCTGTTTCCAGTTACACCTGCAGACAAATCAAAGAGGTTTACCATTCTTCCCAGGCATCCTGGAATAGGTTTCTCAGTATTGTGAATCTTTTTATTCTGCACCCCATTCATTTCAACAGCTGCAGTGGTAAACCTTCGAGATTAATCTTTATGAACCATACATAAGGAAGTGACAACGTTTTTGGCAGACAAGATATTTTTTTTCATAAAAATAAATAAATAAAAAAGCAGCCAACGAAAGTAGCAGAAAATCATGATTCAAGTGCTTAAGCAACAATGCATATAATACAAGGATGAAAGTCGGTTCATGTCGGGGAGGAAACCAGAAAGCAACTGATAAAAGTGCTACATATCTCTATATGTATAACTTACATGGTTTAATTAAATTTCCAACCTCAGTATTGGAGTCTGAGCTACCTATCAAACTCAAGGAGAGAGGGAGAGGGAGAAGGGAACACAAAACTTTTCCGAAGCACAAAATAAACCATATCGTCCAAAGAGGGCAGTGACAGAGTACGCCGTTATTCACATGAATAATAACATCAAGTCATGCGTCAATGTAAGAGCACAATTCGTCGGTTCAGAATTGGAAAGAGAGGGGGGGGGGGGGAGAGAGAGAGAGAGAGGACAGTGATCAGAGCTTCAAAACACATGTATTCACCGTGATTCACACCAATTAAATGAAACTACTATTGCATCCAAGCCTCCCAGCATACGAAGCGAGACCAAAGCTAACACAAAAGTAGGGTCAGAAGAGAAACAAATCCCCAGTATTGAAATAAGACCATCCTCCCAGAAAAAAAAAAATAGCTTCCAGAACTGCAAAAATTAAATCAAGACAGTTTAATGTAAATCGATGCACAAAAAGCAGTATCTTGGTTCAAAAACAGCTTCGGAAAAAGCTGCCCCAACAGCAACAGGAAAAAGCAAATCTAGAAAAAGAACAAAGAGGAAATGAGTTTGGATTGGCAGCAAAAAGCAAGAGCTTCGAGAACAGCGAGATCAAGATAAGCAAAAAGGGAGCCACCAAAACACAGAAATTGCCGGAAATTGCAGAAACTTAAGAGACCGTAACAGTAAAAATGCATAAACCAACCTGGTGAGAAGCGACGGGGGGAGATCCAATGGGAAAAATGACATTCCAGTGACAAGGTAGCCGGGAGCTTGCCGGAGCAACGGCAGGATCTGACGTGGCGAACA
The DNA here is from genome assembly GCA_037074585.1 of Biancaea sappan. Lineage (NCBI taxonomy): Eukaryota > Viridiplantae > Streptophyta > Magnoliopsida > Fabales > Fabaceae > Biancaea > Biancaea sappan. Next base: position 48,828,950 of record CM073496.1, on the reverse strand, counting down.
GATATAGATGAGGGGTGGGTTGGGTTGGGGATTGCTGTGCTGTTACTTTGCTAAGCTTAGCTCTGCTGCTCTGTCCTGCCCTTCACCGGCTCTCTTTGTCGGACTTGAAAACGCTTTCGTCAACCTCCTTTATATATCAGTTTTGGATTACGGAGAGAGAGAGAGAGGGAGAGAGAGAGAGAGAGAGAGAGCAAAACATAATCACTATCATATAATGACAATTGATGAAAGTTTAAAAGAAAAAAATATAAACAACGTTATAATATTTTCGATTTATAACATACGAAGATCAAGAAGGAATAAAAGAAAATATTGTCTTGAAAGTACGCAGATTTTTTTTTCCTTTTCTTTTACATTACACAGAAAACAGTAAATTGCAAGAACTACCCCTAATGGAAAGAGTCTTACAACAGTGTAGAAAATATTATCCACACTAAGATCTTGGACATCCTGTAATATGTAAGTATTGAAAGCGCTATAAAAAATGGTGAACGGATCCTTTGCTCTTAGCAAAGAATGACAAATTGTTAAATTTCTTAACATTGTTAGATTCTAGTCATCTAATATGAGACTCATCTCTAATGATTGTAAGTCTATTAAGCTAAACATAGTAATTGGTCAAGTATAAAATTACGGTAAGACACTATTTTTTATAATTATTATAAAAAAAATGCTTTTGTGTTTTTCATGAACCATTGAGCCTTGATTGAGAATCTAATTACTCAAGCATAACGTATTGATGAAATAAAAATGACACAATGGACATTACCAATATACAATAAAAAACTTAAAGAAATATGCCAAAAACCTTGTAAAAGTAGGTCTTGAATGTTAACTTTATAAGGTTTGGTATAAGTAAATGTACAAAGACTAAAAATGTCATAGCATTTTGTTGCAAAATGGGATGCATGGAACAACACTTTTACCAATATAACGAACCATGACATTAAGTCGATCGATAACTATAACCGATAAAATATCTACATGAATCTCTAAATAATTAAGTAGTTAAAGTATTTAATGCACTCGTATGTATAATAAATTCAATTACCATTGATGACGTAAGACTAAGTTTATGTTTCGCTTCACATTTATCTTTTCCTAACATGCGTTTCAGATCTAAAATTTGTTTTTTCATAAAAATAAAATAACATGTTTGACTTTGCATTTCTTTTAAATTATCGTACGTTCATTCATTTCAAATTATGTTTGAATCAATACTAATTTTAATTGTTTGTGCACAAAATCGAATTTTCTCTTTGTTATTTTATTTCTTTTACCCCTTCCTCCTCACTCTCTCCCTTAATTTTCAAAACAAAAATAATTTATTTCTTCACATATTGATTTGTATTTAGTTGGTGTGGGATGAGAGAGTTGAAAAGAGAGCTAGAAAGGAAGAAAAGAAAGAAAATAAAAAGGAGAAAGGAATAAGGAGGAAAATCGAATATGGAAGTTGTAATTTTGGCAAAAATTACAAATTTTGACCGTTGTTTTTCTAAAATTACACTGACCCAATATTAAAAAATTATTTCAGTTTAGTCCCTGTAATTTTGTGATGCTCGCTATGTTTTATTTTATTTTTTGGTTTAATCCGTAGTTTTTGCTGTTTTAATTTGTTTTAAAATTATGTCCCTTTTGTATTTTTGGTCTTTTAGGTTATAATTTTTTATTTTATTTTAACCTTTACTTATATTATTTTTTGTGTGGATTTGTTAAACTTATTTTTGTGACAATCCAAGAGTGACTTTTAATCAAATATTAGTAGTTAAACAAAGTTATTATTAGACTATTTATATAATTTATTTTATTACATAAAAAATGAGTGAAATAAAATAATAAGTGTAAATGGAATAAGGTAATATAAAATTCATATCATTTTTTTATAATTACACATTTAGAAATAATTTTGATAACCAGCGTCCAAACAAAATTCATTTTTCATAAATTATAATTTATCTAAACCTAAATTTACCAAAAATTAATTTTACAAATCATGGTTTGTCCTACCCTAAATTTACCCAATTGTTTTTCATACAGATATTAAAATAAAAAAAGTTAACCATCACAACATTTAAGATACCGTAATTAAATTCCACTTCCATTTAGAGTCAAAAAAAAAAAACGGTCTCACATTGTTGCATAATTGTAATTTGCATTTATTGAGTAAAATATCTCAAACTATTTTCTTTATATTTTATCTCTATATTTTTTTTAATAAAACCTATAAAAAAACTTTTATCAGTTTATGAAATAAGCTGCATTTAGCATTAGTTCAAACAAGTTGAATTGGTCAAACAACACTTCTCCTAAACATAAGTTTTAAGAGATTTTGATGATTATAAGTTTGATCTCTCTCATGCTCATTTTCTACTCTCATTTCCTCAAGCTTTGTCCCTCAATTATAACCCAAAAAAAAAAGGTCTATAATTAAATAATTTGTTATTTATATACAAAATGTCAAAATATCGTTAAATGAGTATTCTTTATGTTATTAAAAATTATCTCTTTCGCATGAAAACCTATTTAATTTATTAGATATTAAGCACATACTTTTAAATTTTAAATATTAATATTTTTTTAATTCAAGAATTTCAAATTTAAATTATGTATAATATAAATTTAAAATAAAAAAGGATTCTGTAAATTTTAGACATACAAATAATATATATATAAGATAAAAATTAAATAAAAAAGAGTAAAGTATTTTACTAAACTTTCACCATCTTTAGTTGCATTACATATAATGAAAAGATAGTGAAAATATATCCAAATTATCCTCTTAAAAAATATTAAGCTTTTCTTTAAATAAAAAGGTTAAATTATGGTTTTTGTCCTTACAGTATTACTCATTTTTTCATTTGATCATTGTATTTTAAAAATTTGTAATTGAGTTCTTATATTTTTCATATTTTTTAAATTTAATCCCTATTATTAAAATATTGTCAATATTTTGTTAAATTTTGGTAGAATGACCAATTATATATTATCTTAACATTAGAAATTATACATGATTTAAGCAAATTTATCTTAATTATTTAACATAAATTGCATTACATGTCAAATATATGTGACTAAATATCGCGTAATTATTATTTTTTTGTTTTATTGGCATAAATAATGTATATTTAAAGTGTTTATAATGTATATTTAATGAAATTATTTTTTTAACATTGTTGTAAATATTTGATAATCAATGCAATTTAAGTCGTATTATGAGGGACACTATTTTTAAAAAAATTATTTAACGATTCTAAAATTTTCTTTTAGAATAAAATAAATTCTTCTGAGTTTTTCTCATGTGTCAGAACAATAAGAACTAAAATGACATTGCAACCCAAAACATTGTAGAGGTCTCTTACCATAGACTCTCTGTCACATTCCTCTATCTTCCCTTCTTACTCAAAACTTGTGTGTGTGTGTATATATATATATATATATATATATTATGTTTTGGTAAACAACTTATTTAAATGTTTATAGAATAAACATTTATGTATAAGTTATTTTTACAATTAAAAAGTTTATGAGGATAGACTTCACATAAGTTATTTTTAGCTTATTTTTCTAAGTTATTATTAGATAGCTTATAAAAATAAGTTGAAAATAACTTATAAGCATTCCATAAGCTATTTTTATAAACTCTCCAAAACACGTGCATAAACGCTTATGTTATAAGATAAGTTTAATCAACTCAAAATAAACTCTTCCAAATGCACATGTGTATATGAAGGAGGGTATTATTCAACTTTAAGATTTTAAAAATTACTGTGTTAAAAATAAACTTATCATATTAAAAAAAATATAAATATAACATCAATAATCACTGATTTAAAAAGTTGACCTATCATTGAATATTATTTTATTATATCAACAAGCAAATAGATCAATTGATAAGGAGCTGTCATAATTTATTAAGAAGTCTCAAATTTAAGTCTATGAAAATACAGTTATGTTAAAACTTGATAGGGAGAGCTTTATCGTCTATTGTGATCTTATTTGACTAGAATTCAAATTAATCAACACCCGTTATTTAGTGATTGGATACCAAATAATTATATATATATATATATATATATATATATATATATATTCCATTATGGGTTTGTTATTTTCAATGTTTATTTTATATTTACTCGTTACTTTATATTAACCTCGATATTCATTATTTTTGCCGTATGTTGTTTTTTTTTTCATAACAGGTAAATTTTATTTATGTACAGTAGGAGAAATAAAGGAATATATAAAGTAATTTAAAATAGCAATAACAAGGATTAAAGAATATTTTGTTGACGTCGAAGAAAGAACTTATAAGTTATAAGTACCTTTTAGTTTTTGAACTTTTTTTAAGTTAATAAATATTTTGTGGGCTAAAAAGTATCTTGCTTAATTATAATTATAAGCAGAACACTATTATTTCCCTGCTTATTTTTGTTACCCCCTGCAGGATTCTCTTGCACACTATTTTTTATACCACACTTGACTTATTAAAATTTCATTGGATCTACACATTTTATTAGACAAACTTCAAATATATATATATATATATATTGTAGTTCTTAACTTTATTTGGAGTTTTTTTTATTATTTTAAATTTAAGTACGTTTTTTTATTCTTTGATTTGTTTTTGTTTCGATATAATCATATAACTTACAAAAACCACCTAAATGTTGCATATTATTTCAGATTTACAAAATGTAGTAGTTAGCGATAGAAAGAGTATTTATTGTAGCACATAGATTTAAATCAGCAAAATCTTATTAGAGCAAAATCACCAAAAAATCACACAGGATTTTTGTTCTATTAAAAATTTCGTTAGTATTAAAAACAAAGAAACATTAAAGTAACTTTGAAAAATAATTAAGGAATTCAAATCGAAATAACATAAAAATACATGATAAAGATGAAGATAATATTAAGAGACGAAATTAAAAATAAAGGAAATAAAAATAAAACTAACAAACCAAAAGTGAATTTTTATCTTAACAAAATTGTAATACTTACAATACATCATACTTTAAATTCATTAAAAAAATCAAGAACGTTAAATTAAACAAAGTGTCAGTATATTTTAAATTAAAAAAAAGTTAACATTTTTTAATTAACAAAATGTACCAAAATTAGTTCAGCTGAGACATTTTTATATTATGCACGACGAATGTGCAAGAATAAATTCCCCTTGAGAGCCAACAGTTTAGGACAAAAATCAGAAGAAAAAATTTAGAATCCCAAGAAAATACATTTAAAAAACATCAATCCTCGCTGTTTATATCCTTATTCCATCAAATCATATATATATATATATATAAATTATAATAAAGTCGTAGCTGGAGAATAATGAAATATATTAGCAATTGGTGTATTTTAATTAGAAAGCTTGAAAGTTTGAAACTATGATTTGGTGAAGAGTGAAGAGGCATGATTCAGCTTGAAGCCTTTGGACGTCACGTCGTTCAAAGTACTTCTGACGACGCGTTTTTGACGGTGAACGACAATTTCGCCCATACGACAGTCTCATGAATGAACATAACTACTTTTCAACTTCTACGGTACTACCAATTCTCTTTCTTTTTTTTTTGTTTTTTATTTCGGATCAACCCGAAATTCAGCGTTTCATAACCAATTTAATTCTGATTATTGAACTAAACAGAACGCGATCTGCTCCTCTTCCCTAGCATCTGAGTGACCAACTCAACGATGGTCATTGAACTACATGGAACACGATTTGCCCTTGTTCTTTGGCAAATAAAGTATTCGGGGCACATCTTGATCATTTGTAAATAAATGATTATGTTGTTTAAAAGACACGTATTTTTTAAGTTGTACGATTGGTCATCCATAGATGACCAAGATGCACTCTGGATGCTTTTATACGGGAACAGATCACGGGTTGAACTAAATTAAACTGTAAGTACTCGATTAAAATTTTGTCGACCTGTTCAAAATTTAAGCAATTTAGTAATTCAGTTGATCAACAACTCTATATTTTTCCCCCAAAATTTTTTTTGACCTTTTTTTTAACTTAAATCCATAATGTCAGAATGAGAGCAAAATAAGTCTTAAGAAAAATAAAATTCATCACATTATTATTGTAAAACATAAAAGGTTATTGTCTTATACAAATCATATTATTTTGTGTAAAATGATTTTAAATCATTAAAGTTGAACAATGTCAATAAGAAAAATTATATTTCATATAATATAAAAAAGAACATTCAAATATTTAAAAATAAATTACTTTTAATTTTATTTTTATAATTTGTTAATTTATTTATAAAGATTTATATATATATATTTATCAAATATGAAATTTTTGTGTTAAATTATTTTATGATATATTTGTTAAGATATTTTGATTGTGAAATTAAAATAAAGTTATTTATTTTACTTACTTTAATATTTATTTATGTATATATATATATATATATATATATATAATTTTTTAATTTTTAATTTTAATTTAATAATTAACTCAACGATTCAACGGTCCGACGAATAATCTTGTAATCTAACATATTTGTTGAGTCAATGACTAGTTGATTCTTTTCACTATAGACTTTGTTTATTTGATATTTGAGCCAAAGAAAGAAAGATCCCCAATAATACCTTTTTGTGTATTTTTTGTGGAGGCTGTCCTAAAAGTTTTTTAATTTCATTTTAAATAATTTTATCTTCTATCTTTGTAAAAATCAGCAGTGTCTTCTCAAATAATAATGACATCTAATCATTTACATTATCTACATGAATATTATATTACCCAATATTACAAAACCTCACAAGTCGGTGATCGCTTTTGTCTTTTTCTCAGTACTATTAGTTGGACTAGCTGAAGTCACTACATTTATATGGTAATGCATGCAGCAGGTTAATTAATTCTATTTAGTAATGGGATGTCATTAATATTTTGAAAGATACTAGGAAATTTTATAAGTACACAAAGCAAAATTAATACGAAATAAATATTTGAAATTAAATTAAAATTGACAAAAAATTGTACTTTCGCTAACTATAAACCAAAACACCACAATCACAATGATCAGTTAATATAATTCCTTAAACATGAATTCAATTATATAAAAGGATAATTAATTAATAAATAATTAATAGAGTTATTCAGATTTAATTTTTGTGGATTTTATTTCTGTGTATGGGAATCAATTTGGAGGTCTTAGTTAGTCAATAGTTAAAAATACAAAACAATAGTTTGAGAATTGTTCTCTTTTTATTAAATTTGAGTATTATAAATTGAAAAAGACAAAAATTAATGTTGAAAGAAGCTTATACATTTGCAATTCAACCTAACTCAATTCAAATTAGTCAGAACTAATAGATTTTTAGATATTAATGATTAATATTTTAAAAATCAGATCAATCATTAAATTAGTAGAGGTATTGGTTTATGGTTTATTGACCTGACCGAACCAATAATAATTAAATATATATAATTTTATATATTAAAAATATATAATATAATAAATTAATAAACATTTTTATACCTAATCTTAATAAACTTGTATTATTATTATATATGTATGTACGTAATTGTTTTTCTATTTTTTTCTTGTTTTCTTAATTGTTGTTTGTGGCAAAAATAATATTATTATGAAAAATAATTAAGAAACAAAAAATATAATATGATCAAAAAGAATAAAAATGGTAAAAAATTGCTAAATTTTATATATAGTGTGAGAAATAATTGTATTTCTGTAAATAATAATTTTTTATTACAAAAATCAATTGACTAGTTTAATTAGTTCTTAACCAATTTTTTGAAATCAACCGAATCAAACCAGTGATTAATTTTTAGTCATATTAATGGATCTGGTCTAATTTTATAATATATGGTAATTACACTAAAAAAAGGACAAAATGGGGATACATTAAGTTGATGAGCTACCACCAACTAAGATGACCTTTACAAAAGAAGATACTCCATACCAAAAATTAAATAACTCAGATAAGGTGGCGATTCATATTATTTATTGCTTTTTACAAACATCTTTATTCCAAAAGTAAAGGCTACTCATTCCTTATGTACCTTATATTTTATGTTCATTTGCTACATCACCCATTATTGTACGATCAATTAAGACTGTAACCAAGTTAGAGGTGAAAGTGTATTCATTGCTGCCTAACATCATAATACATTAATATATAAAAGGGTTAGTAATAAATACCTGAAAGTGCAAGTGAAGCCCTCGTGGTGAAGTAATTAATTAAAAATCACCTAAAAATAGCATCAAGCAATTCATTTCAGTTTCGTGGGCTGGTAACTAATTAAGCAATCCGAATGTTCGGATTTTAAATGAATTATTTTCCATACTGTCTCTAAATAATGTCAAACACCTTGGTTTACACGTATAGTTGATCAATTATGGTTGTAATATAGATAGAGAAATACGTAAACGTGCGGTTTTTTTGTCATTAATGTAATTTTTTTAAATCCAACTTATAAAATAAAAAAAAAACAAATTTTATGTGCAATTCTTATATTTTTAGTTTTTTACTAGTTATTAGATATATATATATATATAGATATATAGTATTTAAAAATAATTGTAATTTTTTTACTTGACATCACATGATTTGTCTATTTAAAAAAAATTATACTTAATATATCTTTAATAAAAAAATTGATAGTGAATATGTAAATAAATCTATTTATATCTAAGTCTAACGCTATCAATAAAGAGAGCATTTATAAAGGTGCAAGTTTTTATATATTTGCTATCAAATTTTTCAATAATTAAAACATGACAATTGAATAACTTTTAAAAACAACTATATATATATATATATATATATATATTGTATAACTTAACATTATATAATTGGTTCTTTTTAGTAATTTTTTTACATATGTTATATTTTGTGTAGAAAATTGATAACCATATATATATATATATTGTACATAAGCTTGGTTCTACAAAAAAGATATATGAAGGTAAAAGTTCATTTTTCGTTCTTAATGTTTATCTTGAGTTTTAAGTTCATTCTTAATTTTTTTTGTGTTAATTATCTAATTTTGTTTCACATGTTTCTTTTTTGTTTGGATTTTGTCTTTAAGGCTAACGTAATTTAAAATAATTGATAGAAAATATTGGTGTTAATTTCTCTATGTGACCCTTCTACTACCAATGTGTTATACTAATTGATTTTAGTTTTGATTTTATTCAAAACTTTTGACTAAGCTTTAATTTCGCTCAAAATGATATTTTTATTATTTCTCTCATTCGTTCAAAAATTAATAATTAAATGTTTAATGTGTCACATGAAAGAATATATATATTATTTAAAGAAGTCTACGTGTTATTTAAAAAAGTCTAAATTAGTATTTTTTGTCAATTTTATTAATTGCATTAAATCTAAAAATAAAATTGAAACAAAAAATATGTATAATGAAATTGACAAAAAAAAGTTAACAAAAAAAATTAAACTCAAAATAAACTAGGGATAAAAAATATATCTTCACCAAAGATGGAAGAAGATGATAGAATAAGACATAAGACCAAGAAAAGGCATACATAGAAGGCCAAAACTTTTGCATGCAAACTTTAGTTTGACTTTATAATTAATGATAATTGGTTTGATTGTAGGCTTAATACGCCAAAGCCTATACAAAACTTTGGGGCTTATAGGCAAATGAGAACAGGGGAAAAGTTGTTGTATAATGTAGCCGTTAATTAATGAATTAACGGCCCACACATTACCTTTTCTTTGTGCATGTCAATGTGTGACGTAGAAGCTGCACATGCAAATGAAAACGACTTATTTGTTTTAGAATAAAAGAATACCAAACTACAACTACTTGTGGCAACTACCGCGTGATTTGTGAAAAGCAGGCTTCTTTTATAATACAGAATCAGCCATGTGTGACTAAAACCTCAGATTCCCCACTTCTTCACGTCCCTTTAATTAAGCATCAAAAGCTACGTGCACTTCAATTAATTAGGTCTATTTTATACGACTTTGCTTATTGCCAACACTCACTTCAGCTCACAGGAATTTTCATTGCCTCCTTCTATTCGCTATTACTTTTCCCAACCAAACCGCGGATTCGCGGTTCTTTTATATTATTTTACTAAAATCATCCATATTTCAAAAGATAATAATTTCTTGTCCTTGAAATGTTATAATATACTATTTAGTAGTGGCGTATCCAATATTCCTTTGTTAGGAGTGCAAAATTTTCGTTTATTTTTTTGGATTTGATAATAATTTTTTTAAATTAATTTCAATTTGTTACACATTTAATAGTAGTTTCCTCTTAAAAAAATTTCATTACAAAAAAAAACTTTTTTCTTTTAAATCCTAATTGCATAGTTAATCAACCAATTTGATAAAATTAGATCTATGTACAAAAACTTCAAATTTTAAGCTTTTACAATGTGGTTTATAATAATAGAATGAAAAATTAATTATCATAAAAAAATTTCATAAAATTAACTTTACAAATATGTTACTCATGATCCTAATTATATAATCAATCAACCAATTTAATAGAATTAGACATATATAGAAAAACTCCAAATTTCAAGTTTTTACAAAGAGGTTCATAACAATGAAATGAGAAATTAACAATTATCAAGAAAAAATTTCATAAAATTGACTTAAAAAATATATTACTCATGATCCTAATTACATAATGAATCAACTAATTTGATAGAATTAGACATATATACAAAAAACTTTAAATTTCAAACTTTTACAAATAGGTCCCTAACAATGTAATGAAAAATTAGCTATTATCAAAAAAAAATTTAGTGACTTTGGGGAATGGGAATCTTGTGACTGTGAGCAGTAGAAAGAAACTAAGTCACTAAATAGGGGTTCAAAAAATATTAAAGGGGTTCAAAAATAAAAAAAAGGGGGCAAAATAAAAAAAAAATTTTTTTATATGTAAATTTGTAGTATTCAAGAGTGCAGCTGCACCCCCTCAATCCCATGTCACTCGGCGGCTGCTATTTAGCCTTTGAAAGATTTCAAATATCAATTTATTAGTTCTTTTATATATAAATTTTATTTTCAGTGAGCAGGTTATACTTATATCTATACTTAATGGGTTGTATTAAATATTCTGTTAACATGAAATAAAATTTATAAACAGAAAGATTAACAAGTTGATGTTTGATATCTTTTAGAAATTAAATAATAGATTATAATATTTTAGAGACTAAATAATGACATTATGAGTTTTTTCATTTTTTCAATCGGCTCATATTTGTTCAAAGGAGACGATCAAAAAATGCACAGCCCAATAGGGTAGTGGGCCTGGCTGTGACATAGTGGAATAGATTTTCCGGTCACGAGCAATCGAGCATCCATAAATTTGATTGGGCCCTTAGATCGTTAAGAAAAAGAAAAAAGGACAACATAAGATTGGGCCTTTTTACATACAAAAAGAGTGGATAAGGCGAGCGAGTGAGTTGACTGGGTGATGACGGAAATGATGAGTTGGAATAACGTTATCTAAGGAAATAGGATATGGTGCACAGGTGGCAGCACCCTAGTGGAGGTAACGATCTACACACGCTTCAGCGGATCAGATAATTTGTCTCAAAGTTAGTTTACAGAGAAATTGAATTCACTGGAACTGGCAGCCTCTTAATCTCTGATCTTGTCCTCTCTTAGCTACGAGTTTTTTCGCCACTAGGGAGAAAGAGAGGTAGCTATGGCTAACTGCAACATGGCATCGGCTGCATCTGGGTTCGTGTTGACACCTTCTGTCACCACAAATTCAGCTTCAAGAGTCTCTATGTTGACGTTCTCTTCCAAGAACAACTCAAGGCTAACCGTCAGGGCCGCCGATGAGGCTCCTGCGGCGGCGCCACCCGCTCCCGCCAAAGGTGAAGCTCCGAAACCCAAGCCACCCCCTATTGGCCCCAAGAGAGGTGCTAAGGTTAGTCCACCGGAGCTCGGCTTTTATAGCTCTTTCTCAATGTTACAAGTTGGAATGGGTTTGACATGTATTTACAAGACAGATGAAGCTTATTTCTGCAAATAATGGAAGTTGCGTATATGGCCATAACGACTTCATCCATAAAATTCATGAAACTGTTATGCTTGACAGGTTAAGATTCTTAGGAAGGAATCATACTGGTACAAGGGCACTGGATCTGTTGTGGCTGTTGATCAGGTTTGTTTTCTCTTTCTATAGTCTAATTAACTCAACCTTCCTTGAATATTTACAAATTTGTATTGATTTGCGTTGTGCAGGATCCCAAGACTCGCTACCCAGTGGTGGTTCGATTCAATAAAGTTAACTATGCCAACGTATCAACAAACAACTACGCATTGGATGAGATCGAGGAAGTCATATGAGTGTTCGTCATTTTCATTTGTAATTTTGACTCTTGTCATGCCCTTTTATTTATAGCCTAAGGAATTTCTTGTCAAATTCTCTCTCATCGCTCCCCTTTTATCTCTCTATATACTACGTTCAGCGTGCAGTTGCTCATAAACAATGAACTTCTCCCACTTTTTATTGAAATCAGCAGCCAATCATGCTTATACCCTCATCAAGTGCAAATTTGGGTAGAAATTTACCATGCCAAGACATAAAAGTAAATTCTTCCTGTTTTTCTCATCAAAATGTCATACGGAAATCATTTTTTCTTGTAACCCTTTCCCAATTGCCACAGTTATTAGGGTCTAAACTAAATCTCGATGTTCACAAATGCTTTTCACTTTTCAACCAATTTAAGACATATAGTGAGAACCAAATTGGCCTATGAGTTAAACAAACTGCTAACCGGACCAAGCTCGCTCTTGCATATGACTGACTGTCAAGGGCCTAGCTCTCAGTTTTCTTAGCATTAGCTTCTGAAAGCAAAGGTTCAAGTTCTCCTTTCGTGTACAACGCCACTGTATCTGCACATGAAAAACCAAAGGTTGGAAACAGAAAGGATTTTTTTTTTGTTGGGGGGGGGGGGGGGGGGAACTCTTGCTTTGTTAGACTTTCCTCCGTCACAGCGATCCTAGATTACTAGGAATTTTGATATTATAGCAGCAATCGCCTAAGATCAACAATTGCCCAATCACTGGAGGAAAAGGGTGATGTTTCGAACTACAGAAACATGCACTCTCAGTCAGATAAATAATATAAAAGACAACACAAGGAAATATACCTGTACAGCCACCAATGTGTTGTCCACCTGTAATGCAGAAAAATAAGAACTTAAGGATCAAGTTGTACGTTGTTCTATTCAAAGGATAATGTAAATAGCATGGCAAGAGACTTTTCATTTGCCTGTGAAATTATAGTAGATAATCATTATATACAAGGATGCAATATATTATACATCATTCAAAGTAGGGAGGATAAACATACTATTATACAACCCGGCTTCAATATTTAGCAATTTCACAGGTTCAAAAAGATGTATTCTCTTTATATTTTTTTGAGTTGAAATATAAATTTAATCAAATTCACCCAGTCTTCATCTCAGAGTTTCTATTAAATTTAAATGTCTTATTGGTCATATCATGCAATTTTCAAGCACACTTCGTACTTTATTAGCATCTTTCCCCGGATTTAAATCAGAGCTGATAGTTCATACTTCATAGGATTAACAATTGAAACGGTCTTGATAGATGCTAATGAAATAACTATCTAATAGACATTGAGCTGGGTTCACAAAATATTTTTATGTTTAAGGCAAATTATTATAACAAGGGTGGTACTGACCAATAAAAACATTTGGCACAGTGTGTTGGCCTGTAAGCCTCTTCAATGCCTTCTGCAATTCTTGCCCTTGTTGACCTAAGGAGAAATATATATTACAAACCAAGTGAACAGAGCATAGGCAACGCCTTTAAGAACTTCATTATATTTGAAGCCAGCAAAAAGCTTGTTAAACACTAGGCTCTAATTTGCTGAGCTCATAAGCGCAATTATATCAGCATTAAAAGTACAAATATCCGAGATTTAGATAAATATACAGCTAATTACAAACCAACATCAACAAATTTACCAAAGCTCATACACATCAAAAGTATCCTCACTTGAAGTGACATCTTGGGAACGAAGAACATACAACAAACAACGAGGCCAAAGGTTTAAGATAAGAAGCATTTAAGATAGCAAATAAGTCTGCACGCTGTCTACGTTCATAAAGAACTTCAGGCAACTAGGCACACACATTGTTGTCGGCTGGTCTATCTCACGTGTGGATTTAAAGATGAATGACTTCTGGACTGTTCAAATGCCAGGAAGAATACCTCATAGTGACTGTCATAATTCCTTCCTGGTTACTGAATGGATGTAATGTCAAGCCTGTATTATTTACTCGTTTTAATTACTCTAACGCAGGAGGTTAAACTATGGCAGACCAATTTTGTGGTCATCAAATACTAGCACAAAACAAGCTATATAGATATTAATACGAATTAGAGGAGGAAGCGATAGGATTCGTTCAGAGACGTAAGATTGCAGTTACACACTCATCCCGTGATTAATCAAGAAAGGTAGCACAATTACCCAATTCGTCCAATTCAATGACCAATGGCTCCACGCCGAGCTTTTTGAACAACGATTTCACCTTAGAACAATACCTGCAATACAAATTTCAGCAAAACCGTGTTCTAAATTCTCAAGTCACGAACAATGGACGCAAGAAACAAACGGATTGGGGACCGAAGCTTGAAAAATACGGAGAATCCAAAAGGAGAAGGACTCACGAGCACCATGTTTTGGAGTAAACAACAACAGGGTTCTGGGAAATGGTTTTGTTGACGCTGTGTTCGAGTGCAGACCTAGAAGAGGAATCCGTGGCTTGAACTGATAGATTTCTGTGCCTTGGCGATCCGATGCTGATGGTGGAGATTTTGGGGACGGTGATAGAGCGATTGAAGGAGTTGGAGATGGAAGATAGCTTCCAAGAAGGAAGGAGGGGAAGAGAAGAGAGAGTGGTGACAGAATTAAGCAACGCCATTCTCCAATCTCTATTTGTTGGCTATGGCGGCTATGGAGTTCTCAGTTCTCAATTGTTTCAACAGATTTCGCTTTTGTAAATGTTTATCTACTTTTGTCCGAACGCATGATCACCTAAAAAAGCGTGCCGATTTGCTCTTGGAACTTTTTAGATAATATCTCCATTAACGGCTGATTATGTAGTTTATAAGACACGTGTTTTTGAAGCCGTACGATCAACTTGATAGACAACTAAGATTTGTTCAAGACAATATTGAAGCAGATTTGCGTCTAACCCTAAAATTTTGACTTGAAGTCTCACTAATTATTAATTAATTGACAGGCAAATATATGTGTTTTTCATAAATATTTTTTATTAGAGATAATTTTATTCAAATGTTGATTTCTCTCAATAAAAATTTGAATATAAATTCATTACTTTGTAAAAGGTTTAAGCTAAATCAAATTTTTGTTGATATATTATTACTATAAACTTAGCCACCTGTAAATTAGAATATTATTTCTTTGTTTATTTGTTGTCTCAGGCTTGGCCAACATGTTGTTCGTTATGGTTTTTAATGTCCAAATAAAAGAAAAAAAGATTAACATTAAACTAGTTAAAATTAAAAATGGTTATACTAATTTGTTTACTCATAAAGATAATATTGCAGATAAATTACTCTAAATTACTGATGAAAGAGTAAGCGACATATTCAAATCTCTTTTTATTCTTATATTTTATACTTGTTAATCTCACAATACTTATATTTAACACTCTTAACGTAAAATTCGTGTAAGTAACGTGAGGGGGAGTTCTACCAAAAAGTATGTTCTTTTATTTTTGTTTTCCATTAAATATCAACGAGTTATATTTTTGTTTCAGGTCCACCTGCTGTTAATCATTAAATATCTTTATTATGATATGTAATTTTTTACTTAATGGTATTAAAGCGTGTCCATATCTAAAGTGTTACAATTTGGATTTAGCAGAAGCAATCACAGTTTATTTTTTAAAAAAAAGAAAGAAAGAAAAAAGAAATATTTATTGTGGATTGAAAAAAGTTTAGGCCCAAGCAAAAAACAATCTGGATCTGTTTTTATCTTTGGCCCAAAATGAGTCAAATGGGCTTAGCGAGTTAATATATGTGTTTTGTTTTGGGTCAGTAGTTGATTTATGTTGACCCCAAAAAAGAGTTGATTTATGGGTCAACGAGTTCAATTGGGCATTCTCATCAGACTGAACGCAGTTTAACCTATAAAGATTCTTATCAGGGAAAAATTCTTCGCCAAAAAAAAAGGGGAAAAAAAAAATGAAGAAGACTAGAGCTTAACAAATATACAAGAATGGGCAAAACCAGTCTGATTTTGTTTTTTCTCGAATATTTGTTCAAAACCATTGTCTCTATTATCTCAACTTTATCTTTCTCCACGTTGGGTTTGATTTTTGGTGCAGATGTCTTGGTGCAATTTGGCTGGGAATTAGAACAACATTAGTGTTATCTAATATCATTAACTATTTTTTTATGTAATTTTACCACTCTCTTTTTATCTCTCTCATAGAATAAGGGTCTGTTTGAAAGAACTTATTTTAAGTTTATTTGACTTATTTTATGACATAAGCACTTACATACATGTTTGAGAGAACTTATAAAAATAGCTTATGACATGCCAATAAGCTGTTTTCAGCTTATTTTCATAAGTTTTTCACAATAGTTTATGAAAATAAATTGAAAATAGTTTATGTAAAATTTACCCTCATAAATTCTTTAATTATAGAAATAACTTATATATAAGCGATTATATGATAAGTATTTATTTTATAAGTACTTAAATAAGCTATTTACCCAAACAAAAACTAAGTCTTCGTGGTTTCACAAGAAGTTTTATTAATTACGTACTTTTGTATCAGAAGTTTGATAAAACATATAAAATGGATAGTCACTTCAAAGGAGCTGTATTTGGCACAATTCACATGTCTATTAATACTCCTATTTAATTTCTTTGTCTGTAGCATCAAAACTCGGAATATTAAAAGTGCTGGTGAGTGTTTGATTTTCAGTTATGTTTCTACAAGCTATAGTTTGGACTGCGTTAAAGTAGTTTTGGTGTAAAATAACATGCTTAAGAGTTTTTGCATTAACGTGATTTTGTCCTCAAACTATGATTTTTATGAAAGCTAAAGGTTATTGCTTCTACAAACAATGATTTGTCTAAACCTAATTAAGTTTCTCCAAAATCAATTTTACAAATAATGATTTGTCTAAACCTAATTAAGTTTCTCCAAAATCAATTCTACAAATTATGATTTGTTTAAACTTAACTTTCTCCAACTATTTTTCAAACACATAGTTAGTCCATCAATGTTGGCCCAAGAAGGCACTTTCTATAACTCATGAAGTTGATGGTCCACGCAACAAATTAAATGTAGCAATCAATCACAACGTGCTTCTCCTTATTCTCCTACAACAACACACCCATAGGTTTCCATACTTAGTTTTTTCTGCTATTCAGAGAATGACATTATCTTGATTTTTCTGTGTTGTTATGAATGTTCACTATTCCTACAATCAACCAAGGACTACTTCTACATCAGGAATGAGTTCATAGGAGAAGCATCTATCACAGTCATATATAGCTGTCTGGTTTTGGATTCAGTTTGCAAGTAAACCTGGACATCCCACCTCTTGTGTGATAGTAACAGCATCATTGTCCTGTTCCTACTATTATAGTAAAACATGACAAAACACCAGAATGGGGTGACAACTAGGTCTGCCGTCATAACAGGTTACACCCTAGAATCAGAATCACTGTCCTTGTCCACCCAACATGTCCTTTGTTACTTGTGAAGATGTCCTGTTACATCATTGTCCCAAACTTTAAAAGAAAAAAAAGATACCATTACTTCAAATTAACTCAAAAGTTTGTACATACAATTTGGGTCTCACGCACTAGTACCTAACAGTATTAACAGTACTTAAGAGATCCTCATCATTTTTTAGCTGATATATTATGCAGCATTTAAGGCGTTGTTTGATAGTATAGTGTTTCCGTGGATTCTGGTAGGTCCAGGGGGTGAAGTCCCTGTTTGACATGAGCATGTGAAAGAGAGAACAGGTTGTGATTGCATGTATAATATATAGCAGCAAGTATATATAGGAGAAGAATATGATGGGCCCTGATCAGGGTGGAAGAAGAAGAGAAGCCATCCCATGTGTGTGATTGTTTAATGCATTTATCAGTGAATGTCTCCAAGTAGAAGGGGATGGAAACATGTAATAGAGGCTAAGAGAAACAGGACAAATTAAACGTAGTGAGGTTTGAATGAAGAAGGAAACTGAATGTCTGACTGATCTACTGGAGGTTGTTGTGGGAAAGAATTACTTTAGATGGGCCATTCATATCAGTACCTTATACATATAATTTGAATCACTCAGCATGGGCGCTCATATGGGATGTTTCTAGCCTCAAATTAATAGTCCTAACTAGCTTTACCACTGAAAAGATGATGTGTTTGTGGGGACTCTATTTTGTACTGTCTGGTAAATCTCTCATTCAAAATTTCTCTTTCATGAAGAAGGTGTTTGAGGCTATGCTATGCAACTTACTCACGCTGCAACCAACAAAACCCATTGAAGATTCAAATTATTTACCTGAATACAGTTACGTGTGGTGATAACTGAGACCAAAATGTCAAGGGTATTTGGTAAAAGTAAAGGATTGATCATTGAAGTCCTTTCAGAATATGAAGCTTTTATGAATCTTATATCGTCCCATTTACCCTATAACATTTTAGGTCTTCTCTATGAAGTTTAGGGGGGTGACTGTGAAGTGTATTTGGTCTATTTTCTATGTATTTCCCTCCCTGAAATCAATGTTTACGGTTTATCTAGACTTTAAAAAGTCTTTGATAGAAGTTGCTTTTGTTACAGAACTGGTAAAATGCAGTTAATTAAGGGCATCCTTTCAATGAATTGTGGTCTAGTGCAATCCATCAGAGTCCTAGGCTTTTGCGTCAAGACCCTATTTTTCCCCCTCCAATTGATATATTACCCCGTTTTTGTGTAGATTATATTTACAAAAGTCATCAATCATGTATCAATATATTATATACCTCCGAAGTATTTTTTTTTCTAATTGAGACTTATTAATATTTTACATGATGTTGATATATTTATTTATGATTGAATTAAAATATTTGTAAATATGAATCTACTTAAGGATCTCTCTACATAATAATTTTCTCCCACTTTGTAGTAGGAACTTTAAATTGAAGTATCCAATGTTAAATTATATATTGGAGAAACCTATACTAGTTTAAGCTTTTATTATCGTCTTTCTTCATAAGTATACAGAAAAGATTAAACTTTGTAATTGTTTATTCAAAATTCTACCCATCTTACAATACTCAGTTGGCTTCAGGTGACCTATTTAGTCTAATTTAATGAATATGAAGTAATTCAATTTCAGTTTGTTTATAAGTACACGCAAAAAACTAAATTTGTAACTCTTTATTTAAAGTCTATAAATTCTTCCACTCTAAATTAACTTTTAAGTGGGTTACCTCCATCTCGTTTAATAAAAATTAACCAACTCAATCTTCATAATGACTTATTATTACAAGTAATCAACTTCCAAATTATGTGAACTGGATTCTGCTTCAAAGAAATGATATGAAATCAGATCAAAGAGGGTTTGTGGGTTCAAGCTTTTTCCAAAAGCATGTGCAGAGGCAGAGCAACAGTTGTTCGTACTTTGTACAACCTTGCTATTTGTCTTTGTGGGTCAAACCCAATATATCAATTCTTAAAGTCAAAATACTTATGCAATGCAGCCCTCTTAGAATTGGCTACTTTGAATCAGTCAATCTCATGGGTGGTGGTGGCTGTGATGTGATAAAGTTTATGAAAAAGTCTGATATGAATTGTTGGATTTTAAATTTAACGGTCTAAATTTTAATGTTTTTTTTTAAAAAAAATCAAAATTACTATTTAAAATCTGAACTATTAAATCTAAAATTCAACGGTCTAGATAAAGACAAATATCATTTTTTTTATAAGATAAGCACCAGATTCGTTTTCAAAGTTTATGGGCAAATCAATCTCAAGCATTAGGTATGTGGATCATCTCTGGATATTATTTCTTACCATATTTGGGGAAAAAAAAGAAGGCCATTCAACTCATTACATCATATTGCTAATGTGTAACACCTATGCAACGTGTGTGGAAAAAGTCTATTTTCAAAATCTTCCACTTAGGCTCGGTAACTTAGGGGGCGTTTGGTAGGGGAAAAAACGCTGGAAAGGAAAACTCACTTCCATTACTATTGGTTTTTTCATGCGTTTGGTAAGGTGTACTGTAGATGTAAAAGATGAAACGTGGAACTCCCTCTTCTCTCTTTTTCATGATTTTCCTTTCAATAGCTTCCCCAATGGAAAACTGGTCATGGAAAAGGAAAAAGAGATAAAATGTCGAATTTGCCGTTCCTCTTTCTCATCTGCCATCTCACCGTCACTTTGTCACTCACGACGACAGTTGCGCACTAGAGTTTCAGTTTTTCTCAAGTTCTATCTCTCTCTCTCTCTCTCTCTCTCTATATATATATATATATATCTTGCAATGTTAATGTAGTATTTTATTTTTTCCTAACTTATTTGAGCTTCCTTTTGTGGTTGCCATTAGGGTCAGCAAAATATGTCATGGGTATTAGGCAAATGTATGACCAGTATATGTGATTTAGGGCAAAAATTGAATTGCGTTTCTAAAAATTATCAAGTTTTGATGGGGAATGAACATTTAACATGACTAAAGAGGATTTTGAACTTAAGAAAAAGCCTCTGCCTCTATGTTATTCGAGAACTTGTCGACACCTACATCAGGAATGTCTGCCGGTCGACCTACATGCAGTCGATTACTTGCTGCAAGCCGATCAACCAGCCTACTACAACTGGCAGACTGCTTGGCAGCAGGCCGGTCTACCGACTTGTAGTAGGCGATCGACCGGTTGGCAGGACATGTGCAATCATCACAAATTCTCACAGGAATAATTTAGTCATTTCATTATAATTTTTCCTTTCTTTCTTCTTAAAAAATACATACCAAACACATAAAATATTTCATTTCTATTCTATTTTCTATCTTATACCAAACATATTTTTTTTCAATTCTCTTTTTCTTTCCATTTTCCTACTTCCCTTTTATTCCTACTCTTTTCTATATACCAAACGGTCCCTTAATCCTTGGAAGCCGGTGAAAAAGAAAGACTGTTCAATATTCATGAACTAGAGAGAGAGAGAGAGAGAGAGAGAGAGAGAGAGAGAGAGAGAGAGAGAGAGAGAGAGAGAGAGAGAGAGAGAGAGAGAGAGAGAGAGAGAGAGAGAGAGAGAGAGAGAGAGAGAGAGAGAGTGATTGGAAGCAAAGTTGAACTGTATTGCATAACTTAAATCAGTGATGTATGGTACATATATAAGCTGTATTAGTCACGGAAAGAAAAACTAAGACTAAAAAGCCTCATCTTCCTCTTTTTTTTTTTTTTTAAATGCCCAAACACAAAAACCTGGGCCTTGGGAGAGGGCTCTGTCTGACGTGCTACCTAGATGTATTTTTTGTTTTTCATCTTTTTTACATGACACTGTTATTTTGAGTGTACAACAACAAATAGCTGACTACAAGACACATATGACATCAGTGCTAGTAAGTTTGGTCAAGGCATTGGGTTGAATTTAGAACTGAGAAATGCAACGTCTATGACAAGCGGTTGTTCGTTGCTTCTTTTGCTTAGTCTCTTGTCTCCAGACACTGCCAATATCTTGCGCGATTTTGACAGCATCAGATGAAGCACCAGACAGCCCTCTCCTTGTGAACCCAACTGCATAAAGCCCGGCATTTCCCTTCCACCCATGGGGAAATGGCCTCTTTGGGTATCCATTCTTCGAGAAGAATTCACCTTCCTGTTACAAACGACATATTATAAGTTTACGTTCATTAAAGAAGCTTCTAAACGACAAAACCAGTTTCGTTTTATCGGAAAACATATTCTCACCTGAAGCCAAGACGGCACATTGCTGCGGTATCCAGTGGCAAGAACCACTGCATCAACATCAAACTTTTCACCATTAGCGAGTTCAACCTCGTTGTTGTTGTTGAACCTCTTGATTCCTGGTACAACCTTGATGTCTCCGGATCTGATTTTCTCCAGAGTGCCGATGTCCAAAACAGGGGTCTTCCCCTCTGTGTTCTTCAGCTCCAGTGGACCCGTGGATGGCCTTTTTAGCCCATATTTCTCGATGTTACCAAGCACCAGCCAAGCCAATATCAGTAAGATCTTGTCAACGAGCCATAGGGGAAGCCATTGCATCAGCAAAACGGCCAATTCGAACGTTGATTTCCCACAAATTTCTCTGGGTAGTACATGAACCTGTAGGAACAGAAAAACAGAGCAAACCCAGTTATTAATTTGTTCTTTAAATTCCACTGAAATAATGAAGAAGTGGATTAATAGTTTAATACTTACCGAGCTGCGAATAACCACTGAGGGCGAAGCATTGTGGTTGCACAAGTCGAGCGAGAGCTCCATGCCGGAATTGCCACAACCCACGACGAGCACTTTCTTTCCCCTGAAGCTTTCCCCTGACTTATAGTCACAAGCGTGAACGATTTCCCCTTTGAACTCGCTTAGCCCTTCAATGTCAGGCATGACACGCTCGGCATTCTCGCCGGTGGCCACCACCAGCCACCGGCAAATGTACTCAACCTCCGTTCGGATGGATCCGTTTGACGAAACGGTCTTGACTCGCCACAGCCCGCTGGTCTCGTCGTACCTAGCGGACTGCACGCACTCGTTGAATCGTGGGTTGATGTCGAAATGCTTCGAGTAGGATTCGAGGTAGTCTATGAACTGTCTCTTGGTGGGGTATTCAGGAAAGTGCTCCGGAAACGGAAGCTTGGGAAGCTGACAGAATTGCCTGGGAAGGTGAAGCTTCAACCTGTCGTAGGTTCGCTTTTGCCAGAGCGAGGCTATACAGTCTGCTCTCTCGAGAACCATAAAGGGGACGCCTTGTTCTCTGAGGCAGGCCGCCGTGGCGAGCCCCGAGGGGCCGGCGCCGACAATGACAGGGCCGTTGACCCATATGCAGCGGCGGGAGAAGAAGTCCTCGTTGTCAACAAGGCGAAACAAATTCTCCATTTTGAGTAAGTTCAGGATTTGGGATTAAGAAAGATGGAGTGTTTTTGGATTTGGGAATGGGATTCTCGCGGGAGAATGAGGAATTAGGAGAGGGAGTGTGTGTTGAAGCTTAAGAGTTGAGGTTGAAATGAATGAAGGAGGAGAGGAGGAAGGGGCTTAAATAGAGGGAGGTTGGGGCATGAGAGGTGCAAGTCATGTGAGGGGTGTGTGGAGTTATTCCGCCTTCTTCCTTGGTCTCTCTCATATCGTAACTACAAGTAATTCTTTATTATTTTACAACGTTACTTGTTTTTTTATTTCATTTCTTTATTTCCTTATATTCTCTCTCAATATTTTATGTCAAAAATTCTACTATGTATTTCTTCAGCACATAACTTCCGTGGGCACTTCTTTTTTCCCTTCAATCATTTTCTCATTCAAAAACAACTGAGTTCATCATGTAATACTCAGCTATATTTTAATTCATGTCCAAAATGAAAATTCCCTTGTTATTTATTTTCAATTTTTAAAAATAAATTACTAATTTAATCCTTCAAAAATTATAATTTTTACCGTTTGATCATTTTAAAATCAAGTATCTTAGCTTAATTTTTAAAAAAATACATTTGTATCAATTTAGTCATTTTAAAATTAGTATCTAGTATTTCACAAAATTTATCATCACTAAATTTTAAAATTTTCGTTTCAAAATATCACTTTGAATAAATAAATAATTAATTTAAAATAAATATAATTTTTTAAGAATAGAATTAAAAAATTTAATTTTTTTAGAATTAAATTAAAATATCAAATTAATAATTTACTCTTTCTATTATATTTTTAATTTTCAGGAAGTGTATAAAATTTGAAGTTTGGTGGCACTTGAGGGAGAGTTGTGAGAAGGGGCACGGGATTTTCATGCACTCAACACTAGAATGTGACATCTATAGGAACCAATAATATTATAATAATGAATAATGATCACCATATATATATATATATATATATATATATCTTGATTTGAGTGAGAACCAATGGATAAACAGTAAAAACGCAAAATAGAAGAGGGCTGTTTGCAAGTTCACAAGGGTGTGTGCGTCACAAAATTGCTTTCATAAGATTAAACGTAGTCAAGCTGCAAATTAGGAAGAGGAGGAGGAGGAGGAGGAGGAGGAGGAGGGGGGGGGGGGGGTGGGTGACAGTGACGTGTCATTGAAGAGCCAAGTGAGTAAACAACGAAAAACCCAGAGAAGGTTGTGCCCACGTGGCAGGGCAGCTGACCAGGATAGGTCCAGGAGGAGCCCACGTGGAGTGGGGGAGCGAAAGTTGCAGTGAGAGGCTCGCGTCATGCGGTATCCTGGACCCGGACAACACAATGGATCGTGACTTTTGTAGGGCCCGTCGGCCCACAAAGCCCATTCTCCTAACCCACGAGGGTCCCACATGTGGGTCCCCCGTTGGTCCAACTATATCTGCTGTCTAACTTCCAGTTCCACACTTGCTTTCTACCTTCCAACCAATCACACGCAAAAATCTCCCTCAAAGTCAAATGTATCACTTTGTTTCATTTGGAAAATATCCTCCTTATCCTCATCAAAGGATATAGTAATTAATCAGGGTTTAGGGTTTAATTATACTTATATATACCTCCCTTCAAATTTTGATAAATTACAATTGGTATCTTTCTTTTGTTTTTTCAATATTACAGGTGGTTTTCCTAATATCTTGATATGTGTTGCAAAATTCTTCTGTTTAGTTTACATTTTTGTTAAATCAATTAACTTTATATGCAATACAAAACTATAATTTTAACTTCAATATAATAGATAGCAAAATTAAGTTTAAGTTTTAATGTAGAACTACAACTTTATTTTTAATATGAAAGTAAAAGCAGTTAGATAATATTATTATTAGAAGAAATACGTATTATATAAAATATTAATTTTATTGATAAAAAGTAAATTAAAAAATTAAGTGTAATATTTAAAATTTGAAAATATTAAATTTTAATTTAATCAAATTGCATGAGAAGATAGTGTAATTTATCTTAAAATTACTTAACCAAACAAGAATCATTCCTTTCAGTTTTCATGTTAAGAAAACTAATATAATTATTCTGAATAGTTCTTAGATTTGTGGGATTTTTTATTTTTTACAACACGGTCGATTATATGTATCCAGTTGCCATATTACACGTAGTTTAATTTCACCTTTTATATGCTTCATTATACGAGTAAATAAGAATTTGGACCCAGTTAATAATGTACTTGATATACTTCATTGGTACACGAAGGACTTAGAAATGATTGACGCGTTTTTACTTTCGGTGTCCTGTAACAATATATAAATATGTTAATTATTAGTTAAATGTACAAATATAATTCAACATTTCGTACTTTGATGCTATAATTATATAAAGTTGTAGAGTTTCATGCTGAGTTGATGACAAGTGTCGATAATCATAATAAATTGTAGTACCTAGGTATGAAATGTTAACTCTAATCGATTTTAATATATAGCACGTAGTCCACATAAGCTTTTAGCTGGAAAATCATAGATGACGTCCCCACTTCCGTTGCCTTTGAGAAATAGTTTATCTTTTATGGGAAGGGGATAGAGAGAGAGAGAGAGAGAGAGAGAGAGGCATGTGCATGAGGCCTTGAACTTCCCAGGAGTCTCGACTTTTCATAGAAAAGTTGTAAGTTACGAGCTTGGCGTTTCTCTCTAATAAAAGTTTTAATTTTTCATATTAATTAAAATATTTGCTTTCCGAAGGAATATATAGTGCTGCACTAATTTAATAAATTAGCCATCATCATTTCAAAAACATAAAATATAGTATGTATAGCATCCTCCCAAGTGCTATACACCAAAGAGCAAACTAAAGAGGTATGAGAGAGAAATATAGGGAAAGATACATGCTCCTTGGAGGCATAAATATTATACATATCCCATGCATGATATACATGATATATATATATATATATATATATATATATATAGAGAGAGAGAGAGAGAGAGAGAGAGAGAGAAATAGGGATATATGTTTTATTTCTTATCCCCAAGCTCCCACACACCAGCCTTGCACCATGCTCCACACAGCCAGCTTAGTAAATTAAAGTCCCCATATTGCACTATATATATATATATGCAACTTTTTCTGCTTTTATGATGTGATTGATCAAATCATCAAATATTATAATTACTTTTTCTCCTCATTGATTCTCTTCCTTTCTGTTTATACCAAAATGATCATCTCCGGGGCTTTCATCGATTATATATATATATATATTACTATCTAGACTGTCTCTATACGCAGTCGGTGGTGATCATATAACAAAATAATGAAAAAAAAAGACGCGTTTTTGGAAGAATTAATATATATATATATATAAGACTTTATATATAACTATACATATACATTATAGCTCATTAGTAGTTATATAAAATTAAAAGCGTTTAGATGTAAAGTAGAAGTATAATGAGTCTGGTTCACGCGTAGAGAAAAGTTGGAGAAAGCGAAAGGTGATAGGGATATGACTGGCTTCATCGAAGTTGAAGCTCCTCTCTAGGCTTGCTGCGAATTTCATTGCCAACTTCACTTAATAGTTAATACCGATGCATGCATGCCTATGCATAGTAATAATAATATGCTATAATATAATATATTGATTAATTAGATTAATTAATTATCTCACTTTGTTTGGCTACGGAGAATTTTCCTTAGAAGGTGCATGGATGTGGCAGTTGGAGAGAAAGATCGAAGGAAGCGTGACGACCAAAAGGAAAAAGAAAAAAAAAAAGGCTAGTTTTTGGGTTACATCATATATGTTTGTCGAGAAGAAGATGCTTGTGAAATTGAAGCATTTTACACCCAATTGAGTACTAAACGTCAAGTTTGGAATCAATTGAGATATATCATTATCATATATATATTCAGTTTTGAGTTAGACTCTACATTAAGGGGTTTTTTAAATAATAATAATATTATCAGCAATTAAACTATTAGACAGCCGACGATTAGGAAAGTGACAAATGAAAATGATAGACTTCGATAAAAAACGATGTCAACGTTCAACATTATTGCAACTAGCTACGAAGTCATAGTTCTTCGGTTCGGTACGCGTCAATCAAAATTCTAAGAAATATGATTTGGCGATCGATTTGCGCACAACACCTCACCATTGATTAACTTCCTAATGCAGAGTATTTATTTTAAGAAACCAAATATTTTAGCTTTTTTAATTATCAATAGTCTTTTTTTTTTCCTTTTATGCCTCTTACAAGAAATATCCATATTCAAACAGATTTTAACACCATACGCATGGATAAAGTACCTGTTGTGGAAAAATGGTTTGGCCTTAATTAAAAGTCATTGAAATTGAAATACTTAATTTTCTTTGGTTTTCTATATATATATATATATATATATATATATTGTTTGGTGGTTCTGTAAATTATTGAATGACATTGAAGCGCGCTGGCTTATATAAACGTCCAAAATATCTCTATCAAAATAAACACATAACCTAGGTAGATACGACTAACACCACATAGATAAAAAATAGCCAAAGAAGAATCAAATGTAGGGTTAGATAGATGGATCTCATATATACCGTTTACGAATCGATTTTCCAACAATGAGCATGTAACATGTTATATAGATCCACCAAAATTTTAGCCAATTCAACATCTCTGTCTTCTTCTTTCCCTTTTTAATTATGTTAATACATATATACCACACAAAGCCAAAAGAAAATCTATAGGCAATTATTGTTATACCAAAATTTAGAGTCGTATAACGTGTTAGAATATTAGGGTTAGGTTCAATTCATGATCAGCAAAGTCAGTTCAAAGGGATATATATATATATATACACATATTCTCCCACTGATGACACTCACAATCTTCAAGTGCTTTTATACACTCATTAATATTCGCGGCCATATAAAATTGCAGTTACTAGCCACATACCCAATCATTAAAATGCCGACTCATCTCAAATTAAGTTGTAGCTTCTTTTAGTGCATTAATATTTTTTAGGCAAAATTATTACCATTTTTTATTTTAAATTTTGATTCAGTTTCAATTTCGACTGAGTTCCATCTAAATTATTAACGATAATCGTTAATGTGATAAATTTCATACATATATCAATGCCAATTTGTCTTGTTAGGCATGTTTGTGCTATGGAAGCAAATCGTCTCCTATGCTACAAGGTACAAGAGAGTCTTTCGAGGTGTTAATTGTGGCTAAGTTTAGCAAAAATTTTTATAGTCACGGTTATAATTGTGATTAAATTACTTTTTATTACGGTTATAATCGTGACCAAAAGCAATACTAGAGATGCTCAAGATCCCTGTGCTAGATATACATTTGTAATGATAATGTTCTCCATTATTTGCTTTGTCATTTCAATAAAGATGATTTTATTATTTCAAGTGTATAATTAAACGAGTTATAGTACTGACAATTATAATAAAAATGCATAACGTTTGCTATTAAAAATTTAGATAATAGTAAAATTGAAACTAATTGGATCAATGTAAGACAATATTGATACAAAATGAAATGAAATTGAAACTTGTGACAAAATTTAGGAATGAAAATCATATTTTTGCCATATTGTTGACTGTGAGGTCGATCCCTTTCCAATTGATGCCGATTCTTTCATCAATGGCTTAATATGAATTGGCTTCATTAATAATACAAAAAAGTTACGCATAAAATGAAGACTCAAAACAATTTTGTGTATTTATATGTAATGGTCCAGAGTAGATCCCTCACATGGCAGATGAACACCATAAGGAGCATTCGAGAGTTAATTATTAATTGATGGAATGTGACAAGCTTAAGACGATTTTGAAGATCTTTGGTTTTTCTCATCATCATATGCCTCCTTGTTTTTTTTCTTTTTCCTTCTCATGCGACAAGCGCTATATATGACTCTCGTTGATGGAAATGGCAAATGGTACCAACTTTTTCTTCGGATGGAATATTTCTAGCATGTGTTTGGATTTGCTTGATGAATGAACGTAATCTTAGTAAATATGATTGGTATCAAAATATTATTTGTTAATTTTTGGGGTGAGATTTTTGTCTTAGCAACCATATTGGTCAAATGATAAATATATTGCTCACCCATTAATGTCACGACAAACAATATAATAAAAGCCCTGATTCATTATTTTATTTGTTAACTTGTTTTCCTCATATTATGAGCATAATATATATATATATATATATATATATATATATATATATATATATATATATATATATATATATATATTCGCTTTTCTTTTGGAACTTAAAGATCACTGTTTTTGGCACTGTTATTTATTTGAAAAAATTAATAGTTTTAATAAAACCGTTGCCGACGTTATTTTTTTAGATCGATTACTAAGTCAAATGTTTCAACACTAGCAAACATACAAACATATAAGTAGAGTGTAGAGTGTAGACTGATCATGTATATTCTAACAATAAAATAAATTTCAAATTAATTTTAATTCCATACGCTATGATGTGTGGATAATCAGTACCTACTTTTACAAATTTATATTGAATAATATATTTAGGGATATCACGCATCAAGTGAAATTTAGCATGTATAAATGAAGTCCATTAATACACTAATTCTCTCTGCAAAATTGAACTAAGATATAACACTAACATGATTGTGTGAGCTTCTTGAGACTTTCAAAAAAAATTGAATCAATTTGAGTAAATAATTTATTTTACTTTGACGATGCTAGCTGTATGACATAAAGATTCAGAGAAGTAAATATATGTGAATCATACATAACAACGTAACATAACAAACCTGTATAGAGTTATCAAATCAAAGTATTATTAGGGATATGCGAAAGTGATCCCTGACAGTATTATTAATAATATTATTTTGTGATCACATGTTAGGGAACATGGATTAGCATGTTATTAAATATCAAACTTGATATTGAGATAAAGAGGATATAGAGTCTTAATAATTACTCACATTCTCTTCGGAATTAAAGTGTGAGAATAATCTCGTGTCATTCAATCCTATTATTTTCCCTTCTAGTTTCCTTCGCTTTGTTTCTTTTTTGTGAAAAAAAAAGGCTCTTGATATATATATATATATATTAGGTGACTTTACGCCCTTGTATTTTTTTTTTTTAATTTTTTTTGGGGTTGCTATCTCATTCATTAGGAAAGCCTAGTCCCAAATATTAATGTTGGGTAGGATCAGTTGAAACAATTTGAACCAAGTAATCTTAATTCATTTGGATCAGCTAATGAATCTTCTGAATGCCATGTTGGGGGGATTCCACGTGGCGAAACCACAGCTTTTCATGTGGCAAGTCATGCCATTATTTTTTAATCCTTTCCTAAATAAATTATTCCTCTTAATTATGGGTTTAATTAATTAAAATTAAAATTGTGCATTCGCTTCATCCTAGGTACCGCCCTTCATACCTTCTTCAATGGTTATGTCAAGAAAACACGTTCCACGACACATAAATTTAAGATTATTTAGGAAAACAAAATATTGGGATTTGAGCTGAACATGGTGTGAGGCGATCTCAAGACTAACCGATTTAATTTGTTTTAAGATTTCCCCAAATCGACGACGTCACATGGAGCCATGGAGGACGTATACAAGTTAATTAATAGTGTAAATTGATAATTACAGATTAATCTTCCTATATATTGGGAGCAGCAATCAGTTTAATGTAGCCAATTATTAATCAACTCGTTGGTTTTATAAATTAACTAGGCTAAATTCTAGACTTTTTGTTAAATTAAATACGTTTATCATGTGACATACATGCTTGTCACAACAAGTCAAAATTTTTTGTTGTATTATATGGTGGAATTAAACTATTTAATACCGTTTGATGTATGATAAAATTTATCTATACTAAAATTATCGGATGATGTTAGAAAGAATAATAGAAGATTGCTACTCTACAAACAATTAACAACCCCAATTGAATAATATATAATCGGGTATGCAGTAAAAATTTATATGGTTTGTATACTAAGAAAAATATTCTAAGTAAAAAAAGAAAAGAAAGGGAAGACATTATATATAAGCATAGATAGTAGATATACTATACGTGGATATTTGTACTCTTTGAAAGAAGAGATTTTCGAAGTTCAAAATATACTTGGTGGATGTTTTTGGAGAAGGGAGATTCATGCACATTCCATTTATACTCCTAACTCAAACCTTTTTTTAATGCCAATTAATAAGCCATACCCTAAAAAATATATATATATTCAAAGGGTGAAAGTTGCAAAATTTGCAAAGATTAAATTCAAGTAATTTGATACTTTTATTTTTAAATAAAGTATTAAATTTGAATTTGTTAAAAAAAAATTTACACTTCTAATAGTTTGATTAAACTTAAAACCTTAAATTAGATTAATCAGAATCAAAGGAATTTTCAGATACTTGTCATCCTAATTTGAAAAAAGAAATACTAATTAAAGGGATTAGACGTTTAGATTAATATATATTATTATGGAATGAGAGCACATGGGAGGCATCTACACTTGCAAGAATGAGAAGTTAAT
This sequence comes from Biancaea sappan, assembly GCA_037074585.1. Taxonomy (NCBI): domain Eukaryota; kingdom Viridiplantae; phylum Streptophyta; class Magnoliopsida; order Fabales; family Fabaceae; genus Biancaea; species Biancaea sappan. The sequence goes on along the minus strand of CM073496.1, from coordinate 48,797,316 downwards.
GAACAAGTGTTTGATATTTGAAGCCAAACAACCTACGTCGTCGATCGTGCCTGGAAAGCATCGTAGCCGTCCAATTGTTTTTTGTGCCTTTGTCATTTAGGGTTTTCAATTCATCCACGTGGCCTTCCTAAAATCGGGTCAAAAGTCAAAACGTTAGCAAATAACTCAGCGATTGCAAGGGCTTAATTATATCCTTATTCCTGATCAAAGTCAACCATTAACTCCAAAATACCCATAATTCATATTTTATTCTTGAATTTAAATTTTGAAAGTCCACGGAATTATCATAATTTTTAATTTACTCCATAATCTTTTATTATATATATGTAAATTTTATATTTTTAAATTTAAAAATGATTTTCTATCATTTAAGAGAAGAATCTACTACATACTCCATATATATATTTACAGAAGATATTGCGTTTTTAGCTGTTTATATGCAACATTAAGATTGGAATAAATTCACCATTAGTTCAATGTTTTTACTTTTTACATAATCATAATATAATAGAGAGGCACAAATTACCCATTGTTATTAATTATAATAGTTATATATATATATATATATATATATATAGAGAGAGAGAGAGAGAGAGAGAGAGAGAGAGAGAGAGAGAGAGAGAGAGAGAGAGAGAGAGAGAGAGAGAGAGAGAGAGAGAGAGAGAGAGAGAGAGAGAGAGAGAGAGAGAGAGAGAGATAGAGGCTCAAATCTTTCATCCCCAATGTTCACTGTTCAGTATCAAAGTCCATTAGTAGTCAAAGGAGAACGTTCATAGTCACATGTTCATGTTCCTCAAGTATATACATCATATAAAACCTAGCAATTTAAGTGTATGTATAGAAAGTTTATATACTTAATTAATTTAATTAGCAACAAAGATACACTAAAATAAATACATAAATAATCATAGGGCATAGCTGCTTGAATTTGTTGGATAATTGACCAAAAGTTCATCAAACTTAATTAGAGCATAGAATCTACTGTATACTATTTAATTTTGTTCATATATATATATATATATATATATCTATATATATATATATTATAGAGCTAGAGTTATCAACTAACTTAATTAGTCACTGTAATGTCAAAAACAATAAAGAATAACTCATAAAAAAATTTCCAAGAATATTATTAGAAGTTAATTATACAGATCTCAATTGGGTAGATCGATGGACATGAAAAATAATCGTAGAACATGACCAATCTCTATGAAAATGAATTAAGAGAAACAACAATAACACATGACAAACAAAAAATATCAGCAAAGATCATGTGAACCCGTTTTGACCAGAAGAAGAAATCACCAAAGAGATATGTGTGGACTGCGAAGAAACACGAGACCACATGCAACCTTTTCATTTAATTATAGTTTGAATTAACATTAACTATCTCCACTATATGTATAATAAAATCCTTCGGTTTAGTTATATATATATATATATATATATATAATATACAATTGGCATACCAAACTTACATGTGCACCAGATAATTCTAACTCCTCAAAACCATTTGTTAGGTTATTGTAAGGCAATAAATCAAGGAGAAAGATTGAGAAGAATACACAAAGAAGTTACGTGGTTCGGTCAATACGACCTACGTCCACGGACAGAGAGAATATCTGTATTATTTTTTATAGAGGCTATACAGAGAAAAATTACATCAACCACTAACAATGAATTCCCTTACACACACACACACACACACACACACACACACACACACACACATATATATATATATGAAATAATGGGTTATGGGTTATTGGTCGTGGGTCGGGTTACAAACCGGGTCACCCATAAAATTCAAGTCAAACCCAACAGTTTCCCTCTTTGACTTGAATTCTCTCAAATCACCATAACTAAGTACAAATTTATCTCTGTCATTCAAGTCCTGTAGTGTAATACCCATAAAAAAATAAAATATAAATGCGTATTTGCAAACTATGGTTACTATGCTAGTATACGGTACTGTTCACATGTATAATACTATTTACGTATACGATACTGTTCACTTATACAATCGAAATGTCAAGTACTAGATATGGTTTGATCATTAGAGAAAACTAGAAAGAAGTTCGTAGGAGAAAATGACGTTTTATTTGTGAAAATACCCTCAGGGACTAAAGTGAAATGACTGAATTGAAAAGAAACTTAAAGGTTTAAGGTGAAAGGACAGTTTTCCCTTTAAGTTTCAATAGTAACCAATAATTTAGCCGCTTCCGCATTTTGCACAGTAATACGTGAAATATTTTATTAGAAATGTGATTTTTATAAATAGTAAATTGAATATTTTATTAGCGCATAGTAATAAATAGTACCGTTGACTTTTCCTATTTACCCTTCCATTTCACTTCTAAACTCACACCTTCAACTTCTCTTCTTCTCTCCTTAAGTTTCTTTTGCTCTAATGCTAGGCCTCTGAGATTTTGGGCCTTTCCTTTTCAGCTTAGGTAAGGATACTATGCCCTTTCTATGTCTTTCAAATTTTAGAAGTTATTTTCTTAAGTATGCTCTGTGGTTGCGGCTTTGGCTGATCTTCCACATCAGAAAAATTGTCCTTAGCTGCTTACATATTATTTTTATTTTCTGATTACCGAAATAGGATGTAAACTGTGAAGAATACATGTCTAGAAAAGTTCTGGCTAAGAAAAGACCTGGTTTTTAAGTGTGTCCATTGTGACCCTCCACTCTTTCTTGGGAACTTACCTGGTGTACTCTTTTACAGATTGTATTCTCTATTTCTGGTATAAACAGTCTCCGTATATATGAATAGTGCCATATGTATGAACAATATCCGTATGTATGAACAATATCTGTACGTATAAATAGTATCTGTACGTATGAATAGTGACCATATGTATGAATAGTGACTGTACATATGAATAGTAACCATATGTATGAACAGTGTTTGTATGAAAACAATCCTAACTTGTTTTCTCTAATCTTTCATGAAAATCTCTGTAGCGGAATACTGAAATTCATCTGTGTACTCTTGTCCGTAACGACTTAGAGAAGTAATACTCGTACATAATCCAGGTGAGTGAAATGACCCCGTTTTAATATAGTTTTAGCATTACTGGTGATAAAAAGTATGTCGTAGGACACTCCCAAGATTCATAGGGGGAAATTGGATTCAGAATGACGAATCTAATGAGATAATTAATCTAGAAGTATGGATAAGACGAAACAAGTATTTCATGATGATGTGAAGTTTGAATCTTTTCAAAAACAGATTAATTGTTATCTTGATCTGTGGTTTATAAATCTATAATATAGTTATATATTATACCTGTTATATAAATGAATATTACATTGTATTTCTGATTATGATATGAAATGTTGTACTATTGATTGTGATTGAGCGGGACAGTACCCCCTCTCACGGCAAGGCGGAAAACCCAGTTGAAAGGGTGTCTTGACCAATGAGTGTGGAGACGACGATTCCTTCAGTAGGGATATAGCCCGGATTAGTGATAAATCCGTGAGGCGCCCTAGCTAAGAGGATGAGGTTGTGCGTCATGGCGGAAATATACAGAATTGGTGAGCTGGCCTGTGTGCGTTCTCCGGGATATATTACCATTGACGAGTACTAGTAACGTTTGTTGAATTGGATGAATTTTTATCTTCTTGTATGTAATTTCTAACTATGTCTATTGGTTGAGTATGAGCCTTCGAATATACTTGCATGACTGGTGATGTATTTGAATTTTATTAACGCGAGGCCGATTAGCTCATGGAGTTTAAAAGCTCACACTCTTTGTACAAATTTTTTTGTTCAGATCAGGTTGACAGCGAAGAATATCCGCTAGAGGAGTATATCACTTTGGACCTTCTCGCTGTCGGGTAGGCCCCTATATTGTTATAGATTATGTTGCTCTGTAATCGTCTAGGACATCTAGGTCAGGGGTTTGGCATTTGGCTTGTATGTCAATATAATAATGTATTTTAAATTGATAATCTATTATTACATGCAAATTATCTCTATGATTTTCAGATAAGAAAATTTGATATATTTTCTTCATATTTATTAAGGAATTGTTACTTTGATAACATAGAGATAATCACTAAATAATTTAACTCGTAGGTAGAATTTATCGAAAGGCTTACAGTGATGAGAGATTCATCATTGTGCCGGTCATGTGCCCAGAAAACGGGTCGTGACCTGTAGGGCTTCATGGAATGCAAACATTCACCAAGTCCAAGCTATGCTTAAACTTCTTTGAAGGTAGAGCCTTTGTCAACATATCTGCTGGATTATCTGTTGTGGCTATCTTCTCGATGGATAATTTCTTGTCTTCTATCACATCTCAAATAAAAGTCAATCTGATATCAATATACTTCGACCTCTCATGGTAGACTGGATTCTTGGCCAAACTTAATGCACTCTGACTATCACAATAAATAATAGGTCTCTGAATATTTAACCCCAGACTATCAATCAAACCATGTAACCACATACCTTCCTTAACTCCTTCTGCCAATGACATGTATTCTGCTTCAGTGGTAGACAAGGCAACTGTAGATTGAAGTGTTGCCTTCCAACTGACAGCACATCCATTCAGAGTCAAGACATAGCATGTTAAGGATCTCCTCCTCAAAAGATCTCCAGTATAATCTGAATCTGTATAGCCAACCAAGCCACTATCAGATTTATCAGCACCATAAACTAATCAAATATTACTCGTACCTTTCAGATACCGCATAATCTATTTAACTGCACTCCAGTGAGCTCTCCCAGGATTACTCATAAACCTGCTTACCACACTGACTGCATAAGCTAGATCAGGCCTAGTACACACCATTGCATACATCAAGCTTCCAACAGCATTACAGTATGGCACTGAACTCATGTACCCTTTTTCCTCAGCTGTAGTAGGTATTGTACTAGCATCAAATTAAAAATGTGCCGCCAACGGAGTACTAACTGGCTTAGAATTATTCAACTGGAAAGACTGCAACAATTTTTTTTATGTATTTCTGCTGAGAAACATATAGTAAACCTGCACTTCGATCTCTCCAAATCTCCATGCCCAATATCTTTTTGGTTGCACCTAAATCCTTCATCTCAAACTCACTGCTCAACAAGGCTTTCAAACTATCAATTTCAACCTTGTTCTTTGCAGCAATTAACATATCATCAACATATAGCAACAAATAAATATAAGAATCATCTGCAAGTTTCTTAGAGTAGACACAGTTATCAAACTGATTACGTAAAAAACCATGAGAAGTCATGAATGCATCAAATTTCTTATACCACTGTCTAGGAGACTGCTTCAAACCATACAAGGACTTTTTCAGTAAACATACATGATCTTTCTTCCCAGAATCAAGAAATCCTTTTGGCTGTGACATATAGATCTGCTCCTCTAAATTTCCATGTAAGAAAGCAGTTTTCACATCCAGTTGTTCCAACTCCAAGTTAAAAACACTTACCATGGACAAAAGGACACGAATGGTTTTATGCTTCACAACAGGGGATAAAACTTCATGATAATCAATTCCCTCCTTTTGTAAAAAACCCTTGGCCATGAGTCGTGCTTTGAACCTTGCTGGTTCAACTCCAGGAATGCCTTCTTTCTTCTTGAAGACCCATTTGCATCCTATCGGTTTCACTCCCTTTGGTAATGGTACAAGATCCTATGTTTCATTTTTCTCAAGAGATTGCATCTCTTCATTCATTGCAACCAGCCACTCTGATGCTTCTCTACTCTCAACTACTTCGTTATATGATCTCGGGTCATCAGAATCAATATTTTCACCTACTGCCAAGGCATAAGCAACTGAATTAATATCAACTATATCAACACAATCTGCATACCTTATAGGTTTTCTGATTTCCCTTCTTTCCCTCCTTGTTGCTATAGGTTGTAATTCTTCTTCTTCCCTGGGCTGCTGTACAGGGTCTGTTATAACCCTTTTTGAAGTTTGAACTTCAATTTCCACCTTCTGGTTGGCACCTTGATCATTATTACCTGCATGACTACCAAGCTCCTCTTTTTGACCAAACATAGCAGACTCATCAAAAGTTACATCTATGCTAATAATAAATTTTGGAGTTCTATCCTTTTCAGTATACCACAGTCTGTACCCTTTAACTCCAGGTGCATACCCTAGAAATATACATTTTATTGCCCTAGGCTCTAGTTTACCATCATTCACATGAGCATAAGTAGGACAACCAAATATACGCAGGCCAGAATAATCAGAAGGTTTACCAGACCATACCTCTTGAGGAGTCTTAAAATCAATTGCAGTAGATGGCGATCTATTCACCAGATAACAAGCAGTGTTAACTGCTTCAGCCCAAAATTGTTTTGGCAAGCCAGCGTTTAATCGCATGCATCTCGCACACTGCAATAGTGTTTGATTCATATGTTCTGCAACTCTATTTTGCTGTGGTGTATGACGTACAGTGCGATGCCTCACTATACCTTCTTTCTTGCAAAACTCATCAAACGGAACATTACAGAACTCTAACCCATTATCAGTTCTGAGTGTTTTGATCTGTTTTTCAGTCCATTTCTCAACCATGGTCTTCCACTCCTTAAACTTCCCAAACACTTCATCTTTGGATTTCAGAAAATATACCCAAACCCTTCTAGAGTAGTCATCAATGAAAGTAACAAAGTACTTATATTTGCCCTGAGATTCAACTGGAGAAGGACCCCATAAGTCTGAGTGAACATATTGCAGAACATCCGTAGAAGTATGCTTCCCAGAACTGAACTTAACTCTGCTTTGTTTACCCATAACACAAACTTCACAGAATTTTAGCTTCCCAGTTTCTGCCCCTTCTAACAATCCTTGTTTACTTAGAATTGACAGCCCTTTCTCACTCATGTGTCCCAATTGGCAATGCCACAACTCTGTACAATCATCATTCTTCCCTAAAGATTTAGATACAGCTACTGTCCCTATCACTGGACTACCAATCAGAAAGTAAATGCCATGCTGCAGTTTACCCTTCATTATAACCAGAGCACCTTTGGAAATTCTCAACTGTCCATTCTCTCCAGAGTACTTGTACCCTTGTTTGTCTAGAGTACCAAGAGAAATCAAGTTCTTCCGTAGACCAGGAACATACCAAGCATCAAGCGTCCTGACTATTCTATCATACATCTGAATCTGCACAAAACCACTGCCCTTAACACTAAGCTGCTCATCATCACACAATCTCACAACACCATTCCACTCTTTAAAAGAAGTAAACAGCTCACGTGAAAAAGTCATATGATAAGATGCACCTGTGTCCAAGACCCAAGTATTTGCAGAACCAGAGGTGCTGACTGTGAGAACATTAATGTCTTCTTCTTCGTCAGAACTATCTTGCACCACCGCAGCACTATCACTGGTATTCGGTTCCTTCTCATCATTTCCCTTCTTCCTTTGTGCACAATTCTTCCTGATGTACCCCTTTTGTTTACAGTGATAACATCGAGGTCCTCCTTTGTTCCTCGACTTAGACCGTGACTTGCTTCTTTTTCCATCATCCCTTTTAGTGTCTCTGCCTCTGTCAACATACAAACTTGCTTCTGCACCATCCTCATTAGAACTAGAGACTCTTATCTTCAGCTCTTTAGACTGCAAAGCATCTTTGACATCATTAACAGAGATACTATCTCTACCATACAACATAGTGTCAACAAAGTTCTTATATGAATTTGGTAGAGAATACAAAAGAATGATAGCTTGATCTTCATCATCTATCTTAACCTCAACACCCTGTAAATCCAGGATAATTCGGTTAAAATTATCAAGATGATCTTTTACCTGCATATTTTCTATCATCCGCAGGGTATACAAACGCTGCTTCTGATATAACCGGTTTGTGAGAGACTTTTTCTGGTATTTATCATCCAATTTCTTCCACAAACCTGCAGCAGTTGACTCATCAACTACTTCTCTCAACACCTCATCAGTTAGACTCAATAGTAATACACTATGAGCCTTTGCCAAAATTTTCTTCTTCTCTTCTTCCTTCAACGTGTTAGGTAGACTACTTTCTCCTTCTAATGCCACCGCACATCCCTGCTGAACCAGAAGTGCCCTCATTTTTACCTTCCACAAAGTGAAATCATTCGATCCATTGAACTTCTCAATATCGAATTTATGAGTCAACATCTTCTCAAATAACAGCAGATAAATTACTAGCAAATTTTACAATCAGAAATTGAATTTCACAAAACTGTTCAGAACCTTGCAAACTGACCAGAACTTCACTAACAAAAATTCAACACAGCAGTCCAACAAAATTCACAGCAGTAAACCAGAAATCCAATCCAGCACAATCCAACACAATCCAGTAAATTCACACAGAAATTCAGAATTCTTTTCTGAATTAAACATAAACTCACCGGAACCGTGTCGATGAAACAATAACGATTGCAACAGAAAACTTGGTCCGAACAACTATGACCAAACAGCAGCTTTGACCAAACAGCAGTTTTTTACCAAACAGTAACTTTAACCAAACAGCATCTTTGACCAAACAATAGCTTTGACCAAATAGCAACTTTGACCAAACAGTAACTTTGACCAAATAGTACCGTTGACCGTGCTACAGTGCCGAGTCGCTACAGTACCGTTCTACTACAGTGTACTGAGTCGTTACAGTTCTGAGTTGCTACAGTATCCGAGTCGCTACAGTGCCGTTAACCGTTGATTGCTATAGTACTCTCGCCGTAGAAGATGATGAACAGTACTTCTGATAAAGATTCCGGTGATGAACAGTACTCACAACCGTAAAAACTCACCAAAACAACTGAAAAACGATCTCCAATGCACTAGAAATGCAATAAACGGTCTCTTTTTTCCAAAAAACAAGCGAATCAAGCTAGATCTGAGATTTGAAACTAGATCTGAAAATTTTCTTACCAACAAAAATTGGTCTCCGACGTTCTTCAGCGCACCAAAGATACAGAAAACGGTCTCCTATGCTCCAAAACAACCAAATCAGGGCAAGATCTGAAATTTTGGGTTCAGATCTGAAAATTTTCGGACGTGCTACAGTAACCGGCGAACCAAAAAATGAACCAAGGCTCTGATACCACTTGTTAGGTTATTGTAAGGCAATAAATCAAGGAGAAAGATTGAGAAGAATCACAAAGAAGTTACGTGGTTCGGTCAATGCGACCTACGTCCACGGACAGAGAGAATATCTGTATTATTTTTTATAGAGGCTATACAGAGAGAAATTACATCAACCACTAACAATGAATTCCCTTACACACATATATATAGAGGAAATAATGGGTTATGTGCCATGGGTCGTGGGTCGGGTTACAAACCGGGTCACCCACAAAATTCAAGTCAAACCCAACACCATCATCATGTAATCTTGCTACAATGACCAACTTGCATATGGTTCAATATATGCATTAATTTTCAGATCAGAACAAAAAAAAAAGTGTCTTTTGGGGCCAATTTGCATCAAGGGGTGCAATAAGTCCTTGATCAATAATCAATTCTCAGCATGATTTTTTATTTTTATATATTATGATGAATGTGAAATTCAACCTCTGATTCTTACACGCACCGTAAATAATTCTACACATACACACATATATAGCTAAGTTTGTTCTTGGGGTTAAGTGTGTGTGTACGTATATATTTATATGTAATTTTGTAATAGAGTTTACTCTAAACGTACACCGTATGTACATCGTTATCGTTTTTTTTTCATTTAATTACATTTTTTTTCTTGGTGGTGGTAGGTGATATATATCTTCGACCTTTGGGGCTAATCATTGAAAAAGAGGGAAAAAAACATGCATAATTAAGTGTGTGGTAAGTGTGTGTGTGTGTGTGTGTGTATATTTAGAATTTGTAATAGAATTTAACATAAATGTGTACCGTATATATATCGTTATCATTTTTTTTTCCTCATTTAATTACATGTTTCCTTGGTGATAGTAGGTGATATATATCTTCGACCTTTGAGGTTAATCATTGAAAAAAAAAAGGAAAAAACATGCATAAGTGTGTGTTAAACGTGTGTTTATATATACTCTAAACGTACACCGAGATAAGCACTGAGGAAAACCTAGAATTTTGGTATAAGCTCAGCTGAAAATGCTAAGGTAATGTATTCAGAATATATACACATTACAGAGCAGCTATGTGTATAAAGAATTGATACAGATGTCAAGGGATAATGATTTTCAGGATCTAACAGTTTAGTGAGAGTTAAAGGGAATTTACAAAAAAGAATAAATGAATAAGAAATAAATACAATAAGGTGTTTCTGTTATCACATGAATGATAGCGCAATAGTGTTTTCTGTGTGAATTCGATAGCAAAGTAAATTAGTGAGCTATGCTGAGCTATGCTTCTGTATTTGCTTTTCTCTTAACATTCTCCCTTAAACAAAGGGGTGATTGAAAAAACCCCAAGTTTGTCTTGCAGGAGGGAAAATTTGGTGTGTGAAAGGGACTTTGTAAAAATGTCTGCTATTTGATCTACAAAGGAAACATATCTAACTTCAACCTCCTTACTTTGCACTTTGTCTCGAATGAAGTGCACGTCCAACTCTACGTGTTTGGTGTGTGCATGAAATATGGGATTGCATGCCAATGATCCAAAACCAAGGTTATCACACCACAGAATTGTAGTGACTAAAGAAGGGAGCTTGATTTCATTTAACAGGGATCTCATCCACACGACTTCTATTGTAAGATTAGAGAGGGCCCTGTATTTTGATTCAGTGCTTGATCTAGCTACAACACTTTACTTTCTGGATGACTAGGAGACTAGACTATCTCCAAGATATACACAATAATCCTCCATTGATTTCCTATCTTTAGATGATGCTACCCAATCAGCATCAGAAAAACCAGAAAGAGGCAGGCTACCAATAGCACAGTTAGTGTAGGAACTATTTTTAATGTGAATACCAACATCCACTGTTCCTTGCAAGTACTTGAATACTCTTTTAAGAGCTTTCCAGTGTAAATTAGTAGGTCTTTGTAAGTACTAAATGAGCTTATTGATGGTAAAGCTTCAATCAGGCCTAGTATGAGTGATATATTGTAGTGCACCTATGGCACTTCTATAGGCAGTAGGGTCCTTCAGTAGCTCCCACTCTGTGGCAGACAAGTTGAGGTTTTGAACCATTGGTGTTGGACATGGTTTAGCGTGCTGCATGTTAAATTTGCCAAGTAAATCTCCAACATATTTTGACTGTGTAAGAAAGAAGCCAGCAGATGTTCATGTAACTTAAATGCCTAAGAAGAAATGAAGTAGCCCTAAGTCTTTTAGAGCAAAAGAATCATGAAGTTTTTGAGTGATTTCAATAAGAAATTCATTCTTACTGGATGTAATGATGATGTCATCCACATATATAAGGATGAGAATTACTTTGGATGTTGTGACAGTGAAGAATAACGAAGGATCTGCTTTGCTGTGGTAAAATCCCCAAGATATTAAGGTGAGCTTTATTTTATCAAACTGAGGGGCTTGCTGAAGTTCAATAGGGCCTTGTGTAGCTTGCATACATGGTTAGGTCTGACTTTACCCTCAAAACCGTATGGTTGAGCCATGTAAACATCTTTTTGCAATGATCCATTTAAGAATGTATTATTGAAGTCAAGTTGGTTTACATGCCAATCAAAGGAGGCAGTGATTGTGAGAACAATTCTAACTGTTGTTGGTTTAATTATAGGACTGAATATGTCAAAATAATCCAGTCCTGGAGTTTATGTGTGGCCTTGAGCTACTAATCTAGCCTTATGCCTTTCAATAGATCCATCAGGCTTATATTTCACCTTGAAAATCCATTTTGACCCCACTATGTGCATTGAAGGAGTAGTAGGGACTAAGGACCAAGTTTTGTTTTGCTGAAGAGCACGAAATTCATCTGCCATAGCTTGAAACCAGGTTGGGTTGGATAATGCTTCTTTGACATTTGAGGGAGTTCTACAATTCAAATTTGTAACAGTTATAGCAAAATGTTTTTTCGATTTTAAAACTCCCATTTTACTTCTGGTAACCATGTGATGGAGATTTTGATTTTGAACATTAGATGGGTCTATAGAGGGAGTAGTTGTAATACCCATGAAAAATAAAATATAAATGCGTGTTTACAAACTACTATTACTATTTTAGTATATGGTACTATTCACTCATATAATACTATTTACGTATATGGTACTGTTTATCTATACAATCAAAATGTCAAGTACTAGATGTGGTTTGATCATAAGAGAAAACTAGAAAGAAATTTGTAGGAGAAAATGACATTTTATATGAGAGAATTCCCTGAGGGACTAAATTGAAAGGAAACTAAATTAGCAAATTGATTATACTAGTAGATGAGACTAGTAAGTGAGACTAGTAGATGAGACTAGTAAGTGAAACTAGTAGTTGAGACTAGTAAGTGAAACTAGTAGATGAGACTAGTAAGTGAAATTGGTAGGTAAGACGAGGTAGATGGAATAGTATCCTTAAATTTTTCTATAAATAAACCCTTCCATTTCACTTTCAAAATCACACCTTCAACTTCTCTTCTTCTCTCCTTAAGATTTCTTGGTCCGACGCTAGACCTCTGAGATTTTTGGTCTTTCCTTTTCAGCTTAGGTAAGGATACTATGTCTTTTTTATATCTTTCAATTTTAGAAATTATTTCCTTAAGTATGCTCTGTGGTTACGGCTTTGGCTGATCTTCCACATCAGAAAAACTTCCTTAGCTATTTATATGTTATTTTGATTACCGAAATAGGATGTAAACTGTGAAGAATACATGTCTAGGAAAGTTCTGGCTAAGGAAAGACCTGGTTTTTAAGTGTATCCATTGTGACCCTCCACTCTTTCCTGGGAACTTACCTGGTGTACTCTTTTACAGATTGTATTCTCTATTTCTGGTATGAATAGTAACTATACATATGAACAGTAACCATACGTATGAACAGTATCTATACGAAAACAATCCTAATGTATTTTCTCTAATCTTTCATGAAAATCTTCGTAGCGGAACACTGAAATTCACCTGAGTACTCTTATCTGTAACAACTTAGAGAAGCGATACTCGTACAGAATCCAGGTGAGTGAAACGACCCCATTTTAATAGAGTTTTAGCATTATTGGTGATAAAAAGTATATTGTAGGACACTCCCAAGATTCATAGGGGTAAATTGGATTCAAAATGACGAATCTAAGGAGATAATTAATCCAGAAGTATGGATAAGACGAAACAAGTATTTCATGATGATGTGAAGTTTGAATCTTTTCAAAAACAGTTTCATTGTTATCTTAATTTGTGGATTATAAATCTATAATATAGTTATATACTATACATGTTATATGAATGAATATTACACTGTACTTCTGATTATGATATGAAATGTTGTACTATTGATTGTGATTGAGTGGGACAGTACCCCCTTTCATGGCAAGGCAGAAAACCCGGTTTAAAGGGTGTCTTGACCAATGAGTGTGGAGACAACGATTCCCTCAGTAGGGATATAGCTTGGATTGGTGATAAATCCGTGAGGCGCCCTAGCTAAGAGGATGAGGTTGTGCGTCATGGCGGAAATATACATAATTGGTGAGCCGGCCTGTGTACATTCTCCGGGATATATTGCCATTGATGAGTACTAGTAACGTTTGTTGAATTGGATGAATTTTTATCTTCTTGTATGTAATTTTTAACTATGTCTATTGGTTGAGTTTGAGCCTTTGGATATACTTGCATGACTGGCGATGTATTTGAATTTTATTAACGCGATGCCGATTCGCTCATTGAGTTTAAAAGCTCACACTTTTTGTGAAATTTTTTTATTCAGATCAAGTTGTCGGCGAAGAATATCCACTAGAGGAGTAAATCACCTTGGACCTTCCCGATGTCGGGTAGGCCTCTCTTTTATTATAGATTATGGTGCTCTGTAATCGTCTAGGACATCTAGGTCAGGGGTTTGGTATTTGGCTTGTATTTCAGTATGATAATGTATTTTGTATTGAGAATCTATTATTTTTAATTAAGAAAATTTGATATATTTTCTTCGTATTTATTAAGGAATGGTTATTTTGAGATTATAGAGATAATGACTAATAATTTAACTCATGGGTAAGAATTTGTCGAAAGGCTTACAGTGATGAGATATTCATCATTATGCCGGTCATGTGCCCAGAAAACGGGTCGTGACAGTAGTGTTTGTGGATTTGTGTATTGATTGTCCAGTAATTGGCAGCATATATTTGGTGAAAGAATTGGTCAATGATTCCATGGGTGTTGTAGGATTGCCACAAGGAAAAAGACATTCAGTAGAAGAATTCAAAGAATCAAAAAAATGATTTGAAACTAACCTTGGATTGTCTAACTAGGACCGACTTGCTACAACAGGAGGTAAAGTTGGACTATTATTGGAACCTGTAAATTTAGGTAAAATGGAACTCATTTGAACAGATAAAGAACCTATGTTAGGTGCATTAGAATTCAAAAAAAGATCAGAAAAAGGGAACTCATGGTGATTAAAAATGACATGCCTGGAGAGTTATAGTTTACCAGAAGCAGAAATACATTTAAAACCTTTATGATTGGAACTGTATCCTATAAATAGACACTTTTGTGACTAAAACTGAAGTTTTTGCTGGTTGTAAGGAGTAAGGCAGGGAAACGCTGCACAACCAAAGGGGTGCATATTACTATAATCCGTTTTTTTTTAAAATAATAATTCAAAGGGTGTTTTATTATGCAAAGGAGTTGAGGGTAGTTTGTTAATATTGTAAGCAGCAGTATGAAATGTTTCCCACCAAAAAACAAGACTTATTGTAGCTTGAGCAAGCATAGCAAGACCAGACTCCACAATTTGTCTGTGTTTCTTCTCAACCCTATTGTTCTGCTCAGAGATATAAGGACATGTGTATAAATTTGTAATGCCTTGTTCTTTTAGAAAGGGATTAAAGACTAAAAATTCGCCCCCTTAATCGGTGTGTATGGTTTTGATGGGACACTCAAATTGTTTTTCTACCATCAATTTAAACTGCTTGAAAATAGGTAGGGACTCATTTTTCAATTTTAAGGGATATACCCAATTGAACTTGCTATAATCATCTAAGAAGTTAATATAATACTTAAAACCTTGTTTAGAAGATAGAGTTGTTGGACCCCATAAATCTATATGAATTAATTCAAGGGGTTTTGAGGCTTTAGAGTTTGAGGAATTAAATGGTAATTTATGACTCTTGCCAAATTGACACATTGAACAAAAAGGAGGATTGTCATTACTATTGAATTTCACATTACAAGACTTCAAAATTTGAAATAGAATTTTCTGAGAGGGGTGCTCGAGTTTATTATGCCAGTCAAGAAAAAGAGCAGAATTCTTGGCACTAGTAACAAGATTGACTTGTGGTCTAGATGGTGTGATTTGATAGATCTTTAATTCTCTCTGTAATACCCCAATAATTTTTATGAATATTTAAAATTTATTTGAAGTTTATTGAAAAATTTAATTACGTAAAAAATGTGCTTTTTGAATTAGTGAAGAAAATCTGGGAATATAAATTTTAATTTTTAATTTAGGAAATTTTTACAAATTCTCAAGGACTTAAATGAACAAATGTTAAAGTTAGAGTGGCTATGAGCAATTTTTCCAAGAAAAGTAGTGAGGCCCACACGTATACATTTCTCTCTTATTCTTTTCTTTTTCTCATTCTCCCGTAGTAGCTTCTTCACTCTCTCTCGATTATGCATCCAAGGGAATTTCTTCATCAACCATTCATGCAATTTTTGCTTGGGGAAGGAAGCCATGAAAGTTAGGAGGATTGGTAAGTTGATGTTCTTCTTCTTCATCCTCTTATTACAAGACCAAATCCTTGGTTATCAATTTGAAAAATTTTTGTAGAATGTTTCAATAGATGAATTTAAGTATGAGTGTTAATCTAAAACATTATTGGGTGGTTTATGATGTTATTGGAACAAGAAATTTGGAGAAAATTAGGAAAAATCCATAGAATTTAGAAATTAAAAAATTTAGGGTTCTTGATGAAAATTTGAGATTAGAGCTTAGATTGTTGCTAAAAATTGAGGATTTTGGTGTTAAAACACTCCTTAGACATTAAGGATAAAAACCCATGGAAGAAATCAAAAGAAATGTTATTTTAGATGTGATTTTAGGATTTTTGGATGAAGAACACGAAGAACGTCACTGTTCATTCTGAAAATTTTCCAGAAAATTTCCAAAAAATACTGTTCATCGAGAAAATTTTTTCATATTTTTCTCGTTACTGTAGCATTGACTCGGTCAACGTTACTGTAGCATTGATTTAATCAATGACACTGTAGCTGTGTTGACCGTTGACCGTTACTGTAGCATCAGTTTTTTTTTATATCGTTGAAAAGCTCTTTGAGTTTAGTTTCCAATGGTATAAGTTTCATCTGGATATTCATTACAAGTTAGGAGTTATGATTTGAGAAGTAAGTGAAGGTCAGGAATAGTGGTAGGAAATTTCTCTATTTCGTAACCCTGATGGTTTTTATCTGGTTAAAATAGGAATAGTCAAAGCGCAAGGTGGGAGTGCCGAGAGCGTGAAATTCAGGTGAATGGGTTAATACTTGCTATGATTAAATATCTTTGTTATTGACTTTTTGCATCATAGTGAAAATATGTTGTATATCTAAGTTTGAAGAGGATGATGTGTGATGTGATTTCTTGAGGGAAAACAGTTAATCGATTTTCTGGATAGGTTGAAAGAAACAAACAAATGAAACCAAATCACTCAATTGATAAGCCAAAGGGCGCCACAACTAAGAGAAATGGGTTGATCTCGCCACACTCAAGAAAGAAGAACGTGAGTGATAAGAAATTTAGTTGCTCTCGCCACTAACACAAGTTAGATAAGAGAAAGAACTCAAGAATCCTCTTGAAAGCAAAATGCCAATATCTCATATATGATTCAAAGATGGTTTACAACATATGGCAAGGACCCTTTTTATAGAGGGTCTCCAAAACAAAAAGACAAAAGACTCCAACTAATGCATTAAATGCATCAACTAAAAGTCAAGTAGTGTAGGCTAAATGTCAAAGACAATAAATGTATAGGTAGCTAAAAGTCAAAGACAAGAAATGCATAGGTAATAGACTACAACTATATTCAACAAATGCAACTAACCCACATGCAATCTTTTCACACTTCTTCCACTTTCAACAATGTGGTTAAGCCCAATCCAAGCCCTTTAGCCCTTGAATGAGTTAGAGGCCCAATTGAAGTGTTCTCCCTTTCTTGGGCTACAATTAGTCCAAGTTCTTTAACCCTTGAACGAGTTAGAGGCCCAATTGAAGTGTTCTCCCTTTCTTGGGCTGCAATGGGGTTATCCTTGATTACATCAATGTGGGACGATGAGGCATAAACAATTGTGGAACTTGCCTGGTGATGTATATAATTATATTTTCTTATTTTCTCATGAATGGAGGTTATATGATGGATTGTGAATGGCATGTGAACTGAGTTGAAATGTGTCATACTCTGATTGTTGAGTTCATTCATATACGGATAGTTAAAGTATGTTATTGTTGAATAATTGTTCTATATTATGGGTTATTATGTTGTATACATACTATGTTGCTGGAACCATATTGATTATGTTGTGACTTGAATTGTAAATGACTGAGTTGTGTATGTGGCTCATGATTATGATTGAGAATGCTCTTAGATGTGGTTGTGATTGTGTTTGACTAGAAAGGAAAGGCATGACGGTGCACCCCATGGAGAAATCTATGTGAATCTATAAGGGTGGAGAATATAAATGGAGCGATAAGGGTGGATGCGTGGGGGCCGCGGGCAACGATCCAGAGGTATCCTGGACGACCCGGTTGGTACGGAAAACGTGTGAAATTGATCTCACTGTTTGCTGTTGTGAATTATTTGAATTATGTTGAAATATATTTGATTTACTTGGATATTGTTGTGAAGTATTATGAATTATATTATATTATATTATGATCGATTACGTATAATTGCTGCATGTTATCATTATGATGCATGATATTTTTTTTTATCATAGTGTTGTGTTGTCTGCTCACTGGGCACGTGGTTTGCTCATACCCCTCTTATTAATATTTTTTTTCAGAGTTGACAGTTGAAGGTAAATATCTATACAAAGAGTTATGGATCCTTAGCCCATGATTACCTTTTCATTTGTTCAGTGTAAAGGTATAATGTTTAGGTCTTATTCTAAGTTGTATAAATCTAGAAAATCTCTGTAATCGGGTAGGTTCATTCAGTGATGTAATGTGAATAACTGTAGTGTGTATAGAGAACTCGGTTTAACCGTATTTTCTTATCTTTTGTGAAAAGATGAATAATTCTCTTATTTTAGTTCTTAAATTATGTAATTTAGATTAATTGTATTTAAAAGAATGGTATGATGCTTAAGAGAAAGATAGGCTTACGGAGGTGAAATGAAATTCACTTTCCGTGCCGATCACGTGCTGAGATTTTGGGACGTGACACTTTCCTGCAGTAGTTCCTTCCTTGAATTCTTGTCCTTCACAGAAAAGAAGTCAGAGTTAAATTCAACACATAGGTTGTTTTTGGCAGTAAGTTGAGAGACACTAATCAAATTTTTTGAAATTTGCGGCGCATGAAGAACATTCTTTAAGACAACAGGTTGATGAATTGAGGAAGGGAGAGAAATAGGTGCTACATGTTTAATAGGGATAGAATTTCCATTACCAACAACCAATTTGACCTTATTATTGTACTTGTTCACCTGTTGTAGTTGGTTAATGTCATTTGTGACATGGTGACTTGCCCCACTATCAAGGCACCATGCTTGATTTGCAACTGTGTTTGGTGTGGCTACATAGGCAGTGTAAGGACTATGATTTTGGTTTGAATGATTTTCATGATTTTTATTTGAGTTAGGGACATTTCCCATATAGTTCATGTCTGTTCTGTAATAGCACATAGCTGCTACATGACCATTTTTACCATAAATTTGGCAAATTGGCCTATTACTATAGTTTCTGCCTCTCCCACGATTTCTCCCTCTTGGGAATCCTCTAAAATTTCCTCTGTTATTGTTGTTGGTGTTTTTCTGTGACTGCACTGTATTAGCTGCAGCTGAGGTGATTGAGAGATTTTGAATGGCACTTAACTGCTCCATCTTGCTTTCAAAAGTTAGTAGGGCAATGGAAAATTCCATCCAAGATAAATTTTTCATGTAAGTAAGTTGAGTAACAATTGGAGTACACTCAGAGTCAAGACCACACAGAATTTGTGCACAAAGATCTTTAAAGGAGAGTGGACTCCCTGCTAATTGCAGGTTATCAGATAGTCCTTTCATTTTTGCCAGATACACATCCATCTTAAGGAAACCCTTCCTGGTCTTCTATAGTTCTCCCTTGTACCAAATCTCCTTAGCTCTATTCGCAGCTCCAACCATTTCTTCTGTACTGCGACACAGATCACTGCTATTTTTGCAATCAATGAGCTGAGCAGCAACTTCGATAATGATTGAGCTGTAAAGCCAACCGAGCAGTAATTGATTAGTAACAATCCATTCTTCATACTTCGGGTTAGGTGACACTCCATCAGATGAAGTTACAGTTGTTGCAGGACAAGGATTGGTACCATCGATGAAGCCTTCTAGCTGGTTCCCTCTGATAACAGGAAGCACAGTTGAACACCACAGTAAATAGCTGTTTCGGTCTAGCTTGACAGGAGCAACTAGATTAAAAGAATTATTAGAGGTGCCATTAGAGACATCTTTTAGCCCAGAACCTAGCTCTGATACCAAGATAAGAATTAAGGAAGATTCAAGCTTTCTGTATAAGCTCAGCTAAAAATGCTGAGGCAATGTATTTAGAATACATACACATTACAGAGTAGCTACGTGTATAAAGAATTGATACAGGTGTCCAGGGATCATGATTTTTAGGAATTTACAAAAAAGAATAAATGAATAAGAAATGAATACAGTAAGGTGTTTCTGTTATCACGTGAATGATAACGCAATAGTGTTTTTGTGTGAATTCGATAGCAGAGTAAATCAATGAGCTATGATGAGCTGTGCTTTTTGTATTTGCCTTTCTCTTAACACACCGTATATATGTCGTTATCATTTTTTTTCCTGATTTAATTACATTTTTTCCTTGGTGGTAGTAGGTGATATATATCTTCGACCTTTGGGGTTAATCTTTGAAAAAAAGGAAAAAAACATGCATAATTAAGTGTGTGTTCCTTGGTGGTAGTAGGTGATATATATCTTCGACCTTTGGGGTTAATCTTTGAAAAAAAGGAAAAAAAACATGCATAATTAAGTGTGTGTTAAGTGTGTGTGTGTGTGTATATATATATATATATATATATAGAGAGAGAGAGAGAGAGAGAGAGAGAATTTGTAATAGAATTTAACTCTACCCTATATATGTCATTATCGTTTCTTTTTTCCTGATTCAATAACATATTTTTCTTGGTGGTAGTAGGTGATATCTATCTTCAACCTTTGGGTTAATCATTGAAAAAAAGGAAAAAAACATGCATAACTAATTTGTCAATTAATGATGACACCGTGCTCACAAAAAATAAAGAAGACAAAATTGCAATCATCATTTTTCTTTTGGTATTGCAATCATAATTTGGGAATTTCTGTTGAGTGTCAATAATTGGAAATCATATGCAAATGCATGTACTTAATTAGCACAAGAATTTGAACAGATGCAGCGTACGGTTTTGTCACCTATAGCTATATATATAACTAGCTTGTTTGACATATATGCTTTAGATTTCTTCATAAATATATCTACCCCTATCTGATTTCTGGTACTGAGATTTCATTTTCTTCACTGAAAACTCTTCACCACTGTTTTCCCAAAAAAAAAAAATAAAACCTTATCTACACAGACAGGATCAATAACTCTAGCATACTTCAAAGATCTACATATTGCTATCAATTTAGTTTTTTATTTTTTTAATAAATAATTTTAGTCTTGATCTTAACTCAATATTCGAACTAAACAAATAACAAATTGTTTCATTAAAGTGTAGAGACGCGTAAAGAAAAAATTATAATTAGATCACAAAAAGGATCATATGATTATTCAACGCTTTAAAACGAGTAATACTGATAATACCTAATTCGTTATATATATATATATATATAATGTGATGGACCATCGTCACAATCATTATTCTCATTTAAAAAATGATAATTAATGGTGCTGCCGATCATATGTATACTATGTATGGACTTTTTAATTACGGAAAAGAAAATCCAACAGTACGTAAATAATTACAATTATGATAATATATATTAATATCATCCAAAACTACAGAAAAATAGTTATATATGGCCCACCGGATTGATTATTTCTCTTCTTTTCAATCGAAACGAATCGTTTAGAATGCATATTTGGAGGTATGTGGTGGGTTGAAAATGACTAACTTGGACTTTGCACTCCAATCCTCGTCATAAATCATATTAATATCCCAAGTGAGACAAAATTATATGACCTTTTTACTTTGACGACGAATACCATGAAAGTGATTGCTTTGGCAGTTTGGCTATATACCTATGACCTATTACCTATTACCTAGTTGGTGTTTGGTTTTATATACTGATTTGGCCATCACTATACCTAATTTGATTAGGTTAAGGTTATAATCGGTGTCGGTTGATTCACTTGCGGGGCTAATTAATTAGATTTAATTCAGTGTTTATTAATTAGGTTTCTAAAGGGCCCAGCTATATATGCCACTGGTTTCATGGGCTTCAAAATTATGTTCTTGAGCTTGATTAGTTGCTTGACCCAAAAACAAAAGTTAATTCCTTTGATTTTCACACTCGATGTAATTGACACACACACACACACACACACACACACACACACATATATATATATAAGAATATTATAAGAATATTAAGGACTGCTTGCATAATATAAAATTCTCCCTTTTTGTTTTGTTTTTGTTTTTGTTTTTACAAACAAGTGACCACATTTAAGTTCATCTTATTCCACTTATAATTTAGATGAAGCCACATTTTGTGATGAGAAAAAAAAAAAGCTTGTGAAGATTTTCATTATTACTAATTCAAATAACTGCTTGAACGTTATCCGCTGTTATTGTTCTTGCTCATAATTTTGCTATATACATATATATGTTTCTCAAAATTCCATATGTAGATTTGCAAATATATACATATATAAATAATTACACGTGCAGTAATTGGATTATATACCTTTTATGATTCAAAGATAAAATAATTGAAGCGCATATTTTTTTTACGAACAAATTAAATTACTATATATACGTGTGATATTATCACAAAATTTTATGATAAAAAGAAAATCGGTGAAAAGTGATAGAATCAGTTGGAGCCGACGCGGAGACTTAGTATGAAATGAGAAACATAGAATAAAGTCGCAATCATGAAAATGGACCCAAACAGCCACGTCGGTGTGTTGCATTTAATGTATCAAAATATGATGAATGTGAATGAGAGTGAAAGAAGCATAGACATGGCTGCAGGGATAGAGAGAAAGAAAGAGAAACTGAGATTTGGAGAGAGAATATATAGAACAGGGAAGGACCTCAAAGCAAAACTCATTATGCCTCAGCTTTCAGGAAAACCGTGTGGACAAGACTAATAGTATGCATGGGATGGACCAAAACAATGAGAACCTTACAAAGAGAAGATTGACCTAAAACTCGTAGGTCTTGGATTGGATATTATCCAAAACTACGTGGGATGACGAGGTGTTGTAGGGTGGTCCAGTTCCACTAGGGTGTAGGGGGTCCTTATGGTCCCAAACCCTAATGAACACCTCCGTGTGCATGCTTGCTTGGTGAAACTGTTTGGTCCAGAGCCATGTGAATTCCTCATGGGTTATCCAGCCACCCAACTGAACCAAGTTTCTAGGTTATGAACTTGATTTTCATCTTTATTTTCATTGGGTATCAAGTCAAAATTATAACTCCATCTCCGTGAGTCATGACTGCTTTCATGAAACATCCGTTTCTTGCATTAAATTTTAGGTTGACAAGAGTGTCTTTACTTTCATTTTTAAATAGACTTTCAGTTGGTTAATATTTGTTTATTTTAAATAAGATCTCGAATTTAAATTTTATAGATGGAGAAAAATAATGCCAAAAAAGTTTTTCACCTCTATGATATTAGTTGGAGTTTGGTAATTTTTTAAGTACAGGTGGTTTAAAAAAAAAAGTCGTAATATCCCTTCATTTTGTTTTATAGGCCAAAAACTCCAGAACATTATGCAATTCTTAGGGTCAGTTTTGCCGACAATGGATCAAAACTTCCACACTTTCATCTTCATTTATGGCGATGTAGATCACTTTGACAAATTAATACTCACATTTTTTTTTCAAATCAGTATTCTGCTTTTCACATCCCTATTTCCTGAGTACCAAGTATCTCTTTTATACATTCTATATATATAAAAGAAAAAAAAAACTGTTTTTACACTTTCGAAAATTCGAACTAATGTCTAATTCTAAAATTAGTAAAAAATTTCCTATACTTGAACTACAAATGAAGTGTAAAGTTTCAACTCAAATTAGCTACATAAAGCCATGTATTATTATTATTATTATTATTATTATTATTATTATTATTATTATTATTTTGTATTTTTCACTTTCATCCTAATTTTTTCAATAAAGACTGTAGCATCAATCGAGTTGCTGCTTACACAATCAATTTTAACCAATATTTAACATTAAAATTTAGTCTACAGTTCTAAAAGATATTTATTACAGTTTATGCATTAGACCCTAATTCAAAGAATTCAAAGACATAATATAGTTATTTCTTCTATCGATCTTTTATTAATGTATGAATGCGGTTCAATTAATTACTTCATCAATTCACTTTCTATATAACAGCATATGCTCTGTAATACTGATTCCAACGAAAGTGCTTTTTTCAGATTGACAAATCTGACATGAGTAAGCAATTAGATCAACAAGGTGGCGGGAAACAGAAGGATTGGTTAAAAGTGAAGAGTCCAGCATATGAACAACCTATTCATTACTTTGTATCAATTTTTGTTCGTGTCTCTTTACAAAGCAAAAATTCGAGTGGAAAGTGAGCTTATGCTTTCCCTTCCTCCAAACAAAACTATAAGCAGTTCAGCTTTACTCCCTAACTATGTTGACCACAACATTACCCAAAAAAAAAAAAAAGGAACATAAAACGCAAACTCACTCATCCTAAAAATATCCCTGCCCCTCTCACTTAACAATAAAAATTTTACAATTGAATGCCAACAAAAGAATGAAAAAATAACTTTACAGCAGGGGCAAGACGCTGAGAATTCAATCCAAAGTAGGGAGAAAAAAAAAATAGAAAGAAGAGGAATAACATAGAAAAGGATTTACAACCGCCATAGCAAGGACTACGGATTCTCTTGAAGGGGCTTGATTTCACTCCTGCCTTCACAAAACAACATCAAAAGTATACTAAACTTCTTATGCCTACTCATTCAAAAATTGGAAGGCTGGATTTTCAAGAAGTTCATCTGCTGCTTTCATGTCTGAGAATTCCTTCTCTTGCATTGATGTAGAGAGGTCATCCACTGAGAAGGGGATACTGTTAAAGAGGCGTTAGTTAGTAAACTTAAAATCAATTTGCATAGTAACTTCACTTGTTAAAGTCATTAAATAAGAAATGTGAGCCTTCATTAAATGAGAAATGTGAGCCTATCAGAAGTCCACCAAGAATAATCACAAAGTTAACCATCATCAACCTTTTGCTTGTGTTACACAACAAATTACCATAAGTTTCCACTAATCCCTGTAATTCTGAAGCTCAAAACACATGTTCCAGAAGTCATTGCATATACAAGCACTCACCTGGAATTGTCATCCAACAAGAAAGAATCACTCTGAGCATTATTGGAGTCCTCAGCCATAAGCACCCTCATGCTTGAAAGAACCTGATGGAAAATTGAAGCATGTTAAATTTAATCAAGCATTCATAACCACAAATGGAGAATATAATATGAAAAACAGACTTACATCTGGAGACACACTTCGAGTATTATAATTAGCGTCCCAATAAAGCGTACATATTCTATACAGTTGCTGGACGCTCAGGATCTGGGGTAAAAGGGAAGAAGATGAACATGAGAGAAATATATAGACTCAAATACATACATCTGCAGAGAGTAAGAGAATGAGTAGGAAGCTATGCTTTCATGACCATGTGATACATGTGCAACTGTGCATGCACATATCAAACAGACAGCTTGGGATGGATAGACTTACAGGGCACAAATCATTGGTAATTTCATCATAGGAAATCCTATACTTCTGATGAATAACCTGTATACAGAAATGACAACAGTTAAATCAAACAGAAGTAACTAAGAAACAGATGGATTGTGATCACTTCATGTCAGAAATAGTTCTTGAGAAAGAAAATAGAAAATTAAGAAAACTTCATGTTGTCTTATTCAATTAAGACACTTGTCATCATATTCATTCAAAGTTAGACCATCAGAAAGGTCTATAGGCCCTTGTGCAGAGCAGATTATTGAGACTAGCCTATGCTTTCATGAATAATCTATGCTTTCTTACTAACTGACACATCATTCATGAAGGTCTGCATCAGAAAAACATGAGTGCAACTACATCATTATCTCCTACATTGGGACGGCTCATACATTTCACCAAAAGGATAATTTACTGTCGGTTAGTATAAGATAAATTGTAAATAAGATTTTATTGTTATCGGTTAATATAAGTGTAAATAGTTTTTTATTGTTTATAATCAGATGTAAATCTCTATTCTTAGGGATATAGATATTGTGTAGTTGTGTATATCTTATAGGCTATTTTTTAGAAAGTTTGTTAGTCCTAGAGTATTATATATCTTTCCCTGGAGTATTCTGAAAATACAAGTAATCAATATACTTCTTTTTCTCTCGAAACTACATGGTATCAAAGCCTTCCTTTTGGATCAATACCGAGAAACCGAGAGACATCCTAAACTTTACTCAAGATGACTACCTCACAAGAATCGACCAATACCTCGCCTAATCTTGTTTCTTAGTCTTGCTTATTAGTCTGTTAATGTCGAGATAGGAGCCCACGCCTGCCTTCAAATTACTACTGTTAGACTAAATGGCAGAAATTTCTTAGAATGGGCCCAATATGTGAAACTCGCCATTAATGGCAGAGGCAAACTAGGCTTTTTGATAGGCGAGGAGGTGCCACCAAGTGAGAAAGATCTGAAGAAGGCGTTCAAAGAAATCTTTAATCACTGGATGGCTTCTCAATTCAATGGAGGAGTCTATTCGTCGGCCTTATATGTTCATGGATGCAAAAGAAATATGGGAAGCAGTTCATGAAACATATTCTAATGTTGAAAATTCATTACAAGTTTTCGAATTAAAGAAAAAATTATGGCTGTTCAAGGAGATCGAGATATCACGTCTTACTATAATGAGATGCTTGCACTATGGCAAGATTTGGATCTCTGCTACAATGATGAGTGGGAGAATCCTCGTGACTTGGCACGCTTTAGGAAACGTGAAGACAATGGTCGTGTCTTCATGTTCTTGGCTAGTGTTCATCAAAATCTTGATGAAGTTAAGGGACGACTTCTTGGACAGAAACCATTACCATCTATCCAAGAAGTTTTCTTTGAATTACGACATGAAGAAGGGAGAAAACGTGTGATGGAAGCCTCGGGTAACAATATTGAAGCTAGAGTAGAAAATTCTGCACTTTTTACTCAAGGTTCATATGGAGATGGCAAGAAGAAATTCTGGTGTGAGTATTGCAAAAAACCATGGCACACAAAAGAAAGCTGCTGAAAACTACATGGGAAACCAGCTAACTCAGAAGAAGAAAACAAAAGGTCGGGCGCTATCTACAACTACTGACCATTTCTTTTTGAAATTTCTCCTTCCATGAAGGAACAAATTGAGCATCTGTATAAATTACTAAATTCTCAAAATAATACTTAAAATGCTCCTTCTTGTTCATTAGCTTATCAAGGAAACTCACTTTACTTAGTTTTTTTAGCTAATTTTGTGATTGATCCATGGATTATAGATTCAGGGGATACTGACCATAAGTCCAGTAATACTCACCTATTTATCTCATATAGTCTTGCAGCAAGTAACCGAAAAATTAAAATAGCTTATGGGTCCTTTTCTGCTATTGCTGGTTGTGGTTCCATTCGAATCTCACCATTTCTTACTCTTGAAAATGTTCTCCATGTTCCTAAACTCTCTTGTAACCTATTATCTGTTAGTCAGATAACAAGAGAACTAAAATGCAAAGCTAATTTTTCTCACTCTTGCTGTGAGTTTCAAGATTTGGCCTCGGGGAAGATGATTGGCAGTACTAAACAAAGTGGAGGCTTATATTTCTTTGAAGATGGGTGCAGTTTGGGTAAACCTGTTCAAAGTATTTCTGGCTCGACTTTTGTCTCAAATTCTGTTCAGTATCAAAATCTGATAGTCAAGATGTTATGTTAAGGCATTATAGACTAGGACATCCTAGTTTTCAGTACCTTAAATGTTTATTTCCAAAATTATTTGTCAATAAAGATCCCTCTGTTTCAGTGTGAATTTTGTGTTATGGCTAAACATCATCGGTTTTCTTATGCTCCACGACCATACCAACCTTCTAAACCTTTCCAGCTTATTCATAGTGACATTTGGGGCCCTTCTCAAGTTCCTACAAATACAGGAAAAAGATGGTTTGTTTCGTTTGTTGATGATTATACTCGTCTGAGTTGGATTTTTTTAATGAAAGAAAAATCTGAAGTTGCTGATATTATCCAAAGGTTTTTTTCAATGATTGAGACACAATTTAATGAAAAAATCAAGATTTTTAGAAGTGACAATGGTAGAGTATTTTCCAAAAGTTTTGGGGGATTTTTTTTTCAAGAAAAGGGGTTGTATAGCAAAGCTCATGTTTTGATACACCCCAACAAAACGGCATTGCAGAAAGAAAAAATAAACATCTTTTGGAAGTCACTAGAGCTTTATTATTTACAAATTTTGTTCCAAAACATTTTTGGGGTGATGCGGTTCTTCATGCAACTTTTTTAATAAATATAATGTCATCTAAAGTTTTGAATTTTAAAACCCCAATACAACTATTTCAAGAACTAAAACCTAGTTCTAAATTAACATCTGACTTACATTTAAAAACTTTTGGTTGCACAGTTTATGTGCATAATCTAGATGAGCAAAAAGGTAAACTAGACACTAGGGCTTACAAAGGTTTCTCTATTGGATTCTCTACATCACAAAAAGGATTTAAGTGTTTTATTCCTAAATTGAAAAAGTACTTTGTCAATATGAACGTTTCTTTTTTCGAAAAAACACCTTTTTTTCCTCCTCATCTTCAGGGGGAGATTCAAAATTTAGATTCGATTGTTGAGAGCAAAGAAGATTCGGTAGTTTCAGTCTTGGATCTAGAGTTTTTAATTCCACAAATTTCTGATGTTGTCGACAAAGTTCACTCAGAAACAATTCAAAATTCAAAATTAATTAAGGAAAATCAACCTTTGGTAACTGAAACGAAATCTATGGAAATAGAACCAAGTCCTTATGAAAAAGAGAAAACGCCCTTTGAATTCTTTGAAAAGGTTTACGACAAGAAGCATCCATCACAAGCAATTCAGCACTACTAACCATCCATCCCTCGGTCAAAACCTAATCAAGTCAGTGATCAAGAAATTCCCTATTCAAATTTGTTCAAACCCATTGCTCTTATAAAAGGGGTAAGATCATCCTCCACTCGACATCCAACTTCCAATTTTGTCTCACATAAGAATATTTCTTCTTCTTTCTCATTTTTCTAACTAAACTCATTAATGTTGAGATTCCAAAAAATATACAAGATGCACTGCAAGGTCCTGCATGGAAGGATACTGTTTCAGAAGAGATGAAAGCTCTAGAGAAAAATAAAACATGGGTAATTGTTGACTTACCAAAGGGGAAGAAGACTGTTGGATGTAAGTGGGTTTTCAATGTGAAATATCATGCTAATGGCTCACTTGAAAGATATAAGGCTAGATTGGTTGCAAGAGGGTTCACATAAACCTATGGGGTAGATTATATGGAAACATTTGCTCCAGTGTCAAAATTGAACACAGTCAGAGTATTACTCTCTGTTGCAGTTAACCTTGATTAGTCACTTCAACAACTTGATGTTAAGAATGCATTTCTTAACAGACATTTGGAAGAGGAAGTCTACATGGATCCCCCATCAGGCTTTGAGGAAAAGTTTGGTTCCAAAGAGTGCAAACTACAAAAGTCTTTATATGGACTCAAGCAATCACCAAGGGCGTGGTTTGAAATCAAAGACCTAGGAAGTCTCAAATACTTCCTAAGAATGGAGGTTGCTAAGTCAAAGAAAGGAGTCATAATAAGTCAACAAAAATACATTATGGATTTTTTGAAAGATACTAGAATGTTGGGATGTAAAGCAGTAGATATTCCAGTTGATCCTAATGTAAAACTTAGTGAAGGAGAATCAAAAAGCTTGGTTGATACAAGTATGTACCAAAGACTTGTTGGAAAATTAATTTACTTGTCTCACACTCGTCCAGATATTACTTTTGCAAGTCTTGTGAGTCAGTTTATGAAGGAACTCCTAGAAAGGGGTTATTTTTTAGAAAAACTGAGCACAGAGGAATTAAAGCTTATACAGATGCAGACTGGGTAGGATCTATTACTGATAGGCAGTCCACAAGTGCCTATTGCACATACGTGTGGGGTAACCTAGTTACGCGGAGAAGCAAATAGTAGAATGTTGTAGCTAGAAGTAGTGCTGAGGCCGGGTACAGATCGATGGCAAATGGAGTATGTGAACTATTATGGCCACAAAGGACTATGACTGAATTAAAGCTTCATAAAGAAAATCCTATAAAGCTATTTTGTGACAACAAGGCAACGATTAGCATTGCAAATAATCCAGTTCAACATGATAAAACAAAACATGCGGAGGTGGATAGACATTTCATTAAGGAAAAAATTGAAGGTGGAGAAATCTGTGTCCCATTCATTCCAACTAAAGACCAAGTGGCTGATATCTACACACCAACTTGAGGGGGAGTGTTGGTTAGTATAAGATAAATTGTAAATAGGATTTTATTGTTATCGGTTAATATAAGATAAGTGTAAATAGTTTTTTATTGTTTATAATCAGATGTAAATCTCTATTCTTAGAGATATAGATATTTTGTAGTCGTGTATATCTTATAGGCTATTTTTTAGGAAGTTTGTCAGTCCTAGAGTATTATATATCTTTCCCTGGTGTATTCTAAAAATACAAGTAATCAATATACTTCTTTTTCTCTCGAAACTACATTTACCTCTTCAGATTAGCGTACATTAATGCAGTAATTTATGAACTAATAATATTAGACAGCTCCCGTGGTTCACAATTGCCGTTGCCCAGTAAATAGGCTTTAACATTGCTTTCCCAACATATGTCTCGTTGCTGTCCTTCCTTGTTTATAGTAATATGGGTATCTTAAGTTGAAAAGCGGATTAATAAGTCTAATGAATTTGTATACGCACAATGTTCTTCTAGAACCAAGAAAATATGCACTCTGCCATAATAAAGGACAACCAGTAAAGCTATTTGTCCAAAAGTAACCTTTTCCTTATTTGATACACTCATGATGTAAGAGAAAAAGTAGATGCTTTTGTACTTCACTTTGAC
Source organism: Biancaea sappan (assembly GCA_037074585.1). Lineage (NCBI taxonomy): Eukaryota > Viridiplantae > Streptophyta > Magnoliopsida > Fabales > Fabaceae > Biancaea > Biancaea sappan. Next base: position 48,766,656 of record CM073496.1, on the reverse strand, counting down.
TGTATTTATCCTAATACAAAAATTACTAATAAAATTCTCAGAATTATGCACATGATTCATAGTAGACCAATATTGATTATCAAGATAATGAAATAACAGCTACTATGACAAAATAAACCTAGATTGCAATTGTGCCTTATCATAAAAAAAGACACACTTACCAAGAATCCAACAGCCTGTCTTATGTGCTTAAGCTCATCCCAAGATGAACCTGCATACTGCAAATTTAAGGCAATCACTTTTAAATTAGGCTCTTGTGAAGACATCTAAATAAGTCTGAAAACCATGTAGACAAGGCTAGATAGAACAAAAAATTTAAGAGCTTGGGCAAAAATAATGGTGATGGTGACAATGGTGGTGGTAACAGTCGTGGTGGTGGTAGGGCTAATGATAGTGGTGGAGGAGACAGTGTCAGCAGTTTCGGTGGTATGGTGTTCGCAGTTGCAACAGTAGTGGTTGGGGAGGTAAGAGTGGTTGTAGTGAGAGTTATATCAATGAAAGGTGGTTTGTGTGACAGCAGTGGCAGTATCACAATACGATATATTGGTAAATGAGAACAAAAAAGAAAAATTCTTTTTAATCGAAAACTTCAAAGTTCTTTATCAAGGCTTATACCACATCCCTAGGGTGTATAGTGTTATATAGATATAGCCACAAGAAAACTTCTGATAATACAAGATTAGCGCATACTACCCATTTAATCTTATACAGCAAAGAAACCGGAAACTAAATAATGAATTTACCAACTAAAGTTAACAGATAATAGTAAAAGCAAAAACTAATTACCTCCTCCTTTGCTTGGCAGCACCATAGCTCCAATTCAGCTAATCCAGCTTTTACGTATTCCCCGTTGCTGAATGTGCAACAATCCCGGCGCAGAAGAAGACTGGTAACAAAAATAGATATATGAAGTTAAAGTCTAAGCTTTTTATGATAAATGCATCGAGATTAAAAACTTTTTTCTTTTATGTTAAATGGTGTATATAAAAATCACTTACCTGTTGAAGAGTTGTACATTAATATACGAGAATGTCTGAGTAAAGATCTTTTGGATGAGTACTGGAGGCACCTGAAACACAATAAGTATACATCATGTTATTAAATTAAAAGCAACAACAGCATAAACAGAACATAAAGGGGGATAATTACTTGAACTCACAATTTAAAGCAAAAAAAATGAATTTTCTTACAAAATTCTCTTTCAGTGTACAGAGGACGTTGTTGAGGGATTCAATTATACTCTGCCAGTGACCCATTGGAGAATCTTTACCAAATGATCGCCCAGACCGTAACACTCCCTTTGATGTTCTTGGTGCCTGTATATCAGTGATAAATTTGAACAAGGGACCAAACAAAAAACTTATGTGACTCAAACAGAATGTAGCCATCAGAATGCTTTCAGAAGTTTCTAAAAGTATCTCAAAAAAGCAGAGAATTAGTGGTATGGGAACAAATAATGACACTACATGGGATATATCAAATTGTATCCAACTTTATCCATCCTACAATGGTTGGTTTAAAGCTTACTTATGCTGACCAATTGTTAAGTAGATTTCAACAAACCTGGATACATAACGAAAGGAATGATGTTAACTCCTTCTTCAAGTTGTCCCGAATGATACCATATATTTTCTCTACATATGCTGTGAGCTGCTGCTTGAAAAGCAAAGCAGGGTATTTAGCTTCTACCTTGCGCACAACATCAGGGGCAGGAAGGTTGGCAGAAGAAGGGGATGAACGAAAACCCTGAAATTTATCCATCATATATATGTGAGTGGAATTTAGTAAGTAACATCAGAAATCATATTAAAGTGTAATGAAGAGTTGTTACCATAGTCATTCTTCCAAAGAGGGATGTTGGATTCGGTGGTTTTTTAGCTGGGGTTGCATCAGTTGAACCACCAGATTTCAAACTTTGTTGGAGCAAAAACAGTAATGCAGAAGTGTTTGACAGCCAATAAGCCATAAGATCATTGTCATCTTGATTCTGGACAGCAGTGAAAAAGATGACAGGGAAGAAGTAAGAAAAACTTGATTTAGAGAAGTACTTCAATACTTGAACTTGCTATAACAGAAATAAGGCCACAGCAAAAGTAAAGAATATCTAACAAGAAGATTATGATCACATATTTCAATGGCCGGAGGAACAAGAACAGTTAAACAATGATGCAGGCAACCAAGTCAGCATTAAAGCATGCATGCATATTACTTCTACAACAATAACACAAGCCCTATCCCACTAGGTGGAGTCAGTTAGTACAAAGAATTTCAAACATAGCTTTGTTAATCACATTTATTTGCATACAAATAAAAAATAGTAATAATAAAGAAAGAAGGTGCCCCCGTATCTCCAAATTTGTTAACTTTGTCTTTAACAATCTGTTAGGCACCAAAACAACTTGGAGAACCCGCCCCCAAAAGCTAGCTATTGAGATGGGAGAGCCAAGCCACTTAAGTATTCTATTAGGTAATCCATACTACCCGATGTTGGACTTTGGCATCCCATACTACCAAGTCCCTAACATAGCACCGCCCTTACAGCCGACGTCTCGACGACTGCACTCTACGACGCTTCACTCGGCCTTTTCGATCAGCCCCTCCATAGGTAGCCTCTCTGGTGCATCGACAACCAGCTCTAATACCAATGTTAGGCACCAATGCAGCTTGGAGATCCCGCCCCCAAAAGCTAGCTGTTAAGGTGGGAGAGCCAAGCCACTTAAGTACCCCATCAAACAACCCATACTACCCGATATGAGACTTTGGTATCCCATACTACCAAGTCCCTAACACAATCTCAGCAATTATATATTTTACATTTCATTCCACTACACTTTTGATGTGTGACCAGGAGTTATATATTAGGTTAAGTGAATATGGTTTCAAGTGAATTAAGGTCTGTCAACTCTTAAACTACCATCTGCTTTTTATTGGAAAATGAATTCTTACAATGTCAAACAACAATTAGACAGTAAGAAGCCCACTAATATTGATTGGAAACTTATAATTCCTAAGAGGATGCTCCTGCCTATTGTCACCATTATCTGCAGCTGACATTGCATTAGCTGCAAAGCAACAACTGCCCATCCTCTGCACACTAGGATCCTTCTCTCTATCATAGGCTCATAGGTAAGTTAAAATCAACAAATAAGTAAAGGACAGTTTTTCACTTAGGTTATCAGCCTTTGTAGGATTTATAATATCACTTTCCAAATAATGATACCTATTTCCATGTCTAAGATATCCAACTAAGCCTTCTTATTTTATTCTTGTGTCTCACAGCATATAATTCAGAAAAAAGTGATGCAGTCACCTCAATTGCAGAACCAATCATCTGGATGAGGCGGTCAAATACACTTGTCCTCTCAGCTTCAAATGATTTCCAATGGAGAAGACATTTGTAAATGGTGAAAGCAGCAACAGGCTTTCCATGACTGAACTCGATATTTTTCATAACACAGTTGATTAGTGCATCAACATTTTCCTACAGTGAAACAAGAAAAGGTTTGTGAAACAGTATTTTGCATAAACAATTATGAGCATATAACTTCTAAACACATACATGCTGACGTTCAATATATGATCTCCTTAATTTGCCATCAGACTCTGTACCAAACTTTTTGACTGGTGTTGTAAGATTATGTGCTTCCTGTTGAGACAACTAATTTTACATTCCACTAAACATAAAATAGAATATAAGCAGTAACAGTGAACTTATTAAAAAGAAGATAAAAAGAGTAGCAAACAATGTGCTTACAACTGCTTTATGCTCTTCCACTGCATGGTGACCGTTTTCCATCTTCTGAAGATAAAAAATGTCATTATCATGTGAGACGCACACTTACAGACAAGAAATAAAGATTACATAATTCAGCAAACAGAAGCAACCTCATCTGCAGGGGTTGAGAGATGCTCTGACATTTTTTTCACAGTTGGGTTTAGCAAAGATTGTTGCCGAAGAATCTGGTTTTCAGTTTCAATGTCTGAGAATTTCTCTTCAAGCCTGTCATTATGAAAAGAAAAGTGAAAAGCGATCCGGAATATGGATATCTTGGAACTACAAATGGAGACTACGGATGGATACTATTCAACCACTGAAAAGAAATGGTCCATATGATATGAGCTTAACATTTATCAGAAACCAACAATGTTTAATCACAAACAAAACCTTTGCATAGCAGTCTTCAACAGGATTATCTTTGATTCTGCTTCCAAGGCTTGCTTCAATCTTTCTTCACTAACTTTGTTTGCCTCTTCAAACCTTTTTTCTGTTTCATCAATTTTCTTTTCCAGTGAACTCACCAACGTCTGTAAAAGACTCCAAGAAGCACATTAGTAAATAGAAATGGCCAGCCATCTTTTCCAAAACTATGAATATTCTTGTGATGTATCAATACAGATAGACTGCTTCTTTTAATAAAGAGCAGATATTCATGGCCATAACCAGCTTACCTTGAGTTTCTCATTTTCAGTAGTGAGCTTCTCCAACAGTGCATTATCAACAACTGGAACCTCCTGTATGACAGGCTCTCTCTCTGCTGCCCTTTTTGCAGCCTCTCGCTCCTTTTCAAGCAGTACTTTGGTCTCTTTAAACTGAAGTTGCATCTCTTGCAAAGCAGATTGTAATCTTTCATTTTCTTGTGTTTTTGCTTCTTCCATGTCAACCTACATTTATTAAAAATAATAAATGAAAGGGTATTTGGAACTTTTGCAAGTAATATATACACATGCTCATCACTCTCTAACATGTTTATTTAACAAAACAAACAAAATTTCTCCTTTCAACAATTAGACATGCCAAGTTTACTCCACTAACAATTTTCTAAACAACTATAAATCTATAAAGAATATTCATAATACACTATGCTGGAAGAGTGCCACACTGAAACAATCAATCTGGTAGCAAAGTCAAAATCATTTACCCTCAATCGTTTCTCCAGCTGCAACCTTAATGTAAGGTCTTCGACTTGCTTTTCAAGCTTATTTTTAGCAGCTTGGAGAGCTCCAGTTTCCCTTGCAGCCTGCAATGAAATTAAAATACAAGACTATAAAAATCCAAGTGCTGGATAACAAATACAATAGAAGCGAATAGCTGGCAATCATAAACATATAATAAAGTGACATCTCCACTAAGCACCATACTTGACAACATTGTAGTATTTGAGGTAGCAACAGTTACCAAACACCTTTTTGAAAAATTGGAGGAGAGGATAAAAATATCACAAATAGTATGGATCAAGAAAGTCATAGGGATGGTGTTGGTTACTATAAGACCAAATATCACAAGGGTGTTATTATAGGTAGCTCTGATTGAGAATTCAAGAGAAAATAACACATATAGGCATGGAAAGAGAAACCTCTGGCTGGAAGAGACGGATACTAAAGTTGTTCACACTTCATAGTACTGGTGCAAGTGGCAGCTAATGGCTTCAACCGTAGCCTACTAAAGGTGAGATTTAATATTCTAGAATGAGTACCGGTGGGAGGTGAAGTAAGATGACAGGAACCTTTTTTGCTATGTATCAAAACTTCCCCATATTTCCTTCTGACAATGCCCCAAAAGTGGGGCGGAAAAATTGTCTTAAGTAACTATATGCTACTTACAAAAGTGGGCTTATGACTATAATCCTAATGTCAATATAGAAACCTAGCAATTTCATCAAGGAGTAGACTTATCTATAGTTCCTTATATCTTTGCTATTAGGTTTTCCATTAAAAATAGGACATGTATAAAAAGTTCCTCTAAAAACCAATCATGCAATGCTGAGTTGTAAAAAATAAATAGTTATATTTAAAGAAGATACACTTGTCATGTTTTAACTAGAAAACCTGATATCAAAGATACAAGGAAATGTCCTTAAGTGTGACCTTTCATCAAATTCCAAACTCACTTTTAATAACTACCATCTTAAGTCCTATCAATTTTATTTAAAAATTCATCATATTACTTCATATATATCGTTAAATTGAAATCAGAGGTTTATGAAGGGGAAAAAGTGTGGGTACCATCTTGAGCTTTCGTAATTCGCGCCGAGCAACTTTTCCTCTCCACGCACATTGTGTTGTAATTGCTGCTTTCTTCAAGTCCATAAAATGATGTTGATCCAAGTATTTCCGGCAATGGCTCTACAATACACAACATAATTGGATATCTTGTTGACAAAAGCATATAAAACCCCAAAAATTTTAAGCTATGCTAAGCAAAAATTATTCTTGCAGGACATGTATGGATAACTTCCTAAGAAAAGCATAATTTATATATGTACTCTATATATAGATATATATATATATATATAGAGAGAGAGAGAGAGATATTCAAATGGCATAAATGTTTCAATGTCGCATAGTGATGGCTTTTTTTGACATATCCCTTTACCTGTATAACAATTGCTGCTCTAGTCTGCCTCCTAAAGCGTAGCTCAGAACGAGCAATCATACCCCGCATACCAGTTTGAATAGAAACGGCAGAGGCGTACAATTCTTTGTATGCCTCCCTAGCAACATGCATGCGGAAATACTTCTGAATCATCAAACTAGAAGCCTCCTGCTGCTTTCCTTCATAAACATAACGAGCAAGTTGTCCTGCAATAAGCATTGAAAACTTATGAGACTTCATATTATGAGACTTCATAAGTTTCCATTAATCCCATAATTTTGTAAGATAACATTTCAAAAAGCATAAGCAGAGACCTCTGCATGCAGCTTGAATCTTTATAGCAGACAAACGGAGCAAGACAAAAGTTCGGCGTGCCAAATAGGAACGAACTTTCCTCTGAATTATGCTTGCTGACCTTCCCAAGATCTCACTCCTACGGGTGTCAAGTTCTGCCATTTGACCAGCTCGAAGAAACACCTTTGTTTTACCAATCTACAGAAAGACACAGAATCAGTGAAATAACTCAAAAAAAGTAAATGTAAGCTTTGTATAGCAAATCAGCAATGGACCATAAATAGCACCGAGCACAAATTGGGCATAATTAGCCAACTAGTGGTGGTAACTAGTAAGAGGGAAGAAATGCAGAAATGTAATGATGTGATGTAAGAGGAAGGAAAAAGAAAGCCAACTGGTGGTCCAAGTAGCAACTCTGAAAGGTAACTAGAGAAGAAATAGTGTATAAGTTATTCAGCATACTCACTAAGGTCATGTGAATTTTCTGGAACTTAACTAATAGTTATTTATCAAAATAATTCTTATTAAATAGATAAAAATATATGATGCCCCATTTCCTAAACAAAGTTGTTTCATTCAAACTCCATTGCTACATACAAGAAACGACTCCTAGAGAATCAAAGGCCTGATCACCCGCTAATAATTACCTGGTAGCCTTGAAGTCCAACCTTCTCTAGAATCCTCTTGCAAGCAGTGATCTCATCAGAACTAAGATAATTAAAACATGAAATAAGTAGAGATAATTTAAAGGAAAAAAAAAAATTTCCAGACAAGAAAGATGACCAACTTTGATACCTTCCATCCAAAGCTTCAGGTGCAAGGAGGCCAAATCTATCCACAAATTCGTCAAAGGTTTTTCTAGTGGGGTATCCAGCACAGCTTATCCTAATTGCCTCCATAACTCCCTAGGGTCACACATAAAATGGAAAAAGCTTAAATTTACATAATCCCAGGGTGACCAATTATAGATATTTGAACTAGCACAGATGATAGTTGTCTTACCCCACAACGCAGTTGCTGCAAAACATTTTTATTCTCAAAGATTGCTGGCTTAAGCAGATTATTGGGCTTTACACAACGAATGTAGTGTGGCTCAGTGGCGCTGAGAGTTTCAAGTAGAGATTGCAATTGTTGCTGCAGCCAAAATGAAAGAGGATTTTTCAAAACAAAAAAGATTAAGCAAGATAATCAAATTACTTCAAAAAAAAAAAAGGACGGGAGGGGGGACACTAACCTTAAATCGAGAACCTATTGATGAGAACTTTGATTTGGCTGATTCCTCAGGTGAAGGGGGAAACAAACCAGATACAAAGGGGCATTTCGAAGCATTAAGAAGGGCCTGATGTTCCGCAACAACATAATCTTTGTTCTTGTCCAGGAACAACTCAGTTTGATAAGTGACCTAAAATGGTCATCAATTAGGTGTACGTATTTGAAATAAATCACATATAGCTTTCTGGACCTATATTCTACAATTGAAATATCCTTTACATTTTAGGTTCATATAACTACCAACAATCCCAACTTACATCACCAGCATAATGGCAAATTGTGAAGTCGCTACGCGCTAATTTGGGCTTGCTGAACCTTTTATGGTTTTTGAATGTCTGATACAGCTTTTGGGCAAAAGTTTCATGTGTTGATCTAGGAAACATACTGCAAAACACATACATCTATCTCAGCACAGACAAGATAGTTCAAAAACGGGAACAAGATAAAATGAAGAGTTAAGCCAGTGGCCAGGAGATATTAAAATTCATTATACCAATCGAAGGTACTAGTACTTACCAAGCTTCATCCAAAAGAGCAATAATGCCGCCAGGTTTCTGAGAATAAATAGATATGAAAAATGAAGACAAATCAGAAGAAATAAAAATAATTAATAATATATTTACTAATGACAAACTGCACATACAATATTATCTTTTCAGTCTGTCAGCAGGAAAAACAGCAAAATTGCGAATAAAGCTTGACAAATTACAAGATCTATTGTTCTATTTAGGGGAGGTAGAAAGGAACAGGCAATGCATCTATATGTTCATAAGTTGCAAAACCTAGTCAGATCTTAGTTTCTTTTCATTATCTTTGCAAGTTGTTATCAAAATCTAGTCCCTTAATGGGCACAAGCCAAAATAATACAAACATATAAATTATTTGAAAAAAATATTTTTCTTTTCTTCCTTTGAACTTAAATCTTGATGTCACACTTCACCATCAAATATTAGAATGTTAAAATTCATTTTAGAAGTAATTCAACTAGGCTATATAGTTTCTTTTCCAAGTCTAAGATGAAAACAACTATGCCGAAAAATGTAAAAACTACAGTCAGCATCTTTTTCACCAAAGTCTACTATACTGAATGCAAATTCATCCATTTTTTACCACCAGATGAAACTGCCACTTGAACTTTTATTTAGTTCTATTTTATGGTAAAATGAAGCTACAGAGTCATTTTAGCTATATGAGATGCCTCAACCACATAATACCGCCATATCATTGTGCTTCCAAAAATCAACATGCCAGTTTATCAATGTTATATACAACCACATTTATCACACAAACTAAACCATGAAAAATTTATAAGCCCTCCCCACCACATTTAATACATAATTTTTGCCAGGAATGAGTATCTTATACAAAATATGCTAGAAGAGACAACTTCAATCATCAGAACATTTGTGGAGATAGAAAGAAAAACCTTTTCAATGAGATCCAGAATATCTTGATTGTCAACAAATTCGATGTAACTCCAATCAATCTCCTCTTTTTTGTATTCTTCTTGCTCCATTTTAAAAACATGCTGCAGAACAAGATCTTTGAACATTAAAAGAGCATGTATAAAATAAAGACAAACTTAACTGTGTTTATCTGTGTTTTCAATGTACAAAGACTGATAAAATGCCAGCAATTCTACAGAAAATAGATATCTCTTTCACCGACCAACCTGATTAAAATGTTGCTGAAGCTTTTCATTTGTCAAATTAATACAAAATTGCTCAAAACTGCAAAGTACACAAAATAACTAGGTATTATGTAAGAGCCAAAACTATTCATGAACATGGTGGTATTGATGAAACAGCTCAGCCTTACCAGACAATGGCTTAAATCTGTAAGTTGTTCCCACATCACCAACAAAAAGGAGGGAAAAAAGAAGGTTTTTAAAATTAATGGCCTAATCTCTAGAACCCACCCCGGACATTCACAAAATGATAACGGTTTGGATGAACCTAAAATCCACATAACAGTGTAGAAAATTATTAAAAATAACTAGAATTACGATAGGATCACAGGATGATATAAACATGATATATCTGGAGAAGAAGACAACAGCAATGTCATAAGTTAAGCTTCATCCCAAAGACCTTTCTTTACCTCATCCTTACAATTAACTCCTACATGAAGAATAATAACATAAAAAGCATGTTATTTGTGACATTTATGCATACATAGAACCTAATTCGATATTATTAAATTCCCAATAACATACAAGACAACCAAATTTTAGCTGAGTCTAAAATCACCCACAATTAACATTCACATATAAAATTAAAATCAAGTCAATCAAGTCTAAGGACCATCAAGTCAAGTCATGATAAATTGACTGCAAATCTATAAACTAGTCCATCAAGTCAGGTTAAATTGACTGCAGAAGCTTTAACATTTCTTTAAATTAAGGTTGCCCAAATTGTCTAAGGACCAATCCCCATCAAAATATGGAGATTCCCAGTCTCAAATTATGCAAGCAAGACGATTCATAATGTAGAAGCTCACAGCTACTTGTGTAGACTACATAACTGATTGATGAGCAGGCATAAATAAAATCAGTTTCATTTAATAGGTAACCCAACCAACATAAAGGGATCATCACATAAAAATTACAGGTCAAAAGGCATATTGCCACAGATTTCTAACTAAGCATGGGCTACATGCGATCACCAACTCGTTCTAGAATTTCAATGAATAAGACAACCTAAGGAGGACACCAATGACTACCGACAAATCTGTAAAAATCTTTGAATTCACTGATATCTTCCAGAGGCTGATCTATGACTACACCATAAAAAGTTTTATCAGTTAAGCACCTGTTAGTCTTGAAACTCTCAAAACCATAAATATCCAGCACGCCAATTAAAGACTTTGACTCAGGATCTTGACCAATTGAATTATTAATGTTTTCCACCAGCCTGCAAAAACATAACAGAAAATTTCAGAAACACATTCATGCTTGACGCAAATTGACCAAATGAACCACAAACTCTAGTGCAGGCTCAAACTAATATATCCTTGGGCACTTTGCTCAATGGCTTACCAGTCAAACAACCTTGAGTACACAATTTTAGCCAAAGCATCTCGGCTGAGTGTAGCAGCTTCTGGATCCAAAGATTTTATAATTGTTTCATCACGAGTAACAATTACCCGTTTGCAAAGAGAATCTTCAAGAGCCTTTGCATCACACCTGAAGAATGATTATAAACCAAGGATTCAACATGGATAGGATGTGAATGAAAACCTTGCAAAGAATAATTCTTCTAAACAATGCAAGTGTGCAAGATTGCTCACATGAAAAGCTCAGCAGCAGTTTGTAGATGGAACCGAGATTTTTCATCCTTGAGTACAGATGAGTCTATTTCCTTCCCTTTAGCAAATTCAATGTTTCCAAGATGCAAAATTGCCGCAACCACTCGAAATATTGCATCCTGAAAAGATTATAGAAAAAGTAAATGGAAAAGCATAACACAGAAGCACAGATCATATTTGAAAATTTGCATCATGAACTTGAAGAAACTCCAAAAATACCTGCTCCTGAGAACTTATTCCAACAACATCCATTGCTCTCCTTGTTGCAATATATTCTTTAGATTCATCAAGCCCTTCTAACTCAAAGCAATTTGATTGATTGAGATAATGAAACATTACCGGCTTTCCCAATTTGTACTTCTGAACTTCCTGTAAAAAGAAGAAAACAATAGCACAAGGAATAGAAGTAAAAATTTACCAAATATAGCTATTGCATATAATTAAAAAAATTAAAGCATATGAACAAGGAATTCTCCGTACTTATAAATGATTCTTTCAGATCTTTCTGATAATCTAATCAAGATTACCTCAGGAGGTCCAGCACAGAGCATGTAGAAACAATGGTAATTCCTCTCTGGATCTGACACCTGGCAAACACGTGATCTTTCCAGGAGATAAGTTCTTATAGCAGCTCCTGAAATTCTCCCCATCTGATCAAATTGAATCTCCACAAATTTACCAAAACGACTGCAAAAGTAACAAGTAAAAATGTAATACAAATAAACGAGATAGTACATCATAAAATTTGCAAAAAATCTACATAAGAATAAAACTTTTGTATATCTTCCCACCTTGAATTATTGTTCCTAACAGTCTTTGCATTGCCAAAGGCTTCCAAAACAGGATTAGACTGCCAATCAAGGTGAAAGAAAGGGGTGAAGAGGCAAGTTAGATGGATATAGATTAAGATCATAAGAAATTAGATGCTGGAAAAGTTTATAAAAGTAAATAAATAAATAAATGACCATTAGTCAAATTAGCATACTTAAGAACTAATACTGTATGAACTTAATTTTCTTACCTCCAGTACTTTCTGCTCAACAGTCCTACCTTCAGCAACAGCTCTGCCTCCCATGTAAGCAAGATAACGCATCAGTAATTTAGTGCTTTCTGTTTTACCAGCCCCACTTTCACCACTGACCAATATTGATTGGCTGATTCCCTCATTAACCATAAGCCTATATCCACAATTATTTCAGTGATCAGGACTTCAAAAATAATTAGATGTGCTAACTAAAGGACACTCAAAAATTACCTATATGCAGCATCTGCAACAGCAAAGGGATGTGGACTCAGCTCACCGAAAGCTGCTCCTTTATATTGTGCCATCATATGGCTATCATATAAATGAGGAAGCTTTATAAAAGGGTTCACAGCAATCAATATATTCCCAGTGTAAGTCTGTAAGCACAATTCTGCTATTAGTACATGTAAAGAAAGCATGAATACATAACATTACTACAAACAAACAAAAAGAATAAAGATGTGTCAAGATACATTTCCCCACAAAAGGGAGAAAATATTAGGAAAGTTGGCATCTGAAATGCATACATAAATTTCATTGATATCATATCTTGATCTCAGGTTGTCCAGCACTCCAGGTTCATGCAGATAAGCAAGCTTTGTCATATCATCCACTCCACATGGTGGCACCTCAGTATCTTTAGGATGAATATTGGAAGCTTTAACAACAACCTGCATATTTCAAGACCAAAAGAGATGAGGAAAAAAAAAATCACAATGTTAAAGCATCACATAGTACTAGGTCAAAAAAATCCATATCTATTATACCTATTAAGCTAGGCATACAGCAAATCAAATATAAAATGTTATACTAATTGTTCCTATCTTCATCACATTATCCTTCAAGGTATTAATGATTAAGAATTTAAAGCACTCAAAAGTAAAAGTGATAAGTTCAAATAATAAGAATTAAAAGATTGATGACAGAAGGGTTCATTTTCAATAAATATAATAATACTCACCGTCTTCCCTGAAGTGCAAAGGACTTTGATTTCTTCTCCATTAACCTCCACAACCTCACCATCTATCCAAGCTATGTCAGGATCCTCTACCCAAACATGGGACCCAACAACAGGATTGGCAGCAGCAACCTACAATGCAGAGTGTGATAACAGAATTATACATCCATGTTTCCTCTTCAATATTTAATGTGCTTCAATAATCCCTAGAAGTAACAAAAACAAGATTCTGTATATTCACACTAGAAAATGTTAATAAAAAATAATTGCTTATTTTGACCCAAAAAGAAAGTTAAATTTTTCATGGATACCCAACATGAGTTTGACTCAAGCTGCAAGCAGTAATTCATGTATCTTACCTCAAATCAAAGTTGCCACACTAGTCATTAGACTCATGTAGTTGATAGCATCAATAGACATCCTATTACCATAAATTAGTTCAGATATGTACTAGAACAAATTTAAGAAGACAGTTGGAGTTCCAGTCTTCCATCTTTACTTTTCTGGCTATTACTTTTTTCCTACTATAAAATGGCAACTATGCAATTTTTAACTACTAATTTCATCAGTGTCAACTGTAAGTTAATTAATTCAATGGAGGAGGCCTCTCAACTCATCCCTAAGTCCATCAATTGATCTTCAACAAGCTGATTGCAACAAGAACCATAAGACAATATATAACAAAATCTAGTATTGGAATCAACACTGATATAAGATTAAGAAAGAACAAATAAGTGAAGCAGGTGGCCCCAAAAAAATTGTAATTCAAAGACTAGAACAGAAGATTAAGCTTCATGGAAAATAATCCAGTAAACACTTAATAAAAACAGATGATATTTATGAGAGCAAGAACATCGAGGACAAAAAATGAAATACACAAGGGTTACTGTTACCAATATAAAACAGACATAATTGAAATTTAAGACAAAGGAAGTGCTAATGAGCAATTAAATAGCACAGACAGCCGTTAGCATAACAAAGAAAGACATAAAAATGTCTTCCTCACACAAGCAAATTCCCCCCTCAAGTATGTTGCTTTGAAGTTAAGCCTCAAAAGTGAGGCATGATTTCTTTGATTAAGTTACCAGTTCAGGGAGACAAAAAAATGTGTAAAGCTCAATTGTAATATTGAACTACATTCAAAGACCAAACAATGCTCTTATTTCTTTAGTCGTTGAAAATCTATCAAACCAGTCAGCGATGCACCAACAAGACTGCAATGTTGGAATTGGCAGCCCAGGGCCCACAAGGGTCTTATTTCAAGAAACAGTCCAATGTTGCTCAAGCTAAGTTAATCAATAATCCTATGAGGCAACCATCAGAAGAATCCACGGAACAGTAGTCACAATTCAAGGTTAAATAAGTTTAAAATAGATTAAAATCCAGATCAAGCGAGCGCAAATTAACAGGCATTCTTCCCAGACTGAGGCCTAGTGGCCAGAAATTTGTGCTTCCTGTTTCCCCAAATAGCATAGCGAAGAAGCAAAGCATCATCCCCTAGAAAATGGGCCCGTAAAGTGTTGTTTGGTAAATGAAAATGGTTACATCAATAAAATAAAATAAAAGTATCCCATTTTGAACTAGATCAAAATCTATCAGATAAACGACTTCTAAGAAAACTAGAGATCCAATTCTGACTCTAGGAAATAACAGGTCAGTTAATTGATTGAGAAGCACAAGCCTCTTATCCACAAATCCATTGCAACGAAGTGGGATTTCCGGTCATTAATGGAACGCGAGACCTTGAATTGACCCAATCAATACCATAAGAAACCCAGATAAGTGAGCAAAAAATACCATGTTGTGGGAGATTGATCGGATCAAGAACTAAGATGGCTCCCGGATCTAATTCCAATTCCTCCAACGGCTACACTCATCAACTCGAAATCAAAGATCTCTGCACTTCCCCTCCTCGTGGTCTAGCACAACTTCTATTGATACGTGCTTTGAAACAATTCGAAACAATGATTGAAAAAATATGAACTGAATATTTATGTACTGACGAAAAAGAAAAAGAAATGAGAAGCTTAAACCCTTCAACAAGACCAAAACTTTTGAAGAAGAGATTAAGCCCTCGTCTGCTTTAACAGCAGACCTTGCTTCTTCTAATATGGGGTGTTCTGTTTTGGCGTGTTCTCTTCTGTTTCTTCCTTGCTTACCATCTCACCATCTTTGTCTTCCGGACTAAGTTTATTAGTTAACGAAAATTTGGATGTGGAATTAGCAGAAGAATTAAGGTAAATAAAGCGTCGTCTTTAGAAATTGGAATCCCTAGAATACCCTTTGATGGTGGCATGAATTACGACGACGATTCAGACGAAGTCAAATAGTGTCCAAATCTAATATTACTCTTACAAAAATCAAAACGAAGGAGGCGCTTCGATTCTAAAAAGAAAATCTAATGTAATTGACTAAATTGGTATCCACTATATCTATGTCTATGTTTATGTGTCCAAATGGTGTTGCGTGGACTCACTCTATACGTGTAATCAAACCTTGTCTACGGATGTTATTGGTCTCAGTGGTCTTTTTTTTTTTTTCTTAAAGTAAATTAAGGAGTTGATTTTAAAGTAGCAATTTTTCAAAAACAATTAGTGTTTGAAGATATTTTAGTTTTAATTATTTTTTACTCGTATAACTCTTGACTGATGTTGTACGCTTACTTATATGCTTTTAATTCTCAAATGATGTCATTTTGTATCAAATTTTTATTTTAATGCATTGGAAGATGACAATTTTTTGGAGGAACTTTTTTTTTAATCGGAAAACAGTTTTTTGAACTAAGTAAACAGTTTTTATTTTTAGATGACTGAATTAAACCAAAAAAAACTAATATTTCAATAATTAGGATATTAATTTATTTTTATTGTTGAGATAAAATGATGATTATATTCAAGAATTTTCGCCATATGAAATTGTTTATGAAAATTAAAAATTATAAAATAATGAATCCTATAATATCATAACATATTACTGAGTAAGGTGAAATAAATAATATTATAGATTACAATTTTTATTTAAAGAATATTATTTTTTTTATATTTACCTCTTATTGTTGAATTAAAATATTAAATAAACACTAGTGGTTAAAAAAAATAATAATAATATGATAGGTATCAATGAAACCAAATTGACGGAAGTGATTTGTCGACATGACAAAACATTCGCTTTGTCTATGATATATGTCCACACGTACGTACAAAAAGTGATTTAGTTGGTAATTGTGTTTTAGCTTAGTAATTGAAAAATCTCTATAATATTACGAGAAAGAGGTAATTTTTATGTCAGTATCTCGAACTCAATAAATATAAAAATATTCATAGTGATATTGATTAATTTTACTTTCTTTGGTCAAATGACATTTCAGTGAAACTGTACACAAATCATGTTAATTCATTTCTTTAATATCATTGAGCAAAAGTCGTCATCTTGAATCTAAAAATTGATCAAGATTAAAATTTAAACATATAACAATATTTCTAACTACTTGGGTGCGCCAATAAATATTTAAAATATATATATATCGTTAGTTGTCTAATCGCAATCAGATGATTGACAAGAGATACAAATTAGTTTTAGTACTTACTTGAAATGATGTCAGTATTCATTATGATAGTGAATGTAATTTTTCCATGTAGTTCTATTTTATTTCCTAAACCTACTAACCCTTTGAACCTAATTTAAGTAATTACTTGAAGTGGCTTAGTGATAACAGATGTTTAAATTATTTATCAATTCTGATGTTTAATTTACCATATTATCCTTTTGAGGGAAACTAAATTGTTTTAATAAGCGATTTGGCTCGTCATGTAATTTTCATAGCAATTTAGATTAGAGTTGGTTGAATTGTATTAATGTCACATCCCAAAAATTGAGCATGTGAAAAGATACTACTCATTTGATATAATTCTCAAACATACGTTATATACATATATTCTGTAAGGTTTTACATTCAACCTTAATCATTCATTCCACACTACAGAATTATATTCTTCTGATAAGCAAATATAGACATACATAGTCTGATATTTCTATCTCATCGCAAGCCTAGAAGACCTATAGAAAGTACAGAGCGTTTCTAGGGTCCACATTAATAAGTACTGGTATCCCACCAGACAGAAATAGAGAATAATCCCAAGGGGCTTCTAATCTTCAAACGGATACTCTTGTTCTTTATTTTCTGTATCTGAAAAAAATAATCATAGGGAGTGTGAGTTTATTTAAAAACTCAGTAAGTAAATAACTGTACTATATAAAATATCAAAAGTACAAATACCACATTTACTCATATAATTAATTGTCTTATACATCGAGTAGTATGGGATTCTAACCCTTTCAAACTCATGAATAAGATTTCATAGATATACACCGAGTAGTATGGGACTCTAACCCTTTCAAACTCGTGAATAAGATCTCATAGGTATACGCCGAGTAGTATGGGACTCTAACCCTTTCAACTCGTGTATAGGTTTCATAGATATGCACTGAGTAGTATGGGACTTTAACCCTTTCAAACTCGTGTATAAGATTTCTTAGATATGCACTGAGTAGTATGGGACTTTAACCCTTTCAAACTTGTGTATAAGATTTCTTAGATATACACCGAGTAGTATGGGACTTTAACCCTTTCACACTCGTGTATTAGATCCCGTAGATCTTTACTCATTAATAAAATAGTGAGAATTCATCACATAGTACAATTGTCATGAAATAAATAATTTCTTCATACTCTTATTTCTACTGATCATCATATACTCCCATATGAAAAATTAATTGCTTATTATCCAAATAATATTGTAAATGGGACTTATATTGTACTTTGACTAGTAATATCAAATTAGCTGAGCAAGGTTATTCACTCACCTTGATGTTTGTCCAAGTTTACCTTGTTCCACACTAGAATTTGTGTAGGAAAATTTCCTAGTAAAATATATTACAAGGAATCATAAGAAAGGAAACAAAATCACGAAAATACGTAAAATTTTCTGACTGCTACAGTAACGGGTTGCTACAGTACGGTTTGCTACAGTGTCGGTTCGCTACAGTAACGTTGACTGCTACAGTACCGTTGACTGCCGACACTACAGTACTGCTACAGTAACCCGAAGAAAATTTTCCAGATTTTGTTTCGAAATTTCTGGTCGCTACAGTAACTCGGTTTTTGCAGAAATTTCTAACAATTTCATCCTTTCCTTTCTTGTTTCAAAACCAGAATTTCAACTATTTTAACCGATTATAACTCAAATATAACTTCTAAAACAACTGAGATTCATGAATTATCATCAAAATCTTCAAGAACAAAACCTCCTCTGATCTTCTACATAAACTGAAATTTAAGAAAAATAATCGGATTAAAGCTTACCTTTGATCCTTACAAAGCTTTTGGACCGAACAAATAATCGAACTTCTGAAGATCAAAGAAAGGATTTGAGAAGAAAATGAAGAACTGAGAGAGAAATGCTTTTCTGCTTCCTTCGGCTGAGTGAAAATGAGGGGTACTATTGAAACTTTATATTAAATATTTCTAATGGGTTATTCAATAACCCATGGGTATCCATAACCCAACATCCAAACCCATCCAGTCAATTTATAATAAATGGATTAATTGACCATTCTGAAACCACTTTTCCATGAATTTCACCATTCTTAGAATATATCCCTCATTGTGCAAATATTTAGTCCAGTCATTTAACTCAATTTTCATAAATAATATTCAAAGAGAACAATTAAATGTGAAAATTAAAAATGACCAAAATAAATAACTAAAGTAACGTTGTAGAATTCTAAAATACTCTTAAGCGAATTATATTCTGAAATTAACGGGTATTACAATTAATCTGTTATTTAAAAAAATGTGTGTCCAGAATTTGAAAATAACAAATTCGGTTAATTTTTGGTTGTATGTACTTGAGATCCTTTCTTCTTCTTCAACAATTAGATAAAGTCAAAAGAAAGAGTGGATTAAAAAAAATCAACTTTAATTGAGTAGCATTGGATTTGGATGAGAGAATTATACATGGCAGCTCCTTTTTAAATTCATGATATCGGCATTTAGTAATATTGTCATTCAATGTTTATGACTTAATTTAATTTATTTTTAAATATCTATAATAAATTTCATATAAATAATGTTTAATTGTAAAATTATAAATAGTAATAATACTTAATTTTTAAGTATTATTAAAAAAATAATATTTTTATAATTGAAATGAAATATGTATTATACTTTCAGAGATTTTAGTGTTACTGTTATTTATATTTTGACAAGTAGATGACTTTTATATAAAGTTTAGAATCAACTTAATTATAACATACAATTAAACTATGTAATTTTTATTAAAGATACATTTGATTGAAAAAGTGGATATGAAGTTGGTTTAATTGTATTGGACAAAACAACAACACCAAAAAAAAAAGAATATACGAAGTGGAATTGAAATAATAATGGTGGATTATTCCAAGGGCACACGGTAAATAATGAATGGTTGTTGGCCGAGGGTAGTTATTACAGTAATTAATGGTTAGAGTAAAAGAGGTCAACTAATTATGTAATTATGAGATTATTTCTTTGAGGAGACTCCAGACTATCTTATTTTACGGAGAAGATGGCAGAAGTGTGGATTCGGAAGAGTGGTCAGGGCATTTGAGGAATACCACATGAAATATTATCTTAATCATTATTAATCAGATAAATAAATAAATAAAGAATTGATGAAGCAAGAACAAGTTAGCACATGAGAAAAGAGGCGATTCAATTAAAGTGAGCCACGTGTGAAACAAGTATATTCGCCCGTTTGTCCTGAACTCTTGGTGCTGACGCGGCTGCATGGGACCCACATATGAGTTAGGGATTTTGATTTTAATGAAACAAAATATAAAAGCGCGTTTTTGACCCTGAGATGAGACAGCTTATTTCACACATTTTAACGGGTTGCGTTCAAACGGGCATTACCTTTTTTCTTTTTCTTTCAGTTTTTATATTTCAAGCAGAAGAAATAAATAGATTGTGTAGGATGATGCAGACATGCAGTGTCCAGCGGTGCAATGTCAGCCGTTGGATTGCCACTGAATTCTCCTGCCTTCATGGTGGGATGATAGCTACTTTGGCTGACTCATCAGAACAATGGCGTCACCGTCAACGCCTTGATATACGGATTTGGGGCCTCAACGGCCCACATTCGTGCCCTACTAAAAGTAAAAAGGACATTTTGCTCGTTGGTGAGAAAAAGATAAAAAGGAAAGAAAAAGATGAAATAGTTTAGATTGTTATAGGATTGAAGTACAGGCGCATATTATCTTTTGATATGATTTCGTTCTACTTTGAGATTTCAAAATTAAATAGGGTTATACGAGTTCTTTGTTGAACTAGACATGATCTTCAAACTCCAAGGTCAACTACGTGCCCGAAACAAATAAATAAACTTTATCTTTTAACGCAAATTGGGTTAGCTACCTCAATGGGTATTTTTCCATCGAGTTCTATAAATTTATAGCAAATAAAACGTAACTTCTCACCGGCGACTGAGAGAGAACTTTTTGGACTAGGCCTTAAAATAACAGTTTTCCCTTTATATCCAGGCCTATGTCAACCTCATATAACACAGTTTTCTTCGTTGCCACTTGCTTTCTTCGTTGCCACTTGCCACACCTCTTTCTTCTTTACTACACATCAATTTCATATTTCGACCATAAAACTAATCATGCATGGAAAGAACCATAACACACTGTTATGGGTTGATACTTCCCACGGAAAATAAAGAGGAAGCCAGCTTCCCAAATCAAGTTTACTAGCCAATGGCATGATTTAACTGGAAGCAGCAAGACACCATAAAAATTACAGTTACTACCAGAATGAACACCGGCGCCAACCTCAACTGCTTCAAAGGACTCTCATTCCTAACGTCTGCAGCTCCCAAATGAAAGCAAAAACCACCAATTCTGAAATTTGTGGATCCAGTTCATAATGTTATTTATTATAACTTTGACTGCCTTTCCTTCACTTTTAATCCCCTGTAAAATATGGACTCGCTATAATGCTCAACAAACACCGATGATCGCTATGGAAGGCGGTCACCAGGATGGGCCGAACATCAAACACCTGCAGGAAATGCTTGAAGTGGATAACATGCAATTAGAATCACAACTAGTCTTCACCATCTATTTGTATCACACCAGATCATTAAAATACGAATTTAAAAACCAGCAAGTTGTTAACACACTACCTGTTGTATTTTTTTTTAAAAAGCAAAATTGACCTCTTACCAAACAATTTAAATCATATATTGCAAGGTTGATACCAAGAAGTGACAACAGAACCACCCCACCCCCCCCCCCCCCCCCCAAAAAAAAAACCAAGAAAAAAAAAAGGGCAAATGCCTGAGCTAGTATTTATAAACATGCAAAATTACCCGATAATTCATGCAGGCTAATCACTTTAGGGTTGATCTGCCTAACATTTGCAACAAGCTAACCACTAAGTGTAGGAAGTAATCTCAAAGCTCTGCTTCTTCATTTTTATTTGAAATTTTCTTTATTCTCTATCATTTTTTGTTACAGATGGCGAAGTTTGGATTACAATGTGCACCATAGTTATCATTACAATTTATATTGCACAAAATTTGATCTCGATACAGAAAATAAATAATGAAAGCAATTAATAGACTGAAAAATCTGGGTTAACAATCAGAAAGAAACCTTTACTCAACTATGCTACCAATTCACATTTTAAGCTGGAATATATGACTCCAGAATCAATTGTGCTGGGGAGGGTGATCTGATCTCAACAATCAAGTATGTGAACTTCCATTGCTTGTCCACTTGGTCTTTGAACATCTCACAGAAAACTTTCCCATTTCCATGGGGTCCCCGAATATAGAAATTAACCTGTAATCCAATGGACCATGCTTAAACACAATTGATAAAGCTGCCGAACAACCAAAATACAGCAGAAATGCAAATATACACAGAAACAATTCAGAAAAAAGTCTCCAATGACGTCTTCCTATACCTTACTTCTTAGATTTTTTCTCTTAAAATCTTGTCTAATTTTCATCCTTCTATTTTATTTTATTTTTTTTGTGGTGGGGGGGCTTTGGGGGATGGATGGAGAGTTTGCAGAAGAAATTGCTTATACCTCTACATGCTCAACGCCACCTTCATCAGTCCAAACCTTGTTGGGAATTCGTTGACGAGCAGCACGATTTCTACTCTCCTGACCATAGCCAGTAATTGGAGATCCAATCCTCACTCTAACCTGGTACAATACATAGAAACAGAGGTTAGATAATTAACTACTCTTCATTATCACAACTAGCAAAACATCATACAACTTTACATACATCCTCTCTTCATTTATTTATCAATCTCAAAGTTTGTGTTACAGAGATCATAGTTGACTGAAGCATCAGAAAGTCATTTTCTCATCCTTCAATGTTGCAAGACACCAGTTTTCATCAGGTATGTGAAGTACCTAAATCTAAATGAAGGACTTCCAATAAACAAGGGTTTTCACTCATTTGCTGCCTTTTTTGATTTCTACTATGACAAGTAGGACAGTAATAGCAGCATATAGGAATCACTATGCTAAATGAAAATATATACCCAACTATATATGCAGATGTGCCAATGATTTTTTTCTAGGTATCACAGCCTTCAGAGCATCTGTTATTTTATCTCTGCGTATGGAGTAATAGCTTAGTAAAAAAAATCTAAACTCAGAATTAAAAAACCATTAAGATTTGTATGAAGCTTCTCATCACCTACGTAACCTTTATCTCACCAAAACCATTTCTCCCTCCTTAACAGCCATCCCCGGCTTGCTCCCTACTTATGGCGAATGAGAATGATTAGCTTATTTTCATGTCCAATTACAGGTAACTTGTGGGCAGTGGCCCTACCCCTTCAAATATTTAATCTACACAGAAGTGCTTCCTTTTGGTTTTCTTTCTCTGTTCAGGAAAATAGATACAAAAGCAGAGTCACTACCTGATTGTCATTTTGAATTCTGTCCAGAGCCTTGTTAAAGATCTTGTACCTTTACCAATTTTTAAAAATCAGAGTGAGATCAAATAAGGTTAAAATCCTTCAAGAAACAAGATCATAATAATCTTTTAATGACATAAATTCATAAAGAAAATTAAACTATTTACTCTTTGGGTTCAAATATAAGTTCCTTGAAAACAGCATATCCTGCAGCAGCTGCAATTCCAAGCCCAGCAAGAATGACTACGCTGTAGGATGCCCCCTCCACAAATGTTACTGGCTTCTCTGGAATATTATATGTAGGAGCATCAAACGGATCCTCAACAGTTGATATGTCTTTTTTAGTCTGCCATAGCATTGACAATAAAAGTATTACTCATTCAACTGAACTTTGTCAAAAGGTTTATAATACAACCATCCTATGGATTCTAGCAGAACATATTCGCTATTTTCTGTCGTTGATTAGAATATTCTCATATTAAATGACAAATGCTAAAACTAATGCAGCATGACTTTTTTTTTTTTTTTGGGTGACAGCAACCGTTGAAGGTTGGAGTCAAATGGTCCAACTTCAATCAGGAGCACGTGGAAAAGGATGAAATACTCCAATAAAAAGATAAGTTGGAGCTTTTTTTTACAACCCATCCCATCTTGTTCTTGTCTACCATTTAAGAGAAGCTCAAGAACATAGATTAGATTTCTTAATACAACTTGACCTGTTAAAGTAGTCATATATTTGAATCAAGCCAATCAACCCCAATTGAAATAGCCATAACAACTACAGACTTTAAGCATACTTCTTCAACTTGTTCAGTAACCAGAAAACGAGGGAAATTAAATATACAAAAGCACAAAATTAAGCTTAACCTCATTTGTATTTTCTCCTTGTTTGTTTGATGCTCTCGAAGAAATGGATCTTGCAAAGGAAGAACTGATGGAGTTCAGTCCATGGTTCACTCTAAACAGATATGGAGACTGAAAACTGGCTGTACATTTTCTGGCAAACCATCCACTGAATCGAGCAGGCATTCCTACAAATATTGTTCTTAGATATATAACTTTTATAAAACTATGTTAAGATCATACTTCTATGTCCAATGCCTCAGGGGCAAAAAATAAAATCAGGGACTTGCTGTCTGAATATATTTGAGGGGTCATGATCATAAGAAGAGTGACTCATCAAACATTGTTAACTCATATATTCATGAGTGGCAAATGAATTATATGGTTTTTGAGGTAAGGGCCTACTTTACAGATTCAAATGAACAGCAAGGTATGGAAGTTCTGAAACCCAGGATCTCCGCCCAAAAGAAAAGAAAAATCATATTCTTGCAAGAACTTGTGAAAGACATTTTAAAAACTTGGATAAAGATAAAAAAATATGAAGATACACAAGGGTGACCAACCATTTGCTCCAAGTACATCCTGCAGAAAAATAGGAAACTAAAATAAATTGAGTATGAAATTAGACCTTGAATGACAGATAAATGAAATTTAAGAACACATGCATCATTATCACAAAGAAACATAATATCAATAAAAGATACATCACTTTGCAGTTGACAGCTTTGAAGTTTCAAGCAAATGCTCAGTGACATGGCAAAGTACTAACCATGTAAACACTACAGTAGAACAAGTCAAGCTCCCAACATACCTTTCCACTGTATTTTCGTAGGGAAAATTCTTATCATATTTTATTGAAAAAGCTATTTCCAAAATAAAGAATATTTTCAGTTCAAACTGAATGAGAAAAAAATTTTAACCAACTATAAGATTATCATAGCATGCAATGATGCAAGATACTCATAAGATTAAACGTCATTGTGAAATTTGAAGGGATTTAGAGGATAGAGGTGATCTCAACAAAGTTCAAAGTAATATCTAGACTATAACGCATATAGAAACCCCTGAACTTGGTGCATCATACACTGCAGTTATTTCGGCATTAAAAAATTCTGACATTTCAATCCAAACGAAACCTTATTTATATGCTTTCGATATCTAACAATGGAAGAGACGCAATTGTTTGAAGAATAAGAAAATCTTTCAGGTAAAACAAAGCATACACTGGAAGCAAATGCAAGCACAATTTAAAAAAAAGTGACAACTTCACCAAAGACTTCCAAGCAATCAACCAATATCAAAGAAAATTTACCAACAAATATACATTGTTTACCTTCTTAACTTGTCCAAGCCGAGGAACATCAGAAGGCTGCACAGGTCGAGTATTATGTACTAATGATCGCGTTGTTGTGTACTCCCAATGCCTAAGATTCGATAGCAATTTCACTTTGTATGATAGTCGGCTCCCACATAAATCCGAAATATATTTGCACGAACCTGAATTAAAAATCACATCTGATTATAAAGAAATTTGTGGACGACGAAACATACGAGAACCTTCAAATTTCAAAATTTTCCTTCAACTGGATACAGCGTTCCACAAACATTTCCCAAAAAACAAACAAAGATATTTAGGCTATGAGGCTGTGCAGAATACGTTTACCCATGGATATGATATATGGTATCAGCGTCTTCAAAACTCGTTGCCCTGAGATCGTCAGTGAGTGAACAAAGAGAAGAACCCTAAACCCCAGGCCAGAGTTTCAGGAGGACAGTGAGGGCGGGTCGATCTATCCATTTCACTTTTCAGTTTCGGGTGGACCCGACCAGTGATATGGGCCATATTTATGGGCTGTCTTGTAAGATCATTACGGATATTTGCTAATTCGTTTTTTTACGAGGTGAGGTTTTTAGTTTATGAAAATATTTTTTATTTTTTTATTTTTATAAGATATTTTTTGAAATATTAAAAATAATTTTTTATTATTTTTAAATTTAAATATATTTTATTAAATTTAACCAAACACATTCTAAATTTATTTTCCATTTTTAGTTAAAATAATAATAATAAATACTCAAATCAAACGGACCTAAACTGCTAAAAAAAACAAGTTGTGATAATTCAGACACTAATAGGTAAATACTAACTTAATTTCACTCTTGATCCAAGACGTTATTTGCGGTAGTATTTGGGTATCGCTGACTTGACTTTGAATTATACTTATCAAAGAATACATGGAAAACAAAAGAAATCATAATTGATGAGTTAAGTGTTAAAAACAGTAAACATGAATCTGAAAATTTTTTTTTTTTGGTGAAAAAGGAAATGCATTAAAGTAAGAGAGTCAAAGCTCACAAGCCAAATAAGAACAAGCGAACAGCAATTTAAAAGCCAGAACACAGCAGTACAACAAAAACAGACTCCTAACGTGCTACTGTGACGATCTCTATCATATTGACCTTTTACATAAAAAAAAAAAGAAAAAAGAGCAACACTGTAAGTGCTCATAGAGAGTTCTTTAACGCTAGCTTCCTTTGCCAAAAAGTCAGCAACCAAATTCTGAGATATGGGAATTTTTCAAATTTTGAAGTCTTCAAAAGATTAGAGGAGAAGCCTGCAATTGTGCATAACTATAGCAAGAGGGTGAGAATGATTAATATTTCCTAATAGCATGTAATACCCAAGAAAAATAAAATATAAATATTTGTTTACAAACTACTGTTATTATTTCAGTATACAGTACTATTCATCCGTATAATACTATTTACGTATACGATACTGTTCATTTATACAATCGAAATGTCAAGTACTAGATGTTGTTTGGTCATAAGAGGAGAAACTGACGTTTTATGTGTGAAAATATCCTTAGGGACTAAAGTGAAAGGACTGAATTGAAAAGAAACTTAAAGGTTTAAGGCGAAAGGATATTTTTCTCTTTTAAGTTTGTAATAAAAAATTTTCCATCGTGCAGTAACTGCAGTATTAGAAATGTCATTTTCATGAATAGTAAATTGAATATTTTATTAGCGCATAGTGTCAAATAGTACCATTGACTTTTGCTATAAATAGGCCCTTCCATTTCACTTCTAAACTCACACCTTCAACTTCTCTTCTTCTCTCCTTAAGTTTCTCTTACTCCAAAGCTAGGCCTCTGAGATTTTGGGCCTTTCCTTTTCAGCTTAGGTAAGGATACTATGCCCTTTCTATGTCTTTTAAATTTTAGAAGTTAATTTCTTAAGTATGCTCTGTGGTTGCGGCCTTGGCTGATCTTCCACATCAGAAAAACTGTCCTTAGCTGTTTATATGTTATTTTGATTCTCTGATTACCGAAATAGAATGTAAACTGTGAAGAATACATGTCTAGGAAAGTTCTGGCTAAGGAAAGACCTGGTTTTTAAGTGTGTCCAGTGTGACCCTCCACTCTTTCCTGGGAACTTACCTGGTGTACTCTTTTACAGATTGTATTCTCTATTTCTGGTATGAATAGTGATGTACGTATGAATAGTGACCGTACGTATGAATAGTGACCGTATGAATAGTAACCGTATATATGAACAGTAACCGTACATATGAACAGTATCTGTACGAAAACAATCCTGACGTATTTTCTCTAATCTTTCATGAAAATCTCCGTAGCAGAACACTGAAATTCACCTGAGCACTCTTGTCTGTAATGACTTAGAGAAGCGATATTCGTACGGAATCCAGGTGAGTGAAACGACCCCGTGTTAATAGAGTTTTAGCATTACTGGTGATAAAAAGTATGTCGTAGGACACTCCCAAGATTCATAGGGGGAAATTGGATTCAGAATGACGAATCTAAATGAGATAATTAATCCATAAGTATGGATAAAATGAAATAAGTATCTTATGATGATGTGAAATTTGAATGTTTTCAAAAATGGATTAATTGTTATCTTGATATGTGGTTTATAAATCCATAATATAGTTATATACTATACCTGTTATATGGATGAATATTATATTGAGCTTCTGATTATGATATGAAATGCTATTGATTGTGATTGAGCGGGACAGTACCCCCTCTCACGGCAAGGCGGAAAACCCGGTTGACAGGGTGTCTTGACCAATGAGTGTGGAGACAACGATTCCCTCAGTAGGGATATAGCCCGGATTGGTGATAAATCCGTGAGGCGCCCTAGTTAAGAGGATGAGGTTGTGCGTCATGGCGGAAATATACATAATTGGTGAGCCGGCCTGTGTGCGCTCTCCGGGATATATTGCCATTGACGAGTACTAGTAACGTTTGTTGAATTGGATGAATTTTTATCTTGTATGTAAGAGGATGATGTTGTGCGTCATGGCGGAAATATACATAATTGGTGAGCCGGCCTGTGTGCGCTCTCCGGGATATATTGCCATTGACGAGTACTAGTAACGTTTGTTGAATTGGATAAATTTTTGGATGAATTTTTATCTTCTGTCTATTGGTTGAGTATGAGCCTTTGGATATGCTTGCATGACTGGTAATGTATTTGAATTTTATTAATGCGAGGCCGATTCGCTCATTGAGTTTAAAAGCTCACATTGTTTGTACAACATTTTTGTTCAGATCAGGTTGCCATCGAAGAATATCTGCTAGAGGAGTAGATCACTTTGGACCTTCCCGTTGTCGGGTAGACCTCTCTTCTGTTATAGATTATGTTGCTCTGTAATCGTCTAGGACATCTAGTTCAGGGGTTCGACATTTGGCTTGTATGTCAGTATAATAATGTATTTTAAATTGATAATCTATGATTACATGCAAATCATCTCTATGATTTTCAGATAAGAAAATTTGATATATTTATCGGAAGGCTTACAGTGATGAGAGATTCATCATTGTGCCGGTCATGTGCCCAGAAAACGAGTCGTGACAAAGTTGGTATCAGAGCAATGGTTGTTAGGTCTCCTAGTGATTACAGAGCAAGGTAACCTTAGTAGGACCTCCTCTATCGTTGTGAACCCGGGCACAATTATAGAGAGACGGCTCTACTGAAGGTCCTGTAGGATGTTTCCATTTTCTTTCCCTCCGAGACTTATCTCTTCTTAGAAATTATGTTCTCAGTTTTAGTTTTAGACAGATATAGCCACACTTTTGAACTTAGTAAAGGAAAGGTTATTACTTGTTTTGATTCCGTTGTTGTCGGATCAAAATTTTATATGGTGGATTTTATAAGCTGAATTCATGATTGAATTTGTGTAGCTATATTATTTTAGGGTACCAGCCAATAAAAGAAACCACTCGCATTAAAAACAAAAAAAAACTGAAGGATTACATTGCAAAAAAGAAGAAGTTTACTCATGCATGAGTAATCTAAAAGCGAGGTGGTCTTGGATTAGGAGGGTTGTATTGTATCATCACCCCTCGACCATTCCTTGGAGCAAGGGACATAGCAATGTCGCGGAGGGTAGTGTAAATTCCATTCATACAATCAACACTTCTTTGTTGTTGATTGCAGAAGCACTGGGTAGACCAATAGAAGAACCTGTCTATTCTTGAAGTCATTTCTGCATGATTGCGTTTAGTTAACTTCTCCAGGTCTCCTATCATCTTTTTCAGATTTTTCACCTCCTGCTCTAGACAGGCGATTTTGTCCTCCGAGGTATGGCCCGTGCTAGTCTCCTCAGCTTCCTCGATCTTCTTCATTTTCTTCTCCTTCTGCTTCTCTGGAGACCCCTCAAAAGGTCTTTTGCCCTTGTCTTTGCCCAGACTTAAGTTTAAGTCGAGCTCTTCTTCCTTAGCCTCTACTGTGAGATCAATGTACTTCCTTGAGGCCATGATTTAGAAAAATTTAGAAATTTTTGTAAGAGTATGAGGCGAGAGGAATACTGGGGGATTGTAGGCTCGGAGATTATTACTCTTTGTGGTGTGGTAACTGAGAACGCTGAGAAGGTTTTTATAGAGAAAAAATTTGGACTAAGAGACAAAGAAGATATCTCTTCACCGCACCCCTACACGATCAACCTATGGATTTCTGCAAGCTGGAAGCCAAAAGTCTAGGGTAGGCGTGCACACCGATAGCGCGTTGCATTAATGCCAAAACCACGAAAGTCAGTATTCGGTGGATTTGCGGCCGATTTTACTTGGTTTTCCCATTTCTCCCGTTGGCATTTTTCGAAATTCAAAGAAGTTGACGATATAGCCATTAAAGATTGCCTTAGATGCTTTTATGATGAACTGAAATGCATTTCTTTGTTTTATTGTGTTGTTCTTAAGAGCCTTCAGTTGAGTATAATATACATAATTGATTGAATCATGTTGTAATTACATTTATGTATGTTATTCATGCATAATGAGTGAAGGCTACAATCAAGGAGAATATGTGATGATCCTACATATACTCATAGAGATGTGAAATCAAAATGACTTGGATAGAATAAAATGTGTAGATGATGATATATCTTCATGGTTACATATACTTACATATAATGCTCTCGTGGGCAAATGAAAGGCAGTGATTTCCTTACATCATGATAATGCTTAAGGCATGTGACCGTAAGTAGTTAACTTTGTTTTAAAATATATATATTGATATACATATATTATGTGTAAGTCTAGAGTAAAGACACCGATTAGAATCTAAGATACGGCCAATATGAGGCGACCTAATCAT
Source organism: Biancaea sappan (assembly GCA_037074585.1). NCBI lineage: Eukaryota > Viridiplantae > Streptophyta > Magnoliopsida > Fabales > Fabaceae > Biancaea > Biancaea sappan. Next base: position 48,735,987 of record CM073496.1, on the reverse strand, counting down.
AGAGGGACATCGTGATATAGGATTACAGAATAAAACAAGTTTAGAGGGAGAAAATCTCAGACTAAAGAGCGTAGTTAGTCAGAACTTTGCGAAAGGTCAAGATTAGCCGAAATTTTTTTTTTTTTTTTGAGGAAATCTTTGACTTATGTTAATTGCATTAAATTATATTTACTATTTACTTGCATGTCCGACATTAATTGCTGGCATTGCGACGTATGTGATCTGTAAACCTTATAGCGAGCGGCGTGTAGGTTGTGGTGGCTTTAGCTCCAGGGGCTTCGGGTTGTCTATAAATCTTGTATGCCCGTTACTCTACTCATCGCACCAAGCAAACCTACTTCTTTCATTACATACCTATTTCTCAATTTTCATTCCTTTCTCCTTCGAAGTTATTTCTGAGATCCTTAGAGCAATGGCTGATAATAAGTCTTTCAACTTGAATTTTGAGACTGGCAATGTAGAGCTTGATTTAAATCTAAGTCTCGGAGACAACAAAGGGAAGAGACCTGTAGACAGGTCACCAGAAATTAAGAAGAGAAAGAGGGATGTAATAGAGTTGGAGGAGGACAGTACTGCAACATCCTCAGAAAATAAGCTTGCGTTCTTGGAGCGTAAGATCGAAAATCTGGAGCGTAAGATAGAGAGCCTGGAATACAAGACAGAGGACCAGAAGCGACTAATAAATCGTCTCTTTGAAAACTAAGAGAAACTGATAAATCGTCGTTTCGGGGAACTAGCTAATCGAGTTGATAGACATTCAATGTTTGCAACTCAAAATTTTCGTGACCAACAAGCAAGGTGTATTGACTGTATGAACGGAGTGACTTATGCTCTTCGCCAAATTTCTCAGGCGCTTCCTCCAGAAACCCTTTCTAGGCTGCAACGATTAACTTCCTCCTTAAGGTCTGAAGCACCTTCCTCTTCTAGACCTGGAGCACCTTTTACATTTCAAAAGCCTCCTCGTTCTTAATTTATTCTTTCTTTTGTTTGTAGCTAAAGCTACATTTGGTGTAAGCTTCACGTATTAAAATTATCTATGTACTAGAAATAAAATTTAAGTTAGTATCTAGATCTTCTTTGTTGAAGTGATTCATTTTACTGAAAGAACTTGAGGAATGAGAAGATATTGGACTTGTTATATTTCATACTTGATTCTAAAGCACAGTATAGTAATATCTTTTTGACTGAGCAGAGTTACTAAAATGATATTTCATTGCACTTCTGAGCTATGGAGGAATGCTAAATAAGTATTTTATGAACCTATACATAGAGAACTATGGGTTTGCCCTAAGCATTGAAGGGATACGACTCTATATGAGTCATTGAGGTGAGAGGAATTTCTATATATATTTATTTTATAATTATGCGTGAGGAATATGTTATTTACTTAACACATTTTCTAGAATTGTTCTTCTTAGAGATTTATGTAATGATTTCATATAACGCGTTCAGCTGAGAGTATCGCCTTAAGGTAGAAGGATCGCCTTCGGGCAAGAGTATTGCTTATGGCCAAAATGATGCCTTCGGGTAGGGTGCTTGTATTCGTAAAAGTTATAAGCTATGTGTGTGGAAACATGTGTTCTGATATTCAATGTGAACTGGAAAGACCACGTGCCACTTTTGAGATGACACCTATTTGAGGTTTTACATAGAGACAGAGTTCGTCTCTGATTAGGTGGTTTGAGTTTGGTAAAGGTTATGAGGATGAGACACTTTATGGTACAAAAGGTTGTGGAGAAGATTAAACTGATGAGGAAGAGATTACTTGCTGTCTAGAAAAGGCAAAAGTCTTATGCAAATTATTGATAATGTGGTTTAGAGTTCACAGTCAATGGTATAATGTTCTTGTAAATCTCACCAAGGGTGTGATGAGGTTTTGGAAAAAAAGAGATACAAAGAATGAGATATAGACGAAGTAATCACATTTATTTCAGTCTTGAGATGAGTTTTGAATTCGGGGGACCGAATTCTCTTAAGGGGGTGATAATGTAATACCCAAGAAAAATAAAATATAAATATTTGTTTACAAACTACTGTTACTATTTCAGTATATGGTACTATTCACCCGTATAATACTATTTACGTATACGATACTGTTCATTTATACAATCGAAATGTCAAGTACTAGATGTTGTTTGGTCATAAGAGAAAACTAGAAAGAAGTTCGTAGGAGAAACTGACGTTTTATGTGTGAAAATACCCTTAGGGACTAAAGTGAAAGGACTGAATTGAAAAGAAACTTAAAGGTTTAAGGTGAAAGGATATTTTTCTCTTTTAAGTTTCCAATAGTAATAACAGAAAAATTTTCCATCGTACTGAGGTGCACAGTAACTGCATTATTAGAAATGTCATTTTCATGAATAGTAAATTGAATATTTTATTAGCGCATAGTGTCAAATAGTACCCTTGACTTTTGCTATAAATAGGCCCTTCCATTTCACTTCTAAACTCACACCTTCAACTTCTCTTCTTCTCTCCTTAAGTTTCTCTTACTCCAAAGCTAGGCCTCTGAGATTTTGGGCCTTTCCTTTTCAGCTTAGGTAAGGATACTATGCCCTTTCTATGTCTTTTAAATTTTAGAAGTTAATTTCTTAAGTATGCTCTGTGGTTGCGGCCTTGGCTGATCTTCCACATCAGAAAAACTGTCCTTAGCTGTTTATATGTTATTTTGATTCTCTGATTACCGAAATAGAATGTAAACTGTGAAGAATACATGTCTAGGAAAGTTCTGGCTAAGGAAAGACCTGGTTTTTAAGTGTGTCCAGTGTGACCCTCCACTCTTTCCTGGGAACTTACCTGGTGTACTCTTTTACAGATTGTATTCTCTATTTCTGGTATGAATAGTGATGTACGTATGAATAGTGACCGTACGTATGAATAGTGACCATATATATGAACAGTAACCGTACATATGAACAGTATCTGTACGAAAACAATCCTGACGTATTTTCTCTAATCTTTCATGAAAATCTCCGTAGCAGAACACTGAAATTCACCTGAGCACTCTTGTCTGTAATGACTTAGAGAAGCGATATTCGTACGGAATCCAGGTGAGTGAAACGACCCCGTGTTAATAGAGTTTTAGCATTACTGGTGATAAAAAGTATGTCGTAGGACACTCCCAAGATTCATAGGGGGAAATTGGATTCAGAATGACGAATCTAAATGAGATAATTAATCCATAAGTATGGATAAAATGAAATAAGTATCTTATGATGATGTGAAATTTGAATGTTTTCAAAAATGGATTAATTGTTATCTTGATATGTGGTTTATAAATCCATAATATAGTTATATACTATACCTGTTATATGGATGAATATTATATTGAGCTTCTGATTATGATATGAAATGCTATTGATTGTGATTGAGCGGGACAGTACCCCCTCTCAGGCAAGGCGGAAAACCCGGTTGACAGGGTGTCTTGACCAATGAGTGTGGAGACAACGATTCCCTCAGTAGGGATATAGCCCGGATTGGTGATAAATCCGTGAGGCGCCCTAGCTAAGAGGATGAGGTTGTGCGTCATGGCGGAAATATACATAATTGGTGAGCCGGCCTGTGTGCGCTCTCCGGGATATATTGCCATTGACGAGTACTAGTAACGTTTGTTGAATTGGATGAATTTTTATCTTGTATGTAAGAGGATGATGTTGTGCGTCATGGCGGAAATATACATAATTGGTGAGCCGGCCTGTGTGCGCTCTCCGGGATATATTGCCATTGACGAGTACTAGTAACGTTTGTTGAATTGGATAAATTTTTGGATGAATTTTTATCTTCTGTCTATTGGTTGAGTATGAGCCTTTGGATATGCTTGCATGACTGGTAATGTATTTGAATTTTATTAATGCGAGGCCGATTCGCTCATTAAGTTTAAAAGCTCACATTGTTTGTACAACATTTTTGTTCAGATCAGGTTGCCATCGAAGAATATCTGCTAGAGGAGTAGATCACTTTGGACCTTCCCGTTGTCGGGTAGACCTCTCTTCTGTTATAGATTATGTTGCTCTGTAATCGTCTAGGACATCTAGTTCAGGGATTCGACATTTGGCTTGTATGTCAGTATAATAATGTATTTTAAATTGATAATCTATGATTACATGCAAATCATCTCTATGATTTTCAGATAAGAAAATTTGATATATTTATCGGAAGGCTTACAGTGATGAGAGATTCATCATTGTGCCGGTCATGTGCCCAGAAAACGGGTCGTGACATAGCAGATCATGAATAATTTTATAATCCATCTCTATTTCGATTTTCCTTATATTTAGAAGTGCCGCATGGTGTAAACCAATTTGTATGGCCTAAGTCTTTGTTAATTTGGCTGTATCATAACCAATAAATTTTGCATAGCCCCAAAACTAGTGCCCATTGTCATTTCTAATAGTTCTTCCAGCAACTATAAGATTGTCCTTCATAGAACCATCAACATTAATCTTAAACCAACTAAAGTTAGGCTTTTTCCAGAAATTTATCACAATACGAGAATTTGCATTAATATTTAGTTCTTGAGATTTTTCACCAGAGATGAACCAAAATTCAGTAGCCTTAGACTTGATTTGGATAGCAATATTTGAAGGGTCAAAGTTTTCATTTGAAAAGATTTTTATGTTTCTAGCCAGCCAAATGGCTCTCACAGTATAGGAGAAGATGGTACCCCAAGGAATAAGGAGGAAAGAAGAAAGAGAGGTGTTACAATATGAATGAATCCAGTTGTCAAGATCCATGTTAAAGAATTTTTTTGTTTCTAGGGGGGAAGGTTTCCCAGAGTTGTTTTGTTTGGGGAAAATCTCTAAGAATATGAATGTGGGACTCAGAGGTTGAGATGCATAAGATACATCTATCAGAAATGTGATTTATTCTTTTGTTAAGACTTCTATTAGTGGGGAGGCCTCTGTGGTAGATTTGCCAGATAAACATATTTTCTCTAGGGCAGGCTGAATTTTTCCAAATCCAAGAGAGGGAGGAATTATGGTTTGAGGTGTCTAGAAGGGTGATAAGAGGGTTGAGATTTGAAGCTAAAAGTTTTTGGTAAGCTAATTTTGTCGTGAACAGACTGTTATGGGTAAGCATCCAGCTTTTAGTATCATCTTTAGGGGGGAGGGGGGAGGAGTTGCAAAAGAGGAGTAGAGACAATTTGCAAGTTGATGATGGGATCAAACTTCACTGGAAGGTTGTTAAGGTTCCACTTTCTTTCCCCTTGTGAATTTATAATAATGGACTCCATTGTCCTAAGATCCTCATCTTTTGGAAGGGAGACTATGTATTTTGATCTAAGGGGTTTATTCAACCAGCAGCTAAACCAAAAGCTTGTTTTGTTACCTTTTCCTATAAAATTTTTAGTGCAACTGTAATGGATAAGGAGGGTTTGCTAAATATTTGTAAAAGTGAAGGACTTATTTGTTTTTCTGTTTCTAAGGTTTGGGCCATATTCATTTAACATGATTTTAGACCAGCCATTATTCGGATTTGTGACAAGTTTCTAGGTAAGGCTGAGAATATGGGTTCTGTTCTAATGAGCTGCCTTATGGATGCCTAGACCTCCCATAGTTTTTGGACAAATAATTTTTCCCCAACTAATGGTGTGAATTTTTTTTGTTTCAACTGAGTGATCCCAAAAGAAATTCTTAGAGTTTCTGTCAATTTTTGAGAGGATAACTTTTAGGAAAAAGAAAGCTTTCATTATGTGGCTAGTGAGGCCAGAAAGGGTAGAGTTTATCAGTTGGCATCTTCCAGCTTTTGAAAGGAGATTTGACTTCCATCATTAGGGTTTATTGTTAATTTTGTCAAGAATAAAGTTAAAATCCAATTTTTTGTAATTAGGCTTTAGGGGGTAGCCTAAGCAGAAGCCAAGATTGCTAGAAATTTTTATGCCCAGTGAGTTTTCAATAAGATTTCTTCTGTTCTGGCTTATTATTTTAGAGGTTGAAATTTTTTATTTTGAGAAGTTTAGGCAAAGGCCGCTAAAGGAGGATAAGTTAGAGATGACATTACTTATGGCTTGATGTTTTTTAGTATTATAGGAGTTTAGGTAGAGGCCGCTGAATATTATTAGAGGCTGCTAAGGAAATCTGGTTATCACCAGTAATGTTGGGCCCACAGTACATAAATATTATAGGAGAAGCAATAGGCCAAAGGATAAATAGATTAGGACTATTAGAGAAAATAATGATGTGGCGGGGGAAAAGGGGAGTAGTCTAACTAATTGCTAAGCTGGCAGGTTAAAGGAAGGGGGTAGGAGAAATAGTGGCGAGAGGAAGAGAGAAGCATGGAAAGTATTGGAGTTGGCTTAGGAGAGAGCTAGACCTCTCAAATGTCTAGTATTATCTTTTTCTCTGTGCTCTTGCAAGATCTATTTAGTTTCCTTTACGTGCTCAACTTGGGAACTAAAGTCAAGGCTATAAATCAATATATCATTAAAGAACACCAATATAAATTTCCTCAACTGTTGCTGGAATATGTTGTTCATCAAAAATTGGAATGTGGTAGGTGCGTTTATAAGATAGAATGGCATTATCATGAATTCGTAATGTCCTTGGTGGATACAAAATGTTGTTTTCACTTCATCTCCTTCTTTAATCCTTATTTGGTGATAACAAGATTTCAAATCGAGTTTAGAGAACACTGATGCACCCTTTAGTTCATCCAATAACTCATCTATCATCAAAATTGGAAACTTATTAGGTACAATTATTTTGTTCAACGCTCGATAATTCATACAGAACCTCTAACTTTCATCCTTTTTTTTTTACTAACAGTATTGGACTTGAATACGGACTACTGCTAGGTCAAATTAACCTCGTTGTCAAAATCTCATTCACTAGACATTCTATTTCAGCTTTTCTGCGAATGCGAGTAACGATACGGCCTGATGTTTAGGGGCTATTCACCTTGTTTGATTTCGATTGCATTGTCTCTCACTCTTCTCGGAGGAAGACCTTGAATGGGATAATGCACTGTAGGAAATTGCTCCAATAATTTCTGAACCTCCTTGGGTACTTCTTCTTCCATCGCCTTCACAACCATTTGACCAAACTCAAGCATATAGCCTTGTCCTCCCTTCCTTAAATTTCTCATCATGGATTTTAGAGATACCAAGGTCTTTACCAATGAAGGATCTCCTCTTATTTTCCTTTCCTCCTTCCCAATTATGAATTTCATTGTTAACTCATCCCAATTCACTTTAACCTCTCCCAATGATCAAAGCCATTCTATCTATGCCTAACACCATATCTGTCTCTCCTATATCAAAAACATGGAAACTTTGCTGTAACTCTACCCCTTGCATTTTGACTACCACTGCTAGACATTTATGCCTTCCTCGCACCTTGTATCCATCTCTCAATGATACTTCGAATACCCAAGAAGCTTGGATGGGTATATTCATCCTCTCCACCAGATCCGTTGCAATGAAATTATGCGTCGCCTTATTGTCTATTAGTAGGAGAATTTCCTCTCCTTTTACTTTTCTTTTAAGCTTCATTGTGTGGTTTCCAGTTAATCCCACTACTGAGTTCATGGACAACCTGAGCATTGGGGTCTCCTCATCGTTCTCGACTTCATTTTCCAATTCCTCCTCATCTTCTCATTCGCAAGGTTGGAGAATCATAACTTGAAGTTGACGATTTTTACACTTATGGGTTGGGCTATATTTTTAATCACACTACCTCTTCTTCGCAATATCAGCGTCTGTAAGCTTACGGATTTGGGTTCCCATTGTCTTGTTGTTGGTTAAAGAAACAAAGCTCACTACACTCTGTTTTTCTACAACTGTCGTCTTCGTCTCAGTCCCCTTAGTTTCAACTGGGTTATACGTGGAGGTTCGGGTCAGTTCTGACCCACCCGAGATCTAGGTCCATCCATTGTTGGCTATTGCAGTTTTTAGATGCTTGGACAAAAAATCTTCTCTATTTTTTTCAACTATGTCATTTCTCTCCTCCACATTATGGGTCAAATCCATTATTTTTTGCAATGACCCAAACTTCATAAATCTGAATTCGGCCCGTATGTCTTCCTTCAACCCATTTTTGAATGCTCCCATTAACATATCATCTGAAGCCTCACTCAACGGAGTTGATAGCATCTCAAACTTCTCCCTGTATTTTGTCATGGTTCTTGTCTGGCGCAACGCCATCAACATCTTGTAGGCTTTGCCAACCTGAGAATGTTGTAATTGATTGAAGACCTGTTGCTTGAAGTCTGCCCACGACTTCACTGGGCAACAACCTTGCAGCCATTGATTCCAATTCAAGGCTTTATCTTCCAAACACATGATAGCAGCTTCCAATTTCTTGCTATCATTAATGGCATTCACTGCAAAATAGTGCTTCAAATTGAACAACCATCTAATTGGGTTCTCTCCAGCAAACAGAGGTATCTCCAACTTCCTGAATCTTGTTGGCTCCTTCTCCACCATCTGCAGACGACTCGTCTCCCTTGTACCCCTAGCTGATGCTTCGCTATTCACCCCTTAAACTCCATTGTCCTTGTTCTTTCCTTTATCTTCAATACATGTAAGCGCATCTTTGATCTCCAACATCCATAGCTTCATTGCCTCCATGTCGCCCTTCATGGTATCCAAATCATTTTCCAAAAACTCTACTCAACCCTCCATTCTCGTGTTTATCATAACCAACACAATCATGGCTTTGATACCAAAATTGATAGAGCCCACTAATTCTCACATACCACAATTGATTGAATAATACTGAATATTATTGAAATAAGGAAAAACACCTCTACCAGTGGAATAGGAATGGGTATTACAGTACTCTCAACAGTAATATAACCTCACTCACAGCAAAATAACCACAGAACAAAACTAAAATACAAAACATACAAAATTAGCAAGAACACACATAGAAAAGGATAATAACATTCGAGAGGTCTAGCTCTCTCCCAAGCGAACTCCAATACTTTCCATGCATCTTTCTTCCTCTCACCACTATTTCTCCTACCCCCTTCCACTGAGCTGCCAGCTCACCTGTAAATTAGACTGCTCCCCCTTTTACCTCGCCACATCATTATTTTATCCAACAGTCCCAATCCTTTTATCCTTAGGCCCATTTCTTTTCCTATAATATTTATGTACCGTGCCCAACATTAACAAATCTGAATTTTTTTTTCATCAACTCTAACACCAATGGTTACACGATTTGACAGGAGCGACGACTGGGTTGATATCATATGATCGGCAAAGAAATAAAGTGATGAACAAGTCACAACAAGTGATGAGGGAATTTACGTCAACAAAAGAAACTCTTTACATGAAATTTATATCCATATCTCAATCATCAACAATTCAACATACACACTTCCATTTTGGCCAAACAACACACCCACCACCTCCGCCTTTCCACGAGACATGTCCAGTGCTTTATTGAACTCATGGTTCTGAATAATATTATAGGACACAATCCCAGAAGAAATGTACAAAAATCACTCCTACAGGACAGATAAAAGAACACTGCTTTTGGTCAACGATAACACCATAGTCTCTCTAGTGTAAATACAACGCCAAGCAAGGATCCGTACGGTGAGGAATACCAGCTCGCGCACCCAAAGCTCTACAATTGGCAGCTGCCTGCAGCCAAGCCATCACCATGGAATTAATAAATTTGTGATGCAATAAAATTGGACCTTCATGTTTTCCGATTGAACAAGATTTATTTATAATTTTTAAATATTTATCATCAAATTTTTTAATAAAAAAGTGAACATATTTTTTATGACTCAGTAACATACAATGAACTTTAGAATTGAAAAAAAAAAATCTTTGCATGTTATGCTGTTACTAAAGAATTTAATAACAAATACATTAAAAAGTTTTAGCCAAATACTGTTCTTTCCCATTTTCCTTCATTTCTTTCTTTAATAGACATACCGGCATACCGCTCTTTAAAATTTACGGCCTTTTCTCTTAAATTAGAAGCAACTTACCACTTGAGAGGCCAATGGCAACATTTTCTCCGGTACCATGTTTGCACATATTGCTGCAAAATAAGTCAGAGCATTAGTATACTAAATCATTTTTAATGAATGAAACTAACACAAAATGTGTTACTCATAAAATTGTTAAAGATAGACGGAGTATTGGCGAGTCATACATGATGAATGAAAGGTGAGTGATACATGATCAATTAAGGCAATCATATCCATCATGGTAACTATGTTTTGGTACAATGATGGCACGAAAGTTACGATCTACTTGGAGTCCTCATCACTAGCCCATTCCCAGTAATTTTCTATTATGGTAATCTTACAGAGCTATCTTACTCCCAGCGGGTTAATCCTATGAACTCTTTCATCAAGACACCTGCTAATCTAAGTTTACTAACTTATTGGAGAGTGCCTCTTGAACGATGGGAAAAACCCCCCAAACAATAATTTAAAAATTTCTATACTAACTCTTCTTAACAACTGTTGTCATTGTTTTACTAAAAACTATTGTTCAATAGTTCCATAGCCTAAAATAAGAACAAACCCACATGAGAACTGAATTTTTACGTAACTTCAGAGAAGAAATAAAGCCAACTGAAACATCAGTAAATGTCATTATGTCAAGTTTTACATCTAGCTGATTTGGAGAACGTAATGTTGGCAGCAGATCTCAGGTTTAAAACTGCACCCACCATAAATAATGGCCCCAATAAATGCATCCCCCGCACCGGTTGTATCAGTCAGCTCAGAAGGTGGTATCTTCTCTGCTGTTCCAATGAATAATCTGCCACATACTATCCCTATTCCATTTGCTCTTAATTTTGTCACCCTCTGGGACAAACAATAGGGAAAGATAAAAAAAAGAAAATGGCCATTGTGAATGATCCTCCAATTCAATGCTAACGTTATTGAAGAAAATATTTCTTCATATTAAAATAAAGGTCGTTAAAAAGAAAATATTTCTTCATATTAAAATAAAGGTCGTAAAAGATTAAAGTTACACCAATATTTTACCGATGATATACAAGTTGGGAAAACTGTGCTATCATCCTTCCTTTTATACAAGGATTCTATCAGGCCGTCCACATCCCTTTCTTCTATGTCGGCACCTTCTGCTGGAATGGGCATTAAAAGTCAGAAGTTAAATATTTGCTTGAAGAACACGAATATGCAATTCAAAGCAACTGTTCTATGGCATTATGCATGAAGGGACAAAAGGTACATTCACCATTTATGCTTCTTTCCAGCATTAGACATCCATCTTCACCCAAAGTCACAATCACAAATTTGATTTTTGGCAATCTTAAAAGCATGGAAACTAGCGCACTTGGCATAGATGGTGCTTGTGTCCATGCCTGATACAAAAGGAAAACAAATAATGTATCCCCAAGTAGGCCAGACCTCAAAGAACCAAACATCAGCAGAAGCATATGGACATATCATATATGTGAATTAAAGGAGAACTCCCACCTAAAAACAATTCAACCTTATCATCATATTGTTCTAGAAAAACAACATGAAGTGAAAGTAATGTATGTGGAAGGTGTCTGAACCTTGAAGAGGAAATTATTGGAAACACCATGCATTTCAAATATTGGATTTTAACCAAATATGTATCCAATGTTTGAGAGCGAGGCCATAAGATTGTAGTAGTCCTATCTGTTGACATATGAATCCAAACATACATTGTCCAAACCAATTCATGGTGAATGCATACTGATACTATAACATACGTTGATGAAAGTCAACTAAAAGTTCCTTGTATTAATCGCAAGAACAATTAAAGTACCTGTGGAAACCTTGTGGAGCATACAGCATAATCAGCAAGATTCAGGAGCTCATCCAATCCTTCCCTCACAGATTCTGCCTCAACTAAAATAGGTATATTATTGCGGACTGCCTGTACTTAAAAATTCAATGACAACTGTAGACTGTTCAAGTCCAGAATGATGATAACAATTCCCTCAATGCATGCTACAAGTAATAAGTACTAAAATTCTAGATCCATGCACCAACTGGAGAAAAAAAAGGCCTATAAGACAAACCAGAGATGTTATATGCCAACTTCCCTGTCTTCTTGAATAACTCCGGGATTGACAATATTATATGTAGTTCATCATATACCAGGATGCGGGCATTTATAAATAGATTGGCAAATCAACATATGATGCATGTCGTAAACAAGATCGATGAGTTCATTAAATCCAGTTGCATGGAAGCAGTTATGCCTTATGAACATACATTTTTCACAACCTGTAGTGTAACTTTTTACCACTCATTCTACAATAAATTGACAATCTTCTTTTAAAAAGGTCAAGGCCAACTGATTTTCCTCTTTATTTGTATTTTAAGGCAACTCTCGTTCATCTCATCTCTTGATTTTCATTTTAGAAAAGTACAATCCATCAGCACAAAATCTATATAGAGCCTGGCTGTTTGCAAGCCACTGCATAGCTGTTGTACAGGCTTTGGTGCCAAAATTGATCAAGATGAAAAAGCTGATAAATGCAAATAATGTTTCCAGACAACAATCCCTTCTTTGGGCTTCAATTGAAACCCAATTAGGGTAGTTGTGGATATATATACACTTTTAGAATTATTCAAGAGATTACAAGCAAAAACAAGATAATTACCTCATGCGCAACAAATAGAGCAGTTTCAGTTGATGTTCCATCAAAATAAACTAATCTTGCTTCATCAAATGCAGATAATAAGGTTGATTGGGACAGGTCAGTTGGCATTATGGGAGGGTCACCTGGTGTGTAAATGCATGTACGAGTTTTTCTGCAAGTATCACTTGAAATTAGTGTACTGAAAAATTAAGCTCAAGAAATCCTTGGTAAAGTGCCTCAAGTATGTTCAAATATATATTTCTATTCTAATTCATAAACTCAGCCATATATATGTATTTTGTAGCTAACAATATGACCAAAAAACCTAAGGGTTCCTCCCCAAGGTTAGTCCATGGAGGATGAGTTAGGGCCCAGGATTAATTATACAAAAAAAAAAAAGTTTTTTTTAATTTTTATGGAGAAGCACTGTGAATAGAAATATACTTTCAGCCGCATTTCTAAACCAGTGGTCAATGGTAAGCATTAAAATCCATTGAACAACTGCAGGGAAGAGCACTTCCACGGATATTTTAAAATGACAAAGGTGAATTTTAGTGTTGAATAAATGAATACTATTATATTAACAAAATAATGTACCTTAAGCATGACTACAATTTTAGAGGTTTGATAGGACATTGGCTAAGCTAAAATGCCTATGAGCTTAGTCATGAGATCACTAAAATTTTTATTTTTATGGTTATTTTTCATAAGATTATAATGCCAATTAGGTCTTGAATTGGTAGGGTTATGTTAGCGTTATTTTTATTTTAAATATATTATATATATTTATTATTTATTTTATAAATAACTATTAACGCTAAAAAATATTTATGTAGACTAACATATTAATTATTGTATATGTCAACATATCTTTAGGGGATATATATTAATGCTATCTTAATTAGGTCCATTATAAAATTTTCATTAATTTGTGTTTAGGGACCTATTTGATATATATTTTATTTGGTTTGGGGTGTTAGTGAAAATAATAAATGTGTAGATGCCTAACCCTAAATAATAATAGTGGTAGGGTGTTATTATAAAAGAGGTCAATCTATGGGTCGACTTGTGGGTCGATTCATGGGTAGTTGGTTATGGGTAGTGATTCCTTGGATTATATGGGGTTGGTTCACTTTTTGGATTTGATGGTTCATTTTGTGTTTCCATCAAAAAAAGTGAGTGAAAGCTACTCATATCTTCCTAGAACAATCTACCCTCCTTCGATTCTTTTTCGGGTTAACGATGGATCAAGGTACGCTTTTTATGTTGTTTCTTTTGTGTTCTTATTACTTATTACGATCTACAAACAGTAGATTATATATTTAAAAAATTTTTCACACTTGAATTTTCTATGAATCTATCTATTTGATTTGTGATTATGGGAAATAATCCTATCAATTGGTATCAAAGCCTGATTCTGATAAGTAATAAGGACCAATTTTGTTTCAAAATTGAATTTGAGTTCATAAATTGAAATTTTTGTGAAGAATCCTATATGTGTAAAATTTCGATTTTGTTAAAATTCGAAAGTTTTAGGTTTCTTTTGTGTTAATTCTATAATTAAACTGTATTTTCGCATCTTATTTTATAAATTTTTAAAGAAATAAATCAGATTTTGAAAAATTTGTGAAAATTAAGGATTTCTTGAGATGAACCCTAAAAAATGAGATTTTCTAATTAAATCCAAATTTGGGTGTTTTTGGGTGATTTTCACCATTTATTTAAGGGTTTTAATCAATTCTTTGAATAATTTTGAATTAGAATTCATAAAAAATAGGTTTTGGAATGTGTTTTTGAAATATCAACATGAAGAACATTTAGCAATTTTTGGAAAATGGCTAAAGGAAACCGCAGACTAATCATGCGTACAATTTCCAGATTTTGGGCGCACTGTTCATGTTCAGTTTTCAAATTTAGAGAAACAGTTACTGTTCATCCGTCAGTCATTTTGGGATAGAAGTCACTGTTCATTCGTTGACCTTGACCGGCAACAGTTGACTGTTGACCAATAATAGTTGACTGTTGACCAAAATTTTTATTTATTTATTTCAAATCACATCACATCATATGATTTTCTCATAATTCTAATCAATTTAAATTATGTTTTCTTGTTAAAATTATGTTAATGTAAACTATATGGTTACCAAAGTAGATAATTTAGGTAAAGTTGACTTAGTTTTAACAAAAAAATTGTGTAAAAGCCTATACATATTAAATATACTAAAGGAATTTAGTTGGTCAGGCTTAAGTTAGTTAATCATTGTATAATTTATTTGAGAAACTTGCTTGATATGTGTTGGCTTAAAGGAAGGCATGTGTTAAATAAGTGTGAAAGTTCTACATTGATTAGCTATATTTGTGTAGAGAGTGCCACTAACATACATTTAGTTTGTCCGAAGACTAATAGGTGGCGATGTATTAAGCATCTCTAAAATGATTAAAAACTTATACGATCATGTGAATTTTGTATTATATCTCTAATTTGTTAAAAAGAGTTATGTTGTGTTTCACATGTTAACGTTGTATATACTTTGTATATGATGTATATATATGAGTATTATCCTGAGCATATTTTGGTTGTTTTCTGTTGCAGTATCTGCTATTTCTGCCAATATGAATAATATTTCCATGTTGAGTGGTACTAACTTCAAAAGATGGAAGGAGCACATTATGTTTGTGCTCAATTGCATAGATCTTAACCACGCATTCAGGGTTGAACACCCAGCAGTCTTGATTAGTAGTAGTACTCCTTATCAAAAGGCTGCATTTGAGAAATGACAACGTTCAAATCGCATGAGTCTACAGATCATGCAACACACCATTCCTAAATCCATCATGGTGGGATTCAAGAAAAGAAGGATGCTAAGAGTTTCCTAAAAGAGATCTCCGACCATTTCACTCCAAATGAAAAGGTCGAAACTAATATTATCTTGAGTAAGCGGTTTCAATGAGATATAAGGAAAAGGGAAACATTAGGGAGTACATCATGGAGATGTCCAAACTAAGGGCACTTAAGTTAGTTGTTTGATGACATACTCATGCACTTGGTTTTGATTTCTCTGCCTCTTCAATTTAGTCAGTTCAAAATTTCCTATAATACTCAACAGGAAAAATGAACACTGAATGAGCTTATTGTTCAATGTGTGCAAGAGGAGGAGAAACTTAAGCATAACAAGGTTGAAAGTGCTCACTTAGCAACTTCTTTTGGTGCTAAGACTTCTAATAAGAGGAAGAGGTCCAATGAGAAGGACAATGCAATGCCTGGGGCATCTCAACAAAAGGGCAAGAAGAAACAAGATGTGAGTATAACTTGTTTCTTCTACAAGAAGGATGGACATCTCAAGAAAGATTGCTCCAATTTCACTGCATGACTGGACAAAAAGGTATGCATAATAACTTTGTCAATTCTGAAGTTAATTTGGCTTTAGTACCCAATAATACTTGGTGGGTAGATTCAGGTGCTACTACTCACATTAGTATTTCTTTGCACGATTGCGTAACCAGCCTAAGGCCAATTGATTATGAAAGATACATCTATGTGGGCAATGGCAATCGGCTACTGTGGAAGCTATTGGTATATTTAGATTATCTTTAGGAAATGAACATTATTTAGAATTATGAAATACTTTTGTTGTACCGTCTTTTTGACGTAATTTAATTTCTGCTTCTTGTTTGTATAAATTTAGATACACTTGTTCATTTAGTAATGGAATATTCAGTATGTTCTTAAATTATGAATTAATTGCTTCTGGTTCATTGATTGATAATCTATATTGTTTAAACTATGTTAAATCTGATAGCTTTGAAAATATGCATTCTGTGAATATTGGTACTAAACGTAAGTTTACTGATGAAAGTTCTGCTCATATATCTAAACAGAGAATACAAGGACTTATGTCAGATGGTATTCTACGAGTATCCAGTGTTGAAGATATGGATATTTGTATTGAATGCATTAAAGGAAAAATGATAAAAGTTAAGTTAGCAGGTGCAGCTAGAACTAGTGAGACTCTAGAATTGATTCATACTGATATATGTGGTCCATTCCCTATAGCTTCTTAAAATGGACAACAATATTTTATCAACTTCATAGATGACTACTCTAGAAATAGGTATATGTACTTGTTACATGAGAAATCTCGGTCATTGAACGTATTTAAAATTTTCAAAGTTAAAGTTGAAAATCAACTAGACAAGAAAATTAAGGCCGCCAGATCTGACCGTGGAGGTGAGTTTTATGGCAAATATGACGGATCAGGGGAACAACGTCTAGGGCTTTTTGCCAAATTCTTGGCTGATTGTGGGATTGTGCCATAGTACACCATGCCGAGGACTCCAAGTCAAAATGGTGTAACTGAACGGCGTAATCATACACTTAAAGACAAGGCGAGAAGTATGATAAGTCATTCTTCTCTACTAGAGTCACTTTGGGGTGAGGCTCTTAAGACTGCGGTGTATATCCTTAACAAGATACCGAGTAAAGTAGCACAAAAGACCGCATATGAGTAGTGGACAGGCAAGAAGCCTAGTGTTAGGCACTTGCGTGTCTGGGGTTGTCCAACTGAAACTAGGCCGTACAAGCCTAATGAGAAAAAGCTGAATTCAAGGACTGTTAGTTGCTTCTTTGTGGGCTATCCTGAGAGATCAAAGAGTTTCAAGTTTTATGACCCTACGACCATGTCCTTCTTTAAGACCGAAAATGCCAAATTTATTGAAGATATTAGTCGTAGTAGGAGTAATTAACTTAGAGAAATTGTGTTTGAAGGCGAATACACTAGTATTCCTACTATGGTCACGGGAACGTCTGATCAGGTAACATTACATGAGATCGTTGTGCTTGTGAATGAAGAACCCATAAAGAACACAACTAACACAGAGATCACTCTTATTTAGGATCAAGAGATTCATTCTCCTGAACCTGAAGTACAGTAACAACCTCAAGTAGAAGTGTCTTTGAGGAGATCTACTAGAGAGAAAAAAAGTACTATATCAAACGACTATATAGTTTTCTTATAAGAGCACGAATTTGACATAGGCATGCAAGATGATCCAGTCACTTGTAAGGAGGCTATGTCATATAGTAATTCTCAAAAGTAGATAGATGCCATCAGGGATGAGATGAAATCCATGGCTGATAATGAGGTATGGGATTTAGTAGAATTATCACATGGTGCGAGACCGATTGGTTATAAATGGATATTTAAAACCAAAAAGGACTTGAGTGGTAATATCGAAAAATATAAAACTCGTCTTGTAGCCAAGGGTTTCACCCAGAAAGAAGGTATTGACTTTAAGGAAACCTTCTCTCTAGTTTCTACGAAATATTTCTTTAGAGTCATTATGGTACTTGTACCTCGTTATAATTTAGAACTACGTCAAATGGACGTGAAAATAGCATTTCTCAATAGTGACATTGAAAAAACAATATACATGGTGCAACCGGAAAACTTTGAATCAAAAGATTCAAAGCATCTTGTATGTAAACTGAAGAAGTCCATTTATGGTCTTAAACAGACATCCCGACAACGGTATTGGAAATTTAATAAAGTGATTTCATCTTTCGGGTTCAATGAGAATCCTGTTGATCAGTGCATATACCTAAAAATGAGTGGGAGTAGGTTTGTGATACTAGTTCTATATGTCGATGACATACTTTTAACTAGTACTGATATGTCTTTCTTGCGTGAAATCAAATCCTTTCTTTCTAACAAATTTGAGATTAAGGATCTTGATGAGTCATCTTTTATTTTGGGCATTGAGATCTGTAGGGATCGCACTAGATATACTTTGGGTTTATCGCAAAATACATATATTAGGAAAGCCTTGAGCCATTTTGACATGCAGAATTGTGCACTAGGTGACACGCCCGTAGCCAGAGGTGATAGATTTAGCTTGCTCCAATGTCCTAAATTGGACATAGAGATGAGGGAAATGGAGAAAATCCCATATGCTTCGGCTATGGGTAGTCTAATGTATGCACAAGTGTGTAGCGTCCATATTTAGCATACATTGTGGGAATGTTAGGCAGATACCAGAGTAACCTCAGTATGACTCATTGGAAGGCAGTAAAGAAGATTATGAGGTACCTTCAGAGGACGAAGGACTACATACTCACCTATTGGAGGTTGGATCAACTTGATGTCGCGGGACACTCCAATGCTGATTTTGTTGAATGCATGGATTCAAAGAGATCTACATTAGGCTACATCTTCATGTTAGCTAGAGGAACTATTTTCTGAAAAAGTGTCAAATAGACACTTATAGCTTCTTCAACCATAAAGGCTGAGTTCATAGCCTGCTATCAAGCATCCAACTAGATGGTTTGACCGAGGAACTTCATCACAGCTTTATAGATAATCGAGAGTGTTGAGAAGCCTTTGAGATTATACTGTGATAGTAGAGCTGCAGAGTTGTTCATTAAGAACAACCAGAGTTCGTCTAGGTCAAAGAACATTAAATTTCTAGTACTACTATAAGACCAGCGATTTTATATGGGAGTGAATGTTAGGCAATGAAAGGACAACAAGAACATAAAATTGGAGTGGCGGAGATGAGGATGTTGCGTTGGATGTGTGGTCATACAAAAAGAGATAGGATCCGTAATGATCATATACGAGGAAGAGTTGGGGTGGCACATATTGAAGAAAAAATGGTTGAAAACCGTTTAAGATGGTTTGGGCATGTGCAAAGAAGACCGTTGGAAGCGCCAGTTAGGAGAGTTGAACAGATGGTTTGGAGCCCTATGAAAAAAGGTCGAGAAAGACCAAAAAGGACACTTGGAGAAATTATTGAACTGGACCTTTTAGTAAATAGGATATCTAAAGAGTTGGTCATTGATAGAGATCAATGGCGTCGTGCGATCCATGTAGCCGACCCCACTTAGTGGGATAAGGCTATGTTGTTGTTGTTGTTGTTAGAAAGAGGGTTCAAAGTCATATTGTGTCTGTAAAATACATTAGTACTGATTATATGATTGCGGATCTACTGACTAAAGGTTTATCACCTAGAGTTTTTCATGAGCATATGGCACATATGGGTGTGGTCAGACCTTTAGGTATATGAGTGTGTATTGTACATTTCCTTTGTACTTGATCAGTGTATTTATTTTGTGACATTTGGGATATATATATATATATGATTGTGTATTTATTCATATATAATTTTGTGTTTGTGTGTGTGTGTGAACTCTGGACATATGTGTTGTGCTTTCTCAATGCGGTTTAGCAACTGTTGTTTAGCATAAAGTACAAAAAGTATAAGAACTAGTTGGAAATAGGCAAGTATAAAAATCCTAGATGTGTAATTTCCATGCTACACATCCAAACTTGATCTATGTCGTTAGCTATGTTAGTACTGTAATCATTGTTAGGTTTAGTTTCAACTGGTTATGAAAACCTCTTTGGTTCTGTGCTGATATAGTTAGTGGACGAGATTGTTTGTGATAGATCTATTAGATAGCAGAATGTGCACACTTTGAGTTTATATATATGTATGATATGTGAACATACAATTTCAAAATCATATGACGTCCAAATAGGAGATTTGTTAGCGTTATTTTTACTTTAAATATATTTTATATATTTATTATTTATTTTATAAATAACTATTAACGCTAATAAATATTTATGTGGACTAACATATTAATTATTATATATGTCAACATATTTTTGAGACATATATATTAATGTTATCTTAATTAAGTTCATTATAAAATCTTCATTAATTTGTGTTCATGAACTTATTTGATATATATTTTATTTGGTCTGAGATGTTAATGAAAATAATAAATATGTAGACGTCCGACTCTAAATAATAATAGTGATAGGATCTTATTATAAAAGGAGTCAATTTATAGGTCGATCCATGGATAGTGGTTCCCTGAATTATATGGAGTTGGTTCACTTTTGGATTTGATAGTTTATTTTGTCTTTCCATCGACAAAAGTGAGTGAAGAGCCTACCCTCCTTTGATTCTTTTTTGGGTTAATGATGGATTAAGGTACGCTTTTTATGTTATGTCTTTTGTGTTTTTATTACTTATTACGACCTACAAATAGTAGATTATAGATTTAAGAAATTTTTCGCACTCAAGTTTTCTATGAATCTATCTATTTGATTTGTGATTATGTAAAATAATCTTATCAGGTTATTCATATTGTTATAAAAATCAACCAATAAATCTTAGAGGGAAATAAGGGGGCAAACATACAAGCAACTGCCTTACGTTTGGTTGTCAACAAGCACATAAGAAAATGTTGAGCTACCATGCTTGGAGATCTGAAAAAGCAGACTCACAACTCAGCAAGTGATAAGCAAAGAAGCAAGATGATCGTAATAGTTCAAAAGCAGAGAAGGTGAAACTGGAGATACTCCAGATACCCCAAAGATCATTAAAAGAGAGTCATGTTTTCAAGATTATGAGCAGCACACATCTGAATCTTACCACAAAAAAGGAAGTATCCACACCTTCAGCTTCTAGCTCCTTCAATATGCCCCTGCCTTGGGCATCATCAGCAACCTAGGAATGCCAAGGAAACAAAAAAAGTAAAGCTTGGATGATACAGAAAATAAACAGTTCAATCACACTCTGCACTTCTGCACATAGATACAATGAGACATAAAATGCAAAAGGTAGTTGAAAACCTTGGAGATCAACCTTGGTTTTAACCCCAAGCGAGCAGCACAAGTTAAAGCATTACCCGCATTACCACCTCCTTGAACCTAGAAAACCCAATCATACAAAAATGATCAAATCTCTTATCATGAATCTTCGGATTCAAACTTCTATGGTAAAATTCAAGGCAGAGGGCGTGTTCAGTTTAGTAACTCGTGAGATGCTTAAATAATAAGCCACCAAAAACTGCAAAAGGTCAACGGGGCAAGAGAAACGCAGTGTGGAAAAAGTGGAACAGTATTCTAATGGCATTTTGATCTTGAGGGATCAACAAAGTAAAAAAAGAGAATAAGTCTCGACCATATAGTGTACCTTGAAGCTGGTGGTTCTGACCTTGTCGTCGGGCTTGGGATAAGCATCCACTGTAGCCAGGAAATCCACTGTGGTCATTCCACACCCCACCTGCTCATAGAGTCATGTATATGAAAAAATGAGCCTTCATTTCAGTGTCTACAAGACGAAAAGTTAAGAAACAAGGGTTAGACGTACGACGATGCGGCTTTCGGGGGGTGGAGGAGGGGCATCGAAGGACATTCTAGTCCTGAAATTGCTGCAACGAAACCTCATTGACTAGGAACAAAAACAAAAAATAAAGGAAAGAAAAGAGTAAACAGAGAAGAATACTTAGTAATAGATAGATTAAAAGGTGAAGCGATGAGTGGTCATAAGTCACAACAAAAGCATACATACATTAGAGCGCGGGAGACCGAAGGGGGTGGGCGGAAACGGAAAGATCGGAGAAGAAAGAGAAGAAGAAGCGGAGGACGAAGAGTTGACAACCGTGGCATTGGACGCGGCGAGAGCGAGCGGATTCCACATGGTGGTTGTTCAAAGCAGTCACACTTCAGAGAGTGGCGCGTGGCTTAAGAGACGGAAAGAGGGAATCAGAGACGGAGAGAACGTGAAATGCTTCCACCTGGCAATTTAACACAGAGTTCGTGCTTCGGTGGCTAGTTGGCTGGGCCCATCCGGCATATCTATAAATAAAAATGTAATGAGAGACTCATCAACGCGGTCGTTGTAGTATAGTGGTGAGTATTCCCGCCTGTCACGCGGGCGACCCGGGTTCGATCCCCGGCAACGGCGATTCTATATTTTAATCTCTTGCGTTAAATGACCGTAAGGTGATGAAAAAGATCATTTCCCTTCTTCCCATAATCCAAGATTCTAATTATATCATACACAACTTTTTGCTATTTTTGAGTATTTTAAAAATACAATAAACATTACTATAATTTATTTTTACATACAAATTTGAAAATTGACCAACCTCTAGTTATTAATAAACCTTTATAACGAGAAAGATCCCTTTTCCATTCATATATGTGCGTGAAATAAAATCATCCTTACACTTGTGACGTAGGGAAGATAACATAATTGTCATCAAGAAATTAATGTTGAAGAGAAATATCTCTTTTCTACATATATGTGCGAAAAATAGAATCATCCGTACACCAAAAAATAAATCTTTTGGCCAATTAAGGAGGAAAGAACTTAATTGTCATCAAGAAATTAACGTTGAACGAAACCACCGTAAGGTATTTCAAAAAGTAATTCCCTTCTTCCTAATTATTAAGATCTTTTAGAAAATAGAAATATCCCTCTTTATGTGTGTTAAAATATGAAAAAAAAATTAAGTGAAATTTTTTATATGTTCATTGTAAAATTTTTAAATAAAAATACGAGAAGTGTATAGTTATTCAATCAAAACACGATAAATATATAATTTTTAAAATATAATTATACATTTTTTTATAATTTATCATTGTATGATTATTTTTTAAAAAAATTTATATATGTTCTATGTTTAATAAAGATACCAATAGAAAAAATATAAAAAACTATATATAAGTCTTATCCAATATAGATCATTCTTAGTTTCTTAGTCACAGTTGACAGAAGAAATAATGAAGATGAAAAAGGGCCCAATCACTACCACTATCATAGAGAAACTACGGGTAAACGTTTCCGCGAAAAAACCATGCAAATAATTATTGGATAATATCGTGTTAATTCATGAAAGGAATCCATTTTCCCATATAGTTGGCCATAATACATTACATCCAACTTAAGCAATGAAAACAAAGGTTAAACAAGGGAGAATTCAGTCCCTCGCTTCAACAGTGACCGACAGAGATATAGAGGCCAATATTTTCAACTAATTTAAATAGAAAACTAAATGGCCCACTGATAACATCTCTTGTATTAGCCAACGGCAAGATCACTGGCTAAATTTACTGCAAAAAGGATGCAAGGCGTGGGTCTGAACGGTATGGAAGACCACTTCGTGCTCCTAATGCTCTGCACTTGGCAGCTGCCTGCAATTTGCACCATAACGTATATAAAATCTTTTCACTGCATCCATACATTGTAAGTTGAGTACAGGAACACTTACCACATTAGCAGCGAAGGTTAGCATTTTCTCTGGTGAAAAGTTGGCACATATTGCTGGAAGCAAAAAAAGTAATGATAATAAATAAATAGACCTCATTCATATAATTTGAGGACACAATAGAGGAGATGGCGGTCAAGAAGTTTAGACTTGTAGGCGACATGCTAACGAATTTTTAAAGGGGCACATTTTGACCTATGGAAAGTAGACTTGACTCAACTAATGAGATGTAAAGACTGTAGAACATATTACCAACCGCCATTTCTACTATGAAACATTGCAAAGAGGTGAAAGGGGTTTTGGTATTCTTTAAAAATCTCTATTCTGGAGAAAAGGGAAGGAAAACTATATCTCAGGAACAATGAAAGAAAATAACTGTGAATTAAATGCGGCAGCAATAACTTGTTCAGTGTATCTAGTTTCTAAACTAGAAAAAACGAATTTTAACATAAAAACGTAGTTAGATTCAACCACTACTCCTGGCATACATTGTGCCATTTTACACCATCACATATTTTGAGGAGTCTCAAGACACCTAAGTCGGTAATTGATGATGAGTTTGCCTCCTAAATGAGGTTACTTCCGAGACTAGATATGTCACCATGCTAAAGGGCAATGGGTGGTTTTCAAAACCAAGCTTTGAGAGAGCTGAACCAACATCTAAGTGCCAGAGAACCTAAATGATGGATGACAAATTGAAATAGAAATGGCAGGCAACTCAATAAAGATCTAGAATGGCACTTCACAGGCTACAGTGAAAAAAGAAAAATAGAACAAAGGTAATAGATTACCAAAGAGAACAGCTCCAATAAATGCATCTCCAGCACCAGTGGTATCAACAAGCTCTGCGTCTGGTATTTTTTCAGCTGTACCAATATAAACTCTCCCATAAACTGTTCCTATTCCTTCTGCCTTCAATTTTGTCACTGACTGAGTGGATCAAAAGGAAAAGATAGATATAAGTAAACCATTTACAAAAGGCCAAATAAGCAAGTAATATTTTTCAGTTACAATCCCAGTTCTCTAGCCTTTAAAATACTAAGAATCAGGAATGTCACTTTGTATACATAGAAAAGTCAGTTTTTGCTCTGTATAACACACATATCATCCATTTAGGCACATTTGAATTTTAGACTCAACTATTTGGCTTAGAAAAATAATTAATATATAGAAATTATAGATTCAGCTAAAAGTTGCTACGTGCACAATGACAAATATAAGTTGTTCACACTTCAAAGATTGCTTTTAGTGTATTGGTTTGCTTCAATCTGATATTGACAGACCTTTCAGATCGAAAGTCTTACAAAGGCAAACATTGGAGAAGGATTGCAGGACTTCTGAATGTGGTCTCTTTCCTGCAAAGATTAACTGGTGTCCATAGAATGTCATCCTAAGATTCCTAATATAGCTAGATGCCTAAATCATCTATCCTGAACTTCATAAACAATAGACATGAGTGTTTTCTTATAATTTATGCTACAATGTCTCATGCTACAATGTTGAAATTAATAATAAATACTGCAATGGGTAATAGAGGCTATGATTGGCATGGTTAAGGTCTGCTGAGTCCCATATGCTAGAGGAAGACCAATATGAATCTTATAATTCATGCATGTCCAAACTCCAGACAAACTTTGCTTCAAGCATAATCTACAGTTTTTGCTGAGTTAATTTTGCAAAACTGGAGGGCACTTAAGTAATACTGTAATACAACAACAGAGCAGAGTTTCATTGTTGTTACCGACAATATACAGGTTGTGTTGGATATGTTCTCATTCTTTCTCATCTCCAGAGATTCCAGAAAGCTGTCTACATCCATTTCTTCAGAGGAAGGGCCCTCTGCAAGAAGCATAATATATGAAAATATGTTTGCCTTAGAAGTAAATGCAACATACAATGATTATGCAACACAAACACAATTCTTATCAGTGTTTGCGTATGATCAATTTCTACATCACAACAACACCGCAACCCCCCTCCCCTAAAAAATGAATGAAAATGAATGAGAAGAAATAGGAGATTTGTACCATTATTACTTCTCTCAAGCATTATGCAACCATCCTTTCCCAAGGTTACAATCACAAATTTAAGCTTGGGCAACTGCAAAAGCATCGAAACCAGTGCTCTTGGAACAGCTGATTCCCCTGTCCATGCCTGTCATCAGAGAAAAGTACATCACTTATCCTTGATGATGCTTAATTATAAGAAAAAACTCTACCCCGCTGAACAGAGTAAAAACAGAAAGGGGAAACAAAGTTTCAAAAAGAGAAAAATACAATATATAATTTTGGAAGTAATGGAAACATGAAAAGGAAAATAATATGTATTATCAGTATCAGAAAAGGAATATCCCTTTTGTTGCAAAAATAAAACATAATTAAAGACACTGCTTAGACATAACTGAAAGAACACATCTAAAACAAGTAGACATAATTCAATTTTGGCAGAAGCCAATGAAAAAATTGCTGTGTTTTCCTCAGTAGTTGGATCGTCTGATCTATTATTTTTCCACAGTGACAAAGAAAAAAAAAAAAACGTTGATGATAGAATAGAACAGAAAGGTAGGTTTTAAAATCAATTCCATGTATATTCATGTCAAAAACAAGGCCGATGAGTGAAGTCGAGTATCATAAAATTCAATAACACTTGTAAAGAAAACAATGCACTTACCTGCGGAAACTTAGCTGAGCATACTACATAATTAGCTAATTTCAGGAGATCATCTAGCCCTTCCCTCGGCCTTTCTGCGTCAATTAAGATGGGTATGTCCTTCCGAACTGCCTGTACTGGAAAATAATAAGATTTTGTTTACTTTCCATCAGAAGAAGCTTCCCTTATCCCATCCCCAATCTAATTTACCATCTGAAGAAAACAAAAAAGGAAGATGTTAAAGGAACCATAATCCATATCAGTTTCTTGCAGTGTTGTTACTTTTATACATTTCTCCTTCAGATAAGCTAGTCTATCTAATCTTGAACCATTGTGGTAATGAGTCATTAAACTTTGTAATACAAGGTTATTAGCAGTGACAAAAGTTGGCTTTGCATTGAATAGAACACAAAAAATTATACTTCTTTGGTATAGCTTTGCATGCTTCAATTTTAAAATGATTAGGCTCTCAAAGTCTGCATAGAACAGCAAGCAAATAGAATACGTAATAACCTCATGAGCAACAACTAGGGCAGTTTCATGCAATCTCCCATCAAAATAAACAATTCTTGCTCCATCCAATACAGCTAACAAACTCGATTCAGGAAGATCTTCAGGGATCAGTGGAGGATGTCCTGGGGTATGTATACATGTACGTGTCTTCCTGAAAAATTACACTTTGTATCAGTCAAGTTACAGTTAATGTTTTCAACAGCCTCACTGGCAGAAAATGTTTGAAGATCTTAAGATCTATCATCGAATGATAGCAGATAGTCGTCATTCTATTCGTAAAGACATGTACAATTTTTCCTTCTGAAAAAACACAAGCAAATGGAGACACTGAAGGATTAAAAAAAAAAGAGCTGGCACAAGTTTGCAATTTTAGTACATCTCAATTTTCTTTGAGTATAGTAAAATACTACACTATCCACTAATTTATATTCAAAACCATGCAAAATGGTGATCAAAACCTAAGAGAGATCCTCTTAATTTGTGTAACTTTCTATTTTGGATCATCAAAATGCTCATTGGAAGAAATCAAGATGGAGCAAGATATGTGTATGGATATCTAAAAAGAGTTATGGTCACTCAAAGAGAGAGTCAAATGTAATAATTCATTGTATTATAAATCAAATTTATCAAAATGCCTTGAAAAGGAAAAAAAAAAATTTAAGTAATAGTAAAAAGAGCTCCAATGATACAAACAGAGCAGAAATGCCATGTTTTGTAATTTTCATATAATAATTTATAATGAAGATGGAATTATGGTCACCATGTTTACTCCTTTTTTATCTTTTTCTCTTGGGAGAAGGGAGGTTGGGAGAATACACAAATTAAAGAAGCTATATGACAATGACTATTACGTTTGGTTGTCCACAATTATATAGGTGAACGGAGAAGTGCCCTCTGCAGAAACCTGCAAATAACAGGGCATGCAATCAGAATAGATTAAACCAAAAATAATAATAATAATAATATAGAAGAAGTTTGTGAAGATTGCACATAATACTGCCGGAAGATTACCACTATAAAAGATGTATCTACACCATCAACCTTCAGCTCATCTAATATGCCCCTCCCTTGAGTGTCATCTGCAACCTAACAGGTGTCAAACATATTTGTAACACATACGCATAATTGAATCAGATTTAAACGGTTATGCATCACAGATTCCACGCATCAGAAGACAGACTAGTGAAAAAGAGAATGCAGAGAATCTTTAGTTAAGAACCTTGGAGATCACCCTCGGTTTTAGGCCCAATCGAGCAACGCAAGTTAAAGCATTGCCTGCATTGCCACCTCCTTGAACCTGAGAAATGCATGCAGACATGGTTAAAAAAAAAAAAAAATTATTGCTTCTAGCTTTCATAACAATACTAGCATTACATCCACATGGGCATTCCTTAAATAAGGAAAGAAAGATAAATGCACCAATTAATCAAGACTTTACGCAATAAATGAAAGATTGTCTCCAACGCTGATACTTAGAGAAGTAGTTCTCATCTAGAACCCACTATGGAAAAACGTTAACACTACAAGGAAAAACAATTAATCAGCCAAGCGCAAGTCAGAAGAGGAAGAAGTAGTACCTTCAAGCTGGTGCTTCTAATTTTGTCATCTGGCTTAGGATAAGCAGCAACTGTGGCCAAGAAATCCACAGAAACCGCCCCACACCCCACCTGCACACAGAAACCTCCTTTTCAGAGTCGGATGAATCGAAAAAAAAAATTAAGCAGAAAGCATAATGAAGAGAAACAGAGAGGGAACGCACAACAATGGAGGGTTGAGGAAGGGGATCGGAGGACATCTTGGCCCTGAAAATTTTGCAGCGACGCTTCGTCGACTATGAGAAACGGAACAAATAATTTAAATGAAGAAATTCCTAAAGCTACAATAATTGACGATATGAAGAAAAAAAAGGGGGGGGGGGGAACTTACATTATAGAAGTTGGATAGTAGGAGACCTGGGTAAGCTTGCGCTTGAAGGGTTATGTTCAGCGAGCATGTTAAGGTGGAAGAAGAAGAAAGACGATGAGAGTGAAGTGAGTTGTTCAGAAGTGTAGCATCGCAAATTGTGGAGAGGTTCGACATGTTCTAGCGATTGAGTGTGTGTGGCACCGGCGCCGGATTGAAATGCTTTTGTTTTAAAGGGAAAATAGTAATTAACAAATCTTTGTCCAGTATAGGGAGGGAAATTTTTTTTTTTTTGGTTTTTTTTTGGGCCGGGGGGGGTGTGGGGGAAGGGGGTTTGAAATATTTTCTCTATTTTTTGATATCATTTCATACTCTCTTCCGACATTAGTTATTTCAGTTTTTTCAATTCGTGTTTGTAAAATTGAACTTTTTGCTTATAATATTGTTTGTTTCTTTTATTCAAGTTGTTAATATTCTAAAAATATATTATATTTATTAGAATTTATAGAATGTGGAATTAATTTTCAATCATACAACTAGAATTATTTTTGTCATTTTTAAAAGATTTTATTTTTTCAATTTAATTTATAAAAATTATTATATTTATTTTAATTTTATTTATCTATTTATAAAAATAACTTATAGTAATAAAGAATATAAGATTTAACAGTAAAAATAATTAAATTAAAATAATTATAATCTTTCAATAATTAAATTAAAGTGTTTAATTTTTTAATGATTAAATTCAAATAAATAAAAATTTTTAAAGATGAGTTCAAGTATAATATTTCAAAAGATATTTCCTAGTACTTGTTTGAAAAATAGTTAGAAAAACCTAAGTTTTGAGTAAATGTAAGTTAGAGTTACTTTAGAACAAACTAAAACTATCAATTATGTAAAATCTTGATTTTAAACTATAAATCAAACTTCAACAAAACTTTAATTTGGAAGCTTCCCACTGCTTTTCTAAACAAGCACGTAGCATTACAGGGAGGCACAATTACTACTACATCTATTCTTTTTTTCTTTTTTTTTTGAAATACTACTACAACTACATCTAATTAAGTAGGCCATAATAGCTATATAATACGTCATGGATAGATTATGCGTTCTTTACGCACTGAAGGACAGCTGTGATTACATCTCCCTCAATATACATCGTAATAAGCTATAGATTTCCTTCGAAGCAATTTTTCTAACGGCAAGCAGTCAAATGGTTTGGCAAGATTATAAATGTACTCGAGTAAAAGCTCGAGCTGTATGCTGAAGCCATTTTGCTGGCACACTACTCTGAAGATGTGCTATCGACGATTGGTCAAAATGATGCTAGACATGGATCTCTGCGATATGGGAGACCACTTCGAGCTCCAAAAGCTTTACATTTGGAAGCTGCCTGTAATTAACATCAAAGCAAATAAATATATAACTCAGTTACCCAATCCATATCTGAACCTTGATTTTCCCCCCAGCTTTTTATATAAATTGAATCTTTAAGCACATTATAAGAGTGCTACAACTTGGCCATTTCTTTATTCTTTCCTCAACATTTACTTATTACAGAATAATGTGATCTTCCATAGTTATATTTGTATTCGAGGAATTAATTCTGTACCAAATTACGCCATTTTCTTGCTATTTTGGTAGTTACTTGTATCACAGTGCTGCTTACCACACAAGAAGCAAATGGCAACATTTTCTCCGGCGAAAAGTTGTTACAAATTGCTGCAAAGTAAATAAAGGCTCCATAAATTGTCAGCATGTATCCTCAAATGAAATGAATATACAGTATACTCCATCAATGGACTGATTAAATAAACCATAAAAAATGTAGTAAGTTTTGAAGTGATGAAAAGTCCGCAGTGAAATTGTTGTCAGTGGTAACTAATTAATCATGTTGTCAGCACTTACAGTTGAAAAAAGAATACCAGTTTGCGTGTGAAGAGGCCATATGAAATTGACAAAGGAAGAAAGGTTGCACATACCGTACAAAACTGCTCCAACGAATGCATCCCCAGCACCAGTTGTATCAATGAGCTCGGATGGGGGAATCTTCTCAGCTGTCCCAACATATAACCTCCCACACACTGTTCCCACCCCTTCTGCTCTAAATTTCGCCAAAGACTGATGATTAAGCAAAAAAATGAATTTAAGTAGAACTTACCATAGTTCATACTTCATATTCCTACTTTTTTCTTTTTTGTTTTTAATGTCATTAGTAGATATTTCATGCAAATAGTATATTCCACACAATCATAGCTCACAATAGAGAAGAAATAGCTTGAAATTTCACCAGTAATTACCGATGCTATGCAGGTTGGCATGGCTATGCTGTCATTCTTTCGCGTCGCTAAAGATTCGAAAGAGCTGTCTACATCCATTTCTTCTGTCTGAAGACTCTCTGCCAGAAAGTACATTGCAGCTTTCTTTCTAAAAGATGATCAAATACAGGAAAGCAAGATGTTTACAGGAAGTATACTAACCATCCAGACATTTCTCAAGCATTATGCAGCCATTTTCCCCCAAAGTCGCTATCACAAATCTGAGTTTTGGAAGCCTTAGAAGAATTGAAACAAGTGCTCTTGGAATGGAAGCTTCCTCTGTCCAGGCCTGTCAAATTTGTCAAATTACAAAAACTACAGATCTTAAGTATGTAGCTCACAAAGAAGCAGTTCTACCACATGTTAGAGAGAAAAGAACAACGTCAAAAATACAGGAATTTACATAGCAAAGTAAATAAATAGGCTTCAACACTTAATAAAAAGTTAACGACCTAGAAAGAAACTGAGAAACTGGTAGTATAGGCCCTTCCCCATCTCCAACTTAAAATGATACACTTACACGTATTTGACCGAAGAGATTAATAATTGCACAGTTCACTTCAGTAAAAGGCTACAAGTTTTTCTAAATCATTCTTCTGGCTACAAAGTTAAGCTAGTGTTTTAGGTAGCACATTCAATGATCCACTGATGAATGTAGGAAACTAATTGTAACTAAATATATCTGCATGCCAATGGAAGGCTCTCAGATCCAAAATATTTCATGATATTGTTCATCACGAGAGTATGATATACTTGCCTTTGGAAACCTTTCCGAGCATACAAGATAATCAGTCATAGTCAGGAGATCATTTAATCCTTCCCTTGGTCTTTCTGCATCAACTAGGATAGATATATTCTTGCAAAATGCCTGCGACAGTAAAATATTAATCCCTTTTTTATTTTCTTTCTTTCTTTACATCTCATCTTCAAACATTTAACGCAATTACATTAAAATTGCACATTAATAAATGCAGTGATAATATGTATATATATGTATATAATCTATTATTAAAGAAAAATAATAATGGTATTATGTCATGTCACAATGAAAAGCCAGTGAACCATGCTTGGAAAAGGGAGGGTATTTGAAACCAAGAATGTGCTGAAGTGGAGGCATACTGAAACTGTAGTCCATACTCCATACTCTATAGGAAAAGAGCTTCAGGTCTTTCTCCACAAAATATGACGCTCATGATCCCTTAAATTCAATCATTGGAATGGTGAGTTGGTAACCTTTGGGAAAGGTATTAATAACAAGGATAGAAAGTTGATTAGCCATGTTTGATTGAGAAATAACTCTCAAAGGAATTTTACATGACTCAACCTTTGAAATCATTAACACTTGCAATTCAATGACTGAGGAACAATTTTCATGGGCAAACTACAAATGCAATTACCTCTCGAGCAATGACTAGAGCAGTTTCATGCATCCTTCCATCAAAATAAACTACCCTTGCCCCATCCAATGCAGATACCAAACTGTCTCTCGAAAGATCTTCTGGTATCATTGGAGGATATCCTGCGGTGTGTATACAAGTACGTGTTTTCCTGAAGATTGAAAGTCCTAGGATTAATTAGCTTGCATTGTATATAGATTTTCTAAAAGCTACAGTTCATGTTTCAAGTAGTTATCTTAATCATCTAAGTCAGGTATGACAATTTATGTGGAGAAAAACCTTACTTGTGTGAAAAACATATCATATTAATAACTACCAGTATATATTACTTCTATCAACAATTTAGTTCAAATTTCCTCTGTAATCCCCGTTTATTTCTTAGCAGGTAAACACACAACCGTGCAACTGTTATTTAATCCTAGTCTCACATCTAAAGTAACTTTGATGACTGACATTTTTTACTTTCATATTCAAAACCCGTCGAGTGAGCACTCGTGACAAAATTAACATGGAGTATGTGTATAACAATTAAAAAAACCATACGTCTGGCTGTCAACAATGACGAAGGTAAATGGTGAACTCCCCTCCTTGGAGACCTGGAAACAAAAAAGAAAAGGCCAACAAAAGATTGATTATGCAATAGTGATAAACTGAGAGTAGACTGTGCTGCAACTTTGCTTGCCACAGCCAAAAGCGAAGGACAAATTGAAGAACCAAGATATAGAGTGAAGAACCAAGATATGGTGCACCGCACGGCATAGACATACCACAAAAAAAGAGGTATCCACCCCATCAGCTTCTAGCTCCTCTAGTACAGCCCTACCCTGAGTGTCATTAGCAACCTAGTGATTTTAAATTGCACGTTCGTTAGAAGCGAGCATAATTAACCATCAGGCTGGTTGGGTGCAGTATCATCGATACCATGCATACTATTACAAGAGAACTGGCATGTTGAATTTGTTATCGAGAGAGCAACCCTAATCTAGAAGTTAAAGATCAGAATTAAACCTTAGAAATTATTCTGGATTTTAAGCCCAAACGAGCAGCACAAGTTAAAGCATTTCCCGCGTTTCCACCACCCTGAACCTAACTAACCAATAAATTAAACATTGATCACAATCCAGAGCAATCAAAATAATTGAACACAAATAATTGCAATTTAGAGAAAAAAGACACAAATAACCTTGGCTTCAGAAATAATTGCAATTTAGAGGGCCGCGGCCAAAAAAAGAGAAAAGCAGAAGGACGAGATTGACCTCTTAGAAATCGCGTTAATTTAACTACCAGTTCTTTCCTTTTAGATAAGCCAACCCGCGTTGATTTTCAAAAGAAAAGAAGGCAAAAAGAAAATTTCTGAACCAGTCGAGTCAAACTCAGCAAGGAAACTTTCTATAAATTTCAACGCGGAGGCTCAGGGTTAAAACTTAAAAGCAATAAATATGCCCAATAAGTGCACATACTACAATATTATAGTTCTTGTGTCTTATTTTGTTTATAAATCATGTTTTCAATCAAAGTTTGAGGTTGTTATTTCTGTAAAACATAATTTGTTTAAATTTAAATTTTTTTCAAATCAATTTTGACCTAAGTTTTTTTAATATTTTTCAAACACACACTTAGTATTTTTAAAAAACTGACATTTGAAAAAAGAAAATGTGATTTGAGAAGTGAATTAATGAAAAAATGCTTTGATCTTGTCGTCAGGCTTAAGAAAAGCCGCCGCTGATCTTGTCGTCAAGCTTTGATCTAGTTAATAAAAAAAATGAAATAAAGGAGCAAAGTCAGCAAACCTTCAGGTTAGTGCTCCTGATCTTGTCGCTGGGCTTAGGAAAAGCCGCCACTGCTGCCAAGAAATCCACGGCCGCCCCGCCGAATCCCACCTGCAAAAAATACTCCTCCATTTCAGTTAGCCTTATGCTATCCACACGCCAAAGCTCACTTCATCCAATAGGAGGGGAAAAATGAGAACGAGAGCGAAAGAGACAGAAACTCACTACGATGGGACTTCCAGGGGAAGCAACAACGGAATCGGAAGACATTTTGATTCTAAAGTCTCTGCCATAAGAATCGAGAATTTGAAATGCCGTTGATCGAAGGAAGTAAAAAAAAAAAAAAACTAATTAAGCTAAATAATGATATATACATACATATATACACACCCGCGCACAAACATAAATATTTATACATATATAAATGTGAGTGTGTGTATAGACACACACATATATATTGGCACCTCGCACACATAATGGACAATCCAATTTCAGATCAAGTATGGAATAGGAGTAAAATACTACATTCAAAGCACATCGCGTTCAAGAGTACCAAACCTATAGAAGATGATGGAGCTGGTGGAGTTGGTTTCCGTCGACAAGAATATTAAACGTAAGCGAGACGGAAGCTCTGGTCAATTAAGAGGATAGCAAGAACAGGAAGAGTTGATCAGATTAGCGTGCATGGGCAAGAAGAAGCATAGCTCAGTGCAAGGATTGGTCTCTTGTATAATAATTAGATTCAGACATCGACTGCACCACTCATCTCCGTGTTCTGCCTGTTGACTTGGAAAATTTCAATTTTGCCCTTCGACGACGTCACCTACTTCTTCTAATTATGAATTATTGAATGGTTTGTCAGGAAGGGAAGGAGAATGGATTTGTGTATGACTTATACTCAATTTTAAATTTAACAGTTTAGATTTTAAATTTTTTTAAAAAATTATTAAAATTATTATTTAAAATTTAAATTATTAAATTTAATATCTAATAATTCAGATAAAATAAACCCGGATGTATTTTCGAGAGGGAAGGCCGTTACCTTGGGTCGTGAGTCATGAGTTTTTTTTATCTTCGGTTACGTACCGTTTGCTTTTCACTTTTCTGTCTCTCACGGAATTAGAGGACCCCACTCCAGTGCACTGTCCACCGACCTCTGTTCAAGGCAAATTGAAGCGGGAGCGGAAAAATAAGAAAACAAAATTCATATAAATTTTCTTGTAAGAATGTGTAAAAAAAATTTAAAAAAATTAATTATATAATGATGAGATGTATAAATATAAATTTATTTTTTAAATATTATATATTTATTGTATTTTAATTAAAAATTATATACTAATCATTTTCTGATTAAAAATTTTGATAATAAATATATAAAAAATGCACATGGATATATGTGGTAAAAAAAAAGGAGATATGAAAGAAAAAAGAATAAGAACGAGGATGAGATATTTTAATATGATTTTATTCAAATAACTTAACCTAAAAAAAAAATTAATACTCTACAACAATAGGAACAATTAAATAAAAGAATCTCAATCATGTTAAGTTTTTTTTTCATCTGACGAGTGATAAAACCACTTGAAAAAGTGGATGTTGACATGAACCTCCTATCTCCCTCGTATTAAAGATTTTAGCGCACCTTAATTAAATAATATTTTGTTTATGGAAATTTACAGAACTTCCTAATTCCTAAATGCCTTTGGCAGAAGTGGTGGTAAATAATATATTTTATTCTAATTTGGTTGTTGTAAAAGATATCTTGAGTTATTTTAAAAAAAAAACTTCCTTTTTTATTCCTAAAAATGGTTGTTATATTTATTTAAGCTCTAATTCTTAAAAGACTTATGCTTCGGTCATTTAATCTATCAAAATCACATCATTCAATCTTCGCAAATTTTAAATGTTACTCGTTAAATCCTAAAGCATATACTAATAAGCACCTGATGAGTAAATTAAGAATAAAAATCAAATAGTTAAAATATAAACTAAATCTTATCTTTCTAATATTCAAATCTATTAACATATCAACATTTCCTGAAAACACAGATATGATTAAATATGCGCTCTAGCTTCCAAGGGATATATATAAATATATTTTCTTTTTTGTTATAAATGCCTGCTCTAAACAAATGCAATTTAGAGCATTTACATAATTACATTGTTCAAGTTACATTTCACTTCATCCTTGTGTAATGAATTAAAATTTCAAAATTAGAAGTCAAATGTCCTGTCTCTCCGATCTCAACATGAAAAACGCAGGAATTTGAGACACCTAAACTATATAAATATATTTTCTTTTTTGTTATAAATGCCTGCTCTAAACAAATGCAATTTAGAGCATTTACATAATTACATTGTTCAAGTTACATTTCACTTCATCCTTGTGTAATGAATTAAAATTTCAAAATTAGAAGTCAAATGTCCTGTCTCTCCGATCTCAACATGAAAAACGCAGGAATTTGAGACACCTAAACTATATCAGTCACTCAATCAATGGTTCAGATCCTTTTGGAGCTGTACATTTAGAAAAAAGCAACAGAGAAATCTCAAATCTTAAACCCAGTAACCATCGTTCCAGCCACGCTTGGAATGAAGTCCCCCATGTTCACTCCGACTTCCAGTAAATCTATACAAAGACAGCTTGCTTCGGACTGTTCTTAGGGGACCTGATCTATTGCCATGCCTAATTGGTAAAGACATCTCGTCTCCAATCAAGCTTGAAGTTGAAAACGGTCTGTTTTCCATTTCTTCAAGTGGACCAGAACTGTATTCCATTGTGATGAAGGAAGATGCTTGCCCATAAGTTAATCGTGGGGTTACCCCACCCGCATTCCACCAACTGCTATCTGAAGGCACAAGATCACCTCTGATGTCAGACTCCTGCGCAGAAGATTCCTTCTGGCTACAGAAATCCTCACAGGTCTCATCTGTGTCGTTGTATATCAACTTTAGAGCCTGCACAACTTCACCCATGAAAGGTCTGTGAGTGACCTCAGGGTGAACACACATGGAAGCAATGGCAGCCACCTTAGCCATGTCATCAAAGTCATAGCTTCCAGCCAAAGATGGATCCACTAGCTGTTCTAGACCTTCTCTACTCGTCAAGAGTGGCCGTGCCCATGTTACTAGATTCTCCTGTCCTGGAGGCTGGGACATGTCCACTGGTTTTCTGCCAGTAAGAAGTTCTAGCAAAACTACACCATAGCTATAAACATCACTTTTAACAAGTAAATGTCCTGTCATTGCATATTCTGGTGCAACATACCTGCAAAATTGAACAGACAGAAACAGCGTCAAATTCAAGGTTTGGAATTTACAATGGCATCAATAATGCAGACTGTATCCAGGGAAAATTTATTAGACATGTATGAGTTACAAATCATGCAGCACAATGGAGTCATATTAGAACTTCATTAACAATCCTCTATGTGTGCGTGTGCACGCCTGTGATAAAAGAAACTATTAAGGCAAGAGAAGAAATGACAATTTGAATATCTCTTATGATGGGTTGACATACCGTGTGCACAGTGCACAACTGTTGTATTCTGCCATCAAAATATTTACAAAATTATTGGCCAAATAATTTTAGAAAATTTAATGAGTTAATTAACTTAATCATAAATCTAAAAATCAGCAGCAACTTTGGAAAAATAATGAAATTATTAAGCTATATATTTGGGTTAATTTCCGCAGATGTAGAAAGTTAAACATTGTCCAACACTTTAAAAATTTATACAACAACAAAGCCTTATTC
Source organism: Biancaea sappan (assembly GCA_037074585.1). NCBI lineage: Eukaryota > Viridiplantae > Streptophyta > Magnoliopsida > Fabales > Fabaceae > Biancaea > Biancaea sappan. Next base: position 48,698,060 of record CM073496.1, on the reverse strand, counting down.
CCCTAGATAGGATCGGCTACATGAATCGCACGACGCCATTAAGTTCTATCAATGACCCACACTTTAAAAATTTATAACATTAAAAAAAATATTAAAGAATAAGTAAATAGTTTTTGCACTGAACAAGGTCTGGAAATTTTAAAAAAAAAAATACTGCAGAGAATGTACATTACCCAAAAGTTCCCATAACACGAGTAGAAATATGATGACTTCCTTCAGTTGCTTCTCTTGCCAAGCCAAAATCAGAAACCTTGGGGGTGAAGTCGTCTTCTAATAACACATTACTAGCTTTAAAGTCTCTGTGAATTACGCGAGGATTAGAATCCTCATGCAGATAGGCCAATCCTCTTGCAGCTCCAAGAGCAATTTTCATTCTTGCTTCCCAATCCAGAGGCCCCTTCTTATTGTCAACACCTGAAGAATATAATGAGAAATTAAAAGAAATTAAACTAATGTCACACTGCAATATATATTGAGCAAGCTGATATCACTGCCGATGTAGATATGTTACCATGCAAATGGGACTCAACACTGCCATTGTGGACTAGCTCATACACCAGGCAACGTCTGCGCCCTTCAATGCATATACCAATGAGTTTCACAAGATTACGGTGATGCAAGCGACTTAGCATCTCGACTTCTGCAATAAATTCACGGTCTCCATTCTGATTATCCCTTGTTAGCAGCTTAACTGCAACTTCAGTTCCATCTTCCAATGTCCCATTATAAACTCGTCCAAATCCCCCTTCTCCTAATATTCTCTTTGCACTGAACTTATCCGTTGCTTTCTCAAGCTCAGAAAGTGAAAATGTTCTAACCGAGAGAATAGAAGTGGCCATGGTGGACATTAGGGACACTGATGTTGAGCTTGTAATACTGCTTGACAACATCGACCCCATGCCTGAATTACAAGCAACATCCCTTTACATTTAATTTTAACCATGATGCAATTGAAAATTTAATATTGATAACCAAGATAGCATGAAATTAATTCTAATTAATACACACGGATAAATACCATAACTGCAATAATGCATGCATCTCACTCATCCACACAAGTTAGTTTACATACTAGAGAAAGAGGAATTTGTTGACCAAAAACAACAGAAGCTTGCATCACTACTCTACAAGTTGCATGTATATTATATCAATAACCACCAAAAAAAGAAGACATCTCAATTTTCCCGTGAGTCCCATATATAGCAATGCTTAAAGTTGTCATAAAAAAGTCAAGAGCACAAAATCATCATGTAAATTAAGGAAACCTAATTGAAATGTAGCATTAGCATAAAATTAACATATGAAATTAAGCAAACCAGCAAAGTCCAGACTTCAACACAGTGCATATTAATAAGGCACAAAGTATCTTATAACTTCACTTTTCCAAGGAAAGGAACAATAAACAAATATAATCTTTGTCTACGACAAGGAAAGCATAGTTTAATAATAGAAAGAAACAACAAAAGAGCCATAACCAATCTTGAGAATATCAAATATTTTACAATACCTAAATGAGTATCACTGACAATTAAATGCTTTGCAATCAAAACAACAAATCTTCATTTTCTCTTTAAGCATCATAAATTAAAAGGCCAAACAAAAAAGTTTTAAATGTTACCAGATCTCTTGTTTATAGATGATGGAAATGCAGGACCAACAGCATTTGATGGTCTCCTAATCTTCCTCCATTTCAAAAAGATGGAAAATGCTCCAACCAAAACCAACAAGAGTACAAAGGCAGATAAAGCCATGATGATTATGGTTCTAAGATTCATTTTCTGGTTCTTGCTGACAAAGTTGGCAGTGATTGGAAGACCACCAGAACTTTCACTAGGACCACTCCCATGGTAACCTCCATCTGGCGGCGATGATGGAATCCCTGATACCAACTGGTTCAGTTCTTAACTGATAACGTGCAACAGTAAAGTAAGATGTAATAAGGAGAAACAACACAACTACCTGGATAACTAACGAACACAACTGCATAATCACCAAAGAGGCTTGCATTTAGAGGAACTTTCTTATGCCAAAACCTCTCATATATCAGAACAGCAGTTGTGTTGTCAAACTTCTCTCCCAGTGGAACTAGGTTGATATCAACTATCGTTCTTCCCTGATTTTGGCTGTCAGCATTTGCACCCATTATCTTGACCTGGTTCTGTTCCAAGTATGTGCCTGATGCAACCTCAATCTCTAACTCATTCATTACAGGAAAAACAGCATAAGGAGCTATATCCAGTATAAGTCTGACTTTCATGGGAAATACACAGCCACAAGGTGAACCAAAAGGAGCCGCTGTAAGCGGGTCCATACAGATTTGGTCACAGCCTGCTAGAAGGTTCATGTTAAAAATGAGTACATGATAAGAGAGAGTAGGAGGGCAAATGCAAATGCTCAGCTGCGTAAATTCAAGTGGTCTAATCAGGTAAAGGCATTATCTCACTGCAATTATAGCTTTGATTTTGCCACATAGATAAAGATTTTTCAAGATCATTGCATCAATTCAAACCATTATACTTAAACCCTACCATAACTCTGTAAAGCATCAAAACATAGATTTAGAAGTTTCTTCTTCAAAAGCCTGTTTTTACTTCATGTCAGTACAGAAGTATATCACCATACTGAAGAACAGCACACATTAATATAAAACAAATTATGTTGAGCAGGTAGTAAAATCATAAATTCATTTTATTAGGTTACTAAGAATAAACTCATCATTTCTGCATTCCACTTACATGACTAAATAGACATGAATGAACAAAACGCACACACATACATACATACATATAAATACATAGGGACAGTAGCTACGTTGGGATGTTAAATTCATAACCCCCCTGCCTCCAGGAAGACCAAGAGGGGAAATAGGGAGTCTAACCACCAGAAATTACCTTGATCTTTAGAAGGGGATGGAGCAATTACATGAGGCCTCACGCTATGGTGATGATGATGACGATGATGATGTCTTGGTCTTTGATTCACACTGGGACCTAGGAGAACATGAGCTAACTTATTAGCAAATATTAAGTGTAACAGCAGCTTGTTCAAAAATATGACAATACCTTGGCTAGATGGAGATGGAGCAGGTGCTGGAAATAACAGATGTGCCGGAGATGGTCCCAAAGAAGGCTTAACTAACCAAGTTTTAGCTGGTTTTGATGAAGCCAATGACACACTAGTAGAAATTGACTTCACTGCAGAAAAGGAACTACAATGTCATATGTAGTGCCATAGTGCTGTTATATGGCACACTTATCAAATGAATTATCAAACAGAACAGATTAGACGATGCAGAATCGATTGTGAAATCTGCCTTCATACCATGCTTAACAAACATCTCTCTGACAGACAAAGGCTGGTATGGCATTGGAGAAGGAGACATGAATGTTGGCAAAGAGAAATAACCTGAAATATAAAAATTGCCCAGCTTTTTAAAAAATGAGGTTGACAGTGTCTTGCCTTCTACCAATCAATTGAGACTAAAGTACAGATGATAATAAAATGTGGTCATAAGACTAAAATGCTCAATACTTTTCATATCTACGATAACGTATTGGTAAAATACTTATATATACTGGCCAAAACAAACCAATATAAGCAAGATTCAATATGCGTGCAACAAATTATTAGGTTTGTTTCGTATCAACCATGTATGAGAGACCAAGGGCACGATTAAATGATATGCCATACATACTGATGGCATTGACCAGGTTGATCTGTTAGTAAAAAGAAGTAGAAAAACTGTCTTAGAAAATCATTAATTATTTAGCAATAAATAATTTAAGTACACGCCTCCAATTATACTGTATTCCATTTTAATGTTAACACTTGACAGCTTGCCTTCTTGAACAAGGCAGTTGAAAAACCCAGCAAATTATCACATTCTATAATTCAGGTACCACCGAGCTATGGAACCAGTGCAGAGCAATCAATTAATTCAATGATGTTTTATTTGACTTGCATATCAAGAGCCCCCGCATCTTTTATCATGACTTATTGAAGATCCGTCTCCTATTAACAATTTAAAAGAACGAAACAGTAGTGGAAGTAAGGAGGGAAAAAACTATACACTGCAACTATATACCCATCAAGAGTCAGAAAATGTACTTCTCTTAATCTCACCGTATAAAATGTCGAACCGCTACTGGTAATCAACTTGTTGTTTATCATTTATTTTTTAGAGAGGAAATGGCTATATAGCCGAAGAAACTTGAACCGAAAAGACTCTCACACAACTTGTCATCATAGTAGCAAGCACAAACAACTTGCTCCAGCTGATCGTTTCCGAACAGTAAGAAAGCCAAACAACTTGCGACATTTACATTTGCCTACTATAGGCTGCAGTACATGAAGGGAATAGAAGAATTTTAATACCTGAGCAAGAGAAAAACAGATTAAGAAGAACAAGGAGGAAGACAACCAGAGTTGGCATTTTCTCTCGCCGGACCAGAATTCACAAAGAACCATTTTCAGAAACGAACAGCTTCGAGCTCGCTAACCTTGCCGTGCATACCCAGTAACTTCTGAAATCCCGGCAAAACAGTCGCCGGCACTTAACCTCTACGCGGTAGTATTCGGAGGCAGGAGAGAGACGTGTCATAGCTGTGAAGTTCAGCAAGAGTAAAAAAACGAAGCATGTGGTCTAAAACCCTAGGAGAGAGAATACAGCGAAGAAGACATATACAACAAATGCGGGTGGGTCGGATTCTAGATCCATATAATGCGGTAGGAGATCTAGGTAAGCAAGAGATACAGAAATACACCGACGACCGAGTGAGTTTATGGGTAGTAAGAGAAACGCCGAGAGTGAGCTCGAAGAAAAAGCTAGAATGGAAGTCCAAATGAGATCTCGGTGAAGAGTATAGAGAGAGAGAGAGAGAGAGAGGGTGAGAGTGAGTGAAGAACAATGGGAAAAGGAGAGAGGGAGAGAGAGAGAGAGAAGAGGATGGTGAGGGACTTTATTGCGGAAGAGTTGATACAGCAAACATACAGTTTTGCGCTATTGATGATGAGTGATGTCTGGTACACGCAAGCTAAAGGAGCGTGAGAGGAACGGATTCATGAAACGACAAATCGAGAGCCGTTTAATGTCGACGTTGAAAACTGATCCTTTTTCTACAAGCCGTTTTGGAAAGCAAGCGAAGGGGCGTGCGGTCCGATGAGCTGCGGGTTCCTGGAAACAGTGTGAAGTGGTGGGACTTGTTTGTTTGTCAACTAAATTTGGAGTTATTTACTTTTTTTTATTTGAAAGATTTAGAAAGTGCTTTTTTTAAAAAAATTTCCATGATAAGTTCAGAATAACTTTATTAATTTGAACGAATCAAATAATGATATTTTGAATTTTAAAATTTTGTTACTAAAACTAACTAGCTTAAACTTATATATGAATGAATTGTTTTTAGAATGCTTTTTTAATTAATGAAAATAGATAAAAATATCATTTTTATCACTAAATTTTTATTTAAATTTCAATTTCATCCTAAAATTTTATTTTGTGTCAATTTGTTGCATATCTTTCTATTACATCTAATTTTGTCTTTTAACTCTAACATTGTCTAAATCATTAATGGTAAACACTAATTTGATCACCTCTATTACATACGTTAACACAAATTTTTCTAATTATGCACATTAATGTAAGATATACAATTAAATTGACAAAATTGCACATTTTCCCTCTATTTTTAATTGTTGGTCTCCACTTCACTTCAAAGACAAATTTGTTATCACAAGTGTATATCAGACGTAAATGTTTCTAGTTGAATAAGTTTGCATCAAAGTGTATAATATAGGTAAAAACACACACACACGCACACACTCTCTCTCTAATCACACTATTACAATATAGATGGTTATGACAAGATAAAAAACTAAAACTTTGGATTCAGAGATATCATATCATATCACCTTCCTCTCTGATAAAATATATTATCTCATTATCTCCAAGTTTTCTATAAACGAAATAGTTGGAACTGGTGTCCTTTACACGCATATGAAAGCCACTTTGTTGGCGTAATACCTGCCTTGAGTCTGATAGGAAGACAATGATCATGTTATTATATAAATGTGCTTTTGCAAGAGGCTTCTACATAGTGCTTCATTACCTCAATATACTACTTTTGTGACACACCTCCCGACTTTGTCTATTGAGTTGACAATCATTCATGTTATTAGCAATTTAAACTTCATGCAGGTGTACTTGGTCAACGTATTTTTCATACGAACAATGTGGCTACTTTTTTTACTTAGTAATTTATGTTGTTAGTAATTTAAATAATGTAATGATTTTAGTAACAATTCCAACTGAATAATTTGTTTATTAATTATTTTTAATAAGAAATATCATTATTATTATTGTTAATATTCCTACAAACAAACTTTAATTATATTGTTTTTTTTATTCTCATATGTGTTATAATTATATTTGTTAATTATATTTTTTGTTTCCATATTTCATGACAATTTTTGAACAGTGTTTTATAAGCAAAAATTAATTATTATATAATTTGAAACGAAACAAAAAATCTGAATTTTTATCTTAATATTCATTAATAGATAAAAACATTCTAACAATGTTGCTTCTTTCAACGTGATAAATTTTAATTTAGAAAAAAAAATCAAAGTAAAAAAATTTCATATTAAATTTGCATAGAATGTTACAATATTTGAATTTAATTTTATAATTCATTCTTAATTCATCCAATATTAATTCATATATTAATTGAGGGGGGTCAAATTAGAGGGTTACAACATTTGCATTTAATTTTTTAATTTACATACTAATCATACAATCATCATGCAATTATGCAATTAAATCTTTTTTATTTTGTTAAAAAATTAAACATTTTACAAATCAGTTCCGTTAAACTAATTGATTTCCAATATAATAGACATAATTTTACCTAATGACATTTACCTAAAGGATAGTCCTATAATATATTTTAAAAGGATTGCTTAGAATATGGTGTCATTAATTTATTCAAATGATATATTAATTTATTATTGATTATTATTAAATTATTAAATTAAATTATTAATAAAATATATGGCAATTTATAGTTTTAAAAGGGATAATTTAAAATTATTTGAATGCAAATTTTTTAAATTGATTCATCAATCACATCAGTTTGCATTTAATATAATTCTTAATTGATTTGTAAATTATGAAGAAAAATCAATAACTATAATTTATTTATAATTAAAAATGATGCAAGCTTTAAGTAAATATCATTACTATTAGCTTTAAATAAATAGCATTAATATCATTCTATTATCAACCAACTACAATTTAAGTAATTAATAATAATGCTTAATTTAGTGATAAAAATCAATTATTTTTCACTAATTGGTTGTTCCTAATTACTTAGAATGTGTTGTTATTAATTTATTCAAATGATGTAGTAATTTATTATTAATTATTATTAAATTATTAATAAAATTTACGGCAATTCACATTTTTTAAATGAATGGTTAGAAAAGTTATAAATGCAAATTTTTCAAATTGATTTGAGTACAATTATAAAATCAATCACACTAATTTATATTTAATATATCTTTTTAATTTATTAATGAATTTAATTTGATGTGATTGATAGTAGTTCCATATATTTACCAATATTAATTAAGTTTATCGATAAACAAGTAACGCTTTTCGATAATTATAAAAACAAAAAACTATCAATCAATTATAATTGTAAATAGCAATACTATCAGTCAATAGCTTTAAGTTAAAGAGTAAATTGATTATTTAAAAAAAAATCTCTTAGTATGGTGGTACAATTAATATTAATGCTTCATATGATTTTAATTTGTTAATTGTTAATAAATAATTGTTAACATGTCAAGCTGATATATGACGAAAAAGCCTCAAATAAGTGACTGAGACATATGTTTATTATTTTATTTATTTGACCTTATTATAATCAATTACAATTTAAGTAATTAATAGTAATGCTTAATTTAGTGATAAAAATCAATTATTTTCACTGATTAATTATTCCTAATTGCTTAGAATGTGGTGTCATTAATTTATTCAAATGATGTAGTAATTTATTATTAATTATTATTAAATTATTAAAAAAATTTACGACAATTCATGATTTTAAAAGGGATAGTTTTAAAAGCTATGAATGCAAATTTTTTAAATTGATTTTAATGTAATTATAGTATCAATCACACCAATTTACATTTAATATATCTTTTTAATTTATGAATGAATTTAATTTGGTGTGATTGACAGTATGTCTGTATATTTACCAATGTTAATTTAGTTTCTTGCTAAATAAGTAACACTTTTTATGAATTATAAAAACAAAAAACTATCAATCAATTATAATTGTAAATAGCATTACTATCAGTCAATAGCTTTAAGTTAAATAATAAATCAATTATTTATAAAAATCAATTAGTATGGTGATGCAATTAATATTAATGCTTCATATGATTTTAATTTGTTAATTGTTAATAGGTAATTGTTTACATATCAAGCTGATATATGACAAAAATGCCTCAAATAAGTGACTATGACATATATTTACTATTCTATTTATTTGACCTTATTATAATCAACCACGGTTTAAGTAATTAATAGTAATACTTAATTTAGTGATAAAAATCAATTAGTTTCACTGATTGATTGTCCCTAATTACTTAGAATGTGGTGCTCCAATAATGTTATTTACAAATATTGAGAAATCAATAAGACTTTGTAACGATAGTAGACTGATTGTGTTTCGACTTAGTAAGCATGTCATTGAAGCAACAATTATCTCTGAAAAAAATATTGAAAAAAAATATGATTCAAAGAATGATAATTACTCAATCAGATTCAATATTGTCTTTTCAACTTAGAATATATCAATTTTCAATAACATTGTACTTTGCAATGACAATTAATAAAAATCAAGATCAATCACTTTCAGCAGTGGGTTTGTATCTGACAAACTCGGTCTTTATATGTAGACAAATAAATATGACAGTTTCAAGAGTGAGGAGCAGAAATTATCTGAAAATATTGCCTTTTGACAAAGATGGTAATCATACTACAACAACATCAAATGTAATATACAAAAAAGTTTTTAATAATTTGTGATGAAATAAATAAATAATTTAATTTAAACATGTGTTGTGTTTATATATTAATGAAATGCCCGTACATCACACGGGTCGGTATACTAGTTTGCTATTAATAATTAAAACAATGTTGGATTCATAAACAAACTTGAAACAAATGAGAAATAGAAAAATGATAAAATTGACATAAAAAAAGTTATATAATAAAATTAAAATTTAAGTCAAAATTTATGGATGAAATTTATACTTTAACCCACAAAATAACATCATATTATCAATATTTTTAAATTATTAAAATTAATCTTAAAATATGAATCTAATTTAATGAAAATAACACTACATTTATCAACATTTGATCTCATGTTAGTAATAATATCTCTAAATATAAATTAAATTGTACAATTTAGCTAATTAACTAGTGTACCGATCAATATATAAACACAAGACATTATTAAATTAAAATATTTATTTATTTTAGTACAAGTTATTAAAAACTTATTTGTATACTACATTTGATGTTGTTGTAGTATAATTATCATCTTTGTCAATATGCAATATTTTCAAACAATTTCTGCTCCTCACCCCTAAAATTGCCACATTTAATTGTCCATGTGTAAAGACCGGGCTTGCTAAATACAAACCAACTGCTGAAAGTGATTGACCTTGACTTTTGTTAATTGTCATTACAAAGCACAATATTATTGGAAACTAACATATTCTAAGGTGAAAAGACAATCTTGAATATGATGGAGTAATTATCATTCTCAAAATCAAGACTTTTTCTCTAATATTTTTTTAGAGATAATTGTTGCTTCGATGACATGTTTCTCAGGTTAAAACACAATCAGTCAACTACCGTTACAAATTCTAATTGATTTCTCAATATTTCCAAGTAACATTATTGGAGCATCACATTCTAAGCAATTAGGAATAATCAATGAGTGAAAATAATTGATTTTTATCACTAAATTAAGCATTACTATTAATTACTTAAACTGTAATTGATTATAATAAGGTCAAATAAATAGAATAGTAAATATATGTTGTAGTCACTTATTTGAGGCATTTTTGTCATATATCAGCTTGATATGTTAACAATTACCTAGTAATAATTAACAAATAAATAACAATTAACAAATTAAAATCATATGAAGCATTAATATTAATTGCATCACTGCACTAATTGATTTTTATAAATAATTGATTTATTCTTTAACTTAAAGCTATTAACTGATAATAATGTTATTTACAATTATAATTGATTGATAATTTTTTTGTTTTTATAATTCTTAAAAAGTGTTACTTGTTTAGCGAGAAACTTAATTAACATTGGTAAATATACGGAACTATTGTCAATCACACCAAATTAAATTCATTAATAAATTAAAAAGATATATTAAATATAAATTACTGTGATTGATTCTATAATTGCATTAAAATCAATATGAAAATTTACATTCATAGCTTTTCAAACCATTGTTTTTAAAATAGTGAATTCCCATAAATTTTATTGATAATCTATATAATAGACTAAAACAACTTCAACTCATACATTTATTGCAATATTTAATGTCTTCATATTATGTCATTCAATTCCAATTTATTTTTTTTGTAATTTTCTGCTTTTCCACTTTTCAAATTGGTTGCACCATTAAATTAAAAAAATAAAATTCAATAATTTAAAAAATTTTATTTCATGCACACATTTAATTTATTAATTTTATACTTCTCCATTTTTTAATTTGTTAATTTTCTATTTTTGAATTTGGTTGCATGATTACAAATATGCATGATTAATGTATGAATTAAAAAATAAAATTCAACTTCCTTAATAAAGTCAAGATTTCGCTTATTTAACTAAATTTAACCAAAGCCGATCTATTCCCTTCATACCTCTCTCTCTCTCTTTCTCTCTCTCACACAGACACACAGACACATACACACTCTATATCTATATCTCTTTGCAAAACCCTAAATAAGATCCATATTTCGTAGCCACACTCTTATAATATAGATAGTTATGACAAGATAAAAAACCAACGCTTTAGGTTCAAAGATGCCGTATCACATTACCTTCCTTCCTGATAAAATATAGTATCTCATAATCTCCAAGTTTTCAATACAAAGCAGTTGGAACCGATGTCCTTTTCACGCATATAGAAACCACTTTGTTGGCCCAATACCTGCCTTGAATCTGATATGAAGAGAATAATTATGTCATTATTTAAAGGTGCTTTTGCAATAAGCTTCTACATAGTACTTTATGATCTCAATATGCTACTTTCGCAACATACCTCCCGACATTGTCTATTGAGTTGACAATCATTAATGTTGTTAGCAATTTAAACTTCGTATAATTGTGCTTGGTGAATGTATTTTGCATACAAACAATGTGGCTACTTTTTTTTACTTAATAATTTATGTTGTTAGTAATTTAAATAATGTAATGATTTTAGTAACAATTCCACGTGAATAATTTGTTTATTAATTATTGTTAATAAGAAATATCATTATTATTATTTTTAATATTCATGCAAACAAACTTTAATTATATTGCTTTTTTTTATTCTCATATGTTATAATTATATTTGTTAATTATATTTTTTGTTTCCATATTTCATGAGATTTTTTGAAGGGTGTTTTACAAGCAAAAATTAATTATCATATAATTTGAAATGAAACGAAAAATCTGGGTTTCTATCTTAATATTCATTAATAGATAAAAACATTCCAATAATGTTATTTCTTTCAACATCATAAATTTTAATTTAGAAAAAAAAATTAAAGCAAAAAAAAAGTTCATTTTAAATTCACATAGAATGTTACAATATTTGAATTTAATTTTGTAATTCATTCTTAATTCATCTAATATTAATTCATATATTAATTGAGGGGGGTCAAATTAGAAGGTCACAACATTTGCATTTAATTTTTTAATTTACATACTTATCATACAATCATCATGCAATTATGCAATTAAATATTTTTAATTTTATTAAAGAATTAAACATTTTACAAATCAATGGTTCTCCGTTAAACTAATTGATTTCCAATATAATAGACATAATTTTACCTAATGAAATTTACTTGAAGGATATTCCTATAAAACATTTTAAAAGGGTTGCTTAGAATGTGTTGTCATTAATTTACTCAAATGATATATTAATTTATTATTAATTATTATTAAATTATTAATAAAATTTACGGCAATTCATAATTTTAAAATAGATAGTTTGAAATCATTTAAATGCAAATTTTTCAAATTGATTTATCAATCACACCAATTTGTATTTAATATAATTCTTAATAGATTTGTAAATTATGAAGAAAAATCGATAACTGCAATTTATTTATAATTAAAAACAATGGAGAGCTTTAAGTAAATAACATTACTATCAATGAATTATAATTGTAAATAGTATTACTATTAGTTAATAGCTTTAAATAAATAGCATTACTATCATTCTATTCTCAAGCAACTACAATTTAAGTAATTAATAGTAATGCTTAATTTAGTGATAAAAATCAATTATTTTCACTGATTGATTGTTCCTAATTGCTTAGAATGTGGTGTCATTAATTTATTCAAATGATATAATAATTTATTATTAACTATTATTAAATTATTAATAAAATTTATAGCAATTCACATTTTTAAAAGGAATTGTTTGAAAAGCTATGAATACAAATTTTTCAAATTGATTTGATTGCAATTATGGAATCAATGACACCAATTTACATTTAATATATCTGTAATTTATTAATGAATTTAATTTGATATGATTGATAGTAGTTCCATATATTTACTAATGTTAATTAAGTTTTTCACTAAACAAGTAACACTTTTTAAGAATTATAAAAACAAAAAAACTATTAATCAATTATAATTATAAATAGTATTACTATCAGTGAATAGATTTAAGTTAAAGAATAAATCAATTATTTATAAAAATCAATTAGTGTAGTGATGCAATTAATATTAATGTTTCATATGATTTTAATTTGTTAATTGTTAATTGTTAATTTATTTATTAATTGTTAATATGTAATTGTTAACATGTCAAGTTGATATATGACGAAAATGCCTTAAATAAGTGACTATAACATATATTTACAATTCTATTTATTTGACATTATTATAATCAACTACAATTTAAGTAATTAATAATAATGCTTAATTTAGTGATAAAAATCAATTATTTTCACTCATTGATTATTCCTAATTGCTTAGAATATGGTATCATTAATTTATTCAAATGATGTAGTAATTTATTATTAACTAATGTTGTCAACCGCATAATACACAAGTTAATATAAATATTATTATTTTTGCTTATCAAATAAATAAATATGAATAATTAATGTACACATAAAGAAATACGTGTACAAAAATAATGAGACATTCAGGCCATGTTAAAATACATATACTTATAATTCATTAGATTGATTTTTCTCTGAATATTGAATGTAATTAACGTTAAATGAAAAGAATAAAAATAAGATATTACATGAATTAATTTAGATAAATATACTAATGATAAAAAAAAAGTTGAAATAAAAGTTATTAACCTCTAACATAGATTTTGGAATACTTTTTATACATTACGCTAATAGTGCTTGTCACTGGATTATCATGCTTATCAAATATCAGAATCTTTAATTCGTTTATACTTTTTATTCTTAAGATAACAACCTAAAGTTGACCATAACTAAAAACATGATTTGCAAGATATAATCCAATTTAAGAAAGCGATTGTTTATGTTTATAGCAAAAGCTTGGAAAAAAATATACTCTTGCGAAAATAATAATAACGAATGAAATGTAGAAAAATAAATAGATACAAAAATCATGAGTTATTATTAAAAAAATATATAAAAAACTTTGTTATAAAGTATTAAAAAGAATTTGATATCCAAGACCGCTCATTTACGGATAGTCAGAGGCCAGCTCATGAACATAGTCTTATTTTAACACTACTATAAAGAGTGATATAAATACATATCAATGTATTGATAATGAGAAAAAAAATGAAATGAAATTTACTTGCATCTAACAAAACTTTTTGAATATTTTTGCAGAAATTTTTTTGAACATTTTTGCAGGAACACATTAGTATTATACATATATGGCTGTATAGAAAATTGGCGTAGCATTTGAGTTGAGACATCACAATCCAATTTAAACATATGAAAAAAAAACTTTCAAATAAAGATATAATAATTAATATAGATAAGCAGTAATAATTTATTAGGGATAAAATAAGAATATTACTTTAAAACATAATCAGAACATTCCATTATATCAGGGTTGATAAATGGCCTTGAAGCATTCAAAAAATTTGATATATGTCATGATCCTAACATTTTAGAATCATATGGTTATATTATAACAAAAACTTATACTAACTTAAACTACACATAATAAAGTTCATGACATTAACCTGAAAAATCAATTTATAACATTGAACAACCACAATAGTTGGTCAATTAATATCAGAGCCAAGTTAAGATGCAATCTAATTAATAAAATTTCCTCATAGAGTATAAATGACGTTATTGTACTAGAAGGATATAATGTAGCTAGCGAACATAAACAGCCAAAATAAATTACAGATTAAAAACATAGCTAAATTACTCTAAATCTTACAGTTCAATATCCGTCATTTTGTTTTTCGTGCTATTCTTTCATATATCTTCAATAACTCCGATAACAGTAGCTTGCCAATGACATTTGTAAAGTACACGAAATGTGCACTGAACAATTACGAGTTCATATTGTGAGAATAATTAATTGTATATGATAAAAATAATGATTTACAAAGAGGACACAACCAATCAAATAATTCTGATCAAAATGTTAAGAGTTAAGATGAAATATCTGCAAATGAATAAAACAAAGCCATGCCCGAAATATCAACGTTATCTTTAAATTGACTGACTTTAGAGAAGTATTGAAAATTTTTCTTAAATGCATAGTGGTACAATAATTACCATTGTCATTACCAATAATGTTAAATTGTATAATAATATACACACCATCTTCGAAAATAATGTGGTTGAACTTGTTAATAAAAGACCACTTGACATATGTATGAATGTACGATTCCTGAAGGAAAATAATTGATAAAGAAAAAACTACATACGCACAAACCACATACTCACAATTTAGCCATACGAAAAAAACAATAGAACTATTCACAATTTTACTATCCAAACATAAATCCTCCAATTATCCCTTAATGCATTAATATCAACAACATTACTAAATTTAATCATATGAAAATAACTAACATAATGAAAATTGATTCTGCAGAAAAAATAAACAACACAAATACAGGAGGATTACATGACCGTTGTAATGACCCTTTATTTATATAATATGAATTTTGAACATAATTAATTGAATATATTAAATGCTATATAATATAGTAATCTATAAATTTATTATTAAATATTACTAAATTATTATAACCACAATCACGACTGATTTATAATTAGTAATTTATATAATCTATTTGTTTAGTATTTTATTTTAATTTATTAATTTTAATACATGTAATTTAATGTGGTGTTATTAAATAATTTAAATAATTAAATAATAATAAGAATTAATTTAGTAATTTATATAATCAAATTCCAATGTGCATGACAGTTGCAATCTTTATGAAATTTAAATTCATGAATGTCAAAAATATACATTGATAGTGGAGCTTTAATAACATTTTAAAAGAGTTGCTTTATCATTTGAATTTACCATAATTTTACTTAATACATTTAATGTAGTGATTAATAAGAATGAATTTAGTAATTTACAAAATCTATTCATTTAATATTTCATTTTAATTTATTAATTTTAATATGTGTAATTTAATGTGGCGTGATTAATAAGAACAATTTTTTTCAAATTCATTTTAATGCAATTATATAATCAAATTTCAATTTGTGTGATAGTTGCATTCTTCACGAAATTTAAATTCAGAGATGCTAGTAATACTCATTGATAGGAAAAACTCTAATCACATTTTAAAAGGGTTGTTTTACCATTTCAAATTCATTTTTCCAAAGTTTGTTGCTCCACTAATGAATAGAGCTTTTTCTGATTGTCTATGGCGAGAGATGAGATTCATAAGAATGAATTTATCTTAACTTTACTTAATGCATTTAATGGACTCCAATTTTACTTAATTCATTTATGAAATTGTTTCATTTGAATTTACCCTAATTTTACTCACTACATTTAATGTAGTGATACATAAGAATGAATTTAGTAATTTACATAATCTATTTATTTAATAGTTTATTTTAATTTATTAATTTTAATGTGGTGTGATTAATAAGAATAATTTTTCCAAATTCATGTAATTAATGTTTCATTTTAATTAATTCATTTTATTATATAGTATTTAATGACATCCATAAAATTAATACACTAAAGTGAAATTGTTTTAGTCTATTACCTTATATGTGAATTTAGAATGAACTTTTTTTACTTATATTTTTTTCTAAATTAAAATTTATCATGTTGAAAGAAGCAACATTGTTAGAATGTTTTTATCTATTAATGAATATTTAAATAGAAACCATATAATAATTAATTTTTGCTCATAAAACACCCTTCAACAAATCTAATGAAATATGGAAACAAAAAAATATAATTAACAAATATAATTATAACACATATGAGAATAAAAAAATAATAGAGTTAAAGTTTATTTGCATGAATATTAACAATAGTAATAATGATATTTTTTATTAACAATAATTAATAAACAAATTATTCACGTGGAATTGTTACTATGATAATTGTATTGTTTAAATTACTAACAACATAAATTATTAAGTAAAAAAAGTAGCCACATTGTTTGTATGAAAAATGCATTCACCAAGCACACTTGCACAAAGTTTAAATTGCTAACAACATGAATGATTGTCAACTCAATAGATAAAGTCGGGAGGTGTGTCGCAAAAATGGCATATTAAGATAATAAAGCACTATGTAGAAGCTTCTTGCAAAAGCACCTTTAGATAATAACATAATTATTCTCTTCATATCGGATTCAAGGCAGGTATTGCGCCAACAAAGTGATTTCTATATGCGTGAAAATGACATCAGTTCCAACTGATTCGTCTATCGAAAACTTGGAGATGATGAAATACTATATTTTATAAGAGATTAAGGTGATGAGATAAAACATTTCTGAATCCAAAGTTTTGATTTTTTATCTTGTCATAACCATTTATATTGTAAGAGTGTAACAGTGAAATATGGACCTTATTTAAAGTTTTGTAGAGAGATATAGAGTGTGTGTGTGTGTGTGTGTGTGTGTGAGAGAGAGAGAGAGAGAGAGAGAGAGAGAGAGAGAGAGAGAGAGAGAGAGAGAGAGAGAGAGAGAGAGAGAGAGAGAGAGAGAGAGAGAGAGAGAGAGAGAGAGAGAGAGAGAGAGAGAGAGAGACCTTATTAAGGAAGTTGAAGAATTTTATTTTTTAATTCATGCATTAATCATGCATATTTGTAATGATGCAATTAAACTCAAAAGTATAAATTTAACAAATTAAAAAGTGGAGAAGCGGAAAATCAACAAATTAAATGTGTGCATGAAATAAATTTTTATGCAATTAAACTCAAAAGTATAAATTTAACAAATTAAAAAGTGGAGAAGCGGAAAATCAACAAATTAAATGTGTGCAGAATTTTATTTTTTTTATTTGAGCATTAATAGTGCAACCAATTTAAAAAGTAGAAAAATAGAAAATTACAAAAATAATAAATTAGAATTGAATGATAGAATATGAAGACATTAAGAATAGACATTAAATATTACAATAAATATATGATGTATAGTTGTTTTGGTCTATTATACAAATGTTAAACAATAGTTATTAATGAATATTAAACATCTTTGTTTTCTTATTACCACATAAAGTTTATAGTTAAAGTTAAATATTTTTTTTGACCTTGAGTGAACAAAGGATTACGCGCGATTCGAAAGTCAAACTAGCGAGCGCCATCCTCAAAATACATGGATTGCTTAACTCTTGTTCAATTAGATTATAACTACCTAATTTTTTTACTATTAAACACTTGCAAATGTAATTAAAGGACTAAAATTAGCTGAAAAAAAGTGAAATTAAAAAATATAAATTCATAAAGGTATGACTAAATAAATGTATAAAACTAAGAAGTATTTCATCAAAACGTATTTGCGATCTTACCCCCGAAAAAAAGTGCTTACTGAATTTGCTGATTTATAATATAATCAATGAGCCATTGATTCAATAATAGCACAACAGTTATATCAGTAATAAGAAACATAAGTTTGAAATTGTCATTTTTTATAAATTTCAAAAAAGTATAAATAATTAATTAATTCCTGCGTAACCTAACTTTATGGTTTATTTTTTAATAATTCAATACTATTTCCATCTATATTTTACCATGTAATTTATTGTGGTTTTTTTTATATAGAATTCACATAATCAAATTTTAAATTATGATTGTGTTTGATCATAAATTTTTGGCAAAAATTACTGACTTGTCAACAAATATAAATGGAAGTAGTGCTGACTTTCTCAATGCTTCGGGAATATAATAAATATTTCTGTAAAATATGTGATTGCATGTTCAATTGATTTAATCACAATAGAAATTATATACACTCTCACCATTTCAAAGAAATCATATTATATTTTGCCATAAAATATGTAATTAAATTATACGGATTCTATAAAAAAAATACAATAAATTACATTTATTCAAAGAAATCTATTGTGATTTTTTTATAGAATCTAGGAGTGATATCTTGTTGTTTCAATCTCTAATGATTAGTTTCTTTGAATAAATTACATGGAAAAATATAAAAAATATAAAGTACGTAATTAGATTATATGGATTATTAAAAAAATTATAATAAATTACATGAAAAAAACAAATAAAAGTAATATTGAATTATTAAGTACCACATGAGTTTAAAAAAAAACTCCATATTTCACATTGAGTGATTATTAGATATTAATACCATGCTTAAATATCGATTCTCTCTCCCAATAAGTTATGTATCTGGTTTTAAAATGAGTTTCATCATTACGGGGGCGTTTGGTAGGTGGCTGTACGCGGAAAAAGAAAGCATCATTCCAACACTGTAGCATTTTATCATTATTTGGTATGCCATACTGTATTAGTTAGAAACGAAAGTCGGATTTATCTCTTCCTTCAAAATAACGTTTTTTGCTTTTCATCGCATTTTGGATAGAAAACCGGTCATTTTGATGGAAAGCAAAGCAAAAATTTTTATTTGCCCACGTTATGTTTAGTCGTCGTTAGAGCTTCCAAATTGTGTGACACTCGTTTCGTTAGCCGCCGGTCGACTAGAGGCCACTAAGTGTCTGACATGAGCTTGGCAGCCACAGGTCGACCGGCTACCGAGCTCCTAGCAGTCGCCGGTCAGGCCTGACAGTCTCCCGACCAGCGACTACCAAGCGCATGACAGTCGGTCAACCGGTTGCTGTAGGGCTAGCAGCCAGTCGACTGGCTCCTAGTAGTTAGTCGACCGGTTCATTCAGGGCTATGGGTTAGGGCTTTAATGAATTTTAAGGGCAAAATAGTAAATTACTTTTATATTTATTTTCTATTATCTTTAAAAAATATATAATAATCTTATTTTTTTTTCCATTACATACTAAACAAGTTTTTTTTTCCTTTTTCTTCTCCTTTTTCCATTCTCTTTTCCTTTCAATTTTCCTATTTCCTTTCTATTCCTACTCTTTTTTGGATACCAAATGACCCCTATATTTTTATTTCCATAAGAGCTGAGCTTTTGGACAAAATTCTACACGGCTCTTAGAGCATTTATAATGTGGTTCTTAAATTTAGGAATCAGTTCTTATTTTGATTCATTGTTGTAGTTCGTCACATTGACTGCTACACATAAAAATAGTTTTTATATAAGAATCAGTTCTTATATAAAAAATAATAATAAAATAATCAATTCACAATAAATATTAGTGAGGAGTAATAAATGTTAAAGTAATGGAGAGTTGATTGTAGGATCAATTTGTGGATTCTTAAGATGTTTATCACTAAAGTAAATAGTTGTTTAACGTGGTGGATAATTGTTTAAGCTGATATGACAATGTGATACAAATAATAAAAACCTAAGTGAGGTTTATTATTATAGATGCTCTTATGAACTACGGTTTAATAATGCTAGTTACTCAACTTTAAATATATATTTTTCATCAAAAGTAAAAATGTCAAAACATTTAGGATATATTTGGTACGAACATTTTCCGTTGATGAAAGACGAAATTATATCGTGTCATTGCTTTTCTTGCGTTTGGTAGCTCTTAAATATTGTTTGGTTAGAGAGTAATGGAGAGAATTTTTTTAAATTAACTTTGTTTGTTTCAATTAGTTAGAGAGGAGGAGAGAGAAAATAGAGATAAAAATTTCTCCCTCCAAAAGCGGAAAAATTTGGAGGGAAGAAAAATTGTAACAACATAAAAGATATAAGTGTCATTAACAATTTTTTTTATACTAAGATTATCCTCTAACTTACTTTATTTTGCTTATTAAATAATATATTATTAACATATTTGGACTATATAAAAGTTATTATTATTATTATTATTATTATTTATGTATAACTAAATAATAAAGGATAGCAAAAAAAACCATATTAAAAATAAACTGAGTAAATTAATAAGTTAGTTAAATTTTACTTAATTATTCTTTTCTTCTAACAATAAAATTTTGAAAACTGATTGTCTCCCAACTGTATCTGAGTTCAATAATTCAAACTCTCTATCGCATTTCTTTGAAATTTTAGAAGATGTCAAAGACCTTGCTGCTTCTTTAGATACTTTTTCCCTTACTTTTTCCAATAGGTCCTGTAACAAAGTTGCTCATAGTCTGGCAAAAACTTATTGTTACTAGGATCCTACTTGGTGGGATGAGCCTTTTCCTAGTCTTATCCTAAATCTAACATGTGAAGATGTTTAGAATTTGATTTGTTATGTTTAAATAAAATAATAATGCTTCTCTTCAAAAAAAAAAAAAAAATTAAAATCTTATAATTTTTAAAACACATTATATATTTGAGATGTTTTTTAGATAAATCAAATTGAAACTGTTAAAATGTTATATTATTTCACAATAACAAATGAGTTAATTTATTTAAATATAAGTGATAACAAATTTATAATATTATGTTAGTCATACAATCAAATAGCTTTAATAGTCATTGTTTTATTTTCCCTCCCCTCTTTTTGCAAATCAAGAAAAAGAAGTTTTATTTTCCTTCCTCTATCTTCCTCTCAAACTAAACAACAACAACAACAACAACATAGCCTTATCCCACTAAGTGGGGTCGGCTACATGGATCGCACGACGCCATTGAGCTCTATCAATGACCAACTCTTTAGATATCTCATTTACTAAAAGATCCCGTTCAATAATTTCTCTAAGTGTCCTTTTTGGTCTTCCTCGACCTTTTTTCATAGGGCTCCAAACTATCTGCTCAACTCTCCTAACTGGCGCTTCCAACGGTCTCCTTTGCACATGCCCAAACCATCTTAAACGATTTTCAACCATTTTTTCCTCAATAGGTGCCACCCCAACTCTACCTCGTATATGATCATTACGGATCTTATCTCTTCGTGTATGACCACACATCCAACGCAACATCCTCATCTCCGCCACTCCAATTTTATGTTCTTGTTGTCCTTTCATTGCCCAACATTCACTCCCATATAAAATCGCTGGTCTTATAGCAGTACGATAAAACTTTCCTTTGAGTTTATCAGGTACTTTCCGATCACAAACAACCCCTGATGCCATTCTCCACTTCAACCACC
The DNA here is from genome assembly GCA_037074585.1 of Biancaea sappan. NCBI lineage: Eukaryota > Viridiplantae > Streptophyta > Magnoliopsida > Fabales > Fabaceae > Biancaea > Biancaea sappan. The sequence goes on along the minus strand of CM073496.1, from coordinate 48,676,136 downwards.
CAGCTTGTATCCTATGTTCCACATCTCTAATAACTTCGCCATCATCTTGTATAATTGATCCCAAATACCTAAACGTTGACACTTGTGATACGACCTGATCACCAAGTTTAACCTCCAGCTCGTTCCTAGCTTGTCTCCTCTCAAACTAAACCAAATAGAAAAATTTATTTTCTTTTCTCCTTCTATCTCCTATTTTTTATTGAACTAAACAGTCATTTAATATTATTGACGATGAAAAAGTGGGAGGCAATTTTCTTTCATAATTGTACTACATTTTCCTTCGATGAATGGATGGAAAAGCCAGAGGCAGAGCACATTGGGAGGAATCTTTTGCCATTTCTAAATAGTTTGTCCTCAAATGTTACTTGTATTTTCAAGTTTCTCCTCAGTTGAAGTCCTAACTATCGAGTTATGTTTTGCTTTTCTTATGTGTATTGCTCTTTTGTGGCGCATTTGAAAGGAACCACGACAAATATCTCAAACCATTATCTATTTGCATTTTGCTCTCAAAACCGAAACTTGCATAAGAGAGGAGTGAAATTCAAAGTAAACTTTGTTGGGGGTCTAAATTCATACTTATTCTTTTTGTAATTATTGAATTAGAGAAGAATTTTGAAGTTTGGAGTTCTCAGGTCTGGATTCCTACTTTATTAGATTACATAGGGGAACATCCAATTGGAGGAGCAAGACAAGGATGAAATGGGAAAGTGTCGACTTCAAGTTCCTTGTACCGTCGAAGTCGCCGTTGTACTGTCAAAAATGGCATCTACTCTTCGAAGCGGGCGTCGATGGCGATGTGTAAGGCAATTAGGGTTCAAGGCCTATTTTTTTTAAATAACAACTTTAAATTAAAGGTAATTTAGTAAAATTACCTCATATATATATATTTTTATTTTTTATAAAAAATATATTAAACAAAATAATATTAAAATTTTAGATTATTTTTTTATCACATACTAAATATGTTTTTTGGATGTTTCCTTTCCTTTTTACTTTGAATATTTCTTTCTTTTTTTATTAAAAATTTTTCAACGAAGCCAATTACTAAGCTAATATTATTTACCAAAATGGAAGCACAAGATACCACCCATGTACACGTATGAGATGAGAAGACCAGCTTCCCACCATAGTCTTATATTTGTTTACTAATTATATTATTACAGTGTTTGTTAGAAATTATATTTCTCGTCTATTGGTTGTTTCTCTTTGACACAAAAAAATGTAATTATAAAAGAAATACAAGTCATATTACGAATGGTTAGAGGTTAAAAAATTTAATAAAAACATAAAGCATCATGCAATGAATTATATAATTTTTAGGTGTTCATTTTAATTTTTAACTAATATGTACTATTTTTGTTTTTATTTTTGTGATAATTTAAAATAATAAAATGTTACTTTTTGACTTTTGAGGATTTAAATTTTAATTAATTTATAGTGTAATAAAATCACATGTAATTTTTCGTAATTTTATTTTAGAGTTTTTTGTTGTCATTTTAAAATGATTGCATGAGGTTTTTTTTGGTAGTTGGGTCTACATAACACGTGGGTTTTGGTTGGGCCCAAACCTTTTCCGCTCTTACAGGTTTTGCAAATTGAAGCGTGGTCGGTGAACACTGCAGAAAGAGCCCCTTTGTACATATTTGTTATTCGACAATTACCCCAAAACTCCAATAATATTAATTTGCATCCCTGTAAGGGTCAAACCGTCATGCCATGGTCTTTCTAGGTCTCTGCCGTGTCCCCCTCTGAGATCAAACAAGGAGGCTGAATTGAACTACACGCGCGTCCTTCGGGGGAGAGAGAGGAGAGGCTCCCCGCTTTCGAACTGGTCATTTTCGGGAATTTAAGCGATGAATTGGTTCTCAGATTTTAGGATTTAAGAATTAACATCCCCCCTCCCCTCCCTCCTGTAGCTCTCTGAGAGATTCGATCCTTGTTGTTAATCTCAATGAAATCGACTGAAATGACGGGGTTTCCGCGGCATCGTGATCATACCTTGCTTGCATCTTCATCATCCTGTAATTCCAACAGCAGGTCACAATTCTCACATCTGACGATCCTTTCGATTTGCATCGATTTGATTTGATTTGCTTTTTTTTTTTTTTGGTTGGGTTTGGGAGGGGTGTTTGTTTGATTTTTAATGTTCTTATTTTTTGCCAATCTCGGCTTCAATTTTCCATTTGGTTCATTTTGGAGGAAACCAAGAAGAAAGGAAAAAAACTTCAGTTCTGAGCAACAAAATCTATGCTTAACGGCAATTTGCAAACTCTGACACATTATGTTAATCTCTGTTTTCCTTTTTCCCTTTTTGTTGGTGTGTGTGTGTTAAATAGGAGTTATTTGACAAGATGAATAGGAGGTAGGGACAGGAGAAGGGTCAGGGATTGATCCCAATACGTGAAGCTCAGGTTGAGATTAGTGCTATGTGAGCTGCTAGCTCATTGGTTGTTAGTTTCTGTCTTTGTTCTATCTGTAAATCGCTATCTGATTCTTCTATCTTCCGGCAGTGTTTGAATGACGATACCCTGTTCCTCGTTATTATTATAGCTAGCTGAAGTTTTGAAGTAGCAGTGAAGTTGTATCCAACCTACATGCTTGTCATTTCTGAAGCATAATTTTATAAGCAACTGCTACTCAATTTTCACGTTGAGTCCAACTAATTTGTTGTCAAGTAATGTTCACTGATGATCAGCTATAGTTATGACAGTAGGTATGATCCGGACGTCCAATCATTTAATTTAACTGGGTGCTGAGAATTGAGATCAAAGTAATTTTGATATCACAATATCAATACTGCCTAGGCATTTTAATTTTTTTTTAAGGGAAGAAATGATCATGGATTATTGACTTTAGTGCATCCCAGTTTCCTTTGAACTCTAAAACACAAGCTCTTAACATATCTTCTTAAGTTTGAATAGTTCTCTTGGTTTGCCAACTAGATTGAGGATGATACAAAACTGAGTCTAGTATCTAGAGCATCTTGTAGGGACTCCCTGAATTTAGAGGTAAATCTAGGATCCCTATCCGATATAATACTGTTAGGAATACCATGAAGCTTGACCATCAGATTAATCTACACCTGAGCTAATTTATCTAGGGTGGAGGTAGACTTAATTGGCAAGAAGTGAGTAGATTTCGTCAATTTGTAAAATATCACCCAAATGGCATCATAACCTAAGGAAGTTCTAGGTAGACCCATAATAAAATATATTGAAATACTATTTCATTTCCATTCAGGGTTATCTAGAGGCTGAAGCAATCCTGTAGGATTTTGATGCTCTACTTTTACCCTTTGACAAACTGGACATTTTGATACATACTTAGCTATGTCTACTTTCATTCCAGTCCACCAGAAACATTTCCTCAGTAGGTATGATATGATGAGACACATAGGGAAGTTCTTAAACATGCTGTGTGTGTTGATGGAGAATGTATTTTTTTTTTCGTTGATTTTTTTTAATTGTGCCCTAGCTGGTTGAATATTGCTCCTCCCACGATTCTGCTTAGCCACGGAAGTACAAACTGATGATTCATAATCTTTTACATACTTACAAAAACTTATTGCTGTTTGCTTTTGTGGAAAAAGACTTTTTTTCCCGCACATGGAGCTTGTAAATATATTCCAATGTTTTCACTCATTCAGTTTGTCCAATTTTTTCAGTGGTAGAAATGTATTTAGTTTGCTAGCAAAGAGAGAGATTTCACCTAGAACAAGACATGTGCCAAAGCGGCATTGGGGAGAAACGTCTAAATCAAATTCTGGTTCTTGCTTTCCTCCAAAAGCTGAAGTAGTGAGAGATGCAAGATGTGGTCTTCTCTCATGGTACTTTCACAATCTAAGTGTTCAATTTATATCAGAAAAGGATAGCTTCCTAAGAATGTGAATTTTCTTTTTCTTTCTTTGGGAAAAATAATACTGAGGAACAACATTTATAACTTTGATTTGCAGGGTTGAGGCAGAGTCATTGAGGCATTTGTCTGCTAAGTATTGCTCTTTATTGCCTCCTCCACGGTCTACAATTGCTGCAGCATTTAGTCCAGATGGAAAAGTGCTTGCATCCACACAGTAAGTTGTAACTTTCTCCTCATCCTCCTGTTTATCTTACTTGAATTAAGGACTATCTTCTGGGACTGAGTTCTTTTTTTCTTTTGGGCTTACGCAGTGGTGACCACACTGTAAAAATAATTGATTGTGAAACTGGAAGTTGCTTAAAGGTGTTAATGGGGCATCGGAGGACGCCCTGGGTGGTAAGCTTGACTTTTTATGTCTGCATTAATTTCTTGTCTATACTTTAAGCTTGATAAGACGTTCTCTCAGGTAGTGAGCGATGATTTCCCAGAATTGAGTGAAGAGAAGTGTTGTTTTTATCTAACAATGCCCTCATCAGTAATTCTATTGACATAGTTTTGTAATTGTTATATGATTTCAGTATCTTACATTTCCCTTGTTTCAAGGTGATTGATTATGGAAAATTAATTTGATTTTTTTTGTCACTGTTGTATTTTCTACTATGCAAATGTGTGACAAGTTAATTGGAGTATACATTTAGGAATCTCCAATTTAAGGAAGTAAAAGATTTATGAAATCAAGGAATTTAATTGATGCTCATCTGGTGGGCAAAGTGAATCACAAAGGCTTTTCCATTCTCCATATTTCCTTTAATACTTTCAGCCTTAAGGATGAGGTTCCCTTTGGGACAGAGAATGAGAATTATGCTAGAACATGTCTCCATAGTCTAAAATTGACATGGTATCTTCTGTGCTATTAGCATTTACACAGTCTTGTAGTTGTGCTTTCCAGCTAATCTTAATTCATGCTTAAGCAGTTGTTTGTATCTATAGGTATGCTTCTTGGTATTGATGTTTGTACATAAGTTGGCTAGAGTCCTGGCATGGCTTTGTGAATATTGATTTAAAAATGTGCATTAATACATTAGTTAACTTCTGCTTCAAGAGGGAATGCCCTTGCTTGAAGCATCTTCCCAGATGGTTAATACTTAATGTTGTTAATGCCTGTATTTGTCCCTTTTAAGTTTATGTGATTATAGGAACTTATTATTTTGTGTTGTCAAAGTCAATACTGTGGTCGGAATGTGCCGCTGCTCCATATTTTCCTATTTCAATTGTGATAATGGGTTACAGGTTAGGTTCCATCCACTGCATCCACAAATACTAGCTAGTGGGAGCTTGGATCAAGAAGTTCGCTTATGGGATGCTAACACATCACACTGCCTATTTTCTCACCATTTCTGTAAATTTACTCCCTATCTACATTACTCTAATTTGCTTTTGCAGCTGTTACAGAATTTGTTTATTTTTCTTTTCTTGTATTAATTTTCCTATTGAATTTATTGGGCTTGTTATTGCAGACCGCCCCATTGCATCTATTGCTTTCCATGCTAAAGGGGAAATCCTAGCTGTTGCATCAGGCCACAAGGTATCACTTTTGTGCTAACAACCCTTGTTTAAATCTTTACTTTAATCTCCTATTCATTGTTCTGGTGGCATTTAATGTCGATCTTGTGACGTAATGTTTTTAAATACTATGTCAGTTGTACATGTGGCACTACAACAAGAGAGGTGAAGCATCCTCACCTACAATTGTGTTGAAGACAAAGCGTTCACTTAGGGCTGTGCATTTCCACCCACATGCGGCGCCATATCTTTTAACTGCTGAGGTAAATGAATTAACATGCCTTTGATTGATTATCTACTCATTATAGTTAAAATATTACATTTTTTTTTCTTGGTGGGCCAACACATTGTTGGATTGATGTGCAGGTCAATGATCTTGACTCAGATTCCGTAATGACACAGGCAACATCACCTGGTTATTTACAATATCCTCCGCCTGCAGTTTTTGTCACAAATGTTCATTCTAGGGAACATGTTAATTTGTCCAGTGAACTACCTCTTATGTCACCTTTCTTCTTCATGCCGTCATGTACTATAGATGATTCAAGAACAGAACTACAGCGGGCTAGTCATACTTTTAGTTCAGGAAGCGCACAAGCTGAATCTTCTTCTTCAGCGCATGCCATGGAGCAAAATGATGCTGCAGTTTCTCCAATGGATACATCTGAAATTCCCACTAGCTCTCAAACCAATACAGAATATGCTGCCCATGCTACTTTCTCTAATGGAATGGGAATTGGCTTTAGGAACCTCACAATGGATGGTATGGCAGCAGATGAAACAGAGCCAGCTGAAGGAAGCCAACATGGAAACTCTACTAATGTCTATTCTTTTAGTGGTGCACTGCATGGACTATCTAGACGAGTTGGAAATCATGAGGTTCTTTCAGAGTTAGGCCAATTTCACCCGTTCTTTCCTCCAAGAGATTCAAGTGGGTGGGAGCTACCCTTTCTACAAGGATGGTTAATGGGTCAAAGCCAAGTCGGTGTTCCCTCAATGCTTTCTCACAATGGTGGTAGCCGTGACAGTCTAGCACAACAGACTGGTTCTTCAACCATGTCATCTAATTTGTCCGCCTATAATCTTGAGGTAACAACGCCTGGCAGCATCCCCATACCAGGAGCTTCTGTGAGGTCAGGTTTACAGAATCATTTTCCACAATCCCGTATGCCTGAATCTGAATATGGAAATCATGCTGCTTCTATTAATAACCTGCATGATGGGACTGATATTCAAACCATTGCAAGTCGGATCCAGTCCGAACTTGCAACATCAGTGGCTGCTACAGAGTTGCCTTGCACTGTGAAGCTAAGAGTTTGGTCGCATGACATAAAAAGTCCTTGTGCTCCCCTTGGTGGTGACAGCTGCCGCCTAACCATACCACATGCTGTTCTCTGCAGGTATCTTCTTAATCTATGATAACATTCTATAATGTGTATGAAAAAGCTTTATTTTGTCTGAAAAAAATAATTAGTTGTTTTGCCTTGCTTTTTCTTGCATTTTGTGAGTTGATCGTTTCTTGTGGAAGTTTATGAACCAGATTACTCCATTGAAATGATATAATCTTAATTTTTTCTTTTTAGATATTTGGAGTGATTTGGTCAAACTATACTCTAATTCAGTTGTCTTAATTTTCTTTTATTTGCAATGGTGTTTGCAGTGAAATGGGAGCCCATTTCTCACCCTGTGGTAGATTTCTAGCAGCCTGTGTTGCATGTATGGTTCCCCATGTGGAGGCTGATTCAGGGTTACAAACACTAGTACACCAGGAGCAAGGAATTGCAACATCGCCAACTAGACATCCAATCTCAGCACACCAAGTCATGTATGAGCTTCGTATATATTCCCTTGAGAAGGCAACGTAGGGCTTGCTTCCTTCAACTCTTTTTTTGTTTGATTGAGACTTCCTTTATCTATTGTTGCAAAGCATTCGTTCTTCTTTGCACACTTTTAGGCATAAAGGATCCGAATTTGAAATAATTTCATAATTCATATTTCTTGAACAGGTTTGGATTGGTGCTTGCATCTCGGGCAATTAGAGCAGCTCATTGTCTGACTTCAATCCAGGTTGTTAATTACTTCAATTGGTGAACTTAGATTTAATTTTAATATATTCATTAGTTATTATCATTAACCAAGGCGTGAGGTATTTTTCTTTTAATTTGTCATGTTACTGAATTATTATTTATATTTGTATTATTTTATGATGCTTGACAATTCTTAATTACATTAAAAAAAAAAAAAGAAGTTTGAGAATTCTTCCTGAAATGTAGGCACTGAACAGTTTTAGTGACCTTCTTTTCTATCCTCAAATTGTTACGTGTGCTCTCTCCTGCCTCCTGTGTAATTTCAACAGTTCAACCACATGCCCTCTTATAATCATAGTCACTAATTTTCTTCCCTGCCTATGTACTTCCCTGCATCCCTTATTTGATATGATTTATATATCATGAATCTCGGGAAAAGTCTAAAGTCTTTCTGTAGTACTGAGCAAGCAGTAATCTTTCCATACAAATTATGCCATCTGAATTATTCTAAGATTGTGGTCTGCTTATGTTATGTGTTTTCTTCGGTTAAGACTGCCATGTTATTAAAATATGATATGGAATACTAATCTTGATTGCAAAATGCATAATTTGAGACTGCTCTGTATTACTGTAGGACTGAAACTCTCTCTCTCTCTCTCTCTCAAACACACACACACACACACACACACACCCACAGATTTTTTTGGCCATGGTGTAGTTTGCACATCCAAAATGAAGTAAGAAACCCGTTCGTCTTACAGGTTGCCTAAGTTATCATAATAACTTACTTATTTCTGTCTTGATATCTCCTATATTGCTACAATGTTCAAGCCTATTTTGTCATTTTTATTCATTTGATTAACTATAAGTTTAGAGGTTCTTATTTCAATGGATTGAATTTGTCGACTGTTGTTTAATGTGTAGTTCTCACCCACATCAGAGCACATTCTACTTGCATATGGTCGACGTCATGGCTCTCTTCTAAAAAGCATTGTCATTGATGGAGAAACAACCTTGCCTATTTATACAGTGTTAGAGGTAAACCCCTTTTTTTAATCTCAATCTCAATTTTCTCATGAGTTGCTTGTCATTGTGAAATAAGCTATTGTAGTCTGTAATCTCTACATATAACAGTTTCTGGAGCACCATTTTCTTTATATATATGTCTTTGGTGGTCATCAACCTTTTGTACTCACCTGGTGTTGATTATTTTCATTTATTACATAATACATACATCCCCCTTTTGTAGTTAGAAATGTTTTAAAAGGTCCCTGAACATGCTTTTGTGTTTCAGGTATATAGGGTGTCAGATATGGAACTTGTCAGGGTGCTTCCTAGTGCAGAGGATGAGGTCAATGTTGCTTGCTTTCATCCTTTCGCTGGTGGAGGGCTTGTTTATGGAACAAAGGTATTATTTTGTTTGTTGCCAAAAGATTTTATAACATTCTTCAGTTAATAATCATTGCTTCTGGTTTTAGGAAGGAAAGCTTAGGGTGCTCCAGTACGATGGTGCTCATGCTGTGAATGGCACTGGACCAAGCTACTTTCCTGCAGAGAGCATTGTTGGAGTCAGTCAATGAGCAAGGTTCTCTAATACTTCTTTTTGGGTTTCCTAATTTTTATTGGAGAGAGCCAAACATTGATGTTTGGTTTGTTTGATTGTGCTGTTGAAATTCAGTTGTTTTAAGGATAAATGGGAAAAAAATTGAAAGATTGATTTTACTTGTTGTCTTCCTGAAAGTTGAAGTCTTTGTAGCTGTCTTTCCCTGTGCTATTGGACAAGTCTTGTACAGTCAATAAAAGAAATCATAATCAATTTCTGCACTCATAAGATTATATGACTTGCACACACAAGGTGTTTTATGAGCTCTAAAACTAAATATGATTTTTGCGGAGACAATCTAGAATAATATCATTTTGCATTTCTGATGTGATTTGGGTTTTGTCCATATAATTTGTATCTTCCCTCCCTTTCCCCCACCTCTTGTATTTTTATTTTTTTAAAAAAGAGCTTTAGGAGGAATCTATTTGCAGTGATATGGTGCATTTGGTTGGAGCAAAATGCTTGTATTTTTCTAGGAAAAGCTTCTTGATTTGATTTGATGAGAGGGAAAAGATAGGGCAACTAGGATTTTCTGTCATTTAGGGTAGTGACCGAAGGAACTTTTTCATACTGACAAATGTTGGAAAATTCTATTCCGATGTCCTTTACTTATTTTATCTTTTCTCCCCTTTTTCTTCAGGAGTATTACGTATACCTTCATCTTTTTACTATCTTCTGACTGGTGGCAATTCCTGTAGATTAATTTTATTTGGGTCACAATAATTAACATGTAGCATATATATCCTTACCAAGTTATTACCTGATTGTAGGTGCGGACAGATGATTGGGGTTTGGAGCTCAATGACCTGGGATCACATTATCTTTACTGCCAAGATGGTAGGTAGAAGACTCCCAACGTCCTCCCTCTTGCTTTGGTAGTGTGACTGAAATGTAAACACAATTTGCCAACAACTTCCCTACACTAACAGGAAATAAGTTTTTTTCTTTTGAAGAGGTCTTGAGATTGGTTCTTATCCCTAAGCAGCTGTCTTCACTGATGATCTTCACTAACTTATACCCAATGCTGAGCACAGGAAATAGAGAGCTAGAGCTTCACTCACTGCAGCTGCAAATGTATATTTTGTATTTTTCTTGTATGAATATGTTTTAATATTGCCCCTTGCGAGCAAGCCTGTATTCTCTCTTTCCCTCTCCGACCAAAAAGCAGGATTTTTTTTTTTTTTACATTTTTTTGTAACAAGTTCAGTAGTTTAAAAGAAGGGGGAAAAAGAAGAAAGAAATTGTTGTTCTTTTAGTGTTTGACTTTCTTGAGTTCGGGACGCACAGGGCATTAAGTTATAGCACTCATCAGCAACAATTAATATAGTTGGGTAACTAGCCATGAAGCAAAATGAGAGGTAGTGTTTTGCTTTCGGCCGAGCATCTCACGGGTTCTTAGAATATTTGATAAAATTATTTGGATGCTTTGTTTCTCATAAAATGCTTGATCTTAAAGAGCGACGTGGGGATTAAAACATGAAAATAGCTTAAATAATGGGAGATCTCTTCTTGTAGTACAAGGGTTTTGGTCCTTTTTTTTTTTTAATAGTATATTTCAGCACATATGTTGAAATGAGGGGTTAAATTGATATTTCATCATAGCATGTGCTGAGTTACAATGGAAAAAATAAAATGACTCCCGTTACCAAGGGGGATCCTTGGGCTTGATAATGTGTGCAAACCAATGGTTTGTTTTTGCAACAGATAAGATGTGGGAGAGAGTTGTCTCTCTGTCTTTGGGTTCTCATAATCTTTAGGTGGATATGGAGAGTCAAGGAGAGGGGGTTTAAGGAGAGAACTGTCTTGATAGGATGTGCAGTGGAGAAATAGTACAATTATTAAGTTTTGGAAATATTTTTATTACTTAATTTACATGAAAAATCTAATCATTAATAAGACGGCACAACCTTAGGAAAAAAAAATATAAAAAATATTCCAAATAAATGTAGTAGGTGGTTGATCACAATCAACCATGGATATTTTCGTGTGCATAGGAGAACCATTGGATTATAAGATAGTTGTTGGATTTTGTTTTCTTGTGAAGCCTTCTGCAAGTTAGCCGTTAGACGACTGATTTGACGATTATGGGAAGAGCAAAAGGCTCCAGTTCTTCGGAAAATAGGAGTCATTCCATTCTAACTGGTTGACCAGAGGTAAATAGGATAATCTGACGAAAATGAGAACATTCAGCATCCTGAGTCATAGGCAGGTCCTTCTGTCTTCTTACCAAATCTAGAAATCATGTACAGTTGCTTACCACGGTATATTCCACTTTAGAGGCACAAAAAAGAAAAGGAGAAAAAAAGGGTTTTCGCTTTTCTGTGTCCTTTTGGCTGGAACATTATAAAAGGAGGTGGGGATGGATCATGCCTCGATATACAGACAAAATGGGTTGTTAAAACTTAAAATAATTGTCTTCTTAAGGAGAAATTTCACTTTCCCTTTGCCTCATGATATATATATATATATATATATATATATATATATAAAATACAAAATGTAAAGCGTTGACCAGTCAAAGGAGCATTAAAAGCTGTGTATTAACACGTAAATAAGATCGGTTTGAATAGTACATATGAATTGACTGACTGATTTCTCCTTCTTTGACTAAAATTGCCCTCACCCTCGGGGAATTCCCCCACCAAGCCAAACGAGACAAGGAGAAAAACAAAGCCACCACAACATGACAAAATTGTGAACGAATTTGAAAGAATAGCATCCTGAACCAAAAGCTACAACTAAAACTTTACCGAAACACAAAGAAGAAGAAGAAGAAGAAGTTAAGCAGACTCAAATTTGTAGTATTTATCGACGGCAAGAGAGACATCCCAAGTGCAACTGAGCCCTTTTGGAATAGTGACAAGGTCTCCAGCACCAAACTCTACAAACTCAGACGACCCTTTTGGGTATGCCTTCACCTTCCCTTTCAATAAATAGCAAGTCTCTTCTGCATCAAACTTCAGCTGGTACTTCCCTGGAGAACAACCCCATCTTTTTCAACAGAAAGAGTCATGATCCATATGATTCACACTCATAACAACCCACACAACACACACAGAAATAGAGAGAGAGAGAAAAGAGCGTACTTGGGCCAGCACTTGATGTTCAGTTCAGCTAGGCGTGACTCTGGAGGGTTTCTTTCAACCATGATTCTGAGGCTTGAATTGGAATCTGCAGCCATGGAACTTACTCAAGCAGAACCAAGAGAAGTGAGAGACAGGACAGGAGTGTGAGGAAAATATCTCTGTCTACATGCAGCGTGAAAGAAAAGGGAGGGAATCTTCTGCCAGAGTTAGAAGAGGATAAGAGACACTGAAAATATGTTTTATATATGCATATATACGCGTGAGGATATTGTATACTCGTTATTTAAGAATTTACCAATCAATTCATGTCCTGTAAGTGTCACGATGTAATTTTTCAACTAAATCATTTAATGCACCTTTGACCTCCTGCGGATATAAAAATATTGCACGCAAATAATTATTATGCTCTAATTTAATAAGCAAATTACAAAATTAGTTTATTTTCAAATTTCAAAATTCTATCTGAATTTAATTAGTCCTGTCAAAATTAATTTGTTCATAGTAATGAGTTTCGACTGAACGATGAAATAACATGCGATTAAATCTTAGCAGGAGTAAAAAGTAATTAGAAAAATAGTCTGTTAACCAAAGCACTGCAATAATTTTTAATTAATAGTAATTTTAAATATTTAAAGCACCAAAATTTTTTTTTGGATCCTTACTATTCCCAATATGCTTGTGAGTGGGCATGTGTTGTTAAGATAATACTTAAATATTTAATTAACATATGAAAGTGATCATAATATATGTATATATATATATATATATATATATATATATATATATCCTTTAAGGCTATCGCATTCAGATATAAGTTGGGATTGATAAAAGAATACATTGTGCTTAACTTGGTTCAATCATAATAGAAAAACTAATTTGTAGACACTGGATTTAGATAATTTTATTATTAAGACACGTTTATTGAGCAAATTGAAGTGGTTGTGAAATCAGAAAATTAACAATTTGATTTTTAAATTATTAAACAATAACAATTTTATAATTAGCTAAACTGTCAGTTTACTGTAACGCATGTTAAAGAATTATTCTATGCCAAATAAAAAAGCAAACTCAAAATTCTCTTCAATCATGGCAATTTGCACAGAGCGTTGCTAAAAGTCAAAAGAGCACCTTCGTGTCAATTTTTGTTTGCTGTTGCAAATAAATGTTAAGAGATGCCATCTCTGATTTGTGAGCTGTGAGGGCTCTTCAAATTTCTTTGTCGGTGGCTAGAGCCTATAGCAATGGGCCTACGGATCTCAAAATCAACGCATCAATAATAAATCAAACAAAAACAAAAAAGTATAAGAAATCATCTTAGATTCACCAAAAACAAAAATATTTTCAGAGAGTTTGACATTTTTCATTCGATCAAAACAAACGCATATTATTTAAGTATGGAGAGATTTTGACATTATCAATTGAGAAAAAAATATTGAATAAAGTACTGGTTTGTCAAATGGTTTGTAAAAAAACTAAGCATTTAATTTTAATTTTTAAGAGATTGTATTAATTTAAATTTGAACATTTTTTATTGTTAAATTAAAAAATTTATTATTGATAAATTTAAAATTTTTTGTTTCCAAACTTTTTTTTTAAAAAATAGATGGACTGAATTATAATAAACATAATTATTTAAAAAAATAAAATATTTAATTTTTTAAAAATTAAATTGAGTTAATTATAATCTAGTGAATGACTTATTCAAAAGTATTTTGGATTTTTACTTTTCTAGTCTATACACTCAAAAAAGCTGATTAACATATTGTAATTGTTGTTTCCATTAACCACGCTGATTACATCCCATGTTCCTAATTTTGGATGATAAATAATTATGAATTAATATGAAAGGAGTTAGTCTCATACGATATAGTAATTAGAACTCAAATTTTTGTTAAGGGACATATTTATGTTTTAAAAAATAATTATAATAAACTGGGTCTTCAAAGACCAAAGTCCCTTCGAGAACAGTCAATAAAATTAGAATACAGGGACTTTGAAAATTTATTCTTAGTGATATAAAAATAAGAATAAAAAATAAATAAGTTTTTATGAATTCAAGATAAAAAATGAGACGAATGATACTTTTCTCGTCCCACAATGACGTATCAATGTATTTGTTGAAACTAACTATTTCTAAGTTATAATAATTGTGTATTAGATAATATTAGTGTTTGGGATATTTTATACGAATATATTTTATATAAATAATGTTAATGTGAAAAAAAAGTAAGAATAGGTAAATTTTATGAAAAGAAAAAATTGAATTCAGTACTTACTATACAATTATGAGAGATAAAAAAATATTTGGTAAATTATAGTAACTTCTTTTGAAACTTATTTAAACTATATTTAATACTCTTTTAATTTTAAATATTATACCAAAATCATATTTTCATGTGTTAGAAAAAGTTCATATCCATTTTACTATTTTCAAATAATTAATTCTTACACAGTATAATATTATACTTTTATTTTTTAACATGACAATAAACACAAAAAATTAATTTTGGCATCCAATATATAATTATGACTTTTATATTTGAAATGACAACAAAAATTATTAAGTAACTTTATGATTAGAAGAATATATGTTATGTAAAAACTTATTTTTAATAACAAATAATAAATTAGAGAAGAGTGAATGTAATATTTAAAATTAAAGACTATTCAATATAATTTAATCAAACTTTATTAACAATTAATGTAATCTAGGGTTTAGATAATTGTTGAGATTCGTGCAATTTACTCAAAAGTATTTAATTCCCACCGATTGATCCAGAGCAAGTGTAGTAAAAGGACACTTCCCTACATGTCTTTTTATAAAATGCCTTACTTATTTCATGGGCTTGAGAATCATGTGTCGCCTAGGCCCACTAATCCTTAAGTCTCCATAAACCCCTAATAATTCTTTTGTTGTGTGTGACCTCTTAAGTCTATTTCATGCAAGTAAGAGGTAGTAACTTTTTACCCATAGTCAAATTTCCTTTGACTTTCATATAATTAGAACTCATTCTAATTCATTAACCATGTTGCATTATTTCAAAACCCTACAGATCATGAGTGACATCTAGCAATGTGTCATGCCCTAGCATGAGATGGATTTTTCTTGAAATACTTTGAACATTGTTGAATGTATATATAACTTATTCTTCCATTACGTGATGCTATTACATGGACCTAACTGGATATAGATACATGTCAAACCCTTGGGTCTATGACATACATGTTTTTTTGAACCAAGACTATCCTTAAGTAAACTAGAAAACTCATTTTTTATGTCTTTCCTCATGCTATGGCTATAGACTTGTCTACTATTGTCCTTATCATCCAAAGCATTTCACTCAATGTATCCCTAACAATACACTCATATGTCTTCATGTATGTAGTATTGTACCTAATATCTAGCTTTAATATGAGTCTTGGTAGACCTACAACCTACTAGAGTCAAAGCATGATGTCAACATATATAAGGTATTAATGGTCATTTCAGGTCAAAAGAGGTTGTAGAACATTTAATCAATATTGACTTTTGACATGTTAGTGAAAAACTCCATCAGTCAATCCCGATTGGGTCAGTTTAGTCAACTCATACTTGTTATGAATACCCACATTGGTTAGGAATATGTCATTCTCATCATCATGAGGGGGCGTAGCGATGTGCTAACCTTAAATGGATTAAAGTTGTCCTAATTTCAATTGATCCATTGGTTAGGAATCATTCTAAACTTAAAGATCATAGGAAGGTGAGATCCCTTGAGATGATCATATCACCTCTTATATTCCCTTACTCTTAGATCTAAGGACAATATGTCTTTGTAACATAAATGAAGACAAAATGTCATTCATATCATTTATAAGAAACAACATACAATGTTATATGATTGTCTTTAGGGCATACATACTAACAAAAATTGTGAAAGATATAAAAAACATGCTTGATGAAGTCAATCCATTGGTCAAAATGTTTAGAACAGCAAAGGACATGATACAACACGATGACCCATCAGATGTTACAATATGTCTAAAATATGTCTTATTCGAAAAAGACAAAAAGAGGAGAACATGTACAACTTACCAACATGCTCAGAAGTCATTGCATTAATTATTGGAGACATTGGAAGTAGTGGGAAAGAGCGAGACATCATTGTTTAAAGTAACTTTAGATTTTTAGAAAGAATAAGTGAGTTACATCCTTTATACTTGCATATGCAATATCCTTTATTGTTTCCATTTATTGAGGACAAATATAGAGAAGATATTGCGCTTAGTGATGTCCATATAGTGCCTTCAACTAAGCGAAATAGGTTGACAATGAAACTGTTAGGAGCCCATACTAAATTAAAGAAAGAACTAAAGATTTTATTACAAGATGGTGGAAAAATAGAACAAGACTAATAAGATTAACAAGAAAAAGGAACACTAGAGACCACAATCCTTGAACCAGAGCATAAATGCTCCTCAACCCGAGCAAAATTACTCCTCAAGAGAATTGATTCTCTTATACATAAACAATCATAAAATTCTCCCCCTCAAACCTTCCCTCCACTACCTAATTTATAACAGACTCTAACATCCTAAATTTCCCAAATTGCCCTCCTAACGTAACACTAACAGAATATCCCCTGGTACCTGTCAATACTCCCCCCTCAAGATCAGCTTTGTCCCCAAGGTTGAAAATTAGCCTTATGTTCAACTTTGGTCCAAGCCAGTTCTTGCACCAAGCAAGGGAGTTGTATGGTAATGTCTCATCTCCACTTGTGGCTCCAGGATTCCCTTCAACCAGATTCCCTGACCTTGAGATAAGAGTTCATTTAGTCTCATATATGATGCCTGTAATAATCCAGTTATCAGGGTAAGGCTTTCTACTTAGAGTAAAGTAGTAACCCACCTTAGTCTTTGAATTAGTGCCATAAATGCAGAAGACATTTTTTATTGGTGGTCTGTCCCAAGGTATTAGCAGATTAAGAATTTCATTGTGAAGATATGACTTTTCTAACTGGTATAAGAGCCTTTTGCTGTTTAGGTCAAAATCTTCTATTGCTTTAAAAAAGGTGCCATACGATATTTCACGAGTTGAGAAAGACAACTGAGTAGGTAGTCCACATTTCATGCTAGACAAGTTGGCCTCAGGAATTTCTGAAAGTGAAGGGTATGCATCAAATCCATGGTTTGAAGGAATTTCAATATTAATTATGTTTGTTGGCCATCAAGAGAAGTTTGAACAAAACTCCTGTCATCACAATGATATGTGTGGTGGCCTACATGGTTTCCCTCAAAAAAATGCTTCAAATATTTATTATATGCTCTGAAGTGCTTGGAAAAAGGCAACATCGATAACGATGAAGAAAAGGAGTTGAACATCAATCGAGTTGTTCCCTCAGAAACTAGAAGACCAAATGTAAATCTAGAAAGTGTCGCTTCTATGGTCTCAATGGCACCAAGAAGGGGAGATCCAGCAATGGAATTCATCAACGATGTGGATGAATAGGCTGTTTGTGACACTTGTGTGTGAAAGAATGACAACAATATTGCTGACCTACTTTTCCTCTCTTGATTTGAAGTCGCATGTCCTTCTAAAGTCGTATGGGCTAGTTTTGACCCATACTCGGGCTCACCCATTCATTTTAGGCTTGGGTCATTAAATGGTTTAAAGACACTGTAGGTTAGGTTGCCCGAGACCTACAATTATTTCTTCAACCTCATCGCTCCTGCATCATCGACTTTTCCCTATAGTGCTGTAAACCTTGCGCCTATAACACGTGCAAGATTGTTCTAGATTTTAATGCTAAGATTCTTGCCGTAATGACTTTGAAAAATTGAAGTTGCAGTACATGTCACAAAGAGTGCTGCTAAGAAGGTTTTCCATTCAGTACACGTTCTCTGCTCTTCTCACTATTTCTTCAACATTCTTCCCCGGCACCTTTCACTGTCGTCTTCTGTGTCGTTGTTGCTTGTGGCAATCTACTAGTGTTGTGTGGCCTGTGCATGTTCACGAGCGTATAAATTTTGGGATCCCAGATTCCCTTTCTCCTTTCCTACGACTATGTCTAGGGAACATGATAAAATCTCTTCGCAAAAGTGAACAGCGAACTTGATGGAGCAAACTTGGTCATTGAGCCTTGCGTATGTGACGCAGCCTCAAATGGATGGGTTCAGCTCTAACTTTGCTCCTTCTTAGTACTTGACTACAATACCCAAAAATTAGGCACATGATTTAACATACAAATCTTTAGGAGTACCTCAGTGGTAGTCCATACATTATTGAACAGTTCTAATATACACGACTAATAAATTTATATAATACATTTTTTCATTTCCCATAACATTGGGAAATATTTACAATAATTAAACCCCTAAAACACAGCAGAACCTAGGTGGCCTATAGGATTACAGAGCATTTTCCTAGGCATATAGCCCAAAAATTGGTTCATTAAGAACCCTTCAACAAAAGTGAAGTATATCTCCAAGTCACTAAACTCTAGCGGTTTCCCATCCTCATTAGCTGTTATATCTGAAAAAGATAACCACAGAGAGTGTGAGTTTATCAAAAACCTAATGAGTAAATGACTGTGCAATAAAATAAGGCACAAGTACAAATACCAGAATTACAACTACAATTTAAATAAATATCTTTAGCATGTATAGATACACAAACAGAAGCGTACCTAATTATGTGTCTGTAACGTGCTATTTCCTTACGAGTCCACACTCTCGCAATCTACATCAATCACATCCTAGCCACATATAAGCATAAATAATGGCACACACAGATTATAAATATGCAGGCAACCACGTACTATGTTTTCCCACACTTTTTCACGCTTACCTTGTTGAGACGTAGTCTAAAATTTTCCCTCGGATAATAATTACTCAACGGGTTTATCTTAGAGATTCACTCCTTTGTTCCCAGTTTCTGACATTCTTCCCAAGAATATCCACTTTTATGGGTTACTAGCCGGTTTCCTCTCATGATATGATTATGCAAATAAAATATGTAATATATTTTTTGCTCTTTTCCACACTTACCACATTGAGAGCCAGTCCATATTTTTTCCCTCGGACTATTAGTTCTCAATGGGTTTATTCCAGAGGTCTACCCTACTATTCCCAATTTTTTGATGTTCTTTCTATGAATATCCACATCCTTGGGTTATTAGCTGATTCCCCCTCAATGTATGAATATGCAATGCATTCACACATAAACACAATACATTTACCCAAAATCCACATAATTCAACCCATGACATTCCCATAAACAACTCATAAAAGAACTCCCAATATCACAAGAAAATTTCCTAATCTAGTTAATACCACTATTAGGGAATTTAATGAATATAAATTCAATCGTGATGTGAGTGGAATTTATATTATACTTGTGTAGTTTTTAATAAAAGAAAGTAGTAAGGTCACCCACTCACCTTGATGCTAACAAGGTTTACCATATAAGAAATCTTGGGAGATGAAGCAAATGAAGCTCTCAAGTCACCTAAAACCAACCAAAATCAATAAATAAATATAATGAGAAAAATCCTCACCACTAACTCTAACATTTATTCAAGTAATTTCCAAATGAAACTTATACAATTAGAAACTAGACTCAAAGAGCTTTCCAACGATATAAAGTTTGTTAAAAATAGAGTATGAATGAAAGAGTTATGACCATTTGAAAATGGATCAAGAAAATATTGCAGCCTGAAGTCAACATGCTTGGCGCTTGGGCGCCAAGGCCTTTTCCTTTTTTCCCTTATGAAGTATGGCGCCTGGGTGTCACGATTGTGACCCATGCCATTTGGCCTCAGTTTTGGGTCAGATCTAGCCATATTTTCATCATTTTTCATGATTTCTTCCATGAGTTCTCATCCTTAGTGTTTAAGGAGTGTTTAGACACCAAAACTCTCAATTTTAACTAATAAACCAAGCCCCAATCTCAATTTTACCCAACAACCTCAAAACTAGAAAATAGGAAAAAGTTCAAAAAATTGAAATTCCTATCTCGATTCCTTACTTTCCCTACGTTGCTTGGCCACTGATGACTCGCCCCACCACCAGAGAAAGGTTCACCAAAGCTCGTTGGAGGATTTGGAGTGGAGGAGGGTAGAGAGAAGGAAGAGAGAAAGAGAGAAGAGAGAGTAATGAGAGAGAGAGGAAAGTGAAAAATGAAGAAAAGGAGTAGGAACACTTATATATAACCGCCCAAATTAAAATTATTACTTTGCCCCCAGGTCAACCCCCAATTAACCTCGCAAATGGTAAATTCGTAATTTCTCCAATTTAGGTATTTCTTACACTCTAGGTGTAACATCCCAAATATATATATATATATATATATATATATATATATATATATATATATATATATATAAATAAAGTAAAATAAAATAAATAATTAAATTTCTCCTTAATATTTAATAAATCGGGCTTCAGAAAAATTTATTAAGAAATTCCTAAATAATTAGGAATTTAAAGAGAAAATAGTTGAAAAAAAATAATATTCCTATTAGATAATTTAATATTTTGAAGGATCATGTTGAAAGAAGAAAACGTTTGAAACAATTTTTGAAAAATTAGAAATATCACCCATTTCTATAGGGACCTATTTGAAAATCTAGAAATTTAAGAAGATACCTATTTTAATTTTTATCCCAACCTTTTTGCCACCTGGTATTTGACTCATAAGAAACCACTACCATAAGCTAATTCACAAAAAATCACCAGGCATGTTGAAGCTCCATTTTGTCTTTCCACTCTTAATTATAAAGACTTTCTCTTTTGAAAATCAACACAAGTGGTTGAAAAATTTAATGTTTGAGCATTCGGTAGCTAGTCCCTCAACTCCATTTTTGGCTATAAATATGATCACTTCCCTTCCCTTTTCTTGCACACTCACAGCCGAGAAGGAGGGTGAGAAAATTCTGCTCTGTTTTCAAGTGTAAAAACAACGGAAGTTTTGAGAGAAAACCAACGAGAGAACTCAATCCTTAAGCTCGAAAGTTTTTGGGGAGTCAAGAAGCAATTATTGTGAGCAAAAGGGTAAAGTTTTAGCTGTTTTTTCTAGCCAAAATTGAGAGGAGAAGGAGGAAAATCGAAAAATAGAGCATTGAGCATGAAAGTGAGTTTTTCAATTTTAAAACTTGTTTTTGATTCATTTTCTTCCATGATTTTGGTCCAAAATGATAGATTGAATCTTCAAATAGGTTTAAATGAAATTCTAGGTTGATTTGGAAGCCAAACCAAAGAGAAAAGAAGAGAAAAACCATGACAGTAAACTGTAGGGACTAAACTATAAAACCAAAAAAGTTTTCTGGGGTTGATTAAATTTTAAAAAATATATGTATTCTTAGTCTAGGGACCTAGATGAAGTAAAATATAAGCTTAAATCAAGCAAATGAAATAAGGAAAAATTTACCCAAGGATCTAAGTGAAAGCTAATTTATTTTGATTAAATGATTATTTAAATTTTAACTAAATTATTTAATAATACTATAAATATATATTAAATATAGCATATTATATTATATTATATATATATATATATACATATTATACATATTATTCTAATATTATTTATTTATGCTAATAACATTTATTTATTTTCATTCCTCCTACTGGAAGACTTTGTCTCATACATGGATGATTTATTTATTTTTATGTTTCTGTTATTTAAATTCTAGCAATCTAACATTTACAATTCCTGTGATCTAACATTTTTATATTTATGCAACGCTAATCTAATATTTACATATTCATGTTACCTTTATGTATCTATTTATGGAATATATATATATATATATATATATATATTTGTTTATTTGATGAAAATTAATTGTATATTGTTAGTCGATTTGGCAAGCGCACCAATCGCACAAGTAATATAGTGATTTGACAGTAAAAGTATCGTTCCCACGAGGACTAAGTGACTAAGTACCCAAGAAATTTAATTGAATTAGTTGGACGAAACAATTGGATTGAAGATAACTTTAGCCAATGAATGATAAAATAAAATCAATAACAGTAAATATTTATGAGTTTTCTTTTAATAACAGTAAACAATGCAAAAACTGATGAAATAGTTTAATTAAAGTCTAGGGTCACTAATCCCTCTCCTCCATCCTAGAAATTACAAAACCCCTCTCATACACTCGCAACTTATTCAACCCTATAAGTTAATCCTAGGTTATTCTAATAACTTAAAAGAATCCTCCTAAATCTCAATTAAGTTACTCAACTCCTACGCAATTCCTTGTGTGGGCTGAGCCTAATACAACCAACCTAGCTTTGATTAAACGAGATTAACTAACATTCCTGTTAGCTAACAAGCGAAAACACCTAGTAAGGTTCGCGCACTCGTCCTTCCTATTCAGTGTTCTACTCTCACCTCCCTCTCGCGAGTTCGAAAACAGCAACAAGCATACATATAGATTGATCAAGTCCATATAACGCAACAATAAAATGGATAGAAAGACTTATATTAATTGAAATAAGGTTGCAAATACATGAGAGAATGTAAAATCTATTTAGGAGTCAAGTTCATAGTAACCCTAGATAGAAATTTAGCTACACATCATTACAAAATACAGAAAATGAGAGAAGAGTAGAGAAAACTCCATGATTCCAAGTTGGGTGGAAGAAAAATTGCTTCAATCTTCTCCAAAAGTTGGTTGCCCTAGCCTCCAGAGGTGAAATCGCCGCTCCCCTTTCGGTTCCAACCCAGAATACCCTAAAAATTTCATCTGAAGCCTTTTATACCAGCCCAGAATCGCGACTTACCGCTATAGCGGTGAATTCCCACCGCTATAGCAGTGGGAGGCAGAGAAGAAAGCTTAAAATTGAGTTTTTTTAAGTTTTACTGCTATAGCGGTGAAGATCCACCGTTATAGCGGTGGATGGCAGAGAAGAAGGCTGCAAAATCTTTTTTTCAGCACTCTACCGCTGCTCTACCGCTATAGCTGTGGGAGACAGCCTTCACATCAGCATTTTCAGAATTTCAGCTCTAGTATTCCATCTTCTAACATGAACTTTTTACCAACTCAACCTACACCAAAAATAGCAAATAAACCCATTAAATTACATAAAAGAATCATGAAATCACTCCAATTATTAAAAGATCAAAGAAAACTAAAACTAATCTAAACTACTCAAAATATGAGCTAAGAATTACAAGACAACAAGAAATAGATCAAAAGAGAGGGTATTTAATATCAAAATGGCACTAAATTGAAAACTCAACATATATTTATATGTTTATTTAGTCAAATGAAGTTATTCATATAGAAATAATTTATATTTATTTAATTTGTGCTATATATAAAATCAAACTAAGGAATGAACCCAATAATAAAAATTTTAAAAAAAAAATAGAGAAAGAATACAAGAACTAGGATTTAACTTAGGAAGTCAGGATAGTATTTTTAGGTCTTTTTCTATAACCTGAAGATCAAATCAAGCTCCAGGTAGTATTAACCTTCATAAAAGCAAGTATTTCCCAAAATTTTCTTATTGAAAGATTTCTTTATGTATTTTATGATCTTCCATGGGCATGTATGAATTATACGTGGCAATGAGACTCTATTCCCAAAATAGAGAATAGAGGATTAAGTGGTTCTCAAAATAGTGAACCAAATACACACGTGTTCCAAAAATAATAAACAAAGCACAAGTACTTGAGCCCCAGAAATTGTGGTCATAACTTCATACTTTGCAAGGTGAATTGAAGTAAATTGCTTGATGTGTGACGATGATTTACATTTGCCTACATATTCATGGATGAGTTATTGAATTCATTATGCTTTTATGACTGAAATGATTTTTTTCAATGTTTTGTAAAGCATGTTAGCTATTGAGATATCTCTATCTCACTTTTCGTGTTTTTCAAACTAACTAGGTTTTTAATCATCCAAACACAAATAAGTAAAAAAAAAATTTAGGACATTATACTAGATGCCACCCTAGTTTCTCATTTCACTTTAGTTTCTCTCTGGATCTTATAGGTATCCGGCTCCTTCTATGCCTCATAGTTGCTTTCTCTCCCTTAACACTATTTCTATGAAATTTTCTCTTTATCTAATCTTTCCTCAAATCTCAAAAATATCATCCATAATAAAATACCTAGTCTAGTTATTTATCTCCATTTTGCATAAATAATATTTTAAAAAATAAATTAAATATGAAAAATTAAAAATGACCAAATATTTCCATTAAAATAATAAAAAAATTTCATTATAAAAATCATAATACCGTAAATCATGTGACCCCAAAATTGGCGTGTGTTACATTGACAGAGTATGGTCTTGGCCCATACTAACTCTAGTAACATTCTCAGATGTTGGGCTTTAAAGCAAATAGCCTCTAAACAGGTCGGGTTACCCAGTCTTAAACCCGCATCTTTTCCTCCATTAAGCACTTTGTACTCAGCTTTGAGATCTCTCGCCATCAGCATCAATCTGGTTTGAGATTTGAATTTTCTCAGCGTCTTTGCGTGTTGGCTCCGAGCCTGCCAATAGACACCTTCACCGGATGAAAGTTTTTTTCACTGAAAACATGAACTTTTCAATTTTTTGTCTACAAGCCCTGAGAATGTAAAGTGTTGTATTCCTTTGCTATTGTCTGGACATGGTGGATGATGCTCTAGTTCTGGCTTTTTCACAGTGGTGAAAGACGAAGATGCTACAGCAAAAGACGATGTACGCAAGCTCAAAATGGGCGATGATCCACCAACAACATCCTTCACTGGCTTTTCTCCTAGCAATCGACTGAGCTTATCCATGATGAATTGTTTGAAATCTCTTAATCCTTCTCTCCATTCTTCCATGAAAGATTCCAAAAAATCAACCCTATCTGACAATCTTTTTTTTTTTGGTAATGTAGAAAAAATATTGGCTCCCTTCGAATATTCGGCAGGTTAGACGAATTGTTAGGAACCCATACTAGATTAAAGAAAGAACTAAAGATTTTATTACAAGATGGTGGGAAAACAGAACAAGATTAATGAGATTAACAAGAAAAGGGAACACCAGAGATACAGTACACCAAAGACCACAGTCCCTAAACCAGAGCACAAGTGCTGCTCAACCAGAGTAGCATTGCTCTTTCAGAGAATTGATTCTCCTACATGTAAACAATCATAAAATTCTCCCCTCACACCTTCCCCATCACCTAATTTATAACAAACTCTGACACCCTAAAATCCCCAAATTTCCCTCCTTACATAATACTAACATAATGTAATATCCCAAGAAATTATATAAATATTTAAAATCTATTCGAAGTTTATTGAAAAATTTAATTACATGAAAAATGTTCTTTTTGAATTAGTGAAGGAAGTTTGGGAATAGAAATTTCAAAATTTTAATTTGAGAAATTTTTACAAATTCTTAAGGACTAAAGTGAAAAGAAAAGAAAATATGGAGTACTTTTGAGAAATGACCAAATAGGAACCCGGGAAGAAGAATAGAGCTTATGAGAATGAATTATGAGTCCGGTACTGAAAGGATGATGGATTCGAGATTAAAGTGGAGTTTGAGACATCGAGAAGGACTAAAATGAAATAAGAAAAACTGTGGGGCACCTAGGATTTAGAAACACCCGAGGTGAGATTTTACGGATTTGCTTTTACTAGTCTTGACTGAGGGTCAATTGGAGAGCAAGTAATAATTTCACCCCGGGCGAGTATATAGGTGGCCTCACCTCTTTTTCCTCTTTTTCTCCTTTCCTCTCTTTCTCTCTCTTCACCTTCTCTCCTCTCTTTCTTCTCTCTACTTTTTCTCTCTATACTCCAACTCCACAACCGAGCTTTGGAGGGTGAATCTCAAGCTGCAGGGTGAGCTTCTAGGAGCCAAGCAACATAGGGAAAGCAAGGAATCGAGGTAGAAATTCCTATTTTTCAAGCTTTTCCCTATTTTTCTAGTTTTAAGGGTGCTTGGGGGTAAAGTCGAGATTCTGGCTTCGTTTCTGGATTAAAATTGGTGCTTTTGATGTCTAAATGCTCTTTAGATATTAAGGGTGAGATCCCATGGAAGGAATCATGAAAAACAAATTGGGTTAGGCGCTATGTGGGACGCCTCAGGCGCCACCGTTGAGCGGAATTGAGAGGTTTTGGTGCCCCGGGTGCCTAGGCGCCAAGCCCTTTAATTTGGGCAGAAACTTTGGTGTCTGGCGCCTTAGGCGCTACGTGGGGCGCTTTGGGCGCCATCCATTCTGAGAAAACTTGGTCCATCTTCAATCAGCCATCCGGACTCCGTTTTGGGTAAAATTTATATCCTTGGAAAGCTCTTTGAGTCTAATTTCCAATAGTATAAGTTTCATTTGGAGATTCATTACCGGTTAGGAGTTATGACTTGAGAAGTGGGTGAAGGTCGGGAGTAGTGGGAGAGAATTTCTCTATTTTGTAACCCTAATGATTTTTACCTGGTTACAATAGGGATGGTCGAGGCGCAAGGTGGGATTGCTGAGAGCGTAGAATCTAGGTGAGTAGGCAACCTTACAAAATTAATTACTAAATTAGTCAAAGCACAATATAAATCCTATTTGCATTATTTGTGAAATTGAGAAGATTACCGCTGTATGTTCAAGTTGAGAAAAATCACAATATCATTGGGAATTATTTTGTTACCTTTTGTGAATTGATTTCTCTAGTTGACTAAATAACTAGATGTGGTAGTTCCTTGAATAAATTAGAATATTTTGTAAGTGAATAACCTTGATAAACTAATTTGATATCATTAGACAAAATACAATATAAGTCTCGTTTACAATATTATTGAAATGTTAAACAATCAATCTTTCAATTGATAATATATGATGATTGCTATGATTGATGATAGAAATTCAAAGGAATAAAAATATGTATAAATTAATTTATTTTATGGTAACTATACTGTGATAAATTCTCACTATTTTATTGATGAACAAAGATCTACGGGATCTAATACATGAGTTTGAAAGGGTTAGAGCCCCTTACTACTCAGTGTATAACTATAAAAACCTGCAAAGATCTATGGGATCTAATACATGAGTTTGAAAGGGTTAGAGTCCCATACTACTCAGTGTATAACTATGAAAACCTGCAAAGATCTACGGGATCTAATACATGAGTTTGAAAGGGTTAGAGTCCCATACTACTCAGGGTATAACTATGAAAACCTGCAAAGATCTATGGGATCTAATGCATGAGTTTGAAAGGATTAGAGTTCCATACTACTCAGTGTATAATTGTGAAAACCTATGCACAAAGAGTTTGAGGGTTAAATTCCCAGGTCACTCAGTGTAAGTATTTATGGCACATAATACAAAGTGATTGAGGGATTGATCACCCAAAAAATCATACGCAAATTCAGACAAATGTA
The DNA here is from genome assembly GCA_037074585.1 of Biancaea sappan. Classification (NCBI taxonomy): domain Eukaryota; kingdom Viridiplantae; phylum Streptophyta; class Magnoliopsida; order Fabales; family Fabaceae; genus Biancaea; species Biancaea sappan. Next base: position 48,648,661 of record CM073496.1, on the reverse strand, counting down.
ATATTATAATTATTTTAAAAGAATGATAGATTGATTGTGTTAGTAAATGTGGTATTTGTGCTTGTGATATTTTCATATTCAGTTGTTTACTCACTGAGTTTTGATTAACTCACACTCTCTATGATTATCTTTTTAGATACAGTGGTTGAGGAGGATAATTTATAGCCTTTAAGGTTATACTTCATTTTTGTTTGTTGCACTTTTGGATGTAATTTTGGTAAAGGATTAGGACATGCTCTGTAATCTAGTAGGTCACCTAGGCTTGGGAGGTTGTATAGTACTGTATAGTGTATGAATGTTGAACATTTTTTGAATATGTATGCAAAATATCTTTCTTAGAAAATTTATGATTCACATAGTTATAGATATTAAAAATGTTCATAGAGATTAAGGGGTACCACAGAGGTACACCCTAGGTATTTTATGTTTATCTCACATGTAAGTTTTGGGATGTGTCACATAATATCCCCTAGTACCTATCAGAAACAATATTTTTCTTATAGAATACAGGACAAGATCAATGAACCACAAATAATTTTATGTTTCGGCAAGTTGTTCCAACAGTTCTTAGTTGATGGCTATACTATGATTGAAGTAAAACGATTACTATATGTAATAACACATTCGAAGAACTTAAGATATGATTTGTATAAATGCTTGGCTGAGGTTGTTCTTAGAGGAGAAACAAATCCATCATCACAAGGGAAGTATATAAAACTTCCATCATATTTCATTAAGGGGTGTATGATATACATTACAAAATTACTATGATGCCATGACAATTTGCAAGTGGGCTAAATATCTTGACTTGTTCATAACTTTTACATGCAACCTAAAATGGCCAAAGGTTACACGAGCTTTGTAATCAAGTAATCTTAAACTGAAAGATAGACCAGATATAGTTAGTCGATTGTTTAAACCTTGAACAATTGATAAGAAATTTGGGGAAGAGTCAAATGTTTGGAAAAGTTGTTGCAAGTAAATGCTATAAAATTCTCTGTGAAATGTGGCAATAATTTTACCATGTTTATGAAAATTGGACCGGACCGGCTAGTCGAATCAAAAAATAGGTAAATTAGAGCCTAGTTTGGTCCCAAAAAAGCCAAAAACCTATGAGCTAAAAAATCGGTCAAACTTGGTAAAATAATTAGGTTGAACTGGCCGATATTTGCTTCAAACCGGTTAAAAGCAAACTAGTTCAAATTAAAAAAAATACTAAAACTTTGAAGTCCAACTTAAATGAATATCAAAAGAAGCTTTAGCTCACCATTTATTATGTAGGCCCAGGTGCACAAACCCACTACTGCAGTGAGGGAAATGTGATTGAATGAAGCCACATATATATAGGCAAAGGGGAGAGCAACCTCTAGGAACTTGAATGATGTGGGACTCTCAAGTTTGAAGTTTCACCACCTCCTTTTATTCTTTTGTTCCTATCATCTATCCCAAACATGACCTTTGCTAGCTTATAAGTTACAATTAAGTGCAACACTGCAACTACACCTTTTTCACAATAATCCAAGTTTAATTATATATTTTTAATAATTATTATTTATGTTAATATTTAGTTGGTTTTAAATCCATAAACATAGATATATAAAGCTGAAGCTGAATTCTTGATTACAGAAAAGAGAAGATGGGAGAGAGTGCAACAATTGGTTTTACAACCTTCTCTGAATTAAAACTATTTATGATTATATATATATATATATATATATTAATTATATATTTAAATATTTTAATTACTATCAGTTCAACCATAGTTCAACTTCGATCCGACCACTGACCCTTAAACTGGTGCCTCGATAGGTTCAATGACCGGTCCAGTTCTCTGAACCTTGGATTTTACACTTGTATATGACTTATTTTGTTCCTATAAGAAAGTTCTTGCTATATAAGTAGAGCTAATTTAATTCAAGTTGCCCATAACATTTGCCTATGGTTTATACAACTATACATTTATAAATTCTTTGAAATGAGTCAACAATGTAGTGTATAATGTATTAGATACATTCAAAGATGTTGTGTGGATTACGATGGAAATGTTTAGTTGTCATGTGTTAAAATTGCGTTGCCCATTTGTAGTTTTTATAGTATTTACTCATGAATAGCAATTTTAGTGGTATGCAGTTTAATGGTAATATGCAGAATATCATGTTGTCCAAATAATAATAACCAAAACTAAATTTTAAGGACATAGAGGTCTAGTTGTTTGTTAGAAATATAATAGGCTTTAAGCTCTCTTATTTGACTTTTCAACAGGAAACAATGTTAAAGAAAGCCTTCTTAATTTGGTTGTGGAACCATTAGTTTACTTTGATGTCAAATTTCTTTTCCTTACTACTAACACATTTCAAAAAGTATACGTGGAAACCAATCAAAATTATTTTATTAGGCCTTGGAGCAGGTGGGAACACTACAAGGGTGGAAAAATAATTCAATCATAGCTAACTAGCTATTTTTAGCCTCGGAACTGTTGGGCTTATGTATGTTTTTGAAGAAAAAAAAACTATAGTCCGTGTTTGTATGTTTTCCTTGTTGTGTGCTGCAATTATGATAAATGGTTTACACTTGATATGATGCAGAGGGTGCAAAAGCTATTGGTGCATCACATATTATTGGCATAGATATTGACAACAAAAAGTTTGATATAGGTAGATAATGATTAATGATCTTGCTTGATAGATGACATAACATTAAATTGACATTATGCCTCTAATTTTGTATAGTGACCTCTCAGTTATTTTTTATAAGCACTTTTTGATGTATTGATGCACATGGAGTTTGATAATCTAACAATTAGATTAATGAAATAGCCCATCTGATTAAGGAAAAAGATAATGCCTTATTTTTTTTTTTTAAAGATTGTTTACTCACACAAGTGGAATAATAAAGTATGATCTCAATATGTAGATTCTTTTGGGTTGTCTTTGCATTTTATTGATGCATTTATTTATTGATTTTCTTTACTACAAAATTAATCTTGTGTGATATTTAAATATTTTCTCTTAATTGTTGTATTTCTTTAATTTTAGTTTTAATCAATAAACTATCTAGGACAAGGACAACGCTAAAGAAGAGATTCTTCTTGCCATAAGAACCTTATTGCCACAAGGTATTCCCTAACACTCGTCTATGTGCAAGCTGGAGCTCCTTGTTATACATGTATGTCAGTCTTCCATGGCTGGTCACATTCAGTCCTACCATTTCCTCCTTCGCTGATATCCTCAAAATTTGAAACTTATGAAGCATGAGGAATAACATCCCTATTGTAACACTCACCCACCCTATAATCACCAGAATATGCACCACATGTGCCACTAGCAGCTTCTCCCCCTCCCATCACAACCCAAATGGTCTTCCAAACATTCTTGGATACACCTCATTCACATACTCCTTCCTCAAAACAATGATGTGAATATTGACCCTCATGTACCACACCCTTCGTGAAGCTATGCTGCCTTCAATGGGTCATCGTACTTGAGCTTCTCTGCCACACTGTTGAATTCTATGAGCATTTATGCCCCTACGAACCCACAAACAAATGAAGCCCATGGGTCTACCACTAAGTATGCTGATGTGATTGCGACGAACCCACTGAATAATCTTACTCTTAACACTTTTATGGCCATGTGCTCATCCTGGTTTCATGAATATTTATAAGATCAACCCTCTAAATCTTTCTTAAAGCTAAACTACTTCAATATTCACATAGGTGGTATTATTATTATGTCCCTGTTACTTCAGACATTTAATAATTCCATTAAAAGCTTTGTCAACTTTTCACTGTAACAATATGCATTACAAAGTTTTATTGCTATGTCATTTTCGCTTTATACATCTAACAAACTCCTTAACTCCTCTTTTGACAATTATGCATTACACTTCTTAGAATGAAGCCTTGAATCTAGAGTTTCATGCCTCAGTCAACACTAAGTAATTTGTTATTATCCATTAAACTTTTATTGTTATAGTATATACTAACTCAAAGTTAGGTTCTCATTACTAGTTTTTTTTATGTTTTTTTAAAGATTTTAACCTCATTCCTTCACAAGTTTGTTGGACTACATCTTTGGATAGTGTTTTGGTTAATTGATTATCCAAATTCTTATTTAACCTTACATAGACAATTGTCATTGTTCTATTTGTTCCCAATTCCCTTATACAAGTATGTATTAAGCCCATATGTTTTGATTTTTCATTATAAATTTTATCATGAGCTATACATTGTGGCTTCATTTTCACATAATACAAAAATGGTTGACAGAGTGTTGTGGCCACAATTTTGTCTAATGAACATTTTAATCAGCCATTACGTTTCTTTTCCAGTAGCTGCTAAATCTATGAATTCATATTCTATTATGAAATGGAAAATATATGTTTACTCTTGAATGCCCTGATATAAATGGCTGGTTCCCAAAAAAGAGTGAATTGGGTTTATAAAAAATTTCTTAAAAACTTGTTGAAAGTTCAAGAAGTCTTGAAACCAAAGCCAAATATTTATGACAGTAAAGAAACATAGCAAAGTCAAGAAGAATGAATATGGAGTGCAAATAATCAAAGATAAGGCTTCAAGCAATTTAATAGATAAGGGAAAGAGATATCAACATAAGTATTTATACTAGCTCAGTTTAAACTAAACCTACATCCAGTCCTCAAGATAACTTCTTGAGTATTTCACTATTAATCATAAGTTTACACAAAGTGGACACTTGCAAGCACTACACCAGAGAACTTTTTTTTTCCCAAGGGTGTCTCTCCCCTTTACAAAGTGTTTTCATTCAATCACAACCTCAAGGAAACCCTTCCTTGATCAATACAATTAGAAAAGATGAATATCAGAAAGAATCTCTCAAAACAAAGTATGTATACAAGTATAAAGCTCTCTATAAGCAAATGATTGGCAAGAAATTGACTTTTGAAGATTTAGAGTTAAATAAAATGTATTCTCTTGATTTGACACCATTTGAGGTTAAAATATATAGCCCAAGGTGTAACAAATTCGTTGGAGGTGAATCAAAGATGATATTAACATAAATCTTCAGAAAATAGCCGTTGGAATTGATGTCACCATGTTGGCAGTCGATTGATAGGACCTTGATAATCAACTGACGCATTTTAATGAGGTGCCCATCGACTGCTATATGTCTATTGGTCAACCGATAACCTTATGTTGCCCAAATTTAAATTGTTTCAGTGTCTATCAGTCGACTATTACAGGTGTACTAGTCAACTGGTCGTTACTGGAGCTCAAATTAAATTTTACACAAAAGAGAATCAGTTGACTGATTTATGGCTATCAGTTGACTGATAGGCTTATTGATCCTTAGTTGAAATTCAACCAGAGAGCAATCGGTCGATTATTACAAAGGTATCGGTCGACTAATGGCTTCTGAACATGGTTTTTCAAAAGCTTTACAACTTCTAAGGGTCAATAACCTTTTCTAACTTAGCTAAAACTTATTAAAACATTAAAAAAGATTTTCTTGCCTTTCAAAAGATTTTACACAATATCCTAAGACAAAAAAAATAAATTAGCTTTTCTTCAAGCTCTTTTATACTCTTTTTGTCTTTGATGATATTCCTGAAAATATGAGCATTAAAATACCAAGGAATATATCATTTTAAATTGTTTGTTAGTCATCAAAATTCAAGTATTTTCTTTAAATGCAATGGGATCAACATGCCCAACTAACGGCACCTCCCTTAAGGTGAATATCCAACCAAATATAAATTTATTATTGCTAATACTTGTGATCTAACTTGTATTAGAATAAAATTTCTAATACATAGAGAAACCATTATAACAAACAAATTCCAAAAGTGGTTTATTCTTTTCAAATATCCAAGCATTCTAATTTCCAATTTTTAGTGCTTGGATTACTTGTAAACCTTGAAAAGCAAATGCAATATCTAGCCTAGTACAATGCATTGCATACATCATACTATCTATTGCACTTGCATATTCTAATTATGTTATCATTCTCCCAGAATTCTCAATTAACTTGACTTTGGAATCATAAAGAGTATTTTTAGTCAACTTGACACTAAAATCATAAGGAGTATTTTCAGTCAACTTGACACTAAAATCATAAGGAATATTAAATTCCTTGTATTAGAACAAAATTTTTAGTCAACTTGTATTAGAATAAAATTTCTAATACAGTAGAAAAATCGTTCCAGCAATTCCAAAAGTGATTTATTCTTTTCAAATATCCAAATATTCTAAAAATTACTTTCTAATGTTCATTACTTGAATTACTTGTAAACCTTGGAAAACAAATATATTATCTAGCCTAGTACAATGCATTTCAAACATCATACTACCTGTTGCACTTTCATATTCTAATTATGTTGTCATTCTCCTAGAATTCTCAATCAACTTGACTTTGGAATCATAAGGAGCATTTTCAGTCAACTTGACACCAAAATCATAAAGAGTATTAAATTCCTTTATTTCCAAATGTTTGAATTTATCAAACACTTTATTTATATAGTGTGACTAAGAGAAAGTCACTTCTTTGATATATCTACTTTATTCAAATCTTTTATTTAAAAGACTAAAGTCAAATACTTCTTAGTTTTAGAGAAACCAAACATATATGTTCCAAATATTAACATATATATCATCAACATATAGATAAATAATAACACCGTATTTATTTGTAAAACCATATAATAGTATCACACTATCAAATCTTTCATTTCATTGCTTTGGTGTTTGTTTCAAGCTATAAAAATTTTAAAGATCAAATTGTTATTGGACATAATCAAATTCGTTTAACCATTTATAACATTTTTAAAAAATATATATCTTTAGAAAACATAGTTTCTTCAACGTTCTTTAGATCATTTTCAACATTTAACACAATGATTATTTTATTACAAAAAATCAATTTTACTTCCTTCAACAAGAAACACCAAAATCAAAATGCATCAACTCTATTTTGATTTTTTTTAAAGGAACATTTATAGAATCATGCAAAATTTTATTTTCAATAAATTCCATATATGTATAAATTCTACAATAATAATTGATTATAAACCAAAAAGCCTATATCCTTTTGAAGGTTGTCTTACATTTGTTCTTTGGTAATCAATAACTCTAAAATATGAAATACACCCCTAAACTTTGAAGTAATTTAAATTTGATTTTCTATTATCGCAAAGTTTGTAAGGTGACATTTTCATACTCTCTGAAGACATTCTAAATGTGTATGACATGCAATCAATAGTGTTTTACCCTATAAATGTGCATATAATAACATGGGTATAAGGTGTACTTTTCTTATGTATTAAATCTTATTCTTCATAACATTAATTAAATTCAATAGAAAAATATTTTTCAATTCTATCATTACAAAGAAATTTTATTTTTCTATTCTTTTGATTTTCTATGATGAATTTATATTCTTAAAATTTATGAAAAAACTTCATCTCTAATTCTCAGTAAATAGAAAAATGCAAAATTGGAGTAATCATCAATAAATATAATGAAAAATAGTTTACCAAATTTTCCTTTCTTGGATAGTGCTTTCAATCACATTTGCTTTCATTCCTTTTGGTCTATCCGACAAGGTGAAATTGGTTCTATTGATCAAAACCATCCAATTTGAAAAATTATTTCAATTTTCCAAAACAGTAAATAAACTTTTTAAAAATGTTAGAAATAATGTAGATTATTGTCATGCCCCAAATCCAGGCCCGTGATTGGCGTAGATGGTGTCCAAACCCATACTGCCATAAGCCTAACATTCCCTAAAACCCATTATTTTTCCTTATCTCAGTATTAATTTAAATGTAATCAATTTAAATTACTCAAATGAAGAAATAAAACAAAAAAATCTTTTCTCTTCTCATAACCACATAAAAAAGTATGAATAAGTCTTCATCCAATTTCATAAATAAATTCTCAAGTTTCTATTACACTTTTCTTATATGTTTCCCCACACAAAACACTTAATTATTCTATATAGCAGTATGTGATCTTCCCAATTGCAAAGCTTTCTATCACTAAATATATAAATAAAATCATTACTATACCCTAAACAAAGGGGAGGTATTCTTAGCATACACATTGTCGAACTAAAGAGTCTTCTGTACCTAAAACTGTGAGGGGGTGAGTCCAGTCCATTTGAATCACCATAAAAAATAACCCTATCGCACATACACGAGACTATGCATGCTAAAAACATATGATCGATGCATGAACATACGAGTATTCATACTTATAATATTAATAATTCAAGAAGTAAATATATGTCAAGAGGAATTCATAATGAAAAGTTCATAAATAATCACATGCACCCTGCCCAAAGGCATTAACCCCTCTCCCCCCTCGGGTAGGCATTATGCACAGGGCACAATCACATACACATATAACATTCACATACTTAAAGAAAATAATTAAAGAAGCAAGGTAAAAAACCCTCTCACCTAACCTCAACTTATAAAAGTTGAGCATAACATAAGGTTCTCTATTCTTTCTTACATTCATCATCCACATGCGAGTTTGAAAGCTCAAATTATATGCATGTAGTACCTCATATCATGTATATCAAACATATAATCACTTTATCACGTGATATCATTTTATGAAACTCTGGGAAGAACAATCCTAAAAAATAAAATCATACAAGGTATGGCTAGATCCTTCACCTCGGGTTCGAGCTAGTTTTTTTACACTTTATATAGATCAAAGGATGTCCAAAATCCCACTGAAGGCCCAAGGCTCACCACACACCTCCATCGAGACACTTTGTTCTCTCCTTATCACATCCCTACCCCGACATGTGACTGATACGGAGGTGAATCCTACTTCACCTCCTTAAGCCTAACCTTATCCCCATTATACACATAACTTGATACATTCACACACAGGCAAGAATCATTTGAAACTAAGAGTTTTATAATCTCCTTCATGATAATCTCAATTTGTGTAAATAAAGACTTCTCTTAAAGTTTCACATCTAATTACAATACATGAATAATTTCACAATTCCTATGACATTTATTTGAATATGTTCTTATAGAACAAATTTCATAACTCAATTAGATATACACACAAAAGTACAACCTTCAAGTCAATTTTTGTAACCAACATACTTAAGTCCAAACTCCTAGGAGACCTACCAGACTACAGAGTAACTCTAGAGTCATCAAATACAAGGAAAGATGAGATCATCCCCAGGAGCAATTGGGGTCTTGCAATAGGACTTTCTTACTCTTAATATAGAATACTTCATCGACAACCTGTCTAAAAAAATGTTAAATAAGATAGAGTGTGTCACAGACTCAGTGAGCAGATAGCTAAACTCTAACAAATGAAACTAATTCTACATACATTCCAACATAGACATATCAATGATACTGAAAGAGATTTTCCAATAGGTAAATTAACATACCTGCATATCCTAATATTCTTTCAACATGCTTTAAACACTTATCCACAATCCACACATAATCATACTGTGTCACGACCCCAAATTAAGGAACATGACCAACACGATGGTGGGGTCCACACCACCACCATAAGCCTAATCCCACAAACACATAACAAACACAACATACAAGTAGTAATAAATTAAAGTTTCCCATCATAATATATACAAAGATCCTATGTGTTTTATTCACTACAGAGGGACTCAACAGCCTGAACATACCTGGAAACACAACCATCAACCCGAAGCTGAGATGGGTTGTAGACGCAGAGACTCTACTATTCCTCTTACGGAGCTCGCCAATTGAACAAAACTTGCAAGGGGTGCATAATTAAAAGGATGAGTACAAAAGATACTCAGTAAGGGAAAATAACACTAATGCAATTGTAACCTGTGCACTACTCTCAAGAGAGGGACCTAGAATAGTATCCCATCGTATCAATAACCAGACCAACCTGACGTGACAAAATTATTTTGCTATAGTATAGAATGTATATAACTATACTCACCAAACACGACGTAATTACATATTCATGCCCAATATACATAACATGAAGTTTTTAATTTATAAAAAGGAGGCCATCGAGGCCTTAAAATAATGAGAAGGCCATCGAGGCCATAATATAATAAGGCCACCAAGGCCATAATATATTAAAAAGACTACTGAGGCCAAATTCACATTTCCCTCTATCAGGATTTTAATTTGGGCTACACATGCCTCTGTATTACCCTACACAAGGGCTTTAATACTCATCGCCTCTATTCCACATAGGTGGCATCTTCGAGTGTGGCACTCTTGAGGGATAAGGTCGCTTAGCTACATTGCCACTTGTTGCCAGACCGTTCCACTAACAACTCAATGATTTATTGTTCTAGCATCTTAGATATATTAGACCCATTTAGCCCTATAAACTTCTAATAATAATAATTTAGGGTTCTTCCCTCGATGCCTGATATATGGCAATTAGGGTCACCCGTATTTACACTGACCATACAAGTCCACAATTAAAAGCCTTCACCATTCTTGATATATATATATATATATATGTATGTATATATATATATCCATAAGGAATAAAGATAATGTATAATAATTCTATCTCACAAGCATAATATTATATTTCCCATTGATCACTCAAGGATATAAGGAATCATGATCCAAAGAGCTAGGACTACTACAAGAACAATCTCATCACACATGTATAAGCTACATCTTTCTCATTTCTATCCTGAAGGTAGTATAGGTACGTATATATATATATATATATATATATATGTCTTTCCCCTTATATGAATATATATCTCTATTTCACATTCTTAGCCATATAATCCCTAAGTATTAAAGGTGGGTATTCATATACATACCCTATTTTATAAACAATTAAAGAATTATACACATATACACACACCTTCAGAATTCAATTAATGAAAATTTATATATACACATATATCTATATATGTGTACGCCTTTCCCCCTATGCACAAATTAGGAGGTGACCGAATATGTGTAAATACGCGATTTCTAAATTTCTTTTACATCACTTAGTATGAATGTGTATATGCATACTCATATATGAATATAACCTAAAATAAACACACGCATGTATATATATATATATATATATATATATATATATATATATATATATTCCCATAAGCACTCGCCAACATACACAAGAGTTAACTTAGGAAATCAACATAGAGGTTCCATTTAACATTCATGTAAACAACCCATATATGTTTACAACATCATTCGCTTACATTACTCTACACCCAAGTCTCATATCTTCCTTGTACAATCACATAGTAACGAGTACATACATATATATATATATATATACACACATTATCACAGTGCATTTTAGTTTAGGGAGATTTATCGAGAGCACTTCCAGTGTATAATTCTTATTCCATAAGAATTTAATGGGAGACATCACCAAAATTGTTAGAAAGGTACTCTAAAGGTAATCACTTTTAGTATTAGATGTACAAACTTAGTTATTAATCTAAAGATGTTTTCTTCATTATTTTATTCATATTCATAAACTCAAGATTAGATCGTAAAACAAATAATAAAGTCCATGATACAAAACATAGCATGAAGGAAATTATGATGATGATCATAATGTGAGATTCTTATCATGTGTAATTATATATGTATCTCAACTATCCCTAGTCATAAGATCACCTGAGACTGGACATTAGTAATCCGGATAGACTAGCACATGTTATGCTTCTTGATTTGATCAAGTAGCTGTCCTGATAAGTTGTAAGCATGAGATGTTTTGAGTGAACATGTGAATTCTTGTCAATGGTAACAAGTACATTGGATGACCTACATGAGACATTACATGGATACCTATTCAAATGTTAGTGATAGGTCTCATAGCAGCTAACAGTGCAAGTATTCTTAGACTTGAGGAACTCAAGTTCTCTTGTGTCACATCCCCATAAATGTGACGAGCACGATAGTGAATTTCCTTCACATCGTGAGCCTAATAGTTACAATAATTTAAAGTAAAATCTTCAACACCATGCATTTCCAACTATCATCATAATAAAATGAGGGAAATAAGTGATTCTGTAATATTTCTAAATCAAAACATTATCAAAATCTTAGTCTCCTTACAACGAAACCATAAGAAAACCAAAGTAAACGTCATATTTACACATAGTCCATCCATAAAATCCTAGGAGGCTTATATGATCACAGAGTGACTTCTAGAGCTTACAAAATAGTAGAATACAAAAGAACCAACCTAGAATATAAGAGGGTTGGTAAGACAAACTTGCTACTCTCCTGGACAATCCACTGCATCAGCCACGGACTCTGAAATGTTGTAAAATAACAAGATGAGTAATGAAATACTCAGTGAATGGATAACATTTCTATTGAAAGTAAATTTTTTACATTTAGTATCATAAAGATATCAACAATTTAAACTCACATCAGTTACAAATAATAAATGAAGTATAAATCACATAGTGCATAACACAAATCCCTTACTAACCGGGTCGTCCGCGGTATCAGTGGATCGTTTCCTGCGGCCCCCTGGCCGCATCCACACTTATCTCTCCACTAACGGGGTATCTCCACCCTTATAGCTCCTTTAATTCCTCCCATGGGGTGCACTACCAAGAAAACTACATAATTATGTTCAATCATCACACAAGTATTTACACAACCTCAACATAACAACAATAGTATTAACATAAACCTTTAAGTGTTCTACAAGAATTTCTATTTAACCAAACAAAAAGTTTTGAGATTCATAATGCCTTACAAATTATAATTATTTAAATACAAGGAATATAAGTCCTTTAAAATGAATATACAACATACCACCTAAGTTTACCTTCATAAACTTTCTTTATGATACTTGACGATAATACTTTTGAAGAAGTGTAGATAGGATAATGTCATCGCACTCACCTTAAATGTGGTACTAACTACCTTTGTTTTTGCAGCTAAATTATGGGAAGTGTTAGGAAATAACTCCCAAAAATTTTCTAAAATGCAAATAAGATGAAAAATAAAGAATACATTAGAGTTAGACCTTCTTGTAAGTAGAACAGAGTATATAAGAAGTATTTGTACTATCCTACTAAGGGGGTTTTATTGTAAAAATTCTGTAAAATTTCCTTATGTTATCCAGCCACTAAACAGCAGTAAATTCTACAGAAATTACTCTGTTTTACTGTCTAAACTATTAGCCATCTTACAGGACTATTCAGCTAGCACAATGCCTAATCATTTAGTCCAAAATTGTAGGAAAGTTAATCCTAGTCATCCTTTATTTAATTCACAGTTAAAATCAAATTGAAATCCCTCTTTTTCCTTCTTTCCTTCATGCCTAAGACCACCCACACTCACCCTTTCTTCTATACCATCACTTACATAAACTAAAACTCCTAGATGTCTACTAATTAAGGACTAATAGCATAGAAACCATAAAAATTTGGTTTAAATCAAAACTTCCCTTCCTTAACTAATCTAGGGTTCATGGCTAAGGAGAAAAAGGAAATGGAGGAAGATGGAACGTGAACTTCAAGGGCTCTAGAGCTTAATTACCTTGTTTTTCCACTGAATTTGGAAGGAACCAAATGAAATCTTCAACCATCAGAGAACTTGAGTATGGATAGAGTGGTGGAGACCAAAAATAGGGAAAGAATGAAAATAGCTTCCAATATATAGGTGTTTTCTCGTAGAACAGTTGGAAATCGGGATCTGTCACCCAGCCTCAAAAATTTGGACAGAAAGTTTGGGTGCTGGAGCCTTAGGCGCCACCCATACAGTGTTAGACCGAGAGTTGATGGCTTGGCGCCTGGGCGCCAGCCGTCTGATTTGCTTTCACCATGGATTAATTTGGATCCTAACACAATTATATACAATAATTGGTCTCAAATGGCAATAACCAGTCACAAAATATATTTTAATTAAGTTACCTAAATTCGACTATGAAAACATAGTAGCACATACATGAAAAGTATATTAACTTCAATAATTTAACATAGTAACATTTTCATACTCCAAAACTAATGGCACCTCGAAGGACTAGAATATTACATCTTGGATATGGGATCTTGTGTTTTGACTCTATTCCTTGTTACCCACCATGGGTCATTCTTAGGGTAGTGATTGGGCACAACAAGAATTATTCGAAGATATTTGAGTAGTCAACAAAAGATTCATCTCTCCTGATTGAAGAAAGTATACCCATGGCCACTTATCAGGATAATCGCTAAGAAGTCTTTGGCCAAAGCAGACTTGTTATGAAGATAGTCTTTAGTTAGTTTATAGTGATTGATCCCACAGGACAAGGAACTGACTACTTGGGCTGAACATGATGTAATCAAGTCTAGTGAAAGTTGACACATAGGCCATACTTTGAACCAAGTAGGTATAAGACAATGAAAGAATATATTGCATAGACACGTTTTAGCTGCAGAAAGGTTTAAAGTCAAACAATTGACTTTTTGGTCAATTAGGGGTCACGATGCGTTGCTAGATATTGCTTGTGATTTATTTACAATCAAATGTTGATTGTAAATGATCAACATAGTTGGAAACCTAATGGGTTACTCGCATAGAAATTCACTAGGAATGTAAAATGGGTTTGAAGATTTGATCCTAAATTGGAGAATTAATTAAAAGGAGATAAGAGAATAAAAGGAATAAAAACATGTTCCTATTCCTACCCAAACAAGGAAAAGCCCAAAACAAGAACCTCTTTTGCGTCACTTTCTCAAAGAGATTAGGCTTCTTAAGATGTCACTTTAAGAAGCCCAATAAGGGAATGACGCCTACTAAAGGAATTAGAGTTTTAGGGTGTGTGGTTGCACCTATCACTTTAAATATGATAGTGAAAGCCATACGCTATCAACCACTCTCAATTATTGAGTATTTGTTTTAGAAACACTATTGTTCTCTTCTCCTTTAACCAAGAGGATTTTCTCCATATCTTCTTCGTGCTTATTAGCACAAGAACAAGAAGAAACTCTGTTATCTTAAGAGGTTTTTCTTTTGTGTAATTTTACGTGAATTACCATTAGAGGTATTCTACTTTAGATACTTACTTTGGCTTGGAGAGGTTGCTGTCCTATAAGAGGTATTTCTTTTCGTCTTGTTTTTCATGGTTAATATAATGGTAATATAGGTTGATCTATCAGTGAATGAGTTTTAGAGAAAATTTTAAATTTCGCTGCGTTCTATGATCTTTAAAATCCTACAAAAATACATAGCCTCAACAAGATACAATGTAAGCATACAATCAAACCAAAATAGTAAGAATCCCTCACCTTGAATCCGAAGCACTTCAGCCTTCAAGAGATCCCTCGATGAAACTTCGATTCGAAACCAAACCTACGAAGCATGGGAAAAGCATCTCAGCACCCAAAATTTCTACCTTTCTCACATGATCAGGTCATGGCGCCCAGGCACCATGCCATTAACTATCGGCCATAAGCTTCAGGTGGTGGTGCCTTAAGTGCTAGAACCCCTGAAGCTTGATTAGTCTCGAGTTGGTTGTCGCCTCAGGCGCCCACCACTGAACCCCATAACCTAGCCTCGATTTTTGCTTCCAAACACATAAATCTTCATCATTTTCTTTGATTTCTTCAATGGGCTCTCACCTTACTACTCTAAGATCAATCCAGTACTAAAACCCCAAGTTAATTTCATAGTTCTAAGCTTGAATCACCAAGGGTTCATCAAAACCCCAACTTTCACCATTTTTCTCTCATACTCTTTAATCCCATTCCTTACAAGATCATTTCTTAAATTCCTTGTTATTTCTTCATCCATTAACCTTTCAGAACAACAATCTCACATAAATCAGCCCATAGAAACATTTACAATATTTTTCCCCAATCTCCTCATCTAGGGTTTTGTGTTCTTGAAACAAAGGAAGAAGAAGAAAATGAAAGAGGAAGGAAGGTGCACTTACTACTTCTTAAAATTTGCTTGGCTCTTCCTCCATTAAGGGCTGGTTGTGGATGTTATTGAGGAAGGGAGATGGACGTTGGGTAGAGACTACGAGAGAGAGAAAGGAAGGAAAAATGAATGAAGGAAGGGAGTGGTGGATATTTTAAGTGTGAAGTATAGGGCCCTTGTGCGTATAATTTATAGCACATATAAAATTCCAGCAAGTATACTGGGTCGCAACAAGTAATAAAGTGATAAGTAGAGTATCGTCCCACAGAGATTGAGGTATCAAATAAAATTCAATTAGGCTAAGTGAAATGCTATTAAGACTTATGAAGGAAATTTCAGAAATTACATAAAAAGAGGGGTGATGATTGAAACAACACAATATAAATAACTGAAATTTAAATAACTAAATAGAAAACAAAACAGAGAAAAGATGTGGACTGGTCACAAATTCCATGGAATTGTACATCATCATCCTTTCCTTTGAATATTCTTGGCTAATTCTATTATGTAATTTTCAATCTAAAATTCTCAGAAAATCTTCTAAGACTGAATTATATTAAAATTATAGTTAGGAAGATATTCACTAATCTATAACTCAAATATAATCCGATCAAGTCCTAATCACATCAATGCCCCGCAATCGCATATGACATGTTATCTCTTGTCCTACTCATTACAAATACATAGAAATCGCATACATGTATAAATAACAAGCTTTATAGGACAATAAATAAAATAGAACTTTGACCAAGAAAATACTCATTGGTCAAATGAATTAAAATACAATTTCCATTTCATCAAATGACCGACTACACAAGAAAATGAGATTGATTTCGTTGGTCTAATCCGATTAATTCATAGACAAATTAATCTTTGAATCATTGAAGAACAATTCAATTAAATTACAATCCATTCAATGTTGGCCAATTTTTTAAAATATGATTGAATCCAAAAACCTTGAAATTACAATCTAACTTAAGCAAAATAATTGACTAAAATCTTAGATCAACCATTCAATTAAGTTATGAAGCTCAAGAAAATTATTCAAGCCACATAAATAAAACTATCTATATCTAGATAATCTAATTTATGGTGGAAATTACAAGGTCAAGCTCAATATCCAGCTAAATCTAGCATAGACATCAAAATCTCAAACTCATTGAAGGTTAATCAAGCATTCAAGAGGAAGAATAATCGGTAAAATCCATTCCATTAAACGAAAGTGCATTAAAATCGAAATTGTTCAGCAATAAAACATCATAGAACCAAACTACATCAATCTTTAAACATCAGAAAATTACATGGAAGAGAATAAGAACATGACAGAAATCTACAAAATACATCAGAAAACTAACAAACTATGAAAGAAAATAGAAGAAAAGGAAAGAAAATGGGAGAAGGAGAGCCATTCCCAAGTAGAAAGGCTTCCTCTCCCTCAAAACCAGTTAGAGAGTTGCCTCTGTGTTGCTCCCAGCCACTGCTGCTCTAGGAAAGAAGAAAAATGGTGCTAGGACTTCCCATCCGAAAAATGACTTAGCTCTCTCAATAAATTTCGGTTTTGCAAATATAAAACTGATCTAACACATGCCTAAAGGAATATTCTGTCCTAGATGCCTCCTTGGATGCTTCTTCCATGATGTGGCAGCACTTTGACAGCGAAACAGCAGCAGATAGGCAGCAAACAGCAGCAGAAAAGTATGGCAGAAAACATGGAAAAGGGAGGTGCATAATTAATATTTCAGCCATACTTTTCTGACCTACAAAAAGTAATATTTCTGCCCAAAAATTCTGACTACATGGCATTGAATAAGAGTTCAAATGGGCTCCACAACCAGCATAACCTAGTCAGCATCTGCACCACCTAAAAAGTGCCACATTAGCATCCAAATCAGCATCTTTGTCCATGTCAGCACTTTTCTCTCCAAAATTAAAATTTGTAGGAATTAAATTGAGCATTTTACAATTCAAGTTCTAAAAATATAAAATTGAGACACATTCAATCCATAAATAGTTTATACCCAATAAATTTCAAAACATAATAAAATTAGAGAATTGACAAAATTAAAGAGGCAAAAAGGACTAAAATAGGGACTAAAATAAATGAAAAAAGCATGTTATCAGGCCCACTTAATCTTTTTGAATTTGGTCCATTTAGTAATTACTTTGTTTAGGGTTTTCAAGAAAATTGGAAGAGCTTAGATAACATTAGGGTACCCAATCACACTCCCATAAAAATACATACCATATAATCCCATTTTCACTAAAAAACCAAAATCCCATATTCGTTCACTTCAGTCCCTCTCATTGCTTGGAAACCCGCTCTAGCCTCCAATCCATCATCCTTAAGGTACCGACCTCTCAATCATCCTCATCTATTTTGTTCTCCCTCTCGGTCTACCTATTCAATTGTTTCTCCTGAGTATTCTATATTTTTTTTTTCACTTCAGTCCTTGGACCTACTCTTTATACTCCCCATATAAGTTTTTCCTTTCTAATGAAGCAAAAATTTTTCTTGCTCTCAAAATAATCTTTAATAAAATTCCAATAAACTAATATCCGAAAATGACAGATATTATATACTAAGTTAATGTAATAAACATGCTTGTAGCAATATGAACATGTATGTACATATAATCTGATTCAGCAACAATAAAAACAAATACAATATCTGAGGCAATGCAGTGATAATCAGTTTCACACAAACCATAGAATTCAAATTGAATCACCAACAACCAAACCACACAAAACATATAACAATCAAACAAATATTTTAATCACATAATTTCCT
Organism: Biancaea sappan; assembly: GCA_037074585.1. Lineage (NCBI taxonomy): Eukaryota > Viridiplantae > Streptophyta > Magnoliopsida > Fabales > Fabaceae > Biancaea > Biancaea sappan. The sequence goes on along the minus strand of CM073496.1, from coordinate 48,630,000 downwards.
GTACCAATCGGGTCATCCAGGATACCATTGGATCATTGCCTGCAGCTTCCACCACATCTACCCTTATTGCTCCATAAATAAATCTCCACCTTTATGGCTTTGTGTAAAATTTTCCTATGAGGTACACCTCCATGCTTTTCTTTCTTTCCAAACAAACACATAACCACAATCACATTTCACAAGTATCATGTACATACTCATCCAACACACATCTCAATAAGGTTTATGCAGCATAATAATAATCCTTAAGAATTCAGTCACATTTATTTACCATTTAACCTCATCAAATCATGCCATATAAGAATCCTCTTGGGTTACATAAAGTTCAATCAACACACACACACATTATGCAATTAACATATGATTCATACATCATTTATCAAATCTATAGAGTCAAGCACAAAATTCCACAATTTAAAATTTACCAAGGCATGTCACATAAAATTTCCCATGGATTATACAATTCTTGTCAATGTATGATGTCATAATTCATTCAGTCATCATACTTATAATAACAAATATTAAGGAATATACAAACACAGTAAAACAGAGGTTCCCTCACATTGTGGCCTTGCTAACTCTATTTGATTTACTCAAGTTGTGCAATTTAACTCAAATACCAACAATATGTAATCTCATCAGAAAATTTCATTGTACTACACTTCATGTAAAACACTAAACTTACTTTTCTTTCTAACAAACCATAATAAGAATCAAGGGTTAGATTTTAATATTTGACTATGTGAAAACAATTTGCCAATATAATTCCATAATTCATAAAATTCAATTTACCTTCTACAACTAGCAACATAATCTAATATATATATATATATATATACAAGAACCATGCTTTTGAAGGATTATGTATATATATGTATATCTATGCATATTCACATATTTTCCTTCATTCTGTAATAATTAATTAATTGAATTTCTTTACTCATGATGCACAAGAACACCCACATCATAATATAATTTCTTTATCTTCACAACAAAGGCTATGTTTCTATTAATTAATTAAGAACAATTATCTACCCGACTTTTCTTCTATCATTTCCAATCACTTAATAAATTAGTTTCTAACTCTTTTTAACTTCTCTAAGACTACTTCCTTTAATCATTTGATGACAATTAAAGGAACAAAGAGTTTTAGAGATAGGCTTCTTCTATACTATACCAAGTATAAAAATTTGGATGTTACATGCTCCTCACATATCTCTCCCCAAAATAAACTTTTACCAACACTTTTACGTTACAGATGACCCCAATTAAGTAGGACTTTGGTTAACCAATACATTAGGATTTCCTTTGAAAGTTTTGATGGTATACACTTGATATCGGGCATTTTTATATACAATTTAACCTCTATCTTAGTCTTATTGCTATTTTTAATGTTGCCAACTCTCCTATTATATCATATTTTGGATTTATTAGGTGTAAATTAATTATAGAATTAATATGCTTCAATTTCATAATTTTATCCCACTTTATTCATGTACTTAATTTTTATATTTAATTATTGGAGAGAAAAATGCTGACATTGACGTTTTGCTTACTTGGAGGCCACTTGGACATGCTGATTGGGCATTGACTGGTTGACTAGGACTGACTAGATTAGTGGGGCCCACTGTTCTACACTTTTTAGCAAAGAGAAAAGCAGAAGCTGCTTTAATAGCATGACCTTTCTACAGCAACCAGAAACAACAAAGTAGTAGAGTAACTTTCTGCAAAAAAGTAACCAGCAGTCAGAAATGGCAAGGCAGCAGCAGAAGAAGAACATGACAGCACATCACATGACTCCAGAAGCAAAATTTCGTCCACCTCTCTCCTGGAAGCTTAAAGACATACCAGAACCCCATTTCAAAGCTGTTGAAAAGTTGTTTTCTTCCACACTTTCTGTATTTTTGTTTTTCTCCTTCCTCCCTTCTTTGCGGCCTCCATGGAAGGCTAAAGAGTGCTATAATTAGTCAAACATGAACTGGAGCTTTGTATTTTGAATCTTTAGCTCAATAACAGATAAGTTTCTGGTTCTAATCCTATCTCATTTCTATTCTGCACTTGCCTCTAGTTCTTATGTTTATTTATGTTCTAATATGATGAGAAGACATAGGTTTAGTTTTAAGATCTTTATTTGAGGTGTAATCTTGCTTTACTGGTTGTGGAGTGAGTAGAATGAAATGGCTTGCCTTGGGTGATTATCAAGCATGATTCGGTCAGGAACTTAAATAAATTATATTAGGTTGTGATTATGATTCTGATATGATTTAGTCTTGGAAGATCTTCTAGGAATTTTAGTTGGAAACTGAATAGTATAATTAGATTAGAATAAACCAAGGATGAGATAATGATAGATGCAAACTCTAGGGATTGAATGGCTGATTACATATTTGTGTTGTTATTTCATTTCATTTCTGTTCAGTATTTATGCTCTGTTTTGTTCAGCTGCTGTTAGTTTCTGTATTACAGTTTAATTACATAACCCCCATGGTAATTAGTAGATAATTAGAGTAGATTAGTGTCTAGAATAATTAGTTAGGCAATTTAGCAAGGCTCAAAAAGTGAAACGACCTGGAACGACTACTATATTGCAAGTTGGCACGAATCTAATTCTGAGTGACTCGGCGGTCGTAGTGGCGTGAACCAACACTTTACTAAGACATGTGCTTTCTCCTTCAAAATCCTTATTACTAACTCATTATTAATTCCACAAATTACTTAATTACTAACCCACTTTAAACAACATACATTATGTATAATTTACTTAAATGCAAAACCGTTATGAACCAACATTAAACTTGGTTAAGATAAGTTAACAGCTCATACGAACTATATGACAAAATCTCTAACGTCTAACTTTAATCTTTAAGCTATTGACCATGATATACAACAACCTGACTTCAGAGTAATTCATATCTAGGTTCATTTGCATTTTAAATAGCTTTATGGTTTAGGTTACAATCGTAACAAATGAGAGAATTCAAGAAATTGATTACTACAACATACACCCAAAATTTTATAGAAAGAAAAAGACATTAAAATATCATCTCATAGTCTCTCAGCTAATTAAATTTTCCCTTTTCTTTTCCTACAACTTAGCCTTGATCAAAGACAAGATCAGTTCATAAAATTATAATTTACCATGCCAAAATTTCTCCAAGACATAATTTGAATCAATTTTGATTAATAATTTAAAATTCCATTAATTCCATCCTTATACTAATCATATTTTTCTGCACTAAATTTGCATTAATTGTCTTGAATTCTCTTGGCCAAGGCACAGTTTAGGCCACAATACTTCATAATTCCAGTATCATTATTCAAAACTAACCTATATGTTATGAATTTGCAGAAAAATTTACAACAAAAACAATTTACTTACCTCTCGAGTCAACCCTCTAATTCCTCTTCCTTTCTATTGCTCTCAAATATAGTGAATATAGGTAGCAACTTGTTTCCTTGCCCAAACTGATTTCCACTCTATTCTCATAGTCAACCAGGGATTTTACGAAAGAAAAAAGGAAGAAAACAAAAAAGAGGATACTCACCATTATTAACACCGAAGATTAACGATTGTTGCTCCTTTTTGTTGATTTCCTTCTTTCGTCGTTCTGCCATCGTGTTGGACAACAGAGAAGGGGGCGAAAGCAGGAGAGAAAGGACGGGTGATGGCTATGGTGGTAGCCGGCGACAACCACGACCACGTCGGACGGCTTCTCTCTCTGTCCCATCTGACCTCTCTCCTTCATGTTACACTCTTTTCTTCTCTCCTCTGTTTTCTATGTGTGACCGAGAGCCCCTCTCCAATATGGCATGGTTGAAGCTTCTCAAGAAGTTTGAGGATTAACTTGTGGTGGAAGACAGGACACATGTCATATTCTCAAGGCGCCACCTATAATCCCTCTTAGCTTAAATTTATATGAGCCCATACTCTCTCAAATAATGTTACATTCAAGTCCTCATGAATTTAGTAAAAAAAAAATTTTCCAAAATTTATTTAACCACTCCTTATTTTATCATTTTCCACAATAATCAAAAGCTACTCATAGCTTTATTAACTTTTCAAACGAGTCCTTAAAATTTTTTATTATTATTATTATTATTATTATTATTATTTATTTTTAATTTCCAATAAATTCTCAATAACTAATTTAAAAGGTAGTCAAATTAACTTGTAATATCATATTTATAATGGCAAAATTCTACTAATTCCATAATATTCCTCTTAATATTATTTCTATACTTCTTAGTCCAACTAAAAATTTCCACTTTGGTCCTTAAAGATTGTAATTTAATTGAATAAATTTCTTATTATTAGCCATAAGGGTTTACGGTAGGTTATTTTTCAACCTAAGATGTTACACTTCTTTTCCTCCAACCCTTGTACTATTTAAAAATATGTATAATTATTCATATATATAGAAACTATTCATATGGAGGGTTACTATTCATACATACAGATACTATTCATAGATATTATTACTATTCATACAAGGAATAGTAAACACAAGCTGTAAAAGAGTACACAAGTAAGTTTCCAGGAAAGAGAGGTTGGTTACAATAGACACTCTTAAGTATCAAGTCTTTTCTTACCAAAACCTTTCCTAGATATGTATTATTCATAATTTTATACTCTATTCCAACAACCTGTCACATCCCAAAAATTGAGCATGTGAAAAGATACTACTCATTTGATATAATTCTCAAACATACGTTATATACATATATTCTGTAAGGTTTTACATTCAACCTTAATCATTCATTCCACACTACAAAATTATATTCATCTGATAAGCAAATATAGACATACATAGTCTGATATTTCTATCTCATCGCAAGCCTAGGAGACCTATAGAAAGTACAGAGCGTTTCTAATATCCACATTAATAAGTACTGGTGTCCCACCAGACAGAAATAGAGAATAAACCCAAGGGGCTTCTAATCTTCAAACGGATACTCTTGTTCTTTATTTTCTGTATCTGAAAAAAAATAATCATAGGGAGTGTGAGTTTATTTAAAAACTCAGTAAGTAAATAACTGTACTATATAAAATATCAAAAGTACAAATACCACATTTACTCATATAATTAATTGTCTTATACATCGAGTAGTATGGGACTCTAACCCTTTCAAACTCATGAATAAGATTTCATAGATATACACCGAGTAGTATGGGACTCTAACCCTTTCAAACTCGTGAATAAGATCTCATAGGTATACGCCGAGTAGTATGAGACTTTAACCCTTTCAACTCGTGTATAGGTTTCATAGATATGCACTGAGTAGTATAGGACTTTAACCCTTTCAAATTCGTGTATAAGATTTCTTAGATATACATCGAGTAGTATGGGACTTTAACCCTTTCACACTCGTGTATTAGATCCCGTAGATCTTTACTCATTAATAAAATAGTGAGAATTCATCACATAGTACAATTGTCATGAGATAAATAATTTCTTCATACTCTTATTTCTACTGATCATCATATACTCCCATATGAAAAATTAATTGCTTATTATCCAAATAATATTGTAAATGGGACTTATATTGTACTTTGACTAGTAATATCAAATTAGCTGAGCAAGGTTATTCACTCACCTTGATGTTTGTCCAAGTTTACCTTGTTCCACACTAGAATTTGTGTAGGAAAATTTCCTAGTAAAATATATTACAAGGAATCATAAGAAAGGAAACAAAATCACGAAAATACGTAAAATTTTCTGACTGCTACAGTAACGGGTTGCTACAGTACGGTTTGCTACAGTAACGGTTTGCTACAGTGTCGGTTCGCTACAGTAACGGTTCGCTACAGTGCCGGTTCGCTACAGTAACGTTGACTGCTACAGTACCGTTGACCGCCGACACTACAGTAACTGCTACAGTACCTGAAGAAAATTTTTCAGATTTTTTCCCGAAATTTCTGGTCGCTACAGTAACTCGAAGAAAAATTTCATATTTTCAGTTGCTACAGTACTTCGAATTTTGCAGAAAATCTTTCAAAAAAATTCATCCTTTCCTTTCTTTTGATTCAAAACCAGAATCTCAACTCTTTTAACCGATTATAACTCAAATATAACTTCTAAAACAACTGAGATTCATGAATTATCATCAAAATCTTCAAGAACAAAACCTCCTCTGATCTTGTATATAAACTGAAATTTAAGGAAAATAATCGGATTAAAGCTTACCTTTGATCCTTACAAAGCTTTTGAACCGAACAAATAATCAGAAATTCTTAAGATCAAGGAAATGATTTGAGAAGAAAATGAAGAACTGAGAGAGAAATCTTTTCTGCTTTCGGCTGAGTGAAAAAGTGAGGGTTACTATTGAAACTTTATATTAAATATTTCTAATGGGTTATTCAATAACCCATGGGTATCCATAACCCAACATCCAAACCCATCCAGTCAATTTACAATAAATGGATTAATTGACCATTCTGAAACCACTTTTCCATGAATTTCACCATTCTTAGAATATATCCCTCATTGTGCAAATATTTAGTCCAGTCATTTAACTCAATTTTCATAAATAATATTCAAAGAGAACAATTAAATATGAAAATTAAAAATGACCAAAATCAATAACTAAAGTAACGTTGTAGAATTCTAAAATACTCTTAAGCGAATTATATTCTGAAATTAACGGGTATTACACAACCAGTGAACAAAATAATTCTCAAGCAACCGATGATGATTCCTTTTTGATGTGAAAGATCAACTAAAGTCGTAATCACAAAGTATACTAATAATTTATTACTCAGATACTTGCAAGAAAAGAGTGGAGGAAAGGCCTAGAATCAGAAACTTAGTATTGGAGCAAAAGAGATTTGAGGAGAGGAAGGAAGAGAAGCTGAATGTGTGAGTTTAGAAGTGAAATGGAATGACTTATTTATAAAAAAATCAAGGGGTACTATTTGATATTATATGCTAATAAAATATTCATTTTACTATACACTAATAATTCTGACACTATTCATATTATTGTACATTTACAGATTGCATAATAAATGACAGCTAATCTTATTATTTAGAAATTAAAGGGAAAAATTATCCTTTATCCTAAAGTTTTAAGTTTTATTTTAACTTAGTCATTTCATTTTAGTTCTTAAGGAAATTTTCTCACATAAAACGTCATTTTTTTCCACGAATTCCTCGAACCACCCAAAATTCATATTCTCACATAATATTTATTACATTTCACTTCATCAAATACTCTTTTATCATTAAAAAAAGTATTTTTACACATATAAAATTTTTAGGGGCATTACAATTGTATCAATTTTGAGGCGTGATTAATCACTTTTTTTAAAGAGTTTATATATGTATATTGAGAAATCATGGACAAATTCTTTTAGGATACAACAAAGTCTGTTAGAATCTTTTTTGGATATTTATTTATCTCTTTAACATCGCTGTGTGTAGAATTTAAAAGGATAAATAGGTTTTAAGAATTATGTCTATTCAATTTCTAAGAGACACATCAGTTAAACAATTGTGTTTTTCCAATTCCCAATAAGCACATTAGTTTAAACAACCATGTCTGTTTAATTTTCAAAAGACAATTTGTTTAAATAATTGTGTCTATTCAATTTTTAAGAGATGTGTTAGTTTATATTTTAAATTTAAATCAAACATAATTGTTAGAATTTTAAAATATCTTAAAATTTTACCAATATATTAGTTTGAATTTTTAAACAACTAAAATTTAACTAGCACATTAGTTTTAATTATTCAAAATATATAAAACTTAACCAACACATCATTTCAATCCAACACATAAATTTGATATAAAATTTATTAGACAAAACTTTAATTTTACGTAATATTATAAGTTATACAACACTTGCAACATATGCAATTGTCTGGTATACTTTAAGTGCATAAATATGCTTTTATTTTCACTATTTTAATTATTTCCATTTAATTTATCTGAGTCCAAACCATGGAATGCAAAACTGGATTAGACCGATCGATCGAACTGAGAACCGACTAATGGTTTAGTTTGGTATGGAAAAAAATCGATCTGGACTTGAACTAGTTTCGAACCAAGAAAAACGTCATGTTGACTTGTTCACCAGTTAAAAAAAACCTAAAAGATTTGAATCCAAGCAACAACAACAATAACAAAGAAGAAGAAGAAGAAGAAGAAGAAGAAAAAGGTTTACATTTACAGCAGTGACGATGATGACAAACAAGAAGAAGAAGAAAAAGAAGAAGAAATAAGCCAAAGCAACAGGTTCGGCCATGGTAGAGTAGTGACGAAGATGACAAAGAAAAAGAAAAAATAAAAAAAAAAGCCAAAAGCAACAAATGAAGATGAGCTAAAGTCAGTCTCTTTCTATCTACGATAACGCGAATTGAGTATATGGCGAAATAGAAAAAAATCAATCATTGAAATTGTTTTCTTTATTCCATTTTTCTATAATCCTTATAAAAAAGTTGATCCATCATTCAATTTTTTTTACTTTCCAACACATTATTTTGTCATCAAGGTAGTTGTGGGACCCCCACTTTTAGTCTCTTCCATTCCTTCACTTCCTCTCTTTTTCTTTCTTTCACTTAATTTCACGTTTTTTTATAAATTTTATAATTATATAAAATATTTTAATATTTTTAATTATATATTTTATTTTTTAAATATTTTTTAAGTCCACCGTTACAAACTTTGAGCATTGAAGCAAACGATAACAATGCCTTTGCCCAACAGAAATATTTTGATGTGTTAGAAAAATTCATATTTAATTTATTATTTTCAAATAATTGATTCTTACATAATATAATATTATAATTTTATTTTTTAACATGACAATAATAACAAAAATTAATTTTGGCATCTTATATAAAATTATAACTTCTATTTTTAAAATGACAAAATATATGTTAATAAAAATATCATTAAGTAACTTCATGATTGGAAGAATATATGTTAAGTAAAAAGCTGTTTTTAATAACAAACGATAAAGTAGAGAAGAGTGAATGTAATATTTAAAATTAAAGACTATTTAATATAATTTAATCAAACTTTATTAACAATTAATGTAATTTAGGGTTTAGATAATTACGGAGATTCGTGCAATCTACTCAAAACTATTTAGTCCCCACAGAATGATCCAGGGCCACCCATATAAATTTCTTTATTTTTATCTGGTGTTCGTCTCACTCTCACTCTCACTTTAAACCATCCCATTGTCTGTTTGTCTCTGTGCATTGAGGTTTCGATCTCATCTATGGCTACTCAGGGTCAAGTTATTACCTGCAAAGGTACTCTCTCTTACTCTCTTCTTCCTATTAAGCCTCCAGATGCCTTGTGTGTATCACCTGAATTATAAGATCCCTTCCGAAATCACGGTTTTTGTGGTCAAACTTGTATGTGGACAGCGGCGGTGGCCTGGGAACCCAACAAACCATTGACCATAGAAGACGTTCAGGTGGCTCCACCGCAGGCAGGGGAGGTCCGAATCAAAATTCTCTATACTGCTCTCTGTCACACCGATGCTTATACTTGGAGCGGCAAGGTATATAAACTTTGATTCCCAGTTTTGGTCACTCTTGTTTTTGTTTCGTTTGCACCATCGAATCAGTACAATCGCTATTTTAGGTATAGCAAGTTGGGTAGAATTTGAATATTCGAACGAGATGGCCGAAATCATTTTGGGCAGATTCATATTTTACTGTTGGATGCTTGATTAACAAATGCAACAGTTTGAAACTTGAAAGATGTCTTGTAAATTGTATTCCAAAAGCTGAATATGAGTATTGGATCCTTGGGATATTCTTTATCGGATACCCAATACTTAATATTTAATACCCGTTACCCTAATCTTTATAAGATTTTTGTGGGTATGTCAGATATAAGGTATTTTAAATGCGTGTATGAGAAATTTAAATTTTGTTTATTATTCAAATATCTAGATTTAATCAGGTATCCACTCATTGCCATTCCCTCTTGCCATTATACAAATGTTTGATGTGTTGCTCGGATTGTAGGCATTTCCTTGTTCAACATCGCTCAATATTCAGCTAGGTTGAGTGTTGAGTTGCTATCAGTTGGGGAGGTTACCGTTTAAGTAGGTCTTGCAACGTTAATTTGCCTGAGACACTGAATCCTATTCAAAATTTGGAGCCTTCTGCATCCTATTTAATTGGAATTCCACCATTTTATGGGTAATTTGTAGTTCCCAGTGTACAATCCATTGTAGCAAAAACTGTTGATTAGTTTGTTGAGCAATCAATAATTTTAAACCACAATCTTTTGCATTGTAACATCCAATAGCACATCAAACGAATGCTTTGTTCTGTAAAAATGTTGAACAACTATTTAATCCATATCTGATAGAAAGAAACACCCCAATCATTTGACCAAGTTTAAAACAATTTTTATATATTTTCCTTTGGATTCACACTGCTGAATGTTTATGACTTGTTATTTGCACATGAAATTATGTCTTATTTGCAGTTCGCTTAAATTGATTTACAGGATCCAGAAGGTCTCTTCCCATGTATTCTTGGCCATGAAGCTGCTGGGTAAATGAAGAATACATTTTAATCTACAAGCTATAAATATATATTGGCAGTGATTGATTTAATACGAATCTATATTTTGGCACAGGATTGTAGAAAGTGTTGGAGAAGGTGTTACAGAAGTTCAGCCTGGAGATCATGTCATTCCCTGTTACCAGGCTGAATGTCGAGAATGCAAGTTTTGCAAATCAGGCAAAACAAACCTTTGTGGCAAAGTTCGTTCTGCCACTGGATCTGGGGTCATGCTGAGTGATCGCAAGAGTCGTTTCTCTATTAATGGAAAGCCCATCTATCATTTTATGGGAACCTCAACATTTAGTCAATACACTGTTGTTCATGATGTTAGTGTAGCTAAGATTGATCCAAAAGCTCCTTTAGACAAAGTTTGTCTTCTTGGATGTGGTGTTCCAACTGGTAAGTATTCCTTTTGCAGCACAGAAAATTATTTTAAGATTTAACGAAAGTTTAAGAGTAGCTATCCTCTCTGAGTGCCAATTATCTTTCTTCATAGACTGTCTGATGAATTCGTGAAATGTGGCAATGATTTTACACTTGCCTGCAGTTTATTTTGTTCCTATAAGAAAGTTCTTGCTGTACAAGTAGAGCTAATTTAATTCAAGTTGGCAATAACATTTGCCTGTGGTTTATACGGTTATACCTTTATAAATTCTTTGAAATGAGTCAGCAGTGTAGCGCATGATGTATTAGATACATTCAAAGATGCTGTGTGGATGATATGATGGAAAGGTTTAGTCATTATGTGTTATAATTGCATTGCTGATTTGCAGCATATATAGTATTTACTCATGAAAAGCAATTTTAGTGGTTTGCAGTTCACTGGTAATATGCAGAATATCATGTTGTCCAATTAATAACAACTACTAAATTTTAAGGATATAGGAGTCTCCTTGTTTGTCAGAAATATGATAGGCTTTAAGTTCTCTTATTTGACTTTTCAACAGGGAACAATGTTAAAGAAAGCATTCTTAATTTGGTTGTGGAACCATTAGTCTACTTTGATGTCAAATTTCTTTTCCTTACTGGTAACACATTTCAGAAAGTATAGGTGGAAACTAATCAAAATTGATTTATTAGGCCTTGGAGCTGTCTGGAACGCTGCAAAGGTGGAAAAGGGTTCAATCGTAGCTATTTTTGGCCTTGGAACTGTTGGGCTTGCTGTAAGTTTCTGGGGAAAAAAAAAAATAGTCCATTTTGTATGTTTGCCTCGTTGTGTGCTGCAGTTATGATAAATGATTTACACTTGACAGGTTGCAGAGGGTGCAAAAGCTGCTGGTGCATCACGGATCATCGGCATAGATATTGACAGCAAAAAGTTTGATATAGGTACATAATGAGCTTGCTTGACAGATGACATAACCTCAAATTGACAGTATGCCTCTAATTTTGTAGAGTGACCTGGTATGAATTTCTTAATTATTTTTGACAAGCACTTTTTCGATGTATTGTTGCACATGGGAGTTTGACAGTCTGGCAATTAGATTAATGAAATAGCCCATCTAATTAAGGAAAAAGATAGTGCCCTTTTTTTTTTGAAAGATTATTTACTCACACAAGTGGAATAATAAAGTATGATCTCAATATATAGATTCTTTTGGATTGTCTTTGTATTTTATTGATGCATTTATTTGTTGTTTCTCTTTACTACAAAATTAATCTTGTGTGATATTTTCTCTTTATTGTTGTATTTCCTTACAACAACAACAATAACAACAAAGCCTTATTTTACTAAGTGGGGTCGGATACATAGATCGCACGATACTATTGAGTTTTATCAATAACAAATTCTTTAGGTATTTCATTCACCAGAAGATCTCGTTCCACGACTTTTCTAAATGTCCTTCTTGGTCTTGTTCGATCTTTTTTCATAAGACTACATACTATCTGTTCAACCTTTTTTACTGGCGCTTTCAACTGTCTTCTTTGTACATGTCCAAACCATTTTAAACGATTTTCTACCATTTTCTCTTCAATAGGTGTCAGTCTAACTCCATTTCGTATACAATCATTACGGATCATATCTTGTCTTATATGACCACACATCCATCTCAATATTCTCATTTCTGTTATCCCAATTTTTTGTTCTTGTTAACCTTTTATTGCCCAATATTCACTCTCATATAATATTGTTAGTCTTATAGCAGTACGATAAAATTTCCTTTCGAGTTTATTAAGTACTTTTTGGTCATAAACAACTCCTGATGCCTTTTTCCATTTCAATCACTCAGCTTATTTCCTTAATTTTAGTTTAATTCAATAAACTATCTAGGACAAGGACACTGCTAAAGAAGAGATTCTTCTTGCCATAAGAACCTTTAAAAAAAATTGTCATCTTTTTCTACTATTCTCTGCAGCAAAGAACTTTGGCGTCACTGAATTTATTAATCCAAAAGACCACGAGAAACCAATTCAGCAGGTCTTAGTTGACCAGACAGATGGTGGAGTTGATTACAGTTTTGAGTGCATTGGAAATGTCCAAGTGATGAGGGCTGCATTGGAATGCTGTCATAAGGTCAGTGCATCCTCATAGATGGCTCAATTGCACAATTATTACAATATGGTGCTTGGAAGATTGATATGTCTTTCTTCCAAAAAATTTTCAGGGCTGGGGGACATCAGTTATTGTGGGTGTTGCAGCATCAGGGCAAGAAATAGCAACTCGGCCTTTCCAGCTGGTGACTGGTCGTGTTTGGAAAGGAACAGCTTTTGGCGGCTTCAAGAGCCGATCACAAGTCCCATGGCTTGTAGACAAGTACATGAAGAAGGTAAAGTTTTTCCACTCTTGTTTCATGCACATTTACACATTCACTATGGTTGATTATTGTTGACTGTGGTATTGTAGTTTTATTCAGTAATACCATGTCTGCTTCTCCAATTTTACAGGAAATCAAGGTTGATGAGTACATTACCCACAGTTTAACTCTTGCGGAGATCAACAAGGCGTTTGATCTGATGCATGAAGGGGGTTGTCTCCGATGTGTGCTTGCGGTGGACGTTTGAGGTGTGATCTAAAGTTAGAAATGTTAGGCTGCCTTTTGTAATTTTCTCATGGAGGTTGAAGTAAAACTACCTTTAATATCATGGAATCTTACCATATGATCGGTGGTTCCCAACATCTCATAAACTTGCTAGCTTTTGGTTTGTATTGTGTATTTGCGTTATGCTACCTATGATATGAGGCATGGTTTTTAGTTATGACTATGAGGGAGGCCCTTTGGCGCGAGGCTATTAAATACTGATATTTGAAAAACAGAATCGTGTCGTGTTCAATTCGGTTATTATAGAATCCAGTGTTTCAATTTTAAAAATTTGTATCTGTTTTAATTTTATTTTTTTACTGTTAAAATGATTTATGTAATAAAAAATTTGACATTTAACGATAATTAATTATATAATTTAATAATAAAAGTAATATGTAATATTTTAAGAATTAAATTAAATTAAATTAATAATGATATTTCAAAGACTAATAAACTAATGATTTATGAAGTATTGTGTTTAATTTATCATTCATGCGTCTTACACGAGGTCCTCCTCAGTGGGTGAATATGGCTTTCAGAGGGTGGTTTATAGAGCAGTTACCGTCGCTTATCAACACCACGTTTAGATATAACCTATTGCTAAATAACTTATGCGGAATCTCTAATGATAAGGAGTTGTTTTTGTTTTTAGATGTATTAAATTTGAGCCTTGAGAATGTAATTATGTTAAAATTTGATAGAAAAAAATTTTATAATCTATTTTAGTTTTAATTGTTTTGAATCCAAATTAGTTGATATAGATGTAATGTTGAAACACTAAATGATTATTTACAAAAATAAGAAAAACTTCCACGTAGATTTTTTTTAGATTCACATGTATCATTTGTACGCAAATCTGAAAGTCTATATTAAATTCAAGGTTGTACAGAGGAAGAATCATCCCTTGTGGTATTCCTTAACGTCCGTCAATGTACAAGCTGGAGCTCCTCGACTCCTCGTTATACACATACGCCAGTCCTCCATGGCTGGTCACATCCAGTCCCGCCATTTCCTCCTCCTCCGATATCCTCAAAATCTGAAGCTTATGAAGCACGAAGAACAGCGTCCCCATTGTGACACTCACCCACCCTGCAATCACCAGAATCTGCACCACATGTGCCGCTAGCAGCTTCCCTCCCCCTCCCATCAACGGGTCCGGATTGTCTGCTTGTAATTTTGGGTGCTCAGTTTTTAGCAACGGTTTTTTCCGTTGCTAAAAACTTTCAGCAACAGTTTTCTGTTGCTAAACTGTTGTTAAAGGTTTTTAGCAACGGTAAAAACCGTTGCTAAAAACTGAGCAGACCTCTGCTCAGAATTCCGCGCGCCCCATCAACAACCCATACGGCCTTCCAGGCACTCCTGTATACACCTCGATCACATACTCCTTCCTCGCAAATAGTGCTGTGAATATTGTTGGGAAAAACGGCGGTGTGCGCAGTAATTGTAGAATCAAAACAATTCTTACAAATCTAGGATAATTCTTAAAATACAATAGACAAAAAATAACACTAAAGATTTTAGCGTGGAAAACCCAAATTAGGTAAAAAAAAAATCATGGGACCCGTAGGCCGCTTAAATCTTCTACTATAGCAATAATGGGAATACAATCTTCACCCTTAGGTGGACCTCTCACTCACAAAAAAAAAATACTACAACAGTATTTCTTCAATTTGTGGACAATAACTCTCACAAATTGGACTCACTATTTTTCCTCTCAGAAACTTTCTGAGGCACTCTTTCTATTTTTTTTCTCACTCTTTTTCTCTCAAAGTGAGGCTTCTCTGTGAAATGAAGGATGATCAGAAAGAAGGGACGAAGGCTCTATTTATAGAGCAACTTCTCTCTTTCTCAAATGCAAAAATAAAATTGCATTCTCCTTTCTTCACGCATTTTCAACTGCAGCAGCCTTCCCTTTTCAGTTTTTTCTTCAGACGCTGCCTAATTATTGAAGAAAATTTTCTCTTGTGGGACCCACAAATTTTGTCATTTATGACTTTGGAGTAAATTACAAAATTTGGTTGCAACTTTAGTTAAATTACAATTTGGCCCCCCTTTTTTTTAAATAATATTATAAGTCATGGGCCCCACTTATGGAGGGACCCACCTTTCAATTCTCCCCCTCCTGACCTAAGTGGGGGGTTCCACCAATCCTACAGCTGATTGACAATATTCAAACTTGCTTCTTAGAAGAGTCTTAGTCAACATATCAGATCTATTTTCATCTGTATGGATCTTTTCAAGCTGTAGTAGCTTCTTCTCCAATGCAACTATGATCCAGTGATATCTCATATCAATGTGCTTTGATCTTGAGTCAAATGAGGCATTCTTTCCAATGTGAATTGCACTTTGATTGTCACAAAATAGCTCATACTTTTCTTGATGGAAAGTAAGTTCATTTAAGAACCTTTTCATCCATAGCAACTCCTTACTGGCTTCAGTTGCTGCGATAAACTCTGCTTCAGTAGTGGACAGTGCAACACACTTCTGTAACAGCTCCCCCTGAAAAAGTGATCAGGTAGCCTGAAGTAGATTTTCTCGAATCTATGTCGCCGGCCATATCTGCATCTGTGTATCCAACTAACACAGGTTTGATATCTCCAAAACATAAGCATATTTTGGAAGTACCCCGAAGATACCTGAATATCCACTTTACTGCAGCCCAATGTTCCTTTCCAGGTTTTGAAAGGAATCTACTCACTACTCCAACTGCATGAGCAATATCTGGCCGTGTGCGCACCATGACATACATTAAACTTCCAACTGCTGAAGCATATGGAACCTTGTCCATCTCTTCCTTTTCTTCATCTGTGGAAGGGCACTGCTTAGAACTTAGCTTAAAGTGATTAGCAAGAGGACAACTAACCGCTTTAGCTTTGTCCATATTAAACCTTTGAAGTACTTTCTCAATATACTTCTCTTGTGACAACTATAATTTCTTGGCGCTTCTGTCTCTAGTTATCTTCATGCCAAGAATGTGTTTTACTGGCCCTAAGTCTTTCATAGCAAAAGACTTGCTCAACTGCTTCTTCAAGTCATCAATTCTAGAAATATTTTGGCCAACAATCAACATGTCATCCACATAGAGTAATAAAATAATGAAATCATCATCAGAGAATTTCTGCACGAACGCACAATGATTTGAAGTAGTCTTCTTGTAACCATGCTCCCCCATGACAGACTCAAACTTCTTATACCACTGTCTTGGTGCTTGTTTCAAGCCGTACATGCTTTTCTTCAGCTTGCAAACATAATCCTTTTTTTCTTTTTGCTTGAAACCCTCTGGCTGCTCCATGTATATTTCTTCCTCCAAATTACCATGAAGGAAAGCAGTTTTGACATCCATTTTCTCAATTTCAAGGTCAAGACTTGCTGCTAACCCTAGCACTATTCGAATGGATATCATTTTCACCACTGGTGAAAATATCTCATCAAAGTCAATCCCTTTTCTTTGGCTGAATCCCTTAACAACCAATCTGGCTTTGAATCTTGGATGGGAACTGTTCTCTTCATGCTTAATTCTGAATATCCATTTGTTCTTCAAAGCCTTCTTGCCTTTTGGCAGCTTCACCAGTTCAAAAGTTTTATTCTCATGTAATGATTTCATCTCATCTTGCATGGTCTCAATCCACTTCTTCTTGTGTTCATCATCCATTGCTTCTTCGAAGCTTTCTGGTTCTCCCTCCTCAGTTAATAACACATACTGATTTGTAGGGTATCTAGTAGAGGGTTGTCGAACTCTAGTAGATCTTCTCAGTTCTGGAGAACCTGTAATATCCCAAGAATTTTCATGAATATTTAAAGTCTATTTGAAGTTTATTG
The DNA here is from genome assembly GCA_037074585.1 of Biancaea sappan. Lineage (NCBI taxonomy): Eukaryota > Viridiplantae > Streptophyta > Magnoliopsida > Fabales > Fabaceae > Biancaea > Biancaea sappan. Next base: position 48,612,623 of record CM073496.1, on the reverse strand, counting down.
AAAAAAAAATGTAATTACATGAGAAATGTTCTTTTTGAATTAGTGAAGGAAATTTGGAAATAGAAATTTCAAAAAAATTTTTTAATTTGGGACATTTTACAAATTCTCAAGGACTAAAATGAAAAGAAAAGAAAGTATGGAGTACTTTTGAGAAATGACCAAGTAGGAACCCGAGAAGAAGAATAGAGCTTATGGGAATGAATTATGAGTCCGGTACCGAAAGGATGATAGATTTGGGGTTAAAGTGGAGTTTGAGATATTGAGAGGGACTAAAGTGAAATAAGAAAATCTGTGGGGCACCTAGGATTTAGAAACACCTGAGGTGAGATTTTATGAATTTGCTTTTGCTAGTCTTGACTGAGGGTCAATTGCAGAGCAAGTGATAATTTCACCCTGGGCGAGTATATAGGTGGCCTCACCTATTTTTTTTATTCATTTTTCTCCTTTCCTCTCTCTCTCTTCACTTTCTCTCCTCTCCTTCTCTCTAATTTCTCTCTCTACACTCCAACTCTACAACCGGGCTTTGGAGGGTGGATCTCGGGCTACGGGGCGAGCCTCTAGGAGCCAAGTAACATAGGGAAAGCAAGGAATCGAGGTAGAAATTTCTATTTCTTAAGCTTTTCTCTATTTTCTAGTTTTAAGAGTGTTTGAGGTAAAATCGAGATTCCGGCTTCGTTTCTCGATTAAAATTGGTGATTTTGGTGTCTAAATGCTCCTTAGACATTAAGGGTGAGATCCCATGGAAGAAATCATGAAAAACGGTGAAGATTTGGCCAGATTTGGGCCAAAACCGAGAGAAATCGCGAAGGGGTCGCGATCGTGGCGCCTGGGCGCCAAGGTGAGATTGGAAGAAGAAGGAATTGGCGCCCAGGCGCCAGGTGTACCGAAAAATTTTAGTTTATTTTTCAATCAGTCATAACTTCTTCATCCGGACTCCGTTTTGGGCAAACTTTATATCGTTGGAAAGCTTTTTGAGTCTAGTTTCCAATGGTATAAATGTCTCTTAGAAATTCATTACCGGTTAGGAGTTATGACTTAAGATGTGAGTAAAGGTCGAGAGTAGTGATAGGAAATTTTTCTATTTTGTAACCCTAATGGTTTTTACCTGGTTACAATAGGGATGTTTAGGGCGCAAGGTGGGAGCGCTGAGAGCGTGGAATCTAGGTGAGTAGGCAACCTTGTAAAATTAATTTAATAAATTAGTCAAAGCACAATATAAATCCCATTTGCGTTATTTGTGAAATTGAGAAGATTATCAGTGTGTGTTTAGGTTGAGAAAAAGTACAATATCATTGGAAGGTATTTTATTACCTTTGAGAATTGATTTCTCTAGTTGACTAAAGAACTAGATGTGATTGTTCCTTGAATAAATTGGAACATTTTGTAAGTGAATAACCTTACTAAACTAATGTGATCTTATTAGATAAAGTACAATACAAGTCTTGTTTATAACATTATTAAAGTGAGAAATAATCAATCTCGCTGTTGATAATATATGATGATTGTTATGGTTGATGATAGACATTCAAGGGAATAAAAGTATGTGTAAATTCATTTATTTCATAGTAATTATATTGTGATAAATTGTCACTATTTTATTGATAAGCAAAAGATCTACGAGATCTAATACACGAGTTTGAAAGGGTTAGAGTCCCATACTACTTGGTGTATAACTGTGAAAACCTATGCACGAGTTTGAAAGGGTTAGAGTCCCATACTACTCGGTGTATAAATGTGAAGACCTATGCACGAGTTTGAAAGGGTTAGAGTCCCATACCACTCAGTGTATAACTGTGAAACTTATGCACCAAGAGTTTGAGGGTTAAATTCCCAAGTCACTCAGTGCAAGTATCTATGACATATAATGCAAAGTGATTGAGGGATTGATCACCCAAGAAATCATACGCAAATTCAGACAAGTGTAATACTATAATTATTTACAATAAATGATAGATTGATTGTATTAGTAAATGTGTTGTTTGTGTTTATGATATTTTCATGTACAATTGTTTACTCACTGAGTTATGATAAACTCACACTCTACATGATTATCTTTTCAGATACAGTGGTTGAGGAGAAGAATTTATAGCCTTTAAGGATATACTCCACTTTTGTCTGGTAAACAATTGGTAAGGATTAGGAAACGCTCTGTAATCTAGTAGGTCACCTAGGCTTGGGAGGTTGTATAGTACTGTATAGTGTTTGAAGGTTGAACATTTTCTGAATATGTATACAAAATATCTTTCTTGGAATATTTATGATTCACATAATTATGGATATTAAGAATGTTCACAGAGATTATGGGGTACCACGGAGGTACACCCTAGGTATTTTATGTTTATATCACATGTAAGTTTTGGGATGTGACAAATTGGTATCAGAGGTGGTTTTTAGGTCCCCTATAGATTACAGAGCAAAGTGTTCTTTGTGGGCCCTTTTCCATTGTCATGAACCGCGGCATGACCATGGGATTAGGTTCCATAAAAGACCTTGTAAAGTTGAATGTTCTTGTCATAACTTACCCTTCGATGGAGTTAGTTAGTGATAATTTTGTTACAATATGAGATAATTGATTTCATATGTGGAACTTTGGAACTTGTGGGAGGTATGATCTTTATACCGATGGAAAAGCTGATCTCTGTATGAAATTTTTCTTTTTGAGAAATTGGGAACATAACTCTGTAGTGTACTCTGAAAGCTGAGGATTAGTAATTACTAGAATATGGCTTGAGGGCTGGGCTAAGAGTGATGTATTAGATGGGGTAAAGTTGATTATGAGGCATGGGCTAGAGTTCAAGAAAGATTTTTGCAAAGAATATAGCGCAGATTACTAATACAAGAATGGGAAAGAACCCTTGTGAGGCAGATCAAGATTTGATTTTGATAGATGCCAGACAGATGTAATTTATGGAAGAGGATGTAAGTCCTAAATAATATGTTCTTTGATAAAAGCTTGGTTGAGAAAATAGATGTGGGCTAAGTAGTTTTTCCCTAAGGGAGATACTACGGTAAAATGGAACCTAGCATAAGAGATATTGAGGTACGTTATAAGTCTTCTCTAGGGGCGACTCGCCAAAGTTGCATTTGTTTAGTTAGGGATTGGCATGATGGTACTATGTGATAGAAGTGTTTCAAATATATATATATATATATATATATACAATGTAGAAGTTTTGTAACATTGGAACAATTAGAGCATGTTATAGGTAGGCTGTTGGCGTATGAACATTCATAATTGTTAAACGTGATGTATGATTGGAATGGTCTAAAAAGACGTTCTTATAGTAGTTCGTGCCTCAGAGTGTTAGTTTAAGGAAAGCTTGCGAGTCGAGGCTCTTAAGCAAGAATTCATGACAATTCAAGGGCATAATATTGAGTTTAATTGATCTACACGTGATGCCTTCATCTACTCCTGTATGATAAGAGGAAAGACAACGAGACTTGTACAGAACTTCTGTTTGTCTCTGTGACAGCTTATAGGGTCATTAAATTTTTATGTGATTGGCTTTATAAGCTGAATTTGTTATTGATTTTGTGTGGCTAATTTCTTTTATCTTTCTTCATTTTATTATTATTATTATTATTTAGAGTACCATCTAGTAAAAGAAACTATTGGCATTAAAAGCGGAAGGATTACATTGCAAAAAAAAAAAGGGAAATTACTCATGCATGAGTAATCTAAAAGCGAGGTGGTCTCAGATTAGGAGGGTTGTATTGTATCATCACTCCTCGACCATTTCTTGGAACAAGAGACTGAGCAATGTCACCAAGGGTAGTGTAAATCCCATTCATACAATCAACACTTCTTTGTTGTTGATTGCAGAAGCATTGGGTAGACCAATAGAAGAACCTGTCTATTCTTGAAGTCATTGCCGCATTATTGCGTTTAGTTAACTTCTCCAGGTCTTCTATCATCTTTTTCAGATTTTTCACCTCCTTCTCTAGACAAGCGATTTTGTTTTCTGACGTGTGGCCAGTGCTAATCTCCTCAGCTTCCTCAATTTTTATCTTCTTCTCCTTTTGATCCTCTTGAGACCCCTCAAAAGGTCTCTTGCCCTTGTCTTTGCCCAGACTTAAGTTTAAGTCGAGCTCTTCTTCCTTGGCCTCCACTGTGAGATCAATGTACTTCCTGGTGGCCATGGTTTAGAAAATTTAGAAGTTTTTGCAGGAGTATGATGAGAGAGAAATGCTGGAAAATTGTAGGCTCAGAGATGATTACTCTTTGTGGTGTAGTAACTGAGAACTCCGGGGCAGTTTTTATACAGAAAAATTTAGACTTAGAGCCAAAGAAGATATCTCTTCGCCGCACTCCTACACGCTCAACCTATGGATTTCTGCAAGCTGGAAGCTATAAGTCTAGGGTAGGCATGCGTGTCAACAGTGTGTCACATTAATGGCAAAACCACGTAAGTCAATATTCGGTGGATTTGCGGCCGATTTATACTTGTTTATTTTTCATTTCTCTTGTTGGCATTTTCTAAAATTCTAAGAAGCCGACTGCGTAGCCATTAAAGATTGCCTTGGATGCTTTTATGATGAACTAAAATGTATTTCTCTGCTTTCTTGTATTGTTCTTGAAAGCCTTCAGTTGAGTATAATATACATGATTGATTGAATTATATTGTGATTATATGTATTTAAATACATATGACATGTATGTATGTTATCCATGCATTGAGAGTGAAGGCTATTTGTTATGGCCAGGAATAATATGTAATGATTCTACATACATTCAGAGAATGAGAAGTCTGAAATTTAAAAAGGACTTGAATAGATGAAAATATATAGATAATGATGTATCTCTATGTTGATACATACATACATATATGCTCGTAGAGGCAAGAGAAAGGTAAAAAAAATTTTTTTTTTCTCACTTTATGGTAACACTTGATATGTGTAAATGTGAGAAGTTTTTATTTTAATATGTATGTTTGAAAATGTGTAAGCTTAGGGCAAAGCCACGGATTAGAAACCTAGATAAGGTTAATATGAAACTACCCGTTCATGGAGTAATATCTCGATTTAGAATTATTGGATAAGACAAATACAGAGTTAGGAAGTCATAAATTGAAGCGGCGATTAGTTTAATAATTTGAGCAAGAGTCAAAAGTTAGCCAAAATTTTTGAGGAAATCTTTTGTATTTGATTATATTTTGTTATTTTCTGGCATGCTTATCAGAGACCGTTGGCATTGCGTCGGATAAGGTCTGTAGGTCATCTTTAGAGTATGATGTAAGGGTTTTGGTAGCCCTAAATTTCGTCTATAAATAATGGATGCCCCATTACGCCGCTCACTACACTAAGAGTTCATTACTTATAAGCTTTCTAGCATCAAACCTCTCATTCCATACAACCTTTATAGCTCAGAAAAATATGGCCGGCAATAAATCTTTCAATTTAAACTTTGAGGCTGGCAAGGTAGAGCTGGATCTAAATTTTAGTCTGGAGAACTATAAGAATAAGAGATCCATGGAAGAGTCATCAGAAGCTAAGAAAAGAAAAAGGGATGTAGTAGAGCTAGAGGATGTTAGCACAACAACATCTTCAAATAATGAGCTTGCGCTTATGAGAAAAAAGATGGAGGACTTGGAAAGGTTGATAAACCGCCACTTTGAGGACCAGGGAAGATTGATAAATCGTCTCTTTGTAGAACAAGAGAAGCTCTTGAATCGTCATTTTAGGGAATTGGCGAATAGAGTTGATAGACATTCGATGTTTGCAACTCAAAATTTTCGTGACCAACAAGCGAGGTGTATTGACTGTATGAATGGAGTGACCTCTGCACTTCGCCAAATTTCCCAAACGTTTCCTCCAGAAACTCTTTCTAGGCTGCAACGATTAGCCTCCTCCTTAAGATCTGAAGCACCTTCCTCTTCTAGACCTGGAGCACTTTCTGCATTTCAAAAGCCTCCTCGTCCTTAATTTATTTTTTCTTTTATTTGTACCTTAAGCTAATATTTGATCTGAGCTTCGCGTATTAATATTATCTGTTTTGTAAATCAAGTTCAGTTTGTTAACTGTAACTTATGTACTAGAAATAAGGCAATTCTTGTACTGAAGAAACTCGAGAGATAAAAATATGTTGAACTTGTTATATTTTGTACTTGATTGTGAAAATTCTAAAAGAGAGAACAAGATTTGGACAAAATATCTGCATTTGTTTCAATCTTGAGTTAAGTTTTGAATTCGGAGGACCGAATTCTATTAAGGGGGGAAGAATGTAATATCCCAAGAATTTTCATCAATATTTAAAGTCTATTTGAAGTTTATTGAAAAAAAATGTAATTACATGAGAAATGTTCTTTTTGAATTAGTGAAGGAAATTTGGAAATAGAAATTTCAAAAAAAAATTTTAATTTGGGACATTTTACAAATTCTCAAGGACTAAAATGAAAAGAAAAGAAAGTATGAAGTACTTTTGAGAAATGACCAAGTAGGAACCCGAGAAGAAGAATAGAGCTTATGGGAATGAATTATGAGTCCGGTACCGAAAGGATGATAGATTTGGGGTTAAAGTGGAGTTTGAGATATTGAGAGGGACTAAAGTGAAATAAGAAAATCTGTGGGGCACCTAGGATTTAGAAACACCTGAGGTGAGATTTTATGAATTTGCTTTTGCTAGTCTTGACTGAAGGTCAATTGCAGAGCAAATGATAATTTCACCCCGAGCGAGTATATAGGTGGCCTCACCTATTTTTTTTATTCATTTTTCTCCTTTCCTCTCTCTCTCTTCACTTTCTCTCCTCTCCTTCTCTCTAATTTCTCTCTCTACACTCCAACTCTACAACCGGGCTTTGGAGGGTGGATCTCAGGCTACGGGGCGAGCCTCTAGGAGCCAAGTAACATAGGGAAAGCAAGGAATCGAGGTAGAAATTTCTATTTCTTAAGCTTTTCTCTATTTTCTAGTTTTAAGAGTGTTTGAGGTAAAATCGAGATTCCGGCTTCGTTTCTCGATTAAAATTGGTGATTTTGGTGTCTAAATGCTCCTTAGACATTAAGGGTGAGATCCCATGGAAGAAATCATGAAAAACGGTGAAGATTTAGACAGATTTGGGCCAAAACCGAGAGAAATCATGAAGGGGTCGCGATCGTGGCGCCTGGGCGCCAAGGTGAGATTGGAAGAAGAAGAAATTGGCGCCCAGGCGCTAGGTGTACCGGGAAATTTTAGTTTATTTTTCAATCAGTCATAACTTCTTCATCCGGACTCCGTTTTGGGCAAACTTTATTTCGTTGGAAAGCTCTTTGAGTCTAGTTTCCAATGGTATAAATGTCTCTTAGAAATTCATTACCGGTTAGGAGTTATGACTTAAGATGTGAGTAAAGGTCGAGAGTAGTGATAGGAAATTTTTCTATTTTGTAACCCTAATGGTTTTTACCTGGTTACAATAGGGATGTTTGGGGCGCAAGGTGGGAGCGCTGAGAGCGTGGAATCCAGGTGAGTAGGCAACCTTACAAAATTAATTTAATAAATTAGTCAAAGCACAATATAAATCCCATTTGCGTTATTTGTGAAATTGAGAAGATTATCAGTGTGTGTTCAGGTTGAGAAAAAGTACAATATCATTGGAAGGTATTTTATTACCTTTGAGAATTGATTTCTCTAGTTGACTAAAGAACTAGATGTGATTGTTCCTTGAATAAATTGAAATATTTTGTAAGTGAATAACCTTACTAAACTAATGTGATCTTATTAGATAAAGTACAATACAAGTCTTGTTTATAACATTATTAAAGTGAGAAATAATCAATCTCGCTGTTGATAATATATGATGATTGTTATGGTTGATGATAGACATTCAAGGGAATAAAAGTATGTGTAAATTCATTTATTTCATAGTAATTATATTGTGATAAATTGTCACTATTTTATTGATGAGCAAAAGATCTACGAGATCTAATACACGAGTTTGAAAGGGTTAGAGTCCCATACTACTCGGTGTATAACTGTGAAAACCTATGCACGAGTTTGAAAGGGTTAGAGTCCCATACTACTCGGTGTATAAATGTGAAGACCTATGCACGAGTTTGAAAGGGTTAGAGTCCCATACCACTCAGTGTATAACTGTGAAACTTATGCACCAAGAGTTTGAGGGTTAAATTCCCAAGTCACTCAGTGCAAGTATCTATGACATATAATGCAAAGTGATTGAGGGATTGATCACCCAAGAAATCATACGCAAATTCAGACAAGTGTAATACTATAATTATTTACAATAAATGATAGATTGATTGTATTAGTAAATGTGGTGTTTGTGCTTATAATATTTTCATGTACAGTTGTTTACTCACTGAGTTATGATAAACTCACACTCTCCATGATTATCTTTTCAGATACAGTGGTTGAGGAGAAGAATTTATAGCCTTTAAGGATATACTCCACTTTTGTCTGGTAAACAATTGGTAAGGATTAGGAAACGCTCTGTAATCTAGTAGGTCACCTAGGCTTGGGAGGTTGTATAGTACTGTATAGTGTTTGAAGGTTGAACATTTTCTGAATATGTATACAAAATATCTTTCTTGGAATATTTATGATTCACATAATTATGGATATTAAGAATGTTCACAGAGATTATGGGGTACCACGGAGGTACACCTTAGGTATTTTATGTTTATATCACATGTAAGTTTTGGGATGTGACAGAACCCATTAGAACTGGTGGTTGATCATGAACACCATCATCATCATCAAAATCTTCTGATGGAATCTCAACGGGAGCATCTAGATCACCTATCTTAGGCTGATCATTCTGTATTTCATCTCCAACTTGTCTTGGCATTGGTGTTGGAGGAATAACTTCCGAATCAGTTGAATCACCATTGGCTTTAGAAACATCTTCAATGGTCTGATCTTCAATGAACACAGCATCACGACTCCTAATTAATTTCTTCTCCACTGGATCATAAAATCTGTAGCCAAACTGATCTTGACCATATCCAATGAACACACATTGTCGTGTCTTACTCTCAAGTTTGGACCTTTCATCCTTTGGAATATGTACAAAATCTTTGCATCCAAACACTCGCAGATGGTTGTAGGAAACATCTTTTCCCGACCATATCTTTTCTGGAACATCTAGCTTTAAAGGGACACAAGGTGAGCGATTCAGCACATATACTGCTGTTAGTAACGCCTCACCCTAAAATTTCTTTGGTAACTTTGCATGAGAGAGTAAACATCTGACTCTCTCCATCAAAGTTCTATTAATCCTTTCAGCCAGGCCATTCAACTGCGGTGTTTTTGGAGGCGTTGTCTGATGCCGAATACCATGCTCTTTACAGTATGCATCAAAAGGCCCAATGTATTCTCCACCGTTGTCTGTCCGGATACATTTTAGCTTCTTCCCAGTTTCTCTTTCAACTGAGGCATGAAACTATTTAAAGACACTCAGCACTTGATCCTTTGTCTTTAAAGTGTATGCACATATCTTCCTTGAATGGTCATCAATGAAAGTCACAAAGTAATGAGCACCACCAAGTGACTTTAACATTGGTCCACATAAATCTGAGTGTACCAAATCCAGTACATTCGCCATTTTAGAAGGGGGTGGCTTTTGAACGTAGCTCTATTTTGTTTTCCTGCCAGACAATCATCATACTTCTTCAAATAAACTTGATCCAAACCAGGTAGGGCATTTTTCCTAGTTAAATGGATCATGCTCTTCTCGCTCATGTGACCGAGACGTTTATGCCATAACTTAACTGTACTATCATTCTCTGTTGTATTCACAACATTCTTGGAGAGCTTTGCTTGCATAATGTACAGTTTGGAGTCTTTGTTCCCTCTGGCCACCACCAATGATCCTTTGGTGAGCTTCCATTGGCCATTAAAAAAGGTATTGCAGAAACCTTCATCATCTAACTTGCTTGTTGAGATCAGATTCAGGCGCATATCTGGAATATGCCTCACATCCTTCAGAACTAATTGCGTACCATTCTCCGTCTTTAAACAAACATCTCATTTACCTGCAATTATTGAAAGATTATTATTTCCCATTCTTACAACACCAAAATTGTCCGGTGTGTAAGATGAGAAAAATTCCTTCCGAGATGTAGCATGAATGGTGGCACCACTGTCAATCACCCAGCTTGTTTCATGGGTTGTAAGATTGACTACATCATCATTATCATAGACAATGTTGAACTCCTCAGCAACATCTCCTTGCTCATCATCACTACTGTCATTTTTCTTCTGTCCTCTACCTTTGTTCTTTTCCTGATCCTTCTTGAACTTGCGGCAGTGTATTTTGATATGACCCTTCGTTTTACAGTAATGGCATTCAACATTGGCATATCTGTTGGATTTGCCTCTGCTCCTTCCTCTAGGTTTTTGATCCCTAGACTGGTTTCTTCCCATGAAGTCTGAAACCAGAACATCTGGTTGTGATGAAGAAGATGAGCTTTGAGATCTTCTTCTCATTTCTTCATTTAAGATACTGCTTTTAACAGACTCCATATTAACTACACCATCAGGTGCAGTGTTGGTGATGAAAATTTTCAGAGTCTCCCACGACTCTGGTAGAGAGCCCAATACCAGCAGAGCAAATATTTCATCGTCCAGATTTATGCCCATTCTGGACAGTTGATCCACGATCCCTTGCATCTCATTTAGATGATCTGCTATGGAAGTTCCTTCCTTGTATTTCAACTGCGTCAATTTGGTCAAATAAAATAATTTATTGTTACCAGTTTTTGACGCATAAAGCTGTTCAAGCTTATTTCATAGCGTTCGGGCATGAGTCTCATTGCAGATGTGGTTGTACACGTTGTCTTCAACATATTGTCGGATGAAACCGCACACCTGCTCATGCTCAAACCCCCATTCCTTATCCGTCTTGCCTTCAGGTTTATTTGATATAAACACTGGTAGATGCATTTTCATCACAAATAAAAGATCCTTCATCTTACTTCTCCACATGTGATAATTTGTGCCATTTAGGCTGATCATTTTGATGTTTCTTGTCTCCATTGAGATCAGTGGTCAACAGATTTAGCTGATCCCAAAACTTTTCTGGCAGTGAATAGTACTTCGTACGTATGAACAGTACCTCAGTATATATGAACAGTACTTCCATACATATAAATAGTGCTAGTATGTATAAATAGTACCAATACGTATAAAAATACTAATATATATGAACAGTACCTATATATATATGAATAGTACTCGTACGTCTTCGTACAATATTTGTGAATAATACTCGTACGGTATTCTTCAATAGTACTCCAACCAAAAACCTCTGATACCACTTGTTGGGAAAAACGGCGGTGTGCGCAGTAATTGTAGAATCAAAACAATTCCCACAGACCCAGGATAATTTCCAAAATACAATAGACAAAAATAATACCAAAGATTTTAGCGTGGAAAACCCAAATTAGGTAAAAAAAAACTATGGGACCCGTAGGCCACTTAAATCTTCTACTATAGCAATAATGGGAATACAATCTTCACCCTTAGGTGGACCTCTCACTCACAAAAAAATACTACAACAGTATTTCTTCAATTTGTGGACAATAACCCTCACAAATTGGACTCATTATTTTTCCTCTCAGAAACTTTCTGAGGCACTCTCTCTATTTTTCTTCTCACTCTTTTTCTCTCAAAGTGAGGCTTCTCTATAAAATGAAGGATGATCAGAAAGAAGGGACGAAGGCTCTATTTATAGAGCAACTTATCTCTTTCTCAAATGCAAAATAAAATTGCATTCTCCTTTCTTCACGCGTTTTCAGCTGCAACAGTCTTCCCTTTTCAGTTTTTTCTTCAGACGGTGCCTAATTATTGAAGAAAATTTTCTCTTGTGGGCCCTACAAATTTTGTCATTTATGACTTTGGAGTAAATTATAAAATTTGGTTGCAACTTTAGTTAAATTGTAATTTGGCTCCCCTTTTTTTTAATAATATATAAGTCATGGGCCCCACTTATGGAGGGACCCACCTTTCAAATATTAACCCCCATGCCCCACAGCCTCCGTGAAGCTATGTCGCCTCCAATGGGTCGTTGTACTTGAGCTTCTCTGCCACAATGTTAAATCCTATAAGCACCCACGCCCCCACGAACCCACATACAATTGCAGCCCATGGGTCTACCACTGAGCATCCTGATGTGATTGAGGCAAACCCTCCGAGTAACCCGTTGCAGACACAGGCGACGTCCCAATGGCCACTCAGCATTCTCTTGCCGAAGAGTATGGTTAGTGCTGCTGTGCATCCAGCTAGTGTTGTTGTTACTGTGGTTCTTCCGATCTCGCTCCATTGGCCGTAGTATGAGCCGTTGTAGGTTTTCAAGATGGTGATGAAGGATCCTGGGTTGAATCCGAACCATAGTAGGAATGTGCCTAGAACGACTAAGGTTCCGTTGTGTCGTCTCATGGCCACGGGTTTTCCTTCGTGGTCGAACCTGTCGATGCAAGGGCCTTCGATGAAAGCTCCCCAGAAGCCGGTGAAGTCGATGACGCCCGATCTGAATAGTAGGTTTTCAGAGCGAGTGGGGCCACCCCAACCGTCCACAGACCAGAATAAGTGAGAGACTATGGGATACACTAATCCTGCTAAGAATGGTGAGTAAATCAAATAGGCGATGAACTGGGTTCTCTCCGCAATCGAACCACTAGTGATTCCGGAGGCAGAAAATACCCGTAATCGAAAGACGGCGATGGAAATTTCTGGAGGCAGAAAAAATGACGACCGATGAACCCATTTGATGGGGTCCCAAAAGAAAAGGCGACTCCAAAAAGGTAATAGAAAATGCCACCAGCGGCGGCGTCAAGCACATTGGTGAGCACGATGTTCATGGTGTTCTTGGCTTGCACAGAGCCAGCACAGAGCATGGCAAAGCCTAACTGCATCGCAAACACAAGGTAGGCAGAGAAGAGAAGGAAGATACTATCCACAGCATAGGTGGTGGCGACAAATCTGTTGGAAATTGCTTCGAAACGAGCACATACGTATTCAGCGGTGGCTGAAGAATTGGTGGTGTTAGTAAGAAGTGACTGGAGGTCAGTAACAGAGCATGTAAGAGTAGACATGGCGGAAAGAATATGAAAAGAGTTCGTTGGTGTTGTGGAAGAAAGCCTCAGGTAGATTCCGTGGGGAAGACGAATGAATGTAGTTATTTGTAAGAGCGGGAAGTCATCACCGCTCATGCTACACAAGCATTGAAAATTTTTATTACAACTTATGCCCTATATTTAGTGGTTTATATTTTTTTATTTTTTTTTTAAAATTATTAATCATTTAATTTTTAATTAACAATCACCAAATTATCAATATTTAATATAATTTTGAAAATTAAAAAAATTAAAAATAAAAAAATATAAACTATTAAATACATATTTAATAATTTATGTTGAAATATAAACTTTTTATATTTTTTAAATATAAGAGAAAATCTACTTTCATGAGAGTAAGCCATAAACATAAATTCTAGACAACAACATATACTAACAGTACCTAAAAGATATAAAAATTATTTTTAATAATTTAGTATTTAATTAAAAAAATTGTCTGATTAAAATTAAAAGATGAGATTTAGTTGGAAAAACCCAACTTTTGACAAGAGATTAAATTTCCATAATTTTTTTAAATTGATTTATTCTACTATTAATAACAGTGTGGTTGGAGAATATCAAAACTAAAATAAATGCAATGCCTCTTTTTGGACAATGGAGAACCTTGGTAGGCTCAACATTGATATAAAATATTGGGAAGGTGCGTTCCTTAAATCCATGGCAATAATTACTTTTCTTAATTAATTAAATCATTTTAAGTAGATTTTGTTACATACAAGTATCAACAACAATTTTGTTTTTTTTTTTTCATTCAGCGTGTAAATAAACTTGATGGTGAACTATTGAAATTTTGAGTTGTTCAAAAGTAAAACGTATAAATTTAAGCTAGTTATAATTCATGTAGGTTTTGTTTGGGTAAATAATTTATTTAACCATTTATAAAATAAGGCTTTATATGAAAAACTTTTAAACTATAAGTTCATTTTAAATTAAATTATTTAGTGTTTGAATACATATTTAAAGATAATTTAAAGCTATTTTAAAAATATTTGGATAAATAATTGTATAAGTGCTTATAAGTATGAAAATTACTGAAATAGACATTCGACAAATGCTATATTTATCAAAATACAATTTATAAATGTAAAATATTATTTCTTTAATATTCTTAAATAATGAATAACTTTTAATTTTTCATATTTTATTTTTAAACTAATTATATTATATTTAAATTTAAAAATTCTATATTTATTTTTAAAAAATTACAAAAATTTTCGTATCTAAAATTACTATATTTATTGAGTATAATGTTATAAAATATAAAAATATGATAAAGTGAGGTTATTTATCTTGTAAATTTTCTGCAAGGTTACTATTCACATGAATAGTCTTGTAAATTTTCTGCAAGGTTACTATTTACATGAATAGTAAAATTTGTGAATAGTGAAATCTATAATTATTTGAAAGGAAATTATTCAGAAAATTATCCAGTGAACTAATTTATAGAAAAATTATTATTCTTAAAGGAAATAAAAAAATCGGGGTGTTACAAAATGGTATCAGAGGAAAGGTTCTGCCATCTTTTGGAGAGGAAAATATTTACATGTAATTGTTTGATTTGTTAAAAGTATTATTTTTATGATGTTTGTGTTTGAGTTGCTATGAATGTTTGTTATAATTAAGTGAGATTTAGAAGAGTATTTGAGTAAAAAAGTAAGTCATATAGAGAATTGATTAAATATGAATAAAGGCATATCAGGTATCTTTTGATGAATAAAGAAAATAATGGAGTCTTATTTGTAACGTATGCCTGCCCAGTATATTTTACACATAAGAAATCATTATAGCCTAAATTCATGAAAAAGAAAGGTATATCGAAGTTAAATTAGAATTCACTTTGAGTGTGATAATCTAAATAAACATATTAGAGATATTTATCTCTATAAAATTAAGTACCTAGTGAAGTGTACATTGAATTATAAATAAAACTTATATTTCTCATGATCATATGAATTATCCATGTGTTTGTTCTCTCTCTAAAAGTATTCTTGAAGATGCAATTCTACAAAAAAAAAAAGATATGGAATTCTTATTCCATGCCATATTAATGATTATATATGTTATTAGTATAAACATATCTATGTTTATGTAATAACTTTTAATTCTGTAGAAAGAATATGAGTTAAAAGAAAGTATGTATGATTATGATGTATTATCAAACAAGTGAAGATATGTTTCATAATAGCAATTAAATAAGAAAATAAAATTAGAACTAAAAAAAAAGATTGCCTTGGATGCTTTTGTGATGCATTTTCCATTATCTTACACATTTTCAATGATGGTTCAAGGTAAAATTGGGCAAAAGTTAAGGTAAGTGAATAACCTTGCTAAGCTAGTTTGATGTTATTAGTCAAAGTACAGCATAAGTCTCATTTACAATATTATTTGGATATTAAGCAATCAATCTTTCAGATAACAGTATATGATGATTGGTATATTTTTAGAAATTCAAAGGAATAAAAGTATGCATAAATTAATTTATTTCATGATAATTGTACTGTGATAAATTTTCACTTGTTTATTGATGAGTAAAGATCTACGAGATCTAATACATGAGTTTGAAAGGGTTAGAGTTTCATACTACTCAGTGTATAACTATGAAAACCTATGCACAAAGAGTTTGAGGGTTAAATTCTCAGGTCACTCGGTGCAAGTATCTACGGCACATAATGCAAAGTGATTGAGGGATTGATCACCCAAGAAATCATACGCAAATCTACGGTACAAATGCAAAGTGATTGAGGGTTTGATCACCCAAGAAATCATACGCAAATCTACAGTACAAATGCAAAGTGATTGAGGGTTTGATCACCCAAGAAATCATACGCAAATTCAAACAAATATAAAACCATAGTTGTGTAAAATGAGTAATAGATTGACTATGTTAATAAGCATGGTGTTTGTATTTGGGATATTTTCATGCACGTTGTGGTTGCAATTTTCATATGTGTATATATGCATTAGTTTGAATTTTGGGGACAAATTCATTTAAGGGGGAAAGAATGTGATATCCCAAATTTAATTACCTTAGAAAATGAGGCTAAATAAATAAATGAGCAAGTAAATAAGGATAAAAGAGTTATTAAGAAATTTTTGAGAGATATAAATAGAATTTTATCCATTGAGTAGGGACCTATTTGTATAGAATAAAAAGATTTGAGGGTTTTTATCATTTTTAACCAAAAGAAAAAAAAGATAGTGATGTGTGTGAGGTGTGCGGTAGAGAAAGGAAGGAAGTGAGAAAGAAAAGAACGAAAAGAAAGAAAAAAAAGAAAAAAAAGAAAGGGAGACACGTGGGGTAATGAAGAAATAATATATATATATATATATATATATATATATATATATATATATATATATATGTGTGTGTGTGTGTGTTATGTGAGTCACGGTGGAAAAGGAAGGAAGAAAGAGAAGAAAGGAAGAAAGAGAGGAGAGAGAGAAAGAGAAGAATAAAGGAAAGAAGAAGAAGAGAAGACGATCGGAAATACAGAGCAAAGAAATAAGTTTAAAAAGTTGAAAGGTTGAAAATCAGATCAGCTAGTTAGTCTTTCATAAAAATATGATTAATTATGATTTATGATATCTATGTGCATAATCAGTTTTTTTTACATAATTTCTATTATAAATCTTGTTCTACAGTAGTGAACAAGAGAGATTTAATTTTTATCAGCGTGATGTTATTGCTTTTATGACTGAAATGATCTCATCATGTGTTTACATGTTTTTAATAAAGTGACTAGCTAATGAGATATTTTATATCTCACTTTTAGAAAATTGATCATTTCAGGAAAAATGGCAAAATAGAAGGCTTGATGATATTAATGATGAGATTGAAGTGTGGAAATATATTTTATGGTAGTTTATGATACATAGCTGTAAAGAAAATAACAAATATTATGTAAATTATTTTTATATATATTCAAGTTCAGATATAATTAATGAGAATCTTGTAAATTTTCTGCAAGGTTACTATTCACATGAATAGTCTTGTAAATTTTCTGCAAGGTTACTATTCACATGAATAGTCTTGTAAATTTTCTGCAAGGTTACTATTTACATTAATAGTAAAATTTGTGAATAGTAAAATCTATAATTATTTGAAAGGAAATTATTCAGAAAATTATCCAGTGAACCAATTTAGAGAAAAATTATTATTCTTAAAGGAAATAAAAAATCGGGGTGTTACATTATTAGTATAAACATATCTATGTTTATGTAATAACTCTTAATTTTATAGAGAAAATTTGAGTTAGAAGAAAGTACGTATGATTATGATGTATTATAAAACAAGTGAAAATATGTTTCATAATAAAAATTAAATTCTATAAGGAAATAAAATTAGAACAAAGAAAAAAAGATTGCCTTGGATGTTTTTGCGATGTATTTTCCATTATCTTACACATTTTCAATGATAGTTCAAGATAAAATTGGGTAAAAGTCAAGGTAAGTAAATAACCTTGCTAAGCTAGTTTGATATTATTAGTCAAAGTACAATATAAGTTATATTTACAATATTATTTGGCTATTAAGCAATCAATCTTTTATATGACAGTATATGATAATTGGTATATTTTTTTATAGAAATTCAAAGTAATAAAAGTATGTATAAATTAATTTATTTCATGGTAATAGTACTATGTGATAAATTCTCACTATTTTATTGATAAGCAAAGATCTAAAGGATCTAATACATGAGTTTGAAAGGGTTAGAGTCTCATACTACTCAGTATATAATTATGAAAAATCTGCAAAGATCTACGAGATCTAATACATGAGTTTGAAATGATTAGAGTCTCATACTACTAAATGTATAACTATGAAAACCTATGCACAAAGAGTTTGAGAGTTAAATTCCCAGGTCACTCGGTGTCACGTCCCAAAATTTGAGCACGTGACCGGCACGGAAAGTGAATTTCATTTCACCTCCGTAAGCCTATCTTTCTCTTAAAAAAAATCATACAATTCTTTTTCATGCAACCAAAACGAGTTCTGTATACATACTACAATTACTCACATTACATCACTGAATGAACCTACCCGATTACAGAGATTTCTAGATTTATACAACTTAGAATAAAACTTAACTATTATACCTTTATCGTGAACAAATGAAAAGGTAATTATGGACTAAGGATCCATAATTCCTTGTTCCGATATTTACCTTCAGCTGTCAACTCTGAAAAAAAAATATCAATAAGAGGGGTATGAGCAAACCACGTGCCCAGTGAGTAGATAACACAATACTATGACAAAATAAAAATCATGCATCATAATGATAACATGCAGCAATCATACGTAGATCGATCATCATATGATATAATATTATTCATAATACTTCACAACAATATCCAAGTGAATCAAATGCATTTCAACAAAATTCAAAATTCACAACAGCAATCGATGAAATCAATTTCACACACAATTCCCGTACCAACTGGGTCGTCCAGAATACCTCTGGATCGTTGCCCGCGGCCCCCACCGCATCCACCCTTATCGCTCCATTTATATTCTCCACCCTTATAGCTTCACATAGATTTCTCCATGGGGTGCACCACCATGCCTTTCCTTTCTAGTCAAACACAATCACAATCACATATAAAAACATCCTCAATCATAATCTTGAGCCACATACACAACTCAGTCATTTACAATTCAAGCCACAACATAATCAATGTGGTTCCAGCAACATAGCATGTATATAACATAACCCATAATATAGAACAATTATTCAACAATAACATACTTCAACTATCCGCATATGATTGAACTCAACAATCAGAGTATGATACATTTCAACTCAGTTCACATGCCATTCACAATCCATCATATAACCTCATTCATGAGAAAATAAGAAAATATAATTATATACATCACCTGGCACGTTCCACAATTGTTTGTCTCATCATCCCACATCATTCTCTTCAAATTTGGATATTCAACATATTTTCACTATGATGCAAAAAGTCAATAACAAAGATATTTAATCATAGCAAGTATTAACCCACTCACCTGGATTTCATGCTCTCAGCACTCCCACCTTGCACTTGACCATTCCTATTGTAACCAGATAAAAACCATCAGGGTTACGAAATAGAGAAATTTCCTACCACTACTCTTGACCTTCATCCACTTCTCAAATCATAACTCCTAACTGGTAATGAATATCCAGATGAAACTTATACCATTGGAAACTAGACTCAAAGAGCTTTTCAACGATATTTAAAAAAAAAAACTGATGCTACAGTAACGGTCAACGGTCAACGCAGCTACAGTAACGTTGACCGAGTCAACGCTACAGTAACGAGAAAATCTGGAAAATTTTCTCGGTGAACAGTAATTCTGGGGAAAATTTTCGATGTTCTTCGTGTTCTTCATCCAAAAATCCAAAAATCATATCTAAAACAACATTTCTTTTGATTTCTTCCATGAGTTTTCATCCTTAATGTCTAAGGAGTGTTTTAACACCAAAACCCCCAATTTCTACCAACAATCCAAGCTCAAATCTCAAATTTTCATCAAGAACACTAACTTTTTCAAATATCCAAATTCTACGAATTTCTCATAGTTTTCTCCAAATTTCTTGTTCTAATAACATCATAAACCACCTAGGAATGTTTTAGATTAACATCCACACTTAAATTCATCCATTAAAATATTCTACAAAAATTTTGCAAAAATAATAACCAAGGATTTGATCTTGTAATAAGAGGAAGAAGAAGAAGAACATCAACTTACCAATCATCCTAACTTTCATAGCTTCCTTCCCAAAGCAAAAATTGCATGAATGATTGATGAAGAAATTCCTTTGCAAGCATAATCGAGAGAGAGAGAAAGTGAAGCTACGGGAGGGAGAATGAGAAAAAGAAAAGAATAAGGAGAAGTGTATACGCGTGGGCCCCACCAATTTCTTTTTCGATAAAATCGCTCATAGCCACCTTAGCTTATAAGATTTGTTCACTTTAATCCCTCTCGATGTCTCAAACTCCACTTTAACCTCGAATCCATCATCTTTTCGGTACCGGACTCATAATTCATTCCCATAAGCTCTATTTTTCTTCTCGGGTTCCTACTTGGTCATTTTTCAAAAGTCCTCTATACTTTTTTTTCTTTTCACTTTAGTCCTTGAGAATTTGTAAAAATTTCCTAAATTAAAAATAAAAATTTCTATTCTCACATTTTCTTCACTAATTCAAAAAGAAAATTTTTCACGTAATTAAATTTTTCACTAAACTTCAAAATAGGCTTTAAATATTCATATAAATTCTTGGGATATTACATTCTTCCCCCCTTAATAGAATTCGGTCCTCCGAATTCAAAACTCAAGATTGAAACAAATGCAGATATTTTGTCTATATCTCATTGTCTCTTCTGGAATTTTCACAATCAAGTACAAAATATAACAAGTTCAACATATTTTTATTTCTCAAGTTTCTTCAGTAAAAGAATTGCCTCAACAAAAAAAAAATCAAATACGAAAATTTTTTTATTTCTAATACATAAGTTACAGGCAACAAACTGAACTTGATTTACAAAACAGATAATTTTAATACGTAAACATTAGATCAAACATCAGCTTTAAGTACAAACAAAAGAAAAGATAAATTAAGAACGAGGAGGCTTTTGAAATGCAGAAGGTGCTCCAGGTCTAGAAGAAGAAGGTGCTTCAGACCTTAAGGAGGAAGTTAATCGTTGCAGCCTAGAAAGAGTTTCTGGAGGAAACGTCTGGGAAATTTGGCGAAGTGCAGAAGTCACTCCATTCATACAGTCAATACATCTCGCTTGTTGGTCACGAAAATTTTGAGTTGCAAACATCGAATGTCTATCAACTCTATTCGCCAATTCCCTAAAATGACGGTTTAAAAGCTTCTCTTGTTCTGTAAAGAGACGATTTATCAATCTCCCCTGGTCCTCAAAGTGGCGGTTTATCAGTCTTTCCAAGTCCTCCATCTTTTGTCTCATAAGCGCAAGCTCATTATTAGAAGATGTTGCTGTGCTAACATCCTCTAACTCTACTACATCCCTTTTTCTTTTCTTAGCCTCTGGTGACTCTTCCATGGATCTCTTATTCTTATAATTCTCCAGGCTAAGATTTAGATCCAGCTCTACCTTGCCAGCCTCAAAGTTTAAATTGAAAGATTTATTGCCGGCCATATTTTTCTGAGCTATAAAGGTTGTACAAAAGGAGAAGTTTGATGCTAGAAAGCTTATAGATATAAACTCTTAGTGTAGTGAGCAGCGTAATGGGGCATCCATTATATATAGACGAAATTTAGGGCTACAAAACCTTTACATCATACTCTAAAGATGACCTACAGACCTTATCCGACGCAATGCCAACGGTCTCTGATAAGCATGCCAGAAAATAACAAAATATAATCAAATACAAAAGATTTCCTCAAAAATTTCGGCTAACTTTTGACTCTTGCTCAAATTATTAAACTAATCGCCGCTTCAATTTATGACTTCCTAACTCTGTATTTGTCATATCCAATAATTCTAAATCGAGATATTACTCCATGAACGGGTAGCTTCATATTAACCTTATCTAGGTTTCTAATCCGTGACTTTGCCCTAAGCTTACACATTTTCA
The DNA here is from genome assembly GCA_037074585.1 of Biancaea sappan. Taxonomy (NCBI): domain Eukaryota; kingdom Viridiplantae; phylum Streptophyta; class Magnoliopsida; order Fabales; family Fabaceae; genus Biancaea; species Biancaea sappan. Next base: position 48,590,965 of record CM073496.1, on the reverse strand, counting down.
AACATACATATTAAAATAAAAACTTCTCACATCTACACATCAAGCGTTCCATAAAGTGAGAGAAAAATTTTACCTTTCAGTTGCCTCTACGAGCATATATGTATATATGTATAAACATAGAGATACATCATTATCTATATATATTTTCATCTATTCAAGTTCTTTTAAATTTCAGACTTCACATTCTCTGAATGTATGTAGAATCATTACATATTATTCCTGGCCATAACAAATAGCCTTCACTCTCTATGCATGAATAACATACATACATATCATATGTATTTAGATACATATAATCACAGTATAATTCAATCAATTATGTATATTATACTTAACTGAAGGCTTTCAAGAACAATACAAGAAAGCATAGAAATACATTTTAGTTCATCGTGAAAACATCCAAGACACTCTGTAATGGCTACATTGTCGACTTCCTTCAATTTCAGAAAATGCCAACGAGAGAAATGGAAAAACCAAGTGTAAATCGGCCGCAAATCCACCGAATATTGACTTTCGTGGTTTTGCCATTAATGCGACGCGTTGTTGGTGTGCATGCCTACCCTAGACTCCTAGCTTCCAGCTTGCAGAAATCCATAGGTTAAGCGTGTAGGGTGCGGCGAAGAGATATCTTCTTTGTCTCTAAGTTCAAATTTTTCCTCTATAAGAACTGTCCCAACGTTCTCAGTTACCACACCACAAAGAGTAATCATATCTGAGCCTACAACTTCCCAGCGTTCCTCTCTTCTCATACTCCCACATAAATTTCTAAATTTTTCAAATCATGGCCACAAGGAAGTACATTGATCTCATAGTGGATGCCAAGAGAGAAGAGCTCGACTTAAACTTAAGTCTAGGCAAAGACAAGGGCAAAAGACCTTTTGAAGGGTCTTTAGAGAAGCATATGGAGAAGAAAATGAAGAAGAACGAGGAAGCTGAGGAGACTAGCACGGCCCATACCTCGGAGGACAAAATCGCCTGTCTAGAGCAGGAGGTGAAAAATCTGAAAAAGATGATAGGAGACCTGGAGAAGTTAACTAAACGCAATCATGCAGAAATGACTTCAAGAATAGACAGGTTCTTCTATTGGTCTACCCAGTGCTTCTGCAATCAACAACAAAGAAGTGTTGATTGTATGAATGGGATTTACACTACCCTCCGCGACATTGCTCTGTCTCTCGCTCCAAGGAATGGTCGAAGGGTGATGATACAATACAACCCTCCTAATCCGAGACCACCTCGCTTTTAGATTACTCATGCATGAGTAATTTTTTTTTTTTGCAATGTAATCCTTCCGCTTTTAATGCCAGTGGTTTCTTTTATGGGATGATACTAAAAAAAAATAGTAATAATAAAATTAAGAAAGATAAAGGAAATCATTCACACAAAATCAATCATGAATTCAACATATAAAGCCCCACACATACAATTTGATCCGACAGCAATGGAATCAAAATAATAATAACCTTTCCTTTACCGGGTTCAAAAGTATAGCCATATCTGTCTAAAACTAAAACTAAAAACATAATTCCTAAGAAAAAAACAAGTCTCGGAGGGAAAGGAAATGAAAACATCCTACAGGACCTTCAATGGAGCCATCTCTCTATAGTCGTGCCCGGGTTCACCACGATAGAGGAGATCCCACTAAGGTTACCTTACTCTGTAATCGGTAGGAGACCTAATCCCAAAGCTCTAATACCAACTTGTCACGTCCCAAAATTTGAGCACGTGACCGGCACGGAAAGTGAATTTCATTTCACCTCCGTAAGCCTATCTTTCTCTTAAAAAAAATCATACAATTCTTTTTCATGCAACCAAAACGAGTTCTGTATACATACTACAATTACTCACATTACATCACTGAATGAACCTACCCGATTACAGAGATTTCTAGATTTATACAACTTAGAATAAAACTTAACTATTATACCTTTATCGTGAACAAATGAAAAGGTAATTATGGACTAAGGATCCATAATTCCTTGTTCCGATATTTACCTTCAGCTGTCAACTCTGAAAAAAAAATATCAATAAGAGGGGTATGAGCAAACCACGTGCCCAGTGAGTAGATAACACAATACTATGACAAAATAAAAATCATGCATCATAATGATAACATGCAGCAATCATACGTAGATCGATCATCATATGATATAATATTATTCATAATACTTCACAACAATATCCAAGTGAATCAAATGCATTTCAACAAAATTCAAAATTCACAACAGCAATCGATGAAATCAATTTCACACACAATTCCCGTACCAACCGGGTCGTCCAGAATACCTCTGGATCGTTGCCCGCGGCCCCCGCCGCATCCACCCTTATCGCTCCATTTATATTCTCCACCCTTATAGCTTCACATAGATTTCTCCATGGGGTGCACCACCATGCCTTTCCTTTCCAGTCAAACACAATCACAATCACATATAAAAACATCCTCAATCATAATCTTGAGCCACATACACAACTCAGTCATTTACAATTCAAGCCACAACATAATCAATGTGGTTCCAGCAACATAGCATGTATATAACATAACCCATAATATAGAACAATTATTCAACAATAACATACTTCAACTATCCGCATATGATTGAACTCAACAATCAGAGTATGATACATTTCAACTCAGTTCACATGCCATTCACAATCCATCATATAACCTCATTCATGAGAAAATAAGAAAATATAATTATATACATCACCTGGCACGTTCCACAATTGTTTGTCTCATCATCCCACATCATTCTCTTCAAATTTGGATATTCAACATATTTTCACTATGATGCAAAAAGTCAATAACAAAGATATTTAATCATAGCAAGTATTAACCCACTCACCTGGATTTCATGCTCTCAGCACTCCCACCTTGCACTTGACCATTCCTATTGTAACCAGATAAAAACCATCAGGGTTACGAAATAGAGAAATTTCCTACCACTACTCTCGACCTTCATCCACTTCTCAAATCATAACTCCTAACTGGTAATGAATATCCAGATGAAACTTATACCATTGGAAACTAGACTCAAAGAGCTTTTCAACGATATTAAAAAAAAAAACTGATGCTACAGTAACGGTCAACGGTCAACGCAGCTACAGTAACGTTGACCGAGTCAACGCTACAGTAACGAGAAAATCTGGAAAAATTTTCTCGGTGAACAGTAATTCTGGGGAAAATTTTCGATGTTCTTCGTGTTCTTCATCCAAAAATCCAAAAATCATATCTAAAACAACATTTCTTTTGATTTCTTCCATGGGTTTTCATCCTTAATGTCTAATGAGTGTTTTAACACCAAAACCCCCAATTTCTACTAACAATCCAAGCTCAAATCTCAAATTTTCATCAAGAACACTAACTTTTTCAAATATCCAAATTCTACGAATTTCTCATAGTTTTCTCCAAATTTCTTGTTCTAATAACATCATAAACCACCTAGGAATGTTTTAGATTAACATCCACACTTAAATTCATCCATTAAAATATTCTACAAAAATTTTGCAAAAATAATAACCAAGGATTTGATCTTGGAATAAGAGGAAGAAGAAGAAGAACATCAACTTACCAATCATCCTAACTTTCATAGCTTCCTTCCCAAAGCAAAAATTGCATGAATGATTGATGAAGAAATTCCTTTGCAAGCATAATCGAGAGAGAGAGAAAGTGAAGCTACGGGAGGGAGAATGAGAAAAAGAAAAGAATAAGGAGAAGTGTATACGCGTGGGTCCCACCAATTTCTTTTTCGATAAAATCGCTCATAGCCACCTTAGCTTATAAGATTTGTTCACTTTAATCCCTCTCGATGTCTCAAACTCCACTTTAACCTCGAATCCATCATCTTTTCGGTACCGGACTCATAATTCATTCCCATAAGCTCTATTTTTCTTCTCGGGTTCCTACTTGGTCATTTTTCAAAAGTCCTCTATACTTTCTTTTCTTTTCACTTTAGTCCTTGAGAATTTGTAAAAATTTCCTAAATTAAAAATAAAAATTTCTATTCTCACATTTTCTTCACTAATTCAAAAAGAAAATTTTTCACGTAATTAAATTTTTCACTAAACTTCAAAATAGGCTTTAAATATTCATATAAATTCTTGGGATATTACACTCGGTGCAAGTATCTACGGCACATAATGCAAAGTGATTGAGGGATTGATTACCCAAAAAATCATACGCAAATTCAAACAAATATAATACTACAGTTGTATAAAATGAATGATAGATTAACTATGTTAGTAAATGTGGTGTTTGTACTTGTGATATTTTCGTGCAAGTCGTAGTTGCAATTTACACATGTGTATATATGTATTAACTTGAATTTTGGGGACAAAATTCATTTTAAGGGGGGAAGAATGTGATATCCCAAATTTAATTACTTTAGAAAATGAGGCTAAATAAATAAATGAGCAAGTAAATAAGGATAAAATAGTTATTAAGAAATTTTTGAGAGACATAACTAAAATTTTATTCATTGAGTATGTAATACCCCAATAATTTTTACAAATATTCAAAATCTATTTTGAAGTTTATTGAAAAATTTAATTACGTGAAAAATATTCTTTTGAATTAGTGAAGGAAATTTGGGAATAGAAATTTTAAATTTTTAATTTAGGAAATGTTTATAAATTCTCAAGGATCTAAGCGAACAAATAAGTTAGAGTGGCAATGAGTAAATTTATCCAAGAAAATTAGTAAGGCCGGTTACTATTCCAGTATACGGTACTATTTACTTGTATAATACTATTTATGTATATGGTATTGTTCATCTATACAATCAAAATGTCAAGTACTAGATGTGGTTTGATCATAAGAGAAAACTAGAAAAAAGTTTGTAGGAGAAAATGACATTTTATATGAGAGAATTCCCTGAGGGACTAAATTGAAAGGAAACTAAATTAGCAAATTGATTATACTAGTAGATGAGACTAGTAAGTGAAACTAGTAGATGAGACTAATAAGTGAGGCTAGTAGATGAGACGGGGTAGATGGAATAGTACCCTTAAATTTTCCTATAAATAGACCCTTCCATTTCACTTTCAAAATCACACCTTCAACTTCTCTTCTTCTCTCTTTAAGATTTCTTGGTCCAACGCTAGACCTATGAGATTTTGGACCTTTCTTTTTCAGCTTAGGTAAGGATACTATACCCTTTCTATGTCTTACAAAGTTTAGAAGTTATTTTCTTAAGTATGCTCTGTGGTTGCAGCTTTGGCTGATCTTCCACATCAGAAAAACTGTCCTTAGCTGCCTATATATTATTTTAAATCTCTAATTACCAAAATAGAATATAAACTGTGAAAAATACATGTCTAGGAAAGTTCTGGCAAAGGAAAGACCTGGTTTTTAAGTGTGTCTATTGCGACCCTCCACTCTTTCGTGGGAACTTACTTGGTATACTCTTTTACAAATTATATTCTCTATTTCTGGTATGAATAGTAACCGTACATATGAATAGTAACCGTACATATAAATAGTAACCATACGTATGAACAATGTTTGTTTGAAAAACAATCCTAACTTGTTTTCTCTAATCTTTTATGAAAATCTTCGTAGCGGAACATTGAAATTCACCTAAGTACTATTGTTCGTAACAACTTAAAGAAGTGATACTCGTACGGAATCCAGGTGAGTGAAACGACCCCGTTTTAATAGAGTTTTAACATTACTGGTGATAAAAAGTATGTCGTAGGACACTCCCAAGATTCATAGGGGGAAATTGGATTCAGAATGACAAATCTAATGAGATAATTAATCCAGAAGTATGGATAAGACGAAGCAAATATCTCCTGATGATGTGGAGTTTAAATCTTTTCAAAAATCGTTTAATTGTTATCTTGATTTGTGGTTTATAAATCTATAATATAGTTATATATTATACCTGTTATACAAATGAATATTACATTGTACTTCTGATTATGATATGAAATGTTGTACTATTGATTGTGATTGAGCGAGACAGTATTCCCTCTCATGGCAAGGCGGAAAACCCGGTTGAAAGGGTGTCTTGACCAATGAGTGTGGAGACAACGATTCCCTCAGTAGGGATATAGCCCGGATTGGTGATAAATCCGTGAGGCGTCCTAACTAAGAGGATGAGGTTATGCATCATGGTAGAAATATACATAATTGGTGAGCTGGCATGTGTGCGCTCTCTGGGATATATTGCCATTGATGAGTACTAGTAACGTTTGTTGAATTGGATGTATTTTTATCTTCTTGTATGTAATTTCTGACTATGTCTATTGGTTGAGTATGAGCCTTCTGGTATACTTGCATGACTGGTGATGTATTTGAATTTTATTAACGTGAGACCAATTCGCTCACTGAGTTTTAAAGCTCACACTCTCTGTGAAACCCTTTTTTTTACAGATCAGGTTATCGGTGAAGAATATCCGCTAGAAGAGTAGATCACTTTGGACATTCCCGCTGTCGGGTAGGCCCCTCTTTTGTTGTAGATTATGTTGCTCTGTAATCGTATAGGACATCTAGGTCAGGGGTTTGGCATTTGGCTTGTATGTCAGTATAATAATGTATTTTAAACTATTATTACATGCAAATCATCTCTATGATTTTCAGATAAGAAAATTTGATATATTTTCTTCATATTTATTAAGGAATTGTTATTTTAAACTCACGGGTAGAATTTATCGAAGGGCTTACAGTGATGAGAGAATCATCATTGTGCCGGTCATGTGCCCAGAAAATGGGTCGTGACAGAGTAGGGACCTATTTGAATAGAATAAAATGATTTGAGGGTTTTGATCATTTTTAACCAAAAGAAAAAAAAAATAAGAAAGTGATGTGTGTGAGGTGGACGGAGGAGAAAAAGAGGGAGAGGAAAAAAAAGAAAAGAGAAAAGGAGACATGTGGGGAAATGAGAAAAAGTTAAAGAATAATATATATATATATATATATATATATACATACATATATATGAATTTGTTGTGAGTTCACGGTAGAAGAAAAAAAGGAAGAAAGAGAAAAGAAGAAAGAAAGAGAAGAGGGAAAGAAAGAGAAAAGAAGAGAGAAAGAAAGAGAGAGAGGGAGACGAAATAGGAAAGAAAAAGAAGAAGAGAAAAGACGATTTAGATCCATATTTAAGGCTCATTCTTCACAAGGTAGTTAGTTTTTCATAAAAACATGATTATTTATGATTTATGATATCTAGTTCATAATCAATTTTTACAGAATTTTATTTATAAATCCTGTTCTACATAGTGAATAAGAGAAATTTAATTATTGTCAGTGTGATGTTATGTATTTTATGGCTGAAATGATCTCCTCATGTATTTATATTTTTTTTATAAAGTGACTAGCTACTGAGATATTTTATATCTCACTTTTAGAAAATTGATCATTTTAGGAAAAGGACAAAAAAGGAAGGCTTTGATGATATTAATGATGAGATTGAAGTGTAGAAATATATTTTATGATAGTTTATGATTCAAATATGTAAAGAGAATACCAAAAACTATATAAATTATTTTTGTATATATTCAAGCTCAAATATAATTTCTAAGAATCCTGTTAATTTTTCTGTGAGGTTATTATTCACATAAATAGTAAAATTTGTGTATAGTGAAATATATAATTATTTGAAAGGAATTTATTCGAAAATTATTTATTAAACCGATTTAGAGAAAAATTATTATTTTTAAAGGAAATAATAAAATCGGGGTGTTACACAAGCGGTCCTGGTAGAGGAGACAAAGACAGACACAGTAGGTCAAAGAAGAAATGGGATTGGGAAGTGAATCGAGAAAGAGTATTAGGTTTAAGCTAAGATCCAAACAGCATCAGAGACGGATTTTTAAGACGAACAAATTCATCTCTAATCCAAGACTACGTCGTTTAGTACCCTTTTCTAAAACAAAACAAAAAAACCAAAGCGTCATTTCGATAAGAGTGGATTTCTAAGATAAAAAACTATCTCTAATCCAAGATGATGTCGTTTTGCATATGAATTTTTAAACCGAGGTGTCATCTTGATCACAGACGGACTTTTGAAACAGAACAAATTTGTCTCAAATTTCTTAGATATATTAAAAAATGAGAAAAATATTAGGGACGAATTTTAACACGGAAAAGTCCGTCTCTAATGTCAACGACGGAATATATATCTGAGACGGAACATTTCTGTGCCAAAATCCTTCTTTGATTTACTGTTTAACAATTTGGAATCAGACATGAAATTCTAACAGATTAAAGACGGATTCAAAGATGAAAAATATTCTATCTTAAAATTCCGTCTCTGAATCTATGTTTTCTTGCAGGAAGAAGCTGCTCTAGTGATGTGAACCCAACAATTACATTGGATGATCAAGAAGTAGATCCATTGTATATTACAAGTGGGCCAATTACACGAGCTCGGGCTAAAACAATAAAAGAGACATTAAATGGGCTCGTTCAAGAATGGATGAAGCAAATTCCATTTGAATGTATGTTAAATAATGATCAAAATGTGCTCAACATCATTTGGGCTGAAAATGGAGTTGCTAAAGGGATTTTGGGCCAGAACACTACAAATTAAAGAGATTGGTCCAAGAGATAAACATGGACCAATAGAATTTGGGCTCAATTATATCCATTTGAGTTGAAATTCATGTTTTGTAATTTTCTTTTATTTTTGTACGAATTTTAACTTCTAGATGGTCTTTAGTCAATTATGAATCATGTGCATTAAATGCACAATGTTTCAAAGTCAAGATAGGTGGATATTTATTTTCAAAATGCATTAAAAGCATTGTATCCAAAGTCAAGATAGGTGGGCATTTATTTTCATGTGCATTAAATGTATGTATCTTCAAGTCAAGATAGGTGGGCACCTTTGTCTCTCCATCCTATCTATAAATACCCCCCTAAGCTTATTGTAATAATCAGATTTGAGTTTATGAAAACTTGCATTCAAGTGTTTTCTCTCATTGTGTGAGAATTTATCTTTCCTTCTTTGCTCTTGTGAAATCTTGCTTTGTCAATCTTCTTTATAAGATTGGTGATTCAAATTCACAAAAGCCCCCAATTTGTGCTTCAACCCAAGTGCGTTGTTGTGTGGATTGGTTCAATTCGTGTTCGTGGTTGAACAAGCGTTCTAAATAGTAGGTCACGTTCTATATAACGTTGGTTGACTATTTGCACTTGTTAGGTCATTGAACCACTCCAATTCCTTCTTCGATTCCGGAATGTGTTGCTCTTATTTTTCTTTTGATAAGTCTTGAATTCATTTATCGCCTACGCCGTGAAGATCAGGCAACCCTAAGGATTTTCCTATCATTTGGTATCAGAGCATTTTGGTTGACACGGTAGGCCTTCTTTATTTTCACCTTTTTTTGAGAAAAATATATTATTGTTCCTTTGTTGTTCCTTCCCTTTTCTTCAATTTCCAATTTGCCTAGATATCAATTTTTTCCTTTCACTGTGCAAGATTTCATTGTCCTTGAGAAGGTCATATATTGTTTTGTTGCTCCTATCTATTCTGCACATCATATTGAAAAAAAAAACGAAAAAAAAAAATTCGGAAAAAAAAATTGTTCAAATAGTGCATCTTCTTGCCCTCAAAGTAGTTGATTCCCTTTTCATTTAACAAAAAAATCTTATCTTGCACTTGTAACAAAATTTCTTTCTATTGAATCCATAAAGCTTTCTTTAACTGTGACCTAGTTCAACTATTCCCATACTTTGACAATCTACTTTCATGTGCTTGGTTGAAGTTGAGAAATTGGCAATTATTGAATCACACAACAAGGACTTAGATTGAATAAGAGCTTTGGAAGATATTGAGGGATTTAAGAGTTAGTGAGATTATTAAGAGTGGAGTGCAAATACTGAGTTGAGAAGAAGAGTGAAACACTAAGCATTTTGTGAGATCCTATATTCTGTTATTATTATTATTATTTTTTTTTTACACTAACATGGCAGGGAACCAAGATGAAGAAATTTCTCAAGCACAACTAGCTCCTATCCAAATGCAAGCATTGATGAGTCATCTTGAAAGGATGTTTGACAGAAAGCTAGAAGGAGTTCTTGAGCGTTTAGATAACATGGAGAACCAAACCGCTACACTACCAGCCTCTCCAAACAACCGAAGACGAAATGAGCAGCCTTATAGAGTTGCGGAGAGTCCAGTTGAGGATGATGAATCTGGTGGATATCAACCAAGAAGGAGGAGATTTAATCGAGAAGAACCTAGGAGGCCTAGAGTTAGAGAAGAAGACCTTGGTGGAATCAAAGTAAAAGTCCCTTCCTTTCAAGGCAAAAGTGATCCCGAGGAGTACTTAGAATGGGAAATGCGTGTTGAGCAAATTTTCTCATGCCATAACTACTCCGAAGGTAAAAAGGTGAAACTTGCTGCTATTGAATTTACTGATTATGCTCTTGTTTGGTGGGACCAGATGAAAAAAGAAAGAGCTCGTTATGGAGAGTATCCCATTTCCACTTGGGAAGAAATGAAGACAATTATGAGAAAGAGGTTCATCCCATCATATTACCATAGAGAGCTTCATAACAAGTTGCAACGTCTCATACAAGGAACAAAGGGTGTAGATGAGTATCATAAGGAGATGGAGGTTGCCATGATAAGAGCCAACATTGTGGAGGATAGAGAAGCAACAATGGCTCGCTTCTTACATGGACTCAATTGTGACATAGCTGATATCGTGGAGATGTATCATTATGTAGAGCTTCAAGAGATGGTACATCAAGCCATCAAAGTTGAGCAACAACTCAAGAGGAAGAATACTGCAAGAAAAAGCTACAATTCAAATTCTTTTAACTCTTGGAAGCACAATTCGAAGAAAGACAACCCTTCTACTTCAAATTCCAAGGAAGTTGATTCAAAGAAAATTGAAAAGCTAGCTGTTCCAAAGAAAACTCAAGTTGAGCCTAATTCTTCAAGGAGCCGTGACATAAGGTGTTTTAAGTGCCAAGGAAGAGGTCACATCGCTAGTGAGTGCCCAAACAAACGCACCATGATCGTCAATAACAATGGAGATTGGGAGACTGAAGAAGATATCACAGAGGAGGAAGAAGAATCAAATGATGAGGGAGAAAGTGCAATGGAAGGAGAGCTTCTTGTGACTAGAAGAGCACTTAGCATCCAGGTGATGGAAGAGAATAATCAAAGAGAAAACTTGTTCCACACACGTTGCTTAATTCAGGACAAGGTATGTAGTGTGATCATAGATGGTGGAAGTTGTAGCAATGTGGCAAGTGTTGAGCTTGTTGAAAAATTGAGCTTACCAACAGTCAAGCATAACCGTCCATACAGACTTCAATGGCTCAATGAATGTGGGGAACTGAAGGTGACTAAACAGGTGAAAGTACTCTTTTCTATTGGCAAATATAGAGATGAAGTCTTATGTGATATTGTACCCATGAAAGCATGTCATCTCTTGTTAGGTAGGCCTTGGCAGTATGATAGGCATGTCACTCATGATGGATTCTTAAATCGTTATTCTTTTGTACTTAGAGGGAACCCTATAACCCTCCTCCCTATGTCACCGAAGCAAATCTTAGAAGATCAAATAAAGAGAGAAAAGAAAAGAGTGAGTGAGTGCAGCCAAGTGAGCAAAAAAGAAGAGAATAAAAATGAGAGTGAAAAGATTCAAAAAGAGTCAAGTACTGAAGAAAAAGAGAGTGTGTTGAAAAAGAAGAAAGATAGAAAAGAAAATCAAAAAGGAAAAAGAGAGAACATGGATGTTGGAGGAAAAGGTTTACTTGTGGCAAAAAATAGTGACCTTAAACAAGCTTTATTTTCTCAACAAAACCTCCTAGTACTTGTTTACAAAGAGGCTATGTTGAATAATAAAGACTTAACCTCTACTTTGCCTAGTGTTGTTTTGTCTCTCTTGCAGGAATATGAGGATATTTTTTCCGATGAAGTACCACCCAGATTGCCACCAATTAGAGGGATAGAACATCAAATTGATTTCATTCCTGGAGCATCATTGCCTAACCGACCAGCATACCGCACCAATCCTGAAGAGACTAAGGAGATTCAAAAACAAGTCCAAGAATTGTTAGACAAAGGATATGTGAGAGAAAGCCTTAGTCCTTGTGCAGTTCCAGTGTTGCTCGTACCTAAGAAGGATGGCACATGGAGGATGTGTATTGACTGTAGAGCCATTAACAACATAACGGTAAGATATCGCCATCCTATTCCTAGGTTAGATGATATGCTTGATGAATTGACTGGTTCTACTATCTTTTCTAAAATTGACTTAAAAAGTGGCTACCATCAAATTAGAATGAAAGAAGGAGATGAATGGAAAACAGCATTCAAGACTAAACATGGACTTTATGAATGGTTGGTTATGCCTTTTGGTTTAACTAATGCACCTAGTACATTCATGAGGTTAATGAATCATGTCTTGAGAGCTTACATTGGGAAATTTGTGGTAGTTTATTTTGATGACATTCTTGTGTATAGCAAAACCTTAGATGAACATGTGGATCACATTAGAAAAGTTCTAGAGGTTCTTAAAAAGGAAAGATTGTTTGGTAATTTGAAGAAATGTGATTTTTGCACAAACAAAATTGTTTTTCTTGGCTATGTTGTTAGTAGTAAAGGTATAGGGGTTGATGAAGAAAAGGTCCAAGCAATTCAAGAATGGCCAACTCCAACCACCGTTGGACAGGTAAGGAGTTTCCATGGACTTGCAAGCTTTTATCGGAGGTTCGTGAAGGACTTTAGCACTCTAGCAGCACCATTAAATGAACTGACCAAGAAGAATGTCCCCTTCAAATGGGAAGATGTTCAAGAGAAAGCCTTCAAAACCCTTAAGGAGAAGCTCACGAATGCACCTTTACTAGCCCTTCCTGATTTTGGTAAGACTTTTGAGATTGAATGTGATGCTAGTGGAATTGGCATAGGCGGTGTACTCATGCAAGAAGGTAAGCCCATTGCATATTTCAGTGAAAAGCTAAGTGGACCAACTCTTAACTATCCTACATATGATAAAGAATTATATGCATTAGTTAGAGTGCTGGAAACTTGGCAACATTATTTGTGGCCTAAAGAATTTGTAATTCATTCTGATCATGAGGCTTTAAAGCATATTAGGAGCCAAAGCAAGTTGAATCGAAGGCATGCCAAATGGATTGAGTTCATTGAATCATTTCCATATGTGATTAAGTACAAGAAAGGTAAAGAAAATATTGTTGCTGATGCTTTATCACGGAGGTATGTTCTTCTTTCCATGTTAGATGCTAAAATTCTGGGTTTTGAATTCATTAAAGAATTGTATGCTAATGATGTTGATTTTGGAGTAGCATTTCATCATTGCAAGCCAAACACTAGTTGGAATAAATTTTTCTTGCATGAAGGATTCCTATTTTATATTGACAAACTTTGCATTCCTAACTGTTCTTTGCGTGTGCTTTTGTTGAAAGAGGCGCATTCTGGTGGCCTTATGGGTCATTTTGGCATTGCCAAGACCTTTAGTGTTTTGAATGTACACTTTTATTGGCCTAGAATGCGTAGAGATGTTGAGAAATTTGTGGGAAGATGCATTGTATGTCATAAGGCAAAATCTAAATTAAATCCCCATGGATTGTATACTCCCCTCCCAATTCCTAATGTACCTTGGGAAGATATTTCAATGGATTTTATTGTGGGATTACCTAGATCTAAGATGGGGAGAGATTCAATCTTTGTTATTGTTGATAGATTTTCTAAAATGGCACATTTCATTCCTTGTCACAAAGTTGATGACGCTTCTAACATTGCTAATTTATTCTTTAGGGAAGTTGTGAGACTACATGGGATGCCAAGAACGATTGTGTCTGATCGGGATACTAAATTTTTAAGCTATTTTTGGAAGACATTGTGGAGCAAGCTTGGAACCAAATTGTTATTTTCTACTACATGCCATCCACAAACTGATGGACAAACCGAGGTTGTGAACAGGACACTTTCCTCATTGTTGAGAACAATCATCAAGAAAAATTTGAAGAGTTGGGAGGAATGTCTTCCACATGTCGAATTTGCTTACAATAGGGCCATTCATTCCACTACTAAATTTTCGCCATTTGAAATTGTTTATGGATTTAATCCTCTTACACCTATTGACTTGATTCCTTTACCTTTGCAGGAAAGAGCCAATATGGATGGTAAAAAGCGTGCTGAATTTGTCAAGCAAATTCATGAGAAGGCACGGCACAACATTGAAAGGATGGCTCAACAATATGAAAAATGTGCTAATAGACGAAGAAAGCAAGTAATTTTTAAGCCTGGAGATTTGGTTTGGCTACATCTAAGAAAAGAGAGGTTTCCAGAAAAACGAAAATCAAAACTTATGCCTAGAGGGGATGGGCCATTTCGAGTCATTGAGAAGATTAATGATAATGCTTACAAACTTGAATTACCAGGTGAATATGGTGTGCATGCTACCTTCAATGTTTCTGATCTCTCTCCTTATTTTGATGCAGATATTGAAGAGTCGAGGACGACTCCTTTTCAAGAAGGGGAGGATGATGTGAACCCAACAATTACATTGGATGATCAAGAAGTAGATCCATTGTATATTACAAGTGGGCCAATTACACGAGCTCGGGCTAAAACAATAAAAGAGACATTAAATGGGCTCGTTCAAGAATGGATGAAGCAAATTCCATTTGAATGTATGTTAAATAATGATCAAAATGTGCTCAACATCATTTGGGCTGAAAATGGAGTTGCTAAAGGGATTTTGGGCCAGAACACTACAAATTAAAGAGATTGGTCCAAGAGATAAACATGGACCAATAGAATTTGGGCTCAATTATATCCATTTGAGTTGAAATTCATGTTTTGTAATTTTCTTTTATTTTTGTACGAATTTTAACTTCTAGATGGTCTTTAGTCAATTATGAATCATGTGCATTAAATGCACAATGTTTCAAAGTCAAGATAGGTGGATATTTATTTTCAAAATGCATTAAAAGCATTGTATCCAAAGTCAAGATAGGTGGGCATTTATTTTCATGTGCATTAAATGTATGTATCTTCAAGTCAAGATAGGTGGGCACCTTTGTCTCTCCATCCTATCTATAAATACCCCCCTAAGCTTATTGTAATAATCAGATTTGAGTTTATGAAAACTTGCATTCAAGTGTTTTCTCTCATTGTGTGAGAATTTATCTTTCCTTCTTTACTCTTGTGAAATCTTGCTTTGTCAATCTTCTTTATAAGATTGGTGATTCAAATTCACAAAAGCCCCCAATTTGTGCTTCAACCCAAGTGCGTTGTTGTGTGGATTGGTTCAATTCGTGTTCGTGGTTGAACAAGCGTTCTAAATAGTAGGTCACGTTCTATATAACGTTGGTTGACTATTTGCACTTGTTAGGTCATTGAACCACTCCAATTCCTTCTTCGATTCCGGAATGTGTTGCTCTTATTTTTCTTTTGATAAGTCTTGAATTCATTTATCGCCTACGCCGTGAAGATCAGGCAACCCTAAGGATTTTCCTATCATCTAGGAAGGAGGAAGAGGAAGCTGGAGGCGATGCGGCGGGAGGGAGCTTGAGAGATAAGAGAATGGAACCTTGCCCGATCCTTTATCTAATTGTATCTGTGACACCATTTTTGGTTGTTATATTGTAGCTGTGGACTATTTCTGGGAATAACATCTGGGGGACATGGGCCTTGGAAATGGTATTGCTAGATTCGTCGGTGTATATTTTTTGATTGTGACTTAATCGTCCATATGATATCTTTCTGTACTATTTTTTCTGATTAATGACTGTTGGGTTCATGTATTATTTCCTTTAAAAAAAAAGACTTTAAGCATGATTAATGACGGTCTAAAAAATAAGCCTTGGACAAGGACAGTCTATTATTCAGTGATCCTTGTGAGAAATATGCAATCTAAAATTGATTTTTTTTTGGGTTAATTTGTAAAAAAAAATTATGTTCAAATGTTATTCTTTTGTATATCACAAAAAATTGTGTTCAAGTGGGTTGGTTTTGAGCGGATTAGTCAAGTTAGAGAAATGTATGCAATAAAATTTAACATTACATACATTTTGAAAAAATAGTTATGTTCCACACAGTCGCTTATTGTGTTGATTATATTAATTATATTAATATATAATAATAAAATAGATATTTATTATTTAATTTGTAGCAATCTCAATAACATCTATTGAATTGATATAATAAAGAAATGAAAAAAGAATTTAAATACTGCTAAATGGATGTTATCAAAGTACTGGTTTATCAAGCATATTAGATTACCGGGTTTGCTGAAGTTATGGTGTCAGACAACAGAATGTTTTCCCATGAAATTAATTAGGAGTATAATTTTGGAGTATATTCTTTTAGGAGAGCGCTATTTAAATAACTTGAATTCTAATACTTTATTTAAATTGAATTTTATTTGAATTTTAAATTTAGAGAATTCTAAAATATTTTAAATTTGTAAGAACAACACATTGTGAATCATAGTGTTAAATGCAAGAAATTAAGAATAAATGAAAATAAAATATGAAATAGATCAATAAGAAGTATATTAAAAACTTAAATATTTCAATATAATATATTTATTATAAAAATAAAAATTAATAATTAATAATCTATATATATATTACAAAATTAGATATTACATTAGATAATAAAGCATTAAGATAGCTAAGCAAAAATGTAAGTGTTGATTACTCTGCAAATTGTTCAGGCTTTTTTAATTTTAATTTTAATTTTTTATTTCTCAATCTCTAATCTTTAATAAATTACTATAATTACTGCACTTTTATATTAACCAATAGAGTAAGAGCATTTTTAATGGTAATTTTTATAAGATTTTTAAAAATAAAAATTTGTTTTTAATAAATTTTACTATTAAAATGTACTAATATAACTGCACATATAAAAACTGATTCATAAAATAAAAGTAGTGATGAATTGTGAACGCTTGAGAAATAAATGAGTGTTAGATGTAATAAAGAAGTTTGTGCTTATTCCAATTAGTCATCCTTACTTTTGGGAGAATTATAACGGATACACACGTAATTAACCACAGAAGTTGGGTCTGGGAGTCGAAATATTAATATTTAATGTTTTGCATCTTAGATAAACATGAAACAAAATAAGGAATTTCATTCACTGAGGTACTCGTGCAACACAAATTTTGACTGTTCTCTTTGGAAT
The DNA here is from genome assembly GCA_037074585.1 of Biancaea sappan. NCBI lineage: Eukaryota > Viridiplantae > Streptophyta > Magnoliopsida > Fabales > Fabaceae > Biancaea > Biancaea sappan. The sequence goes on along the minus strand of CM073496.1, from coordinate 48,573,842 downwards.
TGTCAAGAAGATGAATGTATCTATGTAATTATGGACCTAAACATGAAACAAGGGGAGTGAGGGAATCCATGTATCTATGTAATTATACAATCCATTTTTTTTTTTTAAAGTACAATATCTATAATAGATGTTTAGCACAAACTTGAAAGGAGTATTCTTTAAAAAGTGGGGTGAGGGAATCGAAAAAGCTATATTTAATATTTTTATCTCACATAAACATGAAACAAATTTAAAAAAAGATAATAATATTAATTAACGTAAAAAAAACAACAAGTCTAATATATTCAATTTAATTCCATCTTTTAAATAATAGTCCTTTTATGTCTCTTATTGGTCAAAACAAAGTTTCCCTTCCCATTAAATAATTTAAATTGTTATAAATTGTACTAAATTATAATAAATGTGTGACCCTTTGATTTTCAAATTACTTAATTCGTCATATTCTGTAATACCCCAATAATTTTTATGAATATTTAAAATCTATTTTAAAGTTTATTAAAAAAATTAATTATGTGAAAAATGTGCTTTTTGAATTAGTGAAGAAAATTTGGGAATAGAAATTTCAAAATTTTAATTTGAAAATTTTTTACAAATTCTCAAGGATTAAAGTGAAAAGAAAAGAAAATATAGAGTACTTTTGAGAAATGACCAAATAGGAACCTGAGAGGAAGAATAAAGCTTATGAGAATGAATTATCAGTCCGGTATCGAAAAGATAATGGATTCGATATTTAGGAAATTTTTATACATTCTCAAGGATCTAAGTGAACAAATCTTACAAGTTATAGTGGCTATGAGCAATTTTATCAAAAAAAATATTAGTGGGACCCACACATACAATCATTAAACATATCCTCCTCTCTTCCTCCTGCAGCTTCTTCGTAGAACTTTCATTTCATCTCCTTCATCATCCATTCTTGCCATCTTGCTTGGGGGAAGAAGCCATGGAACCGAAGATGATTGGTAAGTAGATGTTCTTCTTTTTCTTCCTCCTCTTACAAGAACAAATCCTAGGCTATCAATTTGAGCAATTTTTGTATAATATTTCTCTGGATGAATTTAAGTGTGGATGTTAATCTAAAAGGTTCCTGAGTGGTTTATAATAGTATTGGAACAAGAAATTTGGAGAAAACTAGGAGAAATCCATAGAATTTAGAAATTAAAAAAAATAGGGTTCTTGATGAAAATTTGAGATTAGAGCTTGGATTGTTGCTAAAAATTGGGGATTTTGGTGTTAAAACACTCCTTAGACATTAAGGATGAAAACTCATGGAAGAAATCAAAAGAAATGTTGTTTTAGATGTGATTTTAGGATTTTTGGATGAAGAACACGAAGAACGTCACTGTTCATTCTAGAAATTTTTCAGAAAATTTCCAGAAAAAACTGTTCACTGAGAAAATTTTTTCAGATTTTCTCGATACTGTAGCATTGACTCGGTCAACGTTACTGTAGCATTGACTTAGTCAACGACACTGTAGCTGCGTTGACCGTTGACCATTACTGTAACATCACTCTTTCATCTGGACTCCGTTTTGAGTGAAATTTATATCGTTGAAAAGCTCGTTGAGTTTAGTTTCTAATGGTATAAGTTTTATCTGGAAATTCATTATCAGTTAAGAGTTATGATTTGAGAAGTGAGTGAAGGTCGGAAATAGTGGTAGGAAATTTCTCTATTTCGTAACCCTGATGTTTTTATCTGGTTACAATAGGAATGGTCAAAGCACAAGGTGGGAGTGCCGAGAGCGTGAAATCCAGGTGAGTGGGTTAATACTTGCTATGATTAAATATATTTGTTATTGACTTTTTGCATCATAGTGAAAATATGTTGTATATCCAAGTTTGAAGAGGATGATGTGGGACGATGAGACATAAACAATTTTGGAACTTGCCTGGTGATGTATATAATTATATTTTCTTATTTTCTCATGAATTAAGGTTATATGATGGATTGTCAATGGCATGTAAACTGAGTTGAAATGTGTCATACTCTGATTGTTGAGTTCATTCATGCGCGGATAGTTGAAGTATGTTATTGTTGAATAATTGTTCTATATTATGGGTTATGTTGTATACATGCTATGTTGCTGGAACCATATTGATTATATTGTGACTTGAATTGTAAATGACTGAGTTGTGTATGTGGCTCATGATTATGATTGAGAATGCTCTTAGATGTGATTGTGATTGTGTTTGACTAGAAAGGAAAGGCATGACGGTGCACCTCATGGAGAAATCTATGTGAAGCTATAAGGGTGGAGAATATAAATGGAGCGATAAGGGTGGATGCGGCGGGGGCCGCGGGCAACGATCCAGAGGTACCCTGGACGACCCGGTTGGTACGAGAAATGTGTGAAATTGATTTCACTGTTTGCTGTTGTGAATTATTTGAATTATGTTGAAATGTATTTGATTTACTTTGATATTGTTGTGAAGTATTATGAATTATATTATATTGTATTATGATCGATTACGTATGATTGCTACATGTTATCATTATGATGCATGATATTTTTTTTTGTCATAGTGTTGTGTTGTCTGCTCACTGGGCACGTGGTTTGCTCATACCCCTCTTATTAACATTTTTTTCAGAGTTGACAGTTGAAAATAAATATCTATATAAAGAGTTATGGGTCCTTAGCCCATGATTACCTTTTCATTCGTTCAGGGTAAAGGTATAATGTTTAGGTCTTATTCTAAGTTGTATAAATCTAGAAAATCTCTGTAATCGAGTAGGTTCATTCAATGATGTAATGTGAATAACTGTAGTGTGTATAGAGAACTCGGTTTAGCCGTATTTTCTTATCTTTTGTGAAAAGATGAATAATTCTCTTATTTTAGTTCTTAAATTATGTAATTTAGATAAATTGTATTTAAAAGAATAGTATGAAGCTTAAGAGAAAGATAGTCTTACGGAGGTGAAATGAAATTCACTTTCCGTGCCGGTCACGTGCTCAGATTTTGAGACGTGACATATTCATTAGGTAGTGAATGTTCTGGATCTCAGATAATCATGAAACAAATTTAAAAAATAATTATACATTAGTAATAAAAAGAAAAATTATAATAAATTCAATTTTTTAAAAAAATAGTCGTTTCATGTCTCTTTTCAATCAAAGCAAAGTTTCTCTTTCCATTAAATTATATTAAATTGCAATAAATTATAATATAATATAATAATTATAAATAATAAGTAATATAAATATAAATGTGTGACCCTTTGAATTTCAAACTACTTATTACTTAATTCATCACCATTTTATGTTTCATCGCTATCCTCGAAAAGATAATCCTCTAACGTAATTATTAATTATTCGTTCTTAATGTGTGACCCTGTTGCTGTTGAAAAAGTCCTTAATCGACTTTAAGGTTTCCAACTATCTTTATTTCTTAAATGTCGGAGATTTATTCGTTCGAGACCTATTTGTTACCTTCCCAAACAACAATCTCCGGCATGTTCATTTTGTTGGAAGCATAGATGAATTGATTTGTATTAGAAGACTCCTTCATCAATTAAGAAATTATTTCATGGTTTTCAATCCCTTGACAAAACGCTATGTTGAATTTATAGACGTTTCTAAAAATACGAGTGTTGATATGGGATAATTTTAGCTTATTTCATATTTATTATTTATACCTAATTAATTTTTTGTGTGTTATAGATATCATTTACTATGCTTTCAAGCGGAATGATGCAACAAACGACTATGAGCTTTTGGTTGTGTATAAGACCAATTGGTTTGATAAAAAAGTGATGTTTACCACATTCTCACTTCAAAAGAAGATTTGGGTTGAACCTGAGCAAGATATCATTCTAAAGGAGTTTTTCTATAGTCAATATGTTTCTATACTTGACTACATCTGGTTTGTTGAATCTACACAGTCATGTGTTTATGGCCTTGACTGTATCTTGTCTATAAGCCTTCAGATGTGAAATTTTATCACCTCCAATGCCTATGCCTTTACTGAAGGACAATGTCAAAATTCTGAATTATAATCATAAGGTTATTGTTATGGTGTACGAGAAGAAAAATCAACATCATTATGATATCTACGTGTGGTCCTTTGACTTTGTTTCATGTGGTATCTAGCCTCTTGGTCTTCCATCTTTGAGCTTAGTGATGTGCCTTTACATTATCAACCACACTTTATTTATGCGTGTTAAAATGAGTGTAAACATTAAGAACATAAAGTATATATTTTTTTAATATTATTTATCCTCTTACGTGCATTTTATTGATTTTTTTTAAAATAAAGTATATGTCACGTGTTGCCATTTTATTAGGTACTTCAGGTGAAGTAAAATTCCTCCATGTGATAAGTGATGTGGCAGTCACGTGAGAAATTCAATTAGTATTTCTGTTAATTTTTTGACTATATTAAGAAAAAGGAACATATTTAAAAAAATTGAAACATGTGGAATATATTTGACTAAAAAAATTTAAAAATATGAATAAAAATGAATATAAACATTAGGGATGTGAAGTATATATATATATATTTTTTTTTTAGTACTATTGTTCGCATATCTTGATAGACAAGTTTCACATATTACTTATCATATTTGGTTAGGTTGTTTACTGTGCGTTGGTCTTCAAAGGTCTCTTTGCTGGTGTTGTCACCTTTTTTGTTTTTTTTCAGTTATTGCTACGTACCGTTTACTTAAAGCATTTTATACTATTTCATTATAACTATTTTGTAAGTGTGATGCATTTTCGCTACATATTTCTTTATTTATTCAATATGCCAAGTTAAGAAATACACAATTTAGAGTTTTATACCAAAATTAAAAAAAATACTAAAACAAACAAAATCATGATGTACATCAAATGCAATAATAATATTAGAACCTGAACAAGTATGTGACACAAAATTCACATTTCCATATATATATATATAGAGAGAGAGAGAGAGAGAGAGAGAGAGAGAGAGAGAAAGAGAGTTAGGTAAATGTTTAACATTATCTCACCATGAATGTTAAGAAAATATATACAAACTATTTCTAAATTCTTTTTCAAGAGGACTCATGAGTTTGCAGGCTATTTTGGAAACACTAAACTATTATGAGATATAACTCAATTGAGATAATAACCATATGTCTATCTTCATTCCCCCATACATTAATTGTCTAAATTAAACATGGATCAACGGTGTCTCAATAATAATGCCTTCAACCATCAATTTTCCTTGGTGCTAGTGCTTTGTCCTTCTTATTAATTGCTGTTTTTCATGTGGTATGACCAAATTTTACTGTCTTTTCATCGATTAACGTGTTATATATGCTTGGATCAGGCGAATAAGAACACATTTTGTCTCAATCTGTGCCAAGTGATATATTTAATCCTAATGGTTAAATCATTGGTCACATGCGTTCTAATGAATGCACACACACTCTCTCTTATATATATATATATATATATATATATATATCTCTCTCTTTCCTAACATTGTTTAAACCATATTATAAAGATCTAACGCAACGGTGAAGCATGCTTTGCACTAATTGTTGATGATACTCTTTTAGACGATACACATTCCTTACGTACGACCATTTTCTGCCACAGTAGTCCAAACCGACTTCGGCATGACCTTATCCCAGAACGGTCCTCCTACACCCACTGAAAATATCAGCATTGCCTCTACAGGTTTCTTGCTTTAATATTTTTAAAGTTTATTTGTATTAAATTTGTATGGTAAGCTCAATAAGCTAATGATTTAAGGACTACGCAGCTTCGTCTCAAAATGTATTTTTCTATTGTGGAAGGAGCAGATCCATAATTATTAATAAGATTTCCAAATCTACGGTTCTTTCAGACATTACCAATAGTGAGGTTAAATTTTGTTAAAGAAAACAAATTGTTCAACATCTCTTAATTTGTATGTGCAAATGACGTATTTAATTTCATATTTTTAGTGCCTAGTACAAGAACTAGAAGTGGAAAAAACCAAAAAAACAAAAGAAGCGATGTCAATGAAGCCAATAGTTCACATATTGTTGCCAACAAATGGTCTTGCACACTTTCTTCTTTGACATCCCTAGATGAAGCACTCATCCATGTGACAAGAAAATGAAACAAAGGTTTCTTAATTTCCTAAATTTACTAAATTAAGATTCATTTTGCTCATTAATTTGTAATCTTTTGATTGTATTTTTGTTGCCTTTCCTGTAAAAACAACTTATTTGTTTCCTTTCTTGTTGTTTCATTTGGATTTCTAGATTTCTACCATTTTGATTTTGATTTTTTAGCTTTGTTCTAATTTTCAGATGTTTTTGTAGGGTTGACTTTCAGTAATTGATGGGCTGATAAGGTGAAATAAAAAGGAAGATTCTGTTGCAAAAAGGAAAAAAATTTTTGCAGAGTTTTTTGTTGAAAGTTAAGTTTTCTCCGCTATTAGCGAGGATAAACAGTACCAACGAATTTAGGAGTTCAAATACTTTTTTGGAATTTGGGAAAAGGCGAATTCTGAGTTTGAAAAAGAAGGAGGCACCACTCTTGACCTAGGAGCAAGGAAGCTTGTCTTTGAAGTATCGTTGGAGCCAATTTCTCTACTTCTGACTCAGACTCATGGATCTATCTTTATCGTTTGTTGATTTTTGTTCTTTTGTCATCATGAGTGGCTAATTTTCCATTCTAAGGTTGCTATGAACTGTAGTTTTGAATATGATTTATTATTTCTCTCTACTCTTGTGAATATTAATTTTGTTTACAATTGTTTTCATTCAATGATTAATGTTTTCCATAATCTTGATCAAATTGTGGATTTATTTGTGATTTTGCGTGTTTTGAGAGAGAAAGTAAAATTAAACCAATGAATGAAAAGTTTGAGTCATGAACCTTAAATGTTTAAGGAAATTTATTTGCTAACGATATAGATATATAATCACTAGCTTCATATAATCAGTCATAGGCTTGGTATAAAATTGAAGCTAATACTCATAAGAAATTATAGAAAAATTAGATTAACTCAGTTGAGATTTCAGAGAATCCTTCTAGGTAATGGTAAGTCTTAGATTCTTTTGTATTTCAGTGAGAACAAGAGTGGGATAGAACAACAATTCTTAGGAAGAACGAAAGGGATTAGTAACTCTAGGTCTTTTTAATCAGTAAATTTCCTTAACACTTTTGTTATTATGTTCTTTTACATTAATTATTCTTTGAATTTTATATTCTTATTCAAACTTCATTCACTCAATTGTTTGGTCTAAAAATATATTCTAATTTCTTGAGTAATTGGTAATTCAGTCCTTGTAGAGACGATACTCAAACTTATCATTTTATTACCTGTATAACTGGTATACTTATCGTGTCACCAATAAGGTTTAACTATCCCAAGTGGTTGTCGGATTAACGCTGCTGACAACACTGGACGTATAAAGTTCTACTTCTTCTAATGGAGGTATTAAAATATTATTAGTGATATATTATTATGACTGTTGTTTGTAGATTTTACTTCAAGTATGTAACTGTGACTCATATGTTACCTAGGTCAATATGGCTCAGTGGTAGATGTTACTGTTACTAATGATGGTGACTATTTTTTTTTTTTTCAATCTACACAATTTTTTGTCTATGACCATTTTAGGTCGATATGGCTAAGTGGTCGATGCCACTGTATGTAATGGTATAGTTCTTTTTTTCTCAATTCTATTCAACTTTCAGTCTATGACCAATTCATGTCCTTTGTATATACATGCATGTCTTGACTTATTATATTTCTTTTTGTTAGCGCAAATTAATGGACATATGCCCTTTTCTAAGGAAGGTACGTCATACTTATTTACAATTGCCGGATTAATGTTGCTGCATATTATATTTCAAGTTTCCAACATTCTTTTTTGTTGCCTATTTATTCACATTCCCTTTTCATTGGTTATTTCGAGTATTGGGACATAGGAGATACTATGCACAATTGTTGATTTTGCAATGCAAAGATGTGGTATGAGGAGAGAAATAAAAAGGATGGTAAGACACTTGTCCCAAATTTTTCTGTGTGTTGCATGAAAGGAAAAGTTCAATCACCTTTTATGCAAGATCCGTCACGTATTCTTTTCATGATCTACTTCATGGCATCGATTCAAGAAGCAAACATTTCCGAAACAAGGGTGAAAAGGTCGACGAGGACGTCAATAGGGGGCGTGAACCAAATGTGTATTGTTTAGGTGGTCAAAATGTACACCTGATGAGTAGCTTACTCCGTAATGATGGTGGCCAGCTGTACATGACATAAAGAACGAAAAAGCAAACAGAATTTCTGTCACAAGGTAATATATTATTTTCATATACTTATGTTTGCTTGATAGACTATTTAAGTTTGTAACAACATTGGTTATTTATTTTTAGGAATGGTGATGATGATAGTCCATTTGACGCCACAATAGTGTACGATTTACAGAAGATGCTAGACAAAGAAAATCCTCTTGTAAAATATTTTAGAATGGCCAAAGAGAGCTACTGCAAACCAATGAAGGTATTAATCTTAAAATTAGCCTTATTCGCAAGAGATGCTCTGATGGAAGAAGATATAACTAGCCAACTTCTTCCGAGGCAGCTGCTCTAATCATCGGTGATATTGGTAGCGAAAATGCGGAAACAGATATTATAGTCCAACAGAAGTCTGGTCCACTTCAAGATATAAGTGAGCTTCATCCCCTCTACTTGACTTTGCAATATCCTTTGTTGTTCCTTATGGTGAAGATGGATACAAAGAAGATGTACCATTGAGTGATGAAAATTTGCTATCCTTGGCAAAAAGAGATGCTTGACAATGAGACAACTTTTTGCGTTTCAAATCCAAGATCGTATCAATGAACCTTAGACTATTGTGGGTGAGCAATTTTTGGTAGATGCCTAGACAATGATTGAGTTAGAGAGATTATGCTATATCTAAAACCATAAAAAAAAAAAACTTAAGAGTAAATATTTACAATAGAGGACTCACAGATGTAGTTCTTAGAGGGAAGACTGATCCCTCATCTCATGGTAAATGTGTGATACTACCATCTTCGTTTATTGGTGGTCCACAGTACACCATACAAAACTACCAAGATGCAAAGGCTATTTGTAAGTGGGTAGGACATCCTGATCTATTCATTATGTTCACTTGCAACCCAAAGTGGCCCAAAATTTCAAGGTCATTAGAAATTAATCATCTTAAATCAGAGGATAGACCAAATATCCTATGCAGGGTTTTCAAAATCAAACTTGATCAAATAATCAAGGACATTAAGAATTTGGAAGGGTTGTAGCAAGTACTATATGTTATTGTTGTTTTAATATATAGATTCTCTTTTTTATTCTCTTTACATTTATTATTCCCTCTCACTTTTTTTTTCCAAATAGTTATTTACTCCATTGAGTTTTAGAAGCGGGGATTACCTCATGCACACGTACTGGTGTGTTTCTTCATTAGGACGATAAGTACCCAATTGCTTCTAATATTAATAAGATTATATTTGTAGAAATCCTTGACAATTGACAAGAATAACTTCCCCATTCTTTATGAAGTTGTTAGCAACTTGATGATTCATGGATATATGGGACATAAAATTTCAACTACACTTTATATAATTAATGGTAAATGTTCAAAACATTTTCCAAAGTCATTCAATAGCTCTATCATTATTGATGAAGGTTATTCTCAATACCAAAGGTCTGGTGACGGAAAGGTTATAGAAAAAAATGAAGTTATGTTGGACAATATGTCTGTTTAGTGCATTTTTTAAGGTTTCTTTACATTTTTCTCTATATATATAACCTTTAATTGCTTTAAATTTTTTTCATTTATATGACCTTTGAATTGAACTATACTTTTCTATTTCCTATAGGTATGTTATTTCGTACAACCCAACGTTGTTAACAAAATATCGTGCTCATATCAACGCTGAACGATGTAATCATTCAAGGTCCATATAATACTTATTCAAGTATATAAACAAGTGACACGATAGAGTTACAACTGCATTTTATGAAGGGTTAAATGACGCAAGAAACTATCAAGTGAGAGATGAGATTAAAATGTTTTATGCTTGTAGATATTGTAACCTTGTGAATCAGTGTGGAGGATATTTGGTTTGATATCAATTTTAGGGAGCCCTTTGTTGACATGTTATCCTTTCATTTACCTAAGATGTAAAACATGATATTTTCTTATGATGAGCCTATTGATTCTATTGTTGAAAAAAAAAACTCTTAACAAGATGACAATGTTCTTTGCATGGTTTGAAGCAAACAAATAATATCCAGATGCAAGGATGTTGACCTACTTTGAGTTTCCAACGAAGTTTATTTACAAGATGAACCTTAGGAAATGGTTTCCTAGAAAGACTGGATTCTCAATTGGCAGGTTGTATTATACTCCTTTGAGAAGTGGTGAAGTTCATTACCTTTGAACTTTGTTGAATATAATGAAAGGACCTACTTGTTTTGAAAAAATAAGAATAATTGATGGGGTGATGTATAACATGTTTAAGGAAGCTTGTTATGCTTTGGGATTGCTTGATGATGATAAGAAGTATATTGATGGTATTATTGAGGCGAGTCCTTAGGGAACAACCGACTACTTAAGGCGTTTGTTTGCTCCCTTCTTATAGCCAACACAGTTTCAAGGCCTAAATATGTTTGGGATAAAACATAGCATCTCTTATCATATGATATTTTGCATAGGCAAAGGATATTATTGTCCCATAAAGGTTAGCTATAATTTTTGTAAATCATATGTTAAATGACAAATTATCTATTTTTTTTCACTTTTACATGTTTGTTTATAATGATGTGTTATCTTAATTTTTGTCAAACTTGCTGCTTACCAACAAACAGTTGAAGAACTATGCACTTATAAAGATTGAAAATTTGTTGCAATCTAATGCTACTTCTCTTACTGAATATACTTCAATTGCATTTCCCAATATGAATAAAGGCCGTAGAGTAGGTAACAAACTCATGCACGATGAATTAAATTATGATTGGACTTTTTTCAGAAAAAGAACACTTGGAGCTATTAAAATTGTTGAACAAAGATCAAATGTGTGTTTACAATGAGGTTATTGAGGCTATTATTTTAGATTGTGGAGGAACTTTCTTTGTTTATGGTATGGAGATACTGGGAAGACCTTTTTATGGAGAATGTTGTCAACTTCATTAAGATCAAATGGATTGATTGTTCTCATTGTTGCTTCCAATGGTAGCATCACTTCTATTGCTTGGCGGGAGAACAACTCATTCTCAGTTTCAAATTCTGTTGCATACAATGACGAATTTAAGTTGCAATGTTAAGCAAGGAACTGTCTTAGCTGAACTTTTGATCAACACTAAGCTAATCATATGGGATGAAGCACCCATGATGAACAACATGTGTTTTGAAGCTCTTGATAGAACATTGAAGGACTTAATGAGGTTTTCAAATATAAATAGCAGTACTCAACCTTTTGGTGGAAAAGTAGTAGTGCTTAGTGGTGATTTCCGTCAAATTTTGCTAGTAATTCCTAAAGCAACATGCTAGGAAATTGTCTTCTCAACAATCAATTCCTCCTATTTATGGAAGTTTTGCAAGGTCATGACTTTGTCTCACAATATGCAATTACAAATTGCCAATATAACAAAGGAAAATCAAGAGATAAAATTGTTTGTTGATTGGATTATCAACATCGGTGACTGTAGTTCAGATTATGAAAATAATCGGGAATCAACTATTAACATCCCAGATGATCTCCTGATCAAGGTTGAAAGTGATCTTATATTATCAATTGCAAACATCATATACCCTAATTTGTTGGATAATCTAAACAATTGAAGTTATTTTCAAGAAAGGGTTATTCTTGCTCTAACCCTTAAGGATGTGGATAGTGTAAATGACTATATGCTATCTTTGATCCTTGGAGATGAGAAACTATATTTGAGCTCTGATAGCATTTGTAAGGATGACACAGACGTCGATAGCGTTGATGATTTATACATTCTCGAATTCCTCAATAGTGTTAGACTTTCTAAATTGCCAAATCACCATTTGAAGTTGAAGGTAGGAGCTACAATTATGTTGCTAAGAAATATTGACAAATCTATGGGACTTTGTAATGGTACCAAGCTTATTGTTTCAAGACTGGGAAACCATGTCATTGAGCCAATTGTAATTACTGGAAGTAAAATTGGAGTCAAAGTTACTAATTATGATAAATTAAACTAATTGATATTTTTGTTGTTGAAGGATAATAATTAGTGAAACAAAGAGTGAAAATGTTCACAAAAGTCTTAATGAGAAATAGATTGGTGACATGGTGTTATATGAATTAGTAATAAGAAAAAAAATTTAAGTGTAGTTATTAAATTATATAACTAGAAAATAAAAAGTATATAGTCTTAAAAAAATAATGATATATTTTTTATAATTAAACATTGCATAATTAATTTTTTTTAAAGATTGTTTTATTTTAAGTTTTTGTAAAAAACTAAATAATAAAAACACAAGAAATTACATATTTTAAGATTCATTAACATGCCCACATTTAAAGATGATTTGGACATGTTTAGATAATCAATCTAACTTTAGGCATGGTATAAATTTTGAGGCCAAAATTCGGCCTAAAAATTAGTTGTGAATTGTGAGGTTCTTAGGGCGTGGGTTCGCTACCGATCAAGATCTATTTAGTCATCTAATCATGATCAGAATGAACAATTTCGAAGGATGAAAACTAAAAGCTGATGTTTTATTATTCAATAAAAGTAATGCAATATTTCTGAGGAATCCATCCCCTTTTATATTACATGGGTTACACCAATGGCTACTAACGTTAACGGAAAGCAAACTAACATAATATTAAAATATTACAAAATGACACAAGACTACACTAAGCGATATTAACGTATATAAAACGCATTTGTTCACCCCCTCTTCAAGTTGGAGATTAATGAAAATTACTCAAACCCAACTTAGACACTAAGTGCTGAAACTATGGTTTAGCCAACGATTTGGTAAAAATGTCTGCTAGTTACGAGCAAAAGGGGATATATTGTGGCAGAATCAACCCTTTCTGATACTTTTCGCAAACCATGTGGCAATTTATTTCCAACTGTTTTGTGCATTCATGGAAGGCAGAGATCGCAGTGATGTGTAGAGCTACACTGTTATTGCACCACATGTTGATGGGTTGTGTAAAACTTACACCAAAATCTTGAAGAAGATATGTTGTCCACTGTATTTCACAAGTGGTGGATGCCATACTCCAATATTTTGCCTCTGCTAATGAGCACGAAACGGTACTCTGTTTTTTTGTTTTCCAACTCAATAACATCGGTCCCAAAGAAATACAGAATCCCGTGATTGACCGCCAGCTATCCACACACAACACCTACCTTGCATCACAATAAGTTGTGGGTTGTAAGTCATTTATCATAAGAAAAAACAAAACTTTAGAGGGACACCCCTTAAGATATCTTAAAATATACAATGCTACGTTTTAGTGTTGAAGACAATGTGCCCTGATAAATTGGCTTAATTGTTGTACTACATAGTAAAATTTAGATACAACAATCTATCGATGAGCCTCCTAAATTTTTTTAGGTTTGGTAGCAGTTCGCCCTAGTTAGCAATAAGTTTCAGGTCTTTGGGTAATGAAGTATAGACTAGTTTGGATCTCATAAGCCCTATATCTGTTAGGATGTTGAGTACGTATTTCATTTGATTTATATACATTCCATTTTCATCGCGTATGATCTCGAGTCCTAAGAAATACCGAGCTTCACCCAATTCCTTAACAACTTGATCTCCCCTTCATTATTTCACGTAATTAGTAATCATCCATGTAAATGATTAAAGCAGTATATTTTCCTGATTTATTTTGAATGAAAAAACAGTGATCCGCAGATGACTGCATAAAACCAAAGTTCTGAAGTCTTCTACTTAGTTCTTGTTCCATTGACGGCCTACTGGTTTTAAACCATAAAAAGAACGTAATAATTTACACACCTATCCTAGTCTCACCTTGTCATATCCCTGAGGAGGAATCATGAATACCTCTTCGTCTAAAGTTCCATGGAGGTATGCATTGTTAATTTTATCTTGATGGACTAGCCATTGTTTGGTCGTGGCTATGGTAAGCAACATATGTACTAAGTAATTTTTCATGTTCCAGTTCTTGTCTCATAGCCTGCTACCATTCCATGCTCCTTTTAGCTTCATCATAAGAATGTGGTTCACTAACAGATGATATGTTAGCAAGAAAACCTACATAAGAATCATTAAAACAAGTTGAGACAGTATAAGGGAAGGTGCGTGATGTGTAATCGTGATTAATGGATGTATAGTAAATAGGGAGTAGATTGTCAACTAATGCATTGACCACAAAATCTTCTAACCAACTGGGCCTCCTTCTTATTCTCGTGCTTTTCCTCTGATTAGTTTCCTCCATTTCTTGGACTTGGGCTTCATTGTTCGCAATGGATATATCAGTGGCATCTTTATTAGTAGGAGCACAATCTGGTGAGGTATCATCAATTATGGGCAAAGAGGTACTGTCTTCTGTACTTTGTATTTTTTTTTAAACCCATGTGACCAAAAGGAAAAATGTTCTCATAAAAGATGACATCCCTCGAGACTAAGATCTACTTTGTGTCTATATTATAGAGTTTATAGGCCTTTTGTCCTGGTGAGAATCCAAGTAAAATGTATCTGTATGCCTTGGTTCCCTTTGTGAGGTTTGGTATTGGTGGCATATACCAGGCATCCAAAATTTCTCAAGGTTGAATAGTCTAGTTGTCTCCCATATAAGAGTATTTAACACTGATAAAGGTAACTTGTTTACTATATGCATAGCCATGAGTAGGAAATATGCCCAGAATTGGCTTGTCATAGATGCCGACTATTCCGCCTTGGCTGGTTAGTTTGAGGATTCTCACTTCCCTTCTACCGCTCCGCTTACAGGTTAGATTGACTATTACGACTTTGCCTTTGGCCTATCATGAGGGACCTGGAAAGCTGAAGTAATTACTGGTGTTTTCGTTTCACCACCCCGTTTTATTAAGAGGTGTATGGGGTGGTCTTCTGGTGGTTTATGTCGTGATCTCTTAGAAGGGTCTGAAAATTTGTACTAAGAAACTCCCCACCATTATCTGTTCTCAGGAATTTAATCTTTACTTAAACTGTATCTGAACCATTTTTATAAAAGTGGAGAAAATGATTGTTGTATGTGATTTGTGATTCAACAAATAGGTCCATGTTTCCTGGCTATAATCATCAACAAATGTCAACATGTAGTGTGTCCCTGTTAGTAAGTTTTAGTAATACAGACCCCAAATATCTATATGGACATTGCAAAGATTGTGGAGGCACTGTTCGTTCTAACAGAAAATGGGAGTCTCACTTGTTTTGCCTTGTGACAGGCCTCACACAATTGTAACACCATTTTCTTGTTCTCAGGTATGGTAGAAGAGACTTCGAGTGAACTTATACGCTGTAAAATGGGGAGTGGGGCATATGAAAGCCTCTCATGCCATGTGTGTGCATGTGACAAGCCAGAGTTTAAGGGAAAAGGACTTTCAGTGCATGTTAAAACAGATAAATCTTTAGCATATGGTTGGTCTATACATGAATCTTTGGTACTTGTTATAGCAGATAAATCTTTTGTACATGTGTTAGAGGCTACTTTATTACAAGAATTACTCACAGAACCTTTACATTCTTTATATCTCTACCCTATACAATTCTTATGAATAGAAACGATATTCCTTTCAATTACAATAATAGGCATGCTATGAAAAACATATAGGTTTCCTATTGCTTTGCCCTTTAACATAGTCCCCTTAGTCCTCGAGTTTTGTAGAAGGCAATAAGTAGGGTAAAAAAAGAATTTTGCTTGAGTAGTTACAGTAAGTTTGCTTATAGATATAAGGTTGAATTTAAAACTTGGTATGTAGAGCACATTCCGTAAGATTAATTTTGAAGTCAAGTAAACAGTGCCCTCATGTGTGACGTGCTTAGTGTTGCCATTAGGAAGCTTTATAGAAACATGGAAAGGAATTTGAGAAAGTTTAGATAGTAAGTTCAAATTTGGGCACACATGAATTGTTGCTCCAGTGTCCAATATCCATGAATTAAGACCGAGCTTATCTACTGTGTCAATGGTGACGTGAAGTGTTGTGTTCATAAGTTGTAAATTTGGGAAAATACCTACGTAATCATTAAATTGAGTGATGTTAATGACATGACTCTCATTTTGCATCTTTCCTTTTATTTTGTCTAATTCCTGTTGTAGCCCTTGAAGAAGAGTGGTGACCGAATCTTGCTTAGTCATTGAGTCACCAGTAAGATCAAAGGGTGTTGCTTTGTTGGTCTCTATTTTGACCGCATTCACATTATCCTTTTGTGTTTTGTACTGTTGCCACCACTCATGGTACCTATTGAGGTGAAAGCATGTCTCACGTGTGTGGCCTTGCATATTGCAATAATCACAAAATTTTAGAGCTTTATCATTGTTTCTTTCTTTGCCCTTACCAAAGCTACGTCCTCAGTCTTGGTCATTGCCTCATCCTCTAGTTCTTGTGTTTGCCCCTTGTTGAATCTTGGCCAAGAATGTGTTATTTTCTTGGTTGCCTAAGTAAACTTGGTTCACTTCTTGCTGTTTTTCAACCTGAAGTACCATAGCTTAGGCTTTGTTCACATTAGGTAATAATTCCATGAGCAAGATTTGCCCATAAATTGAGTTGTATGCGTCGTTGAGGCTTGTGAGAAATTGAATTAGCATGTTTGAGTCAAAAGTCTTGGTCATGGTTCTTGCCACACCATAGGTGCGTTCTGGAATAGGAGTCAAACAGTTTAATTCATTTCAGAATTTTTTTAAGTTTTGTATAATATTCGGTGATTGTCACACTTCCTCATGTTACTGTGGAGATCTCTCTTTGAATCTAGTAGAGTAAAGATCCGTTGCATTCTCCATAGTGTTCCCGTAACTCATCCCAAAGTTCTTTCGCAGTATTCACGTACAAAAACGCTTCCACAATGTCTTTAGCTATGTAGTTTAATATCCACAATCGCACCATACAATCAACCTGGATATTTTGGGTGTTTTTCATCGGGTTTCTTGCATTTTTTGTCGAGAAAACCGAGCTTTATTTTGGCTCCCAAGGCTATCTTTACCAATCTTATCCATGTCATATAGTTGTTTCCGGTGAAAGAGGCCATAATCAGGTTCATTCCTAGGCGGTCTGAATTCCATAGGGACATTGGATCTTCTTTGCCACCATCGTTCGAGTCTTTATCGGTCATCTGTGAATCTTTACTAGCCATTTGTGAAGTTACAGAAAGAAGGAAGAAAAAATAGAGAGAAAGAAGGAAAAAAAAAAGGAAAGGGCCATAAAAGGGTTTATGGATAGTGTACACTACTCTGATACCATGAACAGTTTCGAATGGTGAAAGCTAAAAGCTGATGTTTTATTATTCATTAAAAGTAATGCAATATTTTTGAGGAATCTACCCCTTTTTATATCATATGGGTTACACCAACGGCTACTAATGATTTAACGGTAAGCAAACTAACCTAATATTAAAATGTTACAAAACGACACAAAACTACACTAAATGATATAAACATATATAAAACGTGTTTGTTCACAAAAAACTAACACTAAATGTCTTTAAAAAAATAAATAAATCGTTAGCTCTTCCATCGCAATCGAAGAGCTAGTATAGGCACAAATTAACTCCATTACTGAAGCAAATTTGTGCTACTTTTAGGACATACAAACATGACTTTTTCCATTTTCATAGTGACAAGCCTTTGCAATTGGTGGTGTTGATTGTTTGCTTTCACACAAAAGTATGGTTCGTTAGTTCGATCAACTTGTAATTATTAAATTTCTTGGCCCCGATTGTACCTACTAATCGTAGGAATTAATTGTTTTTCTTTTTGTCCCATTGTTATATATAGGCATAACCAGTGTTCCAAAACTGTAACCCACCCATTCAACCAAAAAATTAGTTCGACTTGACCTTGAAAATCGAAGAGGGAAAAAACCGATTGAACTGATAAAGTTGGCCAGTTTATCGATTTAGCCAGTTTGGACTTGAGTTGAGAGTAAGAAGAAGTAGAGATGAAGGTTCAAACCAAACTAGCACCCGAAGCCATCGTTGACCTTGCACACATCCACGCAAACTCTTATTTGCTCTTCGAACTACATCATTCAAGCTCATCTATCGAACTGCAACTTGAAGAGAAGACAAAGTCTTATTATCGAAGAATGAAGAGGAGGCTGAAGTTCTGAGACGCTACGTGACACTGAACCCTATTTTGCCGTCGCCTACCACCTCAAGTCATTGTTGATCATGCACACAGCCACACAAACTACTATTCGCTATTCTCACTTACGGTAAAAATTTGTTGAGACCAACAGCGTGGTAAGGAGTTCTCCGAATTTAACGAATGCAACTGCATTAAAACTTAATATGAAGAGTTTTGTCACTCATGATTTTATCATACTTAAAAAATTTTGAGAGGATGGCTAGACCCTAGGGTAGCGTTACTTTTCCATCAGATTTAGTCTATGTCCGTGGGTCTTAGTGGTAGATTTACTAGAAGTGAATGACAAAAAAATGTCTTCTCCTGCTCTTCGCTGACACACGCCAAAGGTAAGATGCCTTGTTATTGAATATTTTTGCCAGTTACTCAGTGATAGCATTTAGCAATTCCCTTCTTACTTGGACTTCTGATCGAGTTTGTAAATTTATGATCTGACCTTTCGATTATAATTGTTATTTTGTGCAATTAGATGTTAAATGTTATTTTTAGTTGAATTTGTATATTTGCTTTTATAAATTTGTATATATTTTATTATATTTTAAGTATCATAAAAAGAAAATAAGATCACTCAAAAGTTTATCATTTTAAATATCACTAATTTGATCACAAATTCACAATTAGACCATTAGCTTCTAAACTTAAATTTCTTTTGATTCAATGACGGATTTTTTGAAACTTATACATAACTTTTGTTCCGTGTATTCAAAGATAAGTTATCCTCTTCTTAGTTTCCAAGTTTGCAATGCCCTATGCCACCGTGGGTTTTGTAAGAAAATATTTTTTTAAAAAAATTAATCTCAAATTTTTTTAGAAGCCACTCTTTGTATCACAACACATTAGTTTGGGACTTTTAAAAAAAAAGTTTGATGTTATTCTGAAGCTGAAAAAAGTTTGATGTTATTCTGAAGCTGAACTGCTAACACATTACTATGATGGCCTAAAATCCTCACTCAAAACAGTTGCAATTGGGAGGTATCATTTTTTTTAATTAAATTTCCAAATAAAATCCAGAAATATAAAAAACACTATAGTATCCGTGAATGACCACATGAGCAACCTGAGTGCCTTCAATGGTGATATACACAAATTTTCAGGTATTGCAGGACGGAGTTAAACCTTCATAATGAGAAATATGCGTTTGGATCCAGTTAGAGACATCATCTTCCTTCAACCATGCTTGTGACCGTCCTTTCATATGCTTGGAGGGGCCCATTTTCCAGCTTTGAACTTGCTGTAAAAGCTGGATCGCTTTGAAACGACATAGAACACTGCAATCACATGGTACGCAGATGAAATTATAAACAAAACGATTGGTGTACAAAGGGAAAGACAAGCAATTTGTGAAACTCAGGACACCTGGGATCCCGGGAATGACAAAGTTGGGGTCTTTCAGAACATCATGGAGCGTTGTCCTTTCATTTACTTTGATCCATTTAGGAGTGCCTGATGAACACCGGAGATCACATCACAAAAGTGTCGTGTTGCCAATAAGCATCAACCCTTGAAACAACATTACTAGGTCCCAAGCAATTTTATTTTTTATTTTCAGAAATTGCATCCAGGTGAATATCTTATCCTCGCATTGCATCAATCTCAAAATGACGATGACAAGGAATTCATACTGATTATTTGGTTCCATATCTATAAAAGAGAAGAAACCTACAATGTTGAACCAACATGAATGGAGTCCACATAAACATGACTATAAACAGGTACAAGAACTGATTAAAATTTGTAAGCAAACTGATTAAACGTCTGTATGCATGTCGTGATATTATCGAAGCATGAGTAAAAAAGACATCAAAAGTGGACAAATCAGTAAAGGCCTCAGGTTTTACCAAAAGCAATCCAAGTAAATAAAGAAGCAGCAGGATTAAAACAAGAAGGAAAACCATTTGACCATAGACCATCAAAAACTGGTTCAACACAGTTAAAAGCAGCATGGGCTTTCCTCAGTATCCACGTCTTTGGAACCCAAGCGATAATAGTTCAGCACCTTATAAACCACTACAGCAGGTAGCGCAATGGGACATCCAACGAAACTAGACATCAATTCAAAAAGAGGATGGGAGCAACTCCCAAAGTAACATACCTGCGATGACATGGTTGGAATCATCAACTGCATCTTTCTCTTCATCACCAACATTTACCCCATGAGAAGCTCCAGTCCCTTCTAATAAATAATGACGTAGTTTTGCCTTTGATAAACAAACTCCAGAACCAGCCTGATATTACCAGGGCTGAAGGATGAGATATATATATATATATATATATATATATATATATATATATATGTATGTATGTATGTATCTTTGATAATAAACCATCGTTGACATGATTTTTTTTTTAAAAAAAAAAAGAATGTCCAATACAGGTTATGCTGCTGAAAGGTGAATTTAGAAGGCTCAGTTTGCAGTCAAATTGAGTGAAAAGTTCATACAGTTTTAACTACTCTGTAAGACTCAATGAATTGACACATATGGCTTGCAACATCTGCAATTGTCCAGTGTAGATTAAGTGCCTGAACCTGCTTTTACTTTCACTATTTTAATTTTTTCCCATTTAATTTATCTCAGTAATCAAAACAGCTGGTAAATTTGGGCATCAATATGTGTATAATTTCATGTCCACCATTACAAAATTTGAGCATTGAAGCAAATGATAACAATGGCTTTGCCCAACAGAAATATCAAATCACTTGAATGAGATAAACACCAGCATATCTGAAGGTATCCGCCCTCAGTTTTAATGAACTACACATAAATCTTTTTCAAGTGGAAGGTATTACTGACATGACCTTCCATATGAACTCCATGTGAAGTTCAACATAACAAAGAGTGCCAGATACTCATGAATCATGAATAAACAAGTCCTTCAAACAAAAATACAATTATATGGCAAGAAAGTAATCAAACCAACATACCAAAATTTCCAATAAGAACCTACCTCATAATATAATTCAATAAATTCACGTTTGTAATTGTTTTTGTCATCCCATGGCAGTGGCTGATCTTCAGAAAATATGTTTGATGGTTAAGAGCATAACAAGTATACATATATATATATATATATATATATATTTAATACAACTCGTTCACATATAAAGCAAATAAAGCAATTTATAGAAAAGGATATCATATCAAGATGAACTGTTAACATGTCAGTCTCACAGAAATCCTCAATGAAGTCACTGGACATAACCTCTGCATACAGTAGAAGAACAGGCCAATGAAGAATATTATTTTTGTCCAATACTGGCTTTTTTAGTCCAGTGAGTTCTTGATACATTGCCTTCCCAATCCTCAAGCCTCTATTTTCTATTGCAGACACTAGCTCCTGCATGGTTTAGTTCAAACAAAAGATATTGGCCTTAGGATAATAACTCAAAGACCATGCACGAAGGAAAAGATTAGAACCTTTGCTTCTGTAACAGCTTTGGAGACTTCAGCCTCATGCTTTTCATGCTCTGATTTCTTCTGATCAATCTGCTGGCCAAGTTTCTTCAACTCTTCATTATTTGGGTCCAACTGAAGGCCATTTTGACAATGGGATTGTGCTTCAGCCAATAAATTTAGTGAAAGAGATGCTTTGACAGCTCTGTAAATTGCCTGAACAGTGTTGGTATTGGTTTAAGAATAAAACTTTCAAACTTTCCAAGTGCAGTGTTGTTTAAATAACCTTAAAAGCATTACTACCTTAATATTTGAGGGGCACAACTTAATTGCCTCCTCAGCATCTGTCAGAGCACGTCGATAATTTGCTAGTAGCAAATTTACATGTGCTCTATTTGCAAAAAGAACTGAGTTCTCAGAGTCACTTAAGGCTTTCTGATCTATTGCCCTTGTGTAACAATCAATAGCATCAGAATAGTGCTTTTTACCCATCTTGACATATTGATTACCCTTTTCCTGAAAAGAGAATTGAAGGGTGAAGAAACCAAAAAGATACAGTAAGGTACTAAAACTGAAGAGACAAAAAATGCTGCCAGTATTCAGCAAGTTACTCAATACAACTTGAAGCAAGTCTCCACCATCTAGCCATATTGTCTAACTAAACACAAATTATAAACCTTACAAATTATTTGTCATCTTTACTGCTGTTGCTTGAGAACTAAGCTCCAAAGAAACAACTAGTTTTCCATCTATTGACGACATATTATCTGTGGTAATTACTTCACAGTCCATTTTAAAGTTTCAACCTGTCTTGTCAGGTATGACAATTTGACAAAAAAAGAACAATTCTTATGCAGTGGACAGGTCCATTCCCTATCTGTCAGATTTTCACCTTGTTTTATCACCTTCTCCTAGAGGCTACAACTACAGATCATCCGGTGCTTCTGTGAAACAACAGGGATCAGACTCTAATATGATACCCAAGCATTATGAATCATTTAACCTCGTTTTTCTTCAATACGTTGTAACTACTTTTCAAATATGAAAGTCAATGTTGACAAATAAATGACGCTTGAAAGCCCAACCAACCATTTTATCAAAGACCACATTCCAAAATACACTCATCAAAACATTCTGTAGAGCGTGCAAATTCCACTATTTCAGCATCAAATACATTCATCAAAACTTTCGCATGCATACATAAACCCATCATTCAAAATCTCAAAATTCAATTTGACAGTCGACAGAAAAATTCCAGAAGAAGCAGACCGCAAATAAAAGAAAACAGATAGGTACACCCAGTCCTAGCATACAACAAATTGGAAAACAAGGTTCGAACTACAACGTGTCACAACAAAGTCAGCACCCATTCAGCTAACTCTAGCATATCGGTTGTCGTTCATGGTTATAAGAAGAGAAATTAGAAACCTTTCAAAATGAATTCCAGAGGAATGCCATGGGCCTTTAGCAGTAATTAAAATCTATCAAAAAGTTCTATGTAGACAAATGGAAGATAGAGAATACTGATGAAGAGAGAAAAAGAGACCTTAAGTTCAATGGCAGCAGACTCTTTAAGTGCAGCAATAGCATCAAGGTCTGCTTTCTCCTTTTCGGTCAAGGGCTCCGAACCCTTTTCCATCCACAGCGCCATCCTTATTTGCCCTTATCACTCTGTTCGCCAGGTGATGCGGTGGCGGAGACAGACTCTTCACACTCCCTTCGGCACTGGTTACACACGCGCTCCGCCGTACGAGAGCGGGGGGAAAAAAAAAGCATTTTTTCAATACACTTTGCTCCATTAAACCTTTTTATTTATTGAGTTTCAACTATAAAAAATATATCACTTCTCTAAATTTTTTATTTCATGTAGAAAGGCCGTTCTGCCCAATAAACGTTAATTTGAATAGTAGACAATGTTGATTGAGATAACAAAATCTTCATCTCAATTCAATTTGAACACATAATTTGAAAAACAAATTAAGTTTACATCATCAAGGGGAAATTGTAACATCATCAAGTGTTTGTTCTTATCTTGTATGGTCAACATCTAATATATAATAGAATCTGTAATTATATACAGAACTTCAAATATTTATTATACATTATAATAAATTATAACAAATCTTATAATAAAAAAATATGATAAAACAAATTAAGTTTACATCATCAAGAGGAAATTGTAACATCATCAAGTGTTTGTTCTTATCTTGTATGATCAACATCTAATATATAATAGAATCTGTAATTATATACAGAACTTCAAATATTTGTTATACATTATAATAAATTATAACAAATCTTATAATAAAAAAATATGATATTATTTCACATAACTTATTTTAAATTATATAAAAATTTAAAAATTTTAATGACAAATCTTATAATATAAATCTTAAAATATATAATAATATAGTCTTTTATTATAAGATTTGTTATTGTTTAATATGCATAATATATTTTTAATAATATTTAAATTTATATTATAATAATAATTTTTAAATTTATATGTAATTTAAAATGTATTATGTAAAATAATGACATATTATTTTATTATAAAATTTGTTATTCATTTATAATATATAATAATTTGTATATATTATTTTGATATTTTAATAATTTAAAATATTAAAATATCAAACAATAGTCAAAACTAGGTAAATAAAAATATAAAAATATTTTTATATGCATAATATATTTAAAATAATAATTAATTATATTATAAGATTTTTATTAAAATCTTTAAATTTTTATATAATTTAAAATTAATTATATAAAATTATATCATATTCTTCTAGATTTGTTATGGTTTATTATAATGTATAATAAATATTTTGATTTCTGTATATAATTAGAGATTCTACTATATATTAGATGTTGACCACATAATACTTGAAAAAATACACTTGGCCTAATGGCCAAAAAGCTTTTTCCCTCCCTGATGGGTTCGAATCCTATTGTTGTAGTCATTTTTAATTAAATCCAAAGTGAGTGCTACTTGTCACAACCTAATTGGCTATGTTAGGAATGGTAGAGAGTTGAACATCCTTTTTTATCACCATGACCCAAACCTATAAGACCTTCTATCTAACCCATATGACCTGTTAGTTCTATTTATTTAAAGGTTTTCAAGTCATGTGGGTTGGGTAGAGAGTCTTATAAATTTGGGTCACAGTCATGTTTTTGGTGATGTAAATTTAGTTCGTCCAAATAAATTGTTAATATGTTCAAATAGAGTTAACATGACATTTTTATTATTACAATGAACATTAATTATTAATCAAACTAATGAATTATTGGATGAAACAATTTTTTTTGCACTAAGTAAAATGTTTCGAAGAATCTCTTATTGAGTTTTATAATTTATAGGGATTAAGAACAAAGTGCATTTTTTTCTTTTTTCTTTTCCCCTTTAGATAAAAAGGTTGAGGTTTTTTAATCTAGTTTTTCACATATAGACATAGTCGCGTGGGTATATGAATATTGTAAAATTTACTTGAGTATGAGTGTAAATATTTTTTTAATGAATATTTTCAAGTTAAAATTGAGTTTGGATAATATAATAGCTTGTTTATTTCAAATTTGTCTTAAAATTATAACGGGGTAGATTCAGTTTTGTTTTATTGGATCACACTGATTTCATGTTCACGTTTAGCTTAGAAGAATCTTACCAAATTGCCCGCATCGCATTGCTACTCAGCAAAGAATCCAAGTCAATACAAAAATGTACACATTTCAGGACCGAATGTAAATTTCATTTCATGAAATTTATTTATGGAAATATTCATATTATGTTGCTAATTAATTTCAAATGATTATGTTTAAAAAATACGTTTTATTGAATTTAATTCATTTTAAAACAACTACTCAGTTTAAATGATTATTTTTCGATACAATCAATCTTCAAAATGTAATACCCTTTTTCTGCTGTAAATTAATCAAGTAACAAACTTTCAGAAAAAGAAATTAAATGCTCACAAATGCAGCAGCTGCTCAGACTAGGACAACTCTTGGGTACGTTTCAAAAATGCATTGCTTCTTCGAGTACCAGAAAAAGAAATTGCCTCAGAATAATTGACATCACTTATCATTATTAGTTTTCCTACACTTCTTTACAGCGACTATACTACCAACGCGAGTTGATGAATAGTGAGCTTCAAATGAAGACGCAGGCAATATTACTCAAATCTGAGCAGATAGATATTGACACAGACAACTAGCCGCTGTAGCATCGTTCAGTTTGAGCAATTCTATAGTTGCTTGCATAAAAGCTGTATAAACACTCCATCGCTCTAATCTTGTCAGCCCCATCATACAAAAGTGAAGTTCTTTACATGGTTGTACTTTTAATTCTTTCCCGACCGTTGAGAACATTACTACTCGCTCTGTATGTGCATGACCATTCCATTAGCTTTCACAATCAAAATAGAAGCATGCCCGCATTAATCGGGCTAAGATCAGGTGATGGGATATCCAGAAAAGATTGAAAAGCAGCATCAGCATCAGCACCAGCTACCCCGGAAACAGAATCTTCCTCAAAAAGCCAGTTCTCGATATCAAGTACATTGGACTGGACACCAGACTCCTCCATAATGGGTGGTTGGTTTATAGACACTGAACTTTGTACATAAGAACTCTCAGTGAGAGGTTCAATGCTTGGTCTTGGAGTGTCAAAAACTGAAGAATCTTCCTTCCTGGTAGTTACACTTTGCTGTTGGAAGGCATCAGGACTTGGATTTCCACAGTGAGTAGTATTTTCACTGGCGTTTTCATTTTGACATACAAGATGCTCATCCCCATTGTTATTCAGGCAAGCTACATAACTAGGAACTTCATTAACCAGAATGGAAGGTTGATAAATGTTCTGGCTATCGTTTGATTGGGTCAATGGCTGACTAAATACTTGGGTTTCAGAAATCACGGTATTTCCACTGACACAGTTCAGGGTGGGTTGTGCAGAATTGGGATGTGGGTATGGCAATAAATTGTTGGTGGGCCAAATATCATTCCACATATTGTCATTTCTGTCATCAGATAATCCTGTTGTAGCATATCTGTCATACTGCTGTGCTAGATTGACATGGTCACTGTGGCCAGTTGAATCATGAGCAGAATCGTTCACTGACAGAGTTGCCCCATCATTGCCTACCCACTTGGAAATCATACAAGACCGATTGAACCGAGGACGTAAACTAGCTACACCTTGTCTTCGGTCCCTTCGGATGGTATTATTACGTACACCCAGCAACTGCCCAGAAACTAGATGGGGCTGGTATCTGACTCTGGCCAAAGTAGATCCGGACTCCTGACATCTCCCACGGATTGTGCCACTTGGAACTGTAAAAATGGTGGTTGAGGAGCATACAGGGATGGCATTTGGCCTCAAGACCTCATTCTGCATGGTCGAATCTAGTAAGGAGGAGCAAGCACGCAATACAGTTGGTCCAGGGGCCCGACTTTCTTTTGAGGAATTCCATGAGGAGCGCATATGTCTTGCACTTGCCCTGGATGCCTGAGTCTGCATTTCGGAATTTTCAGATAATCGAATGATACCAAGTGGCAGAACTTGGTTACATTGGGGATGTGTCATAGAAGGTGAAGAATCATTAGTTGGAGCTGGCAATGGAGCACTCTTGCCCAGCTTAAAATTTTTCCTCTGAATTTTCCAAATCTCAGCTTTATCAGTTGCATGACAATGATCTGTACTGGAGATGCCAGTGTTCCACTTCAGACATGGGGCTAGTAAGTCACAGACATAACAATGGCACTGCATGTCAGAAAAGACAGAAATAAAAGCATTACAAATAGACAATAGATAACATATTAAGAAACAATGATACTTTAAACAAGCTCAAACATAACTGCTAAATTTTAACATAGCAGTTAAGGACTTAAACCTGATCGCAGTGACTCTCATGAGGGGTGGAAGCAAAAGGAAATTTGGCACAAAGATGCCGGGGATGAGGATAGTCTCTACATGCAATCTGCAGGCCAAATTTTAAAAGAAGTTATAAATCAGAACTACTTTTTCAATTTAATAATTCAGAATTTACTTCAACTACACTATCCAAAATTAGCAAAGATAAGGAGAGAACAAGTTTGAATAAACAAGTTCTTGCATAATTAAAAATAAAATAAAATCTAGGAGGAGGTGGTGGATTGTATAATACACAACGAGCAAATCATAAATGATAACGCTACACCAGAACCAAATGCCCCAAATAAAAACCTACATTTTTTAAAACCCAATTTTGAGTAAGTATAATATATCTATATCATCCTTAATCATGAAAGAACATAGAGTATTATTATTACAATTGAAGACCCTTTCATGCTACTGATTTCTTCCTTAAACTCTGGGTAGAGGTAGCAACATTTACCCATCCCATACCTTCTAGGTCTCAATCAGGACCAGCAATTCAATATTCATTTTCAATCCTTGAATGTGTTCATTCAAAAAACTTTTTCAAATGCAACAGCCAAGGTGAATAGCTCAGGAGACAAGTCTTCAGCTATCTCAAACTTCCTTACATCTTCAGCCATCTCAAACATTCCTCAACTGGGAATACCATGTCCTGCAACAATTTGCCATGTGGCTAAACTTGGCAATGCTGTACCTTTGTGCTGTTCAAATACTATGGATCTAACTTACAATGGACTGGAAGAATCAATAACCAGAAAAACCAAATGATATGACAATTCAAAGGTACAAATCGCACTTTGCATCATAGCATACACATAATTTAATCAACAAAAAAGCTCATTAGTCACAAGACATCCTTGTCACTCCATGAAACAATTAAGGAAAAGGCTTCATATATGCCAGCTGGATAAGACAACATGCACCTAACCAGTACATCCAGATTAGGTAAAAAATCTCAGACAACTCTTGCATGCTTCAGAACAGCGTTACAAGAATGCCAAGCAACAAAACCATTAAGAAGTTTTAAAAAATAAGTTGGTTCTTCATAGATATTTTAGGTCACAGAATACTGCTATGTCATGCATTCCTAAATTACCATCCTAATTTTTATTTTGATGCATGGCTTAGCATTGCAGGGTAAAATAGCATATGCAAGCAGCATGACTGAGCAAGAGTGCAAGACAACCAAAAAAGTGTGCTATACTTCACAGAAGTCAACCACAACAGACAGTCAGTAATTAATGACAACTTCCACTTTTTATAACTCAGCTCAATACATTTACAATGTGTTGTTATATTCAGCAACCAAAAGCATTAGTGTTAGGCCAAATCAAGTATCATTCCACTTGCTCTTGTGTTGTATTTGGTATGGAAAAGTGAAACAAGGTCATCTATAATAAATTCATGGCCTCATGGCACTATAAACTCCACTTCTATCATCAAGTATTCAACCCAACTAGCAATAAAGAATTGCAAGTTGTTTAAACTTTTATTTTGTAATATAATTGATTTGCGTGCCTCAAGCACCTTAATTGGCATACACAGGTATTTATACAGAGCTAGCATAATAAAATGCCAATCTAGAGCACATTAGTATATGTATGCTAATAACCTAAATTATATTGTCAACTTCTACGTCATAACTGTTCTGTTCTCTAACACTTAATAACTAGTACATATTTTGACCAATTATTTTACCACAAAAGGCTTAAGCCTTAAGCTCTTGATCAAACTGAATGAACTAATAGTAGTGATTGAGAAACCAACCGTACAGTTGCATTTTGTAACAGTGTCAGAAAATCTGAGAGACAAACAGGAAGACAAGATATCAATTATATGGCACTTGACAGGCAAACCACCTAGTAAACTTGTCCAATTGAGCAGGTAAGCACACATGAAAGTGGCATCTAATTAGTTTTCACAATTTTCAAATAAAACATGGTTTGAACAGAACATTTACATACATTAAAATACATACAGAACAAAAAGAAAACCAGTACTTGGCTGAAAATGTGGAACAAAGGAGCACCTGAAAGGGAGAAACAATGGCTGCAGATGAAATCCGTCTCTCAGAAAAATGATTAAGATGGATATAGAAAGCAACCCCTTGAAAGCCACACAACTATATGCCCCCATAATACTAGAAGGTTAAACTATTTTCATTGCCTTGTTGAACCAAGGCTGGGAAACAAACAAGTAAATATGCAACATGATGCAGTAAAAAGGAGCCTTGACCCAAAGAAATGCATAACTTACAATAACATATAAATGCCAATTTCACGCCAATCCTGAAAATGATGTTGCTGCCAGATATAAAGGAGGGGATGTAAAAGTTAAGCCTATAAAGAGTACAACACACGAGAGAAATAAAAGATATCCAGACCTAGACATCAAGTATATTCTTATCTGGAAAAAACCTTAATGACCTTTGCCATTGATTTTTTAATGATAGAAGCTATACTAATACAAATAACATAATCATTTGAGTTTATTGTGGTCACTGATGTTTCCTATAAAACTCAGAAGATTAAGTGTTAAACCAAGATTTAATAGAGTACAGGAACTATAATTCCCATAATTATATATGAGTCATATGACGGCACTACAAAAATGGAACTGTACCATACACAACCCGAGACACTTTAAAGTGCACTTGGACACCACCTTGCTTCTTTGAATAACAATATAGGGCCTGGCTCTGTCTCTAACATAATCAAGAATCACACTTCCCCAAGGCAATATATTCTCTTAAAAAATGTACAATATCTATGCCATCGAGTTGATTTTTTAATGTTAACCTGTTCTTGTGTGGAGATCAGGGAAAATGTAATTCCCTCTTGTCGCCAGTCTTTTCCATTAACAATTAAAAGGCCAAGAATAAAATTGCCATAAGCAATACGACAATAATTTCAACAACACACCTGGCCCTTCTCCCCAACTATGAGCAACTCGTCCGACCCAGCTGCCTCCTCGTTCACTGACGTAACCCGGTTTTCTGGGTCACCATCCAGAACTACGCAATCATCATCCGCATCCTTCACGGACGGCTTCGATGACTTTGACTTCGGGCGGGGCTTCACCTCACCGACGACGATAACCTCGTTGGAGTCGTCTGATTCGTTATCAGAATCGCCCAGAAGCTGCTTAATCCAATCATAGTCGAAGCTTTCGGGTCCCTCCACCAAACTCGATTCTTCATCGGAGCTTATATCCAATACGATGGGATCCATACCGAATTAGCCCCCAAAAACTAGGCTTTCCCAGAAACCGTAAAAAGTTCAATTTTGTCGTGCAAACTCGAGTTGGAATTGCACAAATTTTGCTGGATAATCTAACTGTATAAAAATTGAAATAAATTACAAAATCTTATCGGGATATACTCGAGTTGAAATAAAAATGTGCTCGGGATATACATTTGAAACAGATGAGGGACGATGTACATAAGAAAATTTCTAAACCCGCCTTCCAGATTTGCCAGGAATTTTCTCATCCAAAATAAAATTTTGGGCAAGATGAAGGTAGAATACCATAATTTCACAAAAACAGATTCAGGAAGGACCTTTGGGGTGTCTAATTAAAAATTTAGAAACTACAATCTATAAAAAGTGATATCATGCAGGATATTTGCAGAATCCCTTCGAGATTGAGAAGTGGGTGAAGAATGAGAGGAGGACACTGGAGTGGGAAAGTAAAAGTAGCAGAAAAACATCAACAAATATATATATATATATATATATATATATATATATATAATCAATCTGTGACTGGAAAGGTAAAATCTACTAGGGTTTGCAGAGTAACTCTTTTGATTTGGTGAAAACCAAAAGAAAGGAAGGTAGAGTTCTTTCCTTTTTTCCTTTTCCTTCCTGGGCTTATGAGAGGGGGTAAAGTTTGAAGGTCTCTTGCGCCTCTCGCTGGAAAATACGGAGGAGAACGCCGCCGTTTCGATTGGCTGGGTCAGTTGCAATTGCATGCAAACTTTTGCGGACGGGACGGTGCCTTTTTTTTGTTTTTTTGAATTTTTTGGATTGTGAAGGGAAATTGTAAAGTGTGAAGAAATAGCATTTTGGGTCATCCCACAAATGGAAATGTGAAGCCCAATGCAGTACCATTGATCCAAAGAAATCATACAGTGTCTCCAAGGCTTTTACATGATATGAGAAACAGTTGAAAACATACGTTGTCTTCTTACATTCCACCATTTAAAATTATGTGAGATAACTTGTAATTAAGGTAAATGATTATGAGACAACTATGTGTTGTAATTGTAAATAGTGTTTTACTATAATTACCAAAGAAAAGAAAATCAAATTCAACCTTACATGTGATCTTATTATATTTTTGGAAATATTTACAATCTTCCTTTATTTTCAATATTATTTTTATTTATATTGTGACAAGTAAATGATTTTTACCTAAACCTATTATTCAAATCAACTATGATTTAGAATAATTGTGTAAATTTTGTTAAAAAAATTAGGTAACAAAATGTGAATGAAAAGCAGTATTGAATTATTTTAGGTTTAACACTTTATTTGTTTATATTCTCACAAATAAAGCCCTGCTGTCTAAAATTTAAGACTAAACTTAACTGAGTTTAAAATTTAATCGGATCTTTTGGCTAAGAAGGAAGAAGGTATCAGGAACCACAAAAAATCTTTTTGGATTCACCACCATGTGTACTCTTAGTCTATTTAGAGTCCGGATTTGCTGCTGTGCATAAGTGTGCTTTTTGTCGCTTTTCACTTTTAGCAACGGTGTTTACCGTTGCTAAACGTTATTGTGGCAAATTTTTTTGTTGCCAAAACTTTCAGCAACGGTAAAAACCGTTGCTGAAAGTGAAAAGCAGCAAAAACAACCATTTTGCACAGCAGCAAATCCGCTCGCGCCTATTTACAAAAGTTGGGATAGTTTTTGCTTTCTTATTTTCTGTTTTCTAATCGGCTTATTTTATATTGTTGTAATGATTATATACATGATTGTTTTTTGTAATCTTTGTTATGTCTAATATATATTTCCCTTTTCAACAAAAAAAAATTAATTATATATTTTTCAATAAATCACCTGACAAAATTTAAATGACATTAATGTTGAGTAATTTTTACTAAATGAGTACCAAAAATAAACTCAAGGATTAGATCGAGATAAGGAAAGGAAAGACTTTTAATTAACGTGATTGATGGCAAATTATTGTGTCTCAAATAATGTACCATTTCATTTATTTAGTGTGCGATTAGAAAAAAGTTTGGCAAAATGTAATTTGGGTAAACCACGATGTTGGGTAAATTTAAGTTTTGATGAACGTGATTTATATTTAAAAAATAGTTAGGTAAACTTATGTTTGTGCAGACCATGAACATGATTTATATTTAAATATTAATTTATATAAATACTTTTGAATGTGTAATTACTAGAAAATACATAAATTTTATATTTTATTATTACCAAGTAATCACTAATTAATAATTAATTTTGTCATTTGTGTAAAAATTATTAATTAAATTACGTAATAATTAATCATGTATTATCGTGTCAAAATACGTTATTATTTACTAAATACTAATTAAATTAATAAAAAATTACACTTTATTCCATGAACTTTCTCCCACGTGCAGAAAATTTTCATGAACTTTCAAACTCAGCAGATCACCTCCATGAACTTTCAATTTTGTCCAGAATACCCCTTCAGTCAATTGACCATTAGTCAAACTAATGGTCAACGCTGACATGGACTATAATCTGTCATGTCAACAGTAAATTTTATACCTCACATGCCATGTCATCGTTAATTTTTACACTTCACATGTCATATCAGCTTTCTACCATGTCATCTCTCTAATTAAGCCCCAAACACGCAAAGGCGCCTAATTGAAGCCTTAACAGTGTTCTCTTCCCGATGGCCTAGACACACGAAATCAAAAGACAAAATCCATAATTCCTTTTAAAATCGACCAGAGACACGAAATTGCTAAAGCAAGACGAAAAAAAGTTATAATTGTGAACAAAGACGAGGAAGACGAAGCCATAAGGAAGACAAGTGTAGAAAGGCAGAAAGGTGATCTCGTCAAAGTCGTTCTCTTGACGTGTTATCTTCAAACACTTTGTCAGCCAAGGATAGAAAGGTACAAGTGTGGTATTATATCTTAGCATAACATTATAGACGACCCATGTAGCTTTATTAAATTGCTTTGTAGAGCTTTGGTAGTGACCTGTTGATGTTAGTGGTCCCCCATTAATAAGTTTATGGTTTTTATCTATATTTCCATCTATATACCAATGGTGGGTGGGTCCAGATGCAACAATTAGTGTATATATATGATTTTGAAATTATGAATTCTATTATGTTGTTGCTCAATATGAATTCCAAAGAAAATTCAATTCCACACTGAAATAAAATTATGTGAATTCCAATTTGAAATTATGAATTACTTACAATACAATAATTTGAAAATATCAATATTAAAATCTAATAAGGAAAGGGTAAATGACATAATGATTTATTTCTTATAATGTGCATTTTATTTATTGTGCATTTTATATTTTATTTATTTATATTTGAATTGATTTATAGTATTTGCAATGTTTAGGTGCCAAGCTACCATGAGAACTATAACATTAAAGGTGCACTATAGAGGGAAGTTAGTATTTTTCCCTTCTATGTGCTATGTCGGGGAGAGGAAAGAGGTGACTGAGAATCATGACTCTGATTGCATCACAGTCACTAACATCATATCCTTTGTAAAAGAAAGTAGTTATAATATTGAGGCTGATATGTGGTACAAGTTCGATGATCAAGATATGAGCATCATTGCCCTGTTTAAGAATGATGAAGACATGGTTCAAATTTTGGAGAAGCTTGAGGCAAAAAGACTTCATGGTGTTCCAGGTGTATATGGACCACAAGGTTGGAGAACCATCTTTGCCTAGTGATTAAATTGAAGAAGGAAGGGTTGACCAACCAAATAACATTGCAAGTGAGAGTGCCCAATCTAATGCTGAGGAGGTGGACTTGACCATGTGTGACTTTCCAAATAGCGAGGCCAACCAACCTAACTTGTTCATTGACAACCTTAGTGTTGAGGTTGAGAACGAGGTGGATGAATGGATATCACATACTGTGACTACAATACCAATCACTACACGTACTGAGGTTATACCTATTGTTAATGATGCTACGTGGGATGGTGATGCTCAATCAGAGTATGGTCATAGTGACGAGTTGGTAAGCTTGGACAGGTCTTCTGATGAAGGTTAAGTTAAGAGGCCTAAGTACCAAACTTTTAATGAGAAGATTGACTTCAGTATGCCTATAAATCTTTATGTCAGCTTAAAGTTTGGCAAGTTCAAAATCTACACAAATGCACTAAAATAATATGCAACTGAAAATGGGATTGATTTCAAGTACATAAAGAATGAATCAAAGATGATCACAATTGTTTGCAAACAAGAATGTGGATGGAAAATCCATGCTTCTCAAATACAAAATGGTGAAACTTTTCAAATTAAATTATTTCATGGAAAAGACCATAGTTGTAGATGCTTAGGGTAAATAAGAAAGTGACCTCAATATGGTTAGCAAATAAATATGTCGAGAATGTCAAGGATAAACCAGATTGGAGAGTGACAACATTTGCTAACCAAGTACTTAGGGACTACAATATTTCAATCTCAAGTTTCCAAACCTATCGAGCAAAAAGAAAGGTCATTGCAAGATTTAATGTGGTTATGATCAACAATTTGTTAATGGGATTATTGTGAGGTTGTTAGGCAACATAACCCTGAAAGTACACTTAAGGTTAAGCTAGAGGGATCTCGACTCAAGAGAATGTATGCTTGTCCAGATGCATGCAATAAGGGATTCCTTGCAGAATGTCGGTCGATCATATGTGTAGATAGATGCTTTCTCAATGGAAGCTTTGGTGGACAGCTTCTAAGTACCATTGGGAGGGATGACAATAAGAATATGTACCCTATAACAATGTCATTGTTGAGGTATAATGCACCAATAGTTAGGAATGGTTTCTTGACTTACTCTTTGACGACATTGGGAGGCCAACCGAAAAATGGTGAGTAATTATGTCTGACATGCAAAAGATACGTGCAAATGATTGTCTTTTTTCTATTTTGTGAATGATTTTTTTCTTTTATTTTTAAACTGTTTGTTACTAAGATTGCATACTTATGTAAATTCTTTTTTTATTTGAAGAGATTGCAAAATGTGTTGAACTCCATTGGGTGTGATCATTGTTTTTGTGTACGACATTTGTATGCTAGCTTCAAGAAGAAATTTGGTGGTCAAAGTTTGAAGAATGAATTGTGTAATGGTTGTCGAGGCATCACGAGACATGAGTTTGATCACTGCATGAACTTGTTTAAGGCACTTGACAATAAATCATATAATTGTCTAATTAAACATGATCCCAAATTGTACACCTTAACATGTATTCAACACTAATGTTAAGTGTGACATTGTGCAAAAAAATATTATAGGGGCGTTCAATTTATTCATACTTGAGGCTAGGGATAAGCCAATAATCACCATGTGTGAAATCATTCGGAGGATGTTTATGAAGTGGTATACCACAAAGATTGAGGTCATGGAGAAATATAAGAGTCAAATATGTCCAAGAATCTAAACAAAGTTAGAGCACACCAAGGATCAATCACGAAACTTCATATGCTATATAGTTGGAGACGAAAGGTTTGAGGTCAAAAGTCCTTAGAAACGAGAAATTGTCAACTTGCATGAAAGGACTTACACGTGTAATTGTTGGGACTTGACCAGCATACTTTGTGGACATGCTGTTGCAGTCATATACAAGATGAGAGATATTCTCAAAAACTATGTCCATCATTGGTATAGTAAGGATGCTTTCTTGCAAGCATAGTCCAATGTGGTAAGTCCTGTACCAAGCGATGTATATTGGTTGAAGACAAGTTATAATCAGATATTGCCTCCCCAATACAAAATAGCCCTTGGTAGGCCCAAAAAAAGTGAGGAAAAAAGTCACAGATGAGCCAAAGAACTCCTTATTACTCATAAAAGATGGGTCTACATTGAAATGTGTAATTGTGATATAGTTAATCACATTACACGTGAATGCAAAGGACCAATAAATCCCACTTGAAAGATATATAAGAAGTCGAAAAAGGTGAGTCAAGCCTCGATTACCCCACTCACAGTTAGTAGTTATGCATATTGTAGTTCATAATCATAATTGAAATAATTTGAAGTTATTAATGTGTTACTATTTGTGTAGACAAGCCAACCATCATCTACGCGAAGCACTCAAGCATCTGTGCAAGGAGATCGTGGTCACATCATATGATTTTGGGTTATAAGTAGTATTTTGGGGCCCTTTTTGTTATAATGTAACTCTTGTGCGCCTTATTTGGTTGTAATTTGTGATTTTTGGGGCCTTTTTTGATATAATGTAACTCTCATGCAACTTTTTTGGTTGTAATTAGTGATTCTGGGGCCTTTTATTGATATAATATAACTCTTGTGCACCTTATTTAGTTATGCAACGATGCCAGAATAACAAAACCACAACTCTATCATACCAATCACAAAACAAGGCAGCAAATCAAGTAGCAAAAAAGACAAGCTACATTTCAAGAATTAGTGAAAAATATTCACGCTGGAAAGGACAATGGGTTCATATTGCTGAAATCTAAGAAATCTATCATGCCAATCACAAACTAGGCAATAAAAGAGAAAGCTACATTTTAAGAATTGGTGAAAAATACTCACACTATAAAGGACAATGTGTTTATATTGCTAAAATCCAAGAAATCTGTAATACCCGTGAAAAATAAAATATAAATATATGTTTGCGAACTATGGTTACTATTCTGGTGTCACGTCCCAAAATTTGAGCACGTGACCGGCACGGAAAGTGAATTTCATTTCACCTCCGTAAGCCTATCTTTCTCTTAAAAATCATACAATTCTTTTTCATGCAACCAAAACGAGTTCTTTATACATACTACAATTACTCACATTACATCAGTGAATGAACCTACCCGATTACAGAGATTTCTAGATTTATACAACTTAGAATAAAACTTAACTATTATACCTTTATCCTGAACAAATGAAAAGGTAATCATGGACTAAGGATCCATAATTCCTTGTTCCGATATTTACCTTCAGCTGTCAACTCTGAAAAAAAATATCAATAAGAGGGGTATGAGCAAACCACGTGCCCAGTGAGTAGATAACACAACATTATGACAAAAAAATATCATACATCATAATGATAACATGCAGCAATCATACGTAAATCGATCATCATATGATATGATATTATTCGTAGTACTTCACGACAATATCCAAATAAATCAAATACATTTCAACATAATTCAAAAGTTCACAACAACAATCGGTGAAATCAATTTCACACAAATTTCCCGTACCAACCGGGTCGTCCAGAATACCTCTGGATCGTTGCCCGCGGCCCCTGCCGCATCCACCCTTATCGCTCCATTTATAATCTCCACCCTTATAACTTCACATAAATTTCTCCATGGGGTGCACCACCATGCCTTTCCTTTCCAGTCAAACACAATCACAATCATATATAAAAACATCCTCAATCATAATCTTGAGCCACATACACAACTCAGTCATTTACAATTCAAGCCACAACATAATAAATGTGGTTCCAGCAACATAGCATGTATACAACATAACCCATAATATAGAACAATTATTCAACTCAGTTCACATGCCATTCACAATCCATTATATAACCTCCATTCATGGGAAAATAAGAAAATATAATTATATACATTACCAGACACGTTCCACAATTGTTTATGCCTCATCGTTCCACATCATCATCTTCAAACTTGGATATACAACATATTTCCACTATGATGCAAAAAGTCAATAACAGATATTTAATCATAGCAAGTATTAACCCACTCACCTGGATTTCACGCTCTCGGCACTCCCACTTTGCACCTTGACCATTCCTATTGTAACCAGACAAAAACATTAGGGTTACGAAATAGAGAAATTTCCTACCACTACTCTCGACCTTTACTCACATCTTAAGTCATAACTCCTAATCGGTAATGAATATCTAAATGAAACTTATACCATTGGAAACTAGACTCAAAGAACTTTCCAACGATATAAAGTTTGCCCAAAACGGAGTCCGTATGAAGAAGTTATGGCCGATTGAAAATGAGCTAAGGTTTTCCGACACACCTGGCGCCTGGGCGCCATGCCTTTCTCTTCCCCACATGTCCTTGAGAATTTGTAAAAATTTCCTAAATTAAAAATAAAAATTTCTATTTCCACATTTTCTTCACTAATTCAAAAAGAAAATTTTCCACATAATTAAATTTTTCACTAAACTTCAAATCAGACTTTAAATATTCATAAAAATTCTTGGGATATTACATCTGGTATACGGTACTATTCACATATATAATACTATTTACGTATATGATACTTTATACAATCGTAATGTTAAGTACTAGATGTGGTTTAGGCATAAGAGGAAACTAGAAAAAAATTTGTAGGAGAAAATAACGTTTTATGTGAGAAAATCCCCTTAGAGACTAAAATGAAAGGACTAAAGTGAAATAAAACTTAAGACTTTAGGAGAAGTAATCATAGCCATTGAATATGAAGTAATCTTAGCCATTGAAAAATTTTTTTGTATAAATATATTTTACATAAAGTATTGGTAAAATCAATGGCTAAGATTTGTTGGAAAATTAATAGCTAGGATTAGTTCCACACATACCACATCTCAAGGGCTAGGATCAATTCTACACCTACCAACATCAATGGCTAGAATTCATTCTTGAAGCCTATATAAGGGATGTTTAAATGGTGTTTCTATCATCCTATTTCATTTCTTCTCTCATCTTGTTTATCTTCTTATTTTCTAGAGAGAAAGAAGAGACAAGTTTTTTGAGTAATTAGTCTTTTCTCTAAGTAAGAAATAGACAATTTCTCTTGCTCCGGTGTTACTTTCCTTCTCAATTTAGTTCAAACGGAACGCTGAAATTCACCTATATGCTCTTGTCCGCAACGACTTAGAGAAGTGATACTTGTACAGAATCCAGGTGAGTGAAACGACCTCATTTTAATAGGATTTTAGCATCATTGGTGATAAAAAAAAATATGTCATAAGACACTCCCAAAATTCGTAGGAGTAAACTAGATTCAGAGTGACAAATCTAGGGAGATAATTCAAAATTAATTTAGAAGTATGGATAAGATAAAACAAGAATTTTATGGTGATGTGAAGTTTAAGTCTTTCCAAAAATAAATTATTATCTTGATTTTTGGTTTATAAACTTATAATATAGTTGTATACGATACCTGTTATATGAATGAATATTACATTGTATTTCTGATTATGATATAAAATACTGTACTATTGATTGTGATTGAGTGGGACAATACCCCTCTCACGGCAAGGCGGAAAGCCTGGTATAAAAGGGTGTCTTAACCAATGAGTGTGGAGACAATTATTCCCTCAGTAGGGATATAGCCCGGGTCAGTAACAGATCCGTGAGACGCCCTATCTGAGAGGATGAAATTGTGCGTCATGGCGGAAATAAATAAATTTGGTGAGTTAGCCCGTGTACTCTCTCTCTGAGATATATTGTCATTGATGAGTACTAGTACTATTGGTTGAATTTGATGAATTTATATCTTTTAGTATGTGATTCCTAACTATCTATATTAGTTGAGTTTGAGCCTTCGGGTATACTTACATGACTGGTGATGTATTTGAATTTTATTAACGCGAGACTGATTTGCTCACTGAGTTTTAAAGCTCACACTCTCTGTGAAATCTTTTTGTTCAGATCAGGTTACTGGTGAAGAATATCCACTAGCAGAGTAAATCATTTTAGACCTTCCCATTGTCGGGTAGGCCCCCTTTTGTTGCAAGTTATGTTGCTCTGTAATCGTTTAGGACATCTAGATCAGGGGTTTAGCATTCGGCTTGTATTTCAATTCAATAATATATGTTATATTGAGGATCTATTATTATATGCAAATTATCTCTATAAATTTCAAATAAAAAAATTTGATATATTTTCTTCATATTTATTAAGGAATGGTTATTTTGATAACATAGAGATAATAACTAATAATTTAACTCGTGGGTAGAATTTATCGAAAGGCTTATAGTGATACAATATTCATCATTGTGTCGATTATGTGCCTAGAAAACGGGTCATGACAAAGTTGGTATCAAAGCAAAGGCTGTTAGGTCTCCTAGTGATTAGAAAGCAAGGTGTCTTTAATGGGCCCTCCTCTATTGTCGTGACTGCAGCACGACCATAGGACGAAGATCCACCAAAAGATCTATAGAGTTTAAATCTTTTTCTTTCGTGTCTTATCCTTGAAGCATAATGGTGACGATACATATTATTTTTAATTGTAGAATAAGTTTAGATGGCACGAGGGAAATTAAACGCTTCTGGGATCCACACAAGATCTGACAGGGCCTTGGTCCCTCCAGTTACTCAGTCAGTAGGTGCAAGGTTGGAGATACCTAACTATGCAGAAGGTAACTGTGCATAAAATAGAGAGATACCTATTGTAAACCCTAGGAGAAGTGATGGGGTACCACCATAAATTAACGTGATTGTGGTCATGGAAGCATTAGCTGCAATGCAAAGTGAGGTAAATGGGCTGAAAGAACTTCTGATGGGACAGTCATCCAAAGACAACTCACAGGCATCAGTACATGCCGCAAGAGTGTAAGAGACAGACCAGATGCCACCTGTCACGACCCGTTTTCTGGGCACATGACCGGCACAATGATGAATCTCTCATCACTGTAAGCCTTCCGATAAATATATCAAATTTTCTTATTTGAAAATCATAGAGATGATTTGCATGTAATCATAGATTATCAATTTAAAATACATTATTATACTGACATACAAGCCAAATGTCGAACCCCTGAACTAGATGTCCTAGACGATTACAGAGCAACATAATCTATAACAAAAGAGAGGTGTACCCGATAACGGGAAGGTCCAAAGTGATCTACTCCTCTAGCAGATATTCTTCGATGGCAACCTGATCTGAACAAAAAGGTTGTACAAACAATGTGAGCTTTTAAACTCAATGAGCGAATCGGCCTCGCATTAATAAAATTCAAATACATTACCAGTCATGCAAGCATATCCAAAGGCTCATACTCAACCAATAGACAGAAGATAAAAAATTATCCAATTCAACAAACGTTACTAGTACTCGTCAATGGCAATATATCCCGGAGAGCGCACACAGGCCGGCTCACCAATTATGTATA
This sequence comes from Biancaea sappan, assembly GCA_037074585.1. NCBI lineage: Eukaryota > Viridiplantae > Streptophyta > Magnoliopsida > Fabales > Fabaceae > Biancaea > Biancaea sappan. Next base: position 48,531,950 of record CM073496.1, on the reverse strand, counting down.
TTTCCGCCATGACGCACAACATCATCCTCTTACATACAAGATAAAAATTCATCCAATTCAACAAACGTTACTAGTACTCGTCAATGGCAATATATCCCGGAGAGCGCACACAGGCCGGCTCACCAATTATGTATATTTCCGCCATGACGCACAACCTCATCCTCTTAGCTAGAGCGCCTCACGGATTTATCACCAATTCGGGCTATATCCCTACTGAGGGAATCGTTGTCTCCACACTCATTGGTCAAGACACCCTGTCAACCGGGTTTTCCGCCTTGCCGTGAGAGGGGGTACTGTCCCGCTCAATCACAATCAATAGCATTTCATATCATAATCAGAAGCTCAATATAATATTCATCCATATAACAGGTATAGTATATAACTATATTATGGATTTATAAACCAAATATCAAGATAACAATTAATCCATTTTTGAAAACATTCAAACTTCACATCATCATAAGATACTTATTTCATTTTATCCATACTTATGGATTAATTATCTCATTTAGATTCGTCATTCTGAATCCAATTTCCCCCTATGAATCTTGGGAGTGTCCTACGACATACTTTTTATCACCAGTAATGCTAAAACTCTATTAAAACGGGGTCGTTTCACTCACCTGGATTCCGTACGAATATCGCTTCTCTAAGTCGTTACAGATAAGAGTACACAGATGAATTTCAGTATTCCGCTACGGAGATTTTCATGAAAGATTAGAGAAAACAAGTTAGGATTGTTTTCATACAGATACTGTTCATACATACGGTACTATTCATATATACGGTCACTATTCATATATATGGTCACATTCATACGTACGGATACTATTTATACATATGGATAATATTCGTACATACGGTCACTATTCATACGTATGAATACTATTTTTACGTATGGATACTATTTATATGTACGGTTACTATTCATATGGTTACTATTCATACGTACGGGTACTATTCATACCAGAAATAGAGAATACAATCTGTAAAAGAGTACACCAGGTAAGTTCCCAGGAAAGAGTGGAGGGTCACACTGGACACACTTAAAAACCAGGTCTTTCCTTAGCCAGAACTTTCCTAGACATGTATTATTCACAGTTTACATTCTATTTCGGTAATCAGAGAATCAAAATAACATATAAACAGCTAAGGACAGTTTTTCTGATGTGGAAGATCGGCCAAAACCGCAACTACAGAGCATACTTAAGAAATTAACTTCTAAAATTTGAAAGACATAGAAAGGGCATGGTATCCTTACCTAAGCTGAAAAGGAAAGGCCCAAAATCTCAGAGGCCTAGCTTTGGAGTAAGAGAAACTTAAGGAGAGAAGAAGAGAAGTTGAAGGTGTGAGTTTAGAACTGAAATGGAAGGGCCTATTTATAGCAAAAGTCAAGGGTACTATTTGACACTATGCGCTAATAAAATATTCAATTTACTATTCATGAAAATGATATTTCTAATAATGCAGTTACTATGCACCTCACGTGTACGATGGAAAATTTTTCTGTTATTACTATTGGAAACTTAAAAGGGAAAAATATCCTTTCACCTTAAACCTTTAAGTTTCTTTTCAATTCAGTCCTTTCACTTTAGTCCCTGAGGGTATTTTCACACATAAAACGTCAGTTTCTCCCACGAACTTCTTTCTAGTTTTCTCTTATGACCAAACAACATCTAGTACTTGACATTTCGATTGTATAAATGAACAGTATCATATACGTAAATAGTATTATACTAGTGAATAGTACCGTATACTGAAATAGTAACAGTAGTTTATAAACAAATATTTATATTTTATTTTTCTTGGGTATTACACCACCCCACCTCCTCCTCAAGATGGGGTAGGGATAGAGGTCAAGATCTCAGAATTTATGAAGCTAAATACGCCAACCTTTGCAGGAGATGTTAATGAAGACCCACAGTGTTTTCTAGATGACTGTGAGAAAATTCTTGACATGTTGGAGTACCCTGAACCCCAAAGAGTGACCCTTGTTACCTTTCAATTAAGAGAGAAGGTAGACTGCTGGTGGTGAACATAGAAGAAGGGCATGGCCAGAAACACCCCACCCCTCAAATGGAAGGATTTTAAGAAAATTTTTCGAGAACAATTCATTTCAAAAGCATACGAGAAGCAAAGATGAACCAGTTTAAGACACTCCAACGAGGAACACGAATTGTCGATAAATACGACAATCTATTTGTAGAGTTATCCGAATATGCTACTCACATTGTAATACCCAAGAAAAATAAAATATAAATATTTGTTTACAAACTACTGTTACTATTTCAGTATACGATACTATTCACCTGTATAATACTATTTACGTATACGATACTGTTCATTTATACAATCGAAATGTCAAGTACTAGATGTGGTTTGGTCATAAGAGAAAACTAGAAAGAAGTTCGTGGGAGAAAATGACGTTTTATGTGTAAAAATACCCTCAGGGACTAAAGTGAAAGGACTGAATTGAAAAGAAACTTAAAGCTTTAAGGTGAAAGGATAGTTTTCCTTTTAAGTTTCCAATAGTAATAACAGAAAAATTTTCCATGAGGTGCACAGTAACTGTATTATTAGAAATGTCATTTTCATGAATAGTAGATTGAATATTTTATTAGCGCATAGTATCAAATAGTACCCTTGACTTTTGCTATAAATAGGCCCTTCCATTTCACTTCTAAACTCACACCTTCAACTTCTCTTCTTCTCTCCTTAAGTTTCTCTTACTCCAAAGCTAGGCCTCTGAGATTTTGGGCCTTTCCTTTTCAGCTTAGGTAAGGATACTATGCCCTTTCTATGTCTTTCAAATTTTAGAAGTTATTTTCTTAAGTATGCTCTGTGGTTGCGGCCTTGGCTGATCTTCCACATAAGAAAAACTGTCCTTAGCTGTTTATATGTTATTTTGATTCTCTGATTACCGAAATAGAATGTAAACTGTGAATAATACATGTCTAGGAAAGTTCTGGCTAATGAAAGACCTGGTTTTTAAGTGTGTCCAGTGTGACCCTCCACTCTTTCCTGGGAACTTACCTGGTGTACTCTTTTACAGATTGTATTCTCTATTTCTGGTATAAATAGTAATCGTACGTATGAATAGTAACCGTACGTATGAATAGTGACCGTACGTATGAATAGTAACCATATATATGAACAGTAACCGTACGTATGAACAGTATCTGTACGAAAACAATCCTAACGTATTTTCTCTAATCTTTCATGAAAATCTCCGTAGCAGAACACTGAAATTCACCTGTGTACTCTTGTCCGTAACGACTTAAAGAAGTGATACTCGTACGGAATCCACGTGAGTGAAACGACCCCGTTTTAATACAGTTTTAGCATTATTGGTGATAAAAAGTATGTCGTAGGACACTCCCAAGATTCATAGGGGAAATTGGATTCAGAATGACAAATATAATGAGATAATTAATCCAGAAGTATGGATAAGAAAAAGCAAGTATCTCATGATGATGTGAAGATTGAATCTCTTGAATTGTGGTTTATAAAGCTATAATATAATTATATACTATACCTGTTATATGGATGAATATTATATTGAGCTTCTGATTATGATATGAAATGCTATTGATTGTGATTGAGCGGGACAGTACCCCCTCTCACGGCAAGGCGAAAAACCCGGTTGATAGGGTGTCTTGACCAATGAGTGTGGAGACAACGATTCCCTCAGTAGGGATATAGCCCGGATTGGTGATAAATCTGTGAGGCGCCCTAGCTAAAAGGATGAGGTTGTGCGTCATGGCGGAAATATACATAATTGGTGAGCCGGCCTATGTGCGCTCTCCGTGATATATTGTCATTGTCGAGTACTAGTAACGTTTGTTGAATTGGATGAATTTTTATCTTCTTGTATGTAAGAGGATGATGTTGTGCGTCATGGCGGAAATATACATAATTAGTGAGCCGGCCTATGTGCGCTCTCTGGGATATATTGCCATTGACGAGTACTAGTAACGTTTGTTGAATTGGATGAATTTTTATCTTCTGTCTATTGGTTGAGTATGAGCCTTTGGATATGCTTGCATGACTGGTAATGTATATGAATTTTATTAACGCGAGGCCGATTCGCTCATTGAGTTTAAAAGCTCACACTGTTTGTACAACCTTTTTGTTCAGATCAGGTTGCCAACGAAGAATATCTGCTAGAGGAGTAGATCACTTTGGACCTTCCCGTTGTCGGGTAGACCCCTATTTTGTTATAGATTATGTTGCTCTGTAATCGTCTAGGACATCTAGGTCAGGGGTTCGATATTTGGCTTGTATGTCAGTATAATAATGTATTTTAAATTGATAATATATTATTACATGCAAATCATCTCTATGATTTTCAGATAAGAAAATTTGATATATTTATCGGAAGGCTTACAGTGATGAGAGATTCATCATTGTGCCGGTCATGTGCCCAGAAAACGGGTCGTGACAAAGTTGGTATCAGAGCAATGGTTGTTAGGTCTCCTAGTGATTACAGAGTAAGGTAACCTTAGTAGGACCTTCTCTATCGTTGTGAACCCGGGCACAACTATAGAGAGACGGCTCTACTGAAGGTCCTGTAGGATGTTTTCATTTCCTTTCCCTCCGAGACTTATCTCTTCTTAAGAAATATGTTCTCAGTTTTAGTTTTAGACAGATGTGGCTACACTTTTGAACTTAGTCAAGGAAAAGTTGTTACTTGTTTTGATTCCGTTGCTGTCGGATCAAATTTTTATATGGTGGATTTTATAAGGTGAATGCATGATTAATTTTGTGTAGCTATATTATTTTAGGGTACCAGCCAATAAAAGAAACCACTTGCATTAAAAAAAACACTGAAGGATTACATTGCAAAAAAAAAAAGGAAAGAGAAGTTTACTCATGCATGAGTAATCTAAAAGTGAGGTGGTCTTGGATTAGGAGGGTTGTATTGTATCATCACCCCTCGACCATTCCTTGGAGCAAGAGACATAGCAATGTCGCGGAGGGTAGTGTAAATTTCATTCATACAATCAACACTTCTTTGTTGTTGATTGCAGAAGCACTGGGTGGACCAATAGAAGAACCTATCTATTCTCGAAGTCATTACCGCGTTATTGCGTTTGGTTAACTTCTCCAGATCTTCTATCATCTTCTTGAGGTTTTTCACCTCCTGCTCTAAACAGGCGATTTTGTCCTCCGAGCTATGGCCTGTGCTAATCTCCTTAGCTTCCTCATTCTTCTTCATCTTCTTCTCCTTTTGATTCTCTTGAGGTCCCTCGAGAGGTCTTTTGCCCTTGTCCCTGCATAAACTTAAGTTTAAGTCAAGTTCTTCTTCCTTAGCCTCTACTGTGAGATCAATGTACTTCCTTGAGGCCATGATTTGGAAAAATTTAGAAATTTTTGAAAGAGTATGAGGCGAGAGGAATATTGGGGGATTGTAGGCTCAGAGATTATTACTCTTTGTGGTGTGGTAACTAAGAACGCTGAGAAGGTTTTTATAGAGAAAAATTTGGACTAAGAGACAAAGAAGATATCTCTTCACCGCATCCCTACTCGATCAACCTATGGATTTCTGCAAGCTGGAAGCCAGAAGTCTAGGGTAGGCGTGCACACCGATAGCGCGTTGCATTAATGCCAAAACCATGAAAGTCAATATTCGGTGGATCTGCGGCCGATTTTACTTGGTTTTCCCATTTCTCCCGTTGGCATTTTCCGAAATTCAAAGAAGTTGACGATATAACCATTAAAGATTGCCTTGGATGCTTTTATGATAAACTGAAATGCATTTCTCTGTTTTATTGTATTGTTCTTGAGAGCCTTCAGTTGAGTATGATATACATAACTGATTGAATCATGTTGTAATTACATGTATGTATGTTATTCATGCATAATGAGTGAAGGCTACGATCAAGGAGAATATGTGATGATCCTACATATACTCATAGAGATGTGAAATCAAAATGACTTGGATAGAATGAAATGTGTAGATGATGATATATTTTCATGGTTAGACATACTTACATATAATGCTCTCATGGGCAAATGAAAGGCAGTAATTTCCTTACATCATGATAATGCTTAAGGCATGCGACCGTACGCAGTTAACTTTGTTTTAAAATATATATATTTACATATATATTATGTGTAAGTCTAGAGTAAAGACACCGATTAGAATCTAAGATACGGCCAATATGAGGCTACCTAATCATAGAGGGACATCGTGATATGGGATTACAGAATAAAACAAGTTTAGAGGGAGAAAATTTCAGACTGAAGAGCGTAGTTAGTCAAAATTTTGAGGAAGGTCAAGATTAGCCGAAAATTTTTTTGAGGAAATCTTTGACTTATGTTAATTGCATTTACTATTTATCTGCATGTCCGACATTAATTGCTGGCATTGCGACGTATGTGATATGTAAACCTTATAGCGAGCGGCGTGTAGGTTGTGGTGACTTTAGCTCCAGGGGCTTCGGGTTGTCTATAAATCTTGTACGCCCGTTACCCCACTCATCACACCAAGCGAACTTCTTTCATTACATACCTATTTCTCAATCTCCATTCCTTTCTCATTCGAAGTTATTTCTGAGATCCCTAGAGCAATGACCGATAATAAGTCTTTCAACTTGAATTTTGAGACTGGCAATGTAGAGCTTGATTTAAATCTAAGTCTCGGAGATAACAAAGGGAAGAGACCTGTAGACAGGTCACCAGAAATTAAGAAGAGAAAGAGGGATGTAATAGAGTTGAAGGAGGACAGTACTGCAACATCCTCAGAAAATAAGCTTGCATTCCTGGAGCGTAAGATCGAAAATCTGGAGTGTAAGATAGAGAGCCTGGAATACAAGACAGAGGACCAGAAGCGACTAATAAATCGTCTCTTTGAAAACCAAGAGAAACTGATAAACCGTCGTTTCGGAGAACTAGCTAATCGAGTTGATAGACATTCAATGTTTGCAACTCAAAATTTTCGTGACCAACAAGCAAGGTGTATTGACTGTATGAACGGAGTAACTTCTGCTCTTCGCCAAATTTCTCAGGCGCTTCCTCTAGAAACCCTTTCTAGGCTGCAACGATTAGCTTCCTCCTTAAGGTCTGAAGCACCTTCCTCTTCTAGACCTGGAATACCTTCTACATTTCAAAAGCCTCCTCGTCCTTAATTTATTCTTTCTTTTGTTTGTATCTAAAGCTATATTTGGTCTAAGCTTCATGTATTAAAATTATCTATGTACTAGAAATAAAATTTAAGTTAGTATTTAGATCTTCTTTGTTGAAGTGATTCCTTTTATTGAAAGAACTTGAGGAATGAGAAAATGTTGGACTTATATTTCGTACTTGATTATGAAAATTCTAAAGCAGAGTATGGTAATATCCTTTTGACTGAGAAGAGTTACTAAAATGATATTTCATTGCATTTCTGAGCTATGGAGGAGTGCTAAATAAGTATTTTATGAACCTATACATAGAGAACTATGGGTTTGCCCTAATCATTGAAGGGATACGACTCTATATGTAATACCCGTTAATTTCAGAATATAATTCGCTTAAGAGTATTTTAGAATTCTACAACGTTACTTTAGTTATTTATTTTGGTCATTTTTAATTTTCATATTTAATTGTTCTCTTTGAATATTATTTATGAAAATTGAGTTAAATGACTGGACTAAATATTTGCACAATGAGGGATATATTCTAAGAATGGTGAAATTCATGGAAAAGTGGTTGCAGAATGGTCAATTAATCCATTTATTGTAAATTGACTGGATGGGTTTGGATGTTGGGTTATGGATACCCATGGGTTATTGAATAATCCATTAGAAATATTTAATATAAAGTTTCAATAGTAACCTCATTTTTCACTCAGCCGAAGGAAGCAGAAAAGATTTCTTTCTCAGTTCTTCATTTTCTTCTCAAATCCTTTCCTTGATCTTCAGAAGTTCGATTATTTGTTCGGTTCAAAAGCTTTGTAAGGATCAAAGGTAAGCTTTAATCCGATTATTTTCCTTAAATTTCAGTTTATGTAGAAGATCAGAGGAGGTTTTGTTCTTGAAGATTTTGATGATAATTCATGAATCTCAGTTGTTTTAGAAGTTATATTTGAGTTATAATCAGTTAAAGGAGTTGAAATTCTGGTTTTGAAACAAGAAAGGGAAAGGATGAAATTGTTAGAATTTCTGCAAAAACCGAGTTACTGTAGCGACCAGGGATTTCGAAACAAAATCTGGAAAATTTTCTTCGGGTTACTGTAGCAGTACTGTAGTGTCGGCAGTCAACGGTACTGTAGCAGTCAACGTTACTGTAGCGAACCGGTACTGTAGCAAACCGTTACTGTAGCGAACCGACACTGTAGCAAACCGTTACTGTAGCAAACCGTTACTGTAGCAGTCAGAAAATTTTACGTATTTTCGTGATTTTGTTTCCTTTCTTATGATTCCTTGTAATATATTTTACTAGGAAATTTCCTACACAAATTCTAGTGAGGAACAAGGTAAACTTGGACAAACATCAAGGTGAGTGAATAACCTTGCTCAGCTAATTTGATATTACTAGTCAAAGTACAATATAAGTCCCATTTACAATATTATTTGGATAATAAGCAATTAATTTTTCATATGGGAGTATATGATGATCAGTAGAAATAAGAGTATGAAGAAACTATTTATTTCATGACAATTGTACTATGTGATGAATTCTCACTATTTTATTAATGAGTAAAGATCTACGGGATCTAATACACGAGTGTGAAAGGGTTAAAGTCCCATACTACTCGGTGTATATCTAAGAAATCTTATACACGAGTGTGAAAGGGTTAAAGTCCCATACTACTCAGTGCATATCTATGAAATCTATACACGAGTTGAAAGGGTTAAAGTCCCATACTACTCGGTGTATACCTATGAAATCTTATTCATGAGTTTGAAAGGGTTAGAGTCCCATACTACTCGATGTATAAGACAATTAATTATATGAGTAAATGTGGTATTTGTACTTTTGATATTTTATATAGTACAGTTATTTACTTACTGAGTTTTTAAATAAACTCACACTCCCTATGATTATTTTTTTCAGATACAGAAAACAGAGAAGAAGAGAATCTGTTTGAAGATTAGAAGCCCCTTGGGATTATTCTCTATTTCTGTCTGGTGGGACACCAGTACTTATTAATGTGGATATTAGAAACGCCCTGTACTTTTTATAGGTCTCCTAGGCTTGCGATGAGATAGAAATATCAGACTATGTATGTCTATATTTGCTTATCAGATGAATATAATTCTGTAGTGTGGAATGAATGATTAAGGTTGAATGTAAAACCTTACAGAATATATGTATATAACGTATGTTTGAGAATTATATCAAATGAGTAGTATCTTTTCACATACTCAATTTTTGGGATGTGACACTATATGAGTCATTGAGGTGAGAGGAATTTCCATATATATAATTATGCATGAGGAGTATGTTATTTACTTAACACATTTTCTGGGATTGTTCTTTCTAGAGATTTATGTAATAATTTTACGTGATTTTTCCTTTTATATGACGCATTCAGCTGAGAGTATCGCCTTAAGGTAGAATGATCGCCTTCGGGCAAGAATATTGCCTATGGCCAAAATGATGCCTTCGGGTAGGATACTTGTATTCGTAAAAGTTATAAGCTATGTGTATGGTAGCTTGTGTTCTGATATTCAGTATAAACTGGAAAGACCACGTGCCACTGTTGAGAAGACACCTATTTGAGGTTTTACATAGAGACAGAGTTCGTCCCTGATTAGGTGGTTTGAGTTTGGTAAAGGTTATGAGGATGAGACACTTTATGGTACAAAAGGTTGTGGAAAAGATCAAACTGATGAGGAAGAGATTACTTGCTGTTTAGAAAAGGCAAAAGTCTTATGCAAATTATTGATAATGCTGTTTAGAGTTCACAGTCAATGGTATAATATTCTTGTAAATCTCACCAAGGGTGTGATGAGGTTTTGGAAGAAAGAGATGCAAAGGATGAGATATGGACGAAGTAATCACATTTATTTCAGTCTTGAGATGAGTTTTGAATTCGGGGACCGAATTCTCTTAAGGGGGTGATAATGTAATACCCAAGAAAAATAAAATATAAATATTTGTTTACAAACTACTGTTACTATTTCAGTATACGATACTATTCACACATATAATACTATTTACGTATACGATACTGTTCATTTATACAATCGAAATGTCAAGTACTAGATGTGGTTTGGTCATAAGAGAAAACTAGAAAGAAGTTCGTGGGAGAAAATGACGTTTTATGTGTAAAAATACCCTCAGGGACTAAAGTGAAAGGACTGAATTGAAAAGAAACTTAAAGCTTTAAGGTGAAAGGATAGTTTTCCTTTTAAGTTTCCAATAGTAATAACAGAAAAATTTTCCATCGTACGCGTGAGGTGCACAGTAACTGCATTATTAGAAATGTCATTTTCATGAATAATAGATTGAATATTTTATTAGCGCATAGTATCAAATAGTACCCTTGACTTTTGCTATAAATAGGCCCTTCCATTTCACTTTTAAACTCACACCTTCAACTTCTCTTTTTCTCTCCTTAAGTTTCTCTTACTCCAAAGCTAGGCCTCTGAGATTTTGGGCCTTTCCTTTTCAGCTTAGGTAAGGATACTATGCCCTTTCTATGTCTTTCAAATTTTAGAAGTTATTTTCTTAAGTATGCTCTGTGGTTGCGGCCTTGGCTGATCTTCCACATCAGAAAAACGGTCCTTAGCTGTTTATATGTTATTTTGATTCTCTGATTACCGAAATAGAATGTAAACTGTGAAGAATACATGTCTAGGAAAGTTCTGGCTAAGGAAAGACCTGGTTTTTAAGTGTGTCCAGTGTGACCCTCCACTCTTTCCTGGGAACTTACCTGATGTACTTTTTTACAGATTGTATTCTCTATTTCTGGTATAAATAGTAATCGTACGTATGAATAGTAACCGTATGAATAGTGACCGTACGTATGAATAGTAACCGTATATATGAACAGTAACCGTACGTATGAACAGTATCTGTACGAAAACAATCCTAACGTATTTTCTCTAATCTTTCATGAAAATCTCCGTAGCAGAACACTGAAATTCACCTGTGTACTCTTGTCCGTAACGACTTAAAGAAGTGATACTCGTACGGAATCCACGTGAGTGAAACGACCCCGTTTTAATACAGTTTTAGCATTATTGGTGATAAAAAGTATGTCGTAGGACACTCCCAAGATTCATAGGGGGAAATTGGATTCAGAATGACAAATATAATGAGATAATTAATCCAGAAGTATGGATAAGAAAAAGCAAGTATCTCATGATGATGTGAAGATTGAATCTCTTGAATTGTGGTTTATAAAGCTATAATATAATTATATATTATACCTGTTATATGGATGAATATTATATTGAGCTTCTGATTATGATATGAAATGCTATTGATTGTGATTGAGCGGGACAGTACCCCCTCTCACGGCAAGGCGAAAAACCCGGTTGATAGGGTGTCTTGACCAATGAGTGTGGAGACAACGATTCCCTCAGTAGGGATATAGCCCGGATTGGTGATAAATCTGTGAGGCGCCCTAGCTAAGAGGATGAGGTTGTGCGTCATGGCGGAAATATACATAATTGGTGAGCCGGCCTGTGTGCGCTCTCTGGGATATATTGCCATTGACGAGTACTAGTAACGTTTGTTGAATTGGATGAATTTTTATCTTCTTGTATGTAAGAGGATGATGTTGTGCGTCATGGCGGAAATATACATAATTGGTGAGCCGGCCTGTGTGCGCTCTCTGGGATATATTGCCATTGACGAGTACTAGTAACGTTTGTTGAATTGGATGAATTTTTATCTTCTGTCTATTGGTTGAGTATGAGCCTTTGGATATGCTTGCATGACTGGTAATGTATTTGAATTTTATTAACGCGAGGCCGATTCGCTCATTGAGTTTAAAAGCTCACACTGTTTGTACAACCTTTTTGTTCAGATCAGGTTGCCAGCGAAGAATATCTGCTAGAGGAGTAGATCACTTTGGACCTTCCCGTTGTCGGGTAGACCCCTCTTTTGTTATAGATTATGTTGCTCTATAATCGTCTAGGACATCTAGGTCAGGGGTTCGACATTTGGCTTGTATGTCAGTATAATAATGTATTTTAAATTGATAATATATTATTACATGCAAATCATCTCTATGATTTTCAGATAAGAAAATTTGATATATTTATCGGAAGGCTTACAGTGATGAGAGATTCATCATTGTGCCGGTCATGTGCCCAGAAAACGGGTCGTGACACACATGGTCCTAAATGAAAAAGAAATGATCCAATGTTTCGTTACAAGCCTTCGAGATTCCCTATTTTTTAGGGTAGGATCACGGATACGAGATTTTTCATCTTACACAGAGGCTGTCGACATCGCCTATATGATGGAAGAAAGAGATATGCGTAACGAAAAATGAAATAACAAAAGAAAAAGGAAACAAGATGAGAAATCACGCGACCACGGAGGGAGTTCTGCACCCACTAAGACTACTAGATATATAGCCTCTACCGCCACTGCACCACAGCATCAACAAAGTAGTACAGGGGGTCAACAAAGGCCTTAGTGCCCTAAGTGTGAAAGAAACCACTTCGGAGTTTGTCTTACGAACAACAACACTAAGGTTTATTTCTAATGTGGTCAACAGGGCCACTTCAAAAGAGATTGCCCCTAACTCCACATGAGATCCGGCCAAGGTTCAGTACGTCCTAATCAATCAGAAGCCACTGTTGCCAACAGAGCCCCTGTAACTGTAGAAGGCAATGGAATTGGAAGAGGCAATGGCAGAGGACAAGGTGGTCGAGGTCAAGCTTTAGCAGGCCGAGGGACCACTCGAGTATTCGCCTTAACCTGTCAGGATGTTCAGGCGTCTAATACGGTGGTAACAGATACTCTTTTGATTGAATCAAACTTTGCACATGTTTCGTTTGTGTAATACCCGTTAATTTCGGAATATAATTCGCCTAAGAGTATTTTAGAATTTTACAACGTTACTTTAGTTATTTATTTTGGTCATTTTTTATTTTCATATTTAATTGTTCTCTTTGAATATTATTTATGAAAATTGAGTTAAATGACTGGACTGAATATTTGCACCATGTGGGATATATTCTAAGAATGGTGAAATTCATGGAAAAATGGTTTAAGAATGGTCAATTAGTCCATTTATTGTAAATTGACTGGATGGGTTTGGATGTTGGGTTATGGATACCCATGGGTTATTCAATAACCCATTAGAAATATTTAAAATAAAACTTCAATAGTATCCCCTCATTTTCGCGTCTGAAGCAAAAAGGCTGAAAGGAACAGTAACTTCGTTTTCTCTCAGTTCTTCATCTTCTTCCCAAATCCTTTCCTTGATCTTCAGAATTTTGATTAATTGTTCGGTTCAAAAGCTTTGTAAGGATCAAAGGTAAGCTTTAATCTCATTATTTTCCTTAAATCTAAGTTTATATGGAGGATTAGAGGAGGTTTTGTTCTTGAAGATTTTGATGATAATTCATGAATCTTAGTTATTTTAGAGGTTATATTTGAGTTAGGATTGAGTTATAATCGGTTAAAAGAGTTCAGATTCTGGTTTTGAATCAAAAAAAAAGGAAAGGATGAAAATTTTATGGGAAGCGTCTGCAAACTCGAATTCACTGTAGCAACCAGAAAATTTCAGAAAATTTTTCGAGTACTGTAGCAGTACTGTAGTGTTGACAGTCAACGTACTGTAGCAGTCAACGTTACTGTAGCGAACAGTACTGTAGCAAACCGTTACTGTAGCAATCAGAAATTTTGCATATTTTCTTGATTTTGTTTCCTTTCTTATGTTTCCTTGTAATATATTTTACTAAGAAATTTTCCTACACAAATTCTAGTGTGAAACAAGGTAAACTTGGACAAACATTAAGGTAAGTGAATAACTTTGCTAAGCTAATTTGATATTACTAGTCAAAGTACAATATAAGTCCCATTTACAATATTATTGGATATTAATCAATCAATTTTTTATATGACAGTATATGATGATTGGTTTATTTTTTCACAGAAATTCAAAGGAATAAGAGTATGTATAAATTATTTTATTTCATGGAAATTGTATTATGTGAGAAATTCTTACTATTTTATTAATGAGTAAAGATCTACGGGATCTAATACATGAGTTTGAAAGGGTTAAAGTCTCATACTACTCAATGCATAACTATAAAAGTCTATACACGAGTTTGAAAGGGGTTAGAGACCCATACTACTCGGTGTAAATAGATGAAATTATAAATACGAGTTTGAAAGGGTTAGAGTCCCATACTACTCGGTGTAAATAGAAGAAATTATAAATACGAGTTTGAAAGGGTTAGAGTCTCATACTACTCGGTGTAAATAGAAGAAATTATAAATACGAGTTTGAAAGGGTTAGAGTCCCATACTACTCAGTGTAAATAGATGAAATTATAAATACGAGTTTGAAAGGGTTAGAGTCCCATACTACTCGGTGTATATCTATGAAATCTTGTTCACGAGTTTAAAAGGGGTTAGAGTCCCATACTACTCGATATATAAGACAAATAATCATATGAGTAAATATGGTATTTGTACTTTTGATATTTTAAATACAAAAAACAAGGAAGAAGAGTATCTGTTTGAAGATTAGCAGCCCCTTGGAATTATTCTCTATTTCTGTCTGGTGGGATACCAGTACTTATTAATGTGGATATTAGGAACGCTCTGTACTTTCTATAGGTCTCCTAGGCTTGCGATGAGATAAAAACATCAGATTATGTATGCCTATATATGTTTATCATATGAATATAATTCTGTCGTGTGGAATGAATGATTAAAGTTGAATGTAAAACCTTACAAAATATATATAAATAACTTATGTTTGAGAATTTTATCAAATGAGCATGTTCGATTTTTGGGATGTGACAGTTTGACTCTGGCTCTACGCATTCCTATGTGTCACCATTCTTTGCTAAGAACTTTACGCAAAAAGTTGTTAAATTAGAATATTCATTCTTAGTAATTACGCCTACGGGAGGCACCCTTCTAATAAAACGAGGTTATCGGGCTTGCAAAGTGAAAATCGGAGAAGTAAATATGACGGCAGACCTAATGCTGTTAGATATGACAGACTTCGACATCGTCTTAGGCATGGATTGGCTGGCATCTTGCCATGCTACCCTGGATTGCTATAATAAGATAGTTAAGTTCAATATTTCGGGAAAAATCTCTTTCGTATTTCATGGTAAACAGAGTGAGATTCCTGAAAATCTTATATCCTTAATGTGTGCCCAACGTTTATTGTGAAAGAAATGTCAAGGATACTTGGCATTTGTTAAGGATATCAAAAAGGAAGGACTAAAAGTGGAGGATGTTCCAGTAGTCTAGGAGTTTATAGACGTCTTCCCGGATGATCTACCAGGTATACTCCTAGATCAAGAAATTGAGTTCCAGATAGAGTTAGCTCCAGAGACTCGCCTAATCTCTATACCCCCTTATAAGATGGCTCCAACGGAGTTAAAAGAGCTAAAGGCTCAGTTACATGACCTATTAGACAAAGGCTTTATAAGGCCAAGTTATTCACCTTGGGGAGCTCATGTTTTGTTTGTGAAAAAGAAGGACGGATCGATGAGACTATGCATAGATTATAGGCAACTAAACAAATTAACTATAAAAAACAAATACCCGTTGCCTCGCATCGATGACCTCTTTGATCAACTTCAAGGAGCCAAGTATTTTTCAAAGATTGACTTGAGGTCTGGTTATCACCAACTCAAGATCAAGGAAGAGGACGTTCCTAAAATAGCCTTCCCTACCAAATATGGACACTACAAGTTCTTGATAATGTCATTTAGATTAACAATTGTATCAGCTGCTTTTATGGATTTAATGAATAGAATTTTTAAGCCCTCCTTGGACAAATTCGTTATTGTCTTCATAGACGACATTCTGGTGTACTCAAAAAATTCAAAAGAGCATGAACAACACCTTCATGTTGTGTTGCAGAAATTGAGGGATCATTAATTGTATGCCAAATTCTCTAAATGCGAGTTTTGGATTGATCACGTGACTTTCCTAGGGCATGTAATCTCCAAGGATGGTATCCAAGCAGACCCATGCAAAGTAAAAGCAGTCAAAATGTGGCCTAGACCCATTTTCATCACGGAGATTCGCAGCTTTTTAGGATTGACAGGATATTATCGTCATTTTATCCAAGATTTTTCACAGTTAGCCGCCCCTCTCACACGAATGACTAGGAAAGGAGTAAAGTACCAATGGGATGACGCTTGTGAAGAAAGCTTCCAAGAACTCAAGAAAAGGTTAATCTGTACACCTGTATTGGTCTTACCTTCAGGATATAGAGGTTTTACAGTGTACTGTGATGCATCAAGAGTAGGGTTGAGATGTGTCCTCATGCAGCATGGTCAGGTAGTGGCATATGCATCGAGACAGCTTAAGAAACATGAACAAAACTTCCCCACCCACGATCTGGAGATGGCAGTAGTAGTTTTCGCCCTAAAGATATGGCGACACTATCTATATGGAGAAACCTGTGAAATGTACACTGATCATAAGAGTCTAAAATATATTTCCAACCAGAAGGACCTGAACCTGAGGCAAAGGAGATGGGTGGAATTACTAAAAGATTATGATTGCAATATTCTTTACCACCCAAGCAAAGCGAACATAGTAGCAAATGCTTTGAGTCAAAAATTTATGGGTAGTCTAGCCCATATAGCAGTGACAAGAAGACCATTGATCCAAGAACTACAGGAGCTAAGAACAAAAGATGTTACTTTGGAAATTACAAAGACAAGATCATTCTTAGTCCATATCAGGGTCAGATCTTCTCTTGTAGACCAGATACGGGATCCCAGATGGAAGATCCTAAGCTTGTCTAAATCATGGATAAGGTAAAGGATGGTGAAGTGAATAGTTTCACTCTTGACGATGCAGGAGCCTTGCGTTTTAAACAACGGTTGTGCATACCAGATGTTGGAACTCTGAGATGAGACATCATGAAAGAAGGCCATAGTGCTGCATATGCTGTACATCTAGGAGCCACCAAGATGTATCAGGATCTGAAACAGATCTACTGGTAGAAAGGAATGCAACGAGACGTAGCAGAGTTTGTATCTCGTTGTTTAATTTGTCAACAGGTTAAAGCCGAGCATCTTAAGCCGGGAGGCTCGTTACAGCAGTTGGAGATTCCTGAGTGGAAATGGTTATGAGTGATGATGGATTTTGTCATTGGTCTACCTCGTTCTACAGGAGGTTATAACTCAGTATGGGTCATTGTTGACCGACTAACCAAGTCAGCACACTTTATTCCATTCAAAATAACTTATGGTGTGGCGACATTTGCACAATTATACATTAAGAAAATAGTGAAGCTGTATGGAGTACCAATATCTATCATTTCGGATAGAGGTCGTCAATTTACCTCCTACTTATGGAGGAGTTTTTAAGAGGCATTAGGTACTCGAGTGGACCTTAGTACCGCCTTTCACCCACAGATAGATGGACAGTCAGAGTGAATGATTCAAACTCTAGAAGATATGTTATGAGCTTGTATCCTAGATTTCAGTGGTAGCTGAGAGAAGTATTTGTATCTCGTAGAGTTCGTATATAACAACAGCTACCAGGCTACTATTGGAATGGCACCCTATAAAGCCTTGTACGAGAAACGTTGCAGATCTCCAATCGGTTGGTTCGAGGTAGGTGAAGCGAAAGTATTAGGACCTGACTTGGCCCAAGATGCCTTAGCTAAGGTTAAGACAATCCAAGATAGGATGCGAGCAGCTCAAAGTAGACAAAAAGCATATGCCGACCACAGACAACGTGATTTGGAGTTCTCAATTTGTAATATGGTATTCCTAAAGGTCTCTCCAATGAAATGTGTGTTGAGATTCGAAAGGAAGGGAAAGTTGAGTTCTAGATACATCAGGCCTTATGAGATTTTAGAACGAGTAGGAAAAGTGGCTTATCGGCTCGTTCTACTGATGGAATAGAAGGGATTCACCCTGTTTTTTACGTATCCATGTTGAGGAAGTACCTTCCTGATCCTTCTCACATACTTCACCCTTCTCACAATAATTCTATCATAGTAGATGAGAACTTGTCATACGAGGAGATACTGGTAGCTATCCTTGATAGTCAAGTAAAAAAACTCTAATCTAAAGAGATTCCATCTATCAAGGTGTTGTGGAGGAATCTGACTCACGAAGAAGCCACATAAGAAGCCAATGCCGATATACGTTCTAGATATCTGCATCTCTTCACGATTGAGGTAATTTAAATTCGAATGACCGAATTTCTTAAAGGGGGTGATAATGTAATACCCGTGAAAAATACAATATAAATATATATTTGCGAACTATGGTTACTATTCTGTATATGGTACTATTCATATATATAATACTATTTACGTATACGATACTTTATACAATCATAATGTTGAATACTAGATGTGGTTTAGGCATAAGAGGAAATTAGAAAGAAATTCGTAGGAGAAAATAACGTTTTATGTGAGAAAATCCCCTTAAAAACTAAATGAAAGAACTCAAGCAAAATAAAACTTAAGACTTTAGGAGAAGTAATCATAGCCATTGAATATGAAGTAATCTTAGCCATTGAAAAAAAAATTTGTATAAATATATTTTACATAAAGTATTGGTAAAATCAATGGCTAAGATTTGTTGAAAAATCAATGGCTAGGATTAGTTCCACACCTACCATACCTCAATGGCTAGGATTAGTTCCACACCTACCACATCTCAAAGGCTAGGATTAGTTCTACACCTACCAACATCAATGGCTAGAATTCATTATTGAAGCCTATATAAGGGATGTTTAAATGGTGTTTCTATCATCCCATTTCATTTCTTCTCTCCTCTTGTTTAGCTTCTTATTTTCTAGAGAGAAAGAAGAGGCAAGTTCTTTGAGTGATTAGTCTTTTCTCTAAGTAAGAATAAACAATTTCTCTTGCTCCAATGTTACTTTCCTTCTCAATTTAGTTCGAACGGAATGCTGAAATTCACCTGTGTGCTCTTGTCCGTAACGACTTAGAGAAGTGATACTTGTACAAAATCCAAGTGAGTGAAATGACCTCGTTTTAATAGGGTTTTAGCATCATTAGTGATAAAAAGTATGTCATAAGACACTCCCAAGATTCATAGGAGTAAACTAGATTCAGAGTGACAAATCTAGGAAGATAATTCAAAATTAATTTAGAAGTATGGATAAGATGAAACAAGAATTTTATGGTGATGTGAAATTTGAGTCTTTCCAAAAATAAATTATTATATGAATTTTTGGTTTATAAACTTATAATATAGTTGTATATGATGAAAGAAATGGTTGGATCCCAAGAGGGGGGGTGAATTGGGTTTTATAAAAATTTTCACAAAACTTAATTGGAAGTTAAAATGATTTTCTGAAATTGGACAATGTTAAAGATAATAATTTAATTCAGAAAATCAAAGTGTTATCAAGATGAATAATTTTATAGTGCAAGGAATTAAGGAGAAAATATAAATCTACACACGTTAATTAATACTTGAAGTAGAAATCAAATATAAACGCAAAGCATTAATTAATTAACTTCAAATGTAAATAGAGTAGGGATAGAGAAAGCAAACTCGGAGATTTATACTGGTTCGGCTAATCCCAAGCCTACATCCAGTCCTCAAGAGACCACTTGAGTATTTCCACTATAATTGCAAGTTTAATCCGGGTACTTGCAAACCACTACAACATACTTTTCTCCCTCAAGGGTGTCTCTCCCCCTTACAACGTGTTTTCTCTCAAACACTAACTCAAGGAACCAATCCTTGAGAAACTAAATTTAAAGGCTTAAGGAAAATAATGGTAAACACTCTCAAAGTGTAGATAACGCAGAAATTAAGATCAGAATATTTCTCTAGCAATTTAGAGAGAATGAAACTCAAGATAATATGAGAAATGAACAATTGAAGCTTGATGTAAATGGTGTTGTGAAGTCCCCTTTATATAGTGAAACCTTGCTGCTACAGTGACTGCTTTAGTTAAAATTGCTACAGTAAGCTTCATCATCATTTTTCAACCTTTCTACAACAACCAAAAAACTTTATCAACCTTTTTCAACAATCAATATTCTTTTTCAAATTTGCTACAGTAAAAAGTATTCTTTTTCAAAGTTTATTACAACAACCAATAAACTTTATCATACTTTTTCAACAATCAAATTCATTTTTCAAAAGTGCTACAGTAAAAGGTATTCTTTTTCAAAGTTTATTACAACAACCAATAAACTTTATCATACTTTTTCAACAATCAAATTCATTTTTCAAAAGTGCTACAGTAAAAGATATTCTTTTTCAAAGTTGATTACAACAACCAATAAACTTTATCATACTTTTTCAACAATCAAATTTCTTTTTCAAAAGTGGTACAGGAAAAAGTATTCTTTTTCAAATTATATTACAACAATCAATAAACTTTATCATACTTTTTCAATAACCAATAAAGTTTATCATACTTCTTCAACAATCAAATTTCTTTTTCAAAAGTGCTACAGTAAAAATATTCTTTTTCAAATTATATTATAACAACCAATAAATTTTATCAAAAATCAATTTATACTACTATATTTAAATATATAAAGCATTAAATATATTTGGGCCAAGAAAGATTGAATCATGCATTTGGGCCAATAAGATTAAATCATTCATTTGGGTCAAGAAGATTAAATCATACTATTTGGGCTAAGAAAGATTAAATCATATATTGGGCCAAGAAGATTAAATCATTCATTTGGGTCAAGAAGATTAAATCATTCATTTGGGCCAAGAAGATTAAGTCATACTATAATTCCCACATATTTGTCATCATCAAAACTTATAGCATAATACATTATGGCTAACAATCTCCCCCTTTTTGATGATGACAAATCACCTAAGAAAAATATGTTACAATGTAATAATCATTATACAATATACACATATTTTTCTTTCCATATTCTTCTCCCCCTATTTGACATCAACAAAAAGGTATAAGGAAGGCAATATATAAAGGCTAAAGCGTATTCCTTCTTTAAGCAAGAATATCATATGACGTCATAGGGTAAAATTTCATCAAAACTTATCATTGATATGCCAAAAATATGTAGTTAAGGAAACATTGCATCTCATATAAAGTGACCCTAAAAATATAGAGCATTTAAGTATATATTAGGCTCCCCCTCAATCAATGCATATTAAACAAATGTAATTTTCAAGATGTATTCATATATGTATCTTGAGGATGAGTACCTACAAAAATTTTGACAACCACTCCGATGCTTAAGTTAGTAATGTAAATCAAATATTAAAGGAAAAATTAACTGCTTACGGTCGCATGCATCAAGCATTATCATAATGCAAGGAAATCATTGCCTTTCATTTGCCCACAAAAGCACTATATGTAAGTATGTGTAACTATGAAGATGTATCATCCTTTACACATTTCATTTTATTTAAGTCATTTAAATTTTTTTTTTTTCATTTTCTATGAGTGTGTGTGGAATCATGACGTATTATTCTTAGCCATAGCCTTCGCTCATGATGCATGAATAGCATACACAACATATGTTCTTAGATACATATAATCACAGCATGATGTAATCAAGTATGCTCTCAAGAACAACACAACAAAGCAGAGTGATACGGTTCTGAATATCACCATTTTATTAATCCTTAAAATTTCTAATCAAAACAAATTAAATCAGCCGCAAATCCACCGAAAATTAACTTTCGTGGTTTTGCCATTAATGTGACGCGTTGTTGGTGTGCATGCGTACCCTAGAGTTCTGGCTTCCAGCTTGCAAAATCCGTAGGATGAACTTGTAGGGGTGCGGCGAAGAGATATCTTCGTTGGCTCTAAGTCATCATTTTCTCTCTATAAAGACTGCCCCAGAGTTCTCAATTACCACACCACAAAGAGTATTCATCTCTGAGCCTACAACTTTCTGACATTCCTCTCTCTTCATACTCCAAAAAAAAAAATTCCAAGCCATGGCAGCAAGAAAGTTCATTGATCTCACAGTAGAGGCCAGGGAGGAAGAGCTCGACTTAAACTTGAGTCTAGGCAGGGACAAGGGTAAAAGGCCTTTGGAGGGATCTCAGGAGAATCGAAAGAAGAAGATGAAGATCGAAGAAGCTGAAGAGATTAGTACAGGCCATACGTCAGAAGACAAAATTGCTTGTCTGGAGCAGGAGGTGAAGAAACTCAAGAAGATGATAGAGGACCAGGAGAAGTTAGCTAAACGCAACAATGCGGCACTGACTTCAAGAATAGATAGGTTCTTCTATTGGTCTACCCAATGCTTCTGCAATCAACAACAAAGAAGTGTTGATTGTATGAATGGGATTTACACTACCCTCCGTGACATTGCTCAGTCTCTTGCTCCAAGGAATGGCCGAGGGGTGATGATACAATACGGGCCTCCTAATCCAAGACCACCTCGCCTGTAGATTGCTCATGCATGAGCAAACTTTCCCTTTTTTTTTTTTTGCAATGTAATCCTTTGGTTTTTTTTTTTTAATGCAAGTGGTTTCTTTTATTGGACGATACAAAAAAAATAATAATAAAGAAAGATAAAAGAAATCAGCTACACAAATTTAGCACAGTATATATATATATTGAAAAATATATATCCATTTTAAAGATGGAAAGAATTTTCTGACATGGACATATATATATATCATCATTTCAAAGCAAAAGCAAGTTACATACTTATCAAGATAAAACATATTATAACCTGAGTATGTAGTACAATAATTGAGGTAATATGGATTAATAAGATATAATCAGATATAAATTATAATCCATAAACAATCGTTCATAAGCTATATCTTATACAAAGGATATGACATGTATAATGCTCAAACCATGATGAATGGTATAAAGACAATATCTTTATATACAATGATATGATCAAATATGTAAGATATTAGAGAACAATATATCATTGCAATGAAAGTGTGTCAGTAAAAAAAATTGCCAACATAGCCAATTATGATCAAGGAGTATCACTTAATTAAATAGTAAAGTGGTAAAGAATAGAGATACTCATCAATTTTGGCAAACTCTTATTACTTCCTGAAGTTTCTCCTCAAGATTTTGATATCCTTGTTTTGCTCATTGCTCTTCTTTTGATTCTATCTTCTTGCAATTTTAATAAACTTAATTGATTGATTATTTGCAAGATCCTCTTGAAAACAATCTCTTATAAGATCACTGTCAAGCATTGGTCGACAATTAGGAATGAGCTTAGAGGATAGATTTGAGGACTAACTCCTGCAAAACACTTTTGGTGGAGCACTTTGATGTTCAAATCAGTAATGTTCAAATAAATCTCAAGTACTAGGAGCAACATTATGTTCAAGATATGCCATATTAATAAAAGTGCTATGCTTTCATGAAATGTAATTTTACAAAATATTTGATTTCATTGAAAATATTTAAATAAGATTACAGCAAGGATAAATACTATAGGTAGGAGGAATCTTATTATTGTGAAGACAAGAAAAATGTGCGTGTAATGGAAGCAAGTTTTCATGATGCGGTAAAAAGGATAGTTTGAGCAAAATTTGGAAGAAAGATTTTAGCTCAAAACAAAATTCGAATCTATAATCTGCATACTTAACAATTGTTTTCAGATATAGCATGCATGAGTATCAAGGATAGATGTAAGGCATATTAGAGAACAGACAAAAGCATTAGAGAGCAGTAAACATATCAGTCAAATTTCTTACAATGCATTCCAGCTTATATGTTTACTTATCCATTGCCTCCTTTTGATGCAAGGAAGTGGAGTTTAAATGATGTAGCCATTAAAATGTCATTTCCGCTCCTTGCTTCGAGGTGAATCTGCAAATTAATCTTTTGTTTTTGGTACCCAAATTTCTTTGGGTCCGCCTGGGTCATGAGTTCCTTTTTGAACCCATTTCATTTTTACTCCATGAACAAGATTTTTCTTATAAAAGCATGAGTAAGATTTGTGTCCTTTCAGTCCACAATAAAAACAAGTGCAAGTTGGACTATTGGACATCTTTACAGAAACAAAGAAGTTTTTAGAATGTTTTTGGTTTGATTTCCTTTTAGAAACAAGACCAACTTTGTTAAACCTTCTTCTTTGTTTCAAAACTGAGGTATTTAAAATTTCTCTACCTTGAGAAAATTTTACAAGTGTGTTTTTAAGATTATTATTTTCCTTTTTCAAGGAATCACACTTGGTACAAAAGCAATTTTTGTTGGTAGAGATATTTGCTTTTAAAATCAAATTCTCTTCTTGCAAAGTTTTGTTTTGATTTTCAAAAACAAAATTCTCTTCGTTGGAAATAGAAAATTCGTTTTTCAATGTTTCCAACTCATTTTCAAGAGAAGAGTTTTTCTGTTTTGAAACATTTAGTTTCTTTGCAAGTATTAGAGATTCTTTATGTAAATCATCAAAGGCATCTTGTAATTCTTCAAAAGAGTAGTCAAATGAATTTACCTCATCTTTATTTCTGGCCACAAGACAAGTGTTGGCTTCTTCATTTGTGTTCTCCTCATCAGAATTGCTATTTCCCCAAATGGAAGATAGGTAAGCTTTCTTTGATGATTCAACTTTTGGTTGTGGTTTCCCTTTTTCTCCTTTTTCTTTTTCTTCTATCTCCTTGGTGATTTGAGATTTTTCTTTAAGTTCAACACCAAGAGCTTGCAATTGATTAAGCACAAGTTGTATCTCATTAATGGTTTTACAATTGTTCATTTGAGCAATTTCAAGTTCATTAATGAAACTTCTATACCTTAATTCCTCAGCAATAAGATCTTCCTCATGTGCAACTTCAAGAATTTCCCACATTTCTTTTGCAGTTGCACAGTTGGAGATTTTGAAAAATTCATCTTGACTCAATGCACAAGAAATAATCAATTTTGCCTTAGCATTGAGTTGCATTAAACTTCTTTCAGTATCATTCCATTTACTCTTGGGTTTTGGAATGCATTTTCCTTGTTCTTCCTTGACAGGCATATAAAAACCATTTTCTATAACTTCCCAGAGTTTATGGTCTACTGAAATTAAAAACATTTTCATTTCATACTTCCAATATTGAAAATGATTAGCATCAAAAACTGGAGGTTCTGTGAAAGAATAATTTTCAAACATAAACCAATCACTAAATCCAACCATGTTTACTCTTAGACGGTTAAGTCTCAAATCAAGAGCCCAAGCTTTGATACCAATTGAAAGAAATGGTTGGATCCCAAGAGGGGGGGTGAATTGGGTTTTATAAAAATTTTCACAAAACTTAATTGGAAGTTAAAATGATTTTCTGAAATTGGACAATGTTAAAGATAATAATTTAATTCAGAAAATCAAAGTGTTATCAAGATGAATAATTTTATAGTGCAAGGAATTAAGGAGAAAATATAAATCTACACACGTTAATTAATACTTGAAGTAGAAATCAAATATAAACGCAAAGCATTAATTAATTAACTTCAAATGTAAATAGAGTAGGGATAGAGAAAGCAAACTCGGAGATTTATACTGGTTCGGCTAATCCCAAGCCTACATCCAGTCCTCAAGAGACCACTTGAGTATTTCCACTATAATTGCAAGTTTAATCCGGGTACTTGCAAACCACTACAACATACTTTTCTCCCTCAAGGGTGTCTCTCCCCCTTACAACGTGTTTTCTCTCAAACACTAACTCAAGGAACCAATCCTTGAGAAACTAAATTTAAAGGCTTAAGGAAAATAATGGTAAACACTCTCAAAGTGTAGATAACGCAGAAATTAAGATCAGAATATTTCTCTAGCAATTTAGAGAGAATGAAACTCAAGATAATATGAGAAATGAACAATTGAAGCTTGATGTAAATGGTGTTGTGAAGTCCCCTTTATATAGTGAAACCTTGCTGCTACAGTGACTGCTTTAGTCAAAATTGCTACAGTAAGCTTCATCATCATTTTTCAACCTTTCTACAACAACCAAAAAACTTTATCAACCTTTTTCAACAATCAATATTCTTTTTCAAATTTGCTACAGTAAAAAGTATTCTTTTTCAAAGTTTATTACAACAACCAATAAACTTTATCATACTTTTTCAACAATCAAATTCATTTTTCAAAAGTGCTACAGTAAAAGGTATTCTTTTTCAAAGTTTATTACAACAACCAATAAACTTTATCATACTTTTTCAACAATCAAATTCATTTTTCAAAAGTGCTACAGTAAAAGATATTCTTTTTCAAAGTTGATTACAACAACCAATAAACTTTATCATACTTTTTCAACAATCAAATTTCTTTTTCAAAAGTGGTACAGGAAAAAGTATTCTTTTTCAAATTATATTACAACAATCAATAAACTTTATCATACTTTTTCAATAACCAATAAAGTTTATCATACTTCTTCAACAATCAAATTTCTTTTTCAAAAGTGCTACAGTAAAAATATTCTTTTTCAAATTATATTATAACAACCAATAAATTTTATCAAAAATCAATTTATACTACTATATTTAAATATATAAAGCATTAAATATATTTGGGCCAAGAAAGATTGAATCATGCATTTGGGCCAATAAGATTAAATCATTCATTTGGGTCAAGAAGATTAAATCATACTATTTGGGCTAAGAAAGATTAAATCATATATTGGGCCAAGAAGATTAAATCATTCATTTGGGTCAAGAAGATTAAATCATTCATTTGGGCCAAGAAGATTAAGTCATACTATAATTCCCACATATTTGTCATCATCAAAACTTATAGCATAATACATTATGGCTAACATATGATACCTGTTATATGAATGAATATTACATTGTATTTCTGATTATGATATAAAATATTGTACTATTGATTGTGATTGAGTGGGACAGTACCCCTCTCACAGCAAGGCGGAAAGCCCGGTATAAAAGGGTGTTTTAACCAACGAGTGTGAAGACAACGATTCCCTCAGTAGGAATATAGCCCGGGTCAGTAACAGATCCGTGAGGGGTCCTAGCTGAGAGGATGAGATTATGCGTCATGGCAGAAATAAATAAATTTGGTAAGTCAGCCTATATGCTCTCTCTCCTTAATATATTGCCATTGATGAGTACTAGTACCATTGGTTGAATTTGATGAATTTATATCTTCTAGTATGTGATTCCTAACTATGTCTATTGGTTGAGTTTGAGCCTTCGGGTATACTTACATGACTGGTAATGTATTTGAATTTTATTAACGCGAGACTGATTTACTCACTGAGTTTTAAAGCTCACAATCTGTGAAATTTTTTTGTTCAGATCAGGTTACTGGTGAAGAATATCCACTAAAAGAGTAGATCACTTTAGATCTTCCCGTTGTCGGGTAGGCTCCTTTTTTGTTGCAGGTTATGTTGCTCTGTAATCTTCTAGGATATCTAGGTCAGGGGTTTGGTATTTGGCTTGTATTTCAGTTCAATAGTATATGTTATATTGAGGATTTATTATTATATGCAAATCATCTATATGAATTTCAAATAAGAAAATTTGATATATTTTCTTCGTATTTATTAAGGAATGATTATTTTGATAATATAGAGATAATAATTAATAATTTAACTCGTGGGTAGAATTTATCGAAAGGCTTATAGTGATGGGATATTCATCATTATGCCGGTCATGTGCTTAGAAAATGGGTCGTGACAAAATCTATCGTACCAATCTTAAACCAGGCAGCAAAAGCAGGAATCTTAAAGTTATCTTATCAATATATGTAGAAAGAGAGATAAATGCAAACATCTATTAAAAAATCTAATATTGCCTATGACACTCATATAGTTCACAATATCTAATAAAATATACAGTCATTTTAGTACTATGCAAAAACCCTAATTTTTATACAAAAAAAAAAAGAAACATTTTCTACTTGCTTGTGCCTTATTAACTCTCTTTTCATACTCACCTTCTTCTTCTCTTCCATAGGTACAAACAACCAACCTTTCAATTAATTCTATCATTAATGTCACTAATGCAATGATAAAGATAATTATAATAATATAACCACCACAAACCTAATCTGCTCACCATTTCTTTCGATTCCTATCCCAAAATAACTTAATAAACCCAATTAAGGAGAAATCATCCCATATGTGCATTGCTGTCAATGGAATCTCTGCATATGTCAAAGGAGTAGCCCAAAATCCCCACTGAGGCAACCAACATGGCATATTGGAAAACTGAGGCAGTGAATCGCAAAAACATAGCAATTATAAGCACATTCGAAAACTGTGGTAAAAATCCATTCGAACCCTAAATCACAAACAAGGTGATTTTACCCAACATCAATAATGATTCATAATGTGTCTCTAATGCAAGTTAAATTCATACTCACCTGAAGATTTTCCCCAAAGAAATCAATGTTGAATCAACTTGCACATCATCTTCCTCTTTGGTTGGAGAGTGTGTTGCGTCAGGTTTGGCTGAAGTGCAATCTAAGATAGAAGTTAGTTTGAGGTAGAAGGGGATATGGCTCAGGTTCAGCTTAATCAGAGGGATAACATGGCAGAAAGCTGATATGGCATGTGAGGTGTAAAAATTAATGGTGACATGGCATATGAGATGTAAAAATTACTGGTAACATGGCAGATTATAGTCCACGTCAGTGTTGACCATTAGTTTAAAGTCACACTCATTGGCTTGTACAATTTTGGTTCAATTTTTACTTTCTATTGTTCACATTTCATTACAATCTAACTTTGATAATCATTACCATTTATGAATCTGTCTTTTTCTTCAATTAAACCTGAGTGATTTAACTCTCTCCCATCACATCTTTCATCTATGCTCTACTTTCTCTGAACACTTTCATTTCTTTCTCCATTTTTTGCTCTTTCCACTTGCAATTAACACAACAAAAGTTGCTCATATTTGGATTGCTGCTCATCGCTAGTGAAGTTGTTGTTGGTCAAAAAGCATTTGGCTATTGGTCAGATGAGTTTTGTTGCATATGCTCACTGGTCTGTGGTTTTTCTGCTACTAGTTCACTATTAGTGTGTGTTGCCGATGGCAGTGCTTCTTCTGGTGACTATTGCTAGTGGCTTCCATTTGAATATACAATGTGGATTGCAACTTTATGGGTGGCCAACCTCAAGTGGCCAAAAAAAAAAAAGAATCAGCTAATGCATAGGATAAACAAGGAAAAATCAACTAATGCACCACCAAACCACATTAAGGCTTTGTTTGGATAAACAACTTATTTAATTGCTTATAGAATAAGTGTTTATCATATAAGCGCTTATATATAAGTTATTTCTATAATTGAAGAGTCTATGAGGATAAATTTAACATAAGCTGTTTTCAGTTTATTTTCATAAGTTATTCTGAAGAGTTTATGAAAATAAGTTGAAAATAACTTATTAGTATGTCATAAGCTATTTATATAAGCTCTCCCAAAAGCGTACATAAGTGCTTATGTCATAAGATAAGCCAGATAAGCTCAAAATAAGTTCTTCCAAATGGGCCTTAATACTACCACAGAAGCAACCAGATGTAGCGTTGGACGAAACCACGATTCAAAGCAGAACATAGTTTGGACTTGCAGGCTAACAATTTTCCAAACATGTTAAATTTGGTGCTAAACATGATTTATGTGGTTCTAAATGTCGTTTGGCTCCTCCAACGTGTTCCTAAACAACCTCTTAATAGCATACTAAAATAAAAAAGAGTTAATTGATTTAATTTTACACTTCACATAAATCTCACAAAATATAATATTTATTACATGAAACCAAATTACCAAATAATTATCTTGAATTTTGACTTATTAATTAATTACCAATTTTATGGCATCCTATTTATCACAATCATGGAATGCAAAACTGGACCAGACGAACCAATCAGACCGAGGACCAGCCTAGGGTTCGGTCCATTCTAAGCAAAAAACTGGTCTGATCTCAAACAGGGATTAAAAAATATATTAGAAATTAGAATTCCAAGCAGCGACAATGATGACAACGAAGAAGAATAAGGGGAAAAAATCATAAGCAAAAGGTTCGTTCATGGCAGTTTACAGTAGTGATGACGACAAAGAAGAAAAAGAAGAAAATAAAAACTAGAAGTAGAAGGTTCGTCCATGGCAACAAGAGAAGAAGATGAACTAAAGTGACTGCTGACTCTCCAAGTTCTCTTTCTTTTTGAGATTTGAGTATATGAAGAAAAAGAAAATAAAGTTTGGTTTCAAAGTTGTATAAGGTGTCTTGGAAGTTGTTTGTTCCATTTATATTTCTTTGCTCAATTTTCCCATAATCTCTATAAAAAGTTGCTCTCTTATTCAATTATTCTTACTTTGCAGCACATTTTTCTGCCATCAAAATGGTTGTGGGACCTTTACTTTTAGCCTCTCCCATTCATTCACTCCCATCCTTCTCTCTTTTTCACTTAATTTCATATTTTTCTCACAAATTATAATAATATAAAGTATTTTAATATTTTTAATTATATATTTTATTTTTTTAATATGTTTAAAATGTCATCATTTCGACCATTAATTCTTAAATCGATGTCTAAAACGATTTAATGACCGGTTCGATTTTTAAAATATTTATCACAATTAACATAGATGAGTAATAGTCAATTAGATAATATCTCTTTTTTCTTCTTCCCTAAACCAACCAATTCAAGTAACGTGGAATCTTCAGACTTGGTGGAATCCATAAGAAGAATTCAAACTTTATAATACGAGAGTTTAATATAATATGAATAAAGATTTATGAAAAATCATGAAATTTCCGTGTTAAATAAAATCTAACGTTAATATATATATATATATATATATATAAAAGGTTGAAATCATTAATATTTTAAAAACTCACTGATTTCTACTAATTTAATTTGAATTCACTGAGATTATAAAAATACAAAATTTGAATATGAAGGCTCGATTAAAGATAAATATTTAATCACTTCGACTGGTAATGTTTACATATATATATATATATATATATATATATATATATATATATATATATATGTAAATAATAACATTGCCATGTCAACTTCTTATTTAAAGTTTACTAAAGTGTCCATTGTTTGATATTGGGAAAACAATATTATAAAAACAGGACTAGTCATTGAACTAGTAGAGGTAAGTGGTTGAATCGGTTTATTTTAAAATATTAAAAAATAATATACATAATTAAATATTATAATTTCAAATTTACAAATTCAATCAAAAATAAAATTTAATATCAAATTATATAAAACAACATCTACAATCAAAATTTTATAGTAAAAATTGACCATATAATAAGGAAATATTATTAATTAACTTAATATTCATTAATATCAAATTCATAAAATATTCTTATTAAAATTGACTGATTTGTAATATTAATTATTCATTATTTGATTATAAAATAAAAAATTAAAAAAATGTAAAAAAAAAAATTAAGTGAATCAATTTAACTAGTTTATTTAGAGGGTGTTTCGAATCTCACTGAGTAAACCTAAGTTTAAGCAGAATTAATTTTGAGCAAATTGATTTTATATGAATGTAATCAAAAAAATAATTTTGAAAAATGAATTTTGTTTGGATATTGATTAGCAAAACTACTTTTAAATGTACAATTACTAAAAAGGGTATGAATTTTAGATTATCTTATTTCATTTATATCCTTATTTAATTTCACTCATATCTAAATCTAAAAAAATAAATTATATTAATGTTTTAATAATTACAAGTTTTGTTTTTAAAAATTATAAACTAACAACAATTTTTTTTTAAAAAAAAAATTTAAGTTGGAGTGGATAATTATAGATTAACCACAAATTTTGTTTTTAGAAACAAATTAGGTTGAAGTAGATAATTATAAATTAACAAGAAGTTTTATTTCAAAACTTTCTGTGTGGGAGTGGACAAAAATTTAACATTTAATTATTTTATCATAAAATATGTATATCAATAACATATTTTAGTATCAAGTTAGCTTTATTCTTAGAAATTTTGTTACCATATTTTTTATAAATTAATATCAATAGTCATCAACAAAATATTATCATTAATATCACATACTGACCAGAAGAGTAATATCACTGTGCAACCTTAGTCACATACACTCCATAAACACATAAAGGACTAAAATGTAAACTTTTAATTAAAAAAATTAAAGGGTAAATATCATGAGGATTAAAGTGAAAAAAATATAAAAGTATGGATGAAGCAAACATTCAAGCCAACAAAATATTTTAAGCACCTAGAAGCAACAAACTAGGTCAGAGGGACCAATTTGAAAAATTAAATTGGACTAAAATAAAAAGGAAGTTTAAAATGGGGCCAAAGTGTAATTTTTCAAAAATTAAAAGCAACTTTTTTTCTTTTTCTGAGCTTGGCTATGGCTTCCTTTATCCTTCCTCATGTGTTTTTCAATGTTTGGCGTGTGTTTTACTGGTTTAAAAGCCTCAAAGATCAAAATTTTCTATTCCAAGCACGCTTTGTTTTTTGTTCTCCAATGGTTGCTTCTCTTTGTTCTTTTTTATAGTGTATATTTCTGCAGATTTCATTAGATTTGTGCTTAAAGATGAAAAGGGTGAATGTGTGCTATGTTTTGATAGAGATTTTTAAAGTCAAGGATAAAATGTTGATGCTCTTTTTTTTTTTACACTCTCTCTCTCCTCTTGACATGTTCTCTTTCTTCTCAAAGTTTCACTCTCTCTTCTCCAGTTCAAACTTAGTGGGTGTTTGGAAACTCGTTGAGTAAATCTAATTTTGAGTACAATTGATTTTGTATAAACTTGATTTATGTTTGAAAACTGTTATTAGAAAAGTGATTTTAGAAAATAGATTTCGTTTGGATATTGATTAGCATAAATACTTTTGAATGTGTAATTACCAGAAATGGTATGAATATTATATTATTTTATTTCATTTATCTTTATTTAATTTCTCTCATATAAAATGTAATAAAATAAATTATATTAATTTTTAATGATATTTTTTTAACTATCAGTACTAATATTTGATTTAAAATATACATTTATGAATATTGTAATGAAATAAATTTAATTATTTTATCTCTATTTTTAAAATAATTATATGAATGTTTTAATAATAATTTTTTTAACTATTGGCAAAAATATTTGATTAAAAATATACATGTAATAGTTTTTCAATAAATTGTACAAAAATAAGATCAACAAACTTACAAAAAAAAATATAAGTAAAGGGTAAGGAAGGAAAGTTGTGCCACAAAATATTAAAAGCACTTTTAACAAAGGTAGAAGCTTCAACAATTCAAGTTGGCACAAACTTAGGTTTGATGGCCGTAAGCAATTTTGAAATCATTCACTTATATGCAGGCAAACATCTCTAAAATTTTCAAAACCTTGGTTTTGGACAATAAAAGCCCGTTTCTAGCAAGTCACCGAAAAAAAATGTGAAAAAAACAAGAAATTGTATATAAGGAAAAATAGGGAACCAAATCACGGTGAGAGGAGTAGAATATAATCAATTATGCAAGAAGCAACGAAGTGGAGTGTTCAATAAAACTTAAGTTTTATTGAAAAATTAATTATGACAAGAAGTGTTAAGTTTTATTGAAAAATTAATTATGACAAGAAGTGTTAACGTTGAACCAAACAAGTTTTATTTTGCTAGAGAATTGATTATTAACTTCAACGCACATTTAATGGCCATAGACATTGAACCAAACACGCACTTATTAAATTTTCAATCTCATCCTGATTCTGATAATGAAACTAATAGTTTTGTAAACATCTGACATGGAAGCCGCAACGTGCGGGGGAAAAAGGAGAAATTTACCAACATGCCACTCTTTTCAAAATTATTTACCAACATACTACTATTACAAACTTATTTATCCGGATGCTGCCATTTCTATCAAATCAGTGTTTTATTTTTTTTAAAATACACATAGCTCGGCCTGTGTCAAGCCGAGCTTATTTTTAATTGAAAAAAGTGTCAGAAGCTCGGCTTGTGTCAAATCGAGTCTCTTTTTATTGAAAAATGGTGTCAGAAGCTCGGCCTGCGTCAGGCCGAGCTTCTGGTCCATAAATTAATTTGCATGTCCGAGATTCGAACACGCATCTGGATGGTTAATAGACAAATTGTGCACCACTAAAGCAAGAATCTGCTCAGTGTAATATTCGACATTAATATAATTTAAGAAAGTCAAGAGGCTAAATTAAGACTATAAATATTATAAATAATTAAATTAGCAAATATTAAATGTAATAGGTTAAATTAAGATTTAATAATTGTAATATTTAATTAAACTAAATATAATTATATTCATTTGTGTAATAATTATTAATTGCAATATTTAATTTATTTCAATCATTTTTGTACAATGAATAAAATTAGTATATTTTTTATAGTTACTTATATAAATAAAGTCAATCAATTTTGTATAATTATGAAATTAAATATCTAAAGTCACAGTAATTTATAAATACATTGTAGATTTAATTTAAGATTGATCAATTAAAAAATTTGTAAATTACAAATTCTACAATTTACTAACAAAAATATTTTTAATTCATAGAAAGTTAACAAATGATAAAAAAAAAATAATCTAAAAGAAGTGGCTTCTAGTCCCACAACGTCTATTTGTAATTAGCCGTTTAGACCTTTGACGTTGCTTGGGTTCTTCTTCCTGCCTATTTTCTTCTTCTTCTTCTTCTTCTTCTTCTTCTTCTTCTTCTTCTTCTTCTTCTTCTTCTTCTTCTTCTTCTTCTTCTTATCTGCCTTGTTGGTGTCCTTCTGCTAAGGGTATAGGCTGAGCATTCAAATCCAATGTTGGCGATCGTACTGATGGGATCATGTGATCCAATGTAAAGAACTGCATTCTGAAATCTGCATTATGTGTCATAGGATCAGGAAAAAATGATGAATACTCGAAATAGAATTGTGCAGGCATCGGAGTATGTTAGCCACCGCCAAATGGAGAATTGGAGCCTCTAGTTTGTGTAAAAAAAGGACCGGCGCCACTAGAACCTATGTCAGATTGAGTCTGACAGTAGGCTGAAGTCGATGCACTCTGATATGACATAGATGCACCTAAATCGTAGCATGCATCATACGGAATAGGTTCCCTTACGTGATAAGGCCCTGAGAACGTTTGCCCATCACTTGCTCAGGAATTACTACAGCAGGCAAATGTTGAGCAGGTGGAGCTGGATGAGAAAGCCTAAGTTCTTTCTGTTCACCTATGGCAGTAATGATATTCATAACGCCCTGCTTAATTTTGGCTACTAAATCATCAGGTGTCGGGTCCTCACGAGTAAGTCTATATAAGTATCATGCCATGTCAACCTATAAAAAATATAAAAATTAGAGCAAAGTAGATGAACTATAAATATAATTTAAATTTGGTACTAAATAAATGATTTTCTGCATAACCTTCAGAATCGCTCGTAGGATCGATCCATCGCCTCGTATGCTTCCAATACTGATGCATATACTCAGAGTTATGCTCTAGGGGATGTGAAGGATACTGTGGCTGGATCAGTCGTTGAGGCTAGGTCAACCACTGGTTGATAAAGTCTGCATGTACCACTGCCCAATTTTAATCATATTTTCCTGTCATCTGTAATGTGTGGTGGCGGCCAAGATTGACAGGTGGCTCAGGAATCGACTGATCCCTGTCGAATTGGCGATGTATGCAATCTACATGGTGCCATTTTACAATATGGAAACAAATAAGCGGTACAAAGGCAAGCCAGACATTGTGTTTAGCTACGCAATAATCCAAAAGCATCTAGATGACTTCCCCATCATATGGGCACCAGATAATCTGTGAAAAATAAATGACAAAAAAAAATAAACATATAGAGTGTCATCCATATTTGAAGAATATCAGTTTAAGTAAGATACCTTAGAGTCAGTCATTCTATCTAACGGAAGCCTATAATGCTTCAAGGCCTCTTTAGCTGACCCAATGGAATCCTTAGCACCATTCCAATTACAACAATCATAAATATATGAGTTGACATAGTCATTAGTAATTGATAAATTCTATACTAAAGCAAGTAGTACATACAGAAATCCTAATGGCGAGAGTATAGGATAATTTCTTGAATCTACGTCTTGGGTAGGGTGTGTCATGGCGCTAATCAAGGGAATCTAGACCACACTCAGACATGTAAAAGAGTGAGGTAACCACAAATTTCTTTCTGTTTAGGGTCCGTTGCCATACAAAATTCTCAATAAAGATGAGCCAGCACCGCCGATCCCTAACTTAGTCACCCATATTCATTGAAGTCCTCAAGAAATGGTAGGTACATGAAATACATCTTTGTCCCAGACTTATCTGGCAATAAGTACCCCCCGATCAAGCGTAAAATATAAGCATGTGTAAAATAGACAACTTGATTATTAGTGGGATCTTTTGGCAAATGGTTAAAGGTGTCTGCAAGCCAGTTCATGCTCAACCGCTGGCTATCTAATTTACCCGAGGGTGGGGCAACATCCGGAAGTTGCCGACATAATTCACGCCAGTCCATAGCGGCTAATCCTGTAACCGGTCTGCCACCACATGGGAGACCTAGCTGAACTGCTACATCTTGTAATGTGATTGTGCATTCTCCCTTCGTGGTGTGAAAAGTATGTGTCTCAGGCCGCCATCGTTCAATGAGTGCTGAAACAAGCGCTGAACTGTGTTCAAATGTACCTAAACGTGCGACACCGTAGTGTTGACCCTAAGGCTTTATGCCACAAGTTTTGATGATGACAAATGTATTTGAAATGTAGCATTGATATATATAAAGGTTAATTATCATATACATGCTACAAGTATTTAAGCATGACTATGTTATTTAATGTGTTATACATTATTCATGCTATTTATCATGAATTGAACTAACCATTTGGTTTGCAAGTAAGATATATTTTATAGGTTGGTTCAAAACAAGAAGAGTGAGCATTGGACTGAAGAACAAGGAAAAGTAACATCATGCCTCATTCAAGGAAAGCAACATACAAGGATAAAGCTCCAAGAAATGAAGAATTAGAAGATTTGAAGTCTTGGAAGCTTGGATGCATCAAGATAGCCTATGTGTTTATATTAGGTATATTTTATATAGGCTAGTATACTTGTGCAACTCAATGATTTAGATTTGCATACATTGGCTCAAACATTTTAAACAAAAAGATAGTGAGATATGAAGTTTTACAAAAGTTAGTTTTTGACCTTTGGTTACTCCTTATATCATATCTCATAAATGAAAAATCGATTTTTCAAGTATCTTAATCTCATTTGATAGTAGACTCAAAGATCTTTTCAATGGTATATTATTTGTTTAAAACGGAGTTCAAATGAGGGAGTTATGAATTTTTAAAGAAAGCACAAAATCTGTATTTCGCTACTGCCAGCCGGTGGTCGACCACCCCATCTACACTGGTCGACCAACGTGACTGATAAATCACTTCTGGACTACACTGGTCGACCAACGTGCCACACTGGTCGACCAATGGACATCTGGACTACATAATAAGTGCTGTAACAGCTATATAACGGCTAGTTTTTTGAAACCTTATATATATGACCTTAGATACACGATTTTGAGCTAGAACCAAGTACTACAATGATATATTAACATGTTCTATCATCTTTGAGAGAAATCCAAACATTCTTGAGCCAATCTTGCATATTCTCTATCATTAGAGTTATTAGAGCTTCATTTGTATTCATCTACTCTTTAAAGAGAGTTTCTTTGTATTGTTGATTTTGATCAACACCAATATTATTCTGAGTTGAGGTTCGCAAGTACCGGTGTTGGAAGAACTTGCTTTGGGTTGAGGAGGAGCCCGGATTCATAAATTCTCCATTGTGGTTTCGCAAATACCCGAATCGAATTTGCGTGGTTGTAGTTGTTTACAAGTACCCGGATTAAACTTGCAATTATAGTGAAAATACTCAAGTGGTCTCTTGAGGACTGAATGTAGACTTGGATTAGCCGAACCAGTATAAATCTCCGAGTTTTCTCTCTCTATCCCTTCCTCCTTTACTTGTGCTTATTGTTATCTATTCTTTATTTCCTTGCTCCTCATAATTATTCATCTTGATAGCACATTGATTTTCTGTGTTGTATTTATTATCCTAAACATTGTACTTTTATAGAAAATCCTTTTAACTTCCAATAAAGTCTTGTGAAAAATTTATAAAACTCAATTCACCCCCCTATTGGGTTCCAACTATTACTTTCACGTAGAACCCAGCAGCACATAAATGGGGGACGATCGCTTGTAGTGGGTTGCCAACAAGATACATCATCATAGACGTAAAATGAGATTTTTCTGCATAAATACAATTCTTTATATTAATATACAATAACAAATACATAATAATAATAATAATAATAATAATAATAATAATAATAATAATAATAATAATGCGTATATATATTTGATTTATGAACAAACCTTGTTTACCCAAACATCCTGAGAGATATGACAAGACTGTAAATATAGAAGTGAGTCATTGTCAGCACATAGGATCACAGCTCGTCTGGGATCCGCTATCTGATAAGATATTCTTATATAAGAAAGAAATAATTCAGTCAAAAATATTATTTAAAGAAAGAATATTACATAAATAATTTAAAACAATCTAAATAATATAATTTAAAGACTAAAAAAATAATATAATTTAAAGAAGTGTGCTATAAGACAATTTAATATAGGAAAGAAAAATTCATTCAATTATGTCAAATATTACATGAAGCCTGTTCATCATCAATAACATTAAATATTACGTAAACACAATCTAGCTGGGATGCTGATGTAGACAACTTGCTCGATTGTGGTCAGGTTGCCTACATAAACCACATCTAGATGACTGGGCCCGTTATCTATAATCCATGTCCATCCGTAACCATACTGAATGTGGTCGCCCTTTATGTCTGATGCAGGCTGGATTCGAAATTACCTTAGGACCTTCAGCCAATAGCCAATACTCCTGCTCACATATAGGACGAAATGGTGAGTTATAAGACATTAAGATGGTCTCAAGCCTGT
The DNA here is from genome assembly GCA_037074585.1 of Biancaea sappan. Lineage (NCBI taxonomy): Eukaryota > Viridiplantae > Streptophyta > Magnoliopsida > Fabales > Fabaceae > Biancaea > Biancaea sappan. The sequence goes on along the minus strand of CM073496.1, from coordinate 48,492,943 downwards.
AAACATGGTGAACAAACCCATTATGGCTAAGGCTTGCATGTGCGCAAGCTGCCATCGCATGTGGACACGGAATATGCCAAACTTGAAACTTCCCACAATCACACCGACTTTCCACAAGGCTAAGCTTGTAAATACGACATTGACGATGTCCTAACTGATCGTATGCCTCTTCCACTTCAAAATACCATGTGGCCCTATCAAATAAGTGTACAATGAATGAAGATGCCTTGGTTGTATGCTCTGCAATCATCTTGCTCACAACCTCTGAATATGTCTCCTTCGCGTTTATTTGTGCACTCGTGGTCGCCGATTATTTCTCAAAGTAAAAACCCAACTTGTACAATGTAGCTTTTACTAACGCTAGTACAGGGAGATGTCTAACGCCCTTAAAGACGTTGTTCATACACTTAGCTAAGTTCATCGTCATATGACCCCATCGTCGACTATTAGTATCATATGCCTGTGACCATTGCTCAAGGCGCAAATCACTAAGCCATCTTGTAACCCGCGAATTTGAATTTACATCTAAGTTAAGCATTTCTTGAACAACCTCGTCCACTTCATGACAGTCATATGAATATCCTAGTCAAAATAATACAATGTTAGTGTACAAATCATTTATGCATCCAAATAATACTGGAATATACGAGGGCACATACCGGCATGCTCGAGCCTTGACGCTAGCCACTTAGAACGTAATAAGGTGCGCACATTGCTGGCCAAGTGTCGCAGACAAAACATGTGGGGTTGCCAATCAAGAACTTGTGCACCTGCCCTAAGCCCGTGGTGCCTATTCAAAATTATAATGATGCGACGATCACAAACAACGTGCTCACTTAGATGTTGAAGAAACCATAACCAATTAGCATCATTTTATTGTTCAACAAGTACAAATGCAATAGACAACACTTTATTATCGCCGTCTTGAGATGATGCTATTAACAAAGCTCCCTTGTACTTTCCATATAAAAATGTATCATCCACCTGCAGAATGGGCTTCAAATATGGCAAGGCATCTATACAGGGCTTGTAAGACCAGAATACTCATCGAAACAACGCCCGTGGACCATCTCTGTCTGGGGGACAAGGATCTGTATCCCACACCACCACAGCACCTCACATAAAATGTTCAATTGCTTTCATCCATCGAGGTAATAAGGCATAGGATCGTTCCCACGCCCCAAATGCCATTGAAATGGCCTTTAATTTTATGGCTCACGCTTTCTTATAAGAAATGTTGTAACCGAATTACACCCGGATCAAGGCAATTACTTGACTAGCTGGGAGATCTGGCTTCTTCACCACTAATTCAAAAATATGATTTACTATAACGTCTCTATCCAATTTTGGGTGGTCTTGAGCCAACAATGCATGGACACAACTGTGTGGACCCAGATACTTCGTGATTAGCCAGTAATTGCTACGCTTTTTTACGATGGCCCTGAGTCTCCACCCACAACCGTTTTCTTTTCTAGAGCATACATATACCTCAACACCTTTCCTTTGGTAGGCTACCCTATAGTCCTGGTGATTTCTTATAGAATATACTTTCACTGCAAGTCGCAAAGCCATTTTGTCACTGAACTGCTTTCCAACATAGAAATTGGTATTATTCCTTGCTGACATTTCAAGTTCGCTGTCATCAATTATAGAATCTGGAAAGCTTGTTAAAAAGTCGTGTGCAAGGTCTTTGTAAACACTAGTGGAAGGGATCAAAATTCCCTCGCCTTGCCCGTTGACATCATCATCACCGCTTACATCTGTAGCATCATCGGCAACTTCTGTAGCATCATCAACAACATCTGTAGCATCATCACCAACATATGTAGCATCATCGCCATCATCGTCTGAAGTATCGTCACCACCAAAACACTCTTCTTCATTAGTATAATCATCCATGCATGGCCGGGGAGATGAAGGAGCATCATCTAGTTGTGGCACAAGTTCATCATCATTTGCCATTAACAATTGATTATACATGCCTTGGATGGGGGGCTGTAATGACATCTCAAATGAAACGATGTCTTGAGATGTACCTGCTTCAGGGATAAGTTCTACTTGACGACCGCAAGTTTCAACTAACAATTCGAGGTCCTCAGTTCCACTTCTCAAATGTTTCGTGATCATGGATCTAACTATGTTGTTAGTTTTCAAATTCATCTTGACATACTCCCCATTCAATCGGTACCTGTAGCTTATTTTTGCCACTGATTCACTTAAAGGGAACTCTAAATGACCGTGAATTATACTTTTCAATTCGTCCAGAGTGATATTTAGATCATTCAATAACATTATATCACGAACATCAGATTTAAATTTAACTCCCTTGTTACTCTTAACAGTCCTTCTGTTAACATAAATATATACATTTATACCAGAACTCATCTTAACTGCCTATAACACAATATAATTCATATTAATACACTAAGAAATGTATAATTCATAATTCTTTAAGTCTCTAAAGTAATTTCAGTTATTTATATGTCAAATATATCAATTTCTAAATTAACATAATAAATAATAGTATTCTTTATTTATTTTTCAATTAAAAATTTATAAAATTAAAATGCTTAAGTTTACAATTACTTTCTTAAAAAATGTGAAATTAATTTCTAAAAAATAATTAAAATATATAATTTGAATAATTCGTGTTATGCGAAATAATAAAGGAAAAATATATAATAAATTTGCAAAAATCTTCAACTATTTTTAATATTAATCTTTTATCTTAAAGTCTCTTATTGAAGTCAATTAATTAATTTTAAAGTTCAAAAAAGTCACCCTATCTTATTTTCTTAAAGTGCTCTGAAATTATTTTTTTAAATTTATTCTTTTAACTTGAAGTTTAATAATTAAAGGATACATAAATTATTTTTGTGTATTTTAAATATTTATATATTAAATATCTCCATTGATTATATTTCTTAATAAATAATAGTATTCTTTAATTGTATTTTCAATTATAAATTTATAAAATTCAATTACATAAGTCTACAAATATTTTCTAAAATGTGAAATTATTTTATAAAAAATAATTAAAATATATAATGTAAATAATTCATATTATGCTAAATAATAAAGGAAAAATATATAAATAATTTGTAAATATCTTCAATATTTTTTATGTTAGTCTTTTATCTTAAAGTCTCTGATTAAAGTCAATTAATTAATTTTAAAATTAAACCAATCTTATTTTCTTAAAATGTTCCAATTTTTTAATTTATTCTTTTAATTTGAAGTTTAATAATAAAAAGATACAAACATTAATATTTTGTATTTTAAATATTTATAGATTAAATATCTCCATTTATTATTTTACATAATAAGTAATAGTATTCTTTAATTTTATTTTCAATAAAAAATTTATAAAATTAAAATGCATCATTTTACAATTAATTTATAAAATATGAAATTAAATTATAAAAAATAATTAAAATATATAATCGGTAAAACTCATACTATACAAAATTATAAATTAAAAAATATATAAATAATTTGTAAAAAATATATAAATAATTTGTAAATATCTTCAATATTTTTTATATTAGTCTTTTATCTTAAAGTCTCTTATTAAAGTCCCTTAATTAATTTTAAAATTAAACCAATCTTATTTTCTTAAAATGTTCCAATTTTTTAATTTATTCTTTTAATTTGAAATTTAATAATAAAAAGATACAAACATTAATATTTTGTATTTTAAATATTTATAGATTAAATATCTCCATTTATTATTTTACATAATAAGTAATAGTATTCTTTAATTTTATTTTCAATAAAAAAATTATAAAATTAAAATACATCATTTTACAATTAATTTATAAAAATATGAAATTAAATTATAAAAAATAATTAAAATATATAATCGGTAAAACTCATACTATACAAAATTATAAATTAGAAAATATATAAATAATTTGTAAAATTTATTCTTTAACCGGAAGTTAATAATCAATTTACACAAAGTTATTATACCTTATTTCACTTATGTTAAAATTAAAAATTTTACTAGTACGAAAAAAAAGTAATATATGCAAATTTCAAATGAGATTCAAGATTATATGAAAAAATAAGTAAATCCTAACTCAGTAAAAAAAAACTATATATAACAAAAAATAACTAAAAAATAACACAACCAAATTTACAGTTATAAAATAAACAAACTAAAATATCTACTAACACAATCTAAAAATTAAATAAAATATATAACAAGATCAAAATTATAAATATCAAACAATTTCTAATGAAAAAATCTAACTAAGATAATCTAAACAAAATATACAAATTTAAATATACTAATCTAAATATTAAAATAAACATAGCTATCTAACTTTAAAATTTTGTTTATGATAAATCTCTTCTATTCCTCTTCAGCAGCTCCAGCAAGTCTCTCCTCTCTTCCTCTTCAGCTCCAGCATCTCTCTCTTTTTTCTTCTACAGATCGCTGGCCTCTCTCTCTCTCTCTGTGAAGTGTGTGTGTGTGTGAGAGAGAGAGAGAGAGATTTGGAAAACACATCATATATATATATATATATATACACACACACATATCATTTATTTTTCTCAATCATTTCCATCTCTCCTCACACATGTCGCCTACCCCTCTCTCGGTTTTAATTTAAAGCTGCCCCCTCTCTCCATTTTCAACACGCATGCAGAATTTCTGCAGGGGTGCAGAGATTCTCAAAAGTTCGGCTTTGACTGAGTCAAACTTTTTTTTTTTTTATATTCTGTCAGAAGCTCGGTCTGACGGCTTTGACTGAGCAAAGCTTCTTTTTTTTTTTTTTTATTCTGTCAGAAGCTCAGCTTGACACAGACTGAGCTTCTGACAGCTTTTCGGATAAAAAATAAGTTAGGCCTGACACAGGCTGAGTTTTATGTATTTAAAAAAAATAAAACATTGATTTAACAGAAATTACAGCATCTGAATAAATAAGTTTGTAATAGTAATATATTGGTAAATAATTTTTAAAAAGAGCATCATGTTAATAAATTTCTCGGAAAAAAGAGGGTTTGGGAGAAGGAAGGAGCTAAAATTGAGGAAATAAATGAGGAACCGCATCAAAACAAAATTTTGCGTTGAGATTGTTGGAGTGGGAAGATACGATACGATGGAGGGTCCTTTTTCTTCTGACTATGAGAAAAGGAGTTGACTTCAGTAATTCTGATCCAACAGATCTGGGCTCAGCCACGTGTCCAAACTCAAACTGCCAACAATTCTTGCGGATTACGTCCACAACAGAAAGCGTCTTCACCACTCGTTTTCTCTTAAGTGCCACAATCGGCCAATTCAAATTTCATTAGCCCCCATATAGTTTGTCTCTCACAAAAATAATTAAATATTTACTCAAGCAGCCCTATTTGATACTTTGGATAAGTTTCATCTTGTCTTTTTGTACACAGAAAACAAAAATAAAAATAAAAATAGAGTATTTTATTAAAATATTTTATTTTTATTTAAAAAAATTAGATGCCTCTGAAAAGAGTAATTTAAATAATTTTTCACTTTTTCTTTTTTTTTCTCGCTCGCTTTCATGTTCTCTTACACTCTATCAAACATACTCTATAATGATACTTAATTTTCTTGGTTTTATAATTTTCTTTTGACATAATTTAGCATCGTACCAATGACAATACAAATATGAAGAAGAATTCAAATTCTTAATTTTTTGTGTATAAATTGTAAACAGAAATGAGATTGAAAGTATACATTTCCATGATAAGAAATAACAAAATACGTGAAATTTGTGTACTTAGTATATTTGAAAAGATAGGGACAACTTGTTTTGGTAAGAATTGTATGAAAACATAATAACAAAATGTTGGCATTAGGCACCATTAGTACTGGGAAAAAAGACTGTGGCCCGCGGGTCAGACCAGGACCGCCCGTAAATGGGCAGTTTTGGACTGACCAATTTAGGCCCGTTTAAAAACGGGCCTAAACGGTCTAGCCCGCTTTTTTAAAAAAATTTTTTTTTTAGAAAAATACATTCTTTAGTATAAAATAATCCCTATTTATCACATTTTTATATTTTATAACCTTATATTCAATAAATATAGTAAATTTGGATATAAAACTTTTGTAATTTTTTAAAAATAAATATAAAATTTATAAATTTAAATATAATATAGTTAAATTAGAAAGAAAATACAAAAAATTAAAGTTATTGGTTATTTCAAAATATTAAAGATGTAATGTATTACATTGATAAATACTATTTTAATAAACAATTATTAATTTTTTTACTAAAAAAATATAAAATTATATTATTTTAACATTTAAAAAAATTTAAAAAAAAAAAAGTGTGGCCAGCGGGCCGGCCCGTTTAGGCCCGCGGGCCTATGCGGACGGGCTTGGTCTTTCCAAAAAGACCGCGGGCCGGCCCGTTTGTCTCTAAGCCCGTGACGGGCCGGTCCGGTCCGGGCCGGCCCGTTTAACAGTGCTAGCCACCACCACCAATCCACCACCAACAACAGTAAGTATAATCACGCACTCTAAAATGCGCGCGGATCCTCTGCTTTGGAAAAATTTGAGCAGAGGTCTGCTCAGTTTTTAGCAACGGTTTTTACCGTTGCTAAAAACCTTTAGCAACAATTTAGCAAAAAAAACTGTTGCTGAAAGTTTTTAGCAACGGTAAAAATCGTTGCTAAAAACTGAGCACCTACAAGTCCAAGCAGACAATCCGAACCCCTCTAAAATAGAGTGGAAGCCATCATTTCGTAGTTTTTTGTATGTCATACTTGTACGTTGATTCTCACCTGTCTCCTTTAAGCATAAGAGTCTTGTTTTTAATCTTAGATTAACTGTCCAACAAAAAAAAAGAATTAAAAATACACTTAAATCTTAGGGTCTGTTTGGTTTGTAAAAATATTTCTTATTTTTATTTCAAGTCTTCATTTCTTAAAAGATTGAAAGTATTTTTTTGGTGGTTTTAGTTTTGGGCCTATTTTAAAAAATATTTTTAAGAAAACATTTTCAGTAAATTAAAACAAACACATTTTCAAGCCTATTTTCTATTTTCAATGAAAATAAAAACAGAAAATGTCCAAACTAAACAGACCTTTAGTTATCAATCTTAATATTCCTTTTTTTTTTTAAGGACAGGGCACCCATACTTTATAGCAAAGTTTTGAAAATCAAATTAATCATTGAAACGATAAAGGTATCGGTAATCAATAGTCAGATTGTGATTGAATCAGTCTAATTTAAAATATTAAAAGTAAAATACATAATTGAAAATTATATAAATAAATTTACAAATTTAATTAAAAATAAAATTTGATGTCAAATTACACAAAATAACATTCACAGTTAAATAGTTTACAGCAAAAATGATCAAATAACAATAAAATATTATTAATTAAGATAATAACCACTTATATCAAATCCATAAAATATCAAAATATTTACATCTCCACTAAAAATAATTGATATGTGATATTAATTTTTTCATTAGCTGATTATATAATAAGTAAAATTAAAAAATTAAATAAACAAAAAAAATCAAATGAATCAGTTTATTTAATATCAATTGATTTAATCATTAACTAATTTAAAAAAAAAATTTGAATCCATTCTATGACTAGTTCTTAATCTAACATATTGAACCAACAGGTCCAACTTGATTCTTACAATATTACATTATATTTTTTTGACAAGCAAAATCTTAAAAAAAAAATTTTAAGTTTTAACTCCATGTCCATATTTCTACAGTTGATTTATATATATATATATACATAATAAACAGTAAATACCCAAAAGTACATATTCTGCGATCACGTACAGTCTCAAATTAAAATAGAAAAAAGTGTAGAGAAAATCTAACTTCTAAAAATGTTGAATTTTTTATCATTAAATTAATATTATATTATCTTAAGATTTATATTTATGATAATTAAAAATTATTTTATATAAATTTTAAAATAATCTAAAGATAAAAATTCCAATATCAATTTTTTTAGATGCTGAATTTTTTATAAATTTATTTATTTATTTATTTTTTAAAAATAGACTTACCTATTAAAATAACCATCATACTGTTTCCAAAGCAACGACGAGGTTATGTAGTGGGGCCCACTGTATTCGTCGGCTCCCTACTTTGCGAAAGCCACTGCTTTACATGCAAGGGACCCGTTATTGAAATCCAGTTCAAAGTCAAAACGCCTTTTTCCCCAACGCAAGTTATCTTTTTGACCCTCACTAATTTCTGAACTAAATTTCTTCTTCTATTTCCAATTAATGTAGTGCTATTTTAAAATTTTGCTCAAAATTACTATACATGGCACTTACCTCCCTGTGTAGTTGGTGAAAGTCATATTTGAAAAATAATTGCAGGGTCATTTCGTGAAAAAAAAAAAGTTGACTAATTTCATGAAAAATAAACCGAATTTTTTTTGCAAGATATATTATAATATCAGGAAAGTCAAATGTAGTAATTTTTTTAAAAAATATTAAGTAGTAACTAAGGCAAATTTAAAAAAATTTAGTCTGTCCAAAAAAATAAATATTTTATTTATTTGATTATAGCTTAACTTCTGGCTACCAAATCGCAACTATAACGTGCCTAACAATTTTAACGGGTCTTCCTTCTGATTTTTTTAAAATAAAGATTAAGGTAAAAAAAAGTGCATTATTTTTACTCACAGAGGCGACCGTGAATCGAAAAAAAAAAACCATGAAACCATAATTTAATACTTTATTCAAAATAAAAACGAGATATTTTAGAACACATTTGACGTATTAAAAAAGCAAAGCCTAGATAATTATATAAGTATATTATATTTATATCTTACTGATTAAAAGATTTATTGACGTAATTAGATAATCATTATTATCATCGTTTGCTTTTCTAATTTCTAATCAGCAGTGGAGGAATTGGAAGACGAGACGAGATTTTCCTTATGGAAATGCAATTTCTCTTTCAAAGTAGTTCACTTTCCAAATCTATTTCTTCAAATAAAACAAGACATTAAGTGTCAGCATCACAGCTTGTCATAATCAGAGTCATGTTTGATGACAAGTTTGGAAAGTGAAGAAAAAGACAAAAAGGAAATAAAGATTGATGTGAAAGTAAAACAGAGTCAAGATCACAAACATGGGGTTTTCAGGGGCCGTACTTGCAATTTTCCCTATTTGGGATTTACATGAGTTGTCCTTCCTTTTCTGAGTTCAAGGTTCGCCTTCACCATTAATTATATAACCCCACTTACTATATTTGGTCACTTTCTCTCGCATTCTCTCCTTCTCTCTGTCTCCGAAGGACCAAGCCTTTTCAAATCGGACATAAAAGAGGTACAACTTTCTGGCGATTTCTTTTTTTTTTTTTCCCTCTTAGACCACTGCAACATTCTCCCTTCCTTCAAAAATTTCCGGACTCTCTGTTTCCTGCATTAATTGGTTTCTGTTTGCGTGACAAGTAATTAAGCCAAAGTTCGAAGTGTTGTTGCGATTGCTGAGAATTAGAAACTTTGCAATTCCATTATTTGCGTGGAAAATCGAAACTCTGAAAAGGATTCGAGGGTTCTATCCGCCAAGGATTACAAGATTTCTTGATCGTCGTAGCATTTATAATTTATTGACAGTCGGGGATGCCATCTGTGAGAAACGAGGACCATTAATGATTTAAGGGAGGTAAATCAGTAGTAATTATTTTGGTGATCAATTTCGTCTGGGTCCACCTATTTAAATCAGTATAGGATAGAATAATCCTATTTTGTGATGGTTTCGGAATCACGCTAAGCAGAGCAATGGAGTGGAAGATACAATTGACTGGTGAACTGAAACTGCATAGAATGAGCTAATTGCGTAAACATGCAAACGAAGGAAGACGGCGAATCTCATCACGATCGTGCCGCGCGGTCGAATGGGACAGTGCACCAATTGTCCGGGGAAGCCATTAAAGTTCCTGGCGAAGCATTGAACTCTGTGTTCTCTAATGTGTCAAGTGTCCCACCAATGGACGCTCAACCACAGGCTCAAGGACATAGACGCAGCCACAGTGAAATTGTGATTGCGGGATTTCGACGCAGTAACAGCTTTCAGAAGTTGAAATCTCATGTGGAGAAGGCCTGGCGGTGGGGCGGCAGATCCCGTGAAGAAGGCTTCTCATCGTATTTCGACCCTGAGGACATGGCAAACCAAAAACGTCTGTGGTATCAGCTTCGTTCCAAAACTATGGTATTCGATTCTGTTTTTCGTAAATTTTATTTGTAGAAGTTCGGTGGTGTTAATGTGTGATTTTAGTTTCTGAAAATCTCACCTGTCTAGCTGATCATAAAATTCCCTTTGCAAATAACAGAATTCATATAGGATGCTGTACAGTACTAATTATTTGTGTTACTTTAAGTTGATCATGTTTCGCCTGGGAGTGGTGGTCCCTTTCAAATCTTTCATTTCCTTATTTAAATATTCTTAGCATTCTTTTATTTGTTAATAGAGTTCTTCTCTATGGTATATTGTCAAGCTGAATGTACACCATCGAAGAAAATTGGTTGCATTTATTTCTTAATATTAATAACCCAAACAGATAGGACTTGGAGCATGGTTGGTGATGATTTTAATTGCTCAAGTTGATCTTACGCTTTAGCATGTTATGTTGGTAATGTAAATAATGATTACATAATTTACATTACTAAGGCAGAAGTTTATGTTATAGCTGCTGCTTCTACTTGTGTCACTTCAACATATTATGTCAGAAATGTAAACTTATCAGTCTGTTGAAGTCGCTGTGAACATTTTTTGTAGGATTGGGTAAATTATAAGGACCCGACCTCGCTCTTTGAACATTTTGTGATTGTGGGGCTGCCTTCAGATTCTAATTTGGAAGTTGTGGAGGAAGCATTTATTGCAAGGAAGAAATGGGAAAAAAAGATGGAAAAATCTGAACTTGTAGACTTCAAAATGATCCAGGAACAAGGGCCAATGGCTCCAGCTTTGGAACCTCAGGTTCATTATTAGATATTGAAGTTTTTATATCTATATTTAAAATTCATGGAGTTTATATGTTATCAAGTGTGCAATATGCTTCTATGAAAATATTCTAACCATATCCAAGATATCTTTATAAGAAAAGAAAATTCAAAATGCATGGAGTTTATATGACATCAAGTGTTCATGCTTCTCTATCAATGAACTTTAAGAAGGCTAATAATGCAAGCTCTTTGAAAAGATATATTATGTTGTCTTATAGACATTGTGCTCATATAGCAAGCTTTTTGAAAATATATATTATGTTGTCTATCTACTGAATATCTTGATTTATGGCATAGAGCTTTTGCACTTTAGATCTAGTGACTCAACCTGTGATACTGCCACTTTCAGAGACGTGATCTTTTCATATTCACTTTTGCTGATGGTGGAGAGGTCGGCACCTGTGTTCCCTTTCTTAATTATGATGCACTAGGTTAGGTTGCCATCTAGGTCTCGGTCGGGGGTGACTTAATAATTCTGGTCTCATTCTTCCCTTCCCTTGATTCACGGTCCTTGCAGCTGAATTAATCCTCCATGTGTCGGGATCTGAACCGTGGTGGTTCTATTATGATGAATTTTAAAGGTTAATTTCACAAGTTTTATGTAAAATATTTAGGATTATTACATCTTTCTTTGATGGTTGTATAGATGAACTGTGCAGACAGTCAATTTAATGGCAAGATTTCTTGGCAACATAGACTTTAGCAATTCATTTCCTCCCTTGTAATGGCAACAATTTAATCTATTGCTATAGCTGATAGGTTCCTTATGGCTGATATATATTTATATACGTGCAGTTACTTTTCAAATATCCTCCTGGGAAGAAGCTACCAATGCATAAGAAGGATTTAGCCTCCTTTTGCTTTCCTGAAGATGTTAAGGTCTGCTTTCCTGTCAAACACTTTTTCTGTGTTACATCCAAGGATACCTTTGTTTCTTCCACCATATTTCTTGTTCAGTATACTTGTATTTGCAGCAAAAGATTTGAAATAGTTTATTCAGATCTTACTATCAAAATCAATTGATCAATTTCTTTTTCTTTTCTTGTTGTGCAAGTACATGAAGGTAAAATTTTTCTTCTCCCAGAATAACATATTTCACTAAAAGTACTGTAGTATAGAAAGTCTGAACAAGAACTATACTGGCCACCTCACGGTACAAATTTTTGAGGAATTGATGACATTTTAACCAAAAAAATGTTACTATGGACAATAGTCCATGAAGTGGTGATTACTCTACCTTGTATCAGTTTACAAGTTGAGAAATTTTTAGTTATCCACCCCACTTTAAAAGAACCATTTTTTGGGGAAAAGCCTACAATTTCAGGATCATACTTGTGTGGTTCAGCATTATGGTTGATGATATTTGTATCATACTTGTTAATTTTCTATTTTTATTGATGGGGACAATGGATGCAAGCTAGTTATAGTACAAATGCAGAAAGGCACGAATACTGTAATTATTGTTCATATTTAGTTCTAAACATATGACTAAAATGCATATTAGGAAAATCGAACGCTTGTCATATGGAAAATTATCCTTATTTCTTCGCGTTCTTTGCTACATTGAATTTATATGCATATATATTTGCACTGGGTGCCTAGTATACAGAAGGGAGAGTTGGTAACAATACTCCCTCCCGTCGACACACGCTTATCACGCACAAGGTTTTCTGGATAATAAAACTGATCTGATATCCTTCATTAAAATTCCGAAATATTTAAATACAACCTATGGAAGCATACCTTCCCCTAAACTAGCATAAGTTCCTTGAAACATGGAAGCAGTAGAGAACCACTCCTATAACTACCCACTTAAAACTAAAATACATTAAAATATAAACAAACATAAATATATCAAAAATTACAAGAAAACATAAAAAAGGGACAAAGTAACTGCCTACTGTGGCATCCAGATCCTATTTGCTTGCTGTATGCTAGGCACCCAACACACCTCATATATTTTTTCGCTTAAAGAAGAATGTTTATGCTGTTTATTCTTACATAATTTATGTCGCCTACGATATTGTCCTTACTAATGTCCTTCTCTTCCTACTGGTGGTAATTTTTGTTCCTTCCACAAACTGTTCCATTAATTGAATGTTGTATTCACAGGCATGGGTGTTGGAGAGGACCCCATCTCTAAGTGAACTAAATGAAATTGTCTACGGACAGGTATGCCGCATCAGTCTCACACTTTATTTTTGAGACAATGTATATTACTCTCTCTTTGACAAACTGGTTAAAGAAAAAGCACAATCTTTGATTTGTGAAATCTTTGCTACTCTTTTTTCATATTTCGATTTGTTGTTGAAAGATTCTTAGCAATGAGTCTGTAAATGGATCTATCTCATATTTGCAACTTATGGTTTTTAGTTCTCATTTTAATGTATAATTAAACAGTTTTAAGCTCTTGCCACCTTCAACCAAAAAGATAATATTTTCATTTTTTGTTTATTCTCTGCAGGAGCATTTAGGCAGAGATGATTTGTCATTTATTTTTTCAGTCAAGGTAGCTTGTGTTTTCATCTATTAATATTAGTGTCTTCCAGATATATTTTGTGACTGTTCTCTTGACTCCTGTAAATTTTGACATTTTCACTTACTTGGTTTCTGTTTCACACATGTAATATCATACTTTTCAAGAGTGTGTGTCTATGTACACAGGATATGCACATATTCTTTCACAAATTCTCTTTAGGGCAGTGGGTTGGGGAGGGTAATACTTTACATTACAAGATATGCGCTGTTAGAAATATCACTGCTTCTTTAATGAAACAAAACTTCAGGAATATGTGCCTGCAGAGTTTCTCTAAACTAAGCAGAACAAATTGAACTGTCAAAAAACTTCTTAATGATACAGCTTAAGCTGAAGGTGGGAACCAGGAATGAGATGTAATTAGTAACATGCCCTCATTGGACTTGAAAGCATAGATGGAGGCATGGAGCATATATTTTTGCAGAACTTTTGCTAACACCTTGTTATAAAAATGGAGGCATCCAAAATTTGGAAGCTATACTTCTTGGGAAAAGAAAGTCCAAAAATTGTGTTAATCACATAATTGAAAAGCCAACATTATGACTTTTTGTGACAATCTGTTACAATGGAAAAAGAATGTTGCATATATAGATATCTAATTATCTATGCTATTTGGTGCATGTTTGGATGTGTCCAGGGCTGTTGAGCTACTGTGGTTGATTGATTATGTTCAGTTGTTTCTTTATTTATTTCTTAGTGCAATATATTGACTGAGAAACAAAGATAACTGGATGCTAAAACAAATTATGTACACCTTCATGCTTTGATCAGGCAGCAGACAATGCAACACTTTATGGAGTTTGCTTACATGTGCCAGAAATTGTTCAACATCCTCTTGGTATCTTAGGTGTTTCATCTCCCCTTTCTGCAGCACGCAGCCGTTTTCTGGTTTCTGGATCTCGTTGTTACTGTCTGCTGACAAGAGTTCCTTTCTTTGAGTTACACTTTGAGATGTTAAACAGGTTAGTAGACTGACTCGTGTTTCATGTCAAAGATCAAAGCATTCTGTCCTTTGGTTTTTCATAGACCAATAGAATTTACCATGCCTTACTTGGATGCAGCCTCACTGCACAGGAGCGTCTGAATCGAATAACACAATTTATAAATGAGATGAGTCTCACAAGTTCCTTTGCGTTAAGACCCAAACCAGATGATCAAATGACAAATTATGAATCCCCAGATAGGGAGTCTCTTAGTGATTTGATGGCTTGTGCAATACCTGTTAATGGGGCAGCAGCTATCACTGCTGCTGCTGCAGGTTTTATACATGATGATGAGATCCCACAATTTTCACCCAAATGGGATTCTCGGTCCACTGAAAGTGCTACTGCCAGTGAAGCTTCTGATTTTTTCCAGGTAGCTAGGGATGGGAGGAAGAATATGCAAGATCATGATGATTATGCTATTGAGACACTAGAAACTCATCCAGATGCTTCAGAAAGAATGTATGAAAATGATGAAAGTGATCGTATTTCTGTGGAGTATGCAACACCTTTATCTTCTCGAGCTTGGATAATGGAGCATCTTGGGAGTTCTGAGTCGTTTTTCAGGTGGTAGATTGATGTATTGAAATAATGCTAGGTTACAGTTTAAACTTTTGGCAGACTATCATCACTATGCTTTTCTTCAGTGCATTGTGCTGAGATATGTTTCTGATAATTGTTTGTGTTGTAATATCAAAATCTTCTGGTGCATAATGTTTTAATTCTATTTTAGTTTTATCATTAGCCTTGAGCCCTTTACTGTCTTCATTGCCATCTTATGCATATTGGCTTTCAATGCAACTTCATTAACGTAATGTTATAATTGGCAGTCCAGTTAGAAGCATGGCATCGGATGAAGAGGATGATTTTTTTTCAAATGCTGAATTAGATTATGTAGATGAGATCATAATGGAGTGGGCTAGGGTTAGTATTAAATGGTTGCCCATTTGTTTCACTCTCATTTAGCTGAGTTGATGCTTGGTTGACATTTAATATTTTTTCTTTGCTGTGAATGATTTTAATAGGAGACTAAGAATGATTTGCTACAAATAGTGTGTCGGTATCATGCTCTACCTCTTCCACCTCGAGGAAGTGAATTTATTTTCCACCCTCTTGAACATCTTCAGCCCATTGGGTATAGACGATCTTCAGTTGCTGCTCTTGGCTTTCGTGAAAATTCTTTCAATTATTTTGAACCTGCTCAGGTAATTCATGGGTAGTAGTTACAAGTTAATACAAATCTTCTCCATAATTAGGCTCACTCACTACTCGGTAAAAGGTCAATGCAAAGTTGGCTGCAGCTGAGGAAGCTCTTGCATTAGCAATATGGACAACTGCAACTGCTTGTCGTGTTTTGTCCCTTGATAATGTAAGTATACAGTTAGAGTTTTATAGTGTTAATGTCTGTCATTAGTTATTTGTAAAATTTGGTCTCAAACTGTTTCCTAAGCAACGATAATCCTCTGAATTAGTCTTTCACAACATTGAGCGAAAAATATTTCCAGATTGTGTAAACTAGCCCTTAATTTTTTTTCCCTCTCTCGTGTGTTTGCCTTTTGTGTTGTTTCTTTCCAGTCTGTATATTGTAGTTCTAATGCTAAATGCCATAAATAACATTCTTTTATTGAAGCATAGTTTGTACCTTCTTATTGTTGATCTCTAACTATAGTTACCGACAATAACAACCATACTGTTCTTTGGCCTATCAGGTTTTGATCTTGGTTTTTCAGAATTTTTTGTTTATAACATGCAATGCAAACATGTGAATGATTCAAGGCTATATATTGTCCTTGTTTTTAAGTTGGAATTTTAAATGTCTGCCGCTTCCTAGTTTACTGTTTTCTTACCTTTGAAAACATACTCCTTTATTTCCCTTTTACAGTAAGATTCTTTTGATTAATAGATTGAACACTTCCCTATGCTTAAATGTTTTAAAATAAATTTTCCAGACTAAAAGGTACAAGAGAGAGAGAAGAGAGAGAAATTATACAATAGTAGTTCCCAGGACATTAGTTTTCATATTTCTTTTCTTCCTATGCCTTCACATAAGTAAGCATTATCCTTTGATTCTAAATTATAAAATAATCCATAATGAGAAAAGACATGGAAGTGAACACTGATTTTTCGAACTGGAAGAGATACATATGTAGGTTACAAGCATCCAAAGTTCCAAACCAACATGTAAAGGATCATTTTCATAATGTCAAAAGTAGTAACTATATTCTTTTTCTGCACCTTCACCGCCCTTTGGTGATTTTTTTTTTTCTCATGCCACTTACTGTTACTACTGCAGATACCTTCTTGTATCCTGATTGGCTTAAATTTTGATACATAATGTTGCTGGCAGGTGCTGGCTTTACTTACAGGAGTGTTGTTGGAAAAACAGGTGGTTTTAGTTTGTCCAAATCTGGTAAGTCATTCACACAATCATACTAATTATGGTCACTGATTTGATAGACAATATTTTACACTTAATATTTATGTGTATCCGTCAACCAAACTGGATTCTTACAAAGAGGTGATATAAATTCTGCCATTCATTTTGGCCCATTTTGAAATGATGCAGGGTGTTCTAACTGCTGCAGTACTATCCATTGTTCCCATGATTCGTCCTTTTCAGTGGCAGAGTTTGTTTTTACCTGTGAGTTCGTTAGCATTCAATAAGCCCCAATTTCAGATTTTCCTGGTTTCATTGTGACCTATTTCTAAAGCTATGTTAGGCTTGTTTTTCAGGTCTTACCCAGGAAAATGTTCGATTTTCTTGACGCACCAGTTCCATATATTGTGAGAATCATTTATTTAGACTTAAATAAAAATATACGACTTTGTGTAACATTAGTTTTGCTGATTATTACTGTAGCAGCCATATTTCATTCAAAACATTTTCCGTCCTCTAGGCTTCTCTTTGGGGCTAGTTGTTTTATTTGAAGTTTAAGATCTGGTATTTGCTTCTTTCTATGGTGTAATCTGAATATGTTCTTCGGTAAACTTCATCTTACATTTGACAGTTCTTAGAGTTTACGGTTTAGGTGAATACTGGGTATGTAAATTTTTTAACTGTGTAGACCAATGTCTCTGCTACCTTTTAGAATATTTCCCTCAATTTTTTTTTTAAAATTTGGTCTTGTATATACTTTCAATTATATATGATTATGTTTTTGCTCTTTTAATTATTTATAATTTATTTATTCATTTTTTTCTTGATATAAATTCCTTACATTTGTATCTACCATTTTTCACATAGCCCTACTTTTCTCTAAGATATCGTGGTTTTAATACATACAAAATGCAATCTATTAAGAGTTGGGAATGAGCCTCGTCTTTTCTATATCATTTCCTAAAATTAAAAGAACAGAACAGATATACAGAGACAAAACTAAGAGCAGAGAACTATGCCTCCTTTTTTCCATAGTCACTGTGTGTAATTTTTTTCTTTGATAATCTTGCAGGTTGGCATACAACATAGACCAGCCAATTTAAAGTTGAAAACTGCTAATCTTGTTTACCTTAATGTGCTGAAAAATCAGGTTTGTTAAGCTCAAATGACTTTTCAAAGATAATCAGATATTTATTCATGCAGCATTTTAGGAATTCTGTTGGAAGCTTGGTACACGCGTACTTTATAGTCAAGATCCTTAGCTATCTTATAGATTCCAATACTTGCACTGGTATATATTTTTCAGACCCCGTAGTTGAACATGTTCTCTAATCAGATAATATTTCATGCCAGGATTTTTCTCTCATGTTTTCTTTGGGTGTTCCTTTTTCTTTTTCTTTTTTTTCTTTTTTTGAAATACTGCTGGTAACACTGGTGGGACAACGAAGGTTGTCTGAAATCAAACTTTTGCCTGAATAATTTTGTTACATTGGGACATTTTGGCAAGTCAAATTTCAAGAGGATTTATGAAATTGTTCTCTTCACTATATATATGTTATAGATAAACAAGAAAAGGATGATAGGTAATTTTCTTATTTTGCCAATGAGATTTAACTCTACAGTCTGCACCATGTGATATATATGTCATCACATAGGGTTATTTCATAATGACTGCTTTGTGATCCCATCAAATAGCCAGATATTTTTCTAAACAAAGTTCTTAATTTTCTGCCTTTCCATTTTTGTTTATGTAGCTGCACATGTGTGAGTTGCCAAAACTTCCGCATCATAAAGAGCTAGTCTCTCGGTTAGCTCCAATTCATGCCAGACTTTCACGTTCAAGTTCCATTGCTAAAAGGCATCCTGTATATAGGTGCAACGAAGTCCAGGTTTCTATAGACCTCATACTGAATAACTTAGTTGTTCTGCCTGCAAGTTTTCTCGTTGAAAGTTTAAACATTATCTTCATTGAAGCTTGAAAACCAGTCATAAATGTAATTGATAACCAAAATAGCAGAAAAAGCCAAGCCTTTCAATTCTAATAATAGCACACTTCAGCTATGTATGACTTGTTCATCACAAATCAGCAGTTTTTCTGATTTCTAGATCACAGTGCTTCTTCAACGAATGATAATTTGTATATGCTACAGGCTGAAGCTGCAAGCCAGTTTTTGAATGTTATGTTTAATTACTTGGAGTCATTTTGCTCAGATCTGAGATTCCATACAATAACTAGTGTACAATCAAATAGCGACAGGGTAAGATAACTAAGACATTGCTTATTCGATTTCTTGAAAGAAATTCTCAAACAATGAAGAAT
Source organism: Biancaea sappan (assembly GCA_037074585.1). NCBI lineage: Eukaryota > Viridiplantae > Streptophyta > Magnoliopsida > Fabales > Fabaceae > Biancaea > Biancaea sappan. The sequence goes on along the minus strand of CM073496.1, from coordinate 48,473,759 downwards.
AAGTAGCTAGCGCAAGTTTTCCTTGCTCATCCTGGATTAATATTTCAGGTTTCTCTACTTCTTAAAGATAGCTTTATTGATTCCTTTCCTGTTAAAGACCAGCCATTCATCAAGGTAACAATATTTTTACTCTTTTATTGGTAAATTTCATCCTTCGTAAGCATTGAAATGGTTGCTAAAGATAGTTGACACATTGTATTGCCCTCCTTGGTTGAAAAATTCTGAAGTAGACTTAGTCTCTACAAACGACAAATAAGCCAATCCAATCATGAAAACATGTGATGTATTATGTAACCATGTCAAGCATATATTTCCAATAAGACATGGCTCTTTTATACTCGTCATTGGTTGGGTTTGCCTATCTAAAAATCTCTCTCTGTAGTTTAGAATAATATCTTTGACACACTGTAGTAGCAGAAGCTTTTGTTGATTATTTATGGTTGGGATTGCAGGCTTTTGTAGATACACAGCTTTTCACTGTTTTATCAGACTTCCGTCTAGCAAGCTTTGAGAATGGCTGTGAAGCATCACTATGTTAGGATCAACAGATGATCTGTTGGACATGATCATATGCAGAGCAAAATATGGTTCTTTTCTATTGGTGAACTCCTCCAGTACTGAATTGGTATATATGTTAATATTAATAGTAGACTGCAAATGCCCCACCCTTGTTAATTTATAATGACCCCACATGGAAGAATCGAAGTTTCCCTACTTTTTTATGGAGGGATTTGTTCTTGGCTTTGGCTGCACAAGTTCTATAATTGTGAGAACAGACCATTTTCGCTTATGTATCATACAAAAGAGAGATTATTTAAACACCCATTTAACACCCAGTAAATGGAGGCTCAAGTTTTGTATTAGTTTAGAGTGATTCTTCTGCAGCTGCTGTTTAATATAATTTAATAAGTTCAAGGAATATTAATTGCAAGATAATGAACCGCTATTTTCAGAGTCCACAATTTGTAGCACCCAATTTTGTTTGGGCCAACGCAGTGTCCCAATCAAAATTAATGACCACCGCAGCTTTATTTTTTCGGTGTTATATTCTTAAAGGAGATCAAAAGGCCCTGAAACTATTAGATTTGTTTCCATTTATATTACTGACTTCAGTCCAGAAAGAATATATATTTTGTTATTGACTCATTGTGTTGATGAAAATTTTATACAAGTTATTTTTTACAGACAAAATTGATTGGTTAAGTATTTCGTAATAATTTTTAAAAGTTGATGGGAATATATAGAACGATAATGATATGCCTGTGTTAGATTTCTTTTTTGTTTTTGGTCATACTAAAGTTTTAGGAATTTTATATCAAGTTATTACTTATTAGGTTAAATTATTTTTTATTATTCTTATAATCTATTTATTTTTAATTTGGTCTTTATAATTTATAATTTTTTAAATTTAATCTTTATTTTTTAAAAATTATAATTTAGTAGAGGCTAGTGGACTTTGGTTAGTTTACTATTAAATTTGGATGCTGTAGTTTGGCACCTTTTATAATAGTAGTATTATGAATATGCATAATTTATATCAACACATAAATAGCATCACATACGACATATGAATTAACTTCATTACATTGTCCATTTTTATTAAATTGTTAGCCTGAATCATGTATATTTATATGATCAAAGAAGTATAGTATTTTAGTGTATCACATACTACATCTGAATTAATTTCATTACATTGTCCACTTTTATTAAATTTGTTAGCCTCAATCATGTATGTTTAGATGATCAAATAGTATTTTAGCTTTATTAAGGGTATTTTTTTTCGTTTGATAAGATGTAATTGTAATACCCGTTAATTTCAGAATATAATTCGCTTAAGAGTATTTTAGAATCTCAGTTGTTTTAGAAGTTATATTTGAGTTATAATCGGTTAAAAGAGTTGAAATTCTGGTTTTGAAATAAGAAAGGAAAGGATGAATTTGTTAGAAATTTCTGCAAAAACTTCTGCAAAAAACCGAGTTACTGTAGCGACCAGGAATTTCGAAACAAAATCTGGAAAATTTTCTTCGGGTTACTGTAGCAGTACTGTAGTGTCGGCAGTCAACGGCACTGTAGCAGTCAACGTTACTGTAGCGAACCGGCACTGTAGCGAACCGACACTGTAGCAAACCGTTACTGTAGCAACCCGTTACTGTAGCAGTCAGAAAATTTTACGTATTTTCGTGATTTTGTTTCCTTTCTTATGATTCCTTGTAATATATTTTACTAGGAAATTTTCCTACACAAATTCTAGTGTGGAACAAGGTAAACTTGGACAAACATCAAGGTGAGTGAATAACCTTGCTCAGCTAATTTGATATTACTAGTCAAAGTACAATATAAGTCCCATTTACAATATTATTTGGATAATAAGCAATTAATTTTTCATATGGGAGTATATGATGATCAGTAGAAATAAGAGTATGAAGAAATTATTTATTTCATGACAATTGTACTGTGTGATGAATTCTCACTATTTTATTAATGAGTAAAGATCTACGGGATCTAATACACGAGTGTGAAAGGGTTAAAGTCCCATACTACTCGGTGTATATCTAAGAAATCTTATACACGAGTTTGAAAGGGTTAAAGTCCCATACTACTCAGTGCATATCTATGAAACCTATACACGAGTTGAAAGGGTTAAAGTCCCATACTACTCGGCGTATACCTATGAGATCTTATTCACGAGTTTGAAAGGGTTAGAGTCCCATACTACTCGGTGTATATCTATGAAATCTTATTCATGAGTTTGAAAGGGTTAGAGTCCCATACTACTCGATGTATAAGACAATTAATTATATGAGTAAATGTGGTATTTGTACTTTTGATATTTTATATAGTACAGTTATTTACTTACTGAGTTTTTAAATAAACTCACACTCCCTATGATTTTTTTTTTCAGATACAGAAAATAAAGAACAAGAGTATCCGTTTGAAGATTAGAAGCCCCTTGGGACTATTCTGTATTTCTGTCTGGTGGGACACCAGTACTTATTAATGTGGATATTAGAAACGCTCTGTACTTTCTATAGGTCTCCTAGGCTTGCGATGAGATAGAAATATCAGACTATGTATGTCTATATTTGCTTATCAGATGAATATAATTCTGTAGTGTGGAATGAATGATTAAGGTTGAATGTAAAACCTTACAGAATATATGTATATAACGTATGTTTGAGAATTATATCAAATGAGTAGTATCTTTTCACATGCTCAATTTTTGGGATGTGACAGTAATACTAACCTCTTTTAAACTTATTGAGTAGAAAAGATAGAGTTCTTCCCAAAATAATTTCTTCAAGAATCAAATCTTTGCAGTTCCTAAGATTCAACATAATTTAACAATACATTACATTAATGAAAGTGTAATGCCAATGACTAAGCTAAAAATTATTCTAAAGTTATAGGAACCAAATTATAAAATTTTAAATTATAAGATTAAATAAAAATTAAGGGAGTGTTGGTAGAAGGAATGTTTACATTTTCAGGAATTTTGTGAGTCCTGGTGATGTGATTCTAAGGAATGTGATATTTTCATGTTTGATTTATTACAAACATTTTTGGAAACTTTTTTCTATATTCCTGGGAATCTGACATTTCTATGCTTGGTTCATATAAATATTCATAAGAATATTTAACAATTTTTTCAAATTATTCCTATTAATTTTTAACAAATAAAAACATTATTGTTAAATTGGATCGACTTGATAACATATTGAACAAAAGACATTATTGGTAACATATTTATTTGAGGGACTAAATTGAAAAATATTAATGTATAAAGGACCACATTGAAAAGATAATTTGATAAATGACTAAATTGAGAAATATTTTATATGTGAGGGACCAAATTGAAAAATATCCATATTTGAATTTCCAAATTGAAAAGATAATTTTATAAGTGATAAAATTGAGAAATATTTCATATATGAGGGATCAAATTGAAAATTATCCTTAATGTGAAGGACCAAATTGAAAAAATTTTATGAGTTACTAAATTGAGAAATATTTCATGTGAGGGACCAAATTGAAAAATATCCATATGCAAAGGACCAAATTGAAAAGATAATTTTATAAATGACTAAATTGAGAAAATTTTATGTGAGGAACCAAATTGAAAAGATAATTTTATCAGTGACTGAATTGAGAAATATTTCATATGTGATGGTCCAAACTGAAAAATATCTATATGTGAAGGACCAAATTGAAAAGATAATTTTATGATTGACTAAATTGAGAAATATTTTATATGTGAGGAACTAAATTGAAAAATATCCATATGTGGAGGAACAAATTGAAAAGATAATTTTATCAGTGACTAAAATGAGAAATATTTTATATGTGAGGGGCTAAATTGAAAAATATCTAAATATGAAGGACCAAATAGAAAAGATAATTTTAATAGTAACTAAATTGATAAATATTTCATATATGAAGGATCAAATTGAAAAAAAAAAATTTATGAGAAACCAAATTAAGAAATATCCTATTGTGAGGAATCAAAATAGAATTTTAGTTTTTTATAATTAAAAGTAGAAAATATGGATCAAGTAGTAATTTTATGTTAAAATAATATTTCCACCACATGAGAGTCTATTACACCACGTTTGGTTGGCACAACACGCTGGAAAGGAAAGAGAATTCCAGTGTACAGGATCTTTTCTTTAGTTTGGTTCAGCCTCTATAGCTGGAGGCGCCCCATTCTAGCTTGTATTGTTTTCTAGTTTTAGTTTTAATGTATGACTTTTTCCTCCTCAGAAACAATGGAATCTCACTTCTCTATATGGAAAACGCCATGCATTTACGTTTATGCCCTTGACAATGAAGAGGAATTCCAACTGCATCCTCGAAGAAGCCATTTGATTGAATTTAGGTCATGTGCTTTACGCTGTGTTGTTGCTGCTGTTACACATTACCAAAATCGATGTTGTGCTCGTGCTGCTTTGTTCACCTGCTTCGTCCATTTCTGCTTTCGTTCGGTGTCAGTATTGTATGTGTTTGTGTTGTTCCTCCTCCATCTCCTTCCCATTACCCCATCTTTTCCATATTTAGCTTTAACGTTGATGTTGATGTTTTTCCTTCGACCCAATGAAACTGTGAACTGTGTAGTTCCCTTCCATATTTGATGTTTTTGTGGAACCATATCTTGGACTTTATTCCCTTCTATATTCCGACCTTCTTCCAAGAGATGGGTCTGAGAAAGCTACCTCACACCAACGTTGAAGGGATTGTCAAAGAGAAAGGTTTGTCGTTGAAGACAAGCGAGCCAACCTCATAGTTGTCGAAGACGCCCTCCCCCTGTTGCGCTGGCCGACACATGAGCACTTGTTGTGAACTATATTGTCATCTCTTAGATGAAGAAATGAAAAATAAGATTCTCGAATTTTGGGTTAGAAAACAAAGAAGAAGTGAGGGGTAATTTAATAAAATTACCTCTCAAATTCATTTTATTTTTATTTAAAAAATATATAATTAATAATATTTTTTTCTCTCTTTTTCCTCTTTTTCATCCTGAACCAAATAACTTTTTTTTCATCTCTTTTTATTTTCATTCCTACTTTGTAACATGAACTAAACATGGTATTATTCCCACCTCTTCCCAATAGAATGAAAAATGAGGGTTTTGTGAAAATGTTTGACTCCCAAAAATATTAAATTTTCAAATATTATTTTTTTAAAACTATATACTAAACATGAAAATGTGACATTTTTGTGAATCATTTTTTAAAATTATATATCAAACATGAAAATATAACATTCTCATACAACATTCCTGAGAATGTTTAACGCCTCCCAAGTGAAATTATACGTGTCAAAGTAATCCATGAATTATTGTCAACATTAAAGGCTTAATTAATTGCTAGAAAATAAGCCTTGTTTATTGCATGAAGACTTTATCATCCTGCCATTTTTTGAACTTGTTAATTTATGAAGCATGTGGCCCAATCTATTGCCGTCCTATTGCACGAAGAATTTAATGGTTTACCTGTAGAGAAAAGAAAAGAGAAAAACAAGGAAATATATGGAATTGTAAAATTGTTACGTGAGTATAGTGGTACACCAATGAGAAAAATATATAGTGAGAGATAATTGGGTGTATTTGGGTGCTTGTCAAGAGTGTATTAAAACCATATTGTATTCTCTATTTATTTACACTTGTAAAAAATTATTTATATTATCAAAAAAATTATTTATTATATTTTCTTGTAAACATAAGCTAAGGGTGCGTTTAGAATACATGCAAGATTTTTGAAAGAAAGGAAAAGAGAGATGCAAAGGAAAAAAAAATTGTATTTGATATGATAATAGAAAAAAATTGGAAAAAAAAATTATAGGTTATTTTACAAAATTATCTCTTAAAAGAAACATTAAACCTCACCATGCCAGTGCATCCTTTCATCTTTACTCTCTCTGACTCTCTGTCTCCACCATCCCTTCATCCCAATGTTTTGGGACTCGGACCGGCCAGGCGGGTCGACCCGAGACCCTGTGACCCAGGGTCGGGACCGGTCTGGGTCATCACTTTTGGCCCGGTCGCAATCGACCCGGCCGACCCAGGTTGACCCGGGTCTCTCTTTTTTTTTTTTTTTTAAATTTTTTAAATTTTATTTTTTAAAAAATTTTTATTTTATTATCTTTTTTTTTTAAAACAATCTCTTAATTTTTGAAACTAACCCAACTAATTTTGTGACTAACATATTCTCATATATTCAGATAGGCACAACAAAATTAAATTAAAATTATTTTTAGAAAAATAAAACTAGACCAAGTTGATAAATATAAAAGTTTTTTCTAACATAATTTTCACAACAAAAATTTCATGATTTAAGTCATTGAATATGATTGAGAATTTTAAATATACATTCTTAAGAAAAATTAATATTCTGCATATTAGTCATATTATTATGTTTGGATGATATTATTTATGACTTTATGAATAATTATTAATATTTATAATTTTATGTTTGAATTATTATGCATGTTTATGATTTTAAAGTTTGAAATTTACATATAAATTATTTATTTTACATATTTTTTAATTTATTTCTAAAGATATATACATGTATATATATTTTTTAATTTATTTATCCGGTTCAGCAATTGATCCGGTGATCCGGCGGTTGAACCAGTAACCCGGTGACCCGGAGGCCAGCCCGGGTCAATGACCGGGCCGGTTCCAAAAACATTGCTTCATCCATCGACTCTCCCTACTTCATCACTGCCACAGACTCCGCTCCTCCCTCTGTCTTCCACCAATTCTAAGACCATCTTTTCTCTCTTAGCTTCAGCTCCTTATCCATCTTAGAGCCACTATCCTCTGCACGTCAATGATTTCTCTTCAACATGATGAAGTGGTAGTTGGTGGTGACTCATAGTAGCGGGAGGGGAAGCATATCTAGTAAGAGTTATGGGAAGGAAAAGCCCATGGGAACCTGAAAGAATCCATGGAAGATATTCATATCTGCGTGGAGGAAGAGAGTCATGAACTGAAAGCAAAGTAAAATAATGGATTGATTAAGACAGAAGTGAGACCTATTTCGGTGTGTGTGGGCAAGGCCAAAGACCAAGATGACTGATTAACAATTTCTTATGACTTTCTCAATTTCTTCATCTCTCTCACGATCTCATCTCTAGCTTTTCTCTCTAAATGACGATGATTGAATAATGTGAAAGGTAGGGAGCAAAAACACAGCAGCAAATCAATCTGCAAAATTTTTTTCCCATTCCATTAGCCGATTTTTCATAAGTGAAACTAAGGAAAACAACTATGGAAAAGCACCTCTAATTTTTCAATCATGGGAATCATCTTTTTCATCGTGTACGCCGCACCAAACCAAGGAAAGTCGATCCATAGATAAAATTCCATTTTCCATCAATGAAAAATAGAGATAACAAACACGCTCTAAAAGTCAAATTATGTTAATTATTGTATTTATCTACTTTATTATTTTGTCTATTTTTCGTGTGGGTCATATATTTCCAAAAACAGGCACTAATAGAATTGTTTGACATTAACATATTTGAAGATTAAGTTGAAATAACCACATAGGAATAAATGTTAAAAGGGCTGATCTAGTTAGATTTTTAGAATTACAAACATAAATTATATTGAAAGAATATATTTTCACTCTAAGATAAACATAATACATGAGATTTTGCATTTAATATTCAAAATCATGATAATTTATATAGCAAATTAAACTCCTTTTAATTATAAGGATTTAAAATTACACGTTCATCTCTTTTAGTTATAAACTATGTACTTTTCTTCACTATAACTTAAATACACTATATGTAGTCTTTTTTTTTTTTTTGAGATGCTCATTATTTTTTATGTTCAGCAATCTAATGCTACATGCTTGTTGACTAAAATTCCTTATATTAATATAAGAACATTAATTTTTACAGACTGTAATATTATTCTTTAATGTTAATTCAAAATAAAATATTATAAATATTCTATTTTTACAGTAAAAAATCTAATATATACTTAAGTTAATAGATGATCTTAGTTAAAAAAAAAAAAAGCGATATTATATCATTGTAACGTTAAAAAGAGATTATAATGAATTTATCTGAATAGAACACGCCAGATTAGACTGAAGTGTAACAATTTTGGACACATTTTAAAAGTAAATGAAATTACTGTATAATTTTAAATATTTATAACAAAAAAAGAGTTTAATTTACTCTAATTTATATTTTGCTCAAAAGCTAATCAAACAAAAATTTCACTCTTTTTGCTAAAGAACACTGGAATAAAAACCTTCGTTAGACCCTTAATATAGGTGATAGTATAATTATTGTGTTTTTTTTTAAATTGTTTTTTCAAACACACAATCAAATCTCAATTTTTTTCAAAATTAATATACTTCTATAAAATATGTTATCTACACAACAAAACGATCACTACTAAACATAATTGTGTCTATACTTATATCATTTTACTTAAAACATTTTATAATAAGTTTTTTTTAAGTAACTGCAATATGACTGTGAAAATTATGATAATTTAAAAAAAATTACACACCTGATGTTTTGTAGTAAAAGTAAGGGAAAAACTTAGGTAAAAATTTCTCATATCTTTGTTATCAGGTTTTATAATCTAAATATGACAAGTTTATGATTCTTAAATCAAAATATAATAAGTTTATAGTCTTTAAAAAATAATTATAATTTTTAGACAAAATTAATATTAAGTTTCATTTTGATTTTTTATATTTCAAAAATTTTATGTTTCAAAGCTTACTATTATAGTAATTTTTCATTAGAATCATTAGTCTAAATAAATGAGTTAATATGTCATCCTTCTATTGTTAACATGACCTATTTGCGTGGTTAAATATAATGTTCCACGTATAATATAAAATTGTTCTAAATGCCCTTATGATTTTTCAAAATATTTGAATCAAAATCAGACACAAAATAAATAAAATTTTCTGAAATATTGCACTGGAATCGCACACAAAAATAGATGAAACGATCGACCACTAGAAAATGGGAAGTAGAAAGTTTGAGTTTTATGTGTAACTATTTTGTTTTGTGTCCAATAACCACAATAGACATAAGGGGAAAAGTATAAGAACATTTTAGACAATTTGTTTTTATACCTGAGTTAGCAGTCATACATATAGGTCATGTGACGTGGCAATTTTGTTATATAAATTAATAATTTTAACAAAAAAATAATTAAAATGAAAAGATTTTAAAACATAATAGATTAATATAAAATTTTTAAAAAATAAAAAATCGAAGTAAAACCTACAAAAAAAAGAGATGATCAAAATATCATTTTTTTACCTGTTTTTTATAACTCGATATTACATTATTAATTTTTGATAAATTTTTTATTTTAATAAAAATTTAATAATAAAATATAAATTACTACGTGTAAGTTTTGTATTGAAAGTAAATCAGTATCACATGATAAGCAGCGCATGTTTACACGTGCGCTCACATGGAACATGCCTCACAAACCTATGCTCCCGCGTGGCAGACACATGGCCACAACATAAAAAGGGCCATTAGTCGCATGTGAAATTTGTGTGTGACTGATCTGTGTATCTATATACATATACATATATATACACACCTTTATGTGTTTATATATATATATATATAGTGTTATGCACAAAACATAATGTTATCGGTAAAATAATTACAAATTTGTTATATGTATTCAACATCAAGAAAATTATTAGATGCTTTCTTTTAAAAAATATCAAATATAATTTTAAAACATGAAGATGAATAACAGTTCCCCACACTTAATTTTTGTTCACAAAAATAAATGCAGTAAATAATATTAAAATAAGAATATATTTTATATAATAATTAAAATGTTAAATGATTTTAATATATATATATATATATATATATATATATTATAAAACGTCAGTTTTATTAATAATGAAAATAAATTATTAATTTCATATAATTAAAATTTATTTATTTTTATTAATAGAAGAGTAAATTAGTGATTTATATCTTAAAAATTACAGTTATTTCCTTTTAATTCTTGAAAAATTATGTATTTTAATTTAATCATTAAAATATTGTATTTGTGTCAATTTAGTAATATTTGTTAGTAAATCTTAAAATATACCGCTATAAAATCATAATTTTTCATTGCCAACAAGGTATTTTGATAAACAAAAAGATAAAATTAGACAAATGGCATATTTCAATAATTAAATTGAAATAATTTATCCTCCACTGTCAAATTAAAACAAAAATTATAAGGGCATAATGCATAGAATTTACATGAACTTTCAAATTTAACAAAAGATTTTTTTTAACTTTCAAATATTAAAAGACTTCTTTTGTTAGGTTTACCATCAAGTTGATTGTCAATCAACAGTTCAATCAGTGATGTGATAGAGGTATTCTTTTCAACCTATAACATTTAGCAAATTAATAAATTATGGAAAAAACAAAATTACACATAAAAAATAATAAAAATTAAATCAAAATTATTGTGCTTCATATCTGATTGGACAATAAAAAATGAATGAACTATTGACTAACAAACAACTTGATGGTCGACCTAACATAGGAGTCTTATGTAAATATTTGAAAGTTAGAAGGGATCTTTTGGTAAATTTAAAAGTTTATAGGGATAATTTGCAAAAATGACAAAATTCATAGAATTACCGATTACGTGGATTTTGCCCAAATCATAATCTTACGAAGATGACTGACGTCAGCGAAATGGTTTGACATCATTGAGTATGTAATTGGCACGCTTGAGTGGAGGGACGAGAGTGGTAAAAAAAGTCAGAATCTGTTAGTATTCCACATTAATAAAAAGTTGAAACCAATATCATTTTCATTAATTTGTTGACAACTTATGCAACGTAACATACTAACATCACTCAATTTTCTTTCTTTTTGTTATTTATTTAATTCTGTAGTTACACGAAAAGCAGCCAGTCAATGCATACATTATTTATTATTTTTATTATTATTATTATTTTCAAAAGCAGCCATTTTCGTGATAGCTACGCTTGGCATCTCAACAGTTAACGACAACTCAGAGTTATGTGGAACTTAAATAATCTAAGTTGCCATTCGTTTCGGTTCAAATATTTTTATATAATCCAATTAAACACGTGATAATAATTCAGAAGACTTATTACAAATTAAAGCCACGACCTTCGCAAATTGTCAATTAATAGAAGGAGTAAATTAACGTTTTATTCTCTAAAACTTTGACCTTTCTCAACGTAGGGGCATTTGTTCTGAATCTGATTTATTTGGATTTCAAATTATTAAATGTGTTTATTTATTTTTATTAAAATCTGAATAGATCTTAATAAATTAGATATTGAAACAAGTCTGAAGACTACTAAAATGTAATCTTAATGCTGTGTTGCTTTATTTGAATATCATAAAAAACTTGAAAATATTTGAACCTTGGTCATATTAAATGTAAGAGGTTGCTTCAGTAAGTAAACCAAACCTTATTATTATCATACAAAGCTGAGATTTTATATATAATAATAACACATGTAAATCATATTATTATATGCATAAAATAATTTTATATTATAAAAATAAAAAACATTAAAAAATTATAATATCATATAATATTAGAAATAATAATTAAATATTTTTTATAAGTTATATGTATTCAAATGTTGCAAAAACAAACAGTTTTTTATAATTTATTATTTAAATTCAGAAACAATATTTTAATAATCAGATATATATTTAGATTTAGACATCTTAATCTTTAAAAAAAAACCTCTTAATCTCTGATTTTTTAATCGTGATTTGATATTTAAAAGATTTATTTTCAATCAAAATTGTCATTACGTCTAAAATAAATGTTATAGTTAACTCTATTAATGACGTGATAATAACTATATTTGTTTGGTCATTAATTAGTTGCTATTATAAAGCTCAGTGATTGCTAATTGAGATTTTTTTTTTTTAGACAAAAGGACCATTTTGATTAGGGGATTCATACTTTGAGGATCAAATTGAGATAGAAAACAATTGAGAATCAAATTAAGATAAATAAAAAATTTTAAGGACCAGAGCTTTAATTTTATTTTTAATAAAGTGATTATACTGACGTCATTGACTATGTAATTTAGTCTGGAGTGGCGAGAAGGGGGTGTAAAGAGAGTCAACGTGTATTTATATAAACACTTAAACACACAAAGGAATTGCCGCAATACCTAAATTATAATTAATTACATCTCTTGTCAAACTGGAATAAGAAACCTGGTGCAATAAGTTATAAATGGCAAAATTATATTTGTATTCTTAATATTTATCTTGAATTTTAATTTTATTTTTAATATATTTTTGTGTAAATTATTTTGACATATTTTTTTTATTTCGATTTTATTTTTACCACTAATACCGTTAATATAAATATCAAAAAATATTAACATAAATTTTTTTATGTAATACATTTTATATTAACGTATTATATTAATTTATTATTAGTTTAATTTTGTCTAAAAATTTGATTAAGTTTTAATTTCATCTCAAATAATATTTTTTTATGTATCTCTTTTACTTCAAATTAATATTTAAATGTTTGATGTGTTATATGTAAGAGTTCACGTGTCACTTGAAATAATTGCATGAGCTTTTTCCAGTCAATTTAGTTTACGATATTAGTCTTAAAGACGAAATTGAAATAAAAAAAAATAAACATGTGGGATAAAATTGACATAAAAATATATTTAAGACAAAATTAAACCCAAAATATACATTAAAGAAAAAAAATTGCCGAAAAAAAAAAAATACCATCTGCTCCACAACTTGCAAAGTAAGATAAGTACTATATTTTAGTATGCAGCATTTATAAAGATAATATATTTTGAATAAAATTTATTTTTTCATGACAGATTCAAATTATATAGACTTTGCTTATTATAAAAATATACACAATCTTTTTTATAGAACTACAAAGATAGCCAAAATTAGCATCAATAATAATGACTTTTTCATTGAAAACACTATTTTTTCAAAAAATGCAATTGTTTAAATTTTATTTCATTGTCATTTATTTTGAGACAAAAATAATAAATTTGGTATACTTTAAAATGCTATAAAACTTATAACAATGTTTGTGTTTACTAATGTGTATTCGATTTACGTGTTATCGTTTAAGTTAAATAATATTAGTTGATTATTCTTAACTACGTCGTGAGTAGGTTTATGTTTTTAACCAAATATTATATAAAAATATTTGGTCAAAATAGGTATAATTGTAATTTACATTTTATTAAAAAGAAAGTATAACGCACTAATTAGATTACAGACAAAATAATATTTTTAAATAAAATGAACGACTACGTGAAATTTAAGTATCTTTTTTTTAAAAAAATCAATTTAATCATATATTTTAGTGGATGTTTCTCGATCACCAAATCTTTTCGATTGATATGCATGAATATGAACTATTTCTTTTTCTTTCTCTAAAAAGTAGCCAAGCTTTAATTAATTAGTTGGGTTATCGAGAAAATACTTTATCACACTTGACTCGTGAGTCGTGACTCAGGATCAATCCTTCAGGATTCTGATACCTCATTTTTAACATAAATGAACGAGATACTTTTTTTTTTTAAAAGAATAATTTATACGATTGATTATATCTCTAATTAACAATGTTATCTATATTTTGTAGGAAAATCGCCACCTATAAAGTATTGAATTTTATTTTGTTTTTCCGTGAAGCTTGCAATACTGGACTCTCTTGATCGATTCTTGCTATTTTTTATTTCGTGGATTCGTATTTTGTCATTTTTAAATAGTTTATGACGTGTCTTATCATGCGAAGATGTCTAACTTATTGAAATTAAAAATACATCTAATTGACTTTGTTATATTATCCATTCACTAAGTTTGAAATGTATTTCGCTCAGTATAGAAATGTTATTAGTAAGAACTTTGTGTATATTGTCAGGCAAAACTTGACTATGATCCCAGTAGTTACAATTATTTTTTAATAAAATTAATTACAAAATAATCTATAGTTTTTATAATAAAAATAATTGTTTTGGTTTAGAGCCACAATATCAAAAAAACTCATTCAATTTCGACTAATATGACCTGAGTCCAATCAAATTATAAAGGTGAAAAGTTTTTTAAATATTAAATTTTTTGTTTTCATTACAAATTTCAAAATCGACTGTCAAAATTTTATTTAAGAGGAATAATTATTGAAACATTTAAAATTGTGTCTCCCACCATCTTTTATTCACATAAGTTAAATAAGAATAATTGACAAAATATGCATTAATGCATGAAAAACATATAAACGAATGGGATCTGTTCTTATCCTTTAACAAATAAGAGTGTTCGGACACATCTCAATCGTTTGTGAATGACTAATCATACGATTTAGAAGATGAAGATGCACGTTTTCTGAACTTTACTATCATGGACAGCCTAAATGTGAATCGAACGCTCCTGTACATTATGGCGGCTTGCACATAAATATGTTGATGAGCCCTTGACCAAATCATTTGATTTTCCCAGAAGACAAACAGAAAAGAAGGACACATAAGAATTATGACCGCACTAACGTCCAATGGAAAGAAAGTCCACGGAAACATGAACACTTATTTTTGCGGTTTGCAATATATATAAAATTTGGACACGTTCATTTTATTAAAATATTCAACAGTCAACGCTTTTGAAGGCTGCTCTATTTAATGTTACGTCTTCTCACCCTTCACAACACATGATCATCATATCACCCTCCCCAGTTCATTTGATGGACAGTCTGTTAGGCTTTTTTATCAAAAAGTAAACTACTAATGTATTAATAAAAAATATTATAGGTGTTTTAATTTAAAATATCAAGTGTTTTAATTTACAATGGTTGCTAAATTGATATAGCCAATGCATCCATGGAACCAATCGCAGGTTCTAGAGCCAAAGTAATTATAAAGAAGCTAAGCTTTCAGGCAAGGGAGATATAGGCTACAAAAGATAAAGTCTTTCCCGTCCTATAGCTTCTCTAGCTTGAGTAGTCAGTAGTCTTTACTTTTGCAGATTTATACACGTCAGCGAAAAAATGTCAGCATATAGACATCATCTTGATGGAAATTTCAACGGAGATGATTAATAATCTAGCTCGAGCATGGTAAAAATATAATCAATGGATGAACGTTTAACATCCCTTTAGCGGCCAACTGCTTCCAATTCATCGAATTCTCTCCCTTCTCCCTTTGCTGAAAGCACTTCTAGAGATTGTATTTGATCAATTTAATCTTTTTTTTTTGGGTTAAAATGACTTTTTTTTAGCAACTAAAATTTTTAGATTTAACAACCATAGATATGATTTAACACAAAACGAATTTGTTGTTTGTATTTAAAGACAAACAGCATACTTGTCTCTTTATGTATCGTTAGATTTGAAATTCACTGATTCATATTTTAAGTGGTATTTTTTAATTAAAAAATATTAAAATTTAAACCATTAAATTTGAGATCCAACGACTTATAGGGAGACAAATTCAATTTAATAATCATAGATATAATTTAGCAATAAAAAAGGCTAAATTGAGATAAATATAATTTTCTAAGGACTAAATGGAGAACTTGAGTTTTTAAGGATTAAATTGAAAAGACTGTAATCTTTTAAGAAATAAATCAGTAATTTACTAAAATATTGTGTTTTAATTTTAAAAAAAAAACTGTGAAAGATGACATCCCTCTTGACGTATTCGCAACTGAGGGCCGCATGGCGCTGTACTATCTTCTATATATATAACTTTGCCTTCTCTCGTAAAGTATATATGAACCAACACGGGAAAAGAAAGAAAGACAGAAAGAAAGAAATACAAAATTGTGGGAAAATATTTACTGGGTTTGCGTAAAGATTGAAGCTTTGTGGTGGTTCATCAATGGAGGATGGGGGTAGTAGTAGTTTCAGGATAGGGAGTTCATCGATATGGAGGAACACAGACATGGAGGTGTTCTCAAACCCCTCATTTCACCAGAAGGACGATGAAGAAGCTCTTAAATGGGCTGCTATTCAGAAACTTCCCACCGTTGCTCGTTTGAGGAAGGGCTTGTTGACTTCACCAGAAGGAGGGGCTGATGAGATTGACATACACAAGCTTGGGTTGCAAGAGAGGAGAAGCTTGCTTGAGAGGTTGGTGAGAATTGCAGAAGAGGACAATGAGAAGTTCTTGCTCAAGCTCAGGCATCGGATTGATAGGTGAGGAATTATGAATTAGGGTATTTCTGTCATTTTGTTCTTGATTTTTATTCGAGTTGTGAATGAAGTCACTAATGGGTGATGGATGTGATGTATCAGAGTTGGAATCGAGATTCCCACAATAGAAGTTCGGTTTCAGCACTTGAAAGTGGAAGCAGAAGCTCATGTGGGAAGCAGAGCTTTACCTTCGTTCACTAACTTCATGGTTAATATAGTGGAGGTAAGTCATAACAGGATTAATTCAATTTTGCAGTAGAGCTTGCTATCTGATCTTATTGAACAAGTTTTAAATTTACAGGGCCTGTTGAATCTAGTTCATGTAATTCCCAGTAGAAGACAGCACATAAATATCCTGGAGGATGTTAGTGGAATAATCAAGCCTGCAAGGTAAGAATCCAGGTTTTGTTTTGTTCTGATATTTGATCCATTGAGTGCCTTGAATTTTTGTGGTGAACCATATTTATAACTTAACTCAAAATTTTGGGACTGATATTAGAAAGGAGAAAAAAAATTGAAAGTCTGTAGTGCAAGCAAAGAGAGCCGATAGCCTGAGCCTATAAGTGAGCAAGTTTTTGTATTGTTTCTGGAACAGAAGCGGTTAAGTTACATATCTATTGAACGGTTCTACAGTTTTATCGTGTAACACAAACATTTTTTGCCTTTGAATAAAAAATTTCTCTCTACTCGTAGATATAAGTCACATCGACCAAATCACATAAATCTGTTTGTGTTTAACGATTTTCATTCTGTTATTGTCTTCTCTATTCTATGTGTTTTTGTGACGTGGTCTCTAGGTAAATTACACTTTAAGAATCAAGACTCTAACGTAACATGTCTTCCATTTTCTTCTCTCCAGAATGACATTGCTTTTGGGCCCTCCTAGTTCCGGGAAGACCACGCTCTTGTTGGCCTTGGCTGGAAAGCTAGATTCAAAACTGAAGGTTAGGATAAAACAACATGGAATTTATGTGTGTAACAAGGTTTTCAGAATTTTTTTTTTCTCTGGGTATCTGTTACTGAGAAATTGTATACATCTTGTGTGATCAGTTCTCTGGAAAAGTGACATACAATGGTCATGAGATGAACGAGTTTGTACCTCAAAGGACTGCTGCTTATGTCAGTCAAAATGATCTTCACATCGGAGAAATGACAGTTCGAGAAACCTTGGCCTTCTCGGCTAGATGCCAAGGAGTGGGGCCTCGCTATGGTTAGTATCTAGGATTTATTTATTTTTTCCTACTGTTTCATCATCTATATATAATTTTCAAAATATAAGCTGAGATTTCAATTTCATATGAAAATTAAAAGACCACATATTATATGGTATACCTCAGACTTGCTAGCAGAGTTGTCCAGAAGAGAAAAAGAGGCAAATATAAAGCCTGATCCGGACGTAGATGTGTACATGAAGGTAATTAAATTTGATTAAACATCTATTTCAATTCCCTTCATACAGAATGATTGATAATCTTTTGAGGAGTGATAATCAAGTGGTTGTCTTTTTGAATTATAATATTCAGGCCGTAGCAACAGAAGGCCAGAAGGCAAATTTGATAACAGATTATGTTCTAAAGGTAAAATCAATATATTCAAATTTTTTCCTGACTGTCTTAAATCATTATAAAGTGTAGTGTTCATTTCTCTTTCTCTCGTTGCTTTATACCTACAGATTCTGGGACTGGAGGTCTGTGCTGATACTATTGTAGGAAATGCAATGTTAAGAGGTATCTCTGGTGGACAAAGGAAACGTGTCACAACAGGTAAAACATGCTTCCTTTTAATATCAAAGCTTAACACACTGGATTTGAAAAATTCATACATATATTGCATAGCAAGTCAGTGCAGTGCATCGACAAAAGCTCAACAAAATGGACATGTCAATAAAATTTAGACTAAATTGCTAATTTAGTCTTAAAAAGATTATATTTTTCTCAATTTGGTTTTTGAAAGATGTCTCAATTTAGTTCATTAAAGATTTCATTTGTTTCTATTTGGTCCTTTTTTCATTGCTAAATCTTTAATATTTTATTGCTAAAAGTTATTTTGACAAACAAAAGAATCAAATCAAGACAAATATAATTTTTTAAGGACTATATTGAGACAATGAGAAAATTGTAATATTTTGAGGACTAAATCAATAATTGACTCTAAAATTTACCATTTGAAACATCCATTTTAGTGAGTTTTCACAAGATTACTGATGATTTATCTATTTATTTGTATGTAAGAATTTCTCTGCTAATTTGCTTCAAGGAATTGATCATGCAAGAGTTTTTTATAACGAATTTATAATACAGGGGAGATGCTGGTTGGACCAGCTAAAGCTCTTTTCATGGATGAGATATCCACTGGTTTGGATAGCTCAACAACCCATCAAATAGTGAACTCACTGAAGCAATATGTTCATATCCTCAATGGAACAGCAGTCATCTCACTACTACAGCCAGCACCAGAGACTTACAATCTCTTTGATGACATTATTCTACTCTCTGATGGTCACATTGTGTATCAGGGTCCCCGTGAGAATGTTCTTGAATTTTTCGATTCGATGGGTTTCAAATGCCCCGAGAGGAAAGGCGTGGCAGACTTTCTGCAGGAAGTAAGTGAAAATTCATCTCCTATCCATCTACCTATATTGTGTAAAGAAAGTGCTAAATGAGGTAACAATTTAATATAATATTTTGTAGGTCACATCAATGAAAGATCAAAAGCAGTACTGGGCAAACAAAGATCAACATTACAGATTTGTCACTGCCACAGAGTTTGCAGAGGCATTTCAATCGTTTCATGTTGGGAAAAGTCTTGGTGATGAACTAATTACTCAATTTGACAAGTCCAAGAGCCACCCAGCTGCTTTGACAACAAAAAAGTATGGGGTGGGAAAGAAGGAACTGTTAAAAGCTTGCCTATCAAGAGAATATTTGCTCATGAAGCGCAATTCATTTGTCCATGTCTTCAAGCTTTTCCAAGTAGGTTGAGGCCTTGAAAAACTTTCACCTTAAGTCTAATTCTTGTTGCACGTTATTCAAATCCATTCTATAACTTCTTTCTTTGCCCTTTTTCTAGCTTGCTTTAATGGCACTTATTGCCATGACCATCTTCTTCCGGACTGAGATGCACAGGGATTCAGTGACTGATGGAGGGATATATACGGGTGCATTGTTTTTCGCTGTTATAGTGGTTATGTTCAATGGGATGGCTGAGCTTACGATGACAGTTTCGAGGCTTCCTGTGTTCTACAAGCAAAGGGACTTTCTCTTCTTCCCTTCATGGGCATATGCTCTTCCTGCCTGGATCCTGAAAATCCCCATAACATTTGTGGAAGTGGGTGTTTGGGTATTCCTGACCTACTATGTCATTGGATATGATCCAGATGCTGGAAGGTAAAACTTAAAAGACCAATACCTTAAAGTTTTCATTTTCCCTTCTATTTGAATTAATCTATTAGGATCTTGGTGAAGTCCAACATTGGGTAGTATGAGATGTCTATCTGGGTTTATAACCCAGGAGGCTCTACCTTCCTAATAGGTTAGTCTTCTAGGGGAGGATCTCCTCGAAGGTTGTAACAGAACCCAACTAAGTATATAATATATTAACATGCATGTGTGTGCCTGATGCAGGTTTTTTAGGCAGTTCCTTATTCTAGTACTTGTAAACCAGATGGCTTCTGCATTATTCCGAGTTATTGCAGCAGTTGGTAGAGACATGACAGTGGCTCTCACGTTTGGTTCCATGACATTGGCCATCCTTTTTGCTATGAGTGGTTTTGTCCTGTCAAAAGGTATCACAAACACAAGCAAGACAATCCTAACCTTGTATCTCTCATGAATGATGTTTGTACTTACAGTGCTCCTCTGTTCTCTTTGATTTATGCCACAGATAATATAAAGAAATGGTGGATATGGGGCTTCTGGATATCACCAATGATGCATGGACAAAATGCCATAGTGAATAATGAGTTCCTAGGGAAGAAGTGGAGACATGTGAGTTTTTGACTAATCTCTTTGTGCATTATTATGTTAGCCTTTTCTCGGAAATGTTCTGATGTCTTGATGTAATGTCTTATGAAAGGTTCTTCCTGACTCAACGGAACCACTAGGAGTTGAAGTTCTAAAATCTCGCGAGTTCTTCACTGAGTCATATTGGTATTGGATAGGCGTTGGGGCATTGGTTGGATATACAGTACTGTTCAACATTTCTTACATACTTTCCCTCTCTTACCTGAACCGTGAGTTTCTTCACTTTATATGTTCTTTTACCCAGAAAAGAGAGTGTAAGTACTGATAGTGATATCACAAATGGATTATGCAGCATTTGGGAACCATCAGACTGTAAAATCAGAGCAATCTCAAAGCACTGAACAACAGGTTAATGGTAGTAAAGGTTCTGAACTGTTGAAGAATATAAATTCTAGTTCGTTTCGCCACTTAAAGAGAGGTAAATGATCTTTATGAATAAATCATCAGTAGTGATGCCTTTATGAGTAGCAGTTGAATTTTTCATTTACATTATACATTGAAAACTGGGCAGTGGGAAATGATGAAACTATAAGAGAAAGCACCTCTGTGGAGACCAATCATAACATGAAAAGGGGAATGGCTCTTCCTTTTGAACCACATTCCATCACCTTTGATGAAGTAACATACTCTGTTGACATGCCACAGGTAATGGAAGATTATTATAATTAAATGGAAAAGGCTTGTTTTCAAATTTCTTAGTCAAAATATTTTACTGAATCATCGTACTAAACTCGCAGGAAATGAAGAGCCGAGGTGTTGCTGAGGATAGGTTGGTTCTTTTGAAGGGTGTGAGTGGAGCTTTCAGGCCAGGTGTTCTCACTGCACTAATGGGTGTCACTGGTGCTGGTAAAACAACTCTGATGGATGTACTTGCTGGTAGAAAAACTGGGGGATATATTGGAGGGAACATCACAATTTCCGGGTATCCAAAGAAGCATGAAACCTTTGCTCGTATCTCGGGATATTGTGAGCAAAATGATATCCACTCTCCTCATGTTACTGTGTACGAATCCTTGCTCTATTCAGCATGGCTTCGATTGTCACCAGACACCAATGCTGAAAAGAGGAAGGTTTGTATTTGAATCTTGAACCTTTTCTTGGATTTCAAGTTTCCATTCTCTTTTCACCATATACAACATAAGAAGTTGATAAGATAAAAAAAGAAAAATATGAATGTGATAGCCACAAACATTTCAATGTTTTACTAAGTTCCTAAGTTTGGAACTTCCAAATGGTTGTAGATGTTCATTGAGGATGTGATGGAACTTGTGGAACTGAACCCACTAAGGAATGCATTAGTTGGCTTGCCCGGTGTGAACGGTCTCTCGACAGAACAGCGCAAAAGGTTAACTATTGCAGTTGAGCTAGTGGCAAACCCTTCTATAATATTCATGGATGAGCCAACTTCCGGGTTAGATGCAAGAGCTGCTGCTATTGTCATGAGAACTGTAAGGAATACAGTAGACACCGGACGAACTGTTGTATGCACCATCCATCAGCCTAGCATTGATATATTTGAATCATTTGATGAGGTGAGATATTAATATCAAGAAAGGTTGCAATTTTAATTTTTACTCTTTCCATAACTGAGTACCTAAATCTTTTTTCCGTTTCGCTGAAATGCAGCTTTTCCTGATGAAGCAAGGAGGGCAAGAAGTATATGCGGGGGCACTGGGATACCATTCTTCCCAATTGATTAGCTACTTTGAGGTAGAATTGTCATGAAATATAAGAAAAACCAAAGTTCATGTTTTACTTTATGTCCTAGTCTCTCAAGTTTCATTAACGCACATACTTTTCTCATGAAGGGAATTCAAGGTGTCAGTAAGATTAAAGATGGCTATAATCCTGCAACATGGATGCTGGAAGTCACAAGTTCAGGGAAAGAAATTGAATTAGGGATTGATTTTGCTGAGGTGTACAAAAATTCAGAACTACATAGGTATTTTGAATTGAATCAACTCTAATCAAAATAGAAAGATAGAATATGATCTAAAGTGCAAAAGAAACAGTAAATTATTGATTTAGTCCCTGAAAGATTATAGTTTTCTCATTTTGGTTTTTGAAAAATCAACCCTCTCCATTTATTTCTTGAAAAATTATATTTTTTTATAATTTAGTACTTTTCATTGTTAAATCTCAAATTTTTCATCGGTAAAAGTCACTTGGATAAACAAAGAGATCAAATTGAGACAATAAAATCTTTCAAGGACTAAATTGATACACTTGATCTTTTAGGGAATTAGTAATTTATTCGCAAAAGAAACTAAAATGAAAACCTTGTTAAAAGAGCCTACTCACAGTATGGAATGTTCTCTGATGAAAATTGATATGCGGCATGCGTTTCAGGAGGAACAAAGATCTTATTAAAGAACTGAGCACTCCAGCTCCTGGTTCCACGGACCTTTATTTTCCAACACAGTACTCACAGTCCTTCTTCACACAATGCATAGCTTGCTTATGGAAGCAACACTGGTCTTACTGGCGCAATCCAGTATACACTGCCATAAGATTCCTTTACTCAACTTCTGTGTCTGTCTTGTTTGGTAGCATGTTTTGGAACCTTGGCTCCAAAATGTAAGATCAAATTGGAAATCAAAAAATATTACGGCTTTCATCTATTCTTTTCTCCGTGTTCTAAAGTTTGAATTTTTCACATCAACTGTAGTGAAAAGCAACAAGACCTTTTCAATGCCATGGGATCCATGTATGCTGCTGTTCTATTTATTGGAATTAAGAATGCTAATTCAGTTCAGCCAGTTGTGGCTGTTGAACGAACAGTGTTCTATAGAGAAAGAGCGGCTGGAATGTATTCTGCTTTGCCATATGCCTTTGCACAGGCAAGCAATTTCTTGTTTAAAAGACTACTTTATTATTGTGAATAATTTACTCCTTGTTATTATATCTTTTTGATCTTCATATTTTTCTTGCAGGTTATGATTGAGCTCCCATATGTTCTTTTGCAAGCTGTGGTGTATGGCATTGTAGTCTATGCAATGATTGGTTTTGAGTGGAGTGTCACTAAATTTTTTTGGTATCTATTCTTCATGTACTTCACCTTCCTCTACTTCACCTTCTATGGCATGATGTCCATAGCAGTGACCCCAAACCAGCATATTGCTGCTATAATTTCATCTGCATTTTATTCAGTGTGGAATCTCTTCTCAGGATTCATTGTCCCAAGACCAGTAAGCTTTGGCTTTTTCTAACCTCTAGCATCAGTTTTTAATTACATATATGAAAGTAGATTTAACTGATTTTTATCTATTTCTCATGGATTAACAGAAGATCCCAGTATGGTGGAGATGGTACTACTGGGCAAACCCAGTAGCCTGGAGTTTGTATGGGTTGGTCGTATCACAATATGGAGATGTAAAGGACCCTATTGAGTCTACTGACGCTGGTGCAACAGTGGAAGAGTTTGTGAGAAATTACCTGGGTTTCAAGCATGATTTTCTAGGAGTTGTTGCAGTTATGGTTATTGGATTTGCAGTAGTTTTTGCATTCATCTTCGCCATATCCATAAAGCTAATTAACTTCCAACGGCGCTAAGAAGAAATCCCATCAAGTTTTTTTGTATAAGATTTTTTAGCTAGGAATATTTACACAGAAAAAAGGCGCATAGCCTTCTGTAAATATTTTTAGCAATTAAATGTAACTTAGCCTATGGCTTTTGCGATAAATCAATGTAATGCATTATTCCAGATTACTGGTTCTCTTCACTCTTCCCCTTTTTTCCCCGACGTGGTGAGAGGAAAGAGGAAAATAGAGCTAAAGAATATAAAATCACAATGTCACTTCAATGTAAAAATAATAAAGAAGATACAAAATACCAAGCTTATCTTCCGTTAGAGCATGAGCTTCATCTCAAATGGTTAGGCCTTTGCTCATTGTGGGGAAAATCCTCTGCTCAAGTCTAGGTAATGGCCCTGCAATTAATCGAATGTTTAATATGCAGAAATGCAAAATGTTACGATCAACCCCAATGAAGGTAATAACGAAAAATAAAGCTTTCTTTTTTTTTGGGTGTTTTTTTGCTTGTCGTGTGCTAATGAATGATCCTAAAATCGTATCGAGCTTAAGTTGGCCTGGAAATAGGCACGCAATTATATTATGAAAAATTCGAGACAACAAGTCATGATTAAAAAAAAAAAAAGAAATAAATTATTAATTTGATCTTTAAAATATTAGAGTTGTGACTCTCTAATTTTTAAAATATTATATTTATTTTAATTTATTTTTTTATTAAAGTGATATTTAGTAACGAAAAGACAAAATTATACTTCATGTTCTTAAAATTTACACTAATTTTTATTTATATTTTTAAAGTTTGTTTTTGGTTAAATATATCTTACATGTTTTAATTTTTGTTAGATATGTTTCTTTTTAAAGATGATTAAATTAGTTAATAAAAATACTGATTGGGCTATCATATAGCGAAAATTATCTGCCATGTCATTTATCACTTATTCTTAAAACATAAAATTACAAAAATACACCTTAGGAAAAAAATCTCTTTCTCCGCGACTCGTCTCTCTCTCTCCTCTTGACTCTGTTTCTCTCCCATTTCATGAGCTTCCTCCAGATTTTGTTCCTCCCTCCTTCCACGTGTAAACGCATCTCGCCTCCCAGTCTGCCAAACCGGCGTCGATGTTCAGCATTCACCACAAACCACAAGCTGCACCTTTCTCCTTCTTCTCACTGCACCTACACAAACACTCTCACACATTCCTTTTTCTGTTGGCCCATAAACACCTAGCAATAATGTGCTCTCTCACAGATCATTTCACCACTAACCCCTATTTTTCATCCTTCCATGGGTGTATGTGAGAGAGAGAGAGAGAGAGAGAGAGAGAACGAAAACAATGAGAGTGCCACAGATGTTCATGTATATTGAATTATTATGATTTTCATATATATTGAAAAATTATTCAAAGAAAAACCAATTACATACTATAAGCCCGAGAGGTGAGATGTGTTTACACCTGGAGAAGTTGGGAAATCAATTACATATTATCTTATATTAATTATCTTAATTATAAGTTAGGAAATGAATTAATTGTTAAAATTCACAATCTATGATTTTTTTAATATCCAATAAGACTATATCTTTTTACAAAACGTGCAACTGATTAATAAAAATAATTAATAAAGTAATTGTTACTGTTAATTAGATTTTTCCAAGGATCAAAATACATAAAGCAACACATATAATAATGAAAAATGTATTGGAATGCATAAACTTGATTGAAATAAGAAATAAATAAATAGTATACTATAACTTTTTTAAATCTAAATTTCAAGTATTTGTAAAACAAAATACCTTTGTATATTTTATATTATTTAATTAACTCATTTAATATTATTTTTCAATAAATAAATTATTACACCATGGCCTATATCATTTTGTTAGAAATGTAAACCCACATTAAGAAAATAATGAAAAAATTAATAAATTTAATAGTATGATGTTATTCAAGTTAATTTTCATCTTTTATAATAAACAATAATAAATGTTTCAATAAATATTATTGTAAAGTTACATTATATGAAATAATGAATAAATGTGATACTTTTATATATTTAATCTGAATTTTCTAATATAATCAAATTTTTTTTTATTAATTCTCTTTATTGAAAATTAGACCATATCTATTGTTATTTTTGGTAAAATTATATCACATTTCTTGTTAATTTTTTTATTTCTTTTTAGTGAAAATTAGACCATATCTATTGAATTTTTTTATTAATCCTCTTTATTGAAAATTAGATATATCAAAAACAAATTTCATTGGCCAACTAAGTAGTACATCATTATTTAAAATTTTTCATTGTAGGAGCTGATAGTGAAATAATTTGTAATAATTTAATACTATTTATAGTTAATAGGAATACTCTAAAAATTTAATTTTATTTATAATATGTAGTATTTTGTTCAAAAATAAATTAATATGATTGAGTTAAGTGATAATTATCTAAATTTTATTATTTTACTATTAAATATAAGTTGGGAAATCAACCAACAGTTAAAATCTATCATCTATAACTCTTTTAATATAAATGAGACTATATGTTTTTACAAAACATGCAACTCATTAATAAGAAGTATTAGTAGAGTAGTGATTACTATTAATTAGTCTCTTCCAATACTCAAAATGTATGGAACAACACGCATAATAATGAGAAACATATTGAAAAACGTAAACTTATATTGATTGAAAGAATAAATAAATAAATAGTATACTACAATTTTTTTAAAAACCAAATTTCAAGTATTAGTAAACAAAATTACCTTTGTCTATTTCATATTATTTAATTGGTTCATTTAATTTTTTTTCAATAAATAAATTATTACACTTTGTCATATATCATTTTTTAGGAAAACATAAACTTACATTAAAGGAAATAACAAATAAATGACATGATATGATGTTTTTAAGCCAACTTTTCATCTTTTATAACAAATAATAATAAATGTTTCAATGTAAATGATATCGAAGTGAGACTACATAATTTAAAATATATATATATATATATATATATATATATATCTTATTAATAATACATTGTCTCTTATGCTTCTCGAAGCACATCGCATATTGCAACTAAAGTTTATTGGTCATAAACTGGTGTATTAAATATTATTAAATTTTCAAAGCTATTAAATACACATAACCCCCATAGCGCCCCCAACTTGAATGAAAAAAAAATTGGATATGGTCAAATTTAAATGTGGTATGACACAACTGATAAATAGATAATGTGTAAACAAGGGAATCTAGCATGGATAAATTGTGTGAGGCGGTAGTCCTAGTGAGATGCATTAATAGCATGGTGTGATGTTTTTAAAGCTAACTTTTCATATTTTGTAACAATCAATAATAAATGTGTCACGTCCCAAAATTTGAGCACGTGACCGGCACGGAAAGTGAATTTCATTTCACCTCCGTAAGCCTATCTTTCTCTTAAAAATCATACAATTCTTTTTCATGCAACCAAAACGAGTTCTTTATACATACTACAATTACTCACATTACATCAGTGAATGAACCTACCCGATTACAGAGATTTCTAGATTTATACAACTTAGAATAAAACTTAACTATTATACCTTTATCCTGAACAAATGAAAAGGTAATCATGGACTAAGGATCCATAATTCCTTGTTCCGATATTTACCTTCAGCTGTCAACTCTGAAAAAAAATATCAATAAGAGGGGTATGAGCAAACCACGTGCCCAGTGAGTAGATAACACAACATTATGACAAAAAAATATCATACATCATAATGATAACATGCAGCAATTATACGTAAATCGATCATCATATGATATGATATTATTCGTAGTACTTCACGACAATATCCAAATAAATCAAATACATTTCAACATAATTCAAAAGTTCACAACAACAATCGGTAAAATCAATTTCACACAAATTTCCCGTACCAACCGGGTCGTCCAGAATACCTCTGGATCGTTGCCCGCGGCCCCTGCCGCATCCACCCTTATCGCTCCATTTATAATCTCCACCCTTATAACTTCACATAAATTTCTCCATGGGGTGCACCACCATGCCTTTCCTTTCCAGTCAAACACAATCACAATCACAATCATATATAAAAACATCCTCAATCATAATCTTGAGCCACATACACAACTCAGTCATTTACAATTCAAGCCACAACATAATAAATGTGGTTCCAGCAACATAGCATGTATACAACATAACCCATAATATAGAACAATTATTCAACTCAGTTCACATGCCATTCACAATCCATTATATAACCTCCATTCATGGGAAAATAAGAAAATATAATTATCTACATTACCAGACACGTTCCACAATTGTTTATGCCTCATCGTTCCACATCATCCTCTTCAAACTTGGATATACAACATATTTCCACTATGATGCAAAAAGTCAATAACAGATATTTAATCATAGCAAGTATTAACCCACTCACCTGGATTTCACGCTCTCGGCACTCCCACTTTGCACCTTGACCATTCCTATTGTAACCAGACAAAAACCATTAGGGTTACGAAATAGAGAAATTTCCTACCACTACTCTCGACCTTTACTCACATCTTAAGTCATAACTCCTAATCGGTAATGAATATCTAAATGAAACTTATACCATTGGAAACTAGACTCAAAGAGCTTTCCAACGATATAAAGTTTGCCCAAAACGGAGTCCGGATGAAGAAGTTATGGCCGATTGAAAATGAGCTAAGGTTTTCCGACACACCTGGCGCCTGGGCGCCACCCATGCCCGGCGCCTAGGCGCCCCACGTGGCGCCTGGGCGCCATGCCTTTCTCTTCCCCACATGTCCTTGGCGCCTAGGCGCCACACATGGCGCCTGGGCGCCACGATCGCGACCCTTCCCGACTTTCTCTCGGTTTTGGCCCGAATCTGGCCAAATCTTCACCGTTTTTCATGATTTCTTCCATAGGATCTCACCCTTAATGTCTAAGGAGCATTTAGACACCAAAATCACCAATTTTAATCGAGAAACGAAGCCGGAATCTCGATTTTTCCTCAAACACTCTTAAAACTAGAAAATAGGGAAAAGCTTAATAAATAGAAATTTCTACCTCGATTCCTTGCTTTCCCTACGTTGCTTGGCTCCTAGAGGCTCGCCCCGTAGCCCGAGATCCGCCCTTCAAAGCCCGGTTGTAGAGTTGGAGAGTAGAGAGAGAAATTAGAGAGAAGAAAGAGAGAAGGAGAGGAGAGAAAGTGAAGAGAGAGAGGAAAGGAGAAAAATGAATAAAAAAATAGGTGAGGCCACCTATATACTCGCCCGGGGTGAAATTATCACTTGCTCTGCAATTGACCCTCAGTCAAGACTAGCAAAAGCAAATTCATAAAATCTCACCTCAGGTGTTTCTAAATCCTCGGTGCCCCACAAATTTTCTTATTCACTTTAGTCCCTCTCAATATCTCAAACTCCACTTTAACCTCGAATCCATCATCTTTTCGGTACCGGACTCATAATTCATTCCCATAAGCTCTATTCTTCTTCTCGGGTTCCTACTTGGTCATTTCTCAAAAGTCCTATATGCTTTCTTTTCTTTTCACTTTAGT
Organism: Biancaea sappan; assembly: GCA_037074585.1. Lineage (NCBI taxonomy): Eukaryota > Viridiplantae > Streptophyta > Magnoliopsida > Fabales > Fabaceae > Biancaea > Biancaea sappan. The sequence goes on along the minus strand of CM073496.1, from coordinate 48,443,956 downwards.
CCTTGAGAATTTGTAAAAATTTCCTAAATTAAAAATAAAAATTTCTATTTCCACATTTTCTTCACTAATTCAAAAAGAAAATTTTCCACGTAATTAAATTTTTCACTAAACTTCAAATCAGACTTTAAATATTCATAAAAATTCTTGGGATATTACATTCTTCTCCCCTTAAAAGAATTCGGTCCTCCGAATTCAAAACTTACCTCAAGATTGAAGCAAATGCCAATATTTTGTTTATATCTCATTCTCTCTCTTAGAATTTTCACAATCAAGTACAAAATATAACAAGTTCAACATATTTTTGTTTCTAATACATAAGTTACAGGCAACAAGCTGAACTTGATTTACAAAACAGATAATTTTAATACTTAAACATTAGATCAAACATCAGCTTTAGGTACAAACAAAAGAAAAGATAAATTAAGAACGAGGAGGCTTTTGAAATGCAGAAGATGCTCCAAGTCTAAAAGAAGAAGGTGCTTCAGACCTTAAGGAGGAAGTTAATCGTTGCAGCCTAGAAAGAGTTTCTGGAGGAAACGTCTGGGAAATTTGGCGAAGTGCAGAAGTCACTCCATTCATACAGTCAATACATCTCGCTTGTTGGTCACGAAAATTTTGAGTTGCAAACATCGAATGTCTATCAACTCTATTCGCCAATTCCCTAAAATGACGGTTCAAAAGCTTCTCTTGTTCTGTAAAGAGACGATTTATCAATCTCCCCTGGTCCTCAAAGTGGCGGTTTATCAGTCTTTCCAAGTCCTCCATCTTTTGTCTCATAAGCGCAAGCTCATTATTAGAAGATGTTGCTGTGCTAACATCCTCTAACTCTACTACATCCCTTTTTCTTTTCTTAGCCTCTGGTGACTCTTCCATGGATCTCTTATTCTTATAATTCTCCAGGCTAAGATTTAGATCCAGCTCTACCTTGCCAGCCTCAAAATTTAAATTGAAAGATTTATTGCCGGCCATATTTTTCTTAGCTATAAAGGTTGTACAGAAGGAGAAGTTTGATGCTAGAAAGCTTATAGATATAAACTCTTAGTGTAGTGAGCAGCGTAATGGGGCATCCATTATATATAGACGAAATTTAGGGCTACAAAACCTTTACATCATACTCTAAAGATGACCTACAGACCTTATCCGACGCAATGCCAACGGTCTCAGATAAGCATGCCAGAAAATAACAAAATATAATCTAATACAAAAGATTTCCTCAAAAATTTCGGCTAACTTTTGACTCTTGCTCAAATTATTAAACTAATCGCCGCTTCAATTTATGGCTTCTTAACTCTGTATTTGTCTTATCCAATAATTCTAAATCGAGATATTACTCCATGAACGGGTAGCTTCATAGTAGCCTTATCTAGGTTTCTAATCCGTGGCTTTGCCCTAAGCTTACACATTTTCAAACATACATATTAAAATAAAAACTTCTCACATCTACACATCAAGCGTTCCATAAAGTGAGAGAAAAATTTTACCTTTCACTTGCCTCTACGAGCATATATGTATATATGTATAAACATAGAGATACATCATTATCTATATATATTTTCATCTATTCAAGTTCTTTTAAATTTCAGACTTCTCATTCTCTGAATGTATGTAGAATCATTACATATTATTCCTGGCCATAACAAATAACCTTCACTCTCTATGCATGAATAACATACATACATATCATATGTATTTAGATACATATAATCACAGTATAATTCAATCAATCATGTATATTATACTTAACTGAAGGCTTTCAAGAACAATACAAGAAAGCATAGAAATACATTTTAGTTCATCGTGAAAACATCCAAGACACTCTGTAATGGCTACATTGTCGACTTCCTTCAATTTCAGAAAATGCCAACGAGAGAAATGGAAAAACCAAGTGTAAATCGGCCGCAAATCCACCGAATATTGACTTTTGTGGTTTTGCCATTAATGCGACGCGTTGTTGGTGTGCATGCCTACCCTAGACTCCTAGCTTCCAGCTTGCAGAAATCCATAGGTTAAGCGTATAGGGTGCGGCGAAGAGATATCTTCTTTGTCTCTGAGTTCAAATTTTTCCTCTATAAGAACTATCCCAACGTTCTCAGTTACCACACCACAAAGAGTAATCATCTCTAAGCCTACAACTTCTCAGCATTCCTCTCTTCTCATACTTCGACATAAATTTCTAAATTTTCCAAATCATGGCCACAAGGAAGTACATTGATCTCACAGTGGATGCCAGGAGAGAAGAGCTCGACTTAAACTTAAGTCTGGGCAAAGACAAGGGCAAAAGACCTTTTGAGGGGTCTCCAGAGAAGCAGAAGGAGAAGAAAATGAAGAAGATCGAGGAAGCTGAGGAGACTAGCACGGGCCATACCTCGGAGGACAAAATCGCCTGTCTACAGCAGGAGGTCAAAAATCTGAAAAAGATGATAGAAAACCTAGAGAAGTTAACTAAACGCAATCATGCAGAAATGACTTCAAGAATAGACAGGTTCTTCTATTGGTCTACCCAGTGCTTCTGCAATCAACAACAAAGAAGTGTTGATTGTATGAATGGGATTTACACTACCCTCCGCGATATTGCTCTGTCTCTCGCTCCAAGGAATGGTCGAGGGGTGATGATACAGTACAACCCTCCTAATCCGAGACCACCTCGCTTTTAGATTACTCATGCATGAGTAATTGTTTTTTTTTTTTTGCAATGTAATCCTTCTGCTTTTAATGCCAGTGGTTTCTTTTATGGGATGGTACTCCAAAAATAGTAATAATAAAATTAAGAAAGATAAAATAAATCAGTCACACAAAATCAATCATGAATTTAACATATAAAGCCCCATACATACAATTTGATCCGACAGCAACGGAATCAAAACAAATAATAACCTTTCCCTTACCGAGTTCAAAAGTATAGCCATAACTCTCTAAAACTAAAACTAAAAACATAATTCATAAGAAAAGACAAGTCTTGGAGGAAAAGGAAATGAAAACATCCTACAGGACCTTCAGTGGAGCCATCTCTCTATAGTCGTGCCCGGGTTCACCACGATAGAGGAGATCCCACTAAGGTTACCTTACTCTGTAATCGGTAGGAGACCTAATCCCAAAGCTCTGATACCAACTTGTCACGTCCCAAAATTTGAGCACGTGACCGGCACGGAAAGTGAATTTCATTTCACCTCCGTAAGCCTATCTTTCTCTTAAAAATCATACAATTCTTTTTCATGCAACCAAAACGAGTTCTTTATACATACTACAATTACTCACATTACATCAGTGAATGAACCTACCCGATTACAGAGATTTCTAGATTTATACAACTTAGAATAAAACTTAACTATTATACCTTTATCCTGAACAAATGAAAAGGTAATCATGGACTAAGGATCCATAATTCCTTGTTCCGATATTTACCTTCAGCTGTCAACTCTGAAAAAAAATATCAATAAGAGGGGTATGAGCAAACCACGTGCCCAGTGAGTAGATAACACAACATTATGACAAAAAAATATCATACATCATAATGATAACATGCAGCAATTATACGTAAATCGATCATCATATGATATGATATTATTCGTAGTACTTCACGACAATATCCAAATAAATCAAATACATTTCAACATAATTCAAAAGTTCACAACAACAATCGGTAAAATCAATTTCACACAAATTTCCCGTACCAACCGGGTCGTCCAGAATACCTCTGGATCGTTGCCCGCGGCCCCTGCCGCATCCACCCTTATCGCTCCATTTATAATCTCCACCCTTATAACTTCACATAAATTTCTCCATGGGGTGCACCACCATGCCTTTCCTTTCCAGTCAAACACAATCACAATCACAATCATATATAAAAACATCCTCAATCATAATCTTGAGCCACATACACAACTCAGTCATTTACAATTCAAGCCACAACATAATAAATGTGGTTCCAGCAACATAGCATGTATACAACATAACCCATAATATAGAACAATTATTCAACTCAGTTCACATGCCATTCACAATCCATTATATAACCTCCATTCATGGGAAAATAAGAAAATATAATTATCTACATTACCAGACACGTTCCACAATTGTTTATGCCTCATCGTTCCACATCATCCTCTTCAAACTTGGATATACAACATATTTCCACTATGATGCAAAAAGTCAATAACAGATATTTAATCATAGCAAGTATTAACCCACTCACCTGGATTTCACGCTCTCGGCACTCCCACTTTGCACCTTGACCATTCCTATTGTAACCAGACAAAAACCATTAGGGTTACGAAATAGAGAAATTTCCTACCACTACTCTCGACCTTTACTCACATCTTAAGTCATAACTCCTAATCGGTAATGAATATCTAAATGAAACTTATACCATTGGAAACTAGACTCAAAGAGCTTTCCAACGATATAAAGTTTGCCCAAAACGGAGTCCGGATGAAGAAGTTATGGCCGATTGAAAATGAGCTAAGGTTTTCCGACACACCTGGCGCCTGGGCGCCACCCATGCCCGGCGCCTAGGCGCCCCACGTGGCGCCTGGGCGCCATGCCTTTCTCTTCCCCACATGTCCTTGGCGCCTAGGCGCCACACATGGCGCCTGGGCGCCACGATCGCGACCCTTCCCGACTTTCTCTCGGTTTTGGCCCGAATCTGGCCAAATCTTCACCGTTTTTCATGATTTCTTCCATAGGATCTCACCCTTAATGTCTAAGGAGCATTTAGACACCAAAATCACCAATTTTAATCGAGAAACGAAGCCGGAATCTCGATTTTTCCTCAAACACTCTTAAAACTAGAAAATAGGGAAAAGCTTAATAAATAGAAATTTCTACCTCGATTCCTTGCTTTCCCTACGTTGCTTGGCTCCTAGAGGCTCGCCCCGTAGCCCGAGATCCGCCCTTCAAAGCCCGGTTGTAGAGTTGGAGAGTAGAGAGAGAAATTAGAGAGAAGAAAGAGAGAAGGAGAGGAGAGAAAGTGAAGAGAGAGAGGAAAGGAGAAAAATGAATAAAAAAATAGGTGAGGCCACCTATATACTCGCCCGGGGTGAAATTATCACTTGCTCTGCAATTGACCCTCAGTCAAGACTAGCAAAAGCAAATTCATAAAATCTCACCTCAGGTGTTTCTAAATCCTCGGTGCCCCACAAATTTTCTTATTCACTTTAGTCCCTCTCAATATCTCAAACTCCACTTTAACCTCGAATCCATCATCTTTTCGGTACCGGACTCATAATTCATTCCCATAAGCTCTATTCTTCTTCTCGGGTTCCTACTTGGTCATTTCTCAAAAGTCCTATATACTTTCTTTTCTTTTCACTTTAGTCCTTGAGAATTTGTAAAAATTTCCTAAATTAAAAATAAAAATTTCTATTTCCACATTTTCTTCACTAATTCAAAAAGAAAATTTTCCACATAATTAAATTTTTCACTAAACTTCAAATCAGACTTTAAATATTCATAAAAATTCTTGGGATATTACAAAATGACATTGAAGTGAGACTACATAAATTTTTTAAAAAAATATGTCTAATTAATGACACATTGTCTGTTATGCTTATCGAGGTGTATAACATATCGCAACTGAAGTTTATTGGTCATAAAATTGGTGCGTTAAATGTGGTTAAATTTTCAAAGCCACTAAAGACACATAATCCCATAACACTCTAACTTGGACATAAAAAATAAATTGAATATGGTCAAATTTAAATGTGGTATGATATAACTGATAAACAACTGGACAACGTGTAATTAAGGTGTAACACCCGCTATATTTTAAAGTTATAAGTATTCAAAAATTAGGATAAATTTATTTTGGGAAAAATTGATTCTCTTATCTATTTAATTTTTATATGCTTGTTTGTGCATATTGTTGAAAATACGAATTTTTATAGATTGCATAAATTGTGGGGTATAATAGATGTTATGATATAGAATTTATCCTATGGAGAAAATATGGCTTGAATATGAGGAATCTAAAAGAAATTGGGAGAAAAATAACGTTTTATATGAAAAAATCTCCTTAGAGACTAAATTGAAAAGAACAAAAGTGAAAAGAAACTTAAAGGTTTAGAAGAAAGGATAATTTTCCCTTTAAGTTCCCAATAGTAACCAATAATTTAGCCGCCTAGCCTTTCTCGTGATCGCACAGTAAACTGAATTATTAGAAATGTCATTTTCATAAGTAGTAAATTGAATATTTTATTAGCGCATAGTATCAAATAATACCCTTGACTTTTCCTATAAATAAACTCTTCCATTTCACTTCTAAACTCACACCTTCAGTTTTTCTTCTCTTCTCTCCTCAAAACTTCTCTTGCTCCGACGTTAAGGCTTTGAATTTCTAGATCTTTCTTCCTTAGCCTAGATCCAAGGTGAGGATACTATACCCTTTTTATTTTAGAAGTTATATTCTTAAGTATGCTCTGTGGTTACGGCTTTAGCTGATCTTCCATATCAGAAAAACTGTCCTTAGCTGCCTATACATTATTTTGATTCTCTGATTATCAAAATAGAATACAAACTGTGAAGAATACATTTCTAGGAAAGTTCTGGCTAAGAAAAAACCTGGTACTTAAGTGTGTCCATTGCGACCCTCCACTCTTTCTTGAGAAATTTTCTGGTATACTCTTTTACGACTTATATTCACTATTTCTGGTATGAATAGTAACCGTATGTATAAATAGTAACCATATATATAAATAGTATCCATATGTATGAATAATGATTATATGTATGAATTGATTATATGTATGAATAGTATCTGTATATATGAATAGTAATCATACGTATAAATAGTATTTTGGTATAAAAGCAACCTTGACTTTCTATATTTGATTTTCATGAAAATCTCTGTAGCAAAGCCTGAAATCTAGCTACGTACTATTCTCTCTAGCAACCAGGAAAAGTGACTTGGATACAGAATCTATGTGAGTGGATGACCTTGCTAACCGATTTTATTTACTTTTATTCCAAGTACAATATAAATCACATCTCATATCGCAATTAGATTCCCTATTTAATGATGATAGCTAAATAATCAAATTTATTGTTATGTTGATGATAATTTTGATTGCAAATATATACATGGAATGGTTGAGGGCTTGACCCAAGATACCAATGCATGCAATTATACATATAGAATAGTTGAAGGCTTGACCTAAGATACCAATGCATGAAGTTATACACATGAAATGGTTGAGGGCTTGATCCCCGAATATACCAATGCATGTAATGATTGTGAACATAAATACAACAAAAATTAAATCCCTGAACATAAATCAAATACATAGGTGTAGAAACCCCGAATATGAATATAATTGTTCTTGTTGTGATTATAATTATGGTATTTGTACTTGTGACGTATTTATTATTGCATAGTCATTTAGTCACTGAGTTTTGATAAACTCACACTCTCTATGAACTTTTTTTAGATACAGTGGATGAGAACGAAGGAAATCCACAAGAGGAATAGTATTCTTGGAGGATACTTTCCACGTTGTCTGGAGGCCTATGAATCCAAAAGGTTAGAAAATGCTCTATAATCTCTATAGGTCACCTAAGCTTGGAAATTTATATTATACTGTATGATATTTGACTTGTGTTTACTGTTTCACTATGTTAAACTTTTTATATGTATATATACAAAAATCTCTTTCTTAAAAAATTATGTTATACAGAGATTTTATGGAATACCATAAAGGTATACCCTCGAGTTTATAGAGTTACTCACATGCCCTAAATTGAGATGTGACAATTTTGGTATTATAGCTCAGTTTTTAGGTCCCCTATAGATTACAGAGCAAAGTATTCTTTGTAGGCCCTTCACCATTGTCATGAGCCACGGCATGACCATGAGATTAGGTTCCATAAAAGACTTTATAGAGTATAATGTCTTTTGTTTTTATAACTTATTCCTTGGTGGGTTAATATGAGGTAATCTTGTTTGATCTAAAAAGTATTTGTTCTTTGTGTAGACTTTTGACTTTACGATGTTAGAGGAATCCTCAAATTATAACGAGCATATAGGCTCAGGGAGGACTTTAATTCCACCAATTAATAAGTAGGACAACCCTTCTGACCATGCAGATAATTTACATGCTCCAAATATTGAAGGTTCAACTGGTGGCCGGGCAGAGGGAGTTAGAGTCGTCCAACAGATTGATGCCACTGTTGTCATGCAGATGTTCAACCTGATGAACGATCGGTTAGATCGTATAGAGGAAAGGCAGGGAGAACTAGCAATACCTGTTGATACACCAAAGGTTTCTCTTGTTATTGAGACCAAACAGGCTAGAGAAGGCATAGTTAAGGACGTGAAAATGTCTGAGTTCCTAAAGGTAATGCCACCCATTTTCACCGATGAAGGTCCTAATGAGGACCCACAACGATTTCTGGATGATTGCGAGGCAATTTGTGATGCTTTGGGGTGTTCTGATGCACGAAGAGCAGGGATTATCTCTTTTCAACTAAAAAGGAGAGCTGATAAATGGTGGAAGGCCTGGAAGAATAGAAGAACCCAAAGTACACCACTAGTTATATGGGCGGAATTCCAAAAAATAATTATCAATGAATTCCTTCAAAAAAGTATTCAATCCTCTAGAGTAAGAGATTTTTTGTATTTGAAACAGGAATTCATGTTGATAGATGAATACAATGCCCAGTTTATTAAGTTGGCAGAATATGCTCCACAAATGGTGCCTACTAAAGAGGCTAAAGTGGAGAAGTTTGTGGAAGGTCTTTGCGATTCTCTTTATTCACAGGTGGGTCCGAATATGGTTAATTATAACTCTTATTCTGCCACTGTCGATACTGCATGTAGAATGGAAAAGAGGTGGAATAAGAAGGAAGAATTTAAAAACAAAAAGAGTTCTACAGACGGGAGGTATTTTAACCAAGGAGGGAACTTAGGAACCTCAAAGCCTTCCACCACTTCACAGTGTGTTTCGATTGCATCATCTAAACCCACATTCTCCACGGGTAGTGTAGCTAAGCCCGCTCAGAATATAGAGGTGGTTACAGGTCTTCGAGCAGGGGTGGTTCTTAAGTAGAAAGAGGGAAGCCTCAATGTCCTGAGTGTGAAAATTTCCATTTTGGAGAATGCCTCAGGAAGATGGAAACATCAAGTTGTTTTCATTGCGAACAAAAAGGGCACTTCAGGAGGGAATGCTCTCAACTTACTTCTGCATCTGGTTAGGCATTCGTTCTTCTATCTCGCACTCAACCGGGAGTTACTCCAGTCACTCGTGCACCGACCACTTCTACTGGAGGTAGCTCTGGAAAGGATCTGGCAGAGGCCAAGGAGGTCATGGGCAGCAAGTAGCCGGTAGAGGAACTGCCAGAGTATATGCCTTGACTCGACAAGATGATCAGACATCCAATGCCGTTGTTACAGGTACTTTATTAGTTAGCGCCTTAGCTACATATGTATTGTTTGACTCTGATTCTACACATTCGTATGTGTCACCTCTGTTTACCAAGAGGTTCAAAAAGGGGGAGATTTGTCATCATCAAAAAGGGGGAGATTGTTAGCCCTAATGTATTATGCTATAAGTTTTGATGATGACAAATATGTGAGAATTATAGTATGATTTAATCTTCTTGGCCCAAATGAATTATTTAATCTTCTTGGCCCAATGTATGATTTAATCTTTCTTAGCCCAAATAGTATGATTTAATCTTCTTGACCCAAATGAATGATTTAATCTTATTGGCCCAAATGCATAATTCAATTTTTCTTGGCCCAAATATATTTAATGCTTTATATATTTATATATAGTAATATAAATTGATTTTTGATAAAATTTATTGGTTGTTTTAATATAATTTGAAAAAGAATGCTTTTTACTGTAGCACTTTTGAAAAAGAAATTTGATTGTTGAAAAAGTATAATAAAATTTATTGATTGTTTTAATATAATTTGAAAAAGAATGCTTTTTACTGTAGCACTTTTGAAAAAGAAATTTGATTGTTGAAAAAGTATAATAAAGTTTATTGGGTGTTGTAATATAATTTGAAAAAGAATATCTTTTACTGTAGCACTTTTGAAAAAGAAATTTGATTGTTGAAAAAGTATGATAAAGTTTATTGGTTGTTGAAAAAGTATGATTGGGTGTTGTAATATAATTTGAAAAAGAATATCTTTTACTGTAGCATTTTTGAAAAAGAAATTTGATTGTTGAAAAAGTATGATAAAGTTTATTGGTTGTTGTAATAAACTTTGAAAAAGAATACTTTTTACTGTAACAAATTTGAAAAAGAATATTGATTGTTGAAAAATGTTGATAAAGTTTTTTTGGTTGTTGTAGAAAGGTTGAAAAATGATGATGAAGCTTACTGTAGCAATTCTGACTAAAGCAGTCACTGTAGCAGCAAGGTTTCACTATATAAAGGGGACTTCACAACACCATTTACAATCAAGCTTCAATTGTTTATTTCTCATATTATCTTGAGTTCTATTCTCTCTAAATTGCTAGAGAAAAATTTTGAACTTAATTTCTGCGTTATCTACACTTTGAGAGTGTCTACCATTATTTTCCTTAAGCCTTTAAATTTAGTTGCTCAAGGATTGGTTCTTTGAGTTAGTGTTTGAGAGAAAACACGTTGTAAGGGGGAGAGACACCCTTGAGGGAGAAAAGATCTATGTTGTAGTGGTTTGCAAGTACCCGGATTAAACTTGCAATTATAGTGAAAATACTCAAGTGGTCTCTTGAGGACTGGATGTAGGCTTGGGATTAGCCGAACCAGTATAAATCTTCGAGTTTGCTTTCTCTATCCCTACTCTATTTACATTTGAAGTTAATTAATTAATGCTTTGCATTTATATTTGATTTCTACCTCAAGTATTAATTAATTTGTGTAGATTTATATTTGCTCCTTAATTCCTTGCACTATAAAATTATTCATCTTGATAAACACTTTGATTTTCTAAATTAAATTATTATCTCTAACATTGTCCAATTTCAGAAAATCATTTTAACTTCCAATTAAGTTTTGTGAAAATTTTTATAAAACCCAATTCACCCCCCTCTTGAGATCCAACCATTTCTTTCAAATAATGTATAAGTAGCTAAGGACAGTTTTTCTGATATGGAAGATCAGCTAAATCCGTAACCATAGAACATACTTAAGAATATAACTTCTAAAATAAAAGGGCATAGTATCCTCACCTTAGATCTAGGCTAAGAAAGAAAAACTTAAAATTTCAGAGCCTTAACGTCGGAGCAAGAGAAGTTTTGAGGAGAGGAGAGGAGATGAGAGAAGAGAAACTGAAGGTGTGAGTTTAGAAGTGAAATGACAGGGCTTATTTATAGGAAAAGTCAAGAGTACTATTTGATACTATGCGCTAATAAAATATTCAATTTATTATTTATGAAAAGGACATTTCTAATAATTCAGTTTACTGTGTGATCACGAAAAAGGCTAGGCGGCTGAATTATTGGTTACTATTGGGAACTTAAAGGGAAAATTATCCTTTCTTCTAAACCTTTAAGTTTCTTTTCACTTTTGTCCTTTTCAATTTAGTCTCTAAGGAGATTTTCTCATATAAAACGTTATTTTTCTCCCAATTTCTTTTAGATTCCTCAATGCTCAAGCCATATTTTCTCCATAGGATAAATTTCATATCATAATATCCATTATATCCCACAATTTATGTAATCTCTAAAAATTCGTATTTTCAACAATATGCACAAACAAGCATATAAAAAATTAAACAGATAAGGAAATTTATTTTCCCCAAAAATAATTTATCGTTTTAAAATATAGCAGGTATTACATTCTACCTCTTTAAAAGAATTCAATCCCCCGAATTCGAAAACTTACCTTATGATTCGAACAGGTATGGATATTTCGTCCACATTTCATCTTCTGTTTCCCATATGGCTTCCTCGTGAGAACGATTCCTCCACAAAACTTTGACAATGGAAATTTTCTTGGTGCGAAGTTTCTTAACCTGCCTATCGAGGATGGCTAATTTCACCTTTTCATAAACAAAAGTCTTATCAAACTGCACGTCTTGTGGCTGGATGATGTGAGAGGGGTCAGGAAGATACTTACGTAGCATCGATCCATGAAATACCAGGTGTACTCCCTCTAGTTTCGAAGGTAAGGCTAGGCAGTATGCCACGTTATTTACTCTCTCCACAATCTTATAAGGACCAATATATTTTGGACTGAGCTTCCATTTCTTTCCGAATCTCATTACTACTTTTATCAGTGAGATTCATAAGAAAACTATATCACCAATAGAAAACTCTAGGTCACGTCATCAGTTATCTGCATAGGATTTTTGCCTACTCTGGGAGGCTAATAACCTTTCCCTAATTAGCTTAATTTTCTCCACGGCCTCCTGTATCATCTCGAGTCCCACCATTTTTGTCACATCCCAAAAATTGAACATGTGAAAAGATACTATTTCTAGGGAAAAACTCAGTGGTATCCCGAAATCCTGGACAATCTTAATATCCACAATTACTCATTTGATAAAATTCTCAAACATGAGTTATTCACATATATTCTGTAAGGTTTTACATTCAACCTTTATCATTCATTCCACACAACAGAATTATAATCATCTGATAAATAAATATAAGCATACATAATCTGATGTGTTTATCTTATCGCAAGCCTAGGAGACTGTCACGTCCCAAAATTTGAGCACGTGACCGGCACGGAAAGTGAATTTCATTTCACCTCCGTAAGCCTATCTTTCTCTTAAAAATCATACAATTCTTTTTCATGCAACCAAAACGAGTTCTTTATACATACTACAATTACTCACATTACATCAGTGAATGAACCTACCCGATTACAGAGATTTCTAGATTTATACAACTTAGAATAAAACTTAACTATTATACCTTTATCCTGAACAAATGAAAAGGTAATCATGGACTAAGGATCCATAATTCCTTGTTCCGATATTTACCTTCAGCTGTCAACTCTGAAAAAAAATATCAATAAGAGGGGTATGAGCAAACCACGTGCCCAGTGAGTAGATAACACAACATTATGACAAAAAAATATCATACATCATAATGATAACATGCAGCAATCATACGTAAATCGATCATCATATGATATGATATTATTCGTAGTACTTCACGACAATATCCAAATAAATCAAATACATTTCAACATAATTCAAAAGTTCACAACAACAATCGGTGAAATCAATTTCACACAAATTTCCCGTACCAACCGGGTCGTCCAGAATACCTCTGGATCGTTGCCCGCGGCCCCTGCCGCATCCACCCTTATCGCTCCATTTATAATCTCCACCCTTATAACTTCACATAAATTTCTCCATGGGGTGCACCACCATGCCTTTCCTTTCCAGTCAAACACAATCACAATCATATATAAAAACATCCTCAATCATAATCTTGAGCCACATACACAACTCAGTCATTTACAATTCAAGCCACAACATAATAAATGTGGTTCCAGCAACATAGCATGTATACAACATAACCCATAATATAGAACAATTATTCAACTCAGTTCACATGCCATTCACAATCCATTATATAACCTCCATTCATGGGAAAATAAGAAAATATAATTATATACATTACCAGACACGTTCCACAATTGTTTATGCCTCATCGTTCCACATCATCCTCTTCAAACTTGGATATACAACATATTTCCACTATGATGCAAAAAGTCAATAACAGATATTTAATCATAGCAAGTATTAACCCACTCACCTGGATTTCACGCTCTCGGCACTCCCACTTTGCACCTTGACCATTCCTATTGTAACCAGACAAAAACATTAGGGTTACGAAATAGAGAAATTTCCTACCACTACTCTCGACCTTTACTCATATCTTAAGTCATAACTCCTAATCGGTAATGAATATCTAAATGAAACTTATACCATTGGAAACTAGACTCAAAGAACTTTCCAACGATATAAAGTTTGCCCAAAACGGAGTCCGTATGAAGAAGTTATGGCCGATTGAAAATGAGCTAAGGTTTTCCGACACACCTGGCGCCTGGGCGCCATGCCTTTCTCTTCCCCACATGTCCTTGAGAATTTGTAAAAATTTCCTAAATTAAAAATAAAAATTTCTATTTCCACATTTTCTTCACTAATTCAAAAAGAAAATTTTCCACATAATTAAATTTTTCACTAAACTTCAAATCAGACTTTAAATATTCATAAAAATTCTTGGGATATTACATTCTTCCCCCCTTAAAAGAATTCGGTCCTCCGAATTCAAAACTTACCTCAAGATTGAAGCAAATGCCAATATTTTTTTTATATCTCATTCTCTCTCTTAGAATTTTCACAATCAAGTACAAAATATAACAAGTTCAACATATTTTTATTTCTAATACATAAGTTACAGGCAACAAGCTGAACTTGATTTACAAAACAGATAATTTTAATACTTAAACATTAGATCAAACATCAGCTTTAGGTACAAACAAAAGAAAAGATAAATTAAGAACGAGGAGGCTTTTGAAATGCAGAAGATGCTCCAGGTCTAGAAGAAGAAGGTGCTTCAGACCTTAAGGAGGAAGTTAATCGTTGCAGCCTAGAAAGAGTTTCTGGAGGAAACGTCTGGGAAATTTGGCGAAGTGCAGAAGTCACTCCATTCATACAGTCAATACATCTCGCTTGTTGGTCACGAAAATTTTGAGTTGCAAACATCGAATGTCTATCAACTCTATTCGCCAATTCCCTAAAATGACGGTTCAAAAGCTTCTCTTGTTCTGTAAAGAGACGATTTATCAATCTCCCCTGGTCCTCAAAGTGGCGGTTTATCAGTCTTTCCAAGTCCTCCATCTTTTGTCTCATAAGCGCAAGCTCATTATTAGAAGATGTTGCTGTGCTAACATCCTCTAACTCTACTACATCCCTTTTTCTTTTCTTAGCCTCTGGTGACTCTTCCATGGATCTCTTATTCTTATAATTCTCCAGGCTAAGATTTAGATCCAGCTCTACCTTGCCAGCCTCAAAATTTAAATTGAAAGATTTATTGCCGGCCATATTTTTCTGAGCTATAAAGGTTGTACAGAAGGAGAAGTTTGATGCTAGAAAGCTTATAGATATAAACTTTTAGTGTAGTGAGCAGCGTAATGGGGCATCCATTATATATAGACGAAATTTAGGGCTACAAAACCTTTACATCATACTCTAAAGATGACCTACAGACCTTATCCGACGCAATGCCAACGGTCTCAGATAAGCATGCCAGAAAATAACAAAATATAATCTAATACAAAAGATTTCCTCAGAAATTTCGGCTAACTTTTGACTCTTGCTCAAATTATTAAACTAATCGCCGCTTCAATTTATGGCTTCTTAACTCTGTATTTGTCTTATCCAATAATTCTAAATCGAGATATTACTCCATGAACGGGTAGCTTCATACTAGCCTTATCTAGGTTTCTAATCCGTGGCTTTGCCCTAAGCTTACACATTTTCAAACATACATATTAAAATAAAAACTTCTCACATCTACACATCAAGCGTTCCATAAAGTGAGAGAAAAATTTTACCTTTCACTTGCCTCTACGAGCATATATGTATATATGTATAAACATAGAGATACATCATTATCTATATATATTTTCATCTATTCAAGTTCTTTTAAATTTCAGACTTCTCATTCTCTGAATGTATGTAGAATCATTACATATTATTCCTGGCCATAACAAATAACCTTCACTCTCTATGCATGAATAACATACATACATATCATATGTATTTAGATACATATAATCACAGTATAATTCAATCAATCATGTATATTATACTTAACTGAAGGCTTTCAAGAACAATACAAGAAAGCATAGAAATACATTTTAGTTCATCGTGAAAACATCCAAGACACTCTGTAATGGCTACATTGTCGACTTCCTTCAATTTCAGAAAATGCCAACGAGAGAAATGGAAAAACCAAGTGTAAATCGGCCGCAAATCCACCGAATATTGACTTTCGTGGTTTTGCCATTAATGCGACGCGTTGTTGGTGTGCATGCCTACCCTAGACTCCTAGCTTCCAGCTTGCAGAAATCCATAGGTTAAGCGTATAGGGTGCGGCGAAGAGATATCTTCTTTGTCTCTGAGTTCAAATTTTTCCTCTATAAGAACTATCCCAACGTTCTCAGTTACCACACCACAAAGAGTAATCATCTCTAAGCCTACAACTTCTCAGCATTCCTCTCTTCTCATACTTCGACATAAATTTCTAAATTTTTCAAATCATGGCCACAAGGAAGTACATTGATCTCACAGTGGATGCCAGGAGAGAAGAGCTCGACTTAAACTTAAGTCTGGGCAAAGACAAGGGCAAAAGACCTTTTGAGGGGTCTCCAGAGAAGCAGAAGGAGAAGAAAATGAAGAAGATCGAGGAAGCTGAGGAGACTAGCACGGGCCATACCTCGGAGGACAAAATCGCCTGTCTAGAGCAGGAGGTCAAAAATCTGAAAAAGATGATAGAAAACCTAGAGAAGTTAACTAAACGCAATCATGCAGAAATGACTTCAAGAATAGACAGGTTCTTCTATTGGTCTACCCAGTGCTTCTGCAATCAACAACAAAGAAGTGTTGATTGTATGAATGGGATTTACACTACCCTCCGCGATATTGCTCTGTCTCTCGCTCCAAGGAATGGTCGAGGGGTGATGATACAGTACAACCCTCCTAATCCGAGACCACCTCGCTTTTAGATTACTCATGCATGAGTAATTGTTTTTTTTTTTTTTTTTTTTGCAATGTAATCCTTCTGCTTTTAATGCCAGTGGTTTCTTTTATGGGATGGTACTCCAAAAATAGTAATAATAAAATTAAGAAAGATAAAATAAATCAGTCACACAAAATCAATCATGAATTTAACATATAAAGCCCCATACATACAATTTGATCCGACAGCAACGGAATCAAAACAAATAATAACCTTTCCCTTACCGAGTTCAAAAGTATAGCCATAACTCTCTAAAACTAAAACTAAAAACATAATTCATAAGAAAAGACAAGTCTTGGAGGAAAAGGAAATGAAAACATCCTACAGGACCTTCAGTGGAGCCATCTCTCTATAGTCGTGCCCGGGTTCACCACGATAGAGGAGATCCCACTAAGGTTACCTTACTCTGTAATCGGTAGGAGACCTAATCCCAAAGCTCTGATACCAACTTGTCACGTCCCAAAATTTGAGCACGTGACCGGCACGGAAAGTGAATTTCATTTCACCTCCGTAAGCCTATCTTTCTCTTAAAAATCATACAATTCTTTTTCATGCAACCAAAACGAGTTCTTTATACATACTACAATTACTCACATTACATCAGTGAATGAACCTACCCGATTACAGAGATTTCTAGATTTATACAACTTAGAATAAAACTTAACTATTATACCTTTATCCTGAACAAATGAAAAGGTAATCATGGACTAAGGATCCATAATTCCTTGTTCCGATATTTACCTTCAGCTGTCAACTCTGAAAAAAAATATCAATAAGAGGGGTATGAGCAAACCACGTGCCCAGTGAGTAGATAACACAACATTATGACAAAAAAATATCATACATCATAATGATAACATGCAGCAATCATACGTAAATCGATCATCATATGATATGATATTATTCGTAGTACTTCACGACAATATCCAAATAAATCAAATACATTTCAACATAATTCAAAAGTTCACAACAACAATCGGTGAAATCAATTTCACACAAATTTCCCGTACCAACCGGGTCGTCCAGAATACCTCTGGATCGTTGCCCGCGGCCCCTGCCGCATCCACCCTTATCGCTCCATTTATAATCTCCACCCTTATAACTTCACATAAATTTCTCCATGGGGTGCACCACCATGCCTTTCCTTTCCAGTCAAACACAATCACAATCATATATAAAAACATCCTCAATCATAATCTTGAGCCACATACACAACTCAGTCATTTACAATTCAAGCCACAACATAATAAATGTGGTTCCAGCAACATAGCATGTATACAACATAACCCATAATATAGAACAATTATTCAACTCAGTTCACATGCCATTCACAATCCATTATATAACCTCCATTCATGGGAAAATAAGAAAATATAATTATATACATTACCAGACACGTTCCACAATTGTTTATGCCTCATCGTTCCACATCATCCTCTTCAAACTTGGATATACAACATATTTCCACTATGATGCAAAAAGTCAATAACAGATATTTAATCATAGCAAGTATTAACCCACTCACCTGGATTTCACGCTCTCGGCACTCCCACTTTGCACCTTGACCATTCCTATTGTAACCAGACAAAAACATTAGGGTTACGAAATAGAGAAATTTCCTACCACTACTCTCGACCTTTACTCATATCTTAAGTCATAACTCCTAATCGGTAATGAATATCTAAATGAAACTTATACCATTGGAAACTAGACTCAAAGAACTTTCCAACGATATAAAGTTTGCCCAAAACGGAGTCCGTATGAAGAAGTTATGGCCGATTGAAAATGAGCTAAGGTTTTCCGACACACCTGGCGCCTGGGCGCCATGCCTTTCTCTTCCCCACATGTCCTTGAGAATTTGTAAAAATTTCCTAAATTAAAAATAAAAATTTCTATTTCCACATTTTCTTCACTAATTCAAAAAGAAAATTTTCCACATAATTAAATTTTTCACTAAACTTCAAATCAGACTTTAAATATTCATAAAAATTCTTGGGATATTACAGAGACCTATAGAAAGTACAGAGTATTCCTAGTATTCACATTAATAAATATTGGTGTCCCACCAGACAGAAATGGAGAATAACTCTAAGAGGCTTCTAATCTTCAATCGGATACTCTTCTTCCTTGTTTATTGTATCTGAAAAGATAATCATAAGGAGTGTGAGTTTATTTAAAAACTCAGTAAGTAAATAACTGTACTAGATAAAATATCAAAAGTAAAAATACTACATTTACTCATATAATCAATTATCTTATACATCAAGTAGTATGAGACTTTAATCTTTTCAAACTCGTGAATAAGATTTCATAGATATACACCGAGTAGTATGGGAATCTAACCCTTTCAAACTCGTATTTATGATTTCATCTATTTACATCAAGTAGTATGGGACTCTAATCCTTTTATACCTGTACATAAGTTTTCATAGTTATACATGAGTAGTATGAGACTTTAAACCTTTCAAACTCATGTATTAGATCCCGTAAATCTTTGCTCATTAATAAATTAGTGAGAATTTATCACATAGTACAAATACCATGAAATAAATTAATTTATACATACTTTTATTCCTTTGAATGTCTATAAAAAAATATGCCAATCATCATATACCGTCATCTGAAAGATTGATTGCTTAATATCCAAATAATATTGTAAATGAGACTTATATTGTACTTTGACTAATAATATCAAACTAGCTTAGCAAGGTTATTCACTTACCTTAATATTTGTCCAAATTTACCTTGTTCTACACTAGAATTTGTGTAGAAAAATTTCCTAGTAAAAGATATCACAAGAAAAAAAAATAAGAAAGAGAACAAAATCATGAAAATATGCAATTTTTTTTATTGCTACAGTAATGGTCAATGGTTAACTAACCGTTGCTACAATAACATGGTCAACTAACCACCACTAACGCTATAGTACTTTGACCAAAGTCAATGCTACAGTAACCGCGAAAATCTGAAAAAATTTTCTCGATGAACAGTAACCGCGATATTCCCTCTTAGCTTTTTCATGATTTTGAGATCAAATCTTCATCATTTACCTTGATTTCTTCCATAGATTTTTATCCTTGATGTATAAGGAATCTTTTGACACAAAAATCCCTAATTTTAACCTACAAACAAAGTCTAAATCTTCAATTTTTCATCTTAAACCCTAAAAACTAAACTTCTTTCAAATTATCTGATAAATTGAAGTTTTAAGAAAATCAAAGAGATTGAAGCTTACCTTAGATCATTGTTAACCAGTTGAACTGAACAAATGATCAAAACTCTGAAGATCAAAGGAAAGGATTTGAGAGGAGGATGAAGAAATGAGAGAAAATTTCACTATTCACTTTTGCCTTGTTTCAGGTACGGGAATTATGAAGGAAGTAGGAAGTTTTTGTTTTAAGGTTAAGGGTTTCTAATGGGTTATTTGAATAACCCATGGGTATCCATTCTTAATTGCTCCAAATCCTTGTGATCTGGCTATAATTATTTCTCAATAATTATATTAATTCCATTTAATTTTCTCTTTCTCATATTTTTCTCAATTCACAATATATATATATATATATATATATATATATATATATATATATATCATACCGCAATAAAATATCCAGTCTAGTCATTTATTTCAATTTTCATAAATAATATTCAAAGAGAACAATTAAATATGAAAATTAAAAATGACAAATAAATAACTAAAGTAACGTTGTAAAATTCTAAAATACTCTCAAGCGAATTATACTATGAAATTAACGGGTATTACAATTTTGGGTTCACTTAGTTCAAACCAACTAATAAGAGATCAACATCGCCTCATATATAATGCCTCGAAATGAGTCATTTTAATGTTAGCTTGATAACTATTATTATAAGCAAATTCAATAAGTGACAAGTGGTCTTCCCATCTTTCACCGAAATTCATTACACATGCTCTCAGCATATCCTCTAAAGTTTGAATAGTCCTTTCAGACTGTCAATCAGTCTGAGGGTGAAAAGTTGTGCTCAAGTCTACTCTAGTGCCCAGAGCTTTCTAAAAAGTTCTCTAGAATCTGGAAGTAAACTAGGGTACTCTATCTGACATGATGGACACTGATACGCCATGGAGCTTTACTATCTCCTTCACGTATAGTCGAATAAGTTTCACTACACTGTAGGTAGTATGAATAGGAAGGAAATATGCCGACTTAGTAAGTCAGTCCATAATGACCCATATAGAGTCGTACCCATTCAAAAATTGGGGCAAACCCACTACAAAGTCTATAGTAATCCATTCCTATTTTCACTCGGGAATCTCAAGCCTCTACAACAACCCAGGTGGTCTCTGATGTTCAGATTTGACCTACTGACATGTCAAGCATCGAGCGACAAAGTTAGTCATTTCTCGCTTCATGCCCTCCCTATAACTTGATATCTATGTTAACCGCCCAACGTATGTTACAAAAAGATTGTCATGAATTTTTGGCCTTTGTCAAGGATGCAAATAAGGAAGAATGAAGTCTTGAACGGATACTAGTAGTTAGCGAATTTTCAGATGTATTTTTAGAAAATCTATCTGGTTTACCACCAGAGAGGGATATTGAATTTAATATTGAATTGGTTCTGGGCACTAGACCAATTTCAATTCCTCCTTATCGTATGATACCCGCTAAGTTGAAAGAGCTTAAAAAGTAATTACAAGACCTGCTAGATAAGGGGTTTATCCACCCAAGTTTCTCACCTTGAGGTTCCCTAGTACTCTTTGTGAGGAAGAAAGATGGCTCTCTAAGATTGTGCATAGATTACCGTCAGTTAAACAAAATCACAGTGAAGAATAAATATCATTTACCAAGAATTGATGACTTGTTTGACCAACTTCAGGGGGCACAATGCTTCTCAAAGATAGATTTGAGATTTGGTTATCATCAACTGAAAATTAAGGAGGAAGACATACCCAAGACCGCCTTCTGGACGCGATACGGGCATTATGAATTTCTCGTAATGTTATTTGGGTTGACTAATGTGCTAGCAGCATTTATGGACCTTATGAACTGAGTGTTCAAACCTTTCCTTGATAGATTCGTAATCGTTTTCATTGATGACATTCTAGTTTACTCTAAGAGTCCGGAGGATCATACAAAACATTTGAGGACGGTACTGCAAACTTTGAGAGAACATCAGTTATATGCTAAGTTCTCAAAATGTGAATTCTAGATGAGTCAAGTAACATTCCTAGGGCATATAATTTCCCAAGAAGGTGTTCATGTAGATCCAAGTAAGATCGAAGCAGTAAAGCAGTGGCCTAGACCAACAATTGTATATGAAGTTCAGAGTTTCCTTAGCTTAGCGAGGTATTACCGTCACTTTATCAAGAATTTCTCTAAGTTGGCTCTTCCACTGACTAAGTTGACTAGGAAGAATGCTAAGTATGTTTGGGATGATGCTTGTGAGCAAAGTTTCTCTAAGTTGAATAAGTGTCTGACTTCAACACCGATTTTGGTTCTACCATCAGGACCAGGGGATTAGGATACGTGTTAATGCAATACGATAGGGTCATTACTTATGGCTCTCGACAGCTTAAAAAGTATGAACTTCATTATCCCACTCATGATCTAGAGATGGCAGCTGTAGTGTTTGCTTTAAAGATTTAGAGGCATTACTTGTATGGGGAAACATGTGAGATTGTCACGGATCACAAAAGCCTTAAATATATCTTCGAACAGAAAGATCTCAATCTAAGGTAAAGGAGATGGATGAAACTCCTAAAGGATTATGACTGTACCATCCTTTACCATCCAGGGAAGGTAAATGTGGTAGCGGATGCCCTCAGTCGGAAGTCGATGAGGATTCTAACTCATATTACCACAGTAAGGAGATCCTTGATTTAGAAATTGCAGGAGTTAGAGGCTAGTGGGGTATTCTTTGAGATTACTAAGTCAGGTGCATTTTTGGCTCACTTGACGGTTAAGTCCTCCCTTATAGAAAGAGTGAAGGCAACATTGGAAAATGATGCTGAAATGGTTAAGACTAGAGACAAGGTGAGGAAATGATTAGTACAGGGTTTCTCGGTGGACGAAGAAGGTGTATTATAGTTTAACGGGAGACTATGTGTTCCAAACATTGAACCGTTAAAGCAAGATATTTTAAAAGAAGCTCACAGAGCACCATATGTTGCTCATCCTGGTGCTACCAAGATGTACCAAGACTTGAAACAAGTTTATTGGTGGGAGGGCATGAAGTGAGATTTAACTAACTTTGTCACTAAATGCTTAACTTGTCAGCAGGTTAAATCCTTATATCAAAGACCACCTGAGTTGATGCAAAGGCTTGAGATTCTCGAGTGGAAATAGGAACGAATTACTATGGACTTTGTGGTGAGTTTGCCCCGATCTTTGAATGGGTACGACTCTATATGGGTCATTGTGGACTGACTTACTAAGTCAGTACATTTTCTTCTTATTCATACCACCTACAGTATAGTGAAACTTAGTCGATTGTATGTGAAGGAGATAGTAAAGCTCCATGGCATACCAGTGTCAATCATATCAAATCGAGGACTCCAGTTTACTTTTCGATTCTGGAGAACTTTTCAGAAAGCTCTGGGCACTAGAGTAGACTTGAGTATAACTTTTCACCCTCAGACTGATTGATAGTCTGAAAGGACTATTCAAACTTTAGAGGATATGCTGAGAGCATGTGTGATGAATTTCGGTGGAAGATGAGAAGACCACTTGTCACTTATTGAATTTGCTTATAATAATAGTTATCAAGCTAGCATTAAAATGGCTCCTTTCGAGGCATTATATGAGAGGCGATGTCGATCTTCTATTAGTTGGTTTGAACTAAGTGAACCCAAAATGGTGGGACCCGAGATGATATAGGAGGCCGTGGAGAAAATTAAGCTGATCAGGGAAAGATTATTAGCTGCCCAGAGTAGGCAAAAATCCTATGCAGACAACTGATGACGTGA
Source organism: Biancaea sappan (assembly GCA_037074585.1). Classification (NCBI taxonomy): domain Eukaryota; kingdom Viridiplantae; phylum Streptophyta; class Magnoliopsida; order Fabales; family Fabaceae; genus Biancaea; species Biancaea sappan. Next base: position 48,420,319 of record CM073496.1, on the reverse strand, counting down.
CCTAGAGTTTTATATTGGTGATATGGTTTTCTTACGAATCTCACCGATAAAGGGAGTAATGAGATTCGGAAAGAAAGGGAAGCTTAGTCCAAGATATATTGGTCCTTATGAGATTGTAGAGAAAGTAGATAACATGGCATACCACCTTGCCTTACCTTCGGACCTGGAGGGAGTACACCTGGCATTTCATGTATCGATGCTACGTAAGTATCTTCCTGACCCCTCTCACATCATCCAGCCACAAGACGTGCAGTTTGATGAGACTCTTGTTTATGAAGAGGTGACAGTCGCCATCCTCGATAGGCAGGTCAAGAAACTTCGCACTAAAAAAATTTTTATTGTCAAAGTTCTGTGAAAGAATCATTCTCACGAGGAAGCCACATGAGAAACAAAAGATTAAATGTGGACGAAATATCCATACCTGTTCGAATCATAAGGTAAGTTTTCAAATTCGGAGGACCGAATTCTTTTAAGGGGGTAGAGTAACACCCACTATATTTTAAAGTTATGAGTATTTAAGAATTACGATAAATTTTTTTGGAAAAAATAGATTCCTTTATCTATTTAATTTTTTATATGTTTATTTGTGCATATTGTTGAAAATACAAATTTTTATAGATTGCATAAATTATGGGGTATAATGAATGTTATGATATGAAATTTTTCCTATGAAAAAAATATGGCTTGAGCATATGAGAAATCCAAAAGAAATTAGGAGAAAAATAATGTTTTATATGAGAAAATCTCCTTAAGGACTAAAATGAAATGGACAAAAGTGAAAAGAAACTTAAAGGTTTAGAAGAAAGGATAATTTTCCCTTTAAGTTCCCAATAGTAACCAATAATTCAGCCGCCTAGCCTTTCTCGTGATCGCACAGTAAATTGAATTATTAGAAATGTCATTTTCATAAATAATAAATTGAATATTTTATTAGCGCATAATGTCAAATAGTACCCTTGACTTTTCCTATAAATAGGCCCTTCCATTTTACTTCTAAACTCATACCTTCAGTTTCTCTTCTCTCCTCTACTCAAAACTTATCTTGCTCTGACGTTAGGGCTCTGAAATTCTAGTTCTTTCTTCCTTAGCTTAGATCCAAAATGAGGATACTATGCCTTTTTTATTTTAGAAGTTATATTCTTAAGTATGCTCTGTGGTTGTCACTTTAGCTGATCTTCCACATCAAAAAAATTGTCTTTAGTTATCTATACATTATTTTGATTCTCTGATTATCAAAATAGAATACAAACTGTAAAGAATACATGTCTAGGAAAGTTTTGGCTAAAGAAAGACCTGGTACTTAAGTGTGTCTATTGCGACCCTCCACTCTTTCCTAGAAATTTTCCTGGTGTACTCTTTTATGACTTATATTCACTATTTCTTGTATAAATAGTAACCGTATGTATGAATAGTAATCGTACATATAAATAGTATCAATATATATGAATAATAATTGTATGTATGAATAGTATCCATACGTATGAATAATGATCGTACGTATGAATAATATTTTGGTACAAAAGCAACCATGACTTTCTATATCTGATTTTTATTAAAATCTCTGTAGCGAAACCTGAAATCCAGCTACGTACTCTTCTCTGTATCAACTCGAAAAAGTTACTTAGATACAAAATCTATATGAGTAGATACATTGCTAACCGATTTTATTTACTTTTATTCCAAGTACAATATAAATCCCACCTCATATCGCAATTAGATTCCCTATTTAATGATGATAGCTAGATAATCAAATTTATTGTTATGTTGATGATAATTATGATTGCAAATATATACATGGAATGGTTGAGGGCTTAACCCAAGATATCAATGCATGAAATTATACACATGGAATGGTTGAGAGCTTGACCCTAGATACCAATGCATGAAGTTATATACATGGAATGGTTGAGGGCTTGATCCCCCAAGATACCAATGCATGTAATGATTGTGAACATAAAAACAACGAGAATTAAATCCCTGAACATAAACTAAATACAGAGGTATAGAAATCTCGAATATGAATATAACTATTTTTATTATGATTGTGATTATGGTATTTGTACTTGTGACATATTTATTATTGTACAATCATTTAGTCACTAAGTTTTGATGAATTCACACTCTCTATGAACATTTTTTTAGATACAGTGGATGAGAACAAAGGAAATCCGCAGGAGGAATAGCATTCCTTGAGGATACTTTCCACATTGTTTGGAGGCCTATGAATCTAAAAGCTTTGGAAATGCTCTGTAATCTCTATAGGTCACCTAGGCTTGGAAATTTGTATTATACTGTATGATATTTGGCTTGTGTTTACTGTTTTACTATGTTGAACTTTTTATATGTATATATGCAAAAATCTCATTCTTAAAAAATTATGTTATGCAGAGATTTTATGGAATACCATAAAGGTATACCCTCGAGTTTATAGTGTTACTCATATGCCCTAAATTTGGATGTGACAACACCCGCTATATTTTAAAGTTATAAGTATTCAAGAATTACGATAAATTATTTTGGGAAAAATAGATTCCCTTATCTATTTAATTTTTTATATACTTGTTTGTACATATTGTTGAAAATACAAAGTTTTATAGATTGCATAAATTATGGGGTATAATAGATGTTATGATATGGAATTTATCCCATGGAGAAAATATAGCTTGAGCATATGAGGAATCTAAGAGAAATTAGGAGAAAAATAATGTTTTATATGAGAAAATATCCCTAGAGACTAAATTGAAAAGGACAAAAGTGAAAAGAAACTTAAAGGTTTAGAAGAAATGATAATTTTCCCTTTAAATTCCCAATAGTAACCAATAATTCAGCCGCCTAGCCTTTCTCATGATCGCATAGTAAACTGAATTATTAGAAATGTCATTTTCATAAATAGTAAATTGAATATTTTATTAGCGCATAGTATCAAATAGTACCCTTGACTTTTCCTATAAATAGACCCTTCTATTTCACTTCTAAACTCACACCTTTAGTTTTTCTTTTCTTCTCTCCTCAAAACTTCTCTTGCTCCGACGTTAAGGCTTTGAAATTCTAGGTCTTTCTTCCTTAGCCTAGATCCAAGGTGAGAATACTATGCCCTTTTTATTTTGAAAATTATATTTTTAAGTATGCTCTGTAGTTGCGGCTTTAGCTGATCTTCCACATCAGAAAATTGTCCTTAGCTGCCTATACATTATTTTGATTCTCTAATTATCAAAATAGAATACAAACTGTGAAGAATACATGTCTAAGAAAGTTTTGACTAAAGAAAAATCTGGTACTTAAGTGTGTTTATTGCGACCATTCACTCTCTCTTAGGAACTTTCTTGGTGTACTCTTTTACGGCTTATATTCGCTATTTCTGGCATAAATAGTAACCGTATGTATGAATAGTATTCATATGTATAAATAGTGATCATACGTATGAATAATATCCGTACGTATGAATAATATCCATACGTATAAACAGTGATCGTACGTATAAATAGTATTTTGGTACAAAAAACAACCCTAACTTTCTATATCTGATCTTCATGAAAATCTCCATAGCGGAATCTAAAATCCAGCTACGTACTCTTCTCTGTAGCAACTCGGAAAAGTGACTTCGATACGAAATCTATGTGAGTAGATGACCTTGCTAACCGATTTTATTTACTTTTATTCCAAGTACAATATAAATCCTACTTCATATCGCAATTAGATTTCCTATTTTATAATGATAGCTAGATAATCAAATTTACTATTATGTTGATGATAATTATGATTGCAAATATATACATGGAATGGTTGAGGGTTTGACCCAAGATACCAATACATGAAACTATATATATAGAATAGTTGAGGGCTTGACTTAACATACCAATGCATGAAGTTATACACATTGAATGGTTGAAGGCTTGATCTCCCAAGATACCAATACATGTAATGATTGTGAAAATAAATATAACGAGAATTAAATCCTTAAACATAAACCAAATACAGAGGTATAAAAACCCCGAATATGAGTTCTTATTGTGATTATGATTATGGTATTTGTACTTGTGACATTTATTATTGCACAGTCCTTTAGTCACTGAGTTTTGATGAACTTACACTCTCTATGAACATTTTTTCAGATACAGTGGATGAGAACAAAGGAAATTCACATGAGGAATAGTATTCCTTGAGGATACTTTCCACGTTGTCTAGAGGCCTATGAATCCAAAAGCTTAGAAAATGCTCTGTAATCTCTATAGGTCACCTAGGCTTGGAAATTTGTATTATACTATATGATATTTGGCTTGTGTTGACTATTTTACTATGTTAACCTTTTTATATGTATATATGTAAAAATCTCTTTTTTGAAAAATTATGTTATGCAGAGATTTTATAGAATACCATAAAAGGTATACCATCGAGTTTGTAGAATTACTCACATGCCCTAAATTGAGATGTGACGCAAGGAAACCTAGCATGAAGAGATTGTGTGAGGTGGCAGTCCTAGTCAACTACATTAATAACATTGTATGATGTTTTTCAAGCCAACTTTTCATCTTTTTTATAACAAATAATAATAAATGTTTTAATATAAATGACATTGAAGTGGAACTACATAATTTTAATATATATATATATATATATATATATATATATATCTAATTGATGACACATTGTCTCTTATGCTTCTTGAGGTGCATAACATATGTCAACTGAAGTTTATTACTCATAAAACTAGTGCATTAAATGTTGTTAAATTCCCAAAGCTATTAAAAACACATAATCCCATAGCACCTTAACTTTGATGAAAAATAAATTGAATATGTTCAAATTTAAATGTAGTATGACACAACTAATAAACAACTAGATAACGTGTAATCAAAGGAATTTAGCACAGAGAGATTGTGTGAGGTGGCAGTCTTAGTCAGCTGCATTAATTGCTGGGGGTGGAACTACTTTATTATAATATATTGATATTGATATATTGATTAGTAATAACCTATATGTGCCTAATAAATTGTTCTTTATTCCAATTTTTTAATTAAATATTTTTTCATATTTAATTTAATTAAATGTCTCTAACAATAATTGAAAACTTTATTTCAGAATATAGTATGAATAAATTAATATTAATTCATATTTAATACAAAATATTGAAAATCTTTACAAATTTATCAACCTTGTAATTAATGTAATTAGTAATGACTTATACGTGCCTAATAATTTATTGTCTATTCCAAATTTCTAATTAAATATTTTCTTCTATATTAAATGTAATTAATTTGATTAGCTAATGAGTTTCAAACGTCAGCCTAATTTTGAACAAATACTCAAATTGAAACATTGCCAATAAAGATGTAAACAAATTAAATTCTTTTTAGAACATTTTTCTTTCATATTAATTGTCTTTTACGGTAATAAAAAATTCTATTTTAGAATATAGTGTGAATATTAATAAATTAATAAATTATTATTAATTCATATTTAATGCATAGTGTTAAGCGAATGGCAAGTGCACCAGTCGCACAAATAATACAATGATGAAATGAGTAAGAATATCGTTCCACGAGGACTAACGTGCTAAGTACTTCAAGAATTGAAATGCATTAGTCAGACAACTAATTTGGATTGAAGGTCGCTCTAAATTGAAAGTTTCAAGATAAAATGCAAAAGGCAAATATATTTTTTAGACTATTTTCTCAATTAACAAAGACAACGCAAATTCAGATGAAAATTAATTTGAATAAAGATCTAGGATTACTAATCCCCTTCTCTCGTTATAAGAATTGCTAACTCTCCCTAACAAAGGCAATTCAATTCAATCATACACTTTAATCATAAGTTTTCTAATGGCTTAAAGTGATTTTCCCGAACCTAAGTTAAGCTACTCAATTCTAACATAATCCCTTATGCGAATTTAAGCCGAACGAACGTCAACCTACTTTGATTAAGTGAGGTTAATTAACATTCCTATTAATTAACAAGCAAACACTTAAGGTTCAACCACTCGCCCAATTCACTCAGTGTTCTACCAACACCTCCCTCTCCTGAGTTTAGTGGAAGTAACAAGCATACTATGAAGTGATCAATTTCAGAGTAAGCACAACAAATAGAAGTGAAAGGAATGTATGTATTGAATGAAATTCGCAAAGTTAGAGAGCAAACAACCCCTAATCAAAGATTAGGTTCATAGTAACCCTAGAAAAGGGAAAATTCGCTACTCATAGGCCTAACAGTACAGAGAACAGCAAAAAACAAATAAACATCATGAAATCGAAGTTTAGTAGACAAGATTCAAGCTCCCGAAGTCTTGGAAATGAATTCCTCCTCTTCCCTCAGCAGAAATGGCACTCCCCCCTTAGTCTCAAACTCATAATCCCCTAAAAATCCTTCTTTTTTTCTATTTAAATGAGACAACAATGACAGAATTCGCGAACCACCGCTATAGCTATGGTGGACAGAAATAAATGGCAAAATAACTTTAGCTCCATGATTCACTGCTATAGTGGTGAGAATCCACCGCTATAGTGGTGGTAGGTAGACAAAAATGGCTTCTTATCCTCAGCAGCATATCGTACCGGTTCGACCAATTGCTTTAGTTTCGTCCAGCTCACCCTACATCAAAGACAATATAATGGTGATTAATAGCAACTCTGAGTCAAGAAATCACACGAAACAACCTAAATTCTAAGAAATCCTAAACTATACTAAATCAAACAAAATAAGGGAAAAGAATTACAAGCTAAGACAAATAAGAGATAAAAAGATCAAAGATTTAGCATCAAAATGGTACTAAATCTAGCACTTAACACAGAGTATCAAAAAGTTTTACAAATTTGTCAACCATGTAATTAATGTAATTAATAATGACTTATAGATGTCTACAAATTTGTTCCCTATTTCTAATTTCCAATTTAATGTTTTCTTCCATCTTAAATGTAATTAATTTGATTAGCTAATTTTGAGATTTAAATACTTAAATTGGAACAGTGTCATAAAGATGAAATTATCAGATACAAATACAATAAAGTGAAATTTGTAGAGAAATATAAGAAGAACACTGTCATATCAAGACATAAATAAGTTCGTTCTGCTTATTGTAATAGTTCAAACTCTGTACTAGATATTTCTTTCAACTAACTTTTCAAATAGACAACAATGTTATCTAAAAATGTGATAATTACTTTAGTTAATTTTTATAATATCAGATACTTTGCAGCATTTTTTTAGACAAAATGGTATTTTATGTCCCTATCATTTACACCAAGTTTCATTTATGCTCAAAGGTTTTTTGTTAGCCTACTTATGTCCTTCATGTTTCTAATTTTATTATATATACCTTTTTTTTGTAACATCGTTAGTCAACTTAATAGAAATACTGATTGGACTGTCACGTGGACTTTTAAAAAAATTTGGTTGTCCATGAGGTATTCCAAAATTTTTTTTAAATTTTTTTTAAAAAAATTTCAGTTTATTCACTTTGGTTCTTGGTCAAAATTTTACTCTTGTTCAATTTTTGATATAAACTCATCTTCTACTTCATCTAGATCCCTAGTTCAAGAATCTATTTTTTATTTGTCAAAATCATTCCCTATAAACTTTTCATTTTGTTCATTTTAGTCCCAATTCTTCACTTTTATGCTTTTTTTTTCACGGTTTGGTCTTCCAAATCAGTCAATAAATTTCATTTTTAGTGATAATATGATTAAATCTATTATTTTTACCCAAGAATAATACAAAAAATGAATCAAAATTCAAAGTTTCAAAGATTGCATATCTCTCCCTCTCATAAAAGACAAAATTTGAAACTTGAATTTTAATTCATTTCTTGTATTGTTCTTGAGTACAAATAATAGATTTAATCATATTATTACAAAAAATAAAATTATGGACTGATTTGGAGGATCAAACCATAAGAAAAAAGTATGAAATAGGGACTAAAGTGAACAAACTAAAAATTTTATAGGGGATATTTTGACCAAGAAAAAAAAATTAGATTCTTAAACTAGAGACCTAGAAAAAGTAGAAGACAAGTTTATATCAAAAATTAAATAAGACAAAAAATTTTGACCAAGGACTAAAGTAAATAAATTGAAACCTTTAAAAAAAATTGACTGTCCACGTGGACTGCCACATGGACAACCAAAATTTTTTAGAGTCCATGTGGCTGCCTAGTCAGCATTTCCATTAAGTTGACTGACAGTGTTACAAAAAAAGGGTATATATGACAAAATTTGAAATATGAGGGACATAAGTAAGCCAAAAAAAAAAAATCTTTGGGGCATAAGTGAAACTTGATATAAACCTTAGAAACATAAAATACCATTTTTGTCTTTTTTTTTTTTAAATCATGGGTAAACATGATTGATAGTTAACAATCAAGTTACACTTTCTGCAACATTATCCGATATTACAAATTGTGAGCTATTTTTGTTTATATTTCATTTGTAGACTTTATAAAAATTATAAAAGTTATCTCAATGTATTTTTTTGTATTCTATTCCTTATGTTAGAACTTCAAATGTAGTATATAAAAAAGTTTTTAATAACTTGTGATGAAGTAAATAAATATATAATTTTGAACATATGTGTTATGTCTATATCTTAATGAAATGGTTGTGCATTGCAAGGGTTGCCACACCAAATTTTCTTAAACTAATTTGAGATACTTAGACTTTATTTGTTTATACTTAATGACTGTATGAATCTGATTCATTCAGACTTTAGATTGTTAAATACATTTATTTTTTTTATTTTTTTAAGTGTTTAATAAGTTTGAATACATCTTAATAAATTAAATCTTGTGATAAGTTTTAATATCATTTAGATGTATTATTTATTTTAGACAAAAATACACTTTACCCTCCATAAATTTTGTATTATGTGCACTTTGATCCCCCTGGACTTTAACTCTTAATAAATAACCTCCTTAAATTTTACAATCCCTATAAAACAACAACTTCATTAAATATTCTGTTAACTAAACTAATAATCAATACTTATTTGTTAAATTTTAAAATTTTTAATTCAATATATAATTGTATTTTTTAATTTTTATTTTATTATTTTTGTCATAATATATATTTAATTATTAATTTATTTGAATACTGTCATTTACTAATAAAAAATTTCTATGTAATCAAATATTTTAAAAAAATAATCTTAATCATTTAATATTCAAATTTAAAGATAATATCTTAATAATTCAAATATAAATTCAGATCATACAATTTGATCTTAAAACAAACAAATGCTTCCTTAATATTTTAAAAATTAAATTAAAAATATAATTTTCAGAGACTAAATCAACAATTTATTCCAAAAATGATATAAAAATGATAAGAAAGCTTCGTTTTTAAAACAAATAAAAAGGAAAATTACGTGGTTTTCATTTATTTTGTATATTAATTTTATTTGGATTCATAAAATGGCTTTTGCTTTTGTTGTTTCGCAAAGGCAATCTTGGGATATGTTGTCCGGACTTCTCCTCCAATAACGGGAAGGCTAGAGCTGCGAATTGCGATAGAATTTTAGTCAATCTAGTTCTCTCCGTCAAAACCTCTTCATAGTTTCAAAGGAAATGTAAGTCGCAAACATCAAACTCTATCTCCATGTCTATAGCAATGACTAGGAGATGACGTTTAACAATCAGTAATACTATTTTTTCTGCGAATGGTTTAATGTGTTGTCTCAGCTTTGAACTTTGAACCTTGGCAGTTTATAAATGTCAAGGGAAAGTGCGTTGAGGCCTATGGATGCTGAGCAGCTCAGAGAGCAGGCTCATAAGATGGTGGATTTCATTGCTGATTACTACAAAACCATCGAAAATTTCCCTGTTCTCAGCCAAGTTGAGGTTAAAATCTCCTGCATTTTGAATTTTGATGCCTTTCTCTAATTTGCATGATCTTTTTGGTTGCATTATAGCTAAATCAGATTACCATAAATGGTTTCAGTTCCCAATTTAAAACGGGGAAGATAGTAAACTTCCCTGTTCTCTGTTTAACCCTTTGCTATCTTAGTAAGACTTTGAAATCATTGTGAGTCTGCTATTCAATTTCTCTAAATTTATCTCGCTTATTGCAGCCAGGTTATCTTGGGAAGCTTTTGCCAGATTCTGCACCTAAGCATCCTGAACCTTTGCAAGATATTCTGAGAGGTAAGATTTCTTAGTTAGGGTCTGCCTTCTTCTTAATATGAAATTTTACTATTTTAATCATGCATATTATTGAACGGGACCTTTTAGTAAATGAGATATCTAAAGAGTTGGTCATTGATAGAGCTCAATGGCGTTGTGCGATCCATGTAGCCGACCCTACTTAGTGGGATAAGGCTATGTTGTTGTTGTTGTTGTTGCAATCATGCATATTATTGCTACCATGGCAGCAGGCCACTATTAACCTAGCACACAAGGAGTTTTTTTTTTTTTTCCTTTTCTTTTTTGGTCTTTCAAAACTGGCTGAAATATATGTCATGTATTAGATGTTCAGGAAAAGATACTGCCAGGGGTGACACATTGGCAAAGCCCAAACTATTTTGCATATTTTCCTTCAAACAGTAGCATAGCTGGATTTATGGGAGAAATGCTCAGTGCTGGTCTCAACATTGTGGGTTTCAGCTGGATAACCTCTCCAGCAGCAACTGAACTTGAAATGATTGTTCTTGATTGGCTTGCTAAGGCACTTGAGCTGCCTCATGATTTCTATTCCACTGGTAAGTTCTTCAACTGCCACTTATCTTTCAATTAATATGATGCGAAGACTGAAGAAAAATGGCATGGTTCCTTTAGTTTGGAATTGGAAGGTTGTAGATATTTAGTGCTTGCCGAGATGATAAAAGTTGAACTAATTCCTCATTTAGTTTTGCAGATACCGCAAATAGTAAGTATGTGTTTGAATTAGAGTTGGATAAACTTAATTTTGGAAAGCAAGTCAACATTGCTTCGGGTAAACGGGGGTTGGAGAAAGAAAATATAGTTTGAGAAGTAAATTGAATGCCAAACCAAACAACTACTTTTGCGTCCAAATTCACATGTGGGAGTCCAAATTGGCTTTTACTAAGTCTAAATGCCGAACCAACCATACTCTAGACTTTGAGTTTGGAAGAGAATGTAAACTTGTGCTTGAGATTTCATCAAACTGCATCCTAAATGAATTTAAAATATTGAACCTATCCGGATATTAATAATTATTTGGTATAACCTTGTTATGCTGTAGATGAAAACCTTTGAATATGTGGGAATTATGTTAGAAATTTTGTTGCAGGGAAAGGTGGTGGAGTTATACAGGGAACAGCGAGTGAAGCTGTACTAGTTGTCTTGCTGGCCGCTCGAGACAAAATCTTAAGGAAGGTTGGAAGGAGTGCCCTCCCTAGGCTTGTGATGTATGCATCTGATCAAACACACTCTGCGTTAATAAAAGCCTGTCAGGTACCTTCAACAATACAAAGAAAAATGGAAAAGGCCATCTGCCACATATGGCCCTCCTAAAATCTAGTTGATGAAGCATTCATTGCTTAGTTATCACCCCTAAGTTTGCATTGTTATTATTAAGATAATTTCCATGGTTTAATAATAATGATACTTACTGTTAATGGTCAGATAGGAGGACTCAATCCAGAACTCTGCAGATTGCTTAGAACTGATTCTTCCACAAATTATGCTCTCTCTCCTGATGTCCTTTGTGAAGCAGTTTCAAATGACATTGCCAGTGGTTTAATCCCCTTTTTCTTATGTGCTACAGTAAGAACTCAAGATTTCTGATGTTCGTTTGTCCAATTTCTTCTGGACTAATCCCAAATGCACACGCTTTTCAAGTTCCCCTGCTTTTTGTGTGTGTTTCTTAAATTCAATATTTTTCTTATTCTCTCTCTCTTTTTTAAATTGTTGGCCTACCAATTTATTAAAGTTTGCAATTTTGACATTAATTAACTAACCTGAGCATTGGAACAAGCCAACAGATAACATAGCCTTCTTCATGGTGTTATTAGAAGTTTTATTTCGTAGTTGTTTGTGTGGTTTGTTACCTTAGTTTTATGCTGTTTTCTTTGAGGAAACCAGTATGATCAAAGAGATATAATATAGGATATTATGCACTAAGGCTGTCAGAAAGTTAAGTCTGAAGGTGGTATGAAGTGCTGATTAACATGGTAAAAGTTCTTAACAACTGAATATCTATGGTTAGCGCAATTGTTGGTTGTATGCCCCTTCCTGGTAAATGGTGGTGTATATTGCCTGCATTCCAATATGAGATAACATAATCTTAAGTCTTTCATGTCTTCCTAGTGATCCAGATTAAATTTTTGGTATTTACCACGTAAAATCTCCATCTATGCTCACAGGTTGGTACCACTTCATCAACAGCTGTTGATCCTCTGCTTGCTTTGGCAAAAATTGCAAAGGTAATATATGTGATTTGAATGAATGACAAAAGTAGCTGCTATAACCATTGGTGTATCGTAGATAGGTCAGTAATACAACAACAACAACAACAACAACAACAACAGTCTTATCCCACTAGGTGAGGTCGGCTACATGGATCGCCCGATGCTATTGAGCTCTATCAATGACTAACTCTTTAGAGATCTCATTTACCAGAAGATCCCTCTCAATAACCTCTTTAAGTGTCCTTCTTGGTCTTCCTCGACCTTTTTTCACAGGGCTCCAAACCATCTGCTCAACTCTCCTTACTGGCGCTTCTAATGGTCTTCTTTGAACATGTCCAAACCACCTTAAATGGTTTTCAGTCATTTTTTCCTCAATAGTTGCCACTCCAATTCTCCCTCATATACAATTATTACGAACCATATCTCTTCTTGTATGCCCACACATCCAACGCAACATCCTCATTTCCGCTACTCCAATTTTATGCTCTTGTTATCTTTTCATCGCCCAACATTCGCTCCCATATAAAATCGCAGGTCTTATAGCAGTACGATAAAACTTTCCTTTGAGCTTATCCGGTACTTTCCGATCACAAACAACTCCTGATGCCATTAGAGAGGTCAGTAATACCCCACAAAAAAAAAAAGGGAAGAAATCGAGTTAGTTGATGGAAAGTTGAAGATTTTTTTGCTGTATTTCATATGAACATTTCTGGAGCCTTTTATGTTATGCAGCTACTGATGCTCATTAGTATTACTATAATTTCAAAGATGAGCTGTTGTAAGGCATGAGTTACAAGATTCTCACTAAATTCAGAAGATCCCTGCTTTTATCAGATGCCTTATACTGAATTATCTAGATTTAAACAATGTTCTTTTTGTCTCTTTCATCTACATATACTGATTCAAACAGCATTTAGTACTCAGTGGATGCACATTTAGAGTTGTTTGATCTGATAATGCCTATACTGCATGTCTTCTTGGCAGAGCCACGAAATTTGGTTTCACGTGGATGCTGCATATGCTGGAAGTACTTGTGTATGTCCAGAATACCGCCACAATATTGATGGTGTTGAAGAAGCTGACTCGTTTAACATGAATGCTCATAAATGGTTTCTAACAAACTTTGACTGTTCACTACTCTGGGTTAAGGTATCTGTGACACACCATTGTGTTCTTTTTCTCAATCCGATGTCAAAATCTTTCCATATGACCTTCATGAATGAAAATATACATACTTTATTCAAATTAATGATGACAGGACAGGAGTGCTCTGATTCAGTCACTATCTACAAACCCCGAATATTTGAAAAACAAAGTAAGTCTATGATAGCGTGCTTTCAGTATTTGTTGAGCCAGTTGATAAATCTTTCATGGATTAGATATTTTTTCTTGGAGGATGATATTTTTCAAACATGCAACTTGAAATCTTGTGGCAACTGTGATTAAGCTTTTGTCTAATTTTCTGCTTGAACAATTGAAACTTCAGGCCTCTCAAGAAAGCTTGGTCATAGATTACAAAGATTGGCAAATTCCTCTTGGACGTCGCTTTAGGTGCGTCTTTGAAATTTAGCCTTTAGAAACACTTCTTATTTACTTTATAAAACAAATCTTTTTGTTTGTAATTTGTGTAGACTGAAAACTCTCTTGCTCCCCCCCTCTCTCTCTCTTTGCAGAGGATTTTTTTTTTCTTGGATGTCAATCATGTGCATAAATAAATTAGCATTGTACGTGCATTGGAACCGTATTTGGTAGTGTGCATAAGATCTTGATTCATACTGATTGTTTCGTAGAGTTTATGAGAACTTAAAACTAAGGAGTAAATTACTAATTTGATTATAAAAAGATTACAGTTATCTCAATTTAGTTATTAAAAGATCAAGCGTTTCAATTTAATTTTTGAAAAATTGTATTTGTTATAATTTGCTCTCTCTTTTTGTTAAAGTAACTTCTAACATAATAAAAAAAAATTGAAATTTAGCAATGAAAACGACCAAATTAAAATATTTAATCTTCATAGATTAAATTAAGACACTTTATCTTTCAAGGGTCAAATTGAAACAACTATAATTTTTTCGGGATTAAATCAATAATTTACTCAAACTAACAGATATTATTAATTATAATTAACATCTTTGTGACATAAGTTTTTATAAACCTCAAAAATCTAGATATACCGGCAGATGTTTAACATTACCTATTGACCTACTCTGGGCTCCAGATCCTTAAAACTGTGGATGGTGTTGCGGCTGTATGGTTTGGAAGGTCTGCGAAGTCACATAAGAAGCCACATTGATATGGCTGCCCATTTTGAGAAACTTGTTGCTCAAGACCCAAGGTTTGAGGTAGAGTGCCATGTTTTATTACAAGTCTATTATGAACGTTGTATCACAATTTTTTGATTAATTAAACTCCACAGGTTGTTACACCCCGGACGTTCTCGTTGGTTTGTTTTCGGCTTTTGCCTCCTCCCAACTCTGAAGTCCATGGCAATAAGCTAAATCTTGCTCTACTAGAATCAGTAAATTCAACTGGGAGTATTTTCATATCCCACACGGTATGCTTAAATTCAATTTTAACATAACAGAGTTATGTTCCTTGGGCATCTTTCTCAATTTTCTTTTACTTATAATGATCGATTTGTGCAGGTCTTGTCAGGTAAGTACATTCTACGTTTTGCTGTAGGAGCACCATTGACGGAAGCAAGACATGTGGATGCAGCATGGCAGATTTTGCAAGATAAAGCCTCTTCTCTGCTTCAGACTCAGTGAGATGTATTCTATCTGCTCTTGGTATCAACATTCAAAGTGCTTAATGAATTTATATCCTTTTCAGATATGATCAGTTGGTGGTAACTCATGCCAGTGCATGATTTGTTTTCTTGTTCGTGAGACAGTAAAATTTAACAATAAAATGGAAATGTATATGGCCCAAGGTATATTGTGACTTACGGTCAAAACAAAAACTGAACGCAAGGCTGATTCTGCCAGTCATTAAACGACGAAATTCTGTCTACTGTTAATGGCAACAAGTTAATATCTTCAAGTGACCATCTCACTAAACAGTAAATATGCACAAATATTACCATTCATTGAACACTTAGATCTTCAAATAAGCATCTTATTCTAGAGACTCAAAAAAAAAAAAAAGGTTTATCTCTCTGAAAGTGTATGTTCTTATTTGAAGCAGCTCTAAAGCTCTCTACTCCTTCACATATATATAGGACAAAAATAAAAAATAAGTTTCGAAATAAAATTGAAACTTAAATCAAATTTTAGAAATAAAATTGATATAAATAATTTTATTATTATCTAAACATAGTTAGTGTCAACATAAGAGGATCTGTGATCGCTAAATTGAATGTGATAGATAGCCTAACAAAGTCGAGCACCGTACTAGTTAGCTATGAACCTGGTTTCAAATCTGAGAGAGATAATGGTCCTGAAGAGCGAAGTGTGTTTGTAACCAATGTTTTAGGAACCGGCCCGGTCATTGACCCGAGCTGGTCTCCGGGTCACCGGGTTACTGGTTCAACCGTTGGGTCATCAAGTCAATTGCTGAACCGGATAAATAAATTAAAATATATATATACATATATGTGTCTTTAGAAATAAATTAAAAAATATGTAAAATAAATAATTTATATGTAAATTTCAAACTTTAAAGTCATAAACATGCATAATAATTCAAATATAAAATCATAAATATTAATAATTATTCATAAAGTCATAAATAATATCATCCAAACATAATATGACTAATATGCAGAATATCAGTTTTTCTTAAAAATGTATATTTAAAATTCTCAATCATATTCAATGACTTAAATCATGAAATTTTTGTTGTGAAAATTATGTTAGAAAAAACTTTTATATTTGTCAACTTGGTCTAGTTTCATTTTTCAAAAAATAATTTTAATTTAATTTTTTTGTGTCTATCTGAATATATGAGAGTATGTTAGTCACAAAATTGATTGAGTTAGTTTCAAAAATTAAGAGATTGTTTCAAAAAAAAGATAATAAAATAAATTTTTTAAATTTTTTTTTAAAAAAAAAATTAAAAAAAAAAAGGAGACCCGAGTCGCCGGGTCGACCAAGACCCAGCCGGGTCGACCGGATTTTGGCCGGGTCGATTGCGACCGGGCTAAAACCAATGACCCGGACCGGTCCCAACTCTAGGTCACCGGGTCCCGGATCGACCCACCGGGCCGGTCCGGGTCCAAAAACATTGTTTGTAACAGTTATCGTGTGACTATTGAAGAATTTTCATTTATATATAAAACCAAGAATGTGAAGAGTGCTTGAAAGAGCTGGCCATGTAATGTAATCATGGTGAATTTTAGTCTGGCGTTTGGATCTGATTATTATATATGTCCTACTGACAACACATTTATAAACTTGTCATAATTCACTAATCATTGTACTTTAAGGCTGTCACAGACCTTTCGTTTCAGATCGAAAGATCGACCTTCATAGATCAGGATAAGGTGCACCTGACAAGTTGACCTAAAACTTAGCTTGCCCCAGTTGTCAGATTTACCAACAGTACCACTTTGTACCTCACGTGTTCAAAAAAACATACATATTTATCCATCCATAAAGATCCTAATAAAAACTGTGGAACTTGGTAATTTAGTTTAATCAACTTCTGTGTGTTTCTTTAGATGTTTGTGGTTTAACTGTCCTAACACAGGACTCATACAGTGGAAGCTATTAATAAAGGGATTGGTATGTTCTTTTACGATGATACAATTTATATTATGCAAAAGATGTTTATAGATTTTGGTATGCAATAGGACAATTACCTAACATCCTATATCTTGGAAGGTAATTATATATGTAATTGTTCGAGGGCCAAGAAGATAAGGGTTGGACCCAAACTAAATTTAAATACAACTAAAGGTTCATGATGCTGATGGATGCTCAAATGTTAATGAGTCATAAAGAGAGGGGGTCCCTTTTCCTTTTGTGTCATAAAGTTACGTATGGGTACTCATCGCAAAACTACTTAATTAAAGATGGTAAATATACGTACGGCTATTACAATGTCCGAATTTTCTGCAGCAATTATAATCAATAATTTTTATTATCACTGTTCATTTTATATTAAATAGTTTAATTAAATTTAATGAGGTAAAAAAAATATTTTAATCTCAGTATGTATACTAAAATCAAGGGAAATTTAAAGATTACCCTGTACAGTTATTACCAAGTATCTATTCTACTATCAAGATCGCGAGATGAATTGGTGAAAAGATAACTTTGGATTTAATTTTAATTTAGTTGCATCTAAGTACTCGATCATGTTATTATTATTATTATTATTATTATTATTATTATTATTATTATTTCTTAAGAGTATTATTATAAAATAAAATACTAATACATTTCAAATTTATTAAGTATAGAATACACTTAGAGGGGTGTGAATATGTGTTTATTAAATTTTTACCCAATTTATGAAATTACGTTCAATTTGCAAAATATATCTTGGTTCGATTCCACTGTCTACATACAGTTCCATTGCACAACAAGAGATCTTTACTAAGCAACAAATGAATACAAGATAGTTTCATTAGGTTATCACCCCAACTAAAGGGTTACACATATCACCCACAATCAATATAGAAAAAGAGGTTTAATCCTTAAGTTAGATAAATTACGTATTCAATACACACTTTAACTAATAACTCTTAAAAGTTAGATAATCAAATATACTAAGTTCACAATATTTTTCTCACATAGTAAGGATGATGACATATACAAAACATGAATGTTTCTTTTGATTCTTGATGTCTGCAGCTTCTTTAATTTCATAGACTTTATAAGCAAAATGTATTGGTCGTTGCAAAATTTAAATAATCAATTGTTGATTAATATCTTTAAATTTATAATTGACTGATTTTGATTCTTTTCTTATTTACTGGATCATTTGACTGTTAGCTTTAGTAATTTCTTTGAATCTTTTCCAGCTTCAGTCTTGATTCTTTATGAGATACAAATTTGCATTTAGAGTTTAAGAGTTACGAGATAAATTGTCTTCTAACCATTGAAGTTATGACTTGGGCGAGATTGCATTTGTTTGTTTCATGAGACACTCTCATTACTTAACTTATTCTTTCCAAATATGTCCAAGTTTAATTGAAATATTTGCCATTCAAATAAAATGTGAGTCATGATTCATATAATAGTAATGCTGTTTAAAATATGATAAGGTTTCTTTACGCATATATATATATTTACATGTTAATTATGTATTCTATGAGGTAAAGTTGTCCGGGAAAAACAAAATGAAAGGAGAACAAAGAGAGAGAAAAAAAAAAAACAATGTTAACGTCTTGGAATAATTTAGGTTGATAGACGTTGGTCGGTGCTGAATGGTATCCCAATCCCACTAGACTGTCCCATTCGCTATAATACAAAAAGTATAGGCTTTAACTTATACCACGTGGCTCAATAGAAGTATTCGTGAATTAAAATTATAAAATATCCATAAGTCGGGTGGATCATTCATAAACATGTCAGATCGCTAGAAAAAGAAAAAAAAACTGATAGTTCATACGTTTACGCAATTATTCATAATTTATTGATTAATAACAGAAGAAACTTGTACGAGAAATAAATGATGAGTGGGGCTACAGCCGACATCAAGTTTTAATTTTATTGTTTACTTAAAAAAATTTTAATAACAAAAGAATTAAAGAAACTTACTGTAAAGTGTACAGACGTAAAGTTTGTTTTGGACGGTCCCATCTATTGAGTTCGGAAAAAAAATTCTAAATAAAAGATTAGATACTTTATGTTGATGTCAGTGCAGAGGTGTAATTTTTGGAAGTTTTAATTTATAAAATATGATGAATTGCGAAATGGAAATATTAAGTGTAAAAATAATGAGAAGGATTTTTTGTTACCAAGTGTACGATCTTTTGAGGCTCAACTTTTTATTATTTTATTTATAATAGGTCAATTGTAGTTTATAATTAGTCAATAAATATATTTTTTTATCATAAACAAATTAATAATATGTGGTGATGCTTTTCTATGCCAATATTTAATAATGAAGTATTTGAAACAGTTTTTATTTTGTTGAGTTGCGTTGACGGGCAGTCAGACGCATGAGAGTGAGTGAGGGATAAGTTGAATAATTGGTTGACGTCACTATTATGTGTGGGTAGCTCAAACTAAATACGTACAATAGTTCGATTTAGGTTAGTTTTAAATTTTGATCTAAATTAAACTGAATTAAGTTGATTTACAAATTGTTAGACTTATTTGATTTTTTTGGCTGTTTAGTACCTTAAAATTTTTTTAAAAAAAAATTCACTTTTAATTATTTAAAAAAAAATTCTTAGTTTACTAAGTGTTCAATGTTCATTTTTCTTACCATAGTTTATTTTTCTTATTTAATAAAATATTAATATGCATTTATTTATACTTTATTCTAGTCATAACTTTTATTCAAGTGATTATTTCTTCAGATCTGTTAAGAGGTCCCGCCTACCTGCCTATTGAGCTGAATTCATAGGATTCTGTTTCATGTGCATCTAATAAAATAGATATAACCTTGATATAATATATAATTACATAAATGTAAGTGTCATGGGAAAGGGAAAGTCTGATATGTCTTTTTTTTTAAAATTATATATATATATATATATATATATATATATATATATATATAAAATTATATAAATGAAATTTTTTATTATTAATGATTCGGTTCGGTTTACATATTTCTCAAACCGATTTAAACTTTATTATGTCAATTTTTAGCAATTTTGACTTGATTCAATTTGGATTCCGATCGATTTAAATCGATTTCAAACGCTTCTAACTAAAAATAGAAAACTGCTCACATTTTTTCCACATTGGAGACTCCGGTTATCAATTTGTCTTTTTTAATCACTTCATGCCCACACCAACCAAACTACCCATTTCTCAACATTCACGGCGGATGGTACGTAGTGGTAATAATGCCACTGGTTTCAATTTTAGAGTAAATTCTTCAAGTATTATTACTAGAAAAATGCCAGAAATTAGCGATGGACATTTCTTTACATGTTAATCCTTAGATATTTTTGCACTAATGCATTTTCTCTACTTATTTCTTGACTATTCCCTCACTAACACATAATAGCAATCAATTATACGTTGTTATTTAGTGAGGAATTAATTTATTAATTAGCAAGAAAATAGCTAGGGAAAAAATGAATAGCGAGGCCTCTGGCTATTTTCATAGTTATCTTAATTTAGTTGTTAAAAAACTAAGTGTTTCAATTTAATATTTAAAAGATTATATTTATTTTAATTTGATCATTTTATTTGTCTAAGTAACTATTGACAACAAAGAACTAATTTGGCAATGGTAAATTTTTGTCATTTAGAAATAAAAATAATCAAATTAAAACAAATACGATTTTGTAAAAATTAAATTCAGATATTTTCCTTTTAAAATATCAAATTGAAATAACTGTAATATTTTAAAGACTAAATTAATAAATTAATCTAAATTTTATGAACAACAATATTTGATTTTTCTAAAAACATTAGTGATGTAACTCCTTGCATCTTTTATATTTATTGGGTTTGAAAGAAACTAATCTTTTATATTTAGTGAATGATACATTTAGTAAAACTTTTTTTAATAAAAAACCATTTGTCCTCCTTAATTTCCAAATCACCCTCTCATCATCAACACTAGATAGTTCAAGTGATTTAAAATTTTTTAAACAAAGTCTAAAATTTGAGTTTTGTAAAAAAAAAAAGGTAAAAAGATACTTTATGTATCTAACATTTACGCTGATTTTCGTTTATACTCCTAACGTTTGTTTTTTATTGTTTATATCCCAAATATTTCATTTTTTGTCAGATATGCTTTTTTTAATACCATCAAATAACTTAAAGGAAACTATTGACTGGATTGCCAAGTGGCAAAAATTATCTGTTAAGTCACTTGTCATGTGTACTCATACCTAAACTTACAAAAATACCCTTAATAATAATTTAAAAGAATCCCCTTCTTTCTCTAATTCTTTTTGTCTCCGTCTATTATCCCTCTCATTCTCTTTCTCTCTCTCTCTCTCTCTCTCTCTCTCTCTCTCTCTCTCTCTCTCTCTCTCTCTCTCTCCCCTTCATGCTCTGCTTCTCCCTCTAATTCTTTGTTCTTCCTCTCTTACTTTCCCTGTTTCGGCTCTTTCTCCATCTCTGTCTGCTCTCTCTCTCTCTCTTTCCTTCTCTTCCTTTCTCACTTTCCCTGTTTTGGCTATCTCTCACTCTCCCTGTTTCAGCCTCATCCATAATCTGTTAAGAAAAACAATAAGGATAGATGGATGAGAGGGTATCATGTGAAAGAGATGGCCATCTCTCCTTATTGTTTTTCTTACAGCATAAAGGTACTTAGAGAGAGATGAAACAGAGAAAGACAGAGAGAGAGCTGACAAAGAAAAGACTGGTACGGAAAAGAAGAAGGTTAAAGTTACTAGGAGAAATGGTGGCTTGTGAGACCTTGTTATCTGAAGAAGCAACGAGGGGATAATTATTATTGAGCTTGCATGGATATTTTTGTAACTAGGTTTTGGATTTGATAGTGTGGTTTTGAGGGAACGATGGCGCCAAAGCTGGTTGTCAGGGTATAAGAGAAGGTAAAGGAAGAAAAGCCGAACAGTACCACTGATACTTGTTTTGGTTGCACAACCTAAACTGATGATGATGATAGTGATGATGATGATGCTCATGAGAGTTGGCTATCACCCTCGAGCTCCTCCTCCTCCTCTGGTTTGTGAATTTCTTATTTCCATTTGACTCCTCTGTCTCTTCCATTATTTGATTGAGAAACAGAGAAGGTATGAGGCTTTCTTTCAATGAGTTTCTTTAAAGATACCACAACGGAAACTACAGTTATTGCACACGAGAAAGAGAGAGATGAGTGAAAAAGTGAGAAACTTTTAAGGTTTAGCTTCAAGAAGGTTTTTATGTATTGGTCTGAGAAAGGGTATAAGATAATGGTGTAAGAGAAGAAGAGAGAGAGAGCAGACGGAGACGAAGAGAGAGCTAAAATAGGGAGAGTGAGAGAGGAAGAATAAAGAATCAGAGGAGAAGCAAAGCATGAGGTGCTCAACGCTGGCGAGCTTGCAGAGGTCAAATGGCATTCTACCATGTTGGCTTTGAGTGCCCACCTTATGGCTCTCGGTGCTGGCAAGCCAATATCCATTGCTCTCTTGATTCCTTTACCCCGATTCCACTCGAAATCTCAAATTTAAACATTCTTAGAATCAAAGAAGTTAATAATTGAAAGGGGAACCCAGTTTCCATTCCACAAGTTTCAATTAAAGTTTAATGAAAACATAAATTAAATTCATAAACTCTTTAATGTCATAAACATAACCAAAAGTGCAACATCCCAACACGAATCTCCTAGGTGATCTACGACACTACAAAGCATCTAAGAAAATAAACCAAAATGAAAATGAAGTAAAGAACAAAACGAAGCCCGACCCTACAATGAAAGGGGCAATGGTGCATTTCGCTACCCCTCGATAATCAAAAAATTTGTAGATGAAATATATATCTATATATGAAGGGTATGAGTTTTAAATTTAGTGAACAACGTGGCGTTGCCATAGCTAAACCCAAATACATCATAAGTCAAATAAGCATGCCCGTAGGCCATAGTCGCAATTGAGACAATACACAACACAATAGATAGCATAAAATCCCAATTAACACAAATACACACGCAATACTCATCTAGTGGCAGGGTGCCCCTCCGGAGTCTCACTCAATATGGGCATCCTTCTCCTCCCAACATTGACGCACAATCCCACCTTAACGGTAAGGGGACCCTCAGGAGTCACACCTCTTTTTAGGTGAAATCATTCAAATGGCGATTGCTACTCTGGATAAGCTTTGTGAACAACATAAACTTTTCTATTCCATTGTTGAAGGAAAGACAAAGCTCCAGAATGTTTATAAAAATCCTTATCTGCAGATCAAGTGTAAGGATAAATAGCAATGCCATTGTCCTACAAAAAAGAAACACCACTTCTTCAAACATAAATAATTCTCAAGGAAGCATCGCAGACAACATTCTTAGAAGCCAGTCTGTTTCTTTAAAAGAAAGAAATTCAAGAAAAGAACTACATATCGATGCTACATATGTAGGAAAAAAGGACACTTCGCCAGAAAATGTTCGAAAAAGGGGAAGAAATCTATAAAGATGCTTGAGCATATTGATATGGCTTTTCCACTAAGCAAGACAAAATAGAGTCTCTCTATTTAGAACAAGAAGAAGCTGATGAAGAAACAACTTTTGCTCTCAGGGCCTCTGAAGATTCAACTTCATAATTTGATTCTGATTTTGAGTTAGACATTGAGAATTTTCCCCTAATCTTGTAGAGATTACCCATGTTCTTCTTAAACCATCATTGATCATGAATAAGTTGATGATCCCATGGAAGGACAAAAGCTAAAAGAAGCTCAAAAGCGAGATTCCTTAAGAGAAATGTCTTTTCGCTTATTTAGAGTTCAATTAGCTCATATGGCTCAGGCGATTTCTCTAAATAATAAGAGACCACCCTCTCCTCTTGTTCAAGCCTCCATTCTTCTAGACGGATATGAAAAGCTAATTAAAGTAATTGCCTACTTGGATACAGGAGTCACAAAAACTATAATGAATCCCTCTATTCTTCCTCCTGAATATTGGGAACCCAACAACATATACTTTAGTGTAGCAGATGGCAATACTTTCTCTGTCATACTTATTACAAAGTAGAAAATTGGGATACACTTCTTTCCTAATTGCATTGTCTATATAAAAGTCTTGGGAAATTATCTTCGAGAACATGATATCATGGTTGACATGGATGCTTATTGTGCAGTAAAAGATTTACAGATTCTCCCTACAAGAAATAAGTGTAAAAGTTATTTTCAAGCTTACACTACAATCAAAAATATGTTTGCTCTAGAAGAAGTGCCACCAGAATACCAACAGATTATTGATCAACTCAAAGAATATTTCCTGGAAAATCATGCTAGTTTCTGCCATTATTCACCATTATGGAAGAACAAAGACTTCTTTGTCTAATTGCCTTTCAAAAAGAACGAAAATGTCAATCCAACAAAGGCAACTCACCTAGGCATAAAGCTTGAAGATTTGGCACTAGCACTACAAGAATGTGATTCTCTCTTAAAGCAAGGACTAATTGAGCCTACCAATTCTAATTGGGCGTGTTAGGCTTTCTATATTGAAAAAAGGTCAGAATTGAAGCACGAGAAGAAAGATTAGTGATCAATTACAAACCACTTAATCATTTTTCTCCAAGATGATAAATTTCCAATTCCATATACAATGGTCCAATTCGCTCATCTTAAAGGAGAAAAAATCTACTCCAAGTTTGATCTCAAAGCAGGCTTTTGGCAACTTGAGCTAGATCTTGTAAATAGATACAAGACAGCCTTTTGTATTCCTGATGTTCAATACCAGTGGACTGTAATGCTTTTTCGGCTCAAAGTCACCCCATCACTATTCCAAAATATAATGACCAGGATATTTCAACACATTCTTCATAGCACTCTAGTATACATTGATGATATACTTCTATTTTCACCAACAATCAAAGAGCACAAGGAATTACTTAAAGAATTCATCAAGATTACTAAACAATATGGTATTATGCTATCTGACCTAAAAAGTCAAATAGGTCAGGCTTAAATTGAGTTTCTTAGTATGAAACTTCACAATAATTTTATACAACCACGCCTACACATTGCTGAAGGTTTGCTTAAATTCCTTGGTGATAACCTTACTCAAAACAGATTCAACAATTTTTGGGAATTGTCAATTATGTTAGAACCTTCATCCCATAGGTAGCACTGTATACCAGCCAGCTATCAAAGCTTCTAAAGAAAAACAACAAAGAATAGTGGGGACACAAATGGATAGAAGCTATGAAATATCTTAAGAAGATAGCCTTGAATCCTTCACCTTTCAAGATTCCTGATAAAAGACAAAGGATTGTACAAACAAATGCAAGTGACCATTATCGAGGAGCAATATTGATTGAAAAGATTGATAAGCAAGTTTATTACTGTAGACACGCCAGCGGTGAATTCAAATCTTCAAAAAAAACATTGCCATATGATTTACAAGGAAATCTTAGTTGTTAAGTATGGTATACATAAATTTGAATTGCACTTGGTTGTTTTTGAATTTCTGGTACAAATGGATAATTCCTCATTTCTTAAAGTGCTAGAATTCAAAAATAAGATGCTACCAGAATCACAACTTTTGAGATGGAAAAACTAGTTTTCCTGCTATAAATTCTCAATCCAATACATCAAGGAAAAACACAACACCATAGCTGATCTCATTTACAGAACAAAGCTAATCCATCTCCTAACTCTACAAAAAGATACTTCCATTCTTCTCTACTATGCTAATGACTCCTCTAATTCCACTTCTCATTGCTGCAAATGCTAACCTAAGGAAAAATTTTGCTCTAGGTTTCCAGGTTCCAACCAATCCCACAGAAGTCCAAGAGCTAGCCAAAAAGGTCTGTTCTACTATTTATAAATGTCCCTCTAGAACACTCCTCTGCCTGAACAACCCTTTTATTTTGATACAGACATTCTTTATCTCACTCTGCCAAGGATTATCCCTAATATAGAAGAAAACCATATTGTGGTACATAAGATGCCTTTTTATCCTTTATACAATTGCTATTGAACTCCAGCCCTTGGAGATCTATCATCATCTTAATTGTGTAAAGAATAAAAGCTCTATTGTCTGGACAACATTGGAATAGTTCAACCCATTGATGTGGTGGAGAAATGAAAAGGGTAATCCAAAATCTGAAGATTTGGGAGACCTCTAACAAAGATAAGAAGAAAATTAGTTCAATCTTCATGATCCACAAGCCTTATTAGATGGGTCCAACCAAAAAACTTTATTCCAATAATCATACTTGGGAGTATCACACACCTTTGGCTTTTCTAGCCAACAAGCTCACAGTTCTTTTAGCATTAAAGGGATTTTTAAAAGAATACAATAATTATTATTCCAAACATTGTGTTCTTCATTCGAACCTTTTCCAGGAGAGTTCATCCAAAGAGAACCAAGACTCCCAAAGTTTGATGTTTCAAATACTCCTGTATACATTAATTTGTGTCCTGACCCTTTTCCAACATCTCAGGGCAAGCAATATAAAGGTACAATAGGATCAAGTTCATCACAAAAATCTTAAAGGAAATTCACTTATCCCCAAAGCATCTCCCAAAGCTGTTCTTGCCCTTCTACTGAAGAAGAGCTTGAATATAACAAAATGGTTTGTGAATATGAATCATTATTCAAAGACTCTCAAGACCCATTTGACCTTGAAAGTGTTTGGGACAAGGAATGATGGAAATTCCAGTTCTGATGAAGACCCGTGTCTCAACCTTTCTCTATCACATGAATGTATTCTGCATAAGAATCGTGATTGAAGACAACTCATCACCATCTGCGACTTCTTTATTTAAAGTTATGTCATGTTAAGTACGAGATTTAGTACCATTTTGGTATTAAATCTTTGATCCTTTTTACCACTTACTTGTCTTAGCCTGTATGCCTTTTCCGTTGTTTTTGTTTGATTTATTTTAGTTTAGGATTTCTCGGAGTTTAGTCTGCTTCATGTAATTCCTTGATTCAGAATGCTATTAATCACCATTTTATTGTCTCTAATGTAGGGTGAGCTGGGCGAAGCTGAAGCGATCGATCGAACTGGTACGATGTGCTGTAAGGATGCTTGTCTGCCTACCACTGCTATAGCGGTGAACCCTGGAGCTAAACTTGATGCTGACAATTGCTTCTGTCCACTATCGCTATAACGATATATCTTCACCGCTATAGCGCCTGCTGTTGGAGCTGAAAAACCAGAAGACCCACTCTCTGTCCACCACCGCTATAGCTGTGTATACTCATCGCTATAGCGGTGAGCCCTGCACTAGAGTTGCTAAAGAGTATTTAATGTTGTCTTCTACTGCTATAGCGGTGGGACATTACTGCTATAGCGGTAAGTCGCGATAAGGAACTGGTTTAAAATGCGTCAGAGGAATTTTTTAGGGCAATTCTGAGTTGGAGACAGAAGGGAGGCGCTGACTTTTGCTATAGGAGAAGGAGGAATCCATCCCTGAAGCCAATCAAGCCTGAATTCCGTCAACCCAACCCCGGATTTATGGAGTTTGATCATTCTTCTACTGCTTTCTGTAGTTTTAAGGCCATGAGTGGCTAAATTTTCTGTTCTAGGGTTCCTATAAACCCAATTTCAGACTAGGATTTGTGTTCTCCTGAGACTTGTGATTCTTGTCAATTTAATACATACCTATCATTTATATTTCCTGAACTTATTATAAATTTGGCCATTTTATGATATGTATGTTGCCTTCATTGAACTTGGGAGAGGGAGATGTTGGTAAAACACTGAATGATTAGGGCGAGTGATAGAACCTAGGGATTTTACTTGTTAATTAATAGGAATATTAATTAACATCTTTTAATCAAATTAGGTTAACTTTAATTAGACTCAAACTCATATAAGGGATTGTGTAGAGTTGGGTAGCTTAATCTAGGTTTGAGAGAATTACTTTAAGCCATTAGAAAACCTGAGATTATTGTATATAATTGATCTAAATTACATGTGTAGGGAGAATTAGCAATTCCTAGGACGAAAAAGGGGGATTAGTGACTCTAGGCCTTTTATTTGATTTACTTCCGTTGATTCAATTGCAATTTGATTTACTCTCAATTAAAGCTACATTAATTCAAAAATCGATTCGCCTAAATAATACGTTTAACTTCTAGAGTAATTAGCACGTTAGTCCCTGTGGAGACGATACTCATATTTCATCACTGCATTACTTGTGCGACTAGTACACTTGCCAGAACGCCCAACATGTCAATGTGTTTTTAGCTTTATAAAAGTTGGTTTAGCAAAGCTACTTTCGATTTGTTGTTTTGTGTACTATGTGTGACTTTTGCTTTAATTATTGTAAGGCTTGTCAGTCATATGTTTATGATATAGTTCATCCATTTTCTAGGCTTCCTTCTATATATAGATGCTTCCTCAGTTATATTTGGTAGAATCAATTCACCAATCAATAATATTTTTACTTGTGTGTTTCATCATGTTCTCTATTTCTTCTTCTGAAGTATACTATATGGGTGTCATGGTAGGAATAACTCAAGCATATTAGGATGCTCTACACTTGCCTCCTTATGAGGACCTTGCATCATAAAATAGCCAGAGATCCACCATGGGGTATAGTCATAGGAATAAGAACTAAAGACCACGTTAATAGATCTAAGGGATCATTGACAATGGAACTAAGTGGAAACTCATACAAGAACTGGTTTTCTGGAATAAGAGGCAAGAACCTATCATTGTGCCCTTGTTGATGGGCTTTTATTTTGGTCCTAGCATAATTTCCAACATTCCTGATCTGTATGGTTTTCCAACCATGTTCCACTAGTAGTGTCACATCCCAAAAATTGAACATGTGAAAAGATACTACTCATTTGATAAAATTCTCAAACATAAGTTATTTACATATATTCTGTAAGGTTTTACATTCAACCTTAATCATTCATTCCACACTACAGAATTATATTCATCTGATAAGCAAATATAGACATACATAATCTGATGTTTTTATCTCATCGCAAGCCTAGGAGACCTATAGAAAGTACAGAGCGTTCCTAGTATCCACATTAAAATGTACTGGTATCCCACCAGACAGAAATAGAGGATAATTCCAAGGGGCTTCTATTCTTCAAACGGATACTATTCTTCCTTGTTTTCTATATCTGAAAAGATAATCATAGGGAGTGTGAGTTTATTTAAAAACCCAGTAAGTAAATAACTGTACTACATAAAATATCAAAAGTACAAATACCACATTTACTCATATAATTAATTGTCTTATAAATCGAGTAGTATGGGACTCTAACCCTTTGAAACTCGTGAATAAGATTTCATAGGTATACATCGAGTAGTATGAGACTCTAACCCTTTCAAACTCATCAATAAGATTTTATAGGTATACACCGAGTAGTATGGGACTCTATGTCACATCCCAAAAATTGAGCATGTGAAAAGATACTACTCATTTGATATAATTCTCAAACATTCGTTATATACATATATTCTGTAAGGTTTTACATTCAACCTTAATCATTCATTCCACACTACAGAATTATATTCATCTGATAAGCAAATATAGACATACATAATCTGATGTTTTTATCTCATCGCAAGCCTAGGAGACCTATAGAAAGTACAGAGCGTTCCTAGTATCCACATTAAAATGTACTGGTATCCCACCAGACAGAAATAGAGGATAATTCCAAGGGGCTTCTATTCTTCAAACGGATACTATTCTTCCTTGTTTTCTATATCTGAAAAGATAATCATAGGGAGTGTGAGTTTATTTAAAAACCCAGTAAGTAAATAACTGTACTACATAAAATATCAAAAGTACAAATACCACATTTACTCATATAATTAATTGTCTTATAAATCGAGTAGTATGGGACTCTAACCCTTTGAAACTCGTGAATAAGATTTCATAGGTATACATCGAGTAGTATGAGACTCTAACCCTTTCAAACTCATCAATAAGATTTTATAGGTATACACCGAGTAGTATGGGACTCTATGTCACATCCCAAAAATTGAGCATGTGAAAAGATACTACTCATTTGATATAATTCTCAAACATTCGTTATATACATATATTCTGTAAGGTTTTACATTCAACCTTAATCATTCATTCCACACTACAGAATTATATTCATCTGATAAGCAAATATAGACATACATAGTCTGATATTTCTATCTCATCGCAAGCCTAGGAGACCTATAGAAAGTACAGAGCGTTTCTAGTGTCCACATTAATAAGTACTGGTATCCCACCAGACAGAAATAGAGAATAATCCCAAGGGGCTTCTATTCTTCAAACGGATACTCTTGTTCTTTATTTTCTGTATCTGAAAAAAATAATCATAGGGAGTGTGAGTTTATTTAAAAACTCAGTAAGTAAATAACTGTACTATATAAAATATCAAAAGTACAAATACCACATTTACTCATATAATTAATTGTCTTATACATCGAGTAGTATGGGACTCTAACCCTTTCAAACTCATGAATAAGATTTCATAGATATACACCGAGTAGTATGGGACTCTAACCCTTTCAAACTCGTGAATAAGATCTCATAGGTATACGCCGAGTAGTATGGGACTTTAACCCTTTCAACTCGTGTATAGGTTTCATAGATATGCACTGAGTAGTATGGGACTTTAACCCTTTCAAACTCGTGTATAAGATTTCTTAGATATACACCGAGTAGTATGGGACTTTAACCCTTTCACACTCGTGTATTAGATCCCGTAGATCTTTACTCATTAATAAAATAGTGAGAATTCATCACATAGTACAATTGTCATGAAATAAATAATTTCTTCATACTCTTATTTCTACTGATCATCATATACTCCCATATGAAAAATTAATTGCTTATTATCCAAATAATATTGTAAATGGGACTTATATTGTACTTTGACTAGTAATATCAAATTAGCTGAGCAAGGTTATTCACTCACCTTGATGTTTGTCCAAGTTTACCTTGTTCCACACTAGAATTTGTGTAGGAAAATTTCCTAGTAAAATATATTACAAGGAAACATAAGAAAGGAAACAAAATCACGAAAATACGTAAAATTTTCTGACTGCTACAGTAACGGGTTGCTACAGTAACGGTTTGCTACAGTGTCGGTTCGCTACAGTAACGTTGACTGCTACAGTACCGTTGACTGCCGACACTACAGTACTGCTACAGTAACCCGAAGAAAATTTTCCAGATTTTGTTTCGAAATCCCTGGTCGCTACAGTAACTCGGTTTTTACAGAAATTTCTAACAATTTCATCCTTTCCCTTTCTTGTTTCAAAAACCAGAATTTCAACTCTTTTAACCGATTATAACTCAAATATAACTTCTAAAACAACTGAGATTCATGAATTATCATCAAAATCTTCAAGAACAAAACCTCCTCTGATCTTCTATATAAACTGAAATTTAAGGAAAATAATCGGATTAAAGCTTACCTTTGATCCTTACAAAGCTTTTGAACCGAACAAATAATCGAACTTCTGAAGATCAAGGAAAGGATTTGAGAAGAAAATGAAGAACTGAGAGAGAAATCTTTTCTGCTTCCTTCGGCTGAGTGAAAAAATGAGGGTTACTATTGAAACTTTATATTAAATATTTCTAATGGGTTATTCAATAACCCATGGGTATCCATAACCCAACATCCAAACCCATCAAGTCAATTTACAATAAATTGATTAATTGACCATTCTGAAACCACTTTTCCATGAATTTCACCATTCTTAGAATATATCCCTCATTGTGCAAATATTTAGTCCAGTCATTTAACTCAATTTTCATAAATAATATTCAAAAAGAACAATTAAATATGAAAATTAAAAATGACCAAAATAAATAACTAAAGTAACGTTGTAGAATTCTAAAATACTCTTAAGCGAATTATATTCTGAAATTAACGGGTATTACACTCTAACCCTTTCAAACTCATGTATAAGTTTCACAGATATGCACTGAGTAGTATGGGACTTTAACCCTTTCAAACTCGTGAATAAGATTTCATAGGTATACACCGAGTAGTATGGGACTCTAACCCTTTCAAACTAGTGTATAGGTTTCATAGATATGCACTGAGTAGTGTGGGACTTTAACCCTTTCAAACTCATGTATTAGAACCCGTAGATCTTTACTCATTAATAAAATAATGAGAATTTATCACATAGTACAATTTCCTTGAAACAAAATAATTTATACATACTCTTGTTCCTTTGAATTTTTGTAAAAATATATCAATCATCATATACTGTCATATGAAAAATTGATTGATTAATATTCAAATAATATTGTAAATGGGACTTATATTATACTTTGACTAGTAATATCAAACTAGCTTAGCAAGGTTATTCACTCACCTTGATGTTTGTCCAAGTTACCTTGTTCCACACTAGAATTTGTGTAGGAAAATTTCCTAGTAAAATATATTACAAGGAAACATAAGAAAGGAAACAAAATCACAAAAATACGCAAAATTTTCTGATTGCTACAGTAACGGTTCGCTACAGTAACGTTGACTGCTACAGTACCGTTGACTGCCGACACTACAGTAACAACTACAGTAACTCGAAAAAATTTTCCAAATTTTCCAGTTGCTACAGTACTTCGAATTTTGCAGAAAATCTTTCAAAAATTTCATCTTATAATTCCTTGTTTCTAAACCAAAATTTCATCTCTTCTACCTTACTTAACTCAATCTTAACTCAAAAACTTCCAAAACAACTCAAATCTATGAATTATTATCAAAATTTTCAAGAACCAAAACCTCCTCTGATCTTCTATATAAACTGAAATTTAAGGAAAATAATGAGATTAAAGCTTACCTTTGATCTCTACCAAGCTTTTGAACTGAACAATTCTCAAAAACAACACCAAATCTATGGGAGAGTTGAGAGGGAAGGTTGAAGGTTGAGAGAATTGTGAGAGAGTGAATGAAGAAGATGCGGGAGAAAATGAAGCTAGAAGGGAGAGAGAGAGTTAAAATGTGGTGGGTTAGTTGGGTAACCCAATGGGTATCCATAACCCAACATCCAAACCCATCCAGTCAATTCACAATAAATGGACTAATTGACCATTCTTAAACCACTTTTTCAT
The DNA here is from genome assembly GCA_037074585.1 of Biancaea sappan. Classification (NCBI taxonomy): domain Eukaryota; kingdom Viridiplantae; phylum Streptophyta; class Magnoliopsida; order Fabales; family Fabaceae; genus Biancaea; species Biancaea sappan. Next base: position 48,387,182 of record CM073496.1, on the reverse strand, counting down.
GAACTTCACCATTCTTAGAATATATCCCACATGGTGCAAATATTCAGTCCAGTCATTTAACTCAATTTTCATAAATAATATTCAAAGAGAACAATTAAATATGAAAATTAAAAATGACCAAAATAAATAACTAAAGTAATGTTGTAAAATTCTAAAATACTCTTAGGCGAATTATATTCTAAAATTCACGGGTATTACATTCTACCCCCCTAAAAGAATTCCGTTCTCCGAATTAAAATCTTACCTCAAGTTTCAAACAAATGTGGATATTTTTTCCACATTTCATCTTCTGCCTCCCACGTAGCTTGCTCGCGAGAATGGTTTCTCCAAAGAACCTTGACAGTATGAATTTCTTTAGTACGCAATTTCTTGACTTTTCTATCAAGAATAGCTACTGGTACCTCTTCGTAGGTGAGAGTTTCATCAAAATGAACTTCTTGGGGTTGAATGACATGAGAAGAATCAGGAAGATATTTTCTTAGCATGGACACATGAAATATTGGATGAACTCCCTCTAGGTCGAAAGGTAGGTTTAGGCGATATGCCACATTACCCACTCTGTCTACAACCTCATATGGGCCAACATACCTCGGACTAAGCTTTTCTTTCTTCCCGAATCTCATTACTCCCTTCATAGGTGAGATTCATAAGAAAACCATATCACCTATTGCAAATTCAAGGTCACGTCATCGGTTGTCCGCATAAGACTTCTGTCTACTCTGAGCAGTTAACAACTTCTCTCTGATCAATTTAACTTTATTTATATCTTCTTGTATCATCTCAGGTCCAAGTATTTTGGTTTCACCAAGTTCAAACTAACCTATAGGAGATCGACACCGTCTCCCATATAAAGCCTCAAAAGGTGCCATCTGGATACTGGCTTGGTAACTATTATTATAAGCAAATTCAATAAGAGACAAATGATCTTCCCAACTTCCACTGAAATCCATCACACAAGCTCTTAGCATATCCTCTAAAGTCTGAATTGTCCTTTCGGACTGTCCATCAGTCTGAGGATGGAATGCTGTACTAAGATTCACTTTGGTACCCAAAGCCTCTTGAAAGACTTTCCAGAACCGAGAGGTAAATTGAGGTCCTCGGTCTGATATAATGGATATTGATACATCATGAAGTTTCACTATTTCTTTAACATAAAGTCGAGCAAGTTTTGCTACACTGAAAGTGGTATGAACATGAAGAAAATGTGCTGACTTAGTAAGTCGATCCACTATGACCCATATTGAGTCATTTTCTTTTGTTGACCGGGATAAACCTACTACAAAATCCATAGTGATCCTTTCCCATTTCCATTCGGGAATATCTAGTTTTTGCATCAAACCAGGTGGTCGTCGATGTTCAGCTTTAACTTGCTGACAAGTCAAACATCGAGCTACAAAGTCAGTCACATCTCGCTTCATGCCCTCCCACCAGTAAACTTGTTTCAAGTCCTGATACATTTTCACAGCACCAGGATGTACAACGTAGGGCGAACCATGAGCTTCCATTAAGATTTCATGTTTCAAAGATTCAATGTTGGGGACACAGAGTCTCCCATTAAACCATAAGACTCCTTCTTCATCTACCAAGAAACTTGGTGCTAGACCTTGCCTTGCCTTATCTCTAATTTTGACCATAACGATGTCATTTTCTAAAGTTGCTTTTACTTTTTTCACAAGGGATGATCTAACTGTTAAATGAGCCAGAAATGTACCTGACTCAGTGATCTCAAAGAATACTCCATCAGCTTCCAATTCTTGTAGTTCATGTATTAGAGACCTCCTTATAGTGGCAATGTGAGCTAAACTTCCCATAGACTTTCGATTTAGAGCATCAGCCACTACATTTGCTTTACCTGGATAGTAAAGGATGGTACAATCATAATCTTTCAGAAGTTCCATCCACCTTCGTTACCTTAGATTGAGATCTCTCTGCTCAAAAATATACTTAAGGCTTTTGTGATATGTAAAAATTTTACAAGTCTCCCCATACAAGTAATGTCTCCAAATCTTTAGAGCAAACACTACAGCTACCATTTCCAAATCATGAGTAGGGTAATTCAATTCATGCTTTTTAAGCTGACGTGAGCCATAAGCTATGACTTTACCATGTTGCATCAACACACACCCTAAGCCTATCTTTGAGGCATCACAGAATACAGAGTAACCCCCTGGTCCTGATGGTAGGATTAAGACTGGTGCAGAAGTTAAACACTCTTTCAATTGGGTGAAACTTTGCTCACATGAATCATCCCAAATGTATTTAACATTCTTTCGGGTTAACTTATTTAATGGGAGAGCTGTCTTAGAGAAATCTTTGACAAAGCGACGGTAATACCCTGCTAAGCCAAGAAAACTACGTACTTCAGACACAGTTGTTGGTCTAGGCCATTATTTTACTGCTTCAATTTTACTTGGATCTACATGAATACCTTCTTGAGAAATAACATGTCCCAAAAATGTTACATGACTCATCCAGAATTCACATTTTGAGAGCTTTGCGTACAACTGATGCTCTCTCAAGGCCTGAAGCACTATTCTCAAATGCTCAGTATGTTCTTCATGACTCTTTGAATACACCAAAATATCATCAATAAATACAATTACAAACTTATCAAGGAAGGATTTAAACACTCTGTTCATTAAATCCATAAATGCTGCTGGTTGTCAACCCAAAAGACATCACAAGAAATTCATAATGTCCATACCATGTATGAAAAGCAGTCTTAAGTATATCATCATTCTTAATTCATAACTGATGATATCCAGACCTTAGGTCAATCTTTGAGAAGTATTTTGCTCCTTGAAGCTGATCAAACAAATCATCTATCCTTGGTAAAGGATACTTATTTTTCACTGTGACTTTATTCAGCTAACGATAATCTATACATAATCTCATAGAACTATCTTTCTTTTTCACAAAAAGAACAGGAGCACCCCAAGGTGAAAAACTTGGGCGAATGAACCCTTTGTTCAACAAATCTTCCAATTGTTCTTTGAGTTCTTTTAGATCAACAGGAGCCATACGATAAGGTGGAATAGAAATTGGTCGTGTGTCTGGGACCAAATCAATACTGAACTCAATATCTCTTTCTGGCGGTAATCCAGGTAAATCTTCTGGGAACACATCTGGGAATTCATTAACCACATGTATGTCTTCTAACTTCTGTTCTTTCTTTTCTAAATCTTTGATAAAAGCTAGAAATCCCTGACATCCCTTTCACAACATACGCCGGGCACTTAACATAGATATCATGTTGCAAGGTACATCACTTCGATCTCCTTGAAACACAAAATTACTCCTCCCCGACATATTAAAGGAAATAACTTTGTCACGACAATTTATAGTAGCATGACAAGAAGATAGCCAGTCCATCCCTAAAATCACATCAAAATCTAACATATTGAGAATCATAAGATCTATTTCAGTTTCCATGCCTCCAACGATTATTTTACAAGAACGATAACATGTTTTAACCATCAAAGTCTCTCTCATCGGTGTGGAAACCAAGAATGGTTCTTTAACAGTAATCGAATCAAATGCAAATCTCTTGGCAAATAGGGGTGACACATATAAGTTAGTAGAATCGGGGTCAAACAAAATACGTGCAGCAAAAGTATTGACAGATAAAATACCTGTAACTACAGCATTGGATGTTTGAGCATCCTGTCAGGTTAGAGCATATACTCTTGCATTTCCTCTGCCAGCAGCTTGTTTTCCACGGTCACCTTGGCCTCTTCCAGAACCTCTTCCCATACTACCCCCTATTGAAGGGGTTGGTGTTCGAGTAATAGAAGCAGAAATAGATTGTGGTCGAGGTGGCAAAGTAGACCCTTGACCTGGTCTTGTCATGAGCTGAGGGCACTCCCTTATAAAATGTCCTTTTTATCCACAGTGAAAACAACCTGTACCAACAGTGTTTAACTGCATTCTCCAAAGTGAAACTTTCCACATTCAGGACATTGAGGTTTTTCCCTTCTACCTTGAGTACCTCCTCTACTAGAAGAGCTAAATCCACCCCTGCTCTCTGAACGAGGCTTAGCCACACTGGCTGTAGAATAAGATGACTTAGTAGGAGTGGCTGGAGCATGTTGTGATGCAGAAAAGGGTTTCAAAGTCTTTGAGTCTTCCCCTTGATCAAAAGATCTCCTATATCTAGCTTTCTTCTTTTGACGATATTCTTCTTTATTCTTTGACCTCTTTTCCATTCTTCGGGCCACATCAATAGCTTGTGAGTATGAAGAGTAATCGTTCATATTGGAACCCACCTGATCATATAAGGCGTCACGAAGTCCTTCCACAAACTTTTCTATTTTCTTCCTTTCAGAATGAATGATTTCAGGGGCATATTCAAATAATTTAATAAACTGAGCTGAATATTTATCAACAATCATGGTTCCCTACCGAAGATACAGAAAATCCCTGGCCCTAGATGATCGTTCACTTGCCGGGAGAAATTCATCCATAACCAATCTATAAAACTCCGTCCACATAACTGGCGGTGCGCCTTGAATTCTAGCTTTCTTCCAGTTCCTCCACCATTTACCAGCCCTACCCTTTAACTGAAAGGAAGTGAATTCTACATTTTGAGTAGGAGAACACCCTATAGCATCACAGATTGCTTCACAATCTTCAAGGAAACATTGTGGGTCCTCTTTGGGATCTTCCCCTGAAAAAGTAAGAGGCCTCATTTTCTGGAATTCAGACATTTTTACCTCCCTTACATTACCTCCTCCAGCTAACTGAGCTGGTGGTACAATTTCAGCTTCAACAATAGGAGGATCCACTGGCAGGTTAGCTTATGCAGCTCGACCTCTCATTTCAGCCTCAAATCGGTCAAATCGTTCATTCATCAAATTAATCACATGTGCAATAGTTGCATTACCAATGTGAGCATCAGGTTCGACTCTCCTTGCTTGATCACTAGTTGCGCCCTCAGTACTTTGAGCATGTAAACTATCATCACGGTTAGGATCATCTTGCACATGTACTGGTGGAGTTATGGCCCTCCTTGGACCCATATGCTCATTATTATTAGAAGATCCTTCTGACATTGAACTGTCAAAGATCTACACACATAACAAATAATTTTTAGACATAAACAAAATATTACTTACTAGCCCCACTGAAAAGTTATCTCTAAAATGACGTTATACTCTACAAGGTCTTTTATGAAACCTAATCCTATGGTCATGCCGCGGCTCATGACAATAGGGAAGGGCCCACAAAGATCACTTTGCTCTGTACTCTAGGGGACCTATAAAACCTATCCTCTGATACCAAATTGTCACATCCCAAAAATTGAACATGTGAAAAGATACTACTCATTTGATAAAATTCTCAAACATAAGTTATTTACATATATTCTGTAAGGTTTTACATTCAACCTTAATCATTCATTCCACACTACAGAATTATATTCATCTGATAAGCAAATATAGACATACATAATCTGATGTTTTTATCTCATCGCAAGCCTAGGAGACCTATAGAAAGTACAGAGCGTTCCTAGTATCCACATTAAAATGTACTGGTATCCCACCAGACAGAAATAGAGGATAATTCCAAGGGGCTTCTATTCTTCAAACGGATACTCTTCTTCCTTGTTTTCTGTATCTGAAAAGATAATCATAGGGAGTGTGAGTTTATTTAAAAACTCAGTAAGTAAATAACTGTACTACATAAAATATCAAAAGTACAAATACCACATTTACTCATATAATTAATTGTCTTATACATCGAGTAGTATGGGACTCTAACCCTTTGAAACTCGTGAATAAGATTTCATAGGTATACATTGAGTAGTATGGGACTCTAACCCTTTCAAACTCGTCAATAAGATTTCATAGGTATACACCGAGTAGTATGGGACTCTAACCCTTTCAAACTCGTGTATAGGTTTCACAGATATGCACTGAGTTGTCACATCCCAAAAATTGAACATGTAAAAAGATACTACTCCTTTGATAAAATTCTCAAACATACGTTATTTACATATGTTCTGTAAGGTTTTACATTCAACCTTAATCATTCATTCCACACTACAGAATTATATTCATCTGATAAGCAAATATAGACATACATAGTCTGATATTTCTATCTCATCGCAAGCCTAGGAGACCTATAGAAAGTACAGAGCGTTTCTAGTATCCACATTAATAAGTACTGGTATCCCACCAGACAGAAATAGAGAATAATCCCAAGGGGCTTCTAATCTTCAAACGGATACTCTTGTTCTTTGATTTCTGTATCTGAAAAAAAATAATCATACGGAGTGTGAGTTTATTTAAAAACTCAGTAAGTAAATAACTGTACTATATAAAATATCAATACTAGTAGATGAGACTAGTAAGTGAGACTAGTATGTGAAACTAGTAGATGAGACTAGTAAGTGAGACTAGTAGATGAGACTAGTATGTAAAATTAGTAGATGAGACTAGTAAGTGAAATTAGTAGATGAGACTAATAAGTGAAACTAGTAGATGAGACTAGTAAGTGAAATTGGTAGGTGAGACGGGGTAGATGGAATAGTACCCTTAAATTTTCCTATAAATAGACCCTTCCATTTCACTTTCAAAATCACACCTTCAACTTCTCTTCTTCTCTCCTTAAGATTTCTTGGTCCGACGCTAGACCTCTGAGATTTTGGGCTTTTCCTTTTGCTTAGGTAAGGATACTATGCCATTTCTATGTCTTTCAAATTCTAAAAGTTACTTTCTTAAGTATGCTCTGTGGTTGCGGCTTTGGCCGATCTTTCACATCAGAAAAACTGTCCTTAGCTGATTATGTGTTATTTTGATTCTCCGATTACCGAAATAGAATGTAAACTGTGAAGAATACATGTCTAGGAAAGATCTGGCTAAGAAAAGACCTGGTTTTTAAGTGTGTCCAGTGTGACCCTCCACTCTTTCTTGGGAACTTACCTGGTGTACTATTTTACAGATTATATTCTCTATTTCTGTATGAATAGTACCCGTACGTATGAATAGTAACTGTATGAATAGTAACCGTACGTATGAACAGTATCTGTACGAAAACAATCTTAACATATTCTCTCTAATCTTTTATGAAAATCTCCGTAGCAGAACACTGAAATTTACCTGTGTACTCTTGTCCGTAACGACTTAAAGAAGTGATACTCGTACGGAATCCAGGTGAGTGAAACGACCCCGTTTTAATAGAGTTTTAACATTACTGGTGATAAAAAGTATGTCGTAGGACACTCCCAAGATTCATAGGAGAAAATTGGATTCAGAATGACGAATATAATGAGATAATTAATCGAGAAGTATGGATAAGACGAAGCAAGTATTTTATGATGATGTGAAATTTGAATCATATAGTTATATACTATACCTGTTATATGGATGAGTATTATATTGTGCTTCTGATTATGTTATGAACTGTTGTACTATTGATTGTGATTGAGCGGTACAGTACCCTCTCTCACGGCAAGGCGAAAAACCCGGTTTAAAGGGTGTCTTGACCAATGAGTGTGGAGACAACGATTCCCTCAGTAGGGATATAGCCCGGATTGGTGATAAATCCGTGAGGCGCCCTAGCAAAGAGGATGAGGTTGTGCGTAATGGCGGAAATATACAGAATTGGTGAGCTGGCCTGTGTGCGCTCTCTGGAATATATTGTCATTGACGAGTACTAGTAACGTTTGTTGAATTGGATGAATTTTTGTCTTCTTATATGTATTTTCTAACTATGTCTATTGGTTGAGCTTGAGCCTTCGGATATGCTTGCATGACTGGTGATGTATTTGAATTTTATTAACGCAAGGCCGATTTGCTCACTGAGTTTAAAAGCTCACACTCTCTGTACAAACTTTTTGTTCAGATCAGGTTGCCGCCGAAGAAAATCCGCTAGAGGAGTAGATCACGTTGGACCTTCCCGCTGTCGGGTAGGCCCTTCTTTTGGTATACAGTATGTTGCTCTGTAATCGTCTAGGACATCTAGGTCAGGGGTTTGGTATTTGGTTTGTATTTCAGTATGATAATGTATTTTGTATTGAGGATCTATTATTTTTAAATTAAGAAAATTTGATGTATTTTCTTTGTATTTATTAAGGAATGGTATTTTGAGAATATAGAGATAATGACTAATAATTTTACTTGTGGGAAGAATTTATCGAAAGGCTTACAGTGATGGGATATTCATCATTGTGCCGGTCATGTGCCTAGAAAACGGGTCGTGACAATATGATTTCTTTTATTATGAAAATAAACCTAATTTATACAATTAAACCTAATTATGTCATAATTTATATAATTACTTTAAAGCTTAATTTCACAATTAAACATTCTAATTGTTTTGGTTAACTAATTAAAGAATTAATTTAATTATATCATTATACAATTAAGAACACAATTCCTTTTATTACGACAATGAATCTCTAAATTTCTTCTATGCAATTAAGTTTTTTTTTATGATTTGCATATTGGTCATCACTAATATCTCATATTTTCTTTTCCATAAGTAATTATTAACATTTTAATTATAATTATGAAAGAAATTAAGCCAAATAATACATAATTATGAAAACTCAAAGTGCGGAAAATACTCAAAAATAATTCTTTTGTTTGTTAATCTTGATAAGTACTAAGAACACTATAAATACGAGAATAGGCAGGTACTTTGATCCACTACAAACCCGAACATACATAAAAAAAAAAAGGCTATTCTAGGAAGATATGAGAGACTCTCTCAACTTTTGGTATGATAGAAACACAAATGAACTCTTTCTTCTACTAAATGTTTGTTTTCTCATATAACCTAAGAAATCACTATCTATAATCATCTACCCATGGGTAGAATCATATATTGACCCTTTTACAATAACACCACATCACTGTTGTTATTTAGGTCAGGCACCTATACATTTAATATTTTCACAACACCCCAGGCCAAAACAAATATGTATCAAATAGGTCCCTCAACACAAAATATAAGAAGATCTCATTATGGATCTAATTAAAGATAACACCCAAATATATATGTCTCAAAATGTGCATAAATATATAATATTAACATGTCAGTCCACTCAAATAAATTTTCAACGCTAAACATTATTTATAAAAAATAAATAATATATATATAATATAAAATAAATATTGCCAACAATTATCCTACTTAGATGACATATGATTATGAAATTGTATATGTACATACATATAAACCCATAGTACACATATTCCGCTATCTTAACATATATATCACAACGATCTGGTCCATTACCTATACTAGCACAGAACCAAAGAAGCTTTCATAACTAGTTGAATTGAAACTAAACCCAAAAGTGATCACAGTGTTAATACAACCAATGACATAGATCAAGTCTAGATGTGTAGTATGGAAGTTACATGTCAAATATCTTCATACATGTCTATTTCTAACTGGTTCCTACACTTTATCAACTTTATGCTAAACCGCTTATGTCAAACCATATGAGAAAGCAAAACTCATATGTTCAGAGTATTTCAAATACACAAATATATATGAAAAACGCATATTCATATATCATAAATACCACAAATGGATATCCAATAATTATGTACATAAAATTTGTACAATACATTCAATCATCTAAAATTTTTACCATACATGTATGAGCCTCATGCCCATGTAAAAACTCTAGATGGTGAACATTTAGAATGATGTGTTCTAGTCATATAATCAGTACTCACATGATTTGCTAACACAAAATTACTGTGAACATTCTTTTAACAATCAAAAACTTAATGTCTATGTGATTAGACTTAGGTAAACTCTAGTTGTTTTACTTGATTAGATGCCTCAGAACAGGCAGGCTATGAATTCTCCTACTTGGTTGAAGAAGCTATGAGTGTTTGTTTGACACTTTTCAAGAATATCACTTTTTCAGCCAATATGAACACATAGCCTATCATACATCCCACAAAATTAATATCAGAGTAACAAGTGATCTCAAATCGATTTGACCTTCGATAAGTGAGCATGTAGACCTTCATCCTCTGAAGATGTCTCAAATCCCATTTAGCTCTTATCTAATGAGCCATCTCTGGGTCATTCTTTTATCTGCTTAATACTCATACAATGTATGCCAAAATCAAATGCGTACACACTGTGCATTCTCTCATATGTACGTCTAATTTAGGACATTGAAGCAAGTCATATTTGTTGCCTTTGGCTACGGGTGTGTCACCCGATGCACAATCTTACATGTCAAAATGGCTCAATACTCTATAAAAGTATGCCTTCTATGATAAACTCAAAGTATGTCTGGTGTGATCCCTATGTATCTCAACCTCCATAACAAAATATGCCTCACTAGGTCTTCCATTTCAAATTTATTTGAAAGAAAGAACTTAGTTTCACGCAAAGAAGGACATATCATTACACGCTAAAAGTATGCCATCGACACACAGAACTAGTATCATAAAGTTGCTCCCACTCAACTTGAGGTATATACACTAGTAAACTGAATTCTCTCTAAATCCAAAAGATGAAATCAACATGAAACTTTCAGTATTATTATTGGGATGCCTGCTCAAAACCACAAATGGATTTCTTCAACTTACATACTTAGTGCTTTGAATCTTTAGATGCAAATTTTTTCGTCTACACCATGCATATTATTTCTTCAATGTCTCCATTGAAAATGTTGTTCTCACATCCATTTAATATAGCTCTAAATCTTTTGAGGTTGTTGTTGTTCTTCAGCTTCAAGAGAATGAATCTCTTGATCCTAAATAGGAGTAATGTTTCTCTCATAACTATAGTGTTTTCAATAGTTCCCTCATTCACAAGTTCAACTGTCTCAAGTAGTGTTACTTAAACAAGTGTTCCTGTGATTATAGTAAGAATACTCATGTATTCCTCTTCAAACACAACATCCTTTAGTTAATCACTCCTATTATGACAAACATCTTCAATAAAATAGTCATTTCTGGTCTCAAGGAAGGACATGGTCTAAGGGTCATAAAACTTGAAACCCTTTGACCTTCTGAGAACCCCCACAAAGTAGCAGTTCACAATTTTTAAGTCTAGCTTTCTTTCATTAGGCTTATACGATATGGTCTCAGCTAGACAACTGTAGACATGCAAGTGCCTAATCATAGGTTTCTTACTTGTCCATAACTCATATGGGATCTTTTGTACTGCTTAAGTGAGTACTTTGTTAAGGATATACACAGCAGTCTTAAGAGCCTCTCCTAAAGTAATTTTGGTAGAGGAAAACGACTAATCATACTTCTCACCATGTCCTTAACAGTATGGTTATACCACCCAACAACATCACTTTGACTAGGAGTCCATGACTTGGTGTACTATGGCATCCTTCACTCAGGCAAAATATTTAGCAAAAAGCTGTAATATCCCAAGAATTTACATGAATATTTAAAATCTATTTGAAGTTTATTGAAAAATTTAATTACATGAGAAATGTTCTTTTGACTTAGTGAAGGAAATTTGGAAATAGAAATTTTAATTTTTAATTTGGGAAATTTTTACAAATTCTCAAGAGCTAAAGTGAAAAGAAAAGAAAATATGGAGTACTTTTGAGAAATGACCAAGTAGGAACCCGAGAAGAAGAATAGAGCTTATGAGAATGAATTATGAGTCCGATACCGAAAAGATGATGGATTCGAGGTTAAAGTGGTATTTGAGACATCGAGAGGGATTAAAGTGAACAAATCTTATAAGCTAAGGTGGCTATGAGCGATTTTATCTAAAAAGAAATTGGTGGGGCCCACGCGTATACATTTTCTTTTCTTTCTCTCATTTCTCTCATTTCTCCCGTAGCTTCTCACTTTCTCTCTTGATTACATCCAAGAGAATTTCTTCATCAACCATTCATGCAATTTTTGCATAGGGAAGGAAGCTATGAAAGTTAGGATAATTGGTAAGTTGATTTTCTGCTTCTTCTTCCTCTTATTACAAGACCAAATCCTTGGTTATCATTTTACAAAATTTTTGTAGAATATTTTAAGGGATGAATTTAAGTGTGGATGTTAATCTAAAACATTCCTAGGTGGTTTATGATGTTATTAGAACAAGAAATTTGGAGAAAACTAGGAGAAATTCGTAGAATTTGGATATTTGAAAAAAGTTAGTGTTCTTGATGAAAATTTGAGATTTGAGCTTGGATTATTGGTAGAAATTGGGGGTTTTGGTGTTAAAACACCCCTTAGACATTAAGGATGAAAACCCATGGAAGAAATCAAAAGAAATGTTGTTTTAGATATGATTTTAGGATTTTTGGATGAAAAACACGAAGAACATCGAAAATTTTCCCCAGAAATTACTGTTCACCGAGAAAATTTTTTTCAGATTTTCTCATTACTGTAGCGTTGACTCGGTCAACATTACTGTAGCTGCGTTGACCGTTGACCGTTACTGTAGCATCAGTTTTTTTTTAATATCATTGAAAAGCTCTTTGAGTCTAGTTTCCAATGGTATAAGTTTCATCTGGATATTCATTACCAGTTAGGAGTTATGATTTGAGAAGTGGATGAAGGTCGAGAGTAGTGGTAGGAAATTTCTCTATTTCGTAACCTTGATGGTTTTTATCTGGTTACAATAGGAATGGTCAAAGTGCAAGGTGGGAGTGGCGAGAGCGTGAAATCCAGGTGAGTGGGTTAATACTTGCTATGATTAAATATCTTTGTTATTGACTTTTTGCATCATAGTGAAAATATGTTGTATATCCAAGTTTGAAGTGGATGATGTGGGACAATGAGGCATAAACAATTGTGGAACTTGCCTAGTAATGTATATAATTATATTTTCTTATTTTCTCATGAATGGAGGTAATATGATAGATTGTGAATGACATATGAACTGAGTTGAAATGTGTTATACTCTGATTGTTGGGTTCATTCATATACGGATAGTTGAAGTATGTTATTGTTGAACAATTGTTCTATATTATGAGTTATTATGTTGTATACATGCCATGTTGCTGGAACCATATTGATTATGTTGTGACTTGAATTGTAAATGACTGAGTTGTGTATGTGGCTCATGATTATGATTGAGGATGTTCTTAGATGTGATTGTGATTGTGTTTGACTAGAAAGGAAATGCATGGTGGTGCACCCCATGGAGAAATCTACATGAAGCTATAAGGGTGGAGAATATACATGGAGCGATAAGGGTGGATGCGGCGGGGGCCGCAGACAACGATTCAGAGGTATTCTGGACGACCCGGTTGGTACGGGAAACGTGTGAAATTGATTTCACTGTTTGCTGTTGTGAATTATTTGAATTATGCTGAAATGTATTTGATTTACTTGGATATTGTGGTGAAGTATTATGAATTATATTATCATTATGATGTATGATATTTTTTTGTCATAGTGTTGTTTTGTCTGCTCACTGGGCATGTGGTTTGCTCATACCCCTCTTATTAACATTTTTTCAGAGTTGACAGCTGAAGGTAAATATCGGTACAAGGAATTATGGATCCTTAGTCCATGATTACCTTTTCATTTGTTCAGGATAAAGGTATAATAGTTAAGTTTTATTCTAAGTTGTATAAATCTAGAAATCTTTGTAATCGGGTAGGTTCATTAAGTGATGTAATGTGAATGATTGTAGTGCGTATAGAGAACTCGGTTTGGTTGCATGAAAAAGAATGGTATGATGCTTAAGAGAAAAATAGGCTTACGGAGGTGAAATGAAATTCACTTTTCGTGCCGGTCACGTGCTCAGATTTTTGGGACGTGACAAAAGCCCTTGACGATGTTCACCTAATCCATCGTATCTACCGTAGAACTCACATCCACGATTTGATATAATGACCTTAATTTTCTTGTCTAATTGATTCTCAACTTTGGCTTTGAAAACCTTGAACATGTCTAACGACTGAGATTTCATATGTAATAGATACATGTACTCAAATCTAGAGTAATTGTCGTTGAAGTTGATGAAATATCATTGTCCATTCCTAAAAATTGTAAGGAATGGACCACATATAAGTTATATCAACTCCAAAGTCTTACTAGCTTTAGTAATACCTATTCTCCTAACTTTAGCTAGTTTGCTCTTAATACATTCAACACAAAATATCCATATTATCAATAGTGGATACCTGTAGAATGTTCTGACATAAGCTTTGCATTCTCCATTTAGAGAAATGCCCCAAACGCCTATGTCATATTCAATCAATCTAGGCTTAGTACTAAATTTACATAATACATTTTCACATAGCTATCAGTTTTCCTCACATATCTGAACTGTAAAGATTATCAATTAATGAATTAGAAACAATCATTTAGAATTTAAGAAAACACTAAATGTTTCATTACAAAATGAACAAGGATACTTATATTTGTTCAAACATGAAACATAAAACTAATCCCGTCCAAAAGACGGTACAACAAAAGTGTTGTCTAAATCTAATGTTTGTTATTCCCTAAAGATAATCTAAATAAGCTAATAGATTCCATAGCCTCATGATTGCCATTACTCATATAGATGTATCTTTCACAATCTATTGGCCTTTGGACGCTTATGCGATATTGCATAGATACACTTGTGTGAATAGTTGTACCTGAATCTACTCACCAAGTATCATTAGATACTAAAACTAAATTAACTTTAGTATTGACAAAGTTAATATGTATACCCTTTGAACTAAATAGTCTTTCTCATGAGTTGTCTTCCTTTTATTAGAGGAAGTCTTAGTACCAGAAGAGGATGCTAAGTGAACATTCTCATCCTTGACATACTTTAACCTCTTTTCCTCTTACACAAATTGAGTTATAAGCTTATTTATGAGCATTTAAGAGAAAGAAAGATTAAAACCAAAAGCATAAGTATGATGTACTCCCTTTACGTTTCTCTTACCCTTGTATCTCATTGAAACTAGTTAAGTCAAAATAGTGCTAGTTTTGACCTTTTAGGAAACTCTTAGCATCACTCTATTCCACAATCCCATCACGAATGGATTCTAGAATGGTGTTTTGTACAATTTGTAGACTAATGCAATTTGAACGCTCGTATTTCTCAAATGCAATTATCTAAATAGTAGTACCACTACTGATCAGTTCTGCTGGGCGTTCAACCCTTAATGCATCGTCTAAATCTGAGCAACCAATATTATCACAATGTGTTCTTTTCATCCTATTATTATTCGTGCAATTAAGCACAAGAATAATATTAATATGGAAAATATGTTTATAGTGGCAAATACTATAATAGAACAACAAATAGCATGCTCAAGATAACACATGTATGTATTTAATAATACACAAGCTCATATATATACATTACATACAAAGTATATATCAACTTGTACATGTAAAACACAATTTTTCTATTAACACAAATTAGAGATATAACACATTATACACATATACACACAGGGGTCTTAATCGTATTTAGAGATGTCTAGTACAACAACACTTGTTAGTCTTTAGACAGAACAAATGCTTATAAGTGGCATTCTCTACACAAATATAGTTAACCAATGATTAAGCTCATAAAAATACTCATATATATTCATCAAATTGTACATGTGAAACATGACAACTCTATTAACAGAATTAAAGTATATATACAATAGCCACATGTACATCCAAAGTTTCAGTCATATTTTTAGAGATGCCTAATACATTAACACATGTTAGTCTTTAGACAGAACAAATGTTTGTTAGTGGCACTCTTTACACAAATATAGTTAATCAATGTAGAACTACCACACTTACTTAATACATGTTTTCCTTTAGGCCAACTCTTATCAATCAAGTTTCTCAAATTAGTCATACAATGATTAACTAACTTAAGCCTTGCCTATTAAACTCATTTAGGATATCTAACATGCATAGGCTTTTACAAAGTTTTCTTGTTAAAATTAAGTCAATTTTACATAAATTAGCTACTTTGGTAACCATATAGTTTACATTCACCTAATTCTAGCAAGAAAACATAATTTAGATTGATTAGAATTCATGAGAAAAATCATTTGATGTGATTTGAAATTGTTATTATTTTTAAAAAAATGTAAATTTTTTGGATGAACAGTAACAGTCAACGCTACAACATCACTAAAGTAACTTACAGTAACTATACAGTACCACTACAGTAATTGTACAATATTGCACAGTAGCTACTACAGTTGCAAAATTTTGGATTTTTTTTGAATGAACAGTATTTTTTCTGGAAAAATTTTTAGAATGAATAATAACGTTCTTTATTCAAAAATCTCAAAATCACATCCAAAACACCATTTTTATGAATTTTAACTCAAACATATTCAAAAAATTGATTGAAACTTGAATATAATCGATGAAAAAGACTCAAAATTTCTCAAAATCACATTTAATTAGGAAATATCAAATTCTAGAGTTCATCGCAAAGAATCCTAATTGCAAAAATTTCTCTCAAATTTGATTTGTTCTTTGAAAAAACTTACATAATTAGGTGCGAAATTAATGTATAATCAGATATTTAACACCAAAGAACCCTAAAATTTCCTAATTTTACCAAATTTAAAATTTATACACACATAAAGTTCTTACAAAAAAATTTAAAAATTGAACTCAAATTTGAATTTTTAAACTCAAAAGGTTCTTACTCCTTATCAGAACCTGGATCTGATACCAATTGAAAGAAAATTAAGTCAAATAATCCAAAATTATAAAAACTTAAAGTGCGAAAAATACTCTAAAATAATTATATCGCTTGTTGATCTTGATAAGTACTAAGAACACTATAAATACACGAATAGGGAACGTACCTTGATTCACTGCAAACTCGAACATAGATAAAAAAGGTACGCTCTTTTAGGAAGATATAAGAGACTCTATCAATCTTTGGTATGATAAAAACACAAATGAACTCTCTTTCTTCTACCAAAGGTTTGTCTTTTCATATAACTCAAAGAACTACTACCCATAATCATCTACCAATGGGTTGACTCATGAGTCGACATATAAATTGACCATTTTATAATAATACCCTATCACTGTTATTATGTAGGTCAAAAATTTACACATTTAATATTTTCACTAATACCATAGACTAAAATAAATATATATCAAATAAGTCCATTAACATAAAATACAAAAAGATTTTATTATGGATTTAATTAAAGATAGCACCCAAATATATATGTCCCAAAATATGCATAAATATAGAATATTAATATGTCAGTCCACTAAAATAAATTGTCAGTGTTAAACATTATTTATAAAATAAATAATATATATATATAATATAAAATAAATATTGCCAACAAATTATATTTAGTTCACATTGTTTAAATTTTAAAAATATTCTAATAAGTAATTAGTGAAGTAATATTGACAAATAAACAAAACAAATAGTACATTTTATTAAAATATTAATATAATTTATTAAATTAACTTTAAATAAATGATAATAAATAATAATAGTACACTAAAAAATAAAATATAAAATATATGATATTTTTTATAATTATACATCTCAAATTACATTTACATACCAACATCACATTTATATCAAATTACGTTTGTCTAAATATTTCTTAAATATAAATTATATTTATCTAAACTTAAATTTTTTTTAATCACATTTAATTCAGTCTAATTTATTCAACCGACGTTTGTCCATTAAACGCCCAAACACATTTTTATTTCTCATGAATTGACAGTCCAATCAAAAACGCGCTGAAGGCCTAAAAGTCAAACAAGCTCTTTTATTCCGCGTCAGATTTCTTGCTAACGTTTGATACGCCGTGAGAACATAGAAAAGAGAAAGATTATAGAAATAAAAATAAAATATTTTATTAAAATATTCTAATTTAAACAATAAAAAATAATATTTTTAAAAAATAATTTAAATAATTTGACACTATTTATTTTTCTTAATTCGTTAAGGCATCCAAAACATGTTGATATTGTACCACGATTTGACATGTCATGTGAGGACCCATCTTTAAATTCTGTCGGTCACCTACAACTTTGACAATTGACACCACTTCTTTTTGGGTTGGAGATGATTCATTTGGTAAGATTATGATATATATTAACTGGATCAATCTAATCATAAAATAAGCGTTTTTTTTAAGTATTATTGATGTTTTCAACTTTAACTTATAATTAGTTTCAAATATATTTTTGATTTTAACATTATTTAAATATTTAATGATAAAAATTAATTCTATATCTTGTGTAAATTAACACCTACTAACTTATCTAAAGTAAAATAATTATTATTTTATTTTATATTTATTTTTTTATTTCATATTATATCTTATTATTTTTATTATTATTATTTTAATCCTACGTGATAAAATTATGATGAAATAATAGATATTAATATTAGTAAGATAAGATATTATGTCAATATTTAAATGTTATCAATGACATAATTAAAATTAATTAAAATAATATAAATTGACACAGTCACACAAACTAAGAATCTTGATTATAATTAAAGTCAAACTTCAAAGCCATAAATAGTATTTTTACTTTTCTTTTTTGGTTTCAAAGAAGGTGTAATGTCTCAAAAAAGGAGAGTGAGAAAGAATCATGAAAGAGATAGAATCTAAAGTCATTAAAAACCCTTGCCATTGACCTAAGATATACTTGCTCAAGCATGCATGTTTACGCATTCTCATTGTTGAACTCTTGTATATATATATATTGGCTTACCTATCGGAGTATAAATAGGGATCATTGACTCTCTTAGTACATACTCTATAAGTGATGTCAAGTTTTTAATATGAGATGGTGATTTTATTCTTGAGATTATAATATATGCAGCTAATTAATTATTTTCGGAAGGAACACATTTTATACAAGAAATTAACTTCATAAATAGAGAGTTTATAATGAAGAATATTTTTGCAATATTATCAAATCTTTGAAGAATTATATGATATTTTAAAAACAAATTAATGGGATATTGTGTGTAATTTTGGTAAACTGGTGGGAGAATAATGTAATTTAATTTAGAGTAAATTAATGATCTAGCTAGTAGCTTCATTTTCAACTGAGCCATCAAAATATAATTTTTTTTTATTTAGCCCTCCGAACATTTTCTTCAAATCAAGATTGTCATTTGGCTAATTAAAGAAGAATTTTGCATAACTGTTAATTGACAATATAGATATGCCCATGTGCCTTCAACCCTAAAACAATGCCGATTTAATTTATAGCAATTAGCAAATATAGATTTCGACTATTTTGATTAGAGAATTTTTTTTTTGGAAAATAAAAAAAAAACTGATCTTTGTAAAACCAAATTAAAAATTAAAAATATTTTTTGAAAAAAACTAAATCAGTAAAACAAATTAGTTAACGATAAAAAGTTTGTTGGGATTGGTTGAAAAATAGAGTATCACATTGCTTGAAAACCAAAAAGAGAAGTGTGAAGAAATTAGTCTCATATTGTTTGGATCACAAAGTGGAAGGAGGTGCCATGACTATATAAAAGAGCCAAAGCCTTAGTTTCTAAGTGCACCAATACAAAAATATTAGCTTATATTTAGTTTTCTCTTGTACTCTTGTTTTAGGTAGTGAAAGATGTAGATTAAATACATGATTAAGAGTGTGAATGTATTAGGGTACCAGATATTTGAGAGAAATTTCTGTATGTTATAAAAATTTTCACATAGTATTTTCTTTTTATTGTCTTTGACAACAATTGTGGTTTTTTCTCCGATTTTAGAATTTTCATGTTATTTTCTTGTGTTGTGATTGTGTTTCTATTTCTTTTTTATTTTTCTAATTTATTTACGCCAAGGTAATTTTCAAAGGAGAAATGAAGTTTTTCCCAACAAATTTTTCCTTTATGGCCAGCCAATTTTTATATAGTTTATTGAAAATTCGAAGGTAAACGAAGATCCACTATTTAATTTATTCCTTTTATTGTCCAGTTATCTTACCAAGAATGCTCCCTTTTTTATTTTCCTTTTTTTGAAGTTCTGCAGTATAAATGCCAATTCAAATTAAAATATAGAGTAGATTATTGATTAAGCTCCTAAAAAATTAAGGTTTTTCAAATTTAGTGCTTCAAAATTAAATGTCTCAATTTAGTTTTTAAAAGATTATATTTATTTTAATTTGATCTTTTTCGATGTTAAATTACAAAATTTATTGTTGTTAAATCTCAAAATGTTTATTATTAAAATTTATTTTAACAAAATGAGAAACTAAATTAAAATAAATAATTTTTGAAGGACTAAGTGCTTGTTTGGGAGGACGTTCACGTTGCCGCCACCACGTTTCAAAGCTACTCAACCACGTTTGAAGGATTCATGGGATGTTTGGTAGCAATGGCAAACCGAGGTAGAGAGAACTTGGTTGGCAAGAATTGGTGGTTAACGTGGTTGGCATGGAAGCTTTATTTTGTAGCTTCTTTGTTGCATTCAATGTGGTTGGGCACATGATTTATTTGAATACCCTCTTCTGCCCTGCCTCTTGTGTTTATTGTTTGCTTCTGGATGTCCTCCTGTCTGTGAACACTTCCCCTGTTCAAGATCGAGAAAACAGGGGAGGCGGAGGAGGGATGGGGAGACTATTGATTGGGGATGGGGGAACTGGAGAGGGAGAGATCCGGGAGACAATGGAGAGATGGAAGAGATACAGGCGAGAGGGCGTGAGAGAAAGGCGAAGGCAGTTGATTGGACTGGGTGGACAGAACCAAAAAACAGGGCATACGAGGGAGAAACCGAAGAGAGCATGGCAGGGACCAAAGTGAATAACATTAAAAGTTTGTAGGAGTAGTTATAATTTTAGGAAAATATATATTTGTCACCTATGGACCTAGATGACACTAATTGTGGTCTTAGAACATGAAAAAGATAAAGGAAAAATTATTACCAAGGACCTAAGTGAATAAAATTAAAAGTTTGTAGGAGTAGCTATAATTTTAAAAAAAATATATATTTGTCACCTATGAACCTAGATGACACTAATTGTGGTCTTAGAACATGAAAAAGATAAAGGAAAAATTATTGACAAGGACCTAAGTGAATAAAATCAAAAGTTTGTAGGAGTAGCTATAATTTTAGGAAAAAATATATTTGTCACCTATGGACCTAGATGAAACTAAATGTGGTCTTAGAACATAAAAAAGATAAAGGAAACATTATTACAAAGGACCTAAGTGAATAAAACTAAAAGTTTGTAAGAGTAGCTATAATTTTAGGAAAAAATATATTAGTCACCTATGGACCTAGATGACACTAATTGTGGTCTTGGAACATGAAAAAGATAAAGGAAAAATTATTACTAAAGACTTAAGTGAATAAAAAATTAAAAATAAATTTATTAATTAAAAATAAGTCATTAGTGATTAATTTATAATATTAGACAAATAAACAAAAAATTAAGTTTCTTTTAAATAAATAAGAAAAATAATAATGATACATTAAAAAATTAAATAAAAAAATTATTAAGTTTATGGTAATTATACATCCTGAAACTACGTTTGTAATTCAACATCCAAACATCATGTTCTACCCTAAATCAAGTTTCATTGCCTCAAACTACGTTTGCCCAAATGTCTCTCAAACATAAATCACATTCATCCAAACCTAATTTTTTACAATTATATTTAATCAAACCTAGTTTATTTTACCCATATTTAATTCACCGGCTCCCAAACACACACTAATTTTCTCACAGCTTCGTTTTACATTTAAAGCCACATTCCTGATTTTACGCTTGAACTTGACTGTCAGATACTTCACCTAATGTTAAGAGTAGAACATTCAACTATATATAAGTCAACAAAGCCACGGGAACTACATCTTCCATTAACTATGATAATTTCCACTTTGTTTTAATCCTTCTTCCTCCATAGTCCTTATTTTTCTATAAAATCAAAATTTTAGGCGCTATCATTATCTACTTTATCTTATTTCTTCAGAAAAAAAATTAATAATTACGAAAAATTATAAACATGACAGATACAATTTTAAGAAATTTAACTTATAATATATTATTTAATTACTTTACTTAGATGTCTTAAATAATTATACTTACAAATTTAATAATTATACTTACAAATTTGTGCACGAAAGCAGCCAAATTGTGTGTCCAGTGGACCAACTGAAACATCCACACTAAGCTCTAAGCAAAACAAAATGAAATGACCTTTCAAGTTGGTGAGATGTGTTTTGGCCTTTTTTTTTTTTTTGCCCTACTTTAACTAGCATCCTGCTCGAGTCATCCTCCTCCTCATCATCATCCACTTCATTATTATTCACTTCATCACTTTCCAATCTCAATCCCACTGGCCACTCCCCCTTTTGACCCATTGAAACTGAATTCTGTTTCTCTCTCTCTCTCTCTCTCTCTCTCTCTCTCTCTCCTCTCTGTATGTCAGTATGTGTGTGTATTTGGTATTTGGGTGCAATATTGTAAATTTGACGTGGACAAAAAGGGTAATCCACAAGAAATCCATTATTTCGTGGTGGACAAATACCGGGATCCCAATTATGACCTCATCATCCATCAACATTTAACCTGTGTAAGCAAACATGCAACAACTAGTATTCCTTCCATTAACGTGCAAGAAAAATAATTTTGATAAAAATAAATTATTCTGCATTCTATTCTTATTTAATTACTCTCGCGCGCGCGCTCGCTCACAAGGACATTGGGGTTGTAAAGTGTAAAAAATGGTTAGGCCATAGCTCACTGGATACCGATATATATAACATATATATCGTACAAGCTAAAAGCACATCTACGATTTATCATCACCTTGTCCTAATTCCAATTCGTCTTTTCTTCACCCTTTTTCTTGCATTCATTCATCAAAAGCACCACACGTCCACACCACCACCTGCGAGCTTTTCTGTTTTCACACGGAACTATCACTGGCCCAGCAAAGTTAAATATAAGAATATTAAATAGATAAGAGAGAGCGATTGAGCTTTCGCCGTACATGTCTCTCTCGGGATTCTACGTTGATATAGCCTAGCGGCTGTAGCTTACTCACAATTCTTGTCGTTCTTCGTGGGGGGTGATCTCTCTCTCTCTCTCTCTGGGGTGATCTCTCTCTCTCTCTCTCTCTCTCTCTCTCTCTCTCTCTCTCTTTCTTTCTTCCTCTTTAGAAGAGGTGAAGCTTGTTGAATGTTGAGCTGCTGCATCTTCGATCACAGGCTGCGCATGCCAATCTGTGCCGACTCAAAATATAAAAACACGATTTCGGATAAGCCTGGTCAGTTTTCCCTATGTTGCATCGTTGGTTCTCTTTCTTTCCTGAATATTTTGAATTTTAGTCCTGCTTTTGTCTTTTCAATTCTTGGATAACTATATATAACATACAGGGTGAGAGGAAGTTCAAGCAACTCTCTCTCTCTCTCTCTCTCTCTCTCTCTCTCTCTGTATTCTTCGTATTTCGTGTTGGTAAAAATCCGTTTGTATGCATGTGCAATGTGTTCGCAGAATCTGTCTCCAAGTATGCATGAGATTCTCTTCGTCTCCTACATGGTGAAATGCTTTTCTTTTCATGATTTGATCTCTCCTGTTTAGCTTCATACGGACTTCCTCCCTTCATTTCGCTTCCTCATCTACACATCCTACTCAATATGACAATCACGCAGTTGATCAATGAAATCTCAGCTTCATTTTCAGCATCAGGATCGTCAAATACCCTTCTGCGGACTCTACGAAAATTGCCTGTATTGGAATTGGTGGCAATTTGCCTAAATTTAACTCTTCTTCTTTTATCTCTGTTTATTGTCTTGACCAAACGGATACTTCTCTACATCCGTCCTCCTCGAATTGGTAAGGATAATATCAACGGCAATGCAAGCCCAATTCGGCGTCGTATTGATGGGGAAATACATGACGTTCACACCAGTACGGTGTTCAAATTGTCATTGTCCTGCTGTTTCTATATTCTCTTCGTGCAAGTGTTGGTGTTAGGATTTGATGGGGCTGCTTTAATCAGAAGAGCGGCTGATGGGAACACTGTGGACTGGTCTCTTCTTTCTTTGCCAGCTTCACAGGGCTCGGCTTGGATCGTATTAAGCTTCTCGACTTTGCGATGCAAATTCAAGATGTCAGGGAAGTTTCCATTCTTATTGAGGGTTTGGTGGTCTTGTTCCTTTATTATTTGTTTGTGTACTTTATATTTTGATGGGAGAGAATTATGGATGGAAGGTCCAAAACACCTCAGGTCTCATGTAGTGGCAAATTTTGCTGTTACTCCAGCTCTTGCCTTTCTGTGTTTTGTTGCAGTTAGGGGTGACACTGGTATACTGGTTCATACCAACTCTGATCTTCAAGAGTCATTACTTCCTGAAGAAGAACCAGGTTGTCTCAATGTTACACCTTACAGTGATGCTGGGCCTTTCAGCTTGCTCACTCTTTCTTGGCTAAACCCGATTCTTTCCGTTGGAGCAAAGAGACCTCTTGAGCTTAAGGACATTCCCCTTCTTGCACCGAAGGATCGAGCCAAGACCAATTATAAAATTTTGAATTCTAACTGGGAGCGGTTGAAGAGTGAAAATCCTTCTAAGCAGCCTTCGTTAGCATGGGCTTTAGTCAAGTCATTTTGGAAGGAGGCAGCTTGTAATGCAATCTTTGCTGGCGTGAATTCTTTAGTCTCATATGTTGGTCCCTACATGATAAGTTACTTCGTTGATTACTTAAGTGGTAAACAGAGTTACCCTTATGAAGGGTACGTCCTTGCGGGAATTTTTTTTTGGGCAAAGCTTGTGGAGACCTTGACTACTAGGCAGTGGTATCTGGGGGTGGACATCTTAGGTATGCGTGTTAGGTCAGCTTTAACAGCAATGGTATATCAAAAAGGACTCAGACTCTCGAGCTCGGCCAGACAAAGTCACACAAGTGGGGAGATTGTTAACTACATGGCTGTTGATGTCCAGAGGGTAGGGGACTACTCTTGGTATCTTCATGACATGTGGATGCTTCCCCTGCAAATTATTCTTGCCCTTGCTATTTTGTATAAGAACGTTGGAATTGCTGCTTTTGCCACATTGATTGCTACAATCATTTCCATTGTTGTCACTGTTCCTGTGGCTAGGATACAAGAAGCTTATCAAGACAAATTAATGGCTGCTAAGGATGAAAGAATGAGGAAAACATCCGAGTGCCTGAGGAATATGAGGATTCTCAAGCTACAAGCTTGGGAGGACAGATATCGAATAATGTTGGAGGAGATGCGTGGAGAAGAGTTCAAGTGGCTTCGGAGAGCCCTTTATTCCCAGGCTTTCATTACTTTCGTCTTCTGGAGCTCGCCTATATTTGTTTCTGTTGTCACTTTTGGCACTTCCATATTGTTGGGTAGTCAGCTGACTGCAGGTGGTGTTCTTTCTGCTCTGGCTACTTTCAGGATCCTCCAAGAACCTCTTAGAAATTTTCCAGACTTGGTATCGATGATGGCTCAGACAAAAGTTTCCCTTGATCGCATATCTGGTTTCCTACAGGAGGAAGAATTGCAGGACGATGCAACTGTTGTCTTGCCACGAGGCATTTCTAATATTGCCATTGAGATTAAGGATGGAGTCTTCAGCTGGGATCCTTCTTCATCTAGGCCTACCTTATCGGGGATACATATGAAAGTAGAAAGGGGGATGCGGGTGGCTGTTTGTGGCGTGGTTGGTTCTGGGAAGTCAAGTTTTCTTTCTTGTATCCTTGGGGAGATTCCTAAGCGTTCTGGTGATGTATGTTGGTGTACTCGAGCTTCTAGTTCTATCTCTGTTATTTTATTTGTCTATTGATATTTGAATATATTATTCTCATTGGTGACAGTAAAGAGGCTCATTTTGCAGGTAAGAGTGTGCGGCTCTGCTGCATATGTCTCCCAATCAGCATGGATACAGTCAGGAAATATAGAAGAAAATATCCTCTTTGGAAGCCCCATGGACAAAGCAAAGTACAAGAGTGTTATTCATGCTTGTTCACTGAAAAAGGATCTGGAACTCTTCTCACATGGAGACCAGACAATTATTGGTGATAGAGGTATAAACCTAAGTGGTGGCCAGAAGCAGCGGGTGCAGCTTGCACGAGCACTCTACCAAGATGCTGATATATATCTCCTTGATGATCCTTTCAGTGCGGTTGATGCTCACACTGGATCAGAATTGTTTAGGGTTAGTTTTTTTAGCAAATAGCGTCAAGTCAATGTTTTTGTTTAAACAAATTGGATATGGCGTAATCTATGATATGGAACTGCAGGAATACATATTGACAGCGCTAGCAGATAAGACGGTCGTTTTTGTGACCCATCAAGTCGAGTTTCTTCCTACTGCTGATATGATACTGGTATGCATGTCTGGGCTTGTCTTGAAATTTTAAGCATTTATGCAATAAAGTCCTAATTGATCTCTACACTTTGTTTCATGTGTTGTAGTTTTAAGGTTTTAAGTTTTAAGACCATATTACTAAGTTTTCACGCTTGAGAACTATAAGTTCACTGCATGATCAGGGGTTTCAGTTCTCACTGCTATTTTGATTTGATGCATTGTCCCTCCGTTCATATATTCTTTGGCTTCTTAGTTCTTTGTTTTATATTAAAATTAAAAATTGTGTTCAGGGTATTTACTACATAACGGAGATGATGCAGAAACGTTTTTAAAAGGACATGGATCTTTCAGTTTGATGAGACTGTATGACCGAGTTGAATTAAAGTTCCTCTATAGCATATCAATATGAAATATTGACGCTATTAAACTCATTAGGATAATGAAGAGTAGGTCCATACGAAACTGATCTGTGCACGGGAAGGATTTGCGATCTATGGAATCATTTGTAATTTATTTTCTCAATGTATATATCTAGTTTTTCCGGGTACTAGGAGGTGTCCTCTTTCCAATGTCTCGTGATTGATTATAAGGAGTTTTAGATTGCTTTTCACATAAACAAAGATCAAAGTTCTAGAAAAATTAAGAGGTATGATGGATCTGATATTTACTTTTCTGTCTTTGAAGGTTCTGAAAGAAGGCCGCATCATACAGGCAGGAAAATATGATGATCTTTTACAAGCAGGAACAGATTTTGAATCTCTAGTTTCAGCTCACCATGAGGCAATAGAGGCTATGGATATTCCAAATCACTCCTCAGACGATTCAGATGAAAATGTGTCATTGGATGCAACAGTTCTGAGCAATATGAAATCAATTCCTTCAGATATTAGCATTTTGGCAACGGAAGTGCAAGAGGGTTCATCGGCTTCAGATCAGAAAGCAATTAAGGAGAAGAAGAAACAAAAACGCTCAAGAAATAAACAGCTAGTTCAGGAAGAGGAGAGAGTAAGAGGTAGAATCAGCATGAAGGTGTACTTGTCGTATATGGCTGCTGCATATAAAGGCTTATTGATTCCACTCATAATTATTGCGCAAGCACTATTTCAGTTCCTTCAAATTGCTAGTAATTGGTGGATGGCTTGGGCAAATCCTCAAACAGCAGGAGACAAACCCAAAGCAACTCCTATGGTTCTTCTCCTTGTTTACATGGCCCTTGCTTTTGGAAGCTCTTGGTTTATATTTATTAGGGCAGTTCTGGTAGCTACATTTGGTCTAGTAGCTTCACAGAAGCTTTTTCTGAATATGCTTAGAAGCGTTTTCCGTTCTCCAATGTCCTTCTTTGACTCCACTCCAGCTGGAAGGATCTTGAATCGTGTAAGTTTTCTTTATTTTTTATTTTATTTTATTTTATTTTTTTGGCTTTATCTCTCCATCTATGATGTGCATCATATAATATGAGTCATCTTTATCCCACCAGGTATCAGTTGACCAAAGTGTTGTGGATCTTGACATTCCCTTTAGACTGGGTGGATTTGCTTCAGCAACAATACAGCTTATTGGTATTGTTGGTGTGATGACAAAAGTTACCTGGCAAGTTTTGCTTCTAATTGTCCCTATGGCTGTTGCTTGTTTGTGGATGCAGGTAACCAGAGAATTTTTATCAAAGCTTGAAAATGACAGAGAACTAAAATGACCTCCAGTTACATCCTATTTTTCTCTGCTTGCCACCTAGTATTGTGATCTAATGAATCAATTTTTCCACCTACTTATTCTGTTGCAGAAATACTACATGACTTCCTCAAGGGAACTGGTTCGTATTGTAAGCATTCAGAAGTCTCCCATTATAAATCTTTTTGGTGAATCAATTGCTGGAGCGTCCACCATCAGAGGTTTTGGACAAGAAAAAAGGTTCATGAAGAGGAACCTTTATCTTCTGGATTGTTTTGCACGACCATTCTTCTGCAGTATTGCAGCTATTGAGTGGCTCTGTTTGCGCATGGAATTGCTGTCAACCTTTGTATTTGCTTTCTGCATGTTATTACTAGTGAGCTTTCCACATGGAACTATTGATCCTAGTGAGTATTTGGTTTCATTAAGTTCGATTGTCTGCTTATTTTCACAAAGTATTTTCCTACTCCTGGAGAGATTAGAGCTCTAATCTCATCGTGGATTAAGTGGGGCCTCCATCTATATATCTGTCTTCAACTATGTAGTGTTTGACATAATTGTTTTGACTGTTCAACTGAAGCTCTGTCACATTAAATAGTCCAGTGATTTTATATAATTTAGTCTATGGTTACTCTTTCATTTTAAACTTCACAGAGGAAAGTGCTCAACTGATGGTGAATTTTGTTTGAAATGAAAATGCAGGATAAAATGTGAATATATATATATATATATAACGTTGCTAAACATTATTACTATTCTGTGTAGGCATGGCTGGACTTGCTGTGACATATGGCTTGAATTTAAATGCACGCTTGTCGCGGTGGATACTTAACTTCTGCAAACTTGAAAATAAAATAATATCTATTGAAAGAATATATCAGTACAGCCAAATTCCGAGTGAAGCACCAGCAATTATTGAAGACTTTCGTCCTCCATCCACATGGCCTGAGAATGGGACAATTGAAATTGTTGATTTGAAGGTACCTGGTTTGATTAGTTTCACATCACCAAGATGCTCAAGCTTATTATTTTTCCTTTGAATAAAAAATTTGTTCATGTCGTTTTTTTTAGAAGTTACATCTCACTTGTCTTCTTCTTCCCTAATTCTGTCTCTTTTAAGGTTCGTTACAAGGAGAATCTGCCTTTGGTGCTTCGAGGAATATCTTGTACATTTCCTGGTGGGAAGAAAATTGGAATAGTTGGACGTACTGGAAGTGGCAAATCTACCTTGATTCAGGCATTGTTTCGATTGATTGAACCGGCTGATGGGAGTATCTTTATAGACAACATAAATATTCTAGATATTGGCCTTCATGACCTCCGTAGTCGTCTCAGTATCATACCACAAGATCCAACCTTATTTGAAGGGACCATCCGAGGCAATCTTGATCCTCTTGAAGAACACTCAGATAAAGACATTTGGGAGGTTAGTGTAACTTGCATTGCATGGCTCCAATTATACAATTACACACCTTATGTACTCCTTCAGTGAACAATATATATTTTAATATATTATTTCAATTTCCACAGGCGCTAGATAAGTCTCAACTTGGAGAGATTGTACGTGAGAAGGATCAAAAGCTTCACACACCGGGTAGGCAGCTAGAAAATTTGGAATATAAAAGTGGAAGGAAAGTTTGAAGTTTTAACAAGTAACTAAAGTTTCATTATGTAATCTCAGTGCTAGAAAATGGAGAAAACTGGAGCGTAGGGCAGCGGCAACTAGTTTCCATGGGCCGAGCTTTACTAAAGCAGTCAAGGATACTTGTTCTTGATGAAGCAACTGCATCAGTCGATACTGCAACTGACAATCTTATCCAAAGGATTATAAGGACAGAATTTAGAGATTGCACTGTCTGCACTATTGCACATCGTATTCCTACTGTTATCGACAGTGATCTAGTTCTGGTACTTAGTGATGGTACGTAAATTTGCTTTTCATTTGGTTTCCTTTCTGTTATTTCATTTAGACACTCCTGAAAGGCTGAAAGATTTTATGGGGGCTGCAATGTGTGGGGTTGGGCAATACTCTGATAATTTGGAGGATACTTGACATTCATCGCCTTCTAAATTCTGCTTTGTTATATTATATTTAGTACAGATCATGAATCTCAGGTCTTGTCAATGAGTTCTTTTCTGGTTGCAGCATATTTAACTCATAAACGTGGTTCTTTGTGTTGGGTGGTTGGGATGGATTGAGTGTGATTACCCTTTTCGCTCACTAGATTGTGCCTATGAAGCGAATTTGTTGATACTTTTGCAGGTAGAATTGCAGAGTTTGACACTCCATCTCGATTATTAGACGATAAGTCATCCATGTTTCTAAAGTTGGTGACTGAGTATTCATCACGCTCAAGTGGCATTCCAGATTTTTGAACTAAGTGGGATGGCCACAAATCTTCAGAATTAGAAGCGGCAAAGAGCTGAGACAGATCAAATGTTGAACCTTTAGGGGTACCTCAGTTGCCACTTATGCATTCGGCGAATTCATAGACAAGAAAAATGGCAGAAAAAGAGGTGTTCGCTGCATGAGGGATCAAGCATTTCCAGTGAGAGGAATTTTTTTTTTTTTTTGTAGTTTGAAATTATTATCAGTTTGATTCATCCCCTTTAAAAAAATTTGAGGAATTCATCTGTATATAGCAATGTGCCTTGTAACAGATAAATAAGATGATCAAACAGTTATTTCGGAAATGAATGTATGCGCATCCAAATTGGGATATGATGTTCAATAAACTAGTTTTCAAAATCAGCTAGTTTCATTTTGTTTGGTTAGGGAATTGTAGAGGGTAGAATTGAACAAGTTTAGTGTACTCTACATTTATTGGACTCGAAATAAAAAGAAGGTAAATGATATTTGTTATCTTCTCTCTTCAACTTTTTGGCTATTATAATTGATCATGTGATTAGTGTTGTCTTTTATTATGATCGTTTCTAAGCAAATGAAGTACCCTTAAACGTAATGTCACAAAATCCATGTTGATGATCCTATTTTATCTCTCATATCATTATTTCAAACCACCTGAAATAATCAACATGGGTTGAGTCTAGTGGATTGGGCTAATATTTCACAAGATGATGAATTCAGTTTCGAATTTTTATCAGAAGAGATATTCACTTTTAGTGCCAGATAGTGCCTCAAGCAAGATTGTCTTTGGTGAAAGATATATGTGAAAAACCAAAAGAAAAAAAAAACACTTGAAATATATTCCATAGAGTCCTATATGATTGTTAAGCGGTTGGAAGCCCATACCTTGTTTGATAGGCGACAATTGCATCGAAGGAAAAGGAAAATTGGAGGGAAAGGCTCCTTCTTGCGTTTGGTGTGACGAAAAATGAGGGAGATTCCATCGAGTCAAAAGCAGTTTTCCATTCTGCCTCACTTTACGACCATTTCCATTGAATGGGGAAAGGAAATTCATTATTTTTTAATGGTGAGAATGACGTTTTATTCATTAAGGAGAAGTTTGTCCTCTATTCTATTATGATACTCTATCCCCTCGTCAATCTCTATGATTTTTTCTCCATCGTCTCTATGTCTCACCTCTCAATCTATGCTTTATTTTGAACTTTTTTCTCGTTGTCTCTATTTTATTGTGACTCTCCCCAATAAATCTCTCTTTGATTTTTCTTTTGTCGTCTCTGTATCTCACCTCTCGATCTGCACTCTATTTTGAGCTTCTTCCTCATCGTCTCTATTCTACCACAACTCTCTCCCTCTTGTCGATCTCTCTCTAATTTATCCTCCAGCATCTTTATGTCTCATCTCTGGATCTGTGCTATATTTTGAGCTTCTTTTGCCGCAACTCTCTCTGCCCTCCTCAATCTCTCTTTGACTCCTATGTGTCTCTGTGTCTCACCTCTCAAATGGCTTTTCCTTTTTAAAAAAAAAAAATTAAAAGGTAATTTAGTAAAATTATCCTACATCTTTCTTTTTATTTTTCTTAAAAAATTCATACAAAATAAAATAATAACTCATTTCCTTTATTTTTTTTTATGTCATACCAAACAATTTTTTTTCCTTCTTCCCTTTTCTTTTCTTTTTTATTTTCATTTTTTTTAAAAAAATTTTTCATGCCTACTAAACACTTGTTTATAATGTGAAAATATGCTTCCGATATTTTTGACTTTCTATGAAGGGGTTATGTTGCGCTCTTTCGAATTATGGACTGTTTAATGAGTAAATATGATTAAAATGAATTTGATTTAAATGTTTAAAGCAAGCTAACTTAGTTCCTCTAAGTAAATATCTATGTCGAAACTCTAATCAATTCATTGAGTTCATATTTCCATGTGCAAGAATTTTTTTTTGGTGAAATGGAAGTTAATATTTAAAAATGACAAGCAGAAATACAATTATATGTCCAAGTATCTCTTAGGAGGGAGGAGGAAATTATAAGAGTCATTAATGAGGAAATTATAACCAAGAATTTCTTCTTATATCAAACAAAGCATATTGACATAGCCCAAAAGGCCCAATTGATGTGGTGCAGTTTATGTCCAAGAGGAAATGGGCCTATTGAAGTTTAGCCCAATTAGCTTGTATCCAAATCCAAACACTGTCGCGTGCATCCTCCCAAGTCCCATCTAAACACGTCGGTGTCGCGAAATTCACTTTCCGGTCTCCTCTCCCTTTGTGTCTGTGACTGTAGCGCGGCAAGATGCAGGCCATTTCGAGGCGCATAGGGCACCAATCGCTGAAGTCCTCGTCATCGATATTGTCGCTGAAGTGCATTTATCCAATTTCCGATCACTGTGATGTCCTGTCTTCTCCACTTTCTTGGTAATTTGTGCGAAATTTGAGGAATAATGTGCTTAGCTCTCTCTCTATCTTGTCTGGAAATTGTTCATGCAGACTATGGAGCGGATCGCGAGCGTTTCGTATCTACCCTTACCACCAAGGGTGTGGGCCATCTTGTTCGCAAGGGTACTGGTGGAAGATCATCTGTCAGGTGACGCTGATTTAGACATTTCTCGTTGATGCATTGTTTGTATGTCGTCTCGTTTAACAAGTAGCATTGAATTTTTTCGAGATTTTTAAATTTGAATCATAAGGCTATCTTTTGGACTGTTTTTCTTTTCCCACATGAAGTATAGGGTTCAGAAGGGACTGTTGAAGAAATTTTATTAGCTTATACAGCTGGTCGTTGGATAGTTAAAGTAATGCTTGAAAGAGATTCTGTTTTGCAGTGGCGTTATTGCTACAGTATTTGGGGCGACTGGATTCTTAGGTCGTTATGTTGTCCAACAACTAGGTAAGTTTCAAGGCTGTATACAATGTTTCAGATAAAAGGTCACCAGAATATTGTTCAAAAAATATTTCATTGCTATATGTATTTTTTTGGGATGAAATTTGATCGTTTAATTGAACAAGGTTTTATGTTATTAATTCTGTTGTGGCTATTAAGTTTTATTTTTCTAAATTTATGGTATTGCATTTTTTTGGTAATACCATTCTCCTCTTCCAGCTAAAACGGGATCTCAAGTACTAGTTCCTTTTCGAGGTTCAGAAGATTCCCCTCGTCATCTTAAATTGATGGGTGATTTAGGACAGGTAATGTGAAATGGTATTTTACACATGTATAGAGTTCCCCCTGCCTCCACTTTCTATTTTGGTTTGAATGGAAAGTAAATGTTAAGTAGTGCTACATGCAATCATTATTGCCATGTGCTGTTTGTGCTAATTTTAATGTGATTCATATGCCCAGATTGTGCCAATGAAATACAACCCAAGAGATGAATCTTCGATAAAAGCTGTAATGGCAAAGGCTAACGTTGTTGTCAATCTTATTGGTATACAACTCATGTAATTCTGCACCTTGAAGGTGTTATAGTGTTGGAAAACATGACTTTTTGGCACACACTCATCCTGGTTGACTATGGCTGCTGACAGGAAGGGAGTATGAGACAAGAAACTATAGCTTTGAGGAAGTGAACCAAAACATGGCTGAGCAACTTGCAGCAGTACATTTCTTTCCCTTTGGTCTCATAACATATCTTGTTTTAGCATTTGAATTTATTGGCTTACTTTTTCTCGTTTTCTTGTACTTGCATGCGTTACATACTTACATGTGTAATATACAATGCCTATTTGTAATAATTAACATGTGCGCTTACTAGTTCCTAATAAGCAAAGGGATATGGTAGAATGCTCAAATAGTAAGCTGTAAGTTTCTAAGACGTTATTGAACTTGTAAGAGGCCAAAAAAAAAAAAAGTCAAAGCGTGTAGTTTACCATGATGGATTCCTCGAAAGTTCAGTTTTTATTATTAGGACCTCGTCAACTTGTGATCCAAGCATAGAAATCTGGAACATGTCTGAGGCCTTGAGGAAAGCATTAGATGTTAAGACATAGAGGTTTGAAGCTGTGTATGTACATGAGTTTCTGGCAAGCTTCAGTAGTTATTTTAAAATGGACTCAAGCTTTGCTCTTGAGGCTTGCAACAATTGTGAGATTTTATGTATAATTGGGCCAGTCTAGAGCCACACAAAGCTTGGCTTGGATTGAATATTTGTCTGGTCATAAAGTTTTGGTTGCTTTACATAATTAATTCTTTTTGTACTATATATGAAATTATTAATTGTTATAATCATAAATAATGTGAACTGATGCAGATATCCAAAGAACATGGTGGTATCATGAGATTTATTCATGTTTCTTGTTTAGGGGCATCCCCTTCATCTCCGTCCAGGATGCTGAGAGCTAAAGCTGCTGCAGAGGAAGCTATTTTAAAGGAATTCCCTGAGGTGCATTTAGTTCATTACTCTCTGATCTGGAATATGTTCATCTTGTGCCTTTATTTCTTGGTCATGGAGCATTTTGTTACCTTTGAGCAATATTAACTCAACTGGCCATCCACTTTCGAAGCTGAGCTTTGAAGGTTTATATTATCTATTTTTCCTTAGAATTTTTTAAGACGAAACCGATTGAGGCCTGGTTGTTTTCATCTAAAAAAAAAAAATCCATGAATAATAGAGATGAAGCTAAAGATCAGTCAATACATTGCTTTTAACAGCCAAGTGCATCACCTGTGTTCCTTATTCTATGAATAAATGATAAAAAGTGAGTTGTCCAATTTTTGTTGGGTTTTGAAGTTTATTTCCGTTTTGGGTTTTGACAACATGGTTGCTTTTTACCTTTGAGACACTAGCAGTCTCCTGAGTAATTTTTTGGGGTATAAAAAATACATTTTCTCTTTTTTAGGTGCCAAAGGACAAATATCTAATGTCTAATTAGTTATAAAGCTTGGGCACGCTTGTTTTCACAAGTGTTTAAATAGGACACAGTACCGTAAAGGCATACTACCAATGAATGTATGATTTTGTCAGAATTAGAAAAATAGAGGTACATAATGGCATACATGTGGGTGGTGAAGTAAAACCCGTTTTCATTCACAAAGTTGAAACATTTTTCTTGATTTTGTGCCCGAACTGTTGCATCCTAGTTTATGCTTGCTAGCTTGTAAGAACATTAAACTCAGAATTCTAAACATGTATGACTGCAGGCCACTATCATGAAGCCTGCTGGTATTATTGGTACAGAGGATCGGATTTTAAATCAATGGGCTCAATTTGCAAAGAAGTACAACTTTCTTCCATTGATAGGGGATGGAACCAGGAAGTATGTAGTATATCTGTCTAGCAATTAATTTGAGCTTCAACCTTTTATACTGCATAAAACTAATATGTGTCTGTGTGGTTCTGCCATTTGGCATTCAAATGCTTGTTTCTTGAAATTTTTGTAAATTCTGACGAATGATGTTGTTGCAGAATCCAACCTGTATATGTTGTTGATGTTGCTGGTGCACTGGTTGCAGCCTTAAAGGATGATGGCACAAGCATGGGAAAGATTTATGAACTGGGTGGTCCTGATGTATTCACAGTCCATGAATTGGTAATCTTTGCCTTCATCTCTTTGTTGCTGAATGACATGATATCTTTTCAAAACAAGAATTAGTACTTGCGTAGTAAATGAAGGAAGAGAAAATTGTTGAATTGATGTAGACTCATTGTGTGAATACAGGCAGAGCTTATGTATGAGACAATCCGAGAACGACCTCGATATGTGAAAATTCCTTTTCCTATTGCAAAGGTGTGTTCATTACTTTTTTATTACCGTGGTCTTGCCTACAGACTGTTGGAATGCCAGCAATGAACTTATTTCTGGCTTTTTGTGGTTGTTGTTTGAATTACATGTATGTATTTAATTGCTTTATTTGATGAATTAAATGTTCACAAATAAAATAAAATGTAATTCTAGTTGTCTCACGTCCATAGACTCTCATAGATACTGAATCTTGTATAATATTGATTGTGAGTGGGATGTAATTTCCTGCAAAATAAAGTTACAGTGTTCAGGTCAAATAAGATTTACTATGATTATGGCTGGGGAGCAAAATTTGCCCAACGCCTTAAACTTGCTAGTTAAAGTAGAAATAGATGTGTGCTAGTTTGCTGTACATTTATGTGCCATAAGGTGGTATCTGGGTAGCTGACTGTTACTCTTTACCAGTCAGCTATCACTTGGTCTGTCTTTAGCTCTGGATGTGTGTGATAGTCACTATCAATGATGGGAGATAAACCAAAGTTGGTTTGCTAATGGCTATAACAGTATATAGTTTAATTTCAGTAACTTGAATTTTTAACATTTTGTGGGGTATGATTTATTTCAGGCGTTGGCAACACCACGGGAAATATTGCTAAAGAGGGTTCCTTTTCCGATGCCCACTCCTATCATATTCAATCTGGATCAGATCCTTGCTTCGACCATAGATGATGTTGTTGCAGAAAATGGTAGTTCCAGTAATTTTTTCACGAGTGTTTTTGTTTCTTGATTCCAAAACCTGAGTATAGATTTTGTCTCATGTCCTTTTTTTTTTTTCCAATGGAATTTGCAGCTCTGACTTTCAATGATCTTGGAATTGTTCCTCATAAGCTGAAGGGATATCCGATTGAGTATCTTTTCTCATACCGCGAAGGAGGCCCACAATTTGGTACTACAATCAGTGAAAGAGCTTCTCCAGATTCTTATCCGTGAGACTTTGTATGTTTCATCCTGAATCATTTTTCAGTTTGTCTTATTACCTTTAATACTACCATTTCATTTTACAAGGCCAAAAGGCTCCGAGAAGCTTCACTTTTGTAGTATACTTCATGCATAATGTACAATAAGACCATGCTGGAAATAAATCTTGGTGCTTGTTTGTAGCATTTAATATGCTCTGCTGGATCAAATTCAAAGTCACAATTTTGTGACATATTAGTCCGATTGAGTGTCTAGTTAGATCTTACATGGTTGTGAGGTGACCCAGGAATTGATTGATATTTTTTAAATTGAAGGTGGATAGAACTCCCTCAACTATAGAGGGTATGTTGGAAGGATAGACTTAGTTTTGGCTTTATATAATACTGTTGTTAACTTAAATTTCTCTTAATGCCGCTATCCTCAAAGCCTTGATTTTTATGGTCTGAAACTTGAGGTGCCATAACACGACAATTCTCCAAACGAGGGTATTCTGCATTCTTAGTGTTGAACAAAATTTAAATTTTATGTTAATGTTGGACATCAACTTGTAATCGCTTTGATACCTTGTTTTCTGTGAATTGAGCTGTTAGCTTAAGGAATGTTGACTTAGTGATTAACCTATTTAAAAGACAACTGATTGAGGCGCCCTAACGTAATGTTTTCATCCTGAAAAAAATTCGCATCGAAGATGTAAATCTAGTGGTTTTATTTTGCATTAGGTGAACAGAATTATAGCCTAGTGTATGTGGTCTTAGAAGAGTTAGTGGTTGCCCACCTCTGAATAACGTAATTCGTTGATGCCCAATCGCAAGACAGTCTCACGTTATGGTTTCCTATCAAAATTAAATGCACATAAACGACGACTTTGTTAAAGGAGCCCGCGGACTCGTGTCAATTTTTCTTTCTTATTCCTTGACCTTTTTATCTTTTTTCACTTTAAATTCTAGTATTGTGAAAACGAGTATGACTCCGGAGATTGATTCATTTAATCAGTTAATTTGACGGGTTTTAGGATGAAAAAATTAATTCGTTCTAAGACGGGTTAATTTATTTAGCTTTTTTTTTTGGCCTGAAGGTTAATTTATTTAATTCACAGGTTAAATAAGTGTAGATGGATTTGTTCATAGATCCGCTAGTTAAAAAATGACATTAACAACGTTACTTCAAATTTAAAATCCTGTTTAGTTTAGTTATTTTTTATTTTTATTTTCACGAAAAAACAAGTTTAAAAATATGTTTAGTTTAGTTTAATAAAAACGTTTTCTTAAAAATATTTTTTAAAATAAGTTAAAATTTGAAAATATTAAAAAGATATTTTCAATATTTTAATAAATAAAAATTAAAAATAAAAATAAAAAATATTTTCATAAATCAAACCTTAAATATCTTATAAAAGGGATAACTCTGATACTTTAATACCATAGGGAACAAAACTTTCCCTGTACAACTTAGATTTAGACATGATACGCTGGTAAAACTAATCATGGCAAACATGGAAGCAATCTTTATAAATTACAGGAAAAAAACTAATGAACTCTTGTATACTCTAATCGTAATGCCCTTCTCACATCGTTGCCATGGTAGGACTTTTGTTGTCTTTTTATTTATTAGGTAAGATACAAAAAAGTTATTTAAAATAAATAAACTTTTTTCATTAACCAAAAAAAAAAAGGGCTAAAACCTGCATGTCAGCCAGTCTATTTCACAAACTAATTTGGATGGGTTTGAACTTTGAACTTTAGAAACGAGATAACTTACAAATCAAGTCTATTTACGCCCAACTTATTTACAATCAGTTTGTGACGAGCTAACTTCTTTGACAATTCTTTTTTTTTTTTTTTAATTTCCTCTAAGGAGGCATTCAAAGATAAGTTATAGTGGTTGCACCATCCTCTTTTGGTTAGAGACGAATTTCTTTGTTATTTGATCTCGGAATAATTTTTATCTCCATACTTTAATTATTAATTTCATTTTATATGAGTGTTAAACTTTTAATGTCTTTTTAATTACTAATATTATTTGAATCATAAAAAATTAGTCAACTTAATAAACATATAATACGACCTACTAAACCAAAAATTAATGTCTTTTTGTGTTTTTAACCTTCACCTCTCTCTTCATGAGTTATTAAGTAATAGATTAAATCAATTGTTCACAACGATAATGTAATATTTATATTTATATTTTTTTAAGATTACTTATTTAACATGTCATTAGTTTTATAACAATGTTATTAATCATTCATAAGACATTAAAAGTTTTTATAAATATAGATAATAAAATAAGAAAAAAGTAAAAACAATTTAATGTAAAGTTTAATGGTAGAAAAACAATATTTTTGTAACTTTTCGTTGTGTCGGTTAAGCTTTTGACAAGTGGACGATAACGCGTATATTAAGGAAATGATGTAGCCGAGATTTCGAGCGCATGAATCGACAATGAATCTTACATAATGACGTGGCATACTTTCATTGGTTAATTTCCTGTGAATGTGAAGACAAAATGGTGCGACGACCCAGATCTAGCCAGCTGTCCTCATTCTCTGGATCCCCGCTCACTGCCACTGATCACGTCACATGGCTACTATAAATAAATTTAATCTATTTTATTGTTTAATTATGCTTCTTTTATGTATTCCGTATTTTTTTTTCTAATAAATTTATGTTTTCTATGCTGTATTCATGGGCATTACTTTTGTAAATGTGCAACAATTATGATTGGTAAAGTATTCCGTATTTTTTTTTCTAATAAATTTATGTTTTCTATGCTGTATTCATGGGCATTACTTTTGTAAATGTGCAACAATTATGATTGGTAAAGAGCTAATGTACTTATTTTAAATACTATCTATGTATGTATATATTTCATTAATATATTAGTATGTTTTAAAAAGTGTGAAAGGTTGTCATTAAAAAATATTAGAAATATATGATTGTCTATAATAATCTAAAATATTATGTGTCAGACCGTAACATTTCAATCATATTATATGATACGTGACAAAGTATATCACTTTATTAGGAGGGAACCAAAGGTGAAAAGTTGTCTTATGTATTGTAACTACTATCAACAAAAAGAAGTATCAGTAGTAACATTCTTTTGTCCAAAAATATTATTTTTAATAATATTTTCTTTGTATATATAAGTGTCAAAACAATTTAAATACACGAGTTTAGTTTTTATATTATTATTTTATTCATTTATTACTCTCAAATTATGTCTCCTTTCTAATATTTTATTTTTCGCAATGAAAGTAAAAAGAAATATAATTCACATATGGAATAAATTCCAAATTTTACTTCTTTTTTTTTTTTTCACTTTTCTCGTGCACACTTAAAATTTTTTAGTTGTATAATAAAGATGTCGTTAATTCAACTTACGCATTAGTTCAAGTTATATCCTTTTATATGCCATCTTAAAAGTATACTTTTGAAATCCTCTTGGCATATATTACCAACAAAGAAAAAAACTTAAATATAAACAATCAAAACAAACTGTTAATGGTGACCGTTTCTACATTGGTTTTACTTCATAAAATTTTCAATTCAATAATATAAATGAAAAAAATATCAGTGAAACAATTTTGCAGTTTTGTAGTTTAATATGGCTCGAAACATATTAATTAAAACTCAATATATTTTGGAATATATATATATATAGGTAGGTTTTCACAAGTATTTTTACTGAAAGTAATGTTGCTTAAAACATTATTAGATATTAAGTACTAGCACATTCTTTTAGTGTAAATTTGAACTAAGGTGGCATATTGCAATTTACAATTAGTGTTCAAAGAATTGAATTAAAATAATTAGTTTAATTAAAAAATTATTGAATCAATTAAAAAATTGGTTTGATTTGGACCAATAAAATCAATGAGCGTTTGAATCGGTTTCAAACCAATAAAAATTAATTTATTTAACTAATTTAATTTTTTTGAATTTTTTTAAAATTTTTTATTAAATATTATTATGTATTTTAAAAAAATTTAAAAATTTAAAAATTTTAAAATTAATATATATATATAATATATCTACAATATTTTAATATTATAAATTTTAATTTTCGTAACATATATATTAATTATATTTTAAATATTATTAATTTAACAATTTAACTATTAACTCTTAAATTAATATCTCAATCAAATGTCTCTTTTGAGCGTTATTTGAAATCAACAAACAACTAAAACCAGCTTGTGCACACGGAATTTATCTAATATCTAAGTATAGCAGGTGAGGCGTTGAGCCTTTGATGGTTGAGAACACGTCCAAAAGTAAGAAACATAATACGACCCACATCGTGGAGCATTGAGATCGCCATCCAATGCTGAGCTTCCACGTGTAAATGGCGAATATGAGTCATGGTTAGCGTCTTCAAAATCCCGCTTTCACTTTGATTTATTCATCGGAATTGCCAATTCATGCAGACGGAAGTCACATCAGGAGGGATACAGCCTCGCTTTCGTGAAACGGACACGTCACTCCCATCTCGGCGCGTCTCTCTCACACGCAAGACACCGACATTTGAGACGACCCCCCGGCGCACGTTGCTAACGTGAACCTCTGTTTCCCTCTATCTTGCAGATTTATCGGTCTATTTTGTATGCTATCTTTCCAGTTTCTCTCTTGCTTCTTCTTTCTGGATCTTTGTCTGTTGCTAAACCTCTCTCTCTAAGTCACTGAGAACCTCTCTCTTCTCTCTCTTTCGAGCTGGCCTTGGTAAATTTATACTGATTTTCTGATTTGGATTCGCCAAATCTCGTTATATTGCTCCGAATGAGATTTACATGATCAAACAGGCCCGGCGATTTGTGACTTGTGTGGTTTTGGTGCTCTAAATTTTGCAACGCACTGTTTTTTCTGTTTTCATATTTCATTGACGTAGCTGTTGGTGTGTGAGATGGGATTTCGTTTTGGTTCTATGTCTGTAATTGACGAAATGTGAATTTCTGGCTGATTAGTAGAGATTGGGGTTGGGATTGGGATAAAATGAGACGCCGCCCTGCGGCGAGCGTTCTCCCTGAGCAAATGGAGAAGGGAACAGGGAAGAACCAGAATTCTCGGCTTTTCTGTTTGGCATCCCTGTCTCTATTTTTGTGGTTTCTGTTATTGTACTTTCATTTTGTGGTGCTTCGAGGTAGCAGTGTTGATCAATCCCCGAAATTGCAATCCGGTCCCATCAACCATGAATCTACCCCAGTCCGTGTAACCGATGCCCATCCTGTTCAAACTGTTACAGAAAAGATTAGCGTCCATGAAGTTCAAAGTTCCCCAAAAAATAGTGATGCCCGTCAGCTACGAAGCGATGAAATGATTTACCCTTTTATGGGAGCAATGAGAACTGCTGAGAACAAGAGTGATCCCTGTGGGGGGAGGTATATTTATGTGCATGACATTCCCTCGAGGTTTAATGAGGATATGTTGAAAGAGTGCAGAAGTTTGAGTCTATGGACAAATATGTGTAAATTCACCACTAATGCTGGGCTTGGTCCGCCACTCGAGAATGTTGAAGGGGTGTTCTCAGATACCGGCTGGTATGCTACAAATCAGTTTGCTGTGGATGTAATATTCAGCAATCGGATGAAGCAATATGAATGTTTGACAAATGATTCTTCTATTGCTGCTGCAATTTTTGTACCCTTCTATGCTGGGTTTGATATTGCTCGATATCTTTGGGGCTATAATATTTCAATGAGGGATGCAGCTTCGCTTGATCTGGTTGATTGGCTTATGAAGAGGCCTGAATGGGGCAGAATGAATGGCAAAGACCATTTCCTTGTTGCAGGAAGGATAACATGGGATTTCAGGAGACTGACAGATGGAGAATCAGACTGGGGCAGTAAGCTTCTGTTTTTGCCAGCGGCAAAGAATATGTCCATGCTTGTCGTTGAATCCAGTCCGTGGAATGCAAATGATTTCGCTATTCCATATCCAACATACTTCCACCCTGCAAAAGATGCTGATGTGTTCATTTGGCAGGACAGAATGAGGCAACTAGAGCGGAAGTGGCTTTTCTCATTTGCTGGAGCCCCACGTCCTGGCAACCCCAAATCAATCAGGGGGAAGATAATTGACCAATGTAAGCGGTCACAGGTTTGTAAGCTGCTCGAATGTGACTTTGGTGAAAGCAAATGTCATTC
Source organism: Biancaea sappan (assembly GCA_037074585.1). Taxonomy (NCBI): domain Eukaryota; kingdom Viridiplantae; phylum Streptophyta; class Magnoliopsida; order Fabales; family Fabaceae; genus Biancaea; species Biancaea sappan. The sequence continues at coordinate 48,344,150 of CM073496.1, read as the reverse complement.
TCCGAGCAGCATAATGAAGATGTTTCAGAGCTCGCTTTTCTGCCTACAACCCCAGGGCGATTCATACACACGAAGATCTGCTTTCGATTCAATTTTGGCTGGTTGTATACCTGTCTTCTTCCATCCAGGATCAGCTTATGTACAATATACTTGGCATCTTCCTAAGAATTTTACTAAGTATTCTGTCTTCATTCCAGAGGACGATATTCGTAAGAGAAATGTCAGTATAGAGGATAGGCTTAATGAGATATCTCCTGAACAAGTGAAAATCATGAGGGAGGAGGTCATTAGTCTCATTCCAAGATTAGTGTTTGCAGATCCTCGCTCTAAACTAGAAACTCTTAAAGATGCCTTTGATGTTTCTGTACAAGCAGTTATTGACAAGGTTGCAAAGTTGAGAAAGGATATCATTGAAGGTCATACAGATGAAAACTTCATTGAGGAGAATAGTTGGAAATACGAATTGTTGGAAGAGGGACAGCGCGAAGTAGGAGCTCATGAATGGGATCCTTTCTTCTCAAAACCAAAGGGGAGTGAGGATTCCAGTGATTCCTCTGCAGCAGCTGCAAAAAATTCTTACAAAAGTGAGCGAAGAGATCAATTAAAGGAAAGGTGAAATACATCTGCAAGGTTCTGAAATGTTGTAATTCAAACTCGGACTTAGGGAAGAATTGCAGGTAGAGATTACTGCTGGAATCTTGGTATGAGCTTATTGCGAAAGACAGGCTCCTTCATTCAAAACCCAGAATTGAGATATGATTTCTGCTTTATACACTTTTGTTATATAGGTTTTTTCCGATTTCCGCTTCTATATTCTCCTTAATCATTCCCCCGAAGTAGTTTGGAAGGTTTAATAATTTCTTTTATATATTATTTTTTGCCTAGACGACTCACACAGGAAATAAAAGCCTAAAGTGCGTTTATCGTTAATTGTAAACTTGAACAAGTCCAACCATCATTTTGTTCAACAGTATAGCCATCGAAATCTTAATTAGAATTGTTTACTTCAATGATGTAGCATTCCGAAGATAGACTGAAAAAAGGAATCGCCATTCATATCTTCCATATACTTGTGTGGTCAATCAATGCTGAGACCCTCTTTGATAAATATAGAGAGAGAAAAGAAGTCTTCTTGTCGACTCTTCCAGTTTGGCTGTCTGGTCCTGCTTTCATAGCTAAAATGAAACATCATCCAATCATTTCAGAATATTGGGTAACATAATTTTGCTTTACACGCCGGTGTGAATTTGGAGCTAGCTAGTTTGATGTAAGTAACAGAAATTATGAGCTGTTTCATTTTACAATTTTGTTTATTTCTCTCTTGTATTGTTTATGTTTCTGGCATTTTCTGTGGGAAAAGAAACGGATACATTGAATTCCAACATTGGCTAATTAAAATTATATCCTTAAGACGTTATTTCATTGAGTAAATTTGAATGAGGTTGAGGCTCGGATGGGTAAAATGACTCATCGTCTTTGAAATAAATTGCTGGAACTCGTACATTTTATGGGATGACTCTGTGGGGGAATTAATATTGTCCTTACCCTTGCTTCTGTAGTTCTGTTTTGTCCTTTTTGATACGTCCAGCATGATCTTTTTTTTTTTTTTGCATGCTATCTCAAAATGCAATGTTCGTTGTTGTCTCCCAACTACATAAGATGGCCTTCCTTGTGCCTCTAATTTAACGTCAATATGTGTTGCTATGTCTCTTTAACGTTGGCTGAAAGGAAAGTCAAACCTAGACAAGTAAGTTTCTGAAAGTCATTTGGACTTTTCTAAAATCTAGAGTCAGAATAGTGTATCGAAAGTACTAAGTATGAAGGTTATTGAACTAATTTTACAAATTATTAATTTGATGGAGATATTATGTACAAGATAATTAAATTAAACTACTTGTTAAAACATAAATAGACCTAATCTTACCCGATTTGGTGACTCTCGTGTAGAGGTGTGTCTCTGTTGCCCAATTGAGCGAACAGTACTCCTTGATTTGTATATCACAGATGAACAAGAGAAGAATAATGTTGTATGAGGAAACTCTGTGCCAAAGGTAATTTGGATTGGGTATGCCATTGTGAAAATCAAAGGTTTAAGAGAAATTGAAACTAACGGCTTCTTAAGCTTCTATTCCTCAATTCCGAATCATTTTCATTTCTATTTTTCTCTCTTTTGGTCTCTTAATCAAAGGATCCTCATGATGTAGAGCTCTTATAAATCAAGAGCCTCAAATTCCTCAGTAGCTCAATTTTGAATTCTCTCAAATGCCTTCCCCCTCCAAGTTTTCCACAAAATCATGCATCCCATCCCATACCAACCTACATATTCTGATACCACTAGTTATGGAACCTCGAATTTACATTTTCTTTCTCACTCTTTTCATCTACTACATTCTCACCATCCATGCTGAAACTCCTGGCACATAGTTCAACTACACCCACATGGCCCAACCAGCTCTCTCTTCACATCCAAGCTCAAATAGCATCTTTTCTTCATACAGCAAATAATTCTCTCCGATATGCATCTTTCTTCTCGACTCCTCTACTTATACTGTTCTGCCATGATGGTTTTGCAGCTGAGTTAACTTAGCCTGAGCTTGAACACTCGCAAAACTTCCCAGATGTTATATCCAGCAGACCAAACCAGAAGCTCCATATTCAAACAACCTATTCTTACAAGTTCTTGGGACTAAACCCTGCGAGAGAAGATGCGTGGAATCAATCTAAATTTGGCCGTGGAACCATAATTGGATTTGGGGTACTGGTACTGGAGTGTGGCCAGAGAGTCCCAGCTTCAATGATTCTGGGATGCCTTTAGTTCCCAACAAATGGAAGGGTATATGCTAGACAGGGAAGGCCTTTAACTCTTGCAATTACAACAGAAAACTCATTGGGGCAATGTACTTTGCAGCATGGCCTTTAAGAATTCCAGAATTTCTCTCACCAGGGGACTCTGGGGGGCATGGAACCCACTCTTCTTTGACTAATGCTGGAGTATCAGTGCCAGTGGCTAGTGTCCTCGGTTAAGCAGCGAATGTGGTCACAGGTATGTCTCCTCAGACTCACATTGCAGTGTACAAAGTATGGTGGTTCAATGGCTGCTATAACTCTGATATCCTAGCCGCTCTGGATTCAGCCATAAGAGATGGTGTGGAGTGGACTGTGGGGTGGACATTCTGTCCTTGTCTCTTGGTGGCTTCCCGTTACTTCTCTACGATGACAGTATCGTCATTGGAACTTTCCAGCATTGGAAAATGGAATTTCAGTGATATATGCAGCAGGAAACAATGGGCCGGCTATGTCTGTTGTCAATGAAGCTCCCTCAATTGCTTGTTGTTGCAGTTATGCAGACACACTAGATAGGAATTCCGAATACAGTTCACATGGGTATTGGCCAAACTCTCTATGGAGAATCCATGTGTCTTGGGAACCAACTTATGATCACAGGCAAGGAACTTGAGCTAGTTTATATGACTGATAGGGATAGGGAGAGTCAGTTTTGCCTCACAGGATCTCTTCTGGTACCTTAATGTTCTCTTGTCATGTTTCTATCCAAAGAAAAAAAAAAAAAGGTTCTGTTCTCATGTCAGTGGAATTACTGCTCTTACCCGCTCAGCTCATCAAATTTACAATTATGACAATAGTTGAAGTAACTTATCATTCAGAAAGACAATTACTAAATGAAGATATACCAGCAGGTATTATTGCCATGGGAGCTGGGCATGTGAATCCAGAAAGGGCTATGAACCCAGGACTGATTTATGGTATTATACCAAATGACTCTGTCACTTATCTTTGCAGTGTCAGATATACAAAATCAGAAATTTTCAGTACAACTCCCAAAAATGTGAGCTCCATGGGGGCATGCCGATGAACAGAGGCTTCAGCCTTAACTGTCTGAGTCTGTAATGTTGAAGGATGGAAAGAGTTCAGAGGATAAAGATGTTCAGGAGGCGACTAGCCAATGTGGGAAGCCTTAACTCCACCTTCTCACTGGAGGTTATGGACTCTGAAGGAGTAAAAGTTATAGCAAAACCCAGGCGGCTCACATAAACCAAAGCTTGAATCACAGGGTTAGGGCATTTGACATGAGTGAGGTTCCAACAGAGTCAGAACTCAAGCCCAATAACAGCGATTTGAAAACGGGGAACAGCAGTAAAACATAGCCATTAAGGTTGTCTTTAACCTTACTTTATCGGCATTATTGGCTCAGACACTTGCATGTCTTGCAAAGTTTACGTTGAGGTTTGTACTCAGTTTTAGGAGGGTGTGTTTGGAAAAAAGATGGTTTATCGAAAGTAAGCTCATTTATATAAACTAAATAATTGGCGAGAACAAATTTTAGTCAAAAAAGTACTTACCTTTCTGCAATTGGTATGTGTGATTATAACATACAAGAAATTTCCCGCTCCTAGGCTATAAAGAAACAGGAAAATTTTGGGATTGCAGGTGTAAAATGTTGCCAAAATCGTGTCATAAAACCAGGTTATATTCCTTTATAAGGCAATAACCCAAAAAAAAAAAAATACAATTACATAAGGTAGATGGACACGCATGAATAAGCTTTCAAGAAGAACCATCAATGATTAAACAGGTTGACAACATCTTATGTATATATCAACATGTTAGCAATACTGTAATGCTTGATGGGCAAAAGGAAATCCTTTAACCAATAGCTATACTAACTCAGTTCTAATAAGCAGCAGGATGGGCAAAATCTTGTAATTCAGAACTTAGAAGGATATGTATGTGAATGTGAATTAAATTTACATGCACACGAATCCACTACATTACTATATTACAAAAAGTCAACATCATAACAAATGGGAGAAAAAAATTGATGAGCAAAAGAAGAGAAAAGTTATCGCAATGACTCATTTTTTAATGAATTGCAAACCATTGGCATTAGAGTAGCGCTCCATGAATCTCATGAACCTATCCCAATCCCGTGGAGTACGCATTACATACTTAGCTTCAATTCCTGAAGGCTTTCCATTGACAAATTTGGCACTGACATCAACAGACTGAAGGACTCCTTCCTCATCAATCATGTAAAATCCAGTGATCTCACCAACTTCACCAGAAGAATCAAAAACTGAGGGCTGATCAAACCTGAAGATAGCCATACCATTTGTTCCATCTCTTGATTTGGTCAGCCTTACATCTGGTACTGTCTGTTCATCTGTTCCTTGGATGAACTGTATTGTTGGTTTGACCATCATTGTAACGGGTCCGAACATGGGGGCATTTTGGGCTAGCACAGGTAGCCTCAGACGTGGCAGGTGTAAAGATTTCCCATTGAATGAGGATTGTGTACTTCGATGAACAACCAAAGATGGGACTGCAGAGACGACGTGTATCATTCTGTTAGTGCCAGATAAAAAATACACAAAGACTTCCAAACAAGGTTCTCGAATCCCTTTGAATATCTGTTTAGGAGACATCCTCCTAAACAGACTTTGCATTTGGATTGAGAAGAATGGAGGAGAAGGAAAGAAAAGAAAACATTTACTGAAATATAAATTAAAGAAAAAAATGTCAACCAAAAATTTCCTTTTCTCTTCTCTGTTCTTCGTAATCCAAACATACCTTGAGTTGAACACCAATGGAGGCCATAATAAAAGTCCCGTCACATATTGAATCAAATGGTTGAGGAGAATAATTGAAAATACAAGCATATTTCTCGAGCCAAATTCACAAAGTGGCAACAAAAAACCCTCCTTGGTCGGTTCTACCAAAGCCCCCATATGCTAATCAAAAGAAACTGTTATAAAATCAAGGGCACACAAAGCTCTTTATTGGCCTTTGACTACCTAAGTCATACTCATACTACTTCCTCCAACAAAAGAGTTATAAAATGCAGGTTACCATTTTATAAAGGACACAATAATGTCATAATTTAAAGGAAGAAAATATTGATATCATCATCCACTTAGACAACCAGTGTCCATAGAAATTCCAAATATTTTTGCAATTAAATCATCAGCAACACAGAACAGTCCTATGTCACTCCAGTTTAGAATTTCAGAATAAAAACTAATCACCAATCATTATTCTGCACTGCACATCTGGAAATAGGAAATTGATTTTGTTTTACCTGACCCAATACACTATCAAATTGGCTAAGAGTCCTTACAATGTGCAGCTTAATTTCATCACTCCTCCTTATTAAGAATCAGAGAACTTTGCACACTCCATGGAACATGGATGGAAAAAAAAAAAAAAGAAAGAAAACAGTGAAATGGCTGGAGATATCCGAAGAGGGTGATCGTACCTAAGCAAGAAGGTGACTTCTGAAGAGAGTTGGGGAGCGGAGACGACAATGCAAGAGAGTGCAGAACTGCCATTGCGCACAGAAGAGAGAGAGAGAGTAGTGAGAGAAAGCTTTTAAAGCCTCGAAAATGCGAAGCAAGGGTGAAATTGTGGTGTGAAGGAAGTGTGGTGTGTAACAAAGACAGCCGTTCACTCGAAGAAATTATCTTCTTCGCAACGAGAGAATGATCAATGGGTGACACACCAGCTTCGCAAAGCTGACCTGGCAACCTCATAGTGAGACACATTGCAGCAATTTTGATTTTTTTTTAATTGATTTTTTGCTAAAAAGGGACGTGAGTTCATGGGATCCACCGCATACTATGAGGCCCAGGTACCACAAATTGACCCAACAGGATAACCCGTTCTAGCAACCAAGAAAATTATTGGCAAAATTTGCAGCAAACAGATTAAGTCATTTTCAAAAGCTTATGTTTATTTTAATTTAATTCTTAAAAACTTAAAAACTAAGAATTTTAATTTTTCATTTAAATAAATTATAATTGTCCTTCAAATTTATTATTTCTAAATTTTAACTTTACTGTTTTCAATGCTAATTAAAAAAATAGATATATACAATCTTTCAAAAATTGAATTAAAACTATTAATATTTTAAAAATTAATTTAAAATACTTATAATATTTTAAAAATCAAATCAGAAATTTACTCAAACAAACTTCAAGCTTTAGAAAGGCTTGATTTATGTTCTACGCCACTTATGACTAATCTTTTTTTTTTTTTGGTTGGTGGCAGATCTAATTTTTGGGCAAGATCAAAAAAATGAGGGAAGGCTCAAAAGGACAGTTTTGTCCTTGTGAGATACAGCTGAGATTCAAAAACTTTCCTTGTTGTCCAAAAAGGGGTTTGCTTGAAAATAATCGCGGAATCAAGGCCCAATACATATTGGACCAGAATGTGAGAAGAGTCTAATTTACATCATTGTAGATGAAGGCCCAATATCTAATTTTTGTGTGAAGCAGTCCAAGACGGCGGCAAGACCCATATCAAGATCTTAATCAATGAAAATCAAAACGTTGGGAATTTCCAAATCAATATGATTCCCAATTCATGTGCTACATGCGCAATTAGTGGCAATACGATCCCGTTTTAACATCTCTTTGATGAGTGTAGGGTTTTCTTTTTCTTTTTATTTTTCAAATCATAGAAGGCTGGATCTGACTTTCCACAGCAATCGGCATTGAGGCACGTGGAAGCACGTAAGCAAACTTACTAACTTTTTCCTTCGTCTATCTATATCCCCTAGATTCCCAAAACAAATTAGGGCAGTAGCACTTCCAACAATGTTTCATTGGAATTATTTATTGGAATTATTTGGTGTGGGTTTTATATTATCACATTATTATTTTTAATTTTAAATAATTATTTATTATTTTAGATAATTTTTTATTTTAATAATATAATTTTTAAAAATTCATAAATAAATTTTATCAATAATTTTTTATTATTTTAATATTTATTATTTTTCACTAATATTTATTGTAAGTTAATTATTTTATTATTATTTTTGTATAAAAATAATTTTTATGTATAATATCTAATGTGACAAAAATAAATCTTAATAAAAATTTATTATTAAATTTAAAAACTCTTTAAAAATTCAGTGAAAGATTATCTACGATTAGCCATCAAATAATTTAGTCACAGTGACTGATTTTCATTGTTTGAAACCCTCATTCTCTCTCTCCAATTATAAAGAAGGAAGGAGGTACTTCCACAGGAAGCTGCTATTTGATTTCACATGGTGTCCATATGCCCTGGATTGTTATCAAATGTGTTCCGAGGCCATGAATTTCAGTATCTTGACTCCCAACACTCCACATGCGCGCATGTGAATATTGAAAGGAAGAAAAGGGCAAAAAGAGAAAAGAAATATTTATTTATTTTCTCTAATCTGAGAGAAGTGGAAGTTGGTGGGCTCAGACCATAATTGATCAAATGCACCACTTTCTCCCATTTCTTTCTGTTTGCTGATTAATTTAGTGCCCCTGCTTTCGTACATTGCCTGCTTCTCCAACTAAAAGGACGTACTTGTCTTTGAAAAGCAACAAATAAAGGGTTTTCTTTAGAACATGGATTGGATCAATTTCCGGGGGTTTTAGTTCTGTATATTGTCAATTTGTAGACAATGTGTTAGCATAATTGCTGGAGTTATTAGTTCATTTGCATAACTACAATGCTTTTAGCATGTTACTTTGTAGTTCCAATTGAAACTGATGCAGTGATGCTATATTTTCCAAAACATGAACTTTTGGGGCCCTTCATTTTTTTTAATTTTAACGAAGGGGTGGGATTTGTCTTATTTTCACGTTTCTTTCGCTCTATAACATGGAAAGATTCCTTCCTCTAAATCAGTAAAAATATTATATTTTGAGGGTAGAACGATGATTGGTGATAGCACTGATATTTCCTTCTTTCTTCCTTTATTTTGTTTCTCTGCTTCTCCCTGTCTCTTTCTTTGTTCCTTCATTCTTTGCCCTGAATTGTTAAATATACGATTGAGAGGCATAGGTGATTTATTCGGTTACTCTTTGTTAAAAGTCATTATTCCCACTATCACATGCACTGGTTTGGATTTTGATGTTAAGATAATGGCAAGTACATCCAAGTTCTTCGTTGGATACCACCTTAACCATATGTTAGTTGGCCCACTTGGGAATCATTTCTGAAACTTTGTCATACTTAGAAGTTACCCTTCTTTCTCCTAGAACTCACAAATCCACTTTCAGACTCATCGAATACTGTTAAAGTGAATTTGATGAATATTTTAATTCAGAGTACTAGGTAAGATGCTTTTATACACTGGTTTTTGACACCTCAAAAGTAAGTTCTGAAAGCAGAAATACTAAAGCTCACACACGGTTATAAAGTTCAACAATAGACCACTATCTCAGTAATAGATTTGCCAACAAAATATATATTCATTTGTGAACAGGGAAAAATAGTGTTTGGACAGTTCAGTTGAAAAGAAAACTCACTGATGGAGTGAAATATGCGTTTCATTTTTTTTTTCCATAGCTAGAAAAGAAATGTATGAACTTATTTTCAGGGATGAAACTTGATACTCAACCTTTATAGAATATTGATCTTTGTGTGTGTGTGTGTGTGTATATATATGTATTTTCTCATTCCTTTGCCTTTAATCTTTTCAGCAAGAATGTTATTGGCGTAAAAAGGAAGTCAAAATAAACAAATATAAAAAATAGTAACAGCCTAATTATTCCTCTCTCTTACTTGACAATGATAACAGAAACAAGAAGTAGAAACTAAACTAGTATTAAGAGCCACATTCTCTACCATGTTTTATGTCGGAAAAACTTCCAGTAAGTACAAATCTTCATCTGTCGTTACATGGTCAAACCCAGCTGTTTTGAAATACACTCCATAAAATTCACATGCCCTCACAAATGACCAACACTAATAAATGCTATTATTCATTGCTCATAATGTGGTATACTGAATTATATACAAATCAGTTCTTATTTCATCCACTTCCTCGCAAACTACACACACCACTCTTTTACTGTTCTGTCCATTCCTCCATCACTCTCCTCTTTCAGTTTCAGTGGAGAGTTCAAATGATGGATAGGTTAGAGTTGAGCTGAGAGAATGAAGAAGAACAGGATGCAATTGAAAACCCACTTCTTCTTCTGTTACATTTGTTTTGCTTTTGGATTTGCTGCTGCTGCTGTGAATGATGAAGCATCTGCCTTACTTTCTATAAAAGCAGGTCTTTTTGATCCGCTGAATAGTCTGCATGATTGGAAAGTGTTGGACAAAGCACAAGGGAAAGATGCAGCTCACTGTAACTGGACTGGTGTGTGGTGCAAGTCTGCTGGAGTTGTTGAGAAGCTTGATCTTTCCCACATGAATCTCAGTGGCAGAGTGTCCAATGACATACGAAACTTGAAAAGTCTCACTTCTCTCAACTTGTGCTGCAATGGGTTTTCCTCACCGCTGCCAACATCTTTAGCCAATCTCACCACATTGAAGAGCCTTGATGTCAGTCAGAATTTCTTCATCGGTGAGTTTCCATTAGGCCTTGGAAAGGCATTGCGACTTAGGACCTTAAATGCATCCAGCAATGATTTCTCAGGATTTCTTCCTGAGGACCTTGGAAATGCTTCCTCCTTAGAGACGCTGGATCTCAGAGGCAGCTTCTTTGAAGGGACAATTCCGAAATCCTTCAGTAACTTGCAGAGGTTGAAGTTCCTTGGTCTTTCTGGGAATAACATCACAGGCCCAATTCCAGGGGAGCTGGGACAACTCTCGTCACTGGAGTGTATGATTCTTGGGTACAATCAATTTGAAGGTAGAATTCCAACAGAGTTTGGAAATCTTACCAATCTCAGGTATCTTGATTTGGCAGTGGGAAATCTTGGTGGTGAGATTCCAGCTGAATTGGGAAAGCTCAAGTCATTAGATACAGTTTTCTTGTACAAGAACAATTTTGAAGGCAGAATCCCATCAACAATTGGCAACATGACATCAATGTTGTTGTTGGATCTCTCTGACAATATGTTATCAGGAAAAGTCCCAGCTGATATAAGTCACCTGAAGAATCTAGAGCTTCTGAATTTAATGCGCAACCAGCTATCTGGTCCTGTGCCTTCTGGCCTTGGAGATTTGCCTCAATTGCAAGTGCTTGAGCTATGGAACAATTCTTTGTCAGGGCCATTGCCTAGCAACCTTGGCAAGAATTCACCTCTGCAGTGGTTGGATGTATCATCCAATTCACTCTCTGGTGAGATTCCAGAAGCACTTTGCAGCCAGGGAAATCTCACCAAGCTCATACTTTTCAATAATCACTTCTCAGGTCCAATTCCTACTAGCATATCAACATGTCCTTCGCTTGTTCGTGTTCGAATTCAAAACAATCTTCTTTCTGGGACAATTCCAGTTGGTCTTGGCAAACTTGGAAAGCTTCAAAGGTTAGAATTGGCTAACAATAATCTCACTGGTGAGATTCCTGATGACATTGCATCTTCCACATCCCTTTCTTTCATTGATTTCTCCAAAAACAACCTCCATTCTTCTCTTCCTTCCACCATTCTTTCCATTTCAAATCTGCAAACCTTCATGGTCTCCGACAACAACTTGGAGGGTGAAATCCCAGACCAATTCCAGGACTGTCCCTCACTTAGTGTTCTTGATCTCTCATCAAATCATTTCTCTGGAAGCATTCCAGCGAGCATTGCTTCATGTCAGAAATTGGTGAGTTTGAACCTGAAAAACAATCAATTGACAGATGGAATTCCAAAAGAGATAGCTAACATGCCTACATTGGCCATTCTTGATCTTTCCAACAACTCTCTTACTGGTCAAATACCCAAAAACTTTGGTATTTCTCCAGCCCTGGAAGCACTCAATATCTCATACAACAAACTAGAGGGTCCTGTTCCGGCAAATGGGGTGCTACGAACCATAAATCCAAATGATCTTGTGGGCAATGCTGGCCTTTGTGGCGGTGTCCTCATTCCATGTGGTCAAAACTCTGCATATACAGTAAGGCATGGGAGATCACTGGCAAAAAACATTATTGAAGGATGGATCATTGCAATATCATCAATCTTAGCCATTGGAATTGCAACTGTTGCAGCTAGATCATTATACAGCAAGTGGTACTCTGGTGGATTCTGCTTCGGAGAAAGATTTTATAAGGGTAACAAAGGGTGGCCTTGGAGATTGATGGCATTTCAGAGGCTTGGTTTTACAAGTACTGAACTTCTTGCCTGCATCAAGGAATCAAATGTGATAGGAATGGGAGCAACTGGGGTTGTTTATAAGGCAGAAATACCACAATCAAGCATCGTTGTGGCAGTAAAAAAGTTATGGAGATCAGAATCTGACATTGAAGTACGAAGCAGTGATGACCTTGTGGGAGAGGTGAATCTCTTAGGGAGGCTAAGACATAGGAACATTGTTAGATTATTAGCATTTCTTCATAATGACGCTGATGTTATGATAATTTATGAATTTATGCACAATGGCAACCTTGGAGATGCCTTGCATGGCAAGCAAGCAGGGAGGTTGCTTGTTGACTGGGTCTCCCGGTATAACATAGCCCTAGGAGTAGCACAAGGACTAGCTTATCTTCATCATGACTGTCATCCGCCTGTCATCCATCGAGACATTAAGTCAAATAATATACTGCTTGATGCAAATCTTGAGGCAAGAATTGCAGATTTTGGATTAGCCAAAATGATGAACCGGAAGAATGAAACAGTCTCCATGGTTGCTGGTTCCTATGGCTACATTGCCCCTGGTGAGTTACTAGTTCTGTAGTTCATACCCTCTTACCTAATCTGATGAATTTGTATTCAGACCACTTAAAGCTGGAAGAACATAACTTTCAATTCTAACTATTTCTCTGCTTTATGTAGAATATGGATACAGCTTGAAGGTGGATGAGAAGATTGACATTTACAGTTATGGAGTAGTTCTTTTGGAACTTATCACAGGAAAGTGGCCTTTAGATACTGAGTTTGGAGAATCTGTGGACATTGTAGAGTGGATTAGAAGGAAGATAAGAGGTAATAGACCTCTAGAAGAAGCATTAGACCCAAGTGTAGGAAATTGCGGGCATGTTCAAGAAGAGATGCTTTTAGTTCTACGAATAGCAGTTCTCTGCACAGCCAGGCTCCCCAAGGACAGACCCACCATGAGGGATGTCATAATGATGCTTGGAGAGGCAAAACCTCGCAGAAAAAGCAATAGCAATAACAATGAAACCTTTGTAGCTAACAGGGAGATGCCAGTTCAAGCCACATCCCCAGTAAATGGCCTTTTGTAGGAGGAACCATAAATGGGTTTTTTCCACGCCAAGAATCTGATTCTTCGTTGTACTTAGAATAGTTTTTATTTTTTTTGGGTGAATTTCGTGTAATTTTGTAATCATTGGTGCATATTCGTCTTGACATATATCAATCAAAATGGAATAATATTTGAAAATAAATTTCCCCTGTATCCTGAATTGATGAAGAGGCAGACATTGTCCGTACTATATTACACCCCCCAAAGAAAAAAGACCAGAATATCTGGGGTTTTTAAATGAATCTTTTAGCTCTCTCTCAGTAATAGTATCATATTCGCACACTGGTGAACCGAGTTCCGAAGCCGCATTAAAATGAGTGCCATACCAATATTTAATGGCTAGTAACAGTGACTATTTAAATCCCAAAAACAGTAATAATTTGATAACTGGAAACATCAATCCAAGAAACCGTCTTTGCAGTCAGTAAATCTAAGACATTAATCTTCAATCTTAACAGATAAAAGATACTTTTAGTAATACTCAAGTCAGAACCGTCATACTTGAGTTGAATCAAAATGATGGGCAGACATTTAAGTAGTCGACCACAAGGTTGACATTGTCAGATGCCTCGAAATGCATAAGGGGAAACCCATATTTTAACTTAGCTAAGGTTATAGTCCTTCGGATATCCAATTTATATAATTCCAATTTTGTCATATCGCATCTATACAATATGACAAAATTGTTCCTTTCTCAATACACCGGCCAATTGAAAATTTTGGTTACATATGCCACCAAGACTTGATGGATAAGAGTCAGCAAACAAACCACAATTACAACATTCAGAAACATTGCTTTGACTTTTAACAATTTGTATAAATCTGTTATGACTGCGCCCTCCAAGGAGAGTGAAGATGATGAAGACAGTGACAAACAAATGAAGAAAAATACAAACAGCAACTGAACTGAACAGAATATATCAAAATCCACCAAGTTCCAATATCCCTTTACTTTTCCATTTTTGTTTCCCTCCTTTTTCCTTGTATACCGTGTAATACTTTACAAGCCAAAAGTTGTCTGTATCCTAAGCTATGCAAAGTCTGCATATCTACATGCGCCCACTTCTCAGCCTGCTGTGCTTTTCCTCCAATCTTGGTGCTGCAAATAAATAGCTATATTAGAAAAAATAAAAATACTTAAAAATGAGTAAAGAATAGCGCATCTGCTTACCAAGTACATTTGCCTCAGACGTCCTCATGATTCTCAGTCTCCTCACAGAGCTAAGGAACATCCTGATTGTAATTTAAGTGAGAAAAGTACATAAATGTCGAGCCACATTAAACATGAGGTCCTAATTATCAGCATTTCAATATAAAAGAGCAAAAGGGCTAATATATATTACCATGAGCATTCCAGTCTTAGACTACTTGTTTTCGTTGTTACCATTATTATATATACTATTTTTCATCAAATGTTAGCCTATAGGAAGTCTGTAACTTTGTGAATTCTTAATGGATAGCATGGAGTGCTTACTGAATGGTGGCTTAAGTATTGGAATTTGGAATTATAGTATAGGCTTCACAATGAGCAACAAAATTAACATATCAATACCTATATCGCAGGTAATATAGGATCCTCAGCTGTGAAAAACCAAAGATGGGTAAGGGGAGTAAAATAGAGCTTTACAGACGGGAGGATAGATCTTCTATTTCTGAAGAACTCCTCCAGAGACACAGTTCAAGTCACTTCATCAACTAAAGAACTTAAACCAAAGTTACCATAATAGAAACTGTACACAAATCTAAGATGGCCAACAAGCATACCATGAACTCTGGATCTCAGACAGACAAAGACTTTTTTTTATTTCAAGGAACTCCTTAAATCTTGGATGACAAGACCCAACCTTCAGCACTCAGAGAAGGTAAAGTGATATTCATCCTGTGGCTACTCATTGAATTAATTGCAGTTTAGTTTTAAAAGTGCAATTGTCTCACAACTTGCACTAAGTACTGAGTATGTTACAGGATCTTAATAGCTTTCTTCTGATCACAGCATGAAACATATTCTGGAAGAGAATTAGTACAATAAGGTTTCTTTGATTCTAAGACACTGTACCTTAAGGTCACTGGGCTAGCATAATCCAATAATGCAGAAGTAGACAGCAGGATCAAAATTGTTGGGACTTTAAGCTTCTTAAAAATTACCACTTCAATTATGCCATTTAGCATCCATTTGAAACAAGTTTAATATAACGGGTATTGGTCAACAATCAACCAAGAAAGCAAATTCTAGATTTATGGAAAAATAAAAATTGAACTGCAGTATGGATGATGTTGCCACAAAGTAAAAGGAGTTTCAATGCAATCAAAATTATGACTAAGAATGAAATACTTACCCCCAGGGAACATCTCCAACAAGCATCCAGTCTCCTTCCTTGTCTTCGTAAGTGAGCACAAACTTGGAAGATACATCCAGCAATTTTGACTGTCCCTTCTCTGCTCCAACCACAATGCCATGATCCACCCCATTTGATCCTGCCAACAATGATGCCCATACCAATTAAAAATTGAACAGAGGTCTTTCAAATTTATAATGGTTTGTAGGTTAATTGTCCACCAGCACATGTTAAAAGGCCAAGAACTCACCTCTGCCAGTGACAACTGAAGTTGGTTCATTAAACATATCCTCCAAAGTTCGTGCTAAGGTTTCATAGGAACTATGAGCACTCAAATCAACCTTCCTTCCAATCGGTATCCCATCCATATTAACTTTAACAAGTAGGGAACTCCTAATGTGTCCATTTTCCTTGGCACAAATTTTGTTTTGATCACTACCACTGTCAGCATTCTTCCTTACTGTTGTATGATTGCTCTTAACTTTTTCAACCATAGAATTGAATCCTTCAGTCGCTCGTGATTTTGCATGGTTATTATTAAAGCTATTCATTCTATGTGTTCCAAGAGGAGGCCATCCAATAACCTGACTGTTAGAGAAATTCAAAGACAACAGAAATGACAATCCCATCAGTAAAGAGATATGAATAAAAGAGACAAATATTTTATACATTTTATTTCTATATAGGCAAAGCAATAGCAGAATCCAAAACACATATTAAAAAAGAAAAATAGAATTAGAAACAAAGAGCAAATGACAAAGTTCCAGTTAAGACAAGGTACATTGTAAACCGTTAATCTTAGGAGGAATTAGTGAAAGCATTCTATTTTTAAAAAGCAGAAAACAATTCAACTTTTTAATGCACTGATGCAAATGATCTTTGAGTAGATGGTGATTTTATATTGTTTATATACCATTAAATCGCAATTCAATTATTAAAGATTCCAATTCTGTTCCAACATTGAGAAGATATACATTTCTCCCATTTATTGAACGAAATACATTTAGATCATGATATCCACTATTTAATACCTTTAAGGTAAACTCGTGTTTCTTCAGGGTAATTACTCGCTAAACCCCACTTGAGGAGATTGAATTCTCGGGATACATTTATAGATTAGCACTTTGTTTCATTCGTATTTGCACACAGAATGTCGAGTTTCCAAACCAAACCCAAGACATATAATTTCAAATTAAATAAAGACACGAACAATACTAACTTAACACCACATCTTAACCCAAAACTTTAAAGCAATAAATCTATAGGTCAATTCACTTGTACAATCGTCATCTATGGAACTTAACCCCAACAGATACAATTATGGAAAACTTATTACCGAGTGGCGAGAATGTAACTCATTCGAACCAATAGCAACCAGGAATATGGAGATATTCGACAAAAAAACGCAGTAAAAATCCAAGTTTGATATAATACCTAAATCTATCCGTTAATCTGTCAGATTAGAAGTGATGGCATCAGAAGAAGCATAATAATAGCCAATATATCAGCCTAACTAAAACGAATAAAGGGGGAAAAAAAAGAACCCAGAACAGTGAGAATTGACAAGTGAAGACAGAAAATGATCCTCAGACTATCTACCTGGAACCGTTTGTAGCGGCAACAGAGTCAGCAGTTCTCTTGGTCCCAGCCGTTACGTTGGCCCTGTTCAACGAGGAAGGAGAGGAAGATGAAGAGGAGGAGGATGACGCTGATGAAGGAAAATCATTAGCCGTCAAAATTCTAGCATATTGAGTCGTTGGAGTTGGCTGGGACTTCATGTGAGGATGAGTAAGGCTTAACCCAAGCCCCAATTCAAGCTCGGACTCCTCAGGGCACGACGAGTCCTCCGAAGAGAGGACCAAATTATCATCCCTAGACTCCGTTAGCATCGACCCAGTAGTGGAACCACCCGGCATAGCAATTGACTTTCGCGCTTCAATCCCAGAATGGATGCTCAAGACGAAGATAAACTATACCCAAAAGAAAAATGTATATAGGTGGATTAATTTGAAGGGATTACGACAGAGAAGCAAAGGGCCAAGAAAGGGATGGAGTTGAGATGTTTGGAAGGTTTCGGAAAAAGCAGTGATTGAAATGAAAGGAATGGTTAGATGTGATGTGGTGATAGGGAGTAAAGGAAGGTGAAGGTGAAGGAGATGGTGCCGTGGGGAAGAAGGGGTAGTGATTGCTGTGTGACCCACCTGTCTGGTTCGTGCTTCTCCATCGATGTCTCCTCTACTTCATTGTACCAATTTGCTCCTCGTAGACGACCATATTTCTTTTGAGGGATATTTCCAATGTTTCGTCGCCCATTTGCAGACAAACGACAGTATCTTACGCGGTAAGATATGAATGGGTACATCCTTAGTTCCTTGCCCTGAAATTCGACGTAAAAGATGCACATGAAACGATAAATATTACGCAAAGAAATTGAGTTATATGAATTAAAAAAAAATTATGTTAAGACTGTTTTATATTTTTGTAGCTCAAGCTAAATTAATCTAGATTTAATAAATTTTTAGAGATGGTGATTCAAATTTTAAAAAAAAGTAAGAATGAACATCAAAGAGTATACTTTTTCCTTTTTGTCTATTAAAATTTGAGAAAATTATATATAACAATTTTTTTTATTTTTAAAATTAATTAATTATTAAAATTCATTTTTATACAATGTTCCTTTTAAAAATAAAATTATTTAAAATTTTAATCATTATATTGAAAATAAAATTATAATTTTACATTAAAATATAAAATCAATGTAATTATTTTTGTTATCATGTTAGAGAATTACGTATTTAAAACATATTTAACAAAAATAAATTTAAAAATATTGTAAAATACTTATTAAAATGTCAAAAAAAAAATCAAAGACAATGTTAGAACAAAATAAATATTAAATATAAATTAATCAAAATTAAAGGAAAATTACCATAATTTATTTAATACACAAAAATTAAGTAATATTGAGGTATATGATTTTCAAATTCACACCATGTGTTGCAGTTGACCAGTTTATGCTTCTCATATATTATGTATAAATTTACAGTGCGGAAGTTCAATTTTAATACTTGAATATGAACAAGTTTATAGTCCTTAGTCCAAAATGGCTGTGAGATCTATGGGAATAATTTTTGTTGGGTTTTCAAGAAATAACACGTTATTGAACTTTTAAGAATTATCCAATCAAATTTTATCAGCGAATAACAAGTGTGAGATTGTGATGACCGTTAGATATTTTTTATCCAATGAATAAAGGAGTGAAGACTTTGATAGTGCAGCAGAGAATTTTTAGGCAAAATTGATTGGGGTAGACGATGTAAACATAAAAAGATGGGGAAATATAAAGAGAGAAATGGAGAAAAACCTGAAAAAGGAATGGTGGGGAATGTCATAGGATCCAAGGACAAGCCGACAAAGGCGGGACCCAACCCTCACACGGCTTGGACAAATGGATGACCTTACGTCATCATTAGTGGGACCCACGTGTCCACGTGGCCTCCTACTCAGCATAGGCATTGAAATTGAAATTGAAATTAATTATTGATAATTAGGAAAGGGGATTGGCGTCCGCGGTTTATAATAGGCTTTGGAATCCGCGGTATATGAACCCAAAATCAAAACGTAGGCGCCTGCGCTAACTCACGCTTGTCCACCAACCAGGGGGCATTCAATCAATGCTCTACACTCCAATTCCGTCACTCTCACATATTTCCCGTCTTCTGTTTTTACTTTTTAGGTCTCAATCCAATAAATAGTTTAGTTAAGTGTTTATAATAAAAAAATTATAATTAAAAAATAAAAGTGAAGAATTTGGTTTTTAAAAAATTTTAAATTATGATTAAAAATACATTTATTTTGTAAAAGCATAAAATAATTTTTTGACCATGTGAATTTAAACTTTGATTTTTTAAAAAACTTAAAAAATTAATTTTATAAAATAAATGAAAAATAATTTTTTAAACATTAATAAGTTATTTAAGCTTATTCAAAAACATATTTTTACATAAAACCACTTAGTGACTTTAATGCTCCCCAACAACCACGTCACCCCTTATTATCCAAGGAAATGGATTGTCTTTTTCTTTCTTTTGTTTTTTGGGAAAAGAAGTTTATTCTACAAGCTGAGTAATTTATTTTTCTTTATTTGATAATAGATAGTAACTCCATCACCAAATCCTGAAGCCATACAAAATCATTGTTTCTTGAATTAAAAAGAAAACTGCAATACATGGGCCAAAGTAAATCAAAATACGGTCACATTTTGACTTGAATCACGATTCAAATTTTCTTCACTTGTTCAGGTTAATTTCGGAATTTAAAAAGATGAAAACAAAAAGTGATCTTAACCAGAGACCCAAAAGAAAAAGGAAGTATTTATATTTATAAATGGGAGACAAATAAATATCTTACGTCCCAATAGATCAAACGTAGCACGGCCAGCTCAATACAGAAGTGGGGACTAAGGAGCAGAAAAGGCGCAAGACTCAAATCTAAATGTATCAAAATTCTCATGTCTTATATCCAAAGATGTGCCACTTGAAAAAACACTTATTGCCATAATTATATAACATGACAAGTAATATTACAACAATTCGCACCAAAAAAGAAAATGGGAAATTTATTCCTAAAACACCAAATGGACATCCCCCGGTTTCAAAATCTAGCCAATTAACTGAATTTAAGATTACCGCATGCGCTTACTATTATTGATTACTGCTCATTTTTGCGTCGGAATTCTGTGAGGAACGAGGTATGCATTCGGTGCATGCAGTGCATGAAGTTGGCAACTTGTCAGACAGATTAACCCGCAACGTTTGATTCTTTGCTTCATTTCCAGGTACATGCAGCAGAGCATCCATGATTAAAATTTCCCAATCACGAGAAAGGAAAAACGAAAACCAGGTGTCATCTGATCAAACATGCCCACCAAATGGTCACTTCACTGAGAGTTACAGGAAAATGAAATTTCTCCTAATACATGCTTTAAATTGATGTCTTCAGTCTCTCCGTGAAACAAACCTAACCCAAACAAGTAATAAAAACAACTTTTAAATTGCTAACCTCCGTTACGAACTGCCTTCAGCTG
Source organism: Biancaea sappan (assembly GCA_037074585.1). Taxonomy (NCBI): domain Eukaryota; kingdom Viridiplantae; phylum Streptophyta; class Magnoliopsida; order Fabales; family Fabaceae; genus Biancaea; species Biancaea sappan. Next base: position 48,323,588 of record CM073496.1, on the reverse strand, counting down.
TAACACGCCTTGGCCTTGTGGCCCAGTAATAGGAAATGTGCAAGACACAGAATGCCTCTTATGAGCTACTGCAAGAGATGCATTGTACCATGGACCTTTAACAATTGGTTCCCCAAGAGCCTCTATCATTGCCTGGTTCTTGCTCACTTTCTCCATGGCCTTCCTGCAAGATTTCCCCACAAATAATTTCAGAAGCTGCTAAGGCTCATAGAATTTTAGTTTTCAAATTTAAAGAGCAGTAGAAATTTCTTTCACTAGAAGTAGTAGTAACCGGGACAGAAAAGCATTCAAGAAGCTTGATCATCTAGTATCTGATGGGACTGATATAAATGGGTCATTTAGGATTAGAGTAGGGGAATTAGAAAGAAAGGAAACACTTATAGTTGTTGGGTTGACAGTTGTAACTAATATTACAGTTATAACTAACTATGGGACTAAAGAGCCTTTATAAGGTAGTGATGACTGAGTGCTAAGGGAGGGACAGAATTTTGGACAGTCTCGGGGAGAGACCTAGCCTCTCAAAAGCTAGGAGTTTTGTATATTGCCTTCGGGTATTGTTCTATCAATAATATTTGTATTACTCAGCCATATTTCTGGTATCTTTGTTCTGTTTCTGGGTAAGGGGGTTCATCAGTGGTATCAGAGCAGTCTTGATCACGGGATTGCAAAGATGGTGAACACTCGGACAGAAGGAAAGGTTGAGGTTCTTGAAGGGGGCGGTAATGCACAACATTTTTCCCCCAATAAAATTATTTCACTGAGTTTAAGTTGAAATAAAAAGATAGTTATGAATTTATATGCTGACTTTATCAACCAAGCTAGTTATTGATTAGTCATGCACTACAAAAAACACCAATATTATTATTATGAGGCAGGCATAAGTAAACTGGCCCAGTTTCAGTTTCAAGTTATAGCCAGCAACCACTCTCCTCCAAAATTAAAGAAGGTAGGAGGATAGTCAGTATCATAAGTTCATAACCATGTAAACCAAATTGTTAGGCATATTTTGTACTCAAGTCTACACAAAGTAAAAACACAGTTCCTAATAGTTGTATATCAGCCAAATGCGTTTGTATAAGACTGAAGAAGCTTTCATGGAACTCTAAAACACAATTGGAAAACAACATACCTACTACAGCCTTGATAGATAGCAAGGTCATCCAGGGCACTTAGAGCCACGCCACCTGTAACAGTAATCAGAACAAATGACACTGCCTTACGACCAAAAGATTTGCTCTTCTCTTCATCTACATTTCTCACAGAACTGCAAAGTCATAGTCACAATTGAGGACCAGTTAGTTCAAATATTGATCTCGAAATTTTGATAAATTATTGATAATGGGTTCTTACCGTGTTTTATTTCACAAAAACTTTCAGCTAGTTAGTTATGTTGATCTGATCTAAGAGAGATTTTATAATTAAAAAAAAAAAAAGGAAACTACTTATAACACTCTTGACCTATAGCCTAACTACAATTTTAGTTTCCAAAATTCAAAACGTAACACTTTATCTCCCAAAACTATCAAAAGAAGTGAAAATTTTACATATTAGTTAAAATTAACATCTAACATCAAGTTTATCCACCACACTTAATTAAGCCCATCAACATCAAGTTTCAAGAAAATACGATGGATGCTTAAGATATCACGTAACAAATCATGATTTTTAGAAGTTAATTTTAACTAATAGTGACATTTTCACTTTTTGCTATAGTGTAGAGGGATAGTGTTATGTTTTAAGGTTCAAGGACTAAAATTATAATTAGACTATAGTTCAAGGTTGTGTGTAATTCCCCTGAAAAATAACTGATACTTCAATTTCCTTGTTGTGGATTTAATTATACAGCATTCTCAATTTTGACTCTACCTCTCCTATTACAACTGCTCTCTGCGTGTATACATATTCTTTTCTTTCCTGTAGAACTGCATAAATCTAGTTATTTGTTCACAAGTAATAAAACCATACATTTTGAGCAAAAACCAAAAATTCGTAAAGGCCGATATCATTGAGCTCAGTTCCATGGCTCTCGATATCAGGGGCTGTCGGAAATCTACCCACTGCTTTAACTAGAATACCAGATGATAAAATTTCCTAGCTTGTTGCTCAACGCGCAGATGGGAAGTTTGATACGTTTTACTGAGCTCTAACACCCGAGATTAAAGCGTAGGGGTGATCGTCAAGATAATTTGTGAATTATACTGATATCTTATGACACTCAAATCATCAATTTTCAATCTTCTTAGCGAAAAAAGAGGACGCAGTGACACAATGAAATGCAAGAATCCATGTGAAATTTACCTGGAAATCTGAGGTTTTGAGAAGCCTCTGAAGAGAGAACTAAACCTCCTCGCCAACATTTCACAGCTTCCGTCTGTGTTCAACTCTTACTCCTAACGACTTTATTGTAAATTTTGAAGGAGACGCGACAGTATGCGCCAGGCCAAAATGGTTTTTCTCCGTTGCTGTGTTGGATTTTGCAAGGGTTTCCTTTGCTTCCTGGGTCTATGGAAACCCGTTCGCCCTTGTCTTGGAGCCACGAGCAATGGGTCGGGTCTTCGGTTTTTTGCCAATTGATGTCGGAGTTAAATACTTAAGAAAATTTAAATGCAATTGTTTATATATTTATTGTCAAATTTTTTAATTAAAATATAATAAAGGTGTAATTCTCGATAACAAAATAACAAGTGTATAATTTTTTAAAAAAATAACTTTATATTTTTTCTACTTATCATTATATGATTAATTTTTAAAAAAATTGTTTACACATATTATATTTTATTGAATAACTTAATAATAAAGATATAAAAATTTTTATATCAATTATATATATATATATATATATGGAACTAATCTAATGTAAATAGTGTTATAATGCGAGAAGTGAAAAGAGGAAAAAAAATATCATTAGATAACAAATTAATGATTCAATACAAAATTTATTAATATAAATTAATAATATTTTCTTTAATTTTCGTATTAATAAATTTTGTATCAATTTAAACCATTAATTTGTGATTAAATGTGTTTATTTTCTCCTCTTACCTCTTATGTTAGAACATGCTCCACTTATGTGTATATATATAACATGCCCCACTTTTATATATATATATATATATATATATATATATATATATATATATATATATATATATATATATATATATATATATATATTTCTCGCATAATCATAAAATGCCCTAAAACATGTTATTGAATTTGATTAAAAAAAAGTAAAATTTATTTAAAAATAAATTTTAATTGGATAGTTATTTCTTTTTTTAGTTTATTGGACATTTTTGCTTTTGGGGATTTTAAAAAAAATAGTATGATTGTAATTTATAGGAAAATAAATACTTACTAATCTGTTACAACTTCAATGTCCCTCTTTGTTCAACTAGCTGTAACAGTCTTAATGGCCCAATGTCACGCAAGCTAGAAATATTTTATACAATGAGGATCAATAAATTAATTATAAAATAAACGGAGAACAAATATTAAAATACTTTGGTAGTTGCACTGGGCTTTTAACTTAATTTATACTTTTCACAAAAACATAACTTCAGTCCATGACAACATTGTTTCAATGAAAAATCTAACAAAATTAAACATTAATCTAATATCGATAATACAAAAGAACTTATATTGTACCCGAAACATAGGACTATGATAAATGCGAACGATGTGACATTTACATTGTCACATGTTAGGATCTTTCAATTAAACTAAACTAACATAACCTACATCATAAGTGATTTATTTAATTACAGAGCATGCTGGAGAAATTTATTCAAAACAAATAAAATTACCTTACTCCAAGCAATGGAAAGGTACCATCGATCTGCGATTCCTTGAACAAGTCGTCCTTTCGTACCTGCAACTATGGAGGGGTGAGTCACCCAAACTAATAAATAAATAAATAAATAAATAAATATATATATATATATATATATATATATATATATATATATGTTCATACATGGGTTTCCACATATGAAAGCACGCACGCGACATCAAGCTATCTCAAATAATACCTATGACATCGTACCTTTGCCCATAGTGTCTGATGCCTAGTACATTTGATTCCTCGATCCTGTCCAAACTCGATAACATGCATAAACCTTAATTTACACCCCTAGGGCCCCACGCGGTCCTAATCCAAACCTAGCTACTCGCACACACATATACACATAGGCATACCACAACAAGCATCACATATGTTATCACATATATAACTTGTCCTCCCCCTCCCCCCAAAACATAAGTCTATGTCCCTGCGGAGAACTCAACCAAGAGCTACGTTATCGATGGTCTATATTCCCGTAGATGTTCTGCTCAGAAGTTTCAAAATATGAGTATGCATCCCCATATTTCTGTCTCTCAAGGCTTCATCAACTTGAGTCTACAGTCCCATAGATTTATCATTGAAATACTATCCCATGGATCTATGTCTCCATAGAATAATCTATGGATCCCATGTCCACTGACCATATGGTACGACTCTCATTTTGAGTCCTAACCCATGCCCTGATCTAGCAACTACCAATGTCCAACCTCAGAAGTGCACCACTAAGCCTCATCCAAATGATAAAAATGGCTAATTCTCAAGAGATGGTGAATTTAGTTTTTAAAAATTAACTTAAAAACTTGTTGGAAGTTTAAGAGGATTTGAAACTAAAGCCAAATATTTCAGACAGTAAAATAATAGAGCAAAGACAAGATGAATAAGTAAAAGTGCAAATGATTAAAAATAAAGTAATAAACAATTAAAGAAATGAGAGAAAGAGAATTTTAACACAAGTGTTTATACTGATTCAGCTTAAAACAAGCCTACATTTGATCCTCGAGACAACTTTTTGAATATTTAACTAATAACCACAAGTTTGTGAAAGATGGGCACTTGTGAGCTACTACAGCAGATAACTTTATTTCCCAAGGGTGTCTCTCCTCCTCACACTAAAATTGCTCTCAATCATAACCTCAAGGAACCCCTTTTTGATTAATACAAATGAAAGATTGAGATGAATAGAAATAACTCTTTAAAACATAGTAGGTTTACAAATGGTAAGCACTCTAGAAACAAATGATTGGCAAGAGATTGACTTGTAAAAATTCAGAGACAAATGGAATGTTTTTTTTTAATTTGACAGCCTCTGAAGTCAATATATACAGCCCAAAAAATTAAGGATCCATTGGAAGAGGATCCATGATGATATCAATTAAAATCTTCAGAAAATAGCCATTGGAACTGATGTCATCATGCCTGCAGTGGACTGATTGATTCACGACAGCCGACTGATGCACTTTAATGAGGTGCTAGTCGACTAATAGTGAGCTGTTAGTCGACTGATGAGTCTTTGTCTCAAAGGTTGAAATTTTTTCAGAAATGATTAATCGACTGATACAACTGCATCAGTCGACCAATGGTTGCTGGAGGTCTTTTTAAAATTGAAACAGAGATCAATCGATCAACTATTTGAAGTCAATTAGTCGACTGATATGGTGTTAATCCTTAGCAAAAATTCAACCAAAGAGCGATCAGTTGACTATTGCAGGTGCATTAGTTGACTAATGACTCTTGATTATGTTTTTAAAAAGTTTTACTTTTCTAAGGATCAGTAACCTATTTCCAACTTATAAAAAAGATTTTCAAAAGTTTCTCTTGCCATTCAAAAGCTTTTACAATATTTCTTAAAATAAAAAATAAAGACATGAAAGTCTTCTCTTGAGCTCTTTACAAAATCGTTTTGCCTTGAGAGATAATCCTGAAAATATAAACATAAGAGCACAGGAAAATATTATTTAAATTTGTTTGTTGATCATCAAAATTTAAATAAGGCTTTGAATGCAATGGGGTCAACAATCTCTCCCCTTTTAATGATGAAAAACAAGTTTAAATAGGTTAGGATATCTTTGAAATAAAGGTTTGAGACAAAAAGGGAAAGGCTCCCCCTAAATTGTATATCCTATAAAATAAGTGTAGCATATCAAAGTTAAGCACAGTGAATTATAATCAGATAAGCAACAGAAGAATTATAATCAGATGAGCAACAGCTGAAAGCATTAATACCATAAAAGTTCTAATGTTAGTTCAACAGAGAAAAATAACATAAGATAGATAACATAAAGACATTAAATCTTCTCCCCTTTTGTCATCAACAAAATGAAAGAGGTCTTCATTCTTAATCCTCAAGGCCACTCCATCTTTATGACGAATTAACTCGAACAAATCATGAATCTCCTCGGTCTGAGAAGCAAAAGTTGTTTCTAAGTAAGAGAACCGAGCTTCAAGAGTCTCCATGTTGTCTCTTATCTCACTCATACCGTCTTGCATGGATTGCAACATAGCCATCATTTTGGTTGAGTTATCAAGCAACTCATTCAACATTTAAGTTTGTTCCCCAGTTTGGAAGCCATGATCAATGGTTCAGGAGGAACTTCTTTTTCATCCAAATCTTCAAGGTCTGCATCCCTCTCACTATCATCCTTAATATCAGCTTTTCTTTCTCTTCTCTCCCTTGCTTTCTTGACAGTCTTGTTTTCTTCTGCCCTTAGCCATTCCTCTTTAAGATAAATGAAGCCCATTCTTCTATGTGAATTTTCTTCTATGACAAATGATTTCATCATTCACCCAAAATGGGCATTTATATTTGCATCCTCAAGTATTCTTGTGATGATACCAGCATATAGAAGAGGCGACTTTCTCATAGTGCAGCATTCCATTCTTTTCATAATAAAATGTGGAATATTAAATGTGTTTCCTTGTATTATACATGCCATAACAAAATATTCTGACTCAGAAGGATTAGCAAAGCTCTCATACTTATTAAACAAGGTGTGAATTACAACATTCAGCAAAAGCCTATCATTGGCATTCATCTCATTGACCCTAACTTCCTGACCTGCCTAGTCCTCTATCCCCAGAATTATATGGAATACATCTTGTTTTTGTAAAAGATGGGACTGAGTGATGTAGGGTTTTTAGTGAATTTGAGTCAAATCTTTACCATTTAACTTAATTCTTTCAATGGGGTTTCATCCTTGATGTTTAGGGAATGTTTTGACACCAAAAACCCCTAATTAATGCCAACAATCCAAGTCTTAATCATCAAATTTTAATTTAAAATCCTAACTTTCCCAACAACCTCAAAATCTACCCAAATTATCCTAAATTTGAAAATAAAGAGAAAATTGGGAAAATGGAATGCCTACCTCGATTCTTCAATCTTCCAGTGGTGGTTGGTTGCTAGAGACCTACCTCGCCTTTAAAGAATGGTTGCCAGAGGTTTAGGTCTTGAAATTGAGTGGAGAAAGTCCAAGGGAGAGGAGGGAAAAGAGAGGGAGAACTTGAGGGAGGGAGAGAAAATGATAAAGGTGGGTGGGGTCACCTATATATACTTCTTTATGGTGAAATTACTATTTTGCTTTCCAATCAACTTTCGGTCAATGTTAGTAATGGTAAATCCATAATTTCTCTAACTCGAGTATTTCCAATATCCTAGGTAACCCACAATTTCCTTATTACATTTTCATCCATCCTTGGACTTAATAATTGTCCGATTCCCTTGCTGCCACGTGTTTGCTCTCTTAATTCCTCGTTACTCAATATTTTATACATTTTGTCATTTTTTAATCTCACATTCTTTATTAAGCAACGGAAAATTTTCCTCGACATCCGAATTATTCCTTAAAATTCATCTAAACTGACACTCAAAAATCGTTGATGTTACATGTATTGCCTTCAAATTGATTAGAGTCCTTTGACTCATATGACATCACTCCTTAGTCTTCAATCTAACGCCCCTTTTTGATGCTTATGTTTCTCTATTGTTGTCTTCCCATGTTCATGATTTCTTTTTCTTACACCAGCATCATTTTAACACATACAACAAAATGTCACAAGGTGGTGTGGCAAATTGGAACATACCTATAATTTGCACAAGATATTTCCTTGTTTGGTTTTGCATACTCACCATAATTAAGCTAATTTTTATAGTAAAAAAATAAAGTTTTCAATTTTAGATCATTCTCTTTTGTTGGTCTAAATCAAAAGTGATCATTGTTAAGTCTGTACCTTGCGATTCATAGGCTTTGAATTTATGGGATTCAAATCTAGATCACATTGAATCTTGGACTTCATACTCTTTCTGTCCAACATTACATCAAATGATCCATCCCCTATGAAGCAGAACAATATGGTCTTCATTTGCAAAAAGAGACCAACTTAAACCATCCATTCTGAAGCCTCGTCTTTGTCCTTTTCTATTATGTTAGTTGTCTATCTTTTCTTGTTTCATTTTATAGTGAGTCGCAACAATTTGTTGTCATATATTCAATTCAATTCAATATATATAGAATATATAATATAATAAAAAAACATTTTAAAAGCACATTAATATTAATTAAGAAGAAAAAGACCCAAAAAAAAGTACATTAATACTCCATTCCTGATATTCCACTATTCTCTCACACTCAATAACAATTACTTATTGATAAGGTTTAAATAGTATATTCATTTGTAGCTTGTAACTTATTTGTCATACATGAATCCTTAATTGTGATTTCAATGGTGTACAGAGGGTGGTTTAATTATCAATATTACATTATTGGTAATTAACACTATTGATATTACATTAATTTATATTAATATTGATGAGTTGCAATTAACGTTATACTCTTTAATGTTTTCGTTTTCAGGAGTTACTAATTGCTGATATTTTTGGAGACACTATTAAATTAAATATTTATTGTATCATAAATATTATAAGGACCAACCCCATTCTAAAACCATGTTATACCTTTAGTGTTTTAACTTCCAATTTTAATTTTAATTTTTTTAATTGAAACCTTTTTTTTTTCATTTAATGGTTATTAAATTTTTAAGAAAGAAGATTATTATCATAAGACACATTAATATTGGTTGATTTATCATTCGTGGTGCCAAATTAAATGGAATTATTTTATCATATTAAAATTGTCCCTATTCCTTTATTTTTGATATTTTTCAACTAAAATTGTTTGAAATAGTTGTAGCACATTTCATACGTACAATATAAGAAAACAACTATTATATAGAAAAAACTAAAAAAAAATTGATAGCGACTAATATTCATATTAAGATTTCTCATGCTTTTCATAGATATAATATATATTAGATGTTGCTCTTTTCTTCAGCAAGAAAGCCACTAAAATGCTTCTTATGATTGTTTTGGAATACTTTCTTTAAAATGTAAGCTCTTCTGCCACATGAAACTTTCATTGTGTCGCCACTACTATCACTACCATTGCTTATCACCACCACCTTTATCTCCACCACTGTTGTTGCCACTAAAAAGATAGTATTTAAATAACTTGTTTCAAAATGAGAAGATGAGAGATTTTAGTGAGTTGGATATTTATAGAAGAAAATAGTAAAACTCGCGTCCTTACGAATGCTCCAAATTAATTGTAAAAATACCTCTCATGCTTCACAACGTTTAAAACTTTTAATACCACTAATGAAGTTTGAAATAATAAATATAACAAAAAATTTATTTTAAATTCAAAAAATGAGGAAAAAAATATGAAAAGTAGATGGAGGAAATGCCACATTATCTCTTCAACTACCAGGTTTATATATATATATATATATATATATATTGATTGATATTTAATTTGGATATATATATATATATATAAATGTATAATATAGATATTAATATTACAATTGTATACAATAAATATAGTTCTATTATCGATAACACAAATATAATGAGTAATTATTTGTTAAAAATATTTTAAAAAATTAGACTATTACTCGTGCCTTGCTCACTATTAATTATTTTTAATAGAATTCTTTTCATTACTTATTGATATTGTATTAAAAAATGTAAAACTATACTATCAACATTCAACAACACAAAAAAAAAAATCAATTTTATTGCAAAAGATTTAAAATTTAATAATTAATTTAAAAACATTTGAAAAGTTAAATTAAGATACTTAATTTTTTAAACTATATTAAAATAATAATATATTTATAAAAAACTGAAAAAATTAAAAAAATTATTTATAAAATAATAAAATTAAAAAAATTAGACTAAACTAACAATTTATTCTATTTCTATACATTTAAATATAACTTATTTTTAAAAAAAAGAGAGAAAAAAGTGATAAATCAACAAGACTTTGTTTAAATTAGATAAATTATTGTCATATTTTTTTTATGAAAACATAAAAATCTATTTAAGTTGGATAAAAAATATGTTTGAAAATGTATTTAATTGAGTTTGATAAAAATATTTTTTTAAAATATTTTTTAAAATAAACCTAAATATACAAATACCAAAAATATATTTTCAATGTTTAAGAAAATACATTTTTAGAAATAAAAATTTACAAATCAAACAAACCCTAACATTATTTTCTTCTTCAAATTCAACCATGTATTAATGTTGAATTATAAGTATTTATCTATTATTTCTACAAAATCTCAATAACAAACACAATTAAATTGTTTCAAAAAAATAAGAAAAAACTTATCAACTTAGTGGACTTCAATTTCAATCAATTCAATTTCAATCAATTACAAAAACTAGAGCTCGTCCGCGACAACCTGTGAAGAAAAGATCAAATTAGAGAAAAGTATTGCATTAAGCCGCCACCGAAGTACCGAAAAAATAAGTTTCGACACCGTAAAAATAAGTTTCGACACGGTCAATTTCAAATTTGGGCAAAAAATCATAATACATAATAACAATTGACAAATCAGCACAACCACCATTGATGTCCAAACCAAGTCCGTTTTAAAGGCCTTTCTCTCCCATTGGAAAAGCTTCATAATCCCTCACCATCGGGCTACAAAATGCACAAAATTTCCCACCTGAACGGCATTATAAAAAAGCATTCAAGGGGAGAAGTAAACTGATCTACACTCGCAAAACAAGCTAATAAAAGTCTCAAATGCCTTAATTTAAATAGACATGCCCGAAATGTCAGATCCATTTTATGAAACCACCCAAGGAATAATGTTCAGCTTTGAATATCCCAACTGAAGCTCAGATTTCAGTAATTGTAAGAATCCTCTGAAGAGGATCTTCATGGTCTGTTGCTTCTCTTCAAAGCAATTTCCTATCGTGAACCACGTTGCAGATAACCGTCACCTCTTGGCCTGTTATAGTCACCTGCATCCTGATAACCTCCCCTGCCCATGCTCCGGCCACCAAAACGCCCTCTTGGAGCATCTGTTTGATAACTGCCTCTGCCTCTTCCCCTTCCTGCTCAATACAAAGCAAGTGCTTATTAATTTTACAATTAATTGGGCCTAATCATTCTCTGTATCCATCAGAAAACAACATGACAAAGACCACAGCTAAGGAAAAAACAAGTAACAAATTTTGACAGGCGTGTAGAAAAATGTTTGCCAGATCCATCACTCTGTTAACTTGTAGATGGAATTGATGATATAAGATACATATGATACAAATTATAAGTTAAAGAACATATATGCCACGGAACAAACATAACAGCAAGCACGCAAGTCTCCATTAGCACTAATATGCCATGCTTGCTGCGGTAACATAGTGTTTAACTCGGTCAAATTTTGATTATGCACAAAGGGTATGTGCAGAACAGCAAAATGGTAAGGATCTCAGTAAGGTACAAGGATAGGGAATTTCATTAGGAAGAATTTTTTAAAAAAAAAATAACTGCAGAGTTGTGTCATTTACCAGCATGCATGAGGGAAAAATTCTAAGCATGCCTAATTTTAAACTCTTAAGCATACCAATCTCTCCCCCAACCCCCTCCCTTCCCATTGCCGTCAGTGCCATCACCATATAGGGGACATTTGGTACATCTTGACCATGGTACCTTGAATATCAGTCTACATCCAAGATATTTGTGTCTGGTACATTGTTGTCCACATGGTGAGTGATATAGAACTCATACCATCCAAAAACCATTGAGATTTCAAGTTACACTCTTTTTAGCTTTGTCAACTTCTATAACATAACACTTGTATCCTTTCTAGGACTATTTACTGTGATGTCTTGAGAAATATTCTTTTTTTTTTTTAATTCATTCAATAAGGCAGCAACTCCCAACATATTGATCTTAACATAACTCAGTGCATCCCATAGCATTAGCATTAAGTACTGGATGCACCAATTATGGCAGTCCCAACATCTCAAATAAGACTTTCTACCTAGCATTTATCAATGTGTCAGCATCAACAATAAAAGACACATGATTGAACTTAATTAAAAAACTAGTTATAGTGTCACAATCAGATCCCAATTTGCATATAACACTGGTAGCTAAATACTGCAGCCAGAACCCCAATTTACCAATGTGTCTGCATATAACAATAAAAGACACAAGATTGAACTAATTAAAAACCTAGTTATAGTGTCACACTCAGATCCCAATTTGCATATCACACTGATAGCTAAATACTGCAGCCAGAACCCCATTTACCAATCCAAAGTTATTGTTGACCATTAATGAACCATGCTAAGACAAATAAACCAACAGGATTTATGTTGAGCTTGTATATTCAGGTAAAGCATCCTAATCAAGAAACTAAGTATAACTACTATAACACATTCTTTCAAAGCTTTCTAATTAATTATAAGCTAGAACCCAAATTCCAAAACCTAAAAGTTTATGATGCTCAAGAATGAGCTAGCAACGAAACTACTAAATAAAGTGGGGTATTACTTCCTCCCCTAGCAGTACTGCCACTGTTTGGTCTCCGCTCCTCAATGTATACTTGTCTTCCAGCCAGCTGTATGGGAGAAGCCTACAAAAACAATAAATATTTACATTAAGGCAAATAAATACCAAAAAACCATACATCCAGCACAAATTGAGTAATATGGAGGCAACCATTATTGCAACACAAACCAGGCTGTTGAAGATGCTATATGATATAGGGAACCTTTAAGTTGGAAGGAATATGAACAGATAATTAAAAGCAAAAGGATAGGAAATCTAGAACATATTTTTCTATTGAAATCATCAAATCCTATGAGATAGGCAGATTTCCAATTAGCAGAAGACAAGCAGCAGTCCCATTATTATTTTCCCTTAGCACATGCATTAAAGATTTATAAGTTGTTTGAAACAATATGTCATACAGGTGAACATCACTTAACTAGCCTTAGACAATGATACTTGCACTGAAATTCTAACACCCAAGTTTACAAATATCATGGCTACATGGCTAATTTAGATTATTAATGAGAAGCTAAATCTAAAAGATATTCTTAAAAACAGAAAAAAAAATAAATCAAGAAATAATTCTCTGTAAACATGGAAAAAATAGATTAGATAATACAACATAATTTTATAGTTTGGCTGTCACACAGTGATGGCGGAGTCAAGCAAATTACCAATAAATTTGACATCTAATTGTGATTTTTTTTGGGGGGGGGGGGGGGGGGAGATATTTCACACCTGTAATGCAGCTTGAACACCAAAAATGTCTTCAAACTCCACAAAAGCATAGCAAACTCCAATTTCCTGTAAACATTATTTATTTCAGTTTTCCTTTTTTTCTCATGGGTGGATATACAGGCATTAAGTTCCATGAATTTATGAAGCTTACCTTTCGAACCCTAATGAATACTCCATCTGGCTTAATTCTGCCAAAACTCTTAAACTCCTGCTCAATTTCAGCTTCAGTAACAGTAGCAGGCAAATTTTTCACATAGACAGATTTTACTTCACCTGGGATCATAGATCAAGAATCAATTTCACGCTCCAAGATTAAAGATGCTTAACTGATATAAAAATGCAGTTTCCAATATGGAAAGAAAAAATCTTATGCCAGATAACCTCTCATGACTTGCCTACAGAGTTTAAGGAAAAAAAAATCTAAAAGAATATTCATTTATATTACAATGTATTCAAGCCAACACCACTAGTCAAAACTTCAGGAACAAAGACCTCAGCTCAGTAAATGAATAAAAGATTTCCAACTTATCATCATCGTTTATGCATTATAGAATGAATTCAATAATATACACATGCACAGATGAACAATTGCTAAGGCGAAATGCATGTCCATCACCAAAATATCAAGTAATTATGTGCCAAAAAGGCATACAAAGAAATAGAACAAAGACAAGGAAGCAGAAGTCAATAATTAAACCTTCTTCTTCTAGTCCAAAGCCTTCCTCTGCTGCCTCAACCCCAGATTCAGGAACATACACAGAAGCAGAGCCAGACTGCTGAACAGCAGGTTGCCCTGCATGATTTAACTCCGAAGGAGTAGAGGCAGTTTTAAGAGAGTGTTGGGGTGTAGTTGATTGCATAGATTGCCCTTTAGTTCGTAACTGCAAATTCATTATAACATACTCAAATTAGAACAAAACACCAAAGACAAAAGCTTACATAAATTTAAAGAATTGTGTTGTTCTTTATGCATACTTATTGCTTAAAGAGAAAGCATTAGTGAACAATTTAAAATATCTAAGACTCCTCCACAATCTCAACCTCTTTCTTGATGTCCATACCAAAATACATCAGGTGATTAGTAATAATTTTCCAACAAATTATGCCCCATATTTCAATTTAAAAAAAAGTTAAAATCAAGAGAGGAACTTCAAAAGTATTAACCTTTGAACAAAACAAAGGGGCACAAATAAATCGAAGAGAAGTTAAGATTCTACTTCCATTGGCTACAATTAATATGGCATTTAAAGAAAAGCAGAATAGATGCTAGCATTTGGACAGGTCAGGAGCAGATTTGATGAAGGAAGGTATTGTCATGTAATAAATTCAAGACACGTAATGATGCCCAACAGAAGACAGGTCTAAGCAATGATTAAACTGTAAATTGCAAGAAAATGTACCAGAAAGATGGAGAACGATCATCACATTAAAAGATTTTTTGGGAAACAATCATTTACAGCTATGGTCTAATTGCATAATTCAACCAAGAAACAACCATAGTTGGTACAAATACGTCATCCAGCAATCTTAAAAACAAAAGATGACATGTTACATGGCCCCAAATTCCATTACATAGTAGAAGCCAACAAATACAGCTTTCCCTAACCTAATTTTTTAAAAATATCATATCCTGTCAACTATACCTAGATCATCAAATGAATAAGTTAAAGTTAAAAGTTAACAATTCCAGAGGGGGGGGGGGACGATAAAAAGAAAACTGAAACAAACTATGAAAAAAGTACGTACAATAGATGCATAAGTTCTCTTAGGAGGCTCCTCCAAAGGCAAAGGCTCCTCCACATGAGTGACCGGGGGTTCATGAAGGGTTTGCGGCACACTTTGAATTGATGGAGATGCCTCCTCTATAGGAGTTTCCTCCACCACAATTTCCGTTTCAAGATCTTCTTGTAGCTGCTGCTGCTGCTGATGCTGCTCTGTAAGACTATACTTATCCACCGTATCATCTTCTATATGAATTGAGTTGACATATTCCCTAGCTTCTTCTTCCAAATCATAGTCTGAAGCTGTTAATAAATAAAGATTTAATACCAAAATATTTTCTTTAAAAAGATGATGCACTACATGCCAGATTGCAGTACTAATTGTATTTGTAGTACTGGACAAGATGAATCACTAATCTGAAAATTAAAGTCCTGTCATACAAGTACACATCATTTAATTAATGGAAAGGAAAGGTAAACATGATCATTGTTCACAATCATTGTTACTAGCAAAACTAACATGTTATGATTGACTATTTAAGAAAGAAATCCAATTATTAAATAAAAGGCTATTGGATACATACAATATGAATCTACATGAGTAGATTTTAGAAAGAAATGTCTGCAGAGAGACTTCAGCAGTCAATTACCAGCTGGTTCTGCATGAGAATTAGATGCATTTATTTGTGTCTGTCTCTTTTCTGATGCTGCTGATGCCAGATTTGGGTAGACCACTCCATCATCAATGAAATGAAAAATATCATTCAGCACAAAGTAACCCTTCTCCTGAGGAGCAAGAAAGAAGGATTGAACAAACCTCCTCCTCCCACTTATATCCTTGATCTTGATGAAACCTGAGACCATTACAAGCAGCCCTCCATCCCAAGAATCAAGAGAATTGATTGTCTTGATCTCAATTGAAGTAAAATTCAGTGACATGACAAGTGCATGGATTTGCTGCATACAAGAAATGAAGCCGGGTCATTTAACACTTAACTAATTAACCCAAAAAGAAAAAAAGTACAGAAGTAACCACCATAGCATCTAAGAGAAAAAGAATTCAGGAAAAAGAAAATAATCTAACTTAAGAAAATATTATCTAATCAAATGCTGACTTCCAATTATGCACGTATCAATTAGAAGTTCAGTAAGAGCATAAAAATTGATAGTAACACATTCAAAATTGAAACAACATAAAATTAAAAGTATCTCCCTATCAGTGTCTTTACCTAACAAGAAATTTGTTTACAAAGCACAGTTGCTGTCAGCTCTTTATTCCCAACACTATACATATATTTGTCCGTCTTTAATATGTATCCTTCCTCAAATTTCTTGATGTATCTTGTACGAGTCATTTAAGCACATGATTGTATAGATGTGGGGGTCATGGCCTCCCAAATCTACCTTGTATTTTTCCACATTAGTTAGATAGATTATCTTTTTGACTATCCAATTTGATTACAGCTTTAGCGTCAGAGAACAATGCCTGAAAACACCCTATTTCATCCCTTTTCATCATCACCCCATATTTATATGCCACCTCATTGAACTTTAGGCAACATCTAATCCAAAAATGGCATCATCCACATCCACCCACCACATACCACAACAGCTTGACTTATGACATCCCCAATTTTTCCTCCACCATTGCTGACTACCATTCAAATGGGGCAATACCCAATTCAATAATTAAAATATACTTTGTTTATAATTTCAAATCAGGCACCATTACATCTGTGCCTTCCATTGGATCACCTTGATAGTATAAGGTTTCGATGGAGTCCCACATCGAGGATCCACAAACAATCCTTTAGGTACTTAAGGGGTGTACTTAAGAAAAACTAATAATTGTTTGTCAAGGTAGCCACCAGATAATTGACTTTAGGTCCCGCTGACCCAGCCACCTTCAATACCGAGAATAATAAGTGCTCTGGACCTACTTGTATATTGGGCCTTGATGGAAATGGAGTTCGCATCCCTTGTTTGTCTTTAAAGCCAAATATGGTGCTAGGCCCAACTTGAGTAGTTGAACCAACGGCATAGATTTCATATTTTTTTCTAAAAAAGAAATTAAAAATAAAATTAAAAGAGCAGCCAGAAATCTGAGTAGTTGATTGTGAAACTGCCCATATTGAGCCAAGCACCAGCTTAGCACCAAGCAAGGGATCCAGAGTCATGGAGATGACTGTCCTAAGATAAGTAACGGATGTTAAAAGTCCATTCACAAATAGTTATTATAGTTTATCTTCATGAATTTCTGAAATGCTCCAAGACCCCAGTTTAAGAATTAAACTTCCAATATTTCAAGCAAAGAAAAATCGTTAAACCGAACTTGAATGATAAAGTAGATGAAATATCAATATGACGCAACAACACAAAGTCAACAATGATTTGATACGTTTGAATACTTGATGAAAGCAATTCTTCATTTCTATTGGACTTCAATAATTACATTCAAGCCATATAATAAAAGAAAAGCTGAGGAAAACAAACGCATCTGAAATGAAAGAGACTATAGGATATTATGCAAAAACACAAAATATAAGGAAAACGTGTTCCCAAAATATCTACCAGCATATCGGTGGCGGTTTCACTAGAATCTCCGTCAATCCGAATCATAGAGCTATTCTCCGAGTAGAACTGATGAACAAGGTTCGGCTGTTGCCGAAGAACTTGGTAATATTGTCCGACAAAGAACGATCCCACCTGAAACCACCAGTATAGACGCCCATTAAGATGAATCACCAATCCATATAAAGATGCCTATGCATAGATTTAAAACGGTTGCTAACTAATACCTGGGTGGCACTAACAGGGCCTGGATAGGAAGATGCCATTTTCACTTTCTCTTCGAGTGTCTACTTCACCGCGCCTTTCTAGAAAAGCATGAAGTGCAAGTAGAACTCCTGTACGTCCGAACCCGGTGGCAGATCCAACAGAAGGCTCAGCAGCTGAACCCTAAATTTCTGGAGAAAAGTAGGACCTTGAATCAACAAAAAGCCCCCTGCCCCCTCAACAACAGCTCAAAACGAAATTTTTACGAGAAGTTGAAGATGCGCCAGAGAGAGTGGAATCTAGAAAACCCTCAAAGCAAATGAACCGATCTCAACTAGATCCACGGAGAGACTGTGTGCATGTGAAACTGAGAGAGAGTGAGAGAGAATTGTGCTGCAAGCGGAGGCCGATGGGTGGGTTCTGATTCGCAATAGTTTTATAGTGTATCGCCGAGGGATTACAGCACGAAATCGCAGCCCTTGGATTAGGCTGAGGTGTCGGAGAGTCTAACGGGGCTCCTAATCAGGACCGTCGATGATACGATGAAAGTTGAAATCTACGGCTTTAAGCTGCATCCGGTTCACCGTTTTTCAGTGAAGATCCACGGACATGATTTAACCACAGCTTAGGGCATCCGAGTGAGTGAACCTTGATCGTCCAATTTGTAAACGTACAAGTTTTAGAGTAAATTAGTAATTTGATTTTCAAAATATAATTGTTCCTCAATGTAATTCTTAAAATATGCGTTTGTCTTTTTTTTTTTATGTATTAATATTTGACAGCAATAAATTTCACAATTTAATTACAAAAAATATCAAATTAAAATAAATGTAATCTTTAGGAGGTCAATTAAGACATTAATCTTTTAAAGATTAAAAAAACACAAGTATAATTTTTCATGGTTTAAATTAGTAAATTATTATAATTCTTGTAAAAAAATTATAAATTATCAACTAATTTTTTTATAATTAAAGAATGAAAACTTATATATCTTCAGAATAATTTGAAAATACTCAATTGTAATGTCTTTCATAATCTTTGAATATAACAACTGACCCTCAATTGTTTAATCTTTGACGTTTAATAGTACAAATAATATCACTGAACACAAACATCGAACGCCAACAATGTATACAAAGTGCTAGTGCTGTTGTGCAATGAATAGTATGTATTAGAGATTCACTGTCTCGCTATGGTTGACATTTGATGATAGGTTAAGAATAACTAACTTTATAACATGTTTACACGTTCAATGTTTGGGTTTGATACGTCAAAACTCTACTCTTTCAACAATAAATTTAGGCAAACACGGTATTTTATTCTTCTATTTTTATTTTAATTTTGAGTTTGATCCTTTATGTTTCATAATTTTTATATTGGTTTTGCGCATGCAATGATAATCAGGCGGCACAAAGCTTTTCTCTCTCTCTTTTTAATTAGTGGAATTCTCAAAAAGATTTTTGGTGACAGAATTAATTCCAAACTCTGCTAGAAGTCCAGAACCCAGAGAACCAACTAGTAGTATTATTCATTTCCAAAGGATGACTAGACAATAAGCAAATATGTATAGATATATGTACCAACTAGAAGTATTATTCATTTCCAAAGGATGACTAGATAATAAGCAAATATGTATAGATATATGTGTGTGTGTGTGTGTTCGTGTATATCCGTGACTTTCTGACTCTCCAGCCTTATTTTTATTTTTAAATTATTTTCCCATCTACATTTTTTTTAATTTACAAAATTATTCTACTTTTATTATAATCTAGTTCATTTGATACATTTATCGTCTATATCAAAGATGACACACGTCTTATACACGATAGGTAATATAATTTTTTAATTGTATTTATAATGTTTTTTAATATTATTTATCATCTTTGAGACTAACAACGTAAGTTTTAAAACTTGATTTAACTTAAATGTCTTGTCTCTCTCTATTTTATAATTTTTTGTTCTCTTTTTCTAAATCTCTACTCTCTATTTTCAAAGATTCTTTCTCTCTCTCTCTCTGCGCTTTTGTAATACCCATGAAAAATAAAATATACATGCGTATTTACAAATTATGGTTACTATGCTAGTATACGGTACTGTTTACCTATATAATACTATTTACGTATACGATACTGTTCACTTATATAATTGAAATGTCAAGTACTAGATGTGGTTTGGTCATAAGAGAAAATTAGAAAGAAGTTCGTAGGAAAAAATGACGTTTTATGTGTAAAAATACCCTCAGGGACTAAATTGAAAGGACTGATTTGAAAAGAAACTTAAAGGTTTAAGGTGAAAGGATAGTTTTCCCTTTAAGTTTTCAATAGGTGCACAGTAAATTGCATTATTAGAAATGTCATTTTTATGAATAGTAAGTTGAATATTTTATTAGTGCATAGTGTCAAATAGTACCTTTGACTTTTCCTATAAATACGCCCTTTTATTTCACTTCTAAACTCACACCTTCAACTTCTCTTCTGTAATATCCCAAGAATTTTTATGAATATTTAAAGTTTGATTTGAAGTTTAGTGAAAAATTTAATTATGTGGAAAATTTTCTTTTTGAATTAGTGAAGAAAATGTGGGAATAGAAATTTTTATTTTTAATTTAGGAAATTTTTACAAATTCTCAAGGACTAAAGTGAAAAGAAAAGAAAGTATAGAGGACTTTTGAGAAATGACCAAGTAAGAACCCGAGAAGAAGAATAGAGCTTATGGGAATGAATTATGAGTCCGGTATCGAAAACATGATGGATTCGAGGTTAAAGTGGAGTTTGAGATATTGAGAGGGACTAAAGTGAATAAGGAAATTTGTGGGGCACCGAGGATTTAGAAACACCTGAGGTGAGATTTTATGAATTTGCTTTTGCTAGTCTTGACTGAGGGTCAATTGCAGAGTAAGTGATAATTTCACCCCGGGTGAGTATATAGGTGGCCTCACCTATTTTTTATTCATTTTTCTCCTTTCCTCTCTCTCTCTTCACTTTCTCTCCTCTCCTTCTCTCTTCCTTCTCTCTAATTTCTCTCTCTACACTCCAACTCTACAACCGGGCTTTGGAGGCTGGATCTCGGGCTACGGGGTGAGCCTCTAGGAGCCAAGCAACATAGGGAAAGTAAGGAATCGAGGTAGAAATTTCTATTTCTTAAGCTTTTCTCTATTTTCTAGTTTTAAGAGTGTTTGAGATAAAATCGAGATTCCGGCTTCGTTTCTCGATTAAAATTGGTGATTTTGGTGTCTAAATGCTCCTTAGATATTAAGGGTGAGATCCCATGGAAGAAATCATGAAAAACGGTGAAGATTTGGCCAGATTTGGGCCAAAACCGAGAGAAATCGCGAAGGGGTCGCGATCGTGGCGCCCAAGCGCCATGTGTGGCGTCTAGGCGCCAAGGTGAGATGGGAAGAAGAAGGAATTGGCGCCCAGGCGCCAGGTGTACCGGGAAATTTTAGTTTATTTTTCAATCGGCCATAACTTCTTCATCCGAACTCCGTTTTGGGCAAACTTTATATCGTTGGAAAGCTCTTTAAGTCTAGTTTCCAATGGTATAAGTTTCATTTGAATATTCATTACCAGTTAGGAGTTATGATTCGAGAAGTAAGTGAAGGTCGAGAGTAGTGGTAGGAAATTTCTCTATTTCGTAACTCTGATGGTTTTTGTCTGGTTACAATAGGAATGGTCAAAGTGCAAAGTGGGAGTGCCGAGAGCGTGAAATCCAGGTGAGTGGGTTAAAACTTGCTATGATTAAATATCTGTTATTGACTTTTTGCATCATAGTGGAAATATGTTGTATATCCAAGTTTGAATATGATGATGTGAAACGATAAGGCATAAACAAATGTGGAACGTGTCTGGTAATGTATATAATTATATTTTCTTATTTTTCCATGAATGGAGGTTATATGATGGATTGTGAATGGCATGTGAACCGAGTTGAATAATTGTTCTATATTATGGGTTATGTTATATACATACTATGTTGCTGGAACCACATTGATTATGTTGTGGCTTGAATTGTAAATGACTGAGTTGTGTATGTGGCTCAAGATTATGATTGAGGATGTTTTAATATGTGATTGTGATTGTGTTTGACTGGAAAGGAAAGGCATGGTGGTGCACCCCATGGAGAAATCTATGTGAAGCTATAAGGGTGGAGAATATAAATGGAGCGATAAGGGTGGATGTGGCGGGGGCCGCAGGCAACGATCCAGAGGTATTCTGGACGACCCGGTTGGTACGGAAATTGTGTGTGAAATTGATTTCATCGATTGGTGTTGTGAATTTTGAATTTTGTTGAAATCCATTTGATTCACTTGGATATTGTTGTGAAGTATTATGAATAATATTATATCATATGATGATCGATCTACGTATGATTGCTGCATGTTATCATTATGATGCATGATTTTTATTTTGTCATAGTATTGTGTTATCTACTCACTGGGCATGTGGTTTGCTCATACCCCTCTTATTGATATTTTTTTTCAGAGTTGACAGCTGAAGGTAAATATCGGAACAAGGAATTATGGATCCTTAGTCCATAATTACCTTTTCATTTGTTCAGGATAAAGGTATAATAGTTAAGTTTTTGTAATACCCAAGAAAAATAAAATATAAATATTTGTTTACAAACTACTGTTACTATTTCAGTATACGGTACTATTCACCCGTATAATACTATTTACGTATACGATACTGTTCATTATACAATCGAAATGTCAAGTACTAGATGTGGTTTGGTCATAAGAGAAAACTAGAAAGAAGTTTGTAGGAGAAAATGACGTTTTATGTGTAAAAATACCCTCAGGGACTAAATTGAAAGGACTGATTTGAAAAAGAAACTTAAAGGTTTAAGGTAAAAGGATAGTTTTTCCTTTAAGTTTTCAATAGTAATAATAGAAAAATTTTCGGCCGCTATTTGCACAGTAACTGCATTATTAGAAATGTCATTTTTATGAATAGTAAATTGAATATTTTATTAGCGCATAGTGTCAAATAGTACCCTTGACTTTTGCTATAAATAGGCCCTTCCATTTCACTTTTAAACTCACACCTTCAACTTCTCTTCTTCTCTCCTTAAGTTTCTCTTACTTCAATGCTAGGCCTCTGAGATTTTGGGCCTTTCCTTTTCAGCTTAGGTAAGGATACTATGCCCTTTCTATGTCTTTCAAATTTTAGAAGTTATTTTCTTAAGTATGCTCTGTGGTTGCGGCCTTGGCTGATCTTCCACATCAGAAAAATTGCCCTTAGCTGTTTATATGTTATTTTGATTCTCTGATTACCGAAATAGAATGTAAACTGTGAAGAATACATGTCTAGGAAAGTTCTGGCTAAGGAAAGACCTGGTTTTTAAGTGTGTCCAGTGTGACCATCCACTCTTTCCTGGAAACTTACCTGGTGTACTCTTTTACAGATTGTATTCTCTATTTCTGGTATAAATAGTAACCGTACGTATGAATAGTGATCGTACGTATGAATAGTAACCATATGAATAGTGACCGTATATATGAATAGTATCGTATGTATGAACAGTATCTGTATGAAAACAATCCTAACTTGTTTTCTCTAATCTTTCATGAAAATCTCCGTAGCAGAACACTGAAATTCATCTGTGTACTCTTGTCTGTAACGACTTAGAGAAGCGATATTCGTACGGAATCCAGGTGAGTGAAACGACCCCGTTTTAATAAAGTTTTAGCATTACTGGTGATAAAAAGTATGTCGTAGGACACTCCCAAGATTCATAGGGGGAAATTGGATTCAGAATAACGAATATAATGAGATAATTAATCCAGAAGTATGGATAAGAAAAAGTAAGTATCTCATGATGATGTGAAGATTGAATCTCTTGAATTGTGGTTTATAAAGCTATAATATAGTTATATACTATACCTGTTATATGGATGAATATTATATTAAGCTTCTGATTATGATATGAAATGCTATTGATTGTGATTGAGCGGGACAGTACCCCCTCTCATGGCAAGGCAGAAAACCCGGTTGACAGGGTGTCTTGACCAATGAGTGTGGAGACAACGATTCCCTCAGTAGGGATATAGCCCGGATTGGTGATAAATCCGTGAGGCGCCCTAGCTAAGAGGATGAGGTTGTGCGTCATGGCGGAAATATACATAATTGGTGAGCCGGCCTGTGTGCGCTCTCCGGGATATATTGCCATTGACGAGTACTAGTAACGTTTGTTGAATTGGATGAATTTTTATCTTGTAAGAGGATGATGTTGTGCGTCATGGCGGAAATATACATAATTGGTAAGCCGGCCTGTGTGCGCTCTCCGGGATATATTGCCATTGACGAGTACTAGTAACGTTTGTTGAATTAGATAAATTTTTATCTTCTGTCTATTGGTTGAGTATGAGCCTTTGGATATGCTTGCATGACTGGTAATGTATTTGAATTTTATTAATGCGAGGCCGATTCGCTCATTGAGTTTAAAAGCTCACATTGTTTGTACAACCTTTTTGTTCAGATCAGTTTGCCATCGAAGAATATCTGCTAGAGGAGTAGATCACTTTGGACCTTCCCGTTGTCGGGTAGACCTCTCTTCTGTTATAGATTATGTTGCTCTGTAATCGTCTAGGACATCTAGTTCAGGGGTTCGACATTTGGCTTGTATGTCAGTATAATAATGTATTTTAAATTGATAATCTATGATTACATGCAAATCATCTCTATGATTTTCAGATAAGAAAATTTGATATATTTATCGGAAGGCTTACAGTGATGAGAGATTCATCATTGTGCCGGTCATGTGCCCAGAAAACGGGTCGTGACAAAGTTGGTATCAGAGCAATGGTTGTTAGGTCTCCTAGTGATTACAGAGCAAGGTAACCTTAGTGGGACCTCCTCTATCGTTGTGAACCCGGGCACAACTATAGAGAGACGGCTCTACTGAAGGTCCTGTAAGATGTTTCCATTTCCTTTCCCTCCGAGACTTATAGGAATTATGTTGTCAGGTTTAATGTTAGATAGATGTGGCTACACTTTTGAACTTAGTAAAGGAAAGGTTATTACTTGTTTTGATTCCGTTGTTGTCGGATCAAATTTTTATATGGTGGATTTTATAAGCTGAATTCATGATTGAATTTGTGTAGCTATATTATTTTAGGGTACCAGCCATTAAAAGAAACCACTCGCATTAAAAACAAAAAAACTGAAGGATTACATTGCAAAAAAGAAGAAGTTTACTCATGCATGAGTAATCTAAAAGCGAGGTGGTCTTGGATTAGGAGGGTTGTATTGTATCATCACCCCTCGACCATTCCTTGGAGCAAGGGACATAGCAATGTCGCGGAGGGTAGTGTAAATCCCATTCATACAATCAACACTTCTTTGTTGTTGATTGCAGAAGCACTGGGTAGACCAATAGAAGAACCTGTCTATTCTT
The DNA here is from genome assembly GCA_037074585.1 of Biancaea sappan. Taxonomy (NCBI): domain Eukaryota; kingdom Viridiplantae; phylum Streptophyta; class Magnoliopsida; order Fabales; family Fabaceae; genus Biancaea; species Biancaea sappan. The sequence continues at coordinate 48,298,260 of CM073496.1, read as the reverse complement.
GAAGTCATTTCTGTATGATTGCGTTTAGTTAACTTCTCCAGGTCTCCTATCATCTTTTTCAGATTTTTCACCTCCTGCTCTAGACAGGCGATTTTGTCCTCCGAGGTATGGCCCGTGCTAGTCTCCTCAGCTTCCTCGATCTTCTTCATTTTCTTCTCCTTCTGCTTCTCTGGAGACCCCTCAAAAGGTCTTTTGCCCTTGTCTTTGCCCAGACTTAAGTTTAAGTCGAGCTCTTCTTCCTTAGCCTCTACTGTGAGATCAATGTACTTCCTTGAGGCCATGATTTGGAAAAAATTAGAAATTTTTGTAAGAGTATGAGGCGAGAGGAATACTGGGGGATTGTAGGCTCGGAGATTATTAATCTTTGTGGTGTGGTAACTGAGAACGCTGGGATGGTTTTTATAGAGAAAAAAATTTGGACTAAGAGACAAAGAAGATATCTATTCACCGTACCCCTACACGATCAACCTATGGATTTCTGCAAGCTGGAAGCCAGAAGTCTAGGGTAGGCGTGCACACCGATAGCGCGTTGCATTAATTCCAAAACCACGAAAGTCAGTATTCGGTGGATTTGCGGCCGATTTTACTTGGTTTTCCCATTTCTCCCGTTGGCATTTTCTGAAATTCAAAGAAGTTAATAATATAGCCATTACAGATTGCCTTGGATGCTTTTATGATGAAGTGAAATACATTTCTCTGTTTTATTGTGTTATTCTTGAGAGCCTTCAGTTGAGTATAATATACATAACTGATTGAATCATGTTGTAATTACATGTATGTATGTTATTCATGCATAATGAGTGAAGGCTACGATCAAGGAGAATATGTGATGATCCTACATATACTCATGGAGATGTGAAATCAAAATGACTTGGATAGAATGAAATGTGTAGATGATGATATATCTTCATGGTTACATATACTTACATATAATGCTCTCGTAGGCAAATGAAAGGCAGTGATTTCCTTACATCATGATAATGCTTAAGGCATGTGACCGTAAGCAGTTAACTTTGTTTTAAAATATATATATTGATATACATATATTATGTGTAAGTCTAGAGTAAAGACACCGATTAGAATATAAGATAAGGCTAATATGAGACTACCCGATCATAGAGTGATATCGTAATCTGAGATTACACTATAAGACAAGTATAGAGTGAGGAAATCATAAATTGAAACGGCGATTAGTTGAAAATTTTGAGAAAGGTCAAGATTAGCCGAAAATTTTTTTGAGGAAATCTTTGACTTATGTTAATTGCATTAAATTATATTTACTATTTACTTGCATGTCCGACATTAATTGCTGGCATTGCGACATATGTGATCTGTAAACCTCCTAGCGAGCGGCGTATAGGTTGTGGTGGCTTTAGCTCCAGGGGCTTCGGGTTGTCTATAAATCTTGTACGCCCGTTACCCCACTCATCACACCAAGCGAACTTCTTTCATTACATACCTATTTCTCAATCTCCATTCCTTTCTCATTCGAAGTTATTTCTGAGATCCCTAGAGCAATGGCCGATAATAAGTCTTTCAACTTGAATTTTGAGACTGGCAACGTAAAGCTTGATTTAAATCTAAGTCTCGGAGACAACAAAGGGAAGAGACCTGTAGACAGGTCACCAGAAATTAAGAAGAGAAAGAGGGATGTAATAGAGTTGGAGGAGGACAGTACTGCAACATCCTCAGAAAATAAGCTTGCATTCCTGGAGCGTAAGATCGAAAATCTGGAGCGTAAGATAGAGAGCCTGGAATACAAGATAGAGGACCAGAAGCGACTAATAAATCGTCTCTTTGAAAACCAAGAGAAACTGATAAACCGTCGTTTCGGGGAACTAGCTAATCGAGTTGATAGACATTCAATGTTTGCAACTCAAAATTTTCGTGACCAACAAGCAAGGTGTATTGACTGTATGAACGGAGTGACTTATGCTCTTCGCCAAATTTCTCAGGCGCTTCCTCCAGAAACCCTTTCTAGGCTGCAACGATTAGCTTCCTCCTTAAGGTCTGAAGCACCTTCCTCTTCTAGACCTGGAATACCTTCTACATTTCAAAAGCCTCCTCGTCCTTAATTTATTTTTCTTTTGTTTGTACCTAAAGCTACATTTGGTGTAAGCTTCACGTATTAAAATTATCTATGTACTAGAAATAAAATTTAAGTTAGTATCTAGATCTTCTTTGTTGAAGTGATTCATTTTACTGAAAGAACTTGAGGAATGAGAAGATATTGGACTTGTTATATTTCATACTTGATTCTAAAGCATAGTATAGTAATATCTTTTTGACTGAGCAGAGTTACTAAAATGATATTTCATTGCACTTCTGAGCTATGGAGGAATGCTGAATAAGTATTTTATGAACCTATACATAGAGAATTATGGGTTTGCCCTAATCATTGAAGGGATACGACTCTATATGAGTCATTGAGGTGAGAGGAATTTCCATATATATAATTATGCATGAGGAGTATGTTATTTACTTATCACATTTTCTGGGATTGTTCTTCCTAGAGATTTATGTAATAATTTTACGTGATTTTTTCCTTTTATATGACGCATTCAGCTGAGAGTATCGCCTTAAGGTAGAATGATCGCCTTCGGGCAAGAATATTGCCTATGGCCAAAATGATGCCCCCGGGTAGGATACTTGTATTCGTAAAAGTTATAAGCTATGTGTATGGTAGCTTGTGTTCTGATATTCAGTATAAACTGGAAAGACCACGTGTCACTGTTGAGAAGATACCTATTTGAGGTTTTACATAGAGACAAAGTTCGTCTCTGATTAGGTGGTTTGAGTTTGGTAAAGGTTATGAGGATGAGACACTTTATGGTACAAAAGGTTGTGGAGAAGATCAAACTGATGAGGAAGAGATTACTTGCTGTTTAGAAAAGGCAAAAGTCTTATGCAAATTATTGATAATGCGGTTTAGAGTTCACAGTCAATGGTATAATATTCTTGTAAATCTCACCAAGGGTGTGATAAGGTTTTGGAAGAAAGAGATGCAAAGGATGAGATATGGACGAAGTAATCACATTTATTTCAGTCTTGAGATGAGTTTTGAATTCGGGGGACCGAATTCTCTTAAGGGGGTGATAATGTAATACCCAAGAAAAATAAAATATAAATATTTGTTTACAAACTACTGTTACTATTTCAGTATACGGTACTATTCACCCATATAATACTATTTACGTATACGATACTGTTCATTATACAATCGAAATGTCAAGTACTAGATGTGGTTTGGTCATAAGAGAAAACTAGAAAGAAGTTTGTAGGAGAAAATGACGTTTTATGTGTAAAAATACCCTCAGGGACTAAATTGAAAGGACTGATTTGAAAAAGAAACTTAAAGGTTTAAGGTAAAAGGATAGTTTTTCCTTTAAGTTTTCAATAGTAATAATAGAAAAATTTTCGGCCGTTGCCGCTATTTGCACAGTAACTGCATTATTAGAAATGTCATTTTTATGAATAGTAAATTGAATATTTTATTAGCGCATAGTATCAAATAGTACCCTTGACTTTTGCTATAAATAGGCCCTTCCATTTCACTTCTAAACTCACACCTTCAACTTCTCTTCTTCTCTCCTTAAGTTTCTCTTACTTCAATGCTAGGCCTCTGAGATTTTGGGCCTTTCCTTTTCAGCTTAGGTAAGGATACTATGCCCTTTCTATGTCTTTCAAATTTTAGAAGTTATTTTCTTAAGTATGCTCTGTGGTTGCGGCCTTGGCTGATCTTCCACATCAGAAAAACTGCCCTTAGCTGTTTATATGTTATTTTGATTCTCTGATTACCGAAATAGAATGTAAACTGTGAAGAATACATGTCTAGGAAAGTTCTGGCTAAGGAAAGACCTGGTTTTTAAGTGTGTCCAGTGTGACCCTCCACTCTTTCCTGGGAACTTACCTGGTGTACTCTTTTACAGATTGTATTCTCTATTTCTGGTATAAATAGTAACCGTACGTATGAATAGTAACCATATGAATAGTGACCGTATATATGAATAGTATCGTATGTATGAACAGTATCTGTATGAAAACAATCCTAACTTGTTTTCTCTAATCTTTCATGAAAATCTCCGTAGCAGAACACTGAAATTCATCTGTGTACTCTTGTCTGTAACGACTTAGAGAAGCGATATTCGTACAGAATCCAGGTGAGTGAAACGACCCCGTTTTAATAAAGTTTTAGCATTACTGGTGATAAAAAGTATGTCGTAGGACACTCCCAAGATTCATAGGGGGAAATTGGATTCAGAATGACGAATATAATGAGATAATTAATCCAGAAGTATGGATAAGAAAAAGTAAGTATCTCATGATGATGTGAAGATTGAATCTCTTGAATTGTGGTTTATAAAGCTATAATATAGTTATATACTATACCTATTATATGGATGAATATTATATTAAGCTTCTGATTATGATATGAAATGCTATTGATTGTGATTGAGCGGGACAGTACCCCCTCTCATGGCAAGGCAGAAAACCCGGTTGACAGGGTGTCTTGACCAATGAGTGTGGAGACAACGATTCCCTCAGTAGGGATATAGCCCGGATTGGTGATAAATCCGTGAGGCGCCCTAGCTAAGAGGATGAGGTTGTGCGTCATGGCGGAAATATACATAATTGGTGAGCCGGCCTGTGTGCGCTCTCCGGGATATATTGCCATTGACGAGTACTAGTAACGTTTGTTGAATTGGATGAATTTTTATCTTGTAAGAGGATGATGTTGTGCGTCATGGCGGAAATATACATAATTGGTGAGCCGGCCTGTGTGCGCTCTCCGGGATATATTGCCATTGACGAGTACTAGTAACGTTTGTTGAATTGGATAAATTTTTATCTTCTGTCTATTGGTTGAGTATGAGCCTTTGGATATGCTTGCATGACTGGTAATGTATTTGAATTTTATTAATGCGAGGCCGATTCGCTCATTGAGTTTAAAAGCTCACATTGTTTGTACAACCTTTTTGTTCAGATCAGTTTGCCATCGAAGAATATCTGCTAGAGGAGTAGATCACTTTGGACCTTCCCGTTGTCGGGTAGACCTCTCTTCTGTTATAGATTATGTTGCTCTGTAATCGTCTAGGACATCTAGTTCAGGGGTTCGACATTTGGCTTGTATGTCAGTATAATAATGTATTTTAAATTGATAATCTATGATTACATGCAAATCATCTCTATGATTTTCAGATAAGAAAATTTGATATATTTATCGGAAGGCTTACAGTGATGAGAGATTCATCATTGTGCCGGTCATGTGCCCAGAAAACGGGTCGTGACAGTTTTATTCTACGTTGTATAAATCTAGAAATCTCTGTAATCGGGTAGGTTCATTCAGTGATGTAATGTGAGTAATTGTAGTATGTATAGAGAACTCGTTTTGGTTGCATGAAAAAGAATTGTATGATTTTTAAGAGAAAGATAGGCTTACGGAGGTGAAATGAAATTCACTTTCCGTGCCGGTCACGTGCTCAAATTTTGGGATGTGACATCTTCTTCTCTCCTTAAGTTTCTCTTGCTCTAATGCTGGGCCTCTGAGATTTTGGGTCTTTCCTTTTCAGCTTAGGTAAGGATACTATGCCCTTTCTATGTCTTTCAATTTCAGAAGTTATTTTCTTAAGTATGCTCTGTGTTTGCGGCTTTGGCTGATCTTCCATATCATAAAAACTGTCCTTAGCTGCTTACATATTATTTTGATTCTCTGATTACCGAAATAGGATGTAAACTGTGAAAAATACATGTCTAGGAAAGTTCTGGCTAAGGAAAGACCTAGTTTTTAAGTGTGTCCATTGTGACTATCAACTCTTTCCTGGGAACTTACCTGGTGTACTCTTTTACAGATTATATTCTCTATTTCTGGTATAAACAGTCTTCGTATGTACGAATAGTATCCGTACGTATAAATAGTAACCATACGTATGAATAGTGACCGTATATATGAATAGTAACCGTATGTATGAACAGTGTCTGTATGAAAATAATCCTAGCTTGTTTTCTCTAATCTTTCATGAAAATCTCTGTAGCGAAATACTGAAATTCATCTATGTACTCTTGTCCGTAACGACTTAGAGAAGTGATACTCGTACGGAATCCAGGTGAGTGAAACGACCCCGTTTTAATTGAGTTTTAACATTACTGGTGATAAAAAGTATGTCGTAGGACACTCCCAAGATTCATAGGGGGAAATTGGATTCAGAATGACGAATCTAATGAGATAATTAATCCATAAGTATGGATAAAATGAAATAAGTATCTTATGATGATATGAAGTTTGAATGTTTTAAAAAACGGATTAATTGTTATCTTGATTTGTAGTTTATAAATATATAATATAGTTATATACTATACCTGTTATATGGATGAATATTATATTGTGCTTCTAATTATGATATGAAATACTATACTATTGATTGTGATTGAGCGGGACAGTACCCCCTCTCACGGCAAGGCGGAAAACCCAGTTGAAAGGGTGTCTTGACCAATGAGTGTGGAGACAACGATTCCCTCAGTAGGGATATAGCCCGGATTGGTGATAAATCCGTGAGGCGTCCTAGCTAAGAGGATGAGGTTGTGTATCATGGCGGAAATATACAGAATTGGTGAGCTGGCCTGTGTGCGCTCTCTGGGATATATTGTCATTGATGAGTACTAGTAACGTTTGTTGAATTGGTTGTGCGTCATGGCAGAAATATACAGAATTGGTGAGCTGGCCTGTGTGCGCTCTCTGGGATATATTGTCATTGATGAGTACTAGTAACGTTTGTTGAATTGGTTGTGCGTCATGGCAGAAATATACAGAATTGGTGAGCTGGCCTGTGTGCGCTCTCCGGGATATATTGTCATTGATGAGTACTAGTAACGTTTGTTGAATTGGTTGTGCGTCATGGCGAAAATATACAGAATTGGTGAGCTGGCCTGTGTGCGCTCTCCGGGATATATTGCCATTGACGAGTACTAGTAACGTTTGTTGAATTGGATGAATTTTTATCTTCTTGTATGTAATTTCTAACTATGTCTATTGGTTGAGTATGAGCCTTCTGGTATGCTTGCATGACTGGTAATGTATTTGAATTTTATTAACGCGAGGCCGATTCGCTCACGGAGTTTAAAAGCTCACACTCTCTGTACAACCTTTTTGTTCAGATCAGGTTGCCGATGAAGAATATCCGCTAAAAGAATAGATCACTTTGGACCCTCCCGCTGTCGGGTAGGCCCCTCTATTGTTGTAGATTATGTTGCTCTGTAATCGTTTAGGACATCTAGGTCAGGGGTTTGGTATTTGGCTTGTATTTCAGTACAATAATGTATTTTATGTTGAGGATCTATTATTATATACAAATAATCTCTATGCATTTCAAATAAGAAAATTTGATATATTTTCTTTAGGAATGGTTATTTTGATAATATAGAGATAATGACTAATAATTTAACTCATAGGTAGAATTTATCGAAAGGCTTACAGTGATGAGATATTCATCATTGTGCCGGTCATGTGCCCAAAAAACAGATCGTGACAGCTTTCCAATATCAAAAACATTGAAACAAATTTTCTCTACTCACACGAATAACATTGTAATATTCATCTTTTAATCTATTTATTCCATTGAAACAATCTTTCATATCTAAATTAGATAATTAAATTTAACTGGATTAAAGCATATTAGGTTTAATTAAAAGAACAAGAGTTTCAATTGCAATTTCTTATACGTAATTAAGAGAATGACTAATTCTTTTATTTCAAATTAGCATTTATGATATAATTTTTTTAAAATAATTGCTTATAACCAGAGTTTTTTCTTTTTTGATATTAGACCATACAGAATGAATCGAATTATTATAGCATTAATAAATGTCCATTTAAAATGACCCAATTGGAAAATAATCTATCAAAGCAGGCTCTGATGAGACCCACATGCTTATATTGAGCTGACCCAAATTAAGAGACGCCTTCCACTTACAAAGTTGCCAAGCTGATACATTAAAAAGTGAGTTTTTTTATTCATCTGCAATTAATTGATTGCTTTAAACAGTCTAATCCATTGATATGTGTTTAATAGTTTTTTTACGCCCTCTTGTGCTTAGTGATTGATAGTTATTAATTAATATTTTTGATATTGAAAAGTAAAGAGCAAATATTAGAAAGTGAAGAGAGAAAGAAACTTCGAAAAATAGAGAATAGACTTTAAAAAAGAAAACAAAAAATCATAAAATAGAGAAAGACAAAACATTTAAGTTAAATTAAGTTTCAAAACTGGCATTAATAATTTCAAAGATGATAAATAATACCAACAAAAAAAATTATAAATACAAATCAATCAGACAATCAAAAAGTTACACCACGTCCCGTATGGTCGTGTCAGACAAATTATGTCACAGTAAAAATTAGCTTGGTTTCATAAATACACAAATAAAATGGGAATGAGGACAGAATTTTAAAATAGATGTGAGACTGAGAAGTCTAAAAGTTGTACAACTTTATGTATTAGCGAATCCCAATACCCATATTTTTATGGTGGCATTGCAAATCCAGATCTAGCTGCAGGGCTTCCATCCCGTCATTTATATTTGCAGACACTGAAGTTACTTAATTTGACAGTGAAAAAATACATATATAAGGATCATATTCTCTCTAATAGAGAGAGAGAGAGAGAGAGAGAGAGAAGGGGGAAGGTGCAGACAAAATAATACTTAGAAGAAGAAATAAAGCATTACCCGGATTTTTTTTTAAATTAAAAAAAAGAAAAAAAAGGCAATGTGTTACATGGCAAATATATAATTGCATCCGTTAGCAACGATTTTTCTACCTTTAGTGATGTACCTCAATTTCACACTACCTACGGCTCCTATCTCCTAAAGTAAATCTACCTAAAGTCAAGGGAAGAAAAATTACATGAAGCCAGTATATATATATATACACAAAATATTTGTCAGTCTAGTAATAAGTCGCGCCGTAATAGACCTGGGCAGCAGGTTGCTGGGCAGGAGCTCCAACAGGTTGCGCATAATTTTGTTGAGGAAGAGTCGTCGTCTGAAATTCAGACAAAAGCATCAGAGCTCTAAATGACACAATTGGTGGCAAGGAAAAAGATTCTGCAATTTTATGCAAGTTTCCTCCCTTATACTGACTGTTAAGAACCCAAATGCATCTTAGAAAAATTGGAGAGAATAGAAAATGGAAAATGAAGGAACTGAATATATTTCTCAGGAAGAATTACAGTAAACGCCTCTTTTGAGTAAAGGAAACTACGAAACCAAAACTTCCAAATTCATGACGTACTTCCTCTCTCTCTGTCCCACCCTTTTATTCTATCTAAAAACAGAAAATGAAAAAGGCACTATTGTCAGTAACTAATTTGCACTACCCATGCCAAATATTCCCACAAGCAATGGTCCCCTCTCCCTTTCATGCAGTATAGTAGTCATGCAGTATAGTAGTCACGTAGCCAATTGGGTGTAATTCTCTTCCTCTTCTCCAGTCGTGGATTATTGGCCACGTCAACACCAATGACCACCTCAGCACCAGTAGCTCCTTGTTTTGATTCTTCAGCGTTTCTCCCCTAATCTGATACTCCAGTATCCATATCAACACCCCCTTGTACAAGAACAACCTTGTCCTCAAGGTTGCAACTCAAGAATGTCTCTTTAAAAACATCCAGTCTTTCCTAAATAGCTTCCTCTCTAGGCATGCCCTTCCACTCCACCAATACTTCCACAAATTGCTCCCCTGCTTTTGATTAATAGTCGCTTCAAGCATCACTTAAGAGTTCTATGGATTCAGGAGTAGGATTTATGGCTTCAGGTGGCTCAGCATGATATTCTTTCAACAATGCAACATGAAAGACCGTGCATTTTACTGTCAGCAAGTAACTTTAACTTATATGCCACTGCCCCTATTTTTTCCAATATCTGATAAGGGCCATAATATCTCTAGGACAACTTGAAGTTAAGTCTGCGAGCCAAGGACTTCTGTTTGTACTGATGAAGTTTGAGCCAAACCCATGCTCCAATCTGAAATTCTTTTTCTTTTCTCTTCAAATCCACATAATGCTTCATTCTCTGCTGGGTCTTTTGCAAATTTAACTTCAAGTGTTCCTAAACCTCCTCCATTTTTTTAAGTAGTTCATCCATGCTATCAACTGTAGTTTCACCTGAATGATAAGCCAGTGATAATGGAGGTTTAACACCATACAATGCTTGGTAAGTAGACATCCGGATAGCACTATGGAATGAAGAGTTATACCACAACTCCGCCCAGGCTAAATAGTTGATCCAGTGTTGTGGCTATGCATGGACAAACAACCTCAGATACTGCTCTAAGCACCGGTTGACTACCTCAGATTGGCCATCCCCTTTTGGGTGATAAGACATGGTGTGCAAAAACTTGGTTCCACTGTGATGCATAAGTTGAGACCAGAACTTACTTAGCAACAACGGGTCATGGTTTGAAACTGTGCTTCTTGGAAAGCCATGAAGTTTAATCACATTCTGTACAAAGATATCTGTGACTTGGCTGGCTGTGAAAGATGATCTTAGAGGACTGAAATGAGCACACTTTGTCCACCACCACTAGCACTACTACGAACCCCTTGGAGTTTGGCAGACCCACAATAAAATCCATGGTGAGGTCAGCCCAAGGTTTATCCGGAATAAGTAACGGTTGCAGTAGCCCTTGCTTCTTGTCAGTTGAGTATTTAACTTTCTGACATACCTCACACCCTTTTATAAAATCCAGTATTTCTTTTCTCATATTCCTCCAATAGAAAACTTCAGAGATAGCCTTATAGGTCTTCTATGTACCCCCATGTCCCGCCATTGGTACATCGTGATAAACATGAAAAATGGCTCTTTTTAATTGCTGCACTTCTGGTAGCATGATTCTGTTTTGGAAAAAAAAATTCCTTCTAACAGTATCATCTGAAGATAATTGACGCTGCTCATATTGCCTATGCCATGCTTTCATCTCATCTATTTCTTCATTAGCCTTTCATATAGCCACAATAATAGGATTTTCAATTACTGTCAAAGTATTAATACCATGAATGCGTCAGCCACCTTATTACTCTTTCCAGACCAATATATTATGTCAAACCGGAAACCCAATAGCTTAGTGAGGTAAAATTGTTGCTCAGGGGTTTCCACTACTTGATAAATGAACTCTTTCAAGCTTTTGTGATATGTTTTAAATGCAAATTGCCTCCCAAGTAAGTAATGACGCCATTTATGGACAGCTTGTGTAATTGCATATAACTCTTACATAAGCTAACGCACGAGTGAGTTTAGGGGGTAGCTTCTTGCTGCAATACGCTAACGGGTATCCCTCCTCTGAAAGTACAGCCCCAATGCCAATATTAGATGTATCCGTCTCAACCATGAACACCATCTTGAAATTAGGCAGTACCAACACTTGTGTTTCAGCCATTTTCCTTTTTAACTCCTCAAATGCTTCCTGTGCCCCATCATGCCACCCAAATTTGTTCTTCCTCAATAACTCAGTTAATGGAAAAGCAATTTGAGCATACCCCTGAACAAATTTCCAGTGGTATCAGGTAAGACCAAGGAACCCCCTAAGTTGCTTGATATTCTTTAGTGTAGGCCATTCGACCATAGCTTGAATTTTCTTTTGATCTACTTGCACCCCTCTCTTGCTAACCACATGCCCCAAGTATTCAATGCTTTCTTGGGCAAATACACATTTGGAGAGTTTTGCGAAAAAATAGTGACTCCAATGTTTTGAGAACTATCTGTAAGTGTTCTACATGCTCCTCAATAGATTTACTACAACTCAATATATCATCACAAAATACTACAATAAATCTCCTTAAATAAGGTTGAAATACCTTATTCATAGCAGCTTGAAACGTTGAGGGAGCATTAGTCAAATTGAAAGGCATTACGAGTTATATCATCACAAAATACTACAATAAATCTCCTTAAATAAGGTTGAAATACCTTATTCATAGCAGCTTGAAACGTTGAGGGAGCATTAGTCAAATTGGAAGGCATAACTACGAACTCGTAATGCCCCATATGTGTTCTGAATGCAGTTTTGTCTGGTTCACACATCCTTATTTGATGATAACCGGAGCGTAAATCCAATTTAGAAAAATATGTAGCTCAATGCAACTTATCTAGGATCTCATGAATGGTTGGAATGGGAAACTTGTCCTTGACTGTAATGCCATTTAGTCCCCTGTAATCCACGCAAAATCTCCAACTTCCATCTTTTTTCTTAACCATAAGTATCAGGGATGAAAAAGGACTTTGGCTGTCTCTAATCACACATGCGGCCACCATCTCATCCACTAGCCTCTCAATTTCATTCTTTGGAAATGGGGATATCTATAGGGTCTTACACTTACTGGTTTAGCTCCTGGTTCAATAGGAATTCGATGGTCCAACACTCTGGCTAGAGGTAACGGCTTGCGTTGTTCAAATACTCCCTAAAAATGCTGAATCAACGTTTTAATGGGGTCAGGAGTTGAAGGTGGTTGCTGATTCTTCAATTCATTAACAACTTGCAGTTGATAAAACCCAAAAATTGAGTCTTCCATCATCATCTTATTCAAATTCTTACTCTTCAAGGGATTTGGGGCCAATATATTTTCTCCTTGGATTTTTATCTCCTTTCCTCAATAGCTAAACTGCACTATAAGATCTCTATAGTTGGTCATGATAGTTCCCAACTTAATTAACCATTGCACACCTAACACAACATTTGAGCCCTTAATTTCAAGAACAAATAGGTCCATAACAAACACATGCCCTTGTATCTTTAATCACACTTTTTATATCAATGCAAATAGGCCCTACTCCTATTTGCATGGTTGACAAGGATTGGACGCCGAGTGTGGTGGAGGTAAAAAGGATTGGGGATAGGATTTTATGCTTAAAAATGATTGTTGAAAGAGATACTATCCATATCATTAGTGCCTATGCACCCCAAGTAGGGGCGGATGCAGATCTTAAGGAAAAGTTTTGGGAAGATTTAGAGGGATTGGTCAGAAGCATACCCTTAGAAGAGAAGATTTTCACCGGGGGGGGACCTTAATGGCCACGTTGGGAAAGAAGCAGGACAGTATGAAAGAGTTCATGGTGGCTTTGGTTTTGGGGAGCTTAACGAAGAAGGAGTCTATACTCGATTTCTCAATGGCTTATAATTTTAAGGTTGTCAACACCTACTTCAAGAAGCGAGAGGAGCATTTAATCACATACAAGAGTGGAGCTTCAAGGTCACAGATTGACTTCTTTTTGGTAAGAAATCCAGATAGGAAAATTTGTCAAAATTGTAAAGTTATTCCTAGGGAACCCGTGGCAACTCAACATAGGGTCTTGGTCCTTAACGTGAGTATTAAGGGTCGAAAACAAAAGCATCGACAGGTGATGAACCCTAGGACAAAGTGGTGGCAGTTATAAGGGGGAGAATCTACAGACTTTCAAGAGAAGACTATTGGAGGAAGGGTCTTGGGAGTTACGAGAAAATGCTAACATCATGTGGGAGGAGATGGCCAACAAGGTTAGAAAGATAGCTAAAGCACTCTTAGGAGAATCTAAAGGTTTTGGACAAAGAGATAAGGAATCTTGCTGGTGGAATGAGACCGTTCAAGAGAAGATCAAATTTAAAAAATATTGCTTTAAAGCTATCCATTTGAGCAATAACTCAGAAAATTGGGAAAGGTATCGGAAGGCTAATAAGGAGGCTAAAAAAGCAGTAAGTGAAGCACAATCTAAAGCATTTGAAGAGTTTTACAAGGACTTAGGAACGAAAAAAGGGGAACAAAAGATTTACAAGATTGCGAAGACTAGAGAAAGGAAATCTAGAAATTTGGATCAAGTAAGATGTGTTAAGGATGAAGAAGGAAAAGTTTTGGTTACAGATGGAGATATTAAAAACAAATGGCATGGTTACTTTCACAAGCTCTTTAATGACGGAGCAGGGTCGACCTGTAATAGGGAAGATTTAACAACCTTGGAGAGAGAACAAAATTTGACATATTATCGTAGGATTAAGATTGATGAGGTCAAGGAAGCTCTAAGAAGAATGGATAATGGTAAAGCCGTTGGTCATGATGGTATTTCTATTGAAGTTTGAAAGTGTTTAGAGGATGAGGGTAATATCTGGCTAACTAAGCTCTTTAATGAGATTTTAAGGTCCAAGAAAATGCCGGAGGAATGGAGAAGAAGTACTTTAGTGCCTATATACAAAAACAAAGAAGACATCCAAAACTGCGCAAACTACCGAGCGATTAAGCTTATGAGTCACTCTAAAATTATGGGAAAGAGTGATTGAACGTAGGTTAAGAATGGAGACGAGTATTTCGGAAAATCAATTTGGATTCATGCCAGGGCGATCAACTATGGAAGCTATTTATCTGCTAAGAGGGTTGATGGAAAGGTATCGGAGCAAACAAAAAGACTTGCATATAGCGTTTATTGATTTGGAAAAAGCTTATGAACGAGTACCAAAAGAGGTACTCTGGAAAGCCTTGGAACATAAAGGTGTACGGGTTGCGTATATTAGAGTTATAAAAGATATGTATGAGGGGGCTACAACTAGTATGAGAACGTCTGGAGGGGAGGCTAGAGACTTCCCTATTAAGATTGGCCTACATCAGGGATCATCGTTGAGCCCTTATTTGTTTGACTTGGTTTTAGATGTTTTGACAAAACATATTCAAGAAGAAATTCCTAAATGCATGCTTTTTGCTGATGATGTTGTTCTCATAGCAGAATCAAGGGAAGAGATTAATGTTAAACTTGAGTTATGGAAAGCTACTTTAGAATCAAAGGGTTTTCGTCTGAACAGGAGTAAGACAGAGTATATGCATTGTAAGTTTAACAAGTGACAAGCTAGAAACGAGTTGGAAGTTAAAATTGGAGATAATGTCGTATCACAAGTGTCAAAGTTTAGATATCTAGGATCTGTTATACAAGATGACGGTGAAATTATTGGTGATGTGACACATAGGATACAAGCTGAGTGGTTAAAGTGGAGAATGGCATCAGGAGTTGTTTGTGATCGTAAAGTACCGAATAAGCTCAAAGGAAAGTTTTATCGTACTGCTATAAGACCTGCGATTTTATATGGAAGCGAATGTTGGCCGATGAAAGGACAACAAGAGCATAAAATTAGAGTAGCGGAGATGAGGATGTTGCGTTGGATGTATGGTCATACAAGAAGAGATATGATCCGTAATAATCGTATACGAGGGAGAATTGGAGTGGCACCTATTGAGGAAAAAATGACTGAAAATCGTTTAAGGTGGTTTGGTAATGTTCAAAGAAGACCATTAGAAGCGCCAGTAAGGAAAGTTGAGCAGATGGTTTGGAGCCCTGTGAAAAAAGGTCGAGAAAGACCAAGAAGGACACTTAAAGAAGTTATTGAGAGGGATCTTCTGGTAAATGAGATCCTTAAAGAGTTAGTCATTGATAGAGCTCAATGGCGTCGGGCGATCCATATAGCCGACCCCACCTAGTGGGATAAGGCTGTTGTTGTTGTTGTTGTTGTTGTTGCAAATAGGCCCCACTCCAAGTGCCCACCTTGAATACCGAAAATGATGTCTAAGGAAGTTTCAATTTGGTCGCAACAATAGCTTTTATAAAATTATTGTTGCTTCCATTATCAACCAAAATTTTGACTTCCTTGCCTACACAATGTCCTGTAACACGCAGTGTACTCGGATGAAATTGTCTCGACACACGTTCATACTGATGCCCGAATTGACTTGCATTATGTTGATTTCATTCCCTGGCTCTACTGTATCTAGCGTTTCCTCCAGTTTATCATCCTTTAGCAATTCCTCAATCTTGTCCTGTCCCACTAGCGAAAAACATGAAGTTTTGTATTTGTGATTTGGATTGTATTTCTCGTCGCAATTGTAACATAATCCTTTTTCTCTCTTAGCCTTCAATTCTGGTGCCGTAAGCTTCTTATAAGGGTGCATGTTGCCTGCAGATGCCATGGATGAATGGATTGTAGCAATAGCAATAGGAATTGGTTTGGTGATCCCTTAGGTAAATGTTGGAGGTTGCTTGGACGGCCAATTAGTTTGAGTGGTGGTCTTAGCATTTGGCAAGAAATAAGTAGACCCAACACTGTTGTTCCTGAGCACAAATGAAGTAGTGGATTTTCCTGATAATTGTTTCAGTGTCCTCTGCAGAGTCATCAACTTTTGTTTGTGTAATTAAGCTAAAGAAACAGCATGATAATAGGTCGTAGGCTTAGATAGAAGTAATCCGCACTTCAGTTGATCCTGTAATCCAACAATAAAGAAACTAATAAGCCACTGTTCACCGAGTCCAATCACTTTAGTGGAAATTTCTTCAAATTGGGTTTGGTATTCAGCCACAGTATTAGTTTGTTTTAAGTTCCTTGAGCGCAACCTTAGGATCATCATATAAAGATGTTCCAAATCATAATAACAGAGCTTCAAGAAACTCGGGCCATGTCAGCATTAAGGTTTTTTTCATCGCCCACTTATACCAAGCATAGGCTGGTCCTTTCACGTGAAAGGAAGCAATCTTAATTCTTTGTTCATCAGGGATTCCATAAATATCAAAGAATTCCTTAATTTTGAATATGAAAGGAAGCAATCTTAATTCTTTGTTCATCAGGGATTCCATAAATATCAAAGAATTCCTTAATTTTGAATATCCAATCTTCAACCCCTTTCTTGTTGAATCTAGGAACATCCACCTTAAGCCTTTCCCCGTGACTAGTCATATCATGGCTGCTGTATCAATACCGATTTGCTGGCATCAATTTGCAGATGATTCAACATTTTTCTCCTTCTGTAGTGGCAAGACCCTACGCATCATCTCTTCTATGTTAACAGATGATTCCTTGTAACTACTGAGGGTCTCTCCTAAATTACTCATTCTGATGTCCATCGAACTAAGTTTTCCATCAAGCATATGCTGGTTCTGCTACAACTCCACCGTCATCGACTCCAACTTCGCAAACCAAGTTCCTTCTAGCCATCACATAGGCTCTCAATGAAAGCACCAAAGTTAAGAACCCAAATGTATCTTAGAAAAATTGGAGAGAATAGAAAATGGAAAATGAAGGAACTGGATAAATTTCTCAGAGATAAGGAAGACTTACAATAAACGCCTCTTTCGAGTAGAGGAAACTCCAAAACCAAAACTTCCAAATTCATGACGTACCTTCTCTCTCTCTGCCCCACCCTTTTATTCTATCTAAAACCAGAAAATGAAAAAGCCACAATTGTCAGTAACTAATTTGCACTACCTATGCCAAATATTCCCACAACCAGTGGTCCCCTCTCCCTCTCCCTTTCATGCAGTATAGTAATCGCGTAGCCACATGGGTGTAATTCTCTTCCTCTTCAGTCGTGGATTATTGGCCACGTCAACACCAATGACTATGTCAGCACCAGTAGTTCGTTGTTCTGATTCTTAAGCATTTCTCTCAGTGAATACTTCAGTATTCATATCACTACCACTAAATCAATCCAATAGTAACAGAAAACAGCATGCTTTGATAACATACAAGAGAAATGTCTACACGAATTAGTATTCTATAAGAACAGAGATACCATATCCTGCACAAATGGAAGACCAAACAAGCCATACACCAACAGATTGACTTGTACAACAAATTCAGAGGATTAAAGAACTTATAATGGAGATCAATCTCACGAAACACACCCACAAAAAAGTCAAACAAATTATGAACAAACTTCAGAAACACTAGAAAAGCTATGTCAGCAGGAGCAAAACAATTAGTGATACTGAGCAGGCTGAAATTGTTTTTGTACCTGTACTGGATAAGCAGGAGGGTAGGCTCCATATGCAGCACTTTGTGGAGCAGATGTAGGCAACTGTGCGTTAGCATAACTGCCCCCATATCCAGTGTAAGCCCCATAGGCAGCCTGCTTCAAATCAGGATCGGCCATTTCAAAACAAAAATAGAGATTATTTGATGAGGGCATGAGGCATCTCACAGAACCCGAAGCACAAAAGGCAAAAGTATAGAATGATGGCAATCAACCACAAAACCAGTCATGGACAGGAGCAGTTACAAAATAACCTCAATTCCTCAACTAATCGATCAAGAGGAAAATCTAAAATAATATGTGCATGAAAAGACAGGTTGCATAGAGTATAGACACATCAGCTGACTCAAAACACAACATAGTTTAACCATATATTAACAATACGATCTGCAATCTAGAATTAAACCAATAAGGTAGAGTCAGCCCTAGGTGCCCGTGAGTCCCCAAGTAATTGAAAGGGCAAACAATCCATTTCGACAGGAATGAAGAAAATAAGTTTCAACTATGCTAAATACTTCTTTGTGGGTTTCTGAATTTTTCTTTGTCATGTGCACAATTGTCGGCTAACATCTGAGTCAATATCTTCTACAACACTGTAAGACATCAAAACTCCACAATTTGGCAGACTACCTTAAAGAAGTACCTCCCAGCCCATAGTAACAAGAAGCAAATCTATTCAGACATAGCAAATTAGCAAACAGGCAATAAAAATAACCTACCTGATGAGTATAGCCAGCAGTCCATTGTTGACCCTGCGCCTGAGTAGCTGGTGCCCAAGCTTGAGGTTGTACTCCATAACTAGCTGCCCACTGGTTCTGTGCATTTGGATATGCACCCATCAAAGATTGAGCAGATGATGGAGCTGAATAAGATCTTGCCACTTTTGTTTTATCTGAAGCTAGAAAGTCCTCTGCATGACGCTTTTTCAACTCTGACATGCTCCTATGAGGCAAGAACAGTTTGGCATGCCTATCCTCAGCCCTCTTGATAGATTGAACATCTCCAAAGAGATTTAAAAACTGAAGATACACAGAAAGCACATAACAAGTTATTACTACTAACTGATAATTTAAAATTATAATGAAAGACAAATAGAGCAGCCAAGCCTTCTAACAAGGAGAAGAACATAAATTTATAACAGTAGACACAAGAGACAGGATATTTAAATTAAAACTACCAAATCATCAAACAGGTATCTAGATAATAAAAACATGTATTAGATTACGCAACTATCAAGGAACCAGACAGTCATTAGGATGTATTAACTCCAAGCCATTCAACTGGACTGCTCTGAATCAAACACCAAAAACAGTGTTTACTTGTCAGAAATTCAATTCTTGCTAGTTGCCATCCTCATTCTTCTTAACTTAATTAAAGTTTAAGAAAAAGGTATGCAGGGGCAGTCATAGTATCCAGACACTAGACAGTTGCCAGCCACTCACTTTTTCTCCTTCATAATGGAGAATTTCCAGTTCCAATTTATTTACTATGTTCTATATCAACACTAATTTTTTCCAACGCTTAACTTGTTTTCCCTAATGGTAAGCATATCACAGTTCAATGTGTACTAATGTATGCACTTCAATAGTTTCAGAACCTGATTATACCAAAACATGAGGTAAACCAGTATTCTGCAATTAATTTAAACAGCTGTACAAAGACATAAACTCATCAGACAGGACTTATATCCCATAACCAAGGGATCTAGAATAACAAAAAAATCATCCTTTACTCCCAAATCTGAACGCATACAGGCCAAAAATATTTTGACTCAAAAAAAAAAAAAATAGAACTTTCAGAACATATTCTAGAACATCCTTCTCATATGGATGTACCTCCAAAAAAATGCTAGAAAGTTCCTCTTGATCAATGGTGTTTGCAAAATTCGGGCTGTCCGAATTGGGCATTATGAATTTGACAACTAGTGAATCCAAAAGGTTGATATCAACCTGCTTTGGTAAGGGTTGAATAGCCTCAAAATGTAACAAAGCCTGCATGTGAGATAAAATTAGAGATCATATTAGATATGAAGAACACTTCTGCAACATAAGGAGAACCTCAACCTGCATATAAATGAAGGAGCTACTAATTGAATTTTAACCCCTACAAAACTGGAAAGTTATAGGAGAGCACAAACCTCAAGAAGTGGCCTTGACATTTGAACGCGCTCAAGTCCCTCAACTAAAATCTTCCTAGCCTTTTCTGCATTCCCAGTAGTCTAATAACAAAAATAAGATTAGTTTAAAGACATGAAAATATTCCATTAAATTAAGCTGTGCAAAAAGGAAGATGAACACAAATCATTAAGGGGTAAAAAACTAGGCATGCTGGCTTGAAATAGCCAGATTGCATCCAACCAAATACAAACTTAAAAGAAGAATAAAGATTCAGAATATTATATTCATGCACATAGATTGCCAAACCTACCATGTAAACAAACCGAGAATACTGAGATAACAACATGGGCAATGTTTGTGAATGTTCTTTTCCTTTTTCGATGGCAACAGCTTGTTCATATAAAGAGCAAGCATCCTCAAAATTTCCCTGCAAATTCAAGAAATGGAAAACATGTTATTAATTTTAACTCAAATTTCTTTAAATACTTTAAAAGCCATCATACCAGTCGATTTTCCATATTGGCATGCCTTGTTATCGCTTCAAGAAAACCAGGAGAAATTTCAGTGTGCACAAGATGATAGGCAGCTCTAGCACCAGCAATATCCCCAGTCTGCTCTTTGAACCGAGCAGAAAAAAGATGTATCTCAGGTTGCCTCTGTGTTGTGACAAACAAAACATGCTAACTATTCTTAATAATAAAAAATTTTAGTCTTTCATTAAATACTTTCTAATGCAAGAGCAAGTGCAAACAATTAACCTCCAAATCGAAGACATGTATTTCCTATCTTCACAAGCTATAGTAAAGCTCTGTAGAAAAAGCCAAAGTATGATTTTTTTTTTTTGGAAAGACCAAGGGCAAGCAACCGCTTCACCTCATTAGCTAAAAAATATTGAGATCTCCCCACTTACATAATCCAACCTCCCCACCCCCCCCCCCAAAAAAAAAAAAGAAAACACCTACCCCCCTCCCTGGGGGGAAAAACCCAACCGTCTTCTGAATAAAAGATCTCTTCTGTTAATAACACAATAGACAAAATTCAGTTTATCATCATACAAGTTCTGAAATTCATGTTTGAATCACAGTATTTCATCTTGCGGTCAGTCACTATACTAATGCAAAACCAGCATGAATGACAGTGTCTAGTTACTGATGGTCTATTGAGTATTTTGCCCGTTCTCCTCCAAAACTCGAAAACTCAAGTGATGAATACAACTTTAAGTGATAACAACAAGACATTGCCACCAGCATGAATGACAGTGTCCAGTTACTGATGATCTATTGAATATTTTGCCATTTCTCCTCCAAAGCTCGAAAACTCAAGTGATGAATACAACTTTAAGTGGTAAACAATGAAACATTGCCAACTTTTCTGCAATTTAAAGCTAAATGCATATGTATATTGATATCTGGAAGAGGCTACCTTCACAAAGACTTGTGTTGCCCGAGCAAGTACATTATTTGCAAGTTCCACGCTTCCACTAGCTTCCATACATAAGACATAGCGTATCCAGTACTCCGGATAATTGGCACATGCAATTACACATCTCTCATACAACTTGACAACCTGATTACATAAAATAAAAAGGAAACAAAGTACATCACATATATTATCCCTATTCGTGATATATAAGCAAAATAGTAACAACACAAAATACAAGGAAAATACAAAGCATTAAGAAATACTCCTTAGTACGACAGAGAGGCCCCTCAAATATGAAAGGAGGGACCCTCCTTGCTTGAGAGAGATGATTAGCAAGATTAAGACACCTGCATGCATAACATTCGGCACTTTAAAAAAAATAAAATTTTACAAACACCTGACAAACCTAGAAGGTCCACGAACAAATTAGGGTTTGACGTACTTAGCCTCAAGAAAGAAATCGAAGGCCCATGCTTTAGTCTCAGTTCAATTTCCCCATTAAAAAGTTGCTTCATCCAATGGATTAGCCAATAAAACATATGATACAGCAGATATTACTAATGGTAAGTCAATCTATATAACAGGAAACACTATAAAAGAATGCTCACAAGTGGAAAACCAGCCCAGTTACCTGACTTAAGTCACCTTCCCTTTCTATAAAATCCAGATAATTATGCCAATTTTCAAGCTCTGCAACATTGAGTGGCCGTACATGAAAGTAGGGCCTCCTAATAGCCGTTTCAAAACCAATGATCTTAGAATCGAACTCCTTAGCTTTCTTATACATCTCTTCTCTAATGGCAATATACTTCTCCAACTCTTCTGCTTCTGTTAAGCCAGCACTTACAGGTTTAGGAGAGTTCTCAGCTGCATCTGAACGAGCTTCTCCCTCATTAGCTTGGCTATCTGCATCTGAAACTGCACCTGCTGCTGCAGCAGCAGCCTCTTCGGCTGTCCGTAATTCTGATAATGGCCGATTTGCAGCTAACTCCTTGAAGCTGCAAAACCATTTCCACCAAGAAAATAATATTTACTTAAAATGCTGTTGTTTTGGGGAAGGGGGAATCTATGCAAAATAAAATGTCATCAAGCATTTATAATGTCTTTATTCCAAAACTAAGTGCTCACTGGGAATCAGTGGAGGTTCTAAAACAAGAAATCACCTGCCAAAATACCGATCCAGTTGCTGATTTGGATTCTCTAGTATTCTAGTGTATATCATGGCAAGGCAGGCCCAATCCTGCTGCATGTACTCATATTCAACGTACTTATCCCAAAGAGTAAAAGAAAGATAGTCTGATCCAACATAAGCCAGTCCTCGTTCAAAAAGCCTGAGACATATTAACATTGAAGTTCCATTTAATGAGACTGCAAGCATCTATTTGCTGATGCATATCCATATATGGGAGACAGAAGCACCAATGTTTGAGGGAAACACACAAAATCACTCTTAACATCATATAAGACATCCAAACACTGCATTTACCTTCCTGCATAAAATCATACTATGTCCGAGAAATGGAGCAGTCATAGAGGCCATCTTAGCCATTAACGAAACGAGATCTTCCCGGCAGCAATTTGCAAATTGATGCACCTCAGAGTGTCAAAGATAAAGACAGCTACCACTCAAAGAAAACTAAAGAACAAAGGACTTTGAAAATAAATACTAAAGTGGAAGGCAGAGAAAATGGCCCTAAGTTTCAAACTGCTACCCAATGCATTAGCCTCAAAATCAAGGATTTACATGTCAGGAAAATTTAAATTTTTCTGACATGCAATCCCATCAAAGCTTTTCCGCCATAATATCACTGTTGCAGGCATTCTGAAATAAGGTTAGAAAATGAGATATACAAGGGTCTAGTGAATGAGAAATCACAGTGATGATCTCCTAATGCCAAAAATGAATGACAAATAAATAAGTAGCCCTTACCTACGAACTATCTCTGGATCCCCATACGTGCTTATAGCAAAAATGCAATAATGCAGCCAGATGTCCACTGAATACGTCACCCCTTGAACAGCTCGTTCATAAACTTCAATAACTTTATCAATAGATCCAAGGCGTGCCTCATGATCAGCATACTTCTTCCAATAACCATAGCACAAAGGAAATTCAGCAAGAAATGCATCATATACTTTTCGAATCTTCAAAATATTGTCCTGCAATTGAAATTTTACTAATGAATGAGTTTCACTAGTATATGAACAAATAGCATAGACACCAAAGGTAAAACCCAAAAACTGTGACATCAAGTGGCAAAATGAAAATCCAATGGCAAGAACAGTTATTCGTATTTGGTACAGTTAATAGGAATAGGGGGCACTCATTCAAAGTCAGAGTCACAAAGATTATGAAACCTAGAATTATCTTGTTTCATTGTTCATTGGGAAACCAAATGCCATAGAGATGGCTCACAAGAACTTATAACACGTAATCCACATCTAAAATTTAAGGCCAATATACCTCTGCTGCCACTTTCTCCGTTTCTTCTATTAGGGCTGTCCAAGTATTAAAATCTAATGAATTAGCTCTCACAATATTCCACAGTCGATCTTCTTCAACAGACATTGCAGCAGCTATCAGCAAACAAAATCAAATATACAAGGTAAAATTCAGAAAGGAGGAAAGATAAGGGACCACAAACACCACCTCCAAACAAATTTTTTTTTTTTAAAAAAAAGTAAATACTGAAATGCACCATTTCACCTTGCTTTTGAACAAATGTAACATAAAGTTCAAATAATTATTAATAAAAAATACCTGGCATCAGTATATTGAGTCTAACTTTAATATGTGGAATATAATTAATTAACTGCTTAAATAGTAAGTGTTAACTATTAACTGTACACCTGCAACTCTGCACCTAAAATTACAATTTCACAAGTCACATAAGATATTAAATTCGAGATCTTTTTATACAAAACTCAAACAAGCATCTAGATAACTTATCCATAAAATATATGTAATACCAAAAATTATACCACAACCATCTGCAGGCTGTTTCTCATCAGCTGATCCATTAATAATCTCCAATGCATTCCCATTCTGAAGTCCTGTTGCATTTTCCCACGCACTACCAACATCACTGCCTTCTAAAGATGAATTATCACCAGGAATTTGAGTAGACTCTATAACTGTGTTTGCAAGCCCACTAGCTGTGTCACTGCTATCAATGACTCCAGCATCTTGCTTAGCCTCATTTGTAGTGTTGACTTGGGCCTGTTGTAGGAGGGAATTAGGATCCCCACCGTACTCATTCACATCGTTGCCACTAGTGTTCCCAAATCCATGTGTTAAATTGGCCTGACTAGCATCTCCAGTAGACTCAGCAACTGTAGGACCTGCCTCATGAACAGAATTTGTAATGGCACCACCATAGCCAGATGAAGAATAGCTCCCAGATGAGTAACTCGCAGCTGCAGATGGTTCAGCAACACCTGTTTCACTATCTCCCATACTTAACAGGTCTTGGCCTTGACTAGAAAATCTACAAAGATACAAACAGTAAGCACTTTCAATAAGTTATCAAACCGAATAATAGTATAGTAGCATAGATCATATAAACATAATGCATCCCTAATGAATATCAATATGTTAGCATTTAGATGAAAAAAGCAGGAATAGATTCCCACCACTAAGAGTGCCCAATCACTACAGAAGCATGCTAATAAGAATACTTCAGCTGCTTCTTTCTGAACAAAAAATGCCAACAAGTGCAACCACTAGTTCCATTAGGACCTCAATTGCAGAGATCCCAAAGTAGTACAATGTGGTTTTTCGGTACTCAAATTATCACAACTTCGTCGTGAGTCGATCACCAGAGAAAAAATTCAGGGATACAAGCTAAATCAATTTAAAACGCGGGACTTAAATTTAAAGTACATTCGCGCCGCTAGTAATGCACATGACCGCAACTACATGTTACATGTTCTCTGCGAAGAATCAACAGTGATAAAATCCAACATCGACAACGCAATAAAGTATAATTTACGCAACACCAGAAAACGACATTTGCTTTACAACATAAAAGGCGTAAAAACACCCGATGTTTTAAATAAACCAAAATCCCAAGGGTTTCAGACAATAAGCCCTAATTAAGAACACAGAAAGAATGGAGAGGCCATCCACGTACCTGAACAGACAGGGAACGCGTCGTTAAAGAGAGAAGGAGGAAATGAAAACGCTTGTTCAAAACGTCGTTGGTGGTAAATCGAAAATAGATTTTGCGGAACGAGGAAGTAGGGCGATGAACGTGGGGAGCTGCTTTTATAGCGCGGAGCAGCGAGTGTTGGCGACTCTATGATACTCGATGGTCGTGTTAGATCTAGCGCCGTTGGTATACTGGTTTGATCTGAGCCGTTGGTCATGTAGACTTGTATTGTGGTTGCTTGTACGGTTGTCTGTAGTGACTGGTGGCTTTCTATCCTTCATGGTTTCGTGGCTTGGGGCCTGACGACACCGTATACGTGCCTCGCCCACCACGACTCACTGTTAAGCCCCGTCCTTAGAATCCCTTCGGCTCACTTCAATACTATTTAAACAGTTTTTAACCCTGCCGTTAATTTTAACCATCAGCTTTTAGATATTATATTTTTTTATATGATTTAAATATTATATTTTTATGTATGGTTTAAAGGTGTAATTTGTTCTTCGGAAAAGTCAAAAGTTACATGATATTCTCATAAATTTTGAAATTTTCACTCATGCTTGTGGATAACAGGATAAGAATGTTACATTTCTTATTTCTATGACTTGAGAATATATTTAATCTAATAAATAAATATTAAATTATCGATCATTTATTGTTTTGAAAGTATTGGTTCTAACTCATTTTTCATATATTAGATTACTATTA
This sequence comes from Biancaea sappan, assembly GCA_037074585.1. Lineage (NCBI taxonomy): Eukaryota > Viridiplantae > Streptophyta > Magnoliopsida > Fabales > Fabaceae > Biancaea > Biancaea sappan. Next base: position 48,272,061 of record CM073496.1, on the reverse strand, counting down.
CTGTGGTTATATTTTCATTTCCACCACTACATTTCCTTTTGTTATTTTGCCCAACATTATTGCTTTCCGGTGTTTTCCAAACCCAGTTAAGTCCATTTGTGTCAGTACAGGGTGACCCAATGACTAATCCTGACAAAGCCACCTAATTGGATTGAATTGCAAGTAACGTAAGCAAGATTTTTTTTTTTTTGCTAAAATTAATAATATGTGAGTTAAAGGAAATTGGGTTTTTTTTTTAAATAATCACCCGATATTCAAATACCAAACTACAAATGTTGACTAGTTCAAATTCAAATTGGGTATGACCACAATAGTTGGAAAAAGCTCTATTTAACAATGTTTTGTTTGGATAAACAACTTATTTAAGTGTTTATATATAAGTTATTTTTACAATTGAAGAGTTTATAAGAGCAAACTCACATAAGTTGTTTTCATTTTATTTCCATAAACTATCATGAACATCTTATAAAAATAAGTTAAAAATATCTTATCGATATATCATAAGCTATTTTTATAGCTCTCCCAGGGACTCGAACTCAAAACCTCTAATTAATTTATAATAATCCTTTACTAGTTAACCTACTTGGTGGTGGTAAAGAAAATTAGGTTTTGAAATGAGCATAACCCAGGACACTCTATATATATATATAAAGAAGTAACCTTAATTATTATAGTTGAATTATTACCTAACTAGTATTGTGACCCGTGCGATACACGGGTAAATTACAACTCTAAAAATTTTTGTAACTTATAAAAATAATAATAATTACAATTGATTTATATAAAATTTATAAGTCATGACATATACTTTTTAAACATAAACATTTTGAATTGATTTATCAATTCTATAATTAAATCTACTTTACCTAATCAAACTTTGATTTGAATTGATTTATTTATTTAATAGAATAAATTTAAATGAATAAAATTGTCACATCGCAAAAATTGAACATGTGAAAAGATACTACTCATTAGATAAAATTCTCAAACATACGTTATTTACATATATTCTGTAAGGTTTTACATTCAACCTTAATCATTCATTCCACACTACAGAATTATATTCATCTGATAAGCAAATATAGACATACATAGTCTGATATTTCTATCTCATCGCAAGCCTAGGAGACCTATAGAAAGTACAGAGCGTTTCTAGTATCCACATTAATAAGTACTGGTATCCCACCAGACAGAAATAGAGAATAATCCCAACGGGCTTCTAATCTTCAAACGGATACTCTTGTTCTTTGTTTTCTGTATCTGAAAAAAAATAATCATAGGGAGTGTGAGTTTATTTAAAAACTCAGTAAGTAAATAACTGTACTATATAAAATATCAAAGTACAAATACCACATTTACTCATATAATTAATTGTCTTATACATCGAGTAGTATGGGACTCTAACCCTTTCAAACTCATGAATAAAATTTCATAGATATACACCGAGTAGTATGGGACTCTAACCCTTTCAAACTCGTGAATAAGATCTCATAGGTATACACCGAGTAGTATGGGACTTTAACCCTTTCAACTCGTGTATAGATTTCATAGATATGCACTGAGTAATATGGGACTTTAACCCTTTCAAACTCGTGTATAAGATTTCTTAGATATACACCGAGTAGTATGGGACTTTAACCCTTTCACACTCATGTATTAGATCCCGTAGATCTTTACTCATTAATAAGATAGTGAGAATTCATCACATAGTACAATTGTCATGAAATAAATAATTTCTACATACTCTTATTTCTACTGATCATCATATACTCCCATATGAAAAATTAATTGCTTATTATCCAAATAATATTGTAAATGAGACTTATATTGTACTTTGACTAGTAATATCAAATTAGCTGAGCAAGGTTATTCACTCACCTTGATGTTTGTCCAAGTTTACCTTGTTCTACACTAGAATTTGTGTAGGAAAATTTCCTAGTAAAATATATTACAAGGAAACATAAGAAAGGAAACAAAATCACGAAAATACGTAAAATTTTCTGATTGCTACAGTAACGGTTCGCTACAGTGCCAGTTCGCTACAGTAACGGTTCCCTACAGTGCCGGTTCGCTACAGTAACGTTGACTGCTACAGTACTGTTGACTGCCGACACTACAGTACTGCTACAGTACCGGAGAAAATTTCCCAGATTTTTTCCGAAATTTCTGGTCGCTACAGTAACTCGAAGAAAAATTCCAGATTTCCAGTTGCTACAGTACTTCGAATTTTGCAAAAAATCTTTAAAAAAATTCATCCTTTCCTTTCTTTTGATTCAAAACCAGAATCTCAACTCTTTTAACCGATTATAACTCAAATATAACTTCTAAAACAACTGAGATTCACGAATTATCATCAAAATCTTCAAGAACAAAACCTCCTCTAATCTTCCATATAAACTTAGATTTAAGGAAAATAACGAGATTAAAGCTTACCTTTGATCCTTACAAAGCTTTTGAACCGAACAAATAATCGAACTTCTGAAGATCAAGAAAAGGATTTGAGAAGAAGATGAAGAATTGAGAGAGAAAATGAAGTTACTGTTCCTTTTGCTTCGCTTCAGAATCGAATTCTGAGAAGTTACTATTGAAGTTTTATATTAAATATTTCTAATGGGTTATTGAATAACCCATGGGTATCCATAACCCAACATCCAAACTCATTCAGTCAATTTACAATAAATGGATTAATTGACCATTGTTAAACCACTTTTCCATGAATTTCACTGTAATATCCCAAGAATTTTCATGAATATTTAAAGTCTATTTGAAGTTTATTGAAAAATTTAATTACATGAGAAATGTTCTTTTTGAATTAGTGAAGGAAATTTGGAAATAGAAATTTCAAAAATTTTAATTTGGGACATTTTACAACTTCTCAAGGACTAAAATGAAAAAGAAAAGAAAGTATGGAGTACTTTTGAGAAATGACCGAGTAGGAACCTGAGAAGAAGAATAGAACTTATGGGAATGAATTATGAGTCCGGTACCAAAAGGATGATGGATTCGAGGTTAAAGTGGAGTTTAAGACTCTGAGAGGGACTAAAGTGAAATAAGAAAATTGTGGGGCAATTAGGATTTAGAATCACCCGAGGTGAGATTTTATGAATTTGCTTTTACTAGTATTGACTGAGGGTCAACTGAAGAGCAAGTGATAATTTCTCCCCCGGCGAGTAAATAGGCGGCCTCACCTAATTTTTCTTCATTTTCTCCTTTCCTCTCTCTCTCTTCACTTTCTCTCCTCTCTTTCTCTCTCTACACTCCAACTCCACAACCGGGCTTGGAGGGTGGATCTCGGGCTACGAGGCGAGCCTCTAGGAGCCAATTTCTATTTCTCAAGGAATTGAGGTAGAAATTTCTATTTCTCAAGCTTTTCCCTATTTTATAGTTTTCAGAAAGTTTGGGGTAAAAATCGAGATTCTGGCTTCGTTTCTCGATTAAAATTGGTGTTTTTGGTGTCTAAATGCTCCTTAGACATTAAGGGTGAGATCCTATGGAAGAAATCATAGAAAACGGTGAATATTTGGCCGGATCTGAGCCAAAACCGAGAGGAATCGCGAAAGGTCGCGATACTGGCACCCAGGCGCCAAGGTTCAAAAGATTTTGGGAAGAAAAGGGGCTTGGCGCCCAGGCGCCCAGGCGCCAGGTATGCTAAAAAGCCTTACCTTATTTTCAATCAGTCATAACTTCTTCATCCGGACTCCGTTTTGGGCAAACTTTATATCGTTGGAAAGCTATTTGAGTCTAGTTTCCAATGGTATAAATGTCATTTAAAAATTCATTACCGGTTAGGAGTTATGACTTAAGATGTGAGTAAAGGTCGAGAGTAATGATAGGAAATTTCTCTATTTTGTAACCCTAATGGTTTTTACCTGGTTACAATAGGGATGTTTGGGGCGCAAGGTGGGAGCGCTGAGAGCGTGGAATCCAGGTGAGTAGGCAACCTTGCAAAATTTATTTAATAAATTAGTCAAAGCACAATATAAATCTTATTTGCGTTACTTGTGAAATTGAGAAGATTATCAGTGTGTGTTCAGGTTGAGAAAAAGTACAATATCATTGGAAGGTATTTTATTACCTTTGAGAATTGATTTCTCTAGTTGACTAAAGAACTAGATGTGAATGTTCCTTGAATAAATTGGAACATTTTGTAAGTGAATAACCTTACTAAACTAATGTGATCTTATTAGATAAGGTACAATACAAGTCTTGTTTATAACATTATTGAAGTGAGAAATAATCAATCTCGCTGTTGATAATATATGATGATTGTTATGGTTAATGATAGACATTTAAGGGAATAAAAGTATGTGTAAATTCATTTATTTCATAGTAATTAGATTGTGATAAATTGTCACTATTTTATTGATGATCAAAAGATCTACGAGATCTAATACACGAGTTTGAAAGGGTTAGAGTCCCATACTACTCGGTGTATAACTGTGAAAACCTATGCACGAGATTGAAATGGTTAGAGTCTCATACTACTCGGTGTATAACTGTGAAAACCTATGCATGAGATTGAAAGGGTTAGAGTCCCATACTACTCGGTGTATAACTGTGAAAACCTATGCACGAGTTTGAAAGGGTTAGAGTCCCATACTACTCGGTGTATAACTGTGAAAACCTATGCACGAGATTGAAAGGGTTAGAGTCCCATACCACTCTGTGTATAACTGTGAAAACTTATGCACCAAGAGTTTGAGGGTTAAATTCCCAAGTCACTCAGTGCAAGTATCTATGGCATATAATGCAAAGTGATTGAGGGATTGATCACCCAAGAAATCACACGCAAATTCAGACAAGTGTAATACTATAATTATTTACAATAAATGATAGATTGATTGTATTAGTAAATGTGGTGTTTATGCTTATGATATTTTCATGTACAGTTGTTTACTCACTGAGTTATGATAAACTCACACTCTCTATGATTATCTTTTCAGATACAGTCTTTTCAGATACAGTGGTTGAGGAGAAGAATTTATAGCCTTTAAAGATATACTCCACTTTTGTCTGGTAAACAATTGGTAAGGATTAGGAAACGCTCTGTAATCTAGTAGGTCACCTGGGCTTGGGAGGTTGTATAGTACTGTATAGTGTTTGAAGGTTGAACATTTTCTGAATATGTATACAAAATATCTTTCTTGGAATATTTATGATTCACATAATTATGGATATTAAGAACGTTCACAGAGATTATGGGGTACCACGGAGGTATACCCTAGGTATTTTATGTTTATATCACATGTAAGTTTTGGGATATATCCCACGTGGTGCAAATATTCAGTCCAGTCATTTAACTCAATTTTCATAAATAATATTCAAAGAGAACAATTAAATATGAAAATTAAAAATGATCAAAATAAATAACTAAAGTAACGTTGTAGAATTCTAAAATACTCTTAAGCGAATTATATTCCGAAATTAACGGGTATTACAAAAATAGATAAATTTGTTAGTTTACAGATCATTTGTTATTTGTTATAAATTATTTATTGCACAGATTGATGATTAATTGAATATTGATTTCATCTTTACTTTTGAATGCGTCTTTTTTTGTTTCAATAGGATCCAAAGAAGAAAAACATTGAAGATTACTGCTACTTTTGGATTGAATCTCCAAGTCTCATATTTCATCTTTCAATAATTTGATTTTCATCTTTTTCTTCAATCAAGATATTATGATTTAAAAATTCATATCTCAAACTTTGATTTCTATTAAATTAAGAATTATTTTAGAAAGAAATCAAAATAAAGTCAAATAAAGCAAATTTTTTAATTCACATATCAATTCTATAATCAAGTTTATTTTACATACTAAAGAAATTATTTAATACACTACAATGGTCAAATAGTAAAGGTAATTATTTTTTAATTTTAATTCAAACCATTTAAATCAATTCAATTCAAATAATTAATATTATGTGATGCCATTAATTTACCAAATTTATCAAATTTATTAATTTACCTAATTTATTTATTCATTCAAATCAAATAAAATAATGAAATTGACTAATTATCAATTTCACTAATTTCACTAATTAATAATTATGATAATATATTCTGATAAAAATATATTTTGCTATTCATTTTAACAATAACTCATATAATATATTAAATATTAATTAGTGAAATTAGTGAAATTGATAATAATTATGATAATATATTATGCTATTCAATTTCACTAATTTCACTAATTAATAATTATGATAATATATTTTGATAAAAATATATTCTGCTCGTATATGTATATTTCAACAATTTATTATGTATATATTTCAATTCAAATCAAATAACAAAGGTAATTGTTTTTTAATTTCAATTCAAATCAAATAATTCATTTAATGTGATGTCATTAATTATCCTACAATGGTCAAATAATAAAGGTAATTATTTTTTAATTTCAATTTAAATCATTTTAGTAAATTCAAATCAAATAATTAATATTATATGATGTTATTAATTTACCAAATTTATTAATTTGCCTAAAGAAAGAAATGATGACATGTGTATCAGTTTATAATTCAAGGTTTTTCACTACCTCACAATTTAGACAATGCAATTACAAAACATAATTTCAGGGATATTGTGTGTAACAGTGTAGTAAGATATTCAAGTTTATATGAGATTAATTGTACAAGAAGAATCAACTTTGAAAGTCAGATAGAAAAAAAATTAAGATCTAATGAAAATGAAAATTTACAAACCTTGAAAAGTTCAAAAAGACTACCTCAACGATAAACATCACTTTTCTTACTATTGCTAACCAGAAAGCACCTGTATTTTAGATATATGGACAAATAGATTTAAATTTTGGAATAAGAATTACTACGATTTGAAATAAAATATAGGTGAGTCTATGAGAATATTGAAGCCCATGCAAATGTGAAAAAAATAGAGTAAGGATACATGTTAAAAATATAAATTTTACAGAATGTGTAACTGAAGTGATAATATACTTACAACACAAATCAAAAGAACTTACTAGTGTGATAATTATAGAAAAATTAATGCATTTGAGCTTTTTCTTATAGGAAAATATCCATCTCTTAGAGGAAACAAATTGTTACAATAATAGACACGAAGATTGAGTGGATAGTTTACCAGAGTTACGGATGAACATGACGCCAGGGAAATAATGCTAGTTCATTGGACCATGATCTTCTTTTTTAATTCAGAAAAATGATGGCAGGAAAATATTGCTAATCCATTGTATCATGATCTTCTTCTTTGAGAGAGAGAGAGATATATATATATATATATATATAGACGAAAAAAAAAGAATTGAAGAAACATACCTAAAGGGAAAAAAAGGCTGGAGCCTTAAGAAGTCATATTACCAAGTGTCGATTGGGTTCCCGATCGACATGAGGAGGTGATCAAATGGAGAAAGATGAGTAGCTGGAGAGAGAGCATTGTCGAGTTGCACCAATAAATTTAAAGGAATAAAATAAACAAGCATGATAGAGAACATGACTCTACAATTTATCGCTTATGAATATAGATATATAGCAATTAATTATTTGATTATTTGTATATAATAAATGCTAATTTACTAAATGATAACATATTATATTTCATTAAAAAAGTTTACTTGATTTATCAATTGTATAGCAATTATATACCAATTATATATTAATTATAGCAATCATATAGTAATTTACCATAATTTTTTCAAATTCATTTAATGTGATTATATACTAATTATATTGCAATTTATCCTAATTTTTTTAAATTCATTTAATGTGATGTGATTAATTTATCAAATTTATTTATTAATTCTATTCATTTAAATTTATTATATTATACATAATTTAATTACCTATTTGTAATTAATGTCTTAGAGTGAAATTGTTTTAGTCTATTATATAAATATAAATTGAAAATTTTATTTGTCTGATTTATGAGTGTCACATCCCAAAACTAACATGTGAAGTAAACATAAAATACATATGATGTACCTCCGTGGTACCTCTTAATCTCTATGAACATTCTTAATATCCATAACTATGTGAATCGTAAATTTTTCAAAAAAGATATTTTGCATATATATTCAGAAACTGTTCAACATTTATACACTATACAGTATTATACAGCCTCCCAAGCCTAGGTGACCTACTATATTACAGAGCATTTTCTAATCCTTACCAAATCTATATTTATTTGTTTAGCAGACAAAAGTGGAGTATATCCTTAAAGGCTATAAATTATCCTCCTCAACCACTGTATCTGAAAAGATAATAATAGAGAGTGTGAGTTAATCAAAACTCAGTGAGTAAACAACTGTACATGAAAATATCACAAGCACAAATACCACATTTACTAATACAATCAATCTATCATTTATTTTAAATAATTATAGTATTACATTTGTCTGAATTTGCATATGATTTATTGGGTGATCAATCCCTCAATCACTTTGCATTATGTGCCATAAATACTTGCACCGAGTGACTTGGAAATTTAACCCTCAAACTCTTTGTACATAGGTTTTCACAGTTATACAATAAGTAGTATGAGACTCTAACCATTTCAAACTCGTGCATAGATTTTCACAATTATACACCGAGTAGTATGAGACTCTAACCCTTTCAAACTCGTGCATAGATTTTCACAGTTATACACCGAGTAGTATGAGACTCTAACCCTTTCAAACTCGTGCATAGATTTTCACAGTTATACACTGAGTAGTATAGGACTTTAACCCTTTCAAACTCGTGTATATGTTTTCATAGTTATACACTGAGTAGTATGAGACTCTAACCCTTTCAAACTCATGTATTAGATCCCGTAGATCTTTTGCTCATCAATAAAATAGTGAGAATTTATCACAATACAATTACTATGAAATAAATTAATTTACACATACTTTTATTCATTTGAATTTCTATCATCAATCATAGTATTCATCATATATTGTCAATTGAAACATTGATTGTTTAACATTTCAATAATATTATAAATGAGACTTATATTGTACTTTGTCTAATAATATCAATTAGTCTAGTAATGTCATTCACTTACAAAATGTTCCAATTTATTCAAAGAACTACCACATCTAGTTATTTAGTCAACTAGAGAAATCAATTCACAAAGGTAATAAAATAATTTCTAATGATATTGTAATTTTTCTCAACTTGAACATACACTGGTAATCTTCTCAATTTCACAAATAATGCAAATGAGATTTATATTGTACTTTGACTAATTTAATAAATTAATTTTGCAAGGTTGCCTACTCACCTGGATTCCACTCTCTCGGCGCTCTCACCTTTCGCCTCAACCATCCCTATTGTAACCAGGTAAAAACCATTAGGGTTACAAAATAGAGAAATTTCCTATCACTACTCTCGATCTTTACTCACATCTCAAGTTATAACTCCTAACCAGTAATAAATATCTAAATTAAACTTATACCATTGGAAACTAGACTCAAAGAGCTTTCCAACGATATAAAGTTTGCTCAAAACGGAGTCCGGATGAAAAAGTTTATGGCCGATTGAAAATAAGCTAAGGTTTTTTGGTACATCTGACGCCTGTGCGCCAACCCAAGCCTAGCGCCTAAGCGCCACACCTGGCGTATGGGCGCCAAGCCCTTCTTCCCCCCCAAAACCTTCTGAACCTTGGCGCTTGGACGCCACGATTGCGACCTTTCGCGATTCCTCTCAGGTTTGGCTCAGATCTAGCCAAATCTCCACTGTTTTTCATGATTTCTTCTATGGGATCTCACCCTTAATGTCTAAAGAGCATTTAGACACCAAAAGCACCAATTTTAATCGAGAAACGAAGCCAGAATCTCGATTTTTACCTCAAACTTCCTTAAAACTATAAAATAGGGAAAAACTTGAGAAATAGAAATTTCTACCTCGATTCCTTGCTTTCCTTACGTTGCTTGGCTCCTAGAGGCTCGCCCCGTAGTCCAAGATCCACCCTCCAAAGTCCGGTTGTGGAGTTGAAGTGTAGAGAGAGAAAGTAGAGAGAAGAAAGAGAGAAAGAGATGAGAGAAGGTGAAGAGAGAGAGAGGAAAGGAGAAAATGAGGAAAAATATGTGAGGCCACCTATATACTCGCTAATTATCACTTGCTCTCTAGTTGACCCTCAGTCAAGACTAGTAAAAGCAAATTTATAAAATCTCACCTCGAGTGTTTCTAAATCCTAAGTACCCCACAAATTTTCTTATTTCACTTTAGTCCCTCTCAAAGTCTCAAACTCCACTTTAACGTCAAATCCATCATAAGCTCTATTCTTCTTCTCGGGTTTCTACTTAGTCATTTCTCAAAAGTACTCCATATTTTCTTTTCTTTTCATTTTAGCCCTTGAAAATTTGTAAAAATTTCTCAAATTTCCTTCACTAATTCAAAAGAATATTTTTCATATAATTAAATTTTTTTTTCAATAAACTTCAAATAGATTTTAAATATTCATGTAAATTCTTGGGATATTATAATGAGAAAATCAGCATAATTAAATATGAAGTTTTAAACTTTTTAATTAGATATAATCATGCAAAAATTAGGGAAATATATGAATGTATATATACACATGCATATATTTGATTGAGTAAAAGATAAAATATTTCGACAATTAGAATATATATTTGAATTCTCATGGAAATTACTAATTCATAATGATATATATTAAACATATCTGTTACAAAAATGTTAAAAAATAATTGAAAATAAAAAGGAGACATTTGAATTCAAATTTGAGTTAAATTATGCTTTAATGTGATGTAATTAATTTACCTAATTTATTTATTTAAATTTATTCTATTATACATAATTTAATGATCTATTTGTAATTAATGCCTTAGAGTGGAATTGTTTTAATCTATTATATAGATAAGTGTAAAGAATTATATATATATATATATATTATAAAACATAAAATGTTATAATTTTATGCAAATTGTATTACTATATTATGTTAAATAATTTTAAAGCATGAAAGTTGAATAATGTTAGCAAAAAAAAATTCAAATATCATATGGTATTAAAAATAACATTTAATTATTCAAATATAAATTTTTTTTAATTTTATTTTTACAATTTATTAATTTAATTATAAAAAATTATACATATATATATTATTTATTTATTAAACATGGGATTTGCATTCTAATTTATTTTTGATATATTTTTAGATCTTGTGAAATTAGCATATAAATTATTTGTTTTACTTATTTTAATATTTGTTTGTGAATATATATATATATATATGTTATTTTTTTCTCCTAATTTAACCATTGACCTAGTGACTCGTTTGTTTGACCAATGACTAAGTGATTCAATCTCGTTTCTAGGTTACTAATTGGACCGGTTCTTAAAACTATTATTTCTATCTCTCTTTTTTATTATTAATATTTTTGATAAAAAAGTCACAAGTAATTATTGTCTTTTAATAAAAAAAATATATCAAGAGTACTTTTAGAAAAATTCAATGATTTATAAGATTACTGTAATTGATCCAAACACATTAATGTAATATATTTAAAAAATTGAGAAATAAAAATTTTTGATAAAATGTCTTCCCAAAAAAAAAACTATCATTACAGTCCATTAGTTAGTATACATTTTTACATTTAAAGCATTCATTTTTTTATATTATTTCTGTTTCATTGATATTTTATATTATTTCAAGAGTTCATGCTATTTATCGAATATTAATATAAACTAAAATATACACAATTTTTCTACTGCTTATTCACTAATTATTTTGGATGTCCTCTTCAACAATTATTTATTTCTCACCACAATTTTCTAAACAATCTATATAGTTTCCCATTTCCTAAACAAAAACTTAATGAAATCTGTCATATTTTAGATTCCATGAAAATCAGTGCGATGAATATCTCAGCATAATTCAAAAATCAAGAAAAGAAAAGGGCAACTCAAAAGGAAAATTACAAACTGTTGATAATTATAGAAATCACAAAAAGAAAGATGTAATCCAACGAATCTAGCACAAGAATCAAAGTCAGCTATGTGAGAGTTCATTATTTTTTCAGAAACGAGTCTCTTTTTGGATGGGAAGTCGTTGAAGTGTAGTTTGCTTTAAGAGGAGTCTTGCCTTTGTTAACCGCCTGATTCAACAAAACCTTAGCTTGACCTCCTGCCTTCGCTACTGCATCTTTCTTTTTCTGATCTGAAGATTGATTGCTGCTCCACTCATTTATACTTCCAAATATTTCATCATTTTCTGAGAACCAAAAACAACACTTTTTCTTCACTACTGGATCACAATGCACGTAATTTTTGGTAGCAAAATGCATCAGCAAGTAACAAATACCAGGACTAGATAAGACTGCGCGTGGACGTGGAATAGAACTAGCTCTCGTATAAGTATTTCTTGTTGTAAGTTGCGTGCTACTATTTGATATGCCTGAGGAAGTCGAGTTGCACTTCAATATCTAAAGCAAGTAATGTCAAAACTGATTTTTGAAGAAAAACTCAAAACCTTTTGTTGCAGGGGTGGATCTCATTATTATATGTTGGGCACGAACACTTGTGTTTCTGTGAATAGATGGTGGATATATACTCTGCTTCTCTTCTTCTGCAAGTAAAAAGTTTCTTAAGAATTAGAATTTCCATGCTTGAAGCAAATCAATCCAAAAAATATACATACATTGGTATTAGAAGTGATCACGGGCCGGGGGTTCAGGATGAATTTTTAGAAATGTCCAAATCCAACCCCTTGTTTTTTCCCAAACTTTTTTGATAATGGGTATTTATTTTTATTTTTTAATTGAGACTTTTTAGCCTATGATCAAGTCTAATTGATATGAATAAACAAAATGATCTCTTAGTTCTAAAATACACAGTGCAAGATACCTTCACAGATCAGGGACTCAATAAACTTGGAAAACACCCAAGCTGCGCCATTTTCTGCAGAACTATTGTCTTCTTGTTCCTGCACTCTCACTTTCACTCGTGGATACACTTCAAAATTCAGAAACAGCTTAAATTAATATGCACAAAGATAAATGATGACTAAAATATAACAAGTCAGAACATAACTAAGCTAAAGCTATAAATGCAAGAAGTCAAGCAAAGAAACTCACTTATTTTCCTGTGCAATTCTAAAGATCAGAGTTTGGAATAGATTTAGATGAGCTCTTTTGGATGATGGAGCATATTGGAAGTTGAAGGCTGCTGTAGAAGATGAATGAAGCCTAGGCTGAATGGAGAAAATCAGAAAAGATTAGATATTGGCACCGATGAGGAGTGTGTTGAATATGGGTGGTGGGGTATTAAACTAAATGGAAGAGGGGCAATTATATTTCTTTACTTGAACACCAAGAAGGCCAGATGTTGTTCAGATTACACGTGGTGGTACTGATCGATCTCTTCATGGTGGAGCAGGCGATGATATCATGAACTTCTGGTATCTAAGGAAACGGTAAAGTAGAATCCATATTAATGTCTTCTTCGTTGTCTTTTTTTTTTTAATTGTTTTTTCTTTTTTTTTATCTTTTGCTCAGTACAACATGGTAGATTATGTTGTAAAACTTGTATAAAACTTGTGCATTTTAAAAAAATAAGACTTAATTTAACTAATTTCTTTTGTTTATGGATTATTTACAGTGAGTAAAGAATTTTTGGATTTAATTATTTAAATCGAACATTTAAAAAATTCATAATGAGTTGGCTGTATTTGAAAATAATTTATTGGTAGTCCATGAGGAAAAAATAAAGTTTTAAAGCCAAATAAAGTGATATCACAATAACTGGGAGCGAAATTGCTTCTGTTAATATGAATTTCCTGTTTCAATCATCAAAATTGTCAATTTTAAGATTAATAGTTTTTATTTGATTGAACATTTTTTTAAACTTTTAACATTTTTTTTCCAATTTTAGATCATCTATCATAATAATTAATGACCTAGATTAAAAAATGATACTCATGTTCCTTTAAGAACATAAACAAATTTGCTCCCACAATAATTATTGTCAAAGAAGCATTCCACATCAAATCGTAAGCTTCTTCTCTCCTGTTTTTGTTTGTTAACAAAGAAAAGATTTATTGCTTTCAATTAGCCTAATAAAAATATTTAAAAAATTAGACCTAGTTATTATTATTATTTTTCGATTATAAAATTTTTCAATTGAACATGATAAATTTTAAAACCACTACACGAGTTTATTTTATTTTTCTCTTTTTTTTACAACTTACATTTTTTTCAATTTTTTTACATATATTATATTTTTTGGTACAAAATTTATTGACAAAAATATAATAAACCATAAACAAATTTAATCTTTAAAATTTAAGTATTAAATGTAGATTTCATTTTGTAAAGATAAATGTACAACTGAAAAAAAATATAAAAATATCACTAATTATTGTCAGTGTTCAAAAATAATTCCTCCTTATCTCTCTTGATGTGCACGTCAACATAATTTATTCTTTATTTCAACCATTTTAATTTTTAAGTGGGATTTTTATAATAAAGCACATAATTTATACTTTATTTCAACCATTTTAATTTTTAAGTGGGATTTTTATAATAAAGCAAATAAAATATTATTGTTTGGGCTAACGGAAGTAAAGTGGTAAATTCACAAATTGTATGTAGAAGTAGACTGTAGTCAAAAGTTGCGAAGGGCTATCTTCCCCCGCTAAACCTAACTGGTTCTCTGGGACGGCCACACAAAACCCTTTCTCACGCTGGTTTTGCCTTCTCTTTCTCTCTGAATCATCCCATGGCGTCCCAGGGCCGTAGAGGTGGAGTCTCGCTTCCTGACAGGTCGAGCCATTCAAAGAACGAGCAATCTATCATCTCGAAGATATCCCAGTCACAGCTTGTCTCTCGAGGCAAGCAAGCCGCCGACGACGCCGCATTTGTCGCCAAGAAGCTCCTCAAGAGCACTGGTAAGGCCGCGTGGATTGCCGGAACCACCTTCTTGATCCTCGTCGTCCCACTGATTATCGAGATGGACCGCGAGCAGCAGCTGAATGAGCTCGAGCTCCAACAGGCCAGCCTGCTCGGTACCCCCACCACCATGGGTGCACCGCCCCAGAAGTAGATGAACCGTTCAGGTTAGATTAATTATCGGGTTCAATTTTCTTAGGATCTATCTGGATTTGTATATGGAGGCATTCTGAGAACGATATATGGAGGCATTCTGAGAACGATGGTTGATTGCCCTTATACATATCCGCATTCAAACGATGTAATTTCAGGTTTTTCGATTGCAATAAGTTTACTATTGTAGCTGTAGAAACCTAGAGTATCACCGTCGGCTTCTTTATTATTTATGTCTTTGTGTTCTCTTACGCTAAGCATATTATTCTGAAAATGCTGAATGCTAAATTTGTATGCCGCTTGTTCTCTGTTTTTTTTTTTTATAGATAAGTCTAGTTTATGAAGCTTAACAATTTGAGCTGTAGTATTGTCATGATTGTTTGTGAACATCTTCTAATTATGGAGAAAGGGCTTGTTTGATTTAGAAGAGGTTTTAGACTTGGTGATGTTATTGGAAATCTAAAAAATCTTGACATTTTTATGGTACTTAGGCGCAACTGAGACCGAGTGAGTGTGGGCGCAGAATGTAAGTTTTATGTCCATTTGATTGAAACTTATCTAGACCTGGGTTTATCTATCTCACAATAGATACGGTTCTCATTGGAATTGAGGGTAAAGGTTAACCGTTCTTACTCACGTAGAATTAAAACAGAAAATGCCTAGAGTATTTCATTTCTTCCATTCCATAGGTTCTCCAAAATAATAGAACTTTTTAGCTAAGGCCCAGGAGTCCTTGTCCTCTACTCCTCTCATAATAAGGGAACAAGGCTTTTTTTTTTTTTTTTTCCTAACAATAAATTTTAGTCTATCATTTCAAAATCTTCTCAAGTATATAGCCGTTTGACTAGTACTTCTATGCTTTCTCTTGCTTTTCCATATGTGTGTTCTTCCCCTTCTTTTTTTTTTTTCTGCCTTTTTTATTTTAAAAAATATATGCCACGTTTTGTCGAGGAGAGTCAGAGAGAAAAGCTGCTGTGCTGATTGACTTGGTTCCATATTTTGGCTGCCTGCTGTTTAAAGGTCTAGATTTTAATATTCATGAACTCATTATAACGTTAAACTACTTATTGCTTATTTGATTAATTATTGTTGAAGCACGGTTTTTTAGATTTTAGTTTGGCTTCCGCAAAGACACTCTGTAACTTGTATGGGCCACTGAAACTTGAAATGCCTAAACGCATTGCCTTGGGGTTTTATTTTATTTAGAAGGAAAAGGTGAAGGACCTTTTAGATGGTGGTTTGATATGGTGGTTAGTTGATGGTAGAAATTCTATAGGTTGCTCAAATAATGCTTAGTCAGCCAGCACAGTGATCTTGCACGCACACACAATTGCCACTGCGCTGCCTCTGAATGTTGGAGTTCCTGGTTCGACATCTCCAAAGGAAGTTGAGCCCTTCCCTAAGGGCCCATTTGGTTGGCAAGGGATAGCAGAAATGGAAAGCTGAGACCCCCACCTACAGTGTCGGCTCCATGTTTGGTTCGTTAATGGCAATGGAATGGAAACATTCCAGTGGGCTACAGTATGCGGTTTTTTCCAATATGGCCTTTTCATCATTGAGGGGTGGAAAATGCGAGAGGAGAGTGGAAAACACTAAGAAAATACTTAATTGCCCTCTGTCTTCTCCGACTGTGTGTAGGTGTTTGCATACCTGCTGCTCTCCGTCTACTCTATCACCACCGCTGTCTCTCCCCTATTCTCCACCATCGCCATCGCCAATGTCACAGCCAACCTTTCTCCAACCATTCCCCCTTACTCACAACACCTAAATCCTTTCTTCGGCCATTCCCTTCTGCTCATAGCGCCCAAATCCTTTCAGTATACAAGAACTGGGTTTCCTAGATTTCGATCTTTAGGGGTAAAAGAATCAAGCTTTGTTGAATTATTTGATTTTCTATTGGTGGGTTTGAGCGGGCGAAGAGCTTTGTGGTCACTAAGCAAGCATAAGGAAAGAGATACAATTGGGTGTTGTGAGTTTGAAACACGAACAGAGGAGCGGGCGAAGGAAAGAGATGCTATAGTTTTTTTTTTCTTAATCAGAATACATTGTACAGTGAAGAGAGAAACGAGTATGACGGGAGAGAATGCAAAAAAAAGATGATTAGGGGTATTAATCTGGAAAAAAAGATGGTTAGGGGTATTAATGATTTTGCTGATTAATGATTTTGGTTGAATTTTTTTTTCTCAAAAAGATAGTCAGGGCTATTATAGTCAAATTATCCAATTAAAAAATACATACCAAAATATTTATTTTCTCTTTCCTATTCAATTTTTCATCTCATACTAAACAAATTTTTTTTTCTTTTCTATTCTTCTTTTCTTTTCATTCTCCTTTCTTTTTTATTCCTGCTCTGTACTACGAACCAAACGGGCCGTAGTTCTTTTACTAACTTCTTCATCCTGGATTGCTGCTCATTGATCTTGATATATGTAAACAGCACGGAGAAAACAACCAAGTCATCATCGAAAACAGGGAACCTTTCTAACAATTAGATGCTTGTTTCATTTTTTTTTAAAAACTGCTAAACAGTCAGTATAAAGTACCATGCAATATGTTTTCAGATGGTGTGCAGGTTGAATTGGTTCGTCACTAATTGATGGTTCTGTTATGTGTCTTGCGGAAAGAGTGAGATCAAAATTTTCATTTTTATAAAAAGAAAAAAATTGGTGAGGGTTTCACTTTATGCAGGATTCAGTTGTCTACCAAGCATTATATTTGAATTCGCTTATTTGTTGTGGAATTGTGAAGTTAGATATGTTTGGAATGGATTCTGTTTGGAAAATTTTACCTTTGTACCAAGGGACTTTTTTCCCCCTAAGGTGTTTTGTTTCTAATTTATTTGACCCAAAAAGAGTTATTGGACGTAGATTTATGCTTTTTAAACAAGTAAATGATAATGTTCATAAAAGAACTGACACTGCCGAAGAATTAATAATAGCAATCAAATCTTGTTAAGAGAATATCCATTTCGTTCTCGCAAGTTGCATATATTCATGAAAAACACCTAAGCCAGCAGACAAACTTCGTATTACAATGGCCGTCAGACAGTCTTCATATTACCGCGGTCCATGGGTTGGCAGACATAATCATTTCTTAAAGTCTGTAATGACTTTTCACAAAATAAAAGTGGCTGAGTTGAGTATATAAATTTATAGTTTATTTGACTAGTTTATAAATATATTAAAATTGTTCAGTAAACGAATATATTTTAATAACTTATAGTTTATTTTGATAATTTATTTTAAATAATTTATAACTTATGTATTTTTTTTATTTATGTTTGTTATTTTTTTGAAAATATTTATTATACATTTATATATAAACATAACAAAATATGTAAATATATTTATTTATATTATTTTAAAATTAAAAAAATATGTCTTTTTACGTCTTTTTATACTTTTTAAATTACTTTAACATATATTTTTATCGAATTTAATTTAATAAATTAATTTATAAGTTATAAGTTAAAAATTAACTTATAAATTATTAGTTAGTTTATAAGTTAATTTTGTCATAGAGGCAAATTCTATAATGACTAAATTAGAGGTGCGTTACACTGTTTATGAATAAGTGTCCTTGAGTGAAGTATAAATGCATATATTGTATATGGACAGATCTTTTTTTTGAGATGATCTTAGGATCAGTGCCCTCTACTTAGCACATGTGCTAAGGAGACTCTTTGGTCTACCCACAACTCTTAGATGACTATAAGTTCTATTTAAATACGTGGGGCCGTGGGCAGACCAAATCTCCTCCAGGGCTAAGGAGGGGGTCCTTTTCCCATTATAATGGTTCATAAACTATTTACTCAGCTTCACATTAGATTCTCTTACACTAGTACTTTTAGTGGGATAAGATTTTTTTTTGTTATTGTTGTATAAGTGCACTTTACTGTTTGTAACAGTAACCCCTTGTCGGTTTTACAGTTTGTGTTTTTATTTCAAAACATTTTTTACCAAGGGAAAAAAAAAGCATTGAGAATCTAAATTATGTGTTAAATTAAAACTGCACTATTATAAACTTATAGCAGACGTTATGTCAATTTTATTCTATTAAAATTAAAGTAAGCCTCGATATTTCAAATTCGATTCTCACTTTTTGTACTTTCTTTTGGTTGAAAAATGTAAACTTAACAATATATATTCATATTGCTGCAAAGTAATTTCAATTAAAACCTAAGTTGGATTCTCAATCTACCGTGTTGTCTTCTACAGCTGACTGGCGATCCATATTTTAAATGAAATAAGCCAGGTTTACTTTTATTGAATCCTGGCCAATAATTAGCAAATGCATATTTGTCGCTCCAATATTAAGCCAAGTTTTCATACTAATTAGTCATGATCATTGATTTGCCTGGCACAGTATTATATATGATAGTCACGCTCCACTTGTTTTAAAGCACGCTTCACCCACCGTAGAAACTAAGGAGTAACCAATGACATGCTTTGTGTATCACATCTTTAATAATGTTGACGGCGATGTTGTCTTTTTTTTTTGGGGGGGGGGGGGGGTTCTTACTCTACGTGTGATGTTCTCTTGAGGGGGGGAAAATTAAATAAAGCGAAAGGTGTAATGGCCCATCCGATTACCTCTTTTAAAGCGCACTTCTCATTACTTAATAGCCAAGAAAAAGAATTGCCATTTGTACATTGTGCTGCACAATTGCTAGAGAAGGAGGCAAAAGATCCAAACAATTTACATGAAATGAAATATAATATGACCTACGTTTCTACATGCATTCCTTTATAATTTATCGTTTTCTAGCTTATCAAACAAGGCAGTATAATGACATAATCTACTCTAGAGGGCTCTCCTCTCATCTTTATCCAGAAGGCTGTAAAAAGACAAAGGTCTTATTACTATAGAGAGACAGTGTGGGGACAATCATGTACTACACTCCCTCCAATGGACATCTGTCCACACTTTCACTTTCTTTAGACAAGCGAACTGAAGAAGAATTACCAATTGTGAACTGTAAGAATTACACAAAAGGCTCAGAAGTATGTTCATCTAATATGTTAAACATCTAGATCTATGAACCACCAAGGTATAGAGTATATTCAACCAAACTCAACATCAGTACTTACGACCACCCCTTTTTTTGAACACTGACTTAACAAATAACAAACAAGCAATTAAGAACCCCAAAGCTGCAAATCCTCCTACAGCAAGAGCCACTGTCCTCTGTGTGTGTTGCTGCCCCGTCCCTGAATCTATCAAACACAAACATATAGGCATCAACCATAAAATTCCTACTTGTCAAATTCCTAGCTGACACTTGGTTCAATTTTTAACTTAAATGACACAGAAAGCCTATATCAGTTCACACACTTGGATGATGTCTCACAACTGAAGGTGGGTTGAAAAATATATCACTATGATACAATAAAGTAAATATTTCTTCATTGAATCATTGATTTACCTGAGGAAGAAGATGATATGTTGGGGACTCCGTTGGGGTAGAAGCTATAGCTGATATAGCACTGGTGTAAATAAATTTTAGCAGAAATGGAGTCACCACATTGAGCTTTGGCCTGATCCTCAGCAATCTTCACACAATCCCCACAATCAGTATTAGCTAAATCACCCTCACACTGCCCCAACACGTACAGAGACTGGTAGCTTCCTGTGTAAAACAAGTTTCTACTGTTTTTTACTCCGTTTTCCACCATGCCAAACGCCGTCTCCCTCCTCTCCTCAAACCCACTTCCACTCGTCTTCTTCCCACAAGCCTTGTAAAGCAATTGAGTCTGTGGAATTTGTTTGAACCCGACAATCTCGTACCTCATACTACACCCATTGAGCTGGACCCTCGCTGCCACCACTTTCCCACATAGCTTCTCCAGCATATCTGGAATCTTGCTGACGCAGTTGTAGCAATCTGAGTTCGTGAGGTCGCCTCTGCATTGGTACAGACCCATGACGCCATTCTGATTGTCCTCAGATGTTGTGGTGGAGAAAGGTTTTTGCCCAGATTGGGCTACCAGGGAAGCCATGAGAGATTGGAGATTCTGCGAGTAAATCCCCGTTGGGTCCTGCAATTTCTGCTCTGCGCACCCTTTGTACACCAAGTTTGTGTTATCTGCAGCTGAAGTGGGATGATGACGATGAAGAAGGAGGCCGAAAAGGGTGAAGAGAATCAGGGAGGGAAGAGAGGAGCACTTTCTGATGATAACCATTTGCGAACTCAAGGAATAACAAATTGGTTCAGTCCATATGTGGTTTCTATAGAGGGTTGCCTGGGAGGCTCCTTCGCTATAATGCTCTGTTTTTTGGGATGTCTTACTCATAAACTTTTGGCAGTGCTTTTTTCTCCCCATCTTTTGTTGGCTTACTGGTTGTGCTTTATGTTCCACTACGCCATACAGTAGTTTAATTTAATGTCTAAGATCTTTCATAAATGGTTATCAATGTTAAAATAATGAATTAATGTCTAGATTACGAGGGTGGTTCATAAAAAAACAGGAGGGATATAGCCTAAAAGGGAAGCATGTTCTGTTAGCAAACAATGAACACGAGAACTTTGAATGCACTAAACAAATAATAATTTGTAGTCACATGTCCACCGTGTCCCTCTATACGGTGTTTCGGTTCTCTTTAGTAACGGCGTGAGAAGAGTCCGCGTTAAGGTGGAGGCTAGCTAGCATCACCGCGTGAAAAATGAAAGTCAATACTGTTGAGAACTGTTGCCTTATTGGAACCTCGAAATTACCCTATGTTTGTAAAGTTGGATCCTCATAGTTCATTGGACGGTGCCAAAAAGTTTAATTTCCAGCACCATGCTAAGTTCCCGAAAATCTTAACTAGATGTTTGTGTAGTTTTTGTCTCCTTGACAACGGAAAGAGTGATTATTATAATAACAAAACACTATCTAATAATTGAGTAACTGAATTTCGAATATTATGAAGAACAAACAATTACTATTTAATGCTATGTAGAAGTGTGATCAGTGACATGATCAGGTTAAGCACACTCCAAGTCAAAAAGATGAGGAAAAATTCAAATTGTAATACATACCCCGCCTCTAATTTAAAGGGAATGTATAAAACTTTTTCTTTCACTTTTTTCTTAAATAATAAAAGAAATCATTTTAACTTAACATATATATATTTTTTGTTCAAAAATAACTTCGTTGTTTTTGTCTTTTTGACTTTCTAAGCAAGCCCAAAGCACAAACGCTGCTGGCAATGGGCATCCTGTTATTATTTTAGTTTAATTGTTTATTTATTGTTTGGGCTCCTCTCAATCTGCTAACAGCGTAAACCCTGGTTAGAATCAAGTTTGTCGAAAATGGGCTAGGCTTATATGGACAAGCCCACGAAGAGCAAGTGGTAATCATGTAAAGGCCCAAAAGAGGATCCGGTCCAGGCCCATTCCTACCCTTAAACCCTAGTATTTGAGCAGCAGAAAGAGCCATCATATTCTTCATTTTCTCTTCGCCGAGAGGAGAGCGGGAGAGGAGAGAGACGCAGAAAGCTTCTGCGGTCAAGAATGTCGAAGAGAGGTATGGTTTTTTCTGGGGCCGATTAGCTTAAGTATGATATTTAGATTGCCTCGTTCTTTCTATTCTAACACTTAGGTTCATTTGGTCAGGTCGCGGTGGTTCGGCCGGGAACAAGTTCCGGATGTCACTGGGTCTGCCGGTGGCGGCGACGGTGAACTGCGCCGATAACACTGGAGCAAAGAATCTATATATCATTTCGGTGAAGGGGATCAAGGGTCGCCTAAATCGTTTGCCGTCTGCTTGCGTTGGGGACATGGTCATGGCCACCGTGAAGAAAGGGAAGCCTGATCTTAGGAAGAAGGTCTTGCCCGCTGTCATCGTCCGCCAGCGCAAGCCATGGCGTAGAAAGGACGGTGTTTACATGTACTTTGAAGGTTATTCTCATCCTCTGTATTGTTAAATGCCTTTCCTTTCTGTTTGTTTGCATTTTTCTTCGGATGTATCGTGATTGTTCGTTGAGATTGTGTTCCATTTTACCTTTATGGTTATATCTTTTCCTTTTTTTAAAAAAAAATTGGTTTAGATATTTAATTACGATTGAGCAGGTAGAATGCTTGTGTTAGTTGTGTTGTGTATTCCTTTTAATAAAAAATATGAATTTAGCACATTCTATTGCTTCTTCACGTGGGAGCATATCCTATTGGGTTATCGATTTCTTATGTTAGATGTCCCAATTCCCTTACTCTATAATGACATGCTAGCTGTTTTTTTTTTTTGAATCTAATTCATTTTCCATGTGCTGGGTGTGGTCAGTTTATGGCCCCTTTGTTTTAGAGCAAGAAAATTTTATATGTTGTTCTGGTAGCACTGAGCGCCCAGAATAACATCCAGACTTGGTTGTTCTTTTCTTGTATTGTGTAACTCGTCTCCTGGTACATTGCTTGGTCTTCTACTATTTATTACACCTTATAGTTCACAGATTGGTCTTATTATTAGACAGGCTAGTATGTGTTTTCAAACTGCTATTTTTGGTAAGACTTAGGCCCCCTTTAGTACTCACTAAAGGAGAGGAATTTCATTTCTATGCACAGTTCAAACATGTTTGGTATTCATTAATGGATATGTAATTCCATTCTATGTATCTTAAATGAGAAGGCGAAAGAATGAAGATTGAAATCTAATTGTTGCAATTTCTTATGAAGATTGAAATCTAATTGTTGCAATATATGGAAAGGGATTCCATTCCATTGGAGCCATTGGATTCCCTTTCCTTGAAAATTAACTTTTCATAAGACTTGTTATTACACAGGCTAGTATGTGTTTTCAAGCTGCTATTTTTAGTAAGACAGTATAGTAGATGGTTTTTGGGGTATCTGTCGGGTCACTTAATCAGCTCTACTTTGAAGGGATGTCAGTTATATGACTACCATGGATGTACGAGCAAACTCCAAGTTGTTCCCTGAATGGACGAATAGTTATATTAGATGTAGTGAACTCTTTTATCTGGGTTGGGCATGGGTTTTCTGACTAATTGGATATATGACCTCAGCCAACTGCTTTTGGTTGGAGTTTTTTGCAGGATGGTAATCTATTCATGTATTAAACACAAGGTGTCTTGATACTTTTAAACCGTGTCCCTGTACTGGGTGATTTTTTTAAGTTCTTATTAAATGTCCTGCTGTCAAGAGTCTATTTTGCTCTAGTCGAAGTTGTTAGATATATTATTACATTCTAATAATCGAGTGAACTATTTAGAATCTCCTTTGCCCTCTGTTACTGACCGTAGTTCTTTGACATCTTTCACGAAACATACTGATATATAATTCTTGCTTACTATTGCTTTTTTTTTATTGCCTTTTCTTCTCCTGCTTTTTAGTTCTTGATTTTTAGAGTTTGCTAAGTTTCATTGTTGATGGACAATTCTTGACTTGTATTTATTCTTTCTGCAGATAATGCTGGGGTCATTGTGAATCCTAAGGGTGAAATGAAAGGTATTATCTTTTTTTTTAGAGATCTCTTTTATTTGGGCGGCCCTAGACGTGACGCAAATCTAGGTCGTCAAATTCATGTAGATGTAGCTGTTTTTCCCTGAATAATTGTATGATTGTCAGTCACTCTTGCAATTGTACTATATTATTATTTTATTCGGTGACACTACATATTTTCAACGACAATGGTTAAACCTTCTTGGGGGGGGGGGGGAAATTCTCCTCTCATCAATGATGTTACCTTTTGGTCTTCTAGTTAATCGTTTGATCTCATTGATGTCATGCTCTCTTTTCTGTTATTAATTTGGGTTTCACACTTTAAAATGTAGGTTCTGCTATCACTGGTCCAATTGGCAAGGAGTGTGCAGATTTGTGGCCAAGGATTGCAAGTGCAGCCAATGCTATTGTTTGAGAGGGAATTTTAGTAACTTAATATTTATGTTTGTGCTTTTAGGATTTAAAGGTATCTCAAATTTTGTTTAACTTGAATTTGTACTGGAAGTTCCTGAGATAGTTTATATTTTGCTGACACTTATAAGAAGCGTTTTTAAGAAATTAGTTGTTTTTGCGATCATGATTTGCCCCCACCTTATTGAAAGAGGGAAATCCTCACTCGTTCATTACAATCTTCCAAAAGCAGAAATATTAGGTCACGTGATTCGTTCAGATTGTATAAACAATTTAGAGTCCTTAAAAATATTTAGGGTGAGTTCTTTAAATATAAATTTAACCTTACAGAATTTAATTTGTATTAATTGTATTAGTCCTTTTTTTTTGAAGATTAATTCATTTAATTTTTTAATGTTTAGGAGTTGAACGAAGATAATTTTATTTTTCTAAGGAAGTAACTTGTACATTTACTCTTTTTTATTTTTTGAATAAGTCTTTCACACCAATTACATCATACGATTTATACGATTCAACTTTTGATGGTACATCTCGAGCCAACCGGTGACCTTGTAGTTGTGGTAATTGTTTATGCTACGAGCATTCATTTTGATCCCTACGTGAGGGAAAAGAAGAGTACAAGATTATTCAAATAATCTTTTTTAAAAGCACTATGCTTTGTCTTTTTTTTTTTTTTAAAGTGCATGTTAGTAAAAAGCCAAACGCAGGTATAATGGTCTGAAACCCTTGGATGAAAACTTGTGATTGTTGTGCTAGAGTTGTGACTTCAACGTATTCTGGCATTGAGCGAAACCCCCTTTCGATATCATCCATCTACCAATGCCTCTCCCATATCTTCTCATCTTCCCTCATCTCTGTTTCTCCCGTGTGACGAAACTTGTACACAAGAAAAGTATGATTCTCTCTCTCTCTCTACATAGATGGTGTCAGATAGGAATGATTTATATAAAAAGATATTTTTAATTAAAATAAATTTTAAAATACTATATATATATATTATTTTATTTTATTAAAATAAAAAGTAATTTGTAAAAAAACTATTCAAGTTTTAAAAATATTTATATACATGTAGATCTTTGTTTCCTTTTAATCCCTACTGCATTTTTATTTTGACCCCTCTTTGTTATTTTTTTTTTCCTGTGAATCCTATTTTTCGTATTAGCTTAAATTGTGTTTAAATCCATAATTTGTTTAATTTTTGAATTTTCATTTTGGTCCTTTTTAGATTGCTTGAAAATATAATTTCCAAAAAATCAAGTCAAAAGCAAGAGTGTCAAGTAAAATTAAAATTCATGCCCTTTCTAAATATAAATTATATTCATGCAAATTCACTGTCACTTAGAATCAATTCTACCTAAAAGCAATTCCACCCAATCTTTTTTCAACACACACTAAGTTGGGTATTTTAGTAAAAATATTTCATTCTCATTCCTATTCCTTTGTACTTTTTGTTTACCAAACATAAATGTAATTTACAGTCTCCAAGGGCAAACGTGTTAAGAATGAATTGTGGATGAATGAATTATTTTATGAGTATATTATATATTTGGTGTTTATAGTTTATTTAAATTTGTAGTTTAATCTTTTAATTCTAGTCTCTTATATTTAGATATTGAAAATCTATCACCATAATAGAACTTAAATATAAAGAAATTATTTTTTATTACTAAAAAGGCATAAAACCTCAAAAAAGAGGAATAGGAAAAGAGCATGAGGGGAATCGAATCTTTGACCACGAAAAACTTATGTCACTTCAGGTAACAAAATTATAAATTTAATAAACATTAAATTATTACATGTCATAAAAGATATTACATTCGTAGAACATGCAATCCCTTCTTTTTTTTTTTGTGCCGAAAAAAGATGGAGTCCTAGTTGTGCTCCTTTGGTGTTGTCTTAGTGCACATTTTGTTTACATATTTAAAAGAAATAAATACAATAATGAATGTGGATTTTAAATCATACCAAGAACACCGAGGAGGAATAACTAATTCCTACTCTTCTCCCACTAAAAGGTGTTGCAATGTTACGATGACCAAGGGCATTTGGAGCTTAGATTAAGTGTGTGTTTGGAAAATAATTTTAAAAACTTTAAGTTTAGACAAATTATGACTTGTATAATTGATTTTGAAAAAATTTAAATTTGGATAAACTATAGTTCGCAGGAAAAAAAACTTAAGAGTTTTCACCAAAATCATAATTTAAAGGCAAAATTAAGTTAATATAAAAATTTTTAAACATGCTATTTTATATCAAGATCACGTTAATACAAATACAATCTAAATTATAGTTTGTAAAAATATAAGCAAAACCAAACACACACTAACATGATCACTGCAACCACAAGCATGGACCACTTCTCCATTTGCCACATCTTTTTTCAATGAAAAATAACAAAAGAAAATAAGTGTTCGACACAGTTAATACTTCGTTAAGATTAGATTAAGGTTCACACAACTTTACAGAAACCACTTTTTTTTTTTTTCTGGTACCAGTCTTCGTCTTTATAGTAGAAGAGTGGAATTTCTGTTGACGATCTGATAATTCTGTTGCTAATTCTAAGTACTCACCATTTGGTTTGAATACACTGCTATGCTTTTTTCTGAAATTCCATGTTTACGTGTTGCTTTTGGTAACTTCTTCTTGCTTCTAAAGGTGGCAAAGTTTGGAACGGAAGCACGAGGCATGAGATAGGGAGGTTAGGATAGGTTAGTGGCCCTCTCCACCAATATCTGCACGCCACCTGTCTCTCTCTCATTGCATGACTTCGTCTTCTTTCTAGCTTTGATCATCTGTTACCTACACACACAACTGCCATAACTAATTCTGAAAGCTCCATCACTTTCTTGATTTTCATGAATGTTCATTTTGTTGGTGCGTAACGATTTAGAAGATTGAGTTTAGGAGAGCTTCTACGGAATTACCAAAATCTGTTACCATCATGTAACAAAACAACTAAAATATGGCGTTAATTTTTATGATTCATTAAATGAATGTGCAATATAGTATAGCAGTAGTGACTGTTCATCCACATGTGAGTTGTTTCAGTGTCTTCCATTCATTTCTAATTACAAGGGTTCTAAAAGTCAAGAGCAGTATTATTTTTTTGTGGAATACATATAATGGATTTAGATTCAGCTTCTTGTTCGTCTTTTCGGTTTTCCTCTGTTAGAACCTTCAAGGTAAGTTACGTGCAAATTTTGCCTTCTATCGTTTAGAGGTACATAAACATATAATCTGACATATATGTTTTCATATAATATCCTCAAAAACCATAAAGTTCCCCAAGTCTTTGAGTAAAACACAAGAAAATCCCAAATCATCACACGCAAGCAAGTGTCTCAAAAAGGACCAAGAGACCCTCTTTGATAGAACACCACTCAGTAACTCTCTTATTACTGGGACCATCATCACTGTACAGAGGCATCTCCACACACCAAAGTTGTTGTAGAAACTGATGATTGAGACAACCTGAGTCGTATTATAACACATTGTTTTGAAAGAAATATTTCACGGCATCAAAATTTTTTGCTAAGATTAAATAGGCCCTTATATAACTTAAGAACTAAAACAATAGAGAGAGAATACTCAAGTGTTTTCTAAAAATAAAATTAGAGACACTACAGAAAGAGTAGAGTATATTAAATTTGAAAAAATAATTATAAAATTAATCTGATAATATTATAGATAATGATTAGTTACAAATAAGATTAAGTGTAATTTAATTTAAATAAATAATTAATTTTGAACTAGTCAAAAAATAAAATTTCAAAACATAACAAGTCAAACTATAACTGACGTAATCTTATTATATTCATATAAACAGATTAAATTGAAATTATTTTTTTTTCCTTTAAGAAAAAGTAAAAATTGACCCAACCAATATATTTTGTATACAATAGGGTAAATTATTGATTTGCGGTGAACTAGTCCAATAATATCAGGTAAAGTCATTTCCTTCCCTAACTTTTTATCGAGTCATTAATACAGTAACTTCTATAACAAAAGTTTGATACGTACACTATTCATGACAGTGCTTTTCATCTACCGCAACAAGCTTGTACCATCCCATAAACACACTTGAAAGGTGAGCTTTCACAGATCTGAAAGCAGTGAAGATTGAGAATGAAGGTGTCGAGGCTTTATCAGAACTTTCACAGATCAGCTCTTGAGTTCTTCAGGTTTCAGAGGAAAACAACGAGAGTTAGGTGTTGCGTCACACTTGGGGGTAATGCTCAGAGAAGAAGAGGATCATCACTTGGGTGTTTCTCTGCATCGTCATGCTTTGTGAGGGAGATTGTGTGTAAGCTGAAGAATCGATGGAGGCAAGGTTTGGGATGGCATAAGAGTAACAGTAGTGCACATTATAGCTATGATCTTCGAAGCTATTGTCTTAACTTCGATGAAGCTCCTTCACAACATCATCACCATATCCATAAACCACTTCCTCTTTGCACAAAATGATCTCTTTGGTTTTGCTGTTTAAATCCCTTCTTTTGCTGAATTATGAATAAGTTTCTGTGAAACTTCTTGTTCTTCTATATTGCAATGCAAATTGCTTAGTTGCATGAATAGGTTTCGTGTTCTGGGATTGTGAATCTGATACAACAGTTCTTCTTTCTGTATCTTATTGGGAGTACATCCACTCTCTCTGCTTCGTTCTATTGTTTGAAAAAATGATAAAGCAAAGGAAAAATTAATGGCTCCAGTAGTTAAAATCTTTATTCTCTTGCTTTGTTTTTTTTCTTTCCTGTCCTTTTATTTTTTATTCTGTGTGTGGGTTCTCCACAGTAAATTCTTGTCATTTTTTTTTTCTTTTGGTTAATCTGATTTGTTCTGGATTTGTCTGGGAATCCAAAGATTAAAGGATGATGATCCATTTTTTTTTAATGGTGAAAAAGGGAATTATATTAAAACCCAAAAGGGGAGAGAGTTTCTGAGAAATAAGAGGGCAGAAAATGAAGGAAGGACATATAGAGAAAATAGTTAATACATCAAAACATCAAAAAGTAAAGAGCAGTGAGATTAGCACTTGAGTAGGTCTATTAAATAAGCCAAGCAAGCAACCGATGGAGCTTTCAAAAAGGTACGCTGAGACAATCTCTTCTTTCTTTCACAGTTTAAAAGATTGTAAATTTCTTGACAATCTACTTCAACTTCTATTTTACTAATGTTGAGAGAGTTTGCAATTTCTAAGCCTATATATATAGAGGGACTATGCTTATCCCTATGAATTTGATAAATCCTGATTCTATATTCCCTGAACTGAACATCTTTTTCAAAGAGCATATTGATTTACAAATCGTCGGTGTCAATAAATGTCTAGGACTTGGGGACTCTACTGAAGTCTTCTTTGTTGTACATTCCATCCATATAATTCATTAGAGTAAATTACATTTTCAGTTGATTAGATTATAACTGATACTCTTTACTTTAAAAATCACATTTGGTTACCTTTCAATTTATTTTTTGCAATTGTTGTATAATATCCATTTCTTTCCCCAGTAAAAATTATTTAATTGATTTTATTATCGTATTAGGAACAAAATTATAGTCTCGTGTTATAATTAACATACCAATTTTACTTTTTTTTTTGGGTCATGATAGGAATAAAATTAGAAAAATTACACGTCACCCTTGTAATCTATACTCTAGTAACAATTTTAATATCTTGACTTTAAAATGCATATTATCTCCTCCAATCATCACAAAAGATTAACATCTAAAAATTACGATATATAGAAAATAAATTAGATAACAGAACTTCTCTCTCTCTCTCTCTCTCTCTCCCTATATATATATATATATATATATAACAAACTTTTTATAAATGTATAAACTAAAATTTCGTCAAATCTCAAAATTTAGAAAGCCATTAATTAATAATAGTATAGTAGTGCTGAAGGGTGTATAAATTTTAACAAGTTATTATAAATTAAAAAAAAATCTCAAAATTTAGAAGAACCTTGAAAAAAAGAAAATGAAACTATTTGGAAAGAGAGGCAGCCGCTTCTTAGAAAAATCATTTTATTTGAAATGATAAATTTAAAACTATATTATTATGGTATATGTCTTTTAGTTATTAACTTATACTGCTAATTTTTTATATTGTAAAGCAGTATTATATAAGATATTAAAATATGAGATATCAATATCTAAAACATATTCATACTTAATGTGATAATTATTTTTAAACGAATATAACCATTATTTTTTAAAACATGAAATGTCCAAAATTTGAGATTAATTAGAATTTATGGGCGTTATACACTTAACATGGTGCTAGACTTTCTAGCATGGGAGCATGGGAACGTGTTCTCTCAAATAAGGGGTCGCCTCCACAGCCATTTAATAACTGTAGGCAACCATGGACTCTCCCTAGTGTACGGCGCCAGGGAGAAAAACCCGGTCCTTCTTTTTTTTTTTGAATAAATGGAAATGATTTTTATTAAAGGCATAGAGTTTAGGATACATGAGATAATACAAGACTTAAAAATAAAACAAATAAAGATCAGACCTAGATTTATAGGATAACAAGTACATAAATTTGGAGTAACATACCCTAAAGAGTACCTAAGGCTTAAGAGAGGCTACACACCCCTAGACCAACAAGGTTAAAATTAGAAAGCCTAACACAAACAAAACCCTAGTAGGCTAGCAAAGCCCAACCATCATATATATATATATATATATATATATATATATAAAGCAAAAAATGGATTTGGAGATCCAAAGTTTGAAACTCATCCCTCTTTCATGCCTTCTGAAGCCATAGGGAGGCAAGCTGGCGACAGGAAGAAGGCATCATCGAGAAAGGGGGCAAGCATCAGATAGAGTCTTCTAAAACTCCTCATCAAGTGCTAGGGGTCATCATGAAGTAGGGGTAGGTGGACAACATCGGGAGGATAGAGGTGGTTTCAGCAGCAGGAAGGAGAAGGAAAGCGATGATGGTGCAAGGAGAGGAGGAAAGCACTGGTAGCACTGTAGCCTGTCCACGATTGCAAAGAGAAGATAACCCGGGTAAAAAAACTTCGACAAGATAAAGCGAAGAACTCCCATGAAGGAGAGAGGACAAAGAATGAGGGGAGGAGGTGGGTGGAGGGCTGCCAAGGCAAACCCCTACCTTCGAATGCGGTACTTGGTGAAGCTCTGGAGAAGACCAAACAAACTTGGTCCGTCCAACATTGTTCAATGCTAGTAAGATTCACATAGACTTGTGGAACCTACCAACATCAGATGGTATGCTCTAGGAAGAGTAATCAGATCTTTCCAATATCGTTCGTTGATAAGATCTACATAAATTTGTGAGATCTATTAATATCAGACAATACTAAAAAATTTAATATCTTATTAGGTGTATAGTGTTCAATAAAAAATCTAAATTCATATATATCTATATATATAAAATATATTTTGTGGGCCTAGATCCAACTCAGACATAGGACAATGATTAGGTTGGCAATATTTCCAAGAAATAA
Organism: Biancaea sappan; assembly: GCA_037074585.1. NCBI lineage: Eukaryota > Viridiplantae > Streptophyta > Magnoliopsida > Fabales > Fabaceae > Biancaea > Biancaea sappan. The sequence continues at coordinate 48,239,714 of CM073496.1, read as the reverse complement.
AGTGGCCGTGTCGTGTGGCACTAATGGCGGTAAAACTCATGTTCTGCCAAACCTGAAATCATGATTCATGATTACTACAATTATTCTTGTCGGATCAATGATTCCACTCTTTCATCACTAAGTAACTCTAATTATTCATCTCAATTAATCTCAAATTTGTTTAGGTCAAAAATTCTATCATGCTTACAAACTAGACTATTAAATTACATAGATCTCCTTGATGTTTGATAAAAATCTCTCAAAATATAACGGGACTGTTATTTCCCATCTACACTTTTTAATACTACAAAACAATAATAAAAAATTCGGTCAAATGAGAGGGAGTGTTATGTAACTGCAGTGCCTCCATCTTCATTTAGAAGTTTTTGGAATTAAATCTTTTAATCGAAGAGTAATACTAATACCTTAGTTTATTGACAGCGATCCATCACCTTTTGTAATTATTATATCACTCAAGCGTGCTTATTGCTTTTGTAGTATTGGATTCGGAATTGTATGTCCTTTAAACAATAATAATTAAATTGTTGTTAAAAATTTAAACAATAATTAAAACTGTTGCTAAAAAAATAAACATGAACAAAAACAAACATAAAATTCACTTTCCGCAATATTTTACAATATACGTGATTGTTTCTCTTCTCATGTATATGGTAAAACCAAAAACAAATTAAATTTAATATTTGTTTAACAAATTATCATGCGATGCCATATATATACATTATATAGAAGATACAGTTCTTACAGTATTCCCACATTCCGATATTGTGATAATTAGTTATATAGGTTTTCTGCAAACAGAGTTGAAACCAAATTCTTTCTTTACTCCGATCCATTTGATGGAGGTCCTATAACAAAGTTTGTAGCTTCTCTTGAAGTTTTACAAAATTATATTTGATATCTTATATATGTGATTTTCTCATTTTTAATATATCTTATTTCAAGTAAGATTACTTTAAGTGAAGGGAGTTGTGAGAAAAACATATTATTTAACTTCAAAAACAATAATGTCATGTTGAAATTTGGTATTACGGATATCTATATAGTAGTGCAAATATACGGCTAACAATGTGAAGAAAGAAAAAAATTAACAACACTTTGAAAAAGGAAAAGAGGAAAGTGTTTTATGATTAAAAAACACAATAATTTTGTAAAGAATAAGAAAAGGGTTTTGTGACAAATTTCAAGGGAGCAACATGATATTTCAAATTCACATAAAATATTTGATATAATTTAAATTAAAATATTTAAACAAATTACCGTAATTTAATCTAATGTTTCAAAATGAAATCGATCATTGAATCGATAAAAATATTAATCAAAGGTTTATTGGTCTAAATATGGACAAATCAATCGGTAATAATTAAATATATATTTTAAATTTTATATATTAAAAATATATAATATAATAAATTAATAAATGTTTTTATACTTAATCTTATTAAATTTATATTACTATATATGTGTGTAATTGTTCTTTTATTTTTTTTAATTTATTTTTGTAGAAAAAATAATGTTATTATAAAAAATAATTAAGAAGAAAAAAATATAAATAAAAGAAAATTTTTAAAAAGACAAAAAAAAAAGTTTGTTAAGTCCCACATAATGTAAAAAATAATTGTGTTTTATTAAAAATGATTTTTTTTTCAAAAGTTTACAAAAATTAAGTTAGTCAATTTTTTACATCAACTGAATTAGATAATAGCTAATTCCAAATTAAACTGATATTCAAACAAGCTAGTCTAATCCGGCCTTCTAATTTATGCGAATTACCATCTAGGACTGAGTTGTCATCCATAATGGTCTCCAGTGATACATAACGAAAAAGTAATTGCGAAGCAAAACCTTGAATTCCAAACCCATCCAAATCACAGCAGAAAAGTGATGCTTTTTATGCTTCTTCTTCACACACACACACACACATACACATACTCCTCCATCTCCTTTAATTTCACCTGATCTCCATCTTCCCACTAATTAGTAATTACAATGGAGGCCAAGCTTTTGACATTAGTGATCGCATCAGTAATTATAACGTCAGGCGTGTTGACGGGGTCGGTGGATGCAGAGTGGAACATTCTGCAATGGAGATCAAAATTAGGGTTTGGAAGGAATAACCTGAGGAGCTACTGCGAGAGCTGGAGGATGAACGTGGAGGTGCACAACATCAGGGACTTCACGGTGGTGCCTCAGGAATGTGTGGAACACGTCAAGAAGTACATGACTTCGTCTCAGTACAAGTCCGACTCCGAGAGGACTGTGGAGGAAGTCAGGCTCTTTCTCAGTGGCTGTTGCGCCATCAAAGGTGACGCCAAGGACGCCTGGATTTTTGACATTGACGACACCCTCTTGTCCACTATTCCTTATTATAAGGCCCATGGTTTTGGGTAAGTGCCTCCCTTTATTTCAAGCTGTATACCGAATTTGATTTCTTTGCCAACCGTGTCATCATATGATCGGGCGTGGGTTTACTTCTTTGCATAGAAAAAATTTAACGTTAAAAACTTTAATAACAGTAAAAAATTATTGTTAAAAGGCGTATGTGCCTCTTATGCAGAGGAGTCATGTCGCATCCGCTCGATCAGATGACTGATAAAGAAATCGGTGGCTCAAATACTGGAGCTATTTTGGTTCCAATGTATTCATCCCTATTATTTTATAATGAGAATAATTATTTTAATTTATTTTTTAAAAAATTATATTTATTTTAATTTTGTCATATATATTTTTTAAACAAAAAATGGTAAGCTTATAGAGATTAGAGACCTCTTAGCTATAAAGTTAGGTTTTTTTGCCATTATTTCGATATTTGTATAAAGTCTTTTTATTGCCTACACAAATTTTTCGCCATTATTCGACTTCTTGGCTGTGAAGTTGGATTTTTCACCGATTGATCAATTCGATATCTGTTTAAAGTATTTTTTAATTATTATATATACAAATTTTGAGGTGATTCAATGATAAAAAAATTTAACTTTTTAAGAAGTTGGTTTTTCATAGACTTTCTCAATTAGAAAAAATATGAGATTTGATAATAATAAATTTAATGATTTGATAATAAAAATACCAAAGTAAGATAATTATAATTTATTAAAGACTAAGTTAAAATATTTGATATTTCAAACATTAAATTAAAATAATTGCAATCTTTAAAAAAAATGTCTAACTAATTTACTCTCTGTTTATTATGTTGTGTATTTTAGATTTTTATATCATGCTGTGATGACTATAAGCCACTAAATAGTGATATAATGGTGAAAAGTGTGAGTAATTTAATAAGTAATCAATATGTTAAAATTTTTGTTCTTCCATGTGTGCACAAATAAGAACGACAGAAAAAAAAAAAAAGGTTATGGCTACACTCGTAGGTCTAAGTGTCATACACCAAATACCTCATAATAGTTTTATTTTGTTATTTTCTATAGTTGGAGGAAAAAAGACAACTTTTGTTGTTAAGTTGTAATTACTACTTAGGATAAATCAAGGAGATAGGTGTTTAGGTATTTTAGTTTTATATATAAATGTGTTTGTGCGCACTCTAAATTGCTTGCTCGATTAGCACATATTGCAATATATATTTATATATAAAGTGGGCTGCAACTTGGAACCAACTAATTGTTGTCTTGAATGGCTAAATTATTGAATATTTTAGAAATTTCATGTGATAGATTTATTGGATATGCATCGAAGCCCGTAGTATTTCGAAATCGAGAATCTCTCTTGATTCTAATTGTAATCGTTAATGTATTATTATTATTATTATTATTTCTCATTATGCTCTGTATTTTTAAAAAGAAATCCAGGGTGATATTTGTCCTACATAACCAAACAAAGAATCTCCTTCCTACGTAACGTGGGGCAAACTATATCTTTTACCTCAATTAAAGAAATTTCTCAAAAGTTCATTTAAGAACTTGACCCAAAATTCCGTCTCCATCCTATTTATTTGACTCCATTCTATATATAATATATATATATATATATGTAGATTATTCTATCTGATAGTTGTTTTTTTTTTTTGGTTCTGATATTTGAAAAACAAAAGGGGAGAAAAGGTTAATGCAAGCTCACTGGAAGCATGGATGAAGAAAAGTAGGGCACCAGCATTAGATCACACACTTGGGCTATTCCATGAAATAAAGAACAGAGGGATTAAGATCTTTGTGGTTTCTTCAAGAAAGGAAACCCTAAGATCTTCCACTGTTGACAATCTTATTCAGGTTGGCTACCATGGATGGACCACTCTCAAATTAAGGTACACTTCATCCCCACTTATCTTTGCATCCACCATTCATAACAATACCAAGGGAATCACAATTATTTTCAAACTTAAATCTTTTTTTTTTGAGTAAACTCTACTGATTTTTAATGATATATGGTTAAAATATATTCAATATTTTTCTTATTCTAAATAATAAATCTTATGACTTTCTCTAATGCTTGATATATTGCAAAAATCTTTCTCATTTTTGATGAAGTTATATTTTTATATAAAATACATTTCTTTAAGCATAATAGGACTTTTCTATTCTTTTTCAAAGCATTTTTTTTTCTTTTAGTCTTCATAATTTGTCGTGTTTATGTATGTTGCTTGCTTATTAAAATTTATAGCAAAAGTATTTTATAGTTATGATGTCAAGGTTCAATACGGGATTTGATTGAAATCTTTAATATAATAACAAAAGCAACTTTCAAAAACAGCACACCCTGTACCCAATGTTAACTTAGTATATATCAAATATAATATATATATATTTAGATACTATGTGTTAACTTTTTGTAAGAATCAATAAGTATTTACTAGCTAAAACAAGTTTTTGAAATACTATATAGAATACAATGGTAAATTTGTACGTAGTTTCATGCAATATTACTTTTAGCGACAGTTTTTTCTGTTGCTAAAAGTTTTAGCAACAAAAAATTTTATTACTGAAACTTTTAGCAACTGAAAAAAGTTGTTGCTAAAAGTACAGGCAGAAAAAAATAATGGAGACAACCCAAATCAGATGTTTAGAGAAAGTGTCACCAGAAGGACTTGATGATTGAGAGTTGGATTCCCATTTAGTTACTTTTCTCAGATCCTAAGCTTTCTTTGTTAAAAAAGAAAAAAAAGAAAAAAGGTTTGCATAAAGCATCACCTCTCAAATTGAAAGCACAAGTGACTTTAGTATATTGTTTTTGATAAAAGTATCTTCTTCATTCTAACATATATTTCAATTTTTAATTTCATTTACAATTTTTGTGTGTCAATTTTGTCTCACATATTTTTTTTTAATTTTTTCTTTAAGGTTAACATCATTAATATAATTGAAGCAAAATATTAATGTGAACTTCTTCATATGGCATGTTCACTATCAACGTATCATACTTATTAATTTTTAGTTTAATTTTATCTCAAATATTTGACTAAATTTTAATTTTGCCTCAAAATAATATTTTTTTATTTCTCTATTTCGTCTTAAATTAATGTTTAAACGTTTGATGTATCACATAGAAAAATTTGTATCTCATTTAGAAGAGTCAATGTCTATAGGTTAATCTTATAGACAACATTAAAACGAAAAAAAAATATGAAAGATAAAATTGACATAAAAAAAATATTTCTTTTGGTTACAATGATTAGAAAGATGTGTGGCATATATGTGGGCAGGGGTCTTGAGGATGAGTTAATGGAAGTGAGAAAATACCATGCAAAGGTGAGGCAACAATTGGTGGACCAAGGCTTTCGCATTTGGGGCATTGTGTCTGATCAGTGGAGCAGCTTTGACGGTCTTCCTTCTCCTCAAAGAACTTTCAAGCTTCCTAATTCTATCTACTATGTTGCATAACCCTAAATTTCTTATCATGTCTATCTCACCAACCCAAAATCAAAAACCCATATTTGCAATAGCATCACCTGAATCTATTCCCACCATTGCCTTTGTTGTTGTTGTTGTTTTTTTGGGTGTTAGCCCTTCAACTATGTCAAAAGCCTTACATGGGACATAATGTTATTATTATCATATTATATTACATTGCTATGTTGTACTTGGACTATTTCTAATTGAGTTTTACTAACTTGCATTCGAATCTTCTGTTTGACCTTAAAGTCAAGCAAGATGATTGGTTCAATTTAAAAAATTTTATGATGATGTTTTCTTTTTAATTTTTTTAGAAAAGAACTATGACATTTTGGCCGTTTGTTATGAAAACTAACATATCAGATTGGATCAAACACCTTGTGCTGCTTGGCCTTTTTTTTGTTAACTTTAAGTGGTTTGATGCTCTTATTTTTAAGTATGATTTTAGGTTCAAGCATTGTGAATAAAGAAAATTAGTATTAAAAGAATTTTACACATTTTATAATTTAACTAACATGAATAAAATTAGTCAGAATTGAATGAAATTTTGGATATTAATAATTAGAATAAAAGAAAAAAAAATCTAAACGCGCTTTTAGATTAGATTAGAACAAAAGAGAAAAAAAAGTTTTGTCACATTACGATCAACATCAGAGCTTTCTTTCTTTGAAACTACCGAGAAGCATAAGCCTTTATCTTGTCTTTTCCTTTTTCTTTTTTTAAAGGGAAACATAGTTCTGTTTTAGTCACCAGTGCATTTCCTAGGCTAATTCACCATGTATAAATTTTTATGTCTCTCCGTTGATCCGTTCCAAACATATTTAAAAAGAACCAAAAAACAATTGAGAAAGGGTTGTTAATAACTAATGGTGGCAACATAGGAATCATAATCAATGTCTACTTCATTCATAGTTTAGCGTAATAGTGTGGTTCAATAATTAATGTTCATCAAATAAATGGGGCCATCTAATTATAATTTCAAGTATACAAAAGTTGACGCATGCCACAAACAAATATTTTATAGAGTGCATTTGGCCATATGCATTTAAAAAAAAGGTGGAAAACCAGACACCATCCATATTTATTACTAAGAATCTTCAGAGTCTTTATGGGGCAATTTCCTTGAATTAGAAAAACATTAAAAGTAAATTCATATGAACCTCTCAGCTTGAATTGTATTCATGTGATATAATCATATAGAATCCTTTTTAAGAAATATATATATAAAGAAATAAATAATTTAGTCCATTTTTTCAGTTAATATTCAAAAAACCTCCGACCTGCCGGATTCGAACCAGCGACCTAAGGATCACCTGACAGACTTGCCCACTACAGTCCTCCGCTCTACCAACTGAGCTAAGGTCGGTGTCGTTGGGAGGTAGGGATAACTTTTTATTTTAATTAATTTAATATTTTCGTCTTTAATTATTTTCTCCATTAAAAAATTTGATGGACCACAGTTTGTGAATGAGACAGTAACACATAGTAAAGTTGTATTGTATAGACGGATTGGCCTTTTGCGCGAATGAAAGATCATTTCTCATCATCTTTTGGAGTCCTAACATCACTTCCATACCGTTGGATTATTTTCCCTTGCACCAATCACAGAGCTCCTCAGTCCTACATGGGATGCACCAACTCGACCGGCAGAATAATCCACGCGCCGAGGTGGAGCGTGTCTTAACAACTGTTTCTCATAATCATTTAATGCACTGCCAAAAGCCCGAGAGGCTAAAGAGCACTCGTCACCGTTCCCTTCCTCGGCTTGGCAGTGGCAGAATTTAAAAACACCCGCCTGTGTCCGTAAAAATTATTGGTTCCATCGTTCTGCGCCGAAATTCCTGGTTCTGATTCGATTCTTGGCCTCTTGGTTCGGATTTGCTCAACTTCCGGTGAACTTTTGGGGTACGAATATGATACACCGTTTTCATAGTTTGCAGGGTATCACCTCTTTCCTTGTTGGGAAATTGAGGATACCTTATCTGTTATTTCGAAATACTCTTGTGGATTTCTGCTTTAGTTTAGCGTTTTCCAGTATTTATTGCGTTTGTTTACTTGTTGCTGATTTCCCTTGTTGGGAGGAAGTCTTTTTCATTTATTTATTTATTTGTTTATTTTCAAGTATTCGCATAATTTGTGTTACGGACTTACGGGACTAGTCTGCATGCCTTGTACATGGTTGTTGCGTGGCGATTTTCACTGGTGGTTTATTAATTCTTAACTAACGAGAAATATTTGATAATCAATTTTTGTTTTTGTTTTTGTTTTTTTTATGTATTGGGATTATCCATTGCTTTCCTGAGAGAGGGGAGTGAGTCAATAAATGACACTAACTTGTGTTTAATGCTTGGGGCTTGGGACCTATTGGTTAAATGAATATTACAAAGGGTGCACCAAAGTGTTTTCGTAAATTCTTGTATTTTGCTTCATCCCCCTAAGCTACATGAAAACAGTAGATAAGAAACTGAATTTGTGCTGAAGTAAACTACTGAGAGCGCTTCTGTTAGTACCCTTATGTGTTGAATTAGCAATAAATTATAACAGTGAAGTTGAAACCACTGCTAGAAAATTTAGATTTGTATTTAGGGTTGGTTATGCTCTTTATGTTAAGATTATTCCCATGATGAGTTTTTCTAATGTTCAGAGGCATTATTCTTGAAATTGGGTTGTTTTCTTTTGGTTAACCTTTTATACAAAAGACTAAGTGCGTACTTTGTCCTTTTCCAGGTTTGAAGATTGATGACAAATTTTCTGGTGTGGGCTTCAAGAACCAGAAGCAATTTGTTTAGTATATCGTTGGTGAGTAATACCATCTGAGGGAATGCAAATTCAAAGCTTTTATTAGTTGACTGAATAACTAATATAATGTCTTTTCAATTAACAATTAAGGGTAACAATGGAAGCACAGCCTGCTTCCTCCATTGAAAGATCAAGTGCTAAGCAACTCAACATGGGTATGTCTGGAGCATTGCCTTCATCCTTGCCAGTCCTTCCTGATCCTCAGCCGGCTTTCATGGCAAAACAGCTTGTGAATAGGCCTCTAACTCATATGAGTCATTTAAATTCCAGTGGAGCTGTTGGTCACATGTTTTCATCTTCCCCTGGATGTTCGACTGATCTTCATCACTCATCGCTTTCACCTCATGAAAAACACTCAAGAAATGCTCTTTTTATTTCACAGTCATCGAGTAACATGGCTTCATTGCCATTTTCATATTCTTCAAATAGTGGACCACCTCCTTCTACAACACCGAGTAATTATTTCAAAGAAAACAATGCTTCTTGGCATACAGAATCCTTGCCAAGCTTTCTTGAAATTCCTGTAAATACATCCGTTGAGAATAGTCAAGCAGAAAGAAGTGCCTGCACTATCGTGGCATCCGAGGAGTATTGTAAGCAAAATGATTGGCAGGAGTGGGCTGACCAGCTTATCAGTGATGATGACAATTTGACTCCTAATTGGAATGATCTTCTTACTGACAACATTCAAGACCTTGAACCAAAGGTTAAGTTTCTCATAACTCAAATCAATATTCGCTTGCAAAATATACTGCTTCTCAATTTCTTGAAGAAATGTTACTGGATTTCATTTTGTTACTTTAGGTGTCAAACCAGGTTTCAAAATCATCTTCTTACGTTCCTGGAGACCAGTCCCAAGTTCATCAGCAACTTTCTGCTCCATCTGCAGACAATTTTGTTGGTGCTCCCACCTCTTCCTCAGCAAATTCTGCTCCCACCAAGCCAAGGATGCGTTGGACACCAGAGCTTCATGAGGCTTTTGTGGAGGCTGTCAACCAACTTGGTGGCAGTGAAAGTACTTTCATTTCTCTTTGTTTTTGCAAAGTCCATAGCCTTGGTTTATGAAACCTCTGCCTCATTTTTTTCTATTTGTTTTTCTGTTTTCATTTTACAGGAGCTACCCCTAAGGGTGTGCTGAAGCTCATGAAAGTTGAAGGATTAACTATATATCATGTTAAAAGTCACTTGCAGGTTTGTGCACTTAAATTAAATGCCTGGGTTTGTTTGCTGCCGTATGTTTTTACCAAAACATATATTGCTCCATGAAATGCAGAAATACAGGACAGCTAGATATAGACCGGAACCATCTGAAGGTAAAAAAGATATGTAGTATTTGTACCTATACAAATACCAGTATATATTTGGGATTCATTGGCACTGATTAAAACTAAATTTATTGAATACTATTGTTTGGGATGAACTTTTTGCATAATCCGCAGCTGGATTAAAGATCTCATCCTGTAGATCATTCTTGTAAAGTGTGCTATTCAAATATAACTAAAATCAATGTAAAATGTGCTTTTCAACCAAAATATAGCCTTTTCTTCTGTTGCACATGTCAGTTATATATGAATATGTTCTCAAGACATATCTTTTTTCTTTTTCTAATTTTGTTCCCACATCATTTTGATATAATGCTGAAATGTGACAAAGTGGCTTCAAACAAGCTGAATTTTTTTTTTTTAAATTTTGGGAATTCATTTAATAAACTTATCAACATATTGGATGTTTTATTTAGTATAACATCATATGTTTATCGTTAAATCTTTATTTGAGTCCCTGAAAAATAAATGTTTTCAAGTGGGTCATTTCTTTATTGAAGAAAAAGGGTCCAAATCACACAGATGTTTTAATGGGGCCGTGCATAATGCTGATGTGGCAGGTCAATTTTTGTCAATATGTTAACAGTTGTCCTATATGGGTACAGCCCAAAATGCCTTTATCTGTGCTTCTTCCCTGTCTCCATCATCCTTCCTTCATCTCCTAAAATGGGTGGCTGATCAAGAAGCCTAGAAGTCATCATTTGTCCTTGGATGATTATATATTCTGTTATTTGATGTTTGGAAGTAGTGTAAATTAAGTCTCTTCCTTGAATTTTTGAGCCATGCTCCTTCTGTGTGTAGATAGCTAATGCTTTCTGTTGGCAGGATCCTCAGAGAAAAAACTAACTTCTATTGAAGACATACCTTCTCTAGAATTGAAAACGTAAGTAAACTATTCATTGATACTTAAAAGTTAAAATAACTTCTATTTATGTAGTATTACTATAAATGCGGCTTGTTATTCTCTTTTGTGACATTGCTGATAATGTAATGGTGATTGTCTGAGTGCTGAATGTGCATTGACAAGTGATGTTTGTATTAATGCATTAGGCCACAAAATGGTTGACTGTCAGTCTTTAAATTAACCTAAAGCTGTATTAAAAATTGAAGTAAGAATTATCATCATTTTTTTTTTTAAATTTTTATTGGAGATTCGAAATAGATAGACTCTCTATAGGGCTTATTTTCCTGATGGGATTTATCACCACTTTAGCTACTTTAGTGGCTCAACGGGTTGCTCAAGAATCCCAATTATGGATGTAAGTTTGCCATGTATTATTTGGTTTTAGTTTCTAATTTGACTTATTTGGAGGGAAAATTTTCATGCCCAATTATGTTGGCTAGTAATTGCATTCTGGTCCTGGAGACTGACACTCTTATTCACAGAATTGGCATGTATGTTTTATATAATTTTACCCATGGAAGCTTGTTTCTTCTGATGGCAGTAGCTATCCATATTTTACCACTCAGTTTTAGAAGAGAGCAGGTAAACCTGGCAATTAGGGAAGCTTCAAGAATGTATATAAGCCTAAAATAAAGGAGAAAGAGACTGCGTGAGCCAAACCATCAAATATGGGCTGCCACAAGGCTGGATTTGAATAACGATAATCAAGAAGTGGCTTTTTAAGGATATAGATTCAGTGATCCAGGGTTAAGCTCACAAGTCACAAGAGGGTCAATGATTTAGTGGTCTAACTTCCATTTATTTAAAATTTAATTTATTCTTATCCAAAAAACGTACTTTTTATTCATGTCATACACTAAGACATACATGCTGACATAACACATATGGTATTGTAATGCTGCACCGATTACAGTGGTATTGAGATCACTGAGGCTCTGCGACTGCAGATGGAGGTTCAGAAGCGGCTGCATGAACAGCTTGAGGTATGAACTTTTTTCTCTAAGAACCTCCTTGTGAGATGGTGACTAGCTTTAGTCATCTTTAACTTTGGGTATTTCTGGTTCCAATTGTCTTGAAAGTAATTTCTGTAATATTGTTTGGCATGTAGGTATGCCTACAGAAATCAGGTCTATGGTTTTTCTGTTAAAAACATGCATTAATATATATAGGGAAAGAGATTTCAAATTTTAGAAATGCTCCGTCTGAGGTCTTACCCTTTTTTTTTTTCTTAGGGTGGTCATGTATTTTTTTTTTTTTCCTTCATGGTCTGATTCAGTTCTTGCTCTCTCTCCGTCTTTTTACTCTGTCAGATTCAAAGAAATTTGCAGTTGCGGATAGAAGAACAAGGAAGGTACCTCCAGAAGATGTTTGAGAAGCAATGCAAATCTGGCAATGACAAGAACGCATCGTCATCTTCCATGGACAATCCATCTGGAGTGTTGTCAGATGCTATCAAAGATTCTGCTGCCAAGAGTAAAGTGGAAGCCTCCCACGTGGACAACCGTTGCAGGTTCGGACGTGATCAAGCTAATGGCAGTACTACAGTTGAGGAAAGCTTTCTGGAAATGGGTGGGAAGAATGATGGTCCTAAAACTCAAGCTTCTGAGAATTCTCAGCAACATGCTGATGAAGACAATGCTCAAGCCTCAAAGCGGCAGAGGACAGACGAGTAAGCTGATGTGCCAAATCAGCTTTGAACTGGCAAGACAAAAACTGATTGCTGAGAGATTTTAAATAAGATTTGGCTAAGTGATGGGTATAGCTCATTAATTCACAAAATTCTCCCTCCCTATAGTCGTGTAGAATGAGTAATTGCATGTATAACTTTGATTTTGGTATGAGCATGGGTCCAAGTTTTGAACTTGACATACTTAAACGACTTTATTCGTAGCTTAGTCGATCAGATTCTTAAGTGAGCTCTTTCCAAACTCCAGCAGTTTACCCCATGAAGGAACTTATTAGGAGTCAATTAAGCATCTTACTAATGAAATTGTGATCTTCACTCTTTGCCAGGTTATAGCTCTTACCAATTATATCACAGGAAGACATATTTGCAGGTGGCCTTAATAACGGTTAGTGTTTCCTTTTTTTTTTTTTCCTGTTTTTGCTTTTGTTTTTTTTTTTGGTTGCCCAATTCCAGAAGATGTTAATTAATGTTTCACTTGGAATATTTTCTATGTTGACATTAGTTTCACTTGCCTTTTCGGTGTTGCATGTGGGCGATTAGAAGCAGTCATGAAGGCAGTGGGAGGACTTGCATCTTAGTCCCAAAAAGGAAAAGGACTAACACTGGGAAAAAAAAACGAATAATAACTAAACAGCCGAGATATTTCGTAATTTGAACATGGACCCGGAAAAAAAGAGAAAAAAAGCAGAGTTTTTTAATTTGTGGTATTTTGGATGGGGAGCTATTTGCGTCATATTCAATATTTAATTGACTTCGTTTTTAAACTTAAAATCTTTGGGAATTATTTGACGTGGCGATAGTGCAAAGCAAAGGGATGTTATTAAATTTAATGATGAGTAGTGAGTACATCAATTGTAGAAGTAGAACATAAGATCAAAAGCAACGAGACTTTTATAGTAAATCCATATATATCCATCCAAATTGAGCGGAAGTATATGAAATTGAGCGGAAATTTTTTTTGGTTCCCTAATAAATTAAAAGATTTTTTATTTTATTTTCCTCATATTGTTTAAAGTTTAGGATGAAGTTAATATGCAATAGGTAATATTAAAAAAAAGTGCTTTTATTTTTAACGATAAAGTTGACGAAAATATTGTGAACGATCTAATTAAGAATTTTCTTATCTTTTTAGAAATTATAATAGGGCCCTTCTCTAAAACAACCTTTTTTGGTTAGTAATACGATTGATGTTTCTAATTCTAATAGCCCAAAATGCAGTTTAGCGGGGAAATATAAAATTTTCTTAGAAAATATTCAAAAATGATTACAATATTGTTAAACACAAGAAGAGAGTTTAAATTGTGTAAATAAATAATCTCAACTTCTTTTTCTTAAAAATAGTCTATCTTCTTTTGGAGGTTAAATGAAAATAGTATTACAAGAGTGAATAATAAAAAAATTTACACAGCAAGTATAAGGAAATTCGGATCTTATCCACTTAGATCTTATGTCCTTCTCTCAATTGACACAAGCGAAAGAGATTTCTTATAAATTGAATGTTCTGAACTTTACAAGAAAAATCTCACAACGAACAAATTTCTTAAAATTTTTACTTTCTAAAGTTATCACAGACTAGAATTGCTTTATCTAAAAGAAACAAATTACAGCCTTTAACAAAAGAATTAGTTTAATAGCTTTTACAATCTTTTTAAAGCAAATAAGCAATTAGAAAGATGAAATCAATAAAAGAGATTTTTTCTCTCTAAAACAATATACCAAATAATTAAAGTTCAAGTTCACACAAAGCACTTGAAGTAATTTTAAAGAGGAGTTGATGAGGTAATGAATGCAGCAATAACTCTCTTCTATCTCAATTTCGTTAATGATCTTTGAAGTAGCATCAATCTTAAATAGGTGGTCTTTAAAAGTTAGCCGTTGAAACTAACGTCTCTTTCCATTAAATGCATACAGACCTTCATTCAGGAAATGAGCAGCTTGAGAAATGAAGAAGGCAATTTGAATGTAGGTGCCAATTCCCATAAGCTGCCCATAACTCTTTTTGCTCTTGCCAGCTCTTGTTTATACTAATGATATGTGTCTTTGTAAGAATTACTTTTATGTGAAAAGAGGCATGAAAAAGTATGATGGGAGGGTGTCCTTTTTTTTTTTAATTTCCTTTTTGTTTTAAGATGTCAAACAATAAACTTTATGAAAAAAAAAGAGTGGGCCAAATAAATTACATAAATTTTTGTTTATTGTTCTTACAAGATATTCTAATCAAAAAAAGACATTATAAAAAATAACTAAGTGAACTTAAATATATTTAAATTTATTAGATTTTAAATATATTTGCCCCAACAGATATGTTGGGTAATGTTGTCTGAAAGAGAAAGGGACAATCAGACGAAAAAGTATGAACACAAAAATGGATAGCTTTCGTTGTCTCAACCGATTAGAGAAAAGTAGTTAAGAACAGAAGAAAATGCCAAATCATTACTGTGCCAACTTAAAATTAACTCTTGATGACCATTTTGAAGTCGACAGGATCTGTACTAGATTGAAAAAAATTTGCGTGCAGTTTTTATATATTTATTATTAAAATTTTCAATTAGAGTATGAAAAATGTAAATTTTTCAATACAAACATATTATCTAAAAAATAACTTAATATTTTTTTTACAACCCATTATTGTATAATTAATTTTTTAAAGAATTTTTCACATGTTTTGGTTTTCATCGAAAAACTTATAGTAAAAATACAAGATACTTTACATAAATCTTCTCCGTTAAAAAAAAAAAAAGGGAGAGAAGGTGGAGATAGAGTGTGTCTAGTAAGGGAATAAATGCTACGTGAGAGCTAATTTTGATACCAGATAATAAAATGTTAAGCTTTTAATTCTCACGATGAAATGATCTCAAATCATCAGTCACAAGTTTAATTGGCATTAAAATACTAATTTTATATCAAGAACTAATTAAATTAACAACTCAAACAGAACTGTAAAACCTAATTAAAATTTACATGAACTATAGCAACTAGAAATATAATTAAAAAAAAAGTCAAAGAAAATTTTTAAATACAAAGAAGTTTAAATTATAAAAAAAAATCTATTCCTTTTGCAGTTCTGTACCTAAACACGTAACATGTTAAATGATGCTTTGCTTTCATAACTATGCGTTAATAATTAAGAGAGAGAATTTTGTACACAAAAATGGAGAGAAGAGAAAAATCAAATGCGTTGTCTCGACAAACATGAAGGGTAAACTGTCCTCCGAAAGAGAGATAACAATATAATGGAACAGTATATAGAATTGATTGACTGCTTTGTACTCTTTAACATATTATTATCTGTCAATTTGATAGCAGGTTAGTCAGTAAATAGAAGATCTTAAGTTTAAAAAAATAAGTTTGTTTAGTTCACAGAATAGTAGGTCAGCCTTTTTTTTTAAAATTTTTTTATAAAATATATATTATTTAGTATAAATAATTTCACTTTATCTCATTTTTTATATTTTATAACCTTATATTTAATAAATATAGCAAACTTAGATATGAAGATTTTTGTAATTTTTTAAAAATCAATATAGAATATTTAAATTTAAATATAATTTAGTTAATCTTAAAAGAAGATATAAAAATTTAAAGTTATTGGTTATTTAAAAATATTGAAGAAGTAATGTTTTGTATGTATAAATTGTATTTTAATAAAAAAAATATTGAATTTTTTTACTAAAAAAATTTTAAAATTATATCATTTAAATATAATCTAGCCAAGGTAGGCAGTCTTGATCTCAATAAAGAGGCTCGTGAATCTAACAAGGCCATTTAAGCTAATTTAGCCCGTCACAAGCTGGCTCGGCCCGGCTCGTTTTACAATGTTATGTCTTAGTTTAAATACTAATATTGAATTTGATTTCTTAATAATGTAGCTATGTTAGAATTTGGTAAGAAAATTTTTATTACTTATTATGACTTTATCTAACTCGAATTTAAATTTAACTTAACTGACACTCGTGTGGTGCCCGAACATCTAATAGTGCAAATAAAAAGAAAAAGAAAAATCAATTAAGTGTATATAAAAGAAAATATCAAATATACTATTCCACCTAAAAATTGACTCTTGATTGCGATTCAGGATAAATGCATAGAATCTGTAACAAAAGGAAAAATGAAAAGTTTGCAAGAGGTGCCGACATTTGCACTCTTGCATGCCAATTAAGATGAACTGTTGAGAAAATAATTATGAGAATGTTAATACCAGATTATGAAGATGATTTGTTATAAACATCAGCCTTAGACGTGGACCCAAATATGTAAGAAGGGGATGATTAACAACAAGCATGTGTTATTAAAAAGACAGCTTAATTAGCCTCAACTAAGATTTGGGTCGGTTTGTTTTTCGTTTTCAAAGAGATTATGTTATGAATCAGACAAGAAGTTATGAAGATATATGGAAAGGGGGTATACGGCACCTTGCACATTCTATTTAATTTAGTTCAGGCTGTTTTATTATTGGGGAAACTATATGTAACTTTCACCTAATTATAATTTGAGTATCTGAATTCTTAATGAAATGCGAGTACTATTCCTCTAAAGTCTAAACAATTACAAAGAGTAACAACTAATAATGTTAAATATCAATTAAAATTATAACATTCAAAAATTATATAGAAATGTTAATTATATCTTCCAAATTAAACTTCTCCACATTCATAATTACATATATTTTTTTAATGTTAAATTCAACAGATTCAGAATGTTTTCACTTTTTATTATAGTTTATGAGGGACAAAATATTATGTTTTAAAATTTGAAGATTAAGATTGTAATTTAGATTTTATGTAACTTTCTTTTTATCATTAAATTTTTTTTCTGTATCTAAAGAATAAAATAATCTATTATAATATCTCAAAAATGTAAACCTAGTAAAATAAGAACTAGAAAGAATGGGTCTTCAGAAGAACAATGAATCTAATGATCATGACAAATAAAATTCATATAAATCTCCCAATTCATTAAGCGGTATACTGTACGTTACAATAGATTTCAACTTGGTGAGCCGAAGATAGTTAAAGCTAAGTACGTAGCCAGTAGGTAGGCATGCAATATAAATGGATATGGAGAGAGAGAGAGAGAGAAAACAGCGATGGATCAAATGGAAGAAGCCATGCCCTCCTATCCCGTCGCTTCAAGACTCGAACCTCCCAACTCACGACTTTGATGGCATATTCTCACATTCATGCACTTCATTTCTTATAAATTCTCCTTCTTCTTCCATTCTTGCATGTCTGTATATGTATATGTGTGTATATATATATAAACTCGTCCATCTTGCTCGCTAGCTAAATGGTCTCAAACACCATGGCTGGTTCTCACTCCCCAAACGAACTCAATTTCTCTTCTGACTCTCATGAGGTATTGAATTCTTCTCCTGCACAAAAAAAAAAAAATTTGTTTTCTTGCTTTAGAAAATTTTGTGCCTTGGTAGCTAATTAACTGTAAACATTATGTGGTTAGTAATTTCATGGAAGGTGCGACGTAGAATAATTTGTTAGAAGTTAAGCCTTGTACGTAGTTCATAATATATATCTATATATCTATATATATATATAAGGGTAGCTGGCCTCTACGTATATATGTAGTGTGCTGATCTTGGGTCTCAAGGGCAAAGGGTACATGCAAGGCAATAATTAATCTCCCTTTATGTTTTTCACGAGATATATTTCACAAAGAAATAATATATAATATATATTGTGACTTCATATCAATTAATGGAAATTAATGCAATACACCATGCATGAAGTGCTGTTGTAATTTTCACAGGAAAATATACACTATAATCAACACCAGTTGCTTGCCAATGCTCAAGCTTTATCATCTCCAACAACTGGTAACCATTTCTTCTTCTTTAATAAAAATTTAATGATTTGGAAAGAAAAAATCGATCTATATATATAGAGATATATATATACACAGAAACGACTTTCCGAGTATTACTTATATTTTGAGTGTGTAAAAATGGGCTTCTTGTTCCATAGTTGGTGGTAAGGATTTGGAAAGGGAGAAAGAAATGCAGAACAATAACATAGAATGCAAAGACAGAGGAAAAGAAGACAAAGGGGACGATGATGATTTGTACCTGTAAGTGATTTTCTTCCCTCTCTTGCTCCTTCAATATTGATTAGAAAAACTAATAATCTGCTTTAGCCCAACAAAAAACGTAAATTATTTTCTTCTCAAGGAATTACAGTTTACATTCATTCCACACTGTTTATCTTGTGATTTAAAAAGCTACCTATGGTTTGTTGAATCATCCCTATATTACTTTATGGTATTTTGATTTTATATATAAATTTCAACAAAATAAATAAATATTAAACTGACAAAGTTTTTTATTATTAAATATGTATATACCATTTACATTTTGAATATATTCATTGTGTTTTAAACTATGAATAAAGTAATCAATTTCAATCTTAAAAATATTTTAATAATAACTATAGAAAACTATCAAAATTATTTAAAAAATGAATACTCTCAATAATGAATTTTAATTTCTTACACGGTTATTTTCAATATTAAAACAACAAAGTATTACAAATTGATTAAATTGTGATAAAATTAAGGAACTGCAAAAGGGTCAAATAATACATTTAAAGCATCAGGAAGCAAACTAATTTTAAATTAAATTTGTTCTGGAAAGCATAATTCATTTTTTTTAAAAAAATTCATAATATGCTGTTTACCCTCATTTCAACAGGGCATATATGTTACCCTAGTGTAATTTACTGTACTGTTGAAGTTGTGAGCAATTTGCTTTTCTTTTCAACAAAATTATTTGAGAAATAAATAAGTAAGGTTTCTCATTTGAATAATTATCTTATTCAGTCCCTTGAGGGTTGATAATTTTTCTACCCTGTGTCATATTGTACATTGAAGTTGTAGAGTGATCAATTATTTTATTTTATTTTATTTTAAATAGTCAGCCCTCTCCTAATATATTTAAACTATACACAAGTTATTATATTATAAAAACATACATATGCCTTTCGAAATCAAAAGATAATTAATATAGCTCAAAAAATTAATTTATTTTATTATAATATAAATTATTAAATAATACTTTTAAAATTTTTGTTTTAACATTAAATATTTTTAATAAGAATCATGAATTTTTTGTTTTAAAAATTTATTAATTTTATAAACATACTGAAGTTTATTAATATAGCTTATCTACTTATTGTTAAAATTATATATCGTATTTACTTAATTAATTTTTAAAATTATTTTGTGAATATTTTTTGACTTAAATAATTACTTAATTTTTTATCAAATAATTTTGGGAAGTACTAAATTTTTAAAAATAATTATTTATATTAAATAAATACCCGTTTAATAATTATAATATTATTATTGGACATATATATATATATATATATATATAAGAACATTTTTTAAAAATAATTTACTATAATTTTTTTATTCAATTAATAATTTAGTCTTTGAATGATTGAAATTGTTTGAATTTTTTTTTGAAAAAACAAATGTCTCAATTTAGTTTATAAAACAATATATATTTGTTTTAATTTAGTTCTTTTTATTATGAAATCACAAAATTTAATTACTATTGTTAAACATTGAATTTTTCTTTACAAAAAATATATTTTGGGTGTGTTTGGTAAGGCTAAAAAAAGAACTTATAACTTATTTGACTAACTTATAAGTTTATTAAAAGTGTTTGATAAATAAGTTTATTTCAATAGCTTATAACTTATTTTGAAATATTACTTTTGAGTAGCTTATAACTTATGGTTTATAGTTTCTGTACTTTTCTTCCTATTTTATCCTTATCATTTTATCAAAATATCTATTATACCATTATCTGACATACATTAAATATATAATAAAATATATAAATATTATATATATAACATATATATATATATAATTAATTATATATATAATATTTTTTTAAAAATAATATATTTATTTACATTTTTCTCTCACAGCCATATATATATATAAAATATATTTATATATATATATATAACATATATAATAAATTATATATATATATATATAATAATTTAAATTAATATAATAAAATATATAAATATATTTAATTTATATATATAATAATTTAAATTATTTTAATTAAAAAATATAAAATAATATATTTATTTGTATTATTTTAAAATTATAAAATATATGCCTTTTTATGTCATTTTACATTTTTCAACTAGTTCAATAACTACTTTTATTAAACACTTCTAATTCAATAAGTTAGCTTGTAAACTTTGAACTTTTATATAAGTTAAAAATTAGCTTATAAATTTTTAACTAATTTATAAGTTAATTTTACCAAACACATCTTTTGAGAAATAGGGTGATTAGATTAAAACAAACAAAACTTTTTGTAATTAAATTAAAACATTTAATTTATTTTTTAGAAGTTAGATTAAGACAACTCTAATTTTTTTTAAAGACAAATCAATAATTTAGTTTTAATTTATTTTTTAAAAAAGAAGAACTTATACTTTTGGAATTGCGAACTTGGCATTACCGCGAGAGGAAGAGAAACAAAAGAAACGCAGTTTTTGACTGTTGGGTGACGCTAAAATTTCTTGTGGCAGTTCAAGGCAACCATTATGGCGAAAAATTCCAATACCTTCGAACTTAATCAATCCATACCGCATCGTCATTGTGTTGCGTCTTATCATCTTAGCTTTCTTCTTCCATTTCCGTATCACAAATTCAGTGCACGATGCCTACGTCTTGTGGCTAATCTCGGTAATTTGCGAACTCTGGTTTGCTCTCTCTTGGATTCTTGACCAATTCCCCAAATGGCTTCCTGTCACTCGCGAAACTTACCTGGACCGCCTCTCCATAAGGTTCGAGCATAAAGAGCCAAACCTTCTACCCCCAATTGATGTGTTTGTTACTACTGTGGACCCTTTGAAGGAACCACCCATTGTAACGGCAAACACAGTTCTTTCAATCTTGTCTGTTGATTACCCTGTCAACAAGGTCACCTGCTATATCTCCGATGATGCTGCGTCCATACTGCTTTTTGATACACTATCGAAAACTGTTGAGTTCGCGAGAAAATGGGTTCCCTTTTGCAAGAAGTTTAACATTGAGCCGAGGGCTCCTGAGTTCTATTTCTGTCAGAAGATTGATTACTTCAAAGATAAGGTACACCCAGCGTTTGTGAAGGAACGCAGGGCCATTAAGGTACGCTAGGACATGAAATATGCTTTTGTGATTATTTTTCGGTTGGGTGATTGTTGATGTAAATCAATTTTTATAAACTTGTTCTCTTGCAGAGAGAGTACGAAGAATTCAAAGTGAACATTAACGCATTGGTGGCAAAGGCTCAGAAAAAACCAGAAGAGGGATGGGTGATGCAGAATGGTATCCCGTGGCCTGGGAACAACACTCACAATCATCCAGGAATTTGTCAGGTTTGGCTATTGCATCCACAGCTTCTTCCTGTTTGATTTATATTTTGATGTCTTGTTGTTAAGAAGCACAGTTTGATGAATCTTATTAGTATTTTCTGGAATAGTTAGGTCTCTGCTGCTAGGGCTCATAAACTTGCCATTGTAGGTCTCTCTGGGAAGTGCTGGTACTTTGGATGTAGAAGGTAAGGAATTGCCTAGAATTGTGTATGTTTCACGTGAAAATCGTCCCGGCTATCAACACCACAAAAAAGCTGGTGCCTTGAATGCTCTAGTATGTAGCTTAAACTTCAAGTTATATTTGTCACTTCTAGTAAAACCAAGTTGCTAGAAAAAACTTGCTAATGACACTTGCATTGTTGTTTGTCCTGATAAGGTCCGAGTTTCTGCTGTGCTTACAAATGCCCCATTCTTGTTGAATCTGGATTGTGATCACTACATCAACAATAGCAATGCTATAAGGGAGGCTATGTGCTTTTTATTGAACCCCCATGAGAAGGACCTCTGTTTTGTCCAATTTCCACTAAGTTTTGATGGCGTTGATTGCCATAATAGATATTCTAATTACAATACCATTTTCTTTGATGTAAGGACACTCTTCTTAACTCTAACTTATCAAGTATAAGTTGCAATTTCACTGGCTGGTTTTCAACTTCTGTCTTTAATGTTATCTTGGTTATAGGTCAACATGAAAAGCCTTGATGGGATTCAAGGTCCACTATATGTTGGTACTGGATGTGTGTTTAACCGGCGTGCATTATATGGCTATGATCCACAAATGTTTAAGAGAATATCAAAGATGACATGTGACTGCTGGCCTTCATGGTATCACTGTTGTTTTGGTGGATCTGAGTCCATGTTTGATCTTGAAGAGAT
The DNA here is from genome assembly GCA_037074585.1 of Biancaea sappan. Taxonomy (NCBI): domain Eukaryota; kingdom Viridiplantae; phylum Streptophyta; class Magnoliopsida; order Fabales; family Fabaceae; genus Biancaea; species Biancaea sappan. The sequence continues at coordinate 48,216,888 of CM073496.1, read as the reverse complement.
TGATGAAAGACTTGAAGACTATGATGAGCTAGAAATGCTTGATCTTGAAGACATTAAAGAAGTGCTTGAAAGTTATGACGAGGTAGAGATGCTTGATTTTGACGAGATTGAAGAAGAGCTCGAAAGCCATGATGAGCTAGAGGAATCATCCATAATGTCCCAGGAAAATTCTGTGAAACGATTTGGACAGTCACCTCTTTTTATTGCTTCCGCTTTGAGGGAAGATGGTGGGGTTCCAGGAGGAACTAATGCTATGTTACTGATGAAGGAGGCCATTCACGTTATATGTTGTGACTATGAAGAGAAAACAGAATGGGGTAAAGAGGTAATAACATATTACAAACAATGAGTTCCTTCCTTTAATCTTACATTGCTATTTAAGGAGGTCATTCATGTTATAATCTATGATTAAGAACCTGTTAAGTCCTATTAACAAATTTATTTCTTTGCAGATTGGGTGGATTTATGGCTCAGTCACAGAAGATATTTTGACTGGGTTTAAGATGCATTGCAGAGGTTGGAAATCAGCATACTGCATGCCAAAAAGAGTAGCTTTCAAGGGATCTACTGCAGTAAATTTATCAGAATGGTTACGCAAAACTCTAAAACGGGCTCTTGGTTCTGTTGAGATTTTTTTCAGTCGCCATTGCCCATTGTGGTATGGCTATAAAGCAAAATTGAAATGGCTTCAGAGGCTGGCTTATACTAATATTGTTGTTTACCCAGTCACTTCCATCCCTTTGCTAATATACTGCACTATTCCAGCGATTTGTCTTTTATCTGGAAAGTTCATCATCCCTGCTGTAAGTAAATAGTGTTTTGGTCAACGAGATAAGAGTGAATTATTCACATAACAATCAAAGTAGCTTCTAAAATGATAACTAGGATACTAATCTGCTTTAGGCTTTGTTACACATTTCAATGTTAAAAGGAAGAAAAAAGTAAACTAGTAATTTTTCCTTTCAATTTTTGTTTTCTGACCACAATTTTATTCTGTGCAGTTGACAACCATTGCTAGCATTTGGTTAATGGCCCTTTTTGTGTCCATCATCTTAACTTGTGTACTAGAGCTTCGATGGAGTGGGGTTAGCATTCAGGACTGGTGGCGTAATGAGCAATTCTGGATCATTGGAGGTGTTTCTGCACACCTGTTTGCTGTATTTCAAGGTCTCCTTAAAGTTGTTACTGGAATAGACAATAATTTCACTGTCAGAGTAAAAGCAACTGATGATTTCGAATTCTTTCTCTTCAAGTGGACTGCTCTTCTCATCCCACCAACCTCTCTCATAATCTTGAATATGGTAGGAATTGTGGCTGGAATCTCTGATGCCGTTTACAATGGCTATGGTTCATGGGGACCTTTATTTGGGAAGCTATTTTTAGCCTTCTGGGTCATTGTGCACTTACATCCTTTCCTCAAAGGTTTACTGGGAAAGCAAAATAGGACTCCTACTGTCGTAGTCCTCTGGTCAATACTTCTAGCGTTAATTTTCTCATTGCTTTGGGTTCGGATTGATCCATTCTTGCCCAAGCAAACAGGTCCAGTACTCAAACAATGTGGAGTAGAATGTTGATGCACTGAAGGCTAGTGTGTATAGTATTCTCCAAAAAATTACAATTCTACAATTGTCACCCACATTTCTTTACTTAAAATAGAAATTCTTGTTCAATATTTGACCCATGAGAAGTGGTTTTCGTTCACACTTAAAAACAAGGTGAGTCAAAGTTAGTTTTGTAGTAATAATCTTAAAAACAAGGCGAGTCAAAGCCAGTTTTGTAGTAGTAATAAGACGAGTGCCTTGACTAAACATCAATCATCAAAATGGTGGAAAAGAGGAAGATTACATGATGGTCCTATTCTATTACAACATCCGAACTTAGTAACCTTTAAATTCATAAAAGAAACTAAAAAATAGGCATGCCCCATAAAACCACATTGCAAACTGGTCTTCAATCATTATATATCAATTACATGATAATCCTATTCTATAACAACATCCAAACAAAACTTCACACTCAATAGCATTTAAATTCACAAAAGAATAAAAAAAAAAAAAAGGCATGCCCCATATGATACACTTTAAAAACAACATTGCAAACTGGTCTATAATACACTAGATCACGAGCAGAAGCAACTTCTCAGGCACCTCTATTCAAAGCTCTCTCTAACCTTGTCTCAAATGGGGTTTTATACTAGTACACTCTTTTATCCTGCACAACTAGTTAAATCAAATCAAAATCCACACTCAGTGAATGTAATATCTTGTTTAAATTTCACTTCACCTTTACCTCTCTATACTTGCTTGATGTGTTGGGAATTCCTTTGAAGGAAGAGGATGAGCAAAATCTTCAGTGGATCCTTTGTGACTCTATTAGGTTCCAATGGCCCCTAAAATAGGCATCTCATCGAGACTCCAACTCAGTGACTTCCTTGGTGAACAAGAAGCTGAAATTTGCTTGAGCTCTTCAACTGTTAATGCACCTAATATGGGTCTATCGTCATGGCTTGTCACTGAATTTGAACCTGGTGAGGTGCTTCTTTCAGTATCAGTACCATTAGCATAAGAGGCAACTAAGTTAGCCTTGTTAATTGGTTTAGTTTCTGATGAAACCAACCAATTTGAAAGGCTAGCGTCAACTGGGATTTCCCGGTTAGACTTCTTCAATTGATCAATTTCTGATTTCAAGCTGAAAGACTGATCATTTTCCTTTAAACTTGGTTTTGTACTAATTGGAGTTTAGTTCTCTTTCTGAGTCCTTAATGTTGGTGTTCTTTTGGCTTTCATTGCTTTCCACTGAGTGAGATTTTCTACTCGATTACACTGGATGAACATAAATACTTCTATCTCTAACATTTGGGTTCGACCCAACTGACTTCACTTCACTGTCAGATGTTGGGATTGGACTCTCCATATCCTCATCATCACTATGCTCTTCTCCCTTCTCACTGAAGTCATCTTCATCGTCCTCGTCACAAAGATCACTATCCAAGTAATCCAAATCTCCATTTTCACCATCACTGTCCCAGCAATTTCGGTACCTATGGTTTGGTGGGTATAAGCCCAATGAAGTCAATGAACAACCTTTTGAGGAAGACTTGGATTGGCTTGACTTTAGAAAAGTTTCTTCCTTCTTTCCACATACTTGACTCTTCTCCGTTGGCAACTCTGTCACTTCATTCGGCAAACAGGTTGGTAGGTTTGCACATGGGAATCAAAAGATACTTTCTCTTTTGCATTAAAGCTTAATCGCTTCTCAGCTTTATACCTACAAACAAAAGCCCATTTATCAATATCAAAAGCATAAAAGCGAATGCTGTGAACAGAAAGGAAAATGCAGAAAGTATGCACTGAGGAATTGATATTGCTTAGTGGACTTCTGATGCAGATGCAGAGCTAGCTACGATTTTGGAGTGATCCTCAACCAAGGAGACACTAGGTTGCTCTGGCTTGCTTCTTGTATTCCAATGTAATATAATTCAGAATTCCAATTAGTTACAAGGAGATAAACACTTAAGCCTCGTTTATATAAACAATTTATTTAAATATTTATATAATAAGTACTTATCATATAAATGCTTATATATAAGTTATTTCTACAATTGAAGAGTTTATAAGATAGAATTCATATAAACTATTTTCAGCTTATTATCATAAGCTATTCGGGAGAGCTTATGAAAATAAGCTGAAAATAGCTTATTAGTATGTTATAAGCTATTCTATAAGCTCTCCTAAACACATGTATAAGCGTTTATACTATAAGATAAGTCAAATAAGCTCAAAATAGACTCTTCTAAATGGGCCCTAAGCCATAATTAACAATAGCTCAAGCATGCTAAAATATCCAGATCCTGGTTGAGGAAAATTGTCTTAGCCTAGGACCTTTGAGAAAGCCCAAATTATTTTTGATAATATCAACTATTTAAAAGAGTGTGTTGCAAATGGGCCCAAGTCTTTCTCTCTAAAAATCAGTCTCTTATCTGGCTCAATACATAGTGAGAGCTTATTTATTATATTATCCATCTATGTAATATACTAAAAGAATTCTACTCTTGGGCATTAATTACAGGTATGTCATTAAATTAATAATAATAAAATAAATATAAATGAATAAATTAGGTAAATTAATAAATTAGGTAAATTAATAACATCACATTAAATGAATTTTGGTATAATGGAGGAATTGAATTAAAATTCAATAACAATTACTTTTGTTATTTAATTTGAATTGAAATTTAATAACATTAATTGCTATATAATTATTATTATATTCAATTTATTATGTTAAATATTCAATAACTATGAATTGTTTATACTCTTTAATTCTGTTATATAAATAAAGGATCATTCTAACTGTTATAAACTACATTCGTGCTTGTATTATTTATTCTTCTTGTAAAATTAGTTTTCATTTTGTTATTGCTTCGCATATGGTTAAATTTAGTGACGTTGCTAATATTACTACATCAAGGGATGCTTGGAGGATTAAGGTTTGAGTAGTAAAGTCGTGGACAATTCCATCGTTCAATATGCCTTAGGAAACTTTTCATCTAGATATGATTTTGCAAAATTCTCAGGTGAATTTAATTTCATTATATTCAAATTTTTTGTATGTATTATTTTGTTTATTATGCTTATGTTTTGTTTATTTTTTGCGTTCTAAAGGTGATCACATATATGGTGATATGAAGAGATCATTTGTAAATAAGTTCAACCATCAAATAACTGAGAGAAATGTGTATGTGATGTTTGGTGTAGTTAAGTATAACAATGAGTATCATATATGAAACGTTCATTCATGCTTAATTTTCACTTTTCAACTGATGTCCGACTAGCTAAAGATGATTTAATTATTCCAAAATATGTCTTTAATTTGTCAATTTAGTGATATTTTGCATCGTGTTGTCGATAAGAACTATCTAATAGGCTAGTTTTTATCTTCTATTTTGTAGATTATATTTGATTTGTTATTAATTCTAACTTTCTACAAATAATATTATTGCGTTTCAGATGTTATCGAGTTGGTCAATAGATTTTGTCATATTATAAAGAGCTCTAAGAACGGTAACAAGTTCAAGTGGAAACATTTATTTTTCTTCTTGATTTTATTTTGTTATTTATTAAATTATTCATATCATATTGTGTAATGTTGTGTAAGGATGTAATTCAAATATTTTAGAATTTGAAGGTGGAAACACGGGCCCATTTGGTAGCTACAGTAACTGCTGGAAAGGAAGTCTCTCTCTTCTGTTCATTTCTTCAGGCGTTTGGTAGCTATAGATGAACGGAAAAGGCAATTCATTGATGGAAGAAAAAAAAGAGTCAGTTTTCCGTCATTCTTTTCCTTCGTTTCTTCGATGGAAAGCCACATTCAACTATGGAAAAGACAAATATTTACCATTCTATTCTTGACTATTCTCCACATGACCCAGATCGACGACGATTCACGAGACGATGTTCTTTGGTGGAGGGACGATGATGGTGTTGGGAGCAAACAGAGTAGGAGATGGATCTTCCAAGTGTCGATGATCTTACTCTTCTATCTCACTCTTTGATCTGGCCAAAGCTTGCTTCCGCCTTCAGCATCCCGTTGGAGCGCTATTGGACACTCATTGACGTCAATCACACCTCTCATAATACTATATCCAGTCTTCGCGGCGGGAACTCTCAAGTCTTCTCTTCCAACATTTTCAAGTCCTTCAACGATGATCGAAGTCAGGACTCGATTGTGGTGGAAGTAGACGATGGACGACTTACCAGATATTTTTTATCCTCTTAAATATCTACACTTTTGTATTTATTAATTTACTCACAAACCAAGAGGTTGGCTTGTACTCACGGGATTTACATTAAGCGTAAGAGATGACGGTGTTGGGAGTGAATAGAGAAATCTAAAGAGTGAGATGTTTTACTGTTTTTTTTTATTTTTTATTATTAAGGAAAATTTGGTAAAATTATATTAAAATTTTTCTTTTTTTTTTTTCATTATTTTCCATCACATACAACACATTTTTTTCGATCTTCCTTCTTCCCTTTTCCTTTCCACTTTCTCTTTTCTTTGCATTTCTACTCTATCCGGGATACTAAACAACCCCTTCATGTTTTATTACACCAAAGAAAATGTCTTTTGTTGAATTCACTAAAGATAATGATGATTTGAGTGCTTTTTAGATGTCTTCTAACATTAAGAAAGTCATGAACAATGAAAAAATTGATGAGTCTATTAAAGATGTTGAGTGATTCATAGATATTGTTCTATGTATTTTACCTCTGACAATATTCTAATTAACAAACTCCATGTAATGCTTAATTTTTTTTATTGTTTTGTATGAATATAAAGTGCATTCATATATCTTCCAGTAATAATTATCTTCTTGATGTTGTACGCTGTTTCTCATGATAGCTTCGCAATCAGATATAATAATCTGACATATTAAATAATGATTATCAATCTTTTTTCCAAATGATGGAGTTACTATTTTTTTATTATCTATTATTAACATTTTTAGAAAGTTGAATCAATATTTAAAACTTAAAATGAAAAATCTGACCTATTAACATAAATGAAAAATTTACTTAAAATGTAAAATTAACATTTTTATAACAACGTAGCATATAAATGATGAATGCCAATTGAACAAATTTAAAATGAAAAATCTACTTAAATTAACATTTTTATCTACTTATTAATATAATATGTTTTCAAATATATTGAATTTCGAATTTCAAATTGCACTTGCAAATATATTGAATTGAATTACAATTGAAATTCAACATCATTAAATTAATCACATCACATTAAATGCATCAAATGAATTTCGATAATTAAATAAATAATAATATAAATTAATAATATATTTAATTAATTAATATAATATGAAACATCATTTGTTGGTTCGTGGAGTCTTATATCAATTAATACTATATTCTTTAATGTTGTATTTCCATTGGTTTTTTCCTAAATTACTTTTTTCCTAAAATTTCTCCTAAAATTACTTTTTTCCCTAAATCATGGTACTTTGACTTTGTCTCTTTCAATTCATATTTGGGTAAATTTTTTAAAGTATTTAATATCATTTCAGTTAATATTCTTTAATTTTATATCTATTAATACGTTTTAATGTTAATTTTATATCTGCTTTTTTTTCATATTCATTCAATTAGTTAAAGTTCTATAAATAATTAATAATATAAAGTATAAAATTAATAATACGAATATATACATAATAATATAAATTATTAATAATGTAATTAAATATAATTAATTAATTAATCAATCAATATAATTTGAAACATCATTTGTTAATTATTAAATTTTATTAATTAATTTTTCCCTAAAATTACCTTTTTCTTAAATCATGGTGCTTTGCTTTTTGTCTCTTCCAATGCATATTTGGGCAAATTTGCTAATGGGTCTAAAACTATATATGTATTAATAGATACAGTTGACTATTTAGCTCATAATATAAATTTGATAAATATAAATGATATAAATTGTTATAAATAATTACTACATAATTTTAGCATATAATTTTATAATATATTTTTTAGAATATAAAGTATAATATTGTAATAGCATATCTAATTGGTATACTTGTATTTTATCAAATTATAATTATAATTTAAATTTTAAAATGAAAAATCTATTTAAATTAACATTTTTATCTACTTATTAACATAATAATTTTTTTATTGTTTTCAAATATATTTAATTTCAAATTGCACTTTCAAATACATTGAATTGAATTACAATTGAAATTCAGCAACATTAAATTAATCACATCACATTAAACGCATCAAATAAATTTTGGTAATTAAATAAATAATAATATAAATTAATAATATATTTAATTAATTTAATTAATTAATATAATCTAAAACATAATTTGTTAGTTCATGGAGTCTTATATCAATTAATATGATACTCTTTAATATTGTATTCTCATTGGTTCAAAATAAACTAATTTAATTTATTTATAATTATTGTTAATATTTATGTGGACAAATTATAATGCTATTGCATTTTTTGATTCTAAGATATTTTATACTCATATTGTTTAATTACAGTTTTATTCCAAAATAAGTGATATGGTTACAAGGGAGACGACATTCTTTATCTGACTTTCGTTTTGATCAATCAGTTAGTGTGTGTATCATGAAGACATGCGACGTGAATCAATGCACAATATACATTTTCTATGATTAATATGAAAATTATTATTATATTTTTATTTCTATATTTCCCACACTCTCTTTCTATTTAGGCAAATTAAACCAAGTTTTTGACATATCCCCCTCAAGCGTCATCTCACTCTATAGATTAAATGATGTTGATGATATAAATTATTACATGTCCTTACTTCTAGAAGAAGAACATACTATAGCTATGATAATATATGCAAAGTTGATGCTATTTCTAACAATATTGATGATTTGTATACATCAAAGTTTTTTAATAGTGTTAAACTCTCTAGTGTTCCTAACCACGAGTTAAAATTAAAAGTTGGAACCCTTATTATACTACTTAGAAATATTGATAAAGCCATAAAAAAGTGCAATGGAAGCAAATTAATTATCACAAGGTTAGGAAAACATGTTATCGAGGTTGTTGTTATTGCTAGGAAAACAACTGGGAAAAAAGTAATGATATCTAGGATGGTTCTTGCTCTATCATATGCTAGACTTCCTTTGAAGCTTTCGCAAGAGACAATTTCTAATTTTCTTGTGTTTTACGATGACAATTAATAAAAGTCAAGGGGGTGGTTTATATGTAGCAACCCCAGTTTTTAGTCATGATCAACTTTATGTTGTCATCTCAAGAGTAAAAAGTAGAAAAAGATTGAAGATTTTTATACCCAACAAAGATTGAAATGCCAATTCCAGCACTACAAATATAGTATATAAAGAAGTTTTTAGAAATCTCTATTAGTTGTAAGTAAACTTTATGTAATATCCGTTAATTTTAGAGTATAATTCGCTTGAGAGTATTTTAGAATTTTACAACGTCACTTTAGTTATTTATTTTAGTCATTTTTAATTTTCATATTTAATTGTTCTCTTTGAATATTATCTATGGAAATTGAAATAAATGACTAGACTGAGTATTTTATTGCGGTATGATATATATATATATATATATATATATATATATATATATATATTTTGTGAATTGAGAAAAATATGAGAAAGAGAAAATTAAATGGAATTAATATAATTATTGAGAAATAATTATAGTCCGATCACATGGATTTGGAGTAATTGAGAATGGGTACCCGTGGGTCACCAAATGACCCATTTGGCTATTAAGCCTTCATCATTCCTCTTTATCTATCATTCTCACGCTTTCACATAGAGGTAAGAAGAAGGAGAGATATTTTCTCTCAACTCCATCAATCATTTCTTTCATTTCTTCGGTGTTTTTCTTGTCTCCGATCAATTTCCTTTTACTGAAGTTTCCAAAGAGAGAGGTAAGCTTCAATCTCCTTCATATTTCCCAATTTTTTGTCTATTTTGCCCATTTTCAAATTTAAAGAATTTTGGGTTGATTTGGGGTTCTAATGGATGAATTTAAGTGTGGATGTTGGTTTAAAATATTTCTACTTGTTGGATAATAATTATAGGAAAGAAATTTGGAGAAAACTAGGAGAAATTCAAGAATTTGGAAATTTGAAAAAAGTAAGTGTTCCTAATGAAAAATTGAAGATTGAGACTTTGTTTGTGGGTTAAAATCGGGGATTTTAGTGTCAAAAGATTCCTTATACATCAAAGATAAAAACCCATGGAAGAAATCAAGTAAATGATGAAGATTTGATCTCAAAATCATGAAAAACCTAGAGGGAAAAATTGCGGTTACTGTTCATTGAGAATTTTTTTTTTTTTTTTTCAGATTTTCGCGGTTACTATAGCATTGACTTTGGTCAAAGTACTGTAGCATCGGTGGTGTTTAGTTGACTATTAGTGGTACTGTAGCAACCGTTACTATAGCTAGTAGTTACTGTAGCAACGGTTAGTTGATCGTTGACTGTTACTGTAGCAAGCAGAAAAAAATTACATATTTTCATGATTTTGTTCCCTTTCTTATTTTTCCTTGTGATATCTTTTACTAGGAAATTTTCCTACACAAATTCTAGTGTGGAACAAGGTAAATTTAGACAAATATCAAGGTAAGTGAATAACCTTACTAAGCTAGTTTGATTTTATTAGTCAAAGTATAATATAAGTTCCATTTACAATATTACTTGGATATTAAGCAATCAATCTTTTAGATGATAGTATATGATGATTGATATATTTTTTTTATAAAAACTCAAAGGAATAAAAGTATGTCTAAATTAATTTATTTCATGGTAATTGTACTATGTGATAAATTCTCACTATTTTATTAATGAGCAAATATGTACGAGATCTAATAAATGAGTTTGAAAGGGTTAAAGTCTCATACTACTCATTGTATAACTATGAAAACCTATGCACGGGTTTGAAAGGGTTAGAGTTCCATACTACTCGGTGTAAATAAATAAAATTATAAATACCAGTTTGAAAGGGTTAGAGTCTCATACTACTCGGTGTATATCTATGAAATCTTATTCACGAGTTTGAAAGAGTTAAAGTCTCATACTACTCAATGCATAAGACAATTGATTATATGAGTAAATATGGTATTTTTACTTTTGGTATTTTATATAGTACAGTTATTTACTTACTGAGTTTTAAATAAACTCACACTCCCTATGATTATCTTTTCAGATACAATAAATAAGGAAGAAGAGTATCTGATTGAAAATTAGAAGCCCCTTGGAGTTATTCTCCATTTCTGTCTGGGGGGATACCAGTACTTTTTAATGTGAATACTAGGAACGCTCTGTACTTTCTATATGTCTCCTAGGCTTACGATGAGATAAACACATCAGATTATGTATGCCTATATATGTTTATTAGATGAATATAATTCTGTCGTGTGAAATGAATGTTAGAAGTTGAATGTAAAATCTTACAGAATATATGTGAATAACTCATGTTTGAGAATTTTATCAAATGAGTAGTTGTGGATATTAATATTGTCCAGGATTTCGGGATACCACTGAGGTTTTTCCTAAAAATAGTATCTTTTCACATGTTCAATTTTTGGGATGTGACAATTTGGTATCAGAGGATAGGTTTTATAGGTCCCCTATAGAGTACAGAGCAAAGTGATCTTTGTGGGCCCTTCCCTATTGTCATCAGCTGCGGCATGACCATAGGATTAGGTTCCATAAAAGACTTTGTAGAGTATAATGTCATTTTATAAATAACTTTTCAGTGGGGCTAGGAAGTGATATTTTATTTATGTTTGAAAAGTGTTTGTTATATGTGTAGATCTTTGACAATTCAATGTCAGAAGGATCTTCTAATAATAATGAGCATGCGGGTCCTGGAGGGCCATAATTCCACCAGTACATGTGCAAGACGATCATAACCATGCTAATAGTTTACATGCCTAAAATATTGAGGGCACAGCTAGTGGCCAAGCAAGGAGAGTCAAACCTATTGCTTAGATTGATAATGCGACTATTGAACATATGATTAATTTAATGAATGAACGGTTTGACCGATTTGAGGCTGAAATGAGAGGTCGAGTTGTATAAGCTAATCGGCCAGTGGATCCTCCTATTGTTGAAGCTGAAATTGTACCACCAGCTCAGTTAGCTGGAGGCGGTAATGTAAGGGAGGTAAAAATGTCTGAATTTCAGAAAATAAGGCCTCCTACTTTTTTAGGGAAAGATTCCAAAGAGGACCCACAATGTTTCCTTGAAGATTGTGAAACAATATGTGATCAAGTGGGTTCCAATATGAACGATTACTCTTCATACTCAGAAGCTGTTGATGTGGCCCGATGGATGGAAAATAGATCAAAGAATAAGGAAGAATATCGATAAAAGAAGAAAGCTAAATATAGGAGATCTTTTGATCAAGGGGAAGACTCAGGGACTTTGAAACTCTTTATTGCATCACAGCATGCTCCAGCCACTCCTTCTAAGTCATCTTATTCCACAGCTAATGTGGCTAAGCCTCGTTTAGATATCATGGGCGGTTTCAGCTCTTCTAATAGATGAGGTACTCAAACTAGAAGGGAAAAACCTCAATATCCTAAATGTGGAAAGTTTCACTTCGGAGAATACAGGTTAAATACTATTGGTACAGATTGTTTTAACTGTGGACAAAAGGGACACTTTATAAGGGAGTGCCCTCAGCTCATGACAGAATCAGGTCAAGGGTCTACTTTGCCACCTCGACCACAATCTATTTCTGCTTCTGTTACTCGAACACCAATCCCTTCAATAGGGGATAGTATGAGAAGAGGTTATGGAAGGGGCCAAGGAGACCGTGGAAAATAAACTGCTGGCAAAGGAAATGCAAGAGTATATGCTCTAACTCGACAGGATGCTCAAACATCTAATATTGTAGTTACAGGTATATTATCTGTTAATACTTTTGTTGCACGTATTTTGTTTGATCCCAGTTCTACTCACTCGTATGTGTCACCCCTATTTTCCAAGAGGTTTGAATTTGATTCGATTACTCTTAAAGAACCATTCTTGGTTTCCACACCCATGAAAGAGACTTGGGTAGTTAAAATAAGTTATCGTTCTTGTAAAATAATTGTTGGAGGTATAGAAACTGAGATAGATCTTATGATTCTTAACATGTTAGATTTTGAAGTGATTTTAAGGATGGAGTGACTATCTTCTTGTCACGCTACTATAAATTGTCGTGACAAGGTTATTTCCTTTAATATGCCGAGGAGGAGTAATTTTGTGTTTCAAGGAGATCGAAGTGATCTACCTTGCAACATGATATCTATGTTAAGTACCCGGCGTATGTTGCGAAAGGGATGTCAGGGATTTCTAGCTTTTGTCAAAGATTTAGGAAAGAAAGAATAGAAGTTAGAAGATATACATATGGTTAATGAATTCCCAGATGTGTTCCCAAAAGATTTACCTGGATTACCGCCAGAAAGAGATATTGAGTTCGATATTGATTTGGTCCCAAACACATGACCAATTTCAATTCCACCTTATCGTATGGCTCCTGCTGAGTTAAAAGAACTCAAAGGACAATTAGAAGATTTGTTGAACAAAGGGTTTATTCGCCCGAGTTTTTCACCTTGGAATGCTCCTGTTCTTTTTGTGAAAAAAAAATGGTTCTATTAGATTATATATAGATTATCGTCAGCTAAATAAAGTCACGGTGAAGAACAAGTATTCTTTACCAAGGATAGATGATTTGTTTGATTAGCTTCAAGGAGCAAGATACTTTCAAAAATTGATCTAAGGTCTGGATATCATCAGTTACGAATTAAGAATGATGATATTCCTAAGACTACTTTTCGTACACAGTATAGACATTATGAGTTTCTCGTGATGTCTTTTGGGTTGACAAATGTACTAGTAGCATTTATGGATTTAATGAACAGAGTGTTCAAATCATTCCTTGATAAGTTTATAATTGTATTTATTGATGACATTTTGGTGTATTCAAAGAGTCATGAAAAACATACTAAACATTTGAGAATGGTGCTTCAAACCTTGAGAGAGCATCAGTTGTACGCAAAGTTCTCAAAATGTGAATTCTGGATGAGTCATGTAACGTTCTTGGGACATGTTATTTCCTAGGAAGGTATTCATATAGATCCAAGTAAAATTGAAGCAGTAAAACAATGGCCTAGACCAACAACTGTATCTAAATTACATAGTTTTCTTGACTTAGTAGGGTATTACCGTCGCTTTGTCAAAGATTTCTCCAAGACGGCTCTCCCATTGAATAAGTTAACTCGAAAGAATGTTAAATACATTTGGGATGATTCATGTGAGTAAAATTTCACCCAATTGAAAGAGTGTTTAACTTCTGCACCAGTCTTAATCCTACCATCAGAACCAGGGGGTTACTCTATATTCTGTGATGCCTCAAAGATAGGCTTAGGGTGTGTGTTGATGCAACATGGTAGAGTCATAGCTTATTGCTCACATCAGCTTAAAAAGCATGAATTGAATTACCCCACTCATGATTTGGAAATGGCAATTGTGGTGTTCACCTTAAAGATTTGGAGACATTACTTGTATGGGGAGACTTGTAAAATTTTCATAAATCACAAAAGTCTTAAGTACATTTTTGAGTAGAGAGATCTTAATCTAAGACAACGAAGGTGGATGAAACTTTTGAAATATTATGATTGTACCATCATTTACCATCCAGGTAAAGCAAATGTGGTGGATGATGCCCTTAGTTGAAAGTCTATGGGAAGTTTAGCTCACATTGTCACTATAAGGAGGTATCTAATACATGAACTACAAGAATTAGAAGCTAATGGAGTATTCTTTGAGATCACTGAGTCAGGTACATTTCTGGCTCATTTAACAGTTAGATCATCCCTTGTTGAAAAAGTAAAAGCAACTTTAGAAAACGACATCGATATGGTCAAAATCAGAGAAAAGGCAAGGGAAAGTTTAGAACTAAGTTTCTTAGTAGATGAAGAAAGAGTCTTATAGTTTAATGGGAGACTCTGTGTCCCCAACATTGAATCTTTGAAACATGAAATCTTAGTGGAAGCTTATGGTTCGCCATACGTTGTACATCTTAATGCTGTGAAATCAGGACTTGAAACAAGTTTACTAGTGGGAGGGCATGAAACGAGATGTGACTGACTTTGTAACTCGATGTTTTACTTGTCAGCAGGTTAAAGCTGAACATCGATTACCACCTGGTTTGATGTAAAAATTAGATATTCCAGAGTGGAAATGAGAAAGAATCACTATGAATTTTGTAGTAGGTTTACTCCGATCAACAAAGGAAAATGACTCAATATGGGTCATAGTGGATCGACTTACTAAGTCAGCACATTTTCTTCATGTTCATACCACTTTCAGTATAGCGAAACTTGCTCGACTTTATGTTAAGGAAATAGTGAAACTTCATGGTGTGCTAATATCCATTATATTAGACCGAGGATCTCAGTTTACTTCTCGATTCTGGAAAGTCTTTCAAGAGGCTTTGGGTACCAAAGTGAATCTTAGCACACCATTTCATTCTCAGACTGATGGACAGTCCGAAAGGATAATTCAAACTTTAGAGGATATCCTAAGAGCTTGTGTGATGAATTTCAGTGGGAGTTGGGAAGATTATTTGTCTCTTATTGAATTTGCTTACAATAACAGTTACCAAGCTAGTATCCAAATGGCACCTTTCGAGTCACTATACGAGAGACGATATCGATCTCCTATAGGTTGGTTTGAACTTGGTGAAACCAAAATACTTGGACCTAAGATGATACAAGAAGATATAAATAAAGTTAAACTTATTAGAGAGAAGTTGTTAACTGCTCAGAGTAGACAGAAGTCTTATGCGGACAACCAACGACGTGACCTTGAATTTGCAATAGATGACATGGTATTCTTATGAATCTTACCTATGAAGGAAGTAATGAGATTCGGGAAGAAAGGGAAGTTTAGTCCAAGGTATGTTGGCCCATACGAAATTGTAGACAGAGTGGGTAATGTGGCATCTCGCCTAGACCTACCTTCAGACCTAGAGGGAGTTCATTCAATATTTCATATGTCCATGCTACGGAAGTATCTTCCTAATCCTTCTCATGTCATTCAACCCCAAGAAGTTCATTTTGATGAAACTCTCACCTACGAAGAGGTACCAGTAGCTATTCTTGATAGAAAAGTCAAGAAATTGTGCACTAAGGAAATTCCTACTGTCAAGGTTCTTTGGAGAAATCATTCTCACGAGGAATCTACGTGGGAGGTAGAAGATGAAATGTGGATAAAATATCCATATTTGTTTGAAACCTGAGGTAAGGTTTTAATTCGGAGGACCGAATTCTTTTAAGGGAGGTAAAATGTAACACCTATTTTTTTCAGAGTATAATTCGCTTGAGAGTATTTTAGAATTTTACAACGTCACTTTAGTTATTTATTTTAGTCATTTTTAATTTTCATATTTAATTATTTTCTTTGAATATTATTTATAGAAATTGAAATAAATGACTAGACTGAGTATTTTATTGCGATGATATATATATATATATATATATATATATATATATATTTTGTGAATTGAGAAAAATATGAGAAAGAGAAAATTAAATGGAATTAATATGATTATTGAGAAATAATTATAGTCAGATCACATAGATTTGGAGCAATTGAGAATGAGTACCCATGGGTCACCAAATGACCCATTTGGCTATTAAGCCTTCATCATTCCTCTTTATCTATCATTCTTACGCTTTCACATAGAGGCAAGAAGAAGGAGAGATATTTTCTCTCAACTCCATCAATCCTTTCTTTCATTTCTTCTGGTATTTTTCTTGTCTCCGATCAATTTCCTTTTACTAAAGTTTCCAAAGAGAGAGGTAAGCTTCAATCTCCTTCGTATTTCCTAATTTTCTCTCTATTTTGCCTATTTTCGGATTTAGAGAATTTTGGGATTCTAATGAATGAATTTAAGTGTGGATGTTGGTTTAAAACATTTGTACATGTTGGATAATAATTATAAGAAAGAAATTTGGAAAAAACTAGGAGAAATTCAAGAATTTGAAAATTTGAAAAAAGTAAGGGTTCCTAATGAAAAATTGAAGATTGAGACTTTGTTTGTGGGTTAAAATAGGGAATTTTAGTGTTAAAAGATTCCTTATACATCAAGGATAAAAACCCATGGAAGAAATCAAGGTAAATGATGAAGATTTGATCTCAAAATCATGAAAAACTTAGAGGGAAAAATAAAAGTTACTGTTCATCGAGAAATTTTTTTTTTTTTTTTTTCAGATTTTTGCAGTTACTGTAGCATTGACTTTGATCAAAGTACTGTAGCGTTGGTGGTGGTTAGTTGACCATTAGCAGTTACTGTTGCAACCGTTACTGTAGCTAGCGGTTACTATAGTAATGGTTAGTTTACCGTCGACCGTTACTGTAGCAAGCAGAAAAAAATGCATATTTTCATGATTTTGTTCCTTTTCTTATTTTTTCTTATGATATCTTTTACTAGAAAATTTTTCTACACAAATTCTAGTGTGGAATAAGGTAAATTTGGACAAATATCAAGGTAAGTGAATAACCTTACTAAGCTAGTTTGATTTTATTAGTCAAAGTATAATACAAGTCTCATTTACAATATTACTTGGATATTAAGCAATCAATCTTTCAGATGATAGTATATGATGATTGATATTTTTTTTATAGAAATTCAAAGGAATAAAAGTATGTCTAAATTAATTTATTTCATGGTAATTGTACTATGTGATAAATTCTCACTATTTTATTAATGAGCAAATATCTACGGAATTTAATACATGAGTTTGAAAGGGTTAAAGTCTCATACTACTCAGTGTATAACTATGAAAACCTATGCACGAATTTGAAATGGTTAGAGTCTCATACTACTCAGTGTAAATAGATGAAATCATAAATATGAGTTTGAAAGGGTTAGAGTCTCATACTACTCGGTGTATATCTATGAAATCTTATTCACGAGTTTGAAAGGGTGAAAGTCCCATATTACTCGACGTATAAGATAATTGATTATATGAGTAAATATGGTATTTGTATTTTTGATATTTTATATAATACAGTTATTTTCTTACTAAGTTTTAAATAAACTCACACTCCATATGATTATCTTTTTAGATACAGTAAATAAGGAAGAAGAGTATCTGATTGAAGATTAGAAGCCCCTTGAAGTTATTCTCCATTTCTATCTGGTGGGATACCAGTACTTTTTAATGTGAATACTACGAACGCTCTTGTCACGACCCATTTTCTAGGCACATGACCGGCACAATGATGAATATCCCATCACTATAAGCCTTTCGATAAATTTATTAGTCATTATCTCTATATTCTCAAAATATCATTCCTTAATAAATACAAAGAAAATACATCAAATTTTCTTAATTAAAAATAATAGATCCTCAATACAAAATACATTATCATACTGAAATACAAGCCAAATATCAAAACCCTGACCTAGATGTCTTAGACGGTTACAGAGCAACATATTCTATAACAAAAAAAGGGCCTACTCGACAGCGGGAAGGTCCAAAGTGATCTACTCTTCTAGCGGATGTTCTTCGGTAGCAACCTGATCTGAACAAAAAAATTTGTACAGAGAGTATGAGCTTTTAAACTCAGTGAGTAAATCGGCCTCGCGTTAATAAAATTCAAATACATCACCAGTCATGCAAGTATATCCGAAGGCTCAAGCTCAACTAATAGACATAGTTAGAAATTACATACAAGAAGATAAAAATTCATCCAATTCAACAAACGTTACAAGTACTCATCAATGGCAATATATCCCAGAGAGCGCACATAGGCCAGCTCACCAATTCTGTATATTTCTGTCATGACGCACAACTTCATCCTCTTAGCTAGGGTGCCTCACGGATTTATCACCAATCCGAGCTTATATCCCTACTGAGGGAATCGTTGCCTCCACACTCGTTGGTCAAGACACTCTTTAAACCGGGTTTTCCGCCTTGCCTTGAGAGGGGGTACTGTCCCGCTCAATCACAATCAATAGTATTTCATATCATAATCATAAGCACAATATAATATTTATCCATATAACAGGTATAATATATAACTATATTATAACAATTAATCTATTTTTGGAAAAGATTCAAACTTCACATCATCATGAGATACTTGCTTCGTCTTATCCATACTTCTGGATTAATTATCTCATTAGATTCATCATTCTGAATCCAATTTCCCCCTATGAATCTTGGGAGTGTCCTACGACATACTTTTTATCACCAGTAATGCTAAAATTCCATTAGAACGGGGTCGTTTCACTCACCTGGATTCTGTACGAGTATCACTTCTATAAGTCGTTACGGACAATAGTACACAAGTGAATTTCAGTGTTCCGCTACGGAGATTTTCATGAAAGATTAGAGAAAATACGTTAAGATTGTTTTCGTACAGATACTCTTCATACGCACGGTTACTGTTTATATGTACGATTACTATTTATACATACAGGTACTATTCATACCAGAAATAGAGAATATAATCTGTAAAATAGTACACCAGGTAAGTTCCCAGGAAAGAGTGGAGGGTCACACTGGACACACTTAAAAACCATGTCTTTCCTTAGCCAGAACTTTCCTAAACATGTATTCTTCACAGTTTACATTCTATTTCGGTAATCAAAGAATCAAAATAACATATAAACAGTTAAGCACAGTTTTTCTGATGTGAAAGATCAGCCAAAGCCGCAACCACAGAGCATACTTAAGAAAATAACTTCTAAAATTTGAAAGACATAGAAAGGGTATAGTATCCTTACCTAAGCTGAAAAGGAAAGGCCCAAAATCTCATACGCCTAGCGTCGGAGCAAGAGAAACTTAAGGAGAAAAGAAGAGAAGTTGAAGGTGTGAGTTTAGAAGTGAAATGGAATGGCCTATTTATAAGAAAAGTCAAGGGTACTATTTAACACTATGCACTAATAAAATATTCAATTTACTATTCATGAAAGCGACATTTCTAATAATTTACGCGTTAACATTGTGCAAAACGCGCGGCTTGAATTATTAGTTACTATTGAAACTTAAAGGGAAAACTATCCTTTCACCTTAAACCTTTAAGTTTCTTTTCAAATCAGTCATTTCAATTTAGTCCCTGAGGGTATTTTTACACATAAAACGTCATTTTCTCCTACAAACTTCTTTCTATTTTCTTTTATGACCAAACCACTTCTATTACTTGACATTTTGATTGTATAGATGAACAGTACCATATACGTAAATAGTATTATATGGGTAAATAGTATCATATACTGAAATAGTAACAGTAGTTTGTAAACACGCATTTATATTTTTTTTCATGGGTATTACATTATCACCCCCTTTAAGAAATTCGGTCCTCCGAATTTAAATTACCTCAAGTCGTGAAAAGATGCGGATATTTAGAACGCATGTCGGCCTCGGCTTCCCATGTGGCTTCTTCGTGAGTTTGATTCCTCCACAAAACCTTGACGGATGGAATCTCCTTAGATCGGAGTTTCTTTACTTGACTATCGAGGATAGCCACAGGTATCTCCTCGTATGGCAAGTTTTCATCTACTAGGATAGAATCATTGTGAGAAGGGTGAAGTATGTGAGAAGGGTCAGGAAGGTACTTCCTCAACATGGATACGTGAAAAACAGGGTGAATCCCTTCCAGTTCCATAGGTAGGGCAAGCCGATAAGCCACTTTTTCCACTCGTTCTAAAATCTCATAAGGCCCGATGTACCTAGGACTCAACTTTCCTTTTCTTCCAAATCTCAACACACCTTTCATTGGAGAAACCTTTAGGAATACCATATCGCCGACTGAGAACTCCAAATCACGTCGTCTGTGATCAGCGTACGCCTTTTGTCTACTTTGAGCTGCTTACATCCTATCTTGTATTGTCTTTACCTTGGTTAGGGCATCCTGGGCCAAGTCGGGTCCTAATGCTTTTACTTCACCTACCTTGAACCAATTGATCGGAGATCTGCAACGTCTCCCGTACAAGGCCTCAAAGGGTGCCATTCTAATAGTAGCTTGGTAACTGTTGTTATATGCAAATTCTACAAGATACAAATGCTTCTCCCAGCTACCACTGAAATCTAGGATACAAGCTCGTAACATATCCTCTAGCGTCTGAATCGTCCACTCTGACTGTCCGTCTGTCTGTGGGTGAAAAGCGGTACTAAGGTCCACTCGAGTACCTAATGCCTGTTGAAAACTTCTCCAGAAACGAGAGGTAAATTGAGGACCTCTATTAGAAATGATAGATATAGGTACTCCATGCAGCTTCACTATTTCTTTAATATACAATTGTGCCAACGTTACTACACCATAAGTGGTTTTGACTGGAATGAAGTGTGTTGATTTGGTTAGTCGGTCAACAATGACCCAAACTGAGTCATAACCTCATGTGGAGCGAGGTAGACCAACAACAAAGTCCATCGTCACTCGTTCCCATTTCCATTCAGGAATCTCTAATTGCTGTAGCGAGCCCCCTGGCTTTAGATGCTCAGCCTTAACCTGTTGACAAGTTAAACAATGAGAAACAAATTCTGCTATGTCTTGTTTCATTCCTTTCCACCAGTAAATCTGTTTCAGATCCTGATACATCTTAGTGGCTCCTGGATGTATAGCATATGCAGCGCTATGGCCTTCTTCCATGATGTCTAGTATAAGAGTTCCAACATCTGGTACGCACAACCGTTGTTCAAAACGTAAGGCTCCTGTATCATCGAGTGTGAAACTATTCATTTCACCAATTTTCACCTTTTCCATAATTTGGACAAGCTCAGGATCCTCCATTTGAGATATCCATATCTGGTCTATAAGGGAAGATCTAGCCTTGCTATGGGCTAAGAATGATCCTGTCCTTGTAACCTCGAGAGTAGCACCTTTTGCTCTCAGCTCTTGTAGTTCTTGGATCAATGGTCTTCTTGTTACTGCTATATGGGCTAGACTACCCATAGATTTTCAACTCAAAGCATCTGCCACCACGTTCGCTTTTCCTGGATGGTAAAGAATATTGCAATCATAATCTTTTAATAATTCTACCCATCTCCTTTGCCTCAAGTTTAGATTTTTTTGGTCGAAAATATATTTTAGACTTTTATGGTCAGTGTAGATTTCGCAGGTTTCTCCGTATAGATAGTGTCGCCATATCTTTAGGGCAAAAACTACTGCTGCCATCTCCAGATCGTGGGTGGGGTAGTTTTGTTCATGTTTCTTAAGTTGTCTCGATGCATATGCCACTACCTGGCCATGCTGCATGAGAACGCATCCCAACCCTACTCTTGATGCATCGCAGTACACTGTAAAACCTCCTGGTCCTGAGGGTAAGACCAATACAGGTGCGGAGATTAACCTTTTCTTGAGTTCTTGGAAGCTTTCTTCACAAGCGTCATCCCATTGGTACTTTACTCTTTTTCTAGTCAGTCGTGTGAGAGGGGCGGCTAACTGGAAAAAATTTTGGATGAAACGATGATAATATCCTGCCAATTCCAAGAAGCTGCGAATCTCCGTGACGGAGGTAGGTCTAGGCCACATTTTGACCGCTTATACTTTGCTTGGGTCTACTTGGATGCCATCTTTGGAGATCACATGTCCCAAGAAAGTCACGCGATCGATCCAAAACTCGCATTTAGAGAATTTGGCGTACAATTGATGATCCCTCAATATCTGCAACACAATACGAAGGTGTTGTTCATGCTCTTCTGAAGTTTTTGAGTACACTAGAATGTCGTCTATGAAGACAATGACGAATTTGTCTAAAAAGGATTTAAAAATCCTATTCATTAAATCCATGAAAGCAGCTGGTGCATTTGTTAGTCCAAATGACATTACCAAGAACTCGTAATGCCCGTATTGTCACATCCCAAAACTTACATGTAATATAAACATAAAATACCTAGGGTGTACCTTCGTGGTACCCCATAATCTCTGTGAACATTCTTAATATCCATAATTATGTGAATCATAAATATTCCAAGAAAGATATTTTGTATACATATTCAGAAAATGTTCAACCTTCAAACACTATACAACCTCCCAAGCCTAGGTGACCTACTAGATTATAGAGCGTTTCCTAATCCTTACCAATTGTTTACCAGACACAAGTAGAGTATATCCTTAAAGGCTATAAATTCTTCTCCTCAACCACTGTATCTGAAAAGATAATCATAGAGAGTGTGAGTTTATCATAACTCAGTGAGTAAACAACTGTACATGGAAATATCATAAGCACAAACACCACATTTACTAATACAATCAATCTATCATTTATTGTAAATAATTATAGTAATACACTTGTCTAAATTTGCGTATGATTTCTTGGGTGATTAATCCCTCAATCACTTTGCATTATATGTCATAGATACTTGCACTGAGTGACTTGGGAATTTAACCCTCAAACTCTTGGTGCATAAGTTTTCACAGTTATACACTGAGTGGTATGGGACTCTAACCCTTTCAAACTCGTGCATAGGTCTTCACATTTATACACTGAGTAGTATGAGACTCTAACCCTTTCAAACTCGTGCATAGGTTTTCACATTTATACACTAAGTAGTATGGGACTCTAACCCTTTCAAACTAGTGCATAGGTTTTCACAGTTATACACCGAGTAGTATGGGACTCTAACCCTTTCAAACTCGTGTATTAGATCTCGTAGATCTTTTGCTCATCAATAAAATAGTGACAATTTATCACAATATAATTACTATGAAACAAATGAATTTACACATACTTTTATTCCCTTGAATGTCTATCATCAACCATAACAATCATCATATATTATCAACAGCGAGATTGATTATTTCTCACTTCAATAATGTTATAAACAAGACTTGTGTTGTACCTTATCTAATAAGATCACATTAGTTTAGTAAGGTTATTCACTTACAAAATGTTCCAATTTATTCAAGGAACAATCACATCTAGTTCTTTAGTCAACTAGAGAAATCAATTCTCAAAGGTAATAAAATACCTTCCAATGATATTGTACTTTTTCTTAACCTGAACACACACTAATAATCTTCTCAATTTCACAAATAATGCAAATGAGATTTATATTGTGCTTTGACTAATTTATTAAATTAATTTTGTAAGGTTGTCTACTCACCTGGATTCCACGCTCTCAGCGCTCCCACCTTGCGCCCCCAAAAATCTCTATTGTAACCAGGTAAAAACCATTAGGGTTACAAAATAGAGAAATTTCCTATCACTACTCTCGACCTTTACTCACATCTTAAGTCATAACTCCTAACCGGTAATGAATTTCTAAATGACATTTATACCATTGGAAACTAGACTCAAAGATCTTTCCAACGATATAAAGTTTGCCCAAAACGGAGTCCGGATGAAGAAGTTATGACTGATTGAAAAATAAGCTAAAGCTTTTCAGCATACCTGGCGCCTGGGCGCCAAGTCCCTTTTCTTCCCAAAATCTTCTGAACCTTGGCGCCTGGGCGCCAGGATCGCGACCTTTCGCGATTCCTCTCAGTTTTGGCTCAGATCCGGCCAAATCTTCACCGTTTTCCATGATTTCTTCCATAGGATCTCACCCTTAATGTCTAAGGAGCATTTAGACACCAAAAATACCAATTTTAATCGAGAAACGAAGCCGGAATCTCGATTTTTACCCCAAACTTTCTGAAAACTATAAAATAGGGAAAAGCTTGAGAAATAGAAATTTCTACCTCAATTCCTTGCTTTTCCTACGTTGCTTGGCTCCTAGAGGCTCGCCCCGTAGCCCGAGATCCACCCTCCAAGCTCGGTTGTGGAGTTGGAGTGTAGAGAGAGAAAGAGAGGAGAGAAAGTGAAGAGAGAGAGAGAGGAAAGGAGAAAATGAAGAAAATTTAGGTGAGGCCGCCTATTTACTCGCCCGGGGTGAAATTATCACTTGCTCTTCAGTTGACTCTCAGTCAAGATTAGTAAAAACAAATTCATAAAAGCTCACCTCGGGTGATTCTAAATCCTAATTGCCCCACAATTTTCTTCTTTCACTTTAGTCCCTCTCAAAGTCTCAAACTCCACTTTAACCTCGAATCCATCATCCTTTTGGTACCGGACTCATAATTCATTCCCATAAGCTCTATTCTTCTTCTCAGGTTCCTACTTGGTCATTTCTCAAAAGTACTCCATACTTTCTTTTCTTTTCGTTTTAGTCCTTGAGAATTTGTAAAATGTCCCAAATTAAAATTTTTGAAATTTCTATTTCCAAATTTCCTTCACTAATTCAAAAAGAACATTTCTCATGTAATTAAATTTTTCAATAAACTTCAAATAGACTTTAAATATTCATGAAAATTCTTGGGATATTACACGTATCTGGTACGAAAGGCTGTTTTAGGCACATCCTCCTCCTTGATCTTGAGTTGGTGATAACCAGACCTCAAGTCAATCTTTGAAAAACACTTGGCTCCTTGAAGTTGATCGAAGAGGTCGTCGATGTGAGGCAACGGGTATTTATTTTTGATAGTTACTTTATTCAGTTACCTGTAATCTATACATAGTCTCATCGATCAGTCCTTCTTTTTCACGAACAGAACAGGAGCTTCCCAAGGTGAATAACTTGACCTTATAAAGCCTTTGTCTAGCAAGTCCTGTAACTGAGTCTTTAACTCTTTTAATTCTGTTGGTGCCATTCTATAAGGGGGTATGGAGATTGGGCGAGTATCTGGTGCTAACTCTATCTGGAACTCAATCTCTCGATCTGGGGGTACACTTGGTAGATCATCTGGGAAGACGTCTATAAACTCCTGGACTACTGGAACGTCCTCTACTTTTAGTTCTTCTTTCTTAATATCTTTAACAAATGCCAAGTATCCTTGACAGCCCTTTCACAATAAAAGTTGGGCACACATTAAGGATATAAGATTTCTAGAAATTTCACTCTGTTCACCATGAAATACGAAGAAAGGCTCCCCCAGAATATTGAACTTAACTATCTTATTATAGCAATCCAGGGTGGCATGACAAGATGCCAGCCAATCCATGCCTAAGATGACATCAAAGTCTGTCATATCTAACAGCATTAGGCCTACTGTTGTATTTATTTCTCCGACTCTTACCTTGCAAGCTCGGTAGCCTCGTTCTATTAGTAGGGTGCCTCCAGTAGGCGTAGTTACTAAAAACGGACATTCTAATCTAACAACTTTTTGCTTAAAGTTCCTAGCAAAGAATGGTGACACATAGGAATGCGCAGAGCCAGAGTTAAACAAAACATGTGCAAAATTTGATTCAATCAGAAGAGTACCTGCTACCACCATATTAGACGCCTGAGCATCTTGACGAGTTAGAGCGAACACTCGAGCGGTCCCTCGGCCTGCTGAAGCCTGACCTCGACCACCTTGTCCTCTGCCAGCACCTCTTCTGATTCCATTGCCTCCTACAGTTACAGGGGCCCTATTGGCAACAGTGGCCTCTGATTGATTAGGGCATACTGATCCTTGGCCAGATCTCGTGTGGAGTTGGGGGCAATCTCTTTTGATGTGGCCCTGTTGACCACATTGGTAACAGATTTTAGTATTGTTGTTGGCAAAACAAGCTCCGAAGTGGTTTCTTTCACATTTAGAGCACCAGGGCCTTTGTTGACCCCCTGTACCACTTTGTTGACGCTGTGGTGCACTAGCGGTAGAGGCTACATGTCCAATGGTTTTAGTGGGTGCAGAACTCTCTCCGTGGTAGCTTGATTTCTCATCTTGTTTCCTTTTTTCTTTTGTTATTCCATTTTTCTTTATGCATATCTCTTTCTTCCATCATACTGGCGATGTCGACGGCTTCTGTGTAAAATAAAAAATCTCGTATCTTCGATCCCACCCTGTCAAATAAAGACTCTCGAAGCCCTTTAATAAACTGTCAGATCTTTTCTTTCTCAGTTAGAACCATGTGAGTAGCATATTCAGATAACTCTACAAACAGATTGTCGTATTCATCGACGGTTCGTGCTCCTTGCCGGAGTGTCTCAAACTCATTCATCTTTGCTTCTCGTATACTCTCCGAAATAAATTGTTCTCGAAAAATTCTTTTAAAGTCCTTCTATTTAAGGGGTGGGGCATTTCTGGCCATGCCCTTTTTCCACGTTCGCCACCAGCAGTCCGCCTTACCTCTTAATTGAAAGGTAACGAGGGTTACTTTTCGAGGTTCAGGGCATTCTAACATGTCAAAGATTTTCTCACAGTCATCCAGAAAACGTTGTGGGTCTTCATGAACATCTCCTGCAAAAGTTGGCGGATTCAGCTTCATAAATTCTGAGATCTTGACCTCTGTCCCTACCCAGTCTTGAGGAGGGGGTGGAGGTGGCATCTGGTCTGTCTCTTGTACTTTTGCAGCATGTACTGATGCCTGTGAGCCATCTTCAGATGATTGTCCCATCAGAAGTTCCTTTAGCCCATTCACCTCGTTCTGCATTGCAGCTAATGCTTCCATTACTACAGTCGCGTCAATTTGTGATGGTACTCCACCACTTCTTCCAAGGTTTACAGTAGGTATCTCTCTATTTTGTGCATGGTTACCTTCTGCACGATTAGGCATCTCCAGCCTTGCATCTGCTGACTGAGCAGTTGGAGGGACCAGGGCCCTGCCAGATCTTGTGTGGATTCCAGAAGCGTTTGATTTTCTTGGTGCCATCTAAACTTATTCTACAAATAAAAATAATATATATCCTCACTATTATGTTTCGAGTAAAGATACGAAAGAAAATGTTTTTAAACTCTATAGGGCTTTTGGTGGATCTTCGTCCTATGGTCGTGCTGCAGTCACGAAAATAGGGGAAGGCCCACTAAAGACACCTTGCTCTGCAATCACTAGGAGACCTATCAACCTATGCTCTGATACCAACTTTGTCACGACCCATTTTCTAGGCACATGACCGGCACAATGATGAATATCCCATCACTGTAAGCCTTTCGATAAATTCTACCCACAAGTAAAATTATTAGTCATTATCTTTATATTCTCAAAATATCATTCCTTAATAAATACAAAGAAAATACATCAAATTTTCTTAATTAAAAATAATAGATCCTCAATACAAAATACATTATCATACTAAAATACAAGCCAAATACCAAAACCCTGACCTAGATGTCCTAGACGGTTACAGAGCAATATATTCTATAACAAAAGAAGGGCCTACCCGACAGCGGGAAGGTCCAAAGTGATCTACTCCTCTAGCGGATGTTCTTCGGTGGCAACCTGATTTGAACAAAAAAATTTATACAGAGAGTATGAGCTTTTAAACTCAGTGAGAAAATCGGCCTCGCGTTAATAAAATTCAAATACATCACCAGTCATGCAAGCATATCCGAAGGCTCAAGCTCAACCAATAGACATAGTTAGAAATTACATACAAGAAGATAAAAATTCATCCAATTCAACAAACGTTACAAGTACTCATCAATGGCAATATATCCCAGAGAGCGCACATAGGCCAGCTCACCAATTCTGTATATTTCTGCCATGACGCACAACTTCATCCTCTTAGCTAGGGTGCCTCACGGATTTATCACCAATCCGGGCTTATATCCCTACTGAGGGAATCGTTGTCTCCACACTCGTTGGTCAAGACACCCTTTAAACCGGGTTTTTCGCCTTGCCTTGAGAGGGGGTACTGTCCCTCTCAATCACAATCAATAGTATTTCATATCATAATCAGAAGCACAATATAATATTTATCCATATAACAGGTATAGTATATAACTATATTATAACAATTAATCTGTTTTTGGAAAAGATTCAAACTTCACATCATCATGAGATACTTGCTTCGTCTTATCCATACTTCTGGATTAATTATCTCATTAGATTCGTCATTCTGAATTCAATTTCTCCCTATGAATCTTGGGAGTGTCCTACGACATACTTTTTATCACCAGTAATGCTAAAATTCCATTAGAACGGGGTCGTTTCACTCACGTGAATTTCGTACGAGTATCACTTCTCTAAGTCGTTACGGACAAGAGTACACAGGTGAATTTCAGTGTTCCGCTACGGAGATTTTCATGAAAGATTAGAGAAAATACGTTAAGATTGTTTTCGTACAGATACTCTTCATACGTACGGTTACTGTTCATATGTACGGTTACTATTCATACGTACAGGTACTATTCATACCAGAAATAGAGAATACAATCTGTAAAAAAGTACAGCAGGTAAGTTTCCAGGAAAGAGTGGAGGGTCACACTGGACACAGTTAAAAACCAGGTCTTTCCTTAGCCAGAACTTTCCTAGACATGTATTCTTCACAATTTACATTCTATTTCAGTAATCAGAGAATCAAAATAACATATAAACAGCTAAGGACAGTTTTTTTAATGTGCAAGATCAGCCAAAGCTACAACCACAGAGCATACTTAAGAAAATAACTTCTAAAATTTGAAAGACATAGAAAGGGCATAGTATCCTTACCAAGCTGAAAAGGAAAGGCCCAAAATCTTAGAGGCCTAGCGTCGGAGCAAGAGAAACTTAAAGAGAGAAGAAGAGAAGTTGAAGGTGTGAGTTTAGAAGCGAAATGCAAGGGCCTATTTATAAGAAAAGTCAATGGTACTATTTGACACTATGCACTAATAAAATATTCAATTTACTATTCATGAAAGCGACATTTCTAATAATTTACGCGTTAACACTGTGCAAAACGCGTACGCGGCTTGAATTATTGGTTATTATTGAAACTTAAAGGGAAAACTATCCTTTCACCTTAAACCTTTAAGTTTCTTTTCAAATCAGTCCTTTCAATTTAGTCCCTGAGGGTATTTTTACACATAAAACGTCATTTTCTCCTACAAACTTCTTTCTAATTTTCTCTTATGACCAAACCACTTCTAGTACTTGACATTTTGATTGTATAGATGAACGGTACCATATACGTAAATAGTATTATATGGGTGAATAGTATCATATACTGAAATAATAACAGTAGTTTGTAAACACGCATTTATATTTTATTTTTCATGGGTATTACAGCTCTGTACTCTTTATAGGTCTCATAGGCTTGCTATAAGATAAACACATCATATTATGTATGCCTATATTTGTTTATCAGATGAATATAATTCTGTCGTGTGGAATGAATGTTAGAGGTTGAATGTAAAACCTTAAGAATATATGTGAATAACTCATGTTTGAGAATTTTATCAAATGAGTAGTTGTGGATATTAATATTGTCCAGGATTTCGGGATATCACTGAGGTTTTCCCTAAAAATAGTATCTTTTTACATGTTCAATTTTTAGGATGTGACACTTTATATGGTTTTTTCCATAATATTATTTTATTGATTCAAAGTTATTTTATGTCATTCGTTATTCCTTCTTTTTATGTTAAGGACATTGTAATTGAAAAGCATTGGAGGTGTATTTGCATTGGAGAAATATATCTGTTGTTTGGATAATTTGATTTGTTTCATTCACATTAGATGTAGATATTCTAAAATATTTGTCTCTTATGCCAACCACTATGTATTTGCTGTCAATCAATTATTATTATTTTTATAAATTACAAAAGTTTTTAGAGTTGTGAATTACTCGTACATCGCACAGGTCACAACACTAGTTTAATTTATTCGAAAGGTTTTCTATATTTAGTAAAAAAGATAGTACAGAAAGTAGGTCAAGATGGTATAAACTCGGAAAGTGTACCAGTCGTTCAAGTAATAAAGAATGAGTTCAAATATCATCCTATAGGGATTGACGTGTCAATTACTCAAGAAATTAAATCACATACTATTTAATTACATGTTGGATTAAAGGTAGCTTTAATTCTAACACGAAAGTTCAATTTAACAAAAGAAAACTTAATAAAATACAGTAACACATAAAAACTTAACAAGAATTTATCAATGACTAAAACCTAGGATTGCTAACCCCCTCGTCTTTCCTAAGATTTGCTACATCTCTCACTATTGCAATCATCGATAATGCATATGAATCTAAGACACTCAATTACTTAGATGAATTTTTCCAAATTACAACTAAGTTAAACCTAAGAGATGATAATTCCTTAAATGCGATTAGTTTCAATTGCAACCAAGCCTTAATTTGATTATGTGCAGCTAATGATTATATTCCTATATTCTTAGCGGAACGATCTCCTTAATGGTGTAAGGTTCATGACTTACTATTCATTCACCGGTCTAATTCTCACCTCTATCTCCCAAGTTTAGCAAAAAACCACAAAAACAATCCACTAATCGATCATATTAACGGAAAGCAGTAAGAATTGAATGAGTATATATGTATTATAAAATCAATGTTCACAAGAAGAGAGAAAAGTTGAATCCTATTCCAAACTAAGGTTCATAGCAACCCTAGAAAATGGATTTAGCTACTCATGACAGCAAAATAATATAAAACAAAAGTGATAGAGAAGAAGTCATGAATCCGAGATGGGAATGATGGAAGAAAGTGTCAATTGGATCCAAATGCAAGTCTCCTATTGTTTCTGATCCAAAGACGACGCTTATAACATCCCACATTTTCTTTATTCAAATTATATTTTTTATTTAATTCAGAATTGATGTTAGAAATTAGAAAATATGTTTTTGGATGTTTAGGAGGAAGTTATAAGGAAAGGTATAAGGAAATTAGGATAGATGAGTTAAGAGTAAAAGGAAATTGAAGTTTTGAGGGAATCAGTCAACTAATTATAGCAATCAGTCAACTGATAGCATCACAAATTAGACCAAGTTGCTGATATCTTCAATCAGTAGACTGATGAGGAGAGAATAGTCAACTGATTATTCTTTGTCAGGTTGAAATTTTAGGTTTTGAAATAATCAGTTGACTAACCAGTATGGATCAGTCAACTAATGGCGCATCAATCGACTATTGAAGAGCAATCAATCGACTAATGGACTGCTGGAGTGTGAAAGTAAGTCGATTTTAACTGACAAATCAATGAAAAAATTTATCTAAATACCCCTATCATGCTATGAAGCTTAGAAATGAGAAAGTATGGTTAAAAAGGGGATTTCCACAATAAAAGACCTTTTAGACTCTTTTAGAAGTAAGAAGAGAGGGAAAAAAGAACAAATTCTAAAATTTAGAGGAGAGAAAGAGAGAGAGAGAAAACGTGAGGAGCAAGGAAAAGAGAGAGAAGGAAGTTCTAGTAGAAATTTTAGCAAGAAGATCATAAAAGGTAAGTTTTTAACTTAATTTTTCTAGTTTAGATAGATTCTAAAGCTTGAAAAATGATAGAATAGGGATTTTCAAGCTAAGAAAAGAAGAAAGAGAAAGGAGTTGATATAGAGGTTGAAGAAACAAAGAGTATTAGAGAAAAACTAGAAGATATTACTTCAAATTCAGCTCTAGGAGAATTAAAGGTAGCTAGTTTTCATAAAAGCAAAGTATTTGATGTATTTGTCTTGCTTTTGTATGATTTATGAAGTATATTCATCTTGAAGGTTTCCATGAACATATAGAACAATCTTGTTCTTGAAAAGTAAAGTTATGTCTTTATAGGCTGACTGAACTCTAGAAATTCTCCATAGGATGATAGAAATTTTTCATATGATGTGAAAGTTCTGATGGGATGACAGAACTCCAGAAATTTCTTATAGGATGACAGAAATTCCCCATGGGACATTGAGTACTTTTCTTAAGAAAGAACTAAAGTATAGTGCACTATATTGAAAGAAAGACCATGGCATAGTGATATCAAGCATTTTTATATACATATTAACCACTATTTTGGTCTAATTACACTTTCATCTTTAGAATTTCTCCAATTTTATTGCACTTGGTGTTTCATTGGGTCCAAGTTAATTTTAGATGGGAAATGAGCTATTTTCATCTTTTAAGACTTAAATTATTAAAGACTCAATTTAATCCCTCTTGTGTAATTTTCAGAATTAATTTTGGAGATTTCTTGGTGATGTGGCGCTGACATGGCAGTCATGATGACTTGGACGCTGATGTGGCACATTCTTGGATGACTTGGCAGCTTATTCCATTTGTCTGATGACATGGACGTGTGGGACCCATTCTACAGCACTTCAGACCATCATTCTGCTCCCATGCCTCTAACCTTGCTGAAAGAAGTAACAGCCATGCCATTTTCTGAAAAAGCCAACCACCATTCTGCAAAAGACATGTCCTCCATACCAGAAATCAGTTGATAGAAAGGCAGCAGTGAAGTTTCTATCAGTAGCTTTTTGGGCAGTAGTTTAGTTTTAGTTTTCATACTTTGGTTTTTCAGTTTTTCAGTTCTGGTTTTGCTAAACTCAGACACATTTTCGTAGACCATTTTCCCTCCTCCTTTCTACCTTCTGTTTTTCTGGTTTTTGCTCTTATGGAGGGCTGAATTCTGTTGTAATCAGCCTTAGTTCAGACTGGATATTGTAATCTGAGTTCCCATGCTTATAAGATAAGTTTTATTCACTTTATTCCAGTATTCATCTATTTCTTTAGCCTCTGTTCTGTTATGCTTATGAATGTTTCTGATTAGAGTTTCATAGACTTAACAGTTAGTTTTAATTGTTGTATATGAGGATTTATCTATCATAACTGATTGGAATGGTAGAAAGAGATGAAAATGGCATGTAATGAAGATCTTCTTACATGATTTGATTATGTTTACTGTGATTGCAATAATATGTAGTCAGAGAAGGTTTTCTTTGAGTATGTCTTAGTGTAATCCATATCAGAAGATTTTCTGGACTTTTTAGTTAAGAATCAAATAATAAATGAATGAAACTTAGCATCTGAACAAGAACTAGGAAGGTTACATCTCCAGGAAAAACCAAGGCTGGTTGCATTCTTCCATTGTTTTCTCACATCTGTTGTTTGCTGTTTTGTTTATTGTTGCTGCTACTGTCTTTAACTGTAATTTTTATTATTCTGTCACAACCAACCCCCCGGTGTATTAATTAGTCTTTAATTAGTGTTTATGTGTTTAGAACAATTAGTTAATAGTTAGAAGTGAGGCTCCAAGAGTGAAAACAACCTGGGGACCATTGTGCTGCAAAATTGCCATGATTTCAATTCTGGGCGATTCGGCATCGTAGTGGCGTGAACCACATAGCTATGTGTTCATATTAGTTATGTTTCATGGAACCAGTTTTTCTATTGAGATTGCTTTTATGACTAAAATTGTGATAAAGTTTTCATGAAATGTGCTAGCTACTGAGATTCATATCTCACCTTGTATTTGATGATTTACCATTTCAAGGACTGAAGTAGAAAGAAAAGAAATGAACTTGTGATGTATTAGCTAGTTGAGTCACCTTATTTTGATGATATTTTGAAGAGAATATTGTTTACTATGTATATAGATGACAAGTTTAAGAGTTTTGTGTAACTTTATGAGAGTTGTAACTAAATTTTGTATATTACGTATATGAAGAAGAGAACTTACAAAGAATAGATGCATACGTTCTATGTTTATGTGTTCATTTTAAATTGAAGAAACTATACTGCATTTCAAGTACCTTTTATGAAAATAGAAGTTCAGAACACATCAATCGATTATTTATCCTGCATTAGTCGACTGATACATCTCTGTTTTCAATTTATACAAATTTGAATACAATTAGTCGACTGATAGCCTCTGATCAGTCGATTGACAACCTTCTGTCATGTGTAAGTTTTTATGTTTTAAATTATTCCAAAATTTACTTATTTTCATGTAACTGGATATTTTGTAATTATTTTTAGAAAAATATCACATTGTAGAGCAAATTTTCCCTTAGTCTATATTACAACTTTCAAATAATTGCATAAATGCGTATAAATTCTAGTAGACATTTAACGCTCTCCCATGTTCTAATACTTAGAATCCCTAGCAAAAGCTTTCAAAAAGCCTTAGATAGTAAAAAATGCGTAACAACAACTTGATATACCACTACAGAGGCATGAACCACCATTGCAATGATGGCAAACAGAAAATGACTCTGCACGCTGATCTTTCACCATTGTAGCGGCCACACCCTCTTGTTGTAGTAGTTGGTAACATAATATGATTTCTGGACATGGTGCTGAACTTCAATAGCAGGGGAGGCAAAGTGGACTTTCCGAACCAACTGTTGTAGCGGTATGTTCCACCGCTTAAATGATGTCTAACAAAATAGGAGCGTTAGGTTATGCACTCTACCGCTTCAACAGTGTATTCCACTGCTTCAGCATGGGTGGACAAATATATTTCTATGTGTCGTGCTCTGCCACTTCAGCTCCAATCTTCTCACCGCTTTAGCAATGGTACTCTATAAATTTTTCCTCTTGCAACAAGTAATCAGACTCTGATATGGCCCCCATCTCTACTACATTTCATCCATCCATGCTCACCCATTAAAAACCACCACAAAACACCAATTACTAGCAAAGTGCAATACTTAAAGGACTTTTACTGAGAAAATAGCACTCAAGCAAGTTGGAAGCCATGAATTTAACATTGAAATACATCCTAATTTTAGCCAAGTTAAGAACTTAACACATTCATTCTGTTAGAAGGTTGTAAAAACTGTGAGTGTTGAGCCTTGTTGAAGGTTGTAAAAGTTCCCTATTGTGTCTTAGGTCTAGTTCTGTAAGAGTTTAGGTAGTAAAAGCCAAAAGGCTTGTCCTTCAGGGGGTTTCCTTGTAAATCTTTGTGATCTTACCTACTTTAATATAAAATTTCCTTGCTTTATGTTTAGGAAAAGGATGTAAGATCTTGCTTTAGATCTGAACCTTTATAAATCTTGTGTGTCATATTTTATTCTCACTCTCTTTATTAAACATAGTATTTTCCAGGTCAATATTTGGAATTATCTTCCTGAAATCAAAGGTTTTTAAAAAGGAACAAATTTACAAACAAAACTATAATTTTCATCTACACACAATTCAACCCTCTTCTTGTGTGAAATCTACACTAACACGGAGGGGGAAAAATGACTCTGCTCAACTGTTTCAAAAGCTTATAGAAACTAGAAAGCAAAGGGAGAAAATTCGTGCTATTCTTGAGCTTTATATTCTGCAAGCAGCAAAACAAGAGAGTTCATAAAACTATAAAGCATATCAAAGCTATAAGAAGATTAAATGAGGGACTTACTAGGTCTAGAGGCTGAACCTTGCACCTTTGTTTTTTGCTTTTTGCATTTTTTGAGGAACCAAAACATGCAAGAAAGCAACCCATCACATATCTCTTTCACCCCTTCAAGTCTCAACCAATGGAAGCCTCCTTTTTTTTAGTGGAAGAAGGATTCGATGATGGGTTTGTTCATGGTTTGGAATACATCCTCATAGCCATTGTATTTGGACTCAGCCTAGTTGACCCAAGATTTGACGACCTTGAGCCCAACCCAATCTAGGTCACCTTATTGGATTGAGATGCAATTGGCTCGATCAAGACTCAATTGACTTGGTCGGATTTTGACCAGACTAGCCACTCGATGACCTGGTTCAACTAAGGGATGAATTTTTTTTTTATTAGATTGCAATAAAAGCATATATGAGAAAAAAGGGTCTAACCAATGTTGAACCCAATACCTTAAAAAAAAAAGTTTGACGATCAAAACTGCAAGATATTGTTATCATATAAGTGCACCAAAAAATTTTATATGTGGGAATAATAATAGTATTTTGAAACATAAAATGTTATTATTTTATGTAAATTATATAATTATATTATCTAAAATAATTCTAAATCATAAAAGTTGAACACTGTTAGTAACAAATTTTATAATATCATATCAAGTTATAAATAACTAAATAACCATAAGGTATTCAAAAAAAATTATTTTTAATTTTATATTTACAATTTATTAATATAATTATAAAGGATTATATACTTATTTATTTATTAAATATGATATTTGTGTGCTAAAATTATTTTTTAAGATACATTTTTTAGTATATTTTGACTGTAAAATTTGCATATAAATTATTTATTTTACTTATTTGATATTCATTTATGAGTATGTATGTATGTATATATATTCTCTGATTCAACAAATAACCTAATAACCCAATAATTAGACTAATAATTTGATGACCTGAAAATCAATTCAGGTTAATGATTAGATCATTTCTTAAAACTACACTTGTTGTGGAGGTAGAGGAGGAAGAAGAAGAAAAGAAAACGTCTTGTTGGATGAAAACAGTCAAAAATTGAAAGACTTCTATTTATTTATTTATTGGTTTTCTTGGTTTAATGGGGAAGTGACCGTTATAAAAGCAGAAATGGTTGGTTGTGATCACATCTTGTAGTTTTATATTGTTTTTTTTTTTCTCGACAATGGATCTAACTGTTGGTCTTCGACAAATACAATGGACCCCGCTTTTCCAAACAAATACAATTAATTGCAAGTAATCAATTACTCAACAACAAAAAAAGCGCTCTTGATAAATGTAGTAGGATGTATATCATTTTCTATTTTCTCCCTTTTTTAAATATTGATATTGGAAATTAATAATAATAATAATAATACCTAAACCTAACTCTATTCAAATATGGGACCCTCATCCATTAAAAAAATTAATAAAAATAAAACATTAAATCAGAACGTGCACCATGATGAAAAAACAGAGTGATCCCTCATCAAAGTTTGTCCTTTTCAAACACGTAAGAAATGTTTTTACGTTGAAAATAAAATTACTGATTTCGCTGTCGATCGTTGACAATTTGAAAAATTCGAAAAAAGTTGGGGTGAGAGAGGCTCGAACTCTCGACCTCAGGATAACTCAGATGCTATGAGACCTACGCGCTAGCCAACTGCGCCACCACCCCTTATATGGGTATTAATCATTCGAAACATAGAAGATACTTACAATTGTCCTTTCTTGTTACTTCACATTAGATAAACATATATATGCCATGCCCCATTTCAATTCTCATTATTATTATTATTTGTTTTTTAAAAAAATTGAATTACTAACTTAGAGATGGACATGCACATTATATATAGGGTATGAAGTGTTTGAGAAGATAGCATACTTCGAAATTTCAGGGAACTTAGTGCTGTACTTATTCATGAAGGAACTGTGAAATCTGCAAACAATGTTAACAACTAGTCTGCGACTGCTGGGATGACACCACTTATAGGGGCCTACATAGCCGATGCCTATCTTGGCCGATGCTGGAACTACCGAATTGCTTCTTTCATTTATCTCTTGGTAGTACTAGCATTTTCGAATTATATATATATATAGTTCCGTATATTAAAATTTAAACTTTTATGTTATGTTCCTATATGCAGGAGCTGTGTTTGTTGACACTATCGGTTTCGTTAGAACACAGAGGCCCCCAGTGTAGCGATGAAGGGGGTTGCCAAGACACGTCGTCGTTTCAAGTGGGCCTGTTCTTTGGCGCCTTGTACATCATAGCAATAGGTCGAGGTGGACCAAGCCCAATATCTCAACCATGGGCGCGGATCAGTTGACAGCTTCGAGCCCAAAGAGAAGGCCCAAAAGCTTTCTTCTTTAACTGGTAGATATTTTGTTACTTTTTTGGACGCTCTTGTCTCCAGCACTTTCTTGATTTGCATCCAAGAAAAGGTGGGCTGGACTCTTCGGAATGGGCTTCCCACAGCTGGGCTTGCTTTTTCACTATTTTTGTTTTGGCTGGGTAGTCCCTATAATAGGCATAAATTGCCCACAGAGACCCCTATCAAGAGAATACTTCAGGTGCTAGTGGCTGCCGTGAGGAAATCGAAAGTATGCGTCCCACGTGACCCACGTGAGTTAAGCATGGAATGATGGAATACTACACAACTACGAAGAGACACAAAATCGACCACACCTCTTCATTAATGTTAACGACTGTAAATTATCAAGTTGATGTTACTTCTTCTTAATTAATAATTACTTTAAACGGTTCTTCAAATCCTATTCTATCATCGTAATTTTAAAATAAATTCTTAAAATATTACAACTATAAATCTTTTAAAAATTAAAAGCCTAAATTTGATCCTTTTGTTTCTAATTTACTAAATTTATTATTGTCAAATCTTAAATATTTTATTTCCAAAAGTTAATTTGACAAATTGAGATATAAAATTAAGATAAATACAATCATTCAAAGTAAATTGAGAAATTTGATCTTTTAATTTATTTTGACAAATTAAGATATAAAATTAAGATAAATGCAACCATTCAAAGTGAATTGAGAAATTTGATCTTTTAATTTAAAATCAAATTATTAAGACAATTATAATGTTTTAAAAAACTAAGTCAATAATTTACTATAATTTTTTTTGGTTAGTTTGATGTGAAAGTATACAATCTATATGGGTGCGATTGGTAGGTGGAGTAGTAATAGGATACAGAGTAAAGTAATAAGAGTTATAGTACAAATTGTTTAAAGTATACCCCTTAAAAAACACTAAACTTTCTCTTTTTATTTTCTTGAAAAAAAAATATGGATATTTTAGTAAAATGTTTTATTTTTATTCATATTCATCTTTCTACCAAACACACAACAAGATAATAAAGTCAAGGTAAGATCGAGTTATAATTACTTATATTTATTTGTTTAAATCTAATATATATTAGAAGACTAATAGTCTAGGAAAGATAATCTCTAATCCTACAGAAGTTTTGGTCATGGATGAATAAGTCATATGATTACATAGAGTGTTTAGCCTTATCTATATGTCTTGTAATGAATCTGAACTACAAAGTATCATATCTTGAAAAATCACTACATGCAGAGCGTCATACTTTTTGGATAAGTAGATATGTTAAATTACAGTTCATGGTTCATGCACACCACAAAATTAAACAACAATAAAATGTTAAATGATATATTTGCAAAATAAGTGCAGATTTCTTTACAAAGCAGCAACAAAGACAGGCGAAACATCAGCATGGAAGCTTTGTACATTGACCCAAGTAGAGGAAACGAAGCAAATGATGAAAATGGTTTCTATTTTATTCGCAACATTTATTCCAGCCACCGTCGTATCTCAAACCAAGACACGCTTCGTCAACACTAAACAGAATCATAGGCCCACATTTCGAGATCCCACCAGCAAGTCTCATTGCATTCGTAACCATTTTCATGATCATCACTGTCGCACTATACGACATCGTTTTTGCCCCTGCCATCAGGCGCCACATGAAGAACCCTAGAGGCATCACATAGCTTCAGAGATACGAGCTTGGCCTCCTGCTGCACATCGCTATTATGGTCACAGCATGCTTGGCTAAGAGAAAGAGACTGAGTGTTGCAAGAGAAACATCTGCGTTTAGGCAAAAACGACAAGACCCCTCTCACTATTTTCATCTTAGTTTGATTTGATGGGGACTGCAGATGCATTTGTTGAAGTCGCGAACATAGAGTTCTTTTATGATCAAGCACCAGAGGGAATGAAGAGTACGGTATGGGGACAGCATATTACACTACGGTCTACGAGCCATGGGATTGGGCATTTTCTGAGTAGTTTTATTCTCTCAACTGTGGCTCATGTTACAAAGAGAAATTAATGGTCAAAAGGGTTGGATTTTGGATAATCTGAATGTCTCACATTTGGATTACTATTATGCGTTTTTGGCCTTCCTCAGCTTTCTCAATCTTGTTTATTTTCTGGTTGTTTCCAAGTTGTTTGTGTATAATGTTGATGTTGCACAAACCAAAACGGGGTTGGAGATGGAATCTTCAACCATAACACCCGCATAATAAGCATGTGATATAGTTTGTATTGTAATATTAGATATTTTAGTGAAATCTCATGTAATATACATAGATATATATATATATATATATTCAAATAATTTGGACTAGAAGTGTTTTCTTATAATTCTCCAAATATATAGACATATACTTTTTTAAAAAAAAAATAATTTATCATGCCTCAAAACCTATCTAGCTAATTCGTGTATTTTTAACAGAGTATCCATGAGCCAAGATATGGATATCTAAGAAAATTAAACACGCATGTTATTTTGAAGATAGGGAAACACATTGTGTGAGACATCAGTTTACCGCTTAAGAGAGCTTTATTGCTCATTAGTCATGATCTCGCATGTATTTTGTGCTTTTCACTCTCCAAAATTGAAGTTGTACTTTTTTAAAAAAAAATTAATAGAATATAATCAGATAGCTGGGGCAAACCTAACTTTAGTTTTTCTCCTAGACTACGTAAAACAAGGCCTCAGATACTGTATGGTGCAACGAAGTTTCTCTGCTTATCAATTAATGTTCAAAGCAGTATAATAATAGTTCCCATGTATCTAAACAGTACAATTTTTTTTCCCCTTTTCTACTGCTTGAACGTTATTTATATACTCGCCTGCATTTTTCTCCATGGAAATGGGAGCCTTCCGTAGTTAGATCATGTTTAGGTAAATAATTTATTTAAGCGTGTGAAAAGTTTTTATATCTTAAATTTTTTTTTAAATTAAATTATTTAGTGTTTGGTTACATATTTTAAAAAATGCTTTTAAATTATAATTAAAGAATGAAGGAGGTAAAAGATTTAGTTTTCATGAAATTTTAAATTATAATTGAGGGTATACTCTTTTTGTAGAAGTGAAAATTTAATTTTTCTAATCATGTGAATTTGAGTTTTCGCACAAGATTTTTTCAAAAAGTTTAAAAATTGACTTTATAAAATAAGCTAAAAATAGCTTTTTGAGGATTAATAAATTATTTATTTAATTTTATCTAAACACAATTTTTTTACATAATTAAAAACACTTAGAGAAGCTCTAATAAGTTATAAATTATGCTATCCAAACAGGAAGCAAATTTGCTTATGTTCATAAATTAAATAATAGGAGCCGTCTATTGGGACTAAAATGAAAATAAAACAAAATAGTTGAGGTCAAAATGTAATTTAAAAAATATGAGGCTTAAATATCTAATTGACAAGCCAAAAATTGTAATTTTCCCCAAATGATGAGTCCCCAATGTGCACTTTTCTTCCTTCTTCTTATTTTCCTTTTCTTCCCCTCTCTTCAAGCTCTTTTTTTTTTGTGCAACTCTCTATTCTCACTCTAGCTTCCTCTCCCAACTCTATCTCTTTCTCTGTTCTACAACTCGCTGAATTGGTTTTTGATTGAAAGAGTATATATATTTGTGATAGGTGTTATTTTATTTTCATTTTAGTTCTTGTGTAAATGAGGAAAAAAAAAGCCACCACAATCCAAAAATATGGAGGTGAGTCATTTGGAAAAAATTACAATTTTTTACTTGTCAAAATTATAGATTTAAGCCCCATATTTTCTAAAATTATATTTTGACCTCAAATGTTTTGTTTTGTTTTAATTTTAGTCCCAACAAGAGGCTCCTATTCTTTTTTGAACATGAGCAAATCCGCTTCCATCCAAACATGGCCTTAGTGCACCCATGTATGAGGTTATTAACTTTTCAAAATCAAATGCAAGAATTACATGAGCCAGTTATGGAAGAGTAGACAAGTCACGGGACACATAATCGATCACACTTCTTTGTTAAGGTTGAAAAGTGAAAAACAAATTGACGTTTACTTCTCCTAACTTTACCATTCAACAAATCAAAATCTGCCGGGTAGGTTGCTTCTGCTAAATGAACAATAAAATAATTCTTTATGATCTTGAAAATGACTGCAAATTCCTTGACAAAGCTGCAGCAAAAACTGGCCAAACTTCACCATGGATGCTCTGACTGAGGTATTTTTTATGATCAAGCACCACAAGGCTTGAAAAGCGTTCTGACAATACATTTAAGGAGAAAATTTATATAAAGTTCTTTATATGTTTGGTATCAAGTTCTCTAATAAAAATATGTGTATAAAAAATTTCTTGAAAAATCAATAATATAATAATGAATTGTAAAAAATATATATTTATTTTTTTAGAACTGTATATTTATCGTGTTTTGATTAGAAAATCATACAATTGTTATATTTTTATTAAAAAACTTGATAGCAAATATATAATAACTGCACCTATTAGAAATTTTCTGAGTAGTTTTATTCTATCAACTATTACTGATGTTAGCAGAGAAATGGTCACAAGGGTAAAGGATTTTGGATAATATCTAAATATACATCACCCATTTGGATTACTAGAATGCATTTGCATTCTTGGCCATATATACTTAGAGCTTTCTCAACCTTTTTTTGCTTTTGGTTGTTTCGAAGCTGATTATTGCGGTTAATGTTGACGTAATACGAAGCATAACAAGGTTGGAGATAGAATCTTCAATCGTAGTAAGCCAGCATATGCCACAGCCAGACGCCAAATCCTTGGGCAAACCCTATTTCTGTTTCCCTCCACACTTTGTAAAACAAATTATTTTGTTTCTTATATATAAACAACTCAACTGAAAAAAGAATTAAAGAGAATAAAGCTAGCAAAAAATTTGATATTGTAACCTATATATATATATATATATACATGTCTGTGTATGCGTGTGATTTCTCTGTATCTGTATCAAACCTAAATTTGTCCTGTATATTCAATTTTATAAGAACATTAAGCTATTCATTTTACTAACTAGTCAAACCGAATTAAATGCATCTCTAATTGTTGATGATCAAATTGGACTAAAATTTAAAATCTTAAACCTTAAATTCTAAATCTTAAACTTGACCTATATTTTATAAAAACATGAATTTATTCAATTTACTAATTCTATAGTCAAACGGAATTAAATGAATCTCTAATTGTTGATAATGAAATGACTAAGGTTTAAAAATTTGAAACTTTAAATCCTAAATCCTAAATATTAAACTTGATCTATCAATTTAATTTTATAAAAACATGAATCTATTCATTTTACTAACTAGTCAAATCAAATCAAATGCACCTCTAATGGTTGATTATCAAAGGACTTAAATAAGTTTAAAATTTTGAATTATAATATAAATTTAAAGAGAATGAAAATAAATCTAAGAGAGTAAGAAGTTAATTTAACTCTGAATTATTTTTCAAGTGTAAAAAATTACTACAATTTAATTTTACATTTAAAAATTATTCAAAAATAAATTAAAAAATTACTACAATTTATTATATGGTGATTAACATATGCGTTTTTTTTTTTGGTATGGTCAATTGATATCAACAGTAACTAAAAAACTGGCATTTAATTTGTGCAAGTCCTAATCGCCTGAAAGTGAATAATTGAGAGAAAACAAATGCAGCATTTTCAGTGAAAAGCAATTGTGATGTTGAGTTTGTTCGCTTCAAGTTACATAGCACCTGACTTTTTGTGAGACGTCAATTTCACACAGTAGTTCGATAATAAAGAGGTGAACATCAAATTAATATTTAAAGAAGAAAAGTAGATGAAGATGTGCAACTACATAACATCAAGCACAAAACGAAATTCGGCAGATGGCTTTGTTACTTGTTAGTTAGCTCATCTAATTAGGCTGAGAAAGCAAAGCATTCAAATCCTTCTCTAACCCTTTAAAAGCCTCAACAACTAGGTTAGCTTTCTTCCTCTATCCATCGTAATGGCAATGGTGGAAGAAAAAGGCCCTGCAAAACACACACAGGATTATACTGAAGATGGTTCTGTGGATCTAAAAGGCAGACCAGTGTTGAGAGCAAAGACTGGAGGATGGAAAGCTTGTTCCTTCATAGTAGGTAATTAATAAACGCAGCCTATAAATTAAAACCTGGTATTTTCATGTACGACCATTGATATATGTAGTTATATAAATGCATGCGTTATAATAGGGTATGAAGTGTTCGAGAGGATGGCATACTATGGAATCTCAACGAACCTTGTGCTGTATTTAACGACGAAGCTGCATGAGGGCACTGTGAAATCTGCAAACAATGTTACCAACTGGGTGGGTTCTGTATGGATGATGCCTATTGCAGGGGCTTATATAGCAGACGCATATCTTGGCCGATA
Organism: Biancaea sappan; assembly: GCA_037074585.1. Taxonomy (NCBI): domain Eukaryota; kingdom Viridiplantae; phylum Streptophyta; class Magnoliopsida; order Fabales; family Fabaceae; genus Biancaea; species Biancaea sappan. The sequence goes on along the minus strand of CM073496.1, from coordinate 48,172,601 downwards.
TTGGACCTTTGTGTGTTCATCGCTCATTTATTTTTTGGTAAGAAAAAAAAATGACTTTTTATTTTTTTTTTCCATTTGAACATAATAATCTGTTGGAAAAGCATTATGGTGTTTGTATGTATTGTTTTGTTGTTGACTAAAGCCTCATTTTGGTCTACAGGGTGTTTTTCACTTTGATCCCTCACAAAAAGAGTATTTCAATCTGATCCCTCATAGAATTGCCTTATCAATTTGGTCCCTAACAGATAGAATATTTTCCAATTTGGTCCCTTAGAAATAAAATTATTATCAATAATGTCCTTATATTAATTTGCTACAAATAAAAGACCAAAACATCTTTGGTCCCTCATAGATGCCTTTTTTTTCCAAATTAGTCCCTCACAAATTGTCATTCTCAATTTGGTCCATTGTAGATTGATATGTTATCAATTCAATCCCTCATAAATTTTCACTCTCAATATGTTCCTTCACAAATTAATATTTTATTAATTTAGTCTCTCACATATTCTTATTTTCAATTTGTTCCCTCATAGATTTATATGTTATCAATTTAGTCCCTTCATCAAAAGTTGTGACCATCAAAAGTTATGGCCAGCGAAAAAGGACTAAATTGATAATATATCAATTTGTGAAGGATCAAACTGAGAATGAAAATAACTGAGGGGCTAAATTGATAACATATCAATTTATGAGGGATCAAAATGAGACCTTAGCCTCTAGTTGTCCAATAGCTCTAATTAAGAGAAGATGGTACCTTTTTTCTCCTTCTTCTTCTTCTTCTTGTTGTTGTGGTACAGGGGATGTGCTTGTTGACTCTATCAGTATCATTACCAGCACTGAGGCCACCACCATGCGATAAAGGCGTGAGAGAGGAGGATTGCAAGGCGGCGTCGCCATTGCAGGTGGGGATATTCTTCTGCGCATTGTACATCATCGCAGTAGGCACAGGTGGAACCAAGCCCAACATCTCAACCATGGGAGCAGACCAATTTGACGAGTTTGAGCCCAGAGAGAAATCCCAGAAGCTCTCCTTCTTCAACTGGTGGATGTTCAGCATCTTCTTCGGCACCCTTTTCTCCAACACTTTCTTGATTTACATACAAGACAACGTGGGCTGGGCCCTCGGGTATGGGCTTCCAACGGCTGGGCTCGCTGTTTCGGTGTTGGTGTTCTTGCTGGGTACTCCATTTTACAGGCACAAATTGCCCTCAGGCAGCCCTCTGAATAGGATAGCTCAGGTATTTGTGGCTGCTCTCAGAAAGCGGAAGGTGGCTGTGCCGGAAGATCCTAAACACCTTCATGACGTAACCATGCAAGAGTATGCACGAAATGGGAGACACAGAATTGATCACACCTCTTCCTTAAGGTTCAAATCTAATTACCACTCCATAAACCTTCCCAAAAGTTTATTCTTTGTCAACTTTATTTTATATCTTTTCTTATTTTTAATTCTACTTTAAGCCTAATGTTTAAATTGTTAATTACAAATGCTGATGAACTAATTTAATTGCTCATGTTAGTATCAACTTGTTTAGCAAAGTATGTCTTACATCGAATCTTATCTTGAAATAACAAAATTGCCTTCTATATATTCAAAAGAATTGAAAGGATAAACTGAATAATAGATTACAATTTATTCACTTGAAAATATTATATGACAAACATAAATTCTTTGACATGAGAATATTTCATATCACCATGACGTAAAATTTAAACTATTCATTTTGTACGATTAGACGGTCTATGTCAATGACTATTTTTTTTTTCATATATAAACTTGGATCATCCGATAACATAAAATGAATGATTTAAATCTCACGTCACGTTTATATCTAACATACAACGTATGTGTCTAATTGAATAAGTTAGTATTGATATATGTAATAAAGATAACCCTGTCGATATGAACTCTATGATACTTTTATGTTGTGATAAATAGAACATGAAGTGTATGATGTTGGGAAATGGGTGCAGATTCCTTGACAAAGCAGCAACAAAGACAGAGCAAACCTCACCATGGATGCTTTGTACAGTGACCCAAGTGGAAGAAACCAAGCAAATGATGAAAATGATTCCTATACTGGTTGCAACATTTATTCCAAGCATGGTAATAGCTCAAGGAAGCACCCTTTTCATCAGGCAAGGCACCACGCTCGACAGAAGCATGGGCCCACATTTTGACATACCGCCTGCTTGTCTTTCTGCTTTTGCAACCATCTTCATGCTCATCACCATAGTACTCTACGACCGTCTCTTTGTTCCCGCCACCAGAAAATACACAAACAACCCCAGAGGGATCACGTTGCTTCAGAGACTTGGCATTGGCCTTGTGTTGCACATCATTATCATGCTCATTGCTTGCTTCGCTGAGAGAAAGAGACTCAGTGTCGCAAGAGAAAAACAGCTTCTTGGGCAAAAGGATGTGATTCCTTTGAGTATATTCATCCTCCTCCCTCAGTTTGCTTTGGGAGGGGTTTCTGATGCCTTAGTGGAAGTTGCAAAGCTGGAGTTCTTCTATGATCAAGCACCAGAAGGCATGAAGAGTCTTGGGACGTCGTATTTCACGACCAGCCTGGGGATTGGACATTTTCTGAGTTCTTTCATTCTCTCGACTGTGGCGGATTTCACTCGGAGACATGGCCGAAGGGGATGGATTTTGGATAATCTGAACGTCTCGCATTTGGATTACTACTATGCATTCTTGGCCATACTCAGCTTTCTGAACTTGCTTTTCTTTTTGGTCGTTGCCAAGTCGTTTGTGTATAATGTTGATGCATCAGAAACCAAATCGGAGACGGAGATGGAAGTAGAATATTCACCCAAGAAATTTTCAGCTCAGGATACGACCGACCTAAGCATGCACTTCACACTGCCAGATGCTGCCAAATCCAACTAGGGCAAACCCCATTTCTTTCTTCACCTAAACCCTGTAAAACAAAGCTTCAGAATCAGATATATATATATATATATATATATATATATATGTATGTATGTCGTTCTGTAATTCAGTTTCTTTGCTTGGCAAAGAAAATCAATGAATGCAAGCTTTTTGTTGATGATTGAACAGCTCAGTTAGCATGTTTGATTTTCCACTGTATTTTTACACACCATAGTTTAAATTGTGTTAGCATAGTTTTTTCTTTTTAATAAAATAACTTGTTTAAAAGTTTTTGATTAAGTGATTTTATCCTTACTTCATAGTTTCGGTGAAAGTTTGTAAATTATGATTTATTTAAATTTAAGTTTCTCTAAAATTAATTATGCAAATCATATTTTGTTCGCATATAAGTTCATCTAACTGTTTTTTAAACATACACAAAGCCTAGAGATTTTAAGCACAAAGCAATCAAATATAAGAAAATCCAAAATACCAGAAAGAAAATAAAATAAGAAAAAAACCATCATCATGAACATAGTTGGCAGTGTCAAAAAATGCCAAATATTGTGGACTAACCTTGTTGGCTTATATTTGGATAGGTTTAGACATTTTTTTGGGCCTACCACCTAAACAAGTAAGGCCTGTGAGCTGGCTCATTTTTATTTTTTCACATAATTATATTATTTAGTATATAAAATAATTTTACTTTATTATTTATATTTTATAACAATATATTTAATAATTATAATAAATTTAGATATAAAAATTTTTGTAATTTTTTAAAAATAAATATAAATTTTTTAAATTTAAATATAATATAATTAATTTAAAAAAATATGAAAAATAAAAATTATTTATTATTTAAAAATATTAAAAAAAATAATATTTTACATGTATAAATTGTAATTCAATAAAAAAAATTATTAAATTTTTACTAAAATAATTTTAATATTATATTATTTAAATATAAAAATTTTGTAACAAAAAAAAATTAACCCACAAGGCATAGATAGGCTTGGACATCATATTCCAAGTCCGTCCAAAAACCAATCAACTCACGCCTAGCATGTTTTCAGTGTTAAACATAATAACCACGTAACAATAGCATATAAAATATCTGAAATTTTTTTTAGCAGAATTCTTTCTTTTGGTTTTCATGTTTTTAGATTCTTTTCATTTGAAATTTTTGAAATGAAAAATAATTCTGTACTATTATATTATTTAATATTTCGCATTTCAATAAATAAGCGCCGGGAAATATCAACGTTCCTTGCGGTTGCTCAAACCGTCACTAACGGACTATGATGGCGGTTTTTTTTTTTTAATATATCTGCGATTGTCAGATTTCCCTCCCAAATTTTAGACCCAATTTCTTGCACCCGCTCTTTTTCAGTTTTCCCTCTCCCTGCGTTTCAGATTTCCCACTATATTTTCTTCTGCATTGAGACGCAATTTGTTTTCCTGCAGTTGTTCTTTGCATAAGCAGCAGAAAGAAATCATTTTCTTTGCATAAACACCAGAAAGAAGACGCTATTTTGCAGCAAAGGAACTTTTGCCTGAAAGAGGTAACTTTGAATCCCTTTCTTCTCATTTGGCCGAAAGAAGTAATACCTTTCTTCCGTAGCATTTAATGTACTGAGTATGATATGAATATTTTCTTAAATTTCTTCTTCTTTTTTTTTTCTTTTGAATGTTCCTGTCATATGTTGCTTTTCAATTTGGCTACAACCTGATAATGTTATCGCAGGTTCCTGTCATATATATATATATATATAGAGAGAGAGAGAGAGAGAGAGAGAGAAGAAGAAGAAGAAGAAGAAGAAGAAGAAGAAGAAGAAGAAGCTTCCTTATGATCACAGATTGATGTCAATCAAAAAATTATAATTTGTATTGTGTTAGAGAAGCTAATCATGGACTAATAAAACATTTGTTGCTATTGATCCTTAAGTTCTATACGCACCACAAATAGTTAAGCTTTTTCTGTTTCTATTGAGTTTGATGAGCAAAGTTAGAGCTATATGCATGTCCTTATATAGTTAAGGTCTTCATACATGCTCTGGGATATGTCAATCTTTGAATAGATTATTTTTTTATTGTCTTTTTAAATGGTAGATGGTATAGCTGGTTAGGTGGCTGTAAATATATTCTGCACCTTTCTGACTTCCATGGTTTAGCTGATTCAATAGATTACACAATTTTTCGACAAACTCTACATATATTTCTTAATTTCAACTTTCTATATCACATTGATGCTTATGTGTTGGAGGGTAGAATACTATAATTGCAATTTTTTCTTTCTAAGGTTTGAGTTGTTAGGTCTTGTATTATAGATTGCTAAGTTCTTACTGTTTTGCTTATGACATACAATTATTAATCAGCAAGTAAGTATCATTTGGATTGAATGAGTCTTTTGTAGGTTTCCAGCCTTCAAGAAATGCCTCGTTGGTAATATATGAGTTTAATCCGAATTGTGTTTAACAATGAACCTGGATAATAAGTTTGATCATATTCAATCAGAAAGAAACAGAGGGAGTAGACCAGGGGAAGCCAAAAAAAAAAAAAAACACTTTGTTTTCGTTTTTTTTTTTTTCTGGTTTTGGTTCCATGTTCTTTTATCCCAAATTATACATGTTCAAATTATTAATACCATATGCTGCTAATGTAACTTTAAGAAACTAGAAATGTAAAAATAAAACAAGGTTGTCAGAAGAAAAATAAAAAACAAGAGAAAGTCCTTGTATCATAGAAAATGTTTATAAATGGGCAAAACATTGAAACAGAAACAGAAAGCCATCTGCAACATAACTGAATCCTTGTGAACTAGGCTGTCACTTGTGAAAAGGACATGAATTGGAGCAGAAACTTGATAGTAAATATATTACACTAGATAATCTAAAACATTTACCCTACGCCATAAATTATCTGTGCACTGATTTTGACACAAGTAACTTATAAAAATTAAATCTGTGTTGATATGTTCCCCTTAAAATGATAAGTTAGTGTCTCCAAAGGAAGAATCAGATTGCATTAAGGGCCTAAATGGTTAGCTTCTGTGCAATGATTTTGACCAAACAACATTGGAATGCCCACTCTTTTGTTAATACCAATATTTTTAAAATTGAACCGGTGGAGTCACTGGTTCAAAATTCAGTGGCCAGACCGTGGTCGAACTGTAGTCGAATCGGTAATAATTAAAAAATATTAAAAATATACATAATTTAAAATATTAAAAAAATATATAATTTAAAATATTAAAATACTTAATATAATTGATAATTCATAACAATAAGTGAAGGAAATAAAAAAATTAATCCATAATTGATAATTCATCACAACTCATAATATCCACAATTTCAAATTAAGTAAAATAGTCTTGTAAAAAAGTGAATAAGTCCCATATTGTTTAAAACAAGAAGGAAAAAATGCTTTATATACTAATATATGTTAATAGGCTTATTAGAGGCTAAGGGAAGTGGTGAGTTCACACGCTCACAATTTCATGTCAATGTAGTGCAAATTGTCCAATCTACCCTCTATGCGCATGTGATAAAGTGGATTCGAAACAAAAAAAAAAAAGTAAAAACCGATTCAACCTTCAGATCGACCGGTTCAACACCGGTCGAACCACTGGCCGGTCTAATGGCCAAACTGGACCGGCCGGTCCGGTCCGGTTAGGCAATCAATGGTTAATACTTAAAAGCTATCTAATAATATCATTTGCTAACTATGTATTCACTGTTTAAAAAAGAGAAAATTAAAATCTAAATTGGTTGTTCTCTAGTTTCAAAGAAATAAGTAGCGCATTCTAATCAGTGGATGTTGATAAATGACTAATAAGAATTAAATTGAAGATCTTTTGTATTGAGAGATCTTGAACTTAGTAATTGATTTAGTACTTGTAGATATAATTGTATGTAGTGAATATTATATTTTAAGTCCGGCTTGAGTGGGGGGCCTAATCTTAAGGTCTAAATTCTGTCGGCTTAATTATCATATCATCTTTTAAAAATAATGTGATACTAGTAACTTATTGCTATCCTGACAAAGGTAATTTTGACTTTCCTTTAGTACATTATATAGATGTCTACCTCCAACCATTGATTCAAGAATTGAAGGAGTTGTTGAGTGATGGGTTGGGAAAGCATAACTCTTCATCTTAGCTAACATGTTACTTTCAGTGCCTGCTTTATTTTTTATCATGTCACTTCCCTTGTTTAAATTTACCTTGGTTATTTCCATTAAAAAAACATTAACTTGGTTATGTTTCTTGGAATATAAAATTTATGAATTTGGAATTGGTTGATGGTTGTAAATGATTTGTATGGTATTTGGATAACTAATATCTTGAAAGGGTGTAATTTCAAAGTGCTATTAGCAGTATCAAAGTACTGTTATGTTATGCTTAAAATGTGACAGCATGAATTATTTTGAACTAGTATAATTTAAAATCAAGTAATATTGTCATTACAAGTTTGAAAATTGGTGAGTAGAAAATAATAGATTTATTTAACATTATTTCGTAATCATTGTCATTCTTATTTTGGAGATTTCTTCTTGTTCTTTTTAGTTATGCCGAGGGCTAAAAGACATAAGAGATTCAAATACACCAGCAATCACATCAATATTCACACCAGCAACTGCAACAACACAACGCCAACAACTAGTCCAGATTTACCTAATGCACATGCACAGCAACAAGAAACAACACCTCTTGCTAGTAATCTTACAAACTCATCCATCCCAAATGATCGTCAATCCAACAGATATTGGACAGTAGATGTGATTAGTAAGTATGATTTATATATTGTCAATTGTGTCTTTTTTACATATAAGATTCACTAACATCATATTTACTCTACTTAATAGATGGTGAAGGTGTTGTGAAGAAAGCTCAGTTGAAGGCACTAGATATTTGGGTGATGCCAACAGGACAACGCATAGTCCTTCATTTCAATCAATCTGGCCAACCTGTAGGTGAAGCAGCTGGCATCTTGGGTGGCTTTATAGGACCAGTAGCATCAGATGTAACGTTGTTTCCTATTAGCTATCAGAACTGGAGAAAGGTTCCAATTAGTGACAAAGAGAAGTGTTATAAAGAAAATATAAAGGTAATGAATATTGTATTTTCTTTTAATGAGTTATAAAATTAGTATCTAATTTAATCAGTGTCATTTGTTATGCTACGAAGGAAAAATTCCATTTCCAAGATGATGTTGGGAAGCGCTGGATATTAGGGAGTATTGCAAAGCACTGGAGAGACCATCGTTCTTACTTGTTTAAAGAATTTTATAAACAAGACCGAAGTAGAGAGGATAATATTTTGGCACATCCTGAATGGATTCCACAAGACATGTGGAAAGCTTTTATTGATTATCGGTTACATCCAAATACAATAGTAAACTCATCTTATTTCAGTTTTACTAATATTGTTAATGGTACTAAAACTTTGCTTACTTACATTACAGAAGATGGTTAAAACCAACATTGCAAATAGAAAGTTGGTAACTCCACATACAGGAGGAATTAAAAGCTTTGCTAGGAAGCGACATGAGATGGTAAGAGTACATCCATATGTCTTGAACAATAAAATTGTTTAAATGTAACATTTATTTATTATGTTAGGAAACAATGATTGGAAAGCCTGTGAGTCCAGGTGCCTTGTATATTAAAATGCATAAGAGAGTAGATGGATCGTATGTTAATGAAGAAGCTAGGATTATTAGTGAGTTTGATATATTTATATTATCTTTATTTATTATTGTTTTTTTGTGATATTGATAATTTAGTTATTTTGTTTGTAGGAAAAAATTTTTAATCTTGAGTTGCAAAAAGGTTTATCCTCAATAATTGGCCATCAAGATTTTCTTGCACAAGTATTAGGTCCAGAGCACTCAGGTAGGGTTCGAGGCTTAAGATTTGGACCCACCCCATCTCAAATCTTTAACCTAACTACTCAGAGGTCAAGTAAGATTAATTTGGCTCCTGATGTTGGTGGTAGTGTTTCCACTGAAAGAATGGCACAATTAGAATCTCAACTGCAGTCTAAGGATAAGCGAATAAAGACATTGGAGAATTTCATGCAATATATGTTCAAACGATTTTTCAAAGATGCGCCAGTACCACCAGAATTTGCGTCGTTAATAAATTCTGGGGTAAATTGTTTATAATTATTTTATAATTGGTGAATTTATATTAACATCTTTATTTTGGAATTTAACATTACATTTTTTTGTCAGGAAAATGCAGGTGATGCACATCCTTTATCATCATCAAGCCATTCTTCAAATAGTTATAGAACTGATTAGCATATGTACATTTTGCATTTAGAAATATCTAAATTATGGGCAACTTTTTTAAAATATTGCACCTTTGGTACATTTTATTTTAATTAAACCACATGACTTTTAATTTTAGCATTGTGTTTCAATAATATTTTAATAGTTATATGTTTAATTTAAAGAAAAATTATTTACAATTGTTAATTAGCAGTGATTTTAAAGATCACTGATAATAAAATTATAAGTATATATAATAAATATTTTATTATTTTGTGTTATATTTTTTGAATCAACAACAACAACAATAATAATAATAAGATTTAAGGCACCCTGGCCTTAAATTTTATTATTACTATCATTTTAAAAAATATCAAAAATTTGAAAAAAAAAATGCTGCAAAATATTAGCAGTAATTATGCCTTAGAAAGAATTGCTAACAAATGCTTGTGAATTGTGATATCTGTATTCGTGGCAAGTTTTTAACTGCCGTTAATAAACCACTGTAAATTACTTTTTTTTTTGGGTAGTAAATTACTTGTTATGTGGCATAGTCATTTTAAAAAAAAAGGTCAACTTAATATTTTAATGTCATATTTTAAAAGACAAAAATGCAAGAGCCTTCTTACGGTAATTTTAGAATTTGACTATAGATATCTTCAATTTATAACTGTAACACAACAATTTTTTTTGGTCTAAAATCTTAATATTATTTAACCATATATGGTAAAAGCCAAATCAGTGAAACTTGTTGCAAACAAGGATATTTTCTTTGTCAGTTTTTATATTTTTAAAGCAAAAAAAGCCTTTTTTGTTTATCATAGGTGAATTGTAGTTTTTGCTAATTCAATCTCTTTTAATTTCTGTAGACAAATAATGTTAAAACTTTGAATGAAAAAATTGATGAGAAGCTAAATTACACAAAAATAAAAATTTAGAAATCTGTAATCAATTTTTAAGTTAAAGAGGTAAATTATAAAACATTTCAAAATGAGAAGAATTATTTATTCTAACCTATTAAAATAAAATAAAATAATTATAAAATTTAAGTTGTCAACATAAATCAGAAGTTTTATACAAATGCGCACACCATGCGTCTAGTCATTTAAAAATTAAATAACACACATAAGAGATGGTGTCTTTGTATTTGTCGGTGTGTGCAAGTGGCATAACTCTTTCCATTATTATTTTTAAAGAAGTTGACTCTAAATAAGATCAGAAAAGGGACTGCTCCATATTAACTAATATCTCACCCGAGGGGTGATTATGAGATGAAGCCGCCAAAAACCAATTTAAAGCAAAACTTGGGGTCTATGGTCTACCTGTTTAAGCCTTTAGACCTCTCTTCACTAACGTCTTCCTGCATGAAAGGATAGAAGCTCTGTCACAATCTTCGGCACAAAACCACGGTAGCTATCCTTTATCTGTCTTAATGAAGGTCAAGCTCGACGTCTTCTCCAACATCTTGGCCTCCTTTGCCAACAGAATCTTCAATCCGAATGCTGAATTCATCAACTAGTTTGTTAATCAGAGACTCATCTGATTTTAATTTAGTCTCCTTGGAATTTTCTCGTACCCCACCCACGGAAGATGTTAGAGACAATAATTCATCATGTTCTGCATCAGTTTCTTTTTCAGATTCAGCATTCTTCGATTGTACTTCAGTGCTTTCATCAACAAAATCTCTCTTTCTTTCTGTAAGACCCAATGATTCTTCTATGTTCAGCGAGACCATTTCTGAATCGGTAGCAATTTCTGACTGATCTTCGGCAACCTCATCTTCCTCTACACCTACGTCATTCTCTGAAGAACTTATATAATCTCCCCGAGAAAAATCACCGGCATGTGCGGATTGGTTCTCATGCTCCTTAGGGGAAAATTTTGTTTTCTCAATCTCCAGCAGCATTTGGATCGTCTGAGTAGCAGCATCTATGGCCCATCCATCGTTATCAACGTCTCTGAAATGGAACATGAGAACATCAGAAGAAGAAAGGTTGCACTGGGAAAGCACCGATTATGAGAAAGCATTACCTGAAAGGATCAACACCAGCCGAAATAAAGGTTGATTTCATGAGGGTGAGAATTCGCAAAGGGTCATTATAAAAATACCCTTCATGCATTCCAATTTCCACTAGGAATTGCACATCCAAAACAAACTGCTCAAGGAGGAAGGAAAAAGTGAATGGCTTTTTAGAAGATTGGAAATCACAACTGTAAGTTGCTTCTTCACACCTAGTAAGCTCTTGCATGTTTCACAATCTAATTTTTTATATGAGAACTAATTTTCCATCCTAGTCAGCAGGTCCAAATAGCAGGAAAACATCACTTTAATCATCCGACACTTCGGGAATCAACTATTGGATTGAAATATATTGGTGTGCAATTGTGCATTGTCTACATTTTACGAATATTAGCATCAAAACGAAAAATATGTGAATATGCGAATAATCCTAGGGAAAGATTAAATATGGCTACAGCTTGCGACAATCAAATGCAAAGCTGCTGAAACTCTCAAGCATAGACTGAAAAATTAACAGAGGAGACGGGGGAAAATTGACAAACCTGCTGGAAGTCATCAGGTCCTAATCTCATATACTCTTCTGTACTTGCAAGGATGTCTTTGTTTTGGGAAACCCAAATAAATGTCGACTCCATGATCTCTCTCATTAAACCCATCAACCAATCCACTTCAGAAACTATTTCTTCAGCAAGTTGTTCTAATTTCCTCAGTTCTAGAAATAAAATCTTGCCAGGACAGATTAAGAAAAAAAAAAATATCAGAGTACTTATAAAATATTACATAAGCTTCTTGGAATACAAAAACAGATAGCAGCTTCTTTGCATTTTCCTCTAGCTATTTGTGCCATTTTACTAGTTCCAGCATCTTTCTCTAACAGTTTTGAAAATTTTATAAAGGAAGCTTCAGAAGTGCTGAAGTATACGATGAACTTGAGCATTATAAATTCAGCTTTCTCTGAACAACCCTTCGTCTTTTACTTTATCTCTCGAGTTCATAGTAGGTGATAATATATTCATTACGCTAAGAAATTTCGGAAAATCATATGGGAAAGACATACCTGAAAGACACCAGAGGGCATTAGACTGCGAATCGTTTTAGCATCACGATGGTCATTATCGTGAAAGGCTAGAGTAAGTTCATGGCTTCTATAAGCAGATAGCACTCTGAGTATGAACTGCTGACAGAATTTATGTCTCAGCTTATTAGAACCCTCTTCTATAAACAACAGAAAATCATCAAGCTCTTTCTGCCAATAAGCGACTGAACGGTTTTCCATTAAGTGTGAATCTATGTGATCGGTGCCACTAAAGATAATCTTAACTATGTTATGGAGAAACTGTTCTATCGTTGACAGATTTGCCAGAATAGAAACCTGTTTTGGCACTGACTCAGCTAACTTGATTCTTGAAGCACCTTTCTCTGTTACACTTCCGTCATATATGAGAGCTCGTTCAAGTAAAACAATATACTCTGAGAAGAGTTTTCTGAGCCCACTAATGACTGAACTTCCCAATTGAAGGCCAACCAAGGGAGAAATATCTTCTACGATGGCCTGATTAAAAACGCAAACACTGAAATATGTTATATTTGCCATCAGAGTACCAAATCAAAAAATTAAAAAAAAAATCCAAAATAATTAGAGAGCAATAAGAAACCTGTAATAGTGTCAGAAACTTCCGGCCACTGGTAGTTAGCAGGCAATACTCCGGTTGTTGCCCAGCAGCCAGAGACAGTGATCCTCCACCAAAAATTCCAGACACAAGATATCTCTCTAGAACCCAAGGGTCACTTGCGGAGAAGATGGCAATCACTTTCTTAAAATGGTTTATATGTAGAAGTAAAACTTCTTCCATGCAGGGGCATAGATGCCTTACCAAGTATGGTCGCAACACTAGATTTTGATTTTCTAACAAAGAACAATACGAGACTGCAAACTGCACAGCTGTTATGGCAGTGAACAAACCACCATTTATCTCTGAGATGCTTTTAACATATTTGTCCAAGCAAGTAATGAATGATTTTGTTTCTTCGCATGCCCACTGCATAAGCTTAGAGGCATTAGATGAATTTTCTCCAAATAATGTCACAAAGCTCTTTGCCGCTTGTGAAATCATAGAAAACACAAATCTTGCAAGTTCTCTGATGTATATCCCATTGGAAGATGATTTTGACCACTGCAAATTATGAGTTCCGCTAGCAATACGCAAATGGTAATGTTTAAACAACAGACGGACAGTAAGTTGACTATCCCCGAGCCTGTGAAGTCCAGCTAGTGCCTTTTGGAACTCCATTCCCGCTGTTTTTGAATTCTCAGCTATCAGCGTCAATTGGCGTATAAGGGCGGACTTTCTCTCAGAAATCACAGATTTGTATGACTGAATCTCACTGTGCGAAGGATAGTCTTCCAATTGAATATTTTCATAATATTGATCTGCCGATTCCAAGAGGTCCAGTGCCTCGTCTATCCTGTTTTCTACCAGATAAATATCCAGCTTCTCTGAAACATCATTAGTATGAACTTCTAATTCGCTGGGAGAAGATAGCAAAGCATCTATATGATCTTCAACGATTGAGTTTGTGATCTCTGCTGACAGTATCTTTGGATATATGCCATCTATAAGGTTCTTAACTAGTCTTTTATGGGCTACAAAATGATTTTCTAGATGCACAATTTCATTTTCAATTCCTTTCACTTCCTCTAGTATTCTGCATATATCAGAGCGTGTCTCAACCTTGTATTCTAATAAACCATCATAAAATATATTAAGAATTTCAAATTTGCAGCTCTACGAGATTAAATGCTCTTAAATCATGAAGCATATCTTCCTGGCGCTAAATATGAAAATTAGTTCACATTTCAATGGAAATGAGATAAGCAAGATCTAACGTAAGCCTTAAGCCTATGACATGACATTGAACACAAACACAACTAATCACATTGGATCTCACGTAAACCTTGATTCCATTTATTGGAAATAAATGGAAACGGAGATTTAAAAAAAAAATTACCTAACAAAAGCCGAATAATTAGCAAAAATATTTATCTGCAATTCTTCACTTGCTTCTGCCTTAAGCTCCAGAAGTTCAGAACAGAGATGCTTGATGCCCTATCATTAACAAACACATTAGTTTGTTTGGGAAAGAAACAATGATTCAATTGAACAAAGAGTTTAAAAATTCAACCCTTCCAGTAATGGACTCAATCTCAGACTCGCTATCTCTGTCGCTCGAAACCGAAGAAACGAAGGAGCTGGGCTCTGAATGCACTGAACTTTGAAATTCATGGTGATCTCTGAAGTGGAACTTGGAAGATTCCATGAAAAATGCTGTCGGAGTAACAAACGCAAAAGCAGAAGCAATGCCTTCGTGAATTGTAACGTGAAATGAATTGAACTAAAAAACTGCGTGAGATTGAGAAGATCAAGCATTTGTAGATCTCTCTCGTCGTCGTATTGCGGGACGACCATCTTTGGTTTTTCCGATTGAAACCGTGGGATCTGAGAACACCAAAACTATCGAACTATCTGTTTGTTTTTGTTCTTGGCGCCACATTACCGATTTCATTATCATTATCTAAAAATAAATAAATAAGTAGACTAAAGATATAATAAATTTAAGATATATGGCATGGATTAAGAAATTAGAATCCGCCTAAATAAATATCATAAATTGTTTGAATGCCCTTCTTTATAATTTGTAAAATTATCCTAGTTGACAAAGATATATTAAAAACTTAGAATTTCAAGTTATATAATTTTGTTCTGTGAAATAAATATTTTCGGTGATTTGAAATTCTATATAAATTTTACAATAATAATTATTAAAAATTATGTCATCTATGTATAAATCATGTTAAATTTCATTTCACCGTAAACATTATTTGAAAGGTTAATTATCTTTTATATATATATTTTTACTTAACTTTTAATTTAGTCTTTATAATTTAAAATTATGTAACTAAATTTTTATAGTTTACAAATTATTTAACTTAAATGTAATTATTAAATTTTTATCAATATATATTAAATTTTTATTAACATGGTCAGTTATGTCATTACATTTTGCACATTTTGAAAAGAAACAGCAGCAAATAGCAATACAGAGTCAAGGACGTACAAACCTGGCGCCTGATTCCAAAGAACTCTAGGGACCTTTAATTTCACTATTATACTATAAACGAAGATGATGTTTTGAAATGTATTGGTTAGAGAAAGAATGTTCTCCCAATTTTACTCTATTATTTATACACATGAATTAATTTTACTCAAATACTTTTTCATTCTATTGTTTACTTTGAGTCTTAATTTTGTACCTAATATTTTTTTTTTTTATCAATCAGTCTCATATATTTCTTTTTTGTTTTAATTTATCTTTAAAACTAATATCATTAATAAAATTGATGAAAAATATTAACGTATATTCCTCTAAATAACATGTATACTCTTTCAATATGACATATCAAACGTTTAATAACTAAAACAAATTAATATGACACGTTGATTGTGGACATGTCACACGAAAAAATCTACGTCAACATTTTTTATCAACTGTGTTAACAATATTAGTTTTAAGGACTAAAATGAAATAAAAAAGAAACATGCGAAACAAAATTAACACAACAAAAATATTAAAGATAAAATTAAAACTTAAAATAAACGTAAATATAGAAAATGTATTTATGTATACGATACATAAATTATTCATGACTCAAATTCAATGGTGCATTGTTAACTGTTGAATAAAAAGATTTGAATAGTAGAACTATAACAAATAATAAAATAACTTATAAAAGAAAACAATATTCTCACAGCCAAGCGCAAATAATTTCTTCTCCTCCTCATTTTCCAAGGGGAATATCTTTCCAAAAACAAAATCTGTGATAAGCTTTGAACATTGAAATCGTTGCAGGAGTGAAATCAACGAGCGAGTCGAGTGGTGATTAGCTTGCATCATTTTTAAGCATTCATGTTCGATGTTTCCCCAAACCCCTTTTTTTCTAAAGAATAATATAGTTGGCAAATCAGTGTCTAAGGCCATTTTTCTGAGAATCGATTGGATACATCTTCAGCTAAAAAATAATAGAGGAACACAGGTACTTATAACCTATCCTTTAATTTAACTCCAATCTAATTAGGCGTGAGACCGACCAATAATTGCAGGCTGGGCCCAAAATTATGTACCTACTTGCAAGATTTGCTGATAATGCTTGAAATTATGAGCTCCTTAATTAGAACAGGTGATTGCAATGTTCAATCTGTTTGAAACAATCTGTCAAACTAATCATCATCACACTTCCTTTTCATGCCAACTTTGTGGGACCTCTATCACCATCATGTTATATATACAGATAAAGTTAAAGAAAAAAAGTTTTTAGGGTATCTAAGCAATTGCAACACTTGTAAACGCCAGAGCACTGAGTTGCTAATCCAAAAGCTTTTGGCGCATGCCATGTGTGGACTTTGTGTGCAAATGTTAGGAGTAAAATTACAGTGCAGCGATGAACAAGAAACCCAGTTTGTATATGATAACAAAGAAGTTTAAAAATGTCACACAATTATGGTTAAAGAGCTTATATAGGAGGGCAAGCAGAGCCTAGAAAATTGATATGTATCAGAAAAACCCGAGCTAGCTAGCTCCTCTTTTTAATCTCGAACAGATATTTGAGCTCCATGTGACACCTTTTGTCGTCATCTTCAAACTGTAAAACACCAGACCAAAAGGAGATTGCATAACAACGTTAAGCATGGTGTAGTGTGCAGAAATCATGAACAAGGCATGAAAATGCGAAAGTGATATTATATATATACGTGTGTGTGTGCGTGTATACTTTCTCGCACCTTAAGTATGGCTGAGTAAACCCCTCTTGCAAAAGCACCAGATGGAGTAATCTCCTCATTCAAGGCATGCTCATAAGGTTCTTTCTGAGGAGCAAAAGTACCCAGCATTCCTTTGCTCTCATCAACTGAAAACATGAGAAACAGATCACTGCATAACATGCATGTTTTGTCCTCAACAATGTGAATATGAGTATATGACCTACAAAGCTGCGAGAGGTCCTCAATATTGTCCTAATAATCAGGTAGAAACACATGACAGTAACTAGATTGATAAATCATATTTCCAGTCAAACCCAAGGTCCAATTTCATAAAGCCTGAATCTAACCTCATGAAATACTCCAAATGCCATTTAGCATATCTTACTAACCGTAAACTCTTCACCTAGCAGGAAGGTGGGGCTGCTTGAAGTAATTACTACCATTACTTGCAAGGCGCTTGGATGTTGTAGGATATTTGCATTGGTTAATAGTAATGTTACAAACTGAGGATTAAGTAAGAAGAAAGAGTATTGGTGTACCTTGAAGCCCAGCTTTCCAGACAGTGTTGGAGTAAGTGAGGCCTGATACAATGTTGTGGAGAACACTGAACTTAAGCTTAAGCTGGTAGCGAGACTTCTCCCTCAGAGTGAATAGGATTCGACCATTTTGGTTTTCGTCGACAGGCAGAGGAGTAACAATTTCACCAAAGTCATCACACACAATTCCAATGGAGTGGAATCTCACTTCAGCATCCATTTGCCCTATTCGTTATTGCCAACCAAACAGATTAAAATACAGAAAACCCCAAAATTACCATAAACCATGAACAAAATCCACACACAAACCGTCTATGTCACTTTCCAAGCAACCCAGTAGCTTCTCCTTCCACCTCCTCAGGCTCTCGTCCTCCTGCAAACCCAATTAATTGCTCTCACAAATCAGATTAGATTACGAATATGCGAAAACTTTCAGAACAACCAAGAAGAAGACTAAATGGAGAAGGAAGAGGGAGAAAATGAGAAGAAGAGAACCTTGTCACGTTCGATCTGGTCCTTGAGAGGCACAGGAGGAGCAGGAACGAAAGTATTTGAAACCCCAACAATTTTGTGATCCTCGGCTGCTTCTTCTTCTTCTTCTTCCTCGTCCTCCTCCTCTGCTTCCTCGTGGTGTTGGTTTGGATTTTCAG
Organism: Biancaea sappan; assembly: GCA_037074585.1. NCBI lineage: Eukaryota > Viridiplantae > Streptophyta > Magnoliopsida > Fabales > Fabaceae > Biancaea > Biancaea sappan. The sequence continues at coordinate 48,154,426 of CM073496.1, read as the reverse complement.
ACATTTCTGGTCTGGTTTCGTGAAGCCCAGATGATGGACCGGCAGCTTCCTCAGCTCTCTTCAAGTTCCCACCTTCCATCTCTTTCTGTAAACTTTCCCACACAATATTCAAATGAAAAGGGAAGGGAAGACAGGGAGGGAGTCAAATGGGCTCGTATGTATACGAAGACACGGCCTCTTTTCTCGAACAAATAAGTGTCTTTTGGCTGCCTTGTCTTTTTTTGTCTGTTTCAGCATTTCCTTTAACTCCTGTCCCAGCTTTGTCGGCGCATTCGTTGATTAGTAAACTTCACTGGCCCTGATAATAGTGAATAGTGTGGAAATTTGAAAATACTGCAAATCTGCAATCTTGAAATTTTTTTTGGAACAATCATTCAAACACTAAATGAGTATTGAATAATTTAAATTCAATTCGAATAAGATTATAATAAACAACAAAATTCTTTTAACTAAATTTTAAAGTAATATTTCTAAAAACTTAAACTCGACACTTTTAGTTAAACTAAGATAAAACTTTTTCAAAAAAACTTGAACTTAAAACATTTAGACCCCTTTTAGTATTTAAGAAAGGGTATGAATAGAAAGGAAGTAAAAAAATGGAAATGAATAGAAAATAGAAAAGGGAAAAGGAAAACCAAAAAAAAAAATTTAGTATGAGAAGGAAAATAGAACATGAATGAATATGTTAGTGTATTTGGTATATATTTTTTTAAGAGAGAAGAAAAAAAATAGGAGGAAATGACTAAATTACCCTTAAATTCTTTGTCCTAATTTTAAATCAAAACACCCTCAATCACCCGTGCTGTCATGAAACTCCCACTCGCCCAACGAAGCTATCGTGAACTTCCCTCCCACCCAGCGAAGCACTTCGACAACCTGAGCCCTAAGCTCCTCTTCTTCGACGCCGATAACTACAGCTTCTCTTCATCTTTATTGTATTTGTGTTCAAGTAAGTGATTCAATAGAGTTTATGGATTTTTTTTTTCTCTTTGTCTTAGCTATAACTATCAGAAACCCAAACTTTCATTTGCTACTGCATTAAGATTTTCATCAATGTTCTAGGCTTTGAGAAGGATTTTTAGTTTGAATTACGCTAAGATTCTTGCATTAAGGGCATTAAGCTGGTTATTAAATTGGTACCTAGTAACTACCATATATATATATATATAAGCTTTTCATGCAATATGAGTGTCGTCATGCTTGCAACTTCGAAATGTCAACATCAAGTGTCAGGGAATAGTGCTAGCAAAGATTGTATTTAATTGCACACCAGAACATGCAAGGACGGAAAACCTGCTAGCATCAAAATATCTTACTCCGGCAACAACCTAGCTTGAGTGTATGCCACGTGTGCTAGGGAACGATGTCGATTCTTTCAATGGGTAAAGATAGAAAAGACAAGTGATGGGGAATCAAAAGTTAGTTAACACTGCATAGATAATCATATCACAAATGATCATGTCACACCCCTTGAAATTGATATGGCTGGGATGAAAAGTGATATGGCTGGGGTAAAAAGTGATGCAGTCGGGCTAAAAAATGACATAGCTAGGATGAAAAGTGAAATGGTCGGGTCGAACATGCCATCGTACGGGAATAGGATAGGAGTGATTGTAGTGATTCTGCTATTGTTATTTGTGTTGTATCTTAAAGCCTAACAAAACCTGTAAAATGTATTTATGTAACCTATGAACTATTTTGTGATGTCAATGGAAGTTACTTTTTATGGTATATGCAATTGTTTGGTTTAGTGAAGACTGCTGTATTGTTTAACAAAGAATTGTACTGCTATTGTATAACAATGGGAATCTCTAAAAGTTGTGAACTCAAGTGGTGTAAACTATTATGGTAATAACAAGATAAAAGTTTGGGTATTGAAACATGGGTCAAAGTTATTTTTGCCATTACATACTATTCTCAACATAATAACAAAAATATATGAAAGTAATTCAGAGCAGCAGCAGAAATATAGATAATCAATCATAACCATATATCTAGTAAATTATAATCCAAGGTTACAAAATATAAAGCTGATAAAGATCTAATTTTAGTCCATTACAAAATAACATAATATTATAAGGCATAAATCTTCTCCCCCTTTGTCATCAACAAAAAATAGGGGTCTTCAATCCTCAGTTACTTAGTCTTAGCGATTAAGATCATGTATCATATCCTTGAGTTGTCGAATCTCTGAGGCTGTGGTTACTTCCAAGGAGGTTAGTCGAGTGTTCATAGACTCCATCAAACTCAACATATGGTTGGAATTATGCAACAGATCACTAAGCATACGATATGATGGATCAGTTGATGTAGAAAGACTGGCTGCATCTGCTTCAGCTTCTTCTTCTACTTCTTCAATATTTTCTTTTGCTACTCCCATATCTTATTCTTGTCTTTCCTGGGCCCTTTTCATAGTTAAGTTTTCTGGTATGCGTCTCCATTCATTATCAACCAACTCAAAGTTCATCCGCCTTAGGGAATTGCAATCAATAATGTGGTGGGTTTCATTATATTGAAGTGATAGTTGATTTTGTAGTGCTTAACAACTTTGGAGACGATTTCGGCATATGGCAAGGGTGACTTTTGATTTGTAAAACAGGAGGCCATGCGCTGCATAATGAAATATGGAATGTTGAATTGAGTCTCCTTTAAAATACAAGTCATAATGAAGAACTCAGATTCCACCAACCCAATTGCCTGGTTTGTTAACCAAAACATGTGTGCTAGTACTTAGCAGCAATCTATCATTGGCATTCATACTACCAATTTTAATTCCTTGACCAGAAGACTCATCTTCCCTATTGATGGTCTTACAGGTTTTCTCTTTGCTGTAAAGAGTAAAATTCAAAGAGTGATGATTATCAGTGAAGCACAAAACATCACTCTCAGGTGGTGGAATACCAATAATCTCAACAAGTTTATCTTCTTGAATAAGAATTTTTGTTCTTCTGACCTCAGCAATAAAGAGTTTATCTCTAGGTCTATACTCAAAAGTGGTGTAAAATACTTTCACTACCTCATCAAACCAATGCCCTTTATACTTCACAAAATTTTTTAGCCCCAAATTTTTCAAACAAGTAATAAAAGGCATATTTCTCTTAGCAAAGTAATCCCAATCCAAAAACTTACTAGGAATAACTTTTCTGAACTGAAAATGGTCTGAATACCTTTGTTTGTGCTCTTTATCTTTCAGAAGATCTTCTATTGGTAAGCTATTAGGGTTTTTGGTTAGTGTTTACTTTAAAGATGAAGACATCAAAGAAGTTCAGAACACCTGAGGAACCTTGAGCCTCTCAGATTGATGAAGAAGACGAGTGGAGAGAAGAAGTTGAAGAATTAGCACCTAGAAGGCAAAGAGCTTTGGTCGACCGAGAGAATAGAGGCAAATAGCAGTAAATTGTTGCAAATGATGTTTGAAAACCTTATATTGTAGGTTGATTAATGACCTAGCGGTCGACTGCTTGCATGAAGTTTCAAGCCTCCAAGAGCCGGTCGACCGATTACATGGTACCAGTCGACCGGTTGTAGCAAATTTCAAGGCTTGCGTTCTGTCAACGCTGGTCAACCGAGGACATGGAACCAGTCGACCGGTCAACCGAGGACATGGAACTAGTCGACCATTTATAAGGTATCGGTCAACTGGTAGCAATAAATTTCAAGGCTTGTGTTCTGTCAAGCATCGGTCGACTGATTACATGGAACCGGTTAACACTTACATGGCACTAATCAACCGCTTATAGAGTATTGGTCAACTGTTTGCAGCCATATTCCAGCAGCAAGCTTTAAAGTGAGGTACCAATAATAAGATCAACACATCCAAACAATAAAATGACCATAGTAACATGATTTGATCTTAAGCTCCTATCTAAAGAAATCCAGACAATAGAAAAACTCAATATCAAACCAAAAAATCCATTCTTTACAAACCCAGATAGCATACAACTAAAATTGTTCTAGCAACACTGAACATATTCAAATATAGTAGTTGCAAACATTCATATTAATAATAGCTTATATATGATGTCTTACCAACACTGGCACCTAATACAAAAAACCCAAATATCATCATTCACCAATTACACCACATGTTCCACAAAAAAAAAAGTCTGAAAGCTAATAGAACACATGTTCCTCCATAACACAACTAGATGATAGATCTGATCCATAAGCCCTCAAGTCATATGGTATGGATGGTAACTGAACCAACAGACAAGTATCCCTTCCTATCACTACATTTGCTCGAAGTATTTCTGTTTCAGTGAGTATATTGACATTCATAAGTCCCTAAATAATCTTTCTCTTTTTCAAGTATACTCTTTCTATCAAATTTAGTTCATTGGTCAACTTATCAAGCGATGTGGCTATGCTAGTGGTCACTTGTTGGATGAAATCACCAAGTTCAGTCAATCAAGAAACTTGATCCTCGTCGTTGTTTCTCCTCCACTATTTCCTCGAACCATGTGAAGCCTCGGATATTCCGACAGTCTCAGAGTGATATTGAGTCTCATCAAGTATGGCAGACTCAGGTAGCTATTGTTCTTTGATTGGAATGGTGTGCTCTTCCACTGCACATCTACCTCTTGTGTGATGTCGACATAAGTATATGAATCTTGTCTCATTACACGATCCTTCCTAAAGATGATGCACAACATCTCGTATAATGGAAAAGACTGATTCCTCGAATGTGCCTTGCTCTTGTTTGACAGCATAGGAAACAAATGCAAACAATTATACAACATACACATTGCAACTTTAGACAACAATCAAGTACAAAAGCATAAGCATAAGCAAACACATACGTAGATAGGCATACAGCTGGCTCAACTACGATGCACTTTGTCGTAGGGTCCTATTTGAACCTACTTGTGTTTGGTGCATGAAACAGATCATAGACGACTTGCTAGATTAGAGGAGGGGCGAGGATCTCACCGGCGCCAAAGAACACTCTTAGAACCTCAGACGATGATGTAAATGCAAATTGGTTAGAGTCACAGTGGCCACCACAAGACACAAGACACCCATGAGCAATGTGAACTAGTGACCTAACTAGGGCATCAGCAAAAGGCAACCTTGACATTAGAGTGAATAGGTAAAGGCAAATAAGGAGAACATCATTTCTTTCCATCAGCTAGACCAGCTTTTCATTGATGAAGCGAAGGAAAATGAGGGAAGTTGAAATTTCGGTTTCCATATCCTTGTGCTATAGTTAAGCCTACCAAACGCTTGAAAGTGTCAACAGTACAGGAATGCTGCTTTCCATTCCAATGCAGATTAGGCTACCAAACGGGGCCTTAGTTAAACTAGGACAATCTCTGCCAGTTGAGCTGCTTAGTGATTTTAGTTCCTATACAGTCCCTCAACATTATCTCATTATTCCAATCCTTAGGGGCTGTTTGGTAACCTGAAGAGCGGTGGAAAGGAGAGGTCCATTCCAGTACTTTTTTTTTTCAGTGTTTGGTATGGTTCAAACTACAGTAATCAAATGGAAATGTGCTTTCCTGTTTCCATCTTATTTGTACAGATGCTTTCCATAGTTTGAGTGATGGAAAACCGGTCATGGAAGATCGAAATACCAACGGATGCCAAACTTGCCCTCCCTCTTTATGTGCAATTCCATCTCCTGTCCGGATAGTTTTACTGTATGACTCTCATCGCCAACTATATTAATGAAGAGAAGCTTATGCTATACTTCTGATTCCAGTAAGAGAGGCTGATAAATGAAAGTGTTGCAATATGGAAAACAATCGGCATCGCAATCAGAAAAATCCAAGGCGAAGGCGAGAGGAATGCGACGGAGGCATTGAAGGCGACAAAGGCGTCAATGGATGAAGTGAAGATGATGATGATGGGTAGTCTGAAGTGAAGATGATGATGATGGGTAGTCTGAAGTGAAGATGATGAAGTGATGATGGGTCAAAAGTAGAGGAAGAAGATGAAGGGTCTGAAGAAAGAGGGAGAAAAGCGCAGAGGCAATGATGATGGATGAAGTGAAGCAGATGCCAGTCGACTGGCTCGTAATAATCAGTTGATTGCCTGGTGCCAACCAGTCGGCTGGTTCCTCTTTAGAATGTGCTAGTCGACTAATTGAATGGCAATCAGTCGACTGGATGGGTGAGAGGTTCACGACAGCACAAATGTGATGGGGGGTATTTTGATTTAAAATTAGGGCAACAAATTATAGGGATAATTTAGTCATTTCTTCCTAAATTTTCTTTCTTCTCTTTTAAAAAAATACATACCAAACACAGTAAATATTCATTTATGTTCCATTTTTCATCTCATACCAAACATAATTTTTTTTCCCTTTTCCTTTTCCCTTTTACATTATATATTCCTTTCCATTTTTTTTATTTCTCTTCGATTTCTATTCTTTTCTGGACATCAAACAGCCCCTTAATCTTTGACTTGCGTTTTTTCTTTAAAAGTAGCATTATTAAAAATTTCTTTTATAACCCCAATCTAAGATTATGTCTATATCAATTGTTATATTACAAAACGATTTTAAATTAGTCACGACAAAAATTTGAAGACACTGCTTTAGAAAGAAACTCTATCCTTAAACTTGAAAAGATTTAATTTTTCAAATAATTAGATGGGAGATACGATTAGTGAAACCAAAAAAAAAAAGTGATTTTAGGTTAAATAAAAAAGTATAAAAATATTATTTTTAAGTGCAGCTTTTAGTTTTCATATTGTGTAACTACGGAGTGATCCAACTAAAAATTCAAGTGTGGTATCGAAATTCTATAAAAGAATGAATTGGCTGAAATGTTTTCCCAACCTAGGCCGTCATGGTATTTGCAGGTTGGAGCGGTTGGGTGCCTCTATTTTTCAAGTATGAAGAGTATAGTGCTCTTCATCATTTAGATTGTCAGATAAATTATTTTGATCATCCAAATCTTTTTAAATAATATTTATTAATAAATTTTAAAATATTAATATCTTTTAAAGTTAAAAAATTACAAAAAAAAATATATCTTTTAAAATTTATTTAAAAAATATTTTTTTTATTTTCTATAACTATAAAATAAATAAATATTATTTAAAAATATCTAAACTGTCAAAGCAACTCATCTAATAGTCCAGATGATCAAGAGTACTCTATTGTTCATGCTTGGAGAGCAAATGCCCCTAGTCCGGTCCGAGCAAGATGATGTCGAAAAGACCCTTAAGAATGACGCAGACGACGATAAAGCAATTTGGATGACCTCAAAGGATCATTGTTTCTCTGTTAAAAGAGGCTTTTAACAGCATCTTAGCCAGAAATAGCTTCTCTGGGTTGCAGAAAACTAGATCTTCTTACTGGTCTTCAACTAGCTTGGGAAGTGAATACCCAACATATCTGGGTGGAAGCTGATGCTAGTTTATTACATGAGTATTATATACTTGGATTATTTAGAAAATCTCTATTTCTTTCTAACTTCTGCTAGACGAGACAAGATTTTCTTACATGGAAACTAATGCAACAGAACTTGCAATTCTATATGAGTGAGGACACCACTCATGCATATTATTGAGACTAGCAAACACAAGTCTGAATATAAAGATATATTTCATGCCTTCGTTTATTCACCTGAATGACACCTTAAAAAAAAAAAACAAAGAATTTGATAGTAACATGCCGCTATTGTAACATTCAAAGAAAAAAAAGAAAATATCTCACCACAAATGAAATGGCCTTTGTTTATACTTTGGCTGAGTACTTGACATGGTATATCAGTTAGTAAAACCAGATCATGCAATGTATTAGTAAGTTGTACAAGTAGATAATGAAAATTTTGTACTTGGGATAATGAGAATTATTATTGACTCTTTGCTGGGTCAACTAGTGCTATTATTAACAACTTCTCAGTATTCCTACTATAATTAAAAGTCACTGGTCCAACGGAGCTTGACTTCTTTTTCGCCTTGTGATTGACCTATATCTCAGAAAAGAACACGTGAAACTATACACAATTCAATATACCAAGTATAAAAATGGATTTTTGGCATCACCGCAAACTTGCATGTGGAACATAAGCTAGTCATCTGAAAGGTTCAACCGGAACAGATTCTTCAAGAATGTGTGCAGCCTGAAAACATTCTATGGCTTCTTCTAACGATGATGCTCTACCCTCAGCCTTGTGAAGAAGGCCAAGATGGTACCAAGCAGAAGCACTCAATCTGTCATGCCATAGTGCCTCCATCAGAAAGCTTCTCGCTACAGAATTTGATTCTTTACAGCACCCTCTGAGAACTATAGCAGAAGAGATCAAGCTTGGGACATGGTGGGGTTCGATCTCCAGAGCCTCAAGATAAGCTTTTAGAGCATCTTTGTGGAGACCCTTTGCTTCGTAGATTTTACCTGTTGCATGACATCTGGAAGCAGAGTATAGTTTGATGGCCTTAGATTTTGAGAGACACACTTCTGCATCATGCCACTGAGACAGGCTTATGTGTAAGAAAGCAAGATCATGCCATATTTCCATTTCCAAGTTCCTAGCATGATCTCTTCTATCCTGTTAAAAATATAATAGAAAAGAAAGCTAAGCATCCGGAAGCAACGCATCTTTTCAAACAATGTTTTTTGTGCAAGCAAGACTAGAAAAAACATGAAAAAGCCCAAAAATGGAAAAATATAGAGTAAATTATTAATTTAATCCCTAAAAGAGTACAATTTTCTCAATTTAATTTTTGAAAGATCAAATATCTCAGTTTAGTCCATAAAAAATTGTATGTCTCAATTTGGTTTTTTTTTTTTGGCTAAATCTCAAAATTTTCATTGCTAAAGTCACTTTGACCCAAAAAAAAAAAAGACTAAATTAAAAAAAATATAATCTTTCAAGAACTAAATTAAAATAATCTTTTAGGGACTAAATTAAGAATATTGTAATCTTTTAGAAACTAAATCAGTAATTTGCTCAAAAATATATCATAAATTTCTGCAAATGGCATATAAATTCTGCCATGTGATAGGGGCCACATGCATGTAAATTCAATTCAGTCAGAATTATAATCTGCGCAAGTTGATACAACTAACAGACCTTATATAACGTCTTCGAAGAACCAAAATTTTTACTCTGAATTTTAAGAACGGCGAGAAGCTTAGCATATGTCTCCATGGCACTCCTTAACTGGCCCTGGCCCTGTGCAATCTGAAGTTTAGCTTTTGTTCGCAACAAATCTCCTTGGTCCCATTCCCCAGTCTGATCCAAAGCAGCATCGATGACAGATTCTGCATCCATATTCCGATTTTGAGCTGATAACACCCGGGCTAACAATAACCACCCTTTTACATTAGACCCTGCTTCCAATTCTAGAAAGCATTTGGCATGATCAAGTGCAGCATCCAACTGCCTTTGTTCTGCATATTCTACACTGAGATGGTATAGTATAAACGGGTTTCTCATTCTGGTCATTCTGCAGGCAATTTCCAGTCTGTGAAGTGCCTCAGATTGTCTCTTATACCACTCAGAATCAGAAATCGCAGATTTTGAATGTGCTGAAAGTGAAAGACCAAGTAAGCAATTTGCAAGACTTTCAAACTGATCACATCTTCCATTCAAATTCTCAAGCACACTGCAAGCAAAGCTTACCCCTTCTCCTGCAAGACTTGGGTTCTCGCAGCAGATCTTAGAAGCCACTAACAAGGCTAAAACAGGTTTTGTTTCCTCTCTACTACTCAACAATTTTCTAAGAAGATCAAGTGCCAGCAAGTCCTTACGTGCTCCATAATAACAGAAAGCAAGAGTTTGGTACTTTTCTCTTGGATTGATAGTGAAAGGGAGCAATTCTTCCAACTGATTGGCTAAAGCTGTCTCTTCCCCTGAAACAGATAGAGCAAACGTAAGGTGGTCCAAAATTGAAGGATCCCACTGAATTCTATTGAGAGAGACTTTTCTTAGCAGAATCATTAAAAGAAGTATAGCCTCCTCTGTGTTGTTTCTGGGTACATATGAGGTTTCCAGTTGGGAACGGAGACTTGGGGAGCTCGCCTCCTCTCCGCCATATAGAAGCAAAACAATAAACCTTTTCTGAATCTTTGCTGTAGTCTCTGCATCAAGATTCCACTTATGAAGAAGTGCTCGCCGGTAAGATATAATAGCTTCACGAAAATCAGCAAGTTTCCACAATTCAGGAAGCAACTCAACTGCCTTGCTCAGAGTCTCCTGCAATTTACATTCAGCACCACAGTTTTCAGGCAACCCTTGGGGAAATGAAGATTCAACTACGTCCAGAATAACTTTGCAAGATAGGGCAGCTTCTGCATGAATGATTGGAATATACATCAGAATTGGATTACATTTTGTCTTCTTGTATTGATACAGCTCAAAACTTCCCTTAAATTCTCTAAATGATAAAAATTCAAAGGGAACACCTATCTTCCTTGATATCAGACAAATTTCTATCAAAATGTCAGAGTGACTGGCTAAAAGTATCTCTAATCTCTATGTGATGAAGTTCAAGTAAAGAAGGATAACTATTCAACATGATTATCAGTTGAAGTAATGTGGCATATGGGATGATAAAATTTGCTAACAAATTTAGATAGCTAATATATGTTACTAAGGAACAAGTTATAGCAGATGAGTGAGGATGACAAAATCACATATGCAAGTTCTTGTGCGATTGCATCTTCTTTTGGCTAGATCTTAGAAACCCATATCATTAACTTATTATAAATAAAACCCTCAATAATTAAAAAGAAGAACCTTAGCAGTAAAGGAAAAGCTATATCATATCAACCAATAGTATACGTGGTACGTCTGATGATGGACATATATGTTTAGGTTGAAAGAAAAAGGCTATCAAAAGCCACAATTTTTTAATGAATCAAACAAACAGTGAGTGTACCTTTAAACCTTCCGAGATTTTGCAAAGACTTTGCTTTGAGGAAGACTGCTTCCAACAGTAATCCGACAGCATGAATGGACACTGGTGGTGTAGCATAATTCTGAGAATGTCTCTTATGGCGCTTTCCTCTTCTAGAAAGGGAATTTTTAACCATGGAAGTCACAACCCCGATATCTATACGCTCAAAAACATGTAAAGCGGCCTCTATATTTCCTTTCTGATATTCATATTTTCCTAAAAGAGCTGTAGCTTCCTGCAGATAACAGGCAAATAACCAGGGTGAAAATTACGAACTTCATGTAAAGGAAGCTCCCCCCACCCCCCCCCCCCCCCCCAAAAAAAAAAAAAAAACCTACTTGATCATATAAAACAAAATGAGGGAAGATGAGTGGTTGCGTCAAACACCTAATAAATAGATACTGGGAAGAAAGCAAGATCCAAAACTACTTTATATATAATTAAGGAACGGAGAGAAACATCTAGTTATTTCTTGAGTCTACACAATCATACATATTCACTTCTCTGGATAAGAAAGAGCAAAGCATTAAGAGTAATTAAAAATTATGAAGAAACCAACCTCATAGTTCAAAAAACCCTTCTCAAAAAGGGATGATTCGGCTTCCTCTATATTGCCAGTATCTGGCCTCTCGCCAATTTGACGGGCTAGACGAGAAATTCCACTTGCTGAATAATGTTTGGTTGCAAGAGATTCAGATGAAGGAACCAAATTATTAGCTTCACTTGATTGCTCCCCTGAACATAGGCACTTCATTAACGTCTGCAGACTCCTGCCAAGATCGCCTTTCCTATCTTCTCTGAGCCTATCCCCCATAATGTTTAGCTAGACTCAAAAATCAGTCAAGTGCAAAGACATTAAGTTAACATGCCATACATGATAAAAACGGCTGTCATATAGTCACAAGAATAAGCCACACTTAGTTTCAGCTCTCTTCTTACATTTTAGATTAAAAAAATTAATCAAAAGTTGCCAGTCAAATTCATCCGAAATATACTGTGTGCAACGGAATTGAACTTCCGAAACAGGATTGCATATATGACTTAAGACAACAACGCAGAACCATCATACAACAACAACAACAACAACAACATAGCCTTATCCCACTAAGTGGGGTCGGCTACATGGATCGCACGACGCCATTGAGCTCTATCAATGACCAACTCTTTAGATATCTCATTTACTAAAAGATCCCGTTCAATAATTTCTCTAAGTGTCCTTTTTGGTCTTCCTCGACCTTTTTTCATAGGGCTCCAAACTATCTGCTCAACTCTCCTAACTGGCGCTTCCAACGGTCTCCTTTGCACATGCCCAAACCATCTTAAACGATTTTCAACCATTTTTTCCTCAATAGGTGCCACCATCATAAAAGCCACAAAATCTCCTATCAGCAACAACCATCAGAATCAAACCCAGTTTGAAATTACTAAAACCACGCGTAAAATAGGAACCAAAAAGGATAAGAGAGCAAGCATCACAAATCTAAACAAACACATAATGAATCACCCAACGATACAAATTGCTGGTAAATTCACACCAAGAAACAATTCGAACCCCAGAATCCAGTAGAAAACTCCTAGCGCCGAACCAAATACGTAGACGATATGAGCAATGAAAAAGCACTTACCTTTTGTCTTTCCAAAATGAAAAGCAGGGGATTCGAGCACACGAACTACAAACAGCAACACCCATTACTGAATTTCTCCAATCAAAGCGTCCAAGAGCTTCAAGAATCTTTCCTTCTTTTCTTTAGTTTCCCCGTTTTCCACTTTCTTTTCCTGAATGATATATAGTAGTTTACGAAATTACTAAGGTTCAAAGAAGAAATTCGGATTGAAGTGTAAGCAAGAATTACTCATGGTATAAAAGAATTCGAGGGAATTGACAAAAGGGGAGAGGGTTTTCGCGCAAAAGAACGTTCCGTTGTGTTTATTGCGGGTCGCGCCGTAAGATCATGGCTTTGCCACGTGGGTTACGTTTATAGGTCCTGTAAGCTTTAATGGCCATTTCTTAAAAAATTTAGACCAAATAATAATATCAATCTATCAATAAAGTATTTTAATTTAATCTTCAAAAGTTTTCTCCAATTATAATACTTCTACCAAAAATGTTTGTCAATTTTTAAGAAAGATAATTCTGGTTAAAAAAATGTTTAGAAATCTAATTTAAAAAATTTTATGTTTAAATAATCAAATAGAGAGAAGATGATATTAAAAGAACTAAATTTTAAAAAAAAATGTTTCTAAAAATATAAAATAATAAATAATAATTTTATAACAAAATAAATTAAATATACATTAATACACCAGGATGTCTTATCAGAAAAATCAAATAACAATCGTATCCCAGGCAAAAAAATAAATGTATAATTAATCACTTAATTACTCATTCCAAGTAATGGTTCATATTAATGTTTTTCATAAATTACAATAAATCTTTTATTTATTAATATAGATTTTATATTTTAAAAATATATTTAAAACGGATTGATTGAAAATAAATATTCATTAATTGCTATGATTTAAAATAATATTTGTATTTGATATTTGTAATTTGTTCTGATATCATCAGTTTTTTATTAGTATTACTATTAATAATAAAACGACAAAAACCGTCAGCGATAGCCGTTAAGTGAAGCGGTTCTGTAAGGCCATGAATTACTTGGGCCAAAAAAAGAAAGCAACAATTACAAGATAACTTTATTTTTTTTATTATTAAAAAAATCTCAAAGAATTACAAATAACTCATTAGATAGGGAGTCAAGACTTTCGACGAACTCCGAGTGAGCATGCGGTGTCCAATAACTCTCCCACTTATTCTGTCTCTTTCTTTTTTTTGATTAATTTTTATAAGTCACACATATCAATACAATATATAAATATATATATATATATATATATATATATAGAGAGAGAGAGAGAGAGAAGAGCATTTCTAATAATGATTCTTAAAAGTTCTTAAATTTAAAAATTAATTTTTATTTTGGTTCACTACTAAAATTTGTTACGTTAGCTGTTACGCGTAAGAATTGATCTTATACAAATAATAATAATCAAATAACAATAAATTTTAGTAGAGAGCAATAAATGTTAAAATAGTGAATAGTTGATTGTATAACCTATTTGTAAGTTTTTAAAAGATTTACCATTGGAGTTGAGAGTTGTTTAAAGTAGTCAGAGTTACTTAAGCTGATGTGACATTGTGAGACCCACAATAAGATCACAATTGAAATTCACTACTGGAAATGCTCTAACAAAATAATCCCTATATTTTAAGAGCTCGTTTAGATGTGTTCAAGCGCTATAGAGGGCTAACCATGTTTAGTACCAAAATGATTATGTGTATGTTTGGAAACTTGGCAGTATAGACACATCGGGCATTGGAGGCATGCAATCCCATTTACAGAAAAAATTGGGTTGTTTGGATATGTGTTGATATCTTCCCTTTAATTATGGTGCATTAGGGTGTGTTTGGGAGCCCGGTGAATTAAACGTGGTTGGAGAAAACTAGGTTTGGTTGAACGTGGTTGGAGAAAACTAGGTTTAGATGAACGTGATTTATGTTTGGGAAACATTTAGATAAACATGGTTTGGAGCAGACAAACGTGGTTTAGTGTAGAAATATGATGTTTGGATGTTTGTGTGCAAACGTGGTTTGAGATGTGTAATTACCAAAAAGGGCAAAAATTTTTAATTTAATTTTTTGATGTAATATTATTATTTATTGTCATTTATTTAAAAGGAAACTTAAATTTTTATTTACTTGTCTAATATTACAAATTAATGACTAATAAATTATTTTTATTGTTAAATTAATTTTTTATTTTGCAATTACTGATTAAAAATTTAATTAATCACTAATTATTCACAATAATTTTAAGATTTCTAATTAAATTGCAAAACATTTGTCTTCTCTATTAAATTAATTTTATCTCAATTAAATTAATGAAAACAAGTTTATAATAATTTAATGAAAATAAGATTCTCATTAATTTGGTAATTAAATTAATTGAACTAAACTATGATTTCCAATGTTATTTAAAAAAATAGGAAAATCAAACAAAAAAAAGAACTTAATTGCATAAAAATAAATTAAGAGATTCATTCTCATAATAAAGGAAATAGTTAATTCTACAAATAACGACTAATTATTCTGCATATGCTCTACCATTTAATCCCTAATAGTGTCTCGAATACAGTCCATTTCAGGCGAAGACGTCAGACTAGTAAATGAATTTGAGGCAACAACATGGTTTCTACTATCTTCTTCAATGATATCTTCATCGTCTAAACAATTAAGATCAACGTCGTTATCAGCGTGCCTTCTTATAAAATTGTGTAACGTCATTGTTGCAACCACCAATTGAACTTGTGTTTCTATTTTGAATTTTGGCATTCCGCGTAAGATTAAGAATCTATTCTTCCATACTCCGAAAGTTCTTTCAATAGTAGTTCTTAAACTAGAGTGGTAGTAATTGAATAACTCGTTGTGGTTAGCAAATCCGGTCTTACGTCTAAAATCATTAAGATGGTAACGTTCACACTTATAAGGACCAATATATCCAACTGGTGTTGGATAACCTGAATCCACCAAATAATATTTACCTAGAATAATAAAACAGATAATCATTAAAAAAAATAACACAGATAAACTTGAAAGAATACTAAAATTAACTAATCATTAAGCAAAAAAATATACCTGGAGGTGCATGCGGAAAGTTCATGGAAGTAGTGGTGATAGCCTGCTGGAATACTAGAGCGTCATGAGCTGTACCTTCCCAACCAGGCAATACAAATATGAAACACATGTCCCAATCACACACAGCTAACACATTTTGTGTGGGATATCTTTTTCTTCCATTAAACCTCGGTTGGTCACTTGCACTAACTACGCACGGGATATGAGTTCCATCAATTGCACCAATGGCATCCTTGAAATAGGGCCAATATCGTTGGTCATTTCGTGTTTTGGGAGAAATATCACGAAATGAACGATCCTGAGGCCTAATATAATTGAAAGAAAGCTTCAATAAACTAACCAACACTTCATGAATGTATCTACTGATTGTTTCTCCTGAGTGTTGGAACCTTTCTTGTAGGACTCTATTTCCTACCCCATGGCCCACCATGTACAATAACATAGCAACCATCTCCTGAACTCCTACCCGTGTAGACCCCTCTAATCCGCACTCCATTAATTCATGGCATAGCTGGTGAAAAACATTTTGTTCCATGCGGAACATCTCATGGCAACAAATTGGATGTCCCTGTAATATGTCTACTACCCATGAATGTCCAGACTGTTCATTTGTTCTACGTGGTTCTTTGCACATATATAATTGATAGTAGGTAGCAGCCATTGCGGTTGTAATCATGACTTGGTCATCGTCATCTATTTCTGAATTTTGTTGTATGTTTCGAGGATCCATTCACACCTAAACAACCATAATGCACATTAAGAGCAAGTAATAGTAATAAAACATCACATTATATGGGATAATGTTGATACAATAGTTTGAATTAAACTATAAATGATAAAGATAGTGTTTATACAATAGTTCAAGTAAGAAGCGATGAATAATAAAGTTCAATTTTTAAAGTGATCTGAAGGGTATTGAACTGCAACTCGAAGCCAGCTAAGTAACAAGTGTGGCTTCCCCATATTTGTTGCAAATAACTCCCTTGCTTTCTCATGCACCAGTAAATTGCAACAATGGCCATAAAAATTGATGTCGCTTGTAACCTCATCCATGTTCTGAAGGACTTCCACTAATTCCTCCATAGATGGCACACTTGATCGTGCAAGTGGCTTATCCACAGAACTGGTACGTGAGCGATAAATATCAGCTATTGAGCTTACAGCTGCAACTAACTGTCTAGCATTAGATGCTTTGTCTTTTCCTTTAACTTTTGAACTAGTAACCCTTTTTCTTTTTTCACCACTTCTCTGGCTAGGTGGTGTGGTGGTGGAAGTTCCTGCAACTACTAAGTCCTCTTCACTATCCCCACTTCCTTCTTCCATGTCTATCGGCATGCCATCCCATGTAGGACGATAGACATCATCATCATCATCATTCATGCTAGTTGGAAGTGTCCCAGATGTAGGTGCCCAAACATATTCACCATTGGCTACCACATCCTTAAAAAGTATGGTCAGTCTGGGTGCAAAAACAAGCCCTTTGTATCTGAATTTTGCATATTGGGAATTTTCCTGCACAATCCCAAAATATATTATCTTAATAACAAAAATAAAATGTACATAATCTCTAAAAAAGTTATGGTATCAATCATACCGCAATCTTCTTCTCCCACCATTTGTTAGGGGCATCGACCGTGTTCCTGACACTATCCCATCCTAGCCCAGTTTCATTGGCAAATAATTTGTGCCACACTTGCCATTCTTTCTTCAAACTGCCTCATTTGTTTTTCAGCTGGGTTCTATCATAGTTCTTACCACTCCAGTTGTTGAATTCAGTAACAACATTTTTCCACCCAGTTTTTGTCAGCGTTGTACCATTGCGTTCTCCTTTATTAATTTGATTCAAGCAAGCTTGAATGAATTGTTCTGTTGATCTTAGATCCCAAGAGGCCTTTGCACTCATCTCTAGTGAGTATAAAATATTAATTAAGAACTATGATAAATTGTTTAGTTATGTACTTAATTTCTATACTTACCTACTTACAAAAAGCAAATAACATAAATTAAAAACAAGCCTTATATACTTAATTTATCAAGTCATAAACCAATCATGTACTACAAACTAAATTAAAACATGCTTCTAATTAATTTTATCTAAATTAATTTCCTCTATTTTAAATTATTGTTATCTCAATTAGGATTATTTGTATCTTCTAATTATATATATATATATATATATATATATATATATATATATATATATATATATTTGACAAACAAGAGTACTCAAATAATTTTGATTTTATCTATATATCTATTAAATCCAATTATATATTGTGTTTCTTCTAATAATAAATTTTTATCAAACTAAAAATTATTTGACAAATAAGAGTACTCAAATAATTTTCATTTTATCTATATATCTATTAAATCAAATTACATATGTTGTTTCTTCTAATAATAAATTTTTATCTAACTAAAAATTATTTGACAAATAAGAGTACTCAAATAATTTTTATTTTATTTATATATCTATTAAATAAAATTATATATTGTGTTTCTTCTAATAATAAATTTTTATCAAACTAAAAATTATTTGACAAACAAGAGTACTCAAATAATTTTGATTTTATCTATATATCTATTAAATCCAATTATATATTGTGTTTCTTCTAATAATAAATTTTTATCAAACTAAAAATTATTTGACAAACAAGAGTACTCAAATAATTTTTATTTTATCTATATATCTATTAAATCAAATTACATATGTTGTTTCTTCTAATAATAAATTTTTATCAAACTAAAAATTATTTGACAAACAAGAGTACTCAAATAATTTTCAACTTATCAATATATCTATTAAATCCAATTATATATTGTGTTTCTTCTAATAATAAATTTTTATCAAACTAAAAATTATTTGACAAACAAGAGTACTCAAATAATTTTCAACTTATCTATATATCTATTAAATCCAATTATATATTGTGTTTCTTCTAATAATAAATTTTTATCTAACTAAAAATTATTTGACAAACAAGAGTACTCAAATAATTTTCATTTTATCTATATATCTATTAAATCCAATTATATATTTTGTTTCTTCTAATAATAAATTTTTATCAAACTAAAAATTATTTGACAAACAAGAGTACTCAAATAATTTTTATTTTATTTATATATCTATTAAATAAAATTATATATTGTGTTTCTTCTAATAATAATTTTTATCTCAATTAAATTATTTGTCTCAAATTAAACTAAAACAAGATTATAATATATTAGTACAAGATATTTGTTTGTTTTTTCAAAAAATTATATTAATTAAGCAAGTAGATTAATTATGTTAATTGTGATTAATTAACTGTGTGTAGGATAATTAAAATTATGAAATATTAATAATAATTTGCTAATTAGTTTTTTTTTTAAACATTGGCTTACTATTGCAAAAAAGAGAATTGGCATACATCATCCAAAAAAGAAAAGGCCCACTTAAGTCCAAGAGGCACCACCAGAAAAAAAAAAAAAAAACAGGATCGTCTTCTTCGCCTGATAGTGCAGCCGGGCAGGAAACGGGTCACCGCGGACCCGGTTGGAAACCCGAGATTTCCCACTAGATGGGGCGCCGGAGAGCCTTATTTCACGTTGTTGACCACCGTCAGCACATGCCCGGTGGATTTCAATCAGAAAAAACATATTACATCACAGACAAAGCCAAATCGATTTTCATGAACAAATATGGCTTATACACGACATGCAACCAGGAGAGGAAGAGGGCTTACCTATTGATGGGAAATGGTAAAAAATTGACAGAAAAGATCGACGAAGGCGACGGAATAGAGGGAATCACCACCCAGCCCCAGTTGCAGCAAGAACAGAGATGTCGGAGTCACGCACGCGGCAGAGGAATACAGAGAATGATGAACCACTTTGTTCTAAATATATATGCACTAAAGACGGTAGAAGCAAGGGGCAAATTTGAACAATGAGGAGGGGAGAATATATCCTGACAACAAAAATCAATTCACCCACGTTCATCTGTCCGCAAAAGCAACAATTCTGCCCGGTGAGTATACTGTGGTTTCCAGAGTGTGTAACTGAGTTTCTACCAAACGTGGGTTGCGTGATTCTTCTTCCAAACACCCAGATTCGCGCTAACCATGGCGAAACATACAATAAACGTGGATGAAACGGGACTGGACGTGAAAACAAACAAGCACTTAATAACTTCCCATCAACCACGTTAGGGCAATCGCGTGAAATCTGATCTTCAACGGCAAGCAAGTCATGTTGACTCAAATTGTTTCCAACATTGCCCTCAATCCATTATATAAATCACAATGTATTGCTTGCCTGCCTCCACCGTGAGTGAAAGACTTCTGTGCTGTTGTGAGCTCTGTGCTTCTTTCCATTATGTGCTGCCTCCACGGTGAGTAATGGTTTCCATATTCCTCTGTACTTGGCTATCTGTGTAGCTCCATTGTTGAACTGACTAGTTATTCTAAACTGGAAACATGAATGTGCCTCCACGGTGAACAGTCATCTTCTGGTGACCTCTGTTGCTTCCACGGGAATTTCTGCAGTGCCTCTACAATGGGTAATGTTTTTCATCTCCCTTTGTCCATTGTTCCTTGTTCTGCAAATGAATCACCTTCCCATGTGTCTTGCTTTTTTCAACCATTTTTCGTTGTGCATATACACTAGATCGTCCTCGAAGAGTCCTCTGTTTGCCCTGTTTTTGTGCATTTAACGTGTTTGTGCGTGTGTGGTGGTAGGTGATGTTTTCTTTGGTTGTTTGACGCTGGGAGGTGCCAGCATTGGTGAGAGGTGTGAGAATGTGGAAGAATACTAGGAAACTATGTTTCTGGTTTCAAAAACAGAGGCACGACAATGTGGAAACCAAAGCACGACGTCGTCCATGGGAAACATCCCAGTGGAAGAAGACGAAGTCCGGTGAAGGAGGTAGTCACACGATGTTCACCGGATAAGACAACGTTCAGTGAAGACGATGCAATTCAATCCTTATTCTTTTGGCTTTTATTATGTTTGGGCACTCTATTTGAAACATTTGTTGCCATAACGTCCCTGTCAAATATCTTGAATTTTGATTTGATTCCTCAAAAACACTTTTCCATCAAAAAGGCCCCTAAATCTTTTTTTAATTATTATTATTTATATTTTGATTGATTTTTCCTTATTTTTTATTTTCATGTTTTTTTTAGGTTTTATGTTTTTAATTTTTCTTAGCAATTTATTAACGTTATAATTGTAATTACAATTAGTTAAAAATACCATTAAATACTGAAAATAGCAAAAAAAAAATTAATTCAATTCTATCTGTAATAATCATATTTGTGAGTTTACAAACTTAAAGATCTTATGTTTACGGTTTAGGATTTAATTTGCAATAGGATTTTTATGTTTCAGAAATAATGGAAATAGCAAAAAATATTTAAATTATATTTTCTCTATGTGCATTGTAATTTTTACTATAATTTTATTTTCATTTAAATACTTATTATTATATAATTTTGAGACCAAACACTGAAAAGTTTTAAAGTTATATACATTAATATAAAATTTACATTATTATTATTATTGTTATTCTAATATTTTGTGTTATTATTTATATTTTGATTGATTTCTCCTTATTTTTTATTTTTGTGATTTTGTTTAGGTTTCAAGTTTTTCATTTTTCTTAGCAATTTATTAACTTTATAATTGTAATTACAATTAGTTAAAAATAACATTAAATACTGAAAATAGCAACAAATTAATTAAATTTTATCTTTAATAATGATATTTGTGAGTTTACAAATTAAAGATCTTATTTTAGGGTTTAGGACTTAATTTGTAATAGATTTTTATGTTTCAGAAAAAATGGAAATAGCAAAAAAATATTTAAATTCTATTTTCTCTATGTGCATTGTAATTTTTGTTATAATTTGAATTTCATTTAAATACTTGTTACTATATAATTTGATCTTAAATACTGACAAGTTTTAAAATTATATACATTAATATAAAAATTATATTATTATTATTATAATATTTTGTATCATTATTTATAGTTTGATTATTTTTCCTTTTTTATTTTTTTTATTTTTTTAGGTTTTAAGTTTTTATTTTTTTCTTAGCAATTTATTAACTTTATAATTATAATTATGATTGACTTTAGCAGTTTATTTATATAATTATGATTGACTTTAGGTTTTGCTATGATTGTAAGGTTAGGATATTCACTAGGATATTTACTAGGATATTCACTATTAATTTAAAAAATCTTAATAGGAAAATGTTATTAGGATATTTACTAGGATATTCCCTAGCAATTAGTCAGGTATTCACCAATTAGGAAAATACAATTAGGTATTAGAATAACACAATTAGGTGTCATTCACTAGGAAATTCACTAGTAAGTTAGGATATTCCTTAGGTATTGTAAAAACACAATTAGGTGTTATTCACTAGTAAATAAAACTAGAAAAATACAACTAGGAATTAGAAATTTGCAGGTGATTTGTTAGTGATTTAAGATATTTACTAGTAATTTAGGTGTTATATAGTTATTAATTTTATTATGAATTTTAGTATGTTTTTATTATTATCACTATACATGAGTCAAGGAGTTTAAGCAACCATTAATCCCACCTCATCCACACATGCAAAGACCACTTGGAATCTTTGTTTGACTAAAATTTCTATCAAAACTTATGTGGACCAAGTTAATAAAAAATAACGTAACAGTACCACACTAACAAATAAATAATGCCAAAGTGTCATAAGTCAATTCAAACAATGAAAGTAGTAAAAACTATAATAGAGTCTAAATAAAAAAACAAGTGGAATAGCTTGAAAAAAGAATGGCAAGCATGACAAAAGCTATTTGTACATGAGACCGGTCTAGGGTCAGGGGCGGATCCATGTAGAGTTCATGGAGTGCAAATTTTGGCTAAAATTACACTTTCAAGGAAGATATTTTGAAAATTTATATTTTGACCCTAAATTTTAATTTTTTTTTTATTTTCCTCCCTATTTTTTTTGTTGATTTTAACATTTAAGTATTTTGACCTTCATGACCTAAGGGTCCTAGGTCTGCCCCTGCCTAGGGTGGAACAAAGTCAATAACAATGTAGATGCTCCCAATGAATGGTGGGATAAGAACCAAGCAGTATGCCTAAACATAAAACCTTATGTTATGGATTATACTTTTTTTTTTCTGTTGTGATAATATATTTTGGACAACTGCAAGAAATAGATTTTGGATAATATATTTTGGATAACTAAACAGAGCATCCTCATTTGAAATAAATTGCATTTGAGACGCTATTCGGGATCAAATTATAAAGCATACACAACATATTTAAAAATAATGTGTACAAATAATTATTTCTATTATTGTGAGAATAAACTATTGAAGTTTTTTTCTTCTTTTTGCCTATATCTAGTTTTTACATATTTTAAATTTTAAACTACTTAAAATAATTTTAAAATTTATAAAGATAATTAATTATCGTGATTTAAATATACTTTATATATATATATATATATCAAATATTATATTATATAAAATATCATATATATATATATATTATACAATATAATATAGATAAATATAATATATATTATCCTTTTAATATATATATATATATATAAATTATTTGCATGTCCTTTCTTATAATTATACATTCAAAATTCTGTTTGAACACTAACATCCAAAAAAAATTATAGTAACTAACATCCAAATAAAATTAATTTTGCAAAAATTATAATTTATCTAAAATTAATTCTACAAACTATATTAGTCGAACCTTAAATTTATCTAAGTGAGTGTAAGACCTAAAATACGTCATCATTTGAAATTTCTTATGGTTTATTACTGAATCTATTTTCTTTTTATTATACCAAATTGAAGAATTGTGCAACTGTTTCTCTATACCTCTCCTTTTTATTCAACTTCGTTAATAAATTGACAATCAATTGAATAAAACGTGCGATCGTTTTTGTGAGTTAGTTGATGATTAAATGTGTGTTCACTGTATTTAATGAGTTACCAATATGGATAATGTCGCATTTCAGATGAATTTCACATGACTCGCATTTGGTAGATCATGTGTTCGCCATGAATCTTAATTTCAACACGTGCTTATTCATGTCGTGCGTATGATAAATTTATATGGCTCTGAGTTGTTAAGGAGAAAATAAATGCATAAAAGATATTTTGAAATTATTGTGTGAAATTGGTGGTGTAGATATATTGATGCGGCTATGGTATTAATTAGGTTTAGAAAAAGTGACTGATTGTATTGATGAATTATTTATATGAATAATTCGATTTAACTTAATAAATTAGTTACTAAAAAAAATTAGTTGAATTGATAAAAAATTAAACAAATAGATAAACTAATTTTTTTAAAATTTTTTATATATTTTATAAATATTAATTATTATTTTATATATAAATACTAATGATATAATATTTTGTAAATAATTTTAAATTTTATTTTATATTCATATATTGATCAGATTAGATATGATATTATTGTTAAATATGTATAAAAATACTTATCTAAACCTTTTGTAAATTTATCAAACTTAAACATAGAAATACTTATTAATTTATTACATTGAATTTTTAATATATAAAATCATATATATATATATATATATGTGTGCGCGCGCGCACGCACGTGTGCTCGTGTATTTACAATTAGTTCAACTATTGTTAGATTAATAAATTTTAGCTCAAAATTTTTATCGATTCAATAGTTAATTTAGTTTTTAAAATCTTAATATTAATTGTATTTAAAATTTAAGAAATAATCCAATAATTAAAAACTTATTTAATATTAATTAATTCAAATAATTTGACCTTACTTTTATATAAAATTTTAACTTTCATGTTCGAACACGGTAAATAAAAAAAATATTTAGAGAGTTATATACTAGAATCATATATGATTTAATTCAAATTAGTTGATGTATAATAAATTTTTGAATATTAATAACTTCAACAAATAAAAAGGACGGAAAGCTTCATTGTGATAAGAGAGGTGGGACACAGCGCAGACAATTATTGGACCACCCAACGATGCGAAGCTTCCATTCCAGTATATCTCAGGCTGCATAGGGAGCCTAGATATAGTACATTTTTTATTGTTTAAAAATTTAAATTAAACATATATATATATATATATATATATATATATATCATTATTCTTATATTATTTAGGATATATACAAAAATGAATTTTAAAATTTTTTATTTTTATTATATTCAATTGCGTTATGAATAAATGTGTGATTATTCGAGAGATTAAAATTTGTATGTATAAAAAACACTTTAAAATCATTCAAGAAGATTTAGTTTCTAATCGTAATAATAAATAGGGGAAAGTCCGTAGAGGGAAGTAAAATTTTTTATGTACTGAAATCATTTTAATTTTTTTCCATTATTTTTCCATTAACCTTATTAATGATTCCAGGTAAATTTTACATGTTAGGTTCAATTTGAATTAATTTCAGTTTTTAATGTATTATTTGAATAGATTAATTTTACTCGCACAGAATTTCAATAGTGAGAACAAAACACGAGAAAAATAACCAGATAAAAACGCCCCCGTTAAAAAAAAAAAAGAGAAAAAAGAATACGTAACCAGCAAATACTTTGTAGGTATTATTTTAAATTTAAAGATACGAGAAAAATCTTGTTTTAATACCTGATAACTAAACGAATTTTTACTTTTTTCAACAGATTATTATTATTTTCTTTACGTGAAGTCCATCAATCGTTAAAAAAAAAAATCAATATTGTCATTTTATTTTTATTTAATATTGAGCATTAAATTTAATAATCTGTTTACTTACATTTTTTTTCATCTATTTCTTAAACTAACTTTGTGGTCCTACAACTTTCAAATGAACAGTTGTTAAATTTAGTATTAAATTTTTAAATGAAAATACATTACACATAATTTATTTTTGATGGTAAAAAAAACACATTTTTTAATCTTTAAAAGTGAGTTTACAATAAATTAAAATTAAATTTAAAAATCACGTTGATCTAAAATTTAGTTTACTAAACTCCAATTGCAACACACACTTTAATCATTGACATAATAAATTAAAAATTTGACTAAAAGTAAAAAAAAAAATTTAAATTTGTTACAACATTACCCTTGTATTCTTACAATTATATATTTTTTAAAAGTTTTATTTGTCTATCAAAACTTAAAAACAAACAGTTCAATAGCTTTCATTCAAGTAGTAATCAATATTGGAATTTATACTTGAGTTCCATTTCTATTTTGGACAATACTTATATTTGCTTATATATTTGTTATCAGGCTTTTCATTAAAAATAAAAGACATACAAAATATTCATTAAAAATAAATTATACAATGTTAATTTTTTTAACTATCATACACTTATTGTGTTTTTAACAACAAATTTAATAATAAAAATATGAGCAACTATACCTAAATTTTTCATTATATTTTTCACTCTCTGTTCTTTACTTGTAACAATTTTTTTTTTCACTTTTTTGACCCAATCTCGGCCTAGTCAAAGTAACCTGTAAATCGATAATTTAGAACTCAACCCAATCAGGTCATCTCATTAGACTAAGTTGTATTTGACCCCATCAAGATCCAGTTGACTTGGTCAGATTTGGACCAAATCAATGACCTTATGACTTGGGTCTGAATTTTTTTTTTTTAGATTTCAATTAAGGCCAATATTGAACCCAATGTATGATACAAGAAAAGTAAAATTTTAACCATTAAAGAAGCAAACTATAATTATCATATAAATGTGCCAAAAAATATATATAAGAATAATAATGGTATTTTGAAACATAAAATATTAAAATATCATTATTTTATGTATATTATATCATTATATTATCTAAAATGATTTTAAATCATAAAAGTTGAATATTATTAGAAACAAAGTTTATAATATCATATAAATTTAAAAATAATTAAATAACCACAAGATATTAAAAAAATACTTTTAATTTTATTTTTACAATTTATTAATATAATTATAAAAGATTATATTTATTTATTAAATATAATATTTGAGTACTAAAATTAATTTAATATATAATTTTTTAGGATATTTTGATTGTAAAATTTGTTTTTTACTTATTTTGATATTTATTTATGACCATATATATATATATATATATATATATATATTTTAGTTTAGTAATTGATTCAATAACTTAATGATTGGACTAATAATCTGATGACTCAAATATTAACCCGAATCAATGACCGAACTGATTCCTAAAACTATCCTTGTAGCTTCTAGTGCCTAAAGTCTTGTTTTTATTTATACAAAGTATATCTTCAATAAAAACTATAGAAAAATAAAAACCTAATATATGAAGCTCGTTATTAACAACGTTCAAAGCAATAACTTGAAAATAAAATTATGGAGTTAGGAAGTTGTGATAAATTGAAAGCAGTTTAAATGGGAATGGGTTCAAACTTCAAAGACTTCAATTGTGATTTTTTAACTGCCGTACACTTATTTTTATTTTAAAATTTTTATCTAACTCATTTTAAAATTAAATTACGGATGTAATCTACTTTTACTGTAGCATTGAGAACGCACTTCTGAGGTGCGCCTTATGTGCAAAATTGTCGTACTTCTGAAGGGGGTATTGCATACAAAATTTTCAATGAAAAATTTTGCACACAAGTCACACTTCTGAAGGGAGTATTATGTACAAAATTTTCTTATCATTTTAAAATAATTTTTTTTACCCCACTATAATTATTTTAATCAGTGTTATCAGACCCAACCTGACCATTGACCCGGACAAGCCTTCATATCACAGCACCGACCTAGAGGGGTCAACCAAGGACCCGGTGACCTTGAGCCGAGTCTGAACCTAAGTCATCAAGTATACCCGTCTGGCTGGTACGGTTCTAATAACACTATTTTTAAGACTTTAAAGTATGTAATTTGCATATATATATATATATATATATATATATATATATATATATATATATTTGAATTTATTTGTGATATATAATTTTTTAAATTTATTTACCCGGGGTCAACAATTGATCCGATGATTCGGTGACACAAAGGCCTGTCCAGATCGTTTGCAACTAGGTTCGATAGCACGACCCGACTATGAATAATTAAAATACAAATATTCATAAATAATTTTTAAAAAATATTTAATTGTTATTTTTTTTATAACCGAGTCATTTGCAACATGATTCGATAGCATGACTCAGGATCGGATCGAACCCGGTGACCTTGTTGATCTCTCTTGGTCGACCTGATGACTTAGGTCCAGACTCGGCCCAAGGTCACTGGGTCCCTAGTCGACTCCTCTGGGTCAGTGCTGTGATATGAAGGCCTGTCTAGATCAATGGTCAGGTCGGATCTGATAACACTGATTAAAATAATTATAGTGGGGTAAAAAAATTATTTTAAAATGATAAGAAAATTTTGTACACAATACTCCCTTCAGAAGTGCGACTTGTGTGCAAAATTTTTCACTGAGAATTTTGTATGCAATACTCCCTTCAAAAGTACGACAATTTTGCACACAAGACACAACTCAAAAGTGCGTTCTCAATGTTACAGTAAAAATGAATTACATCCATAATTTAATTTTAAAATGAGTTAGTTAAGGAATTTAAAATAAAAATGAGCGTACGACAATTAAAAGATCCTTCAATTGTATTTTGCTGTTTGGGGTACTCTGAAAAGGATCACAATTATGACATAACCCATAATTTCAGATTTTCAGTTGCCCCTTTGCCTCATATTATGCATTAAAAAAAAAATTCAAATCATAGTCACACAAACACTTCCAATTTGTTATTCATGAATTTTGATCTTCTTTACCTTAAAAACAAGAATGAAAAGATTATTTTTGCAAAAAAAAAAAAGTGTACATAATTGATATTTATCAAACACGAGATTCATTAACCAAGTTCTAAGTTTAACATTTCAGGCATTCCTCTCTTATAAATTAAGGGGGCGTTTATTTTTTTTTTTTAAAATTAAAATGTCTGAATTTAAATACACATCTAAATATTAATATATTTTTCTTGAATTTTAATACTGAATTATTAAATCTGTTTGTTTTCAACATTTGAATACATAAAAATTGTTTATTAGTAAAAAATAATATTCAAATAAATTAATAATTAAAAATATATTATAAAAAATATTAAATCAATATTTAAAAAATAGAATTATATATTGATAAAAAAATATAAAACTTGACAAATAAGTATTAATTATTAGTCTAGTTAACATAATATTTAACAAAAATTGTTGTTTTACACCGATTGTAAAATTTGAGTAGGTTATGAATTAAGTTTTAAAGTTTAAGATGGATAAAATTCTCATAAGGTAAAGTTTATGAGAGTAAAGTATATTTTTGTCTAAAATGAATAATATATCTGAATGATATTAAAACTTGTTACAAGATTTTAATGACTTGTCACAAGATCTTGTTCATTAAAATATATTCAGACCTATTAAGTGCTTTAAAAAAAATGCACTTAGGCCACGTTGGATAACATAAATGCTTTTACGTTTAAAAAATAATGTTTGTATAAGTTTAAATAAGTAATTTATTAATCTCCAAAAAGCTATTTTAGCTTATTTTATGAAGTCAGTTTTTTAAGCTTCTTGAAAAGGTATTGTGGGAAAACTCAAATTCATATGACCAATAAGCTACTTTGTACTTTTACAAGACAAGTGTATCTTCAATTACAATTTAAAATTCTATGAAAATTAAACTCTTTACCTCTATCCTTCCCCCATCATAATTTAAAAGTGTTTCTTTTAGTATGCATACAAATAATAAATAACTTAATTTAAAAGGATCTTATAGTATAAAAGTTTTTCATATAAGACTTTCTTCTATAAACACTTAAATAAGATGTTTATCTAAATAAGGCTTTAATGATTTAAAATTTGAATGAATCCAATTAAGTGCAAATAAATGATGCATAAGATTGTCAATTATTTGATTATTTAAAAATAATAATAATAATTAGTATAGCGACATGTTCGATGCACAAACATTTTAGCAATATATAAACAAAACACATATTTAAATTTAGATATTTACTTACTTCAATACAAGTTATTAAAATTTATTTTTATATTACATTTGATGTTGTTGTGGTATGATCATCATCTTTGTCAAGAATCAAAATTTTCAAATCATTTATGTTTCTCACTCTTTAAATTATTACATATAGCTAAAAGTTGGGCTTGGCAGATACAAGTCAACTGTTGAGAGTAATTGACCTTGACTTTTGTTAATTGTCATTGCAATGCATAATTTTATTAAAAACTGACATCTTCTAAGTTGAAAAGACAATATTGAATCTAATTGATTAATTATCATCCTAAAAATCATGACTTTTTCTCCAATATTTTTTTCAGATATAATTGTTACTTCAATTACATGCTTACCAAGTTGAAACACAATCAGTTTACTACAATTACAAAAACGCCAGTTTCCAATAACATTATGTTTTGCAATGACAATCAACAAAAGTCAAGATTAATTATTTTTAGCAGTTGGCTTGTATTTGATAAGCTCAATCTTTACATATGAACATCTATACGTGACAGTTTTAAGAGTGAGGAGTATAAATAATTTGAAAACTTTTATTATTGACAAAGATGATAATCTTATCACAACAACATCAAATGTAGTATATAAATAAAATTTTTAATATTTTGTGCTAAAGTAAGTAAATATATAAATTTAAACATGTGTTATGTCTATATATTAATAAAATATCTGTGTATCACTAAGGTGCTACACTATCAATTATTTGATTATTTAAAAATAATAGCAGTAATTTGTTGCCAAGGTGTGTATGATTTTTTTTTTTTTCCTCTTTCTTCTCGGGATAGTATTAAGCATTAACCTTTGGCGAGTGGTTACACAATGAACAAACATCAGAATACATCGGTGTTGAAGATTGTTGTGTCCATGTCCAATGTAAGGGAAAGAGAATCACAAATTCCCATCTTCACATGATTCTACTTATCCGAAACTGAATGAGACATCTTCAGTGGGAGGTGTTCACAAATCTTGACCCTCACTCACCCAGTGTTCCAGTATGACCATTCATTCATAATCCTCACATTCCCAATGCCCTCCTCACTCATTTATATAACTATCATTAA
Organism: Biancaea sappan; assembly: GCA_037074585.1. Lineage (NCBI taxonomy): Eukaryota > Viridiplantae > Streptophyta > Magnoliopsida > Fabales > Fabaceae > Biancaea > Biancaea sappan. The sequence goes on along the minus strand of CM073496.1, from coordinate 48,123,740 downwards.
CCACAAACTCAGGCACATCTAAATTCGTGTTAATATAAGCAAACAACAATCATCAACACGGAACAACTAGATTTCTTCAGAAAAAGAGAGAAAAACGCATAAACAGTAGATCGAAATCTGATTGAATGACAACTGAAAAGCTTTTCTTTTCTTTTCTATTTTCCTTACATGTCAATTTATACAAGAGAATCAGATACAGCGAGAAACAGGCATGGAGGCCCATGGCAAACGCAAAGCCACAAATGCATATTTTCAATTCTCTCTCGAAACCGAAAGGGAATCAAAACGAGAGAAAGGATTTCTTGCTTCTCGACTTTTCATTTCATTTTCATTGCCTTCGCCGTGCAATGGGATCGTTCCACGTGTACGGAAGGTTCCCCTTTGGTGGATCACAACTGTAAGAAGCGGGCGAGCTGCGTGGGGTTGACGATGCCGGGCAGGTGGGGTCCCTCCACTCTCAGCAAATCCGCTACTTCCATGTACCTTTCGTACTTCTCCGGGGGCTGCTCCGCCCTCTTCTTCGGCGGCTCCGCCTCGCTCGGCTTCGCTTTCCCCCTGTCGGTGGGGCCCTCCGCTGCTCGGGCCGCTGGGTCCCAGGGCTGCCCGAAGAGAGTCCCTCTAGTGAGGAACTCGTGGGCCAAGTACCCGGCTAGTAGCTTATTGGGCCGGGCCGGGGGCTCCGGGCCGGGTCGCTGCTTGATATCCGGCTTTACCAATTTGGGACTAGGAGTGCTGGCTGAGGGTTTGGGAGGGTCAAAACCGTCTTCTCTCTCTTTGCGCTTATTTGGGGTAAGGGAGCCGCTAGTGGTAGACGTCAATATCCGACGAGGGGGTAAACGCATCGTTTTGGTATTCATGATGGCCTTCTATCTGCATGCCACGTCAGCACCTACCACCCAGAATTTTTATAAAAAAATAAAAAAAGGATTTAAAAGAAAGTAAAAGGAAAAAAATCCCAGAAAGCAACTGCGTGCAGGAAAGGATAGGGTAGAATGTTGAAAGTGCGAGGGCAAAACCGTAAATTCACAGATGGAAAAGCAAGATGCAGAGGTCGTGATTTGAGAGATGATGAATCGTGGCCGGAATCTGGGTTTTTGGGGGGAAAGTGGTGTGGCCACTTGAATTTTCCGGCAATTTAAAGAGAGATGAGGAGAGAAAGAAAGAGAGGAGAGAGAAGAGAGAAATTTGAGGGAGAAAGAGACGTGAGACTGACAGGGTAGCGGAAGCGAATGGGTGAGAGGCTAGGGGGGCTCATCATTTATAGTGGAATTTTTAAATAATTGCCCCCGCAAACTCGCGGATTTTACAAATATACCAGGTCCCAAAATGACCAAACAACCCTTCCTGTGAGTTATGCAGAAATGGGAATGCTCTTTAACTTCTTGAATCTTGCCTTCTTGAGGTAGCTTTGGAAGATTGGAAGTTTGGAACACAAGCAAGACAAGCTACCATTACGTGGATCATGGAGAAATATTTGGATTTTAGATGCACAAATTATATTTAATTTTTTTAATTCTAGTTTAAATATAATATTCATTTTTAAATTTTAAAAAATTATTTTTTTATAATGGTCAAAAGGCACAAGACAACTTATATTAATAAAAGGTTGATAATATATATTTGTCATATGTAACAGTGGCCCTGAAAGAAAAAAATTGAGACAACAAACAAAAAGAAAAAAATTCTCAAAAAATTCTGAAGCCTTGAAGGTATCTAGAGAATAAAATTGGAAAATATGAAATCGTTTTTCCTATCTTCACTCGAATTAGATATTGATAAAGTATTAGCACATTTTGACTAATAATTAATTCCGTTTTCTCTAAAAACACTCGTAATCGAAGCTCTGAAGAATAAATCAAAAAGCATTGCCTCGATTTTTATCTTCAACATATTATCATAAGCCATGCCATCTTTAAACTTCACCAAATCATCATTATCAATCAAAGCAGAGGGGGCAAAAATAACATGTGTAGTCAAGATAAAAAAAAATGCCCATGTAATGGGTGACACATGCGCATGAGTCTAGTCCCCAAGATCCATATGTTCACAATGTCCAATAGCCCATTCGTTCGCCACTGTGGACGAGCTGATTGTAGCCATAAAAAAATAAGCACGGTGTATCCAAATAGATGGATTATGAAAAGTATAAAGGATTGCAGCAGATGTACAGGCTTGATGGTAAGACTTGCAAGAATCATCGATAGATTATGGCCAAACAAATTACAACAGATAGCTTGAAAACTTAAAAGAGAAACTAAAACCCACTTTAGAAAAAAAAAGATTAAGAAATCACCATCCGAGAGAGAAAACTACACAAAGGGGATATGGAACCACCACTCAATCGACAAAACTACATAAAAGAGACAAAGAGTTACCATTTGAAAGAACTCTACGCAGGGGGCTGTTGAAAAAGAAAAGACTATGAGAGATCTGGTTGAGGGGATACTTCCGGCCAAGAAGGGTAACTGCCCTTTTCAACCAAAAGGATGAAGCGATTACAAAAGTTACTCAAAAAAGAGAGAGGGAAGCATTTGAGAGAGAAGTTACGGAAGTTTACTGTCTTCGTCCCCATTTTATTTTTTAAATGTAAAAATATTTCCTGTCTTTGTCCCAATTTTATTTTTTAAATGTAAAAACATTACTTATAAATTGCAATTCGCATTTAAGAAAAAAACATAATTTGTCATGCTATACTTTATATTTAGATCATTTTCTTTAATTTTCTCTCTGTTGTGATATTTGACTTATTTTTCTTTAAAAATCACGCAATTTAAAATGTTCACGTATTAAAATTATAATCAAGTTATATTCTAAGGGATTATATGTAACTTTTCATATTCAAATTCTTAAGTTTCCTGGCCAAGTATTGACTTTTTTTGTTTTTTGGAAACCACCAATGTATGAAAAAAATTAAATTCTAGTAAATTTAATTGGAGTTTTATCAAGTTACAAATGTGTAAGTCTTTCTAAGTTTTGGTTTTGTCCGTTCATAATACTTAAATTCAAGAGTTGAGACGACATACTTAAAAAAAAAATAAGTGTCAAACATGAACCAATTAACATAAATACTTGTAAAAATATAAATTTGGTTTTGAGATTAAAAAATCTATTATACACGCGTTGTGTTGTTGTATTTAAAATCGACGGATTTTCTCTATGCAATAATAAATGTTCGTATATACGAATAAGTAATATCCCATGCGTATTGATTAATAATCGATATAAAGTTACTTTCAGTTAAATTAAAATGAATTGTTCTATCCCTAGCAATACAAGAAAAGTTTTATTTTTAGAGTTCATTAAGTCTAAAAAAATTAATTTTTTATCTTATTGCAAGAAAAATATTTATTTAAAAACTAATATATATATATATATATATTTATGCAGTGTTAAAAAATAATTCACGAACAAAATTGATGTCTAAGAATTATCTTTTGGAGATGAACTAATTAATTCATTTTTAGTATATTTGGTATTGTTATAATGACTAATAATTTATACTTTGGCAGATATCTATACCTCAGTCACTATGTTTGATTATAATTAAATTTCATTAAAACTACTGTTTTACATAATAAAATAAAAGTTTGAACGAAAAATTACTTGTTAAATTATACACACACTTAAGACTAATTCACCACTTAGTCACTTTCAATAAACTAAATTTGATTTTTTTTTTAATTTTTTCACATTATGTGTCTTTCAATAAACTCCTTGACACAAAGTACAAATCCTGGTTTGTGAATAATAAATCAATTACAACTAAAGGCATATGTCAATTGTAAGCAGTTGTTATAATTTAAAGTCTCAAGTTTGATTTCTTAAAAGTATAGTTACATTAAAATTTAGTATGAAAAATTTTATTATTTATTTTGATCTTATTTAGTTCGAATTTAAATTAATTGATATTTATTTAATATTCAGATATTAGATAATTGTTAAAAAAATCAATTAATTATTTTTTTCCACAGAGAGAGAGAGAGAGAGGGTGAAAATTACAATCCCCATGCGCATTCATGATGTTAGGAGATGGAGCCTGGAGGGTTCCGGTTCTCCATGTCTTAAAGAGGCATTCATGAACTTTTTGCTTTGTGTAGAATAGAGATATTCATTGGAGTAAATCAGTTAAACTTTTTTTATCAATGCGTTGGGAATCACTTTTGACCGAAACAAAAAAAAAATATAACCAATTACTTATTTGGTTGCTAAAATTATTTTAAGAGAACAAGAATGAGATTGGGATTAAGAATAAGGATGAAAATAGAAATAAAAGAAATTTATTTTCTTTTCTCATGTTTGGTTAGATATAGAGTGTTCATAAGTTCAGTTTGGTTTGATTAAGGCTCTTAACTAAATCGAATTGAGTTTATCAGTTTTGCAAAATTATTGACTTATTTAGTTTTAATTTTTAAACGGTTTGATCTAATTTTAGGCAGTTTTATTTGTAATAATTTGTGATTTTTAATTTCAATGAAATATATATAAATATAAAAAAGGAGATCAAATTAATTAAAAAATAAATATAAATAATTTTGTTGACATAAAAACATATAAATATAACATTATATATATATATATAAATAATATAATCTTGTTTATATATAAAGTTGGTTCGGTTTGATTTGATTCGATTTCAACCAAATTAAACAAAATAAACTAACAACTAAACCGAACCAATTAAAATTCATATTTCAAAAATCGATTTGGATATATATATATATATATATATATATATATATTTTTTTTTTCAGTTTTTGGTCAGTTTGGATTAGCTTGGTCGGTTTGATTTGATTTTGAACACTCCTAGTTGGGTATGGAAAATTTTCGTAAGAATAAAAAAAATAATGAGTACATAACTATAAAACAAAAAAAAGTGCGATTAGAAAATGAAAGGCAGTCGAAGCTCTGAGCATTCATCGAATACTACAGCAAGGCACTCATCGGTCAATACAGAAAGGCACTCATTGAACACCTTAGCGAGGCAATCTTCAGACGCAACAAATGGGAAAGATCTAGGGTTTAGCAAGAAATGATTGGACACATCAGAAACCTCACAACAGATTAAGGAATCTTAAGAGAAGATAACGGTATTGACACAAGAAAATCAAGAGGAACATATAGGGCTAAAGACTCTAGAAAACAAATGCACATTCAAGGAAGTTCTTTATGGAAATTTGAAAGGGATGCCCCCTATGATTGAAGACAATTTAGGCATTTATGAAGCTCCAAGCTCGTCGTTAAAGCCCACCATTAAGGAAATCACAGCTATGTATACTTCTTCAAATACAGTTTAGGAAATCCCTTCAATGACTCCCTTTGATCGAATATCATCTTCTTGGAGAAACGCGGTAATAGTCCGGACCACCGGCAAGCCTTTTTAGACACTCTACCTCTGTGATAGATTATTTGGGTTGTGGAAGTTTAAATGAAACCTAGTTTCCTTCATATGAGATTAGGCTTTTATGTAGTATTTAATCTTTTGGATGAAGACAGGGTTAAGCTTCTGTCAGTTAGATGGAAGTTAGGGAATGACCCCCTTTTGGTTCGAACATGGAAACCCAATTTCCAACTAGAAAAGGAGAAATACAATAGCATCTCCTCCATTTTTGGTTCAGATTGCCGTTAATAAAATATCATACTCCTAACCTCCTCATAGCAATTGGTAATCTACTAGGCAAGACCATTGTGTTGGATGCAAGCAAATCCAATTATCTTCAAGCTTTTGCAAACAGAATTTGCATAAGCAAACATTGCATCAATTCTTCCTACGGTAATTTGCTTGAATAGGCTTAACAAGAGGTATTGTATGGAAGTCTATCTTTTTTATTCAAAGATTCCTTTTAAATCTATGAAATCTTTTAAGCCTCTACTCCCTTACCAAGTTTTGCCTGAAAAAACTATTTAGATTTTGGAAAATATTGTTGTTTTTAAACATATTTCTGATGAAAATCAAAGGGCTTTTGCTAGTAAGAAAAAAAGACTATTGATAATTTTTCACTTCAAAATCAAGGATCATTAAAGATACACCTGCCCTTATTACTTTGAGACTACTACTTGTGTTAATGCTCCACTACTACTACAACCTAGAGAATTAATGTAAACTAATTGCTTACAATCTCCTAATCCTTCCCCTACCTCTCCCCCTACCGATTCACTTACAAGCGTTTCCCCTACCTCTCCCCATATTGATTCACTTACAAGTGTCTTTAATGAATTGAATCTAATCAATCAAATAAATCTAACTTTAAATCAATTACCAACCACTGAGTTAATTTTCCCTTCTCCTGTGCCTGCAGTTCAGTCTTTTTAGTCAAATCATGAGGGTGCTTCATCTATTGTTACTTCATCGAGCCCAATAAAGAATCATTGCAAAGAGACTTTTAACAATTTCAAACTTATTGCTTGTTTAAGTATCATTATGAAAAAAAATTACTCCTACCTATTTTATGAAGAACCCCTTCTAGCTTGCGTGTTTCAATATGAAATTGAACCTCAGCCAAACAAAACACCTCTCACCGATGAATCTGGAAATAGACTACCTCCTATCTTCGACCAAAATCACAAATCGTTCTATGTCCAACAACAAACGATCACCTCAATCATCTCAAACACCATAAAACATCTCAATGAACACTCAAGCAAACAGCCTGATGAACATACCACTCAACAGCCTTTCTTCCCCCTCCAACAACAATCAATCTATGTCCAACAACAACCAATATCTGACCAACTTTCCAACAAGCCACCTTTCTTCCCCTCACCAAGACCCGAACCTCTTTTGCTTGGTAATACCGATCAGGCTACCTCCTTCTCACCTAAGACACCTTGACAACAACCCTCATTTAAATGATGCCTACTACTTCCAACTTCTGAACTTCTATGAAGCCCATCTTCACTACCCCAACTCAACAATGGGTTCGACCCTGTGTTGGGTGAACTTGATACGTGGGCTTATAAACAACTCAACTTGGACCCACTGCTAGGTAATATTGATGAACAATGCGATAACAGACTCTCTCGAGAACCCATAATCTAGGTCAACAATGCTGATCCTTGAATGTCAAAATTTCTTCCTAATGTCACCTTCGAGATTCCCCATGACCACTCAACACACAAATTTTTCCCTGTTCAACTCATCTTAATAAGCTTTATCATCAGACCTGTCCCTCATCCTCTACCCCATATCTTACATACCAATTCACAGGAGAGGCACCATAATAGACGTATACAGAAACCAAAGCTTGACCCTCCTCTCAACCCCGTCCTTAAACATCTATACTAGAAGTCTCTATCACATCCTTTCTCAAATACGAGACGGGAACTCTTGACTACCACTTAATATTTTTGCCTTCGGCCTTCCTAGCTACTACTAGAAACCATTCTCGATTTAGCCTCCATTCTGCTTATTCTCTTTCCATGAATATCTTGTCCTGGAATGTCAGAGGTGTGGCAAGTGCTGACTTTCATTGCACCTTCAGAGAATTAGTTAACAACCATCACCTAGATGTAGTTATCCTTATTGAAACCAAGGTCAGTAGGGGTCAGGCAAACACCATTATCGCAAGCCTGGGCTTCTAACGCTATACCAAAGTTGCCTCCATGGCTTCACCAAAGGCATCTAGGTTTTATGGAACCCTGATGCGACCTTCATGGAGCCTGTAGCTTCCTCTTTTTAGGAGATCCACCTGGAATGCAAAGTCAGTAATTTCTCCTTTCTTTTGTTTGCTATCTATGCTAGTCCTTGTTTTGAGAGGAGAAAACTCCTCTGGTCTTCCCTTAGTGAACTATCCTCAATGTTAAATACTCCTTGGTTGCTTTTAGGAGATTTTAACGACATTTCTAAGCCATCTAAGAATTTTTTTTAGGGAGTGAGGAAGGGGCACCTTTTGAATAAAAAATTGCTTATTTCAATAATTTTTTAAATTGCTTTGGGTTATTAGATCTAGGCTTTGTGTCACGACCCAAATATCGGGTACATGACCAGCACACTGACACGAATCTTGTGTTAGTGTAAGCCTATTCAACATTTCTAATTCTAGCCCCTTTTTGTTTTATATATATATATATATATATATATATATATATATATATATATATATATATATCTGTTTAGCATACATTCCTTAATCCTTAATTATTAGATAGCATGTCATTCATAAAAATCTTTAAAATACTCTAGAAAAGACAAGCCAAAAACTAAGCAACAGGTCAATATTAACAAGGGTTGCCAACGCTTCAGCAATGAGCTCTGGCTTGGCAGAGGAGTGCGTTAAGTACCAATCCGTGACGCTTAGCGCTGGCCTTCCTGAGGCTAGCCCTGCTGTTTCTACAAGCTAGCTCTCAAGGCTGGTGTGCAGAACAACATTGAACCTTCTTAAATTTTTTTAGTTTTCTTCTGAAATTTGAGGCAATCAAAACAAACACACACAAAGAGATATAAGAGGGAACATACCTGGACTCCAAGTAAGCCAAACTCATATATTTCATATGCACACAAGGATGAAAAAGAGGACTTACCTAGATTCCTCGCCATTCCTCACAATTAAAGTGCAATACTTAAACTTAAGAGAACATTCATGTATTTCGTCAATTCATCCAACAAACTTGAATCACACAAGCATCTCATTTAAAATTCGATAAAATCAAATAATTTCAGTTCCATAAAGTCTCCAAATTACTTTCAAATATCCGATTAAATTAAATACAATATCAAAACAATTATCTTAATTGTCCAAGACCTCTTAGATGTCCTAGTTGACCATAAAGCTTTCTAAAAATAAAATAAATGACACCATGATGTGGGACCAACCCAATAATGGGAAATGTCTACGAAAATTACTCCTTTGATGAAAAGTCCTAGTCCACTACCTGATCTGAAAAGGAAAAATCAATGAGTGTGAGATAGAAATCTCAGTGAGTGAGTCAATCTTCGCCTTAATAAAATCTAAATATGTTAAAGAATAGTAAAGCTATCCAAAGGCATTTATCATGAAATCACAAGAAAAGAGACATATTAGAGAAAATGCAATTCAAGTCAAGCAATCCAAACCAACATAATTAGTACTCGTCAATGGCCAAAATAGCTGGGAGCACCTGTAGGCTGACTCACCAATCTTATCAAATCCCACCATGACGCATAACCTCATCCGCTATGGTCAGGGTACCTCATGGTGTAACATCCCATATTTTTTTTTACTTATGTTATATTTTCTTTATTTAAGTTAGAAACGACGTTAGAAATTAATAAAATATGTTTTTGGATCCTTAGAAGGAAGTGATAAAGGAAATGCATAAAAAACTAGGATAAATAAGCCAAGAGTAAGAGGAAAATGAAGTTTTAAGGGAATCAGTCGACTAATTATAACAACCAGTCAACTGATGGCATCAGAGATCAGACTAGATTGCTGATATCTGCAATCGGTCTACTGATAAGGAGAGATCAATTGACTAATTATTCACTGTTAAGCTGAAATTTTCGGTCATACAACAATCAGTCGACTAATTAAGAGAGATCAGTCAACTAATTACAAATCAGTCGACTATAGAGAAGTAATCAGTCGACTAATGGATTGTTAGAGTGCGAAAGTAAGTCTGTATTAACTAAAAAGTCAATGGAGAAATTTACTTAAACACCTCAAACATGCTAATGAAGCTTAAAAATGAGATAGTAGGGTTAAAAGGGAGATTTCTACAATAAAAAGACTCTTTAGACTCTTTTAGAAGTAAGAAGAGAGGGAAAAAGAACAAATTCTGAAATTTAGAAAAGAGAGAGAGAGTGAGAGAGAGAGAGAGAGAGAGAGAGAGAGAGAGAGAGAGAAAGAGAAAACGTGAGGAGCAAGAAGAAGAGAGAGAAAGAAGTTCTAGTAGAGATTTTAGCAAGAAAATCATAAAAGGTAAGTTTCTAACTTGATTCTTCTAGTTTAGATAGATTTTAGAGCTTGAAAAATGATAGAATAAGGATTTTTAGGCTAAGGAAGGAAGAAAAAGGAAGGAGTTGGTCTAAAGGTTAAAGAAACAAGGAATATTAGAGAGAAACTAGAAGATATCACATCAATTTCAGCTTTAGAAAAATTAAAGGTAACTAGTTTTCATAAAAGCAAAAGTATTGATGTATCTATTATGCCTTTGTATCATTTAGCAATTAATTGCATCTTAAAACTTTCTATGAATATGTAGAACTAATTTTCTTTTGAAAAGTAAAGCTTATGTCCTTATGGGAAACAGAATCCCATAAATTTTTTATGGGATGACAGAAATTCCTCATAGGATGTGAAAATCCTTATGGGATGACAGAATTCCAAAAATTTCTCATGGGATGATAGAAATTCCTCATGGGACATTAAGTACTTTTCTTTAGAAAAGAATATTAAGCACTTTTCTTGGAAAAGAACTAAAGTATAGTGCACAATATTAGGAATGATCACATATTTTATGTATGTGTTCTTATGATTGCTTTTACTTCATGGAAATGATTGTCAAATTCACTTTTATGACTAAAGTAGTGATGATATTTCACGAAATATGCTAGCTATTGAGATTTTATATCTCACCTTATTTTTGATGATTTCCCATTTCAGGGACTGAAGTAGAAAGAAAAGAGAAAGAAAAGAAATAAGCTTATAAATGTGTTGGTTAACTATGTCATCTTCTTTTGTGGCATTTTTGAAAGAATGTTTTGTATTATGTATATAGATGATAAAGTTTAAAAGTTTGTGTAATTTCATAAGAGTTATAACTAAACCTTGTATGCTAAGGACATAATAGAAGAAAATTTACAAGAAATAGTTGAATGTGTATTATAGTTATGTGTTTATTTAAGTTGAGAAATTTGTACTGCAAGTCAAGTACCATTTTATGAAAATAGAAGTTCAAGATATATCAGTCGACTAATTATCTTGTATCAGTCGACTGATACTTCCCGGATTACCATTTATACAAAACCACAGCCAATCAGTTGATCGATAATCATGGATTAGTCGATTGATCGCCTATTACCAAGTGTAAAATTTTATGTTTTAAGATATTTCAAAATTTACTTATTTTTATGAAATTGGATGTTTTGTAAATATTTCTAGAAAATATCATGTCTTTGACCTGATTTTACCTTGTTCTACATTATAATTATGTTAATTTGCATAATATATATATAATTCTAGTAGATGTTACACACGGGTCTCAATCTTGGACCCATGCTCTCATATTCCTATTGAGGGAATCATTGTCTTCATTTTCAGAGGTCAAGACACTCTATCACTTGAGTTTCCTGCCTTAACATGAGAGAGGGTACTATCCCGCTCAAATATAATCATGGTTTAATCATTCATAACATAACTAATATTCACATTAATCAAATTCAACAAGGATAAACGGTACTATCTCAAACACAACAGGTATTCATCACATATCACTTGATCACTTTTTCCCTAATGTTTTCCGTTAGCAATCTTTCATCAACACATGAATCCATGCTCTCTCAAATTACTTTTTCGAATTCCTAATTGAATTCCCTCTTTCCTATGAGTTTGCCTACCTTTCTACTTTATTACTTTAACGCTAAGATAATATTAAAGAAGAGTTAATCCATGCACCTGGATTCCAATGAATCCCTTCGATCATAACCCGTTCAAGCTTCCTTGATGTGAAAAGAATTTGTGTGCTTAGGAAATTTTCATATTTTTGAAAAAGAGAGGGAGTTTATGTTAGGGTTGTTCTTTTGTTTGTTTAAAAACGAATTTGTCAAAGAAAGAGAGATTATGACTTGCCTTGTTCTCTTCTAAAATTTCCAAAACTTTTGTAATTGTGAAACTTGTGCTTGGAACAAGTGTTTGGTTGAGGGAGGTGTGTGATTGTGGGAATGTGTTCTTTGTGAGCTTTGATTGTGCGTTTAGCCTAGGGTTTTGAAAAGAAATAAGAGGGAGAGAGATAGAGAGAAGTCAACGTGAAGGAGAAAGAGGGAGAGAGAAAGAGAGAGAAGATAATAGAGATGATGGGAGAGATAAAGAGAGAGATGACGGCTGGGGTTAGGGTTTTAGGTTTTTTTGGTTTAAGATAGTTTAGTTAATTTAATTTAGATATTTGTTTAATTAATTTTTGAGTTAGAGTAATTTAATTTAAATAGATTTGGAGATCTAATTTAACTTAACTAGACTATCAATCTTTTAATTTTCTGAAGCTATAGTGGAAATAAGGATTTGGGAAAAATATTTTAATAGTGAGTTAATAGGATTGTTTTAAAAAGGAATCTAAAAATTAAGATTTGTTAGTTTAGGAAGATCTTAGATGGATATTTAGTTTATTTAATTATCTTTAATCAAATAGCATTAGTATTATTATTATTACTATATATTATTATTTGTATTATATTATTATATTTTATTTTAAAATTTTGAATTTCCTATAGTAGTTAACTTAGGATTTTGCTTGATTATTTACTACTTATTTTCTTAATGTTTTATTTTTATTTAACTTCATCTTTTCCTTTGCTGATTTTCAAAAATTAGCTTAATACATATATTTGTGTAAATAGAATCTAAGATCTAAATATTGAATTTTAGAAGGTATCTTTTGGATTTAATTTCTTAAAATTATTCACTAGTTATCTTTTCTAGCATGCATAGTTTTATTTCTTTATTCCTTTTAATTTTTTGAAAAATACATATATATTGGTAATATTCAAATCCTAACTTAATCTAAATAAAAAATATAAGGTTTGGTTCAGATTTTTAGAAGATATTTTTCAGATTTAATTGGGATTATTTGTCCTTAATTTGATATTAATTCAGATTTGATTAGTTTAGATAATTTCTTATTTCTTTTATTTATTCATTTGTCTTGCCTTTTAACTATTTTCACTACTATTCTATTATTTTAAATACTTTTAATTAATCTGCACGGTTTTCTTCTTACTTTATTTGATATTATATTTATTAGATTTTCCTTTTACTCCTTTCTTATAATTAATTATTTAATTATAACCATTTATATATAAAAAAGTAATATCTCAAGATCTAAGAGTCTTTTTTTCATTTCTTATTTCACATCAAGGTTTCCTATGATTTTTCTCCTTTTATTCCTACCCTTTTATAGACATTTCACTCTACCTCAAAAAAGTCTCAAATCTTTTATTTTAGTCCTTGTACAGCTTAACACCGCATATTGCTAGCATATAGCCCGAAATCACATATTATAGCACTATCACATCACATTATAACATCATACACACATATTGCACAACAATTTGCAAAAATCAATACTTGTGGAATAAAATTCACCAATTATAAGAAAATAAAATGACGTGTATTACACTTTGTAGGCCTGCCTTTTACGTGGACTAATGGTAGAATGGGGAGGTAATGTTATTAGGAGTCGAATTGATATAGCCCACGTAAACTTTCAATAGTTTTTTTACTTCCCTGACATCATTGTTTTCCATCTACCTAGGCTCAGATCTGGTCACTGCCCTTTACTCCTGAAAACACACAGGTCCTCTGCTAGAGGCCTCAAACCCTTTCACCTTGAAACCATATGGCTTAGCTCTTGGTGACAAAAATACCAAATATTTCTATAGAGTTGCGCTAATTAAAATAAGGAAGAATAAAATACTCATCTTTTAATTGGAAAAAATAATTGGACAAATGATCTAAACGAAATTAGTCTTGAAATCAAAACCACATTCATGAACACCTTCTGTCATTTGACTGGAATTGACCCATCAGATATCGTTTACCTCCAATAACTACCAAAACTTAATAGTGATCAGAACACCAATCTCATTGCCCCCTAGACTTGCTGGAAATTAAAACAACACTTTGAAATATTAATCCTTATAAAACTCCTGGAGATGATGGTCTCCGTGCCATTTTTTATCAAAAAAATTGGGATCTAATTAACCAAAAGTTGTTGCATGATTTTCAACTTATTTTCTTGCATGTAGTGTCCCAGAGTCATCGTGTAAAATGCTCATGTGCCTTATCCTAAAGATTGATAACCCCTACATCATTAGCCACTATAGGCCTTTAGGTTTGTGTACAACCCATTATAAAATTTTAGCAAAAATACTAGCGAATAGAATTCGCCCCCACCTTTAAGACCTTATCTCTTCCCTCCAATGTGCTTTTGTTAAAGGAAGACACTCTGCAGATTTACTTCTCTTAGCTCAAGAAATCTTTCATTCTATGAACTCCTCTAAGAGCAAACAAGGATAGCGCATCCTTAAATTGAACATTAGAAAGGCTTTTGATATGATCTCTTAGGATTTTCTAAATAGTATGCTTGATGCCTATAAGTTCCCCCGGTGGATTAACCTTATCAATCTCATGTCTTACTGGGATGGATTATACTCCTATCTTAAATGGTATCACTATAATTGGCCAACATGAGTATGGTGTCCTGTGCTGACTGTAAAGAGTAAACCCATTTGTACACAGACCGAGTCTCACATTATGTGGCTCATTGGAGAAGTCAGGATACATCATGTCAAAGTGTTTCCATGCTTTCCCATTTGAAGGATGGACCAATACACTTTCATCTCTTCTGTTATTCCAATGTCATCGCATGTGCTTAACCAAACTCATTGAGACATAAAACCTTTACAACCTAGGGATAAAGGGTAGATAGTGCATCCTTTTCACTGGAACTTAGAACTTTGTCTTCTCTCAGGTCAATCTTCTTGGTATTGGGATATTCTACAAAATTTGCATGCCGTCTCATCTCTGTCATCGTTTTAGAACATCATGCATCCATTTAAGCAAACATTAATTTTTTTGGATGACAGACCAAGTCTAAATACCTTCAAGGGGACTCTTTATCCCTATATCTCTTCATTTTGGTCATGGAATACTTATCCACCAAAACCTCTGAATTTGTTAACTTAGGAAATTGGACCTTCTTTTCAATTAGGAATAATGATCTTAAGCTATCACATCTCCCTTTTGCTGATGATGTGCTTCTATTTGCTAAAGCTGATAATCACTCTATTGATATTATAAGTTACATAATTGAGGATTTTTGTAAAACTAGTGGAATGCAAATATATCTTGATAAATCAAAACTTTGGTTACTCCCTAGAATTCCTAAAAAAAGAAAAAATTATGATATCCAACTCCCTTCGAATCAACGCCACCTGTAGTTTAGGAATCTACTTAGGTTTTCCCTTAAAACCTAAATATTATACATTTGATTTTAACTTTGTTATTCACAAAATCCATCAAAAACTTCAAAGTTGGAAGATGCACAACTTGTCCTTTGCTGGTTAATCCTAACTCATCTTTGCTATGGGCCAAGGTCTAAACAGTCTTCATAACCTGAGCCAAGACTACGGGTCGGGCATTTTAAACCTTAATGTGTCTCACACAATAGGAAACAGTAGAGGTACGAACCTCTAGCATGATTAATGGATTCAAAACTCCTTTCTACATAACTTACTCACTGGTCCACTGCCAAATGGCAAATTCTCCATGTCTGTTTCTTCTATTAGTCAAAGTGTTGGTAATAATCTCACTTGGAACCTCAATGCCATTCATTTCCATGTTCCATTACATATTTCTTAGAAAATCCTTAATATCCCCTTCCTTTCTCTTCAATTGAATCCAAAGACTCCATGAACTGGAGTTTTACTACAAATGGCTCTTTCACACTTAAATCTACCTACTACTCTTACAATTATGCTAACACAATTGATACAAGCACTAGTGAACCAAATACCAACGATTTAAACCATAACCACAATCCTAATTTGAACTGGATATGGAAATCCCCTTATAATATAAGATAAATTTTTTTATTTAGAAAGCCTATAATAATGGCCTTGCAACTGGAAAAGTTCTTCATGAACAAAATATCATCTCCTTACCCATCTGTCCTCTTTGTAATTTACATGATGAAACCATCATTCACATTTTACGTGACTGTCACTTTGCCTATGCCACTTGGTCCTCTCTTCGAATTCCCTCAAACTTCTTTAATGGTAACCGTACATATTGGCTTAAACCATATGGCACTAATTTTACTAAAAACAGCTTTGATATCCCATGGAGTTTAATTTTTTTTGTTTACTCTACGTACCCTATGGTTTTTAAGGAACAATATTATTTTTAACAATATTTCCGTATGCAACCCTACCCAAGCAGTGAACTTAGCCCTAGGCAAAACTACTGAATACTGGTCTAATATCTTTATTTAAGAACACCCCTCGCCTCTTGTAAGTTTGCACTTACCCTCTCCCTCTGCTTGCTTCCCCTTCGCCTGTTTAGCAACAAATTGTGATGGCTCTTCAACAAATTCTAGAATGGGAATTAGTGGAAGTTTGCGAAATGCTTCTGATTCATGGTTAATAGGCTTTTCTCAGTTCATTGGTGAAGGAGATGCACTTAAAGCAAAACTGTAGGCTATCATGACGGGTTTGAAAATCATAAACTAACTAGCTCTCCATTTCTGGATCATTATCGAGACTGATTCCTCTAGAGCTACTAAGCTAATCTTATATTCTTCAACTAATCACCATCTTATGCGGACTGTCATTCAAAATTGCAGGTGCTTTCTTTCCAATCTAGAAGGTTACGAATTTGAGAAGGGAAACATGAAGCAAAACAAGTGTGTAGATAAGTTAGCAAAGGAAGGAAGAAATCATCAGCTTCCTCTAATAATCTATAAAGATGTTCCTGATCATATACTATAACTTTACCATGAAGAAAAACCACAATTGCTACTTTTCCTCTAGCTCTATACATTTGCATTACTGGCTTGTTCACTCTTGTACTACTATGTCTATTGTTTTTGTCTACTCTTCTACTACTATGTCTACTGTTTTTGTTCACTCTTCTACTACTATGTCTACTGTTTTTGTCTACTTTTCTACTACTATGTCTACTGTTTTTTTGCTTTTGTCTAGCTTGTTATGTTTGGTTATGTTTCTATCAAGCTATCAGACTTCATTTTCTATGTTGCTTCCTCCTTTTTATGTTTCAGCTAGGACTGTAGTTAGCCATGTTTTGTACCAATGAGGGATTGCTTTACCTCTATACTAGACTCCTGCTTATAGTTTAATTTAATGTATGTCCTATTTTTTCAAAAAAAAAACTATAATACCCATTGATACAAAAAAAATTACATAAACATTATATAAATTGAATAACATTGATGTGAAACCACCAAATCTAGCTGCCATCCTTGCTTTAGGCAAAGCATCAGAGTTTTGGTCCAATCTTGATCAAACTACCTGTCTAGCTGCCATTCTTCCTTCCCACTTTCCTTCGTTCTCCATTGCCATCATCTTTGTAGAACCTACATCGCCTTAGTCGCACACAGTCCTCTACCCCTCTCTCACCACACAATCTACCATAGGTTGTTCGTCCTTACTCTAAGTCAACCTCGACGCCGAAACTCATCGTGCCTTTAGGAATCTTTTGTTGGTGAGTAAAATAGTGCACCTAGTGGAGCAAAATAGACAATTGGATAGGACCATGGATTTATCATTCTCGGAGTACCAATCAGGGCTCAAAGACTCGGAAGTAACTAGCAGAGCGTACTTATTCTTTTATGTCTTGAAAATGTTCTTGATGATGTAAGAAGAAGAAGAAGAAGAAGAAGAAGAAGAAGAAGAAGAAGAAGAAGAAGAAGAAGAAGAAGAAGAAGAAGAAGAGAAAGAGATTTTAAATTATTATTAGGGGTATTTTTGTCATTTTACTGTGTGGTGACGTGGTTGATATTTTAGCCACCTCATGTGCCAAGTCAGCATTTCTGTTAACTCACTTGATGATGTTAAAAAAAAAAATGTATATATGATAAAATCTTAAACATGTAGGACATGAATGACTCAAAAAAAATTGAGAGACAGAGATAAAAATAAATGTAAATATTAGGGACATGAAATATATTTTTGGCTTAGAAGTATTATTTTACATTCAATGAAATACATGCCTAATGTTACTCCAACACATGACTTCCATGATTCTTTATTTGTACAATTGTTAAATTGGCTCTTGACTTACATGTTACTCCAACACATGACTTACAATTATTTATGTGTACAATTATGGACAAACTTAAATTCATCAATTTTCACATGTTTTGACTCATTTAGGATATGTTTAGAAGAGTTTATTTTGAACTTATCTAGCTTATTTTATGATATAAGCACTTATGCACATATTTGGAAGAGCTTATAGAAATAGTTTATAGCATGCCCATAAACTATTTTTAGGTTTTTTTTCATAAGCTCCCCATAATAGCTTATAAAAATAAGCTAAAAACAACTTATGTGAAGTTTGTCCTCATAAATTCTTCAATAGTACAAATAACTTATATATAAGCGCTTATATAATAATCGCTTATTCTATAAGCATTTAAATAAACTGTTTATCGAAATAGGGCCTTAACCTACAAGCTAAATGGGTGGAGCTTGCAAGGCCCGCGGGGCTGTTCCTTTTTTTTTTCTTCCATAATTTAAATTAGTTTGTGTACTAAATTTTGTTTTATCTTATTTCATTTGTTTTTTAGATATAAAAAATTTGTAACCTTTAAATGAATATATAAATTTATAATTTATATATAGTAATCTTAAATAATATTGTTAATAAAATTAAATTTTGTTAATAAAATTAAATTAATATAGTAACTTCATTAATAATTTAATAAACATTATAAAAGATAATGTTTTACAAGTATTAAATGTCTTTTAATAAAAAATAATTGAAACATTATAAAATCTAACGATTGCAACTGCCATTATATGTGATGGACAAATTTTACCTTGTTTTAAAGTCATTGGACTAGTTGAGTTAGTGTGTGTTTGGCAAAGTAAAAAAAGTAACTTATAATTTATTTGACTAGCTTATAAGCTTGTTAGAAGTATTTGGTAAATCAGCTTATTTTAGTAGTTTATAGTTTATTTTAAAACGCTACTTTTAGTAGTTTATAGTTTATAACTTATAGTTTATGTACTTTTCTTCCTATTTTGCCGTTATTATTTTATCTAAATACCCATTATATCCTTTTGTCTTATTCATAACCTAAATCTCCAAAATACTTGTATTGTGAATAATTTTTATTTTTATTTAAATTTTTATCTTTAATTAAATTTATTTTTAAAATATATATATATATATATTAAAGATAAAAAAAGTGATTATTTAATACATAAGTATATATACGTAAGTATAATATATAAAATATAAAATAATATATATATATATATATATATGATATATTAATATATATTAATTAATTTTATATAAATAATAATTTAAATTAATTTAATTAAAAAACAAAAACTAATACGTTTATTTTATATTACTTCTATGTGTTTTTATGTTATTTTACACTTTTTAGCTAGTTCAACAGTTTTTTTTACCAAATACTTCTAATTCAATAAATTAACTTATAAGCTTTGAACTTTCAATTATAATATTTCAGCTAAAAATTAACTTATAAACTTTCAACTAGCTTATCAGCTATTTTTGTTAAGCATACCCTTAGTGGTATAAAGTAGAGATGTAAATGAATTAGGCTATTTCAAATACCTGACAATATCCATCTCAAATAAAAAGGTATCAAATATTGGATAAAATACGGATAATAAAAAATAACTATTTAATAAATATTAGGTAGATTAAGATATTGTCATCGAATTTCACATAATGGTCCAAAATGAATGGACGGATATATTCCGTACTTATTTATAATATATATTATAAATTATAAAATTTTAATATATAAATTATAATACATTATTTACATAATACATGTTTATATAATATAAATTTTAATGGGCAGATAATTATCAAATATTAACAATTTCAAGATATTCAATATTTGTTATGCAACACTTTTTTAAAAATATTTTAGACTTAGATTCTTAAAAAATAATTTTTTTGAATCAGATAATATACGAGTATTGAATATTTGAGATGAATATAAATTCAGACATGAAAAATAGTATCATCTACCTGGCCACCAACACTCCTAGTAGTAGGTGAGTTTAGTGTGCTGCAACCTTGAAGCTACTATATTCGCACAATGTGGACTTGTGGACTGATCTTGTCAGGTCTACAGACACCAGCACTCATCGCTTCAATATGCAATTTCACTATTTTATAAGTTTTTAGTTTTCTGTTATTCATTACGCAACTAACTTTACATAACAACACTGCGTTTGGTAGAGTCGGAAATGAATAATGGAGGCGGAATTCCGTGCACTATTCTCCCTTCCGTCGTTTGGTTCGCGTCTGGCACAGTGGTGGAATTCAATTGTGGAATTCCCTCTCCCATTTTAAAGGAATATGAATTAATATCTGAACGTTCATGTACTATGTAGCGTAACTATTTTTCTTAAACAGTATTTTTATTATTTAAATTATCTGAATAATTTGGTGCTCAATGTTGAAGTCAATCAACTAGTATCGGATTTGGATGGGCACAATTGAAATAACTCAAATAAGCGCACGGCCCAAGAGAAGGATTGCTAGGGTCTGTTCGATTGTGGCATCAAGAAAAGAAAGATTCAGACCAAAAAAAAAAAAAGAAAAGAAAGATTGTTTTCGGCGGTAATCACCATCTGAGCTTCTGATCCTCAATTCCATAGCACTATGGTGAGGGGATCGCTTCCGTCGCCGGCAAATGGCAGCAACAGCAGCTTCGCTGCCTCTTCATCCACGAGTACCAGGTCGCTCCCAATTCCACTCTTTAACACACGCTGTTTAGAGAGGCGGAGGAGTGGAGTGCATGTAGGGGTTGCTTTTGTTTGATGAACTAATGTCCTGTCTTTTTTCGGGTCTGGAGCTGCGGAAATTTTTAAAGATTTGTTTCTCCATTTTCTATACTTTGTGTGTGTGTGTGTGTGTGTGTGTGTGTCTGTGTGTGTGTGTGTGTGTGTGTGGTGGTGGGAATCAAGTGATTGATTTTTGTAATGTTTGAGGATACTTAGCTCTGGATGCATGATTGTGCATTTTGAACTTGCCATTTCTTCTATTTAAATTTACAGAAAGGGTAGATGCTGATTTGAATCTGTTTGATCTAGTACCCTTACTTAGTTACTTCTGATTTTCACTGAAACCAGGGAGCTGAGTTTATGAGCAAACATGGAATCAATGTTCCAAGAGGTGTGGATGCGATTAAGGACGTATTTCCTAATGAGAGTGAGGTAATTTAGATAGTCGATGCCAACAGAATTTAATGCACGACAGGAAAACTAAATTTTGAATTTGCACGGTGAACTATGTTTTCCTTAATTCTATTCAACAAGTAACCCCTCCCTCCATAAATTGTCTCAGCACTGAAATTTGTGATTGACAACAAGGAATGGAACTGGAATTATGGTGCAGTGCAGTTGGTGGTTAAAAGTCAAATTTTGGCTTGGCTGGTGGACGAGGTCTGGGAACATTTAAAAGTGGTCTCAAGGTTGGAGTTCACATTGTTAAGACCGACCAGGTTGAAGATGTTAGCTGGTAATGAACGTGGTCTCTATTATTCATCAAATTGAACAATTTTTTGTTCTCAGTTTCCGTTGGCCTTACGAGATGGTAGTGTTAGTTAGGATGAGCTAAGTTCTAATGTTGCCTAAAAATGTTGTTCTCTTTTGGCCAAAATGTTGCCTTAAAATGTTGAGCCTGTTTGGATTGGTTTATTATTCAGTAACTGATGAACTTGGCAATCCATATACATTCTGATCCTTTAATAGACTCATATGTTTATACAGGTATTTCCAAATTGCAGGGTATAAATTAGAGATAATATTCAATGTATTGTTTCTGTTTGAAAATTGTATGCTGCTGCAGCAGTACAATATCTAAGCGGTAAGTAGTGAACTCAAAAAGGTTATAATGTTTAGTTTTGCACACTAAATTATCTCAGTCAATAGTTCCTGTTTGAGACAATTACTTGAGCTTGACTCAAGCAGTCATACATGGGAGATCAGATATAACAGAACATTGAACTGAATATAGTGAGGTTGTTTCATTATATTTTTGCCGTTTACCCCATTTTAAGCTCTCTAAGTTGTGTTGGTTATGGTTTTATCCTTGACTGATTCTCCCTCATTCATTTCTCTCTATAGATTTTTCTCATGATTGCCTAGTATTTTGGGCTTCCTGCTGATGGCATGCTCCTAGTGTTTTTGAGACTAGATGCGTATCAATTGAAGTTGATGGTATATTTATGATAGCCTTGAGAATATGACATGTATGAATTATCTTCAAGTGGAATGAAATAGGGTTTTTAGTTATAGATAATCTAAATTTCAGTGGTGCTTTTGCTTATTGCTAATAATAATAACAATAATGATATTTTTGTTGTTGTCATTTCAGGGAAGATGCTTGGACATATACTGGTTACCAAACAAACTGGTCCTCAGGGCAAAATTGTCAGCAAGGTTTAACATTAAATTTGTAATTGAACTTATAGGACAGGATAAATTGGTGATTTTAACTTTCAAGTGATAGTTTGAATAGTGTATCTTGACGTACTTCATTGCACTAAATTATTTCAATGATGATGAACTAATTAGCTAATTGAACGGTGGATTTCATTAGATTTTTTTAATACACTGGTGTTATTTTTGTATAAGTATGTGAACAAGGTTAATATATACCTGCTGGCAGACTACAGAGTTTGACATAAATTGTCTATTTTATGCCGGTTTACTTGTGTCAAAAGCTGTCACTTGTGAATGAGATGTACTTTGCTATAACTTTGGATCGCAAGACTGCTGGTCCAGTAAGTTCCCTTTTCTATATCAGTACGTGATCCTTAATTTTGCTGTATATGCGAAGTTAATAGTTGTATTATATAAGTCATGGCTGATGTATGACTCCCTGATCCATATTTTTTAGTTCTTTGTTTTTTAATGAATCAAGAGGACGTTGTTTATTTACATTTATTCTTTTCCTTTTTGTATTCCAGCTTATAATTTCTTGTAGAAAGGGAGGAACTAGCATTGAAGACCTGGCAGAGAAGTACCCAGACATGATTATCAAGGTATGTTATCAGTCATTTCTCATGTATTAATTTTACCATTGAAGCAGGACTGATTCTTTCTAGTAGGTGCCTGTTGATGCTTTCAAAGGACCTACTGATGAAGATGCTGCAAAGGTTGTTGATGGTTTGGCTCCAAAGGTGGCAGATAGAAATAAATCAATTGAACAAGTGAAGAATTTATATAAACTTTTTTGTGAGTGTGATTGCACTCTTTTGGAAGTAAGCATATGCAAGTCTTAGCCATGTATACTTTCTATATATTATTTTATGTAGATAGAACAACTAATATGAAAAGTGGGTCATTTTGAACAGATCACTCCCATAGCGGAGGCTGCTGATAACCAATTGGTGGCTGCTGATGCCAAGTTGAACTTTGACGATAATGCTGCATACCATCATAAAGAGATATTTGCTCTCCGTGGTTGACTTACATTTCCCATATTTTCTGATACTTTTATAATGCTTATGCTTGTGCTTAGGATGTAACTATAGTGTGACAGTGAAATATGAATTGCTGCATGGGTGCGCCATTTCCACATTATCATTTTGTGATTCATAATGAAGGCCATATATTCTACATTCCGTCTTTCTGTCTTTTCAGAGGGTCTGTTTCATACCTTTTGTGCTTTTACTGTTGGACAGGTTGCTGCATCGAAGGCAGATTTAAATTATATTGGGTTAGATGGAGAAATTGGTTGCATGGTGAATGGAGTAGGGCTACCTATGGCCACAATGGACATAATTAAATTGCATGGTGGTACGCCTGCTAATTTTTTGGATGTAGGTGGGAATGCCTCTGAAAATCAGGTAATTTTGTTCAGTTAAAGTTGTTTCTATTGCTCCCATTATGGTTTTGGCCTTGGTATCATAATCAAGCTGATTGCTCTTATATGATCCTCTATTGAATGATCCTTTTTCTTTTTTCTAGTATATCTATTAGATTTCCCAGACTAATTTGCTGTATGCTGAAGCATTAATATGAAAATTTCTAGCTGAGTATTAGTGTTTCCTTTTAGATTATCTCCATTTTATCTTTTTTTTTTTTCCCACCCCTAACTATTGCGAATAACATGGCAGGTGGTTGACGCATTCAAGATATTGACTGCTGATGACAAGGTTAAGGCAATTTTGGTTAACATATTTGGTGGCATAATGAAGTGTGATGTTATAGCAAGTGGAATTGTCAATGCTGCAAAACAGGTTAGTAAAGCTATCCTTTTCGGCATTCAGTTATGTCCTTTACTCCATCATGTGCCTGAGAATGATGAGTGATAGTGCTATTTGGAACTATTTGAAATTAAAAGGCTTAACGCTGTCAAGGAAATGCACTTCTTCTTTGTATTTGATCTCTTGTAAGATATATATCGATCAATATACTAGAAATTTTGTCTTCGATCAATATACTAGAAATTTTGTCTATGATATGGGACTATGTTCTAGGTAGTTCTGGTTTTCTGAAACAAATTAGACAAAAAAAAGAAGAGGGGCATTTGTGGAAGTAGCAATATCTTCATATGCTCTTGCTTCTGAGGTTTTATGGTGTTTAATGCCAAAATAATACCATTTCCTATAGGTTGTAAATTCAAGAATCTTGAATGTCTTTATGCATTCCTTTTGTACTTTATATACCATTTCATCCGTTAAAGATGGAGATTGCCTGAATTTGTTACTTCCATCTTATCTTGATCTTATATAGCATTAACTTCTCATGGTTATTGTCTTCAAGGTTGCACTAAAAGTACCAGTAGTAGTTCGTCTTGAGGGCACCAATGTTGATCATGGAAAAATAATTCTGAAGGTAAATGCTGTATATATGCGCACTCACACTCACATTATCTCAATAAGAATATTTGATAATGATTAATCGGTTCAACAGGAACGTGGTATGACATTAATAACGGCAGAAGATTTGGATGATGCCGCTCAGAAAGCAGTTAAAGCAACTTACAAATGAAGGAACCCTTTTATTCATTATTTATGAATTTGCTTCAATGCTACACATTTTTGGGTTGAACTTAGTGTGTTTGAAAATTCGTTGGGAAAACTTAGATTTGAGTAGAATTGATTTTGAGCAGAATTGATTATTTATGAACGTGATTTATGTTTGAAAACTGTTATAAAAAAATTAATTTTGAAAAATGAATTTCGTTTAGATATTAGTTAGAAGAAGTACTTTTGAATGTGTAATTACCAGAAATGATATGAATAATATATTATTGTAACAAAAAAATGAATATTTTAATAATATTTTTTAATTATTAGTACTAATATTTAATTAAAAATATACATTTATAAATAAATAATTTTAAAAAATAGATAAATAAATATTAAAAATATATTCTTATGACCATTTCCATTATCTCCCACCTCCACGCGTCAGCCATTAATACACCATCAATTATACCACTCACTTTGTCCTCTCACTCACAATCCACACTAAGGACAAAAGACGAAAACAGAGGCAAATAAGAACACACACTCAACTGGAAGGATCTGTGACGGGCGATGAAGATCTTTGATGGGCAAGTCTCTAGTTCTCTCTCTCTCTCAGTTTTGAAGTATGGGGTAAATCTAAAAAATTTTGGTTGTGAATGATTTTTGAAAAATCGATTTTCAGAAGAAATTATACAGTTTTGCTTTGCCTCAAAATCGATTTTGAAGCAAAAATTGATTCTCAAAATGAAAGAGAACACAGAACCAAACAAGCTAATTTTATTGAAGAATCGATTTTGAAACTATGAACGCACGTTGAAGACATCTCACCGGAGAACCAAAGGCACTTATTGTCTCTGTCATGGTTCGTCTGAGAAAATATTGACGAGAAGGGAATTGATTCAAGAAGAGTTCTTGTTGAAGCTGTGGTAGTGGCTATCAAGGCTTTTCCTTTTCCAATAATTCATTGCTTCTTTTTTTTTTTTTAATCAGAAATAATTCATTGTTTCTTTTTTTTTTTAATCACAAATAATTCATTGCTTCTTATGTTGGCTGATGCACATAACTGCATTTTGGCGTCTTCCTCGCCACTCGAAGTCGAAGTGGTATACTATTTACTTTTGGTTATTCCAGGTTGAATTCTCTTATTGTAACATTTTTTATGGAAATAATGGTCTTTCTATTGGATTGTAATGTCGGATCAATGAGGAGCCTACTAAACCTTTTGCACTATAAGTTATTCTTAGATATATTACAAAGTAGTATTTGAAAAAAAGGATATAGAAATTGCTGTTTGTGGTCTATTTTTGTTATTATAGACTCCTACTAGTTTAAACAAAATTTCAGTAACCATAGACCCCAGGGTTTTCCAAGGGATCTTTCCGGTCTTGTGGAAACAATAGCTAGTGCATGTAACCTGCATCTCAAATTGACCCTTCTGTCGTAAATGCTATTCTTTGACAATGTGAAATAAGAAGTTGAAGATATATCGGAATTAGCAGAAGACAAGGTGCCGCAAGTTATCAACGACCTTGTTTGTAGTATTGAACATTTCTCCAGTCTCTTTTTTTTTTTTTTTTTTCCTTTTCGAAACATTCGTTACTATTTGTCCTATCACAACTCACAAGCATTCCCTGAAGGGCTCTAATGAGATTGCAGAACTAATGCAAGGCTTTCAATTGCGCACTTGATATTATCAGTAACTTATGTACTATTATTACTGCTTTATATCATTTTCTCCACCCTTAACACGATCCCTTCATTGGAGATTTAGTTAAGCAACTTGCCACTTCCATTATTTTCATTCACCTACTCTGCCTCTTGGCCAGCTATTAATAGCTGTGTTTTGTGTAACTCTACAGTGTTCTATCCCAGTTCCTTTGCTTTTCCTAATTTTGTTTTCGGAAAATTAGCATCAACTTTCTTAACCCATTCATCCTGATATTGTTGTAAGAACGATTAATTCTATCAATCTCCCTTGGGATTTGACTAAATTATACTTAACACCTTGTTTTATATATTACATTTCACTCCCTTCTAATTTAGTTGTTGTCATTAAAACTAATTTTTGCACAATAAGTCCATTACAGTAATCAAATTACTGCACAGTTTTTATAGCCTTATAAAAAAAAATAAAGCTACAATTTTATATTAAATGTTATCATTAATTTAATTAATTTTACTGCTATGTTAAAAATAAAAGTATAGTATTATATTGCGTAGAAAGTAAAGTAAATGAATCTGATAAAAAGTAAATTGAAAAAGTTTTTGCAATATATATCAAAATGCTATGAGAAAGTGTAACTTTTGAAATTAGAGAAGTGTTAAGTGTAATTTAGTGAAATTTCATGAAAAGTATTTGTAATTTCTTCTCCTTCTAAAAATGACCTGTCAAAAGCTTCCTAAATATAGTACTTTTTACTTTCAATTATCCTCATTGTCAAAGCTAAAATTTGGATGCAATTCCGGTTTTGATTTGATGGGTGAAGATAACAAGCAACTTGTTGCCATCGAAACAACGAAATTAAAGACGGTTGAGCTCTCCTTTAAACAGAGTTTGTTTCATAGTTTGATCTTTTTTTCTCAGCACTGCCACCTCCACGACGCGCTTGTCCACAACTGCCTCTGGCTTTTCAACCATTATTCTCCTTTTCCACTTCAAATGAGAAAAGAAACAGATCATCATAATCGCAGACCCTGACAACAAACAAACAAAAACCAACCCACATGTTTCATCCAACTTGAGGGTCTTCTCTGCAACATTTGTACCCTGAACCACACATGGTTTCTTAAATGTTGCCTCTGGGAGAGAACTTTTAAAGGTGGACTTGAGGTTAATGCCCTCAAAACCTCATAAAGTTCTTGTCTTTTCTTCTGGGTCTCAGAAGAAAGGTTCAACTTTGGTTTCGGGATTGCTAAAGGGCATCGAACTCTTAAGCGTTACGTTTTGTGAAAAAGAGGATAAAATGTCCACTCCTAAGGTGAAGAGCATTTTCAAAGGCTTCAGAAGACACATGTTTGGTACGTACTTATGTACTATTTATAATGGGTTATTGTTAAATTTTGCATTAGATTAATCAAAGATATGTAACTTTGTTGCAGGTCATGAAAAAGAACCAGAAATGCAAATTGGTCTTCCCACAGATGTAAAGCATGTGGCCCATATAGGATGGGATGGTCCCTCTGTAAATACGCCCAGCTGGGTAATTCTGTGTTTTTTGTTATAAATCACTTTTACTGTCGCGGAAAATTTATTTTCCTTGTTCGGTGCATTTAAAAGCTACATTATGTGTAGAAATTTTCCATCACAAAGAAACCTATAAAGGAGTTCTATGTCTTTTTCAGATGAATGAGTTTAAATCTCAACCACCGTACTCATCTGCACCTCTGAGCCTTAATGGGAGCCTCAATAATACAGAGCATGATAATGGAGTTAAATGGATCTCGCAAGGTACCTCTTTTCTCTGTTTCTCATAATAATGAGAGCAAATTATTCTGAGCATGACAAATAATTTAGAATAAAATGTCATAAATATATATTTTTTTTGTAAGAATATACTCAATATATACTTAGATTAATTGAGGGTATTTTAATAAAATAAAAATATAGTACCAGATTATCAAATATCAAAAGAAGAATTGTAACAAACTTTTAATGTAAAAATATGTGAAATTAGATTAAAGTATTACACGTTATAATTCCAAGAAAAAGTAGTATACATTTGAAAATCTATAAGAATTATTAAGATTACATCATAACTAATAAAATATATTTGAGAGTATAACTAATAATTATTAAAATAACATCATAATTAAAGTTATTTTTAAAAAAATCTAAATTTATATCAGCATATCATTTTCTAAAAAGGAAATAAATTGGAGATGTGGTTAATGGAGACGATTGTTATGGTAAATGTTTGGAGAATAGATTCAAAGAGAGAGCGAGGATCAAAGTCTGCCAGCTCCAATGGGACGGATCTGCCGGAGAAGCCCAGATCATCACGACGACACTCCCCGGCCACTTCCATCGATTCTCCGACGAACGAAAAGACCGAGAAACCCAGGCAATCAAGGAAGTCATCTTCATCTAAACCCAGGGATCCATCGGATCCATCCAAATCGACCCGAATACATTCACCTGCCCATTCGACTTCCACCCAAGGCGGTGAATCTCCGGCGACTCACCCATCCGACATTCCCAGAAAGACTCGTCGCAAGAAATTCAAGGAAAATTCTGGTGGTGCTGGCGGTGGCGCCTCATCTAGATCCAGATCGAGAGCGGCTTCTTCGAGTCATGGATCTGAACCCAAGTCTGCCTCGGAACAGGGCTACGATGGATCAAGTGAGGATCTCGCCAGAAATTTGCTCTGACTTATTAGTTAGACACTTGAAAGTTGAAACTAGAACTTATCTTCTCCATTCTTTTTTAACTTTCAAATAAATCCTCCCTTCACCTTCTCTTCCACCGTCTTCTCCACTCACTGCTAATTTGCTATTACGTAATTAGAATAACTTATTTTTATTAGGGGAAATTACTTCACGATAATTATTAATTTAATTTTTTAAATGATAAAAATTTCAATTTAACCTCTTAAAAATTATACAACTTAATTTTTTAATTAAATCATTAAGTTTATTATTATTAAATTTTAAATTTTTTATTATTAAGAATCAATTTAATAAAATAAATTACATTAGGACAAATAAAATTTTTAAAAATTAAATTAAAACGATTCATATTTTAAGAAGTATAATGTTTTGACATTCAAAGTAAAATTATGTAATTTCAATTTAGAAATTATTAACAATAAATCAGGCTACTCACTAACTAGAATGTAACCTCGTGACAAGTAAATATAAAATTTTAAGTGTAACATCAACTTGCTGTGTCTCTGATGGCAACAAAAAGAAAGATTAAAAAAAAAAAAAACTAGACCAATTCTGGGTATGTAAGAGCCGATCGGACCTTATAATCCAATAAAGACAAACAAAATACCCAGAGACAGCAGCAATATATGAGGATCAAAAAGCACCAAGGAGACCCCATTGAAAGTGACAGCATCAGGGATCTCTGGTTTTTCGCAGAGCTTGAGCTGCACAATATCTCCTTTGTTTATAGTATGCCTCATTTTGTCGTCCACACAGAGTCCTCTGTTTCCCGCTATCTTTAGTTTCTCTCCAACAATTTTCGTAGAGAATGGCACTCTACCACTCAGATTGTTGTTCTCCACGTTGATCTCATCTACATTATCCAGAAATGCAAACTCCTCAGGAACAGGCCCTTCTAGATTGTTATTATCGAGGCCGAGATAAGACAGATTTCTGAGGTAAAACCCCATCGAGGCAGGGATATTCCCGATCAAACCCATATCGGAAAACCCTAATCTGAGCACACCCCCGAGATTTTCCCATATTTCTGGGATTTTTCCACCTAGTAAGTTACCACTCAAGTATATTTCCCTCAATCTGGGAATCCCTCCTAGGAACACAGGAACTCCGAAATTACCAAAACGGTTGAAGCTGAGGTCCAAGAACTCAAGACCCTGCAAGTTTCTGAAAGTGTCCGGGATTTTACCAGCAAATCTGTTGAAGCTCAAGTCAAGCTTCAGAAGCTGGGAGAGATTACCCAGAGACTCAGGGACGCACCCTTGGAACCTATTTTGACTCAGATCAAGAACCTCGAGTTTTTTCAGCGTTGCTAAACTTGCAGGAATCTCACCGGCAAGTTGATTTCTAGATAGGGTAATCTCCTCCAAATTGGCTAACTCCCCTATATCGATCGGAACTTCACCGTAAACCCCATTTCCGTTCAAAACCAGCCTCCTCAGACTTGTGAAATTTCGGAGTATGCCACTGAAAGACGCAACCAGAGATGGATTTTCGATGAACACGAGCTCCTCCAGAGTGGAAGCGAAGCTCGGGGAAACGTCGGGTACGGAAACCCTAGACTGGTTGAAGCATTTATAGAAGAAGAGCTTGCGGAGGTATTTAAAAGAGGTGAAGAGAAGAGGGCTGAGAGTGGCGTTGGATGAGCAAGGCGGGTTGGGAGCCCCGTCTGAGACGTACCCGAAACTCAGCTCCACAATGCGCGCCGTTTCGTTGGACTGAGAGGGATAGTCGCAAACGACGCCGTGTGGGGCGGAGAGACAGAGGTCGTCGGTGAAGAGGGAGCGCCAGGGGATTTCCGAGTTGATCGATTCAAGGACCTGGAACACCGATTCCTGCTCGGCCGAGTCGAGTGGAGGTTGCTGGTGGGACAGAACCACCATGCACAACAACAAGAAGGCTGAAAGAGTGAAAGTGGAAGAGAAACCAGAGGAAGCCATTGAAACACTGAAGGAGCTTGGACGTGAACCGTAGGTGTAGGTTTTGTGCTAATATAATAATATAAAAGAGCATGTAATATATATATATATATATATATATATATATTATGATAATAGATCTTTGAAATGGGAAGGAGAAGGACAGGGGGTGAAAAAGGACAGAGAATGTATGGGTGAAAATGGTGAAAGAGGAGGCAAAGGAGCAGAAAGTGTGAACTGCGAAGACAGGGACTAGGAGGAGGTTGGCGACTAGCTGCAAATATGGTTAGAGTTGCAGCAGTTCTGATGAAATTACGAAAATGGCCTCGTGTTGTACGAGATTCATTTAATATTGTTGTCCTGTGTAAAACACGGAGATGTCGGGGACAATGGAAATTATCAGTAGGGAGCAGTTGCCAAAAATAACTAACGAAACAGCTGGTCTTCTAGGCCTTTTACTGTGCATACTACACCCCGTATATCCATATGTTTATAAATTTTGGACAAATTTAACGATTTATGTTTAAAAAATATTATTAAAAAAATAATTTTAAAAAATAATTTTTGTTTAAAAATTAATTAGTATAAATAATTTTAAATGTATAATTATTATAAATTATATGAATTTTATATTATATGAATTTTATTTATTTAATTTAATTTTAAAAATATTAATAAAATAAAATAATTTAAATATTTCATTCATACTTATTTATTTCATTTTATATTAGTTATTAATTATTTAATTATCACAAATTAATTTCATTGTTTTTATTAATTCAGTTACATTTCATTGTTTTTATTATTTCAATTTAGTATTCTATAAACAAAATTAATTAGTTATTAATCACTTAATTAGCACAAATTAATTTCAGTATTTTTATTAATTCAGTTTAATTTCTTTATTTTTATTAATTCCAACATGGTAATCCAATTAGTATTTAGCAAGGAAAATTAATTATTATTAATTAACTAATTAGAACAAAATAATTTCAATTTTTTTATTAACTCAACTACCTTTCATTATTTTTAATCACCTAATTATAAAAAAAAATTAATTTCAGTATTATTACTAATTAGTTATTAACTTCACATGACTGTTGAGCCTAGAATAATACTAAGACCCAACATCACAGGCACGAGCCTGAAGGCCGTTAGACCATCATCAAGCTGGACACAAAGACTATAGTAAGATAATGATTACAGAGAAATAGGGGAGCAACGGAGAGTGAAGGAGTTGACAGAAAACATACTAGGGATGATCGGATTTGGATGTTAACAGCGTTTCAAGGAAACTGACAAGGAACAGAGATGGAAGAGATGGACAAGGAACCTAACGGTTCTTCATTGACATTGTCGACTCTCTCCATTGGCATAGAAGAATGGCGAACCCAACGATGATGTTGGCAGCTTCGACGGTGAACCTTCCGACAGCTGAGACGGTGTCAACTTCTTCAATGCTCTCTTATCTTAGGTTTGTTTACTTCGAAAGTTGGCGTCTATCTTGCCCCAGTACGAGACGGTTGACCTATTGATTACAATATGAGGCGGTCGATTGGTTCAAGTTAGGTGGTCGACCAGTTCAAGAAGGACTTTGTCGGAAGATTAGTCAGAAGCTCGATCTGACCTCCAACGACGACACAAGAATCACAGGAGGAAGAGGCAGACTTCACAGCGGCCACACCAGAACACTCGAGACCTTCAAAGATAGTGTAGCATCACCATAGGGCATCTTTGCCATTCTACTAAACAATACAAGAGCACATGAGGAATAATGCCTTTTCTTTCCATGGAGTGACCGGTTTCCCATCATTACTTTGATGGAAGATGAAATTGGAAAAATGATGGAAGAAAGAATTCCAGGATCCGTGTCTCCCATATACAGTGTAGCCTACCAAATGCTGGAAAAAAGTAACAGTGTAAGAAAGTGGCTTTCCTTTCCAGCATAACTCACCCTACCAAATGGCCCCTAGGTTTTGACAATGGAATCCATTCTAAATTCCTTTTCTTGTTGAACCAAACATCTTCAAATTGATGTCAATGTGATTATGTATGTGTTTGGCAGCATTTGCCTTAAATGTGATTGAAGCATAAACTGGATTTATGAGCAAAATACCTCAGTTTAGTTCAACATAGTTAGGCGAAGCTTCTGCGTTAAATTTAACATGGTTGGTGTGTGGGAAAATTATGGTTTCACCTCTACCCTTTGTTGTCATTCCTACTTCCAGTGCTTCTCTCTTTTCTTCCCCTCCAGTGCTCTTTTGTTTGTTCTCAAAATAGAGGCGCACACTATGCTATGGTCAACGACTGAACCAGAACAAAGGTGCACACTCAACAAATTACCCTAAACCAAAAATGTGTAGCCCAATTTCAAATGGAAATCAAAACTGAACCAAAACAATAAGAAAAACCAAAAAAAAAAAAAGAGAACATAGTTGTCACATCCCAAAAATTGAGCATGTGAAAAGATACTACTCATTTGATAAAATTCTCAAACATACGTTGTTTACATATATTCTATAAGGTTTTACATTCAACCTTAATCATTCGTTCCACACTACAGAATTATATTCATCTGATAAGCAAATATAGACATACATAGTCTGATATTTCTATCTCATCGCAAGCCTAGGAGACCTATAGAAAGTACAGAGCGTTTCTAGTATCCACATTAATAAGTACTGGTATCCCACCAGACAGAAATAGAGTGTAATCCCAAGGGGCTTCTAATCTTCCAACGGATACTCTTCTTCTTTGTTTTCTGTATCTGAAAAATAATCATAGGGAGTGTGAGTTTATTTAAAAACTCAGTAAGTAAATAACTGTACTATATAGAATATCAAAAGTACAAATACCACATTTACTCATATAATTAATTGTCTTATACATCGAGTAGTATGGGACTCTAACCCTTTCAAACTAATGAATAAGATTTCTTAGATATACAACGAGTAGTATGGGACTCTAACCCTTTCAAACTCGTGAATAAGATCTCATCGGTATACACCGAGTAGTATGGGACTCTAACCCTTTCAACTCGTGTATAAGCTTTCTTAGATATACACCGAGTAGTATGGGACTTTAACCCTTTCAACTCGTTGTCACGACCCGTTTTCTGGGCACATGACCGGCACAATGATGAATCTCTCATCACTGTAAGCCTTCCGATAAATATATCAAATTTTCTTATCTGAAAATCATAGAGATGATTTGCATGTAATCGTAGATTATCAATTTAAAATACATTATTATACTGACATACAAGCCAAATGTCGAACCCCTGAACTAGATGTCCTAGACGATTACAGAGCAACATAATCTATAACAGAAGAGAGGTCTACCCGACAACGGGAAGGTCCAAAGTGATCTACTCCTCTAGCAGATATTCTTCGATGGCAACCTGATCTGAACAAAAAGGTTGTACAAACAATGTGAGCTTTTAAACTCAATGAGCGAATCGGCCTCGCATTAATAAAATTCAAATACATTACCAGTCATGCAAACATATCCAAAGGCTCATACTCAACCAATAGACAGAAGATAAAAATTTATCCAATTCAACAAACGTTACTAGTACTCGTCAATGGCAATATATCCCGAAGAGCGCACACAGGCCGGCTCACCAATTATGTATATTTCCGCCATGACGCACAACCTCATCCTCTTAGCTAGGGCGCCTCACGGATTTATCACCAATCCGGGCTATATCCCTACTGAGGGAATCGTTGTCTCCACACTCATTGGTCAAGACACCCTGTCAACCGGGTTTTCCGCCTTGCCGTGAGAGGGGGTACTGTCCCGCTCAATCACAATCAATAGCATTTCATATCATAATCAGAAGCTCAATATAATATTCATCCATATAACAGGTATAGTATATAACTATATTATGGATTTATAAACCACATATCAAGATAATAATTAATCCATTTTTGAAAACATTCAAACTTCACATCATCATAAGATACTTATTTCATTTTATCCATACTTATGGATTAATTATCTCATTTAGATTCGTCATTCTGAATCCAATTTCCCCCTATGAATCTTGGGAGTGTCCTACGACATACTTTTTATCACCAGTAATGCTAAAACTCTATTAAAACGGGGTCGTTTCACTCACCTGGATTCCGTACGAATATCGCTTCTCTAAGTCGTTACAGACAAGAGTACACAGATGAATTTCAGTATTCTGCTACGGAGATTTTCATGAAAGATTAGAGAAAACAAGTTAGGATTGTTTTCATACAGATACTGTTCATACATACGGTACTGTTCATATATACGGTCACTATTCATATATACGATCACTATTCATACATACGGATAATATTCGTACATATGGTCACTATTCATACATATGAATACTATTTTTACGTATAGATACTATTCATACGTACGGTTACTATTCATACCAGAAATAGAGAATACAATCTGTAAAAGAGTACACCAGGTAAGTTCCCAGGAAAGAGTGGAGGGTCACACTGGACACACTTAAAAACCAGGTCTTTCCTTAGCCAGAACTTTCCTAGACATGTATTCTTCACAGTTTACATTCTATTTCGGTAATTAGAGAATCAAAATAACATATAAACAGCTAAGGACAGTTTTTCTGATGTGGAAGATCGGACAAAACCGCAACCACAGAGCATACTTAAGAAATTAACTTCTAAAATTTGAAAGACATAGAAAGGGCATAGTATCCTTACCTAAGCTGAAAAGGAAAGGCCCAAAATCTCAGAGGCCTAGCTTTGGAGTAAGAGAAACTTAAGGAGAGAAGAAGAGAAGTTGAAGGTGTGAGTTTAGAAGTGAAATGAAAGGGCCTATTTATAGCAAAAGTCAAGGGTACTATTTGATACTATGCGTTAATAAAATATTCAATTTACTATTTATGAAAATGACATTTCTAATAATGCAGTTACTGTGCACCTCGCGTACGATGGAAAATTTTTCTGTTATTACTATTGGAAACTTAAAAGGGAAAAATATTCTTTCACCTTAAACCTTTAAGTTTCTTTTCAATTCAGTCCTTTCACTTTAGTCCCTGAGGGTATTTTCACACATAAAACGTCAGTTTCTCCTACGAACTTCTTTCTAGTTTTCTCTTATGACCAAACAACATCTAGTACTTGACATTTCGATTGTATAAATGAACAGTATCATATACGTAAATAGTATTATACTGGTGAATAGTACCGTATACTGAAATAGTAACAGTAGTTTGTAAACAAATATTTATATTTTATTTTTCTTGGGTATTACATTATCACCCCCTTAAGAGAATTCGGTCCCCCGAATTCAAAACTCATTTCAAGACTGAAATAAGTGTGATTACTTTGTCTATATCTCATTCTTTGTATCTCTTTCTTTCCAAACCTCTTCACATCCCTGGTAAGATTTACAAGAACACTATAGCATCAACTGTGAACTCTAGACCGCATTATCAATAATTTTCATAGGACTTTTGCCTTTTCTAAATAGCAAACAATCTCTTCCTCATCAGTTTGATCTTCTCCACAACATTTTGTACCATAAAGTGTCTCATCCTCATAACCTTTACCAAACTCAAACCACCTAATCAAAGACGAACTCTGTCTATATGTAAAACCTCAAATAGGTGTCATCTCAAAAGTGGCACGTGGTCTTTTCAGTTCACATTGAATATCAGAACACATGTTTCCACACACATAGCTTATAACTTTTACGAATACAAGCACCCTACCCGAAGGCATCATTTTGGCCATAAGCAATACTCTTGCCCGAAGGCGATCCTTCTACCTTAAGGCGATACTCTCAGCTGAAGGCGTTATATAAAATGAAATCATTACATAAATCTTTAAGAAGAACAATTCTAGAAAATGTGTTAAGTAAATAACATATTCCTCACGCATAATTATAAAATAAATATATATAGAAATTCCTCTCACCTCAATGACTCATATAGAGTCGTATCCCTTCAATGCTTAGGGCAAACCCATAGTTCTCTATATATAGGTTCATAAAATACTTATTCAGCATTCCTCCATAGCTCAGAAGTGCAATGAAATATCATTTTAGTAACTCTGCTCAGTCAAAAAGATATTACTATACTATGCTTTGGAATCAAGTATGAAATATAACAAGTCCAATATCTTCTCATTCCTCAAGTTCTTTCAGTAAAATGAATCACTTCAACAAAGAAGATCTAGATACTAACTTAAATTTTATTTCTAGTACATAGATAATTTTAATACGTGAAGCTTACACCAAATGTAGCTTTAGGTACAAACAAAAGAAAAATAAATTAAGGACGAGGAGGCTTTTGAAATGTAAAAGGTGCTCCAGGTCTAGAAGAGGAAGGTGCTTCAGACCTTAAGGAGGAAGCTAATCGTTGCAGCCTAGAAAGGGTTTCTGAAGGAAGCGCCTGAGAAATTTGGTGAAGAGCAGAAGTTACTCCGTTTATACAGTCAATACACCTTGCTTGTTGGTCACGAAAATTTTGAGTTGCAAACATTGAATGTCTATCAACTCGATTAGCCAGTTCCCCGAAACGACGGTTTATGAGTTTCTCTTGGTTTTCAAAGAGATGATTTATTAGTCGTTTCTGGTCCTCTGTCTTGTATTCCAGGCTCTCTATCTTACGCTCCAGATTTTCGATCTTACGCTCCAGGAACGCAAGCTTATTTTCTGAGGATGTTGCAGTACTGTCCTCCTCCAACTCTATTATATCCCTCTTTCTTTTCTTAATTTCTGGTGACCTGTCTACAGGTCTCTTCCCTTTGTTGTCTCCGAGACTTAGATTTAAATCAAGCTCTACATTGCCAGTCTCAAAATTCAAGTTGAAAGACTTATTATCAGCCATTGCTCTAAGGATCTCAGAAATAACTTCGAATGAGAAAGGAATGAAAATTGAGAAATAGGTATGTAATGAAAGAAGTAGGTTTGCTTGGTGCGATGAGTAGGGTAACGGGCATACAAGATTTATAGACAACCCGAAGCCCCTGGAGCTAAAGCCACCACAACCTACACGCCGCTCGCTATAAGGTTTACAGATCACATACGTCGCAATGCCAGCAATTAATGTCGGACATGCAAGTAAATAGTAAATATAATTTAATGCAATTAACATAAGTCAAAGATTTCCTCAAAAAAATTTTCGGCTAATCTTGACCTTTCTCAAAGTTCTGACTAACTACGCTCTTCAGTCTGAGATTTTCTCCCTCTAAACTTGTTTTATTCTGTAATCCTATATCACGATGTCCCTCTATGATTAGGTCGCCTCATATTGGCCGTATCTTAGATTCTAATCGGTGTCTTTACTCTAGACTTACACATAATATATGTATATCAATATATATATTTTAAAACAAAGTTAACTGCTTACGGTCACATGCCTTAAGCATTATCATGATGTAAGGAAATCACTGCCTTTCATTTGCCCACGAGAGCATTATATGTAAGTATGTGTAACCATGAAGATATATCATCATCTACACATTTTATTCTATCCAAGTCATTTTGATTTCACATCTCTATGAGTATATGTAGGATCATCACATATTCTCCTTGATCGTAGCCTTCACTCATTATGCATAAATAACATACATAAATGTAATTACAACATGATTCAATCAATTATGTATATTATATTCAACTGAAGGCTCTTAAGAACAACACAATAAAACGGAGAAATGTATTTCAGTTCATCATAAAAGCATCCAAGGCAATCTTTGATGGCTATGTTATCAACTTCTTTGAATTTCGAAAAATGCCAACGGGAGAAATGGGAAAACCGAGTAAAATCGGCCGCAAATCCACCGAATACTGACTTTCGTGGTTTTGGCATTAATGCGACGCATTGTTGGTGTGCACGCCTACCCTAGACTTCTGGCTTCCAGCTTGCAGAAATCCATAGGTTGATCGTGTAGGGGTGTGGTGAAAAGATATCTTCTTTGTCTCTAAGTCCTAATTTTTCTCTATAAAAATCATCCCAGCGTTCTCAGTTACCACACCACAAAGAGTAATAATCTCCGAGCCTACAATCCCCCAGTATTCCTCTCGCCTCATACTCTTACAAAAATTTCTAAATTTTTCCAAATCATGGCCTCAAGGAAGTACATTGATCTCACAGTAGAGGCTAAGGAAGAAGAGCTCGACTTAAACTTAAGTCTGGGCAAAGACAAGGGCAAAAGACCTTTTGAGGGGTCTCCAGAGAAGCAGAAGGAGAAGAAAATGAAGAAGATCGAGGAAGCTGAGGAGACTAGCACGGGCCATACCTCGGAGGACAAAATCGCCTGTCTAGAGCAGGAGGTGAAAAATCTGAAAAAGATGATAGGAGACCTGGAGAAGTTAACTAAACGCAATCATGCAGAAATGACTTCAAGAATAGACAGGTTCTTCTATTGGTCTACCCAGTGCTTCTGCAATCAACAACAAAGAAGTGTTGATTGTATGAATGGAATTTACACTACCCTCCGCGACATTGCTCTGTCTCTCGCTCCAAGGAATGGTCGAGGGGTGATGATACAATACAACCCTCCTAATCCAAGACCACCTCGCTTTTAGATTACTCATGCATGAGTAAACTTCTTCTTTTTTTGCAATGTAATCCTTCAGTTTTTTTGTTTTTAATGCGAGTGGTTTCTTTTATTGGCTGGTACCCTAAAATATAGCTACACAAATTCAATCATGAATTCAGCTTATAAAATCCACCATATAAAAATTTGATCCGACAACAACGGAATCAAAACAAGTAATAACCTTTCCTTTACTAAGTTCAAAAGTGTAGCCACATCTATCTAAAATTAAACCTGACAACATAATTTCTAAGAAGAGATAAGTCTCGGAGGGAAAGGAAATGAAAACATCCTACAGGACCTTCAGTAGAGCCGTCTCTCTATAGTTGTGCCCGGGTTCACAACGATAGAGGAGGTCCTACTAAGGTTACCTTGCTCTGTAATCACTAGGAGACCTAACAACCATTGCTTTGATACCAACTTTGTCACGACCCGTTTTCTGGGCACATGACCGGCACAATGATGAATCTCTCATCACTGTAAGCCTTCCGATAAATATATCAAATTTTCTTATCTGAAAATCATAGAGATGATTTGCATGTAATCGTAGATTATCAATTTAAAATACATTATTATACTGACATACAAGCCAAATGTCGAACCCCTGAACTAGATGTCCTAGACGATTACAGAGCAACATAATCTATAACAGAAGAGAGGTCTACCCGACAACGGGAAGGTCCAAAGTGATCTACTCCTCTAGCAGATATTCTTCGATGGCAACCTGATCTGAACAAAAAGGTTGTACAAACAATGTGAGCTTTTAAACTCAATGAGCGAATCGGCCTCGCATTAATAAAATTCAAATACATTACCAGTCATGCAAACATATCCAAAGGCTCATACTCAACCAATAGACAGAAGATAAAAATTTATCCAATTCAACAAACGTTACTAGTACTCGTCAATGGCAATATATCCCGAAGAGCGCACACAGGCCGGCTCACCAATTATGTATATTTCCGCCATGACGCACAACCTCATCCTCTTAGCTAGGGCGCCTCACGGATTTATCACCAATCCGGGCTATATCCCTACTGAGGGAATCGTTGTCTCCACACTCATTGGTCAAGACACCCTGTCAACCGGGTTTTCCGCCTTGCCGTGAGAGGGGGTACTGTCCCGCTCAATCACAATCAATAGCATTTCATATCATAATCAGAAGCTCAATATAATATTCATCCATATAACAGGTATAGTATATAACTATATTATGGATTTATAAACCACATATCAAGATAATAATTAATCCATTTTTGAAAACATTCAAACTTCACATCATCATAAGATACTTATTTCATTTTATCCATACTTATGGATTAATTATCTCATTTAGATTCGTCATTCTGAATCCAATTTCCCCCTATGAATCTTGGGAGTGTCCTACGACATACTTTTTATCACCAGTAATGCTAAAACTCTATTAAAACGGGGTCGTTTCACTCACCTGGATTCCGTACGAATATCGCTTCTCTAAGTCGTTACAGACAAGAGTACACAGATGAATTTCAGTATTCTGCTACGGAGATTTTCATGAAAGATTAGAGAAAACAAGTTAGGATTGTTTTCATACAGATACTGTTCATACATACGGTACTGTTCATATATACGGTCACTATTCATATATACGATCACTATTCATATATACGGATAATATTCGTACATATGGTCACTATTCATACGTATGAATACTATTTTTACGTATGGATACTATTCATATGTACGGTTACTATTCATATAGTTACTATTCATGCGTACGGTTACTATTCATACCAGAAATAGAGAATACAATCTGTAAAAGAGTACACCAGGTAAGTTCACAGGAAAGAGTGGAGGGTCACACTGGACACACTTAAAAACCAGGTCTTTCCTTAGCCAGAACTTTCCTAGACATGTATTCTTCACAGTTTACATTCTATTTCGGTAATCAGAGAATCAAAATAACATATAAACAGCTAAGGACATTTTTCTGATGTGGAAGATCGGCCAAAACCGCAACCACAGAGCATACTTAAGAAATTAACTTCTAAAATTTGAAAGACATAGAAAGGGCATAGTATCCTTACCTAAGCTGAAAAGGAAAGGCCCAAAATCTCAGAGGCCGAGCTTTGGAGTAAGAGAAACTTAAGGAGAGAAGAAGAGAAGTTGAAGGTGTGAGTTTAGAAGTGAAATGGAAGGGCCTATTTACAGCAAAAGTCAATGGTACTATTTGATACTATGCGTTAATAAAATATTCAATTTACTATTCATGAAAATGACATTTCTAATAATGTAGTTACTGTACACCTCACGCGTACGATGGAAATTTTTCTGTTATTACTATTGGAAACTTAAAAGGGAAAAATATTCTTTCACCTTAAACCTTTAAGTTTCTTTTCAATTCAGTCCTTTCACTTTAGTCCCTGAGGGTATTTTCACACATAAAACGTCAGTTTCTCCTACGAACTTCTTTCTAGTTTTCTCTTATGACCAAACAACATCTAGTACTTGACATTTCGATTGTATAAATGAACAGTATCATATACGTAAATAGTATTATACTGGTGAATAGTACCGTATACTGAAATAGTAACAGTAGTTTGTAAACAAATATTTATATTTTATTTTTCTTGGGTATTACACTCGTGTATGGGTTTCATAGATATGCACTGAGTAGTATGAGACTTTAACCCTTTCAAACTCGTGTATTAGATCCCGTAGATCTTTACTCATTGACAAAATAGTGAGAATTTATCACATAGCACAATTGTCATGAAATAAAATAATTTCTACATACTCTTATTTCTACCGATCATCATATACTCCCATATGAAAATTGATTGCTTACTACCCAAATAATATTGTAAATGGGACTTATATTGTACTTTGACTAGTAATATCAAATTAGCTGAGCAAGGTTATTCACTCACCTTGATGTTTGTCCAAGTTTACCTTGTTCCACACTAGAATTTGTGTAGAAAAATTTCCTAGTAAAATATATTACAAGGAAACATAAGAAAGGAAACAAAATCACGAAAATACGCAAAATTTTCTGATTGCTACAGTAACGGTTTGCTACAGTAACGGTTCGCTACAGTGCCGGTTTGCTACAGTAACGTTGACTGCTACAGTACCGTTGACTGCCGACACTACAGTACTGCTATAGTACCCGAAGAAAATTTTCCAGATTTTTTTCCCGAAATTTCTGGTCGCTACAGTAACTCGAAGAAAAATTCCAGATTTTCAGTTGCTACAGTACTTCAAATTTTGCAGAAAATCTTTCAAAAAATTCATCCTTTCATTTCTTTTGATTCAAAACCAGAATCTCAACTCTTTTAACCGATTATAACTCAAATATAACTTCTAAAACAACTGAGATTCATGAATTATCATCAAAATCTTCAAGAACAAAACCTCCTCTGATCTTCTATATAAACTGAAATTTAAGGAAAATAATCGGATTAAAGCTTACCTTTAATCCTTACAAAGCTTTTGAACCGAACAAATAATCGAAACTCTAAAGATCAAGGAAAGGATTTGAGAAGAGAATGAAGAAAGGAGAGAAAACTTCCACTGTTCAATTTTCAGCTTTTCCTTCTGCGTGAGAAATGAGGGGGTACTATTGAAACTTTATATTAAATATTTCTAATGGGTTATTCAATAACCCATGGGTATCCATAACCCAACATCCAAACTCATCCAG
This sequence comes from Biancaea sappan, assembly GCA_037074585.1. NCBI lineage: Eukaryota > Viridiplantae > Streptophyta > Magnoliopsida > Fabales > Fabaceae > Biancaea > Biancaea sappan. The sequence goes on along the minus strand of CM073496.1, from coordinate 48,080,298 downwards.
TCAATTTACAATAAATGGACTAATGGACCATTCTGAAACCACTTTTCCATGAATTTCACCATTCTTAGAATATATCCCACATTGTGCAAATATTTAGTCCAGTCATTTAACTCAATTTTCATAAATAATATTCAAAGAGAACAATTAAATATGACCAAATAAATAACTAAAGTAACGTTGTAGAATTCTAAAATACTCTTAAGCGAATTATATTCTGAAATTAACGGGTATTACAATAGTTTTTATTATATTATGTAAATATTGATATAATTTACTAAGTTAACTTTAAATAAATGACAATAAATAATAATAGTATATCAAAAAATAAAATATAAAATTTATGCCTTTTTTAATATTTACACATTTTAAACTCAATTTGCACACAATATTTAAATATTATGTTCTACATCAAATCATATTTATTTATTTTAAACTATATTTATCCAAATGTCTCATAAACATGAATCACATTCATTCAAATCTAAATTTTTTTAATTACGTTCAATCAAACTTAATTTGTCACACTCATGATTATCTACCAAATAACCAAACACAACATATGAGGGAAGAAACGCGTTCGACTCCGCAACCATAAACCTCCATAATTGGTTTAATTAGTTTTACATTTACTTTTTTTGAGATACTTAAATTTAAATTTTATAAATAAAAAATTAATATATGGAAAGTTTTACTTTTACATTTATATAATTGAAAAATTACACTTTACCCCTTAAACTTTTTTATATGTGCAGAAAACTTTCTTAAAGTTCCAAACTTAGTAAAAGACCCCCCTCAACTTTCATTTTGTATAGAAAACCGCGTAAAGTTAGCTGACCGTCAATTGACTATCAGTTGATCGTTATTTAAATGCTGATGTGGATTGAAGTTCTTATCATATCATTTTTTTATAGTTCAACTTTTTTAGTCAGCTATCTTTTACTAATCACTTACCACATCATCCACGCCACGTTACCTTTCTTTTATTTCCCTACTCAGCTGTTAAAAAAAAAAGATGACATGACAGTAGTTTCAGTTCACATCGATATTTAAATAAATTCGGGTAGGAAAATAAAAGAAAGATGACGTGGCAAGGATCATGTAACAAGTGATTAGTAAAAAAATGACTAACTAAGAAAGCTGAGCTGTAAAAAAGACGATATAATAAGAGCTTTAGTTCACATCAACATTTAAATAATAGTCAACAGACGGTTAACTAACTTTATGAAAATTTTTGTACAAGATAAAAGTTGAGAGAAGTCTTTTGCTGAGTTTAAAACTTTTGAAAACTTTCTACATATAAAAAAAATTTAGGGGAGTAAAATATAATTTTTCCAATATAATTCAATCTTGCTTGGTGAAAGTAATTTTCAAATATTAATCTTTTGAAAAAAATAAAAGGGCACTATAGTCTATAGCATAGTCTACAGTGGTTGGTGGCCGCTACATTTAACAAGAGAGCAAAACGACGCCACAGCGGCCACCACACGCCTCCGGAGTGAGAAGCCCCAGTCTGTGTCTGGCTGCTACAGCTGACTTGCTGCCTTGCCTATCGTGGTAGTGCCACGTGGTAGAAAGCGACATGTGATCATGGGTACGAATCATTACCAGAGCGTATCAATGGATGCCACGTATCGTGTTGCACGGAAGATTGTTAATGTCCTTGTGGGCGGTAGCATTTATGAATGCATGGACAGGGACAAGGACAATAATCTGGTTGGAATTATAAACAATCATTTGAATTGAAACCCCGAATTCAATTGGGTATGTCTCTGGATTTGAGTTTTGTAACTATAATTTTTGCTGACAACTAACTCTATTTCAGAGAATATTAAGATTTAGGGTCATTTGGGATTTGAGTTATACAATTTATGTTTAAATTGAGAAGTTAATAACAGACTTTTCAGTTTTTAATTGTGTATAACTTAATTTCTTTGCTTTTTTTTTGTCTAAAATCTAAACATTTTTTATTTATGCAAACTTAAATAGTCAATTCAATAAAAAATATATTTAACTTATCATTTTAAATAACAATCTGTTACCTTTTTTTTTGTTGTTGTTATTTCCCCCTCTATTTTAGTGATAAAAAATGTTAAGATGATGAGTTGAATATGAGTGTCCCTTTAGATGAAAAATTTAATAGAAGAATTATATCGCACAAAATTAAAAATTTATAAGAGTATATCGTCAGTTTTTAAAAGTAAGGAGATAAAATTGTATAATATCAGAAATTAATAATGATTCTTAATATTTTTAGCCTAAATTTTTCAAGTTCCTTGCCGTAAGCAGTGGATGCGTCCCAATTAAAGGATTTGTTTAGTAATAATAATTTTTCAAAGTACATATAAACTAAACTTATAAGTTTGATTTTTATTAATTCTAAAATCAACATACAGTCTTGTTTGATCATGAAATAATGTACACAACTATGAAGATATTTTAACCCCTTTGATGCTTAATAACGGTGTAAAGTATAGATAGACAAGTCTGGTGCTAGGGATGCCTCCAATTCATCCCTATTATTGGTCATTTTTCATCATATTTGATAATTAAAATACAATCCTGTCAATCCTTATTTAACAAATACGTGAACAATCAGGGGAAGAGAATAAAAAGCGTTTTGCAGTACAAAAACAAAGCAAAACTGCAAATCCTATAACGACACAAATATAATTTCAAGTCTATCAAAGCAAATGTGCTTTTGGATTCATGTGAACCCGAGAAAAATGAAGGGGATTGTTCGCTGTCCAGACAGAAAAATGAAAGAATAGCTATCATGAACAGCTGAAAACCAGAGAGAAAATGCAGTAACCAGTTCTGCTGCCAACAAATAGGTGAAGAAAGTTTAATATTGTCATAGATTTTTGGCCTGCATGAACAAAAGCCATTACAAAAAATTTAGATCTCTTGTACGGAAGCAACCAAAAAAAAAAATTCAAAAGTGTAATTGATTGAGGAGAAAATAGAAATAAGAGTTGTAGTGGGAGAGTAGAGACAATGAGCATGTATGAAACGTGATAAAGGCCATTTTAATAGATTTCTTATCTCTCTTCGTGTCATTATTCAACTATATCTAGCACGGTACTAAACATCCTCAAGAATCAGAAACACAGAAAGTAAAGAAGGAAAAAGATGGTCAGTGAAGAATCTAATTATTTTCCATATACAACCTAGCTACTTTTCCTACTCGAGAATATGCATCTAAAAGAATAGAAGGCAGACAATGAAACTTACCTTGTTCAGGTACTTTTCCTGGATTTTCAATGCCTGATCACATGCTTTTTTAGCATCAAGTTTTGAAGTTATGTCACCCAAGATCTGAAGAGAGATATTCAGGTGAGTACATATATGTAGAAGCATATATGCCATAACTGCATAGCATATATGCCATAATTGCATAACATATATGCATCTATATAAACAGGGGCATGAAGAGAGAGAGAGAGAGAGAGACCTTGACTACGTCATCCACGCCCTTAGCCTCCTCTAAAATCCGCCTATTCTTCATCTCAAGAACACTGGCAACAAGAAAAATTGATAATGCATTAACCTCCTGATTTGTGTTGCCAGTCGTCAGATTTTTTCTCTGAAACTTGCCATATTTCTTCAATAGTTTGTCATTCATTGTAGGTGCAGTACTTTCTGATTTGGCAGACACACGCTGCTCCTCGTATAATGAGAACATGTTCGGGTCGTATTCCATGGCCCAAATCAACTGAAAACAATCTATATAATGTCTTCAAATAAGCTTTATAATCTGAAACCAAACTAGACTCCAAACTTTTTGTCATTGAGAAAATTTAAAGGGTACAGTAGTTCCTCCTTACCTCCCAAAGATACATAGTATCAACAAAAGAAAATTCTCTGCGGAAAAGAACCATCAGCATGCGAAATGCAAAGAGATACTCCCCACCATCTAAATCCTCTGTGATACAGAAAGAAATGAAATTCATGTGCTGAGGTTAGTGCATGGTTTTTCGATCAAGGGGGAACTATTCCCCATAAACAACGGACGTCTTCATCTGAATTGCATGTTTATCAATATGGAACACCGGACTCTGGTTCTGGTAATATTGAAATGATGGAAACATCTGAACTAAACAAAAATTATTAGTTGCCCATGCAAGGTTTACGTACCAAGGTGTTGATGAAGCTTGGGATCGACAGTCCTCATTATCTGTGATAGTGTACTCAACTGAGATTGCACCCCCATTGAACTTGCACTGGTTCTGAAGTTCTCTCTCTGTTACGGGAACAAAGGCAGGAGTGCCAACAGACCACGAAAATTAATTTTTAGAGGACAAACATTTAGCTCAGCTTCAAATGAAAGCAAAAGTAACAGCACAATAAGAATTTACCATCCTTCGCATTGCGTGGTCAAAGCACCAAAAGGAATCTGCTTCATTATCAAGAAGAATCACCATAGGCGAGCAAATATCATTCATTCCTACAAAGCAAATAACTACTTCAGAATATCTCAACTTGAAGCTGCTTCAATTTTAACAATAAAAGGATGACGATTGTAATTTACCTTGCACATAACCAATATCGTTGTCCAACCAGGCATAAACTGAGAGAACATCCCAAAGCTTTGCCTGATTAGACTCAGTCTCATAAAAGACTAGCGCTCGATCTGTTCGAACAACATCCAGACCTATGATCCCAAAAATATCAGTTACCACTATGGATCCTTATTATAAGAAAATGGCTGTTAACGAGCAAGAAGCAAATATGTTTTAATGCAATAATAACAGCATAAAACTTTGCAGCTCATTGTTTATTGAGAACTCAGGAGTCAGGAACAAACCATTCTGCCTTTTATCTCACAATATTACACAAATGCAGGTAAGGAGTATGTAAAAATATACAACTCTGCTTCTCTGCCATTGGTCAGAGTCGTGTTTTTGTGGTTAAAAAGTTGTGGCACTATCTGTTCTCTACATCTCCTCAACAAAGCCAATAGAGAATGTAAAAGAGACACATCTCCTCAACAAAGCCAATAGAAAATGTAAAACAGAACTAAAACTGAACCGAGAATGAAGATATTAACCAGTATTTAATTATTTGCAGCAGCTCAATTACATACCGATCTGATGTAGAGTCTGCATCCACAGCAGAGTTTTCCTATCTGAAATGGGGACACCAATCAGAGATTGATCTACTGGCTGGCCATCATCATCAATGAGAGGTGTTGTAAGAAAATTTCCACTGCCGATAACTGGAACCATTGTTTGACATTCAGATTTCCACACGATATACTGCTGCCTGAATAATAGATTTAAAAAAAAAAAAAAAGGGAAGATTTAGGAAGTGCACCCTGAAAGATTTGAAATATTAGTTAGTTTTTAAGTAGAATGAGCACAAGGCCTTATTATATGAAACATGACAAGCGGGCCTGTCTTGTGTTAAAATTCGTAGGTTGTGAGACACAAAAAAAAAAGAAACCATAGAGTTCAATAGAATGTATTTCCATCCGTGAGGCAAAAGCTTTGGTCCCAAAAATTTCATTAGATTATTAGAATAATACTAAGGGAAGTGATATCTTAACCCAAATATTAATCTAACAACATCATCCTTCTGAGGATCCATACTAAAAGCATTCATAGTTAAGAAAACTAAACTGAGGGGACCACAGAATGACAGAAATTCATGGAGTTTTTGCATGTTCTTTTTTAGTCTTGGAAGTGGGATATATTAGATCTAAAAAATAAACTAAAAGGAAAATGTACCTCCGTTGTTCCTTGAGTTGATTCCGTTCTTCAAATGTACTGTTAGGATCATAGCAACCTAACAAGAACTCCCATACTACCCCTTTGATTGAAGGATGAACACCCTGCATAAATAAATAAAATAAAAGCAGCAGGAATTGAGCGCAAGTTAGATAGAATAAAAAATGAGGAAAAGAATCGATAGATGTACTCTGATATTATAGAGGGCAGGATGAGAGAACAACTGACAAATTGACAAAATAGACTTCTTTAGAGGCATATCAGATTAGAAACAGTCATGAGATACAAAGTGGGGCCTAATGGTTATATTAACAGCCCCCACTCAAAAGAGGGAGGGCAAGGGCATAGATGAGAGACTAAGAGGGCAACCTGACTTAACTCTCCTGCATGCTCATCATCCCGAGTTTGCTTAATCAATCTATTAATTGAGACATGGTTAAGACTTAATCAACCTAATCAACAAGCTAAGTTGTGCAACTATAATTCATTTATGTATTTTTGAGATATATACAACAAATCTCTATCAGGACTGAACTCATATAAACTGTTTAAACGCTGATTCTTCATATACGACAGATTCAGTAATCTAATCATTACACATGTAAATCAAAATTACCCCTCGCTGGATTCTCCTAAGGACTTTTGCAATATTCAAGTGACCATCTGGAGAGAATGACGCATGCCATCTCCTTGCACTTAGAGTTTTACCAGCCTGTGGAGACAGACAATGCAGAGTGAATAAGTAACATATGAGTTCCTCATCAATTTCTATGAGAGGTATAGCGTTGATCAATGTGTTTTTTATATCAAATAAAAATGGAGAACGATAAAAATGCAATGGAGTAGAAGACCGCACCCTTGGTTTAAAACGGGTGGTCGGAACATCAGCTTGGCAATCCGGTCGGATGGGATAGAAAACATCCAAGTCAGTTGTTCCAGACCTCTTAAAAAACCTTGACATTGCTAGGGACCCATAGCAATAAATCGCTGCTCATTCAACAAAATCCAAACCGAAATGCATTAAAAAAAAAAACAAAAGGAACGTCAATTTCGCTGGCAAATGGCAATGGCATTCTTCGAGGAACACAGCTCAGGAATTTTTATTAACAGTGCCGATATCGAAAATACCCAAAAGCCAATTATCCCGTTCGCTTTTCACAAAACAAATCTACGATTTCATTCTAAAGTGTTTTTCTGATAATATCGACGATAAGAACTATATGCTTTTAATTTTCTGTATTTAAAACTGGCTCCCGAATATCGATGAGTCGAACAAAAGGGTTTCAATAAAAAATAATAATAATAAAACTACCTTTCTGAATTTCGAAGGACCGTGGACATTCATACAAGCACGAACAACTAAAGCAGAATGGCTCTTAAGGATATTCAAATAAGGATCTTCACAATCACTGCTATGAGTCGTATAAATCGTTCCCAAAAGACTAGAGTTTCAGAGAAAGATTGAAGGCAGAGGAAAATGGAGAAGGAGAACGAACACGTCGCGAAAAATATGGAAGGAGGGACCTGTTGCATTTTCCTAACGGTAATTGTTAGAAAATTATTTATTCGCTCGTTTGTGGATAATTTGCTCTCTCTCTTTCCTTTTTTGACTAGAATTTCTCAAAGGAGCAAAAAAATAAAAACCTTTTTGTACTTCAGCTTTTTTTAACTATTTATTATGTACATTAAAATTTAGATAATAAATTAGTTTATTATACTATATTTAAAAGCGTAGCCACCCATAATCCATTCCTCTCCAGTTAAATAGTTGACAGTAAAAAAAGAGTTTAGATCTCATGCTATTGTTTTAGGCAAAATTTTAATTATGGCTAAAAGTATTATAAAAATAATTTTTTATATTTTTAGTTACAATTTTAATTGTAACCATGATTAAAATTTATAACTATTAAAATAAGCATGATGTTTGTGACAGCACAAAATTTGCACCTGTGAAAAGTAGGAGTCCAGATTTGTTTATTTTTAACTGTTGTGAAAACTTTCAGCGAAAAAAATCGTTATTGAAAGTGATCTGCTTGTCGGACAACAAATTCGCACGTGAAAAGTAAGGTGTCAAAATTTTTCCAAATCCCTGATTATATTCCTGGGGAAATATAGTGTAAACGAAAAATGGAAATATACTTTGTACCCTGCAATAGAGAACCTGTTGTGTTTTAACTTTTTAAGATTGCTTCGCCTTCATCATCGTCCAACAGTGCGTATCTTTTTGGGCTTTTTAATTTATACATTATTTTATTAGTCAATCACAAAATACTGTGTGTGTGTGTGTAAACACATACTAGATCACCGTTCATCTGAATTTTAAAGTAAATATATTATACATTTGTAGAATGCAAGGAGTGTCAGGACAATTTTTCCTTTTCTAAAATGCCAGTGGCCTAATACAAATGTTAACTGACCAAAAATAAGAAACAAATATTTAATGTTAATTTTTTTTTTTTTCACATGAACACTATAAGATATTATTTTTAACAGCTAAAATATATGATTTAAGGGTAAATAATATTTCGTTGAAAACTAAGACAGATTGGTAGTTTTAATTCTTGCCTTTGATATTAGAAGTATATTGATTAATTTCAGTGTTCAGGACTGGCATTTTTGTTATCTTTCTGTAATTTTTTTTTTTAAAAAATACCTATATCTAGATGAAGTGTTATTTGAGCAAAACTTAACTTCATATTCCTTATCTTATTTCGTTGCCAAAAGGTAGAATTGTGAGGAGGGAGCTGGCTAAACTGAAAGAGATAAATACAGCTGGAGGTCTGACAGTTCAAGCATCTCCATTTTTCAAAGGATAATGCTAGCATCCTAGCCGTCCGTTTTTTTTTTGAATTTGGAGATCTGTGTTCTTTTACTTTTTTTGTTTTTTGTTTTCATTATATATATTATTTTAAATTTTTAATATGAAAAACATCTTCACTTATTCGGCCCGTACAGTGGCGTCATTGTACAATTGCTTTCTCTGTCTTCTTCTACTTCTTCTTCTTCGTGTCGTCGCCGTTTTCTTCTTTTCGTCTTTCTCTTTCACATTATTCACCGACGCAGCAAACGACGTTGTGCTTGTTGATCCTCGACGAGATTTCCGCTATATCAACCGTCGGAAATTTCCCCCAATTCCCCTCATTGAAAATTCCGGCGTGTCGACTGTTGTTGTGTGACAAAGATGGAATGCGTGGCGAGCCTGACGACCTCCACAACTGCTTTAACTGTTGCTACTGCTGCTCGAGCAACTCCTGTGATTGCCATGGCTACTGCAATCTCATGTTGTCTTTGCTCTGCCTCCTCGGCTACCTCACGCCTTAGTCGTTATGGTTCTTTCTTCGTAATGCTGAGTTCCTAGTTCTTGACTAAGGCCTTCCTGAAAAGCCATCTTCGTTTTTCCCTCTTCTGTACAGTAACACAAATTACATTACCAGAATGAATGAAAAGGAAGAACGTGTCTGGGATTCTATCTTTTCCTCCTCTTCTTGTTCATGCTCTTGCCTCCTCCTGCTACTTCCCTTGCCGTCTTCTTTGGCACAAGACCTGAGAGCCCTCTTCATAACACTCAACAATGAACTTCCTCCCGCCTTCCCCATCAAAAAGAAAAATGTACTGCACCAACAACAAACTCTGCATCAACTGCTTTGAAGAGCTATATTGGAGTAGCTGGAATATGTAATGGCAAAGTGCAGGGAGATATGAACGAGGAGGGTAAAAAGAACATAAAATATCACGCTTGTCTTGTCTTTTTAAATGAAATAATGCTGCTCTGCGTTCTGCAAGTGGAGGAGGATGATGATGATGATATAGCTAGCTAGTTCATGTCCATGCATTTTGGGGAACAGCTCTGTACTACGTAGCCACATAATGTTAATGGTTTTACCGTAAATAATGCTTGAAACTCTGGTGGTTTGTGAGGTGTGGTTAATGGAGTTGTATGCTGGTCTAAGCTCCCTGCAATTTTACCAGATTGGAAACTACTACGTTTGGGAGCTTATATTACTTCATCCTTAAATTTTTTGATATTCTTGTAATCTTAATGATAAAGTTGTTATACAGATTTGAATTATATACAAGTCCAGTGCTATATTTGCAAAGACACTGTGAATGGATTTCGAGCAAATGATTTGAAGTAGGATTACTAATGAAAACTTACTTTATGATGGTAAAGAGGATATTGGACCAGTCAAACATCATTGTATTCTGTGGTGTGTTTGTCTTTAGTTATAATCTTGTCTTTTTTGCTTCTATCATTCGCTGCCAGGTACTAAAATTTTAATGATACCAAACTCACTTTAAGGAAAATTCTGCATTGTTGGTGTCACGACCCGTTTTCTGGGCACATGACCGGCACAATGATGAATCTCTCATCACTGTAAGCCTTCCGATAAATATATCAAATTTTCTTATCTGAAAATCATAGAGATGATTTGCATGTAATCATAGATTATCAATTTAAAATACATTATTATACTGACATACAAGCCAAATGTCAAACCCCTGAACTAGATGTCCTAGACGATTACAGAGCAACATAATCTATAACAAAAGAGGGGTCTACCCGACAACGGGAAGGTCCAAAGTGATCTACTCCTCTAGCAGATATTCTTCGATGGCAACCTGATCTGAACAAAAAGGTTGTACAAACAATGTGAGCTTTTAAACTCAATGAGCGAATCGGCCTCGCATTAATAAAATTTAAATACATTACCAGTCATGCAAGCATATCCAAAGGCTCATACTCAACCAATAGACAGAAGATAAAAATTTATCCAATTCAACAAACGTTACTAGTACTCGTCAATGGCAATATATCCCGGAGAGCACACACAGGCCGGCTCACCAATTATGTATATTTCCGCCATGACGCACAACATCATCCTCTTACATACAAGATAAAAATTCATCCAATTCAACAAACGTTACTAGTACTCGTCAATGGCAATATATCCCGGAGAGCGCACACAGGCCGGCTCACCAATTATGTATATTTCCGCCATGACGCACAACCTCATCCTCTTAGCTAGGGCGCCTCACGGATTTATCACCAATCCGGGCTATATCCCTACTGAGGGAATCGTTGTCTCCACACTCATTGGTCAAGACACCCTGTCAACCGGGTTTTCCGCCTTGCCGTGAGAGGGGGTACTGTCCCCCTCAATCACAATCAATAGCATTTCATATCATAATCAGAAGCTCAATATAATATTCATCCATATAACAGGTATAGTATATTACTATATTATGGATTTATAAACCACATATCAAGATAACAATTAATCCATTTTTGAAAACATTCAAACTTCACATCATCATAAGATACTTATTTCATTTTATCCATACTTATGGATTAATTATCTCATTTAGATTCGTCATTCTGAATCCAATTTCCCCCTATGAATCTTGGGAGTGTCCTACGACATACTTTTTATCACCAGTAATGCTAAAACTCTATTAAAACAGGGTCGTTTCACTCACCTGGATTCCGTACGAACATCGCTTCTCTAAGTCATTACAGACAAGAGTTCTCAGGTGAATTTCGGTGTTCTGCTACGGAGATTTTCATGAAAGATTAGAGAAAATACGTCAGGATTGTTTTCGTACAGATACTGTTCATATGTACGGTTACTATTCATACGGTCACTATTCATACGTACGGTCACTATTCATACGTACGATCACTATTCATACCAGAAATAGAGAATACAATCTGTAAAAGAGTACACCATGTAAGTTCCCAGGAAAGAGTGGAGGGTCACACTGGACACACTTAAAAACCAGGTCTTTCCTTAGCCAGAACTTTCCTAGACATGTATTCTTCACAGTTTACATTCTATTTCGGTAATCAGAGAATCAAAATAACATATAAACAGCTAAGGACAGTTTTTCTGATGTGGAAGATCAGCCAAGGCCGCAACCACAGAGCATACTTAAGAAAATAACTTCTAAAATTTGAAAGACATAGAAAGGGCATAGTATCCTTACCTAAGCTGAAAAGGAAAGGCCCAAAATCTCATAGGCCTAGCATTGAAGTAAGAGAAACTTAAGGAGAGAAGAAGAGAAGTTGAAGGTGTGAGTTTAGAAGTGAAATGGAAGGGCCTATTTATAGCAAAAGTCAAGGGTACTATTTGACACTATGCGCTAATAAAATATTCAATTTACTATTTATGAAAATGACATTTCTAATAATGCAGTTACTGTGCAAATAGCGGCAACGGTTTCTATTATTACTATTGAAAACTTAAAGGAAAAACTATCCTTTTACCTTAAACCTTTAAGTTTCTTTTTCAAATCAGTCCTTTCAATTTAGTCCCTGAGGGTATTTTTACACATAAAACGTCATTTTCTCCTACAAACTTCTTTCTAGTTTTCTCTTATGACCAAACCACATCTAGTACTTGACATTTCGATTGTATAATGAACAGTATCGTATACGTAAATAGTATTATACGGGTGAATAGTACCGTATACTGAAATAGTAGCAGTAGTTTGTAAACAAATATTTATATTTTATTTTTCTTAGGTATTACAGTTGGCTCTGATTCATGCTGCAAATTAGTGTCGCCAAGAATCAACAAGCACGACCTCGTTTGCTGCGTTCCCTAATAATGAGAAGGAGAAGGAGAAAGAAAAGAAGAAGATAATGGCTACGACGAAGAAGAAGAACAAGACAGAGAATGAGATGGTGGAATTGAAGAGCTTAGAATTATCAAGAGAAGACTCAATTCTAAAATTGAACTCTTCGGGTTGAATTACGACGACATTTTGAAGCTTGGTCTGACCGGGAGTCGCTGTTCGCCAATGGGAGTCTGGGATGCGTCGCGCTAGTAATGACACCATTGTACGTTTCCCCTCCCTTGCCGGCTGCTTAAGTGAAGATGCTTTTAATATTAAAATAATATATATAATAAAAAAAAGAAAAGCTGAAAGAACACAAATCTCAAAATTCATATGAACGGATAGCTAGGATGCTCAACCTCCAAAGAGGTTGAGCTCCTGATAGCAATACCTTTTCAAAATCCTTCCTTTCTCCCTAGTTCTAGTTTTTTTTCTTTCTTGTCTTAATTCTTTTTTTTTTTGGATAGAATGAAAATCATTTCTATTAAAAAGGTACCAAGCCAAGAATACACAACTCAAATATGAACTTATGTGAGAAAATGATACAAAATTTAGGACAACACACTCTAAAAGAAAACCTAAAACTATACAACATCATCACTTATCAAGAAGACTAAAATATAGAAACGACACACCCAATATCTTCCACTTTTCTCAGGAGGGAGAGCATCAGAACAGGTCTTCCAAGCACAATTTGAAGGAGAAATTTTCCAAGTCAGAGAAGTGAGTTGCTAGATTTTAGGAATCCAATAGCGGTTCTTCAAAGAGAAATATCTTCCAAAGAAGATGAGAAAAACTTCTACAATAGAAAGAAACTTTTTCTATTTTAAAAGAAGAAAAACTCTTACAAAAGGGAGAAGAGAAACAAACACAATAAAAAAAAAGGCAAAATAGTACTTTATGTCACTAACGTTTACACTAATTTTCGTTTATGCCCATAATGTTTCTTTTTGCCTGTTTATGTCCCATATGTTTCAATTTTTGTCATATATACATTTTTTTAACATCGTCTAATAAGTTAACGGAATTGTTGACCTAGCTCTAACGTGACAAAATTCTTCCTCCACACACACCACCTGCCACATAGACCACGTAGACTAGAATGACGAAATTGTCTTTCTAGCATATATAACCTTCACGTGGAGACAAAGTTGACGGAGACAAATTAGGTATTTTCTGAAAGGGAAAGCGAGAGAGTGAGATGACGTTGTGGTGGACTACTTCAACAGTGGCGGCTAGGGCTATAGTGACTGCAATAGAGGACAATGATAGTGACAACTAGGTATTTTCCTCCATTATTCATCTATTCTGTATCTATTTTGGCCCTAATTTCATATTGAACCCTAAGTGAAGTTTTAAGTTGTCCTTAATTGTTATGTTGGTTGTTTTCGTGGTGAATTCATCCTTAATGTTTCTATATTTTCGATTCTTGTTGTATCATATGCTAGTTAATTCATCCTTATTGCCATACTTTATCAATTTTTTTTGCCTTGCTTTGGAGCGGTTGAGCGGTTGAACCATTATCTCTTCCTCTTCCACACTTTGTCTCCTTTTTTTTATTTGGCATTCTTTGTTGTTGCCTAAATCAAAACTTTTGTTGGCTCTAGGCTCAGAGCATTGTTCATGACCCCCAATTGGGTACATGACTGGCGCGATCATATCGCAGCAAGCCTAACTTTCCTCAACCCAAAACTACTACCATTAACTTTAGCAATACATTTTGAAATTTATTTCTTCCTCAAAATGAAATCAAAAGTTAAATCTCATTAATAGAATTTCATGAACAAAGTTTTACATTCTCAGTGTGCAATACTCATGTATTCTTATTCATAAAACATTCCATATAGTTGTTTACATCAAGCAGCACAACCTACCTGATTATAGAACCTTTATAGAATTTTCTAACTACTTACATAAGTAAATGAATCTACCTAAGACAATACCGCACCCCAAACAAAGGGGGAGGATCTTCGAGCACGCACACCCTTGGATTTGCAGGGTTTGCCATCCCTGAAACTATGAGGGGGTGAGTCCAAACTTCGAGACTCACCATAAACCCTACTTATCCACATAACAAGCAGGTATAGTACAATACTAGAGATAGAATAATTTACTTTTTTGTGCAAACCAAAACATTATATATCACATACATTTATAGTATCTATAGACTACATGCATGATGCAATATATCTCATATTTACTCGAGAATATGCTTACATTAATTCTTTACTCATGATACATGACATTATAAATCGCTCACAATGACACTCCCTTCACTAACATTTAATACATGACTATTTAATCCTTACACACGTCCTGTCATTTAGCAATTGGGGATATTCACATGCACAAGAGTGAGAACACACATTCTACTGAAACCACATTTACACGGGTTGGAAGCCAATCGATTCCTAAGTAACTCATGACCACAGTGCATAGGCCCTATTATGCGAGCAACAATGTGAGATCGGGGACATCGAAGCCCAATCGTATACAAATACACATGATGCAAGATTATATGATTCACTTACATTGGTTCCCCTTGCCCTCAATGACTAATCATGGCAGCGAGAATACACCTCCCTTATCCTCCTTCCACCATGCCACAAAGTCATGAGGCCTCAGCGATAATCGCGTGAAAGCCAATTGAGATCCCTAGCAACTCACGACCACAAGCACAAGAATATACCACCACTCATTTCCCTTTTTGTGCTTGTAGCAATGTGAGGCCAAGAACAATGAAGCTAATCGCCAACAGGTTATTTACATCGCATTTTAAAAGTATAAACAATGAACAATATATGTTTCACATGACATAGTAAACATAGCCACAGTTCACAACATCATTATACACAGAACTTAATCATATGAGACATACTTTGTATACCTACACTTCATTCCCACACATCTCAAAAATTCATTGCTTATGTTTTCATGAAAATGGTCACAGATGTTTACTCCTATAAGAATAAATTTACATTCTCTTTAAAATAGCCAATTAGCTTTCTCCACTTAACCATGCACATTTAAACCACTCCATGAATGAATACATTCATATTCATTTGACAATAATTCAAGCACAAGGATTGTAAAGCAATAAATCAAGTAATTGTTACTTATATAAACTTTACATTATATAAGTGAAGTTGTACATGTATTTTCAAAATCCTCCTTCAACATAATCATATACCATGATACAATAAGGGGAATTTACTTACTCTAATCATTCCTACATTTGACAACATTAATTCATTAACACATGTGCTTTCTAACCAAACACGCAAACCTCAAGGATTGTTAATAGTTGCAAGGAGATATACTCAAGCAAATTAGAATTTCTCTCTTAGTTCAACACATGTATAGCATTCGGTCTTGACGACTTAACTCATAATTAGTTCGTGATGACCTAATTTGATTCATGTAGTGGCCAAAAATCCAAACAAATTTAATAATATCTACACAAACAAACATATAAGATAGGAAAACGTTCCTTCACCTTTGCCTTAACCTTTCTTAGCAATTCCTCTTCCTTATAGAAGGATTTACAAGCTTAAAGATGTCCCAAGAAGCATCAAAGAGCCATCCAACACCTAAAGTCCAAGACAAAATGAGAAAGGGATCATATTTAGTACTTAGGGAGCACGTTCAGGTGGTGGCGCCTGGACACCCAAGATGGTACCTAGGGCACCACCCTCATCACTCTTGGCTACCCAAACCTTGGTGCCTGGGCACCCAAGTCTGGGCAGTCACAGATGGAGCTTTGAAAAAGCTCCATGCAAAGCCAATCTTGCCTCTTTTGGTTTCAAAACATCATGGGTTCATCTTGGGTGTACATAGGCATGAAAAAGGCACTCAAAACAGTCCTTAAACTCCAGATTTGAAGCCACATTCATGAGAGAAAAGATTCAAGAAAACATCTTCAGCTTATTCTTCCAAAAATCTCTAATTCTACCTCAATGGTTCAACTATATTTGCAATGGTTTTCATCTATCAAGAATTTAGAATATAAACTCCACATCAATTGATCCTTAGAACCATTAACACAATTTCCCCAATCAAGCTAGCCTAGGGTTTTTCCTTATTGAAAGAAATGGAGAAGAAGGAGAAAGAGAGATTTGCGTACCTTAACTCCCATGCTTCCATAGCTTCTATGCTTGAGAGCAAAGTATGTGGTTGAGTGTTAGAGATGATTGCTTGAGTGTTTGGCCGAAGAGAGAGAGAGGGAAAGCTATGGGAGAGGCTGAGGGCAAAAAATGGATAAGGGAGGAAGGAGATGTGTGTTTTAATTAGTGTGGTGTGGGCCCCACTTCATACATTTCAATTTGGTCCCTTGGTAGCCACAACAATCAGAACCTTGCAAGAAAATTGAAAGAGTTCATAAAAATTAGGGCACCCAACTATACTTCCATCAAAATACACATCATCTTATCTCATTTTCCTAAAATACCAAAATTCCCAAATTCATTCACTTTGATCCCTCTCGTTGCCTCGTAACTCACTTTAGCCTCAATTCCAACATCCTTAAGGTATCAGGCTCATAGTTCATCACTATAAAATTCATTCTCCCTTAACGGTCCTTATTCAGTCTTTTTTCTTAAGAGTACTCTATGCTTTCTTTTCTTTTCCTTTTAGTCCTTGAACACGCTCCTTAATTTGCGAAAAAAAAATTTCACTCTCATAATTATGTACTTTTTAATTACACAGTAATACCTAGGGTATTACACTGATGTTTTGTTTTTTAAAATTTTGTTTGGGGGTTCTGTTAATTTGCTTTGGTTTATTTGAACATATTTTTCCATATTTATTTTGGTTTGGGTTTGAGTTTGACACATCTGTGTTATTGGTTTGATTGTTTTACTTTTTGTTAATCAAGTATAGCAATCTATGTGTCATTTTAAGAACCCCGTGTATGTGCCATGAAACCCAGACTAAGGCTTTATTATAGACATGTGTATATAATGTGTATATACTGACACATTGCATTGATATAGTCTATTGTTTACTTTCTTTTGACCTTTTTTTAAAAAAAAATTCAAAAAAGTTCCATTTTGAACTAGTATGCATTACAAATCTAATTTATTTTGTTGATTGATACTCCTTGGCAAGTGTTTTGTGACTTTTGTCACATTAATTTACGACAATTGTGCCTGAAAAAAATACTGTAAGGTAAAATTAGTATAGACATGCTGATGTATATTTTTGCAATAATTTTTTAATATGTATAGCTTTCTTTTCTTTGCCATATATATATATATATATAAGCATATATTCTTTGTGGATATATAACACATTTATTTGTTTCATATAACACCTTGATTTTTTATATTTGTTTAGGTGACTTTTATTTCTGTTGTCCATGGGTATATTCTCTATGGAGGTTCACTATGGTGGCCAGACTTCAGGAGGAGCATATATTGGCGACCAAATTGACTCATGGAGCACTTATGACTCTGATAGATGGAGTTACTTTAAGATTCTGGACTTAGTAAAAGAAGACTATGAGTACTTTGGAGTTGAGTCAATGTGGTATAAGGCTTCAAGAGAATTATTTAAGCAAGGGCTAAAGATGCTGACAAATGATAGTGAAGCAATGGAAATGGTCGACATCGCTAATAATGAGGGTTTGGTTGAATTGTATGTCATCGAAAAGTCAGATAGGCCCACTCCATCAGTTGAACCATTTCCTGACCCAGATCCTATCCTACATGTTGACCCTTCTCAAAACCTAGATGAGGATCCAGTCTCATTGTCACATGCACATGCTTCCCTATATTCTAACAGGAAACATGGGAGGAAAGCAAAGGTATCAGGATGTTTGAGTTTCTTAGATGTTTCATTTATGTCCTTTAAGTTTTTGGATATGTCATGTATGTCCTTTAAGTCTTAGGATGTTTCATTTATGTCCTTTGAGGGTGCTCTTTTTTCTTCACTTTGCTCATAATTGTCCCATTTCCATGATTTAATTATTGTATCTAATCATAGTGGTCCCATTGCCACACTCTATTTTGCTCCTCGTGTTGCCTTATTGAGATTCAATTATACGCCTTTTTGTTCTTGTAATTGATCTAATAACAAAAACCAAAAATCAAGGTGATGCTTGATTTAAATTATAAGGAAAGTAGCAAGTGGTTGCCAACATAGGTCGGGCAAAAAAAATATGAGGTAATGGGTTTAAACGAGAAGTTCATGGTAGACCTTGAATTAAAGTCCTATACATGTAGGCACTAGTCACTAATAGACATTCCTTGCCTTCATGCAATCAGTTACATCAATCACATAGGAGAGAGGCCTGAAGATTTCATCCCATCATACTTCAAGAAGGAACATTACATGCTTCCAGCCCTTGGGACACTTGACAAATGGCCAAAACATGTGGCTGTCTACCTCGTACAATGATGTTCTCCCTCCTCTATATAAAAAGCCTATTGGATGTCCAAATAAGATGAGACGAAAAGATGTTGATGATGAGTCTCAAAACAAAAAGCAATTGTCTCGTAAGGGGTACAAACAATGATGTAGGAATTATGGCACCCTCAGTCACAACAAGAGGGCCTGTAAAATGCTCAGACAACAACCATCATCGTCTTTTGTGTAGCCAAGACAACCTTCTGCAACTGTACACACTTGTCATTTATACTTACTACAAAGAACTTTGTATATTTGATAATTACATCTTAACATTTACTCTTGTACACTTTGCAGCGCCCACCAAGGGAAAATATGTCAATAAACTGTCTAAGCACTAAGGAACAACCACCACAGACTGTATCTTTGGTAATTATTTAGACTTTTACCTCAAAGGACTGACTTAGCATTTGATGTTCAATATTTGACTTAATTGAAGTAATGTAATTGCTTCAATGCAGCAAGGAACTCCACCTTCAAGAGTCTGAAGGCATAGCTCATAGCCTTCGACTTCAATTCCTCCTCCTCCTCCTCTTACTATTGCTTCGACCAATTCACAATTGTTGACTCTATCTCAGACTCAACAGTAAGTATACCTCTAATTTAGTTCCCTAGTTTTCAATTGTCCTTGCATATTTGGTTAATTCAGTTGCAAAGACTATATTGTAAATATTTGTACATATATAATTGTAGACTTCACAGGCTCAACATAGAGATTCACTTAGCAGTAGAACAAGATACAAGACAATGGCAAGAATGAATCTAGGTGGTGCAAGCCAACTCTCACAACACAGTGCTCTATGACTTATACTATTTGATGTATTATGTACCAAATATATGGCACTTTTGTATTTGAGCACTATTTTATAATCTAAATTGAATTCAATATATACTTTATTGGTAGTTTTTGGTATTAAAAATATATATGTGAAGCTTTTTAGTTTGATGTATTATGTGCCAATTATTTGGCACTTTTGTATTTAAGCACTATTTCGCAATCTGAATTGAATGCAATATATATATATATATATATATATATATATATACTTTGTTGGTAGTTTTTGGTCTTATAATTTGTCGGTATTGTATTTGCATTTATTACAGGGAGTTGATACATCAAGCACAAAGTATCCAATAAAAAATCAAAATCAAATACATAGTGTTTGTTGTGTTAGTAGATGGCATAGTCAATGGAGGATTATTGCAAAACAAAAAAAAAAAGATTGATGAAGCACATATCGCTCTACATTTGAACTATTGACTTGTTATTAGAATTATGCTTCCTAAATATTTGAGCATTTTATGTCTTTAGTATAGTGTTTTATAAGGAACTAGTTATTTTGGCCAACTTTGTTTAGATACATGAAGCACACACTCTCAACTCCATTTTTGCCTGCACACATTTCCTTCTCTCCAACTTGTGTTGCTTTTCCTTGTTTCTCTCAGAACTTGTATTTTTAGTGGAAGAAATCAATATTAGCTTTGGCAATATTTTAGTTTAAGATATATAAAATAGTTAGATTACATTAGTTTATTAGTATCTAATATCTTTTTATATTTACTTGTGATTAACTTATCTGTATATACTTAAAAAGTTTGCTTAAAAATATGTTATAAAAACTCAATTTTTTAAGTACAATGGATAAATTTTTATAAAAAGAAATAAACTACATTAATACAAATAAATTATGTTAATAATACATAACCACCATTTATCAGTACATAATTTGTCTTACTCCAACAATGAAATATCATCAATAACTAATTTGTTTTGAATTTCTTACAATACATAATTCATCCTCCTAAGAGACTCTTCTAACTTAGTCACTTTGGACACAATATATTGACAATCAAAGACAATATTAGAAGTAAAATTAGCAACTTCTTCCTTCTCTTTTCTTCCTTTAATTTAACTTCAAGAGTTTTAATATTTTTCCTAAGACGATACATGGCTAATGCATTATCCTCAATTGGAGGATCTAACCAAACAAAGAAATCATATCCTCCTTCATCCTGCGACAATGTAAAAGTCATTAGAAGCCAAGGGACAACAATATTGGTTTGAACTCATATTAAATTCAATTCTTTAATTGACATATATATTATACCGCATAATTTTTGCATCCCTAGAACCTTTGACCTGGATTTTCTTTGGTGTGTGAGGTCGCTAATTGAGCATACTCGCCGCAACTACATATGAACCTTTCATTCCTGCCACTGTAATTAGAAGTTTGGGATGCCATTGGTGCTAAATTCTATGAAATGCCAAGTCAAATTGAAATTAACACTAAACCCAACAAGCATGAGGCATTTACAGCATATAACTAATAATGTGTGTTAAGGGCAAAGGATGCTAAGAAATAAGTGCTCAAAGTGAAGGAAAACGAAAGAGGGAGGAAGTTAAAAGAGAAAATGCACACATATATTCTCCCACCTCACAAGAAAAAAAAGGGGTTAAAGTCGAAAACAATAATGCACACATATAATCCTCAAGAAAAAAAAAGAAAAAGAAAAAGAAGCAAAGGCTCCTGTTTCCTAAAAATTTTGCATGTGTAATTTTGTGTGTAATGGTATCCTAGTAAGTTAGGCTATGGTTCTGTTAGGAAAACTTAGAATTTTATATGGAACTAAACCTTGAGAGTGCTTAATGAACTTGAAGTCTTTATGTTGTTGTTCAAGAAGTTAATTGAGAGCAGTTGCACATCTGTATGGAACCATGAGAACTCATAGCCGACTATATTGCACATCTTTGCAAGTGATTGAAAAGAAGAGTTTTGGAGCCAATTTGAAGCTGTTGTTGAAGATGAAAGAATTGGAAGGAGATAACGTCATACTTAGTGGCATTACGAGAACAAGCATTGCAATATCAGAGAACCAGCAATCAGTATTACAATAACATCATAGATTGGGGTTTAGATTTTTACAATAACATCATAACAAGCAATTAGTGAAATAGAATTTAGATTAGGGTTCGAAACAATACTTCACAGGGGCTCGAATTGATATTAGGGCAGACATAAGACAAGGGAATCGACGAAACTACCTATTCGTTACTGCAATTGTCCTTCGCCACCGTCCCCATTGCCCTTCCCACCCAGTTGAAGTCGACTGCCACCCAACAACAAGCTAGTTGCACATGACGTCATCTAAAGGAGTTAAAAAGATGCATAATGTTATTTAGGTTAGTAGACTCAGGGGCATCTTTGGCATTTTATGACTTACGGTCTACATGACAAGTGATATAAAAAAAGAATTTTTGCCACATTGAAACCAGTCAACAATTCCGTTAACTTGAGACTGTTGAAAAAAATATATATACGACAAATTAAAATATGTAATATATAAACAAGCAAAAAAAAATTAAAGATATAAACGAAAATCAATAAAAACGTTAGAAACATAAAGTACACTTTTACTTAATAAAAAAATAATAATAATAAAGGGAGGAGGAGTGAGTGAATGCTGCCCCTCGCCATGGCTTTAACGGCTGCGTTCACTCTTTGCTCTCTGCCCTCACCCTCACCCTCAGTCTTCTGCCTTCGTCAACAGAGCTTCTTTCTTCTTTTGCACAATGGGAACACAAGAAGCATGGAGTGACCATTTGATTGGACGATTTGCTGTGGAAGCGCCTCCAAAGTGCTGTAGTAAAAATATAGTAAATTGCCAAACCTCTGGAGGATACACAACTGTACAACATGCACTCCCATGGTAGATTTAACTGAACTCGAATGAACACGTCAATGCTCGTGCACTTTGACAGAACAGTTTTTCATGTGATACAAGTACCATATCTAGGACAAGTGTTAAGCAATCAGGCAAAGTTGTTATCACTGAACGAACGATGTGTTGTGAACAAGACGTGCTACAATTTTCTATATAAAAATTCAAAAAAAGAAAACAAAACACAAGTTCTTTCTTAAAACAAATTAGAGGGAAGAGAATATCCTGAATGAATTCTCTAACATGTTTCAAGTTACAGTGGCTGGTACTGGTACATCTTCCCAAGAAAAAAATCCAGGGAGCATGAAGACCATTGTGGTCCAGAAAATGATATTAGCAAATGTTATGATTATGACTGCATAGTGATTTAATACTATCCCATGCCATGAACATAGTTGATTCCACAAAGCTCAAGCATTCTCGGTGCTTAAGAATTTAGAAGATATCTTGTGAGGTCTTGGAGAAAGATACTCCATTTACTTCCTAAGAGAGAGGAGCTCAAAGCTCCGAAGAGGATCATCCCGATTGCCTCTTGAAGATGTATTGCGTGCAAAAGTTGGTGGTTTGGTCTCAAGGGTAGGCTGGGTTCTATATGCACTAGATGGGCGGCTAGCAGTTGATGTCAGTCTGCCGGTACGGCTATCCGAATGGTCACCAGAGGAACTTGGCTTATTTGATGAGACTAAGGCTTTTCTTGAGGTGCTGCCATATCGAGAGGAACCGCGTCCCTTCTCCTGATCATGCTGCTGAATGCAAAAGGTAAAATTAACCCAGTAATAATATTACAATAAAAAAATGGAAGCTAAAATACGAATGACCCTTTACTTAGACTTCACTCATTTGACAAATTACATAGTTCCATCCACTGCTGATTAAATGATAGACGTTATGGCCTTTAACAATCAATCAATGCATGCAAGTATTGAGCACCTAAGCAATCATCGAGCAGATTGAAAATAGATGTACACAACTTAACAGCAACAGTTTAAGTGACTAAATCAAACATTTGAATTTTCATTGGACAAACAGAAGAAAAATAGGGCCAGGGAACTCAAATCAACGTTCAGAGGGAACCTGAATGCTATAGCAAGAAACAAATTAACGCATGAAATTAAGATGAAACTAGTAACAGATCGTCCATTTTGAACTAAAGAGAGTCAATTATCATAAATATCCAGCTCAAGACCAAATCGAACTATAATGAGAGTTATTATTTGATATTCTTCTTTAAATTACTTTATTAATATATTTTATTTATTATATTTATTGTATGTCCTATGCGAGGGTGAGCCTCGGCGCAACGGTAAGGTTGCTGCCATGTGACTTGGAGGTCACAGGTTCGAACCGTGGAATCAGCCTCTTGCAAAAATTGCAAGGTAAGGCTGCCTACATTAGATCCACAAAGTGGATCCGGCCCCTCCCTGGACCCCGCGCATAGCGGGAGCTTTGTAGCACCAGGTTTGCCCTTTTATTGTATGTCCTATGCATTATAATTTTTATTTCATGATCTAACATGTTAAAAAAAAAAAAAACTTCATTCCCCATTCTATGAGAAATTTTATGCAAGTCTTTTCTTTATCTCTTTGATGGAAGATCAATTTTCCTAGAATGTAGCCTGGTTTTTGGCCTTATGATTATGCAACCTCTGATTGAAAAGGATACTCTATTTCTACAGCTACAAACTTCCACTGACTACAAAAAACTCAGAATACAAAACATTCCAAAAGCATCACTAGTCTGTAGTGATCCGTGGGTCACTGCAGACCTGGATGTTTAGATAGATAATACTCTTTTGATTGATGCTCTTCAAATGATTTTTTTTTTTCCATTTAGGAAAAACGGTATTTACCACATCCCTGTGTAATGGTACATCCTCGAAATTTCTATTTTTGATGAGATCACCATGAGGACTAGAACTTGTGGGATTCCTCCTGGAAAATGCTTCAAGGGCACCAGAAAATTTCTCTCGAGTCTCTTTCCCAGCTGAAAGAAGCAATTGCAAGACCGAGATTATGCAAGGAAATTGGAAGAAAAGCAAGTTAGTTTCACAAATGATGTATCAAAACAATAAATTATAATTGAATTGTTTAAGATTACTATTCTCTGTGAAAAGGAAAGTTGCTGCAAGGAAAAAGTTCAAAGATCCTGAACACTTGCGGTCAGACTTGTTAAGATTTAGTAGTATACCAATTCCATTAAATTATTTGACAGAAAGGGAGTATACCTGAGATCTTTTCTGGCTTTTGCACAGATGGTCCTGCATTCATAAGTGCCTTGCCAGTGCCTTGCTGTTATAGTACAACAACTACAGTAAGTGACCTTTAATAGAAGGCAAAATCCGCAAAAGCAAGATATAAAAGCACTAACCCGCCCTTTAGAGGTGCTGCTACCAATCTGCGGATACTTCAATATAGTCCAGTCAAAAACATAGTCAAACTGATAGCCTGCAGTAACAAAGTCATGAACAATTTATCATTAAGCAACAAAAGTTTCCGGCAAAATATATTTAATGAAAATATTCAAATTAGACAGGGTAATAGACCTTCTCGAATAAATAAGTCACGAAAGAGCCTCTTTAGATATGAATAATCTGGCTTGTCCTCAAATCGCAATGACCGGCAGTAGTGGAAGTAGGATACAAACTCAGATGGATATGATTTGCACAGCACCTATCCAAGCATGCACATAATAAGAACAAAGCAACATGATCATAATAAAATTGAACAGAATGAACAGGAGAGGAAAATTTACAAGTTATCCCCAACTTTTGAATACAAGAAATATAGGAACAGGACTTGAGCAAAGTGAAAATCAACCTGAGAGCATTTAGTTGAACTTAGTATACAATAGGAGTGGTTAAAATAAACAGTTATATTGCATGCAATACATGCATTTGTGTGTGATTGGGTATTCACAATCCTGGGCACAAACTATTTTGGAGGCTTGGCCTGACTTCTCAACCTCTATTTTGGTATCATACAATTCATCCCACTAATGATCACACCAGCCAACATCTAAACTAATTTCAGGTATCAACTGCTAGATCTAGCAGGAACATTAATTTCTCCAACGCACCTCAATGACTTAATTTATAGTATACTAATCCAACTAGTCATAATACCTCTATTGGAGTTGACGACTTCTTCTCACTGATCTTATCATACTTTTGTTTCTTGGTGCCAGCCTTCAGACCCTGCCAAGGGAGACTAAAACAACAAAAAGAAAACCGATGGTAAGAATGACATTGTAATAATATCGAACACTGGATTCGGGTGTAAAATAGATGTGTCTGTCAAGTATCTAACCTTCCTCTTAAGAAGTACATGAGCACATAACCAAGAGATTCCAGATCATCTCTTCTGCTTTGTTCTGCAAGCAAAACAAAACAAAATTAGATAGTTGAAAGAATGCAAGTCTAACTATGTAGCAATTCACTTCTAACTATAGGTTGTCAATGTGAAGAGAAATAAACTAGCACAAGATATTACCCACCAATTCCGAGATGTGTGTTGACACTGGCATAACGAGCTGTGCCAGTGAGGTTCTTGTTTTCCCTACACAGAAAAGATATGAGTTTTCATAACACAAAAAAATTCTGAAATTAAATGCTAGAAAGGAGTAGGAATCAGAAAAATGAAAAGACAATTATAGTAATAGAACCCAAAAAGAAAAAAAAACTCTATGTTTGTGAAATATTTGGTCCCAGAATGTGAAAAAAAAAAATATGAGACTAGGGCAAAAGAAACTCAAGGGAAAACATAGAAAAGGATCCAACTAGAAAACCTGGAGCTAAATACTGACATTGGTTCAAAATTTAAAAATTATTTTTTCTCAATTATGGTATTTATGTTACAGTTTTTTGCACTATACCATTTGAGAGATGTCACAAGCATGAATGCACACAACTGCTTAATTAATATACAACATACAGTGATTCCAAGTATTCTTTAGTACGGAATTAATAATTTTATTTATAGAGTAAATTAACAGATATTACAAATATTAGGTTATCCACCATAAAGATGGCAATAAAATATGATAGTTATGTAACTCCTAAATCCAGGAAAGAATTGCACAATTGAAATGGCAACATGAGGTTTGGTATGCCCATTCGTTGTTGCTTCCTCGGGAAGAAATATATTGTGTAGTTTATTATAATATGAAAAATACACGTGTGTACACACAATACATGAAAATATGGTAAAGTATGTGGCACTTCCAAAATTGTGCACCTTAATATCCTGAAAACTCTGTGACATAATTTACCTGTATGGTATGTGCTTATGAGTCTGGAGATCCCTATACTTTTTCGCAAGACCATAATCAATGATGTAAACCTGACATGAGATAGCCAGCATGTCATCATAATAGTTACAAGAGCTAAAATTTGTGTGTTTGCCTAAGATTTTCTGATCAGAATCTTCTAATCATGGTTTTACTTCTTTTGATTGCTCAGAATAATAGAATTCATTTCATATAAAATCGAAGAGAAGGCAGTGGAGGACAAGAAGTACTCCCATAGAATTTATCTCGAAAGCAAGAAAAAAAAAAATCAACACAGAAAAGCTGGCCAATCCATTTGCATATCTGATAAAATATCTCCCCTACAATAATCATTTCTTATACCCACAAGGAAGTCAAGTCTGTTGGAGGATAATAATTCAATATTAAGGTTGAGTTCCTGCTTCATCTCAGGAATTATTCCTTCTAAAAGTAGAAGGCTTGACACCAAATCCAGCAAGAACAAAGAATATTCCTACTATACATCTCAGATATCATGCAATACTCATAGTGAGGTTATTAATGTCATACTCTACTATTGCATGCAGATTGCCAAGACCTATGAACCTGGAGATGAATTTACTTTAACGGTAGGCTCATGCTTGATTTCCCCTATAAATTAGTTGCTTGCTTGTCAGCGTGTGTGAATAGAAGGAGTAAATTTCAAAACCTCCGAGCAATGTTGAATCAGACATTGCCATTAGAGTACAATTATATTACCTGGTTTGCTTTGCGTCCTAGACCCATCAAAAAATTGTCAGGCTTTATGTCACGGTGAAGAAAACCTCTTGAATGCATATATTCAACTCTGTTAATCTGAAAATAATAATAATATGAAGGAATATAAAACGTGGTTTCTCTATTTAAGAAACTTTGTTTACAATAGTTGCAAAGTCACTTACTAATTGATCTGCAAGCATCAACACCGTCTTCAATGTGAATTTCCTGTTGCAATAGTTGAAGAGATCTTCCAAGCTTGGCCCAAGAAGGTCAATAACCATAACATTGTAGTCTCCCTCAACTCCAAACCACTTGAGGTGAGGAATCCCAGCTTCATTGAGGAAAAACCATATTCAGTTACTCAAAAGGAAACATCTTGCCAGTCTACTACTTATTTCTTTCTTCATTTTGCTTTGAAGGCATGATTTAGAGTAGAATGATGGTTCTGCTTTCAATAATGGAATATAATTCTCGGCAGGTGGGCATTCATCCAATTATGCTACCCATGTCCCAATCCAAATACTACAATAACAACAACAAAGCCTTATACCACTAGATGGAGTCAGCTACATGAATCACACGACGCCATTAAGCTCTATCAATTATCAACTCTTTAAGTATCTCATTCATCTGAAGATCCCGTTTAATAACTTCTCTATGTGTCCTTTTTGGTCTATGTCCCAATCCAAATATAGAAAAAAAAAAAAAGGGTAAAAGTAAAAGTATAACCTATTTTTCTCTTGTATCTCCAAAATTGTTAAATGAAACTTCTCACTAGCAAACGCTTTAAGAATACTTAGTCCCATGAAGCTAAAATGTAAAAGTGATAAAGACTTACTTCCTCCTTGAAGAAGCATATATAATTTTGACTCATAGTGAAGCTGTGGATGCTTGGTCTTCCCAGGCTCCTGGATTGGAGGAAGATGGTTAAGAATTAGCATAATAGAATGTCTTGAGCATATTAAAATCACTAAATGGTACAAAAACTGTCCATTGAAAAAGAACCAAAATTTGCCTCAGAAGCCATTAAAAACAAATACATTAAAGAAGATAATGCTAGCATTTCACATGTCTCTTCAATCCTTAAAAGAGATCTTTGATTTCTTCTGAACTTTATATGCTGTTTTAAATATTGTCACAACTCACAAAGTTAACATTGAGAGGGAACCTAGCAATAAACTATTACTCATGTCAGATTTCTCTTATCATTATTCGAACTCCCATAGCAGTTATAAAAAACTTGCAATAGAAAGATGAAGCATCAATAATCTTTGGCATGAGTGATATAATTATATTTTATGTTATTATTGGTAAACGTGAGTTCAACAAGGTAAGCAGAGGGATATTTGGTCACGTAAAATAGTAAGCAAGCATTCGTATATAGGAAAATATCCATCGGACTGTAGAAATCACAGTAGAATCAATTTTTAAACATTTTTTAGCTCTACCAGACAAACAGGAGGGAAAAGCTTAAGTAAACATAACATACCAGCTTAACAGCCACCTCCTCTCCAGTTTGTACATTAACAGCTAACATAAATAGAAGAAACATATGCTTCAGACCGGGTAACATAACAATACAAGAGAATACTGCAAAAAGAAAAATACAGAGAAAACAAAAAGGAAACCAAAAAATAAAAATAAAAAAGCTCGCGCATACCCAAATAAAGCTCCCCAAAAGATCCACTCCCAATTTTCCTTCCCAGCTTAAACTTCCCAGCAATCACGTGATCCATTGTGACAAGACCTCCAATAAGCCACCAGGCAGCAACTGTAATGGGTTTTTGTGCTCAGATTTGTGCCCAATTTAGTGCCTAGTTGTTCAAAATCTCAAGAGGAAAAATCACCGTATTTCTCCACGGATTCAGCAAATAAAGGGGCCCGACAAGCTAATTATTTCCTTTACTATAATCAACCCAAATCCAATGAAAATTCCCAATTTGGTGATCCGATTAATCGTAAATTTCAGTATGACGTAAATCCAAATAAAAGAAAACCAGAGGGAAACCAAATATTAAACTATCTTAGCATCCCCAGCAATGAGGATGAAATCTTTATTCAGAATACAAAACCGCCTTCTCCAGAAACATTCCTCACCTCAGACAACCCAAATCAATGACCCGGACCTCCGATTGAAGCCCTAATTCCCAGAAAAATCAGGAACGCATTGACCAGAGAAAACAGAATGCAAAAGAAAAATAGCAAAAAAAGTTAAAAAAAGGAGGCGATTAAAGCGTCTGTGTTGGATGAGATATGAAGAGACAAAGGTAGTTCCACAAAACAAAAGTTGGGTGACGGACGGCGGAAACTGGCGTAAGTTGAGAGAGAAAAATGACAAGCAAAGAGACGGTAGGACGTAGCAGAAGAATATATAGTAATCGCTGTTTGTATTTTTTATTTTTTCCCCCAATTTAATAAAAATCATATTTTTCTTCATCCCGTGGGTTAATATTGACAGTTCGGAAATTACCAAAAAATGATAATAATTAATAATGAAGACGAAGATAAGACGATAACTTAACAGACAGCTTCTCTGTCTGCCGCCCACGTTTCTGCTGTCAAAAGCGATTCTCTTTCTCTCTTTTCCTTTTATTCCCTTTTCTTGTTTTTTCCTTTACCTTTTGTTTCTTTTTTCTTTCTTTCTTACTCTGTACTTTGCACAGGTCAATTTGGTTTTTCTTTTTATCTTGTTTTCATTTTTGGATATTTCATATTTGTGTTCTGCTCAATAAAAAAAAAAAAATTCTGATATAGTCACATTGTAAATGCACCAGAGAGACATATTGTAATGTAATGTATTTGCTCTACGTTATAACTCAAATAAAAGTATTGCTGAAAATTATAAACAATTTCTCATGTTTTTATTATCAAAATTTTTTATTAAAATTACATATTTTGAAAATTTCTAAAAAATCACGCAATATGAAACTGTAAAACAATATACTATTATTTAGGTTAAATTATCCTTATGGTCCTTATAGTTTCATTTAATTTTTTATTTAATTCCTATAGTTTAAAATTTTGTAATTAAATTTTTATAGTTTCACAAATTTTTAATTCAGTGCCTATTATTAAGCTTTCATCGTTATTTTATTAAATTTTAATAATGTGACAAACTATATACATACTAACATTCTAAATGTATATAATTTATGCTAATAAAAAATATATATAGATAATTAATTGATATTAACTCATATGTACATAACATATAATGTAATTTATGTTAAATAGTTAAGATGAATTAGTTTAATTTATATATATATATAATGTTAAAATGATATATAATTGGTCTTATAACAAAAATTTAATAAAATATTAACAATGTTTTAATAATAGGGATTAGAATAAAAACTTGATAATTATAAGGACTAAATTATAAATTTTTAAACTATAAAGACAAAATTAAATATTAAGTAAAATTATAATGACAAAGACTATAAATTAACCTAATTTTAAAAATCATATATCTTTTATGTTCTAATTAAAAAAAATTGATAATAAATATATAAAAATTACATGTAATTTTTTTTTCTTTTAAAAAGTAAAAACTATGCTGACACTTTACTGATTTTATATTGTACACTGCCTTTAACATTCTTTTTCTTTTTGGTATAAAAAGAGTGTTGATGTGATATATGATAAGATAAAAATTAGATGTTGTGATATTTATTTTTAATAAAAAATTAAAACAAAAAGTCAGTATTATTTTTAAGTTCAGAAAGCTGTGTACGTAGAATTTGCAAACTTTTCAAAAGCTCATTAAAATTTAAAGTAAGTTATCACTCGAGTTTTAACATAGTAGTAGTAACTAGTAACTTGAATGTCCATTATTTTTAAAGAAAAAAAAAATGTCGTGTCACATTGTTAAATTTACGAAAATATACAAATTTTATTTATATGAATAATTGGGTGTAGTCAGGTTATTCTGCAGAGAATTATACTAGTTTACTGTTTGGGACTTTATATATACTGTTATAAAAATCGCAGTAGATAAGATGAAATTAAAATAAAAATAATATCATAAATAAATTCACATAATTTAATTGATGTGGTTTATATTCACAGTTAGGGAGAGAAAGATTTTATATTTTTAAGACAAAAAATTGTTATAAATTATAAAAAAATTATAAAATTGTATACAATATATATATATACATATACTAATCTATTTAAGTCGTTTCATAAAATACATACAACAGGTCAGGTCTCACCTTACTTATACCACAAACCTCCAGCTTTTATTTATTAATTTATTTTTTTAATTTTGGGTCGGTTGTCAATATATTTTAATTTATCAAAATTTAAAATACTCAACAATTACACTGCAAAAGAAAAAGTAAAAAAAATAAAAGAATTCTCAGCAGTTGAGCATAATGATATTCCAAGGGATGGTTCACGTGATAAGATAATTAGGTCCGGAATTTGAAGCAGTTTCTTATGTATTCAATTGAAATAACTAAATATATGATATCATCGTTTTAAAAATTGAAGAGATAATTATTGCTGCTTCAAAAAGTGAAACGTTATACACACAACTCACCGAGTCTATTTATATAGTACTAAATAATTTAGTAATTTTTTTATTCATATTTTGTTATATAATTTATTATGATTTTATATAAAATTCACACAATCTAATTTTAAATCTTAATTGAATCAAATTTCAAATTTTAAATGAAAATCACTTACAAAATATGAATGAAGGTAAATATTTTCCAACCCAAGAAAACACAAAAAAAAAAAAAAGGAGTGGAAAATTGTATCCACTCAAATGTGTCCCTGTAAGCAATTAATTAAGCAGTGCCCCAACATGTTAGAACGACATAATAATGAAGGCTATGATGAAATTTGGTCACACTATTTTAACAATTTAATAAAGTTTAAGCATGGAGTAATGATTTTTTAATATATGTAATTCCATGCCTTTTCTTTTCCTTTTTTTTTTATCAATTTTATTAAACCGACATAAAATTAGATATATATAAAATAAATTAGACTTAAAAATTATTAAATATATAATAAGTCTGAATTTATGAGAAAATAATACATAATTTAAAGTAACATATCATAAAAAATAATATCAAGTATGTACTGCAAAAATGAAACTATACAAAAATAACATAT
Source organism: Biancaea sappan (assembly GCA_037074585.1). Lineage (NCBI taxonomy): Eukaryota > Viridiplantae > Streptophyta > Magnoliopsida > Fabales > Fabaceae > Biancaea > Biancaea sappan. The sequence goes on along the minus strand of CM073496.1, from coordinate 48,047,701 downwards.
TCATAACTCTAAAACTAACAGACTAAAAAAGATAAATACACTCCTAATTTTATATTAGAACTAACCTCCTAACAACTGAAAAAGCAAGATGATACATATGCCAAACAAAGAGAGATCTACATATCTTCTAGCAATATTATTAATTTTTTTCTTAATTGAACAAACTCAAAAAGCCACAAAGCCTTCGTCTGCCACTTGAACCCTTTTTGTGCGTAAGAGACGGAATTGTCGGTGGATAGGCCGTACTGAAAGGTGAAATTAGATCTGCAAGGGGGAGAGATGAAAACACCACTGAGCACTGCCCTTCTTCATCCACATTTGCAAGGAGGACGCCGGTAGAGTAAAATTGAGTAAAAAAAAAAAAGGCTCTTAGGAAAAAACTTAAAAAAAAAAAATAGAAACACTCTCACAAGAAGAAAGTAGAGAAAAAACAAAAGGAAAGTAGAGAAAAAAGGAGTGGGCAGCCCTCCACCTTTGGTGAGTGTTGGCCGTGGCGCTGGTTTGGAGAGAGACCATACCTCTTCTTTTTCAAGAAATAGACAAATTCCAGTAGATTTGAAAGATATGAAAAGATGTTAACAGGCCCAAGGTGCAAACAGACAACGTAAGGTTGAGTGGAGAAGCGAATAACGGGAGAGAGTATTGTCTTTAACATCAGCCTTCCTCTGCTAGCGTTCAACTTAGCCTCCACCGCCGCTAGTGAGGGCCACTTCTCAGGCAGTCCTCACCTGCCCTCTCTCCTACCTTCTTCTTCTCCTTCTCCTCTTTCTGTCGTGATGATGTTCCCCTTCTTTTGTAGAAGTTTTCCTCTCATCTTTGAAAGAATTTTTTTTTTGTTTTGGCTCTTGATTTGCCCTTTGATGTCTGTCGTCGGCGAACCATACAGGGAAAACTTCTTGTTGGCTCCGGCGGCGTGAAAACGGCTCGAAAACAGTAAGGTTGAAGAGCATAGGCTGCAACTTCCATTAACAACCGTCAATTTAAGGCGTCGCTCGCACCTCCAACATCACCCTCACCTTAGCGACAACTTCCCTTCCAATCCCAAGAGAGTCGAGCCCTTCCAAACTGACTAGGTCTCCTCCGGCGAAGCCGAAAACGAGGGAGACGAGTTGAACGTCCAGATTCGCAAGGGCAACACCAAAGTCAAGGCTGCCATCTTTGACCGTCGCGACACCGGAACCTCCGACAGCTAGATCAAGCGTTTAGTGTGTGTTTGGGAGCCGATAGGTTAAATGTGTTTGTAAAAAATTATGTTTGATTAAATGTGGTTGAAAAAAATTAGGTTTGAATGAATGTGATTTATGTTTGAGAGACATTTAGATAAACGTGGTTTAGATCATATAAACATAATTTGGTGCAGGAATATGATGTTTGGATGTTAATATGCAAACGTGGTTTGAAATGTGTAATTATCAGAAAGGATATAAATTTTTTATTTAATTTTTATGTAAAATTATTGTTTATTGTCATTTATTTAAAATGAAACTAATTACTCACAATAAATTAAAGATTTCTAATTAAATTTTAAAATTTTTTTTCTATTAAATTAATTTTATCTCTAACTAAATTTCAATACAATTTTTGTTTTCTCTATTAAATTAATTTTATCTCAATTAAAATTAATGAAAATAAACTTATAATAATTTAATGAAAATAAGCTTCTCATTAAAAAGATAAGACAAATAAATTAAAAACAAGTATTCTATACTTAAGAAGTCCCACATTGCTTAAATTAAGAGAGGGATGAGACTTTATAAGTGTAAATGTGATATTGGGCTTATAAAGGGCTAGAGAAGATATGGGTTTTCGTTCACATAAATCAACATAAATTAAAGCCAGTCAAGTACAAATTGGATGATTTTCCCCCTTGCGCTGTGCAACTATTTTTTTATTTTCAACTTCCTGAAATAAATCTCTATTCTGGTTTTCCTTGAAATAAATCTCTATTCTGGTTTTCCTTGAAATAAATCTCATTTTTTTAGCCTATCCCACCATTTTTCTTTTTTTCTTTTATTCCTCCCCCTTCCTCTTTTTCTCTTTTTCTCCCTTTTTTTTTTCTTTTTCTCCCTTCTTCCTCCTCGGCCCGATTCCCCCTTCTTCCTTTTTTCTTCTTCCTCCTCTGTTTCTCCTCCTCACCGATCCTTCCTTCTCTCCTCTGTTTCTCTTTTCTTCTCCCCTTTCTCATCGATCCTTCTGCCCCCTTCTATTACTCTTCCCTTCCTCACACCCTTCCACTTGGGGGCAACATATGCCCACACCCTTCCAAAAAAAACCCAACCACGTTGCCTCTACCGGAAAAGCCAGAAATCGTCGTTGCAACACCAACCGCCTTACAGGCCTCCATACCACGGTTCGCACTCAACGTGGTTAGGCTCCCAAATATCCCAAACACCCTCCCTTCCTCCAAACGGCAATACGACAGCTCCAACGTTGAAACAAACACACCTTTAGGCTTTTTTTCTTCCTTTACTGTTTGTTTCTTTTGTTTTGTTTTGTTTTTTATTTTTTCGGTGGTTCTTGGGGTATGAGGCAAATTTGCTCCTCTTTTGCATCTAGGTTTTAAGGTGAGTAGCCTTAAAAAAAAAAAAAAGCAAAATATGGTCATATAGTTATATTAGGCTTTGTTAGTTAATTCACTTGGTGTTATCTTTGTTAAAATTTATGTATTATTTTAGAGTTTATTACTTTAAAATTATATATTTATTATCTTATGAATTGAAGTTTGAACTGTAATTATTTTATCTTAAAATTTTGTATTATTTAATATATTTTAAATTTAATATCTTTAATATAAATTATTTTCATTTATCAAAAAAAAAAGTTCAAAGGAGTAATACTCCAACAAACTATTAATGTGCTAATATAAATCATAAAATATCCAAAATAAATGTAATGTGATGTGACTTGTATGAGCCATTTTTATAATTAGACAGCAATGGAAAAAAAGTCACGTAGTATTGACATGCCAATATTTTAAATTATATGGGGGTTCAAATCCAACTAAATTCAATGTCTCTTAACCAAATAAAACCAAACAAAAACCTAATTAAAGTTATTGATAACCAGTATTAATCATTTTGAAATAAATAATTTATGAGTTGCTTAGTTCATTTTTTTATTTGGTACATAGATAAACTCAACCAAAACTCGCATGTGTGTGCGTGTGTCACAATTAATACACTATATGTAATATATCACAATGATATTTATCTTAATTGGAAATTTAAATTTATTTTTATTAATATATGTTTTTTAATTTACAATTATATTATTGTTTTTGTTAATTGCTCTTGACAAAAATTATGAAAAATTTAAAAATAAAGATAAATCAGGCCAAAAATCAGAAATCCCAGAACTAACCCAAACTGTCCACACTGAAAAAGGTCTCCGTCAATTCTCACTTTTTAAAGGTAGCCCTTTTCCTTATTAATATTAACTTTTTTGTTTGTACTTTGTTTTGGTGAAAATACACTTGTAAATATATTTTGTCATTATATAATTTAAAATTATACATAAAAATAAACCGAACAGTTCATTTATTATTAGGATTAGGTTACGGAATGGAGGACTTCAGCAATGAGGTTGAGATAATAAAAAAATGGCAGCGTTTTAAAACTTTCTTTCAAAGATGTTATGTTGGTTCATACAAAAGTTAATAAAAATGAAATATGAATATGAGATTTTCATAATTTTTGAGTTGCGTGAAACACTTACCATATCAGTACATGTCTAGCTGTTTTGATAATATCAAGTATTCTAAATATAAATGTATCAAACATAATATTTCGAACGCGTCCTACCATAAAAAATGTCCAAAAAAAAAAAATAACATATCTCTCAATCATTGCATTATATCAGCTTCTATAAAAATTTAAAAGAATTCAAATCCCATACCTTGGAGATGAATCTTTTTTTTTTTTTATGTAATACGAGAGAGTTAGAAAAAGACGTGTGATTCTCATGTCAATTCACGTAAAAACTGCACAATTCAATTTTACCTTTGTCCAACTATTTATATCAATTATTTAAATTAAAATTATCTAAATTCATCATGACCTAAAAATAAATATTCTCCAATTATTGTATATGATGAGAGACAGGAAGAGGATGAGAATTCTGAATATACCCACATAGGAGTGGTGCATACTCTTTCTATCTTTTTCCTACTTTAGTATCTCAAATTAATAAAAAAATAATAACAACAAACTTCAGAAAATCCAAATCATCATAACTCGTGCATGATGCTAAAAAACTAGAACTGGAAGAATTCACGTGTAAGAAACTTGTATCATTGTATGGTACTTGTAAAATGGTTCTCCTGATAGGTTTTCTTGGATTGAAGTTGGAGGAAAGTGAGGGGACAAAAATTGTCTTGGGAAGCAATTGCTAGTACTCTACGCCTTTGGTAAAGAGAAACTTTGCATTAGCTCTTGAAAGACAAGTCATATGCTCCTACCAAACCTTGATTTTACACGCCAGTAAATACTGAGACAAATACTTAGCTATCATTAATGTTTAAAAAAAAAAATTTACATGATATCATTTGGGTATCTGTTTACACTATGCAGTAAGAGATTTACAAATCAATAAGTTGCGGCTGCCAAGTTACAAGATTCGTCCAGGCAAATTTTAAGGTTAATCAGTTGCTTCAGGAGTCAAACTCGCCACTTTCTTCGTGCCTTTGCTCAAGCAAGCAATCAAGTAACTGTAGATGTAACCAAGAACAAATCCAAGAGTGGCATAGCATCAAGAGTGATATTAAACACGGAAAAAGTCAATAGACTCTACACCTATGGGTCCTCTACTGTCAGACTGGATAGATCAATAGTCTTGCCTTGTTATTGTTAGGGGGGTTCCTTCGCATTTTGCGATGGCGATACCTCCAATTGAGTTGGCAAGAGATTTAGAAAGCTTCCTTGAGAAGATTGATTGCTTGTGAATACATCTGACGCCGCAGATCCCTCCGGTGTCTCTGATTCATTATCTATGTATCAACCCCATTTTGATTAGATGAGCAGACTTTCAGTTTCAAGTAACAACCATAAAAGTATACAGGATGGAGCGACTAAAGATATCCCAAAAATAGACAATTTTTAATTTCGAAAGAACAGAATGGTCAAAAAGACTTTAGAGCTTACCAAAAAGTGACTTGACAGATGGCCTCTTTGATTTGGAGGATTTCTTCTTCAATTCAGCTGTAAGGCAAGAGAGAAAAAAAAATATATCATGGGCTAATTCGTGCATGTATGAGTTTAATGACTGCTGAAACTTAATATCATTATTCCCTTGAAAGGAAAATAGTATCTCATTAAAATAAAAAAAATCACATACTCAACATGGGTTATAATCTAGTTTCCATGCTGATTCTAGAAAAACATGAAATACACCATTAGGAAGTTGAAACTAATATAAGCTATACTTAAGTACTATAGAATATGTTCTTTTAAAGTAATATTGTTTTCAGTATTTAGTGGATATAAATAAATATCCCTCTAATAATCAAAGGCATATCTGTTCCAATATAAAGCCCAGCAGAAAACATTAGAAATTAATATGCAGAGGTATTAAAGAGAGAGAGAAAGAGAAAGAAAGAGAAGTACCCATCCCAGGAACTTGATAGTCATTGACAATTTCAAAGTTCTTATATGTGTATCCAACAAAATTCAAGTCCTTAGATGAGAGCATCTGTAAAAACACCCCACATATAAGACTTTAGGATGAGAAACAGAAAATGGGTTGCAGTGAGAGAACAGCTTTAACAAATTAAGAACTAGGATATCAGGAATCATATAACAAGATAAATCATTGAAGAAGTTCTTCATAGACATCAGCTTATGAACAGTACAACAAATGATTGAACTTGAGAAAGGCAAGTTTAGTTTTCCACTAATTGCAGGTTAAACAAAAACATTTTTTTTTTTTTCAAATCAAGGGAAGACAAGATTTCCGTCCAGTACAAATTAAGAAATTTGACACACTCAAGCAATTCTAAACAGCATGAACGTATTCATGGTCTACATTTCGGTGAACCCAACAAATACACATACCAAGTAGAGCAATGACTTCAAACTACTTAAGAATTCAGGGAAAAGTATGTTGTAGTATATCAAAATTTCAGCAATTGGAAGGATGAAGCCTAAGACATTCATATCATGATCGTGAAAGAGTGTTTACTGTATGATTATACAAATGAGATTAATAGCCATAATCTGTCTAAAATAAAAAATAAATGAAAACTTCTGATATAGGAATTCCCAACAAGTTAGATAGCCCGTGGCATGTTTCCTACAACCAAGGCCCCTGCCTTTGGTTAATAGTCTTTTAACTATTATTCAACTCATCTCAACAGCTTACTCAAAGCAATGCAAAATCAAAGGAAAATTAATATTAAAACATCAGAGATCCACTATAATTTCCACATAAAAGTTCAAACAATGATACTCTTTAATTTTCTTTTCTGTTCATATCTTGTGTACTGATTGAAAAGAAACACAACACTACTTCATCACCATACCATTCAACAGAAGATAATGCAAATGCTAACAATACAGATAACTTGCAGACAGATTGCCATTTGCCAACAGAAGATTACCTTTCTCCAAGGACCAGCTCTTGATGCTTGATGATTCTGGATGTCTGACTGCAGGTGCAAAAGGTAAAATCAGGAGAGATGGAAAAGGTAAATGGCTTAGATAAGTATTTATCCCACGCAATAATCTGAAGGGCTCAAATACCTCTTCAAACTTTTCAAAATTTTGAGTATCTAACTCATCTTTGACCTCAGGAATAAAGGCAGCCTCCATTTCATATAGCTTATCCCATTGAACACCTTTGAAGAATGGATGAGCCTGACGAGCAATACAACAGGAAGGTAACCTCTATATCCAAATATATAGTGGAACAAATTTAAGAATTTAGAATATAACACACCATACAACACCTTTATTTCATCAGCACCATTTGACCCCAGCCTTTGATTGACATTACACAAAAGTTTACTAATAAGATCCTTAGCCTCCGGAGATAGCCTTGCCTCATCTGGAAATTTCAAGTGAGATTTCCAGTTCACTATCTGCATAAAACCACATGGATTTCAATTAATATCTAGCAAACTCACAGCCAAAGGGTTTGACAGGAAAAATGTTTCAGCCTCATCATCACTGACCATAAGTAGATATGGTTCAATTTCTTATACATGAGCACAAATTGCCTTACTAATATAGACATAATTTTAGTTCTATAAGATCTCAGAAGGCGTTTAGCATGTTATGATATTGATCCTGTTATCTCACATGTCATAGTATCTTGAATGCTAGAATTGAAAGATAATGTTTGGTATGTTATTATAGCATAACAGGGCAGCATATATGAGATAACACTAGGATATAACATCCTAGCAAAAAAGATATGATAGCCAAAATGTTCTATCTGTCATCACACATCGGGTTAAAGTATGTTAATTTTTTGTAAGTTACCAATTTCATTTACAAAATATTATACGAAGCATTTATAATCTAATTGATCAGTTTTGAAAATATTATGTTGTATTTTATTTTTTATATGAATTAAGAGGGAATAAATTTCACACGAGGTACTCATATATTTTTTAATTACATTTCTATGCGCAAATAGTAAAAATAGTATAAATTTATAAGTTGTAATTTATTTAAACTTGAAAGGATGTATTTGGACATCCAAGGAGTAAATAACACTGATTAACACGTATAGCCAAAAATAAGTATCCTACATCCTTGCGATGTGAGATACCACCATCTACCATACCAAACATAGAATGCCATGGTATCTTATACTATGGCATCTCATACTGTAACATGTGAGCCTCCTAATTATCATATAGGTCCAAACCAAAAATTTAAGAATGCAAGAAACCAATTAAGGACGGCCAAAGAAGTATGATAATATGATACTAGTGGCTTGGCATGCGCTTTATTTCTTTAATTTATTTTTAAATGTTTTAAAATAAAAATAAATTGTAATAACTTTTATTATGTTTTACAAATTAAAAGTAGTAAGAAGTTATTTAAATCCCCACTCTCCCATATACATTTTTTCATATTGTATTTTATATTTATTGGAGACCAATGACCAAATAGCTCCAAAACCATATATAGTAGATGAATGTTTGCAATAGTTTATAAAACTAAAAGGTATGTCAAAAACTTGTTTGTATCATTAAACAATTCTATTAGAAATATTACCTTTCTACACGTTGACATTGGATCATCAGAATAAAAAGGTGGATATCCCACCAGCATTTCATACATAATAGCTCCAAGGGACCACCTGGAAATTTTATAATCATAGCAATGTTGAATAATATGTCTACGTATAAATATAACCATAACTTCGACATAAATAAATAAATAAAAAGCAATATGGAGTTCTCAAGGAAAAAGAATGGACGATGTCCCAAAGAGCATCCCTAGGGTTCTCAAGTAAGAAATGTAAATGTCAAACAAAGTTCAAACATTTTGTAAATATCACCAGGGATTGCATGGCAAGAATAAACTTGGACAATAATATACATGCTCATTTCACTTGCCATGCAAATCAGAGTGAAACTAATTTAATTAACAAGTTAACATATCACACGCATAAAACCTCACCAGTCACATTCCATTCCATAACCTTTCTTCAATAGAACTTCTGGAGCAATATAATCAGGTGTGCCAACAGTAGAGTAAGCCTGCAACATTTACACATTCACAATTACAGGAACAAACACAACCCAAAGTAAAAGAGAATACATTTATCTAGAACACTTTGAGAAAAGAAATGAATCTTTTTTCTTCTTCATTTTCTTTTTCCTTTAGGGTGGAGGGGGTTAACATGTACATTTTACCAGTATTAAAACCATTAAGTTTACACACTGTCATAATAAATAAGAAGTAGCAAAAACATAATGGCAGGAAACATACAAGTGTCCTTCTGTTCTTCTGCCAGTGTTGTAATTTTTCTTGTTGTGTGCGTTTCGGAGCTGATGACTCATCATTCTGGGAAAATCCATTTGCATTCTGACCTACTGAAAAATCTTGTTCTTGAAGTGTACTGCAATCTAATGGTTTACATAGTCCAAAATCTGAAAGTCTCAAGTGTCCATATCTATCAAGTAACAAATTATCAGGTTTGATATCCCTGCAACATGAAATATTGAAATGATTTATGCTGTACAGTTTGCTAAGGTTGCTTCTGTAGCAAACATATATGTGTACAAATAATAAATTTGACTATATACATCATCCAGTTTCGTGTCAGATCATTTTGAAATGACATGGATAGCTATCATGAATCATAGTAAGGCTTAAAATTCCAAGAATGAGTTTGATAGGTCATTTTGTACCAGGTTCCACTAGTACTTAACCCTACATACAATAGTTGAATTCAATGCAGAAGATAACAAAGAACTACTTGAACAGTAATAAACAATTCCTTACATACCGATGAATATAATTGTGTTCATGTATAGATTCAATGGCCAGAACTGTTTCTCCTACATAAAATCTGGCTTCATCTTCAGTCAATGTATCCTTTCTCATAAGAAGAGTCATCATATCCCCACCAGGTAGATACTCCATAAGAAGATACAGATACTCATCATCTTGGAAAGAATAATAAAGTTTGACTATGCAATTGCTGTCAACCTCTGCAAGGAGGTTCCTTTCAGCTCTGACATGCTCTACCTGAAGAGATTTACAAAACTCGACATGAGTATGCTAGCCTCATTAACCTTAATAAAATCTAGCTAGACCAACAATTTTAAACCTGGCCCCTTCGAAGCATCTCTGATTTCTTTAGCTTTTTCATTGCATATACATTTTCTGTTGTCTTTTCTCTGCAGATTCTGACCTGCACCAAATTCAAAATTTTAGGGAGCAATCAAGTTTTTAGCATCGAAATAAGCACCAAAGAAAAAGAGACTCAGTTAAGTAATAAGTTATGCCAGAAACCAAAGAATGAACTTGGGGTTCAAGAAAGAAAGGGCGCTACCCAGCGAATAAAATCTTAAACTACATTATTTGCAGATGGAAATCATCCCTTTTGAATGTATGTTTCTTTTTGCCCGTATTCACTTATTACAATATTTTCTCTATATATGTGTTCTTATCAGCCTACCATTACATTTCTATATATTAATAGAATAAAAAAATTACAAACTGGATGAACAGAGCATAGCCAACATCTTACAACGACTATAACTATATAAATATATATATATAACAATATACATACCTCCCCAAATGCGCCTTTCCCAATCATAGTTAATAACTCAAAATCATCAACACCCATCTTATGCCTTTGAAGGCGCATATATTCCGTTTCCTTTTTCTCTAAAAACTTAAGCAGGTTGTTTTGATCTTCCTCTGAAACATCAGCATCAGCCAACTTCTTTTCCAAGATATTTCGACTGTTATAAACAACTGGGGTTTAGAAACTTTTACAACGTACATGGTTTTTCAAAGCAGCTAATATAATAAACATTAACATTCAAGCACAGATAATACTTTCAGCAATTTTGACATGTTTCAGGCAAGTGATGAAGAAGAGGTAATTATTGCTAAGACAATCTTGACTTTCATGCTGAAGCAAAATTATGGAAGAGAAGTTCACTCTCATGTAGCTTCCATGGGAATTGGCAAGAACTTGTGTTAAGAACCAACAACCTGGGTTTGCAAGAAACCTCCTTCCTTATTTAGAAAATAATAATAATAATAATAAAACTTAGTCTCTCTATGGATAATCTTCCAATAATATAACAACTTCTTATTGATCAAGTAATGACAATGCCAACCAAAGACAAGTTACAATCACAAAAGTTTTTTATAGACTGATTTCAATATAAGGCATTGCACCTTCCAACTTGCAAACCAGTAAATAAGTTGGTCATATTGAGAAACATTCTATTTCTTGGTAGTCAACCCCACCAGTATCCCTAAATTTAACTTCTTCTCATGCACTATGACTTGTACAATATGTACTATATAATGCAGTGATGGCAAGGTGCAACAGTTAAAAAGAATAGATAGAAAGATATTTAAAATGAAGCAAAACATGGAACATAAATTAAAAACATTAGCACTCTTCTAATGCCTCCAAAAATATGACAAACATTTGCTGAAGTTTCTCTAATCTAGTGGGTCAAGATTTCAATTATAATTCCTTCATTATACATCATACAGTTCACTTGCATTTAGAAAATTTGCAACTGCATACATCCAGCTACCTGTTAATATGGAATCCTTGTAGAACTAGAAGACTTCTTTGAAGAAATGTTCTATTAATTGAACAATGAGTGTTTGTCAGTTGTCACACGCACAATATTTGTACACTGATATAACAAGCTCCATTAGGGACAGTGGACTTAAGACATATACTAGAAGGAAGAAAGATAAGAGGAGAGTGCATGATGGTAGTTTAAGGGCTGCATAGTTAATTTCGGACAGGTGTCATTTGTACTGAGGTTAGAGAATGAGTGAAATGGGACTAGTGGTATATGGAGAGTGTCCTTGCGTGCGGGAAGGCATGGAAAATCAGCGAGTGGATTGGGAGAGACTGGCCTCTTGGATACTAGGTTATTGTGTGTTTCCTTTCTGTTAGTTTTCCTTTGTGTTCTCTGTTTTGCGTTGCTACTGTAATGTCCATGCCTATTTTCTTCTAAGCTCGCTGGAAGACAATTGGTATTGGGATAGTGTTTTATCAATAATATTGGAGGATTATTCAGTCACATCATACATACTAACTCACACTCAAGGGAAGCTCACACACACTTCTCTGCACCCACTTACCTCGCCCATAGTTGCCAAAATCGGGAGTGAATCGTAGAATTGTAGGATCTTTTGCTTAAAAACGATCCCAATTTCACATAGGATCGTTTTTGTTATGGGATCGTGCAGATCGGGATTCGAATCATAGAATCATAGGATCGTGGGATTCTGCAGATCCTACCAACTTTTATTTATCATTTATGTGTTTGTAAATCATTTATGTGTTTTTTTAAAATTTTTAAATTTTTAAATTTTTTTAAATTTTTTTATTTATCATTTATGTATTTTTTTAAATTTTTTTAAATTCTTAAATTTTTTTATTAATGAAGACGTTTATAGAGATTGGAAAACTTTGTTGTATTAGCCTTGTTTTTGGGCTTTTTGCTTCTTTTTCTTTTATGTTTTGTTTTTCTAAGGAGGATATCTTATCCTCCTTTCTCCCCTTGTCTCCTTTTTCTCTCTTTCTTTGTATCCCTCTTTCTTTCTTAATAATAATTCTATTTTCTATAAAAAAAAATGATTATATGAATAGTGATAAGAATAAGGATTAATTTATATTTTATTTATATTTGGTTTTATATGGTTTATGTATTTAGAATTTTAATGACTTTCGATCAATGTTTAATACTCTGATTATCTCTGTATGGCTATGACACATTGATATTTGAACTTATTGATATATAATTAGATTTTGATAGTTTTGTACTATATACAAAGTTTTTGTCATATTATATTTCATTATATTTTTTATATATTTGATAGAATCTTATGATCCAAATTTGATCCTACCTATGTCTTTTCCGATCCTGTATCGAATCCCAATCTTGACCCGGTCACTCACCACAAACTTTCTTCACTGACGCTTCTTACTTGATCACTTACTATCGCACACTGTTTCGCTGCCTCACTTGCTGCTTCTCAACTCTACACACACACCTAGCTATTCAATCACCTATCTATATAAGTTGTAAGTCGGTTTCCTCCTCCGGCTTGGTTATTCTAGATTTTTCCCTTGATTCACCAACTTAATCATGCTTTCCCAAATATACCACTTCACTGCCTCTGCTTTCTTCATATTTTTTTAGATGCTTCCCATTTGCCCAGCTTTTTTTTTTTTCCCTCTAGAATTATCTGGCTCTAACCCTTGGATTGCTGCATTCTATAAGTCTCCACGGATTTTGCTTTTCGGCACTTAGTCTTTTAGATCTTTTAGATTTGTTAGGAGATAGTGCTGACTTCTCAATCCTAAATAAATCTCTACACAAAATTAACTTTGCAAACTATTGAGTTTTCAATGTTTTAACTTTCTGCACAGCTTTGGGATCTATACTTCAGCAGTATTATACCTCATAAAAGAGTTATTTAGACCCAAGCACTGCCCAAAGATAATTTCTTATAATTTCAGTATAGGTTACTGTGATTATAAGTACTAATTGGTTCAACCAAGTGACAATCTAATGGTCCTTTGAAAGTTTTGAAACAGATATAACGATCTAAAAAAGTGATATTATAAGCCCAGAACAGGCATACCACAAAATGAGCATACTTCAACTATTCACTGACTTAATAATAACATTATAGTAACATCTTTCATCAAAAGGTTTTTATTCAATCATCTTTGGTACAAAGAAGGAAGTTCCTATAAAGAAGTATACAGCTCAATCTAAAATGCAAAGTGAGACAAATATCAGTTAGATGATTTTTTAGAGAGAGAAAATGCTTTCCCTTCTCTCTACCCCACTTGTAGTGTCTGAACCTTGATTTCTTTCTCTGTTATGGATTTTCTGCTGCTCTTGCTGTTTCCTATTATTGTTGGTTATTGAGTTTACATCTCCTTGTGTTTTGGAAGTTTTGTTTCATTTTGGTTCCTGTCAATATGATGATTCAAAGGTTTGCCATTGAAGCAAAAACCTTTGATCTGGTTAAGAAACGCTTAGGTGTTGCCCCAAAACTATTAATTACTGAGAAAGGAAGAGGCCTTCTGTTTTCCATTTCTTTGGGCTAGGAAACAGCTAGGTGGCTATCCTCTATCTTCCATATTCTAGGAACAGGAGAGTGGAAGGGGTCTGAGGTTAAAAGATGCAGAGAAAAAGGAACACTTTATTTAGCAGAGATTGGGAAGAACGGTATGGGATATTTTCTTGTTATTACAGAAATCTCTTCAGAAGGAAAACGAGCCTCTGTTATTATCCCCAAGGGAGGGGGAGGAATAGGATGCAGTATTTTTGGGCGTGTGTTGAATATCCTCGTTTACTTTGAAGGGGCAAATAATTCGAAGCTAATGGAGGAAGGCAGGCCTTTGATTCCATACTCTATTGTGACTGATAGTAGAACCTTTGCAGAGGTTGTCAAGGGCAAGAAGGTGGTGAAGGGAATAGAAATTAACCAAGTTGAAGAAGATGATCCTCCCAATGATCCTGACAGCTTTTCTGATATGCTCAAAAGCAAGGACAAAGTGGATGTCAACATCAGAGTCAACGGGGCTGTTAAGGATGGTTCCTTTGGCTTTGGCAACCTCGGACTACGTGACAGTCACAGAAAAGGGAATTCAGCTGCAGAAGATGTGACGGGTAACAAAAATTTGGAAGGTCTTGATAAGAGAGCTCTTGGTGTGGCTTTTTCGAGGACCCTTAGGATTATGGTGTATCCTAAGGGTGTAAGGAAGGTCTACTGGGCTCTGGTGAGAAACAAAACTGTGAACAAAGGCCCTTCTCAGAGGAAATCACATCCCTATCCCACATGGCCCAAATCACCCTCTAGTAAGTTGCCAAACCTTTTGATCAAGCCTTCAAGGCCATCTGCTCCAAATTGGGCCTCGAAAAGGAGGCCAATAAAGCCCAAGAGCCAAGACCAAAGTATGTGGACTGGCCATATGGAGGACACTCGACCCAAGCTTTTCGTTCTCGGGCTCCTCTGCAGCATCTCGACCCGCAATCCTTAGTTTCATCGTCCAGGCCGCTATAGGTGGCGAACACTGACCAGACCTACACAAAACCGGTTGACGGAGATCAAGGGGTACTAGAGACCCCGCTGGAGCTCTTAAATGGCCGACCAGTGCTTCATGTCGTTCCTCCTCATCTCCTCCAACGAGGGGCAATGGCGGGGAGTTCAGGTTAGTGCAAAGGAATCCCGTGGACCTCATTTTCATGCCAGATAGCATCGAAACACCCACAGAAGTCATTAGGATCACACCGGCAAGCCTCTCTGGTCAGGAAACACCATGCAACGCTACTAGGAAACTCTCTTCTGACCAAATGACGTCTTCTTATTCAATGGTTGGTCCATCTAAAGTCTCCAAGGGCAGGGTAGAAGGATTATCAGAAAATGATAACCTGAACAGGACGATCGCTAGCTACAAAGGTTTATTTGCAACAGATGCTGTTGGGGAGTAGGAGAATTTCTCTGAAGATGATTACTCGCTCTCTGACTTCGACAGTGATGATGGACTGCTTATCCAACAAATCGAGCAACAAATCAATGATAAAGAAGATTCCACTGGGGATTTCGATGATGGGCTGGAAGATGTTCAACGGCTCTTCCTGCAAAATAAGGATGATGAAGCTTATAAGGGACCTTGTGAATGTCACAGACCTGTAATAATTTTTTGAGTCCTGCTAATGCCCCAAAGGCGCCCCTACTTTCTTCCCTTCCTCCTCAAAACGACAGTTTCTTTTCTTCTTCCCATTCTACCAATACTAATCCCTTTCCCAGTGTACCTCGTTTTGGTTTTGCAGGGAAATGTGTGCGTAACGACAATACTCAAGAAACGACACTACTCAAGAGGGGTCTCTTCATTCCCCAATCTTTTCAAATCTTCTTCTGCCATAGGGGAAGGTAATGAGTTACGAAAACAAGTCATACATCTACGCCACTTAGGGGTCACAATCGAGACCCACAAGCCTTGATGGAGTCTCTCAACTTTATGCAGAAAGATACATCTGGAAAGGAGGTTAAGGTGATAACATTGCCTAAGACATACCAAAGGAAGAAGAATAAACTCGACAGCGAGTTAAAAAGGTTGTGACTTGATTAATTACGGCAATCCCAAGAAAGAAAAGGGCAAGTCAAGTTTTCTATGAAGATATTAAGTTGGAATGTGAACGGTCTCAATAATCCACTCGAAAGACATAAAGTGAAAGAAGTCTTCAGGTGGGTTGAACCAGACATTGGGTTGCTCCAGGAAACTAAATTAGGGGAATTGCACAGATTTCTAGTACGAAGCATTTGGGATATTAAATTCAAGGATTGGGAGTTTTTACCTTCTATGGGCACGTCAGGTGGAGGTTATTTGGGACACTTGGGTCGCCTCCAAAAGGGATGTGCTTCTAGGTGCTTTTTCTCTTTCAATGCTTCTTGATTGCAAGGACAAAGGGTGTTGGTAGTTTACCAAAGTTTATGACCAATGAATCCTAGGCTGAGGGGCGAATTTTGGGAGGAATTGTCATATGTTCACGGTTTTTGTAACCCCCATTGGTGTGTTGGTGGCAATTTCAATGTTGTACGGTTCCTTGATGAAGAGCTTGGAGGATCCAGGATAAATGCTAGCATGAGAGGCTTTAATTCTTTTATCAGGCACTGCGGACTTAAGGACCTTCCCCTATCCAATGCTCAATTTACTTGATCGGTTAACAGGGGTTCGGTAGTATCTTCTCGTCTTGATAGATTTTTTATCACCCCTGAATGGGAGGAATTTTTTTCCTGATCAAGTGGGCTCACGCTTGGTGTCCGACCATTTTTCTATTACCCTTGAAACTAGCAGAGTCAAATGGGGTCCTACCCTTTTTAGATTTGAGAATATGTGGCTATAACACCATTCCTTTTTCAGCAATGTAGAGAAGTTGTGGTCGAAATGCACGAATCCTGAATGGGAGGGTTTTAAGTTTATGAAAAAACTGAAATTCGTGAAGGAGAAGTTAAAGACCTAGAACAAAGAAGTCTTTGGGGACATTAGAATCCAGAAGAAAAACATTCTTAAAGAGCTCGATGTTCTTGACAAACTAGATAGTCAGGGTGGGCTTGAGGCGACTCTCGTCACGCATAAAGTGACTCTTAGGAATGCTTTAGACAACATTAGGAAAAAAGAAGACATAAGCCGCCGTCAAAAGAGCATAATCAAATGGGCTCATGAGGGCAACGTGTTTTTTTCACAAGGTGGTGAATGGAAAGAGGAGAAGGAGTTTTATAAAAGAACTTGAGGCGGAAGATGGCAATACTGTCAAGGACAATGAGGGGATCTTCGACGAGGTGACTAGTTTCTTCAAGAAATTATACACTGAGGAGATGCACGAGAGGTCAATGATTGAGGGTTTGGACTGGTCTCCTATTGACGTTACCCAGAGGAATTGGATTGAAAGACCCTTTAAGGAAGAAGAAATTAGAAATGCAATTTCGAAGATGGATAAGAACAAAGCTCTTGGGCCTGACGGATTCAATATGGCTTTTTTCCAAGCCTGTTGGTCGATAGTGAAAGAAGATCTGATGGAAGTCTTTGGAGAATTCTTCCACACTGGCCGCATTCCAACCAGCATGAATTCTACTTTCATTGTTCTTATTCCCAAAAAAGACAAGTCCATTCAGGTGAGGGATTTCAGGCCTATTAGCTTGGTAACTAGTGTTTACAATATCATTACCAAGGTGCTCTTCGAGAGATTGAGTGCGGTTATTGGGAACTCCATTTCGGAGAACCAAAGTGCATTCATCGTTGAACGTCAAATTCTTGATGCTAGTTCAATAGCTAACGAGTTAGTTGATGATGTCAGACGCAGAAAGCAACAGGGTTTAGTGTTTAAATTAGACTTTGAGAAGACATATGATACGGTCAATTGGGACTTCTTGGACATGATTTTCCGTCGCAAGGGTTTTGGTGATAGATGGAGGCGTTGGATGAATGGTTGCCTTTCCTTAGTGGCCTTTTCGGTTATTATTAATGGGCAGCCCAAAACCTGGTTTAAGGGGCACCGTGGGATTAGACAAGGTGATCTATTATCCCTTTTTCTCTTTACCCTGGTGGCCGATATCCTTAGCTGTATGTTAAGACAGGGTTCTGATAGAGGGATTCTTAGAGGTTTATCGGTAAAGCGAGATAGTTGTGAAATAACTCACCTGCAGTTTGATAATGTCACAATTCTTTTCTTGCCTGAGGACAAGGATAATTTTCTTAGAGTACTATCACTGATTCAGATCTTTAAGCTGGTGTCAGGTCTTCGCGTTAACTTAGGCAAGAATGGCTTAGCTAGCATTAACATTCAGGACGATTCTCTTGGGCAGTTGGCAGAGTTAGCGGGTTGTGAGGTTCTCAATTGGCCTCTTACCTATCTAGGTGTTCCTCTAGGAGGTGATCCTAGAGCAGCTTCTTTTTGGGACTTTATTATCCAAAGAATTTCCCGTAGGCTTAACAGCTGGAAAGGCCCTTACTTTTCCTTAGGGGATAGATTGACCTTAATTCAGGCTTCCTTATCTAGTATGCCTTTGTATTTTTTGTCCTTGTTCAAAATCCAGGTCGGAGTAGCTAGAAGGATTGAGAGAATTATGAGGGATTTCCTTTGGTATGATGGAGGGGTGGAAAAGAAGGATCACTTGATTAGTTAAGAGGTGTGTTGCAAACCTAAGGAAGAAGGAGGCTTGGGTCTTGGTAATTTGGTGTCTAAAAACATCTCTTTTTTGGCTAAGTGGTTATGGAGATTCCCTTTAGAGCCTAATTTTCTATGACATAAGGTGATTAAAACAAAGTACGGGCTTCATCGGAATGGATGGGACGCTGGTTCAGGAGGTGTCGTTACGCATGTAAATCCTTAGAAAGCGATTTCTCAGGTATACCACATTTTCTTTCCTTCGTTATCTCTCATCGTTGGTGATGGTTCCCGTTTTCATTTTTGGGAGGATTGCTAGACTGGTCCTATCCCTTTCAAAGAAAGATTCCTTCTTTTATTCTTTGTCTTCTTTACATGATGCCCTTATTGCTAATTTCTGTTGCTTGCAAGGGGATCATCCTTGTTGGAATCTCCATTTCACCAGGAATGTAAATGATAGACTATTGCCTGGCCTTTCCTTGATGCTAGACATTCTGGATCCGATATGCCTTTCATCTTCTCCTGCTAAGAGAATGTGGAAGTTGGATTCCTCAGGCTCTTACACTTGTGCTTCCTTTCTCAATTTTCTCGTTCGTAACCCTATTGTTTCTTTGCATTTTAAAATGTCTTATTGGAAAGTTAAGACGCCTTTAAAGGTTAAAGCCTTTTTGTAGACTGCAATGCTCAATAGAATTAATACAAACGATCTGTGTCAAATCAGAAGACCCCTTAAGGCTTTATCCCCTGATGTTTATGTGATGTGCTTTAGACATTCAAAGACAAACAATCATCTATTCTTGCATTGTGATGTGGCTTGGAGCATCTGGAACAAGTCATTTGATCTTTTTGATGAGAATTGGGTTTGTCCAAAAGACCTTGGCGCACTCCTTGCGACCAAATTTACCGGTTTTGGCAAGGAGAACAAAATTCTTTGGAAAACAGCTATGCTCACAACTGCGTGGTACATTTGGATGGAAGAAAACGCCAGAGTCTTTAATGACCGATGTCTATCTCCTCATTTGTTATGGGATCATATCCGTTATGTGGCTTTCTTGTGGGTTTTGGCCGATGGGTTGTTCAAGGAGGTGCTTCTTTCTTATGTTTATAGGGATCAGAGAGCGTTATTGTACTAATATTTTGTTAGGGCCTTGTGGGGTGTTTTTGAGTTTTTAGCTTACAATTTTTGTTTTTCTATATCTTTCTTTGGAGGATCTCTTGTTCTCCACTTGTTGTAATCCTTCTCCCTTTGTCTCTTTCTCTTCTCATTAATAATATTTTTTTTTCTATCAAAAAGAAAGTATACGGCTCAATCTGGCATCATGTAAACACAAAATATAGCATTAGAATCCACAGGACAAAAATTCTGTATCTGATAGCAATAATAAGATGAAGTGACATCAAATGTGTCAGCAAAAGCGTGGAAGCATTAGATGACATATGACAACTCTGTCAAAACACTAAAACGGCCTATATTGCTCCTAATTAGAAGACAGGAACGCCAGATGATGCTCACAATTTAATTTTGGTTGGTTTGAAGAGTCATTAATTAATGTTTCCATACTAAAAAAAAAAAAAAAGAGTCTAATAATCATCAGCGTGAAAAAATGAATCATACCGCTCCTTCCTCTCCTGAAGGTTCTTCATTTGCTCCTTGTAATGGTTCTCAATATACTGCTTCGCCGCAGCAACCTTCTGCTTTGTGGCATTGGAAAGAGCTTCTTCATCTACAGGTTGATTTGAATCTACTCCAGCACCATCCTCCTTTTTCTTTAACGATGACCTCATTTTATCCCGTGGCTGTAACTTATGCAGCCAGCTCCTCGCGGAATCCATTTCCCTACTGGAGCTCAGCAGTAGCCTCAACGATTAATAACCATCTTCGTGCAATAGAAACAAGCCAGAATCCCTTAAAAAATAGCTCCCTTCAGATCCCAAAAAATATAATCGCAAGAAATCTGCATCAATAAGGGCAGCAGTCACGCCCACAATTTCTATACTAAAAAACCCATAAGCAAAGGGGGGAAAAAAAAGAGCTTAGAAAACAAATAACCTGATTTCCCCCCTCGGAATTTTCATAAAACCCGATTTCGACAGATATATATTTCATATAATTCACTTCTGAAACTCGCAACACTTTCCTCGGGATAACTTAATTCCTCAATTTAGAGAATTTTAGAGCTAAAGCCATATAATATATGCCGGCAAGTGGCAGCACCCAAGAATTAAATGAATCTAGGAACATTTAGGATCAAATGGAAACCGTAAGAACAAATCCTAAGAGCTGTGTTTCTAGGAAGCGGATAATGGAAGAAGCTGAGAATTCGGATTACCGCGTAATTAATCGTTGGGTCCGCGAAACCCTAGAGAGGGAAGAGATTTGGCAGTGGTTCCCGCAATTCCCGGTGTGAACTGACCTCGCTGCCTCCGGCGCTGCGAAACTCAGATGTACCCGCGTGATTCTCTTGAACTCGAACATGGCAAAGCCGAAGCTCCTCCTCTTTTATATAGGTTTTCCGTTTGGCTGTCACAGTGAAAATGGCCGGCCCTCTGTCGATTTTTAAAAAATAATTTTTTATTAATTTCGCTGCTAAAATGAACAAAAAGAATAATTTGCGGTTTTAATATTTAAAAATTAGTTACTTTGGATCCCGCGAGAAACTGCCCCGAGAAGGTATCATTCCCGCAGCTGTCTGTACGTTGATTGTTTTTCTCAAAATCAAATCATTTTTAGATAATTTTATAAATCATGATAACTCGAAACAATGCGTTACCTTAAAAAAAAAAGACTGAAAATATTTTATGCAAGGTTGCTGACGAAAGAAGTTTTCGACAGAAAGAAAAAAAAAGGTGGACAAATTAATTTGACAATTGTAGGACTAGAATAATTATCAATATGTTTTAGGGTTAACAAAGCCTTTAATATTTATATGAAGTATCAGATCAGATTTATAGTTTTTGTGGAGAATTCATACAT
This sequence comes from Biancaea sappan, assembly GCA_037074585.1. Taxonomy (NCBI): domain Eukaryota; kingdom Viridiplantae; phylum Streptophyta; class Magnoliopsida; order Fabales; family Fabaceae; genus Biancaea; species Biancaea sappan. The sequence goes on along the minus strand of CM073496.1, from coordinate 48,026,375 downwards.
AATACCCTCAATTTATAATTCAATCATAATTTTAGTATATAAATTTAAAATATAACACTTAACATTTTTTAATTATTATACAAATAAAAATTACTATCTATTAAATTTACATATATAAATTATATGTTTTAAAGAAAAAATATAAGTTATTAATATTGAATGAGAGAATCTTAAGAAAACAGATAGATATATAAAATAACATGTATTAAATTATATAATTTTTAAAAAATTAATTTAATTAACATATAACTTTTCCAATTCCTTAATAATTTAGATAAGTAAAATGTTACGTTTTAAAGTCTAAATATAAATTATAATTAAATTATAGTTTAAAAACATATATATATTTGAAAAAATAATTTTTAAAGAATTCTATACGTAAAACGAGAAGTTACTTCTAGATAATTGTACAATTTTTTTTTGTTAAAAAAATGAAGCAATAAATTAACATTTTACAAGTAGAAAAATTAAATTTTCAACAAAAAATATACTCTTTCAAAAAAAAAATTACCTCGAAAAGTTAATAATTCTGCTAAAAATACTTATTCAGTAAATGCTAAATTGCTTTGTACTTTTACCAAAAGTAGCTTTAACAAACTGTAAAAGATGTAGGGTTTATAACACGAGAAGATATCTCGAAGACTCGATAAACATAAAATTTACATGCACAAAAAGTCAAAAACTGGCATTTCGGTGTCATGATAGATTTATAGTCGACTCACAAAATTACATGAAGTTTTCCATACCGGTGGCCAATCGACGGTTTTGTGAACTAATACTTGTCTGATTTTTTTTTTTTAAATTTAACTTCACCAGTTGTAACACCAGACTTCTGAATTCAATTACCATGGACATGGATGTTATCAATGGATTGTTATAACTTGGCATGGAAAGGCAAATCATCAACCCATGGAAATTAAGCCAATGCTATTTTTACTAACATCGTAGTTACATTACACGAAATAATATACAGAGTCCAATACTAGATTAGGTGAGATCAATCAAAAGTCAACTAGATTTCTGTGTGCAGATAAGTGCATTTCTGACAATAACATATGGGTTGAAGAATATGCCGTTTACATTATTATATTTTCAAAAAGTAAGTTGTAAAATATAAACAGATTAGTTTAAATTCTTTTACAGAGTAAATATACTTCAGAGAAAAGAAAAGAAAAATGGAGTGATGAGGTCCAATTGTAAGGGAAGTAATGCCAGTAGGTTGAAGTGGACAGAGATCAACTAGGATTGCAATCTTCAGTTGAGGTGGTTGGGAAAGAGAAGAGAGTTGGAGAAGCATTGCTATCAAGATGTGACAGATATGTAGTTTGGCTGAAGGGAAAAGAAAATTTATTCGCAACCCTTTTACAGTATAAATTAAACAGTCCAAGCTAAAATTAATGGCCACAAGAAACCAAAAAAAGCGTGTATAGGCCCAGCCACTAGGTGATTGATACCCACCAAGCGATCAAGATTACAGGCACGTTCTTATATCTTAAAGTCATCAACTTCGGTGGCAAAGATAACCAGATAAGCTGGCATCTAAGACCATGGCCGGTGGCATTCGAATAAAGTTTCAAGTCCACACTAATTAGCTTGTCATTAATGGACCTCCTACTCAAAGCTAGTTATTCATAGGTTAATGGAGGATGATTTTTGAACAAGAGCTTCCACGTTAAAGTTTACACTAGGAATAAACAAGTCTTCCACAGAGCCTGTCATTCACGGGTAAAAACACCAAGACAATGTATTGCCATTATGGCAAAGCCTGTTTCATTTATGTCATGGTAAATTGATATAACATTACTGGGCCAAAGGCAGCACCCCGTGACTTCACAAATCACGACGCATTGATTAGGCTATGAAGCTATGATATAAGCTTCCTTATTTACGCATATATCTACTGGAGAATTCAAACAAACAACCAACAACTTGACAAGCATGAAAGAATCAATTACTCGTATTTGTCTATGAACTTTAAACTATTTTCTTCAGAAGTTTCTGTAGACAGAAGCTACCGATAGTATGCCATGTGTCTAGATGAAACAAAAGGAGAACTACCAAAAGAAGTTTTTTGGACATGGGAAGCAGGGTTAACTAGTTTCTTCTTTTCAAGCTTTGTTTCAGCACGGAGCCAAGTCTCAACAACAGAGAGCAGATTGGACGAAGATTTCAACTCACTAACATCTGATAACTTTTCATATCTCCTCAGTACACCATCTTGTATGTATGCCAGATGAGTTGCCCATGTCTCCAGTCCATCAAAAATATGAGTTGCATATACAATTGTAGCTCCCCTCTAAAAACAATTGAAAACATTAGAAACACTCGCAACATTAACCATTCATAACCCATTACACCAGCCTTTGCAAGATGGGCACATTATCATCCCAAGTGCTTCATATTTTATCAACGCATTATGTTTTCCACAACTGATATATACTTGACCATTTGCAGATAATTAAAATAAACTATTATTATTATTATTATTATTATTATTATTTTCTATTATGATGATTATTTATTGTTAGGACCAATTATTGGCGCAACTATAAATGCACATGGCGCTGTGCTCCTTTTTGCAGTTCTCCCCAACCACATCCAGTGTGTTTTAAATGCATATAGAGTTAGTGATTACCTCTTCACATTCTTCCCTGAAGAAGTCCAGCAAATCCATCCTAGTAACAACATCCAGGTCAACAGTAACTTCATCTAGCAAGAGAACCTGAAATGCCATTTAAGAGTTCCTGTTATGCACCAAACTGACGTAATTTTGATTAATAATCATCAGTTCAGAGACGCCAACAATGCACAAATTATCTAGCCTGTTATTTAGTTGATACCTTGTATGGATGAAGAAGACCCATGCAAATTTGCACTCGGCGTCGCTGCCCATCAGATACCTTATGCATTCGCCACTGTAGATCTATATCAAGCATCTCAATCAACTTATCTCTCCTTTCAGGATCTATGCCCTCAACTGCCAAAAAGAAGGGAATACCTCTTTTGAATTAGACATCGTGCCTAAAGAAAAAAAAAATTAATATGGAAATGCAAACTTCTTTTTTTTTTTTTTTTTTGGATAAAAGGATGGTAATGCAACATCTAACAATTACTCAAATAATCTGATCATGAATTGCCAAACATTATGAAATACTAATTCACAACACAATGGAGCCCAGAAACAGAAGCCTGAACAAAGTACCCTTTCATATATGTTTATTCTTACCCAAAAGGAGCTACTTGGAGGACCCCAAGCTGACACGTATTTCACTCTTCTCAATTAATTTTGCAAAAAAAACAAAAAAATGGAGATGCAGCTGCATTTAGCAGCAAAGAAAATTATAGCTAAAGACCTACCTCCAAAGATCATATGTTCAGCAGAGAAGTCTCCCTGGAGCGGAACTTCTCCCTGGATGTTAGCAATGATATCAACATTCAGAATGAGGTTGGTCAAAGTATAGTAAATACATTTAATGGGGAAAGTATCAGTAAGATGAAAATCATCTGAAAAAATTGCAAGAGTTCAAGACCTTCAATTATTGATGTGTTTCAAAATTTTATCAGCATCAAACTCCTGATAGTACCGAAGTCCACATTACATGAACCAAGTTGACAATGCACAGTTGTTCAATAAAGCAACCGCTGGTTAAGTGTGTCAGAGAACTATCTAATAAATCTGGCTAAGAGAACATAATGACCGTACATCCTAAGTACTCAGTATACACCCTACTTTTAGGAGCTTTGCACCTCATAGTAAACTTCACCATATTTTATCATAGTGATAACTTTTTCAGGAAAAATAATTTAGATCAAAATCTGGAAACTTACCGCTGAGCCAACAGTTTTACTCCAGGATCCTCCCAAATAAGCGAGATCACCACTGCAAACAAGTTGAGTGTCGTGAAAAGCGGAACAATTTAACACCCGTACAACATCTCTTCCTCCAACCATATGCTTGCCAGCCAGAATTCTCAGTAAAGTGGTCTTCCCTGTATAAATATCAGAGATTGTAAATCAAATAAACTCAGCACCAATATGACATCAATCTCAAATTCAAAATGCGTTCATCTAGGATATTAAAATTATCAGAACTCTCAGCAAAGGTTGTTATGAAAGTACAATTATATCAAGAACATTGTTCAGTAACCAGCTATTCGGACCTGACTCTGAAGCTCTTAGTGGATCAAGAGACACTTCCCGCAACTTTATACAGAATATTATTGACAAAGAAACATTTACAGCAGAAAAAGAAAAAGAAGTAGCTAGGGAATTAAATTACCGGATCCATTCGCGCCAACTAGAAGGCATCGCGATCCGGGAGAGATCTTAAGGTTGAAGTCGACGAAGAGTGGTGGTTGTACGTCGTAGGCGAATTGCATGCCACGAACTCTAATCCCTCTGCAACTTTCATTTTCATCTTCTTCCCTCACTTCGCCTGTCGGCCTCCGAGCTCCTTCGCGGTCGGCCATTATGGCTCGTAGCTATAGAAACGGGTCTTTTATGCTCTTCTTCCCCCGTTAATTTCCCAAGCAATACGGCACTAACGCGTCTGCGCTTTTGGTAGTTGAGATCGAAGTTGGTAAACGACACGTCAAAAGTCGACACGACGTTGGTTCGGTGTACGATTTATTTAAACGACACGGATACTGTGGTTTATTCTAAAAACGACATGAAAAGTGTGGCCGCTGATCTCGTGTGTGACGTGGGAAGCAAGACGACTAGTTGAAACGTTGCATACTCGCATTAAGCGCGAACTGGCAAAGGCGGTGGCGATTGAGAATTAAGGGAGGGTAAAGCGGAGGCGGTGACATAATCATCGTCTCGGGGATTAAATCTTCTCTATTTTATTTTCGTTACAAGAGAAATTAGATTCCTGGAAAAATATTTATGGATTTGAACGGCCGAGACCTGATCGAACCTAGAAGCAAGCAAGGGGTCATGTGTTTGTTTTGTTTTCGGCAATCGATTTGGTAATTTTGTGAAATTGAAATTTGGCTGTAGTACATTGTGGGTTGGTCCTGAAGAAAGCAAATGCTGCGTTAGCATGCTGAAATGATCAAAGTTTATCTGTTTTAGTGGGGGGCTTTGGCTCCGCTAGACATACTCTGTAGAAGTCGTTGGTGTGTAATAATTTTATGGAGGAAGACGAGGACAGAATTTTGCTTAATAGTTTAGGCGTAGAGTCTGCCAATGCCGAATGTATCGAGAGAGACGTATTAGCTGAGGTACCAGGTTCCGGTTCTGACTCCTTAGCTTTTTGTTTCCTTTCAAGCTTCAAGTTAACTGCTATTTCCACTAAGCCCGCTTGTAATGCCGCCGTCTCCTTTAAAATGGTGTATTTGAATTTTGAAAGACTGACCGGAAAAATCGATTCAGTTGATTCAATGTAGTTAGACAATTATTACCAAGAGAAAAAAATCTAGTTAGATAATTTTCTATCACATTGTGGTTTCATTAAGAATGGCGTGGTATTTTAATGCTTTAAGCTACAGGTAGTTTAGTTTTTCGTTTTGACCTAAAATTTTATTGTGACTTATTGCTGTGGAAGGGAAAAGGAATCAGCTTAAAACCTAGGATCACATTCAAGTTCAATTTCCAATGGCCTTATGACTATATTTATAAAAGGGGGAGAGAGAAGACATTAAAAATAGTATATTGTGATGCAGATTCGAAGTCTTTTTAGAAATACTTCAAAGAAAGAGTTCATTCTTATATCATTTATTCAGGTTTATTGTCTTTTGAATGTAAAAATGTCACCAGTATCCGGTATTGCTATTTCCCTATTATTTCTCTTATGTCTAAAAACTCTCATGAAAAGCTTGACGTTGAAATTCAATCATAAGCATAGCAGGAATTATGATCCAAAGCTTAAGTTTTGACCATTGAGAATGTAAACTTGTAGGCAAGGAATGATGTGGTGACCATTACTGAAACTGATGGGACGTCAAGGGGGGAATCTCCTCAGAAGTCTGAAAATGTTGATCCATCATCTACTATCAAAGAAGAACTTTATCATAAGCTAAGGGCAGTTGATTTTGAAATAGATGCAGTTGCTTCTACTATTCAAGAGGTGAGAAATGTTGACTGTAAAGGAGATTATAGTATTGTTGGTGATGACAGCCGGGACCAAGGGACTTCCGAGTATAATTCCTCCAATGATTTGGATCTTCAGCATGTTCTTGCTGCTGATAGGTTAGAAAGCCTAAAGAAGACAAAGGCTCAACTAGAAAATAAGCTTTCGGAGTTTTTTAAGGAGAAGACTTCCAAAAGTATTGATCATGACAAAGTAATCTTTAATTTGGTGAAGGAAGAGCGAAGACCCAAGAGGAAACCTAAAGAAGTTCAAAAATTACACAAAAGCTCAGGAAAACGGCATAAAACAGTGTCATTCAATGACGATGTTGATTTTGATGCAGTTTTGGATGCTGCATCTGCAGGCTTTGTTGAAACAGTGAGTTTCTTACATTCTTTTGTCCCTAGTATGTTACTTAAATTGTGATAAGACAGGAAAATGTATTTTACCTGATGTTATAAATATATGAGAAAGAATCAAATGTGAAGGATGCTATTGGTAAACAGAGAACTGAAAGAATTAATTTTCTGTTGTGTATTTTTCAGGAAAGGGACCAATTGGTGAGGAAAGGAATTTTAACCCCTTTTTCCAACCTGAAGGGTTTTGAGCGCCGCTTTCAACAATCAGAAACGTCTAGCAGTTATAATGCAAGTCAGGAAGAAAAGACTGATGATCTTGCTTCTTCTAGTGTTGAAAGGGCTGCCAGATCAATATCTGAGTGCTTTCTACAATCAGAAACGTCTAGCAGTTATAATGCAAGTCAAGAAGAAAAGACTGATGGTCTTGCTTTTTCTAGTGTTGAAAGGGCTGCCAGATCAATATCTGAGGCAGCAAGAGCTCGCCCAACCACCAAGATGCTTGAGTCTGAAGATCTGCCGAAGCTTGAAGCGCCCACTCATCCTTTTGTCAGACTCAGGGGACCACTGAAACTATCTCAATCCCAAGAAAGAGAGGCACAGAAGAAAAAAAATTTCAGAAGGCAAAAGAGGCGACCTTTGCCTGGTAGGAAATGGACAAAGCGTGTTTCTAGTGAGGACATACATTTGGGAGAGACTGGTATGTTTATATTCTCATTGCATAAGATGTTTGAGTTCCTTCTTATTAGGACGAGAGAGGACGGGAAAGGGGGGTATAACTCCTCCAAGTTTCGTGGCATGTCAAAAGTTGCAGCCCTCATGCTATATCTAAATTGTGAAGTAAGAGCTGAACCAGGCAGTGATCTTTACTTACAACTTAATCTAAAAGTGGTTTGACTTATTCACTAAAACTAAGTATCTTTTGTAACTTTTTATTGCCAGTTGTAAGCTTCTGTCGTTGGTACCTGTCTATATGGAAGTGGTGGTGTGTCCTCTTTTTTGCTGGTTATCTGGTCTCAGAGTTAGCTGTATTTTGATTTTTGTTTATGCACATTTGAAACGCCAGCTTTTTATTTTGAATTTTTTGAAGTGGTAACCTCACATGTAAATATTTCATTGGCCTATATTCTAAATTTTGAACTACACCAGTATTGCTTGGTTAAATATTATTAATTATAATTAGTTTACTCTGATGATTGAAAGATGAGATTTTTCTTGGTTCTCTCTGGATGTGAGTGGAAGTTGTCATATAAACTATCAACCACCACAAACTGGCTTCAATCCTTTTGAAAGCCCTTGATTGCTTTGATTGCACCATTATATACAGTTTTACTTTTGTGCATACTTTAATTGTTGCATACTTTTCAGAAGACGCAAGTGGTTCCATGGACACTTCCAGTTGTGAAAATTTAGAGGTGCAGGATGTTGAACTTGCTGATCATGAACCTTCTTTTATAACATTAGAAGGTGGACTGAAAATCCCTGATAATATTTTTGATGCACTATTTGACTATCAAAAGATTGGTGTTCAATGGCTGTGGGAATTGCATTGCCAAAGAGCTGGTGGAATTATTGGTGATGAGATGGGTCTTGGGAAAACCATCCAGATCTTATCTTTTCTTGGTGCATTGCATTTTAGTGGCATGTATAAACCAAGCATTATTATTTGTCCTGTTACACTCTTGCGACAGTGGAAAAGGGAAGCTCGAAAGTGGTACCCTAAATTTCAGGTCGAGCTTTTACATGATTCTGCTCAAGATCCTGCAGCTAGAAAGAGGCGATCCAAATCTGATGAAACAGACTATGAAAGTAATAGTTCAATTGATAGTGATTATGAGAAGAATATGCAATCAAGAAACACAAGAAAATGGGAATCCCTGATAAGTCGTGTCATGAGATCAGAATCTGGATTGCTTATCACCACATATGAGCAGCTCAGAATATTGAGGGACCTGTTGCTTGACATTGAATGGGGTTATGCAATTCTTGATGAAGGGCATAGAATAAGGAATCCAAATGCTGAAATTACACTAGTTTGCAAACAGCTACAGACTGTACACCGCATCATAATGACTGGTTCACCTATACAGAACAAACTGACTGAACTTTGGTCATTGTTTGATTTTGTTTTTCCGGGAAAGTTGGGTGTTTTGCCTGTATTTGAAGCTGAGTTTGCAGTTCCTATCACCGTTGGTGGATATGCAAATGCTTCACCATTACAAGTATCTACAGCATACAGGTGGATCTAATCTTGCTTTTTTTTATTTTCTTGTCACATATAGAATTGGCTTGTGCTAAACAGTTATCTGATTATGTTGGATTAATAAATAACAGACAATTCACGCATCCTAATTCTGGTGTGAAATTAGAAAAATAGAAAAGACAAAGGTTTTCAGATAAATTATTGGCATATTTTGTTTTGGGATGTTTTAGCTTTCTAGGTTGTTAGCCTGCAATATCAAATAATTAGTTTAATTTTTACATTTTTCAGGTGTGCTGTGGTGCTACGTGATCTAATCATGCCTTATCTTCTCCGACGGATGAAGGCAGATGTAACTGCCCTACTTCCAAAGAAAACTGAGCATGTTTTATTTTGCAGTCTGACAAGAGAGCAAGTATCTGCTTATAGAGCATTTTTGGCAAGCACTGAAGTGGAGCAAATCTTGGAGGGACGCAGGAATTCTCTTTATGGAATTGATGTGATGCGTAAGATTTGCAACCACCCTGACTTACTTGAAAGGGAACATGCCTTAAATAATCCAGATTATGGAAATCCAGAACGTAGTGGGAAAATGAAAGTTGTAGCACAGGTGCTTAATGTTTGGAAGGAACAGGGTCACCGTGTTCTTCTCTTTTCTCAAACCCAGCAAATGCTTGACATTATTGAGAATTTTCTGACTACGGCTGGCCATAATTACCGAAGAATGGATGGAATCACTCCCATAAAACAAAGAATGGCTTTAATAGATGAATTCAATGCCTCAAGTGATATATTTATTTTCATTTTGACAACCAAAGTAGGGGGTTTAGGGACGAATCTTACTGGCGCAGACAGGGTGATTATCTTTGACCCTGATTGGAACCCTTCAACTGACATGCAGGTATCTTTTTTCTTGATACATCCGATTTGGTTCTGAAATAGTTTAAACATGATTGTGAAACTCATTTGCCACATTTTGTTATTCACTTGGTGACACTATATCCTTTGAAAACTGCTATAATTTGATACATCTGAGGTTCAAATTGGCATGTTTATGTTCTTTAGATTTCTATATATTGTTTTTTCTAAAGAAGTTTCCAATTCATGCTGGTGGAGCATTCTGTTCTTGCTTCAATTTTAAATCCTACCTTTAGTTATGATAATTATTGCTTTTAATAGGCTAGAGAGCGTGCTTGGCGAATTGGTCAGAAACGGGATGTGACAGTGTATAGGTTGATCACACGAGGAACTATAGAGGAGAAAGTGTATCACCGTCAGATTTACAAACATTTTCTTACTAATAAAATATTAAAGAACCCACAGCAGAAAAGATTTTTTAAAGCTCGGGATATGAAAGATCTTTTCACACTGAATGTGGATGGAGAAACAGGGTCAACTGAAACATCAACAATTTTCAGTCAGATATCTGAAGAAGTAAATATTGTTGGGACACATGAAGATAAGCAGGATAAGCATATACATCCTCAAGCTACTGAGCCAGGTTCTGATAATGCTGCAGTTAATAATGATGGTAGATCAGAGACAGGAGCACAAAGGGGAAAGGGAAAAGAGAAAGCTGATCATAAAGATGAGGTAGATGAGGAAACAAATATACTGAGAAGTCTTTTTGATGTCCACGGGTTACATGTAAGTTTCTTTATTGTGTTTCAGCTTACATCCAATTTGTCATATGTCTTCAAGTATATTTGACTGCATTATTAGAAAATTACATGCTGTTTGATGAGTCAAGAATGTGGAGAGAAATGAAACAAGTGAGCATATGTTGCGCATCATTAAAACTAGTTTCTTTAACCATAATCCGTATGTTTAGTTTTGTTCTTCACTTGATTCTGTCCCAGTTTAAAGCACATAGTCAATCCTTTTACACCCTTCTATTTCCTCTTTGCACTTGGTGTTTTGCCTCTTTGATCTAAAGTATTTTATGCTGGTAGAGTGCTGTTAACCATGATTTGATCATGAATGCCAACGATGAGGAAAAATTGAGGCTCGAGGTGCAAGCTTCCCAGGTTGCACAGAAAGCTGCAGAAGCTTTACGTCAGTCACGAAAGCTCCGAAGTTGTGACAGCATCTCTATTCCTACATGGACAGGAAGGTCAGGAACTGCTGGTGCACCATCTTCTATACGGCGGAAGTTCGGTTCAACTGTGAATTCCCAGTTGATAAACAATTGCAAAGTATCTGATGAGTTTCCTAGCGGTGGAACTAACAAATTAAATGGAATTGCTGCTGGGGCATCATCAGGTAAGGCATTATCTTCAGCTGAACTCTTGGCTCGAATCCGGGGTAACCAAGAAAGAGCTATTGGTGCTGGGCTAGAGCATCAGTTTGGTGATGTTGGATCTTCTAGGGCTTCTAGAAGGTTATCAGGAGTGCAACCTGAAGTGTTGATCCGGAAAATCTGTACATTTCTACAAGAGAGAGGTGGTAGTTCCAATTCGTCCAGCATAGTCCAGCATTTTAAGGACAGGGTACCCTCAGAGGATCTTGCATTGTTCAAGAATCTGTTGAAGGAAATAGCAACTCTGGAAAAAGGACCAAATGGATCGCGTTGGATTCTGAAGCCAGACTATCAAGACTAATAAGCAATTCACCTGTACTCAATGCTGACTGCACACGACTGGTAAATTGTCTTGATGAAATGGGCATTCATTGTCTGATCTCTGAAGTCTGCTACTTTTTGTCTTGGGGGTTATTTTTTGTCAAGTTCTCCTGGTTAATGGCAATTTTAGATTTTTTTCCCCCCTTACAATTTCACAACTGATTTGTGGTTATATACGAGTTAAATCTGCCCCCATCTAATTTGGGTGGGCAAATTGAACTTAGATATAGCCATCGGTTTAACTAACAATGGTCGTGAGGGAGAAAAAAGAAAAAGCTTTTGCAGATATCGTTACTGTATTTTTGTAGGATACAGGTGGAAAGTATCCCTATCTTCCATGGGCAGATTTTAGCACCAATTTGTGAATCCACGAGGGACAAAATAGAAAAATAGTACTACTTTATTGCTGTTCTGTACAGGGTATTTTGTATTGGCGCTAACGTCTTTTTCCCGCTCTGGAAGAATGATGCTATTTTATCTTACCCCCCGGCAGATGGATGTCAGTTAAACTAGGTGTTTAGATTTGATTGGGATTAAAATGTGATGCGACTTTAACCAAGTTACAATCCGTGGTCTTCTGTTTTGAATGGTTATCACAGATAATATCAAAATTACAAGTTGGGTGCTTAAAATTTCAGTAGCGTCTGTTACCTAAATACGAAAAAAAAAATATTTGTTGTCATAATAAATAAAAATGCTCTTCAGCTACAATTTAGTAGGCCAGTAGTCAGTAGATAGAATTTTTTAATCAACAAATGAAGTTCACATCGTAGGATGCCCTCTTCGTGGAAAACTGCTGCTTTTATTATTCTATCGGCATGGCCACAGTATATTAACAAGTAAACTTTCCAAAAGCTTCTAAAGTAATTAGATAAATAAGCCAAAAAAGAATTTTGTTGAGAGTTTACATGAGCAGCATTATATTTTACCAAGTTAATTGGAAACGTAATGAAATATGCTACTAATTTGTGCTTTCCTAAATGGGTGCACTGACATGTGGTCTCATGAGTTTAAGGGAACTTAACAAAGAAAAGTTCAATTATAGTCATATAAATGTAGTGTGTTTTTTTTTTTTGGTCACAAAATAATGTTTTAATTTATCGTAGTGTTACATAATTTTAATTTTAAAAAATTACATATTATATTTTTATTTAAAAAAAAACTGACGATATGCACTAGAATAATTTCACCTTAACTTTGGTTAGTAACATCAACATGGTCATCATCCACCATAAACTTATATAGGAGTGACAAATGGGTTGAATTGGATTGGATTTGAGTTAGATAAAAAAAATAATTGCATTAAATATAATCCATGTAATTACTCATAACCCACTTTTATTTTTTATTTTTTGGTTATCAAAAAGCTTTTGTTAAAAGCCTTTTACTACTGGTGAAAGATATGAGCACTTAATAAATATTAAATTACATTATCATGCACCACAAATTGTTCAATGAACAAATTAGCTGCATAAAAAACGCAGAGAGAAAACGAAACGATAAAAGCAATCTAGAAGATTAGAATTGGAAGACAATATCAGTCTCGTCTATCTCAAGTTCTCAACTCTGCAAATAGAGTGCAGTGGATTAAAAAGTTCAGTAACTCATTAAATAGGCTTCAAGCACAATTTTTAGTGCATACCAAATCACTTGCAAATTTTAATAGAGATTATAATCTTAGGATCTTATTGATTTATTTAACAAATTATTTTGACCAACCCAATACCCGTTTATCCTTAAGGGCTGCCTTTGGGAACGGGATCCTGTACACTGCCCTTGTGGATGCCGTTCACATTTCATAATAATTGGCGCTACTCTAAATAGTGTCGTAGGTATAATGACCGTAGAGACTAACCCACCGGTAGGAAGAGATAAACTGGGCAAACGAAACGACCCAAAGAAAATGTTACATGCAAAAATATACACATGTCGAGATAAAAGTGATAGATGGATGAAAGAGCAGCAGCATTGAAGCAAGAACACACCCTTATAGGAACAGAATCAGACATACATCTTAGTCAAGAGTCAGATTGGGAGAAAACAAAAATTCTTTATATAGATATTGGAATCTAGTATTACAAACAAAGGAAATAGAAAAAGACATCGACATCTGCGGGATATTCCTTGAGATATCGAATTATGTATCTTGTGCCAACTTCACCTTCGGCTTCCCCCAGCTTCGGTTTCTTTTGTCAAAAAAAAAAACCAAAAACGGATTCAGGGAATATTAAATGCCTCATACGGTAAAAATGTTCATATAATCAGAATTCAGAAGGCTGCCCATCCTGATGCAGTGGCTGATCCTGGCGCAGCTGTTGAAGGAAGGTTCTTCTGTAAATGCCAACAAAATCCATGACTTTTTTAATATACCAAATTTGGGACTTCAACGAATACATGCAATATAAATGCTTCCCAACCTAATTAGAGAATTAATAAATTTATCAAAAAGGAAACAAATAAAGGTCAGGCAAGTTACATTCAAAAACGTCATACTATCATAAAAAATACAGTTAATCGATGTTCACAACCATTACCCAATTAAAAACCAAGCTCTGATGAAGCCAACAGAACATAAAATATAAAATTTGCGTTCTACAACCTTCTTAATGGATTTCATCACGTCGAGACACCATTAATATTATGTACCCAGTTTCCCTTATCAAATGAAGTGGTCTACCATCTTGTTTATAGCTTCAGTATATGATCATCCATCGCTAATCCACCCTCACCCTCAGTCTCCTCTCTTAAATCAGTGATCCAATTCTTAGGTTGACAGAATAACACTATTTACTAAGTAATTGGCACCACATTCCAATTTTCCAACTAGCGGACATGCAGGTAATGAACCCCTACGTCTCAGATAAATTACCTTAGACCTGACAAGTTAGGCTAGCAAGTAGCTCTTAAAGTAAACGAATTAATTTGCTACTCTATCAGACTAATACTGAGCCATTAAGTGTATGTTTAGATTGAGGAGGCTGGAGCTTAAGAGAAAGAGAATATTTCTGTAGACATTTTCTTTGGTTCTTCTCATCAGACTTCTCCTCCATCCATACATATTCTACGAGAAAGAATCGTTAGATTTAAATAAAAATCAAGCAGAATTTCTAAATTAAATTTTTCTCTCCCTTCCTTTCTCCTTTATTCTTCTCAATCCAAATATACCCTAAGGAAAAGTTGGAAAAAGGATTTACGTAGAGAACTAAACCAAGTAAAAATCAACAAGTTTTCAAGAGTCAGAACTGCATACTACGTAAGCTACATTCCCTGAACCATTCTACCGCATCAAAGACAATAATTAAGCAAATCTATAGATGTTTTAGCCTTTTGCTCTAGTCTTTTAGATTATAGATAGAAAGAGACATGAAAGTAGAACAATTCAGCAAGACACTAGGTAATGGCATATAAATTTCCAAGAAAATTGTTTGTTTTTTATTAATATGATCAAACAAACATAGATTAATAATTACGATCTAAAACTACATTGAATTAAGGTGTCACAATTTCTTACATTTTTATGAGTAACTAAGTAACTACATCAATATTTATTCTCATTGTATGTCTTGATTGTAATGCACCCTTACGTTGGCAGAGAGCAAATAGTAGCATTATGCCTTGTAAAATGAGATACAACTTCAAGAAAGTAACCAAGGTCAAAATATGTGAACTTAACATATGTCTGGACTTCGTATCAATTTAAGTAAGAGTGGTCTAGCTGGTATTAACTTTCAAGAAAGTTTCTTGTGAGTTAGCTGAATTGAGCAGGCTATGAAGTTTTGAGGTGGCCTCTTACCTACCTTAGTGTTCCCTTAGGTGGTAATCCTTGTGTGGAGTCTTTTTGGGGCCATATGATTCAAAGAATTTCTAGGAAGCATGATAGCTAGAAAGGGGCTTATTTTTCTTTGGGAGGGAGAATCACGTTAGTTTAGGCCTCCTTATCTAGTGCGCCCTCGTATTTTTTGTCCTTGTTCAAGATTCTGGTTGGGGTGGCTAATAGGATTGAGAAGATTATGAGGGAATTTTTATGGTCAGATGGAGGGGAGAGTAAGAGGGACCATCTAGTTAGTTGGGAGATGTATTGTAGATCAAAGGAAAATGGGGATTTAGGTCTTGGTAGTTTGGTATCTAAAAACATTTTCCTCTTGGCTAAGTGGTATGGCTTTTCCCTTTGGAGCCTAATTTCCCTTAGCATAAGGTGATTAAAGCCAAGTTTGGCCTACATCGAAATGGTTAGGATGCAAACTCGGCAGGTGTCGCTACACATGCAATTCCCTAAAAGGCGATTTCTCAGGTATATCATTCTTTTTCTCCAATGTTGTCTTTCGTGTTGGAGATGGGTCTCACTTTCTCTTTTGGGAGGATTGTTGGATTTATCATTCCCATTTCATGGAAAGGTTCCTTCATCTTTATTCCTTGTCTTCTTTGCATGAAGCCCCCATTGTTGATTTTTTATGTTCTCAAGAGAACCAATTTTCTTAGAATTTTCACTTTTTCCAGAAATATTAATGATAGACTTGTGGGTGAGCTTACTTTGATGTTGGACATTTTGGATCTGTTTCGCATCTTTTCTTTCCCTGATAGGAGGCTGTGGAATTTGGATTCCTCGGGCTCTTATTCTTGTTCTTCTTTTTATAATTTCTTGATTTATAGCCCACATGGTTCATTGCCTTTTAAAAAATCATTTTGGAAAGTGAAGTTGCCTTCAAAGGTGAAGGCCTTTGTTTGGACTGCAGTACTCAATAGAATTAATACTAATGATTTGCGTCAAATTAGACGGTCTTCTATGGCTTTATCTCCTAACATTTACATGTTGTGTTTGAGGAACTTAGAAATAAATAGTCACTTGTTCTTACATTGTTAGGTGGGCTTGGGGTATTTAAAATACGTTATTTGATCTCTTTAATGAGAGTTGAGTTTGTCCGAATGACCTTAGTGCTTTCTTCGGCACTAACTTTGTCAGCATGTTTGGTTCGGCTTCTTTCCATCAGAGGTGGACGAAATTCCAGCTTCCTCCTTCCTTTCCAGAGTTTGGTTGACCTTCAGTGATGGAAAGCTGAAATCCGTCGACAGAAAAACCGGTCCCTATTTTACCAATTTTTTTTATAGCTTTTTCCAATCCAAATCTTGATGGAAAACCGCATTCAGGAATGGAAAACACATGTAAATAACTAGTTTGCCCTCAAATTAATGGTTCTCTCAACCTCTATTTCCATCAAATTTGCATAAACAAGTTGAAACAAAGGCTAATGAAAGCTAATGGAGAAGAAGAGGCTAATGAAAGCTAATGGACAAGAAGAAGAAATTGAGGACGAAACAGAGAGAGGCCAGACCGAGAAAGAAGCAGAGGCTAATGGAGAAGAAAGATGTTCAACAACCACCGTTCGCCAAACCGAGAAAGAGGATCCATCTTCACACCCCAAGTGATTCCCATCTTCACGCTCCAAGAAGTTTAGAAGCAGAGGTTAACAAAGAGAGACCAAACGAAAAAACACCGTCCGCCCCGTTTAGTAGCCCAATCGAAGAAGAAAGACAGCACATGCGACAACAGTAGAACTGAGAAGAAGACGAAATGGAAACATCATCCACCACCGTTCAATAGCCCAATCGTTCTTACCTGTCATACATCGCCACCTGCCACTATCAACCACCAATGGAAGGCCAACCCACAGTGGAAACATCCACATGATACACAGAGGACGACAAAGCTAAAATTGATTGAAGTTTCTTTTTCTAGAACTTTCAAACCAATGATGATGAAGAATAGAGTAAATTAATTTAAGGGTAATATAATAAAATTACTCACTTATTCCTTTTCCAATTCTCTTAAAAATATATACCACACAATTTTTTTCTCTTTTCCTATTCCCTTTTCTATCTCATACCAAACAAACTTTTTTGTCTTGTCCTTTTCCTTTTTCCACTCCCTTTTCCTTTTCATTTTCTTTTTTCCTTTCCAGTCCTACTCTTTCCTGCGAATCAAATGCACTATATGGGTTTCGGATCAAGAAAGGAGAATAAGGCTTTGTAGAAGGCGACTTTGTTTGCAACTATGTGATATCTTTGGATGGAAAGAAATGTGAGAGTCTTTAAGCAGCGATTCCTACCTCCTCATTTGATGTGGAATAAAATTCACTACGTTGCCACTCTTTGAGTTTTTGCTAATGGATTTTTTAAGGGGGTGTCCTTCGAAATGCTTTTAGGGATTGGAGGGCTTTGATGTATTAGCCTCGTTCCTGGGCTTTTTGGTTAGTTTTGTGTTCGTATTTTGTTTCTTCTAAGAGGATATCTAGTCCTCCTTTTGTATTTTTGTTTTCTTTTTTCTTTGTGTCAGTCTCTCTTCCTTAATAATATTTCTTTTCGATCAAAAAACACATAGGTACTAGATTAGAAGCATAGACCATGCAATCTTCCAAATTAAAATTTAATTTAATAATCTGAATGAACTGACATTGCTATTTAGGTCATACAAATAAATATTTGCCCTAATTTGTCAAGCCAGCATACAGACAAATATTGCATGCAAGAAGGAAACAGCAAAAGGATGAGCATCACCAGTATACCTTTAGTTGAGAAAGATCTGAAATAGGATCAGTAGAATGTCTCACACTTTCATTGGTCCCTTTAAGATCGGTACTGTGACTGATAGAAGTCTTCCGAGCAGCAACAGGATCATTTGGAGGCGGTGGAAGTGGAGACCTGATTTTTCCGGCCCCAGCTGGTGGGGGAGCAAGGCTCAATGTTTTAGGCTTTGGAGTTCCGGAATGCCCACCTGTTAAGCCAGCTGCTGAAAGCATGCCAGTTCCACTAGATGGTTTGGGCTTAACATTAATCCGGATAGTTTCACCTTCCTATAGAGTCCAAAAAAACAAGTTAGTCACTGTCAAATAAATGAGGAAGCAGAGGTAAAACTTAATCCCATTTGGAGAGACCAAAAGGCTGTGTGTCAATACGCACGAACGAAATTAAATAGATAGGTAAACTGATAGATAGCAATGAACCACATAAAATCCCTAACCCGGCAAACATAACAGTGTATCCTCGTTTATTTACTCGAGCTCAACAGGTAGGGCAATCGAAGCAGTAACAAAGAGTCGTTCTTGTATCATGCTCATACCTTCAACCTATGATTTACGGCGGGATGAATATCAATATGAGACTCCTCGCTCGCCTCGCCGGATTCTTTGTCATGTTCCCTTCTCACATACTTATCGTGATCCGACAATGCCACATTGAAATCAAAAGCTTCATTTCGTTCCGCAAACCCTAACCCAATAAACGCGTGCTTACCCTGACCATCCTCGATCTTCAGCACGAAGTACCTGGACGAGTCGAGCACGGACTCGACCGAGTTCTCCCGCTGGCCCGGGTAGACAAAGCAAGCGGCGAATAGCTCACCGGTGTTGGGATCTTCCAGTCGGATCTCGCACCGATCCTTGCACGAAACGACCCTAAGCCGACCCGACCATATTTTATCGGACTGAAGCCACTCGCCGCACTTGTACCCACCGGATGTGGTTCGGGGAGGAATCTTGTACACCGAGACCTCGCGGACTACGAGGAGGGTGTGCTCGAATGCCTCCTCCTCGTCGAACGACATCGTTTTAGGAGGGCGATTGCTTTCGAATCAGGGGACAATGTGAAGCGAATTTGAACAATGTTTGAGTGGGTTGATCAAATCTGGTGTTGAAGCAGGGATTGAGGAAGCTGGTGAAGACGTTACAAGTGATTCTAATGGAAGATAAGGGGAATTTGAGTGAATTTCAGGCAAATTTGATGTGAATTAGAAGACTCGATTTTTGGTAGGGATATAAAGTGGGCATGATGAATGAAGGTGAGATGGAGGTATCAATTGGGAACTTGTTGCAGAAACGTGGGATTGAAGCCAGCTTCAAAGTCAACTGTAATCGGGAAGGACTAATATGCCACTTTACCTAAAGCCTGCTTTATTTTGTTTTCAGCTTGGTAAGAAAAAATGGAAATAGCTTGTTAAAATTAAATTGCAGAAAAATTATATAAAACATCTTTTTTTTTCCTTAATGAGTAAAGATATTTGAATATTATAACGATGTGGTAAAAAAATGTAATAGTCTTATTTATTTATAAGAAGGGTAATAATGTCAAATTGTGAGGGAACGGGGTAGGGGCCTAGGGGAAAGAGAAAGCTTTTGCATTACGGATGCCCATTAGGGTATGTTTCGAACATCTCTGAAAAACCGATTGAATTTGTAACCAAAAACAAAACGATTGAAATGAGAAGGAAAGGAATTGATTAATGACTTAGGTGGAAAGCAATTGATTAATAAGGTAGGTTCCCATCGGGTGTTTAGCGGGCGAAAATGTTAATTGATTCTTAAGAATATTTTATAAAAATATTATATTTTTACTTATAGTACATGTTTTTAAAAAATTATTTTTGAGAATGTATATTCTTAAGAATTAAACATTCTTAAAAAATCTCCATTTTTCAGTTTTATAGACAGGCAAAAAAGATAGATTTTTATGTGATGAAAATATTTTTTTGATATAAAATTATTATTTTATTTATATCTCTTATTTTTAATTATTAAAAACTACATTTTATTTTGGTCCCTGATAAATAGAATACTTTTCAATTTGGCCCTTTATAAAATTATCTTTTCAATTTGGTCCCTCACATATAAAATATTTATCAATTTAGTCACTCATAAAATTATCTCTTCAATTTGCTTATTCACATATAGATATTTTTCAATTTATCCCCTCACATGAAATATTTTCCAATTTAATCACTTATAAAATTATCTTTTCAATTTGGTCCTTTACATATAGATATTTTTCAATTTTGTCCCTCTTTTGAAATATTTCTTAATTTAGCAACTCATAAAATTAACTTTACTATTTGCTCCTTCACTTATGAATATTTTTAATTTGGTCCCTCACATGAAATATTTCTCAATTTAGTCACTCATAAAATTATTTTTTCAATGTGGTCCTTCACATATGGATATTTTTTAATTTGGTCACTCACATGAAATATTTCTCAATTTAGTAACTCAAAATTATCTTTTCAATTTGGTCCTTCACATATGAATATTTTTTCAATTTGGTCTCTCGCATATGAAATATTTCTCAATTTAGTCACTCATAAAATTACCTTTTCAATTTGATCCTTCACATATGAATATTTTTAATTTGGTCCCTCACATGTAATTTTTTCTCAATTTAATCATTTATAAAATTATCTTTTCAATTCAGTCATTCATATATGGACATTTTTCAAATTAGTCTCTGACAAATAAATATATTATCAATAATGTCTTTTAGTTAATATGTTATCAAGATGGCCCAATTTAACAGCAATGTATATGTTAAAATTTGATATGGATGTTTTTGAAAAATTACCAAATACTTTTAGGAATATTGACATGAATTAAACATAGAAATGTCATATTCCTGGAAATTAAAAAAAAATATTTTTAAGAATGTTTGTAATAAACCAAACATGAGAATTACATCCCCATGAATCACATTCCTGAGAATGTAAGATTCCTTGTACCAAAAGCTCTTATAGTTAGAAATATTTTCTTTGTAAAAAGAGGAATGGAAAAATCATTCTATATTATTGTTGGTTAAGCATACAAATGAATAGAAAACCCTTTCAATACTATTATTTACTAATAATAATTTATGTACGACTAGAAAGAAATTATGAATAAATAATTATATATGAATGAAAAAAATTACATAAACATTATATATAATAATACTATTAAATAAATTTAAAAAAATCTGTTTGTTATTAAAAAGCAAAGTAATCAAATCATTAAAAATAATTGAGTCTTAAAAATATCATTAAAATGCAATTTTTTTTTAAAAAAGTTGTTTTCTAAAATATATTAAATCATTTATGAACTTTATTTTATTTTTACTCACTTAAATTAATTAACAAGAGGTTCAAACTTTAAATAGTAACAAAAATATTGTGAACAAATAAGTACTTATTTATTTTTATTTTTATTTAAAATATTTGATCTCTTCTTTAGAGAAAACTAATATATAACAATCATTCTCATATTTTTCTAAAAGTCAAAGTGGTTTAATGTTATAAAATAATTTTTAAAAGTCAATGTGGTTTAATGTTATAAAATAATATTTAAAAATGATAAGATATAAATTTAAGTTAAAGTATATTTTTCATTTCTAACTTTGATTCGAGTTTTAATTTTATTCTTAATATATTTTTGACTTTGTCTCACATGTTACTAATTTATTGTAATTTTATTCTTAGATCCTAATACCATTAATATAATTAATAAAAATGCTAAAGTGAACTGCTTTATAACATGTCAAACACATTATGTGATGGGGAGTTGGTGATATATTATGTCAGGTTGGACGCGATTTGTTTCGGTTAAAACAAATAAGAGGAAAGAGATTGAAGTGATAAACTTCCAAAAATCTTCTTGGGAAATAGAAATTATATATACACATAATACTGAAAATTTCTAACCCTTTCAGTATTGAAAATAATTCTTCTTCTTCTTCTTCTTCATCAATTTTCCCAATATTCTTATTCTTCTGAAATATTCTTCTTCAATATTATATGCACAGAGAGAGTGAATAAGGGGGCTAGAAAAGGACGATGGAGATTGGAGAAGGAAAGATGAAAAATTGAGGGGCAAATTTGTCTTTTTCCAGCCATTTAGTGTGCCTGCCCCATGTCACACGCATGGCAATGATATTTTTTTTACCTATTATGTTAATGGTATTAAGGTTTGAGAATAAAATTGAAACGAATAAAAAAAATATGAGATAAAATTGATATAAGAAATATTAAGAACGAAAAAAATATTTTTTTGCTTAAATTTTAAAATACACGGAAATAATGTGATTGAATTATAAATAGAATAGTAATATAATTTTTTTGTTTTATGAAAATATAATGATAAAATATTCTATTAGATGAGGTTGGGAATCTTGATTCATTCATTTAAAAGAATAGGGATTTTCAAAACAGCATTCCACTAACTAAACATACATAATTATCCCTTTTTTTTATGTTTTTTCTCATTCTGTTTTTATAGCCTTTAATTCGAACAACGAAATGGAGCCTAAATAGATGAAATTAGCACATGACCCGTACGATGCATAGATTTATAGTAGAAGCTAGGAAAAAAATAATGCACATATCAGAACAATAACTTTGAATATATAGGAAAAAAAATCAATACTTGATATAAAATATGACTCATTGTAGAAGATAGTTGACAACATTTTTTATACATTTTTTCAGATAAATCAAGCCAATTTGAATCACAATAGCTTGTAACAAAAATAAAAATAGAATTTTGTGATTTTAAAAGTTAATATATATATATACACACACATATATGTAAGAATATTACAAATAAGTGAAGTTTAGATTACTTACCTCTAACAAAGATTTTTACATACTTCTTTATAGACAACATTGGTTGTTTTTTCCATTTGTTTCCCATCACTGTCAAGGATTAGAATCTTCAATCATTTTCTACTTTTAACTCTTGAGATAGCTACATAGGGTTGGCTATGACTGAAGCATGAGTTTCTTAGATATAATCTGATTGATGATAGAGATTGCCCTTGACTTTTGTTAATAGTCATTGTAAAGCATACTATTATAGGAAATTATCTTCTTCGAAGTTTGAAAGGAAGTCTAGAATCAGATGGAGTAATAATCATCCTAGGTATCATCACTCAGTCACCAGTAGTCTTACTAGCAATAACTTCTGCCTCAATGATGTGCTTCCCCAATCGTGTAATAATCTATATGCTTCCATTACACAAACTCATAGCTTTATCAATATTTCTAAGCAATATTATAGGAGCACCAATTTTTAACTTCAATTCATGGTTTAGAACATTAGAAAGCTTCAAGCTATTTAGGAATTTAGTAGTATACAAATCATCCATATTACTGCCTTTTGTATTTGCTATACAAATATCAGAGCTCAAGAATACTCTATCATTGCCAGGAAGCAAAGACATAATGTAATCATTGATCTCGTCAACATCTCATAATCTATGGGCAAGAATTACTCTTTCTTCAAAGTACTTTAAATTGAGAATGTTTGCCAACAAATTTGGATATGTTGACATAACAATCACAGAAATTGGATCATCATCAAACTTAATGAGTAGGTCATTTGGTATAGTGACAACTAATTCACCAATATTGTCATAATCAGTATTGCATTCACCAATGCTAATAATCCAACTTGCAAATGATTGAATTTCCTCAAGCTTTGCACTTGATACACTATTCCTTAGACACATGTTTTCTGTTAATTTGAGAACTTTGCAGAACTCCCAAAGGTAGAAAGAATTAATAGTCGAGAAAACTATTTGTTCTCTTATGGCTCGTGGTATAACAGGGAGAATTTGCCTAAAATCACCTCCAAAGACAATAACTTTATGACCAAAAGGTGTTTTTGAAAGTTTCTTGTTACATGTATTGATCAAGTCTTTCAATGTTCTATCTAGTGCCTCAAAACAGTATTTGCTCATCATAGGAGCCTCGTCCCAGATTATGAAATGGGACTTTATGAGAAGTTCAGCTAATTCAGTTCCCTGGAAAATATTACATAATGAGTCTTCAGTTATTTACAAAGGGATTCGAAATCAAGAATGACATGCTCGACCTCTTGGCAACAATTGTGATGCAATACCACTTAAAGCAACAATTAGCATAATCATTTGTTTTGATCATAGTGTTGTAGACAGTGTTCGTCATGGAACGGTTTTTCCCATACCTCTATAGTCATACACAAAAAAAAATCCCTCTAGATTTTGAGTTCACTGCATATAAAATTTCAACATATACAAGCCTTTACTCATGATTCAAAGAAGTCAACAGACCAATATGTTCTTGAGACAAAACATTTCTATCATAATTCAATTCTTCATACAGTAGTTTATTGCTAATTCTTTGTACTTGATCCATAACAGCAAATGGCAATGTCGAAAATGCAAAAAAGAGATGCTCCGTTACCTTACTATATATTATCAATATCTATCAAAACATGGTTCTTCAATTCATCGTCACTTAATTGCAATTTTGGAATATATGTAAATAACTTTTGATTATTAAAAGTTTATTTTATTTAATATTGTATTAATTAATCTATTAAAGCAGTTTAAATAAAAAAAAATATAAGCGTGGCTTCATGATGTAGCAATTTTCTTTGTGTATGAAGAACATCATTGGAAAGTAGATGCCAACTTTTACTGCATATTTGTTCAAGCTTAGAAACGTTGTTGGATATAAGCAATGTTGCAATTTGCGCCTCAAATAACTACTAGATCCCCAATGACTTTCTTTAATTATGCCATCTATGTACTTTTTGGCATCATCAAATAGGCCTAAAGCATAACAAGCATCTTTGAATGTATCATTAACAACAACATCAAGTGTTCTAATATCCTTATATGATATAGGACCCTTGACAATGTTTAACAATGTTCCAAGATAATTATGTCACCACTACCAGGGGGAGTGTAGTATAGCCTGCATATAAAAAAACCAGACTTCCTTCGACACCACTCTGTGGAGTTCGTCTTATAAACAAATTTTGTAGGAAATTCAATGTATGTTAACTACCTTGCGTCAAGATATTTTTTATTAGCCTCAAACCAAGATAAGAACATTGTCATTTTGTTTGAGTTACGCTCAACAACTAAATCAATAGGTTCATCATCTAAAATATAGAGTAATAGAAGTTAGTATTTTTCCAAAAACGAAATGGTAAAAAGATAGTTGTTATACCATAAAAGGAAACAAAAGCCTTATGACGAAAAAGAAGCTTTTACAATTTTATTAGTTGAATAAAATAAGTTTATAAGTACTTGAAAAAATAATTGTATGTATTTCAGGTAAATGAAATAAGAGCCTTTCAACAGCTGGCTCCCTATAGTTGATGTCAAACCTAGAAATTCTCCAAACTGCCTTACAAGGTGATGCATATCTACAATCATAAAATATTTTTATTTCATCTTGTTCGATGTCTGAATTTTTCTCTAACATTTTGTTAGAAGAGACGGTAAATCTATCATGACCTTTGTTGATGTACTTAAATAAATACTTGATTAACTTTGCTTGATTATATCTCTCAACATTGATATGAGCCTAATATCTAGCTAGAAGTATAGGATTGTGAGGTATTACATACATGAAATTAAGATAAGAGGACATTGATAGTATACCTATTATTTAGCAGAATTGAAAATACATACTATACATGTTGTCTAGTAGAACTCCACTCTTCTCAACAAAAGCACCATTATTTGATCTTTTATATCTTGGATCGCCTTCTTCATCAATTACAGTGGAAGCATTAAAAGGCTTCGGAAAGTGTTTAGTGTATTTTTCATCCAACATACATGGAGAATTAAAACTAGAAAATCCACAAGGTCCATGCACAGGAGAATTAAAACTAGAAAATCCATAAGGTCCATGCATCATCAAATTGCTTACTGATTCATGGAGACTGGGGAATATGTTCTTATTAGCAATCTCAGCAGAAATAATGCTATCTATGTCACTTGTTGTGATGTATTTATCATTTGGATGAAGAAAAACCTAAATATGGGCATACAGCAATCCACGTGCCATGACCTGAAACTGAGGCTAGGAGTTACACCACTCCCTGAAACGTAATTATAATCAGTGCAGGTAGTGTGTCACCACACCGCCGTAAGCCTATATTTTTTTTTCCAAATTAACTCTAAATATGCATTGTCTTAAGTGGCCTATCTGATTATAGAGCTACTAGAGAAATTAACTTAAAAAAAAAAATAAAATTTACCTTACCTTAAGCAATAGAGAGGTATCTTCGATCCACAAGTCATCAGTGTAAACAGTCTTCTATACTTACAATTATGAGATAGTGAGTCTAATCCACGGACTCACTCAAATTAACCATATTCTATATAAATATGCATTATAAAAAAATTTATATATAAATATAAATATAAATATATATATATATATACACTCGGGAAATCCTTATTTATTTTCTATTATATAATGTCCTATTAAATTAACTGTAATTATTGACTATGTCTTATTATAAACAGGTATCCAAAAGGGAAAAAAACAATTAATAGTGATTCATAGGTAATAGTTGTAGCTTATATCTGATATACAAATATAAAAACAATTGCTGAAGAAAAAATTTAAATTGAAATTGCAACCATTGGGTTCATAATACCGAAACACATCAATACAATATAGCTATTAAAACTCGAACCAAAAAACTATCCATGTACGATGCCAGCAATAGAACAATAAAAGTATACACAAACTTATCAACATAAAAGATGAAACAAATAGAAGAACGATGCAGCATTTTGATACCAAACTAACCCATTACTAATAACTTCCGATACCAATCTTGTAGTTTTAGTCTTTAGACAGTACATGTAAATTGAATTCTTCGTGGTTTCGTTAGTAGTTCCTCCATTTTCGTTTAAAGATACACAAAACAACAAATGACTTGCAAATCCACACAAAGGCAGGAAACAGGACTGTAATTCGTTAACGCGGAACAAAGTGGTGAAAGAACTTTGGCTACATGTATGGACGTCAAATGTTACAATAAACACATTGTAAGCATTCCTTGAGTGTTGGTCAAAAGTAACAACTGCTATTTTGTTGTCATAGCTGATAATTTTGCAGGTATGTCTAATGGAAAAATCTGGAATTTGAATCTGGAAGAATGAAGCATTAGAGAATTTGAAGACAACAACACAATGAGGGCTTGCATAAATTTGCGGGTGATGCATTGCACGGAAAGCCACACATCCATGAATTGCAATTGTTGGCCGTGTCTGGCTCCAAACCTTGTTCCTGACTGAAAAGGTAGAGAAGACAACAACAAAGTCATAATACAACTCACTGAAAATCTTCAGAACCTCATAGTCATTGGTGGCCTTGTTCTCGCCAAAAGCATGATAAGAATGAACTATTTCAAGCAATAACAATTATCAAAAATAAAGTTACGACTGATAACTTTATTTCCGCCATGACGCACAACCTCATCCTCTTAGCTAGGGCGCCTCACGGATTTATCACCAATCCGGGCTATATCCCTACTGAGGGAATCGTTGTCTCCACACTCATTGGTCAAGACACCCTGTCAACCGGGTTTTCCGCCTTGCCGTGAGAGGGGGTACTGTCCCGCTCAATCACAATCAATAGCATTTCATATCATAATCAGAAGCTCAATATAATATTCATCCATATAACAGGTATAGTATATAACTATATTATAGCTTTATAAACCACAATTCAAGAGATTCAATCTTCACATCATCATGAGATACTTGCTTTTTCTTATCCATACTTCTGGATTAATTATCTCATTATATTTGCCATTCTGAATCCAAATCTTGGGAGTGTCCTACGACATACTTTTTATCACCAGTAATGCTAAAACTCTATTAAAACGGGGTCGTTTCACTCACCTGGATTCCGTACGAATATCACTTCTCTAAGTCGTTACAGACAAGAGTACACAGATGAATTTCAGTGTTCTGCTACGGAGATTTTCATGAAAGATTAGAGAAAACAAGTTAGGATTGTTTTCATACAGATACTGTTCATACATACAGTACTATTCATATATACGGTCAATATTCATATGTATGGATACTATTTATACATATGGATAATATTCGTACATACGGTTACTATTCATACATATAAATACTATTTTTACGTACGGATACTATTCATATGTATGGTTACTATTCATACGTATGGGTACTATTCATACCAGAAATAAAGAATACAATCTGTAAAAGAGTACACCAGGTAAGTTCCCAGGAAAGAGTGGAGGGTCACACTGGACACACTTAAAAACCAGGTCTTTCCTTAGCCAGAACTTTCCTAGACATGTATTCTTCACAGTTTACATTCTATTTCGGTAATCAGAGAATCAAAATAACATATAAACAGCTAAGGACAGTTTTTCTGATGTGGAAGATCGGCCAAAACCGCAACCACAGAGCATACTTAAGAAAATAACTTCTAGAATTTGAAAGACATATAAAGGCATAGTATCCTTACCTAAGCAAAAAAGAAAGGCCCAAAATCTCAGAGGCCTAGCATTGAAGTAAGAGAAACTTAAGGAGAGAAGAAGAGAAGTTGAAGGTGTGAGTTTAGAAGTGAAATGGAAGCGCCTATTTATAGGAAAAGTCAAGGGTACTATTTGATAGTATGCGCTAATAAAATATTCAATTTACTATTAATAAAAATGACATTTCTAATAATGCAGTTACTGTGCAAATGGCGGCAACGGCTGAAATTTTTTGTTTTATTACTATTAAAAACTTAAAGAGAAAACTATCCTTTCTCTTAAACCTTTAAGTTTCTTTTCAAATCAGTCCTTTCATTTTAGTCCCTGAGGGTATTTTCACCCATAAAACGTCATTTTCTCCTACGAACTTCTTTCTAGTTTTCTCTTATGACCAAACCACATCTAGTACTTGACATTTCGATTGTATAAATGAACAGTATCATATACGTAAATAGTATTATATGGGTAAACAGTACCGTATACCGAATTAGTAACAGTAGTTTGTAAACAAATATTTATATTTTATTTTTCATGGGTATTACATTATCACCCCCTTAAGAGAATTCGGTCCCCCGAATTCAAAACTCACCTCAAGACTAAAATAAGTGTGGTTACTTCATCTATATCTCATCCTTTGAATCTCTTTCTTCCCAAACCTCTTCACATCCCTGGTAAGATTTACAAGAACACTATAGCATCGACTGTGAACTCTAGACCGCATTATCAATAATTTTCATAGGAATTTTTTCTTTTCTAAACAGTAAACATTCTCTTCCTCATCAGTTTAATCTTCTCTACAACCTTTTGTACCATAAAGTGTCTCATCCTCATAACCTTTACCAAACTTAAACCATCTGATCAGAGACGAACTCTGTCTCTATATAAAACCTCAAATAGATGTCGTCTTCAAAAGTAGCACGTGGTCTTTCTAGTTCATACTGAATATCAGAACACATGTTTCCACATACATAGCTTATAACTTTTACGAATACAAGCACCCTACCCGAAGGCATCATTTTGGCCATAGGCAATACTCTTGCCCGAAGGTGATCCTTCTACCTTAAGGCGATACTCTCAGCTGAAGGCGTCATATAAAAGGCAAAATCACATGAAATCATTACATAAATCTCTAGGAAGAACAATCCTAGAAAATATGATAAGTAAATAACATACTCTTTACGCATAATTATATATATGAAAATTCCTCTCACCTCAATGACTCATATAGAGTCGCATCCCTTCAATGATTGAGGCAAACCCATAGTTCTATAGGTTCATAAAATACTTATTTAGCATTCCTCCATATTTCAGAAGTGTAATGAAATATCATTTTAGTAACTCTTCTCAGTCAAAAGGATATTACCATACTCTGCTTTAGAATTTTCATAATCAAGTACGAAATATAAGTTCAACATCTTCTCATTCCTCAAGTTCTTTCAGTAAAAGTAATCACTTCAACAAAGAAGATCTAAATACTAACTTAAATTTTATTTCTAGTACATAGATAATTTTAATACATGAAGCTTAGACCAAATATAGCTTTAGCTACAAACAAAAGAAAGAATAAATTAAGGACGAGGAGGCTTTTGAAATGTAAAAGGTGCTCCAGGTCTAGAAGAGGAAGGTGCTTCAGACCTTAAGGAGGAAGCTAATCGTTGCAGCCTAGAAAGGGTTTCTGGAGGAAGCGCCTGAGAAATTTGGCGAAGAGCATAAGTCACTCCGTTCATACAGTCAATACACCTTGCTTGTTGGTCACGAAAATTTTGA
Organism: Biancaea sappan; assembly: GCA_037074585.1. Taxonomy (NCBI): domain Eukaryota; kingdom Viridiplantae; phylum Streptophyta; class Magnoliopsida; order Fabales; family Fabaceae; genus Biancaea; species Biancaea sappan. The sequence continues at coordinate 47,996,263 of CM073496.1, read as the reverse complement.
GTTGCAAACATTGAATGTCTATCAACTCGATTAGCTAGTTCCCCGAAACGACGGTTTATCAGTTTCTCTTGGTTTTCAAAGAGACGATTTATTAGTCGCTTCTGGTCCTCTGTCTTGTATTCCAGGCTCTCTATCTTAAGCTCCAGATTTTCGATCTTACGCTCCAGGAATGCAAGCTTATTTTTTGAGGATGTTGCAGTACTGTCCTCCTCCAACTCTATTACATCCCTCTTTCTCTTCTTAATTTCTGGTGACCTGTCTACAGGTCTCTTCCCTTTGTTGTCTCCGAGACTTAGATTTAAATCAAGCTCTACATTGCCAGTCTCAAAATTCAAGTTGAAAGACTTATTATCGGCCATTTCTCTAGGGATCTCAGAAATAGCTTTGAATGAGAAAGGAATGGAGATTGAGAAATAGGTATGTAATGAAAGAAGTTCGCTTGGTGTGATGAGTGGGGTAACGGGCGTACAAGATTTATAGACAACCCGAAGCCCCTGGAGCTAAAGCCACCACAACCTATACGCCGCTCGCTAGGAGGTTTACAGATCACATATGTCGCAATGCCAGCAATTAATGTCGGACATGCAAGTAAATAGTAAATATAATTTAATGCAATTAACATAAGTCAAAGATTTCCTCAAAAAAATTTTCGGCTAATCTTGACCTTTCTCAAAATTTTCGACTAATCGCCGTTTCAATTTATGATTTCCTCACTCTATACTTGTCTTATAGTGTAATCTCAGATTACGATATCACTTTATGATCGGGTAGTCTCATATTAGCCTTATCTTATATTCTAATCGGTGTCTTTACTCTGGACTTACACATAATATATATGTAAATATATATATTTTAAAACAAAGTTAACTGCTTACGGTCGCATGCCTTAAGCATTATCATGATGTAAGGAAATCACTGCCTTTCATTTGCCCATGAGAGCATTATATGTAAGTATGTGTAACCATGAAGATATATCATCATCTACACATTTCATTCTATCCAAGTCATTTTGATTTCACATCTCTATGAGTATATGTAGGATCATCACATATTCTCCTTGATCGTAGCCTTCACTCATTATGCATGAATAACATACATACATGTAATTACAACATGATTCAATCAGTTATGTATATTATACTCAACTGAAGGCTCTCAAGAATAACACAATAAAACAGAGAAATGCATTTCAGTTCATCATAAAAGCATCCAAGGCAATCTGTAATGGCTATATTATTAACTTCTTTGAATTTCGGAAAATGCCAACGGGAGAAATGGGAAAACCAAGTAAAATCGGCCGCAAATCCACCGAATACTGACTTTCGTGGTTTTGGAATTAATGCAACGCGCTATCGGTGTGCACGCCTACCCTAGACTTCTGGCTTCCAGCTTGCAGAAATCCATAGGTTGATCGTGTAGGGGTGCGGTGAAGAGATATCTTCTTTGTCTCTTAGTCCAAATTTTTTTCTCTATAAAAACCATCCCAGCATTCTCAGTTACCACACCACAAAGAGTAATAATCTCTGAGCCTACAATCCCCCAGTATTCCTCTCGCCTCATACTCTTACAAAAATTTCTAAATTTTTCCAAATCATGGCCTCAAGGAAGTACATTGATCTCACAGTAGAGGCTAAGGAAGAAGAACTTGACTTAAACTTAAGTTTATGCAGGGACAAGGGCAAAAGACCTCTCGAGGGATTTCGAGAAATTCAAATGGAGAAGAAGATGAAGAAGATTGAGGAAGCCGAGGAGATTAGCACAGGCCATAGCTCGGAGGACAAAATCGCCTGTTTAGAGCAGGAGGTGAAAAACCTCAAGAAGATGATAGAAGATCTGGAGAAGTTAACCAAACGCAATAACGCGGCAATGACTTCGAGAATAGATAGATTCTTCTATTGGTCCACCCAGTGCTTCTGCAATCAACAGCAAAGAAGTGTTGATTGTATGAATGGAATTTACACTACCCTCCGCGATATTGCTATGTCTCTTGCTCCAAGGAATGGTCGAGGGGTAATGATACAATACAACCCTCCTAATCCGAGACCACCTCGCTTTTAGATTACTCATGCATGAGTAAACTTCTTCTTTTTTGCAATGTAATCCTTCAGTTTTTTTTGTTTTTAATGCGAGTGGTTTCTTTTATTGGCTGGTACCCTAAAATAATATAGCTACACAAATTCAATCATGAATTCAGCTTATAAAATCCACCATATAAAATTTTGATCCGACAACAACGGAATCAAAACAAGTAATAACCTTTCCTTTACTAAGTTCAAAAGTGTGGCCATATCTATCTAAAACTAAAACTGAGAACATAATTTCTAAGAAGAGATAAGTCTCGGAGGGAAAGGAAATGGAAACATCCTACAGGACCTTCAGTAGAGCCGTCTCTCTATAATTGTGCCCGGGTTCACAACGATAGAGGAGGTCCTACTAAGGTTACCTTGCTCTGTAATCACTAGGAGACTTAACAACCATTGCTCTGATACCAACTTTGTCACGACCCGTTTTCTGGGCACATGACCGGCACAATGATGAATCTCTCATCACTGTAAGCCTTCCGATAAATATATCAAATTTTCTTATCTGAAAATCATAGAGATGATTTGCATGTAATAATAGATCCTCAACATAAAATACATTATTGTACTGAAATACAAGTCAAATACCAAACCCCTGACCTAGATGTCCTAGACGATTACAGAGCAACATAATCTATAACAAAAGAGGGGTCTACCCGACAACGGGAAGGTCCAAAGTGATCTACTCCTCTAGCAGATATTCTTCGTTGGCAACCTGATCTGAACAAAAAGGTTGTACAAACAGTGTGAGCTTTTAAACTCAATGAGCGAATCGGCCTCGCGTTAATAAAATTCAAATACATTACCAGTCATGCAAGCATATCCAAAGGCTCATACTCAACCAATAGACAGAAGATAAAAATTCATCCAATTCAACAAACGTTACTAGTACTCGTCAATGGCAATATATCCCAGAGAGCGCACACAGGCCGGCTCACCAATTATGTATATTTCCGCCATGACGCATAACATCATCCTTTTACATACAAGAAGATAAAAATTCATCCAATTCAACAAACGTTACTAGTACTTGTCAATGACAATATATCCCGGAGAGCGCACACAGGCCGGCTCACCAATTATGTATATTTCCGCCATGACGCACAACCTCATCCTCTTAGCTAGGGCGCCTCATGGATTTATTACCAATTCGGGCTATATCCCTACTGAGGGAATCGTTGTCTCCACACTCATTGGTCAAGACACCCTGTCAACCGGGTTTTCCGCCTTGCCGTGAGAGGGGGTACTGTCCCGCTCAATCACAATCAATAGCATTTCATATCATAATCAGAAGCTCAATATAATATTCATCCATATAACAGGTATAGTATATAACTATATTATAGCTTTATAAACCACAATTTAAGAGATTCAATCTTCACATCATCATGAGATACTTGCTTTTTCTTATCCATACTTCTGGATTAATTATCTCATTATATTCGCCATTCTGAATCCAATTTCCCCCTATGAATTTTGGGAGTGTCCTACGACATACTTTTTATCACCAGTAATGCTAAAACTCTATTAAAACGGGGTCGTTTCACTCACCTGGATTCCGTACGAATATCGCTTCTCTAAGTCGTTACAGACAAGAGTACACAGATGAATTTCAGTGTTCTGCTACGGAGATTTTCATGAAAGATTAGAGAAAACAAGTTAGGATTGTTTTCATACAGATATTGTTCATACATATAGTACTATTCATATATACGGATACTATTTATACATATGGATAATATTCGTACATACGGTTACTATTCATACGTATGAATACTATTTTTACGTACGGATACTATTCATATGTACGGTTACTATTCATATGTACGGGTACTATTCATACCAGAAATAGAGAATACAATCTGTAAAAGAGTACACCAGGTAAGTTCCCAGGAAAGAGTGGAGGGTCACACTGGACACACTTAAAAACCAGGTCTTTCCTTAGCCAGAACTTTCCTAGACATGTATTCTTCACAGTTTACATTCTATTTCGGTAATCAGAGAATCAAAATAACATATAAACAGCTAAGGACAGTTTTTCTGATGTGGAAGATCGGCCAAAACCGCAACCACAGAGCATACTTAAGAAAATAACTTCTAGAATTTGAAAGACATATAAAGGCATAGTATCCTTACCTAAGCAAAAAAGAAAGGCCCAAAATCTCAGAGGCCTAGCATTGAAGTAAGAGAAACTTAAGGAGAGAAGAAGAGAAGTTGAAGGTGTGAGTTTAGAAGTGAAATGGAAGCGCCTATTTATAGGAAAAGTCAAGGGTACTATTTGATAGTATGCGCTAATAAAATATTCAATTTACTATTAATGAAAATGACATTTCTAATAATGCAGTTACTGTGCAAATGGCGGCAGCTGAAATTTTTTTGTTTTATTACTATTAAAAACTTAAAGAGAAAACTATCCTTTCTCTTAAACCTTTAAGTTTCTTTTCAAATCAGTCCTTTCATTTTAGTCCCTGAGGGTATTTTCACCCATAAAACGTCATTTTCTCCTACGAACTTCTTTCTAGTTTTCTCTTATGACCAAACCACATCTAGTACTTGACATTTCGATTGTATAAATGAACAGTATCATATACGTAAATAGTATTATATGGGTAAACAGTACCGTATACCGAATTAGTAACAGTAGTTTGTAAACAAATATTTATATTTTATTTTTCATGGGTATTACAGATGTGTTTATCTCATCGTAAGCCTATGAGACTTATAGAAAGTACAGAGCGTTCCTAGTATTCACATTAATAAGTACTGGTATCCTACCAGACAGAAATGGAGAATAACTCCAAGGGATTCTAATCTTCAATCAGATATTCTTCTTCCTTATTTACTGTATCTAAAAAGATAATCATAGGGAGTGTGAGTTTATTTAAAAACTCAGTAAGTAAATAAATATACTATATAAAATATCAAAAGTATAAATACCACATTTACTCATATAATCAATTATCTTATACATCGAATAATATGAGACTCTAACCCTTTCAAACTCGTGCATAGGTTTTCATAGTTATACACCGAGTAGTATGAGATTCTAACCCTTTCAAACTCATATATTAGATCCCGTATATCTTTGCTCATCAACAAAATAGTGAGAATTTATTACATATTACAATTACCATGAAATAAATTAATTTATACATATTTTTATTCTTTTAAATTTCTATTTAAAAAAATATATACCCATTATTATATACTGTCATCTGAAAAATTGATTGCTTAATATTCAAATAATATTGTAAATGGGACTTATGTTGTACTTTGACTAATAATATCAAACTAGTTTAGCAAGGTTATTCACTTATTTTGATATTTGTCCAAATTTACTTTGTTCTACACTAGAATTTGTGTAGAAAAATTTTCTAGTAAAAGATATCACAAGGAAAAATAAGAAAGAAAACGAAATCATGAAAATATGCAATATTTTCTGATTGCTACAGTAACGGTCTGTAATACCCATGAAAAATAAAATATAAATGCGTGTTTTCAAACTACTGTTACTATTTACGTATATGGTACTGTTCATTTATACAATCAAAATGTCAAGTACTAGATGTGGTTTGGTCATAAGAGAAAACTAGAAAGAAGTTTGTAGGAGAAAATGACGTTTTATGTGTAAAAATACCCTCAGGGACTAAATTGAAAGGACTGAATTGAAAAGAAACTTAAAGGTTTAAGGTGAAAGGATAGTTTTCCCTTTAAAGTTTTTAATAGTAAATAAACGAAAATTAAGGTGCACTGCATTATTAGAAATGTCGTTTTCATGAATAGTAAATTGAATATTTTATTAACGCATAGTGTCAAATAGTACCCTTGACTTTTGCTATAAATAGGCCCTTCCATTTCACTTCTAAACTCACACCTTCAACTTCTCTTCTTCCCTCCTTAAGTTTCTCTTGCTCCGACGCTAGGCTTCTGAGATTTTGGGCCTTTCCGTTTTTGCTTAGGTAAGGATACTATGCCCTTTCTATGTCTTTCAAATTTTAGAAGTTATTTTCTTAAGTATGCTCTGTGATTGCGGCTTTGGCCGATCTTCCACATCAGAAAAACTGTCGTTAGCTGTTATTTTGATTCTCTGATTACCGAAATAGAATATAATCTGTGGAGAATACATGTCTAGGAAAGTTCTGGCTAAGGAAAGACCTGATTTTTAAGTGTGTCCAGTGTGACCCTCCACTCTTTCCTGGGAACTTACCTGGTGTACTCTTTTACAGATTGTATTCTATATTTCTGGTATGAATAGTACCGTATGTATGAATAGTGACCGTATGAATAGTACCGTACGTATGAATAGTGACCGTATGAATAGTACATGTACGTATGAACAGTATCTGTACGAAAACGATCTTAACGTATTTTCTGTAATCTTTCATGAAAATCTCTGTAGCGGAACACTGAAATTCACCTGCGTACTCTTGTCCGTAACGATTTAGAGAAGTGATACTCGTACGGAATCCAGGTGAGTGAAACGACCCTGTTTTGATAAAGTTTTAGCATTACTGGTGATAAAAAGTATGTCGTAGGACACTCCCAAAATTCATAGGGAGAAATTGGATTCAGAATGACGAATATAATGAGATAATTAATCCAGAAGTATGGATAAGACAAAGCAAGTATCTCATGATGATATGAAATTTGAATCATATAGTTATATACTATACCTGTTATATGGATGAGTATTATATTGTGCTTCTGATTATGATATGAACTGTTGTACTATTGATTGTGATTGAGCGGTACAGTACCCCCTCTCACGGCAAGGCGGAAAACCCGGGTTAAAGGGTGTCTTGACCAATGAGTGTGGAGACAACGATTCCCTCAGTAGGGATATAGCCCGGATTGGTGATAAATCCGTGAGGCGCCCTAGCTAAGAGGATGAGGTTGTGCGTCATGGCGGAAAAATACAAAATTGGTGAGCCGGCCTGTGTACGCTCTCCGGGATATATTGCCATTGACGAGTACTAGTATCGTTTATTGAATTGGATGAAATTTTCTTGTATGTAATTTCTAACTATGTCTATTGGTTGAGCTTGAGCCTTCGGATATGCTTGCATGACTGGTGATGTATTTGAATTTTATTAACGCGAGGCCGATTTGCTCACTGAGTTTAAAAGCTCACACTGTTTGTACAAACTTTTTGTTCAGATCAGGTTGCCGCCGAAGTACATCCGCTAGAGGAGTAGATCACGTTGGACCTTCCCGCTGTCGGGTAGGCCCTTCTTTTGTTATACAGTATGTTGCTCTGTAACCGTCTAGGACATCTAGGTCAGGGGTTTGATATTTGGCTTGTATTTCAGTATGATAATGTGTTTTGTACTGAGGATCTATTATTAATTAAGAAAATCTGATGTATTTTCTTTGTATTTATTAAGGAATGGTATTTTGAGAATATAGAGATAATGACTAACAATTTTACTTGTGGGAAGAATTTATCGAAAGGCTTACAGTGATGGGATATTCATCATTGTGCCGGTCATGTGCCTAGAAAATAGGTCGTGACACGGTCAACGGTCAACATAACTACAGTAACAATTTACTACAGTTACGGTTCACTACAGTTACGGTCTGCTATAGTAACGGTTCACTACAGTGACGGTTTGCTATAGTACGTTGACCGCTACAGTACCATTGACTGCCAACACTACAGTAACTGCTACAGTATACTCGAAAATTTCCAAATTTTCTAGTTACTACAGTAAATTCGAATTTGCAGAAGATCTTCCAAAATTTTTCATCTTATAATTCTTTGTTTTTAACTAAAATTTCATCTCTCCTAACTTACTTTAACTCAATCTTAACTCAAAAACCTCCAAAACAACTCAAATCCATGAATTATCATCAAAATCTCCTCTAATCTTCCACATAAACTAAAATTTGAGAAAAATAATGAGATTAAAGCTTACCTTTGATCTTTACCAGAATTTTGAACCGAACGATTTTCAAAAAAAAAACCACCAAATCAAAGGAAGAATTGAGAGGGGAAACTTGAAAGTTGAGAGAGCCTGATGCAAGAGAGTGAAATGGAGAAGAAGAAGAAGAGAGAGAGAGCTAAAAAGTGGTGAAGTAGGTTAATTGGATAACCCAATGGGTATCCATACCCATTGTTCAAACCCATTTGACCCAACATAAAAAATACTTTAATTAATTCTTCAATTAATTAAATTCAATCCTTTTTCCACAAATTCCACTATTCATAGAAATAAGTCACACAACGTTAAGAATATCTAGTCTAGTTATTTAACTCAATTTCTATAAATAATATTCAAAGAGAAAAATTAAATATGAAAATTAAAATGACTAAAATAAATAACTAAAATAACGTTGTGAAATTCCAAAATACTCTCAAACGTATTATACTCCGAAATTGACGGGTATTACAATATGCCAAATTGAAAAGTTCCAATAGGAAATTGTGAAAACTTAAAACATAACTAGTGACTTATGTTCTTATCCGAATAAATGAACAAATTGTCAAATTGTTTTAATTACACAACAAAATATGTATAAAGATACCTTTTTTTTATTTTTCCAATGTATGACTTGAAAAAATAATATATATTTAATTTAAAAGTTCATTTTTAGTAGGAAATTTATAAAAGGCAAAACAGGATTGGTGAATTAACTAGTAATTCGAATAAATGAACGAATGGGAGATTTATATTTAGAGTGATAATTGCAAAAAAAGTAATAAAATATTTAGGTAAAGTGGTAAACCAAATGAAAAGTAATAATGAACAAAACAATTAATTATCAAACAGTTTAAATCGAAAGTGTCACGTCCTAAATCCGAGGACATGACCGACATGGTGATGGAACCTGTACCACCACTATAAGCCTATCTTAACATACTAACATATACAGCAAAAGTATAAAAATAATATGAAACCATTCAATCACAATATTCGCTATAAACCTAGGAGTTATATTTACTACAAAGCAACTTAAAGAACCCAAACATACTTGACATCAACATCAACCCGAATCTGAAAGGGGTTGAAGAAAAGGAAACTCCGCTACTCTTCATACGGAGTTCTGCAAAAGAAGAACTTGCAAGGGCACAAAGAAAATGGTGAGTATGAAAATATTTAATAAGAGAACAATTAAATTGAACAGATTACCACTGCGTGCTGCTCACAGGGAGGCATTAGGTACTCGAGTGGACCTTAGTACCGCTTTTCACCCACAGACAGACGGACAGTCAGAGCGGACGATTCAGACGCTAGAGGATATGTTACGAGCTTGTATTCTAGATTTCAGTGGTAGCTGGGAAAAGCATTTGTATCTTGTAGAGTTCGCATATAACAACAGCTACCAGGCCACTATTGGGATGGCACCCTTTGAGGCCTTGTATGGGAGACGTTGCAGATCTCCGATCGGTTGGTTCGAGGTAGGTGAAGCAAAAGCATTAGGACCTGACTTGGCCCAGGATGCCCTAACCAAGGTTAAGACAATACAAGATAGGATGCGAGCAGCTCAAAGTAGACAAAAGGCATACGCTGACCACAGACGACGTGATTTGGAGTTCTCAGTCGGCGATATGGTATTCCTTAAGGTCTCTCCAATGAAAGGTGTGTTGAGATTTGGAAGGAAAGGAAAGTTGAGTCCTAGATACATCGGGCCTTATGAGATTCTAGAACGAGTGGGAAAAGTGGCTTATCGGCTTGCCCTACCTATGGATCTGGAAGGGATTCACCCTGTTTTTCACGTATCCATGTTAAGGAAGTACCTTTATGACCCTTCTCACATACTTCACCCTTCTCAGAATGATTCTATCCTAGTAGATGAAAACTTGTCATACGAGGAGATACCGGTAGCTATCCTCGATAGTCAAGTAAAGAAACTCCGATCTAAGGAGATTCCATCCGTCAAGGTTTTGTGGAGGAATCAAACTCACGAAGAAGCCACATGGGAAGCCGAGGCCGACATGCGTTCTAGATATCTGCATCTTTTTACGACTTGAGGTAATTTAAATTCGGAGGACCGAATTTCTTAAAGGGGGTGATAATGTAATACCCATGAAAAATAAAATATAAATGCGTGTTTTCAAACTACTGTTACTATTTACGTATATGGTACTGTTCATTTATACAATCAAAATGTCAAGTACTAGATGTGGTTTGGTCATAAGAGAAAACTAGAAAGAAGTTTGTAGGAGAAAATGACGTTTTATGTGTAAAAATACCCTCAGGGACTAAATTGAAAGGACTGAATTGAAAAGAAACTTAAAGGTTTAAGGTGAAAGGATAGTTTTCCCTTTAAAGTTTTTAATAGTAAATAAACGAAAATTAAGGTGCACTGCATTATTAGAAATGTCGTTTTCATGAATAGTAAATTGAATATTTTATTAACGCATAGTGTCAAATAGTACCCTTGACTTTTGCTATAAATAGGCCCTTCCATTTCACTTCTAAACTCACACCTTCAACTTCTCTTCTTCCCTCCTTAAGTTTCTCTTGCTCCGACGCTAGGCTTCTGAGATTTTGGGCCTTTCCGTTTTTGCTTAGGTAAGGATACTATGCCCTTTCTATGTCTTTCAAATTTTAGAAGTTATTTTCTTAAGTATGCTCTGTGGTTGCGGCTTTGGCCGATCTTCCACATCAGAAAAACTGTCGTTAGCTGTTATTTTGATTCTCTGATTACCGAAATAGAATATAATTTGTGGAGAATACATGTCTAGGAAAGTTCTGGCTAAGGAAAGACCTGGTTTTTAAGTGTGTCCAGTGTGACCCTCCACTCTTTCCTAGGAACTTACCTGGTGTACTCTTTTACAGATTGTATTCTGTATTTCCGGTATGAATAGTACCGTATGTATGAATAGTGACCGTATGAATAGTACCGTACGTATGAATAGTGACCGTATGAATAGTACCCATATGTATGAACAGTATCTGTATGAAAACGATCTTAACGTATTTTCTGTAATCTTTCATGAAAATCTCTGTAGCGAAACACTGAAATTCACCTGCGTACTCTTGTCCGTAACGATTTAGAGAAGTGATACTCGTACGGAATCCAGGTGAGTGAAACGACCCTGTTTTAATAAGGTTTTAGCATTACTGGTGATAAAAAGTATGTCGTAGGACACTCCCAAGATTCATAGGGAGAAATTGGATTCAGAATGACGAATATAATGAGATAATTAATCCATAAGTATGGATAAGACAAAGCAAGTATCTCATGATGATATGAAATTTGAATCATATAGTTATATACTATACATGTTATATGGATGAGTATTATATTGTGCTTCTGATTATGATATGAACTGTTGTACTATTGATTGTGATTGAGCGGTACAGTACCCCCTCTCACGGCAAGGCGGAAAACCCGGGTTAAAGGGTGTCTTGACCAATGAGTGTGGAGACAACGATTCCCTCAGTAGGGATATAGCCCGGATTGGTGATAAATCCGTGAGGCGCCCTAGCTAAGAGGATGAGGTTGTGCGTCATGGCGGAAAAATACAAAATTGGTGAGCCGGCCTGTGTACGCTCTCCGGGATATATTGCCATTGACGAGTACTAGTATCGTTTGTTGAATTGGATGAAATTTTCTTGTATGTAATTTCTAACTATGTCTATTGGTTGAGCTTGAGCCTTCGGATATGCTTGCATGACTGGTGATGTATTTGAATTTTATTAACGAGAGGCCGATTTGCTCACTGAGTTTAAAAGCTCACACTGTTTGTACAAACTTTTTGTTCAGATCAGGTTGCCGCCGAAGTACATCCGCTAGAGGAGTAGATCACGTTGGACCTTCCCGCTGTCGGGTAGGCCCTTCTTTTGTTATACAGTATGTTGCTCTGTAACCGTCTAGGACATCTAGGTCAGGGGTTTGGTATTTGGCTTGTATTTCAGTATGATAATGTGTTTTGTACTGAGGATCTATTATTAATTAAGAAAATCTGATGTATTTTCTTTATATTTATTAAGGAATGGTATTTTGAGAATATAGAGATAATGACTAACAATTTTACTTGTGGGAAGAATTTATCGAAAGGCTTACAGTGATGGGATATTCATCATTGTGCCGGTCATGTGCCTAGAAAATAGGTCGTGACAAAGTTGGTATCAGAGCATAGGTTGTTAGGTCTCCTAGTGATTACAGAGCAAGGTGTCTTTAGTGGGCCTTCCCCTATTGTCGTGACTGCAGCACGACCATAGGATGAAGATCCACTAAAAGCCCTGTAGAGATTAAAATCCATTTCTTTCGTGTCTTTACTTGAAGCATAATAGTGACGATATATATTATTCTTAATTGTAGAATAAGTTTAGATGGCACCAAGAAAATCAAACGCTTCTGGAATCCGCACAAGATCTGGCAGGGCCTTGGTCCCTCCAGCTGCTCAGTCAGCAAATGCAAGACTGGAGATGCCTAACCGTGCAGAAGATAACCATGCACAAAACAGAGAAATATCCACTGAAAACCCTAGAAGAAATGCTGGAGAACCATCACAAATCGACGCGACTGTAGTGATAGAAGCATTAGCTGCAATGCAGAACGAGGTGAATGGGCTAAAGGAACTTCTGATGGGACAATCATCTGAAGATGGCTCACAAGCATCAGTACATGCTGCAAAAGTACAAGAGACAGACCAGATGCCACCTCCACCCCCTCCTCAGGATTGGGTAAGTACAGAGGTCAAAATCTCAGAATTTATGAAGCTGAATCCGCCAACCTTTGCAGGAGATGTTAATGAAGACCCACAACGTTTTCTCGATGACTGTGAGAAAATCCTTGACACGCTAGAATGCCCTGAACCTCGAAAAGTAACTCTTGTTACCTTTCAGTTAAGAGGTAAGGCCGATCGCTGGTGGCGAACATGGAAGAAGGGCATGGCCAGAAATGCCCCACCCGTTAAATGGAATGACTTTAAAAGAATTTTTCGAGAACAATTTATTCCGGAGAGTATACGAGAAGCAAAGATGAATGAGTTTGAGGCACTCCGGCAAGGATCACGAACCGTCGATGAATACGACAATCTGTTTATAGAGTTGTCTGAATATGCTACTCACATGGTCCTAACTGAGAAAGAAAAGATCCGACGATTTATTAAAGGCCTTCGAGAGTCTTTATTTGACAGGGTGGGATCGAAAATACGAGATTTTTCATTTTACACAGAAGCCGTCGACATCGCCCGTATGATGGAAGAAAGAGATATGCAAAAAGAAAAATGGAATAACAAAAGAAAGAGGAAGCAAGATGAGAAATCACGCTACCACGGAGAGAGTTCTGGACGTGCAGCCTCTACTGCTAGTGCACCACAGCGTCAACAAAGTGGTACAGGGGGTCAACAAAGGCCCTGGTGCTCTAAATGTGAAAGAAATCACTTCGGAGCTTGTTTTGTCAACAACAACACTAGGGTCTGTTACCAATGTGGTCAACAGGGCCACATCAAAAGAGATTGCCCCCAACTCTACACGAGATCTGGCCAAAGGTCAGTACGCCCTAATCAATCAGAGGCTACTGTTGCTAACAGATCCCCTGTAACTGTAGGAGGCAATGGAATCGGAAGAGGTGCTGGCAGAGGACAAGGTGGTCGAGGGCAGGCTTCATCAGGCCGAGGGAACGCTCGAGTATTCGCTTTAACCCGTCAAGATGCTCAGGCGTCTAATACGGTGGTAGCAGGTACTCTTCTGATTGAATCAAATTTTGCACATGTTTTGTTTGACTCTGGCTCTACGCATTCCTATGTGTTACTATTCTTTGCTAAGAACTTTAAGCAAAAAGTTGTTAGATTAGAATGTCCGTTTTTAGTAACTACGCCTACTGGAGGCACCTTACTAATAGAACGAGGCTATCGAGCTTGCAAGGTAAGAGTCGGAGAAATAAATACAACAGTAGACCTAATGCTGTTAGATATGACAGACTTTGATGTCATCTTGGGCATGGATTGGCTGGCATCTTGTCATGCCACCCTGGATTGCTATAATAAGATAGTTAAATTTAATATTCCGGGGGAGCCTTTTTTCGTATTTCATGGTGAACGGAGTGAAATTTCTGGGAATCTTATATCTTTAATGTGTGCCCAACGTTTATTGCGAAAGGGCTGTAAAGGATACTTGGCATTCGTTAAAGATATTAAGAAAGAAGAACTAAAAGTAGAAGACGTTCCAGTAGTCCAGGAGTTTGTAGATGTCTTCCCAGATGATCTACCAGGTATACCCCCAGATCGAGAGATTGAGTTCCAGATAGAGTTAGCACCAGATACTCGCCCAATCTCCATACCCCCTTATAGAATGGCACCAACAGAATTAAAAGAGTTAAAAACTCAGTTACAGGACTTGCTAGACAAAGGCTTTATAAGGCCAAGTTATTCACCTTGGGGAGCTCCTGTTCTGTTCGTGAAAAAGAAGGACGGATCGATGAGACTATGCATAGATTACAGGCAACTGAATAAGGTAACTATCAAAAATAAGTACCCGTTGCCTCGCATCGACGACCTTTTCGATTAACTTCAAGGAGCCAAGTGTTTTTCAAAGATTGACTTGAGGTCTGGTTATCACCAACTCAAGATCAAGGAGGAGGATGTGTCTAAAACAGCCTTCCGTACCAGATATGGGCACTACGAGTTCTTGGTGATGTCATTTGGATTAACGAATGCACCAGCTGCTTTCATGGATTTAATGAATAGGATTTTTAAATCCTTTTTAGACAAATTTGTCATTGTCTTCATAGACGACATTCTGGTGTACTCAAAGACTTCAGAAGAGCACGAACAACACCTTCGTGTTGTGTTGCAGACATTGAGGGATCATCAATTGTACGCCAAATTCTCTAAATGCGAGTTTTGGATTGATCGTGTAACTTTCTTGGGACATGTGATCTCCAAAGATGGCATCCAAGCAGACCCAAGCATAGTAGAAGCGGTCAAAATGTGGCCTAGACCTACCTCCGTCACGGAGATTCGCAGCTTCTTGGGATTGGCAGGATATTATCGTCATTTCATCCAAAATTTTTCCCAGTTAGCCGCCCCTCTCACACGACTGACTAGGAAAGGGGTAAAGTACCAATGGGATGACGCTTGTGAAGAAAGCTTCCAAGAACTCAAGAAAAGGTTAATCTCCGCACCTGTATTAGTCTTACCCTCAGGACCAGGAGATTTTACAGTATACTGCGATGCATCAAGAGTAGGGTTGGGATGTGTTCTCATGCAGCATGGCCAGGTAGTGGCATATGCATCGAGACAACTTAAGAAACATGAACAAAACTACCCCACCCACGATCTGGAAATGGCAGCAGTAGTTTTCGCTTTAAAGATATGGCGACATTATCTATACGGAGAAACTTGCGAAATCTACACTGACCATAAAAGTCTAAAATATATTTTCGACCAAAAGGACTTAAACTTGAGGCAGAGGAGATGGGTAGAATTACTAAAAGATTATGATTGCAATATTCTTTACCACCCAGGCAAAGCAAACGTGGTAGCAGATGCCTTGAGTCGAAAATCTATGGGTAGTCTGGCCCATATAGCAGTAACAAAAAGACCCTTGATCCAAGAACTACAAGAGATGAGAGCAAAAGGTGCTACTCTTGAGGTTACAAGGACAGGATCATTCTTAGCCCATATCAGGGCTAGATTTTCCCTTGTTGACCAGATACGGATATCTCAAATGGAGGATCCTGAGCTTGTCCAAATTATGGAAAAGGTGAAGATTGGTGAAGTGAATAGTTTCACACTCGACGATACAGGAGTCTTACATTTTGAACAACGGTTGTGTGTACCACATGTTGGAACTCTTAGACGAGACATCATGGAAGAAGGCCATCGTGCTGCATATGCTGTACATCCAGGAGCCACCAAGATGTATCAGGATCTGAAACAGATCTACTGGTGGAAAGGAATGAAACAAGACATAGCAGAATTTGTGTCTCGTTGTTTAACCTGTCAACAGGTTAAGGCTGAGCATCTAAAGCCAGGAGGCTCGTTACAACGATTAGAGATTCCTGAATGGAAATGGGAACGAGTGACGATGGACTTTGTTGTTGGTCTATCTCGTTCCACAGGAGGTTATGACTCAGTTTGGGTCATTGTTGACCGACTAACCAAATCAGCACACTTCATTCCAGTCAAAACCACTTATGGTGTAGTAACGTTGGCACAATTGTATATTAAAGAAATAGTAAAGTTGCATGGAGTACCTATATCTATCATTTCTGATAGAGGTCCTCAATTTACCTCTCATTTCTGGAGAAGTTTTCAGGAGGCATTAGGTACTCGAGTGGACCTTAGTACCGCTTTTCACCCACAGACAGACGGACAGTCAGAGCGGACGATTCAGACGCTAGAGGATATGTTACGAGCTTGTATTCTAGATTTCAGTGGTAGCTGGGAAAAGCATTTGTATCTTGTAGAGTTCGCATATAACAACAGCTACCAGGCCACTATTGGGATGGCACCCTTTGAGGCCTTGTATGGGAGACGTTGCAGATCTCCGATCGGTTGGTTCGAGGTAGGTGAAGCAAAAGCATTAGGACCTGACTTGGCCCAGGATGCCCTAACCAAGGTTAAGACAATACAAGATAGGATGCGAGCAGCTCAAAGTAGACAAAAGGCATACGCTGACCACAGACGACGTGATTTGGAGTTCTCAGTCGGCGATATGGTATTCCTTAAGGTCTCTCCAATGAAAGGTGTGTTGAGATTTGGAAGGAAAGGAAAGTTGAGTCCTAGATACATCGGGCCTTATGAGATTCTAGAACGAGTGGGAAAAGTGGCTTATCGGCTTGCCCTACCTATGGATCTGGAAGGGATTCACCCTGTTTTTCACGTATCCATGTTAAGGAAGTACCTTTATGACCCTTCTCACATACTTCACCCTTCTCAGAATGATTCTATCCTAGTAGATGAAAACTTGTCATACGAGGAGATACCGGTAGCTATCCTCGATAGTCAAGTAAAGAAACTCCGATCTAAGGAGATTCCATCCGTCAAGGTTTTGTGGAGGAATCAAACTCACGAAGAAGCCACATGGGAAGCCGAGGCCGACATGCGTTCTAGATATCTGCATCTTTTTACGACTTGAGGTAATTTAAATTCGGAGGACCGAATTTCTTAAAGGGGGTGATAATGTAATACCCATGAAAAATAAAATATAAATGCGTGTTTTCAAACTACTGTTACTATTTACGTATATGGTACTGTTCATTTATACAATCAAAATGTCAAGTACTAGATGTGGTTTGGTCATAAGAGAAAACTAGAAAGAAGTTTGTAGGAGAAAATGACGTTTTATGTGTAAAAATACCCTCAGGGACTAAATTGAAAGGACTGAATTGAAAAGAAACTTAAAGGTTTAAGGTGAAAGGATAGTTTTCCCTTTAAAGTTTTTAATAGTAAATAAACGAAAATTAAGGTGCACTGCATTATTAGAAATGTCGTTTTCATGAATAGTAAATTGAATATTTTATTAACGCATAGTGTCAAATAGTACCCTTGACTTTTGCTATAAATAGGCCCTTCCATTTCACTTCTAAACTCACACCTTCAACTTCTCTTCTTCCCTCCTTAAGTTTCTCTTGCTCCGACGCTAGGCTTCTGAGATTTTGGGCCTTTCCGTTTTTGCTTAGGTAAGGATACTATGCCCTTTCTATGTCTTTCAAATTTTAGAAGTTATTTTCTTAAGTATGCTCTGTGATTGCGGCTTTGGCCGATCTTCCACATCAGAAAAACTGTCGTTAGCTGTTATTTTGATTCTCTGATTACCGAAATAGAATATAATCTGTGGAGAATACATGTCTAGGAAAGTTCTGGCTAAGGAAAGACCTGATTTTTAAGTGTGTCCAGTGTGACCCTCCACTCTTTCCTGGGAACTTACCTGGTGTACTCTTTTACAGATTGTATTCTATATTTCTGGTATGAATAGTACCGTATGTATGAATAGTGACCGTATGAATAGTACCGTACGTATGAATAGTGACCGTATGAATAGTACATGTACGTATGAACAGTATCTGTACGAAAACGATCTTAACGTATTTTCTGTAATCTTTCATGAAAATCTCTGTAGCGGAACACTGAAATTCACCTGCGTACTCTTGTCCGTAACGATTTAGAGAAGTGATACTCGTACGGAATCCAGGTGAGTGAAACGACCCTGTTTTGATAAAGTTTTAGCATTACTGGTGATAAAAAGTATGTCGTAGGACACTCCCAAAATTCATAGGGAGAAATTGGATTCAGAATGACGAATATAATGAGATAATTAATCCAGAAGTATGGATAAGACAAAGCAAGTATCTCATGATGATATGAAATTTGAATCATATAGTTATATACTATACCTGTTATATGGATGAGTATTATATTGTGCTTCTGATTATGATATGAACTGTTGTACTATTGATTGTGATTGAGCGGTACAGTACCCCCTCTCACGGCAAGGCGGAAAACCCGGGTTAAAGGGTGTCTTGACCAATGAGTGTGGAGACAACGATTCCCTCAGTAGGGATATAGCCCGGATTGGTGATAAATCCGTGAGGCGCCCTAGCTAAGAGGATGAGGTTGTGCGTCATGGCGGAAAAATACAAAATTGGTGAGCCGGCCTGTGTACGCTCTCCGGGATATATTGCCATTGACGAGTACTAGTATCGTTTATTGAATTGGATGAAATTTTCTTGTATGTAATTTCTAACTATGTCTATTGGTTGAGCTTGAGCCTTCGGATATGCTTGCATGACTGGTGATGTATTTGAATTTTATTAACGCGAGGCCGATTTGCTCACTGAGTTTAAAAGCTCACACTGTTTGTACAAACTTTTTGTTCAGATCAGGTTGCCGCCGAAGTACATCCGCTAGAGGAGTAGATCACGTTGGACCTTCCCGCTGTCGGGTAGGCCCTTCTTTTGTTATACAGTATGTTGCTCTGTAACCGTCTAGGACATCTAGGTCAGGGGTTTGATATTTGGCTTGTATTTCAGTATGATAATGTGTTTTGTACTGAGGATCTATTATTAATTAAGAAAATCTGATGTATTTTCTTTGTATTTATTAAGGAATGGTATTTTGAGAATATAGAGATAATGACTAACAATTTTACTTGTGGGAAGAATTTATCGAAAGGCTTACAGTGATGGGATATTCATCATTGTGCCGGTCATGTGCCTAGAAAATAGGTCGTGACACGGTCAACGGTCAACATAACTACAGTAACAATTTACTACAGTTACGGTTCACTACAGTTACGGTCTGCTATAGTAACGGTTCACTACAGTGACGGTTTGCTATAGTACGTTGACCGCTACAGTACCATTGACTGCCAACACTACAGTAACTGCTACAGTATACTCGAAAATTTCCAAATTTTCTAGTTACTACAGTAAATTCGAATTTGCAGAAGATCTTCCAAAATTTTTCATCTTATAATTCTTTGTTTTTAACTAAAATTTCATCTCTCCTAACTTACTTTAACTCAATCTTAACTCAAAAACCTCCAAAACAACTCAAATCCATGAATTATCATCAAAATCTCCTCTAATCTTCCACATAAACTAAAATTTGAGAAAAATAATGAGATTAAAGCTTACCTTTGATCTTTACCAGAATTTTGAACCGAACGATTTTCAAAAAAAAAACCACCAAATCAAAGGAAGAATTGAGAGGGGAAACTTGAAAGTTGAGAGAGCCTGATGCAAGAGAGTGAAATGGAGAAGAAGAAGAAGAGAGAGAGAGCTAAAAAGTGGTGAAGTAGGTTAATTGGATAACCCAATGGGTATCCATACCCATTGTTCAAACCCATTTGACCCAACATAAAAAATACTTTAATTAATTCTTCAATTAATTAAATTCAATCCTTTTTCCACAAATTCCACTATTCATAGAAATAAGTCACACAACGTTAAGAATATCTAGTCTAGTTATTTAACTCAATTTCTATAAATAATATTCAAAGAGAAAAATTAAATATGAAAATTAAAATGACTAAAATAAATAACTAAAATAACGTTGTGAAATTCCAAAATACTCTCAAACGTATTATACTCCGAAATTGACGGGTATTACAATATGCCAAATTGAAAAGTTCCAATAGGAAATTGTGAAAACTTAAAACATAACTAGTGACTTATGTTCTTATCCGAATAAATGAACAAATTGTCAAATTGTTTTAATTACACAACAAAATATGTATAAAGATACCTTTTTTTTATTTTTCCAATGTATGACTTGAAAAAATAATATATATTTAATTTAAAAGTTCATTTTTAGTAGGAAATTTATAAAAGGCAAAACAGGATTGGTGAATTAACTAGTAATTCGAATAAATGAACGAATGGGAGATTTATATTTAGAGTGATAATTGCAAAAAAAGTAATAAAATATTTAGGTAAAGTGGTAAACCAAATGAAAAGTAATAATGAACAAAACAATTAATTATCAAACAGTTTAAATCGAAAGTGTCACGTCCTAAATCCGAGGACATGACCGACATGGTGATGGAACCTGTACCACCACTATAAGCCTATCTTAACATACTAACATATACAGCAAAAGTATAAAAATAATATGAAACCATTCAATCACAATATTCGCTATAAACCTAGGAGTTATATTTACTACAAAGCAACTTAAAGAACCCAAACATACTTGACATCAACATCAACCCGAATCTGAAAGGGGTTGAAGAAAAGGAAACTCCGCTACTCTTCATACGGAGTTCTGCAAAAGAAGAACTTGCAAGGGCACAAAGAAAATGGTGAGTATGAAAATATTTAATAAGAGAACAATTAAATTGAACAGATTACCACTGCGTGCTGCTCACAGGGATGGGACACTAAATAATATCCTATCAATTAACACTATGTCACATCCCAAAACTTACATGTGATATAAACATAAAATACCTAGGGTGTACCTCCGTGGTACCCCATAATCTCTGTGAACATTCTTAATATCCATAATTATGTGAATCATAAATATTCTAAGAAAGATATTTTGTATACATATTCAGAAAATGTTCAACTTTCAAACACTATACAGTACTATACAACCTCCCAAGCCTAGGTGACCTACTAGATTACAGAGCGTTTCCTAATCCTTACCAATTGTTTACCAGACAAAAGTGGAGTATATCCTTAAAGGCTATAAATTCTTCTCCTCAACCACTGTATCTGAAAAGATAATCATAGAGAGTGTGAGTTTATCATAACTCAGTGAGTAAACAACTGTACATGAAAATATCATAAGCACAAACACCACATTTACTAATACAATCAATCTATCATTTATTTTAAATAATTATAGTATTATATGCTATAAATACTTGCACTGAGTGACTTGGGAATTTAACCCTCAAACTCTTTGTGCATAGGTTTTCACATTTATACACCGAGTAGTATGGGACTCTAACCCTTTCAAACTCGTGCATAGATTTTCACATTTATACAATGAGTGATATGGGACTCTAACCCTTTTCAAACTCGTGTATTGATTTTCACAGTTATACCCCGAGTAGTATGGGACTCTAACCCTTTCAAACTCGTGCATAGGTTTTCACATTTATACACCGAGTAGTATGAGACTCTAACCCTTTCAAACTCGTGTATTAGATCTCGTAGATCTTTTGCTCATCAATAAAATAGTGAGAATTTATCACAATATAATTACTATGAAATAAATGAATTTACACATATTTTTATTCCCTTGAATGTCTATCATCAACCATAACAATCATCATATATTATCAACAGCGAGATTGATTATTTCTCACTTCAATAATGTTATAAACAACACTTGTATTGTACCTTATCTAATAAGATCACATTAGTTTAGTAAGGTTATTCACTTACAAAATGTTCCAATTTATTCAAGGAACAATCACATCTAGTTCTTTAGTCAACTAGAGAAATCAATTCTCAAAGGTAATAAAATACCTTCCAATGATATTATACTTTTTCTCAACCTGAACACACACTGATAATCTTCTCAATTTCACAAATAACGCAAATGGGATTTATATTGTGCTTTGACTAATTTATTAAATTAATTTTGCAAGGTTGCCTACTCATCTGGATTCCACGCTCTCGGCGCTCCCACCTTGCGCCCCAATCATCCCTATTGTAACTAGGTAAAAACCATTAGGGTTACAAAATAGAGAAATTTCCTATCACTACTCTCGACTTTTACTCACATCTTAAGTCATAACTCCTAACCGGTAATGAATTTCTAAATGACACTTATACCATTGGAAACTAGACTCAAAGAGCTTTTCAACGATATTAAAAAAAAACTAATGCTACAGCAATAGTCAACGGTCAACGCAGCTACAGTAACATTGACCGAGTAAACGCTACAGTAACGAGAAAATCTGAAAAAATTTTCTCGGTGAACAGTAATTTCTGGGGAAAATTTTCGATGTTCTTCATGTTGTTCATCCAAAAATCCTAAAATCATATCTAAAACAACATTTCTTTTGATTTCTTCCATGGGTTTTCATCCTTAATGTCTAAGGAGTGTTTTAACACCAAAACCCCCAATTTCTACCAACAATCCAAGCTCAAATCTCAAATTTTCATCAAGAACACTAACTTTTTCAAATATCCAAATTCTACGAAATTTCTTGTTCTAATAACATCATAAACCACCTAAGAATGTTTTACATTAACATCCACACTTAAATTCATCCATTAAAACTCAAAATCTTAATTTTCTTCCATAGGTCCGAAAATGGAGAAAAAGAGAAATAGAGTAGATAAAACTTACCTCTTTACCTCTAGAACTCCTGAGAATCGGAAGTATGGTTAGAAAATACAAGATCGCCGGATGAAAATTTGAGAAATGATTGAAGAAGGGAAGATGGAAATGAACGAAAAACATGAAGCCTCGGGAGGAAGAAGGAGAAGAAAAACTAATAATTGTATGTGTGGGCCCCACTAATTTCTTTTTTGATAAAATCGCTCATAGCCACCTTAGCTTATAAGATTTGTTCACTTTAATCCCTCTCGATGTCTCAAATACCACTTTAACCTCGAATCCATCATCTTTTCGGTACCGGACTCATAATTCATTCTCATAAGCTTTATTCTTCCTCTCAGGTTTCTATTTGGTCATTTCTCAAAAGTCCTCTATACTTTCTTTTCTTTTCACTTTAGTCCTTGAGAATTTGTAAAAATTTCCTAAATTAAAAATTAAAATTTCTATTCCCAGATTTTCTTCACTAATTCAAAAAGCACATTTTCACGTAATTAAATTTTTCACTAAATTTCAAATTAGACTTTAAATATTCATATAAATTCTTGAGATATTACATTCTTCCCCCTTAATAGAATTCGGTCCTCCGAATTCAAAACTTAACTCAAGATTGAAACAAATGCAGATATTTTGTCCAAATCTCGTTCTCTCTTTTAGAATTTTCACAATCAAGTACAAAATATAACAAGTTCAACATATTTTTATTTCTCAAGTTTCTTCAGTACAAGAATTGCCTTATTTCTAGTACATAAGTTACAGGCAACAAACTGAACTTGATTTACAAAACAGATAATCTTAATACGCGAAGCTCAGATCAAATATTAGCTTAAGGTATAAATAAAAGAAAGAATAAATTAAGGACGAGGAGGTTTTTGAAATGCAGAAAGTGCTCCAGGTCTAGAAGAGGAAGGTGCTTCAGATCTTAAGGAGGAAGCTAATCGTTGCAGCCTAGAAAGAGTTTCTGGAGGAAACGTTTGGGAAATTTGGCGAAGTGCAGAGGTCACTCCATTCATACAGTCAATACACCTCGCTTGTTGGTCACGAAAATTTTGAGTTGCAAACATCGAATGTCTATCAACTCTATTCGCCAATTCCCTAAAATGACGATTCAAGAGCTTCTCTTGTTCTACAAAGAGACAATTTATCAATCTTCCCTGGTCCTCAAAGTGGCGGTTTATCAACCTTTCCAAGTCCTCCATTTTTTTTCTCATAAGCGCAAGCTCATCATTTGAAGATGTTACTGTGCTAACATCCTCTAGCTCTACTACATCCCTTTTTCTTTTCTTAGCTTCTGATGACTCTTCCATGGATCTCTTATTCTTATAGTTCTCCAGACTAAGATTTAGATCCACCTCTACCTTGCCAGCCTCAAAGTTTAAATTGAAAGATTTATTGCCGGCCATATTTTTCTGAGCTATAAAGGTTGTATGGAATGAGAGGTTTGATGCTAGAAAGCTTATAAGTAATGAACTCTTAGTGTAATAAGCGGCGTAATGGGGCATCCATTATTTATAGACGAAATTTAGGACTACCAAAACCCTTACATCACACTCTAAAGATGGCCTCTAGACCTTATCCGTCGCAATGCCAACGGTCTATAATAAGCATGCCAGAAAATAACAAAATATAATCAAATACAAAAGATTTCCTCAAAAATTTCAGCTAACTTTTGACTCTTGCTCAAATTATTAAACTAATCGCCGCTTTAATTTATGACTTCCTAACTCTGTATTTGTCTTATCCAATAATTCTAAATCGAGATATTACTCCATGAACGGGTAGTTTCATATTAACCTTATCTAGGTTTCTAATCCGTGGCTTTGCCCTAAGCTTACACATTTTCAAACATACATATTAAAATAAAAAACTTCTCACATTTACACATATCAAGTGTTACCATAAAGTGAGAAAATTTTTTTTTACCTTTCTCTTGCCTCTACGAGCATATATGTATGTATGTATCAACATAGAGATACATCATTATCTATATATTTTCATCTATTCAAGTCCTTTTTAAATTTCAGACTTCTCATTCTCTGAATGTATGTAGAATCATTACATATTATTCCTGGCCATAACAAATAGCCTTCACTCTCAATGCATGGATAATATACATACATGGCATATGTATTTAAATACATATAATCACAATATAATTCAATCAATCATGTATATTATACTCAACTGAAGGCTTTCAAGAACAATACAAGAAAGCAGAGAAATACATTTTAGTTCATCATAAAAGCATCCAAGGCAATCTTTAATGGCTACGCTGTCGGCTTCTTAGAATTTCAGAAAATGCCAACAAAAGATATGAAAAATAAACAAGTATAAATCGGCCGCAAATCCACCGAATATTGACTTACGTGATTTTGCCATTAATGTGACACACTGTTGACACGCATGCCTACCCTAGGCTTCTGGCTTCCAGCTTGCAGAAATCCATAGGTTGAGCGTGTAGGAGTGCGGCGAAGAGATATCTTCTTTGGCTCTAAGTCTAAATTTTTTTCTATAAAAACTGCCCCGGAGTTCTCAGTTACTACACCACAAAGAGTAATCATCTCTGAGCCTACAATTTCCCAGCATTCCTCTCTCGTCATACTCCTGCAAAAACTTCTAAATTTTCTAAACCATGGCCACCAGGAAGTACATTGATCTCACAGTGGAGGCCAAGGAAGAAGAGCTCGACTTAAACTTAAGTCTGGGCAAAGACAAGGGCAAGAGACCTTTTGAGGGGTCTCAAGAGGATCAAAAGGAGAAGAAGATAAAAATTGAGGAAGCTGAGGAGATTAGCACTGGCCACACGTCAGAAAACAAAATCGCTTGTCTAGAGAAGGAGGTGAAAAATCTGAAGAAGATGATAGAAGACCTGGAGAAGTTAACTAAACGCAATAATGCGGCAATGACTTCAAGAATAGACAAGTTCTTCTATTGGTCTACCCAATGCTTCTGCAATCAACAACAAAGAAGTGTTGATTGTATGAATGGGATTTACACTACCCTCCGTGACATTGCTCAGTCTCTTGTTCCAAGAAATGGTCGAGGGGTGATGATACAATACAACCCTCCTAATCCGAGATCACCTCGCTTTTAGATTACTCATGCATGAGTAATTTCCCTTTTTTTTTTTGCAATGTAATCCTTCCGCTTTTAATGCCAATAGTTTCTTTTACTAGATGGTACTCTAAATAATAATAATAATAATAATAATAATAAAATGAAGAAAGATAAAAGAAATTAGCCACACAAAATCAATAACAAATTCAGCTTATAAGCCAATCACATAAAAAAAAATTTAATGACCCTATAAGCTGACACAGAGACAAACAGAAGCTCTATACAAGTCTCGTTGTCTTTCCCTTTATCATACGGGAGTAGATGAAGGCTTACCGTATAGATCAATTGAACTCGATATTATGCCCTCGAATTGTCATGAATTCTTGCTTAAGAGCCTCGATTCGCAAGCTTTCCTTAAACTAACACTCTGAGGCACAAACTACCATAAGAATATCTTTCTAGACCATTCCAATCATACATCACGTTTAATAATTATGAATGTTCATACGCCAACAGCCTACCTTTAACATGCTCTAATTGTTCCAATGTTACAAAACTTCTACATTGTATATATATATATTTTTTTTTTGAAACACTTCTATCTCATAGTACCATCATGCCAATCCCTAACTAAACAAGTGCAACTTTGGCGAGTCGCCCCTAGAGAAGACTTATAACGTACCTCAATATCTCTTATGCTAGGTTCCATTTTACCGTAGTATCTCCCTTAGGGAAAAACTACCTAGCCCACATCTATTTTCTCAACCAAGCTTTTATCAAGGAACATATTATTTAGGACTTACATCCTCTTCCATAAATTACATCTGTCTGGCATCTATCAAAATCAAATCTTGATCTGCCTCACAAGGGTTCTTTCCCATTCTTGCATTAGTAATCTGCGCTATATTCTTTGTGAAAATCTTTCTTGAACTCTAGCCCATGCCTCATAATCAACTTTACCCCATCTAATACATCACTCTTGGCCCAGCCCTCAAGTCATATTCTAGCAATTACTGATCCTCAGCTTTAAGAGTACACTACAGAGTTATGTTCCCAATTTCTCAAAAAGAAAAATTTCATACAGAGATCACCTTTTCCATCGGTATAAAGATCATACCTCCAACAAGTTCCAAAGTTCCACATATGAAATCAATTATCTCATATTGTAACAAAATTATCTCTAACTAACTCCATCGAAGGGTAAGTTATGACAAGAACACTCAACTTTACAAGGTCTTTTATGGAACCTAATCCCATGGTCATGCCGCGGTTCATGACAATGGAAAAGGGCCCACAAAGAACACTTTGCTCTGTAATCTATAGGGGACCTAAAACCGCCTCTGATACCAATTTGTCACATCCCAAAACTTACATGTGATATAAACATAAAATACCTAGGGTGTACCTCCGTGGTACCCCATAATCTCTGTGAACATTCTTAATATCCATAATTATGTGAATCATAAATATTCCAAGAAAGATATTTTGTATACATATTCAGAAAATGTTCAACTTTCAAACACTATACAGTACTATACAACCTCCCAAGCCTAGGTGACCTACTAGATTACAGAGCGTTTCCTGATCCTTACCAATTGTTTACCAGACAAAAGTGGAGTATATCCTTAAAGGCTATAAATTCTTCTCCTCAACCACTGTATCTGAAAAGATAATCATGGAGAGTGTGAGTTTATCATAACTCAGTGAGTAAACAACTGTATATGAAAATATCATAAGCACAAACACCACATTTACTAATACAATCAATCTATCATTTATTTTAAATAATTATAGTATTATATGCCATAAATACTTGCACTGAGTGACTTGGGAATTTAACCCTCAAACTCTTTGTGCATAGGTTTTCACATTTATACACCGAGTAGTATGGGACTCTAACCCTTTCAAACTCGTGCATAGATTTTCACATTTATACACTGAGTGATATGGGACTCTAACCCCTTTCAAACTCGTGTATTGATTTTCACAGTTATACACCGAGTAGTATGGGACTCTAACCCTTTCAAACTCGTGCATAGGTTTTCACATTTATACACCGAGTAGTATGGGACTCTAACCCTTTCAAACTCGTGCATAGATTTTCACATTTATACACCGAGTAGTATGGGACTCTAACCCTTTCAAACTCATGTATTAGATCTCGTAGATCTTTTGCTCATCAATAAAATAGTGAGAATTTATCACAATATAATTACTATGAAATAAATGAATTTACACATATTTTTATTCCCTTGAATGTCTATCATCAACCATAACAATCATCATATATTATCAACAGCGAGATTGATTATTTCTCACTTCAATAATGTTATAAACAACACTTGTATTGTACCTTATCTAATAAGATCACATTAGTTTAGTAAGGTTATTCACTTACAAAATGTTCCAATTTATTCAAGGAACAATCACATCTAGTTCTTTAGTCAACTAGAGAAATCAATTCTCAAAGGTAATAAAATACCTTCCAATGATATTATACTTTTTCTCAACCTGAACACACACTGATAATCTTCTCAATTTCACAAATAACGCAAATGGGATTTATATTGTGCTTTGACTAATTTATTAAATTAATTTTGCAAGGTTGCCTACTCATCTGGATTCCACGCTCTCGGCGCTCCCACCTTGCGCCCCAATCATCCCTATTGTAACCAGGTAAAAACCATTAAGGTTACAAAATAGAGAAATTTCCTATCACTACTCTCGACCTTTACTCACATCTTAAGTCATAACTCCTAACCGGTAATGAATTTCTAAATGACACTTATACCATTGGAAACTAGACTCAAAGAGCTTTTCAAAAAAAAAAAACTAATGCTACATTAATAGTCAACGGTCAACGCAGCTACAGTAACGTTGACCGAGTCAATGCTACAGTAACGTTGACCGAGTCAATGCTACAGTAACGTTGACCGAGTCAATGCTACAGTAACGTTGACCGAGTCAACGCTACAGTAACGAGAAAATCTGAAAAAATTTTCTCGGTGAACAGTAATTTCTGGGGAAAATTTTCGATGTTCTTCGTGTTCTTCATTCAAAAATCCTAAAATCATATCTAAAACAACATTTCTTTTGATTTCTTCCATGGGTTTTCATCCTTAATGTCTAAGGAGTGTTTTAACACCAAAACCCCCAATTTCTACCAACAATCCAAGCTCAAATCTCAAATTTTCATCAAGAACACTAACTTTTTCAAATATCCAAATTCTACGAAATTTCTTGTTCTAATAACATCATAAACCACCTAAGAATGTTTTACATTAACATCCACACTTAAATTCATCCATTAAAACTCAAAATCTTAATTTTCTTCCATAGGTCCGAAAATGGAGAAAAAGAGAAATAGAGTAGATAAAACTTACCTCTTTACCTCTAGAACTCCTGAGAATCGGAAGTATGGTTAGAAAATACAAGATCGCCGGATGAAAATTTGAAAAATGATTGAAGAAGAGAAGATGGAAATGAACGAAGAACATGAAGCCTTGGGAGGAAGAAGGAGAAGAAAAACTAATAATTGTATGTGTGGGCCCCACTAATTTCTTTTTCGATAAAATCGCTCATAGCCACCTTAGCTTATAAGATTTGTTCACTTTAATCCCTCTCGATGTCTCAAATACCACTTTAACCTCGAATTCATCATCTTTTCGGTACCGAACTCATAATTCATTCTCATAAGCTTTATTCTTCCTCTCAGGTTTCATATTTGGTCATTTCTCAAAAGTCCTCTATACTTTCTTTTCTTTTCACTTTAGTCCTTGAGAATTTGTAAAAATTTCCTAAATTAAAAATTAAAATTTCTATTCCCAGATTTTCTTCACTAATTCAAAAAGCACATTTTCACGTAATTAAATTTTTCACTAAATTTCAAATTAGACTTTAAATATTCATATAAATTCTTGAGATATTACACACTAGGCCCAAGTCTCATCCTACACAACCTACGTAGTCAGGTGGAGAAACCCTACTCTATGCATACGACCATCATAAGATCATGCTTTATAAGGAAAATACAAAATCCATATTATTACATGCCCCAATCATACAATTTTAACACATAACATTAAACCATTTTAAGTTTGGAAATTTTTGTCATAATTATCATATTTAAATAAAATAAACCAAAGTCTCTACATAAAGCACGTATAAAATAAATAACCGTTTAATTCAACATAATTCTAAATTTGCAATATGTCCACTATTCCAAGATAATTGAATTTTAAAATAAGTATGTCCATCGTTCCAAGACAAGAGCTTTGAATAATTAAATGGGATCTCGTCTACCATTTTAAGACATAGACTATGATTAAATAAATAGAATCTCGTCCACCATTCCAAGATAAAGACTATGATTAAATAAATGGAGTATCGTCTACCGCTCTAGGACAAAGACTATGATTAAATAAATGGATAAAATAATGCCAAAGAATTTATCTCAATCATTTACTTAAACTCAATCCTTTAACAGAGGGTCCCAAGTCATCCTCCTAACAATCATAAGAAATCTAATTTAATTCATCTCAATATTAGCAATAGCTTTGGATATTTCGTGAGTTCAAACCTTTCAAAAGAATAGAGTCACAATAATTCTATCACTAATTCATCCATGATTAGCCTACTTCATCGATAGCTATCTTTGACACCCAAGGAATTTACATCTCACACATTGGAAATAGAATAATAAATTCAATATGACAAAGAGCCATTCATCTACATTAAATAACCCATCGCATCATACTTATTCAAGACTCAATGTAGTCATACATTATTCCCCTAATCACAACAGGACTCTTCCACATTGCACCAACTACCGCAACTGTGGTCATCCTTAGTAATATTGAGGAGGTTGTATGATTCTTTTTCCCATTATCTCAATCACATGTAGGTTGTGTTTTAAACAAATATATATATAGTTGTCTAGCATATTGTATGGCACAATGCAATATTCTAACCTAGAGTCTACCACGCAATAGTACAGACTTACACATGATCTGGTACCACAAGAAATCACTCATACAAGCAAGAATAGAACATTTTCATACATGTATGTACTTATTTCTTGGAACATCTACCCAAAACCACAAAGCATTCATAGTATTCATACTAGTCTCATCACTTGAAGATGTAAGCATGACTCATTTATAATAGAGACTAGAAAGAAAACAAATAAGGTAAAGTAGAAGCTTCCTCACTTGGGCTGGAGCACTTTCGACCTCTAAATAATGTCCTAGCCAATTCCCGAACCAACGAATCACTGTCCAACATCTACGAATTGAGTCAACATGAGAAAAAAGGATTAAAATCACTCTAAAATTTTTGTCAGGAGGGCGCTAGCCCTTTAACTCTCGACCACTTGCCAGAAGAGGCGCCAAGCAACAGAAATTTGAACATTAGTTTGGTTTCAACGTTCTAGCACCAAAATCATCCAATTTTCACCATAAATAATTTAAAGGGGTATAAATTACATTTCCTAAATCACTTAGATTAATTTCATTACGTGATAAAGAATGACTAAAATTTTATTAGGTCACAAAATAGGGAAATCCTCACCACTAATTCTGACATTTGATTACTTATATGGTCATAACTTTTAAATGATAAAAAATTTTCAAATAAAGCTTATACTAATAGAAAATAGACTCAAAGATCTTTTCAACAGTACAAGATTTGCCAAAAACGGAATCGAGATGAAAGAGATATGACCATTTGAAAATTGCATCTGAACCTCTACACTGGCATGCGCTTGGGCGCTACCTCTGCACCTTCAAACCCCTTTGGCTGCCAAACCATGGCGCCTAGGTGCCCCGATTGGTACCTGGACACCTCGGGTTTGGGCAACCATGGATGAAACTCGAAAATGACTTTATCCTTGCCCAAACTTCTCACTTTTGATCCCAATCTTCCATAGGTTGCTCTAGGATGTTTTTAAGCATGTTAAGACACTTAAAACAACACCAAAAGCTCAGAAATTTGAAGCCACAAACCAAGAGGAAAAGATTTCAAGAAATCATCTAAAATCTCATTCTTTCAATAACTCAAATTTCTTTCATATCCATGTTTAGTTTTCATTTATCATCAATTTAGGACAAACAAAATGCACCAATTTATCAATAGGGACCTTATATCCCATTTCCCCCAAATTTTTCATCATCTAGGGTTTGCCTTTTGAATAAAAGAAGAAAAAGAAGGTAATAATTCACTTACCACAACTCCTAAGTTTCCTTAGCTCCAATCCTCAGTCAAATGCACGGCTGGAAAGT
This sequence comes from Biancaea sappan, assembly GCA_037074585.1. Lineage (NCBI taxonomy): Eukaryota > Viridiplantae > Streptophyta > Magnoliopsida > Fabales > Fabaceae > Biancaea > Biancaea sappan. Next base: position 47,964,149 of record CM073496.1, on the reverse strand, counting down.
TGGAGGAGATGCCTTGTGTAGCATGGCCGAAGAGAGGGAGAGAGGGAGTTTTATAAGAGGCTGTAAACGAAAAATGAAAGGGGGAGGAAAAAGATGGGTGTTTAAGATAATGAGGTGTGGGCCCCGCCTTCATATTTTCACTTTGGTCCCTTTAGTAAAAAAAATCACATTACTTAGGATCTTGTGAAATAATTAGAAGAATTGGTCAAGATTGGAATACTCAACTGTACTTCTATAAAATATGCATCACTTCAGTCCATTTTCACCAAAAAGCCAAAAACTCTACATTCATTCACTTTAGTCCTTCTCGATACACCAAGATCTACTGTAGCCTCAACTTCAATATTCACTAGGTGCCGAGTTCATAATCCCATTCTCAAAAATCCATTTTCCCTTACGATTTCTTATTCTGTGCTCTCTCATGAGTACTCTATGTTTTCTTTTCTTTTTAATTAAATCCCTGCACGTTCTTCTTACACTCTCCACATATATTTTTATTTCTCATTGCAAATCATACTTGCTCAAGGGCACATCTTAGCCCTCATTAAACTTTAGGACCCTTATTTCTTTAGTCGAAGCTCTTTAATTTGCTAAAAATTTTCTTTTACCCAAATTTGCTCACTTTAAACCACATAGTAATACTTGGGGTATTACAAAAAGAAAAGATTATATATACATTATATATAAATATTGGTCCACAAAATATTATTACAACTTTAAAGACTAAAAAAGTATCCCACATAACATGTTCAGAAACACAATCACTCGATACGTTTTCACAGCTCATTAATTTTCTCAATCTTCACATGTTTGTTAACATTTGAAGATAGTTGACAGGTAGCACCATCTTCATCATAGTTATCACTATACCACCTTTAGAAATCCTCTTCATAGGGGTTAAAGAACATGTCCCAAGTTCAAATTCATATATGAATGAATTAATATCTTGTATGCTCATTAATAAGATATAAAGACAAATAAAGACACAACTAAAATTATAATAATTACAACAATGGTTAAAACCTTGGAAGAGTCAACAATGCTATTCGTGTCCATATCTCCGTCGTTTGACTAAGAAGTCTCAATAGTACTTGGGCCACTCGAACTTAACAGCTCAATGTCTTTCATCATACGTGTCACCACATAAACACAACTTACTCCTTTTATATTGAGTGAGTCAACATTAAGCTTGAAGATAAATCGCTTGCCAACAAAAAGATCAAGTTTTTCAGGTATCTAAGTTACATCACTAGATTTCTATAAAAGAAGAAACATATATCATTGTTTAAATATAAACATATCAATGCTATTAATCAACATAATCAACCATAAGGTTAAGCAATACAAATGGAATAAACAAAGTCCAATAGATCTTTAGCACTACACTACAAAAATTTTGAAACCTGACGATAAAAAACAATTAAGGAAGCACTGCATGCATCATCTACCACCATCAATTCAAGTTTGAACTTAACATCACAGTGATAGTGAGCCAATCAATAAAACAGAACACTAATTCAGCTAAAGCAAAATGTTGGATCCAGTGGCAAGAAATGAAAACAAAGACGAACCTAGGAATAATAGCACTTGCGTAGTCATCGCACATCTCACAGAAGAAGTGAAATCCATCAGGCATGACTTTTTTGGTAAATTTCTTACAAGAATTGTAAAACCAACCATATTTTGTATTAATATGGGTGATTGTAGCTACAGTTAAACACACAATCTTCTAGAAACAACCACAAAAGATGAAAAATGATATTAAGGATTTTATTCAAAAAAAATTATATTAACAATTCCATGAATGAAACAATCATGCTGACAATCTCTTTCAAAATGCAAAAAGTCATTAAGGGAAAGGGAAAATTATATCAAACCTCAAGAAGATCCTTTAGATGAGTCAGAGATATCCTATATGTAGATTCAAGCATTATAGAAAGAGAAGAAAGGCTAGACCCACCAGAATGTTAAGCAAAAAGCTGTGACATTTGTTCTGGAACATTTTTTAGCTTAATAATACGTTATTAGTATAAAATGTTAATAAAACTGTATATAAAGTAAAGGCGAACTTTGTAATTAACTGATGTTACCCAGGAAGTTCGAGATTGATTAATAATTTGGAGGCATAAAGTGAATTAGATATACACACTGAACTTGAAAAAAGTAGAGGAATGCTTTTCACTAAAATTACATAATGATTACAATAATTACCCTATAAGAAGAGAAAGTAAAAGATAACTAATAAAAATAACCAGAAAAACTATCGTATCTTGCACCACAAGATGATAACAACAATTGGACATCTTGGATTGTGATTTAAATAGTGATCAAGCTTATCAACAAACTGCCCCCACAATGTACACATAATCTTTATTACTCCTGAAATATATGTATATTTATATATGTAATTGTACACATGTAAAATAGTTTAGAGGACAAAGAATGCAGTCAATAAAAAAATCATAAAGAATATAATATTACTCAGTTTCCTCAAGCTCCACTTCCATACATTTACTTTTGTTCCCATTCTTGCAATTCTCAACGATAGGTCCGTATTTGCTTATCACTCCAATTACATCTGACAAAAATAACATTAACTACTAATGAGAACATTGTAAAACATATATGCATCAAATAATGAAAATAACAAAGAAAATCAACTAACTAATTAAATAATTTTCATCAACAGTACGATTTAATATATTAGTAAAAGAACTGAAGTTGAACAAAGTTTTTGGAATTGATAGATCGTCATCGGCAAGCTAAACATTAGTCAAGAAATGAAAATCAAGTAGAAAGGGATGCCTTGTAGTGCGATAGTCACTGGTGCACTTAACAACAAGAAACATAAACATTACATGAATGTTTCCTTTACTGATCTGACGTCTGAACTTACTGACAAAAGACTTACCTCACATGACCATGAATTCGATCATCTTAAATGCCAGCAAAATGGAATGAAATAATGAATAACCACAAAGGAAGAATAATGTGAAACAACGATTTGCGTAGACATAATCAAAATAATACTTGAGAGTCTTGCAACACCATTTCCAAACTATATACTTCTTTGGGCATGTTGAAGGACAACACAGTCCACATCCGCAGAACGCAGACTCTAATCCTCCTATCATCCTTCATTGAAGTGATATAAGATAGATTATTGAGCTAATGCAGAATAAAAAATGAAAGATGCAAAATTGAATCGCGACAACACTATTTATAATAGAGCAAAATTTTGAATTTCAAATCAAGGCGCGAATAGAAACCTTCCCCATACCATCATTAAGTGCTTCACTAGTTTGTCAACCAATAAAAATATATTGAGGAAAGCATGTGTATCAAAAATGTGTTTAACATGAGCAGTAGTTTAATTGGTCGTAAAGAACGACTAATAAATGAAAGTAAACAAAAATAATAATAGATATGCATCCAAGTCAACATTACTTATAAAAGAAACATTGAAACTATAACATCCCATATTTTCTTTATCTAAGTTTCAAATAATGATAAAATTAAGTTATTTATGTCTTTAGATGCCTATAAGCAAGTAATCAAGGAAAGACATAAAAAAATAGGATAAATAAGCTAGATATAGGAGAAAAATTGTGTTATGAGTGAAATAGTGGACTTCCTATAGCTATTAGTCGACTAATAGCAGTTAAGATGAGATCAAATTACTGATATCTGCAATCAGTCAACTAATGAAGGGCAAATAATTGACTAATTAGACTCTGTAAAGCTGAAATTTTAGGTTCAGTAGCTATCAGTCGATTAATTAAAAACTATTAGTCGACTAATGGGGAGCCATCAGTCGACTAATAGCTTACTGGAGTGCAAAAATAAGTCGGTTTAAATTGAAAAATCAGTGAGAAATTAACTAAAATATCCCTAACATGCCAAGGAAGTTCAGAAATAAGCAAGTAGGGGTAAAATGGGTATTTTCACAATAAAGAAGTTCCCTAGTCCCTTTTAGAGAGAGAGAGAGAGAGACCATTTTCAAAAAAATAAAGAGATGAGAGAGGGGGGAAACGTAAAGGAGAAGAAGAAGAGAGAGAAAGGAGTTCTAGTTGAAGATTTAGCAAGAAAACTACGAAAGGTAAGTTTCCTAGCTTGATTTCTCTAATTTGATGAATTCTAGAGCTTGAGAATTTAAAGAATAGTAATTTTTAGACTAAAAGAAAGAAAATAGAGGAAGAAGTGGTTTGAAATTTGAGAAGCCAAAGGAAATAGAGAGGAACTAGAAAAGAATTTACAAACTTCAGCTCTAGAAGAATCAAAAGTAACTAATTTTTCGTAAAAGCAAGTTATTTCAGTTATTTATCATGCTTTTTGTATGAAATATCAAGTTTTATATTTAAATATTCCATGAATACTTTAGAAAGAGATTTCTTATGAAAAGTATAGCTTAATTCTTCATGGGATGACAGAATCAGAACCTTTCCTCATGGGATGACATAAATTTCTCATAGGGTGTAAAATCCTTATGGGATAACAAAAATTCCTCATAGGATGTATAAATCCTTATGAGATGACAGAAATTCCTCATGAGATGACAAAATTTCCTCATGGGGATGTAGAGTACTTTTCAAAGAAAGAGTTAGAAGTTATAGTGCACTATAATAAAGAATCAGAATACTTTAAATCTATTTTTATATGATAGTTTTTATGTTCATGGAAGTGCGAATTATTTATTGAGATTGTTTTTATGACTGAAATGATTCTTATGATAATTTTGAGACCTATATATGATATTTTATAAATTTTCAAAAAAATCTCATAATTTTAACAAAAATTTTTACAAGACCTATATTACAATTTTCTTATTACATTTTTTCTACTAGATTTATACTAAACTTATACAATTTAAGAAAATTGTAATATAGGTCTTGCAAAAATTTTTGTTAAAATTATGAGATTTTTTTGAAAATTTATAAAATATCCAATTGCATAAAAATAGGAAAATTATTGAGCATTTTGCAATATAAAATTTTTAGTTGGGTAGAGGATGACCAGTCAACTGATAGATGTCTATCGTCGACTAATAGACCTTTGATATGAATATTTCACAAATTCAAGAATTATCAGTCTCCTGCACTCCAAAATCTTAGAAAATTGTAACTTGAAACATAGTACAATCATTTCTCTCCAAAACATGTATATTTCATGACATAATATCAACTATTTTTTGCAAATCCTCTTCTCAATATAACTACAACATAAGAGATTTACATAAAACTCACATATTTTTATACACATATACAAAATATATGTAAGTATCCAAAGGTTTACAAAGGAAGTTGACACAACATCCCATTTGCTATATAACTATTTAACAACTCTGCTAGCTTATTCTTTTGTTTTCTCTTACTTTTCTATTTCGATTCCTAAATTAGTTAGTCATAACATAAAACATGAGATATATAATCTCAAAATGCTGATGTAAATGTATTTAATGACAGTGCTACACTTAATGTGCTTGAGTGGAACTTTTTAGCAGAATATTTAGATGGAAATCATCCGTTTGTTGTTTTCTTGATGTTATTATTATTATATGGATAAAGTAAATTTCAAAAGTTAGCATTTTAAAAAAATTATTAATTAGTTAAGTCTGGGAAAAAAAAGAATGGCTAAAAATTCTACAGTGGCTGTGGGAAGCTATTGTTAGTGTATGTCCCTTGCATATTCAGCATCCAATTTTTAATTTACGGCTTTTTTTTTCCCTTGATTGTTATTGTAGAAACTAAAATTGCCTCTTTGCCATTGATTAATTTTAATTTTATGGATGCTTCAACATCAATCTCTGGCAACGATTATGATGAATCATTATTTGTTTGACTTTGAAAATTAATAAGAGTACTTGGCATGTTTGGATTATTGGTTGTGAAAATTAACAACTTAAATTTAATAGTTATTTAAAAAATAAAAAAATTAAAAATAAATAAAATAATATTTTAAAATTTAGGCAGTTGATTACAAAAATTAATAGCCCATATAAATCAAGAATCTTGCTTGATTTTCAACAATGAATCTATAAATCATTTATACAAATCACTGATTTTGCTCTTCTCCCAAATACTACAGCATATCCTTCCCCAGACAATATTATTTATACGAATCACTTATTTTTATTACAATTGTTAACATAAGAATAAAGTTGATTTAAGGATTTTGTTATCAACGAACAGGTTAATTATTTTTTATTTGAAAAATTAGGTTATTCATCAACTACAATAATAGTTATAATATTTCGACAAAAAAATTGACAATTAATTTTTCCTTCTTTTAATTGCATTTTCCTATTAAAGTTATTCATATTTAAAATTTTATTAAATTTTAATTAATCTAATTGAATTTAGATTGGATCACAAAATTATAAAATTATTTTTGACCTCAAAATTTTTTTTTTCAAAAAACTCGAATCCAATAAGAAAAACAAAAATCACATGTTTAAATAAAAAAATAGTAGCAGTTACATTTTGTAGAAAAAATAAGATAATAATTTTTCATGTATCAATGAATTATCAAACAATTATGTGAGGCACCCGATAAAATTCTGTGTGTGTATATATGCATACATATTTATATATTAAATGAACCCTACATCTGCTTTTTGTTTTTTTTTTTTGTTTCAAAATATTAAAAAAAACTAAAGAGCTTTGAGTAATGTTTGATTGGAGGAAAATGGAGAAGAGGAAAGATTTTTTTTTAAATGACTTTATTTGTTTGAATAAGTTGGAGCAGAAAAGAAAAAAAATAAATATGAAAAATCTGTTTGTTCCTCTTAATTTTTTTTTTGAAAATGAAAAAAATTAGAGGAGAGAAAAATTGTATTAATGTAAAAAGACAGAAATATCTTTAATAATTTTTTAAATATCAAAATTATCCTCTAATCTCTTTTTATTTTCTCTCCCATACCCCCTTTTTTCCATCATTATTATTTGCCTTTTTTGATTAACTTTTATTATTTATGGGCTGAAGCAAATTGGGATAGAAATTTTTTTTGGGACATTATCAATGTTTGAAATAAAAATGATTTTTGTTGTTTTTTCTTCATTTCTTTTTAGCTTTGACACTAAAATGAATCCATAAACAATTAAATTTAAAAGACATTTTTGTATTTTTTGAATGATTATTTAAAATTAAAACAAAAGTAATCAATAATAATTTTTTGAGAAATAGTTTATTTGTTTAGAAATAATTTCTTAACTTAACTTACTTTATTTTACTACATATTTATTTAAAATCAAAGAGATATAATATTAATTTTGTTTTTATTTTTTCGCTTCTTTTTTACAAACTAAACAAACAAAAAATCTATTTTTCCTTTTGTCCCTTCTGTCAAACCGAACAGCCACGAGAGCTTAAAAAATCGAACATACTGTAATAAAACTAGACGGGGGGGATAATTTTTGGAATTGAATTTTATGCAATGACTTACCCGGGCGAGTCCTAAGGCTCCTGTTATTGTTACTTAGCTCTACGACGCCAGACAAAGTCGCAACTATCCCAGTGGAAGTCGTAGCCGTGCAAGTGCAAGCACTGGGGCACTGAATTCATTCTATCTTGTTACTTTCACGTATGAATTGACATCCTCCTTCACAGTCTAAAACCCTAAACTGATTCACATGCAAATTGTTGGATGCAAATGTCATAGACTGCTAGTTGAAATTATCTGATTATTGTTGCAGGAATGGCCAGAAACCTAGTTGGATCTCTGGTGTTGCTTTTGGCTGTTTCGATCTGTCAAGCGGCGACGATTTATGAGCCGATCACTGATTCTCACCGATCCGCGGCCTTAGAGCTATTCGCGCCCATTGATGGATCATATGCTAGGTGAACCAAACCCTAATTAAACCTTTTTTATTCTTAGGACGTTACATCTGTGTTATCATCGGTTATTCCTTGTCTGCTTCATTTCGAGAATGGGAGATTGGTGTGTGTGTAGTGCCGCCAATTACATTTTGACCACAAAATGAAAAAAAAAAATGTTGCTTTTCGGAGATTCTAGTATTTTCTAATATATTAAGATTGACATCCAGAAAGAAAACACTTACTATTTTTCTCTTATAGTTTGGATAGAGAATTTCATGGATGCAAATAAATGAAAACTCTGACAAATGTCGATCCTTCTTTCTCAATCTTCTTTCCTTTATTAAATTATCAATGCGTTGTGTATAGTCTCTTAGATATATTTGAAACGCAAGTCAGCAACTATGCGACAAATGATTTCAAGCGCATTCATAGACATCATAATATGATTTTAACCCTGGCTATTAATTGTCATATGTGATCAGTTAATCTCTTAGTATTTATCCCTTAGTTGAAATTTTATATGACTTTATGTAAGGCAACTAAGTATTGTTGTATTATTGCTTGTCAGTTTAGAAGATACATATGAGGTCTTAAGCGTTTTTGACATTCTTGCAATTGAAAAGAAGCCTGATGTGAGCTCAACTGCTTGTCAGAAAGTATTGGAAACTCTTGAAAAATCATCTCCTCTGAAGGATGTGTTATATGCCTTAAAAGTTAATGGCAAATTGAAATGTAGTGTTAATGAAAAAGTTCTCAAGGTACCTCTATGCTCTATGTTGTTTCCATTGTTTTGCTTGTTGCAGCTTAAATATCATTGCTTATGAAACTTCTTTTGGTATATAAGTCTCAAGATTGATGCTGGTATTTGTTTTATCTTGTAAAGAATATTGCTTCAAGACTTAAAGCCACTATCAATGATGCTAGTACATTGCTTGACTTATACTACTCAATAGGAAGTCTGGCTCGAATAAAGGTAATTCTGAGGATTCTATTTAACTGTGCAAGCAATTATTATTATTATTATTATTATTATTTTCGTAATATTATGTGTTGGTTCCAATAAGTGAACATGTCTCTCTTTTGAGATTTATCTCTTCAAGGCTGTTGCTTATGAAAAGCAATGTAATATTATGTTCCATTATGATGACTGCTTCTGATGGCCCCTCCCCGGGGGTGTTTTTAAGCAGGATCAGGCATCTAACATTGATGTGCTCCTCGCTGATGCTGATGGGACTTTTCAATCAATCAAGGTGTGTTTCTATAAGATGTGATCTAGGTTTGCTTTTGGATAAATATCATTGTTGCTGGTATAATGTCGTAGCGGGAGACTAGTATATAAGAACGAGACCCCATATTACGACAATTTCATTTGCCGCAATCACAATTCAAACTTTCAAGAGGAAACTTGAGAAAATGTCATGTATTATTGGCAGGCTCTGAGCCAGAGTGATGGAAGATGGCGCTACAGCCGTGATAATCCAGAGTCTAGTACTTATGCTGCTGGTAATTATATGTGTTGATATTGTATTCTCTCTTTAATATCTGGTTTTTTGATTGAAGCTACTATGGGCCATGGGATCCCTGAATATATTGTGTATTATACTGACAAGTGATAACTTTTTTTTAACATTTATGTTACAGGATTAGCACTTGAAGCATTTGCTGGAGTGATATCACTAGCGTCTTCTGAAATTGATCAGTCTAGGGTAAAGTTCTGGGTCTTTAAAATTTATGCTTCACAACATTAAAACTCATGGAGATTGGAAAATGTCCAGAAGTTCATGTAGATAAAACTACTTGCACTATAATAGTTTCCTATATTAAAACATTTTGGTGAAGCTTCTGGACAGATTCACTGGCAAATTAAATGGCAGCAGTTTCTTAACTTGACTCTTTTACCAGTAGTCCATCTTATCTGGAAATTCACTATACTTAGTTAAGCTTTGAAGTAATTATCATTTTCATCAGATATTCTAACATTTCTCATCAAACAACAACAACAGATTGTGAAGTGTGAACTGACTATGAATTTGATCACTGGGGCATAGTGAAACTAATAAAACCAAAGATTGGCAAAATTAAAGCAGCCCTTGTTAAGGGGCTTAAATTGAATCTCACCAGAAACTTAATCACACACTCTGTGTTGTGAAATTTGTTGATTATCTTCCAATGGTGCTTCTGTTCTCTGATAAATTGTTTAAACATATCTAATCTGGGCATTTCTATTGGTATCTCATATAATCTCCTAATTGGCAGATCAATATGGTGAAAAGTGATATATTGAAGCTCTTTGACAGCATTGAGAAACATGGTATGTGTGGCTTTCTAATACATCATTTGAAGTTCTCTTTGCTAATAATTATTTAATAATTTACAATTCTGTAGCACAGATGTAGTGGCATGCTGTCCTTTTATAATGCTTATTATTTTAAGATGATGGACTCTAAACTGTTCATTATGTTAGTGCATTTTATGCTTGATTAGAATTATTGTTTATGTTATCCTTTTCTTGTTTTCTTTTTAATGTTGATTTAACTATGTTTATAGGCATCCCTATAACTTGTAAGACTCTATTGGTCACTAGTTTTTGTCTTGTGGGTTTCTATTACTTTTTGTCTTGTGGGTTTCTATTACTTGACTCTCTTAGTCTGTTTTCTCTGCAATGGGACCTTGTTGATGGTGCTCATGTTAATGTCTTTTAATGAACTACATAGTCTGGAGACTGAAGGGAATAAGTGCACCTCTTAAATTGCCTGTATCCTAAAGGGCTGCTGTTACGGATGGGTGTGAGCTTCTCTTGTAGGTTTGAGTATGAGTTGGTGCCTGTTTGTATTAGTGTGGTTCAGTTTTACAGAGTATTGTACTACCATATGACATAAAGTGCCTTAATGTAAGACACTTGTAGATTGTGAACACTTCTATCCCATATTCCTTCTAACTTCTAATAATTTTATCACTTGTTCTATATGCTTGTTATTGCTTTTACTGGTCTTGCTGTTGTTTAACGGTTATACTTCATCATAATGGTCTTAGATGAGCATGTTGTCTATTTTCAGATGATGGAACCTTTTATTTTGATGAGAAAATTGTTGGTGGACATGAGTACCAGGGTTCCCTTTCGACTACTGCTTCAGTTGTTCGAGGACTCACAGTATTTGCTGCTGTAACTTCTGAAGAATTAAATGTGCATCAAGTGTCAAGAATTCTTTTTCTTTATTTTTAATTTCACAGTCTATTAAGAATTTCTATTAATGCTTTGGCTTTGCATTTCCAGCTTCGGGGGGATAAAATATTGGGTTTGGCAAAATTCTTCCTAGGCATTGGAATCCCAGGAGATGCAAAGGAGTTCTTCCATCAAATAGAATCATTAGCCTTTCTAGATAACAACAGGTGATTCCTTTTTAAAGGCATTTTACTGTAAAATTGCTGTTTTATGGTATTATTTCATTTATCGTATGTTTCTTCTTTTCTTATTCATTTGCCTCTTCATTATATCTGAAAAATTTATACAAACCAATTTTCTTATGGTGGTACTGTAGGGTTTCCACCCCATTGATATTGTCACTTCCTACAACTGTTTATTCGTTGACCAAGAAAGACCAGCTCAAGGTATCTTCCTGAGTTAGATTCTTTACATCATTGTCTTGGTAGTATGCACTTAAGTAGCTCTTGGGATTTGGGATATAATGAGTTATTGGCTGTTATGTCTAAGACAACTGTTTGGGTATCAGTCCTGGAGCCTAGTTCCAGTGGAATATATTTTAGCGCCTCATTTTTTTTTTTCCTCGGTCTCAGGCACCCCCATAAGCTTACACTTTTACTGGGTTTTCCCTTCACTGTCAGTCATTTGCTGTTGGGGAGGTTGCATCTGCTTGACTCTACTAAAATCTTGCGTTTCTGTTGTGGTCTCTTTACAATCTTAGATTTGCAGTTGTGCACTATTGCTGCTTGTTATTCACTGTTGACGGAATATAACAAATGTATATTGCAAAATTAATCAGGTTAAGGTGAATACTTCACTTGGTTCAGCTGCACCACCTTTAACAGTTAAACTTGTCCAAGCTTTCAGGACTGGTTCTAAGGGTTCATCTATTATTGAGAGCAAGGTGAGCAATGCCTTCTTTCCAGGAGCGTGGTTGCTTGAGATTTTTCCCCCTCATAAAACAATTACTTCTTTGCAGGATTCTTTTTTTTTTTTTTTTTTTGGGTATCTGGTTTGTTATACTTTCCATTGTCTGACTGCTCTGCACATTTTGCATGATACAGGAGCTCCAGTATGACCCAAAAAGTGGACTTCATGTCTTGGATGTTTTCCCAAAGAGTGTGGATGTGGGAACTTATACGTTTGTTTTTGAGGTATTTCTGTTTATTTAATTTAGTTATTTGTTTTCCTTGTAGTCGCATGAAGGTATGTTAATATATGTAAAACTGCTTTTGTAGATGGTGCTTCAGGGATCTGATAATGACAAAGTATATGCTACCGGAGGTCAAATTCATGTGCCGATATATGTCACTGGAATTATTAAAGTTGGAAGTGCAGAAATTGCTGTTCTAGACAGCGACCTTGGAAGTATTGAAACCCAAAAAACGTATGTTCCTATTTTTTGTTGGAATGTTTGAACTGTAATATTCAGGATGCTACTCCTGATTTCGCATAAGTGATTTAGTTGCTTGTCATTCTATTTTATGTTTTAAGTTTAAATATGATACATGGGAAGTGCTGTTTATCTTTTAATGACTTTTTTTGCCTATGTTTTTAATTTGCATTTGCATTCCTACTTCCCTATCCAGGCTAGATTTGTCTGGAAATAATGTTGTTTTACTCTCAGCTAACCACCTGCAGAAGTTGCGTTTGTCTTTTCAATTGACAACGCCACATGGTCATGCTTTTAAGCCGCATCAGGTTAATAGTTACCCTAGACCTTCTGAGTGAATTTTATTCAATTTTTGGTTTATTGAGGATTATTTTGTTCTGCAGGCATTTCTTAAGTTGAGACATGAGACAAAGGTTGAACACATCTTTGTGGTCGGAAATACTGGCAAGAAGTTTGAGATGATTCTTGTTAAGTATCTTTTATTATACATTTTATAATCTAGGTTCTGAGTTATCCTCTACCTTTTTTATTTTTCAATTTGTTATATCGTCTATTAAATAGCTATTATGCATGTGCTGAATTCGTATACTGTCCATAAAGGTCACTTTATTCTCATTTTAAATTAAATAGTTTTTTTTTCCTCACATTTTGATATTTTGGTTGTAGGATTTTCTTGGCTTGGTGGAAAATTTTTTTTATCTCTCAGGAAGATATGATATTGAGCTGGCTGTTGGTGATTCTGTCATGGTGTCTGGCCCTACAAGCTCTTTCTTTAATTCCTTTCTACCCAATTATACTGGCCATCTGAGCTTTTGGTTTTTTTTAAAAATTTTCAGGAGAACTCTTTCTTGCGGCCTCTTGGCCATGTTGAATTGGATCTTCCTGATGCACCTGAGAAGGCACCTCGTCCTCCTCGTCCACCTGTTGATCCTTATTCAAGATGTGGACCCAAAGCAGAGATAACCCACTTATTCAGGGATCCTGAAAGGCCACCACCCCAGAATCTCTCTCTAGCTTTCTTGAGTTTGACCCTTTTGCCACTGATTGTGTTTTTGATTGGTGTAAGTCTTATTATAATCCTCGTTAATCATGTTTTTGGTGATTGGGACAAAATATGCTGGCTGGTAAATCCAAGTTATCGGATAATCTGGGTCTGAATTGGAGGGTCTTATTCTAGCATCCCTCTATAACTCTCCTCAATTAAGGTTCTTTACATTTCTTCTACTAGGGAAATGGAGATGAATAAATTTTTTCTTTTGGGGTTCTTGAAGCGCCAGTTAGGAGAGTTGAGCAGATAGTTTGGAGCCCTATGAAAAAAGGTCGAGGAAGACCAAAAAGGACACTTAGAGAAATTATTGAACGGGATCTTTTAGTAAATGAGATATCTAAAGAGTTGGTCATTGATAGAGCTCAATGGCGTCGTGCGATCCATGTAGCCGACCCCACTTAGTGGGATAAGGCTATGTTGTTGTTGTTGTTGTTTTGTTGTTGGGGTTCTTATATGTAAAATTGTAGCAGACAGAAAGTGTGGGGATTGTCTGCACTAGTGTCCGACGTTGTTGAAATGTTCTAATTACTTGTAGTCTTGTACAAAATTGTTTTTCAGCTGCTTTATCTTCTCTTGGTTTGGTTAATCTTCCTGAGGGGTAGTTAACATTTTTCCTTTTTTTTTTTTTTGGTTTCATTTACAGCTATTACGCTTAGGGGTGAACTTGAAGAATTTCCCTACTTCACCATTACATGCAACATATGCTGCACTCTTCCATCTTGGCATTGCTGCAGTTCTGTTGCTTTATGTACTGTTCTGGTTGAAGGTATGTGCGTGCTCTATTAATTCATATAAATTACTGAACGGGGACCTCTTGACCATGTTTAGGTCAGTTTCTACTAGGCGGTAATAAAAATCATTTGTACGCTAGAGGTGGTCACTATCAATGAGAAGGGTAATTTCCTGTAACAATGATACGTGACATGCTTGACTAGCAGGCTGGCGACTTTGATCAGTGATGAATATTGGTGGAATATTTGATTGTTTTTTTCCATTTTTCTTCTGACAGGGCAATTAAGTCCAACCAATTCCATAATTTTCTAGCTGAAGTTGTTGTATTGTGTATTTACATTCTTGTTCTTGTGCAGCTGGACCTGTTCATCACACTCAAAACACTAGGTCTTCTGGGAGCCTTTGTGATGTTTGTGGGACACAGAACTCTTTCCTATCTTGCTTCTACATCAGCCAAGTTGAAGTCTGCTTGAGTAAAAGGGAGAATCTCTATTTAACAAGAGATGACAAGAAAACGAGTTTCCTAGAATGGAATCGTACTAATCCAATTTTGTAGAACCTTTGTATTAGGTCATGACGATTTAGAGAAACTAAAACTCGTTGATCTTGCTGTATTCCCAGTAAAGAGCCCTTGCGAACCACCTCCACCTGTGTTTTTAGCATGTTCAAAGTTGCCTTGACAGTTCGGTAAGCATAGCTTTTCTTGAATATTATGCATTTCGGTGGCTATCTATTCTCCTAATATCCTAGCCATGTCCACCTGTCACCATGCATTGGTGTAATTTATGCTTGGATATTATCACTAAGTCTTTATAACGGTGGACAATTAATGACTGGATCTGAATATCGCTTGGGCCCCTGTTTAATTTTTAGAACGGGTCCTCAAGAATGTTGTAGTCTGTTACAAATGGTTACTTTAACTCATTGGTTAAAAATACGAAACTTGATAAGGAGGATTAATTGGCGTAAATGGGTTGCGTGTTGAAATCTTAATTCGAGGTTCTTGAGTTCATCTGTGCTAAGTCATGCAATTCCAGGCTGTTCCAAGTAATTTGTGGTTGAAGGCTTTTCAACTGGCAAGAAATCCACCTTGTAAAGATTGTACAGGATATAAGTTGTTTATGGTTCTCGTATATATCTTTTAGTAAATTAATGTCAAAAGTTTCCAATGCTTGTGGGTCCGAAGGTTAAATCTTAGGAGTCAATCTGAACCATTTTATTCCCAAAAATACCCAGGATATTGCCCGAGAATATTATTAAAATCAAAATAGCCTTTTTTTTTTTTTATGTCAATACATCAGGACTGGACTTTCGATCAAGTTAAAGGAGTGTCTTGTTCTGGTCTTTTTCAAAATAGAATATTTATCGAAGTAAAACCTAGGAGATACAGACTTTGACATTTGCTACCTAAATAGATTCTACGAGCGTCTTGTTTCTCAGGAAAACCAAGGCAAAGAAGAAAGATGATGGAAACTGAAGGTGTTTACGTTCGATAATTGGTTATTCGTTGAGGCTGAAGGTAAGAGAGGTGTGGGGTTAATATAGAAGGTAGAAGCAGAAACTAAAATTACAGAGGGAGCAGCCATGCCTACAACTTATTGTTCCCGACTATTTTTCTTTTCGGAAGCAGAGGGCATGGCTGTAACCCTGTAACCCTATTAGATGCAATTACTATGGACCGTGCATTGCAGAGGCAAAGCACTGGCTGATTGGCCCATCACTTGATTGCAATCTACTATTTCTCTCCATGTGTTGTAATATTTTGTTTTCTTGACTTGACGTCGAACAAATGAATCATACCTCATTTGTACCCTTTTTTTTTTTTTTTAAACTAACACCCTGAGGAAGCGAGCTTCGCTTTTGTTGATAAATTTTCTTTCATTTTCATACTTGATATGAAACTCAACATCGAATATGAATGGATCTGGCAATCTTCATTTAGAATATTAAACATAGCATAGATGGAATATTCTTCTCTACAGATGCGACGGGACAGACGATCCTTATCCTCAGCATATCATGTATATATATATATATACACATATACACACACAAAGTAAAACTCTTTATGAGTGTCGGGCAAGGTCTGCATTTTTTTGAAGGCCTTTTAATGGGAATTTGATGTAGATATCAATTTCTTGAGAGACAGATTGTTTTCAATAGTTAAATTATCTTAAAATTTGTTTGTATTTTTAAAAAAATTATTTCGGACAGATTTCTCAAAGAAGTCCAAAGATAGCATTACCCCTTTTTCATGAGTTTTTTTTTTTTGGTTATTATTAGATATATCTTATAGTTTTTATATATAAAACTCAACACCCTAAAAAGTCACTATTTCATACCATTTATTTATATATAATTCAAACTACGTTATGTATGGTCCCAGAATTTGGAGATGCGACACGTTGAATCAGAAATTTACTTTTATTCGACCACATGGTTGTTTCTTAGTGACGTTCAAGACTTCTGGTATGTGGAATTGTGTTAGTGCAGGCACGCTTAGTCTTTTAGGCGTGATGGCAAATTTTTTTTTAAATATAATTTTCAATCTCATTTTCATTCTCTTTCTTTTTCTTATGTGTCATCACCAGGTTTTTATTTCAAGAGAAGACTTGTAGTTTTTCATAAAATATAGTATGGGTAAAATTCTTTGAAAAAATTAATCATTTGAGTTGTGAAAAATATATAATTATTTTTTTAAAAAATATACAATTATCATGTTTTGATTGAATTACTTAATAGTAAAGATATAAGAATTTGTACATAATTTTTCACTTTTATTTTAAGCCCTAGGTTAGGTCTAAGGGTAGGCTTATCCAGCATATTCCTTTGATTCGTTTGATGGTTATGAATTTTGTTTAGTTTAGTTAGAGGAGCTGAGAGAATTAATTAAGCCATTAATATATATATGAACATAAATAAAGAAAATGTTTGACCCATTAATTATATGGAGCATTCCCATCAGAAGAGAGGTATCCTTGAAAGGCGATGGTTGAGTAAAAGTGCAGATTCCTTACTCATTGTCATTTGGTTACAGAGGCAATTAAATTGACATTGATTTGATTAGGTAATTCAATGTATTAGACTACATTATCCACTTTTATCAAATTCTTTGATATGGTTTGGTGGTTCAGGTCTGACGAGCACCAATGTTCATGTCAGATATCAATGTACCAACCATTTAGGAACGTTTTTCATTAAGAAAAAAAAAAAAGGGAAGATCAGAGTGGATAATATCTTTAAAATTTAAAGGACAGTGAAGAAAGATTAGCCATAAAAGGAGAATGAAGAAATTTAAGAGGACGAAGGTACATATATGTGATTATGTCATTATAAGTTTTGTTTATGGTCACATATGTGATTGTTAGGGAAGATACTTCTAGATGTGTGATGTCACAACATGTTAATTAACTGAAGATACCTAATGGATCAAATTAGTGTGTCATCTTCAAGAATTATTGAATGACGTACAAGATTTTTTTTTAAGAAAAATCTAAAATATAGTAAGGGAAAGTTTTAAGTCGAGGGATCTCGTAACAAAAGAGAAGTAAAATAAAAGTAGGAATTAAGGGTAGAAAATAACTTTTTTTTCCCCTTAAAATAGTCATTGGTAGCTGTATATCGTTTGCCATTCAAATCTTCTAAACTATATATAAAGAGTGCAATGGATGTTCAAAAAAAAAAAACGAAGGAATCTAAAGAAATGCATCTAATTTTTTTTTCTTAAAAATAATAGGAAAGTGATGCCCAGTATTTTGGATTAATTATATATGGGATCCAAATAAGAATCTGGTTGGGCAGGTCCATCGTTTTCTTCTAGTGGTAGATAGCTTGTCCACCTGGTGCTTCTGAGTTTGTCAGGTTATGCCATGTTCATTTGATGGATTGGTTCATAAATTAGAATAATGCCGCGTGTGCTTAATTAATAATTGTAAGCAACCTCTTCTCTTCCAGCTCGGTTTCCTCTCTCTAATTAATCATTAATTAGTACTACTCCAACCTCCAAACACACTGTTTTCATCTAATATCTTTCATAGTTTTTTCCCATTTTTTTTTTAAAAAAAACCAAGTGAGAGACACCCAACTAACGCTTGCTCCTTAATCATTTTTTGATTGCAAAATAAAATTAGATACCTTGTTTTACACATAATATATATATATATATATATACAGGTTAAATAATTATTTTAGATTTGTCTGTGTGATGGACTAATCCTCAACCAATCATTAAACTCAAAAATTAGGTGGATAAAGGGGAATTGATACCACAGGAGAATTACTCGCTTATATATGTGTGTGCGCGCGCGTGTAAGTATATGCAGCTTTAATTAAAATAGTTTTAATTAATTAATTGCCACGTTAGATCTATATATAGTCCCACATTTGGTGCGTGTATACATATATACCTAGCTTTTTATATGAAAGGTCTAAAAGCCAAGCACCCAAATGAAGATGCCCGGCATCTGTCAAGTCCTGTTAAAGATATATATTAAGATTACGTTTAATTTCATCTACATAACCATAACAAGATATATATATATATATATATATGCTAGCTACATAATTTTCACCAATAATATAAAGAGGAAAGATAGGAAGGTACGAAATAATGCATGTATCTGTAAATAATTATGCTGTTTTGTTTCGTTTCCCTGCAGCCACAATACATTGGACAGATTCGGATTGAAACTTCTCAAACTTGTGATTTCCATGACCAACTGAGACAACACATTAATCGTCTAATTACATCCACTGAATTCCTTGGCCAAGTTCTGTGGGAACTCAATCAAACCCCTGATGTTTAACTATCAGCAATTATCCGAAGTTGGAGTTTCAATGCGGTCTTGATTAATTATGAGCAATAATGTGGGCTTGGAGGGCCAATAATTTGAGAAATAGTGTGATTGATGGTAGGTACAGTGGCGACGATTGATGGATAGAAACTGTGACAAATTCTGTGGTTTTTGTCAGCGTCCAAATATGTGACAGCCAAACATCACTTGACACTTGCGTTTGTTGCAGTATGTAACTATATCTCTAACTCCTATATAAGATTGATCTTAATCATATGATTGAATTTTTAGTGTGTAACTCAAATGATCAGTTCAGATTTTTCTTCTTCTTCACTAGACTTAGTCATTCAATCTCAACGAAGCATTCTTAATTCCTAACTTATGGGTCACGGGTTTCTACGTATCACTTTCATATATATATATATATATATATATTATAGCAGCCATCTTATTCTTTTATCTACATATATAATTGGAAGATAAATAATGATATACAAAAATGTTAATACCTATCTTAGTTGTTGGCTTTAACTTTTGGAAGAAGTCATATATGTGTATCATGTGAGTGTGTGTTGACAATATCTAGTACAAAATTGTCATTTTATTATCGGACATTGGATTATCATTAATTAAATTAATTATTGGAGACTCTTTAGTGTCAAAATGGTTCTTTAGAAAAATATATATTTTTTTTTGCGTCATTTATATGAGGGTCATGCATTGTCAAGTTTGTCAATTCACTCAGTGCTTTACATGACTGTAAACTCTATTAATTGATTGTTCCATTGTTGCCCTTTCTATGTAACATTTTCTTTTTTTTTTTCAATGGCTTTATGTTTTTTAAAAATTAGACAACTAATAACTTAACGATCTAAGATATTTATAAGGTGATCGACAAGCTTCGTTCATAAATAATTATTTTTGGCATATTTATCCACCAATTATATATTGAAATCAAAATTTCAGTACTAAAGTGCACCATAATTTAGATGTTGATTCTTCATCATATTGGATTCGGGCAGCACGTGAACCTAATTATATATGTTTGCTCACCAGCAGACCAAATTACCCAAACTCATCCAAAATTCAACTTTAGTTTGCCTGAATAAAGCAGGATTCCAAGTTATAAAAGTAACTTAAGCTGTTACATAAAATAATGCTACGCTACTATACGTTTACATCTCACTGTCATTGTATTAACAAAACGAACTATATATATATATATATATATGCTATCACTTAAACAAAATTTAATTTGTCGACCCACTATAATTAACTGGTGCATTGAGTTCTTTTTTACTGCAAGTGAAATTCCTTATTATTTCAATAATTTAGAGAGAGATTTATAAATTAGGATCATATAAATTCTCATACGTATTGATCTCAAAGTTTGAACTCGAGTACTAAATGAAATACATTTCCTTAGCCAGTAACCACTAAGCTAAGCCAACCATTAAGACTGAAAAGAATTTGAAGTAGTGATCATATTCATATCTAATTTTTAAATGTTGGTATATCAAATGTATGGCAACAGCTAGCAAGATATATACAACCAAAAGGTGATCGAGGGGTTCGCTCCCATATCACCAACAAATAATGCAAGAGTGGTATATAAAATTATAGAGTAGACCTATCAATCAGTTCCACGTAACTAAATGTTGTCATTTATTGAATTATATTGTGGGTCATATAATATTTTCCTCATGAAACCACCCAGAAATTAATTACATATCCTAGCTAGGTTAATAACAATAATACAAGCATTGTTCTGTTCCTATAACTCCTACAGATATTCTCTTTCTATATATCATTTTCTGTCCATCTTCTTCTTCTTCTTCTTCTCCGTTTCTATTTTCTCTGTACATGTGTATCTCTGTGATTTCTCTCTCATTTTCACTTCCACCGCAAAATTGGAAGCTGCCATATATATTATTTTGTTTGCATATACATGCAACTTTCATCCTCAATATATAAATAAAATATAGTGATCTTATATTCGTTTTCATATTTACTGAAGTGCTATACATCCATGGTCTCGTCACGTAATCAAAAGCTAGCTAGCTCTAGCGCGTTTGGCTAATTATTAATGTATTTATTTTCTCAACCTGTGGTCAAAAATCTGACTTAACATGGGTTGAGCTTAACCATATTTTATATAATTAATCCAATGATTGTTTAGTTTCATTATAGAAAATACATAATGTTCGTGTTAAGCTGCTTAATGATGCCCAATCATATATGAGGTCTTTATACGTGAGACGATGCTTATGCTTGTAGAAATCAATTTCCTGCGTATTCAAGCTATCACGAGAATCTTAAGATGTGGCTTCATATATATTTCCCCCTCATTTTTATTTTCAATTTGTAAAAATCGAAAACGACATAAAGTCTTAAATTGTGGGTCTGTCTAACTAATCATTTATCCACTTGTTTATGTGTGCCTTCTTATTTTAAAAAGTTATTGAAGAGCACTGTTTAAAATTCCTTATGATGGTGGATTTTCCCTGCAATATTAATCAATATAAATATATTATTAAATGGCATGCAATACTAGCTTTGTTGACAAAGAGGTGGCTGGTGATTCTAAAGCCTGGTACTTTCTACCAAAAAAAAAAGCCTGGTACTTTTCTCATAAATAATGTTATCTACAAGGATTTAATTAGAAATCAAATATATTCACCCAACTCTTTTGTTTTTATAATTAATCCACGGAAACTTTTGAGTGAGCAATTAATGTGACAAAACTAACAATGGCAAGTCGTCATCTATCAAACTGAGTCGTTTTCTGATTTTGGTAAATGAAAAATAATTTAAAAACCTTCACCTTGCATGCGTTTCAAGTTTTTCAACCAATTTTACTTTAAGTAATTTCAATAAAATAATTTGCTTGTGAATTTATAACACTGAGCTATGGCCTTTTTTTCTTCAATCACATAATCACATAAATAGAGCACAATAATGTAAAATAGGGGAAAAGTTTCTTTCTTGAGCTCCAAGTACGATAACTATTTTGGTTTGATTTCTTCGAAAAGCAACTTACTTTTCGAAGATAAAGTTGGGTAAAAGCAATGGCTACTCATTAATTAACGATCTAATCAGAAAACTGAATTTCAATATTTTATTATTAAAAAAAGTGTATAAACTTATCTTTCCAAATTAAAGAGGTTTTTGTGGAAACAAAGTGCAAAAGATGGCCACATTTATGGTTAAAGTTGATTTCGAAACGTTATCTCATTAATATATTTTGGTTTATCAGAATCGTGGAATCCGTTGCTATTTATCAATTTATAAAGCAAATCGCTATCCTATGCTTCTATTCCGGAAGCACTTGCCACTTGCCACTAAAAGTATCTAAACACTTTCTCTCTTGTCCCTCTCTCTTTGTCTCCCACAGAAAATCTATCTCTCTCTATCTGTGTGTGAGAGAGAGAGAGATTTAATTTCCACCAAATTTGCTAATAATGATAACAACAACAACAGCAACAACAATTGTTATCGTTATTATTATCAGCTGAGAATGTTTGTGACTGCAAAAATATGAATTACTTTGATTAGCAGTTGAGCTGCATATGCTCCAATCTCCATGTATGTACTCTTTTCATTAAAAATAGTGTTTTTAAGAAAAAAAAAATGCACAGGAGATTAACGTATATTATCTTTTTGTACTAGGAAATGAAAGAGAGGAGAAATGAATGTTTTTAATTATTAAGTGATTAGCTGTGTATTAATGAACTAACGAGCATAAAACAGTTAAAAGATTTGATTGTCACGCAAATCTTAGGATAATCATTGTATATTGGTTCTTAAAAAGTAAAAAAATAGCCTGAAAGAGCACACAAATAATCTCGTGGGCCTTAAAGTGATGCTGACAATGGTACCCTACATGAAAGAAAATTTAAAAGAAAAATAAACAGGTTAGGCCCGTCGAACTGGGAGAATGCCACGTGGGTACTCGTACAGATTCACAATCTAATTAACCCTAGGCCCCACTTCAAATCAGAGCAAATAATAATTACTACACAAATCATGCAAATTGGAAAAAGAAAGGTGATATATATATAAATATGTATATATGTGTGTATGTAAATATTTATATCAAAACACTAACTACATTTTAATTAATTTGTTAATTTGAGTTGAGTTAGATCACATAAATATATAATTTTTTTATTGTTAATTTTTTTGTTGATAATATTCAAACTTAAATTTTGTTCAAAGAAAATAAATATTGAGCTTAAAAATAAATATTGATCTTAAACCAACTAAGTTGACGTGGAAATATATACATACATATTAGTGACAGTTTATAGGCTATGTCAGATTCTAATCCAATAAACTATATATAATTATATATATATAGACATATTTGTGCAAAGAGTTAGCCCTTAACTTATGCAAGTAAAATTAGGACTTCTGAAAGGACAAAGAGTTGAAAGAAGGGTTGAAAAAGAGAGCGTAATTGGCCAGAAAGAGAGAAAATCAATCAAACGAAAGAAGAAGAGATTAAAGGAGGAATATGAAGCCGTCACTCATTCTCCAACATCATTCTACTCCTATTTCTCCGCCTAACAAAAGTTCCATTATTCCTTTGGAAAAAAACCCTAACCCTCATAATCATTATATTTGTATTATCTTTTTGCTTTGGTAGGGATATATAGTCATAATTTTATTTCAGATTAATAAACTTATACGTCAAACCCTGTCCATGACGTCGTCTTCGTGTTCCTTCATTATGTGGAATCACATGTGTCCTCCCAGATCAACCGCGTGCTCTCTTCCCCGTTGATTCAGGGTTTTTATTTGCCCTACTTATTATTATCAGTATCACCCCTCTCTACGTCTTTTTCATATTTCAACATTTTGCGACAAAATCTTGACCCCGGTTTTTTTTAAAAAAAATTAGTGTTAAGTTAACAGTTTCCCTGCCTTGATTTTCGTAAATTTTGTTCGTTTTATGGTTTGATTGGTCCAGAGGTTAATCTGAACTTACATTAATCTCACTGATTCTGTCCCATTAAATATAATTTCGTATAACTGTCTCATCCTCCATGCCACATATATAAGTTCGTGACTTGGTATATATGGGACCACTCGTTGTTCCCCATTAATTTTATTTCTTACAGTGGTGAAAAAGACACATCATCTGAATGGGCAAAGTGACCAATCTCACAAGTAATCTTGCTATCTATCTATCCATCTATCTATCTATCTATATCTATATATGTATGTATAGATATATATCTTTCCTTCATTTATTATTTTTATTTTTATTGACATTAATGTTGGATAAGTCTTTTCTCCCTTCTGTCACGCTCATATTAATACATTCCGAGCTCTATTATTATTTTTCCTAGCAGAGATTAATTAATCCTTAATGTGCTATACAACACATGATATATAAAACTATGTATATATATATATGTATATGGAGACCCCAGTCCCGTCATCATCCTCCACACACACTTTCCTAATTATTATCATTTATTTACATGATATATAAACATGCATGTTGGGACAAATATCTTTTTTGTCCTCATTTACATTATTATTGCCTACCTTACTGCATTTCTTTCCTCATCAGTACCCACAGCAGAAACAAAAAGTAAAGCAAATCACAGAAAGGAAATTTCAGTTTTTTTTTTCTTTTTTCAGATAAGTGTAAACAACAAGTTTAGATGGGGCCTTAGGTGCTTCATCATCAAGGACCCCATATCAGAGACAATATGGCTGCCCCACAAGTCGCATAGTTCCAACTTCCAAGCTATTCTTTGTGATCCAAAATGGAACAGATGGAATTTCCAATTTCATGATTAGAATTAAATTCAATTTCCAGCTATCAAATTGAATTATTTAATTTCTGTTTTTTTAGAGCCGTGTGGCCATGCATGTTCTGGGATCTGCAGATGGATCAAATGGTTCACGTGCTTCTCTAATAATTGAATCTTGAGACTTCAATTAATTGGGAAGCATGGGCACATAAATTGGCTGCTTCATTAAAAAGAATAAAAATAAAATTTTGTGTTCAGTTAACTGATGGATGATTTTCTTATATAGTCTAACAAATTTTCCAACCTTTTTAAATGTGGTTTGTGACGCTATGGCACATTTTATATGTTGATAATAACCTAACAATAGCACAAACAGATCCGCCACTCCCATTTGTCTTTTATAATTTGGGCCAATTTTTGTTAATGTATAGAGTCGTAGACAAAGATTGAACATATATACAGAGTGTCGGACAAAGTATTGAAAAAAAAAAATTGATCTAGATTTTGGGATATTCTATAAGCAATTACCTTATTCAACGAACCTGGAAATCTCTAATAAAATACGAAACCAAAGCCAGAAAAGTGTTGGACTATAGCTAGTGTACTAAACGAAACAACAAAAGTTGATCAAACATCATTAATAAAGAAAAGTAAATGACAATAAAATCATAATAAAATATTGCCCATTTGATATATATATATATATATATTATAGTTTCTTTATTAATTATTACCATTATATATAAATTTCAATATAGGTGGATTTTGTGCGCACCTGTGATAGGCGGTACCGCAAGATATTGTTTTCTAAATAAATTTACCCTTCTAAAAATATGGGGGAAAACTTTTTAATAATGCAAATAAAAAAAGGGGTATTTTGGAGGGTTTCAGGGAGATTTTTGCTCTGGCTTTTTTGTCCCATGTGTATGATCATGATCCGCATATATCAATAATGTTGAAGGCTTATTAGGTAGAGAGAGATTTCTTGTAACTTTGGTTTTTCTTGAAACTTCCTATTATAACTAACCAGTTACACAAGCATGGCCCTGCTGCATTAATATTATCGTAGTGATTAACAAATTCTAAATGCCAAAGTCTCTTTAATAATGACATCTCTCTCCCTAACTATGTACTCGTATATATATATTCGGGGGCACCAACCTTTCTGCCTCTACCCCCTTCATATATATTCCAAATACCCGGAGCAGAAGTATATATACACGCATATATATATATTCGAGGGTACCAACCTTTCTGCCTCTACCCCCATCATATATATTCCAAATACCCGGAGCAGAAGTGTATATATATATATATATATTAATCACAGAGCTTCTTTTATAGATTATCTATCCATATCCGCCTTAATTCCTGTCAAATATTTCGAAGATCAAGATTCCACTTCTTGATCTCGATCTCTGATCTCTCTAGCTATCGATCTCTTTGGTTGTTTTCCTGAAAGAGCAAAATCATGGGTCTCAGAGACATTGGAGCTTCACTTCCTCCTGGGTTTCGTTTTTATCCGAGCGATGAGGAGCTGGTGTGTCATTACCTGTACAAAAAGATCACAAATGAGCAAGTTCTCAAGGGTACTCTCATCGAAATTGACTTGCACACTTGCGAGCCATGGCAGCTTCCCGGTATGTATAAATATATATATATATTTGTTTCTCTTCTCTCATCTTTCCTTCTCCTCCTCTTTCGTCAATTTGTTCGTGAAAATATATGTTTTCTTTTATTTTTTCAACAATATATATGGCATGGCATAATTCCTTGGCCGAAAAGATAGACTATAGTCCTGGCCTGCCCGTGAACCAGATAATTTGTATAGTATTTAATTAAGATATGATGGTCTACACAGGTGCAAAGCAATTAATGAAAATTCGATAACAGATGCATGTCTGTCAAATCTAGCTAATTAATGTCATCAGACAAATTTATTTCCAGGAGAGAAAGACAGAGAGAGAGATCCGTATAGAGGGTCGTATACGGTATTCTGGTATTGTTAATCCAGTACTTTAACGTGTAAGATAATGAACGCCGACGTCTTGATAAATGATCAATTCTTTGCCAATGTATATTTTAATCCATCTCTAATTAGAACTTTAATTATATAATAGTTTATTACTACCTGTGCCTTGTGTGTGTGTGTGTGTGTTTGTATAGCTGAATATTTGTGTTGTAATCGCATCATGAACAGGTTTATTTCATTTTTTTATTGGCCCAACAAAAAGTTTTAATTTTCTTTTTTCTTTTCTGTGTGAGGTCTTTAATTTGAGCTTTATAACTCCCTGTTGGTCCTTTTTTCCCCATTGATATCCGTTCCTTTCAGAATTCATATATTATGTACTTTCTTCGATCGGTTTAAGCATGCGTATCAGTATATATATATATATCTATATCTATATATAGATGTGCGTCCGTGGAATATTTTTAATTATTTCTCACAGTATATGGTTTTGTATGTTTTGGATATATAATTATATATAATAGAAGCTCCTATTATTGGAGATGGTCTCCCTCTCTGCATTTGTCTTTCTCTCGATCGGTCATCTATATTTGGCATCAAAACAAATGCATTAACCATGCATGGCCGATTTGTATGGGACGATGGCCTCATCATGTGAATACATATATATATATATATATATATATCGTCTCTATATATTTTATTCACACATGCCATATAACTGTTTTCACCAACCTAAATTTTAGGGTCCATTCTTATCCCCCACACATGCACATATGCACATGCACCATATAGATAAAGACTGGGCTAGTTCTCTGCTCATCACGAATCAGGACCATGTTTACGGTAATAATATTTCTATTTAGAATATAACTTTGATAATTTCTTCGAATTTAAGTATAAGATGATTCATGCAAATATATAAATAATTAAGGGTGTCCTTTTAGGCTCACGACATATATAGCTTGTTAACTATATATTTCTTACACAGCAATATGTACATTCTCACCAAACGACCAAGATTTATGTTTTGTAACATCAATTAATCTGAGATATTTACATGGCCATCTGACACAATATATTCAATGTTCACCAAGCTCGATGTCTCTCACTGTCATTACATGCATATATTGTGTTTATGCTTTTATATGCACTTCCTTAGATTCGACAATAGCACATGCATATTCTAAATAACCTTTCTTTTAGGCATGACTCCTACATAGGTGATTTTGACTTGGTAACATTATATATATATATATATATATATATAATTAGCTTATTTATGTGCAGTCAAAATTAGAAAAGAGAAACTTTTATACTCACGAAATAATACTTGATCTTCCTTGCGTAAATTAGCCCTCAAATTCTGACGCAACATTATGAAAGATGTGTAAAAAAGATAGAAAAAGAAGAAGGAAAATCAGGTCACGCAATATTACATATATAGCAAACTCCTTGAAACATCCTAACATATATAATTTGTCATCTTTTAAGCTTGAAAATCATGTATCATTGATAGAAATACGAACTAGCTGACATATGATAGCGTGATTCTTCAAGATCTAATCATTATCCCTTCTCAAATTGTACATATATACATTATCTATTAAATTATATCACACCGTATTAATTAAATCGTAGATGTTAGGTGTCAATTAATAAGTCTATTTCTTTTCCTTTTTGGTTTAATCTTTGAATGTAGCGGTGCATGTAATGTTGGAACTCGCGTGTATAAACACCTCGAGAGTGTGTGTGTATATATATAGGTCAATAACTAGATGTGTTGTTAATTTGATGGTATGAAAATGAATGTGACCATGATGGTTTGGTATGTATATGATGCTGTATACCGTAGAGGTGGCAAAGCTGAACGCGAACGAATGGTACTTCTTCAGCTTCCGAGACCGTAAATACGCGACGGGGTTTCGGACCAATCGGGCGACGACAAGTGGATATTGGAAAGCGACAGGGAAGGACAGGACAGTGGTGGACCCACTAACGCGTGAGGTTGTAGGGATGAGGAAGACGCTGGTGTTCTACATGAACAGAGCCCCCAATGGTATGAAAACTGGGTGGATCATGCATGAGTTTCGCTTGGAGACCCCACACATGCCCCCTAAGGTTGGTTTTCACTTTTCAAACTTGCTAATCATTTTTCTTATTATTGTTAATTAAGCATAACGCTATATATCACGCTACCTAGCTAGGTGTAGAAACTAGAATATATATATATATATATAGTAAATTCTTTTAGAGCTTAGTTCTATATATTATTGGGTGTTTTAAAAAATTTTCTCCACAAATATAATATATTTTTGTTAAAAAACCTAATATACGCTTAAAATCAGTCCAATCTAGAAATTATATTATGTGATGTCTAAGGCTTGATGACATATTGATCAGCTGAGGAAGAAAGGTTTTCCAGTGGCTTCTTTCCATGTGTACTTAGCAAGACAGATGGGAAAATTGATAGGTTTGAAGGTTGTCCAATTCTTTGTTACAATCAATGTTTGTCAGAGAAATAATAATTGGTTTATTGGTGTGAGGATGAAGCTTGTTGAAGCGTATAATTAAAGTGAGTTCACATATATATATATTATATGCTAATTAGGTCAAACTTTTGTTGATTACACAGGAGGACTGGGTTTTGTGTAGAGTTTTTCACAAAAGCAGAACAGACAACAGTGCCAAACTCAGCCCACAGAACGTGTTTGAGACCACACTTTCTCTAGATTCTTCAACCAATCAAATTGTGCCCCCTGGCTTTACCTCTTTCTCATCCATCCCATTAACCCATGATTACCAAACCCAGAACCAGAACAATTCTCTGATGAATCTTCTTCAATATTCTCGGGAAACAAACAACACCAACAGTGCCACTGTTAATCAAGTCAGTATTCCAAAAGGTGATCATGATGGATACGATGGGTTCTTATGGGACATGGATCTCGAAGAAAATAGCTTCCAGAATGACGTGGCCTCAAACCTGGACGCAATGAGATTCGAGGTTGATAATGATAGTATGGTTTTGTTATAAATGGTGTCATGTATGTGAATGTATGTATATATATGGGTCATATCCTGCAAATTACCAAAATTTGTTGGTTTGTGAAATGTATTTATGGGGTTTGGCTTAGGGGGATAAGTCACGTGCTTGATTTGAACTTGGAAGTTGTTTAAGATTGTGGTACACTGTTCAAATGCTTAGAATATATAAGGTCGTCAATATATTAGGTTTTTTTTTTCTTGTTATTATGATTTAGTTCTTTAATTATTTTGGGGGTAGATATACACTAGGCATGTACTAGCATCCATCTACAGAAAAACAGTCCTTTAATTTATATATGTACACTGTGTTTAATTCATAATTAGTGTCAAACATTTGTTCATTTGTCTTATTCATTTGTTTTCTTTTCTTTGTCGCATATGCATGGCATAGCCATAATTAATGACAACCCAACGTTTTAAAATCTCCACATGAATCCACTTAATTAGTGAAGCCATATGAGTCTTCGTTTTTGGCCTCATCAGATATGGGCTATTGGAGCATCTAAGAGACATTATTAACAACTCAAAGATTAGATAATTATCTTTCTCATGTGCTAATAAAGGGGTATCCATGCAAATATGAGCACAAAGTGATAAAGTCGTGCAAGTAGACTTGATCACAAAATGAATTTTCTATGAGCCTTGCTTTTTTTTAATTGTAAATAATAATTAATTTCTATTTTTAATATATAATATATATTTATTATATATAATATTATATATATGTATATATATATATATATATATATATATATCAAATTTGAATCGGACCGGACTTAAAACCCCCCAACCTAGCTTGATTTGTATAATTAGCCAGAAAATAAATTGAAATAATACTATATAGCATAGTGAGTTTGATGTTTATTTATTTATTTACTTTTCTTTTTGTGAGTGCAAATCAATTATTCAACTTGAAGTGGGAGTCATATGAATTGTCTTTGTTTTCAATATTATGAAATTGAAAAGTTGGACTGCGATTGACCTCTGCGTAGTTCTTTATTTGCAATTGGACTTTGTTTGGTTGGGACAAAGGTGACGGATCTCCTTGGTCATCGATCGCCACATACGACGAGGGAGGCGTCGCCTCTAATGGCCGAGAATGAAAAGAAATGGAAGGAGGAAAGGTTACATATGAAAGCAATCTATTTGTTGCCAGGAGTGCTCTACTGTGCCAAATACAACACCTTCACTCTTTTTTTTTCACTCTCTCGACCTCCCTACCATGTGTACTCTGTTTTTCGTCACAAACTGAAGGGGAATCAAAGGGAAGGATGAGGAAAAGGGATAAAGGAGAAGGAAGCATCGGTGGGTCAACCATGATGATGCTCGACCACAGCACTCATTCCCTTTCCGCATGCTCTATTATGTCTCAAGCAGCAAAGGAGAACAAAAGGGATGGAAGGGTGGTTGCTCGTGGTGATAGAGGAAGAGGCCGTTGATGGTGGAGGGAGTGGTCGAGGTGACAATGGTGCAGAAGAAACCGTCGTGGAGGGAGGCGTCGGAGGTGAGGTCAAATTGAGAGCAGCGAAGGACAGAGGTAAATGTTTGATTTTTATAAAATTTTAAATTATTACCGAAAATATACTTGTAAAAATGTAAACTTGTTTAGTTTGTATAAACTTTTTTAAGAAGTTAAAAAAATTAACTTATGAAAATAAGTTAATTCAACTTTTTAAAGATTGATAAATTACTTATTTAAGTTTATCTAAACATTTTTTTACATAAAAATACTTATATTAATAGACAACCTCTAATAAAATGTGAACAATGCTATTCAAAGAGGGCTTTAGGGTCTCTAACCCTATCTAAATAATAATGAATTTATATTTTTAATGTATAATATATTTTCATATATATAAAAATTATTACACGCGCACCCACATACACATATATATATATATATAATTAGCCAGAAAATAAATTGAAACAATACTATATATATATATATATATATATATATATATAGCATAGTGAGTTTGATGTTTGTTTACTTTTCTTTTTGTGGGTGCAAATCAACTATTCAACTTAAAGTGGGAGTCACATGGGTTGTCTCGTTTGTTTTCAACATTTCTAGTAATTTTAAACTCATTTCATCAAAGAAATGTGCCTATGGCGGCCGGTAAAGAGATTCTGTGATAAGAAAACGCTGTGCTTTTCGCTTTTTGCTTTTGCTTTGGCTTTGGCTTTTATCTGCGTCTTATTGTCATTATATTATTGGAACAACCTTTATTGTATGACGAATGGATATGGGGGCTGCTTCACCCTTCTCAGTCCTTTCAGGCTTTCATTTGATAAAGACGGAAGAGACGTCAATAATTGTGACGACCTATGATTGGGGAAAAGCTTAAATGATCAGCCGAACTTATCTGAATACAAGGGTTACTCATATTCATTTTTTTTTTGGTAAGATTACTCATATTCATTTAATTAAGAAACTCATCTCACATAACTTTTTCTATTTTTGAGATATTATTACTGGCCTATCTTGCAACATGATATCATTAGTGTCATTACTCTCTCTCATTATATTTCATACACATCTTAAAGGCAATTGGCAACTCAATGATTTAATCGGAGATAACTAGATATACGTCTATCCAGCATCTTTTTTTAGTATCTGTAGTCTTCATTGTTCGGCAATAGGCATCAAAGTCTGCTTAAAGGCAATTCAAGCCTTTAATATTTCATTATTTCGTACACATCTTAAAGGCAATTCAAGCCCAGTAAATGAAAAGCCTATTGCCCACAGTCTGCTTCTAGTCCCTAACACTTTGGTACCCAAATTCATAATGGGCATGGCCCATGGGCCATGTTTCAGTTGAACTTGAATGGCATCGGAAATTTGGAATTGGAGAAAATCCCCACCCAAAAAAAAAAAATGTATATATATATATATAATTTGTTTGTAACAATTTTAAATCCCAAGATGTGGATGATCTTTGTGGTATTGGTTAGATACGTGAAGCATTGGAAAGAAACAATGTAACGTGGCGTCCCAAGTATAGTGGTATTGATATTGATGAGTCTCGACGAGTCTCTTTTGGCACTCAAAACAGAAGATAGCTTCTTTAGAGTGGAAGATAGTCATATAGAGTATCAAAGTCCTTTGCCCTTTTTCCAGTTATCTCGGTTTATGTCATTATCATATAAATTTAAAACAAAAATACAATTTACCCTATGAACTAATCTTATTATACAAATAACTTTCATAAATTATAAAATTTAATACAAAATTTTTATAAACTTTTTATTTCATGCTATTTAGTCTTTTTAACTAAAAAATTATTAATTTGATTAATGATCTATACTACTTTAACGCTACTATTACACATTAATAGTTGACACAATCAAATTAACGTCATGTTAGCAATACTTCTTCTTCTTTGCCATTAGTAGCATTGTTGTTTGATTTGGATATTGGGATTCTTCTTCTCCTCCTTCTTGTTCTTATGCTTAAGCTGTTGCTGAGGGTTCTTCTCCTCCTCCACCTTCACATTGTACTTATGTCGGAGTATGAGACAATTTCCTTCGCCTTCTATGCTCGGATTGTCGTCCGCCATAGCTGTCGCCGCTACCGTCATCTTCTCCTTCTTCACGACAGAGTTCGGCTTAAGCCTCCTCCACACCCTTCACATGTTCGAATCTGAAATGTGGTGGAGGCAGGGGGCATGACAATACTAATTGATATGCTTTTAGAATGTAAAGATAGGAAGGGCTGCAAGATGATGCTGGTGGTGCTGGAGATACTGTGCGAGAGCGCAGGGGGGAGGTTGGAGCTATTAGGGCACGCAGTGGGGATGGCGATGGTGTCGAAGAAGATTCTGAGGGTGTCCCGATGGCCAAAGATAGGGCGGTGAAGATTCTATTGTTTATTGTGAAGTTCTCTGCTGAGGAACGATGAGAAACAGAGACTGAATGTGAAATACAGAGTAAAAAACAGACAATGAAACCTCCGCTTATTTGAGTGGCTTGTTCTCTGATTTGAGTACTCAATTTTTTATAGTAGAAGAAAACTTTGAATTCACGAAGCCATGTGATACCGAGACTCAAGAAGGTAGAGAGAGATACAATATCATAAACAACAAAAATTTCTGTTTTGTCAATCCCTTCTTCATAGACGGAGATTGATGGTACTGTGTTCCTCAAAAGGAGAGGAAGTTCACTGCATCGGGTCAAGTTCCATGTGCTGGATCAAAGGGTGATGTAACATTTTTGGCTATGTTATTCTCTTATGTGTTCCAAAATAACTAATATGGTAGTTTCTTCAGTTCCAGTATAATTTTTTTTTTGCACAAAATAAAATGTTTATAAAAATTATTTATTGAGTTTTATAAAATTTTTTGCTCACTAACAAAAAGTTCATGAAGACAAGCACATTTTCCAATTTTTTTTTTTTAAAAAAAGAAATCCTATCCTACTTCTGCTAACGCAGCCGAGAGGCCTGGGAATTGGACAAGTTGGTGTGCTAATCCGATCAGTAGATTGATGGTCCAAATTTCCACAAGCCCACGACACAACACATGCATTTACAGAACAGTTACAATTCAAAAGAAAACACATAATGTAGCTTCAATTTGAAAAATAAAAATAAAATTAATTACACTAACATTCAATAAATATAAAAGGTTTAAATATACTTGACATACATATAATTTCATCGAATAATAATTTTAATTTTTATATTTTAAAAATAATAAATTTAGTCTATATAGTTTTTAAAATCATAAAATAAGTTCCCGAGTTTAGTTTTCGATTAGTCAATTATTAGTCAACACTGATTGAGATGCTGATATTAGTATTGAAATTCATGTTAGTGCTGACTGTGTACCACTTATGAAAGAAATGGTTGGATCCCAAGAGGGGGGTGAATTGGGTTTTATAAAAATTTTCACAAAACTTAATTGGAAGTTAAAATGATTTTCTGAAATTGGATAATGTTAAAGATAATAATTTAATTCAGAAAATCAAAATGTTTATCAAGATGAATAATTTTATAGTACAAGGAATTAAGGAGCAAATATAAATCTACACAAATTAATTAATACTTGAGGTAGAAATTAAATATAAACGCAAAGCATTAATTAATTAACTTCAAATGTAAATAGAGTAGGGATAGAGAAAGCAAACTCGGAGATTTATACTGGTTCGGCTAATCCCAAGCCTACATCCAGTCCTCAAGAGACCACTTGAGTATTTCCACTATAATTGCAAGTTTAATCCGAGTACTTGCAAACCACTACAACATACTTTTCTCCCTCAAGGGTGTCTCTCCCCCTTACAACGTGTTTTCTCTCAAACACTAACTCAAGGAACCAATCCTTGAGAAACTAAATTTAAAGGCTTAAGAAAAATAATGGTAAACACTCTCAAAGTGTAGATAACGCAGAAATTAAGCTCAGAATATTTCTCTAGCAATTTAGAGAGAATGAACTCAAGAAAATATGAGAAATGAACAATTGAAGCTTGATGCAAATGGTGTTGTGAAGTCCCCTCTATATAGTGAAACCTTGCTGCTACAGTGACTGCTTTAGTCAAAATTGCTACAGTAAGCTTCATCATCATTTTTCAACCTTTCTACAACAACCAAAAAACTTTATCAACCTTTTTCAACAATCAATATCTTTTTCAAATTTGCTACAGTAAAAAGTATTCTTTTTCAAAGTTTATTACATTAACCAATAAACTTTATCATACTTTTTCAACAATCAAATTCATTTTTCAAAAGTGGTACAGTAAAAGATATTCTTTTTCAAAGTTTATTACAACAACCAATAAACTTTATCATACTTTTTCAACAATCAAATTCATTTTTCAAAAGTGCTACAGTAAAAGGTATTCTTTTTCAAATTATATTACAACACCCAATAAACTTTATCATACTTTTTCAACAATCAAATTTCTTTTTCAAAAGTGCTACAGTAAAAGATATTCTTTTTCAAATTATATTACAACACCCAATAAACTATATCATACTTTTTCAACAATCAAATTTCTTTTTCAAAAGTGCTACAGTAAAAGATATTCTTTTTCAAATTATATTACAACACCCAATAAACTATATCATACTTTTTCAACAATCAAATTTCTTTTTCAAAAGTGCTACAGTAAAAGATATTCTTTTTCAAATTATATTACAACACCCAATAAACTTTATCAAAAATCAATTTATATTACTATATATAAATATATAAAGCATTAAATATATTTGGGCCAAGAAAAATTGAATCATGCATTTGGGCCAATAAGATTAAATCATACATTTGGGCCAAAAAGATTAAATCATTCATTTGGGCCAAGAAGATTAAATCATTCATTTGGGCTAAGAAGTTAAATCATTCATTTGGGCCAAGAAGATTAAGTCATACTATAATTCCCACATATTTGTCATCATCAAAACTTATAGCATAATACATTAGGGCTAACAATCTCCCCCTTTTTGATGATGACAAATCACCAAAGAAAAATATGTTACAATGTAATAATCATTATACAATATACACATATTTTTCTTTCCATATTCTTCTCCCCCTATTTGACATCAACAAAAAGGTATAAGGAAGGCAATATATAAAGGCTAAAGCGTATTCCTTCTTTAAGCAAGAATATCATATGACGTCATGGGGTAAAATTTCATCAAAACTTATCATTGATATGCCAAAAATATATAGTTAAGGAAAACATTGCATCTCATATAAAGTGACCCTAAAAATATAGAGCATTTAAGTATAGATTAGGCTCCCCCTCAATCAATGCATATTAAACAAATGTAATTTTCAAGATGTATTCATATATGTATCTTGAGGATGAGCACCTACAAAAATTTTGACAACCACTCCGATGCTTAAGTTAGTAATGTAAATCAAGGATTAAAGGCAAAATTAACTACTTACGGTCGCATGCATCAAGCATTATCATAATGCAAGGAAATCATTGCCTTTCATTTGCCCACAAAAGCATTATATGTAAGTATGTGTAACTATGAAGATGTATTATCCTCTACACATTTCATTTTATTTAAAAAAAATTTTTTTTTTGACTTCTCATTTTCTATGAGTGCATGTGGAATCATGACATATTATTCATAGCCTTCGCTCATGATGCATGAATAGCATACACAACATATGTTCTTAGATACATGTAATCATAGCATGATGCAATCAATCATGTATATTATACTGAAAGCTCTCAAAAACAACACAACAAAGCAGAGAAATACGGTTCTATTTATCACCATTTTATTAATCCTTAAAATTTTTAATCAAAACAAATTAAATCAGCCGCAAATCCACCGAAAATTGACTTTCGTGGTTTTGCCATTAATGCGACGCGTTGTTGGTGTGCATGCGTACCCTAGAGTTCTGGCTTCCAGCTAGCAAAATCCGTAGGATAAGCGTGTAGGGGTGCGGTGAAGAGATATCTTCGTTGGCTCTAAGTCATCATTTTCTCTCTATAAAGACTGCCCAGGATTCTCAATTATCATACCACAAAGAGTATTCATCTCTGAGCCTACAACTTTCTGATATTCCTCTCTCTTCATACTCCCACAAAAATTTCTAAATATTCCAAACCATGGCAGCAAGAAAGTTCATTGATCTCACAGTAGAGGCTAGGGAGGAAGAGCTCGACTTAAACTTGAGTCTAGGCAGGGACAAGGGTAAAAGGCCTTTGGAGGGATCTCAGGAGAATCGAAAGAAGAAGATGAAGATCGAAGAAGCTGAAGAGATTAGTACAGGCCATACGTCAGAAGACAAAATTGCTTGTTTGGAGCAGGAGGTGAAGAAACTCAAGAAGATGATAGAGGACCAGGAGAAGTTAGCTAAACGCAACAATGCGGCACTAACTTCAAGAATAGATAGGTTCTTCTATTGGTCTACCCAATGCTTCTGTAATCAACAACAAAGAAGTGTTGATTGTATGAATGGGATTTACACTACCCTCCGTGACATTGCTCAGTCTCTTGCTCCAAGGAATGGCCGAGGGGTGATGATACAATACGGGCCTCCTAATCCAAGACCACCTCGCCTGTAGATTGCTCATGCATGAGCAAACTTTCCCTTTTTTTTTTTTTTGCAATGTAATCCTTCGCTTTTTTTTTAATGCAAGTGGTTTCTTTTATTGGACGATACAAAAAAAATAATAATAAAGAAAGATAAAAGAAATCAGCTACACAAATTTAGCACAGTATATATATATATTGAAAAATATATATCCATTTTAAAGATGGAAAGAATTTTCTGGCATGGACATATATATCATTTCAAAGCAAAAGCAAGTTACATACTTATCAAGATAAAACATATTATAACCTGAGTATGTAGTACAATAATTGAGGTAATATAGATTAATAAGATATAATCAGATATAAACTATAATTCATAAACAATCGTTCATAAGCTATAGGTTATACAAAGGATATGACATGCATAATGCTCAAACCATGATGTATTGAATATTTAAAAAATAATTTAAGTATTTAACATATTTTTATATGCAATGATATTATCAAATATGTAAGATTTCGTAAAATAGTATATCATTGCTATGAAAATATGTCAATGATAACAATTTGCTAGTATAGCTAATTAAGATCAAAGAGTATCATTCAATTAAATAATAAAGTAGTAGCGGATAGAGATACTCATCAATTTTGGCAAACTCTTGTTACTTCTTGAAGTCCCTCCTCAAAATGTTGATATCTTTATTTTCTTCATTGCCCTTCTTTTGATCCTCTCCTTTTGCAATTTTAATGGTCTTCATTGATTGATTATTTGCAAGATCCTCTTTACTTAGCGTTTAGTGTTGGCATCTGGCGTTAGGCGTTGGTTCATAGAATGACATATATAAGTCTTGCTGGTCAACCACTGATGAGCTAGCTGGTCGACCAACCAACTGCAAGACACTTTTAATGGAGTACTTTGATTCTCAAATTAGTGATGTTCAAATAAGTCTTCAACTATCAGGAGAAACAATACATTATGTTCAAAGTATGCCATGCTTCCATAAAATGCATTTGTGTGAGGATTTTTGATTTTATTGAAAATATTTAGATAAGATTACAATAAAGATAAACATTACAAGTAAGAGTAATCTTATTGATGTGAAACCAAGGGAAATATGCATGTAATGAAAGCAAGTTGTCGTGATGCGATAAATAAGAAAGTTCAAGCTAAATTTAGAAGAAAGATTTTAGCTCAAAGCAAAAATCATATCCTTAGGCCGCACACCTAAGAATCATTTTTAGAAATAGCATGCATGAATATCAAAGATAGATGAAAGGCATGCTAGAAAACAAACATAAGCATTTGATACAGTAAACATATCAATCAAATTTCTTACAATACATTCCAGCTTATATGTTTACTTGTCCATTGCCTCCTTTTGATGCAAGAGAGTGGAGTTTGAATGATGTAGCCATTGAAAAGTCATTTCTGCTCCTTGCTTCGAGGCAAATCTGCAAATTAATCCTTTGTCTTTGGTACCCAAATTTCTTTGGGTCCGCCTGGGTCATAAGTTCCTTTTTGAACCCATTTCATTTTAACTCCATGAACAAGATTTTTCTTATAAAAGCATGAGTAAGATTTGTGTCCTTTTAGTCCACAATAAAAACAAGTGCAAGTTGGACTATT
The DNA here is from genome assembly GCA_037074585.1 of Biancaea sappan. Taxonomy (NCBI): domain Eukaryota; kingdom Viridiplantae; phylum Streptophyta; class Magnoliopsida; order Fabales; family Fabaceae; genus Biancaea; species Biancaea sappan. The sequence continues at coordinate 47,924,755 of CM073496.1, read as the reverse complement.
TGACATCTTTACAGAAACAAAGAAGTTTTTAGAATGCTTTTGGTTTGATTTCTTTTTAGAAACAAGACCAACTTTGTTAAACATTCTTCTTTGTTTCAAAACTGAGGTATTTAAAATTTCTCTACCTTGAGAAAATTTTGCAAGTGTGTTTTTAAGATTATTATTTTCCTTTTTCAAAGAATCACACTTGGTACAAAAGCAATTTTTATTGGTAGAGATATTTGCTTTTAAAATCAAATTCTCTTCTTGCAAAGTTTTGTTTTGATTTTCAAAAACAAAATTCTCTTCCTTGGAAATAGAAAATTCGTTTTTCAATGTTTCCAACTCATTTTCAAGAGAAGAGTTTTTCTGTTTTGAAATATTTAGTTTCTTTGCAAGTATTAGAGATTCTTTATGTAAATCATCAAAGGCATCTTGTAATTCTTCAAAAGAGTAGTCAAATGAATTTACCTCATCTTTATTTCTGGCCACAAGACAAGTGTTGGCTTCTTCATTTGTGTTCTCCTCATCAGAATTGCTATTTCCCCAAATGGAAGATAGGTAAGCTTTCTTTGATGATTCAACTTTTGGTTGTGGTTTCTCTTTTTCTCCTTTTTCTTTTTCTTCTATCTCCTTGGTGATTTGAGATTTTTCTGTAAGTTCAACACCAAGAGCTTGCAATTGATTAAGCACAAGTTGTATCTCATTAATGGTTTTACAATTGTTCATTTGAGCAATTTCAAGTTCATTAATGAAACTTCTATACCTTAATTCCTCAGCAATAAGATCTTCCTCATGTGCAACTTCAAGAATTTCCCACATTTCTTTTGCAGTTGCACAGTTGGAGATTTTGAAAAATTCATCTTGACTCAATGCACAAGAAATAATCAATTTTGCCTTAGCATTGAGTTGCATTAAACTTCTTTCAGTATCATTCCATTCACTCTTGGGTTTTGGAATGCATTTTCCTTGTTCTTCCTTGACAGGCATATAAAAACCATTTTCTATAACTTCCCAGAGTTTATGGTCTACTGAAATTAAAAACATTTTCATTTCATACTTCCAATATTGAAAATGATTAGCATCAAAAACTGGAGGTTCTGTGAAAGAATAATTTTCAGACATAAACCAATCACTAAATCCAACCATGTTTACTCTTAGACGGTTAAGTCTCAAATCAAGAGCCCAAGCTCTGATACCAATTGAAAGAAATGGTTGGATCCCAAGAGGGGGGTGAATTGGGTTTTATAAAAATTTTCACAAAACTTAATTGGAAGTTAAAATGATTTTCTGAAATTGGATAATGTTAAAGATAATAATTTAATTCAGAAAATCAAAATGTTTATCAAGATGAATAATTTTATAGTACAAGGAATTAAGGAGCAAATATAAATCTACACAAATTAATTAATACTTGAGGTAGAAATTAAATATAAACGCAAAGCATTAATTAATTAACTTCAAATGTAAATAGAGTAGGGATAGAGAAAGCAAACTCGGAGATTTATACTGGTTCGGCTAATCCCAAGCCTACATCCAGTCCTCAAGAGACCACTTGAGTATTTCCACTATAATTGCAAGTTTAATCCGGGTACTTGCAAACCACTACAACATACTTTTCTCCCTCAAGGGTGTCTCTCCCCCTTACAACGTGTTTTCTCTCAAACACTAACTCAAGGAACCAATCCTTGAGAAACTAAATTTAAAGGCTTAAGAAAAATAATGGTAAACACTCTCAAAGTGTAGATAACGCAGAAATTAAGCTCAGAATATTTCTCTAGCAATTTAGAGAGAATGAACTCAAGAAAATATGAGAAATGAACAATTGAAGCTTGATGCAAATGGTGTTGTGAAGTCCCCTCTATATAGTGAAACCTTGCTGCTACAGTGACTGCTTTAGTCAAAATTGCTACAGTAAGCTTCATCATCATTTTTCAACCTTTCTACAACAACCAAAAAACTTTATCAACCTTTTTCAACAATCAATATCTTTTTCAAATTTGCTACAGTAAAAAGTATTCTTTTTCAAAGTTTATTACATTAACCAATAAACTTTATCATACTTTTTCAACAATCAAATTCATTTTTCAAAAGTGGTACAGTAAAAGATATTCTTTTTCAAAGTTTATTACAACAACCAATAAACTTTATCATACTTTTTCAACAATCAAATTCATTTTTCAAAAGTGCTACAGTAAAAGGTATTCTTTTTCAAATTATATTACAACACTCAATAAACTTTATCATACTTTTTCAACAATCAAATTTCTTTTTCAAAAGTGCTACAGTAAAAGATATTCTTTTTCAAATTATATTACAACACCCAATAAACTATATCATACTTTTTCAACAATCAAATTTCTTTTTCAAAAGTGCTACAGTAAAAGATATTCTTTTTCAAATTATATTACAACACCCAATAAACTATATCATACTTTTTCAACAATCAAATTTCTTTTTCAAAAGTGCTACAGTAAAAGATATTCTTTTTCAAATTATATTACAACACCCAATAAACTTTATCAAAAATCAATTTATATTACTATATATAAATATATAAAGCATTAAATATATTTGGGCCAAGAAAAATTGAATCATGCATTTGGGCCAAAAAGATTAAATCATTCATTTGGGCCAAGAAGATTAAATCATTCATTTGGGCCAAGAAGATTAAATCATTCATTTGGGCTAAGAAGTTAAATCATTCATTTGGGCCAAGAAGATTAAGTCATACTATAATTCCCACATATTTGTCATCATCAAAACTTATAGCATAATACATTAGGGCTAACAACTTATGCTGATATAGACTAGCTACGTAGACTTCTTAAAAAAAGTTTCAGTTTATTCACTTAGGTCCTTGGTCAAAATTTTCTTTTGTTCAATTTTTGATATAAACTTGTCTTCTACTCCATCTAGGTCCCTAATTTAAGAATATATTATTTTATTTATCAAAATATTCCCTACAAACTTTTCAGTTTATTCACTTTAGTACCTATTCTTCACTTTCATGATTTTTTCTCATAGTTTGGTTCTCCAAATTAGTCTATAATTTCATTTTTAGTCATGATATAATTTAATATATTATTTCTACCCAAAAACAATACAAGAAATGAATTAAAATTCAAGTTTCAAAGTTTAGCTTTTATTCACTTAGGTCCTTGGTCAAAAAAAATTTTTTATACAATTTTTGATATGAAATCTTCTTCTACTTTGTCTAAGTCCCTAGTTTAATAATATATTTTTTCATTTGTCAAAACCATACCCTACAAACTTTTCAGTTTGTTTACTTTGGTCCCTATTCTTCACTTTTATGCTTTTTTCTTATGGTTTGGTCTTTCAAATTATATCATGAATAAAAATAAAATTATGGACTGATTTGGAGGATCAAACCGTTAGAAAAAAATGAAAGTGAAGAAAAAGGGACTAAAGTGAGTAAAATAAAAAAAATTTTGGGGATGATTTTAACAAAAAAATATATTCTTAAACTAGGGATCTAGAAAAAGTAGAAGATGAGTTTATATCAAAAATTAGAGAAAATAAAAAATTTTGACCAAAGATCTAAGTGAATAAAAAGTAAGTTTTAAAACTTGAATTTTAATTCATTTCTTATATTATTTTTAGGTAGAAATGATAAATTAAATCATATGATGACTAAAAATGAAATTATTGAGTGATTTAGAGAACCAAACCATGAGAAAAAAAAAGCATGAAAGTGAAGAACATGGACTAAAGTGAACAAATTAAAACGTTTGTAGGGGATGATTTTAATAAATAAAAATATATTTTTAACTTAGAGACCTAGATGAAGTAGAAGACGAGTTTATAACAAAGAGTGAACAAAAGGAAAATTTTGACCAATGACTTAAGTAAATAAGCTAAAACTTTGTTTTCTTGAAGGAGTCTACGTAGTTAGTCCAAGTCAACATAAGTAGTTCACAATTAGCGCTAACATGAATTTTAATATTGACATCAACATCTCAGTTAGCGTTGACTAACAGTTGATTAATTAAAATAGTACTAACCCTTGAGATCTATTTCATGATTATAAAAATTATAAGAACTAAATACATTATTTTCAAATTATAGGGATTAAAATTATTTTTCAATAGAAGTATAGACACCAAGTATATTTAAACCAATATAAAAATTTATCTATATCAACTTACCATCTTGTACTGTAAGTTTTGTCAATAATTTGACGCACCCACACAGCCACACTGACACGATATCAGGCAAACGTTCTTGATAGGTAAGATATTTCATAAAAAAATTCACATATTTTTAAATATATTTACAGAAGAACCCAACTTGAACGGGCCTAGAATGATGTAAGGTAAATCAAGATGGACAAAAGGTTGGAACCAGAAGCAGATATAATTGCAAGTTCAGAGGCCAGCTGAAACCAGACCATGCAACGTGACAATGCCAACCAAGATATTCTCATTGTTGATGACAAGCAAAAACTGCACAGGCGATGGAGGCGCTTCCATCTTCTGCATGGCCTCCACTGCCATAGCATCTGGACCAATAAATCTTGGTTTCCTGACATCCACACACCAAAATAAAACAAATGTGTTATCTCAAAAAATACATATACACACTCATGGTTCCAACAGAGATACGCCTATAGAACCAGTATATGAAAATGTAGGTTTGATCTTCTGTTACCTGTTACACATTTTCCCCACAGTAAGCTTGAAGATGCCCTCCCCACAGGCTCTGAGAGTGCGTCGAAGATCACCATCCGTAAATGCCCCAATCAGATGATGTTGTTTATCGATTACAAGCAGGCATCCACATCCTTTACTCGTTAGCTCCACAAGCTGATCCATTATTAAGTCTGACTCCTTGCAAATGGGAAGCTCATCTTGCTTCTTCGTTACATCTCTTACCTGCGCGCGCATAAGTTAATAGGCAATTACCAACGCATTCTGCCAGGTATATGCAACTACATGTCAGTCATCCATTTTAAGGGCCCTAGCAAATTTGTGAATTTTTTAGTCTCACTGCATAAAAAGAAAATGAAAGAAAAGAAGCAAAAGCAGAGAGCCAATGTGATCAATGATGAGAAAATTACACGTCATATAACCCTGTATTAAAGGCTAGATCATCAAAGCTTTTTCATTTTGCACAAACGAGTTAATAATACTATGACTTCGCGATGAATGCATGTGCATGGGGGGTAACCATATAATTTTTGGGCCAGCTTATCTTAAGGACACCATTCATACAGTGTTAGTTAAAAATCCCATGCGGCAACAAAATGTGATTGGGGAGGATCAGCATCCCAAAAACAAATTGGGTGGTAATTCGTCATTGTAAGATCATTAAGCTTATAAAGACTAGTTTTCGTAAACCATCCATTATAATATAATAGTGATAAATTTCATAAATAACAAAACTAATAATGGGAGTAAAATAAAAATCAGCACCGTCGTTATATAGAACAGAAAGCAAAAAGTAATGAAGAAACCGACCTTGAAGATAAGGCTCTTGCCGATCCTGCCAGCGGGATGATTGCTGGAGTACAGCTCCTTAGTCAAATTTCTGGCAGTCATAAGCGCAATAGCCACCGTATCCCCAAAAACCACCTGGATGGCGGTGGAAGTGACAGGCGCCAAATCAAAGGGGCATAGTTCTCTCTCTAACTGCAAATGCGCATTCATATCGCACGTGCCGGCCAGCGAATTCCCCTCTACGGAAGTGACGGAGATCAAATAGGCCTCCTTGGACCTGGCACAGGGCAGAAGCCTGATGAGCTCGTCTGTGATGCCAGACTTGCTGAAGAGGACGAGGAGATCGCGATTGGTGAGAATGCCGATGTCGCCCTGGTACCGGCGGAACGGAGGAGGGTGCGAGTGAGGGCTAGGGTTTGGGAATGATCAACGTTGTTGAAGAAGAAGTTGAGGTGATTCTGTTGGGATTTGAAGAGCTCGTGAAGGGCAGTTTGGTCAATGTGTTGGTACGAAGGGCTTGGGGGAGACGAGGAATCCGAAAAGGAAGGCAGAGAACCCATTTTCTATTTTGTTCTCTCAAGTTGTCTATATATGAGAGAGAGAGAGAGATTAAAAACTTGTAAAGCTTTGTTTCTTCAAGAATTAATACTTGATGCTGCAGCTTTAGAACAATACTGGAATGGTTGGCTTTGCCATTAGGAGGAATTTTTTTTTCAACCGTTGGAGAATATATATATATATATATATATATTAATGATTTATATTTTAAGTCAACCTAAACTAACTTTTTAGCTAACTAAATTCTCCACCATACAAGATCAATCTTCCCAGATTTTATTAGGTGAAAAAAGAAATGATGATTTATTCTTGTTAGCTAGTACTTAGTATTTTGATACTTTTTTTAGGGGCATTTCTTAATATTTTTCTTTATTTTTTTCCCTTTATAAAACAGCCATACCATCACAAAAAGGCCCATTAACCGGTAGTTATAAGCCTGGGTGCCATGGTCCTTATTTTTATTTGGCTAAATTGTACAAAATCCTCTTAAACTTAAGAGTAAGTGCATTTTATCTTCTTTAATTTTAAAATTAAACAAAAGGCTCTCATGAATTTTTATTTTATTATAAAAAAATCTTGTTATCTACTATACCGTTAGTCAACTAATAGTTAACTACATGTCACATTAATTTTATTCATAAGGGGAAATGTTACATCATCATCTATTTTAAAAAAATTAATATGACTTATAATTGACTAACAGTTTTGTTAAATTTCAAAATTGAGGTTGACTTCTAAGTTAGCCTTTTTATTTTTACTATTTTCTGGCAAAAGTGCTAACATTTCTTTTGGGCCAAAAGGCCCAATGCTATCTGCTTGAATTGTAATTTGTAGGGTCGAACATGAGTATCAGGCGAAAGCATTAAAATTAAGGTAAACGGCCCGAATAAACCCAGATATTCGAATGACTAATTTAAAATTTTTTATTTTAAAAAGATCCAATTAAGAGAAGAAATGTATTTCAAAAATTAATAGACTAAGCCATTAATTTATTATTTAAAAAAAAAAAGATAAGCTTAAAATCAGGTTCAATATACGTAGCCTTTTAACGAGGTCAAGTCAGCGTTGGATCAGACCACATGCCAGTGGGAGGACGGCTGGATGAAAGACACTTGGCTTCGGCTTTAATTTGTTTGAATTTTTGCGTGTAAATAAAATAAAAGGAAGAGAATGGAATTGGGCCGAAAGGAGTGAACATCAAATCAAAGATATAAGAGCGTGAAGGGGGGCCCACGTGCTCATTTATAAGGGGTCATATCAAACCTTTCCGTACGCAGACACCTCGGCGTCTATCATCAAGTGCTAGGATTTTGCTTTTCTCTATTTCATTCACTTTTCTTATCTTTTATAATAAAAAAAAATGGATGAATTAATGAAGACTAGTCTCTCTATTAAAACAAGTTCAATTTAATAAATAGAACTTGTTTAACTCACTGTTAAGGTGAGTTAAATTTTTTAAATTAAAATTTGTTTTTTATCAAACTTTTTTAGCTTAACTCTTCTAACTCAAGGTTGGTCCGTTTAATTTTTTTTTAATAATAATATTTTTTTACTTTATTATTATGCATATGTTATTATATAAATGTGTATGTATTTGTTTAATAATATTAATTAAATAATAAGTATTAAATGATTAGTGATATATGTGCCTTTATTTTTTTTAATATTACATCTTGAAAAATATTAATAAATTATCTTGTATTGCAAGAATTTTAATTTTTTAAATTAGTTATATTATTCTTAAATATTTTTATTGACTTGAATTGATAAAAAATAAAATAAAATAAAATAAAATAAAAAATTAAAAAATAAAAAAAATTAACTGATAGGTTAACCCGCTTAACCTACTAACCAACAAAAAAAAATAAGTCAGACTCTGAAAATTTCAACATACCCAAAAAATGAGTCTGCCCCTGCCTACTTTTTCTCAGACTAGCAATGGGTGGGTTGGTCTGAATAATAAGTTACCGAGATTCTGCGTGGTAGGTTACTAGTATTTATATATTGTTAAAAAGAATGGGGCTCAAACTTCACCTAAAAGAATACAAATAGGACTTAATTTAATATCCTTTTTTATTATTTTCATTGCAAAATGTTGTCAAATCGCTGAAAGAGTAAAATTAATTTTTAAAAAAAATTGACAAAGAACTCAGTTTTAATCGAGATCTAGTAAATTTTATATTCACAGCAAAAAATACCAGCAAATGGGGGCATGCCATTTTTCTTGAGTAGCTTCATGAATGTATGAAGTGTTCAAGTACGAACGAAAGGTATATTTTGTAGGCATGCAACAAATGCGCATTATTAGAACCTCACTTGTATGTTCAGCACAGTCATGTGACAATAATCGATCTCCACCGTTTGTTTTGATGCGCGTGCGTTTCTTTATCTACCGTTGTCGTTTTCAGATCTCCATTATTGAAAATTGAAACTACGCTTCGGAATGGTGGGGACGACAGACGACTGACGACGTCCCCTTCTACTCTACTAGTCTACTCCCAGCCTTCGTTAATTTCCTCATCCGTCGTACACTTTTTCGTCTACTATATATCCCCATTTTAAAAGCATTATTTATAGCGCGTAGTGATCATTTTTAATTAATTCGTCCATACTTTTGAAAATATATAATTTACTTAAAACTTTCATGTTTCAACAAGCTTCTTCTACTTGTGAGTTTACTTGAACCCTTGCTATGTACTTACGTGTAATTTGCATATGTAAAGGGGTAATGGCTAAATTATAGCCAAGTTTTACTCCATTTTAGTCAGACATTATATTTAATTATTAGGGTTCGGTTGATTAATCTAAAGATACTATTTTAAAACAGTGTAGGGCAGAAACAGAAACAGTTACGAGTGTCTGTACCGGCTTCCTTGGGGGTTTACCTTTGGTCAAACTGAAATTGCCTTAAAAAAAAAAAAGAAATTGAAATTTCCTTAAAAGCGAAGCCAAATCATACTCCATGACATTTGCTGATATACAATATGAACCAATATGTTTTCCTGTCTCTTTTTTCTGTTAAATTACAAGCTAATTTATATAAGATATTACATATATATATATATATATCGGTTATTGCAATTTACATCATTAATTATTACATATTGCAAACTGAAAGAAAATTTTAGCATGCAATTGCATGCGTGCGTACGCCCGTGCGGAGATATAATCCAACAAATTAAATTGATTAAAGGGTTAGCGGCTGATGATATCTTTAATATGAAATTTAATATCTAAAAGCGTTGGAGTTTGGGAGAACAAGCCCAGTTAATTAGCATATGATGAGTATACAACTATATAAGCTAGCGAACTGAATAAGAAAGAGAAAGACTGAAACTTTGAAAGAGAAGAAGAGTGAGGTTAAGTGTGACAAAAATAATCAATAAGTTAGATGAAAGTTTAAAAGTTAATTTTTAGTTGAAAATTAAAAGTTATTTAACTAGTTTATTGAATTAAAAGTATTTGATAAAATTAGTTATTGAATTAGCTGATAAATGTAAAATGATATAAAAAGACATACTTATATGATATTTTATACAAATTTTATTTTCAAATGAAAATATATTTTTAGGTAATTATAATTTTAGGTTTTTTTAGTTAATTTGAACTATTATAATATTTTGTTTAAAGGTAAATTTTTTATTAAAAATTAAAATAAATAATGCAAATAATGTAATAATTAAAATAAATATTTAAGATCCCAAAATAATATCGTTTTATTATATTATTTGTTATACTTATCATTTTTTGTTAATAATTACATTTCATTATGTAATAACAAAAAAATACAAAATAAACATATCATCTAGTATCCCACAATAGATTAGCAATATTGTGTTACAAGTGTGCCAAAGAAATCTGGAGAAGAAAAAATTGTGTTACAATTATGAGTCGGATAATGTTAGAGTTTTAATAAAATAATAAAGATAAAAAATAAAAAAATATATAAAAAAACTATAATCTATAAACTATAAAGTACTCATAGTAGTGGTTCATAAAAAATTATAAGCTACTCAAATAAGTTTATATACTAAATATTTTTAATTTAATCAAACAAGTTTTATAAGTTAAACTAGTTTATTTAACTTGTTAAACATACACTAAGTGTCAGTGCTGTAATTAATGTTATGAAATGCAATGTGAAATTGGCATGCATGTGTTGTTCAGATTAGACAATAGGATTGGATTTATTGGTTTGGCTGAGTTATCTTGAGTTCAGAAATACAGGAGTTAAAAGTGAGTGGCGCAATAATTGTAGTGAAATGTGCACTTTTATCTGTGTGCGTGAAATGATACTGTAGACAACGTGGGAGGGATCAGGGGAGTGCAGTGGGTAGTCCCTTGGATTAGAGGGACCTTTTCTTCAGAGTTCAGAGTTCAGAGTTCAGAAATGGCAGTGGCTAGCTCAAATCACGCAGTTATTGGGAAGGTAAACTTTGTGCAGCTTCACTTACTATGCCCTTTTGGCCTCTATTGCCCCCTCCCTTCTTGTCCTCCCTCATACACACACATGTGTGCGACGTCGTCTAATTATACAATACAAACAGAAATGAAGAGAAAAGAAACCTCTTCCACTTAAGAGGGGACTATACAGCAAAGGCTCGGGATATCTAGCTAGCTTTAGGCTGGTTTTTGTTTGTTTCACTGTTTAAAGGAATAACTAAACAAACAGGGACACCAGTGAAAATGGTGCTACCCACTCTGCAGTGTGTATATATATATATATCTTGCTCATTGCAAATTGAAGGAGACAGCAGACTAATAACCGACCGAAGGAAGGTGGTATTATTGTAGAAAGAGAGGCAAATAATGCCCATTCTGCAAGAGTACACTTATCCTTCTCATAACTTCAGCATCACATTTATGATGGGTTTTATTCAAGTACTTTTTTAGATGTCCATTATAAATGATCCGAATCCCTACATATTTGACTCCTCTCTCATTCACTTCAAAATATCTAAACTGATCAGCTTAATTTTAAGGAGGGGAAAAGGTGTCGGTAGAGACATGAAAAGTTGTTTTTTTCAATACTTAAATATGACATTATTGAATCCTCAAGTTAGAAGCATATTTCATATGTTGTTTTTTTATTAGAAAATTGTATAAAAAAATCTTTAAAAACTGTATCTAAGTCTAATTCTTTCGTATTTTCAATGGTAACAAAAAATGCGTTATCTTTAGGTGTCACTGGTAATTAATAAATACCTTTTGATTTTCAGTTCATATTTGCCAAATTTATAATACCTACATATATCTGACATTTTAACATAGAACTAATGTAAAAAGTGTGGTACTTATTAAGAAATGTGAATTTCACTAAAAAGACTTAAACGTGTAGAGATGTTTATGAAAATAATTAATTAACCATCATTGATATATAACTTCTTACGCCAAAAATATTTAAGCCCGCATGTACAGCATATCAGTGAGTATAAAAGATTATGATACATATAACTGTTCACTCTGTGCATACATGTGCTTATAGCTTTCTCTGTTACTTTTGTGTTTTCAAAACAGCTAGAAGCACAAATGGACGTGCTGGTTACAAACCTACTCAAATACTCTGCAATTGCCTTGTCTTTTTTCTCTTCATCTAGCACGCAATTGAGTCTGGTTCCTCTGCTGTGTATGTCCAATTGGGCAGGATATATGAAATTCATATGAGTTCTATCCTAATTAAATAATATTAAAAAGCTTAACACTCTACTGAACGTACGATGCTTAATAGAAGATTCTTGTGTCACACCAGTTGGCTTTTAGCTTTGACAAATCCTAACTTAATGGTAAATAGGCAATGATTTCAATCAAAGAATAATAAAAAATTTAAGATATTTGACAATATTAAAGGTAACAAGAATCCTGTCATTCGAGAAGATATGTTAGATGAAGTTGTTCATTTGGTTACTTGAAAGGGTAGGGTTCCCTCTTAAATTCACTTAATTAATAATAATGATATATAGATTATTAAATTCTCACTAACTAACCAAATAAAATATATTTTTAAAAAAGGAGCGCACTAATTATTGGACCTTACCTGAAACAATTAAAGAAGCCCACATTATTTCTGATCTGATTCTTAAGTTCTTAATAATTCATTCCAAAGCCTTCAAGCCTTCTCTCTGTCTGAAACATGGAATCGTACCTGGATATTTATGTATGTTCGACGCTATATTTTAATTGGCTTTTCGTAACCTTCCCATGAATTAAAGACTCCCAAAAAAAAAAAAAAGCTAATAAGTTAGGCCTTCATGCACACGCAAACAAATTGAATCATGCTTACCGAGGGAAATCTAAATTTGCATCGGTACTGAAATAAAACAAGCTTTCAACACTTAATTATAAATTAATCATAAATCAACAATGAGATTAATGTAAAAATTAAGAAAGATATTTATTATGCATTTAATTTATGATAATTTTGCAGTAATATATATCAACAATTGATTTGTGTATAATTAATAGTAATTATTTTTTCTTCTCAATTCTTACATTAGATTGTTTCTCTCTCTCTCTCTCTCTCTCTCTCTCTCTCTCTCTCTCTCTCTCTCTCTCTATCTATCTATATATATATATATATATTATCAAATTAAAATGGAAACAGAAAAATAACTAGTCATGCAGGGTTTAATTTCAGAGATAGACAAAGGGGTTCATTATTCCAAGTTTCCAACACATTGCAACCCTCGATCAGAAACATTAATATATATATATATATATATAGCTATAGAGCTAAGAGAATTAATTTGGATATTCTGTGACACTCATATGCACGTGTCTAGTTTCTATCCATATGTGACCCCGCAAATCTCACATAAAAGAAAAAAAAATTGATGCACCAAAAAATTGGAGGGTTTGTGCTTCTACTAATTTAATTATGTCGAAAATGGAACATAAAAAGCATCCGTTAATGCATGCACCAAATGAAAGCAAACTCAAAAATAACCAAAATGTGTCGGTTCACATCATCTCAACAATCATGCATGTATAATAAAGTCATCAGGGGAATACAGCTTTAAGAACCAAGATAAAAGCATGAACAGCTCTCGCATGCATATATTCGCCAGAAAAAAAAGAGGGAGACAGAGAGAATTAGAAATATAAATACTTTCTGTCCATATTGCATAATAAAAGATGGTGTTGTTATAGAAATGAAGCATTTAATTTCCTTTCGATCGATCGAGGTGCTTATATAATGGAGCTAGCAAATATAAGTGGGAAGCCAAAGGTCTGAGATTGACCCTGACCCTAGAGATTGCTTGCTAGCATTAATTTGAGAATCAAACGCTAATAAAATAACAAAGTCTTCTACCTACTTTCAAATACAATCTAATCTAGTACGATGTCAAGTAGCATCAGCCTTGCTAATTGATAAATTGATATATATATATATATATATGAGATAATGATGACATTATAAAGCCAATGCTTTGATTGTATATTATACTATCAAAAGGGCTTCCACAGTAAACATTGTAAAAATGAATAAAAATAAATATACGGCCTAAAGTCTAAACTCATGATATCTAAATGATTAGGAGAAGGAATATATCCCTCATGTCTCAACTCTCAAAGTGGAAGTCTCAATACCCCACTGGAATCTCTTAAAAGGAGAAATTATAAGAAGGTTCTTCAATCTCTTCATAGCATCTATCATGTGTCCCATTGGGTATATATTTTCCCTCTTGGCCAAATGGAAGGCCAATAGGCGCCTCTTCATGAATGGAGGGTTTGCGGAAAAATTCTTCCTTTTCAGCCAAAATAATCACAAAATGTCCAAGGGGGATGACCCAGATATATCCAATCGCAAACAGCCGTGTCGGCCAAATTGATTAAGATAATTTCATGCTGAGTATTTTTTTCTTGTTCCTTTCCCTCCACAGTTACTTTTTTGTTTAATTTTTTCTTGTTATTCTCCTACTTGTTAAGACAAGTTTTCCTGATTAGCTTCAAGAAAGTAGAAATTTTTATTTGGGCTTAATTAGTCTTTTTGTATCCTATCCCCACTTCTAGCAATTAAGATGATATAATCTAAGTATACCTAATTGTTATGACAACTAGATCTCATACACATCCTTCAAAGACTTAACTAATCAGGTTTCAAGTGAACTCAAATGGGAAAAAGGGAAATTAATGTCATAATTTTATTCATATTATGCTGATCCAATAAAGAGAAATTCTATTGTAAATCCTAAAGATATGAGATTAAATAGGATGATAGTTAATTATTCAAGCGTTAGTTTAAAGAATCAATTACACTGTCTGCCATATTTTTGGTTACTTCCTCCTGCAGTTGAAATGACAGCACTGCTGAAATTTAACTGCCATAACATGACCAAAGTCAACTAATGGCCAGCAGTTAGTATTTAGTACTGCTGGTAAGCAACAAACTTTGATCAGTTCCAAAACAAATGATACTACTAGTTGCCATTAGGGTTAAGATTTCTATGTTTGTCTCTCCATAAATACACATGTATAAATTTGGAGGAGAGAGCAATAAAAATAAACAGTGAAACTGACGGAGAAAAAGGAAGTGATAAATGACCATATATATATCATTCATCATTCAGTACTGAAACAAAATATGCAAACAGTATATATAGAGACATGAACATGTTAGTGGAAGCGCATACAAATTAACGACCTCTAGACTTGACACTTAATTGCTTGGAATTAATAGTATCAAATTCAAAACATATAAAGAAAATAGAGCAAAATTGATCATATATCTGATAGGCACATATATATATATATATAAAACATTAATCTCCAAAAGATGAGAGTGAAATACATATATAGAAATAGAAGTAGAAGTACTATATATGAAAAATAATGGCATGGCACATACACTTGTGCTTTTGGTTGCTCATAAGGTAAAGATGAAGACCTATAGGTCCATGCAAATCCACTCTCAGTCTCTCACCACTTTTGAGTACTAACAGTATACTACATATACACTGTTTGAGTTAAAAGCAGATTCATGATCATATCCCAGCCGATCCGTAACCCCCTTTGCTTCTGCCAGAGCAAACGTCGATCATTCATAGACAAACAGTCCATATGCCCACAGCGACACAGAGAGAGAGAGAGAGAGAGAGGAAACAAAAGAAAAAGGAAAAAGCAGAGAATAGAGGGAGAAGAAATGGGAAACGAGTTTTAATTAATTAATTAATTAGTGAGTTGTTGCACCTGGAGGAGGGAGGATCGAAGGTTGTTGTTGGTGAGGGGGTGGACGCTTTCGCTTCTTCTTCTCGTAGCTGATCCCTCTGGCTTTGGACTGCAGATCGCGAACCTCACGCAGATACAGCCTCACGGCTCGCGCGCCGAACGGGTTGGCTTCGGGTTTCCCTCCGTTCTCTTCGAAAGCGGCTCTCAGACGCCCGATGAGCGCGTCGAGGCTACCCCACGCCTGCCTGAGCGGGCACGGGCATGGAGCCGGCGGGTTCGGGTGCCCGTAAAACGGGCAGATCGGCGTGTGCACTTTCGTCTTCCCGAATTGGTCCAAGTACCTAATTAATTCCTCCAATATTATTATCATTATTATTTTATTATTATTATTATTATTATTTTATTTTTATTTTAAAAAAGTTGTGTTGGACTTGGAACTTCAAAATATATGTCTGTCATGTATTTTGTATGTATACCTTAGGAATTCGAGGACGTGGGCACCGCTACATCTGGAGAGGGAGAGAGGGGGACGGTGGTTCTTGAGGTACTGACCGAAGGTGTTCCAGTCGCGGCGCTTCTGGTTCTCGTAGCGGCTGGTGGTGGCGGCGGAGGAGGTGGCCCCTCCGCCTGCGGTGACGGTGGCGACCGGAGTGGGAGTGGTGGTGATGGAGTGACAAGAAGGGTGCATAAATTGTTGGAAGGAGTCCATGGGGAAGTTGAGGCTTTGGGTGTGGAGATCCAAGGCGGTGTTGGCGGCGGCGGAGACGGTGGTGGTGGTGGTGGCTTCTTGTCTGTTTGGTTGAGTAAAGCTCATGAGGGAGGGTTGTTGTTGTTCTAGGTTTCCGAAGACAGTGACCAGTGACCACAGACCACACACTAGAGTTAAAAGGGCGAGCACTGTGGAGATTGCAAATGCAAATGCAAATGCAAATTTAATTGAGATATTAAATAACATGTATACCCTATTCCTATCCTTATAATTTCCCCTATACTGTACACTTCAGGACTCTTGCGCTTATCTCTCAATCCTTTTTTGCAAATAATAATAATAATAATTTCTCCTTTTCCTCTGGAAGTTACTGTTACTGAAATCTACTATACCTTGAAAGAAAAGTGAGTGAGAGTGAGAGACAGATAGAAAGAGATGGAAACAAAACAAACTCTCAATATTACTGATTGATCCACATGTATGTGCATATATATATATATATATATATAGACTTCTATTTTTTGAAGAAAGAGAGAGAGGGCATGTAGGTCTGGAAATGAAGAAGAAAAGGAAGGTTTTTGAAGTTGAGAATGTGATGAGACTGATGGGATGAGATCGAACAGAGTGAGGGGACTGCAGTAGGACGCTGATTATAAATTATAAGGTTGTGGCAGTGATGGGTTTTTTTTTTTGGTAGCTTTGATTTCTGAGATCAGCAATGGATTTTATTTTTTCCTTAAAAGGGTGAAGCAAACTCAACTCTCACTCCTTCTTCCCTGATTATTATTCTTTCCTTTCTGTTTTCACACACAAGCAAAGAGACACACACCGAACCCTAGGACAGATATATATATATATACACATATATTCCTTTATAGTTATTAATTGTTTTTGTTATAAATAATTTACTTTAGGTACTTGTTTAAGAGGAAAAAATATTTATATATTTATAGTTTTTGGGGAAAAAAAAGTGTGAGATACAGTAATGCTGATAGCATTTTCCGACAAGAATAAAGTTTGGAGGGTAAAATTAAGGGAATAACATGATTCTGCTTCTTGACCATGAAATCTTGAATGACAGTTCCTTTCTCACGGACCAGAATGTCCCTCTTCAATTTCCCTTTTTTAACCTTTTCTTCCTTCAACAGAAATGATCAAACCTTTAATTTCTGCGTCCAGTACTCTTGTTCCCTCCACAACCTCAATATTAGCAAAAGCAATTCAGTGAAACATCTGCTCATGAAAATTAATACAAGTCAAGTGGAATTCTTTTATTATTGACCTTTTTCTGTTCTAATTTATTTTAAGAAAAAAAATCTTTACTGGTTTTTAAAAGTTTCTTATTAGACTTTTAATAAAAGTATCACATTTATATGTGTATATATATATATATATATTTGCAACTTGTAAGGTAATATATAATTTGAATAATTCGAATGAATTATTTAAAAATATTATTTTTATTAAAAAACTAAAAAAACACAAACAATTTTATCTAAATTTATTTTTCTACAAATGTAAGCCAATAATTGATCGTATAATTAATGTCGCGTAACAGACAAGTAAGACATAAATGAAAACTATGGGTGCTTCTTGTAGTATATCTGAATCTGAATATTATATTGGCTGAATATAGATTTTTTGGACGAATCGTTCGTAAAACAATAAATATCTATGCAACATAAAATTTTCTGTTCAAGTCATCATTTTTCTAATGATATAATATGAAAGTTATAGATAATTAAATTTAAAATTTTCTGCAAATTGATCTAAATTTATCATCACAATAATATGTTTAATGACCTACTATATATATATATATATATATATCTATAATTTTAATAGTAATGCTATTCAAAACAATTTAGTATTCCATGTGTAACGCAATATTGAAACAAATATTCAGCAATCGATGTTATAATTTTGAAGAAAATCCCTGACTAATTAATATTCATAGGGGTAACAAAGTCTTTTTAAAATTATCTAGGTTTCCTAACGTTCGTTATCAGACATAACTAGCTCTAAGTGCGTGCTTATGCAAATAATACTTATACACGTATTGTACCTTTTCTATTTTAAGAAATACCAACAAGGATTGTACTAATAATAAATTAATAGCATTTTCTAGTTCTGTATTATTTTAATGGTTATTTGAAATATGTTATTCTTTATTTTAATTTTATATGAACAGCCTTAATTATTGTAAATAAGTCTCAACTTGAGTAAAATTTACTTACTTTATTTTTTATTTTGAAAAGAACATTAAATCTAAATATTAAAATTAAGATTCAAAAGGAATGAGATAGACTTGGTTTTTTTTTTTAATTTACTTGATATGATTTTGAGAATAGAAACTCTAATACCTTATCCATGTATAATACCAACAAGTATTAACCCTTCACATAAAATATATATGAATTTTTTAGTTAACATGATATGATTTACTATTTATTGGAATAAGCAAATAATATATGTTATGAGTTATATTAAGTGATAGTCTAACAATGAAATTAAATCTTATTTTTTTCATATATAAAAGAAGTTATAATCGATGAGAATGTTAATTTATTTAAAATATTTTAAATAATATTTTAAAAATAATGTCTAAAATGGGCAATTAGGCACATTTTATCTGTTAGGATTATTGTAAATATAATTGTATTGTATGAGTGAAGAGAGAGAGAGATTGACAAGATGGATTGAGTAGTAGTACATGCACCCAAGTGGGGGCTTTTAATTTGAATAATTGAATACCGGAGACGGAGATTTTTGTCCCCATTTTGTTTTTAATTCTTGTTGGACTGTGTTCATGTCAAGTATCTCGTACTATCATCTTTTGATGCAATGTGTTTCAGATTTTGTGAGTTATATTCGATGAATCTGATATAAATTTATTATAAGCTAAACGTGTACTTAATTATATATTTTTTTATGGTGATTTATTCCACTTATAATTTACCATTATTGTACAGCGTCCGGATCGTCTGTAGTTCTTGGCAAGAACTACATCATACAGTTTCATCTCAACCGTCCAGTTTTGCTTTATCTAACTATCCATTGTTCGCCATGTGGTCTCGTCCTTCAGTGTTGTGTTGAAGCCAAAATCCATCAAGTTGCCGAAGGTATCCAAAAATGGTTGCCCTCACCATTTGAATTAGCTGGTAACTGATAACTGGTAATTGGTACTACTGATCCATTCCTTATTAATCCTCAGTTCTCTTCTTTTCGTCTTTTTTCTTCTTGGGCATTTAAGTTGATTATTCTTGTTTAGCATGTTTTATTTCTCTTTTTCTTCTTTTCCTGGGCATTGCAACTGGTTGCCCTCTCCGACGCGATGTGGATTGATCTTGAGGGAAGAAGAAGACATTAGAAATCGTGAAAAAATGGAATGGCAACTCGGTGACGTAGAATGAACGACTAAGGTGCAACTGCTGAGTGTAGCTCCTGCTAAGAACTACAGACAACATTGTTATACATATCCATGACCACGAAAGAGAAAATCCAAAGTATAAAAAAATACAACTGATATATAAAATTATATGCAGCTACCTAGTGGTTAACACACCCTCAGTTCATGGCCCATTCTACTAGTTGATCTAGTTTGGTGTCATCTTTAATCTCTGCATATTTGATAATTCATTAATTAATAATAATTAAACAACACACTTCAAATATATATTTAGGCGCGCTTTTACTTACTAATACTATTTTATTTAAAAACTTGAGCTTTTCGCAGTGAGAATCTAGGGTGAGATTGAGGTTAATTAGATTGAATTAACGTGGCTAACAAGTTTAGTGCTGTTTAGAGTGGTACCAAATGCCATCATCACACACTCACATAAAACTTAATCATATCAGTTTAATTTAATAACCCAACGTTTTAAAAAGTCTCCACATGAATAATTTTCCCCGGAAAACCTGGGTTCATTAATTAAAGTAATTTTGAATCTAAGTTGATTCTTTCGTGAATTAGCTGCTCCATGTCGCAAGGGATGGTAAAAAATTTTAAAAATTGAACAGCAATGTAGGTCAATTTTACTGTTGTTATTTTTTATAATTTGTATCTTTTCTTTGGACCAACGTTTGGTAGCAGACAGTATCAATATCCCATCAAATCAACGCCGACATCAAGGGAATCACACTTTTTAAGAGCAAATTATTGACCTGGTTTCTTAATTATGCACATATAATTTTTTTATCAACTTATTTTATTAAAAGTTGATAAATTTCATATTTATATATATATATATATATATATTTATATTATATGTATCATTCTTAGTTTTCTGATCCCCCCGCCCAAAATGAAATATGAGAACACTGCAGGAAGGCTAGCATAATATTTTCATCTCCAACTGCAGTACGTAGAACGATACATTTTCAAATTCTAATATATATAATAAATCACGACAAAAAATAAAAAAGAAAAAAATTGGCTACTGTAAAATAACAATATAAGATGTTCAAATGTTCCGATGGATTTATTTGCATTTAATGAAGGTTTAAATTTAATTAATTTAAATTTTAAATTATTCAGTAGGTTTGCTTTTTATTAATATTAACCATTAAGTATATATTTTTTTTATTTTTAGTAAGATCTTAATAGATTTGAATTGATTTTAATAAATGGGATAAGTCTAGAAACTATTTAGATCTACTTTTGAATCTTGTGTTACTTTGTTTGATTATTAAAACGAGCTTTTAAGAAGATTTGAACTTGTATCATGTTGAATGTAAGAGATTATTTCAATCAGGCAAATCAAATCTTATTACTATTATATAGGGGTGAAATTTTATATATAATATAACAAATCTAAATCATATTTATAAAATGATTTTAATTATAAAAAAATAAAAACATTAAGAACAAATTTTATAATATCATATAATATTAAAGATAAATGTTCAATTACTAATTTATTTGAAAATAAATTTTTTTCTATAAATTATATGTATTTGGATGTTGAAAAAATAAACAATTTTAATATATTAATTCATATTCAAAAATAATATTTTAATAATCAAATGTATATTTAAATTTAGACATCTTAATTTTAAACAAATAAATGAACCCTAATTAATATCAAAATATTTTAAAAGTAAGTATTTGTGACTATGAATGGACCCACCTCATAAATAATGTAGTGGAATGGAACAAACAAGCCCATCCCAAAAAATTATTGTGTGAGGACAAACTTAATATATGACTCTTAAGTACAATTAATTAAATATTTATATTTAATAAAATAAAAATTAAAAAATTTATAAAAAAAAGACTTTTGACTTTTTGTTCTTCTCTTTTTCTCTCTCCTTTCTTATCTTTCTACACTCTCTCCTCTCTCCCCCTCCTCTCTCTTCTCTCTTCTCAGTCTTCTTCTCTCCCTATCTCATCTTTCCTCCTTTTTCTCCCTAACATTTTTATTTTTGTATTTTTAATTTTTTTCTAAAATTAACTTTTTACCCAATAAATAATTTAAGATTTTATCAACTTAGAAAACTTTTGTTTTGTGAAAGAATCCCACATTTTCTAGAAATATCAAGTTAATTTTTTTGATAAAAAGTTAATTTATTTAATTGATACAAAATATGAACTCAGACAAAGTTATTCATAAATTAGTTGTTGATCACCACCACTGTCCTCTATTTGGTAAATATTATGTTATAGACTTGCAAGGTTTACAGTTACGTTGAACAACACGATAAAAAATTAAAAAAAAAAAGAACTGTGGAAAATAAGTTTGCTCAGAATTCCTACTGGAACACCAAAATTTGGCATTCAATCTGATATTCATATTGACCAGTCCGACTCCGGAGGAAAGAGACGAAAAAAATAATATGGAAGAACTCAAGAGTCTTTTTTTTTATAGGTATTTTTTTTGTTTTTATTTTATTGAATATAAATATTTGATTGATTATGTCTAATAATGAAGTGTTAGGTTTGTGTCTATACAAGAATTTTTCTCCGTAATTTACTACATTCTGAGTTTCTGACCCTTAACATCATATGCGCCATCCCAACACTCAACTTTAAATTAATTAGAGCCAACAAAAACTATATCTCTCTTTAATTTTCCATTATATATAATCAAATGATCCAATGATCCAGTTATGTAAGCCCAATGATTATAGTATATATATGTAATTCTCAGTCATATATATTTTATCACAAATTTAAAATGAGTTCGAATTCTGTATGACAAAATTCATGATAGACAGATTTAACTTGTACAGTAGCTAGCATACAAATGGATCAGTTATGTATTTATTAATTTTTATTACCAGTATTCAAGACAATAATTAATTCATTAAACTTTGACTATTTTAATTCGATTCGAATTAAATCATACATGTAACTCTGATGCAAAGACAGGTCAACGAACGTAGATTGCAAACCTGCCCGCATTTTCCTTGTGTTTCTCTTTCTCCACATAAAAGCAAGGCATCATACTAAAATATCGATATATGTCACAGATTTAAATTTCTTTGTGAAGTGCTTTTGTTAATGATTTACACAAGATGCTAATCTTTTCCTGCAATGACGCAAAGCAAATGATACAAAGAAAAGAAAGAGATCTTAAAGTGATTATTTGTGGATTATGTTCCTGATTAAGGCTAAGATTTTCTTAAGCTTTGGGTAAGGTTTAATTAAAACAACGTTAATTGCGCCACAACCACTTTTCTTTTTTTTTTTTTCCTTCACAAATCTGAGGTTTCTTGCTTACACTTTTCTAAAATAAAAATAATAATAAATCATTATTTTTGCATTAAAAAAGTTAAAAAATTATTTATTCACTTAAATATTTTAAATTCTTAATTTAATACATAAAAAATAAAAAAAAGATTGACGAAAATTAGTAAAGACTGATAAGTTTTTTGGTACAAAAAAGACTAATAAGTTAAACAAAATATCTTTTATAAAATAAAATTCAGAAGTTAATTATTTATCAAGTGCTAAAACAATATTGGCGCTAGATTCACCTTGTTGCGTATTGAACAAAATGTGACGTGACTTTAAGCTAATGAATAGCAATACGTACTCGTATTGACATGAGACATGCAGAAGTGGGCCACACACAAGCATAGGGCATGTTCTAAGATTTTGTACTCATCTCCCTCCTTTAATTTCTCATTTGGATCCAGCCTTCTCAACACATGACATATCGTTTTCTCTCTCTCTCTCTCTCTCTCTCTCTCTATATATATATATACACATATACATGGTTTTTCGCTTGCTTAATGGAAAAAATAAAAAAAAAGTATATTTAGTTTCTTTAAAGTTGGAGTTGATTTTCGTTTTGTCTTACTATTTCCTTATTAATTTTATTATATATATTAATTATGTCCTATATATTTATAAAAACCCTCAACATCATTTTTAGTTGATAAACATGTATTAATAGATTTTGTTGACTAGTCAAACATGTAATGATTATGTAAAGAATATAAAAGTGAACATTCAAATTAATATCCCATATAATAAACTGAAAATGTTATTATTTTGTATTTTTATTAACCTTAACATTTCCCTTATTCTCCCTCTTTAATTTAATTAGTGATTATTAATTAGGATACCAAGTTAAATTTTAATGTTAATGGTGTAATATTTTCACAAGAAAAAAGTTAATGGTGTAATATCCCTATCTACATTGAACAATTGTAGTTTTGTGTAAAGAAAGAAAGAATAAACCTCGTAAAATCTTTATTCCAAAAAAGAAGAAAATACAAAGATATCATGGAACTATGAATACCAATTCCTTTTATTGAAGAAAGAAAGGAAAAGAGATAATAACGGTAACTAACTATTAAAAAAACTAACTTGAATAACTTAATCATTTTAATTTATTCGTACAAATGACTCGCAGCGCTCAGTGTTCAATGTCAACGCTAAGCATCAACTATAAGCTATTACAAAACTTGCTCGCACGCTTAGCGCCCATGACTATAAGCTATTACAAAACTTGCTTGCAGCGCTTAACATCCATGGCTAGTGTTGTAATACCCGTTAATTTCAGAATATAATTCGCTTAAGAGTATTTTAGAATTTCACAACGTTACTTTAGTTATTTATTTTGGTCATTTTTAATTTTCATATTTAATTGTTCTCTTTGAATATTATTTATGAAAATTGAGTTAAATGACTGGACTAAATATTTGCACAATGTGGGATATATTCTAAGAATGGTGAAATTCATGGAAAAGTAATTTCAGAATGGTCAATTAGTCCATTTATTGTAAATTGACTGGATGGGTTTGGATGTTGGGTTATGGATACCCATGGGTTATTGAATAACCCATTAGAAAAATTTAATATAAAGTTTCAATAGTACCCCCTCATTTTCTCACTCAGCCGAATGAAGGCAGAAAAGCGTTTTCTCTCATTTCTTCATCCTCTTCTCAAATCCTTTCCTTGATCTTCAGAGTTTTGATTATTTGTTCGGTTCAAAAGCTTTGTAAGGATCAAAGGTAAGCTTTAATCTCATTATTTTCCTCAAATTTCAGTTTATGTAGAAGATCAAATGAGGTTTTGTTCTTGAAGATTTTGATGATAATTCATGAATCTCAGTTGTTTTAGAAGTTATATTTGAGTTATAATCGGTTAAAAGAGTTGAAATTCTGGTTTTGAAACAAGAAAGGAAAGGATGAAATTGTTAGAAATTTCTGCAAAAACTTCTGCAAAAACCGAGTTACTGTAGCGACCAGAAATTTCGGAAAAATCTGAAAATTTTTCTTCGAGTTACTGTAGTAGTACTGTAGTGTCGGCAGTCAACGGTACTGTAGCAGTCAACATTACTGTAGCGAACCGGCACTGTAGCGAACTGTACTGTAGCAAACCGTTACTGTAGCAGTTAGAAAATTTTACGTATTTTCGTGATTTTGTTTCCTTTCTTATGTTTCCTTGTAATATATTTTACTAGGAAATTTTCCTAAACAAATTCTAGTGTGGAACAAGGTAAACTTAGACAAACATCAAAGTGAGTGAATAACCTTGCGAAGCTAATTTGATATTACTAGTCAAAGTACAATATAAGTCTCATTTACAATATTATTTGGATATTAATTGATCAATTTTTCATATGACAGTATATGATGATTGATATATTTTTTTACAGAAATTCAAAGGAATAAGAGTATGTATAAATGATTTTATTTCATGAAAATTGTACTATGTGAGAAGTTCTCACTATCTTATTAATGAATAAAGATCTACGGGATCTAATACATGAGTTTGAAAGGGTTAAAGTCCCATACTACTCAGTGCATAACGATGAAAAATTATACACGAGTTTGAAAGGATTAGAGTCCTATATTACTCGGTGTAAATAGATGAAATTGTAAATACGAGTTTGAAAGGGTTAGAGTCCCATACTACTCGGTGTATATCTATGAGAACTTATTCACGAGTTTGAAAGGGTTAGAGTCTCATACTACTCGGTGTATATCTATGAGAACTTATTCACGAGTTTGAACTCAGTGTATATTTATGAAATCTTATTCACGAGTTTGAAAGGGTTTGAGTTCCATACTACTCAATGTATAAGACAATTAAATATATGAGTAAATGTGGTATTTGTACTTTTGATATTTTATATAGTACAGTTATTTACTTACTGAGTTTTTAAATAAACTCACGCTCCCTATGATTATCTTTTCAGATACAGAAAACAAAGAAGAAGAGTATCCGTTTGAAGAATAGAAGCCCCTTGGAATTATCCTCTATTTCTGTCTGGTGGGATACCAGTACTTATTGATGTGGATACTAGGAACGCTCTGTACTTACTATAGGTCTCCTAGCCTTGCGATGAGATAAAAACATCAGATTATGTATGCTTATATTTGCTTATCATATGCATATAATTCTGTCGTGTGGAATGAATGATTAAGGTTAAATGTAAAACCTTACAGAACATATGTAAATAACGTATGTTTGAGAATTTTAACAAATGAGTAGTATCTTTTCACATGTTCAATTTTTGGGATGTGACAAGTGTTGAGCGCCCAGGCACTGCAGTGCTTCTGTAATCATTGAGCACCTCTGCTTCACCTCTACTTTTGCACACTTTTTGTACACCAGCCCTTAAGTTGAAGACCGGTGAACATCTGCCAGTTTCAACTTGGACACGAGTTCTTGAAATTGAGGTTTTCCTAATGATTTTGTGAAGATGTCTGCCAACTGCACTTATGAGGGAATAAAACGAGGTAATATCAACCCTTGCTAATACTTTTCACATACAACATGGCAATCTATTTCTGAATGGTTCGTGCGCTCGTGGAAAATTGGATTTGCTGCTATGTGCAATGCTGCTTTGTTATCACACCACATATCAATGGGCTACACTAATTCAACTCGAAAGTCACAGAGTAGGTAGGTTACCCACTGAACTTCACACACAGTAGATACCATAGAACGGTACTCTGCTTCTGCTGATGAACGGGAAATTGTACTTTGCTTCTTGGTCCTCCAACTAATCAACGCATGTCTAAGCATAACACAATACTCGATAAGAGATTTCCTTGTCTCAGGACAAGAAGTCCAACCTGCATCACAATAAGAAACTGGTTTTAAGTCATTATTAACAGGAAAATAAAGTCCTTTAGAAGGACACCTTTTGAAATAACGGAGAATGTGAAGGGCTGCGTTCCAATACTGCAAACAAGGACTCCCAATATGCTGACTCAACTACTGTACAACATAAGTTATATCAGGACAAGTGAAATTCAGATAGAGGAGCTTTCCCATAAGCCTTTTGTATCTGTCAGGACTCTGTAAAAGGACACCTTGATCTAAAATGAGTTTAAGGTCCCTCGATAGTGGTGTAAAAACTGGCTTAGCACCAAGAAGTCCCATGTCAGAAAAAAGATATCTAAAATATACTTTCGTGGGTTAATAAAGGTTCCATCTTCTCCTCTGACAATCTCAAGACCAAGGAAGTGAAAGTAATGGTTGGAACCCAAGAGGGGGGTGAATTGGGTTTTATAAATTTTTCACAAGAATTAATTGGAAGTTAAAATGATTTTCTGTAAAAGTACAATGCTTAGGATAATAAATACAATACAGAAAATCAATGTGCTGTTAAGATAAATAATGTCACGTCCCAAAATTTGAGCACGTGACCGGCACGGAAAGTGAATTTCATTTCACCTCCGTAAGCCTATCTTTCTCTTAAAAATCATACAATTCTTTTTCATGCAACCAAAACGAGTTCTCTATACATACTACAATTACTCACATTACATCACTGAATGAACCTACCCGATTACAGAGATTTCTAGATTTATACAACTTAGAATAAAACTTAACTATTATACCTTTATCCTGAACAAATGAAAAGGTAATTATGGACTAAGGATCCATAATTCTTTGTTCCGATATTTACCTTCAGCTGTCAACTCTGAAAAAAAATATCAATAAGAGGGGTATGAGCAAACCACGTGCCCAGTGAGTAGATAACACAATACTATGACAAAATAAAAATCATGCATCATAATGATAACATGCAGTAATCATACGTAGATCGATCATCATATGATATAATATTATTCATAATACTTCACAACAATATCCAAGTGAATCAAATGCATTTCAACAAAATTCAAAATTCACAACAGCAATCGATGAAATCAATTTCACACACAATTCCCGTACCAACCGGGTCGTCCAGAATACCTCTGGATCGTTGCCCGCGGCCCCCGCCGCATCCACCCTTATCGCTCCATTTATATTCTCCACCCTTATAGCTTCACATAGATTTCTCCATGGGGTGCACCACCATGCCTTTCCTTTCCAGTCAAACACAATCACAATCACATATAAAAATATCTTCAATCATAATCTTGAGCCACATACACAACTCAGTCATTTACAATTCAAGCCACAACATAATCAATGTGGTTCCAGCAACATAGCATGTATATAACATAACCCATAATATAGAACAATTATTCAACAATAACATACTTAACTATCCGCATATGATTGAACTCAACAATCAGAGTATGATACATTTCAACTCAGTTCACATGCCATTCACAATCCATCATATAACCTCAATTCATGAGAAAATAAGAAAATATAATTATATACATCACCTGGCACGTTCCACAATTGTTTATGTCTCATCATCCCACATCATTCTCTTCAAATTTGGATATTCAACATATTTTCACTATGATGCAAAAAGCCAATAACAAAGATATTTAATCATAGCAAGTATTAACCCACTCACCTGAATTTCATGCTCTCAGCACTCCCACCTTGCACTTGACCATTCCTATTGTAACCAGATAAAAACCATCAGGGTTACGAAATAGAGAAATTTCCTACCACTACTCTCGACCTTCATCCACTTCTCAAATCATAACTCCTAACTGGTAATGAATATCCAGATGAAACTTATACCATTGGAAACTAGACTCAAAGAGCTTTTCAACGATATAAAAAAAAAAAAAACTGATGCTACAGTAACGGTCAACGCAGCTACAGTAACGTTGACCGAGTCAACGCTACAGTAACGTTGACCCGAGTCAACGCTACAGTAACGAGAAAATCTGGAAAAATTTTCTCGGTGAACAGTAATTCTGGGGAAAATTTTCGATGTTCTTCGTGTTCTTCATCCAAAAATCCAAAAATCATATCTAAAACAACATTTCTTTTGATTTCTTCCATGGGTTTTCATCCTTAATGTCTAAGGAGTGTTTTAACACCAAAACCCCCAATTTCTACCAACAATCCAAGCTCAAATCTCAAATTTTCATCAAGAACACTAACTTTTTCAAATATCCAAATTCTACGAATTTCTCCTAGTTTTCTCCAAATTTCTTGTTCTAATAACATCATAAACCACCTAGGAATGTTTTAGATTAACATCCACACTTAAATTCATCCATTAAAATATTCTACAAAAATTTTGCAAAAATAATAACCAAGGATTTGATCTTGTAATAAGAGGAAGAAGAAGAAGAACATCAACTTACCAATCATCCTAACTTTCATAGCTTCCTTCCCAAAGCAAAAATTGCATGAATGATTGATGAAAAAATTCCTTTGCAAGCATAATCGAGAGAGAGAGAAAGTGAAGCTACGGGAGGGAGAATGAGAAAAAGAAAAGAATAAGGAGAAGTGTATACGCGTGGGCCCCACCAATTTCTTTTTCGATAAAATCGCTCATAGCCACCTTAGCTTATAAGATTTGTTCACTTTAATCCCTCTCGATGTCTCAAACTCCACTTTATCCTCGAATCCATCATCTTTTCGGTACCAGACTCATAATTCATTCCCATAAGCTCTATTTTTCTTCTCGGGTTCCTACTTGGTCATTTCTCAAAAGTCCTCTATACTTTCTTTTCTTTTCACTTTAGTCCTTGAGAATTTGTAAAAATTTCCTAAATTAAAAATAAAAATTTCTATTCCCACATTTTCTTCACTAATTCAAAAAGAAAATTTTTCACGTAATTAAATTTTTCACTAAACTTCAAAATAGGCTTTAAATATTCATATAAATTCTTGAGATATTACATTCTTCCCTCCTTAATAGAATTCGGTCCTCCGAATTCAAAACTCAAGATTGAAACAAATGCAGATATTTTGTCTATATCTCATTCTCTCTTCTGGAATTTTCACAATCAAGTACAAAATATAACAAGTTCAACATATTTTTATTTCTCAAATTTCTTCAGTAAAAGAATTGCCTCAACAAAAAAAAATCAAATACGAAAATTTTTTATTTCTAATACATAAGTTACAGGCAACAAGCTGAACTTGATTTACAAAACAGATAATTTTAATACGTAAACATTAGATCAAACATCAGCTTTAGGTACAAACAAAAGAAAAGATAAATTAAGAACGAGGAGGCTTTTGAAATGCAGAAGGTGCTCCAGGTCTAGAAGAAGAAGGTGCTTCAGACCTTAAGGAGGAAGTTAATCGTTGCAGCCTAGAAAGAGTTTCTGGAGGAAACGTCTGGGAAATTTGGCGAAGTGCAGAAGTCACTCCATTCATACAGTCAATACATCTCGCTTGTTGGTCACGAAAATTTTGAGTTGCAAACATCGAATGTCTATCAACTCTATTCGCCAATTCCCTAAAATGACGGTTCAAAAGCTTCTCTTGTTCTGTAAAGAGACGATTTATCAATCTCCCCTGGTCCTCAAAGTGGCGGTTTATCAGTCTTTCCAAGTCCTCCATCTTTTGTCTCATAAGCGCAAGCTCATTATTAGAAGATGTTGCTGTGCTAACATCCTCTAACTCTACTACATCCCTTTTTCTTTTCTTAGCCTCTGGTGACTCTTCCATGGATCTCTTATTCTTATAATTCTCCAGGCTAAGATTTAGATCCAGCTCTACCTTGCCAGCCTCAAAGTTTAAATTGAAAGATTTATTGCCGGCCATATTTTTTCTGAGCTATAAAGGTTGTACAGAAGGAGAAGTTTGATGCTAGAAAGCTTATAGATATAAACTCTTAGTGTAGTGAGCAGCGTAATGGGGCATCCATTATATATAGACGAAATTTAGGGCTACAAAACCTTTACATCATACTCTAAAGATGACCTACAGACCTTATCCGACGCAATGCCAACGGTCTCTGATAAGCATGCCAGAAAATAACAAAATATAATCAAATACAAAAGATTTCCTCAAAAATTTCGGCTAACTTTTGACTCTTGCTCAAATTATTAAACTAATCGCCGCTTCAATTTATGACTTCCTAACTCTGTATTTGTCATATCCAATAATTCTAAATCGAGATATTACTCCATGAACGGGTAGCTTCATATTAACCTTATCTAGGTTTCTAATCCGTGACTTTGCCCTAAGCTTACACATTTTCAAACATACATATTAAAATAAAAACTTCTCACATCTACACATCAAGCGTTCCATAAAGTGAGAGAAAAATTTTACCTTTCACTTGCCTCTACGAGCATATATGTATATATGTATAAACATAGAGATACATCATTATCTATATATATTTTCATCTATTCAAGTTCTTTTAAATTTAGACTTCACATTCTCTGAATGTATGTAGAATCATTACATATTATTCCTGGCCATAACAAATAGCCTTCACTCTCTATGCATGAATAACATACATACATATCATATGTATTTAGATACATATAATCACAGTATAATTCAATCAATCATGTATATTATACTTAACTGAAGGCTTTCAAGAACAATACAAGAAAGCATAGAAATACATTTTAGTTCATCGTGAAAACATCAAAGACACTCTGTAATGGCTACATTGTCGACTTCCTTCAATTTCAGAAAATGCCAACGAGAGAAATGGAAAAACTAAGTGTAAATCGGCCGCAAATCCACCGAATATTGACTTTCGTGGTTTTGCCATTAATGCGACGCGTTGTTGGTGTGCATGCCTACCCTAAACTCCTAGCTTCCAGCTTGCAGAAATCCATAGGTTAAGCGTGTAGGGTGCGGCGAAGAGATATCTTCTTTGTCTCTAAGTTCAAATTTTTCCTCTATAAGAACTGTCCCAACGTTCTCAGTTACCACACCACAAAGAGTAATCATATCTGAGCCTACAACTTCCCAGCGTTCCTCTCTTCTCATACTCCCACATAAATTTCTAAATTTTTCAAATCATGGCCACAAGGAAGTACATTGATCTCACAATGGATGCCAAGAGAGAAGAGCTCGACTTAAACTTAAGTCTAGGCAAAGACAAGGGCAAAAGACCTTTTGAAGGGTCTTTAGAGAAGCATATGGAGAAGAAAATGAAGAAGAACGAGGAAGCTGAGGAGACTAGCACGGCCCATACCTCGGAGGACAAAATCGCCTGTCTAGAGCAGGAGGTGAAAAATCTGAAAAAGATGATAGGAGACCTGGAGAAGTTAACTAAACGCAATCATGCAGAAATGACTTCAAGAATAGACAGGTTCTTCTATTGGTCTACCCAGTGCTTCTGCAATCAACAACAAAGAAGTGTTGATTGTATGAATGGGATTTACACTACCCTCCGCGACATTGCTCTGTCTCTCGCTCCAAGGAATGGTCGAGGGGTGATGATACAATACAACCCTCCTAATCCGAGACCACCTCGCTTTTAGATTACTCATGCATGAGTAATTTTCTTTTTTTTTTTGCAATGTAATCCTTCCGCTTTTAATGCCAGTGGTTTCTTTTATGGGATGATACTAAAAAAATAGTAATAATAAAATTAAGAAAGATAAAGGAAATCATTCACACAAAATCAATCATGAATTCAACATATAAAGCCCCATACATACAATTTGATCCGACAACAATGGAATCAAAACAATAATAACCTTTCCTTTACCGGGTTCAAAAGTATAGCCATATCTGTCTAAAACTAAAACTAAAAACATAATTCCTAAGAAAAAACAAGTCTCGGAGGGAAAGGAAATGAAAACATCCTACAGGACCTTCAATGGAGCCATCTCTCTATAGTCGTGCCCGGGTTCACCACGATAGAGGAGATCCCACTAAGGTTACCTTACTCTGTAATCGGTAGGAGACCTAATCCCAAAGCTCTGATACCAACTTGTCACGTCCCAAAATTTGAGCACGTGACCGGCACGGAAAGTGAATTTCATTTCACCTCCGTAAGCCTATCTTTCTCTTAAAAATCATACAATTCTTTTTCATGCAACCAAAACGAGTTCTCTATACATACTACAATTACTCACATTACATCACTGAATGAACCTACCCGATTACAGAGATTTCTAGATTTATACAACTTAGAATAAAACTTAACTATTATACCTTTATCCTGAACAAATGAAAAGGTAATTATGGACTAAGGATCCATAATTCTTTGTTCCGATATTTACCTTCAGCTGTCAACTCTGAAAAAAAATATCAATAAGAGGGGTATGAGCAAACCACGTGCCCAGTGATTAGATAACACAATACTATGACAAAATAAAAATCATGCATCATAATGATAACATGCAGTAATCATACGTAGATCGATCATCATATGATATAATATTATTCATAATACTTCACAACAATATCCAAGTGAATCAAATGCATTTCAACAAAATTCAAAATTCACAACAGCAATCGATGAAATCAATTTCACACACAATTCCCGTACCAACCGGGTCGTCCAGAATACCTCTGGATCGTTGCCCGCGGCCCCCGCCGCATCCACCCTTATCGCTCCATTTATATTCTCCACCCTTATAGCTTCACATAGATTTCTCCATGGGGTGCACCACCATGCCTTTCCTTTCCAGTCAAACACAATCACAATCACATATAAAAATATCTTCAATCATAATCTTGAGCCACATACACAACTCAGTCATTTACAATTCAAGCCACAACATAATCAATGTGGTTCCAGCAACATAGCATGTATATAACATAACCCATAATATAGAACAATTATTCAACAATAACATACTTAACTATCCGCATATGATTGAACTCAACAATCAGAGTATGATACATTTCAACTCAGTTCACATGCCATTCACAATCCATCATATAACCTCAATTCATGAGAAAATAAGAAAATATAATTATATACATCACCTGGCACGTTCCACAATTGTTTATGTCTCATCATCCCACATCATTCTCTTCAAATTTGGATATTCAACATATTTTCACTATGATGCAAAAAGCCAATAACAAAGATATTTAATCATAGCAAGTATTAACCCACTCACCTGAATTTCATGCTCTCAGCACTCCCACCTTGCACTTGACCATTCCTATTGTAACCAGATAAAAACCATCAGGGTTACGAAATAGAGAAATTTCCTACCACTACTCTCGACCTTCATCCACTTCTCAAATCATAACTCCTAACTGGTAATGAATATCCAGATGAAACTTATACCATTGGAAACTAGACTCAAAGAGCTTTTCAACGATATAAAAAAAAAAAAAACTGATGCTACAGTAACGGTCAACGCAGCTACAGTAACGTTGACCGAGTCAACGCTACAGTAACGTTGACCAAGTCAACGCTACAGTAACGAGAAAATCTGGAAAAATTTTCTCGGTGAACAGTAATTCTGGGGAAAATTTTCGATGTTCTTCGTGTTCTTCATCCAAAAATCCAAAAATCATATCTAAAACAACATTTCTTTTGATTTCTTCCATGGGTTTTCATCCTTAATGTCTAAGGAGTGTTTTAACACCAAAACCCCCAATTTCTACCAACAATCCAAGCTCAAATCTCAAATTTTCATCAAGAACACTAACTTTTTCAAATATCCAAATTCTACGAATTTCTCCTAGTTTTCTCCAAATTTCTTGTTCTAATAACATCATAAACCACCTAGGAATGTTTTAGATTAACATCCACACTTAAATTCATCCATTAAAATATTCTACAAAAATTTTGCAAAAATAATAACCAAGGATTTGATCTTGTAATAAGAGGAAGAAGAAGAAGAACATCAACTTACCAATCATCCTAACTTTCATAGCTTCCTTCCCAAAGCAAAAATTGCATGAATGATTGATGAAAAAATTCCTTTGCAAGCATAATCGAGAGAGAGAGAAAGTGAAGCTACGGGAGGGAGAATGAGAAAAAGAAAAGAATAAGGAGAAGTGTATACGCGTGGGCCCCACCAATTTCTTTTTCGATAAAATCGCTCATAGCCACCTTAGCTTATAAGATTTGTTCACTTTAATCCCTCTCGATGTCTCAAACTCCACTTTATCCTCGAATCCATCATCTTTTCGGTACCAGACTCATAATTCATTCCCATAAGCTCTATTTTTCTTCTCGGGTTCCTACTTGGTCATTTCTCAAAAGTCCTCTATACTTTCTTTTCTTTTCACTTTAGTCCTTGAGAATTTGTAAAAATTTCCTAAATTAAAAATAAAAATTTCTATTCCCACATTTTCTTCACTAATTCAAAAAGAAAATTTTTCACGTAATTAAATTTTTCACTAAACTTCAAAATAGGCTTTAAATATTCATATAAATTCTTGAGATATTACAAATAATTATAAAGATCAAGGAATTAAAGAATAGATATCAATATGCACAAATTAAAGAGTAAGGGATAGAGAAAGCAAACTCGGAGATTCATACTGGTTCGGCTAATCCAAGCCTACATCCAGTTCTCAAGAGACCACTTGAGTATTTCCACTATAATTGCAAGTTTAATCCGGGTACTTGCAAACCACTACAACCACGCAAATTCGATCCGGGTATTTGCGAAACCACAATGAAGAATTTATGAATCCGGGCTCCTCCTCAACCCAAAGCAAGTTCTTCCAACACCGGTACTTGCGAACCTCAACTCAGAATAATATATGTGTTGATCAAAATCAACAATACAAAGAAACTCTCTCTAAATAGTAGATGAAAACAAATGAAGCTCTAATAACTCTAATGATAGAGAATATGCAAGATTTGGCTCAAGAATGCTTTCCTTTCTCTCAAAGATGATAGAAGAAGTTAATATCACATTGTAGGACTTTGTTCTTGCTCAAAATCGTGTATCTAAGGTCATATATATAAGATTTTACAAAACTAGCCGTTATATAGCCGTTACAGCACTTATAGTGCAGTCCAGATTTTGAGCTTTATTTAAAAATTCATAACTCCCTTATTTGAACTCCGTTTTAAACAAATAATATACCGTTGGAAAGCTCTTGAAGTCTAGTTTCAAATGAGCCAAGTTTTACTCAAAAATTATTTTTCTTTTAAAAGATATAATCAAAATACTGACTATAGGTCAGAATAGAATAATCAACTTTCAGTTTTTCAAACTATATTTTAAATAGTCATATATTTCTCATTTGGACTCCGTTTTCAATAAATAATATACCTTTGGAAAGATCTTTGAGTCTACTATCAAATGAGATTAAGATACTTGAAAAAATGATTTTTAGTTTATGAGATATGATATAAAGAGTGACCAAAGGTCAAAAACTAACTTTTGTAAAATTTCATATCTCACTATCTTTTTGTTCAAAATAATTGAGCCAATGTATGCAAATCTAAATCATTGAGTTGCACAAGTATACTAGCCTATATAAAATATACCTAATGTAAACACATAGGCTATCTTGATGCATCCAAGCTTCCAAAACTTCAAATCTTCTAATTCTTCATTTCTTGGAGCTTCATCCTTGCATGTTGTTTTCCTTGAGTGAAGCATGATATTGCTTTTCCTTGTTCTTCAATACAATGCTCACTCTTCTTGTTTTGAACCAACCTATAAAATATATCTTACTTGCAAACCCAATGGTTAGTTTAATAGCATGATTCAATATATGCAACATACATATTAAATAACATAATCATGCTTAAGTACTTGTAGCATATATATGATAATTAATCTTTATATATATCAATGCTACTATTCAAATGCATTTGTCATCATCAAAACTTATGGCATATAGCCTTAGGGTCAACAGGAAGTAGTGAACTTGACAGAGATCTTTAATGGTAAAAATCTTGTGTAGATAATCTTTGACTTTTGTAAGTTCTTGTTCATAACTCCCTGTAATAAAGAAGTCATCTGCATAAACTAAAAGAGTTGTAAACCCCTTTGATGTTTCTTTAAGAAATAAACAATGATCAAAATGAGATTTGTTAAAACCAAACTACTGGAGTTTATTGCAAAACTCCTGATTCCACTGACATCCAACTTGCTTTAACCCGTACAAAGAACGTAAAAGCTTACACACTTGCCTCTGTTTGGCATCCCCCTCAACATTTCCTTGAGGGGGAACCATATAAACCTCTTCATCAATAGCCCCATGTAAGAATGCGTTATTTATATCTATTTGATGAATAGGCCATCTCCTAGTTGTAGCTACTACTATCATCACTCGTATAGTAACTAACTTGGCCACAAGGGAGAATGACTCAGTAAAATCCATGGTTTTGGAAACTAAACCAAACCTGTCGTCGGACCAAAAAATTGGTGAACTGGCTACTCGTCTTGTCCGACTTAGCCCAAAAAATCGGGGAGCCTTCAAACCAGTTAAACTGGCCTCAGACCGAACTGGTGAAAATCATCTAGTTCGCCAATTCTATCGATTCAATTATTTTTTTTTTTTGGTTTTCGCAGTATACGATGTCGTTTTGCTGAGCATTTCACGTCAAGCCAAGCCTCCTCTTGCAGAGCATTTCACTTTAACTTTCAGAATCAGTCACGTAGCTCCAAAGTCCAAAACCCTCATGGCCTCTCGCATTCATCAAAGAGTTTGAATACCTCGCTGCTAAGATATCAGTTCACCCCAAATCCAAATCTCATAGACTTTAGAACATTCACACCACAGACGATTCCGAAGTCTAAATCTCACAGACTTCAGAGCTCATCGCTTTTCTGCCACTAGTGCTGCCGTTGTTCGCACTTCTATCTGCCCTTGTTCTTCACTTTTTCTTCATTGCTCTTTGACTCTTCCTCGTACTGCCTCTACCACGCTGCTATTCAAATTTCTTAAGGTTAGCTTTTTTTAATTTGTTTCAACTTTCATCTTTCAATACTTCTGATTTCTAATTCTAAGGTTAAGGATTATTATTATAAGGTTGAATAATTGAATACTACTGATTTTCTCTTTGCTATACACCATTCATGATTATTTCAGACTCTTATATTTGGCTGTGCTTTCATTTTTATATTGTAAACTTTTAGTCTTTTATAGTTTTACTTGATGGATGTTGTTTTGTATTATGAGATATTAAGCCTTTAATTGAATTTACATATTTATATTTATGGGACATTTAATTATTTATGATTTTATACACACACACACACACACACACACACACACACATATATATATATATATATATATATATATATATATATATATATATATATATATATATTTTAATTACCAATTACCATCAATTCAACTGCTATTTGACCCCGGTTTGACTACTGAACCTTGAACTGGTACCTAAATCGGTTCAATGATCGATTCGGTTCTCCGAAACTTGGTAAATCAATCCCTTCAACTTGATGATAGCCTTTTGCAACTAATCTAGCTTTGTAACAATCGATGCTTCCATTTGCATTACGTTTAATCAGGTACACCCATCTGCAACCAATGGCATGTTTTCCTTTAGGTAGCTCAATGAGTTCCCATGTCTTAGTTCTTTCCAATACCTTTAATTCCTTACTCATAGCATGTGACCATTCAGTGCTTCCTTTTGCTTGTTCATAAATGCTAGGTTCAAAATCAAAAGACATAACAAATGCCTGTTGTAAATTAGGTGAAACAACATAAGGAAACGTGGTAAGAGTGTAATTAGTAGGATTTTCAATAATAGAAGGTGAACTATATATAACAGATGGGTGGGAAATAACAAATGGGTTAGAAGTGACAACATTATTAACAACATAGTCTTATAACCAGCTTGGAGTTTTCCTTTGTCTTGTACTAAGCCTTTGAGTAAGACTTCTATCCTGATCAGAATGATTTGGCATATCTACTACTGGCTCTTATGGTATCTCTACTTCTCTATCATAAAAAATATCCTCAAGAAAAACATCATCAATAATCGGTAAAGGGGGTGAAAGATCAGAAAAATTATTACAGCTAAAGTCATTAGAAAAAGGGAAGATATATTTATAGAAAATGACATCACGAGACACAATAACATGTTTAGAATCTAGATCATTTAGCTTGTAGGCATTTTGGCCTGGTGAGAAACCTAGGAGGACACACTTGTGTGCACGAGGCTCAAACTTGCTTTTATGGGGTTTTACATTAGTAACATAACTCAAGCAGCTGAAGGTCCTTAGCAAGGAGTAATTTGGTTGTTTACCAAATAATACCTCATATGGGGTTTTCCAATTTAAGATAGCAGTTGGAAATCTATTTATGACATGAGGAGCCATAAGGAGAAAAAAAGGGCCAAAATTGTTTTGGCATTGAGGCTTGTATCATTAGTGATCTTGCGAAA
Organism: Biancaea sappan; assembly: GCA_037074585.1. Lineage (NCBI taxonomy): Eukaryota > Viridiplantae > Streptophyta > Magnoliopsida > Fabales > Fabaceae > Biancaea > Biancaea sappan. Next base: position 47,885,999 of record CM073496.1, on the reverse strand, counting down.
TGGAACAAGTATTTATATTTTCTTTCAACCACACCATTCTGTTGTGGTGTGTAAGTGCATGATTTCTGATAATAATGCCACTAGTAGTTAAAATAGTTTGAAAATGGTTACTGAGAAACTCACTCCTGTTATCAATTCTAATGCTTTTTGTAACGTCCTTAATTTTACTATTTTTTTATTTCTAAATTTCATTTTTGAACACTTAGGACAATAAACTAAAAATTATCTTAATTAAGCTATTACACAGATACAAAATGGTGTTCTTAACAAAATAATTTATATCTTAAATTACACAATCACACTCCCAATACAAAAGAGGTGTTCACATACTCTCCTAGAGTGAACTTCTTCTAGTCTATTTAGCAATACCCTGGTTTCCCTCTAAATATTTTGACATAGCCTTTTTCTCCTTCGAAGTCCCCTGGAATGGTTGATTCAAAAGAGAAAAAACTATGAGATAAAATAAAAAATCTCAGTAGCTAGCATTTTAATATAGTAAAACATTTCTAAAAGAAACCATCTCAGTCATAAAAGCATAATAAGTTCATAAGCTCATCCATGAATATATATAGGTAAACATAAATCATCATCACACATCAAACAGTTCACTTCAATTCTCTACTGTGGAATTTGAAGCTATGACCACAACTTCGGGGTTTTAAATACTTGTGCTTTGTTCACTATTTTGAGAGCATGTGTGTATTTGGTTCACTATTTTGGAAAACACTTAACCTTTTATTCTTTATTTCTGAATTATAGTCTTATTGCCATATAATTCATACATGTTCAAGGAAGTTTATAATATTCATAAAAAAAAATCTTTCAATAGAGAAACTTGGTAAAATGTGCTTTTATGAGTGCTAGAACTACTTGAAATTTGCAGTCATACTCTTAGCTCAATCAACGGTGCCAAAAACTTGTTGATGACATGGCAAGTATACCTGTTGTAAAAGTAATAAAATGATGAGTTTGAGTATCGTCTCCACAGGGACTGAATTGCCAATTACTTAAGAAACTAGAATATACTATTTAGACCAAGCAATTGGTGAATAATGTTTAAATAATAAAATAAGACTCAAAGAATAGTTAATGTAAAAGAATGCAATAACGAAAGTGCTAAAGAAATTTACTAATTAAAAAGGCTTAGAGTTGTTAATACCCTTCGTTCTTTCTAAGAATTGTTGTTCTACCCCACTCTTGCTTTCACTGACATACAAAAGAATCTAAGACATACCATTACCTAGAAGGATTCTCTCAAACCTCAACTAAGTTAACCTAATTCCTCTATATTTTTTTATGAGCATTAGGTTCAATTTTAAATAGAGCCTATGATTGATTATATGAGGTTAGCGATTATATGTCTATATCGTTAGCAAATCAATTCCCCTAAATATCTAAGGTTCATGACTCATACTTTTTATTCATTAGTCTAATTTCACTTTCTCTCTCAAGTTAAGCAAAATCACAAATCAATCCACAATTTGATCAAGATTATGAAAAACATTAATCATTGAATGAAAAAAATTGTAAAATAAAGTTGATGTTCACAAGAGTAAAAAAGAAACAACAAATCCTATTCAAAATTACAGTTCATAGCATCCCTAGAATGGAAAATTAGCCACTCATGATGACAAAAGAACAAAAATCAACAACAAAAGAGATAGATCCATGAATCTGAGGTAGAAGGTAGAGAAATTGGCTCCATTGATGTCCAAAGACAAGCTTCATTGCTCCTAAGTCAAAAGTGGTGCCTCCTTCTTTTCCAAATTCAGAATTCTTTTAAAAATTTCAAAAGAGACTATTTAAACTCCAAATTTTGAATTGCACTATTCATCATCGCTAATAGCGGGGAAAACTTCGCTTTCAATGAAAAATTCTAGAGAAATTCTTTCCTTTTTGCAATAGGATCTCCTTTTTTATTTCACTTCATCAATTCATCAATTACTAAAAGTCAACCCTATAAAAAAATCTAAAAATTAGAACAAAGCTAGAAAATAAAAATCAAAATGGTAAGAATTTAGAAATCTAAATGAAGCAACAAGAAAGGAAACAAATAAGTTGTTTTACTAAAAAGGCAACAAAATACAATTAGGGGATTACAAATTAACAAGCAAAATGAATAATAATTTATTAAAATTAGGAAATTAACAGCTATTCAATCCTTCTGGAAATTCATTTTATGAATTCTTGCCTATTCAAACAGTATATATAACCTTATTTAAAATTTTAAATAAAAAAACTCTAAAATACATCTCTCCCCAATCTACTTAGATTCCTAATTCTATCCCAATTTTCTATTTATTGAATTTAGTTTAATTTCATCTCAAGCTAGTATTTCTCATATATTTTCGAGATGATGTGTATATATATAAACTTAATGAACATATTTATGCATAATTAACTTTCTAAAAAAAAAAAAACACACACACACACACACACATGTATATACATATATAAGTATTCTAGAGTAGCATAAGCACGCACGCGCGCGCACACACACATACATATATATAAGGTAATATAATATGTATATATATAATGCAGAAATATACATAATAGATTATATAAATATAAATCTATATAAATATTCACATAATAATATAAAAAAATTAATTTTTATTTGATATATCCATATTAAATTAAATTCTAGTTAGTCCTTTTCTATACAGTCCATAATTTCAATTAAAATCAGATTTTATATTAAATTTCATTTTTTATTAATAACTTTTCTATTTATTCACTTAGTTCCTTAGTCCAAATTTTTGCTTTGTCCTTTGCCTGATTTGAGCTCATATTTCACTTCATCTAGTTACCTAGATTAAGAATAAATTTTGTTCGAAAATTAAATTGTCACGCCTCTAACTTACGCACGTGACCGGCACGATAGATGAGCTTTTACCTCACCACCGTAAGCCTAATTCCGTACTAATTTGATATATATATATATATAAAATATATCTCATGAAAGAGAGTACAGTAAATATTTCAAATATATCCATTTATTCATTAATAAATAGTATTCTCAACAAGCATAATTCGTCCAAGATTTACCTACCTAAATTACAGAGCTACTACTAGAATACTTTTGATAAAGTTTTACATAATAACAAATATTTACCCCGATCAATGGGGTTGAGGACTAGAACGATTAGCTGGTTGTGCCTCTACTTCTTCTTGAAAATATGTGAGGGGAGGAATGGCATGAGTATATTTTACTCAGTGAGGAAATATATTATTCTATCACATTAACATAAGAAACAATCATATAAAATCACAAAACATATATAGTTCCAAATTAAATTCCCAGACATTTTTCGGGTCCAACCCACATAAAGGTGGTCGTTGTCCCGCGGCCCCTGCCGCATCCTCCCTTATTACTGCTTTCATAAATGCCTCCCTTATTTCACCCCTACATTTTCAATACTCTTTGTATTGGAACAAATTTTTGTTTAACATGATTTGCCACCCTTATTATCTCCTGCTCCTCCCTTTTTACTCCCACACAGGGACCCGTCACCGTAATATTCTCCGTCAATCACAAACATAACAATAATTCAACTTTACACACAATACTACCCATGTATGTGATGTTGTTCACATATATAGTATATGATACTTTTCATAAATATGGCACTGTTTATATGTACGTATGATACTGTTCATATGTACGATGTGATACTATTCATGAATACAACACTGTTTATATATACGTACTATACTATTCATAAATACGATATAAACTATTTATGAATATGGTACTATTCATATGTACGTACTATATTATTCATAAATATGATACGATACTATTCATGAATATGGCACTGTTCATATATACATACTATACTGTTCATATGTATGGTATGATATTATTCATAAGTATGGAATTGTTCATATGTACGGTATGGTACTATTTATATATGCGACAATCAGAAATAATTTCAAATAACTGAGGATAATTCCTTTGTGATGTGGAGGATCGGCTAAGGCCGCAACCACAGAGCATACTAAGAATTTATCACACAGGTATTTGTAAAAAAAATATAGTACCCTCACAGTATGTTAGTAATCAATAAATAATTCTTAAATAATCGAGGTTAGTTCTTTTCTGATATGGAAGATCGGCTAAGGCCGCAACCACAGAGCATACTAAGAATTTAACCTCTAAATTATTGTAAGAATTTAAAAGAGTATAGTAGAATATTCCCGCACCTCGAATCCAAGCTATAAAGGAGAACTTTTATAATAATCCAGAATCTTAACACCGGAATCAGAAGAATTAGAGGAGAGTAGAGAATCGAATCTGAATGTGTGAGTTTAGAAGTGAAATGAAATGACCTATTTATAGGAGAAGTTATGGTACTATTTGCTACTATTCCATCTACCATTCTCCTATACTATTTCATCTACCAGTTTCACTTACCAGTTTTTATCTACCATTCTCTTATACTATTTCATCTACCAGTTTCACTTACCAGTTTTTATCTACCATTCTCTTATACTATTTCATCTACCAGTTTCATTTTCAACTATACATTCTAAATTCCACTTTTGAATTGTATTTTACTTAATGGGATAAATTCCATAACGTACCATTCATTATATCTCACAATTTATTCAATTTATAAGTGAAAATTCATATTTTCAACATCATACATAACCAAGATAAAATTTACGTAAAAATTTAAACAGACAGATTTTTTTTTACGGGTATTACATAAATCAACTCCTGTAAGTTTTTGAGTTTATTCAGTTAGTCTCTGTCACGCATATAACATGTCCAACTTTTAGTTTTGCTTTCCAAACCTACCCAGAACTTCATCTTAGATGTTCTTAGAACATGTTTGATCATTTCCAACCCAAATCAAGGCAATTGATGAATTGAAACCAAGTTTTGGAATTTTTCAAGCTATCACGATATCCATCAAGTCTTGCCTCTGTTTTTCTACTATAATCATGTTTTCTCTCGGTTTTGGTTTTCTATTTCACCCCATAAGTTTTGAAATAACTTATGCTAGGTGTATTTAATCCTCTGTACCCATGAAAAAGACCAAAGTATGAAGAAAACTAACTTTCATGTACTCTTGCTCTATTTTTCAGGTTCCTTCTTCTCTTCTTGGTTTCAAGCTAAGATGCAGCTCAATCTCTACTCTTTCAATCCCACAAGCTGCTCCTTAAATGCCCAGTTTAATCGTGCCCTAATATGCTAGCTTCGCTTACTATTTTTCTCTCTTAGCCTTCACCATGAACATTATTTTTTTCATATTCAAAACAGAGCTTGTTACTCTCTCTCTCTCTCTCTCTCTCTCTCTCTCTCTCTCTCTCTCTCTCTCTCTCTCTCTCTCTCTCTCTTTCTCTCTCTCTCTCAACTGTGAGTGCAAGGAAAGGAATGAGGGACTGTCATTTTATAGCTGAAGATGGGGAGCAAGTGTTGGTGTTTTAAAGGGTAGAAAGCTCTTGAATTATGAAGTTCGCCACTATGTTGTCACGATTTGGCTTTTTGTCTATACACTTTCTTCCACAATGCACTGCTTGACTCAATCATCTTGCTATTGTTTGTATATTTTATTATTGTCATGTTTTCCTTTTTCATTTGCTTATATATCCTTTCATGGCCAAGAGTGATGGGCTGTATAATGCCCACTTGAGACACTAAAATTTTATTTTATTATTAGCACTATAATTATTTTATGCACAAGACCACTTGTGTGTGTGTATATATATATATATATATATATATATATATATATATATATATATATATATATATATATATATATATATATATATATTATGTACAAGTAAGTCTCGGAGTGGGGACTAGATTGAAAAATGAGGTAATATTGAATTACTCAATATTTAGTAATAAATTATTTTTGTCTAAAAAATTCTTTTGTATAAACATTTCTCCTAAATATTGATAACTCAATATTTAGTAATAATCTCTCCTAATTTTTAAAAATATTTAATAGGTACTAAATTAAGACGTTACACCTTTGACCCCTTTTTTCGTACTAAGTCTCCACTATCTTTATGTAATTGGCAAAGGTAGCAGCTACTTGTGTTTTATGATGTAGTAGGTAAATCCAGAGGCTCAATTGTAATCATCTACTACAGTGAGCATGTAGTGGGTTCCAGTCAGAGAAGGTTGCATGTATGGACCCCAAACATCCATGTGTAAAAGGTCAAAAGTTGTGGTGGTGTTGCTAGTGCTGGTAGGGAATGGAAGCCTGGCTTGTTTGGCTTTATGGCAAACCTCACAAGCATGTAAATTATTCTTCCTATTTTCATCTAAAATTAAAGAAATATCAGGAGAATTTAGATGCTGCAAAGTAGTGTAAGATGCATGGGCTAGTCTTGTATGCCAAATATGCAATGAATCCCTTTTATCATTGCAAGTCTTATTATGAGCAGAATTAGCAATATCAGTACCAATGTTTGTACAAGCAAAACCATTATTTACACAATTAAAACTTTATTACAAGAAAGTGCAGAAACATTATTATTATAGGCCAAATCTTTATCACAAACATAAGAAGCAACATTGATCTTATTGCTATATATAATGGGGTCACTTGGGACTGTATTACATTCACTAAACACATACAGGCTCCCGACACTTTTCCTTTTTGCAACTACTCATTCACTCTTCAGGTCCTGCACCAGGCAGTGATTAGGAAAGAAAACAAATTTAACATTGGCACTGTTATAGAATTTATGAATGGATAGCAAATTGAATTTGAAATCAGACGTATAAAGAATGTTTTTTAAAATTAAATTTGGTGTCAATTTCACATTGCCTATTTGAGTAACATAACTAATGCTACCATTAGGCAATTTAATGCATACATACTCGTATGTGGCAATTATATCAATAAACTGATTATAATTAGCACACATATGTGTTATTGCTCCATAGTCCAAAATACAAGATCCTGGTTTTAAAGTTCCAAGAGCATCAAAAGTGGAAAAAGCAAAAATGATTGGTAGAGAAAGTATTTGCATAATTGCTTACATGTGCCAAGTTGGCTACATGCCCATCTTTCTGAACCTTTCTTTTGATCTTATCCAATTCATGTTGAATCATGTTCGCAATAGAATCTTGTTTAGTAGTTGAATCATTATCAATATCAAAGGGCATTTTATTTACATCAGTCTTAGCTATATTCTCACTTTCGTTTTGGTTCTTAAGTTGTTGATACCATTTCAGGTATCTATTTATCTAGAAATAAGTATCCTGGGTATAGCCCTCTATGTTACAGTGATCACAAAATCTAGCAGATTTGTCACTATTTCATCCTTTTCCTCTACTCGAGCCTTGCCCAGTTCTTCCTCTTCCACCTCTGTTTTGGCCATACGTGTTCTATGGGGCCCTTGTAAAAAAAAGCATTGTTCTTTTAGGCACCTACGTAATTCTAGTGCACCTCCCTTTGTTTTTCTACATGAAGTATCATCAAGTAAGTCTTATTGACATTAGGCAAAGGTTCCAAGAGGAGAATCTAACCCCTAATGAAGTCATATACTTTATTTAAATCTATAAGAAATTGTATTAGTTTATTTGATTCAAAGAAATCCAAAATTGGTTTCCTTTTCCCACATGTGCATTCTGGAATGAGCGTTAGGCAAGCAAGTTTATCCCATAGCTTCTTGAGCTTGGTGTAATATTACGATATAGTGGATCCTCCCTGAGTCACAGTGGATACTTCTCTTTGTAATTGGTATAACAACGGACCATTACACTCTTCAAAATGCTCCTTTAATTCATTCTAGAGTTCTTAGGCAGTGTCAACATACAAGTACGCATCTACAATATCTAACAGATTGAATTCAAGATCCATGAATGTGCCATATAATCTGCCTTCACCCATTGCTTGTACTTAGAGTCTTTCTTGTTAGGCCTTTTGCATCTTCCATCTAGAAATCAAAGTTTTGTTTTTGCACCCAGAGCTATCTTGACAAACCTACTCCACGTTAAGTAATTGTTTCCAGTTAGAACAAACATGATAAGATTCATACCAGGTTGGTTTGAAGTTTGTAAGGTCTTCGAGTCTGCTCTGGTGCTTTCCTTGCCTCTCTAGTTGCCATCATTAAGAGAGTTTGAAGAAAGATGCCTAACGCTGTTTAGAGATATTGAACCTGGATCTCTAATACCATGAACAATTGTAGTTTTATGTAAAGAAAAAAAGAATAAACCTCATAAACTCTTTATTCCAGAAAAGAAGAAAATATAAAGATATCTTGGAACTATGAATACCAGTTCCTTTTATAGAAGAAAAGAAAAGGGATCCTAACAGTAACTAATTACTAAAAAAACTAACTTGAATAACTTAACCACTTTAATTTATTCGTGCAAATGACTCACAGTGCTTAGTAGTATCAATGCTGAGCATCAACTATAAGCTATTACAAAAATTGCTCGCATCACTTAGTGCCCATGACCAACATTGAGCACCTTGCTTGTAGCGCTCAGCGTCCACGACTAGCGCTAAGCACCCAAGCATTATAGTGCTTCTATAAGTGTTGAGCACCTCTGCTTCTGTACACTTTCTGTACTTACATTCCCTAATGGTAACATACTCAACTATGTTAAGTATACAGCTCACATAACACAACAGAATCACACTCCCAACAATGCTTCAAGATGTACAATCCAATAACAGATCTCTCCCTTCTGTTCCCTAATTATGTGGATCCAATGCCAAGTGTAAACCTAATGTGATTTGTGCTTATTGATGATATTTTTATAGTTTTATAAATAATAGTAATAGTGTTGTAGTATGGGTAGCTGAGCACTTCATTCACAGTATTTGACTTAGTACCAAAGCTGCTTGCCAAACACTACCAATCCATGGCTAACAACTATTCATAACTCGCTCAAAGCTCAACTGATGTCATGCTAGAACTTGTTGATCCTGTCAAGTTGGACAGGGATAACTTTTTTCTATGGAAATCAATGATTACGCTTATCATTAAATGGAAAGTTCAGAGCCAAAGTTCTATCAGCGAATTAGAAGTAGTCCAAGACTGAAATGAACTTCGAAATTCTGATTAAGCTTTAGAGGTACAGTATCTCTACTATATATATATATATATATATATATATCTATATATCAGAACTAATAGCTAAAACTAATGGCTAACTACTAGCTAATTCCATTATCTAACTGTTAGCTAACTAATTATTTACACAAGAGTTGCTGTTATAACTACACTTGAGCAAATAAAAACTTCGTTGATGTAGGTTGTTGATACTCTACTTATTATGTTGTTGATAATATACTTCTTCATCTCCCCCTCAAGTTGTGGCTTGGTAGCAATCTAACAAGCCCAACTTGGACACCATATTTTGGAACGCTGTCTTGTCAAGGTCTTAGTGAAAGAGTTAATCAGCTGCTGAGATGAGGGAATGTGTTGTTGGGATTTGAATCTATCTTTTACTTTGTTGTGTATGAAATGACAATCAATGTCTAGGTTGTTTGTTCGCTCATGAAACATCAAGTTTTGTGCTATATGAGTAGTAGCTTGGTTGTTACAAAATAAGTAGGAGTAGGTACAGTTAATTTAAGGTCTCGAAGAACACATGAAATCCACTACAATTCACACATTGTGGTAGCCGTAGCACAATATTCACTTTCTGCAGTAGACTTAGATGCAGTAGGTTGTTTCTTTGTTTTCCATAAGATAAGAGTCTTTCCTAAAAATACATAGTAACCAATCAAGATTTTCCTTGTTTCTAAACATGAACCCCAATCTGCACCACAATAGGATATGACAACCAAAGAATTTTCATAAGGAAAAATAAACCCAAGGAAAGGCACCCTTTGACATATCTTAGAACATGTAATGCCCCTTGCTAATGACTCACTCTAGGCTCTTGCACAAATTGACTAAGCTATTGTATGGCATAATAGATGTTAGGTCTTGTAAATTCCAAATAAAGAAGTCTCCTTATCAAATTAACTACTATTGTAGGTTTGATAGAGTCTTCCCTTCATTGTTGCAAAACTTTAAGCAAAGGTGTTGTAGCTGGCTTGCACCCAGTCAGGCCTGCATCCTATAACAAATCTATAAATATTTTCTTTAGTTCACCCATAAACTAGCCTCGAATCTTGTAAGTTCTAACCCTAGAAAATCTTTAGCATGTTTTAAATCTTTGATTTTGAATTTGTTGTCCAAAAACTTCTTGATTTTTATGATTTCTAGTTCAGAACTACCAGTGAGCAAAATGTCATCCATATACCTAGAAAGGCTATGAAGTCATCCATATACCTAGAAAGGCTATGAAGAATGTAGAAGTAGATTGAAGTACACAAAATAAACAAGCAGTGAACATGAATGGATTGCACAATACCATATCTTTTGAGTTGTGAAGTAAGCTCTCCATTACATTGCCTTAAAGCTTTCTTAAGGGCATATAATGACCTTTTAAGCTTACGTACATGCCCATGTTTCACCTTGTCATAGCCTTCTAGTGCTAGCATATATACTTATTCATCTAGGTATTTGTGCAAAAATGCATTGTTGATATCTAGCTGATGTAGTGCCCAAGAATGAGCTACTTGCAGTGCCAAAAGAATTCTAATAGTGACCACCTTTGCCACTTTGAGAAACTGTCATGAAAGTCAATTCCCTCCACTTGATAGTAACCTTTGGTTACCAATCTTACTTTGAACCTATCGATGCTTCCATTAGGCTTGAATTTGATTTTGTAGACTCATTTGTACCCTATAGATCTCTTTCCAGTAGGTAACTCTATGATCTCCTAAGTGTGATTCTTCTCCAAAGTTGTAATCTTAGCCTTCATAGCCTCCACCCATGCTACCTCTTTCTTTGCCTCTGAATAGCTCATTGAATGAAAAATGGAATTGAACTAATGTTATCTTCTCCATTGGAGAGTTTCTAGAGTTCTTGTGGCACCTAGTCTTATGTGTTGAGTTTTTGCCTTATTAGGTATTAGGTTCATGCAATTTATCTTTTGTAAATTTAGGGCACAAATCTCATCTTTGTTGTCAGGTCTCTAATATTATATTGGAGGTTCACATCATGTTATAACAAGACTGATCCTACTACTTGCAACTTAAAGATTGAAATTATGAAAAGTAAATTGTTTCAATTCTATGATACATATTCAAACAATCAATCAAGCATCTTCTTTCTCAAGTCAAAATACATCATTACCGTCAAGACCTATGCTTAATGAAAGGGATAATGAAGGATTATTAGCATCTTTAAGGGTAAGTTATTATTTTTTTTGGCTTATCTGGTTGTTTTATTTTATTTTATATTTATATACATTTATTGTGATATGTATAGCTAATTTCAATTTATATTTTTTTGAGTGATTTGTGAAATTGTGGATTATTGGTTGATTGTTGTTGTAAAGGTCCTTCAAGATATTGATTCCCAAATTGTGAGTGAAGCAAGGAAATCCAATTGCAACTTTATTTGGAGGAACAAAAACTTGATGTTCACTTTGCAAAGTTGGATGTGCTACATATTGGAAGGACAACAAGGTCAAGTATCGAGATTTATCAAATATGACATTTGATATATTGAGCATTCAAATAACCACAGTAGCTTTAAAGTCAGCCTTTAGTGTTGGTGTCTGTGTTCTTAATAAATATTATAGTTATCTCCTTCCAAACAACATGCAAGGTTTGATTTGTACACATAATTAATTGCTTAGATTTCTTCTTGAAGGTAATGTGAGTGGGAATATATATATATATATATATATATATATATATATATATATATATATATATATATATTATAATCTAGCCTTTACAGTTTATTTTGACTTATTACTGACTTATCTAAATTGTTTTTCTTTATATAGTCTTTTGATAAAGATGATGTTAATGCAAAAGATGCACCTACAACTTCAATAATGGATTCAAATTCCATATTGGTAAAAGATCTTGATGAGAATGAATGATGATTAAGGAATCAAGGTATTTAATCTTTCTTTTTACCTTTTCATTTTTTTAAGATTTAACATGTAATTATTAATTAACTTGTGGCAAGATCCAGGGATGGAGTCATGAAGCCTAAGTTATTGTTAATTTGTTATGGTATTTGGTTTTGTCAAAACTCTTCACTATGTTCCCCTTTTTTTTTTAAATCTTAGTCTTAACTCATCATTATGGTTCTATAATTTGAACTTGTGAATGCAAATTTGGAATTGGAAGCATTCTATAATTTGTTTTGTGAACTATAGTGCATGCTTGCTTTGTTTCTTCGGTGTGAATAAATGATTAAATGTAAAATATTGAAGTTTTGATCTTCAAAAAATTGTCATATCATAACATAATTAACTATGAAAAAAGTAAAAAGACTTTCAACTTCATAGTAAATAACAAATTAAAAGAAAATGTTTACATATCAAATAATTAAAATTGATAACTAGAATTTAAACCCAACCCAACCTAAATAAAGATTAAAAAAAAAAAGTTTAGCCTATTAACCCAGTTAGAGGTGGACTTGGGTTACATAAAATAGGTTTATTGATAAACGGGCCAGCTTGTGCTTGACCCGTTATAGGCTGAGCTAGGTCTAACCATTTAGACTGTGCTATTTTTAGTTCCCTTGCCTTTAGTCTTGGAAGCAGGTATTGGATCATTTTTATTTTTTTTGGTTAGAGTTAGTTGCTCTAATCTCTTGTTTCTTTCCAATCGGACTTCTTGTGGGGTTAATCCATGGCAGTGTTGTCTCGGTGGTTTGGTTCCTGATTATTCCAGGTCTTTCTTATGTGATGCCCCAAAAAAAAATTTATAGCACACAGCAAGATTTTATAGCGTATGTACAAAAATGTACAACATTGACTAAGGACCACGTCGGTTACAACTCATACAACAACGTTTTAGTTTACATCTTGCCAACCTACAGCTTCGGAAAATTAAGTGCAACTTAACCTACCTTCTGAAAAATCGACTTGCACAAGAAAGGAAGGATGCCTGAAAAATCCCACAAAAGAAAAATGGAAAATGACTCCCACTTTGAACTTTAGAAATGCTTATCACAAGGCCACCAATACTACAACAAAATTGATGCATTTAGGATAATAAAAACATATATCAGGACGCAAGTCCTAAAGTTTTGAAAATGAGTGAGGGTGGGATGAGGAAGAAAATTATCACTAGTTTCGAACTAGCAAAAGAGGGCAATTTGCTTTCCTTTTCTTTTTTCCCCTACAAAAAAGGGGGGGCAATAAAATAACCAAAATTGTAAATCTTCATGATTTTCCCTTCCCTGTAGCTCCTTCCCGCTGACTACGAAAATGACTGAGAAGCTGTTGTGCCTGCATGTATAAGAGCAGACATTAGCTTCTTCTTCTTTTATTTATTTATTTTTAAATTCCTTTTTGGTTCCATTCTTTAGACTTGTGATCATAAAAACAGATACTGCAGGTCATTCCCGCCCGCCATATCTTGGTATGATACCTTTCATAATCTTCATTTATCTGGGTTATTGAAATTTTCCATTTTTGTTTCATGTTTGCATTATGCTTTCACCAGTCTTTCTATCTAGGTGTTAGATCAAGAGTAAATAACATAAACAGAATCCAGCAAAGGCACATAGTATATCTTTGGAAGGAAAATTTTAGTACCTAGTGTGAACAAAAATAAAATCCCGGAAACAGAAAGGTCGTCAAAACACAAAGGAAGTTAACCACTGAAAAGGATAACAAGCTTCATACCTTTTCCTTCGCTCTTGGTGTGCCAGATTGAGATAATGCAACGAGGGGAGGTACAGCCCCTTCTTGCAGAACCAAGGTGCAAAACTTGGGGCTGTGAAGGCATAGTTGCAACAGAATGGAGGCCGCGTTTTCCTTTCCCCTTTGGGAACCTGATTCAACTATTTCAACTACATGGGCGATGCCCCCTTCCCTTGCAATTACTAATCGCCCCTCTGCGATTGTTGATAGGTTTGCTAGTAGTGCAACAGCTTTGTCAACCATTCCTTCAGCGTGGTCCAGTAACCGAACAAGATACTTCACGGCTCCAGCCTGAACTATTCGAGCTTTGTTCTCATGACATATTGATAGGTTAAATAGAGCAGTAGCAGCATCTTTCTTTCCTCTAAGAGTTCCTGAGCCTAGAAGATCCACCAAAGCTTTGACTGCACCAGAACGGCCTATTTTTTCTTTGTTGTTTTCTGTTACAGAAAGGCTAAATAGAGATGCGGCTGAATTCTCCTTGGCTCCTTCATTTCCTGTTTTCAAAACATGAACAAGTGGTTCTATCGCTCCTGCTTCCACAATCAAGGTTTTGTTGCCATCATTGATTGACAAATTTAGCAGAGCTGTCACAGCATGCTCTTGCATTATCTTTACGTCTGAATATAGCAGTGAAAGTAAAGGAATGGTAGCCCCGCATTGCCCAAAAATGATACGATTTTCCATATTATGCTTCGCAAGAAGCCTTATTTCTTCTGCAGCCCTTGTCTGCACTTCAATGGATAGGCTGTAAAGGTCTTTAATTAACCTATTGACATGAAATGTGGTGGTCAACTCATCAGATCCCAAGTTGTTAACAGGAAGGAAATTCACTCTAGAATGACTGCAATTGCTATTATTATTTCCATTCTCTATTCCTCCTATTTTTGATCCTGGGCTTTGAAATCCCTTACCTGATAACCGAGGAGAAATCCCTCTTTCTTTATTTACTGGAGAAGCCAGACAACCCCTTGTAATTCCTCTAGACAGCTCCATGACATTTTCGTGCTTATTGGATATCCCTGGCATCTCCTTTGAAGCAGGATGTACGTGGTCAGTGCTAGAAATAGAACTTGAGAACGATTGACTTCTGCTATAAACATATGAAGGTGCAGAGGATTGTTGCTCATACTTATCTGTGTCTCCAGTTTGGCATCCATTGAGTTCTCCATTTAATCTGGCAGAAGTATCAGCCTTTTGTTTCTCGAATGCATTTCCAGTTTGGAGAGATGATCTTGATGTGTCAGTGTAACCACTACTATTTAATGATCCAGAACCCAAACTGTATGTACAAGCTAAATCTTGAGGCAACAAATGCTCTTGCGGGGGTACAATGCTGACCGAACCATTTTTCTCAGATTGACTGGGAAGTTTGACATCATTTTCCTCACACCAAGTTGCTATCATGGATTTGACAGTATAATTCGGAATGATGTTTGTATGAGTAAGTCTCAGACGGGTCTTGGGACAAACAGTCAGTCCATGATCAAGCCACTTTTGGATGGACAGCCTCTCGTATGTTTGACCTGAAGCCACAATGACAGGATCCAACATGAGTTCCAATGATAAAGGACAGCGGAAGTGTGGAGGAATTAAGATGCCACTTTTTACATCAAGGCACTCAAATTTCATTGCATAATCACGTATGTCACAGAGAAGAATTACAATTTGGTTAATTTCATCCAGTTTCCCTTTCATTTTATTGACTTCAGCATTTGATCTTTCCTGTTCCACAGCAATACTTTCTTTCAAGAGTTCCTGGTTTGATGTCAATCTAAGGAACTCGATAATTTTCTTCAAATGTTCAATGTAAGGTTCAATATTTTCTCTTTGATATCGCAGTGCTTCTTCTATATAGACTGTCACCGGTTCATTCTTCAAACATTGAAATTCCTGCATACATTGCTGAAAAAGTTGCTAGCAATTAGTCTTAAACTTTCATGGATCAACAAGAGACACAAGAAGTGATAATAACTTTTCTAGCTTTATTAGGAACTCTCCAATTTTTTTAACGTCTTCTTTTACTTTCATTTGTGGATGGCATGGTGTGGGAGAACGTTAATTTGGAAGGAAACCAGAAGTGTCTTCTTGATAGAAGAATAAATAGAGGAGGTAACTTCTAACTTTGAGCATACCTGAAGACTAACCAAAACTGAAGTAGATGGAGATGTCTGTGGGGATCCAAGCATTATGTGCAAAATCTCTAGTGAAGAGCTCTGCATTTTCATCAACAATGCCCCACTTTGTAGAACCTGAAGATACAAGAATCCCAACCAAACAAATAAGAGGTCGCAGTCAACCTTTCCCACACAGAAGAAAGACAAGTGGTGGACATACAAGGGGTTCATTGCTTGTTTCACTTTCAAATCCCAACAAAGGGGCTTAATATCTTAAAAAGTTGGTGCAACAGTTGTTTCAAACCATATGACTTACGCCATAAATCTTGCTCTTCTTTGGGCTCCATTTTTCCATGAAATCTCGAGCTTCATTAACTGCCCTATCCAGTGTTTCACATTCTTTACATAGATTTTCATCTAGAGGGACTTTGTCATCTACAGCATCATCAAGCACTGATTTCAAGCGCTTTAAAACGCCAACCATATTATTACAGTTCTTCTGAAAGGGCATAGCTTTTGCTGTTTGGCAAGAAACTAGATGAATGAACCGACAAATGCTGTTGGTTAGACATTTTACTAAACTTGTATCCGTTTCACCTGCATTGGTTTAGTATATAACAAGTAACTGTTAAAACAATCACAAGCAGAATTTTCTAGAAGATATTCTACTTTTGAGGAACCATGCTGATGTATCAGAATTTATCATATTCAATTTTGTACTAATCTCAGCTGACTGTTCAGTGACAAGTAGTAATTGTATCACATGTTGCTCATCATCCAAAAAAATGAGTAAGACAATGACTAATGATTGTAATATGAATATTAGAATTTTGAATTAGGAATGATAGTACGGATAAATTTGCATAAAGCAAACAAGAACGAAAACTAGAAAAGTCTAAGCTTAAGTCAAGGCTCTAGGAACTAAACTGCGGATAGAAGGGGTCTATTAAACGAAAAACTTATGATGATCAGTAAAAGGGATTAAAAAGAAAATTCAATAGTTGACACAGCCATAACCCTATGAAAGTGATGCATGAACGCCAGAATCCACTGAAGAAGAAAAGTAAAGTATTAAAATTGACAAATTCCATAATCATAATCCCGGAAAGAACAATGTTCACTCAGATTAACCTAAATCAACTCAGACAAGAATCATCTTCCAGAAATCATACCCTCACACACTTCTTAACACCTTTTCCAAGTCTCTGAGCAACCAAACGAAAAGTATATATTTCTCTATTAACCTACCCAATGAATTACTTAAAAAGAAGCTGTAGCAACAGTATTGAAAATTTACCCAGTCGTAAAGGAAATTTCATCAACCATTTCTTGCCCTCATCAATTTACACAAAACCAGAAGCGTCCAAATCCCAGATTTCGGTTAAGATCATTTACGAACTCACTCGATTTTTAAAAAATCAAACACTAGAACAGAGCACCTGAAGAAGTCATAAAAAGGAAACAGAAACATAGGTTTCGTGAACAGAAGGGTAAGCATTGGATCATTTCATACCTACTTGCATGATTTATGAACTTGAATGCAACAGGTAGAAACAGTAGAACAGAAGCTTTCAAGTGATATATGACACTAAATTGTCACCGAAAGCTTTCATGCCTAACAAAGTAGCCTGTGAAGCCTGAGGAAGGTAAGGAGTGCAACAAGCAGGAGAAATTTTTTTGGGAAAAGAAAACTTTTTAAAAACAAAAAATGGTTAAAGCGGTGGGACCTTAATCCTATTCAGATTTGTTGGGTTTCGTGGATGAATTTAATTAAGAACGTGATCAACATCAGTAAACCAATACGGGATATGGGATGTAATCGTTTAAAACTTTAAATGTAGAGGTTTTTATTACTCTTTAGTTGCAATTGGAGGCCATTATAATACTACATTAAGAATTTTTCTATTAGCGGATACGAGAAAATTAAGAGTACAGGTTTTGATTTTCAGCTGTGATATCTCAAATACAGGATGATATTACCATATCTCAATAAAGGATGTGTGTACTGCAAATTCAATTTTCATTCTTGACAAGCCAATATATATATAAATATATATATATATATATATATATATATATATATATATGAACTGTGTGGAAGAATCACAACCACTTCGTTTACTGCACAAGATGCTGCTGTATCGCACATTACATTTGCAAATTGCAATTTACCTAATCCAAGTAGCCAATTGCAACAAAAAGATTGAGAGGCTAGTTTTTTATAGTTAGGTTAAACAATGATGATACATTTCATTTACCATATGATGTTTTATTATTTTTCCATCATCCGTTCCTAACCTCTAAAAGAATTAAATAATAATATTTTATCTATGCTAAAAGTAAAATAGTAATGAATAAATTTGCAGGAAAAAAAATTTTAAGAAAATCAACCCGACCGTCCCACAAGTTTAGAGCCAACGTTATATTGAGCTAAAACGTACATAATTCATATTATTTGAACTATTATGGTTTTATCTTATATATCCATTATTTAAGAAAAATTATTTGAGCAATTCTTTTATTTTAAAATTTTCATAAGGCAAATGTAATTATGTAATATATTAATTGTGAGGGGAAAAAAAAAGAGTAAAGAAATTCTTAGCGAAACTTTTCTATGAAAAAATGTATGCTACATTTTAAAATAAATAATAACTCTAGATTCAATAAGCAACTTTAGACAACTTTTCAAATAACTTCAATAGCTATAGTATTTTGAAAAAAAAAATTATATCTGAAGTAACCGTGTCTAACATATTTTTCTAATACAACCAAAATTAAGCAAAGCAAATTTTATTTTATTTTTGGTTACAGCTATATGATAATGGCAAGGGCAAATTTATAAAAAGTTTAACTTTTTAAGAGATTGAAATTTTCATTGTTGAATCACTTTAAAATTTATATAATACACCTTTAATTAACATAAATATAAATCTCAAATTAAATTTAACTATAAAAAAAAAACCCAATTTTTTGAGACATCAAACTCTTCATAAATTTGAGGGCTCGATTGGCCATCAAATTGCTTTTGTTATAGAGAGATGCAGCAAAGTGAGCAAACATCATTTACCGGCATTAATCACTGTTGAGTGCTTTGGGCCAGTCTTTGGTGGCTAATGAATTGTACCAATCAATTAGTCCTCCTTGAGGTCCCCTTGAAGAACACATCCAAACAATGAGCTGTGTGTTGCATTTATGGCAAACATGTGAGCCTGCACATTTCCATGACATTTTCCCCCATTTCATACATGTATAAAAAAAATTCGTCTATATTTAGCAGTAGCAAAATTTGATTCTGATGGTCGGAGCATTTTTTCACATTTAGCATAGCATGTACACAATCAAACTGTATTGAAAACAGGTTCCAATATTTGCTCTGAGATTGGCCTCTCTGAGAAACATGCTCAATTTAGTAGTCATTATTCTCCTTCATGTGCTGTCTAATATGGTTAATGACCTACTAAACATGTGGGTGGAAAGGTCAGCATGAATAATGAGATGTATTTAATATTTATCATGATTAGACAGGATTTTTTAGTTTGGAAATTAGGAGCAAACAATGTGATCCTTGAACTAGATTATGTGGAACGGTATATTTATAATGCGCTATGAATTATGCAAAAAAGAGTATAACAATATGACATTTGATCGTGTTATCTTTCTTTTCGTTGCTGTTAAAGTATGAGCGTTTGCATGCTTTAATGCTGATAGCTTCAAAGTTCAATGCTTGAATTATTAGGCAACGCTGCCAAGATAATTTCTACTCTTTCTTCCTTTACGCATTTATTATCAATTAATTTTTAACCATTTTGTCTTGTGGTTGATACATAAATTCAACTAGGTTAAACATAAGAAACAACTAAAACTGAAAGTGTCGCCAAGGTTTGTGTATTTCATTGTATACATATCTTCTTCGTTAAGCACTTGAGCTAACACAAAATCAAGTTAACGACATTTAACTATTGGAGATATTCAACTTACGCCGGCCTATTTTAGCTTCAAACTATACTAGGATATTTTATTGAAGTTTAAAAAACATAAACTCACGTTCCTGTTAACTTTTTTTTTTTGGTTCTAAACTTACATTATTGACCTCCTTCGCACCCTATTATTCCACCGCTATACAAGTCAACTCACATGGACAAGGAAAACTTTGTATAGTTTTTTAAGAGAGAGAGAGAGAGAGAGAGAGATTTTTTCTTTCAGTCTACAGAAATATAGAAATTAATTCTATAGTCCTTAAAAGACCATAATACACAACTTACTCTCCAAAATATCCTAGAGGCTAGTGAACATTATTATCTCTCAACAATTTGTTTGATGTAACACATTAATTATTGATTAACTGTTGACCAAAAGTTAGGAAAAAATATTCTAGTTCTCAGAAGAGATTTGAATTAATTACTTAATCCTTTTTATGTCAACTCGTTAATCTATCTGTTAATAAATTGCGTCATTCCCCTAGTAATTCGTCAGACATAACAAGTTTATTATCAATATTTTTGAAATCGACCTAGTCATTGACTCGGACTGACCTACGAATCATCGGGTCAATTGCTGACTTGGATAAATAAATTAAAAAATTAAAAATTATATATATATACCTATATTTCTTTACAAATAAATTAAAAAAAGTAAAATAAATAATTTATCTGCAAATTTTAAACTTTAAAATCATAAACATCCATAATAATTCAAACATAAAGTCATAAATATTCATAATAATTTATAAAGTCATAAATAATATCATCCAAACATAATAATATAATTACGATGCAAAACATCAATTTTTCTCAAGAATGCATATTTAAAATTTTCAATCACATTCAATGACTTAGATCATGAAATTTTTGTTGTGAAAATAGTGTTATAAAAAGCATTTATATTTGTCGGTGGGTCTAGTTTTATTTTTTATGAAAATAATTTTAATTTAATTTTTTTGTACTTATCTGAACATATGAGAATATGTCAGTTACAAAATTAATTGGACAAGTTTTAGAAATTAAGGAACTGTTAAAAAAAAAAGATGATAAACAATAATTTAAATTAAAAAAAATGAAGACTCGGGTCAACCAAGTCAGCCAAGACTCGATTGGGTCACTTGCATCCAGTCTTAAAAGTATGACCTGAATTAGTCCCGACCCTAAGTCGCTAGATCCTGGGTCGACCCGTCAGGCAAATTCAAGTCCCAAAACTATGTTCATTACTAGCAAGAGAACCAAGAGACAAGTGTTATAATTGAAGAGAGCCAAAAATTGCTTGAATATTAGCAAGACGTAAGAAGATTCAAGTTGTGTGGCATATTAATTGTCATTATTAACGTTCTTGTGTATTACATCTATAGATGTTTATAGTTGTGTGTCTAAATTTATTGTGCTTTTTTTTTTTGAACTCAATGTATTTAGAACTAATCCATATTTGGGTTGGGAGCGTTAAAATTAAAGCCCTCCCAACAAGTGTTCTTCCTGAGATTCAAGCTTGTGTTTTTCTCCTTACAAGAATTGAGATCGCTTACCATTTCAACTAACAACTTGTTGATAGTTTATTATGCTTTAGGTGTTAGTATAAATTTTGCCCGTTTCAACTTCCTAGCACCACGTATTCTAGTCTAGATGTGCCAAAGTAACCCCAATCCTCTAGCTTACAAGTCAAGCATAATGCCTGGCTTTTATGGATCATTGGCGCTAAACACACCAGTGCCAAAGCATGTTAAACATTCAGTAAACTGAAATTCAATTTCATCAGTTCACATACATAACAAAATATAGCTGAAAGTTATAATTCTATGAGAACCCTTCCTGCTTGGACAAGCAAGGTCATCTGATCGATTTTGACAGGTAGAGCTCATCTAAACCTTACCTACTCGCAGGTGGCTATTTCATACCATGTTCCATTTAGGCATCTACCAACAATTTTTTGCAATTTTCATTCAACTCGCAATCAGATATGGCAAAAGTAGCTCTGCAACTAGAGAAAGATTGCATAAGGAAGAGAGAGAGAGAGAGAGATTTAGGAGAATAATGTTCAATCATTAATGAGTGTATGCCTCAGCATATATACACACCTCATATAACGGTCACAACTAACCAAAGAAGAACAACAAACTTAACTAACCAGGAAAAGACATCGTAAGTAAAAGAATAAAACATAACAGTAGTAAAAATACAGTAAAAGAATACACTGCAGTAAAATACAATTAACACCATTGTTTAACTGTCCCCTCAAATGAGGAGGTGTCTCAACTAATCCGAGTTTGCCACAGAAGAAACCAAATCTAGAACAAGCCAAAGGTTTGGTGAACACATCTGTTGGCTGTTCAAGGCTAGGCACATAACCAATCTCAATCTCTTTAGCCAAATCCTTGTCCCTCACATAATGAAGATCAATCTCAACAGGCTTTGTCCTAGCATGTAAAGATAGGATTAGTAGCAATGGCTTCGGCACTTAGGTTATCACACCAAAGCATAGGCACCCTTGAAACACCATACTTCAATTCACAGAAAAGAGATTTCAGCCAAGCAACTTCACTTGTCAAAGAAGCTAGTGCTCTATACTATGCTTCAGCTCTAGATCTTGACACCACACTTTGCTTCTTGCTAGACCATAAAACCAAAGCATCTCCCAAAAACACACAGCTCCCACTGACCTCCTATCTTTAATATCACCTACCTAATCAGCAACTGAAACCCAGTCAAGCAAAGATCAATAGAAGGCTTGATGTGCAAACAAAGAGATGTTGACCCCTTCAAGTATCTAAGGATCTTTTTTGCCTTCAGCCAATCTACTGTTGTAGGAGAGCTTAGCTTCTGACTAAGCTGATTTACAGCAAAGCAAATATCTAGCCTTGCGTTGGTTAAGTACTATAAAGCACCTATAAGGTTTCTGTACATGGAAGGATTCTTTAAATCTTCTTCTTTCACCTTAGAAACATGCTTACCCAAAGTTAACCCTTTCTTAGCCGATTATCCCGTTATTGCCTCTTCTTCGAGTTATGCCCCGAAAAAAGGAAACCTGGCTGAAAAAGCAAAAGCTGCCTTAGGGCTTATCCCTTATCGCTTCTATCTGGGTATGCCCTACTTGGGCTAATTAGTCAAGACCTAGTTGGTCAATCAGTATACTGAGACTTTATTCCATTTTTGGATCTGTTTGAGACTCCTTAGCTACTTTCCTTCTTGGCCGAGTAACTTCTCTCCTAAACTTCTCTAATTGAACAGTTGGAAGACCTCCGATGCATCCCTAAATAGGGTTGTTAGGTCGTACCTATGAAATGCAGTAGAACATAAAGATGCCTCCTCCATATTAGATTTTTACAATAAATTCTCTACATATTTTTTGACTCAGAAAAATCCCACTGTTTTTTATGACCTCAATACCCAAAAATAATGCACATGATCCAAGCTCCTTGAGAGAAAACATGTTTAATCTCTTAATAAAATCACCAACCAGCACACTATTATCCCCAATAACTAGTATGTCATCAACATAAACAAGCACAATGAAGACATGAACCTTAGTGTGCAAAACAAAAAGTGAATAGTAACAATGGGTGTGTTGGAAACCCCACTGTAATAGAACCTCTCTCAAGTTATCATACCAAGCCCTTGTAGCTTGTTTTAGCTCATAAAGGGCTTTCTTTAGGCTGCACACATAATCAGGACACTTCTGATTCTCAAAGCACTGTGGTTGCTTCATGTAAATAGGTTCTTTGAGATTGTCATTCAGAAATACATTATCTACATCAATTTGTTTGACAACCCAATTAAAAGATGCTCCAATAGTCAATATAACTCTTACTATTGCTAATTTTGCAACACAATTGAGCTGAATGTCTCCCCAACACAAAGACTAGGATCCTATTGGAAGCCCTTAGCAACCAACCAGCTTTATACTTTAAAATACTTCCATCAACAGCAATCTTAGTTTTAAACACCCAACTATCAATAGTTTTCTGTCCTCTGTAAGGTACAAGGTCCCATGTACCATTCTTTTTCAAAGCCTCAATTTCAACCTCTATTGCTCTCCTCCAATGAGGAATTTTATATGCCTCAGAAGCACTGCTAGGTTCCTTTGTATCTAATTCTGTTAGAGTAGCATATGGGGACTTGTACTGAATTGCTCCACTTTTCAACCTAGTCACCATAGGATGAGTTGGTCCAGATCTAATTCTGTTAGTCCCAATAATAGGAAGGTTCTACACAACATGTTCACTGTTCACTTCAGGTCTTTGATATCACTTTCTGCACTTTCCAATACAACATTCTCCCTTGTTAATTCCTTCAAAATCTCTTGCACATCATTGGAAACCAGATCAGTATTTTTATCATCACTACAAGACAAGGGACAACATGAACCACTTCTCTAATTTCTTGAGGCCTCTTTGTATTAAGAAAATCTTGCTTACAAGGGAACTCAGACTCATGAAACACAACATGCCTAGCAATGTATATCCTACCTGAGGCATTTGAACCCCTTGTGATCCATACTTGGACCAAGGTAGACACGTTTTGTTGAGTGAAAATTAAATTTACGTTGACTTTAAGGCCTTAAGTAAGGAAAATAGTTGCACCCAAAGACTTTCAACTCTTTGAAATTAGGTCTCTTCTTAAACAACATACAATATGGTGTCTCTCCTTGCAAAGCAATGGTAGGCAATAGGTTTCACCCTAACAACAGTTTAAAAAGCGTCATACCAGTAGCACATGGGCACACCAACATGAGCAATCATGCTCAAGCCCATTTCTACAATTTGACGATGCTTCCTCTCAACTCTTCCATTTTGGACAGTGGTATAGGGACAAGAAAATCTCATAGTAGCGCCAGAATTTTTAATAACTTCAGAGAATGGTTTGAGTTATGTCCCTCCATCACATTGAATAATTTTAATTCTCCTTTCCAATTGGTTCTCAACCATCCTCTTAAACTAAATAAAGGCTTGAACAGACTCACCTTTGGTTTTTAATGAGTAAATCCATAAAAACCTATTAAAATCATCTAAGAAAAAGATGCAGTATTTAAATCCAAATCTGGATTGTAATAATGCCAGGACCCACAAGTCAAAATGGACAAGGTCAATGGGATGTTCAGCTCTAGATAAAGATCTTTTGAAAGGGAGAGATTTCATTTTACCAACATGACAAGCATCACAAAAATTGTTTATTTTATTAATCAAACTTTTTTTATTACAACTCTTCAGTACAACATTTAAGATTTTCTCCGATGGATGGCCTAATCTTCTGTGCCACAATTCTTTTTCCAGCTCTCCAGCATTATCTTTGGTCAAGAAACATCTAGGACTTGGTGATCTTTTGATCTTGTATAATATATTAACTTGAACTCCTTGCATTAGAATCATTCACGTTGCCTTGTTCTTCACCATACAACCATAGTCATAAAAAACAACATCCATGTCATTATCAACAGATAATTGAGATATGCTTATCAGATTTTTACTAATCTTGGGCACCAGAAGTAGTTTATTCAGTTTAAGGCAGGAATCTTACATTCCAATTCTCCCAACCTTCTCTATAGAGACTCTTTCTCCATTGTCAACAACAAGATGAGTGTTAAAAAGAGAGAGTTTACCTTGTTCAAGGACACTTGCATCATTAGTCACATGATTAGAAGCTCCACTATCAAGATACCAAGCTTGATTATCAAGATTGTCCTGGGTAATAAGATAAGCAGAGTGTGAAGCATTTGAATCTTTATTTTTTGAATTTGTGGTACCTGAAACACCATAATAGTTTTGGTCAAATCTGTAAAAACAGTTGACCACCACGTGTTCCACTTTACCACACAATCGACACGTGGGTTTTAAGCCTTGTTGTCTTCCTCCATTTTAGCTACCTCTGTTTGATCTCCCTCTGCCATGTCTTCGCCAATTGGAGTTAAAATTCGCATTACCATTATTATTGCTTTTGCTAGAAATAATATTAGCACTTGGAGATGTGAATTGCGACAAGGAAGACCATTGTTCCAGTCAACTTTTGTAGGTAAGAAGAGACATTTGGAGCCCAACCCAAGAAAGGGTTATTGGACCACTTTCGACCCGTATTTAGTGTCCAATCCGGTGAGAGTTTGAATTACAAGGTCATCATTGGCGAGTGAGTAACCTGCCATTTGAAGATTGTCTGCAAGCTCCTTCACCTTACGCAAATACTCATCCATTTTCATCCCCCCCTTTGCAGAGCTGTTGAAACTCACTCTTGTACAGAGTGATTCGAGACCATGTTTGGGTTCCTGAGTAATCTTTAACAGTGTTCCAAAGTTCTTGTGCACTCTTGCATCCAAGAACTTGCAAGATGACCTTGGTCGCCATGCTATTGTAAAGCCACCCAAGAAGCATCTAATCTTCGGTGACCCATTCTTCAAACTTGGGATTTATCTTCCTCTTGTTGCCTTAAAAAAAAAAAAAAGAGTTCTAGACATGAGTTCATTCCCAGAATGAAACCATCTAACTTGTAGCCTCTAATCATGGGAAGGACGAGTAAGCTCCACATCACGTAATTGGTTCGATCATGCTTGATCGAACACACCTAGCTCAGCGAAGGTGCGTAATGGTTCATCTTGTTTGGGTTCGTCGTGGTCAAATTCGTCTCTGTAGCATCACCCATGGTCGTGTTTGTCAAATACGTGCTCGAATGTTCAACCATGAAGGACCCAAAGTCTTCCTGCCCTGATACCAAGAGAACGATTGCACAAGCAAGAAAAAACAGAGAGAGAGAGAGAGAGAGAGAGAGAGAGAGAGAGAGATTTAGGAGAATAATGTTTTGTCATTAATGAGTGTATGCCTCATCATATATACACACCTCATATATCGGTCACAACTGACCAGAGAAGAACAACAAACTAACTAACCAAGAAAAGACATTGTAAGTAAAAGAAGAAAACATAACAGCAGTAAAAATACAGTTAAAGAATACACTGCCGTAAAATACAATTAACAATATTATTTAACTCAGTCCACGAGACAAGTCAGGGAACCCCCAACCTTTGTAAATTGACGTTTCTTCCAAATTTTACATATTATTTTTGACAGCCCATGTATTAATATATGGGACCATCCCCATCTCCACCACCAGCACAAACTCATAAAGTGTGAAACAGTGTTGGTGCGTGCCTGAATAAAAGTTCAGACTCTCAGACTTTTTGCCATCTCATCAACATCCAGTTCCACTTCCAACACTGGTAAGTCATTTCGCCTACTGTCATTGCTGACAAATGAGTAAAATATATCAAACATCAAGAATCATCCCCATTTCTACATAAGAAATTAGGCTCAGAAATGCGGTTCACCTGTTCAATACCGGACCATGGTCTACAACAGTTCGCATGGAATATATGGCTCTGCCTACAATGTTTGTCATTTGAACTGGACCAAATATACGACTGTCATTTGCTTCCTGCCATTTGGGTGGAGAGAGTTAAAAAAAAAAAAAATGTTCCCTGTTTCTAAAGGCATGTGAGGAATCAAAAGCATACAAAATTACTTCAAAGCCTAAAGATGCTAAGCACAATTTCAAACTCATTAAAATGTTTTTAACTAAAAACGAATGAAATTATACGGCTCAAAACTAATTATATCACCACTTAATTATATGCTGCTAGGGAGAACACATTTAAGAATTCTAAAAACCATTATAATTTTAGGTATGTTAAAGGTAATTTTTATGTTACTATTGCTATTATCATTGAAAGAAGCTAACTGGATACTGGTGGTGGTATCTGTCAGGGTGAATAAAGCAAAAAACATAAATAAATAAATAATCATAATAATAATGTACAGTCTTCCAGACATAAATAAACTGAATTCAAAAAAATCACTTTACTGAGCATGCGAAGTTTTTGAATGATTTCAAGGGTCTGAATAAAAGCAATGTCCAAATTATGTTAATATTAATCACAACTTTTTGGAAAAAGAACAACAACGAGGTAACCTCAAAATGCTTGGATATCAATGAATACTCACAGCTTGTAATGCATGTCATTTTACTCTGTAGAATACAACTAGAAAGCACTTAAAACCGGAGAAAAAGTTCACAATGATCCACCTATGGCTAGCATTCCATAATGATGATGTAAAGTTTACCATTAAAAGTAAGTTAATTCATACCTTGGGTTTCAAATCTAAATTGTCAGCCACCACCCAGCATTCGTTCTTCTCAAGAGTAAAAGGTTCATCATTTTCATCAGTAGAAACCATTTCATCGCCTTCAATGGCAGCTAATCTTCTTATTAGATGGCTATGTTCATTTACAGGGTCCTTCAAGAGCACAACATCTCCTACAGAAACATGCCTGTCAAAGGAACATGTATATTAGTGGCAACTAAAATGTGAGTACGACATGTAATGAGATCCAGATGATAAAATTGAACCATCAAAATGTTTTCTCTATAGAATTCTCAGGATTAACTATAACAAAAATAGAGAAAATACTAGCTAGTTTTAAGATTTTATTACTGACACTGTCAGAAACTTTTTAAGGTTGGTCATGACTTATAACATATCATCAATAGGTATCAGCCCGATAACATATTTAAAAAATATATAAATTCTACAAATAACTGCTTTGCAAGACAAGCAAAAAGTTAATTGAGCTTGGACAGAAAATTTGCTAAGACTTGACATTATCACTGAAATGGAACTTTACCAAAATCATGTTCTCAACTTAAGAACTGATGACCTCTGGCAAAATAGCAATTAGATTTAGTCATAGTTTTCATTAACGGTACAAAGAGTCAAGATCATAGTTAACATTTACACTATCCCGGTATGACGCATTTACGATGACATGAATCAAGTTTCCCTGTAGAACTAAAATTCCAGTAGCAAACTGTAGTCAGTCACAGATCACACAGTTTTCTCCATGGGCTACATGAAGCAGAACCAGAAAGAAAATTAAACAGTCAAATTTCACACATTCCCTGCCACGCATGTGATATATTTAGCATTTAAAAAGAAAATTACAAAACAACATAGAAATGGGAAAAGTCCAGACCAAGATCAAAATATATCAATGCAAGCAAGGAAACATATCTACAATTTACACAAAAATATTATCTGAACCTAGAAGCATGAGGCCCGAATCATTATTTCAGGCGGTTCTTTGTGGCATGCATGTCCTTGACAAATCATTTTAATAAAGACAAAATAAAATGCAAAACATGATGGAAATATGAAAGGTTCATACAAAGGTAATGAGTACTGAAAATAAGGGAAAGAAAGGCTAGAATATCTAAAACTTCTCATAGGCCACCTATAACAGCTAATGTATTCACCCAAAAACAATTTAGGTCTTACTTTCATATATAGTTATAGTCATTACAAATAACTTATCATCAATACTACAATGGTAACTTTTAAATGTGATCAAAAGAAGTGGGCAGCAGGGACAAAAAAAGGACTATAAAGAATTTATAAGCACCTTATTGATGACAGTTGGATGGAAAAGAATGTCTAAATCTTGAAAAAATAGTTTAGAAATCAAGCTTCAGAAAAAAGTATGGTTCAAAATTTATCATATGATAGCATATAGGTCATGACAGGTGATGTAGATGTGATTTCAAGAGAATAACATATGATGACCCCAACATAAAATGACCATATAAACTACCCTGCATAAAAGTAAGTGAATTTGCTAGATGGAAAGTAAATGATGCATTAGATGACTATAATTACATTAGATCTGCTGTAGGTAATTTCCGAACAAGAGTAACGCCATTTTCAGTTATAGTAGGGGCCATCTCCTCTCCTTTGTTCAAGTGCAAGTATGTCAATTTTCCAGGGATATTGTTCCAAAGTGTGCTAGCTAAGTGTCCGCCTGCAACTCGACTTCTTTGGTGGTTCTGTGTCACATCATTAAATCAGTTTATAAGCAGCAGTTTTTGTGGTTACACTACAAGGCACATATGCATAGTAGATAATATTTGCACTATTGTAGAACTTGAACTACTTAGAAACACATTACTTCAATGTCTCTGCTTACTTACTATTTTTTCCATTTACATCATAGCAAAGACAAAGGCATGTGTCAAGGAAGCTAGCTCAACTTTCATATCTGAGCCTCTATTATGTTCATCAAATAGCTATGCTTCAAATGTCTCCTCATATAATGATCTTAATTTCAAATAGTTATAGTTCAATGTAAATTATCCATAAAAAATTCATGAACCTTCTATTTTTAGTATCTTCAAATCATTTTGACTCACATTATTTTTATGATTACCAAAATGCTTAGTTCCAAACTTAAAAGGCAAATCTTTGACATATTTTGAAACTAAAAAAAAAAAAATGTGACGAACAGCAAAAGAAAGAGAAAGCCAAAAACATAAGGACATCAAAAGAACTTCAAGAACAAAAGATGAAATGATCAGCGACCCAAAGTATTAATCTAATGATCCCCAGCATTCACATAAAACTAGAGAATGTGGCTTCCAAATCACCCAAGTCCAATACATCTCTCAACCTAAATAGGGTGGTCAAGAACAAAAGGTGTCGTAAAAGGTCATAACCTTATCTTACATCCAAAGCTGTCTAGACATACCGTTAGAGATCAATTTTACAGTTTTTAAATATTAATTGATAAAAAAAATAATTAAAGACAGCACAATATCTAAACTTCTCAACACTAATATCTAGGCAACAAATGCGGATGGCTATCTTTTGCAGTTAACGGCTAAATTCAAGGCCGATGGCAATTTCCATAGTAATTTAAAGAAAAGAAATTAAAAAAAAAAGTGTTCTCAAACCCAGTATAATAATATGGCAATGGAAGCTGGTTAACCGTGAGAATACGCAATTTTACATAACCAGATAACTCCAAGAAAGGCACACAGATATTTTCTTTTAAAAAAATATAAAAATAGAACCAGAGTCACACAGTGAGAAAGGAAAGGAAAGACCTTCAAGGTGATTGCTGCGGAGTATTCGAACTTGTGTAAGAGGTATCGGAACCGCATCAGTCGCGAAGCCATCGCGAATAGAATTGTCTGCAGTACCACCACGTGATAGCAGTCTCAGACTTTCGGGACCTCTTCAACTAAACCCTAAAGATGTTTCTTACTTCTCTAGCTTCAGACTGATTTGGATTCATCTATCCCATCTCCCGTTACATAAAACAGCATAACTTTCATTTTAAACAAGTTTCAATATTATTCATGAAGTTTTTTTTTTGTGAATTTTATTTCACATTTTTTTTATTTTGTTTCTAAAAACTAACATTGTCACAGAAAAATGTTATCGTATAAAAATACGTCATTGTCATTGTGACCACAATCACGTAAAATATGAGAAAAAATGACCAATTTGTCCCTAAATTTTTTATCTCTTTCCGTTCTCTCTTCATCCCTTTGTTTTCTCTCTCATCTTTTTGCAACTCTCCAAACAATTTCTCTTTCAACCAACAATCTCCTTTTGCCTCTCCCTCTCTCAATTTGTTGTGTATGTCTCAATCCTCTCCTTCAACCAACAATCTACGTGATCGGCAGTCCAGGATAGTATATATGGACACCCTTTCAAGTACTATAAGCCAAACGCCCAAGAATCACGCATTCAAAATATTTCAAACCCAAATCATGTAAGAAACAACTAATTGGATTGCCAAGTTAATTAAACATTCATACAGTCATCAATGGACCACATGTTCCAAATTATTCATTGCAACACAAAAAAGGGATGAAAATGGGGAAAAATGGGTTTATAATATAAACAAATGTAATCAGTTAGCAATTATCCTTTACAAAATATACTATCTATCTTTGAGTGATCTACGAGACTACAAAGCACTCTATAGACACCTTTACCAAAAAGGACATCAAAGGCCCACCCAAACAAGTGGGGAGGCCAACCACAAAATTTCGCTACTCCTCAGGCAAATACTCCTCTTTAATAACAAAAAATGAAAATGGTAAATTACAAAAGGTATAAGTTCATCAAAACTTAGTGAATAGACGATTGCGTTAAAAATAAATCAAGTAATAGGAAACATTATGTTTACACTCCCTTAAGCCACTGATTTTGGGTATCATACCCGAAAGATATCACATTACATATAATTCAATTTCACCATAACATGTGAAGTAATATGGAATCATACCTAAGCATACAATTCTACTGATCAATATCAAGCCATTTACGACCTTTCTCAGATATGGCTCATGCACTCCCATTGGCATCTACTAGGTCTATATCATTCACAATCATTCTCACGACCCATCACAAAAGTAAACATAGTGTATAAGAGGCAAGATTCATCACAACCCAAATGCATTTTCACACATACTATTTTCACCCAAACAAACACCCTTAACAATTCATCACATGAATGCCATATTACACGTTCATGAATTTCAAGAACCCTTACAAGCATATATGCATGATGTTTCCTTCAAGAAAGATAAGTAGAACAAGGTCACCCACTCACTTCAACTTCAAACTAAGTTTACTGTATTTTGGCGTGATGATTGGAGGGAAATGACATGTTATAATGATTTAGAGTTAATCCCTAATAATTCGATCAAGAAAAGAGAGAAAAAAGATGTCAAAATCCAAAAATAGAGGAGTGCACTCTATTAGGCTAGCGCTAAGCACTGGCTACCATAGCAGAATGACATATTCTACCATGCCAGCACTAAGCACCCACTTGCTAGCGCACCAGCAGCTGAACATGAATTATGCAACTTTCTCTCTTGTTTTTGCTTCCAAACTCTCTCTATTCAATACCAATTCACTCCAAACCTTATCCTTAGAATTTTGGGCAATCAATTACAAGTTTACATCCATCATAACTTCTTCAAATTTCAAGCATGAGTTGGGTTCAAGATTTAAACTGTTATTCCTAACTAATTTTATGATTTCACATTTCTCCAACCAAGCATATATTTCATTATCAAAACCAAGTTTTTTCACCAAACATAACCTCTCAAATTGCTAAGGAACAAAGGAAGGAAAGTTGAGAAGCAAAGAACACCAAATTTGAAGCACACAACACACCCAAATCATCAAAATCCCTCAATTTTGTAGACTACGACACATAGATACGAAAATGAATAGATTTTAGAAACCTTGCCTTTACCTTGAATCTTTGAACTTCTCAACATGAAGGAGAACCTCTGGGGATCAGAGATACATTAGAGACCGAAGAAATGGGGTGGTTAGGGTTTGGGAGCTCAAGCGAGGTGTGAAGAATGTGTTTAGTGTGTAAGTGTGGTGAGTGGCTGAAGAGTGGTCTAACTTTTGTCTAAGTGTGGGAAGCCTTTTTGCCATATTACCATTTTCCCCTGACCACTCATTGTGTTAAGTATAAGACCATGGGCAAAATGAGAATGTCGCAACCCGAAACCAAGGACTGTGATAAATGCAAACAATGTGACGTCCACATTGCCGCAAGCCAAGATCATTTAATTTGACCTAACTAACACTATCTACATCTTAGGTGGCCTATCTAATTACTGAGCATGCTAATAAAATTTATGTAAAAACAAACAAAATTATCTTACCCCGAGCTATGGAAATGTATCATCGATTCGCAAGTCCTTGAATAAGTCGTCCTTCCGTACTGCAACTATGAGGGGATGAGTTTAATCCACTAACTCACCCAAACTAGCCCTATTTTATACAGGCATGCAATATATGTATATCATCAAAATATATATATGTATATATATATATATATAATATGTGTGTGTGTATGTGTTCATACATGGGTCTCCATATATGACAGCACGCATGCGGCGTCAAGTCATCTCAAATTATACCTATGACATCGTACCTTTGCCCCTAATAAAGCGAGCGTCCAATGCCTAATACATCTGATTCCCTGATCCCTTATAAACTCGATTACATGCATAAACCTTAATTTACACCCCTAGGGCCCCACGCACTCTACATGCAATCCTAATCCTTACATGGCTACTCGCACACACATATACACATAGGCATACCGCAACAAGCATCACATATGTTATCACACATATAACTCATCTCCCAGTGTAGGTCTACATCCATATGGGGAACTCACTCAATAGCTACGTTATTGAGGGTCTATGTTGTCACACCTAAAAAAATGGGCATATTAATAATCATACAAACCTAGGGATACCTCAGTGATAGCCTATAATTTACAAAATAAATTACAATTAAATAATTAAATCCCTCTAGATACAACAGGACCTAGGTAGCTTATAGGATTACATAGCGTTTCTATAGGTTCAGATAGAACTCTCCGACTACGTGGAGTATGTCTTCAAGCTGCTAACTTCTAGTGGTTTTCTAATCTCCTCAGTTGCTAAATCTGAAACAACAATAGGTAGTGTGAGTTTTATAAAAACTCAGTAAGTAAATGACTGTGTAAGGAAATAGGGCACAAGTACAAATACCAGTCTCAATATCATAATCAGAATAAAAACTATTAACACAAAATAGTATGAAATATAATATATATATATATATATATAACATACCTTACCACGCAACCAAAGCCTGCAATTCAACGCGAGTCTACAATCTCACAAACAAGCCGTAAAACAATCCTCAAGCAAATAAAAAGCATAAGTAAATAATCACTCCAAAAGGCATTATTTAATGCATGATGTATGTTTACACACCACATTGAAGACTGAGCCTCAATGAGTTTTCCTTCTTACGATGTGTACAAATGCAATATGCAAGGCTTATCCCCCCCTCTCTATCCATTGAAGACCAACCCTCAATGAGTGTATTCCAAAGGCACATACCTATACACATCTTACAGAAGACCAACCCTTTTCTTTTTACATTTCTTTTCTTTTTCAAAAGCAATATAAATGTGCAGATGATGATATGTGATGCACTTTCCACACAACAATCCATCCACTCATTCCACACACATTCCATACCACAACAAAGATAAACATTAAACTCGTAATTCCATTTTCTAAATAATATAATTAACTAGAGGTACAAACAAACATAAACTTCCAAATACAATAAAACATAAAACTCATTATTTCATAAAATAAACCCCACAAGATAACTCTCACAATCGTTTAATGAAATCCCTCAATCTAGTTATTTCTACTAACTAGGGAATTTCATTGATGATTTACCAACTATGGTGAATGGGATTTATATTGACTTGGTCAAATAATTTATTAAAACTTAAATAGCAAGGTCATCCAATCACATCGATGCCGATAAGGTTTACCGCATAAAAATTCCCAGGAAACAAAGTCAATGAAGCTCCCAAGTCACCTGGAACCAACCCAAATCAATAACTAAATAAATGCAAAAAATCTTTACCACAACCTTGACCTTTGGTCATTCATTTGGTCATAACTCTTATCCGGTAAGTCATTTGTAAATTAAATTTATACCATTGGAAACTAGACTCAAAGAGCTTTCCAACAATATAAAGTTTGTTAAAAACGGAGTCCAGATAAAGGAGTTATGACCATTTGAAAAATAGACCAAGAGCCTTAAAATGGCAGGCACCTGGGTGCCACGCTTGGAACCTAGGCACCATACACATGCTTGGCGCTTGGGCGCCACACCTGGAGCCTGGCCACCATGATTGCGACAGAATACGATCTGGCTTGGATTTGGCCCAGATTTGACCAAATCTTCACAATTTTTTCATGATTTCTTCAATGGGATCTCATCTTTGATGTCTAAGGAGTATTTAAATACAAAAGCCCTAATTTTAATCGAGAAACGAAGCCAAAATCTCGATTTTATCCCAAATACTCCTAAAACTAGAAAATAGAGAAAATGTTCGGTAAATTAGAACCTTTCCTTGTTTTCCCTAGGTTATTTGACCTCCAATGGCTCGCCCCCCACCGGAGAAACGTTCTCCGAATCTCGGTTGAAAATGTAGAGAGAGAGTAGAGAAAAGGCAGAGAGAAAGGGAGAAGAGAGAGTGAGGAAAGAGAGAGAGAGAGACAAAAGTGAGAAATGAGAAAAAAAAATGTAGAACCGCCTATATATACCCTCCTATAGTGAAATTACTACTTTGCCCCTAGGTAACCCTTGGTTAACATTGATAGTGACAAACTCATAATTTCTCCAATTTAGATATTTTCTATATCTTAAATGTCACCTAGTTCCTCATTTCACTTTAGTCCCTCTTTAGACCTCATAAGTACTCGGCCTTCTCTTTACCTTATGATTACTCTTTTTTTTATTCCTTGTCTCGTAGACTCTATCTCCAAGAAATTTCCTCTTCCTCTTATCTTTCCTCAATTGTTAAAAATATCACCCGCCATAAAATACTCAATTCAATTATTTATCTCTACCTCCATGAATAATACACAAAAATAATAAATTAAATATAGAAAATTAAAATTAACCCAACAATTCCATTAAAATAATGGAAAATTTCATTACAACAACCGTAATACCGCCAATTACGAAATTTCAAAATTGGCCGATATTACATATGTTCTCCCCGGATGTTCTGCTTAAAAGTTTCATTATATAGGTATACATCCCCATATCTGTGTCTCTCAAGGCTTTATCAATGTGGGTGTACGTTCCTATAGATTCATTGTTGAGATACTATCATATGGATCTACGTCTCCATGGTGTCCTGATCTGGTAACTACCAGTGTCCGACCCTAGGAGTGTACCATTAGGCCTCATCCAAACACAATCACAAGCACAAACACCAATACTAATAGCAACCCCGACATAAGGACTCTCACATCTAGTGGAGACGTCATCGACAAGTTACCCTTTGAGAAATTTAACAACCAACATTGGTATTTTTCAAGTCGGACCTCACCTTATCATGACATTTCCCTTCAAGAGGATCGTGAAGCCTACCTTGACTTCCTCAACCCGAGCACCCCATTTCTACCTCACTCATATACCAGACCCTTATTAAATCCCAAATCACATTATTCTTTATAACCGAATTAGATTCCAATTAAGCGTTAATCCCTCATTTAAGACTTTAATCTTAAAAGTTATCTACATGGTCAGCAAATAATTTGCTCGACATCACCCACACACAAATAATAATTTTATTTTTTATAAACTTACATAGTTCCTTATACAATTATGCCAAACATACATACATTTAACATATAAATGCACTTTAATTAATTTCAAGAAAACAATCCTAAAATATACAAACATATATAGTAGAACTAGATCCCTCACCTCGATTTGAAGCTCTTCGGCCCCTACAATATACTTTGGCCAAGCCCCCAACCATAGCCAAACCTACAAGACACAAACCATATTGTTCAGCATAGAAAAAAAATGGAAAAATACCAGGTGCCACAATGCTCCCCAAATCCTTTCCTACACATCGAGCTTGGGCGTCTGGGTGCCTGCCTTGGCGTTTGGGGGGCCAAGGCCTGATGTCTTGGTCTGGGTGGCATCCTGGGCATCAGCCCTTTTCTCAACCATGTGGTGGTACCTTGGGCACCAAACTTGGTGCCCTGGGCGCCCACCATTAGTGACTCGCGATTCCTCTCTATTTTTGGTGAATTTGAGCCAAATCTTCACCATTTAGCCTAATTATTTCCATGAGTTTTCATTTTTGATGTTTAAGGAGTGTTTTAACACCAAAATCCCCCAATTAATTCCAACAATCAAAGCCCCAATTATCAAAATTTAATTTAAGACCCTAACTTTCCTTTTCTAAGTTTCATCCCTTAAATCTCATCTTTAATATTGTTTTTCCCACTAATTTTTGTTTCAAATTTTATTATTAACCATCTAGGAATGTTTTAAAACATAACACAAGGTCCAAAGATCCCAAACGAACCAAATTCTCACTCAATTTCTCATAAATCAAAAAAATGGGAAAAAAAGAGAATATAAGATACCTACGTCAAATCATTACCCTTCTGGTAATGGTTGGTCGCTGAATACCCAAACCTTCATCAGAGCTTGGGTGGTGAAGGACTTAAGAGAAAAGGGAGAGTGTTTGGGAAGAGAGAGAGAACTCTTGAGATGAAGGGGAGAAAATGAGAGAAATGGATGTGGATCACCTATATATACCAATCTATGGTGAAATTACTATTTTGTCCTGCAGTCAACCCCTAGTCAACGTTATAAATGGCAAATCTACAATTTCTCCAACTTAAGTATTTCTCA
Organism: Biancaea sappan; assembly: GCA_037074585.1. Classification (NCBI taxonomy): domain Eukaryota; kingdom Viridiplantae; phylum Streptophyta; class Magnoliopsida; order Fabales; family Fabaceae; genus Biancaea; species Biancaea sappan. Next base: position 47,848,090 of record CM073496.1, on the reverse strand, counting down.
TATTCTAGGTATCACACAATTTTTCTTATTACATTTTAGTCTCTCTTTCAACTTAATAATCACCTGGCTCCCTTGATGTCATGTATACACTCCTCAATCCTCTCTCACTCATTATTTTATACATTTTGTTATCTCTTAATCTCACATTTCTTTATTAAACAATGGAAAATTTTCTCCCATATTCGAATTATTCCTTAAAACTCATCTAAACTAACACCCGATAATTGAGGGTGTTACAGGGAATTCCATCAAACCAAACTTTATTTTCCAAATACACCCCACACTTAGATAATTATCATCACAAGCACACCAACCATACACTCAACACCCATTGTCACATTTTTACAAAAAAAAAATGTCTCGATTTTCCATATCTTTTCACTAAAGTCCCTCCCCCAACTTATTCAAGTTATTTTATCTTCCCTCGATACATCACACATAACTGCAGATAAATTTTCACTAAAATAACATCATGTATAGACACATGCAAGTGGTACCCCCAAATTTTCAAATGTTATGCAATATACACTCTTCATTCATTTTAGTCCTCAACTTAGACCTAGTTCACACTAGAACATACAACAAGCATATTACATTTAAAATCATTATTGCCGATATAGATACAACACAAATACACACATGCACACATCAATACATCACATGAATTGGACAATAAAATCACATACAAGGGCTACAACCATGAGTATTATATAGATATTGTATTATGTGTCTCAACTAGCACTGGCAAAACAGACTTTGGCTGCAGGCTTAGGCATCCAAATTTAGGCCCATTAAAAAAGGGGCAAAACGGGTTGGGCATTAGCTGAATTTTTTTTAAAAAAAAAGTTTAAATAATTTGTTTTAAACCAAGCATGCGCCCTCCAGCAGTCCAGCCCACAAACTTCACCCCAAACCCCCTTTTTTCGCTATAAAAAATCAGAATGCGATACATTAATACTTAGTAATTACTACTCCGTTGTTTGCTGCCTTAAGCCACAAACCCTTTTCGCCTTTCCCTTCGCTGAGCCCTCGCCTGGTCACCTCGCCCCTCAGTCTTCATATCATACTCATTGTTGTTCAGAAATTCATCATGGACGATTCATGAATCATCCGCTCTTCTCTCCTTTCCTTTAGTCAATCATCCATTCTCATCTCTCATGCTCGTGCCATCTCTCGTTTCCAATTTCCCTTCTGGCTCTCAGTTTCAGCCTTCAGGTTAGTATTTGTTTCCTCTGTTTCTCTATGGCTCTCCATTTTAGGTCACAATCAAAAATTCCCCTCCTCCCACTTTTGCAATTAGGCACACATCATGCATGTTCAGAGAGAAGACGAAGGGCACGACAGAGTAATTCCTCCCCCTCTCTATTTTCCTCTACGGCTCTCTGTTTCAGCTTTCAGGTCAGTAATTCCTCCACCATTTCTATTTCTTCTACTAATCGTGTCTGTTGATGTCTGATTGCTCTCTGTCTCGCTTCTCCTTTTGACCCTATACTGATTTTGTTTACGTAATATTTTTTCAATTATATAGAACAAATATAGATTGATGAGTTTAGATAAACTTATAGAAGATGTCATGATAGACAAAGTTTATCCAAATCCAGAAAAAAAAACTACAAATTATTTTTGAAAAAAGAGAAAAAAAAGAGGAAATAGAACATAACTTGTCACTGCCATGCCAATATATATATATATGTGTGTGTGTGTGTGTGTGTGTGTACGCCTTCCACTTGCAAATGAGAAGAAAACTACATTGTGAAAGAAAAAACATGATTGAGTGTACGCTATCAAGGGTAACCCTAATATTTAGGACAATATTTAGGACTTCATCAATGTTGCACTCAATGATGTTTTTTGGATGTGGGAGAGCTTTCAATATTTTCATTTATAAAATCCACACAACTTTGGGCTAACTGTTTTATAGATTTATGCATATGCATCCGTTATATATATATATATACACACACAACATTACTTATAAATCAAGCATGCATGGAAGATTGTTGTGCACCAACCTCTTTCAATTTTCGTTGTACTGCTAATTAGTCTTTGATGTTTTATATAATATTATGATGGCTGGTTTTTGAAAAATAAGTTGTCTTTGAAGTGATAAAAGTTGGCATAAATTGGATATATAGAATATGATTGAAAATTTTAATTTGCTAAATTGTTCGCCGGCTAAATTGTCAAATAGTTTCAATTTTATTAATCTCTTATGTATGGCATAGTGTTGAAACTTTTATCATGTATTGATTGTAATAAATATGAAAAATTCGATTTCCCCCTTTATTGCAAGATTATTAGCTATTAGAAGAAAAAGATGACGTAGGATAGGAGTAAGATATTTGATATTTTAGAGAAAATAAATAAAGACATTCATATTATTTTAAACTTTTGTTTTTCTCTTTTTGCTCTATTTAGATTATGGATTCAGATTCTATTTCTTCACCTCAAAGTGGAACTCAAAGTGCAAATCTTGAGTCCACTACATTTGTTCCTCCTCCATCTAGAAAGAGAACTACATCTGATGTGTGATATTGTTTTACAAACTTGGGTAGGGTGGGGATAAAAAACCTAAAGCAAAATGTAAAGGATGTAGATATGAATATATAGCTAGGGGTAGCACTCACAATACTTTAAGTTTGACCTGTCACTTATCTAAGTGTTCGAAGTTAAACAATTATAGGGATGTCAGTAGTCTACTTGGTGATTAAGTGGGAATACTTAGAAGTCAGAAGATTTCTCAAATTGTTTTTCATGAGACAATAATTACATTTATTACTAAGCATGATCTTTCTTTTTCACTTGTGGAGTATGATTCTTTTATAGATTTGTTGACTTATTGCAATTCGGATGCCAAATCAATTACTAGGAACACTGCTGCTTATGATATATGGAAATTGTCTAAGCCTAAGAAAGAAATTTTTCAGGAAGAATTGACTAGAATTCCTAGTGAGATTTGTCTTACATCCGATGTATGGACTTCATGCACAATCGAAGGGTATATTTGCTTGACTGCACATTATGTTGATAAAAATTGGACATTAAAGTATAAAAACTCTTGTTTTTTGTGATATGCCTCCTCATCATTCAGAGCATGAATTGTCCGGGAAAGTGATGTAACTTTTAAAAGAACAAGGGATTGAAAAAAATATTTTTTCATCACTTTAGACAACGCATCAAGTAATAAAAGCATGCAAGAATTATTGAGGGAGCAACTGTGTTTGCAAAATTATTTGTTATGCAATGGTGAATTTTTTCATGTGAGATGTTGTGCCCATATTCTTAATTTAGTTGTCCAAGAAGGCTTGAAAATAGTCAATGATGCTTCACACAAAATAAAGAGAGTGTAAAATATGTCAAAGGGTCTAAGGGACAAAAAAAAAAGTTTGATGAATGTGTGCGAGGAGTTGGTATTCAAGAGAGTGTTTATTTGCGATTGAATGTAACAACTAGGTGGAATTCAACTTACATGATGCTTGAAAGTGTGATAAAGTATATAAGTATGCGTTTGGTATTTTTCAATTAAATGATGAAAATTATGAGCATTGTCCATCAACTAAAGAATGTGATAGAGGAGAGAAAATATCTATCTTTTTTAGGCCATTTTTTGACATCACTAAATTGATGTCAAGTTCTACTTATCCAATATTTAATTTAAACTTATTGCAAGTATGTGAAATAGAGAAAATCTTGCTCGAAAACTCACATAATGAAGACGAGATCATAAGAAGTTTGTAGATAAGGATGAAGATAAAATTTGATAAATATTAGAGTGAGTATAGTATTGTGCTTGCACTTATAGTAGTTTTTGGCCCATGAGTCAAGTTTACATTATTGGATGGTTGTTATAACAAGATGGATCCTACTACTTCCAACTCAAGAATAGGAATTGTGAAAAGTAAATTGTTTCAATTCTTTGATGCATATTCAAATAGAAATTCCTCAATCAATCAAGCATCTTCTTCCTCAAGTCAAAATCCATCATTATTATCACCATCAAGACATAATATTACTGAAAGGGATGATGATGAAGCATTGTTGTCATCTTTAATGGTATGTTATAATTTTTTTTGGCTTATCTTGTTATTTTATTTTATTTGATATTAAATTATCTATACATGTTTAAATGTTTTGTGATTTGTGGAATTGTGAATTATTTTTGTTGTAAAGATTTTGCAAGATATGGATTCCCAAATTGTGAGTAAAGCATGGAAATCTCAATTGCAACTTTATTTGGAGGAACCAAAACTTGATTTTCATCACTTACTAAAGTTAAATGTTCTACAATTTTGGAAGGAGCACAGGGTTTGTTTTCAGATTTATCAAGGATGACAATTGATATATTGAGCATACTAATAACTTTAGTGGCTTCAGAATCAACTTTTGATATTGGTTCCCATGTCCTTAACAAATATCGAAGTTGTCTCCTTCTAAACAACGTGTAAGCTTTAATTTGTATATGTAATTGGTTGCAAGGATTTATTCCTAAAGGTATTGTTTGAGTAGTGTGAATATATACAATTTATAATTTAGTTTTTAATATGTATTTTTGGTTTATTAATAATTTATCCAAATTGTTCTTCTTTATTTCAATAAAGATAATGTTTGTAATGCTGTAACTAACAAAAAACATATGCTTATAACTGCAACAGTGGACTTAAGTCCCATATTAATTAAGGTATTTAATATTTGTTGGTATCTTTTTTTATTTTTTTAATATTTAACATGTAATATTATAATTACTAATTAACTTGTAATCTAATTAATGTTTAGGTGACTTTTTTTCATTTAGTGGGTGGCAATCAAAGGATGGTGGCACTTGGAGCTTTGAAGTTTGATTGTTTGAATCTAATTTTATGTTTGTATGATTGTAATTTGTTTAGTCTCTTGACGGATTACAAAACTCTTATAGATTAGTTCCTTGTTTGCCAAAACTCTTGATGAATCTTATGTTCTTTAGTCACTTGATGGATTACTCTCTTAATGAATTAGTCTCTTGATGGATTACAAAATTCTTTTGGATTAGTCTCATGTTTGCCAAAACTCTTGATGAAGTTTATTTTATGTTGTTTAGTCGCTTGATGGATTAATTTCTTGATGGATTACACTAAGATTTATTTGAAAGCATTATGTTTTCAAATATGGTTTAGTCTTTTGATGGATTTTACAAGGACTGAAGGACATAAAAAAATACATTTTATTAGGGGAAAATATTTTTTTTTTAAAGCTTGGCCTACACTTTGAAATCTAAGCCTGTCAAAAACAGATCGGCCCGTTTTGACAATGCTAACTATGATGAACAGAAATTTATCAAGTTGATTAATTTTCTATTATTCCACCACTAAACTAGCCCTTGAATGATGTGAGAATATTACTTTTCCTATGAGGTCTTCAAAACTTGGATTTGAAAACAATCAAAAGATCAAAGATTTAATTTGAAGTTAAGAAAGTTGAAACGAAGTATTCTTCTTCTTTGTCTTCTTGTGTGCACTGTGATGAGAGTGAGAGGGAAAGGGTGCAGAGAGAGAGGAGAGAGAGAGAATGAGGGATAAATAGAGAAGATAAAGATATATTAAAAATTTAGGGACAAATTTGCATGTTTCTGTGTATCTTATGTTGCCATCACATATGTGATATATTAATAATGACATGTCCTTCTAAGTCACTATTTTTTTATTACTGTGTTGACGATGTTAGTCATAAAAATAAAATTAAAACAAATTAAAAATGTGAGATGAAAATGACATACAAAAATTTTAAAGACAAAATTAAAATTGATGTAAATTATAAATTATAAAGCCTATTTTCTTGAGGGCCTTTATTTTGTTTTGAACAAAAGTTTGACCATAATTTTTTTTGTTTAAGAAATGCAATCAAAGATACAGTTTTCAAACATTTATAATAATTATAAAAGAACTCAATTTTGGTATAAGACTTAATATTATGTAAATTTTTGTTAAAGACTTTTTTTTATAAAATGATTACATGTAATTTTTTTTTTAAAATAGTAGTGGTGCGATCAATTGTTTAAACTTTGAAGTACGAGACTAATTATTTAGATTTTGTGGCTGTTCTCTCTCACTAATATGTTAGGAGAAATTAAAAGGGGCGGGGGGATTTATTTTTTTAAATATTAAATGTCTAACTCTAAATACACGTGAATATTAAAATATTGTAATTGAATATGAATACTGAATAATTAAGATTCATCATTTTTTCTAACATCTGAATACTTAAAAATTATTTATTAGTAAAAAATAATATTCAAATAAATTAGTTATTTAACATATATTATGAAAAAATGACGAAATCAAAAGTAAAAAAAATAATTATATATTGAATAAAAATTTAAAACTTATCAAATAAATATTGATTGTTCATCTAGTTTACTAAATATTTAATAAAATGATTGTTTTGCACAAATTATAAAGCTTGATGGAGTTATTTATTAAGTTTAAAGTTTAGAGAGATAAAATACATATAGACAAAGTTATGAGGGTAAAGTATATTTTTTTAAAATAATTTTTACTAAATTTACAATTTATACATGTAAAATACAATTTTTATTAAGATTTTTTACAAAAACTGATCCATTAAAATGTATTCAAATCTATTAAATGTTTAAAAAAATAAAAAACAAACATTTTAGTGGTCTAAAATCTAAATGAAATAAATGAAGACTAAGTGTATGTTACCACTTCCTATTAGTAGTTGCATATATTAAAGTATATCTTAATTTCTTTAGATTTTTTAAATATTTTTTAAACATAAAACTAAATCATAATATTTTTATTAGAATTTAAAATAGTAAGAAATTATTTAACATTTCACTTTTACTTTAATAATTTAACTTAAATTTATATTTTATATTATATGTTATTTATTGACAAATAAGTTTTGGACAATATCTTAAAGTTATATATAATTAAAATAGTAGAAATGATTGACAAGTATTATTTCTTTATTGATGGTAAAACTTTTTTTTTTAATTTTATCGTAAGAAGGATTACAAATTTAACAAAAAAATAAGTGAGAAAAACAACACTTATGATAACTACATTTAATGTTAGCCAAAAAAAATCCAGAAAAGGACATAATACGTATAAATAACTGATGCAGATAAGGAAAACAAATAGTGTACATATATTTTAATGAAACAATCTAACATGTTTTGTTGAAGAATGTAGTAGTAACCTAGAGGAATTTAATAAAATGTTATTACATGTGAATACTTTTTTTTTTCTTTTGGGTGTACATGCTTGGAGGTAAAAACTAAAAAGTAAAAACTACGCCATACCCAATCCTAGCAACAAAACTACTAATTTCTCTTCTTGGTAAATAACATTGTTAAATAGACCGATTCGTCACAAGTTACCTTTAAATTTATTAAAGAACTACTTTTTAATGTTAAAGTTCATTCGTGTTTAAATAATAGAATATTAAAAATATTCTCGTCTTATAAATATTTTTTAATAATTTTATTAAAATGCAATTTATACATGTAAACATTATTTATTTAATATTTTAAATAATTAATAATTTTAATTTTTTATATTTTATTTTAAAATTAACTATATTGTATTTAAATTTAAAAATTTTATATTTATTTTAAAAATTTACAAAAATTTTTATATATAAATTTACTATATTTATTAAATATAATATTATAAAATATAAAAACATAATAAAATGAGATTATTAATACAAAATAATATAATTTTTTTAAAAAATAAACTAATCCATTTAAACTCTTTTTAAACGAACTAAAAATAAAAAACTTAAACTTGCCTAAATATAAATAGGCACGAGCCAATTTGAGATTCAAGTGTGTTTTGATACTATTACTGAGGAGCCTTAATGAGAATATCCTCATATACTCTTTTGTTACAAAATATTATATAAATATGTCATTTTATATTTATCAGCTAATTTAATATTTATTTTTATCAAATACTGTTAATTTAACAATTTTTAACTAATTTGTCAACTATTTTTTCTTCCTGTTTTTTGGTTTGGTCCACCTATAATGGCTTTGGTGATTACTCTTCTTTGTCTTGCTCATCCCGCGTAAAGAATTTAAGACAACATGGTTAGTGGTAGAATTGAAAGGATCAACAACGCAGTCTCTTCCCTCACTAAATACATAATTATTGCATTTGATTCAAACGGCACGAGCAACACAGGCAAAAAACAAGCTCTGGTTGCTAAATTCAGATCTTCCCAACTTAGGTTATTGCTGGAGACAAAGGCCCTCCATTCACTGCTCTTCCCAATAGGGGGCCCATAAAGGTTTCACAACTCTGCAATCCCTCAAGGCATGCATGATGCTTTCCTCATCGATACCACACAAAAGGCAAGTCGGCGAGTTGGAGAGCCCCTTTTTCTGTCTTCTTTGATTTGTTAGCAACCTTTCATGACAAACTAGCCAGACTAATGCATTGAATCTAGAGCTTTGTTCTTCCACACCTTCAACCAGACGCCATCAACTTGGCATGGGGGATTCCCAGTTAATGACAGAATGAGCACCTTTAAGTTACCATCCTTAAATTTTGGCCATCTCACAAAGTCATCGAGGCCCGTATAGACGGCAATTTAATGGCTTTGATTCTCTCAATACTCAATACAATATCATCATGAGGAATGCGGTTTGCAAAGTTGCCCCAATCCCAATTCTCTAGAGCTGGTAACATAGCCTGACACATGCTTGTTCTTCGTATTGACATTCAAATTGTCTATATCATTAAGAGAGTTGTCAAAATGGACTTAACTCGCTGGACTGGATCCGCTTAGCCCGCTTAAGGGGTGAGGATCGGGCCAAATTGGTCTGGCCCATCTACTCGCGGGTTAGCTTTTTTTTAATTATATGAATATGTATATATATATATATTATATTGATATTATATATTAAATTAAATAATACAAAAGAGAATAAGAGATATCATTTGAAGAAAATTTCATATGAAATTTGTATAATTATTTAATTCTAATTATTAATTAATGAGAACAAATAATACTAAAAAAAATAATTAAAAAATTTTCATTTTTAGTTTCAAATTCTTAAATCCATGTTTTTTTTTAAACAGATAAACTATTTTTTATCAATTTTTGTTTAAATAAAAAGAAAAAAAAATCTAACTAGCCAAACTGATACGCTAATTTGTATTTAAAATCGGACAAATCCATTATATCTTTTAAGAGGTCAAATATTAAGGACCCACCAGCCAAGCCAAAATTTCGCACTCCTACCATTGCCCAAATTCCATTCCAAGTTATGCACAACATTGTCCCAATTCTTCACAACACCAAATCAAAGTTGAGAACCATTTTTGCAAGAATTAATGTTGGGAATAAATTTGCTACCACACTTGTATTCGGCTATAAGCATCTTCACCCAAAGATTATTCTTCCTATAAAAAGCCCCCAAACCAACCACGAAGGCATTATTTTGATCTTTGATGTGCCTAAACCGCGTCCGGATCTTCTGCTTGGAATAAATTCAAACAGATGCCTGCTCAGTTTTTAGCAACGGTTTTTACCGTTGCTAAAAACCTTTAGCAACAGTTTAGCAACAAAAAACTGTTGCTGAAAGTTTTTAGCAACGGTAAACACCGTTGTTAAAAACTGAGCATGAGATATTCAAAACAGAGGATCCGGATCCGCCTAAACCCAAGGCCCCCCATACTTCTCCTCGGCACACATCTTCCCCTAAGAGACTAAATGAATTTTTTTTTCCTCATTGGTACCTCCCCAAATGAAATTTTTTTATTTCTCTTTTAAATAGCCTCACAAGTACTAGAGGGGATGATAGTGGATTGCATTACATAATTCTGAATGACATTAGACGCTGATACGATAAGGATACGATGGCCACTAAGAGAACATTTGATTTTCAATTAACAAGCTAAAAACTAACTTAATGGATCAGGAATGAAGAAGTTCTTTTATTCACTATATTGTGGTGAATCGACACTCCAATATATTTGCCCAAATAAAAAAAAAAAAGAGAACTTAAGAGCTTCACTAATTTCAACTCCTAGTGTAGTGTACATTTTTATAGAAGAAAATGAGTTTTGGCTACATTCACCTTTTGACCTAATCAGATACAAAAGTTCTCCAAATATTTATTAATAGCTAAAACCTGACTCTCAGACATTCATAAAAAGATAATTAAATATTTATTAATTAGAAAAAAAAAAAGGAGACGCACTGGGACCGATTCAACTAATCCCAATTGAATTCCAATGTCCTTTCTTCACTTCATTATGAGATGTGCAAGTCTCTTAACACATAAAAAGATAAGAGGATATAGAGTCCCCTTGTCTAATATCACAGGGAGGATTAAAAGATATAGTTATAGGGATATTATCTATAATTAAGCTATAGTTTATGGGTCATATATAATTGTTTTTTTGATTTAATCAAGTCTCAAATGTGGATATAATTTATTAATTTTTCCGTTGTTCCTAAGGTCGAAGGCTCAATCAAGCCACGAAACCCTCCAAAATCGGGGCCTTGGGGCTGGAGCGTTACAGTCAGTAACAGTAGGTGTTTGCAACCCGTCCATTGCAGAGAAGAAATATCTGCTTTCTCTGTTGCCAAAATCCTCCCGCCAATTCTTCGTATCCCTCCCGTCTCACCCTCTAAATTCATGGACCCTATTATCTCTCCATTTTCTCCCTTAATCCGGTCAAACCCTTCAGCTGAAATTTTCTGATAGTTTCTTCCCCGCAAACCCGCCATTTCTCTCCATTGACTTTCTGTGCCTTTAATCGACTGCCTGGATCCTCTGAAACTTCTCTTCCATAAAAAGGTTAAACTCCATTTTATACTTCGACTGACTTGCTGTTGTGAACCTCACTTTCATTTGACCTCGGGATTTTGGCTCTACTCCGTGCATAAACCTCAGTACAAAGTTAGGGTTTCGTAAAACCAAATCATGCCGTCCCTAATATCCCCCGGGAAAATCCATCGCTTGGAGATGGAGAATTTCAAGTCCTACAAGGGTTTTCAAGTAATTGGTCCTTTCTATGACTTCACCGCAATCATTGGCCCCAATGGTGCCGGCAAGTCGAACCTTATGGACGCCATTAGCTTTGTGCTTGGTGTAAGGACGGGCCAGCTGCGTGGGGCGCAACTCAAGGACTTAATCTACGCGTACGACGACAAGGAAAAGGAGCAGAAGGGACGGAGGGCGTTCGTTCGTTTGGTTTATCAGTTGGGCAATGGGTCGGAGATCCAATTCGCGAGGACCATCACGAGCTCCGGCGGGAGCGAGTACCGGATTGACGGGAACCTTGTAACCTTGGATGTGTATAACGCTAGGCTGAAGTCATTTGGTATTCTTGTCAAGGCTCGCAATTTCTTGGTGTTTCAGGTTATTATAAGCGTGAATGTCTTGCTATGAATCTTTATTTCAGTCGCCGATAGTGTGATGTAGTTGCAAATGATCATAGAGTTTCGGCCTCTAAACACTCTATTATAAACCACATCTCATGCCATGTCGTGTGTTCATGGCATGCTTCGTGGGTGGTTAGGCATGATTGTAATTCCTGCATGTTGGTACTTATATACTTACTGATATTGACCAATCAACTTTCTTATATAGGGTGATGTGGAATCCATTGCATCCAAAAATCCAAAAGAGCTTACTGCCCTTCTTGAGCAGATATCTGGCTCTGATGAGCTCAGGAGAGACTATGAGCAATTTGAAGAAGAAAAAGCCAGAGCTGAAGAAAAGTCAGCGCTTGTTTATCAGAAGAAGAAGACAGTAGTTATGGAGAGAAAGCAGAAGAAAGAACAAAAGGAAGAAGCAGAGAAACATCTCCGCTTGCAGGACCAACTGGTAATATATCTGTTTCTGTTGTACGTATCAGTACTAGTATAGTTTCCAGTTATGTGCACTTCATGTCTGTTTTATCCTCTAGAAGGTTCCACTTTCAATGGGCATATTCTGATTTGATGCAGCTCCGTCTTCCATTCTTAAGAATTTGAAGGAAAGCAGGATGACTTCTGTCATTTCTGTATATAATTATCCTCTTACATTATAATAGACTGCTTATGTCTTTTATGATTAAGTATTCAATGAGTTAGCCAAGGGGGCAAGGTACTACATAAGAATACAAAAAGGTTCACTGTCCAACAGATAAGGGCAATGAAAAATAAAAAAGATGAGAAAGCCATATGTATTCTATTTATCAATAAGTTCTAAAGGAAAAGCCCCATGGCCAGAACACTAGAAATGTGAACTTAGGAGAAAAGACCTATTACACATAGGTTTTAGTCAACACGCTTTAATCAATTGTATTTGACCTGACATGATCTTTAGGCAGGGGATGATATGATATATAAAGAAGTCGAGTGTAGATGCAGATCCATTCCTTTCAAGGACCTTTGTAGTAAGATGAAAAAGAAAATTATGCTTAGCAGAAGGAATTTGAAATTGTCGTTATGATTTTTATTGCAAAAACTGCAGTGTAGAAGCACAAATATTTTTGGTACAGATATGTGCAGGTTAACAATTTTCTATGACACTTTTGTGTCATGGTGTGCATGTTGGACATTTGCTTGTGTGTTAGTCCACTTTTCAATGTTCTGTAGTCCTTAGAACAGATGACAATTGTCTTGGAAGATTTTATACATTTGCAGAAATTAATTACTTCTAACATTATGAAAAGACGGGTGCATTATTAGATAGCTTCTTCAGCTTCAACTATGAATCTATGATTAAGTGTGCAAATGTTATTAATCATGCATTTCCTTTTTCTCTCTGGAATCTTGAACAGACTTGTCATGGAAACTTCTCAAGTATCTAATTGTTTTCTTTGTTGCAGAAAACTATAAAGAAAGAGCATTACTTGTGGCAGTTGTTCAATATAGAAAAAGATATTGAAAAGACAACTGATGATCTTGAGGATGAGAGAAAAAGTCGTGAAGGTGTCATGGAAGAACTAGAAAACTTTGAAGCTGAAGCTAGTAAAAAGAAGAAAGAACAGGCAAAGTATCTGAAAGAGATTGCACAATGTGAAAGAAGAACTGCTGAGAGAAGCAACAAACTTGACAAGAATGTGAGTTCTATTTTCCCTTGGGGAGGAAGGGATAAGTTAATTGTTAGCATTTTCTTGTCAACTCTCTTTGACAAGCATAGGTTGTTTCAACGCTTTACTCTTTGATTAGCTTCTTTTTTTTTTTTTTTGGGATATATATATATATGATTCAAAGAAGATTAGGTTTTAAGCACAAGTTTCCAATTTGAAAATGAAGGTATTTTTCCATTTGGGCAATAGCCTGACCCTGGTTAGAATTACCCTGTCCCCATCTATTAGTGCCAAATGTTGGATCTTATGGAGAAAAAATGATGATATTTGGACTGTTGTAAACTTTGTGTTTCAATATATTTTGTGCTTCAGGGTCTGTAATGGATAAGAATGAAAAGCTGGTATAATTGACCAATAATTTATATTGGTTCCTGTTACTCTTGGGTTCAATTCTTTTGTTTTGTATAGTATATACATGCCACTGATATTGATTTGAGTTGGATAACCTTGAAAATAGTTTCTGAATATGTTTTTCTCACATTACTTTTCTAGGTTGACTCTGTTGATTGGAGTTTTGTTTTCCATCTCTGAGGTCTAATGGTTCTTCAGTTGAGTTTTTGAAACCCATTGTGCTTGATGTAGAGAATTGGTCTTTGCTTGCCTACTTATCATTTTCCTTTTGCTCCTTCTTTACCCTTGAGTTCATACTGTGGGTATAGTTGGGTGACCTCCTTAATTCTTTTTTAGTTGAATTAAAAATCCGTAGAAGAAAAGTTGTATCTAAAAGACTTTCCTGTCATGATGAAATTTCTTTCTTCATGTCCTGTCATGATGAAATTCCTTTCTTCATGTTTTGTGCTGATAATATCATACTAGTCATTGATATTAAAATTGAGGGCTAATTTTTTGTTGGAAATGCAGAGATGAGCTTTGGAAATAAGGTCTTTATGTAGATTATGATTAAACATATGAAGTTCAAGTTAGTAAGAGCAGGGAAAGGGATAGATATGGTTGACATTGAGAGGGAACGTGTATGTGATAGTGAGCATTTTTGTCTTGAATAAGTGGTTGACATTGAGAGGGAGCTTTATATGATCAATGGTTATAGTTACACTTAAAGCAATTCTTTTAAATTTTTATTTTATGGTTTTTGCTATATGCCCCATAAGGAGAAGATCATTTTGAGTACCTTGTCTATGCATATTTTAGAGATGGAGATGCCCCATTGCAATATGTGAGAAAGTGTCATTGCAGAGTGAGTGAAATGTTGTGAGCAAGATGAAGAATCTTATGAGTTGACTATTGAAATGATAAAAGAAAGATGTGTGGTGTCATAGAAGGAACTAATAGTGGGAAAAAGAATCTGTGGCTGATTACTTTTAGTTGAAGATCTTTTTCCAGTGAAGGGTTAATTCGGATTCAGTTTTTTTTTTTTCCTTTGAAAGATATGGCAACTCTTTTGTAGGTCATATTCCAGCATGAAGAGTTCATCGTATTGACCTGTGGTGTATAAACTGGACATTTACGAGCTTAACAATGTTGCTAATTAACATGTGATTGGATTTGCAGACACCTTTGCTTCATTGGGGTGTTTCTAGTTCATGAACCTTATGCTATTTGATGGTCTTGCATTAAGTTCTTAAACTTTTGTTCCTCTTGTCAATTATATTTGTTATCAATGCACCGAGAAGTTTTATGTAGTTATCTCTCTGGTTTTCTGTCCTGTTTGCAGCAACCTGAGCTTCTGAAGTTAAAGGAGGAAATGGCTCGAATTAACTCAAAAATAAAAAAAGGGAAGAAGGAGCTGGATCGGAAAAAAGAGGAGCGGAGAAAACATGCTAATGATATAACAGAGCTACAGAGGGGTATACGAGATCTCACTGCAAAACTAGAAGATCTACAGGAAAAGAGTCGAGATGTTGGTGATGAACTAAAGTTAGATGGCAGTGACTTGGAAGAATATTTTCGAATGTGAGTATATATTAACTGTAGGTTTGCAGCATGCTATTTGTCAGCCAATGTATTTATTATTGTTCTATTTCTATTTGCATTAGGATTTTGAATTATGACTGAGGCAATTGATCTTATGATTTCACATGACATCCAGACTAAAACTTCTGCAGCATGCATCGTTTTAAGTTAGATAAGTATACTTACTTTATATAAGTTGGTTATACTGGTTTTGGAGATAATTTTGTGTCAGGAGCATTAGGTAAAGCAATTTTGTCAACCATAAATATTGTTCTCTTGTTCTTCCAGATAAGTCTTTTGTGTTTAAATTGTGAAATGGTTGGTTGATAATGATCTCAAAAAGAAAGTTTCATTTACTGAAAGTCTGGAACGTGTTCTGGCATCTCTTTCCTGCTTTTTTTTTTTTTAAAGTTTTTTTTTCCTTTTTTACCTGTTTTGAAATTTGTGATGAAAGTGCTGTGTTGCCATCACAGCAAAGAGGAAGCTGGGATGAAAACTGCAAAGCTTAGAGAAGAGAAAGAGCTTTTGGATAGGCAACAACATGCAGATAGTGAAGCTCAAAAAAATTTGGACGAAAATCTTCAACAGTTAAGGAATAGGGAGTCTGAATTGAATTTACAGGAAGAACAGATGCAAACAAGGCTGAAAAAAATTCTTGATAATTCTACAAAACATAAGGATGACCTTGCAAACTTGAAAAAGGAATTGCGCGTGATGCAGGACAAACATCGAGATTCCAGGTAATTTAACTTGCTTTATTGATTTCTTAACTTCATACTGGTTCTAGGCTTAGAGCTTTACACTATTTTAAATTATGTTTTTGAGGCCATGATAGGATTGATTTATTTATCATTTTATTTTGGGAAAAAAGGGGCGGGGAGGGTGTTACGGGGCATACAGTTTTGCAGACTTTGCAGTGCTTACATTTATGAAATGGTATCAGCTGTTGGTATTAGTTTAACTAGTGATGAATTTCTGAACTTTTAAACTAATTTGTGATAATTTTCATGTGCAGGAAAAAATATGAACATTTGAAGTTCAGAATTGGTGAAATAGAGAATCAACTACGTGAATTAAAAGCTGATAGATACGAAAATGAGAGAGATGCAAGACTGTCTCAGGCTGTGGAGAGTCTCAAACGTCTGTTTCAAGGAGTTCATGGTCGGATGACTGATCTTTGTAGGCCAACACAGAAGAAGTATAACCTAGCTGTTACTGTTGCTATGGGCAAATTTATGGATGCAGTCGTAGTTGAGGATGAAAAGACTGGAAAGGAATGCATCAAGGTGCTATTGTCATTTCATCATTTGAAGTTCTGTCCCAATGCATTCATCATTTTTATTTTGCTGTTGAAAGTTTTCTTTTAATGCTGGTGTTTTTTATGTGTATACTAAAAGCAACTAAGTTTTGTTTTTTTTAATACTGTTTGAATTCATTTGGAGTGTTAATATTATAATAAGACTATTCATAGGCTTTTACTAAATAGCTTAAGTTTTTCAGTTGAAATGGACATAAACAAGGTATTAAAGCCTCTGTGACTACATAGTCAGGAAATCCTTCTTTCTCCTATTCCTCTAATAAAATTAAGCTTCTGCACAAAGTATGGTGACCTATGCTTTGTCCACATTTCAAGCCCAAGGAGTTTTCATGTGACAGGGTGCACTAAAGATAATAATGAAACTACTCTTGGTTCTCTTAATATTTGTTTGAAATGGTTCTTGACATGGAGGACAAATGCAATGCAATAATGTGGCATTAAATATCTACAACGGAAAAAATAAATATTGCTTTACCTCTAAACACTGTATTATTCTCTCAACTTATTAGAGATTTTTGATCGCTAAAAGATCCTGTCTCTGTTATATATGAATAGACATTATGTGATAAATAAGAGAGGGGATCACGATTTGAAAAATCCTAGTAGATTTGAAAAATCCTAGTAAACTAAGTATGAAATTTGGTTTGAATGCCTCATATTGCACTAGGTTTGGTTAGGTTTTGCAGCTATCTGTTAAAACATAAACTATGGCAATTTTTCTGACAGGTGCATGAGGTAACCTGAATTACTTCCATAATTATTGATGATAAAATCCAATCCCAATGCCTTTACAGTAGGACTTAGAAGGAATAGGAAGGGATATTACAGTAGCCAAACACAGAACGAAGAAAATAGCAGAAAAGGAGAAAGAAAACTCCCATTCGCCACTCTGATTCTCTACACCCTCTCTCTACCAAGGACACTCCCAATATACCACTGACCCATACCTCTCGTTCTCTCTTCAAGACAGCAGACACCTGTCCTAAGTTAGTTACATACTCTTTAATTCCCATTATGTTCTCCACTCCCATGTTTCTCCCTCCTAGCATATGTTTTAAGCCCACCTTTTTTTTTTATAGCACTAATTACATCAGTGCATTGGCACTTATTTTACCTCTTTTAAACATTCCAAACTTGTTTGATGTGAAACTTTTATGGTTCCTATGTCATACCATGGCTTCCTGTGTATTGTTTATCAGGCGTCTTTAACTTGCTGCTTCTGTCCTTCTAGTAGAATCAATAACATAAAATACTAGGAATCAAGTTCTTTCTTTTCTTTTTCTTGGGTTGCATTGACTGGTTTACTGTAATTGCCAAAAGAAATAAGTTGTAAAAAAATGTCAGTTTCCTGTTTGGAGTTTTATGATCGCTTTCTCTAAGTGATCTTCTTATCTACAGTACTTGAAAGATCAGAGGCTTCCTCCTCAGACTTTTATTCCTCTGCAATCAGTTCGTGTGAAGCCAATAATTGAAAGATTGCGCACATTGGGTGGTACGGCAAAGCTGGTTTTTGATGTCATTCAATATCCTTTTTCACTAATGACTTCTCTGAAGATACTGATGCCTTTTTTTACATATATAGCTTCCTTTTGTGTTATTTGAATTGTTTTAATGAATATAAGAACTTCTGTCTTGAACTTTACCTTCTACGGGTGGCCTGTCCATTGGAACTGCACTGTCTCTGATTTTTTTGACTGATGAACAATGTAAATGTTAACCTAATGGCTTAATGCCTGTAGTTTGGAGTGTGACCACCCTTCCATCTCTTTTTAATAGTTTTCATATGCTATTTGTCCATCCATTGAGTGATTTTGCAATATTTTTTATTTGAGTTTCCTGCTGGCATTGAAGTAGTGTTTAAGCAGTGCATAACTTCCTTCAGAAGGCAAAGCATTAAGCTGGAGTTTTTATGGGTTGAGTTATTTTGTTTTCAAGGTTATTGTTTTATGGTTTATCCTCATACAAACTCCCTCATACTTTCTGTCAAATGTATGTCTTCCTTAGAAGGCAGATAGACATTCTTTCTTCTTAACTGGGTGACATTTTGAGCATTGAGCATAGCTCATTTATGTATTTTCTCTTGTGATTCTCTGGTTTACTGCAACCCATCATGAGTCTCTCTTTTTGTTATTTTTATTTTTTAATGTCTGTAATAGACTGAAACGTGCTTTAAGCTTTTCAACTTAACATGTGCAAGTTTGATCCTGACTTGGAGAAGGCAATTCTCTTTGCTGTTGGGAATACTCTTGTTTGTGATGATCTTGAGGAGGCCAAAGTTTTAAGCTGGAGTGGTGAGAGGTTCAAAGGTAACTGCCCCCTTTCTTGATTTTTTTGTACATGTTCTGTATTCATCGTCATAAGCCAAATATTGTCAACACTAGAAATTAATGGAAGTAACTACTTTAATATTTCTACTTTTCTCTATGATCTTTCTCCCCTTATAATCCTTCCTTTTTGGGAACTCACAGTTTTATAATTTTCACTTGACTTTTTTTCTTTTTCAGCCAAAAGACATCTATGCTTTGTTTTCTCTATCTTGTAATATTTCTTGAACCTGGAGAATGTGTACTCACTTTGTGCATACAGGAGGCTTTGCCGAGTCATTAAATAAAATTTATTCTTCTGAATGCTAAAACTATAACTTTGTCATATGTTCTTTGACTAGTTGTAACTGTGGATGGAATCTTGCTGACAAAGTCTGGCACAATGACGGGTGGCACTAGTGGTGGAATGGAGGCTAGGTCCAAACAGTGGGATGACAAAAAGATTGAAGGTTAGTATTTTTTTTTTTGGTTTGCGTCATCTGGTATCCGGATGCCACATGAGTGGCAACTAATTTGGATTCGAGCTAGGTAGGACCACAATGAGCAATAGAGGATGAATGTTAGTATTATTTTTAATTTTTATATCATTCTAGCCAATTTTCTCTAGCAATAACCATGCTGTTTTTTAGGGATTAAGAAAAAGAAAGAGCAATATGAATCAGAGTTGGAAGAGGTGGGATCAATAAGAGATATGCACCTTAAGGAGTCTGAAGCATCTGGAAGAATTAGTGGACTAGAGAAGAAAATTCAATATGCTGAGATAGAGAAGGTAACTCACTCAATAGACTGAAATGCACAGAGATAGATAGATACTCAAGTGCCACTTTTGGCTGGGCAGTAAATAAGAGACCTTTATCACTCCAGTGTCTTTTTATTTTGTTTATGGAATTTCAGTCACACTTTTTTATTTTTTATGTGTCTAATTTTGGCCAGCGAAGCATTGAAGACAAACTTTCAAATTTGAGGCGAGAAAAAGAGATAATCAAAGAAGAAATTGAACGTATCAGTCCAGAACTTAAGAAGGTAAGGTGACATTGACAATTCTGTTTAGTCATAGTCATAATAGTATATTTGTTTACCAAACTGGCTACTTGGTGTTTGTGCTTTGCAGTTAAATGATGCTGTTAATAAGAGGAATGCAGAAATACGTAAGCTGGAGAAGAGGATCAATGAAATTACTGATCGGATTTACAAAGATTTCAGCAAGTCTGTGGGGGTTGCTAACATCCGTGAGTATGAAGAAAATCAACTCAAGTCTGCTCAAAACCTAGCAGAAGAGAGGCTAAGTTTGAGTAGCCAGCTTTCGAAATTAAAATATCAGTGGGTTCTTTCTTCCTTCTCTTGTTCTACGGAAAACATATTTCAATTCCAGAGTACAGAATTAACCTTATCAAGTTCGAGATTTAATGGATTAATGATTGAATAAAGGGAAGAAAAAAAAAAAAAGGTCTGGGATGCTACACTTAGATTTTGTCCCTTATTTCTGTATTAATTGGGGCAAGTTCAAACCAATTACTGTAGACTTATGTACAGAAGTCTAGGTCTGTGTAATTGTTGCCTTATGTGAATAGGTGGATTGTCAGGAAAAGTACGTCTTTGTAATCTATTTTCAGGAACAAGTTAAGGGGGATTTCAAAGTACTTCCAAAAGCACTCTTGAATTTGATATTCTGTCTTGTTTGAATGTGAAGTTGTAGAAGGGTAGAAGCAATTCTATGTGACAAATGCCATCAGTCAATTCACTTGTAACGGTTGCTATTGGCTTGTCTGAATCAATATTAGTTATTTAGTTTGAGCTTTTTTGCTGTTATTGACATGGATTGTTTTCTTTGTGCATATGGAATGTCCTCACTTGATTTTTTTTTTTTTTGAAAGCATTTGAACTTTGAGGCTGAAGATTTTAGCTCTTGCCATCTAATTAGTTTCTCTTAAGTTAATCTTTGCAGTCATTTATTAATATTCTTCAAATAATTCTCAGGTTGGAATATGAACAAAATCGGGATATGACTTCACGAATTAGAGAACTGGAATCTTCTTTAAGTGCTTTAGAGCATGATTTAAAACAGGTGCAGAACAAAGAGGCTGAAGCAAAGTTAGCAGCTGAGAAAGCTACTGAAGATATTGACCGGTTGAAGGAAGAGGCTCAAGGTAAATTTGGTGTCTGTTGTTTTATCAAAAAAAGAATTTGGTGTCTGTTGTCTTTTATGTTGTGATATTATCTAGATAGAACACTACTATTACAATATATTGGGATGAGATCCCCCCCTCCACTCTCCCTTGTTGGGGACAGGGCTTGGTTATCTGAGCAGATATA
The DNA here is from genome assembly GCA_037074585.1 of Biancaea sappan. Classification (NCBI taxonomy): domain Eukaryota; kingdom Viridiplantae; phylum Streptophyta; class Magnoliopsida; order Fabales; family Fabaceae; genus Biancaea; species Biancaea sappan. The sequence goes on along the minus strand of CM073496.1, from coordinate 47,827,130 downwards.
AATTAGTTCTTTGCCATTGCCATTTGAAATTGAAGGGAACACAATTTCGTTGGTTTTGACAGCAGACATGCTTCCACTTTGCAGTTATATGTTCTTTGTATTGTGAGTCTGATTGTTGTTCTATTCTTGTAGAGTGGAAATCAAAGTCAGAAGATTGTGAGAAGGATATCCAAGAATGGAAGAAGCGCGCTTCTTCAGCCACAACAAGCATATCTAAACTTAATCGTCAGATAAACTCAAAGGTTTGAGTGGCTATAGTTTTGTTCTTTTCTGTAACTTATGAGCATAATTTAGAGAGCTAAACATATTTTACTGTCTTTACAGGAGGCACAGATTGAACAATTGATGGTGCGGAAGCAGGAAATATTAGAAAAATGTGAACTAGAACAGATTAGCCTTCCAAGTATATCAGATCCAATGGATACTGGTGCTTCAACACCAGGCCCAGTTTTTGACTTTGATCAGCTAAGTAGGACATTGAAGGATAGGAAGCACTCTGACAGGGACAAAATTGAGGTTGAATTTAAGCAGAAAATGGATGCCATGACATCTGAAATAGAACGAACAGCACCAAATTTGAAGGCATTGGATCAATATGAGGCTCTCCTGGAAAAGGAAAGAAGTGTGACTGAAGAATTTGAAGCTGTCAGGAAAGAGGAGAAGGAGAAGGCTGATAGGTTCAATGCAGTTAAGCAGAAGAGGTATTTTTATGCTATTACGTGCCATATAGTTATTAAAGTACAAAATTTAGGAAGGAAGATATTAAGGAGCCTTCACATAAAATTACATACAAAGACATGAAATGAAAAATGAAATGACTAGTTGTAATTAAAAGTAACTGGTTATTTGTGATAAATGATTCTGGACTGACTTGAGTATCTGATTTGAGTTATTAAGTTTAAGCAAATGTTGTAATGTGTTACTATACATGCATCTTTGATAACCTAGAAGGACAGTCAAGTAATTCTGTATGGTATCTATTTGCGGAAGAGAAACAGTGATTAAGATGAGAAAAACAAAAAAATATATAATCTTTGTTTGACATGAGAAAGTAGTAGTACTTGTCCTTATTGGGACTATTATTTGTGAAATCTGACGATAATGCAAATCATGTATTTCAAGTTCCAATTTCAAAAGATTATTTTCTATTATTTATCTTACCTTGCTGCAGTCCCTATATCGCCTTCATATAATAGATTCCTGGTGAAGTACACAAAAGATAACCATCTTTAATGATCAAATGGTCATGACGATGATCATCTCTAATTTCTTGAAAGATGCTATCTTAATGGAATGGGGATTGAGGGTGTGCTCTGTCTGATTTTTTTAGTTTTTATCATATTTTTTTTTGGCTGATTTACTGGTTATGGGGAGCAATTGTTGGCTGTCAAGAAGGTAGATGAAGGGGGTCAGATGTAAAAAGATGTAGAGAGAAGGATAAAGTATTTCCTGCTGGGGTTGGGAAGAATTTTAGGAGAGAATTTCTCCTTGTCACTGAAATTTTCCAAGGAGGGAGGAGAGTTTCTGTTATGATTGCCAAGAGATTGGGAGGAAAGGGGTGGAGTTCTTTTGGAAGAGCAATGGAAGCTTTGCTGTCTTAAGAGGATGCGGAAGCTTTGCTCTCTTTATAGGTCTTTCTAATTCTAAAACTCAAACCGTTATGCTCGAGTTGTTTGTCTTATTTTTTGTATCTTCTAATCATTTGCTAATTTGTTGGTTTAAGGTTTTGATTGAGTTATTAGTTTCTATCCCAAAACATGGAGTTTTTCTTTTGGGTGGGCATCTATAGGCTGTTTTTGAGCTCATTTTGAAAATTGCTTTTTTATATTTGCCATTTTTGCATCATATCTGTCCTTTTATGAAGCCATGTTTATTTGATAAAATGCAGATATGAGATATTCATGGATGCTTTCAACCATATATCTGGTAATATAGATAAAATATACAAACAACTTACTAAGAGCAACACACATCCACTGGGTGGGACAGCGTACTTGAACTTGGAAAATGAAGATGATCCATTTCTTCATGGCATTAAGTACACTGCTATGCCCCCAACAAAACGCTTTCGTGATATGGAACAGCTATCTGGTGGGGAGAAGACTGTTGCTGCCCTTGCATTGCTATTCTCCATCCACAGGTAATTGCAATACATATAGACGTATATGTTATGCATAGACTCGTCTCCTTATATCTAATTTTTTGAAGTATTCTCTGAAACCTAAACTGGAATTACAATGTTTAGTATTTAGCTACTTTCTGACTTTTGGGTACAAATGATGAGATCATATAAGGAACAATCCGGATACATCTGGCAAAAAGCAACCTCAATCTAAGTCAGAGGGAGATTTGGTCTGCTTATTGAGTTCTATTAACCATAATTTTAGGAACCAACTTGGTCATTGATCTAAGGAGAAGCTGAGGTCATTGGGAAATTAGTCCAACTACCGTGCCACTAAGTCAATTGTTGAATTAGGAGAATAAAAAATATCTATATATTTATGTATGTTCACAAATAAATATCAAAGCAAGTAAAAAAAAATACTTTATACGCAAATTTCATATTTTAAAGTTTTAAATCTTGCTTAGTCATAAATAATTAAAATTAAAATTTCAAACTTCAAAGTACATGTATCATTACACTAAAACTATAGAGTCATAATTGTTTATAATAATCCAAACCAACATTACATAAATAAATCTACAAACTCAACCTATTCAACCCCAGCATCATTTTCATTATTAGTAATAATTTTCATATAAATCTTAATAAGGTAATGATTAAAAAATAATTTACATTAATGTATATAAAATTTTATTTAATGTAAAAAATTACAGATAAAAAGGAGTGAAGAAAACAAGAGTTTTGTGATGGCCATTGCCACAAGGATGAATTTATTGGTTTTGCTGTGGGTCGTTTGTGAAGCAATAGACTTTCAGGAATTTGCAACCTAATGAGAATGTCTGGTAGATAATTGAGTCATGATGAGTGCATGGTTCTGCTAACGTGGCAAGCGTTTTAAACTCATCTTCACCTAAGTGACAAGTATATTTATCCAGGTATAGGGAAGCTTATTTTCTACTGTTGATTGTCATATTTACAGATTATTGTGGATAGAAGATGATCTAGTGTTTATTTGGAAGAAAACAAGTTGGTTGTTTGCTTGCTTTGTGCGTTAGGCTATATATAAGTTAGTCAACATCGGCTAGTTGAATGGATAAGCATCTCGCAATTGCTCTATATAACTACCTAGATTCAGCTATATTTGCTTAGGCCAATGGCCTTGGGTGATGCGAGTCATTGACTTGTGTGGGCCCACTCTTCAGTTGCTTTTGTAATTTGGTTTACTCCAACTGGCCAGGTGAAAAGTGGGTGGTTGGGTCACTGGTTTTGCCAAACCTGGCTGGGTTGACTGGGTTTTGACCAGGCTGGTTGTATCCTGGTCTAAATTGGTCACCCAGATCGGTTTGGGCACCTTGACTGTTCAGGTCCAAAAACTGTGCTATTAACCCTACTTGCTTCTTGTTTCAGTTATAAGCCTTCGCCGTTTTTCATATTGGATGAAGTTGATGCTGCATTGGACAACTTAAATGTTGCCAAGGTAGCTGGATTTATTCGTTCGAAATCTTGTGAAGGAGCGAGGGCTAGTCAGGATGCTGATGGTGGCAGTGGTTTTCAAAGTATTGTGATATCCCTAAAAGATAGCTTTTATGACAAAGCTGAAGCATTGGTTGGGGTTTACAGAGACTCCGAGAGAAGGTAAGCTTTGCAAGTTATCAGATTTAAATTTCAGTGTGTATCCTTTTTTTTTTCCCAGTATATTGACGTCATAAATCCAGTTATGTAACCCGTTGACATGGTACACAATAATTTGCTTTCTGCAGCTGTTCGAGAACTCTGACATTTGACCTAACCAAATTCCGGGAGTTCTAAAATTCATCTCTAGGGTGCACAATGGATAATCTGCTTGCTATGTACATAACTCGGATGCATTCTTCTTTTTTCGTATGTAGTCGCGCTAATGATCAGTATTGTATTGTATCCTCACCCCTTGTCACTGTGATTTATGTTAGTTGCCATGTTAGTTTATCTTTTCTGTAAATAGGATCTCAGAGCTGATGCGCTTTCTGCCATTGAATTTCTTTGTAGAACAGACAACAGCTAGACGACTAACGGGCAGGCCGTGGTTGAAATGTATTTGATTCATCTATTTTTTTTTCCAATGGACCTGACCTCTACTCCCTTGCATCTTTTGTATTAGGATATCTAATAAAAATTTAACGTGTAATAATTAAAAAAAAAACGATCATGGGTACTGAACTATAAAAAATGTAATTTTTAAAGATTATAAACTTGTAGAATATTCAAGATTTCTGTAAATTTAATAAATAGAATTGAAGAATGTTCAAGATTTTTGTAAATTTATCTGATTGTTTATGTTGCTATATTAATGAGCCTGTAAAAGGGTCGTCAACAGTGAACAGAATAATGAAGAATATATGAAGTTCGGGCGCTTAGCATTCATATAATTAAAGTGTTCTTGCGTTTACCCAAAAAAAAGAAGGAAAGAAGTGTACTTGCGTATGCTAATTTAAGGAAAAGTTGAATCTGTGTTGTACCCGGAAGACTTATTTTCAAGACAAATAGAGATTTACATATGCGCGCTAGATAAATTATATTTTTTAGTTACGGTTTTAATTGGTAAATAATATCGTAATTAATTTTTTTAATTAGCAATTTGTTAAGTAAAAAAAATTAACTACGGTATTATTTGTTACAATTAAAATTGTGACTAAAAAATATAGTTTATCCGGTGTGTATGAGTGAATCTGTGTCCAAATCTAACAAAGAAACCAAGTATCAATCATTGTGGGGGAGTTAAAAGATTACAAAGGACATGAATTTTAATGTCATAAAATTAATTCACAATTCACAATCCGTTGGTCATTTCTACTGCATTATGTTATGTTGCATGAGAAGCCATTAGCCTCGCACCTGACGATGGTTAAATCATTGTGGGATAAAATTGTCAAGAGTGAAACGAACCTTTATGCCACCGCTTGCGAACCGCTTCACATTGACGGAATTCTTGAAGAATTGGGTTGGGTAATATAGCAGTAAGTATAAATAAATAAACTAATATAATGAACTGCTAATAAGGTGATAAATAAAGCATCATAAATTGGACCTTACCCATGTTCGAAGCATGGGTTTAAAAGTGTAAAGTGATCGAATACCAAATTAGAGGAGGAAAAATTGAAGACAATGGAGTTGAAAGTGAAGAGATACGGACGCAGTAAAAGAAGTGTAAATGAAAGAAAGAAGTGAAGAAGGAAATCATGGTTCCCCTGGGCCGAAGGTGTCAGGTACAAAATAAGGTCCCTCTTTGTTTCATTATGGAGAGATTGAGGCCACCTGCGCTCTCAAACTTTATGAGGCGTAAGTAATTAGGTTATGATGGCCATGCATGCTGAAGAATGTCTAAAGCCCAGCATCCCACCTCGCTCTGACGGGTCCCTCAATCAGCCTCCTCTCTTCTCTAATAATATATGACAACCTCTCAGGTTCCCCGCTTCATTCGCAGCAACACACACAAAACTCTCATACCATGGCTAAATTTTATGCTCTCTTTTCTTCCACTTGGCCTCTTCCTTTTGAGTAGCTGCTTGGCATAGTCTGAGCAAATGAGTGCCTGCAACTCAATCGGCTAGAAGCCCTACAACCCGATCATCTTATAAAGTCAGAAGCGGGGACGATTGAGACTTGGAACCCCAACAACAATCAGCTCCGATGTGAGGGTGTGGCCATCACTCGCTGCACCATTCAACCAGTGGCCTTCGCCTGCCTTCCTACTCCAATGCTCCCCAACTCATTTACATCCAGAGAGGTCAAATGTCTCTCCTTCCTTTTATCACACAAACATAGTTACTGTTTCAATCAAAGCGTCAACTTAAGATGGTGGTGTGTCTATGTGCGTGAATGCAGGTAATGGAGTATTTGGCACGGTATTCCCTGGTTGTGCTGAGACATTCCATGAGGTGGAGCAACAGTCTCAACAAGGACAAAGCCGCAGGTTCAGAGACCGTCACCAGAAGATCCATCGCTTCAAAGAGGTTGATATGATCGCAGTGCCCACTGGTATTGCTTTCTGGTTGTACAACAATGGGGAAAACCCAGTGGTTCCCGTTTCTCTTCTTTACACCGACAGCTACCACAACAAGCTTGATCTGATGCCCAGAGTAACCATTAATCAGACCTCCCATGATATACATATTTTGGTCATTTTGTTCTTCTTTGAAATTATATATGGAACAGAATTTCTTGGACTAACTTTAATCATGAATAAAAAAGGTGGGACTTGGGAGTTTCTAACCCTGACACAAATAAAACCAAGCAATATAGACAATTTTTGTTTGGGTTTCAAATAATTGTGTTCGATAGAGATTCTATCTTGCTGGGAACCAAGAGCAAGAGTTTGCACGATACCAGCAACAACAACCGCAACAAGAAGGGGGAAACAACATTTACAGTGGGTTCGACGAAGAGTTCCTGGCAGAGATCTTCAACATTGACAGGAAGACGGCGAGACAGCTAAAAGGCTCGGACAACAAGAGAAAAGGCTATATTGTGGAAGTCCGAGAAGGCCTTCGTAACAGCCTCGACTTGCCCGTCCTCCAATGGCTCGGACTCAGTGCCGAGCATGTAATTCTTCGTGGGGTAAGTCACTAATTACCTTACACCTTCTCTTTCATTCTTAGTATATGAATGAAACATGGGATAATTATAATTATATATTATGTATCATATATGTGATATGTGTGTTGCGTTCAGAATACTATGTTGGTGCCGCACTACAACCTGAACGCCAACAGCATAGTATACGCATTAAAGGGTAAGGCTAGAATGTAAGTGATGAATTGCACAGGAGATTCAGTGTATGACAAGGAGCTAGAGGCGGGTCAGTTGCCGATGGTGCCACAGAACTTCCCGGTGGCGCTGAGGGCGGAGAGCGAGACGTTCGAGTATGTGAGCTTCAAGACCAACGATAGAGCTATGATGGCTCCTCTAGCGGGGAGGACGTCGCTGTTAAAGTTGTTGCCGGAGGAAGTGCTGGTCCAATCATACCAACTCAGCGCGGAGCAGGCCAGGCAGCTCAAGAACAACAACCACTACGTCTATTTGGCTCCCCCCAATACTCAGTCCGATTGAGACACTTGGCTAGGTAATGAATAAAACAAGAAGAGGCTCACTTGTCTCTTCTTGATAACAATGTATGTGTAATGTAAGGTGACGTTCACCTAGTCGGACTCTTGAGTCATGTATCTTCTGCGGCTAGAAGCGCAAATAAATTGACGTGAAGTTACCTTTTTTGTCTTTTTTCCTTGGGTTCTGAAAACAGTCGTTGCTGTCACATGTTAAATGAACTAAATTAGTTGAGAACTTTTGCAGACAAACTAAAAATTAACAGTGACATTAAAAAAAAGGCACCCTGTGCCTGATGCTTGGCCATAAATTTATTTTTAAAGCCATTTAATACTATCAGTCTGATTAGTTGGCATCAGAGGGCCTGTTTAGTTTGGGCATTTTCTGTTTTTATTTTTATTGAAAACGAAAAATAGACTTGAAAATACATTTGGTTGAGTTAAGTGAAAACATTTATTAAAATAAGCCTAAATTTGAAAACACCAAAAAGATATTTTTAGTGTTTTAGGAAATGTATTTTAGGACATGAAGATTGAAAATGAAAACAGGAAATATTTTTACAAACCAAACACACCCTAATAATTTTAATATTGAAGTCTACTGATAATTGATATCATTGAAAATCACACATAATAAAATATGGCAAGAGATTAAGAGGGAAGCAAGTCATTTTCAACATTTACAAAGAGTTGGAGAGTCCAGTGCTCTTTTAATACGATTAAAATCGTGATTAAATATACTTTTAGGTTAAAAACTATGGCTAAAGTTCATTACGTTGAAACAGATTCAGCTTCGACTAAAAGTCTACAATTAATTAACACGCATCTCAATCACAAAATACGGTAGAAGATTTTCTTATTATGTTTTAAACTTTTTCATATGTGATTCATTTACTTTGGTACTAACTTTTCTAAAAATTATTCTCTATATAAAATTATTTATTTTGAAAATTTGACTAATCTTTAATTGAATTCTCTGTCTTTTTCTAATTTAAATTCTTTTTTTAAAATTTCCCATCACTTGATACCTGATTAAGGGTTGGTCGGGTATCAAATTTTTTATTTTATTTTATTTTTATAAAACTTGATACCCGACCAAGTGTTGGTTTATATTAAGTTTTTAATTTTTTATAAATTAATATATTTATTAAATATTTTTTATTAGTATAAAGAAGAGTTGGAGCTTCAAAATTTTAAAAGGAAAAAAATTGGATTGAATTTTCACAAATTGAGATTGAATTTTTTTTAAAATCAATGTATATTTTATTGAATTTTTTTTTAAGAATATGTAATTAAGGTATGATTATTAAGTTTATTGACTAAGTTACTCGTTTTTTATATAATATTAATTTTAATTAATAGATATATAAAATAGAATAAAAAACAAATACAAATGAAGCATAAAAAAAATTAGACTGAATCTTCACAAATTGTGATTGAAAATTTTTTTGGGATATTTGAAATTCATTCTTAAAAGTAAAACTTTATATATATATATATATATATTAGTTTTAGTGAATAAGTTAATAAATAAAAGAAGAAATATTTGTATTTTAATCTAATTTAACTATCAATGTGATAATTAATTTAATCAGATAACAAAATACATACATTGAGAATTTTTAGAAACAATTTTTATATTTTTTAAAAATCGTTAGAAATAATTTTACATTATTTAACTGATGGGAAATAAGTGTATATTTTTTTAAATGTTTTTTAAGAATATGTAATTAGGATATGCCTATTAAGTTTATTGTTAAAGCTACTCTTTTTATATAATATTAATTTTAATTAATAAATATATAAAATAAAATAAAAACATATATAATTATCTAATTATAATAATATAAAATATAGACCCCAAAAATTATAATATATATTAATACACAAATACAAATTGTAACTATATTAATATCACAAAAATTACAATATATAAATATATAATTATTTATACTCAAATACAATTTGCACACCCAAATACTCAGTAGTAATGGGAGCTAGTTCCACAACGTCGTCTAGTAACATGTCTCCTTCCATGATTGAGTAATTGTTCCTGATCCTCCTATTTTTGTTCATTGTCTTTGCTGGAGTCTGAATATGTGTTCGGCGGACGATATTGTTGAAAAGTTAGAACTGATGTATGATAGTTCAGGCCAGCATCATTTGCCCTTGTGGTGCTCGAATTAGCTTCTGATGTGACAAAATGACCACCACGTCTCTCTCGCCCCTTTTCGCCTTGCACCCTCTTGTCATGTCTACCTCTGAGTGCCCTTTTAGCTGGAATATGTGATTGCGATAGGTCTTGTGCCGGAGGAGCTGGGTGGTACAAGCCATACTCTCTTTGTTCCCTAAGAGCTTGTAGAATAGTTTCACCATGCAATATTGCAAATTCTAAAGGAACCGTTGGTTGCTCCAACTCCAGTAGGCACAACCTTATTGCTATAGTAGCTTGTAAATAAAGTCATAAACAAAAATTTCTCATATTTGTATAGATTCAGATTCAAGTAATATTCCAAGAAATATAAAAAGTAAATATTATACCACAAAGCCATCAAATGAGTTTGAAGGACGAATCCATTGCTGTGTATGGAGCTAGTACCACGACATGTACTCTGAGTTCAATCCATGAGGCTGATATGATATAGCGCTATTGCATACACAATTCTGCCACTAGTCCCATAACTGAATGAAATTGGCATGCTCTACCACACAGTCAGTATCAACTCTCCTAGTTAACTTCTTTAGGTGCCAATACCTTAATCTGACTGGTGCATGCAGAATTGGTTGCTCCATACCAAATTAACATGGGCTTGGTTGGGATTGTGCCATTCGAGTATGTGATAATTTATTAATGGAATCGAGGCACGCCACACATTAGGGTCATTTCGACAATACTCTAAGATTACTTGGTTCGCATACGGGCACTAAATAACCTAATATTGACAAATGTTAACATTGACTAATAGGTAATAAAATAGTAACACATTAATAACGAAATCTTTGCATCATCACAAACATAGGATCAAGTCTCATGTCGATGATGGATGATCCAAATACAGAGTGGCAACTGCCATATGAACATCATATGCACTGTATTCGTCATTTGGGAGACAATGTAAAAAAAGACACACAATAAATTCTTATGGCAAAAAATTATCAATATAGGTAGGTTTCTTTATTTATTTATTTATTTTATCTCAATGATGATTCTAAATCCTCAATATAATTATTTTATGAATTTAACCTATGTTTAGGTGATAGGACTAGTATTGTCAAAAAAGACCGTGGCATGCGGGCCAGCCCAGGACCTTAGTAAATGGGGCTGTCTTGGGTTGAGTAGTTTAGGCCCATTTAATAACGGGCCTAAACAGTCTAGTTCGTTGAAGACTGTGATCTAAACGGACTATGTCACAGGCCCCACGGTCCAACATGCGGGCTTACCTTTTTATTTTTAAAAAAATTATTAAATTTTTTTTCCATCTGTAGTGCTCCCAATTCTGATTAGCGTTCCTAATTCCCATATCTTCTCCTTTCTCATTAGCGTTCCCAATTATGCACTTCCTAAGTTCTCTATTTGAAAGAGTCCATTTCTACCTGTGCTTCCCAAGTTATCCATTTGACAATATGTAATCATATTACACAACAATACATAACCTACTCGATTACAGAACTTTTCTTAGAATTATATAATTTAACATAAATTGAGGTATTATACATCTACCCTGAACAAAAGGGGAGATATTCTTGGCATTCACTTCATCGAAGTTAAAGAGTTTTCTATACTTAAAACTGTGAGGGGGTGAGTTCGATCCACATGACTCACCATATAACTAGTCCTACATATCATACACATTTGATTATGTGTTTCAAAAGTACATATAATCATATATGAACATATGAATATTCACAAATAACCATGCATCACTTGTAATAGAGGTTCACCTCCATGACTCAACACTGAAAAAATATCATCAATTATTCATAACTCATTAGGAAGTTTGCATTAAGCACTCACTCATAAAAATCACAATTCAAGCCATAAACAGGGAAGTTTATTCAATACTTGGCCAATCAATAGATACATTTCACATGAGGTATCCCAGTTTATTGGGTCATGCCCTCAACCAATACCAGGCTCTCTTAGATCATGCCCTCAACTATATAATGTCTCTGGTATATTGGGTCACGTCCGCAACTAATAACAAGTCTATAGAATCATACCCTCAACCATATAATATCTCCGGTATATTGGGTCATGTCCACAACCAATAATAGGTCTATAGGATAATGCCCTCAACTATAACCATAATCACAATTCAGCAAGGCACATGGCACAATCACATACACACACAACATTCACAATATTGCATGTATACTTACATAAATACATGTTTCAATCACAGTTCATCATTTCACACTAGTCTCCATTCTCAATGAGATTGATTCAAAAATTATAACTTAGCATTTAAATACAAAATTTATAATAATTCTTTTCCATTCATGATTCATGACAATCGTGTATCTCAAATCAACAACCACACATAGGTATATTTATTATGTTCTCAATTATATGAAGATTTATGCACAACAAGTATATCATTAACTCCTAACATATTCACAAAATGTAAAAGTTGCTAGGAAAATAATTTTAGAAAAATAAACAAACAAGTTAAAGTTAGGCCCCTTACCTGGAGTGCGAGTTATATTTCTACACTTTATACTCAAAAAAAGATGCCAAAAGCCTCATCATAAATCTAGAAATTAATTATAGCAAGTATCAACACCAATTCAGAACGTAAGATATTAATCATTTAACTTTATTTTATATTGAGGCTAAAATCATATCCAAATTTTAAGAAATTTTTGGGAATAAACTATAGCTCAAAAAATTATGAAATTTGGTACAGAGCCTTGTTAGTATGTTGATATACTAGGATAAAAATTTCAGAATTTAATTCTATCATTTGTTCTCAATAAAGACCCTTTTAATAACTGTAGGTCAAAGCAATCTAAGTTTTGAATAGGTACAGTGTTATGTGTTTTAGACTTAGTTAACTATATCCAAACGCCATGAAATTTTACAGATCTTTAGTTTCATATCTTAGCTAAGTATCGTAAAAATTTTAGATCAAATTGAGGTCTTTAGTTACCAAAATCGAATCAATTTCCTAAACTACCTAGACTTGCTCTATATTGAACAAAGTGTTGTTCTCATGATTATTTGACCAGGCAAACTAATTTTAATGAGCTTGAAACCTTCTAGATCAGTTTGACACTATATCAAGAATCTCTCATAAAAATTATCTGATTTTACAAATTGATTTGGTCACCCAAAACTCACAAAAACAGTAGCATATCATAACAGTCTCATTTTCATATTCTTTAAATTTCAACTATTGTCTTAGGTGCATTAGAGGTACCAAACCAATCTAGAAAATTCTGAAATAATTAAGACACATACTAGGACATCATTTCTTATTACATATCAAAATTCAGATTAGTTGAAGTTCGTTTAGTGCCTCAAATAGTCCCAAGATTTCAACAGCAACAAAAGACAACAATAACACTTAGCAAATTCAATTCCACTATCATTTCCTAAATTTCTTTCTTCAAACTTTTATTTCTATTTTCTTTGCTTGATTTAAGCTCATATTTTACTTCATTTAGGTTTATAGATAAAGAATATATATTCTTCTAAAATTAAATTAACTCTAAAAAACTTTTCAATATTTTCAGTTTAGTCCCTATGATTTATTATCATTTTTTTTGTTTAACAACGAATTCATCATCAATTAAGGATTTCCAACAAATTTCTCCCAAAATCAACAATGAGAGGTTTTGATTCCATACCCAACACTTCAAACTCAGAAATTATTAAACTTTCCATCTAGGGTTCCTTAATTACAAAAATGGAGAAGAATACGAGAATTGAGAAAGAGTCACACTTACAGAGTTTCGAAGGATCACCGGGAATGAGTCTTGCTAGGAAAACCAAGAAGAAGCACGAAGGAAAAGATGTGGGTGGAAGCAACGTCAATTGGTGTGTGAAGCTTCTCAATTATACCAAAGATAGTAGACGATGGTGGGACATGTGGATGCCACTAATAACCCCTTTGGCTGAAATGTTAAAGGGTTCATTTCCATTTCTTTACTTTTCAATTAGGTCCCTAAATTATTAAATAAAATTCTATCCATACCCCTAAAAATTATTTTGTGATTCTTTTCTCCTAATTCATCTTTTCCACTTAAGATAATGTCAACATACATCTTTATAAAACTTTAAATAAGTCATTTAGAAATTATTACCATTTTTGTTTCCAATTTCATTATAGCCCTCAGTAGTTTCATAAAAAAAAATAATTCCCTAAATTGCTAAATTTCACACTTTGTGAGTTATTTCAAAAACCTCAGATATTATAATCTCCTTCATCGACTTATCACACAGGAGCATGACACAGAGGTAGCATAGGCACAACATCATCTTTAGACTTCAGTATGGTGGAAAGATGGGAATTGAGGGAGGCCGCTTGGTAGGACCTACCTCTATGATTGGTCTTTGAAGCTGGGAAAAAAAAGAAGCAAGACCCAACCCACTAGTGCAGCAAGCAACCCAACAGCAAAAAAGAAAAAGTTGGCAAAGAAAAAAAAAAGGCACGTGGGCCGGATCATTTACTTGTGGTTTAGCCACGGGCGGTCTTGGACTTAACATGTAGGACTGTTTATAAATGGGCCGGCCCGTTTACAGCTAACCTGTCACGGTTTGGTCCGACCCATTAACTAGTACTAGACAAAATATTATTTTGAGCACCATAGGATGGATACAGATTTGGCTGATATACGAACTTAGTCTTCGACCGGCGCTGACTATATAGCGGACATACCATTAGAAAAATGGTCTCTTTAAAAGTCTTCAATGGGGACAAATGACTACAAACTTCGTTGAATACATGAATGGAGTTTTACGAGAGGTGCGACACCTACCTATGCTCAGCTTGGTAAAAGCAACATTGTATAAGTTGATAGAATATTTCATAACGCGAGCCACAAGTATACAGGCACACAAATTATAGCTGATAACACATTCACAAAGATCGTGATGAAAGATTTGCAAATGAATCGCGAATGTGAAAAAAAGATATAAGTTCGTAATTTTGATCTACAAATGTCATTGTTCGAAGTGAAGGAATCATATGACGAATTGAACGGACAATTTAGGTGAATTTGCAAGCTAGACTGAATACAAAAAAAATGCGATTGTGGAGAATTCTAAGCTCTACACTTTCCATGTTAGCATGCAATGGCAATATGCTTGGCTTGGGGCTTTGACTACTATAAATTGATCGACTGTGTTTATTGATTGAATACTGTTGAAAGCATATTAGGAAAATTTTTATCCAATTGGAAGCCATGTAGATTGGCCAGTCTACAATGGACAAACATTGAAGCCTCATCCTTTTATGGCTCGAAAGTTAGGACACCCACATTCTAAGCGTATAAAAGTGGAATGGATTATAGATAATGTGGGGACCCTGTATGATGTGGACTCTGCAGAAAAATCTGCCACAATTGGTTAACATGCCTATCACGCCCACCACACCCCGTTATAAGAGACGGGTAATTATATTTTGTACCATAATATTTTGTAATAATATTTTTAAGTAACTCTTGTTCAAAAATGTTATTCTGTTAATTTTATATACTCTACTAGATAGTGAGACAAAATTAATTAGGAAAAAAGAGTAACTTAGGTTGAATTGGGCTCCTCTTTCGGCTCACAAAATGAACCATAACCTTTTGTTGTTGATGTTGGTCTAGAAATGCATAGTATATTTTGTTTTTTCCCTCATTTTTTAAGAGCAGGAATTATATAGAATTGGATCACAACGACTGTCATTTTTTTAGTGTTTTTTCTTTTTTAAAAAAATTACAATTTTTTTTACTATTATTGTCACGTCCCAAAATATGAGCACGTGAACGGCACGGAAAGTGAATTTCACCTCACATTCGTAAGCCTATCTTTCTCTTAAGCACAATACTAAACCTTATTTTGGTTATTTTTTTAAATGCAATTAATTTAAATTACATAATTTAAGAAATAAAAAAAAACTATTTCTCTTTTCACAAAATGATAAGAAATTATGACTAAACTGAGTTTCTCATACACGTTACAATTATACACATTACGTCGCTGAACAAACCTACCCGATTACAGAACTTTTCTAGATTTATACATTAGAATAAGTCCTAAACATTATACCTTTATCCTAAACAAATGAAAAAGTAATCTTGGCGTGAACGTCATCAAATTAGGAAGTTCTCCATACCTGAAACTAAAGACAGCTTCTACTTGAGAGAATCCTACCACATTCACACACAATATAGGTATACATATATACATGCAGATATATATAATTGATCTAACGGTATAATCATTTAAGTTTTGGTGTACAAGATATTTATCAAGACACACACATTGAAATCACCTCACAATTATTAACAACATATTTAAGATCAAGCCAAATCACATTTCAAACAATTCAAACAATTCATACAATTCTAAATCAAGTTCCCAGACATTTTTCGGGTTCCGTCCACAATAAGTAGCCGTTGCCCCACGGCCCCTGCCGTATCCTCCCTTATTTCACCCCTGTCCTCAAAGGGACAAATCTGTAATCCAACCTTATTTCACCCTGTACTTAAAAGGACGAATATCATATTCAATATCACGTGGCTATAGTGATCTCGTTCCACCCTTATTTCATCCCATGGGATCCCATAAACTTTATTTCCGTTTCTTTCAAGATCAAACACAATCACATTACACAATCATAGGCAACCATATGCATCTCATTTCAGGAAAAGTTCACAACAGAATCATATTTACACATTTCAATGTATAACATGAATGCATGAATTTCATGTCACATATATATATATATATATATATAGAGTATACTTTTAATATATACATTAAATAAGCAAACAACGTAAGGTAGGATCTCTCACCTCGATTCCAAGCTAAAATTCTACACTTCAAATCAAAGGATAAATGCCAAGGAACGCATCAAAGGCCTAAAGATCAAGCCAAGCAAGGAGATAACACTTAATCAGAACATAAGCTATCATTCATTTAGCTTTGTTCTATTTTGAGGTTAAAATCAAGACTAATATTTAAGAAATTTCTGGGAATAAACTATAGCTCCAAAAATTATGAAATTTGGTACAAATCGTTATTAGTATGTTAACATACTAGGATAAAAATTTCAGAATTTAACTCTATCGTTAGACCCTACTAAAGACCTTATTAGTGACTAAAGGTCAGAGCTGTCTAAATTCTGAATAGATACGGTGTTGTGCATTTTAGACTTGGATAATCCTGTCCAAACGCCGTGAAATTTTTTAGATCCTTATATTCATGTCTTATCTAAGTGCCATAAAAATTTCAGATTAAAAATAGATCTTTAGCTATTAAAACCAAATTAATTTCCGAAACTGCCCAGATTTGCTCTGTATTCAACAAAGTATTGTTCTCACATTTATTTGACCAAGCAAAATAATTTTAGTGAACTTAAAACTTTCCAGATCATATTATCACAATAAAAAGAATCTCTTCACAAAATTTCATGAATTTAGGAGTTGATTTAGTCATCCAAAAATACAGAAAACTATATGCATTTAAAATTGTCATATTATCCCCTCACAGCTCCTTGGTAAATTTTCTTTATTTCCTTTACTTGGTTTAAACTCATATTTCACTTCATCTAGAGCTATATTGTAATATCCCAAGAATTTATATGAATATTTAAAGTCTAATTTGAAGTTTAGTGAAAAATTTAATTACGTGAAAAATTTGCTTTTTGAATTAGTGAAGAAAATGTGGGAATAGAAATTTTAATTTTTAATTTAGGAAATTTTTACAAATTCTCAAGGACTAAAGTGAAAAGAAAAGAAAATATGGATTACTTTTGAGAAATGACCAAATAGGAACCTGAGAGGAAGAATAAAGCTTTTGAGAATGAATTATGAGTCCGGTACCGAAAAGATGATGGATTTGAGGTTAAAGTGGTATTTGACATATCGAGAGCGATTAAAGTGAACAAATCTTATAAGCTAGGGTGGCTATGAGCGATTTTATCGAAAAAGAAATTGGTGGGGCCTACACGTATACATTTCTCTCTTATTCTTTTCTTTCTCTCATTTCTCCCGTATACTTCCTCACTTTCTCTCTCTCTCGATTATGCTTGCAAAGGAATTTTTTCATCAATCATTCATGCAATTTTTGCTTGGGGAAGGAAGCCATGAAAGTTAGGAGGATTGGTAAGTTGATGTTCTTCTTCTTCCTCCTCTTATTACAAGATCAAATCCTTGGTTATCATTTTGTAAAATTTTTTTAGAATATTTTAATGGATGAATTTAAGTGTGGATGTTAATGTAAAACATTCCTAGGTGGTTTATGATGTTATTAGAACAAGAAATTTGGAGAAAACTAGGAGAAATTCGTAGAATTTGGATATTTGAAAAAAGTTAGTTTTCTTGATGAAAATTTGAGATTTGAGCTTGGATTGTTGGTAGAATTTAGGGGTTTTGGTGTTAAAACACTCCTTAGACATTAAGGATGAAAACCCATGGAAAAAATCAAAAGAAATATTGTTTTAGATATGATTTTAGGATTTTTGGATGAAGAACACGAAGAACATCGAAAATTTTCCCCAGAAATTACTGTTCACAGAGAAAATTTTTCCAGATTTTCTCGTTACTGTAGCGTTGACTCGGTCAACGTTACTGTAGCTGCGTTGACCGTTACTGTAGCATCAGTTTTTTTTTTTTAATATCGTTGAAAAGCTCTTTGCGTCTAGTTTCCAATGGTATAAGTTTCATCTGGATACTCATTACCAGTTAAGAGTTATGATTTGAGAAGTGGGTGAAGGTCGGGAATAGTGGTAGGAAATTTCTCTATTTCGTAACCCTGATGGTTTTTGTCTGGTTACAATAGGAATGGTCAAGGTGCAAGGTGGGAGTGCCGAGAGCGTGAAATCTAAGTGAGTGGGTTAATACTTGCTATGATTAAATATCTGTTATTGACTTTTTGTATCATAGTGGAAATATGTTGTATATCCAAGTTTGAAGAGGATGATGTGGAACGATGAGGCATAAACAATTGTGGAACGTGTCTAGTAATGTATATAATTATATTTTCTTATTTTCTCATGAATGGAGGTTATATGATGGTTTGTCAATGGCATGTGAACTGAGTTGAAATATATCATACTTTGATTGTTGAGTTCGTTCATATGCGGATAGTTGAAGTATGATATTGTTGAATAATTGTTCTATATTATGGATTATGTTGTATACATGCTATGTTGCTGGAACCATATTGATCATGTTGTGACTTAAATTGTAAATGACTGAGTTGTGTGTGTAGCTCAAGATTATGATTGAGCATGTTCTTGGATGTGATTGTGATTGTGTTTGATTAGAAAGGAAAGGCATGGTGGTGCACCCCATGGAAAAATTTATGTGAAGTTATAAGGGTGGAGATTATAAATGGAGCGATAAGGGTGGATGCGGCGGGGCCGCGAGCAACGATCCAGAGGTATTCTGGACGACCCGGTTGGTACGGGAAATGTGTGTGAAATTGATTTCACCGATTGCTGTTGTGAATTTTGAATTATGTTGAAATGTATTTGATTTACTTGGATATTGTTGTGAAGTATTATGAATAATATTATATCATATGATGATCGATTTACGTATGATTGCTGCATGTTATCATTATGATGCATGATATTTTTTTTTGCCATAGTGTTGTGTTATCTACTCACTGGGCACGTGGTTTGCTCATACCCCTCTTATTGATATTTTTTTTCAGAGTTGACAGCTGAAGGTAAATATCGGAACAAGGAATTATGGATCTTTAGTCCATGATTACCTTTTCATTTGTTCAGGATAAAGGTATAATAATTAAGTCTTATTCTAAGTTGTATAAATCTAGAAATCTCTGTAATCGGGTAGGTTCATTCAGTGATGTAATGTGAATGATTGTAATATGTATTGAGAATTCGTTTTGGTTGCATGAAACAGAATGGCGTGATGCTTAAGATAGAAATAGGCTTACGGAGGTGAAATGAAATTTACTTTCCGTGCCGGTCACGTGTTCAGATTTTGGGACGTGACATATATATTAAGAATATATATTCTTTTGAAATTAAATCAACTCCAAAAAACCTTTCAATATTTTCAGTTTAGTCCCTACAGTTTACTACCATGCTTCTTTCTTTTTTTTTTTTTTTTCAGTAACCCAAATAATACAGATTCAATGATAGCCTATTTGAAATATGAACTAAAGGCAGCAAGTTTTTCTTTAACATCCAGTCTCCTTTTAAACACAAACTCAGATCATTTCATGTTAAATTTCAAGATTATAAAGTGCAGATTCCAGTACAAACTCAAACGAGACAACAAATATTTTGATTTCTCATAGCAATAGAATTTTCCCGACTTACTTGACGTTGTATCAGTTTATTTGCTGCACTGTTTTGCTCTCGATAATATCATCGAGTTGAAGACCAAGAACCCCACTTGCGGAGATGATGAGTCCGAGAAAAGAGAGAGATAGATGGAATTGAAGTTGATAGAGTTAAAAAAGAGCAGTCCAGAATTTGCTTACTGAAGCTTCACGGTTTTGGCATGTAGACCATAGTGGAATACACATGTCTAATGTTCTTTGGCACTACATGATATAACTTTTTATTTTGGCTTATATTACAAAAAGCCACCTTGTCTAAAAATAAAATTCACTTAAGTCCTTATGACATTCTTAATATTTTTTTTTCCCAAAATCCAACATTATCTTATATCCACATAACTTAATTAATTTTTTTTACAAGCTCGACTAAAAAAAATATTAATATAAATTCTTGAGCTATTACAATTATTAATTGATTCAATAATGATTGTAAACACAATTATAAATAATGAGAATGTTGGATCAAATGGCTCTAAAGGGAGTAGAGCCCCTAATTCGAATTATATAGCCTAGGGTGTGTTTGGTTAGACAAAAAAAATAGTTTATAACTTATTTGATTAGCTTATAATTTGTTAGAAGTGTTTGATAAACGAATTTTTTTTAATAACTTATAGTTTATAACTTATAGCTTCTGTATTTTTCTTCCTATTTTTTTCTTCTTATTTTATCCAAATACCCATTATATCCTTTTGTCTTATTCATAACCTAAATCTCAAAAATACTTTCATTTTGAATAATTTTTATTTTTAATTTAAATTTTTTATCTTTAATTAAATTTATTTTATATATATATGTATATATATTATTTTAAATATAATATATATATATATATATATAATATAATATATATATATATATATATAATATAATATATATTATTATATCATATATATATAATTTAAATTAATTTAATTAAAAAACAAAAATTAATATGTTTAATATAAAAAATACAAACACTTCTATACTCTTTTATGTTATTTTATATTTTTTAATTAATTTAATAATTATTTTTATCAAATATTTTAAATTTAATAAATAGTTTATAAATTTTTAACTAAAAATTAACTTATAAATTTTTAAATCAAATTCAACGGTAGATAAGAAGGGTAAATATGTCCATAAAAAAGATCCAACGGCCAAACAATGCGTCAATTTCACTGGTTTCGATAAAGTGGACGAAACACGGGTTTTTCAAATCCAAAACCAAATGAAGAAGAAATCTCAGAACTGAGATCTTGGAGTGTGTAGAATGGAGAAATGATTCACGAATGGAACTCCAAGTTGAGTGGTTGGGGTGGAAGATGAGTGTCCTTCTTCTATTTTGTCTACTATTATTCTCAGGTTCGTCGCATACAGCTGCAGCACAGAGGCCTGGCTTCATCTTTACCAGAACCAGAGGAAGATGCACTCCACAGTAAGATCTCTTGTCTCAACAAATACATTATACAAAGACTCATATCACATAAAATATTACCTGAATGGTTGAATCCGAAGGTTCTGGAGCGGAAGGAGAGAAGAATGGCCGAGAATGGTACCGGAGACAGCAACGGTGTCAAAGGTGTTCGGGTCGAGGGCGTATGAACGGTACAGATTGGATCTGACATTGGCGGAGGCGACGGCGAGGAACGACGAGGAGAATCCGTTCGGAAGGCTGGTGAAGGAGGCGAGTGCAGCGCTGCTGAACTCGTACGCGAGAGAAGAGTATCCGTACAGGCCTTGGCAGGTCAAGACTCTGCTCATACAAGCTTTGGTGTCGGAGGCCACAGCTGCATCTCAAGCCAAGCGTTTCTCGTTGGCTAACCTCGCTTGTGACTGATCGATACCTATTATATATGTCACTCTTCAATCAATTCTCTTATTGGTCTGGCTTGATCCTGATTTTAATCTGTGCAAATTACTTGCTGATTTTCATCTACTAATTCCACTTTGCAGTTAGTCTTGAAGTTGTTTTCATTATCTACTTTCGTTTTTTCTCTTTTACATCAGCAAGATTATGTTTCAGTGAGTGACTAAATCCGTACTTTCTCTATAATCGTTTATTGACCAACCCATAACGAAAACATTCAATTGTGTTCATTCTTGCTCCAAATAAAATGCCTTGTTTGAGTTATTTCCTCTTCCTTCCTTTGTCTATTTTCCATTCATAAACCGTTTGTAAACCAGTTCCAACTTTTAAGCCGGTTAATCTGAAAATATTAAATAAATAAACTCACAAATACAAGTATAATTAAAAAAAAAAAACGCTATTAGATCCCCCCCCCCCCCAAGAAAAAAAAAAGAACCGGTAAACGCTATAAACGAGAATTTGGTATGATTATATTCCAATATAAGTAAAATAGAAACAAAATAGTTACTTATGCGATTTTAAAACTAGATTCTAGCTTTTAGAATAGTATAAATTTAAGGCCGTTATATCTCAAAAAGAGTAATATTACTACACTCTTCAATTTAGCAAGAGGAACTCTCCTACATTTAGAAGTCAGATCTCGAATGTCTTGCTAATGTTCGTGTTTATCAAATATACACATCATAAGAGATAAGATCTTGAATCTTGAATCAGAGATTTTTGTACATCACTAATAATTCATGCCAGTTGAAGAAACAAATCTTTTAAAGTCAAGAATGTGACACGCTCATTTTTTTACCAATCGACCTTCTTATAGAGGTATGTGGTTCTATGCTTAAAAAGTATGTTAAATCTCTATATTATAATGTGGGTGTTTAGAATCTTTTGAATAAATTTAAGTTTGAGTAAAATTAATTTTGTATAAATATAATTTATGTTTAAAAATTGTTATCATAAAACTGTTATCTTGGGTAAACTAAGTGACGAGCATATTAACTGGTTGTCTATTGAACACTTTCTCAAATGCCTCTTCTCAACATATATCCAAAAAAACAAAACCAATTAACACAGGAAAGTTTTTTGGTAATTGCTTTATTCCATCAATTTTTAACGGCCTCCTAGGTTTGGGCTTGTTATTGGGCTCATTCAGTATAATGACCTTGGGCTGATTCACCTCTGAGGGGGGCAGTGGCATCTGTACGAAGCAACCCTAGACCACGAAGGACATTGCTGTGTCGCGAAGTTTGCGTATTTCGCCTCCTTTCTTCTTCCTTCCTTATTTCCTTGCTTCTTTCTCAGGATGGGAAATTAATACCTTCGAAGAAAGATATCGTGAAAAAAGGAAAAGCATTCTGAGCTTATATTGATTGGCCAACCCTACGAGACCCCAATTTTCCTGAGGGGGGGAAAAAGCACGAAGCCCTTCCAATGGCAGGCAGAAAGCTGGTTCGTGACTTGTTACTGTCGAAGCGATCTATTTTGGTTCAATTAACGTCTCAGCAGGTTCGTCCGTTTGCATATCTAGTGACAAAAATCTAGTTTTGTTCCTCACCATAATGAACATTTTGTATGTTTCCACTGACCATTTTCACTTGTTGGGATTTCCATTATATAGGCTTCAAGTACGAGGTTGCGTTTGCTTTCACCTGATAGGTGTTCGAGTCTTCGTAGATATAGTGTCTTCGATGAGTTCTCTAAGAAACTGAAAGGCGAAGCTGATAGGTAATTCAACACTATTTAGTCACTCGTTCATGCAAATTTTGTGTCTTACCTGTATGCTATAGAATTTGCAATCGGTTTTCTATCATTGCATAGCAATGGCGGCAAGATGTGAAGAGTGATAATAAATGGTTCTTTGTTATTGTTACTTATTATATGAGTTACCTCTGCAACTTCACATTTTGAAACAATCAAACTTAAGCGTGTCTTGGCCTTGTATGTCGTCTTCATTTGATCATTCACAAAGGTTTCTTCCCTCCATTTTCCATGAATAACTGGCTGCTGTATGTGCTTCCTGTCTTTCCATGGTCGTAGAAATCCAGAATTCCAGCAATCTGTGAAGCAGCTGAAGGAGAAAGCAGATGAGCTGAAAGGGGTAAAAGAGGAGCTGAAAGAAAGGTAAATCTTGTATTGTGGCTACCATAGTGCAATATCTTATTTCTAAGTTATTTATTAAATAGGCTGAGACATACTGTTGTATGTCAAGGCTGGGTGGACACTTCAATGGAAGGCCTGAGATGGTGAAATGGCGAATGCAGAACAAAGCAGAAAACTGAGCAGCTGTACAAACAGGCGGATGAAGTGTGGACAGATGCTGAAGCTGCTGCAAAGAAGGTATAATCGAAGTTCATCTTCAAGTTTTGCTGTGCTCCAAATAAGTGGTTGAGGAATGAAAACCAATTATCTGAAATAAAAGAGGCTGATACACTTATATTGCTGATATTTTCCCCGTTTGTACTGCAATATATTCCATTCACATTTGATTATTCTGCATTGCAATAGCCCTTGTCTATTCTAAACAAGCTGATAAGTGTTCTGATTTCCAAAATTTCGATTTTTTTTTTCTTCTGCAGGTTTCTAAAAATGTGAAAGAGAAGATTTCAGCTGCTACTGATGAGGTCTGTCTATGGTTCTCAAATAAGTCAGGAAGGAACATGGGTTGACACTTGATGGTTTATTGATTATATTCATTGTCTAACTCAGGTGAAAGAAACTTTTGGGATTGGAAAGCAGGATTCTTCAGGATCGACTGGTTCTTCATCTGAACAGGATGCTAATGCAAAACAAGGGAGTCAGACATCATCTGAGGAAGAGAAACACCAGCAATTTGGGTCTAGTAATGCTGCAGAGTCATTGTTTGGCAAATTTAAGTCCGCAAATGTTTCAATGGCCTTTCAAAAAATGAAAGAGGCAAAGTTAGTCAACATAGCCAAGAAAGGATATGAAATAGTGAAAGAGGAGATAAGCAGTAGTCCAACAAAGAGAAGGCACGCACCTTTCACATCAAGTGGGGAAACTAGTACAAGAACAGAACTTGTTGTCGTACCCTCACAACAATCTTGGTGGTCTAAGAAGCTTGACCAATTTAAGGAGAAGGTAACTTAATTAGCTATTCATATGGTCTTACAAATCTCTTCATCAAGATAATTACATCTTTACATGGTACTCAGGTGAAGGGCCATCCTGTATCCAAGCGATTTGTTAAATATAGTGATCCTGTGAAGTCAAAGGGCCAGGAGGTGTGTTCTACTGCTGATTTTCTTTATCTACCATAGTTGTTCAATTCTTTTTTTATCACTTTGTTCTGTAATTTTGTATTCTGTAGCTTAGCTTGCATCCATAATGTAGTTGTTCCTTTTGAGATAATACTAATACGGTATTGTATTAAAAATAACAACAACAACAACAACAACAACAGTCTTATCCCACTAGGTGGGGTCGGCTACATGGATCGCCTGACGCTATTGAGTTCTATCAATAACTAACTTTTTAGGGATCTCATTTACCAGAAGATCCCTCTCAATAACCTCTTTAAGTGTCCTTCTTGGTCTTCGTCGACCTTTTTTCACAGGGCTCCAAACCATCTGCTCAACTCTCCTTACTGGCCTTTCTAATGGTCTTCTTTGAACATATCCAAACTACCTTAAACGGTTTTCAGTCATTTTTTCCTCAATAGGTGCCACTTCAATTCTCCCTCGTATACGATTATAACGGATCATATCTCTTCTTGTATGACTACATATCCAATGCAACATTCTCATCTCCGCTACTCCAATTTTATGCTCTTGTTGTCCTTTCATCGTCCAACATTCGCTCCCATATAAAATCGCAGGTCTTATAGCAGTACGATAAAACTTTCCTTTGAGTTTATCCGGTACTTTCCGATCACAAACAACTCCTGATGCCATTCTCCACTTTAACCACCCAGCTTGTATCCTATGTGTCACATTACCAATAATTTCACCGTCATCTTGTATAACAGATCCCAGATACCTAAATTTTGAACGGTATTGTATTAAAAATATTTGTTATATTTGACTTCCAAGTCTCCATTTATTTGTGTTGAAACTGACAGATTGTAGAAGACTTGCGTGAAAGATATGAGACCAGTGACAACCCCATTATTCACAAAATACAAGAGTATGCCTGTGTTTCTCTTAGCATCCATTGTGTTTAGAATAGTAACGAGTGGTACAATGCTTCACTTTAGTGATACATGAGGTTATGTTTGAGTGCTTATTTACCATTATCCTTTTACAGCATTAATGATAGTATGTTTCAAGAGTCAGATGCCGCTCTATCATACAAGGAAATTCGTCAACGAGATCCGTATGCCTCATGCCTTTTGCTTTTATCTTGATCTCTTATCTTTTATTATTATTATTATCATTGTTCCTGTTGACAACTTTTTTTTTCTTCCTTTGTTGTGTTTGCATGAATTAGGTATTTCTCGTTACCAGAATTTGTGGGGGAAGTTCAGGAGGCAATAAAACCAGTGCTTAATGCGTACATCAAGGTTAGTGCTAAGCTTGTACAGGAATGCTGGAATTCTAATTCTTTAATGGCATCTGTGTTGCAGTTCATTTTTTAATAAGATATGAATCTCTTTGTCCAGGTGGATGTGTTCCTTTTTTTTTTTTCCTTTTCTAGATATTTATGAATGTTCTTGTGCAGGGAGATGTTGAAACTTTGAAAAAGTATTGTAGCCCTGAGCTCATTGAGCGATGCAAAGCAGAGCACAATGCTTACCAAAGTAATGGTATCTTCTTTGATAACAAGGTGAGTTTGCAAATATCTTGAATCTATCTTATTTTTCCTGTACAAGGTTTCCAAGTGCAGAAAGATGGTTTCCAAATTAATCTCAAATGGTAGTACCATATCATATATGGAGTATATTTAATTTCTTTTTCCCCATTTTACCTTGACTTTATGGAGTAGACTTGATAGGGTTAAATGAAGAGAAGCTCCTATTCTTTGTTTGAACCAAGGTTCATCCTAGTCGGTAGATATTATGTTAAGGTAACATGGTTTCCAAGTGCAGAAAGATAAGAAATAAGAACTAACTACAGTGCTTTTACAAGTATAGCTATTGTTCTTCCTACCTTTCTGTCATTATTCTCTTCTAAATTAATTTGTAATGTAAAAATATGGTATTGGTAGGCATGATAAATACACCAAGAGGTGAGTAGTTAGTGTATGCCTACTTTTTTTGAAAATTCTACTTTGTGAGATTCTTATGGCAGCAACTATTCAGTGATGCAATCATCAAGAAACAAAATCAGTTTTGTGAAACTTAATGTAATGGATTGAATAGATATACCAATATCCATGACCAAGCTAAAACTCTTTCTCTAATTTTAGTATGTAACACAGCGATCAGTTAGATGCAATGCAGAATTTAAAGAGTCAAGGGAAGGGAAGAGAAAACAATCACAAAGGTTTGTCCCGGTTCAATTCAAATGACCTATGTTCAGTCTCCTTCCCTTTACTCAACCATCAAGCTTGTTATACACCTGCTAACAAACAACGGTTACAAGGTGTTAAACTTATACACCAACATTGATAGGTTTTCCCCTGCATACATAAGATATCTAACCCACAATGATAAGATTTTTCCCACTTACCTAAAATGCCATCTTCTTACACTTTCTGAAAGCTAGGAGAATAATATGATTACAATGAGTTCACAATTTTAACTCTCAATAGAGTATATAAACCCGGAAAATAAGCTCCATAGTTAAATTATACTTAAAAAAAAAAAAGAAGATCAGCAAGAGAGAATAATATTATCAGTTGAAGCTCAAGGACTTGGTGTTGTGTTCTGTTTCAAATTCTGGGTTCTGGGCCTTTGGAAATAGCCAGCCAATTTGCTTTACTGATTTTCAGACAACTAGACTCTATAATCTTCCTCTTTCTGCTTCCGCAAGGTTTGTGACTTGACAGCCATGCTTCCGTAGTGACTTAGGCAGATTTGAGCTTCATTTCTCCTTCCAATTCAGCTTGCTTGAATCTGTTTCCTTAATCCTTGATTATCTGACCATTGTCATTATTTTTTCCTTGAGTTTGGCCTGATTTCAATTCACATATGAGATAGCGGCTGTGAATTCTTGATTGGCTTCTATTTGCTCTTAAGTGTAAGGCTGTTTGAGATGACTTTCTTCTTAGAGGCTCGAGAGTGGATGATTGCGCCTCTTAAAGAAAGTTTTTACCCTTTTTAAATTAGACAAATCAGCCACAAGTCAGATAAAACTAACTTAATTAAGCAATTCCTCTAAAGAATAATTTTAATCAATAATTTCAGTTTTAATCAAATATTTGTTATTATCAACACTAATACAAACAAATCCTTTTATAGGTGTTGGGGCTAACAAGCCAGAGTATTTGACGTGAAATTTTAGTCATGTCTTGTTGCTGATATTACTCATAAATGACGTAACTCTATTTTCAATCCTATCTACAACTTAGAATATTTAGAATCTATTAAGTTAAGCATTTCTAACCCCCCCCTTTTTTTTTTGTTGACTTGGAATATGAACTCATAAATCTACTGTAGATTGTAATTTTTTAGAGTTCGTACAATTTCATGCGTAACTGTTCGTACAGACAAGGTCTGACTGAGTTCTGCTCCCCTTCCAGTGTGTGGTTCCATTTTTAATTTTTTGACTTTTGATGCAGATTCTGCATGTATCTGAGGTTGAAGTGAGAGAGACCAAGATGATGGGGTCCTCTCCCTTAATTATCGTAATGGTAATTGAATAATCATTTCCAGAAGTTTATTGCTAGTTTACAATATTGATACTCTAGTGAAAATAAGGCTTTTCCTGATGGTCCTGTTCATTGAATTTTCACAGTTTCAAACGCAGCAGATCTATTGCGTACGTGATAGGAATGGGTCAATTACAGAAGGAGGCAAGGTGAGTGATGATGCTTTTACTGTTTGTACTTCGATATCTGTATTGTGGGAATACTACTGGTCTTTCAAGCACTCATGTACATCAACAAAAACAGCTAATAAAACTTGAATTCTCCTTTGAGACAACGTGTCCCGCTATACTGGTGTATGAAAATATGAATTTTAAAATGTCACGACTAGATTTAAACATATCTACATGCATTGCTTTTCTTCATGTTTACAATTGTATCACCTAGTAAATTTTCGTTCTCCTTTTTTCTCTTAATAATCTTTGATGTTACTATTTTAGTCCTTAAAATCAAATTTTATTTCGCAAATATATGTCGTGCCCTTTTGATGAAGCTGATAGCCTGATACAATGCAACCTTGCTTGTCGGGTATTTAATTTCGTGATTATCATTTTCTTTATAGGATACAATCCACACCGTTTATTATGCTTGGGCCTTACAACAAATGGACGCAGAAGATCGAGGAGAAGATTGTATTTACTTGATGTGGAGACTAAGAGAGATGCAACAGCAAGGTATCCGAGCCCTCATCTAATTTTTAATATTAAACTGTCGAGGGTGTTGTATAATTGGGTCTTTATTGTCTATGCTACTATGATCCATTTTTTATCTTTAAAGTTTTAAGCGGTCCCCTAAATTTTGTTTTTGATAATAATATCTTGAGTTTTTCTGTTGTATGCTCCGCAAGATGAGCAAACCTGATCGGAAAATTATTGTTGACTTTGATTTCCCAAGCCCAAGAGCTAAAGAAAAATTTGCATAGTATAAAAGTTGCATGTAGGTCTCATGACCCCTTCTACTCAGTGATGCAAACATCAGCTGTCCAAATTGCTTTCGGCTAGTGATAGAGGTAAAGCATGAGACCTGCATACAACAGAATAACTTAAAAGCTCCCCTATATCTCGCTGAATAAAATACAATCCTTATGCATACTGGTTGCTTTGTCTATCTGTTCACTGGGATTTTGAATGGTCAAGCTGCGAGTCATATAACTACTATTTTCCTGAGGGGCTGACGTTTAGGAATATTACATACCAGCAAGAAAGATCCAGTAAAACAAAGGAAAAATGCATTTTATCCTCTTAAACTTTACCTTCTGTGCATTTTCCTGTTCTAAAGATAAAAATTTGCCACATAATTTTCTCAAACTTAACTATCTTTGTTAAAATTTTTATCAAGTTGACTTACAGGTTAGTCAATGGTGACTCAGCACATTTATTGTCACCTCAGCAGAAAAATGACATAGTGGCAGCTGAGTCACTATCCTAACATCACCTAAACCCAACCTCCACCCATGACCCGACCCAGTACCATTCCCTCATCCTATATGGAACCCACCTTTACTTGAACCCTATCACGCAGAGTGACACCTACACCAATGGAGAATAAGACGAAGGTGTGGAGAGATGAACTCATCGTTCAAAGATTCTTATAGTTGTGTCCAACTTCTCATTTTCCAAGTCAAGCTCATTGTCGCTAAAAAGCTTCATTTTATGCCAAAGCAAATATGATCCAGTTATGGATTCGAGAGCAATTTGAAGGTGGAATGAATGGACAGAAAGTATGAAAGAGAAAAACATTGAATGAAACTTTTTTGAAGTTAAAACGAAAATTAAATGAAACATAAGAGGAATAGTGAGGTTCAAGACGTGAACACAGTTTGGAATTTAAAAAATACGCGAGAGGAGTTTTAGATTTGAAGATGGAACGCATTACGTAGTGCTTGGTTAGCAATTTTGTTGGATTATCCATGGTCATAGAGACGTGGGTGTTGCCTTCGTGTCTTCATTTGTGTAGGGGCTGCTCTGTGTGTTGGGGTTTAGGTAAAGTGGTTTTCAGATAAGGAGAGGGAATGTTGTTGGATAAAGTCATGGATAATGATGGTTTTTGGGTAACGTTTGAATAGGTGACTTAGTGTCACTGTGCCATTCTTGTCCGGATGTGGCAACAAATATGTTGAGTTGTCGTTCACTATTATTCAAATTAACAATAATTTTAACAAAGAGGGCTTTATGTACAAATTGTAAAGTTGGAAGAAGTTATTTGATGAGTTTTAAATTGTAAGGAGATAAAATACACACAAGATGAAGTTTAGAAAGGTGCAGTGTATTTTTTCTGTAAAACAATATATACTTCCGTTACTACTACAAGGCTTGAGAATCCCATTTTATAGCCCCACCAAGAATACTCGAAATAATACTTGGGGAATATTTGACTTGGTGGCCCTCGTTCCCTCTAGTGGAGTATATTATATACAAGAATGTGGGGTTGAATTGACTACTGGCTATATATGTGAAGGTAGCAGTTAATCCATAAAGTGCTGGACTAAAACGAATTAGAGCTAAAACTTGTTCTTGGCATATGCCATAAAGCTTACGATCTTCGAGCCATTCAACAGGCTCTGTTAGCCATTTCTTAAAAGCCACAAGATACAATTTACATTAATCTTGGCACATTTGATATACAAGCATCAAGGCTCCTTCCCCTATCCTACTAGAAGGATGTCACATTATAACTAATGATCCAATATTGCCCAATCCAACATGCATTTCTAACAAAGGGGCCTGCAGAATTGTATGCCCTCTCTATGTTTAGTGCAGGAAATTCTTCATTGGATCGTTGTGATGGTCCTTCTTCATCCTGTATGCTTCCATGTCCTCAGCAGTGACCTGCAGCAGACAACACGATTCAAAATCTACCAATGGGTGGTATGGAGAAAAATTCTCAAGTAGTGGGATGAAATCATTAAAAATCATACCTCATTACTCCATCTAACATTGTATTTACGCTTCCTCTCATCTTTCTGTTCTCTCTTTCTTTGATCCTCCTGCAAAAAAACAAAGAATGCATCAATTAGCATCAAAATGAAGCAACAGATTTTAAGGCACACGATATATTATACTTCCATTATTTAAAGGAAAAACATGACCATCATCTCTAGCCGTAACATTTAACGTTTACCCTCTAATTCCATGTAGTTTATTCAACATCACAACTAAGATCTACAGTCATTAGTCAAAAAAAAAAAGAAAAATAAAAAATATGCATACCTTTTGAAGTGCTTCAGCAAGCAAATTATCATCCAGAACCAGGTCATCTAGGACATCAGTACCCCATGTAGCCAGCTTTTTCTCCTCCGCTGGTCTCTGAACATATGTTAGGTTGATTTTAAATTTTTAGAATTAATAAATAGAAAGCTAAAATTTATACAACAACATGATCAAACATGAAAACACACACATAAGGCAACAAACTAAAGAAAAAGGGAGAGGTGCAAAAAGGGAGCAGTGCCAGTCTCTTTACAAACCTTCAATAGCTTCTTTACGGGCAATATTAGCTTTCATAAGATCACTTGCAACTTCAGCAACCTCAATACCAGCAATATCTGTACAATAGCTATTACGTGTCTGCTTGCAGCACTTGTGTCCCAATTGATGATCCTTCCACCATGAGCCCCAAACAGTTGTGTTAATGAACAAGTCTTCTTCATACTTGCTCCTAGGGAGTTTTGCCTCCTGTTGTACGCATCAATAAAAAGGTCTATATCATCTTGGAAAGAACAAAAAAGCACCGTGAAGAAGATCAAAACAAAATTACAACATCCCCAAATGTTCTAATCACAATGTCCCTTGATATTCTGACTACAACTCATGGTTACGCTGTTAACAGATAAGGGAAAGCTTCACACCATCAATAAACATCATATGTAGACTTTAATATTGATATACACATTTGGAATGCAAAGTCGGAATCAAAACAATAACAAATTAACAAATTTAAAAGCAAACCTCACCTGTCCCTTTATAATTCTACCAGCTCGGTCATACTCAACTTGCCTCTCACTTTGACCTAGCAGAAGTTCTCTTGGAAGTTCGTCCTTATCAGCTGCATTACCATACTTCTCTACAATGATTTCCTTTGTCTGAGACTTCAATTTCTCCTCCATAATCTCAAAATTCCTATAAAGCAATTCAGCTTGCGAGGGAGCTGCTTGCATGTGAACATCTTGCCCCTTGTCAAATGCCTCCCAAGCTTGACTGCTATTTCTATACTGGTTATCACCTAAAACAACAGAATACTACAAACTCAATATCAATATTCAATAGCCATATTGGAAGACACAAATTTTAATATTTTTTTGAATTTTTGCAAATTCAAGGCAAGTTACCTCATAAAACTTTTCATTTGGATCTGCATCAGGAAGAGGATCCTCGCGCATGGACCTAGTTTTGGGATCATCGTATGCAGAATTGACATCAAAGTTTAGAAGATATTTTGCGGTATCTTCTCGAATACGTAGGTTCCTGGAGAAAATGATAATTAAGTTCAAATTATATCTCAAAATAAATGATAAAGTTGAAAGTTAATGGTCATCTTATCTTATATACATGATGATAGAATGAAAATTACCTCAGTTCCTGTGTTACCACCACCTGCTGTACGAACACGCTTCTCAACCTTTGCAAAGTCCATTTGCTTGCTCTCATCAACTTTTGCCTCGTCTACCCTTCGATTATCTTCATCTTCATCCTCATCACCAACTGCATCCTCACCATTTTTGTTGCTTTTCTCCAATTTCTTCGGTGGTTGTTCCTTTAATTACTTCTTTCCAGCTTCATCTCTCGCCTGATACCTCTCAATGACTCGGGCATAAGTTGAAGCATCATAGCCATTCCATCTGTCCCGTTTGCCATCATAGTCAAGCTCAAAATTTTCTTTCTTTTCATCCGGGGCAATGTGCTTGGTTGTCCACTTTGCTCCTACTCTCTGTGGCCTTTCCATGCATGACTTAGCATCATGTGTCGTAGCTCCATAGCTGTAATGAGTTAATCAAACATTAAATTACATTCTCTTAATAGTATAATATGGCAATATAAATATAGACAGAGTTAGGACCCCAACACAACAAAGTGACTTGTCAAGGAAAACCTGAGACTAATTTGTGATTTCTCCATCACATGTGAAGTTGCAATAACGGACACTCAAGAGAGAGAAATAGAGAAAGAACACTTACTTCGCACACTGACCTTTCGTATACTTGTCTGCCTGAAAAGTTTTAGCAACTCTATCATACCATGATTTTGTGTAGTTGGGATCTGATTTCCACTTCCTTTGATGTTTTAAATTCTTCAATTAAAGAAAAATGTTTTCATAAGTATCAGTAAAGAGTACAAACATATCTCATTAAACTAAAAAAAAAAAAAAGAATTACAGGTATCTCAGCATTAAGATACCATGGTGCAGATGACATGTACTGGGGAATGCGAGGGTTGATTCCATCTTCATCACCCTCAGCTGGTGCAAGCCCAGCTTTACATGCTTCTTCCAATTCAATTTGTTTGCGATGGTCCTCCCTGGACTTAAAAGCCACTGAAAACCTGATATGAACCCAAATGATAACAGAAAATACAGCAAAAAATGGAATGAGATAGAGATGAATTAATGGAGGATAGGTATCAATTTTCTGGAGATAGGAAATTATACACAATGAATTCCCAAATTCGAGTCAAGGAAACTCCTAGCCAAAAGCTATTCAGAAAATTCCTTCCTCTACTCTGATACATCATCCCTTATTTATTCTCCAACAGACACAGCAACAGAACACAAAAAGAAAATACAAATTAAAATAAAATAACTCTAACAGAAAATATTCTGGTGGTCCCCTTTCAAAATGGTTCTCTTTTTCTCTGCCATATCAGCCAGGTCACCACATAATTTCCTCCTTCTCTCTCCTGTAGTGCTTCCTTTACCCCCTGCTCACCACATAATTTCCTTCTTCTCTTTCTTCCCTGTAGTGCTTCCTGTTAGTAAATAATAATTATTACACTTAAGGGTAGTTTAGTCTTTTAATCTTATTTGTATATATTTACCATTTTCCCTTGTAACATTTTTGTATTGTAAACCCTAGCCATTATAAGAATTCTCTCCTCTACTTCTCCATTCTTTTTGCATTGCAATCTTCACACTTCGTTCTTTTCTATTTCCTTGCTAATACTATATCATTACACACCCATTCAAAACAACTTTGTCATGTTGGAAAACTCCAGATTATTTCCATTTCACAAATTAGTTTTTCTCGTGATCCAATATACACGAAAAAATCAAATAACAAAATTGACTGAACTGGCAAGAGTAGAACTAAGAATACGGGCTTTGGTTTGTGGACCAAGCCTGGCCTACACTCATTTGGCTAGATTTAAAGATCTAAAAATAGGCTCGTTTTAGCTCGTTTGGCTCGGCCTTTATTTAATAAAATAATTTGTTTATATAATTATATTATATTAGGTAGTATGTATGTAAATAATCTTACTTTATCACATTTTTATATTTTATAACATTATATTTAATAATTATAATAAATTTAGATATGAAAACTTTTATAATTTTTAAAAATAAATATAGAATTAATAAATTATTTAAAAAAACTAGTACTTATTAGTTACTGCAGTATTTCTTTTAAAAACACTTTATCACATGAAAAAAAAAATCATGTTTAAATTGAATAATTCTTTATTATGACACGAAAAAAAAAGCCGATTCATAGACGTGACATAGGCCCTGTTTGGATAAACAACTTATTTAACTGCTTATAGAATAAGCGCTTATCATATAAATGCTTATATATAAGCTATTTTTATAATTAAAGAATTTACGACGGCAAACTTCACATAAGCTGTTTTCAGCTTATTTTCATAAGCTATTCAGAGTAGCTTATGAACAGCTTATTTTCATACTATAAGCTATTTCTATAAGTTCTTCCAAACGTGTACATAAACGCTTATGTCATAAGATAAGTTAGATAAGTTCATAATAAACTCTTGCAAACGGGCCCATAGTGTGATAGTGGAATGAAAACTTTCTTTCCAAGTGCATGCAGTAGTTTTTGCTCTTTCCAAGTGCATGCAGTAGACCTGACTTAGTGGAATGAAAACTCTCTTTCCAAGTGCAGGCAGTAGTATTTCCGTATTCCCAGTGCTATTTCCAACACATAATGACATCAAACAACGTCTAAAACAAAACTCATTTACTGGAAATGAAGTTTTAGTGCATGCACTAGTATTTGTTCTTGATGGGAATAAGAATAAAATTATTTTTTGGTGCTAGGTACTGCATTATTTTATTTAAAAAAATTAGCCTGGACAGTGAGCTTGTGGGCCAGGAATGAGCGGGCCTGGACTTCAAAGTCCAGGCCCATTTAAAAATAATGCTAGACAAGAGAGGCCGTCGCAAAGGTGTGCGATGAGGAGTCCGTCTTGTTGCGGCTGGAATAGTGGCTATTATAAAGAAGCTTTGAGGAATCGACAATAGAAGATCCGTGGTTACCATGGAAGGCCCGTTCTACGAATACTACCGTATTACATACACTCTTATTACTTCCCCCTGGGTCAAAAGGAAAGATACTGACCTCACCCATACTGATATAATTTTCTTCGAGATGGATGAAGCAATGCTGATATGAGTTCGATTCTAGACAGTCATATATCCTCACAAAACAAGTAGATATATTCTCATCAAGTACCACACTCTTACCGTAGGATGTGCCATAGGGAAGATTAAGCCTTCATTAACAGCCTTCTCAATGAATGACAATAGAAAACTGTGGTACCCATCCATATTCATCAGTCCCACACGTGTGCCATGGATTCCACGCTGATCCCATATAATTACTTTAGGCGATTCTTCAAGGACATCATTCCCTGTTATATCAGATTTCTCATCCTCTAGCTTATCCTTGGTCTTCCCTATTGTAACTAGTCTTGGAGTAAGCTCGCAGAAAACTTGAAGTTCCATTTCCTTTTCACTGTAGTTTTCTTGAAGAGAAGTAAATTTGAGATCTATGCTTCAATGGTGTCTTCATCGACTACATCATAAGATGCCGTGGTTTCTGAACATTCTGAATCACCAGTTGATTTCACTTTTTCTCATTCTTGACCAGTCACTAGCCAAAAATATTGCCGCATCATTGCTTCGGTTCACTTCAATGAATTTGTCATCTCCTTAAATTGATCTTCAAATGGTGAGTTGAATGTTGCCATTGCAACCTCTCAATGAAGGCACCAATTGATATGAACCCAAATGATAATAGAAAATAAAACAAAAATAGAATGAGATAGAGATGAATTAATGGAGGATAGGTATCGATTTTCTGGAGATAGGAAATTATACACAATGAATTCCCAAATTTGAGTCAGGGAAACTCCTAGCCAAAAGCTATCCAGAAAATTCCTTCCTTCCTCTACTCTGATACATCTTCCCTCATTTATTCCAATAGACACAGCAGCAGAACACAAAAAGAAAATACAAAAAAAAATAAAATAACTCTAACAGAAAATATTCTGGTGGTCCCCTTTCAAAATGGTCCTCCTTTTCTCTGCCACATCAGCAAGATCACCACATAATTTCCTCCTCTTTCTTTCCTGTAGTGCTTCCTTTATCCCCTGCTTACCACATAATTTCCTTCTTCTCTTTCTTCCCTGTAGTGCAACTTCGTCCCCTGCTTCAACTCTTTTCTATTTCCTTGCTAATACTTTATCAAAACCCCATCACATAAGTTAGACAATGGGTGATAGAAGCAAGAGAAATTCAGCAAGGACATTGTCATTATGCCAAGTGCGACATACTAAGGGGGACAATGAATCAAATAACAACTAAATAGCCATGAAAAGTATTTCATATTGATAATACCCAAACTGGTATTAAATAAACTACCTTTAAATTGTTCATTTTTTTCAATCCTTATGAGGATTTCCGTCCTGTTTTCATTAATTATCATCGTTTCTTGTACTTGCTTTTTTGATATAGCTTGCAGATATATGTCTCTACCTCTTCACGTAAAAGAAAGATACATGGTTTTTTTTTTTTTTTTTTTTTAAAGAAGTCTACCCACAAATTCATTTAGCGCTTATTGTCTCTTACCACAGACAACATTGAGGCTCATGACTCTCGCCCCTCTGAAACTTGATAAACCTGGAGATTACGGTATCAGATCATAATATGACTTATTGTCACTTACTGTAAAACACTTCCCATGTACTTCATGAGATCCATAATTTGAATTTTTAAGTTTGGAAAGTCAAAATACAGATTAAATAAATTAATAAATTGTAAGTAATAAAATTATAATTAATCTTACATTATTAATTAACTTTCTTTTTTTTTATATCACTAAACAATGAATATCCATGCCCTCAACACACGAAGTTGCAGCCTCGTATCCTCTTAACTTGAAATAGCGTGGATTTCATCTAACAGGGTTGAATGAATAAAACGAAAGAAAAGACCAATTGGTCCAACAAGTTAATTACTTTTCGTGCAATAAGGTGTGTTGCAAGAATGACATTGGCTCCAAAAATAAGAATTAACTGATCTAATTTCAAAACCCTAAATCATCGTGGAAAGAACCCAACACCAGAGCGATCAGATAAATAAATATTTTGCGATATTGTAGAGAGAGGAATGAAAGTTTGTTGTAATATAATTATAACCACAAAACAATCAAAGTCTGGTGATCTCACTCAAATGCGAAATTTATTCAAAAACATAAATTATTTTTTATGATCATGATTTAATTGTTTATACAATTTTAATAAATAAATTGATAATAATAATAATAATAACTCATAGAATAATAGAGATAAGGGTACCGGATTAGGCTCTTAAAGGTTAATAAAGTTGATTTTTTACAAATTAAATTTTTTGTAATGGATATTAAGTTACACACTCACATATTTATATATTTTCTCAAAACTTAAAAGTTAAATCCTTATAATTCTGGAAACTATAACCAACTTATCAAACCCAATGAGTTGGCCTAATAGCTTGATCCTATTTATTAATAACTTTCATCATTGTTATTAATTTGGGTCAGGTATTTAAATATACTATAATATTAATTCACAAACATTCAAACTAATTTTAATATATCAAATAGATCCAATCTAAAATATATTTTATAAAGATTAATAATTTAAATTTAATTATAGATAACAACATATATATCTCAATATATATATATACAATAATTAATATGTAAGTCTACTCAAATATAAATTGTTAGAATTTAATATATATATATATATATATATATATATATATATATATATATATATAACAAGGAAATGATGCAAAACAACAAATCCAACAAACAGTAACTCAAATAATAGAGGAAGAAGAAGAAGAAGAAGAAGAAGAAGAAGAAGAAGAAGAAGAAGAAGAAGAAGAAGAAGAAGAAGAAGAAGAAGAAGAAAAGGTGAAAGCGAAAATAAGAACCTAAGGCGGTCGTCGTGATTTGGCCTTAAACAGAGGCTACAACACTTCAGACTCGGAATTGTAGATTTGCAATTCACACATTTATCCTCTTCAAATTACGATAATGGACGTTAAGGCGGTTCTACTTCTGTGCTTCTTTCAAACTTTCCATTTTATATTGTCCCGCAAAACGGCTATGCCTTGTCTGTTTTTCGCCCGTTTAATTAAACAGCCATAGCCAAGTCAAATAACCTTTTCTTTCAATGTTTAATAGATAATAGAGATATTCATCTAAATTATATTAGTTTCTCATATTTTTTAAAAATTATGTTCATTTACTTTATTTCAAATTTTCCACAATGTGTACATAAAATATTTATATTTTTATTAATATAAAATGCAATTTAAGTAAACTTAATATTTACTAGTGTAATGTAAATAACATACTTATATACATTATCTCATTTTGCAAAATAAACTTTATTTTTTTGAATTCCCTGGAAAATCTTTTATATGCTTTTTTTTCAAAAACATTATTATCAAAACCGGATCAGACCAGTTAGTTCGATTGGTTTGACCAAGAACTAATTTGAAATATCCCTTAAAATCGATGAGTAATTGAACCAACTAAAAACCAATTGAATTGAATAAAAATCGGTGTTAAATGAACGAGTTGAACTGGTCCATTTGATTTTTTTTTTTAATTTTGCTTATTCTTCATGAAACAATGAAGAAATTAATATTATAAATCAACTAATTTTAGTAGAAATGTCAATATATTAGTATTTTATAGATTTGGTATTAATGAATATTATATTAATTAATAATGTTTCTTTATTATTTGGTCAATTTTTTATGTGAACTTATGATTGTGGATGTTGTTTTGTGTAATTTGATATCAAATATTATTTTGATTGAATTTGTAAATTTATATTTATAGTTTTAATTATGTATTTTTTTTAATATTTTAAAGTAAACCAATTCAACTACAATCAACTATTGACCATTGAATCATTATTTTTATAGATTCAATCATCGGTTCGATTTTCAGAACTTTTTTTTGTCAAATGAAAATATTTTTCATTAAATACATTAAAGGTATAAAGCCTGAGATACATGAAATATTTACAGAACCTCAAGATAATACAAATGTAAATTAGATTTGAATTCATGGAATAACAAGTACATAAATTTAGAGCAACACACTCTAAAAAGTACCTAGGTCTTAATAGAGGCAACACACCTCTAGACTAAGAGGATTAAAGCTAATAAAACATAACCCAAAGAGTATACCAAATTTTGCATTTTTTTTTAAAAGAGGCAGTGCCCTCAAGCAACCCAAAATACAAGGCTACCACAAAAAGCCCAGCTAACTACCATTAAAAGCCCAAAACCACAAAAAACAAGACAGAGATAACAAAATAAGGATTGAGACACTGTAGCCCTAGCCACCTTTGATCCTCGACTAGTTCAAACCAAAGGCACGAGCCAGCTCGTCTACACCGGTGTCGATGATGACGTGGTCTCCAAGCGGCCGACAAGATTGTCTTACCTTGCAAACCGTTGCAAGCCTCCTCGGCCACTAACATTTCCAGCCAAGACATCCCACCCAGCACACCTCCATCGGTCACCATATCACTGTAAAGAATAGACCACAAAGTTCCTCTCCTTGCTTGGCCGGTCAACGCATTTCTCCTTCCTTCCCCCTATCGCTAGAGCATACCCCGTTGAACCAGAGGCAGTGTTTGAGAAATAGAATATGGGGATAGAGGTGAGAGGAGAGGCTAGATATTTCAGGGTTACAGATCTACTTCATATCCAGTAGCCAAAAGCAGCGAGGATTGCCAAGACAGAGCTTATGGGTTGAAAACGGAATAATAAAAACTCTTCTAAAGAAGAGAAGCAAAACTTCTACAATGAGAAGGGGAAAGATCTCTCACAAATGAGAGGGGAAGAAGAAGAGGGTGGGAAAAGAAGTAGGTAAGGATTACTTTCACCGATAGCGGCAACCACTAAAAAGAAACCCTAGCAGAGAGTGTAAAGCAGAAATGGCACTTTAGAGCCCTAGTAAGATAGGTGAATGAGGCAAATGAAAGAGTCCTATTAGGCCTTGATGTAAAATGGGCATTTGACTTTCCTACTCATAAACCCAATAAATTGAAGTGGATTGAAAGAATGTTTTCTAATTAAGGGGAAAGTTAATGATTTGAGGACTGGGTTTAGCTGTACTATGAGCCCATATTAGCATGCTTCTGAAAACTGGACTGGAAAACCATGAATCGGCCATGGTTCTAGTCTGGAACAGCCCATAGAATGGGGAAGCCTTTGAACCAGTCTTAAACCAGCCAAAACCGAACGGTTCACGGTTTCTGCTAGTTCATATTTTCTTTTTTGGTTCAGGAATGACGTCGGGTCACACGATTGGCTGAATCTTACAGAAAAAATCAAAAGAAGAAGAAGAAGAAGAAGAAGAAGAAGAAGAAGAAAAAGAAGAGAAGGAAGAGAAGACGAAAAATCTCACCATTTTGATTTTTCCCCCACTTGCAGAAACAAAAGTGTAAATTAAAAACAAAAAATGCATAAACAGACGCATAAGAATGGCAAAAGCAAAAGAACCTATAAATAAAAAAAATTGCGGAAGTAAAGGAGTAGAAGATGAACAAAGACAATGAGCATAAGTGAAAGGAAGAGAGATAAGCATCAAGTGATGAGCATAAGTGAAAGACAAGAGCATCAGACATCAGGCGAAAAGGAAAGTGAAACTGAAAAGTCAGGAAAGAGAGAGAGAGAGAGAATACAAAAGTTGTCTTCACATGATAGGAAGCCTTAATCATGATAATAAATAATATCATCCTTCCCTATACATTGATAATTACGTCAGTTGACACTTTCTGCAAATTAATTTTAGCTTTTTCTCATTGTTTTTTAATTATATAAATTATATTTTGTAATTATGTAAAATATTGTAATATTTTAATTATATATTATAATATTTTAATTATATACGATCCGATTATTCACCCTTCAATCGGTACCTCTACTAGTTTAATAAATAGTCAGATTTTCTGAACTTTGCATATTAGTAAGGATTTTATGGGCCGAAAAACCTAAGTGGCAAGTCGCTGTTTTTAGTCTCTACCATTATATGGGCAATTTTTTTTGGGGGGGGGGGGGGGGAAATAAGGTAATAATAGATGTGTGAGTTTATTATTTATTAAACATAGAAAAAAAATTAACACGAATGTGTGATGGTGCTCGTAGGATTGGTGCCAACATACCTTTTAATATTTCACATCTTCCCAAAATGTATTGCTCCGTTATTTAGCAGCATAGAGAGCATAGAGCAAACCCTAGCAGCGTCTCTTTATCAACGTCTCGACGAAGGTGAGGGTATAACATCCTGTTTAATTTACCCTCATAGATTCTAAAATTTGAAATTAAGATATAAGTAGTTGAGGAATAGTCTAGATTTTGCAAATAGTTTAAAATTACCTAGAACTTAAAAGGAAAAATTAAATGCAAATGGTCAAGAAATGACATAATTTATGAAATGAAAAGGGACCAAAAAGAAATAAAATTATGTAACAAGGGAAAAAGGCCTAAAATTAGTAAAAGAGAATTACGTGATGCAAATTGTGCAAAGTGGCTTCATCATGTCCAAATACCTTGATTCCCACTTTGACCACACCTTTTCCCCTTAATTCCATTTATGTCCCCCACTATGTTTTCCAAAAGTCCTTCTGTGTCCCAAAATTTCCTAAAATGCCTAGATTGCCCTTAGTGGGATGACAACCTCATAGAAATACACCAAGTGAATTGTTTCTTCATCACTTTCATATGCTTGGACGTCCACCATAGATGGGGAGAAAGAAACTCGCCTGAAGAAGAGAAAGAGGAAAAAAAGGGTTAAATTGAAGGAAATCTCTTGAAGAAACTACCTAAGTTAAGCCATTTTCAACCTCTAATCACTATCTATATCTATTTTTCTACTCTTAGAATCTGATTCCTTTACTCTTCCATGGTGGATTCTAGAGAGAGAGAAAGTCACAGAAACATGAGAAAATCTCGAAGGTAAGCTTTTAATCCTCCTCTAACTTCGTCTTCTCCAATTAGAATTTCAATTTCAAGTCTCTTGATGGTGAAATTCTATAGAGAGCAAGATGAACCCTAGAGAGAGAAACTTATAAAAAGTTTGAAAGAGAACTAAAGATGAACATTTCTAGCTAGAAAATGCTCTCTAGTATCAAATTTATGTTTAACAACCTAATTATCTCCATAAATGTGTAGGAATTCTTAAAATAAGGAAGATAGAATTTCTAAAAGAACGTGTGGTGGAAATTTGAAGAGCTCCTTAAAAGAAGCAAGAAACAAGAAACAAGGCAAAGCTAAGAAAAGGTAGCTAGCTAAACTCATAAAAGTATGGTTTCTTTTTTCTTTTTTTGGGTATTATGTATGATGCTTCTACATGTTATGTGATGATGAGAATTCTATGATTTTGCTTGGCTTGTATTCTATTATGTTTGAGCGAAAATGAGCCTTAGGCAGGAAGCTTGAGATTTATTCTCATGGAGCTTGGGAGTTTTTCTTCAATGGATTTTGCATAACACAAGCTTGGGGGAATTTTCCTCCATGAAGCTTGGAAGCTTGTCTTCCATGGAGCTTGGGAGTTTGTCTTCCATGGTACTATGTATAATGATAAGTAATGCAATTTAACTTCGGTTTGAGGTAATGCATAACCTCTTA
Source organism: Biancaea sappan (assembly GCA_037074585.1). Classification (NCBI taxonomy): domain Eukaryota; kingdom Viridiplantae; phylum Streptophyta; class Magnoliopsida; order Fabales; family Fabaceae; genus Biancaea; species Biancaea sappan. The sequence continues at coordinate 47,783,640 of CM073496.1, read as the reverse complement.
TCTATAGTTGTTGTGTGGCTACCAACTTGTTTTTCAACTCTCTTACAAGTCATGAATTGCATTTGGGTAGCTTGCCAAATGGTTGAAAGGAAAAGGTACCAAATTGAGAAATTATGTTATGACTTGCCTTGCAATCATGGAAAAATTATCTATGTGAATGTCATGACCCGTTACCCGGGCATGTGACCGGCACGCTGACACAAATTATATGTTACCGTAAGCCTAATTGACATATCAATTTCTACCATTTTTTGTTTATTTATAACATGCATCATTCTTTTTTTTATTTATTAAATAACATAATTTTCATAATTATTTAGAAGTCAACAAATAAATGAACAAAATAAGCAAACAAGACAACCTTGTTTTTAAATAATTTAAATAGTCTTAACCGTCTAGATTTTAAAGACAACTCAAAGTTTGAAATATTTATATATATATATATATATATATATGTGTGTGTGTGTGTGTTGTGTGAATATATGTATAATAAAATAAAGACTAATATTAGGAAATATCACTTAAATATAAATGAATATTAATTAATTTAGATATTTATTAATATTTATTTGTAATTAATTAAAATAAATATGAATATTAATGAAAATAAATTATTATGATTGTATACTAAATACACATACAAGAGAAGATGACAACTTACCCAGATTCCTCGCAATATCCCACAATTTAAAAGAAATAATATTTGAATTTAAAAAGAAAATTATAAACGCACTGATATTCAAATAATGTATTTTCTTACTCCAATGGAAATTCAATTCATAACAAAATAAATAAAAATAATTCTTATAGTTAACCAGTCTAAATAAAACACATTGTCCAATAAAATAATTGATTCACCCTAAACCTCCTAGATATCTTAGTTGATCACAGAGCTTCCTAAACTTAATAAAATAAATACCAACGACTCGGGACCCACCCAACAATGGGATAGTCCAACAGTGAACCTAGTACTCTTGCAAAAATTCCTCTTTCGCTACTTGATCTGGAAAAAAAAAAGCTAATGAGTGTGAGATAATTATCTCAGTGAGCAAGCCAATCCCCGCCTTAATAAAATTCATTATGCAAAAACAATAAAATAAAAGCATAGGTAAAAATCTCAAATCACAAATCACAAGAAAAGATACCTACCAGAAAATTTGCAATTTAATCAAACAATTTAGACCAACGGAACTAATACTCATCAATGACAGAAACACTTGGGAGCCTACGTAGGCCCGCTCAACCAATCTCATCAAAACCCGCCATGATGCACAACCTCATCATCAACAGTCAGGGCGCATCACAGATTAAATTCAGGCTCATCTCCCTACCGAGGTAATCGTTATCTCTACTGTAAGAGGTCAAATCATCCTATCACTCTGATTTTCTACTTGACATAAGAGAGGGTACATCCCGCCCAAACATAAACAAGGTTTCAACCAAACCACAATAACAAAATAATAATTGTTAATCATATTTTCATAAGATAATTTCAATTAGCTCAATCTCAATATTCGCATATATCACATATTTATTTTTTTTTCCCTAACGTATTTCGTTAGCAATTTCATCAATATTCGAATTATACAAAACTCTCAATTTTTCTTGAATCCCTTAACTGGATTCTCTTTTTCCTGCCATGACCATTACCTATATTTATACCTTATCACTTTAACACTTAAGATAATATTAAAGAATGATTGATTCACTTACTTAGATTCCAACAAATCCTATCGATCAAACCCGATCAAGTCTCCTTGATGTGAAAAAGGATTGTGCTCTATGTTGTTAAATGTTTTCGAAAGAGAGAAAGTGTAGATGTTAAGGTGTAAACTTGGATTGTATTAACTCACATTAATTTAAGGGAGAGAAAAACCATGACTTTACCTTAGTTTTCTTTTTTTTTTTATTCCTTGGATGGTAGGCCGAGATAGATACGAGTGAGAGCTTATGGTGCTTCTGTGTAATGTAAGGAGGTTAAATGGATTTATGTGGTAGCTAGAAGGATTTTGAAGAGGTGGATAAGTAAATGAAATATATGGTAGGTGATATGAAGTTATGCATTGGCCGAAAAGTGCTGGAGTTCTTGGAGAGGAGAGAACGCGAGACACGTATATGAGTGTGAATGTATGGGTGCAAGGTGGATGTGGTTGCTGGAGATGGCTGAATAGGTACAGAAGGTGACCGAATTGATTGGGAGAAAGAAAAAGTGAGAAGCTGATGGGTGAGAGAGTGAGAGATCTAGGGTTCAAGGTTTGAAAAGATTTTGTTAATCAATAGAGTGCAGATTAGTTTAGTTTAGAAATTTGAAATTAAATAATAGATTAAGTAAATATCAAAAATAAATCTAATATTCAGTAAATAAAGTCTGAGTTTTAAAATTAGATTTGAAAACATAGTTTCAGATTTATTTACTAGTTAATTTACTAGAAAACATAAACCTATAGAATTTAATTGTTTAAACTCAAAAGATTTGTTTTATAAATCCTAGATTTCTTAAGTAAATATAATATGATTAAATCACATTTCTTTAAGATACATCTTCAGATTTAATAAAGGAAACCATTTATTCTTAATTTTAATGCTAAAAGGAATTTGGTTAGTTAGATAAATAACCAATTATTTTTGTTTAATCATATGCCTTATCCAATCATCTAATACTACTATTTTTATTTAATTATATTATTTATTCAATTCCCAGTGAATAGTACAGAGTCACTATTCACTTGTATTTAATTTAATTTCCTTTTATTTTTATGAACCATTTAATAAATTAGTCAGACTCATTTCGAAAATTAATATATAGAGATTTAGAAACTATTTTTCATTTCCTATTTCACATCAAGGATCCCTATAATTTTCTTCTTCTATTCCTATACTTTGTACACATTTTCATTACACCCCATAAGATTCCAAAATCTTTCATTTTAGTCCCTGAAACTTTCACTTTTGTACTTGTATGACCTAGCATCTCACACTGCCAGTCTATAGATCAAATCACATACTGAAGCATTACCACAAGTACGGATCCTCTGCTTGAAAAAAAAATAGACAAATGCTTGGAGTTTTATCAACGGTTTTAACTATTGCTAAAATTTTCAGCAATAGTAACAACTCCAAGCACATAATCTGGAACACATTACCACATCACAATATACATCACACATGCATTTTGCACACAATTTGTAAACTAATGTTTGTGAAATTAAATTTAACAATTAAAAGTGAAAAATTAAATGGCAGGTATTACAGTGGATTTCCATACTTCTATGTTGGAAATGGACCTACTTTTACCTTCACTAGCTATTGGAATTTTATCTCACATTTCCTCTTAAACTAATCATTTCCTAGTGCTAAAAAAAGTCTAAGGATGCACAAGATGGAAACTATCTTGACATTTTGCATATTTATGTAATTATGTGATAATGTGATTCATAGTTTGGAAACATGGAAATGGTTAGTTTCCATCTTGTACATCCGATCCTTAGCCTTTTTAACACTTGGAAATGGTTATTTAAGAGGAAATATGAGATAAAATCCCAGTAGCTAGCAAAGGTAAAAGTAGGTCCATTTCTAGCATAAAAGCATGAAAATCCACATAGATAACTTTTCCATGATTGCAAGGCAAGTCATAACATAATTTCTCAATTTAGTACATTTTCCTTTCAACCATTTGGCAAGCTATCCAAATGCAATTCATGACTTGCAAGAGGGTTGAAAAACAAGTTGGTGAACACACAACAACCATGGATAGGAGGTCATGCATTACCTTAAACCCAAGCTAAATTGCATCACTTATCATTATACATACTACCATGGAAGACAAGCTTCCAAGCTCCATGGAGGAAAATTCCCCCAAGCTAGTGTGATGCAAAAACCATGGAAGATAAACTCCCAAGCTCCACGAGAATAAATCTCAGCTCCATGCCAAAGGTTCGTTCTCGTTCAAACATAATAGAATACAAACCAAGCAAAATCATAAAATTCTCATCATCACATAACATGTAGAAACATAATACATAATACAAAAAAAAAAGCATACTTTTATGAGTTTAGCTAGCTAACTTTTCTTAGCTTTGCCTTTTTTTCTTGCGTCTTTCAAGGAGTTTTTCAAATTTCCACCACATTTTCCTCAAGAAATTCTATCTTCCTTATTTTAAGAATTCCTACACATATATGGAGATAATTGAGTTGTTAAACATAAATTTGATACTAGAGAGCATTTTCTAGCTAGAAATGTTCATCTTTAAGCCTCTTTCAAACTTTCTATAAGTTTCCCTCTCTAAGGTTCATCTTGCTCTCTATAGAATTTCACCATCAACAGACTAGAAATTGAAATTCTAATAGGAGAAAACGAAGTTAGAGGAGGATTAAAAGCTTACCTTCAAGATTTTCTCATGTTTCTACGGCTTTCTCTCTCTAGGGTTCTACCTTTTCTCTCTAGAACCCACCATGGAAGAGTAAAGGAATAAGCTTCTAAGAGTAGAAAAATAGATATAGAGAGTGATTAGAAGTTGAAAATAGCTTACGTTAGGTAGTTTCTTCAAGATTTCCTTCAATTTCACCCTTCCTCTTTCTCTTCTTCACATGAGTTTTCTCTCCTTTTATGGTGGACGTCCAAGCATATGAAAGTGATGAAGAAACAATTCACTTGGTGTATTTGTATGAGGTGGCCGTCCTACTAAAGGTGATCTAGGCATTTTAGGAAACTTTGGGACAGAGAGAGAATTTTAGAAAACGTAGTGGGGGACATAGATGGAATTAAGGGAAAAGGTGTGGTCAAAGTGGGAATCAAGGTATTTGGGACATGATGAAGCCACTTGGCACAATTTGCATCATATAATTCTCTTTTACTAATTTTAGGCCTTATCTCTTATTACATAATTTTATTTCATTTTGGTCCCTTTTCATTTCATAAATTAGGTCATTTCTTGACCATTTGCATTTAGTTTTTCCTTTTAAGTTCTAAGTAAATATTTCTCAACTATTTGCAAAATCTAGACAATTCCTCAACCACTTAAACCTCAATTTCAAAATTTAAAATTTAGGAGGGTAAATTAGGTAGGATGTTACATTTCCTCCCTCCTTAAAAAGAATTCCCCCCTCCTAAAAAAAAATTCTATCAACATAGAATGAATAACAATCATTACCTTAAGTGAACAATGTTGGCCTTATTAAATTCCTTTTCCTTAGTTCAACCCAAAAAACATCATAGCCTAAGGATGGGTAAACCCATCACAAGATCGATAGAGATACTATTCCACTTCTATTCAGGGATGTCCAAAGGTTGAAGTAATCCTATAGATTTTTCATGTTCTACCTTTAATCTTTGACTTACTAAATATTTTGAGATAAAACTAGCTATGTCAACCTTCATATCGAACCACCAAAAGGATCTTTTAAGATCTTGGTACATATTTGTAGTCCTAGGGTGTATGGTATACCTACTTTTTATGGACTTCAGATTGGATGGTTTTTCTCAAATCTCCACTATCTGACACATAAAGTCTATTTTTAAATTTTAACAATCCATCCTTAGCAAAAAGTAAACTCATTCGCTCTCCCTTGAGACATTTGTTCCTTAATTTCACTTAGATGTTTATTAGAAGATGAGGCTTCCCTAAGTCTCTCAAATCATCTTGAATTCTCAATTCACTCACATAGAGACTATTAGGGTGTACTGTACTGAAATGGAAAGATTTAGATTCCTAAAATCCTCAAGCAACTATTATTCTCTAAGCATCATTATTGTTATATAAACATGTTTTCTGCTTAATGTATCAATGACTAGATTTGCCTTACTAGGATGATACCTAAGGGTGAAGTCATAATCTTTCAAAAATTCTACCCATTTCCTTTTCCTCATATTTAACTCTCTTTGATCAAACAAATATTTCAAACTCTTATGGTTGGTAAAATTTTCAAATCTAGCATAGTAAAGATAATATTTCCAAATTTTTAGAACAAAGACTACTACAGCTAGTTCTAGGTCATGGGTAGGGTAGTTCTCTTCATGGGTCTAAATTATCCAAAAGCGTAGGCTACTACTCTATGTTGTTGCATCAATACACAACCTAAACCCTTCCTAGAAGGAGGATCTGTATAAATAACAAACTTCTTTGAGGGTTAGGTATTATCAACACTAGAGTAGAGATTAGCCAAACTTTCAACTCTTGGAAATAGTCCTCATATTTATTGTCCCACACGAAGAGTTAACTCTTGCGAGTTAATCTAGTTTATGGCAAGAAAATCATTTAAGAAATCTTTTGTAATACCCTGTCAAACTAGAAAACTCCTAACCTCATTAATTAATTTTCGTCATTACCAACATGTGATAGCTTTTATCTTACTAGAGTTTCTTTTTTTTTTTAACCTCTAATCCTTCTATAGAAGTTTCTTTATCTATTTCTACTCCACTAATTCCATGGAGTCTATCTTGTCAGGAACTTTATAAATAAGAGCCAACCTAGAGGTAGAAGATTTATGGAAAAAGTTTATCTACTTATTTATTTGGTCATAGAAAACTTCGAAGAAAAAAATTTTGACCACTCTTATACTCTCAATTCCTTTCTCAAAAGACAATTGGTGCAAGAAAGAAATTAGAATTCATAATAACTCTTTCTAGTCCACATTGAAATCACTTTTTATTTCCTATTTACGTTTATAAGATTATGCTTTGACATCTGGCACTTACATAGGTATAATTGGCACCATAATATTGCATTATTTCGTACTAGGGAGTCTACTTGATACTTACTAGTAATCTTCTCAACATAACTACTCACTAGATCTTTAGAAGTAAGTACAACTGGTCTTTAAAGCTAATGATTAATTCTTCATCTTTTCTTCTATTATTAAACCCAACAAAGAGAAAGTTGAGTGAAAGCTCATGACATACTTTCCAATCCTTGACTAACCATTAATGATGCACAAGAGTTCAAATGACATGTTTGCACAAGCCATCATAAATAGATTAAGGAAAACTAGCTATACATGTAAGAATGCATAAAGGACTAGTTTATTCTCATACAATCATTATCACTCCTATATTTATCCCAACTGTTCTTTAAATAGAAAAACACATAAAGAGATGAGTGAACTTTGAGCTTAATACTAATGTTCAAATCAACACTTTATGCTAAGGAATTAGTGTTCTCATACAACGAATGCAAAAAACATCTAATACTAGTGTGAGAACTATTCAACTCAGCACTCACTTATAAAGATTGATATCACTAATCAGATGCAATGTTTTCTGGATAAGGAATATGCAACAATAGTTTGTATGATTATTTGCTGTGAGTTAGGTATTAATAGCATCTTACCTATAAAGATGTATTGGCCAAGTACAATTTACATGCAAGATTCTACTACTTTCCAATTTCACACTAAATATTACTTACATATAAGACACCATCTAGACATTCCACATAATGTCTTTAATTTAACATGAAAGCATCTGGTGATGATGTGTTCTTACTAGACATTTGGGGATCTTAACCAGCTTAGAAAACTTTGTAATAAATAGACATAATCTCAAGCATTCTTTGTATATTGTCACCAAAATTTAGAGGTCAGTTGCCACCTTAACCATTGTTAATACTTTCATGCCTAGAATATAGATGTCCCTGATTGAACCAAACAACATTGTTTCTAACTATTTCTAAATGCTCAAATACCACTCTATAATTCATTGGTTTTTTAAACATAGCCATTTTACATCATGATGCCATTTTCTTTCATGATCATCTCTTAGTTTTTCAAAAGCCATAATCTTTAGATAGCCTAAAATTTCCTTTATAATCATAGCTTGAGGCATCTGAAGTTAAATCATCATATACAGGGATCTAGTTACACAATTCATCCACTAATAGTCAAAATTACTTCTATTCATACACATCACAATCTATATTTTCAATCAAGTTCCTCAAAGAGAAAACAAGAATTAACAATTACAACCTAGGCTATTCCACATATGCCTGAACCATTGTTATGTGTTTACGTAATAAAATCCACTACCACCATTTATCTAATGAAAAATATAATCATCTAAGTCCAAAATAAACCACAAAATTATCTAGAATCCTCAAACAACTCATCAATCATATACCATATCAACATATTAATGCCAGAATCTATGCTCTGATACCACCAATTGTAACACTAAGGGATTTAATTCTATTTGTAAGTTCGTTGATCTAAAATATAATGACTCTAGCTCAATTGGATTATATAAATTTTACTTTTTAGTAACATTTCAAAAATTCTAATGCTTTCCTTTTCTTTTTTTTCTTCTTCTTTCCTATATGTTTTTGTACAAAATGAAAATTCAACTTGAAGAACTCCAAATAAACTAATAATTGCTATATAATCTCCTAATTACCTTAAATATTAACCATAAAAATCATGTGAATTATTTCTTTTTGTATCATCTCAAATTCACATACTAATTCACCATACTCTGTTTTGTTGTTAATTTTGGACCTCTAACTTTGATGAATGTTTGGGCAACATGTACAACTTCATTTCTAGCAAAACTTAATGGATGTTTTCATTGTCATGTTGTTAATCCAAAAAAAAAAGTTTTAGGAGTGAACTCTATGGTTTGACCCCTCAAGTATCTAATTAATTAGACTAACATCAAAACTATCACAAAAATGCTAGGGTTCTATTCTAAGCTTTGCAGGCCTATCACTTCATCTCCAAATGTAGTGAAATTTGGTGAAAATATAGTTTAGATGTTATCTTCATATCATAAAGTTTACATGGCAAAATATGGTCATTTGGCTAATCAAACAATACCTTCATTCAAGCTATACAGAATGACTTCGAATTTAAACTTGGTACAATTTCATTGCCTTTTGACTAAGATAATTGCCTCCAAAATTCAAGAAATTCTCTAGTTTGAGTCATTTATATGTCAAGAATACTTCATAAAAATTTTAGAGCAAAAAGATCTCATTTGGTTACGTAATTACACACAAAACTGAACACTACAAAAATAGCCAGCATCAGAGAAGGATTTCAGAGATGAAATTTTTTCATCTCAAAATCCGTCTCTAATTTGTTGTTTGTTCCATCCCTGAATCCAATCTAGAATATTAAAAAGATTTTGAGTTAGATATTTTTGTCTCTGACCGAATGTTTGTCCCTAATTTCAAAGACGGACTGTGGTGTTTCAAATTTTCGTCCCTAAAGTTTTTATTTTTTTATTTTTTTTATAATTTAAAAATTTAGAGACAGAATTAATTCGTGCATCAAAATTTAGAGACGGAATTAATCCGTGCATCAAATATGTCTCAAAATAGTTTAAGTAAAATGATGGCGTACTAAGTATTAGAGATGGAAATATCCCTCTTAGAATTCCATCCCAAATATTGTAACCCTATATCTCAAATTCCATTCCCTTCCCATGACTTCGTCTCGCATTTCTGTCTCTGCTACTCAATATGACGCTCTCTTCTCTGCCCTCTCACTGGCGTTCTCTCTCTCCACTCTCTCTCCGGTGCTTTGTCTCCCTCTTAGGTACTGTCTATCTACCTCTCTCTTCACTCCCTCATTTCTGTTCTTCTTCAGCTAGGGTTCAAAAAAAAAATTTAATCTAATTTCCATTTCTATTCTTCCTCAGATAAGGAGTCAATTTCTTGCTTTGAGAAAAATTTCCCCCATCCGAGTGGCTAAAGGAGAGGGTTGTGTTTTTTGAAGCTTCAAGAAGGTTCGTTGGTCTACTTCTCTATTTTTTTTCCTTCCAATTTTCTGTTCAATTTTTTCCCTGTGCTGGTTGATGTGCTAAGTTGTGCTGAGTTTTTGTCCATACATTGTTTGTTATTATGAAAAATTAGAGGCAACTGTGACCTGATCTTTTTTATTTTAAATAATCATCAGTGTACTTCATCAAAAACACTTACATAAACTTTTTTCAATTTAATTCGTAGTGGAACATATCTCCATCCTTAACTTGCTTGAATAGTGGTGTGTCAGTGAAGGCAGAGATGTTCCTACTGTGCGATGAGAGGATGAGGCCAAGTTGGGTTGGGTATAGGGTAAAAAAATTGAGTTTGAAAATGGATTTACAGTATGTTTGATATGCAGAAAAAAATAATAATAAAAATAACGTATTTTATTAAAATACTTAACTTAAAAAAAATCCATATCTTACCCTTTTCTCAAGTTTAGATCTAACTTATTTCTCCAAATCATATTTAACCCACCCCTTAATTTTCTTGAATTTCTTAAAACTGTGCACTTAACTTTTTTAATTAATTAATATTCTCCTAAACCTCCTAAAGTGCTATTAATTCTGCATTGAGATCCACACAACTTTTTTCCTTTTTAGTTTGGATAACAAACAAAAAGCCAAAGAGCTCATTATGGGAAGCAAGAATGTGTCAGGTCAAAGCATATGTGTTCTTACTTAAGGAATTGGAGGTCCCTTAGGGATAGGGGTGTACAACGGTTCGGTTCGGTTCGGTTTTGGGCTTGAACCGGACCGAACCGAACCTAATCGGTTTTCTAAATTTCGAACCTAATCGGTTTTAATTTTGGGCGGTTTGGTTCGGTTTTTGGGCGGTTCGGTTCGGTTTCCTTTGGGCGGTTCGGTTCGGTTTTGGGCGGTTTGATATTCTAAAGAATTTTTTTTAAAAGAAAAAAAAAAGCTCACTTTTATTTATTTTAACATAACCGGAAGGTATATCATTTTTTTAAAACTATATATATATAATTATATAAATATAATATAATATATATAAATTTTTTTTGGATAGAAATATATATAAAATTTTTTTATAATACATGGTTCGGTTCGGTTCGGTTATAACCGAACCAAACCAAACCGGAACCGACCGACCGAACCAAACCGAAATTTTCATGATTTTTAAAACCGATTTAGACCTTCTTTGATTGGTTTTGGCTCGGTTTTCCTCGGTTCGGTTTGGTTCGGTCGGTTCCGGGCGGTTTGGTTCGGTTTTGTACACCCCTACTTAGGGACATCTTATAAAATTGAAATGATTCATAAAAAATTGAAAACGCAATGGAAATAAAATAGTGAGCAGCTCAAGAAGTGCTGTTAGATTACAATTTTAGCCTCCAAAAAAATCTTAATTATGGTTAGTTTATCTCTTTAACATTTACTTGATTGTTGTGTAGCTTGCGTGCCTATCAGTCTTTTACTCTTTTTATATTGTATTTTCTTATGTTCTAAGCTTTGTGCAAGTTTGCTTTGTTAAAGTCCGTAAACAATAAAAAGGAAGAAAAAGAAATCCATACTAATTGATGTGGGTAATATCAGATATCTTCTTTCTTCTGCTTGAAGAATTGATCAGCTGCATGCTCACCAAGTAGAAAGTTATTATTGTTATATATATATATATATATATATATAAATTCCCTTCCAAAGAAATCAGATGAGCTTAAAGAGATCTGACTTCATAGCAAGCCATAATAATAATAATAATAATAATAATAATAATATATTACTTGTTAATTTAATTTGAGAGATATATATATATATATATTATCTATTAATATATATATATTACCTGTTCATTCAACTCATCATTTCATTTTGCCCTTTGCTAGGGATCCTCCTTTGGGATTCCTCATTCCTCAATTTCCCCTTTCTCTCTTTCGTTTCTCCCTAAGACTTGCCCTTCTCTCTTTTCCTTCTCTCTCTTTTTTTTAAATGTCAGTTTTTTTTCTTTGTTAAATTTTGAGTATTGTGAATTTTCAATAAATTTGTATGCTAGTCCATTTTTAGCTTTCCTTGGTTTTCTTTTTTGCCCTTTCTACTATAACTAGCGCTAACGGTTTATTGTAACATATTTAGATATAGAAGTGATAATATAAGGAAATATAGTTATGTTTTGCCTTTAAGTTTCTTTAGTTTTTGGCTTGTTCCTCAATTATTGGTTTTTTCGCCTTATAGTTTGAAAGAAACTGATTTGTCCGCTTCAAAGCTCTGTGGTCCATTTCTTCGGTTGTGCGTGTTGCTATAGGATTTTCTAGAGTCAAGGTTGGTACCCCTAACTTTATTTAATTTTTTTTCATTTCTGGTGCTGGGCTATTTTTTTAATATTTCTTTCATTTTTGGTGGTCTGCGCTATAATTTGAGCTTCTGGTGGCTGTATCATTTTAATATAGTATTCTTTATGTCTTAACTATATTTTACTATTAATAATGGTGTAAGGTTGTATGTACCATTAATTTATTTTTAGTTACTGTGTGTGATTTATTAAAGTGATGTTTAATAATGCTTCATAATTTTTTTTTGGTCAGCACTTGTATGGATTTTTAATATTTAATGTTTCTTAATTAAGATAGCCATTAACAAGACTCTTAAAAGGAGGGTATTAATTTGTTTCAGATTAATATCTTTTTAATTTAATTTTTTAAAAATTGGACAAGTTTATTAAATATTAATATTAATAGAGCAATACAAGTTGAAATGGCATTGCCATTTGACTTCATCTAACCTTTAAAAAATTATAACGTCACAATCTTATTAATAGAGCAATTGAATTCGGTTTTTTAATGTAAATTATTTGTTTTGGATGAAATATTCCAATTCAAAAGAAGAAAATTAAATGAAAAAAAAAGGATTACAAATTTAGTCACTAAAAGATAAGTGTCACAAACCTGGCTTTGAAAGCTTGTTAAATGCATGATAGCGACGTTCCCTTTTTTTTCCTTTTCCTCATTTATCTCTTTTGTTTAGTCAATTAGTCTTTAAAATTTTCATTTTTCTTATACGTAATGCTTTGATAAATGATAGGAGGATTCAATCATACAACTAATCATTGATTCATAAGATTTTTTTTCTTGGTACATCAATTCCTATGTATTTTTTCGATGGGTAGAGACTCTTTGAAAATTTTTCCTTTGTTGAATCAATTTTTCTTTTGTTGGTCAGCACTTGTGTGTGTGCTAAAGTGCTGACCACTAGGTTGTATTTTTTTATGTATAGCATAAAAAATTTGATTCGTTTGTTTGTCCAAATTTGATGGCTAGAGTTATTAGGTTTCTTTTACATTTGGGTATGTGCTATTTTAAGGAAAAATTTTGCCAAAATTTTAGCTAACTTATAATCTACTATATGTTTTTTTTTTTGCTACTTTAAGTGGGCTGAATTTAAGGACAAATATGAAAGACATAAATCTAGATAGGTGACCAACTGTAGGGTGAAGATAAAAGACATAAATCTCGAACATTATGATATTGATTTATTTAAATTTGCGTACTTAATCCTAGAATGCATTGACCTCTTAGGTGGAGAACATGGATATGCCACAAAATCATTAGTGGATGTACAATAGGGTGGGACCTAATAGGGTTGGGTTTACAAATGAGTTTCTGGAGGGGGTAGAGACCTTTATTAGTCATGTCGAGAAATTACGGGTTTACTTAATGGAATGGACAATAAGATGTCCTTGTGTAAGGTGCAAGTGTATGAATCTTATGGATTTTGATGACGTGAGGTTGCACCTCTATCAGAAGGGTTTTCATCCGGATTACTATCACTAGACATCGCATAGGGAATGATTGCCACGGATGGGTGAATCATTGTTGATGGGAAATCCTTCCGTAGTTTACCAAACTTCCAACCTTGGACAGTTTAAGGCACCAGATAGTCGGTATAAAGAAATGGTGTGTGATGCAGCCAAACATACTATGGGTGAAGAACTTGCCCAAACAATAGATGAGCCCCTCAACTCGGTTGCCCAAGCATTTTACAATTTGTTACAGTCTGCGGAAGCCCCCTTATGGGATGGTGTAGTAAACATTCTGAGTTGTCAGTGGCTGTACGATTGTTGAGCATCAAGTCAGATTATAACAAGTCAAAGGGGAACTTCAATGCTTTCATGTAATTCGTGGGTGAGGCCCTGCCATCTGTGTAACATCCTATATTTTTCCTCTATTAAAGCTTTATTTTCTTTATTAAGTTGGAAATGATATTAGAAAATAGTAAAATATACTTTTGGGATGCCTAGAAGCAAGTCATCAAGAAAAGGCATGAGAAATTAAGATAAATGACCTAAGAATAGAAGAAAAATAAAGTTATGAGGGAATTAGTCGACTAATGGTAACAATCAGTCGACTGATAGCATCAGAAAAGGACTAGGTTGCTGATATCTGCAATTAGTAGACTGATTAGGAGAGATCAGTCGACTGATGATTATCTGTCATGCTGAAATTTTTGAGTCCTATAGCAATCAGTCGACTAATCGGGTTGAATCAGTCGACTAATTTCAAATCAGTCAACTAATCATGAGCAATCAGTAGACTAATCGCTTGCTGGAGTGCGAAGGTAAATCGGTTCCAACTGAAAAATCAATGAAAAATTGACTAGAATGCCCCTAACATACCAAGGAAGCTCAGAAATAAGAAAATAGGGATAAGAGAGGAATTTCCATGCTAAAGGGACTCTTTAAACCCTTTAGAAGCAAGAAAAGAGAGAAAAATGATATTTTTTCAAATTTAGAGAAGAGAGAGAGAGGGAAACATGGAGAAGAAGGAGAAGAGAGAGAAGGGACTTCTAGTTGGGTTTCTAACAAGAAAATCATCAAAGGTAAGCTTCCTAACTTAATTTTCCTAGTTTAGATGGATTCTATGCTTTAGAATTCATATAATAGCAAATTTCAGACTAAGAGAAGAAAATAGAAGAAGGGGAAGTTTGAAAATTGAGGAAACAGGAGGAGCTAGAGAGAAACTAGAAGAGAATCCACAAGTTTCAGCTATAGGAAGAATCCAAGGTAGCTAGTTATTTATCATGCTTGTGTATGATATGCTATAGTTTATGCTAAATCTTTACATGAATGTTTAAGAATATACTTTCTCATGAAAGTAGAACTTAATTCCTCATGGGATGAAGTAATTCCTCATAGGATATAGTGAGTTCTCTCCATGAGATAGCTAAAGAGCAAGTTTTTCAGTTATTTATCATACTTTTGTATGATTTAGCAAGTATGTATATCTTAGAGTTTTCTATGAGAATAAAGAATCAAATTTCTATTGAAAAGTAAAGTTTATGTCTTTATGGGATGGCAGATCTAAGAATTCCTCATGAGATATTAAGTACTTTTCCTGAGAAAGTAGCTAAAGTAACCAAGTAGCTTAATTGGCCAAAGTATAGTGCACTATACAAGAGATGTCAAAAAAAAAAATTAGTTTATGTTTCATGAAATAAGATTGCTTTATGTAAGTTCTTTTATGTTCATGGGAGTGTGGATTAGTTATTGAGAATTGCTTTTATGACTGAAATGGTTCTTAAAATGATTTCTTTAAATAAATTAGCTACTGAGGTTATATACCTCATGCTTTATGTTATAACTAACCATTTCAGGATTTGAAGTAAAGAAGCAAGAGGTAGCAAGAAACAAGCTAGCATAGTTGCTAGATAGTTACACATAGAGAAGGAATGTAATGTTAATTTCCTATGTAAACCTTTAGAGATTTATGTACAATTTGTGTATATGCATAGAAATATGAGTTACAAGTAAGTCCCTTGTATTATAACTTCATTCTAGAAGAGAATTCACAAAGAAGAGTTAAAAAAGTGTTGTAGATTGTGTGCATTATGAAACTAAACAATTTTACCATGTTTTCAAGTTAATTTTTTGAAATCTGAAGCTCAGGGTACATTAGTCGATCAATGTCCATGTATCAGTCGACTGATACCTCTCATTTTCAAATATATTTAACTTTGAAGACTATCAGTCTACAGATAGCTCCATATCAGTCGACTGATCATCCTCTGTCAGTTTAAAATTGTAATTTGCAAAAGGTTTCAAAGTTGCCATATTTTTATACAACCAGATATTTTGCCAAGTTTTTTCAGAAAAGTTTCATGGTTTTAACCATAATTCTCACAAGATCTTTACTACAATTTTCTTAAATTGTACAAAATTAGTATAATTTTAGTAGATGTTATAATCTGGACATCGCCTAATCAACAATTTTTACCAGACAAAGAAATTGGCTGTTGGGTTGGGACTGGGGTACACAAAAATCGACTGTTGTGAGAATGATTGCATGCTTTACTACAAGGATGATGTAGATGCACAAGAGTGCAAGTTTTGTGGTTGTGCCATGTTTACCATTAGAAGGAACCTTCGTGGTACTCAAAGAAGAGTGGCAAATAAGCATTTGAGGTACCTTCCTCTGATCCCAAGACTTCAAACGATTTTTCACTTCTGAGGTGGTGGCCAAGGAAATGAAGTGGTAGCATGAAAATTGTCGTGAGGCTAAAGTGTTATTCCACCAGTCCAACGAACTTGCATGGAAAATATTTGACCAAACACACCTAAATTTTGCCTCAGATCCCCGAAATATATGGCTTGGGTAATGTACCGATGGGTTCACGCCATTTGGCGAGTCTGGAAAGGTGTATGCATGTTGGCCCGTCATTGTTACGCCTTATAACTTGCCTCCTGATCAGTGCATGCGACAGGAATATATGTTCTTGACATTGATTATTCCTGGGCCTGGCAGTCCGAAGGCTAAGATAGATGTCTATCTGGAACCCCTTGTTGATGACTTGAAGCGGTTATAGGAGGAAGGTGTTTTGACATACAATGCTTCACTGAAATAGAATTTAAATATGTGTGCAGTGCTTACGTAGACTATAAATGATTTCCCAGCTTACGAAATGTTGTCTAGCTAGATGATAGCTGGAAAGTTATCTTGTCCTGTTTGCGTGGAATGTTCTTTGATTGTCATCGATAATTTTTGCTGATAAACCATCTATACCGGAGAAATAAGATTGCCTTTAGGAGGAACCGGGATGAAAGATCATCACTACCTCCTTGGCTAGATAGGGCCGTGATTTGTAGCTAAGTATATGACGTTCCTATAGTCCATAAATGTGGTCAAGCTTTCACCTTTCAAGGGTATGGGGTGACACACAATTGGACAAAGAAGAGTATTTCCTAGGAACTCACGTACTAGAAGACAAATCTTATATGGCATAACTTGGATATCATGCACATTGAGAAAAATGTATTTGACAACATTTTTAATACCATAATGGATGTCAAGGGCAGATTGAAAGACAATGCGAAGGCCAGGATGGACATTGGAGAATACTGTTGTCACAAGGAATTAGAGCTAGTGAATCAGGGTGACAAGCAATTCAAATTGAAGGCTACTCCTTCACTTTAGATCAAAGATGTGTTGTGTGTCAATGGGTTAAGAAACTCGACTTTCCTGATGGGTATACCTCGAATCTAACACGATGTGTTAACTTAAAGGAAGGTAAGCTCCATGGCATGAAAAGCCACAATTGTAATATCTTTTTGGAGCGATTACTCCTAATTACATTCATAGATCTTCCAGAGGTTGTGTGGAGATCGCTAGTAGAACTTAGTTGATTCTTTAGGGACATTTGCTCCATCATATTGATGGTTAAGAGGTTAACGCAGTTAGAGGAAAACATTCTAGTGATATAATATATGTTGCAGAAGATATTTCCTCCAGGATTCTTCGACTCCATAGAGCACCTTCCGGTGCACCTTCCATATGAAGCCAAGGTTGTGCCCAGTACAATATCGCTGGATGTATCTTTTCGAGAGGTAAACATTAATCTTATCTAATATATGTCTTACAACCAGTGATATGTATCATATAACATTTTATGTTTTGTGTTGTGTGTCATTAAATATCGTATGTAGCTTCCTTCACACTTTAAAATGAAAAGTAAAGAATAAAGCTAGAGTAGAAGGGTCTATCTGTGAGGCATACATCACTGAAGAGATAGCCACATTTTGTTCCCACTACTTTGAGTAATCTGTTGTTACTAAAACAACTAGGGTCCCTAAAAATGAAGACAGAGGGGATGTATCTGACTGATGCTCCATTTTCAATTATCCTGGTCATATGGATGGTGACTGCAGTTCACTTTTTTTAACCGATCAAGAGGTCGACATTGCCACAAAGTAAATTTTAATGAACTGTGATGAATTGTAACCCTATCTTGAGTAAGTTAACTGGCCAACTCCATTTCACAATTTAATTGTCTGTTTGATGGTTTTTAAAATCGATTTCTAAACGTACATACAGTTTGTTTCTTGAGAACATCCAGGCATCGAACCTTAACATTTTTAGTGACGAGGTACACAAGTACATAGACTTACAATTTTCAGCTTGATTTCATGCATATGTAAGTATGAAATTTGTCTATGATGTATCTGTGTCTTTTGAACTATGCAATTAAGAGTTCATCCTAGAAAATGATGTACCCCTGTGTTTTTTTGAATAGGTGCTAGATCTGACAAACTCAGTTCAAGATCCAATGATGAAAAGTATTGCATGGGACTCGATGAGAAAAGTTAAGACATGGTCCATGTACTTCATCAACGGCTACAAGTTTCACATCGAACAGTTTAACCTTCACAAATACACATATAACTATAGTGTATGCATTAAGGGGTCTAACTATAAGGATGTCTAGTGTCACTACTACGGTGTACTCCTAATTGAGTTAGTGTTCATAGGGTCACCATCAAAATGTCTGGTATTGTTTAAATACGAGTGGTTTGATCCAACCACCATACGTAGTACAAGAATGGACTGAGAATTAGGAATTATTAAAGTTCACAAGTCTCAAAGGCTAGGCACGTATGACCCTTTTGTGTTTGCCCACAAGTATTATAGGTATGCTATTGCACTTATCTTGCAAACCACAATAAGGCTGACTGGCTGGCAGTGATGAAGGTCAAGGCAAGGAGAACTATTGACGCATAAAGTACCTATGTCGGTACCAATGCATTTCAAGAAGAAGAAATGAGTCCAATAATGCCTACAGTGGTGGAAAACGACAATCACCTTTAAGTCTTACGCGATGATGGGTAATATGAGGAGATTGGTGAGGATGTGAATGATCAAGCCTTCATCAACGACGAAGACAGAGAGGATGAAGGTGAGGAAGATGACTTTGAAGAAGATGAGGGTGACATAGTGTCTAAAGGGGAGAGTAAAGAGGATATCAATGTCGAAGAAGAAGATCCTCCAATTAAATAAGACAAGTATATTGTATAAATTAATTACCTGATATAATTACTTATGTTGTATCCATGTATGAGGTTTCTTCTTAGTTTAATTGACTGTTTAATTAAATTTTTGTTACAGATGTCGATTGGTCACACAAGTCGAGGTGAAAGGTGTGGAGGAGGCTGTCTCACGATATGTCTACCTTATCCTTTCTCCCTACCGTCTATGTCGGTGCCACCCGCCTTGTCCCCTCCTTTATTCTCGAGGCCGCCGAGCACTAGCTCTGAGCAAACAGATTCAAGAGAGGTCCCCTTAACTTTTCTCGATCAGGCATTGGCAAGCGAACCCTAGTTAGCGTCCAGTCTACTGTGCATCCCAGTGGGATTGACCCGGTCGATGGCAGACATTGGATATGACTGGTTGGAGATATGTAAGTTACTTATTTGTTATTTATTAGTATTATTAAATTCATAGTGTAATAATATGTTTTCTGAGGATTAATAAGTTTAATATTAGCACTGCTTAGTTTCTTTCCAGTCGTTAAGCTGTCTGAGAGATTTCCCCCATCATAAAGGAGAAGTTTGAGGCCCCATCATTCAACCATTCTACCACCTCTGACGCCCTATGGGATTTATAGTTTGAAGAATAGGCGGTAAGTTATTCTGTGACTTTTTTACATTGGTTTTTTCATACTTTACTATTTGAAAGTTAATAGCTGCCTTATTGTAGAAACACAATAAGTGGTTGCCTGAACATGCACTTCACATCATAAAGAACTGGGACGTGAAGTGCGGCCAGGTCTTGTGCCGCATGATGGGCCGTGTTCAAGACACCTGGTTTAAGAATGAACAGAAGCCTGAGTGGATCAGCGAGGATCTAATGCAACAGTTGATCCAGAAATGGAGCACTTAATAGTACAAGAAAAAGTGCAACTACGCACGGCAGAACAGAGCCTCCACTACTAGAGGAACACTTTACACAAGCGGCATCATTCTGGCCTCCGAGCATATGTGTCGCTTGGTAATTAAGCACAGTTGACTCGTTTCTTTCCTTTTGAAGAATTTTTAAATGTATGGTCAGTTAAGATATTGTATAATTTTCTTTCATAATCTTGCTTTTTAGCAAGAGGGTCAAATCAGAAAGAAACCCAAGCTGCTCGACTTGTTTATGCACACTTACAAGAACAGGAGCACAAATGAGTTTGTGGATGATCGATTAGGGGAAGTTTATGGAGTATATTGATATGTTATAATCTCACTAATGATCTTTTTACCAGTATTTTTGGGATTAAACATACATGTTTATGATGCCTTAATGTATGGATGATTACCAGAAGTATATGCGGTTGAGATCCTTGCAAGGATCTGCAAGAGGTGAGAGTGCTTTGGTCAGGGATGACAAGGATGATGACACTGCCTTGTGGTTGTAAGTGGTGGAAGGAAAAAACAAAAAAAGGGTCATATCTTCGGCACGGGGTCTGAGGCTCGTCAAATCGGATCATCGAGTCACTTCTCTGGTGAGCTATTTTGTCTCCATCAAGACTTTGAATAAGAGTTATAGCACTGCATGGAGTCTG
Source organism: Biancaea sappan (assembly GCA_037074585.1). Lineage (NCBI taxonomy): Eukaryota > Viridiplantae > Streptophyta > Magnoliopsida > Fabales > Fabaceae > Biancaea > Biancaea sappan. The sequence goes on along the minus strand of CM073496.1, from coordinate 47,763,083 downwards.
TGCTGGAACAACTCAAGACCCAGCAAGATCACCTCAGTAGTACTAAGGACAAAGTTACCATAACGACCCAGCAATTGGAGGAGCAATTGGCAATGATACAGACTCAGTCATCTATGTTGGGTCGGTACATACACATGATAGACCACTTTGTGGGGTCCAAGGAGAGAGATATGGGTCTTTCGTGTCATGATGATGAGACCCAACTCTGTCCCATCCTTTAGACTAGGCTCTAATGGACTGAACTGATGCATTATTTGTTTATTATTTGTGGCTATAAATAGTTATTTTTCTAGATTTTTCTGGTTTGAATATAGTGGTTTGGATATATATACTCATTTTCATATTCTTGGTTTTGAATTCATTCATAGGTTTTTTCAAAATTGGTTTGTATTCGCAAGATAATCAAATAAAAAAAACCTGGTCCAGAATCAGAGGTGAAATTTTGGGACGGATAATCCATCCCTAAAATCTACAATTAGAGACGGAAATTAGGCATGGAATAATCTGTCTCTAATTAGGGATGAAAATTAGCCACAGAAAAATTCGTCTCTAATTAGGGACGAATTGTCTGTTTCTTAGCATGTCCCTAAACTGGGACGGAAATTCCTTCTCTAAATCCGTCCCTAAAGTGGGACAAAAATTTCGTCTTAGAATAGAAATGGATTCAGAGACGGAATTTCCATCCTAGATTTGAGTTGGATGGTTATTCGTCTCAGATAAGCAAAGTTTGGTCTAAGACGAATTTCTATTTCTCAGACAGAAATATTCCGTGTCAGAAATCTGAGACGAAACTTTTTTTGGTCTCAGAAATTTGAGACGCCAGGGTTAGAGACAGAATTAAATCCATCTCTAATTCTGCCTCTGATAATTCAGAGACAAAATTTTGCTATATCAGGGATGAAATTTTCTGTCTCTAATCTATTGTTTTTTTGTAGAGGAAAGGTAGTCAAAATTGTCCTATTTTTAAGTAGCAACGATTTTGTCGATAATTAAAGTACCAAACCAACTTAGAAAGTCACGAAATTTGGTATTTCCTTGTCACATCCTAAAAATTGAACATGTGAAAAGATACTATTTTTAGGGAAAACCTCAGTGGAATCCCGAAATTCTGTACAATCTTAATATCCACAAACTACTCATTTGAGGTTTTACATTCAACCTCAATCATTCATTCCACACGACAGAATTATATTCATCTGATAAACAAATATAGGCATACATAATCTGATGTGTTTATCTCATCGCAAGCCTAGGAGACCTATATAAAGTACGTAGCGTTCCTAGTATTTACATTAATAAGTACTGGTATCCCACCAGATAAAAATGGAGAATAACTCCAAAGGGCTTCTAATGTTCAATCAGATACTCTTCTTCCTTGTTTACTGTATCTGAAAAGATAATCATAAGGAGTGTGAGTTTATTTAAAAACTCAATAAGTAAATAACTGTACTCTATAAAATATCAAAAGTAAAAATACCACATTTACTCATATAATCAATTTTCTTATACATCGAGTAGTATGAGACTCTAACCCTTTTAAACTCGTGAATAAGATTTCATAGATATACACCGAGTAGTATGAGACTCTAAACCTTTCAAACTCGTATTTATGATTTCATCTATTTACACCGAGTAGTATGGGACTCTAACCCTTTCAAACTCGTGTATAGGTTTTCATAGTTATACACTAAGTAGTATGTGACTTTAACCCTTTCAAACTCATGTATTAGATCCCGTAGATATTTGTTCATTAATAAAATAGTGAGAATTTATCACATAGTACAATTACCATGAAATAAATTAATTTATACATACTTTTATTCCTTTGAATTTCTGTAAAAAAAAATATACCAATCATCATATACTGTCATCTGAAAAATTGATTGCTGAATATGCAAATAATATTGTAAATGAGATTTATATTGTACTTTGACTAATAATATCAAACTAGCTTAGTAAGGTTATTCACTTACCTTGATATTTGTCTAAATTTATCTTGTTCCACACTAGAATTTGTGTACGAAAATTTCCTAGTAAAAGATATCACAAGAAAAAATAAGAAAGGGAACGAAATTATGAAAATATGCAATATTTTCTGATTGCTACAGTAACGGTCAACGGTCAACGTAGCTACAGTAACAGTTCACAATAATTACGGTTTGCTACAATAACAATTTGCTACAGTACGTTGACCGATACAGTACATTGATTGCCGACACTACAGTGACTGCTACAGTAAACTCAAAAATTTCCAGATTTCCTAGTTGCTATAGTAACTTTGAATTATGCAGAAAATCTTCCAAATTTTTCATCTTATAATTCTTTGTTTCTAAACTAAAATTTCATATCTCCTAACTTATTTAACTTAATCTTAACTCAAAAACCTTCAAAACGACTCAAATCTATGAATTATCATCAAAATCTTTAAGAACAAAATCTCCTCTAATTTTCCACATAAACTGAAATTTGAGGAAAATAATGAAATTAAAACTTACCTTTGATCCTTACAAGGCTTTTGAATCGAACAAATATCCAAAAATTATAAGTTTGTGGGAAGGATTTGGAGTGAGATGAAGGTTTTAGAGAGAAATTGCAGAAGAGAGAAGAGCGAGGGAAGAGTGAAGGAGTTTAGGCTCCTGAAGTAATTAAGGAAAATTGGGTTATGGGTAAACCCATAGGTACCAAACCCGTTAACCCAAATCTATTTTGACCCAATACAAAAATTTTCCTACCTAATTAAATTCAATTTCTCTTTTCACAAATTTTTCTCTTCGCAGAAAAATACCACACATGGTTGAGAATATTTAATTTACTCATTTTGCACTATTTTCATAAATAAAAATAAAAAAGAACAAATAAATATGAAAATATTAAGTGACTAAAATGAATAAATCTAAACAACGCTATATATATATATATATATATATCAAAAAATTTTCAAATGTATAATTCTAAATTTGGCGGGTATTACACTCCTCCTCCCTCTTCTTTCTTATCTTATTTTTTTTGTGTTTGTTTCTCTCCTCTCTTTTATGGGAGTTTTTCCTTTTCTAGAATAGAAGAAGTTTCTTTTCTATTGTAGAAGTTTTTTTCTTCTTCCATGGAAGAGGTTTTTCTTTGAAGAACTGTTGTTAGATTCCTAAAGCCTAGCAATTCACTTCTCTAGATCTAGAAAAATTTCTCCTTTAAATTGTTCTTGGAAGACCTGTTTTGATGGTGTCCCTCCAGAGAAGAGTGGAAAAGATGGGGTATGTTGCCTCTATATTTTAGTCTTGTAAAATCTTATGTATTCCTAATTTAGTGTCATTTTAATGGAAATGATTTCAATTTTGTCCAAAACAATACACTTTTTTTTTTGTCTTTTTTGTTGGGGGCAAGTCAACAAGGATCATAAAACAGAATAAATGGGCAAACAAACATCCTAAACCACTAGTATTTGCATGGCACACAGAATGAGCAATACATACTTAGGCCTATTAGCCGAGAAGAGAGGAAATACGAAGAAAATATACCTTCCTTATCAAGTAAAGTGGCAATATGAACTTCATTATAAACCTTGTTACATCATTTGAAACCGAAATATTTCCACCCTAAAAATAGTGGAGGCAATACACTTTGAGCCCGTTTGGTACTCAGTGAAAGAAAGGAAAAGAAATGAAAGAAAGATGGAAAGGAAAAGGGAAAGAAAAAAAAAAAAAGAAAAGATGGAAAAAAAATGTGTTTGGTATGTGATGGAAAATAATGAACGAAAAAGAAAAAAAATATGTTTGATATGTACATTTTTAAAAGGAAAGAAAATAGAATATGTAGAATACATTTACTAAAATACCCATGTGTTAAATTTATTGTTTATAACACAAATAAAAATGAGAAGTATGAGTCATCTTGTCACGCCTCCAACTTACGCACGTGACCGGCACGATAGATGAGCTTTTACCTCACCACCGTAAGCCTAATTCCGTACTAATTTGATATATATAAAAAATGCTATCTCATGAAAGAGAGTATAATAAATATTTCAAATATATCCATTTATTCATTAATAAATAATATTCTCAACGAGCATTGTTCGTCCAAGATTTACCTACCTAAATTACAGAGCTACTACTATAATACTTTTGATAAAGTTTTACATAATAACAAATATTTACCCCGATCAATGGGGTTGAGCACTCGAACGATTAGCTGGTTGTGCCTCTACTTCTTCTTGAGAATCTGTGAGGGGAGGAATGACATGAGTATATTTTACTCAGTGAGGAAATATATTATTCTATCACAAACATAAGAAACAATCATATAAAATCACAAAACATATCATATAGTTCCAAATTAAATTTCCAGACATTTTTCGGGTCCAATCCACATAAGGTGGTCGTTGTCCCACGGCCCCTGCCGCATCCTCCCTTATTACTGCTTTCATAAATTCCTCCCTTATTTCACCCCTATATTTTCAATACTCTTTGTATTGGAACAAATTTTGTTTAACATGATTTGCCACCCTTATTATCTCCTGCTCCTCCCTTTTTCCTCCCACACAGGGACCCGTCCCCGTAACATTCTCCATCAATCACAAACATAACAATAATTCAACCTTACACACAATACTACCCATGTATGTGATGTTGTTCACATATATAGTAATGTATATGATACTATTCATTGTTTACATATACCATACAACTAAACGTGTGAACATGATTTATATACGGTCTATTTATATGTATATGTAGTACTGTTCATAACTATAGTACTATTCATATGTATGGTATGATACTATTCATAAATACGACACTGTTCATATGTATATACGATATTGTTTATATGTACGGTATAATACTATTCATAAATATAACACTGTTCATATGTATGATATGATACTATTCATAAATATGACATTGTTTATATGTACGGTTGATACTATTCATAAATACAGTACTGTTTATATATATGGTATGATACTATTTATAAATACGACACTGTTCATATGTACGGTATGATACTATTCATAAATATAGCATTGTTCATATGTACATACGATACTGTTCATATGTATGGTATAATACTATTCATAAATATAATACTGTTCATATGTACTGTATAATACTATTTACGACATGGTACTATTTATATATGCGATAATCAGAAATAATTTTCAAGTAGCTGAGGATAATTCCTTTCTGATGTGGAGGATCAGCTAAGGCCGCAACCACAGAGCATACTAAGAACTTATGACACAGGTATTTGTAAAAATATAGTACCCTCACAGTATCTTAGTAATCAATAAATAATTCTTAAACAATCGAGGTTAGTTCTTTTCTGATATGGAAGATCGGCTAAGGCCGCAACCACAGAGCATACTAAGAATTTAACCTCTAAATTATTATAAGAATTTAAAAGAGCATAGTAGAATATTCCCTCACCTCGAATCCAAGCTATAAAGGAGGACTTTTATAATAACTCACAATCTTAATACCAGAATCAGAAGAATTAGAGGAGATGAGAGAATAGAATCTGAAGGTGTGTGTTTAGAAGTGAAATGGAAGGGCCTATTTATAGGAGAAGTTATGGTACTATTTGCTACTATTCCATCTACCATTCTCCTATACTATTTCATCTACCAGTTTCACTTACCAGTTTTCATCTACCATTATCTTATACTATTTCATTTACCAGTTTCACTTACCAGTTTTCATCTACCATTCTCTTATACTATTTCATCTACCAGTTTCACTTACCAGTTTTCATCTACCGTTCTCTTATACTATTTCATCTACCAGTCTCACTTTCAACTATACATTCTAAATTCCACTTTTGAATTGTATTTTACTTAATGGGATAAATTCCATAACGTACCATTCATTATATCTCACAATTTATTCAATTTATAAGTGAAAATTCATATTTTCAACATCATACACAGCCAAGATAAAATTTACGTAAAAATTGAAGTAGACAGAATTTTTTTTTTGACGGGTATTACATTCTACCCCCCTTAAAAGAATTCGGTCCTCCGAATTCAAAAACTTACTTTACGATTCGAAGAGGTATGGATATTTTGTCCACATTTCATCTTCTGTTTTCCATGTGGCTTCCTCTTGAGAATGATTTCTCCACAGAACTTTGATAATGAGAATTTCCTTGGTGCGAAGTTTCTTGACCTGTCTATCGAGAATGGTTACTGGCACCCCTTCATAAACAAGAGTTTTATCAAACTACACGTCTTGTGGCTGGATGACGTGAGAGGGGTCAGAAAGATACTTACGTAACATCGATACATGAAATACTGGGTGTATTCCCTCTAGGTCCGAAGGTAAAGCTAGGCGATATGCCATGTTACACACTCTAGTGCCCAGAGCTTTATGAAAAGTTCTCCATAATCGAGAGGTAAACTGGGGTCCTCGATCTGATATGATGCATACTAGTACGCCATGAAGCTTCACTATCTCCTTTATATATAGTCGACTAAGTTTTACTACACTGTAGGTGGTATGAACAGGAAGAAAATGTGCCGACTTAGTAAGTCGATCCACAATGACCCATATAGAGTCGTACCCATTCGAAGATCGGGGCAAACCCACCACAAAGTCCATAGTAATTCGTTCCTATTTCCACTCAGGAATCTCAAGCCTCTGTATCAACCCAGGTGGTCTCTGATGTTCAGATTTGACTTGCTGACATGTCAAGCATCGAGCGACAAAGTTAGTCACATCTCGCTTCATGCCCTCCCACCAATAAACTTGTTTCAAGTCCTGATACATTTTGTTGGCACCAGGATGAACAACATATGGCGCACCGTGAGCCTCTTGTAAAATCTCCCGCTTCAAGGGTGCAATGTTCGGAATACACAATCTTCCATTAAACCATAATACACCTTCTGCGTCTACTGAAAAACCCGGTATTAAACCTCCCTTCGCCTTGTCTCTAGTTTTAACCATTTCAGCATCATTCTCCAATGTTGTCTTCACCCTTTCTACAAGGGAAGATTTAGCTGTCAAGTGAGCCAAGAAAGCACCTGACTTAGTAATCTCAAAGAATACCCCACTAGCCTCTAACTCTTGTAATTCCTGAATCAAGGACCTCTTTACTGTGGTAATGTGAGCTAGACTCCCCATTGACTTCCGACTGAGGGCATCAACTACCATATTTGCCTTTCCTGGATGGTAGAGAATGGTACAGTCATAGTCCTTCAGGAGTTCCATCCATCTCCGTTGCCTTAAGTCGAGATCTTTTTGATCAAATATATATTTAAGACTCTTATGATCCGTGAAGATCTCACATGTCTCCCCATACAAGTAATGCCTCCAAATCTTTAGAGCAAATACTACAGCTGCCATTTCTAGATCATGAGTGGGGTAGTTGAGTTCATACTTCTTAAGCTGTCGAGAACCATAAGCAATGACCCTACCGTGTTGCATTATTACACATCTTAATCCTACCTTCGAAGCGTCAAAATATATAGTTGTTGGTCTAGGCCACTGCTTTACTGCCTCGATTTTACTTGGATCTACATGAATACCTTCTTGGGAGATTACATGACCCAAAAATGTTACTTGTGTCACGACTCGTTTTCTGGGCACATGACCGGCACAATGATGAATATCCCATCACTGTAAGTCTTTCGATAAATTCTAGCCATGAGTTTAGTCATTATCAAAATAACCATTCCTGAAGAAAATATATCAAATTTTCTTATTTGAAATTCATAGAGATGATTTGCACATAATAATAGATTCTCAATATAAAATACATTATTATGCTGACATACAAACCAAATGCCAAACCCCTGACCTAGATGTCCTAGACGATTACAGAGCAACATAATCTATAACAAAAGAGGGGTCTACCCGACAACGGGAAGGTCCAAAGTGATCTACTCCTCTAGCAGATATTCTTCGCTGGCAACCTGATCTGAACAAAAAGGTTGTACAAACAATGTGAGCTTTTAAACTCAATGAGCGAATCGGCCTTGCATTAATAAAATTCAAATACATTACCAGTCATGCAAGTATATCCGAAGGCTCATACTCAACCAATAGACAGAAGATAAAAATTCATCCAATTCAACAAACGTTACTAGTACTCGTCAATGGCAATATATCCCGGAGAGCGCACACAGGCCGGCTCACCAATTATGTATATTTCCGCCATGACGCACAACATCATCCTCTTACATAAAAATTCATCCAATTCAACAAACGTTACTAGTACTCGTCAATGACAATATATCCCGGAGAGCACACACAGGCCGGCTCACCAATTATGTATATTTCCGCCATGACGCACAACCTCATCCTCTTAGCTAGGGCGCCTCACGGATTTATCACCAATCCGAGCTATATCCCTACTGAGGGAATCGTTGTCTCCACACTCATTGGTCAAGACACTCTGTCAATCGGGTTTTCCTCCTTGCCGTGAGAGGGGGTACTGTCCCGCTCAATCACAATCAATAGCATTTCATATCATAATCAGAAGCTCAATATAATATTCATCCATATAACAGGTATAGTATATAACTATATTATAGCTTTATAAACCACAATTCAAGAGATTCAATCTTCACATCATCATGAGATACTTGCTTTTTCTTATCCATACTTCTGGATTAATTATCTCATTATATTCGCCATTCTGAATCCAATTTCCCCCTATGAATCTTGGGAGTGTCCTACGACATACTTTTTATCACCAGTAATGCTAAAACTCTATTAAAACGGGGTCGTTTCACTCACCTGGATTCCGTACGAGTATCACTTCTCTAAGTCGTTACAGACAAGAGTGCTCAGGTGAATTTCAGTGTTTTGCTACGGAGATTTTCATGAAAGATTAGAGAAAATACGTTAGGATTGTTTTCGTACAGATACTGTTCATACATATGGTTACTGTTCATATATACGGTTACTATTTATACGGTTACTATTTATACGTATGGTTACTATTCATACATACAGTTACTATTCATACCAGAAATAGAGAATACAATCTGTAAAAGAGTACACTAGGTAAGTTCCCAGGAAAGAGTGGAGGGTCACACTGGACACACTTAAAAACCAGGTCTTTCCTTAGCCTGAACTTTCCTATACATGTATTCTTCACAGTTTACATTTTATTTCGGTAATCAGAGAATCAAAATAACATATAAACAGCTAAGGACAGTTTTTCTGATGTGGAAGATCAGCCAAGGCCGCAACCACAGAGCATACTTAAGAAAATAACTTCTAAAATTTGAAAGACATAGAAAGGGCATAGTATCCTTACCTAAGCTGAAAAGGAAAGGCCCAAAATCTCATAAGCCTAGCGTCGGAGCAAGAGAAACTTAAGGAGAGAAGAAGAGAAGTTGAAGGTGTGAGTTTAGAAGTGAAATGGAAGGGCCTATTTATAGCAAAAGTCAAGGGTACTATTTGATACTATGCGCTAATAAAATATTCAATTTACTATTTATGAAAACGACATTTCTAATAATGTATTTACTGTGCAAATAGCGGCAACGGCTGAAAATTTTTCTGTTATTACTATTGAAAATTTAAAGGAAAAACTATCCTTTCACCTTAAACCTTTAAGTTTCTTTTCAAATCAGTCCTTTCAATTTAGTCCCTGAGGGTATTTTTACACATAAAACGTCATTTTCTCCTACAAACTTCTTTCTAGTTTTCTCTTATGACCAAACCACATCTAGTACTTGACATTTCGATTGCATAAATGAACAGTATTATATACGTAAATAGTATTATACAGGTGAATAGTACCTTATACTGAAATAGTAACAGTAGTTTGTAAACAAATATTTATATTTTATTTTTCTTGGGTATTACAACTTGACTCATCCAAAATTCACATTTTGAGAACTTAGCATATAATTGATGTACCCTCAAAGTCTGCAGTACTATTCTCAAATGTTCTGTATGGTCCTCAATACTTTTAGAATAAACTAGAATGTCATCAAATCTTGGTAAAGGATATTTATTCTTTACCGTGACTTTGTTTAACTGTCGGTAATCTATACACAATCTTAAAGAGCCATCTTTCTTTCTTACAAAGAGTACTGGGGCACCCCAAGGTGAAAAACTTGGGCGAATAAACCCCTTATCCAGCAGGTCTTGTAATTGCTCTTTAAGCTCTTTCAACTCTACGAGTGCCATACGGTAAGGAGGAATTGAAATTGGTCGAGTGCCTGAAACCAATTCAATATTAAATTCAATATCCTTTTCTGGTGGTAAACCAGGTAGATTTTCCAGAAATATATCTGGGAATTCACTAACCACTGGTATTTGTTCAAGACTTCGTTCCTCCTTGTCTGTATCTTTAACAAATGCCAGAAATCCATGACAACCTTTTCGTAACATAAGTCGAGCAGTTATCATAGATATTATGTTACAGGGAATCTTGCTTTGGTCTCCCTGAAATATGAAATTATTTCCACCCAGTATACTAAATGAAATAGTTTTGTCATGACAATTCAATGTAGCATGGCATGAGGATAACCAGTCCATGTCTAAAATTATATCGAAGTCTGTCATACTAAGAAGCATGAGATCTACCTCCCTTTCCATGTACTTAACAGTTACCTTAGAAGAACAATATCCAGATCTGACTACTAGGGTTTCCCCTATTGGTGTAGCTACCAGAAATGGTTCGTCCAGTATAACTGGTTCAGACTTGAACCTCTTGGCAAATAGAGGTGACACATACGAGTGTGTAGAACCAGGGTCAAACAACACACATGCCTTATGAGAACACATAAGAAGAGTACCTGTGACTACTGCATTTGAGGCATGTGCATCTTGTCGAGTAAGAGCATAGACACGTGCCTGCCCTCTTTTCTTAAAATTGTTACTTTTTGTTTTATGCCCATATTCGACCATCCGTACAGCTTCAACCACCGCTTCATATGACGAGTAAACATTGATTTGTGGGGATATCAAACTATAAATCGCCTAATTCGATGCTTGTCATTCGGTACCATATGGGGTGCATAGCGAGCAAGGCGAACAAACTTAGTATTGTATTCTTCAATGGACATCTCCGGGCCTTGAGTTAGTCGCTCAAATTCTTGCTCTCGAGCCATCTGAAGGGTTTTTGGAAGAAACCGTTCTGTAAAAGCCTCCCTAAATTCTCCCCAGGTGACTGTCGAGGCTCCTATGGGTCGGTCTGCCAGCCATGTTTCCCACCAATCACTAGCATCATTTCGAAACTGGAAAGCGGCCATTTCAACCATACTATCAGCAGACCATCCCAAAATTGAATGATATAAGAATTCTTGAGGGTCCTCATCCTCTAACCCTGAAAAAGTAGGCGGTTGTAATTTGAGAAACTCTGAAACCTTATTAGTTGTAGGTTGAATAGTCGTAGGGACCGATATTATCGGAGGACTCGTTTCAACATTCTGCTTAGCTACCACAACCGTTATAGCCTGTATGGCATCTTGGAAATCAGTCGCCATCGTTTCTATGGTGACTTGCATACTTGAGATGAAAGCCATAAGTTGTACATTATCTGGTTAGGGAGATGCTCCTTCCCTTACATGGGGTATTTTTACTGGTTTCTGCATATCGTAAGTGCCTTTGTCATGCTCAGGATTTCCTTCCTTTTCTCGACCCTTCCCTTGGTCCCGAGTAGTTAACATTTGAGGAAGAGATGAGGCTTCCTCCGAGGTCTCACGTTCTCTTTCTTGTATCTCGTGTTGCGAAAAAGGTATTTCGAATCTACAATTTTTTGACTTTTAACGACGTTCTAAAGAACAACAATTTAGGAAAGAAAATGTGACATGACATCCCTATAGGTCCTTTGGTGGAGTCTTTTACTATTACTATACCCGGGCTCATAGTAATAGAAAAGATTCCACTAAGGATACCTTGCTCTGTAATTAGTATGAGACCTAATCCCAAACCTCTGATACCAACTTTGTCACGCCTCCAACTTACGCACGTGACCGGCACGATAGATGAGCTTTTACCTCACCACCGTAAGCCTAATTCCGTACCAATTTGATATATATAAAAAATACTATCTCATGAAAGAGAGTATAATAAATATTTCAAATATATCCATTTATTCATTAATAAATAATATTCTCAACGAGCATTGTTCGTCCAAGATTTACCTACCCAAATTACAGAGCTAATACTATAATACTTTTGATAAAGTTTTACAAAATAACAAATATTTACCCCGATCAATGGGGTTGAGGACTCGAACGATTAGCTGCTTGTGCCTCTACTTCTTCTTGAGAATCTGTGAGGGGAGGAATGGCATGAGTATATTTTACTCAGTGAGGAAATATATTATTCTATCACAAACATAAGAAACAATCATATAAAATCACAAAACATATCATATAGTTCCAAATTAAATTCTCAGACATTTTTCGGGTCCAATCCACATAAGGTGGTTGTTGTCCCACGGCCCCTGCCGCATCCTCCCTTATTACTGCTTTCATAAATGCCTCCCTTATTTCACCCCTATATTTTCAATACTCTTTGTATTGGAACAAATTTTGTTTAACATGATTTGCCACCCTTATTATCTCCTGCTCCTCCCTTTTTCCTCCTACACAGGGACCCGTTCCCGTAACATTCTCCATCAATCACAAACATAACAATAATTCAACCTTACACACAATAATACCCATGTATGTGATGTTGTTCACATATATAGTAATGTATATGATACTATTCATTGTTTACATATACCATACAACTAAACGTGTGAACATTATTTATATACGGTCTATTTATATGCATATGTAGTACTGTTCATAACTATAGTACTATTCATATATACGGTATGATACTATTCATAAATACGACACTGTTCATATGTATATACGATACTGTTTATATGTACGGTATAATACTATTCATAAATACAACACTGTTCATATGTATGATATGATACTATTCATAAATACGACACTGTTTATATGTACGGTTGATACTATTCATAAATACAATACTGTTTATATATATGGTATGATACTATTTATAAATACGACACTATTCATATGTACGGTCTGATACTATTCATATGTACAATATAATATTATTCATAAATACAATACTGTTCATATATACGATATGATACTATTTATAAATATAGCATTGTTCATATGTACATATGATACTGTTCATATGTATGGTATAATACTATTCATAAATATAGTACTGTTCATATGTACTATATAATACTATTTACGACATGGTACTATTTATATATGCGATAATCAGAAATAATTTTCAAATAGCTGAGGATAATTCCTTTCTAATGTGGAGGATCGGCTAAGGCCGCAACCACAGAGCATACTAAGAACTTATCACACAGGTATTTGTAAAAATATAGTACCCTCACAGTATCTTAGTAATCAATAAATAATTCTTAAACAATCGAGGTTAGTTCTTTTCTGATATGGAAGATTGGCTAAGGCCGCAACCACAGAGCATACTAAGAATTTAACCTCTAAATTATTATAAGAATTTAAAAGAGCATAGTAGAATATTCCCTCACCTCGAATCCAAGCTATAAAGGAGGACTTTTATAATAACTCATAATCTTAATACCAGAATCAAAAGAATTAGAGGAGAGGAGAGAATAGAATCTGAAGGTGTGTGTTTAGAAGTGAAATGGAAGGGCCTATTTATAGGAGAAGTTATGGTACTATTTGCTACTATTCCATCTACCATTCTCCTATACTATTTCATCTACCAGTTTCACTTACCAGTTTTCATCTACCATTCTCTTATACTATTTTATCTACCAGTTTCACTTACCAGTTTTCATCTACTATTCTCTTATACTATTTCATCTACCAGTTTCACTTACCAGTTTTCATCTACCGTTCTCTTATACTATTTCATCTACCAGTCTCACTTTCAACTATACATTCTAAATTCCACTTTTAAATTGTATTTTACTTAATGGGATAAATTCCATAACGTACCATTCATTATATCTCACAATTTATTCAATTTATAAGTGAAAATTCATATTTTCAACATCATACACAACCAAGATAAAATTTACGTAAAAATTGAAGTAGACAAAATTTTTTTTTACGGGTATTACACATCTATCATAAATATAATCATCTATCAAATTAATCTCTTGGTATTAGTAAGATGTTGGCTTAACTGTTATTTTTGTCCCTTAATTTTTTTTATTTCAATATAGTCCATTTGTTTTGTTTCAACTTGGTTCCTTAATTTTCAATTTGTGCAATATTTGTCCTTATCTATCTTATTTTCAATCAGAGCAGAGAGAAAACAAGTTCGAAGCAAAGAGAAGAAAAATAGCAAAGAGAATAACAATATCGAAGCATAGAGCTGTCAATGGGCTGGGCTTGGGCCGGGCTAGCCCAAGCCATCTGGGCCTTTTAATAAATAATGGCAGGGCCAGACAGGGCTTTTACTACTAGTTGGACTGAAAATCCTGGCCCGGCCTAACCCTTCAAGGGCCATGGGTTGGGTTGGGCCAGCCCTTTTTTTTAAAAAAATAATTTTATTTTATCTATAATTTAAATATAATACATGACAAAATAAAAAATATATTATACATGATATTTTTGTTCAATGAAGCTCGATGAGAAAGTAGTGTCAAATATTCAAAACAAAAATACAAATTTACAGCTTTTTATGACATTTTATTTTTAATTTTAGAAGCTTCTATTTTGGAATAGAATATTAGGTTGGGACATATACATAATACATTATTTCAAGCGCCAATTTTTTATACTTGAACGACCTTAACAACTTATGACTTAATTAATAAAAAAAATTACAAACTCAAAGTACTAATATTTTTGAATATCCCTAAGCCCTCTGGGCCTTTTAATAAATAATGGCAGGGCCAGACAGGGCTTTTACTACTAGTTGGACTGAAAATCCTGGCCCGGCCTAACCCTTCAAGGGCCATGGGCTGGGTTGGGCCAGCCCTTTTTAAAAAAAATAATTTTCTTTTATCTATAATTTAAATATAATACATGACAAAATAAAAAATATATTATACATGATATATTTGTTTAATGAAACTCAATGAGAAAGTAGTGTCAAATATTCAAAACAAAAATACAAATTTACAGCTTTTTATGACATTTTATTTTTAATTTTAGAAGCTTCTCTTTTGGAATAGAACATTAGGTTGGGACATATACATAATACATTACTTCAAGGGCCAATTTTTTATACTTGAACGACCTTAACAACTTATAACTTAAATAATAAAAAAAAATTACAAACTCAAAGTACTAATATTTTTAAATATTTTTTATTAAAAAAGCCCATGGGGCCGGCCCGTCCTAGCCCACCTCAGCCCTATGGGTCTAAATGGGCTGGGCTAAAAGCCCTTGTTAAAAATAGGCTACTAAATTCTTAGCCCATCTCACCCCATTTACAGGGTCAGCCTAGTCCAATAGGCTTAGCCTATTTTGACAGCTCTATCGAACCAGAGGGAAGATGATGACAAATCAAAAGCACATATCAAAAGCTTCAACCACGATGAATGAGTAGCATGGACAACGACGAACATTTGAACAATGACAATGAATCAGAAGCTTCAACAATGATGAATAAGAAGAACATACCAGACAATAACAACAAGTAGAGCAGAGAGAAGAAGAAAATCAGAGCAGAGAGAAGAACAATCTGAAGCATAGACTAAAGATGACAAACTAACACCATAATCGACCTCAAGACGGACAAATGAACCACCACACTCAAAAATAAAAGACTAACCAAAAGGTCCCACGAAGAGCAAATAGCTAACAGCCCCAGCCATAGGAATATTTTCACCCTTTTTAATGAGATATTTTACTAGCAAATGATATTCAAATCAAACATTAACACCAAAACCAAGCTCTCTATAAAAATGATAATACGTGAAAATAGGTTAAATAAGTCTAATTCCTAATTTTGCCAGTAGTCTAGGAAGTAAATAGGGTATGCATCAATGGTCATAACTAACTACTAATTCCTAATAATTTTTACCTGCAAATTGATTTTGAATTGTAGAACATTGATTTAAAGCAGTTTGATTTCACCAAATGAGCAAACACTTACACTTACACACACACACACACACACACACACATATCATTTTTGTAAATGGAAGTAACTGAATAGTCATAAGTTATAACTACAGGAGGATTAGAATTTTGTTTGATAGCCAGAGATAAAGATTATGATATATCATCATGGAAAAGAAATCTATGAGAATCAACGTTAATAAGCGAGTGATGAAATGGGGTTTGTTGAAGTGGCATCTGAAGTCAATTCATAGATTTTTTGTTTAAGCAATGTCAGATAAAGCATCAAATCCTATCAAGACAATCAAGACATATTTAGCAATCAATCAAACTAAACAGAAAACGGAGCCCCAAATTTATAGCCAAACAGAAATATATTCAAACCAGAAAACAAAAACTAATCTATAGTCTAAGGCCATGAAACTGGGATCGATATTGACAAATGAAATAGGATCAAAACTAGGCAAGAGAAAATTTTAAAAAAAAAATTAAAAAGGCAATCACACTAGCAAGAGAGCTAGCTATTTTGGTACTCCTATATTGTTTCCATAAAGCCGCATCTTGATCATGAATATCATTGGTATTAAATTGAAAATACTACAAATGCATGCTCTCTAAAATGGAAATGGAAAATCGAAAAATAAACAAATTGAATCTTTAAAATGTTCCAGCATATGGGATTGGTTCTGAGCCAAACGATGTTCGTTAGTAGCAGATTCCCCAAATCTTGGAGTTACCAACTCTTCTTCGTTGTGAGACAGTGATGGTGAGCCTCGATGTATATGAAAGGGTGAGAGGATTTCAAGAAAGGGTAAGATAGCAGAGAGGCAGGAACGACAACGACAATGACAATGACATATAGGGGATTAGGGCACATGTAAATACAAACCTCAATGACATCGTTTAAAAGGGTGAGATTAGCGACGAAATTTTAGGATGACCAAATTTGTCTCAGAAGTAATACGACGTTGTTTTCAACTCACTTAGTACAAACATTTTGAGACGGGAATATTTGTCCCTAAATTTTTATATATTTAAAAAATATTAAAGATAGATTTGTCCTTGTCAAAAAAGATGATTTTTTTACAAAGACAAATCCGTTTTTAATATTAGTGACGAAAATTCTATCGGAGATGAATAATTTTCATCTCAAAATCTGTCTCTGATTCTCGAGTTTTTAATTTGAAATCATGAATGAAATTTGAAACGGATCAGGGATGAAATCAAAGACAGAAAAATTTCATATCTAAAATATGTTTCTGATCCTGAGTTTTTTTTGTAGTGCTCAAACATCACTAAAATGAGAAACTCCACCAATAGAAGCACAAACGGAATAAAGTTCAAGGCAAATTTGGAACTTCCCACAATTTTTCTGGATGAAAAAGCTCAACGGAAAAAACAGCCTCTCCCGAAAAATCGATTTCCATCTTCAACTCTCCCTCCACTGTAGCACAGACACCAAACAAGTCAAAATAGAAAACAAACCAAAATTCCCTCTTTCATTCTCTCACAAAAACGCTACCAAACGTGCCCGTTACGTTCACTCGTCTTTTTGGTCTCAATATTAATATTTCCCTCATTTGTCACGACATTGCTTTCCTGGCTCTTTTTGACTTTGGTAACTCTACGTCGACGTGGCAGTCCTCCTCTTATCCACAGGAAAAAAAAAAGAAAAAGAAAAAAAAGATTACATTAACCTTCTTCGAAATTCGATTGAATAAAAAAATAATTCTTTAGTTTTAAATATTATACTCAACTTTTATGTAATTACTTTTTATCATTAAAACTAGTTATTTACACAACATGAATTCCTTTCAATAATAAAATTATTTAAATTTTTTATTGTTATATTAAGAAATAAAGCCATAATTTCATATTAGATACTCTAATGATCTTTACTGTCATATGTTAAACACGTAAAATCTCAATTAACTTGACAGAAAGTAAACTAAACGGTAGATTTCTGCAGCATACATGAAAATAATTAAAACAAGTGAAGTGTGAAGCACAATTTAACCAAATTTCATAGAAAGTTAGTATAATTTATTCCAGAAAACATTGTCGGTTGTTGCTGGCAATTAAAGTGGGACAATGAAGGGGAATGGGACTGCAAGGGTATACGATTCAAATATTCAAATAAAGATGCATTTACAAACAAAAACACATGTACAGCATTAGCATTGTACTTTTTCAACATTCTCAGACCTAACCTGCTCCACAAGGAAGCATCATGATCATGATGTGTCCATTAATCACTTAGCGCCGCCTCTCTACTATTATACACTTCCCTCTTGCCATTAGCACCAAGTTTCTTTCGTATCACCACACTATCTATTTCTTTTAATCTCTTTCACTGCATAATTGTGACATGTCCAATAAACTGCCGACACCTGGCAGTTATTTTTCCCACAGTAACAGAACAATAATGTATGATGTGAGGGTGGCCGGTGAGGCAACGTCGCCGTTTCAAACACATCAATTCTCGTGATGGAAGACTTGAATACTCCACTGCTTCAAACGCCTTATTCTGCTCATGATTCTACAATCCCATTGTTGAACGCAACCCATAACTAACTTTTTCTGCAATGCCAATACAGTTACTTTTCCATTTTTTTATTCTTTTCTCCCTTCGGGTCTCTTTCGATTAATACTTGCATGTCTCAAAAATACGTTGAATTGTTTTAGGAGAATTTAATTACTTTAGTTTTCACACTTAAATCTCAAACCACACATTTGTTTACAAAATTTTATTTGTATTTTGAATCAAAACCATTTTTTTTTCAAATAAGAGTTTTATTTTTTATTTTTTGATAATGGCTAATAAGATTCAAACTAGATCATATTAAAAAAAAATTAGAAGACTGCATTAGCCACATTTAACAGAGGCTTCAAAAGAAACTGAAACAGAAGAACAAAAAAGATAAAAATCCCTCAAAGAAACTTTAAAACCTAAAAAGAGATCTAGATAAAAGCATACAATGATTTACCAACTAAATGAGATAAATCAAAATATACTATTGGAACTTCTGAAATCGTTTCTTTATTCATTCTCAGATCATATCAACAAGTGTTAGCACAGTTTGGCCGATAATGAGTTTAATTTTCTCTAAAATCACAAGTAAATTCTAAACTCTTTTAAAAGAATGAAAATAAAAAAAAATAACAACAACCCAAAAAACAACAAACAAAATAAAAAACTTACAAAGAAACAAAAGTTGAAAACAAAAGTCCAGAAAACAAAAAAAATAACTTACAAAAATATAAGATCTAAAAACAAAAACTTACTAAAAAGAGATGAAAACTTTCTACATAAAGAAGATGAAAACTTCTACAAGGAGAAAACGAAAACTCTTATAGAAGAGAGTTTAAAAAAAGAGCTAACAAGAAAGAGGAAAGGAGATAGGAGTTGCTCTCAAACAACTCTTACCAGAAAGGAAGCAAATAAAGAACAAGCAATTGAAAGAGAGAGAAAAAAAATAACCGTCTCAAAACACTTTCTCCTTTTTACAAAATCATGAGTTTTGAACATGAATTACCGACATGCAATCATTTTTAACTAACTAATTTAAAATCAAGTTTACTCAACTCTAATTCAAAATATGGTGTTTGATGAAGCAGCGAAATGGACAATATTATATAGTCAAACTTAACTTTTCTATTGAAACAGATAAATTAAAGCTTTACGTATTCTTTCTCTTCATTGTAATTTAAAATTTTACGTTTAATGCGTGTTTCATAAAAATCATGATGGGCCTATGAAGTTAAAAAAGCTGTACGCATTGCGAAACTTGTATGTTTTAGTTGTGTTTGCGCCTGTTGATGTTGCAATTATACGTAATATATTTGTGTTTTGATTGAGAACGTATCATCCTTTCCCTGTAAGTGGTGTCACTTCAAATTCAAATAAATTCAATGAACTTTGTTTTCTTTGGAGCACCGTCGACCTCGAGAGCTCAAATTCATCTAACCTAGGGCTAGCGTGTTTAACCCTATTCTCCTCCATATAATGTAAACAAATATATATACAGATGCTACTCCCTCTTCACGAAAAAAAAAAAGTAAGGCACACAGCAAGCGAACAGATAACTTGAGGCTTTGCGTGTATATGATTAGTCTGACAATTAAGGGATTTTGTATTAGTTCGATAACTCCAAATCTGTACGAGATATGATTAAATAACAGCAAGCGGACTGATGGAGCCATAACTATTAGAATTATGTATGCAAACAGGAGAAGAAGAAAAGAGTATCCAATTTCAACCAAAATTGCATCAGTATGAAAATTATGATGTCCACGCATATGGGATCTATGGTCAAAGTTCACATATTTAATCTTTTTTTTTTCCTTCCCTCCTGTCGTACATCACTGAAGATATGCTAAGATCTCTGCAATTTTCAATTTGTCTGATATCGTCATTAACTCTTAAACTTTTTGCCAGTAATTAATTTATTTGTCATTATTGTGGTTTGGATCGGATCGATGTCTGATCCTAAATAAAAACTCCATTAGTTATGGCCACAGGTTCAAGAATATATATATTATATTAAAATTTCATTAAATCACATAGAGAAATAAAAGAAGAAAAACGGACTGCATTTATGGATAATGCATGACCACGTTTATGACAAAGGCTCGTTCGAGTTTTCACTTTTTAATATATTACCAATCAAACGTATGAGATCTCTTAAAGTTCGCCCGTTCAATTAACTTAGCATCAAAGCTCAAGAATGCCTTACCTTTTCAATTTTGAGGATAAATTTTATAGTATTCATCATATATATATGGACCACTTTAAACATAGAAAATCTGATATCCTTTCTGAAAGTTAACTCATGCGAAAAGTAGCTAATAAAGTGATCGGACACGTCCTTTAAAAACCTCAGAAATATTTGAATGGGATCGAGATAATAATAATTTAATTCACATAAGGTATACCCAAACACAAATCTTTTCATATTTGTCGCGATTAGATAGTTCATATTAAAAAAAAAAATTAAACCTTATAAGATATTTTAACCTTCTAACATGAAATAAATAGTTGCAATAAAAATCATATTTTCTTCACGAAGATAAGAGGATCCACTCTCGAGTTCGGCAAGACAAGCAGAGACCAATATGAGCCTTAATTTGTTTTTAACATATTTTATGTATATCAAAGTTATGTGCCTTATATATATAATAAAATTTGAAATAGAATCTCGCAAATCATAATGTTTCTTCCCTTGGCTGAAGTCACGGGCTATCATCAGTGATGTACAAATTTTATTTAATCTCACACCTCCCAAGAAAGAAAGCCTTCTTTTTCCCTTTTATTGAATTGGAGATTAATTAAATTAATCATCCACACCCCCAGATCAAAAAAAGGAGGGAACGACAACAAATTAGTATTTCCTAGGAATAATGAATGATCAGACTACAAATTAAGGAACATCACAATTCTGGTAATTCCTCAGCTCCGCTGTAAACATTGTACCAAAAGTCCATGCTAAAGCCATCGCACATAATCGATGTAGCAGCAGCAGGCGAGAATTGGAAAGGAAAGTGATAGTCTTTATGATCCGCAGACAACACTTGGGACCAGAAATCCTCGTCCAGTGCCTCCACAAGGTTGTTGTTATTCTCGCTGGTGGAGATGTCATTAGTTGGAGTGACGCAGTTGTTATGTTCGTTGTGAATGTCAGTAGTGTTGGAGAGGGTGGAGACGTCACTAACACTGGAACACTGTGGAGGAGAGAGTGGGCCATAGTGTTGGGGTTTCACATCGTCACTCACGAGGTGGTGTTGTTTGGAATTGGAGGAGTGGATTTGGTTTGGATTTCGTTGTGTGTGGTGGTCCTGTGGAAGCCTCTTCTTCAAGTGGGTGTGCCACACATTTTTTATCTCATTGTCTGTGCGTCCCGGCAACCTAGCTGCTATGGCTGACCATCTGCTTCATTCATTAGCACACAACAGACAACACATAATAATGTTTCACATTAGTTTCATGATTTTGATTAGGGCGAGCCAGGGCAATAAACAAAAACTCTTGTAAACATTTAAACTACACCAAATATTGCTACTATAATCTAACATTACTAATTTATTTAAAAATTATTGGAATATAATTTTAATTATATGTGTTCAGAGACAATATCTTAAGTGAATTATTCAGAATTCTTAATCTTTAAATAAACAAATGTGCCGTAGCTCAGTTAATTAATACTATATATATGCTTATTTATATAGCATTATATATGCACTGACCAAGGTGCCAGCCTTTCATTTTTGTCCTAGAGAGTTTTAAAGGGGGGAAAAAAGAAGTGTGTTTTTCTAATGGGCACGTGAAACTGCAGCAGCGACTGAAGAATCTTTAGCAGACCACGGTATCCATCTCATCATGATTTGCTCTGAGCAAAGATAGGCTTTAATTAAACGACTTTAATTATATTATTTGAGCAAGAAGGAACGAAGAAAGCTTCAAGGTTAATCCTGTGATGCGTTTGAGTTTGATGTGTTAGTTATGTTACAGAGCTTGAAGCTTTATTAGAGTGCTGGGTTTCGTTTGATCTGTAATATTAGTATAATTAACAATAAAAAGGAAGTGAGAAAGAAGATAATACCTGTTTCCCAGCGTTTCATGCAACTTGATGATGTTGTCTTCTTCTTCTCTGGTAAAGTTCCCCCGTTTGATATCTGGCCTCAAATAGTTCGTCCATCGCAGTCTGCAACTCTTTCCACACCTCAACAGCCCTAATGCAAAAGAAAAGAGGCAACTTCATTAAACACAAAACTCATCAGAACTAAAAGGAAAACCAAAGCTGAGTTCTCTGGTTTTGTTGGGAACAGAGAAATATATAGAGGTTGGGTTAGGTTTAATTGTTACCGGCTTGTTTGGGAAGGGCTCGCCAATTACTGTGGCCATGAGTTTGTATATAAGTGATGAGGATTTGATCTTCCTCAGGAGACCATGGTCCTTTCTTCAGTCCCATTTTCTCGCAGCAGGGGGCTCTCACCATGTTTCTGACTTGTTCTCTGCCTCTGCCAGCCTCTGCTAATATCAAACAGAGGGGTATGTATGTATGTATGTATGTATGAATGTCTATGTCGTGTTTATAAGCAAAATAACAACAACCTTGAAACCTTAAACTCCAAGTGGAAGCCTTCAATCTCACACGGGCTATGCCTATGCTTGCTTTTTATATAAGAGCACGTACGGGCGTTCAGTCCTAGAGCAGCATGTTTTAGATTTGTTGAGGGTGGGTCACTGGGTGTGTCTATGTCCTCGTGTGTGGTCAAATAAAACGTGGGATTTACCTAATTATTAACATGCTTGTCAATGTTCCAGTATATATGAATTGAGTGTGATATCTCAAGTTCATGCACTTAATTTCACGCTTTTGTTATCTTCAAATCCTCTATTCATGCCACTTCTCGCTGTCTCCCCCCACCACTCCACTCCCACTTCACTATATCTCTTCTTAATTAATTACTACCTGTAATTTAGGTCTTCTCTTGATTAATTAGAAGCGCAATCCAAGTAGTATTTCCTCCCTCTGCTTTGACAGAAGATATGTTAATTCAAGAATATACTCTATTGGGGTGAATAAAGTTTATGTAATTTTCCCTAAAAGAAAATTTGTTCTTTAAAATTTATTAGGGTCCACTAATTTTTAGAGTCACGTTAAAAATCTTTTTCAACAAATAACTAATAAAATAATACAGAGAGAAGGAAAGAAAAATGACATCATGATTTATAGTAGTTTGGAAGAATTACAAGGATTCACATATATTTACTCCTCACAATATATAGTTATGAGTATTTTATTAGGGAAATAAGATCATCAATACAGAGTAACCATATTAAGGCTTAACCTCCAACTTTTATACTACCTAGTAGCAACCTTCATTCTAGGTCAACAAGACCTTGCTTTTACACTTTACTAGCTAAGACTTTATATGTCCCTAACAAACGTACACAAGAAATCTTCTCAACAGAAAGACGTAGCTCGACAGCTTTTACTCTACACCAGCCAAATACCCTACTAGGTACTTGCTACCAGTCCTCACATAGACAGAGAATACAAAGTACAAAAGTATTGTTTCAGTTCACTCACTAATAGGATAGAGGGCAATCTCACTTAGAGAAAAATAAATAATGCAAATATCTCTCACACAGGGAACAAAGAGTTATAATAGGCGTATGATTACACAAGAACTCTTTTTGTCAGCTTCAGTGTATTAAAGTTGTTGCTTCTGCCTTTTATACCTTCCCAAAAGATAACTGTTTGTGGAAAACTCTCCTTATTAATTGTGAGAACAAATCCTAATTGAAATCGTCACTTGCTTCCTTAACTGGTATCTCGCGCCAGATATGAAAATAAATGGTTATAGCTTGAATGTACTTTGATTGCATTTTATTTTGACGATGATTCTTTCTTTCTTTGATTTGATTCCATCCCATCTATATAGATTTCGTTAATTAATGCGTGATAATCCTTCCTTGATTTGTGACTTGAATCATATGTAGTTTGTCTACTCTAGTATTAAATGTGCCCAAGTTACCAGGGTCCACATGGATTTTCAAAATTAGAAACTTGATTTAGCAAGGTATTTTTTAATTTAATTCTAATTATTAGATACTTATAATTTAAGTACTACTTAAATTCACTATTTATGCGTCCGGCTTGCCTATTAAGCCTAATACTATGTTAAACCTTGCAGGCTGTCCAATTGAAGTGTCTGGTGGAGCTCCATATATATAACAACAGACAAGTCAGACTCCTCATCATATACGTAATATGACAACTTTAACTTATTTGTAAGTTCTATGAGACTGACCTAATAATTAACCCAAGTAACTGGCACTTGGTACTCATGGATATTCATATAACCCATACAGCGTGGTCTGCATAATCACAGTTTATGAGAAAACGAACATAACGGAAAGATTCACTGCAAGAATATTATAAAAACACAACAAACGAATTTCATTCTCATAAATACTACATATGACATTGCTCTTAGTTATTTTTTAGATTAAAATCATCAATATTTAAAATTTGCCAACTCTAACTATCATGATTCAAACCCAATTAGACAAGAGAGATATTAAGCTTACATTACATCATCATTTACATAACCCACAAAACACATGGAAATTTTTTTTAATCTTTTATTGTTCTGTATATGCACTTGCGTATTGCAGACCAAAACCAATAATAAATTAATACCTTATACTCTGAAGTACACTTTTTTGAATTAGAAAAATTATTTCAGTCTTGGTATGCGATTGCATTTGCGTCGAGCAATCTCAAAAAGAGGTCAAGAAAAGAGGCTAGTCCCAAAGTCTGTAATAAATTTATTTTTCAAGAAAAAAATAATAATAATAATACAAGTGGTAGGCACTTTTGGTGAACAAACAAAACAAAGCCAAAGGACTTTTGGGCCATGGGAGATCCCATATTGTTGACAACCTCAAAATAAATTGTCTAAATTACCGTTTGTGTCACCAAGTATTGAACAAGATCTAAAAATTTTAAACTTAAAAAGGAAAATTAAATTTTGGGAGGACGAAATATCATATGAATTAAAAGTTATAATACTCTACCAATTTTTTTTCACAATTTAATATTATATATATTTTTTAAAAAAAAAGTAAACTCTTTCAGATATCATAATCTTACATTAAAAAAAGTATAAATTTATTTTATATCAAATTTAGTAGATGTAATTAACTGAATACTAAATATTTTTGCAGAGAATTCCCGATGATCACAAATGACGTCACTTGCTAACTAGTAATTAGGTGAAAAGCATATATATATATATATATATATGGTAGCACACTTTCAAGATAATTGACTGTAGTTTCCACAATGTCCATAAATTACATATTGCAATGAATTTAATATGCATGACAAGTCCAACCCCACTACTACCAACATGCATTAACTTGTAAAACAAGAGACACAAGAAACTCTAAGGCACAAATGATTGAACTTATATGCTGACTTATAATTATGCCTTTTGATCCTTTCACAGTGATTTTACTTGACTTCTAAGCTTTCAATGATTTACACACACACACACACACACACACACACACACACACACACACACACATATATATATATATATATATGTATGTATGTATATGTATGTATGACTATACAATTTGAATAACCCGTTTTTCCTAGTTAAATGTATTAAGACCTAATTAATTATGACTCAGTAAAAGCCACATTATCTTGCCTCTGCTAATTCTGGCTGCCTTCTAATCTATGTAAAGCTTTTTCCACAGATCAAGACTGAATGGGCTTAAAGTAGCATTAATAGTTTAAATATGGCTTTATCAACTAAAGCGAGATATGAATCTGGCATTTGAAGAAGAAAAAGATACCATATGTTTAATTATTCTAAAAGTGAATTTCCGATAGACTATAGATCTTACTTTGTATTTTCAGATCTCAATGCTCATCTGCTACAGTCCTCCATGGCTGAACACATTTGCAAAATCGTAAGTTAAATTATGAACTTTTGAGCATTAACTTCTTTTTTTTTTTTTTTAGATTCACTACTTTATCATTCACAGTGCGCGGAGAAATTATTCAAGCATAATGTGACATTAGATATCTTGAATTATTTAAATTCACTATTTTATCATTCAAAAGGGCTAGAGCCTCCTATTTCTATGAAACTATTAGATCAACTGATCTAATAGCTCTCATTCTTTAAGTATTTAACGTTAAAAGAATGAAAATTATCAAATCAACTTCTGTAATAATAAGAGACTCCAACACCTCACGTATTTGTCATTGTCACTATTATCGGTCTCTGTCATTATATTCATATGAAGAATAATTTAAGACACGAGCTTATTATTAATCTCAAGATAACTATTTAATTTAGTAATACTACATAAGGAATTAATACTATTTGAACAAATTTTCATCAATTGACCCGAGTGTAATACCTCCAATACTATTGTTCATTATGTGTAGCAGTAAAATATAGAGTAAATATAAAAATTTGTCCCTCAAACATAATTTTTTGTCATGTCATCCTTAAAATTTAAATGTTGAATAAGTTAATCTTTATAAGTTACAAATTTAGTATAAATTAATTTTTTTATAAAATTAAATTGTACATTTATTTGAGATATTAAATAAATAATTATGCCTAATAAATCCATAATATTTAGAGGTTAAATTGTATGAAATTAAACATTTTAAGGACTAATCAATCAATCAAATTAAATTGTACATTTATTTGAAATATTAAATAAATAATTATGCCTAATAAATCCATAATATTTAGAGGTTAAATTGTATGGAATTAAACATTTTAAGGACTAATCAATCGATCAAATTATTTTTAAGGGATTAATTTGTTAACATAATCAATATTTTGAAATCTTAAAGCTACAAGAAGTAAAATTTTTGCAGTACCAAATTTTTAATAAACAATTAAAAAACTCCAATGGATAGGCTCCCGCCGACCCAGACATTCATTATCGATGGCGTAATTATTTGGTCAGCGAAGCACATCTTACTACCTGAGGCGTGTAAAACTGCAAGTGCAGCTAACATTTTACATTATCTAATAATGCATATATATGAATCACATTTCCCACTAAAAGTGAAAGAAAATAAGCGAGATTTCATTTCAACATCTCTTCTAAATAAATGTCACTAAGAAATCATTATTGACAGATCTACAACATTCAAGGAAATTATTGAGAAAGAGGGGCCAAAAGAAAAAGTAAGAAAACAGAAAACAAGGGGCTAAAAATGTTTTCCTCTTTCCTTAATCTAGATTCTGGACAAACATATTAAGTACAATTTTTGTAATTATTACACTGGATGCTTTCCTCAATACATGCATATGCAGCCACAGAAATGGGTGAAACCTGAAGGCAATACAGCATTAAGTTAACCCTATAATGCAAAGCGGCTCCCAGCTCCATCCAGAAAACGATCAGTATGCCACCCTTTGTTCTGTAATTCTGTTAAAAATACAGGGAAGACATCATTCATTTTCTCATAGGCCTCTTGCAGGGCTCTGGCACTGAGCTCTGGAGAGGACTTCTCCATTTGTGCAGCATATGCAGCAACCAGCCACCCTCTCAATGCGTCTTCCCCACTTGCATCCTGCTCCAATACCATGTCAATGCATTCACCCCCACCATTTAAGAGAAACTTCTCCTCAGGGAACACTTGTATAAATTCTTGAACCCTTGAAGGCTTAATCACCTTGTGCAAAGCCCTACCCACCCTTACCTTTCCGGCATCTTCTATGAGTCGCCCAGGAAATAGCAGATCTTCTTTGTATCTAACATCAGCAGGGCTTGATACATTTCCTGCCTAATTTAGATTACATTCAACAGTCAAATGCCATTTCTCAGGTAAAAATTAGAAAAGAAAACAAGGGAGTGTTAAATCCAGACTAGACCTTAAGAAAATCAGCCACAACCATTGCAGTTCTTTGTGGATTCAAGGTATTGACAGGAGTTGCTCTCATTTCTTCAACCACACTGTATATATGTACAATTGAAAGAAGAGGCCCCACAACCAACTAGCAACAAATGTTTCAGCATCCATCAGTTGGGAATCACCACTAAAATTAATACTTCTCATAAAAATGTGTCACGGGAATTAATTATATCCCTAGAATACAAACTAAACGCAGATATTTGCTTTCATAGTAATGATTCTGATTCAAAATAAACAGTCTCTATGGCATATGTCCTGCCGCATGACAACATAAGGAACATCTGATTTATAATCTAGCCACCTCAATAGTTAACCAAAAAATATGTCCCATTTCTGAGATATGCTCAGTTTTTTTTGAGATTGCATACCCCCCGGGGCCTTTTTAGATTTTGTATTTGCTATTTCTATTTGATATCCCGTTAATAGGTTGATGAAGCCCAATTATCATGAAATTGAGTGCTGCAAACTTACCATGTTGAGAAAACCCATTGGAAAGAGAACTAAGGCCTTGACTTATTCGTGCTATCTAGAGATACAGTCATTAAACTTGCATAACCAGTCTTCTTCAAAGGTCCCATCCCAACCTTGGCATTGGATTCAGATAGTTATAACCTTTGGGAGTAGTCAAATTTCTTGGTGCAGCAGGGATGGCAAGAACCATATCTATAATATTCATATACCTATACCTAATAGAACTTTTAGTGTCTCTGCTCACACACCCACCACCCCAAATTTGAAAGATCTATATTTGTTTATTATAATTATTTCTTAAAGGCTTTAGCACAGACAAATCACCTGCACTTACTCTGATGCAATATGCCACTGAGAACTAATGCACAAAAAAAAAAAATCCAGATATATAGTCCAATTCGATAAAATTTCTGTAATAAAACTCCCAGTTTTTACCCCATTGCAACTTGTTTTCATCTTTAGGTGACATTAGAAAGTGATTACATAGATTGTCAGCACCAGTCTAATAATATAACAATAAAGCTCAAGAAGAAACCAATGTAGTTTATACCTTTCCTTGCATTGATGTACATACAGTAGATGCTAACTGAATTCCAACTCCAATTCCAACAACATTGAAGAGAGTTGAAATAGCCTCCCCTTTAGCAAATAGATCACTAAGATTTCCTTCTTTTGCAAATGAAGAATATATAGGTAATCTTGTTGCTCTTGCTGCAACAACGGCCATCCCCTGTCAATTCCATTATAATAGAAAGAGATCTTTAACGTCAAAGAATTAAGGAGTTCCCATTCCCTGTATAAAATAGGAAACAAACAATTATTTCACTCGAATGGGACACAAAAGTTCCATATAACCGCGTACCTTTGCAAAATTGCCTAAGCCTGCCATTTCAAGAAAAAGATGTGGGCACAAGGGAGAAACCACTTCCAAGCCAGCGCCTAAATCATAGAGCACATCAGCTGCAAGATCGGAGGGCTTATTGCAGTCAGGCACCTTATGAATGTGTCAAATAAAAGCAATCATCATAAGAAAAAGGTTCTAGCCAAAAGATATAAACCAAAAATTCTCCAACGTTTAGGCTCTGAATCCATTCTTGCACCCAAATTGCTGCATATTAGCTTTCCTACATGTTGCATTCCATCCTTTAAAATCTGGATGTAAAAGCAACACCAACAAAATACAGCTTAAATGGATGCCATCATTACTAGTCTCAGAATCAGAATTGTCAATTGCCAAGTAGTATCAAATTACCCAGCTAACAGCAGTTGCCTGTGCAGGGGTGGGCCGCAAGCCTGCAGCAAATAGCAGTGACTGCAGAAGAATAAGCATACAGACCACAGACAATCACTTCATACTCTATTATGCCATGAAGGTCCATTTGTCAAAGATTTCAAAAAAGCACAAATTTATTCATGCAGATAAAATACAAGGAGGAAAACAAGTATGAATTAAGAGAATTTTATAATTTGTTTGATCAAGCAAGTAACCATATATGCCAAAGCCATGAAATTATTTCTGGTTACATGCTTTACTAACGTTTTTTAGTCATCAGAACAAGACCTGGGTTGAAAGCACTGATAATGCTGCACTTGTAAGGTGCTGAAGTGCTCGAAACTGTGTATATCTAAGGTAGCCTTCATTCACACTGCAAAGCAAATTATAAGTCATCAAGCTTCCTTGTCTAAGCCATCCAGCCCATCCCTATGATCTACGACCTATCAGGAAACAATTAACAACCTATAAGGATATCCTGAGGGGAAAAATTTATTCAGGAAAGACTCAACCATCCTGTGGTATACTGGTCTGGAGTCATCAACAAGCTTTACCTACAGAGAGACCAAAACATCTGTTAGGGTGATGAAAGCGAAGAAGTACTTGAACAAACACTTTCAAGAAAACTTGAATTGAATAAAGATCAAATATTATACAACAATTCACTTTCAAGACTATCAAAATATGTTGATGTCAGAAGTTAAGTCCCTGACACAATTGTAGCTGCTTATTGCTGAACTGTTAATAGTAACAAATCACAGTTTTGACTCCAGCCAAACTAGATGGAAATTCTCCCTCTACTTTTTCTTGTAAAGAACTTTATACCAAAAAAGAAAAGCAAGACAAGCAAAAAAAAATAATAATAATAATACGGACAGCCAAGAAAAATGACAATTTAGCCAAGCAAGACCATTTGCTGCCAGGTGTATAGGTGCTTAATTCACCAGAAGAAAACCTAAAAGAACTGATAAAATACAAAGAATTCAGTAGTATGGCAACTCATGTGACAATTTCCGAAGATAATAAACAGAACTGATGATTCTCAGAATTTTTGTTTCATGAATTTGACCTTAACTACGTTAGACCTAATGTTAGAGATAACATATATCTTCCAACAGATGAACCTCCTAAATTCAGAAAAATAAAATCAATATTATATATTTGTTGTCGATATATAAACCCCCAGTCCTAAAATGCATAAAAATATAACAACATTGTCCTTTCTCGAACGAAGAATGGAAGGAAGGCAAATCCTAAGGTCCTTATCAAGAACCAGCTCCGTGCACAGAGAATGAGAGAACGACAGAGAGTAATGGAATCGAAAACGTACAGAAAGTTGGCCATCGGGTTCAAACTGGAAACGCCGACAAACAGAGCCAGAGGTTTCGAACCAGAATACAGGAACTTCAGGCTCCTTGTCCGGCTTCTTCTTGTACATTTTTATCTTGTCCTTTTTTTTTTTTCAAAATGGAAAAGAAAATGAACACGGAAATTGAACCAGGAAATACAAGAAAGAAAAAAGTGCAGAGAATGATTGGGTGTAGTACATACCAGCAAATCCATGGAGAGAAATTGGTGATAATACTTTCTGTTATTCTCAAAGCGCTGTTTTTCCAAAACAAAGATGAGATCTCGAAAGACTGACAGATTGGCTATAGCCTTGCAGATAGTTGGAAAACAAGAGAGAACAGAGGACTTTGGAGAAGGACGGCTAATTCCAAAAACGACGTCGGACGAGAGCGAACACTTTCACTCCAAAAGTCCGAAGCGTGGAAAGCCGGAAACATATGTACTTGCCCTGACCCTGGTGGTCTGCTTGTTAATTTCACTTTCGTTATTTATGTAAATATTGACTATTGAATATCAGTATTATTTATTTATTATGTAATCTACTTGTTTTAGAAAAGGCGTATAATATATTTTAAATCTTGTATAAGTTAAATATGAAATTTTAAATCAAAATCATTTATTTATCAAAATATAAATAATATTATAAAATTCTTTGATACTATCCAAATTTAAATAATATTTTTTAAATTGTATCTGTTTGAAACTTTTAAATGACAATGATACAGATTGGGACGAATTTCCCGCCCCACACACATATTTACTGTCCTGTCTCTACCCTGAATTTCCCGCCCCACACACATATTTACTGTCCTGTCTCTACCCTTTTACTCTGCAAGTTCTTTTTATTTTGCCCCATCTTCAAATCTGTAGAGAATTTCAGTACCCATCCCACTCCAAAACTATCCTATTGTGTGATTTTTTTTCCAGTACCCAAGCCACAACATTTAATAACATAATTTTTAAACATAACATTTATAAACTATTATTGAAAACATTTAACATATCCTTAATTAATTAACTGAAACTTTAAACAACTTTAAAAGGAAGATTCAGTGAAAGAGCAATATAAGTTGAGGCATAGTGCATGCATTTGAAGAGAAGTTTCTCCAATTTTAGTGAGTAATTAATAAAATTTGTTAGAGCGTAAGCCTCAGCAACAACATCGCCATTAAATCATCCATGACAAATAACCATTCAAAAATTTACAATCATAGAGTGCGTAAGCTAGATTCTTGGTTTTGGGTGACAATTAATGGAACATCTAACCTGAAACTATGGATGACAGCGAGAAGAGACGGCCACAAGGGGGAACGTTAGCGAGATGGCAAGGGCTTTAGGCGACGACGGCGGCGACAACTTCAATTGGCAGGACGGCAAGCAAGAAAGGGAATGGCGGCGATAGTAAAGAAGGGAAAGACAGAGCTGATCTAAAACGATGATCGACGAAGTTGAAGATAAAAGATGGAACTTCAAGAGGCAAAAGAGACGACTGAAAATAAAAATAGAAGAAAAGATTTCAAAGAAACCTTAACATTGGCTAATGGACAATGGCTAACGTCGATGTTAGATTTTTGACGGTGAATGGGGTATAGAGATACAAGATACTGTCATTATTGATGCCTCTATTTTAATAATTAATCTTTCATATTATTTTAAAAATGACCATTTACTTTAGTTAACCCGAGGCTACTGAAAGCTTTTCAATCAGAAAAGTTTAGTCATACATACTGCTGAGGATAAACACGCTAATTAACATCGTTTTCAATCACTATATACACAAAGGATGAATACTACATATGGATATTGGACACCGGATAGAATGTAGGGGGCGTTTGGAATGTGACTTTTGGTTGGAAAGGAAAGCGCCCTTCCAACACTGACTTTTTTTCGTCGTTTAGTGTGACCTACTGTAGCAGTTGGAAACAAAACTTAGAATTCTCTCTTCCTTCAAAATAAGGGTTTTAGCTTCCATCGTATTTTGGATGGAAAACCGGTCATTTTGATGGAAAGCGAAGTAAAATTTCTTATTTGTCCACACTATGTTCATTCAAATTCCAGTCGCCGTTGGAACTTCCAAACTATTTGTGTGGCACTCATCCTCTCCTTTGTGCACGCTTGGTTCTTGATACTACAGCAACCGCCAGTTGACCGGAGGCCACCAGGTTCCTGGTAGCCAGTCGACCGGTTTATTCCGGGCTCTTGGGGTTAGGACTTTGGGGTTAAGTAATAAATTTTTAAGAGCAAAATAGTAAATTATTTTTACATTTATTTTCTATTATCTTTAAAAAATATATAATAATCTTATTTTCTTGCTTTCTTTTCAAGTGCATACCAAACAAGTTTTTTTTCTTTTCCTTCTCCTTTTTCCATTATCTTTTCCTTTCTATTTCTACTCTTTCTTGAATACCAAATGGCCCCGTAGATGTAAACTACAAATAGAATTAAATAAATACTTTTATATATTTTTTAAAAGTCAAAATTTTATAAATTTACAAAATTGTATAACATATGCCAAAAAGACATATTGATAACATCTAAATATATCCTCACATGTAATACCTACTATATTTTTAAGAATTATGATAAATTTATTTTGGAAAAAATAATTTTCCTATCTATTTAATTTTTGTATGTTTGTTTATGCACATTGTTGAAAATGCGGATTTTCATTTATAGATTGTATAAATTGTGAAATATAATGGATGTTATGATATGAAATTTATCCCTTGGATAAAATATGGCTTGAACATAAGTGGAATCTAAAAGAAACTGGGAGAAAAATAACTCAGCCGCCTCGTGATTGTACGATAAAATGCATAATGCCAAACTGAATTATTAAAGTGCATAGTAAACTGAATTATTAAATCGCATAGTAAATTAAATTATTAAAGTGTATAGTAAACTAAATTATTAAAGTACATAGTAAAATGAATATTTTATTAACACATAGTACCCTGACTTCTCTTATAAATAGGCCCTTCCATTTCACTTCTAAACTCACACATTCAGTTTCTCTTCTCTCCTCTCCTCAAAACTTCTCTTACTCCGACGTTAGGGCTTTGAAATTCTAAGTCTTTCTTCCTTAGCCTAGATCCAAGGTAAGGATACTATACCTTTTTCTATGTCTTTCAGATTTTAGAAGTTATTTTCTTAAGTATGCTATGTGGTTGCGGCTTTGGCTGATCTTTCACATCAGAAAAACTGTCTTTAGATACTTATATGTTATTTGATTCTCTGATTACCGAAATAAAATGTAAACTGTGAAGAATACATGTGTAGGAAAGTTCTGGCTAAGAAAAGATTTGGTTTTTAAGTATGTCCATTGCCACCTTCCACTCTTTCCTGGAAACTTACCTGGTGTGCTCTTTTACAGATTGTATTCTCTATTTCTGGTATAAATAGTAACCATACGTATGAATAGTAATTGTACATATGAATAGTATCTATATGTATGAATAGTAATACGTATAGATAATATTTTGGTACAAAAGTAACCCTAACTTTCTATATCTGATCTTCATAAAAATCTCCGTAGCGAAACCTGAAATCCAACTACGTACTCTTCTCTGTAGCAACTAGGAAAAGTGACTTAGATACGGAATTTATGTGAGTGGATGACCTGCTAACTGATTTTATTTACTTTTATTCCAAGTACAATATAAATCCTACCTCATATCGCAACTAGATTCTCTATTCAATGATGATAGCTAGATAATCAAATTTATTGTTATGTTGATGATAATTATGATTGCAAATATATACATGAAATGGTTGAGGGCTTGACCTAAAATACCAATGCATGAAATTATACATATGGAATGGTTGAGGGCTTGACCCAAGATACCAATGCATGAAATTATACACATGGAATGGTTGAGGGCTTAATCCCCCAAGATACCAATGCATAAATACAATGGGAACTGAATCCCTGAACATAAATCGAATACAGAAGTATAGAAACCTTGAATATGAATATAACTGTTCTTATTGTGATTATGATTGTACTTGTGACGCATTTATTATTGCACAGTCATTTAGTCACTGAGTTTTGATGAACTCACTCTCCATGACCATTTTTTTTAGATATAGTGGAGGTGAACGAAGAAAATCCGTAGGAGAATTAGTATTTCTCGAAGATACTTTTCATGTTATCTGGAGGGCTTATGAATCCAAAAACTTAGGAATACTCTGTAATCTCTATAGGTCACCTAGGCTTAAAAAATTGTATCATACTGTATGATATTTGGCTTATGTTTACTGTTTCACTATATTGAATTTTTTTATATGTATATATGTAAAAATATCTTTCCTGAAAAATTATGTTATGCATTAGTACTGATCAGAGATTTTATGAAATACTAAGAGGTATACCCTTGAGTTTATAGAGTTTCTCACATACCCTAAATTGGGGTGTGACATCACCCATTTACAGCCCATATTGATGAAGTGGAGGATTTCAGCATAGAAAAAAAGAACTGAGAGAAGGATGTGAGGTTCAGAGGAAAACATAAATGAGGAAGAGCCAAGAGCGTCAGTGAAAAAATTTGAAATTTGAAAATTGGCTATTGCTTTGAGGTAGAAATACAAAGCCAAGAAGGTACCGGCCTTTCACACACGTGCTAATTCAATTCCAGTCAACAACAATTTACTCAAAGCCAGGTGGTTAGTAAGCACAAGATGATTACAGTCAAAATCGAATTACAAAGCCAAGTGTTTAGGAATCCGCGAATAAGCATAGTTTGAATCTGGTGTCATGTAATACTGGCAAAATTTGTGATTGCTGACCAAAATGAAATTACAAACCATTTAATGCAGTCAAAATCTTTAGGTCTAGTATGCAGTCAAATCCGAGAACAAGCAGAGTTAGGAGTTTGGCCATGTATGCAGTCAAAAATTCAAAAGCAATACATAACAGGTCTAGTATCCAGCAAAAAAGTAACGCACAAATCAATATAGAACACGTTAGCATGTTAGTAAATAACATTTAGGTTCAAGCCATCATGGCATAACAGGAAAGCAGTGCCAAAGGGAAGAATACATAGAATTACACCATCAAAATGGAAAGCGAAATGGAATCAACCAATCAACACCATCTTGTAATAAATGCTGTGTTTCTTTGGTCGAATTGCTTTATAATATATAAGATAAGATAAGATAAGAAAATAAGAAGATTAATAATTTATATATGAGAAAGAAGTGGAAAAAAAATCATATATAATTAGCAAAGTATAATTCTATTAAAAGAAATTTACTTAATTTTATTTAATACTTCCTTATAGTTGAAATATAGTCTGGCTTGTTGGCTTCTACAATATGTCAATAGAAATTACAAATAAATCAATTTTAGGCTTATCGGACCTTTTTTTTTTTAGTGCTCCTTTGATATTCCACAAAAGAAGCCACCTTTACTATTTCAGAACATGGCGCACTAATTGAAGAATCTGACAATGATAGAAAATGAAGTAAATATTCGGAAATTCATAGCCACACGTAGAAAACTACATTTAGAATATGGTGGATCGAGTGACAAATTCAAGCTCTTAAACTCTCATGGATTTCAATTCTCTGATCCTTCATAATTCATAACAATGAATAGTAACTATAGTTAATTTATATTCATATATATTACTAATCATCAATGCAAAAATGCACTAAGAACAAAATCAGTAAAATGTCCATATGCATATCTAATTGCAAGAATATGAAGGGAAAATTTGGGTATAAAATAAATATGGACATGTAAATAGAGATATGCACAAATTTGAATCAGGTAGAAGCTTGCTCACTTTAATACACCACGAAGATATAACATTCAAATGCTGAAATTTCGATTAATGGAAGGATGATTAAGAAAAGTAGTATAAGAATACAACAAAATTGACTACCATATGCCCACTCTAGTCAACAGAACTCCTGTCATGATGGTTCCTGGCAAAAAGTCTAGTGTGATGGCGCTTCTGAACAACCATAAAAAGTGACAGGAGGCTGATAATTAGGCTCCAGGGATGCACATGCCTGAAAAAAAGCAACAGGAAAATGAATGTGCTGATGCATATAAAGAATTCAAGATCGCAGACCAAGAAAAACATTTTTTTCCTTGCGGATAGCATCAAGCTCAAACAGTAAAACTTGATAAAACTGCCCCTCACTCACGCCATCCCTGAAAAAATGTATATATATCATATTGGAGAAAAATAATCAACTGCGTCACTAAGGTTTGATATAATGTAAAGCTACCTGAAAAAAATAATGCCCTATGGCTTCTGACTTGTGGCCCTCCAAAAGACTTGAAAAGTACTGTTTTATTTAAAGGTTTTGGTCATCACCTGGATACTGCAATATAGTGCTCAAGATGCCTCTGCACAGGCTTTCAGAGCGATTGCAAGGAATGGTTGCTTGTACAAATTGGAAAGGGTATGCTGCTCTACACGTATCTGTTGTAAAATGATTGATCAGGATCTATATTTGTTTATTCTTGACAAG
Organism: Biancaea sappan; assembly: GCA_037074585.1. Taxonomy (NCBI): domain Eukaryota; kingdom Viridiplantae; phylum Streptophyta; class Magnoliopsida; order Fabales; family Fabaceae; genus Biancaea; species Biancaea sappan. The sequence continues at coordinate 47,725,027 of CM073496.1, read as the reverse complement.
TTTTTGATGATATATAAGCTTTTTTTTTTTTTTTCCTTTGAGCAGACTGGTCGTGCCCAGTGGGATATTGTTACTCCCTACAACGGAAAAACTGCAAGTATTATGCATCTTCTACTTGGTTTATTGCTGAGATTGAAAAGGTGAGATTGATTAGCATTTTCTTTTTCTTTTTCCATCTTGAGTCTGTTTCTACCTAATCCTATTTTTGGTGATGTCTATTTTTCATTATGATTTTAGACTCTCACTTCATTTAAAAGCACAATTTGTGGGTTTATTACGGAGTTTTTCTATGCATGTTGATGCTAACAAGTATTTTGTTGTGTTATGTGTTTTAGTAGTGACAACGACACTAAGGAGGCAAATTCAATAACAGTTTGTTTTGCTAATTATATATGAATGTGGGGTACAAGGAAATATATATTTAATAATATTAAGTAAATTTCTTTTCAATTATATGTGATAGAAATATACTTTGTGAATTTCTTTTCATTTCTCTCTCATACATATAAATAATAAATTTCATATATATATATATATATATCAATTTACAATTCACTCAACAATAATGAATTCCTAAAATAATTTTTAATTGTGTTAGAAATTTATTTGATTTCATAGGTTTTTTTTATTTATTTATGTTCAAACAATGTAATAAGAGCAATATAATGTTCACAGGATGAATGTAATCAGCTCATACCTTTCACTTTATTACACACAATAAGAAAGTGAGCATTCAAAACAACATTGATAAATTCTCTCTCCCTCTCTCTCTCTCTCCCCCTCTCCCTCTCTCTCTCTCTGCCTTCTTGCACCCACCATGAGAAGAAAGAAAGCTCTCTGTCTTCTTGCGCCCACCATGAGAGGAAAGAAAGGGAGTCATTGCATGTGGAGATCCACCAATGGAAGTGCTTGGGGATATCTGCTTCGTCTTTTGTTTCTTTTTTTTTTTTTTAATTTTTAAAAGACATGGCTTTAGGAAAAAGGGATAATAATTATAGAGAAGGCATGCTGTCTGTAGAGATATAAGCAGAGAGAAAGAACTGACCTTCCATCTCCATGGATTGAAGTGTTGAGCTTGGTCCAAAAGTGAAGGATCAGATGCACGGCTGCAATCACTGGAAGGACTACTTTCCACCCACATGGAATGTCATAACCTTTCAAGCACAAAAGAAATAAACATTTTCAACACCAAAAGCCATTTTGGGTTTCCGACGACACCTAAACCTACTTTCTTCCCTTTTCCACAAAACAAAATTGTTTTCCTTTCTCAACTTTGTCAAAAGAATTTGAAATATCTTCCTACCTTTGTACCGAACATCTTTCAGAGCCTTCCTGTGAAGGAACCTCATAACATTTCCCAGCCGAAGTGTCTTGTTCACAACCTTCTTGACGATTTGCTTCGATTCTGATAGAGTGCAGTCCACGTGGCCTTGGTGCTCCGCCAGGAATTGCCGGAGTTGGTCGACGGTGATGCAGGAGCTGGTGCGGTTAGTCATTGATGATCGGCGAGAGTTGAAACAAAATAAAATGCAGAGAAAGCAAGCAAACCAAAGGTACTGATGGAAGTGGAAGGTTGAAGAAGGAACTCCATGTCGCTGCATGTGATCAGATCCACCATGAATGCATATATCTTTGCTACCCACCTCGCATGGCTGAGAAAGTTCTGCTTGATTTTATCTGAGTTGGTGCCTCTATTTTAATAATTAATCTTTCATATTCTTTTATAGAAAATATTTTATATATATACATACAGGGCGGGTTTGAGGTGGGGATTACATTTTCGAAAAATCTTTGAACTTGTTTTATTTTTCAGTCAACTGCTAGATAATTCAGCTCAAACAAGTCGAGATATCCGGAGTTTGGATTGAAATTGCCATCTCTAACTTACAGCAATTTATTATTGGCATGGTAAGATGTAGTAAAAAGAGCAAAATGTTCTACAGCAATAGATTTTTTTTTTTAATTTCTCATCTTTAATTATCATCACCTAATACAAAAATAAGAGGAAATCACGTGTAACGCATGGCAGTGACCCTTTTTTTTCCTACAATATCTTTCACTAAAGGAAGATTTGTTTAATAAATTATTAATTACTAAATGTGAACACTCCATTCTTTGTTATGAGACAATATATAACCGTACATATCTTTTTGAAGATTCTCCGAACCTATATCTCGTTACTCAGTTAAAAGTTAAAATATCCGATCCAAACGAGACAAAGCAGGACAGATCAGCCAAGTACGAAGTCAAATTGCCACCCCTACTCCTTTTACCCTTAAGAAACACTCCTTTAATTCAAATATTGATTCACACCCAGTAACACTAGTTCTTCTATAATTGTATAAAGTGAATATTTTAATTATTAACAATTCAGTAATAAAATGGCTAGTGATTAGACCAAGCACTATGTAGTATCATCTCTTTATCCTTAACCCAATTCAGTGATAATTTTCGGAGCACTACTATTGACTTCTCTTCAGCTCCAGACTGCGTGAAACAGGAGCTACCATCTTTCTGGGGACAAAGGGCATTTTTCTTGGATAGACTGCAGTCCCTGGATTCCCGCCACCCGAACAATGACCAAATTGCCATCATCAATTTTAAAGTGTCACAACAAATTATATACGTCTAACAAGAAATCGTATAATTATGGTTTTCATTTTTTTTATTTTTCATACAAGCTTACAGAAAACGCAAACAATTCACATCAATAAGTACATGTCTTATAAACTCCCATTAACTTGCCAACCCAAAAAAATGGGCAAGAGAAACTTCTACCGTATGCCAGATCTCCATTACCGGATCGTATCAGGCCTTTGCTACAACGTGAGAAGTATATGGGCATTTCACCTGAGAAGTATCAGATCCATAACCATCAGGACTTGTATACAATATATTACAAAGAATGCAAAGCAGATAATCATAGAGCACCAAATGCCCATACGTTCAGTTTGAATGCAATTTTTTTTTTCAGGCCCTTGGGGTACACGAAGGTTTAACTGAAAGGTGTATCAGCATTTTCAATCACAATGTCAAGTCAGGATCATCTTCATAATCAAAATCTTGTTCACTAGAAGCCCTGATTCTCTTTGCATCTCTTGGCCCGCCTCTTCCTTTCTTTGGTTTGCCCCTGTCACGTACATGCTAAGTTTTAAGATCAAAAATACACTTTGACTTTATACTGCACATGTTTGCTAAAATTGGTGGAATACAAGTAACGACATATTAGTAAATTACTTACTGTCCATTAGCATAAATTCCACCTTTTGAACGACCTGGACCAAAATCTGATCTCCCATCTGAGATAAACACAAGAGGATGAAGAGACAATAATATTCATGCCAGGAAAATTATTAACATGTATGCGTATATGATCTCACCATCTCGTCCAGCTGCAATCTCTTCTGCCTAAAATAAACAGTGGAAGAAAATGCAAGTTACAAGTCAAAAATAACATTATTATGAGAAGATGCCATCAGCATATTTAAGAAATGGACAAAGAATATAAAATTTCTATAGGTAAATAAAACAAACAAAAAAGATAATTTTTTTTTTCTTTCGAGGTGTTGGAAAAAATAGAGGGTTCAAGTCCCAGTAAGAAAATAAGAAAGAGGGGATCCATGTGTTCAGCTAATATGTAATATTCAATACGTGGGACTGATGAACCTGAATTACTCGGATGGAGAGAGGTCTTACCAACTTGAAACTTAGATGCATCTTATTGACCACCAAAGTTGTTATTATTTCTATAATGTTGATGCTCCTCTATTCAAATATTTAAATATTTACTGCTCTAATCTACCTGGTCACAAGTTGCAATGGGCAAATCATGTCAAACAACATTCCATTTCTCCTCAGCCAACTCTAAAAAGAACTTGGGAATCATATATGACTAACCTCAAGCACTTCTAACGCCAAATACTAAATATGCATCAATCATACAACTATTAATTAGTCTATGATGAAGTTCTAAACTCTAGCAATCATTTTACTTTTACATAATGCCTACAAAATGACATCAGTTCCAAAATTGTACCAAAAGGCACCTTCAAATCACACATTCTGTGACTGATTTCCAGCTGAATTCTGCCTAAGGACTGCAAATTAAAACGATTTCTATTTGACAGACCAACTTCCAGAACCAAGAAAAATTACACGACAGTTTCTAATTTAGCAGTATATAAGCTATCCTGTTATCACCTTTCTTCTTACCCTGTTGTTTTTTTTTTACCCCAACAAAAAAAAACTGCTGAGACACAACTAAAAAACTATGAAATACTTTGCCCTTGTGTTTATGGTCAACACTCAACAGTGGTAGATGAAAATATTGTATTTGTAGCCCAACGAATTTTCATTTTGATCTGCAATAAATTTTTAATCACTTCAACAGAGTGAAGCACATAAAAGTACTATGTCTATAACTAGTGTTCTCAACAAGGAGGTGAAAATCGATCTAAAAAGGAATGATACAGAACTACTTTATTTCTTTCTGACCACAATTAGTACTTAATGCTTATAACTAGACATCCGGGTTTTCTTTCCCCAACTAATTTAATATTACAGAATACGCACCGCTGGTGAGGTCACTGAAGATAATGAAAAAAGCCTATCTTCAGGCTGAAACTTTCTAGACCGCTTCAAGCTGCAGGAAGAAGTTAGATTCAGTGACATCATACAAAAACGAAGCTTTATGTCTAAATATCTATTTAACTTAATAACATTACAACCAAACTTACATCTTTAACACCCAAATCATAGTTGATTGATATAAAAAATAAGTATCAATAGCAAAACAACATGTCATCAATTTACAATGGAAAGCTGTATAAGACAACTATTTATTCAATTCTAACATAGAATTTTCAGATGTATTTAACTGTCGATGCAGGTTCATTGTGCTAAGGGCAGCAATCTAGGTACTCCATTTGCTTCTTATTACTTCATTCAAGTCTGTTTTATCATATGAAAACTTGGCAAAATCCAAATACCAAAGAATCTCGGCAAGTAGGCAAAATGTTATCCCCTAATGTTGATGTGGTTTTTCTTTTATCAATGTAGTTAATTACAAGACTCACGAGTCAGCTTTTCCCAAGGACAAAATTTAGGTATAGTTTTTAGGTGTTCAATATTAGCTTCTCTAACAAAAAAATATGAGAAGTGGAGATTTTTTTTACAGTTTACCACCACATGACTGGGTCAATGTTATTACAAGACTCATGAAGCAACTTTTCCCAAGGACAAAACTTGGAAACAGTTTTTAGAAGTTTGCTATTAGCTTGTCTAATAAAAAATATGGCTTGTGGAACTTTTTTTTTTTTCCCCAGTTCAGCACTACATGATTGGGCATAAAAAATGTTCATCCACTTGTCATATTTTTATTCGAGGACTGATAGCAAAGACCTACATAACTTTAACTAAGTTTACTAATCTAGTCCTTTCCCCAACCATCATTTAACCAAATCTTCATTTTGTATTAAATAAATGGACAGATTATACACTTACGAATTATAATGAACCTACAATAACCTCTCTATGTTAGTTTTCTCACAATCTTAGAAGATGAACGGATGAAAATGTTAGTATAGACAGAAAAGACAAAGAAGAAACTCCATACAGTGCAGTGTTCTTTGATGAGGAAAGGAACCCTTCAAATCCTTTTAACACATTGCCACACTGTCCAGGATCCTGTAAATAACTTGTCTCCATATCATAAACCTGTCTTAAAAGCAAGATGTTAGTTGCTTCGAGGGGATCACACCGAGTATGGCAACAGAAGTGTATCACTTCTTGCCCAATTGAACGAGAAACATCAAATTACAATGGAATCTGGTAAATTAAGGAAGACAGGAAAAAATTGGCATCTTAACTAATTAAGAGGTGATTAATCATATGGTTGAGCAAATGAATTCAAAATCTGTACCCAATTTTCTGTTATTTGAAATTTCAGCACAAGACACACAAGAAACGAGCTTGGAAACACTTCTATTAAAACAGCAAGAAAATGCTTAAAGTACATGTTTAACAAGTTAGACAGCTATGACCACAGTAGCATAAAAGCATACTCAAGAACTATGCCCATATTAGTTAATTTTGCAACATATATTGAATCTACTACTCATTGCAAACTAAAGACCCTCCCAAAACAGTCTTTTCCTGGTAAGGGTATAGAAACAAGTTAACCTAATACACAGAAACGTTTTCCCTCGCTTTCCGGCAACCGAAACAATTTGTTTTTTTTTTTTTGGTTTTTTTGTTTGTTTGTTTGTTTGTGTGTGTGTGTGTGTTTTTTTTTTTTTTGGGGGGGTGGGGGGAGGTGCAAAAGAGCGTAGATAATTACCTGCTTTTCAATGTTACGAAGCTCCTCGTGAAGCTTGGCTCTCCTACTAAGTAGCGAAGCCAACATTGCCGACGGGTTTGCAGTTCCTTTTTGCGCTGAAACAGCATAAATAATTAATCGAAAGAAAAAACAAGGGCATTATCGAACGCCAGGGAAGGGAAGAATGGGAAAGACAGTTAGTGAACCGTTACCTTCGGATTCCATTTTCGCGGGAAATGCCGGGAAAAGCCCTAAATTGCCGACCAGTGCATCAGTATAGAAATAACTTCTTTTGTCCCTGTCCTCCTCTTGTAACAAGAAAAGCTCAACTCAGAAAAAGGCATGATATATGCTGATAAAAAAGGCACATGTTTGTGTCTGTGAGCGATGCAAGGGACAAAATTCAGGACAAAACTCTACATTCTGCTAAAAAACTCTATGATTGTCATTGATGGCTTACCTCAGGACAAAACTCTACACTCTTACGGCCGATGCAAGGGAGACTGAGACTGAGAGAGTAGACGACAGCGAGAGAGGAGCGATACTGAGAGGAGACGACGGTGAGAGAGGAGACGGAGCTCGAGCTGCACAACGGGAGAGAAATCAGATAATGGAGATGGTGAATTCGTGATTTGAGAATTGGGGTTGGGAATTAGGGTTTTGTTTTTTATTAGATTAATTTTCTTAATAAAATTATTAATATATATTTTTAGATAAATATTATATATATTTTTAAAAGTATTTTAGTAAAATTATTAAAATATTTTTTAAGGGATAAAGATCGTTAAGATTGGAGAGGAGTGTGATCCTCATTCTCTTCTTCTTCACCTTCCTCGAATTATCTTTAGGAGAGTTTGTTCTCTTGTTCTCATGGAGGAAAAAAGCCCTACTCGCGAGGGATTTAACATCTCTGTTTTGTTAAAAAAAAAAGTATTTTGCTTTTCTCATTTTGGGTTGTCAAATGAGATAAGAAAACATATGAGATTAAGTGTTGCTATGAGAAGTTGGGTCATTTGATCAATGTGATCCAATAGCCCAAATCGCGTCCTACACTTTAATAAAATGCCTCATTTTGAACTTTTTAAAAAAAAAATTGTATGGCGACACATGTCCACATTTGGATGCCTTCTCACCCTCAAATTGGAATTGGTTGGTTATCATGTTTGACATTTTTTTTAAAATTAAAAAATGCTATAGCCATGGTCTTCTTCCTCTGTTCATTTTCTTCATGAGAATACTTGATCATGAGCATCTTAAAAGTTGTCTTGTTCGTCTGTCAACATTCAATCCATTAGCAGAGGTCTTCTTCATTGTTCGATTTCGAGAGCCATGGTCTTCTTCCTCTATTCGTCTTCATCCTCTATTCAAAAGCTTTCGAAAAACAAAGCCCTTTCCTTCCAGCTAACGAGAACAAAAGCGTTTGGAAAACAGAGTTCTTGTGAAAATTGCTTCATTTTCGAGTCACAAGAAAAGCCAATGAAAAATAGAGCCCGGTGCAAATAACTTTTGCTTTTTTTTTTCATTTTTTTAATCTTTCTTGTCTCTTTTTTTTATTGTGGTAGCACGTAAATTAAACCATAAAATGTAAAATGGTAAAAAGAGATGGTGGTTGAAAAACATACATATAACATTAGATGAGCCATCTAGCAATTACAATAGTTTGCAATAACTATAACTTCAAAATCAGTAATCAAACAAATACATGATCTAACTTCAAAATGAGCAATTGTAACTTGTTTTGGGCTTGAAACAATCATTTCAATTTTTCTTTGATTGGGATTCTCTTCAAGGGTGTCATTGAGATCATCAAGCTCACCCAAATGAACCAATTATGATGGAGTATGAATTTAAGGTTAGGTGTGCACTTGTTGAAGACAATGAAATGTAGGAACAAACCACCATAGGCACTGACCTCTCTCTCATAAAATGTGCATATTTGTCAAAACAGGATCAGATAACAAGCAACAATAAACATGCTTTAGGATAACATTAAGCCTTGTTCACACAAATGAAGGCTTCAGGTGCAATTTAAAAAAAAATTCATAGCCTACAAAATTGCAAAACCTGAATTAATACCATCACCAACACCAACAACCAGAATCTTAATTTGAAAAATAAATTCAGGTGCAATTTAAAAAAATATATTCAAGTTCAAGCTTGCAAAATATAGAATGAGATTAGCCTATGATCTAACCTGGCCCCATTTTTTTTTTCAGATAGAACATAAAAAAAAATGCCCCAATCTTTTTCAAGACCTATCATATTGATTAAATATCAAGCATGAGAACAAGCATCCAGAATGGAACCTAAAGAAGATGCCACATAAAGAAGACCCATCACTGTAGAGATTTCTAATCACCACATAAAGAAGATGCCAATAACAACATGTAATAATAATAACCTCCATTTTAAAACAAGCATCCATAATCAATAAAAGAACTCTTAAAAATTCAAGAATCTAGAATAGAACAAAGACTTAAATAGATAATAGCCAATGTTACCAGGAAAGAAATTTCAGCAATTACAAAAAGATTATTACCATCAGTGAAAATCTTCAATGACCAATATGAGAAAAATCATTAGTAAATTGCAATTCTTCCAGCGATGCTATAGGATGGTCAATCGGTGCCTAAATTAAGAAAGAGCACATATTACAATACCTAAAAAAAATGTTATGTTACATAATGAAATTCTAGCCGTTAACATCTTATTGAAGCTCAATTCAGGAGCATGTGTCTAGGGTGCTGGAGTGCTGAGTAAGATATTCCTTGTATCGCTTCATTCCTATCAAGTCCCAAAATTTGAGCACGTGACCGGCACGGAAAGTGAATTTCATTTCACCTCCGTAAGCCTATCTTTCTCTTAAGCATCATACCATTCTTTTAAATGTAATTAATCTAAATTATATAATTTAAGAACTAAAATAAGAGAATTATTCATCTTTTTACAAAAAAAAAAAAAGAAAAATACGGCTAAACCGAGTTCTTTATACACACTACAGTTATTCACATTAGATCACTGAATGAACCTACTCGATTACAGAGATTTTCTAGATTTATACAACTTAAAATAAGACCTAAACATTATACCTTTACCCTGAACAAATGAAAATGTAATCATGGGCTAAGGATCCATAACTCTTTGTATAGATATTTACCTTCAATTGTCAACTTTGAAAAAAAATGTTAATAAGAGGGGTATGAGCAAACCACGTGCCCAGTGAGCCGACAACACAACACTATGACAAAAAAATATCATGCATCATAATGATAACATGCAGCAATCATACGTAATCGATCATAATACAATATAATATAATTCATAATACTTCACAACAATATCCAAGTAAATCAAATACATTTCAACATAATTCAAATAATTCACAACAGCAAACAGTGAAATCAATTTCACACATTTTTCGTACCATTATCGCTCCATTTATATTCTCCACCCTTATAACTTCACATAGATTTCTCCATGGGGTGCACCACCATGCCTTTCCATTCATTCCGATTACATACACAATCGCAATCATAAATAACTCATAATCATTTACAAGTCTCATCACAACATAACTCATACTACTTTCCATACTTAATCACAAATTAATCAACGTGTATACAATCATTCACTGTTCACAGAATTTATCTTTTAAATCACATCTTAAACATAGAAGCTCATTTGTATTTACAAGTCATCACAATGGTATTCGTGTCTTCTTCACGCAACATTCATATAATGGTGTTTATGTATAGATATATCCACATCAATCTATTCGAGAACACAATTCTTTAATTCTAGAAAGTGCGCATGAATGTAACTTACGCAAGAAAATCTCAATCATAATAAATATCAATATATAAGTTAACCATCACTACCTTCACACTAAGATACACTACATGCTCTCACTATGATGCCAAGAACTTTAAAGAAAAGATTTAGTCATAGGAAGTATAAATCCCACTCACTTGGATTTCATGCTCTCGGCACTCCCACCTTGCGCTTTGATCATTCTTATTGTAACCAGATAAAAACCATCAGGGTTACGAAATAGAGAAATTTCCTACCACTATTCCCAACTTTCACTTACTTCTCAAATCATAACTCCTAACTGGTAATGAATATCCAGATGAAACTTATACCATTGGAAACTAGACTCAAAGAGCTTTTCAACGATATAAAAAACACTGATGCTACAGTAACGGTCAACGGTCAACGCAGCTACAGTGTCGTTGACTAAGTCAATGCTACAGTAACGTTGACCGAGTCAATGCTACAGTACGAGAAAATCTGGAAAAATTTTCTCGGTGAACAGTATTTTTTGAAAAATTTCCAGAATGAACAGTGAGTTCTTCGTGTTCTTCATCCAAAAATCCTAAAATCACATCTAAAACAATATTTCTTTTGATTTCTTCCATGAATTTTCATCCTTAATGTCTAAGGAGTGTTTTAACACCAAAACCCCCAATTTTTAGTAACAATCCAAGCTCAAATCTCAAATTTTCATCAAGAACACTAACTTTTTTCAAATATCCAAATTCTACGTATTTCTCCAAATTTTCTCCAAATTTCTTGTTCTAATAACATCATAAACCACCTAGGAATATTTTAGATTAACATCCACACTTAAATTCATCCATTAAAATATTCTACAAAAATTTTGTAAATTGATAACCAAGGATTTGGTCTTGTAATAAGAGGAAGAAGAAGAAGAACATCAACTTACCAATCCTCCTAACTTTCATAGCTTCCTTCCCCATGTAAAAATTGCATAAATGATTGATGAAAAAATTAGACGCATAACCGAGAGAGAGTGAGGAAGCTACGGGAGAATGAGAGAAAGAAAAGAATAAGAGAGAAATGTATACGTGTGAGTCCCACCAATTTCTTTTTCGATAAAATCGCTCATAGCTGTAATATCCCAAGAATTTTCATGAATATTTAAAGTCTATTTGAAGTTTATTGAAAAATTTAATTACATAAGAAATGTTCTTTTTGAATTAGTGAAGGAAATTTGGAAATAGAAATTTCAAAAATTTTAATTTGGGACATTTTACAAATTCTCAAGGACTAAAATGAAAAGAAAAGAAAGTATGGAGTACTTTTGAGAAATGACCAAGTAGGAACCTGAGAAGAAGAATAGAGCTTATGGGAATGAATTATGAGTCCGGTACCAAAAGGATGATGGATTCGAGGTTAAAGTGGAGTTTGAGACTCTGAGAGGGACTAAAGTGAAATAAGAAAATTTTGGGGCAATTAAGATTTAGAATCACCCGAGGTGAGATTTTATGAATTTGCTTTTACTAGTCTTGACTGAGGGTCAACTGAAGAGCAAGTGATAATTTCACCCCGAGCGAGTAAATAGGCGGCCTCACCTAATTTTTCTTCATTTTCTCCTTTCCTCTCTCTCTCTTCACTTTCTCTTCTCTCTTTCTCTCTCTACACTCCAACTCCACAACCGGGCTTGAAGGGTGGATCTTGGGCTACGGGGTGAGCCTCTAGGAGCCAAGCAACGTAGGGAAAGCAAGGAATTGAGGTAGAAATTTCTATTTCTCAAGTTTTTCCCTATTTTATAGTTTTCAGAAAGTTTGGGGTAAAAATCGAGATTTCGGCTTCGTTTCTCGATTAAAATTGGTGTTTTTGGTGTCTAAATGCTCCTTAGACATTAAGGGTGAGATCCTATGGAAGAAATCATGGAAAACGGTGAAGATTTGGCCGGATCTGAGCCAAAACCCAGGCGCCAAGGTTTAGAAGATTTTGGGAAGAAAAGGGGCTTGGCGCCCAGGCGCCAGGTGTGGCGCCCAGGTGCCAGGCTTGTGTTGGCGCCCAGGCGCTAGGTATACTGAAAAGCCTTAGCTTATTTTCAATCAGTCATAACTTCTTCATCCGGACTCCGTTTTGGGCAAACTTTATATCGTTGGAAAGCTCTTTGAGTCTAATTTCCAATGGTATTAATATCATTTAGAAATTCATTACCGGTTAGGAGTTATGACTTAAGATGTGAGTAAAGGTCGATAGTAGTGATAGGAAATTTCTCTATTTTGTAACCCTAATGGTTTTTACCTGGTTACAATAGGGATGTTTGGGGCGCAAGGTGGGAGCGCTGAGAGCGTGAAATCCAGGTGAGTAGGCAACCTTGCAAAATTAATTTAATAAATTAGTCAAAGCACAATATAAATCCCATTTGCGTTATTTGTGAAATTGAGAAGATTATCAGTGTGTGTTCAGATTGAGAAAAAGTACAATATCATTGGAAGGTATTTTATTACCTTTGAGAATTGATTTCTCTAGTTGACTAAAGAACTAGATGTGATTGTTCCTTGAATAAATTGAAACATTTTGTAAGTGAATAACCTTACTAAACTAATGTGATCTTATTAGATAAAGTACAATACAAGTCTTGTTTATAACATTATTGAAGCGAGAAATAATCAATCTCGCTGTTGATAATATATGATGATTGTTATGGTTGATGATAGACATTCAAGGGAATAAAAGTATGTGTAAATTCATTTATTTCATAATAATTATATTGTGATAAATTGTCACTATTTTATTGATGAGCAAAAGATCTACGAGATCTAATACACGAGTTTGAAAGGGTTAGAGTCCCATACTACTCGGTGTATAACTGTGAAACCTATGCACGAGTTTGAAAGGGTTAGAGTCACATACTACTCGGTGTATAACTGTGAAAACCTATGCACGAGTTTGAAAGGGTTAGAGTCCCATACTACTCGGTGTATAAATGTGAAGACCTATGCACGAGTTTGAAAGGGTTAGAGTCCCATACTACTCAGTGTATAATTGTGAAAACTTATGCACCAAGAGTTGAGGGTTAAATTCCCAAGTCACTCAGTGCAAGTATCTATGGCATATAATGCAAAGTGATTGAGGGATTGATCACCCAAGAAATCATACGCAAATTCAGACAAGTATAATACTATAATTAATAAATGATAGATTGATTGTATTAGTAAATGTGGTGTTTGTGCTTATGATATTTTCATGTACAGTTGTTTACTCACTGAGTTATGATAAACTCACACTCTTTATGATTATCTTTTCAGATACTGTGGTTGAGGAGAAGAATTTATAGCCTTTAAGGATATACTCCACTTTTGTCTGGTAAACAATTGGTAAGGATTAGGAAACGCTCTGTAATCTAGTAGGTCACCTAGGCTTGGGAGGTTGTATAGTACTGTATAGTGTTTGAAGGTTGAACATTTTCTGAATATGTATACAAAACATCTTTCTTGGAATATTTATGATTCACATAATTATGGATATTAAGAATGTTCACAGAGATTATGGGGTACCAAGGAGGTACACCCTAGGTATTTTATGTTTATATCACATGTAAGTTTTGGGATGTGACAATAGCCACCTTAGCTTATAAGATTTGTTCACTTTAATCCCTCTCGATGTCTCAAATACCACTTTAACCTGGAATCCATCATCTTTTCGGTACCGGACTCATAATTCATTCCCATAAGCTTTATTCTTCCTCTCAGGTTCCTATTTGGTTATTTCTCAAAAGTAATCCATATTTTCTTTTCTTTTCACTTTAGTCCTTGAGAATTTGTAAAAATTTTCTAAATTAAAAATTAAAATTTCTATTCCCAGATTTTCTTCACTAATTCAAAAAGCACATTTTCCACGTAATTAAATTTTTCACTAAACTTCAAAATAGACTTTAAATATTCATACAAATTATTGGGGTATTACAGTTCCTCTACGCATAGAAAGGTAAAATTAGATAGACAAAAAGGTTTAGAGTTAAACACATGAAAACACAATTTACTTACTTTATTCGGTATTACTCTTTTCCTCTTATTCCCCCAACCCTCAACACAACTCTTAAAGTGTCTTTTGTTGTTTGCTCCATCTCACTACTTGAACCATATTAGTTGTAGTGTGGGAGCATTGGTGGCATTGATATCGACATTCAAACCCTTTCTCACCAAATGAAGCTCAGTAAGTCATTTTTGCAACTCTAACATGAAGTTCAACATTAATGAGATTTCTTCCACTGAATTACATGCTTCAGATGATAGAGTTGTTGATTTTCGACAGAGGTCCCTAAATCAATGAGTAGTCCTCGGATCCTCCTCTATCTCTCTCCCCATAGCATCGTATACAACACCAGCTCTTTGTTAGTTATTCTTAATAATCTAAAACATGCTCAATCATAAAAGCATGAAAAAGGTAGCGAAAACAAAAGATCATGAGTTACCTCTAGCTATTGTTAGTCTTAAATTACACACTAGATTAGGGTACTTCTAAACACTCAAAAGTCTCATTTAGATTCTGAGAACATTTTGTGCTTAAGGACCCTTAACCCGCACCAAACATTATATAATTGTTCTCCCATCAAGAACAATTTTTGGCAGTTACCATTTGAGTATTTTTAATTAATTAATTAATGGATTGAGTACATGTAGTTACCACATGGGAGAGTTTAATAAATTCGTAATTTCACAAACCATACATTAAAATGTTCAAACTTGAACAAACGGTTCCAACATTCTCCCACTTGGTCCTTAAATTATAATATTCTCAATCCACGTATATTAATACTTGAAAAAGAAACATAATACAAGAATTATGGTGATAAATCCTTTTGAAAACAAATAATATCTTCCATGTATTACTATGCATCATGTCTCTTAAACACGAGCCCAAATTTCTTAAAGAATAAACCCAATGTTTATTCTTAGTCCATACTTTAATAACATTTTTCAAAATCAAGAAATGTATATACGAAGGAAAAATATGAGAAACATCATAAACAAATAAAGTTTCCTTAAAGTTAAAATAATTCATTAGAATGACAAAAATTACATAGTGGATCCAAGACCCGTTCTAACGAACATATGATATCAAAGCTTGGTTTTGCCTTTGTCTTGCAATGGATTATGAGAAAACTATTTTCCCATGAGTTCTGTGATTAGAAACACCATTTTTATGTTTAAAAGAATGAAATCTTGTCAGGTTTGAACATGGGTGAAAATCACAGGTTGCAGGATCAAAACCTACCGTTGATACCACATGTTAATTATTGATAATAATCTGAAATATACTCAATCATAAAAGTATGAAAAATGTAGCGGAAACAAAAGATCAAAAGTTACCTCCAGCATTGTTAATCTTGAATTACACATTGGATTAGGGTACTTCTAAGCACTCAAAAGTCTCACTTAGGTGGTATGATCTGAGTAAATTTTATGCTTAGGGACCATTAACCCACTCCAAACATTATATAACTGTTCTCTCATCAAGAATAGTTTTTTACAGTTACCATTTGGGCATTTTTTAATTAATTAATTAATTAATGGATTGAGTACAGGAAGTTACCACATGTGAGAGTTTAATAAATTCTTAATTTCACGGACCATACCCTAAGATGTTCAAACTTGAACAACGATTCCAAAACTCTTATCTTGTTCGTCCATTGAGGTATAATGTATCAGACATGGAGTAATTTTATGTCACTACGTCGTAGACCTTCAATGCATGGCAGCAGAGAATACCAAGGGTTTCGAACATTTGACAAGAATACATGACTGTGTGATTCGAAGAATCAAATGACACAATGTAATCTTTCTCCTTATCAACTAGAGAAATGACATACTGTGTCATCAATTGACTCTTATCCTTTCCCTTTATACATGTCTGAACTATCTCATCATATTCTTGTTGGAATAAGTTAAAAATGGTGGGAGTATAACTCTCAGAAAGTTGTTTTAACATAAGTAACCTCGAATTTCTCAGCCGTGGAATTTTCTCCTTAGTATCATACTCACACTTTAACTCCTTGTATCGCTTCTCATCCACAAGTCTTTCAAATTGTTTGAAGAACTGAATAAGGTCTAATTGGGGATTAAGTCCTTAAGGTCTGAGTTGATACTCTCATTAAGTTGTGTGCTCTGAATACCATATGTGAAAGCCCTCTTCATAAAATAAGCAGCCCATTTTTCCTTCAACTAGGATGTTGATATTATCCACTGGTTGTCCTTAACATTATGCTCTGCCACCATTTTAGACCATGTTGCTTCAAATTTATCCTCATCAATGATTCCATACTGTAATATCCCAAGAATTTTTATGAATATTTAAAGTCTGATTTGAAGTTTAGTGAAAAATTTAATTATGTGGAAAATTTTCTTTTTGAATTAGTGAAGAAAATGTGGGAATAGAAATTTTTATTTTTAATTTAGGAAATTTTTACAAATTCTCAAGGACTAAAGTGAAAAGAAAAGAAAGTATAGAAGACTTTTGAGAAATGACCAAGTAGGAACCCGAGAAGAAGAATAGAGCTTATGGGAATGAATTATGAGTCCGGTACCGAAAAGATGATGGATTCGAGGTTAAAGTGGAGTTTGAGATATTGAGAGGGACTAAAGTGAATAAGGAAATTTGTGGGGCACCGAGGATTTAGAAACACCTGAGGTGAGATTTTATGAATTTGCTTTTGCTAGTCTTGACTGAGGGTCAATTGCAGAGCAAGTGATAATTTCACCCCGGGCGAGTATATAGGTGGCCTCACCTATTTTTTATTCATTTTTCTCCTTTCCTCTCTCTCTCTTCACTTTCTTTCCTCTCCTTCTCTCTTCCTTCTCTCTAATTTCTCTCTCTATACTCCAACTCTACAAACGGGCTTGGAGGGTGGATCTTGGGCTACGGGGCGAGCCTCTAGGAGCCAAGCAACATAGGGAAAGCAAGGAATCGAGGTAGAAATTTCTATTTCTTAAGCTTTTCTCTATTTTCTAGTTTTAAGAGTGTTTGAGGTAAAATCGAGATTTCAGCTTCGTTTCTCGATTAAAATTGGTGATTTTGGTGTCTAAATGCTCCTTAGACATTAAGGGTGAGATCCCATGGAAGAAATCATGAAAAACGGTGAAGATTTGGCCAGATTTGGGCCAAAACCGAGAGAAATCACGAAGGGGTCGCGATCGTGGCGCCCAGGCGCCATGTGTGGCGCCTAGGCGCCAAGGTGAGATAGGAAGAAGAAGGAATTGGTGCCCAGGCGCCAGGCATGGGTGGCGCCCAGGCGCCAAGTGTACCGGGAAATTTTAGTTTATTTTTCAATCGGCCATAACTTTTTCATCCGAACTCCGTTTTGGGCAAACTTTATATCGTTGGAAAGCTCTTTAAGTCTAGTTTCTAATGGTATAAGTTTCATTTGAATATTCATTACCAGTTAGGAGTTATGATTCGAGAAGTAAGTGAAGGTCGAGAGTAGTGGTAGGAAATTTCTCTATTTCGTAACTCTGATGGTTTTTGTCTGGTTACAATAGGAATGGTCAAAGTGCAAAGTGGGAGTGCCGAGAGCGTGAAATCTAGGTGAGTGGGTTAATACTTGCTATGATTAAATATCTGTTATTGACTTTTTGCATCATAGTGGAAATATGTTGTATATCCAAGTTTGAAGAGGATGATGTGGAACGATGAGGCATAAACAAATGTGGAACGTGTCTGGTAATGTATATAATTATATTTTCTTATTTTCCCATGAATGGAGGTTATATGATGGATTGTGAATGGCATGTGAACCGAGTTGAATAATTGTTCTATATTATGGGTTATGTTATATACATGCTATGTTGCTGGAACCACATTGATTATGTTGTGGCTTGAATTGTAAATGACTGAGTTGTGTATGTGGCTGAAGATTATGATTGAGGATGTTTTTATATGTGATTGTGATTGTGTTTGACTGGAAAGGAAAGGCATGGTGGTGCACCCCATGGAGAAATCTATGTGAAGCTATAAGGGTGGAGAATATAAATGGAGCGATAAGGGTGGATGCGGCGGGGGCCGCGGGCAACGATCCAGAGGTATTCTGGACGACCCGGTTGGTACGGAAATTGTGTGTGAAATTGATTTCATCGATTGCTGTTGTGAATTTTGAATTTTGTTGAAATGCATTTGATTCACTTGGATATTGTTGTGAAGTATTATGAATAATATTATATCATATGATGATCGATCTAAGTATGATTGCTGCATGTTATCATTATGATGCATGATTTTTATTTTGTCATAGTATTGTGTTATCTACTCACTGGGCACGTGGTTTGCTCATACCCCTCTTATTGATATTTTTTTCAGAGTTGACAGCTGAAGGTAAATATCGAAACAAGGAATTATGGATCCTTAGTCCATAATTACCTTTTCATTTGTTCAGGATAAAGGTATAATAGTTAAGTTTTATTCTAAGTTGTATAAATCTAGAAATCTCTGTAATCGGGTAGGTTCATTCAGTGATGTAATGTGAGTAATGGTAATATGTATAGAGAACTCGTTTTGGTTGCATGAAAAAGAATTGTATGATTTTTAAGAGAAAGATAGGCTTACGGAGGTGAAATGAAATTCACTTTCCGTGCCGGTCACGTGCTCAAATTTTGGGACGTGACACATACATACAATGCGAAATTTTCTTCAATATGTTGGATTCCCCCTTAGGCAACTGAGCAAGGTGTTTTGTGGCATTTCGTATCAGATGCCAAGTACAAAGACTATACATGGTGTTTGGCATAACCTCAGATAATGTCCTTGCCATTGCTGTGTCTTTATTAGTAAAGATAGTGAGAGACCTTTTATGCCAATGAGCCTGTAGGAAAGTTTCAAACAACTACTTAAAAGATTATGCAGTCTCATTATATAATAATGCAATTCCATATATCACCATTCCCTTGTGGTGATTTAAACCATAAAACACAACAAGAAGCATGTTTTTCTTATTCGTACCAAAGGTGGCGTCAAGTAAGACCACATCACCAAACAGTCCATAGTCAATTAATATCATTGCATCTGCATAAAATACATCAGTGATATGTTCCTCTACATCCAACTAATATGCATAAAAGAACAAAGGATTCTATAATAATTGCTATTGAAAGTATTTGATTAAGACACTGGATTTCCCATAACCCATGTTTCTTACTCTTCTCGACCAAAGATAATTTTTTACATTATCCCGAGTGTACCCAATATTTACTTTTCCTCCCTCATGTACACTCATGAAATCAAAACAGGCCTTCTGCCTAAGGCTAGAGTCCTCTGCTAGTTTAATCTCGTGGACATGAACTTGGGAAATATGTCATTGTTAGGGAAGCATGATTATCTCTGGAATGTGCAACTCATGATTATGCTCCCCAATGAATTGTTTCACTTTATACTTCTTATCAATGTGTTGCAAGACTAAACAAGCCATATACCCCATTCTAGTCTCCAAATGGAGATTTTTAGTGTTTGCATACCTCTTGTCACGCTCTCTAAAGCCCTCTTTCAAACAAACAAATCTCGTCGACACAATCATAGTTTTATCCTTTTTGCTTTTGTTATGAACATCATTTCTCACTCTAAATCCTTTTTTGCCATCATACATCCTCCAAAAACTCCATGATGCATCTACATTGTCAAACTTCATCCCTACATCAGGATTCAATTCTCCCTCCATTAAAGTTTTCAACTGATCTTCTACAATACATACACACATAATTAACAATACTAACATACAAACATAACATAATGAAAGAGCAAAATAATGTATTCAAATAGTCTTATGAGCGTACTCTTCCACATCAAAATAATGCCTTTTATTAGTGAAGGACTTTTTGTACAAGACTATTATTAGAAAGGAGATTACTATTTCAATGTTATTATATATTTAACAACAAAGGTTGCTAAAATAAAGATTTAGTGAATATTAGGAAGGAGATAATCACACCATTGTGCATGACAGATCAAACTCTAAAAAAGGCACACTAGAAATAAAAGGTAACAAATGATAAAATGTGTAGCAAGATGATAGTTGATAATGTGCACAAGTAATAGTAGTCGATTAAGTGTTAATGATAATGAAAATCGCTAATAGATTATAGGGTGTCAAAAAAGAAAAAGAAATAATATGAACTCAAGTCTAAATGCAACTTACTTTCAAAATTTCTTCGACCAAAATAATACAAAAAACCTATTTCAAAAGCATGGATATTAGAACTCACATAATACATAAAAATTTCTTTTGTATTTGTACTCTTTTTATAGTTCCTTTAGCAACTTGTGATTATAATTCTTAATCACTAATTCCTATTCTAGTGTTTTTTTTCTCGTCAACTCTTGCTACAACATGAAACAAATTTAGGGTTTATGGAAGGTCAAAAACCAGAACATGTTTGATTTGTATAAGGTGGCAAAAGAAATTAAGGATAAACTTTTATTATTTCCAGATTATTCATATGAATAGAACATTATCCAAGATAAACTTTTCCTCATAGAATACATACATACATACATACATATATATATATATATATACATATATATATATATATATATATAAGAACCTTTATGCAGACGAAGGACACTCAGAGGACAACGACTGAAAAGGATATTACACGATGGACGAGGACTACGGCCCAAAACAAAGAACGCTATCAATGCCGGAGAACAGTGCTCTCCACGGCGACACAATGACAGAGAATAGAGGTATTAACGAGGATGACAACTGAGAATGGAGAATGCACGATAGAGATGCTCTAGTTTGGCTGATGAAGAAGGTAGGAATGTGTGTGGCTGGTGCTTTAAGACGAAGAAAAGGGATTCCGTGGGACACAAGTCCCTCAGCAATTGGCTAAAGCATTTAAATTTTTTTTTTAAAAAAAGGTAGCTAGATCCGAGTATAGGTGAGCGGGAAGCAAAGGGACATGTGCTGAGCTTATGTTCGTGTAAAAATAAAAAATAAAAGGGACCAAAATGCATTGTTTCATTAATATAGAGGACGCAATCTGGGTTGTTGGATCACATTGATCCAACGACTTAGCTTTTCCCAAAATCACTTGATCTCGTTTGTTGAAGGTACTCATTGGACAACCCAAATCTCTAGCAAAGCAATCGGATCCACTCATAAGGCCTTGAAAGCATGGATCTCCCCAAACTTAAATCTCCATTGTCATCCCTAACGTAACACGATAAAGTTGTGAGGATGACATGTAGTGAAAAGTGGGGCTCATGGACGATGTAGATTCGATTGTAGCAAATATTAGTATAGATGTGGCCTTATGTGATGGGAAGGTGTTGGTGGTCCCCACCACCTAAAAAGTAGAGATACACAACAATTTCAAGGTCAACATCGCCAATTCTACTGCATCAAAGTACGTTTTGCATTGCTTAGATGCACTGTCCCTATCTTTTAATTTTTAGGGCTAAATTCGTCATTCTATCCATATTGGATATTATTTGATTATGACGAATTGTGCATCTTGTTTGATTCTAACAATTTTGGGATCAACATCGCTTCTTGCTTGATTCTGACGAATTGTGCGTTTAGAGATATGAGCCGATTTTCTGTTTGGGATATTTGTGATTTTAAAGTTTGTTCACTATGCATTTAGTTTAAGCTTCCACAGACCATTAATTTCTTTAAGGCAACAAGATTATATAAATTGTGCAAATGTTTGCTTGATAAGAAGTTTTAAGAAATCATTAATTTTTAAAGTAGGAGTCTTGTGTCAGGCAGTTTCATTTACATTTTATCTCTGCCCATAAGGTGATGAGAGAAGAAAACCTTTATCTTGTTTTGAGGTGGTGATTGACATTACAAACATCAGTGGAAGGGTTACTTTCATATGGAACATTATCATCATCATCATTATTTTCCATTCGCTCTATTCTTCCAGTGTTTTTTATTTTGACCTCCCTTGGAATTAGTTGGTTTAAGACTTTTTTTCTTTCTTGTATCATAATCAAGGTGTCATTTTATAACACTTTGGTTTCTTGCTCTGCTCATTGTAGTGTAGATCATGGAGTCATGGGAAGCTATAAATTTTCTACAATAAAAGGATGTGTAAAACCAATTTGAAAACATTTGGGAACTTAATAATTTATAAAAACCCATCATGAGTGGATAGTTCATCACAGTTTCTTATGAAACTTTGGTGTTACTGTGTTTTGTGTTCATTTTGAATAAAACTATAGATTGAAAAAGTAACTGACAAATATACTTTTTTCTTCTAGCCAAATGCTTCATCAGGCGTGGGAGTTGCTGATCACAACAAAAATGCTTTCATGGAATTGAAGCAAAATAAGGTCTATCAATATGTGATCTTTAAGGTTGATGAAAAGAAATGAGAAGTTGTGGTTGAGAAGACTAGTAGTTTGAGCTAAGGTTCTTTCCTTTTCTTTGGCCCTTCTTAGTCTTTTTGAGCCGTTAGATGACTGTGGACCTTACAGTTTGTATGGGACCAACAACCATCTGACAGCTCAAGAAGGCCAGGGACAAGGAGAGGATCCAAGTCCTAGTAGTCTAACTGAAAATTATGACGATTTCACTGCATCTTTGCCTGACAATGATTGCAGATATGCTATGTATGACTTTGATTTTTGTGACTTACGCGAACTGTCAAAAGAGAAAAATTTTCTTCATTGCATGGTTAGTTGATACCATACCTCTCTCTCTTTCCTTTGGAAAACTATAACTTTAAAGAGTATCACACCAACTACATAAGTAAACACTAATGTTTGTATGAAAGGGCAACTAACTTGGGAATCTAATATGCTTTTTTCTACGCAATAAAGCAAGTCATGCGGTGAATATTACATGTTTGTTGTGACTCTTGGCAGTATTTCTTTGTGTCATTCTTTCAAATTCTCTGATTACGACACCATATATTTAGTGTCTCACATATTTGGGCTAAATACATTGTTTTATTGATTTGATACTTATTTTTTTCATTTTTGTGGCTTCCTATATTAGTATATGTAGAATTTGGATATTTTGGCCTATGCATCTTAGATTACCCCTTCCATTTTTTGCTGCTGTTAGACATCAATTTGTTCAGGCTCATCCTCTTTTTCATTTTTGGTGTGAACTTAAGCGTATTAGTTTCATATAGAACTTTTGACTCACTACAAGTGCCCTAGATTATAAAAAAAACAAAGTGGCATAAATGCAAACAACTTGTACAAGTACCTCTGACGTTCTTTAGAGAATTTATGAGTCCTCCTTATGTTTCTAGTCCATTCTTTGAACTGAAAAGTCCAATTTGAAGAAATCAAAGTTGTAGTGTTTTTCTAATTTGTAGTAACCAGTAAACAACTTCTACAATTATAAAATCTCCATTTAAATATAGTCTTCTCTTGGACAAATCTGTGCAGAGGACTCAAGGCCTTGCACAAGTTAAATTGAGGACATTGGCTATCAATTAGAATTTGTGGCATTAAATACCAAGTAACTGACATGAAACACTTAACAGTTTATGAGTCAGATTCTTATGAATAAAGTATAGGTTAAATGGTTCCATCTATTTCTTGATGGGAACAACATGGAAGATTGCTAGAATTCTCACTTCGATTTCTTAGTTGGGCTTCGTCCCCCTTCTTTCGTTCTTGTGAGTGCAAGAACTGTAATAATTTTATATGAATCTGGCAATAAAATATCATTCTTAGTTAATAATTGCATGATGTTTTACCAGGTCCCTTTCAACCTCTTGAATCTGTTCCAAGATGTTGTATGCTACATCTAAAGACAGGTTTAGGCGTGAGCTAGATGGTGTGCACGACGAAATCCAGTCTACTGACCCCATAGAAATGGATCTTGAAGTGCTCAGAGAACAAGCAAATTGACATGTCTATGCGTCTTATATGTTGTCTTGCTAAACTCTACTTGTTTGCAATGAATTGCCCCTCCATACTTTATCATGTGCAACGCGTATGGCCCACGTTACCATAAAATTATGATATTCTTTAGCTATAAATCTCAGTGCTCATGACATTGGACTTGTGTCCACATGTTGCTTCAAATTACAGTTTCCTTGACTGTTCTTTGTGAACATGACTTTGTGGAATCTAATACGCCTTGGATTATGGAGAACTGAGGTTTTGACCAATAGAAGGAAGATGAAAAAATGTGGTGGCCTCAGTGGATGCTAATGAAAGCCTAAACTAAGTTGTTTATATTGGATTCGGAAGTTGAGGGATGATGCGGTTACTTCAAGAGTATCTGAATGTAGTAAACGACTGGCGACACAGAGAACAATTTAAAAAATATCTACGAACCTTTTTAAGGAGTTGACAACAGAGCACTAGAGTCATATGATTCATATCAAAGTAAAAGGGGCATTTGGTTCACATGTTGTTACTTGAGAAATCATAGACGGGATCTCGTCCAATTGATTTAGATTATAGCCAGCCGTAGTTAAAAGAAAATTGAAAATTAAAAAGTCCCCGTAAGTTCCAAGAAACTTAAGAAGTTTAACTGCTATGATGTTCCACAAATTCTAAGGCAAGCAGACCGGAATCTGGCATAGAGATATGTAGCACAAGTAGCCAACAGGAAAGTCAGGGAATATAGCACCACAAACCCAAGTAGGTGTTCCTTTTGAGACCAGTAACTGTAAGCATCTGGAAGGGCTAATGCAAACCAACATATATACCGTCAAGAAGAAAATAGAATAATACCAACTCATAATCTGCTGGATGGGAAATCTTCCCATCTTCATGAGGGCGACCGTGAACGAGAGTAATCAGGGAAGGGACAGTAATGCACCAAGCTATGGAAGTTTGAGATTTTAGCAGCATTAAAATACAATTGCACTGCGAATCATTTTAAAGAAGAATGTGATATAACAATGTGATGTCAAACAAGAACAAACTGCTTAATAATATGGTTGATTCTTGACGTGATATCAAAACTCTTTACTCAAATTTTTGGGATGCTACATGATTGGTTGTGTTAAATACAGTGATTGATTCTCTCAACTTGAATTCTCTTCAGTTTGGTGTATCCTTCTCAGCCAGGCAAGTTTGCTAGCTGAAAACATGAAACAACGAACAAAAACAGTTGCACCATCCATTGCAAACCTTAAGTCCACTTCTCGCACGCCATGTTAGCTCAGACTCTGTATTAACAAAACATGATTGACAATGGGATTTACGAATGAATAGCTTGACTTGTATTAATGACAAGATGAAAGTGGGTGGTTGTACAAGTAACGACAATAGGTAGTAAGATTAAAGATGTCAAACTGAACTCCCCACTAACACTAAGTAATTTGCTTTCACTAACCAATCACATTTCAAGCATGCAAGTCCAAGTTAATGACAACTTCTAGCTATAAGCCTAAAACCGGGCTGAGAATTGCAAGTAATAGCAATTTGCGGTCTATTCAACTGCTATTTTTTATTTCATTCTTCATCTTCATTTGGATCCACACAAGCACGTAGAATACATTCTATATAACACCAAAAAAAAAGGGATCACTATTGGGAAATATATTCTTTTTCTCTCTTTGAATATAAGTAGAACGAACAGTTTCTCATCTCTAGACTACAAGGTAATAGGCGAACATAACACTAACCAAAAAGATAAAAAGAATAGGAAGTGTATGAGCCCGCATGGTGGAATTGAAGGTAGTGAATTAATCTAACAACAGTAACACTACGCTTGATTTACATTGGATCCTTCTTCCCCTTCATTCTCACCAGTTATCTCCTCTAAAGACTTTCCCTTAGTCTCAGGCACCAAGAAGGTACAAAAGAATCCCAAAACATTAATCACGCCTAACACAAGAAGGGCATTCTTGACCCCAATTCCTGGAGGGTACCCTGCATCAGTCTTGTTCTTGTCCTTGTCCTGAGCCAAATACAAGAACCCAAAAGCTCCAACAATAGCCCCCAACTTCCCCGACGCCGAGGATATCCCGTGGCAAGTTGACAAGAACCTCGCCGGGAAAACCTCCGCCGGCACAACAAATGTAGTGGCATTGGGTCCAAAGTTTGCAAAGAAGAAGGTGAGGGAATACATCACCATAAACCCAATCCGGTTTTCCTTATGAGTCCAGTGCTCATAAGGAATGGCAAGAGCAAACATAAAGACAGTCATGAAGAAGAACCCACCCAACTGAATCCAAAACCTTCCTAATCTATCAATGAAAGCCACAGTGAACCAGTATCCCGGAACAGAACTGCAGAGAGCAATTAGGGTCTGAGCCTTTGCTATAAAGAACATCTCCTCAATCGCATTCATGGTTTTGGCGGGAGGAATCCAGCCATTAAAAGGATCCTCCATATGAAATCAGCCTGCGGAACAGTTGAGCCAACGGGATCAACATCGTAAGGTGGAGATTTAAACCTGGCTTTGAAAGCAGTAGAGATGATAATAGCAAATATACCAGCAGCCAGAATCCCAAAACCCTGCATCGCAAAAACTGCAGCAACGAAGGCACCGCGAGTTTTCTTGCTTGAATACTCCGACATGATGGTGGCGGAGAGAGGGTAGTCTCCGCCAATACCGAAGCCGAGCCAGAATCGGAAGAAACAGAGAGTGGCCATGACAGATTTTGAGGTGTGTCCAAACGAGAGCCCTGAGGCGACGGAGCAGATCACCATCAACATCAGAGTCACGCCGTACACTTTTTTCCGGCCCAATTTGTCACCCATCCACCCGAAGAAGAGCTGGCCGGAGATTGTTCCACAGAATGCGACGCTGTTTACGGCCGCGGACACGTTGGGAGGCAGAGAGCCGGGTTTCTGTGCGCCCTCCACGTGGTAGTATATGCGGCCCAACAACTTGGTGACGAGGGATATGCAGAACAGGTCGTATGCGTCCGTGAAGAAGCCCATTCCGGCGATGATGATGGCCATGAAATGGTACCATTGTGTTTTTGCAACGTCCAGTGCATTTAGCACCTGTAATTGGTCTTTCGCCATGATTGGCCACTCCAATCAGTCTCCACTTTCCTTCTCTGTGTAAGTGGAAGCAACGGTATTTTAATTATTTCCCAAATCAGGGGATCATTTTTCATGAAATTAGAATTTAAGCATGTATGATCCACTCACACAATTGTGAAGCCTTAAGATTTAAATTTAATTACGTTACAAAAAGATGTAGATGTGAAAGGTGGGTCTCTCCATAAGTGGGGTTCTAGGGGTCAAATTACAATTTAATTAAAGTTGTAATTAAATTTTGTAATTTATTCCAAAGTCATAAAAAACAAAATTTGTGGGGCTCATAAGAGAAAATTTTCTTCAAATTAGGCACCGAATAGAAAATTGGAGGTTGCAGACGCGTGAAGAAATTTTGAAAGCAGCAGAGGGATGCATCTTAAGGTAAAGTAACTCTATATAAGTCAGTTCTCTCCATCCATCAGCATCCTTTAATTAATCCTTCATTCATCCCAGAAGAGAAGCCTCATTTTTTAGAGAAAAAGTGAGAAGAAAAATAGAGAGAGTGCCTCAGAAAGTTTCTGAGAAGAAAAATAGTGAGTTCAATTTGTGAGGGTTATTGTTCACAAATTGAAGAAATACTGTTGTAGTATTTTTTTGTGAGTGAGAGGTCCACCTAAGGGTGAAGATTGTATTCCCATTATTACTATAGTGGAAGATTTAAGCGGCCTACGGGTCCCGTGATTTTTACCTAATTTGGGTTTTCTATGCTAAAATTTTTTGGTGTTATTTTGTCTATTGTATTTTGGGAATTATCCTGAGTCTGTGAAATTATTTTGATTCTGCGTACACCGCCGTTTTTCCCAACAAGATGCACACTATATGTCCTGTTAATTGGTGACCATGAAGGATCCATGGATCACTCATGTTCTCATCAACAGTAGAATGATGCGAAACTCACGACTCAATCAAGGGGATGAGAAAATGCACTGATCCATAGTGATTCCAGTTTGTTTAATAGAAGAAATCGAATACAATGTCACTGTGAATCAATACAAGCAAAAAAAAAATCTGAATAAGGAATTCAGATGAAGAATTGATATGAAGTAACACGACGGAATTAATGCACAGGATTCAAATCCCACAATTAATCTTATGAATAAGAAGAAAATGTATAGAATAGGCAGATAAGATGGATCAGGTATTTGCATGCATGGGATGAGGGGGAGAGATGAATGTAAATAGATGTTAATTATGAATTATGATAACTGACCTGTGAGCGTAAGAAAAGTAGAGAGGGAACAGGAGTGTCAAGGGAATGAAGTGGAGAGAAGAATTGGGGATGTGCGAAAAGAGTTAGGGCAACCGCCATGGATTTATAGGGGACATTACATTCATGAAAGCATGCATGCCTTCAGATATTCCACAGGCATATACGCCCAGTCAGTTGAGCCTTTACGACGTCGCTTCAATTCAACTTTTTTCCTACTCACACACACTTTGAAGCTGTGTATTTGGAAGTTATAGCTGAGACAACATTAATTTTCAAAAAGACAGATAAATTAATTTGATTTAATTTGGGGAGCAGCAAGGTTTGGTGTTGGTGCAAGTGGCGCCCTCTATCAGTGTTAGAATTAACAGAGACAACAGAATACTTGTTCAATTTGCGTACTGTTTAAGGTGGGTGTAATTGGGAGTGACAGTTGGGATTCTGTTATATATGTATCATAAACAAATGGTAAATTAATATTAGTACTAGTAGGATGCAGATTGGAGAGTGCTACGCCTGCGTTGAATGTGACACATTGCTTTTAAATTCCTAAGTTTAATAACTCAATACAAATTAGTGAGGGACTCCTCTGTCTCTCCTTCATGTAATATGGCATTAATTGACTTCCAACCTCACATTTCATCACTATAAAAAGATTAATCTCTCAAGAAGTTGTGTGTTTTTTTTTAAAATCATTTTAAAATTTGTGTGTATGATAATAAAAAAATAATTTATACAAATCTCAACATGGTCCAATAACATAAACATCCAACCTCTTGAAATGTTAAATTTTTTATAGACTCACCCTTCAGTATTTCACTATGTTGACTACCGCTCTATTGGTCCATATGATCTTTTTGGTCTCTAACCATTGGACAAACATATATAGTTATCTTTTAAAATGAAGATTTTGATTAAAAAAATATATACTTGTCCCATTTTAATTGAAAAACACAATAAATATATTAAAAACTACATATAAATTTTTCACTCTTCTTTCTGGTTATGGAACACCCACTCAACCCTCTCTTTATGCATTTATCATTCATTAATATTGCCAAATCTAGTTAATTATTATATAAATTACTGAAATGATTATTTGTTATCCCTGAATTTGAACCTCCTTTTGTATTCATCCTTGATTGCCAAAGCTGATATCATCACGTGAGATAACAAACAGACATTTCAAAACAAATGTGCGTAACATTATTCACTTGGTATTGCCATCTTCAAATAGATCTGCCAACTTTTGTGTTATAGTTTCTGTAACTTTCTACTGTTTAGAAAATAGAAATATCACGACGTCCTTGTTTTGTTTCTTACTAATTGAAGCACCAGTCTGGGATATCCAGTTTTTCAAGAGAATTGCCTATTCGCACTTTATATTCATATCTGACTAATTATAAATTAATCCTGACACGTGAGTTTAAATAAGTTAGTTTTATATATGAACACGTCAATTATTTACATTCAAATATGAAAATGAGAAAAGAAAAAAAAAAGCTCCGAGGCAATTTCCTTCTCTTCTCTTCTCCTATTTCTTTTTCGGTGTAGTGAGGGTTGCATGAGTGCAACCTCTACCTCCTCTCATTCTCTTTCATGGTTCTCCTTTATGTCTCTTCTTTATAAAAGTTTAGTCTTTCTTCTGTGAGAGTTTTTGTTTTTCGTTATAAAAGTTATCGTATCTTCGTTTTTGTTTTTAGATCTAATTTCTTTGTTAGTATTTTTTGTTTTTAGTATTTTTGTTTTCAGATCTGGTCTCTTTGTTAGGTTTTTTTTTGTTTAATTTGCTATTTTTTAGGTTGATGTTGTTTGAAGTTCAATTTTTTAAGAGAGTTTAGAATCTGCCTGTGTTTTTGAAGAAATCGAAACTCATTATTAGTTAACATATTATTAGTTAACATGTGTAAATACATGTCGATATGATCCGAGGATAGATAGATGAAACGACTTCAGAAGTTTTAACGATATATCTTGATTTGTCTTCTTTTGTTAGTAATTTATTGTATGTTTTTTCTCTAGATCCCTTGATAGGTTTCATAGTTCTTTTGAAGGTTTCGTTTTTCTATTTCAGTTTTCAGGGACCCTTGTTGCATCTGGCCAATGCCGTCTTCTATTTTTTCTTAATATGATCTGATTTTGACCTTATTGGCCATTATTAATATATATATATATATATATATATATATATATATATATATGAAAATGAGACAAATATATCATAGCCAAAGATTTATTATTATGGACTTATTAAATTTGATAAAATATAAAGTGTCATATAAGTGTTTATTGTTAAATATTTAGATATCATTATGGTTAAGATAATCAAAATTAATTAAAAATATATGGATTATAATTGACACAAATAAAATTTTGAATCCTTATTATTGTTGTTACTATTAACAAATTGTTGTGAGATAACAATTGAACAAAATAAATAAATAAATAAAGTGACCTATTTGAATAGGTAGTTTCTGTGCTCTTCGTCCATCTCTGCTTAATTTATCAACTGGAGTTATGATTGAGGTTCTTGAAAAGTGCCCATCTCTGCATTGGAACGGAAGAGGGAAGCCTCCTTAACTTTGGGCTAAGGAGGCTCCATAGCCCTCTCCACAGGCATCCAATGGTTATAGAAGGCCAAATAACTTCCTTAGCTTTGAGGCTAAGGAAGTGCCCTTGATTCGCATTGGAACATAGTTATAGCTAATGAATTTGGCTTGTGTTTTGTTATATATTCCATAATTACTGGTACTTTGGTAGTAATTAAAGCAGTTTGTTGACATTGATAACATAAATACAATGAGGGCATATGCACTAAGGAGACAGAAAGGGGGATGGCATTTAGTGTAAGAGATGTTTGGTATGTTTTTAGCCACAAGAGACGCATTCCTTTTATAATCCATTTCCTGTATAGCAAATTCTATTAAAAAGAAAATTGATGGAAAGTGTTTCCTTTCCTTGGAGTTAGTGGCGGAGCCATGTTAAGCTTTGAATTTTTTTTGTTAAAATTAGAGTTTAAAGTATAATATTTTAAAAATTTATATTTTGACCTTAAATTTTAAATTTTTTCATTTTGATCCTTGAATTTTTGGCTAAAATTATAGTTTTATATACAATATTTTGAAAATTTACATTTTGACTCAAATTTTAAACTTTTTCACTTTGGCCCCTGAGTTTTTGGATAAAATTATAGTTTTAAGTATAATATTTTAAAAATTTATATTTTGGCTTAAATTTTAAATTTTCTTTTCATTTGAGCCCTTATAATATTTTGAAAATTCTATTTTACACCCTCTGACCCAGGATCCCGACTCCACCATTGCATGGAGTCCAAATTATTTGATTGTTTTACCCTTTGTCTCTTTTCCATTTTCTACTTTTTAATAGCAATAGTAGCAACACAACGACGAAAAATAGAGAAAGAGAGAGAGAATGGTTGGGCTGTGGGACCTTTGATTATAGTAACAACAGTGGCAGAGTAGTTGGGCCGTAGGAGAAAATGATGATGATGAAGAGGGGAGAGAGAGAGAGGAAGAGGGGGGAGGGGGAGAAAATGATGATGATGAAGAGGGGAGAGAGAGAGAGGAAAAAGGAGGGGGGGGAGAAGATGATGATGTTGAAGGCATAGAAGATGATGACGACTCTAGAAGCACTGTTCTTATCTGTCTTTTCTTTTCTTTTTTTCCTTTTTTGTTATATTTTAAATTTTTTAATAAGGAATAATATGGTAAAAACACGTTAACTTCTTTCCTTTCATTCCTTTAAAATTTCATATCTAATAAATCTATCTCATTCATTTTCTTGTCATACCAAATATATTTTTATGATTTTCATTCTATCTCTTTTTTATTATTCATTTTTTTGTCATACCAAACATATTTTTTATGATTTTCATTCCATCTCTTTTTCATACTCATTCTTTTCCCCTTTCTCTTAAAGCAGTACTATCAAGAGGTCAATCTCTTAGAAGGTCAACTTTTATCTCACCCGTTTTCATCTCAATTTTTGCACCTATTATTTTTATTTATTTTTTAAATAGATACACAACCCAAAAAAATTTTGGGGTGAAGCGGTCGATCTCTAAAAAGGTCGATCACTCTGTATCTTTTTCCTTCTCTTAAAAACTTTTAATGTATACCAAATACACTTTAAATATTGTTTCAGGACGTGGAAGTGTGCATCATATGTCAATTAGTGACTGCGAAAGGAATTATTATATATTGATATAAACATATTTAGAATATTAAATTCTAATTAGATGAGCCCGTATAGATGTATTTAGAAAACCTCGTATCAGTATATAGACTATTATTTAAAATGTTTGCAAACATCTAAAATATAATTAACACCACATAAGCTTAAAAACAAAAATCATAATAAAGTAGTTTTTATCATTAATAGTTAAAAAAAAATATCTTATCAAGGTGAGTCACGTTAACAGGATTATTAAATTGTCCCTTCTGGGACATGGGATCGATAAATAGGATCTTAAATTGTAGTGTTGATGAAGTGGAGTGCCGAAGTGGCCTTGGGCAACAATAAATAAACAATCGTGGGCCTTCCATGACGGGTGATGATAGAGGTCGATCATCTCACCATTCATGTTTTTCCGAGATGCGTGTTACTTCTTTTTTCTTTTTTTTATCCTACCTTTTATTTTAATTTTATAAATCTTCACTTTTAAAAGTGTAGATTAAACGGATGTTTCCAAAAGCTGTTCAGATCAAATTTTTGCATTTTATCTATTATTTTAATATTAATTTTTTTTATTCTATCTATTATTTTAATATTAAAAAACTCTTATTTTTAGATAGTATATTTTGTTTCTTATCATCCTCATTCACATTTTGTTTTTTATCATAAATAATTTTGTACAACATATTTTGATTATTATTATAAATAATTTTAAATTAGTGTTGATCCAACAGCCTCAAATATTTTTTTATTAAGTGAAAATATTTTTATTTATTCAATTAGATCCTTGATTAAAATTTTTATTTTGTTTGTTAATTGATATAAACTCGTCTTCTACTTTGTCTAGGTTTTTGGATTAAGAATATATTTTATTCTTTGTCAAAATTAACCTCTATAAACTTTTTAATTTGTTCACTTTCTTTTTTTCCTCATAGTTTGGTCTTTCAAATTAGAATTTTTATTTTAGGTAAAAATAATAGATTGAATCATATTATTACTAAAAATAAAATTATGGACTTAATTTATACTTAATTAAAAAATTGACGAAGTGGAGTGCCGCAATGGCCTTGGGCAACAAGAAATTAACAATCGTGGGCCTTCCAAGAATAATAGCTCTGCATTGGGCTTAGCATGGTCTTCTCGGAATCATGTTTCGGGTACCCCTATATATTTACTCCTGGATATGAGGTTCTTAATTTTTGCTTAATCTCTTGGAAGATGGAAGTGGAGCTATAAGTTGTGTTGTTGTAATACATTACATAACTGAATTAGAACGATTAATTTGAATGAGAATTGATTACTGGTTTAATCGGTTGATTTTAAGAAAAAATAATTAGTCAAAAAATCTATTGAACAAGTTGAAAACCGGTTAAAATTGATAAACTATTTTGTGAAAAAAAAATTACTATTTATAAAATAAAATTATTTTTTACACTATATGAAATTTAGCAAGTTTTTATTTTTTTTAAATCTTTTATTTATTTTTTTATCATGTTAAATTTCTTTTTTTCTTAATTATTTTTCATAATAATATTATTTTTGCCACAAAAACAAATAAGAGAATAAAAAAATAAAAAAACAATTACACACAAACATACATATATATATATATATAATTTTATTAAAATTAAGTATGAAAATGTTTATTAATTTATTATATTATATATTTTTAATATATATAATTTAAAATATATATTTATCGACTACGGTCAAATTAATAAATTGTGGGATTAGGGGCCTTTGCTCTTCAAGCACAAAGAGCAGAGTGTTCTTCATTATCTGGATCGTCAAATGAGTTGTTTTAACCGTCCAGATCTTTTTAAATAATATTTATTTATTTTATAGTTATAAAAATAAAACAATTTCTAAATAAATTTTAAAAGATATATATTTTTTGTAATTTTTTAAATTTAAAAAATATTAATATTTTAAAATTTATTAATAAATATTATTTAGAAAGATCTGAACCTTCAAAACAGCTCATCCGACAGTTCAGATGAAGAGCAGAATGCTCATAATCCTAAATTATGAATCAATACTTTCATCAGTTTAATTACTGATCTAATTTTTTAAATATTTTGTTAGTAATCACGACGGTTGTTTAATGGGTTAAAGATTCCAAGAGTTCATGGAATTTTGGAATGTGGGTTTTTTAAAATGATGTAAAGTGCCAGCCAACTACCAAGGTTTGAATTTATTTATTTATTTTTGCAAAGTATTTAATGGTATCCCTCTATTCCATCCTTCCTGATTTGAATATAATGTGATTATCTTTTGAATACGTCATTATTTAATTTACTAGCAATAAACCTGTCTGCGATTCCTCTGTATTAAAAAAGTTCAACCAACTTACATAGCAACGAGAAACTGAAATTTGAGTAGTAATTTATGATCCCTTGATAATCGCATAAAATTCAAAACTTTTAACGGTGATTTGATTCCTTTGTCATTTAATACTAATTTGTCGATTTCATCTTTTAAAATGAAGAGACAAAAAGCAATTAATCATGCATCAACTTCAATGGTAATAATCAATATTCAATAACAACAACGAAGTGAATATTTGCATTGCCGTCGCCATCTGTCATTTATCAGTTTTGTTTTGTTTTGATTGTAGTGACAGGAGAGAGTGGGAAGATAAAGGGGATGAAAGAATTAAAGGTTAAAGGAAAGGGAGAACTTGAGAGGAAGTAAAAGAGAGAAGTTGGTCGAGATATTCAGCGCCCAAATCCTCCAAGACCAGCACATTCTTCTGATTCTGCGAATTGGCGAGGTTGTTGGGGTTTTTTTTATTGGACTTTCTTGCCCTCAAGGTGTGGTTTCTCTTGAGAGCCAGGACAGGAGAGGACGCGTGTTCCCAGGGCTTAGTGGGCATTCGTTCGAGCGAGTCCCTCACCACATGCTCTGGGAAATTGAGCACCGCCTGCGACCCCTTCAGGCACAGCGCCGCTTGGTCATAGGCTAAAGCCGCTGCCTCTGCCGTCTCGAATGTTCCGATCCACACTCGAACCCCTTTTCTTGTGGAGTCTCTTATCTCTGCTGCGAATTTCCCCCATGGCCGCCTTCTCACTCCTCTGTACCCCCTCTTCCTCCTCATCTCTTTCTTCTCACTTCCTTCTTTCCCTGCTTCCGAAGATACTTCCGCAAATTCAACGCAACAAGCACTTGAATTGTTGGATTCTGAGGAGATTGATACTTGTTGTTGTCGTTCTTCTTCTTGTTGTTGCTGTTGTTCCTTCGTGGGTACTGAGGACGAGGACGAGTAGTAGTCATTGAAGTTGAAGGCGAAGAAGTCCTCCTCGTCCCAAGAGAATGGTTCACAGGGATTTGCAGGGTACAATTCCATGTTTTGGTATTGGAAGAGAGAAGAATCAAAATCCATATTCCCGGCTTTCTTTCAACAACGATGTGGGTTTATATACCCATTCAAAGTTGTAACCTATTAAACACACCAATATTTCAAATACATACACAAATTATTCAGATAAGAGAGGAGGATGTCTATGGTTTTTTTAATATGTAAAGTAACATTGCACTAGATAAGGAAAGACCATAATTTCTAAATACTAAATGCCTTGGGCTCAGTAATAAAAAACGAGAGGTGGGGGGATATTAATTAGGCACGTGGGCAACTATAACTGGACAAAATATACGTGACCCCACGTGAACAAAGTCCTTTTCGCATTTCAGGAATATTCAACGGTCAATACCATCAGGGATGGGATTGACCGCTTGCGCATGGGACACCTCATTCCACTTTCCTGTATATTTGAACAACAATTACATAATTCATAATATTTTGGCCAAAATGCAAAGAAAAAATTTCCTCTAATTTAAAAAAAAATTGTAATAAAAGTTGAAAGTAAATTTCATAACCTTTTTAACTGTATATACTATAATATTTTTGTTTAAAACTGTCACAAAAATTACAGAAAAAATGGAGAAGAAAAATATAAATAAATTTACATAATATATAAATTTACGTAATAAACCAAATCATTTTAGACCTATCAATTCTTACTCTGCCTGCATCACAAACTTTCAATTTTTTTTTCATTTTAAGTTGAGCTTCCAAATTTTAAATTAATCATAAATTAATTGCAATTCACTAAAATTTAAATCACTCAACAAAAACTCTCATACAATTCGTCCATATACATTTAAAAATGTCAAATTAAGAAAAGGGACTTTTTTATTACAGAAGTTTAGTAGAAAATTTTGACAAAAGAGATCATTGTTTGTTACTTAAAATAACAAGTTAGATGTATACTTTTTACTCATGTGGTCTATTTCATCCTATATAAATAATTGAGTGGTGTTAAGATTTCAGACAGAAATCGATGGGGGCATTTTATTACACAAAATTAAATTTTCAAAAAGCAAATATTTTGTCAACATATTTAAAGTTAAAGAGATAATTTACACAATTCGTAAATTAAAAAAATAATTTTTTTCAGTATTTTTTTTTTGTATAATATAACCTAATATTTTTGAATTCAGCTTTCTTCTAACACTAGAAGAAATTGTTTTGTATTTTTTCTTTTAAAAATTACATGATTAATTTTAACAAGTTTAATCTTATATTTTTTATATTTTTTTAAAAATTAATCATACAATTTATAAAAAAATATATTATTTATAAAAAAAATTAACTTAATATATTTTTTAATTTTAAAATAATATAAATAATATATTATTTTTGTTTTTAATTAAATTAATTTAAATTATTATATATATAATTCATTAAAAATATATATTTATATATATTTTATTATATTTTATATATGAATAATATATTTTTACATATATAATATATTTATATATATTATATATATTTATATATAATAATGTAATGTACATGAATGGCATAATGGACATTTTTATAAAATAACAAGGGTAAAAAAATATATAAATTATAAGTTATTTAAAGTAATTTATCACAATAAATAATAAGTTATTAAAATAAATTTATTTATCAAATATTTTTAACGAAATCATAAATTAGTTAAATAAATTATAAATTAATTAAATAAATTATAAACTCGATAGAACCAAAAGTCCTACATTTAAATAGATTTGTACCCTAATTATTTGTAATGTCATTGTATTAATTAATTACCATGTAACGTCATCCCTCCATTGAAAAAGTGCATCTTTTTTTCCTACTTCAGGAGAAAAGAAAGAACAAGGTGGGGGTGCCGTTTACAATAAGGGCAGAGTTATGGGAAGGTCCACCTCGAGTCGACCTTTACCGTCTGAATTTTAATAGTACGGGGATATTAGGATTTGTATTGATTTTTAGTTTAGTGAATTATTATAATATTAAATATAAGTTTATTTTTTTATAAAATAAAATGAGTTTAAGAATTAGAAGAAAATTATGTACTTTTTCTAATATCTTTGTAATTAAGTTTTTCAATCAAAATATAATAAGTATTAGTTTTGCAATCAGTAACAACAAGGCTTATATATAGTTTCTTATATTTTTATTATTAAATTCTCTATTAAAAATAATGATATTTTTACACATTTTTAATAGAGAATTTAATAATAAAAATATAAAAAATTACGTATAAGTCTTGTTGTTAAAAATTATTCTTACTTAGAATATTACAAAACCAATAAAACAATATTGAGCTATAAAAAATACATATATAATTATTTTTTTATAGTCTATATATTTATCTTGTTATAATTAGAAAACTAACAATTATGAGGTTTTGATAGAAAAAATTTAATTGCAAAGATATAAAAAAAAGTACATAATTTTTTTCTAATTTTTAAACTCATTTTATTTTATAAAAAATAAGAAGCTTATATTTAATATTATAATAACTCACTTAACAAAAAATTAACACGAATTTAACTAAGCTTGATAGTAACCCTTATGCTTATTTCTTCCCCCTTCTTGGTTTTTTTCTTAGTCAGAGTTTTTGTTTTCTATTTGTAAAAGTTTTTGTCTTTTATTTGTAAGAGTTTTTATTTTCAGATTTAGGATTTTCTTTGTATTTTTTTTTTGTTTTTAAATCTGATCTCTTTGTAAGTTTTTTGTTTTTCGGGATGTTTTTGGTTAGTTTTCAATCATTTGAAAAAACTTTGGTGTTCTAAGTAACTTTGGAGAAAACGGAACTTATTATTAGTCAAAATGGACAAATACCTGTCAATATAATCCAAAGAATGATAGATAAAACGATTTCAAAAGTTCAAGCGATATATTTTAGTTTGTCTCATTTGATTGGTAAGTTGGTATTTATTTTTTCTCTAAATCCCTCGATAGATTTCATAGTTTTTTAAGGATTTTTTTTCTTTTAATTTTCTGTCTTAATTTTATTTTAAGACTTCTATTATATCTTATCAATACAATATATTGATTTTTTTTAATATAATATGATTTTGGTCTTTTTGACTATTATTAAAAAAAAAACTAAAAATTAACACAAATCCCAATACCCCTACTTTACCAAAATCCAACGGCCGGAATAGCTTTGCCCTTACAATAATTGAAAATAATAAAGTGAATGGGACAAAAGCTTTGAACGGCTTTTGAATGCGCATTAAGATCAAGTTGGAATTTAAGTACGAAGCAGTAGGCCCCAAGGCCTTGTGGCGTAAAGAATTGATGAAGCAGATACATGCACCCTCAGCAACTAGGCATTTATTTTACTTTTTGCTTTCATCCCCTTTTTTTTAGAGTTGGATTTTCTTAGGAAGTCAAATTATTATGTCTCATTGTTTCGGAACTTAAACAATCATCTTTCTATTTGAAACACAAACGATAAAAAATTGAGCCATCAAACTTTGCATTCACTCTGATGCCTTTAATTTTGATGCAGACAAGAATATCAGGTGGTCCATTAGATCGTCTGGAGACTTTTCTTTGTTCAAAGTCAAGCCGAATGACGTTAGATCATGTCATTGTTGAATATTATATATATATATATATTATCTCCTGCTATTTTCTTGATTCTCGAGTGCAAGAGATATGCAAAATGAAATTAATGCATGATAATTAATTTTTTTTTCTTTCTTTTCTACAAACGAGTCACAAGCTTGATAAAAAAAGAGTGGAAAAGAAGGTGGAAATGATCGAATTCATAACTATTAAGATTTTTTAAAATTTAAGTTAAAAAAAGTGTCACTTGAAATAATTTTTTTAAATAATAATAATTAAAATTTGTTCATTTAAATGTACAGGGTTATTTTGTAAGTTAAGTCGTGATTAAAATATAATAAATTGCATCTGTTTTTTTCTTTAATGTAGTATCACAATCACAATTTTGTTCATTAACTACAATTTACAAAATGCAAGTTGAAAGCTTTGCTAAAATGTTAACGGAGTGACCTTTTAACTTTCAGGTTTCTGTTTTTATATTTAATATGTGTCATTTTTTATTTATTTATCTACAAATACTGCTTTTTTGTTACTGGGTGGGAGAAGGGAGGAGCATTAGTACCTATGTTGGCATCTTGAGGGGTGACATACGTTTAGTTATATCATCCTTCTAAAGGACGGCATAAGTGCAAGCTCTTTGTGTTATTTAGTTATTGAAGCTTCATATATATATATATATATATATATATATATAATTTTTCACCACATTTTCTGTCCATTCTTTCATTCAATCTTTTCATTTTTCAGTCTTCATTTCAATTTATCTTCTATCTTTAATTCTTATCTCTCCTTTTCCCATTGAATCCAATCTGATGAATATAGGGAACAATGTATTGCAGAGGATAAAAACTGTGTTGTCTTTAATAAAGTATGATGTTGTTATATATATATACATCATACTTTATTAAAGACACTATTAGCCTGTCACATACCATGTTAATCAGCTTATTATTATAGTAATAATAAAAACTAAATGAACCTATTGATTTTGTACACAATTACCTCTCTTTCACACATAACCTCGTAAATGTGCTCATCTCGTAAGTATAATATTAATAGATCTTCTAACATTTTGTGCCATGTTACCTTTTATGTAAAGCATGAATAATTAATTTTATTTACAAGCAATTTTTCAGTTATATTCAATATTAAAAATTACATCAATTAGATATAACATGAATGTAAATGTCAAATTGAATATAAGTTAAAGTGGAAAAATGAAAATATCAACATTAATTAATTATTAAACTTACTTGTTAGATAATGTCAATGTAAATATAAAAATTAATTAATTACTTTAATTAATTAATTATTCAATCCAAATTCAAACTATAATCTTAATATCATTAAGTAACAAAATATTGAATCGCACTAACTGATCATCAATTATTTATCACTAATTTAAAATAAAATTTATCCAAATTAATTAATTAATTTTTCAAACTAAACAAAGTCATCATCTAAATTTAAAATAAATTAAAGATAAAATTGACTAATCATTATCCATAATAACTAAAAAGTTAATTTACTATTTTTTTAATGAATCACACAAAATATTATCTAATATCAACTTAAACTCGTAAGAGAAAATGGTTAA
Source organism: Biancaea sappan (assembly GCA_037074585.1). NCBI lineage: Eukaryota > Viridiplantae > Streptophyta > Magnoliopsida > Fabales > Fabaceae > Biancaea > Biancaea sappan. Next base: position 47,684,091 of record CM073496.1, on the reverse strand, counting down.
ATATAAATAGTTATAGAATTCTTTTTTCTTTTTCCTAAATGGCAATCTACATTGTGAGACCATATTTAAAAAATTAAAATGTATTTTAAATTGGTAAACTATTTAAAAATCTAAAACCAATTAAAAGTACAAATTAATTAAATTAACCACATCTAAAATTTTATCAAAGTATACAAATAATTTTAAAATAACCTAATTATTCAAAAATTAGTCATTTAAAATTAATAAAACATTTAATTTTGATAGGAAAAAAATATTACTACAACTTATGAAAATTTATAACAAATAAGAAAAAGAAAGACATTATGTCAGTCAAAAATTTGTTGAATTAGACGATATAGTTGAGCTAGGAGATGAGACAACGCAAAATACTCTAGCTTAAACCAATAAAAAATGAAAGGGGATAAAAGATTAGACAAAAACTAACAAAAAATAACATCACTTTTGACTAAAATGATAATAGTGAGACCAAAAAAATACCGTATGAGGTGGGAGACTAGAAAGGAGGAGAAGAGTTGAATAATGTTGAAGTTGAATAATGAAGAAATGGCGGGACATATACACGAAGGAAGAGGAAGAAGGGAAAGATAAGGATAAAATTCAAGACACGTCTTATTTTTTATTAGCTCATTGAAATTACAAATCAATAAGAACAAGATACGTGAGTGAATAAAGATAGAATTTCACAATAAAGGCTCTGATGTATTGCAGAGCTTGTGAACTTATATTTATAGAGAACACTTACAAATAAGAATGAATGGTAAGCTGTACACTTGTCAAAGGATCCGTAAATACAATAACAGAAATAAAGAATTGCATGTGGGTGAATTGGTTAGCTCCTCGAGTATGGCAGTTTGTTAGTTATTACTTCACCGATGCTGATTTGTTTCTAGTATTGGCTTCACATGACTATTGCTTAGTGATGGAATTATTGATTTAATCCTTTCATCCCCCCTAAAACTTGGGGTTGAGGGACAACGAAGCCCAAGTTTGCCTCTAAGATATTCAAAGATTGGTTGAGAAATAGGTTTGGTGAAGCTATATGCTGGTTGATCAACTGAGGGAATGAACATTGCTGTCACTTCCTTAGACTGAATTTTATTTCTTATGAAATGAACATCAAGTTCAATGTGTTTGGAGCTAGCATGGTATACATGATTTGAAGCCAGAGATATTGCACTTTGATTATCACACCAAAGAACGAAAGGAGAGGCCAAAGGCAAATGAATCTCATTGAGAAGAGATCGTACCCAGACTATTTCAACAATAAGGTTGGTCAAGGCTCAGTACTCAGATTTTGAGCTTGATTTGGAAACGGTTTTATGTTTTCTAGATGCCCATGAGATAAGACTTGAACCAAAGTGTACATGGTAGCCCTCAACTGATTTTTGAGTGTCATGATTGGTTGCCCAATCTACATCAGAGAAGCCTGTGATAGATAGCTAGATGATGATTGAAGATGGAGACTATAAGATATAGTTCCTTGGAGATAATGAAACACCCTCTTGATTGTTGTCCAATGTGTAGTTATAGGACACTGAAGGAACTAACTTAAACTATTCACTACATAGGTGATGTCAGGGCGTGTGTGAGTAAGGTATTGGAGTGCTCCCAATGCACTTGTGTACTTTGTTGGATCAATGAGTGGCTATCCTTAGGAGAGGATGCACAACTTTGCATGCCATATTTTGCAAGGATGTCTTGAATATATTTTGATTAATTAAGATAAAATCCAGAGGAATTTAATGCCTAGAAAATAATGGAGTGGTCCTAAGTCTTTAAGAGCAAAGACTTGGTGAAGCCGTGTGTCACGACTTGCTTATCAAGACCCGTGACCAGCACAATGACAATGTTCCTCGTTACTATAAGCTTTCTTATTAACTCTATCCTTTTTGTTGAGTTCAATCATGCAAAAATGTAAAATCCATAAATTTATTTCAAAATTACATCTATTCACAACAGATGGAAATTTTATTAAAAATATATCTAGCGTCATTACTAACACATATGGGAAATACTGTACATAACTTAATACAGTTATAAAGGTATAGATAAACAATCATAATAACACCATCTTCATAAAGATTATAAAATCCAAAATATAATTATATAAGATTCCTGAAATATTTACAATAACATCCTAGGAGTCCCAATCACCATAGAGCCCCTAATACAAACGTGGAATCACTGACTCTATCTAGCAATTGGAAGATTCTTTATTCTATATATCACTCTGCTACTTTTCTGGAGGGAGTTTCTTTCTGCAACTATATCTGAAAGGGGAAAACGTGAGTGTGAGTTTTTGGAAAAAAACTCAGTAAATGTACGATAAACTCAATAATAAGAACAAAATATGAAATCAATCATGATAATGAACTCAAAAGCTATAAAATCAACCAAGAGCACAAGTAGAGAATAAACAGAAATCAGTAATTTTCTCACAAAAAAACAAGCAAGTACCCATCCTGGTTTTGACACTCATCACTTAGGCGAAACCATCCCAGTGAGCTACCTGCTCAATCTCTAGTCCTCTTAAGACCTTTTTTGATGCTACACATTGTTCCGTGTTATTAGTAGGAACTGTGTCTCCCCTAACGTTTCTCGAGTCAAGTGGTCAATCTTATTCATCACAAAAAAGAGGGTACCACCTAATATCACAAACATGCCATACGACTTTTCTCAATCATAAAGATTCAACATATCATGAATATTCATACTTTAATATATCATGAAAGCTAAAAATTATAATACAAATAATAATTTAAAATTTGACTATGTAAAGATAGTAAATATATTTAATTTATTATTTATAGAAAATAATAACGTCAGAGTTCTCACTAATATTCTGTTGTCACCTTTAATCGGTGAAACTTGGGATTTAAACCTGGTTCACTAACGTGATGAATCGTGTTATGATCCTATTATTAAGATTACATCCACTCACGTAGATTCTGTACGAGTATTACTTCTCTAAGTTGTTATGTGCAAGAGTACATAGGTGAATTTCAGGTTTCGCTATGGAGATTTCATGAGAGGTTAGAGAAAATAAGTTAGGGGTAATTTTCGTACAACTACTATTCATGTATACGGTTACTATTTATACGTATAGTTATTGTTCATACCAGAAATAGTGAATACAATCTGTAAAAAAGTACATCAGGTAAGTTCCTAGGACAAAGTAGTAGGTCACAATGGACACTCTCAAGAACCAAGTCTTTTCTTAACCAAAACATTTCCTAAACATGTATTATTCATAATTTACATTCTATTTTGATAATCAAAAAATCAAAATAACATATAAGCAACTAAGCATAGTTCTTTTCTGATGTGGAAGATCAGCTAAAGCCACAACCACAAAGCATACTTAAGAATATAACTTCTCAAATTTGAAAGACACAAAAAGGGCATAGTATCATAACCTTGGATCTAAGCTAAAAAGAAAAAGCCTAAAATTTCAGAGACCTAACACCGAAGTAAGAAAAGTTTGAGGAGACAAAAGAAGAGAAGTTGAATGTGTGAGTTTAGAAGTGAAATGGACAGGTCTGTTTATAGGAAAAATTAAGGGTACTATTTGATACTATGCACCAATAAAATATTTAATTTACTATTTATGAAAATGACATTTCCATTAAAATAATTCAATTTACTATGCATTTTAATAATTTAGCTCACTGTACATTCATGAGAAAGACGAAAGCGGCTGAATTATTGCTTACTACTAGGAACGTAAAGGGAAAACTATCTTTTCTCCTTAAACCTTTAAGTTTCTTTTCAATTTGGTCATTTTATTTTAGTCCCTGAAGGTATTTTCTCACATAAAATGTCATTTTCTCCTATGACTTCCTTTTCTAGTTTCCTATTATACCCAAACCATATTTAGTATTCGGCATTTTGATTGTATATGTGAACAGTACCATATACGTAAATAGTATTATATAGGTGAATAGTACTGTATATTGGAATAGTAACTATATTTCGTGAACACACAATTATATTTTATTTTTCCACATGTATTACACCGTGAAGTTAACTCAGTAAGATGTTCAGTCTAGTTTGATGCAACCAATATGTCATCAACATAAATAAGAAGAAAGATTATCTTGTCACCTTTGTGGAGAAAAATAGACAGGAGTCAGCCATGCTTTGATGAAATCCCCAGAGAGAGAAGAGTGGTTCTTAAATAGTCAAACCAAGCTCGAGGAGCTTGTTGGAGCCCATAAAGGGCTTTGTGGAGTTTGCATACATGATTCGGGAATTTACGATGAAGGAATCCCTCTAGCTGAGTCATATATATGTCTTTTTGCAGAAAAACCATTAAAGAATGCGTTGTTGATGTCAAGTTGGTGTATTAGTGAGGGAAATGTGGCTGCCATGGTGAGAATAAGCTTTAGAGTCATTGGTTTCACTACTGGGCTAAATGTTTCTAAGAAATCAACTCCAGGTTTCTTGTGGAAGCCCTCGGCAACTAAGCATGCCTTGAAACGCTTTATGGAACCATCTAGTTTATATTTTGTTCTGAAACCCCATTTGAAGCCTACCATATTCATATGGGGCTGAGCCAGAACAGGGACCAACTTTTATTGTTGGTTAGTGCACTAAATTCCTCCTTCATAGCCTATAACCAATGATCATGTTGCGAGGCTTCTGATGCTGTAGTGGGCACAATATAATTATTTTTTGATGAGACAGTATTATTTAGTGCAGTAGTCATGCCAACAAAGTGAAGTTTTGGTTTATGAACCCTCCTTTACTTCGAGTGACCATTGGATGCAAAGGAGCAGTTGGTAAAGTCATGGCAGCGATATCGTGGTCAATATGATTAGTAACAGTGGTAGGTTCAGCAACTAAATGACAAGGAAGGCCTAGAATTGTTAGAAGAGCTTTGCTAGATAATTTCATTAAAATTTATGGGAGAGGGATAGACAGACCTAAATGAAGGAGAACGTGCTGATGTAGGGGAGTCTTTTGATGTGCCTTATTTTGAAGTGTTTAAAGATGCTACAGTAGAATCAAAATTAGGAGATAAACATTTGAAACCTTTTTTTTATTATTGTAATAACCAAGAAAAACACACTTGATTAAATAAAATTGCACCTTATTTTTGTTATATGGAGTTAAGCAATGGTAGGCTACACACCCAAAGGGATGGAGAGAGTTGTAATCAACATGTTTTTTGTAAAGGACAAGGAAAATAGATTTATCATGTAGCAAAGGAGTTGGTAATCAATTAATCAAAAAAGTAGTTGTGCTAAATGCTTCCCACCAGTAAAACAATGGTAGTTGTGCTTAAGCAAGAAGTGTCAAGCCAATTTTTTTGATGTGGCGAATTGTTCTTTCAGCTCTTCCATTTTGAGGTGATGTATAGGGAATTGTGAAGCAGTGTATAATGCCTTAATCTTGAACAAATTTTTCAAAAGCTTGATATTCACCTCTATTATCACTTTGTATCATTTTAATTTGAGTATCAAATTGTTTTTCAACAAATGTTTTGAATTGGACAAATATTGGCAATGCTTCACTTTTATTTTCTAGAGGATAGATCTAAGTGAATCAATTGAAGTCATCCACAAATATTATGTAATGCTTGAAACCATTTTTAGAGGTATGAGAGGCTAGTCCCCGTAGATCCGAGTAGACAAGTTGCAGAGGTTTGGAAGCATGGAATTTGTCACATCCCAAAAATTGAACATGTGAAAAGATACTACTCATTTGATAAAATTCTCAAACATACGTTATTTACATATATTCTGTAAGGTTTTACATTCAACCTTAATCATTCATTCCACACTACAGAATCATATTCATCTGATAAGCAAATATAGATATACATAGTCTGATATTTCTATCTCATCGCAAGCCTAGGAGACCTATAGAAAGTACAGAGCGTTTCTAGTATCCATATTAATAAGTAATGGTATCCCACCAGACAGAAACAGATAATAACTCCAAGGGGCTTCTAATCTTCAAACGGATACTCTTCTTCCTTGTTTTCTGTATCTGAAAAGATAATCATAGGGAGTGTGAGTTTATTTAAAAACTCAGTAAGTAAATAACTGTACTATATAAAATATCAAAAGTACAAATACCACATTTACTCATATAATTAATTGTCTTATACATTGAGTAGTATGAGACTCTAACCCTTTCAAACTCGTGTATAGTTTTGCATCGTTATGAACTGAGTAGTATGGGACTTTAACGCTTTCAAACTCATGTATTATGTAATACCCATGAAAAATAAAATATAAATGCGTGTTTTCAAACTACTGTTACTATTTCAGTATACGGTACTATTCACCCGTATAATACTATTTACGTATATGGTACTGTTTATTTATACAATCAAAATGTCAAATACTAGATGTGGTTTGGTCATAAGAGAAAACTAGAAAGAAGTTTGTAGTAGAAAATAACGTTTTATGTGTAAAAATACCCTCAGGGACTAAATTGAAAGGACTGAATTGAAAAGAAACTTAAAGTTTTAAGGTGAAAGAATAGTTTTTCCTTTAAAGTTTCTAATAGTAAATAAACGAGCAGTAACTGCATTATTAGAAATGTCATTTTTATAAATAGTAAATTGAATATTTTATTAGCGCATAGTGTCAAATAGTACCCTTGACTTTTACTATAAATAGGCCCTTCCATTTCACTTCTAAACTCACACCTTGAACTTCTTTTCTTCTCTCCTTAAGTTTCTCTTGCTCCGACGCTAGGCTTCTGAGATTTTGGGCCTTTTCGTTTTTGCTTAGGTAAGGATACTATGCCCTTTCTATGTCTTTCAAATTTTAGAAGTTATTTTCTTAAGTATGCTCTGTGGTTGCGGCTTTGGCCGATCTTCCACATCAGAAAAACTGTCGTTAGCTGTTATTTTGATTCTCTGATTACCGAAATAGAATATAATCTGTGGAGAATACATGTCTAGGAAAGTTCTGGCTAAGGAAAGACCTGATTTTTAAGTGTGTCCAGTGTGACCCTCCACTCTTTCCTGGGAACTTACCTGGTGTACTCTTTTACAGATTGTATTCTGTATTTCTGGTATAAATAGTACTCGTACGTATGAATAGTGACCGTATGAATAGTACCCGTACGTTTGTTGAATTGACGAGTACTAGTAACGTTTGTTGAATTGGATGAAATTTTCTTGTATGTAATTTCTAACTATGTCTATTGGTTGAGCTTGAGCCTTCGGATATGCTTGCATGACTGGTGATGTATTTGAATTTTATTAACGCGAGTCCGATTTGCTCACTGAGTTTAAAAGCTCACACTGTTTGTACAAACTTTTTGTTCAGATCAGGTTGCCGCCGAAGTACATCCGCTAGAGGAGTAGATCACGTTGGACCTTCCCGCTGTCGGGTAGGCCCTTCTTTTGTTATACAGTATGTTGCTCTGTAACCGTCTAGGACATCTAGGTTAGGGGTTTGGTATTTGGCTTGTATTTCAGTATGATAATGTATTTTGTACTGAGGATATATTATTTTTAATTAAGAAAATCTGATGTATTTTCTTTGTATTTATTAAGGAATGGTATTTTGAGAATATAGAGATAATGACTAACAATTTTACTTGTGGGAAGAATTTATCGAAAGGCTTACAGTGATGGGATATTCATCATTGTGCCGGTCATGTGCCTAGAAAACGGGTCGTGACATATTAGATCCCGTAGATCTTTACTCATTAATAAGATAGTGAGAACTTCTCACATAGTACAATTTCCATGAAATAAAATTATTTATACATACTCTTATTCCTTTGAATTTCTGTAAAAAAATATATCAATCATCATATACTGTCATATGAAAAAATTGATTAATTAATATCCAAATAATATTGTAAATAGGACTTATATTGTACTTTGACTAGTAATATCAAATTAGCTTAGCAAGGTTATTCACTCACCTTGATGTTTGTCCAAGTTTACCTTGTTCCACACTAGAATTTGTGTAAGAAAATTTCCTAGTAAAATATATTACAAGGAAACATAAGAAAGGAAACAAAATCACGAAAATACGTAAAATTTTTTGATTGCTATAGTGACGGTTCGCTACAGTGACGGTGACTGCTACAGTACCATTGACTGCCTACACTACAGTAACTGCTACAGTAACTCGAAGAAAAATTTCCAGATTTTTTCGAAATTTCTGGTCGCTACAGTAACTCGAGTTTTGCAGAAAAATCTTTCAAAAATTCATCCTTTCCTTTCTTTTGATTCAAAACCAGAATCTCAACTCTTTTAACCGATTATAACTCAAATATAACTTCTAAAACAACTGAGATTCATGAATTATTATCAAAATCTTCAAGAACAAAACCTCCTCTGATCTTCTACATAAACTGAAATTTAAGGAAAATAATGAGATTAAATCTTACCTTTGATCCTTACAAAGCTTTTGAACCGAACAAATAATCGAAATTCTGAAGATCAAGGAAAGGATTTGAGAAGAAGATGAAGAACTGAGAGAGAAAAATGGCACTGCTCCTTTTGCTTCGCTTCAGAATCGAATTATGAGAAGTTACTATTGAAGTTTTATTTTAAATATTTCTAATGGGTTATTGAATAACCCATGGGTATCCATAACCCAACATCCAAACCCATCCAGTCAATTTACAATAAATGGACTAATTGACCATTCTTAAATCATTTTTTCATGAACTTCACCATTCTTAGAATATATCCCACATGATGCAAATATTCAGTCCAGTCATTTAACTCAATTTTCATAAATAATATTCAAAAAGAACAATTAAATATGAAAATTACAAATGACCAAAATAAATAACTAAAGAACGTTATAAAATTCTAAAATACTCTTAGGCGAATTATATTCCAAAATTAACGGGTATTACATTCTACCCCCTTTAAAAGAATTCGGTCCTCCGAATTAAAATCTTACCTCAAGTTTCAAACAAATGTGGATATTTTTTCCACATTTCATTTTCTGTGTAATACCCAAGAAAAATAAAATATAAATATTTGTTTACAAACTACTGTTACTATTTCAGTATACGGTACTATTCACCCATATAATACTATTTACATATACGATACTGTTCATTATACAATCGAAATGTCAAGTACTAGATGTGGTTTGGTCATAAGAGAAAACTAGAAAGAAGTTTGTAGGAGAAAATGACGTTTTATGTGTAAAAATACCCTCAGGGACTAAATTGAAAGGACTGATTTGAAAAAGAAACTTAAAGGTTTAAGGTAAAAGGATAGTTTTTCCTTTAAGTTTTCAATAGTAATAATAGAAAAATTTTCGACCGCTATTTGCACAGTAACTGCATTATTAGAAATGTCATTTTCATAAATAGTAAATTGAATATTTTATTAGCGCATAGTGTCAAATAGTACCATTGACTTTTGCTATGACTTCTAAACTCACACCTTCAACTTCTCTTCTTCTCTCCTTAAGTTTCTCTTACTTCAATGCTAGGCCTATGAGATTTTGGGCCTTTCCTTTTCAGCTTAGGTAAGGATACTATGCCCTTTCTATGTCTTTCAAATTTTAGAAGTTATTTTCTTAAGTATGTTCTGTGGTTGCGGCCTTAGCTGATCTTCCACATCAGAAAAACTGTGGTTTATAAAGCTATAATATAGTTATATACTATACCTGTTATATGGATGAATATTATATTGAGCTTCTGATTATGATATGAAATGATATTGATTGTGATTGAGCGGGACAGTACCCCCTCTCACGGCAAGGCGGAAAACCCGGTTGACAGGGTGTCTTGACCAATGAGTGTGGAGACAACGATTCCCTAGTAGGGATATAGCCCGGATTGGTGATAAATCCGTGAGGCGCCCTAGCTAAGAGGATGAGGTTGTGCGTCATGGCGGAAATATACATAATTGGTGAGCCGGCCTGTGTGCGCTCTCCGGGATATATTGCCATTGACGAGTACTAGTAACGTTTGTTGAATTGGATGAATTTTTATCTTCTTGTATGTAAAAGGATGATGTTGTGCGTCATGGCAGAAATATACATAATTGGTGAGCCGGCCTGTATGCGCTCTCTGGGATATATTGCCATTGACGAGTACTAGTAACGTTTGTTGAATTGGATGAATTTTTATCTTCTGTCTATTGGTTGAGTATGAGCCTTTGGATATGCTTGCATGACTGGTAATGTATTTGAATTTTATTAATGCGAGGCCGATTCGCTCATTGAGTTTAAAAGCTCACATTGTTTGTACAACCTTTTGTTCAGATCAGGTTGCCATCGAAGAATATCTGCTAGAGGAGTAGATCACTTTGGACCTTCCCGTTGTCGGGTAGACCTCTCTTCTGTTATAGATTATGTTGCTCTGTAATCGTCTAGGACATCTAGTTCAGGGGTTTGACATTTGGCTTGTATGTCAATGTATTTTAAATTGATAATCTATGATTACATGCAAATCATCTCTATGATTTTCAGATAAGAAAATTTGATATATTTATCGGAAGGCTTACAGTGATGAGAGATTCATCATTGTGCCGGTCATGTGCCCAGAAAACGGGTCGTGACAAAGTTGGTATCAGAGCAATGGTTGTTAGGTCTCCTAGTGATTACAGAGCAAGGTAACCTTAGTGGGACCTCCTCTATCATTGTGAACCCGGGCACAACTATAGAGAGACGGCTCTACTGAAGGTCCTGTAGGATGTTTTCATTTCCTTTCCCTCCGAGACTTATCTCTTCTTAGAAATTATGTTGTCAGGTTTAATTTTAGATATATGTGGCTACACTTTTGAACTTAGTAAAGGAAAGGTTATTACTTGTTTTGATTCCGTTGTTGTCGGATCAAATTTTTATATGGTGGATTTTATAAGCTGAATTCATGATTGAATTTGTGTAGCTATATTATTTTAGGATACCAGCCAATAAAAGAAACCACTCGCATTAAAAACAAAAAAAACTGAAGGATTACATTGCAAAAAAGAAGAAGTTTACTCATGCATGAGTAATCTAAAAGCGAGGTGGTCTTGGATTAGGAGGGTTGTATTGTATCATCACCCCTCGACCATTCCTTGGAGCAAGGGACATAGCAATGTCGCGGAGGGTAGTGTAAATCCCATTCATACAATCAACACTTCTTTGTTGTTGATTGCAGAAGCACTGGGTAGACCAATAGAAGAACCTGTCTATTCTTGAAGTCATTTCTGCATGATTGCGTTTAGTGAACTTCTCCAGGTCTCCTATCATCTTTTTCAGATTTTTTACCTCCTGCTCTAGACAGGCGATTTTGTCCTCCGAGGTATGGCCCGTGCTAGTCTCCTCAGCTTCCTCGATCTTCTTCATTTTCTTCTCCTTCTGTTTCTCTGGAGACCCCTCAAAAGGTCTTTTGCCCTTGTCTTTGCCCAGACTTAAGTTTAAGTCGAGCTCTTCTTCCTTAGCCTCTACTGTGAGATCAATGTACTTCCTTGAGGCCATGATTTGGAAAAATTTAGAAATTTTTGTAAGAGTATGAGGCGAGAGGAATACTAGGGGATTGTAGGCTCGGAGATTATTACTCTTTGTGGTGTGGTAACTGAGAACGCTGGGATGGTTTTTATAGAGAAAAATTAGTACTTAGAGACAAAGAAGATATCTTTTCACCGCACCCCTACACGATCAACCTATGGATTTCTGCAAGCTGGAAGCCAGAAGTCTAGGGTAGGCGTGCACACCAACAATGCGTCGCATTAATGCAAAAACCACGAAAGTCAGTATTCGGTGGATTTGCGACCGATTTTACTTGGTTTTCCCATTTCTCCCGTTGGCATTTTCCGAAATTCAAGGAAGTTGATAACATAGCCATCAAAGATTGCCTTGGATGCTTTTATGATGAACTGAAATACATTTCTCCGTTTTATTGTGTTATTCTTAAGAGCCTTCAGTTGAGTATAACATACATAATTGATTGAATCATGTTGTAATTACATTTATGTATGTTATTCATGCATAATGAGTGAAGGCTACGATCAAGGAAAATATGTGATGATCCTACATATACTCATAGAGATGTGAAATCAAAATGACTTGGATAGAATAAAATGTGTAGATGATGATATATCTTCATGGTTACACATACTTACATATAATGCTCTCGTGGGCAAATGAAAGGCAGTGATTTCCTTACATCATGATAATACTTACTGCATGTGACCGTAAGCAGTTAACTTTGTTTTAATATATTGATATACATATATTATGTGTAAATCCAGAATAAAGACACCGATCAGAATCTAAGATAAGGCTAATATGAGACTACCCGATCATAGAGGGACATCGTGATATGGGATTACAGGATAAAACAAGTTAGAGGGAGAAAATCTCAGACTGAAGAGCGTAGTTAGTCAAAAGTTTGAGAAAGGTCAAGATTAGCCGAAAATTTTTTGAGGAAATCTTTGACTTATGTTAATTGCATTTACTATTTATCTGCATGTCCGACATTAATTGCTGGCATTGCGACGTATATGATCTGTAAACCTCCTAGCGAGCGGCGTATAGGTTGTGGTGGCTTTAGCTCCAAGGGCTTCGGGTTGTCTATAAATCTTGTACGCCCGTTACCCCACTCATCACACCAAGCGAACTTCTTTCATTACATACCTATTTCTCAATCTCCATTCCTTTCTCATTCAAAGTTATTTCTGAGATCCCTAGAGAAATGGCCGATAATAAGTCTTTCAACTTGAATTTTGAGACTGGCAATGTAGAGCTTGATTTAAATCTAAGTCTCGGAGACAACAAAGGGAAGAGACCTGTAGACAGATCACCAGAAATTAAGAAAAGAAAGAGGGATGTAATAGAGTTGGAGGAGGACAGTACTGCAACATCCTCAGAAAATAAGCTTGCGTTCCTGGAGCGTAAGATCGAAAATCTGGAGCGTAAGATAGAGAGCCTGGAATACAAGATAGAGGATCAGAAACGACTAATAAATCGTCTCTTTGAAAACCAAGAGAAACTGATAAACCGTCGTTTCGGGGAACTGGCTAATCGAGTTGATAGACATTCAATGTTTGCAACTCAAAATTTTTGTGACCAACAAGCAAGGTGTATTGACTGTATGAACGGAGTGACTTATGCTCTTCGCCAAATTTCTCAGACGCTTCCTCCAGAAACTCTTTCTAGGCTGCAACGATTAGCTTCCTCCTTAAGGTCTGAAGCACCTTCCTCTTCTAGACCTGGAGCACCTTTTACATTTCAAAAGCCTCCTCGTCCTTAATTTATTTTTCTTTTGTTTGTACCTAAAGCTACATTTGGTGTAAGCTTCACGTATTAAAATTATCTATGTACTAGAAATAAAATTTAAGTTAGTATCTAGATCTTCTTTGTTGAAGTGATTCATTTTACTGAAAGAACTTGAGGAATGAGAAGATATTGGACTTGTTATATTTCATACTTGATTCTAAAGCATAGTATAGTAATATCTTTTTGACTGAGCAGAGTTACTAAAATGATATTTCATTGCACTTCTGAGCTATGGAGGAATGCTAAATAAGTATTTTATGAACCTATACATAGAGAACTATGGGTTTGCCCTAATCATTGAAGGGATACGACTCTATATGAGTCATTGAGGTGAGAGGAATTTCTATATATATTTATTTTATAATTATGCATGAGGAGTATGTTATTTACTTAACTCATTTTCTGGGATTGTTCTTCCTAGAGAATTATGTAATGATTTCATTTTATATAACGCCTTCAGCTGAGAGTATTGCCTTAAGGTAGAAGGATCGCCTTCGCGCAAGAGTATTACCTATGACCAAAATGATGCCTTCGGATAGGGTGCTTGTATTCGTAAAAGTTATAAGCTATGTGTGTGGAAACATGTGTTCTGATATTCAATGTGAACTGGAAAGACCACGTGCCACTTTTGAGATGACACCTATTTGAGGTTTTACATAGAGACAGAGTTCGTCTCTGATTAGGTGGTTTGAGTTTGGTAAAGGTTATGAGGATGAGACACTTTATGGTACAAAAGGTTGTGGAGAAGATTAAACTGATGAGGAAGAGATTACTTGTTGTCTAGAAAAGGCAAAAGTCTTATGCAAATTATTGATAATGCGGTTTAGAGTTCACAGTCAATGGTATAATATTCTTGTAAATCTCACCAAGGGTGTGATAAGGTTTTGGAAGAAAGAGATGCAAAGGATGAGATATGGACGAAGTAATCACATTTATTTCAGTCTTGAGATGAGTTTTGAATTCGGGGGACCGAATTCTCTTAAGGGGGTGATAATGTAATACCCAAGAAAAATAAAATATAAATATTTGTTTACAAACTACTGTTACTATTTCAGTATACGGTACTATTCACCCGTATAATACTATTTACATATACGATACTGTTCATTATACAATCGAAATGTCAAGTACTAGATGTGGTTTGGTCATAAGAGAAAACTAGAAAGAAGTTTGTAGGAGAAAATGACGTTTTATGTGTAAAAATACCCTCAGGGACTAAATTGAAAGGACTGATTTGAAAAAGAAACTTAAAGGTTTAAGGTAAAAGGATAGTTTTTCCTTTAAGTTTTCAATAGTAATAATAGAAAAATTTTCGACCGTTGCCGCTATTTGCACAGTAACTGCATTATTAGAAATGTCATTTTCATAAATAGTAAATTGAATATTTTATTAGCGCATAGTATCAAATAGTACCATTGACTTTTGCTATGACTTCTAAACTCACACCTTCAACTTCTCTTCTTCTCTCCTTAAGTTTCTCTTACTTCAATGCTAGGCCTATGAGATTTTGGGCCTTTCCTTTTCAGCTTAGGTAAGGATACTATGCCCTTTCTATGTCTTTCAAATTTTAGAAGTTATTTTCTTAAGTATGTTCTGTGGTTGCGGCCTTGGCTGATCTTCCACATCAGAAAAACTGTCCTTAGCTGTTTATATGTTATTTTGATTCTCTGATTACCGAAATAGAATGTAAACTGTGAAGAATACATGTCTAGGAAAGTTCTGGCTAAGGAAAGACCTGGTTTTTAAGTGTGTCCAGTGTGACCCTCCACTCTTTCCTGGGAACTTACCTGGTATACTCTTTTACAGATTGTATTCTCTATTTCTGGTATGAATAGTGATCGTACGTATAAATAGTGACCGTACGTATGAATAGTGATCGTACGTATGAATAGTGACCTTATGAATAGTAACCGTATATATGAACAGTAACCGTACATATGAACAGTATCTATACGAAAACAATCCTGACGTATTTTCTCTAATCTTTCATGAAAATCTCCGTAGCAGAACACCGAAATTCACCTGAGAACTCTTGTCTGTAATGACTTAAAGAAGCGATGCTCGTACGGAATCCAGGTGAGTGAAACGACCCCGTTTTAATAAAGTTTTAGCATTACTGGTGATAAAAAGTATGTCGTAGGACACTCCCAAGATTCATAGGGGGAAATTGGATTCAGAATGACGAATATAATGAGATAATTAATCCAGAAGTATGGATAAGAAAAAGTAAGTATCTCATGATGATGTGAAGATTGAATCTCTTGAATTGTGGTTTATAAAGCTATAATATAGTTATATACTATACCTGTTATATGGATGAATATTATATTGAGCTTCTGATTATGATATGAAATGATATTGATTGTGATTGAGCGGGACAGTACCCCCTCTCACGGCAAGGCGGAAAACCCGGTTGACAGGGTGTCTTGACCAATGAGTGTGGAGACAACGATTCCCTAGTAGGGATATAGCCCGGATTGGTGATAAATCCGTGAGGCGCCCTAGCTAAGAGGATGAGGTTGTGCGTCATGGCGGAAATATACATAATTGGTGAGCCGGCCTGTGTGCGCTCTCCGGGATATATTGCCATTGACGAGTACTAGTAACGTTTGTTGAATTGGATGAATTTTTATCTTCTTGTATGTAAAAGGATGATGTTGTGCGTCATGGCAGAAATATACATAATTGGTGAGCCGGCCTGTGTGCGCTCTCTGGGATATATTGCCATTGACGAGTACTAATAACGTTTGTTGAATTGGATGAATTTTTATCTTCTATCTATTGGTTGAGTATGAGCCTTTGGATATGCTTGCATGACTGGTAATGTATTTGAATTTTATTAATGCGAGGCCGATTCGCTCATTGAGTTTAAAAGCTCACATTGTTTGTACAACCTTTTGTTCAGATCAGGTTGCCATCAAAGAATATCTGCTAGAGGAGTAGATCACTTTGGACCTTCCCGTTGTCAGGTAGACCTCTCTTCTGTTATAGATTATGTTGCTCTGTAATCGTCTAGGACATCTAGTTCAGGGGTTCGACATTTGGCTTGTATGTCAATGTATTTTAAATTGATAATCTATGATTACATGCAAATCATCTCTATGATTTTCAGATAAGAAAATTTGATATATTTATCGGAAGGCTTACAGTGATGAGAGATTCATCATTGTGCCGGTCATGTGCCCAGAAAACGGGTCGTGACATTCTGCCTCCCACGTAATTCAAGGTCACGTCGTCGGTTGTCCGCATAAGACTTCTGTTTACTCTGAGCAGTTAACAACTTCTCTCTGATCAGTTTAACTTTATTTATATCTTCCTGAATCACCTCAGGTCCAAATATTTTGGTTTCACCAAGTTCAAACCAACCTATAGGAGATCGACACCGTCTCCCATATAAAGCCTCAAAAGGTGCCATATGAATACTGGCTTGGTAACTGTTATTATAAGAAAATTCAATGAGAGACAAATGATCTTCTCAACTTACACTGAAATCCATCACACAAGCTCTTAGCATATCCTCTACAGTCTGAATTGTCCTTTCAGACTGTCCATCAGTCTGAGGATGGAATGCTGTGCTAAGATTCACTTTGGTACCCAAAGCCTCTTGAAAGACTTTCCAGAACCGAGAAGTAAACTGAGGTCCTCGGTCTGATATAATGGATATTGGTACACCATGAAGTTTCACTATTTCTTTAACATAAAGTCGAGCAAGCTTTGCTACACTGAAAGTGGTATGAACAGGAAGAAAATGTGCTGACTTAGTAAGTCGATCCACTATGACCCATATTGAGTCATTTTCTTTTGTTGACCGAGGTAAACCTACTACAAAATCCATAGTGATCCTTTCCCACTTCCACTCGGGAATATCTAATTTTTGTATCAAACCAGGTGGTCGTCGATGTTCAGCTTTAACTTGCTAACAAGTCAAACATCGAGCTACAAAGTCAGTCACATCTCGCTTCATGCCCTCCCACCAGTAAACTTGTTTCAAGTCCTGATACATTTTCACAGCATCAGGATGTACAACGTAGGGCGAACCATGAGCTTCCATTAAGATTTCATGTTTCAAAGATTCAATGTTGGGGACACAGAGTCTCCCATTAAACCATAAGACTCATTCTTCATCTACCAAGAAACTTGGTGCTAGACCTTGCCTTACCTTATCTCTGATTTTGACCATATTAATGTCATTTTCTAAAGTTGCTTTTACTTTTTCAACAAGGGATGATCTAACTGTTAAATGAGCCAGAAATGTACCTGACTCAGTGATCTCAAAGAATACTCCATCAGCTTCCAATTCTTGTAGTTCATGTATTAGAGACCTCCTTATAGTGGCAATGTGAGCTAAACTTCCCATAGACTTTTGACTTAGAGCATCGGCCACTACATTTGCTTTACCTGGATGGTAAAGGATGGTACAATCATAATCTTTCAGAAGTTCCATCCACCTTCGTTGCCTTAGATTGAGATCTCTCTGCTCAAAAATGTACTTAAGGCTTTTGTGATCTGTAAAAATTTTACAAGTCTCCCCATACAAGTAATGTCTCCAAATCTTTCGGGCAAACACTACAGCTGCCATTTCCAAATCATGAGTGGGGTAATTCAATTCATGCTTTTTAAGCTGACGTGAGCCATAAGCTATGACTTTACCATATTGCATCAACACACACCCTAAGCCTATCTTTGAGGCATCACAGAATACAGAGTAACCCCCTAGTCCTGATGGTAGGATTAAGACTGGTGCAGAAGTTAAACACTCTTTCAATTGGGTGAAACTTTGCTCACATGAATCATCCCAAATGTATTTAACATTCTTTCGGGTTAACTTATTTAATGGGAGAGCCGTCTTAGAGAAATCTTTGACAAAGCGACGGTAATACCCTGCTAAGCCAAGAAAACTACGTACGTCAGACACAGTTGTTGGTCTAGGCCATTGTTTTACTGCTTCAATTTTACTTGGATCTACATGAATACCTTCTTGGGAAATAACATGTCCCAAAAATGTTACATTACTCATCCAGAATTATCATTTTGAGAGCTTTGCGTACAACTGATGCTCTCTCAAGGTCTGAAGCACTATTCTCAAATGCTCAGTATGTTCTTCATAACTCTTTGAATACACCAAAATATCATCAATAAATACAATTACAAACTTATCAAGGAAGGATTTAAATACTCTGTTCATTAAATCCATAAATGCTGCTGGTGCATTTGTCAACCCAAAAGACATCACAAGAAACTCATAATGTCCATACCGTGTACGAAAAGCAGTCTTAGGTATATCATCATTCTTAATTCGTAACTGATGATATCCAGACCTTAGATCAATCTTTGAGAAGTATTTTACTTGTTGAAGCTGATCAAACAAATCATCTATCCTTGGTAAAGGATACTTATTTTTCACTGTGACTTTATTCAGCTGACGATAATCTATACATAGTTTCATAGAACCATCTTTCTTTTTCACAAAAAGAACAGGAGCACCCCAAGGTGAAAAACTTGGGCGAATGAACCCTTTGTTTAACAAATCTTCCAATTGTTCTTTGAGTTCTTTTAGCTCAACAGGAGCCATATGATAAGGTGGAATAGAAATTGGTCGTGTGTCTGGGACCAAATCAATACTGAACTCAATATCTCTTTCTGGCGGTAATCCAGGTAAATCTTCTGGGAACACATCTGGGAATTCATTAACCACATGAATGTCTTCTAACTTCTGTTCTTTCTTTTCTAAATCTTTAATAAAAGCTAGAAATCCCTGACATCCCTTTCGCAACATACGCTGGGCACTTAACATAGATATCATGTTGCAAGGTACATCACTTTGATCTCCTTGAAACACAAAATTACTGCTCCCCGGCATATTAAAGGAAATAACTTTGTCACGACAATTTATAGTAGTATGATAAGAAGATAGCCAGTCCATCCCTAAAATCACATCAAAATCTAATATATTGAGAATCATAAGATCTATCTCAGTTTCCGTGCCCCCAACAATTATTTTACAAGAACGATAACATGTTTTAACCATCAAAGTCTCTCTCATCGGTGTGGAAACTAAGAATGGTTCTTTAAGAATAATCGAATCAAATGCAAATCTCTTGGTAAATAGGGGTGACACATATGAGTGAGTAGAACCGGGGTCAAACAAAATACGTGCAGCAAAAGTATTAACAGATAATATACCTGTAACTACAGCATTGGATGTTTGAGCATCCTGTCGGGTTAGAGCATATACTCTTGCATTTCCTCTGCCAGCAGCTTGTTTTCCACGGTCACCTTGGCCTCTTCCAGAACCTCTTCCCATACTACCCCCTATTGAAGGGGTTGGTGTTCGAGTAATAGAAGCAGAAATAGACTGTGGTCGAGGTGGCAAGGTAGACCCTTGACCTGGTCTTGTCATGAGCTGAGGGCACTCCCTTATAAAATGTCCTTTTTGTCCACAGTTAAAACAACCTGTACCAACAGTGTTTAACCTGCATTCTCTGAAGTGAAACTTTCCACATTCAGGACATTGAGGTTTTTCCCTTCTACCTTGAGTACCTCCTCTACTAGAAGAGCTAAAACCACCCCTGCTCTATGAACGAGGCTTAGCCACACTGGCTGTAGAATAAGTTGACTTAGTAGGAGTGGCTGGAGCATTTTGTGATGCAGTAAAGGGTTTCAAAGTCCCTAAGTCTTCCCCTTGATCAAAAGATCTCCTATATCTAGCTTTCTTCTTTTGACGATATTCTTCTTTATTCTTTGACCTCTTTTCCATTCTTCAAGCCACATCAACAGCTTCTGAGTACGAAGAGTAATCGTTCATATTAGAACCCACTTGATCATATAAGGCATCACGAAGTCCTTCCACAAACTTTTCTATTTTCTTCCTTTCAGAAGGAATGATTTCAGGGGCATATTCAGATAATTTAACAAACTGAGCTGAATACTCGTCAATAGTCATGGTTCCCTGGCCCTAGATGATCGTTCACTTGCCGGAAGAAATTCATCCATAACCAATCTGTAAAATTCTGTCCATATAACTGGCGGTGCGCCTTGAATTCTAGCTTTCTTCCAGTTCCTCCACCATTTA
Source organism: Biancaea sappan (assembly GCA_037074585.1). NCBI lineage: Eukaryota > Viridiplantae > Streptophyta > Magnoliopsida > Fabales > Fabaceae > Biancaea > Biancaea sappan. The sequence goes on along the minus strand of CM073496.1, from coordinate 47,663,805 downwards.
CCAGCCCTACCCTTTAACTGAAAGGAAGTGAATTCTACCTTTTGAGTAGGAGAACACCCTATAACATCACAAATTGCTTCACAATCTTCAAGGAAACATTGTGAGTCCTCTTTGGGATCTTCCCCTGAAAAAGTAGGAGGCCTCATTTTCTGGAACTCAGACATTCTTACCTCCCTTACATTATCTCCTCCAGCTAACTGAGCTAGTGGTACAATTTCAGCTTCAACAATAGGAGGATCCACTGGCAGGTTAGCTTGTGCAGCTCGACCTCTCATTTCAGCCTCAAATCGGTCAAATCGTTCGTTCATCAAATTAATCACATGTGCAATAGTTGCATTACCAATGTAAGCATCAGGTTCGACTCTCCTTGCTTGCTCACTAGTTGCGCCCTCAGTACTTTGAGCATGTAAACTATCACCACGGTTAGGATCATCTTGTACATGTACTAGTGGAATTATGGCCCTCCTTGGACCCATATGCTCATTATTATTAGAAGATCCTTCTGACATTGATCTGTCACAGATCTACACACATAACAAACAATTTTCAGACATAAACAAAATATTACTTACTAGCCCCACTGAGAAGTTATCTATAAAATGACGTTATACTCTACAAGGTCTTTTATGGAACCTAATCCTATGGTCATGCCGCGGCTCATGACAATAGGGAAGGGCCCACAAAGATCACTTTGCTCTGTACTCTATAGGGGACCTATAAATCCTATCCTCTGATACCAAATTGTCACATCCCAAAAATTGAACATGTGAAAAGATACTACTCATTTGATAAAATTCTCAAACATACGTTATTTACATATATTCTGTAAGGTTTTACATTCAACCTTAATCATTCATTCCACACTACAGAATCATATTCATCTGATAAGCAAATATAGACATACATAGTCTGATATTTTTATCTCATCGCAAGCCTAGGAGACCTATAGAAAGTACAGAGCGTTTCTAGTATCCACATTAATAAGTACTGGTATCCCACCAGACAGAAACAGATAATAACTCCAAGGGGCTTCTAATCTTCAAACGAATACTCTTCTTCCTTGTTTTCTGTATTTGAAAAGATAATCATAGGGAGTGTCAGTTTATTTAAAAACTCAGTAAGTAAATAACTGTACTATATAAAATATCAAAAGTACAAATACCACATTTACTCATATAATTAATTGTCTTATACATTGAGTAGTATGGGACTCTAACCCTTTCAAACTCGTGTATAGTTTTTCATCGTTATGCACTGAGTAGTATGGGACTTTAACCCTTTCAAACTCATGTATTAGATCCCGTAGATCTTTACTCATTAATAAGATAGTGAGAACTTCTCACATAGTACAATTTCCATGAAATAAAATTATTTATACATACTCTTATTCCTTTGAATTTCTGTAAAAAAATATATCAATCATCATATACTGTCATATGAAAAAATTGATTAATTAATATCCAAATAATATTGTAAATGGGACTTATATTGTACTTTGACTAGTAATATCAAATTAGCTTAGCAAGGTTATTCACTCACCTTGATGTTTGTCCAAGTTTACCTTGTTCCACACTAGAATTTGTGTAAGAAAATTTCCTAGTAAAATATATTACAAGGAAACATAAGAAAGGAAACAAAATCACGAAAATACGCAAAATTTTCTGATTGCTACAGTGACGGTTCGCTACAGTGACTGTGACTGCTACGGTACCGTTGACTGCCGACACTGCAGTAACTACTACAGTAACTCGAAGAAAAATTTCCAGATTTTCCCGAAATTTCTGGTCGCTACAGTAACTCGAGTTTTGCAGAAAAATCTTTCAATAATTCATCCTTTCCTTTCTTTTGATTCAAAACCAGAATCTCAACTCTTTTAACCGATTATAACTCAAATATAACTTCTAAAACAACTGAGATTCATGAATTATCATCAAAATCTTCAAGAACAAAACCTCCTCTGATCTTCTATATAAACTGAAATTTAAGGAAAATAATGAGATTAAATCTTACCTTTGATCCTTACAAAGCTTTTGAACCGAACAAATAATCGAAATTCTGAAGATCAAGGAAAGGATTTGAGAAGAAGATGAAGAACTGAGAGAGAAAAATGGCACTGCTCCTTTTGCTTCGCTTCAGAATCGAATTATGAGAAGTTACTATTGAAGTTTTATTTTAAATATTTCTAATTGGTTATTGAATAACCCATGGGTATCCATAACCTAACATCCAAATCCATCCAGTCAATTTACAATAAATGGACTAATTGACCATTCTTAAACTATTTTTTCATGAACTTCACCATTCTTAGAATATATCCCACATGATGCAAATATTCAGTCCAGTCATTTAACTCAATTTTCATAAATAATATTCAAAAAGAACAATTAAATATGAAAATTGCAAATGACCAAAATAAATAACTAAAGGAACGTTATAAAATTCTAAAATACTCTTAAGAGAATTATATTCCAAAATTAACAGGTATTACAGAATTGAGATCTTTGAAAAGGGAGTTTATGGCTTTCACCATATTGACATGCTGACAAAACTCTAGTTTTTCTTTTATTTGCATATTTTGATTACATATTTTAAGGACATAAGCTAAAACTTTGTAAGATAGGTGTCCTAGAATTCTATGTAAATCTAGGAGAGAAGTTTTAGAACATGAAGCAAAAAAAACTTGGGGAATGCAATTAATGGAAGTGTCAAGTTAGTAAAGGCCATTTTTAAGTCTCCTTTGCATCAGCACCTGCTTGGTCTTCTTGTCTGTCAAGCCCCATTTTGGGAACATGACTGGCACGAAGGTGGATTCTGTCCACCACCATAAGTCTAACCACAAACTATTAATGTAATACCCACTATATTTTTAAGTTATATGTATTTAAGAATTATGATAAATTTATTTTGAAAAAATAATTTTCCTATTTGTTTAATTTTTGTGCATATTGTTGAAAATACGAATTTTCATCTATAAATTATATAAATTGCGGGATATGATAGATATTATGATATAAAATTTATCCTTTAGATAAAATATGGCTTGAGCATAAGATGAATTTGAAAGAAAATGGGAGAAAAATAACTCAGCCGTCTCGTGATTGCCCAGTAAAATGCATAGTGCCAAACTGAATTATTAAAGTGCATAGTAAACTAAATTATTAAAACTTATAGTAAACTAAATTATTAAAGTGTATAGTAAACTAAATTATTAAAGTGCATAGTAAAATGAATATTTTATTAGCGTATAATATCCTGACTTCTTCTATAAATAAGTCCTTCTATTTCACTTCTAAACTCACACTTTCAGTTTCTCTTCTCTCCTCTCCTCAAAACTTCTCTTGCTCCGACGTTAGAGCTCTGAAATTCTAGGTCTTTCTTCCTTAGCCTAGATCCAAGGTAAGGATACTATGCCCTTTTTATTGTAGAAGTTATATTCTTAAGTATGCTCTGTGGTTGCAGCTTTAGCTGATCTTTTACATCAGAAAAACTGTCCTTAGCTGCCTATACATTATTTTGATTCTCTGATTATCAAAATAGAATACAAACTATGAAGAATACATGTCTAAGAAAGTTCTGACTAAAGAAAGACCTGGTACTTAAATGTGTCTATTGCGACCCTCCACTCTTTCCTGAAAACTTTCCTAGTGTACTCTTTTACGGCTTATATTCTTTATTTTTGATATGAATAATAACCGTATGTATGAATAATAACCGTATATATGAATAGTATCCTTATGTATGAATAATGATCATATGTATAAATAGTGATCATATGTATGAATAGTGATCTTACGTATAAATAGTATCCGTGCGTATAAATAGTGATCATATGTATGAATAGTATTTTGGTACAAAAGCAACCTTGACTTTCTATATCTGATCTTCATAAAAATTTCCGTAGCTGAACCTGAAATTCAGCTACGTACTCTTCTATATAGCAACTTGAAAAAGTGACTCGAATACGGAATTTATGTGAGTAGATGACTTTACTAACCGACTTTATTTACTTTTATTCCAAGTACAATATAAATCACACCTCAATCGCAATTAGATTCCGTATTTAATGATGAGTGCTAGATAATAAAATTTATTGTTTAATTTGAAATTATATTGATGAGAATTATGTTTGAGTATATAATACACAAAGAATGGTTGAGGTTTTGACTCAAGATACCAATGCATGAAATTATACACATGGAATGGTTGAGAGCTTGATTCCCTAAGATACCAATGCATAAAATTATACACATAAAATGGTTGAGGGCTTGATCCCCCAATATACCAATGCATGTAATGATTATAAACATAAATACAATGAGAACTGAATCCCTGAACATAAATCAAATACAGAGGTATAGAAACCCTGAATATGAATATAACTGTTCTTATTGTAATTATGATTATGGTATTTATACTTATAATGCATTTATTATTCCACAGTCATTTAGTCACTGAGTTTTGATACCATGAACATTTTTTTAGATACAGTGGATGTGAATGAAGAAAATCTGCAGGAGAATTAGTATTCCTTGAGGATACTTTCCATGTTATCTAGAGGACTTATGAATCGAAAAGCTTAGGAATGCTCTATAATCTCTATAGATCACCTAGGCTTGGTGTAATACCCGCTATATTTTTAAGTTATAAGTATTTAAAAATTACGATAAATTTATTTTGGAGAAAATAAATTCCCTATCTGTTTAATTTTTATATACTTGTTTATGCATATTGTTGAAAATACAGATTTCTATTTATAGATTGTATAAACTGTGGGATATAATGTCACGTCCCAAAATCTGAGCACATGACCGGCACGGAAAGTGAATTTCATTTCACCTCCGTAAGCCTATCTTTCTCTTAAGAATCATACCATTCTTTTTCATGCAACCAAACCGAGTTCTCTATACACACTACAATCATTCATATTACATCACTGAATGAACATACCCGATTACAGAGATTTCTAGATTTATACAACTTAGAATAAGACTTAATTATTATACCTTTATCCTGAACAAATGAAAAGGTAATCATGGGCTAAGGATCCATAATTCCTTGTACAGATATTTACCTTCAGCTGTCAACTCTAAAAAAAATGTTAATAAGAGGGGTATGAGCAAACCACGTGCCCAGTGAGCAGACAACACAACACTATGACAAAAAAATATCATGCATCATAATGATAATATGCAGCAATCATACGTAATCGATCATAATATAATATAATATAATTCATAATACTTCACAACAATATCTAAGTAAAACAAATACATTTCAACATAATTCAAATAATTCACAAAAGCAAACAGTGAAATCAATTTCACACATTTTCCGTACCAACTGGGTCGTCCAGGATACCTCTGGATCGTTGCCCACGGCCCCCGCCACATCCACCCTTATCGCTGCATGTATATTCTCCACCCTTATAGCATCATGTAAATTTCTCCATGGGGTGCACCACCATGCCTTTCCATTCATTCCGATTACATACACAATCACAATTATAAATAACTCATAATCATTTACAAGTTTCATCACAACATAACTCATACTACTTTCCATACTTAATCACAATTTCATCAACGTGTATACAATCATTCACTGTTCACAGAATTTATCTTTTAAATCACATCTCAAACATAGAAGCTCATTTGTATTTACAAGTGCTCACAATGGCATTCATGTCTTCTTCACGCAACATTCATATAATAGTGTTTATGTATAGATATATCCATATCAATCTATTCGAGAACACAATTCTTTAATTCTAGAAAGTGTGCATGAATGTAACTTATGCAAGAAAATCTCAATTCATAATGAATATCAATATATAAGTTAACCATCATTGCCTTCACACTAAGATACACTACATGCTCTCACTATGATGCCAAGAACTTTAAAGAAAAGATTTAGTCATAGGAAGTATAAATTCCACTCACCTGAATTTCACGCTCTCGGTACTTCTACCTTGCACCTTGACCATTCCTATTGTAACCAGATAAAAACCATCAGGGTTACGAAATAGAGAAATTTCCTACCACTATTCCCGACCTTCACTTACTTCTCAAATCATAACTCCTAACTGGTAATGAATATCTCGATGAAACTTATACCATTGGAAACTAGACTCAAAGAGCTTTTCAACGATATTTAAAAAAAAATGGATGCTACAGTAACGGTCAACGATCAACGCAGCTACAGTAACATTGACCGAGTCAACGCTACAGTAGCCGAGAAAATCTGGAAAATTTTTTTCGATGAACAGTAATTTCTGGGGAAAATTTTCTATGTTCTTCGTGTTTTTCATCCAAAAATCCTAAAATCATATCTAAAACAACATTTCTTTTGATTTCTTCCATGGGTTTTCATCCTTAATGTCTAAGGAGTGTTTTAACACCAAAACCCCCAATTTCTACCAACAATCCAAGCTCAAATCTCAAATTTTCATCAAGAACACTAACTTTTTTCAAATATCCAAATTCTACGAATTTCTCCTAGTTTTCTCCAAATTTCTTGTTCTAATAACATCATAAACCACCTAGGAATGTTTTAGATTAACATCCACACTTAAATTCATCCATTAAAATATTCTACAAAAATTTTGTAAAATGATAACCAAGGATTTGGTCTTGTAATAAGAGGAAGAAGAAGAAGAACATCAACTTACCAATCCTCCTAACTTTCATGGCTTCCTTCCCCAAGCAAAAATTGCATGAATGGTTGATGAAGAAATTCTCTTGGATGCATAACCGAGAGAGAGAAAGTGAGGAAGCTACAGGAGGGAGAATGAGAAAAAGAAAAGAATAAGAGAGAAGTGTATACGTGTGGGCCCCACCAATTTCTTTTTCGATAAAATCGCTCATAGCCACTTTAGCTTATAAGATTTGTTCACTTTAATCCCTCTCGATGTCTCAAATACCACTTTAACCTAGAATCCATCATCTTTTCGGTACCGGACTCATAATTCATTCTCATAAGCTTTATTCTTCCTCTCAGGTTCCTATTTGGTCATTTCTCAAAAGTCCTCTATACTTTCTTTTCTTTTCACTTTAGTCCTTGAGAATTTGTAAAAATTTCCTAAATTAAAAATTAAAATTTCTATTCCCAGATTTTCTTCACTAATTCATAAAGTACATTTTCCATGTAATTAAATTTTTCACTAAACTTCAAAACAGACTTTAAATATTCATATAAATTCTTGGGATATTACATATAATAGATGTTATGATATAGAATTTATCCCTTGGATGAAATATGGCTTGAGCATAAGAGGAATCTGAAAGAAACTGGGAAAAAAATAATGTTTTATATGAGAAAATCCCTTTAGGGACTAAATTGAAAGGGACAAAATTGAAAAAACTTAAAGGTTTAAGAGAAAGGATAATTTTTCCTTTAGTTTTTAATAGTAACAACTAACTCAGCCTCGTGATCGCACAGTAAATTGAATTATTAGAAATGTCATTTTCATAAATAGTAAATTGAATATTTTATTAGCACATAGTGTCAAATAGTATCCTTGACTTTTTATATAAATAGGTCCTTCCATTTCACTTCTAAACTCATACCTTTAGTTTCTTTTCTCTTCTCTCCTCAAAACTTCTCTTGCTCCGACGTTAGGGCTTTGAAATTCTAGGTCTTTCTTCTTTAGCCTAGATCCAAGGTGAGGATACTATACCCTTTTTATTGTAGAAGTTATATTCTTAAGTATGCTCTGTGGTTGTGGCTTTAGCTGATCTAGCACATCAGAAAAATTATCCTTAGCTGTCTATACATTATTTTCATTCTCTGATTATCAAAATAGAATACAAACTGTGAAGAATACATGTCTAGAAAAATTCTAGCTAAGGAAAGACCTGGTACTTAAGTGTGTCCATTGTGACCCTCCACTCTTTTCTGGAAACTTTTTCAGTGTACTCGTTTACGGCTTATATTCGCTATTTTCGGGTATGAATAGTAACCGTACATATGAAGAATATTCGTATGTACGAATAATAACCGTACATATAAATAATAACCGTACGTATAAATAGTAACCATACATATAAATAGTATATGTATATATGAATAGTGATCATATATATGAATAGTATCCATATGTATGAATAGTGATCGTATATATGAATAGTCAATCTTGACTTTCTATATCTAATCTTCATGAAAATTTTCGTAGTGGAACCTGAAATCCAGCTACGTACTCTTCTCTGTAACAACTTGAAAAAGTGACTTGGATACGGAATCTATGTGAGTGGATGACCTTGCTAACCGACTTTATTTACTTTCATTCTAAGTATAATATAAATATCATCTCATATCGCAATTAGATTTCATATTTAATGATGATTGCTAGATAATGAAATTTATTGTTTGATTTAAGATTATATTGATGAAAATTATGATTGAGTATATAATACACATGGAATGATTGAGGGTTTAACTCAAGATACCAATGCATGAAATTATATACATGGAATAGTTGAGGGCTTGATTTTCCAAGATACCAATACATGGAATTATACACATGGAATGGTTGAGGGCTTGATCCCCCAAGATACCAATGCATGTAGTGATTGATAATATAAATACAATGGGAACTGAATTCCTGAATATAAACTACAGAGGTATAGAAACCCTAAACATGAAAATAATTGTTCTTATTGTGATTATGATTATGGTATTTTACCTGTGACATATTTATTATTGCACAGTCATTTAATCACTGAGTTTTGATGAATTCACACTCTTTATGAACATTTTTTTAGATACAGTGGATGAGAACAAAGAAAATCCGCAGGAGGAATAGTATTCATTGAGGATACTTTCCACGTTGTCTAGAGAGCTTATGAATCCAAAAGCTTAGGAATACTCTGTAATCTCTATAGGTTACCTGGGCTTGGAAAAGTGTATCATACTGTATGATATTTGGCTTGTTTTTACTGTTTCACTATGTTGAACTTTATATATATATATATATATATATGCAAAAATATCTTTCTTGAAAAATTTTGTTATGCATTAGTACTGATCAGAGATTTCATAGGATACCATAGAGGTATACCATTGAGTTTATAGAGTTACTCACATGCCCTAAATTGGGATGTGACACTTGGAAAATTGTATCATATTGTATGATATTTGGTTTTTGTTTACTGTTTCACTATGTTGAACATTTTATATGTATATATGCAAAAATATTTTTCCTAAAAAATTATGTTATGCATTAGTATTGATCAGAGATTTTATGGGATACCATAGGGGTATACCCTTGAGTTTATAGAGTTACTCACATGCCTTAAATTAGGATGTGACAATTAATACGTAAAATAAGTATAACATATAAGGGTTCCCTTTCAACCATAAAACAACGATTTAAAATATAAATAGAAATTAAATCAAGAATATACTATTCTGATTTCCTTTACAACCAGTAAAAAAAAAAATCTCTAGGTGTTCTATTCTACTACAGAGCGACTCAACCCAACTATTAGACATACCAGCATTCCGAGATAAAGGAATGCAGATCCGGAGATTCTACTACTCCGTATACAAAAACTCATCAACTATATGAGAAACCTATAAGGGATGCAAAAGAGAGGGAATAAGTATAAAACTCAGTAAGGAGTTACATTATGTATAAAAGAATTTACAAACCAGGCACACTTACAGAAGTAGGACCATAGGAAAATCCTACATGCCTTTATTAAATCGTATTATGCTCGTGACTAATATGAAACCTACAATCGGAACTTAAATAACACTACCAACACAAGTTACAAGATAATTTAATCATAGATTCTATTTTCACCGTTCACAATGACAGGACATAGAGTAAATTATTCATGAATACTAATCATTCCCATATGTTTTCCCTATGAAGCAGAATAAACCATTCAATACATCCATAATGCTAATTTACTTATGTGAACTATGTCCATCGTTCCAGGACAATAGAAATAATTGAAGTTTTATCCACCATTCCAAGACAATAAAAATAATTGGGATTTGTCCACCGTTCTAGGATAATAAAAATAATTGAATAATTGAAGTTTTGTCTACTGTTCCAGGACAATAAAAATAATTAAAGTTTTGTCCACTGTTCCAAGACAATAGAAATAATTGAAGTTTTGTTTATCGTTCCAGGACAATAAAAATAATTAGGATTTGTCTACCGTTCCAAGACAATAAAAATAATTGAATAATTGAAGTCTTGTCCATCATTCTAGGACAACAAAAATAATTAAAGTTTTGTCCACCGTTTCAGGATAATAGAAATAATTGAAGTTTTGTCCATCGTTCCAGGACAATAAAAATAATTAGGATTTATCCACCGTTCCAGGACAATAAAAATAATTGAATAATTGAAGTCTTGTCTACCGTTTCAGGACAATAAAAATTTAAAGCATAAAAATTAATGAGTAAAACCATGATGACACCTTTGCATTAGACATGTTCACACCCATAAGGATGGTTGATAACTCTCATCACACCATTGTATACAATTACACCCTATGCAATTTGCATATATATATATATATATATATATGTATATATATATATATATATATATGTATATACATACATAAAAAAATTCATGTAAGAATGTTTGGGAACATAATGCTCATATAGTAATTGAACATCAAAATCTAGCATGCGATATATTTTCTCACTATATATACTTGCATACTTTCCATGAAGTAAAGTGAGTGTATCCTTATCCACACATATATTCACATCTCATTATAATACATAATGATAGGCAAAACACATCATATGATAGACTATGTATAAACACATATTCATCAATAGAAAGATATTCACTCAGATAATTAAGCCAAGGTTTCATATATTTTAGCCCCTTTCAAATGGAATCATCACTTTGTAAGCAAGGGCAAATATGAAATAACTCTATTATTTATATATCTATATATAACCACAAACAAGGGAGGATAGAAGCTCCCACACTTGCGTGTTTACATATATATATATATATATATATATATAATTGACCCAAACATTAGGATGGGCAACAATTTCCATACACACAAAATGATAACAAGAGACAAGAGTAAAATAACTTTTCATTCTTGTTCATACAAGAGTAATTATTTCACATCCATAATTTATCAACGTTCCAACATTTGTAGGGTATCAAATACTTTAGAATTGTATTTTAAATTAAAGAGAAAGGTTTTTCTATTTAAAATATCATTGGATGGGCTTACTATGTAGCTAAAAGGCATGAGGTAAGCCCTTTTAAAACAATTAATTTCTCCATATGCTCCGATTAAGATCAATTTCTAGACCCTGAAATTTGTGAATTTACTGGGAAAAATTCACAACTTCAAAATTTATAAATTTTGGTAGAGAACACCCTTAACATGTCTATAACATTAGATAAAAATTTCAGAAAGAAATAATAACATTTTCCCCTTCAAAACCTTACTTTCACAACTACTGTCCTAACTAGTTCTGCATAATTAGTTCCTTGGTTTTGCAAGCATTTGACCCATTAATTCAACCTCTAATCCCATGAAACTTGGTAGAAATATACCTTAATGTTATAACATCTTCCCATAAAATTTTCAGGGCAAAACATTACCAATAGGATATCAAAACATAGCCTTAATTAGAACTGGCTAGATTACTCTAGATTCTAAGATAGGTTCAATTCCTCTAATATTTAACATAGTAATTGTTCCCCAATCACCATGAAACAATCCAGATCTTATTTGCACATATCAAGGAATACCTCATAAAAATTTCAAGGCCATATGAGCTCATTTCATACCAGAATCAATTCAGAACATCATCAACAATAATAACTAGCAAATACACTTCCAAAAGTTTCTGACCTTCAATCACTCTATTGATTATAAACACAAAAGATAAAGAATTCTTGAATGAGACTTAGTTCATTAGAAACTAGACTCAATTATTTTTCTAACAGTAAATAGTTCGCTAAAAACAAAGCTCAATTAAGGGAGTTATGACAATTTCAAATTAGATTTATAATTGCAGCTGAGGTTGCGCCCTAGGCTCCCACATTGGCGCCCCGGGGTGCCAAGGCTGATTCTCTCTGGTACATGGGAGCCCTGGGCGCCAATGTTGGTGCCTCGGGTGCCTCACACTGGGCAAACTCATCCAAACCACTAGTAGGGAATAAAGTGCAACCATTTGCCATCCAAATCATTCCAAGACTCATCCTCATTGATTAAAGACATCAAATACAAGTTTTACAACAACAAACAACACTTAGAATCATCAAACACAAGCTTGATTCAAGATTTAAGAGCATTTTCCCCAATTTTTCATATTTTGTTCAAGTCAAACAAATGCAAATTTCATCTTGTAAAACCAATATCTATGCCCAATCCAACCTCTAAGTCCACAGAGAAAAAAGGGAAGGAAGTTTGGAAGCTTGAAACATGTTTTAGAAGCAACAAACATCAAGGAAACTCATAATTTCTCCAACAATTTAATCTAGAGTTCATATTCCAAAATGAACAAAGGAGAAGAGAAATCCCTACTTACTTCAGCTCTTGGACTTTTTGACGTGGAGGGGGCTTGTGGTGGCCGACAATCTCACCGGAGATGATGGTAGAGCCACCCCTGGCCATAGAGTTAAGAAGCACAAGTAGGAGAGGGAGAGAACACGAGAGAGAGAGAGAGAGAGAGAGAGAGAGAGAGAGAGAGAGAGAGAGAGAGAGATGGACAAGGTGAGGAGGCGATGAAGGAAAAGTCTGATGTGTGTGCTCTAAGGGGGGAGGTGGGGCCCACTTTACTTTCAAAATAGTTCCTCTAAATGAAGCAAATTAATTGGGACTTCATGAGGAAATTTTTGGGATATCTTTTTAAAATAATCAGTAGAAACACCAACCTCACCTTAGTAAAACACAACACATAATTACCAAAGTTTTCATTTCCTAACATATTTCGTTGAAATACGAAAATCTTATTTTTGTTCATTTTAGTCCCTCTTACCAAAACAATTCCAAATCCCAAAATTATTATCATCAATTTCAGTTAAGTCCCTCAATTAGGATTTTCTTGGAAATTTCTCACAATAAAATTTAGAGTATCCAAGATTTTTACGATTTCACAAAATTTCAAATTAACCCCAAAATTTCGCATATGAACATTTAATAAGATTAATACTTTTACTAAGTGAATTTAAAATTCACGAGTATTATAGTTTCCTTCACAAAGAAAGAAGTGGCATCAAATTCAATGGTAATGTTGTTTTGAGAAGTTAATTGTGAGATACTGATAAGATTCTTTGCAATAGAAGAATTATGCAGGATGTTTTCAAGAGATAATGGTTGTGTTTTGTCCAGTGTTTGTAACTTTGATTGAGGTTACCAAAATTGTTGGTAATGTGGTGTGTTGACCCACTGTTAAAATACCATGACTAATCTGCCACATCATGAGGAGTTGCAGAAGTGAGTGTTGCATAAGGAGTTGTTGATGTGTTTGTTGCTACTGTATTTGAGCCTCCTTTGTCTTTTTGATAAGTAGGAACAATACCTATATAGTTTTGGTTATACCGATAGTAGCAGATGGAGGCAATATGGCTAATCTTCCCATATACTTGGCATGTAGGTCTCGAGTTTTTCGACCTTCCTCTTCCTTTGGATTTGCCTCCTCTCCCTTTGAAATTGTTTCTATTGTTGTCACTGGAAGAGTTGTTAGATTTATGAAGTAAATTGATTGTAGCATTAATTGTCAGATTTTGAAAATTATTTAATTGTTGAAGTCTATTTTCAAAGGTAAGAGGTGAGGTTTGTGATAAGTCCTTAAAATCAATTAAATCATGCATTTAAAAGTATATTTTTCTCCTTATTTTAGTCTTATTTTGCTACCTCTTAGCATTTTCGTATCTTTGTTTTAATTAATTCATCCTGTGTAATTTAGTTTTCATTTTATCTAAATTAAAGCTCATTTTTCTTACCCCTTTGAATGATTTTTGTTATGCTCTCGTATGTTAGCCCTAATGTATCATGCTATAAGTTTTGATGATGATAAATATGTGAGAATTATAGTATGATTTAATTTTCTTGGCCCAAATGAATGATTTAATCTTCTTAGCCCAATGTATGATTTAATCTTCTTAGCCCAAATGTATGATTTAATCTTTCTTAGCCCAAACAGCATGATTTAATCTTCTTGGCTCAAATAAATGATTTAATCTTCTTGGCCCAAATGTATAATTTAATCTTTTTGATCCAAATGCATGATTCAATCTTTCTTGGCCCAAATATATTTAATGCTTTATATAGTATAAATTGATTTTTGATAAAGTTTATTGGTTGTTGTAATATAATTTGAAAAATAATACTTTTTTACTGTAGCACTTTTGAAAAAGAAATTTGATTGTTGAAGAAGTATGATAAACTTTATTGGTTATTGAAAAAGTATGATAAAGTTTATTATTTGTTGTAATATAATTTGAAAAAGAATGCTTTTTCCTGTAGCACTTTTGAAAAAGAAATTTGATTATTGAAAAAGTATGATAAAGTTTATTGGTTGTTGAAAAGTATGATAATGTTTATTGGGTGTTGTAATATAATTTGAAAAAGAATATCTTTTACTGTAGCACTTTTGAAAAACAAATTTGATTATTGAAAAAGTGTGACAAATTTATTGATTATTGTAATAAACTTTGAAAAAGAATACTTTTTACTGTAGCAAATTTGAAAAAGAATATTGATTGTTGAAAAAGGTTGATAAAGTTTTTTGGTTGTTGTAGAAAGGTTGAAAAATGATGATGAAGCTTACTGTAGCAATTCTGACTAAAGCAGTCACTGTAGCAGCAAGGTTTCACTATATAAAGGGAACTTCACAACACCATTTGCATCAAGCTTCAATTGTTTATTTCTCATATTATCTTGAGTTCTATTCTCTCTAAATTGCTAGAGAAAAATTCTGAGCTTAATTTCTGCGTTATCTACACTTTGAGAGTGTCTACCATTATTTTCCTTAAACCTTTAAATTTAGTTGCTCAATGATTGGTTCCTTGAGTTAGTGTTTGAGAGAAAATACGTTGTAAGGGGGAGAGACACCCTTGAGGGAAAAAAGATCTATGTTGTAGTGGTTTGCAAGTACCCGGATTAAACTTGCAATTATAGTGGAAATACTCAAGTGGTCTCTTGAGGACTGGATGTAGGCTTGGGATTAGCCGAACCAGTATAAATCTCCGAGTTTGCTTTCTCTATCCCTACTCTATTTACATTTGAAGTTAATTAATTAATGCTTTGCGTTTATATTTGATTTCTACCTCAATATTAATTAATTTGTGTAGATTTTGCTCCTTAATTCCTTGCACTATAAAATTATTTATCTTGATAAACACTTTGATTTTCTGAATTAAATTATTATCTTTAGCATTGTCCAATTTCAGAAAATCATTTTAACTTCTAATTAAGTTTTGTGAAAATTTTTATAAAACCCAATTCACCCTCCCTATTGGGATCCAACCATTTCTTTCATCGTATAGATACAAATCTAAAAGAAAACAATAGAAGCTTGAAGTCAAATGCTACTGCCCAGTAGATTGGCGTCCAGGCGCCAAGCCCTTTTGTTTTACATAGTCCTTCGTCGAGGGTGCCAACAACCCTACACTTACTATACAAGCTTTTAAACTGAGCGCCCAAGCGCCTAGCCATGTAATAGTTCAATACTATTACATTTAACCAATTCTATGTTTTCTAAATATGACTTTCTTCTCAACTATTTTTAATGAATTATAAGATAAAAAAAACAAAAAAGATAAAAACATTCAAAGCGAAACCACGATAGCTGAAGATATTAGGACTTTCGCAAAATCACACCTCAGTTACAACGTTGTTTGCACTCTAAAGTCCTCCTGCATGCAATATAAATCATATTCTTTTTTTTTCATTCCAGTTAAAGTATTTTTAAATTGTATAAACTTGTAATTAAATCTTAGAGTATATATTTTATAACGAGATTATACATATAAGATTTTAGTTTCAAACTGCTTTAAAAAATAAATTTCAAGTTGACATATGACTGTTTTTTCTTATTTTAGGGTATGCTTGATGTGAAGAAAAGAAAAAGAAAAGGGAATGGGGAATGAAAATAAAAATGGAATATTTTACTAAAATATTTTAATTTTTTCAAAAAAGAAAAAATTAAAATTTTTTAAAAGGATAAGTCAGACAAATTTTCACAATATTTTCTATTACTTTCTGTGTTACATCATTACATGTAATGAAACTAAATATTGTACTTTCTGTTGACATATGAACTAAGAGTGTGTTTGGTACTCTGTGTTCTTCCTCCTCCATCTTAGGTTTGTCTTCCTCCCCAATTCTTTTTCTTTGTTCTTCCTCCTCCATCTTAAGTTTGTCTTTGCATAATTCTTCCATATTTTTGATCTGCACTCAAAGTAGGAGTTAGGACCACCATGTCTCTTCAACAGAGGGTGAAAGAGGGCTTCAATACACATAAGCATGGAAGACGCGCACAGAAACAAGGGCAAAATCGATATCAATATTAGAAAAAAAAATATGGCTTTGAAGCGTGATAAATCACTTTCTTTAAAGAGTTTATGTTTGTGTATTGGGGAATCACAGACAAACCCTTCTATGATACAACAAAGCCCTCTTAGAACCAAGATAACTCCGTAGAATTCTAATAGGATATATATATATATAGTTTGAACAGTTATGTCTGTGCAATTTGAATATGTGTGTCTTTCTATTTTTAATAGTCATATCTATTCTATTTTGAATAGTCATGTCTATTCAATTTTCAAAAGTCATGTCTTTTTTATTTTGAATAAATGTGTCTATTTAATTTATGTCTTATTGAATTTTTAAAAATAAATTTAAAATTCAATTTCAAATAAAAGATACATCCTTTCAAATAAAAGACATATCTCTTCAATTTAAAAGACACATCTTTTTTTAAATAAAAAGATATATCCCTTTAATTTAAAAGAGACATCTGTTTAATTAAGAGACACTTCTATTTAAATAAAAGATACATCTTTTAAATAAAAAAAACACATCTTTTAAAATAAAAGATACATTCTTTCAATTTAAAAGATACTTTTTTTCAAATAAAAAACACACATTTTCAAATAAAAAGAACAACAATTAAATTTTTTTTAAATATCATATTTTATCTAATATAAAACTTTTAATTCTACTCAATATTACAAACTATATAACAATCAATATTTCTTATCTCTTGCCTTTCACAGTTTTTTATCGTCTCAGTTAAGGATAAAAATTCGTACAATTAAAATGAAAAGTAAAATTTCATTTTAGACATGATTTACTGTAGCAAACACGTACCAAATAGAGGAGAGAAGAATAGTGGTAAAATTCCACTCTTTTTATCATTGAGTCCGTACCTCCAAAAGGCGTTTAAATATATTTAAGAGGGTAGTTCAATTTTAAGTTATTTTCCGTACCTCCAAAAGGCGTTTAAATATATGTAAGAGGGTAGTTCAATTTTAAGTTATTTTAGTGCGGTGATTTTTGAAAGTCATGATCCCGCCTCAATGTGAGCAAAAATTTTCAAAAGAAGAAAGTAAAAAACACTCAGAATTCTGTGATAAGTTAAAATTAATGGGTGAGGTTGACTGGGCATGTAATCTTTTGACTATCTTTTTATTTCGTTATTTACTTCCTTATTTTATGGCCAAGAATGAAGACTGCACTGAACGATAATATTAAGCACAAAGAATCACCAACAATTTCTTTTTGACTGTCTATTTTGACGTGCACTGGTAATTAATATCATAGCATTTAATTTTGCCAACCAATACCCTTTCATTATTGCGTTTGAATTCAACCATATTCAACCAAGATAGTATCACTTCATTTATTAATTAAACTTTATCACACTATCATATTTATATATATATATATAACTAGCCTATGTCCCGTGCGACGCACGGTTTTTCATTGTTCAATGAATGTATATTTGATATATATGTTTTATATCAGTGACCAATATCTAAATATGATGTTGTTGTTAAGAATTTAAAAATTGAATTATATGCAAAGGTAACTGTAGTTGAAGAAATTTATTTTATATTGTTGAATACTTTTTTATATATAATATTTGTAGTATAGTTTATACATTTACTTTCAGGTCAAGTGCTAAGATTTTTAAACTGCTTTTACTTCTCACTTTTAAAATTGTAACATATAATTGATTATGTGTAAATATAAGATTAGATAAATATAATTTAACATTAGAGAGAGATTGACTTTGACTCTTATTAATAGTCATTACAAAACACATATTTAGAAGATCAAAAAGCCCCTTCAAACTATCATTATAGACCGATATTATAATATTCTTATTTTGTTTTTGGTGACAATCGTAGTGGAATGAGGTTTAACTGAAATAATTAAATGATAGATGACCCATCATTACATAATGTTGAGGTCATATCTAATTAAGTAACTGAGATTCCAGTTACATGCCTTCTTCTTTGCACGGTGACAATATTGTCGGATATGTTTGCTATGAAAAAAAATGAAAAGAAATAGAAATGAAAATGAAAACCAAATATTTTATTAAAATGCTTCTACTTGTTTTATTAAAAAAAATTAATATTTTTTAAGAAAATAATTTGAATAAATTCTCACTATCATTCCTATTACTTAATAGATTAGATCATTTCATTACAAAGTACCAAACATGGTCATGTCACTTGCAATAATATTATCCCCAGAGGTCCTAAATTCCTAATATATATATATGTGGAGATATAGGATAGGTAGATTAGCAGGTAATAAAAAGGCAACAATGAGGATAATTTATGTGATTGAAACAAATAGGTTAATTTCTCCCCTCCTTTTGGTAGTTATCTCACAAAAGTGATTTAATAGCAATGTTCCACGCTTTCAAAAGTTTGTACATCAACAAGTTTTTAAAATGTGTTCAATTTTTATTGATTGAAAAAATAATTAATGTATATAAAATAACTAATAATATTTAAATTATTTATCCAAGTATGAAAATTTATAGTTAAAACAATGTTTTATTTTGTTACTGTATAAATCTGTACACTATAAAAATAAAAAACATATATAGTTACATGTGTTATTTACTTAGAAATTATATTATTAATTAATAATAAATTAGAAATAAACTGTTCATATTAAAATCAAATTATTTACATGGCTTAAAATTGAATCACTCTTGCGTTATAATAGTTTCATTTACAAAAAAAAAAAAAGAAGAAGAAAATACTAAACATCCTTCCAATTTTGAATGTTAGTTATAATATTAATATGTTGAATACAAAAAAGTATGCTAAATTACACGGAGGAAGCTTGCAGATTCATCGTTTCAATAATTATAAGCAATAGGTAATTGACTAATTTCTTACATATTAAATTGAATCATTTATATTGTTAGATTTTGGTGGAATCATTTATGCGTACGTTAAAACATGACATCGTCCCTCGGTAATCGGTATGGAAGGGCACCAGAAGAGGACTTAGTTATTGTTGCTATCCAATGGTCCTTTTTTCGTTCAACTCGGATGAGAATACTTATTGTCTTTTGCTTCTTCGTTTATATTTGTATTCTCCCAATATAATATTTTAAGACACCTGAGACCAATCTGCACACGCAATAATTGATTAATTGCATTTTTATGGCTCTTTATGCAGTCTAAACGGATCCGAGTGCTTTTTTTTTTATACAATTTTAGAAAATTTTTTACTAAAAAAATTTAATAATTTTTTTATTAAAAATATAATTTATACATATAAGATATTATTTTTTAATATTTTTAAATAATTAATAACTCTAATTTTTATTTTTTAAATTAATTATGTTATATTTAAATTTAAAAATTCTATATTTATTTTAAAAAAATTATAAAAATTTTTATATATAAAATTACTATATCTATTAAATATAAAGTTATATAATATTAAAAATATAATAAAATAAAATTATTTATACTAAATAATATAATTTTATAAAATAAATAAATAAATAAAATTTAAACGGACCCGCTTACAAACCCTACAAACTTTAACCGTTTAGTTACTAACTAAACAAGCTTAAAATAATATGTCTAAAATTATTCATTTACAAACAGACACACTTGTAAACTTTGGTCCACTATTTTAACACTATCAAGACAACCGATTAGGCTTTATGTATTGTATGTATTGACTATTGGGAAAAGAAAAAGTAAAAAAGGCGAGGATTAGAGGATAAGTTAAAGCCAAGGGCATCCCAACGGCGAGACATGTAGCCATCATCATGAGCTGTTTATTCCCCAAAATGTTTTAAAAAGGGTCAATTTAAAAATTCAACGTGCTTAATATAAAGTCTAAACAATAGTCAATAGAGATTGGTCTAGAAGTTGAAATTCAAACCGTCACATACGACTGCGATGGTCAATCAATGTTCCATACTCAAGCTCACGCTACGTTTAAAACGACGTCACGTGTGGGCGTCGTAAGGGATTCGGAAAGCCAGAGAGAGGACCGGAGATTGCGAATTGAGAAAGAAGTGAAAAACAAAAAAAAATGGAAGGGGAGAGATTTGGTTCGAATGGGAGGGGAAACGGAGGAGAGGCTCGGTACAGAGGGATCCGGCGGCGGCCGTGGGGTAAGTTTGCGGCGGAGATTCGTGACCCCACCAGAAAAGGGACTCGCATTTGGCTCGGAACCTTCGACACCGCGGAGCAGGCTGCTAGGGCTTACGATGCTGCTGCTTTTCATTTCAGGGGACACAGAGCCATTCTCAACTTCCCTAATGAGTACCAGTCTCAGCATACTGCTACGACATCTTCTCTGCCTTTGCCTCTTCAATCTGTTTCTTCTCATTCTGCTTCCTCTGCACTGCCACAAGCCAATGATACGTTGGAGTTTGAATACTTGGATGATAACTTGCTGGACCAGCTCCTTCAATCTCAGCATCACCAGCAGCATAACCTCCCCGACTCATCAACAACATACCACCTATAGCTTCTTCACTCATCAAACTTTCCCTGTTTCTTTGCTAGCTTCATTATGTGTCTCTGCAGTTCATGTCTCTGTTTTCTGTAACTTGTAGTAGCAATAAATGTGATATTTCTTTCTTTCTGTCAACAAAATCTCACTTGCTCTTTCTAATCACGAGTATCCAGATAAGATACACCCCTTATCATATATATATATATATATACTTACAGCCTTATCCAAAACTAGTGGCAACAAAATAGCACATTGACTTAATTGGCATGTAATTAGAGATGGGTTAATTGACTTTTGATATAAAATAACAGACAGCGATAGTCATTTGTGTGGATACTCGATAATATTCTTGTACATTGAAATGAAAACAATCGCATGTATATATATATATATATATATATATATCCTCTCCAGGCCACTTGTTGCCCTTATTTATTTATGGGAGGGGCGCCTATTAAGAGTACTGGAGGAGCATTGGAAGCAGGGACTTTATCATATGGCATTAAATTTTCACCCTTTTCTGCTCTTACCTTGACAGCATTTTGTGATGCATACTTGGGTAACAATATGGATGATCGAAGATCAACCTCTGGCTATTGCATTTTTCTTGGTAATAATCTTGTTTCGTGGAGCTCAAAGAAGCAACTAGTTGTGGCACATTTGTAAGATTTTGACTAAATACTAATGATGATATTATAACTAAAATCAAGTGGTCCGATTAATAGAGTTTAATATACCACTTGATAATTAATAATTCACCTTATGGAAATTGAATTATTTATTTTAATAGTAATTAAATGTGATTATTTACTTTTTCATGTGACTTAGTTTTTTTTTTTCAGTTACTTGATAGACGTACTGAATTTAATGATGATTGCATATGAACGAGTTCTCTCTCTACCTATAGAATTACACTATCTTGCAAGCTTCCATCATAAGAGATTGTGTAACTAAAGGGTTATTTGGTACGTAAGAAAGGAAAGAAAAGAAAATGAAGGCAAAAATGAAAAGGAAAAGAAAAAAAAAATTTGTTTGGTGCACGATAAAAAAAATAGAAGAAAAGATATATTATTTTGTTTTATATGTATTTTTAAGAGAAATGAAAAGAAGTATATAAAGTAATTTTATAAAATTACCCTTCTATTAATTTTTTAAAAAAATGAAGAATAAAATACGGTAAAAGCTCCAGACATCTTCGTCTTCTCACTTTGGGCAATTTTTGTCTTCTCTCTTTCTTCCATCATTCTTCTAATACTCTCTTCTATTGATTGTCTCTGTCAAAGAAATTCATTCATTGCAGCTAATTTGCATAACTGATAAAGCACCTCACATTGCAGCTGTGTATAATCATTGCTTTCTTTTTCTACTTTCACGACCCACATGCCTTCATTCTTCAATCTTTCCTTTTCATACTTTCACGGTCCACATGTCTTCATTCTTTTCTTTTGGGCAAAATGCATAAAACCCCCCTCAACTTAGGACTTTGTGCAATAAACCCCCCTCAACATAAAAATATGACAATTGAATTTCTTGCGCTTTTATTTTTGAGCAAATAACCCCTTCTGTTAAAAGCACCATTATATTTAACAGCCACATCAGCATTTTTGACTCTTCAACTCTTTTCCATCCTAAGTCGCATCTTATGCTCTATTACTTGTATCAGTGAAGGTTTTTTTAGACCAGTCACTGCCTCATCCTCCATTACTTGTATCAGTGAAAGTTTTTAGAAGCATTAGACACGCCCTCTTATCCTCCATTTCTTCCTCATTCTAAGCACATCTTTGCCTCCATTTCTTCCTCATTCTAAGCACATCTTCGCCTCCATTTCTTCTGCTCTTTTCATAGTCATACAAAACTCAAAGTTCATTTTCTTTTCCATTCACCGCCAGAACTCTCCAAAACCAACACAAAGATCTGAAAACAAAAAGATCTCATTTTTTTTTTAGTATATTTTGTGATGGGTATGTTGACTGAAGACCCAAATTCAAAACAGGTTCGTCAAGTATGACCCTCCGACATCAGTTCCGAATTCGAGATGATTCGGAAACTGATAAATCACTACTCTTTCATCTCCATGGACATCATTGATGCCGGTAACCTGTATGCCATTGCCAACTCTGCCCCTATGACCACTACCGCCCCTAACATCATCCAACATTGGCCTCACCCTCTTTAACGCCGACGACAACCTCTCCCACCTCGAATCTCCCAATCGATTCTTCTGGGAGTTCAATTTTAGGGACTTCAATGAATCCTCATTGTGCAATTTGACTAGGGGCCTTGAAAGCACTATCTCAGCATCTATATATGCCATTGGAGCTAGGTTCACTTTAGTTTTCTACCTATCTGCATATGCTCTTCAACACCTCTTCTCTTGAGCTTCCAGCATCTTCTATGATTGGGATCCAGTGTGCAAAATGGGGTAGAACAAGAGACAATAGGGCAGAGCATAGGAAATGCCATGTAAGATGCCACTTAGAATGAGAAAGAGTTCAGTGTCGAAAATGCTGATGTGGCTGTTAAATTTAATAGAGCTTTTAACAGAAGGGGATTATTTGCTCAAAAATAAAAGTTTAAGGGGTCAATTGTCACATTTTAAGGTTGAGGGAGGTTTATTGCACAAAGTCTTAAGTTGAGGGGGGTTTTGTGCATTTTGTCCTTTTCTTTTCTTACTTTCACGGATCACATGCCAAGTACAACTTTTCATTTAACTTGGTTTCTTTTCTCTCTCACTTTTTGTAACCATCTGCTCTATATAAGCAGATCCAAGCTTCTGTATAATGTAGATCTTATCAGACTCGTTTCCACACACTTTGTTTTTCTCTCTTTTCTTATTTTATTTCTTTCAAAAAAGTTAACTTGGTATCAGAGATAATTGCTCACAGCTCTTCGATCCAATGGCTCAAACTACTTCCTCTAATTCCTCCACAAACCATTGATTGAAAAATCAGACCGGATCAACTGGTCGAACCGGTGACCGGAGCCGATCCAGTTTAGGAAAAAACTGGCTGGGCCTCGAACTAGTATGGAATTGGTCTCAAATTGGTGGAATTGGTTGGGATACCAGTTTCACCGATTCCTTCTTAAAAAAGAAAGAAAGAAAGAAAGAAAGCCAGAGAGGAACGACTGCCTTCGTCGAAGGAACTGTGAGTTTGTGAAGCCACCATCTAAGGGAAGAAGCATATAGTGATGAAGAAGAAAGAAGAAGAAGATGCCGTTGGGAAGAAGCTCACAACAATGAAGAAGAATGGACAATGGAGAAGAACAAAAAAAAATCGAGAAAGAGAGAGAGAGAGAGAAAAGGAAATTTAATTGACATAAAAAAAAGGGTGTTGTCACATCTCAAAAATTGAGCATGTGAAAAGATACTACTCATTTGATAAAATTCTCAAACATACGTTATTTACATGTATTCTGTAAGGTTTTACATTCAACCTTAATCATTCATTCCACACTACAAAATTATATTCATCTGATAAGCAAATATAGACATACATAGTCTGATATTTCTATCTCATCGCAAGCCTAGGAGACCTATAAAAAGTACAGAGCGTTTCTAATATCCACATTAATAAGTACTGGTGTCCCACCAGACAGAAATAGAGAATAATCCCAAGGGGCTTCTAATCTTCAAACGGATACTCTTGTTCTTTATTTTCTGTATCTGAAAAAAAAAATAATCATAGGGAGTGTGAGTTTATTTAAAAACTCAGTAAGAAAATAACTGTACTATATAAAATATCAAAAGTACAAATACCACATTTACTCATATAATTAATTGTCTTATACATCGAGTAGTATGAGATTCTAACCCTTTCAAACTCATGAATAAGATCTCATAGGTATACACCGAGTAGTATGGGACTTTAACCCTTTCAACTCGTGTATAGATTTCATAGATATGCACTGAGTAGTATGGGACTCTAACCCTTTCAAACTCGTGTATAAGATTTCTTAGATATACACCGAGTAGTATGGGACTTTAACCCTTTCACACTTGTGTATTAGATCCCGTAGATCTTTACTCATTAATAAGATAGTGAGAATTCATCACATAGTACAATTGTCATGAAATAAATAATTTCTACATACTCTTATTTCTATTGATCATCATATACTCCCATATGAAAAATTAATTGTTTATTATCCAAATAATATTGTAAATGGGACTTATATTGTACTTTGACTAGTAATATCAAATTAGCTGAGCAAGGTTATTCACTCACCTTGATGTTTGTCCAAGTTTACCTTGTTCCACACTAGAATTTGTGTAGGAAAATTTCCTAGTAAAATGTATTACAAGGAAACATAAGAAAGGAAACAAAATCACGAAAATACACAAAATTTTCTGATTGCTACAGTAACGGTTTGCTACAGTAACAGTTCGCTACAGTGCCGGTTCGCTACAGTACGTTGACTGCTACAGTACGTTGACTGCCGACACTACAGTAACTCGAAGAAAATTTCCCGAAATCTGGTCGCTACAGTAACTCGAGTTTTGCAGAAGTTTTTGCAGAAATTTCTCACAAATTCATCCTTTCCTTTCTTGTTTCAAAACCAGAATTTCAACTCTTTTAACCGATTATAACTCAAATACAACTTCTAAAACAACTGAGATTCACGAATTATCATCAAAATCTTCAAGAACAAAACTTCCTCTAATCTTCCATATAAACTTAGATTTAAGGAAAATAACGAGATTAAAGCTTACCTTTGATCCTTACAAAGCTTTTGAACCGAACAAATAATCGAACTTCTGAAGATCAAGGAAAGGATTTGAGAAGAAAATGAAGAACTGAGAGAGAAAATGAAGTTACTGTTCCTTTTGCTTCGCTTCAGAATCGAATTATGAGAAGTTACTATTGAAGTTTTATATTAAATATTTCTAATGGGTTATTGAATAACCCATAGGTATCCATAACCCAACATCCAAACCCATCCAGTCAATTTACAATAAATGGATTAATTGACCATTCTTAAACCACTTTTCCATGAATTTCACCATTCTTAGAATATATCCCACGTGGTGCAAATATTCAGTCCAGTCATTTAACTCAATTTTCATAAATAATATTCAAAGAGAACAATTAAATATGAAAATTAAAAATGACCAAAATAAATAACTAAAGTAACGTTGTGAAATTCTAAAATACTCTTAAGCGAATTATATTCTGAAATTAACGGGTATTACATTCTACCCCCCTTAAAAGAATTCGGTCATCCGAATTAAAATCTTTCCTCAAGTTTCAAATAAATGTGGATAGTTTTTCCACATTTCATCTTCTGCCTCCCACGTAGCTTCCTCGCGAGAATGATTTCTCCAAAGAACCTTGACAGTAGGAATTTCTTTAGTACGCAATTTCTTAACTTTTCTATCAAGAATAGCTACTGGTACCTCTTCGTATGTGAGAGTTTCATCAAAATAAACTTCTTGGGGTTGAATGACATGAGAAGGATCAGGAAGATATTTCCGCAGCATGGACACATGAAATATTGGATGAACTCCCTCTAGGTCGGAAGGTAGGTCTAGGCGATATGCCACATTATCCACTCTGTCTACAACCTCATATGGGCCAACATACCTCGGACTAAGCTTGCCTTTCTTCCCGAATCTCATTACTCCCTTCATAGGTGAGATTCGTAAGAAAACCATATCACCTATTGCAAATTCAAGGTCACGTCGTCGGTTGTCCGCATAAGACTTCTGTCTACTCTGAGCAGTTAACAACTTCTCTCTGATCAGTTTAACTTTATTTATATCTGAAAGTAATGGTTGGAACCCAAGAGGGGGGTGAATTGGGTTTTATAAATTTTTCACAAGAATTAATTGGAAGTTAAAATGATTTTCTGTAAAAGAACAATGTTTAGGATAATAAATGCAATACAGAAAATCAATGTGCTGTCAAGATAAATAATTATAAAGATCAAGGAATTAAAGAATAGATATCAATATGCACAAATTAAAGAGTAAGGGATAGAGAAAGTAAACTCGGAGATTTATACTGGTTCGGCTAATCCAAGCCTACATCCAGTCCTCAAGAGACCACTTGAGTATTTCCACTATAATTGCAAGTTTAATCCGGGTACTTGCAAACCACTACAACCACACAAATTCGATCCGGGTATTTACGAAACCACAATTAAGAATTTATGAATCCGGGCTCCTCCTCAACCCAAAGCAAGTTCTACCACACCGGTACTTGCGAACCTCAACTCAGAATAATATATGTGTTGATCAAAATCAACAATACAAAGAAACTCTCTCTAAAGAGTAGATGAAAACAAATGAAGCTCTAATAACTCTAATGATAGAGAATATGCAAGATTTGGCTCAAGAATGCTTTCCTTTCTCTCAAAGATGATAGAAGAAGTTAATATCACATTGTAGGACTTTGTTCTTGCTCAAAATCGTGTATCTAAGGTCATATATATAAGATTTTACAAAACTAGCCGTTATATAGCCGTTATAGTGCAGTCCAGATTTTGAGCTTTCTTTAAAAATTCATAACTCCCTCATTTGAACTCTGTTTTAAACAAATAATATACCGTTGGAAAGCTCTTGGAGTCTAGTTTCAAATGAGCTAAGTTTTACTCAAAAATTATTTTTATTTTAAAAGATATAATCAAAATACTGACTATAGGTCAGAACAGAATAATCAACTTTCAGTTTTTCAAACTATATTTTAAATAGTCATATATTTCTCATTTGGACTCCGTTTTCAATAAATAATATACCTTTGGAAAGATCTTTGAGTCTACTATCAAATGAGATTAAGATACTTGAAAAAATGATTTTTCGTTTATGAGATATGATATAAAGAGTGACCAAAGGTCAAAAACTAACTTTTGTAAAATTTCATATCTCACTATCTTTTTGTTCAAAATAATTGAGCCAATGTATGCAAATCTAAATCATTGAGTTGCACAAATATACTAGCCTATATAAAATATACCTAATTTAAACACATAGGCTATCTTGATGCATCCAAGCTTCCAAGACTTCAAATCTTCTAATTCTTCATTTCTTGGAGCTTCATCCTTGCATGTTGTTTTCCTTGAGTGAAGCATGATATTGCTTTTCCTTGTTCTTCAATACAATGCTCACTCTTCTTGTTTTGAACCAACCTATAAAATATATCTTACTTGCAAATCCAATGGTTAGTTTAATAGCATGATTCAATATGTGCAACATACATATTAAATGACATAATCATGCTTAAGTACTTGTAGCATAGATATGATAATTAATCTTTATATATATCAATGCTACAATTCAAATACATTTGTCATTATCAAAACTTATGCATAAAGCCTTAGGGTCAACAATCTCCCCCTTTTTGATGATGACAAATTACCACAGAAAAATATGTATTACAAGATAATGAATGCAATGTTATAAGCACGTATACATATTTTTCTATTGTTTCTTCTCCCCCTATTTGACATCAACAAAAAGGTGTAAGGAACACAATATATAGAAGTTAAAGCACAGACCTTCTTTAAGTCAGGATGTCAGAAGATGTCAATATAGTATGGGGTAAGGATACATCAAAACTTATCATTGATTTCATTGACATGTAAAAAGAAAATTTTAGAAAAATTTTTCTCATGTCAAATGAAATAAGCCAAAAGATAAAACTTGAAAGAGTTTTAGGCTCCCCCTTAAACCTTGCATAATTTGAAAAAGAATAATGAATAATGAATATCCAATTTTTCAAGATATATTCTTTTTCAAAAAAAAAATACATTCAAGTGAGACAAAGCTCCCCCTGAATTTCATAACATTTTTCCTTTGAAAAAGATTGTCCAAATCATTATAAAGGAAATTCAATTTTTGATTGCAGAATTTTGAAGTAAGATTTTTGAAGAAATTTCTGCAATATTTTCATTGAAAATGATTTCTGCTTGTTTATGAAGAGGCATTTTTAGTAAATAGCAGAAAAATTAAACTCTTTGAAAAAAAAACATCATTTGCTGTCATATGATAGAAATATTTACAGCACATAGCAGAAGTATGATATATGGATTAGCAAAGCATGATATAAACAAGAATATTAATCATAATCCATAAACGAATAATAATATTTTTCAAGATTTCTGAAAAAACAATTTCTGCATATATGCATAAAATTATTTCAACATATAGCAAAAGTGATTTAAAATAAGGATACTCAAATCCTTTTCTTTTCAAAACAGATAATGCTTCAATATGGCAAAGCAATTTCAGCATTGTGGAAGCAATTCAAGAGATTCACGATATTTTTCTAAAACATTTTGCTTCGAAGGAATTTAGAAACGTTTCATCTAAGGAAGCAATATATATGGATTAGTGTAATAAGATATATTCAAGCATATAGTTCATAATCCATATATGAAACATCAATATTTTTCATCCCTTTTGTTATCTACAACAAAAGAGATCTTTAAAATCTTTTCTTTTTCAAAAAGAATGTTGCTTCATATGATAAAACATATTAACATAACAGAAGCATTTTTAAAGTCCTTTTTCAAAACAAATTTGCTTCATAAAGGATAAGATAAATTTCAGCACAAAGGAAGCAATTTATATACCCATTCAAAATTTTATATATGTATCTTGAGGATGAGTACATGTAAAAATTTTGACATTTTGTATGAGTGCATGTAGAATCATGAAATATTATTCTTAGCCATAGCCTTCGCTCATTATGCATGAATTGCATACACAACATATGTTCTTAGATACATGTGATCAGAGCATGATGCAATCAATCATGTATATTATACTGAAAGCTCTCAAGAACAACACAACGAAGCAGAAAAATACGGTTCTGAATATCACCATTTTATTAATCCTTAAAATTTCTAATCAAAACAAATTAAATCAGCCGCAAATCCACCGAAAATTGACTTTCGTGGTTTTGCCATTAATGTGATGCGTTATCGGTGTGCATGCGTACCCTAGACTTCTGGCTTCCAGCTTGCAAAATCCATAGGATGAGCGTGTAGGGGTGCGGCGAAGAGATATCTTCGTTGGCTCTAAGTCATAATTTTCTCTCTATAAAGACTGCCCCAGAGTTCTCAATTACCACACCACAAAGAGTATTCATCTCTGAGCCTATAACTTTCTGACATTCCTCTCTCTTCATACTCCTACAAAAATTTCTGAATTTTCCAAACCATGGCAGCAAGAAAGTTCATTGATCTCACAGTAGAGGCAAGGGAGGAAGAGCTCGACTTAAACTTGAGTCTAGGCAAGGACAAAGGCAAAAGACCTTTGGAGGAATCTCAAGAGAACCAAAAGAAGAAGATGAAGATCGAAGAAGCTGAGGAGATTAGTACAGGCCATACTTCAGAAGACAAAATTGCTTGTCTGGAGCAGGAGGTGAAGAAACTCAAGAAGATGATAGAGGACCAGGAGAAGTTAGCTAAACGCAACAATGCGACACTGACTTCAAGAATAGATAGGTTCTTCTATTGGTCTACCCAATGCTTCTGCAATCAACAACAAAGAAGTGTTGATTGTATGAATGGGATTTACACTACCCTCCGTGACATTGCTCAGTCTCTTGCTCCAAGGAATGGCCGAGGGGTGATGATTCAATACAACCCACCTAATCCGAGACCACCTCGCCTGTAGATTGCTCATGCATGAGCAAACTTTCCCTTTTTTTTTAATTATGCAATGTAATCCTTCGGTTTTTTTTAATGCAAGTGGTTTCTTTTATTTGACGGTACAAAAAAAATAATAATAAAGAAAGATAAAAGAAATCAGCTACACAAATTCAGCACAGTATATATATATTGAAAAATATATATCCATTTTAAAGATGGAAAGAATTTTCTGACATGGACATATATATCATCATTTCAAAGCAAGTTACATACTTATCAAGATAAAACATATTATAACTTGAGTATGTAGTACAATAATTGAGGTAATATGGATTAATAAGATATAATCAGATATAAACTAGAATCCATAAACAATCGTTCATAAGCTATATCTTATACAAAGGATATGACATGTATAATGCTCAAATCATGATGAATGGTATAAAGACAATATCTTTATATACAATGATATTATCAAATATGTAAGATATTAGAGAACAATATATCATTGTAATGAAAGTATGTCAGAAAAGAAAATTGCCAACATAGCCAATTATGATCAGGGAGTATCACTCAATTAAATATTAAAGTGGTAAAGAATATAGATACTCATCAATTTTGGCAAACTCTTATTGCTTCTTGAAGTTCCTCCTCAAGGTTTTGATATTCTTGTTTTGCTCATTGCTCTTCTTTTGATTCTATCTCCTTGCAATTTTAATGAACTTAATTGATTGATTATTTGCAAGATCCTCTTGAAAACAATCTCTCATAAGATCACTGTCAAGCATTGGTCGATCATTACGAATGAGCTTAGAGGATAGATTTGAGGACTAACTCCTGCAAAACACTTTTGGTGGAGCACTTTGATGTTCAAATCAGTAATGTTCAAATAAATCTCGAGTACTAGGAGCAACATTATGTTCAAGATATGCCATATTAATAAAAGTGCTATGCTTTCATGAAATACAATTTTGCAAAATATTTGATTTCATTGAAAATATTTAAATAAGATTACAGCAAGGATAAATACTATAGGTAGGAGGAATCTTATTGTTGTGAAGACAAGAAAAATGTGCGTGTAATGGAAGCAAGTTTTCATGATGCGGTAAAAAGGATAGTTTGAGCAAAATTTGGAAGAAAGATTTTAGATCAAAACAAAATTCGAATCTATAATCTGCACACCTAACAATTGTTTTCAGATATAGAATGCATGAATATCAAGGATAGATGTAAGGCATATTAGATAACAGACAAAAGCATTAGAGAGCAGTAAACATATCAGTCAAATTTCTTACAATGCATTCCAGGTTATATGTTTACTTATCCATTGCCTCCTTTTGATGCAAGGAAGTGGAGTTTAAATGATGTAGCCATTAAAATGTCATTTCCGCTCCTTGCTTCGAGGTGAATCTGCAAATTAATCTTTTGTTTTTGGTACCCAAATTTCTTTGGATTTGCCTGGGTCATGAGTTCCTTTTTGAACCCATTTCATTTTTACTCCATGAACAAGATTTTTCTTATAAAAACAGGAGTAAGATTTGTGTCCTTTCAGTCCATAATAGAAACAAGTGCAAGTTGGACTATTGGACATCTTTGCAGAAACAAAGAAGTTTTTAAACTGCTTTTGGTTTGATTTCTTTTTAGAAACAAGACCAACTTTGTTAATTCTTCTTTGTTTCAAAACTGAGGTATTTAAAATTTCTCTACCTTGAGAGAGTTTTGCAAGTGTGTTTTTAAGATTATCATTTTCCTTTTTCAAAGAATCACACTTGGTACAAAAGCAATTTTTATTGGTAGAGATATTTGTTTTTAAAATCAAATTCTCTTCTTGCAAAATTTTGTTTTGATTTTCAAAAACAAAATTCTCTTCCTTGGAAATAGAAAATTCATTTTTCAATGTTTCCAACTCATTTTCAAGAGAAGAGTTTTTCTGTTTTGAAACATTTAGTTTCTTTGCAAGTATAAGAGATTCTTCATGTAAATCATCAAAGGCATCTTGAAATTCTTCAAAAGAGTAGTCAAATGAATTTACCTCATCTTTATCTCTGGCCACAAGACAAGTGTTGGCTTCTTCATTTGTGTTCTGCTTATTAGAATTGCTATTTCCCCAAATGGAAGATAGGTAAGCTTTCTTTGATGATTCACCTTTTGGTTGTGGTTTCTCTTTTTCTCTTTTTTCTTCTTCGTCTGCCACCTTGGTGATTTGAGATTTTCCTGTAAGTTCAACACCAAGAGCTTGCAATTGATTAAGCACAAGTTGTATCTCATTAATGGTTTTGTAATTGTTCATTTGAGCAATTTCAAGTTCATTAATGAAACTTCTATACCTTAATTCCTCAGCAATAAGATCTTCCTCATGTGCAACTTCAAGAATTTCCCACATTTCTTTTGCAGTTACACAGTTGGAGATTTTGAAAAATTTATCTTGACTCAATGCACAAGAAATAATCAATTTTGCCTTAGCATTGAGTTGCATTAAACTTCTTTCAGTATCATTCCATTCACTCTTAAGTTTTGGAATGCATTTTCCTTGTTCTTCCTTGACAGGCATACAAGAACCATTTTCTATAACATCCCAGAGTTTATGGTCTACTGAAATTAAAAACATTTTCATTTCATACTTCCAATATTGAAAATGATTAGCATAAAAAATTGGAGGTTCTGTGAAAGAACAATTTTTAGAAATAAACCAATCACTATATCCAACCATGCTAACTCTTAGACGGTTAAGTCTTTAAACAAGAGCCCAAGCTCTGATACCAATTGAAAGTAATGGTTGGAACCCAAGAGGGGGGTGAATTGGGTTTTATAAATTTTTCACAAGAATTAATTGGAAGTTAAAATGATTTTCTGTAAAAGAACAATGTTTAGGATAATAAATGCAATACAGAAAATCAATGTGCTGTCAAGATAAATAATTATAAAGATCAAGGAATTAAAGAATAGATATCAATATGCACAAATTAAAGAGTAAGGGATAGAGAAAGTAAACTCGGAGATTTATACTGGTTCGGCTAATCCAAGCCTACATCCAGTCCTCAAGAGACCACTTGAGTATTTCCACTATAATTGCAAGTTTAATCCGGGTACTTGCAAACCACTACAACCACACAAATTCGATCCGGGTATTTACGAAACCACAATTAAGAATTTATGAATCCGGGCTCCTCCTCAACCCAAAGCAAGTTCTACCACACCGGTACTTGCGAACCTCAACTCAGAATAATATATGTGTTGATCAAAATCAACAATACAAAGAAACTCTCTCTAAAGAGTAGATGAAAACAAATGAAGCTCTAATAACTCTAATGATAGAGAATATGCAAGATTTGGCTCAAGAATGCTTTCCTTTCTCTCAAAGATGATAGAAGAAGTTAATATCACATTGTAGGACTTTGTTCTTGCTCAAAATCGTGTATCTAAGGTCATATATATAAGATTTTACAAAACTAGCCGTTATATAGCCGTTATAGTGCAGTCCAGATTTTGAGCTTTCTTTAAAAATTCATAACTCCCTCATTTGAACTCTGTTTTAAACAAATAATATACCGTTGGAAAGCTCTTGGAGTCTAGTTTCAAATGAGCTAAGTTTTACTCAAAAATTATTTTTATTTTAAAAGATATAATCAAAATACTGACTATAGGTCAGAACAGAATAATCAACTTTCAGTTTTTCAAACTATATTTTAAATAGTCATATATTTCTCATTTGGACTCCGTTTTCAATAAATAATATACCTTTGGAAAGATCTTTGAGTCTACTATCAAATGAGATTAAGATACTTGAAAAAATGATTTTTCGTTTATGAGATATGATATAAAGAGTGACCAAAGGTCAAAAACTAACTTTTGTAAAATTTCATATCTCACTATCTTTTTGTTCAAAATAATTGAGCCAATGTATGCAAATCTAAATCATTGAGTTGCACAAATATACTAGCCTATATAAAATATACCTAATTTAAACACATAGGCTATCTTGATGCATCCAAGCTTCCAAGACTTCAAATCTTCTAATTCTTCATTTCTTGGAGCTTCATCCTTGCATGTTGTTTTCCTTGAGTGAAGCATGATATTGCTTTTCCTTGTTCTTCAATACAATGCTCACTCTTCTTGTTTTGAACCAACCTATAAAATATATCTTACTTGCAAATCCAATGGTTAGTTTAATAGCATGATTCAATATGTGCAACATACATATTAAATGACATAATCATGCTTAAGTACTTGTAGCATAGATATGATAATTAATCTTTATATATATCAATGCTACAATTCAAATACATTTGTCATCATCAAAACTTATGCATAAAGCCTTAGGGTCAACAATATCTTCATGTATCATCTCAGGTCCAAATATTTTGGTTTCACCAAGTTCAAACTAACCTATAGGAGATCGACACCGTCTCCCATATAAAGCCTCAAAAGGTGCCATCTGGATACTGGCTTGGTAACTGTTATTATAAGCAAATTCAATAAGAGACAAATGATCTTCCCAACTTCCACTGAAATCCATCACACAAGCTCTTAGCATATCCTCTAAAGTCTGAATTGTCCTTTCGGACTGTCCATCAGTCTGAGGATGAAATGCTGTGCTAAGATTCACTTTGGTACGCAAAGCCTCTTGAAAGACTCTCCAGAACCGAGAAGTAAACTGAGGTCCTCGGTCTGATATAATGGATATTGGTACACCATGAAGTTTCACTATTTCTTTAACATAAAGTCGAGCAAGATTTGCTACACTAAAAGTGGTATGAACAGGAAGAAAATGTACTGACTTAGTAAGTCGATCCACTATGACCCATATTGAGTCATTTCCTTTTGTTGACCGAGGTAAACCTACTACAAAATTCATAGTGATCCTTTCCCACTTTCACTCGGGAATATCTAGTTTTTGCATCAAACCAAGTGGTAGTCGATGTTCAGCTTTAACTTGCTGACAAGTCAAACATCGAGCTACAAAGTCAGTCACGTCTCGCTTCATGTCCTCCCACCAGTAAACTTGTTTCAAGTCCTGATACATTTTCACAGCACCAGGGTGTACAACGTATGGCGAACCATGAGCTTCCATTAAGATTTCATGTTTTAAAGATTCAATGTTGGGGACACAAAGTCTTCCATTAAACCATAAGACTCCTTCTTCATCTACCAAGAAACTTGGTGCTAGACCTTGCCTTGCCTTATCTCTGATTTTGACCATATCAATGTCATTTTCTAAAGTTGCTTTTACTTTTTCAACAAGGGATGATCTAACTGTTAAATGAGCCAGAAATGTACCTGACTCAGTGATCTCAAAGAATACTCCATCAGCTTCTAATTCTTGTAGTTCATGTATTAGAGATCTCCTTATAGTGGCAATGTGAGCTAAACTTCCCATAGACTTTCGACTTAGAGCATCAGCCACTACATTTGCTTTACCTGGATGGTAAAGGATGGTACAATCATAATCTTTCAGAAGTTCCATCCACCTTCGTTGCCTTAGATTGAGATCTCTCTGCTCAAAAATGTACTTAAGGCTTTTGTGATCTGTAAAAATTTGACAAGTCTCCCCATACAAGTAATATCTCCAAATCTTTAGGGCAAACACTACAGCTGCCATTTCCAAATCATGAGTGGGGTAATTCAATTCATGCTTTTTAAGCTGACATGAGCCATAAGCTATGACTTTACCATGTTGCATCAACACACACCCTAAGCCTATCTTTGAGGCATCACAGAATACAGAGTAACCCCCTGGTCCTGATGGTAGGATTAAGACTGGTGCAGAAGTTAAACACTCTTTCGGGTTAACTTATTTAATGGGAGAGCCGTCTTAGAGAAATCTTTGACAAAGCGACGGTAATACCCTGCTAAGCCAAGAAAACTACGTACTTCAGACACAGTTGTTGGTCTAGGTCATTGTTTTACTGCTTCAATTTTACTTGGATCTATATGAATACCTTCTTGGGAAATAACATGTCCCAAAAATGTTACATGACTCATCCAGAATTCACATTTTGAGAGCTTTGCGTACAACTGATGCTCTCTCAAGGTCTGAAGCACTATTCTCAAATGTTCAGTATATTCTTCATGACTCTTTGAATATACCAAAATATCATCAATAAATACAATTACAAACTTATCAAGGAATGATTTGAACACTCTGTTCATTAAATCCATAAATGCTGCTGGTGCATTTGCCAACCCAAAAGACATCACAAGAAACTCATAATGTCCATACCGTGTACGAAAAGCTGTCTTAGGTATATCATCGTTGTTAATTCGTAACTGATGATATCCAGACCTTAGATCAATCTTTGAGAAGTATTTTGCTCCTTGAAGCTGATCAAACAAATCATCTATCCTTGGTAAAGGATACTTATTTTTCACTGTGACTTTATTCAGCTGACGATAATCTATACATAATCTCATAGAACCATCTTTTTTTTTTTCACAAAAAGAACAGGAGCACCCCAAGGTGAAAAATTTGGGCGAATGAACCCTTTGTTTAACAAATCTTCCAATTGTTCTTTGAGTTCTTTTAGCTCAACAGGAGCCATACGATAAGGTGGAATAGAAATTGGTCTTGTGTCTGGGACCAAATCAATACTGAACTCAATATCTCTTTCTGGCGGTAATCCAGGTAAATCTTCTGGGAACACATCTGGGAATTCATTAACCACATGTATGTCTTCTAACTTCTGTTCTTTCTTTGATAAAAGCTAGAAATTCCTGACATCCCTTTCGCAACATACGCTGGGCACTTAACATAGATATCATGTTGCAAGGTACATCACCTCGATCTCCTTGAAACACAAAATTACTCCTCCCCGGCATATTAAAGGAAATAACTTTGTCACGACAATTTATAGTAGCATGACAAGAAGATAGCCAGTCCATCCCTAAAATCACATCAAAATCTAACATATTGAGAACCATAAGATCTATCTTAGTTTCCGTGCCTCCAACGATTATTTTACAAGAACGATAACATGTTTTAACCATCAAAGTTTCTCTCATCGGTGTAGAAACCAAGAATGGTTCTTTAAGAATAATCGAATCAAATGCAAATCTCTTGGCAAATAGGGGCGACACATATGAGTGAGTAGAACCGGGGTCAAACAAAATACGTGCAGCAAAAGTATTAACAGATAATATACCTGTAACTACAGCATTGGATGTTTGAGCATCCTGTCGGGTTAGAGCATATACTCTTGCATTTCCTCTGCCAGCAGCTTGTTTTCCACGGTCACCTTGGCCTCTTCCAGAACCTCTTCCCATACTACCCCCTATTGAAGGGGTTGGTGTTTGAGTAATAGATTGTGGTCGAGGTGGCAAAGTAGACCCTTGACCTGGTCTTGTCATGAGCTGAGGGCACTCCCTTATAAAATGTCCTTTTTGTCCACAGTTAAAACAACCTGTACCAATAGTGTTTAACCTGCATTCCCCGAAGTGAAACTTTCCACATTCAGGACATTGAGGTTTTTCCCTTCTACCTTGAGTACCTCCTCTACTAGAAGAGCTAAAACCACCCCTGCTCTCTGAACGAGGCTTAGCCACACTGGCTGTAGAATAAGTTGACTTAGTAGGAGTGGCTGGAGCATGTTGTGATGCAGTAAAGGGTTTCAAAGTCCCTGAATCTTCCCTTTGATCAAAAGATCTCCTATATCTAGCTTTCTTCTTTTGTCGATATTCTTCTTTATTCTTTGACTTCCTTTCCATAACCAATCTGTAAAACTCTGTCCACATAACTGGCGGTGCGCCTTGAATTCTAGCTTTCTTTCAGTTCCTCCACCACTTACCAGCCCTACCCTTTAACTGAAAGGAAGTGAATTCTACCTTTTGAGTAAGAGAACACCCTATAGCATCACAGATTGCTTCACAATCTTCAAGGAAACATTGTGGGTCCTCTTTGGGATCTTCCCCTGAAAAAGTAGGAGGCCTCATTTTCTGAAACTCAGACATTCTTACCTCCCTTATGTTATCTCCTCCAGCTAACTGAGCTGGTGGTACAATTTCAGCTTCAACAATAAGAGGATCCACTGGCAGGTTAACTTGTGCAGCTTGACCTCTTATTTCAGCCTCAAATCGGTCAAATCGTTCATTTATCAAATGAATCACATGTGCAATAGTTGCATTACCGACGTGAGCATCAGGTTCGACTCTTCTTGCTTGCTCACTAGTTGCGCCCTCAGTACTTTGAGCATGTAAACTATCACCACGGTTAGGATCATCTTGCACATGTACTGGTGGATTTATGGCCCTCCTTGGACCCATATGCTCATTATTATTAGAAGATCCTTCTGACATTGAACTGTCACAGATCTACACACATAACAAACAATTTTCAGACATAAACAAAATATCACTTACTAGCCCCACTGAGAAGTTATCTATAAAATGACGTTATACTCTACAAGGTCTTTTATGGAACCTAATCCTATGGTCATGCCGCGGCTCATGACAATAGGGAAGGGCCCACAAAGATCACTTTGCTCTGTACTCTATAGGGGACCTATAAAACCTTTCCTCTGATACCAAATTTGTCACATCCCAAAAATTGAGCATGTGAAAAGATACTACTCATTTGATAAAATTCTCAAACATACGTTATTTACATGTATTCTGTAAGGTTTTACATTCAACCTTAATCATTCATTCCACACTACAGAATTATATTCATCTGATAAGCAAATATAGACATACATAGTCTGATATTTCTATCTCACCGCAAGCCTAGGAGACCTATAGAAAGTACAGAGCGTTTCTAATATTCACATTAATAAGTACTGGTGTCCCACCAGACAGAAATAGAGAATAATCCCAAGGGGCTTCTAATCTTCAAACGGATACTCTTGTTCTTTATTTTCTGTATCTGAAAAAAAAATAATCATAGGGAGTGTGAGTTTATTTAAAAACTCAGTAAGAAAATAACTGTACTATATAAAATATCAAAAGTACAAATACCACATTTACTCATATAATTAATTGTCTTATACATCGAGTAGTATGGGACTCTAACCCTTTCAAACTCATGAATAAGATCTCATAGGTATACACAAGTAGTATGGGACTTTAACCCTTTCAACTCGTGTATAGATTTCATAGATATGCACTGAGTAGTATGGGACTCTAACCCTTTCAAACTCGTGTATAAGATTTCTTAGATATACACCGAGTAGTATGGGACTTTAACCCTTTCACACTCGTGTATTAGATCCCGTAGATCTTTACTCATTAATAAGATAGTGAGAATTCATCACATAGTACAATTGTCATGAAATAAATAATTTCTACATACTCTTATTTCTATTGATCATCATATACTCCCATATGAAAAATTAATTGCTTATTATCCAAATAATATTGTAAATGGGACTTATATTGTACTTTGACTAGTAATATCAAATTAGCTGAGCAAGGTTATTCACTCACCTTGATGTTTGTCCAAGTTTACCTTGTTCCACACTAGAATTTGTGTAGGAAAATTTCCTAGTAAAATGTATTACAAGGAAACATAAGAAAGGAAACAAAATCACGAAAATACACAAAATTTTCTGATTGCTACAGTAACGGTTTGCTACAGTGCCGGTTCGCTACAGTACGTTGACTGCTACAGTACCGTTGACTGCCGACACTACAGTAACTCGAAGAAAATTTCCCGAAATCTGGTCGCTACAGTAACTCGAGTTTTGCAGAAGTTTTTGCAGAAATTTCTCACAAATTCATCCTTTCCTTTCTTGTTTCAAAACCAGAATTTCAACTCTTTTAACCGATTATAACTCAAATATAACTTCTAAAACAACTGAGATTCACGAATTATCATCAAAATCTTCAAGAACAAAACTTCCTCTAATCTTCCATATAAACTTAGATTTAAGGAAAATAACGAGATTAAAGCTTACCTTTGATCCTTACAAAGCTTTTGAACCGAACAAATAATCGAACTTCTGAAGATCAAGGAAAGGATTTGAGAAGAAAATGAAGAACTGAGAGAGAAAATGAAGTTACTGTTCCTTTCGCTTCGCTTCAGAATCGAATTATGAGAAGTTACTATTGAAGTTTTATATTAAATATTTCTAATGGGTTATTGAATAACCCATGGGTATCCATAACCCAACATCCAAACCCATCCAGTCAATTTACAATAAATGGATTAATTGACCATTCTTAAACCACTTTTCCATGAATTTCACCATTCTTAGAATATATCCCACGTGGTGCAAATATTCAGTCCAGTCATTTAACTCAATTTTCATAAATAATATTCAAAGAGAACAATTAAATATGAAAATTAAAAATGACCAAAATAAATAACTAAAGTAACGTTGTGAAATTCTAAAATACTCTTAAGCGAATTATATTTTGAAATTAACGGGTATTACAGGTGTGATCAAAGAGAGAAAAGGGGGTGTGATCAGATAATAGAGCTGTCAAAACGGGCTCGACTCGGCTAAAATGAAGGGTTGGGTTTAAAAAATATTAGCCCATCTAAATCCAGGCTAGGTGGCCCAACCCGCTAACCCACTCAAATATTTTTTTTAAATATATACTTAATACATATTACATATTCACTTATTCAGAATTTTAGATATTCTATAATCTATATTCTATATTGTCATTACATACTTACTGTCTTACTTTACATATTCACTATTTTTCTTTTTTTTTCTATAATTCTATTTTTTTTCTGTTATAATGATGGAAATGTGTTATCATTTTTTTATAGTATAGGAAGATTGGAGCCTTAACAACTTATCAAATGTCAAAATAAATTGATGCTTCAATGTTATTTTTATTCCTATCTTCCAAAGGTCATTCAGTTGTAACATAACAGTTTAACATAGGGAAATTGTAGGTAATTTATATTCTTTATTTGATAATTGTTATTCTTCATGAAATAATATCTTATTATGCATTGATTATCAAAATTTTTGGTGATTGGTATTTTGATTACCATAAATGAGAAAATGGATATTGAGATTTGAATGAAAAGAGCAAAAAAAAAGAAAAAAGAATTTGGGGCTTATTTTATCCCAAAAAAATGGTGCGAGCTAGTGGGCTAGCACGTTGAGCCCACCAGCCCGCGTTTAGGTGGGTTAGGCTATTAATTTGTTAGCCCATTTATAAACGGGCTGGCCCAATCGGCACGTAACGTTAAGCCCAACGTGGGCCAGCCCATCAACCCGTTTTGATAGCTCTATCAGAGAGAGAGAGAGAGAGGGAGGGAGAGGAACATTTGATTGACATAAATGTGATCTGACTACTCATCTTACTTTTTTTTCTTTTTATTTTTTTATTTTTTTAAAATTACATGTCATGTGTGTGTTTATAAGAGAGAGAGAGCTTGAAAATGTTAAAAAAAATATTTAATATTTATAATTTGTATAAAAAAATTAATATTTTATATTAAAAATTGTTGTTTTAATTTTTAATATAATATAAATATATATAAAATAGTATTTTTTAAAAAAAATAATTCTTATTTATTAATATAAAATTATATATATATATATAATTAATACCGGTTCGACCATGATTCAACTATGTTAAACCAGTAAACCTTAAACTAGTACCTTCACCGATTTAATGATTAGTCCGATTTTTAAAACATTGTCGCAAATGTTTCATCTCCTCACCTCCACTGAAGCTCACATAATCTACAAACAATTCCCTCAGTCTTGTTGTGCCAATTAAACTAGATAGAAACAATTATCTTCTTTGGAAGTCCATGATCTTACCTGTTATCAAAGGCAACCAGTTGGAAAACTTTATCTACCACAAAAACTTGCATGTTGAATTTTTGGAAGATGGCACATCCAATCCTAAACACAGAGAGTGGTCGTATACTGATAAGCTTCTTTCTCAGTTGGCTGTATAGTTCTCTGTCACTAAAGGTAGCAGCTCAGTTTATTAAATGCAGAACT
Organism: Biancaea sappan; assembly: GCA_037074585.1. Classification (NCBI taxonomy): domain Eukaryota; kingdom Viridiplantae; phylum Streptophyta; class Magnoliopsida; order Fabales; family Fabaceae; genus Biancaea; species Biancaea sappan. The sequence continues at coordinate 47,621,345 of CM073496.1, read as the reverse complement.
AGTCACGAGTTATGGAATAGCACCGAAGAGTTTATTGGAGCTGCTAACAAGGCAAAAATTCTCTGGTACAAGGGAGAATTCCAACGCACAAGAAAGGAACAGACCAAGATGGAAGATTATCTGAACAAAATGAAGTAGATAGCTAACTATCTCAAACTTGCAGGGAGTCCTCTTCCTCTCTCTGACCTATTCTGTCAAATTCTTGCTGGTCTTGATTCTAAATACACACCAATAGTCATGACTCTATTGGATAAACAAGATCTGACTTGGATTCAATTCTAAACAACCTTAACCTATGAAAATAGACTTGAACAAATCCATAGTTTTCAAAACTTATCCATTAATTCAACATCTGTGAATTTTAGCATATGTACCCAAATCAAATTCCTCTGATAAAAACAAAAACAAAAATAGTTGGACAAGGTCTCTTAGAGGCAGTGGCGTATCCAGGACCCCTTGGTCAGGGGGGCAAAATTTACATTTGCTTTTCTGAATCTGATAGTAACTCTTCTAAATTAATTTTAATTTATTATTTATTTAATAGTAATTTCCTCTTAAAAATATTTCTATTACAAAAAAATTGTTTTTCTTCTAAATCCTAATTGCATAATCAATCAACTAATTTGATTGAATTAGGCCTATATACAAAAACCACAAATTTCAAACTTTTACAAAGAGGTCCCTAATACTGTAATGATAAATTAATCATCGTCAAAAAAAAATTTCATGAAATTGACTTCATAAATATATTACTCATGATCATAATTGTATAATAAATCAACTAATTTGATAGAATTAGACCTATGTACAAAAATCATAAATTAGCTTTTACAAAGAGGTCCCTAATAATGGAATGATAAATTAACTATCATCAAGAAAAAATTTCATAAAATTGACTGCACAAATATATTACTCATGATCCTAATTATACAATCAATCAATCAATTTGATAGAATTAGACATATATACAAAAATCTCAAATTTCAAGCTTTTACAAAGAGGTCCCTAACAATGGAATGATAAATTAACCATCATCAAAAATAAATTTCATAAAATTGACTTCACAAATATGTTACTCATAATCATAATTACATAATCAATTAACCAATTTAATAGAATTAGACATATGTACAAAAAATGTAAATTTTAAACTTTTACAAAGAGGTCCCTAATAATGGAATGAGAAATTAACCATCATCAAGAAAATATTTTGTGACTCTGGGAAGTAAGAGTCTTGTGACTGTGAGTAGTAGAGAGGGAGTGAGTCACTGAATTAGTTCAAAAAAAATTAAGGGGGTTAAAAAAAACAAAGAGGGGGGGCAAATTGAAAAAAAAAAATTTTACATAAACTTCTCTAAATTTCAGGGGGTGCAACTGCACCCCCTGAATTCTAAGTGGCTCCGCCACTGCTTAGAGGAGGTCGTGGCAGAGGAATATGAAGGAATCAAAATTCAAGACTCAAATGCTAAGTTTATGGAAAATTTCGTCACACAACATCCATTTGCTATCGTCGATACAATCAAGCTTACATGGGCACTTCCCTTGACGAACAACAAAATCAGGTTTGCATCAGATTGTTGGTGTTTGGCAGAGTGGTAGTATTATAGCATCAACCATGTTTCCTCTTTGGACCTTGGTTTGAACCACCATGGTGTCTGTGTTACTTCTCAGCCAATGTGGTTCCAGCCAACGTGAAATGACTCGCAGTTTCCTTTGGTATCCTTGTTAATCTTGAAAATTTTGTTGTTGTTTTGGTTTAATTGAAGTTAAAATGAGTTAGAAAGGGAGAAAAACAAACAGAAAAGAAGAAAAATGATGAAAAATTGGGCAGATTTCAAGCATGGAGGATTTTGCTTTGGCAAAAATTACATTCTTGAGTGTCACTTTTTTCCAAAATTTTATTGTGACCTAAAATTAAAAACTTTCTATTCAATTTAGTCCTTACACTACTTGTAGTTTCATCCCTTTGTCTTCCTCCTCGCCATTTCACTTTGTAAACACACTATTTTGCACTATCCTTGTTTATTTTCAAGTTCATTCATTTGTCTGACAGTAGATGTTAATTGCAGTTTAATTCCTATCTTCCTCTCACTCTGTAAACACACTATTCGACAATGTACTATTCTTGTTTATTTTCAAGCTCATCCATTTGTCTGGACGATATATTTTATACATTAATATATCAAATTATTATTTTTTAATTATTAATATATATTAATCCAAAGAATTATAATCAAATAAGATATACAAATTTTATTTTAAAAATAAGTTGTATTTAAATATTAGCACTATAATATTGGACAAATAAACAAAAAAATAGTGCACTTTATTAAAACATTGATATAATTTACTAAGTTTGCTTTAAATAAATGACATTAAATAATAATGGTATATCAAAAAATAAAATATAAAATCTATTCTTTTTTTAGTAATTATACATCTCAAATCACATTTACACACTTACATCTAAACATCATGTTTTGCACCAATTACGTTTGTTCAAATGTCTCCCAAACATAAATCACATTCACCCAAACTTAGATTTGTTCAAATCATGTTCACCCAAACTTAGATTTGTTCAAATCATGTTCACCCAAATCTAAATTTGTCTAAATTACATTTGATTACCGTGTTACCAAACAGATACTTAATCTTTGTGATAATATGAGCACTCTTTTTCTGACTCAAAATCCTATCTTGGCACAATAGAAAAAGCATTTGACGCTGGATTTGTATTTTGTTCTAGTGAAGGTGAATGCATTACGCTTGACAAATTGTGGTTTCCCATGCTTCTTCCTTCCACCAAAGGGCTGACATTTTTACTAAGCCCTTGTCTTGTCTTCTTCTAGATTTGATTTTCTTCGAGATAAACTTAGAGTAGGTATTGTTTCTTAGTTTCACTTTGCAGGGACGTATTGGTAAATTGGAGTGTTGGTGTCTCTTCAACTCTAAATTTACAGGGGCGTATTGGTAATATTATTATTATGTACAGCTGTCAGATTCAGTTAAGATTAGTTATCTAGTTGTAATTCTGTTGCAGAAGTTAGTGTGTGAGTTGTGCCTATATAAACCAAAGTGTATCAAACCTAAAAGTGATACAAATGATTAATTTCTCTTTGATTTGTGTTTTACTACCAGTCTCAAGGAGGTATAGCTCTTGGTTACATTCTCGATCTTCAATATTTCACTGTCCCAATAGGATTAAGATTTAAGACAGATGTTGATGAGTGGTGATAATCTAAAAATGCAAAAAATGTTCAATGCGGTGTCATCGCCACTTCACCATTGAAATTTGGTAACATTTGAAAGTGATGACGCGTGATTTTATACAAAGCGTTCAACTTGTTAGTACATTTTTCTTTTTGGACTGGATGCCAGTAACTTATCTGGTACATCGATTCTGATTTTTGAGAAGAGAGCGGATTAAATTCCTGTTGGGCTGGGTGGGGCAGTCCAATATTCATACTCAGACTCAGGCCCATGTAGGCCCAATATAAGTGCCCGTTGTGGCCACAAGCTCTGGCGCGCGTGAGCCGTGAAGGTGACAAGCTGGACTCGGTGGATTCTTGCGTTGAAGGGAACAATCATAGTTAATACTGGAAAATGGGCCTAGGCCCGGTAGCAGCCCACACATTTAGGACGGATTTGGACTTTTATAACTAGGCCAAACGGACTTGACCCGTTTGCTCATTGGCCGGACTGATAGAGCCTGGGTGCTCCATAGGTTGGTCAGGTTTTTTCTTAAAATCCAATTTATTTATATATATAAACTTTATTTATTTTATTTTATTTTATATTTCATAAAATTATATTTAAAAAATATAGTAATCTTATATGTAAAATATTTTGAAATTTTTAAATAAATATAAAAATTTTAAATTTATATCAAATAATATTATAGTAATATTGTTAATAAAATTAAAATATGTCACAACAATTTCAAAAGTAATTAACTTAATTAAAATAAAATTCTAAAAAGTTAAATTATGTGATAACATTGTAGCTCATATTCTATTTAAATAATGAGACCATGTTTAAGTATTAATAAAAATGATTGAACTTTTTTCTTAAAAAATTTAATATTTATATAATTAAACATGAAATTAAAAAAATGGGATTCGCGGGTCACAACGAACGGACTTGGACATGATGAAACAAACACGTTTATTAAACAACCCAACTTGGCTCGACTTGTTTAATGATCAACCTGTTTTGACAGCGCTAATCATAATTGAAAGAAGAGTTTGATCTATTATTATTATAAATTATAATCCAATATATTTAATCAAGAGGCAGTTGCTGTTATCAATTTATGATCTCAATATATAGTGTTAGCATTTAGCACATATATTTTTCATTCAGCACATAAGTAACTATATACGATACATACATAATACAGCATTGATCACATTTTGATTAATTAGCATCTTCAACGTTATTTTGTTTTCTTTAAATATCAACAACTAAGTCGTTATGGGGAAAAAGACATTTTTTTAAGAAGATTAAAGTAAAATTTTTAAGATGTTTGTCATTAATTTTTTAAATAAAAACATGAGATAATCAAGTAAGAAAACTAAATTATGTAATGCTAAAATTATTTTAAAAAAATCAACTTACTATATTTTCAATAAAAGATGTATATAATAATAAAGAGATAATAAAAAACCTATATATATATATATAATTTTTTTAAGAATGCGGTTTGGGGGTTGAAAATATATATGATATCGGAATTAACACTTTTGAGTGAAATGGGAAAGTTAGATGGAAATAAATCTGGTACTTGTCCTTATTTAAACTATTGAATTTTAAATCTAATAGTTTAAATTTTATTGTCTTTTAAAAAAATAAAAATTATCAAAATTACCATTTAAAATTTAAATTGTTAGATTCAAAATTTAATAATTCATATATAATGCTTTTGCTGTAAGGGCAAGCACAAAAAAGACACCAATTGTGTTTTAGGATTGGTTCAAGTTAAAGCTTGTTGATACAAGTAAATTCTTTTTTAATGTGATTTCATGAAAGCTAAAAATTAAAGAGTTTGTTCATTAAATAATTATAGTTATTTAATTAAATTTTAAATATATCCGATTAGTGTAAAGAAGTGCAATTTTAACATTAGTGTGAGAGAATTTAATTTGAGAAGCCTTTCATAACATTAAAAAAATCAATAATAATATCAAAAATTGTAGGATAGAACTAGGAATTATTGTGCTTAGTTTCAAATTGGCGATAGTTTCCATGTGGGCATACGATGGAGTTTTGTTTTCAGGGTTGGATAAGTATGAATTTGTGGAATATACAAAATAGATTTTTCTATTGGATAGAATGGCCCAAAATAAATATCTTTTGGACAACAGTAAAAAAATGTTATATGTTGCTCCTAGCTTTTATCGAAAAAGCCACGATATGGGAAATTGCATGTTAAAAGCCCAAGTGGCCTCAGCCTCAATAATTTATATAATAGATTAAAATAATTTTATTTTAAGATATTAATTATTAGTAGGTAATTAAATTATATATAATTAAATAAATTTAAATGAATAAATTATGTAAATTAATAAATTTAAAAATTTAATCACATCAACTTAAATGAATTTGAAAAATAAGAGCAAATTACTATATAATTGTTATATAATAGACTAAAATAATTTTATTGTAGGACGTTAATTGCTTGTAGGTAATTAAATTATGTATAATCAAATAAATTCAAATGAACAAATTAAATGAATAAATCAGGTAAATTAATAAATTTTGAAATTTAATCAACAACAACAACAATAAAATTTTATCTCACTAGGTGGGGTCAGCTACATGAATCGCACGACATTATTGAACTCTATCAATGACTCACGCTTTAGGCATCTCATTTGTTAAAAAATTTCGTTCAATGACTTCTCCAAGTGTATTTATTGGTCTTTCTCGACTTTTTTCACAGGACTGCATACCATCTGCTCAACCCTGCTTATTGGCGCTTCCAACTGCCTTCTTTGAACATGACCATACCACCTTAAACGATTTTCTTCCATTTTTGCCTCAATAGGTACTACTATGACTCTACTCCGTATACAATCATTACGGATCATATCTCGTCTTATATGATCATATACCTATCTCAACATCTTCATCTCTACTACCCTAATTTTGTGTTCTTGATGTCTTTTCATTGCCCAACATTCACTCCCATATAATATTACCAATCTTATAGTCATACGATAAAACTTCTTTTTGAGCTTATTAGGTACTTTCCGGTTACAAACAACTCCTAATGTTTTTCTCTATTTTACCCACCCAGCTTGTATCCTATATGTAACATCCTCATTAATTTCACTGTCATCTTGTATAACCGATCTCAGATACCTAAACTTTGACACTTGTGATATAACCTGGTCTCCAATTTTAACCTCCAACTCATTTATATTTTTAAGCTTGTTAAACTTGTAATGCATATATTCTGTCTTACTCATACTCAAACGGAAATCTTTCGATTCCAAAGTACACTTCCATAATGAATTTGAAAAAAATTAGGATAAATTGTTATATAATTGGTAAATTAGGTAAACTTTCCAATTGAAATATAATATGTTATCATTTGGTAAATTAACATTTATTATATACAATAGAATAAATTTAAATGAATAAATTAGATAAATTAATAAATTTAAGGTATGTCATTAAATTATGTACTATAGAATAAACTTAAATGAATAAATCAGGTAAATTAATAAATTTAGAAAATTAATCACATCACATTAGATTAATTTGAAAAAATTAGGATAAATTGCTATAATTGCTATATAATTGATAAATTAAGTAAACTTTTCAAATAAACTTATTGCATATTATATTTCATTGGATTATATATTTTCAATTAGTGCCTTGGGTAATACCTTTATTAGGATATTACTTGTAATAAATTTATTGCTATGAATTTATTTCACTAATTATGGCCTTTGTTATATATTTCCAATCCACATAATTTGATGGAACACATATATTAGCAAGCACTTATACTATTTAACTCTATTTTTCTTGGAAAATCTAACAAATGTCTTTTTTGATATTTCTCAAGTCACACTTTCAGATTTCTTCTTAGCAAATCAATTTACTAGCCAAGTTTGTAAAAAAAAAAAAGTGATATTATATGGTGATATTTACACATCCAATTTCATTCTTTTAATGCTCTTTGTCCCTTTACAAATCTCTAACATAGTGATCTTTTTTATACATCCAGGTACAGGCTTTAAGAAGTTTTGAGTTCTACATTTGTTACTATGGTTGGGGAGATTTCAAACACAGAGAAAACACTGGCAACAAAAGCAACATATTCAGCACATTTTCCTTTATTGATGCAGTGATTCCCTACTGGTGTCATTTTCTTCAAGTATCAAGACTCTTTTTTTTTTCGGAATTCCTACTCTTTCAAGTCTCAAACAGTTATGGAGGAGTTACATTGCTTGCTTTTGCTTAAGATATGACTTTGACTTTCAAACTACAAAGTAAAGACGCTTTAAAAAGAAATTGTCCATGTTGAATACTCTTATCAAACACAGCACAACACTTCGTATCACACATGAACACTTCAGTATTGCAAAGCTGATGTTCATGCTTCCTTGCTCCCTAATTACCAGTTACCACTCTCCTTCTCTTATTAATGCCTCAGATGCCTATTCAAAGAGAAAGACGCAATGCAAGGGAATGAATTAGAAAGTACTTGCCTGGGTGTTTTCGATATCTGCAATAATCGTTTCTACATATTGGGACCCTATGATTAACTGGGGTCTCCTGCAAAGGAATTCGAGGAATCTCTAGTTAAGAGACAAACTCATAATCCCTCGTAAACGAGTTTATTTCATAGCCATGGTATGAAATTAATAAGAAATCTTCAAGCATATTTTGGAATAATTTTAATATTTTGTAATTTCAAGAATCTATATAATAATATTAATATATGCAGTTGACTATTTAGCTTATAATATAAATTATATAAATTGTTACTACATAATTTTAGCATATAATTTTATAATATATCTTTCACAATATAAAGTATAATATTGTAATAACATATCTGATTGATATACTTGTAATTTTTTTTCGAATTATAATGTATTATAATTTAAATTTAAATTTTTAAAATGAAAAGTATACTTAAATTAACATTTTTATCTATTTATTAACATAATAGTTTTTTATTGTTTTCAAATATATTTAATTTCAAATTGCACTTTCAAATTCATTGAATTAAATTACAATTGAAATTCAACAACATTAAATTAATCACATCAAACACATCAAATGAATTTTGGAAATCAAATAAATAATAATATAAATTAATTACTCCAGTCTTTAGTCATAGTCTCTTGATGTTGTCATCTCAAGAGTAAAAAGTAGAAAGAGATTGAAGATTCTTATACACCACAAAAATAGAAATGTCAATTTAAGCACTATAAATGTAGTGTATAAAGAAGTTTTTAGAAATCTCTATTAGTTATAAGTAAACTTTATACGGTCTTTTCTATAATATTATTATATTGATTCAAAATTATTTTATACTATTCGTTAATTTCTTTATTTTATTTCCTTCTTTTCAGGTTAAGAAATTGTATTTGAAAAGTATTGTAGGTGTATTTGCATTGGAGAAGTATTTTCATTATTTGGATAATTTGATTTTTTTCATTCACATTAGATGTAAATATTCTAAATTATTTGCCTATTATACGAACCACTATATATTTGTTATTAATCAATATTTTTATTTTTATAATTTAAGAAAATTTTTAGAATTGTGAATAACTCGTGTATCGCACGGGTCAAAATACCAGTTATAAACTTATAATTGCCTTCTATGAACTATAACTTACTCTGCAAGTCACTTTCAGTCCCGACCCCACATAAGAAGAACAAAAGCACTAGGGTTTAGTATTAGAACCCCCTACCACTGCAGGTGAGGGCTGCCCTCGCTCTCACCCTTCCCTTTTTTTCTTCTTCCCCCTCTCCCCTGTAAGAGATCTTTTCCTTCTCCTAGTAGAAGCCTCTCCCTCTTCCTCCGGAAAGCCTTTTGATTGTCTTCGTTCTCTACCTTTTGCTGGCTTCAGTGAGATGCTGCTCAACGGAAGTGAGCTTTGGAGCACGTTTTTGATGGAATTGTCAAGATGTCAAAGATGGAAGAGGCTAGAGGTCACGGAGACTTTGTGAATATGGAAGTTGAACGCAGGTGGTGCTACTGCTAGTTTAGTCGAGTGGTTCAGTCTTATGCCAGAATGTTTTAGTCTTGCGGTCGGATCCTTCTCTGGCTGCTGAAAAACTCTTCCTCCACCGGCATTGATGTCTCTTTTTTTTTAAAAAAAATTCTTTCCTGGTCTATGTTGGCATATGTACCAGCTTGTTTTTTCTCTGATTGTTAGTAGACTAACTTCAATTTAAGGTTAGGGGTATGTTGCCTCTTTTTTAGACCGCTAGATTTAGAGTCAGGAGTGTATTGCCTCTATTTGTCTCTTTTTTCTGTTATATATGCTTGGTACTATTTTTAGGGTAAATAATCTTAAATCATATATTTTTCTCCCATAAGTTCAGGCTTGTAATGTATTGTTGATTCTTTGGTTTGGTTTATCTTATGTAACTCTAACTTTGTGCCATTTTAATGAAATTGATATTCATTTGTCCAAAAAAAAAAGTCTTCAAGATTGTAGCTCTCTGCGGTGTTTTTCATCTTCTGCCTTTCATCTTCAACAGCGCTACCAGTGGTGACTGTCTTTCTTTCTTTTCTTGTCCTTTTTTCTTTCCCCTCTTCTCTATGAGAGATTTTTTCTCCTTTTTTTTTGTAGAAGATCTCCTCTCTTCTTTGTAAGAGATTTTTAATATCAAATCCAGATTTTTTTCAACTTCTTCGTTACTCTTTGTAGCGGCCGGAAGCTTCTTCTGCTTAAGGGGTCCAGACATGGGGTTTCCATTTCTCCCCCTCCACCCCCACCCCCATCCCCCCCCCCCCCAAAAAAGGGAAAAATTGAAGTACCCAGATGCAAAGTCCCATAATAAAGTCCCTGTGAGTGAGGTAAGAAGTGGATGCAGAGTCCCACATGGGGTTGTCATTTACTTACTGCGATCAAATCTAATCCAAGGAGATTAACTTTTGTGCTTTGGTTGTCAAAAGACTAGTTTTGATCATGGGATTAGGGGTGTGTTGTCTTTGTTTAGTTTTTTTTTTTTGTCACTGATTTTTAGGATATGTTGGTATAAATTATGTACCTTTTCCCATAAGTTTAGACTTGTAATGTATTTAATGATCTTTAGGTCCTAGTTAATCTTATGTATTCCTGGCTTAGAGCCATTTTAATATAATTGATTTCCATTTTGTCCCAAAAAAAAAAGTCTCCAAGATTGTTAACTTCTGAAGTAAATTGCACTCCTTTTTTGGGTGTTTAAATTATGTGATTTTTTTATTTTAAAAATATATACTTTTGTTTTAAAATACCTTTCTAAATTAGTTTCACCTCTTAAATTAGTTGGTGGATAGATAGCTTGATGAGTTGAAAATTATTTGGATGATAGAAAACATTATTGGTTAGAGATAATATTTGTTATTCGTTAGTTGAAGTGTGGGTTATTTATAATTTGCTAGCTGTAAACGGATATTTTGATCGTGGCTATTGTTTAACTAGTTAAAATTTAGTAGATTGCAAACCAATCGTTTTACATTGGCATGTATAATTTAGGTTTTAGTTTTTTTTTTAAGAAAATTAAATAAGCAATAGCCTGTTTGGAAGATAAGGACAGGGCATTTGAAATATTTTTGGAGCTCTGGTGTTGGGCCAGCTTGTGGTAAACTTGAATTTATGTGCATTTAGGATCCAAAATTTGATTGAATCTAGCAAACTATGGTTTATCACAACAAAGTGGCATATAGAAATTTCACAAAACATAAAAAATGATGTTAGTTTCCAGTATGAGAGTGGGATGGATTGGTGTGGTGTAAAAATATTTCAAATGTCTATTTTTAATTTTTATCATATCATTTTTTATAAATTAACAATATAAATCTTAAAAGAGCACATTTCTTTTGATTTAGTATTTTTACATTTAAAATCTCTCAATTTATTTATTTAAAAATAAAACTTTCTAATTTAATCTCATACATATTTTTTCCTAATTAAATAGATAAAAAGGGAATTTTCCATGATCGTTAAATAGTGGCAATTTTTTTTCTAGTGTCTTCAGCTCTCAAAATGACGTTATAAGATATTCTATAAATGCCTTTTGGATAAACCATTTATTTGAGGGATTAAACTAAAATAAAAGACCAAATTGAGTGAAAAATTATATTTCAAGGACTAAAAATAAGATTTTATTTTTAAATGATTAAATTGAGAATTTTTTTTTCACAGAATAAATGATCAATTACTCAATTTGTTTTTAAAGATACATTGCCTCTAATCAATTTTTCAGATAGCATGGTTGTCACCATTTTAAAAAATCAATAATTAAAACAAAATGCAAGTTTTCTTCTTTTTAAATTAAAAAAAAAAAAAAAGCTAGCCATCTCCTACCTTTCGAAAGCACAGGCTAGCAATACGAGTTTGAGGGAAATAGGGGGAACAACTTTAAGAATAATTTCAATTTATATTTGTTCAAAGAAAAACCCAGCTAAATAAATTCAAGAAATTGTTATTTCACACTATCAAAATATTTTATGTGTTTAAAGAGTGGTACAAGAAATGCATTATTTCAGTACATATAAGAGAGTAGGCATCATTCTAAAAGAATATAATAAAAATTAACGATAATCTAATTATAATAAGAAAAAGATCACGCATAGACGAATAACTTCAATTACAAGATTTTTCGTTCACTAACATTTTATTTTACAATTTTTAAAAGAAAATTTTGGTGAGTCAATTAGAAAGTTGTGTAATTTATTAATTGTCTCTGAAAGGTTATAATTTTTTTTAATTTGGTTCTCAAAAGATTGAGTGTCTCAATGTAGTCACTAAAGATTGTATTTGTTTTAATTTGGTCATTTTCAATGTTAAATTACAAAATTTACCATTGATAAATTTTAAACTTTTTATTGTTAAAAGTCATTTTTGACAAAAAAAAAGTGATCAAATTAAAATAAACACAATATTTTAAAAATTAAATTGAGACATTTGATTTTTTAAAAACTAAAATGAGATATATATAATCTTTATAAAATGTCCAAATTAGTAATTTATCTTAGAAGTTAGAATCCAAAATGATGGGCATTGATAAACAACCAAAAGATGAGAAGATTTTTTTTTTTTTTGTTTATTGTGTTATTGGTACAAAATACCCACTGTTATAAACAGTAACTAATCTCCAACGAGGAACTTGAAGAACACAAAAGGAGAGTCTCTCCTCCCAACTAAGTTTTTCCCATACACAAGAGTTAAGAATTGAACTTCTGACCACTTATTTAAGAAGTCCAAACCTTTCTCCACTTGGACCAATCACATGTTAGTAAAGATTGAGAAGATTAATTCCCCCTTTCTAATTAATTAATTAAAGTGCTCAAACTTTTTGAAGGTCAATGAACATGTGTGTTTCATGGTAGTCATAATTTGAACACAAATATATATATATATATATATATATATATATATATATATATATAAAATTCACAGAGAGTCATATGTTACAATAGAAATCATTATAAAATGAAAAATTTAAAAAGAAGTGTTGAATAATTGACTTTAGGATTGTTAGACTCATATTAGACAAATCTATTCAACAAGACTGTGAGCCAGTCGCATGCTAGTTATACATACATACATATATATATATATATATATATATATATATATATAGTAAATTAATATTTATGTATCCAACCACAATTTAATGTTTTTTAATAAAAAATAGGTAAAAGTATATGTCATGTCCTTAATATTTATCCTGATTTTTATTTATACTCCTGACGATTATGTTTTGTCAAATATGTCTATTATGTTTTATTTTTTATCATATATACCTCAAAATGACAAAAATATCCTTCATTTCTCTTTTTTTTTCTCTCCTTACTTACATCAGGCTCGTCGAAAAAGTAGAAAATCAGAGAACTCATTGCTATTCGCTCTATAATATATATATATATATATATATATATATATATAGTAAATTAATATTTATGTATCCAACCATAATTAAATCTGTTTTTTAATAAAAAAAAAAGGCAAAAGTATATGTCATGTCCTTAATATTTATCCCAATTTTCATTGATACTTCTAATGTTTATTTTTTGTCAAATATGTCCCTTATATTTCATTTTTTATCATATATGTCTCAAAATAACAAAAATACCCCTCATTTCTTCTTTTTTTCTCTCTTCTCACTCACACTCAGCTCGACGAAGAAGTAGAAAATCAAAGAACTCACCGCCATTCGCTCTATTTCTTCTGCCACCATGTCTCTCTTCCTTCCAACATTCTTGTTCCCCTCTCTTTTCTCTCTGATTCACACACACTCTCTCAATCTCAAAAAATTTCTCTCCAGAAAAAGAGGGGAACAAGAATGTTGGAGGGGAAGAGAGATGCAATGGTGGAAGAAATTATAACATTCTGACTTTTTTATTTCTTTAAAAATAATAGTTCTTCTCTAGATCGGTTTACTATATAATTTTTTGAATAATTTCCTTTCAAATAATTATGGATGTCACTATTCATGAATTTTACTATTCATGTAAATAGTAACCTCTCAGAAAAATTGATAGGATTCTCATAAATTATATCCGAGCTTGAATATGTGCAAAAATAATATACATAATATTTGCTATTATTTTTATACCTTTGAATCATAAACTACCACAAAATATATTTCTACACTTCAATCTCATCATTAATATCATCAAAGCCTTCATTTTTACCATTTTTCCTAAAACGATCAATTTTCTAAAAGTGAGACATAAAATATCTCAGTAGCTAGTCGCTTTGTTAAAAACATGTAAATATATGAGGAAATCATTTTAGCCATAAAAGCATAACATCACACTGATAATAATTAAATTTCTCTTATTCACTATGTAGAACAAGATTTATAAATAAAATTCTATAAAAACTGATTATGCACATAGATATCATAAATCATAAATATGAAAGACTAACTACCTTATGAAGAACGAGCCTTAAATATGGATCAAAATCTCCTCTTCCTCTGATATTTCCCATAGTCTTCTCTCTTATTCTTCTTGTTTTCTATTTCGTCTCTTCCTCTCTCTTTTCACTTTCTTTCTCTCTTCTTTTCTCTTTCTTTCTTCTTCCCACCGAACACTTACTTCACACATTCCTACAAACATATATATAAATATTTTATCATTTAATTTTTTTCTCACTACCCCACATGTTTTTTTCATCATTATCTCTCCCTCTTTTGATCTCCTCCGTCCATATACACACACATCACTTTCTCACTTTTTCTTTGGTTAAAACTAATAAAAGACCTCAAATCTTTTTATTCTATTCAATTAGGTCCCTGATCTATGATAAAATTCTATTTATGTCTCTCAAAATTTTCTTAATAACTATTTGATCCTTATTTACTTGCTCATTTATTTATTTAGCATCATTTTCTAAGATAATTAAATTTAGGATATCACAGAAATAGAGCGAATGACAGTAAGTTCTTCAGTTTTCTAATTCTTTAGCATCTTCTCTGGCGAGCTGGGTGTGAGTGAGGAGAGAGAAAAAAAAGAGAAATGAGAGATATTTTTGTCATTTTAGAACATATATGATAAAAAATGAAATATAAAGACATATTTAACAAAAAATAAAAGTTAAGGGCATAAATGAAAATCGGGATAAATATTGGAGACATGATATATATTTTTGCCTAAAAAATAAAGAGTAAAGTTAGTGATAGGATTTTGAAGTTATTATTTTACATTATTGATTTTTACTTCTGCTTAGTATTGACTTCTGATACTCAATTTGGTTCGTAGTATTTTAAAAACTAAAGTAAATTATTAATTTGGGCCTAAAAATTATAATTTTTTGAAATTTAGTCCTTGAAATATCATGTTTGTTTTAATTTGGTTATTCTTTTTTTTAAAGTAACTTTTAGTAATGAAAATTTTGATATTTAACAATAATAAATTTTGTGATTTAGTAAACTATATAATAGACTAAAACAATTTCACTTCCACAAATGTGATGCATAAATTTAAGGCCTATTCCTAATAACATAATATAATGTCATACAATTACAATTTGTTATTTTTGTAATTTGTTAATTCTCTAATTTTAAAATTGATTGTATGATTAATGTGTGAATTAAAAAAATAAAATTCAACTTTTATAACATTTCGATTTGATTGCATGCTTAATTAATATGCGAATTTATATAATATTGACTTTAATTACGTGAATTAATATTGACTTGATTATTACTAATCAATAATCTTGATTTTATACTATAGTTTTCTATTTAATCAAATTCAAACAAAGTCTTGGCACATTCCTTTCAGACATCTCACTCTCTCTATGCAAAACTCTAAATTGAACAAGATTTCACAACCACACTCCTACAATATAGATGGTCGTGATGAGATACAAAGCCAAGGCATTGGCTTCAGAGATGCACTACAAAAATAAGGGAAGTCAAAGACGGAAAAATCCATATCTAATACAGTTTGATATATCAGAGACGGAATTAGAGACCAAATTTATTCCTTCTCTAAATCTGGTATCTCAGATTTTTGAGAGGTCACACGTTCCATCTTAGAACAATAAATTCGTCTCAAACAGAACTTTGGGTATCTAAGACGAATAAGTGTCTATCTCAAATAAGGGACAAAATTTTCATCCCTGAATCCGTTTCTATTTTGAGACGGAAAATTCCATCTCTATTTTGGGACGGATTCAGAAATGGATAATTTTCATCCCTAATTAGAGATTGATTGATTTGTCCCAAAAATTTGCCTCTAATTTGGGAGCTGGTGTTTTTTTAATCGATATTAAAAAAGCAAAACCCATTTCCAAACCTGTGAATCCAGCAAACCAGTAAATGATATGAATGAACTGTCTACTCATTTATAGAAAAAATGAAATATTTGTTTACAACCGCCAATATGTACTGTAGCAAATAAATAAAGATATACATAATGTAATACCCATTATTTTTTTTTTAAGTTATAAGTATTTAAGAATTTCGATAAATTTATTTTGAAGAAAATAAATTCCCTATCAGTTGAATTTTTGCATACTCGTTTGTGCATATTGTTGAAAATATAAATTTTTAATTATAGATTCTATAAATTGTGGGATATAATGGATGATATGATATGGAATTAATCCCATTAAGTAAATATACAGTTCAAAAGTGGAATCTAGAATGAAAACTGGTAAGTGAGACTGGTAGATGAAATAGTATAGGAGAATGGTAGATGAAAACTGGTAAGTGAAACTGGTAGATGAAATAGTATAGGAGAATGGTAGATGAAAACTGGTAAGTGAAACTGGTAGATGAAATAGTATAGGAGAATGGTAGATGAAAACTGGTAAGTGAAACTGGTAGATGAAATAGTATAGGAGAATGGTAGATGGAATAGTAGTAAATAGTACCATAATTTCTCCTATAAATAGGCCCTTCCATTTCAATTCAAAACACACACCTTCAGTTTCTCTTCTCTCCTTTCCTCAAAACTTCTCTTGCTCCGGCGTTAGGGCTCTGAGATTCTAAGTCTTTCTTCCTTAGCCTAGATCCAAGGTAAGAATACTATGCCCCTTTTCTGTGCCATTCACATTTTTAAAAGTTATTTTCTTAAGTATGCTCTGTGGTTGCGGCTTTGGCCGATCTTCCACATCAGAAAAACTGTCCTTAGCTACCTATATGTTGTTTTGATTCTCTGATTACCGAAATAGAATGTAAACTGTGAAGAATACATGTCTAGGAAAGTTCTGGCTAAGGAAAGACATGGTTGTTAAGTGTGTCCATTGGGACTCTCCACTATTTCCTGAGAACTTACCTGGTGTACTCTTTTACAGATTATATTCTCTATTTCTGGTATGAATAGTATCTGTACGTATGAATAGTAACCGTACATATGAATAGTAACCGTACGTATGAATAGTAACCGTACGTATGAATAGTAATTATACGTATAAATGAATAGTAACTATATATAAATAGTATTTATATGTATTTTTGAATAGTATATATACGTGTACATTTTTATATGTATTTTTGAAAGGTACACGTACGTATACGTGATTATATGTATTAAAGAATTATATTAATTGAATCCATTAAATGTAATTGTGTAGATTTAAAGAAGATATAGTAACTTGGATTTCAGGTGAGTAGCTAACCTACTTGGATACTTATTTAATTATATGAATAGTCCAAGTAATTTACATATTCAGAGTATATCTACTATTACCTTTGACTGAATATTTCAATTAATATGGCTGTGTGCCGAATATGATTATGGTCATATGCTATGGCTATGTGCCGAATGTGAATATGGCTGTGTGCCGAATATGATTATGGTCATATGCTATGGCTGTGTGCCGAATGTGAATATGGCTGTGTGCCGAATATGATTATGGTCATATTTATGGCTGTGTGCCGAATGTGAAGATGGCTGTGTGCCGAATATGAATATGGCTGTGTGCCAAATATGATTATGGTCATATGCTATGGCTGTATGCCAAATGTGGAGATAGCTGTGTGCCGAATATGATTATGGTCATATTCTATGGCTGTTTGTCGATTATAAGTATGATATGATTTTACTTATGCATTTTATACATATACTTGTGTATTGTTAATCACTTGATGATTATCTGTAATTAAGTTTCTATCCTTGTAACGTTATCTATTCATTGAGATTATTATCTCATATTGTGGTGGATATATTTTTTTCAGATCCTGAGATTAACGAAAAACATCCGTCTGAGGAGTAGCGCAAGTTCAATATCCTAACCCTCTTTGCTTCAAGGGTTGGTGTTTATTTGAATTAAAGCTGTTTCTTCAGTTTTAAATTCTAGAAAGCTCTGCAGTCAAATAGGACATCTAGGAGGAAGTGGTTATTGTACATAATTATGTTATTACAGTACTTTAAGTTTACTGTATGTTTTGTGAGATTGTAGCTTATTAAGTAAAATCGGAGTATTTAACTAAGATAAGTCTTTGTTATATTATTACTCTCACATTTTAGAATGATTATTATATGGAGCTAAAAGCATAGGCTTACAACTAGAGAGTATCTCTAAGTTGTGCCAGTCACGTACCATTTTGAGGGTCGTGACACATAAGTTCTCAATCCATGAATCCTTAGTATTAGGGATGGGAAAGGGGCTAGGTCTTATCATCATCAGTCAGAGGACCCACTTTTTTGTCCATGCACTCCACGAAGCAATCCATCATGCGCATGTACCAATCCAGCATGGATGTTTGAGTCTGTATCAGTGTCGACTACTCCTCCAACTGCTGGGTTGTGGTAAGCCTGTCCTCAATATTTCAAGGACCTCAAGACTAGATTTAGACATGATAAGAAAGAGGAATAGATCAGAAGATGCCAAAGAAATCTAATCAGAACGATACTCACTAACATGCTAAACACCCAAAAGGGACTAAAATAAAGCCTCATTCTCTGTCTAAGACCTCATCTCGGTTAGACCAAGCCAACTACTAAATTAATCTAATTTCATCATCTAATAGTCATGAAGCTTTTCACAGAGTCTACCCATCGAAAAAATATAAATAGGAATTGATTCAAAAATTTAGCAAAAGAAGGATACAAAAATTATCCAACATCTCTCGGGCTTCCTTAGTCCCAACCTCAATCTTTGTTTGTACTAAAATAGAAATTCAGCTTTAAGAGTTATTACATTGACAAAAAAATTTGCAATTCCAGCCATTTCAATCAAGATCTTACATTTAATTTCTACCATTTACAAATAATTTTCACAAATGAAAAACCAACATGTACTCCAACAACATTGAACTGCAACGGATGAATAGAGGAAGGGGGCTTTTGATTGTGCAACTTACTATCAAAAACTTTTTGTAGGGAGGAAGCAGGGAGCCTTTGATTAATGGAGAGAGAGAGTACCAGAGAGAAAAAAAAATTACTGAATATACATGAATGGATTAAGTATACCTCAGACAACACATTTAGATAGAATAAGTGTTTATAATGGAGAGCATCAAAAATTTACCTAGGCATAACAATATTATACTTAATTAATAAATTCTACATTAAGAACATGAATAGACAACTTTATTTTTTAACCATTAGAAATTATTGAATTCTATATGATTAATGAATTTGTGACTTTAATTTCTTACCAAATTAAAAATCATCATATTGAAATATTTGAAATTGGTAATTGTGTAATTTCTATTTTGAACACTTGCTTGATAAAATAATTAATTATGTAATTTATTGATTTTGTAAGTAAATATTTCCAATTTTAATGCACTATCTAATGACATCGTATTAGTTCAAGGAATCAAAATTAGTTAATTATTTAATTTAATGTGAGAATTTTGTAATTATGTAATTTTGGACATTAGATAATTTTTAATTCGAACCCATGCTTAATACAAAATTTAATTATGTAATATATTAATTCCATAATTAATTCTTTCCAAATTCATTGTATCACCTAATGACATATATAGTATGATGTCATACAATTAAAATTATCTAATTTAGGATTTGCTTGCATGATGGTTGTATGATCAGTATGTGAAATAAAAAAATTTAAGTTCAAATTTTGTAACCTTCTAATTTGATTGCATGTTTAATTATTACGTAGATTAATATTGAATTAATATTGATATGTTAATTATGTAATTATATCCGCAATGCCATCATAATATTCATTATAATCAGATTTAAAGAGATTATTAAATTCTACATGAATTAAGAAGGAATTTGTGACTTTGATTTATTTCCAAATTAAAAATTATCATATAGAAAGATTTCAAATTGTTAATTGTGTAATTTTTATTTTGATCACATGATTGATAGAAGAATTAATTTTGTAATTGTTTAATTATGTAAGTGATCTTTCCAAGTTTAAAATTAGTTAATTGATTAATTTAATGTAGGAGTTATGTAATTACGTAATTTTGGACACTGGGTAATTTTTAATTCAAACCCACACTTAATATAAAATTTAATTTTGTAATATGTTAATTTCATAATTAATTCTTTCCAAATTTATTGCATAACCTAATAACAAAGTATGACGTTGTACAATTAAAATTATCTAATTTAGGGTTTGACTGCATAATGTTGCATGATTAGTATGTGAATTAAAAAAATTTAAATTCAAATTCTGTAACCTTCTAAATTGATTGCATGTTTAATTAATACATTTTTTTTTATAATAACCAATAAGGCCCAAACCAGATCATATTTAAAAAAATAGAGGACTGCATTGGCTAGATGCAACAAGAGCCCATAAAAATTGAAATAGAAAAACGAAAAAGAGGATAATCCCTCAAAAGAACTTTGAAACTTATAAAAATATCTAGAGAAAAAGTATACAATGAATTACCAACCAAAAGAGGCAAATCAAAATATAATGTTGAAACTTCTTGAGTCATTTCATCTATCCATTATGGGATAATATCGACAAATGTTTGTATATGTTGTTTAATAATGAGTTTCGATTTCTCTAAAAATACAGACAGATCCGAAGCTCTGTTAAAGAATTGAACAAGAAAACTAGATCTGAAAATAAAAACGAAGAGATGATAACTTCTACAACAAAAAAAGATGAAAACTCCCACAAAGAACAAAGAGGAGAACCATGAAAGATAAAGAGAGGGGATGGGGGCTGCACTCAGGCAATCCCCACTATAGCCATACCGAAGAAGAAGCAAGAGAAGATGATAAAAGAAAACCGTCTCATATCACTTTCTCCACTTTTTCCATAAATTTTTCAATTGAGCTAGTAGAATTAATACGTGAATTAATATTGATATGTTAATTATGTAATTATATCTTTAATGCTATCATAATATTCATTATAATTGGATTCAAATAGATTATTAAATTCTACATGAATTAAGAAGGAATTTGTGACTTTGACTTCTTTTCAAATTAAAAATTATCATATAGAAACATTCCAAATTGTTAATTGTGTAATTTTTATTTTGATCATATGCTTGATAGAAGAATTAATTTTGTAATTGTTTAATTATGTAAGTGATCTTTCCAAGTTTAATTCACTACTTAATGACATAGTATTAGGTCAAATAATCAAAATTAGTTAATTATTTGATTTAATGTGAGAGTTATATAATTATGTAATTTTGGATACGAGCTAATTTTTAATTTGAACCCACACTTAATACAAAATTTAATTATGTAATATGTCAATTTCATAATTAATTATTTCCAAATTTATTACACCATCCAATAACATAGTATGGTGTCATACAATTAAAATTATTTAATTTAGGATTTGATTGCATGATTAGTATGTGAATTAAAAAAATTTAAATTCAAAATTTGTAATCTTCTAATTTGATTGCATGCTTAATTAAATATCTGAATTAATATTGAATTAATATTGATATGTTAATTATGTAATTAAATCTAGAATGATATCCTAATATTCATTATAATTGGATTTAAAGAGATTATTAAAGTTTACATGGATTAAGAATACATTTGTGTGACTTTGATTTATTTCCAAATTAAAAATTATTATATAGAAATATTCAAAATTGTTAATTGTGTAATTTTTATTTTGATCATATGCTTGAAAGAAGAATTAATTTTGTAATTTTTTAATTTATAAATAAATATTTCTAAATTTAATGCACAACCTAGTGACATAGTATTAGATCAAATAATCAAAATTATTTAATTTAATGTGGGAGTTTGGTAATTATGTAATTTTGGACACTAGGTAATTTTTAATTCAAATGTATGCTTAATACAAACTTTAATTATGTACTATGTTAATTTTGTAATTAATTCTTTCCAAATTCATTACACCACCTAATGACATATATAGTATGACGTCATACAATTAAAATTCTCTAATTTAAGATCTGATTGCATAATGATTACATGAATAGTAGGTGATTTAAAAAATTTAAATTCAAATTTTCTAATTTTCTAATTTGATTGCATGTTTAATTAACACGTGAATTCATATTGAATTAATATAAATTTATTAATTATGTAATTAAATCTGGAATGCTATCATAATATTTATTATAATTAGATTTAAAGATATTATTAAATTCTACATGAATTAAGAAGGACTTTGTGACTTTGATTTCTTTCCAAATTAAAAATTATCATATAGAAATATTCAAAATTTTTAATTGTTTACTTTTTATTTTAATCATATGCTTGATAAAAGAATTAATTTATTAATTTGTTAATTATGTGAGTAAATCTTTTCAAATTTAATTCTCTACCCAATGACATGGTATTAGGTCAAAGAATCAAAAGTAGTTAATTTAATGTGAAAGTTACGTAATTATGTAATCTATGACGCTAGGTAATTTTTAATTCAAATACAAAATTTAATTTTGTAATATGTTAATTTCGTAATTAAAATTTATTGCACTACCTAATAACATGGTATAACATCATACAATTAAAATTCTCTAATTGAGGAATTGATTGCATGATGGTTGCATGATTTAGAAGTGAATTAAAAAAAAATAAAATTCAAATTTGGTAACCTTCTTAGTTGATTGCATGTTTAATTAATAATAAATTAATATTAAAATATTAATTATGTAATTAAATCTAGAATGCTATCATAATATTTATTATATTCAGATTTAAATAGATTATTAAATTCTATGTGATTAAGAAGGAGTTTTTTATTTTGATTTCTTTTCAAATTAAAAATTATTATATGAAAAAATTCAAAATTTTTAATTGTATAATTTTTATTTTGATCACATGCTTGATAAAAAAATTAATTTTGTAATTTTTTATTTATGTAAGTAAATCTTTCCAAGTTTAATTCACTACCAAATGACATAGTATTAGGTCAAAGAATCAAAATTAGTTAATCATTTAATTTAATGTGGGAATTCTGTAATTATGTAATTTTGGATACACTAGGTAATTTTATTTCAAACTCATGCTTAATACAAAATTTAATTCTATAATATGTTAATTTCGTAATTAATTCTTTCTAAATTTATTGTACCACCTAATAATATAGTATGATGTCATATAATTAAAATAATCTAATTAAAGATTTGATTGCATGATGATTGCATGATTAGTATGTGAATTAAAAAAATTTAAATTCAAATTTTGTAATCTTCTAATTTGATTGCATGCTTAATTAATTCGTAAATAATGTTGAATTAATATTGATATGTTAATTATGTACTTAATTAAATCTAGAATGTTATCCTAATATTCATTATAATCGGATTTAAATATCAAATTCTGTGTGAATTAATAATGCATTTGTGTGACTTAGATTTCTTTCCAAATTAAAAAATTAAAAATTATCATATAGAAAGATTCAAAATTGTTAATTGTATAATTTTTATTCATTTCAAATGTTTCCATTGACAATCAACAAAAATAAGGATTGTTATCAAATTCAAGATTGCTTTTTTATATTAGAAGACATCAGTTTCTAATAATATTATACTTTGTAATGACAATCAATAAAAGTCAAGGTCAATCACTTTCAATAGTTGGCTTGTATCTGACAAGTCCAGTCTTTATTTATTGATAGTTATATGTGGCAGTTTCAACAGTGAGGAGCAAAAATGATTTGAAATTTTTGATTTTTTACAAAGGTTATCAATCTTACCACTATAACATCAAATGTTGTATATAAAGAAGTTTTTAATAACTTATATTGAAGTAATTAAATATCTAAATTTGAATATGTGTTATGTTTATATGTTGATGAAATGTTCGTACATCACACTGATCGCTACATCAGTTAAAAAAACTAAATTAAGACAAATAAAAATTTTTGAGAATTAAATTGAAACACTTTTTTTTAAAAAATAAAATTAAAAAACTTTAATCAAACTAAATTAGTAGTTTACACTAAAAACTATAACGGGTTATAATATTATATGAATGATTGGGTATGTATGTCAATATGTCAAAATTTCAATTTATTTTTAAATATAAAAATAAATTGTAATACCTTTTATTACATATTTACATTAATGAAAATAATAATTTTTTCAACTAGTCGTAATGTGTGTATATATATATATATATTTATAATATAAATATGGCTTCTAAGACTCAGAGATATCAACCTTGAAGGGAGGTATAATTGCTCTCACAAGATATAATTTATAAAAATGTGTACACACTAAAATTTAGTGTCTCACAGGAAGCATGACTTATTAACAGCGTGTCACAAGATATAAGAATCTGAACACAAAACTAATTAGAATATCAAACTATCAATTGAAATATAGTAATACAAGTTTTTTTCTTTTTATATAAAGTTGGCAATCCGATGGTAAATAAGTCATTCATAGTTCAGTCAAAAAACTGCTATAGGAAAAGTTAAAATTCAAATGTGCAATGGCAAGTCAAAATCCACATTAAATATTTGTCTTTATTATATATATGTATACTCAATTTTATTAAGAATATATTTCTCCAATAAAATATGAGTCTAATTCTTTTTGAGTTTAATGAGTATAAAACGTATAATTTTCTCTAAATTTACGTCTTCTTTATTAATATATTTGACATGCATGATTAGGTGCTGCTTTCAAAATTTCTCAAATGAAAATAAATTCAAATCGATAAAATAAGAGTTTATGTTAATTTTTTATAGCAACATGAATTGTTTTTAAATAATAAACCTTATAATAATTCTAGAAAAATTAAATTGAATAATAAAATAAAACATTCGTAATTTATTTGTTTATTTTTCGCTGAACTAGTGGATGGATAAAAATTCTCTAATCTATCTTATAAGATTAAATTTTAATTTATCGCTTTGTTTGATGTTACAATATGACGATTATTTATGTTTCCTTTAAAAATCAAATTCGCCAAATTCTCTCACATAAAGAATTTGAAATTAAAAAAATAAGATGAAGCTAAGGATTTTAAACATATATTTCAGAGTAACAACATATAATTTGTCAAATTTGTTATGAGGCAAAATGAATATCTATAAAACGTTCATATTTGTCATAAATGCAGCAACTTGTGAGATTGGATAAAACGACCCCAAAAAAAAATCTGTAAAGAAAACAAAAATTAATACTTGTCATTTTCACTACAAAAATGATATTTTTAAAAGTACATAAAATATTTAAAAAAAACATGAGAGAGAATGAAGTAATTCCGAGCATTTGGAATATCCCGTGAATATCTAAAATGCCTAACACTGTTAACCTTTTTATTTTCAAAAGTCGAGAAAGTGATTTTTTAATAAATCAATCTAAGATTCATTAATAGAAGGTATAATGAGATATCATAAAATAAAATATGATCATATCTTTTTAACTCTTTAGATGTTTTATATTTTGAAATTCTAAATATAGACACAATATTTATTTTTTAAAAAATGGAATATACATACTTTATAGTTCATAGCTTACCATCTATCAATGAATTAAAATTTTAATTACATGAATGCACCTAACTGATTTGAAACAAGAATAAATTATTAATTTAGTACTTAAAAAATTTAAATTATATAAACTTAATTTTTAAAATATTATATTTATCTTAATTATTTATTTTGTCGTTAAATTTTAAAATACTTCATTTTAATTTTAATTTTTTTGTTATTAAAAATTACTCTAATAAAAAATTATAATTAAAACAAAAATAATTTTTTAAAAATTAAAAAATTATAATTTATAGGTATTATATTAATTATTTACTCTTTAAATAAAAGATAAAATAAAACCCGAAACATTCATGCGGCTCGTAAGGCTCGCCCACGCGCACACGACGCTGCCACACGCGCACACGACGCTGCCACACGCGCACACGACGCTGCCACACGCGCACTCCTTGACTAAGTCCTCTCCTGTCAGCTCGAACCAACCAACCCTCACTCTCATTCATTTTTTTTATTATTTATTTTTTATTTCAAATATTGAAAGTTTCAACGGTCAACGTTCAAAACCTCCTTCTCCTTCCCTAGTCCCTACCGTACCTACACTACGTAGCAACAAACAATTCCATAAAGTCGCAAACCTTCTTCCTCGTTGAACTTTGAACCCTTTTTTTTTTTTGGGTAAACATGGGAATTATATTAAAGTAAGATAAAATTAAACCTTTCTCTTCTTCACTTTATTATATTTAATTATACCCTCACTCGTTCATCAACACGATTATCATTGAAGTGTATATAGTAATCATACCCAGACCAGCTTTGACCCGCGTTTCGACTCAACCCATTATCTTCCTTGTATATACACCACTTCCGCACAATCACCTTCATCAGTTCAATTCACAACCTTCAATTTCGATTTCCAGTATTCACACACAAAACATCCGAGAGAAAACCAGAAACAAACACACTGGTTCAATTCAACTTCGATCTACCTTAAACATGGTTTTGTCCGGGACGCTGAGGAGGGTTTTCCGCCGTGCCCACAAGGAGAAAAGGCTTCCCGGTGGCGATTTGGACCTCGAACCTGTAACTCCCGTCCATTTTCGGTGTCCGGTGAGTCTTGAGGTCATGAAAGATCCGGTGACTTTATCCACCGGGATCACCTACGACAGGGAAAGCATCGAGAGGTGGATTGAATCGGGGAATATTACTTGTCCGGTGACGAATCAAGTTCTGGTTGGCACTCACATGATCCCTAACCACGCCATTCGGAGGATGATTCAAGACTGGTGCGTCAAGCATCGGTCCTACGGGATCGAGAGGATCCCGACGCCGAGAATCCCCGTTGCGCCGTGCGAGGTTTCCGAGACTTGTTCAAGGATCGTCGCCGCGACGCGTAATGGCGACGAGAAGAAGTGCGAGGAATTGGTCGGGAAGATCAGGAATTGGGGGAAAGAGAGCGAGAGGAACAAGAGGTGTATAGTGGAGAACGAGGCTTGTGCTGTGCTAGCCTCTGCCTTTGATTCTTTCTCAATTAGGTCGATTGAGGAAAATGTGGGTGTTCTACAGGAGATCTTAAGGGTGCTTCCATGGATGATGAATGCGCAACAGGAAGAAGCAACAGTAAAATTGGGGTCTAAATCATCTTTAAACTGCTTGATTTGGTTCCTAAATGGGAAAGACCTCTCTGCGAGACAAAATGCAGCCATGGTGCTCAAGGAAATGCCTGTCAGAGCTCTAGCAAAAACTGAAGGTATAGTTGAAGCTTTAGTGAAGATGATCAGAGAGCCCATTGGACCAAACGCAACCAAGGCAAGCTTGACAAAGATTTTCCGCTTGGTTTCCTCATCAGATGAGAGAGAAAGAATCACAATCACACAGATTTGTGGAACTGGGTTTGGTTTCTTTATTACTGGATGCTATTGTTGATGCTGAGAGAAGCATATGTGAGAAGGCTTTGGGTGTGTTGGATTGTCTGTGTGATTGTAAAGAAGGGAAGGAAATGGCCATGGCTAATGCTCTGACCTTGCCTCTTGCAATCAAGAAGATTCTGAGGGTATCAGAATTGGCTACAGAGTTTTCAGTCTCCATTCTTTTGAAGCTCTGTGAGAAGGAAGATGAGAGGGTTCTGATTGAAGCAGTTCAAGTGGGGGCTTTTCAGAAGCTTATGGTTATATTGCAGGTGAGTTGTGGAGATAGCACGAAGGAGAAGGTCACTGAGTTGTTGAAACTGTTGAATGCTTATAGAAGCAGAGCAGAGTGTGTTGATTCATCCTTAGAATTCAAGTACCTTAAGAAGCCCTTCTGAAAGAGATTCTTTGAGAGAAATTTCAGTTCATTACATTCCATTCTTTTGTACTGGTCACAGAAACAAATACAATGTACAAACATACAGATACACAATTCATTCAATTGAAAATTAACAATACATTTTCTGAAATTTGATGTTGATGCCTCCGTATAGTTCATGTTTCCTGGTGAAATTTTTTGAACTAGCCCGAATTCTTGGTTATGTCAATGATATGATGGAAAACATCATTCCCATGACACTTCGATGAACCTCTTTTGTTCATCTTCAATTTTCATTACTTTAACGGTTAATGAATTTTAGATGTGTATCAGCCTTTATTTGTGTAAGAATAATATTTAAACTAACAAATTTTTAAGTTTCAGAATTACCTATTGAACAGAAAAAAAAAAAAAAG
Source organism: Biancaea sappan (assembly GCA_037074585.1). NCBI lineage: Eukaryota > Viridiplantae > Streptophyta > Magnoliopsida > Fabales > Fabaceae > Biancaea > Biancaea sappan. Next base: position 47,593,123 of record CM073496.1, on the reverse strand, counting down.
GGAAGGGGGGGGGGGGGGGAGTCCAATATTGTGGACTAAGTCTGTCATAGAACTTCAACAAACTAATTTTAGTATAATTTAATATCTTGGAAAGTTTATGATATTATAATATGTTGTTGGTGACGGAAAGCTCTGGAAGCTCCATGGAATTCCAACTTGCGAGGGGAATAAGGCCCAAAGCTGCTGCTACTGCTGGCTTTTGTGGTGAATTCCTGAGCTGTGACTTGGGACTTCTTGGCTCCTTTTCTCGGAGAGTTGGGATTTTTCCGAAATTTTGGTATCTAGAGAAGCATCTTTAAGGAGAGATATGCCAAAGGAAAAATGACATTCGATCAAGCAATTGCCTGCGTCTTCAGTGGTGGACAGGAATAGGATATCTCAGAGGAATGTCAAAATTTTGCATATTTGCTGATAACCAATGAATGTGCTTTCATATAACGTGAAATACTCAGTACCATTATTGATGATATCACTGTTTGGACTTTGTTTGATGTTTTCATTGCTATATATATCCATGTTATTTCTGGTTGAATTTCACAATATTCCTAAACCAGTTTTTAAATGCTTGAAGATATTGTATGGAATGAATTTGGCGGAAATGATCATTTAGTGCCACTTGCTTAGGGCATTGGAAAAAGTCTACTTAAAAGTACACCAGATTTACTAAGAATTTTAAGGGCGTTTAATACAAAGAATCTTTTCATAAGTGTTTATATTATTAGAAATATGATTCTTGGGGATGTGATTTCCATGAATATGATATTTCCATGTTTGGTTTATTATAGATATTATTGGGAATATTTTATCATATTCTTGTAAATTTGATATTCCTATGTTATATTCATGTCAATATTCGTTAGAATATTTGGAATTTTTGAAAATTACTCCTATCAATTTTTAACATATAAAAATAATAGGGGCCGTTTAGTATGCTCGCGGAAGCGGGAAAGGAAAGCGCCTTTCCAACACTGTAGCATTTTTTCATCGTTTAGTATGTCATACTGTATCAGTTGGAAACGGAAGTCGGATTTCACTCTTCCTTCAAAATCAACTTTTTTGGCTTCCATCGCATTGTGAATGAAAAATCGGTCATTTTGATGGAAAGCAAAGTAAAATTTTTTATTTGTCCATTCATTCAAATTTCAGTTGTGCGGCACTCGTCCCTCTTGACTCTTGATACCGGAGGCCATCAGACGCAGCTGCTGGGCGGTCAGGCGACTGCCAGGCGCTTGGCAGCCGCCCAACCGGTGACTGCCAGGACCTGCAGCCGGTTGATGGGCTGTCAAGAGTCTGTCGACCGATCATGCCAAGCCATGCCAGCCGGTCGACCGGCTGCCGGAAGCCGATCGATTGGCCATGCCAGGCAGCTGAAGGCTCTTGGGGTTTAGTTTAGTTAAGGGCAAAATAGTAAATTACTTTTGTATTTATTTTTTATTATCTTTAAAAAAATATAATAATCTTATTTTTTTCTTTTCTTTTCCAATGCATACCAAACAAGTTTTTTTTCCTTTTTCTTCTCCTTTTTCCGTTCTCTCTTCCATTCTATTTTCCTTTTTTTTTCCATTCCTACTCTTTTTTGGATACCAAACGACCCCATATTGTTAAATTGAGCCGATTTGATAACATATTGACAAAAAGACATTGTTGATAACATATTTATTTGCAGGGGACTAAATTGAAAAATTATCCATATCTGAAGGACTAAATTAAAAAAATAATTTTATGAGTGACTAAATTGTGAAATATTTCAGATGTGAGGAACCAAATTGAAAAATATCCATATGTGAATGACCAAATAGAAAAGATAACCTTTGGGTTACTAAATTGATAAATATAAATATTACATGTGAGGGACCAAATTAAAAAATATTCATATGTGAATGACCAAATTGAATAGATAACTTTACGAGTTACTAAATAGGAAATATTTCATATGTGAGGGGCCAAATTCAAAAATATCCATATATAAAGAAACAAATTGAAAAGATAATTTTACGAGTAACTAAATTGATAATATTTCATATGTGAGAGACCAAATTAAAAAAATAATTTTATTAAGGACCAAATTAAAAAATATTCTATATGTGAAGAATCAAAATAGAGTTTTAGTTACTGATAATTAGAAGTAAAAAATATGAATAAAATAATAATTTTATGTTAGAAAAAATATTTTCATCATATGAGAACCTATCAATCTCACTTTTTTTTCATGGGATGAAAAATAAAAGTTTTATGAGAATATTTAATTCCTGATAATTATTTTTTAAAATCACGTCCTAAGCAAAAGAATGTAATATTTCCATAAAATATTCTCATTTACCAGCCTCTCCTTAAAGCAAATATTATTGATGATCTGGCTATCTATATTTCCAACATATTTAATTATGTTTTTGGTGTATGATTTTTTTGAGGGTATTATCGTAAGAACTATTTATAGACAAATACAGTAAAACAATAGCACTGACAATGGAGACATAAGACATCATCCATTTGTAAATGATCGACAGATGATTCTAAAAAAGTTGAGCAATGAATACTTCATTTGGAAATCTTAATGCTAAATCCATTAGAATATCAACATGAGAAATGATCTAGAGTTCAAATATTTAGACGCTCAATTCTACTTTTATGGTGTTTGTTACGTCTTAATTTTTTTAAATACCAAAAAGAAAAATTATAAGATTTGATAACATGCATTTCAATTAAAAATTATGATATTTTTCATCTACGTAATAAAAAGGTCACATATAAAGAAAATAAAGTGTTTAAAGATTAAAAAGGTAGAGCACTTAATCTGTTTATAACAATTTTTTAAATATTTATTCGTTAATTTATATTAGTTAACTTAATCTCTCTTCAAATTTAGATCACTAGCTTATTTATTTCTTTGCATTATAAAATGCTCAATTTAGATTTTAGTTATATTAATTAACCAACCCTCATTAAAATGTAAATTAACAATTCCAAATCCATATTGGATGGCTACATTTAGGAATCAAAAAACAACATGTGAAAACACTAGTCCATAATACTTTATTAATGTGGTAACACAAAATTCAAAAAAGACAAGAAATCAAGTAAAGTTGACAGACCCTGATAATAACAACAACCAAAAAAAGAAATCTGATCAGCTATTGAAACACAATTGATGAAAACCCCCAGAAATGATGTTGTTCACGGGAAAAAGGAATCAGGCCAGAAAGCATTCTGGTGATTGAGATCTCCAAATGGAACAATGTCATCCCCACCATTGTTCATCATCCTCACAAACATCTCTTGCTTCTGCACATTGGCCATGTTCATCATCCTCCAATCTCCTATTGATATCCCTCAGGTTTTGCTCGATCAGCCATGTCAGATCATTAAGATCACCCACACTCATATTGTGCAAAACCAGCCCCGCACCCACATACTGAAACATCATTTGGGCCATCTCCTTCTCCCTATTCTCCTTCTTCATCTTCCTCACTTGCTCGTTGGCCTTCATGATCCTCTGCCTCATAAAGCCCTCGTGACTCACCATTTTCTTGCGCTGCTCCAACTCAGGCATGGACTCGAACCTCTTGAGCACACGTTGGACTCCCATGGGAGAAGGCCACACCTCAGGCTGAGGATCGTAGGGACTGTAAACTATGACACATGCATCAACCCCACAAAGGGTAGTTAATTCATGAGCCTTCTTCATCATCCCCTTCTTCCTTTTCTTGAACGTGGCTTTCCTCGCAGAGTCATTGGCTATGAATGCCAAATTCACCTTCTTTCTAGTCATGGCTATGCTCAGAAAAGAAAAGAGTGAGAAAATCAGGAAGTTCAGAGTTGCTTTATATACATCAACTTGGATATGCAGACTGAGTTTTGAGGAATAATTTGAAATTGAAACCGTGTGCTGTGAATGAAATGGGGGTGGATACAATGTTAGCTTTAAAGATTCTTCTATAAATGGAGGATGTAGGAAATCTGGGGCTTTAATTTTGAATCTCAACTTGTAAAAACTGTTGAATTGGTGTGTACGGAGAAAAGTTACCTTTAAAGGCTTGATATTGTTTGAATCTTGAAAAAATAAATAATTCTAAAGATTTATATTTTCTTTTTTGTAAAATAAAGAGCAATTTATTTGTTGTCTTTTTACAAAACTTGAATCGTTTAACAAAAATGTGAAAAATGATTATTTTCAATTATTTATGTAGATTGTTATCAGTGGGATAGGGATTGCAATTATTTAAGATATTTGTTGTCTCATGAGTATACTTCATTTCTTACACATCCAAATTTATATGTTGCTACTCGCCACGATTTGCTAATTACGATTGATTTAGAGAAAAGTTGAATTGAACTTGAATCTGACTTTCTTAGGAATGTGAACCGAGTAAGAATAGTGATATTGCCACCCATAAATATACTACTATCATTACTAATTAATGTATCAATGTCCTTGCGAAGATAAATTCTCATGATTTAACACAAATTTGCATATGAAAAAATTCTCCTTTTTTTTAATTACTTTTATTAGTTAATTTGGTCTCTACGACATTTATTAGGAGTTAGTTGGGTGCCCTTTTTTCCCCCTTTTTTGCACACAAAGATCATATGACAATCATTTCTAAGTAATAAATCTTGGTGATTATGTTATTATTTCACTGTAATTATTTTTATGTAATCTTACCAATTATTGCCAGGTTTAATAGTGATAAACATAAACCAGGCAATTTTTTATGGTATCTTTCATTTTGAAATGTGTTTTTCATTTATTTTTTTCGCTTTGAATTTGTAGACAACAATCAAAGTATTGTCTACACATAATCTATTTGACGGAATTAAAGGAAAGTAAAACTTTCATATAAGCAAGTTTTATTTTATTTTTTAATTTTTGAATTGGGAAGATAACATATGTGCTTAATTTAAGGTGTGGGTGACATACTATCCTTTACGCGCATAAGACCGTAATAATCTTCTAATTTCAACATTGTTTTCATTGTTAAGAATTTCGATTGCTTTCTTTCTAAGGAATTTAAACGTGATCATAATTCACACGTGAGCATTGCTTTGTGGCTCGAGTTGGCTGGGCCGAGTTGATTCGGAATCAAGTGACCTGGATACCAACTCCAGCAAAATTATGATTAGACTATTCTAATTTGATCCAATGAAGACCCATTTGACCATCGAGGCCTTTGTCGATCCATTGGCCTATTGACTTGATCTTTTTTTTTTTTTAAATGAAGCACTAAATTAGATTTTTTCTTAATCTATGTACAAGGAATTTTGAAAGCTAATTATCTTGTGTGTGTGTGTGTATTTATATATTATAGGTTAATTAGTTTTACATGTAAGAATGTATGGTGCAAGAAATCAAATCAATTAATTTAAATTATGAAATTTGTATATAAATTATTTATTTTACTTGTTTTGATATTTATTTGTAAACATATATTGATATATATATATATATATATATATATATATATAATTTTTAATTTTTTTAATTTATTTAGTCGGTTCAACAATTATCTTGATGATTTGCTGATTGGACTAGTAACCCAAAAAAAAACCCAGGTCAATAATTGAGCAAATTCCAAAAACATTAGTTTCTAATACTTCTAAACATTTCCTTAATGCCCATTTTGAATTCATGAGAGATTGTTAATTTAATGTAGTTTTTTAGAACAATACATTTTATTTCCACTAGTTGTTTAAGGAGCAATTTCTTTGTTTGATTAAGCAGAGTCATTTAATCGGTACTAGCAAGTAGGATTTATGTGGACTTCACTTAATCAGACAATCTTGTTTGGCCAAGTAGGAGATTGAAGGGCTTGTTTGAGAACTCAGCATTTTGCTTTTAACTAATAAATCATATTTAGGAATTCATTTGGATTCACCTATATCCCTTCAAAGATTCTCCTAATTTTGTGATAATAGAGGTACTAGCACACCAACGTTGTAGTTGTTATTAATGTTTTAAAAATTGAATTGGAGAATAAGGTGGTTCACCATTTACCAGTTCAACTTTTTCACAAATTACTTTTAATTTAATTAAATACCTATATTTTATATTTTAAAAAATATTTTTTATATAAATTGTTTCTTAGCCTATTACAAATCTAAATCATTGAATTTTATGTAAAATTTTTTAGCCTATTGTAAATATAATTAGTTAAGCTTATTGGCTATCTTGATACAACCAAATTTTTAAAATTTCAAACTCTTTCTTGCTTGTTATTTCTTTGAGTAAAAAATAAAGTTAATATTTTATTTTCTTCAATCCAATGCTCACTCTTCTTATTTTGAACCAAGCTTTATAAAAGAACATTTAACTTTCAAACCAAATAATTAGTCCAATTCATAATAAAGAACATTATTCAAGCATAAAACATTACATATCAAATAATATAATCATGCTTAACTTATAACACATGAGAGACATATATAAAATATAATTTTTACACATTTGTCATCTTTAAAGTTATGATTCTCACACATTTATTTTTATCAAAACTTATAACCTAATGCTTTAAGGCTAACAAGTTGGTCCTTTTGGTTTTGTTCTTTCGATCCAATAGTTTTATTCATAGTTTAAAAAAGAAAAAAAGCATAATGAGCTACAACATATTTTAAAATTAAATAATAAAAAATATCTTTCAATAGTTACCTAATACATTGGAGAACCATTTGGAAAATCTAACCTCCCAGAAAAAAAAAATGATAATAAGAGTCTTCCTATGGCAATTTCTTCATATAATAGATTGTCCACTGAAGAAAATGGGGCAAATGGATTATTATAACAACTATGTGCTATTTTTGCAGCCAAGACACATAAACCATTCTACATAATATGAGAGATTGTTCGTTCATACCCGATAAAAATGTGGAATCAGATGCTAGATTCGTCTTCAATACCTTGTTTTTCATATGCTGATCTTGAAGGATGAGTGAAGATGAATCTCAACAAAAACTTAAGCCATTGCTGCCTTATTGTTTGGTGCTCTTTCTGGGCAATCTTGGTCTGAGGTGGAGGAACCGACACCGCTTTCAAAAAAGTTTCTTGAAGACAATAGTTTGACCTAGCAATGGTTTGGTCAAAATCACACATAGTAAACCAATTGTTTGGAAAATGGTTGTATTTTAATTATACTTATTTTAATTTTTAAATATTTAATAAATTTTATTTTTTAATAAATAAATATTTGATAATAGTTACTTATTATATATATATATATATGGTATTATATAATAATAATAAATAATATATTTTAAAATCTTTTTTAAAATAAGATTTGGCTAGACTTGGCTTAAGATTGGTTGGGTTGAGTTAGAAAAACCTTATAACTTGTATTTAAAATAGCTTGAATTGACCTTAACAATATTAAAACCAATGCAAGCTAGAGTTAGATGAAGTTGATCTATTTTGATACTTATTTTAAAAAAAAATATTAGATGGAATAGTAATTGACATTCTATAATATAAAAAATATATGTATTGGAATTATTTTTTATCAAATGTCCCATAAGGAATAAAAGATAGGATAAATTTTCCATCAAAAAGAAAAAGGATAAATTGAACAAAGAAAACAGGTTTTGTTATGAATCTTTGAGAATTTTAAATAATTGTGAAATTATGTATCGTAGATTCCTTAACAAAATGGTCCTATAGAATCGGCTAAAAAGATGACCTTATAGAAGCAATTGTTTTTTAATTATTTATTTTCTGCATTGAAACATAGTTCATCTTGATTCGTTGTTCTCGAAGCTCTTTCGATTTGGATCCTATTAATTTGTTTAAGAAATCGATACGATACAATAAAAAATAAAAGATAAAAAGTATAAAGAGAGTTTGAATTTCATACAACACCAATATATAAATATATATGAAATCTCAGCCTCTATTCTTATTTTTCTCTTATTGCGTTATGTACAATAAGTGCCAAGATTAAGAATCCAGTATAGAAGTTAATAATGTGTGAAACTACACATAGGGTCACACACTTACATACTCCTTTATTTAAAAAAAAAACAAAAATACACCAAAAGTGATTGGGCCTATTTGGTTAGCGTTTTCAAAAATAGTTTTTTATTTTCAAAAAAATAAAAAAACCTTGTTTTGATGCATTGTTTTTAAGAAATTTGTTTTAAAAATTATTTTTAAAAATTTATTTTTGAAAAACATATTTTAAATTTTTTTAAATAGTATTCTGAAAAAAAGGCCGTGAAATTATTGTAAATAAGTATATTTATTAATAACATTCATATAATTACCTTTTTTTTAAAAAAAAAACTCAACTACAATGTTATTATTATCTTCTTGTTTTTCTTAACTTTAAAAATTATTTTAAAAACAAATTATCCAAGCACATTTTTTATTTTTTATTTTCAAAAATAAGTTTCTAAAACTATTTTACAAAACTTGTTTTCAAAACAAAAATACAGCTAAACAGACCCATTATTTTCTTTAAACGGAACTTATTAGGCATAAGTAATCAAACTTGAAAAAAGTTTCCGGAAAAAAGTTAAAATCGAATCGTTATCGAAAATTAGTTATTAGTAAATTAAATTGATAAAATATATTTATATATTTATGTGTAAAGTAAAAATACATGACCAACTATACCTTATTTTTATTTTTATTCATGATATTTTACGGTAAAGAATTACTTATATTATTATTATTATTTATTCAATTATTCTTATATTAATAAATTATAGCAAAGTGTGTACAAGTGAATTATGTGTAAGTAATAAATACCATTTGTCGGGTCAAAGCAGTTTCGACTTTTGACAGCGTGGCCTCCTGATTATCTGATTTCTCGCTCTCTGCTTTCTTGATCCACATATCTATAAATTAAGCTTAAAGGTCTCGTTGAAACAAGAAGAACCCTAACTTGTTCCAACGAAACTCTTAGACGATGACCACGACGTCGTTCGCTCTGTCGTACTTGTCGTGATCGTCGTCTCTCTTATGCTCTATAGTGCTGCTTTCGTAAATTTATCAAAATGCAGCCAAAATTTTGAACCTTCCTCTGCTTCTCTGTTAATTTTAATTTGATCTTTTGTTTCACTAATGTTAAATATGTTTCGCCAATCGCCGAGTTTGTAGTAGCATCAATGGAAATTCGGCATTTGGATTTTCCTTGCTTTTTTCAAATGTGATGCGTATAATTATTCCATTGCACATCAATCAGCCTCGAACAGAGTATTTAGGCATTGAGGCAATTCGTTTCATTATTTTCATTTTGGTGGCTTTAGATTTTTCGAAATGCCTACAAAGACAATGAAGCTGGTGAAAGAGAAGGAGGAGAATAACTGGAATCAAACAACGCCGTCCACGAATTCATTTTCTTCTTCTCTTTCATCATCGTCGTCAGACGATAATGAGCATGAGGTGACGAAAGGAAATGACCGGTTGAGATCGTCGCTAGGAAGCCAATTTGAATTGATAGAAAACGAGTTCAACGAGAAGAGTTTCAGTCACAAACACTTGCTCAATGGCATCCGAGGCGACTCCAAGGGCTTTGTCATTCATCCCGATAACAGGTTCGAGATTCCATTCTTCTTTGCCCCAATAATTTTTTAAATCTATTTAATTACTTTGGGTAAACATATACAGTCAGCATATTAAAATTAAGTGCTAAGCCACAATGTTATTAGTTAGTGTACAATTTTATTTCTTCAATTCATAATTAAGTAATCTTTGAATCACTACGATGTGATTACAATGTGAATCTTTAGATGTCGCTTCAGTGCGAGATAATTATTATTATATTTGGACAATAATTTTCCCATAACAATGTAGTGCTTTGAATTGAATTGTGACATAAACTCTAATATTAATTGTTAGGATCAAACGCTTATTATAAGTTAAAAGTTATAGCTTTTAGTTAAAGTAGAATTTTAATTTCTTTAACCTACACTGAGTTCAAATATTCTACTATCGTCTAAAAACTTACTTTACCTCGTGTATGGGACAAGTTATCATTTTTTGGACAACAATTACATAAACTATTTGCATGCACTATTTTTAGTTTATCTTTAAATATTTTTGAAATATTAGTAAAGTACAATTTTTTTTATTTTATTTTAAAACTAATAAAAAATTATTTAGCTTTTCCACCATTTTCTTATATTTTGTATATACACTTTAACTTTTCTTTTTATATCTTACTTTATTATAATATAATTTTAAAGATTAGCTAAAAATAGTCCAAATATATAAATTATAGAAGAATTTGGTTGGTTTTGACCTAGTAGATGAAAGGGTGGCAACATTTTGTTTTGACTTTTTTACTATTGGGTTCCTATTTTAATTTTAAATTTCTTTAGTATTTTTTTAATTTACCAGTTTAGTAAATTTCTTTAGTATTTTTTTAATTTACCAGTTTAGGCCATTTTTATTGTAGAAGATAGCAGAATAGACTTACAACAAGTCATCCCTCCAAAAGGGTGACTTGTGTGAGTACCAAAGAAGCAAAGTAAGAAGCAATGCAAGAAAGTGTGAGTGTGTAATTAGTATTCAATTGGAACACTGTGAAGGAAGAGTGAGATTGAAATGTAAGTGTGGGAGAGAGAAGGAAGCAAGGCAAGAAAGGGAGAGAGAATGAGAGAGTAAAGACACATGGACCCCTCACCTGGACACTTTGCTTTTTAAACATTTAATTTTTAAAATTTATAAATTATCATATATTGTTTTTAGACCAAAAGCCACTTTGATTTATTAGCTCAAAACTGAATATGGAGGTCGGGCGAAATTGGAGTTTGAATTTGCAGGTTATTTTTAGCAACGATTTTTATCGTTGTTAGAAGTTAAGGCAATGATTTTTATTGTTGCTCAAATTTTTAACAATGGTAAAAATCGTTGTTGAAAGTGACAAGTAACAAATTTTTATTGTTTGTCAAGCACCTGATCTAAATTTGTGAGACTGAACATGACCCAAAAGTAACTTTCATTTATTATTTAATTTTTTGAATTTTAAATATAAAATGTGTTAATTTTTCATAAATTAAAAATTGAGTACAAATTAATCATTTTGTATAACCAAATTATATATATATATTTATTTATTTTTAAATGAAAACCTAACAACAATATATAATAATTTATAAATTTTAAAAATTAAATATTTAAAAAGCAAGGTCTCCAAATGAGGGTGTCTATGTGTCTTTACCAATGATTTTAAAACTGGATTGGCCGGTTAGACTGATGACAGGTGGACATCTGATCTATTTATGGTAAAAAATCATTTTGCTTTTGAATCAGTACAAAATCGATTAAACAGATTCTAGATTGACAAAATCGGTGGAACTGGTCGAGTGACCAATTCCGCTAGTTGCAAGCATTTTATTGCCAAAAAATAAAATAAAATTTAACTGCCATACCCCGTCATCGAAGGAAGAAGAAGGAGGAAAGTCGTTCTCTTACGGATGGCTTCACACCCTAAAAAAAGAGAGAGATATATGGAGAAGAATAGAAGATAGAGAGTAGAGATGGACTGCAACTTGAGAGAGAGAGAGAGAGAAAGAGAGAGATGATATTGATTAAGAGTAAATGACTAAGCGTATTGCAGAATGTATTTCAGATTTCATTTTCCCATACACTCCCAACAAAAAGTTGCTCGCCTCCTCCCACACTCACTCTCTCTCTCTTTCAATTCACCCACACCCTCTTCTACTTAATCATTATCTTTTATAGTTGTAAAAAATTATATATTTTAAAATAAAAAAATAAGAGTATAATTTTAAAATATTATAAAAAAATTATTTATTAAAAATATATAAATAGATAGAAAAATAAGTAGATAAATTTAATAAAAATAAGAAGGAGGCACTTTTTTCTCATAAATTTTATAATTATATAAAGTATTTTAATATTTTTAATTATATATTTTATTTTTTAATTATCACCGATTTGAATGCGATTTGACACAATCTGATTATTGACCATTGAACCGATACTTTGATAAATTTAATAACCGATCTAATTTTTAAAATATTGATCTTTACTCTCTCATTCTCTCTCCCTTTCTTGCTTTGCTTCCTACTCTCTCCCACACTTACATTTCCATCTCTCTCTTCCTTCATAGTGTTCTAGTTGAATATTAATTACTTACTCATGCGTTTTTGCTTTGCTTCTTTGGTATGTCCTGCCATCTTTTACAGTAAAAATGGCGTAGATTGGTAAATTAAAAAAAAGGATGCTGAAGAAATTTAAAATTAATACAGGAACCCAACAATAAAATGTCTTTTATTTTTTGGTGAATTAAATTAATTCGGACAAGCCAGCAAGGTGCAGCTGTCATTCGAGCCAAGTAAACTAGAGCTTTGTCCTATCAATTTAAAGCATTTTTAATGATGAACTTCACTTTAGTTCTTACTGTGAGTCATACTATATCACATCAACTTAAGTAACTTTCTTTTACTTTAAACAACTCTCCACTTCAATAGTGAATCTCTTAAGAATTCATAAATAATTCTCTATTACTTTAATGAGTAACATAATTATTTAATGCATTTAATTTAAAGTTTATTTTTTTGGTTATTTTATAATTTTTTTGTATAAGAACTGATTTTTATATAAGAACCGTTCTTACGCAAGGTAACTAGCGTAGCAAACTCCAGTGATGAACCAGAATAAAAATTGATTCTTAAATTTAAAAACTCTTTAAAACCTGATTCTTAATTTTTTTGACTATATAAATTAAAAGTAATTTTTTCAATATGTATGAACATTAATCGTCTGAATATTTAAACTAAATATATGTTATATATTTAATTAACCCTACAGAGACACTGGTGTAATTTAGTCTACTAATTATTATAGAGGATCACTTGGTTGAACGATTTTAACAAATATAAGATTAAAAAAATACTTTTATATTATTATTTTTTAAAATTATTAAATTTTTTAAATGATTTTTATTCAATAAAAAATGATTTTAAAAAATGTTTTATATCTCTAATTACTTGTGTAATAAACATAAATATGTGAACACCGCAAATTTTTAAATAAAAGAAAATGACCGAGAGAGTTATATTTTTCTTCGGCCATTATATTTTTCTGTTTATAAACTTACAGAAAAGTGTAAAACAAAGTTTATATAATTTTTTTTGTGTTCAATTATAATTATATTGCCGCGACTATTATGTAAATAATATTAAATTATTACTTATCTATAAATGATTTTAAAATTTTAAATTATTGTTATCAAAATTATATATGAATATTTATATAAATTAAAATAAAATTATAATATGAATAGAAGTGGAAGCATATACATAAAGTAAAGTCTAAATTATAATATAAAAGAGAGAAGTTAAAATGTAAATGGGAAGTATGAAGTCATTTATTTTTTTCTATTTCTTTTTATTTTTTAAATATTAAATAAATATGATTTATTTCTATATTAAAAATTATTTAAAATTATCTTAAAGAGAAAATTAGCATGCACTTCTATTTAATATCATTTTATGGAGATTATGATTAATAGTTTTTTAGAGTTTTAGCTCAAATAATACTTTTTTTTTACACATAAAATTTAAAAAATCTTGACGGTTGAGAGTCTCCCCTCTAAAATCCCTTTTCAATACTTATCTCCTATTGTGCCCTTAAAACTTGCCTCATTCCCCCATTGCCCTATGACTTCTTTTTTTGCCTCGTACCCGAATCAATGGGGAATTATATGGCTTGTACCCACCCCACCCAATAGCATCCAATAATCTACACTTGGTATTATTTATTAAATTAAATTAAATTATATGTGCTATATTTTAAAACACTTAAATTTTATAAGACATTATGTTTTACATAAATATTTTGTTTATTAAACTATCATTAATAATATTCAATAATCTACACTTAACATTCTTTATTAAATTAAATTATATATATATATATATGTGTGTGTGTGTGTGTGTTATATTTTAAAAAACTTAAATTTATACTGTGTTACATAAGTATTTCTTTTTTTATGAAACTATCAATAGCATTGAATAACCTATACTTAACATTCTTTATGGAATTTATATGTGTTATATTTTAAAACACGTAAATTGTATAAGACAATATGTCTAACATAAGTATGTTCTTTATTAAACTGTCATTAATTAGCTTTTAATAATTTATACTTAACACCCTTTATTATAAATTAAGTTAAATATTTTTTTTTATATATATATATATACACACAATATATATATATATATATTTTGTATCAATTTCATCCATTGATTTGTAATTCAATGATAATTATTTTCTAATTTCATCTCTCCAATTTCATTCTGTACCCGCAAAGGTGTGTTTCAAGTTTTTCTCGAATCCACTTTGTTTCTTAGTCAACAGTTGAATTTTTCTACCCAAACATGACTTGACAAGTTGAGTAAAAAGTAAAAACAAAACCAGGGCAAAATGAATTTACCATCTCCATTTTTTTCGCTTTGTTCCTCGTTTGTAACAAAAAAAAAATTTTTATGTTAACACACACACACACACACACATATATATATAAATAAATAATATTAATTGCAGAAATAATAGGACTCAGGATAAACTAGAATCTTGTTGGCACTCGACACTGCAAGGGCCAATGAAGAAGCAAAATACTTTATTCATAATCGATTAGAAAATGACTTTTATACAACATGTTGGTTTGGATGGAACATCGGAAGTGCTTGAAAAGAAAATATTAAAATCTGAATCTCAAATACAACGGTCTCTAATCACTGTACATTCGTCAATCACTAGGCTGAGGATTAGAAACACAGCTCACTGCTCAGCACAACCATTTTGCGAGCTTGAAAGCAATTTGAAGGTTTTTGACGAAACATTGCCTGTATGATTCAGTATTTATAATTCTTTCCCAGTATTTATAAAAACCCCAAATCATTGACTTCTTTTCATTATATATTTACAAGTAATCCATACTCTCTACTATTAAGCAGTCATTGAGTCATCGAAGAGTTTTTATTTGGTTCACAATGCATGCTAATGGCTGCATCACGTTAGCCCTTTAATACGCGAGTTAGTTCTTCTGCTGCCTGAGAGCGAAGAAACTGTACGACATGTTCTGGCCCAAATGCATCGCTAAGGAGCATTTTGGTAGTATTTTTTTATCTATTGTATGAATGGAGGATTTATATTTCTTCTACTTCGAAAAAGTGTTAGTAATTAAATGCACAGCAGGTGGTATCGGGCATGGGCAACATTCATAATGTTATGGGCAGTATATTCGTCCTTCATTACCTCACTGGAGTTCGGTTTTTTTCGTGGGCTGCCGAGGAATCTCTTTATACTGGACCTCATTGGACAAGTAGCTTTTCTTGTAGACATTGTTTTGCAGTTCTTTGTCGCTTATAGAGACAGTCAGACCTATCGTATGGTCTACAAGCGAACTCCTATTGCTCTGCGGTTGGTTTCTATTCTTGCTAGAGCTTATTATTATGCAACGATTCATTATAGTTTTTATGTGCTGCTTGTATTACTATTTCAATGGCAAAAGGCTGTAATTGTTTACAAGGTTCTATTCTATTGGGTGTGTATTTATTTCAGTTGACTCATGATTTCCTTTTTCTATTCACGCAGGTATGTAAAATCTAGCTTTATCATTGATCTTCTTGGATGTATGCCCTGGGACCTCATTTACAAGGTTCTATTTTCGTCTGAATAAACCTAAATTTCTCGAGTACCTATATTTCTTACTTCAAAGTTTTGACCACTTTTACTAATAACTGTTTAATATTTGGCATTTGCCTATTTAATCCAGTATGATATATGATGGCATTTTACATGAGTTGAATGCCAGACTAATTTCTTTTGGTTCATAGCAATCATTTTGCTTAGGTTTACATAATGACTGTCTGTACTAATTCTAGCATATTTTGCATTTTGTAGTAAAATGATGACTGCCAGTATAACACCTTACCATGATTGTGAATAAGTGTCTAGTCAATATTTTTCTCTTCTTGCTAGAAGTTTCATATAAGTCCTATTCTCTCCTCTTGCTTTGTCTAGTTAGTTATCTGTATTTATTTAGGATTTGGGCTATATTCAAATTTTTTTCAGTGTCAGTATAAATTTGATATGCCATGAAGTTCCACTTATACTTGCCAACTATTCTTTGCCAAAAAGTATACTTATACCTCAATATTCTAATTTTTTCTCATAAGATAAATGAAATCTCATTTTCGTCTCTCTTATTTTTTTTCGTCCATATACAGTAATGGTGATGAGATTTCTTGGGCATTTTATTATTTCTATGGGGGCCTAGTTTATTACATAACAGCTGTGGTACATGTAGCACTACCCTTTTCTTTTGTCAATCGTTTTTCCAGATCTGAACTCTATTGAAGCTAATTAGATTGAGAAAATGCCTAGCTCATCAAGTCCTTGGACTCAAGTGTATAATCCATTATTTCTGCAAGGAGAGCTAGCAAAGGTTGTTATATTATATTTTATACATATATATATATATATATATATTTGATTTATATGTCTGGTATTGCAACTTAGTATGCAACTCCTTTAGCAAGACGTTCGTTAATACTTCTGTTGGCTGTGGTTTGAGACATTACCTTGACCAAATTACCTAAAGTTTTTGTATAGATGAAGAAGATATATAATAATAGCGGTGTCCATGGCCTTGTTTTAATATCTTGTTTTGTAGATTTACCTTTCCATTAACAATATTCAGGTCTTGGCTCTTAGTTTCTTCCTCTAATCACTAGGATAAGCTTTTGTCTACAGGCTTGTGGTAGAAGAGAGGAAGTAAGGTACTTTTTGTGGATCAGATTATACCGGGTGCACAAAGTCATAGATTATTTCCAGCAGATGGAAAAGGATATACGAATCAATTACATGTTTACTAGGATTGTGAAACTTCTAGTAGTTGAGGTGTTCTGCACTCATGTAGCTGCCTGTATATTCTACTATTTGGCTACCACACTACCTCCTTCCCAGGAGGGCTACACATGGATAGGAAGTCTAAAGTTGGGTGACTATAGTTATACAGATTTCAGAAATATTGATTTTTGGAAGCGCTACATAACATCTTTATATTTTTCCGTCGCTACAATGGCTACTGTCGGTAAGTTACACTATTTAATCAGATTTTTTTTTTCAGTTGTGTTTGTCTTCATTAATTGTAGAATCCTACTACTGGCAGTCGGTCATAGTCACTTCAATGCTTTGCAAAACTAAGCAGCAGCACCTCAGCTGCTGGTTTTCCATGCACCAAGTCTCAAATGCATTTACAATGGTAATAAATAAATCACCATCTTCTGTGGAACTTATAATGGTTACCTATATAGAAAAGAGCTAATATTTTAAGGATTTGGTGAATTAGGCCCTCTTTATTTGTGCATTTGGTTAGAATAGAACGTGAGAGTCCTTAACCAGAAGTTTCTCCCTTCACATTTTTGGGAAAGGATTTTGTTTATGGCTTCTCTGTGGTTTTCAGTGCATGAATCTTTTTTTTTGTTGTGTTTGGGGGGGGGGGGGTTGGGGGCTGTCCCTTATGAATATGCAAAGTGATGACTTAAAGAGCCTTGTTATCTTCTTTTGTCTTTTTTCTTTTGTTTGAGGAGGATTTCTATACTGTTCTCTCTTCTCTTCAATAAACTTTTTTTTTTACATAAAAAAATGCCAATGATTTTTGTCAATTTTGAAGCAAAATGGACTAATCAAAGTTAATAGAGATTTGCTCGTTCATTGGTCCATAATTTTAAATTTACATCTTTTTTTTTTCTGACAATCAATTTTCCAAATCTGGAGTTTAGTGAGATGGTGTACTAGGTATTCTAAGAACCAAAAGAAAAATGTGCTTGAGCTACGTTTGGGGTCCCACACCAACAAACTAGGAATGAAGGCAACTGATATATAATATAGTTGTTGGCAGTTGGTGATGTTTTTCTAGGTTCGTAATCATTTGGACTTAATATTAGCAGAACCTTGTATTTGGGTTTCTGAAAATTTATTGATGAGATGGTTATATTTTCTGTGCTTCATATACCAGTCTATATATCTTTTTATCTTTACAATGGTTTTAAATTGGGTACTATTTTTTCTCTCTTTGATGTTCTTCTTAATGAATAATGTTTGTGACTTTCTTTTTTATTTTATTCGAGATTTTTTCTTCCCACAGGGTATGGAGATATACATGCTGTTAATACGAGGGAGATGATATTTGTAATGATGTATGTTTCATTTGATATGGTTCTTGGTGCTTATTTGATTGGTAACATCACGGCATTAATAGTCAGAGGATCAAAGACTGAAAAGTTTAGGGAAAAAATGAAGGATCTCATGAAGTATATGAACAGAAACAGACTAGGAAGGGATATCCGTGAACAAATAAAAGGCCATGTGCGCTTACAGTACGAAAGCAGCTATGCTGAGGCAGCTGTTGTTCAAGAACTACCCATTTCTATTCGTGCAAAGGTAATAGGAGAAAGAAGGGCTTTCAGCTTCATTCTTGCATTCAGGGTCTCACACACACACACACACACTATTAGAATAACCACTGGAGATGTTCTTAATTTTTTTTCATACAGTGATAATTTATGTTTTCTTGTCTACTTCAGTATGCTTCCTTCCTGACTACTGTTTTTTCTTCAGTTTTGTACATGTGTTGAGATCTGAGGTCATTTTTGTTGGTTTGGCTATTGCAGTACCCTTATATTCTTTTGCCTTCAGACATTATTGCTGTCAAATTTGTGATAACTACACAGCTATGATGGATGTTATTTCTGCTGTTAAGCATGAAAAGTTAAAGAAGAGTTGTGCTTGTTTTTGACACATTTTGGATAATGGCATGACCCGTCAAAAAGTATCTGGACTCCCTGGATTTCTTTATGATGTAATGTACATAGAGTCCTTGCTGTGTCATGACTATGCTTAATTGGTGTTTTGTACAGCAACTATACAAATGTGTTGAATGATATTGTGTAACTTTTTTGAAATGCCCCAAAATCTGAATTTTACTTTAGTTTTCCAAATGATCAATTTTTTTCTTGCTTTCTCTGGTGCATATCAGCATACATACAAATACAGGTTCAGACTCTGTTTCTGACATGCGCTGTTGTGTGTTTGTGATAGCAACCCTCCCTTCTGCATACTGGGCACCTAAGCACCCATCATACTGAATGCACCTAAGTGCCGGTGTTTGGCTGTTAATTTTGTCCTTTTTTATATTTTCTTGTAATCTCAGGCTTATTTATGTTTTATAATGTTTATTTATGTATTTTATTTTATTTTGGCAGATATTAGTAGTTTTTATTAGGTTTTGGTTAATTTTCTGCCATTAGGGAAAGTTATGCTTATTTCGACGGGAAGTTATACCCCTTTGGTTGTATTTAAACTTCTCTTCTGAAATTAATAAAAAGGTCATAAGCTAAATCAAATTTGTGAGTTTCATTTAGGAGATTTTGGTTTTTGCTTTCCAACGAGCCAAAATCATAAGAGATTGCTAGTTCTCTCTTCCCACAATGAACAAGCACCATAGGTAGGAAGAAGAAAACTCCTATCTTTCCATCTCACTCCCTCCATTCTCACACAAGTTCTAGGACCACATGCCCCATAACAAGATCCATAACTAGGGAATAGTCACTTAAGATAGGTTGAATTGTGATCATAGAGAGGTAGATTTCCACTTAATTTAGATTGAGGAACAATAATGCATCCCCCATATCAAAGTATTGGATAGATCTCTTTTGCAGTTGCTTAAGTCAATGTGTGTCGTTTTAAAGCCTTTATTTGTGGATCTTTGATACTTTATTATATCTCCTTGTCTCTTCTTTTCTGCTAGAGCAGTAAGTTACGACATTTTGACTTTATGTTGATTCCAGGTATTAGGTTTTGTGTTTCTGTTGCTTTTGTGCCCTGTTGGTGTCTATGAAATATGGATTTTGAAGCTCCATTTTTCCTCTTGTAACTACTCATTTTGTGTAGCAGGTTAGATTACCTAATTTAAATGCTAGATCAATTTAAAATTTATCTGTTGTCAAAATTCATCTTAAGATTATGATACGAATTCCCACACTAATTAGATACCAGGCAGTTTGAAATGAGAAAAAAAAAAAGGAATAGAAGGAATAATAAAAAGTGCTATTGGAAGAATTAAAGTGAAGAATCTTGAGACAATAAAACTACCAATAACCAGTCCGTGTGGAGAGGACAAAGCTCCAAAATAACTAATTGAAATTCTGTATTCAAAAGCCAAGAGAAACAGTACACCCTTCTGGTATTTATAGACTCCTAACAGAAGGTTTAAACCTGACTAACAATCAATCCTAAAAATAAGGAACAACCTAGATTGCATTAACTACTAAATCTCCTAAAATCAAGGAATCAAATCTAACTAACCAAAATAAATATTAAAATAACAGAATAATATTAAAATAACAAAATAACAGGATGCAAATTAAATCAATTAAGTTGCTTGCTCCTTATCTTCACGCTTCCTCTTTCTAGAATAGGTCATCAGAATCTTATCAGATTATTTCTTTGAGATGTCATATATAGTTTGATTGCTCTGAGTCTGATCTTTTGTGAAGCAATTAGCTTATGTTTCAATTTCATGTCTTCAGAGAATGACATGATTTATTGCTCCCAACAATTTGGTTTCAATTTCATGACCTGATTGCTTTTACAGATATCCCAGACATTATATTTGCCATACATTGAAAAGGTTTCTCTGTTTAAGGGCTGCTCTTCAGAATTTATCAATCAGATTGTAAGTATTCTTTTCTTATAGCATTGAAACATAGAGATGAAACATTCATCAAATTATTTGTATTATTCCTTTTTGGATTAGATCTTCTATGTGCAACAAAAATCAGGCTTTACTTCTCTCATATAATTTACTAGTTAAAACTGAAACCAAGGGCAAGAACACTTTATCACTCCTTAAAACTTGACGAACGTACTTCTTTGTTGTATAGACATCAATAGGACATGACTTACTTGGCTTGGCTCCCAATAAACTGGAAATGGATATTAACCCAATTTCGAAATCGAGAAATTCTTTTATGCTAGTATCTTTCTACAATGCATTTTTTGCACTAGCAACTTGGGTTTGGCATTAATTCCATCTTTAAGTTTGAACTTTATTGCCGAATGAAAGTGACTAGTGCTACCTGTGTCTAATGAGCTGTATTTTATCACTTTTCCTTTTGGTTCTAGAATATTTTGCTTGTTGTCCTTCATTCATGGCATACTGTTGTTTATAACTTTGGCCCCTTTGATCTTTCAGGTTATTCGGCTCCATGAGGAATTCTTTCTCCCAGGGGAAGTGATAATGGAATGTGGAAATGTTGTAGACCAACTATACTTTGTCTGTCATGGTGTGCTGGTATATTTATGTATTTCTTATAGCCTGTACTGAAAATTTGTATTGTCAACTTTTTATAGCCTCTGAATCATTTAATTTAGAGACACAAAACTATTGATACATTTTTAGTCATGTGATACGTTAGACTCTGCTGAATTTTTTTACTTTATTTAGGTAGCATCACCTTAACAAATAATTCTGTGAACACCACTTTGAGAATCTTGTAAATTTGCTTAATCATATCATGAGCCGGTCATTGAATATACTCTTAGATTGGCTTAATTTTATGAAAATTTCAGACCATTTTGCTTTCAAATTTTAGTCCTTGAAAATTTTTCTCAGAAGATGGATTTCAACATGTTTGATTTATGTTTATTGAACACTAGAAGTTGTTTCTGTGCAGGAGGAAGTAGGTATAGGTGATGATGGATCTGAAGAGACTGTTTCCCTTCTACAACCTTACAGTTTATTTGGAGAAATCCCTGTTCTTTGTAACATTCCTCAGCCATATAGTGTTCGGGTTTGTGAACTATGTAGGCTTCTACGAATTGATAAACAATCATTCACATATATTCTTGACGTATACTTCTATGATGGGAGAAAAGTTTTAAACAACCTACTTGAGGTATAGACTGCTGTATATATTATCTCACCCCTCCCATCGTCTCTCTCCATTTGGCCCTTAGTTTGGTTGAGTAGAGTTCCTGATTTAAATAGAAATGAATTATGCTAATTACACATGGCATGGAAGTATGAAATTATGCATTTAAGGCTTATGTTTCTATTCTCTAGACAGCTAATATCATGTCATTGTTTCTGGCAATAAAACATTACCTAATTGGCAGGGAAAAGAATCTATTCGTTATAAGCAATTGGGGTCAGACATCACACTTCATATTGGGAAGCAAGAAGCTGAACTTGCTTTGAAAGTCAATAGTGCAGCTTTTCAAGGGGACCTGTATCAGCTAAAAGGTTTGGTTCGAGCTGGAGCCGATCCCAACAAGACTGATTATGATGGAAGGTCACCCTTGGTGAGGAATTACCACTTATTTAGATGTCTTGTAATTGATTAGTTTGTGATGTTTCTAAATTATTATTTTGGGTACCTTTTCCCCAAATCTTTCCTCTCTATTGCAATATCCCACTTATCTATTAAGCACCTAACACAGTCATTTATTATGATTTAGTCAAATTACCCCTCATATTAGTTTTACTGATTACATGCTAATTAAATGATACAGAATAGCAATAAAATAACGTGTTCATTGTCAACGTTGTCCTAAATGCCTTCATTAGTGTCATGTTTTTCATCATAAGCTAATAATAAATACCAAAGATGAGTTAAGGTTTCATAAATTGCTTTTAGGATGTTTAAGTCAATGTACATGATCAGTTTGTTATTTTCTTGCTAATTGTAAGATTTTCTATATCACATGATCAACACATGCTGAGTTAAAGTATTAAATGCAATACCTGGTTATAAGTTTGGATGCATTTTGATTATATTATAACTATTAACTGTGTGTTGTGCTGATATTGATAGAATGGGGAGAATGTTGCGATGAAGAGGTTTTGGGGGAAAGTGCAAATTCCCCAATTTATTTTTGACTTTTAGCTACTGAATTAAACCTGTATATAGTTCGTCTCCTTTCGTTTTTTATAGACATAATTCACGAGCCTTGCATAATGTATGTCTTCTTAGAATAATGGGTTATGTACTTCAGCCGTGAACAGATGGATATCTGTTGTTTCATTTGCTGCTCCTGAGTAGATCCAGGCTTTCATCTCATTAAGAAGGGAATAGTAATTACCAGAATGAAAATCAGAATAGGTTAATGGTATAAATGCCAAAGGCTATATATACTAAAAAATCTGATATGTCAAAGTAGAACTTTGTCGTTCATTGGTTGTATTAAGGACAATACTTGGGGAAAATTTTTTAGGTGTTTGCCATCAATGTGGAGGAAATTATTTGAAAAACAATCATTTAGTGCTGTTTCAATAAATATTCATTTATCATATTTTTATCAGAGACTCTGATGTAATCTAACTAACAGTACCGGAACACCCTTAGAAATGAAGATATTCTGATATGGGATTAATAGAAAATTCCACTGAAATGGAGATACAACAAGCAACACTCTGCCTACTGAAATGCAAACTCACAACACAATGCATACACTAACACTGACTTCAATATTACTCAGCAAACAACTCACATACCCAAATCACAGCTAACACAAGAACACAAAATTAACACACAAACTGGAAATACTAAGAACACTGATGAACACTCAAGGACACCGACACTCTAGCATTCGAGAGGCTAGACTCTCCCCACTACTCACCATTTAGAATCCCCCCTTCTCCTGTCCCTTCCCTCCCCATAATACTGCTCTTACCTCCACTCCTTCTCTCTCCTAACTCCGTACCAGCCAAAGGACAATTTCGTTATGCTACTCCTAAATTACTTCCCTACCCCTCCTGATTAGTTTTCTTCCTCCTAGTGTATGTTTTGAGCCCACTATCAGCATTTGGGCCCAATACATCATTACCTCCCTCCTCAAGATTCACCTTGTCCTCAAGGTGAAATGCTGGAAATTGTTCCCTGATGACTGTGGCTGCCTCCCATGTGTTATCCTCTTCTGGTAACTTGTCCCATTTAATCAGCACCTCTACTCTTCCATCCGCTAATTTTCTGGTTTTTCGTATGGCTTCTGGTGTAACTTTTAGCTCCAAATCCTCTGTCAAAAATTCCGGAAGGTTTTGCACTGCTGTAGTGGGATGTAGAGATAGCTTGAGTTGAGAAACATGGAACACTGGGTGAATTTTTGTGTATTGAGGTAATTCCAATCTATAGGCTACTGTGCCAATCTTCTGCAATATCTTGTAAGGACCATAGAACCGAGGGCTGAGTTTTTCATTCAGCTTTTTAGCCAAGGATTTTTGTTTGTATGGTTGAAGCTTGAGATAAACCCAATCCCCCTCTGAAAAGTGAACTTCCCTTCTATGCCTGTTAGCTTGAGTTTGCATCTGTTCTTGAGCTTTCACCAAATTCTCCTTGAGTTCCTTCAACACTTGATCTCGAGACTTGAGTTGTTCATTCACTGCATCCACCGAAGACTCACCTCCCTCAAATTTGAAAATAGTCGGTGGTTCTTTTCCATAAAGTGCTTTGAATGGTGACATCCCGATAGAGCGGTTATGTGAAGTATTGAACCAAAATTCTGCCCAACTCAGCCATTCCACCCACCGCTTAGGTTTGTAACTCGTGAAACACCTCAAATAAGACTCCAAACTCCTATTAACCACTTCGGTTTGTCCATCGGTTTGAGGATGATACCCTGAGCTGTAATTCAGCACTGTGCCTGACAATTTAAACAATTCTTTCCAGAAGTGGCTTAGGAAAATTCTATCCCTGTCAGACACTATAGTTTTAGGGAACCCATGCAATCTTACCACCTCTTTAATGAATTTGGCAGCCACTTCTGAAGCTGTAAAAGGGTGTGAGAGGGGTATGAAATGTGCATATTTGGAAAGTCTATCAACAACCACCATGATGACATCAAACCTTTGGGATTTGGGTAGTCCAGTGATAAAATCCATACTTATGTCCTCCCACACATGCTTAGGAATAGGAAGGGGCTGTAACAGCCCTGCTGGACTCAATGTCATGTATTTGTTTCTGTTGCACACATCACATTTTGACACATATTCTTGTATGTCCTTCCTCATTCCCTCCCAGTAAAATAAATTGGAGATTCTTTGATAAGTCTTGGAAGATCCAGCATGTCCTCCCAGGGGTGAATCATGGAACTCCTTTAATAGTAATGGTATCTTAGCTGAAGCTTTGGGCAGCACCAAATTTCCCTTGTACATAAGATGACCTTTATGCAAATGGTAGCCTTCTACTTCCTGCTGTCCAGAAATTAATTGCTGCATAATAGAGGAAAGTTTGGAATCTTGCTGAATTTCTTTTTCCCATTCATCCCAATCTTGCAATTGTATCAAGGACAAGCTATTAAACTCCTTGAATTCTCCTTTCCTAGATAAGGCATCGGCTACGCGATTTTCCTTGCCGGGTTTGTATTGTACCTCAAACTTGAATCCCATCAACTTCGCCACCCATTTTTGTTGATCTTCATCTATGATTCGTTGTTCCAACAAATACTTCAATGCCTTTTGATCGGTTCGGATGATAAAATAGTGTCCCAACAAGTAGCTCCTCCATTTTTTAACAGCAAACACAATTGCCATCAATTCCTTTTCATATACAGAGCTTTGTAAAGCTCTCCCTGAGAAAAGTTGGCCGTGGTAGGCTATGGGACGGCCTTGCTGCATCAACACTGCCCCTATTCCCTTGCCAGATGCATCGGCCTCAATGATAAAAGGCTGGAAAAAATCAGGCAATGCCAATGCCGGTGTAGTACTCATGGCTGCCTTTAATTCTTCAAATGCTTGTTGAGCCCTCTCATTCCATGTAAAAGCATCTTTCTTCAGTAAATCAGTAAGTGGGGCTGCAATTTTGCATAATTCTTCACAAATTTGCGATAGTATCCGGTTAGGCCCAAGAATCCCCTTAACGCCGTAAGATCTTTGGGAACCGGCCATTGCTCCATACTTTTTACTTTATTCGGATCAGCTTTGACCCCCTCTCCAGAAATTATGTGGCCAAGATACTCTAATTGTGACTGGCCAAAGATGCATTTTTTTGGATTAATCACCAATTGATGCTCCTTAAGGATTTGAAATACCACTTTTAAATGTGCCAAGTGAGTAATTAAATCCGGGCTGTACACAAGAATGTCATCGAAGAACACCAACACAAACTTCCTCAAACAGGCTTTAAAAATTTCATTCATCAAGAACTGAAAGGTGGAAGGGGCATTTGTTAAACCGAAAGGCATTACCATAAATTCATAGTGTCCTTCATGAGTTCGAAAAGCTGTCTTGTGCTCATCCCCCTCCTTCATTCGTATCTGATGGTACCCCGACTTCAAGTCTAGTTTGGAAAATGTGGTAGCCCCCCCAAGCTCATCTAACAGTTCATCGATTACTGGTATAGGGAACTTGTCGGGTATGGTGATTCCATTGAGGGCCCGATAATCCACACAAAATCTCCAAGAACCATCCTTCTTTCGCACTAATAACACCGGACTCGAATAGGGGCTGCAACTCGGTCTTATGATCCCGGCTGCCAACATCTCCTTCACTAGCTTTTCTATTTCATTTTTTTGGTAGTGAGGGTAGCGGTAGGGTCTTATGTTTGGTGGTTTTTCCCCCGGTAAAATTTGAATGGCATGGTCACGAAACCTGGTTGGTGGGAGTCCTGGTCTTCCCTCACAAACTTCTTTGAACTCTGTTAATAATTCTTGAATTTCCTGTGGTACAGATGAGGTGGTCTGTGATACTAGTGTCATGTCCCCAAACTCTAGCAGGAATGCTTCATCATCCTTTGATGTAGTTTTAATCATTGTTTTAAGGGTGATTTTTGAATCTGTCAGAGTTGGGTCTCCTTGAAGGCATACCCACTTTCCCTCTATGTTGATCTTCAAAGTAGACTTCTTCCAATCCACCCTTACCTCTCCTAGAGATTCCAACCAATCCACCCCTAACACTGCATCTGTTCCCCCCAGATCAAAAGGATAGAAGGATTGTTGCACCTTCACACCTTGCATTTCCATAGGTACATTGTGGCATACTCCAACTCCTCTGACATTGTACCCATCTCCCACTTGTACCTCAAACCTTGTAGATTTGTCTATGGGTATCTTCAAAGCTTCAACCAGCTCAGATGCAATAAAATTGTGTGAGGCTCCACTATCTATGAGTATGATCACGTCTTTGTCCTTCATCTTGCCCTTCAACCTCATGGTTTTGTTCCCAGTCCTACCCACCAGGGAATTCATTGTCAAAGCTAAAGGGGGTTCTGCATCTTCGATCCCTTCTTCTATCATTTCAGCTTCTACATCATCTAATTCTGAAGAATCTTCAGAGAGAATTAATAACTTCAATTCCCTTTTTTTACATTTGTGATTGGGCCCGAACTTTTCATCGCACCGGAAACACAGCCCGAGTTCACGTTTCCTGGCCATCTCTTCATCAGTGAGTCTCTTGTAGGTGCTGGATGAAGATGACGCGGAAGTACTTGGGCCCTTCTTGTTTTCAGGCCCATTCTTATTCTCGCTGGTTTTGTGTTGGGTTACTGTGACAGTGCTCTTGGGGGTGTCCGATGACTGGGCCAATCTAGTATATGGTTGGGCTCTGGGACCGACCCAACTAGAAGTGGAGCTCCTCCATCCCCTGGCCCATTTCACGTCCCTGACCCGGTCTACAACAGCATTCCTCTCCTCGATTCTTTGGGCGTGCTCCATCATCTCCGTGAGTGACGCGTACCTCTGCAAACGAAGGTCGGCTCTAATTTCCTCCTTCAAGCCATTCTTAAAAGCGCCGATGAGTACCTCCTCGGCTACACTTGGGATCGTCGCTGACAGAGCTTCGAAGCTCTCTCGGTATGCGCTCACCGTGGTCGACTGGCGAAGGGCCATCAAACCTTCGTATTCGTCTCCAGTCTGCGACGGGTGAAACCTTGCAACAAGCTCCCTCTTCAACTCCGACCAGGACTGCCATGGTCGTCGCGCCTCAGACCAGAGAAACCAATTGAGGGCCTTGCCGTCCATACATACAGTAGCTGCGTCGAGTTTGTCCTCTTCATCGAGGCCATTAATTCGAAAGTACCTCTCAGCTCTAAATATCCATCCCGTTGGGTCATTACCATCAAAAATTGGTAGCTCAAGGCGTCGGAACCTACCCGAGTCTCTCTCTTCTGTGCCACTGTTCTCCCTCTTCTCCATCGTGGTCGGGGTAGGAGATTGTTGAGTGTCTATCACGGCCTTGCCCCTTTCCTCAGTTCTTTGATTATTCCTCATCTCTGTGATGGTCTCTAGCATTAAATCTCGAATGGACACAAACTCTTGCTCCATATGAGCTATACCCTGCTCCAGGTTCGTCATCCGGGCATCCAACGCTTCAACTTTCTCGTCCATTCTCGTAGTGACCATTACCCAGAGGCCAAAATCAACCTCCTCTGATACCAATTGATGTAATCTAACTAACAGTACCGGAACACCCTTAGAAATGAAGATATTCTGATATGGGATTAATAGAAAATTCCACTGAAATGGAGATACAACAAGCAACACTCTCCCTACTGAAATGCAAACTCACAACACAATGCATACACTAACACTGACTTCAATATTACTCAGCAAACAACTCACATACCCAAATCACAGCTAACACAAGAACACAGAATTAACACACAAACTGGAAATACTAAGAACACTGATGAACACTCAAGGACACCGACACTCTAGCATTCGAGAGGCTAGACTCTCCCCACTACTCACCATTTAGAATCCCCCCTTCTCCTGTCCCTTCCCTCCCCATAATACTGCTCTTACCTCCACTCCTTCTCTCTCCTAACTCCGTACCAGCCAAAGGACAATTTCGTTATGCTACTCCTAAATTACTTCCCTACCCCTCCTGATTAGTTTTCTTCCTCCTAGTGTATGTTTTGAGCCCACTATAAGCATTTGGGCCCAATACATCAGACTCTGATACCAAACATTTAAAAATTGCATCCAAATTTGGTCCTTATATTAATTGGGTAGAACATTTTTCTATGTTTGCTATGATTTCATCTTTGGCAATTTGGCATCCTTGTCAAATTCATTGCGGTCCATTGGTCTTTTAAGTAACCCTTTTTTATTCGCATCGGGGTTGATTTGAGGAATTTGTATTGAAGAAACTTCCCTTAATTTACTATCTATTGCAGTAAATGAAACTCAGCTCAATTCTATTAACAGTGAAATCAGTTATTCTTTCACTTCAGATGCAGTAGTTTGCACTTTACACTTGAAAACTTTCATGTTTTTGTTGCTTGTGATTTAACTTTCTGTTAAAGGCATTCTGACATTCTGTTATAATTTAAAAAGTGTCTTCCTGCTGTGACCTTTCTTTTCTTTTTGGCCATAGCATCTTGCAGCATCTAGAGGATATGAAGATATCACACATTTCCTTATTCAGGAGGGTGTTGACATCAATATTAGAGGTATTTGTTTGACATGCAAAGGAATTTTTTTGAAAGAGAGAATCATTTTATGCTATGTTAAAAGAAAATGTGACATGTCTTGATTGAAAATTTTGACAGCAAAAATTTGAAAAAGAAAACTACACTTTAGTTTTGTCCCTAATCTTATTGCTATAGTACCTACCTATATATTAGTTCTGACATTGTGAACATATTTATTGTGGAAAATACGTATTAGATAATTTTGGGAACACACCGTTACTTGAAGCTGTTAAGAATGGACATGATCAAATTGCTTCCTTACTTGTCAGAGAAGGGGCCTCATTGAGGATAGAAAATGCGGGTAGTTTTCTATGTACAGCTGTTGCAATGGGTGATTCAGATTATCTTAAAAGGCTATTATCAAACGGCATGGATCCTAACACAAAAGATTATGATCTCCGAAGCCCTCTTCATGTTGCTGCAGCTGAAGATCTATACTTCCTGGCAAAGTTGCTGTTGGAAGCTGGGGCTAGTGTTTTCACCAAAGACAGGTGCAGTTGAACCACTCATTTTGCATGTTTATGCTGAAATGACTTGCATTTACAATTTGAGAACCATAGTTTTTTTTTTTTGAAAAGCAGAAAAAAAGGATAGTGCTAACTGTTTATTAAGAAGGCTGGACATAGAAATTTTTAGAGACATCACTTTCTGTAAACTAAATATGATATGATATTTACCTGGTCTAAGTTATATAGATATATTTTTTCTTCATTTTCCCCGGGGGTCTGCCTTGAGAAAATTGAGATTTAGGAGGTATTTTATTACAAGGCAAGGCTTAATGAAGGATTGGGTAGAATTTGAAACTAATGGTTGTTCACATTGGGTATAGACTAGGGTATTTGTCATACTACATACAAGGACTTTGAAATCTTGCATGTTAGCAACTAAATGAAGTTGAAAACTAGAGAAGTCCCACTGCTAGAAGGCTAATATCCTAACGGTATGCATTAAAAAACCAACGGGCCTAACTGTGTGTCCTTTAACACTAACATGAAGAATATCAAAAGAAAGCAAGGCAAGATATACAAGTAGCTTGCTAACCCAATGTAATTTCAACCTAATTTAACCTGAGCAGTATTATGAGCCTGCCAAACATAAAAAATATATACCATGTTTGTATGAACTTTTCTCATCAAACCTATCTTGGGATCAGAAATTCTATGAACGATAGCCTCAATATCTACTCCACTTATTGCTTCTAGCACACCTCACACAAGTCTCGGTCCTCCTGTATATAATGGGAGAAGTCTTCTACTCTGACATTGGTTATTAAATACCTAACAGAACTGCTAGCAGAATATAACTACTGAAAATATAACAGAAATACTAACTCCCATGCATCAAATTTGTTCTTGATTTCCTTGTTCCCTGCATCATAATGGTAGGAACCTTTGTTTTTCATGATGATCAAGGTATCAAAGCAGTTTCTATGAATATTGGTCTGTACAAATATTTTGTGGGATTTCCCCAAAGGGAGGGGCCGCTCTGTAAAAATATGGGGGAGCACCAGGTAAGAATTTGGTGACAAGTCCTAGTTGCCTCAATTTTAGTAGAAATTCTATGAGCCCTTTTAGAGGGCAACCAATGCCATTTATTTTCAATCTGATACTAACGGGGGTCTTAAAATGCTCGGAGCTGTAATAGTACCATATGATCTGGACATCTAGCCAGGGCCTATCTTCATTCATCATCTATCGAGCTTTTTCACCTGGAATATAGTGCATTGACATAGTCCTTCATCCAAGAAGAGAATAGAAGGACTACTCTAATGCTAAATATCAACAGATACAAGAATCCATTATTGTGCTTTAGTTCAGTATATCCTAAAGGAATAACCAGCAGTAATAACCTCCATCCCATTGATTTTTTCCCTCGTTTTATATTGTTGGAAAAATATCACATCCCTAATGACTGAAAGCAAGCTGGAGAGTGGGGACTTTTGTTCCCAAACCTCTCGCTGGCATCATGTAATTCTAGTAGTAATGGAATTACCTGCTATATGGTTTCAACTTCATATTTATCTCATTCTTATATTTTTTTTATATTTCCAATCCCAAGCATTTCCATTGTAATGGCACTCTGCTTGAAATGTTGGAGAGTGGCGTCCTATTATTGAGTAATGGGATGTGGATATAATTCTATATTCTCCTTGACAAAGAAAAATTCTGTTTGTTGCTCTTTCTTTCTCATTGTTACATTGAAGGGCCAAAGGGGGACTAAAAACTTTTTGTTATTTTTCATTGCACTGTAGATGGGGAAATACCCCACTTGATGAAGCTAGGATGTGTGGAAATAAGAAAATGAGGAAGCTACTAGAAGCAGCAAAGTCTACTCAGTTGTTGGAATTCCCAAATCCTTCCTCAGAATCAGGTACTAAATTAATTGTATCATTCTTCTTTCATTCAAAAGAACAGATAAAAACAATTTATGGACTTCTTTTCTTCTTCTTTTATTTTTATTTTTATTTATTTTATTTTTTTACTTCAACAGTCTAAGATCTTGGCATACTTAGTTTCTTGACATGATATCAAACCGAAAAATTTGACAGAAAGTATATATAAGCTATTCCATTTTTAGTTCCATCCTATGCATTGATGGGTGGTTAGTGATGGAACCAAAGTAAAATATTCAGTATTATTTACTAACAAAGCAAAGGATTACAGTGAATAACCCTTCCCAGGAGCCAAGCTCCTATAGCATACCCATACTCAGGTATTCTCTCTCCTCTCTCTGAAAGATTACTGTTCTGAAAAACTGAATATTCTCTCACCTCCCGAGACCACAGATATACCATCCCACTACTAACTAACTCTTAAGAAAATTACCAAAGTTGAGCCCAAGGCAGCCATAGGGACCAATTGCGTGGCTGGTTGGAGGCAAAGCATCTTAAGTATGATTCCAAACATCGATTGACTACTTCCGTCTGTCCATCAGTCTCTGGATGATATGATGAACTCATTTGCAAGGCTGTTCCCTGCAACTGAAAAATCTCCCTCCAAAACCCACTCACAAAAACAGGATCCCTGTCACTTAAGATTGATAAAGGAATACCATGCAATCTTACAATTTTTTTGATGAATACAGCAGCAATACTTTTGGCCGAATAAGGGTGTTTCAACAAAATGAAGTGAGCATATTTAGAAAGGCGGTCCATTACCACTAAAATTGCATCATGTCCTTTGGACTTGGGAAGTCCAGTAATGAAATCTAATGAAATTTCCTCCCAAATTCTCTCTGGGATAGATAATGGCTGTAACTATCCACTAGGCAAAGTTGCTGCACTTTTCATTTGTTGACATGTAGGACATGCTTGGACAAATTGCATCACTGTTTTCTTCATTCCAATCCAATACAGATTAGCAGCCAATCTCCTGTAAGTTCTCAAGTATCCTGAGTGACCCCCTAAAGTTGAAGAGTGAAATTCCTTTAACAATGTAGGAATTAGTTCTGACTTTGCAGGTATTACCAATCTCTCCTTAAAAAACAGCATCCCTGGTTAATTGATAGGAATTAATATGTTAGTGATGCTGGGGTGTTGTGCACTTCAAAATAAGCCTCTGCTCTTTGAATCCAACCCATCGGGTCTGTTCCATGGAATCTAGGAAGTTCAACCTTCTTCACCGAGACACGAGTCTTGAAATGAACCCAAACCCGATTGTCTCATCGTGTTTGTCACTGGCCTTTCTGCAGAAGAAGAACCCTCCACTGGCACAGGTCTTCCTTGGTCTCCTTCAACCCTTTTTCCTACTGTTCTCTCCATTTCTCTCTGAAACGTTTGCAGTAAATTTTCCTGCGACTGTTGCATCTTCTCAAACATAGATTTCTGCATCTCTAAATGAGAATGCTGCATTTCCATCAATGCAGCCCGGAAATCCCCTATGGTTGATTCCAATCCTTCCACCCGTGTACCAATCGCCTCCATTGCAGACAAACGAGCCTCCAAAGCCTCTCCCGTCGGTTTCGGTGGCATTTTGTATCCGGCAGGTCGGACCAATGATGGAACCAAAGTAAAATATTCAGTATTATTTACTAACAAAGCAAAGGATTACAGTGAATAACCCTTCCCAGGAGCCAAGCTCCTATAGCATACCCATACTCAGGTATTCTCTCTCCTCTCTCTGAAAGATTACTGCTCTGAAAAACTGAATATTCCCTCACCTCCCGAGACCACAGATATACCATCCCACTACTAACTAACTCTTAAAAAAATTACCTGTCTGCCCTCATTCCCTTTGTCCTTCTCTCATAGACTCTCTAGACTTTGGGCCTACTATCGTGGCCCGACACTCCAGCCTCACTAACATATTCATTCCTATCAGTTAGACACAACATAGTGACTTTAGTCTCATTAGCAGTAGTCACTCACAACTCACAGACATATATTATAGGAAAGCAATTGAAATTTCACAGAACTTTAACTCTGCAACTGCACTTCTGAAGGTTCAGTCTCCTGTTTTGAGGCCCACATAATAAATATAATTCATGCTGCCAGCCTATATTAGCTCGAATTGTGGAGTGTGAAGTGTAATTTGTAAGCAGTAAACTAAAAACTAAGGGTAACTGTTCTTGGGAATGTGCCATCATTGGAGTAACGTAGGGGGATAAATGTTTTATTCCATATTTTTTATCTAATGATTTTTTTCTTTTTGAAATTTTGGCTCACTAGAACATATGAACTTTATCACTGCCCTGGCCTACTCTACAGGTAAATAAACAAATGACCTATTTGTAAAAGATGTTCTGGTTTCTAGCCTGTGTTACTTTGAACAGTTGTTTTGTTTTTTCCTTTTTTTTTTTTTTGAGAAGACTAGAGCTAACAGATGGAAATATATATATATATATATATATCGACTTGGTACGGACTATTTTTAATTCAGAAAATAAAAATCTTCTTATGACTGCTTTGTCTAGGCCAACTGTAACAGTAATCTTAAGTTGAAGTTTTCTTTACCATTTACAGAGAAAATGCACGCAAAGAAATGTACAGTTTTCCCTTTCCACCCGTGGGATCCAAAAGAACATAAATTGTATGGAATTGTACTATGGATTCCACACACCATCGAAGAGCTTATAGAAAGAGCAGCAGAGCAGCTAGAATTTCCCGCTGATTCTTGTATTCTATCAGAAGATGCTGGTTTAATTACTGAAGTGGACATGATTAAGGATGGCCAGAAGCTGTATTTAATCCACAAAACAAAATAGAGATATATTTATATATTGTGGCTTTTGTATAACATATTTCGTATTTGTATAATTTTGTCTGCAATTATAGCCCTCACGAAATCCTCTGGAACCAACCAGCTCTATGGAGGGACCAAGGAACCCTTTGTCAAGGTGAAGTTACACACTGCTGCATTTCTGATGTTACATGCCACAAGAAATAGTCAGCACAATAGATAAATTTGTATTTTTGTAAAAATCCACCCTCTTGCTGTAAATCTGCCAGTGCCACATTGGCATTAGGTTATGAGCACAAGGTACATCTTTCTTGGGTAGTCTAAAATAATCATAGATATATAAACGTGTAAAAAGACTTCTCAATGAAATCTATTTCTGATATATTTTATATGTCCATTCATAATCGATTTAGTCTATTTAAGAATTTCTTTGTCACATTGTTTGAGTTCCCCTCTCCATTCAATTTCAACTCCAGTACAAAAATTAGCAGATCTTGCTTCAGACTTTGTCTATTTAAATTTTAAACATGCTATATTGCTATGGATGTTGCTGATAATAAACATTGGTTTTGACCTATTACTCATCTTCAGTGAGTTTATCAGACCAGAAAGAATTGACAATCGATTGAAGAACCATGTCAGCGGCCGTGTAGGGTGGGATAGTAGTGGAGCAGTGTAGTTATCGTTATTTTATGTAGTTAGTTTATTTCTTTACTGCAGTAATTAGTAATGATTTTTTTACGATCTGTAGTAGGTGTTTATTAATAGTTACTAGTTGTTAATTATTATATTACGTACCTGTTCTGTGTTAATGAAATCATCAGTTCAATGTTATCAAAAGTCTTGGTATATGAGTATTAGAGGTCTTGGTTTATTCTGTAATCTAAACCAATAAACACCAAAACAGGTGGAAAAAGAAATCAAAATTCTCTTCTCTTCCTAGTTCGAACCCTTGTGACCTGGAGGTAAAGTTGAGGGTGAACCTCGGCGCAACGATAAAGTTGCTGTTTTGTGACTTGGAGTTCACAGGTTTAAATTCTGGAAACAGCTTGTTCACTTACGAGGATTAGGTTGCGTATATCTACTCGCCCCAAACCCCACTAGGTGGGAGTCTAATGCACTGAGCATGCCTTTTTCCGAGTTCAAACCCTGCACCCTCTAATCTTTTAAGACCCATAGCAAGATCCTCTATCAGGGACCATAACAAACCATGGTTAATGCAACATCGATGCCATGTTGGCATGAGACACGGGTGACCGACATGAAAATACAACTATTGAAACTGAGCTCTTTGATTTTTACCAGGGATTTAAATTATCATTTAGGAATATTCATGTTGTAAGTTTATTCTATATTTTTCTTGATCTTTTGGCTAAGATCAAGTGTATTATTTGTTCTTATCAGTTGATGTTATAAGTTTATTTTAAGCAAAATTTCGTTGAGGTTTTATCACAGTTAAGCATTACTCATATCTTGAATTCACGGTGACTGAAGCTGTAGAGGAGATGATTAATGACGGAGGCAGGTTGAACCACTCATCGGACACTAAACAAATTTCTCAAATATCAGGTACAGTGGACAGAACTTATGAAATATTTGATGCATGCTTAAATCGATGCTGCAGAAGTTGCAGAATTCGAAAGCACATATTCAGAAACCCCTTCCCCAATATTTGCCATCATAAGATCAAGGTAGAGAACAGGCTTCAGTTGTACAGCTCCACACTCGATTGATTATATGAATATGGATCAGAGAGTACTCTTACATAGGGGTACACAAGGCCAGCCATTGTAGCAGCCAGTATTGACCATAGAAGTTTCTCTTACACTCAAACTACACACTTAAGGTTGACTTACGTGTTGAACTTGTCTAAAGTGCCTTTGGGCTTGGACATTAGCACTAGCAGGTGTTGCTGATGCAGCATCTTCTTCCTCAGCGATGATCATGCTGTCCCCAGAAGCTGCAGTAGACTGTGACTGAGAAGCAGCAGAAAAAAGTTGAGCTATTGACTCCATGAAGAAGCCTAAGAGGGGGAAGCATGAGCACAGAAGAACTCCTCCCAGTCTGATTTCATGGCTGATCGAAAGCTTTTGAGTGATGAGTTTAGCTCAAACTTGTTGGTGATTGAAGCAGGGGAGAGCGGTGAATTTATAGTGGAGCTCATTAGAGTGGCAAACAAGGCAGAGACAGGAAGCATCCTTCGTTCTTGTGAAGCCTACACCACCAATTAGGTAGGCATGTTAATCGATTGGATTGATTTTGTTACTTAGACTAACCAATTTGATCTAATTAGATGGGAAGAAGTTAAATTTAATTAATTTGATCATTTTATATAAAATTGAACCAATTCAATCTGGTTATAATCAGTTTAAATTGGATCGGATTATCTTTTTTTTTTAAGTATTTAATTTTTTTAATTAAACATTATACTTTTTTAATTTTGAAAATCTCAACAATTAAAGAAAAAAGGCATTTTCAAAATTCTGATGATGTCTAATGACTTGTCCATTGAGATTCTTTTACCCAAAAAAAAAAAGAAAAGCTTTTGTCTTTTCTCTCGTCTGATATCACAGGTCTAATGATAATGACTTGTTCACTAATTTGTGTTTTAAAGAATTTTATATCTAAATATATTAATCAAAAGATGTAAAATTATGATAATGTCTAATGACTTGTCCATTGAGATTCTTTTTTTTTTTAATATATATATGCGGCATTGTTCTTCAACACGTCGCGAACTCATAAAATAATATTAAACAATTCAAAGAACAAAAAGTACGGCATTGATTTATATACCTATTTCACGTGATATGATAAGCATATTTTATTAATCAATTAAATTGTGCTTAAGAAAAAGAACAAAAAGATGAACAAAAGATAGAGAGTTCAATCACTCACACACAATTTCCTTTTAATTTATTTTTATTATTAAAATTAACTTGATGCATTATATATATAATTTACTATAATAAAATTCCCGAAAATTGTTAGTATTAAATTAAAATAACATTACAGTTCTATATTAATAATAAATTTGGGCCTATAGGGCCATATCCATATGACGTGTGTATATTTCAGAATTTATGTATAAAATAAAATCTTTTGTGGTCATTATTATAAAAAAAATGCATAAAAAGTTTCTCTTTTCTAAGATTATAATACTTTTTAAATTCATTGTATACAAATAACATAATTTATAATGAAAATCTTCCACTTCTATAAACATAATAGCGCCACCATTATTCTTCTACACAAATACAAATAAAAATATTGTTAATATCTAAATTCATACATGTTTGGAAAACTAGTAGAAAGCTTTAAAATTAAGGTTTTAGAATAACTAAATGATGTTTGGTTCAAGATTTAAAATTAGAGTCTTTACATGATTGATTCTACTCAAATTTTGATTTGCTATGAAGTAACTTCAATTTGATTCTACCCAAACTTTAATTTGTCTAAAATCTAAGTTTTTCTAATTATTTTTCAAACAAATATTTCGTCGTTGTTAGACTTAGAAACAATTAAATAATTTTCATATTTTGTTGCCTCTGTTTAATCTTCTTTTTATGGGCAATAGTTCAAAGCTTAGGGTATGTCACCCACAAGTTGGTTATTACCTAAATGCAATGCCCTAATTTATTTTCAGGAACCCATTGATGTGGGAATTCTCCCAAACAACTTATTTTTTGCCAAATTAAGAAAGATTAGATATGCAAAACGTGTCCAACGATATGGAACTAGTCTAGATAATTGATTCTTTTTTGGGGGGACAAATAGAAATAATTTTCATTAGAAGCATTAAACTTGGGATACATAAGATATTACAGGACCTAGAAATAAATAATTACAGTTAAAATTTGGACTCAAGATAATAGGTACACAAATTTAGAACAACACACTCTAAAATAATACTTAAATCTTAATATAGAAGCAACACACTCTTAAATCAGGCGGATTAAGACTAATATTACTTGACCCAAAATAAAAACAAATCGATACATATTCAAGAAGCTGGCCTAAGCGGGCTGTAAGGCCCATAAACCAACCAAAACAGGCCAAAAAAACCTCCTCAGGCAGGTGAATGTGGGCCCTCTTTGCTGTATCATGTGCGCATGCATGCATGTATGGTGCTGGCTGTAATGTAAGGGCTGGATAACAAAGGGAAGCGAGATATGAATGTTGTGGATAACTCATCAATCATCATCGATCACTACATATGGTAACTCCATCCCGCTTTTTAATACACAACCAACAAATTAAATAATGATGGCTGATCTGACTACGAATTTAAACACTATTCCTTTATTCTATTCAAATGCTGTATACTTGTCAAATGTTTGCAGGATGGGCTTGTTTCTTAGACTTGAGTTTAAATTGGAATTGCATTCGGAGTTTCGATGTATAGAAAAGATTTGAAGTAAGGAGAAAAGGACGTATCGTGTATAGCTGTATAGAATTCATTGAATTTCACAAATTGTCACGTTATTGTGTTAATTAATTGCATTGCTGGGAATTATTGAAATAGTCAGAAGGGAGAGCTTGTATGATGAATGAGTTTTATTACTGGAGAAATGGGCATGCTACGTATGGACCATAATGTGAATGGAGGAAAGGAAAGGTTAGTTCTCAAATTCGTCTTCTCTCTCTCTCTCTCTCTCTCTCTCTCTCTCTCTCTCTCTCTCTCTCTCTCTCTCTCTCTCTC
This sequence comes from Biancaea sappan, assembly GCA_037074585.1. Lineage (NCBI taxonomy): Eukaryota > Viridiplantae > Streptophyta > Magnoliopsida > Fabales > Fabaceae > Biancaea > Biancaea sappan. The sequence goes on along the minus strand of CM073496.1, from coordinate 47,553,808 downwards.
TCTCTCTCTCTCTCTCTCTCTCTCTCTCTCTCTCTCTCTCTCTCTCTCTCTCTCTCTCTCTCTCTCTCTCTCTCTATATATATATATATATATTCCATATATATTTTTTATTGAAAATAAATTTATTTAATACACTATTAAACATTAAATACGAACACCTCTTTTAATAAATATTCAAATTTTGTTTTACTAGAAAACTAGTTTTTTTTGTTAGATCAAACATTTGTTAGTTTCCAAAATTGTATATGTATGCGTCTTTTATTCTCATTGCCCTCAATTTTTGGGATTACCTCAAATTGTGACATCTTTATCCAAATATGCAAGGTTGACCCAAAACTATTATTAATTCAAATTTCACCCCATAATGTGAAAATTAAAGTGTGTTTGGGGATTTGGACTTTGATGCATTTATCACTATTTTTGGCCCCCCACTAAATCGCTTCGATCATCTCAATTTCTTAAATAAAATTGATATAGTGCATTAGAAAAGAGATATAAATTAGAGAATGTGTTGAGTCTCATACACTACTCCCATAGAAGTTTGCATCATCTCATTTTTTAAAAAAATAATATAGTAATATTGGAGAAAGATAGAAAGCACACCTATACATGTGCCAACTCGTAAATTTATTTATTTTTAATGAACTCATACCAATTTTATTTTTTAGAATTGCCATACTTATTTTATATATATATATATATATATATATATATATATATATATATATATATATATTCGTTAAGCAATGGATAATTTTAACCTTTTTTTAATTACAAAAGAGACATTAAGTTCAGAGAAAGAGAAGTGAGAAAGAGATGTGGTAAAAATTGAACCTTTAACTATCAAAATCCTTTGAATATAATTTATGTCCAAGAGAAATATACTCCACTTGAGTTGAAATTTTTGGCCATGAACTTAACCTTGAAATTCTTAGAACAATGTTGTATCTTAATATCCAGATTAAGAACTGTTAGAAGAAGTAATAAAATGTTATTAACATTAAGCCTTATTAGGCCGTACGTAATAAGAAGCGTCAAATTGAGGGCTATGTCTCTCCGTAACACCAACCTGTAAAATCTTCAATCTAATAATTGTTGGGTATTTCGAGCGTCAAATTTTGCTTCCTGAGGCCCATAATGAACCCTAATTGTTCTGTTTAGACTATGAGTCACTCATAATGTAAGGTTGGCTCAAGGGTTCCACTCTTCCATCTTGAACCGCCGACGAAGGTGGCCGGAGATCACGTTTGATGGGCTCGATGGATTGGGCCTTCAAATAAATTCGAGCTTCAATCCCATTAAACAATTGAAGGGGAATGCCAATCCTATTTGGTTTCCCTTTTAACACTTAAATGGTTGGAAGAAGTCTATATCCCTTAAATTTAATGATTTAATGGGTAAAAAAAATAGTTTTTTTATAATTTATTTGTCTTTGCTGGAGGACATTTTGAAGGAGATCTCTTGGAGTGAACTCGACTCATGCCAATCATTGCCAATAATGTTAAAGGTCAATGTATTAAAAGATAAGTTCAAATGATTCCGTTTTAGAGAATCTTTAGGAATGACTTTCCTAGCTCACATTGGTCAGAGAACAATGTCCAACATATATATAACTATACCAACTCTGATGATTGTCCAATGCTGACACTCAAAATTCCATTTAATTGATTGGAATCAAGAAACAACGCTTTCAAACAAAGAAATTGAGATAGATATGAAATTGACCCTGCAATTTTGTTAGTTGTTACTAGACAAAATTAGCTCTTCTAGTGATTTAGCAGCACAAGAACCTCAGGGACTAGCTGATGGAACAACAAAAGAACCAAATTTAACTCTTTTAAAAAATTCAAAAGAACTAGTGATCTCGTTCGATTGAACTAGAATAATAGTTCAAAAAATAAAAAATAACAACAATAACAACAAAGCCTTATCTCACTAGGTGGGGTTGGTTACATGAATCACACGACATCATTGACCTCTATCAATAACTAACTCTTTAGGTATTTCATTTACCAGAAGATCTCGTTCAATAACTTCTCTAAGTATCCTTTTTGGTCTTTTTCGACCTTTTTTCACAGGGCTCCAAACCATCTGCTCGACTCTCCTTACTGGCGCTTCCAACGGTCTTCTTTGAACATGTTCAAACCACCTTAAACGGTTTTCAACCAATAGATGTCACTCTAACTCTACCTCGTATACGATCATTACGAATCATCTCTCTTCTTGTATGACCACACATCTAACGCAACATCTTCATCTCCATTTCTGCTACTCCAATTTTTTGTTCTTGTTATCCTTTCATTGCTCAACATTCAATCCTATATAAAATTGCTGGTCTTATAAGAGTACGATAAAACTTTTCTTTGAGCTTATCAGGTACTTTCTGATCACAAACAACTTCTGATGCTATTCTCCACTTCAACCACCCAGTTGTATCCTATGTGCCACATATCCAATAATTTTGCATTCATCTTGTATAACTGATCTCAGATATCTAAATTTTGACACTTGTGATACAACATGATCTCCAATTTTAACCTCTAACTCGTTTCTAGCTTGTCACTTATTAAACTTACAATGCATATATTCTGTCTTACTCCTACTCAGACGAAAACCCTTTGATTCCAAAGTAGCTCTCCATAACTCGAGTTTAAAATTAATCTCTTCCCTTGACTTTGCTATGAGAACAATATCATTTGCAAAAAACACGTATTTGGGAATTTCTTCTTAGATGTGTTTCGTCAGAATATTTAAAACCAAGTCAAACAAATAAGGGCTCAAAGATGATCCCTGATGTAGGCAAATCTTAATAGAGAAGTCTCTTGTCTCCTCTTTAGATGTTCTCACACTAGTTGTAACCCCCTCATACATATCTTTTATAGCTCTAATATACACAACCTATACACCTTTCTGTTCCAAGGCTTTCCACAACACTTCTCTTAGTACTCGATCATAAGCTTTTTTCAAATCAATAAATACTATATGCAAGTCTTTTTATTTACTCTGATATCTTTCCATCAACCCTCTTAGAAGATAAATAGTTTCTATAGTAGACCGCCTTGACATGAATCTAAATTGATTTTCAGAAATACCCGTCTTAATTCTTAACCTATGTTCAATCACTCTTTCCCGTAATTTTAGAGTGTGACTCATAAGCTTAATCCCTCGGTAGTTTGCGCAGTTCTTGATGTTTCCTTTATTTTTGTATATAAGCACTAAAGTGCTTTTTCTCCATTCCTCAGGCATTTTCTTGGACCTTAAAATCTCATTAAAGAGTTTAGTTAGCCATATAGTACCCTCATCCCCTAAACATTTCCAAACTTCAATAGGAATACCATCAGGACCAATGACTTTACCATTATCTATTCTTCTAAGAGCTTCCTTGACCTCATCAACCTTAATCCTGCAATAATATGCCAAATTTTATTCTCTCTCTAAGGCTGTTAAATCTTCCATATCACTAGTTGACCCTGCTCTATCATTAAAGAGTTTGTGAAAGTAACCCTGCAATTTGTTTTTAATATCTCCATCTGTAACAAAACCTTTCCTTCTTCATCCTTGACACATCTTACTTGATCCAAATCTTTAGATTTCCTTTCTCTAGTTCAAAGAACCAAATATTACCAAAAATCTGATTCAAAGAACCATATATTACTAGTAAATAAGAAAAAGATTAACTTACTTGTGTAGTTGACTGGTTGTGTCTGATGAAGAGTAGAATCAAGAGTAGAAGTAGAGAGTTGATTGAAGACTTAAAGTTCTAAAGAGTGGCAGCTGAAGATGGTAGTGCCCTCAACGGAGATATCAAAGGATGAGGATGAGATTTGTCCTGTGCAAATTTTGCAGAAGAAGTAGCACCCAAGGGTAGAGAATGAGAAGCACTAAGAAAAAATTATTAAAGAAATGATAGTGGATTGGGCATTTCGGGTTGGGTTCATCATGTCAGGAATCTCCGAACCCGCTAATCTTGGACCGTTAGTGGGTCGAGTTGAATTTTTCAATCTAACTCAACCCACCAATTTAACCAAAATCAATCTAAATATACAATTTGTGTTAGATTGATCAATTAACCCGACCTACTGCTGACTCTTAGAGAGATTGGAAGGAGCAAATGTGAGGTGTTCAAGCTTTTAAATTGGAGTTGAAAACTTTTTTTGGCGTAGGCATTTGGCATTAACTAGAAGCAGTAGGTAGAGGTTTGGTGATGTCCCATGATATGTTGTGATGGGTATTCTAATGGTCCCCTCAAAAGCCTCCTTGGGCTCCTTTGTAAATTAATTAACAGTCGACTCGTTATAGGTCAAAGATAAATGAGCCTTAAATTGAATGTTTAAGATTGCTCATAGGTCACTTTTTTTTTTTTGGTTTGTAATTTTTATATTTAAATAATCTAAATTTTTAAAAATTTTAGTAAAAAAATTCAATAATTTTTCATTAAAATACAATTTAATTGTACATATAAAACATTACTTCTCTAATATTTTTAAATAATCAATAACTTTCATTTTTCATTTTTTTAAAATTAACTATATTATATTTAAATTTAAAAATTTTATATTTATTTTTTAAAAAATTATAAAAATTTTCATATCCAAATTTAATATATTTATTGATTATAATATTATAAAATATATAAATATGATAAAGTATAATTATTTATACTAAATAATATAATTTTGTAAAACAAATAAATAAACAAGCTAACCCACGAGCCTCATAAACATAATCCATTTAAATCTATTTTTAAATAAACTTAATTTTTTGAACATATGTCCTATTTACGGGTGAGTCACTAGTCATTTTAACATTATTAAAATTAATTATCTTTTATTTTTATCCATTGCATCGTACACCGTGTGTGTGTCTATATATATATATATATATATATATATATATATATATATATATATATATATATATATATATATATTAATAACGCTAAATCTCTACTTGAAAAGTGGTGGCTGATGACGCAATGGACCAAAGTATATATTAAAATAAATTGCACAAAATTTTCTTGAATTTAGGAGTCAATATATTTTATTTCCCTTAACTTTTAAATTTGTCAAGATACTCTTTTTAATTTTCAGAGTTGTGTGAAAAACTTCCTTCGTTAGTATTATTATTAGTCAAACCGTTTTAGCAAAATAACGTGCAATTAAGTAAAATTTGTCCATACGTATTCAGAGGTGGTAGGGATATTTTAGTTATTTTTAGAAAACATCCATTTTATTTAGAGTTGAAATATTTTAGTTAGGAAAATGCGGTGATCAAACATAAGAGAAGAGCCATGAGGTGTGTGGAATATTAATATACATATGAAATAGGAAAGACAATCTAGGATTGGGCAAAAGCAGCGAGTTTGGTTTAATTTTTCAAAAGAATACCAATGCTGACCGTAACTTTCCCCATTCAGGATTAGATATATCATATATCATATATGGGAATGGGATACCTTAGCCTCCTTCCTTTATAATATTCCTCCTCCTCCCCACTGTTTCTTTCTTATTATTTAAATATTGCTAAGCCCGGAGATCAATTTTATTTAATTATATATATTGATGTGTAGACCGAGTTCTGATGCAATTAATGTTGAATAGAGGTGTTTTAATTAGAAGCAAATTGCAGCATATATAAATATATAATGTATTATGTATCCGAATAATATAAAGCGAAGCACGTGGGTAAATGTACAGGGACACGCTTGCACAAGCCCTGGGAAGGGGCTTATAGCAGCCTCTCCATCCTAATTTGTTCATGCATGCACCTCTATCTCTCTCTCTCTATATATATATATATATATGTATGTATATGTATTGTATTCCACTTGTTGCTTTTAGATTGATATGGAATTAAGCAGTCTCATTAACTTGGAATCTCACCTGTTCCTGGATTTGGTTGCTTCTCTAGTTTCATTTCAAAACCTTGCCTTTCCTTCAGAATGAGATCCAGGGTCTTCAGGTGACACCTACCATACTCTACTGCTTAATATGTCGTCTCGTCTATATATATATATATTCCAGTTTATACTAATGTGTTAATTGTTCATGTATATTCTTCTTCTCTTCGCTGATCCAATCTTATTATGTTGCTCGTGTACGTCTAACTGCAGGTGTTATTGTTGGACCGACTTTAATTTCTTCAGGCGCAGCAACGCAAGCAATCACAGTATAATCTGTAAGTACTTATTTGTAATAATTATGAGACATTCTTTTTCTAAAATATGCGTTGCAAGTAGACTTGAATTGTCAATTTTCCTTTAATCTTCCGTATCAATCTGATCATACATATGGTGGAAGTTAGATTGGTCATTCTTATAGTAAAGTAGAGGGTAAAGCGGCTCCTATATGTACTACATTAATTTGCAATATGCATAGCACTATACACTATTTTTTTTAACTTTAAAACCTAAAAGTTCTAATTATGTATATGTTTATCCTAATTATTTTGTAATCATGCTGCTTTTCAACAACATGCTGCATTTCAATTTTGTAGTCATTTCAACTTTAAAACGTATAGTTAGATTAGTCATTCTCGTAGTCGTGCTGCATTTCAATTTTATCCTAATTATTTTGCAATTATTTGTTTATATATATAATGCAACTAGTTTTGACTTAATAAATAAGGCTGTAGAAATACAAACGGCTACGTTTAATATTACTATAGTCTATATATTAAAATTCAATATCTTTAATCTTTTTTAATTTTTAGACTAATTGTGGTATAATAATAAAATAGTTTGAATATCTTATAGAAAATTTTAAAATTAGTCTTCTTGTTCTTATATGCCAAAACAAATTATATTAATGCTGTTTTCAAATTAAATGAACTCGACCTTTTATTTTGTACATTTAATAAATTTACTAGAAGATGGTGGAATTTTTGAGTATTTATCCAAATTATTACTCATCCAGGCTGGGGTAGTTTCCTATGATAAATGATTTCTTTTGGTACAATAAAGTATCAGATTTTTTTTTTTGGTTTGGGTGTAAAATGTCATTCAATATTCAGATATTTGAACAAATTATAAGAAAACTGTTATATACAAAAAAAATGTGCATATATAACTATTATTGATATTGTTTAGTTAATTTTATTGCTTGGTTCATATTATTTTATTATGTTTAATTTAATCTTTATAGCTTGAAATTTTGTAACTGAGTTCTTATAAATTTATAAATTTCAACATTTCGTTATATTTGTTGATCTGAACATCATGTACATATATTGACACTCTAAATATGTATAAACTTGTATTAAGTAATTTGGATGAGTTAAGTTGAATCATATATATTTAAAATGTTAAATAATTATATATATATATATATATATATATATATATATATATATATTAAATGTGTTTGGTAAGTTAAATAAGTTAGTTTATAGTTTATTTGACTAGTTTATAGTTTATTTGACCAAATTAAAAGTGTTTAGTACACAAATTTATTTGAATAGTTTATAATTTTTTTTATAAAACGTTACTTTGAATAACTTATAGTTTATAATTGATAGCTTTTATATTTTTTTATTATTATTTTTTTATTAAAATTCTAACATTATCCTACTCACAAACCGTAACACAGTTTCTTTTTCTCCAAGTTTTTTTTGCACACCCGTAATACAATATTGCTAATCTATTATGTGATGATAGATGATATGTTTATTTTATTTTATTTTAGAAGTACATAATGAAATTTAATTATTAACAAAAAAAAAGATAAGTATAACACTGGGATAACATAATAAATGATATTATTTTGGTACCTTAAATATTTATTTTAATTATTACACTATTTGCACTATTTATTTTAATTTTTAATAATTTTTTATCTTTAAACAAAATATTATAATAGTTCAAATTAACTAAAAAAAGACTTAAAATTATAATTACATAAAATATTGTTTTGTCTAAAAATAAAATATGTGTAAAATATTATATAAGTATGTACTTTTATGTTATTTTATATTTATCAACTAATTTAATAGCTAATTTTATCAAATATTTATAATTAATAAGCTTGCTTAATAATTTTAACTTTTAGTTAAAAATTAACTTTTAAGTTTTCAAACAACTTACCAGCTATTTTTGTTAAACATAGACATAAAGACTTTAAACTTTTTTTAAAAAAAAATTAATTAGGCAGCAGTTTACAGAATATTATAAATTTAGAAATACCAATTTTTATGCGTAAGTTTTAGTATGTCTTAATCGTCTTCCGTATTTATGGGTTCTTGACTTTCTGTTCATTTTGTTCAAATCACCACTCTTCTGTTCCGTCCAACGCAGACTTTTGTATTCCCATATTTCCAGTTTGGACACTGTCATCACTAATTAGTAATTAATTAAACCTTTCTTATTTTCCCTCTTTCTTCCTCTACCTCGGCCCATTTTAAGTCTGAAACCCTAATTTTCACCCATACAAAATCCCTTCTTCTTCTTCTTCTTCCCTCTCTTTGGGAAATCAATGTCTCCGGATCTGAAACTTTTACGTGATATTACATATCCCATTAATTAATACTTGTCTGTCTTGCAGATGAAATTATTTCTAACAACTTTGATGGAGGACAAAATATGCATCCGAATCGGATATGAGAGGTAAATACGATTCCTTTTATACAATTGTTGGACGACGCTGTTAAAGAAACGGGAATTAATTTCCCTATAGATTTAATTAATGGTAATTCGTATCACTGAATCTGTCTAGCTATAGATTCAGAGGTGACTGGTTATAATTAGCTGTATATAAATTACTGATTATCTGAAAACTGCTCTTCCCTTATGATGGTACCCCGAGAAAATGCAAAAAATAAAATGCCGAACATCTTAGAAGTAGTACGTATCTCATTAATCTTATATTCAAAGATGTGTACTAAATGTATTATTAGTGCATGATTATTTCAAAAATATGTTGTTTATTCTTAATATATATGCCATTTTAATTTGTCATATTCATATATAACCTTATCTTCATTTTGAGGGAGAGTTTCATCTTCTGTATTTTGCCCCTCTGCATTCTAATCTTACGGTTTACATGTATGCAAGGTAGAAATTAGAAATATAATGATTCAAGTCTTTTTTCTTAACTTTTATATTTTTTAAATTTCCAAACTATACGTGTGTGTGTGTGTGTCGAAGCTTTTATTTATTTATTTATTTGTATCATAGAAAACAATAAAAGATAAAGGATTCACCTTTCCACTTATTGTCTCTATTACATGACCTTGTCATCTGACTTGAGCTTTTTAATTTGTAGTAATTTGATTATGTGTGGTTCTTCCACATCTTTTGATTTCTCAAAACACCAGAAGTGAATGCTTTCGGTGAAAGTTTCCCCACCAAAAACGATGATTTCATCATATAAATAAAGTATATTCTACTGTGTAATTAATGTTGTCATGACCGACTATGACCAAATATATTACTAGGCTTTTGCCAAAGATTCTTATATTTATGTTTCCTTCTATATTTTGGAGAAATTAGCACTTTTTGGCTTTTTGATATATAGTTTCTGTCATTATTATTTGGATAAAACTTTCATTCAATTGAAATATCATGTAATTAAATGATGCCCAGCACATATGCCATCGCCTTATATCAATTCATATAAAGAAAGGCAGTTGCAACCTGCAAGGAGGTAGAATAGTTGAATGTGTTGATGATGATCATGATTAACACTATATATTTCAATTAAATGTAAAGCCTTTGACATATATATGTGTGTGGATTAGTTTTGTCCTTCAATGCTATACTAAATAATTTGTTTCACTTCTGAATTTGGTTTCTGAGGAGATTTGAAATGTGGAATTTGATTATTTTTTGGTTTAAAATTTCTGAGGGGAAAGCAAAGATACCATTCTCGTGTGTGTATATATATATATATATTTCAAGCTCTTGGATGATAAATTGTAGACAAACATAACCATCAGGCACCAAATAACTAGGTACGTAGGCTGTGGTAACTAATTATTGAACTAGTTATTATATATCAAGCCATAAGAGTCTTAATTTCGATGTTGCTTTATATATAGTGTATATATATGTCTCAAACTTCCCACCACATTAACAACTTCCAAGTTAGACTGTTAATTTTACTTTCCATTCTTGGACAGTAACAAAGTTATCATTTTTTTTTGTTTGGTTTAAGTTATCATTATTTAGATAATTGAAACTATAATTATAATCAATTATAACATTTAATGCTCTAATCATGATAGTTTTTTATTTTTCAGGTATGAGATGCATTATTTGAATTTAGAAGAGTAATATTACATTTAGAATCATTAATGATCGTCCTAAATTATTTTCTGATTGATTTTTTCATCTTGATGGATAGATATCAAGTACTCTATATCTATATCTTCATATACTAAAGCCAATTTATTGCAACACACACACACACACACACATATGTATATGCCTCCTGCGGAACATATAAAAAAACATGTTGCATGTGTAATTTCTTCTTAATTAACCCTGAGAAGTAGTAGTGTACATCCATTTATGGTTATCTACTGTGTATGTTCCTGAAACTGTATATTTTCTATAAATGCAAGATAAATAATTTTATTTCAGAAATAAATTGGAGTTTATTAAAACCTAATAATGGAATGAATGCAATTAAAATGGGAACAGAGGATATTGGTTGGTAAACGTTATAAGTTAAGAAAAAAGAAAAGTTTTGTTAGTGACACAATTATTTATACTATTTTTTTTTTCAATTTTAGTGTGTCCAAATGTATGCAATTGGATGTGCGCGTAAGAATGTAACTGAAAATTTAAAAAAAAAAAAATTCAGCTTTATTTTTAGTTACATCGTTCCAGGGAGGTCCAATTTGCTGGAAAAGTTACGATATTATGTGTACGGTTTTCAAACCTCTAATTCCTATGGGCCTTTGCATATTTAGTTATTCCGTACACTCAGAGACGGATAACATTTTTATTCCGGTTTTGCCACTACAGGTATCGCTCACAAAACCTAACTCGCGGCTCGCCTTCTATTTCCCTCTCTATCTTCTTCCTCTGAAACCCTATCTTTCATTCACATTCCACACAGAGCCCCCTCTTCATATATAACGCAATATTTTGCTGATTTCACAGTTCATATATATATATATATATATATATACTTCGACTGGGTTATGATCTGATTTCAGATTTTAGCTATCTTCTTTGCTCTGCTGAAGGAAAATATCCCGGCGAAATTAGATGATGGACACAGCGGATCTACATTCAGAGGTATGTGAATTGTTTTCTTTTATTTTTCTGTTTCTTGGAGAGAAATTTTTTGATTCCCTGGCAATTCTGGTATGAAGATTTTTTTCGTTATCCATGAGAAACGAGAAAGTTTCAAATTGTTGTTGGTTGCTAGGAATGGGAGGAATTGTTCGTTTAATTTCGAATGTGGAAAAAAAAAATGTAATCTGCCTGTATGTATATGTTATGTTGGGCTTCTCTTACTGAGTTCAATTCCTTTTAGATTGCCCTCTCAAATGTTGCCTATACATGTTCGCACGTTAACTTCTTTTATTTTATTCTTGCCTATTATTTACAGTGTCGATAAGATGAAAAATTAGCAAACCTGTAGCAGTTTTACTTTCTAAATTCTCATTGTAGGGAGTTGCTTAAAATTATATATTATTTTGTATCATTTCAATATGATCAGAATTATTAAATATCTTTGACATATATATGTATATATAATCCCCAAACATTCAATTTTAACTGTTTAACATGGGTAACCTTTAATTAATTGTTATTGCTCATCATATATCTAACCCTTGGGATTTTCTCGTGTGTGCTGTTCGAGCATTCTTTTCTGCTTCGTGGATCTGTTGTATAGCAAATTTGAATGATAAATAAGTATTAACTTATAAAAGATATATAAGCGAGGTATATGTGCAGTTAAATTTTCTACATGCTGATGGTCAAATCACAATTATTTATTTATTGTTATCATGACGAGCAACAATTAAAGTTTGCCCATGTTAATAAACCTGATGTGCTCATCAAGTTTAAGGACATTTCTCTATAATTTCTAATATATAAGTACTGCAATCACAACTACGAAATTAAATCATGGCATCACCTTTCTTTGATTCCTGTATATGTTATTGCTCATATAAGATTTTTCTGGCTATTATGGTTGAAAAATTCATATGTGATTTGGTAAATTAAAATTAAAAAAAAAAAAAGAAAAGGGTGTCGAGAAAGGGCACAAAGCGATGTATGAGATGAGAGCTAGTTGAATTACCATATGTTGTCCTTATCTGATTCTCTGTAATTGAATATGTGATGTGTTTTGTAGTTGTATACGTAATCGTACTGATGGAGAAATGTTTGTTCGAACTTGAACTAGTCACTAATCATGAATTGAAAAAGAAATTTGAGAATGCGAATCTGCTGTGCACACTGCATAGAGTCGAGACTGTCATTACTTTATTTTCACTCATCACTTTTTATTGAGTTTTTGATTTGGTCCTCTATGTTTCTAAAGAAGGCTCCAGTAGATTTTTCCCCCTAATAAAGTCTTCTGCTGTCACTTTAGTGAGCTATTTTTCCTTCGTTTCTGGATGTGTTTGGTATATATTGTGCTATTTTCATTAATTAATTATTGTTTTTTAATTTAAAACAATTATTTTTTTCTGTGTTTGGTATATGAACTTTCTTTTATAATGTTGTAATGATGACAATGGAAGGATCATGATTCGTTTTCTGTGAGAACAAAAATTAATAATTTCTATACTTCGGATGTTTGAAGTTAGTCCGTACGTATTCGCTGTAGATTCTTTTGTTCTGGCAAAGTATTACTTCTCCCCCTTCTTGCAGCATAAAAATTATGTGTAAAGCGAAATGGGGAATAAATAAATTCTAGCTTTTCTCTTTTATCTTTTCTTAAACAATTCAGTTCGTCTATATATACAACCGCGAATATTTACAACACTTGCATGTTGCAAAATTAATCCATCCTATTCCCTGAGGTCTTGTATTTTTCTTTTGTTTTTGGAAGAAGCACGTCAAAACACATTTAAGAGCCAAACTAGCCATGAGTCAGTTTTGATCTGTTGTCAAGTATAAACATAGAAAGGACACAGTGAATGAAAGCCCTAAAACATAATGAAATGACGCTTGAAGTATGAAATAGAGGTAATTAAGGTGAAAAGTTTAATTCACTTCATAACTCATCTTATCATATATATGATGATCATATAGTTATATAACTTGTATATATTATGTTTACTTAAAATTAAGGATGAAAATCTTCGTGGCAGTGGACGCTTGGAAAGGAAATGAGAAGATCTGAAAACGGTTTTGTATTCAAATTAGATATAACAACTGCCGGATTCAAATCAAGTGACACTAGGCAGGAAGAAATTAAGAGATGTCCAAATTAAGGATTCAGATTTGGTGTCAAATTGAAAACGTGAGCGACATTTTGTAATTTCTTACCCAAGTGGTGGAAGCCGATCATGAAACATAAGGAATTAATACATAAAGAAGTAAATGGAGTAATTAACAAAAAGTAGTAAACGCGAGAGACAAAGACGAAACATGAAATATAATGATGAAGTGTTATACTAGTGGAGCATCAGAAGAGAAGAATAAAGTGAATTGCAGAAACAACGAAAGGTATATTAGGAAGGTAGGTAGAGAGGGGTTGGATGAGGATGGGAGATGGAGAGAAGGTGGTCAAGATAGTCAGGCCCCAAATCTTGGAGCACCACCACGTCAGCGTCTGATTGGTGCTTGGGCTTGTGTTTCCGAGGCTTGACGGTGAGCCTGCGGTGGATGTAGTGTTTGTGCTTGAGCTGCAGCGCAGGGGATGGCCCCCTTCTGCTGCTGCTGCTGCTGCTGCACCCTCCTGCTGCGGAATCATAGCCCATGCCTTGCAGGGAGTGCCTCACTGTTTCCACCGCAAAATTCAGCACAGCAGAGGAACCTCTCATGCAAAACGCAGCCTGATCGTACGCCAATGCCGCTTCCTCTGCACTCTCGAAGGTTCCCAGCCACACCCGAGCCCCGTTCCTGGTGGTGTCTCTGATCTCCGCCGCATATTTCCCCCACGGCCTCCTCCTCACTCCTATGTATGCCTTTTCTTCTTTACTATTGTTACTACTACTCCTCCTCCTCCTACCTTCCTTATCTGTCACCATGTCGAAGGAGAGACAGTCCAGGTCCTGCACTGACTCCTCAATCTCCAACAACTTATGATCTGAACAGTACTCTTCCTCCCACATCTCCCAGTAATGATCTGATGATTCTTCCCACCCACTCCAATTCATCATGCCAATGCTTGGATCCATCTCACATATTTGCCTGCTCGCTCTCTCATCACTCCCTCCCTTCATCTCTCATGACATCTATCTTCTGCTTTTCCCTCCTATTTATAGCCCTAATCACCCTCTCTCTCTCATCGATCTATCTTATATATAACTCTATTATTCTATTCTAGGTTCATGTGCTTACAAAATTATAAATTATATTTAATTATTTATTCTCATCACCCATCGATTCATGCTTAGCCGATATCTTATTTGATCAAGCAGATCGTCTGATCAGATATAATTAACTTGTCAATATCAATCAAAGAATCTTACATAGTTAAACAGAAGATTCAAGTTACATACTCTAACACAACTCATGCTCTTCTCCATTTGTACAATTTAGTTATTTGTCCATTCCATAATTACGCCAAACCCCGCTTCTCTGTCTTCAATATAAATTAGTTAGTGTCCATTATCTTAATTATACTTTTTTTCTCTATTTTTTATATTCAAACTAATTAGGTTAGAATTTATCCTATTCGCTTTTCATATATTCTCTCTTCAAACACCTTTGCTGAATTCATAATTACAAGTCCCCTCTTAATAAATTACATCACATCTTTAATTATAGCTTAGCTTTGTAAGAAACTGGTTAGGTTATGTATTTAGTTTGCCAATGTTGCTTTTTCTTTTCTTTATTTTTTTTAAAGATAAAATTTAAGTACAACTTTTTATATATTTGTCATCATATTTTCTAAGTAGAAATATATATACACCATTCTCTAATTAAAATAAGATGAATTTATAATATTTAAAACTAAACTTTTTAA
The DNA here is from genome assembly GCA_037074585.1 of Biancaea sappan. NCBI lineage: Eukaryota > Viridiplantae > Streptophyta > Magnoliopsida > Fabales > Fabaceae > Biancaea > Biancaea sappan. The sequence continues at coordinate 47,538,713 of CM073496.1, read as the reverse complement.
GCATGTTTTATTTTAGTAGAAATTCTAATAGCAAAAATGTAGGAATAAGTCTTTTTTTTTTTTAAACCTTCTCATGAATGTCATAGCGTTTGATTTTGTAAGTCATTAAATTTATTTAATCGCCCAGATATTTATCGCTTTCTCGTATTTATTTTTGTTGCTTTTCAATGACATGTTTTTTTGATGTGTGAAGATAATAATATCCTTTATCCAATTTTCATCTTGCGAGAGCAAGTCCTTTTCATTAGACGTTCCATTTGTTTTTCTTATTTAAAAAAATTCTTATAATAAAAAATAGAGTAAATATTACACTCTTCTTTAAAATTATTGGTCTTTCCATCTATTTTTAAAATATGTATTTATCTCTCTTTTAATTATAAAATACAAACATTTTAGGTTAATTTTATATTTATTGTTTATTAAAGTCCATTGTAATATTTTTTTTTTAACGATTGGTAACTTAATACACATAATTTTTTATTATGTAAATTAAAATCATCAGTTTTTAATTTACATAGTGTAATATCCTTCTTTGCATATACAAACATTTTAGGTTAATTTTATATTTATTGTTTATTAAAGTCCATTGTAATATTTTTTTTTTAACGATTGGTAACTTAATACACATAATTTTTTATTATGTAAATTAAAATCATCAGTTTTTAATTTACATAGTGTAATATCCTTCTTTGCATGAATCCATAATAAGATATCAGAAATATTTATTTTCTTATAAAAAGATAGTCAATATATACTTAGGTAAACGAATCATATTTTAGTAACATTAAAGTATGGTTTAAATTACTGAGCATAAAAAATAGCATATAAAAAACTTTCTCAACAAAAAATATAATATTAGATTAAAATATATCAATTTTATAGTTAAAGGAAAGAAAAATGCATTTTTTAAAGGTAGAGAGAACAAATGTATAAATTTAAATACTTATAAAAGAAGGAAGTGTAATTTATTCTTTAAAAAAATAATAAATTAAAAAAATTCTTCCTATTTGGCCTTAACATTATATATATAAATATAAATCAACAAACAATTATTTGCTTTGTGCTTAAACATATGACGGACGAGAATTAGGAAGAAGTATTTAGTACGTACAACCAACAGTCACAAACTCAATTAACCGATATATATTCATATAATAATTATAATAAAGCCTCTGAAACATCATTTTTAGAGAATGACATTGAAAGAAAAGTGAGAACTAGATTATTTAATATTTAGTATTCTTGATTTGATCTTTTAATAATCTTTAAAAAGATTACTCTCCTTTCAGTTCTAACTTTTTTAGATATAACATTTCAATTTTACCCCCAAGACACCTTTTAATCAAAATGGTTTCTTAAACAAATTGGGGCTTTTTGATTAAAAAATGAATAAAGACATTTGGATAAGTCTACGTACATACATACATATTATATATATATATATATATATATATATGGTGAGAGGAGTGCTCCAATATGAGAGGTGTGAGAAGAAAATAATCACTTACATTATAAATAAATTGTTTAAATTAATGCAAACTCTATTCATGCAAAAATATAAAATTATTAATTTATATTCATAAATTATGCATCAATTTAAATCATTGATTTGTGATTTAATGATAGTCATCTTCTCCTCCCACCTTTTATATTAGAATACTACTCTTACTAAATATGTCCTATAATATATATTAGTTAGCTGCCACATGGAGTTCCAATTTTATCAAATTGAACTAACATTTTGATTGAGAAAAAAAATATTTAAAGAATAAACTGAGAGATTTTAACTTTTGAGTTTTGAGAACCAAATTTAGAGGAGGTCAGACTTTTAAATATTAAAGTGAAAGATTTTTTTTGAAGGACCAATTTAAGAGAAGAATAATTATTGAATAGTTGAATAAAAAATAATATTTTATAAAGATAAGAATACTAAAGTGTACCTAAATATCAATTGATTTTTTTTCAATATATATACTTAATTTAATTGGTTTTTATTTCAATATATATACTTAATTTAATTAGTTTTTATTTAAATAATTATATTTATTTTATAATTGCAATGAAGTTAGATCCAAACACAGCCTCCAACACATGGTCCTTGACCTCACGGGCTCACACCCACAGCCCACGTGTCTCTCCTCATAACACTGTTTTTATATTGCGAATGCCTTTAAATATTTCTCGAATAATGGTATGTGATGCCTGACATTTCCATTATTTTATTTTATTCATATTTTATTGATTTTTTTTAGAATATCTAAAGCTTTCATAAAAAGAAAAAATATTATTATATTGGTCTCTAAAATATATCGTTATTTTAATTTGATTTTTGAAAATCATTTTCTCAGTTTGTAAAATTGATTTTAAACAATGAAAAATTTAATATTTAAAAATGATAAAATTGTCAATTGAATAATAAAAAAGATTAAAATGAAGACATATGCAATTTTTTGGAAACTAAATTAAAATGCTTGATATATATTTTAAATATCAAATTAAAATAATTTTTGAAGCACTTAATTTACTCAAAGAAATAATAATAAAGCATATTGCAAGACACACGAGCGGAAATCAGTTGTACAAATAATGATATATATTATTTAATAATCATTGACTATTTTGATATATATATATATATATATATATATATTTAAATGTGTATTATATTTTTACTTACAAATTAATGAAGTGGATATTTCTTTTGTACGTCGTGATACCAAATTAGTTATACATAAACCAAAATCTTTTTGAAAAATAAAAAATATCAGCAAATGATATTAGATAATTCTATAAAGAGTTTAGTCTTTTACAATATTAAAGTTTTTATTGTTAAATTATTTTAAAATTTATGTATATAATAGGTAAAAAAATATTTTACATAAATTTTAAAATAATACACGTTGTTACATATATTTACGTATATGTAAAGTTATGGAGGTTCATATTCTACACCTTAAGATGTATATGTAAAGTTATAGACGTTAATACATATATTTACGCATGTAAGAGCAATCATGTGCAATTATCTTTTTGGTAAAGCAATGACAATTTACTTATTGTATCGAGGTATAAAATATAAACATGGGAATTGGGATGACCAATGACCATGAAGGGAGGAGTATCAAATGTGTATATATATATATATATATATATATATATATATATATATATATATATATATATATATATATATATATATATATATATGTATAACAGGAAAGTGGTTAAGGCGTGAGGGAAAGAGAGATACATATGAGAAATTAAGAGAGATAAGACAATGGTTGTGATTGGTTTGTAAATAAATTATAATTTATTCAACTAACCTATAAATTTGTTAAAATCATTTGATAAATAAGTTTATTTTAATAATTTATAATTTATTTTAAAATATTATTTTAAATAACTTATAATTTTTTATTTTTTATTCTTATTTTATTCTTATTATTTTTTCATAATACTCATTATATTTATACCTCTAAGTTTATTATAACTTAAATTTTTAAATTTCTCATTTGTTTGTGAATAATTTTTATCTTTATTTTTTTATTAAATTTTTATCTTTAATTAAATTTATATATAAAATATATTATTATTATTATAAAAATATATAAATATATTACATATAATAATTTTAAAATTACAAATTGATATGCATTATTTTACGATTATAAAATATATATCATTTTATATTTTTTAGTCATTTCAATCGTTACTTTTATCAAATACTTTTAATTTAATAAAATAACTTATAAGTTTTCAGTTTTCAACTATTAATTTTCAGTTAAAAATTAGATTTAAAGTTTTCAGCTAGTTTATAAATTAATTTTATCAGATATAGCCAATAGAACTTTAAAAGGTTCAATTTTTTAATTATTAAAATATCTTTAAAAAATTTGTATAAAATAACTTTTTTTAACGATTAAAAAGCTGAACTGATTAATAAATCAAGATCTCCATTGTTTTATCCAATTTGAGAATTGAGAAATGATGTTGGTCATTGGTTGTCCACGTGGGACCAACTGCCTAAGTAAGAATCAAAGGAACACATAGCAGACTTTAGGGCAGGAAAAGCACATAATATTATATATATATATATATATATATATATATATATATATAATATATTTGTTATACTAAATATAGTTTGTGTTTGATTGGTCCATGATTGCCACATTAGTTTATAATGTGACAAATGAAGTGTCAAGAAGACAAAACTGAAACAGGACTGACATTTTTAAAGCATTAAGTGATAGATTATGAGTAATCAGATATCGTTAAAAATTGATAAGAGGAAGCGGGATCGATCAGTCATGGAATTATTAACCAAATTAAGATTCTATAAATTGGCATTAACAATATTAAAGTCGTAATAAAGAATGCGCCACTTGCTTCTATATAATGTAAGCCTCCTTTTATAGATCCCACCAGCTTGTATACGCTGGTCTTCCGCATCTTAAATTCATAAATTTGTGTTCGTTAGGTTGAAGATGGCGCTTTTCAATTATTGTGTTTAATGGTGCAATTAATGTGCCCAAACCCTAGAAGTCTTAGTTAGTGATTTCTAAATTATTTAATTTTGATTAAAATATACTTGAAGCCCTTATAATTTCATTGGCGAATGATTTTAATTCTCATAGTTTGAAAACAATGAATAGAGTCCCTGTAATTTTTAAAATCATGCAATATATTTTTGGAGTTAGTTTTTGGTTAGTCAACCGTTAGTCAATGCTAATCGGAATGATGATTTCCGTAGTAAAATCCATATCAAGGCTGATTGTATACTACTTATACTGACACAGACTAGCCATGTGGAATCCCTAAAAAAAAGTTTTAGTTTATTCACATAGGTCTTTGGTCAAAATTTTTCTTTTGTCTAATTTTTTATATAATTTCATATTCTACTTTGTCTAAGTCCCTAATTTAAGAATATATTTTTTATTTGTTAAAATCATCCCCTATAAACTTTTGAGTTTGTTCACTGTAGTTCCTGTTTTTTACTTACATGTTTTTTTTTCTTACGATTTAGTCTTCCAACTCAGTCCATAATTTTATTTTTAATTATGATATGATTCAATCTATCATTCATACTAAAAAACAATACAAGAAATGAATTAAAATTCAAATTTTAAAGTTTACCTTTCATTCCTAAGTTAAACAGTTTATGCCTATTTAAAAAGGACATAAACGGTTTAGCCTGTTAAGGACCACGGGCCAAACGAACTAGAGCCTTTTTTTAAAGAAAATATTTTTTAGAAAAATACATTATTTAGTATAAATAATCTTATTTTATCACGTTTCTTTATTTTATAAACTTTATATTTAATTAATATAATAAATTTCGATGTAAAAATTCTTGTAATTTTTAAAAATAAATATAAAATTTTTAAATTTAAATATAATATAGATAATTTAGAAAGAAAATATAAAAAATTAAAATTATTAATTATTTTAAAATATTAAAAAAGTAATGTTTTATATGTATAAATATTATTTTGATAAAAAATTATTAAATTTTTATTAAAAATTTAAAATTATATTATTTTAATATTTAAAAATAATTAAAAATAACTAAAAAACAAAATGGCCCTCGGACAGACCTATTTGGACCTGCAAACCAAACAGGTGATCTTGATCTTTTAAAAAGATTATAAGTCTAAATAGATCAATTCGATTAAACTTGTTTATTTTTAAAATTCGGATAAATCCGTTTAACAATACCCTCTCTCAACCCCTCGAAGAAGATAACAGTAGCACTGTAGCAGTGAGGCGTGCATGAAAGAGGGCCATCGCAGAAGCTTCATTGAATGTTCAAAAACCAACTGAAGATGGAGTGTGGGCGTTCGAACTCGCATATATGCTGTTCTTAATTAAAGGCATTCCTCTGTTTTCATCCTGAACGTTCGAACTTCTGATGGCGAATTCTTTCTCAAAATCGAAACCAACTGATATGTTCATTCTTAAAATCGACTTAAATATGGTTCTCTAGTCTTTTTTTTTTTTTTTGGCTGCTAAATTAATGAAGCGATGGCATTGTACAATTCTTCGCGTTAATAAAATGAATGTGGAATATTTTTGTTGGTCTGCGTCATTCATATAACACATCAAATAAGCATAAGATTCTCTTTTATTATATGCATATTTGAAATCAATTGGAAGTACCCAACCACATCAACTTAAATATGGTTTTCTAGTCTTGCCTTTTGTTGCTAAATTGTGTTCTTTCAGAGCCAATATAGACCCAGTATCCTTAGGAGCTACTTATACAGAAAACAGCCAATAGCAAATCAGTACATAAACAGCAATAACAGAAACAACACAGAACTGATTTCAACATATACAGAACCCAGATATCTTCCGTTCAACCCCTCTTTCCAGACAACCCAATCAGTACGTGAACAACAATAATAGAAATTTCAACACAAAACTTCAAATTTGAACTCACAAACACATGGATTTGCCTCTCAACTCAGAATTTCAATACAGAGTTGGGGAAATTTGAAAGATTTCACAAGACTAAATTTTGGGGTTTGTGAAGGATAAGAAGCCTGATACCTTCGCGTTCTTGGTTTGAAATGCAAAGGTGAAATCAATGGCAACCGTTTGGACCTTCAATAGATCGAGTTTGTAGTTCTGAAAGTGCAAATGAAAAGAAGAGGCTTCCAATACGTTTTATTCGCACGTTGCACCCGCGAGTAGATTGGCTGCCTAGTGGGGGGACAGACACGTTGTCTGTCCCAAATCCTGACCATTCGATCTTTGGATTAGACAGTCCAAATTCACGCAAAATAATTATTTTGAGGATCCAATAGTTATGATTGGAGTTAGTAAAAAGCAAAATTTCACTAACTCCTTTAAAAAATAAATAAATAAAAACTCGTCAACAAATCATAGTGCGATACATGACTACCCACACCCACCTGTTGCCTGACCCGCTTGCTCCGTGCCTCAACTCACATGGAGACCTTCTTTTTCCTCTTGTTTCCACAAAAAGCAACATGCACATGCTTTTCACAGTGGTTCTTGCCATTTTCCCTACGTGTAGCCTCTATTGTCTGTCATTTCTGGTTGTTTGTGTCGTCAGTCATTTGTCTTCAGCTTTCCTTCTTCGTCGCCTATCGTGGTCACCTTCACTTCTCCATCGTCATGAGCTTGCTGTTGTTTTTTTTTCGTGTAAAATCTTTTTTTTTCTTATAACAGGTATCAACCATAATGATCGAGTTGATCCTTCGACTGTCTTATCTTTTGTACAAGTATTTTCTTACTTCTTTCACTCTTTCCCTTTCCCTTTCCTTTATTCCTCTTTTTTTTTTTTGGCTTTTGTATTGGCTTGCGAATTTCCAGAAATACCTACTTTTTGGGATCTTTATTGTAGGAAGCTCTTGATGGAATTGAGTTTGCCAGAGGTGATCCAACTTGAAAATGGGGTTCCATTAGAGCTGCTATGGGACATCCAAAACCATTTGATCTAGGATATGTTGCTGTTGGCAACAAAGATTGTGGCAAGAAGAACCACCGAGGCATGCTGTGTCGTGGCAAGAAGAACTTCAAAATGGGGTTCCATTAGAGCTGCTATGAAAACAATGATTTATCTCTTAATGGGATGTTGTGAACATATATTAAGAATTGTGAAAATTTTGCTAATCTTAATGAAAAATCATGCCTCCATATATCCAAATTTTGGTTTTGGTCTAACAAAAGATATTTGAAAATTTTCTTTTGGAAAGATTTCATTTACAACTGTAAGATCAAAAGGAAAAAAAAAACTACTAAAGCAGCAAGTGGGTCTGACGTGCTCTGTTTCTTGTTTCGCTGCCATCTCTGGTCTAGTGTAGGGGAAGAAGAAGTTCTTTAGGCGAGTTAGGCGTGGAGCAAGCAGGTCAAGGCGATAGGCGGGTGTGGACGGACACATGTCGCACTGTGAGTCACTAGTGTGTTTTGATTTTTTTTTTTAAAAAAGGAGTTAGTAAAAAAGTGTGTTTCACTAACTCTAATCCTGGCCGTTAGATCTAACGGCTACAAAATGATTCTCTTGTGTAAATTTGGATTGTCCAATTCGAAGATTGGATGGTTAAAATTTGGAACAGTCAGCATGCCTGTCCCCCCTCCTTGGGCCGTCGCCACCGCTAGGCAGCTAATTTGTTCATCATTGCACCCTACACCTCTTCTAATTAACAGATGATTTTTTTTTTACATGTATAATCGTCAATGCCACATAGACATTGAAAAACTGTTGGCTAATAGATTTAACACCAAAGAATAAATTTCAAAGAATTTGGAAACTATAAGAACCGAAATCAAGTTTTGTTACAACTATAGGACCAAAAGCATTATTTAATCTTTCTAAAAGCAGGTGTTAACTCTATTTAATTTTTTGAGTGAGTTTATGAAGAAATCATGGTGGTGAGCATATACATCTATATATCTCCCTCTCTTGTCTGTAATCTTTTGGTTTTACGAATACGAACAATTCTCCGAAACTAGGTTTTAAGCAGTAATTAGCATCTGTATTTTTTTTTTTTGAACTTAAGATTTAGGATTTAGTCTTTTTTTTTTTGGTGTCAGCAGGATTTAGGATTTAAGCAGCATTAGGTATCCATTTGTAAAGAGGCCTGTTTCACGTTGGGCCATGCTAAAGAGGCCTTCTTTACTGATAGTATGGCCCAACGTGAAAGGCTTCTTATTTGGATCATTTGGGCCTGCCACTATGTAACTGCCACTATAATCAAGTACAAAAGATGGAGAAAGAAAGAAAGAAAGAAAGATATTGAGAGCAGTTACATAGTGGCAGGCTTCTTATTTGGATCATTTGGGCCGAGTTGCAATATTGGGTTGACTCGATACAGTTATTCGGGCCACTATTAGTACATAAGTATTTGTAAAAGCTGGTATTATGTTTATGTACCGACCCAAAAAAAATATTATCTATAACATGGAGTATGGACCCAAAAAGAAGAGCATATAGAATCTCAATTTTAATAATCAGGACTATACTTATACAAATACTGGATTATGAATTTATGATGAATAGTGTGAAACTGTGAATTCACAATGTATGTTAGCTATTTATGTGAATTCATAATAGATGATAATCCAAATGTTTGTTAGCTATTTATGTGAATTCAGGACAGATCATAATCCAAACGTACTTGTCCTGTGAATCCTTGGGAATATTAGATATACATAGGTGATATGTGGGCTGGATTCCTTATGGGAAAAACGTGAAGCCTATAATTCAATACATATCCAGGCTGGATTTCGAAACTATCTTGAAATTGGTGAAACCTATAATTGATAGACCATTGAAAATTCAAGTGTTTAGAAATAATGTTAGGATATATAAATAAATAAATAAACAAATATATATATATATATTAATTTCTCAGAATTGTGTATAACCTTAATCATCGTTTCTTCTTTCAAATACTTATTTTTCACGAGACATTTAATATGTTCCCTTTTTTAATAATTTATTTTCCCTCTGTCCGCTCTCTTTAATGTGTTATACTTTTACTATGATAGGCCAAAGGTCAACTATTAATATCTGGACTTATTTCTAGCCATATTTCCAAAATACATTATTTATTTGAAAATTATCGTGGGAAACACATTTCCTTAAATATATATGAGAAATAAAAGTGATAGCAAAACTTCCAATTTGAGATAAGGATTCAGAAAAAAAAAAAAGAAACAGTTTGATTTGTAGAGATAATAATGTGGGTCAGATGGCATGAGATGTCTAGCATTTACCTCTTTTTTTTTAAATAAAAAAAAAGTTAGAAATCCAAGCGAGAGAGAGAGAGAGAGAGAGAGAGAGAAGATAGGTAAAGATGTTACATTTATTTTTTAAAACATGTAATAATTCAAAATTTTTAGAATAAGATAACACAATAGTCAAAATTACACAAGGCCAAGATATTGAAAAAAAAGTAAAAGAAACAAATAAAGATGTAAAAAATCCAAGCTCTCTTCAGCAAAGTCAAATCCTGATTTGTAAGCCAATTCACTTAATGGGTATGTGACAAGCCTTCTTTAATGATCATACCATATAATAATATTTCTATAATTTAAAATGATTTTCATAACTCTCACTTTTCCCCACCAAGTTGTTTCCATTGCTAGACCCAAATCATTAATCAAACCTATATATCCCTTCCATCAAAGCAGCTTGAAGCTTTCCCATTCAGAGCCATTCTTATGGCTACTTCAGACTCTGCTTTACCCGTATTCGCCATTGTTGTGATCAGTATCATGGCCACGGCTTTCTTGCTCATCGGCTACTTCATTTTGGTCACCAAATGCTGCTCCAGCATCCACCATCTCAACCCTCTGGCATGGGTGTCCATCCTGCGTCCCAGACACAGCGAAGATCGCTTCATAGCTCTCTCCCCCACCATATGGAATCGAGGTCTGGATGAATCTGTCATCCGAGAGATCCCAACATTCCAGTTCGTCAAAGGAAACGACTATGGAAGCAGTAGCAACACAAGTGTGTATTGGTGCGTGGTGTGTTTGAGTGAGTTTCAAGAACAGGACGTGCTCAAAGTTCTACCCAGTTGCAGCCACGCCTTTCACTTGGATTGCATTGACATTTGGCTTCAGAACAACGCCAATTGCCCTCTCTGTAGATCAACCATTTCAGGAACTACTCGTCGTCCTCCGGACCATATTGTAGCACCCAGCTCTTCTCCTCAAGATTCTCAGTTGCTCTCCAACATGGGTAGTGATGAAGACTTTGTGGTCATCGAATTGAGGGGAGAAGATGGGGCAACATTTCCAAACAGGCAACATGAAAGAAACGAGTCAAGCAGGGGAAGCATAGCACAGAGCAGAAGTACCGGTCAGTGTACGAGGAAGATGGAACATAAGCTGGGTCAGTTGAAACCCAGGAAGTGGCAACGTGCTTCAATCATGGGGGACGAGTGTATTGACGTGAGGAAGAAGGATGAGCAGTTTTGCATTCAATCTCTGAGATGATCTTTCTCCATGGACTCTGCAAATGACAGACAGGTCTATTTGGATGTTCAAGCCATGATCACGCAGCAGCAAAATAGAGCAAGTGGGAGTGAAGATGGTAATAGTAGTAGCAGAGGTCGAAGGTCTCTCTTTCCATTTCGGAGTGGTCGAGGGTCCAGAAATGCAGTGCTTCCTCTGGAGAATGAGGTTTGATGGATGTAACATAATTTTTGTTTTCTTTTGTCTTTCGGTTTTGTTAATTTCCAGGTTTTGAGGTTAGCAAAAACAAAGGGTAGAGGTGAATATGAGGGGTGATTTTGCAATGATAGTTAAGGGGGAAGTGAGTCTGAGAGTGGGATAAGATAGAGGCATTGCTTAAATCGCAAGGATGTGTGTTTTTATTCAAAATGAATGCGAATGATTGTGAATGATTGCTTCCATGTTTCCTTCATGCGTGTTTGGAACACAGGGCAGAGGGACCCACCCAGAAGAGAAGACAATGAGGAATGTCTTCTTCCGAATCATCTCCACCTTCTTTTTTGTCTCTAAGCTATCATATGCTTACTGGGAAAGTGATGAATGACAGCTTTGAGGCGCACTTCTTTACCACTACAAAATTACACTTGAAAATTCCTTTTCTCAATTTCTTCTTCTTCTTCTTCTTCTTCTTCCTTTTTATCTTTCCTTTTTGGGGTGAATTTATGATTCAAGCAAGAGTTTCAATGTCAATAATATATCTAAAACTAACTGAGAAGAGAGAGAGAGAGAGAGAGAGAGAGAGAGAGAGAGAGAGAGAGAGAGAGAGAGAGAGAGAGAGAGAGAGAGAATGGGGTGAATCAATTTAGATTTTGGGTCTGTTTTTACACTTGGAAGGAAGCCCAAAATTTCAAAATCAATCTGAGGCTCATTAACAACCTGACCTCATGACAAAGAATTTACATACAGAAAAGAATCCAGTTTGCATTCAAGTATTATAGGCAGGGATAATCATGAGTTGAAAACTCACGTGCATTCCAGATACTTGAAAGCAAGAACTCCTAAAGCAAGAACTCAGAAGCTTGCAGTGCTTTGAGAGGGGGAGGGGGATGTTCTGGAGGCTTCTCGTAGACATCAGCAAAAAAAAGCTGAGGTTCTCCCGCCTCTAAGTCATCTGTGCCAGTTGTTCTGGATACTCTGCGACGCTCTCTTGTCGACTGCAAGTGTTGTTCTAGATACTTGGGGTGTTCGTCATTCTGAGTCAAGTTGGAGGGCATCCGAGGGTCAGTTTCTTCACATGCTTCTGTTGCAACTCTTCTTGCAGTTGCATTAATCAAACGATTGCCAGTTACAGATGGCATTTCCCTCCTTCTGTCTTCATCTTGCCCTGCAAATCTTCTAAGATTTCGCAAAAACTGCTTCCCCTGAGAATTCGGTGTCCATGAGGGATAACTACTCTGAAAGCTGCAACCATAACACGAGTTAATTGAGGATTGCAGAAATAGCGTAGTTTTAAGAAGCCATAGCTCTCAATAATCCTGCGCCTATGACCATACCTGAAAAATGATTTCTCCATCTTCCCCTGACAACTCCTCTGATTGCGTGGAGCATTGTGTGGGGAACCATAACTGATGTTTCCGTGCCCTTGAAAGTCAAACACACTAAAACTGCGACAACAAAACAATTAAAATCATCCGTTTTTAACACAACAAAAACTGGAAAATGCAAAGAAAGACATTCCAGACAACTGGCAGATGCAAACTGAAAGAAGATGAAAATCATAACGGTTCCATACGAACCTGCAAACATGGCCCACTCCTTCAACATCCACCGTGAAATCTTCAATGAACTGCAAAATATCATCAACCCGCTGCAAAATGGGGAAAAAAAAAAACTTACAACATTATAACGAGAAACTAAAAGAAAGAAACAGAAACAACTACAATCTCAGAATTCAGAAATACAGTAGAGTCCGCAAGAAAAGTACAGCAGTGACCTTTGGGACAACAAACAAAAGTAAATATGGAGTGACAAAAATTGAGGTCATCTCCTCAAGTAACATCATCCCAGAATACTGCAACACACAAAAATATAGTAACATGAGAAGAAGTAATATTGAAACCAATCCTATCATGTAAGGTATGAACTCAGAGTACCTGAAACATGGTTCCAAATTCTTTGCGGACCATTTCAGTACTTTCTTTGCCTCGCCATCTCTTTGGCATATAATGGGTATGTTGAAACACTAAGGACATTGCCCCTTCAGAATCGAAGACCAGAAGCTCATTTGTAACCACAGCCCGGCTAACTGCAGTTATTGTTCCAAAAACAGCAGCATACCAAAACAAGTTTCGACCAAATATCTGCAACATTTCATTGGGCGACAGATATATATCATCAGCGACTGCCATAATATCCACTGGTATAATTTATTTTAGAAAAAACTTCAGGAGATACATTACATGGCCCTCTAGCAGAGATTCATCAAGAAAAGCAATGATGATCAGAATTGCAGTGAAGCCACCAGATATGAAAGAGACGAATCTTGCTATGATAGATATTATAGGTTGAGGAAATTGTTTGAGATACTCAGAAGCATGTACTACACTGTTGTTGATCCGGTGCTTGAAGAGATGGTCCACCTAATCTCATAATATAAATATGGATGAGCGCTACTAAAAATTTATTTCGTTCATTAATTAATGTTCAACAGAGAATTGACAGCTGACTTTACAATATATGCAAGGACAAGCATTCTGGTGACATTTCAGATACAAACAGGAAGCCCATGCCAAGAAAAGAATGACGATACCTCATTGAACTCCCTGAAAATCCACCTTGACAAATTTGACCATCTTCGACATGATGCTGTGCTTGGATGTTTATACAATTGTTCAGCATGCCTCAGAAAGAGATATACCAGCATGAATATGACAAGAAATGGCGAAAGCAAAAGCATTGCAAGCCCAACTACCATAAGCCTTCTCTTTAATGTCTTTGGATCAGACACAAAGTCCCTTCTAACACAAAAGTGTTTTCTGAGAAAACATTTCCAAAGGAGAACATCATTGATCTTTGCAACGTCCCAAACAGGGAAAAAAAAATTCTTATACAAATTACTTAACAAAACACTGCAAGATGAAACTGTTAATCAAAGGAAAGGTCAAACATACTGATCAAACATGCTATACAGGATGAACCAATTCAAAGTCCACTCAAGGGTCTTGGAAAGTATGAGACGACATTGTGTGCCATCAGGACCATATTTCACTCTAGGACCAGCACCAGGGACCCAGTGAGAAATTGGGAAAGCAAGCACCCCCTTGTTGATTAGTCCAATCAAGTAGTTCTCCTTCCGCATCAGTCTCATCACTATGTCATGAGCAGAAAGATCCTTTACCACACAAAGCCGTCGTGAACTTTGTACCATAACAAGCTTTTCAAGAATTGTTGCCCAAGGCATGATTTGAATTTCATTGTCGGTAACATGAAGACTGCAAGAAAAACATGGTAAATTATGAGAAAAACATGTGATTCATGCAGAAGTTATCACTTGCTTCAAACATTTTATTCTTTCATATTTCATGCATACCTATTATAGTAAAATTCACGGATTTCCAGAGTGTACTTCACTTGAAAAACGAACCTCAAGAAACAAAATATCCAATAGATAGAAAATAGTCCCAAGTATCCAACAATAATAGCTTTGTTAAGTGTCAGTGGTGTTAAAGGGTACTCATGAAGAGCTTCTTTTGCTAGCTCACAGGGCCTAACTCCATATTCAACTGCATCCATCCCACACTTGGCATTGCGAAGCCCATTCCAATCAACATATAGTAAACAAAATGCAGAAAAACACAAGAGGAAACCTAGACTTAAAAGATCTACAATCCACTTCACGATGATGCACCAAAGCCCTTTCTCACAGTAGTAGCTGTAAAGCCTTTCGAAAAACAGGTCCAAATCAGCAATATGATCTACATTTAACCTCTCACCGTCAAGAAGCCCTGAAGGGCCCTCACTGACTAGACTTGGAGGCCTTGCATAGTCAGACAATTCATTCTCTGGAGGAACGTCCAGAGGCAACTCTAATGGCTCAAATGATTCAGCTTGAAATTTTGATTTGAAAATACCAAAATCAACTCTACTGAACATTGTTCACAGACACTGACAATGGGCATGAACAGCCAATCTATGCCTCGAAGACCTAATTGGTAAGAAAAGGTTCTACAAACAAGAAAGAGTCGACATTAGTAACTCTCCGCAGAAAAATATGACTACACATGTAGCCGATGATGAAAGAGTCAAATGTTAATTAAAAAATAGCCGAAATAATATTCACTAGCTAAGTACAGTCGAAGGATGCATTACAGTTTATGCGTACAGTTGACAAAACATGCATCCAAAGCAATCAGTTTGCATAGCTATAGCACGAAAACTTCCTGGTGAAATCCCATTTCTTTCTGCACATATACAAAAGATCACAATGGAATGTGATAAACTATATCACCATAATTAACTGGAGTATTCCGTATGCATTGAAGTACGACTTCTTTAACAAACAATGAGCAGTCCAAAACAAGACCGATCACCTTAGCATGGTCACTGCTTGACACTTGTAAGCAAAAGAAAGATTTCTAAAGAAAGAACAAAAGAAAGAAAGAAACAAATAAAGATACCTTGGTGTAAGCAGAGAACATAGAAGGAGTTAGATAGTAAAGCTGTAATGGCAGAATGAGGTGAAGTTATGGACTTCAGTAATAGGACTAAGGTAGAATCCACCGAGAGTCGACGAATTTAGAATATGAAGGTGAGAGAATAGTCCAAGAAAGGTAAGCAACCAAAACAAACCAGGCGAGAAAAGAAGAAGGATTCGGTTGCGCGGAGGACGATGGTATCTTTGTGAAAGTTAAAAAACAAATTAATGAACCAATATTTATACACTTCGGAGATTTTTTTTTTTGGGCCAAAGATTTCGGAGCGTATGGCAACAGAGATTTTCTGCTTTTCTCTAACTTCCCCTGTTTGGATTCTATATTTCCATTCCAAAAAAAAAAAGGGTAATGTTCAGGAATATATATATATATATATATATTTATTTTTTTTTCCAAGATGAAACTACTATCGAAGTGAGGGAAGGTACATGATCTTATCGAAATCAATTTGTGAACATTTTTAAAATTAAACATACGATTTTTATGGGTAGGATATTATTTTCTTAATTTGAATACTTTCTCCAGGAAATGTGTTTTCAGAATGTGTAAAATTATATATTTTTTAGATGCAAAAACGTCATTCAAATCAAAATTGCTGAAGTCTGAACTCCGAACTTTGAAATAGCATTTCATCAGTTCTTCAGCTGCTATGCAGCTTCTGGTTCCTTTACAACTATACATGTATCCATATATGTGCTAATTATAGTTCATCAAGCTAGATTCAATATATGCTCCTGGCGAGTTAGATTCCCTTATGGTATCTCTTGCTTAGCTGAAGTCTGAACTGTCTCTGTCCCGCTTTCTTGGATCTGCTCATTCTGGGTTGAAAAAGATTGTGGTCTCGACTTGTAATCTTGATCGCTTTCTTTTCCCCACAGAAGCAAGTACAGACCAATTATAACAATAACTCCACCCACCACACTGTAACACCCAAAAATGAATCTGAAACTAAATTTACTCATACATGCACATAATGGTGCTTCAATTTCAGCAATGCAAAATTGTACTGTACTCTACCTGCCCAAGTGTAGTTGTTCCCCAAAAACGAAGAATGCTAAGATTGCCACTAAAATTGTTCCAAGAGGATTGAACATAGTCACGAAAACTGGACCTCTCTGTTCCACCGTCCACAGTTGAAGGAAGATGGTTAAAGCACTACATATTACTGCCTGCCATATGAACCAGTTAGCATTTCTAAAAATTGAAATTTATCCAGTTTCTTTCATTCCTTACTTACAGCATATAAGATGCAACAGAGCTCAATAGTGGATGAGATGGACCATGTCCCAGGTTTGTGTTGCGCCACAACAGTAAACACAGCAGATTGTGCAGCACCCAGGAAATTCACCCATGCTGTTAGTGACAGTTGTGCTGCATACTTCTTCGCTAGAATTGCCTGCAACAATGGCATCACATTCCTTTGCTATCAACATATGACAGATAGGAATTTCAAGTGTTGTTGTATTTGGGGATGAGTGAAAGCTAGGATGACATAACCTGCTTGTTCATACATGTTCCTACCTGGGTTATGTACCAGAGAGACGACGTTATGCAGCTTGAAACCGTCAGAATTGGTCCTTTAATCCAGTGGTTATGGACAGATTTGGGTCTGATATGGATTGGGGCACCCTGCAAGCTTTGTATTGCATGTCCTTTGTACAGAGTCATGGTCAAGGCACCACCCAAGGATAGGACGGTTCCAAAGATTTTAGCTACCCCACGAGGATTCTTAACATCAACACTCTCTAGCCTTCATGGAACAAACATTTTTTTTAAAAAAAAAAGAAAGGAGATTTCAAATCCAATTCTGAAAACATAGTAAACTACATCAACCTTTTCTGAAATTCGATTAAATTACAGTTAATATTTCTTTGGTTTTAGATATTATACTTAACTCTCTTAATATTTTGATACATATTATAGAAATAAAGTAACTTTTTCTATAATGTGGAACTGTAATTTTATTTTTAATATAAAATAAAAATATTTAGACTGATACTAAGTTTTAAATAAGAAATTATTATTTTATTCTTAATATGACAGTAAAAACTATTAAATATGTTTATTATAAAAATATATATTATGTAAAAAGTTAACTTTAATAATAAAAAGTAAATTATAAGAAAGTTACGTGTAATATTTAAAATAAAAAAAATATGATATATATATATATATAATTGAAACAAAGTTCAACGAAGCTTAATATAACTTATTGTTGATTGATTTGAATTGTTGGTAAATTAGATTCATGAATTAATTTGAAATTTGGGAGTGCGATTCGAAAAAAAAAAATTGAAGACATGTGATGCAAGCAAGGCAATTATATCATATAAGTGACCTATTTTATATAGTTTTGTGATGATCCAAATCAATTATGTCATGTATATGTTGTATATAGTTATGTGATTGTATCATATTTCACTTGTAATTGTTTTTTTACTTGAAAGAATAAAAAAATTTTCTTTATTTATAAATATATGTTACATCGATCGAATTCCGTAAATTTGTGTCTATTATGCAATTTTCTGTTTTTTTTCTTTATTCTTGCTCTGCAATTTTCTTTTGTGGCACTAACCTTTGCAAAAAGTGTTTTAATTTAGGCGCGTACCTGAGTGCAACTGCGATGACAAAAGTAATAGATGAGACAGTGTTGGCCATTGAAGTAACAAAGGAAGGAGAGGTGTATTTTAAACTTGCGAAATACATGTTCAAAGTAAGACCCACCCTGTTTTCATAGTGAAGACAGAGAAGCATTAAATGGTAGATATGAATCACTAAGTTTAAGAAAGTGGTAGTTCAGTAAGATACCCTAAGAGGGAAAGTAAAAAGAGCTTCAAGAACATTGCCATCGTCAGCTTTGGCCTCGCGTTTCTGCAGACAACAAAATGAGTTGATGTTAGGATATAGATGAAGAAATTAAAAAAGATGGATATAGTTACGTTAGGATGCATGTACCTTTCAAGAACATAAGCAAAAGGGAACACAAGTATAGCACCAAGAGCATGGCGATAAGTTACGAAGACATGAGGGTTCATTCCTTTATCAAATGAAGCGTCTATTAGGAAATAGAGAAAGGTAAGAACAATCTGAATTAAAACCATCAGAAGGTGAGGCTTGTATTTCCTATTTAACAACCCAAATCCACATTCTCTCTGAGACATGGCTTTAGAACGATGAGCTAATTCACTTGATGCCTCCCTCATTAATTCATTGTGAACTTGGGATGCTAATTATTTGTTCTTAATAACAGATGAAAGATATTTTTCAATATATTCTTGCACCTATGTGCATCAAATACCCCATTATGGAAGGAATGGCCAAAAAGAAAAGGAAGAGGGTCAATTGATTCGGTTGAATATAATGGGGTAACAATATATATGCCATATATAGTTGGCATCACTCTCAGGTAGTTAAATATCCTATATTATTTTAATCACGTGAGACTATAATATTAAATTACGTCTCCTTTAGAAATATTTGGTATTTATGTATGAGAAAAATGAATAATTAATATTTCTGGATACGAGACTCCTACTCCTTTTACTGTTTTTTTTTTATTTTATTTTTTTAAAAAAAATCACAAAGAACTTATTTTTTTAAGATTTACAATAATATTTAATTTAAAATTTAAGATTCAAAGTTTACAGTAATATTTAATTTATGATTTAGAGTTTAGAATTTAGAATTTGGCATTTAAGGTTTAAGGTTTAGGATTTAAGATTTACAATAATATTTAGAGTTTATAAAAATATTTAAATTAATTTATTGACTATCAAATTTTAAAAAAATAAATTATTTGTGATTTTTTTTAAAAATAAGATAAAAAGCAAGAAAAATCACAAATTCAATGACTATTACTGACATAACAGCCTCCTACGCTCAACGCACATAGGGGCAGATCTAATATTTCTTAGAACAGATTGTTGTGCTATAGATAAAAAAAGATGGGCACAAAAGGTTCATTCTATAATATCTAGTAACTCCAACTATACACAGAATACAAGCAATTGTGGTAAAATCAAATCAAGGTGATTTTTACTTATTTTATGTTCTCGTATAAGCAAATATCGAATGCGTATAAATAAAACAATGGTTGTTAAATGTGCCGTATAATACAACTTTTTTTTTTGGGTAAGAAACAGAAACAATAAGGGTATATTTGATTTAGATATTTTTTATTTTTATTTTTATTAAAAATAAAAAAAATAAATTTAAAAATATGTTTGATTGAGTTAAATAAAAATATTTTTTAAAAAAAATTTTAAAATAAGTCTAAATTTAAAAATACCAAAAAAATATGTTTAGTATCTCAAGAAATGAAGAATGAAAAAATATATATATATATATATATATATATTTTTTTTTTTTTCACAAACCAATTAGATTCTAAAGTTTTGTTTGTCCAACTTACCCTACAATTTTAAAAATTGCAGTAAGCTCTTATAATTTTATATTTTATGAAATACAATCCTTTTGACTTTTTTTTTTCTCCGTCAGAAACTCTATCATCACTTGTTCATTCAAGTTTAAACTTTAAAGAAGCCAAATTATTAAAAAATATATCCAATCTAAGTGACAAAATAATGACTTTTTTATCATTTTATTTTACATTTTTACAACTGAAAATCCTCTTATAATAAAAGGTTAGATGCATTTTTTTTTTACTAATTTAGCATTTTTTAAGCTTATATGAACAAGTAAAATAGGGTTTTTGACCATAAAATCAACAAAAGATTATGTACAAAATTGAAAAGTTATAAGATCTATTGTTAACAGTTAAAGTTAAGTAACAAATTATACAACTCATAATTTTTTTTAATAAAAAAAAACATTTGTGGTTCGGGTGAAGTTAAATTTTGATTTTTTTTAGTCACTAACTTTTCTCTTTTGGAGGAATAATATATTTTGGTTCACTAGAAATTTGTATTATTCTCTACTTAATTTCTTCTTTGGTTTTTATTCCCTTAATCCGCTTCCCTCTTTCTTTTCCTGATGTTGCACCCAGCCAGAATATATTCCGTCTTCTGTTCCCCATTTTCCACGTTTTAGGGCTGAATCACCTGTATAAATTTCGTAATATTTTAAGTACTTGTTTAGAAAAAAAAAGTTGAGAAAACCAAGGATTTGGGTAGAATAAATTTTAAGTAGATGGGGATTTGTATCAACGTAATTTATATTTAAAAACTATTATATTAAAATTGATTGTAAAAAATAGATTTTATGACCAAAAAAAAAATTTTTGTTTGGCTATTTTTAGATGTGTAATTACTAAAAAAATAAATATTATAAGGATAAATCAAACAAAAATAATTAGAATAAATTAAACAAAGTATTTTTAACGTTTATATCAAATTTTAATTTTGTCCCTAATTTTTTTACATAAATTATATCTTAAATGTTTTATTTTTTTAAAATATATCATTTTTATTGACACTTTTAAATTGGCTAAAATGCACTTTATCCTCCTAAATTTGACTCTATGTGCAAAAAACACCCTAAACTTTTAAACTCAACAAAAAACCCCTCTCAACTTTCATTTTGTGCCAAAAACCCCCTACAGTTAGTTGACCGTCAGTTGACCATTAACTAATGTCATGTCGTCAGTATATTAGACACCTCAAATGTCATGTCAAACATTTTTTAAAATATATCATTTTTATTAACGCTTTTAAATTTATTGACAGAAAATACTGACTAGACAGTTTACGTAGCACATATCAAGTATCACATTATTTCTCATGTAGATTCAAACATGAAACTCCAAAAATACTATCCTCTCACCTTTCTCCCTTCTTTTAACAAGTCATCAACACATCACCAACCTTCCTATTCTTTCTCGGCCCCTTATAGCATCGAGAACGGATTTGGTGCTTATCTTATAAAGATAAATATCATATTTGTCCTTATTTAAACTATTAGATTTCAGATCCAACAATTCAGATTTTAATATTCTTTAAAAAAAATTTCAAAACTTCTATTTGAAATTTGAAATTTAATAGTTCAGATAAGAACAAATATAATACTTAGTTTTATAAGATAAACACCAAATTTATTTTCTATGGTGTAACTTTCCTCGCACACAACAAGCTCACAGTCTCACATTTTCAAAGCGTTACTCACTCATCCTCTTTCCCTGCAACAACCTCTGTCCACACTTGATTTCTCGAAAAAAACACACACACATCTTCTCGGCCTCCACATGTTTGGGAACCGATAGATTAAATGTGAGTGTGATAAATTAGGTTTGATTAAATGTAGTTAGAGAAAACTAAGTTTGAATGAAGATGATTTATGTTTAGAAGACATTTCGACAAACATGGTTTAAGGTAATGAAACTTAGTTTGAGGTAGAACAGGATGTTTGAATATTGATTTACAAATGTAGTTTCAGGTTGTATAATTACCAAAAAGGGTATAAATTTTTTATTTAATTTTTTGATGTATCATTATTATTTATTGTCATTTATTTAAAAGAAACTTAATTTTTTTGTTTATTTGTCTAATATTATAAATTAATCACTAATGACTCATTTTTAATTAATAAATTTGTTTTTTTATTTTGTAATTACTAATTAAAAATTAATTAATCAGTAAATTCCATCAAATCTTAATTAAAATTTCATTTATATTAAATCTGGACATTTTCAAAAATTTTACTCTCTCCCTCCAACTTCTCATATTATTCACTTAGGTCCTTGGTAATAATTTTTCTTTTATCTTTTTTCATGTTCTAAGACTACATTTAATTTCATCTAGGCCCATAGGTCACAAATATATTTTGTTCTAAAATTATAGCTACTCCTACAAACTTTTAATTTTATTCAATTAGGTCCTTAATAATAATTTTTCTTTTATCTTTTTCATGTTCTAAGACCACATTTAGTTTCATCTAGGTCCATAGGTCACAACTATATTTTGTTCTAAAATTATAGCTACTCCTACAAACTTTTGATTTTATTCAATTAGGTCCTTAATAATAATTTTTCTTTTATCTTTTTCATCTTCTAAGACCACATTTAGTTTCATCTAGGTCCATAGGTCACAACTATATTTTGTTCTAAAATTATAGCTACTCCTACAAACTTTTGATTTTATTCAATTAGGTCCTTAATAATAATTTTTCTTTTATCTTTTTCATGTTCTAAGACCATATTTAGTTTCATATAGGTCCATAGGTCACAAATATATTTTGTTCTAAAATTATAGCTACTCCTACAAACTTTTAATTTTATTCACTTTGGTCCCTGCCATGCATGGACCCGTCCAATTCTTTTTTTTTTTTTCCTTCCAAACCATCCTAGAATTTCTTCTTAGATGCTTTTAGGGTATGTTTGATCATTTCCAACCCAAATCAAAGCAAAACATGAATTAAAATTGAGTTTTGAAATTTCCACAAGTTTTCAGTTTTGCTCTGTTTCTGCTCTGTTTTAGGTGCAAAAAACAGAGTTGTCTTTGCTCTCGGTTACTCTGTTAATTTTCCTCCCTTGGCAGCCATTCAAATCGAGAGAGAGAGGTAGAAAAAGAGAGAGATCGAGAGGACAGAGAGGGATAGAAACCAAGACACATGGAGAGAAAAAAAAGAGAGAAATGTAGGGAGAGAAGTGCAAAAACTGGGCTCCTTTTCTTCCTCCATCTTCTGCCAAAAGATGACTGCTTCAGTGATGGGAGGGGCAGTAAAGGGACTTTAGCAAAATTACCTCGCCAACCACGTTCAATGCAATGGAAAAGCTTGAACCTAGAGCTTCTCTGCCGACCACGTTAAGGACCCCTTTTGGCCAACCCCGTTGCTGCAACCTTGGTTCCCGATTGCTGCCAAACATCCCAACATTCCTTCAAACATGGTTGACCAACTGGAAACGTGGGTGGCGGCAACACCAACGCTCTTCCAAACACACCCCAACACCCACACTGTAACGGCTTCTCTCTTCCACCTTGCAGCAGCCCTTGTTTTCAGGTCATACAAACAAAGCAACACCTCAAATTTCTCCTCCAAAACACGCACTAAAGGTGTCAATGTGATGGGTTTGGATGGGGTTGGATTAGTCCAAGCTCTTTGGGACTCTCAATAAAAGTGGATTGAGCTGGATCATGTTTAAATTGATAATTTGATTAAAAATTATAGCCCAATCTAACCCTTCAGGGTCATGAGTTGGGTTAGGCCAGTCCACACTTATTATTTAAAAATAATTTCTTTTTATTTATTATTTAAATATAATACATGACAAAATAAAAAAACATATTATACATGATATATTGTTCAATAAAAGTCAATGAGAAATAAATATATGCTAGTGTCAAAGATTTAAAATAGAAAAAAAAATTATAGCTTTTTATGGCATTTTATTTTTAATTTTAGGTACCTCTCTTTCGAATTAAGGCATTAGGTTGGGTCATATACATTATTTCATGGGTTAATTTTTTATACTTAGACAACTTTGACAACTCATGACCCAAATAACAAAAAAAAAATACAAACTCAAACTAAAATACTAATATTTTTAAATATATTTTTTAATTAAAAAAGCCCATGGGCGAGTCCGGCCCACCCCACCTCAGGCATATGGGCTTGGCTAAAAGCGCTCGTTAAATTTGGATTACTAAATTTTTAGCCCGTCCCGCCCCATTTATATCTATCTGGCCCAATAAACTCAGCCCATTTTGACAACAACCAAATGAAAAAAAAAAAAATTTGTGGGTTGAAGTGAAAATTTTGAAAAAGTGGGGCTCAAAAGTGTAATTTTGTGGGAAATAAATAGCAAATTTTGCAAAAACTCAAACCTGGGTCATAAAGTAATTACTTAGGGACCAAATTGAAAAAAAATTGTGGGGTTGCAATGAAATTTTTGAAAAAAAGTGGCGCTTAGAAGTGTAATTTTTGTGGAAAAAAAAAGGCAAATTTGCCAAAATTCAAACCTCCATTTTTGTAGGTTTGAAGCTCGGATTTGCCTCTCTCTTCCTTTATTTTTTTTTTCTTCTAAATCTCTTTCAAGCTGTCTTTAATTTGGATTTCTCCCCCTCCTTCTCTATTTTTTTCCCTTTCTCTTTCATCCTCTTCCAGGGATAAAAGAGAGAAAAATATTTTGGTGAAGCTTCGACGTGATTTTGGTTAACAAGGAGTAAGTTGGAGTTGTTTCAAACAAAGTTCATGTATTTGCAAACCATGATTCCAGACTCTCAACATGCCTTTGAAGGTTGCCAACGTGTACTAAAGAAATATGTGTCAACAAAGTGGTCGAAAATTAGATAGACCAAAACTCTACTTCAGTTCTTCGGTTCTTGATAATATTAGAATTATTAAAATGCTGTGAGGATCAACAAATAGTATAAACAAGAATCATCAACTAGCTAGCTGATAGCTTTTGTTTTACCTTTAATTGAGTCGCTGTATGTTGAATTATTCGGCCTTTTGTCTCCATTAAGGCTCCTCCTCCTGCTTTTACCTTTTTTTTTTATATATATATAGAATAAGTTCATGGAGAATGATATTTTAAAAAATTTAGCTACAATTGCTTATATCATATTATAATAATATATGATTTTTAAAAAATAATTTTATTATTTTTTATAATTCATTATTGCATAATTATTTCAAAACTTTTTACGCATGATTTAATTTTAGTGAGAAACTAAAAATACAGGAATTTGTATATAAATATTTTTCAATTAAATTTTGTTGAGAAGTTCAATTTTTTAAAAAATTATATAAAATTATTTTTAATTATTTTATATATTAAGATAATTCAATAAAAAAAACCTTAATCTTTCGATAGGTCGAATTCTCTATATATACTTTTCTTGATGTTTTCCAAAGTCCACACAAACTTTTCAATTTTCAATTTTCATCACTTAGGCATCTTGATGTCATTCAACGTACCTACATACTTAGCCTTAAAACCTACGCTTATCCTATCAAGATGCCAGAATCTGATGATCACTTTCTAGAAAAATTTGGATCCTCTCCAGGGGAATCTTATTCGTTAAATCCAATAGATCTAACAAGTAAAAAAAATTATTAATTTTTTTTAACATTCAGCAAAATAGAAGAGATCCGAATTCCTTTTTAAAAAACTCTTTCCTCACCAAAACCTGTTTTTCAGCCTCTGCGCTTTCGTCATCAGGGGAAAAAACAAAGTTATATACTTAGGTTAGGCAGTATGGTAAATTTTTGAATAAATTACATCTTTCTTCTATCAAAATTACATATATTTTTTATTTTTAATATATACACTTCTCCTTCTTGTAATATAAAATATATTATATTTTTATTTATTTTTAATTTTATATTAATTTTTTATGTTGTAAACTCATATTATTTTAATTTTTTTTTTGTCAATTTTATTAATTAATTTAATAGACTTGATATCTCTTTTCATCTTAATATTGACCTGGATTATTTATTGGCTATTGTCACTTATGTCTGATAAATAAATTTGTTAAAATACTTAACAAATTCGAAGAAAAAAGACTGAAACAATCTAAGTTTACAAAATAAATGACTAATATAAAACATTTGAAATATAAAAAATTATAATAACATTCTTTTTCTTATATTATTTTAATCCAAAAAAGTTTGTTACTATGTATTTTGATATTGGGTAACCTAAATGTTACATATCTTTTGACGGAAAACCTAAATATCAAATATCAATTTTTACGTATTGTAAAAACCTTTTTTTTATTTTTTGCTATTAATCTAGAATAAAATATCACACGTATTCTATTTTCCTATATATAAAAAAAGACTCCCAGTATGTACTTATGTGAATGGATAGTATATTCGTCAAAACATATGTTACTAGGTTAACAAACATAATAAAAAATATTAATTGTAAGTTTGCAACATATTTTTCTAAACAAAAAATATAAAATTAAACTAAAGTGTAACAATTTTATAGTTATAAGAGAGAAAAATATATATATATATATCTTAAAAGTAAAAGAGAAAGACATGTAATTTTAAAAACTCACATACAAGTGAGGACTGAGGTGTAATTTGTTTTTGTTGTAAAATTTTGGAGGCAACCAATTATCTTGCATTTGTAGGATGACAACTTTGAAGAAGAATCCTATGGAAGTTATCGCCATGAGAAATCTTATGTGGCACACAATTAAAATGAAACCAATGGGGTTTGGTTCCAATAGTATATTCTATATAGAGATAGGCGAAGGATATGCAAAATGAGGAAATGAAGTATAGAGAAAGAAAGAAATTAAGAAAGAATCATGCAGAGAGTGGTGTTGGAGTTCAGAACACCCCAACACCCAAGTCTGGGCACAAATAACTGGGGAGGTGCATCTCCTTTGTTAGCCAGAAACATACCCAAGGAATCGCTGGAACACAAGTATGCTAAACTCAACTCACTGCCACTGCCACTGCCGGCTGATTATGATGACAATGGTGCCTCCGAGAAAGTCGGCAATAGGAGAGGAATCTTAATCAAGTTATTGTTTTTTCGGAAGGAGAAGGTTGTTACTACTAATACTGCTACCTTGGGATCTAGTTCCAGGAGAAGATGGCTTCTTCCCAGATTGGATCGTCAAAACAGATGGCCTCAGGGTTGGTGTTGAATTTATCCGTGTCATCAGGTCAAGCTTTCGGACTGGCTTGTAAGTAACTCGAGATTCACTTGGTCGAATCAAAGTTGACCCGAACCTCTTTTTTTTTTTTTAATATTTAAATTTGTATGAAATTTAGAAAAATATATACTTACTAAGAATCAAACTCTATTCCTTCACCTATAGATTGTGTGTCTTACCATCTTGCTATCAACTTCTTCTTAATTTATATAGATGAAATATTATATATATAAGGTGCTAAGCCTAAAATTATTCTAACTCAAAAATCAAAATGTGCATGTGGTAAGATGGTAAAAACTAAAATAGAAAAAATATTTAATTTAATAAAAAATAAGTATATTATTACTAATGAATTGGGAGATAAGAAAAAAATATATTTATTTAATTATTTAATGTAAAAAAATTAAATCAAGAAAAATTGAAAAGTATAAACAAAAAATTTTATATAACCATCTAATTTAAAAAATAACAATCAAATATTCTAAAAAAAATTATTTGTACTTTTATGAAAAAAAATTATTTATAAATATTTGTATTTTAATTATTTATTACTAATGACTGTGGTTTTAAAACTTTAAAGTGTAAAATTTACATATAAATTATTTATTTTATTTAGTTTTAAATTTATTTGTAAATAAATATAAGTATATATATAATTTTTAATTTTTTAATTAATTAATTTATTTATTTAATCCAATAATTAACCTGATGATCCGAAAGTCAATTTAAATTGATAATTGGGCGGTTCAAAAAAAACATTGGACTTAAGAGAGTAGACATGGTGTATGTGTATGTGTGTGTATGCATGTCTGTGTATATATATATATATATATACATTCTGTCCTATATATATTATTTTTGGATGTGCTGAACAAGTAACCTTGCCAATGAGAAAAGAAAATCAGATGAGAGGGAGCAATAAGAATCAAGCCTAAGAAGAAAGCTTTTCGTTGTTGTGAATATAAATACAAATTAATGCCACTGATAAACCGACCTAACCTTATCTTCCAAAGATGCATATGTATTGGATAAGCACTTAATCTTGCGAGAATTACGTGTGGTTATAAAATGATTTGTACTTTTCATGGTGGTAGGAATAGCTTTTTCTAAGCTTTATAATTATTATTATTACTTGTCGGTTGAGTAGACTGCATTAATTTCAAACCGAATAATTATTGACTTTTTTAAGATTACATACATGTATAGCTGTTGGATATATATATATATATATATATATATATATATATGGTCATTAATGTCTAGCTACTTTGTACAAATTGAAAACAGTGTCATTATTCTATCCAAATGCACCTTTACTGAGGATGCCATTTGGAAATTTCGGACCACAATAATAACCGTTGTAGTTATCATATATATAACATGATGAGTGGTTCAAGAACAGATCCACTACAACATTTTATAAATATAATTATATATGATCGATATTAAAGTTGATAACTCAATGTTCTACTAATTACTAGATGACAAAAATCCTTTTTCTTTTCAAACACCAAAGGAAAAACATTACTATTATTACTATTCTTTCTTACAAAATGTTTATCACTGGCTTTGGCAGATTAATTTTCTACGCAAATTTCATGAAAGAAAATAGTTTAACGCAAAAAATTAAAGATATTTTTTGTCCAGTTAATGTCCACTCTGTGTCACTTATTTTGGATAGGTCTTCCATTAATTTTCACGCCGCTCGATATTGACTCTGAGATCAAAGTTGAAACCAGTATACTCATGGCTTTAAGGACTAATTGAGAAGTCATCTTTCTTAGATTACGTGTTGGTTAAAGGCAGAGCTATAATATCTTCTTGGGATGATTTTAGCTCCCCAGCCATGCCAAGAAAAAGAAAGAACACAGGCATGATAAAAAAAAGGTGGTCTTGGAATCTAATTAATGCAATTTGAAAACCTTAAAGAAAATATAATATTGCCCCCCTCCGCATTTTTTTCTCCACTTACTTCATTCATGTGGAGCAACGACTGAATGCATGCCCGAATAAGAAATTGAGTAAATTCAATTTATAAGTAAAAATGGCATGGACAATAGAAAGAAAGAGAAATCATTGTTCTTTGTCCCTTTGCATTCACACATGATAATACTCTTTCCATAAAGCATCTCTTTACACAGAAATATTAACGTATTCATGCACAGGCCAAGTTTGACTTCGTAGCCCGATCGAGTAAGCTTTTTAATA
The DNA here is from genome assembly GCA_037074585.1 of Biancaea sappan. NCBI lineage: Eukaryota > Viridiplantae > Streptophyta > Magnoliopsida > Fabales > Fabaceae > Biancaea > Biancaea sappan. Next base: position 47,509,285 of record CM073496.1, on the reverse strand, counting down.
ATATGCGAGTCCAGGGTTTAATATATATTGCAAAAATTAAATTAATCCATAATTGCTGTCCAGGTTTAATTTTTCCACTATTATAGAATAATAACCTTTTACATATATATATATATGTTGTATATTTCATGGACCTATATAATTATTTTGTTTGTTGGTTTTGACCTGTGGTAAATTTTCAACTTTCAGGCAGTTACTAAAGACCCTATTGACTAACAGCTATGTCCTCGTCTTCCAGTCAAATAATTGTGGATGTTGCTCATTGGTGATGGACCATCATCATCGCCATGGATCATTAATTGAGGAAATCTAGGGATGTGATTCTTTGTATGTAAACACAACATTAATGAGCAGCATGATTGTGTTGTGCCTCTCGAAATTGCTGACAAATTGAATTCGTTTAATGGCGACCAAATCTACTTTGTTAGCATACTATAGAAGATATATAGGATTATATCACTTTTTAATCTGGGTTTGTTTTTTTGTCCTTTCTGAGTAGTAGAGAATGACTGAATTCAGTTTACCTGGCAGCTAACCCTCATGAAATATTCTTATGATAAAGATGCATGTAAATAATAATGATAAAAAGAAAGAACTAAAGAAGATAAAATGAGAGAAATCAATGACTATAATCATTTCTGGATCGCAGTGTTAAACCGAATAATGGGATTCCTAGCATGATGTTGAGTTGGTGCGGGGCAAGAATATATGTATACATATTTTAAGTTGGTACTTGGTAGGACAAAAAAGTCTTCATCAAATATAAACATTCAACGAAATAATAGATATATATGTTCCATCACGACAAATATCACGTTGAAAGTAATCAATTCGAGAATGTTTTATGACACTAAAAATATATTTGGTCAATATATAAACATCCAATGATATGGTCCATTTTGTTGGTAACTATAGTTTTACTAATTAATTTATATAATTTATAAGCTTATATATAGTCGAGTCCTTTTAATCTTCAAAAAAAATTAATGAATACGATATATCCTATCATTAAAACTTATATATATATATATATATATATCATATATATGAGTAAATAACTTGGTGCACGACCATGAGGCATCGCTATTATTCAATGAACATGGAATAGCCAAGAGAATGCAGGATTTGAAGGTTGGAATAATGAGGTAAACCAGTGGGGGAAGTAAAGAAAAATAAAATCATTGTTGAAAAGGACCTTACGAAGGGATTCCAAGTTCACTGGCATTTCAAGAAAAATAAAAAATAAAAAATGGAGGGGAAGATAAGAAGCATTTTCCTGGATGGAACATGATGTTGTTGGCCATCAAATAACTCCACCTGTAAAGTGCACTCATAATCCTGTTCCAGTTGGATTGTTTTTTTATTTCTTTGGTTTTGGAGTGATGAATCATGAAATGTTAATGTTAAATATAAGCTCAGATTAGTAGGTTGTTTCCCTCAGGGCTTGTGCCCACGCCGTTTTCCTTCCCTCGGCCATGTTTTTACAGTGTCCTCAAAGTTCAAAGGGAGAAAAAGAAAAGGCTGCATACGGTAAAGTTTGCTAAAATGCACGCTACGTGTAGTGTGACGGAATGTGATAGATAGGCGGAGGAAGAAAATTGCGCATGTAAGTGGAATTCTTTTTGTATAATACTCTGTTTTCTCGCCTGTCACCATTTCCACCGCTGACTCTAAGCTTGTATTCTGCTTCTCTCTCTCTCTCTCTCTCTCTCTCTCTGAAAAGACAAACTGGTTAAACCCCATCGTTCCTTTCTTCCACAAATGTACCTCAATTTCCGCAACTTTTTGGTTCAATCCTCTTTGCTTGCTCTAAAGCTTTGAAGTTTGGACTCCTTTGGCCCGCCTTGTACACCCCTTGTAATTTGCGTACCAATAAATTCATATTACCTGGAGCACTGTACCCTTTCAGCTTTTACTCTCTGCGGTGCATCAATGTCGTCCGATATAAGCTAAAGTCTTTGCCAATAGCCACCTATTTTCCATTATATTCTCATTTGGTCTTTCCTTTAAAATCCGCCTCCAAGACTTGCGGAGTTTCCGCGAACATTCGATGGATAATTGCAAGATTTGTGTGCTTAAGTACTGTACTGTATTTGTCATTTACAATAAGGTGGCGGATTTGGTTCTCCTTTCGCATTTGTGAATCCTTCAAAAGCAAAGGTTCGAAGCTTGGGGTTCTGGAATTTGTGCTTGCTGTGTGAGTAATGGGTACGGATCGTCTGTTATTTCCTACAGTTGGACCGCCATTAAAACGGCGAGCAGGGTTGCGGAGGAAGCAGGCTGGAAGAGGATCTTATAGGGGAAGCTAGGGCAAGGGGGTTAGGGGGATTTGGAGAACTTTTTATTGTTTTTTTTTTTGCAGAATTAATTCATAACCCTTTATCTCGAGGGCTACTTCGGCGTGTCAAAATAACAAGATGACCACCAATATGCATGGAGTGCTCAGAAGCCTCTGTTTAAATACTGATTGGAAGTATGCCATCTTTTGGAAACTCAAACATCGTGCTCGGACGTACGTTAAATTCTCTCTTCTTGTTTGCAAGCTCATCTATTTCATCTAGCTATTAGCGTGTGTGTCTCTCTCCTTGTAGTGTTGCTTTACACTTCGTTTGAAGTTTGACTTGATCATTTCAAATGCCGGGACAATTTAATGGGTTGATTACATACGCTTGATTCTTCCTGATATTCAGAGCACAGGCATACCTTGAGTATCAAGAATTTATAGACAAATAACATTTCTGGGAGTGTTTGCTCTTGATTGTCATCTATTCTTTGACGAAAACTATTATGATGTCAGGAAGCAGCTCGTTTGATGGATATAAGTCCTTCTGTCTCGTTAGAGTTCTTTATGTTTTTCATTGTTGTGTGTCCTCAATAGGCTAAGGCTTGCGATTGTTTTTATTATTGACATTTTTTATGTAGTGCATACGGCAATATAAGAGGCTACTGTGTAACGATCTAATTTTGCATGTAAAGTTTGTTGATTGATTTGTTGGTTAAAGATAAGGAAGTACTTGAATAAAGAAAAAAAAAAAAGTCAAATACCATAATGTTCCCTTAAATTATTTTCGGCATGTGGTACTTGCTTACAGGATCTTGACATGGGAGGATGCTTACTATGACACTGGTGATTATGACTCTTCAAATAATGAGTGCTGCCAGAAGACCTTAAAACAGTTTCGTGGTGGGCATTATCCGCATGACCCTCTTGTGTTAGCTGTGGAGAAGATGTCATATCATTCATTTTCATTAGGGGAAGGGTATGACTAATCCAAAACAAATTGATGCTATTTAAGATTATTTTTACTATTATGTATCTCACATTACGTAACCAAACACGATCACATCTAATTGCATTGATCCTTTGCTTTACAGTATTATTGGAGAGGTAGCTGTAACTGGAAAGCATCAGTGGATCTGTGCAGATAATCATGCTACAGGTTCTGATTCGTCATTTGAGGTGAGAATACTTGTTGTTCAATACTGCCATTTATATCTTCTCTGGCTTGTAAGATTTGAAGCTCTCTAATCGGTACCTTGTCATTAATTTTTCAATCATTCTCATTTCTCCCCCCTTGGTTTTATACTTTCAGTTGGCTGATGGATTGCAATCTCAGTTTTCTGCTGGAATTAGGGTAAGTAATCTTCTTTATCATTTTTTAAAATTGTAATAAAGTAATGGTCTAATGGATACTACAAGAGAGAATTTTTTATGCCTACTCTGAAGACTGAAATCAGAATTACCTCACATTACCAAGAATGACAAACTTTGACAATATTTATTATTATTATTTTTTTAAAAAATTCTGCTTGTTATGCTTGTTTCCTTTACGTGACACATTATGGAACCATTATAGAACTCTGACTCAGTTTGTTTATTACCAGATGCAACTGCACTCGGATGCATCTGTTGGCATTGTTCATTATATATTGGAAATTTTTGTAGATTTTGATGAAAAAATGTGTGGTCTCATTTTGCATTTTTTAGCTTGATAATTTTCTTGATGATCCAGACTTATTTCAGATGTTGATGTTTTAAATATTATTATTAATGAAGTGAGCTGCATTGTAATTGTAATTTCGGTACAAGATTTTTTTTTTAAATAAATGAGACTTTCAGAGTTATTTTCATTAAAAGAAACGAAGTTCAATTAGACTATTCTGTGTCACATTAGATGACTTATTAAAGAATAGAAAAGGGAAGAAAGAGAATACGTTCTGGACTTTTAGTGCACTTTATTTGGAGAACTACTTATTCTTGTTCAATAGTGCACTTTATTTGGAGAACTACTTATTCTTGTTCAAAAGTTGATTTCCTGGGCTGCGTCACCTTATCTCTTTGTCTGCATTAAGATATTTCAATAACGAAAATTTGTTTTTCCCTGTAGACAATTGTTGTTGTAGCTGTAGTCCCACTAGGAGTTGTGCAGGTTGGCTCCTTAAATAAAGTAAGATGATTTTAGACTTCTTTTAGTTATTTACTTTGCTCAAACTTTTATGCTGCTTGTGAATGTGGTTGCTAATGGGGTTGAAGATAGGAGCTCTTGTCTCTTGTGCTGTTATGCATAACAGTTTCATTTTCAGTTTTGTAAAAATTTGATTGATACTTTTTCTTGGGTGTATCATAATTATTCCAATAACATAACTTGTCTTGTATTTATTCTCCATCTAATTTTGGTAATAGTTTACCTGATGATTGGGTAGTTAATAGTTATATATGCACTGGGTAAATGTGTAAATGTAATTTATAAAAAAGTTCAAGAGAAATGGACAATAACTTATGAATATCCTCCTTAAATATGTCAAGGCAGGATTTGGACATAGCTTAGTTATGAATTGTTTAATTTATAAATTACATTTCACTCTGCTATGCACCGAAAGTAGAGGATTATGCTTCATATATGAAAACATTTTTCAGTGCAGATTTTGCATATAACAACTTTATATATACTTATGCTAATGTTATAATGTAAAATGTATCTACCTGAATTCTGGTTTGCAAGCAAGTTGAAGCGTATTAAAGTGTTGGGTAAAATGATGATCTAATTAGTGGAGACAGTTTGGATACTACTGAACCTAGCTTTTTGTCTTCTTTGTTCTATGCATTGGTTCACTAAGTTAGTAGATTTGTTGGTTACTCAATCTGGTATTAGTTTTAATTAGAGACTTATGCCTTATTGCTCCATTTTTCTCCCTATAGTACTTTTATGCCCTCATCTAATATTTTTATCATTAGTTTTTTGTTAGTAAATCAGTTAGTTATATGTTTACTTTTCTGGTTATCATTTAGTTGGATTTTTTTTTTCCCAAAAAAAAAAAAAATCTCTTGTCATGGACTGATCTGTAATTATGTTGGATGTAAAATAATTTCTAGGTTGATGCTGAGTCTTCTATGTTGAAGCCAATTTATTATTAACACATTATTTAGCTTGCCTCACTTCTGTCTTCCTTGATAGCAGGTGATTGAAGATATGAGGGTTGTTACTCATATCAGAAATATTTTTTTGGCTGCTCAAGATTTCTTGATAAGCCATGATCCTAGTCAAATGCAAAGTGGTCCAAAGAATTCTTCATCTTTGGTAATCTTATGCCTCTATCTCTCCCCATGTCTGGTACTCCTTGCTCTGGTTGTCTGCACATTGTCTGCATGAATAAGCTCATGTAGTGGGGAAGCTGTGTACCCACAGGCATGTGCATGTCTATACGCACAAAAATAGCAAGCAATGCAATGAGATAATTATTTTTTGACCTAAACATTTTGAACATTATGTTCATATTTAGATTTCTTGCTTTTTCAGCCAGATGTATCAATGACAAAATTGTCTTCAGAAACTGTAGCTGCCTGCATACATGATACAGAAGAAACCACAAAGAGTGAGAAACTGGATATTTTAATGCCCTTTCCATCTTCTGGGAAGAATATTCCAACTTCTGCTGTTTTTCAGAAAATGGCTGTTGATGTGACCAAGTATGGAGGGCCTGAGTTTTGTAGCAGTACAAATTCGGTTTTGCTTCAGTCAGTACCAAATATAATGAACGTGGAGAATATGAAATTTGTAGATCTGAGACCTCTAAATGAGAGAAAGTCTGAAGGGGACAGTAGTGGCTGCAAAAATATGATGGTGGAATCAGAAAAAAATGTAACCTCATTGCTACATAGTTCAGTTATGGAGAACAATAGCTCCAGTGATTTAATATGTCCATCAGAAAAGGCCGGAGCTGATTTTTCCTGCTTCCCTCCAGACCTTTTTGATGTTGTTTGTCAAAGTGATAAATTATGTTATTTAAATATTAACCAAAAAGAGGCGTTGACTGTTCCTGGACCTTCAGATGCAAGCTTCCAAAATGATGCAGAAATGTCAGAGTTTCAGAGCGAGCCTTCTTACAGGATTGCCTCTGATACATTGTTGAAGTTCCCTGCTGGCTGTGAGCTACATGAAGCACTTGGACCAGCTTTTCTGAAAAGTAGTAGATATGTTGACTCAGAGGCACAGGTGAATCGAGATGTTAAAACTATGGAGATGCCAGATGAGATCAGCTGTAGCCAGTTGACTGGTATATCTCCTGCTGAGCATCTTTTGGAAGCAATAGTAGCCAATGTTCGTCATTCTAATAATGACACTAAGAGTGAACTATCATATTCTACATCAATGCATTCTGTAATGATGTCCGAAAGAAATCCTGAAGTTTCTGTTCACACAGTGCATACTATTAATTCAGAAGGTTATTCATTAGATCAGTCTGCTCTTGTCCGAGAGGACACATACCACTCTTTGACCTCATCAGGGATTTGTGGTGCCCCCAAAGGTATTTCATCAACGTGTCCTAGTTCATGTAGTGAACAGTTTGAAAAGTCTTCTGAACCAGGCAAGAACAAGAAGAGGGCCAGGCCTGGGGAAAGTAGTCGGCCTAGACCAAGAGACAGACAACTGATCCAAGATCGTATTAAGGAATTGAGAGAATTGGTGCCACATGGAGCAAAGGTATCTCCCTGTAATCCACATTTCCTAATCCTGTCTCAGTTAGTCAATTTTTATTTTATAATACATGTGGCTGAAAAAATTGTGGTAACTCGAACAGTGCAGTATTGATTCACTACTGGAGCGCACAATAAAGCACTTGCTCTTTCTGCAGAGCATAACTAAGCATGCTGACAAGCTAAATAACTTTGCTGATTCAAAGACAAAGGTAAAGTTTAAGGTGATTTCAGTTGTCTGTCTTCTGGCCCATGGCCTATATGGAGGTCAATTGAATACATTTCTGATTGATTTGGAAGTCATATATGAACTTGAAGGCCTGTGTTCATGGTTCTGGTTAAATTACAAATTAACTGGTTTCTCACTCTGATTTACTACCCGTTACAACCGTTTTCACAAATATAAGATTTATGCATTTAGGTAATTGCTATCATGATAGCAAGTTTTTAAGTGCTGATGACCGAATCATAAGTTTCATGTTGATTTGCTCCCCACCACCTGAAGAATAGAATTGAAAACAGAAGGTATCTTAATGCGGTTTCCCCTTCAGTTGACTCTGTACTGCTTTTTTATAGTTGCATCACATGGAATCAGCCGTTCCAGGATCCTCTAGTTATGAACAAGGTTCAAGTTGGGCAGTGGAAGTAGGTGGTCATTTGAAAGTACATTCAATACTAGTGGAGAGTATTAGCAAGAATGGACAGATGCTTGTTGAGGTAAATGAGTTGAAATACAACTTTGATTATTTATTCTATAACAATGATTGGTTAGAAATTCTAGTACTCGAGCAAGGGAAAAGCTTCTCCTGATGAGAAATCAAGGAGTTCAAGATGGTGCTTCATACTCATCATCGGCTGCTGAGTGTGTTTCGTATTCTAATTATGGCTTATGCTGCAGATGCTGTGTGAGGAGTGCAGCCATTTTCTGGAAATAGCAGAAGCCGTAAGAAGTTTGGGCTTGACAATTTTGAAAGGCGCAACTGAATCTCATGGTGAGAAGACATGGATATGTTTTGTGGTTGAGGTAAGATCCAAATAAATAGCGCGCGTGTTTTGCAACTGTTTGTGATTGTTTTCAAGAAATTGACATGGACAAGTGAATTTTCACAGGGCCAAAACAACAGGAATGTACACAGATTGGATATCTTGTGGCCACTTGTTCAGATACTGCAGTCCAAGAGTACAATGCATTCACAATAACTGATTGATTCGTGGGATTTTTAAGCCGCTTCATTGACTACTGTAACTCGCTGTTGATCTTGGAGATGATGTTTTGAAATCTTCTGTCCCTTTCCCCTGTTCCCCAGAAAATGTAAAGCTTGCTTTTATGTTCTTTTATTTTTTTTTTTTTGGTTTGTGGGGGGGGGGGGGGGGGGGAGGGTGGGGCAGGATTGGGGAGATCAAAGAAAAGAAGAAAGCTACATCTTTTAAGATTTATATCATAGTGGCTTTATAGTGTGACAATATCTCAAATCTGTTTCTTGTATTGTGACTGGATTGTGATTTTGATTTGTTTAGAGTTTTGAGATTGGAATTAACAGAATGCGCTGAACACATCTGAGTATTATTTTACCAAGTCTATGTACTTGCGAAACAGTGATGAGTTAAAATATAGCAAATTAGATCTTAACAGACAAAAAGGAGGAGATTCTATTAAAACTTTAGTAGAGCTGTTCAGTAGCAGCTTATTGTTAATTCCATCACTGCAACGATAGTTGAAGAGCATTATAGCCTAAAATATGGAAGGGCTTTGGTGCCATCTAGACCTTTAGATCTGTAGTAAGCAAGGTACTCACTGATATTAGTTTCCCTGTAAGCTCGTGGGTTCATGCCGGACGTAAACTCCTCCATTGGTCCATATGTTCTACATTTCTGGCTTGGATATAATAGACATGCCGCTGATACCCTGGGCCCAATTCGTCCAGCCAGTACTCTATGCTCAACGCTCTTGAACTTGTCGTTGGTGATAAGCTACGCAAGAAAAGACATGATGAAGTGAGCGACCAGTTAAGCCATTCCCAGTCCTAGAAGATTATAAACAACTTTGTGATACCTGCAAGAGGTCTCCGATGTTGGCCACTAAAGCTCCATGTATGGGGTTAATGTCAACCCACTGGTTTTGATGGAGGACTTGGAGGCCACCTATGGTATCTTGGAGGAGAAATGTAAGGCATGATGGGTCTGAATGCCTGGTGGTACCAAATGTGAGATCTGGTTCCGGACAAGCCGGGTAATAGTGGCACACCATTGCTTCACTTTCCATGCATTCCAAGCGGGTCAGACAGTCACTTCTGAGCCCCAGAGCCTCTGACAGTAGTTGTGATACTCTCTCTCTTAGACTCCTCATATGCTCAATGTAGTGGCTCACTGTTTCTCTGCAGTGAAACAACTGTGGATATAATACACAAGAATCTAAAGCTGAGAAACACATGAAAGAAATTATGTGAGAAACACGTTACTTTTTACCTGCATAGTTGGGGGAAGGCTTCAGGGTTCAGGGGGCCATCTTGGAAGTCGAAGAGTAAGGTGTCCCTCCAGTTGGCTGCTTTGGAGACAAGGAGATCTCCGTTGCAGAAATACCTCACTCTTGCCTTGACATCACGGGAATACCACTCCTTCTTCACCTCCCTTGGTTGCTCATGGAATTCTCTGATGACTTTCAGCAAGTTGTCCATAACACGAACTGGAACTCCATGATTTATCATTTGGAAGAAGCCCCATGTCTGTGATGCTTCACGAATTTCACTGATTATCTGTGTCCGGCGAGAGCTTTCATACCCTGCAAAATCTATCACAGGAACCTGTAAGCAAGTGGCAGCAGCAGCAGCAGCAGCAGATGAGCCTGGAAGGGACTCTGGTGGATGAATGAGGAATCTGGGGAGCCTCTCAATTCCAGAGTCCACGAGTCCTTTAACCCCACCTTTGGTCTCTTCAAACTCCTTCACTTCCTTAGCTCTGTCGTAGCCATGGCCATCTTCTCCCATGTGCATGACGTCCATATTGACCCTGGGTTTAGACAAAGGGAGAAGGAAGCTGCCTCAGGTTTGAGACGTAGGTGGCCATTAAATAACACGGTACAAAGATGCCAATATGATCAGATACCCACTTTTGGCCTGTCTCTAACTCAACCTTTTCATACAATATAATAAGCTAAGCATCAACGTTTTATTTTTTTCCAGGATCACTTGGAGATGCTTTTGCCAAACTTTTCCTCTTCTGTTTCATTACTTGTTTAATTGTCAACAATTCTGGTTCGGCGCTCTCCAAAATGGAGCTTAACATTTGTTAATTATGAATTAATGTTGGTAGCTTATTGCAGGTAATGCAATTTGAATTCCGATTCGTCAGTATACATATATATATATACATATATATATATCTATGTGTGTGTGTGTGTGTGTGTGTGTGTAATGTAACTAATATAAAGAAAAAGATGTTTGGTGGAGCAATGCAATTTGTACAAAGAAGATTAACGTAGAATGTTGAAGCATGTGTTACAGCCAGGTGGAGTTTGTCGTGAACAGTACCGTAAATGGACAGTGCAATTTCAAGAAAATGGAGACATTCGGACTCATCTTTACTGTTTTTTTTTTTTTAAAGTACATTGTATTGTAGTAATGAAATAGATGTTTCGCGAAAGAGTACTCGTAAGAGTCTCAAATTATGTAGGGCAGGGACGTCACTCTCGCTCTGGCTCCTTCTTTCAAGTTTTAATATCAAAGTCTCAATCAAATTTACAATTATCTTTGTCGTACAAAATTGTATAGTTGTTTTTTTTTTTATTCTCTTAAGCCTTCATAGTCAGTACTTCTATCCCATCCAAACGATACCAATCGGGCTTTTATAACACGCCAATTTTTTTTTTTTAAATTTGGTTCAATTATATCTGATTTTTTAAAACAAAATATCACCTGATTATTTTTATTTAATGTACATTACAAAATTTCTTATTTATTTACTTTATACCAATGAAGCTAACTTTTCTACATAATATGTGTTTTTTAAAATAAAATTGTTTACTTGTATTTATTGTTATACTAATAATAAAATTATAGTTATATATTGTAGAAAATATTAATTTCATTGATATAATTAAGCAATAAGAAAGACTTTTAATATATATAAACAAATTATAATAATTTTCTAAATATTAAATATAATTTAAGTAAAGCTTACCAGATATTAGCATATTTTTATTAAAATCAGATACAAGAGTTGTACAAGTTGTAATCGTCGTACCATAAGGTTGTATTTGGCATGACTTTTGAGCTAGCTTATAGTTTATTTGACTAGTTTATAAGTTTGTTTGATCAAAGGGTGTGTTTGACAAAATTAGTTTATAAACTAGTTGAAAGCTCAAAAGTTAATTTTTAGCTGAAAGATGATAGTTAAAAATTGAAAGCTTATAAGCTAACTTATTAAAATAAAAATGTAAAATGACATAAAAATGCATATATTTTATAATCCCAAAATAATACAAATAAACATATTATTTGTTAATTAAAATAATTTAAATTATTATATATATTATAAATTAAATATAATATAATATATATATATATATAATATATATATATATATATATATATATGTATGTGAGATAAGAGTATAATGAGTATTTTTATAAAATAACAAGGGTCAAATAAGAAGAAAAATATAAAAGTAATAAGTTATAAACTATTAAAATAAGTTCATTTACCAAACATTTTTAATAAGTTTATAAGTTAATCAAATAAGTTAACTTATAACTTATTTGACTTGTCAAACACAGCCAAAATAGATGTATTTGGTAAACAAGGCTATTTAAGTGGCTTATAACTTATGTTAGAAAAATGATATGTTTAGTTTGTATTATTTTAGGATTACAAAATATCACATAAGTATGTTCTTTTATGTCATTTTACATCTATTAGCTAATTGAATAGTTATTTTTATCAAATACTTTTAATTCAATAAACTAACTTAATAACTTTCATATTTCAGCTATTAACTTTTAACTAAAAATTAGCTTCTAAAATTTTAGATCGTTTATCAACTATTTTTACCAAATACGTGTGCGTATACTATTATTACTAGGCATATTCCTTCTCTCTAAAATGGTTGAGTCACTGTTTTTTTTAAAGGAAAAAATAGAAGAAGAAGAAGAATCTTGCGAAAAAAAAAAAAGGAAAAGAACTCGATTTATTACAAATTCAGAGATTTTAAGCAAGCAAGAAAATAGTAAGTGTAAAATTTGTGCTTGTTTTCCAAAAATGGGTAAATAGTGGAATTGAAGGAAAATGGGTGAGGGAGGAGGGAGCAGAAGCACATGGATAGAGTCATGGAGAATTGCATAAATAGTTGAATTGTGGAGCCTGAGTTATGAGGGAGTACTTAGCTGTTTTAGGTTGTCTAGAATGAAAAACAACGTCGCAGTATCAATCATGGGCCATATGCCTAGAGAGATCTTAACTGTAACTTCTTTGTCAATCATTTTCACTTTGCCCCACTTCCTTTGTCCTTTCCCCTCACACACACACACATATATACTTTTATGTCTATCTTCTCTCCTGTATTCTATACGTATATTACTACCTCATTTTCTGTCATGGAAATCATCAAGTTTTATTTGAAATATTATCATTAATTAATTATATATGCACTCATGCCCCTACAAGATTAGAAAGCAGTCTCTTTCCTAGGATAGCTGGCTGTCATATCCAAAGACTTGTCAATGCATGGTACTTATAGCTATATGTCTCCACACATTAGTCACGTTGTGTGCAGTGCAGTGCAGTGAAAAGAACATTCGAGTGTCACAACTCAACGTTTATAATATTATATAGCAGGTGCATAATAATAGAAACCATAGTTTTTATCCCTAATATAAAGAAGAATAAGTAAGAGGGCGTAACATATTAAATTTGTTTCAATTTTTAAGGTCGATCGTTCACATTATAAGAAAATTATGTATGCAGAGGTAATTAAGTGTGTTCCAATTGTTCGCTGGAAGAAGTTGTTGATGGAAAAGTGAAGACCGAATGTGATGGGTAAAGCAGCACCTTTTTTGTTTATGATATTCGGTAATTTTTATGATTTAATTAGATTGCCACTTTATTAATAAAATCATGCTCTTCTACAATCTCAAGAGTCCAAGTTCAAATCTTAGACTGAAAAAAACGATTGAGAAAAATAGATAATTACATAGATGGTAGATGTAGGAAAATAATTTTGAAGTTGGATTGTTTTGAATAATAATTTTGGGAGAGGCCATATATTGGGAAATAATTTCGAAGTTGGATTGTTTTGAATATTATGAATAATAATATGCTTAATATTGCCCCACCGGGAACATAAATATTCGTCAAATTAATTTCTAATATGACGACACTTATCAAATTGTTTACATATCAAATTATTAAATAAATTGTTTAAATATGAACTAAGGCATAATAAATTAAAAACAAAAATATATTTCATATCTTTAATGTTTATATCGATTTTTATTTATATTCATAACGTTTATTTTTAATCAAATATATCTCATATATTTTATTTTTTTTAAATATATTTTTTGAATGCTGTTAAATATACTCTCTTTTTAGCACATATTACCTTATTTGTCTCTCTTTCCTCTCTCTCCCTCCTCGCACACACTTACTCTTTGTGTCTCTCTTTCCTTTCTCTTGGTTCATCTCTTTCTCTATCCCTGCATTTCTCTCTCTCTCTCTCCTTCTCCCTCTCTCCATTCGTCCTTCTCTTTGGACTTCTCCCTTCTCATTTTAAGTTTTTTGCTTAAATATATTTAATTTCATAAAATTGTAATTTGGTTTATTTAGTTTAGAAGCAGATATAATATTACTTTCTTCATTTCTAGAGTGAGCCATTATAATAATATTTCTATTTTTAAATTAGAGAGACGAAAGGAAAGTACATTTAAGATGTGTTAATCAATATATACATAGTGGCAAATTAGCAATCTTTCTGTCAAAGGATCCAAAATACTTAGTAATGGTTTTCTAATGGGGACATGAGCAGAGGTAGCTGATAAATCGGCACCATCAAAAGATTCAAAGCAACTGTCATCCATTCTTCAAAACCTTCTCATGATGCTGCTAATATTACTTTTGCATGTCAATAATTAAAATAAAATTGCTTATACCTTCACTTCATAACCTACATTTTTGGGCTACAATACTCTTTGATAAAGCTTCTATAACCAAGAGACCTAATTCTCATTCACTAAAAGAACATTTTGATTAAAGAAGCATCAGAAGAAGAGGAGGAAACGTTTCTTTCTTTCTTGTTTTCCTTTTTTCGTGTGCAGATCCATTGGATCGCACAGGATGAACGGCATCCAATTTAACAGTTTTATTGATGTCGGGATGCCGTCTATCCTATGTGATCTAACGACTCCTGTTTAAAGGTAGAGAAAGACATGATTATCAAAGATAGAGAATTCTTTTTCATCTTATACGCCCCAAACGCACAAATTAAATCTGGCCCGTTGCGTGTATGTATAGAAGCTACTTTCCTCATAGAGAGAGAGAGAGAGAGAGAGAGCATTTTTTATATTTTGGAGTATGCCACGTAGACCGCTCTGTTAACTTTTTCGTTAGTATTTTTAATGGTGTTAAAAAAATGACATATTTAAAAAAATAATAAAATATGTGGGACATATATAAAAAATAAATGTTAAGGGTATAAATAAAAATAATATAAATGTTAGATACACAAAATATACTTTTGCCTAGTTTCGATAACACAATATTTATTCATATAACAAGGTAAGCAAACAAATTTATTCATAAACAAACTAAGCTATATTTGTCATACTATAAAACATATGAATTTTATTAAAAATCATGTCTTATATAAGCATTTATTTATTAAATCATTAACAACATTTAATTTTAATAAAATTGAATGAATTAAATTATATAAACTAAATTATGTTAAATAAGATACACACACACATATATATGCGAGGCCTGATGTTCCTGCACCTCACCATGCATTGAAAGATGTGGACCCAAATTTTAATCTATTACTGAAAGCTAACCTTTGAAGACTCGTAAGATCAATGGCTCTTTCTTTCTTAGAAAGGTTTAGATGCCTGGATCTAAATTGGGAACAATAATTTTTATTATCTTAATACGTTTTAGTTCTGAAATATGAGGTGCAACTCTGCTCTAATTGGAAAAGAACTCGTTAACATGATGTGACGATTAAGTATAATAAACCTATGAATTAGTAATTGCACAAAAAAAGTCATAGAATAAAGCGTTTTATCGTTGGCATATCATCTTGTCGTATTTTAAAATGATGCAATAATTATGGTCGATCGTGAGAGAATCCAAATGTAGTGTTTTACCAAAGCACTTACTGGGCTACCATTACTTTTTTTAACCATGACCATGATTAGACTATAAGAATAGAATCATTTTTTAGCTACTCGATTAAAATCCTTGCAACGCTAGGATTCACTTCGTGTCAAAAACTTAAATTATGTTTATGCTTCATATTCTTACTTTTAACACTATCTTTTAATCCTTATTTCTTTATGCGGTGTTGTCAACTTGTTACACATGAGTATAAATTAATTAAGATGGGATGTCATTGTTATAATTAAGATCTTAATCTTGATCGTAAAATTATTCAAGATCACAATTTTATAGAGATCGTACTTGTAAGATCACAATCAAGATTTAAATTGTATTAAGATCGCATAGAATTGCAATCTTGATTGTAAGATCGATTAAAATCATAGGATTGCAATTATGACTACATTTAATCATTCTTTTAATTTTTTTTAAGACAAAAGCCAAAAACAAACATTTATTTTCATATGATTAAAATCTTATTTAGTAGTTCTTATGTATATATATTTCAATAATTTGTTTATCGTATGAAATTAATATTTTGATGATTTTTAAATATAGTTATGTGTAATATTTTATCACATTTGTAATATTTGACAAGTTTTAAGAATGTATATTGACCATTTAGATAAATTTGTACTTATCTAAGAATTTTAGTCAATTATATATATATATATATATGTAATACCCGTTAATTTCAGAATATAATTCGCTTAAGAGTATTTTAGAATTCTACAACGTTACTTTAGTTATTGATTTTGGTCATTTTTAATTTTCATATTTAATTGTTCTCTTTGAATATTATTTATGAAAATTGAGTTAAATGACTGGACTAAATATTTGCACAATGAGGGATATATTCTAAGAATGGTGAAATTCATGGAAAAGTGGTTTCAGAATGGTCAATTAATCCATTTATTGTAAATTGACTGGATGGGTTTGGATGTTGGGTTATTGATACCCATGGGTTATTGAATAACCCATTAGAAATATTTAATATAAAGTTTCAATAGTAACCCTCACTTTTTCACTCAGCCGAAGGAAGCAGAAAAGATTTCTCTCTCAGTTCTTCATTTTCTTCTCAAATCCTTTCCTTGATCTTCAGAAGTTCGACTATTTGTTCGGTTCAAAAGCTTTGTAAGGATCAAAGGTAAGCTTCAATCCGATTATTTTCCTTAAATTTCAGTTTATGTAGAAGATCAGAGGAGGTTTTGTTCTTGAAGATTTTAATGATAATTCATGAATCTCAGTTGTTTTAGAAGTTATATTTGAGTTATAATCGGTTAAAAGAGTTGAAATTCCGGTTTTGAAACAAGAAAGGAAAGGATGAAATTGTTAGAAATTCTGCAAAACCGAGTTACTGTAGCGACCAGAAATTTCGGGAAAAAATCTGAAAAATTTTCTTCGGGTACTGTAGCAGTACTGTAGTGTCGGCAGTCAATGATACTGTAGCGAACCGGCACTGTAGCGAACCGGCACTGTAGCGAACCGTTACTGTAGCGAACCGACACTGTAGCAAACCGTACTGTAGCAACCCGTTACTGTAGCAGTCAGAAAATTTTACGTATTTTCGTGATTTTGTTTCCTTTCTTATGATTCCTTGTAATATATTTTACTAGGAAATTTTCCTACACAAATTCTAGTGTGGAACAAGGTAAACTTGGACAAAAATCAAGGTGAGTGAATAACCTTGCTCAGCTAATTTGATATTACTAGTCAAAGTACAATATAAGTCCCATTTACAATATTATTTGGATAATAAGCAATTAATTTTTCATATGGGAGTATATGATGATCAGTAGAAATAAGAGTATGAAGAAATTATTTATCTCATGACAATTGTACTATGTGATGAATTCTAACTATTTTATTAATGAGTAAAGATCTACGGGATCTAATACACGAGTGTGAAAGGGTTAAAGTCCCATACTACTCGGTGTATATCTAAGAAATCTTATACACGAGTTTGAAAGGGTTAAAGTCCCATACTACTCAGTGCATATCTATGAAACATATACACGAGTTGAAAGGGTTAAAGTCCCATACTACTCGGCGTATACCTATGAGATCTTATTCACGAGTTTGAAAGGGTTAGAGTCCCATACTACTCGGTGTATATCTATGAAATCTTATTCATGAGTTTGAAAGGGTTAGAGTCCCATACTACTCGATGTATAAGATAATTAATTATATGAGTAAATGTGGTATTTGTACTTTTGATATTTTATATAGTACAGTTATTTACTTACTGAGTTTTTAAATAAACTCACACTCCCTATGATTATTTTTTTCAGATACAGAAAATAAAGAACAAGAGTATCCGTTTGAAGATTAGAAGCCCCTTGGGTTTATTCTCTATTTCTATCTGGTGGGACACCAGTACTTATTAATGTGGATATTAGAAAAGCTCTGTATTTTCTATAGGTCTCCTAGGCTTGCGATGAGATAGAAATATCAGACTATGTATGTCTATATTTGCTTATCAGATGAATATAATTCTGTAGTGTGGAATGAATGATTAAGGTTGAATGTAAAACCTTACAGAATATATGCATATAACGTATGTTTGAGAATTATATCAAATGAGTAGTATCTTTTCACATGCTCAATTTTTGGGATGTGACAATATAATTTATAAGATTTTACAATTTTTGATCTGATTTTGTAATATAATATATCTTATATATTTCTTAATCATGTGCAATAACACGAAAAATTGGGTAAGTTATCGGAATGCTAATAAGGAGACTAAAAAAGCAGTAAGTGAAGTACGATCTAAAGCGTTTGATGAGTTTTACAAGAAATTAGAAATGAAAAATGGGAAACAAAAGATTTACAAAACTGCGAAGAATAGAGAAAGAAAACCTAGAGATTTGGATCAAGTAAGATGTGCTAAGGATGATGAAGAAAAAATTTTGGTTATCAATGGAAATATCAAAAACAGATGACAAGATTACTTTCACAAGCTCTTTAATGACAGAGTAGGGTCAACTAGTGATATGGAAGATTTAACAATCCTATAGAGCAAACAAAATTTGGCATATTATCACATGATTAAAGTTCACGAGGTCAAGGAAGCTCTTAGAAGAATGGATAATGATAAAACCGTTGATCCTGATGGCATTCTTATTGAAGTTTGTAAGTGTTAAAGAGAGGAGGGTACTATCTGGCTGACTAAACTCTTTAATGAGATCCTAAGATCCAAGAAAATGTCTGAAGAATGGAGAAGAAGCACTTTAGTGTCTATATACAAAAACAAATGGGACATATAGAACTACGCAAACTACTGAGAGATTAAACTTATAAGTCACACTATGAAATTATGGAAAATAGTAATTGAATGTAGGTTAAGAATTGAAATGAATATTTCTGAAAATCAATTTGGATTCATGCTAAAGAGGTCTACTATGGAAGCTATTTATCTACTAAGAGGGTTAATGGAAAGGTATCGAAGTAAACAAAAAGACTTACATATAGCTTTTATTGATTTGGAAAAAGCTTATGATCAAGTACCAAGAGAGGTGTTGTGGAAAGCCATGGAAAAGAAAGGTGTTCGAGTAGCATATATTAGAGCTATAAAAGATATGTATGAAGGAGTTACAACTAGTGTGAGAACGTGTGGAGGGAAGACAAGAGACTTTTTTTATTAAGATTGGCCTGTATCAAGGATCATTTTTAAGCCCGTATTTATTTGACATGGTTTCAAACGTTCTGACAGAACACATCTAAGAAGAAGTTTCCAAATGCATGCTTTTTGCAAATGATATTGTTCTCATTGCGGAGTCAAGGTAAGAGATTAACTCTAAACTCGAGTTATGAAAAGATACTTTGAAATTGAAGGGTTTTTGCTTAAGTAGGAGTATGACAGAATATATGCATTGTAAGTTTAATAAGCGGCAAACTAGAAACGACTTGGAGGTTAAAATTGGAAATCACAAGTATCTAAGTTTAAGTATCTGGGATCAGTTATACAAGATGACGGCTAAATTATTGGAGATATGACAGATATGATACAAGCTAGGTGGTTGAAGTAGAGAATGACATTAGGAGTTATTTGTGATCGGAAAATACCTGATAAGCTCAAAGAGAAGTTTTATTGTACTGCTATAAGACCAACAAATTTATATGAGAGTGAATATTAGGCCATTAAAGGACAACAAGAACAAATGGAAATAAGGATGTTGCGATGGATGTGTGATCATATAAGATGAGATATGATCCGTAACGATTGCATATGATGTAGAGTTGGAGTGGCACCTATTGAGGAAAAAATCGTTTAAGATGGTTTGGATAAGTTCAAAGAAAATCGTTGGAAGCATTAGTAAAAATGGTTGAACATATGGTATGGAATTCTATGAAAAAAGGTTGAGTAAGACCAAGAAGGACACTTAAAGAAGTTATTGAACGAGATCTTCAACTGAATGAGATATTTAAAGAATTAGTCATTGATAGAGCTCAATGACATCATGTAATGTATGTAGCCGACCTCACCTAGTGAAATAAGACTTTGCTGATACTATTGTTATTGTGTGTCAAATCTCAATCTGCCTACAAATACTAATAAAAATGACATCTATTACTTATTTTCCAAAGTTGCCTGTTGATATAACATTATAAGAATATAAGAGAAAAATTAAAACTTGTGTTATTAAGCTATCGGGTAATCAAATTTAAATTGACTTAGAAATTTGGGTTCAACTTCTGTTGGGAATTTCTTATTTATAAATATTTGTCAATTACAGACCACGCTTTGAAAGTGAAACCAACTTATTTACCTTCAGAATTTATTTTGTATTTTGTATAAAAACACCTCTGTTTTTTGCAGTATAAAAATACTTTAAAAAATAAAAAAAGTAAACGAAAGGTTGATCCAATAATCCCATAGGACCGGCCCATTCCCCTAGAAAAGGAAAGAGAAGACCAAATTAAGGAAATATTACTGAAAAACGAGGGCCCAATAAAGATGCGAAAGAGGCATTTGGGCCTCGACCTTGGCCTTATTGTTTCTCTTTGCTCTGCTGCTGCTAGTTTTGGGCCATGTGGCCATCATGGATGTATTGGACAAAACAAAAAAAGACCTGACCCAAAGCAAAGGTCTTGACTCTTCCTAGAGTACAACCGTACCTTAAAATTAAGGAATTAAGGAGAAAATTATTTAAAGTTAAGAGATTAAATTAAGAAAAATTAAATTAAAAGAATAAAATGAAACTTAAAGTAAAGTTAATAGATTAAATTAGAGTAAAATTAGTTCAAAAACCAAAATAAAACTCTATGTAAAGTTAAATGATAAAAATAAAATTTATATTTAACCATTTAAAATTTTTCTGATAAAAACATGAGTAAAAAGTTAGTTCTTTAAAATAAAAAACGTTTTCACTTAAAATTATTAATTATCATCCTCTATAAATGTATTTTACAAATTTAATATAAAAAAATCATTTTTAGAAATTTATCAAACACAGTATTATTAGTAAAAACGCTTATTAAATAATTTTAATAAACACAAACAATTTTTTGTAAAACTATATATGAAACAAAGAAAATTGAAGAGCAACCCAACCCCTCTTAATATCCTTTTGGTGGCATTGAGTTGCTTAAATGATTGAAGATAGCCAGATTGGCTGACCAACACCCCAAAATTTTATAATTATACCACGTGTTCTAATTTTGTATTTTATATTTAGAATGATAAATTTAAGAGTTATTTTCATTTAGTACCTGATTTTTCTTTTTGGTCAATTTTATTCAGCATCTGATTTGAAATATAATACTTAATGATATTTACCCTCTTTAATTAATAATTTTCGTTGTAAATAACTTGGATTTGAATGCCGAATCTAAGTTTCACATCCTACATTACTAATGTAAATTTTTTTATTTTTTATAAATATTTTTCACTAGAGATAATTTTACTCAAAATGTTGTTAAGTACTAATTGTGAATACTTCTTTTAATAAAAAAAAAATTGAATCTTAATTTACATTTTGTAAGAGACTGATTGTTTTTGTTAGATCCAACTCTTATTGATTAATAATCTAAGAATTGATACAAATTATATGAATTTAAAATTTGTCAGTCTTTTATGTACATGTTTATTTAATAATCAAAATCAATTGAAAATGATAATATTAAATTAGAAATATCTTTTTCAATAAAGAGTTATATCACCAAATGATTATAAAGAATCTTGGAAAGAGTTAAATGTTAGTGGGGAGATACATTTAATGGACTAGTTAAACAAGTAATTTTTGTAAAAAAAAAAAAGCATTTATGTAAGTTACAAATGATATTTTTTCAGTTGTTAAAAAAAGAAGTAATATAGTTAATAAATGAAAAAATTGATATGCAATTGTTAAAAGATATATTTCTATTTTTTTAATTCCTAAAATATAAATGTTAAATCAAATATTACTTATATTTAATACAAATTAACTTTTATATATATATATATATATATATATATTTACTCATTATAAATTTTTGAAGATTTAATTTTACATAAATTTGTATATATTAAAAATTATATCGGTGAATAGTCTGGGGCAAACCGTCCTGCGCCTTTAGAAAAGAAAAGAATAGGCCTAAATTTGCCGTCATCGAGCTTCTTCGTCCCGCGAGTGTCGAGTGCGACAGCGACGCTGAGAATCTGCTTTTGTTTCATTGATCTGTGATTTGGTGGTTTATTTTCTTCAACTTACAACTTCTATCCCGAAGCGAATTCATGCTCTCCTGCTCACCATCGAGTCACTAACTTCTTGCTCACTCATAGTCAACCTACGCCGCCACGGGCGGTTTAATGAGTCGAGCTTATGATTCGCCGAAAATATCTCCCCACACTCCATCCATCAATTCTAGTTCTCAGAAACTCCCACAAACCCTCTCTTTGAAAGCATAGTCCCTCCCGCGTTTCCCTCTCTTTGAAAATGACTAGCCGATACGTGAGGGGACTGCTCCGTCATATATGTAAGCTCGTCTTCTTTCTTTTTTTTCTTTTTTCCTTGTTGTCTTCTTTAAAAATTTTCATTTAACACCATTCTTCTTTATTTTCTTTTTCTATCTTCTTGTCTTTTTAATACCAGCTTATTATTCCTATTTCTTTTAAAATAATGCTGCAATTAATAGCCGCATTTTCATAATTGGATTATCCCATGTCTGATGTTAAAAGCATGAATCGACTTCGTGAAGGAAGCTGCTTTGCCCAACAAGAACTCGTTAAAATCCTTTTGGCAACAAATATTTCATATGGTAATTTGGCATCATAAGCCCCCTTCTCCTTTGTGGAGTTGCGATGATTTTTGTTGCAATGCGGGTTGCTCTGATAATCCTCTAGTTTATTATAGAATATGCCAGAATGGGAATGCAACTTTTCTATACATGGCTAATAGATCCTTATTACCAGAGATTGTTGGAAGATTTGCAGTGGCGTGTCTTCATTAAGAGATTAAGTCTTATCAGTCTTGTCTTGTGGTTGATCCAGTAATATATGATACTGAAAGGCTTCATAAAGAATTTGTATCATTGAATGTCTTATCAGATTGTGTTCAGTTAGCCAAGTTACCTAGTCTTAACTCTTGACTTCCTATGTACATATATAAGCCCACACAGACACAGTTTTCCTGCTAATAATACTATTTTGATTATGGATATCCATTTTCTTTCTATTCATTGTGCAGATTGTACTAAAATTTTTCTCAACAAAGAGGAACCATATAGGAACTATATGCATAGTATTTTTAGCCGGATTCAACTGCAAAGGTCAATAGCAGATAAGGTAGAAGGAGGTGAGCCAAAAAAATTGGAAGAAACAACTCAAGTTTCTCTTGAGAAGAAGGTAAGCAACACTACCAGGGTTAGTAAGTCCAGTCCTGATGATGAAGACCAGACCGATAGCAAGTGGAAGTTAGAGCTGGCTTGGCTTACGAGGGCACTTGAACCAGCTCTGCAATTGTGTAGGTGGGCTCTGCCAACAGGTCTGTTAACTTAGAACATGTTTCATCTGATGAAGTTAGCAGTTATAGCTACAACTTGCTAGTATCTTTTTATATTTTTCTGAGTCAATCATCTAATCAGCAGTGCATAAACAAGCTTTAAGTCATAGATGACTTAGTTACATCAATCGTAAAACTGAATATAACCAATTGTATGCATTATATAAACTCTTAATTTTTTTTTTCTTTGTTCCTCCCACTCTTCAAACCTGTCAGATAATATTGAAAGTAGAAGGTGTTATGTTAACATTACATAATTGTATGAGGATCCATTTTACTTTGCAATACTGAAGGCTAAGTGCATATTCAATAATACGCAGGAGATGGAAATTATAGAATTGGAAGCAATCCTCCACCTAGCAACCGATCCCTTATGGAAATAATTGCCAGCATTCAACGGAGCAAGATTGGAATCCAGGATTGGAGTTTGAGTGACCTTACAATTGGCTTGTATCTTGTTTATCTTCGTCAAGCTTCTGGAAATACACTTGAAGATATCAAAGGCATCCAAATCTCGTCAGAGTCAATAGTAATTTCTAAAACTATTCCTGAGGGCATACATGTCCATGTGATACAATTAATTATTGTATACTTCTAGCTTATCAGTTCAAATCATTATGATCTGGTGCATGCTTGATTCTTATTAGGAAATTTCATTGGATTTCAGGTTCAAGATCTTATGTACTATTTGGAGTTGGCTAAAGGTTGTTATAGGGATAATGCTGCAGGTCTTGCAAGGAACAGCATGCTCCGAGAAAGTAATGTCTTGAAATTTGTTAAAAACTCCAGTGTTATGAGGCCTGGCTATTATATAGGGGTTGATACCCGTAAGAAACTTGTAATTCTTGGCATCCGTGGCACACATACTGTCTATGACATTGTCACTGATATTGTTTCCTCAAGTGATGGTGAAATCAGCTTTGAGGGCTATTCTACTCACTTTGGCACTGCTGAATCTGCTCGTTGGTTTCTTCATCATGAGATTGGAACCATAAGGAAATGTTTGGAGAAACATGAGGTGGGTTGATTCTAATATTATATGGAGAAAATTATTATCTCCACAGAGGTTTAGTATAATCTACACTCCCTCTAGTTTCATATAAGTGAAATTACACTATTAGGGAAGTCTTTGTGTATTCGAAACTAGATGGGTCTTTGAGATAGGTTTAAAAACTTCTAGGGAGGGTAGAGTTATTCACACTTTTTACCCTTTTTGAATTTTGTGGTTCTCCTTTCTTAGTTTACCTGTTCTTTTAGTCAGTGTGACTAACTCTTAAACAGGGATTTAGGTTAAGACTAGTGGGTCATTCTCTTGGAGGTGCAATAGCTTCTTTATTAGCAATAATGATTCATAGAAGATCATCTAAGGAGCTGGGTTTTAGCCCTGATATTGTATCTGCTGTTGGATTTGGAACTCCGCCATGTGTCTCTAAGGAACTTGCGGAAAGCTGCTCTGGCTATGTAACAACGGTTGTCATGCAGGTGTGTATTTGTTGACTAACATTTGTAAGATTGTATTTGATATGGAAGAAAGTAATTTTGTTATGAGGTTTCTGAGATGAGTCAGATTATTTTTCCATTTTTTGTCTGTTTTTATCTTGTGTAACTTCTCGTTTTTGGTTCTGTGCAGGATGACATTGTACCTAGGTTAAGTATAGCTTCCCTAACAAGGTTGAGAAATGAAATTCTTCAAACTGATTGGTAAGGAAAATTTACTTTTTAGTCTTGTAACAAGAAGTCTTCCCCCTTTTTCCTCCAAGAGAATAGGACATGCTATAAACAAAAAAGAAACAGTTGCAGTTTGTGATGCCAGAATAATACAAATTAATTGCTGCTTTGCTATCAAGGAAAACTTGATTATGTTAACTCTGTGGTTATCATCCTAGTGCATGTAGAGTTTGTTTAATCTTTGAATGGGAAGTTCTAATGAGTTCAGTTATTCAAGGTAAGGAATTAGCTGAGTAGGTTTATGAAGGTGGAAATCTAGGGATAACTGACTATTTTGACAGAGAACTTCTATTTTTAAGTGAAGCAAAATTAGTAAGACTCTTTTGGTATCCTCTATGGTGGATGACGTTAAGGCGTTTAGATCTTACTATTAATGCACTGATGCTTCAGACATTCTTATGTACCTGACTGCATTCATTAGCACCCTGTTGTCCTGTATCTATTCAATTTCTGTCACTATTTCACCAGTCTATAGTACTTTTGGTACTTCCAAACTTTGATGCACCATACATATATACATATACATATATATATATATTTGGGTAAAGATTGATGCACCATATTTAGTTCATTAGAAAATTGTTTTTCAATAGGCATAAATTCATTTTTATGAGGGACTACGAATATTAAATAACACTAGAAGGCATAAGGCCATTTACCGGTAGCTTTACGTGTTAAGAAAAATGTATAACTTGTTGGCAGCTCATGAACTGTAGTACTGACTGCCTTTAATAGCAGGCAGCCAGGCACTAGTACATGTGTTTGACAGGTAGTGAACGAAACATTTAATCAAACTTGCGTTGTACAGGATGACTGTAATTGAGAAAGAAGACTGGAAAAGCATCGTGGATTTGGTTACAAATGCAAAGCAGGTTGTGTCTTCAGTGCAAGATGCAGCTCGCAAAGTTGCCGACTATGCAAATTTCATCAGAAACAAAAGTTCGACTGGTAAGCCATAAACCTTTTCGTGCTGGCTCAAAATCTTCTAAAATGACAAAGTTAGAACCTCAAGTATATCCAAGTCTACTTCAAACCTTTTTGCAAGTGTAGCTCAGTGCCCAAGACCCAGATGGCCAACCTCAAGATTATACAGTGTTGCTATTGTAAATCTCAGTCTGTTTTAAACTTCAAATTGCCACTTTGTGGTTGGTGTTGTTTAATGCTATACATGCTCTCTTTACTTGACCGTATTTTTTTTAATCTTTCTTGTATAAGCTGTATTGATATGTGCAAACAGATACTTCCATTTGCAAGGAGTTGCCAATTGCGCCTGGAGCACCTCTCACTGTGAATGCAGCAAAGGAGACTTATATTGCCATGAAAACTGAGGGAGACAAGTCTGCAGTACCTGAGGAATTATTTATACCTGGAACGGTTTACTGTCTAAAAAGGAACATGGACTCCCAAACAGAAGGTGGAAAGCAATATTTCACGCTATTGAAGAGGCAACCTGGTGAGCATTTCCAGAGGATAATCCTTTCCAGCAACTGGTTCTCAGATCACAAATGTGATGGCCATTACTATGCTTTGAGAGATGTACTTAAAGGTTTGCCTTGGTGTGGTGAGGAAGGTATCTTCGGCTAACACGATTTTGTCTTTTTTTTTTTTTTTAAATTTTTTGTGATGCTACTAAAATTGAAAATATAGATGGTGGCTTTCCAGTAATGTAGTCAGCGATCAGGTCAGGTATTAGGGACAGCGTAGCAGATCAAGATAGTCAATTTGTGTACCATATTGGAATAATAATAGATTGTTGTACGTATTCTGAATTCTCAATAAACATTGAATCAGTGCAGAAGCAACGTGAAGCCCTTGTTTTTCATATGATTCATGTTCTAATCTAAATATTGATGTGATTTAGTGGTGGTCCCTAACTCCCCAAGAATTCAATTAAATCCTGTCTAGTTCCCCAGATTTGGCTAAACTCCAACGTGGTACACAGTAGTTGGGGGATGAAGATTAGACACTGCAACATGAAAGCATCAAGTTCAACAGTAGGTGGTCACTGTTCACAAAGCACTTTTGCCTTCCTTGTTTGGCCAGAATGGTCGTGATTTTTTGCTTCTGTGAACATAGTAGTTAAATAATCCCAACATATTACATAAAGTAATATTGTACAATTGTTCGATTTTTTACAATTTTTTCTATCGTAAATAATTCAATATTGGTTCAATAACACCTGGTTTGTACTTGAGTATCTGACACTGACAGCATGAAATGGCATTTTTTTTTTATTTCAAATGATTAATTATAAGTTTTTTCAAATGTGGTTCAGAGGATGTTCAATGGACAGTGAATCTCACCTGGACCTTTTAAAACAGTTGTAGCATGTCTTTTAGTAGCCTGTCATGCAGTATCTTCTTTTCAGGTGCCACATTTTACTTTGCCAATCCCTGTCTGCATCATAATCTCTTTTGATAAGCCGCATTAGTTTTTAACAATTATTACCTGTATCGGCCAAGTCATGGAAGCATAAAGCATAGGAAGAGTGCGTTGTTACCCAGTACCTTTAGGGATTTTGCTTTAAGTAGGTACTGTTAAATTAAACTATTTCTATAGGCAATTGATTCCCTGATATTAATACATTTAGTAATAAAGAAATACAAACTTCCGTATAACAAGCCTTAAATTATCGAGTAAATTATGTAAATTCTGATTTGATTAAATTTTACTTAATATCCTTTTTCGTTTTAGATATATTATTTCATTCTTGATATTTAAAATATATTGTAACAATATTTTATTCATTAATTTTTGTAAATGAAATTATTTTTTCGTGCAATGTGTTCATTTCAAAAAATAAAATTATAACGCTTGTTAGAATTTAAAATTAGCTTAATTATTTTTATTACTATATTACGAATAAAATAAAATTTTTTTATAATATATATGACATGTCAGTGAAATTAGATATTTTTAAATAAAAAATATCGCGTATAATTTAATTACATTTTTTTTCAGAGATAAGTGTGATGAATCCGCTCTAAATTATACGAGGTATTTATTTATTTACGGAATCACGTAAATATTGTCTGTTAGATCACATGTAAGATTATATGAGGTCCCTTTTGTTTTCAGTGATGATGATGAATCTAGACATAAGTGGTGTTGAAGGTTATCCTCTATAGAATTGCGTTAATTAGGTTAATAAATTATTGACCAAGTTAAAATGTCGGGGGAACCCACTAAGAGAATAGGTATTAAAAAATAAATGTTATTGCGAATCAAAGTTTCAAATGTGCAATTCTTTTGTCGTCACCGTAATTAATAATGAGATTAAGATTAATATCCGCTTAATATTTATATTTACCACGCAAAAAGTTATGTCTCCCATCGATGTCATAGCATCTTGAGATTTTTTTTTTTGAAAGAAGCATCTTGGGATCAAATGCACAAGAGCCTTTTAGATTTTAGCGGCTTAATAAACACGTTGGCCAAAAAATAAAAAGAACAGCTCTAAATCCATAGATTGCTAGTAAAATCTAGCAATCCCTGCATGATGAGTGCTTCGATTGCAAAATTTGAAACCAATGGTGTGATTAGTATATATCAGAGATTTTAAAGGAAATGGAAATGAAAAGAGAAAGAGAATTAAAAAAGTAAAATTTATGTTCGATATAATAATAAAAAGTAATAAAAGAAAGGATTTATTTTGTTTGGTATAAATATCAAAAGTGAATTGATGGAAACAATTAAAAATGTAAATTACCAAATTGTCCTTACTTAAAATATAACAATATATATATATATATATATATATATATATATATATATATATGTGAAATACAGGACAAACTTGTCCACCAAATTTGATCAGGCTGGAACGCAAATAGTACTAGAAAAAAAACTCGTAGATCGCAGGCTGGCCCGTGACCTCCTGTAAATGGGCGGTCTTAGACAGAGTAAATTAGGCTCGTTTGGTCAAGACCGTTTAAGCCCGTGGGCTAAACACGGCTCGCGGTCTTTTTTTTTTAATTTTATAGAAAATATATTATTTAGTATAAATAATTTTATTTTATCATATTTTTATATTTTATAACCTTATATTCAATAAATATAGTAATTTTAGATATAAAAACTCTTATAATTTTTTGCAAATAAATATAAAATTTTTAAAATTAAGTATAATATAGTTAATTTTGAAAGAAAATATGAAAAATTAAAGTGATTGATTATTTGGAAGTATTAAAAAAATAATGTTTTACATGTATAAATATTATTTTAATAAAAAATTATTGAATTTTTTACTTAAAAATTAAAAATTATTTTATTTTATTTTTTTAAAAAAAGAGAAGATAGATCGTAGTCAGACCGTTTAGGCCCACGGTCTTATGCGGACGGTCTTGGTCTTCTTATATGAAGACTGTTTATAAACGGACTGGTTAATAACCGACTCGTTTAAGTCAAGACCGTGATAAATTGACTCGTGACTGGTCCGAATCGCCCATTTACCATCACTAAATACAATCCAATTACATAGTTGGACCGAAGTAAAAAAACCGCACAGTAACGTCTCGCTTCTTGGTTCCTTTCCAATGCCTTCCAATTATACCAAATATCCCCCTAATTTTCTTGTCAATTTCACTTGGACCTAGTGATACATATTTACGTGTAAATTGAAGTCTGTTGATTAATCATTATAATGATTTCCTTAAGGGACGTTTGGCATATGCAAGAACGTTAAATCATTTCCAAGAATATTTTATGGGAATGCTACTTTCCCACGTTTGCTACATAATTTAAAAAAATTATTCATAGGAATGTAACATTTTTAGGAATCAAACATTACTACAAAATTCCTATTTTTCATTCCTATGGAAGATCTGAGAATGATAGATTTTCAATGTGATAACATAAAATTATTATTTTATTTATATTCTTTACTATTAATCAGTGTTAGATGGTCTAGCTCGACAAGCCAAATCGAAAACTGATGACCCAAGGCTAGGCTCGGGCCTGGTGACAGTTTTAGACTGACCAACAGTCAGCTCGGCTAAAACTTGGCCTGGTCTTAGCTAAATTGGTGACCTGTTGCTTGGTTGTCCTACCATTCTCTTAAAAGAAATTTTCAAAATTGTAGATCGGTAGACAACGATAGAGAGAGAAGCCAGCAAAAAATGATTGAGAAGAAGAAGAAGAAGAAAGATGAAGAAGATCGAGGCCGCAGAAGAAGAAGAAAGAAACTAAAAGAAGAAAGAGAAATGAGACTGAAAGAAGAAAGAAGAAGAAGAAGAAGAAAGAGAAATGAGATTAACTTTTTATTACTTTTCTCCTTAGCTCAGAGGCTTAGATATGACAGGCTCTCAAGAGTCAAGTCTTATCATTGAAAAATGTAAAAAGGGATATTAGAAAATGGAAATATGAGAAGCCTAAGTGTAAAGTGTAGATCATGAAATAATATTGGTACATAGATATGAATGATAATTAATGACTGATTTGAGCCAAAAAAAATTGAGTTATATAATACTTTGATCTCTCAAATTCTTGCATTAGTCCTTTTTGTTTTTTTTTCTTTCTTTTTTATTATTAATTAATATTTGACTTTATGTTTGAATTATTATGAATGTTTATGACTTTATAAATATTTACATTTTAATTTTTTTATGACTAATGATAATAGTTTTAAGATTTTAAAATATAAAATTTACATTAAATTATTTATTTTACTTGTTTTAAAATTTATTTGTATATATAAGTATATCTATAATTTTTAATTTTTAAATTTATTTATCCGATTCAGCAATTAATCTAGTGTCCCGCGACAAGCCTAGATCAATTATTGAGCCAAGTCCTATAACACTGCTTTTAATTATGAAAACTAAAATTCTATTTTGGTCCATAACAAATATGATATTTCTCAATTTAGTCCCTTATAAAATTATCTTTTTAATTTGGTCCCTCACATGAAATATTTATCAATTTAGTCATTCATAAAATTATCTTTTCAATTTGGTTATTCATATATGGATTTTTTCAATTTGGTCCTTCACATGAATTACTTCTCAATTTAGTAACTCACAAAATTATCTTTTCAATTTGGTCCTTTACATATGGATATTTTTCAATTTAATCTTTTGCATATGAAATATTTCTCAATTTAGTCACTCATAAAATTATCTTTTCAATTTGGTCCTTCCCATAATATTTTTTCAATTTGGTCCCTCATATGAAATATTCCTCAATTTAGTAACTCATAAAATTATATTTTCAATTTGGTCTCTCATATATGAAATATTTCTCAATTTAGTTATTCATAAAATTATCTTTTCAATTTGCTCCTTCACATATGGATATTTTCCATAGTAGTCCCTCACAAATAAATATTTTAACAATAATACCATTTTGTCAATATGTTATCAAGTTGGTCCAATTTAACAATAATATATATGTTAAAAATTGATAGGGACAGTTCTGGAAAATTGCCAAATATTCTTAGGAATATTAACAAGAATAAACATAAGAATGTTAGATTCCTAGGAGTATAGAAAAATATTTCCAAGAATATTTGTAGTAAACCAAACATGGAAATGTCATATTCTTGGAGAACCACATCCCTAGGAATTACATTCCCAAGAATGTTTATATTTCAGAAAATGTAAGATTTCTTATATTAAACACCCCTTGAGAGTGTGCGGGTTGTTACAAGTTTTTTTTTCTTTTATTTTTCAAAAGTATACTCCACTAAAAGTAATCTTATTCGAAACATTATTGAGTATTACATGTAGATATCTCTTTCAGTAAAAATTTTAACTTGAGTTTTCCACTTTGTGAAAGTATAGTTCCTTCTGCTAGATCTAACTTCTGTTGGTAGTTAAAAGTATTTTGAAATTCAATTTAGTAGCTATCAAATTTAAGAGAGGTAAAAGAAAAGAGATGAAACGTAAATCATATCTAATTGCTTTAAAAATATTTATAGCGAATTGGAGGCGAGACAAAATCAGATTAATTTGAGAATAATAATATAGGATATGTATTAATGAAGTTGTTCTAAGAATTGAACGACATTCTTTCGATCAACAAAATAGGAATCTTAATAACTGTTGAGTTATATACAAAACGCATTCATCAAGGCCCATGCTATATCTAATCTTATTCTATGACGTCTCAAATCGTGTATATCGAATAATTTATACAATGTCGTTAGTTATTATTCTTATTTCTGAAGAGGTTTTATTTTATACGTCTCCAATTTTTGACGCTTCGTATGCAGATCCATGTTGCAGATTATAGCCTTCCTGTGGCATACAACCCTTAAACTAAAAGCAATATTTTAATGGACTTGTCAATGGCCCAATGGCCCAATACTCATAAGTGAAAGAGATACGAGCATACAGCCCATTTTTTTAAAAAAAATTAAATCAAATTTAAATCCTCTTATTTTTTTAAGAAATAATGGTGTCAGTTTCTTTGAAAAACAAACAGTGTGAGTGAGCCAATACATATTATATGTAGCCCTGTTTATACTTCAAATTTAAGACCTTTAAAATTTTAATTTATTTGTGAGGTCCAACTGAATGATTGGGCAAGTCAGTCAAATTATGTATTGAGTAAGAGTTTCATTAATTACCTACAGAACACCTGTCTCTATCAGTAAACATCTAAACCCATGGATTAAATGAACTGTGAGAGAAAGTAAAGCCTATTATTAGCTCAATTATTTTAATACATGGCGTAATATTCAGATGAAGTAAATCAAAATTATGAGCCATTTAACTTTAGTGCATGAAGAATGTACATGTATGTGATTAAATATATACTCAGAACAGTAGAGCTTTGGAGCACAGCACCCAATTTGATGTGACATTTGGCCTCACCACTACCAATATCACATAATTAACACGAGTCTTTCACTACCCTTTTTAACTTATTGACAACCTCCTTTCTAATTCAAGGAACTTTTGTCCTCCGTCTTCTATTTAAAAAAGTTGAACCCTAATGCGTAGGGCAGAGTTACCCAACTTTTTTCCTGCTGGGTGGGCCTTGAAACAGACAACGATCAAGCCTACCTCAAATGGACTCATTTGGACTACGA
This sequence comes from Biancaea sappan, assembly GCA_037074585.1. Taxonomy (NCBI): domain Eukaryota; kingdom Viridiplantae; phylum Streptophyta; class Magnoliopsida; order Fabales; family Fabaceae; genus Biancaea; species Biancaea sappan. The sequence continues at coordinate 47,476,201 of CM073496.1, read as the reverse complement.
ATCAAGAAAAAATTCAGCCAAGTGCTACGGCCTCAAAAAATCGTAGCAGAGTTTTCTCCAAATTCTTCTTCTTCTTCTTCTCCTTCTATGTGGTGGGACAGTGTAGGTGGAGTGTTCAAATTCAACTCCGGTGACTGAAATGATAGGAATGGCTAATTCAGAGTGAAGAACTGCAAGTCTTTTACAGAAATGTTCAACATTCATACAGAAATGTTCAACATTCATACAATACTTAATATGATACAACATTGCAAGCCTATGTGACCTATACAAACTACAGAGCATTTCCTAATGCTCATCAAATCCATAAACATGAGTCATTAAACAAAAATACAGTATTACCCTAAAGGACTACTAATCCTCCTCCTCAATCATTGCATTTGAAAAAAATAATCATAGAGAGTGTGAGTTTATCAAAACTTAGTGAGTAAACAACTTTGCATGAAAATATCACAAGCACAAATACCACATTGTTAATATAGCTAAACCATAATTTAATTTAATACACCATTCATCTTTATATAAGTTATAACTTGCATCAAGTTTCTTAAGTGATCAAGCCCTCAACTATCCATGTGTCATATTCGGTTATATCCTAACATCATATTTTTTGGAAGATCAAACTCTCAATCTTCTATGCTTAAAATTTGATTATATTCTAACATCAGATTTCTTAGGAGATCAAGTCCTCAATCTTCCATGCTTAAATTTTGATTATATCATAACATCAGATTTCTCAAGAGATCAAACCCTTAATCTTCCATACTTAAAAATTTAATTACAACCTTGCATAAGATTTTTTGGGAATTTAACTCTCAACTTTCCATGCAACAAAAAATAGAGATATTTACTTAATAACAATGTAATATAAGATATAGTCGCTATCACATCATTCCTCATCTTAAACATACATCAATGTCCTCTTGAATCTCTTTCAAGAGTTAAAATAATATAACAATCATCTTTAACTAGAAAAAATGTATATTTGACGTTCCAACAATATTGCAAATAAGACTTTTATTGTACATTAATTGATTATAATAATTTAGTTTAGCAATGTCATCTACTCATAAACATGTTCCAATTTATTTAAGGAACTACTACATCTAGTTATTTAGTCAACTAGAGAAATTAATTCACATAAGGTAATAAAATAAGTCTAAATGATATTGTGATTTTTCTCAACTTGAACGTACATTGGTAATCTTCTTAATTTCACAAATAATGCAAATGAGATTTATATTGTGATTTGACTAATTTAATAAATTAATTTTTTGCAAGGTTGTCTACTCACTTTGATGTTTGCCTAATTTTTACCTTGAACCCTCTTGGAAGATGTGTGAGATGATGGAAGGTAATTTTCTCTACTCCAATCTGGCCATAACATCCCAAAAGATGTGGAAGATGCATCAAATAATCTATTCTTATATGATAATTATGCAAAAACATATCAAAGTCACAAAATAAGAAAATTTCCTACTACAAATCCTAACCTTTGATTACTCCTCTAAACATAACTCTCAAACAATAAATAATTTTCAAATGAAACTTGTACCATTAGAAACTAGACTTAAAGAGCTTTCCAATGATATCTCATTTGCTAAAAATGGAGTTTGGATGAAAGAATTATGAATATTTTAAAACTGATGTTACAGTAACGGTTTGCTATAGTAACCCGAGTTTGGAAATTTTGCAGCTGTTATAGTACTGCTATAGTAATCCTTTCCTCTTAGTTTTTCATGAATTTAGGGTCAAATCTTCACCATTTTCCTTGATTTTTTTCATGGGTTTTTATTCTTGATGTTCAAGGATTGTTTTGACACCAAAATCTCCAATTTAAACCAACAATTTAAGTTTCAATCATCAAATTTTCATCTTAAATCCTAATATCCAAAAATAAGGAAAAGTTTGGAAAAATTAGAATTCCTACCTCGATTCCTTGCTTACAAAGCTTCCTAGACTTCCATGACTTGCTTCCTTCCTTGAGGTATTGGCATAGATAAATGTGGAGAAGAGAGCTTGGGAGTGGTTGGCCAATAAAAAGTGAGAGAGCTATGGGAGGAAGAGAGAAAAATGAATAAAAAGAGAGGATGATGAATGTTTAAGTGAGTGTATGTGTGGGCCCCACTAATTTTCCTTTCAATTTAGTCCCTTTGAAAAAATTAGGGCCTTGCAAGAGAATTTGAAAAAATTTAATCATAAATAAGGCACCCAAATATACTTTCACAAAATACACATAATCACATCCTATTTTTATTAAAATACCAAAATTTTGCATTTGAATACTTTAGTCCCTATCGTTGCCTCAAAATCCACTATAGCCTTCAATCCATCACCCTTACTGTACCGACCTCATAATTTCGTCTTCATTTAATCTACTTTCCTTCTCAGACTCCTATTCGGTCTTTTCTCAAGAGTACTCTATATTTTATTTTCTTTTTATTTTAGTCCTTGAATGTACTTCTTACACTCACCACACATGTTTCCTTTTTTCAATGAAATCTTACTGACCAAGAGTAAGTCTTAGTCTTATTAAACTTTAGGGTCCTTCATTTTCCTAATCAAAACTCCTAAATTTGTGAAAAAATTTCACTCTCACGAATATGTATACTTTGAATTATACCGTAATACCAGGGTATTACAGTGAGTTTACACAAGCACTATGCCATGTCAACCTATAAGAACAAAGAAATTAAAACAAAGTAGGTAAACTGTAAATATAGTTTAAATACAATAATAAATAGGAGATTTACCGCATAACCTGCAGAATCACTAGTGGGATCAATCCATCGCCTAGTATATTTTCAATACTAGCGCATATACTCAGAGTTATGTTCTAGGGAAATTAAAGGATATTGCATTTGGATCACCCGCTCTTGCCACATATTCCACTGGTCAATGAATTCCTTATGTACTAACACCCAAATTTTATCTGATTTCCCTATCAATTGCAATGTGTGATGGCAGCCCATATTGATTGATGGCTAAGAAATCGACTGATCTCTACCAAATTGATGAAACACTCAATCTGGATGATGCCACTTGACAATGTGAAAAGTGAAAACAAATAAGCAGTACATTGGCACGCCACACATTGTAGTCAACTAAGTAGTACTGTGGAATCATTCGAAAAACTAGGCCGACACATGGGCACCAAATAATCTATGAAAATTAAATATTAGAACAAATAAACATATATAATATCTTAGTATTTGAAGACCATTGATTTAAGTGAGATATCTCGGAATTAGTCATCCTATCTAATAGAAGCCTATAATGCTTCAAGGCTTCTTTGGTCGGTCTAATAGAGTCCCTGACACCCCTCCAACTGCAACATTCACAAATATATATATATATATATATATATATATATATATATATATATATATATATATAAAAGTTCAAATTGTAAATAATAATTGATAAATTCAAAATGCAAGCGGGCAGTATATACCGATGTCCCAAAGACAAGAATAAAGGGTAATGCTCTAAGTCTAACTTTGGCACAGGGTGTGTAAATGGTGCTAATCGCGAAAATCTATCTCATGCCTAGATGTTTAAGAGAGTTAGGCAACCATCAATTTTCTTATGTCTAAGGTTTGTTCTCATATAGAGTTCCCTATAAAGGTGTGCCAACATTGTCGATTCCCAACTAAATCGCCGACAATCAATGGAATCCTCGAGGAATGGCAGCTACATCAGATACATCTTATTGCCAGACTTATCTGGTAACAGGTACCCTCTAATCATTTGTAAAATGTACGCATGTGAAAAATAGGCAATTTGTTCATCTGTGGTGGCATCCTTTGGCAAATGACCAAAGGTGTCTGTAAGCTTGTTCATACTTAACCTTTAGCCATCCAATGTACTTGTTGGTAGGGCAACATCCAAAGGTCGCTGACATAATAGCTGCCAGTCCATAGATGCTCCACTAGTCACCGGCCTACCACCATACAGGAGACTAGTTTGAACCCTTACATCTTGTAATGCTATTATGCATTCTTCAATCGTGGTGTGAAAAGTATGTGTCGTAAGTCGCCATTGTTCAACAAGTGCCGAGACAAGAGCTAAGTTGTGTTCAAATGTACCCAAACATGTCACATCGTAGAATCCAGCAGCACGTAAGTGTAGGACGATTGCTAATGGTAGATTGCCTATAAGTATATATCGGCGTAGATGTAAAATGCGATCTCTCTGAAATTTTACAATTTTTCATATTAATATACAATAAAAAAAGAAATAAAAAATAATAAACAATTTTTTACAATAATATATAATAACAAAGATTATATATATTTTACAATGGACGAACCTTATTTATCAAAACATCTTGAGAAATGTGGTGAGACTGTAAATACAAAAGTGAGTCATCGTTACGACCTGAGTTCACAAATCGCCTAGGATATGCCATTTGGTATAAGCTACCTATGATAATTTAATGTAAGAAGGAAAAAAAATAATGTAATATAAAAAAGAAAAATAATTTAATTTAATGTAGGAAAGAAAAATAAAATAATTTAAAGAAAGAAACAATACATTCGTACAACATAAATACATTAGAGTATCTATAGTGGTGAACCTCACTTGAGTTCTTATTGTGTGTCTTACAGTGTCATATTAGCTTAAGCAACTCCCCACTACTTTAAGTAACTCTCCACTATAGTAGTTAATATATTAAAGACCCACAAATGGGTCCCACAATCAACTATCAACTACTTTACCATTTATTACTCTCTATTAATATTTATTGTGAATTGATTATTTTATTATTGCTTTTTATATAAGAACCAATTCTTATATAAGAACCATTCTTATGTGTGGCAGCCAGCATGACGAACTACAGTGGTGAACCAAAATAAGAATTAATTTTTAAATTTAAGAACCTTTTAACAACAATTACTGTAGATGCTCTTAGGAACATACAACATAAATGAAATAAAATATCAAAGATTACATAAAATAAGAAAAATTCATTGATACAATTTTTGGTCATTTATAATTATTTTTGAATTTTTTTAAATACAGTTTTTTATTTTAGAATTGTATTTCTTCTAAATTTTCTAAATTTAGAAGAAATATATTTTCTAAATTTTTACTATTAGATTTTTTTTAGAAAATTAGTATTTTACCTTAAAATAACAAAAATCTAATGTAGTATTTTGTTTTAGGAAATTGGAAAAAAATCTAATTTACAATTATTTTTTGGATTGTGTTAGATATTTTGTATAATTTTAAGAAAATATTTAAGAAAATATATTTTTAAATTCATATTTTAATACAATTTTTAAATAATTTTATTTCTATACATAATCTAGTGAGATAAATATATTTTTTAAATTTTTTCTAATGCAATTTTTAATTGAGTTTACAATTGTTTTTAATTGGGTTTCTAATACAATTTTTTTAAAAAAATTATTTTTTGTCATTTTCCACTGGTTCCTAATATTATTATCCGACATAATCTATTCAGATAAAATTATTTTTTAATTCATTTCATATAGTTTTTTATTTTTTTATTTCATAAATATAAAAATAACACAATCCAAAATATTTAACACAATCTAAAAATAGATAAAGTGTCAATAATTTTTTTTTTGAATTTTTCTCAAATACAGTATGTTTTAGAAAATTGTTTCTTCCACCTTCGACTACTACAATTACTTTTTAAATTTATTCAAATACAATTTTTTTATCTTACCTCCCAATAGCTTTTTAAGCAGTTATTAATATAAATAATATTGACTTATTTTCCACATTCCACTAATTTTATTTTCATATATATTACTTATTCATATAAAAAAAAATTATATATTCCAATTGCGAAATACTTTAACTTCTTATTTTTCATATGCCTTTGAAATATTTAAAATATCATTTTCTGTTCTTAATATCATTTTTTATGTGCAATTTTATTTTTTGTTTAAATTACAATTTTTTTTGTTTCTACTTATATCATATTTATAATTTTTGTAAATTTTTTATTTATATTTTTTTTGAATCTTAATGTATTTTCATTTCAACTTTCACTACACGTTCTTCTTAACATAAATGTCTACATGAACAAAAAACAAATAAAAAACCTAATCTTCTTTTAGACACAATAAAATGATATGATTATTAAAAATATCTACATAAAAAAAACATATAATATTATTAAAAAAACTAATAATATGATTATTTAAAACATGATTAATTACACTAATATCATAAAAATAAAACATCATAATCATCAAACAATAAATTGCTCAACTCATACAAATCTAGTCTATAATTAAAACTACTAATCATCAAACAATAAAGAGCTCAACTCATACAAATCTAGTTTATAATTAAAATAATTAGAACATATTAATCTAACATTGATCAGTACTGTAGCTCTAGTCCTTCTACCTTTTATCCTTTTTGCCTTGTGAGAAGGAAGTAATTTGTGGAGGATTTTGGCAAGGAAGAGCAAGAGGAGCCTTGAGCTGAGAGGAGAGGAAAGAATTGAATTGTGAATGTGTGAGTAAAGGAGGGAGGCTATGGTTCTTATATAGGAAAAGCAGCCAGGGCCTAAAATAAAAAAAAATTGGAGCATTAGATGAAAAAAGTATGGACCAAAATGAAAAAAAAAATTGCATGCATGCAATACCACGCTGACCCATACTGCAGCCTTTGATTATTATTTTTTTTTTTAATGAAGTTAGGCCTAACACAGGCTGAACTTCCTTATTTTAAAATTTAAATAATGGAGCTTGGCCTCCATAAAAATTCAAAAAAAGAAAAACTGCAGAGCTTGGCCTGCTGTGACAGAATAAAAAATTTACAATTCATGATGTGATAGATTTTATAGCATTTGGCTGAATTTTTGGAAATCGTAGCATTTGGCTTAATTTTTTCTTGATTGGCAGCGTAGAGCCAAATGAGTCCCTCAAATGGAGGGGTTGAACATATATGACATGTTTGGAAGAAAGCCTGAATTAAGCAGATACAAATGGTTACTGGGACATATTTGTAGGACCAGATCAACCCTTCATTTTACGTTACGTTTATGTGTGTGTGTATATTTCAGTCAAATCCCTTCCAGATCATGAGGTTGACTTGAGCCTTCGACTATATATATACATATATATATATATATCTTTAATAAGCTTTTCCAGGTTGTTTCCATCTGTGAATGAGTACGAGTGCTGGTCATAGAAAGTTCTCTTCACCGCGTCCTTCATTAATTTGCAGGCAAAAAAACAAACCCATCTCTCTCACAAGCTTCGTTGATCTTAAATCTTAATTATATTATTGCAGTCCCTATATCATGGTTCAGCTTTGAACAACTGCTCCCTCTTCAAACTACACAGCACTAATTTTATAAGTCAAAGTATCTTGTGAATTTGAAATAGTCCCCGAACTTTGTTTAATTTTTCTTGAAACTTGAAAGTGAAGCTTTCTGCAGATATTTCTCAATCATTAAGCTATACCATGTTCTTTACTAGTTGGTATTATAAGATCTCAAACCCCTTCATTCGCTGCAACATCGATCTAGAGGAAGTTGCTTTTGAGTTGCATCATCATCACGGATACATATAATTATATATATAGATAAACAAGTAATACATGGAGATTGAGAAGAATAAGATGGAGCATATAAGCTGGAACACCTAGAAATCTAGCAATCATCCATGCACGTGCAGTTGGCCCCAGATGGTGTGGAGTGTGGACTTGACTAGTCTTGTACTAGGACAGATGTCACCATCATTTTCCATCACCTTCCTTGTCTCTATATACAACAACCATGTACATGCCCCTCTAATTTCCCTCCTGCAAAGTACGAACCACACAATAATTTTCATAACCAAACTGACCAAATAACAGTACCTTCCCCATTTACCCCTCTTCGTATATATATTTATAGCTTTCTAGCTAGACCCTAACCCCTTCCATATCTCATATTTTTGTCTTACGTATATGCAGCGTGGCCATTTTTTTAAAATCCATGAGTTGGTCATTAGTGTGATTGTTTCAATCAATTAAAACTTCCTTGAGGCTGAAATATATTCATGATAAATTCAAATATCAATTTATATCTCCCGACAAACTAAGGCTGAAACTTCGGGTTGATGGATTTAATTAAGAAAATTTACCCAGGGAAATTAGAAATTCATGATAAATTCACATAACGTTTTTCGTTTTTTTTTTGATTTGTTGTAATTATTTGTAATAAATTGAGTCCATGTATCTTTATTAATCTTTATGGACTTCTTTTTATTAACTAATATATATTGCTGTCATTTTTGTCAACTTTGGATCAATTAGTATAGTCTCCATAATTCAAGAGCTCAAGAAAGCCTGACCCTTATTTTATCGTTTTGCGATTATTTAGCCTTGTGATTTAGTTTGATAATCTATTTAATTAAGGGTAAATCCCCACATATAATTAAAAAGAAAAAAACCTTAAGCATAGTAATCTAGTACCGCACGAAAGACACAGGACAGATCGAAGATGACGTGGATATAGGCTGGCGTGGGACCCCCACAGTTTACAAATAATGTAGCACTCGTGCGGTCTGTTAATTAAGGGCATCTCCTCGCTAATTTGTTACCTAAACTTACAAGATCGATTCAATTACTCATTCCCATTTCACAATTACAAATAATGTAGCACTCGTGCGGTCTGTTAATTAAAGGCAATTGTCTAAGACAACACTTATATCTTGGCATTTTTCTTAATAGAGATTCAAACTTTGATTCATTATCTTGTAAGAAGTTATATATGTTTTGGTCAACGGTAATCTTAGCTGCAGTTGACTAATCCCACCAAATTTTGACAAAGAACAACATAAATTTTGTCAATAAACTAAAGTTCACATCATAAATTAAAAATTTAATTGTGCTTATGTTAAATTAAGTTGAATTTTTATCTGTGTTATTGCTAAATTAATTCTACCTATCAAGTAACTTAAATTATATATGTAATGACCCAAATTATGACTTAACCTAATTTTTTTAAGAGTATAACTTAAAAGAAGAAAAATTTGAGCTCGCGAATCATTTTATGATATGTATAATTATGTAATTATCACACACACACACACACACATATATATATATATATGCTTTGTTTTTGGTTTTATTATGTATTCTGACTAGTTTTTTACCAATGAAACAATATAAATTCTTTCTATTTATGGTTGTAAGTCATATTAACTGAACCATAATAAATTTGTGTATTTTCTCTGTTTTTCACACTGTTTATCTTTATTGTTCTTGCATTAATTTCCATGACACTATGCACTTCAAATGATTTTTAGTGAATTCATTCTTATATATATATATATATATATATATATATATATATATATATATTATGTACCTATCCCACTGATATGCAGGAAAGAGGGGAAAAAAAAAGATGAAAATTGCTCATGATTGGGCAACAACTAGAAATTTATATACACAGAGCACCATGTCGAAAAATCAGTACAATACCAACAAACGACAGTGCGTTATCTAAAGCGGATGTTGTGAGGAGACACCATGCATAAAGAAATAGGGTTTAGTGTTGGAAGCACATTGATTAGTTGGAGATGGAGGACATGTTCACCTGTAAAGCGTATGGGTTTTCTTCCTTTGCAGTGTACTGTCAGAAGGCAGAACAAAAAATAACTCTGCCAAATATTCTTGCTTTACATGTAGCAGTCATAAACCATACTATCCAAATATGCACTCCAATTTGTCTGAATTTATCAACGGCAGAAATTAATAACCAGTGGTGGTGCTTTATGTATCCACTAATTAAAGACATACATATACGTATGCCACCTTCTCACGCCTTTTTTGTTTTTTCTTTTTGCCAAACATTATACTTATTAATTAACGCATGCATTCACACATGACAAAACTCAGAGAATCGGATTCTAAAATCCTCCTCTTTCATAATTGGAAACTAGTTCACGACTATAACATATATTTAATTATTATGTAATTAGACATAAAACAATATGCACTTATATATATAATGAGAACTTATAAGGGTTGAGTTAGTAGAAAGGGCTAGTTTCTTACAATATAGTAAACCTAAATTCAAATTCCCACTAAGAGGTACCCACATTTAGTATCCAGTAGCATCTTGAGTGGATTTTTTTTATTTTTTCAATGAAGAATACTTATGAAAAACCAAATATATATAAAGTGAAAATATTAATAATATAATTAAACATTTTATTTAATACAATATTAATGACATATTCAATATTTAAAAACTAATGAGTAAATTACTAATTTAGTTCCTAAAATATTATAGTTGTTTCAATATAATTTCTGAAATATTATGTTTCTTTTAATTTAATTAGTTTGTTAAAGTGACTCTTGACAATAAAAATTTTAAAACTTTAGCAACGTTAGATTTTATAATTTAATAACAAAAATAATTAAATTAAAATAAATACAATCCGTCAATGAATAAATTGGTGAAACTTGACCTTTCAAGAATTTAATTAAAAAATTGTAGTATTTCTAGGGCTAAATTAATAATTTACTTAAAACTAATTATAACAAATTGTGATTAAAAAATATAAAAAATTAATCATAAAATCAAAATTCGTGGATTGTAATATGTAAATACAGTCTTATAAATACATGCATAAAATAAGAATCTCTGTTATAAAATACATGCAATATGGAAATTCATAATATATATCCTATTAATGAATTACGATTAAGTTTCAAGCGCGCGTGCGTATAAGACTTATTTTTTTAAAATATAATATCCTCTGCCTTCACTTTGGGGATGTTGTATATCGTCTCAATTAATGAACCATATATATTATCTCTTAATTTACAACATTAAGAAAGAGATATTGTTTCCCGCAATCAAATAATATTTAAATATATGAGATTTATTAATTGTGGCGATGAGTGTCATGTGATCGTACACCTGAAAGAGAAAAATAAGTTAAAAAGCGAGGTGGGTCAGTCATATTGAATTCATGTGTCTTCAACTGGGAAGACCATAAAATCTACAGCAAAGCAAATGCTAGGATGGAGATGCTCTTCTCTTTCCAAGTCGAATTAAGATAACACTGTTTAGACATTTAGTATATGCAAACCAAAAGAAATCTATACCACAAAAAGTACCCAGACTACAGCCAATTGCACCTTAACTTTAATAAATTAGTACTTGTTTAAGCTTACCAGTGCTTCGGCATATGGCCGTTTAATTTGCCATTGTTCTTTGACAAAATAATATGGCTACATTACTATGGTATACCAAAAGGCTTTAGTAATTTTCCAAACTAATTATAGTGATATGTTAGCAAATCTCATATCCAATTTAGTTATAAGTTTTCACTCCCTGCATCATGAAATCCGCAAGAAATGTACTTAAAATAGCACTCTTATTCAATAATGTCAAATGGGGACATTATTTTATCAATAATTATTGGAAGCTTGGTTGAGTGTGATAAATAGCCAGCCATGTATATATCCAAAATACTTTGGTTTGGCCCATTATACTTTATAAACCATTATATTTTCTTTTCCTCCACTAATGGAAGACCTTTTTAATTTCCAACGAGTATTCAGATGTATTGGTGTAAGATGTGCCCTGTTGTCTCAGGGGGCACTCTTCGCTCTTATCACCTCATATGCATGCTCAAGTGGCAAACATACATGGATGTCCAAATTAAAGCCATTCCTCATTCCGAAGAGATAATGGCATCCATTGAAGACCATGCAGGCTCTAATTAATAATCCGAGTTGACGTCTACAGTGTACGTACATGGATTTAGTTCATCAAGTGGCGCCTATAGAGTAGCCTCGTACGTAATTACCCCTCTATATATATATATATATATATATATGCTCAGATCAATTTTATTGAATAATTTATGGTTGCCTTTGATAAAAATAACTGATAAACTAAATGTAAATTTAAAAGTTAATTTTTATTTAAAAAGTTAAAAATTGAAAACTATTAAACTAATTTATTAAATTAGAAGTGTTTAATAAAATTAGTTATTAAATTAGTTGATAAATAAAAAATGACATAAAAGGACATATTTATATAATATTTTATGCAAATTTTATTTTTAGATAAAAATATATTTTTAGGTAATTATAATTTTAATTTTTTTAGTTAATTTGAACTATTATAATATTTCTTTAAAGATAAAAAATTATTAAAAATTAAAATAAATAGTGCAAATAGTGTAGTAATTAAATAAATATTTAAGATCCCAAAATAATATCATTTTATTATGTTATCTCAAAATAATGTTATACTTATAATTTTTTTTTGTTAATAATTACATTTCATTATGTAATCTCAAAATAATACAAAATAAACATATCATATAGCGTCCTACAATAGGTTAGCAATATTATGTTACGGCTGTGCGAAAGAAACTTGGAGAAACAAAAATTTTGTACATGTTGTGAGTAGTTAGGATAATGTTAGAATTTTAATAAAATAATAAAGATAAAAAAAATAAAAAAAATAAAAACTATTAGTTATAAATTATAAATTACTCAAATAAAATTATGTACCTAACACTTTCAATTTAGTTAAACAAATTTATAAGTTAATTAAATAAATTATAAATTAATTTATTGGAGTTGTCAAACACACTGTTTATTTATAGTTACAGCCAGCCTTTCCAAATACATTTCCTGGGCAATCTTCGTTTTCATTGTACAGTATGTATGCACGGGCCATGGCAAGCTCTCTCATTGTCGAATCTAAGTGGGAGCGGGACAATTTTGACATGTGTGTACCCTCTGCAAGTTTCAATGACAAGAATAATAAACAGGAGAGCCAGTCCCATCAAACAAAATAGTTATCTGAAAATTTATAATTGATATATACCTAGTTGCAAATGTGAAATACCAATTCCCTTAATTACTTTGGCCGTATTCAAAAATGTTTGCCCTTCGATTAAGAAGATGATTTTTGGCCGTTTATTTGTGCAAACCCCTTTTTTATTTTGTGGCTTTTTGGTTGGGGTGTCATTATTAGCTAGGGTTGGGGTGGGTGTGGGGCCTGATTACACATTTGGGTGAGGTCTACATGTTGGTCCTCATACTCGACACAAGAAAGTGATTTCAAAGTTATGAATGAGCATGTATCATATTTGTTAATGATAATTATACTGTATTGCTCGACAAACTGAGACCTACATCCCTAAACAATTCTAAGCCTGCAAAGGCCAACAAAATCTTCTCTCCCTTTTCCCCCTCATCTCTCTCTCTCTCTCTTAATTCCCTCTTGTGTTTAATTCAATTTCTAAACTCGCGTCACTTTCTCTTGTTTCATTCAGTTTTGGAATCTGCTTTCTTTCTCTTTTTTTTCTGTGTGTTATTTTTTTTTTTGCTACTTTACACTTTGATTACCTGTACTTACAGTGTTTAATTCAATTTCTAAACTCGTGTCACTTTCTCTTGTTTCATTCAGTTTTGGAATCTGCTTTCTTTCTCTTTTTTTTCTGTGTGTTATTTTTTTTTTTGCTACTTTACACTTTGATTACCTGTACTTACAGGGCAATTATTATCCTCATAACAAGAATCCACCAGGAAATGTTGAACCTTTGAAACATATTTAATTTCAAATCAATCTTAATAATTTACAATATCGATGTCTGTTCAATGAAAACACCGATCTCCACTAGCTTCATAATTAGAGAGCCTCTCGAAGAGGCAAAGTGTCCCTTGATAATTGACGTCTGCCTGGATAATTATTGTGTTAAACTTGTTTTACCGAGATGACTTGCTCTTAAAAGTTGCAAGCCTAGTTAACTATCCTCATTATTTTTTTGGCAGTAATAATTTACTCTGCTCTTTGGATCCATATATAGCAATTTCTGCCATCATCCATAAACTAATTAAGCAGTTCAATCATTTTCTCATTTTTCTAATTTTGGGTTATGATGGAATGAACTTAATTATACAATATAAAATGTAGTTCGCCAATACACAGTTAAACATAAGCACGTTTTTTTTGTCAAAAAAATTACACAAAGTCCCCCAGTGCCACAAAGGTGATCGATACGGTATTCTCGTAATATTACTTTGGTAGGATTAATTATAATTATAATCGCGTGTGTGTATATAAAAATAGCTAATAAAGGTGGAGGAAAAAATTGATCATTATTGTGTTGGGAAATGATAAGGCATTTTTAGAATAATCCTTTGTCGCAGAATGTTGGGTAATTATGGTTGCTTTGCTTCTATATATGTGTCAGCGAAATATGTTTTTTAAAAAGTGAAATCAACATGTACATTAATAAATGAATTATCTTGTAGTAAAGCTGTAACAATGAGCCTTTCAATCAGTAAACAATTATTAAGAAGTTATCGGATTCTATTCCATTACATTGTCAGGGTCAAGCAGAAGCCGACCACTAAATGTGTACTTGCGGCTATGACACATAAGGTAGACCCATACAATACAAAATTCAGGGAAATTAATTGAAGAAAAAAAGAGGAGCAGATAGATAAATCCAATCATGAAGCAAATAGAAATGCGTTTAATTTGGTTAATGCTAGTTCTTTTGTCGTCTAAGGAAATGATGTTGAACGGAATCTCATTTTGTCAGACAAATAAAAATTTAGAATGGGCTGATGATAGTGTTTTATATGGGAAAAAAACAACGTACAGTGTAGGCCATTAAGGAAACCAATTGTAGTTAATTATTCCTTATTCTAAATTTCTAATCCACCCCCTCCTCTTGCTGTGGTGTATAAAGAGGTAGTGTTAAATGATTATGATTTGCACCAATATTCTGTATTAGAGATCCAGAAACAACCCAATCAAATCCCTATCTAGCTACCTCATCCCCAAAACCACAAAACAATGACTGGTTCTGGTTCTCCTTGTGGAGCCTGCAAATTCTTGAGAAGGAAATGTGTGAGAGGTTGTGTTTTTGCACCTTACTTTTGCCATGAGCAAGGCGCCACCCACTTTGCAGCCATTCATAAGGTCTTTGGTGCAAGCAATGTCTCCAAGCTCCTTGCCCACCTTCCGGTCAATGACCGCCCTGAAGCCGCCGTCACCATCTCCTACGAGGCCCAAGCTAGGCTTCAAGATCCTATCTACGGCTGTGTTTCCCACATCTTTGCCCTTCAACAGCAGGTTTGAATCTGATTACCCCCTCTCAGTTTCTAACTAAAAAGTAGGAACCCTAATTCGAACTGTACATTAAAAAGTTTGAAACTTTTGGTTTTGATGTTTGTATAGGTGGTGAATTTACAAGCACAGCTAGCTTATCTGAAGGAACAAGCAGCTCAGGGCTATCTGAATGGCTCTGCCACTGAAAACCCTAACGAAAAGTACTTTGGAAAACCTAGTGCTTCTTTCCCTCACGATATTCAAGGTTGGTTCCAGATGGGAAATTCCAACATGGGACCACAATTTCTTCCGGACTTGTTTAATAATTCCTCATCAACACAGCACTGTGTCAGTGGTAGATTTACTACTTTCATGGATCCAAACCCTATGGGGAATTATGAAAATTCAGGAACCCTGGAAGAAAGCTTGTCATTCTCTAGCTTTGACGATTCAACTTCCAACTCCATGTCTTATGACATGCAACCAAACAACAAGCAGTGGGGATTCCATGAAGTGGATGACCTTCAGTCCATGGCTTTTGGTTTCAGTACCAGATCGGCTTCATGAAACAACTGGTGAAGACTTTTATATATCAATTTTGAATGTTGCTTCTGCATATTGTGAAGCATGCACTTCTGATCTGTTGTTATAAATAAACTAGCTAGGAAGTCTAGAAATGTTCATATATATTATTATTTGGAATGGACGCCCACCCTAAAGTATTTTTGTTTAATCTACTAGTGTAATGGTAATTAGTAGAATAATTGTGTACTTCTTATATGTAGCCCAAACTATGGCTTTGTATGAACTAAATGCTAATACTGGTTTTTTGCTTATGCAGCCTCCCAGGGATCCTAAATTTTGACCTAACACATAGTAACCTAATTGATTTTCTAAGTTTACTTTCCTTGCAGTGGCAAATATTTGGAATAGAATAAGGAGGTGTAAATCCCAAAGTAGTTGCCGATAAGCTAATTCAGATGCCTCGTATAAAACAAAGTTATTCTTTTATATATGAAATAATTAAGTAAACCTTTAAGATACGCAGAGGCATAACAAAACACATCAAGGAAAGTGTGGTTTAGAGTTTAGACTGATTGGTGGTGCAACATACATATATATTCAATGAATTTCTGGACAAGGCACTACAGACTTGTTTGCTGCTTAATAATAAAGTCGCATTTGTTGGTTTCCGCAGTACTCGACCATGGTTTTTGAAATGAAAATTAAACCAGGTAATATATATATATATATATGTATATATGTATAAAATTTGTATGAGATATTGAGGAAAATATATATATATATATATATTCTACGCCGATTGTTTAGTGGGAAAGCCAACTTAGTGTTTTTCAACGTCTTGGTATTTTTCTTGTTGATTGAGATTTTCAATTCCTTTCCCAATGTCTCTTGATGTTGTACAATAAATATTTACCAATGTATTTATATAGCGCACTGAGATTTTTAGAGAATTAAAGTACACTTACATGTACTGAAATAATATAACTTGACTCGAGATTAGTTACCTATCACTTGTCTTCCAGGATCACAGTTGCTAATGTTTTGATGTCTTAAGATGATGAGGAATATATGGTTCTTTGCATCTGAAGTTATAACTCAGAGCTACAGCTAATTAGGATTATTAATTGATCTGGACTATATTCTGGAATTCTTTTGACCATTTACCCTAGTGCGACAATGAAAGGAGTAGAGGGAGGAGTTACTTAAAACTAGCAAGTAGAAAATCTTTCTAGAGATAATATATGGTTTTGATACAATAGATATTATCAGATTACTAGTTCTTTTAATTTTCACTCCGATCGCAAGTCGCAACATCTGGTTTGATTCAAGTAATTCTTCTTGTAAGCATTATCCTCAGATCATAAGATGAACTTGCTGACCTAAAAATTCAGCGAAAGCCACATCGTAAGTTTCGTTAGCTAGCACCCCACACACACAGACACACACAGACACACAGACACACACACACACACTCATATCCATGCATATTCATTTGATTAATAATTTAAGTCTCACAAGAAGAAATATGAAGAGATATTAATGTGGAAAGGAAAACCTTGAACTTCTTGCTGAATCAATTGCCAAGGAATATAGCCAGCTTTTTCCATTTTCACTAGGCTATGGTGCAATTTTAATCTTTCTTTCACCCTTAAGTGGGCTAGTGCCTGCGTAGTATTAATGGTTTTATTGTTATCAATTATCATGGACGCTGTGTCGCACTAATTAAGTCTCCTTATCTGGACTCACGACATGATTCTTCGAGTACAAAAGTGCCTTTTCCATCGACATAGCTTCTACTTAATATGGTGGTCCTTGCCTTAATTTGAAAGCCGTGGTCCCTTCTTTTAGATTTTCAGGTGATCCAAAATTTCCAAATCTGTCGATCGGTATGGTCGCACGTACACAGTCACTTGTGTCCTTCACCACTATGTCCTCTCATTCATTCAATCTTCATATATCACCTTCATATTTTTTCATGTCAGTCAATTATATATTCGCCTTTTGTAATACAGAAAACCTGATTGGGCCTCCATAAAGTTCACTTAACTTGCACTCAATAAAATCTGATAAGTGAAACTTGTTGACTGAAATATTGAAGAGTCATAAAGTATTGCTTTCGACTTTAATTAATACAAATTTAGCTTCATCACGCTCCGAACAAGTTTGGATGTTTATGTTTAATATTATATATATATAGTTAACAATTATGAATCCCATATAATCGGGGTCATGAAAAGGGAACAATCTTTATTAAGGGGAAATTATTAAAGGGAAAGAAAGGAGAAAGGTAAAGGCTCCAAACTATATAATTAATAGACAAAGGACAAAACAAGGACAAGAGATATAAGAAATTACGTGAAAGCTATTGTGCCTTCTTCTTGTCCCCAAACTTTCGCAAGCTTCCATGGTGTATCCGGTACTACGGTTTCTCTACAGCTTTAAAACGTTCGGGTCTGTTTATAAATTATTGTTTTCAGAAATGTAAGTATGGTTTTAATCAATTAAGAGAGATTCCTTCTTCTTTTTTTTTTTGTAAGAAAAAAAAACACTAACTAGATGTTAATCTTAATGCAGCAGGAGAGAGGCAACTCCACCTCCAATTGAAGCCTACTCTGTCCCATCTGAATGGAATGTGAACTTACAATAACATCAGTATTTCAAGGCTAGTCATCAGTTATTGGAACATCAATGTCATAAACATATATAAGTGGTAGGGTTTTTGATAAACATATATTAAGATAGTCAATGGTGTTTGGGAGTGAGAATGTGAGAGTACTGTGAGACCCCAATATAGGTTGACCAATATTGGGCTGCGGGAACTGGATAATAAGCAACAAGGATGTATATGGGATATTTATTAAAGATAAGTAGGCCTCAAGTCTGAACTAATCAGCCATCAACTGTTGGAAACAGAACTCGCATGCATGAAGCCCAACAAATCAGAATTGAAAATGAACTCAATATATGATAGAACTTTTATGTCAATTTAAATTAATCATAAGATGTGAACGCAATTAATGAGCACGAGACTTACAGGTGATTGGGACAATATTGGATCATTTGATTTCACCACTCTGCGCTGCACTCATGCCCAAACCTTTTTGCTACCTAATGTCCTGTAAACTTTCACCAATAAAAGGCCACATACAAATTATCCAACAAAAATAAAGGCCCTGATCCGCTTTGATTTATGCTTAGACTCTGGACATTTTTTTTCCCTTTTTGAAATTCAATACTGTATTTATAACAGTTTGTTTGCTTAGATACTATATATAGTTATCTAATATAATTAGCTTAATTACTTATATTTGATATCCAAATCAAACACAATGTTGATGTTGAATTTTTCATGATGATGTGGCATAGGAGTAAAATTCAATAATTTAAATAGGTAAGAGAACAATAATTTGGTCTTATTTGTAAAAACTTTATTATTCCCACTCAACCACAAACAAAAGGTAAAGGACATCTCCATGTAAATTTATTATTGATACCAAAAACACGTTAGAATGAATAAACTGGATAGACACTGATGGATGGTTGCACGAGTTGTGGAGCTTTTCTCAATTAATTACTGGCCAATCAATCGTTTCTTGAGATCTACTACGTATGATTGCAAATTTGCGCTTTATTTAAGAACCTAGAGAAAAGGGGTGCAAATATTTCTGAAACCTCGATCACAGCAGGAAGTGGAAAAAGTGGTTACTGAGTTTGGTTGAATTCAACACAAAATTTCACGCACACAGCTCAATACTCTGTGTTGCAGACTCCCCAATTTCTTTTTTTCCCCTTCCTTAATCTTTCAGTTTCTGTAATCACTAATCACAGTTCACAGATGAACAATGGTAGTTTATTATTTGCATATTCAAAGTCGTATTTCCAAGATCTCATTCACCATTTGACCTGCATCTTCTTCCACGTGCGGCCCACCTTCCCTACACTCAAGACTTCGAAGGTGATAAATGGATACTGTGGTGTGGTCCTCTCGTTTAAAGTAATATAATAAAGAATTATTGTTTTAAAAGGAGGACAACACACACTTGTCCTTATCATTAACTTCAATAATGTCTCTTGTCTTAACATTGTTTATTAAAAAGAATATCAGTTCATTATTTTTTATATAATTACTGCATCATGTCATTTATATTAAATTAATTTTTCTATATTACGTATTATCTAAGCTTATAACGCATCATTAGACAAAAACATCAAGGCTGATAATTAATAATCATAATTTGGACAATTTAATCTAATAAATATTTATTGTTCGTTAAAGCTATATATAAATTTAAATAAATTGATTTGATAACATTAAAACAATATACAAAAATAATGTGATATAACATCAACTTCAAAAAAAAAGATATATAAGTTAGTTTTTATTCTTTTTTGTGACAGACCAAAAAAAAAAAGAACTAAAGGTAAATGTGATACGAATGTGTATTGTATTTTAATTAGAAGTTTAAATTCAATTCAAGTTAAATTGAATTGCAAGTATATAAAGTTATTTTAATATTAATTTTTTTCTTTAATAATATCCAAACTCGAGTGAAGAAAATAAATATTGAACAACTTAAATACCTTTTTAACTGACTTGTTGATCAAAGTAGATGTTTAATCTTTTATTATTTGTACTCTATTTTATGTAATTTAGCCTGTAATTTGATATATGAAGTACAACTCACCATGTATACTGCTAGGTGTCATTCCCTCCATGATATTAGGAGTTTGTTATTCCTTTTGTATTATTCTTCTGTACTATTAGTCAGACCACTAGATATTGTGGTTTCATTCTGAAGACTCTGTAATTGATATATATATATGCTCGCATAGTAATATAGATGGTCATTCTGCTGCAATATTTCTTAGATATCATTTTCTTATCTTGGTATCAGAGTCAAGTCATCATCTTCCATTATGAGTTCTTTAACCTCTGAAAATTGTGCCAACCAGCAAAATACCCAAAACACTGAAATCTTTCCAGTAATTCAAAACTCCCTGACCTCATTTGTGTCTCAACTTTGTTCTGTCAAGTTGGACAAAAATAATTTTTTGCTATAGGAATCAAGTATTCTTCCCATCATTAGAGGTCACAAATTAGAAGGTTATTTACTAGGCTCAAAATTTTGTCCTCTACAGTTTCTCACTAAAGATGCAATACAGAAACCAAATCTTGCCTTGGAAGAGTAGACAACAACAGATAAGTTGTTGCTAGGCTGGATATACAATACACTTACTACTGAAATAGCAACCCAAGTAATTGGAAGCAACACCTCGAGAAAACTCTGGACAGCCATTAAAAATCTCTCAGGAGCACACACTCGTGCACATGTTACTCTGTTAAAAGGAGAACTACACAGTTCACGGAAAGGAAGCTCGAAAATGATGGAGTACCTAACTAAAACGAAAACCATCTTTGACAATCTAACCCTTGCTGGAAGCCCCATTCCTATGAATGACTTAATTATTCAAACACTTGCTGGTTTACACTATAATCCTATTGTTGTGCAATTGAATGATAAAATCGATCGAACTTGGGTGGAAATGCAGGTGGCCTTGCTCATGTATGAACGCCGTTTGGAGCAACTGTCATCATTGAACTCTTCTTCTCAGCTTCAGGTGAATGCAGTAGCAAGCTCTAAATCAAAATCGTCTAATATTGAAGTGATGAATAACTTAGCAAACTATCACAGCAACTGGAAAGGCCAAAACCAGAACAATAGCAGAGGAAGAAACAATTGTGGCCGTGGCATAGGTGGACAGAGTAGTAATAATAGACCAGTTTTCCAGGTTTGTGGTAAGGTCGGGCATACAACAGCTCATTGCTACTTTCGGTATGACCAAACCTACATGGGAATCGTGTCTAACTCACTAAATTCTACTTAAAATATGGGTAACAGTACCCTTGCCCATCTAGCATATCTAGCCATTGCTAATATTGTAGTTGATCCGAATTGGTACATGGACTCTGATGCCAGTACCCATATCACAAACAATCCATCTCATCTTCAGCAAGTCACTCACCCATATGGTAAAGAAGAGATTATAGTAGGTAATAGAGAAAACCTTTATGTGCAGCAAACCAGTGTTGATTCAATTAATTGCAATAGTCAGAATCTAAAATTAAAGGATTTTTTGCATGCACCAAAAGTGACAAAGAACCTCCAAGTCTATTTAATCAAATCAAACAACTTGACATCAACAACGCTTCCTAAAATGACGTTCTATAGGAAAAAGTGTTTATGTGGCAACTCAAAGGGTTTGAGGACCCAAAACAACCCCATCATGTATGTAAATTGCAAAAGACAATATATGAGCTCAAGCTTCGAGAACGTGGTTCAAAAGTCTCAAAAACACTTTGCTTGGATGGAGTTTTTACAATACCAAAGGTGACAATTACTTA
The DNA here is from genome assembly GCA_037074585.1 of Biancaea sappan. Taxonomy (NCBI): domain Eukaryota; kingdom Viridiplantae; phylum Streptophyta; class Magnoliopsida; order Fabales; family Fabaceae; genus Biancaea; species Biancaea sappan. Next base: position 47,454,197 of record CM073496.1, on the reverse strand, counting down.
TTATACATAAAAGCTCATCTACTATTTTAATCATTATAATATATGTAGATGATATACTTTTGACTAGGAGCAACAGTTCTGAATTAAAGAAATTGATTACAAAGCTAAATCAAATGTTTTCTTTAAAGGACCTAGGAGACTTGCATTATTTCCTTGGTTTAGAACTTAAAAGAGATGATACAAGGATGTACATTTCTCAGAAAAAGTACATACATGACCTCTTAATGAAATTCAATATGGAGAATGCTACACATTGCCCAATACCCGTGATTGTTGGCAAACAATTTTCTACTGATGATGGTGTGGCCTTACAAAATCCAACTCTCTTTAAGAGACCGATAGGAGGCTTGCAATATGTCACTACAACAAGGACTGATATAAGTTTTTCAGTGAACAAATTGATCAAATTTTTAAATACTCCTACAATCAAACACTGGCAAAACGGATTCTTAGGTATTTAAAAGGAACTTCTGATTTCGGTCTCTATCTGTAGCCTTCATCACAACCTCTACTTACTGGGTACTGCAACGCTGACTGGGGAGTTTCATTGGAAGATCGAAGATCTATTGCTGATTATTATGTGTATCTGGGTAACTCTTTGGTGTCACGGTCTTCAAATAGGCATAATGTAGTATCTTGCTCTAGCATAGAATCCAAATACAGAGCAGTTGCTGATTTGGCCTCAGAACTTGCTTGGATTACTTCTTTGCTAAAGGAATTACAGTGTCTAGTAGCCAACACACCTGTAATTTGGTCTGATAATCTAGGAGCAAGGCAACTTGCTTCAAATCCAATGTATCATTCAAGAACAAAGCACATGGAAATAGATGTTCACTTTATAAGAGATAAAGTAGCTGTTAAAGAAGTGGTGGTGTGCTACATTCCTTCATTTGAGCAGAATGTACACTGTTTAACCAAAGCTTTGACTACTAGCAGGTTCACGTTTTTTGAGAAACAAACTTGGAATAACTTAAGTCCTTTCTAGTTTGAGTGGGGGAGTTAATGCTTAATCTTTTATCATTTGTACTCCGTTTTATGTATTTTGGCTTATAATCTTATATATAATGTACAACTCACCATGTATACTAATAGGTGTCATTCCCTCCGTGATATTAGGAGTTTGTTATTCCTTTTGGGGAAATGATACAGGGAGGTCAAGCTCCCTAGTGCTCGACCTTCCCCCCTCACCAGCACACATTAAGATGCATGCTGGTCAAATTGTTTTTTTTGGGAGGTTGAGTGCTGGGGAGCTCGACCTCCTCGTATCATTTCCCTTTCTTTTATATTATTCTTCTGTATTATTAGTTCGAACCACCAAATATTATGGCTTGATTCTCAAGACTCTATAATTAATATATCTGCTGTCACAGTAATACAAACGGTCATTCTGCTGCACTATTTCTGTAATACGCGCTATATTTTAAAGTTATAAATATTCAAAAATTATGATAAATTTATTTTAGAGAAAATAATTTCCCTATCTATTTAATTTTTGTATGCTTGTTTGTGCATATTGTTGAAAATACAGATTTTCATTTATAGATTGTATAAATTGTGGGTTATAATAGATGTTATGATATAGAATTTATCTTATGAATAAAATATGACTTGAGCATAAGAGGAATCTGAAAGAAACTGGGAGAAAAATAACGTTTTATATGAGAAAATCTCCTTAGGAACTAAATTGAAAGGGACAAAAGTGAAAAGAAACTTAAAGGTTTAGGAGAAAGGATAATTTTTCCTTTAATTCCCAATAGTAATCAATAATTCGCGGCTGTGTGAAAATCATGTGCGTATATAGTAAACTGAATTATTAAAGTGTATAGTAAACTGAATTATTAAATTATATAGTAAAATAAATATTTTATTAGTGCACAGTACTCTTACTTCTTCTACAAATAGGTCAATTCTATTTCACTTCTAATCTCATACCTTCAATTTCTCTTCTTTCATCTCCTTAAAACTTCTCTTACTCCAACGTTAGGGCTCTGAAATTTTAGGTCTTTCCTCCTTAACTTAGATCCAATGTGAGAATACTATGCTTCTTTAAATTCTTGTAAATATTTAGAGGTTAAATTCTTAGTATGCTTTGTGGTTGCGGCTTTAGTTGATTCTCTACATCAGAAAAGAATTATTCTCGACTGCTTGAGAATTATTTTTTGATTATCGGAGTAGAGTATAAAACTGTGAAGAATACATGTCTAGGAAATGTCTGGCTAAGGAAAGATTTAGTACTTGACAGTGTTCATTGTGACCTACCTCAATTTCCTGAGAACTTTCCTAGTGTGCTTTTTTACGGCTTATGTTTGCTATCCTCGATATAAATAGTAACAGTACGTATAAATAGTATTTGTATATATGAATAATACGAATACTATTTGTACATATGAATAGTATCCATACATATGAATGATATACATACATATAAATAGTATTCATAGATATAGATAGTATTCATATGTATGAATAGTGATCGTACATATGAATAGTATTTTGTACAAAAGCAACCCTGATTTTCTATATCTGATTTTCGTGAAAATCTTGGTAGCGGAACCTAAAATTCAGCTACGTGCTCTTTTCTGTAGCAACTCGGAAAAGTGATTTGGATACGGAATCTATATGAATGGATGATCTTGCTAACTGATTTTATTTATTTTTATTCCAAGTACAATATAAATCCCACCTCATATCACAATTGGATTTCATATTTAATGATGTTAACTAGATAATGAAATTTATTGTTATGTTGATGAAAATTGTTATTGAAAATATATACATGGAATGGTTGAAGACTTGACTCAAGATACCAATGCATGTAAATATATACATGAAATGGTTTGAGGGTTTGACCCAAGATACCAATGTATATAATTATATACATAGAATGGTTGAGGACATGATCACCCAAAACACCAATGCATATAATGGTTGTGAACATGAATACAACGGGAATTGAATCCCTGAATATAAATTAAATATAGAGGTATAGAAACCCTGGATATGAATATAATTGTTCTTATTGTGATAATGATTATGATATTTGTACTTGTGCCACATTTATTATTGCACAGTCATTTAGTCACTGAGTTTTGATGAACTTACACACTTTATGAATATTTTTTTTATATACAGTGGATAAGAACGAAGGAAATCCGCAGGAGGATTAGTATTCTTTGAGAATACTTTCTGTGTTGTCTGGAGGGCTTATGAATCTAAAAGCTTTGGAAATGCTCTATAATCTCGATAAGTCACTTAAGTTTGAAAAATTGTATTATACTGTATGATATTTGATTTGTATTTATTGTTTCACTATGTTAAACTTTTTATATGTATATATGCAAAAATCTCTTTCCTAAAAAATTGTGTTATGTATTAGTACTGATCAGAAATTTTATAAGATACCATAGAGGTATACTATCAAATTTATAGAATTACTCACATGCTCAAAATTAGGAAATGACAATTTCTCATATATCCTTTTCTTATCTATAAATAATGGGAAGAAAGTAATCACAATTTTTTTATTCTTCTTTTTTCTAGGGTTTCATTTAATTAATTAAGTAAAGATTAATTAATACAGCTTCCTTTTTAATTTATGCTGGTTCCATCTCCATTTATATTCCACTTTTCTGGGGCAAGCTTTCGCTCGCGCAGTCACGTTCAGCTAATCATCACTCGTCAACTATTCAACTAGTGGTGTTATAGGAATGATTACTTTTGCATATGCAAGTAATGGAGTCTTTGGATGCTTTAATTTGTACCAATTAGAGTCTACAGAATTAAAAGTCTTATATTTGAGTATTTTCTATTGCTGCTTTCTCTACTTTCCCGTGTGTCCTTTAATAATGCTAATTAAGACAAAGTGTGGAACAGTTATTACTTGCCCCTTGATCACACTGCTTTCATTATAAAAATGTGTTGTCACGTTAATGGGCTCGAAGGGTTAATGTGAACAATTCAAATGTGGCTTAACCCTGCTCACTTATTAATTTTTCCACGTATATGGTGCTAGGTTTGTCAAGCGATTCCACAATATAGCTCAGTCACTATACTTAAACTGCAACATTAATTTGGTGCATAATGGCCTGGCCTCAACTTTCTTTTCCATTTTGACCAAAAAAAAAAATACTAAACTCCAATTTTCATGAGATACGAGGTTTTTTTTTTTTTTTAATTAGATGCTGTTTTTCTCTTGCTTTTGAGTGTACAGTAAAATCTTATGCTTCACTTGAGGTTGTGTGTATGGTTCCCAGCAGAGACACATGGCCATATTCATAATGAAAATGTTGAGCAATAATATTGCCACGGACTATTGATATTTATGGCCTTGTTTTCTTCTCATGTCTCCCTAACTCTGGGTATCATCCATTCTTGCATTCACAATTCTTGACCAATTAAATATATTAATTTAACTACATTTAATTAATTTATAAGGTGTACAGTGCAAGCTTAGTTTAATCAAGTGATCAAATTATTACTAGTTTAACCAATAGTAGTTCGCTAGGCATGCAAGAAAATTATAAAATAGTGGCAAGATCAATTCACAAGAATAGCAGTAGTATTCTAGGCCAAGTCAATTCAATATAAATAGTACAACTTCGCTGTTTTTGTTTGTTTAATTATGATTATAATTAACTCTTTTATTATTTGATCATCAGTTCGTCATCGCTGAAGTAATTAAAACACCCATTACTTATTATGCATCTAAATGCTTGATTGATTTATTCATTCTAGGCTTTGATGGATTAAAATTAGCTGATAGCTTATAAACTAGCTTATTAAATTAGAAAGTGTTCGATAAAAATAATTAAAAAGTATAAAATAATATAAAAAAACATATATGTTTTAAATTCAAAATAATATAAGTAAATATATTAATTTTGTTTTTAATTAAATTGATTTAAATTATTATATATATAATTCATTAAAAATATGTATTTATATATTTTATTATATTTTATATATGAATAATATATTTTTACATATATAATATATATTTTATTATATATGATAAAATATATTTACATATTTTATTATATTTATATATAAGGGTATAATGAATATGAAATAATGGTATAATGGGTATTTTTATAAAATAATAAAGATAAAAAAAAGAAGAAAAATACATAAATTATAAATTATTCAAATAAACTTATTAAAATAAGTTATAAGTTATTAAAATAAACTCAATTTTTAAATACTTTTAATAAATTTATAAATTAATTAAATAAATTATAAATTAATTAAATAAATTATAAATTAACTTATAAGCTATAGTTTGTGGTGTCAAACAATGCCTTAATATCTTTATCAAATAAAAAACGCTTTAGAAATATGGCCGATAATTTGGCCGAAAACAAGGCATTCTTGAAGGTGGCTTGAAAAAAGCGAAAAGGTGCGAAAGCATATGCAATTTAAGTTGTATATATATTGCAAGATTAGTAATTCTTCACCACTTGAAATCATCAACATCAGGTTCACTGGGCAATATATATATATATATATGTATATATGTATGCATGCTTAAAAGGCGTCTGTCTATTTCTTGTTCCTAAAGAACAGAGAAGGAGCAAAACTAGTGGTGTTGCCTGTGCATTCAACGGAGGGGACACTTTGTCTACTTTGGTGAATACAAAATGATGTAGCTAGCGTATTGATTTTACAATTAGATTGGAAAACTAATAATGTTAGGTAAATCTTCCTGTTATAAAATATAAAGCTAGGCAAGGGGGTCCATGAGGTACTCTCCCTAAGCTTGTGCTTGCATAATGATAGCAATATATAGCATCTCTTGTAAAATCGTACAAAGATGTCTCATCTATACACCCGGGGCAACATTGCATTTGGATCTAAATAAACATACATGTTACTTTTGACTTCAGTGCTTCCTTCCAACTTTTCGCAGTACAAAAGCGTTAAATTGTAGAAATGCACTCTTCACCATCCCTTTCTGGACTTTGGTCACCTTGGATTTCCTATCAGCACACACGCATACACACAGAACATTCTGGAAGAGACACCTGAGTGATGATTTACCTCCAAATATAACTTTGACTAAACGTTGGATGCGTTTGTTCAATATTGAGATATATATGTTGGACCAATATTTTTGCTTGTCTGATGAGAGCACACAAATCCAAATTAACCTAGACGGAGATTCCCTGATCCCCACTATAAATTAATAAACCAAGGTTCAATCAATAATTAATGTTGTTTAAAATTCAATGAAGCGTGTGGTTTTGTAACTTTTGTTAGAAAAAGATCCCATAAAGTGAGCGACGGGAGAGGATAGAGACGAAGGTGGACAAGACAAGACACCTCATTATTCAAAGGAATGCATCATTATTGAACCTTGACAGGCAAAGAATGCTTAATAATTTAAGACAATTCCTACTTTTGTAGCCTTTCCTTTTTAGCTTCTGGTGTGTCCATTATTGCAGTTCACATAAAATCAAATACAATCTTTTCTGCACCGCAAGGTAACCACCGTATACTAATTTTGGTAAATACAGTGACTCACTTAGAAGAGAGAGAGAGAGAGAGAGAGAGAGAGGGAGATTAATTATTGCTAGTCTGCAAAAGTTAATCAGTTTTGGATTGGACTCATAAAGAGAAAAAAAAGGCTGATTCCCTAGTTTAGGCTGAGCAGTTATTGCAAGTTTTGGTGTTGACAGTTGACACAGTATATACAACAGCAGGAACAGAGCATGAGCAGTCCTTGAAGAAAACAAAGAGTAGTGAGTTCATAGGGAGGGGTAGCTAGTTCCTCATCATCCTGAGAGCAAGTTGCTGCAGCTCACCCAAGTCGTTGTTATAAGACCTTTTCCTAGGGAATGAGAAATCCAATTCTTTGCTCTGTGCATCATGAATAATATTGTTGATTCCTGCGTCACTGATGCTGTGGTCAACTGACTCAAGCGAGCTCTGAGGAGATATAGAGCTCATGTTACTGTATGCGTTCATTGCTTGTCCTCCCACGGCATTACTCCCTCCCCACTGGCTTTCAAAGTTCCTGCTTTCCATTACACTCTTCTGCGCCAGTTGAGTCCTCACTTGCATCAGTTGAGCCTGCAAGAATGCCACCTACATTTCCCAAAATTAATAAATAAATAAACTGTATATATATTCAAAGATGTATGCACATAGTCAATATTCAATTAAATAATAGAAGCCGGACCAGGACTCCAAGTCCCAGAGAAGAAGACACAAGTGTGAGTAAGTGAGTGACCTCACTGGTTCCATAACTTCCGATGGATATAACAGCAAGATAGAAGAAAAGATATGTTGAATTAATCGTGACCCATGAACAGAAAAATGAAGAGTAGTGGTGGAAGTACCTGTTGTTGTAAGGCAAAAATGTGAGAGACGCAGCCATAAACAGGGTCTCGAATGCGAGCCTGGGCTTCGTAAGTGATAGTGACGACGGCCTCACAGCGATCGCGAGCGGGCAAATGCAAGAGCAACTTGGAGACGTTGCTAGCGCCAAACACCTTGTGAATGGCTGCAAATCTGGCAGGACCCTGGTCGGAGGAGAAGTAGGGGGCGAAGACGCAGTCAGTGGCGCACTTTCTTCGGAGGAACTTGCATGCCCCGCAGGGTGAACCCGACCCACCAGAAGCCATAGCAGAGAGAGAAGAGAGATTAAAAGGGTATGTGTTTGTGAGACTGAGAGCCTAGGAAAAGAGAGGGAGGGGGGAATAAAATTATGGGCACACGAGCAGACTAGGAAATGGTGAAAGAGGGAGGGAGGGATGGGACCTAAGGGACAGAAAAGGGGGGGAGGGGGGGTTCTTATAAGAATTAAGAAGAGAGAATGGAGGACAGGGGAGGGTCAAGTGTAGGGGGGCAAGGGGACATTAATTGATGGTGGATGTAATATGGGACTGGTTTTTCTTCTAATGGGGTTAGATTAGACCAAGTGAAGTGTAATTTGGACGGTTTCTTCTTTAATTAATTATATGTGATATGTGATGCCTTGCCTTTCGTTCGTGGGGGGGTTGGTTGGTTTAAGAAAGAAGACTGTTTGCTTTTGTTTAATTTTCCGCCGAACGCCGCACCTCGGAACTGCTGCTCTTTGTCCTCTTTTTAACGCCTCACTCAATCTCACTGCCACCTGTCCCTCACTTCTTCCGTTCATTCTCACCTCATTCAATACTATTTATGTTAATGGCAAAGTAAATGACAATTTAATGCCTCTTCATAGATTTCGTTTTTTATTGTTAAATTATTTAATTGATATATCATAAATATATCATTTTAAAAATTAATTTTATATTTTAAGTCTAAAATTACATAATTATTTTTTTTGGAGAAAATTTATGCATATTTTATTTTATTTTAATTTAAAAACTTCTTAATAACAAAATGATAAGCAATTCCATTGTACTTCATTTGAATTGGCCGATGCAAGATTATCGCTTGAGGGCGCGATGATTGATGCTGCATTTTATTTTAATTTTGTTCGTACTATTTTTAAAAAATGGGAATAAAATATCTTATCACAATAAAATGTGTCTCTTATTTTATACTACAAAGTACTAACAATGTGAAGCAATTCATACAAAATGCGGTTTTGTTTTTGTAATAAAATAGCCTATGCAATACTAGAAATCGAACTAGCAATAGCATTCTATTCTACAAAGATGTTATGAGAAAAGGTTTATCCTTCGTCCAATGACAGTAACGGGAATAAAAAAAGTTCAGTTTTTTCAAACCTACCACTACGAATTCGCGAGTCAACACCTCGAAATCAGATTAAAATGTCATTGGAATGAATGCCTTAAACAAACCATAACCTCGCTTAACTTTGCCTGACCATGAAACTAAACTCACTTTCTTATATTAAATTGTGAGTTGGCAACGGCGCCAAACGAACCGCTGCCATAAATACGAAACAAACTGAACTGAACCATAAAAACGCTTCGTCATCCTTGACTGTGAAAAATGGCGGTATGTAGCAAAATTGTTGCGCCCTTCCTTATGTCGTCATCATTGGTTTGAACTTTGATGCTTTCCAAGAGGCGCATCCAGGAATGCTTCATCCCTGGTAATCTCTTCCACCCACAGACCTGGAAGTAATATACAGTTTTCGTAGATATCCAGTCAACCAACCCATGACAGAACATCTATTGGGGTGTCAATTAACTGCATCACCCATTAACAGCCAGTCCCGGCTTAATATTCTGTGCATTCATGGAATCCCTAAAACCAGCACTATCCCTTCACCACCAGAGCTTTATTATTTTCGTCCTTATATCAACAACTGGCATAAGAACCCAGTGGCGTATCCAAGACCATTCGGTTAGGGGGGTAAAAATTTCATTCACTTTTTTAGATCTAATGGTAATTTTTTCAAAAAATATTTTCATTACAAAAAAAATTTTCTTCTTCTAAATCCTAATTGCATAATCAATCAACCAATTTGATAAATTTAGACATATGTACAAAACCTCCAAATTTTATGCTTTTACAAAGAGGTCCATAACAATGAAATAATAAATTAACCATCATCAAGAAAAAATTTCATAAAATTCACTTCACAAATATGTTACTCATGATTCTAATTGTATAATCAATCAACCAATTTGATGGAATTAGACCTATTTACAAAAATTTCAAATTTTAAACTTTTTACAAAGAGGTCCCTAACAATCAAATGAGAAATTAACTATTATCAAGAAAAAATTTCATAAAATTGACTTCACAAATATGTTACTCATGATTCTAATTACATAATCAATTAACCAATTTGATAGAATTATATTTATGCACAAAAACTCCAAACTTCAAGCTTTTACAAAAGGTCCCTAACAATCAAATGAGAAATTAATCATCATTAGGAAAAAATTTTATAAAATTGACTTTACAAATACGTTATTCATGATTCTAATTATATAATCAATTAACCAATTTGATAAAATTAGACCTATGTACAAAAAATACCAAATTTCAAACTTTTACAAAGAGGTCCCTAACAATGGAATAAAAAATTAACCATCATAAAAAAAATTCATAAAATTGACTTTACAAATATTACTCATGATCTTAATTACATAATCAATTAACTAATTTAATAGAATTAGACCTATGCACAAAAACACCAAATTTCAAACTTTTACAAAGAAGTCCCTAATAATAGAATGAGAAATTAACCATCATCAAAAAAAAATTTGTGACTCTGGGAAGTGAGGGTCTCATGACTGTAAGCAGTAGAGAGGGACTAAGTCACTGAATGGATTCAAAAAAATACTAAGGGGGTTCAAAAAAAACCAAGAGGGGAGGCAAAATGAAATTTTTTTTTTTTTACATATGGTTATGTAAAATCTGCACCCCCTCAACCATATGTGGCTCTGTAAGAACCTAACAGAAATTCATTTAAATGAATAGAAGATAACTTTTGACTACCCGTAACACCATCTAGTATTTTGTTGTTGACTGATATAATTTTTCAAACCTCTCCTGCATTTTAAATCCTTATTTTGAAAAAAAAAAAAAGGAGGTTAAGGCTTTATTTTTTAAAAAAAGGAAAAATAAACCACGAGCTTGGAAATACTGATTGCAGAGCGACTACTTGTCCAATTTGAATTAAGTGTGCATCAAATATGTTGACATATTTCTTCAATTTCCTACTAAATAATTGCCTGGAACACCTCACAACAGATTTAGGAAGAAGAAAACCTTTACATTACAAATGTTTTAAGTAGCGAAAGCGAGAGTGTAGGTATTATTATTATCTTGTTTGGCCTGAGTGGAAGTGTTGTTATATTGGTTGCAAATGACTTGCAGGGTAGCATCTCAAAGTGAAGGGTCAGAGGAATGATAATCTTTACTCAACAACTTTTCTTGCTATATTCAGCTTACCAGAGCAAACTATTTGAGCTACTTTATTTCCTCTCTCTGAAACCATGTAATCTATTTTGTAGGTAATTGATAGGTACTGGGAAGGGTTTTTTTTTGTTAGAAGGGGCAAATTAGAAATTTTAGGGAGTGAGTTAGTTATAAATGGGCAGTGGGAGTGTGAGAGGGGGAACGTGCAGAAACTTTGTCAGAGTGTGGGAGGAGCATTTTGGCTCTGGAGAGGAGCATTATTGCTCTGGCTAGGAGACTCTTGGTCTCTGGTTCATTTTCTCTTGCTGGTTCATTTTCTTTTGCTGTTATTTCCAATTTTTCTGTTCTGTAATTTCCAGTTCTTGGCAATAGAAACTTGGTTCTGTTCTTGTTTCATTTCTTGGTCTCTATTAGTAATAATTCTCAGGCTTATCCAACATGAAAAACAGCCCTCCTCTGATGAGTGTCTAGCTAAGACTAATTTCTGGATTCAAATTTCAAGTGTAACGATTAGAGGACCTCATTAATATTGGAGTCAGTATAAATTCAGTAAGCTTTCTGCTAATAAGAGACATAAATATAAATGGTCTTGACTCTGTTGTCAAGTCAATTTTAGTATTCAAAATTTTAGATATTAAACGAAAGAAAACAAATATCCTCTAGAGATGCAAATGCCAATTGAAGAGCATTTGCTTGTATACTCCCAGACTTTAGTGCTGCTTACAAACTTGTGCAACCTTGACATATTTATGCTCATAATCTCATTATATATATTTTTCAGAGACCATCGAGATATACCCGAATTATAGCAAGACACTACAAACTAAAGTTCTTTGCAATCCTCAAAACAACTCATCATAGCAGACAAATCATTCTTTCTCATTTCATTACTAAGAGAATTCCATATATATTCAATTTCTGTGCTTTTGTAAGCAGAAATATCATCAGATCTAAATAGACTTAGCCTATTATTGACTTCGATTGAGGTAAAGTCACGACTCGTATAAGCCACATCCCCAGTCTTTAGAATCTATCCTCAGCATATATGTTAGGGTTAGAACATGAATCATGTAAGGAAGAACTATTATTAGGCTCTAAAATCGAAAGCTTCTTTGCCAATTCTTCAGCTAGTTCATCTCGTTTTTGTACTCTACATGCATTAAGCATAGCTCCCCACGCTCTGGCACCAGGTTTCATTGGCATGTTACATATGAAGGATAATGCTGCTTCAATTTGGTCAGCATTAGCTAACAGATCTATCATACAAGCATAATGTTCCTCTGTTGGAGAAATGGCATAATCCTTCATAGAATTAAAAATCTCCCATCCCACTTGAACCAATCCAGAGTGACTACAACCTGAGAGCTGAGACAAGCGTTACTGAATTGGGTCTGTGCTTTTCTGATATCATCTTATCAAAAGTATTTAGAGCTTCCAAATACAAGCCGTGCATTCCAAATCCATTTATCATTGCAGTCCAAGAGACTACATTTTTTTCTGGCATCGTACCAAAGATTCTGTAAGCTGTTGGGACACATCCACATTTAACATACATGTCTATAAGAGAAGTATAATTTACCACGTCCAAATCAACTCTGTTTCTAAACATAAAACCATGCACACTCTTACCTTGTTTCAAGGACCCCACACCGGAACAAGCAAGAAGGATGCTAGCCAAAGTAGCTAGCTGGATTTGGAGTAATTGAGCTTCCCAGCATCTTTCTGAACAGAGACATAGCTTCTGAAAATCTCCCCTTCTTTGCATAACCATTAATTACAGCGCTCCAGAGCACCACATCCTTATCATTAGCTTCTTCAAACACTCTAACTGCATACTTAAGAAATCCACATTTCATATACATATTGACAATGGATGTCTGCAAACAGACATTCATAAAAAGATTGTTCTTTATACACATCCCGCGAGCTGCTTTCCCTTCTCTCCCAGCCAAGACATTAGCACAGGCTCGAACCAAACCCACCATTGTGAAAGCATCTATTTGAAAACCGAAATTACTAGTCATATTAGAGAACAACTCAAAAATTTTGGATTCTTTAGAGAACTTCAAATACCCTTTCATCATCAAAGCCCACATTAACGAACTTCTGTGAGAAAATAGTTCAAATAGCTTGTGGGCATCGCTCAGAGGACCCAACTCAGCGTACATCTCGAATAGTGCAGAAACGATAAACAGGTCTCCTTCCAACCCGGACTGAATGGCTAAACAGTGAAACAATCTCCCATTTTGCAATTGCAGCAATCGACTAGTGGCTTTAATGGCGAATTCCAAGTTAAAAGTATCGACCCCCTTGCCCTCACTTCGCATCCAACTAAAAAGCTGTAAAACTTCACCATAAAACCTGAACTTGAAGAATCCGGAGATGATGGCGTTCCACGAATGAAGGTTCTTGGTAGTGATTTGATGAAAAGCTTTGGAGGCCATGGCGAGAGAACCAGAGTCGACATAAGCGTTGGTGATGTTGGAACCATAAAGGACATCTTTGTGAGGCCCATTAACGAAGATCTGCGCGTGAAGCTGATGCAGGAGAGGGAGGGTTTTCGCATAACGGAAAATGGAGAGAGGGATTTTGGCAGGGCTTCGAGAAAGAATGGGGGGCACAAATTTTATTCTCTGGGGAAACATCAACCGTTGTGGAAGAAATAAATTATGTTATAGTTAGACTTAATAGCAGATTCTTGAATACAGGAAGATGTTGCTCTTACCAGATTATCAGATTCTTCGGAGCCGGGGGCAATCTTCAAAATTCAAACTTGGTCGCTCATTTACTCGCTTGTTTAAAAATTAGTTACTGATTAAGTAGGAATCTTAAGATATATTTGATAATTAAAATACTTAACTTTTTAAGAAGTTAATTTTTTCATAAAATTACCCTTATAGCTCGAAATGTATATTTTCCGCAAGAGTAATTAGTCCCCATTTCAAATTTTTGTGCTTTTCCATGATACTTTTGCTTCGTAAGATGAACATATGACCAGCAATCTGAAGAATTGGTAGTAAAAAACCTGTGAAACTGCGTTAATAGCAATCAGCCTGGAGTCCAACCTTGATTGCTGGCTTGATTTTCTTTGAAAAATGAGTAGCACTAGTTCACAATTTTCACCCTCCCGGTCTGTGTAAAATGCACGCTGCACAAGTTTTGAGTAATAGCAAGCAAGTGAAGTGTTCTCGGCATATGTAGAATGTGGTTAGCCAACTGTAACACCGTGAAATTGAGAGTCTCGAGAAAAACATTCTCTCGACAATGGTAGCTTTGCAAGCCGCAGAAATCAGATAATCTTACATGTCAACCGCGAATTCCTCAATGTTTTCCTCCATGCATGAATCCTGGAAAAACTTGTGTTTTACTCGAAACTAAAAACATCTCATGCACACTGAGAGGAACCGCATAAGAAACAGAAGGAAAGCTTTGTATTCCAGTGATGGTGTATTTGGGGCAATGGCATGGATGCATCAAGAGCCAGAGGAGTCCTTTCAGGCACCACGGACAGGACAGTATTCAAAATGGTATGGAGATGAGTATTCCTATTTTCATATTGAAGGCGTTTCTTTTTGGTTTCTCCTTTCCCCTTCCATTCATCTTCTGGTATGCTTGCATAGACATAAAAACAGGGATTGTGCCCAATGAGGAATAATTAATAATAATATAAACAGTATGATTCTTTTAAAGGAACTGTACAAACGGTGGGTATTGTTTAACTTGTTCTGTTTTAATTTTTCCTTTTGGACATATGTTTGGTTGTACATGTGTGGTCCATTTGAGCTTCTGAATGTTGCTTCACATGGGTGATGGATTACGAAGGCTCCCTCCTAGCCTCAGGCACGCTTTTATTTGTCGTCAGGGTCGTTTGAGGCTTATTTGCAGCAACCAGGTAGGCTTCGTCCAATCGTCCCTCCATGGTAAAGTTAAAAACTGAAACTATTTGCTTTTATTTCACTGGGTTTTGTCCTTTTTCAAAAGATCAAAAACAAAAAAACAAAAAATAAAAAATATGTGCACCAGCCGGGAATCGAACGCGGGTCTGTACCGTGGCAGGGTACTATTCTACCACTAGACCACTGGTGCCTTCTTGATTACCGACCCGAAGTTTTTTTTATTTATAATATGTATCCGATGTCTAAACGAAAAACTTTTTTTTTTTGTCTGTGGGAGAAGGGATTTTTTGGGGTTAGGGGGGAAGGGAACATAATAGAGCAAGAGTTTCTCTAGCAATTAACCACTCGATTTTGAAGATCAACATAAAATGATAAAGTTCATGTAAATTCCCCAGAATGATCTGGACCTTCCCCTAAAATTTGCATGAATTGATTTTAGATTCCCCATGCTTGTAACCAAGCAAAATTAAGAGGAAAGAAGAAAAGTACTGTATATTTTAAGTTATAAATTATAGGAGAAATGTATTACTGATCCCTGAAAATTTTATGCTTCAACTGTTTGATTCATGAATAAAGTAAAAATATGCAATCAAGCTGTGGGGAGCCATATATAGGTGAGGAGGTGCAGCTGAATTTTACAAATCTTCATGTAAATTTTTTTTTTTATTTTGGCCCCCCTTCTTATTTTTTTTTGAACCCCATTAATATTTTTTTAAACCCTTTTTAGTAACTTAGTCCCTTTTTACTACTTATAGTCACGAGATCCCTACTCTGCAGAGTCACAAAATTTTTTTTTGATAATAGTTAATTTCTTATTCCATTGTTAGGAACCTCTTTGTAAAAGTTCAAAATTTGAGATTTTTATATATAGGTCTAATTCTATCAAATTGGTTAATTAATTATGTAATTAGGATCATGAGTAACATATTTATGAAGTCAATTTCATGAATTTTTTTTTATAATGGTTAATTTCTCATTTCATTGTTAGGGATCTCTTTGTAAAAGTTTGAAATTTGAGGTTTTTATACATAGGTCTAATTCTATCAAATTGATTGATTGATTATACAATTAGGATCATGAGTATCATATTTTTGAAGTCAATTTCATGAAATTTTTTCTTGATGATAGTTACTTTCTCATTCCATTATTAAGGACCTCTTTGTAAAAGTTTGAAATTTAGAGTTTTGTACATAGGTCTAATTCTATCAAATTGGTTGATTGATTATGCAATTAAGATTTAGAAGAAGAAAGTTTTTTTTGTAATGAAATATTTTTTAAGAGGAAATTATCATCAAATAAGTAACAAATTGAAATTAATTTAAAAGATTGCCATCGATACATAAAAGCAAATGAAAATTTTTCTTTTTCATTTTGGCCCCCCTTCCTATTTTTTTTGAACTCCCTTAATATTTTTTTAAACCCTTTTCAGTGATTTAGTCCCTTTTTACTGCTCATAGTGAAGAGACCATTACTCTCCAGAGTCACAAAATTTTTTCTTGATGATGATTAATCTCTCATTCCATTGTTAGGGATCTCATTGTAAAAGCTTAAAATTTGAGATTTTTATACATAAGTCTAATTTTATCGAATTTGGTTAATTGATTATGTAATTAGGATCATGAGTAACATATTTGTGAAGTCAATTTTATAAAAAATTTTCTTGATAATGGTTAATTTCTCATTTCATTGTTAGGGACCTCTTTGTAAAAACTTGAAATTTGAAGTTTTTGTACATAGGTCTAATTTTATCGAATTGATTGATTAACTATACAATTAGGATCATGAGTATCATATTTTTTAAGTCAATTACTTGGAATTTTTTCTTGATAATGGTTAATTTCTCATTCTATTATTAGGGACCTCCTTGTAAAAGCTTGAAATTTGGAATTTTTGTATATAGGTCTAATTCTATCAAATTGGTTGATTGATTATATAATTAAAATTTAGAAGAAGAAATTTTTTTTTGTAATGAAATATTTTTTAAGAGAAAATTATCATCAAATGAGTAACAAATTGAAATTAATTTAAAAGATTGCCATCGATACATAAAAAGCGAATGAAAATTTTGCTTCCCTGACTAAGGGATCCTGGATACACCATTGCAATCAAATCCTTGAAAAAAAATATGAATCTCAGCTTTATATATTTAATTAGTTCCTTCCTTAATTTTAACTATACGATTCAATTCTTAAAAATTACAAGGATCAATTAGTTGAAACTAAAATTTGAGAATAAGCTGTGTTTCAAGTACTAAAAAAAATACATTCCGGCTAACCGGTTGCGACGTCGTTCTTAATGAACATCAAGCATACACCTACTACGTCCATTGAAGACCAAGTCAAGCAGATGCTCCGTCCATAGCCTGCTTGTTAATTTCTTCATAAAATATGCAGAGGGTGAGCCACATATATGTTTTTTCCATTTTCCTTTCCACTCCAAAGTTCAACCTTCTTTTCTTTCTTTATTGCTCTGTTTCATCTTCTGTTTTATTGAATTTGATTAATAATTCATAGACTGCAATTCAAGAATCTATACCGCCTTATGTCAACACACATTTTTTCATGTCATTAATTGGAACAATATATAATAGTACTATCTATTATACAACTATGAGTTAATTAGTAGCATTCAGAAATCTACACACACACACACACACACACACATATATATATATATATATATATATATATATATATATATGTATATATATGTAACAGTTCATATCATGGAATCCCTTGATACTTGACAAAAGAGAGAGAAAAGGGGAAAAATATCATTAATTTATTGAGTTTGATTCTGTATATATGTAAAACCAAGGGACGCAACTTCCCGCCAGGCTCATTTATTTTACAATTTTGCACATAAATATTTGCAACTTAATGTTACTAGATGTGAAAGACACTTCAAAGTTATTAATAAAGATCACAAACAAATATCACACCCATATGTTACTTTCGATCTGGACATATAATTCAATGAAGCATATATTGCAAGATAAATACACCAAGAACCTTTTCATTTTCTTGGGTGATATATTAATTCTCAGTGCAGGATGCTACGAGCTAAAATGTTAATGGAAATATAAACAGTATGATTTTAACTAAGTACATGCACAACCAGTAGCTGCATCCATGTCTACTGAAGCGATTTAAAAGGAATATCATAACAAAATTGTATCCTCACTAATCCCTAGATAGATTGGTTTTGCTACTTCCCTATATATAGTGATAACTGATATCACATGCATCTCCCTATTCAGTCACTTCATACATATAATCATTTCTAATATATACATATAGCAATTTATTGGTACTACACATACTTCAAATCAGACAAAGCAGCTTCACCGGGAATTAGAGGAAAAAAGAATGTTATGGTTGTTCTATTGATCGTGGACTTGGGATTCATACGTAAACAATATAAGGGAAGAAAAAGTATAACACCCTAATTTTCATTGCCACAAAAGCATGAAGCTGCATACAAAAATGAGTAGCAAATATGAAACACTCACTCAAGAGATAACCCTAGCCAGCCAGTGTGAATTAGGGCTACTCATTTTATGAAGAAAACTTACATATATTGAGAATTGAGAAGCGTTTGTCGAATCTGGATACCGTATATTCCCACTTTCCTTGCTTGGAGAAGCCCCAAATATAGACATAATATTCCATTTTCGACTTCCAACTTCCAAGGCATCTGTGTCCAATTTCGTGCCATATATATGCGAACATATGAGTGCAAGGCAAACATACTCATAATTCATATAAATACATGTAGAGCTATGATCAGCTTGATTGGGTACCCCTTTGGATCCAGAAACTTATGATCTGACAGTATCAAAGCTGTACAAAGGAAAATAAATATTTATATGATATCACTGGACATAATTAAGCTAGCTAACTCTTAAATGAAAATATCTACTGGCTATGGTTGATATCCCAATCGAAGCTCCAAATCAAGCTCATCCTCTTGTGCGGTGTGTACCTTGTCTTCATTTTGACGTACATAGAATGGATTATTATATAAGCTCAAACTTCTCCTCCTCCAGTCTTCTCCAAACACGTCCCGATCTGTATACTGTACCTCCGAAGGTGATCTGATTGTACTGGGATAATAAATCTGAGGGTAATTACTACTATCTACCTCAGGAGTAGTAGAATAGTAATTCCTTATCCCTTCTCCGCCTCTAGGAATTGGGGAGTACAACCCCAGATTCACATAACTCTCGTCAACTTTGCTTATTGAACTTGAAGCACCAAAGCTGGGCTTCGTTTTGGCTCTATCCTTCCTGTGAATATTCATGTGTCCTCCCAAAGCTTGTGCCGTAGTGAAGCCTCTCTTGCAGAACACGCACTCGTAGGATCTCCCCATTCCTGTGTCATCGTTTATCTCCGATCGATCCGTTTCTTCGCTGGAGCTCTTGGACTCTTCTGGGTACCTGAATTCCATGGGATTTAATACAGTTTTGATGGGATCAGAAATTAATG
Source organism: Biancaea sappan (assembly GCA_037074585.1). Classification (NCBI taxonomy): domain Eukaryota; kingdom Viridiplantae; phylum Streptophyta; class Magnoliopsida; order Fabales; family Fabaceae; genus Biancaea; species Biancaea sappan. The sequence goes on along the minus strand of CM073496.1, from coordinate 47,434,987 downwards.
GGAATACAAGAGAAATGATAGGGGGAGGAGGGGTATTATAGAAAGGAGGAGGTGAGAGAAGGTTTGGGGAAGCGACAAAAGAAACACATAGGCATATTAGCTAAGGAGAGTGAAGAGGAAAGTGGGTGTTAAAGTAGAAAAGTCTCTTACAAGTTTGCTCTCACAGGTATTCTGTTAGCCGGCAGTGTTATTCATCTCTCTCTTCCTCACAAATTGTTTTCTATCGCTATTATTTATTCTCATTTGTCTCCCATTTGGTTTCTTGTGCTTTTCGTCTTCCCTTAATTTCTTATAAATAATGTATGTCGACCTCTTTATCATTTTCTCATCTCTTCTTAAATATCCTCTACGCACCATTGTATTTACATTAAAACACTTATTAAGTCGTTTTCATTAATTTTCACCCACATGCTTGCCCACCTCTCTATCCCCCTTCATGTTATATATTCTAGTAAGTTCTATTTTAAATAGTAAATGAAGAAAAAAAATTTAGGATTTTTTTTTTGGAAATTTTATACATCTTATGCAGTTCTATTATCGAAACACAATAGATTACTATTTATTTCAAATTTGGAAGCCAAATTATATACACATAAAGTTAACATATATATCAGTAGAAATAAAATTAACTCATTCTAACTTGTCCGGATGAAAAAAATCTTTCTACAATAAGCCAAAACACCTTAAGTTGATGCTTTTTTATATTTTAGAAATAAAACTTCCGCAAAGGAGAGAAACACAACAAACTGTTGTGAGTTAAAGAAAAATGGAAACTAACCCACTATGTTATGTTCAAATTTTTAAAGAAACTTTTTGTCCTATTGCTGTAAAATTTGTATTTTTGATGTTATTCGCTGGCCAGCTATCTAGTATATTAAGCATCTAGAAATCAGAGAGATATAAGTTATATAATGCCTTGCTATATTTAAGTATATATTATATAAGTTACATATACATATATAGTCATCATCCTTTCACTAATTTTATGGTCCCTTTAAGTGGTTTGGTTGGATTCATAAACTAATAAACATAATTCTGCCGTACAAGTTGTTCTAAAATCGATAGCGAAAGCACAAAGGCAACAAATTACCGTAGAAATTAGGACATTCTTTCTAATATTGAACAAAAGGAAAAATGCCCGTAGATTTTTTACATAGATCTTCAAGGTCTACCCTTTGCATATATATACTGCATAGTGACAAATTAAACAAACTGTCAAAAAGAGTGTAATTTCCACGTAGATCTTCCCTAAGTATATACGCATCATGACTCACTCTGCTCACCAAGGTGATGACACTCCGCTTATTTGTTTTTTAGTTTTTCTATGAAGCTGCGATAATGGGAAACTACAGAAAATTGTATGCTACAAGGAACTAAGCTTCACACCCACCGTAGCATTTGCTAGGAAACATGCAGGAACCTTCGCGGAGGACAAGTGTAGTGAGTGAAATACAGCATGCCGTTTGTAGCTTGTACTTGTCCTTATATGTTTGAACTCTTTTGTTCTCAAAATTAATTAGATATACATATATATATATATATATATACATATAGTGGCAGCACATCATTTATCTTTATGTCATCCGTCATTACAATCATCATCCAACAAAAAAGCCACCTTGCTCCACTTTTGATGCTTTTGGCCTACGTTGTTTTGGCTTGCATATATATATGAAAATTGATTAGGTATCAACCTGCTGCTCCTAATAACAAACAAGGCCATACGTCCTGGAATTGCTCTCTGTAGTATAGTTGTTTCAATTATATAATGTCCAACTTTTTGTTGCCCGATGTTTATATATATATATATATATATATATATATATATATATATGATTTCATTGTTTCAGTATATGTCTGATTGGTTTTTAATTGTCTGGGTCGGAAGTGGATCGAAAATTAATGCGTTTTTAATTATTATTTTAACTGTGATTAAATAAATTTTTAGTCAAGTTAAATATATTTTTTAGCCACAATTTTATAATAATGCAATCCAAATCAAATTCAATTCAGGTTTATGTCCTTGCAAGTCTCCTTTAATTTCTTTGATGCATGCAGATAAGTCTTTTCCTTTTTCCTTTACCAGAAAAAAAAAATGAAAAGACAAGCACCTTTCTCGTCAAGTAAAAGCGACAGGATTGATATGTTGGCTTGGCTAGCCAGTTATTTACAAACATAACCATGAGTTCAAATACTACCATTTAACTAAAAGTGAGAAAACAAATGAAGACGAATGTAACTTGCAGCTGCTTCCACGTTAATTAATTATTAATTATTTTTAAAATCCCAACGCAAAATTGACACCTTTCTAAATTCTTTTTGCATTCAACAATAGTATATTAGTTGTTCTGATCGGGTTGGTAATGTCAATGAAAACCATCACCTGTAATTTTCAAACCAAATTCGGCAGAGCTTCTATGTTTTGATTGAGGAGTAAATGAAGTTTGAATTTCATGGGTTCTTAAATCTTAATATTGGAAGCCGTTGTAGAATAGAAGTGGGAGACGGAGAAAACAAAGGAAGTGTGGAAGTCGTTGATTATAGACTTTTCCTTCTTTTGTTTGGATGTGGGGACGGAGAATACAAAGAAAGTGTAGAATAGAATAGATGGTCAAACGGTCAAACAAAAGACCAACCCGTTTTTGAATCAGTCAACTTTCTTAATTTACTTCTTCGTTGTTCCCCCGAGAAACAAATTTTGAAAGTTAAGAAGGGCAAAAACAACTATTTCTTGAAAAACAAAACTAGTAGGCTTACTTTATTTTGATATGACACAAATAAAGAAATTGTTACTCCCTTTAAAGATTCTTTCCATCAATTTAGTCACATAAATGTACAGTGTTTACTTTTTTTAAAAAAAAAAAAACTCTAATTTGATCTATAATCAAACATTCAAATAACAGAGTATTCACATAAACTTTTTCAATATATTTGAAAAAATATAAAAAGTTATGACGTGTTATTAACTAAACCCTCTAATTATGAATGCAATTAAAATAATTAATGAACTAATTAGCAATGTCAAACAGGTTTAATTTAGTCTCATTTATTAAACAAATTATTTTTTATCGTCTCAAATCAAATTGCTTACATGGCTCGTGGGCCATTTTTTTAAAATTATTTATTTTTATTATTTTATATTTGAATAATTAAATATTTGAATAATTTTAATACGTCCGTAATTGGTAAATTATGAAACTACCCTTCTGCGATATTTTTATCGGAATGCTAGCCTCAAACCTAGAAATTGGTGCTTAAGCATTATCAACATCATGGACTTGGGGCTTCAATTTCTGTTTTCACCTGCTTCAGCACAGATTATTGGAAAATGTCTATATAAGTTGCATTAGCTTTCAGTGCTTTGGCCCTATATTTCATGCTTGGGTTTCGACTTCTTTTTTTTTTATAACTTTTGCCTAATTTCTTTCGAGTCTCTATAAAAAAAAAATTAAAAATAAGCCATTAACCAATATAATTGAAAATTTTAAAAATTAAGAAAGATATATAGGAATTAAAAATAAATCAAAACAACTAGAAACAGTTATCAACTAAAAGCCTAAAAAAACTAATCTAAATAAAAAGACTAAACACTATAAAAATACTCTAAATTAATTTCACTCAATTTGTAGGTTAACAATTGGGATTACATAATTTTATGAAATAAGAGTTATCATCAAGCAAGGTCCTTGGCTTGTTGGGTTGGGTGTCTATTTGTGCATTTAAGACTCATGCAAATGATATTAGTGTTTTGTCCATGTGTTGGACCAAGAATGGAACAGTACTAGATGTGCAAACTTTTTTGTGGAATGAAATACAATGATATGTGTGTTTCTGGGTGTTTGATTTTTATTTTTTGTATGTGTTGTCTGTGTCAACCTATTCCTTTGTGAATGTGGCTCAAGGGTACATCAGGCTTATGGAGGCGGACTATCTCATCGACTTGTGTGTCGGTCATACTTGTAGGGTGTGACTAATATTAAATATATTTTGTTAAAAAATATAATAATTTTTATTGAAATAAAAATTATGCCATTAAAATATTGCTTCTTTAATGATTTTTAAATTATCAATGTATTTAAATTTTAATATTTCCTTTTAAATTTAACTATATTTTATCTAAATTTGAAATTTCTATATTCATTTAAAAAAATTCAAAAGTTTTCATAGCCAAATTTATTAATATAATGTTATAAAATAAATATGAAATGTAATAAACTGTAACTTTGTATATAAAATTAATTAAATTTTACAAAAAGAATTTAAAAAAGAGCCAGCCTAATAGGCCTCACAAGTTAAGCGGACCTAAAACAAAAACACTCATGTCTGTTCATAAATGAGAAGTTATGGGCCAACCCTTGGATTCAAGTTTGTTTTGACAATGCTATGAGCAACAAGAAGCACTTTTAATCTTTGTGGAAGACTAAAATTGGAGGACTGAAATAAAATTTTTCTCAATTTCTTTCCTGTGCTTTTTATTTATTTTAGGAGAATTAAAATGATTCTTTGTGAATTATAAAATTTTTGTTTTGAATTACAAAATTACTATATATTTTAAATTTTTTCTCTGATGTCTTTTGATATGAAAATTTTGACTATGGAAAATTACTAGGGTATTATTAACATTATTTTATACTTCTTTTACCCACATAGTTATATTCCCGACTATTTTATTTATTCTCTTTATAAGTTTTACAACCCCAAAGCTCAAACTTAAACTCAAGTCCCGAGGCAATATTGGAAAGTTTCCGGCATTTTCCCCTCTTTATCCAGAATAAAAAATGGTCTAGCAACACTGAAGAAGTGCAATTTTGTGAATGAGAAATGATGCTTTTGACCATTATTTCGATGGAAGATTCACTTTTGCAACGAAACGAGATTGTCTGATCCTCATTCCTCAAAGCTATGAAGGGTTTTTTTTTTTCTAGAATAACGTTTTTGTTCGTAAGAGTATCATTAATTCATCTCCATTAGCCATTAGGAATATCGTTAATTTCTATCTGCTTGAAGAGCCAGATAATGGGGGCTTTGTTGTAATGGAGCTAATACATCAGGGAATCCGTAGTAATTTTTAAAGACTAAGATGCAAATTGAAATTAGAAGCTAAGCTGAGGATAAATAAGTAGAGTTTTTTTTATTGGTTTTTTTGGGGGGGGGGGGGGGGGGGGGAAGTAGTAACATCCTAACGTAATCCTAGGGAAAAAAATCTTGGCAGATAAGTTAGATTGGGACCATTTGTAAATAAATAGTTTTCAATTGGGCAGCTTAAATTTATTTAAAAATAGACTTAAAAGATCTAGTCTATTTAAGATCACGAGTAAAACAGACTAGCCTGTAAGTCTTAGATGGGCTAGATTTTTTTTTTAAATTATTATTTTTTTTAAAAATACGTTATTTAATATAAATAATCTTACTTTATTATATTTCTTTATTTTATAAACTTTATATTCAATTAATATAATAAATTTAAATGTAAAAATTTTTATTATTTTTAAAGACAAATATAAAAGTTTTAAATTTAAATATAATATAATTAATTTAAAAAATATTTAAAAAATTAAAATTATTAATTATTTTAAAATATTAAAAAATAATATTTTATACGTATAAATATTATTTTTATAAAAAATTATTAATTTTTTAATAAAAAAATTTAAAATTATATTATTTTAATATTTAAAAAATAAAAAATAAAAAGAATGATTCACAAACCAAACGGATAGATTTGAGTCTTCTGAAAGAGACCTTAAGCTTAAAAAGACCTTAGGCGCCCAAATTGAAGTCGGAACCGAAAGAGTGTGAACCAGGTAGGACGTTCGTCGTAGACGCCTCCTTTGATGAACCCAGAAATCTTTGTTCAATTGGTGTAATTCTGAGAGATGATCAAGGAATTGTCCTCTCTGTTTCAGCAAGAATCCTTCCCACGATCTCTCCTGTCCACGCCGAATGAAGGAAGCGCACGTTCTAGCCTCCAATCTAGACATCAAGAGCATAATCTTGGAGTATAACAACCAGGACCTCATTGCTAGTTGCAAAGACAGGGAGAAACACTGGCAAATTTACCTGATAATCCAAGAAATTGAAGCTCTGAAATAGAAAATTGATATTGTGGCTTACAGTTGGTGTAAAAGAGAGGCGAACAGTTCAGCAGATGAAGTGGCAAAACTTTGCAGAAACTTCAGCCTCCCTCGCCTCAGGACTCTTCTCTTTCCGCCATCTCTTCACCAAAATCTGGTTTCGGACAAAGAATCGCTTGCAAATTTCCTCTAATCTTTCAATTCTTCGCTGCGTTAGGTGTGTTGCCTGACCTTATCTTGGTTCTGTTCCTTCCAGCGCCTCAGACACGGTTTCAGCTGTAATTTTCTTCTGTCTGGTCTATGCTGGTTTCTTGGGCCTTTGTTAGCCCATGTATGTTTAGTGCTAGTTTACTACTAGCTGTCCAAAAAAAAAAAAGGTTGGGGCGTTCGTGATGACAATGTGGGTCTTAGTAGAACTTAATCGGCCCATCTTTTCTTGGGCCTCCAGCCACTACAAGACCATCAGTAGTGTCACTAACAGTCAGAGTACAAAGTACACACCTCATGAATAATTACATATTTTGACAAAAAGAAAATTGCTCTTACTTCTTTTTTTTTTTTTCAATTATTATACTGGGGGGCATTTTGAAAATTTTCCAGATCAAATCTCCTCTTCGTAGAATCTTAAAAGAGTAGCCACATCAGTTTAGTATATTTAAAATTTTATTCTTAAGAGTATACATATTGTCATATAGAAAAAAAAATTATACAGGGTCTGCTCTTAAAAATTTGTTCAACATGCTCATTATATATATATATATATATATATAATATTTTACAGGGAAGGCACAAAGCCTGGGGGAAGAGGGTAGAAAATTGGCGTGGGTGGATCAAATTTACAACAATTAAGACTTTCTGAAACTTATATAAAGGAAAAGTGTCATTAAAAATTTTCGGCCTTTTTCTTGGCCTTTTTCTTTCAAAAAAATTATGGGAGCAATTAGTAGTGACTTCAGGATTTGAACTTTTAACTTACAGGTAAAATTTACTTGAGACTCAGTTTATTTTAATTGAACCAATCACTGTCAAGTACATAGTTATGCTCATTATATTTGATTTTCAGAAGTTGAACTTTTTTTTACTATAAGATAAAAAAGAGAAGGAAAAAAGAAAAGAAAAGTTGGTTGAATATAAATTAGATATGGTTAGGGGAAGTAAGCAAGAAATGAAGAAAAGTTTATGAGAGAGAGAGAGGAGAGAGAAAGGATAGTGACGTGCGCCGATTAGATGACTTTAACCCATGCCTTCTACTTTCACTAAAACTGCACTTTAGCAGGGTTGCATGTGTTGTGCACCCATTCATTTCTCCATCTTCTTCCTTCCTCCAATTTCCACTTTAGTGACATCATTCCTCTCCACTTCTTCTCTTCTTATTTAATTTCCCCTACTGACTTTTGCAGGCCAATCCCAAGATCTAGAGAGAGAGAATGCTACATTATCCTATTTTGGTTGGCACTGCCACATACTATCATCTTCCCTGTTTTGGAAACCCCATCATGGTATATAACCCACACATCACATAGGGAACATGCAACACATCCATTGTTGGGAAACACCACACCCACACCCACACACACCCCTCTCTTGCTTACACTTACTCACACACCACCAAACTACCACTTTGAATTATGAAATATATATAGGACACCGATTATGATGTTCATGAGGCTGAGGGAGAGGGAGGTTGCTATTTCTATAAAAGCTACAGTAAGTGTGTTACTACCCAATTCACAACACAACATCCTTCTCTCTGACCCTTTCTTTCTCTGTCCTCCTCTCTGTCTTCTGTGCTTCTCAGACATTTTTATCTCTGAAATGGCATCAATTTCATAACATGTTGAATGTCCCTCCTGACATCTTCTCTGCCTCTTCCTTTTCATTCTATATTTTATATATGCTTATGTAATCCCACATATATGTTTGTTTCTGCTTCCCTCACTTTTTGTTCATGGATCTTATGCATCCATTTACTGCTTCATATTTAATTCTATAACACCCACGCACGTAAATAAATATATATATATATATATAGAGCACTCTCTTCTCTACAAATAAGTATCAATAAATAAAAGATAAAGAAATTCACACCTATATGCAATGCCATATTTTAGAAATAAAAAACAAAAATAATAACTTGCTGCTCTATATAATATACATTTACGTATACCTTAACACAACTATACTGATATTAGTAACTGAATTAAAGAAACTAGATCTAACTGCTAGGAGATTTGAATTTTAAACCCTAACGGTTAATTAACTGGTTTATTATGCGTAAGGAAAAGAACCATGAATCCCTGATAGCCAATTGAATCTGTCATATATGATTTAAATTTTTAGCATATGCTTAGAAATTTTACATTCTTTTCCTAATATAAACCTAATCTGCATTTGTTCATTTCCGTTTACAAAAAAAATGAATACTGAGCTGTCATTTAAATACCAATGTTGATCCACAAGCCGATGCTTATATACATTTCCAAATTGTTATTCTTTTGCAAATATGGATATGGATCGACAAAAGACTATACAGTATAGTAGCGGGTTCTTATCGTATATTTAAAGCATAATCTAAACATTTACATTGTAAATAATTCCGCATCAAAGGAACAATAGTTATGGTTTTATTACACATACAATCTTATATATATCGAGAATTTTAATATATGAAAAAAAATGATTGATCTCATAACTCGTTCAGTGATCTGAATCAACGTGGTGTTGTGCGTTTCCAAGAAAGAGCACGACAGAAGCAAACCTCATCAGAAAACATAAAAGGATGCATACATACAATGTAGATTGTCCATCTGAATTACAAATAATATTCTCTCTTGGAGACTGAAAAGAGAGAGAGAATACATATAGCTAGTCATGTTCAATGCTCATACCTGGTCAAACTACACACGAACTCTACCATGATCTTGGGCTGTCAAACTCTTAAGGTCAAGACCAACACAATTATTTGACAGCCAACAGATCACATATAAATATATATAAAACATTATATGTATCACTTGGAGCTCTTAATTTTCTTCTCCTTCCTTTTGTGCTTTATGGCTTTTTCTATCACTCCGAGTTTGTTTTTCTACGCACCTTGGATCCACAATCTAATGGCTAGAATTGAAAAATGAGGATAGTAATAATATTTCAATCAACCTCACCCCAGCAACATACACTAGCTAGCATGCAATATGATCAAGGTTCTTGAAATGCTCATAATATAATAATATAAAGCAGATATATAGCTTGAATATAATGTATTACCAAAGAGGTGCAAGAAGCTAATTAATGTTGAAGCTGAGACTTGCAGTGCTCGCCATTTATATAGTTTGTGTGAATCACTCAAACTTGCTGCTAGAGATGGCCGAGTCGAAGCTCCAAATCTATCTGCTCCGTTGGGTGTTGAAGCAACCCTAACCCCAACTCCAACGTTATATTATTATTGTTATTACTATTATTATCCTCCTTTTGCTTGAAACCCTTGAGCCTTTCCTCCTTTGCACAATCCTGCAATTCCTCATTTCTTGATCCAAAACCAATCCTTGAGTTATCATAATGAATCTTAATTTCCGTACTTTGAGGACTCAAAAGAGGAAGGTTGGAAGAAGATGTGATGAGCATCAATGACTTCCCATCTTCGCCTGTTGAAGCCAAAGAGGGAGAAGATGAAGCTGAAAAAGTGAGAGAAGAGCGATGTGGTGGGCAATTAAGAGATAAAAGAGGAGGGTTAGGAGTAGGAGGTGGGTTAGTTATGGTAGGGTTAGGTTTAGGAGACTCAGAATGAAGGCATAAGGGTGTGCCTGATCTGAGTCTAGCCCTATCTCTCCTGTGAACGTTCATATGACCACCCAAAGCTTGAGCTGACTTAAACTCTCTCTTGCAAAAGCTACATCCATAATTTCTCGCAGGCCACGAGCTTCCCCATGTATGCTCCTCAAAGCTCAAGTTTTCCTCTCTATGCTTGTCTCTTCTCACATGGTTCCCTTCCATGAAGCTTTTACCTTTTCAATCACCTGAACACAATGGTAGAGAGAGAAGATAACTATATTACATATAGATATATTTATGACATTAGAAAAAGAAATCTTTGACTTTGTTCATAATAAAGATAAAATGGCAAGGACCCATGGATCTCTTACAGAAAGACGATTCAGAGTTCTGAGCTGAGAGTCTGAGGAGGGAGAGAAAGAGAAAGAGAAAAGGAGACTAGCTAGAATGGCTTCACATTGGAGCTTAGGTTCATATTTGTGTCTTGAGAGGCAGAAAAGTGGAGATCTCAGGAGGCGTACTTCATCTGCCACTGACTCTGCAGCGACTCTATTTGGATATTGGTTAGCAAATTAATATAATGGAGAAACTGCGTGACAGTGGATCCTTTTGCCTCATCCCACATAATGCTTATAGCCTTATGCTACTACTTACAACTATTAATTCAACTCACTTTTAACAGAATTTTGACTTCTAAAGAATATGATGCTTTTCTTTCTTTCTTTCTTTCTTCCTTTTTAAAGAAGTATAATTGGATTTAATTAATTACTATTGTGGTTGAGTCGTTCCATGATAAACCACACACTTTACTCATCCCTGGTTTCGCAGGATATTTTGTGGATAAAAAATATATTGTTTTAAAGCAATAATAAGTACGTATATATATATATATATATAGTAGAAATTAACTATTCAACCCATAATGTTGCATAAATAGTCAAAAACTACATTTCTTTTAAGTGCTAAATTTTTATGATGTTCAAATTCATGGTTTAATCTGAAGTCTCAACCACAAGAAGCTGAGAGTTTTTATTGGGTCATTGCTTCACTTAAAGTTTGGATTTCGAGCCTTGTAGCCCACAGCTTTTACCCTAGCCAATTAGTCTCTCAATGCTTTGATCCCCACATAGATGCAGTGAAAATTTCTACCGATGAGCCCTTCAGATCCATTTCATCGTAATTATATATATTTGAATTCTTGATGTTAATTACAATGGAACGCATCTTTTCATTAATTTTTTTGAATGGATGACACTATAATGATTAATGAACTTATTTTGTTTTTCAAACTCAGCAATACTGAATTTGTATAATTACTCACACTAGATTATGATATCTTTATTCAATTAATTCAACAACCTTTTCAGCATAATTTTAAGGAAGCAGATTCTCTCCTATGCTTGAAAAGTATAAGATGCTCCTACTCTAACGTGAATCATTAGATATGCATCTAAAGGTTCATATTTTTCCTTTTTTTTTGTTTTTAAAATTGTATCGTACGTTGATGAATTTGATCATCATTGACTAAGATCGAATAATCAGTGATTTTTTTTTTAAAAATAAAACATACAAAAAAAATATAGACCATTAGATGTAACGCATCTAATAGTTTACATTAAAATATGAATTTCCTATGTTTTTCAAACATGGGAGGGAATTCACTTTCGAATTTTAGAACATCAAAGAAAGTACATATATTAAGTTAATTTTAGCTATTTTTTTTTGGGAGGGGGGGTTGATTTACTAGAGAAAAAATATCAATGAGCAACTTGACGGCGAGAAAGTGAGAAAAAAGAAAAAGAAAATAGAAGATCCATGAAGAAAAATTGACACATATTTTGCGATTGAAAAAAGAGAAGATTTTCTTCTAATTGTATCAGCATAAAAGTCTCTTCACAATGTTGTTGTATCAAGCTCCACATATTGGCTGACTTATTACAAATAAAATAAGGCATACAACTCCACAGGTTAATTTACATTCACATCGATTCGTGGATGCACAACTCTTACCGAATGGAAAATCAATATTGGAAGTGTGCTGAAAGTTGAAATGTCATCTGCTGGGAGAATATCATATCTAAAATTATAAAGATAAAAGTCAAGACAAGCTAAGCTATGGAGAATATAGATATTTATATATACTTTTATTTTCGGTACCCATTTTCATTTACCAAAGAGTTTAGATGGAGAAAGATATCTTTAAAAATTCAGACAAAATGGAAAAAAGAATTGAAATACTACTATTTCAATCTCGTGAAAACAATGGCTTTTTATAATGATTTGTCTCTTCACTCTTGGCTTTTTATAAAGATTTTTTTTAATTTTAATTGTTTAAAAATAATTTTAGGTGATTAAATTGTAAAAAAAAAAAGCATTTGTGAGCCTTTATTGCACTAAAATTTAACTTTAATGCAAAATACTATCTCGGGATTGACCCTATCTAAACAATTAAATTATATCTTGATTGGAAAAAATATATTTGAGAGGATTAAATTGTAAAGTTATATCTTTCAAAAATTAAACTACAAGAAAAATCACATAATGTTAAAAGGAGAACAATTTATTTGTTAATATAATGTCTATTTCACTATTAGTTTGAAACATTTCACCATATTCCAAGAGAATTGCTGTAATTAAGTGGACACGTTTTACTTGAAATGTCACTTAGGCCTTGGCATTGGCTTAGAAGGCTATGATATCAATAAAAAAAAGTATTTTAGATAATAAATTTTTTTATCATTTTAATCTACAGATGATTGTTTCGGATACAGTTAAGAACAAAAACACCACAAAATGATTGAGAGACAATAAAACAAATGACATAAAAATTGAATGAGACACTTTAAATTGCATTAGAAAATCAATTTTGGCTCTTCCTACCCGAGGTAATTCCCGTTTGATCAGCAACATGAGCTTTTCACCCGAAAACAAAAAAGCAAAACAAAAAGAAACATAAGTTGCTGCAAAATTTCTAGGGTGATCATAATAGCAAGTAGCCTCGCCATAAGTCACATAATGAATCCTTTTCACCAAAGTTCTAACACAAAAAAAGGAAAAAAAAAAAAACCGCTCTGATGTTAGAAATATGGAGATTACTCTACGTTTAAAGCACCGCCTAGAAGCATCCATGCCTAGAAGCATCCATTCCAAGTAGTCTCTAATCCTCAGGTCGCAGAACATATGATGTCACAAGTAATGTACATACTACTAATGCTTGACAAATTTATTCCTCATGATGCCAAGGGCAATATGCAACAATGGACAACAGTCCTGTCTGCCGCAATTTCATTTAAGGGGTTACTGTCACTAATTGCAGATTTTATCTAGAGGCTGATGGAGCGCCAAGTAAAAGTTAAAAGAAAATAAAACAAGGGAAAACCTTTACAAAAGAGATGTAATGTACTATATTTTCACTCTATCTGCCATTTGATATCATGAAATAAGAATGAGCTCAGCTGGGATATCTACAAGGTGAAACAATAACAAGATTTTCGCTACAAATTGACTCTTGCTAGCTTTACCTGACTGATCTACAGGATCCTGAACCAACGGCGTATCTACAAGATTGCATGTAGTGCATGTGACCAAAGGAGTGGACCGGCCTAACCACATTTTCCCCAAATATAGGGACAAAAAGGAAATTTAGCCAGAGGGAAGATATACTAATTTTACTAGAAGAAATCATCAAATGGACCCTCCTTTTCAGTTTCAGATCCTGCAACTGCAAGCAGACAGAAAAGAAATGGTACAGTCAGGCACACTCATGTTCCTCCTTTTATAAATTAAAAAAAAAAAAGACATTTTGAACAGATGTGATAAATAAATAAATGACATTTTGAAAAGAAATTATAAATTAAAAAAAAAATGACATTTTGAACAGATCTAAAAACAAGTAAATCCAAACATAAGCCACATTTTAGCAGGGGGGAAAAGCTGATCTGGGGTCTAGCCATGAATCATTGCCGGCCTTAATGCTGTCATCATATCATTTATTGGATGTATATAAGCTGTTTTATTAAAGGAAGCAACTAAATCCTGTTATCTGTACCTTACCAAACCTCTATGTTCGATATTAAACTCCCAACTCATGACACCAGAATCACAAACAATACTCACTTGCAACTCATGATAAGAATATCAGAAATGCAAGACAGGATTTTCATAAATGATGATGGTTTTACTCCACTAATTCTTATTTCCTCATGCAGTAAGCAAGCTAAATGGAAAATGACTAGGATAATGGCATTCATATAAAAACTGGACAGACCTGATGCATCCACTGCAGAGGCATCCTTCACTACTAGTTGAAAAGAATTAGGCTTGGCGTTAGGCGAAGTTGCTGTAATTGAAGCAGAAGGTGGGTATGAGTAATCAGAGTCCGTGGATGAAGTATCAGAATTACTGGAAGCAACATCAACTCTAGCAATGGGCCGGAAAGTTGAACTCAATCTTGATGAAGTACACAAGATCATTTTCAGCTCCGCAACTTGGGTTGACATGGAAGATATCATCCTGAGACACACTAGATCAGATCTAGTATTAATCAAATAGTATTCATTTTTAAAAGTCATAATTGAATTGTAGTAACATCCATATGACCAGGCAAAAAAAGAGTATTATAGAGCCGTGAAATGCTTTATTTGAGTAACTTCATAATATTTTACTAATATCAACACTTACAGGGGTATTTGAGCTTAGGTTTATGTTTCAGTATTATTGAGTATTATTCTAGTACTTTAAGTATTCCTTATTGGCTTCGTGGCAATGCAAAGTCTGATCAATCCAGAATAATTAGCACTTTATTCCCAATACTTGCAGGCATTGGAAGTTATTACAACAACCATAATGGTTTCTTCAATCAATTGTCAATTATGAGTTTCTTCAGAAAATGGGTCTCTTTTGGGTTTTGTGGTGTGTCAAAAAAACGGGGGGAGAAAAAGTTATAGGGGGAAGAGGGACGCTAACAAAACATATCCCAGCTTCTTACATATAACACCCAACTAAAAACACAGAACAATAACTGACTCAAATTATATAGCTGAATCATTGACTTAAGAACTTAAGCAACTATTACTTTCTTTGTTGACTATGTCCTCTGCAAACAAACAGCTCTGTATTCTTTGGCATGCTTCCCATGAACAGCCCCTTGACATTCTCCTAGTTATTTTCCTCTGCCTTACCATCTACACAACGAATGATACAGCTCCTTGAACTCTTCAACTTACTTCTCACGAGTAGTTCACTAGACCTTCTCCATGTTATATCCTCTCCCTATTACTTGGGTTGCTCCCCAGGGCACCAAACAACATATAACTAGTGCTGACGTCTTTAATATCAACTCCCTGGATTGTCACTCATTAGAACTCCTTAGGTCATATCAAGAGCTTGAATTGCAACTTCCTTGACAGAAAACCAACAAACCAACACTAAGACAAACTACCATAACCACCATGTCAGAATTTGTTAGCAACCCATTACACATGCTGCTATACATACTGCACGTTAAACATGTTGGGAGTGCAGATGTTAATTTATTTATTGAGTGCAGTATTCTTTTTATTTGTATTTAGACCTGTGATATGGAAGATTTAACAACCTTGGAGAGATAACAAAATTTGACATATTATCGCAAGATTAAGGTTGATGAGGTCAAGGAAGCTCTTAGAAGAATGGATAATGGTCCTGATGGTATTCCTATTGAAGTTTGGAAGTGTTTAGGGGAGGAGGATACTATTTGGCTAACTAAGCTCTTTAATGAGATTTTAAGGTCCAAGAAAATGCCGGGAGAATGGAGAAAAAGCACTTTAGTGCCTATATTCAAAAACAAAGGAGACATCCAGAACTACGCAAGCTACCGAGGGATTAAGCTTATAAGTCACACTCTAAAATTATGGGAAATAGTGATTGAACGTAGGATAAGAATGAAGACGAGTATTTCAAAAAATCAATTTGGATTCATGCCAGGACGATCTACTATAGTAGCTATTTATCTTCTAAGAGGGTTGATCGAAAGGTATCGGAACAAACAAAAAGACTTGCATATAGCGTTTATTGATTTGGAAAAAGTTTATGATCGAGTATCAAGAGAGGTACTCTGGACAGCTCTGGAACAGAAAGGTGTACGGGTTGCGTATATTAGAGCTATAAAAGATATGTATGAGGGGGCTACAACTAGTGTGAGAACGTCTGGAGGGGAGACTAGAGACTTCCTTGTTAAGATTGGGGATCATCGTTGAGCCCTTATTTGTTTGACTTGGTTTTAGATGTTTTGACGAAACATATCCAAGAAGAAATCCCTAAATGCATGCTTTTTGCTAATGATGTTGTTCTCATAGCAGAGTTAAGGAAAGAGAATTTTAAACTTGAGTTATGGAGAGCTACTTTGGAATCGAAGGGTTTTCGTCTAAGTAGGAGTAAGACAGAGTATATGCATTGTAAGTTTAACAAGCGACAAGCTAGAAACGAGTTGGAGGTTAAAATTGGAGATAATGTTGTATCACAAGTGTCAAAGTTTAGGTATCTGGGATCTGTTATACAAGATGACGACGAAATCATTGGAGATGTGACACATAGGATACAAGCTGGGTAGTTAAAGTGAAGAATGACATCAGGAGTTGTTTGTGATCGGAAAGTACCTGATAAGCTCAAAGGAAAGTTTTATCGTACTGCTATAAGACCAGCGATCTTATATAGGAGTGAATTTTGGGCGATGAAAGGACAACAATAGCATAAAATTAGAGTAGCGGAGATGAGGATGTTGCGTTGGATATGTAGTCATACAAGAAGAGATATGATCTGTAATAATCGTATACGAGGGAGAGTTCGAGTAGCACCTATTGAGAAAAAATGACTGAAAATCGTTTAAGGTGATTTGGACATGTTCAAAGAAGACCATTGGAAGCGCCAGTAAGGAGAGTTGAACAGATGGTTTGGAGCCTATGAAAAAAGGTCGAGGAAGACTAAGAAGGACACTTAGAGAAGTTATTGAACGGTATCTTCTAGTAAATGAGATACCTGAAGAGTTGGTCATTGATAGAGCTCAATGGCGTCGTGCGATTCATGTAGCCGACCCCATTTAGTAGGATAAGGCTTTGTTGTTGTTGTTGTTGTTGTTTTTAGTTTTCTTTATTGTACTTCAGACTTAGTGGGTAGTTATTATTTTTCAGATTTATTATGTTTAATTATATTTTAATGTATTTTAGTTTAAGTGGCTAGTTATTAGAAGTAATTTTCTGTCACTCCCATGTTTTAAGGAATGGAGCTGGTTAAGGGACATTATGTTGATACGTTCAATTAGATTGTATTTAAACCTTTCTAAAATTAACAAATAGATATCGGATTAGAATTATTATCAAAAACCTTATGTGTGAGTACTACAAATCTTGGTTCTCTTTATAATTTACGCCAACAAAATAGGTAGAAGAAAGAAACAAAATTCCTCTCTTTCTCTCACTGGTTCTTCTTCATCAAGACCCATAAGTAACCAGATCTACTAAGGGACCTAACAGAATTAGTTCTTATTATTTCATAGCAAAATACATAGGTATTTATTTATTTTTGATAAAAAAAGAAATATTACTAAGAGAGAGAAGTATACAAAAAAAAAAAGTGGAAACAAAAGGGAAAAATGAGGACTAGATATCCTCCCAAAAAATAAAAAAGAAACAAAACCAAACCAAAAAGTCCAAAGTCAGGGTTAGTACAATAAAGCTCTCCAATCCCTATAACATTTACAAAGGGCAATCCTTTAAAAAACTCATTAGCCCAAAGCCTGAAACCTAAAGAGTAGCACCGTAGCAAATTCTATCCCACAACAAATGACATTGCTTAAAATACATAGGTATTCATACAATCAAGGGAATGCTATTCTAGGAAACAAACCAAGGGAGAGACAACTCTTTAAATCATAGGGATTGACTAATCTCCTAAAATATACATAATTCCTGGGGTCAGATTATCAACACTAATCACTAATAATTACAAATATATCTATCACAATAATTAATAGTAATTACAATGATCTCTAACAGCAACTCCATCACAAAACTCTGAATCACCCCTTTCAATATCTTAGCAAGATTTCTCAGCCATGTCTTACACCCTAAATCGTCATTTCCATTACAAAACCTCACCTTCTAGAACACTTTTCTGATGCTGGATCACAAGAATACAACCTTCTTTTCCTCTCAAAACTCAATTGTGTATTAGCCCATAAAAATTCAAAAGTGTACCATTTAGGCAGGGACCTGCTCGAGATTATGCCCTTCCAACCCAAGCCCTTATGAAAATGCGCCTCTAGACC
The DNA here is from genome assembly GCA_037074585.1 of Biancaea sappan. NCBI lineage: Eukaryota > Viridiplantae > Streptophyta > Magnoliopsida > Fabales > Fabaceae > Biancaea > Biancaea sappan. Next base: position 47,416,843 of record CM073496.1, on the reverse strand, counting down.
ACCTCCATACCAGTTGAGCAAAGCCACCTTGCATTACAGCTCCACAAATGCCAAAATGCCCTACACAGCATGACTCCCTTGATTGCTGTTTTAGCTGGTTAGTGTGGCTATGATCAATGAATTTTATTAGGGGTTTTGCTATGGGAAGGATTCTGAGCAAAATCCACCTCTTTTTTTTGTGGAAGCTAGGATTGAGACTTTGGATTCAAGGTGGGATGTACTGTTGTTATGGTATCATGTTGAGAAAATAGAGAGCAGAAGTTAAGGAGAAAAGGAAAGGATACCAAACAAAATATATTGTTGAAAGACTCAATGACAATCTATATAAGACATTCCCCTCAACCTCTGTTTGTACTACTGGATACACTTCCCTTAACCTACAGACTTGCTAAATCCTTAACATCTCTTAAATTGGTATCTTACAAAATTGACTTACATAAATTATAATATTTCATAAGATGATGCAACGAAAGGCTAGGTGTTATAACCAAAGAGGTAAGCTAGGTTAATTTTCTCAATCTGCAACTTATAATATTTTTTTTCTGATGATCTATTCCACTGAACTAATCGGTTTATATAGACAGATTACATAGGCCAAAAAGGAAATAAAGGAAGAATCCCTATGATTATGCTAATAATGGAGACTAAGTCAACTATACAACTATACATTCTATAAAAATACTTAATGACTCTTGATATTGGAAAAGAAAATCTCAAAGATTACATAAATCCTCAAGGGAAAAATTCTAATTCTACCTGTTCAATGAGTCTTGAAGCTGATATACTCTTTTTTCAGTTTCTGTTAACTTTTTGCGTAACTCTTCTCTAGATTCATGGGCTTCCACATACTTCCTTTCATAATCATCAGCTCTTAGTTTTTCTGCATGCAACTTAACCTGTGGGGCGTACAAATCATATAAAGCATGATTATTTTGGGCTGCATAACCATGTCCTGAAACATTTATGCACATAAGAAATCTATCACACAAGAACATCATTCTATCATGACAGCACCATAATATTCTGTAAACATATACTATAACAACAACAACAAGATAGCCTTATTCCATTAGGTGGGGTCGGCTACATGGATCGCATGACGCCATTGAACTCTATCAATGACCAACTCTTTAGATATCTCATTTATTATAACAAAGTACCACAAATTACCAAGCGTAATGGTTGCAAAGCATGATATGCAATCTTCGTTCATAAAATGGCCGACACATTTTTCATCTTTAATTGACTAACAATTTGGTTTGCCATTTACCTCAATCTAACTAATTATAAAAGTTATCTTTTTTATTGTAAAGAAAAAAGAATTTATTGAAAAGATGAGAACAGTAAAACAAAAATGTGGACAAGAAGTCATCTCAAAACAAAGAGTTACAGACTCATTCTCTCAAAAGAGCTTTCATTCCCCTTGTAAATAGGAGAACATGAGCGAAAGTACAGGTAACTAGGTAACAATTTTCATATAGGGTTTCATCAACTCATTGTCATTGGAATAGTTAAATTGATAGTGAAGCAGTATAACAACTAAATGTCCAACTCATTGTCATTGAAATTGTTGAAGATTTGGAAATATTCCATGTTATTATGCTGAGATTTGTGGTGTTATTGCTGTAATTATTCTTTCCCAATTTATATTTATTTCCTTTTCTTGCAAGGATTTCTTTCCTTTTTTTTTTTTTCTGTTTTTTATACTGATGGGATTATGACCATTATTTCCTTTTTTTTTATTCTCCCTGATTTCTTTCCTATTTTAGTCCCTTGATTATGGGTGTTTGTCTCCCTAATTATTGAGAATCATTGGCAGACATGTTGCCAAGTTTCTCCATAAATCTTGTACTCTCCTTCATTCAAAATATCAATCAGAAAGCATTCTCTTTTTACTAAAGTTTACGTGGTATCAGAGCAAGGTTGAACTCCTGATGGTAGGTTGCCCATGTTGAACCACCCGTTGTTACCAGTGTAGTTTCACATTCTAGTTGTCCCCTCCTAGATGTTCGGGGGGTATGTTGAAGTCCCACATTGAAGAGAAAAATGTGTTAAAAGTTCTTTATATGGAATTTGGCATCCCTCTCATGAGTTAGCTTTTGAGGTGAGGTAGGTCCAAATATCATTCTTAACAGAAATAATTAAAATGCTAGTGGATTGGTATAGGTAAATAGGTAACAATTTATGGATACTTATATATGACAAGGAAGAAAGAGGGAAAAAGAATAATGGAAGCCAAAAAAATAAGGTACTACAGCAGGAACTTATCAAGTAGCACCTTCCCCCCAACCCCCATTCCTCCCTCAACTGTAGCCTTATTGTTGAAGCCGCTGGTCTTTGTTAGTTGACTATTACTGATTTATTTCCTTCTATATATTGTATTCATTTCCTGATTTTCTGTATCAAGGGATTTGGGTAGGTTAGTGGCTTGTATCATGGGATTAGACTTTATTTCCTCTTTTATTCTTTCCTAAAGCCTGTATAAATTATATAGTTCAGAAAGGAATTTTCTTTTTATAGAAAAAGAAAGAATTTATTAAGGAAGAGGAAAAATTACAAGAGGAAAAGAAAATACAAAGAAAGAGGAAGGCAAGAGATCCCCCTAGGAGAAACAAAACTGCAAACACTACCGCTTTCCACAAGGCTTTGTTTTCATTTCTCCTTCCAAAACCCCAAAAACTAATGACTAAGAAAAGCTCCAAGGTCGACTAGGTCCTTGAAGAAAGATACCAAAACTCATGTTTTCCATAATCTCAGAGCCTAACCTCTGAAACCACAACCAATACCTTTCCTCCTCAGTTCCCTTTGTTGGGGACCATCGCACTCTTCAAACTACCCAAAACAAACTAAATGGCAGCAATTTCAGGGAGTGGTTCCAATCTCTTTTACTGGTTTTCAAAGGAAAGGGGAAAATTGGGTATCTCACAGGTGCAAAAAAAGAAGCCAGCCAAGACAGACCAACCAATTCAACTTGGATGGCAGAAAATGCTATGGCAATGGCCTGGTGGTGAATTACAAGGAGCCATGCCTTTCCAGAACATATATTTTTTAAAGAAATGCAAAAGAAATCTGGGATACAGTAAAAGAAATGTACTCAGACTTTGATAAGACTGTGCAGTGTTTTGAAATGAAGTCCGCCATCAAAATCACAAAGCAAGGGACCAATCAGTCATTGAAATAAGGGTAGTTAGGGAGTTAGTTGTAACACATGCAGGTTTCGGGTGTTAGAATAGATGGATCTTAAAGAATAATTTGATGTGGGAAAATTTTTTCGTTTATTTGGGAAGAAAATGCAAGGTTAAGAAATGACAAGGTATATAAAATAATGCGTGAAAGAGGATTGAGGGAACGTACATGTGGCACCGAGGGAGTTAGATGATTACTAAGTCTGATGAGGGACTAAAATTTAATAAAGAAAATGGTGTGGTACTTAGAATACGAGAAATACCCGAGTGGAAGAAATTACAAATTTGCCATTATTAAGGTTGACCAAAGGACAAAATAGTAATTTACCCTTACGGGTATATATAAGTGGCCACCCCCACATTTCTCTCATTTTCTCTCCCTCCCTCTTAAGTGCTCTCTCCCTTCCCAAACTCTCGCTTTTCTCTCAAATCCTCCACCACCCAAACTTCCGGTAACCATCCTTCAGCAACAAGGTGAGTCTCTGGCGACTAACCACCATCGGAAAAGCAATAAATTGAGGTAGGTATCTCATTTTCCCAAATTTTTCTCCATTTTCAAATCTTTGAGAATTTGGGGTGAGGATGAGTTTGTTTGAGGGTTTTGAGCTTGGGTAGTGTTCTAAAACCTTCTTACATGATTGATGATGGAATTAGAACCAAAAATTGAGAGAATAAACATGATTAAGAATGGGATTGAAAATATGAAAGAATAGAAACAAAAAGCTAGGGGTTTAGAGGGAAAAATGAATGATTGTGACATGAATTCTTGGAATTAATTGGGAGGTTTTGGTGCCAAAACATCCCCTAAACATCTATAATGAAAACCCATGAAAAGAATCAAGAGAACTGATGGAGATTTGAGTGAAAAGGAGCAAAAACCGAGAGTCCCTCATATATAGTAAGTGGATGCCACCACATCTAAGGGAGAACGTGTTTTGAGGTGCTTGGCGCCCAAGGCACCACCACCTGAGAGCTGAGGCCAAGAGTGCAGGCCTAGGCGCCTCACGCGCCATGGTGGGTGCCCAGGGCAGACACACGTGAGGGCTTGGGGGAGCTTGTGGCGCCTTGGGCTGAAATTTTCTTCTATGTTTTGTGTGCTAATATAGTGTGTTGTTATCCCAAAGGCATGGCAATGGTTTGAGGCTTGGCCGAGGCTTTTTCTGAAGGCCAAAAATGCTTCAGTTCCAGCTGAGGGATCTAACCTTACGCTGTGTGATTATATTTTATGGTTGTTTTTCCTAAACCCAATTAAATGCATTTAATTATTAAATGTTGATATGCTAGACATAAGTGAAAAGGAACCTTGCATGATTATGAATGAGCATAATTAAATGTATGTGGGATATATATATATATATATGTATGTATAATGCACTTGTGAGTATAAGTGTATAGGTAGAGTACACGAGTGCTATATAATCCTCCCTAGGAGCAACATCATGGTAAGTTGGAGTCTGAGGGAGATAGCTAAAGTAGGCATTCATGTTCTCCCATTGAATGGCTTGCCGATGATGTACCTACTTGGTTTGGGAATGACTGTGATAGGATTGTTTGGGAAGCACCTGTGATTGATGCTATTGCTTGTCGATTGATATGTGCTTGTGTAGGGGAAAATGGGTTAGCCAATAGAGACGAAGATCCATGTGATAAATTCTCGATGACGAATCTACGGGGGATGCAAACCCATGTTGATGAAGCCTTCAGAAACAAAATTATGGGATTGCGGACCTAAGCAATGAAACTCTTGAGCAGAACGGCCGTAGTAATGAAGACCCCCGATGACGTGGCTCTTGAGTGGGTTTCCGGTAGGGACACAACCTATGTGGGACAGATGAATTATGTGCAAGGTAACATGTGTATGTTGTTTCTTGTGATATGCATATGTGGATATATGTGTGCTAGTAACTCGGGATGGGTTAGGACTGTGTCTAAGGTGCTTGAGGCACTAGGGACTCGAGATAAGGTATACGTATGTGACTGGGAGAGATCGAGGTTGAGGAATTAGGTGTCATGGCATTGCATGCTCCTTTAGGAGCAAAGGTATGATGTCACACGCATGATATGGGACGGCTTGATGTCATGCAGGTATAGGTATATGTGAGTGCGCATGTTTGAATATATATAGATATTTTGTTGTATGTTTTTGTAGAGTAGGGCTACTTTGGTTGAGTCGGTGGATTAAACTCACCCCTTCACAATTGCAGGTACGGAAGGATGATTGGTTTGATGACTCGCGGATCAAGAATACCTTCTCATTACTCAGGTTAAGATAGTTTTATTTATTTTGAAATTAATTTCTAATATGCTCTGTAATTAGATAGGCCACCTAAGTTGTACAGTAGGTTGTTAGGGATAAATTGAGGGTAAATTAAGCTTGCAATGATGTGAGTGTTACTCCAACCGCACTTACCACGACCTTGGTTTCGGGTCGTGACATTAGTTATAACTAACTAGATAATCATCTATATGGGTTTTTATAGGCTGTATTACTATGTTGAGTGGGCAGAAAATTATTGAGGCTGTTTGGGGAGTGTCCTAGCCACTCGAAAGTCTAGGAAGTTTGTGTTCTGGTTCTATCTTTTGTAAGAGGGATCAGGGGAGTAGAGTTGTGTTCTTTTGGTGTGTATTATAATACTACATTGAAGCTAAGGTGTCAATACAGTGCGTATTTTGTCATCTTTTATCTCTGCTGTACTTTCTTGTGTATGGGTTGCATTACTTTCTCTATGGCCACAATAAAGATTTGGATGTAGGTAAAGGCCATGTCCTGGGCACCAAAATGTGTCTTGGTATCCATGAAGTTTTTACCACTATTAGGAGGAAAGAAAAAAGCCGGGAAAGGATGATGATTGGAGACGAGAAGGAGATGAATTGAAAACAGCCTGCCCAAAATTCAGCCTTGGCCACCCTTCAAATTGACAGAAGCAGTTTTGATCCTAAAGGATCAAAATCAAAGGATAAACAATGGTGCAACCACAGCCAGAAATCTTGTCACACCAAAAACACATGCTGGAAAGGGAAGCCCAAGGATTGGAAGCCACAAAACCGAAGGGAGGAATGTTATCAAGATCGCAATCTTGATCTTAGGATCGATCAGGATCGCAATCCAATGGCTAGAAATATAGCAAAATCGTACATAGGATTGGTTTTGATCAAGATCGCGATATGACGCGTAGGATCGTGTGATCACACGATTCTATGCGATCCTGGAAAGCAGCAAATCTTTATTTTTTTAAATTTAGTCAAAACAGTCTTTTTTAAAAAAAAAATTGTAGTCAAAACAGTGCATTTTGACTAAATTAGAAAACCCTTGACCCGTGCCCTTCGAAATTGGCTGCTAAGTGAGACTGAGAGCTTTAGACTTTAGAGTTGAGCTTCTCGTCGTTCACACATCACATCGCGATTCATTATTTGTGGTTCACATCTGGCTGTTGAGTCATCTTCATTTGGGCTAACTATCGTGTCTTCTTCATCTTTGCAACGGTTTCCCTTTGATTTGCTAGTGTGGCCGAGATTTAGGGGTTGATTTGCTCTATGATTTTGATGTTGTTGGCTGAGATTCAAGAGGTAAGTGATGGGTTTTTTGCTCTTGGTTGCTGCTGCTCTTCATTTCCATTCTGATTTAGTTGTTGTCTTGTTGAGTTAGAGAGTTGATAGTAGAGAAAATTGACAGTAATGATATTCCAAAAGATATACATCAAGCTTTAAAGCAACCAGAATGGAGAGGCCGTAAAAAGAATGGAACTTGGGAAATTATTGATATTCTTGGAGGAAAGAAGGTGGTTGGATGTAAATGGATTTTCACAATTAAATACCATCAGATGGATCCATTGAGAGGTGCGGAGCTTGCCTTGCAGATATTTTGACAAATGGACTACTAAAGTCAACCACTGAAATGTTTGTGGACAAGCTGGGAATGATGGGCATCTATTCTCCAGCTTGAGGGGGAGAGTTAAAGCTACAATTTGCAAATTATGGGATTTAAAATTTGATGGATCCCCAGTATAATTTAGAAGATGAGTAGGGGAATGATAGGAATGCTGTTGGGGATTTTGGTTATTTTTGTCAAGCTACTGTAATGTTTTTTGTTAAGGGGTTTTAGAGGGGTGAATTGTTATAAATAAAGGAGAGGGAGTGTGAGCGGCCAGGCTTGATAATTTGTCAGAAAATTAGGAGCATTTGCTCTGGTATCTTGAGGGTAGGAGACCTTTGTGGGAGGTTTTCTGTAGGAGCTTTAGCTCTAGGAGGGGGGTTTCTTTCTGTAATCCTTCTATTTCTATCAATATATTTCAATCTCTTTTTTTGGTTTCTATCAATTGGTCCGACTTGTCAGATTGATGCCGCCGAAGCCAACAGACAAAAGTGAAACCATGGAGGCATATGGCCAATTTGGAAGCCATGGTTCCATGGCTAGAGGGGTTGGAAGGGTCCACTAGTGAGTTTAGAACTACACTAGTAGAAATGTAAAAGTCTGAGCAAGAAATGCAGAAATTAATGATGGAACAACAAGCTATATTGAAGGAGCTTACCAAACAGGGAGGAAAAGGAATAGAAGACGAACAGGGAAATACCATTCCTATTGATGGGTCATCCTCTCCTTCTGAATGGCCGTTAAGGGACAATATGAGACCTCTAGTACCAGGATTGATGCAGGATGGGTTGGACGAGTATAGGATGTTTGTGAAGAAGATTAAGTTGCCTGGTTTCCAGGGAACGAACCCCATGGGCTGGATTCAGAGGGCTGAAGCTTACTTTGAAGTTCATAATACACCTGACGGATTGAAGGTTAAATTGTCGCGTCTTTGTATGGAAGGTAATACCATCCATTGGTTCACATTGCTGTGCGAGAATGATGACCAGCTGACATGGCAGAAACTGAAACAATCCTTGTTGCTACGATTTGGGGGAACCATTTATGATAATCTCTATGAAGAACCATCGGTGCTGCATCAGGCTGGAGCAGTGGATGACTATATAGAGAATTTTGAGTGTCTCTGCTCAAGTCCCATGGCTCTCTGAGGCTCAGTATGTAGGGTACTTTATGGGAGGCCTAAGACCGGATATTAGGCAGAGAGTGAGGTCGCACCACCCTGAAACTCATATGAAAGCCATGCTGGTAGCTCGCGACATGGAGAGGGAGATCGAAGGCTCACTGCAAGCTCCATAACTGATGGTGTATCGGGCGCGAATGATGCAAAATGGCGTGGGAGTGGGTCAGGTTACTGAGTCGACCTTAACCTGAAGGCCCATGGGCTGAAATACTAACACATCTGGTTCATTTAGGCCCAGCCTCACCAATGCTAGCGGAACGAAGTAGCACAGCATACAGGGAGTAGCGTACAACATAGCTGGTCTAGCGTCCTCGTCATCTTCAATTGCAACAAATGTGATAGTTTCTGGTGTGGCATCTTCGTCCACTAATGTTGGTGTAGGTTCGAATCTGACAGCAGCGTTGTAAGGGTGGGAGAACGACTGGCGAGCTTTAATCAGGAAGACGAGAAGGACTAGCCATCTTTTGTACAAGGAATTAATGGATCGGAAAAACAGAGGTCTTTGCTTTTGATGTGGCAAGAGGTTCCACCCATTGCACAAATGTCCAGAGAGGTCTCTACATCTGGTCATAATGGGGGAGGAGGAAGAGGAAGGACAAGCAGAGGAAGATGACAAAGCAAAAGGAATTGGCTGATGCGTCTTTGGTTTGGTTTCAGCCTTGAGGACAAGGCTGATTTTAAGGGTGGGGTAATGATAGGAATGCTATTGTGGATTTTGGTTATTTCTGTCAAGTTACTCTAGTGTTTTCTGTTAAGGGGTAATTAGGTAAATTTTAGAGGGATGAGTTGTTATAAATAAAAGAGAAGGAGTGTGAGTGGGCAGGCTTGATAATTTGTCAAAAAAGTAGGAGCATTTGCTATGGTATCTTGAGGGCAGGAGACCTTTGTGGGAGGTTTTCTGTAGGAGCCTTGGCTCTGGGTGGGAGATTTCTTTATGTAATCCTTCTATTTTTATCAATATATTTCAGTCTCTTTTTTTTGGTTTCTATCAGGGAATGATAAACTGTGTGGAGGATTTTAATGACACCTAACATGGGATATGTGGAGGGTAGAGAGGGAAGGCTAGGGGAATTTGATTGGCGGCTTTAAGCAATAAATAGGAAGAGCTTGACAGTGGAACAGGCAAAGAAATATTTTAGAAGCTTTGGATGGAAGACTGCTAGCATTTCGAAAGTCTAGCACTATCTTTATTTTCTAAATTTTCTCCTCTAGAATTTTGCTATACTTTCTATTATAATTGCTGTTTTGTGAGGGAAGCTCTATCAGATTTGTTCCTTGTTGCTAATTCTCTCAGTTATCAAACTACGAAACCTGTATTTCCTTGATTTTTCTCTGGGTTCTATCAACATCCCATATTTTTTTGTCTTTATCAATCGACAGTTACTGCTTTATTTCCTCCCATAATATTTGGTCCTTGTTAGTTGACTGTCACTGCTTTTATTTCCTTGTATTTATTTCCTGATATCTTGTATCAAGGGATTTGGGTAGATCAGTGGCTTGTATCATGGGATTAGATTCTTTATTTCCTTTCTTTTTCTTTCCTAAAACCTGTATAAATTATGTAGTTCTGAAAAAAATTAATCAGATCAAGATATATACCAAAACTACTCTGTTTTCCACTTACTATACTAGCACAACAAACTCTTAATTTTTTCCTGAATAGATAACCGAGATTCAGTATTAGAAGAATAATGATACCAGTAGAGGTATCATTTTTTTTTTCTCTTTTAATATGAAACAGTGTAGAAATAATTAATTAAATCAGTTTACCTTTAAATTTATGACTTCTGAAGTAAGAGCCTCAATCTTTTCAGTTTCTCGGACAGGACGTGAGGATTCCCTCATAGCTTCAATGGTTTCAATATCTTTACAGTAATTTAAGGATTTTTTCATGGAAGGCCTTTCATTTTCCACTGTTTTCCCCATAAACTGGCATTCCCTCACCACTGCTTTATTCAAAACCTGACTTTCTGTTTCCGTTGTTTTCTCCACAACCTGGCATTCTGTTTCCACTGCTTTCTCTGCAACCTGGCATTCCATGATGGCAAACAATTTATTTTGTTAACTAAGCTAAGCTGCAAAGTCTTTAAAAAACAAAATAATTATACTGAAAGGGGATCGTTCAGATTTTTTGGTATTCCTTGTTGTTTGTGTTTTAAAGCACCAAAAATACTCCACAAAATGGTCCTCACAAGTATGAATTACGGTGAAGGAAGTAGTCACCTAAAAGGGGGCTCTCAAACGGTTTTGGTTTATATCCCTAACAATTACATAATCCTCCGGTGAAAAGCTTACCAGTCACTTTAAGTTATTGAGACAAGAATGATCAACTTTACAAACATAAAATTTAACAACCAGTATAAACATTATAGTGTTATGAGTATTTTGCCATTCACAATTCCAATAACACAATTTACTGATTCAGATGGCCACCAATACAGATTGGCGACCAAATAGTTCCAGCAGTACAGGAATTGATGGAACCCAAGAAATCAACACTGTAATATTAAGGAATTGATGGAACCCATAGGGAAATGCCCATACACCACAAAATATTCTCTCATGATATCCCTCCCACACCCACTACTTCCTATTTATAATAAACTCACCCCTAAAATTTCCTAATTACCCTCACTACCCTTGTAATAGAATAATAAACCCACAACACATTACACCATGCACTCATCCATTACTAGGTACCTATCAATACACACCCCTCAAGAACAGCCTTGTCCTCAAAAGGCTGCAGTAGACTAAACTTTTTTTTTTAAAATAACTAGTATCAGTACCAGTTATTACTAGGAAGAGAAGAAACATTCATCCTATCCCCTTTTTGCCTTCTGTATTCTTCCCGAGCTCCATCACTGCCATGTCTCTTTCTTCATCTTCTTCACTGCAAGCTTCATCTTCTTCCAAGACCAACAAACATAGAGAGAGGTGCCTGCTGTACAACAGATGCTTCACTCCTTCAGCTTTCTCCATATTCGAAGCATGATCGAACTCTCCTCCTTGTTCTGGACTAGCCACAACATTCGAAGTGGCTGAAGGATTCAATCTTGACCAGATGGAGGCTGTACTTCAAATTGGGCCACCGTTAGTGGATCCCATAGGTGTAGCGTTTTAGGGCCTAAGAAGCCCAATTCGAACCAGACCTCCCTTGCTATAATGGATTCGACCGCTCCAGTTCTTTCCGAATATCACACCCGAATGGGTTTAATGCAAACGAGCCTCCCATCTTCCCAAATGAATCCATCGTTCCAAGTCGACCCAAGCTAAGGCCATCACCAACCCGTTCGATTTCCTCTATCTCAGCTTCGATATCACGGGTAAGCCATCTTGTCATCAGCTGATGTGTATGTACCTTAAAAGTACATCTCCATTTACAAAATCGAACTCATAGAATCGACGCCTGGAGAACTCATCATGGAACAAGAAGCAGGAATGAGTGTGGCAGAAGAAGACACACTGATGGCTGATGAAGAAGACCTGACCCAAACGACCCGTTTGAGGCAATGGGTATAAGTGAAGTAGTGTTTGGGCCTGAGCCTGAAAAGAGAGACGCAGATAGAGATAGTGCTGTGGAAGCAGAAAATTCTCACTCTTCATGAACGGAAGCCACCGAGGAAGATGGAGACAAATGAAGAAGACTCGACCCATTTGAAGCCCAGCTCAACACCGACTTTTGAGTAGATTGCGACAGCAAAAGAACAGGTGCATCGCCATCGAAGAAGACGCACACCCAAACGCATCAACAAATTGGCATTCACGATTATCAGAAGATCCAGTTGATCGTTCGAGTTTGCTAAACAAGTTTTGGAGGATAGCTTCTTGGCACTGTTGAAAAGTGGTGAAAATATCACGCATTACAGTCTCCAGTGCTACAAGGTCAGCTGCGTTCAGAGCCATTATCCAGCAAGTCAGACCAATTGATGGAACTTAAGAAATCAACACTGTAATATTAAAGAAAATGAAGGATTATGTTAGGTACCTAAACAGCTTGGGGAACCCACCCTCAAAAGTTAGCTGTTAAGGGGGAAGAACCAAGCTACTTAAGTACCCCATCAAGCATCCCATACTACCCAATGTGGGACTTAGACATTCTATACTATCCAGTCCCTAACATAGCACCACCCTTGAGAGCCGACGTCCCGGCGGCTGCACTCTACGACGCTTCACTCGGCCTTTCCGGTTAGCCCCTTCGTAGGTAGCCCTCTCCGGTGCATCGACAACCTGGCTCTGATACCAATGTTAGGTACCTAAACAGCTTGGGGAACCCACCCTCAAAAGCTAGCTGTTAAGGGGGAAGAACCAAGCTACTTAAGTACCCCATCAAGCATCCCATACTACCCAATGTGGGACTTAGACATCCCATACTATCCAGTCCCTAACAGATTACAAAAGAGAATCCTCATTACACCACGCACCCATCTATTACTAGGTACATATCAGGAATCATCTTTGGAATTGCACAAATCAGTGTGATTCTAGCCATTTGTCATAGAAAGTCAATCTGCAGCGAGTTGCATTTTCAGATCCACCATGACCTAATGTGACCCAGCTACTAAATGAGACTAATTTATTTTTTCTTGTAATTGAGAACAGCACAGAGGATACGACGAATGCTTTTTGATATCTTATTCAACTAGGCTGTATATATATACAGATTACATAGAGTCGAAGAAAAGAAACAAATAATAATCCTATGAATTAGCACTATTGGTCAGGCTAGAGATTAGCCTATAACTTGCCTACAAATCAGAGCCATAGTCATGTACAATAAGTCAACTATCCAAGCTGGATACTTCATAACATTTCTAAAATAAAAAATAAATAAATAAAAGGCCAGAATGCACCATTCAGAGCTTAGGTTAACAAAGAGATATATAAAAGGTCAGAAGTATGGATACAGTCCTTTGGATTGAAAAAATCAATCAACCTACCTACATAACTGCTGTTGGCTCTTTGGTGTTGCGTCCTTTTGACTTTCTTAGCAATCAAAGGTCTTCTTTACTCAAGTCTCAAGTTTAAGGTCTTTTTCTTTGTTCAGAACTTATAGTTAAATACTTTTGTTATTTTATTTTATTTTATTTTTTTGATAAAAAATCAAGATTTTATTAGGAGAGAGAAAAACAAAAGGAAAAGAAGAAACAAAAGAAAGAGATAGACAAGGGATCCTAGTAAGAGAAACAAAACCATCCCAAAGAGCCCAAAAAAATGATAGTACAACAAAGCCCTCCAATCCTTATTGATATCTGCAAGGCGCACCCCCTTAAAAAATGCATTAGCCGAAACCCGAAAAGAAGCAATAAAATAAATCCTCTCCCAAAGCATGTGAGTAGGAAGGAACTGTTGATTAAAAACTCTTGCATTCTTTTTCATCCAAAGACACCACACAGCTGCAAACATCTGCTTTCTACAAAGCCTTATTCTCCTTTCTCCTTCCAAAACCCTTGAAATTGATGGAAAAATGAGCTCAAAGATCAACTGAACACACCCAACTCTCTTCAAAAAACCTGTAGAATATTTGTCATTGGCCATTAGGCTAACTTTTTCTTTTTTTGCTTTTTCTATATAGCCGTGGCCAATGGCTTTCTATGTCTCTACTCTAGTATCATTGTCTTTTCTTTTAGCTTAAGTTAATCTCTATATATAGATATGTATTGATTATGCAGAAGCAAGGAATAAGAAACTATCCCTTCCATTTCCTCATGGTATCGGAGCCATAACACATAAATAGGAGAACACTTATGCAATAGCTACCTCCGTCTCCTCTCCTCCGGTCGTTGCATCTCACTGCCCACTTGAGGAGGTTTGTCTCCTCAAAATTGGCATATCTCAGAAATATGGCGTCAAAACTCATCGCGCGTGCCTCAAGCACCGGCCTGTGACAGTAACTTTAGCTCATCTTCACGTTTCCGGCATCAACTCCTCAATTCTGTCCTATTACTAGCGCCACTATAGTGATTCGGGCTCATCTGAATATGGTAAAGTTTGGAATGCCCACTGACAAACAGAGTTCATCCTCTGATGTTTCATCTTCTGATGATGTTTCATCTTCTAATGTCTCCACCGACCAAAATTCCATAGTCTCCAATTTTAGTGAAATATCGAACAGCAGTCAAACTCTCATCAACACAAACTTAATGGGAACAATTATCTCCAATGGTCCCAATTAGTGATGATGTTTATATGTGGTATCAGGAGTTGCAGGCCCTCCAAAAGAAGACGATCCCAAATACAGAATCTGGAAAACAGAAAACAGCATGGTAATGTCATAGTTGATCAATTCCATGACGAACAAAATAGGAGAGAACTTCCAATTTGCAATGGCAAAAGAAATTTGGGAGGTTGTACCAGAAACATATTCAAATTGGGAAAACACCTCTGACTTATTCAAAAAGGAAGTGATGCTAGGGACTCCAGCCACTACACTCCAAGTGGAGAACTCTGCCTTAGCTGCTCGTAGCAATGAAAACAAATCGAGGAAGGAGAGTCCATATTGTGAACATTGTCACAAGCCAGGTCACACCAAAGAAACGTGCTAGAAGATTCATGGGAAGCCAAAAAATTGGAAGCAGTACAATTTGAATCAATCCTCTTCGGCAAAGAACAACTGAAAATCTTGAAGCAATTGATTAAGCAATGCAAGTGCATAACTCTTCTCTAACCAGTAGTACAACAACTATAGCACAAAGAGGTAAATCTATAAGTGCCTTGAATGTTAGAAAAGATAAATCAAATGTGTGGATTGTTGATTTAAGGGCCTCATATCACATAACTGGTGAAACAGAGATCCTAATCAATTTCAGACCTTGCAAAGAAAACATGACTGTCAATATTACAGACGGATCACTTTCCAAAGAGATTGGAATTGGTTCAGTTAAAATTTCGAAAAATCTTACACTCAATTCTGTCCTTCTTGTGCCTCAATTAAACTGCAATTTACTATCTATAAGTAGACTAACTCGAGATCAAAACTGTCACTAAATTTTCCCAAAATTTCTGTGAATTTCAGGTGTTGGATTTGGGGAAGATGATTGGCAGTGCCAGTGTACACGAGGCTGTATCTTCTTGAAGCAAATAGTTCTTCTAACCTGAAAGGTTACAACTCTGGTTATGTGGTATCTCAAAACTCTGTTTCCAAGGAGGACAATACTATCATGTGGCATTACAGGTTAGGGCACCTAAACTTTATGTACCTCATGAAACTTTTTCCATATCTTTTCAATAATAAAGATCCAAGTAAATTTCAATGAGAAATCTGTCAACTTGCTAAACATGTTCGAAATTCCTACCCCAACCTACATTACAAAGAGTCACAACCCTTTTCTCTTATCCATAGTGAGTATAGGGACCATCTAGGGTCAATAACATTACTGGATCTCGTTGGTTTATAACTGTTGTGTGATATAATTAGGAGTTAATTATTCCATGATTAGTGCAATTTTCATTTATTAGGACAGATTTGGTTTGTACAGTTTTATTCCCTTTTATTTCCTTAATTAGGAGGTAGGTTGTCAATATATATAGATTGTAATCACCCTTTGTAGATGCAATCAATTATGAGAATAATATCAGTTTATTCAAATCTCTGATTTTCCATATGGTATCAGAGCTTGGTTCCTTTTTCACTATGGGTGCTCTGTTCACGCCGCCATTGCCATAGAACTAGTCGCCGGTGACCCCTTTCCAGGATCTCCGCCTCATCCCCGTCAACCGCTGCCCCTACCGTTGCCACACGCCCCACCACACTCGGCTACTTTTTCTACAGCAACTTCTCACGCGCCGGCACGTCGTCGTTCCGGTACCTGCTTGCACAGAATTGGTCGCCGGCCACCATAGAATCTAGCCCAAGACTTATCTTCCTCATTTGGGCTCCTGTTCGTGGTTCTCTTCCACTATTGGTAGGACTTATCTTCCTCATTTGGGCTCCTGTTCGTGGTTCTCTTCCACTGTTGGGCATTTTTTCTTCCGCTGCTTCTTTCTTTCATCATGTATGAAGAGAAGTCTTCTACTATTCAGTCTTTGGGTCACAATGACCTACCCATATTGCAGGGATACTATCGTCTTGATGGCCGAAACTATCTTCAGTGGGCCCAGTTGGTTTACACTACCCTTAGAGGAAGCTTGAAGCTGAATCATATTGAAGGGAGTGGCCCAGCGAAAAAAGACTCTAAATTTGATGCCTGGGGCAATGAAGAGACTCTTATCATGACTTGGTTATGGCACTCTATGACTCTGGAGGTCAGCCGGCATTGTATGTTCTTCTCAACTGCAAAGGAGATTTAGGAGAACCTCCGCCAGACATAGAAGTCTCTTGGTGACGGACTACTACGAAACTTTGAATGGCTTATGGGTCGATCAGTACCAGGATTTGACCATGAAGGACACAGCGGACTCTGCCAAACCGACTAAGTTTATTGAGAAGGTCAGAGTTTTTAAGTTCCTGTCAGGCTTGAACTCTGAATTCGACCCCATTCGGGTTCAGATTTTAGGCAAAGAACAACTTCCTCCACTCTTAGAGGTGTTCTTCACAGTTTCAGGGAAAAGAAAGTCGGAGGTCAGTGATACTGGTTGAGGGTAATACCACTGAGAGTTCAGCCTTCGCTATTGGAAAAGGCCCTAAGACAGGGTCATCTTCATCTGGGAAGTCTCATGCAAAGTCTAACCATGAAGATCATTGGTGCAACTATTGTAAGAAGACAGGTCATACTAAGGAGATGTGTTATAAACTTCATGGAAGGGAAAATGTTCTTGAGACATTCAAGGGTAACTCACAGAGGCGTGCTAATCAAGCAATGTCTAACACGGAAGGTGTGATGGAAGACCCACTTAACTCACAAGCTGAAAAAGAGGTCCCAGCACTTAGCAAAGCTGAATTGGAACGTCTGGGAGTTAAATAACGTGTTGTGTAGTGTTTTCGTTCTTTCTGTTGTGTTGGGTTCTTGTTCTTTCTTGTTTGTCAGTTGGTTATTTGTTTCAGTCGGTTACGTTAGTTTTCTGTTTTGTTCTATAAATACTCTCTGGTTCTGTTCATTGGAATACAAGAAGTATTATTCATTCCTCTCCAGTGTGTTCTTTTTCTCAATAGTTTCATATTATCTCCTAGAAACTTTCTCTTGGTATCAGAGCAAGTTACGATTCTGGGCTGTGCAATGGATCAACATTCCTCTGCCTCCACTCGCTCCACGAATAATTCAGCCGAACTGAATTCTTCTCTCTCAAACCAGAACAGAGCAAGCCCGTACATGTCGACTTTCAGTCAAGGGTGCTCTGTCAAACTCGATCGCAATAACTACCTGATGTGGAGTTCCTTGGTTCTACCAATGATTCGTGGAATCAAGATGGATGGGTATGTTCTTGGAACAAACCCGTGCCCAGAAGTTTTCCTCTTTGAAGGAAACGAGCGAATTGTGAACCCAAGATTTGAAGAATGGGTCACGCAAGATCAGATGCTATTAGGATGGCTTTACAATAGCATGACACCGGAGGTTATTTCCCAAGTTCTTGGGTGCAAGACTTCACAAGAACTGCGGAAAGCTGTTAAAGACTACTCGGGATCTCAGAATCGGGCACGTATCTCACTTTACAAAAGTGAACTACAACGACTACGGAAGGGAGGCTCGAAAATGGACGAATATCTTCAAAAAACGAAGGAACTGGCCGACAACCTACAAATGGCTGGATGCCTGATGTCAAACGATGACTTAATCACTCAAACACTCGCAGGACTTGACTCCGAATATGGACCCGTGGTTGTCCAACTAGCCGAACGATCTTCTCTCTCCTGGGTTGATCTTCAAACTTCGTTAATGACCTATGAAAACCGACTTGAACAGTGGTCCTCCTTTAATTCTTATGGACCACCGAGTGCCAACATCATTACAAATAAACCCAAGAATACCTCCAATCCCAATCAAAATTGGAGGGGACGTGGCAGAGGCAGATTCAATAACCGTGGAGGAGGCAGACCAAATGGAAATGGCAGACAAAGTGGAAGGCCCACGTGTCAACTTTGTGGAAAGGTAGGACATGTTGTCATGAATTGTTTTTATAGATTTGATCAAAACTTTTCTGGGGTGTCAACAACAGTAAATTCAGAGAATAGCAAGGATGCAAATCCCTCTCACTCAGCCTATCTTATCACCCAAGACAATCTTGAAAATCAAGACTGGTACCTAGACAGTGGAGCCTCAAACCATGTCACAAATGATCCCTCAGTTGTTGAACAAGGTAAAACTTTATCTCAGAAAACTCATCTGATTGTTGGAAATGGAGAAAAAGTCTCAGTGGAAAAAATTGGCAAGACTGGGATTGAAGATACTTCTTTAAAGATAAATGAACTTCTGCTAGTACCCAAAATAAACAAAAATCTGATTAGTATCTCTCAGCTGTCTACTGATAATAATGTTTCTGTTAGTTTTGATTCTTTTGGTTGTGTGGTGAAGGACAAGACAACGGAAAAGATACTAATGCAAGGGGTATTAACTGATGGGCTGTACAAAATTAAGGGAGTCTCTACTATGAAGTGTTTTCTATCTATGAAGTGTTTTCTATCCAAGAAAGATGGAAGAAGTCAGGAAAAAGAACTTTGGCACAGACGGCTTGGTCATCCTTCTGAACAAATCTTAAATCATGTTCTCAAAGATTGTAAAATGTCAAAATTGATAAATAAAGTTGAATTTTTTTGTGATGCATGCAAAATTGGTAAAATGCAAGCCCTACCTTTCAAGAAATCTCAGTCTAGAGCAAATAAACCTCTTGATCTTGTGCATACAGACCTCTGGGGTCCTGCACCTGTACATTCTAGGTCTGGCTATAAATACTATATTTCCTTCTTAGATGATCATAGTAGATTTTTATGGATATATCCATTGAAAAATAAAGGTGATGCTGTCCAGGCATTTATTCAATTCAAGAAGACTGTTGAAAATCTGTTAGAGAGAAACATCAAAATTTTACAGACGGATGGAGGGGCTGAGTTCAAGCCTTTTTCCACTATTGCTAACAACAGTGGAATTGTTATGAGATACTCCTGCCCATATACTTCAGTTCAAAATGGGAGAGTAGAGAGAAAACATCGTCAAATTGTTGAAATGGGGATGAGTATGATAGCTCAAGCCAACACGCCTATGTGTTATTGGTATGATGCCTTCCAAACTGCAGCCAATTTAATCAATCTTCTTCCAACCACTGCCTTACAAGGTGAAATCCCTTATTATGTGCTGTTCAAAAGGAAACCAGAGTTCAAAGAATTAAAAGTATTTGGCTGTTCCTGCTTTCCTTATCTAAGACCTTATAACCAACATAAGTTGAGCTTCCACTCAGTCAAATGTGTCTATCTTGGCCCTAGTTCTGATCACAAGGGGTACAAATGTCTATCCTCGACAGGGATAATCTACATTTCTAGACATGTGACCTTCAATGAGTTTGAATTCCCCTTTAAGTTGGGTTTTTTGAATACCAAGAAACCACAAGAAATAAAAGAGATTGTTCATCTGGTTCCTATACCATCTTATTGTGAAAATGATAATAACTTGGGTACTACTTCTGTTCAGGATCTTGAAAAAGGTAATCATGGCCTTTCAGACGTCGATGATGATGATTCAGAGATATCAAGGAGTGATGCTGGAGAAAACAGCAGAGAAAATAGAATTGAGGAAATAGCACAGTCTGATCAAAATAACCAAGACAAAAATCCCAGACCTACCTCTACTCATCCAATGATAACTAGGCTGAAAAGTGGAGCTATCCAGCAAAAATCACCCTACATGGCTCTAACAAGGTTAAACAACAGGGATAGAGAACCCTGTAATGCTGCAGAAGCCTACAAGGAAGTACACTGGAGAAAAGCCATGGAAGCTGAAATTGAAGCCTTGAAGAAAAATGAAACTTGGGAACTAGTTCCCTACAATGGGCAAAGTATAGTAGACTGCAAATGGGTCTTCAAAACCAAAGTTGCAGCAAATGGGAAAGTTCAAAAGCACAAGGCAAGGCTGGTAGCAAAAGGATTTCAACAAGATCCTAGTCTTTGTGTGGGTGAAACCTTCAGTCCAGTTGCTAAATTAGCAACAGTAAGGGTCATACTAACCATTGCTGTTTCTCTAAACTGGAATATAAGGCAAATTGACATAGATAACGCCTTTCTAAATGGAAATCTTAAAGAACAGTTTTTATGAAACAACCCAAATACTTTGAAGATACCAAGTTCCCTGACCATGTTTGCAGATTAAAGAAGGCTATTTATGGGCTTAAACAAGCCCCAAGGGCTTGGTATGACAAGTTGAGAGATACTTTGCTTCAGTGGGGTTTTCAACATACCAAGTCTGATCATTCCTTGTTTGTTCTGCACACCAAAGTTCATGTTATAATTGTGTTATTTTATGTAGATGATATGCTTATTACTGGAGATAACAGAGATCTGATTGCTATTTTTATAAAAAGATTGAGTGACGTTTTCTCCTTGAAGGATTTGGGAGATGTCCATTTCTTCTTGGGCATTGAAGTCATAAGAAATGATAGGGGAATTTTCCTCAGTCAAAAGAAATATGTGGCGGACCTATTGGAAAAGTTTAATATGCAAGATTCTTCTCCCTGTCCAACTCCTCTGACTCTTGGTAAACACTCTCCCAAAATTAAAGAAGAGCCTCTTGTCAATCCTTCGCTTTATAGGGGGCTGGTTGGATGCCTGCAGTATTTGACTAATACTCGACCTGATATATCCTATGCTGTAAATTCCTTAAGTCAGCGTTTGAGTACTCCTACTACAGTGGATTGGCTAAAGGCAAAACGCACCTTGAGATATCTGAAGGGTTCATTTGATTTATGCTTACATATTAAACCTTCCTTTGATCTCTCACTTACTGGTTTTTCTGATGCAGACTGGGCCACTGATATTATTGACAGATGTCAGTTTTAGGGAATTATGTGAAAACCAGAATGCTCAGAGAGAAAGATAATCTCTTATTCTTTATATCTGTACAACAAGACTTCCTATATGTACATTGTGAAAGATTCTAAAGAGAAAGACATAATTATGCGACAGCAAAATACACTCTGTAGACAACTATGAGGAAGAGAATAACATGTAAAGTTGCAGACAACACCATGCTGGATTAGGTGGGAGAACATGCTGGATTAGGTGGGGGAATATTGGAAAGCTGAAGAATATTTCAACACTCCCCCTCAAGCTGGTAAATGGATGGTTTCCATACCCAGCTTGCATATAATATTCTGGAAGTTTGAGCTATTCAATCCTTTGGTTAGAATATCAGCAAGTTGGTCATGTGTAGAGACATATGGTGTACAAATCAGTCCACTTTCCAATTTTTCTTTGATGAAATGCCTATCCACTTCAATATGTTTTGTGCGGTCATGTTGTACTGGATTATGGGCTATGTTGATGGCTGATTTGTTGTCGCAATAGAGTCTCATAGGGCCATCCAACTTTATCTTTAAGTCTTGAAGAATAATCTTTAACCAGAGTAGTTCACATACACCATGAGCCATTGCCCTGAATTCAGCTTCTGCACTTGAACGGGCTACTACGCTTTGTTTTTTACTTTTCCATGTCACAAGATTCCCACCAAGGAACGTACAATACCCTGATGTTGATCTTCTGTCAATAATTGATCCAGCATAGTCAGCATCAGTATATGCTTCAAGTATTAAACCTCCATTTCTTCTAAACAAGATACCTTTTCCAAGCGTTCCTTTAAGATAATGTAATATTCTATGAGCAGCTTGTAGATGAGTTTCCCTTGGGTCATGCATGAATTGGCTGATCATACTTATAGCATATGCTATGTCTGGTCGAGTGTGAGATAAGTAAATAAGCCTTTCTACCAAGCGTTGATATGACTCTCTGTCAACAGGGATGTCATCCTCAGCTTTTCCAAGTTTAAAGTTAGAATCTATTGGAGTGCTTGCTGGCTTGCATGCTGTTTTACCTGTTTCCTTGAGGAGATCTGTAGTATATTTTTGTTGACAGATAAAAATTCCTTTCTTTGAATGAGCCACTTCTATTCCAAGAAAGTACTTCAATCTTCCCAACGCTTTGATCTCAAACTCCTTAGCTAGACATTGACCCACGGCCTGTTGTTCCTTTTTATCATTTCCAGTTACTATTATATCATCAACATATACCAATAAGGCTGTGACTCCCCCTGAAGAAGAGTGTTTGATGAATAAAGTATGATCACCTTGGCTTTGTTTAAACCCCATAGTTATCATAACTTTTGTGAAACGCCCAAACCAAGCACGTGGAGATTGTTTAAGGCCATATAATGCCTTTTTCAATTTGCATACAGTATTTGTAACCAAATTCTTTCCATATCCTGATGGAATATCCATGTAAATTTCTTCTTCTAGCTCTCCATGTAGAAAGGCATTCTTGACATCAAATTGCTGCAATTCCCAACCAAAATTAGCTGCAATTGATAATAATACTCTAACACTGTTCATTTTTGCTACTGGGGCAAAAGTTTCTTGATAGTCAATACCATAGGTTTGGGTATAACCTTTGGCTACCAACCTGGCCTTATATCTCTCAATTGATCCATCAGCTCTATATTTCACAGCATACACCCATTTGCATCCTACTGGTTTTTTTCCAGTAGGTAATTTCACTAATTCCCAAGTTTTATTCTTCTCCAAAGCTTCCATTTCTACATTCATAGCTTGTTTCCATTTTTTATTAGATAAAGCCTCGGATAAACTTTTAGGAATGGTGATAGCATTTAAGCTTGTCAGAAAAGCTTTGAAAGATGGTGAGTAGTTATCAAAGGATAAAAATTGTGCAAGGGGGTATAAAGGTTGTTTTGTACTTTTTCTGGTTCCTTTTCTAAGAGCAATGGGTAAATGAAAATCCTGGTCACTATTCTCAAAAATCTCATTTTTATTTTGTAATGGATGGTTAGAGATCATTACCTCATTTGAAGGATTTGAGTTGGATTCTTGGACATGCATAGGTTCTGGAATGACCATTTTCTTCCTTGTATACACCTTGCCTTTGCCAAATCTTACTTCCTCAGGAGCAGGGTTCAAAGTATCCTCTTCTTTAGGCCTAGATTCTTGGACATTGGACATGGGTTCAATTACTGTTTCAGATTCAGTTTCATGGTTATCATTCTGTGTTTCAGATCTGAACATGGATTCAGCCACTGTTTCTACTGTTTTTGTGGGTAAAGGTTTAGACCCTGTCAAGGGAATTGATGAAAAATCAAGGAGGCACCCATTTTCTTTGCACCCATTTTCTTCCTCAGGTGTATTCCCCCTTTGAAGATAAGGGGTAGCAAAATATGAATCTTGCTCATTAAAAGTGACGTCAACTGAGACATAGATTTTCTTTGTGGGTGGATGATAGCATTTATACCCTTTTTGAGTTGATGAATATCCTACAAAAACACATTTTAGAGCCCTCGGGTCTAATTTTCCTCTATTTTGATGATGGATATGAACAAAAGACACACACCCAAAAATCCTAGGGATGAGATTGTTTGTAGTTTTCAGATTCGGGTAGAAAGTTGAAAGGATGTCCATTGGACTTTTGAGACCCAAAGCTCTAGAAGGTAAACGATTTACTAGGTATGTCGCTGTAAGAACAGCTTCTCCCCAAAAAATTTTAGGCACATTCTTTTGAAATAACATTGACCGAGTTTGTTCAAGAAGATGACCATTTTTTCTCTCAGCCACTCCATTTTGTTGTGGCGTATAAACACATGATGACTCGTGTATAATTCCCTCCTTTTCAAAAAACGAGTTAAGAATCTGATTGAAATAATCCCTAGCATTATCAGACCTAAGTCTTTTGATATTAACCCCAAATTGGTTTTTTATCATAGAATAAAATTTGGGAAAAACATAGCTGACATCAGATTTTTGTTTGAGCAAGTATATCCATGTAACTCGGGTGCAATCATCAATAAAAGTAACAAACCATTTTGCCCCTGAAACATTAGAAACAGTAGCTGGTCCCCAAATGTCACTATGAACAAGGTAGAATGGAACAAGGCTTCTTTTATTGCTAACTGGAAAAGGTACACGTTTATGTTTGGCAAATTCACACACTTCACAGTGAAGATTTTCAACATCTAAATCCTTGAATAATGAAGGAAACAAAGTTTTAATAATTGAAAAAGATGGATGTCCAAGACGGTAATGATGAAGAAAAATTCTTTCTTTATTGGATGTGGCAAACTGTGAAACAAAAGTAAAAGGCATCTTGCTCTTAGCTGTATTTGACGTCTCAAGGTAGTAGAGGCCATTCCATTCCCTAGCATGTCCAATCATCTTCCCTTTGTCCTGAAATTCACAGTAATTTTTATGAAAAACCACATTACAATCTAAATCTTCAATGAGTATTTTAATAGAGACCAGATTTGTGGTTAATTTAGGAACATGTAGGACATTTTTTAAAATAATAGTTGGGCTAATTTTGATATCACCTTGTCCTGCCACAGTGGTCAAAGACCCATCAGCGATAGCTATTTTCTTGTTACTGGGACATGGGGAATAAGTTGAGAAAAGTTTAAATGAATGAGTCATATGGTTGGTTGCTCCTGAATCCATGATCCAAGAGTTGGAAAAAGTAATATCTGAGGCATTTAATCCAATAGAGAGTGGAAACTTACCAGAATAAGCCATGGAGCATGTACCTGAGAGTCCCTCTTGTTTTTTCATGTTGTTGATAAAAGCCTTTATCCTCTCGATCTCTTCTTGATTAAGGTTGTTTTGCTCTTGTGATGTTACAACATGTGCTTGGTTTCTATTTCGTTGTTGCCCTCCTTTTGGACCCCATTCTTTACTTGGTGGTTTTCCATGAAGTTTCCAACATTTTTCTTGTGTATGACGAGACTTTTTGCAGTATGTACACCATAACTCATCCCGATTCTGATTTTTCTGTTGGCCACTTTTTTCCCTTTCGAGACTTGTGACCCTCTCTTGATTTGTAGTTGATTTAGCCACCATAGCAGAGCTATCAGTGACTTTAGGTTCAAGCATCAGCCCTCTTCTGCTTTCTTCACTTCGAATCAGGGCAATTACTTCATTAAAACATGGAACTTCTGATTTCCCTAGAATTTGGACTCTGACTTGGTCAAATTCTGGGTTGAGTCCCACCAAAAAATCATATACTCTGTCTTGCTCAATATACTCTTTTAGAATAGCAGCATCCTCAGGACATTTAGTTTTTATGACTCTGTAATGATCTAGTTCCTGCCATAAAGATTTTAATTGATTTGCATATTCAGTAACAGTCTTGTTACCTTGTTTTGCAGCCATAGTTTTCACTTTTACTTCATATACTTGGGCAGCATCTCTAGCTTTGGAATATGTTTGTTGAATTGCTTCCTATATATCTTTGGCAGTAGCTAGAAACATACAGGTGTCGCTGATCTCAGGTGTCATAGAGCTCCATAACCATGCCATAATCATGGAGTCTTCCTCATCCCATGCTTCAAACTTAGGATCTTCAGGTTTAGGACCCATACCTGTGAGATGTTTGATTTTTCCTTTTCCTTTTAGTACTGTACGTATAAGTTGAGACCACTTGAGGTAGTTCTTCCCATCCAATCTATAGGAAGCAAGAATATTTGGTAATTCCCCTATACGGGTAATTTCCTCATGTTGAATTTTAACCTCAGTTTGTTCAATTCCAGACATAATTAGAGGAAATAAATACAATGGGTCTTGAAAAATTTGGTGAGATGAGAAGGAAATGGTAGGAAGGCCACTCAAAGTTGACTATTAAGGTCAATAAATGAGCTCACTGAATATTAAAAATGGCAATTAAGGCCAAGAAAGAGCTAAGACATGTAATGGTAATGAAGTTCACTTAAAATGGCAATTAAGGCCAAAGCACGTTATTTTACAAGGTTATTCTGAGAACCAGCAGCAACAATACGTGAACTTGCAGATACCAGAAATGTAAAAATGCTCTAATAACCAAACTGATACCAGGGATGTGCCGGAGACAGGGAGTCGACGCCGGAAATACGAACAGGAACCTGAACGGCGGTCACACGCGCCCACACGCGCCGGCGCGTGAGATTCACGTAAAAGATGGTGGTGGCGCGTGAGACTCACGCGCGCCGGAATGGGCTGCCGGACTTCGGGGACGGGCCGGAATTGAGGAGGGGAGACTTCCTAGGTGGGCGGTGAGATACCAAACTCACCTGGCTCTGATACCATGTCAGTTTTAGGGAATTATGTGAAAACCAGAATGCTCAGAGAGAAAGATAATCTCTTATTCTTTATATCTGTACAACAAGACTTCCTATATGTACATTGTGAAAGATTCTAAAGAGAAAGACATAATTATGCGACAGCAAAATACACTCTGTAGACAACTATGAGGAAGAGAATAACATGTAAAGTTGCAGACAACACCATGCTGGATTAGGTGGGAGAACATGCTGGATTAGGTGGGGGAATATTGGAAAGCTAAAGAATATTTCAACAACAGAAGATCAGTTGGTGGTTATTGTGTATATTTGGGTGATGCTTTGGTGTCTTGGTCTAGCAAAAAACAGGGAGTTGTCTCTAGATCTAGTGCTGAAGCTGAGTATAGGGCGGTTGCTTCTTTGACAAGTGAAATTGTTTGGTTAAAGGCTTTGCTGGTTGAGCTGAAGTGTTCTACCTCAAGAACTCCTATGCTTTGGTGTTATAATTTGAGTGCCAAAGCTATTGCAACAAATCCTGTTTTACATGCTAGGACTAAGCATGTGGAAATAGATCTTCATTTTGTAAGAGACAAGGTCCTAACAAGGGAAATTTCTATTGGCTATATTCCTAGTTCTGAGCAGCCCGCAGATGTTTTCACCAAGGCCATTGCTGGTTCCAGATTTAATGTTCTTTGTGGCAAACTCGGTCTTGCTGCTGCTCCTCCTCGTTTGTGGGGGACAGTTAAATAACGTGTTGTGTAGTGTTTTCGTTCTTTCTGTTGTGTTGGGTTCTTGTTCTTTCTTGTTTGTCAGTTGGTTATTTGTTTCAGTCGGTTATGTTAGTTTTCTGTTTTGTTCTATAAATACTCTCTGGTTCTGTTCATTGGAATACAAGAAGTATTATTCATTCCTCTCCAGTGTGTTCTTTTTCTCAATAGTTTCATATTATCTCCTAGAAACTTTCTCTCTGGGGACTCTTATGGACTCTCTTAGTAAGTCGTCTAGCTCACATGACCGGTAAGAGTTCTAGCTTCTTATCCTTTAATGCGTCTGGTACTAAGGACATCCGGATTATTGACTCTGGTGCGACTGATCATATGACACCTCATTCCTCTCATTTTTCCTCTTACACCACTTTACCTTGTACCAACACATCACTGTTGCTAATGGATCTCATATCCCTGTTACCGGTTGTGGTAACATCCAACTTCAAACCTCCCTTCACTTAAACAATGTGCTTCATGTCCTAAACTATCAAATAATCTCTTGTCTATTCATAAACTCACCCAAGACTTAAAATGTGTGGTAACATTTTTCAACTCACATTGTGTTTTTCAAGATCTTGCCACGGGGAGGACGATTGGAATTGCTAAGGAACAAGGCAGGTTATACTACTTGCAGTATAAGGAAAATAAAGATAGTACTAGACAAACGGCTCTCACTTCCACTTGTTAGACTAGCTCAGAATCTTGGTCATCCTCCCAAATATGCCTTCAGCACAAGCGTCTTGGTCATCCTCCTTTTAGTGTCCTTAAGTCCTTATTTCCTTTCTTGTTTACAAAAGTGTCTGTTGAGTCATTTCATTGTGATGTTTGTCAATTTGTGAAACACCATCACACAACTTTTCCTCCTAGTACTAATAAAAGTTCTAAACCTTTTGATCTTGTTCATTCGGATGTGTGGGGACCTGCATCTATTTGTAATATTTCTGGTGCAAAGTGGTTGTCTTTTTTATAGATGACTGCACTCGGGTTACCTGGATATTTCTCATGAAAGATAAGTCTGAAGTTTTCCAATTATTTGTAAACTTTTACCGTATGGTTCAAACTCAATTCGGGAGCCCGATTAAAAGATTGCGTTCTGATAATGGGAAAGAGTATGTGAATCAAAATCTTTCCAAATTCCTCAAAGACAATGGTGTTATTCA
This sequence comes from Biancaea sappan, assembly GCA_037074585.1. Taxonomy (NCBI): domain Eukaryota; kingdom Viridiplantae; phylum Streptophyta; class Magnoliopsida; order Fabales; family Fabaceae; genus Biancaea; species Biancaea sappan. The sequence goes on along the minus strand of CM073496.1, from coordinate 47,388,519 downwards.
TGAATTAACTTGTGTGGACACCCCTCAACAGAATGGGGTTGCAGAAAGAAAAAACCGTCATCTCCTTGAGGTTGCCAGAGCTTTACTCTTCCAAATGTCTGTTCCTAAGTCATACTGGGGGGAAGCTATCCTAACTACCCCTTATTTGATAAATAGGTGACCCTCTCGTGTTCTAGGTGGTGTTAGTCCTGTACAGTTCATGACCACTTTCTACCCTTCTATTCCCATCATGACAAGTCTTCAAAGTCATGTCTTTGGATGTTCTACCTTTGTCCATGTTCATAGTTCTCATCGAGGAAAGTTAGATCCTCGGGCTATTAAATATATCTTCATAGGTTATGCCTCAAACAAAAAAGGGTAGAAATGTTATCACCCAGAGAGTCATCGTGTCTATGTCTCTATGGATGTCACCTTTTATGAAACTGTGTCTTTCTATCCTAGTTCTCAGCTTCAGGGGAGAGTAGTATAGAAGCTGAGCCCCTTAAATTGCCAGTTTTGCAAGATTCCACTCTTACTGAGGATGACCAAGACCCTGAACCTGGATCATCACCAGTGCAGAATAATGAGGACAGATTTTTTGGGAATCAATATCAACGAAGACAAAAACCTGACTTGGTCCAACAACAACAACAATTCCAATCATCCAAACTAGAGGTAAGAACTCACACCCTTGAAGACACCTTAAATGCATCTTGTGAACCTAGCCTAGATGATTTACAAATTGCCTTCAGAAAAGAAAAAAGATCTTGTGCCAAATATCCCATATCCCAATTTGTGTCTACAAATAACCTTTCTGTGCAGCACTAAAGCTTTATTTCAGCTATTGATTCTATCAAAGTCCCTACATCAGTACAAGAAGCCTTACAGGATGATAATTGGATGTAGGCCATGAATGAAGAAATGGGCGCATTAGAAAGGAACGAAACCTGGGAAATTGTAAAGAGACCAAAGGACAAGAAGGCAGTGGGTTGCAAGTGGATATTCACAATTAAATATTGGGCTAATGGTACACTAGAACGGTATAAGGCCAGGCTGGTTGCAAAGGAGTACATCCAAACCTATGGGATAGACTATGAGGAGACATTTGCCCCAATGGCAAAAATGAATACAGTAAGGATTATCCTCTCCTTGGCAGCACACTTTGGTTGGGAGTTGCATCAATTCGATGTTAAAAATTCTTTCTTGCATGGAAGTTTGGAGGAGGAAGTATACATGGAGATTCCACCTGGATAGTACCACCAATGGAGAGAATAAGGTCTGCAGACTAAAGAAGACCTTTTATGGTCTCAAGCAGTCCCCTCGTGCTTGGTTTGGAAGGTTCACTCAGGCTATGGTATCCTTAGGGTACAGGCAAAGCTAAGGTGACCATACTCTCTTTATAAAACACTTTCAGGATGGCAAACTTACACTGCTTTTAGTATATGTAGATGATATGATTATTGCAGGTGATGATGAGATTGAAAAACAGACTCTAAGGGAGAGATTGGCTGCTCAATTTGAGATAAAGGATCTCGGCAAGCTAAAGTACTTCCTTGGGATAGAGGTTGCCTACTCTAAACAGGGTATCTTTATTTCTCAGAGGAAATATATCCTTGATCTCTTCAAAGAGACTGGTAAGATGGGTTATAAGACTACTAGAGCGCCCATAGAACAAAATCACAGGATTGGGAAAGATGTGGAGAGCCCAAAGGTAGGCACAATACCAGAGACTGGTGGGAAAATTCATCTATTTATCCCACATTAGGCCAAATATAGCTTATGCAGTTAGTGTGGTTAGTCAATTCATGCATGATCTAAGAGAGAGACACTTGCAAGCAGTAAATAGAATTATTTAGTACTTGAAGGACTCTCCAGGGAAAAGACTGTTAGTCAAAAAAGGGGGAGATTTATCTATGGAAGTATATGCTACCATGCAAGGTCAATTGTTGATAGGAGATCCACCACAGGATATTGCATGTTCTTAGGTGGAAATTTGGTAACATGGAGGAGTAAAAAGCAAAATGTGGTAGCAAGGTCAAGTGCCCTCAAGATAAAATATGAAGCTCCTATGAGATTTTGTGACAAGTACGCTATCAGCATTGCACACAATCCTGTTCAACATAACCAGACAAAGCACAGTGAGATAGATCGGCATTTCATTAAGGAAAAAGAGGATAGTGGTCTTATAGCCCCGAGTACATCCCTTCAAGACTTCAATTGGCAGATATGTTCACCAAGGGTCTTCTCACAGGGCAATTTCAAGACCTTACTTGCAAGCTGGGAATGATAGATATACATTCACCAGCTTGATGGGGAGTGTTGTGTAATATAATTAGGAGTTAATTATTCCATGATTAGTGCAATTTTCATTTATTAGGACAGATTTAGTTTGTACAGTTTTATTCCCTTTTATTTCCTTAATTAGGAGGTAGGTTGTTAATATATATATATATAGATTGTAATCACCCTTCGCAGATGCAATCAATTATGAGAATAATATCAGTTTATTCAGATCTCTGATTTTCCATAATAACATTTATAGATGATCACACAAGACTTACATGGGTTTTCCTTATGAAAGAAAAATCTGAACCTGGAATTATATTTCAAAAATTTTATACCATGATTCAAACTCAACTCCAAAGCAAAATTCAGGTTTTGAAAACAGATAATGCAAAAGAATATTATGCATCAATTCTTAGTAATTATCTCATAAGTCAAGGAATTGTATATCTAAGTTCTTGTGTTGATACACCCCAACAAAATAGTGTAGCCAAACAGAAAAATAGACATCTCCTAGAAGTTCCTAAATCTCTCATGTTTTCTATGCATGTGCCAAAGCAGTATTGGGGGGAGGCCATCCTTATTGCAACCTACCGTATAAATAAAATGCCTTCTAGAACCCTAAAATTCCAAACCCCGTGCCAAATTCTTCTCCAAACCTACCCAAATACACATCTCATATCCTCCATTCCCTTAAAATTATTTGGCTACTCGACCTTTATCCATATCCATACCCAAAATCGTGGAAAACTTGACCCTAGAGCCATTAAGTGTATTTTTCTAGGATATTCTACCCATCAGAAAGGCTACAAATGTTACTTTCCTATTACAAGGAAGTTCTATAGCTCCATGGATGTTACCTTCTTCGAAAACCAGCATTATTACCCCAAATCTGACATTCAGGGGGAGAATAATTTCATCTTTGGGATATCAACAATGAGATCAGTCAGAACCTCAGTAGTCTCCACACGTCACCCACGGCCCAAAGTAAAGTTGTCTCTACTAATGAGTCCATGGTTCCTCTTCCTGAAATGCCAAGTTCTTCTAATTCTCTTTCCCAAGACATTACTCAAACAAAAGATCTCATCACTTATTATAGAAGAAAAATGAACCAAAGGGAGATAGAGCACCAAGTAACTCCCGAGCATAACCAAGAATTGGAACCGAATTCAAGAAAAGAGGATCATCAAGATCTTGAGGATCATCAAGGTAACTTTAATCCCGAGTCTTCTATTTTCTGATCTTCATCTTCCTATAGCAAAAAGAAAAGGTGTTAGAGAATACACGAAACATCCTATCCAAACCTTTGTGTCATATCAAGGCTTATCCAACAACTACAAGGCCTTTGTGACTAGTTTGGATCAAACATAGATTCCAAAATCCATACAAGAAGCTCTCACAATACCAAAATGGAAGGTTGCTATCAAAGAAGAGATGCGTGCTCTAGGGGAAAAAAAATGGAATATGGCATATCACTAAGCTACCACCTGGAAAGCGTCCTGTGGGATCCAAATGGGTTTTTACAATTAAATACAAAGGAGATGGAAGTGTCGATTGGTTCAAGGCTTGACTTGTCGCAGAGGGATTCACACAATCCTATGGAATTGACTATAAGGAGACATTTGCTCCTATAGTCAAATTGAACATTGTTCAGGTTCTACTATCTTTAGCTACAAAAAACCTTGATTGGCCACTTCATCAATTAGATGTCAAGAATGCTTTTCTCTATGGAGATTTGATGGAGGAAGTTCATATGAGCATTCCACCCAACTTCAAGTCACAAGCAACACTCAACAAAGTTTGTTGTCTAAAATGATCATTATATGGGCTCAAACAGTCCCAAGAGCCTGGCTTGATCAATTTACATAAGTTATCAAGCAGCATGGTTATGTCCAATGCCATGTAGATCATATCCTCTTTGTTAAACAATCTTCTCAAGGAAAATTTTCCACTCCTATTTTTTATGTAGATGACATTATCTTAACGGGTGATCACATGCAGGAGATAAACACTCTCAAAAGTCTACTTGCAAAAGAATTTGAAATCAAAGATTTGGGATATCTTAGGTACTTTCTTGGAATGGAGATAGCCTAATCAAAGACAGGAATATCAATCTCTTAAAGAAAGTATGTTTTGGACCTCCTAAAAGAAACAGGAATGCTCGGTTGTAAACCAGCTGATACGCCCATGGAAACCACTGTCAAATTAGGATCCAAAAAGGATTGTGCACCAGTTGACAAAGGTAGATATCAAAGACTCATTGGCAAACTTATTTACTTATCCTACACAAGACCCGATATTAGTCACTCAGTCAGTGTGGTGAGTCAATTTATGAATGATCCAAATGAGGAACATATGGAAGCAGTCTATGGGATTCTGAAGTATTTGAAACTCACATCTGGAAAGGGCCTACATTTCGGAAATCCATTGAAAAGAGTATCAAGGTTTACATTGACAATGATTGGGAAGGATCAGTGGTAGATCAAAAGTCAACTTCTGGGTATTGCACGTATGTTTAGGGAAATCTAGTTAAGTGGCGTAGCAAAAAGCAATATGTTGTATCGAGAAGCAGTGCAGCTGAATTCAGAGCTTTGGCACATGGTATATGTGAGGGAATTTGGTTACAAAGACTCTTGAAGGAACTAAAAATCATTGTTGAAGAACCTATGGAAAGTATTCTGTGATAATCAATCAACTATTAGTATAGCAAATAACCCAGTGAATCATGATAGAACGAAACATGTGGAAATTGATCACCACTTCATAAAGGAAAAGATTGAAGAAGGAAGAATCAAACTTCTACATGTACCAACTCATCTTTAGATAGCAAATATCTTCACTAAGGCACTCACACGGAAGAACTTTGAAGAATTAATTTCCAAGCTTGGCTTAATCAACATTTACAACCCAGCTTGAAAGGGAGTGTAGAATATTTGTCATTAGCCGTTAGGCTAACTTTTTCTTTTCTATTTTTTCTATATAGTCATTGGCCAACGACTCTCTATGTCTCTACTCTAGTATCATTGTTTTTTCTTTTAGCTTAAGTTGATCTCTATATATAGATATGTACTGATTATGCAAAAGCAAGGAATAAGAAACTATCCCTTCCATTTCCTCAAAACCCAAATAACTTATTCCAAATATCCCAAGCCACTTCTCAATGTAAAAAGAGATGCCGGTTTGTCTCCGAATTCCTAAAACACATCATACAAACATCTAGAGATAAAGCCTTAGTAGGTTGCCTAGCATGAAGCAGATCATTTGTAGTAATTCTATTGAGTACTGCTTTCCAAACAAAAGCTTTAACCTATGAAGGCACCTTCACCTTCCAAAAAGACTTCTTAAAAGGCAAACGATCACGTATGCTATGAATCAAAAAATTATAGGAAGAACCACACGTCTATGAGCCTAGGGAGTCCAAGTTCCACAGAAATATGCCTTTTGATTCATGATTTAAACCATGACCTGACAACTATGACTAAAACACAAAAACCTTCTGTTTTTGGTTATCTTCTGCAACTCTCCCCCTAAGCTTATTTAGTCAGAGAACCACATGTTAACATCAATTGAACTGTAAATTTTTTTTCCATACTAAATTAAAGGAAAAGCATATATATAAATAAAATAAATAAATATTTAACATTACTAAGACAGCACAAACCTGAAATTTAAATGATGCACTAGCTCCCTTTCTATTTCTCAATTCGTTATGAGCTGCCATGGCCCGGAAACCTGTCTGCAGCACAATGACGGAAATATTTATTTCTTTGTACTTTTTCCTGACTAGTTTTCCACGCATACTTTTTTGAATTTTGACAGCAGCTGTCTTCCTCTTCAAGTGATAATATGATCTCCGAGCCATTTCTCCTAAAATACACAAGAATCAAGTACTTGATCTAAAAGCAGAGCTTCTTATATTCATTCTTCAAAGTTTCATTGGAGGCATAGACAGCAAGCAACAGAGGAGCAATACAAAATGTACGAGTAAACTCTGTAATGAAGCTATTTTTGGCAAAAGAAGTTTTATTAGGAAGAGAGAGGGCACAGAAAGTCGGATGATGAGAAATCCTCAAGCAAAGGGAACAAAAATAGACTGAAAACAAAACTACGTGAGTCCAAAGTAATACAACTGATCAATGAGGAGAGCCATCCATTTCCTTTGCATGTCAGAAATAGTGAATCACTTAAAAAGACCATATACAAAGCACCCAAGAGATGCCATGAAAAAATTATATCCCATAACAGATTTAAAAAACACCGCTGAAGATGTGGCATTCCTCTCCAACCAGACAATCTACGAAATTACATAAGTGGCATATTGCAATAAAATTTTGTTCTTCTTGTTACCAAACCCTTTAAAAAGTCTTCACAATGAACATATTTCACGGACTGAGATATTACAAGTATGCTAAGGACATTGCAAAAAGGTGATCTTCATGCCAAAAAATTCCATTGTACAGTGTCAATCATACTATCTTAAAACAATTTTGAATTTATAATAAGAAGCAATCTTTTTGGATTAAATTCCAAAAAGAAACAGGTCATAGAAAGACAGTTCCATTGCAAGGAGGATAAATTCCCTATTTTTTGGATTAAAAGAAACAAATCTTTTTCACAATAAGAAGCAATCTCTGGAGAGGTTAAAGAGGAATGCATAAATATTTATATCACAAACCTATTTTTATTTTTTATTTTTAATTCTCAGGTGACACAACAAGAGTTTCTTAAAAGTTACACCATAAAGATTGATAATATCCTTAGGCTTTTGTTTCCACTTTTTGGCCCCCAGCGGTGGTTGTTAAACAAGGGAGCATATAGAAAATAATTCTCTCCCACAGAAGATGTGATGGAGAACCTGCATTCCATTCTCACCAAAGACACCACAATCCTATAAATAGATTACTCTGTCAAAAAAAAAAAAAGTAAGCACCATTTTCCAGCCCAAACCCAGTAAGCGGTAAACTTACTAGCTAAAATAAGTTAGAACAATTGGATAAAATAAATTCTTAATAAAAATACCAAACATTCTATTCGAAATCTGTGAAGCCACTTCACAGAGCAGAAAAAGATGATTGTTTGTCCCTGAACTTTTAAAACACATCACAGACATTTGACGATATAGCCGTATTACCATTTGATAGTAATTTCTTAATTATTTTGAAAACCATTAAAAAAAAAGAAAAAAAATTTTAAGAAATTAAGGTTTCATCTCAAACTGAAAGTGTTCTCGCTTTCCATGGAAAATTGCCATTTCCACAAGACATCTGAAAAAACTTTTTACCTTAAACAAACTCCATATGTCCGTCATGACTTACTCTGCCTGACTAACCATGCTAGATTCTACAAGTCTCTTGTCCTTTGAAAAAAACTCACCTCTACAAAACGTTTGCAGACAAACAGAAGACTTTTGCAGTGCAACATATCTTTTCTGAGCATTACGAGTTCTATGGTGATTCTGGATAACTGTTGCGGACTTGTTAAGTAGACATGTCCTTTGAGCATCTAACTCAGCCATCTGACCAGCTCTCAAGAATATCTGTGTTTCCCCTATCTGCAAAATTAGCAAAACCATAAATACTTCATTTGAATGTAGAAGAATGTAATGTAATTTCTGGATGAAAGTAATTTCACTTGTTTCATTTCATTCATAGGCAACGGATATATATACATGGGAATCCCTACAATCAAGCCTACAATCAAGCTATACAATCAAGCCTACAATCAAGCCTACAATCAAGCCTACAATCAAGCTATACAATCAAGCCTACAATCAAGCTATACAATATCTTAACACTCCCCCTCAAGCTGGATCATAGATGTTAATCATGCCCAGCTTATTACAAATATAATTAATGCGAGCTCCATTTAAGGCCTTAGTGAAAATATCTCCTAACTGGTCTTCAGTTCTAACATATCCTGGAGTAATGAAATGATCTTCAATCTTTTCACGAATGGTGTGACAATCGATCTCAATATGTTTAGTTCGTTCATGAAACACGGGATTAGAAGCAATGTGAAGAGCAGCTTGGTTGTCACACCATAATGTTACTGGTAATGGGGTTTCGAAACCAACTTCTTTCAATAGTTGGTATATCCATACAATTTCACATACTGAGTTTGCCATAGCTCTGTATTCTGATTCTGCAGTAGATCGAGAAACAATATTTTGCTTCTTGCTCTTCCATGAAACTAGATTCCCTCCTACAAAGACACAATAACCAGTAGTAGATCTCCTATCATCTTTGCACCCTGCATAATCTGCATCAGAATAAACTTCAATCTTAGTGTGTCCATGATACCCATAAAATAATCCACGTCCTGGGGCTCCTTTTAAATAGCAAAGAATTTGTTCTAGGAGTGCCCAATGGTTGACAGTCGGGGAGGACATAAAGCGACTGGCCACACAAACAGAATATGCAATATCGGGGCGAGTCACAGTCAAATAATTCAATTTTCCCACAAGTCTCCTATACTTTTCAGGATCATGAAATGGCTCACTGTCATCCTTTGCAAGCTGTATGTTAGGAGTCATAGGGGTACTTGATGGCTTAGCCCCCATCTTTCCTGTTTCTGTCAATAAGTCAAGAACATACTTTCTTTGGGACAAGAAGACCCCCTTCTTATTTCTCAAAACTTCAACCCCTAAGAAATATTTCAAAGGTCCCAAATCCTTTGTCTGAAACTGTGACTGCAAGAAAGTTTTAAGGCCAGAGATACCAGAACTGTCACTCCCAGTTATCACAATATCATCAACGTATACCACAAGAAGAATGATACCATCCTTAGACTGCCTATAAAATACCGTGTGATCAGATTTGCTTTTCTTCATTCCATATTTCAAAACAACTTGGCTAAACTTGCCAAACCATGCACGAGGGCTCTGCTTCAGACCATATAGCGATTTCTGAAGTCGACATACTTTCCCATACTCCCCCTGAGCAACAAACCCAGGGGGTTGCTCCATATAGACCTCTTCTTGGAGAGTACCATGAAGAAAAGCATTTTTAATATCCAACTGGTGTAGTGGCCAGTTATAAGTGGCAGCCAAGGAGATCAACAAACGAACTGAGGTAAGTTTGGCAACTGGAGAAAAAGTATCGGAATAATCAGCACCATAAGTCTGAGCATATCCTTTCGCAACAAGACGAGCCTTCAACCGAGCCACAGACCCATCAGGGTTGACTTTAATTGTGAACACCCATTTACACCCAATAGCTTTCTTCCCAGCAGGTAAATTCATTAATGTCCAAGTATTGTTATAGTCAAGTGCATTTATCTCTTCCATCATAGCATCACGCCACCCAGGATGGGCCAAAGCTTCATGGACAGTCTTAGGAATGGACACAGAGTCAAGGTTGGCCAAAAAAGAGCAAGAGGTAGAGGATAAATGATCATAAGAAACAACTGAGGCAATAGGATAAGTACAAAGACGTTTACCTTTGCGAAGGGCAATAGGGAGGTCCGGAGAAGCGAAATCAGGATCCGGCAACGAAACAGAAGGTGGAGGGCATGAATCTGAACCTGTAGGCAATGGACGTCGAGTGTAGACATGAACAATTGGTGGCCGAGTGGGTGCCAGAGAAGTTGTAGGAGTACTTGTGGATGGCTGAGAAAAAGGTACAGTGTAGATGAGCAGATCATCATCATCCCTCGAAACATGAGAAGAAGAAGAAGTAGAAAAGAACGGAATGTCTTCTTGGAAGGTAACATCAACAGAAACAAGATAACGCTGAAGAGTAGGAGAGAAACACCTGTATCCCTTTTGGAGACGAGAATAACCAAGGAAAACACATTTAAGAGACTTAGGGTCTAACTTTGTGACCTGGGGTCTAGTGTCCCTGACAAAACAAGTGCTGCCAAAGATACGAGGCTCAATAGGAAATACAGCTGTGGATGGGAACAAAACAGAATATGGAATCTCTCCCCCAAGAACAGAAGATGGCATGCGGTTAATCAAAAAACAAGCTGTGGAGACAGCATCAGCCCAAAGAGGTTTAGGAACATGCATTTGAAACAAAAGAGCTCGAGCAACTTCAAGTAAATGTCGATTCTTACGTTCAGCAACTCTATTTTGGGCGGGTGTGTCAACACACGAGGATTGATGCAAGATACCACGTTGAATCATGTAAGACTGGAAAGGCTCAGAGAGATACTCTTTAGCATTGTCACTCCTCAAGGTTTGAACAGAAATTTTAAATTATGTTTTAATTTCAGTATAGAAAGCACAAAAATGTGAAAAAACTTCAGAGCGACTTTTCATTAAATATAACCAGGTAACACGAGAGTAATCATCAACAAAGGTAACAAAATACTTAAAACCTGCCTTGGCCACAATAGGACAAGGACCCCAAACATTAGAATGAATTAATTCAAAAGGGGACGTAGCCCGTTTATTAACTCGAGACCCTAAGGGAACACGATGGTGTTTGACAAACTGACAGGACTCACAAGGCAAAGATGACAAATGTCGAAATTGGGGATAGAGCTGCTTGAGAACTGGGAGAGACGGATGACCCATTCGACAGTGCAAATCAAAAGGAGAAAGCGAACTAGAACATGCCAAAGATCTTGGTGTCTTAGTATCAAGAGTGTAGAGGCCACCAGACTCATGCCCGCTACCAATAATCTGCTTCGTCGTAAGATCCTGAAAAATACAATGAGTAGGAAAGAATGAGACACTACAATTTAGGGCACGAGTGAGTTTACTAACAGAAATCAGATTAAATGAAAAATTAGGTAAACTCAGTACTGAAGGTAGAGATAAAGATGGGGTCAGGTTAATGGTGCCAGAACCAAGGACACGGGGTGTAGAGCCATCAGCTATAGTCACATGAGACGAATGGACATGAGTATCAAAAGTAGAGAAAAGACTAGGATTACCTGTCATATGGTCTGAGGCACCAGAATCTATAACCCAGCTGGACGATGAAGAGATGAGACATGTGGGGGATTTACATGAATCAGCGAAGGCAGCATTGGGAGTAGAAGTTTTAAGTGATTCTTGATATTGAGTGAACTTGGCAAAGTCATCAGCAGAAACCATAATAGTCTTATCAGCAGATGAGGCAACATGGGCAGATCGTCCTGTCTGATTCTTGTTGAGAAGTTTCTTGCAAGTGCGTTTTGTATGCCCCAACTCATGACAGTAATAGCACTCAACTTCACCAGACTCCTGACTCCGATGTTCTATATTCTTGTTACGATTGTGCGATCCTCCCCATGAACCACCTCGAGATCCACCACGACTAACAAGAGCACTGCTATTATTAGTAGTGATTTGAGAAGGTTGTGAGTTTTCTGTACGAAGAACTCTAGCAAAAACTTCTTGCAAAGGAGAAATTTCAGATGCTGAGAGAATTTGAGATTTTACTGCTTCGAAATCTGAGCGCAAACCTGTCAGGAAACTCATAACTGCCATTTTCTCTCTGAGCTTGCTGAACCTTAATATCAGAACTAAAAGGGAGAAGCATATTTAGTTCTTCATAGGTTTTCTTAAATTCCATGAAATAAGCAGTAAGAGACTTGTCTTGCTGCTCTCCTCGATAAAATGACTTACATACCTCGTAGATGCGAGATATGTTTCCTCGTCCAGAATACAAAAAATCCAAATATTCCATTAATTCTTTCACAAATTCACAATGGTTAATCAAACCGAGTACCTCTATGTCAATAGAGTTCCGAATTTGCAAGAATAGTCTCGCATCATCACGCAACCACGCTTTTCGAGTGTCGTCACTAGGGGGATCAGAGATGAGATGATCATCCTTGTCAATGCTCCGCAAATATACGCGAATGGTTTTACTCCAATCTAAATAGTTGGAGCCATTGAGTTTGTGTTCGGTAATCTTCGTCATCACAGGGACGACCTCAGCCATAACTGTAGTTTTACTGTCTGCCATAGGTGGGAAGAGTACACAGCACACAAACACAACCAAAAATAAATGGATTCAGCCTAAAACAGTAAACCAAAGAGAACCAAACCAAACTAGAAGGTCAAACAGCAGGGAAGACGCCGGAAAGGACAGGAAGTCGCCGGAAAACGGACGAAAACGCCGATGAAACAAAACGGAGAGGAAGACGACGTCAGACGCGCCCTCACGCGCCGGCGCGTGGATCCGCTGGCAGAAAGAACGAGTGGCGCGTGGAGGTCACACGCGCCGCCGATGGCTTCCGGACTCTCGGGGTCCGCCGGCCGGGGAAGTCTAAACGTTGTTGGGGGGGTGGTGAGAACCAACAACCACCGTAGAGGGTTGGGCTCTTCTCACGCACACACAAGCAGTACCGAGAACGCCAACAGCCTCTGATACCATGTAATGTAATTTCTGGATGAAAGTAATTTCACTTGTTTCATTTCATTCATAGGCAACGGATATATATACATGGGAATCCCTACAATCAAGCCTACAATCAAGCTATACAATCAAGCCTACAATCAAGCCTACAATCAAGCTATACAATCAAGCCTACAATCAAGCCTACAATCAAGCTATACAATCAAGCCTATAATCAAGCCTACAATCAAGCTATACAATATCTTAACAAAGAACATTCTGTGACTGCAACAAAAAAATCTAGGCAACAGGAGTCAGAATATGCATCTTAGTCCAATATCAAAAACAGTTCACGCATTTCATAATGCAAGAGAATTAAAAAAAAAGAAAAAATTTTACATACAATAAAATTCCAGTTCTACCTGATAACCTGTGAGGCCAATCTTCTCCAAAATCTTTTTACATGCTTCCTTCTCATCAAAGCTACTTACATGTTGATTGTTTTCAAGATGAGAAACCGAGTAAATATCAGAATAGAAAGCAGTGACAATGCATCAAGACAAGCTGGTAAAAAGTTCACATAACCAAAAGTGGTTTAAGGTATACTTACTTCCCTTTGAGAACCTCCGGAGCAAGAATAACCAGTCGAGTTAAAAATTCATGAAAGGGCTTGTGAGTTGGAAATCCGGCACATTTAATTCGTACTGCTTCAAGAACACCCTACATCATCAACAATAAGCATCAATTGCACAAGCAAAGGTCTAAAGCAAATATGATCCAACTTCATTCCAATTTATACTTACACCGCAACGTAGTTGTTGGATGACATTCATATTCTCAAATATGGCAGGTTTCAATTGAGTATTTGGCTTCAAACATCTAATATAGTGGGGATCTGTGGATTTCAGCGTATCCATCAATTGTTGTAATTGTAGCTACACAGATTAGATACAACAGAAATCATCATTCAGTAGTTCTAGCCTTCTAGGGCATTTCAGATAATATATTTCCTTCTGACAAGGCAAAGAACCATATAATAGATACCCTAAAGCGAGCACCAATAGAAGCAAACTTCGAAGATTTGGCTGTCTCCTCAGAAAGTGGAGGGAAAAGGTCTGCTACAAAAGAACATTTGGAAGAACTAAGCATGTCTTGATGTTCAGGGACAACATAGTCTTTGTTTTTGTCAAGAAACTGTTCAGACTGGTACTGAACCTGAAAAAAAGTGCATAAACAACTATTAACAAAAACCCAATTGCCAAAACAATAAACCATGTAACGATGTTGAAGAATCAAACTTGCCTCCCCAGCATAATGAACAATGGTAAAATCTGAACGAGACAATTTTGGCTTGATAAAGCGTTTGTTATCTTTGAATGTCTGATAAAGCTTTTGTGCAAATGTTTCATGAGTTGACTTTGGAAACATACTGCAAAAAGACAATCACCATGTCACTAAGAGAAATGAGTCACTTTTAGGAAAATATAAAATAAAATAATAATAATAGTAATAATAATAAAATATAAAAATTGAAGAAAACTAAGATGCTGCCTACATGCTGCCGTCCTTTGAGGTTGATAGAAGGATTTGGAGCCTAGATCCTTCAGGTTATTATACTTGTTCATCTTTTTTTTAATTTCTTGGTTCAAAAACCAAACACTTCCTCTTTTTTCTTTGTCTACAACTATTGGAAAAGCCAAAACTCCTCCAATGCCTTTGTTTGGACATTGGTACGTAATAGGATTAACACGAATGATTTGCTTCAAGTTTAGGCCAACCAAGGCATTATGATGTGATTGTGATGTGTTTCATGATCTCAAAGACAAATAACCACCTTTTTCTACACTTGGAGGTGGCATAGTATATCTGGAACAAGTTCTTTGGTATTTTCGACGAGAGATGTGTGCCTAGTGGATCTTAGTACATTTTTAAGCATAAAAAATGTGGGCTTCCGGAGATAAAAGGAGAATAAAATTCTGTGGAAGTGTGCTGTCTATGCCAATTTATGGTGTATTTGGCTAGTGTTGAGTTGTACATAGTTTTGTATTGAGTGTATATAGGTGTTTAAGTCCCACATCGCTTAAACTAGTACAATAGTAGTCTCTCTAGTATGCCTCCACTTATGGCAGTAGTTACACCTAGGACAATTCCCACGATTACCTCTGCGATCTCCACTCTGATCTTGAACTCAAGAGGCCAGAGCTGAATTATTTGTGATGGAAGTCCCATGTGTAGCAGATACAGAAACGGATGACACATGAAGAAGACGGGAGAAAACTTCATCCATAGAAGGCACAATGGGACTAGCCAATATTTGATCACGAATTGGAGCAAGTTCAGGACTGAGAGTAGCAAGAATGCAAACCAGGAAAAATCTGTCTCTTTGAGCCAAATCCTCCTTGGCAGACCAACCAGCAGGAAGAAGAGAATTATACTCATTCTTAAGTGATGTCCATTTTCCCAGAAAATTAGTAATAGGCATATCTGATTGCCTCAAATTAAGCAAACTAGATAACACAGAACAGCGACGCTGGATGTCATTAGTATAGAGAGCCTTTTCCTAATTCCATACATCATAAAGATTCGTCTAGCTATTATATATGGGGCGAAGAGAAGGATCAATGGATTGCCACAACAAACTTTACAATAAAGCATCAACTCTCTGCCAAGTATCCTTATCAGTTTGCACATCATCTAGTTTGGTGGTCAAATGCCCTTTTAAGCCTTGACCCATACACCAGAGTTCCACAGCCTTAGACCAAGAGATATAATTGGAACTCTCCATTATTATTATTATTATTATTTTTTGTAGCAATAGCAAGAGATGGGGACAAAATACTTGAGAAAGGATTAGTTCTAGCCATACTTGGATTGAAGGTAGCCCTAAGAAACTCAAAAACAAGGAAAAAACTTGAGAAACTCAAGGAAACTCAAAGATATTTGAGAAGTTGAGAAGAAAAGAGATAAAAAAAGGTCAGACAGTAGTGGTGGCCGGCAATGAAAAAGGACGTCACTTCAGGGTTTGTCCGATCGGACCCCTCTGAGCCTTGATCAGTGGTGCATGTCACCTAAACCGGCTTGAAAAAGGGAGATTGGCGTTCAAAAGGGTGACAGCGTGTGACGGTGCGTGATACAGTCAACGGCCGCGAGCTTCCGAGGATATGACGCCGGAGAGGAGACGAACACCATGGTGAGGTCAAATTTGGGATCTGACACTAACAAGGACACCACCCAGCGCTGACAGCCGCAGATCTAGGGTTTGGACATTGTTTGGCTTAGATCTGTGCCAAGGATTCAGATGAAAAGGAAAAAAGATCTTTATTTGAATACCCTTGATTAGCCAATTTTTCAGAAATTCTGTTTCGGATACTAAAAAGGCTCTGATACCATGTGAAATTAGAGAGAAAAGAAAGGAGAAAACCCTTTTTGGAGAATAATTTCTATGTATATTCAAATGCATACATTGTACATATATATATACACACACACGTGAGAGAGACTACTATTAAACTAGTCTAAGCGGTGTCGGACTTAAACACCTATATACACTCAATACAAAACTATGTACAACTCAACAGCTAGAAAGAAATGCTAGTCTTTAGTCAGCACTTTTTTCCACCGCATCTACTTTGGGGAAGGATAATACTTATGTCCTCCTTGTGGGTTTCTGCTGAGGGTTTATTTATGGGAGTGTCACTTATGGATCTTCAAAGAGATTGGAAGGCTCTCTAGAGTTAATACTGAAACTTTAGGTTATGGTCTTTTGTTTTTGGGAGGACTCCTTGTCCTCAATCCTTGTATTGCCCTGTCTGTTTTTCTTTTTCTCATTAATAAATTCTTTTTCTGCTATCCAAAAAAAAAAAAGGGCTGCCTACAAACAGTTTTGCAGGATATCAATAATGGCTTTGACAGGACAGCCAGCCACCATAAAATTGTTCATATTTTTTCCACTGTTTGTTTACCAAATACTAAGCAATTCAGAGACCCAAACTTATCCATCCTTTGATGCAAAACAGGAGAGGGGGAAAGGAGGGAGAAGCAGAACTGATAGACAACAGTTCAGAAAAGGGACTAAAATGCAGAAAAACCAGTGATGGATTCAACCAGAGATAAGTATCTCCTCAACCAGAGAGTATTCTCCTTCAGGTATCAGCTAAGTGTGTAAAACGACAATGTCCTACCATGTCACAAACCCTACTCTTAACATCTCACCCTTGACACATCACCCCCCTAATATTCTCACTCCTATCTAACACACGCCACAAACTGCAATACAAAGGCACCACAAAGCCACTAACCAAAATACACACAGCATAACAGAAATGTCAGACTCTACAATTACCCTTTTACCCTCCTAGAATACACCTTCCAGGCTAAAGGCTTATACAGCATCACATCTCTTTCCCTATTCACTTCACGGTCTCTCCTAAGAAAACTGTTTATTTCAAATTACTAATATAAGCTGCTTCAATCATATAGAAAACTCCTTTATGTAGAAAGCCAAGATTTCAAAGATAGAAAAGAAAAAATATATATATACATAAAACAAGTTCCAAAGTGAAGTTATTAAGCTAATAATTCCCACGTGTAATAAATAAGCTAGGTGCAATTATTAAGATAGAATTCCAAAATAACTAAATAGTTTAATATTTCCTAGACTATTTAATTGCCTTTATTTAATTATCCATGCCATTGACCATATTATTCCAAATATCTTTTCTCCATTCTTCATCAATCTCCCCTGGTTGGAGAAAACTTGAGCTCAAGTTTTGAAGTGTGAAAGCAATAGAAAATTCCATCTTGAAGCATTAGGTCAAGCAATGAGCAAGACTGAAAGAAGGGAGAACAAAAGCAATTTTGGACAGCCCAACCTTATCTTGAACAACAAATTCGACATGACATAGCACATCAGTTGGTTGATCTGGAAATTGAATTTCTACCTCTTAAAGTTTATTTCCTCCAATCTCATCATCGTCAAAAGCAATCTCCAACTGTTCTTCAGAATCTTCATGTTCCTCATATCTTTCCTAATCTTCTTCAAAGTCTATCGTAACATCGTTACCAACTTACCATCCTCATCAATGTTAAATGGGTAATCTAGGCAGTCCACTAGTATGACATTGGACTCTTCTTTGACAACTTCCTTTATTGCTTCATAATTTTGACAATATTTTTCTTGCTCAATTTTGGAAGGAACTTGAGTTTCACCTTGAAATTTTATGCAAGAGTACTCAGAAAAATCTTCCACATTATCACTAATAATTTGCCTTGCTAGCAAGCCAATAGCATTCATGATTTCCTCAAAAGGTCAATCCATATACTCAAAATGTCAGTTAATATACCCAAAATATCGGTCCACATATTCTTTAGTAATCTTCTGTTCATTAGAAAATTTGTCCAAGATAGTTTGGTAATTTTGAATGAGTAGTTCCATAGCTAACTTGGCAATTCAGGAGCCAAAGTAAACATAAACTAACCCCAATTACTTCTTGATGGCTATGGTTGTAACCTAGGTTGAAAGATGGTGAAAATCAAGTGAAAAAATGGCAAAGAAAATGAAGTTGGCTCATTGGCATTTGCAAGTGCTTAAAGGCCACACGCAAGGAGGTTTGCTGGTGAGTGAAAGTGTGTGTGGCCATCTCTAATGATGGGCTTCTAGGAATTGACCAGTTAGGGGCCGGCAAAGGCAATAGTAAGGTTAGATTTTCGATTTGGTGACTAGAGGTGGGTGAATGGGCTTAGAAAGTAGCGAAATCAAGGGTTTTGGTGGATGTCCTATGAAGTTTAAGTAGTTTTAAGGTTGCAAGGAATGTGGTTGCTTTGATTTGATACCAAATTGAAGTAGAACAGGAGAGGGGAAAAGGGAAAAGAGGGAGAAATAGGGAGAAGAAGGAAAGGAGGGAGAAAGGAGGAGGGTGAGGCAAAACACTGTTTATATCAAACCACTAATATAAGATGCTTTAACCATATAAATAACTCCTCTATATAGGGAGCCAAGTTTTCAAAGATAGAAAAGAAACAGATACATACAACAAGTTCCAAAGTGAAGTTAATAAGCTAATAGTTTCTAGGAACATTCCTTAAGATAGAATTCCAAAATTCTGTTTCAAAGAAAAATTTATTAGAGAAAAGAAGGGATTACAACTGGAAAAGGAAAGAAAATACAAGTGAAAGAGGAGAACAAGGGATCCTCCTAGAATTGAACATACAAAAGAACCCAAACCACAAAACTAAACAAGTTAAACTAATGCAGCAGTGCCTTATTTGAGAGAGAGACACCCTCAAAGAAACCGTTAGCAGAGACCCAAAAAGAAACAACAAACAAATTCTATCCCAGAGCATGTGAGAAGGAAGAAACTAGTTCTTGAAAATTCTTGCATTTCTTTCACACCACAGACACCACAGCACGGCAAACACTGCAGCTTTCCACAAAGCTTTATTCTCCTTTTTCCTTGCAAAACCCCTGAAGTTAGTGGATATGAATACATCAAGACCAACAAGGTTAACATAGCTATACTCGAAGAAGCCAAATAATCTGTTCAAGATTCCCCAAGCAACTTCATAGTGAAGAAAAAGATGGTTGTTCCCTTCCGTATATTTAAAGCACCTCACACAAACATTAAGGAATAAGGCCTTATAAGGCCACCTAGTCTAAAGCACATATTAATTCTATTAAGCACTGCTATCCAAACAAAAGCCTTCACCTTAGATGGCACCTTTAACTTCCAAAAAGACTTTTTGAGAGAAAAGGAGGAATGTGAACCACAAGTCAAAAAATTAAAGAAGAACATGAGTAGGAGCCTGAGGAGTCTAACTTCCATGCCTCTTGCTAGGTAAGGAAGAGAAGATAGAATTTCAAAATAACTAAATAGTCTAATATTTCCTAGATTTCCATTTCCTAGAATATCTTTTTTTTTTATAGAAAAAGAAGTATTATTACTGAGAAGAGAGAGATGCAAAGGAAAAAAAGATAAAAAAAAAAAAGGAGGACAAAAGGTCCTCCAATGAAAAAATAGCTGAAACAAAAAACGTCCCCTCAAAGGCCAAAAAACAAGACTAATACAACAAAGCCCTCCAATCCCTATAAACATCATAGAAAGGCACCCCTTTAAACATCCCGTTAGCCAAAACCCAAAGAGAAGCAACAAAGCAAATACGATCCCACAACAAGTGAGGAGGCAAAGACCGGTCATTAAAAACTCTGACATTTCTTTTCATCCAGATACACCACACAATCGCAAACATAACTGCTTTCCACAAAATTTTGTTCTCCTTCCTATAACCAAAGCCACTAAAATTAGTGATAACAAGAGTACCAAGGTCACCGGGGCAAACCCAATACTCATCAAAGAGACTTGACACTAAAATTCTCGCAATGTAAGAACAGATGGTTATTAGTCTCAGAATTCCTCATACACATCACACAAATATTAGAAGATAAAGCCTTAAAAGGTCGCCTAACTTGACGCAGATCATTAGTATTAATTCTATTGAAAACTGCAGTCCACAAAAAACCCTTAACCTTTAAAGGCACCTTAATTTTCCAGAAAGATCTTTTAAAGTACGAAACAAGAAGTGGATTTCGGATCAAAAAAGTGAGAAAAGAAGCAAAGTGTATAATCCTGAGGAATCCAACTTCCACAATCTCTTATCAAGAAAAGAGGAAAAGCGGAACGGAGCCAAAGTGTCCAGCAACGATGAAAGGTCATCCACAAGTCTATCGCTTACATTTCTAGAAAATATGGAAGTTCCAACAAAATTAGTCCCCTTGCAAACAAAAGAAAGTAACAATGGGAGCGTTATGTAAAGAGAACAAAGAAAAGAGGCAAGGGAACCTTTCTTTAAAGGGGATATGACCAATCCAACAATCCTCCCAAAAGCGAAAACGAGAGCCATCACCAACATGCAAAGCAACAAATGGGAAAAAGAAAGGTATACCTGAGAAATCGCCTTCCAAGGACTTGCGTGCGTAACAACACCCCCGGAACCAGCATCCCAACCATTCCGATGAAGCCCAAACTTGGCCTTGATCACCTTATGGCATAGAGAGTTAGGCTCAAGAAGGAACCTCCATAACCACTTAGCCAAGACCCAAACCCCCATCTTCCTTCGATCTACAGCAAATCTCCCAGCTAACCAAATGATTCCTTTTTCTTTCCCCTCCATCAGATCATAAAAAATCCCTCATAATTTTCTTGATCCTACGAGCCACTCTAATTGAAATCTTGAATAAGGACAGAAAATACAGAGGCATACTAGATAAAGATGTCTGAACTAAGGCAATTCTCCCCCCTAGAGAAAAATAGGAACCTTTCCAACTATCTAACTTACGAGAAATTCTTTGTATCAATGGGTCCCAAAAAGAGTCCGCACACGGGTTACCACCAAAAGGAACACCTAAATAAGATAGAGGCCAATTTAGAACTGCACAACATGCAATCTCAGCTAAGTCATCAAGATATTCATCCTGAATATTAATACCAGCTAGACCACTCTTTCTTAAGTTAACACGGAGCCTCGAAACCAACTCAAAAATCTGAAGCAACGAAAGCACACTGAGAAAGATTTCCTTATCATTAGGCATGAAAAGAATAGTATCATCTGCAAACTGCAAATGAGACACGTCACAACCATTACCCCCAACCGACAAACCTCTAAGAACCCCTTTATCAGAACCCTTTCTCAACATACAGCTTAAGACATCAACCACCAGAGTAAAAAAGAAGAAGGACAAAGGGTCACCTTATCTAATACCACGTTGCCCCTTAAACCAAACTTTAGACTGCCCATTAATAATAACCAAAAAGGCCACAGAAGAGAAACAACTTCTCATCCAACGCCTCCATCTATCACCAAAACTCTTACGACAAAAGACCCAGCCAAGAAATCCCAATTAACCATATCATAAGCCTTCTCGAAGTCCATTTTAAACACAAGACCCTTTTGCTTTCTACGCTTGACATCCTCAACTAATTCATTAGCAATCAAGCTAGCATCAAGAATTTGACGCTCAGCAATGAAAGCACTTTGATTCTCGAAGATAGAGTCTCCAATAACCTCACCCAGCCTCACAGAAAGCACTTTGGCGATGATCTTGTAAACATTAGTAACCAAGCTAATAAGCCCAAAATGCCTCACCTTAATAGACCTATCTTTTTTGGGAATAAGGACAATGAAGGTAGACTTCATAATAGTCGGTAAACGACCAATATGAAAAAATTCATCAAAAACCTTCATCAAATCATCCTTCACAACAGACCAACAGGCTTGAAAGAAAGCCAAATTAAACCCATTAGGCCAAAGAGCCTTATCCTTGTTCATCTTCCAAATAGCACTTCTAACTTCTTCTTCCTCGAAAGGTCTCTCAACCCAGTTCCCCTTAGGACCGTTTATAGGAGACTAGTCCAATCCTTCAATCCTTGGCCTCTCATGCATCTCCTCGGTAAATAGCTTTTTGAAAAAGCTAGTCACCTCTTCAGAAATCGCCTCATTTTTCCTAACAGTAGTGCCATCATCCACCTCTAATTCGTTAATAAAGCTCCTCTTCCTCTTCCCATTGACCACCTTGAGAAAGAAGCTAGAAATCACATAACCCTCTCTAGCCCATTTAACTCTACTCTTCTGACGTCAACTCATCTCTTCTTTCTTACAAATAACATCCAAAGCATTCCTAAGCGTCACCTTACGAACAACAAGATCCTTATCTAATCCACCCTGGCTCTCTAGTTTGTCGAGAGCATCCAACTCTTTAAGTGCATTTTTATTTTGAATTCTAATGTCCCCAAACACTTCTAGGTTTCAAACTTTCAACTTCTCCTTCACATATTTCAACTTCTTCATAAACTTAAAACCCTGCCATCCAGAAACCGAGCATTCTGACCACCAATTCTCCACATTGCTTAGAAAAGACTATGCTGCAACCACATGTTTTCAAATCTAAAAGCGGTAAGACCCCATTTAACTCTACTAGACTCTAGGATAATAGGGAAATGGTCAGAGACTAGACGAGAGCCCACCTCTTGGATAGGATCAGGGAAAAAATCTCTCATTCAGGGGTGATCAAAAATCTGTCAAGGCGAGAAGAAACAATCCTATCCCTGTTAACAGACCAAGTAAATTGGGCATTGGAAAGAGGAAGGTCCTTTAGACCACAATCCCTAATAAAATTATCAAATCCTCTCATACTAGTATTAAACCTAGACCTTCCTAATTTTTCAACAGGAAAACGCACAACATTGAAATCGCCCCCAACACACCAATGAGGATTGCAAAAGCCGTGAACATAAGACAACTCTTCCCATAAGGAACCCTTCAATCTAGGATTCATCGGGCCGTAAACATCAGCAACCCACCAATAGCCTTTATCCTTGAAATCCAATAAGACCGAAAGGGAAAAAGCACCCACTAACACATCGACTTTAGAGGCAACCCTAGTGTCCCAAATAGCCATGAGACCACCTGAAGCACCTGAAGAAGGCAAAAAATCCCAATCTTTATACCTAATATCCCACAAACTATGCACAAGAAATCTGTCCACCTCCCCTAATTTAGTTTCTTGGATCAAAACAATGTCTGGTTCAACCCGCCTAAAAAGCTCTTTCACCTTATTTCCTTTAAGTGGATTACCAAGACCATTGACATTCCAACTTAAGATCTTCATAAAATAACTGACTTACCCTTCCCTTTCTTGAGATTTCCATAGTTAATCGAGCAAGTCAACCTTTTCAACTCGCACTCAACTCTTTTCTTCTTCCTCTCATAGGTCCTAGGCATCAATTGCACTTTAACCTCATTTCCAATATTATCTTTCAACTTAAAGTTAAGAGCTTCAATCAAAGCTTGTGGGTCACAGTTGTCTTTTTCACACCCTAATTGACGTAAGTGAAAAAAAAGGTCCCTTTGGCTCCTCACTCTCCCTTATAGCATAAGAAGATTTGTTTGGCTCCGGTAAAGGAAGAATACCTTCTCGAGAAGTGTCATTATGCACAACAATCCCTACAAGGCCAAAGCGAGACATACCAACATCATTAATATTAGAATTAGAAATAATAAGATGGGAGGAATCAATATACATTTCTAGGAATAGAAGCGGATAATAAAGGTGCCCCTGAATCAATAGCAGTCTTCAAAAAATTATCACTGGTCTGCCCCAAATCACAATGGCTATTAGGGGCATCATCATCCTTATTTTGTGAGAAAAGTCGATAAACATCCTCCAGCCCATCATGGACACTCCTTGACATTAAATTGTTGCTCAAATTGATCAATGAGCAAACCTTCACCACTGTCAAAATCAGAAAGCGATATATCTTCATCAGAATAGGTCATTTCTTCCCCACCAGAAGAAACTTCAATGTCACTTGAGACTGAGGCTGGAACATGCTCATTTGGAATTTCCATGACAGGCTTGTCATTAGAAAAAAATTTAGATTCAGTCTCCCTTTCAAGATTCCCCCCTCTTTTGACGTTAAAGGCCTCTTGAACACCATCCCCCTTGCAAAAAGTCGCGTCTAGGGGTGATTGCAAAACCCCTTCACCTTCGTCGGCAGACTGCCGGCCAATGGGCCTCGTCGGCGGCCTCCCTCGAGTTTT
Organism: Biancaea sappan; assembly: GCA_037074585.1. NCBI lineage: Eukaryota > Viridiplantae > Streptophyta > Magnoliopsida > Fabales > Fabaceae > Biancaea > Biancaea sappan. Next base: position 47,364,394 of record CM073496.1, on the reverse strand, counting down.
GGTTGACCATCGATGGGTTCTGTGGATAAAACTCCCTCAACAACCTTCTTCCGCAACTGGGTCGAAGGATTCTCGAAGTGCCCTCTCTGCACACGAAGTAAAGAGACGTCAATGGCCGGCGAACGGCCAAGTGAAGGCGCCGATGACTCCTCCAGCACCCCATGGTGGCCGTCAAACGGATCTGTCCTAACCCGGACACCCACAACCGGCTGCAGCTCTTGGGAAGGCTTGGATAACGTGTGCGAAATTGGTTAGGTGACCCTAACCCGAACCCGAATGTTGGGTCGAGTTTCCCCCAGAGGACCAACCCGTCTTTGCCCAGAGGACCTTATGGGCAGCACCGGGGTTCCACCATGCATGCTCCCCTCTGTTTGGACCTTGGGCCTTCTTCCTAGCATTGACAGATATTTCATCTGTCCATATAGGCCTTCTTCTTGGGTCACGAATTCCAACCCTATTTTCCTTTCCTTCAAGACCCTTAGCCCATCTATTTATTCTAATTAAGGTCCAACTAACACGCCTGCTCCCATCTCTAAGCACCTCAATCCATAGAGTTTTTTTAAAATTAGGTCCCACATCAGCCTCCTTAGATCTTTCTCCTTAAATGTTGTCTCATCAGCATGGTTATTAGTATTGTATGTATCGTGCGAAACTAATCGCGATACGCTCCAAATCCTACATCAAACGATGCGAATCGTGAAGAGAATCGTTTTTTAGCTATGAATCGCTTCTGAATCGCGATGCATACAAGAATCGCACGAAACGGGCACGCGATCGAGGAAGATGAAGACACGGATAGAGGAGAAGTTGCGGATGCCATAGACGAAGTCGACGAGCACGATCTTGAAGAGCCCCCCTCGATCCCCTTGGGAAAGCTTCATCGGCGTTGTTTGAGTTGGCGTCGTGGATGTAAGAGCAGTCGCGATGCCTCGGACGAAGACGCACACGACGAATGAATCCTTGAGGGAGAAGACCAGATGACGCACCGTAAAGAGGAGAGAGTGTCGTGGCCTATTTGGCATTTTTTTTGTTAAAGTAAATAAATTATATTAAGCTAAGTACATTTTTTTTTAATTAAATGAGATAGGAACCTAAATCAGAATAGCAACAGACAACCATAGTCTTTGCTTTGTGTCCTATGTGCCATCTTATTTATTTTTTTTAATTTATGAATTAGATTTTGAATTATTTTAAAGTTTATATATTATATGTCAACTTATTATTTTTTGCTTATGTAACTTATTTTTACTTAAAAAGGTCATATTTTTATTATCATGTATCTTACGATTCATAATGAGATTTGATTCACGATTCAAAAAAAAGGTCTTTCGATTCACAATTCGAATCTCGATTTGATAACCGTGCTCATCAGATCTCTTTTCTGGATTTTTGTCAAAGCCTTTAATTTCTGACTCAATGTTCCCTAAGACACTCCCTCTGATAGCCGGCGAAAGTCCCTTGGTGATTGGACTTAAAGAAACGGTGCCTGAGGAAGAAGAGCCATTCCAAGAGTCCCCTGCAAATCCACCATAGCCATGGACATTGCCCTCTACAGTCTCACCCATCTTCCTTCTAACAGCATCAGTGAAAGAGTGACTCATATCAATAAGGGACTTTGAAGCTACTGGCATAGCATCACCCTTTCCTTTCACATCATGAGCAACATCTGAGAACAGCAAATCATCAAGAGCCCTGCCGAAAGAGTGCCATCCCTTGCCTCCCCATCCCTTGAGGATCAGCACGGAGACCCTCCTTCCCTCTTGAAAGAACTCTATGACGATACGAAACTCCCTCGTAAAGTTCTTCCAAACCTCAGCGAGGAAAAACTTGTTCTTCTCCCTACACCTTTTCACATTTGCTCCCTTCCAACTTCCTACTAGCGAATCCTGCAATAAAGCACATAACCAACAAGCCTATCCCAAAATTATAGAAAAAAGGAAACCCCTTCCTGATTCAGTAATGGTGCATTTGAGAGAGTCCACTGTTTGCTCCACCACTAGATCAAAAGACTTGGCTTCAATAGCTAGATGCCTTAATCCCATACTCAAGAAACAAAATACAAAATACTTTTTGAAATTTAAAGCACAACAAAATGCAAATTAATCATGCCATAAAAAAGGGTTACTAATTCATTGATGATTCTCTACCAGTGGGGTAGAGAGATTCCTACCATTTCCTAGAATATCTACCATTTCCTAGAATATCTACTTTGCCTTAATTTAAATACTCATGTCATGGACCATATTATTCCAAATATCTCTTCTCCATTCTGCATCATCCTTTCTACCTGAAATCATAAGAAAGAATATTGAAAGTTGATCTTTGTAGTGCTATCAATTTATCACATTACATTAATTGTAAATAACTTTAATTAACAACTACTTAAAACAGCACACATCAGTTCAAATCTTTGGAACGGCAAATGACTCAATCAAGCACTCGAATTGGCAAATTCTATATCATATAAAGTTTATTAACACAATAACTAATTTAGCTCCAGCCAGAGCCCAATTACAATCTTTCTCTTTTCTAGTCACAAGTTCAAATACACAAAGTAATACAACAAGAACAAAGGAATTTCAACATACCATGCCTCATCAAGCAGAGAAATGATTCCACCTGGTTTCTGCAAAACAACACAACTATTTAGATATGCTTGATATAACATTATGAAAACAGCCAGATTTTTTTCTGAAAAAATAACTTCATTGAATAGAAGAGAGAAAACAGAAATTACAAGCACAGAGGACAAGACATAAAACAAGAAAGAAGAAATAGAGGAAAAAACAAAAGATAGGAAGCAAGACTTCTTAATACAAGAGAGCCTTCCAATCCATTTGAAATTCCACTGGAGAGACCAGCCTAAACAAGCCATTAGCTAAAACACACATGGAACATAAAAAGATAATCCTTTCCCACAGAAGATGAGGGGGAAGAAAACTCCAATGAAAAACTCTCAAATTTCATTCTAACCTGATGCATCATAAGCCTACAAAACTACACACTACCATAGAGTTTTGTGCCCCTTACGCCTCCCAAACCATGAGAACATCATGGCTAAACAATTTCATAACTACTTTTGACATACCAAGCACTTATCAAAGAAATCAAGATATTTATTCCAAATCTGACAAGCAACTTCACAATGCAAAAAAAACAATGGTATTTTTTTTTATCGAAAAATAAATGTTATTGAAGAAAAAGAAGGATACAAAGGGTACAATACCCCTCCTGAATATTAATACCAGCTAAAACACTCTTGCCTAAGTTAACATGAAGCCCCGAAACCAATTCAAAGACCTGTAAAAGTGAAAGCAACAACAACAACAACTACAAGCCTTATTCCATTAGGTGGAGTCGGCTATATGAATCACACGACGTCATTGAGCTCTATCAATGACCAACTCTTTAAATATCTCATTTATTCGAAGATCTCGTTCAATGACTTCTCTAAATGTTCTTCTAGGTCTTCCTCGACCTTTTTTTCACAGGACTCCATACCATTTGCTCAACCCTCCTTACTGGCGCCTCCAACTGTCTTCTTTGAACATGTCCAAATCACCTTAAACGATTTTCTACTAGCTTATCCTCAATAGGTGTCACTCTAACTCTACCTCGTATATAATCATTATAGATCATATCTCATATTGTATGACTATACATCCATCTCAACATTCTCATATCTACTACCCCAATTTTTTATTCTTGTTATCTTTTCAATGCCCAACATTCACTCCATAATATTGCTGGTCTTATAGCAATATAATAAAACTTCCCTTTGAGCTTATCAAGTACTTTCCAGTCATAAACAATTCCTGATGCCTTTCTCCATTTCAACCATGCAGCTTGTATACTGTGCGTAACATCTCCATTAATTTCACCATCATCTTGTATAACTGATCCCAGATACCTAAACTTTGACACTTGTGGTATAACCTGGTCTCTAATTTTCACCTCCAACTCATTTCTAGCTTGCTGCTTGTTAAACTTGCAATGCATATATTTTTCTTCCTCCTGCTTAGACGAAAACTCTTCGATTCCAAAGTACCTCTCAATAACTCAAGTTTGGAGTTAATTTCTTCCCCTGACTCCGCCATGAAGACTAAATCATCTGCAAAAAGCATGCATTTGGAGATTTCTTTTTAGATGTTCTCGAACAGAACGTCTAAAACAAGATCAAACAAATAAAGGCTCAAAGATGATCCCTAATGCAGGTTAATCTTAATAAGAAAGTCTTTTGTCTCCCCTCCAAACATTCTCAAACTAGTTGTTAACCCCTCATACGTATCTCTTATAGCTCTAATATACGCAACACAAACACCTTTCTTTTCCATGGCTTTCTACAACACTTCTCTTGATACTCAATCATAATCTTTTTCCAAATCAATAAAAGCTTTATGCAAGTCTTTTTGTTTACTCCGTACTTTTCCATCAACCCTCTTAGTAGATAAATAGTTTCCATAATAGACCGCCCTGACATAAATCTAAACAGATTCTCGGATATACTCGTCTCAAATCTTAACCTGTGTTCGATCATTTTTTCCCCATAATTTCATAGTGTGACTTATAAGTTTAATCCGTCAATAGTTTGCGCAGTTCTAGATATCCCTTTTATTTTTGTATATAGGCACTAAATGCTTCTTATCCATTACTCAGGCATTTTCTTAGACATTAAAATCTCATTAAATAGTTTAGTTAGCCAGATAATACCCTCCTCCCCTAAACGCTTCCAAACTTTGATAGGAATACCATCAAGACCAATGGCTTTACCATTATTTATTTTCCTAAAAGCTTCTTTAACCTCACCAACACTAATCTTGCGATAATAAACCAAATTTTGTTTGCCCTCTTGGGTTTTTAAATCTTTCATATCACTAGTTGATCCTACTAAGTCATTAAAAAGCTTGTGAAAGTAACCCTTCCATCAGTTTTTAATGTCTCTATCTGTAATCAAAACTTTTCCTTCTTCATCCTTAACACATTTTACTTGATCCAAATCTCTAGATTTCCTTTCTCTATTCTTTGCAATTTTGTAAATCTTTTATTCCCCATTTTTCGTTCTTAAGTCCTTGTAAAACTCTTCAAACGCTTTAGATCGTGTTTCACTTATTGCTTTTTAGTCTCCTTATTAGCCTCCTGATACTTTTCGCAATTTTCCATGTTATTACACAAATGTATAGCTTTAAAGAATTCTCTTTTATGTTTGACCTTCTCTTGAACGCTCTCATTCTACCACCAAAATTTATTCTCTCTTGGTCCAAAGCAACCTTCCTAACCCTCTTAGTCATTTCATTCCATATGATGTTAACATTTTCTTGTTACTCCCAGGCTCCTTCCTCCAACAATTTCATTCCACCTGTAAAAGTGAAAGCACATGAAGAAAATTCTCTCTATTATTAGGCACTAAAAGGATAGTATCATCTGCAAACTGCAAATAAGACACTTCACACCCATTAATCCCAATCATCAAGCCTCAAACAACCCCTCTATCAAAACCGCTTCTCAACATATGAATTAAAACATCAACAAGGGTAAAAAGAAAAGAAGACAAAGGATCACCCTGCCTAACCCCACATTGCCCCTTAAACCACTCTTTAGATTGACCATTAACAATAACCGATGTAATTTCAGAGAATTTCTCTTGTATTATTTCATTCATAGGCAACGGATATATATACATGAGAATCATAAAAATAATCCCTACAATCAAGCTATACAATCCCTACAATCAAGCTATACAATCAACTAAACAATCCCTATAATAAAGCATATTTACTGACAATATAACAAATCCCTATAATTAAGCTACTATATCTTAACACTCCCCCGCAAGCTGGATCATAGATGTTAATCATGCCCAGCTTGTTACAAATGTAATTAATGTGAGCTCCATTTAAGGCCTTAGTGAAAATATCTCCCAACTGGTCTTCAGTTCCAACATATCCTAGAGTAATGAAATGATCTTCAATCTTTTCACGAATGAAGTGACAATCGATCTCAATATGTTTAGTTCGTTCATGAAACACGGGATTAGAAGCAATGTGAAGAGCAGCTTGGTTGTCACACCATAATGTTGCTGGTAATGGGGTCTCGAAGGCAACTTCTTTCAATAGTTGGTATATCCATACAATTTCACATACTGAGTTTGCCATAGCTCTGTATTCTGATTCTGCAATAGATCGAGAAACAATATTTTGCTTCTTGCTCTTCCATGAAACTAGATTCCCTCCTACAAAGACACAATAACCAGTAGTAGATCTCCTATCATCTTTGCACCCTGCATAATCTGCATCAGAATAAACTTCAATCTTAGTGTGTCCATGATACCCATAAAATAATCCACGTCCTGGGGCTCCTTTTAAATAGCAAAGAATTTGTTCTAGGAGTGCCCAATGGTTGACAGTCGGGGAGGACATAAAGCGACTAACCACACTAACTGAATATGCAATATCAGGGCGAGTCACAGTTAGATAATTCAATTTTTCCACAAGTCTCCTATACCTTTCAGGATCATGAAATGGCTCACTGTCATTCTTTGCATGCTGTATGTTAGGAGTCATAGGGGTACTTGATGGCTTAGCCCCCATCTTTCCTGTTTCTGTCAATAAGTCAAGAACATACTTTCTTTGGGACAAGAAGACCCCCTTCTTATTTCTCAAAACTTCAACCCCTAAGAAATATTTCAAGGGTCCCAAATCCTTTGTCTGAAACTGTGACTGCAAGAAAGTTTTAAGGCCAGAGATACCAAAACTGTCACTGCCAGTTATCACAATATCATCAACGTATACCACAAGAAGAATGATACCATCCTTAGACTGCCAATAAAATACCGTGTGATCAGATTTGCTTTTCTTCATTCGATATTCCAAAACAACTTGGCTAAACTTGCCAAACCATGCACGAGGGCTCTGCTTCAGACCATATAGCGATTTCTGAAGTCGACATACTTTCCCATACTCCCCCTGAGCAACAAACCCAGGTGGTTGCTCCATATAGACCTCTTCTTGAAGAGTACCATGAAGAAAAGCATTTTTAATATCCAACTGGTGTAGTTGAAAGTTATGAGTGGCAGCCAAGGAGATCAACAAACGAACTGAGGTTAGTTTGGCAACTGGAGAAAAAGTATCTGAATAATCAGCACCATAAGTCTGAGCATATCCTTTCCCAACAAGACGAGCCTTCAACCGAGCCACAGACCCATCAGGGTTGACTTTAATTGTGAACACCCATTTGCACCCAATAGCTTTCTTCCTAGCAGGTAAATCCATTAATGTCCAAGTATTGTTATAGTCCAGTGCATTTATCTCTTCTATCATAGCATCACGCCACCCAGGATGGGCCAAAGCTTCATGGACAGTCTTAGGAATGGACACAGAGTCAAGGTTGGCCAAAAAAGAGCAAGAGGTAGAGGATAAATGATCATAAGAAACAACTGAGGCAATAGGATAAGTACAAAGACGTTTACCTTTACGAAGGGCAATAGGGAGGTCTGGAGAAGCGAAATCAGGATCCGGCGACGAAACAGAAGGTGGAGGGCATGAATCTGAAGCTACAAGCAATGGACGTCGAGTGTAGACATGAACAATTGGTGGCCGAGTGGGTGCCAAAGAAGGTGTAGGAGTACCTGTGGATGGCTGAGAAAAAGGAACAGTGTAGATGAGCAGATCATCATCTTCCCTCGGAACATGAGAAGAAGAAGAAGTAGAAAAGAACGGAATGTCTTCTTGGAAGGTAACATCAACAGAAACAAGATAACGCTAAAGAGTAGGAGAGAAACACCTGTATCTCTTTTGGAGACGAGAATAACCAAGGAAGACACATTTAAGAGACTTAGGGTCTAACTTTGTGACCTGGGGTCTGGTGTCCCTGACAAAACAAGTGCTGCCAAAGATACGAGGCTCAATAGGAAACACAGCTGTGGATGGGAACAAAACAGAATATGGAATCTCTCCCCCAAGAATAGAAGATGGCATGCGGTTAATAAAAAAACAAGCTGTGGAGACAGCATCAGCCCAAAAAGGTTTAGGAACATGCATTTGAAACAAAAGAGCTCGAGCCACTTCAAGTAAATGTCTATTCTTACGTTCAGCAACTCCATTTTGGGCAGGTGTGTCAACACATGAGGATTGATGCAAGATACCACGTTGAATCATGTAAGACTGGAAAGTCTCAGAGAGATACTCTTTAGCATTGTCACTCCTCAAGGTTTGAACAGAAATATTAAATCGTGTTTTAATTTCAGCATAGAAAGCACAAAAATGTGAAAAAACTTCAGAGCGACTTTTCACTAAATATAACCAGGTAACACGAGAGTAATCATCAACAAAGGTAACAAAATACTTAAAACCTGCCTTGGCCACAATAGGACAAGGACCCTAAACATCAGAATGAACTAATTCAAAAAGGGACGTAGCCCGTTTATTAACTCGAGACCCTAAGGAAACACGATGGTGTTTGGCAAACTGACATGACTCACAAGGTAAAGATGATAAATGTCGAAATTGGGGATAGAGCTGCTTGAGAACTGGGAGAGACGGATGACCCATCCGACAGTGCAAATCAAAAGGAGAAAGCGAACTAGAACATGCCAAAGATCTTGGTGTCTTAGTATCAAGAGTGTAGAGGCCGCCAGACTCATGCCCGCTACCAATAATCTGCTTCGTCGTAAGATCCTGAAAAATACAATGAGTAGGAAAGAATGAGACACTACAATTTAGGGCACGAGTGAGTTTACTAACAGAAATCAGATTAAATGAAAAATTAGGTAAACTCAGCACTGAAGGTAGAGATAAAGATGGGGTCAGGTTAATGGTGCCAGAACCAAGGACACGGGGTGTAGAGCCATCAGCTATAGTCACATGAGACGAATGGACATGAGTATCAAAAGTAGAGAAAAGACTAGGATTACCTGTCATATGGTCTGAAGCACCAGAATCTATAACCCAGCTGGACGATGAAGAGATGAGACATGTGGGGGATTTACCTGTATCAGCGAAGGCAGCAGTGGGAGTAGAAGTTTTAAGTGATTCTTGATATTGAGTGAACTTGGCAAAGTCATCAACAGAAACCATAATAGTCTTATCAGCAAATGAGGCAACATGGGCAGATCGTCTTGTCTGATTCTTATTGAGAAGTTTCTTGCAAGTGCGTTTTGTATGCCCCAGCTCATGACAGTAATAGCACTCAACTTCACCAGATTCCTGACTCTGATGTTCTATATTCTTGTTACGATTGTGCGATCCTCCCCGTGAGCCACCCCGAGATCCACCACGACTAACAAGAGCACTGCTATTATTAGTAGTGATTTGAGAAGGTTGTGAGTTTTCTGTACGAAGAACTCTAGCATAAACTTCTTGCAAAGGAGAAATTTCAGATGCTGAGAGAATTTGAGATTTGACTGCTTCGAAATCTGGGCGCAGACCTGTCAGGAAACTCATAACTGCCATTTTCTCTCTTTGAGCTTGCTGAACCTTAATATCAAAACTAAAAGGGAGAAGCATATTTAGTTCTTCATAGGTTTTCTTAAATTCCATGAAATAAGCAGTAAGAGACTTGTCTTGCTGCTCTCCTCGATAAAATGACTTACATACCTCGTAGATACAGGATATGTTTCCTCGTCCAGAATACAAAAAATCCAAATATTCCATTAATTCTTTCACAAATTCACAATGGTTAATTAAACCGAGTACCTCTATGTCAATAGAGTTCTAATTTGCAAGAATAGTCTCACATCATCACGCAACCACGCTTTTCAAGTGTCGTCACTAGGGGGATCAGAGATGAGATGATCATCCTTCTCAATGCTCCGCAAATACACGCGAACGGTTTTACTCCAATCTAAATAGTTGGAGCCATTGAGTTTGTGCTCAGTAATCTTCGTCATCACAGGGACTACCTCAGCCATAACTGTAGTTTTAATGTCTGCCATAGGTGGGAAAAGTACACAGCACACAAACACAACCAAAATAAATGGATTCAGCCTAGAACAGTAAACCAAAGAGAACCAAACCAAACCAGAAAGTCAAACAGCAGGGAAAACGCCGGAAAGGACAGGAAGTCGCCGGAAAACGAACGACAACGCTGACGAAACAAAACGGAGAGGAAGACGACGTCGGACGCGCCCTCACGCGCCGGCGCGTGGATCCGCTGGCAGAAAGAACAAGTGGGGCGTGGAGGTCACACGCGCCGCCGATGGCTTCCGGACTCTCGGGGTCCGCCGGCCGGTGAAGTCTGAACGTTGTTGGGGGGGTGGTGAGAACCAACAACCACTGTAGAGGGTTGGGCTGCTCTTCTCACGCACACACAAGCTGTACCGAGAACGCGAACCACCTCTGATACCATGTAATTTCAGAGAATTTCTCTTGTATTATTTCATTCATAGGCAACGGATATATATACATGAGAATCATAAAAATAATCCCTACAATCAAGCTATACAATCCCTACAATCAAGCTATACAATCAACTAAACAATCCCTATAATAAAGCATATTTACTGGCAATATAATAAATCCCTATAATTAAGCTACTATATCTTAACAACCGAAAAAGCTACCAAGGAAAGACAACCCTTAATCCAAAGCCTCTATCTATTTCCAAACCCTTTACGACACATAACCCTATCTAGAAAACCTCATTTAACCATATCATAAGCCTTTTCAAAATCCAACTTGAACACTAACCCTTTTTGCTTTCTACATTTGAAATCCTCAACTAACTCATTAGCAATCAAGCTAGCATCAAGGATTTGGTGTTCAGCAACAAAAGCACTTTGGTTCTCAAAAATGGTATCCCCAAGCACCTCACCCAATCTCACTGAAAGCACCTTAGCAATGATCTTATAAACACTAGTGGCTAGACTAATAGGCCTGAAATCCCTCATCTTAATAGACCTATCTTTCTTAGGAATGAGAACAATAAAGGTAGAATTCATACAAGTGGGTATACACCCAGTGTGGTAAAATTCTTCAAACATCTTCATCAAATCATCCTTTACAATCAACCAACAAGCTTGAAAGAAGGCCATATTAAACCCATCAGGCCCAAGCGCCTTCTCTTTCCCCATCTTCCAAATGGCACCTCTAACTTCCTCTTCCTCAAAGGGCCTTTCTAACCAACCACCCTTAGAACTATCTCTGGGCGACCAATCCAACCCTTCAATAAACGACTTTTCAAGCACATCCTCGATATAAAGCTCCTTGTAAAATCTAGTCACCTCCTCCGATATCAATTCATTTTCCCCAACAATTCTACTTCCATCCACCTCAAGCTTAAGTAAAACTCCTCCTCCTCTTCTCGTTAACAACCTTATGGAAAAACCTAGTGTTCACATCTCCCTCCCTAGCCCATTAAACCATGCTCTTTTGAAACCAACTGTTGTGTAATATAATTAGAAGATAGTTATTCCATGATTAGCGCAATTGTTACTTATTAGGACAGATTTGGTTTGTACAGTTTTTATTCCCTTTTATTTCCTTAATTAAGAGGTAGGTTGTCAATATATATGGATTGTAATCACTCTTTGTAATTATAACAATTGTGAGAATAATATTCAAATTATTAAAATCTCTTCAATTCTATCTAGTATCAGAGCCTGCGATAACATAGCTTTGTTTCTGCTTAGTCATCTAAATTGCAACCCTTCCAGGCAACCTTCATTGCTGTGATTTTCTTTTTTGTTCGCACAACCACTATTGTTGGCTGAACCACCCTTAGGTCAGCCTTAGGAGGTCATCGCCTGCCCATCCCTATCAACCGCCACCCCTCCTTCCGCCGCATGCACCGCCAAAACAGATTCTAAATTTGAAGCCTGGGACAATGAAGATTCTCTTATCATGACTGGGTTATGGCATTCTATGACTCTAGATATCAGTTGGAATTGTATGTTCTTCTCAACTGCAAAGGAGATTTGGGAGAACCTTTGCCTGAAATACTCCATGAAACACGATATTGTAGCCTGTTATGAGATAGAGAACAAGATTTTCAACACCAAGCAAGGACGTCTCTTAGTGACGGACTACTATGGAACTTTGAATGGCTTATGGGTCGAGTAACAAGTTAGACCAATACCAGGATTTGACCATGAAGGACACTGCGTACTCTGCCAAACTGACTAAGTTTATTGAGAAAGCGAGAATCTTTAAGTTCCTGTCAAGCCTAAACTCTGAATTTGACCCCATTCAAGTTTAGATTTTAGGCAAGGAACAACTTCCTTCACTCTCAGAGGTGTTCATAGTTCAGGGGAAGAATGTTAGAGGTCAGTGACGCTGGTTGAGGGTAATACTACTGAGAGTTCAGTCTTTGCAATTGGAAAAGGCCCTAAGACAGGGTCATCTGTGAAGATCGTTGGTGCAGCTATTTTAAGAAGACGAGTCATACTAAGGAGACGTGTTATAAACTTCATGGAAAGGAAAATGTTCTTGAAAGATTCAAGGGTACCCTACAGAGGCATGCTAATCAAGCAATGCCTAACTCATAAGGTGTGGTGGAAGACCCACCTAACACACAAGCTGAAAAGGAGGTCCCACCGCTTAGCAAAGCAGAGTTGGAACGTCTGCGAGCTCTTATGGATTCTCTTAGTAAGCCATCTAGCTCTTGTTCCCTAACCATGACTGGTAAGAGTTCTAGCTTCAAATCCGTTAATACTTCTGGTACTAAGGACATCTAGATTATTGATTCCGGTGCAACTGATCATATGACACCTCATACCTCTCATTTTTCCTCTTACACCACTTTGCCTGGTAACCAACATATCACTGCTGCTAATGGATCTCATATCCCTGTTACCAGTTATGGTAACATCCAACTTCAAACCTCCCTTCTATTAAAAAATGTGCTTCATGTGCCCAAACTATCAAATAATCTCTTGTCTATTCATAAACTCACCCAAAGACTTAAACTGTGCAGTAACATTTTTTTAGCTCACATTGTGTTTTTCAGGATCTTGCCACGGGGAGGATGATTGGAATTGCTAAAGAACAGGGCGGGTTATACTACTTGCAGTATGAGGAAAATAATGATAGTACCAGACAAAAGGCTCTCACTTCCATTTGTCAAACAAGTTCAGAATCTTGGTCATCCTCCCAAATATGGCTTCAACACAGGTGTCTCAGTAATCCTCCTCTTAGTGTCCTTAAGTCCTTATTCCCCTTCTTGTTTAAAAAGGTGTCAGTTGAGTCATTTCATTGTGATATTTATCAATTTGCAAAACACCATCGTACAACTTTTCCTCCTAGTAATAATAGAAGTTCTAAACCTTTTGATCTTGTTCATTTGGATGTGTAGGACCTGCATCTATTTGTAATATTTCTGGCGCAAAATGATTTGTCTCTTTTATTGATTAGTGCACTTGGGTTACCTGGATATTTCTCATGAAAAATGAGTCTGAAGTTTTTCAATTATTTGTAAACTTTCACCACATGATTCATACACAATTTAGGATCCCGATTAAAAGATTGCATTCTAATAATGGGAAAGAACATGTGAATCAAAAACTTTCCAAATTCCTCAAAGATAATGGAATTATTCAAGAGTCAACCTATGTGGACACCCCTCAACAGAATGGGGTTATAGAAAAAAAAAATTGTCATCCCCCTGAGGTTGCCAGAACTTTACTCTTCCAAATGACTGTTCCTAAGTCATACTGGGGGAAACTGTCTTAACTACCTCTTATCTGATAAATAGGTTACCCCCTCGTGTTCTAGGTGGTGTTAGTCTAGTACAGCTCATGACCACTTTCTACCCTTTTATTCCTATCATGACCAGCCTTAAAAGTCGTGTCTTTGGATGTTCTACATTTGTCCACGTTCATAGTCCCCATCAGGAAAGTTAGATCCTTGAGCTATTAAATGTATCTTCATAGGTTATGCCTCAGAGAAAAAGGGGTACAAATGTTATCACCCAAAGAGTCGCCATGTCTATGTCTCAATGGATATCACCTTTCATGAAACTGAGTCTTTCTATCTTAGTTCTCAGCTTCAGGGGGAGAGTAGTCTTGAAGCTGAGCCCCTTAAATTGTCGATTTTTCCTTTTTTACAGGATTTCACTCCTACTGAGGATGACCAAAACCCTGAACTTGGATCATTACCATTGCAGAATAATGAGGACAGATTCTTTGGGAACCAATATCAACTAAGACAAAAACCCGACCTGGTCCAACAACAACAACAATTCTAATCATCCGACCCGAAGGTAAAAACTCATACTCTTGAAGACACCTTAAATGCATCTTGTGAACCCAAACCAGATGATTTACCAATTGCCTTGAGAAAAGAAAAAAGATCTTGTTCCAAATATCCCATATCCCAATTTGTGTCTACAAATAACCTTTCTGTGCAGCACTAGAGCTTTATTTCAGCTATTGATTATATCAGAGTCCCTACATTAGTACAAGAAGCCTTAAAGGATAATAATTGGGTGCGGGTCACAAATGAAGAAATAGGCGCATTAGAAAGGAACGAAACATGGGAAATTGTAGAGACCAAAGGACAAGAAGGTAGTAGGTTGCAGGTGGACATTCATAGTTAAATATCGGGCTAATGGTACATAGCAACGGTATAAGGTGAGGCTGGTTGCAAAAAGGTACACCCAAACTTATGGGATAGATTACGAGGAGACATTTGCCCCAGTGGCAAAAATGAATACAGCAAGAATCATCCTCTCCTTGGCAACACAATTTGGTTGGGAGATGCATCAATTCGATATTAAAAATGCTTTCTTGCATGAAAGTTTGGAGGAGGAAGTATACATGGAGATTCCACCTAGATATGGTGCCACTAATGGAGAAAATAAGGTCTGTAGACTAAAGAAGGCCTTGTATGGTCTCAAGTAGTCTCTTCGCGCTTGGTTTGGAAGGTACACTCAAGCTATGGTATCCTTGGGGTACAGGCAAAACCAAGGTGACCATACTCTCTTTATAAAACACTCTTAGGATGGCAAACTTAGACTGCTTTAGTGTATGTAGATGATATGATTATTGCAAGTAATGACGAGCTTGAAAAACATACTCCAAGGGAGAGATTGGCTGCTCAATTTGAGATAAAGGATCTCGAAAAGATAAAGTACTTCCTTGGGATAGAGGTTGCCTACTCTAAACAGGATATCTTTATTTCTCAGAGGAAATATATCCTTGATATCCTCAAAAAGATTGGTAAGATGGGCTGTAAGACTACTGGAGCGCCCATAGAGCAAAATCACAGGATTGGGAATGATGTGGAGAGCCTAAAGGTAGAGAAGGCACAATACTAGAGACTAGTGGAAAAACTCATCTATTTATCCCACACAAGGCTAGACATAGTCTATGCAATTAGTGTGGTTAGTCAGTTTATACATGATCCGAGAGAAAGACACTTGCAAGTAGCAAATAGAATTATTTAGTACTTAAAGGCCTCTCCAAAGAAAGGACTGCTATTCAAAAATGGGGGAGATTTATCTATGGAAGTATATACGGATGCTGACTATGCATGGTCAAGATAGGA
Organism: Biancaea sappan; assembly: GCA_037074585.1. NCBI lineage: Eukaryota > Viridiplantae > Streptophyta > Magnoliopsida > Fabales > Fabaceae > Biancaea > Biancaea sappan. The sequence continues at coordinate 47,348,918 of CM073496.1, read as the reverse complement.
GATCCACCACAGGATATTGCATATTCTTGGGTGGAAATTTGGTGACATGAAGGATTAAAAAGCAAAATGTGTTAGCATGGTCAAGTGCAGAAGCTGAATTTAAAGCTATGGCTCAAGGGGTTTGTGAGTTGTTATGGTTGAAGATCATACTTGATGACCTCAAGATAATTTTTTTTTTTGATAGAAAAAAGAAGTATTATTAAGGAGATGAGAAAGAGACAACGGGAAAGATTACAATAGGTAGAGGACAAGAGATCCTCCTAAGAAAAAACTGAAACAAAAAGTAAGCTAAAAACCACAAAAACACCCCACAAGACCCCTAAACAAAAAATTAGTACAATAACGCCCTCCAATCCCTATAAACATCAGAAATAGGCACCCCCTTGAACAGCCCATCGGCCGAAACCCACAAAGAAGCCGCATAACGAATACGATCCCACAACAACTGAAGAGGAAGACACCGATCATTGAAGACTCTGGCATTTCTTTCCATCCAAATGCACCATACGGTTGCGAACAGAGCTGTATTTCAAAGAATTTTGTTCTCCTTCCTACGGCCAAAACCGGTAAATTTGGTCACAAGGAGTGTGCCAAGGTCCTTTAGGCAAACCCAATTCTCATCAAAAAAACCAAATAACCTGTTCCAGATACTCCAAGCTACGTCATAGTGCAGGAATAGATGATTATTTGTCTCTGAATGACTGAGGCACATCGCGCAAACGTCAAGGGATAAAGCCTTAAGGGGCCTTCTAATTTAACACAAATCGTTTGTATTAATTCCATTGAGCACTGCAGTCCACAAAAAAGCTTTAACCTTTAAAGGCGCCTTAACTTTCCAATAAGACTTTTAAAAATGGGAAGAAACAGCATGTTATAGGCGAGAAAATTGAGAAAAGAAGCATAAGTGTAAGAGCCTGAGGAATCAAGCTTCCACATTCTCTTATCAGGAAAAGAAGAAAAGCGAATTGGATCTAGAATATCTAACATCATGGAAAAGTCAGGCAAAAGTCTATCATTAATATTCCTGGCAAAATGAAGGTTCCAACAAGGATGATCCCCTTGTAAACAAAAGAAATCAGCAATGGGGGCATCATGTACAGAAGACAAAAAATAAAGGCGCGGGAATCTTTCTTTGAAGGGGATGGGACCAGACCAGTAATCCTCCCAACAACGAAAGCCAGAACCATCACCAACAGCGAGAAATAACGAAGGAAAGAAAAGGTGGTATACCTGAGAAATCACTTTCCAAGGACTTGCATGCGTAACGACACCTCCCGAACCAGCATCCTAACCATTACGATGAAGCCCATACTTTGCTTTTATCACCTTATGTCATAAGGAATTAGGCTCCAAGGGGATTCTCCATAACCATTTAGCCAAAAGAGAGATGTTTTTAGACACTAGATTACCAAGACCCGAGCCACCTTCATCCTTAGTTTTGCAACACACCTCCCAACTAACTAAATGGTCCTTCTTATTCACCCCTCCATCATTCCAAAGAAAATCCCTCATAATTCTCTCAATCTTTGTAGCCACTCCGAGCGGGATTTTGAACAATGACAAAAAGTACAAGGGCATACTAGATAAGGAAGCCTGAATAAGGGTCAGTCTACCCCCTAAGGAAAAGTAAGGGCCTTTCCAACTGTCTTACGGGAAATTATTTGGATAACAGGGTCCCAAAAAGAAGCAGCTCTAAGATTACCTCCTAGAGGAACGCCTAAATAGTTAAGAGGCCAGTTGAGAACCTCACAACCCGCTAACTCTGCTAGCTACCCAAGAAAATCGTCCTGAATATTAATGCCAGCTAAGCCACTCTTGCCTAAGTTAACACGGAGACCCGACACCAGCTCAAAAATCTGAATCAGCGATAGCACTCTAAGAAAATTATCCTTATCCTTAGGCAAGAAAAGAATTGTGTCATCAGCAAACTGCAGGTGAGTAACCGCACAACCATCTCCCTTTATCGATAATCCTCTGAGAATTCCTCTATCAGACCTCTGCCTCAACATACAGCTAAGACCATCAGCCACCAGGGTAAAAAGAAAGGGAGATAACGGATCACCTTGTCTAATCCCACGTTGCTCCTTGAACCAGGTTTTGGGCTACCCATTAATAATAACCGAAAAGGCCACTGAAGAGAGGCAACCATTAATCCAACGCCCCCATCTGTCACCAAAACCCTTGCGATGGAAAATTAAATCCAAAAAATCCCAATTGACCGTATCATAAGCCTTCTCAAAATCTAGTTTAAACACTAAACCCTGTTGCTTTCTACGTCTGACATCATCAACTAACTAGTTAGCTATAAACTAGCATCAAGAATTTGACGTTCAGCGATGAAAGCACTTTGATTCTCCGAAATGGAACTCCCGATAACCGCACTCAATCTCTCGGAGAGCACCTTGGCGATGATCTTGTAGACACTAGTTACCAAGCTAATAGGCCTGAAATCCTTCACCTTAATGGACCTGTCTTTTTTGGGGATAAGAACAATGAAAGTAGAATTCATGCTAGTAGGAATACGACCAGTATGAAAGAATTCTCCAAAGACTTTTATCAGATCTTCCTTCACTATCGACCAGCAGGCTTGGAAAAAAGCCATATTGAATCCGTCGGGCCCAGGAGCTTTGTCCTTTTCCATCTTCTAAATTGCATTTCTAATTTCTTCCTCCTCAAAGGGTCTTTCAATCCAATTTCCCTGGGCATCGTCAATGGGGGCTAGTCCGAACCCTCAATCATTGGTCTCTCATGCATCTCTTCAGTATAAAGTTTCTTAAAGAAACTAGTCACCTCGTCAGAGATCCCATCATTGTCCTTGACAGTATTGCCATCTTCCGTCTCAAGCTCTTTTATGAAGCTCCTTCTCCTCTTTCCATTCACCACCTTGTGAAAAAAACTTGAGTTCACGTCACCCTCACGAGCCCATTTGATTATGCTCTTTTAACGCTAGCTTATGTCTTCTTTTTTCCTAATGTTGTCTAAATCATTCCTGAGAGTCACTTTGCACGTAACGAGAGTCGCCTCGAGCCCGCCCTCGCTCTCTAGTTTGTCAAGACTCAATCTCCTTAAGAATGTTTTCCTTTTGGATTCTAATGTCCCCAAAGACTTCTTTGTTCTAGATCTTTAACTTCTCCTTTACAAATTTCAGTTTCTTCATAAACTTAAAACCCTCCCATCCTGGAATCGTGTATTCCAACCACCACTTCTCTACATTGCTAAAAAAGGAACAGTGTTGAAGTCACATATTCTCAAATCTAAAGGGGTAGGACCCCATTTGACTCTGCTAGTCTCAAGGAAAATGAGGAAATGGTCGGACGCCAAGCATGAGCCAACTTCCTGAATGGGATCAGGAAAGAAATCCTCCCATTCAAGGGTGAACAAAAATCTATCAAGGCGAGAAGATACAACTGAACCCCTGTTGACCGACCAAATAAATTGAGTGATAGAAAGGGGAAGGTCCTTAAGACCACAGCCCCTGATAAAAGAATTAAAGCCTCTCATGCTAGCATTGATCCTGGATCCTCCAAGCTTCTCATCAGGGAACCTCACAACATTGAAATCGCCACCAACACACCAATGGGGATTACAAAAACCGTGAACATATGACAATTCCTCCCAAAATTTGCCCCTTAGCCTAGGGTTCGTCAGACCATAAACATTGGTAAACCACCAACACCCTTTGTCCTTGAAATCAAGAAGCACCGAAATAGAAAAAGCACCTAGAAGAACATCCTTTTTGGAGGCAACTCAGTGTCCCAGATGACCAAAAGGCCGCCGAAGCGCCGACGAAAGGTAAAAACTCTCAATCCTTGAATTTTAAGTCCCAAATGCTTCTAACAAGGAATCTGTCCAAATCCCCTAATTTAGTTTCCTGGAGCAACCCAATGTCCATATCAACACGCCTGAAGACTTCTTTCACCTTTTGTCTTTTGAGTGGGATACCGTGGCCGTTCACATTCCAGATTAAAATATTCATAGAGAACTTGATTTGCCCTTTCCTTTCTTGGGATTGCCGTAATTAATTGAGGAAGTCAACTTTTTTAACTCGTTTTCAAGTTTAACCTTCTTCCTTTGGTATATCCTAGGTGATGTTGTCACCTTAACCTACTTTCCAAATTTATCTCTCAGTATAAAGTTAAGAGATTCCAACAAGGCTTATAGGTCTAGGTTGTCCCTCTCACCCCCTAAGTGGCGAAGATTTATGACTTATTCCCCTAGATCATTACCCTCCCCTATGGCAGAAGAAGATTTGAAGGGATCGGGGGAATGAAGGGATTCCGCTTGAGTAGTGTCGTTATGCACGCAATTTTCTGCAAAACCACAACGAGATACACTAGGAAAAGGGTTAGTATAGGTGGAGTGGGAGGAAGAGCAAAAACTATTGATTTGGAGAGAAAGGGAAGAAAATAGAGGCTCCTTCGGGGCAACAGCAGTGCTCAAAGAATTATTGCATGTTAGTGACAAATCAGAAGGTCCCTGATTAGCTCCATCATCCTGGTTTTGCAAGAAGAGCCGGTGAACATCTTCCAAACTATCATCAAAATCCCCTAAGGGGTCTTCCTTATCATCAATTTGTTGCTCGATTTATTGGATAAGAAGTCCATCGTCATTGTCAAAATCAGATAGCGAGAGATCATCTTCAGAGAAGTTCTCCTCCTCCCCAACAGCATCTGTTGCAAAAAGACCTTTGAGTCTAGCTATCGTCCTGTCCAGGTTATCATTGACTACTGAACCTTCTAACCAGCCCCTGGAGGCTTCAGAAGGACCAACCAGCATATCAGGGGACGTCAATTGATCAGAAATAGACTTCCCAGTGGCATTGCATGGAGATTCCTGTCCAGGGAGGGTTGCCGGTATGAGCCCAAGGACTTCTGTGGGTGTTTCGAAGCTCCCTGTCACAAGAACAGGGTCCACGGTCTTCCTCCGCCACTGATCCGAACTCGCTGCCTTCGCCCCTGGCTGGAGAATATGAGAAGGAACACTGGGGAGAGCTGGGTGGCTGTTTAAGATCTCCAGCACCCCAGGGTCCCCGTCGACCAGTTCTGTGCAGGTCCGGTCGACACCTGCCACCTATAGTGATGTCAGCCAAGAAGGATGGGATGGCGGGTCCCGATGTTACACAGGAACCCGAGAACGTTCAACTTGGATCGGGAGTGCTCCGTGTGACCGGTCCACGTGTGCTGGTCTATGCTGTTGGGCCTTTTTGGCTCTCCATTTCGAGGCCCTATTGGAAGCAGTTGGCCCAGAGTGCTTGAATAGGGAATAAAGCAACTTGCCCGAGGGAGATTTGGGCCGAGTGGAGTAGGGGTGAGATTTCCTTCGAGGAAGGCCTTCCTTTACAGTGTGATTCCTCACCAAGGCCCAGCATACCTTCCTAACACCATTACGATACACCATAATCCTAAGGGTCCTCGAAAAACCCAGGCCAGGAGCTTTCTTGTCAAGGCCTTCCAAGTTTCTGATACCCGTCACATCTTCCGCAGTTGACTTTCCTCTTCTATGTCTATCACAAAATTCGAGGTCTCCAAAATCAGAAGGACCTTCCTTAATAGCCTTGTTGACATTGACGTTGGCACCCACTTTGTCCCTTCTTTTGAGCATATCAGAAAGGCTGTCAGGATCATTGGGGGAGACATCTTTGATTTGGTGGATTTCAAATCCCTTCTCCTCCTTCTCGCCCTTGACAACCTCTACAAATGATCTGCATAAGGATTCAAAGGTCTACCTTCCACCAATAGCTTCAAGTTGATTGCCCCTTCAGAGTGAACAAGGATATTCAACGCACGCCCAAAGATACTCCAACCTCTTCCTCCCCCTCCCTTGGGGATAATAACAGAGGCACGTTTTCCTCCAGAAGGAATTTCTGTAATAACAAGAAAATAACCCTTATGATTCTTCCCAATCTCTGCTAAGAAAATGGTTCCTCTTTCTCTGCATCTTTTGACCTCCGACCCCTTCCACTCTCCTGCTCCTAGAGAATGGATGATAGAGGATAGCCACCTAGCGGTTTCCCAGCCCAGAGAAATGGAAAACAGGAAGCCTCTTCTTTTTTCAAAGATAACAAGTTTTGGGACATCTCCAAGGCGTTTCTTAACCAGATCAAAGGTTTTTCCTTCAATGGCAAACCTTTGAATCATCATGACGACCATAACTAAAATAAAACAGAACTTCCAAAACACACGGACAAATAAACTCAGTGACCAACAGAAATAGAAACCAGCATCAGCATCAACAGAAACCAAAACAAGGAAGGAACACAGAGATCAAAATACTACAAGTGGGGCAGAGAGAAGAGAGAGCATTTTCTCTCTCTAGCGAGAATATATCCAAAATTTGCAAAATATCCACTCAAGATAAATTATGAAGTTCCTATGAGATTGTTTTGTGATAATAAGTCCGCTATCAACATTGCACATAATCTTGCTTAGTATGACCGGACAAAGCACATAGAGATAGATCGGCATTTCATTAAGGAATAATTGGACAATGGTCTTATAGCCTCCGAGTTCATTACTTCAGGACTTCAGTTGGCAGAATGGACTTCCCACAGAGCAGTTTCAAGACCTTACTTGCAAGCTGGGAATGATAGATATACATTCACCAACTTGAGGGGAAGTGTTGTGTAATATAATTAGGAGATAGTTATTCCATGATTAGCGCAATTTTGATTTATTAAGACAGATTTGGTTTGTACGGTTTTTATTCCCTTTCATTTCCTTAATTAGGAGGTAGGTTGTCAAGATATATGGATTGTAATCACTCTTTGTAATTACGACAATTCTGAGAATAATATTCAAATTATTTAGATCTCCTCTATTCTATACCAACTAATCTCTTCTTTCTTACAAATGTCATCCAAAACATTTCTAAGAGTCACCTTGCAAGCAACTAGACTCTCCTCTAAACCCCCCTGACTCTCTAACTTATCTAAAAAATCCAACTCGTTAAGGACTTCTTTTTTAGCACATCATACAGATATCTAGTGATAAAGCCTTATAAGATCTCAAAATCTGAAGCATATCATTTATGATAGTTTATTGAGTACCACAATCTGAAAAAAGCCTTTACTTTAAAAGGAGCCTTATTTTTCCAAACAAGCTTAAACAAAAGAAGACAATTAGTACTAGAACTTTGAATTAAATATTTAAAGAAAGAAGAACAAGCAAAAGAGCCCGAGCTGAGTTCCAAATTCTTTTATCAGGAAAAGAAGAAAGCATCAAGGATTTCCATCAAGTAGAACAAATCTTTGACAAGCACTTCATTAAGATTTCTAGAATAATGAAAATTCCATGAGCCAAAGTTACTATGACTAGATAAAAACCTTTTCAATGAGATCCAATACATCTTGATTATCTAAAAATTCTAAGTAGCTCCAATCAATCCCTTCCCGTGTATATTCCTCTTGCTCCATCTTAAACACATGCTGCAGGACATAATCAACCTCAGGTTGCATGTTAAGAAAAGTTACATCTCAAACTATAAAAAATACGAAAGACTAACCTCGTACCTGGTTGAAGTGTTGCTGTAGCTTTTCATTCGTGAAATTAATACAAAATTGCTCAAAACTGCATTGAATGAATTAAATATCAGCTTGAGAATATCTTAGTCACCAAAGAACCAAAATACCAAGGACAGTGTGCATTTTCATCACTTGTTTTCCAACTATATTGAGGGACCAGACTTCACTCCCTTATAATGTAGAGAATCAGAGATCAAGCCACCAGGTCAATGGAAACAGAAAAGCTTACTAGCAACAGTAACCATGAAAAAATATATTTATATATACATTCATATCAACGTGTGCTACTCATATGAGAATATATGTGCGTATATCCATTTGAATGAACACCAAAACATAGAATAGCAACTTTAGAGTCAAATATGTGACCTATCCTCACCTATTAGTTACAAAGCTTTCAAAGCCATATATGTCAAGAACCCCAATGATACATTTTGAGCTAGGATCCTGCCCAATGGAGACATTAATTTTTTGGACTAACCTGGACATAACAAAAAAAAATGACATGATTCCATATGAATTTTCTGTTATTTTATTTAATTTTGTAGTTAAACAAGAAGTCAGAATTATTATAATGGCAATAATCAAACATTGAATTCTTCTTCTTATTTACATATGAGAAAGCCACACTACCAGTCAAATAGTCGACAATATAATGTCTTGGCTAAACCATCCCTACTAACTGTTGCAGCATCAGAATCAAGACTTCTTTTAATAATTTCTTCTGGGGTAATCATCATACGCTTGCAGAGCGCATCTTCCAAAGCACTTGGATCACACCTGAAATAAGAATAATTTCAGTGAAAATTTCCTTCCAAACAAGGAAAGATACCACATGATGATAATAGCAAAGATTCATCCACACTTTAGAAGTTCTGCTGCCATTTGTAGATGGGACTTGGCTGCTTCATCTGCTAAAACTGATGTATCTTCTTCTGATTTCTCAAAATTAATGTTTCCAAGATGAAGAATAGCAGCCACAACTCTGAAAATTGCATCCTGCAAGGAAGGAGAAGGGATACATTAAAAAAAAATAACTAAAAATTGCTAGCAGCTTAGGCCACAAAATCATAAGAATCACTAGTAAAGGTCATAGTCATGCTTGTTCTTCCTGATTGATTCCCACTATAGCCATGGCTTTCTTCGTGCTCAGATAGTCTTGGGTAGCATTAACACCATCTAATTCAAAGCAACTGGATTGATTAAGGTAGTGAAATGATTTAGGATCTCCCAACTTATATCTTTCCTTTTCCTAATAAAAGCAAACATAACAAGTCAGAATGTCACCAAATTTATAAAAGGCATGCACAAACAAGAACAGAAGATCAAGTTTAGATAATCCTACCTCAGGTGGAGCAGCACAAAGAAGGTAAAAACAGTGATAGTTACGCTCAGGATCTGAGATTTGGCAAACACGAGATTTCTCCAAGAGATAAGTTCTAATGGCTGTGCCAGATATTCTTCCGTTCTCGTCAAATTGAATCTCAACAAATTTTCCAAAACGACTGTAGAAAAGAAAAAGAGGGAAAAAAGGTTATGTAAATCTACTCAAAATCACTGAATAACATATGAGAAAGACCCTGATACGATTCTGATGACCTATGCTAGAAAGAGGAAGTGTGAAGATAAGGATAAGGAGCAAGCATTATGTTTTTAGACAAAATGGAGCCAAAATGTCTAGCAATGAAGTAAGGTCATCCACAAGTCTATCACTTACATTTCTCAAGAAGTGGAAGTTCTAACAAAATTGGTCCCCTTGCAAACAAAAGAAATCAACAATGGGAGCATTATGTAAAAAAGACAAAGAAAAAGGGTGAGAAAACCTTTCTTTAAAGGAGGTATGACTACTCCAACAATCCTCCCAAAAGTGAAAACGAGAGCCATCTCCAACATGCAAAGGAGGGAAAGAAAGGTATACTTTAGAAATCGCCTTACAAGGATTTGCGTGCATAACACCACCCCCCGAACCAGCATTCCAACTATTCCAATGTAGCCCAAACTTGGCCTTAATCACCTTATGCCAAAGAGAGTTAGGCTCAAGAGGGAACCTCCATAACCACTTAGCCAAAAGAGAGATGTTTTTAGAAACCACGTTACCAAGACCCAAACCCCCATCTTCTTTGGATCTACAACACACCTTCCAACTAACCAAATGAACCCTCTTTCTCTCCTCTCCATCAAACCATAAAAAATCCCTCATAATTTTTTCAATCCTACAAGCCACCCCAACTGGAATCTTGAATAAGGACAGAAAATACAGAGGCATACTAGATAAAGACATCTAAACTAAGGTAATTCTCCCCCTAAGGAAAAGTAGGAACCTTTCCAACTATATAGCTTATAGGAGATTCTTTGGATCATAGGTCCCAAAAAGACTCTACACGTGGGTTACCACCTAAAGGAACACTAGATAAGTAAAAGGCCAATTTAGAACCACACAACCCTCATTCTCAGCTAACTCACCAGAGAATCTTCCTGAATGTTAATACCAGCTAGTCCACTCTTGCTCAAGTTAACACGGAGCCCTGACATCAACTCAAAAATCTGAAGTAGCGAAAGCACATGAAAAAAATTTTCCCTATCATTAGGCAGGAAAAAAATAGTGTCATCTGCAAACTACAAATGACACCTCACAACCATTACACCCAACCAATAAACCTCTAAGAACCCCTCTATCGGAACCCTTTCTCAACATACAACTTAAGACATCAGCTGCCAGAGTAAAAAGAAAGGGGACAAAGGGTCACCCTGTCTAACACCACAGTGTCTCTTAAACCAAGCTTTAGACTGCCCATTAATAATAACTGAGAAGGCAACTAAAGAGAGACAACCTCTCATCCAACGCCTCCATCTAACACCAATACCCTTACGACAAAAAACCCAATCCAAAAAATCCCAGTTAACCATGTTGTAGGCCTTCTCAAAATCAACTTTAAACACAAGGCCCTTTTCCTTTCTACACTTGACATCCTCAACTCATTCATTAGCAATCAAGCTAGCATCAAGGATTTGACGCTCAGTAATGAAAGCACTTTGATTCTCAGAAATAGAGTCCCTAATAACCTCACCCAACCTCACAGAAAGCACCTTAGCGATGATCTTGTAAACATTAGTAACCAAGCTAATAGGCCTAAAATCCCTCACCTTAATAGACCTATCATTTTTGGGAACAAGGACAATGAAGGTAGAATTCATACTAATCGGTAAACGACCAGTGTGAAAGAATTCTTCAAAAACTTCATCAAATCTTGCTTCACAAAAGACCAACGAGCTTGAAAGAAAGCCAAATTAAACCCATCAGGCCCAAGAGACTTATCCTTGTCCATCTTCCAAATGGCGCTTCTAACTTCTTCCTTCTCGAAAGGTCTTTCAATCCAATTCCCCTTAGAACCGTCTATAGAAGACCAATCCAATCTATCAATTATCGGCCTCTCATGCATCTTCTCGGTAAATAACTTCTTGAAAAAGCTAGTCACTTCTTCAGAGATCGCCACAATTTCCCTAACAATAGTGCCATCATCCACCTTTAATTCTTTAATAAAACTCCTCCTCCTCTTCCTATTAACCAAGGGGGAAAAGAAATAATGAGTCTAGTATGCACAAGTATCCACATGTACAAGATACCGCTAAGAAATAAAGGATAAACAAGTCACATACAAAGAAATGAAGCAGAGTACACAAGAATCATCAATATGCAAAGTTACATAACAAAATAAGAGCATCAGATAGCATAACTAGAATATGCTCACCTGGAATTGTTATTTCTGACAGTTTTTGCATTGCCAAATGCTTCAAGAACTGGGTTTGACTGCACATATACCGTTATAACCAAACTTAGCACCTTCCAAGTTAAATAATTTGATAAAATTAATTAGGCAATCCTAGAAAATTGCAAGTAATATCTTTTGTTGTATATATTTGCAGGTTCTAGGAGCAAGAACTTCCCATCAACTAATATTCTCAAAAGAAATGAATTCATCATCATCATTCAAAAGGACAAAATTAGAAGAACATATGGTTAATTAGAAGGGAGGAGTTAGGAAGATATGGTCTTTACATTAAACAACATTTAATTATCCAAGGAGGTTTTCAGGGAGCAAGTATGAATTTCAGATTGCATTCTCTAGTTCATTCACAATTACCAAAAGGAAGAAATTGAAATTCGATTCCTTTTTCTTACTAGCCCAATTATATTTAAGTAGGCAAGACAGACAATCTTCTGATAATTTCAATTAAGGTGGCTGTTTAAATATAGAGTCGTTGACAATGATTTCAAACTGTGTGCGCACGCGCGTGTGTATGTGTGTGAGAGAGAGATGAAAGGACAAAACTATCCATAGAGGAAACATGGAAGTTTAAGTCCTTCAATATATTGAGAAGATTACAAGGGATTTTTTGTGGTGTGATGAAGGGGAGTAAAAGGGATCATCTGGTCAGTTGGGAGGTGTGTTATAGGTCTAAGGACGATAGGGGGTTGGGTTTTTGGTAATTTGGTGTCCAAAAACATCTATCTTTTGGCTAAGTGACTATAGCGCTTTCCTCTGAAGCCTAATTCCCTTAAGCATAAAGTGATTAAATCCAAATTTGGTTTACATTGGAATGGATGGGATGCAAATTCGCGGGGTGCATTACACACGCAATTCCCTGAAAGGCAACATCTTAGGTATATCATTTTTTTTCTCCGATGTTATCTTTACGTGTTAGAGATAGGTTCCATTTTCATTTTTGGGAGGACGGTTGAATTAGTCATATTCCTTTCAAAGACATGTTCCCTCGTCTTTTTTCCCTTGTCATCTTTGCATAATGCCCCATTGCTAATTTTTTATGTTTTCAAGGGGACCAATTTTTTTGGAATTTTCACTTCTCCAAAAATATAAATGAACGACTTGAGGGCGATCTTACTTTAATGTTGGACATTTTGGTTCCGTTCCGCATCTCTTCTATCCCTGATATAAAGCTGTGGAATTTGGATTCCTTGGGCTCTTACACTTGTGCTTCCTTTTATAATGTTTTGATTCATAGCCCACAAGAGTCATTGCCTTTTAAAAAGTCATTTTGGAAAATAAAGGTGCCTTCAAAGGTTAAGGCCTTTGTTTGAACAACTATTCTCAATAGAATTAATACAAATGATCTACTTCAGATTAAGAAGCCTTCTAAGGCATTATCTTCTTATGTTTGCGTGATATGTTGCAGGAAAGCAGAGACAAATGGCCATTTGTTCTTACATTGTGATATAGCTTGGGATATTTAGAATAGATTATTTGGTCACTTTGAGAAGAGATCCTAGTTGACCTTGGTATTTTCTTTGCTACTAGTTTCATTAGCTTTGGGACGAGAAAAGAGAATAAGGTTTTGTGGAATGTAGCTATGTTTGCAACTATGTGGTGTCTGTGAATGGAAAGAAATGCAAGAGTTTTCAAGCAACGGCCCCTACCACCTCATCCGTTGTAGGATAGAATTCATTATGTTGCTTCTCTTTAGGTGTTGGCTAATGGGTTTTTTAAGGGAGCGTCTTTGGTAGATATTCATCGGGATTGGAGGGCTTTGTTGTATTAGCCCTATTTTCAAGCTTTTTGGGTTCTTTTTTGGATTGATTTTTGTTTTCTCTAGGAGCATATCCAGTCTTCCTTTTTTTCTTTTGCTCTCCTTCGTATCTTTCTCTCATTAATAATATTTCTTTTTCTATCAAAAAAATTTCTTCAATATATATGTACTTTCTCAGCTTTGCATGAATATCAACTATCTCTTAATTGATTCTTTATTATGTAATACGGCATGCTTACTACATACAAAGCCTATCCAATAAGTAAATAGATAACTCAACCCCAAGGCCATAATCATCAGGTAAAGAGTGAATAGGACTATGATATGCCAAAGAATGCACTTTAATCAACTAAGGAAAACTTAATTGTAGTCTATTCAAACATCCTTTCTATTTTGCAGACATCACAAGGACGCCATTTCTATATTTATAGCCTATAGATTCCTCCCTTAAAAGCTGAATTGATGTTACTACTAAGTCCATCCGAAAAACCAACTACCACTAGTTTTATCCTGGAAGACCACTGAAAGAGATTCCATAAGCTTGCTTTAGCTATTTTATTTTTTCTATTAACCAATTTGCATAGGATGGATACAGTAGTAGTGTTAACTCAACTTTTCAGTTTCAAGGAGGCTCTCTGAAGTTTTTAGAAGTAGAAAGGGTGTTTTAGTAATTTCAGTAAAATAAAAAGGTATACAAGTGTGTGTGTATAAAAGGTGAGACCAAGGCTTTTTCTTCTTATGATTCTGCTTTCATTGAATTCATTACTCTAAGTTCAGTGAACCTCAGGTATCAGATTTACATAATCCAGTTTGAATTCATCTATATAGCAATATAGAAAGTCAATACTTTATCAGCTTTTCTGATTATACCTGAATCGAATCTTCACAACTGATAGTATTCTTGTCACTCTTAACTTCAGAAATATAATCTTTATTGTTGTTCTTTGCATGTCTAAGACGCTAAGAAAATGACTATGTTTTCAAGCAATCATCATGTAGTTCTAACTACAGCCAAGAGCAACACTAGACTTGTAAAAGCAATAGCTACCATAACGCAGAGTTAAAGAACCTTACTTCTAAAACTTGTTGTTCAACACTATGTCCTTCAGTTGCAGCACGTCCACCCAAATATGCCAGATAACGCATGAGCATTTTGGTGGTTTCTGTCTTACCAGCGCCACTCTCACCACTAACCAGAATAGAGTTGCTTTTCTCCTCATTAATCATTGCCCTAATTTAAGCAAACAATAGGCAATAAAAAAAAAACTTTTTTAAGTTAAAGAATAATATAAGCGGTGCAAACCCACCTATATGCTGCTTCAGCAATAGCAAAAACATGAGGTCTTAAATCTCCCAGTGTCGCTCCCATGTACCGTTTCATCATATCAGTGTCATACAATTGTGGATGATCTTGAAAGGGATTTATGGCAATAAGAATATTTCCAGTGTAAGTCTGTCACATGTTAAAGTATTATATAAGCCTCCCAAAGCTGTAGTGATCAGTCATTCTCTTTCACAAAGGTGAACATTAACCGATTTCAAACAGAAGGTCAAGTTAATCTTACATATATTTCATTCATCCTGTATCTAGTTGCTAGATTATGAAGAACCGCTGGCTCATGCAAATATACAAGCTTGGTCATGTCATCAACTCCATCAACAGGAGCATCTGTATCCTTGGGATATAATTTTGACAAATTGGCAGTAACCTGATGAGACATGACAATAATTGAGTTATATTACAATTGAGTTATATTACAAGACAACATGTGTGTGTGTAGAAATGATGCTAATATTATGTCAAATCAGTTGTGTAAAATATGGAGAGAACAGAAAATCCTTTGTGGGAAATGTAGTCAATGGATCTAAATTACATGAAACATGTATTTACAGAGTGATTATATGACAACACATTAAAGGCTAATAATTCTTCTGATTCTACTCTGACTCTCCCACTCGAATCATTACTTTTCTTTCTGTTACTTTGAAAGTAGCTGCTTAAGGTTCAGCCACTTGAATTTTCAACTCCCTAGGTACTAGCTACCACATATTACATATGTTACAATCTATACATTAATTTTAACACTTCCCCTCAAGCTAAAGCACACATGTCATATGCACCAAGCTTGTTACAAATATATGTGATGCGAGGACCTCTTAAAGACTTAGTAAGAATATCCCCTAATTGATCATTGGAATTGAAGACTCTAGTTGTGATGCATCCAAAAGTATCTTTTCTCTTTTAAAGTGTTAGTCCTCCCACAAAAAGATTGGGTTGGAGGAAATATGTAGAGCTGCTTGATTGTCAAAAATTAGTTCCATCTTACCTACTTCACCAAACCTCAATTCGCCAAGTAATTATTTCAGCCACACATGTTCACAAGTTGCTAAGGCCATGGCACAATACTCAACTACTACACTTGACCTAGCAAAAACATCATTTTTTTGCTTTTACATGACACCACGTTTCAACCGACAACAATGCAATATTCTGAAAAGGATCTTCTATCCATAGAAAAGGATCTTCTATCCATAGAAGAACCAGCCCATCGTAGAGTAAACCTTTTCCTAGAGCTCCCTTGATGTATCTGAGAATGCACAATGAAGCCTCCCAGTGTTTATCACATAAGGATTATGTAACAGAAAACTAAGAACACTGAGAACAGAAAGAGAGAACACTTTTTGATGATCATTCCATTGAACCAATAGGTATATATACAAATTACATAGACTAAAAAAGGAAATAAAACAAAATCCCTAAGATTATGCTACCAAACAATATCCCTAATAATTAGCCTACGGATCAGCATTATGATTTCATCATAAATAGAGAATAGGTCAACTATACAATTAACTATACAATCTCTAACATTAACAGATTATAAATAATGACTTACCACACTCACAACAAATGAAATATCTAGCCTAGTCAAAGTGATGTAGCTCAATTGTCCAACAAGTCTACAATATCTACCAAGGTCTGAAAAAGGCTACCCCTCTCCTCGAAGAAGTTTAATTCATGGGTGTATGTATAGGCTTACAGTCTAACATGCATGTTTCGTCAAGCATGTCTAGTGCATACTTTCTTCGAGATACAATGACATTGGTGTTTGAGATACTTTAATACCCAGGAAATGCTTGAGTTTAACCAAGCCTTCTGTCTGGAAGTGTCCAAAAAGATGTTGTTTAAGCTGACAAATGCCTTCATCATCACCTGTGATAACAATATCATCCACATCAACAATCAAGTAAATACAACGATTTGGGGCATTATGATGATAAAATACTGAATGACCAACCTCACTCTGAATCGTGCCAAATTTGCTGCACGACAATGCTAAATCATCCAAACCAGGCATGAGGTAATTGTTTTGGGCCATATATTGATCGACGTAGCTGATAAACTAACCAAGACTGTAAGTAAGAAAACCAACACCTCTTCCTCAAGCTCGCCATGGATGAAGGTAATTTTATATCCAAAAGATGAAGTTGTCAATAACAAATAACAGCAGTGGATAGCTTGAGGCAAATAGAAGCAATATCAGCCACTGGAGATATCGTATCGCCATAATCCAAACCATAAATCCGTGTATACCCTTCAATATAGAAACGTGCCTTCAAGCAATCAATTTGTCCATTAGGATCCACTTTTAGAATATAACCCAAACAGCAACCAATGGAATATTTCCTGAGAGTTGTAAAATAACAAGCTCTCAAGTACCAATAGACTGCATGGGTGCCATTTTAATAAATCATTGCTTGTCTCCACCCGGATGAGCAAGAGCCCAACTTATAGTTGTATAGGGAATAGCAACAGAAGACAAGGAATATACCAAAGCATAATATGGTGAAGTTGAACGACGTTACATTAAAAATTATAAATGGGATAAGGGAAGATCACAATATTTGTAGGTAGGTAAAGGCACAAATTAAAGGTGAGTCAATAGAAGCATCCACAATATTTGTAGAAATAGAAGGTTAAGGGAAACAACTATATATCTAGAAAAGAGGAGCTGCAGAAGGAACGTCAGAAACTACAATTAGAAGAGTTACAATAATGTTTTCAAAGGTTGATAAGAATTAAAGTAAGGCAACAGAAGAATATCAGACACAATAATTCAATCAATAGGAGAATGAGAAAGGAAATTCCTAAAAAACGATAACATCAATTGAGATAAAATGGCAATTAGTGTTTGTTGAGTAACAACGTAGCCTTTTTCATGGTGAGAATAACCTAAGAAAAATGATTTAGAAGAAAGTGACCCTGTCGACAGTTAAATCATGAACAACACAAGAATAGCCAAAGACACAAGAAGCAAAACAAAATATTGGTTGATTAAGAAACCAATTTGGGTGGGGAAACCTGATCCAGTAAAATAGATGGAGGCACACGATTGATGAAATAACAGGCTATCAAAATAGTATCCCCCCAAAATCAAGGAGGAGCATTATGAAGTAACATAGTGTAAGAAATCTCTATCAACTGACGATTTTTTCTTTCAACAATATCATTTTACTGTTGAGTATGAGCATAAGAAGATTGATGAAGAATGACTAGTTCACTCATGCAAGTTTAAAAAGCAGCCATACGCACTGTCACATAGGGTGCCAATAGAAACACCAAATTGTATACAAACTTCAACACAACCCTAAACCCTAAAACCTAAACCCTAAACTTCAGCACAAAATTGTTTGAACATGGAGAACAACTTAGAACATTTTTTCATAGGGAATAGTGAAGTGCAACGAGAATAATCATTCATAAAGTTAACAAATAATGAAAACCCTAAAGTAAAGCAAGTACAACTAGAACCCAAAATATCAATGTGAAAGAAGAGAGAGAGAAGGGTTGTAGCACAATTATGAGTAAGATGGAAAACATGCAAGAGTATGTTTGTCAAGTTGACAAGACTCACAATCTAAAGAGGAAGGATCTTTGGAAGCTTGGATAGACTAGGATGGACAAGATGGTTGTGAAGAAGTTTAGGTGAGGCAACAGCCAACAGAAGAGCAGATGACTGAGGATGTTGGCGTAGTCGTACAACCCTTTGTGATTCACAAATGATGCCAATCATCTATCCTGTGCAAGATCAGATTTATCAAAAAAGAAGTGATAAAGAAATTGAGAATTTGAGTCAATCTGCTTATGGAAATAAGATTAAAGGGATAACCAAGAATTTAGAGCAAAGAATCCAAGAATAAAAAGGGCAAGGGTTGAGCTTGTCTGAAACCTTCGGCTATTGTTTTGGAACCATTAGCAAATAGCAAGAGTTACAATAGTAAGAGAAGAAGAATTAATAATATTGGAGAAGTAGTTTAGGTTACTAGATATGTGATCAGATGTACCAGAATCCAAGTTCCAAATATTTGTAAAAGATAATAGGAGAAGAAAAACATAGGTAAATATACCAAATATGGAGTGGCATGAATAACCTCTGTCTGAGCCATAAAAGAAAACAAAAGGATAGACGGGATGACACAGCCCAAAGAAAAACTCAATTGGTCTGATGTATAGTGTATTAAACCTAAAAGGAGATCAACCACAGATGTAAGAGGACAAAAAAAAATATGGTTGATACACCCATTGGAGGTGGAAAGGCACTGAACAGCAGCTGAAAGATGTCTAAAATAGTAAGGGTTCACCAAAACAAAAGTCCAAGCAAATGCATAGAGGCGTGGGCTAGACCCTACGATGGCCAACAAGCACTTCTGGGCAAACCAAGACTGAAGGGATGCCATTACATGCCAGCAAGTAGAGGATGCACTGATGGGACACCACAGAAAAACAGTGATGAGGATGCACCGATGACAATGGTATGAAGTGATTCCAATGGTGGTTAATATCAAAGGCTATTCGAATAGTGGCCCGAATGACAGCATAGCCACTGAAAGAGAGAAAAGTATTGCCTGACAAGAGGGGGGGTGAAGGTTTTTGCCCTATAAGCTCTGTCCATGTAAAATATGGAGAAGAAGAGAAAACCCTTCATGGAAAATGTAGTCAGTGAGTCTAACTACATGAGACATTTGTCTTTATAGAGTAATTACAAGACAAGTCATTAAAGGCTAATAATTCCCTTGATTCTAGCTACTAATCACTCCCTTCATACTAGCTAGGACATGTTACATGTGTTACAATCTATACAATGATATGTCATGGATTTACTGTTGCTGCTTGTGCATTTTTCTAGTGCTGGTTATTGAGGAACTTTTCTTTTGTTCGTGAATCTTAGACTTAATGGTTCCTGCTATTATGATGATTCATAGACTTACTATCAAAGCAAAACAATTTGACTTCGTTAAGAAAAGCATAGGAGTTGTTCCTAAAATTTTCATTACTGAAAGCAAAAGAGGTCTTTTGTTCTCCATTTCTTTGGGCTCGAAATTTGCTAGATGGCTTTCCTATGTCCTCCATTCTTTGGAGGCAAGCACGTGGAAAAGGCCTGAAGCAAAGAGATGCCAAGAGGTAGGGAATTTCTTTTTAGCGGAGATAGGGAACAACCGTATGGGAGATTTTCTTGTCATCACGAAAATTCTCTTAGGAGGAAAGCGTATCTCTGTTATAATCCCCAAGGGAGGGGGAGGAAGGGGATGGAGTTCTTTTGGGCATGCCTTGGTATCTTGGTGTCTTCTGAAAGGGCTGAAACTTCGAAACCAATGAAGGGAGGGAGATCTTTGCTTTCTTACTCTGCTGTGGATGCCAACAGATCTTTTGCCGAAGTCCTCAAGAGCAAGAAAATGGTGACCGAAAAAGAAAATATCCAAGCTGGTGCTCGTGTTTCCCCCGATGGTGCAGATAGCTTTTCTGACATATCCAAAAACAGGGACATTGTGGCTGACAAGTGCTTGGTCAACGGGGCTGTTAAGGTTGGTATATCTGGTGATGGCGTCCTCGGACAACGTGGCAATCATAGAATAGGGAAGTCAGCAGTGAACGATGTGGCTGGTAGCAATGAAATGGATGGCCTTAATCAGAGAGCTCCCGGCTTGGTCTTTGTAACAAGAAGGAACAGAAAGAGATTGGAAAACTTTCTGATGATTATTCCATTAGACAACATAGGTATATATACAAGTTCTGTAGACCTAGGAAGGGAAATAAAAATAAATTAATCCCTATAATTATGCTAGACAACATCCCTCTAGATTAGCCTACAGTCATGGAAGAGTTGATTATGCTAGACAGCATCCCTCTAGATTAGCCTACAGTCATGGAAGAGTCAACTATACAATAAGGTCTAAATTAACTATACAATATCTCTATTATTAACAGTCTTCTCGAGGACTTTAAGGGTCTTAGTTGATCCTGAGGGAGTGAGGAAGGTTTGTAGGGCTTTAGCGAGAAACTCCAATGTGGTTAATGGCCCGTTTAGGAATAAGACTCGCTTTTATCCCTCTAGGCCCAAGAAACCCACACGTGCGATGCGAAATCATCAGGACAAATTCTTTGGGCCTTTAGCCTCCAAATGGGTTTCGAAGACATGGAGGGCCAACGAGGCCCAAAAGTCAGCTCTTGAGAGTGTGGACCGGTCCGATGGAGGATACCCGACCCAGAGAACTCAAAATCAGGCACACCTGAAGCTCTTCGATCCGCAATCTCTAGCCTCGTCGTCCAGGTCGAAGCCATTGATGGATGGTGATCGGACATACACAGAACCAGACGAAGGAGATCTAGGAGTGCCAGAGATGCCGGAGCCCTTAAAAGTCTCATCACCATCTCCCTCTGCTTCACCACTTCACAATCAGAGAGGAGCTTCACCGAGATGCTCGAGCTAGGGGCGGGGGAAGCATCAGGGCACCGTCATCATCCCAATCAACTCCGAAATCCATCCAGAAGCCAATGGGATTACGCCAGCAAGTTTCACTAGCCAAATTACTCCACGTAGAGTGAACGGAAATCTGCTCCCTAGTCAAACAGCGTCCCTTGGCATGGTGGCTGATTCTCCTCAAGCCTTCAACGGTAGAACATGAGGGTCCCTAGTAAAGGAACCTCACTTTGACCACAAAATCAGATCTGAAGATGCCCTGCACAGGATGACTGAGGAATATTCAAGCTTATCTGATACAGAAGCCCTTTCTTGAGGGGAAGAGGAGACCATTTCTGATGAAGATTGCCCATTGTCAGTTTTTCATAGCGATGAAGGTCTACTCATTCATCAAATTGAGCAACAATTCATTGCCAAGGGAGATTCTCCAAAGGACCATGATGATGGGTTGGAAGACGTCCACCGGCTCTTCTTGCAAAACATGGATGATGAAGCCTATGAGGGGCATTGTGGTTTGACACAAAATTGTATTAATGTTTTGAGCACTGCCCTTGTCCCAAAGGCGCCCCTATTATCTTATTTTTCTCCTAAAAAAATAGTTTTTTTTCCTCCCAATCTAATAATACTAACCCTCTCCTTAGTGTGCCTCGGTTTGGTCTTGCAGGGAATTGCTTGCGCAACAACACTGTCCTAGAAGGCAACCTCTATTCCACCTATCCAAATTTATCTTCTTGTGCCTTAGGGGAAGGCAACGAGTTAGAGGGACAATTCATTCACCTATGCCACTTAGGGGATGAGAGGGACAATCACGACCCACAAGCCTTGATGGAAGCTCTCAACTTTAAGCTAAGAGACAAATCTGGAAAGGAGGTTAAGGTGTTAACATCACCTAGGACATACCAAAGGAAGAAGAATAAACTCGAAAGCGAATTAAAAAGGTTGACATCTTCAATTAACTATGGGAAATCGAAGATAGGGAAGGGGAAGTCAAGTTCTTTATGAAGATCATAAGTTGGAATGTGAATGGTCTAGGTAACCCGCTTAAAAGAAATAAGGTGAAAGAAGTTTTTAGGCGGGTAGAACCGGACATTGGGCTTATACAGGAAACTAAATTAAGGGAGTCGGACAAATTTATAGTGCGTAGTATATGGGACGCAAAATTCAAGGATTGGGAGTTCATGCCTTTTGTCGGCGCCTCAAGCGGTCTTTTGGTTATTTGGGACACTCGGGTCGCTTCTAAAGTGAATGTGCTAGTGGGTGCTTTTTCTCTCTTGGTGTTACTTGACTTCAAGGACAAAGGGAGTTGGTGGTTTACCAATGTTTACGATCCGACAAATCCTCGGCTAAGGGGTATTTTTGGGAGTTGTCATATGTTCACGGTTTCTGTAATCCTCAATGGTGTATTGGCAGCGACTTCAATGTTGTGCGCTTCCCTAATGAAAAGCTAGGAGGCCCCAAAATCAATGCTAGCATGAGAGGTTTTGCCAATTTTATCCGGGATTGTGGGCTTAAGGACCTTCCCCTATCTAATGCTCAATTTACTTGGTCGGTCAATAGGGGCTCGATGGTCTCTTCGCGTCTTCATAGATTTCTAATCACCCCTGAATGGGAGGATTTTTTCCCTGATCCTATCTAGGAGGTGGGCTCACGCCTGGTATCCGACCATTTTTCCATTATCCTTGAGACTAGCAGAGTTAAATAGGGCACTACCCCTTTCAGATTTGAAAATATGTGGTTAAAGCATCGTTCTTTTCTTAGCAATTTAGAGAAGTGGTGTTCGAAATATACAATTCATGGATGGGAAGGTTTTAAGTTTATGAAGAAACTAAAATTTATGAAGGAGAAATTGAAGATCTGGAACCTAGAAGTTTTTGGGGACATTAGAGCTCAAAAGAAAGATATTCTTAAGGAGCTTGACGCCCTTGACAAGTTAGAAAGCCAGGGTGGGCTTGAGGTGAGTCTTGCCGTGCGTAAAGTGTCTCTTAGGAATGCTTTGGATGACATCAGCAAAAAAGAAGACATCAGCTGGCGTCAAAAGAGCAGAATTATGTGGGCTCGTGAAGGTGACGTAAACTCAAGTTTTTTCCACAAGGTGGCTAACGGGAAAAAGAGAAGAAGCTTAATAAAAGAGCTTGTGGGGGATGATGGCAATATTGTTAAGGATAATGAAGGGATCTACGACGAGGTGACTAGTTTCTTCAAGAAACTATATTCTGAGGAGATTCACGAGAGGTCAATCATTGAGGGTCTAGATCGAAAGACCTTTTGAGAAGGAAGAAGTTAAAAATGCCATTTGGAAGATGGATAAGGACAAGGTCCCTGGGCTTGACGGGTTCAATATGGCTTTTTTCCAAACTTGCTAGCCGATTGTGAAGGCAGATTTGATGAAAGTATTTGGTGAATTCTTCCACACTAGCCGTACATCGACCAGTATGAATTCTACCTTCATCGCCCTTATTCCCAAAAATGACAAGTCCATTAAGGTGAGGGATTTTAGACCTATTAGTTTGGTAACTAGTGTTTACAAGATCATCGCCAAAGTGCTCTCTGAGAGATTGAGTGTGGTTGTTGGGAACACTATATCGGAGAACCAAAGTGCTTTCATTGATGCTAGCTTAATAGCCAACGAGCTAGTTGATGATGTCAAACATAGGAAGCAACAGGGAATTGTGTTTAAATTGGACTTTGAGAAGGCTTAAGACACGGTCAACTAGAATTTATTAGACTTGATCTTTCGTTGCAAAGGTTTCGGTGATAGGTGGAGGCGTTGGATTAACGGTTGTCTTTCTTCGATGGCTTTTTCGGTTATTATTAATGGCCAGCCCAAAGCCTGGTTCAAGATGCAACATGGGGTTAGACAAGGTGACTCATTATCCCCTTTTCTCTTTACCCTAATAGCCGATGTCCTTAGCCGCATTTTGAGGCAGGGTTCTGATAGAGGAATTCTTAGAGGTCTATCGATAAAGGACAATGGTTGTGAAGTCACTCATCTGCAGTTTGCTGATGACACTATCCTCTTCTTGCCTAAGGATAAGGATAATTTCCTTCAAGTGCTTTCGCTGATTGAGATTTTTGAGTTGGTGTCGGGTCTCTGCATTAAGATGGGTAAATATGGTTTAGCTGGCATTAATATTCAGGAAGACTCTCTTGAGCAGTTGGCCAAGCTTGCTGGTTGCAAGGTGCTCAATTGGCTTCTTACATATCTAGGTGTTCCTCTAAGAGGTAACTTGCGTGCAGTTTCTTTTTGGGATCCTATTATTCAAAGAATTTCTCGCAAGCTTGATAGTTGGAAAGGCTCCTACTTTCCTTAGGGGAAAGATTGACCCTAATTTAGGGGTCCTTATCTAGTATACCCTTGTATTTCTTGTCCTTGTTCAAAATCCCGGTTGGGATGGCTAGAAGGATTGAGAGAATCATGAGGGATTTTCTTTGGTCTAATGGTGGGAAGAATAAGAGGGAGCACCTGGTTAGCTGGGAGGTGTGCTATAGGTCTAAGGAAGACGGGAGTTTGGATCTTGGTAATTTAGTGTCTAAAAGTATCTCTCTCTTGGCTAAGAGGTTATGGAGATTCCCCTTAGAGCCTAGCTTCCTATGGCATAAGATGATTAAAGCTAAATATGGGCTTCATCAGAATGGATGGGATGTTGGTTCCAAAGGTGTCGTTACGCATGCAAGTCCTTGGAAAGCGATTTCCCAGGTATACCATCTTTTCTTTCCTTTGTTGTCTTTGATTGTTAGTAATAGTTCTCGCTTTCGTTTTTGGGAGGATTGCTGGATTGGCCCTATCCCACTTGAAATATTCCCGCGCCTTTTTTCTGTCTCTTCTTTACATGATGGCCCTATCTCTGATTTCTTTTGTTTGCAAGGGGATCACTATGGGTGGAATTTCCATGTCACCAGAAATGTAAATGACAAACTTTTGACTAATCTTTCCTCGTTGTTGGACATCCTGGATCCGATTCGCCTTTCTTCTTCTCCTGATAAAACAATGTGGAAGTTGGATTCCTCAGGCTCGTAAACTTGCTCTTCTTTTCTCAACTTTCTGATTCGTAATCCTATTGCTTCTTCACAATTTAAAAGCGCTGCTTGGAAAGTTAAGGCGCCCTTAAAGGTTAGGGTCTTTTTGTAGACTGTTGTGCTCAATAGAATTAATACAAATGATCTGGGTCAAATCAGACAGCCTCTTAAGGTTTTATCCCCTAATGTTTGCATGATGTGCATGAGGCATTCAGAGACAAACAACCATCTGTTCCTGCATTGTAACGTGGCTTGGGGGATCTGGAACAAGCTATTCAGTCTCTTTGATGAGAAATGGGTTTGCCCTTTAGACCTTGACACACTCCTTGCAACCAACTTTAACGGCTTTGGGCATAGGAAGGAGAACAAAACTCTATGAAAAATAACTATGTTCGCAACTGCATGGTGTATCTGGATGGAAAGAAACGCCAAGTTTTTAATGATCGGTGTCTACCCCCTCAATTATTATGGGATCATGTTCGTTTTATGACTTCCTTGTAGGTCTCGGCCAATGGGTTGCTCAAGGGAATTCCTCTTTCTAATGTTTATAGGGATTGGAGGGCCTTGTGGGCGGTCTTCTGGCTTTATTTTTCCCTTCTTTTAGTTTTCTCTTTGGAGGATATGTTGTCCTCCCCTTCTGATGTATTCCTGTTCTTTTCTCATCTAATAAAATTCTTCTTTTTCTATCCAAAAAAAATATCTATACAATGATTCCAACAAGTGCATTCTAACTCTTTTGGGACATAATTCAAATTGATGTCTTCAAACGACTCCTTTTTTTAATTTTTTTCTGCATCTTGACTTAGATTTTAAAGAGTGAGGACTGACACATGGCTTTAAGTCCCTGGATCCATATTTTATTGCTCAAACCAATAAAATATTTCATTCAGAGCATAATGTTAAGTATTTTAGCTACAAGACCTGTGTATTCTCTCTCCTATTCTCTCTCTCCTCTTTTTTTTTTTGGGGGGGCGGGGGGCTGTTTGAAGACATCCCTTCTACCCTTGTAATGCCCTATTACCAAATGTTTCCCACAAAAGGAACAACAAAAATAGAAATTAAATAACAAAACTACAAGCCACAAATTCCAGACAACTGGACAACAAAGAAGAAACTGATCACTAATTAGCCATTTCTCCATCCTGCTTAAAATTTTTGATATAACTTGCATTTTAATTAAAGAATAAGAATCATGATGCAGTTCCCGTCCCAAAGCTGTTCACAGGAAATATCAAAGAAATCCATGCCTTACAGATATTAAGGTTTTCTAGCCTTAGCTATTTGTTTTAAGGACAAGATCCTCCTTATGAATGAAAACAACATTGGTAGCATACATACTTCTTGAAACTAAATTATGCATAAAAAAGACAGTCTGAAGAAGAAAACTAAATTATCAGAAACCCCTTGAGAACCAGGCGATCATAGAGGAACAACAGAAAAGTAGTGCAAAATACAACTGAGACCAATGGAAGTCTCTAATTACCGTATTCCCGTTACTAGTTTGAATCTCAGCTTCTTCTCCATTGATTTTCAGTACTTCTCCATCAATCCAAACTAGTTCTGGATCTCCAACCCAAATGTGAGAACCAACAATAATTTTTTCTGGAATACCCTGTAACATTTGAATTCAAAAGCATTATGAGAGTTTTTATAATATAATATCTGATGCCTATTCAATTAAATTGGCTGTTAAATCAATTATTGAAAATAAAGTTATAAATGTAAAATAAGATGGTTTGGGCATGTGCAAAGAAGACCGTTGGAAGCGCCAGTTAGGAGAGTTGAACAGATGGTTTGGAGCCCTGTAAAAAAAGGTCGAGGAAGACCAAACAGGACACTTAGAGAAATTATTGAACGGGACCTTTTAGTAAATGAGATATCTAAAGAGTTGGTCATTGATAGAGCTCAATGGCGTCGTGCGATCCATGTAGCCGACCCCACTTAGTGGGATAAGGCTATGTTGTTGTTGTTGTTGTAAAGTTATAAATGTAAAATAAGAAATTAAAACAAGAAAATATTTCTAAACAGCCAAGACCTGAAGACTCACTCCTGAGATTGCAAGAGTTGCATTCACAAACCTCAGTCCCCATTCGTCTAAACTTTAACCCTACAACTCCTTATAAGCATAATACTATTCTTTGAATTTAAACCATCACTTTGGAACTATATTGTTCTTCACATGGCCATTATAAAACATTTTAAGATCTGTATGCAGTATTCATATCCAAAGTCTATATTTGGTAGAAGATATTTCAACTTAATACCTTCCAAAATGTTGAGATGCCTATCTCGACATAAATAATCACATTAACATTGTTATTAGGCATGCCAAATGCCAAAACAAACTATTAGCACATATAGACTCTCTATCTTGCAGTGCATACGGTTTCCCACTTGCTATTCACAGCACAGTCATCCTCATTCTTGTTTCAGAATGGCACTCAGTCAAAATACTAGTACCTAAAAGACAGCAGTCACACAAAATGTAGTATCGGAAAAGAGCCCAATACACATCTCACCACACCGTCTATGCTTCCTAATTTCTACAGAAGCTTCAGAATCTGGATTATCACTTCTTTTGCATAACAACTAGTTTTAAAATTTATTTTTGTATGGGGGAGGGAGCAACGGTGTCTAGTAGTGTCGACCTTCTATTTTACCTATGAATGGCAACATTCACAAGTCTTTCCGTAAGGATCAACATTATATTTACAGACTACAGAGTAAAAAAGAACGTGCATTTACATGTGTCGGTGGCAAAGATCTAAACTTTTAATGGTTTCCAACGGATTCTTTTCTACCATTTGTCAATAGACCTATCAAATACAAATCAATTCGATCAATTCTGCGAGTCTCAAATCATACAAAAGTCCAATGTCGATCAATTCGAAAAAGAGAAGAAGGTAAAGAACAACAGTTGGCCAACATACTCGTGCAGCGCAGCTATTTCGCTAACAACCTTCTGCGCCAAAATTAATCAAAAATTCAAGTAATAGAAGAAGTGAGAGCTCAATTACCATTTTCTCAATATGAAGCTCAGCTGCATAGATATTTGTCTTCAAATAACACTCCAATAATACCAGGTACGTATATTTTTATAGGACTCAATTCATTATTCATTGAACTAAAAATCAAAGTGGCGGGTCTCCCGAGCCAATTTCACGGGTGATCTCAAATCACAACTTGCGTATATTTTACACTAGTAGGTTCGAATCGCTCCAGAAATCAACGATAATTGCAGTGAAATTAAAGGCCCAAATTTTAGCGGGACGATGTGATATGATTAGAACCAATAAGAAAAACTCCGAATAAACCCTTGAATTTTCTTCGTCTTTTTCTTCCGCGCTTGGACTCTCCTTCACATGATCCTTTAGTTTGTGGAAGTGGCATCTTCGAATTCCCTCCAAAATCGCCATCTTTGTGGACATTCTTGTGGCTCTCACTCTCTCACTCTTTGCCCCTCTCTC
This sequence comes from Biancaea sappan, assembly GCA_037074585.1. Taxonomy (NCBI): domain Eukaryota; kingdom Viridiplantae; phylum Streptophyta; class Magnoliopsida; order Fabales; family Fabaceae; genus Biancaea; species Biancaea sappan. The sequence goes on along the minus strand of CM073496.1, from coordinate 47,320,611 downwards.
TCTCACTCTTTCCTTCTCTCTCTCTGCCTCAAACAGTTCGCGGGCACCCAGGGCATCGTTTGAATGTCCGTGTCGTGTCAGTTTCTCACCCACTCTAGATGATAACTAACAGCTTGGTATCTTGTCATGTAGTAATTCATAAAATAATATCAAAAATATTAGAAATTTGTCCAAATTATCGTTTTCAATAATATTAATTTTCTAAAAAAATAAAAAATATTTTAGTAAAATTCTTTATTTTTATTTTCATTCCCTTTTTCTTTCTTTTTTTTTCTTCACACCAAATCAATGACGGCTGATTAAATAACAATAAGGGCAAAAATATATGTCATGTCCTTGATATTTACCTCAATTTTTGTTTATGCCCTTAACTTATTTTTTTGTTAAATATGTCCTATATGTTTCAATTTTTTTAAATATGTTCTTTTTTTTCAACACCGTCAAAAAGTTAAAAGAAATGATGACTAGGCTGACCTATGTGGCTGCCACATTGAGGAAAATGTCACGTCACCTGACATAGCTAATGGGATTATGACACATGGCATATGGGTAGTTTTAAAAAAAAATCAGCCAAATACAAGTAGTAAAGAATCAAACCCATTATCTCATGTGTAATATCCCAAATTTAATTACCTTAGAAAATGAGGCTAAATAAATAAAGATAAAATAATTATTAAAAAATGTTTTAGAGATATAAATAGAATTTACATACTTTTGACAATGTACCTATTTGTAAGTAAAAACTTTTAAAGGATTCTTTTGTTATTTTAGTCAAAGATGATATGATGATGACATAGGGAATTATATCAGACGGAAATAATAAAGATGAGCGAAAGGAAGATGAAGACAAAGATATATAAACTTAATTATTATTTTATATATATTTGTGTGTGCATGATGAGAGAAAGAGAGAAAAGTAGAAGATAGAAAAAAAAACGGACGAGAGATAAGGATAAAATGTTAGGTAAGTAATTAATTAATAATTGAAGAGAGAAAACAATAGTGAAAAGAAAAAAGAAATAATATATATATGTGTGTGTGTGTGTGTGTGTGTGTGTGTGTGTGTGTGTGTGTGTGTGTGTTGTGGTATGGTATGTATCGTGAAGAGAGGAGAAAAGATAGAGGAAGAAACGAAAATAGAAAAGAAAGAAAAAGAAGAGAGAAAAAGTATGAGAAAGATCAGAGAAAGAAGAGAATTAGAACTGAAATTAAAGCTTGTTCTTCATAAAGATAATTAGTCTTCTATAAAAGCTTGATTATTTATGATTTATGATATTTATGTGTATAATCAGTTTTTTTACAGAATTTTATTTATAAATCTTGTTCTACATAGTGAATAAGAGAAATTTAATTATTATCAGTGTAATGTTATCTTTTATAGCTGAAATGATCTCCTCATGTATGTATATTTTTTTAAAAAAACAAAGTGACTAGCTACTAATATATTCTATTTCTCATTTTTAGAAAATTGATCATTTCAGGAAAAAAAAGGTAAAAGGGAAGGTTTTGATGATACTAATGATGAGATTGAAGTATAAAAATATATTTTATGGTAGTTCATGATTCAAAGAGTAAAGAGAATATCAAAAATTATGTAAAATTATTATTTGTATATATTTAAGTTCAAACATAATTAGTGAGAATCATGTCAATTTTTTCATAAGATTACTATTTACATAAATAGTAAAATTTGTAAATAGTGAAATTTATAATTATTTGAAGGAATTTATTTAAAAATTATTTAGTAAATCAATTTAGAGAATAAACATTATTTTTTTAAAGAAAATAAAAAAGTTGAGGTGTTACATCATGTGTACGAGAGCAACATTCAACCATTGAGCCACAAGTCACCTTTAATATATATATATATATATATATATGTGTGTGTGTGTGTGTGTGTGAAATTTAATATATATAAGAACTTTTATTATTTTATTCAAAATTTAAGACAATATACATAAATTATTATATACTATAAAATAATAATAAATCTTATAATAAGAGAATATGCTATTATTTTATATAACTTATTTTAAATTATATATAAATTTTAAAAAATTTAATAACAAATCTTATAATATAAATTTAATTATTATTCATACTTAATGAAAGTTAACTTTATTTTAAAAAATAATTATAACAATATGCTATGCTTATTAAAATTATTTTATAATATAAGATTTGATATTATAATATTAAATAATAATTAAATTTTATAATATTTATATCTTATTAAAAATAATTATAACAATATGCTACATATATTAAAATTATTTTATAATATAAGATTTGATATTATAATTTTAAATAATAATTTTATAATATTTAAATCTTATTAAAAATAATTATAATAATATGGTATACTTATTAAAATTATTCTATATTATAAGATTTTATATTATAATTTTAAATAATAACTAAAATTTTATAATGTTCATATCTTATTAAAAATAATTATAACAATATGCTATGCTTTTTAAAATTATTTTTAATATATAAAATTAATTTTTATTTAGTTTAAGAAATAATTAAATTTATATTATAAGATTTGTTATTAATTTTTTAAATTTTTATATAATTTAAAATAAATTTTGTAAAATAATAGTATATTCTCTTATTATAAGATTTGTTATTAATTTTTTAAAAATTTTTATATAATTTAAAATGAACTATGTAAAATAATAGCATATTCTCTTATTATAAGATTTGCTATTGTTTTATAACATATAATAACTGATATATATTATTTTAGATTTTGAATACAATAACAAAAATTCTTATATATATTAAATTTTTCATATATATATATATATATTAAAAGGGACTAGTTGCTTAGTGGTTGAAGACTGATCTCACACTCATGAGGCCTTTGGTTTAACTCCTCATGCTTGCACTTGGTTAATTTTTCTTTAAAACCGCTCATATGTCACGTGTCATAATCATATTAACTATATCAGATGACATGGCATTTTCCTTCATGTGACAACCACATAGGTTAGCCCAATCAGCATTTACGTTAACTTTTTGACGATGTAAAAAACAGGGTATATTTGAAAAAAATTAAAATATATAGAATATATTTGACTAAAAAAAATTAGAGGCATGAATAAAAATCGGGATAAATATCAGAGACATGACATATACTTTAACCTAATAAGTATGCAACATTTGAGAAGAGACTTAACAATAGACATCTAATGCATGAAAAATACAATATAACCCGTATTTCTTGAAAGTAGAGTTCCCCAGTCAATTTCTGCATGCATGGAATGCAACTACCATAAATTAAAAGCAATAGATTATTTTCATTTTAAAATGTCATATAGTAAATTAGTAATAGAACAACTGTCGAAGCGTACGAGTACCAGCAGTCCATGAATGTTATTTCAACACACAACATTTTGTTATAAGCACATAACAAAGATGCTAAGTCCAATAATGTCATTTGGAGAATATAAAACACACTTAAGAATATATAAAGTAAACATTGTAATTTTAGTTTCAATTTATGATTTAAAAAAAATCTATTGAGTTCACACATGTTCTTATTCTCTATTGACCTAAATTATTTGCCTTCATCAAGTTGAAAGAAAAAAGAAGGGCTCGGGTGTTTTTAAAAGAAGAAGGACTAAGGGTGTTTTTTGAAAAAAAAAAAAAGAGAGAGAGATTAGCTAGGGATTTTTTGAAGGAAAGAATGTTAGAATTTATTATTGTAAAATATTTCATATAACTTTAAAAAGCTCAATAATAATATAAAATAAATAAAAATATATTATTACCTATTCAATCCGTTGCACTTATCTTCGGTTTTATTGTTGTGGTAATTTACTCCTCCATTATATCTCTTTGAAGTTGGCATGCTTTTAATCCTAATCAAAATACATATATATATATATATATATATATATATATAAAATATGTTGCTTTAAGTGTCCTTTCCGTTGGGTTGGGTATACTCTCCGGTTTTCAAAAGTTATGGTCACTAAAAAAAAATTAAATTGATAATATATCAATTTATTAAGAATAAAATTGAGAATAAAAATAAGTGAGCAACTAAATTAATAACACATTAATCTATGAGGGACTAAATTGAGAGTATAAATCTTTTTTGAGGGATTGAATTGATAACATATCAATTTGTAAGGGATAAAATTGAGAATGAAAATCTATGAAGGACCATATTAAAAAAAAGAACACATGTGATGGACCAAAATAAGATTTTAATCAGTTAGTTAAATTTTACTTAATTATTTTTTTGTTTCTTCTAATAATAAAATTATTTATCTTCTTTTCTTATTACGGTAAGAATAAAATTAAAATTTTATATGATTTTTAAAACACATTATATATTTAAGATGGTTTTTACATAAATTAAATTGAAACTACTAAAATGTTATATTATTTCACCATAACAAATAAGCTAACTTATTTGAATATAAGCGATAACAAATTTATTATGTTCTATTGGTCATACAATCAAAGGGTTATAATAATTATTTTATTTTTTTTTCCTCCTCTCCCCTTGCAAACAAAACAAAAGAATGTTTATTTTCCCTTCGCTTCACTCCCCTCAAACTAAACTAAACAAAAAAATTTTATTTCCCCTCTCCTCTTCTCTCATTCCTTCCTCTCTATTAAAATCTCTCTCTTCCCCTTCCCTTCATTAAACCAAACAATCCATTAATGTGGACAACGAATATATTGAATAAGGGACAAATGGAAGCAACATGTAGTATATTGAAAGCCCACATATACGTGTGTGTGTGTGTGTGTAGCTTGGTGTATTGGAAGTGTGTGAATATATATATATATATATATATAATATTAATTATTGTATGATATATTTTTTGTGAAGAAAGGTGTATGAGAAAAAAAGTCTTATTTATATTTTTTGTGTAGGGATTGTAGACCAAACATACAAGTATTCAGTTACTGTATCATGAAGGTAACACGTTTATATACTCTTGCATTGGGTGATATGGCAAAATCAACTTGTGAGAGACATGAAATTACTTTAAAGAAAGACGAGCTACTCGAACCTTAGTCCAGTATCACAAAATTTATTTTTTTAACACTAACATTCAATTCTTCGATTTTATATTTATTCTTATTTTTTTGAAATTGTTAATCTAACAATTTTAAGGTAAATTCATGTTTAATACCACAAAAAGCAACAAATGGAAAATAAAAATGTTAAAGGTAGAATTTGAATAATTTTTTATGAGATTTTCTCAATTGCGAAATTTTTTTTAAGAAGAAATTCTATGATTCACAACTGACTAAACCAATGGAAATATTTTTTGTAGAAATAACTTATAAATTTTTTATGAGCTTTGGAATTAAAATATATATTTATAACACTTTATTTAAGGTGATAGATATTTGATTTATATATATATATATATATATATATATTTCCTTGGCATATGTGGTCTTTAGCAGTTTGCACATTGGAAACTCTTTTATTTTATTTTTTTTAAAATGTTCGCTAGTAAATGACCAATGACCTTATTAATCATTTTCGCTTCTAGTAGTTCTTTATGAGTAGTCAATAGATTTTTCAACGGGTAGAAAGGTAATGTTGTAATATATTGTATATATATATATATATAGAGAGAGAGAGAGAGAGAGAGCAAATGTATATTGTTTTGATCCACTAGCAAAATATCATATACATGGGACGAAATTATTAATTGCTTTTTTTTCTTATGAGCACAACTCATAAATTTTTGAGTTCTAATTCAAAGTGATCAATTTTTGTTTCTGAAGCAAATTTATGCAATGATAATTTATTTTCCCTACATCAGAAGGTATGTGATATCATTTTAATCCTTCTCTTTTTTGAAGAAATTAATAGTGGGGGCAAGAAGAAAAAATATTTTTGGGTATTATTTTTATAACAACAAGTGGGGGAATATAAGTGTATTATTATAAAAATATACAAATTTTTGATAAAACCAATAGTTAATAATATTGTGGGTTAATATAGAAATTTTATGGATTTAATATTTAAGAGTATGACCTCCTAAAATTCTAGTGAGATGACTATTAACAACATGGAAAAAGCTTTTCTTCAAGCTTACATGTAATAAAGCATTTAACATTAAAATGCTAAAAATTGTGTTTGTGGAATTTTTAAATTCTTCAACAGAGATTTTTTTTTGGCTATATTGTTGTTGAGCTTTGTAAAACTATGTGAAATATTTTCACTTTGTAAAATTTTTTAATTCTACTAAAGTGAAATTTTTTTAATTATATACTATTTAGGACTATATTAAGTCATGTAATAAATTATACTTTTTGGAAAGTACTTTGTGGAAATGCCTATATCTAATTTATGATATATTTGATGTCATGCATACATACAAAAGAAATTGTGAATTTTGTGAAAAATCACTTTATATATAAATTGTGATTTCACATGTGTGATGCTTTACCAGTGCCACAAGAATATTATATTTGGGTGAACAAAAAATTTGTGAAATTCTTGTGAAAGGCACAATACCTATCAATAGTGGGAGTAAATACTTTTGTAGATCCAAAAATGAGTTCACCAAAATTATAGATGGTATTTTTATTGTTATATATGCAATAGTGTGAATTGCACAAATCATTTTGGAACTAATTTTATTGTAAATATGTGACCATATAATTTGTGGTTTTTTGCATATATATTTTACTTGAAGATACCATCTCATTAAAAATTTGAGATGATGATGTATATCATAGATAAATTTCGAGGAAGCATCTTTGTATGCTATTATATGAGAACACTTCTATTGTACAATAAGGTACAATGGTGTTGAGAATTTTGGTCATAAAATTAAATTTGAGAAAGCTTCTTAAATGATTATGGTGCTCATGGAGAAAATTATTATGTGGTGAAGAATATATGTTTGAATATAGATTACGTAATTATATACTCACCTATAATAACTATGAAATTATTTATTATGATAAACATTATCCTGTTTGGATTTTTGAATTCTGAGATTTTCTAAAACTATAGTTATAGTCAAAGAATCTAGAGACATCGAAGAGAATGAATAATAAGCTTATATGATATAAACAACCTATAAGGATATCCTACCTTATGATTAGAGATCATAAGAACTTAGTTCAAAGAGAAAAATGAATCATAATGTTGTTGTTTTTGTTAAATACATATTTTATAAGAGTTCTAACTCTTAAATTCATCTCTATGGTATAAGTGTATTTTCATGCAATAGAGATGTGAGGTTGAGTTTCAAAAAACTCTTAATAAAATTTGTAACTCTATAAGAGTGAAGTGTTTTAACTGTAGGAACACCCTTGAATGTGGTGGAATGAGGCTGCTCCTATATGAGAATCGAAGTAAATTTAAGGGACATATATGAGAGAGCGCAAATAGAGAAAGATTTTTTTTAAAATTATTAGTAAGGACATTTTTTGTAATTTTGAAGTATGAATCCACGTAGCAGGTGATGTGGCGGAAGAATTTTGCCACGTGGGATCCTACTCAGCTGGTGCCATTAGTCAAGTTGACAGAGTTGACGGAGAAGGGCATATATGATAAAATTGAAAAATAAAGGACATAATTGGGCAATTGATGTAAACTTTAGGAACATATAGTACTATTTTGCCTATATTTATTTTATAATTGCCTAGCTAAATATAATTTAAATACATTTATATAATTGACTTATAATATGTCTGGCATACATATTATAAGCGATCAGGAGTCCTAAGGGCAAATGGAAATGGTATAAGTGCTATCATTTTTCATTTAGTACCTAATGTAAAGTGCCTATACATATTACAATATGTATTCAAGTAGAGGACATAGTAGAAACTAGTAAAAAAGGCTTGTAATTATTTTATTATGTGTTGTGTGCTGTGATATGCTTGACATGCATGATGAAAATAATTGGGACCTAGGGGACATGAATAGAGATGGTATAAGTACTACCACTCTTCTTAGATATCAATCATAAACTTTTGATAAATTATGCATGTGGGGGATTTCTATTTGTTTTATTTATTCATGAATGTTGTAATTGTGAATGTAATTGAATGTAGACCCATGTTGATGAAGCATAGAGAGACAAAAATATAGGGATGCAGACTCATATAGTAAAACCCTTGAGCCAAACGTCTGAGGGAAAGTAGACCCATAACGAAGCGGCTCATGAGATGTGGATAATTACTCTGTAGGAACACAAATCAACGTAACAAGGCTCTTGAGTGATAAATTTATGGGAACATAGACCCACGTTGATGAAACTCTTGAGAAGTGAACCCATGATGAGAATGTAGACCTATGGGGAGTGATATGTGATGGTATGTATATGTGTTGTGTATGCGACCAGGGAGGTCGAAGTCAGGGGTTGGGCATAGTGGCATTAGGAGTGTGCTTTAAGTGAGTGAAGAGCGCGATGCCAGGTGTAAATATCCAGGACATCTTGATGCCATATGGGTTGGCTCTCCTGTGTGTATGTGTGTATATTTATTTATTTATATAAATATTTTATATTGCATGTTTGTATAGAGTTGGACTAATTTGGGTGAGTCTGTAGTTTAGACACATCCCCTCACAATTGTAGGTACAGAAGAACGATCAGTGCGGTGGCTCATGAACCAGGGATACCTCTACATTGCTCAGGGTAAGCTAATTTTATTTTACTTTTAAATTATTACTCTAGTATGCTATGTAATTAGATAGGTCATCTAGGATATAGTATTAAATGCTAGTGTTAATTTGAGAAAGATCTAGGCTTGCGACGGTGTAGATAATGCATTTGCTATGCCGATCATGAACTCGGATCTGGTAGCGATAGAACTCCTAACCCCAGTTAGTTCCTGCCGAGTAAGTGTGATCCTTTTCTCTTATTCAGATCACTCCTCACGCCACTACAGATGTCTTAGTATAAGTAGATGACATTCTAATTATTAGCAGCTCACCCTCTCATATTCAAATGCTGAAGTAAAATCTGAACTAAGTGTTTGCACTCAAGGACTTTGGGATGCCCCATTACTTTTTAGGCATTGAGGTGAGTTACAAAGAAAATGGTGATGTTCATCTTAGTCAAAATAAGTATACTAAAGACTTGCTAATAAGGGCTCATAGGATTAATGCAAAATCACTCAACACTCCAATGGTCTTTAATCTTAAGCTCACTAAACAGGGTCATGACTTAATGTCTAACCCCTCTTTGTACATATCAATAGTTGGGGCATTGCAATGTGCAATGTTTTATAACTTGGCCCGGACCGCCAGGTCGATCTGGGACTTAGCAACCTAAGGCTGAGACCGGTTCAGATCCAGGGTTCAAACTGGGCTACAAGTGACCTGGCCAAGACCCGATTGACTCGACCAGGTCAACATTGACCCTAGCTTTAATCCGACCTAGTCGATCCGGTTGACTCAGACCTCTTTTTTTTTTAAATGTTCAAATTAATATGAAAATTTAGAAAAAAAATATACACTTACCAAGAATCAAACTCTATCCCCACACCTATAGATTGTGTGTTTTACCATCTTACTATTAATTTCTTCTTAATTTATATAGGTGAAATATTATATATATATATATATATATATATATATATATATAGGTGCTAAAATTATTCTAACCCAAAAACAAAAATGTGCATGTAGTAAGATGACAAAACCTAAAATAGAAAAGACATTTAATTTAACAAAAAATAAGTATATTATTACTAATTAATTAGGAGTTAAGAAAAAATATATATTTATAAAATTATTTGATGTAAGAAAATTAAATCAAGAAAAATTGAAGAGCATAAACAAAAAAATTTATATAATCATCTAATATAAAAAATAACAATCAAATATTTTAAAAAATTATTTGTAATTTTATGACTAATAACCAATGTTTTCAAAATCGGATCAGTCATTGAACCGGTAAAACCACTGGTTCAAGGTTCAGCAGTCGGATTGTAGTCGAATCGGTGGTAATTAAAAAATATTAAAAATATACATAATTTAAAATATAAAAAATATATAATTTAAAATATTAAAATACTTAATATAATTGATAATTCATAACAATAAATGAAGGAAATAAAAAAAATTAATCTATAATTGATAATTCATCAAAATTCATAATATCCACAATTTCAAACTAAGTTTTAGTTGCGAGAAAAACCTTGTAAAAGAGTGAGTAAGTCCCACATTACTTAGAACAAAGAGGGAAACAAGCTTTATATACTAATATATGTTAATGGGTTTATAAGAGGCTAAAGGAAGTGGTGGGTTCACGCGCTCACAATTACATGCCAATACAGTGCAAATCGTCCAATCTACCCCCCTCCGCATGTGATAAAGTGGACTCAGCTTGTTTTTATTTTTTTTCTCCTTTTTCGATTTTTTTCTTTTTTATTTGCTTATCTGAGTGGTGGCATATTTGATAGTTTCAAAATTAACTCATGTGCTTTTTTTCTACTTCCCTCTACATTTTTTTTTACCACACCTCCATAAAAAAAAAAAAAAATTGCCACCGGCCAGTTTGCTCGGCTCAGAGCCAGTCTGCCCGGTTCAGCATCGGTCGAACCACCGCCCAGTCAAGTGGCAAAACCAGACTGGTGACCCCTCCGGTTCCTAGCCGGACCGGTCCAGTCCAGTTTTTCCAACTATGCTAATAACATTATTTATGAATATTTGTATTTTAATTATTTATGACTAATGACGATGATTTTATGACATTAAAGTGTGAAATATGTATATATGTTATTTATTTTACTTGTTTATGAATTTATTTGTAAAAAAATATAGGTATATATATAAGGTTTAAATATACTTGAGATTCCTATAATTTCATTGAAAAATAATTTTAGTCCCTATAGTTTAAAAACAATGAATTTAGTCCCTATAGTTTTTAAAACTATGAAATAGGTCCCCGGAGTTAGTTTTTGGTTAGTCAACCGTTAGTCAATACTGATTGGGATACCAATGTCAGTATTAAAATCTATGTCAGTGGTGACTGTATACCACTTATGACGACGTGGAGTAGCTACGTGGACTTCCTAAAAAAAGCATTTCATTTTATTTACTTAGGTGCTTGGTCAAAATTTTCTTTTGTCCAATTTTTGATATAAACTTATTTTCTACTTCATCTAGGTCTCTAGTTTAAGAATAATTTTTTTGTCAAAATATCCCCTATAAACTTTTATTTTATTCACTTTAGTCCTTGTTCTTCACTTTCATATTTTTTTCTCACGGTTTGGTTCTCCAAATCAATTCATAATTTTACTCTTAGTCATGATTTAATATGTCATTTTTAGCCAAAAATAATACAAGAAATGAATTAAAATTAAAATTTCAAAGCTTACATTTTATTCACTTAGGTCCTTGGTTAAAATTTTCTTTTGTCTAATGTTTTGTGTAAACTCATCTTCTACTTTGTTTAAGTCCCTAGTTTAAGAATATATTTTGTTCTTTGTCAAAATATCACTTACAAACTTTTAAGTTTGTTCACTTAAGTCCATGTTCTTCACTTTCATGTTTTTTTCTCACAGTTTGAAACTTCAAATCAATCCATAGCTTCATTTTTATTTCAAATCAATCCATAACTTCATTTTTAGTCATGATATGATTTAATATATCATTTCTATCAAAAAATAATACAAGAAATGAATTAAAATTCAAGTTTCAAAGCTTACCTTTTATTCACTTAGGTCATTGGTCAAAATTTTCTTTTGTCTAGTTTTTTATATAAACTCGTCTTTTACTTTGTCGAGGTCCCTATTTTAAGAATTTTTTTTTGTCAAAATCATCCCCTACAAACTTTTCAGTTTGTTCACTTTAGTCTATATTATTTACTTTCATGTTTTTTTCTCACTGTTTGGTCCTCTAAATCAGTCCTTATGATTTAGTCAAGATATGATTTGGAGGACCAAACTGTGAGGAAAAAGCATGAAAGTAAAGAAAAGGGATTAAAGTGAATAAATTGAAAAATTTGTAAGGGATAATTTTGACAAAGAAAAAATATATTCTTAAATTAGGAACCTAAACAAAGTAGAAGACTAGATTATATAAAAAATTGGACAAAAGAAAAATTTTGATTAATAAACTGAATTACATAGATTAAACTGAATGACTAACGGTTGATTAATAAAAAATTAACATTGATGACATATTTCATGGTTTTGAAAATTACATAGATTAAATTCATTGTTTTCAAACTATAGGGACTAAAATCATTTTTTAATGAAACTATAATGACCTCAAGTATATTTAAAACTATATATAATTTATTTATTCAAGTCAGCAATTGACCTGGTGACCCAGCAGTTGAACTAGTGATCCAATGATCCGAAGGCCTGCTATTACGTCCCAAAATCTGAGCACATGAGCAGTACAGAAGGTGAATTTCACCTCACTTCCGTAAGCCTATTTTTCTCTTAAGCACAATAATAATCCTTATTTTGGTTATTCTTTTAAATGTAATTAATTTAAATTAAATAATTTAAGAATTAAAATAAGAGAACTATTTCTCTTCTCACAAAATGATAAGAAAGTACGGCTAAACCGAGTTCTTTATGCAAGCTACAGTCATGCACATTACATTGCTGAACGAACTAATCCGATTACAAAGCTTTTCTAGATATATGTAACTTATTATAAGACCTAAACATTATGTCTTTACCCTAAACAAATGGAAAGGTAATCTTGGCGTGAATATCACTGAACTAGGAAGTCCTTCATACCTGAAACTGAAGACAGCTTCTACTTGAGAGAATCCTACCACATTCACACACAATATAGGTATATATATATATATACATATACATGCATATATACATGTTTGACTAAATAGTACAATCATCTAAATTTTGGTGTACAAGATATTTATCAAGACACACAATAAAAGCACCTTTTAATCATTAACAAACACATTCCAGCTCAAGCCAAATCACATTTCAAATAATTCACACAATTCTAATTTAAGTTCCCAGACATTTTGAGGGTTTCGTTCATATAAAGTGGCCGTTGCCCCACGGCCCCTACCGCATCCTCCCTTATTTCACCCTTATCCTCAAAGGGACAAATATGTAATCCAACCTTATTTCACCCTGTCCTTAAAAGAACGAATATCATATTTAATACCACGTAGCTATAGTGATTTCATTCCACCCTTATTTCATCCCATGGGATCCCATAAACTCTACTTCTATTTCTTTCAAGATCAAACACAATCACATTACACAATCATAGGCAACCATATGCATCATATTTCAAGAAAAGTTCACAATAGTCTCACATTTGCACATTTCAATGCATAATATGAATGCTTTAATTTCATGTCATATATATATATATATATATATATATATTTATTTATAGTACACTTTTAATATATACATTAAATAAGCAAACAAGGTAAGATATGATCTCTTACCTTGATATTTACCTAATTTTACCTTGAATCTTCCTCGAAGATATGTAAGATGATAGAAGGTAATTTTCTTTATTCCAATCTAGTCATAACATCTCAAAAGATGTGAAAGATGCATTAAAGAATCTATCCCTAGATTCTATACGAGTATCACTTCTCTAAGTCATTACGGACAAGAGTACACAGGTGAATTTCAGTATTCCCCTACGGAGATTTTCATGAAAGATTAAAGAAAATAAGTTAGGGTTGTTTTCGTACGGATACTGTTTGTATATATAGTTACTATTAATACATATGGTCACTATTCATATATATGGTGACTATTCATACACGGTTACTATTCATACATATGGGTACTATTCATACCAGAAATAGAGAATACAATCTGTAAAAGAGTACACCGTGTAAGTTCCCAGGAAAGAGTGGAGGGTCGCAATGGACACACTTAAAGACCAGGTCTTTCCTTAGCTAGAACTTTCCTAGACATGTATTCTTCACAGTTTACATTCCATTTTAGTAATCAGAGAATCAAAATAACATATAAGCAGCTAAGGACAGTTTTTCTGATGTGGAAGATCAGTCAAAGCCGCAACCACAAATCATACTTAAGAAAATAACTTCTAAAATCTGAAAGACATAGAAAATAGCATAGTATCCTTACCTAAGCTGAAAAGGAAAGGCCCAAAATCTCAGAGACCTAGCGTTGGAGCAAGAGAAACTTAAGGAGAGTAGAAGAGAAGTTGAAGGTGTAAGTTTAGAAGTGAAATGGAATGGCCTATTTATAGGAAAAGTCAAGGGTATTATTTGACACTATGCGCTAATAAAATATTTAATTTATTATTCATGAAAATGACATTTCTAATAATTCAATTTATTGTGTACTTTAATAATTTAGCTTATTGTGCAAATCGCGGAAAGACGAAAGTGGCTGAATTGTTAGTTACTATTGAAAACTTAAAGGAAAAACTATCCTTTCACCTTAAATCTTTAAGTTTCTTTTCAATTTAATCCTTTCATTTAGTCCCTGGGGGTTTTTTCACACATAAAACATCATTTACTCCAACAAACTTCTTTTTAGTTTTTCTCTTATGACCAAACCACATCTAGTACTTGATATTTCGATTGTATAAGTTAACAGTACCGTATACATAAATAGTATTATACAAGTGAATAGTACTATATACTGAAATAGTAACCATAGTTCACAAACACGCATTTATATTTTATTTTTCATGGGTATTACAGCTGCCCAGGTCAATGGCCAAGCCAAGTTTGACAACTATGGCAATATGTTCTTATGACACCGCCATAAATTGCTTTCTCTATCAACAAGGTGTGCCAATTTATGCAAACACCCCTTGAGGATCATTAGAGCGCAGTAAAATGGATCCTTCATTACCTTGTTGGCACTTCGGGTTATGGTGTTACATTTTCAAAATCTCCCAACTTACAATTGACAAGCTTCTGTGATGCTGACTGGGGAATGATATAGATGACAGAAGATCAGTTTTCAGGCTTTTATGTATTTTTGTGTAAAAATTTAATTTCGTGGAGTCCAAGAAACAACAAGTTGTTGTAGATCATCCACTAAAGTATAATACAAGAACATTGCTTTTGTTACTATGGAAATTTTGTGGCTACAATCATTACTTAAAGAATTGCAAGTTAAAGCCATAGATAAGCCATTAATATTATATGATAACCTCGACGCCATTCTAATGTCAAAGAATCCGATTTTACATCAGAAGACTAAGCACCTTGAAATAGATCTTCATTTTGTGAGGGAAAAAGTGACTGATTGGTTTCTTAACATAGTTCATGTCCCTTCTTTGCATCAGTGGGTTGATTTGCTAACTAAACCTCTTTCTTATCCTAGATAAAATCTTGTATGAGATAAACTCAGAGTGATTGAATGAGTATGGTTAGCAGGGGCACATTAGTGTCTCAACTCACTCTGAGTTTATAAAGGCATATTGGAGTACAACTATACAGTAAGTTAGTTAGTTTAGTCAAGTTGTAATCAAGTTATAAGTTAGTTAAACATCTCTTAGTTAGATAGTTAGATAACACAGTCAGGTTATATATACCTCAGATGTATCTAGTTAGCTTTTGATGTAAAGTTTCAGTTTAGTGAATATATCAGTAAATATTCAGCCCCATTCTCTCTATGTGCTAATTTTCCTCTCTTCTATATTCTTTGCTTCTGCTCAAACATTATCACTTAGCCAATGCAATTCATCCAAAGCTTACTTGGAGCCTACACCATAAAAGAATTGGAATCATGTAGATTTGAGATAAAGATAGTGATGGCAATGATTGTAATACCCATGGAAATTTTACTTTTACTCGGTCAATGTATTCATCCTTCACATTCCTATGTAATTTTTTTTGGATGAAAATAAATGCTGAAATTTTACTAAACTCCGTCAGTGTACACTCGTTGTGCTTGCACATGTATACGTGTAATGATGGTAATGAAGGTAATTAAATTTTGGTGAACATCTTGGTCACATGAGGTTTATGAATCTAATCGAATAGGTCCTTATGTAGGGGGTCTAGGTGAAAAGAAATGATTAGATTATATTTATTTTGGAGCTTGTGGAATATATTTAGGTGTTGGAGTTTTAATGAGCTAGGGAACATATTTCTGAACAGGGGAGTAGTGTGGCGTGTGGTTGTAAATAAAAAGGGAAGACAGGGGTAAAATGGTCTATATGTGTACATATATTCAATTTCAATCCCCTCCCCTTTATTTCTCATGCCACCCTCCCTCTCTCTTTGTGTTTGAACACTTCCCTCCCCCTCAGTCACCAAGACTCTATTCTTGCATCTACTCCAACGAGCCCTTCCTGTAATGCCAAAACAAAAATGACATATGACTTAACATACAAATTATAGAGGAAATAAATTTACAAATTACATTTTCTTATTTCCCATAAAATCGAGAAATATTTACAATGAAAATGCAAAGTAAATTACAACTAATTAATTAAACCCCTAAGGCACAGCAGGACTTAGGTGGCCTATAGGTTTACAAAGTGTTACTATTGACATAAAGCCTAAAAATTGGTTCATAAAGAACCCTCCAAAAAATTGGAATGTCTCTAACCCACCAAACTCCCAGCGGTTCCTTTCCTCCTCAACTGTTATATCTAAAAAAGATAACCACAGAGTGTATGAGTTTATCAAAAATTCAATGAGCAAATGATTGTGCAATCAAATAAAGCACAAGTACAAATACCAAAATCACAATCACAATTTAAATAAATATGTCTAGCCCATACCAGTGCTCAAGTGTACGTGCTATTCCCTTGCGAGTCCATACTCTTGTAATCCACATCAACTACATCTAAAACATATATAAATATAAATTGTCACGACCCGTTTTCTGGGCACATGACCGGCACAATGATGAATATCCCATCACTGTAAGCCTTTCGATAAATTCTACCCATGAGTTTAGTCATTATCTCTATATTATCAAAATAACCATTCCTGAAGAAAATATATCAAATTTTCTTATTTGAAATTCATAGAGACGATTTGCACATAATAATAGATTCTCAATATAAAATACATTATTATGCTGACATACAAGGCAAATGCTAAACCCCTGACCAAGATGTCCTAGACGATTACAGAGCAACATAATCTACAACAATAGAGGGGCCTACCCAATAGCGGGAGGGTCCAAAGTGATCTACTCTTCTAGCGGATATTCTTCATTGGCAACCTGATCTGAACAAAAAAGGTTGTACAAATAA
Organism: Biancaea sappan; assembly: GCA_037074585.1. Taxonomy (NCBI): domain Eukaryota; kingdom Viridiplantae; phylum Streptophyta; class Magnoliopsida; order Fabales; family Fabaceae; genus Biancaea; species Biancaea sappan. Next base: position 47,303,450 of record CM073496.1, on the reverse strand, counting down.
TGTGAGCTTTTAAACTCAATGAGCGAATCGGCCTCGCGTTAATAAAATTCAAATACATCACCAGTCATGCAAGCATATCCAAAGGCTCATACTCAACCAATAGACAGAAGATAAAAATTCATCCAATTCAACAAACGTTACTAGTACTCGTCAATGGCAATATATCCCGGAGAGCGCACACAGGCCGGCTCACCAATTATGTATATTTCCGCCATGACGCACAACCTCATCCTCTTAGCTAGGGCGCCTCACGGATTTATCACCAATCCGGGCTATATTCCTACTGAGGGAATCGTTGTCTCCACACTCATTGGTCAAGACACCCTGTCAACCGGGTTTTCTGCCTTGCCATGAGAGGGGGTACTGTCCCGCTCAATCACAATCAATAGCATTTCATATCATAATCAGAAGGTCAATATAATATTCATCCATATAACAGGTATAGTATATAACTATATTATAGATTTATAAACCACATATCAAGATAACAATTAATCCATTTTTGAAAACATTCAAACTTCACATCATCATAAGATACTTATTTCTTTTTATCCATACTTATGGATTAATTATCTCATTTAGATTCGTCATTCTGAATCCAATTTCCCCCTATGAATCTTGGGAGTGTCCTACGACATACTTTTTATCACCAGTAATGCTAAAACTCTATTAAAACGGGGTCGTTTCACTCACCTGGATTCCGTACGAGCATCGCTTCTCTAAGTCATTACAGACAAGAGTGCTCAGGTGAATTTCGGTGTTCTGCTACGGAGATTTTCATGAAAGATTAGAGAAAATACGTTAGGATTGTTTTCGTACAGATACTGTTCATACGTATGGTTACTGTTCATATATACGGTTACTATTCATACGGTTACTATTCATACGTACGGTCACTATTCATACATATAGTTACTATTCATACCAGAAATAGAGAATATAATATGTAAAAGAGTACACCAGGTAAGTTCCCAGGAAAGAGTGGAGGGTCACACTGGACACACTTAAAAACCAGGTCTTTCCTTAGCCAGAACTTTCCTAGACATGTATTCTTCACAGTTTACATTCTATTTCGGTAATCAGAGAATCAAAATAACATATAAACAGCTAAGGACAGTTTTTCTGATGTGGAAGATCGGCCAAAGCCGCAACCACATAGCATACTTAAGAAAATAACTTCTATAATTTGAAAGACATAGAAAGGCATAGTATCATTATCTAAGCAAAAAGGAAAGGCCCAAAATCTCATAGGCCTAGCATCGAAACAAGAGAAACTTAAGGAGAGAAGAAGAGAAGTTGAAGGTGTGAGTTTAGAAGTGAAATGGAAGCGCCTATTTATAGGAAAAGTCAATGATACTATTTGATACTATGCACTAATAAAATATTCAATTTACTATTCATAAAAATGACATTTCTAATAATGCAGTTACTGTGCACCTCACGCATACGATGGAAAATTTTTCTGTTATTACTATTAGAAACTTAAAGGGAAAACTATCCTTTCACCTTAAACCTTTAAGTTTCTTTTCAAATCAGTCCTTTCAATTTAGTCCCTGAGGGTATTTTTACACATAAAACATCATTTTCTCCTACAAACTTCTTTCTAGTTTTCTCTTATGACCAAACCACATCTAGTACTTGACATTTCGATTGTATAAATGAACAGTATCGTATACGTAAATAGTATTATATGGGTGAATAGTATCGTATACTGAAATAGTAACAGTAGTTTGTAAACAAATATTTATATTTTATTTTTCTTGGGTATTACATAAATAAACATCCACATAGAAATACATTATGCAACAATCATATGTAATGTATTTCCATATCTTTCCACACTTACCACATTGAAGTCTACCCCTCAATGGGTTTATTTCAGAGGTCCGCCCCTCTATTCCTACTTTCCAACATTCTTTCCAGGAATAACCACATCCTTGGGTTACTAGCCAGTTCCTTCTCATGGTATGAATATGCAAATAATGATATGTAATGTTTTGCTCACTCTTTTCCACATTTACCATATTGAGACTCAGTCCAGATTTTTCCCTTCGAACTATAATTGCTCAATAGGTTTATTCCAGAGGTCTATCCCTCTGTTTTCACTCTTTCGACGTTCGTCCCAGGAATATCCATATTCTCGAGTTACTAGCTAGTTCCCTCTCATTATATGAATATCCAATGCATTCACACACAAACAAAATACATCTTATACCAAAACCAACTCATCATCCCAAATACATTTCCAAATCCACACAATTCAACCCATAACATCCTCATAGGCAAATCATAAAAAAAAAAATCCCAATATCACAAGAAAATTCCTTAATCTAGTTAATACCACTAACTAGGAAATTTAATGAATATAAATTCATTTGTGATGTGAGTGAAATTTATATCATACTTGTGTAATTTTGATAAAATAAGTAGCAAGGTCATCCACTCATCTTGATACTATCAAGGTTTACCATGAAAGAGTTTTTGAGAAACCAAGCCAATGAAGCTCTCACGCCATCTAGAATCAACAAAATCAATAAATAAATAAAACAAGGAAAGTCCTCACTACTAACGCTAACCTTTGGTCACTCATTTAGTCATAACTCTTATCCAGTAAGTAATTTGCAAATAAAACTTATATCATTGAAAACTAGACTCAAAGAGCTTTCCAACGATATAAAGTTCGTTAAAAACAAAGTTCGAATAAAAGAGTTATGACCATTTGAAATTAGACAAAAAATATACTACAGCCTTATGTCAGAATGCTTGGCGCCTAGGCGCCCCACACACACTAGGCGCCTGGGGCGTCATGACTTACTTTTTCTCTCTAAAATGTTAATCCTGACTTCATAATTTAGCCTCTGTTTTTTGTTAGATCTGGCCAAATCTTCACTATTTTTCATGATTTCTTCTATCGGTTCTCATCTTTAGTGTTTAACGAGTATTTAGACACCAAAATCCCCTAATTTTAAAAGACAAATGAAGCCAAAATCTCAATTTTACCCTAAATAGCCTTAAAATTAGAAAATAGAATTTCTCACAAAAAGTCTCGGAAGGCATCATACCTGTACTGTTCTAGTAATTATCACCACAAGCAAACTTAGGAAACTTAGAGTGACTTAAGTACATACCACACATAAGTTCCTCTACCACTCAACCCCAAAAGCACCCACATACATATGCATAAATATAAAGATGTCCTCGGGATAATTATCCCACACAATATCCAGTCGCCCTGGAAGCATACATATGATATGGTATCTCGCTCGCGGTTCACATAAAGCATATTTTTTATACCATTGTATATTACCTCTCATTCATTAGCCTTATCAATCCCACACTTTACATTATACATACCACAAACATAAACCACACACATATCTCACAATAATATAAAATATATGTACCTCGCCCAAAGGCATCATTCCACCCATAGGTGATATCCCTCTCATAGGCGATGCTCATCCTGTAAGTGTCATCCCATGATTGGCAGGTCACCCCTTGGGAGTCAAGCTCAACTCAGGCTTCCATATTGCCATCACATCCATAGTCATAACATAAGAATAAATTATTCGAACCAGAACCTATGTTATCACATACACAAACCCATATACACATATCACATAGATAGTTTTCCCTATAGATTTATGATCCTATAGAATCCTTACTCAAGAGTCTTGTCACGTGAGTTTACATTCTCACGAATTGAAAATCCCCACAGGGGACTTCCCTGTGAAGGTATGCATTCCCATATTCATGTTCCTCAACCCTGTAGTTTTTAGGTGCATCCCTCTTGGTCCTAGCCCTTGTGCTTCGTATCAGCAATTGTTGATTTTTGACCTCAAGAATACACCTAAATAATTTCCACAGTACTAACCAATAACCATCTAATCAACGCAAATCCCACAAGAGGCCATCCGATTTCCATCCTTCCCTGAATGTTAGCACCTGACTTTCACAATGTCAAGTAGCTACATTCACTAGGATACATATCCTAGAAAACCAGCTAATGAGATGAATCATGCCACTGACTTCTAGTGTAAACCCCCCACTATGAGTCTTACCAGACTCTTGTGTACACTAAACCTGTCCCAACTTTCAGTCCGTTGGATCATGTCCGCAACCACCAATAGGTCAATAGGAACATACCCGCAACTATAATATAATAACCTACAGGCCAAGGCCTTAACCCCATGCATACTATCTAAACTAAGCCCATTAAAGCTCATAACACACTTTTCCACTACACACTTACTTTAACCACTAATTTCCATTAGGATTCATTCCTTTGGGACTAGAAGCCCCAAAGAGATCATCCTCCCCAAATAAATTCATATTTTGCATCTTTACGTAATTACACATATACCACACTCCATGCATGCTCATATGCAAGTAACTACGCCTCGACACTTATTCTCACAAACTCCTCATCAACCCCACACTTATATCGCCTAGGCTCTCTTCTAACACCAGGGAGCTTAAGTTGAACATAAACTCGCCCCAAGCTAGGTTCATGGCACTGTTTCCTTACCCTCAACATAAAACACCCTAAATGTTCACTCTGTCAACATATAAAGATCTTCAACCATCCTCAGTCGTACATAACCTACTAAGCATGTTACATATTCACGAATATGTACACAATATGCACTATAGGACATCTTTTCATAGATTAGTGGGTCAAACCTCCCATTAACCTCCAACATCACACATCCATCACCACCTCTACTCAACTCATATGGCACCCATGTTAATAACTACCCCTAGAACACTTGGACCATTCCAAGGTCATGAGATTTTCACGCACTCACCATGGTAGAATCTCTTGTAAACCACCCTTTATCTCCTCCAACCTTCTTGGTTTAAAGACCTTATGCATTCTCACACCCCACGTCTATTGTTTGTGAGTCTTTTATTCTTGCCAAGATTAATCCTGCCTACCTAAGCACGCTCATCGCACAATGTCACCACCTATGAACCCCTAACAAAATAAGTGTAACTTAATCAAGTTACTCCAAAAGATTTACTACTCACTCCAACCTCCCTTTCTTCACTTTCTACCTCACTAAGGTGTCTCCTCCAAGAGAACTTCACAATCTAGGTCGTTTTTCCCCAACCGAGTCTCACCTGACTAGTTTTCTTTAGGATACATACTCAGGTACGCATTCCAATTCTAACTTACTCAACTACTCTGACATCTATCTCCCATGGTGAAACTTACATCCTAGCTCTCAGCCCACCTCATGTGAGCATTCTCCCAACTTGTGCACTTTCTCTTCCTAACGACTCTTTTACTCTTCAACCTCTACTATCCGACTTCAACTCAAATGATTTAGTTGAAGTACCTGCCTACCTACAGTCTTTCTAGAATGTCATCAACAGTTAGGAGAATGGATTATACACCCCTCTACATAGGTGTTGATTCATAAGCTCCCAAACTCATCACTCCACTTAACTAACCACTCAAGTCACAAAGAATACCCACGTACCCCATGGGTATGCGTCTCCTACCCACAGCAAGATGCATTACAATACACGCGTATATGTAATGTATTTAGGTTATATATATGTTGTAACTATTTCCCACTTTTCTCTTAACAACCCAGTTTCCACAATTTATTAAAATATATTAATGAAAATTTGTGCAAAATATATATACAGGGGAACCCACTACAAGAAATCCTAACAAGTTTTCTCTGACTTGCTAATATATATGTATGAATATATATTCATAAAACCATTAAGCATTGACAAAACAAATCTTATAGTACCTTTCCAAACCAATAACTGATACCCTAGTTCTATACTTACCATTTACAACCTCAATACAGATACATATATAAACATATACATACATTCCAGTAAACAATTAAGCTTACATACCACAACATACCAAACCAAAAATAAATTATCACAAATAACCATACATCATATGGGAAAACTCATGTTTCCACAATACATAACCACATACACATCTATATCCCTTTCTAAATAATTTACAACCACCTCGGTGGTAATGTAGCAAAGCTACATCTTGTAATACTCATGAAAAATAAAATATAAATGCGTGTTTACAAACTACTGTTACTATTTCAGTATATGGTACTATTCACCTATATAATACTATTTACGTATATGGTACTGTTTATCTATACAATCAAAATGTCAAGTACTAGAAGTGGTTTGGTCATAAGAGAAAACTAGAAAGAAGTTTGTAGGAGAAAATGACGTTTTATGTGTAAAAATACCCTCAGGGACTAAATTGAAAGGACTGATTTGAAAAGAAACTTAAAGGTTTAAGGTGAAAGGATAGTTTTCCCTTTAAGTTTCAATAGTAACCGCCGCGTACGCGTTTTGCACAGTGTTAACGCGTAAATTATTAGAAATGTCGCTTTCATGAATAGTAAATTAAATATTTTATTAGCGCATAGTATTAAATAGTACCCTTGACTTTTCCTATAAATAAGCCCTTCCATTTCACTTCTAAACTCACACTTTCAACTTCTTTTCTTCTCTCCTTAAGTTTCTCTTGCTCCGACGCTAGGCTTCTGAGATTTTGGGCTTTTCCTTTTCTGCTTAGGTAAGGATACTATGCCCTTTCTATGTCTTTCAAATTTTAGAAGTTATTTTCTTAAGTATGCTCTGTGGTTGCGGCTTTGGCTGATCTTTCACATCAGAAAAATTGTCCTTAGCTGTTTATATGTTATTTTGATTCTCTGATTACCGAAATAAAATGTAAACTGTGAAGAATACATGTCTAGGAAAGTTCTGACTAAGGAAAGACCTAGTTTTTAAGTGTGTCCATTGTAACCCTCCACTCTTTCTTGAGAACTTACCTGGTGTACTCTTTTACAGACTGTATTCTTTATTTCTGGTATGAATAGTACCTGTATGTATGAATAGTAACCATATGAACAGTAACCATACGTATGAACAATATCTGTACGAAAATAATCTTAACGTATTTTCTCTAATCTTTCATGAAAATCTTTGTAGCGGAACACTAAAATTCACCTGGGTACTCTTGTCCGTAACGACTTAGAGAAGCGATACTCGTACGAAATCCAGGTGAGTGGAACGACCCCGTTTTAATAGAGTTTTAGCATTATTGGTGATAAAAAGTATGTCGTAGGACACTCCTAAGATTCATAGGGGGAAATTAGATTCAGAATGACGAATCTAATGAGATAATTAATCCAGAAGTATGGATAAGAAGAAGCAAGTATCTCATGATGATGTGAAGTTTGAATCTCTTCAAAACAGTTTAATTGTTATCTTGAATCGTGGTTTATAAACCTATAATATAGTTATATACTATACCTGTTATATGGATGAATATTATATTGTGCTTCTGATTATGATATAAAATAATGTACTATTGATTGTGATTGAGCAGAACAGTACCCCCTCTCAAGGCAAGGCGAAAAACCCGGTTTAAAGGGTGTCTTGACCAACGAGTGTGGAGACAATGATTCCCTCAGTAGGGATATAGCCCGGATCGACAATAGATCCGTGAGGTGCCCTAGCTAAGAGGATAAGGTTGTGCGTCATGGCGGAAATATACAGAATTGGTGAGCTGGCCTATGTGCGCTCTCCGGGACATATTGCCATTGATGAGTACTTGTAACGTTTGTTGAATTGGATGAATTTTTATCTTCTTGTATGTAATTTCTAACTATGTCTATTGGTTGAGCTTGAGCCTTCGGATATGCTTGCATGACTGGTGATGTATTTGAATTTTATTAACGCGAGGTCGATTTTCTCACTGAGTTTAAAAGCTCACACTCTCTGTACAAATTTTTTGTTCAGATCAGGTTGCCACCGAAGAACATCCGCTAGAGGAGTAGATCACTTTGGACTTTTCCGCTGTTGGGTAGGCCCTTCTTTTGTTATAGAATATGTTGTTCTGTAACCGTCTAGGACATCTAGGTCAGGGGTTTGGTATTTGGCTTGTATTTCAGTATGATAATGTATTTTGTATTGAGGATCTATTATTTTTAATTAAGAAAATTTGATGTATTTTCTTTGTATTTATTAAGGAATGGTATTTTGAGAATATAGAGATAATAACTAATAATTTTACTTATGGGTAGAATTTATCGAAAGGCTTACAGTGATGGGATATTCATCATTGTGCCGGTCATGTGCCTAGAAAATGGGTCGTGACACATTTGATCGAGCTTGTGAGTTCCTAGTGCTCTCAGGATTTCTCCTCCATCCAAAACCAAAAACCTACACATAAGAACAAATACTTCTTATGTTAATAAAAAAAATTTTCAACTCACTTCATCGAGAAGTAAGTCACAAAAGAGAAACTCAACATCCTATAATGCCTTTTATGGAACCTAAACCTATGGTCATGCTATGCAGTTCACAACAATGGGAAAAGGCCCACAAAGAACACCATTGTTTTGTAATCTATAGGAGACCTAAACACAAACTTCTCTCTGATACCATTCTGTAACGCCCCAAAATAATGGGCATATGACTTAACATATAAATTACAAAGGAAATAAATTTACAAATTACATTTTTTTTATTTCCCATAACATCGAAAAATATTTACAATGAAAATGTAAAGTAAATTGTAGCCAATTAATTAAACCCCTAAGACACAGTAGGACTTAGTTGGCCTATAGGTTTACAAAGCGTTACTATCGGCATAAAACCCAAAAATTGTTTCATAAAGAACCCTCCACAAAATTAGAGTATATCTCCAAGTCGCCAAACTCTCACAAATTCCTTTTCTCTTCAACTATTATATCTGAAAAAGATAACCATATAGAGTGTGAGTTTATCAAAAATTTAGTGAGCAAATGACTATGCAATCAAATAAAGCACAAGTACAAATACCATAATCACAACCACAATTTAAATAAATCTAGCCCATATTGTTACTCAAGTGTACCTATTATTCTCTTGCGAGTCCACACTCTCACAATCCACATCAACCACATCCAAAACACATATAAGCATAAATAAACATCCACACCGATATACATTATGCAACAATTATATGCAATGTATTTCAACATCTTCTCGCACTTATCACATTGAAGTCTACCCCTCAATGGGTTTATTTCAGAGGTCTACCCCTCTGTTCCCATTTTCCGACATTCTTCCCAGGAATAACCACATCCTTAGGTTACTAGCTAGTTCCTCTCATGGTATGAATATGCAAATAATGATATGTAATGTTTTTCCCACTCTTTCCCACGCTTACCACATTGAGACTCAGTCCAGATTTTCCCCCACAAACTACAATTGCTCAATAGGTTTATTCTAGAGGTCCACCCATCTATTCCCACTCTTTCGACATTCTTCTCAGGAATATCCACATCCTTGGATTACTAGCCGGTTCCCTCTCATTGTATGAATATGCAATGTATTCACACCAAACACAATACATCTTATACCAAAACCAACTCATGCCAAATACATTTCCAAATCCACACAATTCAACCTATAACATCCTCATAGGCAAATCATAAAAAGAACTCCCAATATCAGAAGAAAATTCCCTAATCTAATTAATACCACTAACTTGAAAATTTAATGAATGTAAATTCATTTGTGGTGCAAGTGGGATTTATATCATACTTATGTAATTTTAATAAAAACAAGTAGTAAGGTCATTCACTCACCTTGATGTCGTCAAGGTTTATCATGAAAGAGTTTCCAAGAAACCAAGCCAATGAAGCTCCCACGCCATCTAGAATAAAAAAAATCAATAAATAAATAAAACGAGGAAGATCTTCACCACTAACTCTAACCTTTGGTCACTCATTTGGTCATAATTCTTATTCAATAAGTAATTTACAAATGAAATTTATACCATTAGAAACTAGACTCAAAGAGAGCTTTCCAACTATATAAAGTTTGTTAGAAATAGAGTCCAGATGAAAAAGTTATGGCCATTTAAATGATGTTAGCATGCTTGGCGCTTGGGAGCCACAACCGGCACTTAGGCGCCCCTCACACACTTGCACCTTAGGTGCCACACCTGGCACCTAGGATGCCATGACTTACTCTTTCTCTCTAAAGTGTGGCATCCAAGGTGCCCTGATCCTAACCTTGCAATTTGGCCTCTGTTTTGGGTCAGATCTAGTCAGATCTTCACATTCTTTCATGATTTCTTCCATGATTTCTTATTCTTGGTGTCTAAGGAGTATTTAGACACCAAAACCCCCAATTTTAATCGACAAATGAAGCTACAATCTCAATTTTACCCCAAATAGCCTTAAAACTAGAAAATAGGGAAAAGTTTAGGAAATCAAATTTTCTATCTTGATTCTTTACTTTTCCTACTTTGCTTGGCCACCGATGACTCGCCTCACCACCAAAGAAAGGCTCACCAAAGCTTGATTGAAAGACTTGGGTGGAGAGGTAGAGAGAAAGAAAGAGTGAGGAGAGAAAAAAGTAAGAAATGAGTAAAAAAGAGTGGGACCACCTATATATACCATCCCAAGGTAAAATTACTACTTTGCCCTCAGGTCAATACTAGTTAACCTTAATAGCGGCAAATTCATAATTTCTCCAATTTAGGTATTTCTCACACTCTAGGTATCACCCTAGTTCCTCATTTCACTATAGTCTCTTTCTGGGGCCGGTAGGTAGCTAGCTCTCTCTATACCTCATGATTGTTCTTTCTCGATTCCCCATCCCCTAACAGTATTTTCATGAAATTGTCTCTTTTTATTGTCTTTCCTCAAATCTCTAAAATATCATTTGCAATAAAATACATGATCCAGTCATTTATCTCTATTTCCATAAATAATATTCAAAAAGACTAAGTTAAATATGGAAAATTTAAAAATGACAAAATAATTCCATTAAAAATAATGAAATTTTTCATAATAAAAACTATAATTCCGCCAATCACGTGACCCCAAAATTGGCGAGTATTTCACTTCTCCTCCAGCGACTAAAGCTTTGTTAGAGGTCCCTTCTTTTCTTGGTATGTACCCAACTTTTCTCTTCCTTCCTCTTTTGCTTGGAATTTTAGAAAACCCTAGATGGGAGATTAAGAGTAGAAAGGAATGGGAATGAACCCATTTGAGATCTTGTTCTTCTTATGTTGTGGGGGGTTTTTCTAAATCAGTGGATAGGTTTCTTTTGAGGAGTGGTTGAGGAAACATAGATGGCGGGAAGAATGGGTTATAGGTGTGGGGAAGAGAAATGTGTTGGTGCTTAGTTGTAGTTTTAATCTTTTGTTTGGGAGGATTCGGTGTGTTTTTGAGAGGTTATATCCAAGATGGAAGTTGATTTGAAAGCTCGAGAGAAGATGGATTGGAATGGGGCCAAGATTCACCATTTTTGGCGAATTTTTAAAGCTTTGGCCAAAGGTGTAGAGGTGGGCACTCAAGGCGCTAGGCCTAGCACCCAAACGTGCACCAACCCGAGAAGGTGAGCTGGAAAAGATGCTGGCACCCAGGGCGCCAAGGCTAGCAGTTGAACTCGATGGCATGAGCATGGGTGCCTGGCGCCAGAGTGCCTGGAAGTAAAAGGGAGTTGGGATATGGTTGTGGCGCCTTGGGATTCCTATTTGTTTTGATTCTCCTAATGAAAGGTTATCATTTGATTCATATATGGCTTTGCAAGCTTGTTGGATGGTTGTTCGTGGCCTTTGCGGGCTAATACCTTGTTTGGGACAAGGTAAGGGATTACTTTTGCTTCTTTAAGATTGTGCATATTTATATGGGTGTTTACATGTATTGAATTGTTTACCTAAGACTTGAGTACACATATATATGTAAATGGTATATCTTGAAATGTTTTAATTGAGCTGATAACATGTCCATGGTTGTAGCCATAGATCTTGATCATGTGAAGGGTCATTGTGATAAATTAAGAAGGTGGTGGGAAGGGACAAGTACCACTTTCTTCTCTTGGTTGTGGGTACTTTGCATTAGTTTACATGCATTCAATTCTTATGCTATGTGGTGATGACGTCCTTGGGTTATGAAATACCTGGTGACAAGAAATTTGTAATAAACCCTTGTGAATGCATGAGAATGTGGTGGAGTTGCATGTATTCTGTCATGCTCCTAAATTGTAATTCGTTTGTCTACTGTTGTGATTATCCTAGTGATACTTACATGGACTAAGTCTATAGTGGCTTAGGAATAAACTTGCATGTGCACATACTTTCATTGGTAAGATTGGGTTGGTCTTTTGTCAACCATAAAACCTATATATATATATATATATATATATATATATATGTACATAACCATGGAACTCCGGAGATAGGCCTTGTGATAGGATGGTTTATCGAAACCTTGGGACTTCCTTGTAGTGGTAGTAATTGCGGGGCTATTTTATAGATGATACTAGTAGGTCTTGTCCACTACTAGTTGAAAATAGTGATAATAACTATGGTTGTAAAACACCTTAATGAAGAAAGGGGAGAATACTCCTCCACCTAATTGATGATGGTTGACGAAATTATAAAATTCAACTTGGACTTACAAATTAAACTAATTTCTCCATAGAGTGAGAGACTTGACCCTACCCTCATCCTAATCACGTAAGGATTTACCCCTATGGGTGTAGTTTCTATAGTTAATATGTTGGATGGGTTGTTATGTGTTGGAATTAAATCTCGAGTGTTGAGATTTGTTGATTTTATACATGACATATATCATATTGAGTATAAGGACTTTTAAGTATAAATGTGTGAGAATATTCTCTCTTGTTTTGACCTAATCTCTTGATGATTTGTGTTGATTGACTTCTAGCATGCTTAATATGCCCCTTGTATTGGAATTACGATGGCCATTCTCTCTCTCACACACACAGAATGATGATTTGTGTTGATTGACTTCTAGCATGCTACACACCAAAAACAAACAAAAGTGTATAGGTGAATGCATAACAATCTTTTATCTTGAGTTGAATGAATTATTTATGTCTTGAGTAATACAATGTGATGGAGTAGTCGTGTGTGTGAAGTCATGTAACTAAGGTGACCTAAATGAACAACATTGTTTGGGATGGCGCAATGTTGAAAATATGCCTATGTGTTGGGAAGGCAAAGAAGCTTATGTGATGGAAAGCTTAGTTGCTTGTAGCGAGCAACTTTGACCCTCGAGACATGTCACACTCGAGGATACCGCCTTGTGTAGGAAAGACGATAAACAGTTCATAGTATATATATATATATATATATATATATATATTTGCTCAAATGTATATGTAAATATTGTTGTGAAGGAAATTCCTTCATGGGTGAACTGATGAAGTCATAGACATATCTCGTACATACATTCTTACATTGATTACATCTCGTGTTTGATATATGAATATTTATATATATACATATATATACACACACACACGCATACATATATGCGAGTTATATTATATACCGAGTTGGATCATTTGCTATTGGTCGTGATCTTGCATGATAATCGTGCTGCTTTAGGATGTTTTCAACTAATTGTGTGATTGTGAAATGAAGGATTATGTTGGTCTGATGGTAATTGTGGATGGGAACCTGCTCAGGGTCCTGCAAGCAGTACACAAGTTTCATGTTACTTTCTAGTTGTTTTTCCCTCATTGAGTGTTTATCATACTCACTATTTCCTTGTATAACCTTGCAGGTTCTTGCTTAGTTAGTGAGACTCCGTGCAAAGAGTAGAGGAGCCTTTGCATCCTCAACTCATTCTAACTTTGGGTTGATAGTGGTGAGTCGAGGTTCTCAAGTTGCTCTATAATGAATAGAGTTTTTAGAGGAATGTTGTGAATGAAAATAACAAATTATTAATGCTTTATTATGATTATTTCAAAATGCAACATTTAAATATCCTCTATCTTTATGTGTGAAGTATATCTTATATCAGGCTTATGGTGGTGGTAAGGAGACTATCCCATGCCGGTTGGGTGTGACAATGATAATAAGTCAAAGAAATTATAAGTATGTCAATACTCACTCCCAACCGACAAAAAGAGCCCCTTCAAGCCCAGAGATTCCCATTTGAAAGAAAGCCTATGTTGTCTACGAAGATTGGTATTTGAATCTTGTACACTTCTGCTATTAGAAAGCTTACAGCTAAAATGCCAAAAAGAAATAAGGTGGATTTCTTTTATTGTTTACAAACTCAGGCCGACACATGGTAAAAGACTTTTACAAGACTAACTGGTAATTCAAATGGGTCCAGCTTAGAGATAACCAACTAGAATTGCACAAAAAATTTCACCCAATATATATATATACACAAAACAACTGTAATACATGAAGCATTCCAACCATGCATGTCTACGTTCAGTAATACTTTAAGCATTCCAAACCAAAATCAAATCCCTAAAATCCAAAATAGCTTCAATAGAACCCTCAACCTTCACCTTTTTCTCTCTCTTCTATTTATGAACAGAACAGAATCTAATGAATGAACAGATATTAAGAAAAACACACATATATCTAAATACTATTTCACAACGGCATATGCAACTCTGGGCTGACTCTCAACCAGAACTATGCCTAATGAAAGTATTTATCGAGTTTAAAAATGACAATGAAGGCTACATTGGACGTGCAGTTTTTCCTACCCTCATGCTACATAATTTACTAACAAGGATGTATAAAAATGACAATGAAGGCTACGATGGACGTGCGGGAGTCACTTGACGGGACGGAAAAGGAAAATAGGACTACGTTTGCATGTTAATCGCTTTTCACCTAACAAGAAAATCACCATAATGATATTATTGAGTATTTACAAAGGAATCCACCAGTCACAGACTTATTACCAATTTATTATCTCAATAATCTACAGAATAATATTTAAGGAGCACAAGGAGTTGCCTCAAACAAAATGCAGCTGTGAGACTTCATTTCGTAAGTAAACAATCCCGCTGTCTGCTCAGGGACTGAGACAGATTCACCATTGGTGGAGAAAAACCCAGGAAACGGAAGAGCTGTATCAACTAAACGGCACCATGACATCCCTATTGGAGGAGGGGATAAAGCTACAGTTTCTGAATGATCAGCTGCATTGAATGCGATAAATAAATCACCCGCTGAAATATCAGAAGGTTCGGAGATCACTAGGGTCCCCAATCTTTCAATCTTGAGAGTCATGGCCAGAAACTTGCTGGATGGGTCATCCCATTTTGG
The DNA here is from genome assembly GCA_037074585.1 of Biancaea sappan. Classification (NCBI taxonomy): domain Eukaryota; kingdom Viridiplantae; phylum Streptophyta; class Magnoliopsida; order Fabales; family Fabaceae; genus Biancaea; species Biancaea sappan. Next base: position 47,288,335 of record CM073496.1, on the reverse strand, counting down.
TGGAGCCAGATCACTTCCACGCCATTCTATGTTTTCTACTTTCAAGAAGCTCCTTCTCTGAAAAAGATCACTTCGCCTGTTTCTCAGGGAATTTAGAAATAATATGAATTGTGTGGTTTGTTTACCAAAACCCGTATTTAAAGCACTCCAATCTAAAGGTTTTCTGGTTTCATATGCAGGAGAACCACCAGAAGACAGACCACACTCATCTCCCATGTTCAGAACAGGTACTCCTAATGACACAAACAAGATGAAGAGGAAATTACGGATTTGTTTAAGTCGCCTTTCAAGGACAGTTTTGTTACTAGTAGGCCCCTCTTGTCCACAATTCCAACTTAATTCTGAAGCTAGTTCATCACTGCTGAAGCTGACTGAGTCAACTAGAGAGAGTCCAAAATTCCTGGCAATGAAATTAAAAGAGAATGCAGGGCCTCGCCCATCTGAAAAAATGTCCCCACTCCCGCAAAGTCTTGTTGCAAGGTTGCTAAGAAGACTTTCACCCCTGAAAAAGTTTCTCACATCGTTACAGAATTTTGTATTCATTTGTGCCCATCTCATCCAATGAGGAAAACGAGTTTCCCTCGCTACCATGCCATAGGGATCCCAGCAATCTGCAATGATCTTGGTCTTCGAGAGTAATGGATCAAAACTAATTGCTTCAACCAAGGGTGGTCGCGACAAGTATTCACCATGAAACCCCCTTAACAGATATGAGGCATTTATAAAAGAGAAGCCATCAATGTGAAACTCACTTACCCAATGCCGAAGGCTATCTAGAACCAATTGTTGCACTATAGGATAGTTACAATTCAAAGAATTCTGAGTCTTCGAGTCACCAACTTCGTTTGCATAATAGTAGGATAAATCATCAATTCCTTGGAGTGCTCCGCCCTCTGCAGTATGAGTGAAAACAACTTCCATAAGAACTTCAATCCCATTAGCATGCAAATATTTCACCATCTCTTTCATTGAGTTGATAATAGATACAGGACCACCAGATGGTTCATAGATGTGCATTGGGGAAAAGAAGTGACAAGGAAAATATGGTCCTTTTTGTTCATCAAATGTGAAGATTGGCTCCAAGAGAATTGCATTGACACCAAGGTCTTTAAAATGCTGGACCTTCTCAGCCAAACCAGCAAAGGTGCCGGCTAAATCAGTTGGTAGTTGGCTGGACTTATGCTGAGTAAAGCGCTTGACATTCAATCTATAGGCCACTAGTTTTTCCATTGGTAAATTTGGATGAAGATCATCACCCCAGTCAAAATCGGGTTCCTTACACAACCTTCCAAGAAACTTCATAGTTAATCCTGACTCATAACCATTAGGGTAGGAATTACCTGTAATCTTTGCATATGGGTCTAGAAGAACATGCTCGGCATCGTTATCATTCTTGTTTTGCTGAACAAGAGCCCCTCTGCAACGGTAACCATAGCTCACAAATGTCCAGGCACTTTCAAATGAGATATGCCATATGTCACCAGATCGATTGACATAAGGATCCAGATCAAGCTCTAAAGCAGGTTTCTCCAGACTGGTATCATCAAACAAGCATAAAACCACACCTTCTGCATGTCTAGAGAAAATAGCAAAATTCATAGAACCGTCAGGAGAAAAAGAGAGACCCAGAGGGGCTGGATATCCAGGAAGAGAACCAACTGGTACACAAAAATATGTTTTTCTATGACTTCGGATATCTGGGGCAGTTGACTCATCAATCACTGATGATGATCTAAGGAGAAATGAGAAATAGAAGGGAACTTCTTTTGCATCAAATTCCAGTTCAATTGTAAATTTTCCTGACATTGACGGTGTGAATGAGCTTAGATTCATCCCTGTTCTAGAATCTGTAGTTGAAGTTTTGAAATTTGGTGGGTCGAAACATGATGCATTGGCTCTGTACACACCCCAACACATCACCAGTCCTTCCCCTTTACTATCCAGTTGCAAGGAAGAAACCTCAACATACACAGAATATTTGATGTTTTTCTTCGTAACATAAACTTTCACCTGACCACCGACTTCTGTCCTAAACAAATAAGTCAGTGCCTTTTTTAGACCTTCAAATTCAGTAAATGTTGCGAATTCCTGTTTTGTATCCTCAATGGATACTCGCGATGTTGCATACAGTTTTGAAGGGAAAACCTGGTAAAAAGGGCTATTGATATTTTGCATTCCTCTATTAACTAGCTTTCTTCTCATATCTGAGTTGTCAAAGCTAGACAACCTGCTTCCATATTTATGTTGATTGAAGGGTATGAAATGAGGTGCTTCGATGGCCTTCCATTTTTTACTGCATGTCTGTATGGAAAATGATAGAGGAAGATTCGCCATGTATTGAGCTTGAGGACGATGAACCCAAACAAGAATGCAGGAAATAACTTCAGAAGCCCAGAGCCAGGTTGATTGAAGGGTATGAAATGAGGTGATTCAATGGCCTTTCATTTCTGACTGCATGGCTGTATTGAAAATGATAGATAGGTTCTGCATCTCTCTCTCTCTCTAGAAATTCATCTTCCAGAATCTGATAATTTTCCTTAACGGAGCCCCTGAACTTCTCATCAAGCTTTGGCTTGCCCGAGATAATATTCAGATTTAACCTCTGTGAGTCAGGAAAGCCAGAAATTCCGTTCTGTACCCGAATTTGCGATTAGATCCTAGATCCATATCGACATCTTGATCTTCCCAATCCTTCCCTTCCGATCGGGTCTTATTCCGGACAGCTTCCGCAGAAAAATTAAGACAGAGCCGTCCTCGAATAGTTCGTTATCGTTTCCATCTTCGGCACCCGCAACAACCTCATCGTCTTCAATCACCGGCACTGTAAGGGGTTCTCACACCAGTTCAAAATGACGGGCTATTCCTTATCAAAAGGGCGTGGGTTCCGTAAATATATAGCATCTGACACTTGTTCAGTGGGTGGGCATATGAGTGGGCGATCCACTTTTATCCGGAAGGGAGAAGTATCGAGGACAATGCCACCTACGTATCGCTGTTGATTGCGCTTGCGAGTATGGATTGGCTCCTGGCTAGTGCGCGGGACCCAGACTTCAACTGGACGGCTGGAAATTTTCATGCTTTTTTTTAATTTTAAATTATATTAATTATTAGATTTAATAATAATTAAATCAAATTTAACGATTGATAAAAATTTTTAAAAAAATAATAAAAAAACATATTCTAGCTGTTAAATAATTATTGTGCAAAAGATGAGGATGGAGGGGTCCTTTTTGAGCCAATTCTTTTGGATTAGTATCGAAAAAAAAGACAAAAAGTTAATATTTAGGAGTGTTTGAGAATAATTTATAATTTATTTGATTAGTTTACAAATTCGTTAAAAATCATTTGATAAACAAATTTATGTGGGTTCCTTTTTGAGCCAATTCTTTTGGAGTAGTGCTAGAAAAAAAAGACAAAAGTTAATACTTAACAGTGTTTGACATTAAAAGAACAATTTATAATTTATTTGATTAGTTTACAAATTCGTTAAAAATCATTTGATAAACAAATTTATGTGGAGTTATGTAAGTATAAATAATAACTATTTATAGTTTGATTAAATTATATTTTGTACTTTGTTTATTTCAAATCCAATCTACTTAAAATTTAATATAAGTTTAAAAATAATCTTCATATCTATTATTTGTTGATAAAATTGACTCTTTGTCTAAGTTGCAGCCTCTAAAAAATGAAATAACTTAAATATTTTTATTAAATATTTTTTTAACATTTTTTTGTAAGGAATATAGATAGAAAAATTTGTCAAAATTATAAAGTTATTCCTGGGGAATTTGTGGCAACTCAACATAGGATTTTGGTCATTGACGTGCTTATTAAGAGTCGGAAACAAAAGTATCGACATGTGATGGACCCTAAGATTAAATGGTGGCAGCTAAAGGGGAAGAATAAACAGACTTTCAAAAAAAAACTATTGGAGGAATGGTCCTGAAAGTTACGAAAAAATGCTAACATTATGTGGGATGAGATGACTAAGAGGGTTAGAAAGGTAGCTAAAGCACTTTTAGGAGAATCCAAAGGTTTTGGACAAAGAGATAAGAAATCTTAGTAGTAGAATGAGACCGTTCAAGAGAAAATCAAATTTCAAAGAGAATACTTTAAAGCTATCCATTTGTGTAATAACACGAAAAATTGGAAAAGGTATCGGAAGGCTAATAAGGAGACTAAAAAAGCAGTAAGTGAAGCACGATCTAAAGCGTTTGAAGAGTTTTACAAGGATTTAGGAATAAAAGATTTACAAAATTACGAAGATAAGAGAAATGAAAGCTAGAGATTTGGATCAAGTAAGATGTGTTAATGATGAAGAAGAAAAAGTTTTGGTTACAGATGAATATATTAAAAAAAAGATGACATGGTTAATTTTACAAGCTCTTTAATGACAAAACATGGTTGACTAGTGATATGGAAGGTTTAACAACCCTGGAAAGAACAAAATTTAGCATATTATTGCAGGATTAAGGTTGATGAGGTCAATGAAGCTCTTAGAAGAATGGATAATAGTAAAACCGTTGGTCCTGATGGTATTCTTATTGAAGTTTGGAAGTATTTAGTGGATGAGGGTACTATCTGACTAACTAAACTCTTTAATGAGATTTTAAGATCTAAGAAAATGCCTAAGGAATGGAGAAGAAGCACTCTAATGCCTATATACAAAAACAAATGGGACATCCAAAACTATGCAAACTACTGAGGGATAAAACTTATGAGTTACACTCTAAAATTATGGGAAAGAGTAATTGAACGTAGGTTAAGAATTGAGACGAATATTTCTGAAAATCAATTTGGATTCATGTCAGGGCGGTCCACTATGAAAGCTATTTATTTACTAAGAGAGTTGATGGAAAGGTATCGGAGTAAATAAAAAGACTTGCATATAGCATTTATTGATTTAGAAAAAGTTTATGATTGAGTACCAAGAAAGGTGTTGTGGAAAGATTTGGAAAAGAAATGTATACGGGTTGCGTATATTAGAGCTATAAAAGAAATGTATGAGGGGGCTACAACTAGTGTGAGAACGTTTGGAGAGGAGACAAGAGACTTCCCTATTATGATTGGCTTGCATCAGGGATCATCTTCGAGCCCTTATTTGTTTGACTTGGTTTTAGATGTTATAACGAAACATATCCAAGAAGAAATTTCCAAATGCATGCTTTTTGCAAATAATATTGTTCTTATAACAGAGTCAAGGGAAAAGATTAATTTTAAACTCGAGTTATGGAGAACTACTTTGGAATTGAAGGGTTTTCGTCTGAGCAGGAGTAAGACAGAATATATGCATTGTAAGTTTAACAAGCAACAAGCTAAAAACGAGTTGGATATTAAAATTGGAGATTAATTTGTATCACAAGTGTCAAAGTTTAAGTATCTGGGATTAGTTATGCAAGATAACGGCGAAATTATTAGAGATGTGACATAAATGATGCAAGCTGGGTGGTTGAAGTAGAGAATAGCATTAGGAGTTGTTTATGATCGGGAAGTACCTGATAAGCTCAAAGGAAAATTTTATTATACTGCTATAAGATCAACAATTTTATATGGGAGTGAATATTGACCGATAAAAGGACAATAAAAATAAAAAATTGATGTAGCAGAGATGAGAATGTTACGATAGATGTGTGTTCATACAAGAAGAGATATGATCCATAATGATTGTATATGAAGTAGAGTTGGAATGACATATATTGAGAAAAAAAATAGTTGAAAACCATTTAAGGTGATTTAGGCATGTTTAAAGAAGACCGTTGGAAGTGTCAGTAAGGAGAGTTGAGCAAATGATTTGGAGTTTTGTGAAAAAAGATCGAAGAAGATCAAGAAGAACACTTAGAGAAGTTATTGAACAGGATTTTCTGGTAAATGAGATACTTAAAGAGTTGGTCATTGATAAAGCTTAATGGCGTCGTGCGATCCATGTGGCCGACTCCACCTAGTGGGATAAGACTTTGTTGTTGTTGTTGTTGTTGTTGTATTTTTTTTTTAACATTCTACATCATAACTAAACACTATTGAACATTGTCATTTTTTTTTTCAACACTATAAAGGTAAAAATATTTTTGTAAAAAAAGGAGATAAATTAAAAATTTAAGTTAAGTAATAATTTTAAATAAAAAGATCAAATATAATATAATTAAACCTTTTTAAAAAAATTAAATTAAGTGTGCTTTTAGACTATTATACTCTGTTTGGTTCACATGCCCAGGCGAAAAGGAAAGTAGGATTTTCATCTACAGTAAATGTTCATTTGTTTGGTTAGCAGTCTCACTAGAAAGGCAACTTTCCACTATGTAAAAAATGACACTGTTTTCCTCTATTCTTTTTCCACCCCTAAAGCATTGGAAATTGCATTTCTGTAGTGGAAAACAAAATAAATTACACAATTGTCCTCAGTTGCCCCATTTCGTCCGTCACTGTTCAACCACTGTGGGTAAGAGTTGTCCCATGGTGATTTTCAAAGATTTGCCTTTAATTGCCCCTTTTCGTCTATACTGTTCATTTATCGAGTTCACCCATAGAGAGAAGAAGGCAATGACGACGTCATCTGTGGATTATTAGAGGACGCGAGGGATTTATAGGAGCGACGTTGTCTTTTCTATCCAATGACGAGATGGTAAAAATTGAAAATGATGGCAGCTCGATTCATCTGTCAAAGATGATAGTGGAGAAGGTTGAGAGAGAGTAATCGACGAAGAACATGGGATTGACGAAAACAACATGGCATTGACGGCAAGAAGGGAAAGTCTAGAGGAGAACGCGAGGGATTCAGAGGATTGAAGGATTTTTTTTAAGTTATATAATTTTTTTAATAAAATAAAAAAATATAAGGATATTATGATTAAATTACAGTATTAAAAAATATATAATAAAATATATATTTTTTCTTTCCTATCCTCTTTTTTATTTTATACCAAATAACTTTTTTTTCTTTTCTTTTTTTATTCTTTGTTTTCATTACACTCTTCCTTTCTTTTTCATTCTTATTATATATATTAAAATATATATTTTTTCTTTCCTATTCTCTTTTTTATTTTATGCCAAATAACTTTTTTTTTCTTTTTTTTTATTCTTTGTTTTTCTTTTCTTTTTCATTCTTATTATATATTGCGGACCAAAATCACTTTTAGGGTCAATGTGTTTGTTAGAGCGCAAAGCCAAACGGTTTTCCTTTTCCGTTAGGTTCCCGAATCAGAATACGAATCCCCGATTGTCTTTTGCTCTACTCGGCTACTAGCCCTAGCGAGTTGAAGGTTTGAACTCTGAAGCCCCTAATCTGTGTGCAGCTCAACGCTCTCCTCCTCCCTTTCTTCTCTCTCTGGTCCTCCGTTCTGCGGCCTTAAAAATGGTAAGTGTCTTTCTCCGTATGAATTTGTTGTTTTTTACTTCGCCTTTTGCTTCTATGCATGGATTGTTTCTCCCCGGTCATATATTTTCTTCCTACAACATTGATTTTTCTGATGTGTGGGGCGGCTATGATTTGATGTAGTTGTTCTTCTCCTACTTCAAAGACTTGGTCGGCAGAGAAGTAACGGTGGAGCTTAAGAACGACTTGGCGATCAGGGGCACCTTGCACTCAGTTGACCAATACCTCAACATCAAGCTTGAAAATACACGAGTTGTCGATCAAGATAAGTACCCGCACATGGTATGTCTTTACGAATCAGAGTTTCAGGTTTTAGTCTTTACCAAATGAAAATGAGGGTTTGTTATCGATTGTGCCTTTATATACAGGACTTGTTGCAAAAGATTGAATCTTTTTGGCCCTTTTTTATTTCCTCTTTTTATTTTTAGTCGTATTTGTATGGCATGCTTAATGGCTTGAAACCTGGAGTGTATTTGATCATTCGAATTGTGAGCTCTGTTGACGTTGCTAATTGCACGATAAGATTCACCGGAGTAGTCATTGATTTGTATGCCACTCATTTCATAGGGAAGAAGTCTGCGCTACTTGCTGCATTCTGTGGGTAGCAATTAGCAAGTCATTTGAGGTTTTTGTTTAATTTGTGAAGTTAAATTAAGATACAGTGCACCCAACTGAAGAAAAAGTGTAATTGCAAGTGGAAAACAAAAAGTAATTCGTAGAACTCCTATTCTCCTTCTACCATTCTGGAAGAATTAGTATATCAGAAAGCTAGATTTAAAATGTCGTATGAGGTACAGTAATGTATAATTAGTTCTGAATGCCAGTCTAATTTACGCCTGAACTCTCCTCAGAGCTCTTTATGTTCAACATATAGTAACTTAGATAAATTTCCTTTCCATGTTGATTAATAATTTATATTAACCTCTGTGTGTTCCTAAAATCTTTTTAATGAAATATGGAAATTGTTAATATTATGTTGTGAAGGAAATTGCAACTTATCGCCAACTTTAAATATGAAGACAAACTTTGAGGGGTGTCCCTTGTGGATCTTCAAAGAGATTGGATTTAGAGACTGGGCTGTTTCCTTGTGTTTTTAATTTTGGGGAGGATCTCTTTTCCCCTTTTTTGTTTTTTTGGAATTTTTTTGTCCTATTCTTTCCTCATTAATAAATTCTTCCTTTAACTAAAGAAAATGCAGAGATGACTATTGAGGTTATTCATATCTGTATATGATGCATGGTTAGAGAGAATTAGGGGTCGCCATAGAGAAAACAAGGTTAATTTCTTGGTTAGTTTCAGGGTTGCCTTGGTCCCTTGTGGTCCTGGGAGGATATAATGTTGAATATTTGTACAGTAATCGATTCATTGACTGATGAAAGTAGCTGGAAACTAACCTATCTGTGGGACCATTGAATTTAAAGCTTGGACTGGGCATGTATCAAAGGGTGGATTGCGGGAGGGTGTAGGCAATTCGGCCTGTCTTTCTTTTTTCTTTTTAATCATATTTTGTTCTGATTTATTAATTTTTTGGCCAAAAATTTGTGCTGTGTTATTATATGCTAAGTTCAGACCTAAAAAATGTTAGACATTGTTGAGTTATTATTTTAGTAGACTAGAAATTGGTCTTTGATATGTCTTGCCATTATGATTTCTGATACTTGTAGGGATATGACATCTTGCATTGTTGAGTTATCTAGTGCTTTAATGCTGGATCTGATTTGTTGCTGTGTTATTATTGGTGAGATGTTTAAGCATATTTCTGTATATGTCCTAATTAAGAGGATCATTCTGTTATCAGGATCCAACTTGTATTTCAACATAGTGGATCCAATTGGAAGATGGAGCGCTGCTGGTTCTAAGTTTACTTGGATTTTATGTCTATTTGACTATTTTTTGCGTTTCAATATTTTGCTTTTACGAGATTTCATATGCATATGGATGCACATGCACTTGTTCATATGTGCATGCGCTCAAGCATGCGAAGGCGTGTGTTTCTGATAAGTTGCTGTCATATCTCTCTGTGTATGCTAAATATTTAAGGCTTAAAGGGCTTAATTCAAGAAGTGGATGTTGTCATCTTTATTGTCATTTATACTGAGTAAGACTATCAATCAAACCAGCATAAGTTTAGCATAAGTTGGAGAAAAATTGGAAGTTGACAGGATACTGATGTTTCCTTTTCTAATTGCCGATGGCTTAGTGATGTTTTATCTCATTCACTGTTGGAATCAAGAAGTACGTTAGGATTTTTGTGTATTATTAGTGACTTTGCAGCTGAAGTATTTTTTAGCCCTGAATTTGGACGGAGGAGAAGGAACAAAAGGGAAGGAAAATATTTATTGACATTTTCTTTGATTTAAATTTAAATGACATGTTTTCCCCTTAGAATCTCACATTTATTCCTTTGCCCTTCAATCTTCTCAATCCAAACATACCTTAAAGGTTGGTGTATTATATGTGTGATACTGGTGAAATTAGGACAATACTAAGGCGTGAATTTTGATGAAAAAGGAATTCTCTCTCTAATTCATAATGAAACTAAAACCTAATATTTATATAGAGGAATCCTCACTAAACTAGGAGAAGAAATAAGTAGGAGAATCCCTCTTAAATAAGGAATCCTCACTAGTCACTACATTGGGAAAACAAATAATTAGTAAATAACTTGTCCTTATCTACTAGGAAAGTATATCCTAATCTATCAGATTGAAAAAATAAAAGTAAAATAAGGATTGGTTAATTGGTTTCCTTGTACCCAAGGCATGCTGCTATAGTAGATACCTGAGAGATTCTCACTTTACGGATATATGTCACTGCAAAAGGATATATATAGGGTAGAAAGAAACTTGATAGAATGAAGGAAATTATGTTGTTCAAAAAGGGAAAATTATGTATACATTTCGTGTTAATTTTGCTACATATATTCTATATATCGGTGACTGATCTAACTACTTTATTGCTGTTTCTGTTATGATTGTTCATGATATAGTCGGTTTACTTTTCCTGCATCCTTCCTTTTGAGCACATAACTATGCTGGGTGTATTAGTGACGTGTTATTTTTGTTATGTCAGCTTTCTGTAAGGAACTGCTTCATCAGAGGTTCGGTTGTAAGATATGTACAATTACCTCCGGAAGGAGTGGACGTTGAACTATTGCATGATGCCACAAGGAGAGAAGCTCGTGGGGGCTGATTGGTTGGTTAAATTTCTTGTATCTTTGTATGAGAAATTGTTCAGGATTATATTGGTGTTACCATTCTTACCGCAGGATACATTTCCATTGTTGAGGCTGTGTAATTGCTTTTTCTCTTGTATCTCGTTGAAGCACTCCCAATTTTACCGGGACAATTCAAGGCTATAATAGCAGTACACTATAGCTTGCTCTTTTTATTTTATTCTATTTTAACAATTGTTGTCAAAAAATCACTTGTTGGAAACTAGTAGTTAATATCAAGTTATCTACTGTTTCTCTATTAATGGTATGTGGTATATTAATGGATTTTCTTCTGTCATTGTTGCAGCATATATTTATGCAACTCAACTTTTTCTTCTTTGGTGATTTTTGTTATATTTGTATTACTAAATGCTTATCAATGTTAGTTTTGTGGATTCTCACGTTCGATTAAATGTTAGTTTTGTGGATTCTCACGTTCGATTAAATGCACCTCAGCTTGTATATGTGATTTTGTGGGTGAGTGCAGATTCAAGTGCATTCAACGACCAATAGTGAAGGAGGATGTCGGAGATGTTTTAAGCCGTTGATCACGATCGATCCAACTGTTGAAATTGCGTTACCGTACTTTTTTTTTAAAATTCTCGAACCAACACCTTTTTTTTTCTTATTTAAATCTCGTAAATGTCCCAACCGCTTAAGTTTTTTTTTTAAATCCCCGGCCTTTCTTCTTTTTTTTTTTCCAAAAAGTCCAGCCCCTCTTTTTTCTTTCAAAAACATCCTAACCCTCTTTCTTTCAAGAACACTCTATCCTTTTTTTCTCAGTCCCCTTTTTTTTTCTTTCAAAAACACCCTTAGCCCCTCTTTTTCTTTTAAAAACACCCCACCCCCTCTTTTTTCTTTCAACTCGATGAAGGCAAATAACTTGGGTCAATAGAAACTATGAACAGGTGTGACCTCAATAGATTTTTTAAATAATAAATTAAAACTAAAATTATGGTGTTTACTTTACACATTTTTAAGTGTGTTTTATATTCCCAAAATGACATTCTTCGACTTAGCACCTTTGTTATGTGCTTTATATAACAAAAATTGTGTTGAAAGCATTCATGTACTGTTGGTCCTTGTATGCTTTGGTAGTTGTTCTATTACTAATTTACTATATGGCATTTTAAAATGAAAATAATCTATTGGTTCTAATTTACTCTACATTCAAGAAATAAGGGTTATATTGTATTTTTCATGCATCGGATATTTATTAAGTTTCTACTTAAATGCTACAGACCAATTGTTATCTAATCATCTAATTAATTTGTGTTGATTAAAAATTTTGCAGTAATTTTGTGTTGATAAACCTTGTAAAATTTTTAATGAAATTGCGTTGATAAGGCTCCTTAATTTGTATTGATTAAACATCAGTTTTTAATTTGTGATTTTAAGAAAGCAAAAAAGAAAAAAGAAAAAAGAGGGTTGTAGGCATTTCTCAAATAAAAAAAAGAAGGGTTGGGGTGTTTTTGGAAAAAAATAAAAAAGAGGGATAGGGGGCGTTTTTTAAAAAAACAAGAGGGGTTGAGGGTGTTTTTGAAAGAAAAAAAAGAAGGTTTGGGGTTGTTTTTGAAAGAAAAAAGAGAGCTTGGTGTTTTTGAAAGGAAAAAGAGAGCTTGGTGTTTTTGAAAGGAAAAAGAGGGATTTGGGAGTTTTTTGAAAGAAAAAAAAGAGGACTGTGGGTGTTTTTGAAGGAAACAAAGAGGGGCTGGGGTGTTTTTGTTTTAGATATTTAAAAAAAATGCAGTGACGCAACTTAAGTTGTTGGATCGAGCGTGATCAACGACTCAAAACATCTCCTGTTTTTGTTAATTATTAGCTGTTGATTACATTCCATCCGTAATGATCATATACGAAGTAGAGTTGGGGTGGCACCTATTAAGGAAAAATGATTGAAAACCGTTTAAGATGGTTTGGGCATGTGCAAAGAAGACCGTTGGAAGCGCCAGTTAGGAGAGTTGAGCAGATGGTTTTGAGCCCTGTGAAAAAAGGTCGAGGAAGACCAAAAAGGATACTTAGAGAAATTATTGATCGTGACCTTTTAATAAATGAGATATCTAAAGAGTTGGTCATTGATAGAGCTCAATGGCGTCGTGCGATCCATGTAGCCGACCCCACTTAGTGGGATAAGGCTATGTTGTTATTGTTGTTGTTGTTGCAGTGACGCAACTTAAGTTGTTGGATGTTGTTGGATCGAGCGTGATCAACGATTCAAAACATCTCCTGTTTTTTCTTAATTATTAGCTGTTGATTACATTCCATCAAGGGTTGAGATAAGTCCATCAGCCTGCCAGCATCGATCCACTCACATATCGTCATATACTCATAAAATAATCCGCACTACCACTACGAGATCCACAATGATTTGGAGAAATACAAAAAAAAAATGTAGATGGAAGCTTCATATAATAGTATAAAAATATGTGTAGAATATAAAAATTAAAAAAATAAAAATACATATAAAAATAAAAATAGATGAATTAATTAACTTTTTATTACTTTAAAAATATAACAAAAATTATTACTATTCAAATTAAAGTATATATTAATTAAAGTGGAAGAATAGGAAGTTAAAGTTTACTATTCAAAGTTAATAAAAAATACTACAAGTTATCTTTATATCAAGAAAATTGATAATAAATTTAAATTAAAATTGGCATATGCATTTTAATGTATGCCAAGTAACCAGAGTACAATGCAGTGTTGGTTAGAGTACTTATTCGTCCCTCTCATTTTAATTAAGTAAATTACAATTTTGTCTTGTATATTTATTATGTGCCATTTTTCAATTTATTTATTTAAATATGTCCCAATTACTGATATTAGGAACTCAGTCAGGTAGGTGATCTTCCTGTTATTTGATCATAAAGTAACTACACATATATTTAAAATATATTTAAGAAAACTGCGTAATACAAAATCTATATAAACGCCCATATATATATATATATATATATATATAAAGAGAGAGAGAGAAAGAGATAACTGGTAGAGCTTGTATCGATATGGACCCATTCAATATTTATTCCTTTTACAATTTAGTCAATGGTCAGAACCCTGAAAAATAGGGGCTTTCTGACTCAAGCTCTTTTTCAAAGCCCATCGAAAGGGGAATAAAATTGCTTAAATGTTATTATTCATTTCATTTTTATTACTTTTTAGGTGAGCAACTTTCCAGGTACTTTCCCTGTTGTACGTTCATTCTCTTGGTGAGAACTGAGAATGACTTCATTTTTCCAACCACAGGAATATATAGCAACCCAGATAGAAGATTACATAATTAAGACCAAAAGAAATTGGTGGTCCTATTTTTAGTAGCCATTTTAATTCCATCCGATGGACGCTGATATTGTAATTTGGATAACTATCTGATATCAACCACTAAGAAAAAAGAAAAAAAATTCAAAAAGAACTATTGGCAATGATTGAAATCGCAACATATCTAGTTCTCAATGGTAACACCTAGTAAGAATATAATTAGCACAAGTTTGAATATATATTCCACCCACCTTTTTGGACCGACACATATATTAAGGACATGCGGTTCATGCATGCCATCGAATCACACGCATAAAAGGTGCAGGCTTAATATTACAAATCACAGAAGCAGATTAAGAACGTAATATTGGAGGAAAAAAATATATATATGCGTTGACTTGACTTTTCAAATTCATGTGTATACATTTTGATAAGTATTATTGTACAATTGATGTTAAGTTCTAAGTGTAACAGTAACACATTATTACAATATGAACAAAAGAATCTCAATACCAAGAAGGTTGCATGGTAGCGAGCTCTTTTGTCGTCGATCGTCGTGTTTGTTCCCATCAGGGGAATAACAGAACGGAAAAACAAAAGAATGAATGTAAGATTTGTTGGAAGAGAGGCTGTGCGAGATGGGCAGAGAGAGAGAGAAAAGAGTAAGTTTCTGGTTTACAGAGGGTTTGAATCTCCTCAATTTCTCAAAGAGATTGATATGTATAATAAGATAGAGATAAAAGAATAGGTGTAAGCTCATACACTATTCTTTTATAGATATATATAAATGAGAATTATACTCTTCTTATCTCTCTTCTGCAGCACCGCACAGTATAACTGTGAAGAATTCATTCCCTTTACGTATGAATTGGATCGGGACTTGAAGGTGTCCCGGTTCCTCGTTGAAGTGATGGCAAAAGGAGCCCATATTCCCTGGCCCAAAAATCAGATGGGAAAGGCCTCGCTGCTCCAAATTCAGGAGAAGCAACCAATATAATGAAGATGATCACAACGACTGTGAAGAGGATGCTGATGCTTCTGCTCCTGCAAGATAAAGCCATTAATGATCGATGTCTTTCTCAAACGAAACTAAGTGAAATGGTTTTTCTGTGGTACTGTGAAGCCTCTCTTGTGCCTTTTGATCAGTTGGGAGTTTTAATTGGAAAGAGTTGGTATAATATAAGGAAGGTTGGATAAGGGGAAAGAGACCATACACGAATATATATAGGATAGGAGATAGCGAAGCGGCTTTATGCGCGGTTATATTTCTTGACCGCTGCTTTAAAATCGTTTAGCTTGACTCAGTAATGGGTTTGAACTTGAAAGGTTGAAATTTGAATAATAGATTGAACGAATCAAATACTAGACCTCGCACAACAAATATTGATACGAATATATATTATGAAGTTACAAAGCTAACTATTATATATACGATAAGTTGAATTTTTAATATTTGGGTCAAGAACTGTACCCTTAATTTTGAATATATTACTTTATTTTCGTACGACCACTTTTACAAATATCTGGAAAATATATATAAGTAAAAATTAATAAATATTCAACAAAGACTAAGCCGTAGTAAGACTCTAATTAATATTTAAGAAAAAAAAACTTGTAAAAAATCTTCCTTATTGGAAACGTAACGTACAGTATTAGTATTTCCCAAAAAGTGAAGCAACTATAAAATATAATAGAATTATAACTCAAAAGTCAAAAGGTCAAGAGCCCATAACATGTTTTTAATTGTTATTCCATGGAACATCAAAAGAATACAGAACATGTTGTGTCCAACATATTGCAGGCATTCCAACTCCATGTGTTAGGACAGTGGGCTAGCTCATTCTTCATTTCTGACTTCTCTAATTTCCAAAATATTTACATATGAACAACTTTTTCTTTCAGATTTAAATGGCTTTGCTACAGATCTTACCTCAATTATTTTTTTTCCTCTAATTGCAATCAATAAAAATTTTTGAATTCACATTGATCATTTAAAAGCCTCCACGTGAGACGATCGAGGAGACATACTCATGAACTAATTGTGATTCACGTTATAGCTAGTAGTGGTGTAGACTTGTTCAAATTAACTTCATATATATATATATATAGCGTAAAATGCAAGTTGCTTTGGCATTGCATGTCGTTGGACTTACTGCATGTCAATTTCAGTCTCATGTTATCATTTAATAAAATATTACCATTGAGGAAAGTTATTAATTAGAAAGAGCTGCAACCATTGCTCTCTAAGTTAATTATAATTTTTTAAAAATAAATATAGAATTTTTAAATTTAAATATAATACAATTAATTTAAAAAGAATATATAAAAAATAAAATTATTGATTATTTTAAAATATTAAAAAAATAATATTTTACATATATAAATTATATTTTAATAAAAAATTATTAAATTTTTTGAATTATATAATTTAAATATTTTTTTTTAAAAAAACCCGCAGACTAAGATAAACAATCTTAAACTTCTATGAAAAAAGCCCGCGGGCTAAACAAATTAGGCTGTCTAGGCCTGTTTATTCCAGTTTGACATTGCTATTAAGCTGTGTCTTTGATCTTATATATATATATATATATATATATATATATGTAAAATTAGCTGGCAGCAAAAAAAAAACGATAGGTTTTTATATTTACAATAGGTTGTTTTTATGGCCACCTATAAAAGAAGCGGTCACATTCTTCATATACGTCACTTGGTACTGATATCAGTAATAATCACGGGAATTGCGCCCGCCACTATTGGAATATGTTAGGATCATTTGCCTATATGCTATTTTTTTAAAGAAAATTTAGGTAAATACTACTTTTATAAAAATATTTAGGCAAATGTTATAGAATCTGTCACATCACAAATTACAATTTTTTTATTTTGTCAGAACTCAGCCTATGTCAGGCCGAGCTTCTGACAATTTTTTTTTAATATCTGTCAGAAACTTAGTCTGACACATATCAAGCTTCTGTCAGATACCAATTTTTTTTAAAAAATAAAAAGTAATGAAGCTCGACCTCCAAGAGGCCGAGTTTCATTAAAATAAATGATGAGGCTCACTTGTACGTGAGCCTCATCATTTATATATATATATATATATATATATATATTATATGTGTGTATATATTTAAATTTATAAATTTAATTATAAATTAATTAATATATAATAATAAATTAATTGATTAATGTAATTAAGTTATATTAGTTAAAATATAATTAAATTTATGTAAATTATATAAAATTAAATTAGTCAATTAATTTATATATAATTAAATAAAAATTAGTATATATTTTATGAAATTTATATTAATTAATTTTAATAGAAATAGTTAATTTTCAAATAATTGATTATATGATATTTTATTTAATAAATTGATTGTATAGTTAAAATTAGTTTATTTTTGTATAATTATGAAAATAATATTTAATTTACATTTGATTAATTAAATTGAAATTAGTATGTAAAGAAATAGACAACATACAAATAAAAATAGTTAAGTGATAGAAAGTAAAAAATGTTGAATAATGTTGAGATATACATTAGATGAAAGAGAAAATCTAGAAGAAATTACTCTTAGTCTCACAACGCTTGAAATGATATCAGCATATAACAATTAGCATCTGATGGAGGAAAAGTAAACTACGGTTGCACAGGCACATAGTGTGTGTTTGGAACTTGGATGAAATGAAATATGAGCTCAAATCAAGTAAAGAACAAAAGGAAAAATGTTGACATAGACTAAACTGCATAAAATAAAAAGTTTATAGGGGTTTATTTAAATTAAAAAATATATTCTGAAACTAGGGATTTAGATGAAGTTAAACATGATCTTAAATTAAGTGAAAGACAAAATAAAAATTTTGATATAGGACCTAATTGAATAAATTAAAAAGTTTATAGGGGTAGATTTAAATTCAAAAACAAAATATATCCTAGAACTAGGGATCTAAATGAAGTCAAATATGATCTTAAATTAAGTAAAAGACAAGAAAAATTTTGATCTAGGACCCAACTGCATAAATTAAAAAGTTTACAAGGGTCAATTTAAATTTAAAACAAAATATATTTTGGAACTAAGGACCTAGATGAAGTTAAATATGATCTTAAAGCACGTTCATCCAAACCTAGTTTCTCCAACTACATTCAATAAACCTAGTTTGTCTCACCAACGTTTAACTCATCGGACTCCCAAACACACCTATAGTCTGAAGAACTAAAGCCTTCAACATATGTAAAAGAGGTACCGATGCTACTATAACCTACGTTTGGTTGAGTATGGCAGTAGACTGAAGACGTTACACTCTCGTATGGCATGTATGCACTTGGGTTGTAACATGCATCGTAAGAAATAGGTTTTGCGCATGTAGAGCTGGATGAGAGCTTGTCTAGTATAGCAAGTGGAGCTGGGTAAGAGCTTGTCTAGTAATGAGAGTTGTAATCAAAATATATTAAGATGTAAAAAAATATAATTTATAAATATATTTATAAATATGATATACTTATAAATAAACAAATATAATTTAGACAAAAATTAAAATTAGGAAATTCTAATATGATTTATTTACAAACAAACAAATGTAATTTATATAGAAAATAATAAGTTAAAAAAATCGTAATTAGAAAATATAATTTTTTTTATGTGAAAAAAATAATATATATGAAAATAAGATTAGTGGGATGTGAAAAATAGTCAATATTATTTTATTGATAACTTTACAAATATGATATACTTACAAACAAACAAATGTATTTTAAACAAAAATTCAAATTAGGCATATATGCGTTAGCAGACTCAAAGTATGTTATGTGATGTATATCAGAATGATGATTGATTATGTGAATGCTATCAGTCAAGTATAAGTTATACATGAGGTATCATAGTCCTCAGGTATAAGTTAAGCATAGAAATGTATGTGTGTTATGTGTGTATATCTTCTTCTTAATGTATTTGCTTAATTAAAGCCTAAAACACTTATTTTTATTAATTGTGTTTTTGTTATCTTAACCTTTCAATAAAAGCTCATTAGAATTAGAGTTTCTTTAGAAATAAGGGTTCTCTTTCTCTATAAAAGGGACCTCATCCACTCCTTAGAAGATACATAGTTGGCTCTCTATAACCAGTGAGTCTGGGTTCAAGAGTTTCTATTATTAGTTCATGGTTCTTTTATAACTATGAGGTCAATAATTTTTGTCCAATTTGTTGTTATTCTATTTTATTTAATAATTTTTTTTGAGTTCTAAATCTATGTTTGGATGATCCAACTCTGTTAATCAACATAGTGTTATTGAGTCTCACGACATTATTCGGAGAGGTTCACATCAATTAGCATGCATTTTTTGGAGTAGAAACTCAGAGGATTTTTCTTCTCTATTATGTGTGTGTAGAGATATGTTAAGACTTGCAGGTTAGGAGTTAGTATGACTTATGTTACTTAGGCATATGAAAGTCACGTGTTAAGGCACAAACCTTAAGAGTCTCTCGGTCATGTATCTAATTAATCAAATATAAATTAAATATTTTTTTTGCAATTATATAAAAATAAACTAATGTTAACTATACAATCAATTTGTAAGATTAGTATTACATTTGTTTGTTTGTAAGTATCATATTTGTAAAGTTATCAATATAAAATAATATTGACTATTTTTCACATCCCACTAATCTTATTTTCATATATATTATTTTTTCATATAAAAAGTTATATTTTCTAATTATGATTTTTTAACTTATTATTTTCCATATAAATTACATTTGTTTGTTTGTAAATAAATCATATTAGAATTTTCTAATTTTAATTTTTGTCTAAATTATATTTGTTTGTTTGTAAGTATATCATATTTATAAATATATTTTTTTATATCTTAATATATTTTGATTACAACTCTTATTACTGGGCAAGGTTTTATTTTATGCAGTTTAATCCATGTCAACATTTTTCCTTTTGTTCTTTACTTGATTTGAGCTTATATTTCATTTCATTCAGGTCCCAAACACACATTATGTGCCTGTACAACCGCAATTTACTTTTCCTCTATCAAGTGCTGATTGTTATATGCTGATATTATTTCAAGCGTTGTGAGATTAAGAGTAATTTCTTCTAGATTTTCTCTATCATCTAATGTATATCTTAACATTATTCAACATTTTTTACTTTCTATCACTTAATATTTTTGTTTGTATGTTCTCTATTTCTTTACATACTAATTTCAATTTAATTAATTAAATGTAAATTAAATATTTTTTCGCAATTATACAAAAATAAACTAATTTTAACTATACAATCAATTATTTGAAAATTAACTATTTTTATTAAAATTAATTGTTATAAATTTCATAAAATATATATTAATTTTTATTTAATTATATATAAATTAATTGACTAATTTAATTTTATATAATTTACATAAATTTAATTATATTTTAATTAATATAATTTAATTACATTAATTAATTAATTTATTATTACATATTAATTAATTTATAATTAAATTTATAAATTTAAATATATATATATATATAGCCGCTGGGGATCGTCGTTCTGTTGACTAACCTAGGTCTAATAATTCTGGATTTTAAAGCAGAAGATTCCTATAGCATGTATTCTATGGAGAACTCAGAGCTTTCTATGGCGTCTCTAAATTCTACAAACATGCGTTCTTGAACAATATAAATTCTAGAAATTGAAGAAATAACAAAATATTCAAATTCTACAACAAGCATTAAATCAGTAAAAGGTATTGGAATAAAATGCGTAAAAGAAATTCTCATATTAATTTCAGTAAGAAATTACAAGAGAAGTTTGAACTTACAATTTTGAACAAGCAGCTAAATCTAATGTAGAAACGTTTATAGAGAGTTTTGAAAGAGTGTTTTTCTCTATATTTCGTCTACTTCTGCTCTGCTGAACCTAATGAACTACTTCGCCTTTTATAGAAGTAAGAAGGCGGATTTGAACAAGTGTGAAGTCCGTGGATTTCAGAGGCTCTGGAGTCCGCGGATTTGAAAACTTTGAAATCCGAAAAGTTGAGACGCGTGGGCTGCTTCTTTTCAGAAAGTTGAACACGGGCAGTCTTCTTTTTCAAAAGTAACTTTGTCGCTTTGTGCCGACGGTTGCTTTTGCTAAAGTGTGTCTGCCACTTTTGATCGTGCTGAAAGAGACGGGGAATCAGAATAATTGAGCTGGCAGGAGCTTTGGATTCTTCTGCCGACGGCTTAACTCAACCATAGTCAGTCATGACTAAGGTGGGTAAAGTCGATGTTGTAGCAGTCATCTTCGTTCTGAAACTGGCTGCTATCTTCTGTATTGAGATCTTCAGAGGGAGCTTTTTCTGCAGCTTTCTCTGAGAGTTGTTGAACAAGACGGTCGAATTCTTCTTCCGTCTGGGCTTGAGCAAGTTCTGCCATTATCTGAGACTTTGATGCCAGAAATGGAGATTGTTGTTGAACAGCTTGCGGATAGTTCATAAGCTGGGGATTCTGCTTTATCCATTTTTCCACAGCTTTTTTGTTGAGCAGATTGTGGTTGTATGTTGACCACCATTTGATATTGAACGTGCGGCTAAGATATAGAGGATAACCGCAGTTGAGTCGGTCTTTGAACTCGAAATCCCAAGACATAATCCAGGGAGTTCCAAATGTTGAGAAAAATTTTAAAAGCATTTGTGTAGCATGAAAACTGGTTTGAGCAGAGAAAATAGAAAAAGATTCCTTTGCGTAAGCAGGAAGGAAATCAGTGTTTGGACCATAAAAATGAAACCAGGAGTGGGAGAAGGGGCGAATCAGCAGTGTATTGTACCAAGCCATTTTATAATCCCAGTAATTAAATCCTGGTGGCTGGAATTGTCTTGAAAAATTCTTTAAAGAAAATGGATGCTGATTCCATTGTGAAAGAGTTAAAACTTTATTAATTTTGAACTTTGAATACTAGATTCGATGAGGGAAAAGAGGATCATACTCGTGAGTGAGCGTGATCGAGTTTGTATCAACTAAAATAAATTCATAAAATATTCTTGTTTTTTGTAATTCAGAAGAAAAGTATTTTCCTTCTTGAAAATATTTTTGAGCTACTTCCCGTGGTGTAAGACCAGGGTTTGTTTTGATCCATTCGGGTTCAATGGGACAGATCGGTGAATACACTGGTTTTGAGATGTATTTATCAGAAAGAGATCTCTTAAGCGGTGTTGCTTGAGAGAGTTGTACCATAGAAGAAGAAGGGTTAACAGGAATTATGGCCTGTTGTGGTGGAGGTGAAGAGAGGGCTTGATCATATGTGAGAGGAAGAAAACGGTTGGAAGAAGAGGGAGAAGAAGGAGTTTGAGGTCGAGGACCTCTAATTTGTGGTCGAATACCACCGCCGGAAGGGCTGTTGAACGATGAGGGAGTCACCAGTAAAGGTGACGTTGTATGAACCAGTGGGGTTCTTTGAACATTTAGAGTAGGATCCAGTGGGGATCCATACTGTTCCTTCTTTACTTCTTTGCCTTTGTTCTTGCTCATCCTTTCGTCTTACCCTGCAGAAATTCTCGAGTAAGGAAGTCAGGAAGGGCATTTTCTTTTCCTTTTATATGCTGAATTTCAAAATCAAAACAAGAAAGTAATGCTTGCCATCTGGCAAAAACATGTTTTGAAACCAGATTTTGAACATCTTTTTCTAAAACTGATTTAGCGGATTTGCAATCCGTTTTGAGCAGAAAAGTTTTGTTAAAAACTTCTTTTTGAAATTTTTTGACAATTAAAACAATAGATAAAATTTCTCTTTTTATGGTGGAGTATTTTTGTTGGGCTTCTGTCCATACTCCTGAATTGAATCTAACTATTTGTTCTTTTGAACTTCCTATGGGCCTTTGTTTAAGGACTCCTCCATAACCTTCTTTTGATGCATCGGTCTCAATGATCATAAAGGCTTCTGGGTCTGCTATTCCTAAGCATGGGAGTTTCTTAACTCTAGCCTTGAGGGTTTTGACAGCGTCCGTCATGGACTGATCCCAAGGTGGGGATTTCTTTCTAAGTCTAGAGTAAAGAGGTTTGCAATTGATGACCATGCGAGGGGCTCCTCGCTCTATTTCTGCCTGATTTTGAACATAGAAAGCTGAACAGCTCCAAGGGGACTTACTGGGCCTAATCAGTTTCTTTCCTAACAGATCTTGGATTTCCTTTTTACAGTATTCCAAGGTTTCTTTATTCATTTGAATGGGCCTAGCCTTAGTTGGGATTTTATCTTCACTAAAACTGGGCTCATAAGGGAGCGAGACTGTGTGTCTCTTTCTGTTCCAGAAAGCGTTGGGCTTGTCTGAACAGATTTCTTTTTCAAATCTTTTTTGAACAAATTCTATTCTAGTTCTGATTTGAGGTTTTTCTACCTGTTCCTCAATTCGTTTGTATTGAACTTCTTTATTGAGCAATTTAATTTGAGCTTGTTTTCTATTGATCAAATTAATACTAGAAATAGCTATATTTTGAAGTAAATTGACATCTTGAGTTTTGGTAGGATTTAAAAATTTAAAGCAAAGTTCTTTGCCATGAACAAAAGTAGAAATTCCTAATTCTGAAACCTTAAAGGGATAAATAAGGGTAAGAAAAGGTGTTCCTAAAATCATTGAATGATTTAAATTTCTAACAAGAATAAAAGTTGTGTTGAACTTAATGCCTTGATTACATATCTTGGCATTGGACAACTTGTACCTAACTGGAAGTCTATTACCTCCTGCACCACTGAGGCTTTCAGTAGTTTTCTCATAGTATTGAGTGGGAATTAAACCTTCTTGAAGACAATTAAAATCAGCGCCTGAGTCTATCAGAGCGACTAATTTCGTATTGAAACTACCTATGGTAAAGTTAATCTCACTATACCATCTTTGAACAGATATTTGGGAAATTAAATTTAAATAATTTTCTTTTGGTTCTGAGCTAGTTTCTCCTAACTCATTTTGATCAGTGGAATTGTTGGAATTCCTAGTTTCTCGATTGGCCATTAAACCTAAAATATCTAAGGATAAGTCATTATCCTTCTGTTTGAGCAATTGAATTTCTTCTTTAATAATTTTAATTTCTTCCTGGAGTTCTTTAACAGAAACTCGTTCCTGGGTGGAAGTGTTTTGAAATCTATTAATTATTTCTTGAACATTATAAGGTTTAACTAAGGGTTTTGGTTTGGGTTCGTCCAAATCCATTAATTCCTTAATTTTGAGCAGATATTCTTTCCTAATTTCTTCATCAGTAATCCTATCTAGGATTTCTAATAAAGTTTGAACTTTATCCCTATTAATTACGTTAATTATTTTTGAACAATTACCTAATTGTTTTGAACATTCCTTACAGGTGCAAATACCTATGTCTGAATGACTTTCGTCATCAGATGTTGAACAAGAAGATGAATTACTCAGTTGATCTAACTGATATAATTCATTTTGAATACTAGACTGATCTGAATCAGATTCTGACTCAGAGTTTTGATCTTCTAACAGAATACTCATAAGACTCTGTTTGTACTTATCATCTATTTCTAAAGAATTAATGCGTTTTTTGAGCCTGCAATGCTTGGAAATATGTCCATACCTCCCGCATTTAAAACAAACTACAGATTTAGGATCTGTATGTTTGGAACTAGGGTGTCTAGGTTTACTAGACTGTTGAACAGGTTTCTTTGTTTGGAATGATCTAACAGGTTTGTCAGGGTAACGACGATAAGTCTTTCTGACGGTTTGGTACCTGTGACTCTTCCTATTTCTTTTATTTTGAGCAGACGGGGCTCGAATCTTTTCGATGCCGTATTGATCACAGAAATTACCTAATTCTCTAGAGGTACTCTTGAACTCATGTTTTAACTTAGACTGAAGCTTCATATCATTACATATGACAAGAGCTTCGTTTGTAACTATATTAATTAATTCTCCAAAAGTCATCTGACCTAAGGGAAGTGTATTGTTGCATTGTCTCCTAATGCTTTCTTTGACTCTTTCGGCAAATAGGCTGGGTAAACCGCCTAAAAACCTTTCTTTCCAGTAGTCTGCTTTACTATCAGACCGGGTGTATAATTTGGTAAGGAACATGTCCTTGTACCATCTAAAATCAGACATCGTGGGACATCTGAGGTTAATCAATTGATTACCTATTCTTTGTTGAAAATCTGTGGGATTTCCTACAAAGTGTTTTGTGAGTGCATAAATTAAAACTGCTACTGAGTCTTGAACATCTATGAGTTGACCATTGATTTCTTCTTGCTTGACTGCGAATTTGATCGCAGATCTTTCAGCTTCTGTGAGATAATTATCCCACCAGCCTTTTAATTGACCAGTAAAACCAGTTGTTAACATGGTTACTATTGAACTTTCTTCATTATTTTTGATCCTATACGCCGTGGCGCACATTGACATGTTTTGAATTATTCCTAAAATTTGATGCTCGCTGTGACCATCAATGTTCCATTCTACAATAGACTCGCCGTTATAGCTAGCCTCTGTGATTAAACTATTTTCTTCATACTGGGTATCTGGATAACTAGGCCTAGAATAGTAATTCCTAGTCACTGGTTTTGGATTCCTAAAGCTAATCCTATTAACTTCAGGGTTTTGATCATTGTCTGGTTTAGACAGTGTATTGATCTGGGGACCTTTTGACCTATTATTTGAGACGTTTAGTTGATCTAACCTACTGGTGATTTCATCAACTAAGTTTTGGGAACTAGAACCTAATTTTATTGATTTCAACTCTGCCTGAGTAAGTGTTGGAATCTTATACAGGGGTTGTTGAGGTATTGAACTGACCGAACTTAAATTTAAGGAACTAGAAGGTGATTCTAGGACCTTGTTATTGACTACGTTTTCTATCCTTTCTAACTGTTTACCTAATGTGTTGAGCGCTAAATTTGTAAAATTATTTTGAGATTCAATGTTCTTGACATCTCGTTTTGAACTATGTTGTTCTTCATTACCTTCTATAGTTTTGAACGGAGTTGCTTCTATCTCAGTACTACCTTTTGAAATTTTTAAATTTTCTAAAGGAGGGTGAACCGAGACTATTTTTTGACCTAAAGTAGTATTCCATTCTACTGTTATTCTAGAGTGGGTGTTTACTTCTTTTTTGACAAAAGGGTTTTTTATATTGTTGTTCGAACAATACATTTCAAACCAATTAAAAAAGAAAATATGATCTCCTAGGTCTTCTAAGAAATCATAATATTCTAATTTCCATTTTTGAACTTGTTCTTCAGAGAAAGTACGGAAATACCATTCTCTTTTTGACCTATTGTGTGCCTGCATAAACTCTGCGTTCAGCAAGGGTTTATTCATTTTGAATTCCTTTCTTACCATAAGGATTTGTGATCTTGTGGGAGAGTGATTGACAGAAGAGTTTTCTTGAACTGATTCATAGATAGGTTGAGGGATTGTAGGTTGGAAATCTACTCCTCTGAGACTAGTCGAAGTCTCAAGAGTTTCTGCTGCAGATCTGTAATCAGAATCTACAGAGTGTCTTGAACTTAATTCTAAATCTGGGTTATTGAACATTCTAATTCTGGACGAGGATGATCTGTTCATAGATATCCTGACATGTCCTTCTGGACTTTGAATAAAATTTCCTAAACTTCTAGACTCTATTTTCTTGGAAGGTTGGATACTTTCCAAATCCCAAGAGTCTGGAAAAGCGGCCATGATTTTATCATGCCTGAGGGGTTTAGGAGTCATGATCATTGATTTTTGAAGATTAGCCTCCATTAGAATGGTTTCATTCTTCGGGGACTCTTTCTTGACAGAAATTCCTACTCCAGTTTTGGAGACTTTGTAATGGATTCTAAAAACTATAGAAAGATTATCCAGTTCCTCACTGAATATTCCTTCTGTGGTCTTGATGTGCAATTTTAAAGCTTTTTCGACGTTTCTCAACGTCTTCATGTAATTTGGAAAACACTGAAAATAAATTGGACCGTTGCAGAGATTCGACTCTACAAGACTTAACATAGAATCTTCGAAAGACAGTGCATGTCGATCTTGAAGAAGAACTAAGACGGGATGATTTATGCCTAACCTGTGCATAGGTTTGACAGCTACTTGGATTAATCCTATGTGGATGAATCCGAAGTTCTCTCGCCTGTGTTGATCTAATTGATTTTTATCTAATAAATTAATTGTTCCTTGACACTTTCCTAAGGGAATCGTGCCTTCTATTGTTCTAACTATATCTTGAACTTTGAAATTAAAAGTTGAATGCTTGTATACCTCACTAGGACGTACTTGGGGCATCTCCCAATTTCTTAACCTTTCTTCGGCTTCTAGCCTTAGTTGGGATTTTATCTTCACTAAAACTGGGCTCATAAGGGAGCGAGACTGTGTGTCTCTTTCTGTTCCAGAAAGCGTTGGGCTTGTCTGAACAGATTTCTTTTTCAAATCTTTTTTGAACAAATTCTATTCTAGTTCTGATTTGAGGTTTTTCTACCTGATCCTCAATTCGTTTGTATTGAACTTCTTTATTGAGCAATTTAATTTGGATGTTCAAAATCTGGTTTCAAAACATGTTTTTGCCAGATGGCAAGCATTACTTTCTTGTTTTGATTTTGAAATTCAGCATATAAAAGGAAAAGAAAATGCCCTTCCTGACTTCCTTACTCGAGAATTTCTGCAGGGTAAGACGAAAGGATGAGCAAGAACAAAGGCAAAGAAGTAAAGAAGGAACAGTATGGATCCCCACTGGATCCTACTCTAAATGTTCAAAGAACCCCACTGGTTCATACAACGTCACCTTTACTGGTGACTCCCTCATCGTTCAACAGCCCTTCCGGCGGTGGTATTCGACCACAAATTAGAGGTCCTCGACCTCAAACTCCTTCTTCTCCCTCTTCTTCCAACCGTTTTCTTCCTCTCACATATGATCAAGCCCTCTCTTCACCTCCACCACAACAGGCCATAATTCCTGTTAACCCTTCTTCTTCACCTTCTAGTTCCCTCTGTCTCTAGTGATCATAGTTCTGTAGATCAAGATGAAGTCAATAATTCTGAGGTTTCTATAGTAGAAGCCGAAGAAAGGTTAAGAAATTGGGAGATGCCCCAAGTACGTCCTAGTGAGGTATACAAGCATTCAACTTTTAATTTCAAAGTTCAAGATATAGTTAGAACAATAGAAGGCACGATTCCCTTAGGAAAGTGTCAAGGAACAATTAATTTATTAGATAAAAATCAATTAGATCAACACAGGCGAGAGAACTTCGGATTCATCCACATAGGATTAATCCAAGTAGCTGTCAAACCTATGCACAGGTTAGGCATAAATCATCCCGTCTTAGTTCTTCTTCAAGATCGACATGCACTGTCTTTCGAAGATTCTATGTTAAGTCTTGTAGAGTCGAATCTCTGCAACGGTCCAATTTATTTTCAGTGTTTTCCAAATTACATGAAGACGTTGAGAAACGTCGAAAAAGCTTTAAAATTGCACATCAAGACCACAGAAGGAATATTCAGTGAGGAACTGGATAATCTTTCTATAGTTTTTAGAATCCATTACAAAGTCTCCAAAACTGGAGTAGGAATTTCTGTCAAGAAAGAGTCCCCGAAGAATGAAACCATTCTAATGGAGGCTAATCTTCAAAAATCAATGATCATGACTCCTAAACCCCTCAGGCATGATAAAATCATGGCCGCTTTTCCAGACTCTTGGGATTTGGAAAGTATCCAACCTTCCAAGAAAATAGAGTCTAGAAGTTTAGGAAATTTTATTCAAAGTCCAGAAGGACATGTCAGGATATCTATGAACAGATCATCCTCGTCCAGAATTAGAATGTTCAATAACCCAGATTTAGAATTAAGTTCAAGACACTCTGTAGATTCTGATTACAGATCTGCAGCAGAAACTCTTGAGACTTCGACTAGTCTCAGAGGAGTAGATTTCCAACCTACAATCCCTCAACCTATCTATGAATCAGTTCAAGAAAACTCTTCTGTCAATCACTCTCCCACAAGATCACAAATCCTTATGGTAAGAAAGGAATTCAAAATGAATAAACCCTTGCTGAACGCAGAGTTTATGCAGGCACACAATAGGTCAAAAAGAGAATGGTATTTCCGTACTTTCTCTGAAGAACAAGTTCAAAAATGGAAATTAGAATATTATGATTTCTTAGAAGACCTAGGAGATCATATTTTCTTTTTTAATTGGTTTGAAATGTATTGTTCGAACAACAATATAAAAAACCCTTTTGTCAAAAAAGAAGTAAACACCCACTCTAGAATAACAGTAGAATGGAATACTACTTTAGGTCAAAAAATAGTCTCGGTTCACCCTCCTTTAGAAAATTTAAAAATTTCAAAAGGTAGTACTGAGATAGAAGCAACTCCGTTCAAAACTATAGAAGGTAATGAAGAACAACATAGTTCAAAACGAGATGTCAAGAACATTGAATCTCAAAATAATTTTACAAATTTAGCGCTCAACACATTAGGTAAACAGTTAGAAAGGATAGAAAACGTAGTCAATAACAAGGTCCTAGAATCACCTTCTAGTTCCTTAAATTTAAGTTCGGTCAGTTCAATACCTCAACAACCCCTGTATAAGATTCCAACACTTACTCAGGCAGAGTTGAAATCAATAAAATTAGGTTCTAGTTCCCAAAACTTAGTTGATGAAATCACCAGTAGGTTAGATCAACTAAACGTCTCAAATAATAGGTCAAAAGGTCCCCAGATCAATACACTGTCTAAACCAGACAATGATCAAAACCCTGAAGTTAATAGGATTAGCTTTAGGAATCCAAAACCAGTGACTAGGAATTACTATCGTAGGCCTAGTTATCCAGATACCCAGTATGAAGAAAATAGTTTAATCACAGAGGCTAGCTATAACGGCGAGTCTATTGTAGAATGGAACATTGATGGTCACAGCGAGCATCAAATTTTAGGAATAATTCAAAATATGTCAATGTGCGCCACGACGTATAGGATCAAAAATAATGAAGAAAGTTCAATAGTAACCATGTTAACAACTGGTTTTACTGGTCAATTAAAAGGCTGGTGGGATAATTATCTCACAGAAGCTGAAAGATCTGCGATCAAATTCGCGGTCAAGCAAGAAGAAATCAATGGTCAACTCATAGATGTTCAAGACTCAGTAGCAGTTTTAATTTATGCACTCACAAAACACTTTGTAGGAAATCCCACAGATTTTCAACAAAGAATAGGTAATCAATTGATTAACCTCAGATGTCCCACGATGTCTGATTTTAGATAGTACAAGGACATGTTCCTTACCAAATTATACACCCGGTCTGATAGTAAAGCAGACTACTGGAAAGAAAGGTTTTTAGGCGGTTTACCCAGCCTATTTGCCGAAAGAGTCAAAGAAAGCATTAGGAGACAATGCAACAATACACTTCCCTTAGGTCAGATGACTTTTGGAGAATTAATTAATATAGTTACAAACGAAGCTCTTGTCATATGTAATGATATGAAGCTTCAGTCTAAGTTAAAACATGAGTTCAAGAGTACCTCTAGAGAATTAGGTAATTTCTGTGATCAATACGGCATCGAAAAGATTCGAGCCCCGTCTGCTCAAAATAAAAGAAATAGGAAGAGTCACAGGTACCAAACCGTCAGAAAGACTTATCGTCGTTACCCTGACAAACCTGTTAGATCATTCCAAACAAAGAAACCTGTTCAACAGTCTAGTAAACCTAGACACCCTAGTTCCAAACATACAGATCCTAAATCTGTAGTTTGTTTTAAATGCGGGAGGTATGGACATATTTCCAAGCATTGCAGGCTCAAAAAACGCATTAATTCTTTAGAAATAGATGATAAGTACAAACAGAGTCTTATGAGTATTCTGTTAGAAGATCAAAACTCTGAGTCAGAATCTGATTCAGATCAGTCTAGTGTTCAAAATGAATTATATCAGTTAGATCAACTGAGTAATTCATCTTCTAGTTCAACATCTGATGACGAAAGTCATTCAGACATAGGTATTTGCACCTGTAAGGAATGTTCAAAACAATTAGGTAATTGTTCAAAAATAATTAACGTAATTAATAGGGATAAAGTTCAAACTTTATTAGAAATCCTAGATAGGATTACTGATGAAGAAATTAGGAAAGAATATCTGCTCAAAATTAAGGAATTAATGGATTTGGACGAACCCAAACCAAAACCCTTAGTTAAACCTTATAATGTTCAAGAAATAATTAATAGATTTCAAAACACTTCCACCCAGGAACGAGTTTCTGTTAAAGAACTCCAGGAAGAAATTAAAATTATTAAAGAAGAAATTCAATTGCTCAAACAGAAGGATAATGACTTATCCTTAGATATTTTAAGTTTAATGGCTAATAAAGAACCTAGGAATTCTGACAATTCCATTGATCAAAACGAGTTAGGAGAAACTAGCTCAGAACCAAAAGAAAATTATTTAAATTTAATTTCCCAAATATCTGTTCAAAGATGGTATAGTGAGATTAACTTTACCATAGGTAGTTTCAATACGAAATTAGTCGCTCTGATAGACTCAGGCGCTGATTTTAATTGTCTTCAAGAAGGTTTAATTCCCACTCAATACTATGAGAAAACTACTGAAAGCCTCAGTGGTGCAGGAGGTAATAGACTTCCAGTTAGGTACAAGTTGTCCAATGCCAAGATATGTAATCAAGGCATTAAGTTCAACACAACTTTTATTCTTGTTAGAAATTTAAATCATTCAATGATTTTAGGAACACCTTTTCTGACCCTTATTTATCCCTTTAAGGTTTCAGAATTAGGAATTTCTACTTTTGTTCATGGCAAAGAACTTTGCTTTAAATTTTTAAATCCTACCAAAACTCAAGATGTCAATTTACTTCAAAATATAGCTATTTCTAGTATTAATTTGATCAATAGAAAACAAGCTCAAATTAAATTGCTCAATAAAGAAGTTCAATACAAACGAATTGAGGATCAGGTAGAAAAACCTCAAATCAGAACTAGAATAGAATTTGTTCAAAAAAGATTTGAAAAAGAAATCTGTTCAGACAAGCCCAACGCTTTCTGGAACAGAAAGAGACACAC
The DNA here is from genome assembly GCA_037074585.1 of Biancaea sappan. Taxonomy (NCBI): domain Eukaryota; kingdom Viridiplantae; phylum Streptophyta; class Magnoliopsida; order Fabales; family Fabaceae; genus Biancaea; species Biancaea sappan. The sequence goes on along the minus strand of CM073496.1, from coordinate 47,256,466 downwards.
AGTCTCGCTCCCTTATGAGCCCAGTTTTAGTGAAGATAAAATCCCAACTAAGGCTAGGCCCATTCAAATGAATAAAGAAACCTTGGAATACTGTAAAAAGGAAATCCAAGATCTGTTAGGAAAGAAACTGATTAGGCCCAGTAAGTCCGCTTGGAGCTGTTCAGCTTTCTATGTTCAAAATCAGGCAGAAATAGAGCGAGGAGCCCCTCGCATGGTCATCAATTACAAACCTCTTTACTCTAGACTTAGAAAGAAATCCCCACCTTGGGATCAGTCCATGACGGACGCTGTCAAAACCCTCAAGGCTAGAGTTAAGAAACTCCCATGCTTAGGAATAGCAGACCCAGAAGCCTTTATGATCATTGAGACCGATGCATCAAAAGAAGGTTATGGAGGAGTCCTTAAACAAAGGCCCATAGGAAGTTCAAAAGAACAAATAGTTAGATTCAATTCAGGAGTATGGACAGAAGCCCAACAAAAATACTCCACCATAAAAAGAGAAATTTTATCTATTGTTTTAATTGTCAAAAAATTTCAAAAAGAAGTTTTTTAACAAAACTTTTCTGCTCAAAACGGATTGCAAATCCGCTAAATCAGTTTTAGAAAAAGATGTTCAAAATCTGGTTTCAAAACATGTTTTTGCCAGATGGCAAGCATTACTTTCTTGTTTTGATTTTGAAATTCAGCATATAAAAGGAAAAGAAAATGCCCTTCCTGACTTCCTTACTCGAGAATTTCTGCAGGGTAAGACGAAAGGATGAGCAAGAACAAAGGCAAAGAAGTAAAGAAGGAACAGTATGGATCCCCACTGGATCCTACTCTAAATGTTCAAAGAACCCCACTGGTTCATACAACGTCACCTTTACTGGTGACTCCCTCATCGTTCAACAGCCCTTCCGGCGGTGGTATTCGACCACAAATTAGAGGTCCTCGACCTCAAACTCCTTCTTCTCCCTCTTCTTCCAACCGTTTTCTTCCTCTCACATATGATCAAGCCCTCTCTTCACCTCCACCACAACAGGCCATAATTCCTGTTAACCCTTCTTCTTCTATGGTACAACTCTCTCAAGCAACACCGCTTAAGAGATCTCTTTCTGATAAATACATTTCAAAACCGGTGTATTCACCGATCTGTCCCATTGAACCCGAATGGATCAAAACAAACCCTGGTCTTACACCACGGGAAGTAGCTCAAAAATATTTTCAAGAAGGAAAATACTTTTCTTCTGAATTACAAAAAACAAGAATATTTTATGAATTTATTTTAGTTGATACAAACTCGATCACGCTCACTCACGAGTATGATCCTCTTTTCCCTCATCGAATCCAGTATTCAAAGTTCAAAATTAATAAAGTTTTAACTCTTTCACAATGGAATCAGCATCCATTTTCTTTAAAGAATTTTTCAAGACAATTCCAGCCACCAGGATTTAATTACTGGGATTATAAAATGGCTTGGTACAATACACTGCTGATTCGCCCCTTCTCCCACTCCTGGTTTCATTTTTATGGTCCAAACACTGATTTCCTTCCTGCTTACGCAAAGGAATCTTTTTCTATTTTCTCTGCTCAAACCAGTTTTCATGCTGGACAAATGCTTTTAAAATTTTTCTCAACATTTGGAACTCCCTGGATTATGTCTTGGGATTTCGAGTTCAAAGACCGACTCAACTGCGGTTATCCTCTATATCTTAGCCGCACGTTCAATATCAAATGGTGGTCAACATACAACCACAATCTGCTCAACAAAAAAGCTGTGGAAAAATGGATAAAGCAGAATCCCCAGCTTATGAACTATCCGCAAGCTGTTCAACAACAATCTCCATTTCTGGCATCAAAGTCTCAGATAATGGCAGAACTTGCTCAAGCCCAGACGGAAGAAGAATTCGACCGTCTTCTTCAACAACTCTCAGAGAAAGCTGCAGAAAAAGCTCCCTCTGAAGATCTCAATACAGAAGATAGCAGCCAGTTTCAGAACGAAGATGACTGCTACAACATCGACTTTACCCACCTTAGTCATGACTGACTATGGTTGAGTTAAGCCGTCGGCAGAAGAATCCAAAGCTCCTGCCAGCTCAATTATTCTGATTCCCCGTCTCTTTCAGCACGATCAAAAGTGGCAGACACACTTTAGCAAAAGCAACCGTCGGCACAAAGCGACAAAGTTACTTTTGAAAAAGAAGACTGCCCGTGTTCAACTTTCTGAAAAGAAGCAGCCCACGCGTCTCAACTTTTCAGATTTCAAAGTTTTCAAATCCGCGGACTCCAGAGCCTCTGAAATCCACGGACTTCACACTTGTTCAAATCCGCCTTCTTACTTCTATAAAAGGCGAAGTAGTTCATTAGGTTCAGCAGAGCAGAAGTAGACGAAATATAGAGAAAAACACTCTTTCAAAACTCTCTATAAACGTTTCTACATTAGATTTAGCTGCTTGTTCAAAATTGTAAGTTCAAACTTCTCTTGTAATTTCTTACTGAAATTAATATGAGAATTTCTTTTACGCATTTTATTCCAATACCTTTTACTGATTTAATGCTTGTTGTAGAATTTGAATATTTTGTTATTTCTTCAATTTCTAGAATTTATATTGTTCAAGAACGCATGTTTGTAGAATTTAGAGACGCCATAGAAAGCTCTGAGTTCTCCATAGAATACATGCTATAGGAATCTTCTGCTTTAAAATCCAGAATTATTAGACCTAGGTTAGTCAACAGAACGTGCCTTCTATTGTTCTAACTATATCTTGAACTTTGAAATTAAAAGTTGAATGCTTGTATACCTCACTAGGACGTACTTGGGGCATCTCCCAATTTCTTAACCTTTCTTCGGCTTCTACTATAGAAACCTCAGAATTATTGACTTCATCTTGATCTACAGAACTATGATCACTAGAGACAGAGGGAACTCTGATCTCAGATCTATTTCTATTTAATAATCTTCTTACTAATTCAGACATTATTAAGAAAAATAAAATTCTTAAAATTCTTCTAACTTTGCTAAGGTTTTAGTGGGACCACGTCCTACGGGAACACCTGCCTCTCTCGGGCCTTACGGCTTACCAACGCAGTTAAACAACGCTGACCAACGCTAACGCCTTAACTAATTAAAAGTTTCTTAAGAACCTAAATTCTTAATTATATCTAAACTAACAGGAAGGTTACTAACAGAACTAGGCTTTGATACCATTTTTCGCACTGGCCGCTGGGGATCGTCGTTCTGTTGACTAACCTAGGTCTAATAATTCTGGATTTTAAAGCAGAAGATTCCTATAGCATGTATTCTATGGAGAACTCAGAGCTTTCTATGGCGTCTCTAAATTCTACAAACATGCGTTCTTGAACAATATAAATTCTAGAAATTGAAGAAATAACAAAATATTCAAATTCTACAACAAGCATTAAATCAGTAAAAGGTATTGGAATAAAATGCGTAAAAGAAATTCTCATATTAATTTCAGTAAGAAATTACAAGAGAAGTTTGAACTTACAATTTTGAACAAGCAGCTAAATCTAATGTAGAAACGTTTATAGAGAGTTTTGAAAGAGTGTTTTTCTCTATATTTCGTCTACTTCTGCTCTGCTGAACCTAATGAACTACTTCGCCTTTTATAGAAGTAAGAAGGCGGATTTGAACAAGTGTGAAGTCCGTGGATTTCAGAGGCTCTGGAGTCCGCGGATTTGAAAACTTTGAAATCCGAAAAGTTGAGACGCGTGGGCTGCTTCTTTTCAGAAAGTTGAACACGGGCAGTCTTCTTTTTCAAAAGTAACTTTGTCGCTTTGTGCCGACGGTTGCTTTTGCTAAAGTGTGTCTGCCACTTTTGATCGTGCTGAAAGAGACGGGGAATCAGAATAATTGAGCTGGCAGGAGCTTTGGATTCTTCTGCCGACGGCTTAACTCAACCATAGTCAGTCATGACTAAGGTGGGTAAAGTCGATGTTGTAGCAGTCATCTTCGTTCTGAAACTGGCTGCTATCTTCTGTATTGAGATCTTCAGAGGGAGCTTTTTCTGCAGCTTTCTCTGAGAGTTGTTGAACAAGACGGTCGAATTCTTCTTCCGTCTGGGCTTGAGCAAGTTCTGCCATTATCTGAGACTTTGATGCCAGAAATGGAGATTGTTGTTGAACAGCTTGCGGATAGTTCATAAGCTGGGGATTCTGCTTTATCCATTTTTCCACAGCTTTTTTGTTGAGCAGATTGTGGTTGTATGTTGACCACCATTTGATATTGAACGTGCGGCTAAGATATAGAGGATAACCGCAGTTGAGTCGGTCTTTGAACTCGAAATCCCAAGACATAATCCAGGGAGTTCCAAATGTTGAGAAAAATTTTAAAAGCATTTGTCCAGCATGAAAACTGGTTTGAGCAGAGAAAATAGAAAAAGATTCCTTTGCGTAAGCAGGAAGGAAATCAGTGTTTGGACCATAAAAATGAAACCAGGAGTGGGAGAAGGGGCGAATCAGCAGTGTATTGTACCAAGCCATTTTATAATCCCAGTAATTAAATCCTGGTGGCTGGAATTGTCTTGAAAAATTCTTTAAAGAAAATGGATGCTGATTCCATTGTGAAAGAGTTAAAACTTTATTAATTTTGAACTTTGAATACTGGATTCGATGAGGGAAAAGAGGATCATACTCGTGAGTGAGCGTGATCGAGTTTGTATCAACTAAAATAAATTCATAAAATATTCTTGTTTTTTGTAATTCAGAAGAAAAGTATTTTCCTTCTTGAAAATATTTTTGAGCTACTTCCCGTGGTGTAAGACCAGGGTTTGTTTTGATCCATTCGGGTTCAATGGGACAGATCGGTGAATACACCGGTTTTGAAATGTATTTATCAGAAAGAGATCTCTTAAGCGGTGTTGCTTGAGAGAGTTGTACCATAGAAGAAGAAAGGTTAACAGGAATTATGGCCTGTTGTGGTGGAGGTGAAGAGAGGGCTTGATCATATGTGAGAGGAAGAAAACGGTTGGAAGAAGAGGGAGAAGAAGGAGTTTGAGGTCGAGGACCTCTAATTTGTGGTCGAATACCACCGCCGGAAGGGCTGTTGAACGATGAGGGAGTCACCAGTAAAGGTGACGTTGTATGAACCAGTGGGGTTCTTTGAACATTTAGAGTAGGATCCAGTGGGGATCCATACTGTTCCTTCTTTACTTCTTTGCCTTTGTTCTTGCTCATCCTTTCGTCTTACCCTGCAGAAATTCTCGAGTAAGGAAGTCAGGAAGGGCATTTTCTTTTCCTTTTATATGCTGAATTTCAAAATCAAAACAAGAAAGTAATGCTTGCCATCTGGCAAAAACATGTTTTGAAACCAGATTTTGAACATCTTTTTCTAAAACTGATTTAGCGGATTTGCAATCCGTTTTGAGCAGAAAAGTTTTGTTAAAAAACTTCTTTTTGAAATTTTTTGACAATTAAAACAATAGATAAAATTTCTCTTTTTATGGTGGAGTATTTTTGTTGGGCTTCTGTCCATACTCCTGAATTGAATCTAACTATTTGTTCTTTTGAACTTCCTATGGGCCTTTGTTTAAGGACTCCTCCATAACCTTCTTTTGATGCATCGGTCTCAATGATCATAAAGGCTTCTGGGTCTGCTATTCCTAAGCATGGGAGTTTCTTAACTCTAGCCTTGAGGGTTTTGACAGCGTCCGTCATGGACTGATCCCAAGGTGGGGATTTCTTTCTAAGTCTAGAGTAAAGAGGTTTGTAATTGATGACCATGCGAGGGGCTCCTCGCTCTATTTCTGCCTGATTTTGAACATAGAAAGCTGAACAGCTCCAAGCGGACTTACTGGGCCTAATCAGTTTCTTTCCTAACAGATCTTGGATTTCCTTTTTACAGTATTCCAAGGTTTCTTTATTCATTTGAATGGGCCTAGCCTTAGTTGGGATTTTATTTTCACTAAAACTGGGCTCATAAGGGAGCGAGACTGTGTGTCTCTTTCTGTTCCAGAAAGCGTTGGGCTTGTCTGAACAGATTTCTTTTTCAAATCTTTTTTGAACAAATTCTATTCTAGTTCTGATTTGAGGTTTTTCTACCTGATCCTCAATTCGTTTGTATTGAACTTCTTTATTGAGCAATTTAATTTGAGCTTGTTTTCTATTGATCAAATTAATACTAGAAATAGCTATATTTTGAAGTAAATTGACATCTTGAGTTTTGGTAGGATTTAAAAATTTAAAGCAAAGTTCTTTGCCATGAACAAAAGTAGAAATTCCTAATTCTGAAACCTTAAAGGGATAAATAAGGGTCAGAAAAGGTGTTCCTAAAATCATTGAATGATTTAAATTTCTAACAAGAATAAAAGTTGTGTTGAACTTAATGCCTTGATTACATATCTTGGCATTGGACAACTTGTACCTAACTGGAAGTCTATTACCTCCTGCACCACTGAGGCTTTCAGTAGTTTTCTCATAGTATTGAGTGGGAATTAAACATTCTTGAAGACAATTAAAATCAGCGCCTGAGTCTATCAGAGCGACTAATTTCGTATTGAAACTACCTATGGTAAAGTTAATCTCACTATACCATCTTTGAACAGATATTTGGGAAATTAAATTTAAATAATTTTCTTTTGGTTCTGAGCTAGTTTCTCCTAACTCGTTTTGATCAATGGAATTGTCAGAATTCCTAGGTTCTTTATTAGCCATTAAACTTAAAATATCTAAGGATAAGTCATTATCCTTCTGTTTGAGCAATTGAATTTCTTCTTTAATAATTTTAATTTCTTCCTGGAGTTCTTTAACAGAAACTCGTTCCTGGGTGGAAGTGTTTTGAAATCTATTAATTATTTCTTGAACATTATAAGGTTTAACTAAGGGTTTTGGTTTGGGTTCGTCCAAATCCATTAATTCCTTAATTTTGAGCAGATATTCTTTCCTAATTTCTTCATCAGTAATCCTATCTAGGATTTCTAATAAAGTTTGAACTTTATCCCTATTAATTACGTTAATTATTTTTGAACAATTACCTAATTGTTTTGAACATTCCTTACAGGTGCAAATACCTATGTCTGAATGACTTTCGTCATCAGATGTTGAACTAGAAGATGAATTACTCAGTTGATCTAACTGATATAATTCATTTTGAACACTAGACTGATCTGAATCAGATTCTGACTCAGAGTTTTATATATATATGTATATATATTTATATTATATATATATATAAATGATGAGGCTCACGTACAAGTGAGTCTCATCATTTATTTTAATGAAACTCGGCCTTTTGGAGGCTGAGCTTCATTACTTTTTATTTTTTTTAAAAATAGATATATGACAAAAGCTTGGCCTGTGTTTGGCCGAGCTTCTGATAGATATTAAAAAAAATTGTCAGAAACTTGGCCTGACACAGGCCGAGTTCTAACAGAATAAAAAAATTGTAATTTGTGATGTGACAGATTCTATAGCATTTGCCTAAATATTTTTATAAAAGTAGTATTTACCTAAATTTTTTTTAAAAAAATAGCATATTGGCAAATGATCCATAAAAGAAGCGGTCACATTCTTCATATACGTCACTTGGTACTAATATTAGTAATAATCACGGGAATTGCGCCCGCCACTGTTGGAATCTGTTAGGAGCAAAAACAATTTTTTTATTTTTTCCTAAGACAAAATACCACCCCTTTTGATTACTGGGAATAAATTATAGCTTACCATCTATATGACTAAAATAATTTTATATTAAGGCATTAATTATCAGTAAGTTATTAAATTATATATAATAAAATAAATTTAAATTAATTAAATAAATTTATAAATTTAAAAAATTAATTACATCACACTAAATAAATTTAAAAAAATTAAAGTAAATTGTTATATAATTTCTATAATTGATATATAATTAATAAAATAGGTAAACTTTTTGATTGAAATATAATATGTTGTCCTTTGGTAATTAGCATTTATTATATACAACAAAATAAATTTAAATTAATAAACCTATATAACAGATTAAAAGAATTCTACTTTTGAGCATTAATTGCAATATTTCATTAAAGTAAGAGTAATAAAATAAATTTAAATGATTAAATTAGATAAATTAATAAATTTAATAAATTAGTAACATCACATTAAATGGATTATTTGATTTGAATTGAGATTCAATAACAATTACCTTAATTATTTAATTTGAATTGAAATTCAATAACATTAATTGCTATATAATAATTATTATTATTATATTTAATTTATTATGTTCAATATTCAATAACCATGAATTGTTCATTTCCTTACTACTGTTATTTAAATAAAGGTCATTCTAACTATCATGTATTACTTCTGTACGTGTATTGTTTATTCTTCTTGCATAATTAGTTTTCATTATGCAGAATTAGTTTATATCTATTTCTTTTAACGTTCTTATTTTGTTGATAAAAATTTCTATGTGTTGTTGTCATTACTGTCACTCACATAGTTACAGAACATGGTTGTTTCTTCAATTCTTTCAAGAAATGTTCGAAGAAAGTAATGTCAAATGGAAGTCAATTTTACTGTGAAAAGTGCAATGTTTACACTTCTTTTGTAGTTCCAAGGTTTGTAATTTTTTTAAATATTTATCAGATGCTGCTTCTCAATACCTATAATTATCATTTATCAATCTCCTATCTGCTACAAATTGTAAGTTCAAGGTTGAAATGAAGGTCGCCGATGATACATGTGGTGCTTCATTCGTTGTTTTTGGCTGAGAGGTGTGTAAATTTTTATGGTGTAATATAAAAGAGCTTCTGAACTTTGTTTATTTGGTTAGTAGTAACTCTTTCATTATTGATTATCTTTTCTGAAATTTTGGATCTTTTGATTAGTAGTAACTCCTTCATTATTAAATGATGGCTCCCAATCATTTTTCCAAATGACGGAGTACTAGTTTTTTATTATCTATTATTAATATTTTTAGAAAGTTAAATTAATATTTAAAATTTAAAATAAAAAATCTTATTAAAATAAAAAGTCTGACGTATTAACCTAAATGAAAAATCTACTTAAAATATAAAATTAACATTTTTATAATAATCTAACTGATTAAATGATGACTGTCAATTGAAAAAAATGAAATGAAAAATCTACTTAAATTAATATTTTTGTCTACATATTAACATAATAATTTTTTTATTGTTTTCAAATATATTGAATTTCAAATTTCAAAACGCACTTTCAAATACATTGAATTGAATTACAATTAAAATTCAACAACATTAAATTAATCACATCACATTAAACACATCAAATGAATTTTAGTAATTAAATAAATTAATAATATATTTAATTAATTAATACAATCTAAAACATCATTTGTTGGTTTCGTCGAGTCTTATATCAATTAATATGATACTTTTAAATGTTGTATTTTTATTGGTTTTTTCCTAAATTACATTTTTCCTAAAATTTCTCCTAAAATTGTTTTTTTCTTAAATTACGATGCTTTGACTTTATCTTTTTCAATTCATATCTGGATAAATTTTCAAATGTATCTAATACTATTTCAGTTAATACTTTTTAATGTTAATTCTATATCCACTTTTTACTAAATTCATTCAATTCGTTAAAGTACTATAAGTAATTAATATAGAAAATATAAAATTAATAATATAAATAATTATATAAATAATGATATAAATTATTAACAATATAATTAAATATAAGTAATTAATATAATTTTAAACATAATTTGTTAAATAATTAAATTTCCTTAATTACTTTTTTTCTATAATTACCATTTTTCTAAATTACAGTACTTTGACTTTGTCTCTTTCAATGCATATTTAGATAAAATTTACTAATGTGTCTAATACTGTACATGCGTGTTAATATATACAGTCGACTATTTAGTTCAGATTATAAATTTTATAAATATAAATTATATAAATTATTATAAATAGTTACTACATAATTTTAGAATATATTTTTTACAATATAAAGTATAATATTGTAATAATATATCTAATTGTTATACTTATATTTTATCGAATTATAATACATTATAATTATAATTATAATTTTAAAATAAAAAATCTACTTAAATTAACATTTTTATCTACTTATTCACATAATTATTAACATAACAAACTTTTATCGTTTTCAAATATATTTAATTTCAAATTATACTTTTAAATACATTGAATTGAATTACAGTAGAAATTTAACAATATTAAATTAATCACATCACATTAAACATTTTAGAATACATTTATATCTATTTATTAACATAATAATTATTTTTTTGATGTTCAATGACATTGAATTTCAAATTCATTTTGACAGCTCTATATATAGTGGTGAAAATTTTCTATTCCTTCTTTCCTTTGAGGACCTTGAAAAAGGAAGGACATTAAACGAAAAAGAAATCAGAATAATTTCCAAGACAAACTCAAATACTGGTTCCAAAATAATAGAGGACATTTTGGAACATATTTTGTGATATGTCCTCATTTCCAAATCAGCTAATTATCAATCAAGCCTTAATAAGATTCCTCAATTTTCTGTTTATATATTAAATATGGTACCCAATCAAGTTTATGACCTTAATTAAAATAGTGACCTCACTCTCAATCATATGCAAGAATCAATGACATTTTCTATCGGAAATGATTTTATATCAGTATAAATTAAGGTTTTCAATAGTTGAACCTCATAACCAATACCACATATATCGAGGAGAGAATAAACTAATGGCAAGAAGTAAGATTATGAACAGAGTGACAGTGGTGGTGATGATGATGCTTGTCATAATTAATTTAGCATGTACACAATATGAGTCTTCATGGATAAATTTTTTGATGTGTCTAATATTATTTCAGTTAATACTCTTCAATTCTATATCGGTTAGTACTCTTTAATATTAATTCTATATTCACTTTTTATCAAATTCAGTATTATAAATAATTAATAATATAATTAATTAATTAATATAATCTGAAAAACATAATTTGTCATCAATTAATACGATACTCTTTAACTTTATCTGAATTATGGTGCTTTGACTTTGTCTCTTACAATGCCTATTTGGGTAAATTTGCTAATGCGCCTAATATTGTTTATGTGTATTAATATATACAGTTGACTATTTAGAATATAATTTTAAAATATATTTTTTACAATATAAAGTATAATATTGTAATAATATATCTAATTAAATAATATAGTTATATTTTCTTTTAAATTATAATACATTATATTATAATCTAAAATAAAAAATGAAAAATTGACTTAAAAATACATTTATATTTATTTATTAACATAATAATTTTTTTTGTTTTTGAATTTCAAATACTTTAAATTACAATTGATATCTGTCTTTTTTTTTTTTTCAAATGACAAGAGTACTATTTTTTTATTATCTATTATTAACTAATAATAATTAGTGTTAATTCTATATACATTAATACTCTTTAATATTAATTCTATATTTACTTTTTCTAGATTCATTCAATTTGTTAAAGTACTATAAATAATTAATAATATAATTATTTTTTAACTAATATATACCATTAACGTTGTATTCTTATTGATTTTTTTTCTAAAACTTTTCATAAAATTACTTTTTTTCCCGAAATTATGATGCTTTGACCTTATTTCATTCAATTCATGTCTTTGTAAAATCTCTAACATATCTAACACTACACCAATTAATACTCTTTAATGTTAATTCTATATTCATTTTTTCTAAATTCATTTAATTCGTTAAAAGTACTATAAATAATTAATAACATATTATATAAAATTAATAATATAAATAATAATATAATTAATGAAATAAATTAATTAATTAATATAATTTTGAAACATTATTTGTTATCAATTAATATGATACTCTTTAACTTTGTCTAAATTACGATACTTTGACATTGTCTCTTATGTTAACCACTATATGTTTACTGTTAGTCAATTATTATTTTTATAATTTGCAAAAATTTTTAAAGTTGTGAATTATTTGTATATCTTATGGGTTACAACACTAGTTGGAATTAATTTCTCTTCCAATTATCTAAATTTATAATTCACCTTCTAATTTATTCAGTTACCAGGTATTTTTATTTTTAATTTTAATCAATTTAGTCATCTGAAAATTTAAAATAGTTAATAAATAATTTCGTTATTAAAAAGTAAATTTTAGTTATATATTTCGAAGCTACTATAATTAACATCTAGTTAATTATATCAAATTTGAAAGTGTCCTTTTATTCTCAACAATAATAGTTTCTAAATATCGTAAAAGTATTCTATATACAAAGTGAAAGAGACGTTCAATTCATTATTTTCCGCAACTAAATGATTGTTTTTATTAAAACTTGGGTGTAAAATATTATAAGGTGATTAAATAATAATCAAATAAAATATAAGAGTATTCAATGACATCCTAAAAAGATTGGGATAAACTGCGGTAGTAAATTGTAAATTATAATAGATTGCATGTGTTCTGTAATATAATTTCAGGGTCGCCGGCTGATATTTTAATTTGTAGGTGGAGAAGGATCAAGTGGCAAAATTCCACGATTCCATAGATAATAATGAAAATGCGGTGATTATACGTTCTCGCAAGGGTAAAGTATATTTAGTTCTTTATTTCTTTTGGGCTTTGGCCCATTCTCTTTATCCAAAAAGCGAAAAGGATAAGTCTTTTTTTTTTTTGGCTTGTGAGATAGGCATAAACTAACATTTAGAAACCTAAATCCGCTGCTTCTCTTTTTCTCCTCTGCTAGGTTTCTTCACAATGTGCGCCATGGGTGGTGAAGGCTACCTTAAGCAGCCCTCATCCACTTCTTTCTTCTTGTTTTTCCCCTTTTCATTGTAAGAGTTTTTTTTCTTTTTTTTGGTAGAAGTTTTCTTTTCTCATTTGCGGGAGTTTTTTTGTTATTTGTGTTTCTCCTTTTGAATTTGTGGAAGAATCGCACTCTATGAGTGTGGGAGATTTGAACCTTGGTGGCATATCTGCAGTAGACATCGACAACCTGGTTCGCAAACAAAGAAGAAGTATGTGCTTCTTTAGATGGAGCTTTGTTGTTGCCGGCCTTTCCCTTGTCTTTTGCCATAAATTTGTGCATCTTCTACTGCTCTGGCTCGGCGAATCTGTTATGCTTGTCGGGTTGGATCCAGGTCAGATTTGTAGATTTGTGTTGCTCCTCTTTTGCTTTTTTATGTTTCTAAAAAAAGAAAAGTTGGAAGACTAGTTCTAATCTAGGTTTAAGGGTGTGTTGCCTCTAGTTAGTTTTCTTTGATACTGCTTTTAGGATGTGCTTCCTTAAATATGTATCTTTTTTCATTATGTTCAGATTTGCGATGTAATAGTTGATTTTCAGACCCTGATAAATCTTATGTATCTCTCACTTTATCCCACTTTAATGGAAATGAATTCCATTTTGTCCAAGAAAAAAAAAAAGATAGATATAAACTAACTATTTGGTCATCAAAAGATATTTTAGAAACTACATAGTGCATTGCAATTTTTTTAAAAAACTAAATAATTAATCTAGACACTTTTAAGAATTAAAAATAAAATGTCTCAATTTTTTTAAAGTATTCAATATAGCATTTAACATGTTATATATCAAATTGTTAACAAAGTAAATAATGAAATTAACTTATTGATAAAAGTTGACATTATATATAGATATTTCAGAATTCAGATAGTACCTAATTGATCCATACATTTTTACAGGACTAAAAAAAAATTTCTCTAAATAAAAAGGTTGAGTATAACTATAACCGTTAATATAATAACTTATATCTTTTTCTATTTCAAGTAAAGAATTTTACAACTGCTTTTAACTTGTAACAATGAAATATGAATGAAAGAATGTTTGTAATACAACAGTACTTCTGCATGGGAACCTAATTATGGTAGCTATATATGGCCGTTCCCAGCAACAAATAAAAATCAAAAAGGAAAATGGTCAGCGGCTACATGATTAAGAAACATTTACAATAAGAATCAATATAGATATGCAGGTTTGTCTCCGATATATTGTTCGAAATAAATTCTGATATTGAATGATGCAGATCCGTTATGTATGGATTGGATCGGGACTAGAAGGCCTCCGAGAACCTCGTTGAAGCGACTCCAAAAGAAGCCCATCAATATTCCTGAACCATTGGTCGTCCTGTAATGGCCTCGACGCTCCAAACTGAGAAGACATCAGTATGATGAAGATTATCAGTACAGCTGTGAAGAGGATATTCCTGAAATAGAAAGCCATGGGAAATACTTTGGATGCAAAATGAGAAAGATTGTGATCGGTGATATATGGATGGTGATATGGATGCATGGTGGAAGGAGAGGTTACCTTATATATATATATATATAGGCAAACACGTATATGGGGTTGAAAAATGAACTCGTTTAGCTAGCTTGACTACGGATGGGTTTGAAAGTTGAAAATTATTACAATTATATTGAACGAATCAAATTAAATAAAGTAACTTGGACGCCAAACACTCACCCACAAAGTGCTCCTTAACAATTTCTTTTTATTGATATTATTTATAATTAAATTGTGTGTAGTGTGTATGGCCTTTTCTATGTGGGTTATTTTTTTATGTGAAATATCGTCGTCAAAACTGAAAAGCACCAATATATGAAGAAATTAATGCAATCAACGTCAACTTCATCAACTCATGATATCACCCGTGACCATGGCTACCAAAAATCTAATGCTACCAAGAGCTATGGTTATATCATATTAATTCGGTAAGCCCTGATGATAGCACAATGTAAAAGGACAAAAATGCATGATTATGGTCTGTCTATTGTTATATAAGTATCCTTTAATAACGATAATGGAATGCAAGACACTTTTTTTTGGTTCCCCACAGATGTAACATGTCGGTATAAATTAATAAAGATTTGGACATGCATTAAGCTATAGTAGTAGCACACAAATTAATATAGTTTTGGGATCTATAGGTGATCATTGGTCACTAAAAGTGTCATATGTTTTTGATAAATATAATAAGTTTTGAAAGTGAAGAAGTGCCATTTTTATTATTTTAAAGTATAATAAAAAATTATTACAATTTATTGCCATGTTCAAAATTATTTAAAAAATGATAAAATTGATATACACTTTAGTGATTTTAGTCTGTATGTATATGCCAAACGCCATATATCCTATTTTGTAGTAATACGGTTATTCTTAACTAGCATTATTTGATCTTGCTCAAGTATTATTATAAGAAATAATTTTTATTGATTTTACCAGATATTGCTACTAGATTAAAAGAAAGAACTATAGTTACTTTTCATGTCAAAATTTATAAAACTCAAATAATTATAAGTATGCAACTACTATACGTCAAATTTCGGTTGATGTCTGAATTTTGAGAATGATATTCATAATGAGAACTTCTGATTTAATGATAAATATTGGCGAAAAATATATCATAAAGAATTATGTAAGTATTGACACAGTGTCAATAGATCCACATATTGTCTCTATTAGCTTTGTATTGGTATTGACCATGTTAATTTCTTAATTTTACGAAAATAGTATACCTTTGCTCTTAAATTCTTGATCTTCTGATTGTATATCATGGTTGCCTTTTTAGTAAGAATTGACCTTTGTTTTCTTAAAGTTTTGATTTCCGTTATTATTTTTAGATTTGAGTATTTTAACTTTGCATTTTACTAGTAATAGTTGTTTTTGTATGCTTTTATAGGGTTGATCTTGAAAGGATAAAATGCTCAAAAAAGGGAGATCAGATTCGATTCCTATTGCAAAAGAATGCTTGCTGCAGAGTTTTCCTCTTTAAGTGAAGGCTTCTGCGTTGAAGCGAGAGTGTTCTTGCTGTAGTAAGAATTTCTCCGCTGCAGCGAGATAGAATAGTAAAAGTTACAAATTTTGCACTATAAATAAGTCTTTTAAAGGCTTTCCAAAGGATTCTGAGCTAGGGATAAAGGGAGGTGCCATTTTTTACCTAAGGAGTAGAGGGACCTGACTTTGGAACACCTCTGAAGCTGATTTTCACTATCCCAATCTCAGATTCATAGATGAGCTAGAGATCCTGGAAAGGGGTTACTGGCGACTAGTTTTGTGGCAATGGTAGTGTGAACAGAGCACACATAGAGGGAAAATAGAGCTCCGCTAACCTAGCTTTGATACCATATAGAAAATCAGAGATCTAAATGATTTGATATTATTCTCAGAATTGATAGATGATACAAAGGGTGATTACAATATAATATATTGACTACCTACCTCCTAAT
Source organism: Biancaea sappan (assembly GCA_037074585.1). NCBI lineage: Eukaryota > Viridiplantae > Streptophyta > Magnoliopsida > Fabales > Fabaceae > Biancaea > Biancaea sappan. Next base: position 47,240,265 of record CM073496.1, on the reverse strand, counting down.
TAAGGAATAAAAGGGAATAAAACTACACAAACCAAATATTTCCTAATAAATAAAATTGCACTAATCAAGGAATAATTATCTCCTAATTATATCACACAAGAAGCCTGAAGATAATAACTCATAACTGAATGAAAATGAAATATACTCTTTTTGGAGTTGAAGTCTTTTCCTTCTGCTTGTGATCTATGTTATTAAGTACTGTCAAAATAGATCGGCAGAAAACAGACCTGACCTATTTTTGGACGAGCTTGGAATCTAATGTTTAAGCTCTCTGTGCTAACCTGCAGGCCAAGCTTTTTTTTTTTGTCTTTCTTAAATTTTTTATACTTAAATAATATAATATTAAAATTATTTTAGTAAAAAAAATTTAAATATGAAACTTTATTTGATTTTATTTCTCTGGCTCTCTTCTTCCTTTCATAATAAACAAATAAGTATGAAACTTGTATGATAAGTGTGAATGTGATGTATCAGTTGATGAAACACATAAGAAGGATGGTGGATGAAAAAGAAGAGAAAAGAATGGGGGCGATGGATCCCTCATATATCAAGATGGGTGGCAAACTGAATCACAGATATATATGGGCTCCCTCACTACCCCTCCTTGCACTGAAGGTGTCATTCATATGGACCATCAATAAAAAGGTCGATCATCAATAAATTTTTACATTTAAATAACTTTAATTTTTTATATTTTTTTAAATTAATTATATTATATTTAAATTTAAAAATTCTATATTTATTTTTAAAAAATTATAAAATTTTCATATCCAAATTTGTTATAATTATTGAATATAATGTTGTAAAATATAATAATATGATAAAGTAAGGTTATTTATATACTAAATAATATAATATAATTATATAAAAAATTAGTATATATTTTTTAAAAAACAGGCCGACTTAGGCCAATTTTTTAACAGAGATAAATTTAGATACTTAAATTCGCTCAAATATAGACTAGCTAGACTTCACCCGCGGGTCAAATCCCGTTTCAATAGTGTTATATGTTATGTGTTTATTATTTAAGGTACAGAGTATAGCAACCAAATAAGTAGGTGTGCCCACATCATGAAAGATTTATGTGGATATGTCTGATAAATTTTCATTAAATCTCACTCCCATTAATTTCTGAAACCTTTACATCACTATTTGTTTTCTATCTAATCAGGTCCACAAATTTTCATTTTTTTTTGAGAGCTGAGACAGAATGCAAAGAATTTATATATCTGAGCTGAGCTTTGGATAGAGTTTGGTAGAACATGAGCTTCGGTGACATGGATGGTGTAAAGAGATTGTAGAGTTGACTTTAATTAATTTATTAGTGTGGGCAATATATGTCTTTGGTCTATACTATGTGGGTTTAGAAATCTATGAACTAGGTAGTTAACTTGACTGTGCATGGTTTGAAAGTTGAAATTGAACAAATCAAATGCAAGTAACTTGGACCAAACATCCATCACAATGTGCATTTGGGAAATGAGTTATATTTGTTACTTCATATAAGAATTAAGTTTGCAAACGAGTAATATATACCCATATTATGCAATATAAGGTTTCAGCACGACCAAGGAATCGTCATATATATATATATATATATATATATGCATGATTTTCTTTCTCTTTTTTTTATGGAAAAGAAAATTTCTTTTTTCACATTGAATAAGTTAGGAGCCCATTTTATTTATATCCTCCACTCCAAAAAAGAAAAAAAGTGATAAGGAATGAAAAAAAAAACTGTTGAAATTCCGGATCAAAATTCAAAAGTGGTGCAAGTCATGATATGAATCTTGTTAGTTTTCAACATGGCTATGTACATAAGAACGTGACCGTACTTTCTTAGCATAACAAACATTCCGCGTTTCAGCCCAATAAGGATTTTTTCCATTTGACTTTGTATTTGTCCGAGTCAGACATCATGACGAGTGATGGATAGATAAATAGATTTTGTCTCTTGTTACTTAAAAATAAAATTTCATATCAAATTAAATAAGGCAATATCCAAGATAAAAAATTTATAGTAAAAATTCAGAAAATAACGATAAACTATTATTAATTAATCTAATATTTATTTATATTAAATTTATAAAATATTAATATATTGACATTTTTATTAAAATTAGTTGATTTATAATATTAATTTTTTATTACCTATTATAAAATGAACAAAATTAAAAAAATTTGAGTTGGACGATTAAACCGGTTTATTTAATTTAATATCAATTCTTATCTAATTCAATTAATTTTTAACTTCAATCACTCACTGATTTTAGTTATTATTAACTCCGAATTAGTTTTCTAGTTAGTTTTCAGGCCAACCGGCCATTCGATCCGGTTTTGACAACATGGTAATAAGCAAATATTATAAAATCACCTTGGACTAAAGAATTAATCTCCATGTTTAATTAGAAAAAGATCTGTGACGCATTCATCTTGTCAAATCGCTCTTTAAGGTCTTGGCAAACAGCATATGCATTAGAGGAATATACAATTCTTAAAAACAACTCCTTTGAGACAAAATTCAATATCCAAGATAGCACTACTGCATTACATCTCTTCCATTGATCATGAAGTTGTGGATCTTGATCTTCTTTTAACTTTCACAAATTAAAGCCTATCATATTTTTTGCTAAAAGAGCAGTTCTCATAGCACGACTCCACACTGCATACTTGTTAGATCCAATCAACAAATGAGATATAAGGACAGTATTTTGATTTTTGAGTATCTGATGGATGCAGATATGATGGATGATTAAAATCCATTGTAGAAAATTGAGACGAAGAAGTTTGAGTTGATCAATTACTGCAGCAAGATATGAAGTAGTGTTCATGACAAATTATTTGCGCTTGAGCGTGTAACCTGACCGCTTGGGCGCCAAAGAGAGAAGAAAACTGGCACTCTCGGGCTGTCGTGCGCTCTAGCGGAGAAGTTGAACTCTTGAGCAATGATTCGCAAAGCTCCAGTCTTGCAAGATAATCTGATACAGAGTTGATCGAAACCCACTTGAATGATGAATGCAGAGATGGTTGAGAAAGATGTATTGCGAACTGATCATATGGCACCAAGAGAGAGAGGTAAACTGCATCTCCAGATTCAAGACCAATCGCGTGAATAAAAAACGATTATGAGAAAAAGAGGGGTGAATTGAAGAAAATCAAATCGCATGCAGAGCTAAATCTTGATATTGATTCTCAGCTCTGATACCATGTTGAAATCAGAGAGAATGAGAGAAAATAAAAAATTCGGAGACATGAAAAAGAAGTTTGCTATCTGTGTATAATTCCATTCAGAATACAGTGTACTTATACATGTGTTGTTTTTTAACTTGCTAATTAACTGACAGTTACAACAACAAATTCTATTTCTAACTAATCCTAAACGTACCAGAAAGAACCAGCAGACGTGGTAGCTAGTTATCAAATAATGTCAAAATTCAAAACACCTTGACGTATAAGTAAATGACGAAAAAAAGAAAGAAAGAAAATACATTCATATATATGTAGAAATAGCACTTCGGGACTTGATCTTGATGAATTGTGAGATTGCAGAATCAAACAAATTAATTAGGCAGAATATTCAAGAGAAGGGGGTGAACGATGCAGAGCGTTGCCGGCGACGTTCATGTCATTGAAGGCGCAGCAGCAGCTTCCTTTTTGTCCTTTAGGAATGGTGGTACATGGGTTTGGACGTGAACCCGGAACTCCACCTCTCTGCAGGGACTGCAACACAAGGCCCTCATGATAATCATGCAATGGCCTCATCATCACTCCAACTTCCACACAACCTAACAACACCATTGCTGTCATCATAACGATGAACAAGCTCCTCTTCTTCATCCCCACAAGACTCATCTTTTCAATATCAAGTGTGTACTACTATATATGATTATATGTGCTTTTGGTAGAAGCTGGATATTGAGAGATTTATATGAGAAAATGAATCTAATCTGTTTGTTTCTGTTGAGTTGGGTGAGTATGCTGCTTGCAGGATTAATGCCTACTTATAGGAGAAATTTTAGCTACATTCCTTTTTCTTGTCTAGAATTCTACATTAATATTGTTGCGTTAAATTAAACTTTGAATTAAGGAATTACCAGGAAATTCTGAAGATATGACTGAGAAGATTGAATGGGGTTGGAATGCGTAAAAGGAAAGACTCGTAAATAGAACGGCAAAACTGGTCATGTGACTGATGAGATTCAAATGGTGAGGAAGGAAGGAAATTAAGGAAAGACGAAAGAGTGAATAGACGACCCTAAACCCACCGTCTTATGTAGGAATCTTCAAAGCAAAAGCAAGTTAATTTTATCATTGAAGGTTTCTTACATGACACATTAATTGAAATATTTAACCCTTAACTGGTGAAAAATGAGCAGCGGTTCATTTGTCATGTTCTCCCACAAGGACATCATAGTCTGTTTTGACTTTCCACATTGGACGACAATTTTTTTTTAAATGTTAAATATTGTTTTCAAATTGCCCCACACAATGCCTTCTAAATAGATTTATGGATCTTGCCTTCTAAATAGATTTATATATCTTTTGCTAACCAACATCGTGTTGAGTGACTTTGAACTATTTGATCAAGTATCACATAGCACTTATGCTCAATCAGACAATACACACTAACTCTACATCATATTGAGTCAAGCAGGAGATTCTAGTTTTTTAAATAGACATCAATTTAAATTTAATTCTTACATTATTCTAACTTTTCCATTTAAAAAAATTGCTTCATAAAATGATTACAATTTGAAAAATGACTATTCATTATAAATTTAGAGTTACTAATATGTGTGCTTAATTATATCAAAAAATCAAAGTAATTACTATATTGTTAAGTTATTGGGATACATTAGATAAATTAGCTTAATTTTTATAAAGTAATCATTTTTGTAAGATATTTATATTTTTTTATAAACCAATGTACAGCCTGTTGGCTGTTACCCACACCTATCTCTTCATATTATGCTTGTAATAAAGGTTTAATTGTTCATGGTGAAAACGACAGCAAGGCAATGGACTTGTAAGCCAGTAATTAAGGGTGCTGCGTTTGTATGCAAAAATGTTAAATTATTTCTAAAATTATTTTATAAGAATGTCACATTCTCACATTTAGTATATGATTTTAAAAAATATTCTCTCAAACAAAAATTCTGGTAATGTAACATTTTCAGAAATTAAACATTTTCACGAAATTTTCATTTCTTTATTTTTACTGGAAGAGGTGAGAATGATATATTCCCATGTAGGTAGAGATGTATTTTATAGAAGAAAATTACTATATATTCCCCTATGCCTTAACCCTAATTATCAAATCCTAATCTTTTTAATTATCAATAAATTAAATGAATAGGCTTGGAAAGAAAAATATTATGTATTTAAAATTAGCCTAAACAAGTCAATCCGATTAATCTTCGATAACTAACATATTTGGGGAACTGCGGGTTAACCCAAAAAGAGAAAGAGACAGAGGGTGGATGCTCTTTTGTCTTCCCATGATCTAAATTTATTATGCAAGTCCTCAATTAGCGACGGAAAAATTCTGTCGCAAATTCCATCACAAATCCATCGCAAATTCTGTCGCTGATTTGAAATTACAACATAAGAAATCTGCGACGGAAGAATTCCGTCGCTGATTAAATTTTCGTCGCTAAAATTAGGACGAAATTTTCCTTCACGAAATTCCGTCGGAAAGTATTTTTAATTTTGCGACGGAATTTTCCGTCGCAAAAAATTTTTAATTTTGTGATGAAAAATTTCGTTACAGACATTTCTCCCCTCTCATTCTTTTTTCACATTTCTCCTCAATTGTCAAATCAATTAAAAAATAAATATTAATAAAATAAATTTAAAGGAGTTTTTAAATTGAAAATTATATATACCTCCTAAAAATTAAGTTTCATTTTAAAATAAATTTTTATATTTTATTTTATTAATTTAATATTTATATAAAATTATCATTTTTATATGTACTATATATATTTTCTCTCATTTTCTTCTCTTAGTTATCCTTAGTCTCACTTCTCAATACTCACTCTCTCTGGTCTTTCTCTCCTGGTTGGTTTCGTCTAAGCTTCGATCTCCACTCCACCCCTAGTGAGTTCTCTTTTCATGCATGGCTCATCCCTTTCTTTGCATGGCATGATCACACTTACACACTTAACATTTAGCCCTAGCCTCTCTCTCACACACACAAGTGCGCGCAAGAGAGAGACACGCACACATTGGTGCCTTCGGATATCCATCAAAATCGAGTCATAGTACATGAATCATGGAGCAAGGGCATCCTTAGCCGTCTCGTGATCAGTGATGTGCATAGAAGGAATTACGACTTTGATGGCAGGAATCAATCATCGATTGCATTTGGAAGGAAAAATTAAAGATGAAAAATATAAAATGATATAAAAATGCATGTATTTTGTAATCTTAAAATAATACAAAATAAACATATTATTTTTTAATTAAATTAATTTAAATTATTATATATAATTCATTAACTCTATATATATATATAATGAGGAGTAAGGACATATTATGTTTTAATTAAATTAGTTTAAATTATTATGTATATAAAATTAATGATAGTATATATATTTTATATTTTATATATGTATAAAAAATTAAAAGTATAATCATAGAATTTATTCTAAAATTTATTTATGTAGTGTGGAGGTTCCTAATTAGTGAAAAGATAAGATAAAGAGTAATGTGATAAATTTGGAAAAAATAAGGATTTTTAATAAAAATCAAACAAGGACATAAGTGAAATGTGAGATATAAGGCTTCCCTATTTCATTCTTAAGGACCTATGTGAATTTTTATTAAAGAGTGAAAAAATTCTTTAAATACAACAAATGAAAAAAAAAAATCTTCATTAGGACTATGATTGATAGGGCTCATGCTAACCATGAGTGGTTAAAATTTTATCTTGACTCTAAACTCTATCATCTCCCTAGATTATAATGAAACAAACCAATGTCATCTTAATGAAATCAGTAACTTTTCTATATCTAATTTCCCTTCTTTAGAAAATAAAAGCTTAAATAACCTTACTAGTATGCCAATTTGAAGACGAGATAAATAATGCTTTATTCCTATTTTTTTAAAAAATAAAAATTATTTTTTTTTCTAAAAATAAATTTTAATTCGTATATTTTTAATTCTTGTTATTAACTTTTATATGTTGGAAAGTTGTATAGGAAAAAGTTGGATATTAATTAAAGTTATATAGAAAAAAGTGAGATATATCATATATGTGTTGGAAAGTGAAAATGAAAAAATTATTTAATATTTATAATTTGTATAGAAAATATATTTTATATTAAAAAAGTATTAGTTTAATTGTCAATATAATATATATAATAGTATTTTTTAGAAAAAAGAGTAATTCTTATTTATTATGTAAATTTAATACATATATTTATTTATTTCATTAGTACTGAGTCGATCACAATTGGACTAATGAACCTTGAGTTGATGCCTTCATTAGTTTAATAACTAGTCTAATTTTTAAAACATTTCTAATAATTACAAACTATAGATAAAAATAAAAATCATGCCTCCTAAAAATTAAGTTTAATTTTAAAATAAATTTTATAATTTTATTTTATTAATTTAATATTTATATAAAATTATTATTTTTACCTTTAATATTAATAGTAATTCTGATTTCCCTTTATCTTTAATACCTAGTATCAGTCAACTTATATATATTATAACAACATAGAGGCAATACAATGGAAAAGGCACACCAATTCATGACTCCTACGTCGGTAAATGTTATTATAAATAATAAACTAAAAATATTATTTATTAGTTTAATTAACATATAAAAATTACGTAATTTTTAAAAATACCTAAGTAGAAAATTATGAAGGGGAGGAAACTAGAGAAAATGAAAGAAGCAGGCGTTAAGTGACAAATCATATCATTTTTAAATATTAACTTTTATTAACATGTGAGATTTTAGTTTGGACTCTTTTTTTTAAAAAAATAATCTGAAGGAGGAAAATTTCAATACCCAAGATCTCTTTTTCAATCTTCCCTCCTCAAATTTTCATATTTCCCTCTTTAATTTCACACCCCCACATTCTTTTTTTCATTTTCCCTCCCGATTTTTGTGTTTCTATTTTGTGTTTCAATTTCACACCCCTAATTGAGAACCCTAGAACATACACACTGCCATCTACCTTAGGAGATCAGAGACCGAGAGAGAAGAGGAGCTGCAAGGGGCGGGGGTTCGGCCCTCCAACTCCAGCCACCTCCAAGCCAGAATCCTCTTTCCCTTTCCACCTTTTCTTTCCCTTCTCTCCTCCCTCGACCACCCCTGTTACCGTGGGCAAGAACAGAGCAGAGAGAGAGATCAGTAGCAACGAAAGAGAGAGAGAGAGAGAGAGAGAGAGAGAGAGAGAGAGAGAGAGAGAGAGAGAGAGAGAGAGAGAGAGAGAGAGAGAGAGAGAGAGAGAGAGAAAGAGAGAGAGAGAGAGACCATCCCGCCGGTGTCCAAGCCCCTCCATCCCTGTCATCTCCTCCTTCGTTTCTCTCTTTTGTCTGCGTGGATGCTTCACACCGAAATGGTGACAGGTGAGAGGGGATTTTTTGATTTCAAAACTAAATTCTTCCCTTAGTTTGCATATGCGTGTTTAATTGTTGTTTAGGTGTTATAGCTGTGAAATTAAAAGGATTATAGTTGAAAATAGTGTTGAATGTTGAACCAAGGGTTAGATTTATTCTAGTTGAAATAGATTATGGATAGAGAGCTTGGGCTGAGAAGAAACCTGGTAAAAAGATGATGAAATTTTGAGTTTTCTACTTAGTTATTCATGATAAATTATGTTATGTGTTGAGTTATGAATAAAATGCTTTTGCTTTAGCTTGTGTATATTGAAACTTTAATCATAATCTGGTTCAAACACGGGTTATGGGGATTGAATTATTATTTTATTTTAGAGTGAAGATGCAGGAGAAAATAAAACAGAGACCGAGAGGTAAATAATTATATTATGCATAATTTATAAACCGAGAACTAGCACAACAAATGGGAATAATTAGTTATATTATAATTTTGATTATAGTTCACAGAAAAAGCATAAGGGAGTTAGCTGATTATAGGATGAATATATTTTCGGTAAAACAAAGAAGTAAGCTAAATATAACTGTGGCACCAATAATTTGACAACGATTCATTTGTCTTGTCTTGAGAGAATGATAATGTTTAATATGTTTAATATATTTTAGAGACTGGAAAGTGAGAATTCACAAGACACATGGCTAGATTGATTAAGTCTTCTTCTTTAATGTAATAATAATGTTGATAGTGGATGAGGATTGAGAAAGGATGGTAGCCTTCTCATTGACTATGGTTTGAGTTTATCACTGCTCAAATGTTTGGATTTAATCTAGCAGAGGTTGACTACTATAAAGAATGTTTTCAAGACCATTTGTTTAAAACCTTAGTGGTATCACTTTTATCCTTTTTTTAATTCTTTACTTTCACTACTAATTCTTACTCATTTATTTAGATTTAAGACTAACGTGATAAAAAATGAGCCTACTTAAAGAAAATTTAAAATTATATAGGTCAATTTAGTTGTTAAAGAAAATTTAGGACTTGTGCTTTTGTCAACTAGATTGTCACTTGTGAAAAGGACATGAATTGAAACAGAAAGTGCCAATGCTAATAGTAAATATATCACACTAGATAATCTAGATTCTAGAATATTTAGCCTAGACCAAAATTAATTCTGTAGGTGGTTGTAGGTAGATGTAGACTATAGATAAATTTTGTGTAGTGAAAGATGTAATTGAAGATCTTTTGTATTGACATATCTTTAAAAAAAAGTCATTAACAGTGCACTCATTAGGATCTTATTATTAATACTATTTTATTATCTTATTTTTTATAAAACAAATTAAGTAAAATTTGTGAGCTAGTAGTAGTATTTTAAAACATGAAAGCTCTTCAATAATTGTGCACAGTTTAAATATTAAAATTATAAAAATTATTAGTAAAATGTAGAATGGAGAAAGATTAGTTTTGTAAGCCATAGATAGTATATTGTCTTTAATTGTTTTTTTTTTAACGAATTACGTGAATATTTAGCTATATATTCCTATTAATAGTGTGTGTCAATAGAACTAAATGAATAAGTTAGAGAAGACAACACTGACATTTAAGCATGGGCACTTTGTTGAATTGGATGCACCTAAAATTTATTCTATTAAAAATTTAGTTCTTTTAAGTTACAAAGTCACTTTTTTTTTTCTTTAATGCCACCAAGATGCTTAACATAATAGTTTCATGTGGCTTCATGATGGTATAACTCTAAAAATCTCTTGTAAACTTAGATTCTACCTGTCATAATATCCTTCATAATGTTTACTTAAATGTCATATTTTGTTATGTTCTTTTAATTTCTATGGGGTATGTCATTGAGAAAAACTGTTGTTTACTGTTTCATTTTAATTTGTGGATTTAGATGATGTTGTGGCAAGTTATGATGAATTGCGTTCACTTTGGATTTTAGTAGGATAGAGTCGGTGATAGATGAGCTCAGGTTTCATAAAGAGAAAATCAATACTCAAAAGGAGAAGATTGATTCATAGGCGACTATCATCAGTGATATGCATTCAATGGTTGACCGTTTCATCAATTCTGTTGATAGGCAATGGGGTACTCCTGCTGTTGATGATGATGATGAGACACAGCCCTCAGATTACACCCTATACTAGTTTATTTATTGAAACTTATATTTTGTATTGACTTTGCATTTCATGATGTTGGATCATGAAAAAACAAGTAAACATTTTTGTTATATGGAATTTTTGATGTAATTAAATGTTATAATTATAAGTAAACCTTATTGGTTGTATTTCTGTATGTTCACATGTTACCAAATAACTTTGAAATTATCATGACTGGCAAAATATATTAAAAAAGTCTAAAAATTAGCGACAGAATTAGCGATGGAATTTTCATAAAAAATTTTGTTGCTGATCAACGACGGAATTAGCGACAGAATTTTTATCAAAAAATCTGTCGCTGATCAACGATGAAATTAGCGACGGATAAGTTTTTGTCGCAAATTAGAGACGGAATTAACGACGGAATTATTAGCAACGGAATTAACAACGGAATTATTAGCGACGGAATTAACGACAGAATTATTAGCGACGGAATGATTTCCGTCGCAAAGTTCCAAATTTTATTTGCGACGAATATTTAAATTTGCGACGGAATTTTTCCGTCGCTAATTCTGCGACGGATATTGAATCCGTCGCAAATGATTTGCGACGAGCGTTTCTGCGACGGAATGTTTTCTGTCGCAAAATCTAAGTTTTTCTTGTAGTGGTACTTTTAATTTTAATTTTATTGAAATCAATTTGAAAATATAAAAATAACTAATAAATAATTGAGCTATTAAAATTTAAATTTCACTAGGATAATACTGCTTGAATATAAGTACAAAATGTGAGCACTTCTCTTAGAAAAAATTACTTCATAGTACTATTATTTTTAATTTTATTGAAATTAATCATGTAAAAATTAAAATAATTAATAAACAATTGTGCTATTAAAAAGTAAATTTCATTGGGATAATCATGTTTGAAGTATTGTCATGTACCAAATGTAAGCACATCTCCTAATTAAAATTTAAACTTGAGTTCACCAATCTTATAAAAGATGAGCCCTTTTTACTATATCCAATTCCCGTTGATAATTGTGCTAGTAAATTGTAACTTTTGTTATAGTGCATGTTTTTTGTAATTTCATGGTCACTTGTTTGCTGGTATTGTGGGTGGACAAAGATGAAGTGACACAATTCCACGATTATATATATAATAATAATAACGTGGTGAATATACAGACTCGTATAGGATTAAGTATAGTGAGTTGCTTTAGTATTTCTGTTATTGTTTATTTGGGGCTGTGGTCTAGTCTCTTTACCCAATAAAAAGGATAAATATTTTTATTCCTTAAAGTAGACATCTAGTTAACTATTTAATTAGTAACGGAAAAATAATTTAGAAATTAAATAGCGTATTGTAATTTTTTACAGATTAAATAGTTAATTTATGTATTTTTTTAAGGAATCAAATATAAAAATTATTATTTTTAATTCTTGACAAACATTTAATTAAAAATTAACATTAATAAAAGGCCATTGGGACCCTTTGAATGTTTGGTCTAATGACTTTCAATCATCTAGTGTTTTTTTTAAATTAAAATTATCATTTCATATTTATTATTGTGTACTTATAATTATTATTAAATTTTTTTAAAAATCGTTAAATAAATGAGAACTGTTGAATCAAATTGATCCTATGACTTCTAATGGCCTACTGAGTGCAGGAAGCAATCTACTTCCAATTAACATACTACACCAAATAAATTACTAAGAGATAATGAAACTAATTAATGATGAGACTACCGAATTGATATTTTAGATGGACTAAATAGTTTATCCATATGTTTTTCAAAAACTAGAAAATATTTTTCTTAATAAAAAGGTGATGCATATTTATAACCAATGATGACTTACATTTTTCTTTCTATTTCAAGTAAAGAAGTTCACAATTCACAACTATTGCTATTAACTTGTAAGAATGAAAAATGAATAAAAGAATGTTTGCATTATAACACTGTCGCATGGGAACCCAATAATAGTTGCTATATATGGCCGTTCCCAGCAACAAATAAAAATCAAAAAAGAAAATGTTTATCGGCTACATTATTAAGAAGCATTTAGAAGAAGAATCAATATATATGCAGGTTTGTCTCCGATTGTTCTAATAATTGAAAGAGAGTTGCATGAATAATACTTTCATTCATTGATTTAAAAAAGATAACAGAGCAACTGAAGCAACTAACTAATTTAACAGACTAACCAACTTAACTAACTAACAGTCACGAGTCAACTTGATTCTCATCAAAGAGACGTAATTGGGAGGGTGTGGTTAGAAGTAGCTACATTATGGATGGATGGGATCGGGACTTGAAGGTGTCCGAGAACCTCGTGGAAGCGACTGCAAAAGAAGTCCATTATTAATATCTTTGTACCATTTCTCGTTTTGTAATGGCCTCGATGCTCCAAACTGAGAAGACATCAGTATAATGAAGATGATCAGTATAACTGTGAAGATAATATTCCTGAAACAGAAAGCCATGGGTTGCAAAATGAGACGGATTGTGATCAGTGAATATTGATGGCGATATGGATATATGCATGGTTGAAGGAGAGGTTACCATATATATAGTTACGCACAACCGTGTGTGGAGCATAAAAAATGAGCTCGTTTAGCTAGCTTGACTGCGCATGATTAATTTGATCGAGGGTTGAAAATTAAAACTATATATAATATTGAACGAATCAAATTAAACAACGTAACTTAAACGCCAAACATCCTCACCCATGAAGTGCTGCTTAGCAATTTCTTTTAATTTATTGCTATTAATTATAGTTAAATTGTTTAGTGTATGCCCTTTTCTATGTGGGTTACGTTTTATAATGTGAAATATAATCGTGAAAAGGACAGTTATTGCCCAATTTATGAAGAAATTAATGAAATCAACATCAACATCATCGACCCATGATATCATCCGTGATGTACCAGAAATCTAAAGTTACCAAGCTATGGTAAGCCCTGAGGATAGCGCAATATAAAATGACAAAAAGGTGCATGACGTCACGTGTGGTCTGCCTATTGTGAATTACTTAATTATCCTATAATAACGATATTGGAGTGCCAGACACATTTTTTTCGTTGCAAATGAACAAGTACGTCGGCGTTGCAACTCACAATCTATTTTTATGTTCAAAACTTATTTTAAAATAAATTAATAAAGATTTGGCGTGCATTAAGCCGTTAGAATACAAATAAAGGTTTGGAATATTATAGTCACCAAGTGTCATCTATTGAAGTCTCATATTAACGAAGAGAATATATTAAAGGTTTTTTATATAAACTTAAACATTTTTTTTCTTAAATTATTTTTGAAGTGAGTTAAGACTAAAACTATTTTTAACATAATTTCATAAATTTATGATACCCTCAAAATCACTATTAAGTCCATTTTTTCTCCATTTAATCAGGTCTACAACTTTTTTTTTCTCTTGAGAGCTGAGCTAGAATGCAAAGAATTTTTACATTTGACGTAAGTTTTGGATAGTTTGGTAGAAACACTACAAAAAAAATTGTTATTAGCCACGGTTTAAATCGTGGCTAAATATCGAAAAACCATGGCTAAATCATTGTTATCACGGTTGTGCGTAGGGGTGTACAAAACCGAACCAAACCGCCCGGAACCGACCGAACCAAACCGAACCGAGGAAAACCGAGCCAAAACCGATCAAAGAAGGTCTAAATCGGTTTTAAAAATCATGAAAATTTTGGTTTGGTTCAGTCGGTCAGTTCCGGTTTGGTTTGGTTCGGTTATAACCGAACCGAACCGAACCGAACCATGTATTATAAAAAAATTTTATATATATTTCTATCCAAAAAAAATTTATATATATTATATTATATTTATATAATTATATATATATAGTTTTAAAAAAATGATATACCTTCCGGTTATGTTAAAATAGATAAAAGTGAGCTTTTTTTTTCTTTAAAAAAAAAATTCTTTAGAATATCAAACTGCCCAAAACCGAACCGAACCGCCCAAAAACCGAACCAAACCGCCCAAAATTAAAACCGATTAGGTTCGAAATTTAGAAAACCGATTAGGTTCAGTTCGGTCCGGTTCAAGCTCAAAATCGAACCGAACCGAACCGTTGTACACCCCTAGTTGTGCGTTTTGTGGCAAAATTGACCATGTGCTTTTTCGTTAGCTACGGTTTTTGAAACCGTGGTATAACCGTGGGTATACTGACATAGCCACGGGTAAAACCGTGGCAAAGTTTGTCTCCCAAAAATATATTTTGACAATTATTAGCCACGGTTGTAACCGTGGCTAATAAATTATTTATTATTTTTTAAAAAATTAAATTTAATTGTTTATTAATTCGTAATTTTTTAAAAAAAGAAAATTAAATGTTTGTTAGCCACGGTTTAAACCGTGGCTAACAATTAAGTTTTTTTTTAAAAAATAGAAATTAAATGTTTGTTTGCCACGGTTTAAACCGTGGCAAATAATTAACAATTTTTTTTTAAAAATACATATATTTTCCTGTTTACATATTCCTGCTAGATCAATATGTACTAGAATATGCACTTGAATATATCAAAATACATTTCTTCAAACAAAAATAAACTAAGCAAAAAGATCTAGCTATTATATACCAAAATGTGCAGTTGAATGTATCAAAATACATTTAGCCAAAAAGAGATATACTAAACAAAAAGATCTATTTAGTAATTGTTGAGCCCTCTACCATATATAAAACCTAAGTCTGTGATACATTTGTGCTAATGGTAGACAAATCAAAACCAAATTTATCTTTCATAAATTTGTAAAGCATACTTAGCTCCTCCTTTGTCTTTTCATATCTAGTAAATTGCTTTTTTAAAGCCATCACTTCACTCCTCAAATCTTCAGTATGATTTTCATTTATAGTACTGCTAGAAGCATTACTATACATAGAACTCTTAATTTGTCCAGACAAACCAAAGACAGTAGTCCCAATCCTCGAACTCAACCGGAATGTTCAGGTCCAAACACCTTTTCAATTGAATCATCTGGTTGAGTATATATTTTTGAAGGGACACCTGAAGTAGCAGTACATTCTTGATCTTGAGTCAAGTTCTCTAAAATCTTATCCTAGTAAATGAAGAAAGAAAAAATTTAGGCCAATAACCATGAAAATTTAGGCCATATCCTAGTCAAGCTCTTGTAAGAACATTAAAGAAAAGAATGAGACCAATAAAAAGAAAAAGCCAGCACAAATGTACAGTCACAACATGTCCATAGTTGTAGTTCCCAATGTGAAAGTGTCAACAAAGAAAATGCTAGAACTTCCATCATAATTTATCAAACAACCTATGACTTGTTCCACTGTCCAAAAAAAAAAAATACAGTAACAGCTCCATGGACACGACTGTAGTTAGAATTGGGTGATTATTGTATGTTCACATTAATTAAATCATTCAATATGAGAAAGTTCTAAGTATGAGTGAACCAAATAAAAGGTTTGACTTTCAAATAAAAGTTCAATTTTCAAAGGCATGCATAGGTTTTTTGAGAATTATAATGAGTTTAAGGGTTGATTTGATGGACAAAACACCATTCTTCTCTAAAATCATTGCAATACTTAAGATATGAAGTTGATACTGCTCAAATCTCAAAGGACCAAAAAGTAGTACTGTCAAAACCCATTGAAAAAAACTAAATGTTGATAATGTGTAAAAAAAAATCAAATATATGAAAAGTGTTGATTTTGGCAAGCACAGTACAGCATATGACAGTTTCATTGGCTCAACCATTAGTACTCCTATTCACTTGCCCATACCTATAGTACACATTCATACAATATATATTTACATATATATATATATATATATATATATATATATATATATATATATATATATATATTGCTAGCTAATTGGATTTTGCAGCTCCTGGAATCAAAATGAAGTTAAAGAGTAATGTTCAATGAAGGTCAGCTATGAGAATCTGAGATAATGCATGATGATGATGATGATGATATGACATTAAAAAGTGTTGATTTTGGCAGGCACAGTACAACATATGACAGTTTCATTGGCTTAACCATAAGTACTCCTATTCACTTGCCCATACCTATAGTACACATTCATACAATATATATTTACATGTATGAAAGCAAAATAATTATTATAAAAAATTATACCTTCATCTTTTCACCATGATAATGTTGTACAAAAGTTGTCTAATCAGCACTATCTATTTCAGGAGGAGGCTTAGCAAGTAACTCCTCTTTCGTTTTAGCAGGATAGAAGTACTTACACCTCAATTGGTATTTGTAAGCTCTCCATCTTTTACCTAAAGTGCTCATAACCCATTTGCATCCAACAACATAATCAAACAAGAAATGATCCTTCACAAATTATTAAATCCACAGTTAGATTAATATATAGAGTCAATATAAATTAAAAAAATATTGAATAGGATTCATTACCTCTACACATTTCCACAAGAAGACCTTTTTGGGTTTTGGCATCCAATGCCAACTTTCGATTTGTATAGGACAAAGTGCTGGATTTTGAGCAAGTTTACCAAGAAATCTTACAAGCAAATTTGAACCATTGTCTTCTCCATGTCCATCACCATTAAGTTCCAAATGACCTTCATATTTTGAGGCAGATGCCAAATCTCATTTGCAACCATCTTTCGAGTTGTTGTTTCCTTCGTACTAGTGTCTACTTATATATAGGTGAAACCAAGTAAACACACAAAACAATTGTAAAGAATATTAACTTAAATGTATATAAGAAAACAACACATAAATGTTAAATAAGAAATGCAATCAAATATTTATATCTATTAACTTAATAAGCAAGGGTCCTTCCTTTTTTTCTTGTTGAGATTGGATGGTACTTTAGAATGGATTGAATTATTCTCATCAGACCAAGGGGTTGAATTATCACCAGTTACAGATTGAGTTTCAGGTTGTCTACTTTCTTCCGTAGAGGTTTGAGGCATTGCATTGGCTGAAGTATCAGCATCTTGAACTTGCAAACCTTGTTGACTTCGTAACTCATCTAAAAGTGCTTCCCCTAAAACCTTACGCTTTCTACCCATTTTAAATCTAATACATGCAAAAATCATTAGCTAACAAGCTTGAATTTATCAAAATCCATTTAATACTAATAACCAATAAAAAAAGGTAAAATATAAAGTCACTTATATAAATATGAATTCAAATTACATGATAATTTATGAAATTAATCAGACATCATTCCCCTCTCAACATCACTACCATTACTACTAATGGTGTCATCTATAGAATTTGATTGATCTGGTTCATCTTCATTAACGTCTTCACTCACTAATTGCAATTCTTCAATATTTTCCAAATTTTGGTCTGGAAATGGTATGTCTTCCACGATGGACTCTTCTAAGTGCAACAAATTCTGATCTCGCATATCATATACATCTCTAGGCTTGACATGGCAAACACAACTCCAACCTTGATCAACTGGATCATCAACATAATATACCATTCGAGCATCAGATGCAAGAATAAAAGGTTCATCTGTTTCTTTTTCTCCTGTATGTACTAAGCGAGAAAAGTTTACACTTGTAATTCCAAATTCGTCTATTTTGGTGCCTCTATTAGGTGTAGGATCTACCCATTCACATTTGAACATCACAACCTTGAATTTACCATAATAATCCAACTCTATAATGTCAACCAACCTCCCATGGTACGAAATATCCAATGACTTCAATTTCCCATGCTTATCAACTGAACAACTCATGGTGTTTGCAGACATCACCACACCACTATTTTGTGTCTTCATTCCTTCCTTTCTTCCCTTGGTACGAAATTTAAATCCATGTACATTGTACCCATCATATCTCTTTGCAACATTATTTGGGCCTTGTGCAAGCAATTCAATTTCAGGTGTAATATCTTCATCATCTTTTTTTGCAACCTATTATATTTGCATATTATTAAAAAAAATTGAATTGCATGTGCTCAAAAATTTTAAGGAAGAAATAAATCAAATAAAACATTAAAAAAATTGAATTACATGATCTCTGAACCACTTGTGGAATTTTCTATAAACATATTGCTCTACATCCTTAGCTGAGGTTCTTTTACTACGAATCATCCTCTGAACCTCAAGTCTACACTTCCTGTATATAAAAATTATTATTTTTAATTGTTCAATAGATGAAGCTATACACACTTAAGGAATAAATAAGGATTAGATAACTTACTCGCGAAACTTCTGAACTAGCTCACATTGTGTTAACACATAACAATGAGCTTGTATTTTATCCAAAGGATCAATAGAAAAAACCTTTGAAGAACCAAAAGGCTTGCCTAATGTAGGAAACATCCTTGACAAACTAACAAACTCACTACTACTAATTGCTTCATTGTCATCATCATTGCATTTTGGCCGATTAAACTTTGTTTCAGTGTTTTCAAAATATTTAGAGCATAATGTGAGACATTCCTCTACAATATACCCTTCAGCTATACACCCTTCAGGTGCAACCTTATTTCGAACATATGATTTCAAGTGGCCAAGGGACCTAACAAGAAATATGACACAATTAATAATGGTGAATTTCATTGACTATAACACTAACTAAATAAGAGAAAAATAATTATAGTAAATGACATGTACCTTTCAATGGGATACATCCATCTAAAATGTACTGGGCCAGCAATCATTGCTTCTTCAACAAGATGGATAACTAAATGAACCATGATAGTGAAAAATGATGGAGAGAATATCATTTCCATATGACAAAGTGTTAGAGTTATTCGTTGTTGGAGTGTTTCCAAATGTTTTGAATTCAAAACTTTGCATGACAATTCTCTAAAATAATTGGACAACTCAATCAACACCGAAGTAACTTTTTTTAGGAAGAGATCGTCTAAAAGCTATTGGAAGAAGATACTCCATAAGAATGTGTGAATCATGACTCTTAAGACCAGAGATCTTGTGTTTTTTGCAATCAACACATCTAGAAATATTTGAAGAGTAACCATCTGGAACTACTACACATTTAAGGAGTTTTAGAAATATATCCCTCTCTTGAGGTTTCATCTTGAAACATGCATTAGGAAACTTGGAAGAATTAGGGTATGGATGAAGTCTCTCTCTAATTCCCATTTCCTGTAAATCTTTACGTGCTTGCAAATTATCCTTTGTTTTAACTTTATCATCAAGCACTGTGAACAATACATTATCACACACATTTTTCTCTATATGCATCATATCAAGACAATGACGAATACAATTGTGTTCCCAATAGGGTAGGTCCCAAAATATGCTTCTTTTCTTCCATTATTCAGGACATTTGGTACTTGTACCCTCATCACGAGATCTTTTACGAGTCTCTTCAATTTGTCTTTTAAGGGTAGAACCTGATAATGGAGTAGGAGCTTTTCTAAACTCAATAGAACCATCAAAATCAATTGAGTTATATCTATATTTATGGTGATCTGGCAACCATCGGCGATGTCCCATAAAACAATTTTTTCTCCCAAACTTTAACCTTCTAGATTCTGTTTCAAAATTACATGATGGACAAGCAAACAATGTATGTGTATTCCAACCAGAGAGATTATCATAACCTGGAAAGTCACTTATAGTCCACATTAATGCAGCATGCATTCTAAAATATTCATTTTTGGAAGAATCAAAAGCCTCTACACCATCATTCCACAATTGTAATAACTCAGCAATAAGAGGTTGTAAGTAAACATCAATTTTATTGCCAGGCATCTTAGGACCAAGTATTATCATTGACATGATTAGAAAGGTTTGCTTCATACATTCCCAAGGAGCAGTATTGTAAGTATATAACATAACAGGCCAAATGCTATTAGTAGAACTAAGTGTTCCAAATGGATTGAATCCATCCGTGGCTAAAGCAAGACGTATATTTCGAGGGTCTGAAGCAAAGTTTGGATATTTCAAGTCAAAATCCTTCCATGCTTTACTATTTCTAGGATGTCTTAACAACCCGTCTGGGTTGCTATTCATAGCATGCCATTTCATTCTCTCTGCAGTTTTAGAAGACATGTATAAACGACGGAACCTAGGAATAAGTGGGAAGTACCGTAATATCTTGGCCGGTTGCTTTTTCTTTTTCTTTTTAGTAGCCACTACATTATTTTCAACATTTTCCATTTCATTCAATTTCCATCTAGAAGTATTGCAAACTTTACATTTCTCTCGTGATTCATCTGGTCCCCAATACAACATACAATCCATCGGACATGCATGAATCTTATCAAAATTAAGACCTAAGCTCTTAATCATCTTTTTTGCCTCATAAAAAGATGCTGGTAAGTTAGCATTCTCAAAAGCATTTTTTAGAAGATCAAAGATCATTGAAATTGTTTTTTCAGTTGCACCACAAAGAACTTTGATATGATACAAATGAACAATAAATGATAATTTGGTATATTTTGTGCAACCATCATAAAGTTCTTGATTTCCTTCTCTGATTAATTCTTTCATTTTATCTAACTCCTCATTGTGAACTTTTGCAATATTGTCATTGGCAAGTTGTTTTGATGAACGAGGATCTTCATGTCCATTTTCCTCAAATACACCAAAAATATCATTTAACATGTCTTGCATTGGATATTCTCTACATGGTTCTTTTTGTGTTTGGGTTTCTAATCCCACATTAGGTCCATCATATTTTTCTCCATGAATATACCAAGTAGTATATCTAATAGGAAAGCCCTTTTGAAGTAAATGACTATGTACTTCAAATCTATTTCCCATACGTCGAAATCCACAAGAAATACAAGGACACACAATCTGGCTATTTATAGATGCATTTGAAAAGGCAAAATCAAGAAATTGCATAACCCCATTCATAAATTCATTCGATCTAATTGGCTTGTCAATCCAGCTTTTATCAACCATGATTGTGCAAATCTGATTTCAACATCAAATATAACTCATTAAAAAATGAATTCATATAAATATGACACAAATTTTAGGCATATATAAGCTTGAAGATAAATGAAGAGGCAATTAATTTTTCATGACTTAAGAAAGTATCTTTCATGAAATAAATCATCAATTTATTATTTACCCAAAAAGTCACCAATTCGTTATCATTAGATTGTTTTATCCCTCATATTATTTTCTTTCTAAGCATGTGTTACATTTTCTTTTTAACACTCTTTCTACATAGGTGTTACTTTAGCATTTAAAAGACCTATTTATTGCATAGGTTTCATAATGAACTAGAATTTCTTTAGAATTTAAAGGGGCAAGAGCAAGACAAAGCAAGTTAGAATATAAGTAAAAAATATCCCTACTAACCTGAATGCAAGCAACCAAAATCTTCAGCCAATCTTTGCGAAACCAACCAAAATCTTAGGAAAACAAAGATGAGAAAGTTTAAGATAATATATATAATAATATTTGGTGTTAATAAATATAATTGTTCTGAGTCTAATCAAACATTTCCTAACTTATGTAATCAATATCTTAGATAAACAAAAAATTAATCGCTATAGCTTAACTCTAAGCTTATGTTATTTCTTAGCTTAAAATGCAAAAATTTTGTGTTTTCTAATCCCATTTAATTTTTGTTTAAAAGAAATTTGTTGAATTCTAAAGTCGACAACAATTTACTTAAAATCAACATGCAAAGAAAGCCAGACATGTATTATTATAATCAACAATGAAATCTAAACACAAAAATGGAATCAATAAAACAAAAATCCAATTCAGAAACCATAAGAAAAGCAAAGCATAAGCAAATTATTTACCTAGATTTGAAGGGAATGGCTCTTGTGTGCAGGAGATCTAGAAGGCAATTGAATGGTCACTGGTTTGATAATATAAGATTAGTCATTTTATCAAAAGAAAAAAATGATTTATTTAAAACTTAAAAAAAATCCTAGTCTAACTAAAAAACAACCCATAACTAAAAAAGAAGACATAAGGAGGAGTGAATCGATTAGAAGGTCATTCACATAGCTAAGTAGGAGTACCATTTAATTTAGAAATATAATATAAGTTCCATTCTAACACTACAGTTTATTGTCATTATTATAACCATTTTGAGATTTGTTTCCAATTTTTTTCTTAATCATTGTGTGCTTAGATACTATTTCCATTTTTTTTATGTGCATAGATACTTTATTTTATCTTTAAGAAATGTGCTAAACTACTAATGGACCCTAAGTCTTAATTTAAAAAAAGAAAAAAAGAACTTACTAATAGACCAAACTTCAAAAATCAGAATTTGTTGCTTGAAATTGGCTTCAAAGGTTATCATGGGCACCTAATCCTAAATATACTAATAAAAACTTGCTAATGGATTTTTTCTCCCCTAATGGTCCTTTGCCCAAAAATAAAAAAATACTGAACCAAACTTAAAAAATCAGAATTTTTTAATGGACCCCAAGTCCTAATAGAAAAAAAAAAGAGCTTGCTAATGGGATTTTTAACCTTAATGAGCCCAACAAAATGAGAGGTACTGGACTAAATTTCAAAATCAGAAGTTGTTGCTTGATATTGGCTTCAAAAGGGAGCATATAGAGTTTTGTTAAAGTTGTTTTTATTTGGATATAAAATTTCTAGACTTTCATATGTAGTGCAAAGATTAATATATTCTATCAGTAATTTAGTTCATCATATTGAAAGCACAAAAAAAATCAAACAAAAGGATATTCTAAAGAGTCACGAAGAACACAGAATGGAAACTTAATAAAAAGACAGAGTATATCATGCAAAAGAAACAACTAAAGTAATACTAAAATCTTTATTAAGTTCTGATCATTGATCTTTCAAAATATGGTATCAAAGCACCATGCTTTCATAACATGGATAATCAAATTTTGCTAGATGGATCATCAGGATATTACCTTTAAAGCCCCGTCTGCTTCAAAGCCTAACAACGATAAGGCCTGCAAATAGATAGAATATTTTAAAATTTACTCCATATTAAGTCAGATAAAAAATGTGGGTCAGCTCATAATTAACAACAAGGACCATTCCGATTTCCAGGCCAAATTATTGAATTTTGCAGTAGTATGCTCTGACCCCAGGTAAGGTTGAAGGAACATGCGTTAAAAGTCATTTACATTCTAAAATTTTGAGCAGAAATTGATCCCTTTCAAAATTCAGCAGATTTTTGCAACAACTCAAAGTAAGATAAGATTTTAGAATCAAAGCTTTAAATTAGAAACTACATTTGATGCATATATATTTACAACGTGCGTATGTTGAAAATTTTTACTATGGAAGAGATAAAAGTAGAATAAGTGATAGGTAACATCTTATGCAATGAAGTCAAAACTAACCATGACTTACATGTGGACCATATGTGGGATCATTGGCATTTAAAGGAACAAACTTTGAGTCTTCAATTAACTTAAAAGGAACTCCTGCAAGATGAAAATCCATTATTTAAAAACATATGGAAGGGGTGTGAGCACATAATAATCACTAATTTAGAGCATTCATCCTCTGAAATAACAGAATATCCAATATATCCAAAACTTCCTCCAATGTTTTAAAAACAAAATGAACATTAAAGTCGCTTATAAATTCTAAATATCTGAATTTCCTCAATTTCGCTTTTATGATTCTTATAGTTTGATTGGAAAAATGGTAGTATTAAGGAGTCAAGTAAAAAAGCACTGAAATTATTATTATTCAAGGTCTAATAACAGACTAAATTCCATAAAAAATAATAGGCCTCTCAATTATAATTACAGATGCATTAGTAATTAAAACAACTGCTACTCATATTATCCCTTCACCGACTATTAAATCACTGTCTCTTCACTAGAGTTATTCTTAAAGTTTCTATATGTTCTGGATCATAGATTGGAGCACCATTATTTACAGAGTTTGAATTTATCTGTATTAAAGTTAGTTTCTTTTAACCTTTGTTTGTCAACTATGAATACTGTTATATATTTTGCTGTTTGAACTAAATTATGTTTTAAGTCATGCACCTTGATTGGCCTATTCTTTTTAAGGACAATGAAAGTAGAATTAATTCCAAGGAATTACAGAACATCACCCAAGAGTAAAACCAAAAACACTTGACACCAAAACTTCCATTTTCAAATGATGGACTATAAGCACAAGAGTGAACCAAAAGCATGTTTGATATATTATCAATTTTTTTTCTTTGATCAACAAATTTCAAAGTACCAACCAAACTTGAAGCACTCAAAAGTAAAGACTCATAATCCCTTATTTATAATATAATGTAAAAACCCATCCTAAACATATTTTTGACTTATTTCAATTCAAACAAGATGAGATTAGAAAAAGTCAAGCTCAAATCAAGACTATGGCAGAAACACTTTCAGCACCAGAATCATTGTAACACTAAAAACATTAGCTTTAGTTTCATATTGGAATCAGTCATTTACAATATGCAGAAACCAACGAACAAAACATGAGTTCTACAAAAACTAAAATTCAAAGCAACAGAGGTCTTTCTTATCCAAAACCAAATAATTATTAATTAAAATCATCAAAATAAAATCCATATCCATATTCTCAAATCACAACCCCAAATTTTCAGAATCACCATCGCAAGTCAGCATTTAGAATCACCATAATACAATTTGACTTAAACCAAAGGGGTCCTTTATGTTATGAGACAAGTGTCTCTCTGTCACGACCCATTTTCTAGGCACATGACCGGCACAATGATGAATATCCCATCACTGTAAGCCTTTCGATAAATTCTTCCCACAAGTAAAATTGTTAGTCATTATCTCTATATTCTCAAAATACCATTCCTTAAATACAAAGAAAATACATCAGATTTTCTTAAAAAAAATAATAGATCCTCAGTACAAAATACATTACCATACTGAAATACAAGCCAAATACCAAACCCCTGACCTAGATGTCCTAGACGGTTACAGAGCAACATACTGTATAACAAAGAAGGGCCTACCTGACAGCGGGAAGGTCCAACGTGATCTACTCCTCTAGCGGATGTTCTTCGGCGGCAACCTGATCTGAACAAAAAGTTTGTACAGAGAGTGTGAGCTTTTAAACTCAGTGAGCAAATCGGCCTTGTGTTAATAAAATTCAAATACATCACCAGTCATGCAAGCATATCCGAAGGCTCAAGCTCAACCAATAGACATAGTTAGAAATTACATACAAGAAGATAAAAATTCATCCAATTCAACAAACGATACTAGTACTCGTCAATGGCAATATATCCCGGAGAGCGCACACAGGCCGGCTCACCAATTTTGTATTTTTCCGCCATGACGCACAACCTCATCCTCTTAGCTAGGGCGCCTCACGGATTTATCACCAATCCAGGCTATATCCCTACTGAGGGAATCGTTGTCTCCACACTCATTGGTCAAGACACCCTTTAAACTGGGTTTTCCGCCTTGCCGTGAGAGGGGGTACTTACCGCTCAATCACAATCAATAGTACAACAGTTCATATCATAATCAGAAGCACAATATAATACTCATCCATATAACAGGTATAGTATATAACTATATGATTCAAATTTCATATCATCATGAGATACTTGCTTCGTCATATCCATACTTCTGGATTAATTATCTCATTATATTTGTCATTCTGAATCCAATTTCCCCCTATGAATCTTGGGAGTGTCCTACGACATACTTTTTATCACCAGTAATGCTAAAACTCTATTAAAACGGGGTCGTTTCACTCACCTGGATTCCGTACGAGTATCACTTCTTTAAGTCGTTACGGACAAGAGTACACAGGTGAATTTCAGTGTTCTGCTACGAAGATTTTCATGAAAGATTAGAGAAAATACGTTAAGATTGTTTTCATATAGATACTGTTCATACATACGGTTACTATTCATATGGTCACTATTCATACATACGGGTACTATTCATACAGTCACTATTCATACGTACGGGTACTATTCATACCAGAAATACAGAATACAATCTGTAAAAGAGTACACCAGGTAAGTTCCCAGGAAAGAGTGGAGGGTCACACTGGACACACTTAAAAATCAGGTCTTTCCTTAGCCAGAACTTTTCTAGACATGTATTCTCCACAGTTTATATTCTATTTCGGTAATCAGAGAATCAAAATAACAGCTAACGACAGTTTTTCTGATGTGGAAGATCGGCCAAAGCCACAACCACAGAGCATACTTAAGAAAATAACTTCTAAAATTTGAAAGACATAGAAAGGGCATAGTATCCTTACTTAAGCAAAAACGGAAAGGCCCAAAATCTCAAAAGCCTAGCGTCGGAGCAAGAGAAACTTAAGGAGAGAAGAAGAGAAGTTGAAGGTGTGAGTTTAGAAGTGAAATGAAAGGGCCTATTTATAGCAAAAGTCAAGAGTACTATTTGACACTATGCACTAATAAAATATTTAATTTACTATTCATGAAAACGACATTTCTAATAATGCAATTACTGTGCACCTTACGCGTACGATGGAAAATTTTTCGTTTATTTACTATTGGAAACTTAAAGGGAAAACTATCCTTTCACCTGAAACCTTTAAGTTTCTTTTCAATTCAGTCCTTTCAATTTAGTCCCTGAGGGTATTTTTACACATAAAACGTCATTTTCTCCTACAAACTTCTTTCTAGTTTTCTCTTATAACCAAACCACATCTAGTACTTGACATTTTGATTGTATAAATGAACAGTACCATTTACGTAAATAGTAACAGTAGTTTGAAAACACGCATTTATATTTTATTTTTCATGGGTATTACACTCTCAATATTATAAATAGAGACTTACCTACAGCAGTGAGCTAGACTCCATGAGAGGTCATATGCTGTAAAAATCGAAAGCTGGATAAAGAAAAAAAGCATGCCGTAAGAATGACGTTCTCATTCTTTTAACATCTACATGCTAATTGAAATGGGATACTTACCCATATTATATGTGGTTCTGATTTATTCCTTTTATTTAAAGTTGATCTCTGTTTCTCCTTCACTATCGACGTTATTGTCACGACCCGTTTTCTGGGCACATGACCGGCACAATAATGAATATCCATCACTGTAAGCCTTTCGACAAATTCTACCCATGAGTTAGATTATTAATCATTATCTCTATATTCTCAAAATAACCATTCCTGAAGAAAATATATCAAATTTTCTTATTTGAAATTTATAGAGATTATTTGCATATAATAATAGATCCTCAACATAAAATACATTTATTGTACTGAAATACAAGCCAAATACCAAACCCCTGACCTAAATGTCCTAGACGATTACAGAGCAACATAATCTACAACAATAGAGGGGCCTACCCGACAGTGGGAGGGTCCAAAGTGATATACTCTTCTAGCGGATATTCTTCATCAGCAACCTGATCTGAACAAAAAGGTTGTACAGAGAGTGTGAGCTTTTAAGCTCCGTGAGCGAATCGGCCTCGCGTTAATAAAATTCAAATACATTACCAGTCATGCAAGTATATCCGAAGGCTCATACTCAATCAATAAACATAGTTAGAAATTACATACAAAAAGATAAAAATTCATCCAATTCAACAAACGTTACTAGTACTCGTCAATGGCAATATATCCCGGAGAGCGCACACAGGCCGGCTCACCAATTATATATATTTCCGCCATGACGCACAACCTCATCCTCTTAGCTAGGGCGCATCACGGATTTATCACTAATCCGGGCTATATCCCTACTGAGGGAATCGTTGTCTCCACACTCATTGGTCAAGACACCCTGTCAACCGGGTTTTCCGCCTTGCCGTGAGAGGGGGTACTGTCCCGCTCAATCACAATCAATAGCATTTCATATCATAATCAGAAGCTCAATATAATATTCATCCATATAACAGGTATAATATATAACTATATTATAGATTTATAAACCACATATCAAGATAACAATTAATCCGTTTTTGAAAACATTCAAACTTCACATCATCATAAGATACTTATTTCATCTTATCCATACTTCTGGATTAATTATCTCATTAGATTTGTCATTCTGAATCCAATTTCCCCCTATGAATCTTGGGAGTGTCCTACAACATACTTTTTATCACCAGTAATGCTAAAACTCTATTAAAACGGGGTCGTTCCACTCACCTGGATTTCGTACGAGTATCACTTCTCTAAGTCGTTACAGACAAGAGTACTCAGGTGAATTTCAGTGTTCCGCTACAGAGATTTTCATGAAAGATTAGAGAAAATACGTTAGGATTGTTTTCATACGGACACTGTTTATACATACAGTTACTATTCATATGTATAGTCACTATTCATACATACAGAGACTGTTTATACCAGAAATAGAGAATACAATCTGTAAAAGAGTACACCAGGTAAGTTCCCAGGAAAGAGTGGAGGGTCACAATGGACACACTTAAAAACCAGGTCTTTCCTTAGCCAGAACTTTCCTAGACATGTATTCTTCACAGTTTACATTCTATTTCGGTAGTCAGAGAATCAAAATAATATGTAAGCAGCTAAGGACAGTTTTTCTGATATGGAAGATCAGCCAAAGCCGCAACCACAGAGCATACTTAAGAAAATAACTTCTAAAATTTGAAAGACATAGAAAGGGCATAGTATCCTTACCTAAGCTGAAAAGGAAAGGCCCAAAATCTCAGAGGCCTAGCATTGAAGTAAGAGAAACTTAAGGAGAGAAGAAGAGAAGTTGAAGGTGTGAGTTTAGAAGTGAAATGGAAGAGCCTATTTATAGAAAAAGTCAAAGGTACTATTTAACACTATGCGTTAATAAAATATTCAATTTACTATTTATGAAAATGACATTTATAATAAAATAATTCACGTTAATCATTTACGGTTACTGTACAAATTTCGAAAAAGTCGCATGCGGCTTACTATTGAAGAACTTAAGGGGAAAATTATCATTTCACCTTAAACCTTTAAGTTTTTTTCAATTCAGTCCTTTCAATTTAGTCCCTGAGGGTATTTTTACACATAAAATGTCATTTTTTCCTACGAACTTCTTTCTAGTTGTCTCTTATGATCAAACCACATCTAGTACTTGACATTTTGATTGTATAAATAAACAGTACCATATACGTAAATAGTATTATATGGGTGAATAGTACCATATACTGAAATAGTAACAGTTGTTTGTAAACAAATATTTATATTTTATTTTTCATGGGTATTACAGTTATTGCTTGAACATTGTGCACAAATACAATATTTGGGGTTTCTGCGTTTTAGAAGCAGGATTGGGGTTAAGAAATTAAAAATTCCTCTTCTATTAGAAATAAAAACACAGATATGAAGGGAGAAAATCTAGAGGAAGATGAATGGAAATACCTAAGTGTGCAGAATGTAGATAGATGAAGATGGGTATCACCTTGCGACTCTGAAACGCAGAAAGCATAGTCTAAGATTGACGGGATGAAGATCGACGGCCTTGCACTGATTGTCTCTCAGCCAAAAGGAGAGGGCAAGGCTGAGGGATTCAACGAAACATGGTGAAGGCAACGCATGAAGGTCTACGACAAAAAGAAGAGGAAAGTGAAAGATTGAGAAAGCGTGCGAAACCTAATCAGAAAATAAAAAAAGCGAGGGAGATCAGAAAATATTATTGGAGGGAGAGAAAAAAAAAAACTACCGCCTTTTTTTTTCCCACGGTTATCTCACATTTAGCCACATATAATAATAATGTGGCAAGATGGTTTATTTAGGCTAGATTTTGCCACGGTTTTGATAACCGTGACTAAAAAACCGTGGCTAACACTACAAAAAAAATGGTTATTACCCACGGTTTTTTAGCCATGGTTACTAAAACTGTCGCTAAATACAATCTAATTGGACTGTTTTGCCACATTTTTGTTTCACGTGGCTAAATCTAATATAACCGTAGAGAAAAAGAGCGCTAGATGTTATTTTTCTCCCTCCAATTTTTTTTCCCCATCTCCCTCCATCATTTTTGTTTTATGTTCTAGGTTTACGCTTTTCTCTTCAGTCTTCCTTCTGCATTTTTCCGTCCACCATATCTGTGTTGCTCTCCATAATCCATTGTCCAGTTGAATCACTGTTTGCATTGAGCTTGGCTTGGAGACTACCGGCGCATGGCCATCAATCTTCTTCTGTTCTTTCTATTTGTCGAAGACGCAAGGCCATCCCGATCAGCAACGATTGACAGTGAACACGCTTAGGTATTTTCATTCATCTTCTTCTATCTTTTGCTTTCTCTGTCCAAATCTGTGTTGTTATTTATAGTAGAAGGAAAAAAATTTCTTAATCCCAATCCCACTTAAAGCAAAAAAACCCCCAAATATCATATTAATCGTGTATGATAGTCTTCTTCTAACATTCATCTTTGAAATAGAGATACTTTGAAGGAAGAAAAACTTCTATTAATCGATTTTTTAATTAGGGCAGTAAATAACAGTGAAGTGAAAAACATTAATGGATGCTCGAGGTTCTTGTAGTGTCTGTTCTGTTGTGGGAAATGTAGGACTGATCCAGTTAAAAGCATGTTGAGTGATTTCTTATTGCTCTGTTTTTTTTCTCATAACTCTGAAGCTAGCCAGTGGAGTGAGGATTCAACGTACAGAGTTTCTACTCTAAAATGTGTATTCTATGCATTTGAAATTATGGATTTCTTTCGAAAACTTTGAGCCAGAGCGCTGCTGTTGCCTCTTAGATTGATGTTAGTTGTTATTATCTTGTGATATATACACTTGCTTGCTTTAACTTGCTGAACATGATGGCAAGAAGAGTGAATTATGCGTGGTGACCCACAAAATGGTCAGTTCCACACGCAGAATGGAATACCCCAAAAGGAAAGTAACATTTATATAATAATATAATAATATAATAATATAGTATGAGTGGTTCATATGTTTTCTTCCATCAAATCATGAAAGCACTACTATTTCATAATTAAAAGCTCTGCCAAATTCTTTATGTACATATTCATCATTTGAATTACTATTACTTACCAACTTGCTTGATGCAGTCAACTTAAATGATTAGTCACATACCCAAGACTAAGTCAATCAAATGTGACTTTATCATGACCCTTTGTTAACATTCATACTGTAGAAGTTTTGCTTGCTACTTATAGTCTCATTGTTTAGATAATAAAACATAAGCTATACCTTGAATTGTTTTCTGCAGTTTATATATATATATATTTGCATTTGAAAGTGTGTTCACCTTTTAGACACTACTTTAGAATAGCGTAAAAATGTAATTTTTTTTTGACAAAGTAACTAATGAATCATGTCCCTTGTTGTTAAGATTCATGTTGCAGTAGTTTTGCTTGCTACTTATAGTCTTATTGTTTAGATAATAAAGGATAAGCTGTACCTTGAATTGTTTACTGCAGTATATATATATATATATATATATATATATATATATATATATATATATATATATATATATATATATATATATTTGCATTTGAAATTGTGTTCACCTTTTAGACGTAAGTTTCTTTTCTTTTTTTTTTTAGACTATGTAACTAATGCATCATGTCCTTTGTTGTTAAGATTCATGCTGCAATAGTTTCTACTTATACTTTTATTGTTTAGATAATAAAACATAGGCTATACCTTGAATTATTTACTGTAGTTTATATATATATATATATATATATATATATTTGCATTTGAAAGTGTGCTCACTTTTTAGACACTACTTCAGAATAGCGTAAAAAAGTAATTTTCTTTTTTTTTAGTCAAAGTAACTAATGCATCATGTCGGTTGTTGTAAAGATTCATGCTGCAGTTTTTTAGTTCTTGTTGGGATATGTATAAAATTTGAAATTCTAGTGTGCATTCATGGTTACTTTGGTAGGTATAATGTTTTGAATTATGGAAAGCATTTGTGTTTACTGTCTTGTGCTTTAAAGTTGGAATTTTTTGAGTAAAGTCGCACTCTCTCTATTTTGTAAGGCCTTTGAAATGATTATGAAGTTTTAAAGTACATTCATGATTATTTTTTATAATCTATGCCTGAAGTTTTTAAGTGAATAGCCATGTTGACTCTGTTATGGGTTTTATGTGAAGAATTTTTTTTGGAACTATTTCCTTGGCTATCTGTTCTGGAATCCTGGACTTGATGCTTGCTTATCCATTTCTTAAATAAATAAAGCAGAAATTTTGTTATGGTTTACGCTAATTGATTACTTTTGATGCTTTTATACTCCAATGTTTGGTCTCTGCTTGGTCCAACTTGGATCTCTTTCTCTATGTACTTATTGATGATGACAAACATTTCACTGTTGCTAACTAGTCCTATATCATTATTTTCCTTTATTTAGTGGGGATTGTGGATTCTAGCTTCTACTTTAATACCTTAATTAATTGAATATTCTACATACATCTGAGACACTATGGATAGCTGATACTATATGGTCAAATATCAATGTAAAATTGTGTAATTTATATGGTAGGTTGAGTGGGAGATTAAGATTCTCTCTTGTTCTTATTAGAATAGGAGGGCCTTATTTCATGATTTAAGATCATTAATCTTGAAAATCAATAACTTGATATTTTTTTTAGATGAATTCATGTGTAAATTATTAGTGCTTATCTTAAAGCTTATATATGCCTAAAATTTGTGTCTTATTTTTATGAATTCGTTTTTCATGAGTTATGTTTGATGTTAAAATCAGATTTACAAAATCATGGTTGATAAAAGCTGAATTGACAAGCCAATTAAATCAAAAGAATTTTTGAACGGGGTTATGCAATTTCTTGATTTTGCCTTCTCAAATGCATCTATAAATGGCCAGATTATGTGTCCTTGTATTTCTTGTGGATTTCGGCGAATGGGGAATAGATTTGAAGTACTTAGTCATTTACTTGAAAATGGTTTTCCTACTAGATATACTACTTGGTATGTTCATGGAGAAAAATATGATGGACCTATAGTGGGATTAGAAACCCAAATACAGAAAGAACCATCTGGACAACCTCCAATGCATGACATGTTAAATGATATTTTTGGTGTGTTTGAACAAAATGGACTTGAAGATCCTAGTTCATCAAATCAACCTGTCAATGACAATATTAGAGGTGCAGAAGAAGTACACAATGAGGAGTTGGATAAAATGAAAGAGTTAATTAGAGAAGGAAATCAAGAACTTTATGACGGTTGCACAAAATATACCAAATTGTCGTTTATTGTTCACTTGTATCACATCAAAGTTCTTTGTGGTGCAACTGAAAAAACAATTTCAATGATCCTTGATCTTCTAAAAGATGCTTTTGAGCATGCTAACTTGCCATCGTCTTTTTATGAGGCAAAAAAGATGATTAAGAGTTTAGGTCTTAATTATGATAAAATTCATGCATGTCCAATGGATTGCATGTTGTACTGGGGACCTGATGAATCACGAGAGAAATGAAAAGTTTGTAATACTTCTAGATGGAAATTAAATGAAACTGAAAATGTTGAACATAATGGGGTGATTTCTAGAAAGAAGGAAAAAAAGAAACAACCGGCAAAGATATTACGATACTTTCCACTTATTCCCAGGTTGCGTCGGTTATACATGTCTTCTAAAACTGCAGAGAGAATGAAATGGCATGCTACAAATAGTAACCCAGACGGGTTGTTAAGACATCCTAGAGATAGTAAAGCGTGGAAGGATTTTGACTTTAAATACCCAAACTTTGCTTCAGACCCTCGGAATGTACGTCTTGCTTTAGCTACAGATGGATTCTATCCATTTGGAACACTTAGTTCCACTAATAGTATTTGGTCAGTTATGTTATATACTTATAATACTGCTCCATGGGAATGTATGAAGCAAACCTCTCTGATCATGTCAATGATAATACCTGGTCCTAAGATGCCTGGCAATAAAATTGATGTTTACTTGCAACCTCTTATTGCAGAGCTATTGCAATTGCGGAATGAAGGTGTAGAGGCTTTTGATTCTTCCAAAAATGAATATTTTAGAATGCATGCTGCATTGATGTGGACTATAAGTGATTTTCCAGGATATGATAATCTCTCTGGTTGGAATACACATACATTGTATGCTTGTCCATCATGTAATTTTGAGACAGAATCTAAAAGGTTAAAGTTTGGGAGAAAAAATTGTTTTATGGGACATCGTCGATGGTTGCCAATTGACCATAAATTTAGATATAATTCAGCTGCTTTTGATGGTTCTATTGAGTTTAGAAATGGTCCAACTTATTATCAGGTTCTACCCTCAAAAGACAAATTGAAGAAACTCGTAAAAGGTATCGTGATGAGGGTACAAGTACCAAAAGTCCCGAACAATGGAAGAAAAGAAGTATATTTTGGGACTTACCTTATTGGGAACACAATTGTATTCGCCATTGTCTTGATATGATGCATATAGAGAAGAATGTGTATGACAATGTGTTGTTCACAGTGCTTGATGATAAAGCTAAGACAAAGGATAACCTACAAGCACGTAAAGATTTACAAGCAATGGGAATTAGAGAGAAACTCCATCCATATCCTAATTCATCAAAGTTTCCTAATGCATGTTTCAAAATGAAGTCTCAAGAGAAAGATATATTTCTAAAACTCCTTAAATGTGTAGTAGTTCCAGATGGTTACTCTTCAAATATTTCTAGATGTGTTGATTGCAAAAAACACAAGATCTCTGGTCTTAAGAGTCATGATTCACACATTCTTATGGAGTATCTTCTTCCAATAGCTTTTAGAAGATCTCTTCCTAAAGAAGTTACTTCAGTGTTGATTGAGTTGTCCAATTATTTTAGAGAACTATCATGCAAAGTTTTGAATACGAAGCATTTGGAAACACTCCAACAACGAATAACTTTAACACTTTGTCACATGGAAATGATATTCCCTCCATCATTTTTCACTGTTATGGTTCATTTAGTTATCCATCTTGCTGAAGAAGCAATGATTGCTGGCCCAGTGCACTTCAGATGGATGTATCCTATTGAAAGATATATGTCATTGACCATAATTGTTTTTCTCTTATTTAGGTAGCATTATAGTCAATGGAATTTACCATTATTAATCATGTTTTTTCTTGTTAGGTCCCTTGGCCACTTGAAATCATATGTTCGGAATAAGGCTGCACCTGAAGGGTGTGTAGTCGAAGGGTATATTGTAGAGGAATGTCTCACATTATGCTCTAGATACTTTGAAAACACTGAAACAAGGTTCAATCGGCCTAAACGCAATGATGATGACAATGAAGTAATTAGTAGCAGTGAGTTTGTTAGTTTGTCAAGTATGTTTCCTGCATTAGGAAAGTCTTTTGGTTCTGCAGAGATATTTTCTATTGATCCTTTGGAGAAAGTACAAGCTCATTGTTATGTGTTAACACAATGTGAGCTAGTTCAAAAGTTTCGCGAGTATGTTATCTAATCTTTATCAATTCCTTAATTTTGTCAACTTCATCTATTTGTGTAAAAAGTAATAATTTATATATATAGGAAGTGTAGACTTGAGGTTCAGAGGATGAATCGTGGTAGAAGAACTTCAGCCAAGGATGTAGAGCAGTATGTCCATAAAAATTTTCACAAGTGGTTCAGAAATCATGTAATCTAATTTTTTAGTGTCTTATTTTGATTTATTTCTTCTTTAAACTTTATGAGCACATGCAATTCATCTTTTTTTCAATTTGTCAAATATATTAGGTTGCAAAAAAAGATGATGAAGAGATTACACCAGAAATTGAATTGCTTGCACAAGGCCCCAATAATATTGCAAGGAGATATGAAGGGTACAATATACATGGATTTAAATTTCGAACCAAGGGAAGAGAGCAAGGAATGAAAACACAAAATAGTGGTGTTGTGATGTCTGCTAACACCATGAGCTATTCAATTGATAAGAATGGGAAATTGAAGTCAACAGATATTTTGTACCATGGCAGGTTGGTGGACATTATAGAGCTGGATTATTATGGTAAATTCAGGGTTGTTATGTTCAAATGTGAGTGGGTAGACCCTACGCCTAATAAAGGAACCAAGATTGATGAATTTGGAATTACAAGCGTAAATTTTTCTTGCTTAATACATACAGGAGAAAAAGAAACAGATGAACCTTTTATTCTTGCATCGGATGCTCGAATGGTATACTATGTTGATGATCCAGTTGATCAAGGTTGGAGTTGTGTTTGCCATGTCAAGCCTAGAGATTTATATGATATGGGAGATCAGAACTTGGTGCATTCAGAATCTTTTGTGGAAGACATACCATTTTCGGACCAAAATTTGGAAAATATTGAACAAATGCAATTAGTGAGAGAAGATGTTAATGAGGATGAACCAGATCAACCAAATTATGTAATGGATGACACCATTGGTAGTGATGTCGAGGGTGGGATGATGTCCGATTAATTTCATGTTTTTCCATGTAACTTGAATTTATATTTATTTTAATGTCAACTTTTATTTGTTACTTCTAGCTATTGGCTATTTCTTTCTTATTTATCTTTTGGTTTCTATTGATTGGTTAGTGTATGCCTCATTATCTAAATATAGGCTAGTTCTTCTTGGATTTCTTTTGTTGTTAAGCATTGGAATTAAATGAATTTTGATGCATTCAAGCTTATTATCTAATGAGTTATGCTTGTATTAGATTTAAAATGAGCAGAAAGCGTAAAGTTTCAAGGGAAGCATTGTTAGAAGAGTTACGGACTCAACAACATTTGCAAGCACAAGATGTTACTTCAACCAATGCAGTGTCTCAAACTTTAGAGGAAGAAAATAGACAACCTCAAACTGAATTTGCAAATGGTGATAATTCAACCTCTTGGTCCAATGATGATAATTCAATCCCTTCCTCAAGTACCATTCAATCTCAACAAGAAAAAAAAGAAGGGCCTTTGCTTATTAAGATAATGGGTATAAACATTTCATTGAATTTTCCTATTTAGCATACTACTTATACATTTTAGTTATTTAACATTTGTTTAATGTGTTGACTTGGCTTTACCTATACATGGGTAGACACTACTACAAAAGAAATGACAACTCGAAAGATGGTTGCCAATGAGATTTGGCATATGCCTAACAATATGAAAGTCATTGTGGAACTCAATGGTGATGGACATGGAGAAGACAATGGTTCAAATTTGCTTGTAAGATTTCTTGGTAAACTTGCTCAAAATTCAGCACTTTGTCCTATACAAATTGAAAGTTGGCATTGAATGCCAAAACCCTTAAAGGTCCAGTTGTGGAAATGTGTAGAGGTAATCAATCCTTCCAATTTTTTTTGTTGGTATATTACTCCATATATTTTTCTAATTGTGGATTTAACAAATTTGTGAAGGATCATTTCTTATTTGATTATGTTGCTGGTTGCAAATGGGTTATGGGCACCTTAGGAGAAAGATGGAGGGCTTACAAATATCAGTTAAGGTGTAAGTACTTTTATCCTGCTAAAAGTAGAGAAGAGGTACTCGCTAACCCTCCTCTTGGAATAGATAGTACTGATTGGACAACTTTTGTACGACATTATCATGGTGAAAAGATGAAGGTATAATTTTTTATAGTTATTATTTTGCTCTCATAATTGCTTAAAAAGTGACCACCATATTTTTTATTTCTAGAATGCAAGTGTGAAAAATACTACAAACCGAAAGAAGCTTAAAATTCCTCATGCTGGAGGTAGTAAGAGCAATGCAAGAAAAGCTTGTCAAATGGTAATTTATATTTAGTAAGTTTGGTATATATATTAACTTTTTGTTAATTGTTTTGTTCTTTAACTTTTTACTTCTTCAATGATATCAAATGTAGGTGAAAGAATTAGGGAGGCCTGTATGTCGAGGTGAAATAGTTTTGTCTAATCTACTCAAAAGAGATGGAAGCTATGTGAATGAATTAGGAAAGACATTGGCAGTAAGTGTTTTTAACTTTGAAATTTTGGACTTTCGTATCTAACTTCTGTTATGAAATTTGCTAGATATGGATTATGAAATTTGCTGGATTTGGATTATGGATTATGAAAGGTAATGAAATGTAATGTGGGTTGTTGAATGATGAAGAGTAACTTAGAGTTGTTTGTTCTCTGAATTGTAATATGGATTATGAAATTTTGGACTTTCCTGTCTGAACTATAATGTGGGTTGTTGAATGATGAACTGTAATGTGGGTTGTTAAATGAATTGTAATGTGAATTATAAAATCTACATTTAATGGCTGTTGAATGATGATATGGATTACAGAATATTACATACCCATTTTGTGTTATTGCTTAACAGACAAGACCAACCCTTGACTTCATAATAAGTAAATATCATACACGCACATTACAGTTCATTATTGGACCTTCAATACTTCACTTGGCTTATTTTATGTACCTTTTGTTCTAATATCCTATGATAATTAATATCTTTTTAATTGGTTGCTTTTCATATAATAATATATATCTCACTTAATATTAGGTCATGTTATCTATGTTTTGCTGGAATAGAGAGGTATAAGAAGAAAAAAAAATTGCTAAAATGCATGTTTCATCAATTGATTGGAATTTTCATTCTTTTAGAATCCATTGTCTTAGATGAGGGAGGGAATTTAAATTTGTAGATAGTCTAAATACACTGGAATCTTTATTTTTTTTTATAAAGGATTTTTTTTTGGCCAATAAGTAACTACTCTTCATTCAAAAGATTTCTTCTCTTGCATACAGAAGCTTGAATAAAGTTATTGACCATAAGTTTTTCTTACTTCATTTACTAGGACAAGATTTCAGAGAACTTAGCCCAAGATCAAGAATGTGCTGCTGCTTCATGTACCACTTCTAAAATATATGCTCAACCAAATGATTCAATTGGAAAAGTATTTGGAGCTGAACATCCTGGTCGTGTTCGAGGTTTGGGAGTAGGCGCTTCTCCTTCTAATGTCTTTGGTGTGTCTAGTCAAACTTTGAACTCTATGAATACAAATGGTTCTAGCAGTAGTATAAATGACAATTGTAATAGAGATCTAAAGAGCCAAGTGGACGCTTTAAAAGACAAGTTGGTTGGATACGAAAAGGCCATGGAGGAATTATCCCAAACTCGTACTCAATTAAGTATGCTTTACAAATTTATGCATGATAAGTTTGGGTCTGATTTGCCTACCATTAGCACGGATGCATCACACCCTTAGTATTTATGTTTAGTATAGTTTTTTGACTAAATGTAATCAGATGCATTGATGTGCATATTTTAGTATATGTATTTAGACACATTGATGTGTATATTTTGGTATATGTATTTAGACACATTAATGTCCATTTTGGTATATTTTGACTAAATGTATTTCGACACTTTCATGTGCATGTTTTGATATATATTGATTTAGTGTATATGTCTTTTTTAGAAGACATCAATGCGTATCCTTTTTTTTAAAAAAAAAAAATATTAATTATTAGCCACGGTTTTAACCGTGGCTAACAATAAATAAAAAATATTTTTTTAAAAAAAATAAATCATTAGCCACGGTTTAAACCGTGGCTAATAAAGCATAAAAAACTAATTTTTTAAAAAATCAAATAAACTATTAGCCACGGTTTAAACCGTGGCTAACAAAAAAATAAAATTTTCATTTTAAAAAATAAATAAACAATTAGCTTCGATTTAAACCGTAGCGAAAATTACTTTGCCACGATTTGAACCGTGGCAAAGTTGATGTTACCACGGTCAACAAAATCGTGACTAATAATAAAGCCGACGCCCCTTTTTGCCTCTGTTTCTCCAACCGTAACAACATTAGGTTAGCCACGGTTTTATGGCATTTAGCCACGGTTTAAACCGTGGCTAAAATTAGATTTTTTTGTAGTGTAATGACTAGTTTTCTTGTAGTGAAAAATGAACTTGTGTGACGTGGATGGAGGAATAGAAATTATAGAGTTGACTTTAATTTATTAGTGTTTTATAAGTGGGGGCAATATATGTCTTTGGTCTATACTACGTGGTTTAAAAAATCTATTATCAAGCTAATTAACTTGACTGTGCATGGTTTGAAAGTTGAAATTGAACAAATCAAATACAAGTAACTTGGACCAAATACCGATACACGCAACAAAATGACAATGTGCATTTGGAAAACGAGTTATGTTCGTAATGTCATATTAGAATTAAGTTTGGAAACGGGTCATATATATCCATATTATGCTATATAAGGTTTCAACACGACCAAGGAATCGTTATATATATATATATATATAAGCATGATTTTCTTTTTCTTTTTTTTTTCAGAAAAGAAAATTCCTTTTTTCACATTGAATAACTTAGGAGCCCGCCATTTAATTTGTATCCCCCACTCCAAAAAAGGAAAAATGAAAAAGAATGAAAAAAAATGTTGAAATTCCGGACCAAAATTCAAAAGTGGTGCAAGTCATGATATGAATATTGTGAGTTTTCAACATGGATATGTACATAAGAACATGACCGTATTTTCCTAGTATAAGTATAACATTCCGCGTTTCACGGTTTCAGCCCAAGAAGGGTTTTTGACTTTTTTGATTTCACTTTGTATATGCCCGCGTCAGACATCATTCTGAGTGATAGATAGATACATAGATTTTGTCTCTTGTTACTTATTAGGAAGTCAATTAATGCAAGTCTCGAATTCCCTCCACTTTCAGATAGACATGGAAATTTCAATTAATTAAAGGACGAGCTAATTAATTAATTGGAGAAAGGGCGAGACTTGGCATTGAAATTTGTGTTAGGCTTTAGTTAAATAAATTATTTTAATATTAAATAATTTTTTATGTTTTATAAGATAAAATTAATTTAAAAATTAAAAAATTATCTACAGTATCTAATATTTTTACAATTATACTTTTAATTAGAATATGACAAATGTATAGTTCTCCAATTAAAATATGATAAGTATATAGTATTTAAAAAATTGTTATATATTTTTTACAACTTATTTTCAAAGAATTTTTTTACACATATTCTAATTAAAAGTCTAATTGTAAAGGTATAAGAAACAATAAAATATGACAAATGTATAGTTTTTCATCAAAACACGATAAATTTATAATCTTTAAAAATAGTTATATATATTTTTACAATTCAATACTACATTATTAGTTTTTAAGAAACTTTTTACACATATTCTACTTAAAAGTCTTATTGTAAATATATAAAGAACTATAGATAATTTTTTCAATACTTATAAAAAATAAGAAAATTTTATTTGATATCAAAATAATTTATTTAACTAAAACCCAACACAAATTTT
Organism: Biancaea sappan; assembly: GCA_037074585.1. Taxonomy (NCBI): domain Eukaryota; kingdom Viridiplantae; phylum Streptophyta; class Magnoliopsida; order Fabales; family Fabaceae; genus Biancaea; species Biancaea sappan. The sequence continues at coordinate 47,198,492 of CM073496.1, read as the reverse complement.
AATGCCCACTAAATTTAAATCCTGCAGTTGGGAGCTCGGCCTCTACCCTTGGAGAAATTAAAATGACATTTAATTTAGAGATAAGGATAAAAATGTACACTATTTTGGGACCAATGGAACTCATTTAAGTTTTTTTTTTGCCAGAAAACTCATTTAGAAAAGATTCAGGATTTGAAAGGGATGTGCAGTTTTCTTTCTTTTTTTGTTTTTGCTTAACATTTTCAGTGTTATTATGATTTATGAATTCTGCTTCTTAAATGGAAACATGATAGCCTTTAATATATGAATTTGTAAGAGCAATATATATATATATATATATATATATATCCGTTGTGATTAATATAAATTCTTTCACCTTAATCTTTAGTAGCTATGGGACCATTAATTAATTGAAAAATTATATTCCTTTTTTTTTCCCCAAACTGTAAGGTCCTTCCCCCAATTTATAAAAAATCATAATCGATCCATCGATCTATTAACTAGACTCATTATTGTATAAATTAAATTAGAAATTTAAGAGCCTGTTTTTGATTTTTTTCATTCTAAAACAAGTTTTGTAAAATTGAACTAATTTTGAAAATTAAAAAAAATCAGTTTGGATAATTTGTTCTGTAAATAATTTTAAAACTTCAAAAAATAAAATGAAAAATACATTTGGAAGATTTGTTTTTGAAAATAAGTTTAAAAATCATTTGATACAAACTTTTTCAATGTAATGTTGTGATAAATTCAATAATAAAAATATAACAGCTATCTTTACTACAAAGTTAAGTATATTAATTGTTAAAGCTTAAAGTACATTTTAATAAATTGGTTAAATGTATTATCAAACTTCATAAATTATTAAGAATGTATTTATGCAATAATTTAAAATAATTATAATTTTAATAAGATAAAATAAATTTGACGAAAATGAGTTAAAAAGTATCTACAAAATAAATTAAAAAAGAAGATAGATATAAAAAACAACAATTTCACAAAGATTAGATAAAAGCATGAGTTTAGAAGGTAGGAAATAAAATTACATTTATGTCCCCAACAACCGCTATATTTATTAAAATGGTTTTTTTTTTTAAATTTCTTAGTGCAATTTTAACTGCTGCTACAAATATTTATTTATTTGTTTATTTATTTATTTTACAACAGATTATATTTACATAAATGAAATTAGTGAATTTAAATAAATACAACAATGCTGCTGTGTTTTTTACTCTATTTTCAAAATAATTGTTTTTGAAACCTAAAACTTGTTTTTATTTTAACTATTTTTGAAATATATCTTTCATATTAATGACAAACAAGTTTTATTATTTTAAAAAACAAAAAAGTATTGTTAAAAAGTGAAACCAATCAGTGCCTAACTGAATCCAATTACCTAAAGAAATATTTATATATTTAACACCCACATGAAATACTCAAAAAATATTATAATTATTAGAGTAAAGATGAGTATCAAATTAATTACATATATATATATATATATGTATGTATTTCACTTAGCTAATACTTTTATTTACCTTTTAAAATATTTGTTTTTCAAAAGTTCTACATGTTTTATAATTTTTAATTAATGTATAAAAATTTAAACTGACAAAAAATTCAACTAGAATATTTTTATAAACACTATGTATTTGGTCTAATTAATGTATAAAATACATGCATACTGCATTTTGGATATCATGTCTCTCCATTGCTATCAAGTATTCAAAGACTAAATTTTGTCCACTCAATCATTTCGGGCATCTACCATGCCCAAAATATTTATTATTGATCAAGCAAACGGCATATTTACTTTGGTTCAATTTGATATTATCAATTATCCAAAAACCTATGTGACAATTGCCAATCCTAACTCAATTATAAATTTGTGTCTATTTAGACAATAGAAATATTATTGCAATAAAAGATTAAAATATACTTGAGATCTCTATAGTTTCATTGAAAAATTATTTTACTCCTTATAGTTTAAAAATAATAAATTTAGTCTCTGTAGTTTTTAAAATTATAAAATAAGTCTCTGAGATTAGTTTATGGTTAGTCAACCATTAGTAAACGTTGACTAGAATGTTGATGTCAGTATTAAAATCCATGTCAGTGTTGACTGTGTACCACTTATGCTGACATGGACTAGCCATGTAGACTCCCTTAAAAAAAGGTTTTAGTTTATTTTCTTAAGTCTTTAATCAAATTTTTTGTCCAATTTTTGATATAAACTCATCTTTTACTTCATCTAGGTCCCTAGTTTAAGAATATATTTTTTCTTTGTCAAAATATCCCTTACAAACTTTTTAATTTTTACTTTAGTCCATGTTCTTCACTTTCATACTTTTTTCCTCACAGTTTAGTCTTCCAAATCAGTCTATAATTTCATTTTTAGTCATGATTTAATCTATCATTTTTACCAAAAAATAATACAAGAAATGAATTAAAATTTAACTTTAAAAGCTTACCTTTTATTCACTTAGGTCATTGGTCAAAATTTTCCTTTTGTCCAATTTTTGATATAAACTAGTCTTCTATTTTATCTAGGTCCCTAGTTTAAGAATATTTTTTTGGTCAAAATCATCCCCTACAAACTTTTCAATTATTCACTTTAGTCTATATTCTTCACTTTCATACTTTTTTCTCATGGTTTTGTCCTCCAAATCAGTCCATAATTTCATTTTTAGTGATAATATAATTAAATTTATCATTTCTACCCAAAAATAAATGAATAAAAAGTAAACTTTGAAACTTGAATTTTAATTCATTTCTTGTATTATTCTTTGGTATGAATGATAGATTGAATCATATCATGACTAAAAATAAAATTATGGATTGATTTGGAGGACCAAATCATGAGAAAAAGGCATGAAAGCGAAAAACCACGACTAAAATGAACAAATTGAAAAGTTTGTAGGGGATGATTTTGACCAAAAAAATTCTTAAACTAGGGACCTAGATGAAATAGAAGACTAGTTTATATCAAAAATTGGACAAAAGGAAAATTTTGACCAAGGACCTAAGTGAATAAAAGGTAAGCTTTGAAACTTGTATTTTAATTCATTTATTACATTGTTTTTTGGTAGAAATGATAGATTAAATCATATCATGAATAAAAATGAAATTATAGACTGATTTGAAGGACCAAATTGTGAGAAAAAAAATATGAAAGTGAAGAATAGGAATTAAAGTGAACAAACTGAAAGGCTTGTAGGGGATACTTTGACAAATAAAAAATATATTCTTAAACTAGGAACCTAGACGAAGTAGAAGACGAGTTTATATTAAAAATTAGACAAGAAAAAATTTTGACCAAGGATCTAAGTGAATAAACTGAAACTTTTTTTTAGGGAGTCTACGTGGCTAGTTCACGTCAGCATAAGTGGTACACAATTAGCGCTGACATGGATTTTAATACTGACAACAGTATCTCAGACAGCGTTAACTAACTGTTGACTAATCAAAAACTAACCCCAGAAACTTATTTCATGGTTTTGAAAATTACAGGGACTAAATTCATTATCTTCAAACTATAGAGACTAAAATCGTTCTTCAATGAAATTATAAGGAAATTTGAGGTCCTTATAATTAGTAGAACCAGGTGAAATGGGGTCTTTCCATAGAATTATAATTCTCCCTTTAATTATGATAATATAAAGCCCAAGTCCAAGCTTTCATCAGTGTCTGCATTTTGTTCTTGATTAACTTAATATCATGGAATGTACATGCAAATAAGGTGATATCTCATACATATATATATATATATATATATATATAGAACAGTCAATCAATGACGAGAGATATTAATGGGATTGTTATCAAACATTTGTTTATTATAGTTCATTCATTATTTGTCATCAAACGCATCACAAAAAGAAACTGACGTGGTAGCTAGTTATTAAGTAATGTCAAGGTTCGCAACACCTTGACGTATAAGCAAATGATGGATTGTGAGATTGCAGAATCAAACAAATTAGGCAAAATCATGAGAAGAGGGTGGACGATGCAGAGCTTTGCCGGCGACGTTCATGCCATTGAGGACGCAGGTTCCATTGCTTCCTTTAGGAATGGTGGTACATGGGTTTGGACCTGAACCCGGAACTCCACCTCTCTGCAGGGACTGCAAAACAAGGCCCTCGGGATCATCATGCAATGGCCTCATCATCACTCCAACTTCCACACAACCTAACAACACCATTGCTGTCATCATAACAATGAACAAGCTCCTCTTCTTCATCCCCACAAAACTCGTCTTTTGAATATCATGTGTGTATACTAATATATGATTATATGTACTTTTGGTAGAAGCTGGATATTGAGAGATTTATATGACAAAATGAATCTAACCTGTTTGTTTGTGTTGAGTTGGTGAGGATGCTGCTTGCAGGATTAATGCCTACTTATAGGAGAAAGTTTAGCTACATTTTCTTTTTTCTTGTCAAAATTTTGCGTACATTGTTTCGTTTAAACTTTGAATTAAGGTCTTACCGGGAAGTTCTGAACATATGACTGAGCTGGCGCTAGGACTTGGAAGATTGAATTGAATGGGGTTGGTTGGAGTATGTACGAAAGACCCGTAAATGGAACGGCAAAATTGGTCATGTGATTGATGAGATTCAAATGGCGAGGAAGGAAGCCAATTAATTAATTAACGACGAAAGAGTGAAATATAGACGACCCGAGCCACTGTCTATGAAGGAATCTTCAGAGAAAAAGCAATTTAATTAGTTATCATCCAAAGTTTCTTACATGACACATTAATTGAAATATTTAACTCTTAATTAATTGATGAAAAGTAAGCGGAGATTCATTTAGTCATATTCTCCCCCAGAGACGTCATAGCTTAGTCTGTTTTCACTTTCCACATTGGACGGCAGTTTTTTGTTTTGTTTTTTTAATGTTAAATTGGGAATCAGATCTGTTTCTGCGGGCAAAAGCTCAAAGGAAATGACTTTCATCCAGCATTTTTTTTTAAATTTTTTTATAGGTATTAACTGATTCAATAATAAATGATTGTAAATATAATAATAAATATGAAATGATAATTTTAATTTTTTTTAAAAAATAAATAAATAGGAACTAATAAACCAATTTTGATCCAATGAAACTGCTAAGTGTGGGGACAGATCTGATTTTGTTTAATTGCACCATGCATGTTGCAGAATGCGTACGATGCTTTTAGGGTAGGGCTTATTTTAATTTAATTTTTACATTCTTTTAAAAATTTTCATTTAAATAATTGTTTTAGAAAATAAATTATATTTTGAAAATTGATTATTCATTATAAATTTTGAGTTACTAAAAGGTGAGAATATATCCAGCTATCTAAGTAATTACTATATTTTTAAGTATCGGAAATGTATTATATAAATTAGTTTAATTTTAATAAGATAATCACCTATATGATTGGAAAATTTACATGTAGGTTTAGGTATTTGCTGTACTGCTAACTCTTCATATTACGTTATTATTGTTGAAGTTTGATGTTTGCTGTAGTTAATTGTTTGGTTGTCTTCAGGTTACTGTGTTTTGTTGTACTGATAGGTTGGGACGACGTCGTTTTGTTTAGTTGTAGACGTCATTGTTTTAGTTTTGTGTGTTACTTCGGTATTAGACACTATATAATGTGTATGCCTTTGTCCTTGAACGGTAATAATACACAGAATCATTTTCGTACTCGTGTAATGGTATCAAAGCCTGGTTACAAAAGAAGATAGAGTAACCTTGTTTTCATTTTAGAGTTCTTTCCCTCTCAAGATTTACTTTTCAATAGAAGATTTCAGACATGTTTGGAGAATCTGTTTGGCCAATTGCATCGACCAGGCAATTGGCTTCACAAAACATTGATGACCCTATGATCGTACAGCATTCAGACAATCCCAACATGATCTTGGTAACAATGTTGTTAAATGCTACAAATTATCTCATCTGGAGTAGATCCATCATACATGCGCTCGATGGAAGAACAAACTCGAGTTCATTAATGGTACTTTAATTGAACCCGAGCAAGAATCAGAACGAAGCAAATGGAGAAGGGTAGATCAGATGGTAAGTTCATGGATACTTAATTCCATGCAAAAAGAGATTGTGGAAAGTTTTGTCTACTGCACTTCTACTAGGAAGCTATGGTTAGAGCTTGAGGAACAATTTGGGGTCAACAACGGGACCCAAATTTACCTATTACAGAGACAGATAGCATCGACCAGACAAGGGAAAGATTCAGTCGTCAGGTATTTCAATAGGATGATAAAGATATGGGAAGAACTAAACGTGTTACAATTGATCTCGACTTGTACATGTGGTGCTGTGGACAAATGCAAATGCAAATGCAAAATAACCAGTTTGATGAATGACTTGGTCTTGCGGAATAGACATATCCAAATTTTAATGGGTTTGAATGAGATATATGATTCAACTCATTCTCAAATACTGATATTGGACCCTCTGCTGCCTGTAAACAAGGCCTATTCGATAGTACTACATATAGAAAGACAGAGGGCAATGCAAGATGATTTGAGTAGTAACACTGAATCTAGCGTAATGATGGCTAAATCATGGCAGCAAGGAAATTTTAAGCCAAATACAACTAAAAGAAATAAAAAAAAGGGAAGATAAAGACAAGGTATATGAACATTGTAAAGTTTCTGAGCACACCAAAGATACATGTTTCAAGATTCACGGTTACCTAGACTAGTACAAACAATTGAACAAGGATAGAACGTAGTACTTCAGGAAAGAATCAGGTAAATATGGCTAATACTCTTTTTGATGAAGGAGGGAAACAAGGGAAGAATGAAGGCATTGTAGGATGGACAGCAGGAATTTCAGATTTTATTCAGCAAAAATTGTCAAGAATCAGTGAGAAGTAAAATGACAAAGAGCAAGTGAATTTCTTTGAAGCAGAAAATTATGCTAGTAATGTTGAAGATCATAAAGATGCTGAAAATTATGACCCTTCCAGGTTCTGGATCTTAGATACCAGAGCCACTAATCATATTTGCATTTTCTAAGTGTTTTTTCTTCCATCTTAAACCTTCGCATTCACAAACTCTTATTCATATGCCGAATGGTAACACAAAAACTATTTCCTTCTTTGGTGACATACATATTCATGAAAGGCTTCATCTTAAGAATGTTTTTTATGTCCCTAGTTTTAAATATAATCTCCTATCTGTCAGTAAGCTAACTCTCAATAATGGCTTGAAACTTATCTGACTCCTTTTCTTGTACCTTGCAGGAGCTAAAGACTAGTGAAGTCTTGGCTATGGGAAAACTACAAGTTCAACTATACTTATGGGATATGCAATCATTCATCTCAAAAAATAAACAAGCTGGGAGTAGTCAAACTTCAATGGTAACTTCTGTGAATTCATGTATGACTAGGAAAGATATGTCACTATGGCATTACAGGATGGGACATCCATCAAATATTGTATTGAAACATTTACCATTCTATAATAAAGAAGAGGACATGAACTTTAATTGTGATGTTTGTCATATGGCTAAACAGACTGTTCAACCTTTTCCTAACAATCTAACCAGATTAGAAAATGTTTTTGATTTAATTCATGGAGATATTTGGGGACCTTACAAGGTCAGAAGTAGTACTGAAGCACACTATATTTTAACTCTTGTTGATGACCATAGTAGGGCTATATAGACTTTTTTTGCTGAGAGACATGGGACAAGTGGGAAGAAGTAGTACTGAAGCACACTATATCGATTTCTTTTAACGTTCTTATTTTGCTGATAAAAATTTGTATGTGTTGTTGTCATTACTGTCACTCACATAGTTACAGAACATGGTTGTTTCTTTAATTCTTTCAAGAAATGTTCGAAGAAAGTAATGTCAAATGGAAGTCAATTTTACTGTGAAAAGTGCAATGTTTACACTTCTTTTATAGTTCCAAGGTTTGTAATTTTTTTAAATATTTATCAGATGCTGCTTCTCAATACCTATAATTATCATTTATCAATCTCCTATCTGCTACGAAATTGTAAGTTCAAGGTTGAAATGAAGGTCGCCGATGATACATGTGGTGCTTCATTCGTTGTTTTTGGCTGAGAAGTGTGTAAATTTTTATAGTGTAATATAAAAGAGCTTCTGGACTTTGTTTATTTGGTTAGTAGTAACTCCTTCATTATTGATTATCTTTTCTGAAATTTTGGATCTTTTGATTAGTAGTAACTCCTTCATTATTAAATGATGACTCCCAATCATTTTTCCAAATGACGGAGTACTAGTTTTTTATTATCTATTATTAATATTTTTAGAAAGTTAAATTAATATTTAAAATTTAAAATAAAAATCTTATTAAAATAAAAAGTCTGACGTATTAACCAAAATGAAAAATCTACTTAAAATATAAAATTAACATTTTTATAATAATCTAACTCATTAAATGATGATAGTCAATTGAAAAAAATGAAATGAAAAATCTACTTAAATTAATATTTTTGTCTACATATTAACATAATAATTTTTTTATTGTTTTTAAATATATTGAATTTCAAATTTCAAAACGCACTTTCAAATACATTGAATTGAATTACAATTGAAATTCAACAACATTAAATTAATCACATCACATTAAACATATCAAATGAATTTTAGTAATTAAATAAATAATAATATAAATTAATAATATATTTAATTAATTAATACAATATGAAATATCATTTGTTGGTTTCGTCGAGTCTTATATCAATTAATATGATACTTTTTAATGTTGTATTTTTATTGGTTTTTTCCTAAATTACATTTTTCCTAGAATTTCTCCTAAAATTATTTTTTTCTTAAATTACGATGCTTTGACTTTATCTTTTTTAATTCATATCTGGGTAAATTTTCAAATGTATCTAATACTATTTCAGTTAATACTTTTTAATGTTAATTCTATATCCACTTTTTACTAAATTTATTCAATTCGTTAAAGTACTATAAGTAATTAAATATAGAAAATATAAAATTAATAATATAAATAATTATATAAATAATGATATAAATTATTAACAATAGAATTAAATATAAGTAATTAATATAATCTTAAACATAATTTGTTAACTAATTAAATTTCCTTAATTACTTTTTTTCTATAATTACCATTTTTCTAAATCACAGTGCTTTGACTTTGTCTCTTTCAATACATATTTGGATAAAATTTACTAATGTGTCTAATACTGTACATGCGTGTTAATATATACAGTCGACTATTTAGTTCAGATTATAAATTTTATAAATATAAATTATATAAATTGTTATAAATAGTTACTACATAATTTTAGAATATATTTTTTACAATATAAAGTATAATATTGTAATAATATATCTAATTGTTATACTTATATTTTATCGAATTATAATACATTATAATTATAATTTAAATTTTAAAATAAAAAATCTACTTAAATTAACATTTTTATCTACTTATTCACATAATTATTAACATAACAAACTTTTATCGTTTTCAAATATATTTAATTTCAAATTATACTTTCAAATACATTGAATTGAATTACAGTAGAAATTTAACAATATTAAATTAATCACATCACATTAAACATTTTAGAATACATTTATATCTATTTATTAACATAATAATTTTTTTTTGATTTTCAATGACATTGAATTTCAAATTCATTTTGACAGCTCTATACAAGTGGTGAAAATTTTCTATTCCTTCTTTCCTTTGAGGACCTTGAAAAAGGAAGGACATTAAACGAAAAAGAAATCAGAATAATTTCCAAGACAAACTCAAATACTGGTTCCAGAATAATAGAGCACATTTTGGAACATATTTTGTGATATGTCCTCATTTCCAAAATCAGCTAATTATCAATCAAGCCTTAATAAGATTCTTCAATTTTCTGTTTATATATTAAATATGGTACCCAATCAAGTTCATGACCTTAATTAAAATAGTGATCTCACTCTCAATCATATGCAAGAATCAATGACATTTTCTATCGGAAATGATTTTATATCAGTATAAATTAAGGTTTTCAACAGTTGAACCTCATAACCAATACCACATATATCGAGGAGAGAATAAACTAATGGTAAGAAGTAAGATTATGAACAGAGTGACAGTGGTGGTGATGATGATGCTTGTCATAATTGATTTAGCATGTACACAATATGAGTCTTCATGGATAAATTTTTTGATGTGTCTAATATTATTTCAGTTAATACTCTTTAATTCTATATCGGTTAGTACTCTTTAATATTAATTCTATATTCACTTTTTATCAAATTCAGTATTATAAATAATTAATAATATAATTAATTAATTAATTAATATAATCTGAAAAACATAATTTGTCATCAATTAATACGATATTCTTTAACTTTATCTGAATTATGGTGCTTTGACTTTGTCTCTTACAATGCCTATTTGGGTAAATTTGCTAATGCGCCTAATATTGTTTATGTGTATTAATATATACAGTTGACTATTTAGAATATAATTTTAAAATATATTTTTTACAATATAAAGTATAATATTGTAATAATATATCTAATTAAATAATATAGTTATATTTTCTTTTGAATTATAATACATTATATTATAATCTAAAATAAAAAAATGAAAAAATGACTTAAAAATACATTTATATTTATTTATTAACATAATAATTTTTTTTTGTTTTTGAATTTCAAATACTTTAAATTACAATTGATATCTGTCTTTTTTTTTTCAAATGACAAGAGTACTATTTTTTTATTATCTATTATTAACTAATAATAATTAGTGTTAATTCTATATACATTAATACTCTTTAATGTTAATTCTATATTTACTTTTTCTAGATTCATTCAATTTGTTAAAGTACTATAAATAATTAATAATATAAATTAATAATATAATTATTTTTTAACTAATATATACCATTAATGTTGTATTCTTATTGATTTTTTTTCTAAAACTTTTCATAAAATTACTTTTTTTCCCGAAATTATGATGCTTTGACCTTATTTCATTCAATTCATGTCTTTGTAAAATCTCTAACATATCTAACACTACACCAATTAATACTTTTTAATGTTAATTCTATATTCATTTTTTTCAAATTCATTTAATTCGTTAAAAGTACTATAAATAATTAATAGCATATTATATAAAATTAATAATATAAATAATAATATAATTAATGAAATAAATTAATTAATTAATATAATTTTGAAACATTATTTGTTATCAATTAATATGATACTCTTTAACTTTGTCTAAATTACGATGCTTTGACATTGTCTCCTATGTTAACCACTATATGTTTACTGTTAGTCAATTATTATTTTTATAATTTGCAAAAATTTTTAAAGTTGTGAATTATCTGTATATCTTATGGGTCACAACACTAGTTGGAATTAATTTCTCTTCCAATTATCTAAATTTATAATTCACCTTCTAATTTATTCAGTTACCAGGTATTTTTATTTTTAATTTTAATCAATTTAGTCATCTGAAAATTTAAAATAGTTAATAAATAATTTCGTTATTAAAAAGTAAATTTTAGTTATATATTTCGAAGCTACTATAATTAACATCTAGTTAATTATATCAAATTTGAAAGTGTCCTTTTATTCTCAACAATAATAGTTTCTAAATATCGTAAAAGTATTCTATATACAAAGTGAAAGAGACGTTCAATTCATTATTTTCCGCAACTAAATGATTGTTTTTATTAAAACTTGGGTGTAAAATATTATAAGGTGATTAAATAATAATCAAATAAAATATAAGAGTATTCAATGACATCCTAAAAAAATTGGGATAAACTGCGGTAGTAAATTGTAAATTATAATAGATTGCATGTGTTTTGTAATATAATTTCAGGGTCGCCGGCTGATATTTTAATTTGTAGGTGGAGAAGGATCAAGTGGCAAAATTCCACGATTCCATAGATAATAATGAAAATGCGGTGATTATACGTTCTCGCAAGGGTAAAGTATATTTAGTTCTTTATTTCTTTTGGGCTTTGGCCCATTCTCTTTATCCAAAAAGCGAAAAGGATAAGTCTTTTTTTTTTTGGCTTGTGAGATAGGCATAAACTAACATTTAGAAACCTAAATCCGCTGCTTCTCTTTTTCTCCTCTGCTAGGTTTCTTCACAATGTGCGCCATGGGTGGTGAAGGCTACCTTAAGCAGCCCTCATCCACTTCTTTCTTCTTGTTTTCCCCCTCTCCATTGTAAGAGTTTTTTTTTTCTTTTTTTGGTAGAAGTTTTCCTTTCTCATTTGCGGGAGTTTTTTTGTTATTTGTGTTTCTCTTTTTGGATTTGTGGAAGAATCGCCGTCTATGAGTGTGGGAGATTTGAACCTTGGTGGCATATCTGTAGTAGACATCGACAACCTGGTTCGCAAACAAAGAAGAAGTATGTGCTTCTTTAGATGGAGCTTTGTTGTTGCCGGCCTTTCCCTTGTCTATTGCCGTAAATTTGTGCATCTTCTACTGCTCTGGCTCGGCGGATCTGTTATGCTTGTCGGGTTGGATCCAGGTCAGATTTGTAGATTTGTGTTGCTCCTCTTTTGCTTTTTTATGTTTCTAAAAGAAGAAAAGTTGGAAGATTAGTTCTAATCTAGGTTTAAGGGTGTGTTGCCTCTTTTTAAATCTATTATGATAGGGTTTAAGGGTGTGTTGCCTCTAGTTAGTCTTCTTTGATACTATTTTTAGGATGTGCTTCCTTAAATATGTATCTTTTTTCATTATGTTCAGATTTGCGATGTAATAGTTAATTTTCAGGCCCTGATAAATCTTATGTATCTCTCACTTTATCCCACTTTAATGGAAATGAATTCCATTTTGTCCAAGAAAAAAAAAGAGATAGATATAAACTAACTATTTGGTCATCAAAAGATATTTTAGAAACTACATAGTGCATTGCAATTTTTTAAAAAAACTAAATAATTAATCTAGACACTTTTAAGAATTAAAAATAAAATGTCTCAATTTTTTTAAAGCATTCAATATAGCATTTAACATGTTATATATCAAATTGTTAACAAAGTAAATAATGAAATTAACTTATTGACAAAAGTTGACATTATATATAGATATTTCAGAATTCAGATAGTACCTAATTGATCCATACATTTTTACAGGACTAAAAAAAATTTTCTCTAAATAAAAAGGTTAAGTATAACTATAACCGTTAATATAATAACTTATATCTTTTTCTATTTCAAGTAAAGAATTTTACAACTGCTTTTAACTTGTAACAATGAAATATGAATGAAAGAATGTTTGTAATACAACAGTACTTCTGCATGGGAACCTAATTATGGTAGCTATATATGGCCGTTCCCAGCAACAAATAAAAATCAAAAAGGAAAATGGTCAGCGGCTACATGATTGAGAAACATTTACAATAAGAATCAATATAGATATGCAGGTTTGTCTCCGATATATTGTTCGAAATAAATTCTGATATTGAATGATGCAGATCCGTTATGTATGGATTGGATCGGGACTGGAAGGCCTCCGAGAACCTCGTTGAAGCGACTCCAAAAGAAGCCCATCAATATTCCTGAACCATTCGTCGTCCTGTAATGGCCTCGACGCTCCAAACTGAGAAGACATCAGTATGATGAAGATGATCAGTACAGCTGTGAAGAGGATATTCCTGAAATAGAAAGCCATGGGAAATACTTTGGATGCAAAATGAGAAAGATTGTGATCGGTGATATATGGATGGTGATATGGATGCATGGTGGAAGGAGAGGTTACCTTATATATATATATATATATATATAGGCAAACACGTATATGGGGTTGAAAAATGAACTCGTTTAGCTAGCTTGACTACGGATGGGTTTGAAAGTTGAAAATTATTACAATTATATTGAACGAATCAAATTAAATAAAGTAACTTGGACGCCAAACACTCACCCACAAAGTGCTCCTTAACAATTTCTTTTTATTGATATTATTTATAATTAAATTGTGTGTAGTGTGTATGCCCTTTTCTATGTGGGTTATTTTTTTATGTGAAATATCGTCGTCAAAACTGAAAAGCACCAATATATGAAGAAATTAATGCAATCAACGTCAACTTCATCAACTCATGATATCACCCGTGACCATGGCTACCAAAAATCTAATGCTACCAAGAGCTATGGTTATATCATATTAATTTGGTAAGCCCTGATGATAGCACAATGTAAAAGGACAAAAATGCATGATTATGGTCTGTCTATTGTTATATAAGTATCCTTTTATAACGATAATGGAATACAAGACACTTTTTTTTGGTTCCCCACAGATGTAACATGTCGGTATAAATTAATAAAGATTTGGACATGCATTAAGCTATAGTAGTAGCACACAAATTAATATAGTTTTGGGATCTATAGTTGATCATTGGTCACTAAAAGTGTCATATGTTTTTTATAAATATAGTAAGTTTTGAAAGTGAAGAAGTGTTATTTTTATTATTTTAAAGTATAATAAAAAATTATTACAATTTATTGCCATGTTTAAAATTATTTAAAAAATGATAAAATTGATATACACTTTAGTGATTTTAGTCTGTATGTATATGCCAAACGCCATATATCCTATTTTGTAGTAATACGGTTATTCTTAACTAGCATTATTTGCTCTTGCTCAAGTATTATTATAAGAATTAATTTTTATTGATTTTACCAGATATAGCTACTAGATTAAAAGAAAGAACTATACTTACTTTTCATGTCAAATTTTATAAAACTCAAATAATTATAAGTATGCAACTACTATACGTCAAATTTCGGTTGATGTCTGAATTTTGAGAATGATATTCATAATGAGAACTTCTGATTTAATGATAAATATTGGCGAAAAATATATCATAAAGAATTTTGTAAGTATTGACACAGTGTCAATAGATCCACATATTGTCTCTATTAGCTTTGTGTTGGTATTGACCATGTTAATTTCTTAATTTTACGAATTTAGTATACCTTTGCTCTTAAATTCTTGATCTTCTGATTGTATATCATGGTTGCCTTTTTAGTAAGAATTGACCTTTGTTTTCTTAAAGTTTTGATTTCCATTATTATTTTTAGATTTGAGTATTTTAACTTTGCATTTTACTAGTAATAGTTGTTTTTGTATGCTTTTATAGGGTTGATCTTGAAAGGATAAAATGCTCAAGAAAGGGAGATCAGATTCGATTCCTATTGCAAAAGAATGCTTGCTGCAGAGTTTTCCTCTTTAAGTGAAGACTTCTACGTTGAAGCGAGAGCGTTCTTGCTGTAGTAAGAATTTCTCCGCTGCAGCGAGATAGAATAGTAAAAGTTACAAATTTTGCACTATAAATAAGTCTTTTAAAGGCTTTCCAAAGGATTCTGAGCTAGGGATAAAGGGAGGTGCCATTTTTGACCTAAGGAGTAGAGGGACCTGACTTTGGAACACCTCTGAAGCTGATTTTCACTATCCCCATATAAGATTCATGGATGAGCTAGAGATCCTGGAAAGGGGTCACCAGCGACTAGTTCTATGGCAATGGCAGTGTGAACAGAGCACCCATAGAGGAAAAAAAAAAGGAATCGCATGACTAAAGGTAGAAAAATAGAGCTCCGTTAACCTAGCTTTGATACTATATAGAAAATCATAGATCTAAATGATCTGATATTATTCTCAGAATTGATAGATGATACAAAGGGTGATTACAATCTAATATATTGACTACCTACCTCCTAATTAAGGAATAAAAGGGAATAAAACTACACAAACCAAATCTTTCTTAATAAATAAAATTGCACTAATCAAGGAATAATTATCTCCTAATTATATCACACAAGAAGCCTGAAGATAATAACTCCTAACTGAATGAAAATGAAATATACTCTTTTTGGAGTTCAAGTCTTTTCCTTTTGCTTGTGATTTATGTTATTAGCACTGTTAAAATGGATCGGCAGAAAACAGACCTGACCTATTTTTGGACGAGTTTGGAATCTAATGTTTAAGCTCGTCTATGCTAGCCTGCGGGCCAAGCTTTTTTTTTTGTCTTTCTTAAATTTTTTATACTTAAATAATATAATATTAAAATTATTTTAGTGAAAAAAATTTAAATATGAAACTTTATTTGATTTTATTTCTCTGGCCCTCTTTTTCCTTTCATAATAAACAAATAAGTATGAAACTTGTATGATAAGTGTGAATGTGATGTATCAGTTGATGAAACACATAAGGGGGATGGTGGATGAAAAAGAAGAGAAAAGAATGGGGGCGATGGATCCCTCATATATCAAGATGGGTGGCAAAATGAATCACAGATATATATGGGCTCCCTCACTAGCCCTCCTTGCACTGAAGGTGTCATTCATATGGACCATCAATGAAAAGGTCGGTCATCAATAAATTTTTATATTTAAATAACTTTAATTTTTATATTTTTAAAATTAATTATATTATATTTAAATTTAAAAATTCTATATTTATTTTTAAAAAATTATAAAATTTTCATATCCAAATTTATTATAATCATTTAATATAATAATGTGATAAAGTAAGGTTATTTATATATTAAATAATATAATATAATTATATAAAAATTTAATAATTTTTTTAAAAAAGCGGGCCGACTTAGGCCAATTTTTTAACAGACACAAATTTAAATATCTAAATTTGCTCAAATATACTTGACCCGCGGGCTAAAGTCTGTTTCGATAGTGTTATATGTTATGTGTTTATTATTTAAGGTACAGAGTATAGCAACCAAATAAGTAGGTGTGCCCACATCATGAAAGATTTATGTGGATATGTCTGATAAATTTTCATTAAATCTCACTCCCATTAATTTCTGAAACCTTTACATCACTATTTGTTTTCTATTTAATCAGGTCCACAAATTTTCATTTTTTTTTTTTGACAGTTGATACAGAATGCAAAGAATTTATATATCTGAGCTGAGCTTTGGATAGAGTTTGGTAGAACATGAGCTTCGGTGACATGGATGGTGTAAAGAGATTGTAGAGTTGACTTTAATTAATTTATTAGTGTGGGCAATATATGTCTTTGGTCTATACTATGTGGGTTTAGAAATCTATGAACTAGCTAGTTAACTTGACTGTGCATGGTTTGAAAGTTGAAATTGAACAAATCAAATGCAAGTAACTTGGACCAAACATCCATCACAATGTGCATTTGGGAAATGAGTTATATTTGTTACTTCATATAAGAATTAAGTTTACAAACGAGTAATATATACCCATATTATGCAATATAAGGTTTCAGCACGACCAAGGAATCGTCATATATATATATATATATATATATGCATGATTTTCTTTCTCTTTTTTTTATGGAAAAGAAAATTTCTTTTTTCACATTGAATAAGTTAGGAGCCCATTTTATTTATATCCTCCACTCCAAAAAAGAAAAAAAGTGATAAGGAATGAAAAAAAAAACTGTTGAAATTCCGGATCAAAATTCAAAAGTGGTGCAAGTCATGATATGAATCTTGTTAGTTTTCAACATGGCTATGTACATAAGAACGTGACCGTACTTTCTTAGCATAACAAACATTCCGCGTTTCAGCCCAATAAGGATTTTTTCCATTTGACTTTGTATTTGTCCGAGTCAGACATCATGACGAGTGATGGATAGATAAATAGATTTTGTCTCTTGTTACTTAAAAATAAAATTTCATATCAAATTAAATAAGGCAATATCCAAGATAAAAAATTTATAGTAAAAATTCAGAAAATAACAATAAACTATTATTAATTAATCTAATATTTATTTATATTAAATTTATAAAATATTAATATATTGATATTTTTATTAAAATTAATTGATTTATAATATTAATTTTTTATTACCTATTATAAAATGAACAAAATTAAAAAAATTTGAGTTGGACTTTTAAACCGGTTTATTTAATTTAATATCAATTCTTATCTAATTCAATCAATTTTTAGCTTCAATCACTCACTGATTTTAGTGATTATTAACTCCGAATTAGTCCTCTAGTTGGTTTTCAGGCCAACCGGCCATTCGATCCGGTTTTGACAACATGGTAATAAGTAAATATTATAAAATCACCTTGGACTAAAGAATTAATCTCCATGTTTAATTAGAGAAAGATCTGTGACGCATTCATCTTGTCAAATCGCTCTTTAAGGTCTTGGCAAACAGCATATGCATTAGAGGAATATACAATTCTTAAAAACAACTCCTTTGAGACAAAATTCAATATCCAAGATAGTACTACTGCATTACATCTCTTCCATTGATCATGAAGTTGTGGATCTTGATCTTCTTTTAACTTTCACAAATTAAAGCCTATCATATTTTTTTGCTAAAAGAGCAGTTCTCATAGCACGACTCCACACTGCATACTTGTTAGATCCAATCAACAAATGAGATATAAGGACAGTATTTTGATTTTTGAGTATCTGATGGATGCAGATATGATGGATGATTAAAATCCATTGTAGAAAATTGAGACGAAGAAGTTTGAGTTGATCAATTACTGCAGCAAGATATGAAGTAGTGTTCATGACAAATTATTTGCGCTTGAGCGTGTAACCTGACCGCTTGGGCGCCAAAGAGAGAAGAAAACTGGCACTCTCGGGCTGTCGTGCGCTCTAGCGGAGAAGTTGAACTCTTGAGCAGTGATTCGCAAAGCTCCAGTCTTGCAAGATAATCTGATACAGAGTTGATCGAAACCCACTTGAATGATGAATGCAGAGATGGTTGAGAAAGATGTAATGCGAACTGATCATATGGCACCAAGAGAGAGAGGTAAACTGCATCTCCAGATTCAAGACCAATCGCGTGAATAAAAAACGATTATGAGAAAAAGAGGGGTGAATTGAAGAAAATCAAATCGCATGCAGAGCTAAATCTTGATATTGATTCTCAGCTCTGATACCATGTTGAAATCAGAGAGAATGAGAGAAAATAAAAAATTCGGAGACATGAAAAAGAAGTTTGCTATCTGTGTATAATTCCATTCAGAATACAGTGTACTTATACATGTGTTGTTTTTTAACTTGCTAATTAACTGACAGTTACAACAACAAATTCTATTTCTAACTAATCCTAAACGTACCAGAAAGAACCAGCAGACGTGGTAGCTAGTTATCAAATAATGTCAAAATTCAAAACACCTTGACGTATAAGTAAATGACGAAAAAAAGAAAGAAAGAAAATACATTCATATATATGTAGAAATAGCACTTCGGGACTGGATCTTGATGAATTGTGAGATTGCAGAATCAAACAAATTAATTAGGCAGAATATTCAAGAGAAGGGGGTGAACGATGCAGAGCGTTGCCGGCGACGTTCATGTCATTGAAGGCGCAGCAGCAGCTTCCTTTTTGTCCTTTAGGAATGGTGGTACATGGGTTTGGACGTGAACCCGGAACTCCACCTCTCTGCAGGGACTGCAACACAAGGCCCTCATGATAATCATGCAATGGCCTCATCATCACTCCAACTTCCACACAACCTAACAACACCATTGCTGTCATCATAACGATGAACAAGCTCCTCTTCTTCATCCCCACAAGACTCATCTTTTCAATATCAAGTGTGTACTACTATATATGATTATATTTGCTTTTGGTAGAAGCTGGATATTGAGAGATTTATATGAGAAAATGAATCTAATCTGTTTGTTTCTGTTGAGTTGGGTGAGTATGCTGCTTGCAGGATTAATGCCTACTTATAGGAGAAATTTTAGCTACATTCCTTTTTCTTGTCTAGAATTCTACATTAATATTGTTGCGTTAAATTAAACTTTGAATTAAGGAATTACCAGGAAATTCTGAAGATATGACTGAGAAGATTGAATGGGGTTGGAATGCGTAAAAGGAAAGACTCGTAAATGGAACGGCAAAACTGGTTATGTGACTGATGAGATTCAAATGGTGAGGAAGGAAGGAAATTAAGGAAAGACGAAAGAGTGAATAGACGACCCTAAACCCACCGTCTTATGTAGGAATCTTCAAAGCAAAAGCAAGTTAATTTTGTCATTGAAGGTTTCTTACATGACACATTAATTGAAATATTTAACCCGTGAAAAATGAGCAGAGGTTCATTTGTCATGTTCTCCCACAAGGACATCATAGTCTGTTTTGACTTTCCACATTGGACGACAATTTTTTTTTTAAATGCTAAATATTGTTTTCAAATTGCCCCACCCAATGCCTTCTAAATAGATTTACGGATCTTTTGCTAACCAACATCGGGTTGAGTGACTTTGAACTATTTGATCAAGTATCACATTGTAATTATGCTCAATCAGACAGTCCACACTAACTCTACATAGTATTGAGTCAATCAGGAGATTCTAGTTTTTTAAATAGACATCATTTTAAATTTAATTCTTACATTATTCTAACTTTTCCAGTTAAAAAAATTGCTTCATAAAATGATTACAATTTGAAAAATGACTACAATAACAACAACAACAACAGCCTTATCCCACTAGGTGGGGTCGGCTACATGGATCGCCCGACGCCATTGAGCTCTATCAATGACTAACTCTTTAGGGATCTCATTTACCAGAAGATCCCTCTCAATAACCTCTTTAAGTGTTCTTCTTGGTCTTCATAGACCTTTTTTCACAGGGCTCCAAACCATCTGCTAAACTCTCTTTACTGACGCTTCTAATGGTCTTCTTTGAACATGTCCAAACCACCTTAAACGGTTTTCAGTTATTTTTTCCTCAATGGGTGCCACTCCAATTGTCCCTCGTATACGATTATTACGGATCATATCTCTTCTTGTATGACCACACATCCAACGCAACATCCTCATCTCCGCTACTCCAATTTTATGCTTTTGTTGTCCTTTCATCGCCTAACATTCGCTCCCATATAAAATCGCAGGTCTTATAGCAGTACGATAAAACTTTCCTTTGAGCTTATCCGGTACTTTCCGATCACAAACAACTCCTGATGCCATTCTCCACTTTAACCACTCAGCTTGTATCATATATGTCACATCACCAATAATTTCACCGTCATCTTGTATAACAGATCCCAGATACCTAAACTTTGACACTTGTGATACAACATTATCTCCAATTTTAACTTCCAACTCATTTCTAGCTTGTCGCTTGTTAAACTTACAATGCATATACTCTGTCTTACTCCTGCTCAGACGAAAACTCTTCGATTCCAAAGTAGCTCTCCATAACTCAAGTTTAACATTAATCTCTTCTCTTGACTCTGCTATGAGAACAACATCATCAGTAAAAAGCATGTATTTAGGAATTTCTTGAATATGTTTTGTCAGAACATCTAAAACCAAGTCAAACAAATAAGGGCTTAACGATGATCCCTGATGTAAGCCAATCTTAATAGGGAAGTCTCTAGTCTCCCTTCCAGACGTTCTCACACTAGTTGTAGCCCCTTACATATCTTTTATAACTCTAATATACGCAACCCGTACACCTTTCTGTTCCAAAGCTTTCCAGAGCACCTCTCTTGATACTCGATCATAAGCTTTTTCCAAATCAATAAACGTTATATGCAAGTTTTTTTGTTTGCTCCGATACTTTTCCATCAACCCTCTTTAGCAGATAAATAGCTTCCATAGTTGATCGCCCTGGCATAAATCTAAATTGGTTTTCCGAAATCCAAATTTGAAAAATGACTATTCATTATAAATTTAGAGTTACTAATATGTGTGCTTAATTATATCAAAAAATCAAAGTAATTACTATTTTGTTAAGTTATTGGGATACATTAGATAAATTAGTTTAATTTTAATAAAGTAATCATTTTTGTAAGATATTTATATTTTTTTATAAACCAATGTACAACCTGTTGGCTGTTACCCACACCTATCTCTTCATATTATGCTTGTAATAAAGGTTTAATTGTTCATGGTGAAAACGACAGCAAGGCAATGGACTTGTAAGTCAGTAATTAAGGGTGCTGCGTTTGTATGCAAAAATGTTAAATTATTTCTAAAATTATTTTATAAAAATGTCACATTCTCACATTTAGTATATGATTTTAAAAAAAATTCTCTCAAACAAAAATTCTGGTAATGTAACATTTTCAGAAATTAAACATTTTCACGAAATTTTCATTTCTTTATTTTTACTGGAAGAGGTGAGAATGATATATTCCCATGTAGGTAGAGATGTATTTTATAGAAGAAAATTACTATATATTCCCCTATGCCTTAACCCTAATTATCAAATCCTAATCTTTTTAATTATCAATAAATTAAATGAATAGGCTTGGAAAGAAAAATATTGTGTATTTAAAATTAGCCTAAACAAGTCAATCCGATTAATCTTCGATAACTAACATATATTTGGGGAACCAGTCCGCGGGTTAACCCAAAAAGAGAAAGAGACAGAGGGAGGATGCTCTTTTGTCTTCCCATGATCTAAATTTATTATGCAAGTCCTAATTTGTTTAGATGCCACTTGATTACTTCATGGTACTTTTAATTTTAATTTTATTGAAATCAATTTGAAAAAATAAAAATAACTAATAAATAATTGAGCTATTAAAATTTAAATTTCACTAGGATAATACTGCTTGAATATAGGTACAAAATGTGAGCACTTCTCTTAGAAAAAATTACTTCATAGTACTATTATTTTTAATTTTATTGAAATTAATCATGTAAAAATTAAAATAATTAATAAACAATTGTGCTATTAGAAAGTAAATTTCATTGGGATAATCATGTTTGAAGTATTATCATGTACCAAATGTAAGCACATCTCCTAATTAAAATTTAAACTTGAGTTCACCAATCTTATAAAAGATTAGCCCTTTTTACTATATCCAATTCCCGTTGATAATTGTGCTAGTAAATTGTAACTTTTGTTATAGTGCATGTTTTTTGTAATTTCATGGTCACTTGTTTGCTGGTTTTGTGGGTGGACAAAGATGAAGTGACACAATTCCACGATTATATATATAATAATAATAATGTGGTGAATATACATACTCGTATAGGATTAAGTATAGTGAGTTGATTTAGTATTTCTGTTATTGTTTATTTGGGGCTGTGGCCTAGTCTCTTTACCCAATAAAAAGGATAAATATTTTTATTCCTTAAAGTAGACATCTAGTTAACTATTTAATTAGTAACGGAAAAATAATTTAGAAATTAAATAGCGTATTGTAATTTTTTACAGATTAAATAGTTAATTTATGTATTTTTTTAAGGAATCAAATATAAAAATTATTATTTTTAATTCTTGACAAACATTTAATTAAAAATTAACATTAATAGAAGGCCATTGGGACCCTTTGAATGTTTGGTCTAATGACTTTCAATCATCTAGTGTTTTTTTTTAAAAAAAAATTAAAATTATCATTTCATGTTTATTATTGTACTTATAATTATTATTAATTTTTTTTAAAAATCGTTAAATAAATGAGAACTGTTGAATCAAATTGATCATACGACTCCTAATGGTCTACTGAGTGCAGGAAGCAATCTACTTCCAATTAACATACTACACCAAATAAATTACTAAGAGATAATGAAACTAATTAATGATGAGACTAACGAATTGATATTTTAGATGGACTAAATAGTTTATCCATATGTTTTTCAAAAACTAGAAAATATTTTTCTTAATAAAAAGGTGATGCATATTTATAACCAATGATGACTTACATTTTTCTTTCTATTTCAAGTAAAGAAGTTCACAATTCACAACTATTGCTATTAACTTGTAAGAATGAAAAATGAATAAAAGAATGTTTGCATTATAACACTGTTGCATGGGAACCCAACAATAGTTGCTATATATGGCCGTTCCCAGCAACAAATAAAAATCAAAAAAGAAAATGTTCAACGGCTACATTATTAAGAAGCATTTACAAGAAGAATCAATATATATGCAGGTTTGTCTCCGATTGTTCTAATAATTGAAAGAGAGTTGCATGAATAATACTTTCATTCATTGATTTAAAAAAGATAACAGAGCAACTGAAGCAACTAACTAATTTAACAGACTAACCAACTTAACTAACTAACAGTCACGAGTCAACTTGATTCTCATCAAAGAGACGTAATTGGGAGGGTGTGGTTAAAAGTAGCTAGATTATGGATGGATGGGATCGGGACTTGAAGGTGTCTGAGAACCTCGTGGAAGCGACTGCAAAAGAAGTCCATTATTAATATCCTTGTACCATTCCTCGTCTTGTAATGGCCTCGATGCTCCAAACTGAGAAGACATCAGTATAATGAAGATGATCAGTACAACTGTGAAGATAATATTCCTGAAACAGAAAGCCATGGGTTGCAAAATGAGACGGATTGTGATCAGTGAATATTGATGGCGATATGGATATATGCATGGTTGAAGGAGAGGTTACCATATATATAGTTACGCACAACCGTGTGTGGAGCATAAAAAATGAGCTCGTTTAGCTAGCTTGACTGCGCATGATTAATTTGATCGAGGGTTGAAAATTAAAACTATATATAATATTGAACGAATCAAATTAAACAACGTAACTTAAACGCCAAACATCCTCACCCACGAAGTGCTGCTTAGCAATTTCTTTTAATTTATTGCTATTAATTATAGTTAAATTGTTTAGTGTATGCCCTTTTCTATGTGGGTTACGTTTTATAATGTGAAATATAATCGTGAAAAGGACAGTTATTGCCCAATTTATGAAGAAATTAATGAAATCAACATCAACATCATCGACCCATGATATCATCCATGATGTACCAGAAATCTAAAGTTACCAAGCTATGGTAAGCCCTGAGGATAGCGCAATATAAAATGACAAAAAGGTGCCTGACGTCACGTGTGGTCTGCCTATTGTGAATTACTTAATTATCCTATAATAACGATATTGGAGTGCAAGACACATTTTTTTCGTTGCAAATGAACAAGTACGTCGGCGTTGCAACTCACAATCTATTTTTTATGTTCAAAACTTATTTTAAAATAAATTAATAAAGATTTGGCGTGCATTAAGCCGTTAGAATACAAATAAAGGTTTGGAATATTATAGTCACCAAGTGTCATCTATTGAAGTCTCATATTAACGAAGAGAATATATTAAAGGTTCTTTATATAAACTTAAACATTTCTTCCTAAATTATCTTTTGAAGTCAGTTAAGACTAAATATTATTTTTAATATAATTTCATAAATTTATGATACCTTCAAAATCACTATTAAGTCTATTTTTCTCCATTTAATCAGGTCTACAATTTTTTTTTCCTTTTGAGAGCTGAGCTAGAATGCAAAGAATTTATACATTTGACGTAAGTTTTGGATAGTTTGGTAGAAAAATGAACTTGTGTGACGTGGATGGAGGAATAGAAATTATAGAGTTGACTTTAATTTATTAGTGTTTGATAAGTGGGGGCAATATATATATGTCTTTGGTCTATACCACGTGGTTTAAAAAATCTATTATCAAGCTAATTAACTTGACTGTGCATGGTTTGAAAGTTGAAATTGATCAAATCAAATACAAGTAACTTGGACCAAACACCATACACGCAACAAAATGACAATGTGCATTTGGAAAACGAGTTATGTTCGTAATGTCATATTAGAATTAAGTTTGGAAACGGGTCATATATATCCATATTATGCTATATAAGGTTTCAACACGACCAAGGAATCGTTATATATATATATATATATATATATCGTTATATATATATATATATATATATATATAAGCATGATTTTCTTTTTCTTTTTTTTTTCCAGAAAAGAAAATTCCTTTTTCCACATTGAATAACTTAGGAGCCCGCCATTTAATTTGTATCCCCCACTCCAAAAAAGGAAAAATGAAAAAGAATGAAAAAAAAATGTTGAAATTCCGGACCAAAATTCAAAAGTGGTGCAAGTCATGATATGAATATTGTGAGTTTTCAACGTGGACATGTAGATAAGAACATGACCGTATTTTCCTAGTATAACAT
The DNA here is from genome assembly GCA_037074585.1 of Biancaea sappan. NCBI lineage: Eukaryota > Viridiplantae > Streptophyta > Magnoliopsida > Fabales > Fabaceae > Biancaea > Biancaea sappan. The sequence goes on along the minus strand of CM073496.1, from coordinate 47,172,634 downwards.
TCCGCGTTTCAAGGTTTCAGACCAAGAAGGGTTTTTGACTTTTTTGATTTGACTTTGTATATGCCCGCGTCAGACATCATTCTGACTGATAGATAGATACATAGATTTTGTCTCTTGTTACTTATTAGGAATTCAATTAATGCAAGTCTCGAATTCCCTCCACTTTCAGATAGACATGGAAATTTCAATTAATTAAAGGACGAGCTAATTAATTAATTGGAGAAAGGGCGAGACTTGGTATTGAAATTTGTGTTAGGCTTTAGTTAAATAAATTATTTTAATATTAAATAATTTTTTTATGTTTTAAAAGATAAAATTAATTTAAAAATTAAAAAAAATTATCTATAGTATCTAATATTTTTACAATTATATTTTTAATTAAAATATGACAAATGTATAATTCTTCAATTAAAATACGATAAATATATAATATTTAAAAAACAGTTATATATTTTTTACAACTTATTTTCAAAGAACTTTTTTACACATAATCTAATTAAAAGTCTAATTGTAAAGGTATAAGAAACAATAAAATATAACAAATGTATAGTTTTTCAATCAAAACACGATAAATGTATAATCTTTAAAAATAGTTATATATATTTTTACAACTCAATACTACATTATTAGTTTTTAAGAAACTTTTTACACATATTCTACTTAAAAATCTTATTGTAAATATATAAGGAACTATAGATAAATTTTTCAATACTTATAAAAAATAAGAAAATTTTATTTGATATCAAAATAATTTATTTAACTAAAACCCAACACAAATTTTAATGCCCACTAAATTTAAATCCTTCAGTTGGGAGCTCGGCCTCTACCCTGGAGAAATTAAAATGACATTTAATTTAGAGATAAGGATAAAAATGTACACTATTTCGGGACCAATGGAACTCATTTAAGTTTTTTTTTTTTTTGCCAGAAAACTCATTTAGAAAAGATTCAGGATTTGAAAGGGATGTGCGTTTTTCTTTCTTTTTTTGTTTTTGCTTAACATTTTCAGTGTTATTATGATTTATGAATTCTGCTTCTTAAATGGAAACATGATAGCCTTTAATATATGAATTTGTAAGAGCAATATATATATATATATATATATATATATATATATATATATATATATATATATATATATATATATATATATCCGTTGTGATTAATATAAATTCTTTCACCTTAATCTTTAGTAACTATGGGAGCATTAATTAATTGAGAAATTATATTCCTTTTTTTTTCCCCAAACTGTAAGGTCCTTCCCCCAATTTATAAAAAATCATAATCGATCCATCGATCTATTAACTAGACTCATTATTGTATAAATTAAATTAGAAATTTAAGAGCCTGTTTTGGATATTTTTTTTAATTCTAAAACAAGTTTTGTAAAATTGAACTAATTTTGAAAATTAAAAAAAATCTGTTTGGATAATTTGTTCTGTAATAATTTTAAAACTTCAAAAAATAAAATGAAAAATACATTTGGAAGATTTGTTTTTGAAAATAAGTTTAAAAATCATTTGATACAAAATTTTTCAATGTAATGTTGTGATAAATTCAACATAATAAAAATATAACAGCTATCTTTACTACAAAGTTAAGTATATTAATTGTTAAAGCTTAAACTACATTTTAATAAATTGGTTAAATGTATTATCAAACTTCATAAATTATTAAGAATGTATTTATGCAATAATTTAAAATAATTATAATTTTAATAAGATAAAATAAATTTGACGAAAATGAGTTAAAAAGTATCTACAAAATAAATTAAAAAAGAAGATAGATATAAAAAACAACAATTTCACAAAGATTAGATAAAAGCATGAGTTTAGAAGGTAGGAAATAAAATTACATTTATGTCCCCAACTACCGCTATATTTATTAAAATGGTTTTTTTTTAAAATTTCTTAGTGCAATTTTAACTGCTGCTACAAATATTTATTTATTTGTTTATTTATTTATTTTACAACAGATTATATTTACATAAATGACATTAGTGAATTTAAATAAATACAACAATGCTGCTGTGTTTTTTACTCTATTTTCAAAATAATTGTTTTTGAAACCTAAAACTTGTTTTTATTTTAACTATTTTTGAAATATATCTTTCATATTAATGACAAACAAGTTTTATTTTTTTAAAAAACAAAAAAGTATTGTTAAAAAGTGAAACCAAAACTGAATCCAATTACCTAAAGAAATATTTATATATTTAACACCCACATGAAATACTCAAAAAATATTATAATTATTAGAGTAAAGATGAGTATCAAATTAATTACATATATATATATATATATATATATATATATATATGTATGTATGTATTTCACTTAGCTAATACTTTTATTTACCTTTTAAAATATTTGTTTTTCAAAAGTTCTACATGTTTTATAATTTTTAATTAATGTATAAAAATTTAAACTGACAAAAAATTCAACTAGAATATTTTTATAAATACTATGTATTTGGTCTAATTAATGTATAAAATGCATGCATACTGCATTTTGGATATCATGTCTCTCCATTGCTATCAAGTATTCAAAGACTAAATTTTGTCCACTCAATCATTTCGGGCATCTACCATGCCCAAAATATTTATTATTGATCAAGCAAACGGCATATTTACTTTGGTTCAATTTGATATTATCAATTATCCAAAAACCTATGTGACAATTGCCAATCCTAACTCAATTATAAATTTGTGTCTATTTAGACAATAGAAATATTATTGCAATAAAAGATTAAAATATACTTGAGATCTCTATAATTTCATTGAAAAATTATTTTACTCCTTATAGTTTAAAAATAATAAATTTAGTCTCTGTAGTTTTTAAAATTATAAAATAAGTCTCTGAGATTAGTTTATGGTTAGTCAATCATTAGTAAACGTTGACTAGAATGTTGATGTCAGTATTAAAATCCATGTCAGTGTTGACTGTGTACCACTTATGCTGACATGGACTAGCCACGTAGACTCCCTTAAAAAAAAGGTTTTAGTTTATTTTCTTAAGTCTTTAATCAAATTTTTTTTATCCAATTTTTGATATAAACTCATCTTTTTCTTCATCTAGGTCCCTAGTTTAAGAATATATTTTTTCTTTGTCAAAATCATCCCTTACAAATTTTTTAGTTTTCACTTTAGTCCATGTTCTTCAATTTCATACTTTTTTCTCACAGTTTAGTCCTCCAAATCAGTCTATAATTTCATTTTTAGTCATGATTTAATCTATCATTTCTACCCAAAAATAATACAAGAAATGAATTAAAATTTAACTTTAAAAGCTTACCTTTTATTCACTTAGGTCATTGGTCAAAATTTTCCTTTTGTCCAATTTTTGATATAAACTAGTCTTCTATTTTATCTAGGTCCCTAGTTTAAGAATATTTTTTTGGTCAAAATCATCCCCTACAAACTTTTCAATTATTCACTTTAGTCTCTATTCTTCACTTTCATACTTTTTTCTCATGGTTTTGTCCTCTAAATTAGTCCATAATTTCATTTTTAGTGATAATATGATTAAATTTATCATTTCTACCCAAAAACAATACTAAATGAATAAAAAGTAAACTTTGAAACTTGAATTTTAATTCATTTCTTGTATTATTCTTTGGTATGAATGATAGATTGAAGCATATCATGACTAAAAATGAAATTATTGATTGATTTGGAGGACCAAATCATGAGAAAAAGGTATGAAAGCAAAGAACCACGACTAAAATGAACAAACTGAAAAGTTTGTAGGGGATGATTTTGACCAAAAAAAATTCTTAAACTAGGGACCTAGATGAAATAGAAGACTAGTTTATATCAAAAATTGGACAAAAGGAAAATTTTGACCAAGGACCTAAGTGAATAAAAGGTAAGCTTTGAAACTTGTATTTTAATTCATTTCTTACATTATTTTTTGGTAGAAATGATAGATTAAATCATATCATGAATAAAAATGAAATTATAGACTGATTTGAAGAACCAAATTGTGAGAAAAAAATATGAAAGTGAAGAATAGGAATTAAAGTGAACAAACTGAAAGGCTTGTAGGGGATACTTTGACAAATAAAAAATATATTCTTAAACTAGGAACCTAGACGAAGTAGAAGACGAGTTTATATTAAAAATTAGACAAGAAAAAATTTTGACCAAGGATCTAAGTGAATAAACTGAAACTTTTTTTTAGGGAGTCTACGTGGCTAGTTCACGTCAGCATAAGTGGTACACAATTAGCGCTGACATGGATTTTAATACTGACAATAGTATCTCAGACAACGTTAACTAATTGTTGACTAACCAAAAACTAACCCCAGAGACTTATTTTATGGTTTTGAAAATTACAGGGATTAAATTCATTATCTTCAAACTATAGGGACTAAAATCGTTCTTCAATGAAATTATAAGGACCTCAAATATATTTTAACCGCAATAAAATTAGTAGAACCAGATGAAATGGGGTCTTTCCATAGAATTATAATTCTCCCTTTAATTATGATAATATAAAGCCCAAGTCCAAGCTTTCATCAGTGTCTGCATTTTGTTCTTGATTAACTTAATATCATGGAATGTACATGCAAATAAGGTGATATCTCATACATATATATATATATATATATATATATATATATATATATATATAGAACAGTCAATCAATGACGAGAGATATTAATGGGATTGTTATCAAAAATTTGTTTATTATAGTTCATTCATTATTTGTCATCAAACGCATCACAAAAAGAAACTGACGTGGTAGCTACTTATTAAGTAATGTCAAGGTTCGCAACACCTTGACGTATAAGCAAATGATGGATTGTGAGATTGCAGAATCAAACAAATTAGGCAAAATCATGAGAAGAGGGTGGACGATGCAGAGCTTTGCCGGCGACGTTCATGCCATTGAGGACGCAGGTTCCATTGCTTCCTTTAGGAATGGTGGTACATGGGTTTGGACCTGAACCCGGAACTCCACCTCTCTGCAGGGACTGCAAAACAAGGCCCTCGGGATCATCATGCAATGGCCTCATCATCACTCCAACTTCCACACAACCTAACAACACCATTGCTGTCATCATAACAATGAACAAGCTCCTCTTCTTCATCCCCACAAAACTCGTCTTTTGAATATCTTGTGTGTATACTAATATATGATTATATGTACTTTTGGTAGAAGCTGGATATTGAGAGATTTATATGACAAAATGAATCTAACCTGTTTGTTTGTGTTGAGTTGGTGAGGATGCTGCTTGCAGGATTAATGCCTACTTATAGGAGAAAGTTTAGCTACATTTTCTTTTTTCTTGTCAAAATTTTACGTACATTGTTTCGTTTAAACTTTGAATTAAGGTCTTACCGGGAAGTTCTGAACATATGACTGAGCTGGCGCTGGGACTTGGAAGATTGAATTGAATGGGGTTGGTTGGAGTATGTACGAAAGACCCGTAAATAGAACGGCAAAATTGGTCATGTGATTGATGAGATTCAAATGGCGAGGAAGGAAGCCAATTAATTAATTAACGACGAAAGAGTGAAATATAGACGACCCGAGCCACTGTCTATGAAGGAATCTTCAGAGAAAAATCAATTTAATTAGTTATCATCCAAAGTTTCTTACATGACACATTAATTGAAATATTTAACTCTTAATTAATTGATGAAAAGTAAGCGGTGATTCATTTAGTCATATTCTCCCCCAGAGACGTCATAGCTTAGTCTGTTTTCACTTTCCACATTGGACGGCAGTTTTTTGTTTTGTTTTTTTAACGTTAAATTGGGAATCAGATCTGTTCCTGCGGGCAAAAGCTCAAAGGAAATGATTTTCATCCATCATTTTTTTAAAAATTTTTTTATAGGTATTAACTGATTCAATAATAATTGTAAATATAATAATAAACATGAAATAATAATTTTAATTTTTTTTAAAAAATAAATAAATAGGAACTAATAAACCAATTTTGATCCAATGAAACTGCTACGTGTAGGGACAGATCTGATTTTGTTAAATTGCACCATGCATGTTGCAGAATGCGTACGATGCTTTTAGGATAGGGCTTATTTTAATTTAATTTTTACATTTTTTTAAAAATTTTCATTTAAATAATTGTTTTAGAAAATAAATTATATTTTGAAAATTGATTATTCATTATAAATTTTGAGTTACTAAAAGGTGAGAATATATCCAGCTATCTAAGTAATTACTATATTTTTAAGTATCGGAAATGTATTATATAAATTAGTTTAATTTTAATAAGATAATCATTATTGTAAGATATTTATAATTTTTTTTCTAAAACCAATGTACAACCTGTTGCCTAAACCTACATGTAAATTTTCTAATCATATAGGTATTATTTGCTGTACTGCTAACTCTTCATATTACATTATTATTGTTGAAGTTTGATGTTTGCTGTAGTTAATTGTTTGGTTGTCTTCAGGTTACTGTGTTTTGTTGTACTGATAGGTTGGGACGACGTCGTTTTGTTTAGTTGTAGACGTCATTGTTTTAGTTTTGTGTGTTACTTCGGTATTAGACACTATATAATGTGTATGCCTTTGTCCTTGAACGGTAATAATACACAGAATCATTTTCGTACTCGTGTAATGGTATCAAAGCGTGATTACAAAAGAAGATAGAGTAACCTTGTTTTCATTTTAGAGTTCTTTCCCTCTCAAGATTTACTTTTCAATAGAAGATTTCAGACATGTTTGGAGAATCTGTTTGGCCAATTGCATCGACCAGGCAATCGGCTTCACAAAACATCGATGACCCTATGATCGTACAGCATTCAGACAATCCCAACATGATCTTGGTAAGAATGCTGTTCAATGCTACAAATTATCTCATCTGGAGTAGATCCATCATACATGCGCTCGATGGAAGAACAAACTCGAGTTCATTAATGGAACTTTAATTGAACCCGAGCAAGAATCAGAACGAAGCAAATGGAGAAGGGTAGATCAGATGGTAAGTTCATGGATACTTAATTCCATGCAAAAAGAGATTGTGGAAAGTTTTGTCTACTGCACTTCTACTAGGAAGCTATGGTTAGAGCTTGAGGAACAATTTGGGGTCAACAACGGGACCCAAATTTACCTATTACAGAGACAGATAGCATCGACCAGACAAGGGAAAGATTCAGTCGTCAGGTATTTCAATCGGATGATAAAATATGGGAAGAACTAAACGTGTTACAATTGATCTCGACTTGTACATGTGGTGCTGTGGACAAATGCAAATGCAAAATAATCAGTTTGATGAATGACTTGGTCTTGCGGAACAGACATATCTAAATTTTAATGGGTTTGAATGAGATATATGATTCAACTCATTCTCAAATACTGATATTGGACCCTCTGCTGCCTGTAAACAAGGCCTATTCGATAGTACTACAGATAAAAAGACAGAGGGCAGTGCAAGATGATTTGAGTAGTAACGATGAATCTAGTGTAATGATGGCTAAATCATGGCAGCAAGGAAATTTTAAGCCAAATACAACTAAAAGAAATAAAAAAAAGGGATGATAAAGACAAGGTATGTGAACATTGTAAAGTTTCTGAGCACACCAAAGATACATGTTTCAAGATTCACGGTTACCTAGACTAGTACAAACAATTGAACAAGGATAGAACGTAGTACTTCAGGAAAGAATCAGGTAAATATGGCTAATACTCTTTTTGATGAAGGAGGGAAACAAGGGAAGAATGAAGACATTGTAGGATGGACAGCAGGAATTTCAGATTTTATTCAGCAAAAATTGTCAAGAATCAGTGAGAAGTAAAATGACAAAGAGCAAGTGAATTTCTTTGAAGCAGAAAATTATGCTAGTAATGTTGAAGATCATAAAGATGCTGAAAATTATGACCCTTCCAGGTTCTGGATCTTAGATACCAGAGCCACTAATCATATTTGCATTTTCTAAGTGCTTTTTCTCCCATCTTAAACCTTCGCATTCACAAACTCTTATTCATATGCCGAGTGGTAACACAAAAACTATTTCCTTCTATGGTGACATACATGTTCATGAAAGGCTTCATCTTAAGAATGTTTTTTATGTCCCTAGTTTTAAATATAATCTCCTATCTGTCAGTAAGATAACTCTCAATAATGGCTTGAAACTTATCTGACTCCTTTTCCTATACCTTGCAGGACCTAAAGACTAGTGAAGTCTTGGCTATGGGAAAACTACAAGTTCAACTATACTTATGGGATATGCAATCATTCATCTCAAAAAATAAACAAGCTGGGAGTAGTCAAACTTCAATGGTAACTTCTGTGAATTCATGTATGACTAGGAAAGATATGTCACTGTGGCATTACAGGATGGGACATCCATCAAATATTGTATTGAAACATTTACCATTCTAAAATAAAGAAGAGGACATGAACTTTAATTGTGATGTTTGTCATATGGCTAAACAGACTGTTCAACCTTTTCCTAACAATCTAACCAGATTAGAAAATGTTTTTGATTTAATTCATGGAGATATTTGGGGACCTTACAAGGTCAGAAGTAGTACTGAAGCACACTATATTTTAACTCTTGTTGATGACCATAGTAGGGCTGTATGGACTTTTTTTGCTAAGAGACATGGGACAAGTGGGAGAAGTTTTAAAGAAATTTTTGCTAATGGTTGAGAACTGATGAGTCCTCTATTTTGGTTAATTTTGGTTGCTTCTTTAGGGCTTTTTCCTCTCCTTTGTCCGTTTTTGTTATCCTTTTCCTTGCTTTGTCCTTCATTTTTGCTTTCCTCTTTGTACATAGTTGTTGCTTTGCTTTATCTTATTTTAGTTTTTTTCCTTGCCTTTTTACGCCTTTTTGTTGTACATTCTAGTAGGCTTTCCATTCTGGTCTGGAACATGGAGAATCTGAGGTTCTGCTGCACATCTGATGGCTGGCGCCCAGGCGCCACGTAGGGCGCCTGGAGGCGCCAACCCCTCAACTCTCTGCCAAAGAGTCAGAACGTGGCGCCCAGGCGCTACCCAGGGCGCCCAGGCGCCACTCCTTGTTTCCAGCTGTTTTGGGCGCCAGCCCCCTTTTTCCTTTTTTTCTGCTTGGCGCCTAGGCGCCACACGTGGCGCCTAGGCGCCCCGGTTCTGCACCTGCGAGCTTTCTTGTATATATTGCTCTTTTGCAGATGTTTTGAGGATCTGGAGGTTGGAGGGCAAGGGAGCTCTGCTAGGGCAAGGATGGAGGAGCTGGGAGACCTCTTCTCTACTGAGTTTGAAGCTTTTCTTCCTTTTTCTCCTTCCTCTTGATCATATTTTGTTGTGTATTTGTTATGTATTTCTTCCTCTTGTTATAAACTCTAGGGTTAGGGGATTGATGTATATTCACTATCTATGAAGCTTTGTTGTTGGATGCTTAAATACAATTGCTTTTCTGATTATTGGAGTAGTTTTTATTGGTTTAACTGGTTTTAGGTGATTGTGATCATTTCACTTAGATGAATTTGGGGTTTGTATTAATGCTAGACATAGCTTGATATAAACATGCCCTTGTAATTTCTACCGTGAATCGGGTTAGTCTAGACATAGATAATCTTGTTTGCGTGGTCATATGAGTTCTTGAACTTAAACTCCGAACCAATTAATTGGACTAAGACATTAGCTAATTATTTTGGCTAGGAAGATTTGCTCACCAAGACATTGGGTTCAAATATTTTCGTGAACTCGACCAACATTAAATGGAATCTGTGAATGTATCTAAGCATCCTTTAACGATTCAAAGATTGGTTTGTCTATGAATTAATCGGATTAGGAGTTAAGAAAGTCAATCCCCTACCCGTTGTGTTTTGGCGTAGTTCTTCGTTTAGTGTTTAGTTAATTCCTTGTTGTTAGTTTAGTTTATTTTCGGTTTATCTTTACATTTTTCCTCTGTCCAAATATAACTTGATCTAGTGAAATTGGTAATTGTTAAAGTCAATCCCTGAGGACGATAACTTTTTCTTATCACTTTACTACCTGTGCGACCCGATACACTTGTTGGGAAATAGCGTATCAAGTTTTTGGCGCCGTTGCCGGGGATTGACGGTGTTGACAATATTAAGAGTAACTAGTAGGGTTGTAGTTTGGACTTTGCCTTTTTCTGTACATACTTATACTGTAAATTTTACTCTTATACTTGTACATGCTTTTGCTTTTGTTTAAATTTTCTTTCTTACTTTTCACTGGTTTATGCAAGGTATCACCGACTCAAGCTCATTAGTATTCTACCCGGAAATTGGAAGGTCGGTTCGCATAGTCCAAATACAAGCTTTACACGCTATATGAGCCTAACAAGCTCAACCTGCAACTAAGGCAGAAAACAATCAAAGCCTACCTGCTCATCCTCCTATGAAAACTCTCATGGATTGCAAAATCTCTTCTGTGGAGGGATGTGGTGCCGGCATAGCTAAACAAACCGGGTAAAGTCTAGCTAAGGACTATAAACTTAGCGCTCTTGGGAGGCAACCCAAGTTTCTTTCCATTTTATCTTTTTAATTTCGCTTTTAGTTTTATTTGCTGCTTTAATTATTGTTCTGTTTAGTTCCTTGTATTTATTTTCCGCATTTTTATTCTGAGTGCCTTTGTGATGGTTTAATTCTGTGCATAGCTTTCCTTTTTGAACCCCGCTCCCTACTGGTTTGTTATTGAGGATAATATGTTGTTTAGGTTTGGGGGGAGAAGATTTTACTGTTATTATTGCTCTTGGATGCTTAGCTACCATCTTCAATGAATCTAGGGTTTGTATTAATGCTTGTCTTAGCCTTAATATAGACATGCCTCGGTAATCTCTTCTGTAATTCGGGTTAAGAAGATTGTTTTTAGGGTGATACATCTAAATCTTCTTTTCAAAAGGAATGTCTCTGTTTTTGTTGACCATCATATCTTTGGATTTTTCTTAATAGATTGAAATGTGCTTTACAAGTTTTATATTATTCTATTTTCAATTAATTCTTTACATAGTCATCTTGTTTAAAATTTAACTTAAATTTGGTTTTTCAGAATTTCTAGATTTATTTGAGAAATCTCAAGCTTTTTAATTAAAAGTTGTCGACCCTCTCAACCTTCTTAAAGCACTCTTTCAAAATCTTGAAATTTTCTATCTCTTTTTATGACAACATTTTGCTCAATAAGGGACTGCTTTCTCTAAAAAAAAATGATGAGAAAAATAAAAAAAAAAGCAAAACAATTCTAATTAAATAAAATAGAAGTGTGATTTAAGTTGAGGAAGTGTAGTGTGGATTAGGCGCACAACACTTGTTCTAACCAATGAATTACATTTTCTTAGCAAATAAAGGTGATGGTCAAGGTGTTGTTGTGTGGTTTAGGCGCACGGGCAACTCTTTGTTCCTTAACCTCGTGATCTTTTCTTCTTGCATAGGTTGAGGGGGAGATGTGTGGATTAGGCGCACTGTCTTCACTTCGATCACTTTTTCTTAAAAATATCCCTTGTTTGAGAAGTTTTCCTTGAGAGCCGAGTTTGTTATGAAAAAGATATTTTCTTTTAAGTTTGCGGAGAGTAATTTGAGAAAGTGAGGGTGTTTGCAATTTGTCTTTAAAAACGCTTGGAAAAGTATCATGTTCATCTTTAAATTCTCAATTACTCAATGCCAAGTTTGGTTTTAAGAAGATGACTATGTGGAATTGAATTGATTTTGTTTAATGTTTTATGTTGTTGAGCACTTCCTCTCTATCTTGAAAAATCTGTTGGTTTTGTTTGGCATGGTTTTTAGGTTAGTGTTTTGCTTGAGGACAAGCAATAGTTTTGGTTTGGGGGAGTTGATGAGTCCTCTATTTTGGTTAATTTTGGTTGCTTCTTTAGGGCTTTTTCCTCTCCTTTGTCCGTTTTTGTTATCCTTTTCCTTGCTTTGTCCTTCATTTTTGCTTTCCTCTTTGTACATAGTTGTTGCTTTGCTTTATCTTATTTTAGTTTTTTTCCTTGCCTTTTTACGCCTTTTTGTTGTACATTCTAGTAGGCTTTCCATTCTGGTCTGGAACATGGAGAATCTGAGGTTCTGCTGCACATCTGATGGCTGGCGCCCAGGCGCCACGCAGGGCGCCTGGAGGCGCCAGCCCCTCAACTCTCTGCCAAAGAGTCAGAACGTGGCGCCCAGGCGCTACCCAGGGCGCCCAGGCGCCACTCCTTGTTTCCAGCTGTTTTGGGCTGGTGCCCAAGCGCCAGTCCCCTTTTTCCTTTTTTTCTGCTTGGCGCCTAGGCGCCCCGGTTCTGCACCTGCGAGCTTTCTTGTATATATTGCTCTTTTGCAGATGTTTTGAGGATCTGGAGGTTGGAGGGCAAGGGAGCTCTGCTAGGGCAAGGATGGAGGAGTTGGGAGACCTCTTCTCTACTGAGTTTGAAGCTTTTCTTCCTTTTTCTCCTTCCTCTTGATCATATTTTGTTGTGTATTTGTTATGTATTTCTTCCTCTTGTTATAAACTCTAGGGTTAGGGGATTGATGTATATTCACTATCTATGAAGCTTTGTTGTTGGATGCTTAAATACAATTGCTTTTCTGATTATTGGAGTAGTTTTTATTGGTTTAACTGGTTTTAGGTGATTGTGATCATTTCACTTAGATGAATTTGGGGTTTGTATTAATGCTAGACATAGCTTGATATAAATATGCCCTTGTAATTTCTACCGTGAATCGGGTTAGTCTAGACATAGATAATCTTGTTTGCGTGGTCATATGAGTTCTTGAACTTAAACTCCGAACCAATTAATTGGACTAAGACATTAGCTAATTATTTTGGCTAGGAAGATTTGCTCACCAAGACATTGGGTTCAAATATTTTCGTGAACTCGACCAACATTAAATGGAATCTGTGAATGTATCTAAGCATCCTTTAACGATTCAAAGATTGGTTTGTCTATGAATTAATCGGATTAGGAGTTAAGAAAGTCAATCCCCTACCCGTTGTGTTTTGGCGTAGTTCTTCGTTTAGTGTTTAGTTAATTCCTTGTTGTTAGTTTAGTTTATTTTCGGTTTATCTTTACATTTTTCCTCTGTCCAAATATAACTTGATCTAGTGAAATTGGTAATTGTTAAAGTCAATCCCTGAGGACGATAACTTTTTCTCATCACTTTACTACTTGTGCGACCCGATACACTTGTCGGGAAATAGCGCATCAAGAACCAGTTTAATAGAAGGGTTAAAAGAATAAAAACATATAATGGCACTGAGTTCTTAGGAGCAGGGGGTCAAACAACTCTTAAGGGAAGGGGCATTATACATCAAAGAAGTTGTGCCTATACACTCCAACAGAACAGGGTGGTCGAGAAGAGGCACAAATCTATACTACAATTGGCAAGAGCTCTGCTCTTCCATTCATCTATGCCAGTAAAATTCTGGGGTGATGTTGTCCTTTATTCCACTTTTCTGTTGAACATATTACCATCCATAGTAATTGGATGGAACAACCCATATTACATGCTATATAAGAGACATCCAGAGTATAAGGAGATAAAATGCTTTGGCTGTCTATGTTATTCCACCAATGTCAGACCAGGAAAGCCTCAAGAAGCAGAAGATGTGTTAATCTAGGCTTTTCACCTGGACAAAAAGGAAGCAAGCTTTATGATTTAGAAGAAAAAAAGATTATTGTTAGTAGAAATGTTATCTTCAATGAAGATTCCTTTCCTTTTAGAATGAAAGGTCAAGAAAGTGAAAATAATATTGAAGACTCCCATGTGCCTTTGCCCATTGTTACGCTTGAAGAAGAACAAGGACCAAATTTGGAGAGATAACTAGAATAACTCCAAGAACACGATATGCCACATGAAGACAGTGACATCAATGAAGAAATGAATTCACAGAAGCATAGCACTAGAAATCGAAAACCCCTAGCTTGGTTGAATGATTACATATGCCAGACTGAGGTAGACTCTCATAGCTAAGAAGACACTTATTTAACAGGTTCTAAAATTTATTCGCTTACTCCTTCTAAAATTACTAAGCCAAATACTTATCCTTTTATCATACTTAACCATTTTTTCTTCCCAGCACTTGTCCTTTATAGCTAATTTTTCGACTATTAAAGAGCCAACTAATTATGAACAAAGGGTGAAAAAATGGGAGAAGGCGATGCAAGATGAGATAAAAGCTCTAAAAGAAAATTGATATGGAGTATTTTTATATGCAATTTAGTCCCTATGTTAACCCCCTTGCCATTTTAATATTGCCAACTCTCTAAAGTTATTATGTTTTAGGATTATTTGGGTCTAAATTAATTATAGATTTGATTGCTTTAATTTTATTATTTTTTATGAGCTTAATTGATTAGATCCAAATTAATTCTATTTCTTAATTATAGATTTAAAGAATTAAAGAGTAAACTTGCTGACTTGGATGCCACATGGATGAATTTGATGACATGGCAGCTAAATGGAGTTGACTAGGGCTAATTGGATTAGTAGGGCCCACATTTCTACAATTTCCAACAAAAGCAAACAACAACCATAAAAAGAGCAACAGAAAATAGAACAACAGTAGAAGGCAGCATAAGCATGCATGTAACAGCGGAAGAAAAAGCAGAAAAACTATTGCAGAAACCAGAAAAGAAAGGGACAATATTATAGCAAGAGTTGACTTTGTTTTTCTCCAATGGTAGCAGCTTAAAGAAACATTCAGATGCCATTTGCCATCGTGAAAGAGATCTTTTTCTTCCATTTTTCTTTGTAATTCGTAGGTCTACCCCTTCTTATTTTCTTCTTTGTTTTGTTGTATTTTGGCCTCCATGTAAGGCTAAAAAGTGTTATAATTAGTCAAACATGAACTGGAGCTATGCATCTTGAATATTTGGCTCAATAACAGATAAGTTTTCTGGTTCTAACCTTATTTCATTTCTGTTCTGTATTTGCCTCTGGTTCTTCTGGCTATTTCTATTTTGTTATGACTGAGTAGACATAGGTTCAGTTTATGATTTTTTTTTGAGGTGTAATCTTGCTTTAACTGGTTGGCTTACCTTTGGTGATTATCAAGCATGATTTGTTTAGGGCTTAAACAAATTATATTAGGTTCTGATTATGATTCTGATATGATTCAGTCTTGGAAATTCTTCTAGGAATTTTAGTTGGAAATTGAATGGTATGATTAAATCGAAACAAACCAAGGATAAGATGATGATAGATGTAGACTATAGGGATTGAATGATTGATTACAAGTTTTGTGTTTTGTTGATCTGTTCTGTTCTGTCCTATTTATGTTTAGTATTCTATTAGCTTAATAGGTTTAATGTTCTGTTTTATGCGTTAATTGTGCAATCACCCCCCAGTGGTAATCAGTAAGTAATTAGGCTCTAATTAGGATAAATTAGTATTAGAACAATTAATTAGACAATTAGAAACGATGTTCCTTAAGAGAATACAATATGAGATGATCACTATATTGCAAGTTGTCATGAATTCAATTCTAGGTAACTCAGCGGTCATAATGGCTCAAATTAGAATTTTGGTACCATTGTCGAGGAGTCAATTTGTCTCTTAATCACCTAATTAGTTGTTCAATTGAGTCTTGCTTGATTTTAGGTTAATTGATATTGGCTGAAGTGATTTACAAGTTTTTTTTAATGTTACTAGATACTATTCATTTTTGGCAAAGTAACTCAGAATGACCTGAAAAATGGTAGTCCACTAAATTTCGACGTTCTGAGCAAGGCTCTTTAGGCAATTACATCGCTCGAGAGCCTCATGCTGTTTTTGCCAAATTCAATCATTTAAGCGCTCTTTTCTATTTTACAATGTTTTTCTTGATTTTTCTAATATATTGTAATTTTTGGTTTGATTTTTGTAGACCTTATTTTTGAGCTCTGTTTGTTGTTTTTGTGCCTCTAACTTGTGAAGGATTTTTCCAAACAAAAATTAGAATTTTATGAGATACTTCATTTTTGGGTGTTTTTCATAGGTTGAAGCAATACCAAAATTGCTTTTTTTTCTTTTCTTTTTTTATGTTTGTCTTTGTGTTTTCTTTGTAGATTTCATCTTTTTAGACTATATTGAGGTATGTCAAGATGAATTAACAAGTTTTGATCCAAAATTGGATAGACCTTTTTTATAGGCTAATAAGAATAATTGTGTTAGGAGTAGTGTAGTTGTTGTTATGTTGTAATTGTTGTTTTGTGTATAGGATAGAATTAGAGTTGCATTCTTGTTTTGAGGTTGCTTCTAGTGTGTCAGATTAGGACCTTGACCATTGATCCATATAGAATTGAGAATAGCTTAGATGAACTAGCATTCGTAGTGAGGTACCTAACACTTAGACAAGAATAACAAGAGCCACCACCCTTTCCTCCTCCCCCTCCTCCATTTGTGAGTGAAATAAATTCCTTACCTACATATGGGACAGACCAATATCCACAATTTCAAGAAAGTACAGAGTCCTATATAGGAAGTTTTCATGGCTTTAAGGAGTTTCAACAAGATCCTCAAGAGTATGACCTCTAGCCCACAACAAACCATCCTGAATTTGAAAATTTAAACCTAGGGTATGAGAGCTTATCCCATCCACTATATGAGCACAAAATTCGTCCTCTATACCTCTGTGATGTACCTCCTACAGCCACCCCTAAGGAGATCGAGTCAAGTTTGGAAGACTTGATTTAATAGTTGGCCACAAATACCCTGTAGTTCCAAGAGCGAATTAAGATGAACTTATAGAGCTTAGAATCTCAATTGGGCCAACTAGCTAGCACAGTTAATGAGTTGATCAATCAGAGGTTTGATAGTAACCTTCTCCACCCATGGCTGTCCCAGGAGCCAATGGCAGTGTCATTTTTTGAATGATGACACATAGACAAATAGTCTAGCCCTCCAACTTGAATTAGAGGAATTAGACAAGCTAGATGGGCAAAATAAGGAGTTTTCTTCCTCAAGTAGCACAAGTGTCATTAGTGAGTATAAGGAAGCTGATAAGGATGAGTTTCCTTTTGTCACGTCCCAAAATCTGAGCACGTGACTGGCACGGAAAGTGAATTTCATTTCACCTCCGTAAGCCTATTTTTTTTTCTCTTAAGCATCATACCATTCTTTTTCATGCAACCAAACCGAGTTCTCTATACAAACTACAATTATTCACATTACATCACTGAATGAACCTATCCGATTACAGAGATTTCTAGATTTATACAACTTAGAATAAGACTTAACTATTATACCTTTATCCTGAACAAATGAAAAGGTAATCATGGACTAAAGATCCATAATTCCTTGTTCCGATATTTACCTTCAGCTGTCAACTCTGAAAAAAAATATCAATAAGAGGGGTATGAGCAAACCACGTGCCCAGTGAGTAGATAACACAACACTATGACAAAAAAATATCATGCATCATAATGATAACATGCAGCAATCATACGTAAATCGATCATCATATGATATAATATTATTCAAAATACTTCACAACAATATCCAAGTAAATCAAATACATTTTAACATAATTCAAAATTCACAACAGCAATCGGTGAAATCAATTTCACACACATTTCCCGTACCAACCGGGTCGTCCAGAATACCTCTGGATCGTTGCCCGCGGCCCCCGCTGCATCCACCCTTATCGCTCCATTTATAATCTCCACCCTTATAACTTCACATAAATTTCTCCATGGGGTGCACCACCATGCATTTCCTTTCCAGTCAAACACAATCACAATCACATATAAAAACATCCTCAATCATAATCTTGAGCCACAACATAATCGATATGGTTCCAGCAACATAGCATGTATACAACATAACCCATAATATAGAACAATTATTCAACAATAACATACTTCAACTATCCGCATATGAATGAACTCAACAATCAGAGTATGATACATTTCAACTCAGTTCACATGCCATTCACAATCCATCATATAACCTCAATTCATGAGAAAATAAGAAAATATAATTATATACATCACCTGGCACGTTCCACAATTGTTTATGTCTCATCATCCCACATCATTCTCTTCAAACTTGGATATTCAACATATTTTCACTATGATGCAAAAAGTCAATAACAAAGATATTTAATCATAGCAAGTATTAACCCACTCACCTAGATTTCATGCTCTCAGCACTCCCACCTTGCACTTGACCATTCCTATTGTAACCAGATAAAAACCATCAGGGTTACGAAATAGAGAAATTTGCTACAACTACTCTCGACCTTCATCCACTTCTCAAATCATAACTCCTAACTGGTAATGAATATAAAGATGAAACTTATACCATTGGAAACAAGACTCAAAGAGCTTTTCAACGATATTAAAAAAAAAACTGATGCTACAGTAACGGTCAACGGTCAACGCAGCTACAGTAACGTTGACCGAGTCAACGCTACAGTAACGAGAAAATCTGGAAAAATTTTCTCGGTGAACTGTAATTCTGGGGAAAATTTTCGATGTTCTTCGTGTTCTTCATCCAAAAATCCAAAAATCATATCTAAAACAACATTTCTTTTGATTTCTTCCATGGGTTTTCATCCTTAATGTCTAAGGAGTGTTTTAACACCAAAACCCCCAATTTCTACCAACAATCCAAGCTCAAATCTCAAATTTTCATCAAGAACACTAACTTTTTTCAAATATCCAAATTCTACGAATTTCTCCTAGTTTTCTCCAAATTTCTTGTTCTAATAACATCATAAACCACCTAGGAATGTTTTAGATTAACATCCACACTTAAATTCATCCATTAAAATATTCTACAAAAATTTTGCAAAAATGATAACCAAGGATTTGATCTTGTAATAAGAGGAAGAAGAAGAAGAACATCAACTTACCAATTATCCTAACTTTCACAGCTTCCTTCCCAAAGCAAAAATTGCATGAATGATTGATGAAGAAATTCCTTTGCAAGCATAATCGAGAGAGAGAGAAAGTGAAGCTACGGGAGGGAGAATGAGAAAAAGAAAAGAATAAGGAGAAGTGTATACGCATGGGCCCCACCAATTTCTTTTTCGATAAAATCGCTCATAGCCACCTTAGCTTATAAGATTTGTTCACTTTAATCCCTCTCGATGTCTCAAATACCACTTTAACCTCGAATCAATCATCTCTTCGGTACCGGACTCATAATTCATTCTCATAAGCTTTATTCTTCCTCTCAAGTTCCTATTTGGTCATTTCTCAAAAGTAATCCATATTTTCTTTTCTTTTCACTTTAGTCCTTGAGAATTTGTAAAAATTTCCTAAATTAAAAATTAAAATTTCTATTCCCAGATTTTCTTCACTAATTCAAAAAGCAAATTTTTCACGTAATTAAATTTTTCACTAAACTTCAAAATAGGCTTTAAATATTCATATAAATTCTTGGGATATTACATTCTTCCCCCCTTAATAGAATTCGGTCCTCCGAATTCAAAACTCAAGATTGAAACAAATGCAGATATTTTGTCTATATCTCATTCTCTCTTCTGGAATTTTCACAATTAAGTACAAAATATAACAAGTTCAACATATTTTTATTTCTCAAGTTTCTTCAGTAAAAGAATTGCCTCAACAAAAAAAAAATCAAATACGAAAATTTTTATTTCTAATACATAAGTTACAGGCAACAAGCTGAACTTGATTTACAAAACAGATAATTTTAATACGTAAACATTAGATCAAACATCAGCTTTAGGTACAAACAAAAGAAAGAATAAATTAAGGACGAGGAGGCTTTTGAAATGCAGAAGGTGCTCCAGGTCTAGAAGAGGAAGGTGCTTCAGACCTTAAGGAGGAAGCTAATCATTGCAGCCTAGAAAGAGTTTCTGGAGGAAACGTCTGGGAAATTTGACGAAGTGCAGAAGTCACTCCATTCATACAGTCAATACATCTCGCTTGTTGGTCACGAAAATTTTGAGTTGCAAACATCGAATGTCTATCAACTCTATTCGCCAATTCCCTAAAATGACGATTCAAAAGCTTCTCTTGTTCTGCAAAGAGACGATTTATCAATCTCCCCTGGTCCTCAAAGTGGCGGTTTATCAATCTTTCCAAGTCCTCCATCTTTTGTCTCATAAGTGCAAGCTCATTATTAGAAGATGTTGCTGTGCTAACATCCTCTAGCTCTATTACATCCCTTTTTCTTTTCTTAGCCTCTGGTGACTCTTCCATGGATCTCTTATTCTTATAATTCTCCAGGCTAAGATTTAGATCCAGCTCTACCTTGCCAGCCTCAAAGTTTAAATTGAAAGATTTATTGCCGGCCATACTTTTCTGAGCTATAAAGGTTGTACAGAAGGAGAAGTTTGATGCTAGAAAACTTATAGATAATGAACTCTTAGTGTAGTGAGCAGCGTAATGGGGCATCCATTATATATAGACGAAATTTAGGGCTACAAAACCTTTACATCATACTCTAAAGATGGCCTGCAGACCTTATCCGACGCAATGCCAACGGTCTCTAATAAGCATGCCAGAAAATAACAAAATATAATCTAATACAAAAGATTTCCTCAAAAATTTCGGCTAACTTTTGACTCTTGCTCAAATTATTCAACTAATCGCCGCTTCAATTTATGACTTCTTAACTATGTATTTGTCTTATCCAATAATTCTAATCGAGATATTACTCCATGAACGGGTAGCTTCATACTAGCCTTATCTAGGTTTCTAATCCATGACTTTGCCCTAAGCTTACACATTTTCAAACATACATATTAAAATAAAAAAAATTTCTCACATTTACACATCAAGCGTTCCATAAAGTGAGAAAAATTTTTACCTTTCACTTGCCTCTACGAGCATATACGTATAAACATAGAGATATATCATTATCTATATATTTTCATCTATTCAAGTTCTTTTAAATTTCAGACTTCTCATTCTCTAAATGTATGTAGAATCATTACATATTATTCCTGGCCATAACAAATAGCCTTCACTCTCTATGCATGAATAACATACATACATATCATATGTATTTAGATACATATAATCACAGTATAATTCAATCAATCATGTATATTATACTCAACTGAAGGCTTTCAAGAACAACGCAATAAAGCAAAGAAATACATTTTAGTTCATCGTGAAAACATCTAAGATACTCTGTAATGGCTACATTGTCGACTTCTTTGAATTTCAGAAAATGCCAACGAGAGAAATGAAAAAAAAAAATCAAGTGTAAATCGGCCGCAAATCCACTGAATATTGACTTTCGTGGTTTTGCCATTAATGCGACGCGTTGTTGGTGTGCATACCTACCCTAGACTTCTAGCTTCCAGCTTGCAGAAATCCATAGGTTAAGCGTGTAGGGTGCGGCGAAGAGATATCTTCTTTGTCTCTAAGTTCAAATTTTTCCTCTATAAGAACTGCCCCATCGTTCTCAATTACCACACTACAAAGAGTAATCATCTCTGAGCCTACAACTTCTCAGCATTCCTCTCTTCTCATACTCCGACATAAATTTCTAAATTTTTCAAATCATGGCCACAAGGAAGTACATTGATCTCACAATGGAGGCCAAGGAAGAAGAGCTCGACTTAAACTTAAGTCTAGGCAAAGACAAGGGCAAAAGACCTTTTGAGGGGTCTCCAGAGAAGCAGAAGGAGAAGAAAATGAAGAAGATCGAGGAAGCTGAGGAGATTAGCACGGGCCATACCTCGAAGGACAAAATCGCCTGTCTAAAGCAGGAGGTCAAAAATCTGAAAAAGATGATAGGAGACCTGGAGAAGTTAACTAAACGCAATCATGCAGAAATGACTTCAAGAATAGACAGGTTCTTCTATTGGTCTACCCAGTGCTTCTGCAATCAACAACAAAGAAGTGTTGATTGTATGAATGAGATTTACACTACCCTCCGCGACATTGCTCTGTCTCTCGCTCCAAGGAATGGTCGAGGGGTGATGATAAAATACAACCCTCCTAATCTGAGACCACCTCGCTTTTAGATTACTCATGCATAAGTAATTTTCTTTTTTTTTTGCAATGTAATCCTTCCGCTTTTAATGCCAGTGGTTTCTTTTATGGGATGATACTAAAAAAAATAGTAATAATAAAATTAAGAAAGATAAAGGAAATCATTCACACAAAATCAATCATGAATTCAACATATAAAGCCCCATACATACAATTTGATCCTACAGCAATGGAATCAAAACAATAATAACCTTTCCTTTACCGGGTTCAAAAGTATAGCCATATCTGTCTAAAACTAAAACTAAAAACATAATTCCTAAGAAAAAACAAGTCTCGGAGGGAAAGGAAATGAAAACATCCTACAGGACCTTCAGTGGAGCCATCTCTCTATAGTTGTGCCCGGGTTCACCACGATAGAGGAGATCCCACTAAGGTTACCTTACTCTGTAATCGGTAGGAGACCTAATCCCAAAGCTCTGATACCAACTTCTCACGTCCCAAAATCTGAGCACGTGACCGGCACGGAAAGTGAATTTCATTTCACCTCCGTAAGCCTATTTTTTTTTCTCTTAAGCATCATACCATTCTTTTTCATGCAACCAAACCGAGTTCTCTATACAAACTACAATTATTCACATTACATCACTGAATGAACCTACCCGATTACAGAGATTTCTAGATTTATACAACTTAGAATAAGACTTAACTATTATACCTTTATCCTGAACAAATGAAAAGGTAATCATGGACTAAGGATCCATAATTCCTTGTTCCGATATTTACCTTCAGCTGTCAACTCTGAAAAAAAATATCAATAAGAGGGGTATGAGCAAACCACGTGCCCAGTGAGTAGATAACACAACACTATGACAAAAAAATATCATGCATCATAATGATAACATGCAGCAATCATACGTAAATCGATCATCATATGATATAATATTATTCATAATACTTCACAACAATATCCAAGTAAATCAAATACATTTTAACATAATTCAAAATTCACAACAGCAATCGGTGAAATCAATTTCACACACATTTCCCGTACCAACCGGGTCGTCTAGAATACCTCTGGATCATTGCCCGCGGCCCCCGCCGCATCCACCCTTATCGCTCCATTTATAATCTCCACCCTTATAACTTCACATAAATTTCTCCATGGGGTGCACCACCATGCATTTCCTTTCCAGTCAAACACAATCACAATCACATATAAAAACATCCTCAATCATAATCTTGAGCCACAACATAATCGATGTGGTTCCAGCAACATAGCATGTATACAACATAACCCATAATATAGAACAATTATTCAACAATAACATACTTCAACTATCCGCATATGAATGAACTCAACAATCAGAGTATGATACATTTCAACTCAGTTCACATGCCATTCACAATCCATCATATAACCTCAATTCATGAGAAAATAAGAAAATATAATTATATACATCACCTGGTACGTTCCACAATTGTTTATGTCTCATCATCCCACATCATTCTCTTCAAACTTGGATATTCAACATATTTTCACTATGATGCAAAAAGTCAATAACAAAGATATTTAATCATAGCAAGTATTAACCCATTCACCTAGATTTTATGCTCTCAGCACTCCCACCTTGCACTTGACCATTCCTATTGTAACCAGATAAAAACCATCAGGGTTACGAAATAGAGAAATTTCCTACCACTACTCTCGACCTTCATCCACTTCTCAAATCATAACTCCTAACTGGTAATGAATATAAAGATGAAACTTATACCATTGGAAACTAGACTCAAAGAGCTTTTCAACGATATTAAAAAAAAAACTGATGCTACAGTAATAGTCAACGGTCAACGCAGCTACAGTAATGTTGACCGTGTCAACGCTACAGTAACGTTGACCGAGTCAACGCTACAGTAACGAGAAAATCTGGAAAAATTTTCTCGGTGAGCAGTAATTCTGGGAAAAATTTTCGATGTTCTTCGTGTTCATCCAAAAATCCAAAAATCATATCTAAAATAACGTTTCTTTTGATTTCTTCCATGGGTTTTCATCCTTAATGTCTAAGGAGTGTTTTAACACCAAAACCCCCAATTTCTACCAACAATCCAAGCTCAAATCTCAAATTTTCATCAAGAACACTAACTTTTTTCAAATATCCAAATTCTACGAATTTCTCCTAGTTTTCTCCAAATTTCTTGTTCTAATAACATCATAAACCACCTAGGAATGTTTTAGATTAACATCCACACTTAAATTCATCCATTAAAATATTCTACAAAAATTTTGCAAAAATGATAACCAAGGATTTGATCTTGTAATAAGAGGAAGAAGAAGAAGAACATCAACTTACCAATTATCCTAACTTTCACAGCTTCCTTCCCAAAGCAAAAATTGCATGAATGATTGATGAAGAAATTCCTTTGCAAGCATAATCGAGAGAGAGAGAAAGTGAAGCTACGGGAGGGAGAATGAGAAAAAGAAAAGAATAAGGAGAAGTGTATACGCGTGGGCCCCACCAATTTCTTTTTCGATAAAATCGCTCATAGCCACCTTAGCTTATAAGATTTGTTCACTTTAATCCTCTCTCGATGTCTCAAATATCACTTTAACCTCGAATCAATCATCTCTTCGGTACCGGACTCATAATTCATTCTCATAAGATTTATTCTTCCTCTCAAGTTCCTATTTGGTCATTTCTCAAAAGTAATCCATATTTTCTTTTCTTTTCACTTTAGTCCTTGAGAATTTGTAAAAATTTCCTAAATTAAAAATTAAAATTTCTATTCCCAGATTTTCTTCACTAATTCAAAAAGCAAATTTTCCACGTAATTAAATTTTTCACTAAACTTCAAAATAGGCTTTAAATATTCATATAAATTCTTGGGATATTACACCTTTCCTCCATAGACCATCACTTTATCCAAATAGGTCCACTTAACCTGAGGTTTTTGAATGTGAACTAGAAAAAGAGATAGAGACCTTAGGAGAATAAAAGGTAGACATAAAAGAATTGGAGCATGAGAATGAGCTTGTGGGAGATTTAAATTTTAATATTATACTTGCCATGCATACATTGAAATAGAGAAAGCTTTAAATCATGGCAACTCTGAATTTGTTGAATCTAAATTGCATTCATTTGCACCTGAGTTTGCAGTTGCATATGAATCTGAGTCTGCATTTGCATTTGCATATGATTTTGCACCTGCACATAAATTGAAGGCATTTGAATCTGGATGTGCAAGTGCATCTGAATTTGATTCTGAATCTAATTCCATTTCTCCCTCTGTTTCTATTGTAAATTCTGATTTCGTCCCTTATGTTTTAAATTCTGTTTCTAAGTTTGATTTTGTTCTAGGCGATAGTCTTAGTTTAGATTCTATTTTAGATGATTCTGTTGTAGATGATAGTTTTAGATTAGATTGTGTTGTAGATGATAGTTCTATTTTAGCTAGTAGTTCTGTTTTAGATAATTCTAGCTTAGATAGTAGATCTAATTCTTCTTATGTTTTCTATAGGAGTTTTAATTTTGATTTTGTTTTAGAAAGTAGTTCTCTTTTTATTATAAATTGTGTTTTGGGTAGTAGTCCTTCTTTCTCCTCTTTTTGTTTTTCTCTTGATTCTTCTCACCCCTCCGTGGCAAGCAGAGCTTCTTCTGTTTTTCTTCAGGTTAGTGACAAAAATTCAATTCTTTCCATCATCCAACCTGCTGCTGAGAAAAACTTCTGGAAGAAACTAGTGCCACACAGTTGAAAGATGCGAAAAAGGCACGCCAAACTGATAAGGCTGTTTCTTTTCCCTTTTCTCTCCTTTCTTTTAATGTCTTCTATGTCTTTTGGATAATATGTGCTGATAATTATTTGCATTGAAGATAGTGCAAAATTTAAGTGTGTGGGGAGAATAAAATAGTCTTTGTTTTAAAATTTCATGCAATTTTTTAAAAAAATTTTTAAAAAATTATGTTATGTTTTTATGTGCTTTTTGTTATGTTTCTAGCTTTTTTCTGCAGTTTTTAGAGTATTTAGCTTGTATTTTGGTGTAGAATTTTTAGTATGCTTCAAGATTAGTTTTTAGTGCTTTCTTTTTAGTTTTTGGAAGAAGATTCTATTGTAAAAATATGTTTGCTGCAATAGTTAGATTTGAATTGTTTTAGCATGATTAGAATTTTAATATTGCTTTTCTAGAGTTTAAGCTTAAATGACAATAAATTTGGTTTCAATGAGTTCTAGTGATAGTCTTTAATTGCAAATATGATATTCTTTCTTGTTGTGTATTTCACCTATCATGATTTTCACTCTAGAACTTGTCTTGAATCTTGTTGATGCTACATTTACATGTGCATGCTTAGAGATGATTTAGGCATTTCTTTGTGAGCCGTTTTTAGCCTAATAGCTATCCCATGTGTTGTTTCCATTATGTGTCATTTTGTGTCTGGTTTCCACTTTCCTTCTTGCATTTTCCACCACTTTTTCTTTACAAACCAAAATTTTTACTTCCTAATTTGAGTTGTGAAGACCATTAAAATTCTTTTAGAGATTTGATTGTGCTGAAAATTTTTGTGAATTTTGGGATGCTTTGAAATGAATAATTCTCTCTACTCCTAAGAGAAAGAATGATCATTCAAAAAAAAAATATTATGACAAAAAAATATTATGATTGAAAAAAAAAAGGAAAAATGACGTTGACGTTGAAAAAGAAGAAGAAGAAAAGAATAGAAAGAAAGAAAAGAGGGAGTAGAAAAAACTTTTTATACCCAAAATTTATTAATTGTATTCAATTTATTGTAATGTTATAACTAATGTTCTTCATGTTCTTAAGTTGTTCCCCTTCTTTTTTTGTTTTCCACCTTTATTTTGTTTTCCTTCTTTCTTTCCATTGTTTTCCTTCCACCTACATTACATCCATATAAAGTCCTTTTGATTCAAGCATGTATGTGAATTTGAGTAGTGGAGATTTAGATTCTTGACAAACTTATGGTAGTGATTTTGTGATAAGCTGAATTTTGAATGATTTACCCTTAAACACTTGAGAGAGAGATTAGAGCGTAAACACTTACCATGTGAAGAGGCTAATTGCTTTAATTCATTCTTGTCAAATAAAATTGTCATGATGCTTAGAATTTTAGGAATTTAAGATTGAATTTCTTTAAGTGCTAAATCTTTTCAAATTTTAATTATTCCATTCTTGCATGCTTTCCACACTTTTCTCTTTGGTGTCTTTTGGTGTTCTGAATATGGTTTTGCCTAGGAGAGCAAAAGACTAAGTGTGGGGGATTTTATTTTGAATATTTTTATATGCAATTTAGTCCCTATCTTAGCCTCCTTGCCATTTTAATATTGCCAACTCTCTAAGATTATTATGTTTTAGGATTATTTGGGTCTAAATTAATTATAGATTTGATTTCTTTAATTTTATTTTTTTTATGAGCTTAATTGATTAGATCCAAATTAATTCTATTTCTTAATTATAGATTTAAAGAATTAGAGAGTAAACTTGCTGACTTAGATGCCACATGGATGAATTTGATGACATAGCAGCTGACTGGATTAGTAGGGCCTACGTTTTTACAATTTCCAACAAAAGCAATCAACAACAAGAAAAGTGCAGCAGAAAATAGAACATCAGTAGAAGGCAGCAGAAGCATGCATGCAGCAACAGAAGAAAAAGCAAAAAAGCTACTGCAGAAACCAGAAAAGAAAGGGACAAGACTGCAGCAAGAGTTGACTTCGTTTTTCTCTATAGGTAGTAGCTTAGATACACATTCAGAAGCTATTTGCCATCGTGGAAGAGATCTTCTTCTTCCATTTTTCTCTGTAATTTGTAGGCCTAATCCCCTTCCCATTTTCTTCTGTGTTGTGTTGTATTTTGGCCTCCATGAAAGGCTAAAAAATGTTGTAATTAGTCAGACATGAACTAAAGCTATGTATCTTGAATCTTTAGCTCAATAACAGATAAGTTTTTTTATTCTAATCCTATTTCATTTCTATTCTGCATTTGCCTCTGGTTCTTATGGCTAATTCTATTCTGTTATGACTGAGTAGACATAGGTTCAGTTTTATGATTTTTATTTGAGGTGTAATCTTGCTTTAACCGGTTGGCAGGGTAAGCAGAACGAAATGGCTTGCCTTTGGTGATTATAAAGCATGATTCAGTTATGGCTTAAACAAATTATATTAGGTTCTGATTATGATTCTAATATGATTCAGTCTTGGAAAGTTTTCAGGAAATTTTAGTTGGAAACTGAATGGTATGATTAAATCAGAATAAACTAAGGATAAGATGATGATAGATACAGACTCTAGGGGTTGAATAATTGATTACATGTTTTGTGTTTTTTTGATCTGTTCTATTCTATTTATATTTAGTGTTTTGTTAGCTTAATGGGTTTAATGTTTTGTTTTATGTGTTAATTGTGCAATCACCTTCCGATGGTAATCAGTAGGTAATTAGGCTGTAATTAGAGCAGATTAGTGTTAGAACAATTAATTAGGCAATTAGAAGTAAGACTCCTTGAGAGAATACGACTTGGAACGATCACTATATTGGAAGTTGCCACAAATTCAATTATGGGTGACTCAGTGGTTATAGTGGCTCAAATAAAAAATCAAACCTGGGAAATAACGGATTTACCAAAAGGAAAAAAAAACCATTGGAAGCCATTGGGTTTATAAAATAAAACTAAAGCAAGATGGAACTTTGGACAGATGCAAGGCGCGACTGGTGGAGAAGGGATATCACCACTTTAAGGGAATCGATTTTCAAGATAGTTTCTCTCTAGTTGCAAAGGTTGTCATGGTGAGGATATTACTTGCTATAGCGGCGAGCAAGGGATGGAGTTTACATTAGATTGATGTAAATAATGCATTTCTTCACGGACTGTTGAATGAACAAGTCTACCTAGAGATGCCATAGGGATATACTAAGGGGAGCAAGGAAAGGTGTACTTGTTAAAAAAAATCCCTCTATGGCCTGAAGCAAGCTTCAAGGCAATGGAACATAGAGCTTACTGAGAAGTTAATCAAGTATGGTTTTAAAAAAACAGCTTTTGATCATTGTTTGTTCGTGATGGACAAAGGAAAGGAGAAAACAGTGCTACTCATGTACGTTGATAATATATTGATCTCCGAGATGTTTGAAGAAGAAATTAAGAGGGTTAAAATTTTCTTGGATTGGGAATTTACAATAAAGGATCTGCAGTATGCTAAGTACTTTCTTGGGTTAGAATTAACAAGATTTGAAAATGGTTTGTATGTCAACTAAAGAAAGTATGTGCTGGACCTATTGGAAGATGCTGGCTTATTGGATTGTAAACCAACAAAGACACCATTACCAAAAGGAATAAAACCATGTAGTAATGAGGAACAATTGTGTGAAGACCCTTTGATGTACAGGCGAATGATAGGCAGATTGTTGTATTTGGATTTTACACATCTTGATTTGGCTTTTACTATTCAACAACTAAGTGAATTTGTGCATAAGCCAACATTAGTATACATTGGTAGGTGGCACTACATGTTCTGAGGTACCTTAAAGGAAATCAATTACTGGGTTTATTCTTTCCAGCAAAAAATGATCTTGCATTGTCTGCTTATTGTGACTTGATGGGGTACGTGTCTGGAGACAAGAAGGTGTCTTATAGGATGTTGCATGTTTATGGGTAATGCATTAGAGTGTCCTAGAAGAAAAAAGGAACAAGGAACAGTCTCACGTTCAACAACTGAATATGAATACAGAGCCATGGCTATGACTGTTTACGAGATTCAATGGATTATTTATGTTTTGTAGGATCTTAAGGTTTCAGTCTAGAAACCAATTTACTTGTTTTGTGATAATCAAGAAGCGATACACATCTCTCAAAACCCAGTGTTTTATAAGATAACAAAGCATCTTGATATTGATTGCCATTTGGTTAGAGAAAAGGTGAAGGATGGTTTGAATAAACCAGTTCATGTTTCATATGAACAACAAATTGTAGATTCATTTACGAAGATGTTGGCAAAACTATTGTTCATCAAACTTATTTCCAAGTTGGGCCCGAAGGATTCTCATCGGGCCTCAACGTGAGGAAGGGGTGTTGAAGTTTGATGTTTGCTGTAGTTAATTGTTTGGTTGTAATCGGGTTACTATGTTTTGTTGTATTGATAGATTTTGGGATGACGCCATTTTGTTTAGTTGTAGATGTCGTCATTTAGTTTTGTGTTAGTTAGTTCGGTATTAGACGTTATATAATGTGTATGCCTTTGTTCTTGAATAGTAATAATACACAGAATCGTTTTCATACTTGTGTGATTCTGAAACTTGATAATTATGCTTGTAATAAAAATTTAATTGTTCATGACTAAGATACGGAGAAAGAAAAGTGATGTTATCTAGATCAAAAAAAAAAACGAGAAAATGGACCAAACTCATTTACAACGTGCTGGGTTTTGTTCAATTTATTCTTAATTATCAACCTGTTTCTACAAGCAGATAGGACATATATATATAGTTCGTATAACGTTCGTCACTACAGGTGGTCTTTATGGAGTTATAACAGAAGTTGAAAAAAGAAAAATTTTCAAAGAATGGGGCTATTCTGGCAGATAGGTAAGACAAATGATGCAGCAAAAATAACTACTTATGGTTTAATGGTTTATACCCACATATATTTTATAGGCCATTTTCATTAATGCCATTA
The DNA here is from genome assembly GCA_037074585.1 of Biancaea sappan. Taxonomy (NCBI): domain Eukaryota; kingdom Viridiplantae; phylum Streptophyta; class Magnoliopsida; order Fabales; family Fabaceae; genus Biancaea; species Biancaea sappan. The sequence goes on along the minus strand of CM073496.1, from coordinate 47,142,161 downwards.
GAAAACTGAAATATTATATAAAAATGTGATATTCTCAAATTTGGTATATAATTTTAAAGAATAATTAACCACATTTCCCACAAAACTTCCTATTTTATTTTATCATATGACAGGAACTTTTTTTTTCTTTAAAATAAAATTACCACTTCAATAATTCATATACGTTGCTTTTATTGTTAAACTACCATTCTTCATCATTTAATGAATAGGCGTGGGCTGAAAAATATTGACTGGTTTAAAATGTGTTTAAACGGCCAGTTCATTTAGCCCTCAATTTAAAAAGATTTGGGTGGGTGAGGCCGCAGGCCAATGTGCGAAGAGAAAAAGAGAGAGGCTCTTTTGAATTAAAAGAGATAGAATCATCTCTTTATACTCTAATATACACGATGAAGTGTATATTAAAAATAAAATACGAATTTTCTTGCAACCGGTCCATTTAGCCTGTAGGCCAATATGGATGTATATTAGTTTTAAAACATGAGCCAAGTTTACTAAATAGGTAGCCTCTAATTGGCTTGTTTATTGATGGCATATTGTGGGTCGGTATGGATTGATCAATTTTAACACATCTATTTTTATATGTTAAATCAATAGAGATAACTTTAGAAGATTGCCAAATGTTCTCGAGATCATTGACATAAATCAAATATGAAAATGTCTCTCATAAAAATTGAAAAAACATTCAAGAATATTTATAATAAATCAAATACGAGAATATTACATTCTTAGAAATGTGATTATTTTTTAAAATGTAAGATTTCAGGTACCAAAATCACCTTAGTCTAATTAAATAAAGCAATTGAGCAAAATAATTTATCGCATTACTCTGTTGATATTGATATACAACAACTCAGATTAATTTATTACAGCAATTGAATATATGAATGAATTTTTTTAAAAACAAAAAAAAAGTTTGAGCCAAGGTTTTGAAAATTAAATAAATTGTTGAGCCAATAAAAAGTATCAGTTTAAAATCAATGATTTAACTATAGTCGAATCAAAGTCAAATGAATGATAGTTAAATACATATACATATATATAATTATGAATTTAACTATTTAATATGAATCTCACTCATACATAACCATTTATCTAATAACCATTCACTAAATAATTATATCTATCTCTCTTAAATATCAGAAAACAAGTAAAAATTAGCAAGTAAAAAAGAATTAAAAACTTGATAAAAGTTTTAAACAGGTCAAATTGATTATTGGGCCGGCAATTCTATCAAAACTAATTTTTGGTCAGTTCTTTCTCTCACTAATTTTGAGGGACAGATTGAAGTAGAGAATTTATTGGTTCGCCCGGTTAAATCTCTAGTCAAACCAACAGTTTAAGTGGAAAGCTAAAATGATTGGGATAAACTGCGCTAGTAAATTGTAACTTGTAATAGCTTGCGCGTCCTTTTTAATTTCGTAGTCACTTGAAGGAATTTATGAACAAAATCAAATTCTTATATATCAATATTGCAAATAGCTCTATAGCATATATAAATAATAATAGACATATGTGTACCTAGGTAGTAGAGGAACTGTTGATAGCAATTGATGATCGAGTATTAATAAAGAGAGGAAAGAAACAAAAATATCTAAGGAAAGTAAACTGCTCTATTTACCTAATATGTTTTTTTTTGGTATAATTTCAATGAGACTGTAACACCATATATATAGGCAGAGAATATGGACCCCTCCTTGTGAAACCCTAATAAGCTTACATTCCTATCATTAGTCAGCCAACACAAGGTCTAGTTTCAATCTAATAAGATCACATAATTTATAAAAAAAGATTCATAATTAATCTCTTATTAAATCTGGAAAATACAAATATATATATATATATATATATATATATATATATATATGAACATGATTTATGGTAGTCCACATGGAAAATTCAACAATCTCTTACTTGGACAACATAAATCATTGGTTTAAAGGGAAATAATTTCCAGATTTAATAATACAACAAAATTGTCATATGCAATTAATATGTCAATTATGAGTTATCTCACTTTAAGTTAACAATCCTCAAGTCAAATAATAAGAGGCAATAAGTATTTGACAACGCAAAAGTTATATCTGATAGGGGTACTGACATAATATATGTTAAAATACTCAATGCACAACAAAAGCTTTAAATAATATATGAAACTAGTGTCAGAACATATATTAAAAAAATGTAATCTTTGTGTAGTCTTGACTAATGGTCCAAACATCTAAAACTACTCTAAAAAAATATGATAGTAAAAATGTCGTCATCTCAAACATATCTCATTAGGCGGACAAAAATTCCTTCATCACTTGCTAGTATTGTAGGTGGACAAAGATCAAGGTACAAAATTCCACGATTTTTTTTTTTTCCATCAAATGGACAAAAGCCAACAATACAAGGATGATACAAGCCATACAATAACACACAACAAATGAAACGCGATCTTATACAAAGCACTATGCTTATATTTTAGCAACGATTTTAACCGCCGTTAAAAGGTTAAAACCGTTGCTATATACGTACTCACAAAAGGTAAAGCATAATTTGCATAGTTAATTTTTAATCCATTATTTGAACTACAAACTTGACGATGGTAACTTTTTTAACTCTTGAAAAATATTTAATTAGCAATTAACACACTATACTATTTTTTAAAATAAAAATAAAAATATACTACACTAAGGCCGTTAAGAAACAATGAAGTTCATTGATAAAAAGATTAACTAATTGACCATTTAGATATTTCACGTATGGACTAAAAAGTTTATTTATATAATTTCCGGAGGCTAAAAGATATTTTCCTTAATAAAATGCATAATTATAACGGATTTAAAGGTTACAACCACATTACTATTAACATGTAAGAATGAAAAATGAATGAAAGAATGTTTGCATTTTATATAACACTGTTGCATGGGAACCCAATTATGGTAGCTATATATGGCCGTTCCCAGCTACAGCAACAAATAAAAAACAAAAATGAAAATGTTCAGTGGCTACATAATTAAGAAGCATTTACAAGAAGAATCAATATATATGCAGGTTTGTCTCTGATTGCTCAAAAGAGCTTCTGATAATCGAATAGTGTGTGTGTATCCACTGTGTTAGCCTCCTTACGTATATCAACGGAGCCAAGAAAAAGAAATGTGACTGGAAAAGAAGATTATGGATGGATTGGATCGGGACTGGAAGGCGTCCGAGAACCTCGTTGAAGCGACTGCAAAAGAAGCCCATCAATATCCCTGAACCATTCGTCGTCCTGTAATGGCCTCGACGCTCCAAACTGAGTAGACATCAGTATGATGAAGATGATCAGTATAGCTGTGAAGAGGATATTCCTGAAACAGAAAGCCATGGAAAATACTTTGGATGCAAAATGAGACAGATTGTGATCAGTGATATATGGATGGTGAATGGTGATATGAATGCATGGTGGAAGGAGAGGTTACCTTATATATATATACGCAAACACGCCTATGGGGTTCAAAAATGAACTCGTTTAACTAGCTTGACTACGGATGGGTTTGAAAGTTGAAAATTATTAAAATTATATTGAACGAATCAAATTAAATAAAGTAACTTGGACGCCAAACACCCTCACCCATACAAAGTGCTCCTTAACAATTTCTTTTAATTTATTGATATAAATTATTATTAAATTGTGTATAGTGTACATGTACGCCCTTTTCATGCGGGTTATGTTGTGAAATATCATCGTGAAAAGGACGGTTATTAGTTACTACCCAATTTATGTATGAAGAAATAAGAAATTAATCAAATCAAATCAACATCATCAACTCATGATATCACCCGTGACGTCCCACAAATTTAAAGTTACCAAGCTATATGGTAATCCCTGAGGATATAGCACAAGACAAATTGACAAAAGTACGCATGACATCACATAGTTAATTGTTAATTATCCTTTAATTACGATATTGGAGTGCAAGACACCTTTGTTTTTTATTATAAGAATTAGTTTCTATTGAATTAACTCTTTTATATATGAAAAGAAATAACTATATAGTAACTACTCATGTCAAATTAAAGTTTATAAAAATTAAATAATTATAAGTATGCAACTATATAATACCAAAAAAAAATTATTAACATCTAAAATTTTGGGGGAGATCTATATTCATAGTGGGAACTTTTAATTTGATGATAAAATATTGGGGGAATAAATTATAAGACTCATTTAACAGCGTATTGATACTGTGTCAATTGATCCATTATTATCTCCATAATTAGATTGTGCTGGTATTGAATTACATTATTTTTCAAGTCGACCGTATTAATTATTTTGCAATAGTTATTCCTAGAGAAATACAATGGTAGAGATTAGCAGAAGCCTGAAGATAATAACTCCTAACTGAATGAAACTGAAAACACTTTTGATTTGGAGTTCAAGTCTTCCTTCTGCTGGTGATCTATACAAAGTATAGCAACCAAAATAATACAGTTAAATTAAGTAGATGTGCGCACATCATGAGAGACAGTTAAGTGGACATGTCTAATAAATTTTCATTAAATCCCACTTCCATTAATTTCTGATACCATCGCATCACTATTTGTTTTCCATTTAATCATATCCGCATATTTTTTTTCTTGAGAGCTAAGCCAGAAACCTAAGAGTTTATATATTTGAGATAAGCTTTGGATAGAATTCGTTAGCAAATGATCTTGTGCGACATGGATGGTGGAATAGAGATTATAGAGTTGACTTTGATTTATTCGTGTTCGAGTAAGTGGGGGCAATATCTTCGGACTCTGCTATGTGGTTTTTAAAATCTATTAACTAGCTGGTTTGAGTACTTGACTACTTTACGCATGGTTTGAATGTTGAAATTGAACGAATCAAATACAAGTAACTTGGACCCCAGACACCCATACACGCGACAAAGTACATTTGGAAAACAAGTTATATATGTTTTTTATATAATAAGAAGGCAAAATATTACTTTATGTTCTTAAGGTTGACATCAAGTTTTATTTATATCTCAAAAGTTTTTTTTTTAGCCCAGTTATGTCTTTTATGTTTCAAATCTTATCACATATATCTTTTTTTTGTAACACCGTCAGTCAATTTAATGGAATGTTGATTAATCTGCTGACTGAGCTGCCACGTGGCAAAAAATACTTGTCATGTGGTAGCTACGTGTATTATCTAAAAAACTTTTTTTGGTTGCCATGTGGACTACCAAAAAATATTTTGACAAAAATTTTTTAAAATTTTTTAAAAAAGTTTCAGTTTATTCACTTTAGTCCTTGGTCAAATTTTTTCTCTTGTTCAATTTTTGATATAAACTTGTCTTCTATTTCGTCTAGGTCCCTCGTTAAAAATCTTTTTTTTCTTTGTTAAAATATCCCTTATAAACTTTTCAATTTGTTCAATTTAGTCTCTATTCTTCACTTTCATGCCTTTCTCTCATAGTTTGGTCCTCCAAATCAGTCCGTACTTTTATTTTTAGTCATAATATGATTAAATTTATCATTTCTATCCAAACAAATTCAAGAAATGAATTAAAATTTCAGTTTCAAATTTTACCTTTTATGAGAGGGAGATATATGCAATCTTTGAAACTTTGAATTTTAATTCATTTCTTATATTGTTCTTGGGTAGAAATGATAGGTTTAATCATATTATGACTAAAAATAAAATTATGAACTGATTTGGAGGACCAAACTGTGAGAGAAAAACATGAAAGTGAAGAATAGGGACTAAGTGAATAAATTAAAAATTTTATAGGGGATATTTTGACAAATAAAAATATATTCTTAAACTTAAACTAGGGATCTAAATGAAGTAGAAAATGAGTTTATATCAAAAATTGGACAAGAGAAAAAATTTGACCAAGGACTAAAGTGAATAAATTGAAATTTTTTAAAAAAATTTTAAAAAAATTGTCAAAATTTTTTTTTTGGACAGTACACATAGTTGCCATGTGGCAGGTTGTAATACCCCAGTTATTACTATGTGGTTTGAAGTGCACAAATTTGGGTAAAAGAAAATTTTTCCTTGAGTTAAGGAGTCTCGGTTAGTGAGACGAGGAATTTTAAAAATTTATTAAGGACTAAAGTTAAAGGAAAAGAATTTACGGTGTACTAGTGGAAAAGGATCGGATAGGAACTAGTGTAGGGAAATAGACCTTTTGAGGATTAATTGTGGATCCGGTACCTTAAAGATGTTGGAGTTAAGGCTAGAGTGGATTTTGAAGCATCGAGGGGGACTAAAGTAAATGAGCATAGGGTTTTGGTGTTTTAAAGAAATGGGATAGGACGGTGTGTATTTCATGGAAGTGTAGTTGGGTGCCGCAATTTAAATCGTGCCCCTCATTTATCTTGCAAGTTCCTAATTAATGGGATCACCAAAAGGACTAGATAGAAAAGGATGAAAGTGGGGCCCACACCACACTAACTTAAATTACACATTTCCCTTCCTTTTTCTCTCATTCTTTCTCTCTTGTTCTCTGCCCTTTTAGAGCTCTCTCTCCATCTCTTTTACCATGCCACCCAAGTCATCTTCTCCAACATCCAACCTTGCACATTTCTTGTAGATGAAAGCTTGGGAGTAGAGGTAAGTGAATCTCATCCATCTTCTTCTTCTTCTTCCTTTTCTCTATTTTTGGATTCTTGAGCATCTAAGATAGTAGTAAGCTTTCTGGCATGATTTGAGGCTTGATTTGTAGTTCAAAATTTTTTGGCATGACTAATGATGAGTTTAAAACTACAAATTTATAGATTTGTTATGTTTAGAGGTGGATTTCATAGAAATGGAAGAATGAGTTGAAGATTAGGGTTTTAATTGGGAAATTCTTGATTGAAGCTTGTATATTTGGTTTTAGCTTGAGAAATTGGTGTTAGTTTGATGTTAGAACATTAGGAAGGAAAAACCATGGAGAAATCTAGAGAGAAATGGTAGTTTTGGACTGAAAACTCATGAACTCATAATTGCATATTGAAGGTCTATGGCTTAGCGCCCAGGGCCCCAAGTCACTAAGACTTCAAGGGCTGGCACCTCCGGTGTCACCCTCCTTATGTGTACTAAAGTGTGGGTTTTTGACCCTTTTCTTGTGTATCCTTGAACCTTACGTATTGGATGATGTCTTGAGCATTCTTTGGATACCTTTGGAGCTTGTAAAGCCACCTTTCAAGAAAGGAATTTGTTTGAGAAGCTTGAGCAAAGGTAAGGGAACCGTACTCAACCTCATTCGGTTATTGCTATAATTAATCATTTATTTACTAGTCATCTACGTGTGCTGGGACACTCTCGAATTGTGGCTGCTTGTGTTTAATGATGGTTAGTTCTTAAGCAAATTACTAAATACAAGTTAGCATAGGCATATGCATTTTCCCCATTATGTGAATGTCATGGATCATTATAATTGTGATGAAGCAAGAACTTACGTAATGTAAATAAACGAGGTAGATGTAACCTATATTGTAAATGAGCAAGACTATTCATGGTGATTAGTTGGTTATGATCATATGCCTATTTAGAGGTGGAATTTATTGAAAGTATATATATGTGTGTGTGTGTGTGTGTGTGTAGGTTTGGAGTTTAGGATAATTATAAGGATGATTTTAAGAGGTGTTTATATATGTATAGATGCATAAGGTTATGTCCTAATTGTGGAGTAAAGGAAAGGTACTCTTGCATATATACATGGATGCCTATATATTTCATTCAAGTACGCTATCACAAATACATGTATACTTTTTACTTTATAAACTGAAAGGGTAAATGTGTTGTTCATATAAGAAAGGAATCTTGTTATGAAAATGCTTAGCATGATAATACATAGAGTGTGGTAATTGAAGTGATAATTAAATCGCAGTTGTTGAAACTTATGCTATTACGAGTAAGACTATTGATTTCTTTCGAGATTTTTAAATGTTGAATATTTGGTTAACATTGATGGAGATACGGAATTAGGATATAGATCATTGTTTGTATAGGAATTGCACAAATGTATATCTTGATTATTATGGTTAATGAACATGATGAGTTGACAACAATACTCATTATGGAATGATGTTTTCATTGTTTAATGTGATTGTATATGATGGTGTTATATGTTGGCTTGTGGATAAGTTAAAATGATATTTGTGACTTATGCTTTATATAGAGTATGTGGGAGGTCCATAGGGCTAAATTAATCTACTAAATTAAAATATCCTAAAATGGTGGATAATAACATTTTTATAAATGTCCTGGAATGATCGACAATATGATTTTTATAAATGTCTTGGAACAGTGAACAATACTTTTTTTAAAATGTTCTGAAACGGTGGACAGTATCATCTTTTATAAATATCATGGAAGGGTAGACAGTATCATTTTTATAAATGTCTTGGAATGGTGAACAGTATCACTTTTATAAATGTTCTAGAACGGTGGACAATATCATTTTTATAAATATCTTGAAACGATGGACAATGTCATTTTTAAAATGTCCTAGAATAGTAGACAATATCATCTTTTATAAATGTTTTAGAACGGTGGACAATATCATTTTTATGAATGTCGTGGAACGGTGGACAATATTATTTTTATAAATATCCTGAAATGGTGGACAGTATTGATGTCCTGGAACGGTGGACAATATCATTTTTATAAATGTCCGAGAATGGTGGACAACATTAAAATCATAAATATGTGTATTTATCTATGAGTGTTATTCTTGTAGGACCAAGCCTTGATTATATATATAAACATGTTGCATTTTATCAATTGAGGTATCTTAGATGAGGGTGTCATGCTTGCATACATGCTTTGTATAAAATATTAGGCTGGGTCTCTAATCATTGATCATAACCTTGTATGATATCTGTGCTATTATGGGTTGTCTTTATCTAACTCTTTAGTTATGCAGTGAGTGGTTATGATGGTACGAGAATAACTACGGATGGGACCTAGTCTAAGGTTCTGTAATATCCCAGATTTTTTTTAGTGGTGTAGTGGAACTTTAAAATTAAAAAGAAAATTTTTATTTGAGAAATTTAAAATTTTAAAGTGTGGATATGCTGAGAATTAGTTTGCAATAGGAAATAAATTGTAATAAATTTTTGAGGACTTATTTGAAAATATTTTATTTTAGGAGGAGAATTAATTTTGGGAAAAGTAAGATAAGAAATTTTAACAGTATAATTTTTGAATTTTAGGTTAATTATTTTATTATATTTTGGAAAGAGATAAGATGAGTGACAACAGAGAAAATTTTGGAATTGAGTGTAAATTTTAATTTTTACATAAAGTGAAGGGGCTTAAACGAATTTCTTAATCTAAGGGGGAGTTGTTGTGTAATTTATACAAAAAGGAAAGAGCTTATGGCAGCATCAGAATTAACCACGTGCTCCTCTTATATCCACACACACACAAAAAAAAAAGAAAAAGAGAAGCTCCTGGATTCTTAAAAACACATGCACATCTCTTTCGACTATTTCAATTCCATGATCCCATCGGGACTGTTCTGGACTCTGAATTGTCTCTCAGTGCCGATGTCGCTGGTTGCGGTGGTTCTTCACCATGAAAGGTGCTGGAGCAGTGGGTCTCGACAGCAAAACCATCTAGCAAGGGGTAAGGGCGAATAGAAACTGGTTTTGTCTGGGATTTTCTTTCTTTTTCATGCTATAGCACGTGTGCCAAGAGGAGTTCAGTTCTCTTTCTTTTAATTTGTGTCTTGGGTTGACAGAGGATGTGTTGAAGTTGGGTGAAGGTCTATAACAGAAGTTTTAGCAGAAAGAAAAATAAGAAGAAAAGAAGATAAATATTGAGAGGAGAGGAGCTGCCACATTTTCTTTTTTTTTTAATTGTTCCCCTGATTCTAACTTGCTCCTAATCTGTTAAGTAGTGGGGAATATAATTATTTTTAGACTTGGCTGAATGATTCTAAGTGGTGGAATGTAGCTCTGACCGAGGGAAAATTAGAGTGAGTATGTGAAGAGAGAAATTAAGAAAATGATAGTGGAAATTGAATCATGTTTGTTGTCACTTACTGCTGTTAATGTTTTTGACTGTTTGTGGTATGAAATTTGCTCAGATGATCGTGAAATTTGGTATCCTAGTTGAAATCGTGTCCAAGAGTTTGTCCAAATTATTTTGGAATTTTCTAGGTTGATTTGGTATCCCTAATGCACCAAAAACAGTAGCTGAAGTTTGATGAATATAAAAATGAGACTGTTATGGCATGCTGCCGTTTTTGTGAGTTTTGGATAACTAAATCAACTCCTAAAATCATGAAATTTTTGTGAGAAATTCTTAATATATTGGCAGTGTGATCTGGAAAGTTTCATGGTCATTAAAATTGATTTCCTTGGTCAAATAGGCATGGAAACAGCACTTGTTCAGTGTAGAGTAAAGTTTGGGCAATTTAGGAAATTGGTTTGGTCTTGGTAGCTAAACATCTCTTTTTGATCTGAAGTTTTTCTGGTATTTAGCTAAGACATGAAACCAATGATATACAAAATTTCATTGCATTTGGATATGGTTAGGATGGTCTTTTAAACAAAAACGCAGAACCTATAGCAGAAGTAACCAGTTCTGATGTAATGGTACTAAAGTGATGATTTGAAGGGCCAAATGGTGGATTTTTGTGCTGAAATTGTTATCCTATCATATTAACACATGAATAAAGATATATGTCAAGTATCATGAATTTTAGAGCTATGAATTGGTACCAGCAATTTTGTAAAGTTTAGTACAGAATTTAGCAGAAAAACAGAACAATGTTGAGTGCTTGGTGCGTTAAATTCTAAAATGGTGTTTTTTCTTTTTTAGTTTATTTTCTAGGCCTCTTATAAGGTTTTTGGCATCTTTCTCCAATTTGAAGAGTACAACTTAGCTAGGAATTAAGGTGAGTGGGTTAATACTTGCTATGATTAAATATCTGTTTTTGACTTTTTGCATCATAGTGGAAATATGTTGTATATCCAAGTTTGAAGAGGATGATGTGGAACGATGAGGCATAAACAATTGTGGAACGTGTCTGGTAATGTATATAATTATATTTTCTTATTTTCTCATGAATGGAGGTTATATGATGGTTTGTCAATGGCATGTGAACTGAGTTGAAATATATCATACTTTGATTGTTAAGTTCGTTCATAAGCGGATAGTTGAAGTATGTTATTGTTGAATAATTGTTCTATATTATGGATTATGTTGTATACATGCTATGTTGCTAGAACCATATTGATTATGTTGTGACTTGAATTGTAAATGACTGAGTTGTGTGTGTGGCTCAAGATTATGATTGAGCATGTTTTTGGATGTGATTGTGATTGTGTTTGACTAGAAAGGAAAGGCATAGTGGTGCACCCCATGGAGAAATTTATGTGAAGTTATAAGGGTGGAGAATATAAATGGAGCGATAAGGGTGGATGCGGCGGGGGCCGCGGGCAACAATCCAGAGGTATTCTGGACGACCCGGTTGGTACGAGAAATGTGTGTGAAATTGATTTCACCGATTGCTGTTGTGAATTATTTGAAATGTATTTGATTTACTTGGATATTGTTGTGAGGTATTATGAATAATATTATATTATATGATGATCGATTTACGTATGATTGCTGCATGTTATCATTATGATGCATGATATTTTTTTTGTCAAAGTGTTGTGTTGTCTACTCACTGGGCACGTGGTTTGCTCATACCCCTCTTATTGACATTTTTTTTCAGAGTTGACAGCTGAAGGTAAATATCGATACAAGGAATTATGGATCCTTAGTCCATGATTACCTTTCATTTGTTCAGGATAAAGGTATAATAGTTAAGTCTTATTCTAAGTTGTATAAATCTAGAAATCTCTGTAATCGGGTAGGTTCATTCAGTGATGTAATGTGAATAATTGTAGTATGTATAGAGAACTCGGTTTGGTTGCATGAAAAAGAATTGTATGATTTTTAAGAGAAAGATAGGCTTACGGAGGTGAAATGAAATTCACTTTCCGTGCCGGTCACGTGCTCAGATTTTGGGACGTGACAGGTTCCATCCATGTGAGTGATACACATATTTCCTTTTAAATTTCTAATTGTTATCCCTTATTGAGTTTTTTCATACTCATCCCTTCATTTTGTGTACCTTTGCAGGTTCTATGTTAGTGTCACGACCCGTTTTCTGGGCACATGACCAGAACAATGATGAATCTCTCATCACTGTAAGCCTTTCAATAAATTCTACCCCTGAGTTTAAATTATCTATGTTATCAAAATAACAATTCCTTAATAAATATGAAGAAAATATATCAAATTTTCTTATCTGAAAATCATAGAGATGATTTGCATGTAATAATAGATTATCAATTTAAAATACATTATTATACTGACATACAAGCCAAATGCCAAACTCCTGACCTAGATGTCCTAGACGATTACAGAGCGACATAATCTACAACAAAAGAGGGGCCTACCCGACAGCGGGAAGGTCCAAAGTAATCTACTCTTCTAGCGGATATTCTTCACCGGTAACCTGATCTGTAGAAAAAAAGGTTTCATAGAGAGTGTGAGCTTTAAAGCTCCGTGAGCGAATCGGCCTCGAGTTAATAAAATTCAAATACATTACCAATTATGCAAGTATATCCGAAGGCTCATACTCAATCAATAGACATAGTTAGAAACTACATACAAGAAGATAAAAATTCATCCAATTCAACAAACGTTACTAGTACTCATCAATGACAATATATCCCGAAGAGCGCACACAGGCCAGCTCACTAATTTTGCATATTTCCGCCATGACGCACAATCTCATCCTCATAGCTAGGGCGCCTCACGGATTTATCACCAATCCGGGCTATATCCTTACTGAGGGAATCATTGTCTCTACACTCACTGGTCAAGACACCCTTTCAACCGGGTTTTTCGCCTTGCCATGAGAGGGGGTACTGTCCCGCTCAATCACAATCAATAGTATAGCATTTCATATCATAATCAGAAGTACAATGTAATATTCATTTATATAACAGGTATAATATATAACTATATTATAGATTTATAAACTACAAATCAAGATAACAATTAAACGATTTTTGAAAAGATTCAAACTTCACATCATCATGAGATACTTGTTTCGTCTTATCCATACTTCTGGATTAATTATCTCATTAGATTCGTCATTTTGAATCCAATTTCCCCTATGAATCTTGGGAGTGTCCTACGACATACTTTTTATCACCAGTAATGCTAAAACTCTATTAAAACGGGGTCGTTTTACTCACTTAGATTCCGTACGAGTATCACTTCTTTAAGTTGTTACGGACAATAGTACTCAGGTGAATTTCAATATTCCGCTACGAAGATTTTCATGAAAGATTAGAGAAAACAAGTTAGGATTATTTTCATACAGACACTGTTTATACGTACAGTTACTATTTATATGTACGATCACTATTCATACGTACAGTTACTATTCATACGTATGGATACTATTCATACCGGAAATAGAGAATACAATTTGTAAAAAAGTACACCAGGTAAGTTCCCAGGAAAGAGTGTAGGTCGCAATGGACACACTTAAAAACCAAGTCTTTCCTTAGCCAGAACTTTCCTAGACATGTATTCTTCACAGTTTATATTCTATTTTGGTAATCAGGGATTCAAAATAATATATAGGCAGCTAAAGACAGTTTTTCTGACGTGGAAGATCAGCCAAAGCTGCAACCACAGAGCATACTTAAAAAAATAACTTCTATAATTTGTAAGACATAGAAAGGGTATAGTATCCTTACCTAAGCTGAAAAGGAAAGGTCCAAAATCTCAGAGGTCTAGTGTTGGACCAAAAAATCTTAAAGAGAGAAAAAGAAAAGTTGAAGGTGTGATTTTGAAAGTGAAATGGAAGGGCCTATTTATAAGAAAATTTAAGGGTACTATTTCATCTACCCCGTCTCACCTACCAGTTTCACCTACCCCGTCTCACCTACTAATTTTACTTACTAGTCTCACCTACCAATTTCACTTACAAATCTCATCTACTAGTATAATCAATTTGCTATTTTAGTTTCCTTTCAATTTAGTCCCTTAGGGAATTCTCTCATATAAAATATCATTTTTCTCCCAGTTTCTTTCTAGTTTTCTCTTATGATCAAACCACATTTGGTATTTGACATTTCGATAGTAAATGTGAACAGTACCGTATACGTAAATAATATTATATAGGTAAATAGTACCGTATACTGGAATAGTAACCGGCCTTACTAATTTTCTTTAATAAATTTACTCATTGCCACTCTAACTTATAAGATTTGTTCGCTTAAATCCTTGAGAATTTGTAAAAATTTCCTAAATTAAAAATTTAAAATTTCTATTCCCAAATTTCTTTCACTAATTCAAAAGAATATTTTCCACGTAATTAAATTTTTCAATAAACTTCAAAATAGATTTTGAATATTTGTAAAAATTATTGGGGTATTACATTCTTCCCCCCTTAATAGAATTCAGTCCCCCGAATTCAAAACTCACTTCAAGGCTGAAATAAGTGTGGTCACTTCGTCCATATCTCATCCTTCGCATCTCTTTCTTTCCAAACCACATCACACCCTCGGTGAGATTTACAAGGACACTATACCATTGACTGTGAACTCTAGACCGCATTATCAATGGTTTGCATAGGAATTTTGCCTTTTCTAAATAGCAAGCAATCTCTTCATTATCAGTTTAATCTTCTCTACGACCTCTTGTACCATAAAGTGTCTCATCCCCATAATCTTTACCAAACTCAAACCATTTAATCAGAGATTCATGTAAAACCCTAAATAGGTGTCGTCTTTAAAAGTGGTATGTGGTCTCTCCAGTTCACACTGAATATCAGAACACATGTTAACACACACATAACTCATAACATTTATGAATACAAGCACCTCACCCGAAGGCGTCCTTTTGTCCATAGGCAATACTCTTACCGGAAGGCAATCCTCCTGCCTTAAGGCGATACTCTGACTTGAAGGCGTTATATAAAAGACAAAATCACATGAAATCATTGCATAAATCTCTAGGAAGAATAGAAAATATGATAAGTAAATAACATACTCCTCACACATAAGTATAAAATAAATATATATAGAAATTCCTCTTACCTCAATGACTTATATAGAGTCGTACCCCTTCAATGATTGGGGCAAATCCATAGTTCTCTATATATAGGTTCATAAAATACTTATTTAGCATTCCTCCATAGCTCAGAAATGCAATGAAATATCATTTTAGTAACTCTTCTCAGTGAAAAGGATATTACCATACTCTGCTTTAGAGTTTCCATAATCAAGTATGAAATATAACAATTCTAACATCTTCTTATTCCTTAAGTTCTTTCAGTAAAAGGAATCACTTCAACAAAGAAGATCTAAATACTAACTTAAATTTTATTTCTAGTACATAGATAATTTTAATACATGAAGCTTAGACCAAATATAGCTTTAGGTACAAACAAAAGAAAGAATAAATTAAGGACGATGAGGCTTTTGAAATGTAGAAGGTGCTCCAGGTCTAAAAGAGGAAGGTGCTTCAGACCTTAAGGAGGAAGCTAATCATTGCAGTCTAGAAAGGGTTTCTAGAGGAATCGCTTGGGAAATTTGGCGAATAGTAGAAGTCACTCCGTTCATACAGTCAATACACCTTGCTTGTTGGTCATGAAAATTTTGAGTTGCAAACATTGAATGTCTATCAACTCGATTAGCTAGTTCTCCGAAACGACGGTTTATCAGTTTCTCTTGGTCTTCAAAGAGACGATTTATTAGTCGCTTTTGGTCCTCTGTCTTGTATTCCAGGCTCTCTATCTTACGCTCCAGGTTTTCTATCTTACACTCTAGGCTTGCAAGCTTATTTTCTGAGGATGCTGTAGTACTGTCCTCCTCCAACTCTATTACATCCCTCTTTCTCTTCTTAATTTGTTGTCTCCGAGACTTAGATTTAAATCAAGCTCTACGTTGCCAGTCTCAAAATTCAAGTTGAAAGACTTATTATCGGCCATTACTCTAGAGATTTCAGAAAGAAGTTGAAACGAGAAAGGAATGAAGATTGAGGAATAGGTATGTAATGAAAGAAGTTCACTTGGTGTGATGAGTGGGGTAACGGGCGTACAAGATTTATAGACAACCCGAAGCCCTTGGAGCTAAAGCCACCACAACCTATACGCCGCTCGCTAGAAGGTTTACAGATCACATACGTCGCAATGCCAACAATTAATGTCAGACATGCATATAAATAGTAAATATAATTTAATGCAATTAACATAAGTCAAAGATTTCCTGAAAAAATTTTCGGCTAATCTTGACCTTTCTCAAAATTTTCGACTAATCGCCGTTTCAATCTATGATTTCCTCACTTTATACTTGTCTTACAGTGTAATCTCAGATCACGATATCACTCTATGATTGGGTAGTCTCATATTAGCCTTATTTTATATTCTAATCGGTGTCTTTATTCTGGATTTACACATAATATATATGTAAATATATATTTTTTAAAACAAAGTTAACTGCTTACGGTCGCATGCAGTAAGCATTATCATGATGTACGAAAATCATTGCTTTTCATTTGCCCACGAGAGCATTATATGTAAGTATGTGTAACCATGAAGATGTATTATCCTCTACACATTTCATTCTATCCAAGTCATTTTGATTTCTCATTCTCTATGAGTATATGTAGGATCATCACATATTCTCCTTGATCGTAGCCTTCACTCATTATGTATGAATAACATACATACATGTAATTACAACATGATTCAATCAGTAATGTATATTATACTCAACTGAAGGCTCTCAAGAACAACACAATAAAGCAGAGAAATACATTTCAGTTCATCATAAAAGCATTCAAGGCAATCTTTAATGGCTACATTGTCAACTTCTTTGAATTTCAGAAAATGCCAATAGGAGAAATGGGAAAACCAAGTATAAATCTGCCGCAAATCCACCGAATATTGACTTTCATGGTTTTGGCATTAATGCAACGCGCTATTGGTGTGCACGCCTACCCTAGACTTCTGGCTTCCAGCTTGCAGAAATCCATAGGTTGATTGTGTAGGGGTGCGGTGAAGAGATATCTTCTTTGTCTCTAAGTCCTAATTTTTTTTCTATAAAAATCATCCTAGCGTTCTCAGTTACCACACCACAAAGAGTAATAATCTCTGAGCCTACAATCTTCTAGCATTCCTCTCGCCTCATACTCTTACAAAAATTTCTAAATTTTCCAAATCATGGCCACAAGGAAGTACATTGATCTCACAGTGGAGGCCAAAAAAGAAGAACTTGACTTAAACTTAAGTTTAGGCAGGGACAAGGGCAAAAGACCTCTCGAGGGATCTCAAAAGAATCAAAAGGAGAAGAAGATGAAGAAGAATGAGGAAGCTGAGGAGATTAACACGGGCCATAGCTCGGAGGACAAAATCGCTTGTTTAAAGCAGGAGGTGAAGAATCTCAAGAAGATGATAGAGGATCTGGAGAAGTTAACCAAACGTAATAACGCGGCAATGACTTTGAGAATAGATAGATTCTTCTATTGGTCCACCCAGTGCTTCTGTAATCAACAACAAAGAAGTGTTGATTGTATGAATGGAATTTATACTACCCTCCGTGACATTGCACTGTCTCTCGCTCCAAATAATGGTCGAGGGGTGATGATACAATACAATCCTCCTAATCCGAGACCACCTCGCCTTTAGATTACTCATGCATGAGTAAACTTCTTTTTTTTTTTTGCAATGTAATCCTTCAGTTTTTTTTTTAATGCAAGTAGTTTCTTTTATTGGCTAGTACCCTAAAATAATATAGCTACACAAAATCAATCATGAATTCAGCTTATAAAATTCACCATATAAAAATTTGATCCGACAGCAATGGAATCAAAACAAGTAATAACATTTCCTTTAATAAGTTCAAAAGTGTAGCCACATCTGTCTAAAACTAAAACTGAGAACATAATTCCTAAGAAGAGATAAGTCTCGGAGGGAAAGGAAATGGAAACATCCTACAGGACCTTCAGTAAAGCTGTCTCTCTATAGTTGTGCTAGGGTTCACAATGATAGAGGAGGTCCCACTAAGGTTACCTTACTCTGTAATCACTAGGAGACCTAACAACCATTGCTCTGATACCAACTTTGTCACGACCCATTTTCTGGGCACATGACCGGCACAATGATGAATCTCTCATCACTGTAAGCCTTTCGATAAATTCTACCCGTGAGTTTAAATTATCTATGTTATCAAAATAACAATTCCTTAATAAATATGAAGAAAATATATCAAATTTTCTTATCTGAAAATCATAGAAATGATTTGCATGTAATAATAGATTATCAATTTAAAATACATTATTATACTGACATACAAGCCAAATGCCAAACTCCTGACCTAGATGTTCTAGACGATTACAGAGCGACATAATCTACAACAAAAGAGGGGCCTACCCGACAGCGGGAAGGTCCAAAGTAATCTACTCTTCTAGCGGATATTCTTCACCGGTAACCTGATCTGTAAAAAAAAGGTTTCATAGAGAGTGTGAGCTTTAAAGCTCAGTGAGCGAATCGGTCTCGCGTTAATAAAATTCAAATACATTACCAGTCATGCAAGTATATCCGAAGGCTCATACTCAATCAATAGACATAGTTAGAAACTACATACAAGAAGATAAAAATTCATCCAATTCAACAAACGTTACTAGTACTCATCAATGGCAATATATCCCGAAGAGTGCACACAGTCCAGCTCACCAATTTTGTATATTTCCGCCATGACGCACAATCTCATCCTCATAGCTAGGGCGCCTCACGGATTTATCACCAATCTGGGCTATATCCCTACTGAGGGAATCATTGTCTCCACACTCACTGGTCAAGACACCCTTTCAACTGGGTTTTCCGCCTTGCCGTGAGAGGGGGTACTGTCCCGCTCAATCACAATCAATAGTATAGCATTTCATATCATAATCAGAAGTACAATGTAATATTCATTTATATAACAGGTATAATATATGACTATATTATAGATTTATAAACTACAAATCAAGATAACAATTAAACGATTTTTGAAAAGATTCAAACTTCACATCATCATGAGATACTTGTTTCGTTTTATCCATACTTCTGGATTAATTATCTCATTAGATTCGTCATTTTGAATCCAATTTCCCCCTATGAATCTTGGGAGTGTCCTACGACATACTTTTTATCACCAGTAATGCTAAAACTCTATTAAAACGGGGTCGTTTCACTCACTTGGATTCCATACGAGTATCACTTCTTTAAGTTGTTACGGACAATAGTACTCAGGTGAATTTCAATGTTCTGCTACGAAGATTTTCATGAAAGATTAGAGAAAACAAGTTAGGATTGTTTTCATACAGACACTGTTCATACGTACAGTTACTATTTATATGTACGGTCACTATTCATACGTACGGTTACTATTCATATGTATGGATACTATTCATACCAGAAATAGAGAATACAATTTGTAAAAGAGTACACCAGGTAAGTTCTCAGGAAAGAGTGGAGGGTCGCAATGGACACACTTAAAAACCAGGTCTTTCCTTAGCCAAAACTTTCCTAGACATGTATTCTTCATAGTTTATATTCTATTTTGGTAATCAGGATTGAAAATAATATATAGGCAGCTAAAGACAGTTTTTCTGATGTGGAAGATCAGCCAAAGCTGCAACCACAGAGCATACTTAAGAAAATAACTTCTATAATTTGTAAGACATAGAAGGGTATAGTATCCTTACCTAAGCTGAAAAGGAAAGGTCCAAAATCTCAGAAGTCTAGTGTTAGACCAAGAAATCTTAAAGAGAGAAGAAGAGAAGTTGAAGGTGTGATTTTGAAAGTAAAATGGAAGGGCCTATTTATAAGAAAATTTAAGGGTACTATTCCATCTACCCCGTCTCACCTACCCCGTCTCAACTACCCCGTCTCACCTACTAATTTTACTTACTAGTCTCACCTACCAATTTCACTTACAAATCTCATCTATTAGTATAATCAATTTGCTAATTTAGTTTCCTTTCAATTTAGTCCCTTAGGGAATTCTCTCATATAAAATGTCATTTTTCTCCCAGTTTCTTTCTAGTTTTCTCTTTTGATCAAACCACATTTGGTATTTGACATTTCGATAGTATATGTGAACAGTACCGTATATGTAAATAATATTATATAGGTAAATAGTACCGTATACTAGAATAGTAACCAGCCTTACTAATTTTCTTGGATAAATTTACTCATTGCCACTCTAACTTATAAGATTTGTTCGCTTAGATCCTTGAGAATTTGTAAAAATTTCCTAAATTTAAAATTTAAAATTTCTATTCCCAAATTTCCTTCACTAATTCAAAAGAATATTTTTCACGTAATTAAATTTTTCAATAAACTTCAAAATAGATTTTGAATATTTGTAAAAATTATTGGGGTATTACAGTTAGTAGATGAGTCTCCGTATGAGGAGTAGTGGAGTCTCTGAGTCTGTGTTCCTTTCTTGGGATACTGGTAAGTCTAACAGTTAGGTTTCTAACTCACTTTGTAATTTGATAGAACACCTAAGAATCTTGTGTTGATTGTTATAATAAGGGATCTATATATGTTATATTTATTCCTTGTATCAATGGCTTGAGGTTAGGCTTACAGAGGTGGATGGAGTCCATTTCCGTGCCGATCATGCTCCCAAGGTGGGGCATAACACAGGTGTTTTTTGCCACATGGCAGCCAAGTCAATATTTTATTAAGTTGACTGATGGTGTTACAAAAAAAGGCATATGTGCTAAGATTTGAAACAGAAAGGACATAACTGGGCTAAAAAAAAACCTTTGGAGCATAAATGAAACTCGATGTCAACCTTAGGGACATAAAGTACCCTTTTGCCTAATAAGAATTATGTTTGGATTTGAGATGATGGAAAACTAGCAGTTTGTGTATTTTAAAGTAGTAGAATTAGTCTCACATTAACTAAAACAATGAGGGGATGAGACCCTATATATCAACATGTTATATAGTGGGCTGATAAAGAGCTAAGGAAAGATGTGAGCTCGCATGCTCACATAATTATGTCAATACAGTGCAAATAAGTGATTTACCCTCCTTATACGCAAGAAATTGCAATTGAAACTAGTTTTAGTTTTTTGAAAATAAAAATAATTTTAATTAATTATTTTTATACCTATCTGACCATATAAGGATTTTGATAGTTATAAAATAATTTGGGTCAGTTTCATAATTTAAAAAATAGTTTCTATTAGGGATAGCAAGGGGGCCCTTCCAAGGAGAAGAAATCCTCCCTATCCATATTCTTCGCCTCCTTGCGGGGTTATTAAAAAAATTGAAAATGTAAAATAATAATAATAATAATAATACATAAATAAATAAATAAACATATATATATATATATATATATATATATATATATATAATTATATATAAGAAACTAAATTGTCTTCCTTGGACTCAGTTTCAAGTAGCATTTGCAATTAGTTTTATATCAACAACATATCAGCAATTCAGCATATCAACAGTTCAATAAACATAGAGAAAAACATTTTGTTCCTTCGAATCCCCAAATTTCCAAATCATCTCTCTCAACTCTCACTCTCCTCACTCCCAATCCCAAAGTGAAATTCCTCCTCGAAAAACTTTTCACTCTTCTACAATATTTTGTACAGAACCACAAATTTTCTTAGAGATCGAGAACAACGAACGACAACGACGAGATTGGAGAGGATGAATGGCTATGATGAGACTGGAGGATGAACGCATGACAGCAAATGGGTGAAGGCACCAAATCAAGAGAGAGAGAGCACACTAATAGAGAGTCAACGACGATGACAAAGGTAACGAACAACGATGGCCAGACTTGAGAGGACGAACGGTGACAGCGAGACAGAAGAGGACAAATGCACAATGGCGAGAGGTGATTTAGGAATTTCGGGGAGAGAGTTAAAAAGAGGTGAAGGCACACGAAGATGAATTTAGGGGATTTGAGAATAGGTCTGCAATTAGGGTTTCCTTTTTTTTAATTAAACTAATTTTAATTTTAGCTACAAAATAACTAAAACATCCCTAAGATATATAACTAATATACAGATTTTAAGAGCATTTTAGTAATTTTAGTAAAATTATTAAAATGCCCTTCAGGGACAGAAACCTGTGGGGCGGAAGTGTGATTCCCATCCCCGTTCTCGAATTGCTTTTGGGGGGATCCCCCCTCCGATCCTCATCCTCGAGGGAAAAATTTCCTACATTCGGGGCCCCCATTACCATACTTAATTTCTATTAATCAATTTTGACTGTTTCAAATTATTTAATCAATTTTAAATCACTTAAATATTCAAAACTGGCTATTTATTTATTTTGATCAATTATGCAAATGTTTTGGTTTTTAAAAGGCAGTGTTCTTCAAACTTTTAAAGATACATATTTTCTCCTCCACCTAGTGTTCTTCAAACTTCTATCCTCCACGTTTTTTTGGTTTTCATATACTAGATTACCGTGTTATTCTTCTACTATTCTTGTACCGAAGTAAAACTCAGAAGAGACTGTTTAAAATTGGGAGAAGTTCACACAATCGTGTAATCATTCCTTAAGAATATTGTTTTCTATAACACAACTCAAATTGATTTAATTACCAAATATTTACAAACATGTGATATACATATATATACACACACAGACATACCCGCATTGACATGCAATGTAAGGTTTCAATGCAACCAAGGAATCATTATATATTACATGATTTTCTTTCTCTTATTTTTCCTAGAAAAACATTTCTTTTTTCACATTGAATAAGTTAACATCCCATTCAGTGGCGTATCCAGGACCCCTCGGTTAGGGGAGACAACATTTTCATTCGCTTTTATGGATCTGATGGCAATTCTTCTAAATTAATTTCAATTTGTTGCTCATTTGATGGTAATTCCTTCTTAAAAATATTTTCATTTCAAAAAAATTGATCTTATTCTAAATCCTAATTGTATAATCAATCAACCAATTTGATAGAATTAGACCTAGTATAAAAATCACAAATTTCAAGCTTTTACAAAGAGGTCTTTAATAATGGAATGATAAATTAACCATTATCAAGAAAAAAATTTCATGAAATTGACTTCAGAAAGTATGTTACTCATGATTATAATTGTATAATCAATCAACCAATTTGATAGAATTAGACCTATGTACAAAAACCTCAAATTCAAGCTTTTACAAAGAAGTCCCCTAATAATAAAATGATAAATTAACCATTAGCAAGAAAAAATTTCATGAAATTGACTTTACAAATATGTTACTCATAATCCTAATTGTATAATCAATCAATCAATTTGATTGAATTAGACCTATATACAAAAAACTTAAATATCAAGCTTTTACAAAGAAGTCCCTAACAATAAAATGAGAAATTAACCATTATCAAAAAAATTTTCGTGAAATTAACTTCACAAATATGTTACTCATGATCCTAATTACATAATCAATTAATCAATTTAACAGAATTAGACCTATATACAAAAACTCTAAATTTCAAGCTTTTACAAAGAAGTCCCTAACAATGGAATGAGAAAGTAACTATCATCAAGAAAAAATTTATGACTCTGGGGAGTGCGGATCTTGTGACTGTGAGCAATAGAGAAGAATTGAGTCACTGAAGGGATTCAAAAAAAATTAAAAGGATTAAAAAAAAAGAGGAGGGAAAAATGAAAAGAAAAAACTTTTTACATAAAAATTTGTAAATTTCTGCACCTCCAAGTTGCATGTGGCTCCACCACATAGCCCATTTCCTTCCCCACAACAAGGAAATGAAAAGGAATTTAAAAAAAAAACAAGTTGAAATTCCGGACCAAAATCTGCAAGTCAAGATCATGGATATGTACATACATAAGAACATGACCGTGTTTTCCAGAATAACATTACGGCTTTCAGCCCAAGAAGGGCTGTTTGAGTCAGACAACATCATGTCATAGATAGATAGGTTTGTTTCTTATTAGGAATTCAACGCAAGCCTCGAATTCCCTCCAATATCATACTTGGAAATTTCAATCCATTAAAGGGCTAGCTAGTTAATTAGAGAAAATTGACATCGGTCCTCCAAAACAGTTAGGGGGATAAAGATAAAATGCGTACTATTTGAGGTCAATCTAACCATCTAAATTTCATTGCTCTATGTTTAGTTTAATCAAACTTTATCTGATTTAATTTTTTGTGAAACCTAGAAAGTTCAGGATATTTGGCATGACTAGGCAGTTTTTTTTATATTAATTCTTTATTTTTTGCTTAACATCTTCAGTGTTCTTATGATTTATGAATTTGCTTCTTAAATGGAGACACAAGAGCCCTTATAAATTTGTATTAGCTCTCTCTCTCTCTCTTATACATTTTTTTACATGTTTGTTATCAAATTCTTCAATTAAAATATGACAAGTGTATAATTATCTAATTAAAATATAATAAGTATATGGTCTTTTATTAAGAAAACAATGATTTTTTCAGAACTCATCAACATTAAATGAGTGATTATTTAAGACAGTACTTTTTACACATATTCTATGTATATATCCATTGTGATGAAACAAAAATTCTTTCACTTTTAATCTTTATTAATTATGGGAGCCTTTATTAATTGAAATATTACATTTAATCACCATGTATAACTTCTGTTTAAATTGCAATGTTCTCCCCATAATTTATGAAAAATAATAACCTATCCATTTATCTATACCTAGACTCATTGAAATGACCGATTTTATTATATTAATTAAATGCTAAATTTAAACATCTGAATCCACATACCTAACAAACAAAAAATATTTATATTTTTAATACCCACACGAAGTACTCGAAAAATATTATAACTATTAGAGTAAAGATGAGTATCAAATAAACTATATATATATATATATATATATATATAGAAATTAATCTGACAAAAATATTTAATTAATGTATAAAAATTAATCTGACAAAAAATTCAACTATAATATGATTATAAATATTATGTATTTAATCTAGTTACTATATAGAATGTATGCACATTATTACTATATATAATCTAGTTACTATATAGAATCTATCAAATATTCGAAGGTTAAATCTTGTCCAAAATCATTTCGGACATCTGCCATATGCCCGATATTTATTATTGATCGAGCAAATGGTATATTTATTTTGGTTGGATATCATCAATTATTCAAAACACCTATCACAATTGCCATACCCAATTCAATTAGATTAATTAGCTAGTGCCTGATTTAGACAATAGAAAAATCGCAGCAATAAAATTAGTAAAACCAGGCGATTGATATTTTATAGAATTATAATTTTCCCTTCATTAATGATAATTTTCACATATATACCAGATCTCAGAATATAAAGCCTAAGTCCACTTTCAGTGTCCGTTTTGTTCTTGATTAACTTAACATTACGGAATATCTTCCTATTAATGACAGGAGATTACGATAACGACATACACAAATATTGGAATTGTGATCAAACATTTGTTTATTATATATATATATATATATATATATATATATATAGTTCATTCATTATCTGTCATGAAACATACATCAGAAAGAAATGGATGGTAGCTAGATATTAAATAATTTTACACCACCTTGACATATAAGCAAATGACCAGAAAAAAAAAAAGTACAGTTATATATACGTAGAAATTGAACTGAGCCAGGTAGCCTTCGATGAATTTTGAGTTTTTAGAATTAAACAAATTAGGCAAAATCATGAGAAGAGGGTGGACGATGCAGAGCGTTGCCGGCGACGTTCATGTCATTGAAGGTGCAGCAGCAGCTTCCTTTTTGTCCTTTAGGAATGGTGGTACATGGGTTTGGACCTGAACCCGGAACTCCACCTCTCTGCAGGGACTGCAAAACAAGGCCCTCGGGATCATCATGCAATGGCCTCATCATCACTCCAACTTCCACACAACCTAACAACACCATTGCTGTCATCATAACGATGAACAAGCTCCTCTTCTTCATCCCCACAAAACTCATCTTTTGAATATCAAGTGTGTATTACAATATATGATTATATGTACTTTTGGTAGAAGCTGGATATTGAGAGATTCATATGAGAAAATGAATCTAACCTGTTTGTTTTTGTTGAGTTGGGTGAGTATGCTAGCTGCCTGCAGGATTAATGCCTATTTATAGAAGAAATTTTAGCTACATTCCTTTTTCTTGTCTGCAATTAAACTTTGAATTAATGAATTACCAGGAAGTTTCTGAAGATATCACTGAGAAGATTGAATGGGCTTGGAATATGTAGGAAAGGAAAGACTCGTAAACAAAACGGCAAAACTGGTCATGTGACTGATGAGATTCAAATGGTGAGAAATTGGGAGGCAATTAATTAAGGAAAGACGAAACAGTGAATATATACAGACAAACCCGAGCCACTGTCTATGAAGGAAGCTTCAGAGCAAAAGACAAGTTAATTAGTCGTCATCCAAAGTTTCTTACATTACATATTTAGTATTTGGGTAGGCTTGAAATGAGTTTTTTGGGCAGCAAGTCGGCCCACTCTTTTTTTAGTTTTTTTTATAAAATTATATTATATAGTATATAAATAACTTTATTTTATTATTTTTTATATTTTATAACATTATATTTAATAATTATAATAAATTTAGATATGAAAATTTTTGTATTTTTAAAAAAATATACATGAATTTTTAAATTTAAATATAATATAATTAATTTAAAAAATATATAAAAAAATTAAAGTTATTGATTATTTTAAAACATTAAAAAAATAATATTTTACATGTATAAATTATATTTTAATAAAAAAATTATTAAACTTTTTACTAAATTTTTTTAATATTATATTAGTTAAATATAAATTAAAAAAAACTTGGCCTGCGAGTCAAGCAACTAGCCGACCTAAACATTAAATTCCATGCTTATCGAAAAATGGGCCAATCCATGCTCGACCCGTTTTGACAGTGCTCCCACAAAGATATCATATTCTACTTTCACTTTCAAATTGGACCTGCAGGTTTTTGTTATCGTTTACTTTTTTTTAATTAAATATTAAATTTTATAATTGTAATATCCTGGGAGATTTTATATCCCGTGTGTGCATAAGAGAATTAAATTTCCTTTTTTTTTTGTTTATCTTGATTATGTACTTTGTTGATATTGTCTTATTGTTACAATTTTTTTTTTATATATAACTGACGTATAGAGTTGGGGACATTCTATTGTGATTACACAAGAGGGAGATTCAATTCCTTTTTGAATAGAAGAAATTTGGGGGGAAAATGATGTTTTATGTGTGAAAATCTCTTTAAGGACTAAAATAAAAGGACTAATTTGAAAGAAAACTTAAAATCTTAGAAGAAAAGATAGTTTTTTTCTTTTTCATGAATAGTAATTGTAATAATTCAGCCGCCTTATATAAAAAAACTATGCGCGAAATAGTAAATTAAATTATTAAAGTGCATAGTAAATTGAATATTTTATTAGCACATAATACCATGACTTTTCTTATAAATTGGTCCTTCGTTTTCACTTTTAAATTCACACCTTCAGTTTTTCTTCCTTCATCTTCTCAAATTTCTCTTACTCTGACGCTAGGGCTTTGAAATTTTAAGTCTTTCCTCATCAGTTTAAATCCAAGGTAAGGATACTATGCTCTTTTAAATTTTTACAATTATTTAGATGTTAAATTCATAGTATGCTCTATAATTGCGACTTTAGTTGATCTTCCACATTAGAAAAGAGTTATCGTCGATTGCTTGAGAATTATTTTGTTTATCAGTTGCCGGAATAGAGTATAAAACTATGAAAAATATATGTTTCGGAAAGGTTCAGGCTAAATAAAAACTTGGTACTTAGAGTGTCTATTGTAACCCACCTCTCTTTTCTGTGAACTTTTTTAATGTACTCTTTTACAACTTGTGTTCACTATTTTCAGTATGAATAGTACTCGTAAGTATGAATAGTATTTGTATATATAAATAATATTCATCCTTCTAGTATTTCTTTGATGGTCGCTCTGTAGTCCAATAGGATCAACTAGAAGGGTTGTCTGGTGTGTTTTCATTTGAGTGTATTTTTCTACATGTTTCTTGATTATACTTCTATAGGAACAATTTGAATATGGGAAATAATTTTGCTATATCTCAACTATTTATTTTATGTAATGAATGTGTGACGTTATGTTGTGACTTTGCTTATCAGTAATAAAGTGGAGTGAAATGTTTTCCCTTTTGTATTATTATTGCTATGACCATGTGAATTTGGAACTAGGAGTTTGGCTTACGTTTGTGGAAGATATCCACGTGTCGTGCTGATCACTTGTCTCATTTTTTGGTCATGACAATAATAATCAAATTATTTTCAAATTCTTTTAGGTTGGCCATTATTTTAATTTAATTTTACATTTATTCTAAAACTTTCATTTAGATATTTTTTATAAAATAATTATATTAATTTGAAAAAATTGATTATTCATTACGAATTTAGAGTTACTAATATGTGTAAATATATCGAGCTATCAAAGTAATTACTATATTTTTAAGTAATTGGAATTATATTATAAATTAGTTTAGTTTAAATAAAATAATCATTTTTGTAAGATATTTATAATTTTTTATAATCCAATGCACAACCTCTTGCCTACAGCTACATATAAATTTTGTCATTTTATGGGTATCATTTACTGTGCTGCTATAACTCTTCATATAATTCTTTAGGCAAAAGTATACCCGATATTTTTTATGTTTATTCTGATTTTTATTCATACTCCTAACTTTTTTGTATTAAATATGTCTCATGTTTTAAATTTTTTTTCAAATATGTCTTTTTTTTTGTAATACTGTCAAAAAACTAACGAAATTTCACGTCATCGACTGACTGGATTGCCCACGTGGCGAATATACTCTCCCAAGTCACTACAACATGAAGAAATTCCACATCACCTGATTTGTCCAATTAAATTATGACATGTGGCACATGAAATTGTTTTGAAGAAAAATCAAGGAAGTGCCATAAAATAGATTTGAACGCTTGACCTTTTAGAAGCCAAAAGAGCTCCCACCACTAAGCTATTGATTGCATTTGTTATTTGTATATGAAATTTAACATATATAAGAACTTTTGTTATTACATTCAAACAATATACACTAATTATTATATATTACAAAACAATAACAAATTTTATTATAAGAGAATATGTTATTATTTTATTTAACTCATTTTAAATTATATAAAAATTTTAAAAAATTAATAACAAATATTATAATATAAATTTAATTCATAATTAAAAAAATTATAAAATTATTTTTAAAAATTATAATATCAAATATCATATTATAAAATAAAATAATTTTAATATGCATAACATATTCTTATAATTATTTTTTTAATATAAAGTTAATTTTTATTAAGTATGAATAATAATTAAATTTATATTATAAGATTTGTTATTAATTTTTTAAAATTTTTATATAATTTAAAATGAGTTAATTAAAATAATAGCATATTCTCTTATATTAAGATTTGTTATTGTTTTATAACATATAATAATTGTTGTATATTATTTTTAATTTTGAATAAAATAACAGAAGTTCTTTTATATATATATATATATATATATATATATATATTGCATATAAATAACAAATTCAATCAATAATTTAGTGGTAGGAGCTTCCGTTGACCTCTAAATTCAAATCCATTCCATAACACTTTCTTGATTTTTCTTCAAAACAATTTTATGTGCCACTTGTCTCAATTTCATTAAACAAGTCAGGTGATATAGAATTTCTTCATGTGGCAGAGAGTATATTCGCCACGTAGGCAGTCCAGTCAGTTGATGACATAGAATTTCGCTAGTTTTTTTACTGTATTACAAAAGAAGGGCATATTTGAAAAGAAATTAAAACATATGAGACATATTTGACATAAAAAAATATTATGAGCATGAATAAAAATTAAAATAAATATTAAGAACATGACATATGCTTTTGCTTATTTTTTATAATATAATTTAATTGTTCATGGTGCAGACGTCATGGCGCAGACGTCATGGCAATGGAGCCTGCTATTAAAATATGGAAAAAGAGCAAAAGCAATGTTTGGATCAAAAAACAAAAAAATTGACCCAACTCTTTTTCAATGTGCTGGATTTTGTTCAATTTATTCTTAATTATCAGCCTTTTTCTACTAGCAGACGTAGGATATATTTATATATATATATATATATATATATATATATATATATATATAATTCGTATAACGTACGTCACTATGGCTGGGCTTCATGAGGAGTTATAACAAAGGTTGAAAAAGGAAAATTTTTCAAAGAATGGGGCTAGTCTTGTGGGGGAGATGGGGAAAAACAAATGATGCACAAGATAACTACTTTATGGTTTACCCACACATATCTGTAATAGGTCATTCAAAATTAATACGAGTAAAAATATCTGAAATATTATATGAAAATCCCACCTTCTTATTTTTGCACACAGTTATAAAAAATAATTACGTACATTCTCGCAACACCCCTCATTTTTCATTTTCACGTGATAGAAATATTTTTTTTTAAATTACCACTTTATTATCCTACCTTTAATTATTAAATCCTCATTTTTCAACACTAAATAAACAGGCTTTGATTAAAAAAAATATTAACCAGTTTGAAATGGATCTAATTAAAAGAAAATATTAACCAGTTTGAAATGGACCTAAACAGACTATGTCATTTAGTCCTTAAATAAGTTTGGGGGGATGATCAGGCTAGGGTGTGTAAGGAGAGAAAGAAAGATGTTCTTTTGAATGAAAAGAAATGAGATTACTTTGTACTCAATAATTTTATACATGAAATGTAAGAAAAAAAATATGAATATGATCAAATAAATCAAATAAAAAATTATAAATTTTTATTTTAAAAGAGAGTGATTTGCCTATGATTGAACTAAATCATTTAGTCTACAGGTTAATTATGGGTGTGTATAAGTTTTCAAAGGAGCCTATTTATTAAATAGACTATCTCGAACTAACCCATTTATTAGTGACATATCATGATTCGACACAAGTTGTAATCCATTTTAACACACTTATTTTTATATGTTAAATTAATAAAATTAATTTTAAAAAATTGTCAAATATTCTCAGAAATATTAACATAAATGAAACATAAAAATGTCAAATTCTTATAAATATATATAGAAGAAAACTTCTAAAAATATTAGTGAAATGGAAATACCATATTTTTAGGAATGCGAGTTTTAAGAATTGATACTTCTTAAGGATGTAAGATTTCACATACTATGGCTTTATTTGGTAAAATTAGCTTATAAGCTAGCGGATAATTTATAAGCTAGTTGATAGCTTATAAACTAATTTTTAGCTTATAGCTTATAAACTAACTTATTTGAATTAGAAGTGTTCGATAAAAGTAGCTGTTGAAGTAGCTGAAAAGTGTAAAATGACATAAAAGAGCATATATTTTTTAATTTTAAAATAATATAAACAAATATATCATTTTTGTTTTTAATTAAATTAATTTAAATTAATATAAATATAAAATCCATTAAAAATATATATATTCATATATTTTATTATATTTTATATATGAATAATATATTTTCACATATATAATATATTTATATATATTATTATATTTTATTATATATAATGAAATATATCTACATAGTTTATTATTTTTATATATATTTTATATATTTATAATATATTTATATATTTTTATCATATATTATTATATATATATATATATATAATATTATATATGTATAATATATTATATATAAATATAAATATAATAAAAGATGAGTAAACAAGATATAATAAAGTAAAGGACATAATAGGTATTTTGTAAAATAATAAGGGCAAAATAGGAATAAAAAACTTTAAACTATAAGTTATAGGCTATAAGCTACTCAAAGTAATTTATAAGAATAAGCTATAAGCTACTAAAATAAACTCGTTTACCAAACAATTTTAATGAGCTTATAAGCTAGTCAAATAAGTTATAAGTTGTCTTGTCGAACACAACCTATAATACGGATGGAGATCACCTGATCCTATCCCTGTTGGGAACAAGAGGCTTTTGTCCCTCATCCAAAGGCTGGAAGCACAGTGGCTGAAGATAATCATGTGGCTTGGATGATTTTAGACATTAATTTTAATTAATATTTAATATTTTCAACATTTATAATAATTTTCAAAATAAAATAATATACACTTTTAAATTTAATACTGCAATTAACTATAATACAGAATAATCATATATATATATATATATAATTGCCCTTTATTTGAACTTATAAACAATTATTATAGTCTCATTTCTATATTTTATAGAACCATTTTATTTATTGCCAAATGAGACCCTCCCATTTTGATTTTCCATGCCCAAAGCTATTGACAAGTACACAAATTATAGCCTTTTCATTAAATCACCTGCACGATTGTCTTTAGCCACACTGCTTCCAGCCTTTGGATGAGGGACGGGAGTTGATCCGCATCCCTATAACACCACCTTAGAACATAGTTAAATAACAGGCAATTGAGCAAGTAGAATTTAACACATTATGTTGATATTGAATATTACAGCAGTTTAGTTTATTTTATTACAACACTGGAATATAAATGAATATAAAAACAAAAAAGAATTGCATGGGAACCCTAGTGTACGTACACTTGCTCTATCAATGGTTGTTCCCAGAAAGAAATTAAAATTATAAAGAAAGGAAACAAATAATTAATGGAATTATAGGTGTATAGCATGTCCTGTGATTGCATGCTATGAATTTAATAATGGTGGCAGCCTCTCAAATTTATGTATGAATTGGATTGGGACTCGATGGTGTGGAAGTCCCTCGTTGAAGCGACTGCAGAAGATGCCCATATTGCCTTATCCAATCGTTGTCTTCCAATGGCCTCGCTGCTCCTAATTCACCACAACAAACCAATACAAACAAGATGATCACCACAAGTGTGAAGAGGATTTTCCTGTAATTACAGAAAGCCATGAATGGATTGATTGTAACTAAACGAATCAAATTAAAATGCTTTCTTTTCGTGCTTTCAAGTGTCTGTGTCTGGTGTTGGGGTTGCAAGCTTTTATAACTACTAAGAGTTTGGTAGAATAACAATATGCATGAGATTGAGAAATGATGTGTTTGATGTAATGTGAGGAGACCAGGGCATTTGGGCCTATATATATATATATATATATATGAATGAGCTGGTTTGCCCTACGGTGATTTTCAAAAATCAATTAGGTTGACCAAGAATTGTTTGAAGGTTGAAAATTGAAACCATATACATATATATTTATATTGAACAAATCAAATGGAAGACTCCAACTAAATTCCAATATCTATACGCGCAGACATTGTTTAAAAACGACTAAACCAAACAAGTTAAGAATTAAACACCGATATATATATATATATATGCCACCGTTTTTTATAAAATGTTTCATAAATATAACAGTACTGCATGCGTGTGATACTATTTCTGAATTGCATGATTAACTGACTAAATTAATAAAAACCAAATTATATATTAAAAAAGCACACTAAATTAAAGTGCATCATATTGTGGTTGTTGCCTTGGAGGCTGCGGATTGGCAAAGCATAATATTATATGATTCATATGTTTGTGGGCAAATTAATGGAGCTATTCATTTCTGACTTGCAATTTGCAAAGCATGGTGTGATTAGAAAAACTGGTGAGCAAAAAGCTGGGTCTGTCTTTATACGGACTCTAAATTGAATGGCTTTGTTGAATTACCTTTTCAAACCAACCCCCACTTTTAATTACTTAACTCTCCCTTCTACCTTTTTGTTTAGAACTCCAACTCTGCTTCTGCTTTTGCTTTTCTAGGTACATTAGGTTCTTGTTTATGGATTTTGAAATTTAGACTGTACTTACTTCGGGATTTTAAAAAAAATATATAATTATTTGCTTGAAAAACAAAAAAAAAAGGTTTATCGAATCAAAATTAGTTAGATGACTATTGTAAAAATGGTGAAATTTTAAAACCATAAAGATTAATAATGTATGCTAAATTATTTTATAAGTAAACAAATAATTGTAATTTTTTTAAAAAAATCCGGAAGTAAGTACAGTCTAAATTTCAAAATCCATAAACTAGAACCTGATGTACCGAGAAAAGCAAGTTCTGAACAAGAAGGTAGAAGGGAGAGCTAAGTAATTAAAAGTGGGGCTTGGTTTGAAAAGGGAAACTAACTTCATGGGTTTGTGTTTGACTGGAGCGTTAAAATTGGGTTATAGTAAAAAATATGAAAAATATGATTAAAGCATTGATTGTTTGAAGATTGAAGAGAGAGAGAGAGAGATTGGATTTAAAATCTAACAATTTAGATTTTAGTATTTTGTAAAAAAAAATTAACACTTAAAAGTCTGAAACAGACTAAAAAGACTTTGATTGGATCAAAGCATAATAAGGAAGGAGATTCAAGAGCAGGACCGAATCCACTGTATGTGAAGCAAAAGTAAGTGTATCACGGAGTCTTGCACTTACATGACCAATTAAACTCTCACCAAAAGTGTCAACATTAAACGCACAAGTAAATTTCATTTCATTTACGAGGACTCCCCCGTTTGATTTCCAGCTTTGTTCATTTTAAAATGGACGACGATTTCAAAGATTAAAATTTACTTCATGCATCAACACTTGAGACGTCACATTCTTTTCTTTTATTTTTTTATTTCCCCCCAAAGTATATTTATGATTTATTTGTAAAAAGTCACTGAACTATTAATTTAACTCTTAAAATTTAAAACTCTCAACTTAATCACTTAAATATATTTTTTCAATCACAATATTTTTTTAAGTATTTGTGACTCTTTAATGCACTAAAATATAGTTTTAATGTAAAAATGATTGGAAATAATTAAACAAATTCATGTCATTAATTAATGAACCATATAAATTAATTTAAATGACGTGAATTATGCATTGTTTTATAACAAACGAAAAAATAAAAGTACAGTAAATTGGAGAAAATCGATTTTATTGTCTGTTGTTTTTGGTCCAAGATTTTATCGTCAACAACCCACCCATAAGCAAGCATATTAAATAAAAAGAATTTCATATTCTTGTTTTTTTTTTCCTTTCATTTTTTTCCTAAATGAAAATATATTTGCCTAGATATTCATAAACTTGTGTCTAGTTTCAATTGTCTTAAAGGAATTGCCTTATGGGCCGGCTAGTAGAAACATAGTCTGGGCTGCCATTTGGTCCTTGATTGTAATGGGCTTCCACCGTCCAAAAGATTCAAAATGCACTTTTGAGGATTTCTCAAAGCACACAACAAGCGTTAAGAGCCCGTTTGGTATACAAGAGAAAAATAGAAAGGAAATAAAGATAAAAATGAAAAAAAAAAAGATAAAGATAAAGAGAAAAAAATGTGTTTGGTATGGAATAAAATTAAATAATAGAAAAGAGGTATTATTTTGTTTAATATGTATTTTTTAATGGAAAGGAAAGGAAATATATGGGATAACTTTTATTAAATTATCCCTGATTTAATTTTTTAAAAAAAAAATAAATAAGTTGTCTCACCTCGTCTCCCTCTCAGATTCTCTCTCCCCGTCTCATCTTTCGCCTCTTTCTCGTCTCTCTTACTGTCAGTCAGGTCTTTTCTCTCTCTCTTCTCTCTCTCTCTCTCTCTCTCTCTCGCCACTATCCCATGTTCTCCGTCCACACCTCTGTCTTGCCATCACTCAGGACGGGCTCCTAAAATCTCAACGCTAACAGAGATCAAATGGGAAAGGATGCTCAACAATTCATCCAAGCGGAACACTGCAGATTGAAGCAATTTCTGAAGCGCAATACATAGTGTACTAAGAAGTAAAGTACGAGAATCGAAGGAATTTAAGCAACAATGCCAGTGAGAAGGTGGCTGAAACAAAAACCAGCAGCGTATAAGTGAGGGCATTTTCGGCATTAGCTTCTCCTTTTCGCCTTTCTTGTCCCTCTTTCCTTTCTTGCTTGCATCTTCTATGCTCGCACAGATGGAAAAGAAAAAGGATGATGGAAAGGAAATGTTCCATATGTTGCACTATGCAAAACATCTACCGTGAATATTAAATAGTACAAGAACGAACTTATTCCATTCACGGTCCAAAGTGCTACCAAACAGGCTGCAAGTAAATGAGTATCTAGAGGTGATACCAAGGCTTGTAACTATAGGGAAGATAATCAAGAGCTGCTCAGAAATTTAACTCTAGAAGAGGTTAAAAGAGCAGCTTTTGGCCTTGGTGCAAGCAAAGCCCCAAAACTGGATAGCCTTTCAAGTATGGTTTGTCAAAAACTTTGGAAAACCCTTAAGGAGGACCTTTTGCCGAGGTTATCAGAATCATGATTTAATGAAGGATTGAAAGGGGCACATAATACATCAAATCGTATGATAGGATCGAAGATTGTAAGATCTTACTATTTAAGAATAAAAATATAAAATAATATGTAAACTTGTATATATTAAAATAAATTTTGTATATAAACAAAACTTAAAAACCAGCAAAGTCTCATAACATTATATTTCAATAAAACAAGTTCAAGTGTCATATATAGATAATCAAACATAGTCAACAAGACATTAAAATACGTTAAATAAATAACAAACTACAAAGTGACAAACAAATAACTTATAAATTCATACATCAAGTGCTACATTATTTATATATTCATCATTATCTATATCATCATCATTATATGAATCCCCCAATTTTACATCTTCATTAATTTTTAAATCATCCACTGTCTCATGAGGTGTCTGCTCATCCATTTCTTTAATGTCAAGTACTTCATCTTCTCCTACTCCCTCTTCATCTTCACCCCTTGCTTCTTCACAAACAAAAAAAGACTTCACAGAATCATAGAATCACACTCACAAACTCAATGTAATTAACAAAATCAAACTCACATCAAAGACTCGCAACTTCATGATTCACATTTCACAAATAAATTCAATTATACAACTCAAATCATCTTGTGCAAATTGGAAAATTGTGTGTCTATCAGAGCCATAATGAAATAGTTCTTGTATACTCTAATTTCTTCTAGTCCTTGAATATATTATATAGCGGTTATAACCTTACAGTGTAGATGACAAATTGCACAACAAAAGTTGTAATCATAGAAACACTCAAACACTATCACAATTCACATTTCACAAATAAATTCAATTGTTCAGTATTAGCAATTAAAAAGGGGATTAAGGGGCATTTTCATCTTTGCTTGGAGTTAATAGGGGCGATTGTGTCTTTTCTATATTTTTGGTTAATAACCATTGTGTATATGGTTGTTTTTAGTTACTGACAGTTGGATATACACTTGTTTCTCATTGCATCTGGTTCAGTTTTTTCTTTGTCGGGAATGAAGTCTTCTTCTTTGATTCTATGTTCCTTCCTCTCTTTCTATCTCTCTCTATAATTTCTTTTGATCCTACTCTATTTCTTCCTAATCCTCTTTATCTCTCATCTCTCTTATTCTAAAGTCATTTGAATTTCTCATCTTAATAATCTTAATCTTAACATTGGTATCAGAGTGACGATTCTTGGACCATAGTCGACGCCACACACTTATAGATTGCTTTACTGGAGGTTGAAGAAAGGTTCAAGGAACTTCAGGTGATAACTGATTAGAGGTTTACAGACATCCAAGGTGAGTTGACGAGCATCCAGGACTTTGTAACTGAAATCTCACAATAATTAGTGCAATTAATGCACAAGAATTTTGGTCCTTAGCAGGAAGGCTGGAAGGGTATCATTCTCCCACACAAACACAATTCACTAAGATGGATATGCCCAAATTCACTAGGGATGACATTGTGGGATGGATCTCTAAATGTGAGAGCTATTTTGGCCTGGATAAAACCCCTAAAGAACATAAAGTCACTATGTCAAGTATGGTATTGGATGAATAGAGATATTTATGATATGATAGGTTCAGAAGAAGTACAGACAACCCTCTGAATTGGAATGCGTTTGCAAAAGGCATCAAGATTCGTTTTAGCACTACTTTGCAAAGCCCATTGGAAGAGTTGGTCTAGTTAAAGCAAACGGGAACTTTAAACAATTACTAGGAACAATTTTAGAAGATTTCCAACAGAGCGGATTTAACTAAAATGTAGAAGTTAGATTGTTATTTGGGTTAGGGGTCTAAAGGCTAAAATTGAATAGGATGTCAGGCTGTGTTCAACCCAAGAATTGTTTTAGAAGCTACTAGATTAGCAAAGATTAAAGAATTGAGTCTAAGATGTAGTGAAAGATATCCTAAGTTTTAGCATTAAGATTTGCTCAAGGTAGCAAATTTCTACTGGGTAAGACATGGGAGAAATAAAGGAATTCATTGAGTACGCTGGGACAAACTTACTAGATTGAGTATATCATAGTGGGTTGTGAATGGACAAGGCTAGTATGCAGTGGTGGAGCCATAGAATTTTAAATATTTACATATAACCCTTTTTTTTTATAATTTCCACCCCTTTTTTTTAATTTTTGAACCCCTTAAAATTTTTTAACCCCCTTCTTTTGAACCCCTTAAAATTTTGCCCCCCTAAAGATCATGAGTAACATATTTTGTGAAGTCAGTTTCATGAAATTTTTTTTTTGATGATGATTAATTTCACATTCTATTGTTGGGGACCTCTATGTAGAAGCTTGAAAGCTTTTGTACATAGATCTAATTCTATCAAATTGGTTGATTGATTGTGCAATGAGGATCATGAGTAACATATTTGTGAAGTCAATTTTATAAAAAAATTTCTTGATGATGGTTAATTTCTCATTCCATTGTTAGGGACCTCTATGTAAAAGCTTGAAATTTGGAGTTTGTGCATAGGTCTAATCTATCAAATTGGTTGATTGCTTATGCAATTAGGATTATGAATAACATATTTATGAAGTTAATTTTATAAAATTTTTTCTGTATGATGATTATGTAACACCCCAGGTAATACTGTGTAATTTAAAAGGCCATAATTATGGGGATAAAATTTTTTCGCAAATTAAGAAGCTCCAAATAGAAAACAGAGTCTAAGGCTTAATAAGGACTAAGACATGTCATGGATTAAGTAAATTTGCAACAGAAAAGAAAAACATGGGTAATGGAAATAAGAAGTATGTCTAAGGACTACAGTGAAAAGAAAAAAGTTTGGGTATACTTTTGAGAAAGACTGAACAAGAACCCATGAGGAAGAATGAATCTTGCAAAGATAAGTACTAAGTCGTTATCCTAAAAAGTTTAGGCATGAGGCTAGAGTGGATTTTTAGACACCGAGAGAGACCAAAGTGAAATAATTACGGGATTATTGGTTTAGGCGAAAATGGAAGGGGACGATGTGTATATTTTTAGGAAGTATAGTTGAGTGTCCCAATTATGAATCGATTTTATTAAATACCTTGCATTCTTATTAATCAAATGTTGTTTTGATAGAAGGACCAAATTGAAAAAGACTAAGTAGGCCTCACACTACAATCTTAAAAATACCCATTATCCTCATTCCCTCATTCTCTTCTTTACATTCCCACAGCTCTCTCCTCTGCCTAACGCCAGCCCCATTCTTCTGCCACATCCACAGTAAGTTGAAGGAAGAAGAAGATCATGGAAGCTAAGATGAAGATTGGATAGTAAATCTCCTTCTTTCCCTTCCTCTTCTTCTCCTTTGTCTTCCTTTCCTTTAAGAATGAAACCCTAAGGTAGAAAATTTGGAAAAAATGTTGTAAAATGTTTCTATAGATCAATTGATGGGGGTTTATTGTTCTGTAGTGTTGGTAGATGAAAACCCTTGCTAATTGTAGTTGAATCATGGAAGAAAAACTAAGTTGTTGAAAGAATGAGATTTGGGATGATTTCTTGAAATATTTTCCTTTTGATTTGTGGCTTCGAATTTTTGAGTTTTTGAATTGTTTTAAGTGTCTTTAACTTGCCTAAAAACATCCTAGAGGAACCCATGGAAGACTAGGACTAAAGGAGGGAGGTTTGGCCAAGGACGGAGCCATTTTCGAACTCCATCAATGGCTGCCTAGTAGTGTGGCACCTAGGCTCCAAGATCACGCAACAGGGACTCTAGAATGAAGGGTTTGGGGCCCAAGCGCCACCCAGATAGAAAAGAGGCTGCTGCATAGGTCTTAATCTGACTCGATTTTAAAATAGTCATAACTCTTTCATCCGAACTCCATCTTTAGCAAATCTTATATCATTGAAAATATCTTTGAGTTTACTTTCTAATGATGTAAGTTACATTTGAAAATGTTTTACTGTTTAAGATTTATGACCAAAAGAGTGATCAAAGGTCAAAATTAGTGATAAAGATTTTTTTTATTTTGTGACTTTGACATGTTTTTACATGGTTGTCTTATAGGGATGAATCCTTGATGTGCCTTCTACATCTTTTGGGGATGCAATGGTTATGTTGAAGCAGAGGTGAAGGAATTCTTATCCTACCTTAGTTGCTTCTTATGCATGTGTGTGTATATATATATACATATAAGAACAGAGATATGTATGTTACCATTTCATGGAATTAGGATTATATGAGATTAGATGAAATGAGAAGTAATAAGGTAATATGACCACTTTACATGAATTAAAAATAAAGTCAATCTAGTGGAATGATCACACTTAGCAAGGATATATAATAAACACATAAACTTGTTGATGGAAGTGCTACGAGTGTAACAAGCCTCTATAGAAAAATTGTATGTCTAATTATACGCCCATATACAAGTCGTAAACATTTTCATGGAAATGAATATGTAAGGCTATGAGTTAGGAATGTAGGCCACCTAATGTATGTGAAACTATCATGAGTTATCCAGAAATTTTATGTACATGAAATAACAATATGAAGGTTAATCCTTACAGGAATGAGTTCATGATGCATGATTATGAAAAACGTGGGTTTGTCATGTATGTAATGCACATAGTTATGGAAAGTTTATAAGTTAAACCATTGAGTTAGGAGATGTCATTAAGTAAATATGTTAGAGTATATATATATATATATATATATATATATATATATATATATATATATATATATATATATATGTTGACGATGCTTTATATGTATTCACATGTTTGATTGATTTTGCGCACGAAAGTGCCGCTAAGATTTCATGAGCGGTTGATTCATTTCTCATTCAATTATTAGGGATTTCTTTGTAAAAGTTTGAAATTTGAAATTTGAAATTTTTGTACATAGGTCTAATTTTATCAAATTGATTGATTGCTTATACAATTATGATCATGAGTAACATATTTTTGAAGTTAAGTTTATGAAATTTTTTCTTAATGATGGTTAATTTCTCTTTCCATTATTAGGGACCTATTTGTCAAAGTTTGAAATTTGGAAGGTTTTAAGTTTAATTCTATCAAATTAGTTGATTGATTATGCAATTAAAATCATGAGTAACATATTTGTGAAGTTAATTTTATGAAATTTTTTCTTAATAATGATTAATTTCTCATTCCATTATTAGGGACCTCTTTGTAAAAGCTTGAAATTTGAGATTTTTTGTATATAGATCTAATTCCATCAAATTGGTTGATTGATTATGAAATTAGAATTTAAAAGAGGAAATATTTTTGTAATAGAAAGATTTTTGAAAAAGAAATTATCATCAAATGAACAATAAATTAAAATTAATTTTAAAAAGTTGCTATCAAATTTAAGAAAGCGAATGAAAATTTGCCCTCTCTGACCCAGGGGTCTTAGATATGCCACTGCTAGTATGATTTGGGTCTTTTTTATTTTGGGATCTTAAGGAGTAGGATGCTGTAAGGATTGATCAAGGGATAGTGGCAAAGTGCCTGGAGATCGGATCAAAGATGCACAATTGCAAAGATACTATTGACTACATGTTTACTCTTTTTTGGTTTATTTGGAAAAATAGAAACATGTTTATTTTTGAAAATACTAAAGTCAACGCAGAAAATATCATTTTCAAGTAAGAAATCTCATGGGGAGCATGAATCAAGTTAGACCAGAAGCAAACATTAAAAAATCTAGCAATCCAAGTACCAGCATAGAGGAACACAGTAAATGGCAACCACCATCAGATCAAAGCTATAGAGTTTATTTAGACCCACTTACAGAGATGAGAAATCACCAAGCGGGATTGGCGTCATCATCAGATATCATTTGGTTAGAGTTGTAGTAGGAACCTCCAAAAAGGTACTGACCAGATCGCCAATCGAAGCTGAAGGTACTACCATGACAGAAATGTAGCAAGAAGCATTAGGAGAATCAAAAATTATATCTTAAGCATAAACTGGGTACCAAGAATGCGGAGTTTGAATCAGATTGCAAGGAGTTGATTGAGGTGTGTAAGGGGAGAAGAAGCATTAGGAGAATAAAAAATTATATCAAGGACGTGGATTACCTAAAGAATAATGGAGAAAAAATTGAACAAACCTGGGCAAAAAGGACGACAAATGTAGCATCACATTCTGTTGCGAAATTAGAGGAACAGAGTATCTTAAGCATAAACTGGGTATCAAATCCACCAAGAAAGCTGAGGAGCATTTTGGATGATAGAGCGTCCATTCAATGAGTGGTTGAGAGTTGTTGGCCGTTCATCTTCCTATTTCCTTTCTTTACGTGGGTTTTAGTTTGTATTTGGTAGTTGGTTTTTTCCCAAAAGTATAATGCTTTAGTTGTGTTATGTTAGTGTTCCCAGTGTCCATAGTGGGTTGTGCATTTTTGGTTTAGGCTTTCTCTCGGTTCTTGTCTGTATCATCTTTACTGATGTCCAAAAATCATGACCGTCATCCTCTTCCTATACAAAGAATGCGTTTAAAATGACTGAAACAAAATAATCTTCACCCTTATTAGAGAAATAAGTTATGCTCCTTTTAAGCGTAGGTGCCTAGGTAAATATAACCTTAACACTTCTTTTTTTTTTTTTCCCTTTTCTGGTTAGTTTGGCTGTATTAGCTTCAGGTTAGTTTATGACTCGAATCAAATTTAAATTTCTTTCCGAGTGACCTTATTAGACACCCTCACATCTTCGAACATAAATATACAATATCATATAATCTATATAATGTATGACGTGTTTTCATTTGTTTGGAGACAAACGTAAAATGAAACCTTAAAATATAATCCTGGAACTATGAATATGCAAATGTCATTCACGACTGCACCTTATATAATAATAAATACAGCAACAGAATACATGGAACAAGATTTCTTTCCGAAAGTCTAAATTCATGATATGCATCAATTCTTCTATGTAATCTACATAATTCAGAACCTAAATGGACCGCGATAACCTATAACTAATTACTGACCACCCA
The DNA here is from genome assembly GCA_037074585.1 of Biancaea sappan. Taxonomy (NCBI): domain Eukaryota; kingdom Viridiplantae; phylum Streptophyta; class Magnoliopsida; order Fabales; family Fabaceae; genus Biancaea; species Biancaea sappan. Next base: position 47,098,866 of record CM073496.1, on the reverse strand, counting down.
TTCCATGACAGTTCAAAGGGATGTCCCCTGTGCCCGCCAGCCCCATATCTTTAACTTTAGTAGTTACAATTAACAAAGTGAGCTAAGAACAATCATATCAGACGACAAGACAAATCATACAATATTTATACCAAGGTTTGCTTTGAGATGCTCCATGTAAATAAGATTTCACAGTCAATCTTTGAACAGAGAGGCTTCAAGCTTCTCCTTCAACTGTACAGCAGCACCCTCGCCACCCTGAGTTTTTATGGAGAATGTATGAACGACCTTATCATCTGCAGTTGAAACGCTGGACTCTTGAGCTACGATTTGATGTTCCCTCAACGTTTTAACAATCCCAGAAACAGGATGGGTATCCAACGGGCAGCTCACTCTAACTACTGCATCATCCTGTCTAGCCTGAAAATCAATATCTGATAATGGAAACTGCAAGTCCTTATTGTTCATCATGCCCTTTTCAGCTTCCAACACCTTGATCTTCATCTGCAGATCAGTGATATAGGTAATGGCATCACCAAGCAGAGATGCCTTGTCCATTTTAGATATGTTAGGAACAACAGCTCTTAAAGCATAAAACCTCTGGTTAAGCTTCTCACGTCTTTGTCTCTCAGCTTCAACATGATTCAGTGGTTCCTCTCTACCATTGGCAGGCTTTCTCCCCCTTTTTCTGGGCTTCCGTTCGTCTGGATGAGGTGACAAGTCTTCATTACCTAGGTCCAAAGAAGAAACCCTTGCTTGGGCATTGAAATTTCCTCCAATCATTTGATTTAGTTGTGGGAATAATTTTGCTTCGGTACTGTCACCTATACTCCCATTAGAAGAATTTCCAAAAACATGGTTCGTCCCCAGTGCTTGTACTTCATAAGAGTCAGATGTGAAACCAGAATCATCTTCCACTTTGGGGGAGAAACTAATAGTTATGGACTGAGATTTTGTATCCCCGAGGCTTAATTCACGCTCAAAAATCTTGGGAAACACCTTTGCCTGTCCAGAAGTAGATTCCGCAAATGTTGTTTTGACCATCTCCAAAACACTCTGCTCTTCAGGCACCATTTCCTTTGAACCAAGCTCGACAACCCCAGATTTCAGAGGTACCAAAACAACTGTTTGAAAACCAGCCAATTTTCCCAGAAACGATCTTGATTCATATTGATTCAAACAACTAGCAGCATCAGAAGCCCAAATTGGTTTACCAGACTTGAATGAACTGCCAGGGCCACATGGGGAGTCGAAACCAAATATATAATACTTTGAAGTTAAGTAAAACATATGTAAATCTGAGATCGCATCCAGTCTTGCACAATCAGCCTCTTTTGAGCCACCAAAGCAGGCATGAAGCTTCTGCAGCACCCGCCGTTTCACACCGTCCTCCTTGCCAACCCCATTCAGATCCCGACAAATCCCATCGCCCCAAACCACTGCAGAGCCGCCAGATTTCAAGCCCACAACCTGCCAAAAGACGGCGTAGTTCCACTTGGACACTTCGACAATCTGGGCCAACCTCTGCCGGTGTCCGAATTCACCACCGGATGGAACAATTACGTCGGAGAAGACGTTATTGGAAACCGCTGAGATGAAGAACGCAACAGCTTGGGCGCCCAATACAGATTCCAGCATAGCCTTTTCTTCTTCATTCACACAAAATTTGTCTGCCATCTTTCTTTCTTTCTTTCCCCCACCCCAAATCAATATCTCATAAATCTTGTATAGAGAACGTAAGAATCTATTCAACAAAGATCTCAAGAAAGCCCGGAATTCGCTTGACTACCGATGAAACTAAAAAGTTGATACATAAACCTAGAAGTAAATCATGTGTCTCCTAATTACACATACTACATAAAATCTCAAAAATATGAACACGAAATCTAAAAAAAAAAAAAATCAAAACTCGGCGGTGAGCTTAGGTCGAGAGTTCAGAGTATTCGAAGATAGGGAGTGAGCGTCAAATGAAGAACAGAATTACCTGTAGATAGATAGACAAATTGGTATAACGGTGGCATGAAGCTTGAACAGAGAGAAATGATAAACACCCAAATTCACCTCACAGCCACAAATACATCAGACCTGAGAAGATGCACGAAATCGGTCCCTCCCAGAATCCAGATCTGATATGTTAGGGCTTTGCCCTTTTTATCGTTTTAACACTGTTATACGAATATCGTGTTTCGATATTGGGCCGCCTGTTCCATCCCTGCCTCTCGTTTGCTTTTAAAAAAAAAATTAAATTATATAAAATATTTTGATGTTAATTTTTAATAACATACTTTGTAATTTTTACTTAATTTTTATTGATAAAATTAATTTTCACACAATATAGAACTATTATCTTACTTTTAATATCACAATAAAAATAGCTAAATTTTTTTACTATAATAATATAAATAATTATGCAAAAAGGTATTATATGTCTTTTAACGTTTATCCTGATTTTCATTTATGCTCTTGAGATTTTTTTTTGCTCGATTATATTCTTATATTTCATATTTTATCATATATGTTTTAAAATGATGAACATACCCTCTATCACTTTCTCTTTTCTCTCTCTCCTCACTCACATACAGGACGGTGACAAAGAAGAATGTTGGAGGAGCAAAAAATGGCAACAGAGCATAGAGAATCAACGGGAGGAGCTTCCGGTCATGCATTCACATCTCTCTCTCTCTCTCTCTCTCTCTCTCTCTCTCTCTCTCTCTCTCACATTCAAATCTACCAACAATGTTAGAACCAGAACAAAGTTACTCGGAATCTTCCACTACCAATAGCATCATTATCTTCTTCTTCTGAAACCTAAAACCCTCAATCATAGAGCCGACACAAGAGACCCAGAGACAGAGACCCCTCGAGCCACCACCCCTCCTACCATGGCATTCGGATGCAAAATTAGGGCAAATAGGTCTCCAAATTTTGTGAGCCTCGCAATAAATAGCAAATCTGGCTTGGCACCTTCTCAACTCCCGAAATGGCCGCTCAAGCCCACGATGTTGCTGCCCTCAGTATCAAAGGCCAATCTACCATTCTTAACTTTCCTCAAACAACTTCCTGCTTCCCAAACCTTTCACCCTCACCGGAAGTATCAAAGTCCTCTGAGCTCAACGAGATTGTGAAATTGCTGAATGTTGACGAGGGCTTCGATTCATGTACTGATGAGTTTGTGTAGATGGAGGCAATGGATTGTTGGTTGTCTGATCCTTGTCGGCCATTGATGGAGCCCTTTGGAGAAGGGAGCTTTGAAATTTTGAGCCATGAGAGATAAAGAGACATGTTCGCTTCATCGGAGGCTCCTCTAGTAATTCTCTATACTCTATCACTGTTTTTTGCTTCTCCTGCATTCTTTTTCGGCGTCGTTCTGTGTGAGTGAAGAGAGAGAGAAAAGAGAGAGGGATGAGGGTATTTTCGTCATTTTATGGTATATATGATAAAATTTGAAAGACAAAGAACATAATCGAGTAAAAAAATCTCATGGGCATAAATGAAAATCAAGGTAAATATTAGAGGCATATGGTACCATTTTGCCAAATAATTAAACAATTTTATTATTATTATAAAAATATAGTGAAAAATTAAATTGAATCAAAGGTGTTTGCAATACATATATATACATACATACATGTATATATATATATATATAGAACGAAAAAATGAATCAAGTAATTTATTTTGATATTTTTATGTATCAATGTATATGTGCGTACGCATGTGTACATGTTTTGTGTGTATGGACTTATGTGCTGTGTTATAAATTTTAAGAAGATTACAACTAATTAAATACAATGAAAATTTTGAGTAGAAATTCTAGTTGGTCTTGACTTGGAATGCCAATTTTAATTGATCTTGACATGTTTGGACAAGATAAATCATCAATAGGGTGGGTTTTTAGAGAAGTAAAAAAAAAAAAAGAGAGAGAGAGAAAAAAAGACCCAAATAAAAATGTAATCATATGAGGCGGAGTCGAGCAACTATGCCTCAATATCATGTTATCCACCTTGTTATACACACATATACTTATGTTTATATGCATATCTATACATATATATACTAAAAAGAACTCATGTATTTATCATTTGTTTATATATATATATATATATATATATATATATATATGTATGTGTGTGTGTGTGTATGTGTGTGTGTGTGTGTATGTGTTTATGTATATTTAGCATGCTGAAAGAGAAGCTCTCTAATAATCATATTTGTCTAACCTGCGACTTTGCAAAATACTTGTGATTTGGTTCAAATGTAGCCATAAGAGTAGATAACATTTTTTCGCAAAATCTATCAAATACTGTCTGGATTGTTGGTTCGCCCAATAAGAACTACATCAGGAAGCTCATACACTATTATTCAATTCTTAGCTAGTATTTGGAGGCCCAGAAATATGACATTTACGGAGGAGAAAACTATCTCAACTTTAGAGGTGCTTCATCAAATAAAACCTAAATGGCAGGAACTTCTGTTATTAGAAGATACCTTGGCTAATCTAAACTCCTGCAGGAGCAAAACCATCAATCCCCTCTGAACTCTTAATACCCCCTTTCCCCAAAAAGACCCAACTTCACTATCTTTGATTCACCATTTCAAGAGAAAGAAGAAAAAGTTTGCTTTGGGTGTATGTTTTAAGAATTATACATATATTGCGTCATCTGAAAGACAAGATAATGCTTCAGCTCTTAGAATCCAAACGCTAATACCACTGTTAATGCATATCCCAAAACCATGTCAGCAAATTCTCAACATAGTTCTATCTATAAAAAAACCGTACTGCACTCTCTGCGCAAGAATATTCCACCGTTACTGATATTTATCTCAGAAATTGAAGACGCCTGAACCTTATTAAGAACTGTGAGTTCTACAACTTTCTGGAGTTTTAATAATGCTTGCATTATGTTACGTTTATGTCCCCTAACCCCTTATATATATATCTCTGAGGATGTAATGTTGATAATTTTATATAAATTATGTGGATTAGCAATAATCATATTGCTAATAATACATTTACAGGATATTTAATTGTCACGTCCCAAAATTTGAGCACGTGACCGGCACGGAAAGTGAATTTCATTTCACCTCCGTAAGCCTATCTTTCTCTTAAAAATCATACAATTCTTTTTCATGCAACCAAAACGAGTTCTCTATACATACTACAATTACTCACATTACATCACTGAATGAACCTACCCGATTACAGAGATTTCTAGATTTATACAACTTAGAATAAGACTTATCTATTATACCTTTATCCTGAACAAATGAAAAGGAAATCATGGACTAAGGATCCATAATTCCTTATTCCGATATTTACCTTCAGCTGTCAACTCTAAAAAAAATATCAATAAGAGGGGTATGAGCAAACCACGTGCCCAGTGAGTAGATAACACAACACTATGATAAAAAAATATCATGCATCATAATGATAACATGCAGCAATCATACGTAAATCGATCATCATATAATATAATATTATTCATAATACCTCACAACAATATCCAAGTAAATCAAATACATTTCAACATAATTCAAAATTCACAACAGCAATCGGTGAAATCAATTTCACACACATTTCCCGTACCAACCGGGTCGTCCAGAATACCTCTGGATCGTTGCCCGCGGCCCCCGCCGCATCCACCTTTATCGCTCCGTTTATAATCTCCACCCTTATAACTTCACATAAATTTCTCCATGGGGTGCACCACCATACCTTTCCTTTCCAATCAAACACAATCACAATCACATATAAAAACATCCTCAATCATAATCTTGAGCCACATACACAACTCAGTCATTTACAATTCAAGTCACAACATAATCAATATGGTTCCAGCAACATAGCATGTATACAACATAACCCATAATATAGAACAATTATTCAACTCAATTCACATACCATTCACAATCCATCATATAACCTCCATTCATGGGAAAATAAGAAAATATAATTATATACATTACCAGACATGTTCCACAATTGTTTATGCCTCATCGTTCCACATCATCTTCTTCAAACTTGGATATACAACATATTTCCACTATGATGCAAAAAGTCAATAACAGATATTTAATCATAGCAAATATTAACCCACTCACCTGGATTTCACACTCTCGGCACTCCCACTTTGCACTTTGACCATTCCTATTGTAACCAGACAAAAACCATCAGGATTACGAAATAGAGAAATTTTCTACCACTACTCTCGACCTTTACTCACATCTTAAGTCATAACTCCTAACCGGTAATGAATATTCAAATGAAACTTATACCATTGGAAACTAGACTTAAAGAGCTTTCCAACGATATAAAGTTTGCCCAAAACGGAGTTCGGATGAAGAAGTTATGACCGATTTAAAATAAGTTAAGGTTTCCCGGCACCTATGGCGCCTGGGCGCCAACCCATGCCTGGCGCCTAGGCGCCACACGTGACGCCTGGGTGCCAATTCCTTCTTCTTCCCATATCACCTTGGCGCCTAGGCGCCACACATGGCGCTTGGGCGCCACGATCGCGACCCCTTCGCGATTTCTCTCGGTTTTGGCCCAAATCTGGCCAAATCTTCACCGTTTTTCATGATTTCTTCCATGGAATCTCACCTTTAATGTCTAAGGAGCATTTAGACACCAAAATCATCAATTTTAATCGAGAAACGAAGCCGGAATCTCGATTTTACCTCAAACACTCTTAAAACTAAAAAATAGGGAAAAGCTTAAGAAATAGAAATTTCTACCTCGATTCCTTGCTTTCCCTACGTTGCTTGGCTCCTAGAGGCTCGCCCCGTAGCCCGAGATCCACCCTCCAAAGCCCGGTTGTAGAGTTGGAATGTAGAGAAAGAAATTAGAGGGAAGGAAGAGAGGAAGAGAGGAGAGACAGTGAAGAGAGAGAGAGGAAAGGAGAAAAATGAATAAAAAATAGGTGAGGCCACCTATATACTCGTCCGGGGTGAAATTATCACTTGCTCTGCAATTGACCCTCAGTCAAGACTAGCAAAATCAAATTCATAAAATCTCACCTCAGGTGTTTCTAAATCCTAGGTGCCCCACAGATTTCCTTATTTCACTTTAGTCCCTCTCAATATCTCAAACTCCACTTTAACCCCAAATCTATCATCCTTTCGGTACCGGACTCATAATTCATTCCCATAAGCTCTATTCTTCTTCTCGGGTTCCTATTTGGTCATTTCTCAAAAGTCCTCTATACTTTCTTTTCTTTTCACTTTAGTCCTTGAGAATTTGTAAAAATTTCCTAAATTAAAAATTAAAATTTCTATTCCCTCATTTTCTTCACTAATTCAAAAAGTAAATTTTCCACGTAATTAAATTTTTCACTAAACTTCAAATTAGACTTTAAATATTCATATAAATTCTTGGGATATTACATTAATATTATTACTTTTATTTATAAAGCACATTTTAATTGAGTCTTGTTAAGATAGTCAGTTTTTTATAGGAAAAATTAACTCAAGTGCAATGGATTGAGGGCCAAACTCATAACCTAATTTGATGTCAATAGGCCTATCACATACTAAGTGGTATTTTTTTATAATTAATTAATTAATTAATTAATTAATTAATTATTATTTTATATAATAATAGTAATCTTAGAAACCATTGATCTTTTCTTCTGAAAAGGATTTTTGTGAATTATAACTTCTCTATCTTAGAACCATGTTCTACCATTCTTGAACATATTAATGCATATTTCATTTTTGTTCAATGGATTTCGGCAAGGTTACAGGTATGTTTTTATTTTCCCCTCCTTGTCTCCCACAAAATATTCCTACAATTGGTATGGCCTGGTTCAAGGGATGAAGATTACGTTAGAACCCTAAAACTTTCAAACTTAAGAATTTTAAGTCGAATTTTGCAACATGTTTCGGTACATTTTGTGGCCATAGATAGTAGATTATACAAAATCTATGATATCTGTCCTGAAATTATATTATTCTTGTTGAGACTTGGCCAAAGTTAAAATTTGAGGGAAAATAAAAATGAAGAATGAAGTATGAACGTTATCTTGGAATTTTTTGGGACTTTTTCGCATGAAATTTCTTAAAATTTATTTAGGGCTTTGATAAATCATGAAAAAACATGAAGTTTGATGTATACAACACTCTAAAACCATGCCTTATATTATTGGATATAATGTTTGGATCGAATTAGGTCAAACGACCGGATTACAGGACTTGCTAGGGTGAGCAAGATGATGAACAGTAACTTGCATGATTTCCCCACTCGCAGCTATAGAAAGTGTAGGGCGTGTGGCTCATGCGCTATGTGTTTTGGTTTTCTTTTTTGATAGTTCAACTCCACTTGCCGTTTCCTAGTTTTGGTAATTTTTTCTAGAATTTTAGAGCCATAGAAGTATATGTTTTTCAATTTTCATGAACTTATACAGTGTAGAATTATATTATACTCTCAGAATTTTTTTATGAATTTTTTTCTGCACACACTATACATGGTTATAAATTGTATATATGTGGTACTCTCCTTGGTGATAAGTTTTGGCATGTGAAATAAATATTTTGAATAATTTATGAGTTTTGTAATTTTTTCAAGTATGCCATATTAGCAAATGTATGTTCATAAATCTCTTTTAAGTTTTATAAAGATTTATTTATCATTTATGCTACTATATATAATATGGAAAGAATGTTTGCTACATACATGAAAACACCTAGTGATCTTGGTAAAGTCATTGGCAATTTGAAATTGAGTTTTACCTATTGTAAGGTCAATTTCGAGAGATTGTCTTGGTACAAATTGGAGGATAAATTTATATATATATATATATATATATATATATATATATATATAATGGTTCTTTATCTTGACATTGTATGTGTGCTGATTGACATTGTTTTAACAATGGACATAACCTATTGTGTGACGTTATCAAGACAATATGACCAAATAATGTCTTAGTAGTCCTTATATCCTATCAATATAGAATTACTAGGGACATCTTTATTTTATGATATTTTTGGGCCAAATTTTGGATATATCTTATGAGGTTTTTTTGTTTCATTATAGTCTAGGACCCTTAAGCCAGATTATAATGGAAAATTGTGAGATTAGTTGCAATTTGCTAAGTTCTTTTTTTGAGGAAACCTTTTGTGATGATTATATATATTTAATGTTTCCAGTTTGAATTCTCAGCTTCTATTCCCGTGCAATTGTCAGTTGTGAAAACTCTAAATGAGACTAACTATGATGATTAGAAGGAGTCCTTAGATATGTAACTTGTTGTTTCTCGTATGGATTTGGCCCTTAGAGAGCTTAAACCTGTAGAACTTACTACAACCTCTAATGTAGTTGAAAGGAATTTTTATAAGGAGTGGCATGAGTCAAATAGAGTATGCTAATGGTGATGAAATTCACCATTGACAAAACCATTAGGCAAAGTATTCCAGATAAGACTAATGCCATTGAATTCTTGAAAGAGGTTGAGGAGATGTTTAAGAAGTTTGATCTTTCCTTTGATAGTAAGAAAAGCGAAAAGCAAAATAGTGTCTTGAATGTGAAGAAGAAATCCTGTAAAGCTAAAATGTAACTATTGTAAGAAGCTTTGACATAAGAAATCTAAGTGCATTAAAGCTAAGAAATAAGCATGAAAAGAAAGGTAATTTCTCAAATTTGATCCCTCTAGCTCTAGTATGTTTTGAGTATAATGCTTATGATATCCCTACTAATTCTTGGTGGCTGGATTCTGGTGCCACTGTCCATGTTACAAATTCTTTGCAAGGGTTTAGAAGCATGAGGGCGCCAAATGAATCTGAAAAGACTATATTAGGAGTGAATGGAAGTGCAGCACCGATAAAATGCATGGAACAATTGATTTGAATTTATCTTTTAAACATGTAATGGCTTTATATAACGTTCTTTTTACACCCTCTTCTAGAAGGAACTTGATTGCTTGTTCTATTTTGGACCGTTGTGGATATTCCTTTTGGTAAGGAAAAGGAAAGATTGACATTTACTACAATTATTCTATTGTTGGTATAGTTGTTTTTCACAATGGTCTTTATTTAATGAATGTGAAATTTGACTAATGAGAATTCATCCAAGTTATGGCACCGACACTTAGGTCATATATCTAGAGAAAGATTGTAAAGGATGGTTAAATAGGAAATGCTACATGATCTTGACTTTTCTGATTTGATACATGTGTTGATTGTATTAAGGGTAAACTCCTATATAGAGTTAGAGTAAAATGGTCTAATAGAAGTCAGAGTATTTTAGATTTCGTTCATACAAATATATGTGGACCTATCACTCCTACTGTCATGGGAGGACTTAGGTATTATATCGTTTTCATAGATGATTATTCCAGATATAGATGAGTTGATCTTATTCGTGACAAAACAAAATCACTTTATGCCTTTAAAATTTTCAAGGTAGTGGTTAAACTTAAAACTAGGAAACAAATTAAAACAGTGAGATCTGATATAGGTGCTGAATATTATGGTAGGTTTAGAGAAACTGGTCGAAATCCAAGCTCGTTTGCATTATTTCTACAAGTGAATGGTATTATAGCCTAGTACATAATGTCTGGCACTCCTCAACAAATTGTGGTTCCTGAAAGGCAAAACTACACTTTGATGGACATGGAAAGAAGTATGATGAGTCACTCTTCACTGCCATAATTCTTATGGGGTGACACTTTGAAATCAATGACATACATTCTCAATCAAGTTCCAAGTAAGTCAGTGCCTAAAACTCTGTATGAGCTATTTTTTGGAATAAAGCCTAGTTTGAGGCATTTTCATGTGTAGGGTTATAAAGCAGAAGTGAGACCGTATAATTCTCAATTGAGGAACTTGATCCCAGAACATTTAATGGTTTCTTTATTGGTTACTGTATCGATTCCAATGAAAGCAAGTTCTATTGCCCTACTCACACTACTAGAGTTATTGAATCAGATCGAGCAGTTTATTTTGAGGATGTCCTAGATAATGAGAATCAGGTATCTAGTCAGATTAATCTGAGAGATGATAGCACTATTGTACCTGTGCCTATTTTTCCAACCCCATCAATGGTTAATGATTCTTGTATAGGTGACGCTATTCAAGATGGAGGTGATTTGAAACAACTTATCATTGATGTTTAAGAACCTGAACCCACAGACATTGTTGTTCCTCTTAGGCGGTCTCACAGAACCCATAAGCCTGTAATTCTTGATGATTTTGTTGCATATTTGCAAGAATATAACACTGACATTTATGAGGGTGTGGAACCTTTTTCTTTTCAAGAGGCTATTTTTAGCCCTTAATCTTCTCAATGGTTAAAAGCGATGAAAGATGAAATGACATTTATAGATCACAACCATGTTTAGGATTTGATTGAATTACCTAAAAGATGTAAACCCATTAGGTGCAAATGGGTTTTCAAAACCAAACGTGATGTCAATGGTAAGATTGTAAGATATAAGGCCAAACATGTAACAAAAGGCTATGATCATAGAGAAGATATTGATTATACAAAAACATTTTTTCCTATCTTTACAAAAGATGCCTTTAGAATTATTATGGTATTGGTGGCTTATTTTGACCTTAACCTTCACCAAATGGATGTTAAAAATAATTTTTTGAATGAGGATCTATTAGAAGATGTCTACATGAAACAACTCGGTGATTTTATCCACTCAGGAAAAGAGCACTTAGTATGAAATTGAATAGATTCATTTATGGATTAAAGCAGGCTTCCAAATGGAAGGAGAGTATATTGCATGTTATGAAGCTACTTGTCAGGCTGTTTGATTGAGGAAGTTGATATCTGAAATGCAGATTCTTGATAGTGTTCTTGATAAGTCCTTTATTTTGGTTATTTTCTTATGGTTTTATTGGGCTTTTTCTTTCCCTTGTTCCTATTTTGCTTTTCTTTTTGCACCATTTATCTTAGTTTTTGCATTGTTATTTATATTTTGTAATTCTCCTTGTTCTTTCCCATTTTATCCCCTTTTTCCCTACAATTTAGAGTAATCTTTGTTGTATTTTCTTGTAGGTGTATATTTTGGTAAGATATAAGTTGGGGAGTTGAAGAATTCTGATGCAAGTGCTTGATGTAGCAAGTTTGAAGTCTAGCGCTTCATGTACCATGCCCTAAACTCTCGGCTTGGCAATTATGGATGGTGCCTCAGGCGCCACACAGGGCACCTGTAGGTGCCAGCCCCTAAACTCTCTATCTCGAAGTCTGAAGGTAGTGCCAAGGCGCCAATCCATGTTGTTTCTACCTATTTTCTGTATGGCGCCTCGGCACTCAGATCTTGATATGCATGTGACTAAGCCTATAAATTGAATTTCTGAAGATTATTTGAGGATCTTTTGGCTGGAGAATGAAGAGCTCTGCTAAGGCACAATTGGAGGAGAAGGGAGAACTCTTCTTCATTGAGTTTGATACTTATTTCTTTCTTTCCTTCCTCTTGTATCATGTTTATTTATGTATTTGTGATGTTTTTCTCTTCTCCCACCATGTGTAACTAATTCTCTAAGGTTAGGAGATTGATGTAATTGACTTCTATGAAGTTTTGTTATTGAATACTTTAATATAATTGCAATTTCGATTATTGGAGTAGACTTTACTGCTATTTATTACTCTTGGATACTTAGCTACCATCTTCAATAAACCTAGGGTTTATATTAATGCTAGACATAGCTCGATATAGACTTGCCTTTTGTGATTTCTACCGTAATTCGGATTAGTCTAGACATAGATAACCTTAATTGTGTGATTTTTATAAGTTATTAAGCTTAAACTCTGAATCAATTAATTTGACTAAGACATTAGCTAATTAATTAAGTAAGGAAGATTTATTTTACCAAGACATTGGGTTCAAATATCCTTGTGAATTTAATCAACATTAAGAGAAATTTGCAAGTATATCGTAGTATTCTCTAATGACTCAAAGATTGATTTGCCTATGAATTAATCGGAAGTGAAATCAATTCTCTATACCCGCTTCATTATCATATAATCTTTCGTTGTGCTAGTTCATTCCTCGTCTTAATTAGTTTACTTTAACTAAATTTAGACTCAATCCACTTAACATTTTCAATTGTCCAAATATAACTTAAGCTAGTGAAATTGGTAATTGTTAGAAGTTAATCCCTGAGGACGATAACTCTTTCTCTCACTTTACTACGTGTACGATCTGATACACTTGTCGGGAAAGATCGAATCAGTTCTCAACCCTTGACCATATATTGCAATAACTCTTCTGTTGTATACTTTTCTCAGAATTATAGGAACTCCAATCATATAAAACATTTTGATGTAAAGATCATGTTTGTTAGGGTGAAGATAGCTGAGTTGTAGACTTGTATAACGCATATTCCTAGTGATGATATGCTCATTGATCTGATGACTAAGGGCTTACCTATAGGAATATTTTTTAATCATGTTGCTCATATGGGTCTTTTGAAGTCCTTTGATGATATATCAATTTAGTGAGAGTCTGTGATGTGACTTTTAGCAATCATTTTGCTTAGTTGTATTTGTTTTATGGATTATTTCAATTATGCTTGATCTTATGATTAGTTAATGAGATGTCATTCTTTCATATATGTGTGTGTGTGTGTGTGTGTGTGTGTGTGTGTGTGTGTGTGTGTGTGTGTGTGTGTGTGTGTGTGTGTGTGTGTGTGTGTGTGTAACATTGATTTCCCTATCTGATTTGATGTTTTTGTTATTTCATTTTTGAACTTATGTTCTGGTGTGCTTGTTGAATATTAATATGTTCGTCATTTCTTTTGTAGTAAAGTTAACAATTTTGATTATTGTTATTCAAGTGGGAGAATGTTGATAATTTTATATAAATTATTTGGATTAACAATAATCATATTTCTAATAATGCATTTACAGGATATTTGATATTACTATTTTTATTTATAAAATATATTTTAATTAGGTTTTGTTAAAAGAATGAGTCTGTGATAAGAAAGACTTACTCAAGCCCAATTGATTGAGTGCTCAATTCACAACTCAATTTAATGTCAATGAGCTTATCACATTGACTATTGATTTTCTTATCGGATTCAATGTTTTGTTTATTCATATATGTGTATGTGTGTGTGTGTGTGTGTGTGTAACATTGATTTCCCTATCTAATTTGATGTTTTTGTTATTTCATTTTTGAACTTATGTTCTGGTGTGCTTGTTGAATATTAATATATTCGTCATTTCTTTTGTAGTAAAGTTAACAATTTTGATTATTGTTATTCAAGTGGGAGAATGTTGATAATTTTATATAAATTATTTGGATTAACAATAATCATATTTCTAATAATGCATTTACAGGATATTTGATATTACTATTTTTATTTATAAAATATATTTTAATTAGGTTTTGTTAAGAGAATGAGTTTGTGATAAGAAAGACTTACTCAAGCCTAATGGATTGAGTGCTCAATTCACAACTCAATTTAATGTCAATGAGCTTATCACATTGACTAAAGGGTATTTTACAATATTTAATTATATTATAAATTATTAGTATTATTATATATAATAACAGTAATCTTAGAAACTCCTAACCTTCTAATAGAAACTGGTCTTTGGAAAAGAGTTTTTGAGTTATAACTTCTCTCTATCTTAGAACTCTCCTCCAGCGTTCTTCAACATACTACTACAGATTTCATTTTCGTAGAATGGATTTTGGCAAAGTTACGAGTATGTTTTGATTTTCTCCTTCTTAACTCCCATAGAATATTCCTGCATGTAATCCTTCTTTACCGTCAATTAAAAAAAAAAAGGGAGGAGATTGGGCCTAATTGCAAGTATCCATATGCTGTTGATGGACTTGGAAGCCCATCCAATCAAACCCACGAAGCCTGCTATATTTTGAGGCAGCCTGTTTGATACCCGAGGAATATCAGTGTATCACTACAAAGTGCAAAAACCTATATCGTATTCTTATACTGTAAGAAGAAAGAAATTAACTCTGGTATCTGATTATTATTATTATTATTTATTAATATGGTTGCTGCGCTTATTCAAATATTACATAGAGTGACAGCATGGAGGAGTGGGAATAATAATAATTGGGAAGCTTAGCCACGGTGGGGAACCCGAGTGAAGAGTCCATGTTGGTTGATCCAAACCCAGACTCTCGCACCTATAGTCCACGATAACCGAAGTCCCTTCCTCCACCACCACCACGATGGCATCCACATCTCCTCCACTCTCTTTCTCGATCTTGACAGCTGCTACATCCCCACTTTCCCCCACTAACTCCGGCCATGACTTGTTCCCTGCACCATCCACACACTTATCAATCTCATATCCATTTCATTATATTAACACACATTAATCATTATTATAATTGACTCATCACTCTGATATATATTAATCATTACATCCATTACGTGTACAGTTTCCATCCTTCCTTTCTCCTCTTTGTCTAATATCCCCTCCCTCTCATTCTTGCACTTGGATTTAATACTACTCTCATCGCCCTGCATGCCTCACCCCATTCAATACATAACAATCTTCATTTGCTTTGTATATATATATCCATATTGTTTGTTTCATCACCTCCTTGCCCCTCAATTTTGACTCTTTATTTTGGATATAATTAATTGCGCCTTTCCTCGACTTTTGTACGTTTGTTTTCTTCCCTAAATTAAGTGAAACTTAATGCATTGATTGTAACTTTCTTACACGTTCAATTGCTTGGCACCGCACATTGTTATAATATTGTCGTCGCACTTACGTAATTGCAATCTTTATTGTTGTTATCCAGTTATCCTCCACGGGAACTGCTCGGACGTCACGCCCTCACACAAATTGGATACAGAGAGAGAGAAAGAGGTGGGGTTTAAGTTTAAGTATTCCTTAGGGAATCATTTTGGGCTTTGACCCAAGGGTCATTCAGTGGTGGCTGTGTCCCGTTGCCCATTTGGATGAAATTAATGGAGTTCAAGCTCATGTCACATGCCCCGACGACGACGGAGGAACACGCCCCACTTTCTCCAATTATGCATTGCTTTCCCAGTTACCCATGTGCTTCTTTTTTTTTAGTTGGATTTGTGGTTCAACAATTTAGATTTTATTATTATTTTTAAAAAAATCATTACTTAGTATTTGAACTATTAAATTTTATATCTAACAGTTTATATAGAGACAAGCAGATAATCTGTTCTCATCTCAATCATATTCAAATTCAATTATATTTTGATACATATTTAATTATTATAAACATTTGTATAAGTATAATAATACTGAATAAACTAATTTTACTGTTTTTATAAAATGTAATTATATGCTGATGAAGGTGTTAAAAATATATAATTTAGTAAATTTTATTTTTCTATAAAATAATGTTCTAAAAATATTTTATTAATCAAAATCAATTAAATTATAATTATTTAGTTTTAGAGAAAGATCCGGAGTTAAGGCATCCCTAAAGACAGAAGAGCAATTATCCATATGTTTATCAAATTTAATTTTGACAAAATTATTATTTTTGTCTTTGACGTTTACTTAAATTTTAATTCTACCTCTATTTTTTTCTCGATTACGTCTCACATATTTTTTGTGTTTCAATTTTATTCTCAAGACTAATGTTTAATGAAACTGACGAAAAATACTAACATGGACTCCTCAAATGACATGTATATTTTTCTATGTCACACATGAAGCATTTAAACATTAATTCAAGGAAAAATAAAAAAATAAAAAAGTATCAGTTGAAGCGAAATTGAAATTTAGTTAGTTATTTGAGATAAAATTTAAACTTTTAGAAAATGAATTTTGTTTAAGTGATGGTTATACCAGAATCACTTTTGGACGTGCAATTACCAAAAAAAGGGTATGATTTTATATTACTTTATATCATTTACCATTATTATTTTAGTTCACTTATTTTTAAATATAATCAAATAAAATATATAAATGTTCTTAGAATAATTTTTCAACTATTGACACTAAGCGTATCTACAGTAGTGGTTCTTAAAGACTTCATAAATTTAAGAACTGATTCTTATTTTGATACATATTTAATTATTATAAGCATTTGTAAATAATAATAATAATAATAATAATAATATTGAATAAACTAATTTTACTGTTTTTATAAAATGTAATTATATGCTGATCAAGGTGTTAAAAATATATAGTCTAATAAATTTTATTTTTCTATAAAATAATGTTCTAAAAATGTTTTAATTAAAATCAATTTAATTATAATTATTTAATTTTACAGAAAGATCCGGAGTTAAGGCATCCCTAAGGACGGAAGAGCAATTATCCGTATGTTTATAAATTTTAATTTTGACCAAAATATTATTTTTATCCTTGACATTTATCTTGAATTTTAATTCTACCTCCATTTTTTTTCTCAATTACATCTCACTTTTTTTTGTTTTAATTTTATTCTTAAGACTAATGTCTAACAAAGTTGACAAAAAATACTAACATAAACTTCTCAAACGACATGTATATTTTTCCTAGTCACAGATGAAATATTTTTCTATAATTAATGTTCTAAAAATGTTTTAAATAAAATCAATTTAATTATAATTATTTAATTTTAGAGAAAGATCCAGAGTTAAAGCATCCCTAAAGATGGAAGAGTAATTATCCGTATGTTTATAAATTTCAATTTTGACCAAAATATTATTTTTATCCTTGACGTTTGTCTTGAATTTTAATTCTACCTCTATTTTTTGTCTCGATTACGTCTCACATTTTTTTTGTTTTAATTTTATTTTTAAGGCTAATGTCTAACAAAGTTGACAAAAAAAATACTAACATAGACTCCTTAAATGACATGTATATTTTTCCTAGTCACAGATAAAATATTTAAACATTAATTCAGGGAAAAGAAACAAATGAAAAAGTATCAATTGAAGCAAAATTGAAACTTAGTCAATTGTTTGAGATAAAATTTAAACTTTTGGAAAATGAATTTTGTTTAGGTGTTGGTTATACTAGAATCACTTTTGGATGTGCAATTACCAAAATGGGGTATGATTTTATATTACTTTATATAAATTACCATTATGATTTTAGTTCACTTATTTTTAAATATAATCAAATAAAATATATAAATGTTCTTATAATATTTTTTCAACTATTGACACTAAGAGCATCTACAGTAGTAGTTTTTAAGGGATTCTTAAATTTAAGAACTCTTATTTTGATACATATTTAATTATTATAAGCATTTGTATAAGTATAATAATAATACTGAATAAACTAATTTTACTGTTTTTATAAAATGTAATTATATGCTAATGAAGGTGTTAAAAAAAATATAATCTAATAAATTTTATTTTTCTATAAAATAATGTTCTGAAAATGTTTAGATTAAAATCAATTTAATTATAATTATTTAATTTTAGAGAAAGATTCGAAGTTAAAAGACCTGGAGTTAAGGCATTCCTAAAGACAGAAGAGCAGTTATCCATATGTTTATAAATTTTAATTTTGACAAAAATATTATTTTTATTATTGACGTTTATCTTGAGTTTTAATTCTACCTCTAATTTTTTTTTCTCGATTACATCTCACATATATTTTTGTTTCAATTCTATCCTTAATGCTAATGCCTAACAAAGTTGATGAAAAATATTAATATGGACTCCTCAAATGACATGTATATTTTTTCATGTCACACATGAAACATTTAAACATTAATTAAGGGAAAAAGAAAAAAAATGAAAAAGTATCAGTTGAAGCAAAATTAAAATTTAATAAATTGTTTGAAATAAAATTTAAACTTTTGGAAAATGAATTTTGTTTAGGTGTTGGTTATACTAAAATCACTTTTAGATGTGCAAAATCAAAAAAGGGTATGATTTTATATTTATCATTTACCATTATTATTTTAGTTCACTTATTTTTAAATATAATCAAATAAAATATATAAATGTTCTTATAATAATTTTTTAATTATTGACACTAAGAGCATTTACAGTATTAATTTTGAAGGAACTCTTAAATTTAAGAAACGATTCTTATTTTGACACATATTTAATTATTATAAGCATTTGTATAAGTATAATAATAATGCTGAATAAACTAATTTTAGTGTTTTTATAAAATGTAATTATATGCTGATGAAGATGTTAAAAATATATAATCTAATAAATTTTATTTTTCTATAAAATAATGTTCTAAAAATGTTTTAATTAAAATCAATTTAATTATAATTATTTAATTTTAGAGAAAGATCCAAAGTTAAGGCATCCCTAAGGATGAAAAAGTAATTATTCATATGTTTATAAATTTTAATTTTGGCAAAAATATTATTTTTTACTTGATATTTATCTTGAGTTTTAATTCTACATCTAATTGTTTCTTCTCGATTACGTCTCACATTTTTTTTGTTTCAATTTTATCCTTAAGGCTAATGCCTAACAAAGTTGACGAAAAATATTAACATGGACTCCTCAAATGTCATGTATATTTTTCCATTCACACATGAAACAATTAAACATTAATTCAGGGAAAAAGAAACAAAAGAAAAAGTATCAGTTGAAGCGAAATTGAAACTTAGTTAATTGTTTAAGATAAAATTAAAACTTTTGGAAAATGAATTTTGTTTAAGTGTTGGTTATACCAGAATTACTTTTGCATAAGCAATTACCAAAAAGGGGTATGATGTCATATTACTTTATATCATTTAGCTTTATTATTTTACTTCACTTATTTTTAAATATAATCAAATAAAATATATAAATGATCTTACAATATTTTTTTAACAATTGACACCAAGAGCATCTACAGTAGTAGTTTTTAAGAGATTATTAAATTTAAGAATCGATTCTTATTTTGATGCATATTTAATTATTATAAGCATTTGTATAAGTATAATAATAATACTAAATAAACTAATTTTACTGTTTTTATAAAATGCAATTATATGCTGATAAAGGTATTAAAAATATATAATCTAATAAATTTTATTTTTCTATAAAATAATGTTCTAAAATTGTTTTGATTAAAATCAATTGAATTATAATTATTTAATTTTAGAAAAAGATCCAGAGTTAAGGCATCCATAAAGACGGAAGAGCAGTTATCCGTATGTTTATAAATTTTAATTTTGACAAAAATATTATTTTTTTCCCTTGAAGTTTATCTTGAGTTTTAATTCAACCTCTATTTTTTTTTCTCGATTAAATCTCACATATTTTTATGTTTCAATTTTATCCTTAAGGCTAATTCCTAATAAAGTTGATGAAAAATACTAATATGAACTTCTCAAATGACATGTATATTTTTCCATGTCACACATGAAACATTTAAACATTAATTAATGGAAAAATAAACAAATGAAAAAGTATAAGTTGAAACGAAATTGAAACTTAGTCAATTGTGTGAGATAAAATTTAAACTTTTGGAAAATAAATTTTGTTCAGGTGTTGGTTATGCCAGAATCACTTTTGGATGTGCAATTACTAAAAAGGAGTATGATTTTATATTACTTTATTTTATTTACCATTATTATTTTAGTTCACTTATTTTTAAATGTAATCAAATAAAATATATAAATGTTCTTATATTTTTTTAATTATTGACACTAAGAGCATCTACAGTAGTAGTTCTTAAGACGTTATTAAATTTAAGAATTGATTCTTATTTTGATTTATCACTTTAGTTCGTCACACTTACTGCCACGTGTAACAACGGTTCTTATATATGAACCAATTCTTATACAAAAAATAAAAAAAAATAACCAACTTACAATTAATGTTAGCGAAGAATAATAAATGCTAAAGTAGTAGAAAGTAGATTGTGAGATCTATTTGTGAGTTTTTAAGAGTTTTACCACTAAAGTGAAGAGTTTTTTTAAAGTGGTGGAGAGTTCTTAAACTAATGTAGTAATATATGACTAACAACAAAAACTCAAGTGAGATTCACCACTGTAGATACTCTAATATTTGATTAAAAATACACATATGTTAGCCTTTTATATAAAAGTATGGTCTAATTTTTTAATTTTTACTAATATTTAAATATAATACAATGAACTATATAAATGTTGTAATAAAATGAATTTATTTATTATTTATAATATGTGTTCTCTAAGTCATTTGATGCACAGCCAAACCAAAATTCAGAGGACATGAATTATGGTATGATGAAATTATAAAATGTTGTTGTAATACCCGTTAATTTCGGAATATAATTCGCTTAAGAGTATTTTAGAATGTATAACGTTACTTTAGTTATTTATTTTGGTCATTTTTAATTTTCATATTTAATTGTTCTCTTTGAATATTATTTATGAAAATTGAGTTAAATGACTGGACTAAGTATTTGCACCATGTGGGATATATTCTAAGAATGGTGAAATTCATAGAAAAGTGGTTTCAGAATGATCAATTAGTCCATTTATTGTAAACTTTATATTAAATATTTCTAATGGGTTATTCAATAACCCATTAGAAATATTTAATATAAAGTTTTAATAGTACCCTCTCATTTTTCACTCAGCCGAAGGAAGGCAGAAAAACGTTTTCTCTCTTCTTCATCCTCTTTTCAAATCCTTTCCTTGATCTTCAGAGTTTTGATTGTTTGTTCGGTTCAAAAGCTTTGTAAGGATCAAAGGTAAGCTTTAATTTCATTATTTTCCTTAAATTTCAGTTTATATGGAAGATTAGAGGAGGTTTTGTTCTTGAAGATTTTGATGATAATTCGTGAATCTCAATTGTTTTAGAAGTTATATTTGAGTTATAATCGATTAAAAGAGTTGAGATTCTGGTTTTGAATCAAAAGAAAGGAAAGGATGCATTTTTTGAAAGATTTTCTGCAAAATTCGAAGTACTGTAGCAACTGGAAATCTGGAATTTTTCTTCGAGTTACTGTAGCGACCAGAAATTTCAGAAAAAAATCTGGAAAATTTTCTTCGGTACTGTAGCAGTTACTGTAGTGTCGGCAGTCAACGGTACTGTAGCAATCAACGTTACTGTAGCGAACCGTCACTGTAGCGAATCGTTACTGTAGCAAACCGTTACTGTAACAATCAGAAAATTTTGCGTATTTTCGTGATTTTGTTTCCTTTCTTATGTTTCCTTGTAATATATTTTACTAGGAAATTTTCCTACACAAATTCTAGTGTAGAACAAGGTAAACTTGGACAAACATCAAGGTGAGTGAATAACCTTGCTCAGCTAATTTAATATTACTCGTCAAAGTACAATATAAGTCCCATTTACAATATTATTTGGATAATAAGCAATTAATTTTTCATATGGGAGTATATGATGATCAATAGAAATAAGAGTATGTAGAAATTATTTATTTCATGACAATTGTACTATATGATGAATTCTCACTATCTTATTAATGAGTAAAGATCTACGGGATCTAATACACGAGTGTAAAAGGGTTAAAGTCCCATACTACTCGGTGTATATCTAAGAAATCTTATACACGAGTTTGAAAGGGTTAAAGTCCCATACTACTCAGTGTATATCTAAGAAATCTTATACACGAGTTTGAAAGGGTTAAAGTCCCATACTACTCAGTGCATATCTATAAAATCTATACACGAGTTGAAAGGGTTAAAGTCTCATACTACTCGGTGTATACCTATGAGATCTTATTCACGAGTTTGAAAGGGTTAGAGTCCCATACTACTCGGTGTATATCTATGAAATCTTATTCATGAGTTTGAAAGGGTTAGAGTCTCATACTACTCGATGTATAAGACAATTAATTATATGAGTAAATGTGGTATTTGTACTTTTGATATTTTATATAGTACAATTATTTACTTACTGAGTTTTTAAATAAACTCACACTCCCTATGATTATTTTTTTCAGATACAGAAAACAAAGAACAAGAGTATCCATTTGAAGAATAGAAGCCCATTGAAATTATCCTCTATTTCTGTCTGGTGGGATACCAGTACTTATTAATGTGGATACTAGGAACGCTCTGTACTTTCTATAGGTCTCCTAGGCTTGCGATGAGATAGAAATATCAGACTATGTATGTCTATATTTGCTTATCAGATGAGTATAATTCTGTAGTGTGGAATGAATGATTAAGGTTGAATGTAAAACCTTACAGAACATATGTAAATAACGTATGTTTGAGAATTTTATCAAATGAGTAGTATCTTTTCACATGTTCAATTTTTGGGATGTGACAATTTGGTATCAGAGGCTAGGATTTATAGGTCCCCTATAGAGTACAGAGCAAAGTGATCTTTGTGGGCCCTTCCCTATTGTCATGAGCCGCGACATGACCAAAGGATTAGGTTCCATAAAAGACCTTGTAGAGTATAACGTCATTTTATAGATAACTTCTCAGTGGGGCTAGTAAGTGATATTTTGATTATGTCTGAAAATTGTTTGTTATGTGTGTAGATCTGTGACAGTACAATGTCAGAAGGATCTTCTAATAATAATGAGCATATGGGTCCAAGGAGGGCCATAAATCCACCAGTACATGTGCAAGATGATCCTAACCGTGGTGATAGTTTACATGCTCAAAGTACTGAGGGCGCAACTAGTGAGCAAGCAAGGAGAGTCGAAACTGATGCTCACGTTGGCAATGCAACTATTGCACATGTGATTAATTTGATGAATGAACGATTTGACCGATTTGAGGCTGAAATGAGGGGTCGAGCTGCACAAGCTAACCTGCCAGTGGATCCTCCTATTGTCGAAGCTGAAATTGTACCACCAGCTCAGTTAGCTGGAGGAGATAACGTAAGGGAGGTAAGAATGTCTGAATTCCAGAAAATGAGGCCTCCTACTTTTTCAGGGGAAGATCCCAAAGAGGACCCACAATGTTTCCTTGAAGATTGTGAAGCAATCTATGATGCTATAGGGTGTTCTCCTACTCAAAAGGTAGAATTCACTTCTTTTCAGTTAAAGGGTAGGGCTGGTAAATGGTGGAGGAACTGGAAGAAAGCTAGAATTCAAGGCGCACCGCCAGTTATGTGGACAGAATTTTACAGATTGGTTAGGGATGAATTTCTTCCGGCAAGTGAACGATCATCTAGGACCAGGGATTTTCTGTATCTGCGGCAGGGAAACATGACTGTTGATGAATATTCAGCTCAGTTTGTTAAATTATCTGAATATGCCCCTGAAATCATTCCTTCTGAAAGGAAGAAAATAGAAAAGTTTGTGGAAGGGCTTCGTGATGCCTTATATGATCAAGTGGGTTCTAATATGAACGATTACTCTTCGTACTCAGAAGCTGTTGATGTGGCCCGAAGAATGGAAAAGAGGTCAAAGAATAAAGAAGAATATCGTCAAAAGAAGAAAGCTAGATATAGGAGATCTTTTGATCAAGGGAAGACTCAGGGACTTTGAAACCCTTTACTGCATCACAGCATGCTCCAGCCACTCCTACTAAGTCATCTTATTCTACAGCCAGTGTGGCTAAGCCTCGTTCAGAGAGTAGGGGTGGTTTTAGCTCTTCTAGTAGAGGAGGTACTCAAGGTAGAAGGGAAAAACCTCAATGTCCTAAGTGTGGAAAGTTTCACTTCGGGGAATGCAGGTTAAACACTGTTGGTACAGGTTGTTTTAACTGTGGACAAAAAGGATATTTTATAAGGGAGTGCCCTCAGCTCATGACAAGACCAGGTCAAGGGTCTACTTTGCCACCTCGACCACAATCTATTACTCAAACACCAACCCCTTCAACAGGGGATAGTATGGGAAGAGGTTCTGGAAGAGGCCAAGGTGACCGTGGAAAACAAGCTGCTGGCAGAAGAAATGCAAGAGTATATGCTCTAACCCGACAGGATGCTCAAACATCCAATGCTGTAGTTACAGGTATATTATCTGTTAATACTTTTGCTGCACGTATTTTGTTTGACCCCGGTTCTACTCACTCATATGTGTCACCCCTATTTTCCAAGAGATTTGCATTTGATTCAATTACTCTTAAAGAACCATTCTTGGTTTCCACACCGATGAGAGAGACTTTGATGGTTAAAACATGTTATCGTTCTTGTAAAATAATCGTTGGAGGCACGGAAACTGAGATAGATCTTATGGTTCTCAATATGTTAGATTTTGATGTGATTTTAGGGATGGACTGGCTATCTTCTTGTCATGCTACTATAAATTGTCGTGACAAAGTTATTTCCTTTAATATGCCGGGGAGGAGTAATTTTGTGTTTCAAGGAGATCGAAGTGATGTACCTTGCAACATGATATCTATGTTAAGTGCCCGGCGTATGTTGCGAAAGGGATGTCAGGGATTTCTAGCTTTTATCAAAGATTTAGAAAAGAAAGAACAGAAGTTAGAAGACATTCATGTGGTTAATGAATTCCCAGATGTGTTCCCAAAAGATTTACCTGGATTACCTCCAGAAAGAGATATTGAGTTCAGTATTGATTTGGTCCCAGACACACGACCAATTTCTATTCCACCTTATCGTATGGCTCCTGTTGAGCTAAAAGAACTCAAAGAACAATTGGAAGATTTGTTAAACAAAGGGTCCATTCGCCCAAGTTTTTCACATTGGGGTGCTCCTGTTCTTTTTGTGAAAAAGAAAGATGGTTCTATGAGACTATGTATAGATTATCGTCAGCTGAATAAAGTCACAGTGAAAAATAAGTATCCTTTACCAAGGATAGGTGATTTGTTTGATCAACTTCAAGGAGCAAAATACTTCTCAAAGATTGATTTAAGGTCTGGATATCATCAGTTACGAATTAAGAATGATGATATACCTAAGACTGCTTTTCGTACACGGTATGGACATTATGAGTTTCTTGTGATGTCTTTTGGGTTGACAAATGCACCAGCAGCATTTATGGATTTAATGAACAGAGTGTTCAAATCATTCCTTCATAAGTTTGTAATTGTATTCATTGATGATATTTTGGTATATTCAAAGAGTTATGAGGAACATACTGAGCATTTGAGAATAGTGCTTCAGACCTTGAGAGAGCATCAGTTGTACGCAAAGCTCTCAAAATGTGAATTCTGGATGAGTCATGTAACTTTTTTGGGACATGTTATTTCCCAAGAAGGTATTCATGTAGATCCAAGTAAAATTGAAGCAGTAAAACAATGGCCTAGACCAACAACTATGTCTGAAGTACGTAGTTTTCTCGGCTTAGCAGGATATTATCGTCGCTTTGTCAAAGATTTCTCTAAGACGGCTCTCCCATTAAATAAGTTAACCCGAAAGAATGTTAAATACATTTGGGATGATTCATGTGAGCAAAGTTTCACCCAATTGAAAAAGTGTTTAACTTCTGCACCAGTCTTAATCCTACCATCAGGACCAGGGGGTTACTCTGTATTCTGTGATGCCTCAAAGATAGGCTTAGGGTGTGTGTTGATGCAACATGGTAAAGTCATAGCTTATGGCTCACGTCAGCTTAAAAAGCATGAATTGAATTACCCCACTCATGATTTGGAAATGGCAGCTGTAGTGTTTGCCCTAAAGATATGGAGACATTACTTGTATGGGGAAACTTGTAAAATTTTTACATATCACAAAAGCCTTAAGTACATTTTTGAGCAGAGAGATCTCAATCTAAGGCAACGAAGGTGGATGGAACTTCTGAAAGATTATGATTGTACCATCCTTTACCATCCAGGTAAAGCAAATGTAGTGGCTGATGCTCTAAGTCGAAAGTCTATGGGAAGTTTAGCTCACATTGCCACTATAAGGAGATCTCTAATACATGAACTACAAGAATTAGAAGCTGATGGAGTATTCTTCGAGATCACTGAGTCAGGTACATTTCTGGCTCATTTAACAGTTAGATCATCCCTTGTTGAAAAAGTAAAAGCAACTTTAGAAAATAACATTGATATGGTCAAAATTAGAGATAAGGCAAGGCAAGGTCTAGCACCAAGTTTCTTGGTAGATGAAGAAGGAGTCTTATGGTTTAATGGAAGACTCTGTGTCCCCAACATTGAATCTTTGAAACATGAAATCTTAATGGAAGCTCATGGTTCGCCCTACGTTGTACATCCTGGTGCTGTGAAAATGTATCAGGACTTGAAACAAGTTTACTGGTGGGAGGGCATGAAGCGAGACGTGACTGACTTTGTAGCTCGATGTTTGACTTGTCAGCAAGTTAAAGCTGAACATCGACGACCACCTGGTTTGATACAAAAACTAGATATTTCCGAGTGGAAGTGGGAAAGGATCACTATGGATTTTGTAGTAGGTTTACCTCGGTCAACAAAAGGAAATGACTCAATATGGATCATAGTGGATCGACTTACTAAGTCAGCACATTTTCTTCCTGTTCATACCACTTTCAGTGTAGCAAAACTTGCTCGACTTTATGTTAAAGAAATAGTGAAACTTCATGGTGTACCAATATCCATTATATCAGACCGAGGACCTCAGTTTACTTCTTGGTTCTGGAAAGTCTTTCAAGAGGCTTTGAGTACCAAAGTGAATCTTAGCACAGCATTCCATCCTCAGACTGATGGACAGTCCGAAAGGACAATTCAGATTTTAGAGGATATGCTAAGAGCTTGTGTGATGGATTTCAGTAGAAGTTGGGAAGATCATTTGTCTCTTATTGAATTTGCTTATAATAACAGTTACCAAGCCAGTATCCAGATGGCACCTTTTGAGGCTTTATATGGGAGACGGTGTCGATCTCCTATAGGTTGGTTTGAACTTGGTGAAACCAAAATATTTGGACCTGAGATGATTCAGGAAGATATAAATAAAGTTAAACTTATCAGAGAGAGGTTGTTAACTGCTCAGAGTAGACAGAAATCTTATGCGGACAACCGACGACGTGATCTTGAATTTGCAATAGGTGACATGATTTTCTTACGAATCTCACCTATGAAGGGAGTAATGAGATTCGGGAAGAAAGACAAGCTTAGCCCGAGGTATGTTGGCCTATATGAGGTTGTTGACAGAGTGGGTAATGTGGCATATCGCCTAGACCTACCTTCCAACCTAGAGGGAGTTCATCCAATATTTCATGTGTCCATGCTACAGAAGTATCTTCCTGATCCTTCTCATGTCATTCAACCCCAAGAAGTTCATTTTGATGAAACTCTCACCTACGAAGAGGTACCAGTAGCTATCCTTGATAGAAAAGTCAAGAAATTGCGTACTAAAGAAATTCCTACTGTCAAGGTTCTTTGGAGAAATCATTCTCGTGAGGAAGCTACGTGGGAGGCAGAAGATGAAATGTGAAAAAACTATCCACATTTATTTGAAACTTGAGGTAATATTTTAATTCGGAGGACCGAATTCTTTTAAGGGGGGTAGAATGTAATACCCGTTAATTTCGGAATATAATTCGCTTAAGAGTATTTTAGAATGTACAACGTTACTTTAGTTATTTATTTTGGTCATTTTTAATTTTCATATTTAATTGTTCTCTTTGAATATTATTTATGAAAATTGAGTTAAATGACTGGACTAAGTATTTGCATCATGTGGGATATATTCTAAGAATGGTGAAATTCATAGAAAAGTGGTTTCAGAATGGTCAATTAGTCCATTTATTGTAAATTGACTGGATGGATTTGGATGTTGGGTTATGGATACCCATGGGTTATTGAATAACCCATTAGAAATATTTAATATAAAGTTTCAATAGTACCCCCTCATTTTTCACTCAGCCGAAGGAAGGCAGAAAAACGTTTTCTCTCTTCTTCATCCTCTTTTCAAATCCTTTCCTTGATCTTCAGAGTTTTGATTGTTTGTTCGGTTCAAAAGCTTTGTAAGGATCAAAGGTAAGCTTTAATTTCATTATTTTCCTTAAATTTCAGTTTATATGGAAGATTAGAGGAGGTTTTGTTCTTGAAGATTTTGATGATAATTCGTGAATCTCAGTTGTTTTAGAAGTTATATTTGAGTTATAATCGGTTAAAAGAGTTGAGATTCTGGTTTTGAATCAAAAGAAAGGAAAGGATGAATTTTTTGAAAGATTTTCTGCAAAATTCGAAGTACTGTAGCAACTGGAAATCTGGAATTTTTCTTCGAGTAACTGTAGCGACCAGAAATTTCGAAAAAAAATCTGGAAAATTTTCTTCGGGTACTGTAGCAGTTACTGTAGTGTCGGCAGTCAACGGTACTGTAGCAGTCAACGTACTGTAGTGAACCGTCACTGTAGCGAACCGTTACTGTAGCAAACCGTTACTGTAACAATCAGAAAATTTTGCGTATTTTCGTGATTTTGTTTCCTTTCTTATGTTTCCTTGTAATATATTTTACTAGGAAATTTTCCTACACAAATTCTAGTGTGGAACAAGGTAAACTTGGACAAACATCAAGGTGAGTGAATAACCTTGCTCAGCTAATTTGATATTACTCGTCAAAGTACAATATAAGTCCCATTTACAATATTATTTGAATAATAAGCAATTAATTTTTCATATGAGAGTATATGATGATCAATAGAAATAAGAGTATGTAGAAATTTTTTATTTCATGACAATTGTACTATGTGATGAATTCTCACTATCTTATTAATGAGTAAAGATCTACGGGATCTAATACACGAGTGTGAAAGGGTTAAAGTCTCATACTACTCGGTGTATATCTAAGAAATCTTATACACGAGTTTGAAAGGGTTAAAGTCCCATACTACTCAGTGTATATCTAAGAAATCTTATACACGAGTTTGAAAGGGTTAAAGTCTCATACTACTCAGTGCATATCTATAAAATCTATACACGAGTTGAAAGGGTTAAAGTCCCATACTACTCGGTATATACCTATGAGATCTTATTCACGAGTTTGAAAGGGTTAGAGTCTCATACTACTCGGTGTATATCTATGAAATCTTATTCATGAGTTTGAAAGGGTTAGAGTCTCATACTACTCGATGTATAAGACAATTAATTATATGAGTAAATGTGGTATTTGTACTTTTGATATTTTATATAGTACAGTTATTTACTTACTGAGTTTTTAAATAAACTCACACTCCCTATGATTATTTTTTTCAGATACAGAAAACAAAGAACAAGAGTATCCATTTGAAGAATAGAAGCCCATTGGAATTATCCTCTGTTTCTGTCTGGTGGGATACCAGTACTTATTAATGTGGATACTAGGAACGCTCTGTACTTTCTATAGGTCTCCTAGGCTTGCGATGAGATAGAAATATCAGACTATGTATGTCTATATTTGCTTATCAGATGAGTATAATTCTGTAGTATGGAATGAATGATTAAGGTTGAATGTAAAACCTTACAGAACATATGTAAATAACGTATGTTTGAGAATTTTATCAAATGAGTAGTATCTTTTCACATGTTCAATTTTTGGGATGTGACAGTTGTAGAGTGACCGCTGTAATCCAATTGGTAGAACAAATATAATATTGTACTGAAAATAAACTTAGGACAATTTTATTAAGAACTAAAAGTGAAAAAACAAATATAAAAAATGGAGTCCAACTATAATTTTAGCCAATCCAAAAGATTGAGGACTAATGTGAACAATAAAGTAAAAACATGGGGTCAAATAGGAATTAGATAAGGACTAAATTGAAAGTAACAAAGAAATTTGGGTTAAAGTCAAAACTTTACAAAAGTGGGGATCAATAATGTAATTTTTGCTAAACCTACAAACTCCATTAATGCCCACTTCGAGTTCCAAGATATCCTTTTTTTTTCTTCTCTTCCTCTCTTTTCTTTTTCCTTTAATTAATTTTTGTTGGAAAAATAGCATTTTAATGAGCTTGATATTTCATAACCGTTTTTATTAATTGTTATTAAAACTTGGCAATTAATTTCAATTAAATAGTTGTTACGAAATATTAAAAGCAATTAAAAAGCTCTTTTGAAATATCAAACTCATTAAAATACTATTTTTCCAACAATCCCCCACATATTTCAAAAGATATTTTTTAAAAAAAAACTTTTGGGTCACGTATGGGTGTAGATGCATTAATCTGGTGTATCTTTTTAGACTATGAACCAGACTTAGACCGATAAGATTTATCTTACAGAGTAGTCAGTGAACCATATAGCTTCTATGAACCAACATACTCTTAGTCGTAAGATAGTGACCTTAAGAGTCGCATCTCACCCCCACATTTCTGCTATTAACGTCGTTGTGCGCATTATTTCGGCCGTGCGCGTGCCTGGAATTCATGAGTGCTCTAGAGATTTCGCCACGATCTCATGGAAGCGGCCCCACTCTACACTCATATAGGTGACTTCATCAAGTGTATCTGCAATAAATACACCACCCTCAATGTAGGGCTATGAAGATCATAAAGAGCTTATGCTCAACCCACAAGTCAATGCATTCTAGCACTTTCACACTTAACACCATAGGAAATGGACTGAGAATATAGTGCTAGCAGAATTAACAGACGACTTGTTATTACCCATATGAACCTTCTTCATGGGATCTCCAATCACAAAGGTTGGGTTCCCGCCGCTGTTAATTTCATATTGGCTTAAGTCCAATTCCTCTCGATGTGTGAAGGACTAATTTTCTTCTTACATGCATGTTTAGTTAGTGAATTAGCCAAATTCACTTTTGACTTTACAGAACTGATCAATATACTTCAAATTTCATATTTTAGCAATTGTTTGATAACTTTGTGTCTCAACACAAGTGTCTACTCTTACCATTAAAAGTTTGTTCTTTACAATGGCTATTGCCACTTGGCAATCACAAAACACAGACACTGACATCATTGGGCTCTTACCCAATTAAAAAATTTGCTAAGTAGTTTTTCTACTACTTAGTCTTATTTTCAGCTAACTCTAGAGTACTAAACTCTGATTTTATAGTGAACCTATAAATTTATATAGCTGCTCTCTCCAAAATAACGTCCCACCAGATAGGGTGAGGTTTTAACCACTAGTGGACTTTGTCTCATCTGAATTAAAGATTCAGTTAACATCATTGTATTTTTCTAACACAATAGAAAATCCACTTTATATGATATCGTAAATTACGATACCTCTCAACTCTTTTATTGGATTTGTGTACATATTGACACTCATCTGACACAAAACACATATGTCAGGCTAGGTAAAGTTTATTAAATAAAACAGAGACTCTCCTCTGTTTTTCCTTAACTGAGTGTTAAAAATCATAAGGAGATTTTCACCAGTTTGTCATCTTGATGATCAAACTTTTAAGATAATTTTGAACATAACGTTCTTGTGATAGTAAAATATCATCACTTTTCCTTATGGTTTTAATCCCAAAATCTCATTTACTTCACCTATGTCTTTCATGTCAACACTAGATGTAAAGGAATATTTGACTTTATATAACATCTACATCACACATATATAGACAAATATTCATCCTTATCATCTATTACTTTCACATATACACATTCATCTTTAACTAAGAGACATTTTCACTAATCACAAAGAGAAACTATTAACAACATAATAACTAAGGTTTTATAGTTAATTTAATTTTCTCATAGTCATGTAACATAAACTTTGCAAAATACCCCCACATTTTTAAATTTATCAGAGTATGATTACACAACTCATATGAAACCTCATACAAAACCTTATAATTATTATAGATGGGCATCAAACGCATAACATATATACGCATCTAAATTCATCCATCATATAATATTATTTTTCAAGAGAATAATTTCATAAAATTATTTTGGAACTTTTCAATCTCATTTGTGTGACCAATAATTCAACAACATTGTACCTCTATATACAATTGAAGAGTTTTCATGGATTGGCATTAGAAAATGCTAATTCCAATTTTATATATATATATATATATATATATATATATATGGCATATCATCATCTCAATAAGATGGTTTCCTCAACTTAGAAATTGACAACATATCATCATCTCAATGAGATGGTTTTCTTAATTTTTAAATTGGCCCAAAATTTATATGTCAATATCTTCAAATTTGGTCACAAATCTACAAAAAACATGTTCCAAAATAAAAACTCTGAAAAGCTTAAGATGAAGCTATTTTGAATTCTTAAATTAAAACCTTCACACATATGTTAATTTCAAGAATTCCACATAAATAAAATTCTCAAAATAAAGAAATTTTAAAATAGTTCACATGTAAGCTTTAAGAAAGCCTTTTCATATTATCAATAGTTATGTCAATAGAAATTTATGGGACATACTCAATACACAAATATAATAAACTCATAATTTCTATTAACCACAATATCATTAACTATTGATCATAAAACATTTTTACCAACACTTGTATTATTTTTATAACAACATACTTACATAACAACACACATCCCCCACTTGCTGTTATAAAATATTATCCAAAAATATTTTTCCTCTTGCCTCCACTATTAATATAAATTCTCAAAAAGAGAAAAATTAAAATAGTACTGTAACATACCTCATGATGTAGGGAGAAAAAATTATCATTACATAAATTTGCTTCATGAGAAAAATTGATCACCTCATGATCACTCAAAATTAGAGCTAAAAAATTATGAGTTATGCTCATAAAAATAATAGCAAATACTAATTTCACCCCATATATATGATATTTGATAATGAATCAAATCAATATGTATTTGCTCCACATAATACAAATGCTATATATATATATATATATATATATGCACAATCTACTTTAAAAGAATTTTTCCAAACCAAGTTAAAAGAACTTGTGAAATATTGTAGATACACAAGACGATATATAGCCAAAACTAAAGTCTTGTATCAATACACCTTATTATATGTATCTCATATAGTTAAAAATTCTTTCTCTTAAATAAAATTTCCTTTTGTGAGCAACAACCAAATAAAAAAATTTATAAGCCCACAAAATTAAAATACTCATAATTGGAAACAATTATTTTTCACCTTAAATAAAGTGTAAAAATATCATACAAATATATATCTCATATATATATATATATATATATACACACTTATTTATATATATCATCTTCAGTATATATTTCATTTCCACAGTAGATTAAATCTTAATGCATGAACCAACCTCATCAACGTTTTAAGCTTAAAAACACATCAATACACAATAAAAGCCATTATATAAAAGGATTTAGGCAACATTAAGGAACCCAGCGTTTATATAGTCGTCAATGTTTATAAACTGTTTATATATATATATATATATATATATATATATATATATATATATATATTCACAAAACTTGTATATAAAGGCTTTATGTACTAAACGTATTCTTCCCGCTGGCCTTCTAAGAAAGAAATAAAGGCATTAAGAGCTTTGCGTATCAATTGTCAAGTCAATAAATATTACTTTGATTGTTACGCCAACGTTAAGAACGTAAAAATAATCAAAGCCAGCAGAAATTAAAGGGCATGAAGCAACATAAATTAGGAAGGCCAATAACTGATAATGCGACTTTAATATGGGAATAAAAATAAATTGGTTAATTATTAAATAGTCCACAACTACAACATTCTATGCCCTTTACTAGTCCACGATTATATATGAACATATTAACACACCATTGTATCTCATATAAATCAAAATGGACACACACATAATTACTTCAATTATATATATAGATATGTGTGTGTAAAACGACACACACATGCCCTACTGAATATGTATAAGAACATAAATCATATTGAATGAATACATTGACCAAAGATTAGTATATAGACATACATGGAATGAGTCAACAGAAATCACAACCATCAAGCACCAAAGGAATTGCAATGCATTCAGTTTTAATAGAATGAATCAAAGTCATCATATAACTAAAATCAACAGAGGTTGAGAAAGATATTACCGGCGTCCCTTAAGAAGATAATCAAGGCGCGACTGTGGTAGCGTCCGTATCTAATTTCCTTAAGATTGTTGTAAAAAAGTTACCGTCACCAACATAGCCTGAGTCGCGTTTTTTAAGAGACACTGTCCTTAAGGAAATTATTCCGTGACTACAGAAATTATTCTACGTCTACAGAACTTCCTCCAGGATTAAACAGACCCTTCTGAGTGTTCTCTCAAGAACTGGAACACTCAGGTGCCAGAATAGCAGAAAATAAAATATGTAACCCAGAAAGTTTGAGAGAAAGAAAAGAAGAGAGAAGACAACCTCTAGTTATCTCCATCTCTAAAGTGAGGGGAAATGAGTCTTTTTATAGGCATCGTTTTTATTAATTGCTATTAAAACTTGGTAATTAATATCAATTAAATAGCTGTTACGAAATATTAAAAGCAATTAAAAAACTCTTTTGAAATATCAAGCTCATTAAAATGCTATTCTTTCAACAATTTCTCACACAATTTTCCTCAGTCCATCTCTCTCCCTCTGCGTCTGTTCTCACCCAAGCTTGGGAAAAAATTTATGAACACAAGGGTAATAGAAGAAAGGAGGTTGAAAGGAAAAACTTAGGCCAATTTACTCCAGTACTAATTTTTTTAAAAAAATTTCTCATAATACTAACTATTCAAAATTATTTCTTAATATACTAATTTTTTATATAATTCAACAAATATTTGATTGAATTATACTAATTATTTTATAAAATTAGACTAACTTTTAGTCGAATGATTATTATAACATGTTAAATTTGACCGAATGTTGGTCGAATTTCTCTCTCACACCTCCACACACACACATAATATATATATATATATATATATATATATATATATATATGTTAGATAATATATTATATAATATATATATTATAAAAATATATTAAATTTTTTTAATATAGATTAAATTTTAACAAAAAAATATATTAAATTTAAAAACTATTTTCTATATCTTTTTTCTTTTAAATTTTTATTAAATTAAATTATAATAAATAAACTTCACATATTATTTTTTATTTGTTTTATTTAATAAGTTTCATTAATTAATAAATATATTAATAAAATATATACATTACTATTTTAAATGATTTACTTTTATTAATGTCTTGATAATTAATTATTGTTTTAATAAATATATAATGTAATTTAAAGAAAAATTTATAAAAAAGAAAAAAGATATAGAAAATAGTTTTTAAATTTAATATATTTTTTTGTTAGAATTTAATATATATTAAAATTTTTTAATATATTTATTATAATATATATATATAATATTAAATAATAATAAATATTATATATATTCGTTTCAACCAATTTCAAATTCCACCAACACTCAGTCAAATTTAACATGTTATAATAATCTTTACCTTTTTTAATTCGACTAAAGATTAGTTGAATTGCATAAAAATTTAATATATTAAAAAATAATTTTAAATAGTTAGTATTATAAAAAAATTTTAAAAAAAATAATATCGGAGTAAATTGACCGAAAAAGTTATATTCGGTAGCTCAGCGCAAAAAGCAATGAAATGAAGCCAAACCAAGGTTTGGTTTGAGGCTTAAACCACTTGTCCATCTTTGGTCACCGACCCAAACAAGTTGAATTAAGCATAAAATCGCATTGATCAATTGCTCCAGAGGCTCTCTACTATACAACTAGACATACATGAAATCCACACAAAAAAAATATTAGGAACAAAAATTGAAACTGGAGATAAACTTCGAATGAAAAATGTACTTTGGAATTTTAATTTATTAATTCAAATATAAAAAACATTAAATAATACAAAAGAAAGATATGTTAATTTACTATTAGTCTATTACTTTTGAGGTCAAAATTTCTAAGTCAATAATAATAGCACGTGGTGTGCAACGTCTTTGTGGTGAGGCCTAACACGTAACAGACTTTGTCGTGAGGCACAATTTTCTTTCTTCTTTGACGCGGATATTTGTTTTGATGAGTGGCTATCGTAAACTTTTATCTAGCCAATTTTCAATATTTCTATCCCAGTTTGAAATTTAAATAAGTTGGTTACAAATTTTATGGTTACCGTGATTGGAAAAACTATTGTAGTTCACTATAATTAAGACAGAATTATTGACCTAGCAAAAAAACACACACAAAAAGTAAAATTCTGAACACCAACATTTAAATTTCAAAACATAAAAATAAAAAAAAAAGACCGAAAGTACTTTATCCCTAAAAAATCCAAGATGCTCTTAAAAAATTCAACAATAAATCAATAACGAGAAGTATTTATATTCTTTCTGCTGCTCCATGAATGCATACATAGGATTTAGAATTTGTATGAAGCATCTCTGATTAACATGAAAAGGTCTTACACACACACGAAAACACACAAACAGCAACAAGTAATTAATTAACACACATATAATTCATATGAAGTCAAGGTCCCCTTGTCGTGCATTTCCTAGGATGCATACAATATATAACCAGCATTAATGACGATGGTCCGAACTCAGAAGCAGGTACTGCAGAAACCTGGAGCAATTTTAAATTAGAAGCAGAACTTATTCTACACGTGTCTATTTATTCATTTCGCTTCTCAATCCTCACGGGGAACCCATCCTTCATCAGTGACGTTAAGTGCGCTATGTACATCGGCTCCACTCCTTCCGCCGCCACCGGCACCACCTTGAACTGCCTCAAGACTCCGGCAACTATTCTCTTCATCTGCAAGAACGCCATCTCCTTA
The DNA here is from genome assembly GCA_037074585.1 of Biancaea sappan. Taxonomy (NCBI): domain Eukaryota; kingdom Viridiplantae; phylum Streptophyta; class Magnoliopsida; order Fabales; family Fabaceae; genus Biancaea; species Biancaea sappan. Next base: position 47,061,492 of record CM073496.1, on the reverse strand, counting down.
CCCAGACAAATTCGGGGCCCCGCTTGAAATACTGGATATGTAAACGAATCCATCGCTACAAACCTCCATTTATTCGTCCCTTCCTCAGCCTCTCTCTTCAACCACCTCTCCGGTCGGAACTCGGCCCAGTCCGAGCCCCATATCTCCTCGGACCTTCCCATTGCGTACACGTGGTACGCCACCCTCGTCCCTTTCTTCACAAACGACCCCTCCGGCAAAACGTCGTCACATGCCGCTTCTTTTGTGTCCACAGGCACTGGCGGGTACAATCTCATGCTTTCACACAACGCAGCGTGCGTGTAAACCATGTCTTTCACTTCATCATACACAGAGGTCTCCTCTGATGATTTCTCTTTGTTTTCCATAAGAATCTTGTTTTCCACGTGAGGGTGCTTCCAGAGCAGCCAGAAGAACCACGTGAGAGCTGCTGATGTTGTGTCCCGACCCGCCAGTATGAAGCTTATGACTATGTCCGTGACGAAATCTTCGTCGGAGTGGCCGGAATTCAAGAACCGCGACAGCAAGTCCACTGAATCTAGTGAAGCCTTCTCTTTAAGCTCTTGCTTTTTCTCTCTGACGATTCTTCTGGCTAATTCACGAACTTCCGTAATCGCAATTCGAAGTCGCTTCTCAGACCCAGTGTTGAGCAGCTTCTTGATTTTCCAAAACAGCGGGATCGCCGCGTTGAACCTCTCGCTGCTGAGTCTGGTGCCCTCGTCGAAAGCCCTCGCGAACTTGGTATCCGGAAGAGACGGTAACAAGTACTCCGGGTCGAACCCAAACGCGATTCTGCAAATGTTGTCGAAAGTGAATCGTTGAAGGATGTCTTGGAAATCGAGAATGACGGATTGGGAGGCAGAGGCCGAAGAGAGAATGGGGATGAGGCGGTCGGAGAGCTCGGTGTCGACGACGGTTTCGACGAACTTACGGAGAGATCTTGTGTTGAACTCGTGACTGGAGAGCTGTCTCTGAAACTTCCAGGTGTCGCCGTCGGCGTTGAAGATTCCGTTGCCGAGGAAATCGCCGAGTGTTCGGTGGAGGGTGAATCCTTTGTGGTAGATGGGGAAGTGGGTCTTGAGAATGTGTTGGACGACGGCGGGGTTGGCAGTGAAGACCTGGCGGGAGCCGAAGCAGCGGTAGAGGGTGAAGGTGGCGGAAGGAGAGAGGTGGAGAATGTCGGCGATCCAGAGGACACGGCGGTGGCGGTTGGCGACGATGGACAAAACATGACCGATGAAAGGGTAGACCTTAGGGAGAGGGGAAGAGAAGGAGGTTGGGTTTTGATGGAGCTGTTTATGGATAAGAACAAGAGTGGAGTTAGAAGGAAGAAAAACAAAGAAGCTAGAATTTCGAAATCCATGGCCTCGGTCTATGTACCACAAGCGAAGTCGAGGACGGCCTCCACGAATATCTATTTCTATATATAATGAAATCAGGAGAGGAAGGGATGCTGTTGCGCTTCAATTCTCTTTCTCTCAAGATTTCTTTAAGCTCTACATTTTATTGTCACTTGAGTTTAAAAAATTGAGGGTGGGAGAGTCTAATATATTAGTAAAAACTTCAATTTTATACTCTAAAAATTTGAGATAAAATTAAAACAATTATATTTTATTGTGTTTCGCTTCCTTCCTACGCAGATTTCGCTGAGGAGTCTCCTATGCAATTGATAGCCATAAATCAAATTTGCTCAAATAGCTGTCATTTTTCTTGCCTTTTATTTTATATTTTTTTCAAAAAAACAAAAAACTTTGTTTTTCTTAAAATTTAACAGCCAATAAATCAATATAAATATTATTGTAGACTCTAAATATTATTGTAAACCTAAAACTTAAAAACTTAAATTCTAAATCCTAATCTCAATAAATTAAATTAAATATTATTGTAGACCTTAAATATAATTGTAAACTCTAAACCTTAAACTCTAAATCTAAACCCAAAAACCTAAATTCTAAATTCTAAGCTCAATAAATTAAATTAAACATTATTATAGATTCTAAATATTATTATAAATCTTAAACCCTAAATCCTAAATTCTAAATTCTAAACCCTAAATTGAATATTACTGTAAACTTTAAATTCTAAACCCTAAATCAATATTATTGTAAACTCTTTAAAAAAATATTTTTTTAATAAAACTAAAAAAAAGCGCATAAGAGGAAATCACACGCTATTCCACTTACTCTTCAATCTTCATTTTTTGATATCTGATAGCAGTAGGGTCTCTATTTTTTAATACCGATTTATAAATATTTTACTTTTACCTCAAAGTCCTGAATTCTAAAATTAAAATCTCCACTAATATATTAGATTCTTCCTCGCTCAATTTTTAAAACTCAAGTGACAAAAAATATAAAACTTGAGGGATATTGAGAGACAGAGAATTGAAACGAAACCGCATACACAGGAATGAGGATGCTGAAAGGTAATTTATAACATAAAATTCCGTAGAAAGAAGTGGTGAACATTGCGTAATGGGCCATATATTCGACAATGACTTTAAAGTGTTTGAAATTAGCTGTCAATTCTTTTAAAAGAAATTTAAAAAACATAATTCTGTTAATTTTTATTATAATTTTACTATAATAAAACAATAAAAAATTTATTTATTTTTTAAGTTCTTGGTTCTACATACATTTTAATTTTTTTTGTTATATTATATTATGCACTTCTTATAATATATATATATATATATATTAACATATGATTTTGGAACAAAAATTGTCAAATCATATTAATATAATATGTGTATGTATGTATAGGTGCCTGTACGTAGATGTGTATGTTAAACCAATGACATTTGACTCCAAATTTTATATAAAAAGTTATATTTTTAAAAAATGATTTTTTTAATTGAATTATTTATTTTTTATAATTTAGTTTAGTAGTATATTATATTAAAAAAATTGAAAACTAACAGATAATAATGAACTTATTGTCACCCAATTTTCTCTATTAGATCTATATGTATGTATGTATGTATGTATGTATAGGTGGGCGTATGTGTGTGTTAAAAAATATAGCCACGTGGACCAACCACATTTTTTTACAAATGATTTTTTATTAGATTAATTAATTTTTTTAATTTACTTCAGTAATATATTTTATTTAAAAAAATGAAAACTAATAATCAATGATGAATTTTGTCACCCAATTTTCTTTATTTTATATATGTATGTATAGGTGCGTGTATGTGTGTATATATGTGTATGTATGTATAGGTGCCTGTACGTAGATGTGTATGTTAACATATAGATCCGAGGACCAATGACATTTGACTCCAAATTTTATATAAAAGTTATATCTTTGAAAAATAATATTTTAATTGAATTGTTTAATTTTTATAATTTAGACTAACAGATAATGATGAACTTATTGTCACCCAATTTTATTTATTATATCTATATGTATGTATATATTGGTGCGTGTACGTGTTAAAATATAGCCAAGTGAACCAATGACATTTTTGAGAAATGGTTTTTTATTGGATTAGTTAATTTTTATAATTTACTTCACTAATATATTATATTAAAAAAAATGAAAACTAACAATCAATATTAACATATAGCCACGAGGACAAATGACATCTGACCACAAAACTTAAAGTTAGATTTTGGCAAATGATTTTATTGAATTAATTAAATTTATAATTTAGTAATATTATATAAAAAATGAAAAATAACAAATTAATGATGGACTTGTAACCCTATTTTCTTGTTCAGTTAAGACAATTACTTTCAAAAAATAAGGAATCAATTTTAAAAAAATAGAGTAAATTAAAAGTATACTTATTTTTAGGTTTTTGAATTAAAGGTTAATCATCTCAAATTAATTCTTAAAAAACAAATTTATTGTTGTAAAATATCAATTAGATATATAGAGTGATAAAGTTGGGACAAAAACAATATCTTTTTTTTTGGGTGAATTGAGATACTTACACGATATTTAGAAAATTAAATTGCCACCGTTGTAATTTTTTATTACCAAATTAATAGTTTATTCTAAAAAAATTGGAAAAGTAAATTCAAAGTCTTTTACTAGCATTTTTCCTCACCACAAATTCTTAAGGAAAGAAAGTGCATCTCACATTATTGCTAATATATATATATATATATATATATATATATATATATATTCAAAATATCGAATCAATCAAGCTCTCGATCAAAAATAGATAGTATATAAATTATGTTAAATATATTAAAGATATATATTTATATTAATCATAAATTTTCTTTTAATAACTTAAATTTTTAAATAAATTTTTAAAGGTACATAATAATATTTAGTAAAATTTAAAAAAATTAAAAAAATTAATTAAACTAATTGAACTGATCAATTTTATTTATTCGATTAATATTTTTTCAGTTTAAATATTTACTGGACTAAATCAAACAAAAGATATGATTAATTTATCAATTTTTATTGAGCTAATTGAATTTTTCAAAATTGATATATATATATATATATATATATATAAAAGAAAGGAGAAAAGATAAAAGTAATGAGGTGGGCCTAATGCTAAGTAATAGAAGTGAAAGAGTAACTAAAAAGACACGTGGATGATAAAAATTAACCCCAAAAAAAAAACGTGAGGATGAATAAGAGGGAGTCAAGAGGAGAAAAAAAAACGTGACTAAAAAGACAAGTTGATTTTTTAACTTTTTTGAATTAGACTTTGAGCATTAATCATTTTAGTTCTAGATGCGCTATCTCTTATAAAATTTTGGTATATTTTATTTTAAATTTATGTATATATTATCTAATAAATTCAAATTTAATTTCTATTTGTGTTATATTAAGGTCTCATACTATCGCATATAATTTATATTTTATGTCTTTTAAGTATTTAATGAGAAGCATTTTCATCTGTTAAAAAAAAAAAGAGAAGCAAATGCCACAAATTTTGAAGTCGATAAGGGCGCGTGGCCCCCACCTGCTCACACTGCCGCAAAATTTTCATGCGGCAAAAGTATCATAAAACAATAAGAAAAAGAAAGTTACAGAAATGTCTAATATCTCCCTTTTTTGTAATTTTCACCTTTTTAGGGATTGAAGGATCAATTAGAGTTTTTTAAAAACATCATTATTCAAGCTATTTAGTCAAACTATTTAACTGATTTTATAAAAGTTAATTATAGTATTATAATATTTATTGTTTTCTAAATGTATAAATTACTTTTCAATCAATAAAAAAATTCTAAACAGAACACAGATAAATTAGAATATTGTGTGTGTGTGTGCCTTTTCTTGGGAAGGTGGAGGCCACTTAAATGCTGCTCTGACTTTTATGAATAGGTTGGGAAGGTGGCTGACCGGATGTGGGCCTTTTCTTGGGCTTAGACTTGTTTCTGTAAACATATTTTATGGGCTTCGCAAATAGTCCAAGCTTGGATGTACATAAATTGAGTAGAAACAAAATAAATAAATAAACAAAAATTGAGTCAGATTTACTTGATGGATATTTTAATGATGAGACGTGCACGGGTACAAGTTGGATGGGCTTAATCTCATTAAAACTTCTGAATTGACAAAACCTACTTCAGTGTCTTTTATCATACTAGGTCCTACTGTGATCCACACAAATGTAATATCATTTCATCAAACGTGACATTTGAGTTTTGTTTTGTATGTTATTTGATACATTCTTTATTGTTTTAACAGTTACAACCATTTGTATGAGAGGCTTTTGCACGTAGTTCTCCAGTCCTATCGTTTATCATTATTACAAAGAGGCTTGCTCACCAGCGTTGACGTTCTTTAGACGCTGGTTCAGATTTGAGAAGCATTTATTATTATTGAAAATAATAAAACATGTATATAAGCAAATAATTATGCAACTGTTAAAAATAGTGATCGTTAATGTCCTATTTATTATTTTAATATGAGAATTTTATTCTTAAAACAACTATTTTTAAAATCTTAAAAATTAACAATAAATAGTAGTTATACGCTTATACTTATTTTATTATTTTTGTTTTATAATAATACTAATGAAATGTGGCATTGCTTTTTAACATCATCACTTTTGTTATATAGTGCATTGATTGACATTTATTTAAAACATCAAATTAAAATAAAATCTAAAGAATAAAATAAATAAAAGTTATGATTTTAAAATTTTAAAATAAATTTTTTAAGGACAAACTTTTTTTATATATAAAAAACAATTGAACTACTAATAATGATTAATTTAAAAAATTAAGTAAATATTTGTTTATTTACACCTTTTACTATTTGTAAAATCAATAAATGTTGTTCAAAACGTGTCTTGAACTTTTGTTTGGCACTGGTGTTTTACGCACATGAGTTGTTTGATCAGCATGATTCAATCCTCACACAAATAAGTGAGATCCACGTTGATTGAACCACGTGTGTTTACCAAACATTCTCTCAATTAAACGTGATTGAACCACGTTGATTGTGTTTACTAATACATCTCAGCATTACGATTATTCCGTGTCCACCAACACAATTAAATGTCCTCCTTCTTTTTCAACGTGGATCTCACTTATTACGATTAATTGAGCGGATTGAGAGAATGTTTGGTAAACACACGTGGTTCAATCAACGTGGATCTCACTTATTTGTGTGAGGATTGAATCATGCTGATCAAACAACTCATGTGCGTAAAACACCAGTGCCAAACAAAAGTTCAGGACACGTTTTGAACAACATTTATTGATTTTACAAATAGTAAAAGGTGTAAATAAACAAATATTTACTTAATTTTTTAAATTAATCATTATTAGTAGTTCAATTGTTTTTTATATATAAAAAAAGTTTGTCCTTAAAAAATTTATTTTAAAATTTTAAAATCATAACTTTTATTTATTTTATTCTTTAGATTTTATTTTAATTTGATGTTTTAAATAAATGTCAATCAATGCACTATATAACAAAAGTGATGATGTTAAAAAGCAATGCCACATTTCATTAGTATTATTATAAAACAAAAATAATAAAATAAGTATAAGCGTATAACTACTATTTATTGTTAATTTTTAAGATTTTAAAAATAGTTGTTTTAAGAATAAAATTCTCATATTAAAATAATAAATAGGACATTAACGATCACTATTTTTAACAGTTGCATAATTATTTGCTTATATACATGTTTTATTATTTTCAATAATAATAAATGCTTCTCAAATCTCAACCAGCGTATAAAGAACGTCAACGCTGGTGAGCAAGCCTCTTGTAATAATGATAAACGATAGGACTGGAGAACTACGTGCAAAAGCCTCTCATACAAATGGTTGTAACTGTCAAAACCATAAAGAATGTATCAAATAACATACAAAGCAAAACTCAATGTCACGTTTGATGAAATGATATTACATTTGTACGGACCACAGTAGGACCTAGTATGATAAAAGACACTGAAGTAGGTTTTTGTCAATTCAGAAGTTTTAATGAGATTAAGCCCATCCAACTTGTACCCGTGCACGTCTCATCATTAAAATATCCATCAAGTAAATCTGACTCAAATTTTGTTTATTAATTTATTTTGTTTCTACTCAATTTATGTACATCCAAGCTTGGGCTATTTGCGAAGCCCATAAAATATGTTTACAGAAACAAGTCCAAGCCCAAGAAAAGGCCCACATCCGGTCAGCCACCTTCCCAACCTATTGATAAAAGTCACAGCAGCATTTAAGTGGCAAAGCATTCTGCCATTTGGATTTCTGATCTGATGGGCTTGGGTTCCGTCCGTGTCTCAAATATTAGCCCATTTGAATACCTGTGGCCTCCACATTTAATTTCAATTAAATTGCCTTTTAATGTACTTAAAACTTTAATCCATGGAGACACTTGTGAGTTTCGAAATATCCAAATAAAAATATTATTATTATTCTTCTCAAAGACTTGTGAGAACTAGTAGAAGAAGGATTTCAATAACCAACACAAGAAGAATAAGCAATATAGTCAATTGTTAAGCACAAAATATACAAACAATTTATACAAAAAGACACCAGAGCGTCACTCCTCGTTCGATAAGGAGTAAGCAATACAATTTTTTTACAAATTATAAATGCAACGATTACAAAGGAGTTCATGGAAAATTTTAAAGAGTCATTGTAAGGGCTCTAACAAAATAATTATTATTAAACTTCAATCTTTAGAGATTTGGATATTTTGTTAATGAAGGAAAGGCAAATTAATTTAAGCTTTCTTTTCTCATATCTGTAATATTTATATAATATATTAAAATAATTTCACTCTAAAGCATTAATTGTCAGTAGGTCATTAAATTATGTATAATAGAATAAATTTAAATAAAGAAATTAAGTAAATTAATCGTATCACATTAAATGAATTTGAAGAAATTTGGGTAAATTGCTATATAATTGATATATAATTGCTATATAATCACATTAAATAAGTTTGAAAAAATTAGAGTAAATTACTATATAATTGCTATAATTAATATATGATTGGTATATAATTGCTATAATTGCTATATAATTGATAAATCAAATAAACTTTTCTATTGAAATATAATATATTATCTTTTGGTAAATTAACATTTATTATATGCAAATATTCAAATAATTAGTTGCTACATATCTATCTTCAGAAACGGTAAACTACAGAGTCATGTTCTCCATCATGATTGTTCATTTTCCTTCTTTGAATCCACTGGTATAACTCGACAACGCTCTCTCTCCCAACCAAGTTCTCGCTACTCATCTTTCATCATTTGATCACATTTTCATGTAGATCAGAAATCCAACTGACACCGGTGATATGGCTACTTAAGACTCCAGCCTTTTTACCTCTTTAGGTACGTCTCTTCAATTTTTTTTCGTCCATATATATATATATATATATATATATCAAAGAAGAAGATCATAATACAATGAACTGACGTTATTTTCCTGCCATCGTTTTTCTAAATCGAATAAGATCATGGTCTAATGAACTACCACTATTTTTCTGGCGTCATATTTCTCCGTAGCTCTGGTAAACTATCCGCTCAATCTTCATGCCTATTACTGCAACAATTTGTTTCCTTTAAGAGATGCAAATTTTCCTGCAAGAAGAAGCTCAAAGGCATTAACTTTTCTATAATTCTCACACTGGTAAATTCTTTTGATTTGTGTTATAAGTATATTATTACTTCTCTTACACGTTATGTAAAATTTATATTTTTAACATGCATCCTTACTCCATAAACTTTTTTTCCCTCATATTTACATTAGCTTCAATATTCTCAGAGACTCATCTCGATCTTTTTCCAAATCGTAATAATTCTTATCTCAAAATCCAAACATATTTTCCCATATATCTCAGATGCATGTGCTTTCCAGCTAACAAAAATAAGAAGAATGATGTTTATCATCGAGATAATCCCTTTGAACTTTTCGAGGTATGTAAACTTTTATTTTCATCAGATTTTAATATTTTGTTCTATCTGACTTTCGGAGTAGATTCTTCTTATACAATTAATCTCATATAAACTTGAATCTTGTGCTATACTGTTACACACAGTATTCCTAAGTGGAAACCCTTAAATTAGAAACTGGTACACGTGTCATCATTTCTTTCTTTAGGTAAATTAATAACATCACATAATATTAATTATTTGATTTGAATTTATTGAAATGATTTGAATTGAAATTAAAAAATAATTACATTTATTATTTGACTATTGTAGGATAATTAATGATATCACATTAAATAAATTATTTGATTTGAATTAAAATTCAAAAATAATTACTTTTATTATTTGATTTGAATTTATTTGAATTGAAATATATACATAATAAATTATTGAAATATACATACACAAGGATCAAGGCATATTGACATCAATTCTTAATCAAACGTATAAAATTTCTTTACATTTGATTATCCTAGAATATTTTAATTTGATTATTATTTTTTTTGTAAAAAAATTTATACTAAAAACTTTTTATTGATTACACATACGTCTCATTATTTTATTCTATTTGATAACCTATTTTATATCATAATATAATGTAGTCGTTTATTATCATAAATTTTATATTAAAAATTATAATTTATATTTGTATAAATAATCAAAATTTATATCAGAATATTTATGTTTAAAAATTATATGTCATAACTCATAAGTCTCATAAGTTTCACAAATTTATAAATTATAATATTATTATCATATTATGTGGGTCCCAATGTATTTAATATATTATGTGGGTTATTGTTAAAATGAATATCAGAATATATTTTTATCAAAATATATTGTCATAATTATTAATTAGTGAAATTAGTGAAATTGATAATTAGTCAATTTCATTATTTTATTTGATTTGAATGAATAAATAAATTAGATAAATTAATAAATTTGATAAATTTGGTAAATTAATGACATCACATAATATTAATTATTTAATTTGAATTGATTTAAATGATTTGAATTAAAATTGAAAAATAATTACCTTTATTATTTGACTATTGTAGTGTGTTAAAAGATTTTTTTAGTAGGTAAAATAAAATTGATTGTGGCATTGATATGTGAATTAAAAAATTTGATTTATTTGACTTTTTTCTTATTTTTTTCTAAAATAATTTTTAATTTAATAAAAATCAAAATTTGAGATATGAATTTTTAAATCATAATTCCTTGACTGAAGAAAGAGATAAAATTCATATTCTTGAATGACGAAATCTAAGACTTGGAAATTCAATCCAAACGTAGCAGCAACCTTTAAAGTTTTTCTTCTTTGGATTTGATTGAAACAAGAAAAGACTCATTCAAAAGTAAAGATGATATCAATATTCAATCAATCACCAATCTATGTAGCAAATAATTTATAACAAATAAAAAATAATCCACAAACTAACAAATTTACTTATTTTATTCATTTAAATTTATTTTATTAAATATATAAATCAATTCAAATCAAAATTTGAGTAGGTAAAATAGATTTGATTATGAAACTGATAAATCAATTCAAAAAATTTATGTTTAAAAAGTATATATTATAACTCATAAGTTTCATATAAATCAATTGTAATTATTATTATTTTTATAAATTACAAAGTTTTTAGAGTTGTGATGCACGGATCACAAAGTTATCGATTAAATTAGAAGATATGGAGATAAAGAAAATAGAATATTTATTCAAAAATTATTAAGAAGCTTGTTGCTAAATTTGATCATGTATTGATTGCTATTGATTAAGATAAAGATTTATTAAATCTGCTCTAGTGAAAATAGAATTAATAGCATCTCTCCAAATCCATGGGGAGAGAATGCGATTTTTCTTTTTCTAATTTTCTTAACTTTACATATGCATTTTATTTTTTTATATTATATTTTATATATATATATATATATATATATATATACACACACACATATGATTTTGAGGTCAATCATCATAAATAGCTAAAATTATAATAATATAATGTTTTATATTTTATTTTACATACATATGTTAACAATGACTTTTGATCCAAAGGTCTACATAAATTATTTCATTAATATATTATATTAAAAAAATGAAAAGTAACAATATAATGATGACGAAGTTTTGTCACCCAATTTTCTTTTTTAACTAAGAGAACTTACAATTAATTTAAAAAATGAAGGAAATACTTTTAAAAATTTGATTAACTTAAAATTATAGTTATCTTAATTTAAGAGATGCAACCTATTTATGAGATACACAACAAAAAATGAAAAGTAACAAAATATTGATGACGAACTTTGGTCACCTAATTTTCTTTTTTAACTAAAAGAACTTAGAATTAATTTAAAAAATGAGGGAAATACTTTTAAAAATTTGATTAACTTAAAATTATAGTTATCTTAATTTAAGAAATGCAACTTATTTATGAGATACACAACACTAATGAAGGAGTCTTCCCAAAGTTTTAAAGGCATAGAGGCATGTACAAGTAGATATAAACAGTAATAAAATTGAAGGTTTTTGAAAGCATGTAGTCCCTTTGACTTGACTTCACCTTCCAAAAGAGTCTGTGTGTGAATCCTAACATATATCATAGCAACTGGTAGGGTGAAGTTCAAGATATACATTGTTGTCTTGAATAAGTTTTGATACACTAAATAAATTTCTTTTGATATTTAAATGAAGTAGATGATTAAGTCTGAAAGATGAATTTGCAATAGTTGGTGACTTAATGGTAGAATTCCCAGCATGATTAATTTTTAATCCATTATCATTTCCAACATAGACATGATCTTGTCCAGCGTAGTACATCAAATTCCCTTGATCTAGAGTAACATGACCAGATGTTCCAGAATCAGTATACCAACTCAGATCACATACACTTCTAGCTAGGTACACTATATTTTTGGTTCTATGAGTAATTTCCTGCTTTGGAATTAGCTTGAAAATTATGACCGAATCGAAAATGACATTGTATATGGCTCAGGGATCAACAAGGGTCAGAAGAAAAGAGAAAACAAAGGAAAGAAGCTAAGTTGAAAAACTTAGATATATTTCTAAACTCTTGGATGATGCTTACACTGATATTAGCACCCTATTTATACTAATTCTCAGGGGACAAAGAAGCATGGACAGAATGGAAAATGATAGTATGATCACATGGGCTTGGAATGCAAAAGTTGAAAATGGAAGAAAAACAAAACAAAAGTCTTCTAGCACATGGGTGGTAGCTGGAGGGTGGCAGATGGCTAGTAGCTGGAAAGTTGACAATATGTAGCAGCCATTGTGGACCAACTTAATTCTCAGCAGCTGTGGCATTCTCCCTGGGTTGAACAGGACTCGTCCTCGAGTCTAGTTCAATGTCATCATCAATGTATGGAGATAAATCAGCAACATTAAAAGTAGCTGAGACTCCATAGGTTCCTGGTAGTTCGACCTTGTATGCATTGCTATTAATCCGTTGTACAATCCTGAACGGACCATCAGCTCTTGGTGATAATTTGGCATTGGGTTGATTCGGAAAACGTTCTTTGCGCAAATGAATCCAAACCAAGTCACCTACTTTGAAGGTTTGTGCTTTCCTATGCTTGTCACGTTGAGTCTTATACCTCATGTTTTGCCTTTGGATCTTGTCTCGAACTTGCTCATGCAGCTTCTTAATTTCTTTAGCTCGCTGGTCTGCATTGGCACTATAATGCTGTTTATCAGTAGACGGGATCAAATCCAAGGGGCTAAGCGGTCGAGTACCATAAACTACTTCAAACGGACACCTTCCAGTTGCTTGATTAGAGGAGTTATTATAGGCAAATTCAATTTGGGAAAGGATAAGATCCCATTGTTTCAAATTCTTTCCTACAAAACTCCGGAGAAGGTTTCCCAAAACCCTATTGACGGCTTCCGTTTGACCATCCGTTTGAGGATGACTAGCACTGCTGAATTGGAGCCTGGTACCCAACTTTTTCCATAGGGTTTGCCAAAAGTGGCTTAGGAACTTAACGTCTCGGTCAGAGGTGATAGATTTTGGAATACCATGAAGACGAACAATTTCTTTAAAATAAAGGTCTGCAACTTGAACAGCATCATTGGTCTTCTGGCATGGAATAAAATGTGCCATTTTTGAAAATCTATCTACTACCACAATTATGGAATCCTTTTGACGTTGAGTTCTTGGCAATCCAAGGATAAAATCCATACTGACGTCTTCCCAAGGTGCTTCTGGAATTGGAAGCGGCAAATATAACCCTGTATTTTGACTTTTGCTCTTGGCCAAGTGACAAATCTTGCATCTTTGAATGTGTTTAGTAGCATCTTTCTCCAGTCTTGGCCAATAGAAATTCTCTTTGATTAGGGCTACAGTTTTGTCTCGTCCAAAGTGACCTGCTAGACCTCCATTATGGGTCTCCCAGATAATTGCTTCTCGCAATGAGCATTGAGGGATGCATAATGTCTTTCTTTTGAATAAGAATCCTTCATGCCTGTAGTAGTCTTGGAAGGACTGCATTGTAGTATTACCCCAAATTTTACCAAAATCTGGGTCATCTTGGTATAACTCCTTGACAACCTCAAAGCCGACAATCTTTGTTTGAAGGGTTGAGAGTAAAGCATAGCGCCTGCTGAGGGCATCTGCCACAATATTTTGGACTCCTGCCTTGTGCTTGAGTAGGAATGGGTATGGTTGCAAGAACTCACTCCAAGCAGCATGTCGTCGGTTGATCTTTTGCTGAGAGTTCAAATGTTTGAGGGCTTCATGATCAGAATAAAGAATAAATTCTTTATTCAACAAATAGTGGCTCCAGTAATGCAGGGCACGAACAACGGCATAGAATTCCTTGTCATAAGTCGAATACTTGAGTTTACCGTTGTTGAGTTTTTCACTGAAAAAGGCTATAGGGTGCCCTTCTTGACTCAAAACAGCTCCAATACCGGTATTTGAAGCATCACAGCTAACTTCAAATACTTGGTCAAAGTTTGGAAGTACTAGCACTGGTGCTTCAGTTAAACATCTCTTTAGTTCTTCAAAACTTTTCTGAGCTTGTTCGGTCCATTGAAATTTGTCTCCTTTAGTACAGTCTGTGAGTGGAGCAGCAATAGAACTAAAATTTTTGATGAATCTTCTATAGAATGAAGCTAATCCATGGAAACTCCTCACATCATGGATGGAGCTTGGAATAGGCCAGCTGTTGATGGCTTCGACTTTACTCGGATCTACTCGAATACCCTCAGCGGTGATAATGTAACCCAGGAAATTTACTTCCTTGGTTAGAAAAGAACATTTCTTGAGATTGGCATAGAGTTTCTGTTCTCGTAAAGTCTGTAGCACTTGTCGTATATGCTCTAGATGCTCTTCTTTTCCCTTACTATAGATCAAAATATCGTCAAAGTACACGACTACAAACTTGCCAATGAAGGGGCGAAGTACCTGATTCATCAGACGCATGAATGTACTGGGAGCATTGGATAATCCAAAAGGCATCACAGTATATTCATACAGGCCGTCTCTGGTTTTGAAAGCAGTTTTCCATTCATCTCCTGGACGGATTCTGATTTGATGGTAGCCACTGCGAAGATCAATTTTGGAGAAGATGGTGGCTCCATGTAGTTGATCAAACAGGTCATCGAGCCTTGGTATCGGGAATCGATACTTGATAGTGATTTTGTTGACAGCTCGACTATCAACGCACATCCTCCAACTTCCATCTTTCTTTGGCACTAGGAGGACAGGTACAGCACAAGGGCTAACACTTTCTTGAATTAATCCTTTCTTCAGCAATTCTTCAACTTGGCGTTGAATTTCGTTATGTTCCTTAGGACTCATCCTATATGCTGGCTTATTTGGAATGACAGCTCCAGGAATAAAGTCAATGGCATGCTGGATATCACGCATTGGTGGTAATCCTTGAGGGATTTCTTCTGGTACAACATCCAGAAATTCAGCAAGCATTTCTTCTATCTCCAAAGGAAGAGTTGTTTCTTTATTTGCTTCAAACAAAAGGACAAAATTTGTGGTCTGAGCTTCTTTTGCCGTCATCTTGAACTGTGTTTTTGTAACTAAAGTCACAAGGGGCTTTGTTTCCTTCTTGTCTTTGTTCAGTTCACTTGGTGGCAATGGTGTCAACTTGACTTTTACTCCATCTTTGACGAAAGAGTAGGTGTTAGCATAGCCGTTGTATATTGCACGACGATCATATTGCCATGGTCTCCCCAGTAGAAGATGGCACGCATCCATAGGTATCACATCGCACCATGTGTTGTCGTGGTATTTCTGACCTATGAAAAAATTTACAAGACAACGTTTAGAGACCCTTACCTCGTTGCCTTTATTGAGCCATTGTAACTTATACGGATGCGGATGATCTTGTATGGGCAATTTCAACTTTTCCACCATATAATTTGACACGACGTTCTCACAACTCCCACTGTCAATAATAACATCACAAACCTTGCCTTGCGCAGTGCAACGGGTGTGGAAAATGTTGTGCCTCAGCCATGGTTCTTCTTTGGCTGTTGCAGTATGCAAGCTTCGTCTAATTACCAGTGATTCTCCTTGATCAGCAGGGGTGACCTCTTCAATGTGCACTGGTTCTTCATCAAACACTGGGCCATCATCAAATACTGGTCCTTCATCTTCTTCAGAAGCTTCATGGATTACTCCTTCAATAATGGTGATAATCTTGCGGTTTGGACAATTAGAAGCAATGTGTCCAAATCCTTGGCACCTGAAACACTTGACAACTTTAGAATTACCCTCTCTGTTGGGCTTTGGTGGATTGCTGTTTGAAGTACTTGCTTGTTGGATCAGAGGTTTGCGGTTATTTGCAGAGTTCCTATAAGGAAAAGAGGAAGAAGATTGATATGAAGGCTTCTTGGGAAGCTGTTTCTCAATTCGAAGAGATAAACGAATAACATCGTCCAAAGTCCAATATTGTTGAAGTTGGACCACGTGGGCGATATCTACGTTTAATCCTCCAAGGTAGCGAGCGATTGATTGCTCATCCCTTTCTTGAATGTCACACTTCATCATCAGCTGTTCAAATTCTCTGGTGTATTCTTCCACAGACAGGTTCTTTTGACGAAGATTCTGTAGTTTAATAAAATTATCTTGAAAAAATTGCGGAGGTAAAAACTTACGAGTTAGTTCCTTACGCATCTTTTCCCATGTCCGTATTTTGCTTTTTCCTTCTCTCTCGCGCTTCTTCTTTAAATTTTCCCACCATATGGAAGCGTATTTCTTTAACTTGACAGCAATGATTTTCACCTTCTTCTCCTCGGGTACCTCTTTATACTCGAATATTCGTTCAACAGTTTGTAGCCAATCGACAAATTCATCTGGTTGGAGTTTTCCTTCAAACTCTGGAATTTCCACTCTGATATCGTCAGTACGGTTGACTGGTCTGCGTTGTCGACGGTTACTGGTGGATGATGAGGTACTATTGTCTGAATCATCACTTTGATGCTCCTTCCGTTCCTCCAATTGAATTCGTTGGGCATTCACCATTTCCTGCAACTGTTGAATTTGTTGCCTCAATTCTTCTAATTCAAGTTCTTGAACGGATCTGCGTTTGGGAAGCATTTTCTCTCTCCTTTTTTTTTTTTTGAAGAAGATTAAGCTAAATTTTCGATGACGTAGGGATTTGGGGCAAATTTGAGGAAAGTGTAATTTTGAAAATGACTGTGGGCAAAAATAAAATTTTAGAAAGTTGTGAGGGTAAAAGTGTAATATCAGAAAGTTCTGGGGTAAAAATGAAATTTCGGAAAGTTCTGGGGCAAAATCAGAATTTCAGAAAGTTCTGGGGTAAAAAATGCAATTTCAGAAAGATCTGGGGCAAAAGTGGAATTTTCAGAAATATCTGGGGCAAAAATGAAATTTCAGAAAAATCAAGGGCAAAAGTTGAATTTTGGAAAGTTCTGGGGTCAATTTGTAATTTCGAAACGTTTTGGGGGTAAAAATGAGTTTTCACAAAACTTACGGGGTCAATATGAAAATCTGGAATTTGAGGGTGACGTGGCACAACTTTACACGTGGCAACTGATAATTGGTGACAGTTTTGACACGTGGCAAGCTTTGATTGGTGGACTGATGACGTGGCTGATGACATGGCAACTGAATCAGCTGTGACACGTGGCAGTTCCGACACGTGGCAAACTCTGATTGATTGGAGTGGATGACGTGGTGATGACGTGGCTAATGACGTGGCAACCGAATCAGCTTGGACACGTGGCCGAGGTGACACGTGGCAATATATGATTGGTTGCAGCTGTTGACGTGGTGATGACGTGGCTGATGACGTGGTCGTCTTCAACCTCTGGCAGGCGCGTGGGGCGCGTGGAGCAGATGGCCGGCGCGTGAACTTCCGTTAGTGGCGCGTGAAGGCGCGTGGTAAGTCAGGCGGCGTTGATCTTCTCCAGTCCAAGGTTTTGGACCCTTCCGATCACGATTCCGACGTCAGTTTTCCTAAAAGAGTACCGGAGATGAGACTTTCGAAGGTGGCCGATTTCGACGTCGCCGGAAAACTTCGACAGTGAATCTCAGGAGCTTTTCAGGCGTTCCCTCTCTCTGGAACCTTGCTCTGATACCAAATATGGCTCAGGGATCAACAAGGGTCAGAAGAAAAGAGAAAACAAAGGAAAGAAGCTAAGTTGAAAAACTTAGATATATTTCTAAACTCTTGGATGATGCTTACACTGATATTAGCACCCTATTTATACTAATTCTCAGGGGACAAAGAAGCATGGACAAAATGGAAAATGATAGTATGATCACATGGGCTTGGAATGCAAAAGTTGAAAATGGAAGAAAAACAAAACAAAAGTCTTCTAGCACATGGGTGGTAGCTGGAGGGTGGCAGATGGCTAGTAGCTGGAAAGTTGACAATATGTAGCAGCCATTGTGGACCAACTTAATTCTCAGCAGCTGTGGCAGTATAACAGTATGATCAGGCCTGTTGCATAATTGGTAAATAATACTTCCTCTATGTCTACGGTCTACCAAAACTTCCTCTATGTCTACGGTCTACCAAAACTTCCTCTTGCATGATTATAAGAACGACCTCTACTAGGATTGTTATAGAATTTCTTCTGAAACCACTTCCAAATTATTACCTTTATTTATTTTACTGTTGTTTCTCCTTCGAATCAGTGGTCGACAGATTCGTTGATATTTTTTTCAATGCTGCTTAACAATCTTTTTTTTTTTGGGTGGCAGACGGGCTCCTTGTGCCAAGGGTAGGGATTCAATTTCATTTACAGTATAGGGAACCAATCTAGACTTTACAACTGTGATAAATGGATCATATATAATCATATATTCATAAGGCACTCCATGAAACTTTGGCTCAATATAATCACTTTGACTGACATTTGGTGCCCATAGCAATTAAGGAATCCACAAGATCTTTGATTATAAGGAAGTACACATTCATACCTTTGTCTCCTTTTCTGGTATTCCTTAATTCTACTTCGATTTGTCTGACTTTTGTCCTTGTTTGTGACGCAAATTAAAAAAGGCTTGAATTATGGTCCATATTTGGCTGTTCTTCTCACATCCAAGTCCAACCAACCACTCTTGTCAGCATTCCTTACTCATGGATGTCAAGAGTCTATCTGCATTTAGTCACAAGATCAATCTTGTGAAAGAAGCTGATCTTGACGTTTCTAGCTAAAAACTCAACATTTAGTCTATCTGCAACTTCATCTTTTATCGAAGCATATTTTTTAGGAATTTGATCTTGTTCTGCAATGTAATTTCGAGTTCATGACCTCTGATTGCTGCCAGGATTTGTTGTTGCCACAAGAAGAAGTTTTTAGCATCTAGTGTTTACAAAAATCGGATGAGTGAATGTACCCATATATACCAGGTTTTCGAGTTGTTGCCAATGCAGGTGCTGTACCATTTATGGCAGGATTAGATTGATTAGTGCTCCTGACGGCAAACGAGCTGTTGGGCAACGGAGATGAGCTTCTGGTTCCAAGAAGAAGGGAATTTGAGCAGAATTTGAAATGAATTGGACTTGATTTCTTTAGCTAGGCCTAGGAGTGATGTATTTATACATATCAGAGATAGCACTTGATCTGTTAAGATTTAAGATTTAACAAATAAACCAACTAATTTACACCTTTAACTAAAACAATTAACAACTCATTCGCCAGCTCATACATATAAACCTACTAACTCATACACTCCTGCTGACTCTACAGACTTACAAAGTAATTACACATTACGCCCATTAACAAAATTGCTTTATATTGCCATACTCTAATATGTATCCTTACACTCATCCACCCACAAGCATCTAAAAAATAAAAATTGGTTGGGTTGGTATGTAATGCCATACTCTAATATGTATCCTTACACTCATCCACCCACAAGCATCTAAAAAATAAAAATTGGTTGGGTTTGTATGTAATCATTGTTAGGAAAAATATGGCTTTGAGGCGTGATAAGTCACTTTCTTTAAAGAGTTTATGTCTGTGTATTGGGAAATCACAGGCAAACCCTTCCATGATACAACAAAGCCCTCTTGGAATCAAGATACCACCGTAGAATTCTAATAAGATATATATATATATAGTTTGAACAGTTATGTCTGTTCAATTTGAATAGGTGTGTCTTTCTATTTCCAACAGTCATATTTATTCTATTTTGAATAGTCATGTCTATTCAATTTTCAAAAGTCATATCTTTTCTATTTTGAATAGATGTGTCTATTTAATTTATGTTTTATTAAATTTTAAAAATAAATTTTAAATTCAATTTTAAATAAAAGATACATCATTTCAAATAAAAGACATATCTCTTCAATTTAAAAGACACATCTTTCTTTTAAATAAAAAGACATATCCCTTCAATTTAAAAGAGACATTTCTAAAAGATACATTTTTTAAATAAAAGACACATATTTTAAATAAAAGATACATATTTTAAAATAAAAGATACATCTTTTCAAATAAAAAACACACATTTTCAAATAAAATGAACAACAATTAAATTCTTTTTTTTAATTAAATATCATATTTTATTCAATACAAGACTTTTAATTCTACTCAATATTACAAACTATATAACAATCCCCCACTAGTGTATAATATTTCTACATGATATGTTACATAATAAAAAGTATCTTTACAGAGATTTGAACTTTCTAATAGTGTAACACTTTAAAGTTTTGACGAAGTTAGTGATATCATAAGATTTGAACCATAACTCCATTTGCCAAAACCGAAAGTACAACACATATGACATCATTAACTTTGTGAAGACGTTTCGTTAATCTCGCTTTAGCACTTTTATGGCCATGTGCTAATCCTGGTTTCATGAATATTTACGAGATCAACCCTTTTAAATCTTGTTTGAAGCGGCGCCACTTCAATATTCATATAGGTGGTATTGTTATTATGTCCTGTTACTCTAGACATTTAACAATACCATTAAGACCTTTGTCATCCTCTATTTGTAACAGTATGCACAACTCTTGACACAATATTATGTAGTACATTATTGAACGAGGTCTCAATTTAGAATCCGTGCCTCAAACAACACTTAGTAACTTGTTATTACCCATTGAACTTTTATTGTTAGAGTGTATACTAACTAAAAGTTGGGTTCCTGTTACTAGTGCTTTATTTTAAGGGTTTTAATCTCATTCCAATACAAGTTTGTTGTACTACATCTCTGAGCAATGGTTTGGTCAATGGATCAACCAAATTCTTATTTAACCTAATATAAACAATTGTCATAGTTCCATTTGTGACCAATTCCCTTATATAAGCATGTCTTAAGCTTATATGTCTTGATTTCTCATTGTAAATTTTGTTGTGAGATACACATAGTAGCTTTACTATCACAAAATACAGAAATGGCTGGCATAGGTTGTGGCCACAACTTAATGTCTAATAACATGTTTCTCAGTCATTCTGCCTCTTTTCCAGCAGCTGCCAATGCAATAAATTCATATTCCATTGTGGAATGGGAAATAGAAGTTTGCTTCTTAGATGCCCAACTTATGGCATCTCCACCTAAGTGATTATCTAACCAGATGTGGATTTATTATCATTAACACTTGTGATCCAACTTGCATCAAAATAACCTTCTAATATAGTAGGAAAACCACTATAACAAATTTCCAAGTGCTTTGTTCTTTTCAAATATCCAAACACTCTTAGAAATTGCTTTCCAATGTTCATTACCTAGATTACTTGTAAACCTTGAGAGTTTACAAACAGCAAATGCAATATCTGGCCTAGTACTATGCATTGCATACATCATACTACCTATTGCACTTGCATATTCTAATTGTGCTATCATTCTCCCTGAATTTTTAGTCAACTTTATATTGGAATTATAAGGAGTATTAAACTCCTTTATTCCTAAATGTTTGAATTTATCAAGCATCTTATCTATGTAGTGTGACTGTACCAATGTCACTCCTTTGTTATCTCTTTGAACTTTAATACCTAAAATAGTATCTACTTCATTCATATCTTTCATTTTAATGACTGAAGTCAGATACTTCTTAGTTTCAGAGATACCAAACATATTTGTTCCAAGTATTAACATGTCATCAACATACAAACATATAATGACACCATATTCACTTGTAAATTTGGAACAAATACATTTGTCAGCATAATTATGTATAAATCCATTTGATAGTATTATACTATCAAATCTTTCATGCCACTGCTTTGGTGCTTGTTTCAAACCATAAAGAGACTTGACTAATTTTCAAACTTTGTTTTCATTTCCTAAAAGAATGAAACCTTCAGGTTGATTCATATAAATTTCTTCATTTAAATTTCCATTTAAAAAAAATGTCTTAACATCCATTTGATGTATATGTAATTTATACATTGATGCTAGTGATAAAAGTACTCTAATGGATGTTATTCTTGCTACAGGAGCATAGGTATTAAAATAATCAATACCTTCTTTCTGTGTGAAGCCTTTAGCCACCAATCTTGCCTTGAAAGTTTGAATAGAACCATTTGTATTATATTTTCATCTAAATACCCATTTACAACTAATAGGTTTTGATCCTGTAGGTAGATCAACTAAGATCCAAGTGTTATTGGATATAATTGAGTCCATTTCATCATTTATAGCTTCTTTCCAAAAAGCTATACCTCTAGAAGACATTGCTTGTTGAAAAGTCTATTTTCAACATTTAGTAAAATAGGTATCTTATTACAGATATCAGTTCTACTTCCTTCAACAAGAAAGACTAAAGCTTGTGAAGAAATAAAATCAGAACCAAAATATTTTTCTTTTCTAACTCTTTGACTCTTTCTAACTTTTTGATGACTTTCGTCAATTTTTCTTTTATTATTAGCAACATCAGAATGTGACAATGCATATGTTTCATCAATAAATTCAACATGTATAGATTCTACAATCACATTTGATTCTACATTCAAAAGTCTGTAGGCTTTTGAATTTTGTGCATATCCTACAAAAACACTTTTAATACCCCTAGATCCTAATTTAGTTCTTTGATGATCAGGAACCCTATAGTATGAAATACACCCCCATACTTTAAAATAATTTAAATTTGGTTTCTATTATTCTAAAGTTCATAAGGTGATGTTTTCAAACTCTTTGAAGGCACTCTATTAAGCGTATAACATGCAGTTAAAGGTGCTTCACCTCATAAATTACAAACGAGCATTCAATAACATAGCATTAACCATTTCTACCAAGGTTCTATTTTTTTTTCTGCCAACCTATTTTGTTGTGGAGTATAAGGTGCACTACTTTGATGTATTAAATCATGTTCTTCACAAAATTTATTAAACTTAATAGGAAAATATTCTCCACCTCTATCACTATGAAGGATTTTTATTTTCCTATTCTTTTGATTTTCTACTATTGATTTATATTCTTTAAATTTTTTTGAAAAGCTTCATCTATGGTTCTTAGTAAATAGACAAATGTGAATCTAGAGAAATCATCGATAAATGTGATAAAATATCTTTTACCACCTCTTATTTTTTCTCCATTTAATTCACAAATATCTGAATACACCAAGTCTAATATATCTATATTTCTTTCAACTTTATGAAAAGATTTTTTAATCATTTTTGCTTGTATACAAATTTCACATTTTTCATTATTTTTGAAATTACAATTGATGTAACCATTTTTGGACATAAATTTCAAAGAACCAAAATTCAGATGTCCTAATCTAGCATGCCATAAAGTATAGTCAGAGTCAACAATATAAGCAGAATCAACATTTATTGCATTAGTACTAAGTTTGAACATGCCATCAGAATTATCACCTTTTCCTACAAATGTTTCACTCTTAGACATTATAACATTGTCTGACTCAAGTACAATTTTAAAACCTTTCTTAAATAGCAAACTAGCAGACACTAAATTCTTTCAAATTTCTGGTACATGAAATACATTTAACAATGTCAATTTTTGTCCAAATATGAAGTTGATCTCTACAGATCCATTTCCAATCACTTCCGCAGTAACATGATTTCCCATAAGCACCTTTTCAAAATCTTTGACTTTTGTGTAGGTCTTGAAGAAATCGCTATTGTTACAAACATGGATAGTTACACCCGAAACAAGCCGCCAGTCTTGGCTTTTCATTATTGCATTAGCCATGTTCACTTCGGTAATCATACCAATGTGAAGTGTAGATACCATGACCATCATCTCCGATATTGTGTTTTCCACCAAGTTTGCTTTCTCAGTCTTTTCATTCTTTCCATTGTTGAAGTTAACTTCAGCTTTTCTATATCTATACTCACGAATAACATGGTCCTTTTTGCCACAATGGAAACAAATAATATCCTTTTTCTTTTTCTTAAAAGATTTCTTATTTGTTTTTAAATTCTTGTTTCCTCTGTGAATATTCTTTTCATTGACAAGATTAACAGTAGAACTTGAAGCCATAATTAGTGCTTCTCTTGCACGAAATTCATATTTAATTTGAATATGAGTAAGAAATTGTTCTAATGTTAATTTGTCAGTGGAGTGCATAATTTTCTTTCTATAATTATTCCAAGAAAAAGACAATTTAGAAAGAATTGCACCAATTTGCAAAAGCATCTGAAATTTTGACTTCAACATCCCCTAGTTTTGAAACTAGGATTTGGAGTTCATGGATTTGATCCATGATTGGTTTAGTGTCAACCATTTTAAATTCAAAATATTGTAAGGCTATAAATTTGTCAGTACCTTGTTTTTCTGTCTGGTAGGCAGTTTCTAAAGCAGACCAAATTACTTTTGGTGTCATCAAGTTTGAGTACAGATCATATAAACGATCAGTCAGGGTATTCAGAATGTGTCCTTGACATATGAGTTCATCCTCTTCACGTTTCTTTCTTTCTACTTTGAGTTGATCAGATTCTTCAGGATTAGGATCTGGCAGCACAGGTAGATGAGGGTCTAAAACATAGTGAATCTTAAGGGCAGTGAGCAAGAAAATCATCTTGTCTTTCCAGCGAGTGAAATTAGTGTCATCAAAGTTATCCAGTTTGATGAATTCTTTTGGATTCTCCATAGCAGCGAATAACAAGAAGATAAACTCTTTAAAATTGTTAGGAAAAATATGACTTTGAGGCGTGATAAGTCACTTTCTTTAAAGAGTTTATGTCTGTATTGGGGAATCACATGCAAACCCTTCCAGGATATAACAAAGCCCTCTTGGAACCAAGATACCACCGTAGAATTCTAATAGGACATATATATATATATATATATATATATATATATATAGTTTGAATAGTTATGTCTGTTTAATTTGAATAGGTATGTCTTTCTATTTCCAACAGTCATGTCTATTCTATTTTGAATAGTCATGTCTATTCAATTTTCAAAAGTTATATCTTTTCTATTTTGAATAGATATGTCTATTTAATTTATGTCTTATTAAATTTTAAAAATAAATTTAAAATTTAATTTAAAATAAAAAATACATCCTTTCAAATAAAAGACATATCTCTTCAATTTAAAAGACACATCTTTCTTTTAAATAAAAAGACATATCCCTTCAATTTAAAAGAGACATTTCTAAAAGATACATCTTTTCAATTTAAAAGATATATCTTTTTAAATAAAAAACACACAATTTTCAAGTAAAAAAAACAACAATTAAATTTTTTTTATTAAATATCATATTTTATCTAATACAAGACTTTTAATTTTACTCAATATTATAACCTATATAACAACCATCTCTAATATTTCGTTCATTCAAATTAGAATACACACACAGCCCAAAAAGTAACATATACTACGTTACTGTCAGATCCAATCATAAATCTTGTGATAGGAACAAATGGGAGCGCAAACCATTAAGGGACCCATTAAGGGACTGGGCACGTGATCAGCCTCAGCTTCAACCCAGCCCCTTTTTATAAAATAGAAAGAAACGAGTCCATACCAAAATGGATCATGAGCTTTAAGGATATGAAAGGTTCATGAGCTTTAAGGATATGAAAGGTTCAGTTCTAACAAGGGCAAAGAAAAAAATGGCTATTGTGTTGTGTACCTGTTAATGTATGTATTATGGGGAATATATACTCGTGATTGTTTCTTTCATTTAGTGCTCTAGCAAAACCCATGAGCATTAATTGGTCATTCTCTCTCTGTCTCTCATAATATGAGAATGATTATTAAACAGCAATAACTGCCTTTTTAGGTTCTGCTCTTAACAAAATAAAGATTATTAATCTCCACATATTATACATGCAACCATAAATCATCCATACATTGGGGCTCTCTTATCAATATGTGGGTCTCCAAATTCATATTTTAATATAGATTAATAAAATAAATATAAAGTATATTTTAAAACCAAGGAGATTAAAAGACATATACATAGAAAAAGATAACATCGATCTGACTACTTCAAAAAATATTGAGTATAATCCAATTAAATTAAAATATTAATATAATAGTAAGACAATAAAGCACATCCTTCACCTAATCACCCGTAGAGTCTAGACGTCCCCTAGTGGTTCTAAAGTACAATCTAAAGTACAATCTTTATTAAAAGAAAAATTATGATAATTGACTATGTAACTTTCATTATATTCAGAATAAATTTATAGAAAATTTATTCTTTCAAAGGGTTATCAAATTACTTCGAAATTTATATAAAATATTTTTTTAGTATTATATACACATATTTTAAATAATCTAACAATATAAAATTTTAACCTTTTAAAAAATCAAATTTTTCATAATTTTTTTTCTTTCATTCTCGTACGGCCAGCCTTATCATCAATATGCCCACAAGAAGCGACAAAAACACTGAAAAAGGACAAGCAGAAATATTTTATGGAATGGACATGTTCCCTTCCCTCTTACATGTTTTTAAATTTCATTTTCATCCTAGATTGCATCATAAATTTTTGTTTGATTTGTTTTTCTTTTCATTATTTTTTAAAGAAGCTCTCTCTTTTCAACAATTAAGGGCATGCATTAAGTATTTTTCATTTTCATGTGTAAATTTTGTGAAATATTGACCGCATTTCATACTGACAAAACTGCTATTTGTTAACATATTTTATTTTGTATAAATTTAATTTTCTTTCATTGGTATGTTATCCAAAAATTGAGTAACATTTTCCCCTTTTGGGGGCTGCACCATAGATGGCTAAATCATATGAGCTATCTCCTGTATTCCCTTTTTGAAGGTACTGAAAAAGTGAAAAGAATTAGTTCAGAGTTATTCCTTAAAAGAATTTAATTTAACTTTTTTTCACCCAAAAAATAAAAATTATATTCATTGATGTTATCAAACTCAAAATTTTTTATATATAAGCAAATTTTGAATACTTGAGAAATTAGATTAAGATGCACATACATATTATAAAAAATGGCGCTATTTGAGGAGTCAGACATCCCACTGCCATTGGCCTAACATATATTCGAATCAATTTTCTGAATATCAAATCAAATCTGTACGGTGATTTTATATTTTTCTTTTTGTTTTCTTACTCTTTTATTTTCCCGTCAAATCAAACTCTCTCTAAGCTATTATAAGCATACAACTTTTTTCTTTTTAATCTATTACAGTTTTACCTATTAAAAGGCTAATAAACACCGGCACGTGATCCCCAAAAAAACTTTTCGACCACCAGAATCCCCCACCGATTTTGTTGATATAATCTTTAGCAACGTTTTTTTCTCATCACCAGAATCCCCCACTTATTTTGTTGTTATAACCTTTAGCGACAGTAAAATTCGTTGCTAAAGGAAGAGCAGATTACTCCATGGAACAGCAAATCCTCATACAGTTTTGATAAGGGAGGGAATAGAAAGCGTAAAAAAATGGCTCAACCATTTTAATTATGATTCAAATTTTATGCTTTATCTGTCCTTTAACATCTACCACCAGACTCTGCTTGGGGCGTAAAGATACCATGAATCATGCAACTAATTAAGCTTTACACTAAGAGTACGTCTGGTACAAATTTACGAATGTGAGGTAAAAGAAATGATAATAAAAATAGGAATGAAAAATAAAAATTATGTTTGATATGATATAAGAAGAAATGAAAAGTATTGTATTTATTTTATTTGATATGAGATTTAAAAAGATGAGAAAAAATGAATTAAATATTAATTTACTAATTTGCTCTTAAAAAAAAACCAATGTCAAAATCTGAGAAGGGCGAAAATGATATTTCAACAATTAATATGTAAAGGAAATGGATTACATCGGATCATCCAAACAACTAGGTGAGGGAGAGTGATTCCACTTCCTAACATTATTTTACATACCAAACATACACTTTTGCTATTGTAGCTTTCAATTGCATTTCTATTTTCTATACTTGTCGGGATACCAAATATCCCAAACAGTTTTGCTCATAAATTGGATCCTTACCTTCGAGGATATCATAAGCTGAAGCTTCTAGCAATTTCAATTTTGTGTGTGATGTTTGTCAAATTTCACTGTTTCACCTCCTATCAAGACATTCCTTTTCTCTCTCTCTCTCTCTCTCTCTCTCTCTCTCTCTCTCTCTCTCTCTCTCTCTCTCTCTAGTCAAATCAAACTATCTATTTTACCAAATATTAAAAGGCTAAAAATGACCCATATATTTTATTTGGCGAATAATTAAGATAGTAAAACTACAGAAAAAAAGCGCATAAGTGTCATTAATTAATTTCCCATATATTTGATGCCACGATATGCATAATATATAATACATATATTCGCCTCACAGATAAAACTGGCCTTTCAATCATGGGTGATTATATGAAGCCAAATTAAAGGTGCAAGGGAGGTGGTGGCGTTCGAGTCTTGCAATGGATTTTGAGCTTTAAGGATATGATTAGGTTATAAAGAAGCTATATTAAAGCATAACCAATTTGTCCTTTTTGTTTGGTAGTGCAACTTTGCTCTTTCTAATCACGGGTGATGCTACGAAGCATGATGTGTTCCAGTCTAGCGATATAGCTCCTAATTAATAAATTAAAGAGCTTTATATTCATTCCAACTTCCAAGCGTTGTTGAAGTTTAAAAGTTTATTCATTCATAATGCTACAGATATATTTTATCTGAGGAGCTTTACAATATGAAAATTAATATATGGTGCACCAATAGATGAGATATGTAGATCTCTTTATTATAAAAGCAGGAGACCGTTATATTTTATTTCTTGGAAACGATGTCAGCAGTACATACTTAAATATTTTAACATATATACTTGAGCTTTTAATTTGGGGGCAACAACCATAAAAGATATTTGAATATTTTATTAAGTGGGTTATGATGAATCTAACTTGGTTAAACTCATGATGATCAGCCAGTTGTAATGTATAGCAGTAACGGTAATTTTTATTTTAAATTAATATGAATTGTGCTAACTTTATAAAGTGCAGTGGCATTAGTAACACCAGATAATTGGAGAAGAGAAAGCATAGACGTTGGAAATAAATTAAAACAACGCACAGTGCAGTGGTACTAGTAACCCCAGATTACTAGTCATGGTAAAAGAGTACATGACACCATGACAATTAAAAAAAATACAGTAAAAGTTCAAACTTCTAACAGAAAAGCAAAAGCGAGGATATACTTTTCTTAAGAAAGGCAGACGTCTGCTTCTCTTCAAAATGATACTGTTTTGTGATTTTTTTTCTTTTCTTCCTCGAAAATGGAGACACGATGTAGATGTGTAACTGCCTCTGAGCTTCACAGTGGTAGAACGACGAAGCTAATGTGTGCGGTGCCTGGAGTTGAGGAACGAAGAGTTTAGTGCGAGAAAGAGAGAGAGTACAGAGATTTGAGCACAGAGAGAGCAAGAAACACAGAATCGAGAAAAAATAAAGCGCGAGTAGCAGCGAATGAGAGAGCATGTCGAGAGTAAAAAACATAGACTTGCATGCAGAGAGAGACTTGAGTGATAGAAGCCAAAACAGAGAAGCAGTCACACACTGAGAATCCCTGGCATTTCTCTTGGGATCTGTGGCACTGAAGACGGTATACACAAGAACGAAGATACCAATAATCTCAGCCCCTAAACCAGTGCCTTTGTTGTGGCCAACAGCAACTCGTTAGCACCCCCACCGTACCTGTTGTAGTAGGCCTTCTGGAAAGCCTCCACCAACCCACACCCACATATGACCCCCAAGCACTGAACCTTCATGTACAAAATCGCTCTTATCAACGAAACTTTCCTCTCAAACAACAGCCCAAACGTCACAGCCGGGTTAATGTGCCCTCCTGCTCACACCCATTTCACCAAATTAACTAACTAAGCTCTGTGTGTGTGTGTTCATATTGGGAAGGGGAAAAGCAAGTAGGTTACTCGAAATGTCGGCAGTGCAGTAGACGATGACGAAAATCATGCCACCAAAGGCCCAGGCGATGCCGAGAATGCCAAGACCGTCGCAATCAACTCTGTGGTGGGCGGGATCGATCTGGAGATTATAACCAATAACAGTCAAGACAATAATGTACAAGAACAAGAGGGTGGCGACGAACTCGGCAATGATGGCCCTGTAAAAGGACCACTTGCTGAGCTCCTTGGCGTCGAAGAGAGGGGCAGAGGGAGGGTCATGGTAGTCCTTGTGAGGAGCAGCTTCCTCAATCCAATCTCTTCTGCTTTCTGTCATGCTCGTCGAAGTGCCGTCCCTCCCAGTGCGTGACTGCTTCTCTGTTTTGGATTCTATCACTCAAATCTCTCAATGCGTGCAAGTCTCTGTTTTTTACTCTCGACGTGCTCTCTCATTCTCTGCTACTCGCGCTCTATTTTTTCTCGATTATGTGTTTCTCGCTCTCTCTGTGCTCACGTCTCTGTACTCTTTCTCTCTTTCTTGCATTGAACTCTCCATTCCTCAACTCTCGGCACCCCACGCATTAGCTTCCCCGTTCTGTCTCCGTGAAGCTCAGAGGTGGTTTCACGTCGATATGTCGTGTCTCCTAGGTCATCATGTCTCCGTTTTTGGGGAAGAAAAGAAAAAAAAAAGAATATATTGATGGCGATTGTCAGTGTTATATATATAGAGAGAAAGTGTGTCACAATCAAACATAAACAGAACAAATTACCTGACACAGTGATTTGACAAATTATAAGCACAAGTACTCCTAAAAGAAACTAACAATTAACCTGCGCCCCACCAGTTACAATACTCACCTCATCATAGGGCTAGATAGGAAATTAAACCAAGCCCATTTCACCCGCAACCTCTCTCATTACTACGAAACGATAAACATAGCCCAGTTGATCTCGTTCCTTATAGAATATGAGGACATCGCCCTCAGCAAATCCTTTATCAGCAGCAAAGCGACGCCAACCTCCTGATATAACTGGCTTGTCATAAGCAGAACTAGATCCTCTTATGTAGCATGGCAGGCTCCATGGCTCATCGTTATTATATCCATATCTAACCCTAATATTGACTCTATTCCCATGTATGATGGGGGGGAAATGCTCAGAAAAAGCCACTGAAGGAATAGAGAGCCTGTGATTAATATCAGTCCAGGACAGGCTTTTATGAAAGATGTATCTACCGGCTTCCATGTATATAATGTCAGGAATTAGCAGCAAGCTAGAATTGGAGAATAAGGGACTGTATGGCTGGTGATATAGTGTATACATATATATATATATATATATATATTAAAGTGAGAGAGTGTGCAAAGTGAGGAATCACCTCCAGCGCTCTTTGGATAGTTCTTTGTAGTTTTTCAGCTCTGTAATTCTTCATTAGCTCACTAAATAGTTAAATTAATGGTTTTATGTTGCTTTAAGGGATCACCTTATTAATTTTATATAATTTCTTTTATATATTTTGCGTCGGCGGTGAATAAAAGATAAAGCTGCTGAATAAAATAAAAATATTTCTAGTGTCATAATATTATTACAAAGAATTACAGGTGTCATAATATTACTACAGAATATTATTACTAAAAGAAGGAGGTGATCCGGATCCCGAGAATAACTTTTCGAATAAGAGGGGAGGCTGGCCAAAATTGAAAACTTAGCCTAGAACATAAAGATAATGACTAAACTCCACTTTAATTACATGTATGTACGGGAAATGGAAATGGGAAAATTATGAGGATCCTTGATGGAAATTTGATCACCAACTTGAATGGTATTATATGAATAAACCGACAAATTCATTTTGAAACTTGTCACAAGGAATGGATGTATTAAATGCTTTAAAACTTCATTTAAAGTGGCTAAAACAGAAGGCTGTCCTTGAAATAATTCTAATCTCTCTCGACTAAGTTAAGTGCATTTTCTTTTCTTCGCTTCTATAATTTTTATTTTTAAATAAATAACTCATGTAGTCCTTAAAAAATTACAATTACTTTAGTTTGGTTTTTGAAAATTAAAGGTATTAATTTAATCTTGCTTTTGTTTCAATTTAATCATTTTCATTTCTAAATTGTAAAATTTACCATTACCTAAATCTCAATTTTTTTAAATGCCCACAGTCTCATTGATAAATAGATTGACTATATTGAGATGAATACAACTTTTCAATGATTATTGAGATGTGTTTGAATTTTTATAAACTAAATTGAGACATTTATAATATTTTAAAGACCAAATTAATAATTTACTTATATATATATATATATATATATATATTATGGTCAGAAATGTCTAACTTTGCCAAATACTAATCTGTGATTCATGAGAAAAAAATTTATACGTCTGATCGCCACTTTGAATGGTATATATGAATAAATAATGATCCCCTTGAATATTGTTCTTGGTAAAATATTCTCCCTAAGAAATTAAGGTCTAGGTGTAAGATTTTCTACTTCATAGGTTCTTAATTTGAGTGCTTTACAATGTTACTTTGTTTGAATGATTCCTAGCAGTATCTCACATCTCTAGTTTCTTTCTTTTTTTTCTTTCTTGTTTATATCTTTTATTGGAAGTTTTATCGAACTCCGACAGCATTATATAAGAGTAAATGTTAGACATTGAAATGATAATAAGAACAAAAAATTGGAGTCGCAGAGATGATAATATTGAGATGGATGTGATTATACAAGAAAAGATATAATTTGTAATAATTGTATACGAAGTAGAGTTAGAGTAGCACCTATTAAGGAGAAAATGGTAAAAAATCATTTAAGGTGGTTTGAACATGTTCGAACAAGACAGTTGAAGGCCAGTAAAGAAAGTTAAGTAAATGGTATGGAGTCTTGTAAAAATAGACCGAGAAAGACAAAAAAAAATATCTAAAAAAATTATTGAACTAGATCTTTTGATAAATAAGATAACTAAAAAGTTAATTATTGATAGAATTTGATAACGCCGTGTGATTCATGTAGTCGGCTCTATCTAATGGGATAAAATTTATTGTTATTTTTATTATATATATTAAAAGCAATTATGCTCAAGTTACTCTTAATACTAAATATGAGCAAAAAATTAAAACATGAGTTCACTACTATAAGAGCAACTAATTACTTCACTAGACTCAACCCAATTTAATAGTGATAGATTTCAGGACTGACTCTGTTTCAGGTCATTTTGTCATTTTGTGGGCTGCTCCCTTAATTCTTTTCAATTTGCTATCAATATTCTTTTCTTGCAGAAAAACGGTGCCTGTGAATATGGACATCAACTGGATTTGGATAAGGGAGCCCCATATAAATAAAATACTATCCTTTTTAATGCTTTGTCAGAAGAATTTGTGCCATTGGATTCTGTGAAAGCTTCATAAACAGCACTCTGCTTAATTTAACAAAAGCTCAATTATTGACATCACTTGGTACATAAACTGCTTTTTCAAGTTCCCGCTCTACATATATTGGACTGTTCTAATCAATATATGGTCTCCAAAAACATATTTAATACATTAATCAAATAAATATAAAATACATAAAAAAACAGATTGAAATATTTATAGAAAAAATAACTTCTGACTACTTTTCTTTTCTTTATTTCCTTTACGTCTCTTTTACATATACGTATATGTTGAAAGTTGGATTCGTAATTACTACTACGTGAATGTTGCGTTACTTGTGTAAGAGGACAACTTACTGGCTAGTGGCAGAGCCAAGACCATGGATCAAATCAGGGGGTAAAATATAATTTTTAAAATATTGTAAGGGTTAAAATGAAAATGAAGTTTAAAATTTTGGGCCAAAATATAAAATTTCAAAATATTATAAAATTATAATTTTAGCCAAAAACTCAGGGACCAAATTGAAAGGAAGTTTCAAATTTAGGGCCAAAATGTAAATTTTCAAAATATTGTACATAAAACTATAATTTTAGCCAAAAATTCAAAGGCCACAATAAAAAAAATTAATATTTAAGGCCAAAATATAAATTTTTAAAATATTATGCTTAAAACTATAATTTTAGCCAAAAAAAAATCAAAAGATGCATTTGCACTTCCTAAACTCAAACTCAACGTGCCTCCACCTATGCTATTGGCATTACTTTGCTATAACTTCAACTCTTCAAGTGCCTTCTTACTGTTTTTCAGAACGGTTTTTACTTTTTACTCTTGATGAATATTCTTGTACATATATTCTCGGTATATATATGAACACAAGTTCTCCCTAGCAAATATACATCTAAACTTGTGATATCTAATGACTAAATATTATGCATAGGAGATGAGACGAACAGTGTTGAAGCGTGAGAACTGAGAAGGTAATATTAATATGCAAAAAGAGATTACTTATTTCAAATAGCTAGCCTCTAATTGCTTTATTCTAACAAATGTCGCATGTGTTTTACAAATCAGATCGGTCATTGAATCGATAAAAATATTAATTTAAAAATAAATAATCAGATTATAATCGAACTAATAATATTTAAAAAAAATAAAAAATAAAATTTATGATTAAAAATAATAAAATACTTTACGTAATTACAAATTAACTTTGCTAAAAAATTATTTATCCA
This sequence comes from Biancaea sappan, assembly GCA_037074585.1. Lineage (NCBI taxonomy): Eukaryota > Viridiplantae > Streptophyta > Magnoliopsida > Fabales > Fabaceae > Biancaea > Biancaea sappan. The sequence continues at coordinate 47,026,741 of CM073496.1, read as the reverse complement.
CCTATTTTTCTATAATATTTGTCAAGAATTCTTATAAAGCATAAATTTCCATACCCTAATAAAAAAATAAATCACTTATTTATATATCTTTTAAATAAATAATACTTTTTATTTTTAATAATATTTTAAAATTGTACCCTCTTTCTCTTATCTTCCCATGTTCAACCCTGTCTTATTTTCGTTCTTTTAGTTTCCAGTGCTAGGCTTTAGGCACTCCAGCCCTTTCTTTTTTGTCTCCACGATGCTCCCTTTCTTTTTCTTTCTTTTCATTCAAGCCTATATGTCATCATGGTTTAAGGTAAACTGACTCGGAAGGTTCACTGCTGGGGCCACTTCGGTTTAAAACCATGCGTGGCTGCTCTAAAAATAATACAATAAAGACTCGAAAATATAAAGCTAATCATTATAGTTTTTTGGACAATAAAAGCAATACAGATAGGGCCGACATTGATATCTATGATAGTTTTAGTATATAGAAATGATTTTCACTGAGTTTCAAATTTTCGTTCCTTTTGTGTTTCTTGTTCACACACATCTCTTCCTTCCCATGTTAGGTTTGTTGCTGGTGATCTTATTAATCAAATATAGACTACCAACATAATAATATAGAAAGAACAAAACAAAATCGATATCTTTATATTTTCATTTTAAAAAAAAGAATCAGACTGTTAGTTTTTATAATAAAAATATATACACTATTGTTGTTTTGTCATTTATGTTTCACCAAAAGAGGAAAAAATGTCACATTGTGAAAGGCTTGGACTTATTGTATCTCTTTTGATTAATCAATATTCCTCTTTACCAAAAAAAATAAAAGAGAAAAAATGTCCTAAAGTGATGATAATTTTTTATCCAAACAGCATAATGACAAAAGAAAAGTATATAATAAAAAGTTATAACTCTTTTTTGAAAAAAAAATTGTTTAATTTATTCTTCAGGGTCAGATATTAATAATTTATTTAAGTTTTAAAAAATAAAAAAATAAAAAAATATTTTATAAAATTTAAGTTTTCAAATAACTTTGTCATTAAGCATATTTATATATATAAATATATTTTAATTATTATATATAAATTTAACAATATATAAACAACTAACAAAGAGTGCGGTTTGCTTTTTCGTTGTCATCTGACGGAAAATTTTATCCTCATCCTGCGATGCTACTCCTAACAAAATATATGTATCTATAAATACTTGTAACAGGCAATGATGGATGCTAAGTCCTTTTATGGTTGAATGTCCACTATTAAAAAAATAAGTTATTAATTATTAGACCTACAAATTTTTAAAACAATTAATTATGAGAAGTGCTAATATCTCACTCAAATTTTGTTCTTAATTTGATTAAAAGAAATCTTTCTAAAACCTGAATCGCTTATAAATATTTTTTAAAACTTCTAAAATCGAAAACTAGTCATTTTTACATTTTAAAAATCCAATCATTCAATATATTTTTATGAAAGCAGTAATTCAGGAACTACATCATAGTTTCTTTTTTACAACGAACATCGCCAATTTTGGTTTGTTATACATGTTAATGTTAACACGGTAATTATGAGGAAATTCAACATCGATTTAATATATATACATACGAAGGTTTTGAATATCAAATTAGTCATTAAATTAGTAGAGGTATTAGTTTAAAATTTATTAATTCAATCACGGATTCATAATTGAATCGTACATGTTTGAACTTTGAACAACGTGTCATTAAATATGTATTTTTAATTTTATACATTAGAAATTTAATATAATAAATTAGTAAGTATTTTCATGTTTAATTTAAGTTGAAAAACTTATAAACGGTCTGGATAAACTATTAAATATTTTTATACACATTCAATAATAATACTTAATTTGAATCTGGATAAACTATTAAATATTTTTATACACATTCAATAATAATACTTAATTTGAATAATATATGAATGTGAAACAAAATATAAAATCAGTTGCAAAATAATATATCAATAATAATCATATGTGAAATAACACATTAGTATTCATATGAAAAAATAAAGAAAAAAATTAAAATAAAACAAAATTGGTTCAACCAAAGCATATGATTTTACCCATTTTTTTCATTTTATAATTGATTCAATTGGTTTTGATCAATTTTTTTGGTGACTAGTTTACTGGGTAAAACCAAATTGCTTGTGTGAGAGTTGATCAATTTTCTAGTTCCACCAGTATAACATTTTACTTGAGGTAACCTGCCAGAATTTGGGAAGTAAATAATTGAAAAATGATCTAGATTATGTAATAGTTGAGAAATACTTGTTTAGAATTTAAAATGGGGAGTTAAAATACGAATGGCCAATAAATAATCTACTTTATAAAAGAAAAATTATTAATTAACGAGATGTATTTAAGTTGTTAGACATTTGGAATAATTTAAGTTTTAAAATGGTTGTGGGCCAAGTGTAAAATCATTTTTGGGCATTAGGAACCAATGTTTTTGGAATCGGCTTGGTTATTGACGTGAGCTGGCTTTTGGGTTACCAGGTTATTGGTTCAACTGTCAGATCAAACAGGATAAATAAATTAATATATATATATATATATTTATCTTTACAAATAAATTGAAAAACAAGTAAAATAAATAATTTATATGTAATTTTTAAACTTTAAAGTCATAAACATGCATAATAATTCAAATATAAAGTCATAAATATTCATAATTATTCATAAAGTCATAAATAATATCATCCAAACATAATCATATGACTAATATGCAGAATATCAGTTTTTCTCAAGAATGTATATTTGAATTTCTCAATCATATTCAATGACTTAAATTATGAAATTTTTGTTGTGAAAATTATTTTAGAAAAAACTTTTATATTTGTAGACTTGGTCTAGTTTTATTTTTCTGAAAATAATTTTAATTTAATTTTTTGTATCTATCTAAACATATAAGAATATGTCAATCATAAAATTAATTAGGTTAGTTTCAGAAATTAAGAGATTGTTTAAAAAAAAAGTAATAGAGCAACAATAAAATTAATTTTTTTTTAAAAAGGAGATACCCGAATCAATCGGAGTTTGCCGGGTCAGCCAAGACCGACAAGGTCGATCAGGTTATCAGCTGGATCGATTGCGACGGAGCTAAAAAACTTGACCCAGACCGGTCTCGGGTCGACCCTTCTGGCCGATCTGGGTCTCAAAATTATGTTAAGAACAAATGGAATCAAGTTGGGGCTTTAAGTCAACAATACAATATATATATATATATATATATATATATATATATATATATATATATATATATATATATATATAAAAGTCTAAAATTAGTTATTAAACCCGCAAAAATTAATTATTTTAAAATATTTAACATCAATTTATTTTTTACATTAGTTAAAACTAACACTAAATATTTTTTAAAAACATAATATTAAAATGTTGAGCTTTTAATAATTGTATAATTAAAATTCTTTTGAACTAATTTAATTTTAAAAAAATAACAAAACCCCTAATTTCCAATTCTTCAACAAAGTTGGTTCTCTGATTTCATCGTGTCCCTGCAGGTTCTCCGTATCTCCATCTTCATCATCTCCGTTAGCCGTCGCAAACCTCAACCCCTCTCATCGTCTTTGATTCTCATCTCCGTCTCATGGTCATCGTCTCATCGTCTCTCAGCTGCTCTCTCACCGTTGTCGCCCTTTGCCTCATCCCTCACTGTCCGTCTAGCCGACAGTAAGCTTGTTCACTGTCCATTTCTCAACGTTGTCTCCTTCTCCCTCGATACTCTATCTTTTTCTCTCTCTTTGTGCTGAATCGAGTAGAAATTTTTATCAATTTGTTCAGAATTTGAGTAAAATATTAATCTGATTGGTTGCTAGGACCGTGAGTGTGAGTTCCAGAAAGAGAATCTATGCATTACTTTCAGATCACCATCATAACATGACAGGGGCTAGGAACCTTGTTACACGACTTTGATTATCAAATTAGGATAGTTTATTAGTGAAATTAGAACAGGCAAACACAACTAATAAATTGAACTTGTGAATGAATTGAAATTTAAAAGTTAAAACTATGCATATAATCAATTGTAGCAGATGATATCTGATAATGCTTCTTCAAAAGATTTCTTCGACTAATATGGCGTCTCTGTAACTGTGAGCCCAAGGAGTGTATTGACTAGTATATACTATAGAGTATATACTTTTCTCACTGACTGTTGGAAATACCATTTTCGGTTTGGTGCTTACTCTTATAGTCTTAGTTAGCCATGGCCTTAGTTAAGTTCTAGTTCTTTCCAATTATGATGTTCTTCTTTTGTCTTTACTTTTTTAGACTGTTCTACATGTTTCTATGACTATACTTATTTATGGCTTCCAAGAAGATACTATGGAAAAGAACACGTCTTTATGATTACAAATCCAAATTTATGTGATTCCTGTCTTGACCATTGGTGAGCTTTGGATTGCGTAAATATTTTTCTCACTGATTGATGGTTTTTGTATTTGGATTACTCCTTATTTATAAATAAAATCAAGATTTTAAAATATAGTAGTCATTAAATAAGTTGCTGCAACCAAATTGAACTTTGATCTTGGAATATCTGTATCAAATAAGCGAAAAACTTTGAGATCTTTCTTTGACTGACCTGTCATTCAATTAATGGAAATCATTGTTAATCATTTAACTTGTAATTCTTTAGGAAATGTAATCCTTGCTGATCAAAAAACTAACTTTTTAACTTGGTGATGTCCTCTTACTCTGCCTTGTATCTTAATATATTCTAATTCCAATTTTCCCATAGGTTTGTATTAGTCTTGTTATCTGTCACTCACTGAGTAATACTCTTTCATGTCGTTATCTTTTTAATTTATATGCTTGATTATCTTTTTCTCTAAAAAAAACTTACATTATTTGGTGATGTGGTGCAACTTAGCAATTCGCTACCGCCCGTAGTAGACATCTACAGGTAAATAAACAGTTTTTGACTTCTAAATCCTCAACCAACTCGAGTCACCGATCAAGTTAATATATTAAAGCAATAAAACTTCATTCTTTGCAGTTTGGTGAGGCTAGTGGCATACAGTCACCTATTTCATTTGGTGGTTTTCGAAGCTTGACCAGGCATCTTGGTAGATTGTCAGCTAGTATACACTTTCAGCCCACTTAATTTCTTAACAACCTTTTTCATTTCCTTACTTGACTTTGACATTAGGACAAGGAGAGTATTCTTCACTAATAACAGTTTGTGTATGAAATTGATTTCAATGTTATTTTAATAGGGAAGAGATGAAGTTTAGATAGAATAGCATAACTACAAGGACTAGATCAGAACTTGATTTTTCTGTTGTTGGACATAAAGCCTTTTTGGTTTCTCTTTGTTTGATTTTCCATTGCTTAGTTTAATTTGGATAATCCATATTCACATTTATATGTTTCTTATTCCTTGACATTTAGCTTTGATATGTTGTTTTGGCATCTAATGTTGCATATATTGACTTGTAACATAACTTATTTTCTCTCCTTGTCTTCAGGCTGTCTGGACAGAATATGCAAAAAAGAGTACAACTTTAACTATTGAGCTTGTTAGATGCAACTTGACTCTGTTTTATGATTACTGGCAGATGAATGAGGTATATTGAATAAAAGTACTAATTGGTGCTTTTCACCCTACATTGATAATATGCTTTTTTTTCCCTCATGGTTGATATGTTTGGTTCTTGTACTTGAAAAATATCCAGGACAATTTTTTGATTGATTATTTCTATGTTAGTAGTCTTTCGAGTTTTGATAACATGTGAAAATTAAATATTTTGAGTCTTTACTACTAATTCGATCACAACTTTGCAATCTTGTTTAAATTCAAATAACTTTGATTTCAAGGTTATTTTAACATGGAAGAGATAAAGTTTAGATAGACAGCACAACTACAAGGACTAGATCATCAATTTGGTCTACCATATGAGATTAATTTTGAATGCCAAATCCTAGTGTTATCATGTTACTTTGTAGCACAGAATTATAATACTGATGTGTAAAGTTAAATATTATGTGTTGGTGACAGATAGCAACCCTATCTCTGTATTCATCTTATCTCTATACTTCCCCTTTTGTACAACAATAACAATTGCATGATTACTTCATTCACGGTGGGGAAGTGAGTGAATTTTTTTTGGAAACTGTGTCATTTTCTATCCCATGAAATTCTAAATTGGGAGGAATTAAGCCGGTGTCTTCCTCTTCCTAATCAATCTTTGCTCTACTTTTTTCTCATCGTGTTTTATATTTCCACTTTGATGGACTTCGTTATAATAGAGGTATGAACAAAATGGATCACCACCGTCAGTAAAAGCCAGCTATCTAACTTTGCTCTGTTTTATCATTTGGGCACACTGACAAAATTAAAGGAACTAACTTTGCGCTGTTTTACAATTTTATTGTAAAACGTGGGATGAAACTTTTGCTAAAAAGAAGTTTGTTATATATTAATATTTAAATTATAATTTTGACCTTTATAATTTTGGAAAAATTATAAATTAATTTTTATACTTTATCTTGATGTAAATTACTCCATTTCACATATATATTTGGCATTGCTTATTCACAATAAAATATACACACTTCGGAATAATTGAGATACGCAACCAATTGATACGTTGGCCTTTGTGTTTGATGGTGTCAACTATGGAGTTTCTGATTTTGAATATGCTACTTCCTCCTTGGCAAGTTTCACTTACCCTTCTCCTCCTCTCTCTCTCTCTCTCTCTCTCTCTCTCTCTCTCTCTCTCTCTCTCTCTCTCTCTCTCTCTATATATATATATATATATATATATATATATAATGCATATATTGTCATGACTCATTTTGGGAACATGATCAACACAGAGGTGGACTCCATCTACTATCGTAAGTTCAACCTCAAGCCATTTACACATGAAATAAATATAACATATAAGGGTTTCTTTTCATCATAATGCAATAATTTAATATATGAACAAAAATTAAATCATGAATGTAATATTTCTAGTCCCTTTTTACAACCAGTACAATATTTCTAGGTGTTTTATTTAACTACAGAGTGACTCAAACACCCAATTATTAGACGTATCAGCACTCCAAGATAGACAAATGCAGACCCCGAGAGTCTGCTACTTCTCATACGAAAATTCATCAACTATTGAGAAACCGGAAAGGGGTACAAAGAAATGAGTGAACACAAAACTCAGTAAAGGAAAACAACAAACAACAAAGAAATCGCAAACCAAGTACTTTTTTGGCACAAGTAGGATCGTAGGTGAATTTCGTATGACATCACCAATCCCATTACACATGTGGCCAACACGAAACCTATAAATTAGTATATACATAACACTGTCAATACAAAATTACAACCTTAACACGAAATTATATAGGGGAGTTCACGTAAACTCACACAAACAGTTATTTATTTCATCTCACAAGTATCCATATTACCCTACACAAGGTTTTAATCTAGGCCACACATGCGTCCACACTAGCCTACTCAAGGGTTTTAATTTAGGCCAAAAAAATATTCATCGCCTTTCCTTCATAAGGCAGCATCTCCGATTGTGGCATTTTTAAGGGATATGATCGCTTAGCCACATTGCGACTCATTACCAAACCATTCCACAGACAACTCAATAATACACTGTTCTAGCATATTAGGTCGCTTAGACCAGTTTAGCCCCATAGGCTTTCCATACATTCCGTAAGAGGGTCAAGTGGCACTATCACTAACCACTTACCTATATAAATGTAAATCGAGAATTTCTCACAGTGCACTGTCACAAGCAACCAGAGTATTCAAAATAAAAAGGTCACACATGCTCCTATTTCGTTTCTTACGATCACAATTGTTTTACACATTTCAAAAACAAACCAAGTAAAATTCCATGTTTCACAACCACTAGGGTCTCCATTATATAGGGTCTACAAAAGTAGTGAAAATATCACCCATAGAATTCATCCAACAAAAAAGTTTGAAGAATTAAAAGTGTATGTTTAACAACTAAAATACACATGACATAAGGAGATAAAGAACATATATGTACATGCTCACTTCTCAAGTTTCCTTGCAATTTAATTAACATATGAATATATATATATATATATATATATATATATATATATAAGAGTAATCAACCAAGTAGGATGGAACTCCTTCATTTGTATGTGATCCACAACATAGTCATGATAGCTCCTTCAGCATATATATAAATATATAATTGATCCAAACATTAGGATATTTAGTAATTTCCACATAAACAAAATAATAACATGAAACATGAATAAAGTAATTTTGTCATTTACATGGGTCTCATTCATACCATTCAACATCATTGAGTCATCTTGACAACATACAGTATCATTGTATTCATATTGATACTTAAACAATATCTTCACTTGCATACCTTACCAAGGTTCCAACATTAGCAAGATATCAAGACACTTTTGAATTCTCATTTCAAAATGAGGAGAAAAGATATTTTCATTAAAATCATTTACTTGCTTCACTAGACTCAATGTGTTCATTGAAAACATCATTGAATGTGTCTACTATAGGGATAAAACTATGAGAATATATCTTTATGTGTTATTTACCTTTTCGTACTTAGCTTGGAGGTTAATCCCTTTAAAACCAATTAAATTTCTACACATAACTATCCATGCTCTGTTTAAGACTACAATTCGGACTCTGAATTTCATGAATTTACTGGGCAGTCATCATAACTCCAAAATTTATGAAATATGGTAGGCAACATCCATAATGTGTCTAGAATCTTAGATAAAAATTTCAGAAAGAAATAATTCAATTTGCCCCTTCAAAACTACTATTTCGCAACTACTGCCTAGGCTGCCTTTGTAGCATGAGGGTCTTGGTTTTGCGAGTCTTTGACCCACTAAACCAACTTCAAATCCCATGAAACTTGGTAGACTTATACTTTAATGTTATGATATCCTCCCATAAAAATTGCAAAGCAAAACATGACCATTAAACAATATAACACAACCTTAAATAAAACTGGTTAGATTGTGCTAATTTCTGAGGTAGTCTTGATTTCTCTATTAATTGACCTAGCAATGACTTCCCAAACAGTTTGAAACTATCTAGTTCATAACTACACATGCTAAGGATCGAATCATAAAAAGTTCAAGTCAAAAGGACCTGATTTAGGTATATTTCTACCTTATAATTTGGGCAACAAAACTAATTAAGTGAAATCGGGAGATTTAATGAAGTTGGATTCCAATAAACCTTTGCAAGCGTTTTCTATGATACTAGTACAAGAAGTACACCAAATTCTATATTAGTTGGAGCTCATTTAGTATCACACACAGACCAAAAGTTCAGCAGCAACAATAATAGGAAAATCACCACGTAATTCCAATTCCATTATTCATAACCTTGCCAACTTTCTAAAATTTGGCTACCAAAATCAAAATATGGCTTACTTATTGCTCTCCCTACCATTCTCAGCCACTTTCTTCCACTACCAAAGCTACACACTCTAAGTTTTCTTACTTAATTATACAAATAAATTTCCTCAGTCTTACTCTCACATATTTCTTAAGTTTTAAATAGCTTACAACTCTTAGCTCAAGAACAATACAAGAAAGACTCCAAATCAAAAAAAATTTTGCAGTAAGATGTTATGAGATGAATCCCCTAACCTCTCGATTTGGTTCTCCGTTTTTCCTCTTCTCCTTGTCCATCCACCTTCTGATTCCTCTGCTACTGTATCAGTAGCAGTGAGTCACCACTACAGCAACCCAATCCCAAATGAAAGCCACCCACGCTGTCGGACAAGGAAGAGGAATGATCATGGTAATCAAGATCTATATCTTAATAACAAAAACGAGTAAGATCTTATATAGGATCTTTTTTACATTAGGATCTCTTGGGATCTAGATCTTGCATCTTAATATCTAATGAGATTGTACAAGATCGTATAAGATCGTACAAGATTTTAAGATCCTAACACTTGATTTTTTTTTAATGTTTTAATATTCAAAATTTTTATCATGGAAATAACTGATGAATTTATGGAAATATGAGATGTTTTATGGAAATATTTTAATATTTTGATAAATTATATTTATTTTTAAATATTTTTTACATTTAGAAAATTATATAAATATTTTTTATATTTATATTTTAAAATTGCATAAGATCTTAAACTCCTACGATTCGATCTTGCTGGCCTTTCCGATCCTATACAAGATCTCAATCTTGATTACCTTGGGAATGATAAGATCAGAAATTGCTTCCTCACCATCATCTCTCTCTCTCTCTCTCTCTCTCTCTCTCTCTCTCTCTCTCTCTCTCTCTCTCTCACAGCTTCGTTTTCAGCTCAAAGAGGTAAGGGAAAGTCAAAGGGAGGGAGAGAAGTGGAGGAAGGGTTTTCTCTGGCGTGGTGGTGGCCACCATGGCAGCCTCTCTCTCACACTCTCTCACCGATGGCCCTCCTCTCTCTCTCTCTCGGCTTCACTCCTTTCTCTCTTCTTTCTTTTCTCCTTCATGAACTAGATAAAGAAAAACAAAAATATGGGGATCAAATGTGTTGGTTGCCCTACATCTAAGGGTGGAGAATTGAACATATGTCTTCATCTCCACATGCCATGTGTTTGCCCATTAGTTTAAATTCAGAAAACTACAACACCTTTTTAATCATAAGTCACCTTGGTCCTTATGATTTCCAAATAAAAGACCTTTCAAATCATTCTCAAGGTCTAAAGATATTTTTATATTATTTTATTATTTTTTCTCCCTTGTCATATGTTCTAAAAAATTATTATCATTATTTTCAGTTAAGTCCCTCGTTGAGAATTTTCTTACAAATTTCTCATAACGAAATTTAGAGATTCCAATACTTTTATGGTTTCACTAAATTTCAAATTAGCCTCAATATTTCACATATAAACGTATGATAAGATTAATACATTCATCAAGTGAATTTAAAATTCACGAGTATTACATATACAACGACCATCATCTTTATATATAAAAACTTATTTGTTTGGTGTTCGATTAAGAACATGTTTGTTTATCAGGTGATGGTTTCAATAGTAAGTGTTGGGATTGAATTCCTTCAATACAAGAGCAAACAATTCATTGGCATCTGGATTGCATTAAGTGTCTAAATCGCTCTTCACATGCTTGCTGGCATATGGAGGTATATTTACTTAGATTTGCATACACTGTTTTGTCCAAATTATATATAAAGAAATTAGCATTAAAATGTGAAGTTCAATTCAAAGATTATATTAACTTTGCAATGCCTTGGCTTCTAGCGGATTGGACCAAATTAAATTAAATTAAACTTTCACGAGATTAATATGTTTAATGGGGGATATTAAATATGATATTAAATTAAATTAAACACCATAAGCTGCTTCTTTCTCTATTTCCATGACAGGAGACTAAGAAAAAGGAGATAGCATAAAGATAACACGTACTTGCTCAAAAAATCAAAACTACTTTGTTCACTGTGTGCTGTATCTGTTGAGTGCTTGTGTCATTCAAATGCCTCCATAATTCTCCAGTGGTGTAGCAAGCTTTTCAAGGGTAAATTACAATTTTTACTTTTAAGTTTAAATAACTTTTGTTATTTAAAACTATTATTTAATTTCAATTTTTTATGTTTACAGGTTCTAAATGAGGGAATTATAGAGAAAGCACTATCAGCAAGTAGAAGATCTTATACAGCTAGTCATAACTTGTCTTAGTGAATATTAAACTTTATATTTTGATTACTCTATTTATATTGATCTATTAAACAATATGTTACATTTGTTGAGACTTAGTATATATTTCATATGAGATATTGTATAAGATAGTTTCTTATCAATTATATATCTGTTTGAGACTTAATCTTTGAGAATTTGCTAATTGTGTATGAGTATTATAATTTAGACCGCTGTATAATAAAAAAAAAGGAAAATCAAATGAACATGGATATAAAAACTAATATCAGCATTAGTTGAGATTGATGTTAAGTTTAACATCAGTTTTAACTGACATAAAAAATGCTAATAATAGCATCAGTTTTAACTGAAATTAAACCTTGCGTCAGTTATAAATGATGCAAATAAATGCTTAATAATAATATCAGTTATAATTGAAATTAAACCTTGCGTCAGTTGTAAATGACATTAAAAGTGAAATTTCATATTTTTTTGTCATAATTTAGCGTCAGTTATAACTAACACTAAATATTCAATTTAACGTTAGTCGTTCCGACAGTTGCTATAACTGACACTATATTTGTCACGACATTGAGTTCAGTATCAGTCATGGTAACTGATGTAGGACCCCTTAACGTCAGTCATAATTGATGCCAATAGTTAAAAATAACTGACATTAAACTATAATTTTTTTGTAGTGCAAGTTTGGAACCAAGTAGGGCTTTAGAAGGTGCAATAAGGGGCCAATACCCATGTCTTTGGCAAAAACCCTCGAACTTTTCATGAATTTCCCTCTAGGTCCCCAACTAAATATTTGCAAAATTCTAACCTTGTCCCCCCATCATTTAAATCATCCATTCATCTCTTCTTCATCAGTCTAGACGTGCACTTCAAGAGGAAAAGAGGAATAGAGAGAGATTCAAGAGGAAAAGAGGAAGAGAGAGAGAGAGAGATTCAAGAGGAAAAGAGGAAGAGAGAGAGAGAGAGAGAGAGAGAGAGAGAGAGAGAGAGAGAGAGAGAGAGAGAGAGAGAGAGAGAGAGAGAGAGAGAGAGAGAGAGAGAGAGAGAGAGAGGCGTGAGGAAGAAGAAGAGAAAGTAAAAGAATAAGTGTAGAAACTCTCAAGATGAGTCATTTTTTAGCATCTAGTCTCTCTAGTTTCATGTTCTTCATTTAGAGCTTGAATTCTTTTCTCTTCCATGGTAGAAATTTAGAGAGAGAAAGGAGAACCTAGAGAGAGAAAGTTGTAAAACTTGAAAATAAGCTTGGAAAAAAGGAAGGAAACCACAAAATACACAAGGTAGCTAGTTTTATTTCATAAAAGCATGAGTTATCTTTTTTTTTTTAAAAAAAATTGTTTCATAATTTATATGTGAATTATCATTTTTATGGTTAGGCTTGGATTTGAGTAAGTGATTATATGGCTTTGCTATGTGGCTAGCTATGTCATGATTTGGCACGCATGGAAGAATCTTGAGACTTAGTTAAATCTTGTTGTATGGCCATCAGCTATGTTAAATCTTACTTTGCAAGAATGAGGTTTGTCTTGAGAGAACATGTCAAATTGTGTCCTAGATGGTGTCTTAGTACATGAAAAATTTTGATGCATAGCGTATTTATTGAATCTTGCCATGAAATATTCTCATTGGCCTTGCTTTTCAATTCATTGGGGTTTGCACAATATATGACTTATGCCTTTATGCTGGAAATGGATTATTTTATTAATTCGAGCTATTGAGATGTTATGCCTCACTTTTTTCTTGCCAAAACTAACCATTTCCAGGTAGCCAAGTGGTTAGGGATGACTAAGGAGACTAGCTCAAGATTGTAGCTTTGAGATGTGTGTTTATATATATATATATATATATATATATATTGCCCATGTGGTCTCCTATTTTGTTGGATTGTAAAAATGTAGTGTTATGCAGATATGTATATGTTGGGAGCTAATTGTGTGTTGGGAATTATGTATGTTTTGGAAATCATACATGCTGTAAATTGAAGACAAAGCATGAATATAAAAAGTGTAGTGGTTCTTGGTAAACCCTTTGCATAAGCCAATGCAAAATTTTTGTCCTCTACATAAATTCTCAAAGAAATGAGTAGAGCTGGATTATACTGTTTTCTGTAGTCCTTATAAAAGTTTACCTTAATTATAGATAGAGATAGATAGATAGATAGATAGATAGATAGATATAGTCTAGTCTGCATTCATCAATTTTATCTTGTGAATATGTAAGAGGTAATTAAGCCATTATTATGTTCCATCCATGAAGGTACGCATAGCATGTATATTGATAGGGAAGCATGCACCAAAGAAACCAGATAGGAAGGACCTGATAGAAATGCTTGAATTTCTCTTCTCCAATCATATATTTTACTGGGGACATTTTCTGACATGCATCTCAATTCATTTGCTTCATTTATATATGTGTGTGTAAGATTGTTTGCTGTAGTTTAAATCAAAATTGACTACTCAAAGAAAATTACAATACAGTTTGTTCATTACTATTTGAGTTACAGCTATACAAAAAAAGCTAGCTAAGCTAATTACAGTCAGCCATATATTTATGGTTAGTACCCTAGCCAATGGAGAAGGAAGCAATTTTCTTCTGAAAATTGAGATGCGAATGAAATTTGCAATTTTGCTGATTTACGGCGAAGAGGAGACATATAAATAAAGCAGGACAAAACAAGCTTCCAGTAGTCTAATGAACAAAATTAATTAATTATAATCTAAAAAAAAATTGAAAATGCCCCTTTCCTGCAATCTGTTTGGTGTTATGATCGACTCATGAGGAGAAATTTGTGTGATTTGCACAGTATGTAATACCTTTCAGGCTTCCAGCCATACGTCTGAAGTCTTGTTTCAATAAGAAAGTTAAGAACTAGCTGAGTCCATATAGTTTGCTAACTTCAATTTCTTACTTCTAGATACAAAGCAAATGCAAGTTCTATGCATGTTCTTATGTAGGGTAATTTCAGGATACCAAATGGTCTGTGTGTTAGAGTAAGGGTGACTTGGGTAAATATAAGGGTAAACCAAATGTCTCTAGGTCCAAGTCTCGTTTCTTGGGCTTCTAAGAAGCAAGGGTAGTCTCGAGGCCCACCACATAAGCAGAATACCGGAGCCTAGCTAACACGGTCTCAGAAGTAACTTGGTTAAGATCTTTACCGTCAGAATTACAGATTTCTCTTCATGCAGTTCCTACTATCTACTGTGATAACAGTAGCACAGTTCAGATGGCTGCCAATTGGCCAGTATATCATGCAAGATCGAAAACATAGAGTTAGACCTTTTCTATGTAAAGAAGAAGATTCTTATCTGTCATTAATTCTGAAAATCAAATTTCAGATGTCTTAGACGCATTTCTGTGATCAAAGGCACAAGATGGGTGTACGAGAATTTACTGAAGCAGCACAACACAAGGAGAAGAAGAAAAATAGAGAAGTGTAATAGATGGAACATGTTAGAGTAAGGGTGACTTGGGTAAATATAAGTGTAATAGAGCTTAACCGAAATACCCCCCAGTTGTTAGTATAAGTTAGCATACTCTATTATGCTAACTCCGTTATAAATACACTTTTATCTCTCAGCTTCTGTATTCAAGAATAGTACAATAGCATCCGTATTTTCTTTACTCTCAGTATTCTGTTCATTCCTCTCTATTCTCTTTTCATAACACTCTAATGGCTATGATTTTTGGTGTAGTGTTGGACATGAATCTAAGAAATATGTGTACCAACTTCAATAGATTTCCGGATTATTTAGAAGCCTCATTTGCATTTCAAACTGTGACTAATTCTATAGTTAACAAAAAAAAATAGGACAATTTTGCATGGGTTTTGATTTTTGTGTAACAACCTAATCAAACGAGGTCCTTTTTCTTTGAAAATTTTATGTGGGATTTTTGACATTTTATGAATGCAAACTAGAAAGTTTCACAATTTTTGGAAATGTTTACCTTGATCAATTTCCTATGGAACAGTACCTATTCCAGATTTTTCATGAAACAGACACTACAAAAAAAAAAGACTTTTGGTGGCGACTAAAGTGGCGACTTTTAGTGGCGACTAAAGTTGTTGGCGTAAGTCCGTGGCTGATTCTTTTGGTGGCGACTTTCAAAGTCGCCACCAAAAGTTACCTTTAGTGGCGACTTTAGTCGCCACCAAAAGTCATTTTTATTGCAAAAAAAAAAAATTCGTGAAAAAAATGATTTTTGGTGTCAGCAAAAACTACCTTTGGTGGCGACTTTAGTTGCCACCAAAAGTCACTCGTCATCTTTTTAGATCCGAATTGGCCCGGAAGGTCGACCCGAGATCCATTCGACTCGTGCGGGTTTTGGCCGATCCAATAACTCGCTATCCCGAGCTGACTCGATTTTTTTGTGTGCAATATTCAAGTTTATTTGAAATTAAACCAAACATGTGCATACCTGAGATTCGAACCTGGGTCCCTTGCTTGCAGCCATGTGTGTCTTGCCATTCTGCCACTACTTCATTTGTGTTATGTAAGTGCAAAATATTATATATATCTATATATATAATCTGTTAAAAATATTTTAGGTCAAAAATATTATAAAATAAAAATAAAATAATATTAAACTTAACAAAAAGCAAATATATTATTACTATTAGAGTCACCGCAAAAGTCCAACTTCAACTAATTTCATAAAAAAAAAACGATTTCACTTAAAAAAAATAGACTTCAGTCGTCACTGATAATCTAATTTTTTAAAAAAATTAAAAAATTTAAAAAATTAAATTTCTTTTAAATAAAATTAAGAAAAATAAAAAAAATTGAATTTTTTAAGTAAAAAAATGACTTTTTTATTTTTTTTTATTTTTTTTTAAAAAAGACTTTTGGTGGCGACTATAGTCGCCACCAAAAGTCTAATTTTTTATTTTATTTTAAAAAATCTGACTTTTTTTATTTTATTTTAAAAAAGACTTTTGTTGGCGACTATAGTCGCCACCAAAAGTCTAATTTTTTATTTTATTTTAAAAAATCTGACTTTTTTTTATTTTTTTTTAAAAAAGACTTTTGGTGGCGACTATACCAAAGGTCTAATTTTTTATTTTATTTTAAAAAATTTGACTTTTTTTTATTTTTTTTAAAAATACAGTCGCCACCAAAAGTCTAATTTTTTATTTTATTTTAAAAAATTTGACTTTTTTTTTATTTTTTTTAAAAAAGACTTTTGGTGGCGACTATAGTCGCCACCAAAAGTCTAATTTTTTATTTTATTTTAAAAATCTGAGTTTTTTGATTTATTTTTTTTTAAAAACTTTTGGTGGCGACTATAGTCGCCACCAAAAGTCTAATTGTTTATTTTATTTTAAAAAATCTGACTTTTTTTTATTTTTTTTTTAAAAACTTTTGGTGGCGACTAAGTCGACTTTTAGTGGCGACTATAAGAGTCGCCACCAAAAGTCAACTTTTAGTGGCGACTTATTTAGTTGCCACCAAAAGTCGACTTTTGGTGGCGACTTTTAAAGTCGCCACTGAAAGTCAATTTTCTTGTAGTGAGACTTTACTCCTTCATGGCACTGTTTAATTGGCTGAATGGTCATATTTTGTCCTAAACATTTTATGGTAGCATTTCAAGACACTAGATTATACCTCTTTAAAATATCATGGTAATTGGAGTCGAAATGATAGGTGAAGTACTCTAAAAACCGCAACTCTGTAATTCTAGGGGACGATGTTCCCCTCCTTAGCTAAAGACACGGGCATGTGGAGCCCACAGTTATCTAAGGGTTGTAGGCCCCAAGGACTCTCATTGGCGTACGGTGCCAAGGAGGGGAGTCAGGTCCAATTCCAGGACAATCTAGATGTCAATTTAGAGAATGGCCAGATTATATAGACACATTGAGGATCTTGTATATCAAAATTTGTGAATTTTGGATCTGTGGTTATTTTCCACTAAATTATCAAGTTTGAAGTCCGACCTATAGAGGATAAAACATGGCAAATTATTGCATTTTTACCAAAATTTTTCACTTTGTGACATCTTTGGGCTTAAAATACTTTATTTACTTTTAAAAGGCAATTATCTTTGAATAAGGTCTAAATCCCTAGTGTTACAATTCTCCAGTTTAGTCCAATTTTTTAAACAATAGTATATATTATATTGACAGATTTCTTATTTTCCACTCCTCAAGTTAATTAGAAAACAAAGAGATGAAAAGACAAAAACCATACCCTATGCTCTTTGTAAGCCGAGATATTTGAACACAAAAATAGAAAAGCAGAGAATCACAATCTCAAGTTTATTAGGGGTTGTCGAAATCTTTCTCCATCCCATGCCTTTGCCACCCATTCTAAACCTCCAACGATCCTCGAGGTAGTCACGTAGTTCTTACATTGTGTTTAATTTGTAGTACAGAATAGCAAAGAAAAAAGAAAAATAAAAAGGAAAAGAGAATGAAAAGGGAAAAAAAAAATGAAAAAAAAGCTTATTTGGTATGGAATGAAAAAGTAAATAGGAAAAGTAAAATATATATATATATATATTGGGATATATTTTTAATAAAAAAGAAAATGAATATATGGGATAATTTTATCAAAGTACCCCTTATTTGAAATTGCATTTTGAAGTGTGAACCCATCTCCTTCCAAGTGTCAATCCTAGCCACTCCATCTACAAGCCCGATGATGGATTAACAGACCAATCTCTTCTGTTCACAGACATGATTGGTGGGTGGCTTCTTCATTTCCAGCAACTCAACATTCCTCATGTGGATAGCTTCTCCAAAGTTCTTAAGGTGTGATTCAAGGCCACACTGAGGTTCTCGTTTCTCTTTAATTCTCTCATCTGGGAAATCCAAGCAACAATTGAGGGCACAAATGGAAATTCATGTGTTTTCCATAGTGAAGACACGATTTTCCATCACAAATGGGAGGGAAAGGCTTTGTACGAAAAAATGAAAAACACGTAAGATTTTTTCTGCATTGAAAATCGTCTTTCCATTAGAGCTGTGCAAAACAAAGGTGGGATCCCCTCACCAATGCTTTCCGTATCTTTCCCAGTGGAAAATGGCGAACCAAACATATTGTTAGAGTTGGAAAACTATGAGGAGTCGACATGGGGAGATATCAATGTGGTGGTGGAGTTTGAATGTAGTTCCAATCAAAACACACAATAAAGTGGGGTGAAGTGGCACAATAATCAACTCAAGATCTTATGTGAACGGATAGCGCATTAAACTATAGGGTGCTAAAGATAGAAGATCCAAAATTGTCCGTTATAAACTCCCAAGTGATGAACCTGAAATCTAAAGTTTAACAATCTTTTATTTTGATTATTATCTCTTATTTGACATGACATCCACCTTTAATATGTTTTTTTTAAGGTTAATTACAAAAAAAATCCCTATGATTTAGCTCATTTTCACATATTGGTATGTGTAATTCAATGAGTGTCAATCAAATGGTCTACGATTTAAACTCAAAACTTTGAGACCTTGTAGTTTACTTTTATTAAATTTTTAATGGGACACATGACTTTGGGAAAGAAAAAAGAAGTCGAATTTATTCATTTTTGAAACTTGAAAGTTGAAACAAATTAACACTTAAATTTTATTTATTTAATGTAAATAATTTCTAATTTGACCATCAAATATCCAAAACATCTATCATCATTGCATTCCTACGTAGTGTATTTATCATTTGTGTTGGTAATTTTACGACACATCTGCTTGACAGTTGAGAGTGATGATCTCTCAAACCATTATAAAAAATGGTTGGTCTGAAGTATTTCGCGATTATGATCTCAATATATTTTTATTTTCTCAAATTTTACATGGAAAAAAATCACTATGAACTTATACCCCATTGGATTGAATTTCACTTATGGGTGTATAGTACACCACATCGATGAGATGGACTCATCAAGGACTCGCCAACGTTTTGTCTCAATGTTGAAAAAATTGATATTAAACACACAAATACTAGAATTATATTTTTGCTTTTAGCCAATAGAAGTGAGGCATAAATTAAAAATCAAAATTTGAGTAAATATCAAAAAATAAATAGTTGAGAACTAAAATGAACAGACATAAAAGTGGAGTCTAACCATAATTTTAACTAACTCAAAACTCTAAGGACTAAACTGAAAAATAAAGTCAAAATTTGTGGTTAAAAAATAATTACATAGAGACCAAAATGAAAAGGATTTGAGGTTGAAATGCAATTTTTTAAAACAAAAGTCTAAAGAGTGTAATTTTTTCGATCCAAAAAATACAATTTTTGCCAAAAACAAAAACCGCCATTTTTTGCCCTATAAAGCTCTATTTTGCATCTCTTTTTTGGTTATTCCTTCTTCCTTCTCTTCTCATTTCTATTTTTCTCTTCTTCTAAGTCTCTCTCTCTCTCTCTCTCTCTCTCTCTCTCTCTCTCTCTCTCTCTCTCTCTCTCTCTCTCTCTCTCTCTCTCTCTCTCTCTCTCTCTCTCTCTCTCAGACTGCCCGAAAACACAGAAGATGGTGAGAAAAAAATGGAGAAGTGTGGGGCAAAAGAGAGAAGAGGCTGTGGAGAAAATCAATTTTGAGATTATCTAAATGCAAAAGCAAGTAGGAGAAGCATTTGAGGGTGTTTGGTCTCGCAGTGGGAGACTTCAGCATGCTTTTATTGGCTTTCAATTTAGGTTTGGGAGAAAAATAGGATGTTAGGTAGTCTAAAAATTCACTGCACCAAAATCAATTCTTCTTCTCAAACCTTGGTTTCATCCAACTTGATTTCTTGTAGCTTCTGGCTTGAGTGAACACGCTTCCTCTGATTTTCTTTTTTTTTTTTTTCTTTCCTTTGCTGAGAGGGAGAAACTGTGGGAGGGGGAGGGGGAGAGAGAACGTGATAAAGGGAGAGAAAGAGAAGAGCAGAAGGAGAGTGAAAAAATGACAGGCCGAGTAAAATAAATATGAAAATGGATGTCACTAGTTTGTGAAAAGATGAAAGATGAAGATGAAGAGAAGTAGGCGGCCGGAAGACGAGATATGAAAGAAAATATATTTATTTATTATTAAAATATTATGAAAATTTATTATAATTAATAATTTATTTTATTATATTTAAATATGAGTAAAATGAAATAAAAAAAATAAAATAATATACAATTCATATTTTTTTTTTGTAATTATACATTCAAAAATATTTTTACTAACCAATTTTTAAAAGAAATTTATTTTTTTAAAATCACTTTTATGATAATTTAGATTTATCCAAAATCAATTTTTCTCAAAATTTAACTTTATCTAACTATTTTTCAAACATCTTGGTGCAAACCCCCATTTGGTGGAAAACGCGCTTCTACGATGGTTTGTCTATTGCCGCATAACCAAAAAAATTAAGTTTGATGCAAAATCCCGTTTGGTTGCTCCATACGTGCTTTTAAGGGTTTTCATCAAAGAATCAAACATACACTTTAAGATGAAGAAGGAAGAACCAAAAACACGGACAAAAGGGACCTTCAAAGCCGAAAAGGAAGGTTTGAGTTTTGGCAAAAATTGAAATTTTTGGCCCATAAAATAAAAATTACATTTTAAGGATTTTTTCAGAATTGCACTTCAACCCAAACTTATTTGTTCCTTTTCCTTTCGGTCCTGTTTAATTACTTCTGACCCCATATTTCACTTTATTTTTCAATTGGAGTTAATCAAACAAAGAAATATAATCTTCATACCTTTTTTATATTTATACATCCAAATATAATTTTGATGAATAATATCTAAACAATATCAATTTTTTCAAAATCATTTTTCTATAATAGTTTTTAAATATAAATTATAATCATGTAAACTCACTTTAACTAAAAACGAAGTTTAAAGATTCAATTGATACAAAATCAAGTTTATCCAACTCTAATCTAACTACACAATATATCAAACTAAGTTTATCCAACTCTAATCTAACTACACAATATATCAAACTCTCCGGGTTTCTTTGGTCAATTTGAGCTAGTCTATGCTGCCTACAAAGAGATATACATCAATTTCTTACCATTGAATTTTAATTTAGTGGTACCGATCGTCATGTCACTTTAAGGTTGAAAGATGGAAAACTTCTATTTTAAACTGCAGTCAAAGCAAAGTAACGAAAAAAGACCAGGGGTAAAATCACAAAGTCATCATGTCACTTTCTATCAAATTAATTTTATTTTAATTAAAATTAATGAAAATAACCTTATAATAATTTAATGAGAAGAAGATTCTTATTAATTTAGTTAATTAAATTAATTAATTTATAAATTTTTTAATTTATTCAGTTAGGTCCTAGATTAAAATTTTTATTTTTTATTTTACTTAATTTGAGATCATTTTTAACTTCATTTAAATCTTGAATTTCAGAATATATTTTATTTTTAATTTAAATCAACCCCTATAAATTTTTATTTTATGCATTTTAGTCCCTATCAACATTTTTCCTTTTGTTCTTTACTTGATTTGAGATCATATTTCACTTCATATAGGTCCCTAGATTAAGAATATATATATTGTTTTGAAATTAAATCAACCCCTGTAAATGTTTTATTTTATTCACTTAGGTCCTTGATCAAAATTTTTCTTTTATCTTTCGCTTGGTTTAAGATCATATTTTACTTGATCCAAGTCCCTAGATTAATAATATATGTTGTTTCGAAATTAAATCAACCTTAGTGAACTTTTTAAATTTTTACAGTTTAGTGCCTACAGTTTACTGACATGGATTTTTTACTGGTTTTTCTCTTCTTTTCTCCTTGGTTTGGCATCTGAATCAGCCCAGAATTTGTAATAAAAGGAATTGAAGATTCATTATATCATTTAAAACCAGAATCATGAAAGAAAATGAATCAAAAATTAAGTTTTAAAATTGAATCTTCCACCTCCCCTGTTTCCCTGTTTTTTCATTCTTAAATAGGGGAGAGGCACAGAGAGAAGCACAATCCAGTTGCAGCAGGAAGAACATTGGGAGAAGCAAGGCAAATATATTGAGGGGAAAAATTGAACCGGTCACAGAGCAAAGCAAAATTGAATATAAAAAAATCAACTCCACCCACATCATTGTCTGCAAAAGCAACAAAATGGCGTGATGACTCTACTGTGGTTTGCAG
Organism: Biancaea sappan; assembly: GCA_037074585.1. Taxonomy (NCBI): domain Eukaryota; kingdom Viridiplantae; phylum Streptophyta; class Magnoliopsida; order Fabales; family Fabaceae; genus Biancaea; species Biancaea sappan. Next base: position 47,003,987 of record CM073496.1, on the reverse strand, counting down.
AGCTCTCAACCAGGTTTGAAGCTAACTACGTTTACATGTTCTTCTTCCTAAACATCCAGGATTTGCACAAACGGAGGTTGGAAGCACAGTAAATGCGGGTACAGCAGAATGAACGCGCAAACAAACATGCACTAACGTGGTTTCATCCAACGCGTTCTCTGTTGCAGTCTCCTTTACTACCCTTATTCATTTTGTTAAATTTGTTGTTGTTTTGGTTTAATTGAGGTTTAATTAAGATAGAAAGGGTGAAAAAATAGAAAAACAAAGAAAAGAGAAGAAAGAATGATGAAAAGCAAAACAGGGAGGATTTCAATTTGCCAAAAATTATATTTTTGAGTTTTAATTTTTTTCCAAAATTTCACTTGGACTTCAAATTAAAATCTTTCTCTTTATTGTAGTTCTTACACTATTTGCAACGTGATCCCTTTGTCTTCCTCCTCACCATTTTATTCTGTAACCAAGGTTGTCAAACTTGAGAGTTTACCTAAACTCAGAGGGGGGATAAGCTCAGAACGTAAACTCGTAAAAGTTTACATATACTTTTTCTTTCAATAGGCTACTATATATGTGTGTGTGTGTGCATATACTTTTTCTTTCAATAGGCTACTATATGTGTGTGTGTGTGTGTGTGTGTGTGTGTGTGTGTGTGTGTGTGTGTGTGTGTGTGTGTTTTAATATGACAAAACTAGAATAACAAAGACAGTATGCTAGGTTCCTAGTTTCTAAACAAATTTTAAAAATTATATCAATTAGGTGTCAGCATGTTCCTTCTCCTTAAAAATGAAATAATTAAGAACAACCACCGACTTAGTATATACATAAACAAAAAAGCCCATAAAATTAGATATTATGAGTCATCAGTGATCGGTTAATATTTCAGTTCTTGTACTTATGAAGTTAAGTTTGCTTAAAATAGAGTTTAAATGACAAAATTATGAATATTTAAAATAAACCTAAAAATTGTAAGTCAACTTGCAGCACCCAAAAGTATATTGCTTTCGACCTTTGGTTACTGAGATTATATCTCCTAAACGATAACAAATTTTTGAATAAAACTTGTTTCAATTGAAACTAGACTCAAAGAACTTTACAACAACATATCATTTGCTTAAAATAAAATTCAAATGAGAAAGTTATGATTGTTTAAAATAAAATTAAAAACTACAAGTCGAATGGTAGTATCTGAAAGTCGACTATTTCTAATCTTTGGTCACTCTTTTGATCATGTCTCCTAATGAAGAAACAGTTTTTAAACGAAACTTATTTCATTTGAAACTAGTCTCAGAAAGCTTTCCAATGATATATCATTTGCTTAAAACGTAATGCAAATGAGAAAATTATAAGTGTTTAAATTGAGTTGTACTATGCAAACTCGGTTAATTCAGTTAAACTCGACAATTTTGAACAAGTTTGATTGATTTTCGAGTTTATGACTGAGTTTACTCAATTAGATACCTAGGATCATAAAATCGAACGAGTTTAAGAGTTAAATTGAGAGTTTGACAACTATATCTGTAACTACTGTCCCTTTGTCTTGAGAATGACACCTCCCTTTAGAATTTTATATATTATTTTAATATATTTATATATCAAGATATCATATTAATTTTTTAATAATTATTATTAGATATTAATCCAAAGATCTAATCAAATAAAATATACAAATTTTATTTTATAAATAAGTTATATTTAATTATATTAAAATATGAATTAGCAATTTATTAGCACTATAATTATAATTATAAATTGTGTTAATTAAAAGCTTAATTTAATGAGTAATTAGTGATTAATTAGTAATTTTGATAAAAAGTGCATTTTATTAAAAATAAATTAATATAATTATACTTAGTTCGACTTGTCTAAATTAAAAAAAATATTCTAATGAGTAATTAGTGAATAATTAGTAAAATTGGACAAATAAATAAAAAAATAGTTTAGTACATTTTATTAAAATTTTAATATAATTCATTAAGTTAAATTTAAATAATTAATAATTGTACATCAAAAAATATAAAATCGATGCTCTTTTAGTAATTACACATTTAAAATTACGTTTACAAACTATTATTCAAACATTATGATTTGTCTCAAAACTATGTTTGTCCAACTGTTTTTCAAATATAAATCACGTTCATCTAAATTTAGATTTACTCAAACTATATTCACCTAAATCTAAATTTATCCAAATCATATTTACTCAGTTTTTCAAACACACCCAAAATAATGAAAAACGCAATTGTGTTGGATAAGATCAATTTCACTATAAAAAGTAAAAACCAGGTGCAAAAAACACCCCCCCCCCAATACAAATGGAACTGTGTAAACTACAAATTTGACCAGTGGATTACTTGTCAGCATGTATCAAATAACTACTCATATTCTTAATATAGGTGTAAAAAAGTCAATGTCACGTTTCAAATGATATATATATCACAGTAGGACCATATATGATAAAAGATACGGATTCCTTGTCAAGCATGTATCAAATAACTACTTGTATTATTAATATAGGCATAAAAAAGTCAATGTCACGTTTCAAATGACATATACATCACAGTAGGACCAAATATGATAAAAGCTACTAAAGTAGGTTTGTGTCGATTCAGAAGTTTTAATGAGATCAACCCCGCCCAAGTTGTACCAGCGCATAGGTTTTAAAGGAGATTCATAATCACAAAAGGCTCAAGCTTGGATGTACATAGATTCAGTTGTGAAGCCCATAAAAAATGTTTACAATAACAAGTCTAAGCCCAAGAAAAGGCCCACATCTGGTTAGCCTACTGCCTCCCATTGATAAAAGTCCGAGTAGCAGCATTTCGATGGGAAAGTATTGATCGACTTGGATTTCTGATCCGATGGTCCTGTGTATGACAGTATGTGAGAGAGAGAGAGAGAGAGAGAGAGAGAGAGAGAGAGAGAGAGAGAGAGAGAGAGAGAGAGAGAGAGAGAGAGAGAGAGAGAGAGAGAGAGAGAGAGAAAACATGAACATGAACATGAAGTGTACTTTTATCTAAATTTTAAAACATAAGTGACCAGCCAAACTTTTTAGAAGATGACACTTAAAACAGAGTTGAAGGGGTCCTAATCTTTTGAAGGCTAAATCAATTCCTACGAAAATCAATCAGTTTGAACCAATATTTAGAAAGTGAAATTGTCATTCACACGATGGAAGAACAAATTTAAGATTTAGTAATTCCTACAAAAATCAATCAGTTTGAACCAATATTTAGAAAGTGAAATTGTCATTCACACGATGGAAGAACAAATTTAAGATTTAGTAATTCAACAATGATCAAAATGATAGTAATTATATATATATATATATATATATGTATGTATACACATATATAAATATAATTACTCTTCTTTTTTATAAAAAATATTATATATATATATAACAAAAAAAATTTAAACACTGATGTTTAATATAAAAAATCACCTTTTTTTCAAAATTACACATTATGATCTTTTTTGGCATTTCACTTCCAACGATATGGCTTTAATTTTTCCAATGCATTTATATACAACCTCAAGCCTTAGGCTTCCCAGCGGGGAAAGGTACATTTGCCAAGCTTAAGTTAAGTTACACGAACCCCAACTGCTTATTATTACGAATGCCAACTCTCTTCATTCTACTTCTTTCTTCTATGCGATTTCTTCTTCTCTGCAATCTTCTTCTTCGATTTCTTTACCCAAATCACACAACCACGCGTTAAGAAATAGTATTGGAATCATGGATCATGCCGTGCTCTATCATCTTCCCCCCCCCCCCACCCCACACACACACACAAACCACAAAAAAAAAAATGAAAAACACCAACCCGTTTGGATTTCATCAGTTCACTGGTTTTTTTTTTTCAATTGATTTAACCAATTTTTAAGTTAGATGGTTCAAAGGGCCAATCGGAGTAGACCATTGGTGAGTTTTTGGTAGAACAATATGGTTTGATCTGATTTTTTATTTAATGATTTGATCATTTCTTTCAATTGTTGATTGGTTGATCCAATCCATTCTTATAATTATTGGGGTGAAGGGAGAGGGAGGAAGATGATAAAAAAAAAAAAGTTATTGTGGTGCAATCAAAGCTTTGGTTTGAATACTAAAGTAGGGGCAAATTGGTTATTTAGAGCTCATTTGATGTGATAATGATATGATGGTCCATATCATGTTACATCAACAAATATTTAATGGAACTAAGTGCATGAACTTTTAATTTTTACAAAAATTTACTTATCTTATAAAAAAAAGTCCACCAAGTAACGTTTAATAAAGATATTCATTTATTACACAATATTTAATGATGTTTTCTTCAACTTTGTCTTTGACTTTGCATTGAATACTCTGACTTTACTAGCCTTCCATTTCAAATGTATCTAGCCTTTCATTTTTTATTTTAAATTTTAAAATTCAAAATTTAAAATTCAAACTAAATATTAGATTCTTTATACATCTTCCTTATAGTATATTTCCCACTATCTCTCTCTCTCTCTCTCTTCTCCTCAATTTCAATTCTGATTTGCTCTTAGTTTGCGATTATGTTGCAAGTTTTCTCTCTCCATTTTTATTTGCAATGACACATAACAAGCTCGCTTGGAGATGAAGATAGATGTGAAGGTTGCATATGATAGTTTAGGGAAATGGGTATTATAATGTTAGTCTTCTCTGTCGTCATCCAAGAATCACACAGCAACTGCAATAACATTGAACGAGCAACACAAGGAAATATAGCGAGTCAGCGACTAAATTTCTTCAGCAGGCTACAACCATATCTGTTAGTCTTTTCCTTCTTTCTTTTTCCTTTTCCTTTTCAAACTGTTCTTAAGTTGTGTGGATATAATTTTAGTGCGTGGGAATTATCGGTTTGATAAATTTGATGGTGAATGTTAACGTTTTGTAGTTTTGAACTTTCAAGAGAGAGAAAAGAAAATAATAGTCTTTGTCTTTCCCCTACACCACTAGTCCTCATCTTCCACCGTCCTCTACTTCCCAAGCCTTCTAGAAGCCGAAGCTTAAGACAACAATCTTTCATCTTCTTCATTTCACAATGTGGATCATGTAGTTGATGCCAATATAGATGAGAAAGATTTCATTTTCAGCCAAGATTTTTTTTTGGTATGTGAGTTCTCTATTTGCATATCGTTGCTTTTTTTTTTTCTTCATTTCAAATTCCCTCTATTTTTTTGAAGTATTGGTAATCTGCGATTTGCCAAGTGTGCTAGAGATCTGAATCATTTTTATGAAATCTCATCCACATTCTCTAATTGTGATTGTAGAGATGGGTTCTTTTTTGCTGTAAAAGAAGTTTCATTGCTTGATCAATGGAATGAGGGAAGGCAAAGTGTCTATGGTTCGATTTTGGAGCTTCTAACTTGATGTTTTGATCGTATAAGCTGTTATGTTCTTTTCCTCCTTTTTGGTTTTTAGAAAAGAGAGAAAAACAGACCCAGAAATCCAACAAAAATCGATGAAGGCATTGCCCAAAATCTACAACACCGCAAGCCTACCTTTCCTTTAAGTCCATTATTTTTTTTAATCTCAGTTATTCCTTTAAATGTAATTTATTTAAATTACATAATTGAAGAATAAAACAAGAGAATTATTCCTCTTCTCATAATTACATAAAAAGATATGATCAAGCCTTTATACATATTTAAATTACACATTCTTGAATTTAATCACATTCTCTAGTTTTTTTTTCCACACAATATTCATAACCATTCTATATAACAATACGTGATCTACCTGATTACAGAGCTTTTCTAGAATTATACAACTTAATAAAAACTGAAGTATTTTACCTTTACCTTGAACAAAAGAGGAGGTACTCTTGGCGTACACGTCATCGAAGCTTGAGAGTCTTCTGTACCTGAAATTGTGAGGGGGCGAGTCCAGTCTATATGGCTCACCATAAAATTAGTCCTACCTGTCACATATATTTGACTATGCATGCCAAAAGTATATATAATCATGCATGATCATATGAGTACTCATAACATAAATAATTCATAAAGTAAATATGTGTTAAGAGGAAATCATCATGAGAAAATTCATAAATAATCACATGCACCCTCCCTAAAGGCCTCATCTCGCCTATAGGAAATATCCCCGCCTGTAGGCAATGTCCCTGCCTAAAGGTGTATCCCACCCATAGGTGACATCCTCACCCGAATGCGTATTTTGCCGGTAGGCGATGTCCCCGCTTGAAGGCGTATCCTGCCCTCAACTTTATTTTACCATCGTCCTTAAAGGGACATCAAAGCAATTCAACCTTATTTCACTCATGCCTTCAAAGGAATGTCAAAGTGTCTGAAATCTCTATTTCTTTCAAATTACAAATACAAGTATAAACAAGAGCATCCATATCCACATCATAAACTTTAATAAATCCATGTCATTTATAATTGTCAATGCATAACATATTTCCTCACAAGATTTAATTACAATGCATTAATAGACATACAGTTACAAATATCAACATCAATCATTCATATACATTTCCTTTGCAAGTTCAATCCATACAAAGAATGCCTCAATCCAAATATATAAAAAAGTATATTCATTCATTATTTTATTACATCATTAGGAAACAAAATTCAAAAAAAAAAAATTAAACAAGGCAAGGCTAAATCCCTTACATGGAGTCTGAGCTATACTTTTATACTTTATACTCAAAGAGAGATGCCAAGAGCCTCATCATAAACCTATAAATTAATTCTAGCAAGTATAAACACCAATTCAAAATATAAGATATTAATCATTTAACTTTATTCTATTTTGAGGCTAAAATTTGGATCCAAATTTTAGAAAAATTCTGGTATTGATCCATAACTCGAAAATTCATGAAATTTGATACATATCTTTATTCATGTGTTAATATATTAGGATAAGAACTTTAGCCCAAAAATCCATTGTTCAGCCCTTCAAATGTTCACATTAATGACCAAAGGTCAAAATTGTCTAAATTCTAAATAGGTACTGTGTTATGCATTTTAGACTTAGTCAACCATGTCCAAATACTATGAAATTTTTCAGATCATTTTTTCATGTCTAAGCTAAATGTTATAAAAATTTTAGATCAAATTGAGGTCAAACCAAATCAATTTTTTGAACTATCCAGACTTGCTTTGCACTAAACAAAGTGTTGTTCTCATATTTATTTGACCAAACAAACCAATTTTAATGAGCTTGAAACTTTCCACATCAGATTGCTACTATATCAAGAATGTATCACAAAAATTTCATAATTTTAGGAATTGATTTGGTCATTCAAAACTCATAAAAATAGTAACATGCTATAATGCTCTCGTTTTCATAGTCTTCAAATTTCAGATACTGTCTTGGGTGCATTAACATTACCAAACCAATCCAGAAAGTTTTGAAATAATTAAGACACATACTTGGACATCATTTCTTATTACATACTAAAATTCAGATCAGTTGGAGTTTATTTAGTGGCTTAAACAGTCCCAAAATTTCAATAGCAACAAAAAACCACTATAACACTAAGTAAATTCAATTCTATTATCCTTTCCTAAATTTCTTTCTTGAAACTTTTACTTCTATTTCCTTTGCTTGATTTAAACTCATATTTCACTTCATCTATGTCTATAGATTAAGATTATATATTTTTTCTAAAATTAAATCAACCCCAGAAAACTTTTTAGTATTTTTAATTTAGTCCTTGTAATTTACTGTCATACTTTTTCTCTCAAATTGGTCTTCCAAATTAATCCATAATTTCACTTTTAGTCATAAAATTATAATCATCCAAATAGAAGACATACACCCATAGATGGATGACAATTTAATTTAAAAATTAGAAGGTTTGATTCGAATGTGACTTACCCATTGAGATTCAATTCTGATATGTTCTCGACTTTGTCATCTTGTGTACTTTCCAAGTTTGGCTTCTGTTATTTTCCTTCTAGCTATAAACTTGGCCCAAAATCTTCACCCCATCTAATTATAATAACCATTTACCATTCCTGATCAAAACCCCTATATGCACAATGACAAAGAGCTGTCACCGAGAGAGAAATAGAGGAGTCGAGTTTGAAGGAAGGTGTTGGTGATCCCAGCCATGGCGTCGGTAAGAGGGTCAAAAGAAGAGAGGGGAAGGAGTCTCATGGGAAGCAAGTGTCTGGAGAAAAAAATCTGAACAATCGTCCTAATCATCTCTTTCTCTCATTTCGTCCGCCTTTCATATGTGCTGATACTAGTGTGTATTAGAAAAATGGGAGTCCAATTATTGTGCTGTGGTTTCTCCCTTCCTCTTTCGGTTCTCTTTCTCATTCATTTTCTCCTTTTCTTCTTTGTCTTTTCTTCCTTTTTCTTTTGGCTGGATTCATTGCAAATGATAAGAATTAGGAGTAGGAATTCAGATCTAGTGCTTGTTTACATAGGAATCATTGGATTTCAAACCCAACGGTCTAGATTTCAAATAGTATTTCTCTAAAAAAATAACACTAAAATTTGGATTGTTAGATCTGAAATCTAACGATCCCCTGAGTAGACAAGCACCGGATCCAGATTCGAGATACACATTTTTTTTTGTTTGCCACCAAGTTGGCTTTTGCTAGAATAAGAGAAAGCACCTCTTACATTTCTTTTTCTTTCATCAAGGTCCATAACAACTTGGGCTAATTCTATTTTATACCCCAACTAAAATTTATATTTTTTATTTTCTTAAAAATATATATAATTCCCTAAATTGCTAAATTTCAAGTTTAAAGCTATTTGGGAATTATCTCAGAAATCTCGGATATTACAGTGGTGGTTCAATATCAAGAGCAAAATTAAACACTTTCAGGCAGACAATGTCCTTTACGGAGGTGATTTCTCAATTTCCCCATGATTTTGAATGTGATTTAGGGCACTCTAGTATGTAATTCAAAAATGAAATTCCTTTAGTTAGTCAATTAAATTTACTTCGTACTACAAATTTTCTAGATTTAATGGGCCTGCTGGATTCAAAGTTTTCCCCTCAAAATTGTTGATTTTGTTTGTTTGTTTAATTTGAGTGAGTAGGATGATGAATTAAGAGCACAATTTTAATAACCTTAGTAATATTGGTCAAATGTCAACTTTGGAGGTTTTGCTGTATTTGTATTTTATTGGAGCTTAATTACTACATAATTTTATTTTTTTACTTTTTTTTTTCACTCACCCCATAGGAGAGAGAGCTCTTGCTTCTTTGCTTCTTTGCTTCATAGGAGTCATTTCAATTTATGTAATTAACAGCTAAGAGCTTCTTTGCCATTTTTATGTTTTTTTATTATATCCTTGGCTTACCTTTGGCTAATGCTCCACTGCTTCATATGTTAAAAGAAAATTATGTGGATGTATAAATTAAAAAGTTCTTGGAAATTAAAATAGGCTGTTAATTGTGCTTTGGATGCCTTGACATGAATCTTTTGTGGTTTTTCTCGTGGCAATCTGCTTCCTTTCGATTCATTATACAGTTCATGTCAAGTAAACAGAGGGAAGGTTGCATTGGTGACAATGATATTCTATAGCCTGCTAAGTTTTGAGGGCTTATCAAGTACTAAGTTGATTGCTATATTTTATTTTTATCTACATGTCCTCATAGTAGGAAATCATAGATTGGTAGTGTTCATGGAAGTGCTTTTCTAAACAAACAAATAAAAAGGTATAGCTTAAATAAATTCTGCTGATTAGACAATTAAACAAAATTATAGTACTGTCCACCTTTTAAAGTTTTGCATTCTAAGTACAATGACTAAAACTTGAATTAGAAAAGAGCTTGAGCACAATTCAGTTTTCATTTGTAGAAGAATTTCTATTTCTAGTGAAAGATAAATCTATTAAGTTTTATTTGCCTTGAATTTAACGATCTGTTAAAGGAGGTACTCTTGTCAAATGAATAATGGCTATTATATTCATATTTTGTTAGATCACCTTGAAAATTTTTCTTTACTAGAAGTTTAGAATGATTCTTGGGGATATTTCATGGTCATACTATTTAAGGGTTTCGTTGTTAGTTATAGAGGTGGTTAGGTTGCTTTATAGGGTTAGACCTTTTTCCCTTTTCAAAATTGTCTCACCAGATATGTTCGCCATGTTGCTGATTGACTTCATGCCATGCTGTTGCTATCCTCATTTGTTAATAGAATATGTCTTTCAGTTGGAAATTGTTAATTGAGATTGCTTGATACCTACTTCTCTGTCTGTTGCTAAATCCACTAGATGCAAGATGGATGATGGCTGCCAACATGAAAACAATAGACATAAGATGAACTACTATAGAGGAGCACATTCCTTAGTAAATAGAATGCATAAATTTTGGTATGCTTTTCTTTTTTAAGGAAAAAAATTATTATACTTTTTTATTTTATTTTATTTTACTTTTTGCATGCTCTATTATCCATTAAGGCCATGTTTGGAAAAACTTATTTTGAACTTATCTGGCTCATCTTATGGCATAAACGCTTATGCACATGTTTGGGAGAGCTTATAGAAATAGCTTATGATATGCCCAAAAGTTATTTTTAGTTTATTTTCATAAGCTCTCCAGAATAGCTTATGAAAATAAGTTGAGAATAGCTTATATGAAGTTTACCTTCATAAACTCTTTAATTATAAAAATAACTTATATACAAGTGCTTATATGATAAGCGTTTATTGTATAAGCATTAATTAAGCTCTTTACCCAAACAGAATTGGACTGGATTTTAAATGTGCAGTGGAATATAAGTAAATACCCTCTCTATTGGTAATATCACAACTGGTAGCTAGTGGGAAACATTAAAATTCATTTATAAAAGCTATGACTAGGATGTTCTAAGTACAACTCTTGGCTAGGTGTTCCTTCTGCCATTGCAAGAAGTTAAGATTTCATACATGTGTAAATAGAGAAATAAAAAGCCAAAAACTATTAAGGGGCCCCTTTATTGTTTTAGATTTTTTTTAAAACTTTGTGTGGTTCTTCAACATCATCTTATTGACTGGTTGACCAAGTTTAGATTTTTGTCTCTCCTGCTTCCTATCTCATAAATGAAAATGTCATCAAAAGAGTGTTTAAGTTTAGCATAATGTGGTGGTGAGCATGTGCATATCCTTCATGATGAGCATCTGCGAGTTGGGGCTGTGTTATAGATGCAAAATTCATTCCTTAGCCTATGATTTTTTGACAATATTGTAGCTCTAACCTTAGTTCTTCTGGAGTTGCATTTTTCTAATCTCATATGTAATACATAAATTTTAGTTAGGGAATGATATGAAAACATAGGTAAAGAATCCATATGCTTATTTTGAATGTGTTAATGTCTTGGGCTGTCATATATAATTTTGTGTCTTTTCTTGCTTCTTCAAATATTTTATCATCTTTTTACACCTTAGATTACTTTATCATCTTTTTCTCTCTTTTTTGGGACCCTATGGCATTATAAAAAGTATTTACGAGTAGATGACTTTTTCCCTCTCATTTTTCCTTGATAGGATTTGTTCAAACAGTCTAAGTTGGACAGAGACTATCCTTAGCTTGGAGGATCTACCAGGTTCTATATTAGAAAAGTTAAGATTTCATGACATTTTGATGAAAGCACAAAGCAATTCTATTGGTTTCACTTTTGAATTTCTATTAGGTTGTTCCTCTAGGATTGATGATATGATGAAATTTCTTTGAAATGTTCTCTTACTTTGTTTAACTGTTTTTTTCACGTAATTACATCTTGGAAGAAGCTCTTCTTATTGCTGAAGAGCTATATAATACAAAAACAACTCCTTCTAGCCTTTGCTCTTATGCTATCCAAGTTCCTCAATATCTGTTGACCTCAATTTGGTTCTAAATGACCTATTATACATCTTGGACTTTTCATCTTTTGTTTTCACAAGGTGTTACTATCCTAAGGTTACAAAAGGCAATATTGAAATTGAAAGTTTTGAATTTTTTTTTTTTGGGTTTAGAACAATTTTTTGGGTATTCTTTGTATGTTATTGTCACGTCCCAAAAATTAGACATGTGAATTAAATATATATCACCTAGGGTATACCTCTGTGGTATCCCTAAATCTCCTTGAACATTCGTAGTATTCACAATTATGTAAAACATAACTTTTTTTAGAAAAATATTTTTCGTACATACTTAGAAATATTTAACATTTATACATTACAATCTTATCAGCCTAGGTGACCTACTAGATTACAAAGCATTTCTTAATCCTTACCAAATCTATATTTATTTGTTCACCAGAAAAAAGTGGAGTATAACCTTAAAGGCTATTAATCCTCCTCCTTAACCACTGTATCTGAAAAGATAATCATAGAGAGTGTGAGTTAATCAAAACTCGGTGAGTAAATAACTGTACATGAAAATATCACAAGCACAAATACCACATTGCTAATTTAATCAAAATGTATCAATTAATTCAATACATTCAATGTATTTATATGTATAGGCACCAACGTTTTATGTCAATTTTGAAAGTCTTGTGAGTTTATTGTAATATCCCAAGAAATTATATGAATATTTAAAGTCTAATTTGAAGTTTAGTGAAAAATTTAATTACGTGGAAAATTTACCTTTTGAATTAGTGAAGAAAATGAGGGAATAAATTTTAATTTTTAATTTAGAAAATTTTTACAAATTCTCAAGGACTAAAGTGAAAAGAAAAGAAAGTATAGAGGACTTTTGAGAAATGACCAAATAGGAACCCGAGAAGAAGAATAGAGCTTATGGGAATGAATTATGAGTCCGGTACCGAAAGGATGATAGATTTGGGGTTAAAGTAGAGTTTGAGATATTGAGAGGGACTAAAGTGAAATAAAGAAATCTGTGGGGCACCTAGGATTTAGAAACACCTGAGGTGAGATTTTATGAATTTGCTTTTGCTAGTCTTGACTGAGGATCAATTGCAGAGCAAGTAATAATTTCACCCCGGGCGAGTATATAGGTGGCCTCACCTATTTTTTATTCATTTTTCTCCTTTCCTCTCTCTCTCTTCACTTTCTCTCCTCTCTTTCTCACTTCCTTCTCTCTAATTTCTATCTCTACACTCCAACTCTACAACCGGGCTTTGGAGGGTGGATCTCGGGCTACGGGGCGAGCCTCTAGGAGCCAAGCAACGTAGGGAAAGCAAGGAATCGAGGTAGAAATTTCTATTTCTTAAGCTTTTCCCTATTTTCTAGTTTTAAGAGTGTTTGAGGTAAAATCGAGATTCCGGCTTCGTTTCTCGATTAAAATTGGTGATTTTGGTGTCTAAATGCTCCTTAGACATTAAGGGTGAGATCCCATGGAAGAAATCATGAAAAACGGTAAAGATTTAGCCAGATTTGGGCCAAAACTGAGAGAAATTGCGAAGGGGTCGCGATCGTGGCGCCCAGGCTCCATGTGTGGCGCCTAGGTGCCAAGGTGAGATGGGAAGAAGAAGGAATTAGTGCCCAGGCGCCACGTGTGGTGCCTAGGCGCCAGGCATGGGTTGGCGCCCAGGCGCCAGGTGTGCCGGGAAATCTTAGCTTATTTTAAATCGGTCATAACTTCTTCATCCGAACTCCGTTTTAGGCAAACTTTATATCGTTGGAAAGCTCTTTAAGTCTAGTTTCCAATGGTATAAGTTTCATTTGAATATTCATTACCGGTTAGGAGTTATGACTTAAGATGTGAGTAAAGGTCGAGAGTAGTGGTAGAAAATTTCTCTATTTCGTAACCCTGACGGTTTTTGTCTGGTTACAATAGGAATGGTCAAAGTGCAAAGTGGGAGTGCCGAGAGCATGAAATCCAGGTGAGTGGGTTAATATTTGCTATGATTAAATATCTGTTATTGACTTTTTGCATCATAGGGGAAATATGTTGTATATCCAAGTTTGAAGAGGATGATGTGGAACGATGAGGTATAAACAATTGTGGAACGTGTCTGGTAATGTATATAATTATATTTTCTTATTTTTCCATGAATGGAGGTTATATGATGGATTGCGAATGGTATGTGAATTGAGTTGAATAATTGTTCTATATTATGGGTTATGTTGTATACATACTATGTTGCTGGAACCATATTGATTATGTTGTGACTTGAATTGTAAATGACTGAGTTGTGTATGTGGCTCAAGATTATGATTGAGGATGTTTTTATATGTGATTGTGATTGTGTTTGACTGGAAAGGAAAGGCATGGTGGTGCACCCCATGGAGAAATTTATGTAAAGTTATAAGGGTGGAGATTATAAACGGAGTGATAAGGGTGGATGCGGCGGGGGCCTTGGGTAACGATCCAGAGGTATTCTGGACGACCCGATTGGTACAGGAAATGTGTGTGAAATTGATTTCACCGATTGCTGTTGTGAATTTTGAATTATGTTGAAATGTATTTGATTTACTTGGATATTGTTGTGAGGTATTATGAATAATATTATATTATATGATAATCGATTTACGTATGATTGCTGCATGTTATCATTATGATGCATGATATTTTTTTGTCATAGTGTTGTGTTATCTACTCACTGGGCACGTGGTTTGCTCATACCCCTCTTATTGATATTTTTTTTCAGAGTTGACAGCTGAAGGTAAATATCGGAATAAGGAATTATGGATCCTTAGTCCATGATTTCTTTTTCATTTGTTCAGGATAAAGGTATAATAGTTAAGTCTTATTCTAAGTTGTATAAATCTAGAAATCTCTGTAATCGGGTAGGTTCATTCAGTGATGTAATGTGAGTAATTGTAGTATGTATAGAGAACTCGTTTTGGTTGCATGAAAAAGAATTGTATGATTTTTAAGAGAAAGATAGGCTTACGGAGGTGAAATGAAATTCACTTTCCGTGCCGGTCACGTGCTCAAATTTTGGGACGTGACAAGTTGGTATCAGAGCTTTGGGATTAGGTCTCCTACCGATTACAGAGTAAGGTAACCTTAGTGGGATCTCCTCTATCGTGGTGAACCCGGGCACGACTATAGAGAGATGGCTCCACTGAAAGTCCTGTAGGATGTTTTCATTTCCTTTTCCTCCAAGACTTGTCTTTTCTTATGAATTATGTTTTTAGCTTTAGTTTTAGACAGATATGGCTATACTTTTGAACTCGGTAAAGGAAATGTTATTATTTGTTTTGATTCCGTTGCTGTCAGATCAAATTGTATGTATGGGGCTTTATATGTTAAGTTCATGATTGATTTTGTGTGACTGATTTCTTTTATCTTTCTTAATTTTATTATTATTATTTTTGGAGTACCATCCCATAAAAGAAACCACTGGCATTAAAAGCAGAAGGATTATATTGCAAAAAAAAAATTATTCATGCATGAGTAATCTAAAAGCGAGGTGGTCTCGGATTAGGAGGGTTGTACTGTATCATCACCCCTCGACCATTCCTTGGAGTGAGAGACAGAGCAATGTCGCGGAGGGTAGTGTAAATTCCATTCATACAATCAACACTTCTTTGTTGTTGATTGCAGAAGCACTGGGTAGACCAATAGAAGAACCTGTCTATTCTTGAAGTCATTTCTGCATGATTGCGTTTAGTTAACTTCTCCAGGTCTCCTATCATCTTTTTCAGATTTTTGACCTCCTGCTCTAGACAGGCGATTTTGTCTTCCGAGGTATGGCCCGTGCTAGTCTCCTCAGCTTCCTCGATCTTCTTCATTTTCTTCTCCTTCTGCTTCTCTGGAGACCCCTCAAAAGGTCTTTTGCCCTTGTCTTTGCCCAGACTTAAGTTTAAGTCGAGCTCTTCTCTCTTGGCATCCACTGTGAGATCAATGTACTTCCTTGTGGCCATGATTTGGAAAAATTTAGAAATTTATATGGGAGTATGAGAAGAGAGGAATGCTGGGAAGTTGTAGGCTCAGAGATGATTACTCTTTGTGGTGTGGTAACTGAGAACGTTGAGACAGTTTTTATAGAGGAAAAATTTGAACTTAGAGACAAAGAAGATATCTCTTCGCTGCACCCTACACGCTTAACCTATGGATTTCTGCAAGCTGGAAGCTAGAAGTCTAGGGTAGGCATGCACACCAACAACGCGTCGCATTAATGGCAAAACCACGAAAGTCAATATTCGGTGGATTTGCGGTCGATTTACACTTGGTTTTTCCATTTCTCTCGTTGGCATTTTCTGAAATTGAAAGAAGTCGACAATGTAGCCATTAAAGATTGCCTTGGATGATTTTATGATAAACTAAAATATATTTCTATGCTTTCTTGTATTGTTCTTGAAAGCCTTCAATTGAGTATAATATGCATGATTGATTGAATTATACTATGATTATATGTATCTAAATACATATGATATGTATGTATGTTATTCATGCATAGAGAGTGAAGGCTATTTGTTATGGCCAGTAATAATATGTAATGATTCTACATATATTCTGAGAATGAGAAGTCTGAAATTTAAAAGAACTTGAATAGATGAAAATATATAGATAATGATGTATCTCCATGTTTATACATATATGCTCGTAGAGGCAAGTGAAAGGTAAAAAAAAAATTTCTCACTTTATGGAACGCTTGATGTGTAAATGTGAGAAATTTTTATTTTAATATGTATGTTTGAAAATGTGTAAGCTGAGGGCAAAGCCACGGATTAGAAACCTAGATAAGGCTAGTATGAAGCTACCCGTTCATGGAGTAATATCTCGATTTAGGATTATTGGATAAGACAAATACAGAGTTAAGAAGCCATAAATTGAAGCGGCGATTAGTTTAATAATTTGAGCAAGAGTCAAAAGTTAGCCAAAATTTTTGAGGAAATCATTTGTATTAGATTATATTTTGTTATTTTCTGGCATGCTTATCAGAGACCATTGGCATTGCGTCGGATGAGGTCTGTAGGCCATCTTTAGAGTATGATGTAAAGGTTTTGTAGTCCTAAATTTCGTCTATATATAATGGATGCCCCATTACGCTGCTTACTACACTAAGAGTTTATATCTATAAGCTTTCTAGCATCAAACTTCTCCTTCTGTACAACCTTTATAGCTCAGAAAGATATGGCCGGCAATAAATCTTTCAATTTAAACTTTGAGGCTAGCAAGGTAGAGCTAGATCTAAATCTTAGCCTGGAGAATTATAAGAATAAGAGATCTATGGAAGAGTCACCAGAGGCTAAGAAAAGAAAAAGGGATGTAGTAGAGTTAGAGGATGTTAGCACAGTAACATCTTCTAATAATGAGCTTGCGCTTATGAGACAAAAGATGGAGGACTTAGAAAGATTGATAAACCGCCACTTTGAGGAACAGGGGAGATCGATAAATCGTCTCTTTACAGAACAGGAGAAGCTTTTGAACCGTCATTTTAGGGAATTGGCGAATAGAGTTGATAGACATTCGATGTTTACAACTCAAAATTTTCGTGACCAACAAGCGAGATGTATTGACTGTATGAATGGAGTGACTTCTGCACTTCGCCAAATTTCCTAGACGTTTCCTCCCGAAACTCTTTCTAGGCTGCAACGATTAACTTCCTCTTTAAGGTCTGAAGCACCTTCTTCTTCTAGACCTGGAGCATCTTCTGCATTTCAAAAGCCTCCTCGTTCTTAATTTATCCTTTCTTTTGTTTGTACCTAAATCTGATGTTTGATCTAATGTTTACGTATTAAAATTATCTGTTTTGTAAATCAAGTTCAGCTTGTTGCCTGTAACTTATGTATTAGAAATAAAAATTTTCGTATTTGATTTTTTTTTTGTTGAAGCAATTCTTTTACTGAAGAAACTTGAGAAATAAAAATATGTTGAACTTGTTATATTTTGTACTTGATTGTGAAAATTCTAAGAGAGAGAATGAGATATAGATAAAATATCTACATTTGTTTCAATCTTGAGGTAAGTTTTGAATTCGGAGGACCGAATTCTTTTAAGGGGGGAAGAATGTAATATCCCAAGAAATTATATGAATATTTAAAGTCTAATTTGAAGTTTAGTGAAAAATTTAATTACGTAGAAAATTTGCTTTTTGAATTAGTGAAGAAAATGAGGGAATAGAAATTTTAATTTTTAATTTAGGAAATTTTTACAAATTCTCAAGGACTAAAGTGAAAAGAAAATAAAGTATAGAGGACTTTTGAGAAATGACCAAATAGGAACCCGAGAAGAAGAATAGAGCTTATGGGAACGAATTATGAGTCCGGTACCGAAAGGATGATAGATTTGGGGTTAAAGTGGAGTTTGAGATATTGAGAGGGACTAAAGTGAAATAAAGAAATCTGTGGGGCACCTAGGATTTAGAAACACCTGAGGTGAGATTTTATGAATTTGCTTTTGCTAGTCTTGACTGAGGGTCAATTGCAGAGCAAGTGATAATTTCACCCCGGGCGAGTATATAGGTGACCTCACCTATTTTTTATTCATTTTTCTCCTTTCCTCTCTCTCTCTTCACTTTCTCTCCTCTCTTTCTCTCTTCCTTCTCTCTAATTTCTATCTCTACACTCCAACTCTACAACTGGGCTTTGGAGGGTGGATCTCGGGCTACGGGGCGAGCCTCTAGGAGCCAAGCAACGTAGGGAAAGCAAGGAATCGAGGTAGAAATTTCTATTTCTTAAACTTTTTCCTATTTTCTAGTTTTAAGAGTGTTTGAGGTAAAATCGAGATTCCGGCTTCGTTTCTCGATTAAAATTGGTGATTTTGGTGTCTAAATGCTCCTTAGACATTAAGGGTGAGATCCCATGGAAGAAATCATGAAAAACGGTGAAGATTTAGCCAGATTTGGGCCAAAACCGAGAGAAATCGCGAAGGGGTCGCGATCGTGGCGCCTAGGCGCCAAGGTGAGATGGGAAGAAGAAGGAATTAGCGCCCAAGTGCCACGTGTGGTGCCTAGGCGCCAGGCATGGGTTGGCGCCCAGGCGCCAGGTGTGCCGGGAAATCTTAGCTTATTTTAAATCGGTCATAACTTCTTCATCCGAACTCTGTTTTGGGAAAACTTTATATCGTTGGAAAGCTCTTTAAGTCTAGTTTCCAATGGTATAAGTTTCATTTGAATATTCATTATTGGTTAGGAGTTATGACTTAAGATGTGAGTAAAGGTCGAGAGTAGTGGTAGAAAATTTCTCTATTTCGTAACCCTGACGGTTTTTGTCTGGTTACAATAGGAATGGTCAAAGTGCAAAGTGGGAGTGCCGAGAGCGTGAAATCCAGGTGAGTGGGTTAATATTTGCTATGATTAAATATCTGTTATTGACTTTTTGCATCATAGTGGAAATATGTTGTATATCCAAGTTTGAAGAGGATGATGTGGAACGATGAGGCATAAACAATTGTGGAATGTGTCTGGTAATGTATATAATTATATTTTCTTATTTTCCCATGAATGAAGGTTATATGATGGATTGTGAATGGTATGTGAATTGAGTTGAATAATTGTTCTATATTATGGGTTATGTTGTATACATGCTATGTTGCTGGAATCATATTGATTATGTTGTGACTTGAATTGTAAATGACTGAGTTGTGTATGTGGCTCAAGATTATGATTGAAGATGTTTTTATATGTGATTGTGATTGTGTTTGACTGGAAAGGAAAGGCATGGTAGTGCACCCCATGGAGAAATTTATGTGAAGTTATAAGGGTGGAGATTATAAACGGAGCGATAAGGGTAGATGCGGCGGGGGCCGCGGGCAACGATCCAGAGGTATTCTGGACGACCCGGTTGGTACGGGAAATGTGTGTGAAATTGATTTCACCGATTGCTGTTGTGAATTTTGAATTATGTTGAAATGTATTTGATTTACTTGGATATTGTTGTGAGGTATTTTGAATAATATTATATTATATGATGATCGATTTACGTATGATTGTTGCATGTTATCATTATGATGCATGATATTTTTTTGTCATAGTGTTGTGTTATCTACTCACTGGGCACGTGGTTTTCTCATACCCCTCTTATTGATATTTTTTTTCAGAGTTGACAGCTGAAGGTAAATATCGAAATAAGGAATTATGGATCCTTAGTCCATGATTTCTTTTTCATTTGTTCAGGATAAAGGTATAATAGTTAAGTCTTATTCTAAGTTGTATAAATCTAGAAATCTCTGTAATCAGGTAGGTTCATTCAGTGATGTAATGTGAGTAATTGTAGTATGTATAGAGAACTCGTTTTGGTTGCATGAAAAAGAATTGTATGATTTTTAAGAGAAAGATAAGCTTACGGAGGTGAAATGAAATTCACTTTCCGTGCCGGTCACGTGCTCAAATTTTGGGACGTGACATTTATGTTCTCACAACCATATTAAGCCCGAAAATCTATTGGTGCTCAATAGGTTTATGCTCCCCAATGTTCATCCATAGGAATATTTATCCATGGATTTACTAATTGGTATATTCAGGTCTGTTGGGTGATCAATTCCTCACCTTATTCAGGTCTGTTGGGTGATCAATCCCTCACCTTATTTAGGTCTATTGGGTGATCAATCTCTCACCTTATTCAGGTCTGTTAGGTGATCAATCCCTCACCTTATTCATGCATCAAACATAATCACAATCATGACATATAATCATATTCTCACAAAATGTTCCAAGTTATTCAAAGAACTACCACATCTAGTTATTTAGTCAACTAAAGAAATTAATTCACATAAGGTAATAAAATAATTCCCAATGATATTGTGATTTTTCTCAACTTGAATATACACTGGTAATCTTCTCAATTTCACAAATAATGCAAATGAGATTTATATTGTGCTTTAACTAATTTAGTAAATTAATTTTGTAAGGTTACCCACTCACCTTGACGTTGCCCAAATTTACCTTGAACCTTTTCGAAGATGTGTAAGATAATAGAAGGTAATTTCCTTTATTCCAATCTAGTCACAACATCTCAAAAGATGTGGAAGATGCATCAAAGAATCCATCCCTATAAGATAATCATGCAAAAATATGTCAAGATCACAAAATAGGAAAATTTCCTATTATAATTCTAACCTTTAATTACTTTTCTAGACATAACTCTCAAATGGTAAGGAATTTTCAAATAAAACTTATTTTATTTGAAGATAGACTCAAAGAGCTTTCAAAGATACCTTATTTACTAAAAACGGAGTCCGGATGAAAGAGATATAGCCATTTTAAAATTGATACTACAGTACCTGTTTGCTACAGTACCCCGGATCTGGAAATTTTATGAATGCTACAGTACTGCTGCAGTAAATCCGCTATTTTCCTCTTAGGTTTTCATGATTTTGAGGTCAAATCTTCACCACTTCTCTTCATTTCTTCCATGGATTTTCATCCTTAGTGTCTAAAGAGTGTTTTAACACCAAAACCCCCAATTTTTACTAACAATCCAAGCTCCAATCTCAAATTTTTATTAAGAACGCTAACTTTTTTTAAATATCTAAATTCTATGAAATTTTCCTAGTTTTCTCTAAATGTCTTGTTCCAATAACATCATAAATCACCCAGGAATGTTTTAGATTAACACCCATACTTAAATTTATCCATAGAAACATTCTACAAAAATTTTTCAAATTGATAACCTAGAATTTGGTCTTGTAAAAGGAAGAAGAAGAAGAAGAAGAATATCAACTTACCAATTCTCCTAGCTTTCAAGGCTTCCTTCTTTGAGCTACTGGAATCAATGGATGTGGAGTGGAAAGTTTGAGAGTGCTTGGCTAGAAGAGAGTGAGAGAGTTACGGGAGAAGGAGAGAAAAAAGAATAAGAGAGAAAGTTGAGTGTTTAAGTATGTATGTGTGGACCCTACTAATTTTTTTTTCAATTTGGTCCATTTGGCAACCATCTTAACTAGGACTTGCAAGGGAATTGAAAAAGCTTGATTATACTTAGGGCACCCAATATACTCCCACAATATACACCTCATCACATCCTATTTTTATTAAAACTCCAAAACCCCATACTTGTTCACTGTAGTCCCTCTCGATGTCTCAGACTCCACTTTAACCTCGAATCCATCATCGCTTCGGTACCAGACTCATAATTCATTCTCATAAGCTCTATTCTTCCTCTCGGGTTCCTATTTGGTCATTTCTCAAAAGTACTCCATATTTTCTTTTCTTTTCACTTTAGTCCTTGAGAATTTGTAGAAATTTCCCAAATTAAAATTTTGAAATTTCTATTTCCAAATTTTCTTCACTGATTCAAAAAGAACATTTTCCATGTAATTAAATTTTTCAATAAACTTCAAAATAGATTTTAAATATTCATATAAATTCTTGAGATATTACAGTTATGCATGCTAAGAATAATCCAAGTCTTTCATAATTTTTTTTTTGGGATTTATTAATGGGAGGTACATGTAAGTAAACGATTGGATTATAATTTAATCATGTGGAGGTTCATAAGTTCTTATTTTGCTTTCTTCTACTCTTCAATTTTAATTTATCCTTTTAACGATGCAAGAAAAAAATAATTAATTAGAAATCCTTTATAATTTATTTTCTTATTACATAAAATGATTAATCTTATATAAAATTGTATTAACAAATTAACTAGATATAAAAACTAGTGCATCACACCAGTGTGATACTAGTTTACTAAATATAAGACACGAAAATAAATTATAAGAGCCAAATTCAAGTTTTAGTAAAATTACAGAGATCAAATGTATAGTTTTACTAAAATATACTTTAAAAGTGGCTTTTACCGCTTCCAAAATGAAAGAGTCTTTCTTATACATATTGCAGCAATAATGACAGTAATTGTAATAATCTTTGTTTTTATCTTCCTAACTTATATAAAAAATACTTGAAATTTTTATTTAATTTTTGTGGAGTTATCACTTTTTATATTTATTTGGTCGTTTGTATTGATATCTTTGACTAATTTGTGTCAATTCATCTTATCTTATCAAAATTATAATTATTTAAAGTTAATTTATAAACATGTAGTTGAATAATAGATTTAATTAGTTGATTAAAATATAATTGAAACTATGACTAATTAATATAGGGGCCAAATTACAATGGATAAAACATCAGGGACCAAGTTTTCAATGATAAAAAATTATAAAAACCAAAAGCGGATATATACCTGTTTTAACTCACAAAACAAGACATTCACCAACCAAGCTAACTATAGGCTATAGAGCCCTATATATTCAAAGTGATGAAGTAATTGGAAAAATAAACTACCTGCTTGATATTTCCTAAATTTTCCATACACCTGAGAATAAGTTTGACGCCATACACGTTCGAATCATCTGAATTCTCTTCTGTGCAATTCAGTGTTCAAAGGCGTGGAATAAATGAGAAGGAAAGAATGGATCCCCAACTATTTGTACACAGCGAAGAGAGAGAGAGAGAGAGAGTTATGCGCCTTTTAATCATGATTTTATAAGTTAAAAGTATTGTAGAAAATTACAATTATAACGACTTAAAATTATAATTAAAAAGGTGCAGTGCACGAGACAATATTCCAAATATTCTGTCTTAATACTGAAGGATTTGGATTGATCTAAATAACAATCTTAAGATCGGTGTAGATACAGACTATAGCATATTAAAAAACATGATATAAAAGAGATGAATAGAATGTGTACCTGGCATTATCGCGATATCCATCTCGAACAATAGAACAGAGGAAATTTTTAAATTCTGTGAGAGTGGTACTACTCTCTATCTGATAAGTATTCTATCTAGGGTTAGACTGATTAATGGGAAGCCAGTTATTTATTATCAGATAAGAGTAGGGACTTCTCAACATGCTATGGGATTGGCCCAACCCATCACGGGCCACTCACAATATAAAAGCCCAGTTATAATATTTATATATTAAAGGCTATATATTAGAATAATATAGTTAATATGTTAATGATATTTAATAATTGATTAATGCTAATCCAAAATAAGATATATATATTATATTAAAATTCAACAATTCTCCCACTTGGATAGCAATAGTCAATTATTAAAATGCAACAATCATTAAGGCTAAAATACCAACTATATTTATAGCACATGTCAAGAAAGATAAGCTTTAACGATGCAGAAATAATATCCGATAGGAAAGTAGATCATACATAGTAAAAGCACATATTTCATATAAAGAATAATGAATATGGATAAGCATAATTAATTAAGAGAAATATGCAATCCAAGAATAGTCCAAGCATATGAAAATGCTACAAGAGATATGATAACAAAAAGTGACGTCATCTCATACATATCTCATAAGAATAACAATCAAGTAGATGTAAAATTTCAGACTCCCACTAACCCAAAACATCAAAAGACTTAACTAATCCCATATGGGTTACATGATTCTGAAAAGCTTTAACAGTTAAGCCTTTAGTTAGTGGATCCGCTAACATGTTCTCTGTAGCAAGATGCTCAATACGAATCTGAAACTCCAGAATTTTCTCTCTAACAAACAGATATTTGATATCAAAGTGCTTTGATCGAGAAGAGCTTATGTTGTTTTGAGAGAAATGAACAGCAGCAGTGTTGTTGCAATATATCACAAGTGGCCTAGAAATGCTTTCAACAATGTGAAAACTAGAGATTAAGTTTTTCAGCCACATGGCTTGAGAAGTATCCTCATAGCAAGCGACATACTCTGCCTCCATGGTAGAAGTAGCTGTAAGAGTCTATTTAACACTCTTCCAAGAGATAGCTCCTTCTGCCATCATAAAAATAGAGCCAGAAGTAGACTTTCGGTCGTCAGGGCAACCTGCAAAATCAGAATCAGAATAACCAATGACCTGAAGTTGATCAGACTTCTTATAGGTCAACATGTAATCCTTGGTTCCCTGCAAATATCTCATGACCTTCTTCACAGCTTTCCAATTGCCCAAACTTGAGTTGCTCAAGTATCTCCCTAAAGCATTAACAGCAAAAGCGATATCGGGACGAGTACAAACTTGAGCATACATTAAACTGCCAACAACGGAAGCATATGAGACCTTTCTCATTTTAGATTTCTCTGAATCATTTTGAGGACATAGAGATTTAGATAGTTTTTCACATTTCTGAACAAGTGTAGCACATGGGGAGCAAGAATGTATGTTAAACTACTTGAGGATCTTTTCAATATATCCTCTCTGGGACAATCCAAGAATGCCACGTGACCTATCACGGTAAATCTGGATGCCTAGAACAACTGAAGCATCACCAAGGTCCTTCATATCAAAGTGGCTATTTAACATCAATTTTGTCTCAGTCAAAAGATTAACACAACTGCTTGCAAGCAGAATATCTTCGACATATAAAACAAGAATTATAAAATTGCTCGCACTAGTCTTCAAGTAAATGCACTGATCTGAAGCATTCTCCTTGAAGCCAAAAGAAGTGACAACACGATCAAACTTCAAGTACCATTGCCTGGATGCCTGCTTTAGTCCATAAATGGACTTTTTAAGTTTGCAAACCAAATGCTCTTTACCTGGTTCAATGAAACCATCAGCCTAAACTATGTAGACATCCTCCGCTAGATCTCCATTCAGAAAGGCTATCTTCACGTCCATCTGGTAAAGTTCTAAGTCAAAGTGAGCTACTAAAGACATAACAACTCGAAATGCATCTTTCGTAGAAACTGGTGCGAATGTCTCCTTATAATCGATGCCTTGCTTTTGACTATAGCCTTTCGCTACTAGTCTAGTCTTATATCTCTCAACTTTCCATCTGGACTACGCTTGGTCTTAAAGACCCATTTGCACCCAATTGGTTTGCAACCATCTGGCAATTCCACAAGATCCCAAACACTATTATGAGACATGAAAGCTAATTCATCATGCATGACATTCAGCCAATCAGAAGCATGAGAGCTAGAGATAGCCTCCTGAAAAGTGATAGGATTGTCATCATTATGGAGATCAAACTCATGCTCCTGAAGATACACCACATAATCAACTGGTATAGAAGGCTTGCGTACTCTCTAAGATCTTCTCAATAAAGGTTCTTCTGCAATGTCATTTGGCGGTGCCACTATATCTTGTAGTGCCATTACACCTGTTTCAGCAGTATCATCAATTTCCTGTTCAATAACTAGTGGTGCCACTACATGATGTCCTCCTTAAAGTGTCTGATCATCATCATGAGCCACAATATTCATAGGAAGTAAAACAGGTGATGCAGGAGCTGTGGTCCGATCTTCCTTGAGAGTGATTGGTCATGATGTATGACTCCCACTATCCAAATCATCCTCAAAGAATATCGCTCTATCAGACTCAATGACTCGCGTAAAATGAGAAGGGCAATAGAATCTGCAACCTCTAGAGCCTACGCAGTAGCCGATGAAGAAACCACTAACAGTTTTAAGATCAAGCTTCTTCAATTGAGGATTATATGGTCTAACCTCTGCTTTACAACCCCACACATGAAAGTGTTTCAAACTCGGCTTCCTTCCACTCATCAGTTCGTAAAGAGTTTTCAGTACAGATTTGCTAGGTACTTGATTAAGAATGTACACAGCTGTCTTTAAGGCATTTCCCCAAAGAAAAACTGGTAACGATGAATGACTCATCATGCATCTCACCATATCCATGAGTGTCCGATTACGTCTCTCTGCAACTCCATTCTGCTTAGGAGTACTAGGCATAGTGTATTGAGCTTCAATCCCACATTCATCGAGAAATTTGGCGAACGTTCCTAGATTTCTCCCAGTCTCATTGTATCTGCCATAATACTCACCTCCTCTGTCGGACCTCACACATTTAATCTTCTTTCCAGTCTTTAATTCAATAGCAGCATTGAAGGATCTGAAGGCATCCAAGGAACTGGATTTTTCTTGGAGGAGATCTATCCAACCAAATCTCGAGAAGTCATCTATGAAGGTAATGAAGTACCTATATCCACCCATAGCAGTGGGTGTAATAGGTCCACATATGTCCGTGTGAATCAACTACAACACATCATCACACCTATTTGCTCCTTTCTTCCTAGTTTTGGCAGTGAGTTTGCCTTTAATGTAATCGACGCAAGTGTCAAAATCAGAGAAATTGAGATCATAAAGAATACCTTCCTTAATCAGTTTTTCAATCCGAGGCCTAGAAATGTGCCCCAAGCGTCTATGCCATAGCATAGAAGAACTTTCATCAGTCCTATTACGCTTATTTCCAACAACAGAGTTAACAGACATATCATTCAAATTCAACATGTAAAGCCTATCACATAACACTCCCAAACCGACAGTAACAAAATTAAAACGAATAACAACATTTCCATTACTGAATTCAAAAGTGTAGCCATATTTATTCAAAGCTGAAATTGAAATCAAATTCCTTCCCATAGAAGGTACATAAACAGCGTCTTTTAACAATAAAGTATGTCCAGAAGGTAAAAGCAATGTAACTACTCCTATTTCTTCCACGGATACTCTAGCTCCATCTCCCACAATGATATTGGATTCAGCATCACTTGGCTTCCTCAGGCTTGTGAACCCCTGTAAAGAATTCACAACATGAATGGTTGCACTTGAGTCAAACCACCAAGTATTGGGAGCAACATCAATCATATTTGATTCATAACAAGCCAAAGCTAGGAGTGTACCTTGCTTCTCAAGTTTCCTCTTGAGAGTATAACAGTCATCCACCTTGTGGCCATACTTCTTACAATACTTGCAGTTTCCTTTGAAAAAATTCTTCTTAGGCTCTAAGTGTTAAGAAACTTTTTCCCATTTCTTTTTGTCACTTTGAAACTTTCCTTTGTGACCTTTCCTGTCACATCCCAAAAATTGAGCATGTGAAAAGATACTACTCATTTGATATAATTCTCAAACATACGTTATATACATATATTCTGTAAGGTTTTACATTCAACCTTAATCATTCATTCCACACTACAGAATTATATTCATCTGATAAGCAAATATAGACATACATAATCTGATATTTCTATCTCATCGCAAGCCTAGGAGACCTATAGAAAGTACAGAGCGTTTCTAATATCCACATTAATAAGTACTGGTGTCCCACCAGACAGAAATAGAGAATAATCCCAAGGGGCTTCTAATCTTCAAATAGATTCTCTTCTTCTCTGTTTTCTGTATCTGAAAAAAATAATCATAGGGAGTGTGAGTTTATTTAAAAACTCAGTAAGTAAATAACTGTACTATATAAAATATCAAAAGTACAAATACCACATTTACTCATATAATTAATTGTCTTATACATCGAGTAGTATGGGACTCTAACCCTTTCAAACTCATGAATAAGATTTCATAGATATACACCGAGTAGTATGGGACTCTAACCCTTTCAAACTCGTGAATAAGATCTCATAGGTATACACCGAGTAGTATGGGACTTTAACCCTTTCAACTCGTGTATAGATTTCATAGATACGCACTGAGTAGTATGGGACTCTAACCCTTTCAAACTCGTGTATAAGATTTCTTAGATATACACCGAGTAGTATGGGACTTTAACCCTTTCACACTCGTGTATTAGATCCCGTAGATCTTTACTCATTAATAAGATAGTGAGAATTCATCACATAGTACAATTGTCATGAAATAAATAATTTCTACATACTCTTATTTCTATTGATCATCATATACTCCCATATGAAAAATTAATTGCTTATTATCCAAATAATATTGTAAATGGGACTTATATTGTACTTTGACTAGTAATATCAAATTAGCTGAGCAAGGTTATTCACTCACCTTGATGTTTGTCCAAGTTTACCTTGTTCCACACTAGAATTTGTGTAGGAAAATTTCCTAATAAAATATATTACAAGGAATCATAAGAAAGGAAACAAAATCACGAAAATACGTAAAATTTTCTGACTGCTACAGTAACGGGTTGCTACAGTACGGTTTGCTACAGTGTCGGTTCGCTACAGGCCGACACTACAGTACTGCTACAGTACCCGAAGAAAATTTTCCAGATTTTGTTTCGAAATTTCTGGTCGCTACAGTAACTCGGTTTTTGCAAAAATTTCTAACAATTTCATCCTTTCCTTTCTTGTTTCAAAATCAGAATTTCAACTCTTTTAACCGATTATAACTCAAATATAACTTCTAAAACAACTGAGATTCATGAATTATCATCAAAATCTTCAAGAACAAAACCTCCTCTGATCTTCTACATAAACTGAAATTTAAGGAAAATAATCGGATTAAAGCTTACCTTTGATCCTTACAAAGCTTTTGAACCGAACAAATAATCGAACTTCTGAAGATCAAGGAAAGGATTTGAGAAGAGGATGAAGAAAGGAGAGAGAAAACGAATATCAGTTTCGGTTGCGTGAAAAAAAATGAGGGGGTACTATTGAAACTTTATATTAAATATTTCTAATGGGTTATTCAATAACCCATGGGTATCCATAACCCAACATCCAAACCCATCCAGTCAATTTACAATAAATGGACTAATTGACCATTCTGAAACCACTTTTCCATGAATTTCACCATCCTTAGAATATATCCCTCATTGTGCAAATATTTAGTCCAGTCATTTAACTCAATTTTCATAAATAATATTCAAAGAGAACAATTAAATATGAAAATTAAAAATGACCCAAATAAATAACTAAAGTAACGTTGTAGAATTCTAAAATACTCTTAAGCGAATTATATTCTGAAATTAAAGGGTATTACATTTCCTTTTCTCAGACTTAGCACCAGAAGAAGCAGCAGCAAACTGAACACTGTGTGCTTTCCTTTTCTTTATAGAATCCTCTTCTTGAGAGACAATGGCAATCATTTCATCAATCGTCCATTCAGTTTTTTGAGTATTATAGGAGGTATTCAGAACATCAAACTGAGAAGGGAGTGACTCCATAACTTGCCAGATTAGATAACTCTCACCAAGATCAACCTTGAGAGACTTCAACTTATTAAAATAGTGGACTAGCTTCATAATGTGCTCACGAACTCCACTAATACCATCATATTTAGTCTTCTCAATCAGAGAGAGATACTGGCCCTTCTGAGCTTTATCAAAAGTGGTGAATTTCTCACCAACGGACTTCAGAAAATCCTTAGCATTCTTGCTCTCTGGAATACTCTATCTAATAGACTTCTCCATAGTGTATTTCATTACCATGAGACACACCCTGTTTGAGTGCTCCCATTTTTCACGAGAAGCCCTTTCAGCAACAATGGACTCAGCAGTAAGAGCCGGAGGCTCTTATTCTCTCAAAGCCAAGTCCATATTAGTGATGGCCAAATACAAATCCAGAGATTCTTTCCAGTCCTCAAAATTGGTCCCATTTAGTGTCTTGACAGAAGTCAATTGCATAGGCAGGGAGGCTGGCATTAAAACAACAAAAGAAAACATTTAATATGCATAATGTCATTATGCTATAAGAGAATTAAATGTTTATATATGCACAGCCAATTAAGCTTGTTAAAGAGAATTTCTTATCTACCTGGTCCTGCCTAAGGGTCCCAAACCAAAATAAACAAAAAATATAATAATACAATGCTTAGACCTCATATCATCAAAGAAATTTTGAATGCCGATAGGGTATTCAAAAATAATTGATAGAAGTTTAGATTAACATGGTATTGTATAAGAAATTACATTAATAATAATATACCGATAGGATATAATTATTATTAATGCAATGAATTAGACTAATAGTAATGATTAAAAAATAGAATAAAATAACTAAAATTTTAATAATTTAATTGAAGATTTTGCATAACTATGCCCACGATAGGTGAGTTCACAATCATACAAAACATAAAGCAATTATATTCGACAGAATAAATAATGATTAATGAGAAAAAAGGATAAATAAATAAATAAATGAAAAATAAAAAAATAAAAAAAGAATAATTTACATATGGACTGAAATTAATTCCATCACCAGGATATTTCAATGGAGAGAGTACGACATACCTATATGTCACTAATAGAATGAGGAATATCAAAAAAAATTTCAGTCACAAAATTCGAGAGTACGATAATTAAAATAGTAAAATAGTCTCGGATTAACTGAAATAAAATACTTAGGGGTCTCAAAAAATTTTCAAAAAAATTACCAAAATTCAATTATTTAATTTTTCAGAAAAAATTAAAAAAAATTTGGGCCCTAGAAGTCGGCCCATGCGCCCACACGTGCCTAGCCAGTGCGTGGGCTTCGCCTGGGCTGGTCTTCTTCCTCACCCGACTACCCTGTACCGGGTCGCGCGACCCACGAGCGCGACCCGGTTCGTTCTCCCTTATTTGGCCATGAAAAACCAAGATTTTTGAGGGGTTTTGTTCGGAATCCCATATATAATTGAACCCCTCAATCAATTTTTCAAATAAATGGCTAGGTTTTAAATCAAAAGTTTCGAAATATAGAAGGCAAAACGATTTTTTTAAAAAAAAAACTTCCTATCTCCCAAAAGCGTCAATGGAAGTCCCTCAGTTTTGGATATGTTGTTCGAATAACAGTGTAAAATAGAAACCCCAAAACAATTTCGAAAGATATAAGTTGTTTTGAGAGAAATCGAAATCGAAAAAAATTTGAGGAAAAACGAAAACGAAAAAATTGTTTGATCTCCCTAAAATGTTGTTCATACTGTCTGATTTTCACTTATGTGATTTGCATAAATGTGTTAAATCGAAGCCCTAAAACAATTTCAAGATTAACCTAACAAATTAGGGCAAACGAAATTTGTTTTAAAATTATGGTTTAGGGAATTGCAAAAATCAGAAAAAAAAAATAACTAATTAATAGTCATAGTATGTACCTATAACCTAGCTCTGATACCATTGAAGGATTTGGATTAAATTAAATAACAATCCTAAGATCGGTGTAGATACAGACTATAACATATTAAATAACATGATATAAAAGAGATGAATAGAATGTGTACCTGGCATTATCGCGGTATCCATCTCGAACAACAGAACAGAGGGAATTTTTTAATTCTGTGAGAGTGGTACTACTCTCTATTTGATAAGTATTCTATCTAGGGTTAGACTGATTAATGGGAAGCCAATTATTTATTATTAGATGAGAGCAGAGACTTCTCAACAGGTTATGTGATTGGCCCAACACATCACGGACTACTCACAATATAAAAACCCAATTATAATATTCATATATTAAAGGCTATATATTAGAATAATATAATTAATATGTTAATGATATTTAATAATTGATTAATGCTAATCCAAAATATGATATATATATATATATATATATATATTATATTAAAATTCAACAAATACTCCTTTGAATTGCTTTATTTATAGATTAAGAAATCACAATACTATTTTGTTTTTAAACATAAGCTCAAACGAAGTCTCTATTACATATTTAATGATATGAAATCAATTTCAAATATGTTAAATTTCAAAACATTTGGAAAACGAAAGCCACTAGCCAGTGGAGCCACGTGGCAGGAATCGGCACTCAAATGCTGCATTTAAATTTCCTAATCAAATTTGAAGCCTTTCTTCAATATTAACGAGAAACTCACCCTTCATTTTGGTCGTCAAGAAGGATATAAACTCCGGCTCCACCCCCTCTGTTCCCGTCCGAACC
Source organism: Biancaea sappan (assembly GCA_037074585.1). Lineage (NCBI taxonomy): Eukaryota > Viridiplantae > Streptophyta > Magnoliopsida > Fabales > Fabaceae > Biancaea > Biancaea sappan. The sequence goes on along the minus strand of CM073496.1, from coordinate 46,971,656 downwards.
ACCCTGAACCCCCTCATGATTCTACCCACCACCCTCTCTCTCTAGCCATATCTCCGGACGATACTGTGCCCAATCCCCACCCCACAGCTCCTCCCTTCTTCCCATTGCGTACACGTGATATGTTATCCTCATCCCCCTTTTCACTCTCGTTCCTTCCGGCAATACTTCGTCCTCCACTGCTTCTTTCGAGTCTATTGGCACCGGTGGATACAGCCTCATACTCTCACTCAATGCTGCGTGCGTACTTCATCGTATGCAGGGCCTTCCGACTTCTCTCTTATCTCCTCCACAATCTTGTTCTCCACCTCTGGGTTCTTTGAAAGAAGCCAGAAAAACCACGTAAGAACTGCCGAAGTTGTATCCTTACCGGCTAGTGTGAAGCTTATAACGATATCCGTGACGAAGTCTTCGTCGGAATGCCCTGAACTCAAGAATTGTGATAGCATATCCGCTAATTCAAGCGAAGCCTTTTCACTAAGTTCGAGTTTCTTCTCTCTCACTACTTTCTTAGCGAATTAGCGCACTTCAGAAACTGCCATTTGTAGCCGCTTTTCGGATCCCAAGTTCAATTGCTTCTTTATTTTCCAGATTATAGGTAACGGGTAATTGGACCTGTTGCTGCCGATCTCTTTGGCTTCTTCAAAAGCCTACGCGAACTTCAAAAACACATAACTAGAAGAAAATGAACAACATAACAGAGACATCATCTCCACCACTGAAAACGTCCTGAACCAGCAAACGGAAAACAGGGTAGAACAGAGTGGTTCAAAACATAGGCAACAGCTTACCGGAAAACAGAGTGATTCGGACTACTGTATTGAAATAAAATTGAGGTCAGCTCTGGAAATTCCCAGGTCCAACACGATGGACGGTTGAAGAAGCTCCAATTTGATGCGATAGGCTAACGAGATTCACGACAACGTTTTAACGGCCAACGTGGTTCACGGCATTCACTCAATGTGGTTCACGGCGTTCACTCAACGCCATTCCAAACATTTCAAATCTTATTAGCGCATTCAGGACGTAACCACATTCAGTGACTCATCCATTTTCTAAGTTACATAACATAAAGAATAAGTTATTTATTCCCTGAATTAATATTAATATATCCTAAATGTAATAGGATTAAAAATTATTTTTAATTATTTTATTTATTTTTTATTATATTATTATATATGATGCTTATTTAATTTATTTTCATCAATGTTTATTATAATCATATTCTCATAATTATTTTTTATATTAACATTGATATTCCAACTAAACAATATAATGTCCATGCTTAACTGAATAAAATTTTAGACATCATTATTTTATTCCATCAAAAATTATTTTCATTCCCCAGTACATCCAAAATTTTTTCATCCAATTATCAAAGAGGACAAAATAATTAAAAAGGAATTTTAAAATTTTTTTTAATTTTCTTATAACCCTGTTGCATTTAAAACATGTTAATTCAGGGAATAAATAACTTATTCTTTCAGTATATTATGTGACTTAAAAAATAGCTAAGTCTCTGAATTCGAATTCATGCAGGACCTCTCGATCAGGGAAACAAAATTTTCATTTGCTTTCTTGAATCTAATGGCAACTCTTATAAATTAATTTTAATTTGTTGCTCATTTAATAATAATATCTTCTTCAAAAATCTTTCCATTACAAAAAAATCTTTTTTCTTCAAAATTTTAATTACATAATTAATTAACCAATTTGATAGAATTAAACCTATGTACAAAAATCTAAATTTTAAGCTTCTATAATGAAGTTCCTAACAATAGAATAAAAAATTAACCATCATAAAAAAAATATTTTAAGATTGGGGTTAGAAATTTTTAAGAGTAGGGGTCAAAAATTAAAATAAAGGGGGGCAAAATTAAAAAATAAAAATTTTATATGTAAATTTTAAATTTTTAAGGGGTGCAGGTGCACCCACTGAAAGCAATGTGACTCCGCCACTATACTCATTGTGATTTTCGGCCTCCAGCATGTGTTTACAGAAGTTCACTGTAGAACCAAACAAGCACTAACTTATCCAATCAAGGTCATGTTTGGATAGACTTATTAAAAATAAAAAGTATTTTTTATATAGAACCTTTTGTAAGGAGACTTTTTAGTGATACACATATTATCTTATGTATGAATTTTTTAATATAAAATTATTTTAGAATAAGGAAAATTGTTTGAATGCAGAATTATAAAAGCACTTATGGCTAATGAATATTTAGGAAAAAGGACATATTAAAAATAGTTTTACAAATAAAAGTGTTCAATTTCATCATTCTTATTATGAACCTAAGGATGGTGTTTAGAAATTATTCATTAATCCAGTTTGTATCTAATATAAAATTTTCTATTTGTATCTAATATAAAATTTTCTAAACTATCTCTTTGCAAATTGTCCCTTCATATAGATTGGATTTCAACAAGAAATAAATGTGGTAGTGGATTGGAATTCAATAATACGGAATCTAAGATAGTGTAAGAATTATAATTGGCCAGTGGGGTTGGGAATACCCTTCCCCCTTCTTTTATTCAATTGGGTTATGAATGAAGGACTTGCTTTGGAACACTAGATAAGGAGTATTGGATATTTTTTAAAATAATAAAAAGTATATAGAAGCAAATAATTACTTAACACTGTCAATTAATTGTCATTAATGTCTCACTTACATTTTTAATATGCCAAGTTTCTTAAAATTTAATAATAAATATTAGTTACCCTTATTTCGTTATTTTATAATGGTAATAGTAATAAAAAGTTGCATTATTTCCAACGTCATCAGTCTTGTTGTACAATGTATTGATTACAAAAATAAAAAGCTTTAAAATAAACTCTAGACAATTAAAAAATAAAACAAAGGTCATGATTTGAAGATTTTAAAAAACAATTGTTTTAAAACTTATCATATTTTAAACATCAATGAGACATTAATGATTACTAATTTAAAAGGTTAGAATTAAATAGTCATTTATTTTTTATACACTTTTTATTATTTGCCTATATATATATATATATATATATATATTTTGAAATTCTTCAATGTCACATTTCAAATTATATTACATTTTATATATCACAGTAGGACCTAATATGATAAAAGACATTGAAGTAAGTTTTTGTCAATATTACCTGACCAGCACAAGTAACCCGCTTTTTTAATTAATTTTCGCTTATCTCCCATTTCAAATTTAAATTCTAGATTTAAACCAATTTCATTGTACCCCGCAAGACGCCATTGAGAGAAGCGGTCATATAAGATGTAAAGCATACCTTAAGAATGCGCTTTACGTTGACGCTTTGCGTGTGACTGAAGCGTGTCATATAAGGGCACGTCATAACGTGTAATTTGGAGCACTCAATGAAATTGCAATGCATGTCCAATTTCTTATCCCCTTCAAGCTTTTCTTTCTTCCTCGCGTGGTCCCCTTTTCCCATTTTTTACTTCGTTGTTGCCATTTTCATGTGTCGCTCGAGCTCCAGGTTTCGTGGCTTCTTTTCCTTTTTTTGCTTCATTTCAAATATTTTATCTTATTATTGGTTTAAAGTAAACTGTATTTTGTATTTTTTTTGGAGTGTTGTTATTTTTTTTTTGGAAAAATTTTTTGTTAAAAAGTAGTGTGTAGTTTTTTTTTTCTGTGATTGTATTTAATTTTTCTAGGTTAAATATTTTATCCTCCCCTGAAATAATTAATTAGGTTAGTTTAAAATAATTTTGTTTTTGTGGAATTAGATATTTTTTCTGTTATTTTGTTTTTTAAAAATAATTAGGTTACATTTAAATTTTTTTTGATTATTTTGTTTTTCCTTTTTGTGGAATTATATTTTAAATAATTTTTTTCCTTTTTTTTTCTTAAGTGTTATTAGATTGAAATAATTATTTTAAAAATAAATAGGCTTCCTATTTGGAAATAACTTTATTTTTTCTGATTATTTTTTTTTTTGATTCAAAGTTTTTTTGGTAGAGTTAGATATGTAATCCTATTATTATTTTTTACTTGTCATTTATTTGTTTTTATCTTTTATTAATTACTTCATTAGTAATTTTAGATGTGTATTATTTTTTATGTTTTTTTTATAATTTGTTATTTTGAGTTCTATTTTTATCATTGAAAAATTAATTAGGATAGAATTAAATTCTATGTATAAGATGAAACATAAATAATTATTTGTTTACATGCATTATTTATGGTCAGTGAGAAAACATAAATAATTATTTGTTGAATCTTTGAAGGTCCTCTGTTCTCATCCCACGTAGCATGCTCATTTAAATCGAGAATGATAGAATTGAATTGGACTTCTTTCACCTTGATTTCTACATAACTTTCATACTCGTTAACATCCCCTCTAATTGTAAGTAACAATCAATCATCACCACTACATCATCATCATCTTTGAGTTGGCTGCCCAAATATAAGTGACGTTATTGGTTCAGGACATCTGTATAGTAACGGCGATATCTTCTCATGATGTCTTAGCATCAACTTTCGGTGTATTAATTATCTCAAAATATCTAAAGATATATTGTGCTTAATTTTTATCACCACTGTATTATTGGCTTCAAATGATACACCGTTAGTACTGCCACTTAATATAGTACTATTCGAGTAAACATGAACAAGAAGGGCCCTACTTCAACTCATCCTATTAAGAGAAAATTGACTAATTACAACTAATTATTTAAATCTAATAAGATTAAAAATGAAAATTTAAAATTACTACAAACAATATAAAACTATGAAAAAAAATAATCCATAAATTATTAATACAACTAAGGAAAATAAAAAAGTCATAATAAAATTAAACAACAATTAAGAAAAAAAACAATTCATAAATTAATTATCCAACTAAGAAGAATAAAAATTCATAAAAATAAAAAAATAAAATAGTCATAAGAAAAATAAACAACAATATATAACCAAGAAAAAATAAAAATTTATAAATTAATTATACTACTACGGAAAATAAAAATTCATAAAATAAAAAAAATATAAAATTCTAGGAAAATAAACAAGAAAAAATAAAAATTCATAAATTAATAAAGATGAAAAATAAAAAATAGTCATAAAAGAAAATAAAAATTCATAAAGAGCAAAAATAAAATAGTGATAATAAAGGAAAATAAAAAATCATCAATTAGTTATACAACTAAGGAAAATAAAAATTATAATTATAACTAAGAAACAAAAAAAATTCATAAATTAATAAAACTAAGAAAATTAAAAATTCGTAAAAATAAGAAAAAAAGAAAAGTCATAAGAAAATTAAATAATAATATTACTAAGAATAATAAAAATTCATAATATTAAGACAAAGGCAAAAAGAAATATAAACTAAAAAAATTAAAAAAAATCTTAAGTTAAAATAATAACATTTACCTTAAAAACTGAGGACTGGGAACTGAAGACAAGATTGTGTTTCTTAATACTGAGGATTGGGAATACTGGGAATATTGAAATAATGAAATTGGATTGGGAGCACTGAAAATTGATATTGAGTGCAAAAGTTACCGAAGCATTTTATAGCCAATATGTTAACGGTAAAAAAAACAACGGTCAAAGACTTGGGGTGTACGTAAAGTGTAATTTCAAAGTGCGGTTAACATGTCTTTAACGCACATCTTTGAGTTGCGTTTTGCATTAGCCAAGAGGTAAAAATTACAGCACGTAATGGACACTTGCAATAGGCGCCTTCTGAACGTAATGCGTATATCAAATGTACGATTATGTTCCTTAAGGATCACTTTTGTGGCGCGTTTTGCGTGAATGCAAGGCACACTTTTTGAGTGTGAATAACCCGCCCCTTAGATGTGCGCCTTTAATTGAACAGTAATAATAAATTAAGTCGGGAATTGAAATTAGAAGTGAGAGATACGCAGAAATTAATTGAAAAAGTGGGTTACGTAAAAAAGTCAGCGCACTGCACATCATTAAATCCGACTCAACTTTTATTTATTTAGTTTTTTATTCCATGACTCCACTCAATCTTTGTACATCTGGGCAATTTGCAAAGCCCATAAAATATGTTTATGGTAACAAGTCGGAGCCCAATAAAAGGCCCACATCCGGTCAGCCGCCGTCTCCTCCTACTGATAAAAGTCAGAGCCGCAGCATTTAAGTGGCAAAGTATTCTGCATTCGGATTTCTGATCTAATGTGCTTAGCTTCTGTCTATGTCTCAAATATTAGCCCATTTGAATACCTGTGGCCTCCACATATAATTTCAATTAAATTACCTTCTAATGTACTTTAATGCCAATATTTGACAGAGACGCTTGTGAGTTTTGTAATATCCAAATAAAAATATTATTATTCTTCTTCTGACAATACTGGTGGGAACTAGTAGAAGAAGGATTTCAATAACAAATACAAGAAAAATAAGCAACATAGTCAGTTGTCATTGCCAAGCACAAAAAAAATGCTGACAACTTATTCAAAAAAAATACTAGGTGTTACTCCTCGTTCAATAAGGAGTACTCTTTCCACAAATTATGAATACAACTTTGCAAAGGAGGCATGAAAATTTTTAAAGAGTCATTGTAAGGGTTCTAACTAGGTAATTATTATTAAACTTCAATCTTTAGAGACTTAAGATACTTTGTTAATAAGAAAGGGCAAATCAATTTAAGCTTTCTTTTCTCATCTCTCTAATATTATCAATTAAACTAGAAGATATAGAGATGCAGAAGATAGAAAAAATATTCAAAAATTATTAAGAAGCCTTTTTGCTAAATTTGATTATGTATTGATTGCTATTGAATAAGCTAAGGATATATCAAAACTCACTTTAATGGAATTAATAGGATCTCTCCAAATCCATGGGGAGAGAATGCAACTTTTTTTTTTCTAATTTTCTTAACTTTAAACACATTATATATATATATTAACATATGATTTTGAGGTCAATAATCATAAATCGCCAAAATTATAATATTAATGTTTTACATTTTATTTTACATACATATGTTAACAATGACTTTTGACCCAAAGGTCGAAATAAATTATTTCATTAACATATTATATTAAAAAATGAAAAGTAACAAAACAGTGACGAACTTTTGTCACCCAGTTTTCTTTTTTTTTTTTTTTAACTAAGAGAACTCACAGTTAATTTCAAAAATGAAAAAAGTACTTTTAAAATTTTGATTATCTTAAAATTATAGTTATCTTAATTCAAGTAATGCAACCTATTTATGAGATAACAGTGTATTTATGCTATCTTTCTATGTTACCATTTTGCTGGTGTACTCATGGGCATGTTATCCTATACAAGGTGAATGCTAAAATTGAAGGTTTTTGAAACCATATAGTCCCTTTGAGTTGACTTCACCTTCCAAAAGAGTCTGTGTGTGAATTCTAGCATATTACATAGCAACTGGTAGGGTGAAGTTCAAGATATACATTGTTGTCTCGACTAATTTTTGATACACTAATTAGATGAATTTGCAATAATTGGTGACTTAATGGTAGAATTCCCAACAAGACTAATTTTTAATCCATTACCATTTCCAGCATAGACATGATCTTGTCCAAAATAGCTTGATTTATGCATCAAATTCCCTTGATCTAGAATAACATAACTATATGTTCCAGAATCGATATACCAGCTCGGATCATATACACTTTTAGCTAGATACACTATATTTCTGGTTATCTGAGTAGTTTCCTGCATTGGAATTGGCTTGAAAATTATGACCAAATCGAAAATAACGTTGTCTAACAGTACGATCAGGCCTATTGCATAATTGGTAAATAATACTTCCTCTACGTCTACCAAAACTTCCTCTTGCATTATTATAAGAACGATCTCTACTAGGATTGTTATAGTAATTTCTTCTGAAACCACTTCCAAATTATTACCTTGATTTATTTTATTGTTACTACTTGCTTTCTCTTTCGAATCAGTGGTCAACAGACGGGCTTCTTGTGCCAAGGGTGGGGATTCAATTTCATTTACAGTATTGGGATCCAATCTAGACTCTACAACTGTGATAAATAGATCATAGTCATCAGGCAGTCCATTAAATATTGGCTCAATATGATCACTTTAACTGACATTTGGTGCCAATGGCAATTAAGGAATCCACAAGATCTTTGATTCTAAGGAAGTACACATTCATACCTTCGTCTCCTTTTTTGGTAGGATTAGATTGATTCAGTGCTCGAGCTATTCCTTCAATGGCAGACAAGAGCTGTCCGGTAATGGAGATGAGCTTCTGGTTTTCATGCTTGCTACACACTCCAGCCCTGATACCATTAAAGTTTTCAAGCAGAAGGGAATTTGAGCAGAATTTGAAATGAATTGGACTTGATTTCATTAGCTAGGAGAGCATGTATTTATACATAACACACAGCATTTGATCTGTTAAGATTTAACAAATAAACCAACTAATTGACAACCTTAACTAACACAATTAACAACTCACTCGCCAGCTCATACATATGAACCTACCAACTCTTAACACTCCTGCTGACTCTACAGACTTGCAAGTAATTACACATTTCGTCCATTAACAAAAATGTTTTATATTGCTATCAGCCTCGGCTCAGCCTTTTTATAAAATAGAAAGAAACGAGTCCATACAACCTAATTTTCCCCCCTTAAATCTTAACTCCAAAAAAAAATTTCCTTTTTATGAAAGAAACAAAATTTTGACTGGCTGAGACAGCAAAAACTGAGATATTACTTGAAGCAAAAGCTGCAAGGGGTTCAGCTTCTGACCAGATTTTGGCCTTCTAATTAGACCAAGTCTTCGAGAAACCTTTCAGAAATGTTGAAAAAAAAGTACTAAAAATTTGAGACATAAAACACAAAATTCAAATATATTCTTAATGGAGCGCTTATATCCCGCTATAGATTTTATCCATAAAAAGCTTCCTAAAACACAAAAGAAATTTAGTAGTGCTCCATCGGGAAAGATTAAGACATTCCTATTTCAATCCAAAAAATGCCACGTTTGAAGCATACAGTACCAGTGTAAGTGAGACAATCGCAGTAACGATAGTTTTGAAAATAAACAAATTTTGTAAAAAGAAAAAATGTAGATCCTTACGTTGTTGCATCATATTTTTAACAAATAAAATAGAATATTTATGAAATCTTATTTTAGATTTTTTAAGGTTTGTTCGGTTCTAAATCACAGCACTTAAATTTACTACCATGACTGCATGAGAATAAAAAATTATCATTACACGAAAGCTATAATTTCAGGGAATAAAAGAAAACTTAGTTAACCAATTAAGGTCAAATCTCATAGGTGGGAACTCTAGAAGCTATGTAGAACATAAAAAAAAGTATGAGATGGGAGACAAATAATCTAAGAAAGCAGAAACTACCAAAAAAGAAAAAGAAATGATGCACCACAAATGGCGTCAAATCAACGATCTTTAGTGTGTGTTTGGAAACTCAGTAAGCACCAAGAGATACTCAGTAAGCACCAAGTGTGTGTTTAAAAACTTGTTAGGTAAACTTAAGTTTGAACAGAATTGATTTTGAATAAAATTAATTTTACATAAACGTAATTTATGTTTGAAAACTGTTATAAAAAAGTGATTTTGAAAAATAAATTTTGTTTGGATATTGATTAGTAAAAGTACTTTTAAATGTGTAATTACTAAAAAGAATTTAAATATTATATTATTTTATTTTATTTATTCTTATTTAATTTATATCATATAAAAATAAAATAAGTTATATTAATGTTTTAATGATAATTTTTTAATTATTAATATTAATATTTAATTTAAATATATTCTTATTATATGTAAACATATTAATTTTACTTATAAAATTTAAGAAGAAAAATAAATAATTAATGTGTAAATAAGTTAAAAATTATTTACAATAGTATTTACATAATTTTCAAATTAAAAGTTAATTAAATTAAATATCTAAATTAATTCAATTTAACTAATTATAATCAACCTTTTTTTTAATTTCTTTGTCCGTACCATACTCCCCCTTCACAAAAAAAAAACTCTCGCCTCACGCACACAGTGATTACAGAGACGCGCACACCCATAACCGAACTGAGCACAGGGGAAGAACTCCAATTCTAAAGGGTGATGGTGGACAGAGGGTGCTAGGGCTACGGTGAACAGAGGGTGTGAGGACGACAACAACAATTATGGGAAAGTATATATATCTCTCTCTCTGCTTCATGGCCCAAAAACAGAGCATGACCATACCCGTTACTCTTCTCCCTCTCTCCCATGTTCTCATTCTTTTCTTCTTTCCTCTTATTTGCCATGCTGATATCTGAGAAATAAAGATGAAGAAAAAAAAATAGAGAACGAGAGGGCATTGCGGGAAAATTTGATTTGGGCAAAATCGATTCTCAGTGCGTAGTACGCACTCAACAAGTGCGAGTTCTGACAGCATTAAATGAAAACGCACTTGGAAAGTGCGACCACGTGGAAAACATATTGGAGATGTGCGAGCATGTGAAGTTCGCATCTGTGAGATGCGTATTGCAACAGAATACGCACTTCTCAAGTGCGTTTATGGTCAAAACCCCTTCGTCTTCTTCTTCTTCTTCTTCTTCCTCGCGTGGTCCCCCTCCCCTATTTTCACACAGTCGTCGGCGCAGTCTCATGGTCTCCCCTCCGTTGCTGTCTCCGATCATCACTTTTGAGAAGAAAAAGGTGATTTTTTTTTACTTGTTTTGGTTGTAATGATGATGACTTCAATTTTTTTTTTCTAATATATCTTGTTGGTTCCAATTGGTTCGTTTTTTTTCTAATACGGGTCCCAGTAGTTTTTTTTTCTGATATATCTTGTTGGTCCCAGTAGAAAATATGTCTGATATATCGAGACTTTAGAAATTATTTTATTTGGTGATCTATTTTTTTTTGGTGACAGTAGGATTTTAGTTATTTGATTTGTTAAAAAATTTAGGATTTTGGTTAGATTCCAGTACTTAAATCATTTGGTGCTCAACAAAATAAAGAAAAATTTACAACTTTTCTATTCGTTATTTAATTTAAAATCAAGTTCATTTTATTTTTTGAAAGAATAACACGTAAATAAAATTCTTTAAGTGTTCATAATTAATTTTTTGTAATCAAAATATTTTAAAGATAAATTATTTAATGTTGAGAAATTAAAAATGTTAATTTACTATTTTCCATTAAAAATATATTAAAATTTTTACATAATTATGTTAGTTTGTTTTTCTATTATTTGTTAAAAAATTTAGAATTTTGGTTAAATTACAGTACTTAAATCATTTGGTGCTCAACAAAATAAAGAAAAATTTATAAATGTTTGTAGAAAAATTTATAACTTTTCTAGTCGTTATTTAATTTAAAATCAAGTTCATTTTTTTGAAAGAATAACACATAAATAAAATTCTTTAAGTGTTTATAATTAAATTTTTTTAATCAAAATATTTTAAAGATAAATTATTTAATGTTGAGAAATTAAAAATGCTAATTTACTATTTTCTATTAAAAATATATTAAAATTTTTACATAATTATGTTAGTTTGTTTTTCTATTAACAACATTAAGTGATCCACTTGTGCCATAATTGCAGTGGCGATTAAATCAGAGTCCAACTACCTATGGTCTTGGGAAATAGATGATGACACACATGTGTAATCTCCACTATACTTTGTGATCATCCATATGCCGTAATTCTTCTTCAAATAAGCGCTCACTCACCAGTTATAACCATCCCCAAATTTCACACATTTTACCTGCAGATATTTCTTACACGACTTCTCCACCTTGAAGCTGTTATGTCGCTTGATTGAGTATGATTTCAGTGCTCCTGTGAGTGCATATTTGTCAGGAAATAATAAACCAACAGCAAGGTCTGAATCATCATCCCATGTATAGGCGTCAAGGACATCTGGAATTTCTAGATCATCTGTTGAGGTTGTATTTGCTTGTCTCATGTATTCGGATGGTGCATAGAATGTGATAGGCTCAACTAGCTCAACCTCGACATCTCCACCCATTAATTCTTGTGTACTTCCTCCAAACTCTTCAAGCTCTGGTTCGGCAACATCGTCCTCCTCAACATCTTTTATGTCATCAGGGTCTACGTCATCCAGAATATCATAAGGTGGGTCAGGTGGCGGAATGTCTATATCATTATCCTCTATGAGCTGAATTTGTTCACTTGGTGACACATGAAACTGTGTAGATGGTCCGTTGTCCTCATCCCACGTAGCATGCTCATTCAAATCAAGAATGTTGGGATTTAACTGAATTTCAGTCACCTCAATATCTGCATAAACTTCCATACTTGTCAACGTTCTCCCCAATTGTAGGTGACAATCAATCATCACTTCTACATCATCATCATCGTTTAATTCGAACTGCCCAAACATAAGTTGCGTCATTTGTATAGGATATCTTCTCATGTTCTCTTAGCCTCATCTTACCGTGGATTATTTTTCTGAAACCTTCTAAAGAAATATTGCGCTGAATTTTCACCACCACAATGTTATTAGCTTCAAATGATACACCATTACAACTACCACTTAATATAGTTCCATTACATTAAATACGAACAAGAAGTGTCTCACTTCGACTCATTCTAAGAAGAATAAAAATTAATCAATTACAATTATTATTATAAAAAAAATAACTGACAAAAATTTAAAAAAATTCATAAATAAATTATGAAACAAAAATAAAAAAAATTAAGGATAAAATAATAAGAAAATTAAAAATCCCAAATTATTTATACAACTAAGGACAAAATCTAACAAAATTGAAAAATAAAAAAAATTAACAGTCTTAATAAGAATAGACGACAATATAATAAAAATTTACAATATAATGTACAATATAATTTACAACTAACTAAATCTATTAAGCAGAATAAAAATTTCTAAATTACATGATTAACAAAATATTAAACTAAGAAAAATAAAAAATCATAACTTAATTATAAAACTATGGACAAAATCCATAAAAAGATTGACAAATAAAAAACATACAAAAGTCTTAACAATAGATGACAATATAATACAATTTTACAACTAACTATATCAATAACCAGAATAAAAATTCATAAATTACATTCATTATAAAAATAAATTATTATAATTATAAAACTAAGGACTAGAATACAATTTACAACTAACTATTATGTAAATAAAAAATAAACACTCATAAATTACATTATAAAAAAAATAAAACTTAAAAGATAAATAATTCATAAATTAATTATGAAATTAATGAAGCAATTCATAGAAATAACCAAAGAAAAACAATGAGTCATAAGAAAATAATACATGATATATATTAATTTAAAAATTCATAAAACTAAAGAAATTATAAAAAGTCATGACATATCAAACATGTACAAGAAAAAAAATTTATAAATTAATTATACAAGTATCAAACATAAAATTCTTAAAACTAACAAAAACATTCTAAAATATTAAATAATTATTTCAAACTAAAACATTCTAATAAAAAACTTACCTTCTTTTTTCTTCTTCCTCAAAACACACTATCTGAAAAACTGAACAATTGTTGTTTCTGTAATACATTTTATACAATGTATGCAACGGTAACTAGCCTACTAAATGCGCACTTAGGAAGTGCGTGCAAGTAAACACGCACTTTGTGAAGTGCTTGAAGAGCGCACCTCACAAGTGCATGCTTTGTCAAGTCCGTTGCCGACATTAACATACACTTACGAGGTGCGTTTTATGTGCGACTAATTCGCACTTAGTAAGTGTGTTTTCATTGCTACAGTAAAACTGGGTTGCATCCGCAATTTAATTTCAATCTGGGTTATTTGAAGAATTTAAATCAATAACTGGTATGCGGCGGTCAAAAAATCAACCATCATGTAACATGTGACACTGGAGCAACACTGTCACGACCCAAATTTCGGGCACGTGACCGACACGGTAACACGAATCCTGCGTCACCGTAAGCCTAATTGACATCTCTATTTCTACTCCCTTTATGTTATTTATGTAAAATATTTAACGTACATTAATAGAGACAAATCAGAGTTTAAAAATATATATATATATATATATATATATATATATATATGTGTGTGTGTGTGTGTGTGTGTGTGTGTGTGTGTGTGTATGTACATAATTATATACATATACATATATAATAAAATGTAGATTAATATTTAGGAAATAGCATTTAAATATGAATAAATATTAACTAAGATAAGTATTAATTAAATTAAATTTTTATTTGCAATGAATACTATTTAAAATAAATATATAAAGAAAAAAAATATTATTTAAAATAAATATTATGTTATAGTGTGAATAATCTAAATAATTTGTTGTATTTACGTAGGTATGTATATATACATATATGTTTATATATGAACATATAAAAATAAATGTATATATATATATATATATATATATGTATATAAGACCAAAATTAGAAAATATTAATTAAGAAAAATCAAAGGTTAATTAAATTAAACAGTAATTTATAATTGAAAATCTAATGAAATAAATATAATAAATATCAAATATTCGTTAAAATGATTATCAATTTATGGTATAATTTATTTTAACTGTATCCCATATACACATAAGAAGAGAGGAAAACTTACCTGTATTCCTTGCAATCTCCCAAATTATAATTTTAATATTTAAATAAAATAATCAAATTCCATTCAAAATAAAATATCACATCAGCTCAAATGAATGCATAATTGTAATTTCCAACTCCTACTATAATCCATATCATAAATCCTCAATACAAATTTTTGAATTTAAATCAAATTAACTAAAGTAATTTCACCACCTGAAACCCCTAAATGTCTTAGTTGACCACAGAGCTTCCTAACTAAATAAAATAAATACCAACGACTCGAGACATATCCAACAATGGAATAGTCCAAGGGCGAACCTAATCCACTTGCGGAAATTCCTCTTCCGCTACTTGATCTGAAAAAAAATTTAAACCAACGAGTGTGAGATAATAATCTCCGTGAGCGAACCAATCCCCGCCCTAATAAAATCCGCTATGCAAAAGTAATAAAATAAAAGTATAGGCACAATTCATAAAATTACAAGGGAAATACACATCAGAAAGTCGCAATTAAATCAGACAATTCAGACCAACGAAACTAATACTCGTCAATGGCAAAATATCCGGGAGCGTCCGTAGGCTCGCTTTACCAATCTCATCAAATCCGGGAGCGCCCGTAGGCTTGTTCAACCAATTTCCTCAATTTCATTTACCCGCCATGACGCACAATCTCATCAGCAACGGTCAGGGTGCCTCACGGATTAAATCCGGGCTCATCTCCCTACCGAAGGAATCGTTGTCTCTACTCTCAGAGGTCAAGTTATCCTATTACCCGGATTTCCCGCTTGACATGAGAGAGGGTACTATCCTGCCCAAACACAAACAATATTCATCCAATATAATAAAATACAACATTATAAATTATCAAGTATAAAAATCTAAATAATCTCAATTGTCTCAAATTTCAACCATCTTATAAATCACATGTGCATCCTTTTCTAACAAAATAATAATAACAATAATAATAATAATTATTATCATCGATCATATTCTCACCACGGTCATTACCTATCTTTATACCCTATTACTTTAACACTTAAGATAATATTAAAGAAGGGTTAGTTTACTCACCTGGATTCCAACAAATCCTATCGATCAAACCGATCAAGACCTCCTTGATGTAAAAAGGGATTTGTGTACTATAAATATTGTAATTTACAAAAAGAAAAGGAGAAGAGAAAATTTTAAATTAGAATCCATGTTGGTTGTTAGTTAATTTTTTTCAGAAATTAAAGTTTTAGAATTTAAAATATATAAAAGATATATATATATATATATATGTATAAATTTACAATTCGAAACTTACCTTAATTGAATGAAGAAGTGGCGTTGGAGATTATGTTGATGTGTGTATGAAGCTTTGGAAGTATGTGTTGAGTTACTTTTGTGTGTGCTTGATGAATATAATGGCCGAATAGTTGGAGAAGGAGGGAGAGAGTGTGTACGGTGGTTATGTGGTTTAGGTTCTAGGGTTTTAAGTTAATTGATTTGGTTTAGATACTTGTACTCTCTTTAAATTTGAAGAAAACTATTTTGAATTTGAAAACTAGATTTGATTTGGTGTTTATTTATTTAGGATTAAATTGAATTAAAAGTGCAGGAGATATTTATTTTAATATATTGTCATTTATATTGTTGTCATATTTATCTAAATATTTTCGGAAAATTGTAGCCTTAGATTAGGATATTTAGTTTAATATTCCATCAATAATTTACTAAGAATTATGCGTACTATAATTTAAAACTAGATTTTGAAAACAAAATTTCATATTTATTACACTTTCTTTTATTCTTTTCTTATAAGTTAATAATTAAATCATTCTAGTTATTTCAAAAATTAATATCATAAGGTTTAGGAATTATTTTTCATTTCCTATTTCACATCAAGTTTCCTATAATCTTCTCCTTCTATTCCTATCATTTGTACACATTTTCACTACACCCCGCAAGATTCCAAAATCTTTCACTTTAGTCCCTAAAATTTTCACTTTAGTCCTTACATGATCTAGCATCTCACATTGCTAGTCTATTGTACAAAACCTTATTCTAAAGTATTACCACATCACAATACAACATTACAAACACATTATACACCATTTGCAGAACCATATTTGTGAAATAGTAATTTTTTTAAAAAAGAAAATTAAATAGCGGGTATTACAAACACATTGTAGGCAGTGTTTTTGGATTCTATTCGGAACGGTCTGGGTCGACCTAAAATTTGGTGACTCAAGATTTGATCTGGGTGGGATCACTTAGTTGGACTACTGAGTCAGTGTCCTGACTAAGACCCGATCGGTTTAATTGAATATTAGACAACCAACTGACCCAACGATTCAGTTGACCTAATTTTTTTATTATTATTCAAATTTGTTTGAAAATAAGCCAAAATATGCATACTTGGGAATCAACTACATTGCCTTCATTTGTGCGTGTGACTGGCCATCTTCCACTATTTCTATCTTGTTATATAAGTGCAAAATATTATATATATATATATATATATATTCTAAAATTGTTGCCAAAAACCAAAATGTGCATATGGCAAGATGGCAAAAACTAAAATAAAAAAGATATTTAACTGAACAAACAACAAGTATATTAATTATATATATATAATTATTCAATGTAAAAAACTTTTAAATCAAGAAAAATTGAAAAACATAAAAAAAAAATTATATAATCATCTAATATAAAAATAACAATCCAATATTTTGAAAACATTATTTGTACTTCTAAATTTTACAATTTATTGATTTAATTATCATAAAAATTATACTATAAATATATAAAACATAATTGAAAATATTTTTAATATATTTAAATTCAATCGGTTTGACAATGATTCAACCACGATCTACTATTAAATTGTAAACCACTCATCTCTCTGATTTAATGACTGATTCAGTTTTTAAAATATTGATTATTATAAATATTTATAACTTTATAATTTTAATGTAATGATATATGTACTTTAAAGTTTAACTTTGGGTGCGTTTCGAAGAACTTATTTTGAGCTTATATGAGCTTATCTTATAGTATAAGCGATTATGTGCGTATTTATGAGAGCTTATAGAAATAGTTTATAGTATACCTATAAGCTGTTTTAGCTTATTTTTATAAGCTCTCCTGAATAACTTCTAGAAACAACTTATACAGAGCTTATTTGAAGTTTGTCCTCATAATCTCTTCAATTGTAGAAATAACTTATATATAAAGAACTAATTAAGTTTATGATTTATGTTTAAATTATCATTTATGTTTATATGAAATAACTTATAAATGCACCCTTATGTTTGAATTATTATGAATGTTCATAATTTTATGGATATTTATATTTTACTTATTTATGACTAATGACTTTGGTTTTAAGACTTTAAAGTGAAAATTTTTAATATAAATTATTTATTTTACTTATTTTTAAATTTATTTGTAAACATATATAGGTATATATATGATTTTTAATTTTTTTTACCCAATTTAATAATTGATCCAGTGACTCAACAGTCGAACTAGTAACCCGATGACCCGAATACCAACTCATATCAATAACTAGACTGGTTCCAAAAATATTGGTTATAGGCCCTCTTCTTCTCCCTCAATCTCTCTCTTTCAATAACCAAGAGGATGCAGATTGTTTCAAGCGCACAGGAGACTCTTGTGTACTTTTAGCTACAGTTATAAACGTGGCTAAATTCAATTTTATTTTAGCCACGATTTTTATATTCACAGTAATAACCGTGGTTAAAAGCACACATGACTCTCATGCACCCTGGAGTGGATCTGAATCCGTGGGATATCTGACTTCTTAACTACACAACAAGAAAATTGACTTTTAGTGGTGACTTTTAAAGTCGCCACAAAAAGTCTGATTTTTGTGGCAACTCCTGGAGTCGCTACTAAAAGTTACATTTTTAGAAGTAACTTTTGAGAGTCACCACCAAAAGTCAAATTTTTTTAAAAATTAAAATTAAAAAATTAGATTTTTTATAGTGACTTTCAAATTTTTTTAAAAAAATTAAAGAAAGTCACATTTTTTAAAATAAAAAATAACAAATTAGACTTTTGGTGGTAACTCCCATAGTCGCTACCAAAAATTGATTTTTTTTTAAAATTAAAATATTAAAATTTTTTAAAAATAAAATTAAAAAAAATCAGACTTTTGATTGCGATTTTCATAGTCACCACAAAAATTTGACTTTTAAAAAAAATAAAAAAAATCAGACTTTTGGTGCAAAAATCAATTCTTTTAAAAAAAATAAAATATTTTAATTTTATTTAAAAGACATTCAAATTTTTTAATTTTTTAATTTTTTTAAAAAATCAAATTTTTGGTGGCGGCTAAAGTAGGATTTCTTGTAACCGAAGTCGATTTTTTTTAATGAAATTAGCCGAAGTTGGCCTTTTGTGGTAACTCTCATAATAATAATATATTTTCCTTTTGTTAAGTTAATTATTATTTTATTTCTTTTTTGTAATATTTTTGACTTAAAATAATTTTAACAGATTATGTGTATATATATATATATATTTGGCCTTACATAACATAAATGAATTGGTGGCAGGATATGGTAAGATGCACATGGTTGCAAATAAGAAACCAAGGTTCGAATATTAGATATGCATATGTTTGGTTTAATTTTAAATAAACTTGAATATTGTATAAAAAAAAATTTGAGTCACTCTGGGGCAGCAAGTTATTGGATCAGTTAAGACCCACACGAGTTGAATGAGTCTCGGATTGACTCGAATCCAAAAATATGACGAGTGACTTTTGGTGATGACTTTTAAAGTCGCCACCAAAAGTTGTCTTTGGTGGCGACTCAAAGGTTATTTTTGGTTGCTACCAAATGTCTTTTTGGTAGTGACTTTCAAAATCGTCAATAAAAGTGACTTTTAGTGACAATTAAAGTCACTTTTTCTTATGAAATATTTTTTAACAATAAAAATGACTTTTAGTGCGACTATAGTCACCACTTAAAGGTGACTTTTGTCTGCAACAAAAGACAATTAGCCACATTTTTACGTCAATAACTTTAGTTGTCAGTAAAAATCGACACCAAAGATTTTTGGTGGTGACTTTTAGACTTTTAATGACGACTCAAAAGTCATTTTGTTTTTGTATTGCTAGTGCCATTTTTTATATATAGCACCAATATATAAAAATGCTTGCTTGCCACATCTGTCTTATTTAAGATTCAGATCCATTCCAACTCGCAAAAGCTTTTCGCCACGATGTTTTAATCGTGGCTATAAAAATCGTAGCTAAATGTGTGCAAGAGTACAATGCGCTGGAGACAATTTGCATCCATATCCCACTGCCATTGGCCTAACATATATACGACCCAATTTTTTGAATATCAAATCAAATATGTACAGTGCTTATATATATATATATATTTCTCTCTCTCCTCCTTTTCTTTTTTTTTAAAATCAAACTCTCCCTTTTAAGTCATTACAAACATATGAGTGAAGATTCGTGTTTTTATAGAGATCGTTAAATTTTAGATTTGATGATTTAGATTTTAATTTTTTTTAAAAAAAAAATATAAAAAATATTATTTAAAATTTGAACTATTAGATCTAAAATCTAACAATCTTTGTAAAGACAAGTACAATGCTTATCTTTATAAGACAAGCACCAAATCTTCCCTCCAAACATGTATACAACATTTTTCTTTTTAAACTTTTACCTTTTAAAAGGCTAAAAAAGACCCATCAAAGGGCTACGCACGCGATCCCCATAAGAAAGAAAAGAAAAGAAACAAAACTTGTGTACCACCTGAACTCTTCACTAATTTTGAAAATTTTTTTTACAAAAGAATTATTTGGTGTGACACTTATTAATAGAAAAACAATTTAGAGAAGGTGACCCAACCTCAGTCTCAGTCGGTCAAATTACACTATAAAAATTAAATTTCTAATGATTAAATAAAAAAATTAAGTAGAAATTATAAGGATTAATAATGTAACCTAAACTTTCATTTTATCAAAATCTTTTTTTCTTTCCAAGTATAAAATCGATGAGGACAAATTCGTAAATGTCAATGGATATATAGGAATTGCGTACAAAGTTAAGAGTTATATTAACTGTGCCAAAATAATTATTTTAATAAATATGATTAAAATATACTTGAGATCCCTATAGTTTTACCTAAAAATAATTTTGGTCCCTATACTTTAAAAGCAATGAATTTAGTCTTTATAGTTTCAAAAATCATGAAATTTGTCCCTGGAGTTAGTATTAGGTTAGTCAACTATTAGTCAACATTTTGACAAGTACATGTGATGCTGACTAGGCTTCCACTTAGCAAAAAACATCTGCCACGTAGACTCCTTAAAAAAAAAAGATTTCAATTTATTCACTTAGGTCTTTGGTCAAAATTTTCCTGTTTTTTACTTTTTCTAGGTCCTTAGTTTAAGAATAAATATTTTTCTTTGTTAAAATCATCCCCTACAAACTTTTTAATTTGTTCACTTCAGTCCTTACTTTTCACTTTTATACTTTTTTTTCACAGTTTGGTCCTCCAAATCATTCCATAATATCATTTTTAGTCATAATACAATTTAATCTATTATTTCTACCTAAATACAATACAATAAAAGAATTAAACTTAAAGTTTCAAGATTTACCTTTTATTCACTTAGGTTCTTGGTTAAAATTTTATTTTTGTCCAATTTTTGATATAAACTTGTTTTCTACTTTTTTTAGGTTCCTAGTTTAAGAATATATTTTTTTTGTCAAAATCATCTCCTAAAAACTTTTCTATTTATTCACTTTAGTCTTATTCTTTACTTTCATGCTTTTTTCTCACAGTTTAGTCCTCTAAATCAGTCTATAATTTTATTTTTAGTCATGATATGATTCAATTTATCATTTATTCCTAAGAACAGTACAAGAAATAAATTAAAATTCAAGTATTAAAGCTTATCTAAGTGAAACCAAAACTCCCAAATGCATATTCATATATCAATATGTATGAATTTGAAAAAATAAAATAAAATATATGATAGTCTAACCATTAAAACTCAAATACAATCCAATAATTAGTGATATTGGTGCAATAAACTTGCATATTTTATTATAAATGGACCATAATTATATTTTGTAAAGTTTTGTTTACCTAAGTGAATAAAAAGTAAACTTTGAAACTTGAATTTTGATTCACTTCTTATATTGTTCTTGACAAAAATGATAGATTGAATCATATCATGCCTAAAAATGAAATTATAGATTGATTTAGAGGACCAAACCATAAAAAAAAAGTATGAAAGTGAATAATAAGGACTAAAGTAAACAAATTGAAAAGTTTGTAGGGGATATTTTGAAAAATAAAAAAATATATTCTTAAACTAGGGACTTAGATGAAGTAGAAGACGAATTTATATCAAAAATTGGACAAAAGGAAAATTCTGACCAAGGACTTAATTGAATGAAAGGTAAGCCTTAAAATTCATTTCTTGTATTGTTTTTGGGTAGAAATAATAGATTAAATCATATCATGACTAAAAATTAAATTATGGACTAATTTGGAGGACCAAACTGTGAGAAAAAAATATGAAAGTAAAGAACAAGGACTAAAGTGAATAAACTGAAAAGTTTGTGGGGATGATTTTAACAAATAAAAAATATATTCTTAAATTAGGGACCTAGACAAAATAGAAAACGAGTTTATATAAAAAAAAAATTAGACAAAAAAAAAATTTTGACCAAGGACTTAAGGGAATAAACTGAAACTTTTTTTTTTTTTTTAGAGAGTGGCAGATGCTTTTTACCACGTGGCAGCCTAGTCAGTGTCATGTATATTGGTTAAAAATATTGGCTAACGATTGACTAATCTAATACTAACCCCAATGACTAATTTCATGATTTTTGAAATTATAAGGATTAAATTCATTACTTTTAAAGTACAAGGATCAAAATTATTTTTAAATAAAACTATAGTGACCTCAAATATATTTTAACCTAAATATTAGTAAAAGTGGGGGGAAAGCATAAAAGAATGGTCCCACCATTTTAGTTACGATTCAAACTCTGTGCTTTATCTCTCCTTTAACTCTTTGTTTGGGGCGTGAAGATGCCATGAATCATGCAACTGATCAAGTCCTGACCTTTGAGGATATGAGCAATTTCAACTGTGTGTGTGATGTTTATCAGTTGTCACCAAGTGTCAAATTTCACCGTTTCACATCCTAACAAGACATTTTTTTTTCCTTTTTCTCTTCCCCTCAATCTCTTTACCACCTATTAAAGGGCTGAAAAAAAAAACCCATATGTTTTCTTTGGCGAATAATTAAGATAGTAAAATTATAGAAAAATAGCGCATAAGTGTCATTAATTAATTAGTTAATTAATTAATTTCCCTTATATTTGATGCCACGATATGCATAATAATACATGTATTCGCTTCACAAATAAAACTGGCATTCCAATCAATCATGGATGATTCTTTATGAAGACAAAGGTGAAAGGGAGGTAGTGGCGTTCGAGTCTTGCAATGGATTTTGAACTTTAATTTAAGGATATGATTAGGTTATAAAGAAGCTATTCTGAAGCATAATCAGTTTGTCCTTTTTATTTGATAGTGCAACTTTATTATTTCTAATCATGGGTGATTTATGAAGCATGTGCGTTCCAATCTAGGAGATAAAGCTCCTAATTAATAAATTAAAGAGCTTTATATTCATTCCAACTTCCAACTTCCAAGCGTTGTTGAAGCTTAAAAGTTCATTCATAATGCTACAGATATTTTTTTATCTGAGGAGCTTTAATTTACAATATGAAAATTAATACATGGTGCACCAATAGATGAGATATGTAGATCTCTTTATTTGAACGTGGTTATTTATTGAAACTCTAGTATTCTATATTCCCCAATTAAGTAAGTACTAAATTCGGTTCCCATTCGAGAAATATGTACGGTATTGGCATAATATATAAAAGCAGGAGATCTTTATATTTTATTTCTTGGAAACGAAGTAAGCGGTACATACTTAAATGTTTTAACATGCTTGAGCTTTTGGGGCAACGACCATAAAAGATATTTGAATATTTTATTAAGTGGGTTGATGAATCTTTTATCAGAACTTGGTTAAACCCATGATGATCAGCCAGTTGTACTGTATAGCAAGTAACTAATTCTAGAATTCAACTGATTAACCGTAATTTTAATTTTAAATTAATTAAATTAGATAGATTTAATCAAGATGAATTCGTTAATTGTGCTAACTTTATAAAGTGCACTGGTACTAGTATAAGTAGTAACCCCAGAGAATTAGAGAAGAGAAAGCATACACCGTTGGAAGTAAATTATAACAACACAGTAAAAGTTCAAACTTCTATATAACAGAAAAGCAGAAGAGAGGAGATGTGGGAGGAAACTAAACCCTAAACCAAGTCCAACAGTGCGCTGGAGGCCCAGAGTCCTTCCTCCATTGGCGAACACTTGTCCCTGTGCTGATAAGAATGATGGCGATTGTCAGTTATATATATATAGAGAGAGTATCACAGTCAGACATAAACAGAACAAATTATCTGCACTGACATAGTGATTTGACAAATTATAAGCACGAGTATTCCTAAAAGAAACTAATAATTAACCTGCGCCCCACCTGTTGAATTTGAAGAACATACTCTGCAAATCAAAAAGTACTCACCTCATCATATATAGCGCTAATTAGGAAATTAAACCAAGTGCAGTTGACGCATTTCACCGTCATCCTCTCTCAGCACCACGAAACGATAGACGTAGCTCTGTTGATCTCGTTCCTTGTAGAATATGAGAACATCGCCCTTAGCAAATCCTTTATCAGAAGCAAAGCGACGCCAGCCTCCTGATATAACTGGCTTGTCATAAGGAGATTTAGGTCCTCTGATGTAACATGGCAGGTTCCATAGCTCATCGTTCCCATAGCCATACCTCACCCTAATGTTGACTCTATTGCCATGGATGATTGGTGGGAAATGCTCATAAAATGCAACAGTAGGAATCGAGAGCCTGTGAGTGATATCAGTCCGGAACAAGTTTTTATGAAAGATGTATGACGAGTTTTTACGAAAGATGTATCCACCGGCTTCCATGTATGTAATGCCAGGAATTATAGCAGCAAGCTAGAGTTGGAGAATAAGAGAATAGATATGGTTGGTGATATATACATATATATATATATATATATTACAGAGAGAGAGAGAGAAGAATGTAGAGCTAGGTCCAGACCTTTATTTAATTAGTAATTTATAATAGTATTGTTTAGTAAAATAAAATAGCAATAATATTCGGAATATTAAAAATTATTTCATCTTAGAATCAAATAGCAATCTCAATTAATATTACCTACAGAAATGCTGGTCCAGTCGTGAGTGAGATGGAGGGATTTACTTTTGAAAAAATTTACTTGCAGTTCTTTATATATTTAATATCAAATTTTTTAATTAAAATATAACGTACAAATGTAATATTTTTTTAATTAAAATATAATAAGTATATAATTTTTTTAAAAATTAATAATAATTTTATTTTACAACTCAACATTAAATGAATAGTTTTTTAAAATACTTTTGACATATATTTTATTTGTAGTGAAAAACTTGATAAAAAAAATATATAAAGAAGTTTATATAAGATTTTCTCCATTAATTTTCGGGGGTGAAAATGGCGGACCAGAGTAGTTGAGAATATCCCATCTCAAACTTAATTAAGAAGAATTGCGATGAGATGATTGACTACTTTTGACCCATGTGATTAACCGACATCCAACATTCTGAACTGACAAAGCACTTTGGAAAAAAACAAAAGAGAGACTGTAACTTGTAGTAAGGAATGAATATGTTAAAAGCTTTAAAACTTTATTAAATTATATATTATTTAACTTTCACCTCCTCTGGAAGTGCTGGGCATGAATCGAGATCCTCTAATTGATATCAGTCACTGGACATGAATTTTTCGAAGATGAATTGACTTGCTTCCATGTCTATAAATGCTAGGAATCAAACATAGCAGTAAGGTAGAGTTAGAAAGAGAATAAGGGAATAGATATGATTGGTACTGATATATAATTAGAAGACTCTAGAGTTAGATGAAGTAGTGCTGGTGAATATAAGAGATTGTTTTACAAGAGGTTTCGTGGTGAGTTTTAGAGAGAGCTCACACCTCAAACAGCTAGCTTTTTTTAGTTTTTGACTTGTGTCTTTTATATTAGAGATAATCATGTAAACATTAAATCCTTATTCAGATTAAAACCATAAATTTTGTGCCCTAGTTTCTTAACTTTCATAATTCACACAATAAGAAAACTAAACATGGAATTACTTATCTGGATCCATGCCTTGAAATGTCACAGAAATTTAGTTTCTTGACTTCAAGTTCTCTCTTTTTTAACTCTTTTATGGTTAGGAGAAAAGACAATTATCACTTCCTAATGAGTATCCTTCTTTTTATTTGAAATCAGAGGAAGAGAGGTATTTATCTTTTGATCTCTACAAAGTTTTAATTACTTAATAACCTCTAAATAATCACAAATAGACTTCAATATATTAAAAACTTATCATTTAAGTTTTTCAATGTTATATAATGAGAATTTAACAATTAATATCATTAAACTTAGTTACATGAGCCACATATACTCTTATAGGATAGAAAATAATCTAACAAATCATGCTCGAGGCATTGTTAGGCGCTCTAATATCTTCTGCTAGATTCAACTCAACCCTATAAGTTGCTAGTTTTATAATTTATATGGTAAAATGCATAAAACTCCCTTGAACTAAGAGATATGTGTACCTTCTTTATCTTTAAAATCAAACAAAAGATCCATTTAACTTATATTTTTGTACAAAACACCCATTCTGTTAGTCAACTATTTAATTTAACTAACGGTTAATGCCTATATCAATAAAAACACACCACATCAAAAAGAAATTGGCCAATTGGCATCCTAGGCAGCTAGGAGCATTTTAGTCCCATCAAAACCCTTCTTCTTCCCTCCTCTCCCAAATCCCCCATCCACTCAACTTCTGCACCACCGAAACAGCTATGAATCATGCTAACACAAGGACCAGATAAACAAATAAAAATTTGACAATTAACACCTCCGTAAGGATCCTAGGAATTTTTGCTTCCTTCTTCCTCCCTGAGTACTGTTATGGTTTGAATCTGCATCTCTGAAGTGGAATCCTTGTTTTCCAGCATATTTAACCATATATTTGCCGCACGCAATCCTAACAGCTTCCAATTCCTCATTTGAAATATTTTCTTTTCTTCCCGCTAACAAAATGTATGCAGAAAGAAAACTCATCAACCCCTTCATCCCAGATCATAAATTCTGATATTACGATCAAGAACACGATGGCAGTAACATGATTTTGTATTTGTTTTTTTTTTCTTTAAAAAAAATTGTCTATTGCAAGTCTCCTCCCCATATAATTAGAACTTGATTTATTATGAAGTGGAAAAAAAATGGAGTGATAATCACTATTTCTCAAAGGCTTGTATCTTAATCTCCCAAAAATAAAAAGATTAAATTATAATTTGTTCCATGGTGAGTTGCAAACGCAACGAGCTTTTCTTCCGGTGAAACCAAGGAATTATTGCTGATGCAGAAGAAATTGCAGAAACTGAGTAGATGGAGGGATTTGGCCACTTGGGGGAGGAGAGAAGATGAAGGATTTTGATGTGACTAAAATGCCCCTAGCCACCTAAGATGTAAATTGGCCAATTTGTTTTAATGTGGTATGTTTTTGTTGTTGATATAAACATTGACGGTTATTAAAATTAACGAGTTATTTTATGAAAGTGGTGTTCTACAAAAAAATAAAAATTAAAGGGAATCTTTTGTTTAATTTTAAAGATGAGGAGAGTAAATTGAACATAGCTCTTAATTTAGGAGAGTTTTGTGCACTTTATTCTAATTTATCGTGAGAGATTCCACAGCTGACTGTGCTTGGGGTTATTTTGTCATTTTGTGGGCTGCGCCCTTGCGTCTTTTCAACTTGCTATCAAAATTCTGATTTTTAAGCAGAAAAAAGAAGCTTGTGAACATGGACAACTGGATTCACAGTTACTAAAGTGTGCGTTAGAGGGCCGCATATAATTACGATCGTTTTTGATGCTTTGTCATAGAATTTGAGCACCCCCTCTCTTTGACAAATATGAACGTTTCTGTGAGAGCTTCATAAACAGCACTTTGCTTTAACGAAAAGCTCTATAGACATCACTTTGTAGATAAACTGCTTTTTCAAGTTCTCGCTCTAAAAAGATTATACATACATGCATACATACATTGGGCTGTTCTAATCAATATACGGTCTCCAAAAACATATATTTAATAGATTAATAACATATATATATATATATATAATATAATATAAAAAACAGATTGAAATATTTATAGAAAAAATAACTTTGACTACCTTTCTTTTCTCTGTATTTCCTTTACGTCTCTTTTACATATTATATGTGGAAAGTTGGATATTCGTGATTACTACTACGTGAATGTTGCGTTACTTGTGTAACTGTAAGAGGACCCCCTATTGGCATCACTTTGCAATAACTTCAACTCTTCAAGTGTCTTCTTACTGTTTTCAGAACGGTTTTTAATCTTGATGACCCCATTGAATATTCCTGTATATATATATATATATGAATACAAGCCTTAACAAATATACATCTAAACTTGTGATATTTAATGACTAAATATTATACATATGAGATGAGACGAACCGTGTTGAAACGTGAGAAAGTAATATTAATCTGCAAAAGGAGATTCCTTATTTCAAATAGCCTTTTCTAACAAATGTGGTGTCTTTTCTTAATTCTTCTTGGATTTCGTGGAGATACTCTATCACATTCATAAGCTGACTCGGAAGGTTCAATTGGTGGGGCCACTTCTGTTTAAAACCTGCGTGGCTGCTCTAAAGACTCGAAAATATATATATATATATATATATAAAGCTAATCATAAGTTAGTTTCTTCACCCAAAGGACATTATAGTTTTTTGGACAAAAAAAGTGATACAGGTGGGGCCAACTTTTAGTATATTGAAACCATTATGACTGAGCCTCAAATTTTCGTTCTTTTTGTGTTTCTTGTTCACACACATCCAAGAGGCGGATCTACGGTAGGGTGTGGGGACAGGAAATTTTTTTTCAATTAATATATTTGATAAATTTTTTTTATATTTTTACAAAAATTTAAATATTGTCCTTACATGAGTATCACATCTAATAAATATTTTTAAATTAAATTTAAAAATTAACTGTACTCTATCGCGATATTACTTTTTAAATTTTTCCATTGCTTAACGTTTCAACGTCTTTTCAATATTCTTTTTTCACTCCAGCACTCCATTCTACACAATTCATCTCTCCATCTTTGTAGCTCCACTCCCTCAAGTGAATTCTTCCATTTCCACAACCTAGACTAGGATACGGAGGTATTTTTTTTTTTGAGTTAAAAATTCTATTCTTTTAATCTTTAGTTTGTAGTCCCTTCTCTTTTCTTTGTATTTTGATTGTTCACAATTATTTATTTCTCTCTTTTTGCTGTACTATTCAAAAATAGACAAACAAATTATTTTGTCAAAGATTCACTTTGAGATTTTTCAAGAAAGAAAAAGACTTGAATATTTCATGCTCTAGTCTCTAAAGGCACAAATTACTTTAATATTCATGTAGTGTTTTTTTTCTTACTTGATATCTCTTTGTTGTATTTAATATTCAAGTAGCTAGTTCTGAATATTTTTATTTGACAAATTTATACATAAATTCTTGTACTTCATGATGCATATATGCACAAATTAATGATGCAAGTTTTTAAACTTGATTAACATTTGTAGTGCTAGTTTATATATTATTGTTCGTAGAGTTAAGAAGTGTAGCGTTTTGTTTTAATTTCAAACATTTCTCATATGTAGATGTAGATTTTATATTGAAACCAAATCATGTTATATTTTATATTATTTTTTATTACTTATATATATTTATAATATTTTTTAATAAAAATATTATAAATTATTTATTGCTTTCACTGATTAAAATTTTAAGATCCGTCCTAACACACATTTCTTCCTTCCCGTGCATGTTCTATCCCATGTTAAGGTTTGTGCTGGTCATATAGACTACCAACATGATAATAGAAAGAACTAATTGATATCTTTGTGTTTTCATTTAAAACAAAAAAAAAAAGAAGAAGAATCAGTTAGTTTTTATAATAAAAATACGCTACTGTTGTTTTGTCATTTATGTTTCACCAAAAGAGAAAAAAGGTCTTAATTAAAGTGATAATGATTTTTCGTCCAAAGCGCATAATGACAAAAGAAAAGTATACAACAAAAAGTAAGCTGATTTTCTTCATGCCGGTACGAGCCGGGCGAGCCGCTCCTTTCTGTTGCGGGCAGGCTTTGGTCCTTATGTTTGTTTCAGTCTTAACCTTTGAATTGCTCCGAACAATGTTAATCGCAAACAATGTTCTCACTTTTTTCCAAACTTACTTTAGGAATTCCGGAAATCTGAAAATTCCCATTAATGCAGGAAGTAGTAGTGACTAAAATTCAAATGATATGGTCAACCATTAACTGGTGAACTTTTTACCCAACTGTATTAAGTTAACTATTTTTTTAAAAAATTGTTTAATTAATTTTGTAGGGTCAAATATTAATAATTTATTTAAGTTTTAAAAAATAAAAAACTTTTAAAAAAATATTTTATAGAATTTAATTTTTCAAATAATTTTTTCATTAATATATTTATAAATTATTTTAATTATTGTATATAAATTTAACAATATATAAACAACTAATGGGGTTTGCTTTTTCATTTCAAAAAATAAAAAAGCGGGGTTTGCTTTTTCATTGTCCTCATTATGCGATGCTACTCCTGACAAAATATATGTGCCTATAAATTCTTATGACGTACGGGCAATGATGGATGTTAAGTCCTTTTATGGTTGAATAGTTCCATTATAAAAAATATGTTATTGTGAGACCTACAAATTTTTAAAACAATTAATTATCAGAAAGTGCTAATATCTCACTCAAAATTTGTTTTTAATTTGATTTAAAGAATTCTTTTCAAAACCTGAATCGCTTATAAATATGTTTTAAAACTTCTAAAATCGAAAGCTAATCTTTTTTACATTTTGAAAAACAAATCATTCGATATATTTTTATGAAAGCATTAATTCAGAAACTACATCATAGTTTCTTTTTTACAACTAACATCTCAATTTTGGTTTGTTCTTCATGTTAACACGGTAATTATAAGGAAGTTCAATATCAATTTAATATAATTATATATGTGTGTGTGTAATTAATTATTAATTTTAATAGTATGAAAGTTATTTTTATTGTACATATTAAGGTTTTGAATATTGGATCAGTCATTAAACTAATAGAGACATTTGTTCAAAATTTATTGGTCCCATTGCGGATTCGCAGTTGAATCATGTTTGAACATGTTGTCATTAAATATATATTTTTCATTTTATATATTAGAAATTTAATATAATAAATTAATAAAATTTTTCCATATTTATTTTAATTTGACAAACTTACAAACAATCTAGGCAAACTACTAAATATTTTTATACACATTTAATAATAATATCTAATTTAAATAATATATGAATGTGAAACAAAATTTAAAATTAGTTGGAAAATAATATATCAGTAATAATCATATGTAGAATAACATATTAATACTCATAAAATGTGTGACAAATTAAAAAAAATATATGAAAAATTAAGAAAAATAAATAAAAATAAAATTGGCTCAACCATTGAAACATTTGATTTTTTAATTTTTTTTTATTTTTTAATCAATTCAATTGGATTTTGATCAATTTTTTCGGTGATTAGTTTATTGGGTAAAATCAAATTGCTTGTACGAGAGTTTACCAATTTCTAGTTCGACTGCTATAACATCTTACCCGAGGTCACCTATTAGAATTTGAGAAGTAAGTAACTAAAAAATGATCTTGATTATGTAATAGTTGAGAAATAATTATTTAGAATTTAAAATGGGGATTTTAAATACAAATGGCCAATAAATAATCTAGTTTATAAAAGAAAAATTTATTAACTAATGACATTTATTTAAGTTGTTCGAAATTGGAATAATTTAAGTTTTTAAAAAGGTAGTGGGCTAAGTGTAAAATCATTCTTGGGCCTTAGGAACAAATGGAATCAAGTTGGGGTCTAAGGCAAGTTTGGAACCAAGGAGAGCTTTACAAGGTGCAATAGGGGTCCAATACCCATGTGTTCGCCCTTGAACTTTTCATGAATTTCCCTCTAGGTCCCCAACGAAATATTTGCAAAATTCTAACATTGTCCACCCATCATTTAAGTCATCCATTCATCTCTTCTTCATCATTCTAGACGTGCACTTCGAGAGGAAAATAGAGAGAGAGAGAGAGAGAGAGAGAGAGAGAGAGAGAGAGAAAGAAGAAGAAGAAGAAGAAGAAGAAGAAGAAGAAGAAGAAGAAGAAGAAAAGAAAGTGAAAGAATAACTGTAGAAACTCTTAAGATGAGTCATTTTTTAATCTCTAGTTTCCTTTAGTTTCATGTTCTTTATTTAGAGCTTGAATTCTTTTCTCTTCCATGGTAGACATTAGAGAGAGAAAGGAGAACCTAGAGAGAGAATGTTGTAAAACTTGAAAATAAGCTTGGAAAAAAGGAAGAAAACCACAAAATACACAAGGTAGCTAGCTTTATTTCATAAAAGCATGAGTTAATTGTGTTTTTTTTAAATTGTTTCCTATTTATGAATTATCATTTTTATGATGAGGCTTGGATTTGATTAAGTGACTATATGGCTATAGTTATGTTGCTATGTGGCTATGTCATGATTTGGCATGCATGGAAGAATCTTGACACTTAGCTTAGGTTAAATCTTGTTGTATGGCCATCAACTATGTTAAATCTTCCTTTGCAAGCATGAGGTTTAACTTGAGAGTCAAATTGTGTCCTAGATGGAGTCTTAGTGCATGAGGGATTTTGATGCAGAGCGTATTTATTGAATCTTGCCATAAAATGTTCTCATTGGCCTTGCTTTTCAATTCATTGGGGTTTGCACAATATATGACTTATGCTTTTATACTGGAATGGGTTATTTTGTTAATTCTAATTATTGAGATGTTATGCCTCACTTTTTCCTTGCCAAAACTAAGAATTTCCAGGGTAGCCAAGAGTTTAGGGATGACTAAGTAGACTAGCTCAAGATTGTAGCTTTGAGATGTGTGTGTGTGTGTGTGTATTGTCTATGTGGTCTCCTATATTGTTGGGTTGTAAATATGTAGTGTATGCAAGTATGTATATGTTGGGAGCTAATTGTGTGTTGGGAATTATGTATGTTTTGGAAGTCATACATGATGTGAATTGAAGACTAAGCATGGGTATAAAAAGTGTAGTGGCTTTTGGTAAAAACGAGTTCTATGTATGTTATTTTTTAGGGTAATTTCAGGATACCAAATGGCTTCTAATGGCTGTGATTTTTGGTGTAGTGTTGGAAATGAATCTAAGAAATATATGTGTACCAAATTTCATGAATTTTCGGATTGTTTAGAAGCCTCATTTGCATTTTAAACTGTGACTAATTCTAGAGTTAACAAAAAAATAGGACAATTTTGCATGGGTTTTGATTTTTGTGCAACAACCTACTCAAACGAGGTTTTTTTTCTTTGAAACTTTTATTGGGATTCTTGACATTTTTTATGAATGCAAACTAGAAAGTTCCATAAATTTTGGAAATGTTTACCTTGGCCAATTTCCAATGGAACAGTACCTATTCCAGATTTTTCATAAAACTGACTATACTTCTTCAAGGCACTGTTTAATTGGCTGAGTCATATTTTGTTCTAGAAATTTTATGGTAGCATTTCAAGACACTAGGTTATACCTCTTTCAAATATCATGGTAATTGGAGTCGAAATGATAGGTCAAGTATTCTAAAAGCCACAACTTTGTAATTCTAGGACAGTCAAGAGGACAATTTAGATAATAGTAAATTTGGAGGGGTAAAATAAAGCATTTATTTCTAAAATTTTTATCCTAGATTATAGACACATTGACGGTCTTGTATACCACAATTTGTGAATTTTGGAGCTGTGGCTATTTTCCAATAGATATCAAAGTTGAACTCCAAAATGGAGGATAAAACAGGGCAAATTATTGCTTTTTTACCAAAATTTTCACTTTGTGACATCTTTGGCCTTAAAACACATACTTTTCTTTTAAAAGGCAATTACGTTTGAATAAGGTCTAAAATCCTTGTGTTACAATTGGCTAGTTCAGTCCAATTATTTAAGCAATGATATATTACATTGGCAATTTTCTTATTTTCCACTTCTCAAGTTAATTAGAAAACAAAGAGATGAAAAGACAACTATGCTCTCTGTAAGCCCGGATACTTTAACACAAAAATAGAAAAGCAAATTAAGAACCACAATCTCAAGTTTATTAGGGGTTGTCAAAATCTTTCTCCGCAACCATGCCTTTGCCACCCACTCTACTGAAACCTCCAATGATCTTGGAGGTAGTCACGTAGGAGCTAGAAAACTATGAGGAGTATGGGGAGATATATCAATGTGATGGTGGAGTTAGAATATAGTTCCAATCAAAACAGACAATAAAGCGGAGTGGAGTGGAGTGAAGTGGCGCAAAAATCAAGTCAAGATCTTACATGAACGAATGATGTATTGAACTATAGAGTATAGTTCTCGTGCTAAACTTGATATGACATCCCCCTTTAATCTATTTTTTTTCTTTTTTGTTAAGGGTTTTACAAAAAAAAATAAAAAAGATCCCTATGATTTGGCTCATTTTCAATTTAGTACTCTGTAGTTTAAAAAGTGTCAATCAAATGGTCTACGATTTATATAGTGTCAAAACTTTGAGACCATGCAGTTTACTTTTGTTTGTTGTGAAAATAGCCTTTTAAAGGCTTTGTATTTCAAAATATCTTTTTAATTTATTTATTTTTACACAGAGGCAAATTTAGTTGTTATGAAATTAACCTAGGTTAATATTAAAAAATTAATAGCTTACAGTTTTAATTACATTGTTTTAAATTATTTCGAAACAATTTATTAATATTTCTGTAACTGTCTATCAATTGCTCTTAATTTTCGTAACTGTATCATAATTTTATTTAAAATTTGTGTCTGCCTCATTATGGTTCAACAACTATAAAAGGATGACTCATCCCCCTCATTTTTTACACTCACAAAACAAACAATTGTGCTTTTCTCTCTTCCCTCTCTCAAACTCTCTGGGTTACGCTCTTCAAAATTTCTATTGTTCTGTGGCCTGAGAACCTTTCTCAGAATAATCTGTTTAATTCTAGAGGGAGTTCTATAGATGCCGATTTTTAGCTGTGGTCATGAAATAAATTCTTTAAGGACAATGTCTATTATAAAGACATGACTCAGATTAAATTGTGTTGGTATCCAGCTTTTTTACAACAATCTTAAGGAATTTATGACTACTAAAACTGCCACAGTCGCAACCCCGGCGAAGTGTAAGAACTCAAATTCACTAAGAAAGAGTGCGATTTGGAAGAGCAAGAGAGACCATTGGCGAGTACAGAGAGTGAGATCTCAGTTTGGGAGAGGACAGAGACCATTGAGCCAAAAGTGAGCATTCTAGATAGAGATCTCGGGAAGGTAGAACTTATTGGCTACCAACAAATGAAATTAGATTGGTGAGTGGTTTATTCCTGGGCCAATGTAAGTTTCTTCGTCATTTATTAATTGACTTGTTATAATAATCAGTATAATTTGAGCACTGATACAATCATATATAATTGTGAGAATTTATAGTTGACATTCATAACTTTATACTGTAAACGTTGCCTTCACCTTCATAGCTTTTATTGCTTAAATGCATGTGTATAGCCTTTAATCATTGATAAATGGTATCTTACGTCGGTGAATATATATATATGTTGTTGGAATATTGTTATAAAATATTAATTTTCAAGATAATTATAATAAGTAATTTATAATTATTCTTTAAAAATCGTGGGCTGCAATTATTGGTGTATCAATCAATACAACCAGTGGCCACTTATGTGTGTGTCCATTGTGATTTAAATGAGATACAATGGTGTGTTAATGTATTCATATATAACTGTGGACTCACAATTTATATATATGTATTCTCATATTAATGTCCCATTATCAGTTTTAAATGGTGGCCTTTCTAATTCATGTTGCTTCATGCTATTTCCGTTGGCTTTGATTCTATACGCTTTTTAACTTTGGCATAACAATTGAAGCAATGTTCATTCACTTGACAGTTGATACACAAAGCTCTTAATGCTTTTATTTCTTTCATAAAAACCAACGGGAAGAGCATAAGGAAACCACTATATATATATATATATATATATATATATATATTAATCATGGCCGTTTATGTGTATACGTACATTGCCATTAATTTTTGGATTCAATGCCTTGATAACATGAGTTTTTTATATTGATTTATGTTGGAATATATTATTGAAATCAATCCTTAGCTTCAAAGCTTTAATACTCATGTTATGGTATCTAACGGTCTTGAGCAATGAAAAGAATATGGAAAGCCAAATATATATGTGTATTTGGGACTTGTGGAGATACATATATACATATATGTGGGTGTGTGTTGTGATGATGGAAAAATATATAAGGATGGAAGCAATTACATACATACGTGTGCGTGACTTTGTGTATGTTTGTGATAGTGTGAAAATGAAATATATATATATATATGTGATATTTTGGATAGAAAAAGTTGTGATTATATTTTTTTGAGGAAATTCACATATATAAATTGTAATTGTGAATTTTGAAAAAAATCAACTTTACATAAATAGTGATATCACATATGATATTTTTATAGTGCCACAAATTTTTTGGGTGACATAAAATGTGGGATTCTTGAAATAAACATACTTGTGATGGTTTTGAATTTAAGGATCCAAAATGGCTTCATTTGAAGCTTTTGAGAGTTTTATTTTGAAACATAATTTTTGTGAATTTGTGACCAAATATTTGTGGATATTGGCATATAATTTTAGGTCAACTTGAAAATTAAAAAACCATCTCATTGAGATGATAATATGTTGTCAATTTCTAAACTGAGGAAACCATCTCATTAAGATGATGATATACCATATATATAAAAATTGGAATTAGCATTTTCTAATTCTAATCCATGAAAACACTTCTATTGTACAAAGAAGTACAATGTTGTTGAATTATTGGTCACAAAAATGAGATTGAAAAGTTCCAAAATAATTCTGTGAAATTATTTTCTTGAAAAATAATATTATATGATGGATGAATTTAGATGCGCATATATATTATGCATTTGATGCCTATCTATAATAATTATGAGGTTTTATATGAGTTGGTTTGCCATACTCTTATAAATTTAAAATATTAAAAGGGTGGAGGTATTTTGTAAAATATCATTACATGAGAGAAATTATTATCTGGTATTTTTATGAGCATATCTCATTTTTTTTTTCTCTTGAGTTCCAATTTTGAGTTATCATCAAGTGATCAATGTTTGCTCATGAAGCAAATTTATACAATAGTGATTTCTTCTCCCTACATCATGAGGTATGTTTCACTATTTTAATCTTTCTCTTTTTTGAGAATTTTTATTAATAGTGGGGGCAAGAGGAAAAATATTTTTTAGGTATTATTTTTATAACAAGTGGGGGATGTAAGTATGTTGCTATAAAAAAATACAAATTTTGATAAAAATGTTTTATGGCCATATTATCGTATTCTAAAACTATATGAAATATAATTTTTTTACTTTGAAATTTTTTTAATTAAAAAATTCTACTATTGTGGGCCTTATAAACCCATGTGAAAAATTGTACTTTGTGGAAAATACTTTAATTTGTGAAAAAAAAATGTCTATATCTAATTTATATATTTGATGACAAGAAAAATATAGGTGAAGTAAATGTGACTTTGGGATTAAAACCATAACGAAATGTGATAGTATTTTGCTATCACAAGAACATTATATTCAAAAATGTGTTAAAAGTTTGATCATCAAGATGACAAACTGGTGAAAAACTCCTTATGATTTTAACACTCAGTTAAGGAAAACAGAGGTAAGTTTGTGTATTTAATAAACTTTACCTAGCTTGACATATCATGTGTTATGTGTCAGATGAGTATTTATATGTATACAACTCCAATAAAAGAGTTGAGAGGTATCGTGATTTATGATATCATATAAAGTGAATTTCTCATTGTATTAGAAAAATACAATGATGTTAACTGAATCTTTGATTTAGATGAGACAAAGTCCATTAGTGGTTAAACCTCACCTTTGGTGGTGGGACGTTATTTTGGAGAGAGCAGCCATACAAATTTATAGGTTCACTATAAAATCAAAGTTTAGTGCTCTGGAGATTGGCTGAAAACAAGACTAAGTAGTAGAAAAACTTAGTAAATTTTTTAGTTGGGTAAGAGCCCAATGATGTCAGTGTCTATGTTTTGTGATTGCCAAGTGGCAATAGCCATTGTAAAGAACAAACTTTCAATGATAAGAGTTGAAACTTGTATTGAGATACAAAGTTATCAAACAATTGCTAAAAAATGAAATTTGAAGTATACTGATCAGTTCTGTAAAGTCAAAAGTGAATTTGGCCAATTCATTAACTAAACATGCATGTAAGAAGGAAATTTGTCCTTTACACATCGAGGGGAATTGGACTTAAGCCAATATAAAATTAATAGTGGCGGAAACCCAACCTTTGTGATTGGAGATCCCATGAAGAAGGCTTATATGGATAATAAAAAGTCATCCGTTAATTCTGCTAACACTATTTTCTCAGTCCATTTCCTATGATGTTTAAGTGTAAAAGTACTAGAATATATTGACTTGTGGGTTAAGCGTAAGCTCTTTATGATCTTCATAGCCCTACATTGAGGGTGGTGTGTTCATTGCAGATACACTTGATGAAGTAACCTATATGAGTATGGAGTGGGGCCGCTCCCATGAGATCGTGGTGAAGTCTCTAAAGCACTCATGAATTCCAGGCAAAATTTTTGCTATTCTGTGGCCTGAGAACCTTTCTCAGAAGAATCTGTTTAATTTTGGAGGGAGTTCTGTAAATACAGATTTTTAGCTGTGGTCGCAAAATAAATTCCTTAAGCACAGTGTCTACTATAAAGACGCAACTCAGATTAAATTGTATTGGTATCTAGATTTTTACAACATTGTTAACTTTTTCGTGGGCACATGTGACTTTGGGAAAGAAAAAAAAACCTAATTTATTCATTTTTGAAACTTGAAGCAAATTAACACTTAAATTTTATTTATTTAATGTAAAAAATTTCTAATTTGAACATCAAATATCCAAAATATCTATCATCATTGCATTCCTATAGTGTAATTATCGTTTTTGTTGGTATTTTTACCACATATCTGCTTGAGAGTTGAGAGTGATGATCTTTCAAACCATTATTAAAAAAAAAAAGTTGGTCTGAAGTAGTTCGAGATTATGGTCTGAAGTAGCTCGAGATTATAGTCTGAAGTAGTTTGAGATTATGATCTCCATATATTTTTATTTTTTTTTCAAATTCTACATGGAAGCAAATCACTATAAACTTATACCCTATTGGATTGAAGTTCACATAAAGGTGCACAGTACACTACATCGATGAGATGGACTCATCAAGGACTTGCCAACCTTTCGTCTCAATATTGAAAAACTTGATATTAAACACATAAATACTAGAATTATATTTTTTCTTTAAGCCAATATAAGTGAGGCAAAAATGAAAAATCAAAATTTGAGTAAGTACCAAAAAATAAATAGTTAAGAACTAAAATGAAAAGAGAACGTCTAACCATAATTTTAGCTAACCCAAAACTCTAAGGACTAAATTGAAAAATAAAGTCAAAATATGTGGTTAAGAAGTAATTACATAGGGACCAAAATGAAAAGGAACAAATAAGTTTGGTTTGAAATGCAATTTTTGAAAACAAAGGGCTAAAGAGTATAATTTTGCCAAACAAAAGATAACAATTTTTGCCAAAAACAAAAACCTCTATTTTTGGCATAATAAAGCTAAATTTTGCGTCTCTTTTTTTGTTATTCTCTCTCTCTCTCTCTCTCTCTCTCTCTCTCTCTCTCTCTCTCTCTCTCTCTCTCTCTCTCTTATTTTGAGATTACTTAAATGCAAACGCAAGTAGGAGAAGCATTAATACAAACCCCCATTTGGTGAAAAAGGCACTTCTCCCAGGGTGTATTGTCGCATAACCAAACAAGTTAATGGAGTGTTTAGAAAATAGTTGGGTAAACTTAGAGTTGAGCATAATTGATTTTGAATAAACTTATATTTGCATGAACGTATTTATGTTTAGAATTTGTTATCTGGAAAGTGATTTTGAAAAAAAATTTTGTTTAAATATTAATTAGCAGAAGTACTTGGAGTGTGATTACCATAAAGGATATGAATTTTATATTGTTTATTTTGAATGTTATAATGAAATGAAATTTATTATTAATTCAAATTAATTTCAGTAATTAATTAAAATATTGTTTAAATATTTAGTAATTAATCCCTTAATTAAAAAATTAACTTTATTATTAAAA
Organism: Biancaea sappan; assembly: GCA_037074585.1. Taxonomy (NCBI): domain Eukaryota; kingdom Viridiplantae; phylum Streptophyta; class Magnoliopsida; order Fabales; family Fabaceae; genus Biancaea; species Biancaea sappan. Next base: position 46,931,512 of record CM073496.1, on the reverse strand, counting down.
GCCTTGATCAACTATTAATTAGACTCACCACTAACTAGACCCACCATTAATCCAACTAATCAGCCCCACCAAGCCCACTAATCATTAATTGCCCAGAACATTGCAAAAAGAAAGAGAAAGAGAGCGAGGGTCATAATATCATTGTCCCGAGCATGCTGAGAAATTGCAGAATTAAATAAAGACGACCTTTTCTCCTCTCCTCTTCCTTCTCCTTTCCCTTTCTTCTCCTTGTTTCCTTCGTGGTTGACGAGAAACAGAGATAATCTTCTTCTCTCTGTTTCCTTCTCCTTGATAAATAAAGACGATCTTTTTCTCCATGTTTCTTTCTTCTCGTCTTGTCGTCAGCCTCCTCTCCTCTTCCTTCTCCTCTCCCCTTTTTTTCCTTGCTTTCACTGTGGCTAACGAGGAACAAAGACGAATTGTAGAATTGAGAAAAAATTACAGAGGAAAAGAGAACAGGGACCATGGTAAGGATAGCAGAGGAAAGGAGAAAAAATTGCAGAATCGATTGTGCTTAAAAGCTACTTGAACCCACGGTGAACATAACCAAAGTTTTGAGACAGAATCAATTTTGGGTTTAGATGGTCACCACATATCCAAACACACTCGTTTGATGCAAAATCCCGTTTGGTTGCTCTATATGTGCTTCTTAGGGTTTTCATCAAAGAACCAAACATACACTTGGAAGAAAAGTAAAATAGCAAAGGGGTGAGATGAAGAAGGAAGAATCAAAAGCAAAGGCAAAACCAAGAGCCAAAAAGAGGATCCCATGCCTCCGAAGTTAACACGCGAACTACACTCTGTAGTTTGTGCGTTAGCTGTCGGATTTACACTTATCTAGCACCTCTTGCTTTGCCACGTGTTGCTCTTGCCACGACCCAATTTTGGGCAAGTGACTGTCATGGTCAGAGAACCGTCCCAAGACTGTAAGCCTAAATCTTTACAACACCAGTCAACCAGTATTAGTGTGCAATTATACATAAATACATTTCATTAAATGATAATCATAAAAAAAATCACAATTGTCATAACAACAATGCTTCCAAGCTTTCCTCCCAATCAAAAAACAAGGTGAGGAAAGGGTCAAAACATAATCTAATCATAAACCTTGATTACAAAAGAATACACCATCCCAAAATAACGCTCATATAAGACTTAGAAGTCCGAACGACTATAGAGCGACAAGCCATTCCTAAAAGAATCAAAAGAAACAATCACCGATGATTAGCTAGATGTGGTGATGTGAGACCCTACTACTCCTCTCGTAGAAACTCGCCAACAACTACAGAATCTGCAAAGGGACACACACAGGAAGTGAGTAATTTACGTAGTGAGATAAACACAAAAAGAACTTATTACTTACTTCCCACCAAGGAAGAATCACCATGACTATGTAGATATTTATCATCAACTCCAATCATTTGAGAGTAAGGGATTAAATATACATAAGTCCACATTCCTAATCACAATATTAGTGAAAATATTTATGAATATTAATCATCCCCATGTGGTTTCCCCATTATGCAGAAATAAATAATTTAGTACATACATAGTGCTAATTTACTTATTAGACTATACCCACTGTTCCAGGATAATAAAATAATTTAGGTTTGTCCACCGCTCCAGAACAATAAAATAATTGAGGTTTGTCTACCATTCCAAGACAATAAAATAATTGATGTTTGTCCATCATTCCAAGACAATAAAATAATTGAGGTTTGTCCACAATTCTAGGACAATAAAATAATTGCCATAATTTCATAAATTCACATAACAAAAGGTTATTTCAAACCATCTATAGAAATTCAATCTTTTAAACCGAAGGGTCTCCATACTTCCATCATAAATGCTAACATCATATAAGATTATTTCAAGACAAATCAATAATAGAAGTAGCCTTGGATGATTCGTGAGATCGATCCTTTCGAATGGGTAGAATTACAATACATATTCTCAGATATAATTTCATATATAACTACTATTCTTAACATAAGATTATAGTTAGCTCCTTCACCTGAGACTGAATGACAAAGAATGGAGTGCAAACATGAAGAACGAACGAATGACAATGAAAGCACCTAGGATCAAAGGCAAAAACTTGAGGATTAAGAAATTGGGAGAGGTTTAGGAGGTGGTGCCTGGACGCCATAACCTAACTAAGGTCCGACGTGTCTTCCAGTGCAGGGCACCTTGGGTGGCGTCCTCAGGCGCTTGGCCCCACACTCTTGGCCTAAGGAATTTGGTGGGTGCCCGAGGCGCCCTGAGTGGTGCCCCTAACTCTCTATCTCAATAGGTTTACTGGGCGTTTGAGGCACCACACCTAATGCCCAAATGACCCGATCGCAGAACTGCAACACTCTTCTAAATTTCCCCCAAAATCTACCCAAATTGCCTTCCTTTGTGTTTCCATGTTCCCATGGTCGAAAATCTTGAGTATTTGGGTGGTTAACCATAAGGGAACAAGTTCCAAACCAATTTTAATTCAAGAGTGGAGTTGTAAATTAGGAAAATCCCAAGTTTCTACCTCTATAAGCACTTAATGGGATTTTCATGACTACACTTCCTCTTCCTTTCAATCATTAATGATTCCCAACCACCCAAAGGTTTATTAAATCCATATAATTACATCAGCACTATGGGGAACATAGTGAACACAAAGAAGTTCAGCATTAACATCTCAAAGAGGGAAAGTTCTAAAGCTAGGGTTTGAAGGTTTCGAAAATAAAAGAAGAAAAAGGAAAAAGGCATTTGGCACTTGTATCTTTTTCCTAACTCAGCAAAAATAGATCCTCCCTTCCTAAAGCCACATCTTCGGCCAGCACTCAGGGGAAATGTGAAAGAGAGAGAGAATGAAGGGTATGAGAAGTATACACACACATACTCACCTATGGATATGAGGAGAAAAGGGAGGGAGAAGGTTCAAGAATAGTGGGGCCTACCACATTAGCTTTCAGTGGATTTATTACTTTATTTAGTTTCCTTTCCTTAGCTCCATTTTACTCCAATTTTCAACTTAGCATAAATTCCTTGGTCATACCTTAACATTTTTCACACATGAAAAAGTAATTCCACAATTCATATCACAATACTTAACAAAATACCAAAGCCAAGCAGGATATTCGCAAAAGTAATTTAAAGAGGAAAATAAACAATCATGCAATATGAATATTAGTAAATTCATGCACAATTTTTTCTAAGAAATAAAAGAAAAGAAAAGGAGAAGAAAAAAAAATTGCAGGTATTATAGCTCCTTTATTGCTTCGGATTCACTCCTCGAAAGTGCATTTTTGGGTCGTTGAGTTTTGGGTCTCTGCAATCTACATACTGTTAGATGAATTGGCAAGTGTACCAATCGCTTAAGTAATATAGTGATTTGAGAGTAAAAGCATCGTTCTCACGAGGACTAAGCGATTAATTACCCAAGAAATTTAATTGAATTAGTTAGACGAAGCAATTGGATTGAAGACAACTTTAATGAAGAACTGACAATAAAGCAGGCATGTGACAGTAAATTTTTATAATTTTCTTTTAATGACAACAGACAAAGACTCAAACTAACGAAATTAATGAAATTAAAAGCCTAGGGTTACTAATCCATCTCCCCCGTCTTAGAAATTGTAAAACCCTTTTCACACATTTGCAACTTAATCAACCAAATAAGTTAATCCTAGGTTATTCTCATAACTTAAAGGAATTCTCCTAAATTTCAATTAAGATACTTAACACCTACTCAATTCCTTAAGTGGGTTAAGTCTTTACTAACCAACTTAGCTTTGATTAAACAAGATTAACTAATATCCCTATTAGCTAACAAGTAAAAACACTTAGGTTAAGGTTCACACACTCGTCTTCCCCTACTTAGTGTTCTACTCTCACCTCCCTCTCCTGAGATTGATAACAGTAACAAGCATATAAATAGACTGATTAATTCCACCATATGTAGCAGTAAAATGAATAAGAAAATATATATTAATTGAATCAGAGTTGTAATTACATTAGAGGAAATAAAATCTATTCTAGGGTTGAGTTCATAGTAACCTTAGATAGAAAAATTAGCTATTCATAAAAAAAAAAAAGAAGAACAATCAGAAATAAAGGTGAAGAAAATCATGAATATGATTTCGGATAGATGATTTAAGCCCCAAAGCCTTCAAAGTTGAGTTCCCCCTTCTATGCTCAGCAAAAAAGGCGTTTACTCCTCCTCTCAGGATCAGAATACCCTTAAGAAAATTCCCTTTCAGCTATTTATATGAAGTATGAAGTGGCAAAACAGTAGCTTCGCTACTGTAGCAATACGTCCTTACCGCTACAGCAGTGGAACACAAAAAATGAGGGCTAACAAAATTTTACAGCAAAATGCTACAAAGAGCAGTGGAGGCACTCCTGCTGCAGTGGTGGGTCACAGAAATTTCCAGCCAAAATTTCACTCCAGCGCCGAATGCTGGGTGGCTGGCGCTGGGCGTCATCTGCGCTGCAGCGGGAGAGGTCAGATTTACTTCCAATGCTGGTTTACTGCTTCATCTTTCCTCACTCCCAAAGTAGATTCTTTTGTACCTTGTAATGCAACATCAAATGTCAATTACTAGCACAAAATTGAAGATGAAAATATAGAAAATTTACAAGTGCTTAGGAAAATCAGAATCAGAACATTTTGAGGCCAGAAGGTCATAATTTAGTACAAATCAAGCAGTAGCGAGGTTCAGTTGCCAAGAAAAAGGCACATAAATCATTTTAATTTGGCAATTAGCACATACACACCCATATATAACGAGAGAAACTAGAGATAGAGGAATTACAAGCTTGTGAGAAGACGAAGATGTCGAAAGAAGTGAGTGAAGAAGGCCAATCTCACAACCACCACGATGGCAAGGACTACGTGGACCCTCCTCCTGCTCCTCTCATCGACATTGTTGAGCTCAAGCTCTGGTCCTTCTACAGAGTTCTCATCGCCAAGTTCATCGCCACCCTCATCTTCCTCTTCATCACCCTTGCCACTATAATTAGCCACAAAAACTAACCCGAACCCTGCGATGACCATTGCAACCAACGCCTAACAAATATGCAAATCGTAAAGATCTATAGAGTGTAAATCTTTTTCTTTTTTCTCTATTAATTCATTTTTATTTACTTTTGTGTTATTATATTAGGAACTTCATCGTGGTCCATTGGTCCTAATACCTTGTAATGCCTTTGTTGGTTGGATCCACCCACTAAGAATACATTGTAGCCTTGTAAGGTTTAACAAGAAAAATGCTTAGTAGATGCATAGATCTTCTATATATTATGGTGTTCTGTATCTATTGTAATGTCTCCTCCCCTGTCATGTAGACGCTGAATTCTAAATTTCAAAGAGATATATTTTTTATAGATTCTTATTTGAACTTCTTAAATAGTGCTGCTAAGAGAATAATTCAACTAAGAGTGGTAAGAAATTTAACAGTTAATTTCAATGATTGATTAGCAAATGCTCCCTTGTATATAGGGGCATTTCTGGTGCAAGATAGGGATCTAAGTGAGTATAGACCATCTTTGTCAAGCACCAGCAGACACATGCCTTATAGCCATTAGTTGTGTAATCCAAGTTCCATATGCAAAAGTCCTAAGCCCTACACATTAATTATCTAAATTGCTTCAATATTCATTACTTTGTTGGAGTGGAGAGCTTTTGTGTTAGGAGTTCCTACCTCAAGAAAACTAGATATCTGGCACTTATTGACATTGGCACTTTTTTCACATATCTTCCCGGTGAAGTTTATAAAGTAGTTGTTTTGGAGGTGATCTTTTTTTTTCCCATAATTTTAGTAGTGTGCAATTATGCATGTCTTGGCTGAAGGTACTCTTTACTGATTTAGTTTATGATTTACTGTTATATGCTTATTGATTATTTTCCTTCTAGAGACACAGGTTGTAGTGCATGATTATTTCTTTCAATTGCTCAATGATGCTACAACATGCCTCCTCAAACTGCTTGCACTGGCTGGATGATGGGAAAGCACAGGAACATCAGTTGCAGAAATCCCTTAAAGGATTTTTTTTTTGGAATGGTTGAAAATGTCTGAGTGTTGCCAACTTAATTACATGAGCAAGATTATGCCATTGTCTATTTTTATGGGATTTTTTTTTATTATAGAATGGTTGAAACATCAAGTTGTGTGTTGGCCTTAGTTAGCTTAGTTGGCCTTCTCACTCAGAAATATTAATCAATTACATGTCGCAATATTTTTCTGATTCCTCAACATTTGCCAATTTAATCACTGGAAAAGTGAAGATTTTACAACTTTGTTTATTTTACAACTGGAAAATTAATCATTGATAACTAATTGGTAGAAAAATAAAGAGACTAAACATTCAGAACCAAAACAGAACTTGCAATAGAGAGAGCAAGATCTAAAGAAGGAACTCCATAGAAAGCAACAACAGCATCAACATTTGGAACTAAATCAAAACTTGCAATAGAGAGAGCACCATCGCCTATGCAAAATCCAGTAACACCAGCCTGGTGCACAAATTTATAATTTGTTTAACAAGAGGTCTTTGACTTAAGCTACATGGTAATTTAAAATTTCTGCTATAAAACAAAAGTACGAACTACCAATCAAATCAAAATCATAATTTAAAAAAAATGACAAACCAGTGTAATGTACTCTGAAAATTTGAAGATCTCAATAATCAGACTTAAAAACTAATGACAAGTTAGCTCAATCCAAACTAAAAAAGAAAGGAATGCTACAGGTCATATGTTTTGACTGATTCAGCGATCTGCCTCATTAGAAACAAATGTAAGAAGAAGTCAAGATTAGGGACTGATTCAGCGATCTTCACTGTCACTAGGTGTCACTTTCACTGTATTGTTCACTCTTTACATTGCAACATCAAATTTAAAATGGGATACACCATCATCCGAAGCTACACAACACTATCATTTTACAATTTGCATATCTGTTGGGCCTTAGCTGCAGTGGTCATCGCAGGGTTTGGGTTGGTTTTTGTGGCCGATTACAGTGGTGAAGGTGATGTAGAGGAAGCAGAGGGTGGGGATGAGAGTTTGTAGAAGGACTAGAGCTTGAGCTCGACAACGTTGATGAAAGGAGTGGGAGGAGGGTCCATGTAATCCTTGCTATGTTGGTGGTTGTAGGATTGGCCTTCTTTACTCACTTCCTTCAACATCTTCGTCTTCTCACAAGCTTTTGATTCCTCTCTCTCTAGTTTTTCTCTCTACAAATGGCAGCATTTGTAGATTGCAGAAACCCAAAACTAAGCGACCTAAAAAAGCACCATTTCGAGGAATGAATCCAGAGCAATACAAGATCAACACGTGGCAAAGCAAGAGTTGCTAAATGAGTGTAAATCCGACGGCTAACGCGCGAAGTGTAGTTCTTGTGTTAACTTCAGAGGAGCAGGACTCCAAAAAGAGAGGTTTGAGTTTTAGCAAAAATTGAAATTTTTGGCCCGTAAAAATTGCACTTTAAGCCTTTTTTTCAAAAATTGTACTTCAACCTAAAATTATTTGTTCTTTTTCATTTTGGCCCCTGTTTAATTTACTTCTGACCTCATATTTTACTTTGTTTTTCAATTTGAGTTAATCAAACAAAGTAATATAATATTCATACCATTATTTATATTCATACATCCAAATATAATTTTGATAATCAATAATATTTAAACAATATCAATTTTTTTAAAATCACTTTTTTATAAGATTTTTCAAATATAAATTATAGTTATGTAACACTTTTAACCAAAATTAAAAGTTTAAAAAAATCAATTACCAACTCTAATCTAACATTCTAACTACACAATATATCTGACTCTCTGGGTTTCTTTGGTTAGTTTGAGCTAATCTATGTTGCCTACAAAGAGATATACATCAATTTCTTACCAATGAATTTAATTTGGTGGTACTGGCTGTTATGTGGTTGAAAGATTGAAAGATTCTATTTTAAAGTGCAGTCAAAGCAAAGTAACAAAAAAAGACTAGCGGTAAAATCACTAAGTCATCGTGTCACTTTCTATATGAATTACCAAGGAAAACACGAGTATTGCCTAACAAAAAAGTGCCATACAAGTAATATATGATTGAATAATGAAAAACGCGATAGAATTGGACAAGAACAATTTCACTATAAAAATTAGGTACAAAAGCCCCCCATACAAATGGAACTGTGTAAACTAGGAATTTGACTTGTGGATTACTTGTCAAGCATGTATCAAATAACTACTTACATTATTAATATAGGCAAAAAAAAGTCAATTTCAAGTTCAGTGCCATGTATTAGGCAAGGCAACTGAGGCACTTGCCTTAGGCCCCCCAGCGCTACATTAGGCCCCTAATAATGCCAAATGGTTTCTGCTTTAATGCCCAGTGCTTAATAGGTGGATCTGATGCGGTGGAAGAATTACTAATTGGCAATTAGTTTCTGCTTTAATGCCCAACGGTTTGATTTAACTAGTGGATCACTTGTCAAGCATGTATTAAATAACTACTTATATTACTAATATAGGCATAAAAAAGTCAATGTCACGTTCAGTGCCGTATATTAGGCAAGGCAACTGAGGCACTTACCTTAGGCCCCCTAGTGTTGCATTATGCCCTTAATAATGCCTAACAGTTTCTGCTTTAATGCCTCAGCGCTGAACAGGTGGTTCTAATGTAGTGGAAGAATTACTAATTGACAATTAGTTTTTGCTTTAATGCCCAACAGTTTGATTTGAAAAAAATGCATATAGGTAATAGGAATCATCACGCCATGACGCTAATTAGCTTTTGCTTTAATGCCCAACGGTTTGAATAAAAGCTCATAGGTAATAGGAATCATAAGTAGAAGTCTATCTCATTAAGTTATAATACAAGCTCTACTACTTTTACAATTCACAGAATTTTTTTCCTCCATCAACGTCAACTACACCTCTTCCTCCTCATCCTTTTTTTCTTCATTTTTTGACTAAATTCTCCAGGGAGAAAAGTATATAGCTGACCTGAAATTGTTGCAGTACAATACATAATATCAACATGCAATTCTCTGTCTCCAAGTTTTATCATTCCATCACTTTTTTTTATTTATGTTGTACAATATATTTTATTTATATATTTTATTGTTTCTTTTTTATTTTATTTTTTATAATTTGTAGTAATAGAAAATGTCAAATAGAAAGTACAAGTTTGGTTTTGAAAAATTGAAGAAAAAAAGAAAAATTAAAAATTAAATTAAATTTCAATGTGGTGCTCTTGATAAATTGTTACAGTACAATACATAATATCAACATGCAATTCTCTGTCTCCAAGTTTTATAATTCCATCACTTTTTTTTATTTATGTTGTACAATATATTTTATTATTTCATTTTTATTTTATTTTTTATAATTTGTAGTAATAGAAAATGTCAAATAGAAAGTACAAGTTTGGTTTTGAAAAATTGAAGAAAAAAAGAAAAATTAAAAATTAAATTAAATTTCAATGTGGTGCTCTTGATAAATTTTTTATTATTTATAAAAAAGATGGTACAAGTTCAATTGATGAAAATGTGATTGAACAATCACCTAAAGAAATAGATGATGTCGAAAACACTAATAATCTTAATTCCAATCAAGAACAAGAAAGTAATAAAGATTTAAATGGAGATAATTTATTAGAAATAGATGTTGAGCTTAATTCCAATCAAGAACAAGAAAGTGATAAAAATTTAAATGAAAATAATTTATTGGAAATAGATGTTGAGCTTAATAATACATCAAGTGAACTTTCTAAAAATATTTATTATCCAAGAAAATGGAAAAATATTGATGAAAAATTTAGAGATTTAATGGTAGTAAAAGGTCCAGTTAGACATGACAATTTGTAGTTTCTAAGAGATGAAAATAATAGACATTTTTCTTCGTCTTTTTACCAACGAATATTGCCAAATGGAGAAAAATATGATAGAAAATGGCTAGTTTATTCAAGAGATTTAGATAAAGTGTATTGTTTTTGTTGTAAGTTATTTTGTTCAAAAAAAAAAGTGTTAGTAACCTAGTGAATGAAGGGATTGGAGATTGGAAAATATTGGTTCCAAGCTCAAAAGTCATGAAACAAGTCATGAACATATCACTAATATGGCCAAATGGATTGAACTTGAAAAAAGATTGAAAGTTAAAAAGACAATTGATAAAAATTTTCAAGAACAAATTAATGAAGAAAAGGAACATTGGGAAAATGTTTTACTTAGAATTATTGCTATTGTGAAATATCTTTATAAAAATAATATTGCTTTTTGTGGAACGAATGAGAAGATATATGAAAAAACAATGGCAACTTTTTGAGTTTGATTAAGATGCTTGCCGAATTTGATCTAATTATGTAAGAGCATGTTAGGCGCATAAAAAATAATGAAATTCGTGCTCATTACTTTAATAATATTATGCAAAATGAACTTATAGAATTATTAGCTTTTAAAGTAAAAAATATAATAATAAAGAAAATAAAAGATGCAAAATTTTATTCTGTCATTCTTGATTATACTCCTAATGCAAATCATCAAGAACAAATGACTCTTATTTTGAGATGTGTTAATACTTCAAATTCTATAATAAAAATAGAGGAGTACTTTTTGGAATTTTTAAAAGTTGATGATCTATTGGGAAAAGGTTTTTTTTTTTAATGAACTTATTAATGTATTGAAAAAGTATGAGCTTGATATTGATAATATAAAGGGACATGATTATGATAATGGATCCAACATGAAAGGAAAAATTCAAGGAGTGCAAAAAATATTGTTGGACATAAATCCTAGAGCATTTTATATGTCATGTGGATGTCATAATTTGAATTTAGTTTTATGTGATATGGCCAATTCATCTGCTAGAGCTATTTCTTTTTTTAGAGTTCTACAACGTATTTATTCTTTATTTGCTTCATCCACTAAGTGATCGAAAATTTTGAAAGATAATGTATGTATTTCTATTAAGTCATTGTCTCAAACTCAATGGGAAAGTAGAATTGAAAGTGTCAAAGCGATGAAGTTTCAAGCACCAAAGATAAGAGATGCTTTGACTGAATTATCAAAACATTGTGAAGATCCTAAATTAAAAAGTGAAGCCATGTGTTTAGCAACTTATGAGATTGGAAATTTTGAATTTTTATTAGGAATGAATATGTATGGTATGATATTTTGTTTGCTGTCAATTCTATTAGTAAGATTTTACAATCTAAAGATATGCATATAGATGTTGCTATCGATCATTTAAGAGGTCTTATTACTTATTTGAAAAGTTATACGGAAAATGGTTTTGCATTAGCCTTGGACTCCACAAAAAAAGTTGGCTATTGAAATGGGCATAGAACCTAAATTTCGTGAAAAGCCTATAATCCATAAAAAAAAAACATTTTGATGAAAGTATTAATGATGAGATCACATATTGAGCTAAAGATTCTTTTCATATTGAATATTTTCTATATTAGATCAATCTATTTCTTCTACTGAGACTCGATTTAAACAATTTTTACACTATGAAACCATTTTTTATTTTTTATTTGAATCCAAAAAATTTAAAACTTTAGATGCGGATGAAATACAAAAAAATTGTATTAACCTTGAAATTTTTTTTTAAAATTTAGTGAATATTCTGATATTGATGTTTTTGATTTATTTTTAGAATTAAAAGTTTTGAGAGAAGTGTTAATAAAGGAAATTAATACTCCAACATAAATATTAAGTTATATCAAAAGATTAGATTATTTTCTAAATATATTCATTGTTTATAGAATATTATTAACAACATGTAACAGTTGCTACCATAGTTTACCAAACCGGACCGTACCGGCTGGTCGGACCGGTCCGACCGGGAACCGGAGGGGTTACCGGTCCGGTTTGGCCATTGAACCGGTCAGTGGTTCGACCGGTGTTGAACTGGCCGAACCGGTGCTGAACCGGCTGAACCGGCCGGAACCGGCCGGTTTGAAGGTTGAACCGGTTCAAGTTTTTTTTTTTTTTTTTTCTGGTCAAAAAAATTTTTTTTTAAATGGAGGGGGAAAAATGTAGAGGGAAAGTGAACAAAAAAAACACATGATAACCCTAGTTAATTTTGCAATTGTCAAATATGCCTCCACTTACATAAGCAAATAAAAAAGAAAATCAAAGGAGAGAAAACAAAAAGAAAAATAAAAACGAGCCGAGTCCACTTTATCACACGCACATGGGGGGTAGATTGGACAATTTGTACTACATTGGCCTGAAATTGTGAGCGCATGAACCTACCACTTCCTTTAGCCTCTTATAAGCCCATTAACATATATTAGTATATGAAACTTTTTTCCTTTCTTGTTCTAAGCAATGTGGGACTTACTCACTCTTTTACAAGGCTATTTTACTTAGTTTGAAATTGTGAATATTATGAGTTGTGATGAATTAGCAATTTATGGATTAATTTTCTTATTTCCCTCACTTATTGTTATGAATTATCAATTATATTAAGTATTTTAATATTTTAAATTATATATTTTTAATATTTTAAATTATGTATATTTTTAATATTTTTTAATTATCACCGGTTCGACCACGGTTCGACCATGGTCCGACCATTGAACCTTGAACCAGTGGCTCCACCGGTTCAATGACCGGTCCGGTTTTGAAAACATTGGTTGCTACTGCTGAAAGAAGTTTTTCAAAATTAAAATTGCTTAAATCTAATCTTAGATCAACATGTTACATGGTAGATTAAATGAGTCAATCATATTATCTATTGAGAGTGAAATATTAGAATTACTTGATTATAAAATTTTGATAAATGATTTTGCAACTAAAAAGGCCAAAAAAATAATATAAAGATTAATTATTTATATTATATTAAGTTTTTCTAATAATTTTGCCTTAGGCTTCGAATTCTCTAAGCACGACCTTGGTCACATTTCAAATGATATTACATTTTATATATTACAGTAGGACCGTATCTGTAAAAGACACTAAAGTAGGTTTGTGTCAATTCAGAAGTTTTAATGAGATTAATTTAATCCCACCCAACTTGTACTCGCGCATAAGTTTTATTGTGTGTTTGGGAATCCGGTTAGAGAAATATAATTTGGCAAACTAGGTTTAAGTTAACATAGTTAGAGTAAATTTAGATTTAAGTGAACGAGTTTTATATTTGAGAGAAAATTGAGCAAATGTGGTTTGAAGCAGTAAAACCTAATTTGGGGCAAAATAAGATGTTTGAATGTTGGTTTGCAAACGTAGTTTCAGGATATATAATTACCAAAAAGGGCATGAATTTTTTATTAAATTTTTTGATATACCATTATTATTTATTGTCATTTGTCTAAAAGAAACTTAATTTTTTTTGTTTATTTGTCTAATATTACTAATTAATCACTAATGACTCATTTTTAATTAATAAATTAATTTTTTATTCTGTAATTACTAATTAAAATATATTTTTAAAATTAGCTTGAAAATAAAAACAAAGAAAAATATTTTTTGAGATTTTTTAAAATTATCTTGAAAATGAAAACAAAGAAAACATATTTTTTTTGGGGGATATTTGAAACTATTTCAAAAACAAATTTATTTATTTTTCTTACAATATTTTGATTTTGAGACTAGATTAAATATATGTACACATACAATCACACGATTCACACACATATATCTATTTATGTAAAATACATAAAAAAATAAAAAAAGAAAGAAAAGAATATGTATGCATATCATATATATATACACACACTTTTCTGTTTGTTCATATAGGTCCCTGGGTTAAATTTTTTCCTTTTAGTCCTTGCTTGATATGAGATTATATTTGCCTTCATTTAGATCCCTCATTCCAAAATATATTTTATTTTAAAATTAAATTGACCATGTAAACTTTTGAGTTTTTTTAGTTTGGTCCCTATTTTGCATGAAACAAGTCCAACTCTTGATTTTACTTTCCAAATCAGTCTAGAACTTATCTAGGATGTTTTGGGGATATTTCCGATCCATTCCAACCCATAGCAAGGAAAAAAAAAAAAGAATCAAAACCAAATTTTGAAAAATTTTCAAAACTCAGAATCATGTCATATGTCTTTTCTCTTCGTCTTTTTTCTAGTTTTTTTTGGTTCTATTTTGATCTTCTTTTAGCTCTTAGCTTTGAGTTACGATATATTGAATTCACTCTATACATAAAAAAGAAGAAAATGAAGGCATGAAAGACACTCTATTTTTTGGATTCATTGTGTTCCTCTCGATTTGGCCTTGTTTGGAGCAGAAACTTCACTCCTTCAATCACGACTTTTGCTCCTCAATTTGCCCAGAAGGCTTGTATTCTCCAGCTAATTTCCTCCTTCAAAAACACTCCAAAGAACGGCAAATCCGTCTCTGTTTTTAACATGAAAAATAGAGTATGTTTTTTGGCTTTTCGACTGCACTCCTTCTCTTACTTTTTTTGTCTCAGAGTCTTCTCCCTTTAACAGAGGGGCATTGGAGGAAATCAAGATTAATGTGAAGATAACCATGTTGCTTTTGTTGGAGAAGCTACAAAATCTCACTGTGAAAATAACGTAGTTACAGGGGCTAAAACTAGATTTCACCAAATCGTGGGTTGTCTGTAAAATCTCCCAAACAAGCTCAAATCTTCCAAACAACGTTTCATGAAACAATATCCCAATGTTTGGTCAGTCGAACATGCTCCCAAACAAACTCTTAATGAGATTCATAATCACAAATGACTCAAGCTTGGATGTACATAGATTCAGTTGTGAAGCCCATAAAAGATATTTACAATAACAAGTCCAAGCCCAAGAAAAGGCCAAAATCCGGTTAGCCGACATCTCCTCCCATTGATAAAAGGCGTTAGAGTTCTTTCTAAAGGAAAATTTATTTAAAAGAAAAGGATAAAAGCAGTGTTAGACGACCCGGCTCAGCCCGGAACCCGTGACCCATAGACTTTTTCGAGCTGGTTCACTCTTACGCACCAAGTTGCACTCGAACCGGTTGACCCGGCCGGGTCTTGACCGACCCAATCGACACATTGACTCGGTTTCTTCTTCTTTTTATCCTTGATTAATAAAATTTAGATTTGTAGCTTCCAGAAATCAGAACCCACGAATAAAGCTGCCCTTTGCCCTAACCACTTCGAACGGCGACCGAGAGCTCCTTCTTCTTCCCATGAGACACGAGTCATGGCCAGCCAAGGCAACTTCATCTTCCTACATATCAGCCGAGAGCTTCGTCCCACGGTCACAAGTCATAGCCACCCTTCTTCTTCTCATAGAGAGCTTCAGCTTCCCACAGATCAGCCGAGACCCAGGGAGGAGCTTCTTCAAGGTATCTTCTTCCATGACTCCAAGATCTCCCATAGATCAGCCAAGTTAAATTTTTTTTTTAATTTATGAATGTTGGTTGTTGGCTTATTTAAATGTAGTTAAAATTTTTTGTTTATTACTGAATGTTGGCTGGTGCTGTTGGCTAATCTAAATGGGGTAATTAATTTTTTTTTTTTGATTGTTGAACTTGAATGTTGGCTGAATTGAAGTTAAATTTTTTTTTTGATTGCTGAATGTTGGCTAGTGCTTTGGCTGATCTGAATGGGGTAGTTAAGTTTTTTTTTTATTGCTGAATGTTGGTTGGTGCTGTTGGCTGATCTGAATGTTGGCTTATCTAAATGGGGTAGTTAAATTTTGAGTTGTGCTAAGATTGAAGTTAATTATGCATCTCTTAATTGTTGAATGTTTGCTGTGAACCATGAATGCTAAGGTTTAAGTTAAATTTATAAATAAATTTGGACCAATTTTAATTTAGGAAATTTTTTGTTAATCCTAGATTGTCATAAATGTCATCTAGCAATCCCACACAAGAGTCAGTTGAGTCTGTTCAACAAGGTGCTTCAAGAGGAAAAATAGATTTAGCATGGGGTCATTGTAGAATTGATGAAGGAATTGGTTCTAGGCATCATTTAATATGTTTATACTGTAACAAGACTTTCAATGGGGGTGGAATTAATCGAATTAAGTTACATTTGGCTGGAATAAAGGGAGATGTAGAGCCATGTAAAAAGGTTCCAGCAAATGTTCGTTTCCAACTACAAAATAGTGTTGAAGAGTTTACTCAAAAGAAAAGAAAGGTTGTAGAAGAATATGAAGAAAATAATCCTTATCTTGATGAGAGCTTATATAGTGATGATGTTGTAGAATTAAATAATTTTTTTGTTCGATTTTCTGAGGATAGGGGAAAAGTAAAAGAGAAGGGAAAGAAGCCTATAAGCTCCTATTTTATGCCTAGAACAACTCCTGGAGCTCAACCCACTATTAAAAGTGTATTGCAAAGCAAAGAGGTGAGAGAAAGGTGTGACATTGCTATTGCTAAGTGGATGTTTAATGCTAATTTGTCATTTAATGCTACTAATTCATCATACTACCAACCAATGATTGATGCTATTACTAGTATGGGTGAGGGATATAAGGGTCCTGGATATCAAAACCTTCATGGGTGTTTGTTAAGGAAAAATGTTGAAGAAAAAAACTCATATGTTAATAGTTATCGCAAAACTTGGAAGGAAACAGGGTGTACGATTATGGCAGATAGGTAGACTGATCAATATAGGAGAACTCTCATAAACTTTTTAGTTTATTTTCCTAAAGGGACTGTGTTCTTAAAATCTGTTGATGCATCTGATGCTTCTAAGACCAGTGATATGTTGTTTAATCTTTTTAAAGAAATTGTGTTGTATGTTGGAGCTGAAAATGTGATTCAGATTGTGACTGATAATGCTACAAATTATGTTGCTGTAGGTAGAATGTTGGAACAAGAATTTTCAACTCTTTGTTGGTCTTCATGTGCTGCCCATTGTATTAATTTGATATTGCAAGACATTGGCAAATTGGATCAGGTGACATTAGCTGTAAATCATGCTTCAAAAATTACTAAATTTATTTACAATCATTGTTTTGCTTTGCATTTGATGAGGAAGCATACTAATGGAAGAGAGATCCTTCGTCTAGCTCTAACTCACTTTGCAACTAATTTCATTGCTTTGCAAAGCATATTAGTTCAAAAGATTGCTTTGCAAGCCATGGTGACATGTAAAGAATGGGTTGGTTCAACATATGCTAGGGACAACAAAGTAAATAAATTTGTGGATCTTATCTTGGATTCAATGTTTTGGAAAGATTGTGCATTCATTGTAAAAGTTATTGAACCATTGATCCGTGTGTTGCGTATTGTAAATAGTGAAGATAAGCCTGCAATGAGTTATTTGTTTGCAGCCTTTCATGCAGCTAGGGATGAAATGATGAAAAGGTTTCAAAGAAGGAAAAGAATGGTTGAGCCTTTTCTAAGAATTCTTGATAGGCATTGGGATAATTAATTACAAAAGAATCTTCATGCTGCTGTCTTTTGGTTTAATCCATCTTATCAATATGATGTTGAAGTAATAGGATGGCACAAGAACACTATCTCAGGGGTTATTGATGTGATTGAACAATATACTTATAATGATAGAAAGCTAGAAACCAAGTTATCAAGTGAGATGAAAATCTTCAGGAATGCATAAGGGGATTTTGGAAGAAGACTTGCAGTAAACAGTCGTCACACAATGATGCCAAGTAATTTTGTTATTTATTAACAAAAGACCCTTATTTGTCTTAATCTTGTTTTATTAATCTTGTTTTGTTTAATATCATTAAATGAGTGGTGGCAATGCTATGGATCAAGTGCTCTAAATTTACAGAAGTTTGCAATTCAGGTTTTAAGTCAAACTTGCAGTTCTTCAAGCTGTGAGAGAAATTGGAGTGTGTTTGAACATATTCATTCAAAAAAGAGGAATAGATTAGAACACAAAGACTTAATGATCTTGTTTATGTTCATTATAAATTAAAGCTACAAAAGAAGTATATTTCTCTTCATAATAATGTTTGCAATTTTTAGACATATTAAGAATTATTTATATTTTTATATGTTTAAATAAAAATGTATATGAAAGAATTGAAGAAGAGTTATGATCCGATCAGTTTCGGATCATTTGAAGAAAATATTGATTGGATATTGGAAGAAGAACCACCAAGCTTAACTGCTGAGGAATTAGAAATTCTTAATCATGAATTTGCAACTTGTACCACTGAGAAGGATGATTCTGATTGTGGTTTGTGTTTGATAATTTTGATATATTATTTTGTGAAGTCATTTCAAGATTTTTATTTATTTAAGTTATTTTTTTATAGAATTGAATTTGGATGACATTATTTATGATGATGATGATGGTGGTGTTGGTGATGGTGATGGTGGTGAAGATATTGAGGGAGCTGCTAACATAGAGTATAATAGACGATTAGTTGATTCATGGGGCATGCTTTCTACTGGAGAAACGGACAACCCAGATGCTTGAAATTTATAAGTTGATTGTAGATCTTATGAATATTTGTATTTTAATAACTTTATAAATTATTATGAATGTTTAAAACTTTTAATGTATGAACTATCATGTTTGGATGGTTGTATTTATGACTTTATGTTTGAATTATTATAAATGTTTATGATTTTAAATTATGAAATTTGCATGTAAATTATTTATTTTAATCAATAACCAAGCCGATTCTGACAACATTGGATAAAAGTCACCACTGCTCTTGTTCTAAACTTCTAATGCTCCTTTTAATTGTTTTATTTAAAAACAAACAAATTACAATGTTTTTACACAAAAGTGCAAACGAAATCTTTATTATAATTTAATTATGAGAAATTAATTTTAAATATGTTGAATTTTAAAACATTTGAAACCAAAACCACTAACCAAAGATAAAGCATGAGTGTTAGATCAAAATTGATCTAACGGTTTTCATTTATAGATCAAAATTGATCTAATTTTTATTTATTTCATATTTTAAAAAAAATTAAAATTATTATTTTATATTTATTATTATGTTTATAATTATTATTAAATTAATTGATATTTAAAAATAAAATATATTAGATAAATAAAAATTATTAGATCAAAATTTAATAACTCTCGTAATCTCTTGCGAGAGCGAGCAGATTTGTGTGCCTAGCCAAACCGTTCAAAAGATAACGTTTGTGGATGTAGATGGCGCTAAACCTTTTGAAGGCTGAATCTGTTCCCACTAAAATCGATTTGTTTGAACCAATATTTTAAAAGGTGGAATCGCCATTTAAGTGATGGAAATACTGATTTAAAATTTATTAATTCAATCATAATTCAATCATAATTTCCTAATCAAGGTTGAACCATTTCCTCATTCTTAACGGGGAACCCACCCTTCATTTTGGCCGTCAAGAAGGATATGAACTCCGGCTCCAGCCCCTCTGTTCCCGTCTGAACCACCCTGAACCACCTCACGATTCCACCCACCACCCTCTTTATCTGCAGATACGCCATTTCCCTCCCCAAGCAGATCCGTCAGACCCGCCTGAAACAAGCTAAACGAATCCCTCGCTACGTACCTCCACTTCCCTTCTTCGGAATCCCTCCTTCCCTCTCTCTCAAACCATCTCTCCGGACGATACTCTGCCCAATCCCCACCCCACAGCTCCTCCCTTTTTCCTATTGCGTACACGTGATATGTTACCCTCATCCCCTCACTCTCATTCCTTCCGGCAATACGTCGTCGTCCACTGCTTCTTTTGAGCCCATTGGCACCGGCGGATACAGCCTCATACTCTCACTCAACGTTGCGTGCGTATATACCATATCTTTCACTTCATTGTATGTAGGGCCTTCCGATTTCTCTCCTATCTCCTCCAGAATCTTGTTCTCGACCTCTGGGTTCTTTGAAAGAAGCCAGAAAAACCAAGTCAGAGCCGCCGAAGTCGTGTCCTTACCGGCTAGTATGAAGCTTCTAACGATATCCGTGACGAAGTCTTCGTCGGAATGCCCTGAACTCAAGAATCGTGACAGCATATCCGCTGATTCAAGCGAAGCCTTTTCACTAAGTTCGCGTTTCTTCTCTCTCACTATTTTCTTAGCGAATTCGTGCACTTCAGAAACCGCCATTCGTAGCCGCTTTTCGGATCCCAGGTTCAATTGCTTCTGTATTATCCAGATTATAGGTAACCGGTAATTGGACCTGTTGCTGCTTATCTCTGTGGCTGCTTCAAAAGCCTGCGCGAACTTCGAAAACACATAAGGAGGAGAAAATGAACAACATAACATAGACGTCGTCTCCACCACTGAAAACGCCCTGAACCAGGAAATGGAAAACAGGGGAGAACAGAGTGGTTCGAAATATAGGCAACAACTTACCGAAAAACAGATTGATTCGAAATACTTTATTGAAATAAAATTGAAAGCTGCTCTGGAAGGTCCAACGCAACGGACGGTTGAAGAAGCTCCAATTTGATGCAGTAGGCTAACGTGGTTCACGGCATTCACTCAACACCAATCCAAACATCCGAATCTCACTCTCACTGTAATTTTCGACCTCCAGTTCTCAGAGATTCACTGCAGAACCAAGCGAGCACTAAAACTATACTTTAGGGACTAGATCAACCCGGTGAGTCGACTTGAGACCTGGTAACTCAGGATTGGTATCGGTCCGGGTCATACTTTTTGGTTCAGTCGTAATCGACCTGATCAAAATTTGGTCTATCCGGTCGATCTGACTGACCCAGGTTGACCCAGGTGTCTCCTTTTTTAAAAAAAATTATTTTATTATTACTCTATTATTTTTTTTAAAACAATTTTTTAATTTCTGAAACTAACCCAATTAATTTTGTGACTAACATATTTTCATATGTTCATATAATTACAAAAAAATTGAATTAAAATTATTTTTAGAAAAATAAAACTACACTAAGTCGACAAATATAAAAGTTTTTTCTAACATAATTTTCACAACAAAAATTTTATGATTTAAGTCATTAAATATGATTGAGAAATTCAAATATACACTCTTGAGAAAAACTGATATTCTGCATATTAGTCATATTATTATATTTGGATGATATTATTTATAACTTTATGAATAATTATGAATATTTATGACTTTATATTTGAATTATTATGCATATTTATGACTTTAAAATTTGAAATTTGCATATAAATTATTTTTTACTTGTTTTTTAATTTATTTGTAAAGATATATATTTTTTAATTTATTTATCCGTTTCAGTAATTGACCTGGTGACCTAGCGGTTGAACCAGTGACCCGATAACCGGGAAGCTAGTCCGAATCAATGACTGGGCCGATTTTAAAAACATTGACTAAAACAAATTATCCTATCAAGGGCATGTTTGGATAGACTTACTAAAGAAAAAAGTATTTTATATATAGAACGTTTTGTAAGCAGTATTTTTAGTGAAGCACATATTATCTTATGTATGAATTTTGTAATATAAAATTGCTTTTGAATAAGGAAAGTTGTTTGAATGCAGAATTATAAAAGCACTTAAAACTAATGAATATTTAGGAAAAATTGACATATCAAAAATAGTTTTACAAATAAAAGTGTTCAACTTTATTATTCTTATTATGAACCTAAGATATGATGTTTAGAAATTAGATTCATTAATCAAGTTTGTATCTAATATAAGATTTTCTAAACTATCCTCTTTGAAAATTGTCCCTTCTTTTAGATTGGATCTCAACAAGAAATAGATGTGGCCGTGGATTGGAATTCAATAATACGGAATCTAAGATAGTGTAAGAATTATAATTGGCCAGTGGGGTTGAGAATACTCTTCCCCTTCTTTTATTCAACTGGGTTATGAATGAAGGACTTGCATTGGAACACTAGATAAGGAGTATTTTGTATTTTTGAAAATAATAAAAAGTATATAGAAGGAAATAATTGCTTAACACTGTCAATTAATTGTCATTAATGTCTCACTTACATTTTTAATATGCCGAGTTTCTTAAAATTAAATAATAAATATTAGTTACACTTATTTCATCATTTTATAATAGTAATAGTAATAAAAAGTTGCATTATTTTTTAACATCATCATTCTTGTTGTATAATGTATTGATAACAAAAATAAAAAGCTTTAAAATAAACTCTAGACAATTAAAAAATAAATCAAAGGTCATGATTTGAAGATTTTAAAAAACATTTATTTTGAAACATCAATGACACATTAATGATTACTAATTTAAAAGGTTAAATAATCACTTATTTTTAGACACTTGTTATTATTTTAGTATACTGGTTAACAAGTCAACATGGATGGAAAAAGCACGAAAAGAAGAATATAGAGAGGAGCCTACAATCCGCTGGTTCAAAATACACTTCCCTTTGCCTCCATATATATATATATATATATATATATATGTATGTATTGAAATTCTTCTTCCCACAAAAGTCAATGTCACATTTGAAATGATATTACATTTTATATATCACAGTAGGACATAATATGATAAAAGCATGGATTATAGAATTGGATTAGACCTGTTGGTTGGAGGTTCGGCACGGTTCTATAAAAAAACAGTTTATGCATCAAACTGGTATGGAATAGGTCAAGTGGCTAGTTCCACTGGTTTTTTTTTCCTTCTTTGAACCAAGCCAAACAGCAGAGAAGAACTGATGAAGAAGAAGAAGAAAAACAAGAGAGAATGGAAAGAAGAAGAAGAAGAAGAAGAATCATGGAAGAAAAAGAAGAAAGAAAGAATGGAGTGGAAGTCGAACTATAAATGGGTGGCCAGCGACGTGCTCCTGTGCGTCTCGGTCAATGGTGGTTGCACATTCGTTAGTGAGCAGTCAGCTTCTCTTCTCCTTCATCTTTGTGTATGTGCTGTGTTCTACTATGCGGTAGAGACAGAGACACCATTTGGGAAAGGAGGAAGACATTGGGAAGGGAATGTAGGAATTTGTAAACGCATGAAGGGAAAGGTGGAATTGGGAAGTGTAAAAGACAACAAGAATTGGGAAGGGAAAAGTGGGTGGAAGAGTAATGAGGATCCCGCACCCCTCCTTGGCGCCGTACGCTATAGAGTTTACGGAGCCTCCTTGGCGTACGACGCTAAGGAGGAGAGCGGAATCCAAGTAATGATGGTTAGATTGGAAAGTCAACATTGGGGTGAGAAATCTATTTATTTCTTTTTTTTAATAATTATCAAAAATTGTATATTTTAAAAATAAAAAATGAAAGTATAATTTTAAAATATTATAACAAATATTATTTACTCAAAAATATATAAGTAGGTATTTTTTTTACAAATTTTTAATTATGTAAAGTATTTTAATATTTTTAATTATATATTTTATTTTTTAATATTTTTAAATGCCACCATTCGATCGCGGTTCAACCACGTTCCAACCATTGAACTTTGAACCGATACCTCCACCTGTTTAATGACCGATTCGATTTTTAAAATATTAGATAAAAGACACTGAAGTGGGTTTTGTCAATATGATATTACCCGCGCATGGTGGATCATTGAATCCGACTCAAGTTTTATTTATTTATTTTGTTTTTTGTTCGAATGAATATTAGCTCCATTAAATGGCATGGGGCATGGTTTTTTTTTTTTTGATTCCATGGCTCGACTCAATCTATGTGTATCCAAGCTTGGGCCATTTGCGAAGCCCATAAAAGATGTTTACAGTAACAAGTCCAAGCCCAATAAAAGGTCCACATCTGGTTAGCCACCTTCTCCTCCTACTGATAAAAGTGAGAGCAGCAGCATTTAAGTGGCAAAGTATTCTACCATTCAGATTTCTAATCTAATAGTCTTGTGTTTGTGTCTCAAATATTAGCCCATTTGATACTTGTGGCCTCCACATATAATTTCAATTAAATTACCTTCAGAAGATAATATTGGGGCCGTTTGGTATGCTCGCGGAAGCGGGAAAGGAAAGCGTCTTTCCAACACTGTAGCGTTTTTTCGTCGTTTGGTATGCCATACTGTATCAGTTAGAAACGGAAGTCGGATTTCACTCTTCATTCAAAATCAACTTTTTGGCTTCCATCGCATTGTGGATGGAAAATCGGTCATTTTGATAGAAAGCAAAGTAAAATTCTTTATTTGCTCATTCATTCAAATTCCAGTTGTGTGGCACCCGTCCCGCTTGGCTCTTGATACTGGAGGCCACCAGACGCAGTCGCCGGTCGGTCGGGCGACTGCTAGGTGCTTGGCAGCCACCTGACCGGTAATTGCCAGGCGCCTGGCAGCCATGGCAGTCGGCTGCTACCAGGACCTGCAGTCGATCGATCAGCTACTACCAAAGTGTGGCAGCCGGTCGACCGGCCTTGTTGAGGGCTCTTGGGGTTTAGTTTAGTTAAGGGCAAAATAGTAAATTACTTTTATATTTATTTATTATTATCTTTAAAAAAATATAATAATCTTATTTTTCTCTTTTCTTTTCCAATGCATACCAAACAAGTTTTTTTTCCTTTTCCTTCTCTTTTTCCATTCTCTCTTTCTTTCCATTTTCCTATTTCTTTTCCATTCCTACTCTTTCTTGGATACCAAACGGCCCCATTAGGTTTCTCTCTCATCTTCTCAAGAACTCTCTCTTCGCCTGTTGAAGTTTTTCCTCCCAATTATCTCTGGGTGCCAGTTGCTCCACCATCCCTTTCTCCTTTCCAACTCTCCGACGCCATGGATCCCATTTCGAGGGGTTAAGAAGGTTTGGCAACAGCTAGAAGAGGTGACCTTTCATTTCCAAGTCAAGCAAGCCCAACGCAAGATGAATCCGTCGTCGTAGAGATCGTCTCTATTTTCTCTGCTTCTGTTAGACCTTCTGCATTTTGTTCTCTGTTTTCTTCCAAGTGACCTCTAACCCTTTTCTTTTTCGGTATCTCTTTCCCATCACCGACTGTGCTATTGAGGGAGTGGAGATGCTGGACATTTTCAGCCTAGGCCACTACTGCCCTCCATATCCAGATTTAGGTTGGCTTTGAACCTCAACATGCTTGGTGAAGAAATAATGATGATGAGGTTGGAGCTCAATCTCATCCAGCGATGCAGTCTCTAACTTTCCCGGTCTGACATCCGTGAGAGGGATAGGGCAGCGGTGCAGGCGTGGTGTTGCTAAGGTTTCTCTAGGTTGCCTGGCTTAGCATGTTTTGGGATCCAAATTGTTTTGTTTTTTGGCCCATTATGCCTTGTTTGCAGCTTCTTGGGCTTGTGTCGCCTACTAGTATTTTTGCTTTACTTTATGTTTCAAAAAAAAATGGTCAGCTCTTTGATTTAGGCTTTATTAGCCATAATCTGATTAATCTAGGGGTGTGTTGCCTCTTGTACGACCTAAGTACTAGTTTAGGATATGTTGTTCTAAATTTATGTGCCTATATTCATGAGTTCAAGTCTGACACATAATTTTTTTTATCTCAGTTTCTATATTATCTCATGTATTTTAGGCTTAATGCCTTTAATGGAATATATTTTCATTTGTCCAAAAAAAAAAATTAAATTACCTTCTAATATGCTTCAACTTTAATGCTTATATTTGATAGAGACACTTGTGAGTTTTGTATTATCCAAATGAAACTATTATTCTTCTTCTTCTCACAATATTGGTGGAAACTAGTAGAAGAAGGATTTCAATAACCAACACAAGAACAATAAGCAACATAGTTGCCATTGCCAAGCACGAAAAAATACAAACAACTTATTCAAAAAAATGCTAGTGTTACTCGTTCAATAAGGGGTAAGAAACATAATCTTTTAGCAAATTATGAATGCAACTATTGCAAAGGAGACATGAAAAATTTTAAAGAGTTGTTGTAAGGGTTCTAATTAGGTAATTATTATTAAACTTCAATATTTAGAGACTTAGATACTTTGTTAATGAAGGACGGACAAATCAATTTAAGCTTTCTTTTATTATCTCTCTAATATTATCAATTAAATTAGAAGATATAGAGATGTAGAAGATAGAAAAAATATTCAAAAATTATTAAGATGCCTTTTTGCTAAATTTGATTATGTATTGATTGCTATTGAATAAGCTAAGGATCTATCGAAGCTCACATTAGTGGAATTAATAGGATTTCTCCAAATCCATGGGGAGAGATTGCAATTTTTCTTTTTTTTTTTCTTTTAATTTTCTTAACTTTAAATGCATAATTTTTATATTATATATTAAAAATTATTTTGAGGTTAAAAATCATAAATTGCCAAAATTATAATAAAATAACGCTTTACATTTTATTTTACATACATTTGTTAACAATGACTTTTGATCCAAAGGTCTAAATAAATTATTTCATTAATAAATTATAATAAAAAATGAAGGCAAAATAATATTTCATGTCCCTAACGTTTGCATTGATTTTCATTCATGTCCCTAACTTTTTTTTAATCAAATATGTCCTATATGTTTCAATTTTTTTTTCAAATATACTCTTTTTTTTAACACTGTA
The DNA here is from genome assembly GCA_037074585.1 of Biancaea sappan. NCBI lineage: Eukaryota > Viridiplantae > Streptophyta > Magnoliopsida > Fabales > Fabaceae > Biancaea > Biancaea sappan. The sequence goes on along the minus strand of CM073496.1, from coordinate 46,905,247 downwards.
AAAAAAAGTAACGAAAATCTTGACTGGAATGCTTATATGACACATGATATGCTACATCACTTGCCACGTGAAGAAATATGCCACATTACCTGATGCGTCCAATAACATCACAACAAGTGGCATTGGGGAGGGGGGCGGGAAACAACAAAATGCACAAGAAAAAATTCGAACCCAGAACCTCATGCATAAAAGAAAAAATCTCAACCACTAAATCACTTATGCATATTTAACAATTACACGCGTAATTATATATATATACATATAAAAATTTTTGTTATTATATTCAAAATTCAAAACAATATACATCAATTATTATATATTAGAAAACATTAATAAATTTAATAATAAGATAATATATTATTATTTTACATAAATTTTTAAATTATATAAAAATTTAAAAAATTTAATAACAAATCTTATAATATAAATTTAATTATTATTTATAGTTATTCAAAACTAATTTTATATTAAAAAATAATTATAACAATATGCTATACATATTAAAATTATTTTATAATATAAGATTTAATATTATAATTTTTAATTTAATTACATTAAAATTATTATTAAAAATTTTAATATAATTAAATGAAATAATTTTAATGTAATTAAATTTTAATCTAATTTTAAATTAATTAATGTTATAATATTTCCGTTACATTTAATTACAGTAAAATTTTTAATAATAATTTTAATGTATAAATTAAGAGGTGTTCGCCAACGGAGATGAGCTTCTAGCTTCCATGCTTGCTACACTCTCCAGCCCTGACACAAAGAAAGTTTTCAAGCAGAAGGGAATTTGAGCCGAATTTGAAATGAGTTGGACTTGATTTCATAAGCTAGGAGAGCATGTATTTATACATAACACACAGCATTTGATCTGTTAAGATTTAACAAATAAACCAACTAATTTACATCCTTAACTAACACAATTGATAACTCGCTCACCAACTCATACATATAAACCTATCAACTCATACACTCACTGCTGACTCCACAGACTTACAGATAATTACACATTACGCCCATTAACAAAAATGCTTTATATTGCTATCAGCTCAGCCCCTTTTTATAAAATAGAAAGAAACGAGTTCACACAACCTTTTTTTTTTCCATAAATCTTAACTTTAAAATCCAAAAAATAACACAAATTTCCTTTTTATGAAAGAAACAAAATTTTGACTGGTTGAGACAGCATAAACTGAGATATTACCTTAAAGCAAAAGCTGCAAGGGGGTTCAGCTTCTGACCGGCTTTTGGCCCTCTAATTAGATCAAGTCTTCCAGAAGCCTTTCACAAATGTTGGAGAAAAAAAATTAGTAAAAATTTCAGACATAAAACACAAAATTCAAATATATTCTTAATGGAGCGCTTATATCCCGCTATAGATTTTATCCATAAAAAGCCTCCTAAAACACACAAGAAATTAAGTAGTGCTCCATCGGGAAAGATTAAGACACTCCTATTTCAATCCAAAAAATGCCACGTTTGAAGCATACAGTCCCAGTGTAGGTGAGACAATCGCAGTAACGATAGTTTTGAGAATAAAAAAAATTTCGTAAAGAGAAAAAATGTGGATCCTTACTTTGTTGCATTATATTTTTAACAAATAAAATAGAATATTTATGAAATCTTATTTTAGATTGTTTAAGGTTTATTCGGTTCTTAATCACAGTCCTTAAATTTACTACCATGACTGCATGAGAATAAAAAATAATCATTACATTACACGAAAGCTATAATGGAATAAAAGAAAACTTAGCTAACCAATTAAGGTCAAATCCCATGTCTTGAATTAAAGCTACATTAGAACATCAAAAAAAGTATGAGATGGGAGAAAAATAATGTCGAATTAAAGCTACATTAGAACATAAAAAAAAAAGTATGAGATGGGAGAAAAATAATCTCAGAAAGCAGAAAGAAACAATTTTTACTTTTTGCCATGTTTTATTTTTTACTACGGTTTCACTTTTAGCCACGGTAAGAAAAATAGGGACACCAGATTCCGTCAAATCAACGATCATTAATCCCAGATGTAGATCTTGTTGGAAAAATTGAGGAAATTATCAGGAAAAATATAGCCTGAGTCGTGCTTTGGTTGACACTGTCCTTAAGGAAATATTCGTGGTTTTCCTCTCAAGATAAAACAGGCCCTTCTGAAATAAAACTCAAGTCACAGAACAACAGAAAAAAAGCAAAGTTATGTAACCCAATATCACAAAAGTTATATTATAGTTCTCAAACTACAAGCAAGATATGGAGGATAAATATTTCAAAAAAGAGACAATTAGTTTATAATTAAATATGAAAGGATAATTATAACAAATATGATCATGGGATAATGGAGATAGTGAGTAATGATTAGTAATAAAGATAAAATTATACTTAAATTTAAAATAAGCGGATAATTATATATAACAAACATAATTCCCACTATGTCAGATCAATATGAAAATAATTAAATTATTTTTTTAAAATTATTTTCACCACAATTTAAAATATTCTTTTTGAAATACTCTATTTTTCACAACAAACCCCCATATATTTCAAAAAGATATTTTGAATAAAACAATGTTATGGGTTACACATATGGGTATAGATGCTTGGAGTCTGGTGTCTTTTAGACTATGAACCAGATCTAGATAAATAAGATATAACTCACAGAGTCAGTGGTGGAGCATATAGTTTCTATGAACCAACAAACTCTTATTGTAAGCTAGAGATCTTACCAATCAAATCACACCCTTACAATTTCTGCTGTTAACGCCGTTGTATGTGTTTTCGGCAGTGCGCGTGCCTGGTATTCATGAATGCTCAAGAGATTTTGCCAAGATCTCATAGGAGCGCCCCCACTCCACATTCATATAGGTGATTTCATCAAGTGTATCTGCAATGAATACACCCACCCTTAAGGGCTATGAAAATCATTAATAGCTTTGCTCAACCTCTCAATCAATGCATTCTAGTACTTTCATACTTACACCATATGAAAAGGACTAAAATATTAGTACTAGCAGAATTAACAAATGACTTGTTATTACCCATATGAACCTTCTTCATGGGGTCTCCAATCACAAAGGTTGGGTTACAGTCACTATTAATTTCAATCGGCTTAAGTCCATTTCCCCTAGATATGTGAATGACTTATTTCCTTGCTACATGCATGTCTAGTCAAAGAATTAGCCAAATTTACTTTTGGCCTTACATAACTGATAAGTATATCTTATTTCATCTTTTAGTAGTCACTAGATAAATTTGTGTCACAAACACAAGTGTCTGCTCTTACCATTGAAAGTTTTACTCTTTACAATGGTTATTGCCACTTGGCAATCTCATTACATAAACACAAACATCATTGGGCTCATACCCAATGGGTAAATTTGCTAAGAAGTTTGTCAATCACTTAGTTTCATTTTCAGCCAACTCTAATTTTAGAGTAAGTCTATAAATTTGTATAGTTGTTCTCTTAAAAATATTGTCTCACCACCAAATGTGAGGTTTAACAATTAGTAAAAAAAATTTTCTCATCTGAATTTAGAGATTCAGTTAACATCATTGTATTCTTCTAATACAATGGGAAATTCACTTTATATGATATCATGATTCATGATACCTCTCATCCTTTCATTAGGATTATGTATCTAGACATTCATCTGACATACAACAAATAATATGTCAGGTTAGGTGAAGCTTATCAAAAGTAGACTCAATTCTGTTTTTCTTAATTGAGTGTTAAAATCATAAGATATATTCACATAGTTTGTCATAAAATTGATCAAACTTTTGAACTCTTTTGAACATGATATTCTTGTGACAACAAAAAGGTATCATCTTTATTTCTTATGATTTCAACATTTAAGTCACACTTACTTCACCCATGTCTTTCTTAAACATGTCATCAAATATCTAAATTAGATATTGGCACCTTTTCACAATTTAAGTACTTTCCACAAAGTACAATTTTTCACATGACTTTATAAAGCCTATAATAGTAAAAATAAAATAAAAATAAATAAATTCTACTAACCGATTTTGTTTTTAATTCTTTTGACCATTCACCAACACTTGAAATGTAAAATTAAAAACAAGTTCACAAAGTGAAAATTTATATTTCATATAGATTTAGAAAGCTCACATTAATATGGCCACAAAATTTATATTTTAAAAAAGCTTACAATAATATGATCATAAAATTTTATTGTAAAATTTCAAAAATTTCACAAACACAATTTTCAGCATTTAAAAAGTTGAATATTCATACATAAGTTTTAAGAAAGTCTTTTCATATTATCAATAGTTATGTCAATAGAAATTTATGAGATATCCTCAATATTCAAATATATTAAACCCATAAAATTTCTATTAAACCACAGTAACATTAACTATTGACCAAAATATTTTTACAAAAATTTGTATAGTTTTATAACATCATATTTACAAATCTCACACTTGTTGTTATAAAAGAAATACCCAAAAGATTTTTTCATAGAGCACAATATAAGCTTGAAAAATACCCTCACACTTTTAAATATTTTAAAATTTGAAGGAGTATAATACCACAACTTGTATGTACTTAATTTAGTACATAATTAACTCATATCAAGTCTCAAAATTATTATAGGTGGATATTCAAACACATAGTATATATGCACAAATATATTCATCCACCATATAATAATATTATATAAAAAAATAATTATATATAATCATTTATGAACTTTTCAATCTCAAATTTTTTTGTAACTAATAACTCATCACTATTGTACCTCTTTACACAATAAAAATGTTGTAAGAAAGTAACATTCGTAAATGCTTACTCAAATTCTTACTTATGACATATCATCATATCAATGAAATGGCATTGTCAATTTACAAATTGATCCAACATATTAAAATTTATGGTACCAGTTTGTACAATAAAAAGGTCATAAAAAATTAGCATTTGAAAATGCTTACTCTAATTTTTACATATGAAATATCATCGTCTCAATAAGATGGTTTTCTCAATTTGAAAATTAACGGTATATCATCATTTCAATGAGATAGTTTTTTTTTTCAATTTTCAAATTGACCTAAAATTTTATATACCAATATTCACAAGTTTGGTCACAAATACACAAAAAATTTGGTTCCAAAATGACAAGTGTAATTTATAATATTGTTTAACAATAATAACATTATAAATAATTTCGGTGAAAACATTTTGGATTTGTAAAATCTATAACCCCCACATTGATGGTTATAATGCCATTTTCAAGAAATTCACAATTTTTCTTTTCACCTAAAATAATATTTTTATAAGACCTTATAAGACATCATATATAAAATCACAATTTACATATATGTGAAATTTCTCAATGCTAACAATTTTTATTTTCCATATATATATATATATATACACAAGGTACATACAGGAGATATGATATACGTATGTATATATATATATATATATATATATATATCTTTTCTTTTTCATTTTTTCTAGATAAAATGTTGGTCAAAACAGGAAATTAATGCTTTAATAGCAAATAAAAAATCCCATCATACAACTACAAACAATGTAAATAAGGAGGCCAACACATGCCTGCGGATCCTTTGCTCAGATTAAAACAAGCAGACACCTGCTTTGAGTTTTAGCAACAGTTTTAACTGTTGCTAAAACTTTCAGCAACAATTTTTTTTATTGCTGAAAATTTTTAGCAACGGTACTCCAAGCAGAAAAATTCTGAGTAGAGAATCCGGACCCCCAACACATAATGTAACTTCTAAAATAAAATATATCAAAATTCTGATATGCAAGAAAAGATGTGCAGAGACATAAGTGATGCAGATGGACAACTAGGTGGTTGGTGATTCCACAGCACATGTACGGGCAATCTCTTACTTTAAAATTTCTTCTTGGAAGTTTATTTCAATATCCAAGGCACACAGAGAAGAGCGTCGCACACACGTATATGTCAGAATCACATACCGAACACCGAACCGATTATAGAGGGGATAAGCAAAAAATGAGATTCAAAGTGAATGTATTTTAAAACAAATAATTGAAATTTAGAAAAGATAATTTTAAAACGATAGATTGATTTATGATAAGCTAAGCTTTATAAATCATAATCAGTATCATGACAGAATATCAAAACACGAATCAATATTAAAAATATCAATCTCATTTCATTGACTAATTTAACCAACCATGAATCATCAAAAGTCTTCAAATAACATTACCTGGCTCGGTTCCTCTCTATCAAACGCCTTCTACTCCAAATTCTCTCTTTTCATCTTTCGGCGTCATCCACGACAATTTTTCAGATAGGCATATGCCTTAACATACCGGTTGTAATTGAAACTCTTTCTTTAAGATTGTTGGAAAAATTGAGAAAATTATCAGAAAAAATATAGCCTGAGTCGTGCTCTGGTTGATACTATACTTAAGGAAAGATTCGTGACTTTTCTCTCAAGATAAAACAGGTCATTTTGAGATAAAATTTAGATCACAGAACAGTAGAGAAAAAACAAAGCTGTGTAACCCAATATCACAAAGGTTAGGTTAGAATTCTCAAAACTAAAAGCAAGATATGGAGGATAAATATCTCAAAAAATAGACAATTAATTTATAATTAAATATGAAAGGATAATTATAACAAATATGATCATGAGATAATAAAGATAGTGGGTAATAATTAGTTATAAAGATAAAATTATAATTAAATTTAAAATAAGCAGATAATTATATATAACAAACATAATTCACACCATGTTAAATAAATATAAAAATAATTAAATTATTTTTTTAAAATTATTTTTAAAATAACTTAAAATATTTTTTTTGAAATACTCTATTTTTCATGACAATCTTGTCATTCTTAATTTGACAGCTCCATCAGAATTCATCGCGTTCGAATTTGCATTTCTTCCAAAGTGTAGGAGCAACGAAAATAGATCATCTACAGACAGTTAAATGTTTCAAATCTACCTCGTCCAAAGGTGGCCATTGACGACCAACATGTGCGAACGAGCAACCTTTAGTAATCGTCAGATCGTTTTGATTTAAAAACTGTTAATAAAATGCATTGTTTTACTGATGATATTTTTGCTCAAAAATCCGTGGGTGAATTGCACAGCGCCACTTGTCCTGTCTGACCATCCGCCTGACCCATGAGACCCACCAACTGACCCGGCCAGCACCAGTAAATTCGAACTAGAGACAGCACAGAGACGTCTTCTTCTTCCCTGCAGCCCAGATACAAGACAGAAGACATAGAAAAACAGAGGACGACGTGGAGCATATTTGTTGTGCGTACCCAAGAAGAAGAGGGAAGAAGGTAAACCCGTGATGGGTGTAAGAGGGATTGAGCCAAGAGGTCAGGGATGGAATAGAGAATATATGATTGAGCATGTGTAGCTATGGCTTCATCCTGACCACCAAACAGAAGGATTTGCTTTATGTAGAGCCAAAGCAGAGAAATCCGTAGGGAAGTGGAGAGGAGAAGGAGAATGGTTCTCTGCAAACAGAGGCCAAGGAGGGTGAACTTCTCGGCTCCAAAGGCTTGGCCGCAGATGCGCTCCATGCCGAAGGCGAGGGTGAGCTCGCCGAGGCGGCCGAGGAAGAGCATGGAGATCATAGAACGCCGTAGAGAAAAAGGCCGGTGAGGGTGAGCTCGCCGAGGCGGCCGAGGAAGAGCATGGAGATCATAGAACGGCAGTAGAGAAGAAGGCCGGTGAGAATCCTAGGAAGAGCAATTTTGGCTGTGGAAATGAGTTCCTTGAAAGCATCAGAGAAATTATGGGCTTTCTGGGATTCCAAGAGTTTTGGGACTGCAGGGAAGACGTAGGAAAACAGAGGACGACGTGGAGCGGATCCCTACTCTGCTCCATCTTTTACTTAATATTTATGCACAGTGCATGAAGAAGCTTGAACAGACGAGAGAAAACTTGGTTGAAGATGAAAGAAGAGAGGTTGAAGGGATGAGATAATTATTATAGCATTGAAAAGTAAACCCATGTGACACTGGAGCAGCACGTTATAGGCCCTTTTCTATTCCCTCAAGCGTCGTCTTCGAATAAAAGGAAAGATAGATGCGGCAAGCAAAGCTTCTACGAGCAGCTATCCATTTTATTGGATTGCCGGCAAATGCTATAAAGGGTTCAGCTTTTAAGTGGTTAGACTTTTGTTGTCCATTGGTGACTCCCAAAGAGCGTCTTGTGAGTTTACAATCAGATCTATTCAAGAACAAATCTATTTTTTAAGTGATTGAATGAAATGGATATATTCCCTCCTCCTTTTCGTGTTTGTAAATTTCATCCTAGTTTGCATCATATATTTTGATTTGATTTATTTTTTTCACTTTTTTCAAGAAGCTCTCTCTTTTTAACAATTAACTATTAAGGGCATGCATTAAGTATTTTTCATTTGCATGTGTAAATTTTTGTGAAATATTGGCCGCACTACATACCGACAAAACTGCTATTTGTTAACATATTTTATTTTGTATAAAATTGATTTTCTTTGATTGACATGTTATCCAAAAAAAGGGTGACATTTTCCCCTTTTGGGGGCTGCACTATATTTGGCTAAGTCATTTTTTGAAGAGTGAAAAGAATTAGTTGAGAGTTATTCCTTAAAAGAGTTTAATTTTAACTTTTTTTTCACCCAAAAAATTAAAATTATATTCATTGATATTATTAAACTTAGATATTTTATATATAAACAAATATTTAATACTTAAGAAATTAAATTAAGATGCACATATTATAAAAAATGGCGCTAGTTGAGGAGTCAGATATCCCACTCCCGTTGGCCTAACATGTATAGTCAATTTTCTGAATATCAAATCTGTACGGTATTTATATATATATATTCTCTTTTCTTTTCTGTTCAAATCAAATTCTCCCTTTTAAGATATTACAAGCATACAACATTTTTCTTTTTAATCTTTTTACCTATTAAAAGGCTAAAAAAGACCCGTCAAAGGGCTGGGCACGCGATCCCCAAAAAAATGAAAAGAAAAGAAACAATATTTCAGAAAAAACTTTTCGACCACCCGAACTCCCCCCTAATTTTGAAAAAATATTTTACAAAAGAATTATTCGGTGAGACACTTATTAATAGAAAAACAATTTACAGAAGGTGACCCAACCTCAGTCTCAGTGGGTCAAATTAACACTATAAAAACTAAGTTAATAATAATTAAATAAAAATTAAGTAGAATTATAAGGATTAAAATAATAGTATAGCCTAAACTTTCATTTTATCAAAATCTTTTTTTTTTGCAAGTATAAAATCGATGAGGACGAATTCGTAAATGTGATGTTAACGGATATATAAGAATTACTTATAAAGTTAACAGTTATATTAACTATAATAAATAGTTATTTAAATATTAGTAAAAGGGAGGAAACACAGAGCGTAATCGTGCACTTTGTGTGAGATGTGATGATTCAAACTTTGTGCTTTATCTCCTTTAACCTCTCTGGTACCGCCACACTCTTGCTTGGGGCGTAAAGAATCGTGCACTTTGTGTATGATGTTTGTCTTGTAACCAATGTCAAATTTCACTGCTTCACATCCTATCAAGACATTTTTTTTTTCTGGTCTCTGCTCCCTCAAATTCTCTCTTTTACTGAAGATAGTAAATTATAGAAAAATAGCATTAATTAATTACTCCTTTATATTTGATGCCACGATATGCATAATAACACATATATTCGCTTCACAGATACAATTTTCTTCTTTCTAATCACGGGTGATTCTATGAAGCATGATGGATGTGTTCCAATCTAGGAGATATAGTTCCTAATTAACAAATTAAAGAGCTTTATTTGTTGAAGTTTAAAAATTCATTCGTAATGCTACAGATATATTTTATCTGAGGAGCTTTACAATATGAAAATTAATATTATATGGTGCACGTAGATCTCTTTATTACACGTGGTTATTTATGCAAACTCGTTCTATCCTATAATCTATATTTCCCCAACTCAGTAATTATTAAAGTCAGTATATATATACCATTTCAGAAACATGTACGATATTGGCACAATATATAAAAGCAGGAGACCGTTATATTTTATTTCTTGAAAAGAAGTCAGCAGGACATACTTAAATATTTTAACATACTTGAACTTGGGGTAACTACCATAAAAGATATTTGAATATTTTATTAAGTGGGTTGATGAATCTTTTACCAGAACTTGGTTAAACCCATGATGATCAGCCTTCAGCCGGTTGTACTGTATAGCGAGTAACTAACTAATTGTAGAAATCAATTGATCAACCATAATTTTAATTTTAAATTAATTAAATTAAATAGCTTTTATCACGATCAACTCGTTGATTGTGCTAACTTCATAAAGTGAAGTGGTACTAGCAGTAACCCCAGAGAATTGTAGAAGAGAAAGCATAGACGTTGGAAGTAAATTAAAACAATACACAGTGGTACAAGACTACTAGTAATTAAGTAGTAACCCCAGATTACTAGTCATGGTAAAAGAGTGCATGAGAGCATGACAATTAAAAAAAAACACCTTAAAAGTTCAAACTTCTAACAGAAAAGCAAGAAAGGATTTAGGGGGATCGGGAACTAAACCCTAAACCAAATCCAACAGTGCGCTGGTGGCCCAGAGTCCATCCTCTCTTGGTGAACACTTAACCCTGTGCAGGTAAGAATGATGGCGATTGTTAGTTATATATATATATATATATATATGTATATATATATATAGAGTATCACAATCAAACATAAACAGAACAAACCGCCACTGACACAGTGATTTGACAAATTATAAGCACGAGTACTCCTGAAAGCAACTAATAATTAACCTATGCCCCATCAGTGGATTTGAAGAACATACTCTGAAAATCAAAATATTACTCACCTCATCATAGGGCTCATTAGGAAATTAAACCAAGCACCATGCGGTACCCATTTCATCAACATCCTCTCTCAGCACCACAAAACGATAAACGCGGTCTTGTTGATCTCGTTCCATGTAGAATATGAGAAGATCGCCCTCAGCAAATTTTTTATCAGTAGCAAAGCGACGCCAACCTCCTGATATAACTGGCTTGTCATAAAGAGAACTAGTTTCTCTAATGTAGCATGGCAAGTTCCATGACTTATCGTTTTCATAGCCGTACCTCACTCTAATGTTGACTCTATTGCCATGGAAGATTGATGGGAAATGGTGAGAAAATGCAATTGAAGGAATCGAGAGCCTGTGATTGATATCAGTCCTGGACAAGTATTTACGAAAGATTTCCATGTATATAATGCCAGGAATTATAGCAGCAAGCTAGAGTTGACAGGGAATAGATATATGGTTGGTTATATACATATATATATATATATATATATATATATATATATATATATATATGTATATTAGAGAGAGAGACAGAGAGAGAGGAAGACTGTATAGCTAGACGAACCAGTGTTGGCGAATCAAAGAGTCTTACAAGAGTCTGTATGTAGTATGAATGTATGACCGAGGGATTTATATATATAGTAGTACACTTATTTTGTCTTTTAGCAATTGAAAATTTAGCCTAGAACATAAATATATAATTACTAAACTTCACTTTAATTAACCCGTTTTGTGATTCCCGTAATTTTGTTAGTGGCAAATTCATCATTTTAGGATGAAAATTTTTCATCCCAGAATTTTGAGACGGAAAAACGTCCGTTCCAAAAATTTGGGACATCTAAATCAAAGAGGAACTAAATTTATCTCTAATTCCGCTTTCTTTAAAATTTATCTTAAGATTCATAATTTATTGTGATTATTTAGTTTAATTTAATTTGAGATATTTAATTTAACTTTTATTAAAATTTATTTTAATTAGTTTCTTTTATAATTTAATTTAAAGATTAGGATTTGAAAAAAAGTTATTTTTATACTTTTATATTTTATTCTTTTCTTATTTTTTTTAATTCATTCTTTCACTTGAATTAGATTTGAAAAGATTTGAAGAAGGGTTCTATGGAGGAGAAAAAGATAGAAGCTGGAGAGAGAAAGCATAGGGTGCTGGAGTTCTTCATTTTTACTGTTTTACATTCATTCATATTTTCTTTATCTTCTTCATCTTTTCTTTTTAGTTTTCTTTAGTTTTAATGAAAAAACAAATGGATGTTATTATTGATGTTTTATGTACCATGAGTAGCTAAATTCTTTTTGCTAGGAAGAAAATGTAGCTTTCCTTAAATGCTATAATTTAAATTTTCTTATGATAATCTAAGTCTATTTTCTTATTAAACAATTATTTTTGTACCTACTGTTTTTTCAAATTTGACCACTTGAGAATTGAATTAGTGTTCATTAAAAAATTATATATATAAACATGACTTTTGTAATAATTGTCACAAATTAATTTGATATAGGAGTAGATAAATTATTTGTGTGGTTGTGCTGAATTCTATTACTCTTATTGCTTTTTTTTTTATTAAATTGGTTTAAGGAATTAGGAAATTTAATTATGATAAAAGAGTTAATTTGCTAAGGGATTGAGTTTTAACTAGAATTGAAAATTTAACTATTAATGTGGAAATTGAGAATTTAGATTAAAATAGAAATTCATACTATTAGTTGGGTAAGTTATGAAATTAGATTCCTAATGCTTTGATAATTTGCATATTCTTAACACTTTCATTAGTTTGTTTGTGTTAATTTTTGTCAATCATCAATATTTTTATTAATTGTCAGTCATTTAATTTAATTCAATTTTATGTCACCATTTAAAATTGATCGTCTAAATAGTTTAGAAATAGTAAAATTGACATTTGACTCTTATTATTTTTGTGAGATCGATACTCTACTCACTTTTTATAATTCTTACTGACTCGGTATACTTACTGAAAGTTTTTTAGCCAACACTGTTTCATGAGAAAAATTTTATACTTCTGATCACCACTTTGAAGTAATGGTATGTATGAATAAATAATAATCCCCTTGAATGTTCGTAAATATCCTCCCCAAGAAATATTAAGGTCTAGGTGTAAGATTTTCTACTTGTAGGTTCTTAATTAATTTGAGTGCTTTGCAATGTTACTTTGTTTGAATGATGCTTTTGACCAAGGCCACGATATTGTACTGTTCAAGTTTCGGTTCCTTTAATTTAATTATCAATATCAACAAAAGAAGAATCTCATTCTATCTATAATTAATGTGTCATTACTTATTAACAATATTAATTAACATTACAAATTTACCATTATATGTATTTAATGGAATAGGTCCAGATCTTTATTTAGTCAGTAATTTAATACAGTTGAGAAAGGTCGACCGCCCATACATAGCTTTGCGTTCGCCCACTTCTTTCTTTGCAAATTAACTACTACCGTTTTCAATGCTTTGTCAGATAAATTTGAGCACTCTCTCGAAAGGGCGCCATTTGAAACAACTAATCTCCTTTGGGTAGGCAGAATGCAGACTGTCAGAATGAAAAGAAAAAGCTTTCACTGCTTTGTCAGATAAATTTAGATATCTCTCTGCAAAATTAAAGGAAATTACTTATTTTAAATAGCCTTTAGAGCATCTTTAATAAATTTTTAAAGAGTTTTTAAATTTATAAATTAATTTTTATTATTAAAATTCATCAAACTAATTATTACACGTAATAGTAGTTTTTGTATAAAAATTTATTTTTATATAAAAAATTAATAATAAAATAATTAATTTATAATAAATATTAAAATAATAAAAATTTATTTATAAATTTTTAAGAGTTTGAATATTAGAATAAAAAATTACATAAAATAATAAAAAATTATTTAAAATTAAAATAATAATCTGACATTTAATATCCACATTAAACAACTCAAATGAAGTTTGTTATTAAATATGCTTAGTTGCCTTACTCTAACAAATTTGGCGTGTTTCGTGGAGAACTGGAGATTCTCTATCACACATTCACATGCAGAAACTGACTTGGAAGGTTCAAGTGGTGGGCCACTTTGTCGGTTTAGAACCTGCTTGGCTGCTCCAAAAAGAATAAAACAACAAAGAGTGGTGTTTGTTGGTTTTATTGCCCTATTCTTAACAATATATAAACAACTGACAAAGAGTGGGGTTTGCTTGTTCATTGTTATCGATCTGACGGAAAATTTTGATCCTCATTCTGCGATGCTACTCCTAACAAAATATATGTATCTATAAATTCTTATAACAAGCAATGATGGATGTTAAGTCCTTTTATGGTTGAATAGTTTTACTATAAAAATGTTATTATTATACCTACAAATTTTTAAAACAATTAATTATGAAAAGTGCTTATATCTCACTCAAAATTTGTTCTTAATTTGATTAAAAGAAATCTTTCTAAAACCTGAATCGCTTATAAATATTTTTTAAAACTTCTAAAATCGAAAAATAATTATTTTTAAATTTTAAAAAACAAATCATTCAATATATTTTTATGAAAGCATTAATTCAGAAACTACATCATAGTTTCCTTTTTACAACGAACATCTCCGATTTTGGTTTGTTCATGTTAACACGGTAATTATAAGGAAGTTCAACATCAATTTAATATAATTATATATATATATATATATATATATGTGTGTGTGTGTGTGTGTGTGTGTGTGTGTGTGTTTTAAAAATTACAAATAAAATAATTAATTATTAATTTTAATAGAATGAAAGTTATTTTTACTGTACATATCAAAGCCAATCATTAAGTGGTAAAAGAACTAATTCAAAACTCATTGGTCCAATCATGGATTCGCAGTTGAATAGTGTTTGAACATGTTGCCATTAAATATATTTTTTTAATTTTATACATTAGAAATTTAATATAATAACTTAATATAAGTTTTACATATTTATTTTAATTTGACAAACTTACAAGCAGTCTAGATAAACTATTAAATATTTTTATACATATTGAATAATAATACCTAATTTAAATAATATATAAATGTGGAACAAAATTTAAAATTAGTTGCAAAATAATATATCAATAATAATCATATGTAGAATAACATATTGGTACTCATAAAATGTATGAAAAATAAAAAAATGTATAAAAAATTAAGAAATAAATCAAAATAAAACTAAAATCAGTTCAACTATCGAAACATATGATTTTACCGATTTTTTCATTTTTTTAATCGATTCAATTGATTTTTGATTGATTTTGTTGGTAACTAATTTACTAGGTAAAACCAAATTGCTTGTATGAGAGTTCACTAATTTTCTAGTTTGACTGGTATAACATCTTACCCAAGGTAACTTGCTAGAATTTGAGAAGTAAATAATTGAAAAAATGATCTAGGTTATGTAATAGTTGAGAAATCTTATTTAGAAATTAAAATGGGAGTTAAAATACAAATGGCCAATGAATAAACTAGTTTATGAAAGAAAATTTATTAACTAAGGAGATGTATTTAAGTTGTTAGAAATTGGAATAATTTAAGTTTTAAAATGGTTGTGGCCGAGTATAAAATCATTTTTGGGCCTTAGGAACAAGTAGAATCAAGTTGGGGCTTTAAGGAACGTTTGGAACCAAGTAGGGCTTTAGAAGGTGCAATAAGGGTCCAATATTGGCCTTTGCCAAAAACCCTTGAACTGTTCATAAATTTCCCTCTAGGTCCCAACTAAATATTTGCAAATTTCCAACCTTGTCCCCCATCATTCAAGTCATCCATTCATATCTTCTTCATCATTCTAGACGTGCACTTCAAGAGAGAGAGAGAGAGAGAGGAAGAAGAAGAAGAGAAATTAAAAGAATAAGTGTAGAAACTCTCAAGATGAGTCATTTTTTAGCCTCTAGTCTCCTCTAGTTTCATGTTCATTTAGAGCTTGAATTCTTTTCTCTTCCATGGTAGAAATTTGGAGAGAAAGGAGAACCTAGAAAGAGAAAGTTGTAAAACTTGAAAATAATCTTGGAAAAAGGAAGGAAACCACAAAATACACAAGGTAGCTAGCTTTATTTCATAAAAGCTTGAGTTATTTTATGTTTTTTTTTAAATTGTTTCATATTTATGAACTATTATTTTTATGATGAGGCTTGGATTGGATTAAGTGACTATATGGCTATAGTTATGATGCTACGTGGCTATATCATGATTTGGCATGCATGCATGGAAGAATCTTGAGACTTAGCTTAGATTATTGTATGGCCATCAACTATGTTAAATCTTCCTTTGCAAGAATGAGGTTTGCCTTCAGAGAACAAGTCAAATTGTGTCCTAGACGGTGTCTTAGTCCATGAGGGGGCTTTAATGCATAGCGTGTTTATTGAATCTTGCCATGAAATGTTCTCATTGGCCTTGCTTTTCAATTCATTGGGGTTTGCACAATATCTGACTTATGCTTTTTGGATTATTTTGTTAATTCTAGCTATTGAGATATTATGTCTCACTTTTTCCTTGCCAAAACTAACCATTTCTAGGTAGCCAAGAGGTATATATATATATATATATATATATATATATATATATATATATATATATATATATATATATATATATATATATATATATATATATATATATATGTCACACTTGAAATGTGACCGGCTGGCGTTTCTAAAAAAAAGAAATTAATATAAAATCAGTTTTCGAAATTGAAAATTAATTTTATTTGGAGCCGTCACCAAAATTTTATTTATTAGGAAAAAAATTTTGGAAAAATTTTAAAATTTGACGGTCTGCGATTAAAAAGAAACTGAGTTCAGAAGTTGAACCGCATAGGGAAGGTGTACGGTACCCTATACGTTTGATTTAGAAAGCATACAATTATTTAACAATCACCTCAAAATTACCCTTATAAACCACCAAAGAAAAAGATAAAAAAAAAAGAACAAATAAAAATATACAATGATGGACTTGGCTAGGCGGTGCCCAAGGCCTGCGTACCCAACTATTGGGATCAAAGTCTACGTAGTTCGTAAATTGGAAGGCATTTTTTTTGTAAAGAAATATTTTTAAATTTTTGGGATTTATTTTAAAAGAGAGTTCTTTTTTGGGAGACATTTTCCTCATAAGCATTGTTATACAATCGTTTAGTGAGTATTTCATCTAATTTTCAAAGGGTTTGAATTCAACGGATTTATTTTTCAGAGAAAACTTTCCTCACTTACATAGTTATATGATCGTATAGTAAGTACTTGATTTAAAAAAATACGGGACGATCCACTCTAACGAAATCAACTTCTTATCCCAACAAAGATCATTTGATTTTCTTATTATCTTTCGGCATTGACTAACAATCGCGATGGGATAATAAAATTATTTCTGGATTTTTCGAACAAAAGGGGAATATATTTTGATTTTTTGAATATATCTTAAAAATAAAAACAAGAAAATATATTTTTTGGATTTTCTGAAATTATTCGAAAATAAATTTATTTAAAAAAAAGAATGTATACTGACACATTACATATATATATATATATATATATATATATATATTATGTACATATACACACAATATATATAAAATCACACACACAGACACGCATATATACACATGAATATGCAACATACACCAACATACACTGGAATATATATATTATACACACACATACATTTACGTAAAACAAGGTCAAAAGGGAGAAAGAAAGATAACTAACAAAAAAGGATGCATACTTACTTTTCTATTGTATGATCGAGGTCCCTGAGTGATTATTTTTCTTTTATCCTTCCCATGATTTAAGACCATATTTAGATTCCTCTATGCTCATAGGTTGCATATATATTTTTTTAAAAAATTAAAACATCATCTACAAACTTTTCATTTATTTTCAGTTTGGTCCCTCCCATGCAAGTTACGTTTTTTTTTTTTTTTACTCTTTTGATTCCCAGACCTACCTAGAACTTATTCTTGGGTGTTACTTGTTATAATGTTCTTGTGGGTCTATTCTTAGCTTAACTCAAATAATTACATGTAGTGGTACCACGTAAGTGCTCTTAACGCCATTTGAAAGAAACTCCTTACATCTATATGAAAATAGTGACGCTTCCAAATATAATAAGTGGGGATTTAGTTTAACAAAAATTTGTTAAAAGCCAACCATTAAAAAAAGGACACTTGGCATCTCTTTATATCACGAGTCTATAAAATAGCTATAATTGACCTTTATTCTAAGTTGAATTAAGAACCAGAGAATGAATAAAAAGAAAAGAACTATACCTTCACGACTTTTTCCTTACCGTCACGCACTATTTCTATATTTTGAAGTCTGTCTCTGTTTTTGCGTCTGTGGTTCTTTCTGTTTGGACTCTTTCTCTGTTTCTCTATGGAATCTCTCACGCTACTCTCCTTTCTCAGTGTCAGCGACTTTGGGTATGCTCTCTCGACTCTTGTTCTGCCGTGCTCCTCTAGCTCTTCCTCGGTGCTGCACTTTTCTCTTGCTAGCCAAAGAGTTCCTTTGTTTTTTTTTATGTAAAAACAGAGGAGGATGTCTCCTTTTCTTGGCTGCGCTCTCTTCTTCTCTTTTTCTCAACTATGTGTGAATTGAAGAAGGACAAGGATTGATGGTGTTATGCGTGTGTAGGAAGGGAAAAATAGAAGCTTTCTCTGTGTCTCGGCTATGGGTCTGCAGCAGAAAAAAAAAAAAAGTTCGTCACCTCCCTTTCTCCTATCTCTTATTTATGCCCCAATAGATTTAATGGTTGCTCCTGATTTACAGCAATCATGAACTACCCACGTCGACGTGTATGGCTATCTCCGCACCGCTCGAAAACCATTTCAGAATTTTCACCCTGACTCACCCATACTTATCTTCATTATCTGCTTATCTCTTTCTTTTTTTTAATTCATTATTCTTGACAGTTTTTCTTAATGAACATATTCTATTTATAAAGATTACCTTTATTTTCATTTTTTCATTATTATATATTTTTTAATTTTTATTTTATCTTGAGGGAAAATTATATGTTCATAGTTGCCCCTCTTTACTCACTTTTTAAACTTGAGTATGAAAATGAAATTGAAATAATATAGTTTAAAGAGTGAGTAAAGATAAAGAACACTTAATTTTTCAACGGCGAATGAAATGGTGTATGCCGGTCATTTCCGAACTTTGAAATGATAAGTGTCGGTCGTCTCCAGGCTTTGAAATGATGGATACTGGTCATCTTCGAGTTTTGAAAAGATAAGTGCCGCTAGTCTCCGGGCTTTGAAAAGATAAGTACTGGTAGTCTTCGAGCTTTGAATGGATGGGTACCAATCGTCTCTGGGCTTTTAAAAGGTGGATGCAGGTCGTCTCCGGGCTTTAAATGGATGAGTGCCAGTGTCTCTAGGCTTTTAAGATGATTGGTGCCGGTCGTATCCGGGCTTTAAGATGATTGGTACTGGTCGTCTCCGGGCTTTAAAATGATGAATGCCGGTCGTATTCAGGCTTTAAAATGATTGGTGTCAGTCGTCTCTAGGCTTCAAGATGATTGGTGCCAGTCGTCTCTGGAATTTAAGATCATTGGTGTCGGTCATCTCCGAGCTTCAAGATGATTGGTGCCAGTCGTCTCCAGGCTTCAAAATGATTGGTGCCGGTCATCTCCGGGCTTTAAAATGATGAGTGCCGGTCGTCTCCGGGCTTTAAGATGATTGGTGCTGGTTGTCTCCGAGCTTCAAGATGATTGGTGCCGGTCGTCTCCGAGCTTTAAGATGATGAGTACCGGTCGTCTCCAGGCTTCAAGATGATTGATGCCGATCGTTTTCAGGCTTTAAGATGATTGGTGCCGATTGTCTCCGGGCTTTAAAATGATGGGACTTTCAAATCTGAATCTTTGGTCAAAGATCAAAATATCTATATATCTCTCCCTTTTTTTTTAAAGAGACTTTGCGTATCTCAATTTCTAATGCTGGTAGAGAGTTCATGTATTCAACAATTTCAAATTCTAAAGGTGTGCATGAGATGCAAGAGAAAATCGATTTATTGATTGATTTATTTTATTTAAAGAGAGCCAGGGATGCTACTTTTAGAGCAAAAAGCTTACTTAGTTGTCAGTAGATTGTCGGATTCCGTCAGGATTCTCGTCTAACCAAGCTTGTATGCTCTCGACTGTGTCGTTAGATAGAACCATAATCATTTTCCAATTTTCCCCCAATTTTATAGTTGAGGTTGTCTTTTGAAGTGCCTTTGGTTGCGACACCATGAGGTCATTGAATGATATGCTCGTCTTAGCCAGTTTCTTGAATGATAATCCAGAGCTCTCATAGATTAAGAAAAGGGAGCTTGATAAGTCATTAGATGTGATGTTTCATGTAAAATTGAACATTGTCCTTAATCTTTAATTTGGAAACAAAAAAGAGATAATTGTCATGTAGATTTAAAGAGATATTTTCTAGGTGGATGAGACATTACTGAAAGAATAATCCTCATTTATTAGGAAGTTTGAACAGAAGACACATTGCTAGAATGGTAAGAACAACAAAATAAATTCGAGACAATTAAAGAACTGTAATCAAAGTAGTTCTTTTATAAAATGTCATTTGTTTATTCCTAAGCCGACTTGCTGATTGTTTTGTCATGTTACCATAGATAAGTTCTCATGAGTGCTGACTGATGACCTAATCCTGCTTCAATCTTATACATCTTCCTTTATGCCTCTGAGCGTTGGAGGAATTAAGTTGAAGCGTCTGACTCTCCATTTCTCATGTTTCTTTGAGCGCTTTGAGGGCTTTTTGTCGTTCTAACTTTTTCCTAGACTGCCCTTTTGGGTTTTCAGTCTAACAAGCTTTTTTGTTATCATTTTTTTAGACTGTATTTTCTTAGACTGCTTTTTCATGTTTTCGATCTAGCAGGCTTTGGTGAGCTCTAATTTTTGCCTGAGTCGCCTTTTCAGGTTTTTGGCTCAGCGAGCTTAATCTATCTTTCTTTCCTTTTTTTTAACCTTCTTTAAGCATAGTATCTCTTGACTGCGTCAGAGTTAACAGGTCTCAACAAATCTTAGCCATCCATATCTATTAGGATTAATGAACCCCCTGAGAAGGCATATTTAACCACATAAGGCCCTTCATACGAAGGCGCCCATTTACCTCTAGGATCATCTTGATTTGGCAACACTTTCTTTAGGACCAAATCTCCAGTCCTGAATTCCCTGGGGCGAAGTTTCCGATTAAAAGCCCTAGCCATCCTCTTTTGATACAACTGTCCATGGCAAATAGCAGCTAATCGTTTTTCTTCGATCATATTCAATTACTCAAACCTAGTCTTTATCCATTCATCTTCATTTAAATTAGCTTCGATAAGGAACCTTAAGGATGAGATTTCTACTTCAATAGGTGTCACGGCCTTCATCCCATAAATTAGGGAATAAGGTGTTGCCCTAGTTGAAGTACGTATAGTAGTTTGATAGTCGTGTAACTCATAGGGAAGCATTTCATGCCAATCTTTGTACGTCACTGTCATCTTTTCAATGATCTTCTTTATGTTTTATTTGCGGCTTTGACTGCTCCATTCATTTGCGGTCGATAGGGTGTTGAATTGTGGTGTTTGATCTTGAATCGTTCACAAAACTTCTTAATTTCTGCCCATTCAAATTTCGTGTATTATCTGTGATAATCCTTTCGGGTAAACCATATCGACACACAAGATTGGTTTTTATAAACCTGGTGAAGGTTTTTTGAGTCATATTAGCATATGAGTTAGCCTCTACCCATTTAGTGAAATAGTCAATGGTGACTAGGATGAAACGATTTCCATTTGATGCCTTTGGATTTATGGGGCCGATTACGTCGATGCCCCACATTGCAAATGGCCATGGTGTTGTCAAGTTGTGTAATGGAACTGGGGGTGCATTGATTTTATCTGAATGAATCTGACATTTGTGACATTTTCTAATATGTTCAATGCAATCCCTTTCAATAGTCATCCAGAAGTAACCACATCTTTAAATTTGTTTAGCCAAAGTATGGCCATTTGCATGGGTCCCACATATCCCTTCGTGGAGCTCTGTCACAATTCTTTGGGCCTCTTTTGAATTTACACACCGTAAAAGTGTATCGTCGTGGCTCCTTTTGTATAAAACACCATCAGTAATGAAGAAATTCATGGCTAGGGGTCGGATTGTCTTTTTATCATTCTCCGTAGCTCCTTCTGGATAAACCCTATCTTCCATGTAAATTTTTATATCATGGTACCAAGGATGTTCATCAAATTCTTCTTCTATACTCAAGCAATATGCAGGTGTGCTACATGATTTGATTTGGATTGGCTGGACATGCACCCCGCAATCGAGTTGGATCATTACTGCTAAGGTAGACAGGGCATTCGCAAACTGGTTTTTATCTCGTGTCATGTAGTGAAAGCTAATCTCTTCAAATTGGTCAAGTAGTTGAGTTAAGCACTTTTGATATGGCACTAATTTTGAGTCTTTGGTTTGCCATTTTCCATTCACTTGGTAGATTATTAAGGCTAAATCACTAAACACCTTTAAGCTTTTTATGCCTAGAGCGATGGCTGCTTGCAAACCATTGACGCATGCTTCATATTTTGCTATATTATTTGTGCAATCGAATTCCAGCTTGATGGCTACTGGGAATTGCTTTCCTTCGGGTGATACAATTACAGCTCCAATGCCATTCCCATTTGCATTGACAACCCCATCAAAATACATTTTTCATTCTTTTCCTTCTTCATCAACTTTATCTTCCTCATCCTTAATAGCAAGAACCTCCTCGTCAGGAAAATGGAAGTCCAGAAGTTGGTGTTCATTAAGTGAGTGCTCCGCTAGGTGGTCTGCTATCACACTCCCTTTAATGGACTTCCTTATCATGTATACCACATCATACTCGAACAACACCACTTGCCATTTTGAAACCCTTTAGCCACGCGTGGGCTCTCAAAGATAAATTTCAAAGGGTTCATTCTGGAAATTAACCAGGTTGTATGGTAGAGCATATATTGCCTCAACCTTTTTGTTGTCCACACCAACCCACAACAAGTTTTCTCAATCATGACATATCATGCTTCACAATCATTGAACTTCTTGCTCAGGTAATAAATTGCATGTTCTTTCTTGCCTGATTCATCATGTTGACCTAGCATCGCTCCCATTAATCCAGGTAAGATTGTCAAATACAAGATTAATGGGTGCCCTGGTGACGGGGGAACTAGAACTGAGGGTTTTGACAAATAGTCTTTGATTTTGTCAAAGGCTCGTTGGCAATCATCATCCCATTTCCCAGTGTGGTTTTTCCTCAGCAATTTGAATATGGGCTCACAAGTCGAGTCAGATTTGCTATGAACCTTTTGATGTAATTCAACCACCCCAAGAAGCTTCGAACTTCTTTCTCTGTTTGGGGAGGTGGCATCTCTTGTATAGCCTTTATTTTATCAGGATCAACCTCTATCCCCCTTTGGCTTACAATGAATCCCAACAGTTTCCCAGATAAAGCTCTGAAGATACATTTATTAAGATTTAACCTGAGCTTATACTTACGTAGCCTCTCAAACAGCTTTCTTAGAACAGTTGCGTGGCTTTCCCCTTCAGTAGTTTTGGCTACCATGTCATCTACATATACTTCTATTTCTTTGTGCATCATGTCATGAAATAGTGCTACCATGGTTCGCTGATAAGTTGCCCCAGCATTCTTTAACCTAAACTGCATTACTCGATAACAGTAAGTTCCCCATTAGGTGATGAAGGTAGTTTTCTCTTTATCCTCTTCATGCATAGGGATCTAATATAGCTGGAGAAACTGTCCATAGATGAATAACGGTGGTTACATGCTGTATTGTCGACTAGCATATTAATGTGGGGCAAAGGAAAGTCATCCTTTGGGCTAGCCTTATTTAAGTCTCTATAATCTATACACATTCGGACTTTCTTGTCTTTCTTTGGCACAGGTACAATGTTAGCCACCCATTGGGGATATCGAGCAACTTGGAGGAAACCAGCATCGAGTTGCTTCGTCACTTCTTCTTTAATTTTTAAAGACATTTTTGCACTCAATCTCCTTAGTTTCTGCTTCTTTGGTTCAATATTTGGGTATAAGGGAATCCTATGAGAAGCAATTCCTAGATCAAGTCCTGACATGTCTTGATAAGACCATGCAAAGACATCTTGGTATTCTTTGAACAGATCAACCATTTCTTTCCTTTCGGGGTTGTCGACAATTCTTAATTCCCTTTTGTTTTCTTCAATCCCCATATTTATTACTTCCATTACTTCCTCATGAGGACTTATTCCTTTTTCGGTAGATTCTAAGATTTTAGCAAATGTTTGGACTATTTCATCATCAGATTCATGGTTTTGCATATCCATGGTAACATGTAAATCATTCGACAAGATCTCAGGAACTTATGTGTTGGACAGGAGTTCCGAGGAATGCAATTTCCTGGAGGGTAAAGAAATAAAAGAGAAATGAATAGAAAGAAAAAGAATAGTAGATATGGCAAAAAAAGAAATTTAATTCAGACTTCTCTTCATGTTCCATAAAAACATTATTCATGATTAAACAATGACAACATTACAAAGAAAATAATTACTCTAAATTAAAAACATCTTTGACTTTCTCAATCTCCCAATTCTTCAATGGTTCTCCAGTGTCATCAGTCACGATCCAAGCCTTGAGTCCTTGCACAACTTCCTTACTTTCAGTAACCATGGAAACCTCAAGTTGATTTATCACTTTGGAAGATGCTGGAAATAAAGCTCTTATATGTGGGATCTCCGGCTTCTCATGTCGTTTGTTTAGGGTCAACTTCTCTTTCAGTTGATCTTCTATCATGGGCTCATATCCTAACCCATTGCTATTTGCGTTCACTGGGAGAGCAATTGGTTCTTTAATACCTTGCAAGTTTGCACCTAACCCTTTGCCAGCTTAGAATCCATTTCTTTTTAAGATGCTTGCTACCACTGAATTTACATCTTTGCCAGATTCCTTAGTTTCCTCGACTTCCAAACTCTGGAAGGTTGTCTCTATCACTTGTTCAGCAGCCTCGATATAGGGGACAGAATTTGGCTTAGTCACCATTAATTCCTCTTCTCCCTTTACGGTGATTATTCTTTCCCCTTTAATAAACTTTACCTTTTGATGCAAGGTTGAAGGCACAACACTTGCTTTATGGATCCATGGCTTACCCAAAAGCATGGTATATGATGGATCTACATCCATAATCTGAAAGCTCACCATAAATGTGCATGGACCAATTTCGAGGGGTAAGTTGACCATGCCCAATACCTCCCTTCGAGTTTCGTTGAATGCTTTCACAATCATATCGTTGTCTTCCATCTGTGATAGTTCTAGTTTCTCAAACGTGGAGAGTGGTAGGACATTTAAAGCTGATCCACCATCAATTAGAACCTTGGCAATGATAAATCCATGACATTTTAGGGCGACATGCAAAGCTTTTGGTTTGCTAGCAGTAGTTTTAACAATTTCTTCTTCTGAAAAAGAGATTGTGGCCAATGATTTAGTGATGTTCATCACACTTGCCACTTTTTCTAGTGAAGCATCTGAACGTACAAAAGCTTCTCCTAAGACTCTCAGCAGGGCTTGTCGGTGCGGCTTGGAATTCAGGATCAGTGATAATATTGAGATTTTAGCAGGAGTCTTTTTTAGTTGTTCTACAATATCATATTCACTCTGTTTCATGATTTGTAAAAATTCCTTATCCTCAATTTCAGGCTCTTTTTCCATCACTTCTTTCTCTTTATTGGTTTTCTTTGTTTCGATAGGAAGGTAGATTCTACCACTTTAAGTTATTCCCCCTGCATTGGCTATATTTGTTATGATCTCTTCCTTAGGAGCCTTAGCTGTTGTTACGCTGCTGGAAGAAAACTCCATTCGACTGTTATATCTCCACGGCATTGTGTAATTACTTTAGTAGGGAAATGGTGTCGGCATACTTATGACCACAGATGGCCTTTGAGCTGAGAGTTTAGGTTGAGTTACCGCTTGAGGAGTGGGGTTAATTGTATAATATGCTAACTCAATCTTCCTCTTGTCAACTTGGTCTTATATTTCTGATGTCGCACAAATTACTTCATGTGCCTTCCTAGGGACCACTATTCCAAAAGCCACCATTTTCTTGATTAAGGATTTGAATTCTAGACATCCTTCAATATCATGCCCCATTTCCACTTAGTGGTACTCACAATACTCTATGTTCTCACTTCTTCTAACTCCCAAAGATTCCGATATATAACCTGCTTCTTTAAGACCCATATATAGACACCTCATTGGTATATTAGAGTCAACTAGACTCCTCAATGGCTTGGTTTCTTCTTCAATAAGATTCACTTGCCGCTCATAAGTTGGTAAAGGATTCTTTCCGATGGTAGAATTATCCCTTGTCTTTAATTGGATGTGGTTAGAATCAATCAATTCTAACACATTTCTTTTAAATGCTACACAGCTTTCGATCGAATGACCAACAGCTCCCATGTGAAAATTGCATGTGGCTTTAGGATCATACCATATTGGATATGGTGGGTTCATCACCTTTGCAAACTGAGGTCCTAGGAGTTGAGCGGCTAACAAATTTTTGTATAACTCAACATTTATTGTACCGAAATTCGGCCATGGGCAGTTATCCATTGGTCGTGAGGCCCTTTGTCCTCCCCATTGAGCATGTCTAGTTGGCCACGATTGATTTTAGCTTTGATTGTTCGGCCGATAAGAATAAGATTATTGTTGAGGATATGGTTTTATCAGCTGTACGTAACTCACTTATGCTTTTTTTTTTCTTTACATGTTGTCCTTTCTTTGAGCCACTTTCTGCTTGGCAACTCGAGAGTTTCCCTTCGCGAATATCTGCATCGATTCTTTCTCCAATTTCAATCAAGTCTGCGAAGTCGGTAACATGAGTTCCAAGCATAATTCTATAGAATGGATCTGGTAAAGTGCAGATGAAGTAGGAACAGAATTCAGACTGGATCAATGGAGGTTGCACTTGTGATGCTATTACCCTCCATCTCTGGGCATATTCCTTGAATGTTTTATAATTTTTCTTTATCATTGCTTTCAACTGCTCTCTAGTCGGAGCGGTTTGCAAATTAAACTTGTATTGCCTCATAAACAAGCCTGTCAGGTCCCCCCATTTTTGGACCTTTGATTGGTCCAATTGCATAAACCATAGTAATGCAGCTCCGGTTAAACTTTCAGGGAAAAAGTTAATCAAGAACTTCTCATTACGAGACCAGATGCACATCTTAGTGCAATAGGACTTCAGGTGGTAAACCGGGTTTCCAGTGCCATCGTACTTGGAGAATTCTGACATCTTGAATTCCTTCGGGATCGTTATCTTAGGAGTCAGACATAATTTATCCAATTTTAGTGATCCCCAAGATACTGGCTCTCGTAAGGCACGCAACTGGTTTTTAACTTCTCCAATTTCTTCTATAAGACTCTTATCTTCTTTATCGATCCTTAAAGCTGGAATCTGTAGTGTGTATACAGGGTCGTCACCAAGATATCCTTGCGTGGCGTCATTGATGAGTCCTCTATTTTGGTTAATTTTGTTTGTTTCTTTAGGGCTTTTTCCTCTCCTTGATTCCATTTTTGTTAGCTTTTTGCTTGCTTTGTCCTTTATTTTGGCTTTCCTCTTTGTACATAGTTGTTGCTTTGCTTTATCTTATTTTAATCTTTTTCCTTGCCTTTTTATGCCTTTTTGTTGTACATTCTAGTAGGCCTTCCATTCTGGTCTGGAACATGGAAACTGAAGTTCTGCAGCACATATAATGGCTGGCGCCCAGGCGCCACGCAGGGCACCTGGAGGCGCCAGCCCCTC
This sequence comes from Biancaea sappan, assembly GCA_037074585.1. Lineage (NCBI taxonomy): Eukaryota > Viridiplantae > Streptophyta > Magnoliopsida > Fabales > Fabaceae > Biancaea > Biancaea sappan. The sequence goes on along the minus strand of CM073496.1, from coordinate 46,877,568 downwards.
AACTCTCTGCCAAAGAGTCAGAACGTGGCGCCCAGGCGCCACTCCTTGTTTCCAGCTATTTTGGGCGCCAGCCCCATTTCCTCTTTGTTTTTGCTTGGCGCCTAGGCGCCCCGGTTCTGCTCCTGCGAGCTTTCTTGTATATATTGCTCTTTTGCTGATGTTTTGTGGATCTTTTGGTTGGAGGGCAAGGGAGCTCTGCTAGGGCAAAGATGGAGGAGCTGGGAGACCTCTTCTCTACTGAGTTTGAAGCTTTTCTTCCTTTTTCTCCTTCCTCTTGATCATATTTTGTTGTGTATTTGTTATGTATTTCTTCCTCTTGTTATAAACTCTAGGGTTAGGGGATTGATGTATATTAACTATCTATGAAGCTTTGTTGTTGGATGCTTAAATACAATTGCTTTTCTGATTATTGGAGTAGTTTTTATTGGTTTAACGGTGATTGTGATCATTTCACTTAGATGAATTTGGGGTTTGTATTAATGCTAGACATAGCTTGATATAAACATGCCCTTGTAACTTCTACCGTGAATCGGGTTAGTCTAGACATAGATAATCTTGTTTGCGTGGTCATATGAGTTCTTGAACTTAAACTCTGAACCAATTAATTGGACTAAGACATTAGCTAATTATTTTGGCTAGGAAGATTTGCTCACCAAGACATTGGGTTCAAATATTTTCGTGAACTCGACCAACATTAAATGGAATCTGTGAATGTTTCTAAGCATTCTTTAACGATTCAAAAATTGGTTTGTCTATGAATTAATCGAATTAGGAGTTAAGAAAGTCAATCCCCTACCCGTTTTGTTTTGGCGTAGTTCTTCATTTGGTGTTTAGTTAATTCCTTGTTGTTAGTTTAGTTTATTTGCGGTTTATCTTTACTTTTTTTCCTCTGTCCAAATATAATTTGATCTAGTGAAATTGGTAATTGTTAAAGTCAATCCCTAAGGACGATAACTTATTCTCATCACTTTACTACTTGTGCGACCCGATACACTTGTCGGGAAATAGCGCATCAAGTTTTTTCAAGGAGTGGGCGCCTAGGCGCCAGCCCAGAATAGCTGGAAACAAGGAGTGGCGCCTAGGCGCCCTGGGTGGCGCCTGGGCGCCACGTTCTGACTTTTTGGCAGAGAGTTGAGGGGCTGGTGCCTCCAGGCGCCCTGCGTGGCGCCTGGGCGCCAGCCATCAGATGTGCTGCAGAACTTCAGTTTCCATGTTCCAGACCAGAATGGAAGGCCTACTAGAATGTACAACAAAAAGGCGTAAAAAGGCAAGGAAAAAGATTAAAATAAGATAAAGCAAAGCAACAACTATGTACAAAGAGGAAAGCCAAAATAAAGGACAAAGCAAGCAAAAAGCTAACAAAAATGGAATCAAGGAGAGGAAAAAGCCCAAAAGAAACAAACAAAATTAACCAAAATAGAGGACTCATCAACTCCCCCAAACCAAAACTATTGCTTGTCCTCAAGCAAAACACTAATCTAAAAACCACGAAGCCAACAGATTTTTCAAGATAGAGAGGAAGTGCTCAACAACATAAAACATTAAACAAAATCAACTCAATTCCACATAGTCATCTTCTTAAAACCCAACTTGGCATTGAGTAATTGAGAATTTAAAGATAAACGTGATACTTTTCCAAGCGTTTTTAAAGACAAATTGCAAACACCCTCACTTTCTCAAATTACTCTCCACAAACTTAAAAGAAAATATCTTTTTTATAACAAACTCGGCTCTCAAGGAAAACTTCTCAAACAAGGGATATTTTTAAGAAAAAGTGATCGAAGTGAAGACAGTGCGCCTAATCCACACATCTCCCCCTCAACCTATGCAAGAAGAAAAGATAACGAGGTTAAGGAACAAAGAGTTGCCCGTGCGCCTAAACCACACAACAACACCTTGACCATCACCTTTATTTGCTAAGAAAATGTAATTCATTGGTTAGAACAAGTGTTGTGCGCCTAATCCACACTACACTTCCTCAACTTAAATCACACTTCTATTTTATTTAATCAGAATTGTTTTGCCTTTTTTTTTCTCATTTTTTTATAGAGAAAGCAGTCCCTTATTGAGCAAAATGTTGTCATAAAAAGAGATAGAAAATTTCAAGATTTTGAAAGAGTGCTTTAAGAAGGTTGAGAGGGTCGACAACTTTTAATTAAAAAGCTTGAGATTTCTCAAATAAATCTAGAAATTCTGAAAAACCAAATTTAAGTTAAATTTTAAACAAGATGACCATGTAAAGAATTAATTGAAAATAGAATAATATAAAACTTGTAAAGCACATTCCAATCTATCAAGAAAAATCCAAAGATATGATGGTCAACAAAAACAGAGACATTCCTTTTGAAAAGAAGATTTAGATGTATCACCCTAAAAACGATCTTCTTAACCCGAATTACATAAGAGATTACTGAGGCATGTCTATATTAAGGCTAAGACAAGCATTAATACAAACCCTAGATTCATTGAAGATGGTAGCTAAGCATCCAAGAGCAATAATAACAGTAAAATCTTCTCCCCCCAAACCTAAACAACATATTATCCTCAATAACAAACCAGTAGGGAGCGGGGTCCAAAAAGGAAAGCTATGCACAGAAATAGACCATCAACAGAGGCACTCAGAATAAAAATACGGAAAATAAATACAAGGAACTAAACAGAACAATAATTAAAGCAGCAAATAAAACTAAAAGCGAAATTAAAAAGATAAAATGGAAAGAAACTTGGGTTGCCTCCCAAGAGCGCTAAGTTTATAGTCCTTAGCTAGACTTTACCCGGTTTGTTTAGCTATTTGGCACCACATCCCTCCACAGAAGGGATTTTACAATCCATGAGAGTTTTCATAGGAGGATGAGCAGTTGGCCTTTGATTGTTTTCTGCCTTAGTTGCAGGTTGAGCTTGTTAGGCTCATATAGCGTGTAAAGCTTGTATTTGGCCTATGCGAACCGACCTTCCAATTTCCGGGTAGAATACTAATGAGCTTGAGTCGGTGATACCTCGCATAAACCAATGAAAAGTAAGAAAGAAAATTTAAACAAAAGCAAAAGCATGTACAAGTATAAGAGTAAAATTTACAGTATAAGTATGTACAGAAAAAGGCAAAGTCCAAACTACAACCCTACTAGCTACTCTTAATATTGTCAACACCGTCAATCCCCGGCAACGGCGCCAAAAACTTGATGCGCTATTTCCCGACAAGTGTATCGGGTCGCACAAGTAGTAAAGTGATGAGAATAAGTTATCGTCCTCAGGGATTGACTTTAACAATTACCAATTTCACTAGATCAAATTATATTTGGACAGAGGAAAAAAAGTAAAGATAAACCGCAAATAAACTAAACTAACAACAAGGAATTAACTAAACACCAAACGAAGAACTACGCCAAAACACAACGGGTAGGGGATTGACTTTCTTAACTCCTAATCCGATTAATTCATAGACAAACCAATCTTTGAATCGTTAAAGAATGCTTAGAAACATTCACAGATTCCATTTAATGTTGGTCGAGTTCACGAAAATATTTGAACCCAATGTCTTGGTGAGCAAATCTTCCTAGCCAAAATAATTAGCTAATGTCTTAGTCCAATTAATTGGTTCGGAGTTTAAGTTCAAGAACTCATATGACCACGCAAACAAGATTATCTATGTCTAGACTAACCCGATTCACGGTAGAAGTTACAAGGGCATGTTTATATCAAGCTATGTCTAGCATTAATACAAACCCCAAATTCATCTAAGTGAAATGATCACAATCACCTAAAACCAGTTAAACCAATAAAAACTACTCCAATAATCAGAAAAGCAATTGTATTTAAGCATCCAACAACAAAGCTTCATAGATAGTTAATATACATCAATCCCCTAACCCTAGAGTTTATAACAAGAGGAAGAAATACATAACAAATACACAACAAAATATGATCAAGAGGAAGGAGAAAAAGGAAGAAAAGCTTCAAACTCAGTAGAGAAGAGGTCTCCCAGCTCCTCCATCCTTGCCCTAGCAGAGCTCCCTTGCCCTCCAACCAAAAGATCCACAAAACATCAGCAAAAGAGCAATATATACAAGAAAGCTCGCAGGAGCAGAACCGGGGCGCCTAGGCGCCAAGCAAAAATAAAGAGGAAATAGGCGCCAGCCCAAAATAGCTGGAAACAAGGAGTGGCGCCTGGGCGCCACGTTCTGACTCTTTGGCAGAGAGTTGAGGGGCTGGCACCTCTAGGCGCCCTGCGTGGCGCCTGGGCGCCAGCCATCAGATGTGCTGCAGAACTTCAGTTTCCATGTTCCATACCAGAATGGAAGGCCTACTAGAATGTACAACAAAAAGGCGTAAAAAGGCAAGGAAAAAGATTAAAATAAGATAAAGCAAAGCAACAACTATGTACAAAGAGGAAAGCCAAAATAAAGGACAAAGCAAGCAAAAAGCTAACAAAAATGGAATCAAGGAGAGGAAAAAGCCCTAAAGAAACAAACAAAATTAACCAAAATAGAGGACTCATCAGTCATCCTCTACATTAAGGTTAGTATGGCCCAGTGTAACTATTATTTTTGCTTGGGAATCTGTCCCCTTATCTGGTGTGGGAATGACCACTGTCTCATTCACTTTTACTTTCGGGTTAACATATATTGGCATAGGGTTATTTGTCTCAACTTGGGTTTCAATAGCTATAGGCATTGAGGAGATAGCAGATGTATCTGTTTGCTTTCCTTTCATTGCTTCTATCAATGCTAGAATCATTTTAGTCATATGGGAAAGCTTCCCTTCCAATGCTTCCAAGCGCACGGTGGTGTCATATTCTGTTCTTTGGTTGTCGCCCGATTGGCTTTCCATTGAGTTACTTCGTTAACGGGTGTTATACACACGAGTCGATGACAGGGCCTGGTTAGATGATTTTCCTTTAGGAGGCGCAATGATAAAGTTTCTTCTTCTTTTCTTTCTCTCTGAAAAGAAAGATTAAGAATCATTTTTTGAGAAAGTTTATTAAATCGTGTTATCATTATCTTTTTTTTTTGAGAAATTTCTTTATTGAAGCACAAGTGTATTGTTTGATAATGAGGACGCAATTTCCCAAAAACTCATGAAAGCTCTTTGATTTCGGTTAAATTGTAATGATATTGCTTGATGGTTTTATATATTTGAATGAAATTCGGATAACACCGACATTTTTTGGTGAAGGAGCACATTCATGTGAATTCGATTGATAATAATATTTTCAAACGAAAAGGCATGTTTATAAAATTCAAATAACACTGACATTTTATATAAAAGAAAATTTAAGTCAAATTTGGAATACATCAACATTTGCATCATAATTTCATATCTAAACAAAATATTCAACTGCGACTCCACATCTCCAAAAGCTCTTTTGTCTCTTTCTACAATTTTATCAATTCTTTTTCTGGGAGCTTAAATGGCTTGACTTGATCTTCTATTTCCTTCACTCGTGTAGCCAATCTCGTCAAATTTAGCTCAGCCTCATTTATTAACTCCGTATTTTTGTCTACCACTTCTTTATGTTGTTGTGTGATATGCTCCATATCAAACTTCAAGTGATTGATGCGTCGCACCTCAGACTCCAAGTATCTATTTTTACTTTGTAGCTTAACAATAGCCTCTTCTTTTCCCACGACTTCATCTAAAGCTTGGCTCTTTTCTGCCCTTAGACGTTGTGCATCCTCTTCTAGGTATGTTATTTTCTGTTGGTACATGTCAATATAGCCTTGTTGCTCATCTAAGGCCTCGGACAACTGGCTTACTTTAGATATTAACGCGTCAGTTTTGGTTTGTGAAGTACGAACAAGATTAGCACAAAGTTCCTCATTCTCTTCTTCCATTTTTCGGATCTTCTCCATCAACTGCTCACATTCTTCCTCTTTCTTTCTTTTCTAACCAGCTACCTTTAGTTCTTCAATTAATTTTGCATAATCAATCTTTTTGCACATCTTGTTTTCTTCGACGTAGTCTCAAGGGTCTGTTCTAATACTCGGTGGTTGACTTGCATTGATCATTCGGGTCAACACCATGTCTTTCCCCCTTTCTTTAAACCATTGCGGGTATTCAAGAGTAGTCCATATTCCAAATGGCCTTACTTCTTTATAATCCTTTATTTCTATATTTTCCCATGCAACTCGAATTTGCTTCCATAATTCTTTGCTATATGAATTTTGATATTCAAATTCGACCTCCTTTAGACCTCGTGTTCTGGGAATATATTGCATCCGACCATACTGTCTTAGAACCATGGCAAGGCTATATTCTATGCAACCTCTAGACCCTATTAATGGCACACATTGAAATTTATCGTACCATAGTAAAACACCTCTTGCTTCCATCCCAGATAAGCTCCATGTATAAGATGATGAGTTCACGGATTGAAAGACGTTAATCCATCCTTGTTTGTCTTTCTGTTTGATAGGAAAACGTAAGAATCTTTCGACAGGTTTTGGTATTGGTCCATAAATTATATACTTCTTTCCAAAGATGTGATTACATACCCAGACATACAACATATGTGTGCAACATCGGAGGTTTCCCTTTCCACTTCTTCGACTATGATTTAAAGATAGGAAAGTGTCTGCTAGGATTGCCGGGATAGGATTGACCCCATTATGTAGTACCGATAAAAATACATCAATTGCTTTCTGATCTACTATCCCCATGGCTAAAGGGAAAAGCATAGACCCATAAATTGCTAAGGAAAACAGATCAAGATAGGCTTTTCCATCATGACGCATTTTGAACTAGTTTAGAATTTTTAAGATGTAGCTCAATTCCCATCCTGTGGTCTCTCCTCTTTTCACCATTGATTTCTTCATCTGATCATACGACACCCCAAACAATGCAGCTATCTTATGCAAGGATGGACTGACATGTCTCGGTACGTAGATTGGTTGGTGGTTGTTTAAGTGTATACTAAGCATGAGTCCATATTCTTCTATCGTGGGAGTCGTGTTCATATCTTCAAATGTGAAAACTCGGAATGATGGATCCCAATAATTCAACATCACTAGAATTGCCATTTCTTGAGGCTTCACATATAATAAATCAGCAATCCTTCCAAATTTCTTTGACAACAAATCTTTTTCGATTGGAGACAATAATTCGTGATGGGACTTGAGTTCTTGAAGACAATTGACCATAACTGTTACCTTGACTTCTATTGGTAATGAGCTATGGTAGCCTCTGGAGAGTGCATCACCCTCACGTTCTTGATGAGCTTTCATTTCTTTCATGAGTTTTCGGGAAGAACGGTTGTCAGAAAAAAGTATTTTCACTCGTGCTTCAAAAGTTAACTCTAAGAGAAAGAGAAAATAAAACTAATTTAGTGCAATGAAAAGGGAAAAAGAATTAAAAAAGTTTCCCTTTCCAAAAAAAAAGAAAAAAGAATGAGGAAGAAAAAAAAATTTATGAACTATTGTTGTTTGAAAATTATTTCATTGGATATGGAAAAAGGAGAAATAATTTAAATAATATATCAAAGTGGAAAGAATAAAATTAAAAAAAAAAGAAAAGAAAAGAAAATAAGAGATTATACAAAAATTAATAAATGAAAAAAAAAGTGTTTCCTATGTGTCCTACTTGAGGGTTCCTATGTTGATGAAGTCTATCCTGATTGATCTTCTAGGCCAATTAATAGCGATAAATTTCAAGTGGGATTCTAAGCCTGTGGATTTAAAGGTCCTCAGACTACTCCCATAGTTAAAAACTCATGGGAATCTTCGATTGCTAACATTGAGGACACAAGAGCTATACTCTCTGTGAACTCCATACTAACAAAAGAGGTACAGCTTGAGCGGAAGCTTCCGTGATCCCCGCAAGGGATAGGCCCTCTGCGATATCACTAGACTTTCTTCTATCATGTGGTTTCACTCAGCCCGGGTATAGTGCCAGTGTGTGCAAGGGATGTGTTAATGCATAATGTGTGAGGAGAAATAAAATAAATATATACAAGACAAAAATAAAATAAAATATAAACATAATTAAAAAATAAATAAAATAAAAAAATCATAATTAGAATAATTAAAAAATTAAAAAAATGTACAAGTAAATATATACAAGACAAAATCAAATAAAAATAAAAATCAAATATAAGAGTAATTAAGGTGACTATCAAATTTAGTTGCACACTTTATAAATCAATATCAACTCTCGAAATATCCCCAGCGGAGTCGCCAAACTGTCACACCCGAAATGTGACCGGTCGGCGTTTTTAAAAAAAAGAAATTAATATAAAATCAGGTTTCGAAATTGAAAACCAATTTTATTTGGAGCCGCCACAAAAATTTTATTTATTAAGAAAAAAACTTTGGAAAAACCTTAAAATTTGACAGTTTGTGATTAAAAAAAAAAACCGAGTTCAGAAGTTGAACTGCATAGGGAAGGTGTAGGGTACCCTATACGTTTGATTTAGAAAGCATACAATCATTTAACAATCACCTCAAAATTACCCCTTATAAACCACCAAAGAAAAAGATTAAAAAAAAATAAAAATATACAAAGATGGACTTGGCTAGGCGGTGCCCAGGGCCTGCGTACCCAACCGTTAGGATTAAAGTCCACGTAGTTCGTAAATTGGAAGGCATTTTTTTGTAAAGAAATATTTTTAAATTTTTGGGATTTATTTTAAAAGAGAGTTTTTTTTTGGGAGACCTTTTCCTCATAAGCATTGTTATACAATCGTCTAGTGAGTATTTCATCTAATTTTCAAAGGGTTTGAATTCAACGGATTTATTTTTAAGAGAAAACTTTCCTCACTTACATCGTTATACGATCGTATAGTGAGTACTTGATTTAAAAAAATACGGGAAGATCCACTTTAACGAAGTCAACTTCTTATTCCAACAAAGATTATTTGATTTTCTTATTATCTTTCAGCATTGACTAACAATCACAATGGGATAATAAAATTATTTCTGTATTTTTGGAACAAAAGAGGAATATATTTTGATTTTTTGAATATATCTTGAAAATAAAAACAAGAAAATATATTTTTTGGATTTTCTAAAATTATTTTAAAAATAAATTTATTTTAAAAAAAGAATGTATACTAACACATTATACATATATATATATATATATATATATATATATATATATATATATATTATGTACATATACACACAATATATATAAAATCATACACACACACACACACGCATATATACACATGAATATGCAACATGCACCAACATACACTGGAATATATATATTATACACACACATACATTTACGTAAAACAACGTTAAAAGGGAGAAAAAAAGATAATAACAAAAAAGGATGCATACTTACCTTTCTATTGTTTCATTGAAGTCCTCGAGTGATTATTTTTCTTTTATCCTTCCCATAATCTAAGACCATATTTAGATTCCTTTATGCTCATAGGTCGAAAATATATTTTTTAAAAAAATTAAAACAGCCTCTACAAACTTGTCATTTGTTTTCAGTTTGGTCCCTCCCATGCAAGTTACGTTTGTTTTTTTACTCTTTTGATTCCCAGACCTACCTTGAACTTATTCTTGGGTGTTACTTGTTATAATGTTCTTGTGGGTCTATTCTTAGCTTAACTCAAATAATTACATGTAGTGGTACCACGCAAGTGCTCTTAACGCCATTTGAAATAAACTCCCTACATTTATATGAAAATAGTAACGCTTTCAAATATAATGAGTGGGGATTTAGTTTAACAAAAATTTGTTAAAAGCCAACCATTAAAAAAAGGACACTTGGCATCTCTTGATATCACCAGTCTATAAAATAGCTATAATTGACCTTTATTCTAAGTTGAATTAAGAACCACAGAATGAATAAAAAGAAAAGAACTGTACCTTCACGACTTTTTCCTTACCGTCATGCACTATTTCTATATTTTGAAGTCTGTCTCTGTTTTTGTGTCTGTGGTTCTCTCCATTTGGACTCTTTCTCTGTTTCTCTATGGAATCTCTCACGCTACTCTCCTTTCTCAGTGTCAGTGCCTTTGGATATGCTCTCTCGTTCTGCCGTGCTCCTCTGGCTCTTCCTCGGTGCTGCACTTTTCTCTTGCTAGCCAAAGAGTTCCTCTGTTTTTTTATGTAAAAACAGAGGAGGATGTCTCCTTTTCTTGGCTGGGCTCTCTCCTTCTCTTTTTCTCAACTATGTGTGAATTGAAAAAGGACAAGGATTGATAGTGTTATGCGTGTGCAGGACGAGAAAAATAGAAGCTTTCTCTGTGTCTCGGCTACGCGTCTGCAGCAGAAAAAAAAAAAAAAAGGTCCGTCACCTCCCATTCTCCTATCTCTTATTTATGCCCCAGCATATTCAACGGTTGCTCCTAATTTACAGCGATCATGAACTACCCACGTCAACGTGTATGGCTATCTCCGTAACGCTCGAAACCGTTTTGGAATTTTCACCCAGACTCACCCATACTTATCTTTATTATCTGCTTAAATTCATTATTCTTGACAATTTTTTTTTAATTAAGATATTCTATTTATAAAATTATCTTTATTTTCATTTTTTCATTATTATATATATATATATATATATATATATATATATATATAATGCCTATGTGGTCTCCTATTTTGTTGGACTGTAACAATGTAGTGTTATGCAAGTATGTATATGTTGAGAGCTAATTGTTTGTCGGGAATTATGTACGTTTTGGAAGTCGTACGCACTACCTAAAAAAACGAATAATATGATGTTACCGCAATTGGAGAAATTGTGACAAAATTAGACGTGAGTTTTATTATTAGGCATGGTTTAAATAATTGTGGTAACGTTTATATTGTTATAGTTTAAACTATAGCTAAGTTTATTATAGTTTCGATTAAACACTTAAAGGAAAAGTTAGTGACATTTGATAATTAAGTTAAAATTTGACGTTTTGCCATGGTCTAACAATTTGATTTAAATTTTTAAAAAATGTTAAACAAATATTAGTTACAGTTTAAATCGTGACTAATAATTTAATTTAATTTTTTTAAAAAGATATATATTATTTTCTATAAAAGAATGTACTTACTAAATTAATATATACCAAAATATGTATATTAATGATACTTATTCCACTTTTAGTAACGATTTTTACTATTACTAAAAATTTTAATAACAATTTTTATTGTCCTTAAAAGAGATGAGTACTATCCTTAAAGATGAGCAGTGAATATGGACTACATATTCAAAGTGGTGAAGTAATTGGACAAATAAGCTGCCTGATTGATATTTCCTATATTATTCACACACCTGAGAATCAAGTTTGACATCATACAAGTTCGTATCTCTTTTGCAATGGAATTCCCATCTGAGAGCAATTTAGTGTTCGAAGGCGATAAGTGAGAAGGGAAGAATGGGAGATGGGTCCCCAACTATTATGTTCTAATGATCCTTTGAATTGCTTTACTTATAAATTAAGAAATTTAAACATAAACACAAGCGAAATCTTTATTACATATTTAATGATAAGAAATTAATTTGAAACATGTTAAATTTCAAAACATTTGGAAAACGAAAGCGAGTAGCCAGTGGAGCCACGTAGCAGTGACCTGCAATGGTGAAATGCTGCACTTTAATTTCTTAATCAAGTTTGAACCCTTTCTTCAATCTTGACGGGAAACCCACCCTTCATTTTGGCCGTTAAGAACGATATGAACTCCGGCTCCACCCCCTCTGCCCCCGTCGGAGCCACCCTGAACCGCCTCATGATTCCACCCACCATCCTCTTCATCTGCAGATACGCCATTTCCTTCCCCAAGCAGATCCTCGGACCCGCCTGAAACACAGGATAGCTAAATGAGTCCCTCGCTACGTACCTCCACTTCTCTTGCTCGGAATCCCTGCTTCCCTCTCTCTCTAGCCATCTCTCCGGACGATATTCTGCCCAATCCCCACCCCACAGCTCCTCCCTTCTTCCCATTGCGTACACGTGATATGTTATCCTCATCCCCCTTTTCACTCTCGTTCCTTCCGGCAATACGTCGTCCTCCACTGCTTCTTTTGAGTCCATTGGCACCGGCGGATACAGCCTCATACTCTCACTCAACGCTGCGTGCGTATATACCATATCTTTCACTTCATCGTATGCAGGGCCTTCCGACTTCTCTCTTATCTCCTCCAAAATCTTGTTCTCCACCTCGGGGTTCTTTGAAAGAAGCCAGAAAAACCAAGTAAGAACTGCCGATGTCGTATCCTTACCGGCTAGTATGAAGCTTATAACGATATCCGTGACGAAGTCTTCGTCGGAATGCCCTGAACTCAAGAATCGTGACAGCATATCCGCTGATTCAAGCGAAGCCTTTTCACCAAGTTGGCGTTTCTTCTCTCTCACTATTTTCTTAGCGAATTCGCGCACTTCCGAAACTGCCAGTCGTAGCCGTTTTTCGGATCCCAGGTTCAATTGCTTCTGTATTTTCCAGATTATGGGTAACGGGTAATTGAACCTTTTGCTGCTGATCTCGGTGGCTTCTTCAAAAGCTTGCGCGAACTTGCTCTGCTCGGTTGATGGCGACAGGTACTCGGGGTCGAACCCAAAGGCGATTTTGCAAATGTTGTCGAACGCGAATCGCTGAAGAATGTCTTGGAAATCAAGGATTTGGTTTTGGGCCGCCGCCATAGCGAGAATGGGAATGAGTCGGTCGTTGAGCTCGGTGTCCACAACGTGTTCGACGAATTTACGCAGAGTTCTGGTGTTAAATTCATGACTAGCGACTTGCCTCTGGAATTTCCAATTATCACTGTCGGTGTTGAAGATTCCAGTGCCAAGAAAATCCTCAAGGGTTACACGAAAGATATCGCCCTTTTGGTAAATAGGGAAGCGGGTCTTGAGAATGTGTTGTACGACGACAGGATTGGCCGTCAAAACTGATTTCTGCCCCAAGAAGCGGCGGAGGGTGAAGGTGGCGGCGGGTGATATTTGGAGAATATCGGAGAACCACTGGATACGACGGTGGGTGTTGGCTCTGATGTCCAAATAAGAACCAATAAAGGGGTATGATTTGGGGAGGGTAACGGTAGATGTAGGAGCTTGCTTCTTGGCGGCGTCGACGGCGGAAGAAGCTCTAAATAAGCAGAAGAGAAAGAAGATCAAAGGCAGACAAAAGAGGAGAAAGAAAGAAGCGATGAGTTCCTGAAACATGGTTGAGTGCTTATCACAGCTATTAGAGTCGAAGGATGTGACAGATTCAGATATTGATCAAATTGCGAGTCTTTGAGATGAGAAGCAAATGTTTGTACTTGATGGTTTACGGAGGAATCCTTGGCTCTTATTTATACCTAAGGTTCCCAAATATAGAAAGGGAGCTTCATTTGTTCCTGGCGCTGTTATGAGGATTCCTCCGCAAAACATGAATGACGTAAGCAAAGTCGTCAAACTTTATAACACGCGGTGAAAATTTTGACATCAGCAAAAAAATATTAAATGATAGTCAAAGAGCCTGGCCTTCCACGTGGGAGACAATGGCACTGCAGTTGATGTAAACGTTTGAGCTATTTTTTAAGTAATTTTATTTATTTATTTTTTATTAACGTTGATGAAAAATTAGACAAAATATCTAAATACTAAGAAAAATGATAATTTAAGAGCATTTTTCAGTTTTAAATGTTAAAATAGTATTTGAACATAACCAAAAATTAAATTTTATATTTTAAAAATAAAATTAGGCATAGATTTCTAATTTTATTTTAATTTTTATATATTCTTCTTATTTTCTAGGCTAGTGGAACTCATCATAAATATGCATGTTAAAAAATATAAAAAGTGACTTAATATATATATTTCTTCAATTAATCAATTAATGTCAATCCGACATTATTCAAATTGAATTGGTTTGAGTATGGTTATTCTGACAATCTAGATCGACTATTAATTAGTGAGATTGGATTGATTTAAATTAAAACAAAAAATAAATAGTTTGAGTCAAACCAATTTGTTCATCTAATTAGAGTTTGGGTTGACTGAGTTCAAAATTCTTTAAAAGAAAAAATTTTAGGCTTTTAAATTAAATTGGCCAATCATTTTGACGGTAGTTGAAAAACATATAAGTACAATTAAACAAATTCTATCCATATATAATCACTTAGTGTCATAACTTGTGAGACAATGGTTATTGAAACATAGAACCTAACATTAAAAACAACTTTTTGGATCATTGAACCCATTAAGCATTTATTATGTTGAGCCGCATTCTTAATGTGTATCAAGATCTCAGCTTTTTGAGTGAACAACTTTTCGTATTCATACCTCTTTTATTTTTTGATAAGCTAGAAATCACCCAAAAAAATTTTGTGGATGAGTCCTAGAAATTTTCTTGTATCTAGTTGAATAGATAAAAAAAAAAAAACTTTTAGACATTTTCCATTCCAAGTTTAATAGAAAATTTTGAATATTATTTTATCGGTTCTCAGCGATTTCAGCTTCTCCTCTTCATCTTGTTGCGTCCTGTAGCCTTTAATACTATTTTGGTTTGAGCAACTACATCAAAAGTCACTCCCTTTCCACTTTAAGATGTTATGTTTTTTGAAAGAATGGTCCCTCTCCCTGATCTCTTCTTCTTTTATTGGTTTAATGCAATTTTAGAGGCATTAGGTGGTAGTATGATATGTTTGAATGTGATAGAAATGCAGTCTGTGTGTGTTTGATGGTAGCCTTGGCTGAGAAATAAAGTTTGTGTACGAGATGCTTTATTTTTTTTCCAATTGTCTCTCCTCTCAATCCTCTTATCTATTTGTTCCTCTCTCCTCTTGGCTCTCTCAACACACAAATAAATGGGAAGAGCAACATAAAAATAACAAACAAGTGAGCGATTAAATTACATTTCATGTCGACATTCAGAAACTGTAGGTAGTCACAACGGTTGAAACCATTGTTAGACGAAGAAACGTGATTATTGCTTACCTACTTGCACTTAGCGAAACATGACAATTTTGGTGCACACTGCATTTAATTTGACACCACAACACAGTCCGCGAACACTTAGCTAGCCAAGCATGCACTAATACTAAATTTGAGGAAAATATTTACTTTTAAAACTAATCAAACTTAAAGAGATGTCAAAAATACTTTTATCATTTCAATTATTTTTAACTCTACTAGATTTTTTTAATCACTAAAAGTACGTCACTCTTGAATGAATGTTTTTCAACAAAAAATATATCAAACAATTGAGACTTAAAATTATATGACCCAAAATTTTGCAATTTGGTTTCGCCAGCCTCCTACACGATTTCGGAATCATTAGATTAAATTTGATCAAACGGTCCTTGATTTTCACGCGTTTTTAACTGTTTTTTTTTAAATTTCCATAATGTCCCATCTCACTTGATGTCAGGTTTTATCCCCATCCACCACCCACTTGGTTTGCAACATTTATTGAATGACCCCCACCCCAAGACAGAAAATATATAATTTGAATAAATACAATACACCATTAAATATCACAATAAATGTCTCGGTTTACAACATTTACAGAATGACCCCAAGACAAAAATATATTTATATATATATATATATATAATTTGAATTAATACAATATTTAATTAAATATCACAATAATTTTTTTTTGAAAAGACAATAAATTATTTTTAAATATCAAATCCTATAATATCAAATAAATATAACACAATAAATATAATATTTAATTTTAATAAACATAATTTTTAGTAATAATTATTTTTAAATATCACATCTTATAATATCAAATGAATATATCACAATAAATAAAATATTTAATTTGTAAGCTGAGTGAGTGGTCACTGGTGGATAGGGATAAAACCTAACATTAAGTAAGATGGGACATTACAAAAATTTAAATAAAAAAAAAAGATTAAAGGTGCATGAAAATAAAAAATTATTAGATCAAATTTAATCTATAGGAGCGAAGCCAAATTTAACATTTCGTGGCATTTGTTTGCCGATTTATTAATATTCGGTGTGGCGTGGGAGGTGGCACTTCAACTTCGGGCTTCGTCTTGTGTAACAAACCAAATCAGAGTGGCCAAATTCCTTCCATGTCTTCTTCATTCATTATTTTTCTGCTGTTCATCATTGTCATGTTTGATCCATTTAGGATACCAAATTCACTAACAGTGCAGTTAGCCAGTTTTATGATTATCCGTCATCTTTCTTTTCCCCATTCTTTCACACTAGCTAGTGTCGTTTTTCATTCGAATTCTTTGAATCTTGTCAAATACTCAAAAATGTGAAACCTAAAAGGTTTTGGTATTTTGTCTGTTCAAAGTATGACCCACGATTATTGAACTATTGATGCTTTTTTAAATATCTTTTTTTTTTCCTCTAAGTTTTGAGTCTAAATTAAAGTATATTAATTTGTTTTATGATTTGATTAAATTATATATAATTTCTTTCAGAATAAAAGTTCAATTCTCTTACCATTTTTTTAATTTGAAATAATTTATTTAATTTTAATAATATATATAATATTAAGAGAATTTGAATGTAAATTTCAAAATGAAAAAATCAAAGATAATTTAATTCAATTTTAAAAATAAATTAATGTAATAATTTAAAAGAAAAATTCTGACGAAAACAAACTACCAAGAATTTTTATGACAACCACACCACGCAAGCAAAGTCGTCAAATTTGAGTGATTGGATAAGGATACCATGTGCCCAAACAATTGAAATGGGAAATAGAAAACTGGAGGAGTACACGTACTTGCAGCAAATTTCTTTGTTTTATTCATTATTCTAGAAGAACAAATTCATTGTCTTATTTATTACTCTAAGAGTCTAGAACAAAGTTCTCTATTTCTTTCCCTTTTTTTTAAATTATTGCATGTTCCGAAATAATTCAAAATTTCGAAGGATTTTCAGGTTGGAAGAAAACTTGGGAATATGCCACTTCTTGTCCAATCTGCCATGGGAAAATGAGATCCACCCTCCTCTTAGTCATTCTGAAAAATAAATGAATAAATAAAGCTTGTTTTTTAAATTGTAGGTGTGACAATGATATTACTACAACTTCACCGTTAACGCGCAATAGAATGGGAATTAAAAATTGATTCATTGATCAAGTCAAAACAAATGAGGTCAGTTGTTTTTTTTAATATTCAGATATCTCAAATATACATATAAATATTAAAATATTATTTTTTTAATTTAAGTATTAAATGATTAAGATTATTTATGTTTTAGTATTTGAATGCATACAAATTATTTATTAGTAAAAAATAATATTCAAATAATATAGTAATTAAAATTATATTATGAAAAATTGATGAAATTAAAATTAAAAAATAGAATTAGATATTAAATAAAAAATTTTAAAACTTCAAAAATAAGTATTAATTATTAATATAGTTAACGAAATATTTAACAAAAGAGTTATTTTACATATATTGTAAAGTTTGAGAGTTTATTTATTAAAATTTAAAGTTTAAGAGAAATAAAGTATATATAAGGTAAAGTTTATGGACTAAAATGAATTTTTACATAAAATAAATAATACATATTAATGGTATTAAAATTTATCACAAGATCTAATTTATTAAAATATATTCAAACAAATTAAACACTTAAAAAATAAAAAATAAACACAATTATTAGTCTAAAATTTAAATAAATTAGATTCAAATCTTTATTAAATACAAACAAATAAAACCTAAGACAACCTTTTGAATAGACTTATTAAAAAAAGCATTATATATATGGAACTTTTT
This sequence comes from Biancaea sappan, assembly GCA_037074585.1. Taxonomy (NCBI): domain Eukaryota; kingdom Viridiplantae; phylum Streptophyta; class Magnoliopsida; order Fabales; family Fabaceae; genus Biancaea; species Biancaea sappan. Next base: position 46,859,916 of record CM073496.1, on the reverse strand, counting down.
GTAACGAGGCGTTTTAGTGAAGCACATATTATCTTATGTACGAATTTTGTAATATGAAATTAGCTTTGAATAATGAAAGTTGTTTGGATGCAGTATTATAAAAGCACCTATAGCCAGTGAATTTTGAGGAGAAAGGACATATCAAAAATAGTGACATATCAAAAATAGTTTTACAAATAAAAGCGTTCAACTTTATTATTCTTATTATAAACCTAAGATGGATAAACTCTAGACAAAAAATAAAAACCTTAAAATAAACTCAAGGCAAATAAAAAACAAATTAAAGGTTATGATTAGAAAATTTTCAAAATAATTCTTTTAAGGATGAACTTATCAAATTTAAAAAATAAATGAGACACTAATGATTATTAATTGAAAAAGTTAAATAATTATTTATTTTTATACATTTTTTATTATTTTAGTATACTGGTAAAATTAATTAGTGTATCCTTAGAAAATAATTAAAAAATTTAAATTTAGACAAATCATAATTTGTAAAATTAATTTTGAAAAAATTTAAGTTTAGATAAATTATAGTTTGCAGAAGCAACAATTTAAAGCTTTTACCAAAATTACAGTTTGAGGACAAAATTTCATTAATGCAAAAACTCTCAAAACCACTTTTTTTTAAAAAAAAAAATCTAGAAATTTGGGCTGTCAAAAAAGGATAATTGTTTTTTTCAGCGTTTCAACTTCTTTGTGGGAAGCCTATCCAAACATTGATTAAATTTGGTAGAAGGGCTTATTTTTAAAATAAAGTGGTTTATAAGAGGGAAAAAAAGGTACAACTAAAGGCAACCTAAATCCAATATACAGACATACAAATACTTGTATGGTTACTGGAATCACTTTGGAGGAATGAAAATGAGAAAGGGTTTCTCATTCTCATGTTTAGTTAAACATGAAAAATTATGAGAAAATAACTATAATATCTATGAATGTAAGAAATTACACAAGCATTGTATAAATTAACATTATTTAAAAAATTAAACAGAAGTTTTTTTATTTCTTTGTTTTCTCAAAAAAACTATATAACCATAGCATTCTCAATTTTTGATCACAATAATATGATGAATATCTTTATATATATAGAAAAATATAATATTAAATAATTTTTTTAGGTCTTAATAATATAATGAATATACAATATTAATTATTTAATATATTACACAGTAACATATTAAATAATTATGTTTTAAAATATTTCTTTTTTAAATTAAAAAATAATTAAATAATAAAATTTGCTTGGTGATTTGTTTTGGAAGAACATGCTTTAAAAATAGGTTTGTAAATTTTGTTTTAAAATGTCAAAAAAAGACATATTTTATATGTTTTAGGAAATATTGTTCTAAAAAACTTGCCGAAAATGTGGTGGTCAAATAGTAAATATGTAAGTTCATAAATGATAGTTACGTAAACATAATTAATTGTCTAAAAATATAGGTAAAATTATGCATTTAATTGCGTCATACGAATACGGGCCTAATCAAACCCAACATCGCAATCGTCGACTTGGAATTGCATCGCAAGAAATAGATTTTTTGGGCAATTTGACTTGAAAACAAAGTATCATTTCTATGTGGCCACCGCAGGAATGAAGGATTGGAAATTTGGAATTGGAGGAGGAAGAGAGCAATGTTTTAAAACTAAATTAGCTATCGAATCAGAGAAATTAATAATTTACAGTTTAAACAGTCTGAATCAAACAAATTAAAATATTATAAATTTTTTTATGCAATATCTTATAATAATTAATTTAATAAAATACGAGAATAAAATTAGTTTATTTTGGAGAATTTGATTACTACCTTGAACATTATATAGCATTATATAATTTACTTTTAATATTCTCAAATGTCATGTCCAAAATCGATTTACAATAAGCTATGTATCGCATAATTACATTTCTTAACGATCAATCTTTTATTAAATATAAAATATTATATAGTACACAGAAAGAAATTTTTTTGGTTTAGCCTTTTGAAAGTTAAACTGATTTTTATGACTACTAGCTGATTCTTGGTTTGAACAATCGAATCAAGTGATCTAGTATAATTTTTTTATTTAATGGTTTAATTTGATTAATATTTTCAATTGTTGGTTGGTGATTGGGAATACAGATAAGGAGGGGGAAAAAAAGGTCATTGTGATGCAATCAAAGCTTTGATTTGAATATTAAAATACGAGCAAATTGATTATTTAGACTCATTTGACTGGGTAATGGTATGATGGTGTTGAGTTAGAATATTAAGTAGATTACAATGAATGACATATTATTAATGCACGAATTTTTATAAGTAAAATTTTGATTAATTTAATCATTTTGTATTTAAGAGAAATTATATTATTAAGGACATTTATGAGTTTCAGAAATTAGATCTTAAAATATGGGCCTATGATGTATTAAATTTATGGGTTGTTAATATCTCAAATTATGTTTCAAATTAAAGCCAAAGTTCTAAATTTCTACTGATAATTGAACCCTAGATTAAATGAGGGTTTGTTTTGTTTTATAACTCGGTTGAGCTTCTAAAAGTTTTTGGGGTCTCACTATCTATCTTAATATTTTAAGTTATTGAAATTAGCTAAGCCTATTAAATTGAATACCTCTTTGGCCCATCTTGTTCACGTAATCAAATTACCTATTTTATTTGTTTCTCACGAAATATGCCTATTATGGATTTTTTTTCTTTTGTTTTTGATAAGGTTTGGTTTATGTGCCATAAAAAAAGTGGTGCTATTGGGCGAGTGGATCCCGTGCTCATTGGCGGAGCCACTTGGCTCTCAGGGGGGCACTTGCACACCCTGAAATTATGATATTGCCATTTGCTTTTTTTTTTTATGACCCCCCTTTTTTTTTGACCCCCCTCCTTTATTTTTTTTTTCAAATTTCTAAATCCCAATCTCCCCCCCAGACCCCCACGCACGCAGCGCCTCCCCTCCCTCTTCCTTACCAGACCCGACCGCCTCCCTCTGAACACTTGGAGTTGAAGACTGCTGACGCTGACGCCGACGCCTTCCAGTCTGACTCCCTCTCCACTCTCTGCAGTCTCGCTCCGCCACTGCGCACAAGAACCGTGGCCCCTCAGACCCCCACGCACGCGGCGCCTCCCCTCCCTCTTCCTTACCAGACCCGACCGCCTCCCTCTGAACACTTGGAGTTGAAGACTGCCGACGCTGACGCCGACACCTTCTAGTCTGACTCCCTCTCCACTCTCTGCAGTCTCGCTCCGCCACTGCGCACAAGAGCCGTGGCTGCCCAGTGCCCATCCTCCGCGTTCTTCCTCTCAAGGTCGTGAGCCATCGCCCACCGGTCACCGGCCACCGCCACCAGCCTTCGACCACCAGCACCAGTCCACCACCAAGCTTCGACCGCCACTCTACCTCCAATTCCATGTAAGCTTCTTGCCTTCTTCCTTCCCACTTTCTAGAATGAAAACCTTGTCAAATTTGGGGGTTTTTACAAATTGATGTAATTTTGTTAAATTAAGTATTTGATTATGCTATTAGGATGATTATTAATATATTTGTGAAGTTAATTTTATAAATTTTTTTTATGATAATTAATTTTTCATTCTTAAGGAGCTCTTTGTAAAATTTGGGGGTTTTTATACATAGATATAAATCTATCAAATTAGATGATTAATTATACATTTAGGATGATGACTAACATATTGGTGAAGCTAATTTTATGAAATTTTTTAGTTAATTTTTCACTTCATTGTTAGAGACTTTGTAAAATTTAGGACTTTTGTACATAGGTCTAATTCTATTAAATTTGTTAATTGATTATGCTATTAGGATTTAGAAGAGGAGAGAATTTTGTAATGGAAAGATTTTTCAAGAGGAAATCACCATCAAATGAGCAACAAATTGAAATTAATTTAGATGAGTTGCCATCAGATCCAGGAAAGCGAATGAAAATTTCATCGTATCATCCTAATGATCGAGATAAGATACGAAGAGCATATTTACAAAGAGGACCATGCCAACCTACTCAACATAATTTTCCCCAAAGAAAAATTAAAAATTCTTTAAGGAGATTTTGTCCCTCTTGGTTTAGTGAATTTGGCAACTGGTTAGAGTATAGTATAGAAAAAGATGCTGCATTTTGCTTATGTTGTTATCTTTTTAGGCCCGATTTTGGAAAGCAATCAGGTGGTGATACATTTGTGACAGAGGGATTCACGAAATGGAATAAGAAAGAAAAACTCTTAGCTCATGTTGGAGGTCCTAATAGTTCTCATAACATTGCTTGGAAGATGAGTCAAGATTTGATGAATCAAAATCAACATATTGAAGTTTCAATATCTAAGCAATCTGAACAAGTTCGTGACTTATATCGAAGGCGTTTAACAGCGTCAATTGATTGCATTCGCTTTCTATTAAAGCAAGGATTAGCTTTTCGTGGTCATGATGAATCAAGCAATTCTAGTAATCAAGGTAATTTCCTTGAACTTCTTAAATTTCTTTCTGGACACAATGAATCAGTAAATTCTATTGTCTTAGAAAATGCTCCAGAAAATCATCAATTAATTGCTCTAGAAATCCAAAAAGATATTGTTAATGCTGCTGCATTGGAAACCACTGCTGCTATTGTGTCTGATCTTAGAGATGAATTCTTTGCTATTCTTGTTGATGAAGCCCGTGACATATCAAATAAGGAGCAAATGGTTGTTGCTTTGCGTTATGTTAACAAAAATGGTAATATTGTTGAGCCTTTTTTTGGTATTGTTCATGTTAAAGATACTACAGCTTTATCATTGAAAATGGCAATTGATGCATTGTTTAGCAAACATGGGCTTAGTACATCAAGAATTCGTGGACAAGGTTATGATGGTGCTAGCAACATGCAAGGAGAATTTTGTGGTCTCAAAAGTTTGATCTTAAGGGAGAATCCATCTGCATTTTATGTACATTGTTTTGCTCATCAGTTACAACTTACGTTAGTTGCTATTGCCAAAAATCATATTGAAGTTGCTTCTCTTTTTAACTTGGTGTCCACATTATTAAATGTTGTTGGGGGATCTTGCAAACGACATGACATGCTTCGTGAAAAACAAATTGTGAATGTTAGAGAGGCATTGGGAAAAGGAGAAATTCTAAGTGGGCAGGGTTTGAATCAAGAAACTAGTCTTAAACGAGCTGTTGATACTCGTTGGAGTTCACATTATGCAACTTTGATCAATTTGATATTGATGTATTCTGCTGTAATTGATGTTCTTGAAATTATAAAAGAAGATGGATCAAATGCAGATCAAAGAGCCGAAGCCAATGGTCTTTTACATTTGTTAGAGGATTTTGATTTTGCATTCACATTGCATTTGATGAAAATTGTCTTGGGTATTTCGAATGAATTGTCACAAGCATTGCAAAGGAAAGATCAAGACATCATCAATGCTATGAACTTGGTTAACATCACAAAGCAACGATTACAAACTATGAGGGATAATGGATGGGAGTCTTTATTGCAAGAAGTAACTTTATTTTGCAATATGCATGCTATTAACATCCCTAATATGGACGATATATTTTTTTCTAAGGGAAGATCACGACGTGGAGGCAAAACTCAAGTTATCACAATAGAGCATCATTATCGTGTTGAATTATTTTATACTGTTGTGGACATGCAGCTTCAGGAACTTAATGATCGTTTCAGTGAGACAAATACTCGGTTGCTTCTTTGCATGGCTTGTTTGAATCCAGCCAATTTGTTCTCTGCTTTTGATAAGTCAAAGTTGATTGAATTTGCGAAGTTTTATCCATGTGAATTTTCTTCAACTGATTTAGTGATGCTTGATAATCAACTTGAGACTTATATCATTGATATGCGTATGAATGTTGAATTTGCATCTTTGAAAGGAATCAGTGATCTTTCAGAGAAATTGGTTAAAACTGAAAGACATATTGTTTATCCATTAGTTTTTCTTCTTCTGAAGTTAGCAATGATTTTGCCTGTTGCCACGGCAACTGTAGAAAGAGCCTTTTCTGCTATGAAGATTGTGAAGAATAGGTTACGTAATCGAATGAGAGATGCGTGGATGAATGATTGTCTAGTGACTTATATTGAGAGAGATGTCTTCAATAATATTGACAATGAGCTGATTATTCAACGATTTCAAAATATGAAATCACGTAGAGGACAATTATAAAGTATGTAATTTATTTGATTAGATATATTAAAATTTTATGACTTTAACATTTATGTCTTTATTTTTATATGTATGGCTTTAAATTATTATTAATTTTTTAAAATATTTTGCCCCCTGACCCGGGGGTCCTGGATACGCCACTGCCCATGCTTGTCTTTCCGGACAAGCATGGTGACGATTTGAATCGTTGTTAAAACTTTCAGCAACAGTTCAAACTGTTGCTGAAGGTGTTTTAAAAAAACTTTTTTTAGCTTGTCTCAATAGCGAATCCGGAGGTGGCCGCTAGTTCAAAAGAAAAACAATATACCAATGGACAAAACCTTGTACCAATGGACAAAACTCAAGTGCTTATATTCTTTCAAGTCAAACATGATGAACTTCATTCTTCTTCCTCAAAAAGCTGCGAAGTGCAGAAGTAAGAAAAGAAAAATTAACATTGATGGCAGCAAAAGCACAATTGTAGATTGCTGTTTTTGAAAATGAATTGTTGTTTTTGAAAAGTGAGGAACAAAATAGTTAAAGCAAAAAATTAGTGGGTAAAAGAATATATCCTCATTTTCCTTTAGTAACCTACAAGTTGCAATAGAAAAATAGAGAAACAGATTCTCTGCTTGGCTCGTCTAGGCCCATTGATTTTTACAGTCAACGATCTAAATTTCAAAATTTTGTTTTATTTTTTTAACTTAAAAAAATATCTTGAAATTTGAATAACTAATTGTGAAACTCAACGACCCAGATGGGTTAAGTGCCGTGTTTGACTTTCAAAACCAAGCAGATCCATTTCTGAAAAAAAAAAAAGAGACCTTGCATTTAATGAAATCCGAAACCATGGAAGACTATAATGGAAGAAGATTGTTGGATTCAAAAGAAGGAGCTTCCTGTCCCCAACGGCTAGTTGTTTGGAGTTGGCCTATTTATAGCTTCTCTAACCTCCCTTAACATGATTAAATGTCTGGAAAATACATTGAAAGTTTTGAGAGCTTCTAAAATTCATTCTTGAGAAAAGAGATAGCTTTTATAATGATATTTTGCTCTTTGTAAGATTTCTTTGTCTTATTTATGTGAAAAAGGAAAGAGCATTTACTATTTCGTTTCTTTTCGTGATATTCTCTCTCTTATATCTTGCTTTTAGTGAGCTACTACATATCTTGTTGTATCTATGATTTTATGGTCTTAGTGAGAGGACTGGTTGTTTAAGTTTCTAGGAATCCTGTACAAATTCTTTGGTTTTGTGTAAAAGCCAATTAAATCCTCTTGGGTAGAGGGGGTTCTAAAAGATCATGATAAGTCTACCAAGTTAAGTTTGCTAAAATCTTGAACAGACTTAACGAGTTATTGTCGTAGAAATAGGGTACTGATCCTCAAAGGTTGATGTTGCTATTTGTAATATTGGTGATTTTCCTTTTTATAAAATTATCTTGTTGTATGCTTGGGAATGGATGTATGGGCTGCTTTCTAGAAGAACTTAAATCACTATATATTGTAGTGTCTTGTTTTTTTTTCCATTGTTTTTCAGTTTATTTCAACAACATGTTTATCTTTAAAACAATAGTTTTACTGAGTGATTCACACCATGAAGATGCCTAATCACCCCGAATTAAATTTGTGGCAATCTTGCAATATAGTGATCCCCATGTCGTATTCACTCAAAAAGCCTCACTTCTAACCACTAATTAATTATTCTTGACACTCAAACACTAATAAAAAAAATACATAAATCGGGGGATGTTTGACAGATTAATTGCAGAATTAAGAACTAGGTTATAATAGTAACAATAATAGAGAGTTTGATAGCAAAACAGAAGATACATCTAGCCACTAGCATTTATGGGAATGTAACTATCATCACTTAACTTATTGATTCAGCCTTGTTTTCATTTCACCATTTGATTTTTATGAAAAGAAATCTAGAAAACTTCCAAAATTTATTTCCAGCTACGGTCAAAAAGAACTTCGTTAGTCTATAGCTAGATACAACTTCATTAGATCTTAACCAAATCAAGTTAGATAATCATCTAAATAAGCCATTTCATTTTACTTACTTTTCCAACTGGTTAAGCAAGATTATATCTCAAATACACATCAGTTCATGCTTCTATAAATTCATAACAGAATCTAGTATCAACATAAACACAAGAGCAAGACAGAAAACAAAAATGAGATGAAATGGAGAACAAAACATTTATCTTGCACTAAAAGTGCAAGTTACATCATCTAAAGTTCCTAGTGATTGATGACAATGAGATTTTAGCCCTCCATGAGAGCAAAACCACCAAGACTGTAGAGAGTAAAACAGAGGAAAAGTAATCTATGAATTTTTTTGTTAAGTTACAAGTCTGTAGAATTTGTTCTAAGTTACAAAACTGATGCCAAATATGCCTATAGAATATTCTGCCCTAGATGCCATCTCTTTGACTTTAGCAAGGCCCCTTTTTTCACTTCTGATTGCAGCAAAAGAGGAAAAGCAATGCAAAACGGAAGACATGAAGAAGGTGTAGCAAATTGGCTCTTTTTCTATGCAGAAGACTGATGTGTGTTTGTTGCCATTTTCAGCAAAGTTACGTTTGGGAAGAGGCAAAAGTTGGAATGCATGCAAAAGATGCTGAACAAGTCTGAATGTGAGCCCCACATGTCCATGTCGCCAAGAGAGAGAGAGAGAGGAGAACAAGCCTAGTCAACAAAAATGTGTCGTTCAGCCAGTAAAAAGTCCACCTCAATGCCACATTATCAACTATGACACATCAGTAAGAATTCTCCAAAATTAATTTCTGTAAAATATCCAAATGAATTAAATTGAGTCTTTAATAATTTAATTCCTAAAATATGAAAATAATTCATTTTCTATCCAAAATTGATTTAGACCTAATAAATCACAAACTGTAATAAAATTGGAGAATTTTCATTGATAAAAAATGGAAATAGACTAAGATAGAAATTAAAATGTATATAAAAATACTAGATATCATTGACTTTCTTAAACCCTAAGTTAGTTATTATCAAACAAAAATTTCTTAATGCATTATGTCTTGGCAAAGGATAAATCTAATATTCAAATAGTCCTTTAATTTTTTACTTTTTAAGTAGTTAGCCAACAATTTTTCAAATTTATCAACCTATTTTCAAATTTATCAACCTATCTTTCAGGAGATTGTTTTACAAAGAAAAAAGATCTTGACAAAATGCAAAAATTTTGGAAAATATTTTATATCCAATTCAAACCCCTTCTTCAATACATTATTTGACTAACACATATCATGACATATCAACAAATATTTAATGGAAATTAATGGTATGAACTTTTTTTCTGCAAATTTTACTAAATATAAGATATTAAAATAAACTATAAGAGCTAAATTTAAATTTTGATAAAACTATAGAGATCAAATGTATAGTTTTACTAAAATATACTTTTAGAAGTAGATTTAACCACTCTCAAAATAAAAGAGTCTTTCTTATACATATTGCAGCAATAATGATAGACGCGAACTGTAATAAATTTTTTAATCTTCTTAACTTTTATAAAAAATGCTTGTATTTTTCGTTTAATTTTTGCAGAGTTATCACTCTGTTATATTTATTTTCTCACTTGTATTGATATATTTGACTAATGGGTGTCAATTCATCTTATCTTATCAAAATTATAATTATTTAAAGTTATTTTATAGATATTGTACGTAGTTGGATAATATATTTAGTTAGTTTATTAAAATGTAATTGAAACTTTGACTATTCATATGGTGGCCAAATTAAAATGAATATAAAAGCAGGGACGAAGTTATTTTAACGAACAAAATCATAAAAAGTTAAAAACCAAAAGCGCATATATATTTAAATCATAACTACAAGCATCATAACACAACATATGTAAGCCATTCACCAACCAAGTTAACAGTAGGCTGTAGCCCCCTACACATTCAAAGTGGTGGAGTAATTGCAAAAAGAAATCACAAATCTTACGAAATCTTTATTACATATTTAACGATAAGAAATCAACTTCAAATATGTTAAATTTCTAATTATTTTGAAAACGAAAGCAAGTAGCCAGTGGAGCTACATAATTGTGATCTGCGGTTGTGAAATGATGCTTTTTTAATTTTCTAATCAAGGTTGAACCCTTTCTTCAATCTTGACGGGAAACCCACCTTTCATTTTGGCCGTCAAGAACGATATGAACTTCGGCTCTACCTCCTCTAACCCCGTCGGAATCACCCTGAACCGCCTTATGATTCCACCCACCACCCTCTTCATCTGCAGATACGCCATTTCCTTCCCCAAGCAGATCCTCGGACCCGCCTGAAACACCGGATAGCTAAACGAGTCCCTCGCTACGTACCTCCACTTCTCTTCCTCGGAATCCCTGCTTCCCTCTCTCTCTAGCCATCTCTCCGGACGATACTCTGCCCAATCCCCACCCCACAGCTCCTCCCTTCTTCCCATTGCGTACACGTGATATGTTATCCTCATGCCCCGTTTCACTCTCGTTCCTTCCGGCAATACGTCGTCCTCCACTGCTTCTTTTGTGTCCATTGGCACCGGTGGATACAGCCTCATACTCTCACTCAACGCTGCGTGCGTATATACCATATGTTTCACTTCATCGTATGCAGGGCCTTCCGACTTCTCTCTTATCTCCTCCACAATCTTGTTCTCCACCTCTGGGTTCTTTGAAAGAAGCCAGAAAAACCAAGTCAGAGCTGCCGAAGTCGTGTCCTTACCGGCTAGTATAAAGCTTATAACGATATCCGTGACGAAGTCTTCGTCGGAATGCCCTGAACTCAAGAATCGTGACAGCATATCCGCTGACTCAAGCGAAGCCTTTTCACCAAGTTCGCGTTTCTTCTCTCTCACTATTTCCTTAGCGAATTCGCGCACTTCGGAAACTGCCAGTCGTAGCCGTTTTTCGGATCCCAGGTTCAATTGCTTCTGTATTTTCCAGATAATGGGTAACGGGTAATTGAACCTTTTGCTGCTGATCTCGGTGGCTTTTTCAAAAGCTTGTGCGAACTTGCTCTGCTCGGTTGATGGCGACAGGTACTCGGGGTCGAACCCAAAGGCGATTTTGCAAATGTTGTCGAACGCGAATCGCTGAAGAATGTCTTGGAAATCAAGGATTTGGTTTTTGGCCGCCGCCGTAGCGAGAATGGGAATGAGTCGGTCGTTGAGCTCGGTGTCCACAACGTGTTCGACGAATTTACGCAGAGTTCTGGTGTTAAATTCATGACTTGCAACTTGCCTCTGGAATTTCCAATTATCACCGTCGGTGTTGAAGATTCCGTTGCTAAGAAAATCCTGAAGGGTTACACGAAAGATATCGCCCTTTTGGTAAATAGGGAAGCGGGTCTTGAGAATGTGTTGTACGACGGCGGGATTGGCCGTCAAAATTAATTTCTGCCCCAAGAAGCGGCGGAGGGTGAAGGTGGCGGCGGGTGATATTTGGAGAATATCGGAGAACCACTGGATACGGCGGTGGGTGTTGGCTATGATGTCCAAAGAAGAACCAATGAAGGGGTATGATTTAGGGAGGGTAACGGTGGATGTAGGAGCTTGCTTCTTGGCGGCGTCGGAGGCGGAAGAAGCTCTAAATAAGCAGAAGAGGAAGAAGATCAGAGGCAGACAAAAGAGGAGAAAAAAAGAAGCATAGAGTTCTAGAAACATGTTTTATCACAGCTATTCGAAGGATGTCACAGATTCAGATATTGATGAAAGTGCGAGTTTGAGATGAGAAGCAAACGTTAGTACTTGATGGTCTACGGAGGAATCCTGGGCTGTTATTTATACTTAAATGTGGAAAGTGAGGTTCTCGGCTTTGTTACGAGGATTCACCGGAAAACATGAATAACGTAAGCAAAGTCGTCAAACATCATAACAAGCGGTGAAAATTTTGACATCAATAAACAAATATTAAATGACGTCGGAAAGAAAGTCACGTTTCAAATTATATTACATTTTATATATCACAGTAGGACCATATATGATAAAAGACACTAAAGTTGGTTGACTTTTTTTTTTGCTTTTGGGTGCCACCTTCATTTTTATATTTTATAGCAGCCTACTTTTTTTAAAAAAAAAAATTTTCGATGAGGCTGCTTTTATTAGGTTGACTGTGGCTGCTTTTATTTCATTAGCAGCCTACTTTTTTTTTTTTGGATTAGGTTGGCTTTTTTATTTATCATAACACCACTTTACATTAAACAAAGCAGTGTCATCCCAGACAAGAATAATATTGTGCCCCGACACGTAGCTCTAAACTTTTTTCGGGTGAGAACCACAACCATCTAACGACTGTAAGTAACTAAAAACTCTCCTTAACTTAAAAACTAAAGAAAAGATCTCAATCCTCAGGTAACTTCCCCCTTTCTTTAAATTTTTTGCTACTCTCCCTGCATTTCCCCAAACTCACACACATTTTTTTTCCTTCTATACTCAGTCTCTACTTCTCCATCTCCTTTCATGTAATCATTCTTCTTCATTTTTATTCATTATTCTTTCAGGTAAATTTTTTAATGTATTCTATTTTTATTTTATATTTTTTATCTATTGTGATTTTACTTTTACATACATTAAGTAGTTTTAAATTGTTGTTATGATTTAGTTATTTTTTCAATTTAAGAGATTTTTGTTTTTTATAATTTAATTAAATATTAAATATCTTTTACATAATATATAATATGATTTTTATGTTACTCATTATAATTTTGTGAATGATAATTTTTTTAATTATATTATAAATTTAATCTTATTTGTAATACCCAAGAAAAATAAAATATAAATATTTGTTTACAAACTACTGTTACTATTTCAGTATACGGTACTATTCACCTGTATAATACTATTTACGTATATGATACTGTTTATTTATACAATCGAAATGTCAAGTACTAGATGTTGTTTGGTCATAAGAGAAAACTAGAAAGAAGTTTGTAGGAGAAAATGACGTTTTATGTGTAAAAATAACCTCAGGGACTAAATTGAAAGGACTGATTTGAAAAAGAAACTTAAAGATTTAAGGTAAAAGGATAGTTTTTCCTTTAAGTTGAAAAATTTTGTTGCCGCTATTTGCACAGTAACTGCATTATTAGAAATGTCATTTTCATGAATAGTAAATTGAATATTTTATTAGCGCATAGTATCAAATAGTACCCTTGACTTTTGCTATAAATAGGCCATTCCATTTCACTTCTAAACTCACACCTCAACTTCTCTTCTTCTCTCCTTAAGTTTCTCTTACTTCAATGCTAGGCCTATGAGATTTTGGGCCTTTCCTTTTCAGCTTAGGTAAGGATACTATGCCCTTTCTATGTGTTTCAAATTTTAGAAGTTATTTTCTTAAGTATGCTCTGTGGTTGCGGCCTTGGCTGATCTTCCACATCAGAAAAACTGTCCTTAGCTGTTTATATGTTATTTTGATTCTCTGATTACCGAAATAGAATGTAAACTGTGAAGAATACATGTCTAGGAAAGTTCTGGCTAAGGAAAGACCTGGTTTTTAAGTGTGTCCAGTGTGACCCTCCACTCTTTCCTGGGAACTTACCTGGTGTACTCTTTTACAGATTGTATTCTCTATTTCTGGTATGAATAGTGATCGTACGTATGAATAGTGACCGTACGTATGAATAGTGACCGTATGAATAGTAACCGTATATATGAACAGTAACCGTACATATGAACAGTATCTGTACGAAAACAATCCTGACGTATTTTCTCTAATCTTTCATGAAAATCTCCGTAGCAGAACACCGAAATTCACCTGAGAACTCTTGTCTGTAATGACTTAGAGAAGCGATGTTCGTACGGAATCCAGGTGAGTGAAACGACCCCGTTTTAATAGAGTTTTAGCATTACTGGTGATAAAAAGTATGTCGTAGGATACTCCCAAGATTCATAGAGGGAAATTGGATTCAGAATGACGAATCTAATGAGATAATTAATCCATAAGTATGGATAAAATGAAATAAGTATCTTATGATGATGTGAAATTTGAATGTTTTCAAAAATGGATTAATTGTTATCTTGATATGTGGTTTATAAATCCATAATATAGTTATATACTATACCTGTTATATGGATGAATATTATATTGAGCTTCTGATTATGATATGAAATGCTATTGATTGTGATTGAGCGGGACAGTACCCCCTCTCACAGCAAGGCGGAAAACCCGGTTGACAGGGTGTCTTGACCAATGAGTGTGGAGACAACGATTCCCTCAGTAGGGATATAGCCCGGATTGGTGATAAATCCGTGAGGCGCCCTAGCTAAGAGGATGAGGTTGTGCGTCATGGCGGAAATATACATAATTGGTGAGCCGGCCTGTGTGCGCTCTCCGGGATATATTGCCATTGACGAGTACTAGTAACGTTTGTTGAATTGGATGAATTTTTATCTTGTATGTAAGAGGATGATGTTGTGCGTCATGGCGGAAATATACATAATTGGTGAGCCGGCCTGTGTGCGCTCTCCGGGATATATTGCCATTGACGAGTACTAGTAACGTTTGTTGAATTGGATAAATTTTTATCTTCTGTCTATTGGTTGAGTATGAGCCTTTGGATATGCTTGCATGACTGGTAATGTATTTGAATTTTATTAATGCGAGGCCGATTCGCTCATTGAGTTTAAAAGCTCACATTGTTTGTACAACCTTTTTGTTCAGATCAGGTTGCCATCGAAGAATATCTGCTAGAGGAGTAGATCACTTTGGACCTTCCCGTTGTCGGGTAGACCTCTCTTCTGTTATAGATTATGTTGCTCTGTAATCGTCTAAGACATCTAGTTCAGGGGTTCGACATTTGGCTTGTATGTCAGTATAATAATGTATTTTAAATTGATAATCTATGATTTTCATATAAGAAAATTTGATATATTTATCGGAAGGCTTACAGTGATGAGAGATTCATCATTGTGCCGATCATGTGCCCAGAAAACGGGTCGTGACAAAGTTGGTATCAGAGCAAAGGTTGTTAGGTCTCCTAGTGATTACAGAGCAAGGTAACCTTAGTAGGACCTCCTCTATCGTTGTGAACCCGGGCACAACTATAGAGAGACGGCTCTACTGAAGGTCCTGTAGGATGTTTTCATTTCCTTTCCCTCCGAGACTTATCTCTTCTTAGGAATTATGTTCTCAGTTTTAGTTTTAGACAGATGTGGCCACACTTTTGAACTTAGTAAAGGAAAGGTTATTATTTGTTTTGATTCCGTTGCTGTCGGATCAAATTTTTATATGGTGGATTTTATAAGCTGAATTCATGATTGATTTTGTGTAGCTATATTATTTTAGGGTACCAGCCAATAAAAGAAACCACTTGCATTAAAAAAAAACTGAAGGATTACATTGCAAAAAAAAGAAGAAGTTTACTCATGTATGAGTAATCTAAAAGCGAGGTGGTCTTGGATTAGGAGGGTTGTATTGTATCATCACCCCTCGACCATTCCTTGGAGCAAGGGACATAGCAATGTCGCGGAGGGTAGTGTAAATCCCATTCATACAATCAACACTTCTTTGTTGTTGATTGCAGAAGCACTGGGTAGACCAATAGAAGAACCTGTCTATTCTTGAAGTCATTTCTGCATGATTGCTTTTAGTTAACTTCTCCAGGTCTTCTATCATCTTTTTCAGATTTTTCACCTCCTGCTCTAGACAGGCGATTTTGTCCTCCGAGGTATGGCCCGTGCTAGTCTCCTCAGCTTCCTCGATCTTCTTCATTTTCTTCTCCTTCTGCTTCTCTGGAGACCCCTCAAAAGGTCTTTTGCCCTTGTCTTTTCCCAGACTTAAGTTTAAGTCGAGCTCTTCTTCCTTAGCCTCTACTGTGAGATCAATGTACTTCCTTGAGGCCATGATTTGGAAAAATTTAGAAATTTTTGTAAGAGTATGAGGCGAGAGGAATACTGGGGGATTGTAGGCTCGGAGATTATTACTCTTTGTGGTGTGGTAACTGAGAACGCTGAGAAGGTTTTTATAGAGAAAAAAATTTGGACTAAGAGACAAAGAAGATATCTCTTCACCGCACCCCTACACGATCAACCTATGGATTTCTGCAAGCTGGAAGCCAGAAGTCTAGGGTAGGCGTGCACACCGATAGCGCGTTGCATTAATGCCAAAACCACGAAAGTCAATATTCGGTGGATTTGCGGCCGATTTTACTTGGTTTTCCCATTTCTCCCGTTGGCATTTTTCGAAATTCAAAGAAGTTGACGATATAGCCATTAAAGATTGCCTTAGATGCTTTTATGATGAACTGAAATGCATTTCTCTGTTTTATTGTGTTGTTCTTAAGAGCCTTCAGTTGAGTATAATGTACATAATTGATTGAATCATGTTGTAATTACATTTATGTATGTTATTCATGCATAATGAGTGAAGGCTACGATCAAGGAGAATATGTGATGATCCTACATATACTCATAGAGATGTGAAATCAAAATGACATGGATAGAATAAAATGTGTAGATGATGATATATCTTCATGGTTACATATACTTACATATAATGCTCTCGTGGGCAAATGAAAGGCAGTGATTTCCTTACATCATGATAATGCTTAAGGCATGTGACCGTAAGCAGTTAACTTTGTTTTAATATATTGATATACATATATTATGTGTAAATCCAGAATAAAGACACCGATCAGAATCTAAGATAAGGCTAATATGAGACTACCCGATCATAGAGGGACATCGTGATATGGGATTACAGGATAAAACAAGTTAGAGGGAGAAAATCTCAGACTGAAGAGCGTAGTTAGTCAAAAGTTTGAGAAAGGTCAAGATTAGCCGAAAATTTTTTGAGGAAATCTTTGACTTATGTTAATTGTATTTACTATTTATCTGCATGTCCGACATTAATTGCTGGCATTGCGACATATGTGATCTGTAAACCTTATAGCAAGCGGCGTGTAGGTTGTGGTGGCTTTAGCTCCAGGGGCTTCGGGTTGTCTATAAATCTTGTATGCCCGTTACCCTACTCATCGCACCAAGCAAACCTACTTCTTTCATTACATACCTATTTCTCAATCTCCATTCCTTTCTCATTCGAAGTTATTTCTGAGATCCCTAGAGCAATGGCCGATAATAAGTCTTTCAACTTGAATTTTGAGACTGGCAATGTAGAGCTTGATTTAAATCTAAGTCTCGGAAACAACAAAGGGAAGAGACCTGTAGACAGGTCACCAGAAATTAAGAAGAGAAAGAGGGATGTAATAGAGTTGGAGGAGGACAGTACTGCAACATCCTCAGAAAATAAGCTTGCATTCCTGGAACATAAGATAGACAGCTTGGAATACAAGATAGAGGACCAGAAGCGACTAATAAGTCGTCTCTTTGAAAACCAAGAGAAACTGATAAACCGTCGTTTCGGGGAACTGGCTAATCGAGTTGATAGACATTCAATGTTTGCAACTCAAAATTTTCGTGACCAACAAGCAAGGTGTATTGACTGTATGAACGGAGTGACTTATGCTCTTCGCCAAATTTCTCAGGCGCTTCCTCCAGAAACACTTTCTAGGCTGCAACGATTAGCTTCCTCCTTAAGGTCTGAAGCACCTTCCTCTTCTAGACCTGGAGCACCTTTTACATTTCAAAAGCCTCCTCGTCCTTAATTTATTTTTCTTTTGTTTATACCTAAAGCTACATTTGGTGTAAGCTTCACGTATTCAAATTATCTATGTACTATAAATAAAATTTAAGTTAGTATCTAGATCTTCTTTGTTGAAGTGATTCATTTTACTGAAAGAACTTGAGGAATGAGAAGATATTGGACTTGTTATATTTCATACTTGATTCTAAAGCATAGTATAGTAATATCTTTTTGACTGAGCAGAGTTACTAAAATGATATTTCATTGCACTTCTGAGCTATGGAGGAATGCTGAATAAGTATTTTATGAACCTATAGAACTATGGGTTTGCCTCAATCATTGAAGGGATGCGACTCTATATGAGTCATTGAGGTGAGAGGAATTTTCATATATATAATTATGCGTAAGAAGTATGTTATTTACTTATCATATTTTCTAGGATTGTTCTTCCTAGAGATTTATGTAATGATTTCATTTTATATAACGCGTTCAGCTGAGAGTATCGCCTTAAGGTAGAAGGATCGCCTTCGGGCAAGAGTATTGCTTATGGCCAAAATGATGCCTTCGGGTAGGGTGCTTGTATTCGTAAAAGTTATAAGCTATGTGTGTGGAAACATGTGTTCTGATATTCAATGTGAACTGGAAAGACCACGTGCCACTTTTGAGATGACACCTATTTGAGGTTTTACATAGAGACAGAGTTCGTCTCTGATTAGGTGGTTTGAGTTTGGTAAAGGTTATGAGGATGAGACACTTTATGGTACAAAAGGTTGTGGAGAAGATTAAACTGATGAGGAAGAGATTACTTGCTGTCTAGAAAAGGCAAAAGTCTTATGCAAATTATTGATAATGCGGTTTAGAGTTCACAGTCAATGGTATAATGTTCTTGTAAATCTCACCAAGGGTGTGATGAGGTTTTGGAAGAAAGAGATACAAAGAATGAGATATAGACGAAGTAATCACACTTATTTCAGTCTTGAAATGAGTTTTGAATTCGGGGGACCGAATTCTCTTAAGGGGGTGATAATGTAATACCCAAGAAAAATAAAATATAAATATTTGTTTACAAACTACTGTTACTATTTCAGTATACGGTACTATTCACCTGTATAATACTATTTACGTATATGATACTGTTCATTTATACAATCGAAATGTCAAGTACTAGATGTTGTTTGGTCATAAGAGAAAACTAGAAAGAAGTTTGTAGGAGAAAATGACGTTTTATGTGTAAAAATAACCTCAGGGACTAAATTGAAAGGACTGATTTGAAAAAGAAACTTAAAGGTTTAAGGTAAAAGGATAGTTTTTCCTTTAAGTTTTCAATAGTAATAATAGAAAAATTTTCGGCCGTTGCCGCTATTTGCACAGTAACTGCATTATTAGAAATGTCATTTTCATAAATAGTAAATTGAATATTTTATTAGCGCATAGTGTCAAATAGTACCCTTGACTTTTGCTATAAATAGGCCCTTCCATTTCACTTCTAAACTCACACCTTCAACTTCTCTTCTTCTCTCCTTAAGTTTCTCTTACTTCAATGCTAGGCCTATGAGATTTTGGGCCTTTCCTTTTCAGCTTAGGTAAGGATACTATGCCCTTTCTATGTGTTTCAAATTTTAGAAGTTATTTTCTTAAGTATGCTCTGTGGTTGCGGCCTTGGCTGATCTTCCACATCAGAAAAACTGTCCTTAGCTGTTTATATGTTATTTTGATTCTCTGATTACCGAAATAGAATGTAAACTGTGAAGAATACATGTCTAGGAAAGTTCTGGCTAAGGAAAGACCTGGTTTTTAAGTGTGTCCAGTGTGACCCTCCACTCTTTCCTGGGAACTTACCTGGTGTACTCTTTTACAGATTGTATTCTCTATTTCTGGTATGAATAGTGATCGTACGTATAAATAGTGACCGTACGTATGAATAGTGACCGTACGAATAGTAATTGTATATATGAACAGTAACCGTACATATGAACAGTATCTGTACGAAAACAATCCTGACGTATTTTCTCTAATCTTTCATGAAAATCTCCGTAGCAGAACACCGAAATTCACCTGAGAACTCTTGTCTGTAATGACTTAGAGAAGCGATGTTCGTACAGAATCCAGGTGAGTGAAACGACCCCGTTTTAATAGAGTTTTAGCATTACTGGTGATAAAAAGTATGTCGTAGGATACTCCCAAGATTCATAGAGGGAAATTGGATTCAGAATGACGAATCTAATGAGATAATTAATCCATAAGTATGGATAAAATGAAATAAGTATCTTATGATGATATGAAATTTGAATGTTTTCAAAAATGGATTAATTGTTATCTTGATATGTGGTTTATAAATCCATAATATAGTTATATACTATACCTGTTATATGGATGAATATTATATTGAGCTTCTGATTATGATATGAAATGCTATTGATTGTGATTGAGCGGGACAGTACCCCCTCTCACGGCAAGGCGGAAAACCCGGTTGACAGGGTGTCTTGACCAATGAGTGTGGAGACAACGATTCCCTCAGTAGGGATATAGCCCGGATTGGTGATAAATCCGTGAGGCGCCCTAACTAAGAGGATGAGGTTGTGCGTCATGGCGGAAATATACATAATTGGTGAGCCGGCCTGTGTGCGCTCTCCGGGATATATTGCCATTGACGAGTACTAGTAACGTTTGTTGAATTGGATGAATTTTTATCTTGTATGTAAGAGGATGATGTTGTGCGTCATGGCGGAAATATACATAATTGGTGAGCCGGCCTTTGTGCGCTCTCCGGGATATATTGCCATTGACGAGTACTAGTAACGTTTGTTGAATTGGATAAATTTTTATCTTCTGTCTATTGGTTGAGTATGAGCCTTTGGATATGCTTGCATGACTGGTAATGTATTTGAATTTTATTAATGCGAGGCCGATTCGCTCATTGAGTTTAAAAGCTCACATTGTTTGTACAACCTTTTTGTTCAGATCAGGTTGCCATCGAAGAATATCTGCTAGAGGAGTAGATCACTTTGGACCTTCCCGTTGTCGGGTAGACCTCTCTTCTGTTATAGATTATGTTGCTCTGTAATCGTCTAGGACATCTAGTTCAGGGGTTCGACATTTGGCTTGTATGTCAGTATAATAATGTATTTTAAATTGATAATCTATGATTTTCATATAAGAAAATTTGATATATTTATCGGAAGGCTTACAGTGATGAGAGATTCATCATTGTGCCGGTCATGTGCCCAGAAAATGGGTCGTGACATTATTATTCCTAATTTTATGTTAATTACTATAAAAATATGATGAATATGATTTTTTATTAAGTAATTTTATAGTTTTATTATATATGATATAGTCATTAATTTGTCTTAATTTATTATCACTTCTGATTTATTCATATAATTTTTATGTTAATTATTACAATTCTTAATGATAATGTTTTTTGTCAATTATATCATAATTTTATCTTTCTTTTTTTTTTCTTTATGTTTATTAATAGAGATATGATGAATGTGAATTTTTTTTTGTTATTACAAACTCAAACATTTACATCAAAGAGGCTAATTTTAGATATATTTATTTAGTGATTTTATCGTTTTATTATATGTGATATAGTTATTTGTCTTAATTTATTACCATTTCTTATTTGTTCGTATACTTTTTATGTTAATTATTACAATTTTCTTAATGATAAATTTTTTGTTAATTATACCATAATTTTATCTTTCTTGTTTTTTATGTTTATTAATAGAGATATGATGAATGTGAATTTTTTTTTGTTATTACAAAATATGCATTTATATCAAAGATGCTAATTATAGATATATTTATTACATTTGAATGTAGTTTTGAACAAGTAATTTATAATTTGTATAGTTTTATTTTCTTAGTTACATATTAATTTACAATGATTTAAAAATTTATCATTATAGAATTTTTGATGTGGTGTGCTAATTACATTTTTTCAAAAAAACATAATAAGTCAAAGTGAGGCACTTTTGGTCTATATTTACTCGAACATGACTATATCGAGGGATGGGTTTAATGGTATATCCTTCGAATATGATAACATGGTGGTAATGAAAATCAGACGCAACATTTCTTTTATATCTTTTGACACAATTGATCCACCAAAAGTTGAGGCTAGGATAACGTGAGAAGATATCACGATTGGTATATAAATATTCTAAACAAATAGCACTGCTCATGTTCTGTGAGTTCCAGCTGGAGGATGACGATGATCTAGAAGTGACGATTGTTTGTCACCTACAGTGTGTAGGGATCTTGACAACCATAAAAATTTGTGCAGAAAGTGAAACAAAAACCCAATTCAATTATGAAATTCTAGATTTAAATGAGCAGACCACAAGGAACGAGGATGCTGGATCCTCTACTCAGCATCATTTGTCAATCCCATATTCACCTGCATGTCTGCAAATTTAGCCCACAGATGATGACACAGACATCAGCCACCTAACCCACCATGTGATATTATGGACGACACAGACGTTGATGACATCAATGATGTCGATGACATCAATGATGTTGATGATGACACAAACATTTTTGTCACCTAATGGGCGAAGATGTCGATATTCAGCAAATTGAGCCTATCAATTACTATGCTGCACCTTCATATTTGATGCAAGCAAATACATCTCTAATAGGTAAGCCGGAGATCTCAGAAGTCATGGAAGCCCACACATGAGATAATGATTTAGACCTTGCAGTTAGTTATAAGGTGGAGAAGTCTTTGAAAAAATACGTGGAGGTAAAGTGCGTGAAGTTTGGGGACGACTGTAATTGGAGGGTGAAAGCTTGTCTAAAGATAAATTACGACTTATAGATGATCATGAAGTACAACGGATACCACATATGTGTTGCAGCATCACTTTCCCAAGATCATAGGCAGCTAGACTCTAACCTGATCGCCACAACAATAATGGGTCAAGTGAACCAATTCCCAGATATGTGTATCTCTCAGGTGATCTAGTGCATTAAGGATCAATTTGCATACACCGTATCTTACAAGAAGACATGGATGGAGAAGCAAAAAGCCATAGCCAAGACATATGGTGATTGAGAGGTCTTGTATTTGCAATTAGGTTGTTGGTTTGCCATAGTTCGACAATATATGCCCAGCACTGAGATTGATTACAAATGAGACATTGACTGGGAAAGTGACTCGAGAATATTTCGTCGGGTGTTCTAGGCATATAAACCATGCATTGATGCGTTTGAACACTTGAAACCGATGATTCAAGCGGATGAGACTTTCATTTACAAAAAATACAAGGGGATGATATTGATTGCTTGTGGACAAGATGGGAATTGCCACGTTGTAGGAAGGAAGGCCCCAGTCTAAGTGGTTGAGGAATAAGATGGACTGGAGAGATGTAGGCAGTAAGCCACCCAGGTGTGGTTTGTATAGAGAATTGCGTCACTACTAAAATACTTGTATGAATCACATCAGTTTCAATAGTTAGTGATATGCCTGCTTATATGTCATTTTGATGTAATATTTTCATCTAGATGCGAATTTTAATTAAATCTCGTTTAGACGTAATCTCTTATTGTATTTTAAATGTTAGTGTAATATTTTTATATAGACATGAATTTTCATTCAATTTCATATAGATGTACTCTTTTAATGGTATTCTAAAAAATGTTAATGTAATATTTTCATCTAGATGTAATCAGTTAATTGTATTATAAAATATAGGTAATATTTTCACTAAAATTTAATCATGTAATTGCATCTTAAAAATTAATCTTCTAACAAACAAAACTTAAATATAATTACATCCATAACAATTAAATATAATGACGTTTATATCAATTACATATAATTACATTCATGGTAAAAAACACTACTGATGGTGGCTCCCGATGCCACATCGAGTGTGCCTCCTCTCTCTCTATAGCCTTCCTACTGTGTAGTGTATCCTCTACCTGGTCCTGGTCCTCGTCTTGGTCATCATCTTTGTTGCCCTCATCATCCAACTATTGAGGCCGAGTGAATCCTACTTGAACCTGGGTCGAATGACATGATCAAAACTGTAAAAATCCAGATTGAGTCCCTGAACTCGACCACTGTCCGAACCTGACCTTGGTGAATGCTCATAATAAAAGCCTGAGCATACTGCTACAACTACTACTCTGTGGCATCTGGGGGTATCTCACCAAATTAAGTCCTAAGATAATTGAGGGATATACGTCCTCCTTTTATGACATCATCAAGAGGAGTGACTCTGAAGAGCTTATGACGTTACTAGATCCAATTATGATGGGTTCTCCTAACCACAGGGAGACCATCAACTGGTAGGCTAGTCTAGATAACCACATCCTGTAAGATGATCATGTACTCACCAACAGGCAGATGAAAGGTATGGGTCTCAAGTCTCCAACTATCTACCAGTGCAGCGATCAATGCCTAGTCTACTTCAAAGTTTCCCATGCGTGATGCGCCGTAAAATCCAACTGGAAATAGGGAACCAGAGCCAAGTCTAGATAAAAACTCTGTGCATGAACATGACATCATCGCACCTTGGTGAATATGCAGTTACCCTGTCACTATAATGTTAATAAGGTCAGTATTATTATAGTATTAGAAATTATATGAACAAATTAATTATATGCACAATCACCTTTCCTGCCTACACAACCTCAGAAATGTATTTATCTTGTAAGTATAAGACTGATCGATCCTCAGAGCCGGGGTTTGGCATAATGTTTCTGATGTCTTATGCCATTCTAATTATTACAATTTAAGAATCATAACAATAAGATATAAATATTATTTTTATTTATCAAAATTAACAAAAATTAACATTTCAAACAACCTAACAAGAAAATTTTTTTTCCAAGAAGACATAATAGAAAAATCACAACATCTAAAAATAAATATTTAAGCAAACATGTAAAAAGTAAAGATAAACAAAAATAAAATTACATCTTAAAGTAAAAATAACGTAGTTATTCCAAATTAATTATTTACAACACTTAACTTTATGAAAAAAATATACTATATGTAATGAGTAAAAACAAGAAAAAATATTTCAAATTCAAAAACCCTATACTAAAAAAGTAATAACAAGAACTAAAAATCACCTAAAATTTTATTTTGGAATAATTATTTAAATTTTATAATTAAATAGTGTCCTAATTATGTAAAAAATAATTTTTTAAATTAATAACACTTAAATATTTTATAAAACTAATTGTTATAAAAATAAATATTTAACATTAGGAACACACATACATTTTTTTAATGTGTACGACATATTATGTTTTGTGCAATTTTAATGTTGAAATATGTTGAAATGTTTTTCCTTGAGCTACAAATTTACTAAGACTAAAATTACAAAATTCCTAAAGTAAAAATAATATAATTATTCCAAAAAAATTATTTACAGCATTAAATTTATATGAAATAATTTAATATATGCAACAAGTAGAAAGAGAAAAATATTTCATCTCCAAAAACTCTAAAATAAAAAAGAATATAGCAAAAACTAGAATTAACCTAAATTGATTACTATTAAAATAATTATTTAAAGTTAATAATTAAAAAATGAACTAATTATACAAGAAATAGTTTTTTTTCAAATTAATAACACCTACATTATTTTATAAAACTAACTTTTATAAAAATAAATATCCAAAATTAAAAACACATACATTTTTATTGTATACAAAATTTTATTACAATTTAACCAATCATGTAAAGATTCAAAATAAAGAAAACTAAACTTACAATAAGGCTACAGTGAAAACATTTAAATTTTATTTAAGAATAACAACAATAAAAACTAACATTATTATCCAAAAATAAATATTTACAGTAATTATCATAATTATTCAAAAAATAAATACATTTTAAGCAACCATATAAAATTAACAACATATTCAATTTTAATATGTAAAGAATATTATTAAAATTTAAGCAACCATATAAAGATTAAAAATCCAAAATTCATAATTACAAGACCCTAAATTAATAAAAAAATAACAACAACTACAAATCAACTAAATTAAATATTACAAGAATTAATTAAATCAAACAACAATTAATCAAATCAACCTTAAATTAATAATTACAATTAAAAAAATTAAAATCCTAAATTAATTAAATGAAACACATCTAAAAATTTTTCTAATTATTGTAATAATAAAAAAATAGACCTACATATTCTAAATAAATTATTTAAAATTAAAATCCAGTAGAAAATATATGAAAAACATATGTACCTTGATAATTATGGATAAAGATGACTCGAGAGATCAAAAATTGCAACGTACGCTTCTAATACTACACAAAAAATACAAATAGATTAAGTAAAAATAAAAAAAATTTAAGAAAATATTAATATTAAGGTAAAAAATAAACTTACCACAAGATTAAACAACTATAGGAGTAATGGGGGCTACAAGCTTAAGGGACCACAATACTGAACATGGAGAGAGCAAGAATTTGGAGGGACCAAAGGACAGCTCATCTCCGTCAAAGTGAGTGCGAAGAAGGAAGAAGAAAATCGGAAAGAAATTTAGTGGTGGCGGCCAGTTGTGGGAAGAAGAAGGAGGAAGAAAATGACAAGGAGAGGGAGGGGGAGTCTTGGTTTGCAGAGATAGAAGGAAGAATAAAGGGAAAAAGAAGAATAAAGGGAAGGAGAGAGAGGGGATAGTGGGGGGGGGGGATGGGGAGGCAACCAAGGAGTCAGGGAATGCAGTCAAACATTGTGGCCTAGTCAAAAGCAATGTCGCCCCTAATAAAGGTGACACACGAGGAGTCATAGAATGTAGTCAAACCACGTGGCCCAGCTAGAAGCGATGTCACCTTCGATGTGGGTGACATGTGCATTACCTTTGTCAAGGGCGACACTTTTTTTTTTGACGTAAAGCAGTGTTGCCTTTGACATGAATGACATGCATACAGACGAGATCTGACCATAGTAAAAATGGCATAGATTGGGGAATTAAAAAAAGGAGGATGAATGCAAAATATAAAATGTGGGGCGGTATACGGGAGTCAAAAAGTCAAAGTAGGTTTGTGTCGATTTAGAAGTTTCAATGAGATTAATTTAATCCCACCCAACTTGTACCTACGCATAAGTTTTAATGAAACATTATTTCATTATTAAGTTTAGAAGTAATGATTATGGGTCTAGCTCATAGTTATTAGAACTGGCCCAATCATTGACCCGGGTTAGTCTCTGAGTCATTGGGTTATTAGTTTAACCGCCAGGTCAATCATTAACTTGGGTAAATAAATTAAAAATTTTAAAATATATATATATATATATATATATTTTACAAATAAATTTAAAAACAAGTAAAATAAATAATTTATATGAAAATTTCACAAATTAAAATCATAAACATCTATAATAATTCAAACATAAAGTCATAAATATTAATAATAATTCATAAAGTTAAATAAATTTAAAACGAACAAAAAAATCAAAGTTTTGAAACTAAACTGGTCATTAAAACAATGTACCGGTTCAAAAGTCAATGGTCAATATGGTAGTATTTTAAAAATAACAAAAAATAAAATATATAATTAAAATATTACATAATCACAAATACACACACACACACACACACACACACATACACACACACACACACACACACACACATATATATATATATGAAAGTGACATGCCATTAATTTTTTGCTGTCTAGTCTGTAAAAAGTAAGAACTAGAGCTATCAGCTTAGAATAGGATGAGAAGAAGAGTACTCCTTGGCTCTGTTCGGAAAAATTAGCTTATAAGCTAACTGATAGCTTATAAACTAATTCTTAACTTATAGCTTATAACTAATAACTTATAAACTAACTTATTGAATTAAAAGTGTTAGGTAGAAGTAGCCGTTGAAGTAGCTGAAAAGTATTAAATGATATAAAATGACATATATTTTTTAATTTCAAAATAATATAAATAAATATATCATTTTTGTTTTTAATTAAATTAATTTAAATTATTATATATATATAATTCATTAAAAATATATATTTATATATTTTATTGTATTTTATATATAAATAATATAGTTTTACATATATAATATATTTATATATTTTATTATATATAATAAAATATATTTACATATTTTGTTATATTTATATATAAGGGTGTAATGAATATGAAGGGTATGATGGATATTTTCATAAAATAACAAGGGTAAAAAAGAGAAGAAAAGTACATAAGCTATAAACTACTCAAAATAGCTTATCAAAATAAGCTATAAGTTACTAAAATACGCTTGTTTACCGAATATTTTTAACGAGCTTATAAACTAGTCAAATAAGTTATAAGTTTGTATGCCAAACATAGCCCTTGTCTTTATTACTTTCCTCCAGTTCAATTTTCATATTCATCTACATAGTGTAGAAACCAAAAAAGAATGGGAAGTTTTGAAGGAAAAGACGAAGGTGAAGCGTTAAAGGCAATGGAGGCAGATGGTGGTCGAACAGTGGGCGAAGCTGAAGGCAAAATTCGAAGGTGGTGTTGTTATTGTTGATGCGAGAGCAAGCCTGGACTATGGCCAATAGAGGTGTCATAGCTATTGTTGTTGTTCTTGTGCGAGCTCCTTCTTCTCATCTACATCATTTTTCTACTCCAGCTTCTCAAAGGCCTCGACTTTGGAGGATAGAGGTGTCATCATCATTGTCATTGTCATTGTCATCGAAGGCGGTTATGTATACGCGGGCTCTTTTGTTTTTTTAGGTGAGTCGGGTCAACTGGATTGACAGGTCAGGAGATTAGTTAAGACCCAACCAGGTCTCAGTCAGTTCACATGCTGACAGTCTAAAATAGTTACCAAGACCGATCCAGCTTTTATGTTGTCGAGTTTCAAGTCAACCCATTGGATCGATTTGGCTCCAATAACTATGGTCTAGTTGCTAGTTGGATTTTTATTATTTGTTTTAAGAGCTTTTAAAAAAATTCAACTGCTAATGGATATATATGAAACTTTTGATTATATCTGGCTATTATATATTTCCATCCTGTTTGTGCCTCTTATATCATATCATCATTCTTGTTGACAACAATTTAATGGAATATTGAAAAACTAGAGGATTAAATGGGGAAAAAGTTTACTTTTCAAAATAGTCCTTACACAATTTACCTAATTTTTCACTAAATCCTTATACATTTTCACTTCTCAAAATAGTCCTTAATCCACTTAGGAAAAAAAATCAAAATTTAACTCTCAAAAATAAAATTTCATTTGTCCAAAAATATATCCTTTTTATCAGTGTTATCAGACCTAGACTGGCTCAACGGGTCGACCTGGCAACCCATGCCGGATCTGGGTCATGTTATCAGACCGGGTAGCAAGTGACCCCTGTCAAGACTCGGTTGACCTGGTTGAGTCAACGATGACCCGCTCTTATTATTATTATTATTATTATTATTATTATTATTATTATTATTATTATTATTATTATTATTCAAATTTGTATGCAATTTTAGAGAAGTGTGCATTTACCAAGAATCAAACTCTATTCCCCTATTTATAGATTGTGTGTCTTACCATCTTACTCTCAATTTTTTTTTTAATTTATATGGGTGAATTTCTATGTTGATTGATAATTTTATGAATATTTATGACTTTATATTTGAATTATTATAGATGTTTAAAGTGTGAAATTTGCATATAAATTTTTATTTTACTTTTTTAAATTTATTTTTAAAGATATATAGGGATATATATATATATATATAATTTTTAATTTTTTAATTTATTTACTCGGTGACTCGAAGGCCCGCCTAGATCAATGGCCGAGTCAGGTTTGATAACATTACTTATTGTAGACTTTTATAATATCTATGTAATATTCGTCATTTAATTTTTTATTTTAATTGTTAAATTTTATTTCACAAATATTGGTTTGCAAATTGTGTGCAAAATATGTGTGTGATGTATTTTGTGATGAGGTAATGCTTCAATATATGAATTTGAGCTATAGACTAGCATGTTAGATGCTAGGTCATAGAAGGATTAAAGTGAAAATTTTAGGACTAAAATGAAAGATTTTAGAATCTTGTGGGGTGCTGTAAAAATGTGGACAAGGTATAGGAATAGATGGAGAAAATTATAAAAAAAACTTATTGTGTAATAAGAAATGAAAAAGGACTCTTGAATTTTGAGATATAAATTTTTATTTGCAAATGGTTATAATTAAATAATTAATTGTAAGAAGGGAATAAAAGGAAAACTTAGTAATATAAAATTAAATAAAAGTAAGAGGAAAGGAACGTGCAAATTAATCAAAAGCATTTAAAATATATATATGTAGAATAATGGGATTACGCATAACGAAGATAAAATGAGGTTATAAGGTTAGGATAACTTCAACATAATATAAAATCAAGTAATCCCAAGGGTAGTAGGCGTATAGGATAAAGACCAAAGAGTTCAGTATGATAAAAATGTTGGATTAAATAGAATTAATATAATTAAAATCTAATCTCGAAGCTAGACGTTGGATACCAATTAGGAGTTTAATTTTTTTTTTAAACAAACCTAATATATCCCCTAGATAACTAACTAAATCAAAAGGAATCCTAAGCATAACATAACACCCCTACGGTACTCTCCCACCCCTTCTTGAAGCCGCCACCTAGAAAACCTAGTTTGATCTATAGAAACCTACTTACACCATAAACACGCACCAGTTATTCCAGTCATATACGCACACCCCATCTCTTCAAACACTTAATCCCTTCTAATCCTACCTCTGCGTCGTCAACATCCCACCGCTTCGTATAATCCCCTCCCCCCAACGAGATAATCACACATCTTCATCCCACCTCTTCCACACCGTCGCATGCTTACGCACCATCTTCAATCACACGTCCCCCTCTCGGCCATTCATCTCAAAACAAGGAGGTCATCACGTCTTGCAACATTAGGAAGCAAGAAGGAGATTAAAGAAATAATATTTCAATTTAAAAAGAAAATTATAAACACACTAATATTCAAATAACGTATTATCTCACTCTAATGAAAATTCAATTCATAACAAAATAAATAAAAATAATTTTTATAATTAACCAGTCTAAATAAAATATATTGTCCAATAAAATAATTGATTTGCCTTAGATCTTCTAAATGTTCTAGTTGACCACATAGCTTTCTAAACTTAATAAAATAAATACCAATGATTCGGAATCCACCCAACATTAGGATAATCGAACGACGAACCTAGTTCTCGCTACCTGGTCTTAAAAAAAACAGCCAACGAGTGTGAATTAATTATCTTAGTGAACAAGGCAATTTCCATCCTAATAAAATTCGTTATGCAAAGGCAATAAAATAAAAGTATAGTTAAAAATACAAATCATAAGAAAAGATACTTACCAGAGAATTTGCAATTCAATCAAACAATTCAGACCAATAGAACTAGTACTCGTCAATGGCAAAAACACCTAAGAGCGTCCATAGGCCTGCTCAACTAATCTCATCAAAACTAGCTATAATGCACAACTTCATTATTAACGATCAGGGCACCTTACATATTAAATCCAGGCTCATCTCCCTATTAAGGGAATCTTCGTCTTTATTCTCAGAGGACAAGTCATCCTGTCACTCAGATTTCTGGCTTGACATGAGAGAGGGTAATATCTCGTTAAACACAAATAGGGTTTCAACCAAATCACAAGAACAAAATAATAATTGTCAATCATATTTCCACAAGATAATTTCAATTATCTTGATCTCAATATTCGCACATATCACATATTCATTATTTTTTCCTAACGTATTTCGTTAGCAATTTCATTAATATCTACAAAACTCTAAATTTTTCCCTAACTCGAATTCCTTAACTGGATTCTCTCTTTCCTATCATGACTATTATCTATCTTTATATCTTATCACTTTAACATTTAAGATAATATTAAAAAAGATTTGTTCACTTACCTGAATTCCAACGAATCTTACTGAATAACCCGATCAAACTTGATCAAAACTCCTTGATGTGAAAAGAGAGTTTGTGCTCTCAGTAGTTGATATTATCAAAAAAAAAAAGAGGAAGAAGAAGAATAAATATCAAAATGTGTTCTTACTTTGTGTTTATTTGAATTACTTAAAAGTACCAACTAATCTGATTGATTTTACCTTATGGGGGATTGCGAGGAATTCGGATAAGTTGTCATCTTCTCTTGTGTGTAATATGATATACAATCATAATAATTTATTTTATTTATTGTATAAATTAATATTTATTTTAACCAATATATGGTATTTACTTATATTTATTTTAATTAATATTCATTAATTAATTATAAATAAATATTAATAAATATCTAAATTAATTAATATTCATTTATATTTAAGTGATATTTCCTAATATTAGTCTTTATTTTATTATACATATATTCAAATATAAATATAAAAAATATATATATATATATATATGTGTGTGTGTGTGTGTGTGTGTGTGTGTGTGTGTGACACCCGAAATGTGACTGGCCGACGTTTCTTTGAAAAAGAAAAAGGTATAAAATTAGCTTTCAAAATTAAAAACTAATTTTATTTGAAGCTGCTACCAAAATTTTATTTATTAAGAAAAAACTTTAGAAAAACCTTTAAAATGTATGGTCTACGTTTAGCAAAAAACTAAGTTCAGAAGTTAAATCGCATAAGGAAGATGTTAGACACCTTATATGTTTGATTTAGAAAGCACACAATTATTTAACATTCACCTTAAAATTACCCTTATAAATCACGTAAAAGAAAGAAAGAACAAAAAAAAATACACAATAAAAAAAGAAAGAACAAATAAAAATATATAAATACAGACTTGGCTAGGCAGTGCTTAGCGCTTACATACCCAACTGTTGGAATCAAAGTCTACGTAGTTTGTAATTTTGAAGACTATATTTTTTTTAGAAAATATTTTTTAAGTTTTTGGGATTTATTTTAAAAGAAACATTTTTTGGGAGACTTTTCCTCACAAGCATTATTATATAATCGCGTAGTGAGTATTTTATCTAAATTTCAAAGGGTTTAAAAATTAATAAATTTATTTTTTGAGATAAATTCTTCCCCACTTGTATTGTTATACAATCGCATTGTGAGTATTTTATTTTAAAAAAAAAAGATCCATTCTGATGGAGTTGGCGCCTTATCCCATTTATTTGATTTTTATTTATTTATTATCCTATGACATTGATTAACAATCACACAATAAGATAATAAAATTTTACCTGAAGATAGAGATAACCATTTTTCAACAGTTAAGGGTTAGCATTGGTCAGCCTTGTGACTGCGTTGGTAAGTCGTAAGGCCCGAGGAGAGGCAGGTGTTCCTGTAGGAGGTGGTCCCGATAAACCTTAGTGAACCTAGAAGAATTTTAAGAATTTATTTTCTTAAATATGTCTGAATTAGTAAGAAGACTTTTTAATATAAATAGTTCTGAAATCAGTTTTCCCGTAACCTCTTCAAATCATAGTTTTGTAGATCAAGATGAATTTAATAATTCTGAAGTCTCAATATTAGAAGCAGAAGAAAGGTTAAGAAATTGGGAAATGCCTAGGGTCAGACCTAGCAAAGTTTATAAACATTCAACATTCAATTTCAAAGTTCAAGATATAGTTAGAACAATAGAATGTACAACTAAGTTAGGAAGTTGTCAGGATACAATAAATTTGCTCAATAAAGAATATATAGATCAACATAAGAAAGATGGATTTGGATTTATCCATATAGGATTAATTCAAGTCGCTGTTAAGCCTATGCATAGATTAGGAATTAATCATCCTGTTCTTTTACTTTTACAGAATAGACATGCTTTATCATTCAAAGATTTCATGTTAAGTTTAATAGAATCTAATCTCTGCAATGGTCCAATTTATTTTCAGTGTTTTCCAAATTACATGAAAATGATAAGAAATGTTGAAATTGCGTTAAAATTACATATGAAGACCATAGAAGGAATATTCAGTGAGGAACTGGATAATCTTGCTATAGTTTTTAGAATTCATTACAAAATTTCAAAAACGGGTGTAGGAATTTCTGTTAAGAAAGAGTTACCAATGAATGAAACCATTCTTATGGAGGCTAATCTTCAAAAATCGATGATCATGACACCAAAATCACTCAGACATAATGAAATCATGGCTGCTTTTCCAGACACTTGGGATTTGGATAATATCCAACCACCTAAGAAGATAGAGACAAAGAGTTTAGAAAACTTTGTTCAAAGTCCAGAAGGACATGTTAGGTTAACGATGAAAATATCATCATCTTTAAGGTCAAGAATGTTTAGAAATCTAGAGTTAGAGTCCAATAGTAGACACTCTGTAGATTCTGATTACATATCTGCAGTTGAAACTCCAGAGGCTTCGACTAGTCTCAGAGGAGTGGATTTTCAACTTAATGTTCCACAACCCATTTACGAACCTGTTAACAATGAACCTTCAATAAATCATTCACCTACTAGATCTCAAATTTTAGTGTTAAGAAAAGAGTTTAAGATAGATAAAGAAAATTTAAATAATGAGTTCATAAAAAGTTACAACACTCCCAGAAGAGAATGGTATTTTAAGACCTTCTTGACAGAACAAGTTCAACAATGGAAGTTAGAATATTATCAATACCTAGAACAAGTTAGGGAACACATTTTCTTTTTTGCATGGTTTGAAATGTATTGTTACAATAATAAAATAGAAAATCCATTCATAGAAGATCAAAAACAGATTAACACCCATCCTAGAATTACAGTAGAATAGGATACTGCTTTAGGTCAAAAAATTATATCTGTTCATCCACCTTTAGAGAATCTTAAGATTTACAGAGGTAGTTTAGAAATAGAAGCCACATCGTTTAAACCAATAGAAGGAAATGAAGATCAACCTAGTTCAAAGAAAGATGTTAAGAACATAGAATCCCAGAATAATTTTACAAACTTAGCTCTCAACACTATAGGTAAGCAATTAGACAGAATAGAAAACGTGGTCAATAATAATAAATTTTTAGAAACCTCATCCAGTACTTTATTTCAAAATAAAATCAGTTCATCAATTCCTCAACAACCTTTATATAAGGTACTTGAAAGTAATGGTTGGAACCCAAGATGGGGGGTGAATTGGGTTTTATAAATTTTTCACAAGAATTAATTGGAAGTTAAAATGATTTTCTGTAGAAGTGTAATACTTAAGATAATAAATACAATACAGAAAATCAATGTGCTGTCAAGATAAATAATTATAAAGATCAAGGAATTAAAGAATATATATCAATATACACAAATTAAAGAGTAAGGGATAGAGAAAGCAAACTCGAAAATTTATACTGGTTCGGCTAATCCAAGCCTACATCCAGTGCTCAAGAGACCACTTGAGTATTTCCACTATAATTACAAGTTTAATCCGGGGACTTGCAAACCACTACAACCACGCAAATTCGATCCGGGTATTTGTGAAACCACAATGGAGAATTTATGAATCCGGGCTCCTCCTCAACCCAAAGCAAGTTCTTCCAACACTGGTACTTGTGAACCTCAACTCGGAATAATATATGTGTTGATCAAAATCAACAATACAAAGAAACTCTCTCTAAAGAGTAAATGAATATAAATGAAGCTATAATAACTCTAATGATAGATAATATGCAAGATTTAGCTCAAGAATATTTGGATTTCTCTCAAAGATGATAGAACATGTTAATATGTCATTGTAGTACTTGGTTCTTGCTCAAAATCGTGTATCTAAGGTCATATATATATATATAGAAGATTTTAAAAAACTAGCCGTTATATAGCCGTTACAGCACTTATAATGCAGTCTAGATGTCGATTGGTCGACCAGTTGGGGTCACCTGGTCGACCACCCACTGACAGTAGCAAAATATAGCATTTTCAGGACAACTGGTCGACCAGTCGAAAGCTGCCTGGTCGACCACCGGCTGGCAGTAGCGAAATACAGATTTTGAGCTTTCTTTAAAAATTCATAACTCCCTCATTTGAACTCCGTTTTAAACAAATAATATACCATTGGAAAGCTCTTGGAGTCTAGTTTCAAATGAGCCAAGTTTTACTCAAAAAATTATTTTTCGTTTAAAAGATATAATCAAAACACTGACTATAGGTCAGAACAGAATAATTTTTTAGTACAGTAAAATGAACTTTCAGTTTTTCAAACTATATTTTAAATAGTCATATGTTTCTCATTTGGACTCTGTTTTGAATAAATAATATACCGTTGGAAAGATCTTTGAGTCTACTATCAAATGAGATTAAGATACTTGAAAAACAGATTTTTCATTTATGAGATATGATATAAGGAGTGACCAAAGGTGAAAAACTAACATTTGTAAAACTCTATATGTCACTATCTTTTTGTTCAAAATGCTTGAGCCAATGTATGCAAATCTAAATCATTGAGTTGCATAAGTATACTAGCCTATATAAAATATACCTAATGTAAACACATGCTATCTTGATGCATCCAAGCTTCCAAGACTTCAAATCTTCTAATTCTTCATTTCTTGAAACTTTATCCTTGCATGTTGTCTTCCTTAAGTGAAGCATGATATTACTTTTCCTTGTTCTTCAATACAATGCTTATTCTTCTTGTTTAGAACCAACCTATAAAATATATCTTACTTGCAAACCCAATGGTTAGTTCAATAGCATGATTCAATATATGCAACATACATATTAAATAACATAATCATGCTTAAGTACTTGTAGCATATATATGATAATTAATCTTTATATATATATATATATATATATCAATGCTACAATTCAAATACATTTGTCATCATCAAAACTTATGGCATAAAGCCTTAGGGTCAACAATCTCCCCCTTTTTGATGATGACAAATCACCACAGAAAAATATGTATCACAAGATAATGCATGCAATGTTATAAGCACATATATTTTTCTATTGTTTCTTCTCCCCCTATTTGACATCAACAAAAAGGTGTAAGGAACACAATATATAGAAGTTAAAACACATACCTTCTTTAAGCCAGGATGTCAAAAGATGTCAATATAGCAAGGGTGAGGATACATCAAAACTTATCATTGATTTCATTGACATGTAAAAATAATTTTCAGAAAAATTTCGCATGTCAAATGAAATGAGCCAAAAGATAAAACTTGAAAGAGTTTTAGGCTCCCCCTTAAACCTTGCATAATTTGAAAAAGAATAATGAATAATGAATATCTAATTTTTTAAGATATATTCTTTGTCAAAAAATATACAATCAAGTGAGACAAAGCTCCCCCTAAATTTCATAACTTTTTCTTTTGAGAAAGATTGTTCAAATCAGTATAAAGGAAATTTAGTTTTTGATTTGCAGAATTTTGAAGTAAGACTTTTGAAGAAATTTCTACAATATTTCTGTTGAAAATGATTTCTGCAATTGTTTATGAAAAGGCATTTTAGTAAATAGCAGAAACATTGAAATCTTTGAAGTATGTAAGAAGAAATAAACATCATTTGCTGACATATGATAGAAATATTTGCAACACACAACAAAAGTATGATATATGGATTAGCAAAGCATGATATAAACAATAATATTAATCATAATCCATAAATCAAATAGTAATATTTTTCAAGATTTTTGAAAATAATTTCTGCATATATGCATAAAATCATTTCAACATATAGCAAAAGTGATTTAAAATAAGGATACTCAAATCCTTTTCTTTTCAAAACAGATAATGCTTCAATATGGCAAAGCAATTTCAGCATAGTGGAAGCAATTCAAGAGTTTCACGATATTTTTCTAAAACATTTTACTTCGAAGGAATTTAGAAACGTTTCATCTAAGGAAGCAATATATATGGATTACTGTAATAAGATATATTCAAGCATATAGGTCATAATCCATACATCAAACATCAATATTTTTCATCCACTTTGTCATCTACAACAAAAGCGATCTTTAAAATCTTTTCTTTTTCAAAAAGAATGTTGCTTCATATGATAAAACATATTAACATAACAGAAGCATTTTTAAAGTCCTTTTTCAAAACAAATTTGCTTCATAAAGGATAAGAAAAATTTCAGCACAAAGGAAGCAATTTATATACCCATTCAAAATGAATTTATATATGTATCTTGAGGATGAGTACATGTAAAAATTTTGACAGCCACTCTAATGCTTAAGTTAGTAATGTAAATCAAAGATTAAAGGCAAAATTAACTGCTTACGGTCGTATGCATCAAGCATTATCATGATGCAAGCAAATTATTGCCTTTCATTTACCCACAAAAGCATTATATGCAAGTATGTGTATCTATGAAGATGTATCAGCCTCTACACATTTCATTTTATTCAAGTCATTTTAAATTTTTAACTTCTCATTTTGTATTAGTGCATGTGGAATCATGAAATATTATTCTTGTCCGTAGCCTTCGTTCATGATGCATGAATAGCATACACAACATATGTTCTTAGATACATGTAATCACAACATGATGCAGTCAACTAGGTATATTATACTTAACTGAAAGCTCTCAAGAACAACACAACAAAGTAGAGAAATACGGTTCTGTTTATCACCATTTGATTAATATTTAAAATTTTCAAACAAAAAAATTAAATCAGCTGTATATCCACCGAAATTGACTTTCGTGGTTTTGCCATTAATGTGACGCGCTATTGGTGTGCATGCCTACCCTAGACTTCTAGTTTCCAGCTTGCAGAAAATCCATAGGATGAGGGTGTAGGGGTATGGCGAAGAGATATGTTCTTTGACTCTAAGTCATAATTTTCTCTCTCTAAAGACTGTCCCAGAGTTCTCAATTACCGCAGCACAAAGAGTATTCATCTCTAAGCCTACAACATTCTGACATTCCTCTCTCTTCATACTCCTACAAAAATTTCTAAATTTTCCAAACCATGGCTTCAAGAAAGTTTATTGATCTCACAGTAGAGGCCAAGGAGGAAGAGCTCGACTTAAACTTGAGTCTAGGCAAAGACAAGGGCAAAAGGCCTTTGGAGGGATCTCAAGAGAATCGAAAGGAGAAGAAGATAAAGAATGAAGAAGCTGAGGAGATTAGTACAGGCCATACGTCAGAGGACAGAATTGCTTGTCTAGAGCAGAAGGTGAAGAATCTCAAGAAGATGATAGAGGACCTGGAGAAGTTAGCTAAACGCAATAATGCAGCAATGACTTCAAGAATAGATAGGTTCTTCTATTGGTTTACCTAATGCTTCTGCAATCAACAACAAAGAAGTGTTGATTGTATGAATGGGATTTACACTACCCTTCGTGACATTGCTTAGTCTCTTGCTCCAAGGAATGGCCGAGGGGTGATGATACAATACAACCCTCCTAATCCGAGACCATCTCACCTGTAGATTACTCATGCATGAGTAAACCCCTTTTTTTTGCAATGTAATCGTTCAGTTTGTTTTTTAATGCAAGTGGTTTCTTTCATTGGACAGTACTCAATAAAGATTATAATAATAATAAAGAAAGATAAAGGAAATCAGCCACACAAATTCAGCACAATAGAAGGATATATATATTTTGAAAAATATATATCCATTTTAAAGATAGAAAGAATTTTCTGACATGAATATATATATCATCATTTCAAAGCAAAAGCAAGTTACATACTTACTCAAGATAAAACATATTATAACCTGAGTATGTAGTAGTAAAATTGAGGTGATATGGATTAATAAAATATAATTGGATATAAACTATAATCCATAACCAATGGTCCATAAACCATAGCTTTGAAAAGATATGACATGTATAATGCTCAAACCATGATGAATGGTATAAAGATAATATCTTTATATACAATGATATGATCAAGTATGTAAGATATCAGAGAACAATATATTATTGCAATGAAAGTATGTCAATAAAAAAATTGCGAACATAGCCAATTATGATCAGGGAGTATCACTCAATTAAATAGTAAAGTGGTAAGGATAGAGATACTCATCAATTTTGGCAAACTCTTATTGTTTCTTGAAGTTCCTCCTTAAGATTTTGATATCCTTGTTTTCCTCATTGCCCTTCTTTTGATCCTATCTCCTTGCAATTGTAATGATCTTCATTGATTGATTATTTGCCAGATCCTCTGAAAAATAATCTCTTATAAGATCATCTATGAAGCTTTGAAGAGATCATTAAATACATATCAATAAAATTTAAATCCTTCATTTACTGTCATCCGCTGGTCGACCAATGTGTCCACACTGGTCGACCATCATAGGGATGTAAAAGTGCGAGAAGCTTACTGTCAAGCATTGGTCGACCATTGTGAATGAACTGGTCGATCACTCCTTACCATAATAGTCTTATTTACTTACTGCCCGAGTTGGTCAACCAATCTGAGGACCTTGGTCAACCACTTGTCTCAGCGTTCAACGTTCTTCTCCTAGCGTTGGGCGTTGGTTCAATGTAGGTTTCGTTGGTCGACTACTGATAGGAGCGTTGGTCGACCAACCAACTTCAAAACTATAAATCTTACTAATTTCGGAGAGCAGAAGAAAAAGAGTACCTTAGAGGATAGATTTGAGAATTAACTTCTGCAAAACACTTTTGATGGAGCACTTTGAAGCTTAAATTAGCAATGTCCAAATAAATCTCGAGAATCAAGAGAAACATTATGTTTAAGATATGCTATATTAATAAAAGTGCTATGCTTCCATGAAATGCAATTTTTCAAGAAATTTAATTTCATTGAAAATATTTAAATAAGATTACAACAAAGATAAACAGTATAGGCAGGAGTAATCTTATTGTTGTGAAAGCAAGAGAAGTATGCATGTAATGGAAGCAAGTTTTCATCATGCGGTAAAAAGTAGACTTTGAGCAGTATTTAGAAGAAAGATTTTGGTTCAAAACAAAATTTAAATCTATAGGTCACACACATAAGAATTGTTTTTAGATATAGCATGCATGAATATCAAAGATAGATGAAAGGCATGCTAGAAAACAAGCATAAGCATTTGATACAGTAAACATATCAATTAAATTTCTTACAATACATTCTAGCTTATATGTTTACTTGTCTATTGCCTCCTTTTGACACAAGAGAGTGGAGTTTGAATGATGTAGCCACTGAAAAAGTCATTTCCGCTCCTTGCTTCGAGGTAAATCTGTAAATTAATCCTTTGTCTTTGATACCCAAATTTATTTGGGTTTGCCTGGGTCATGAGTTCCTTTTTGAAGCCATTTCATTTTTACTCCATGAACAAGATTTTTCTTATAAAAACAGGAGTAAGATTTGTATCCTTTTAGTCCACAATAGAAACAAGTGCAAGTTGGACTATTGGACATCTTTGCAGAAACAAAGAAGTTTTTAAAATGCTTTTGGTTTGATTTCTTTTTAGAAACAAGACCAACTTTGTTAAACTTTCTTCTTTGTTTTAAAACTGAGGCATTTAAAATTTCTCTACCTTGAATGAGTTTTTCAAGTGTGTTTTTAAGATTATCATTTTTCTTTTTCAAAGAATCACACTTGGTACAAAAGCAATTTTTGTTGGAAGAGATATTTGCTTTTAAAATTAAATTCTCTTCTTGCAAAGTTTTGTTTTGATTTTCAAAAACAAAATTCTCTTCCTTGGAAATAGAAAATTCATTTTTCAATGTTTCCAACTCATTTTCAAGAGAAGAGTTTTTCTGTTTTGAAACATTTAATTTCTTTGCAAGTTTTAGAGATTCTTCATGTAAATCATAAAAAGCATCTTGTAATTCTTCAAAAGAGTAGTCAAATGAATTTACCTCATCTTCATCTCTGGCCACAAGACAGATGTAGTTTTCTTCATTTGTGTCCTCCTTATCAGAATTAATATTTCCCCAAATGGAGGATAGGTAAGCTTTCTTTGATGATTCAGCTTTTGGTTGAGATTTCTCTTTTTCTCCTTTTTCTTTTTATTCTATCTCCTTGGTGATTTGAGATTTTCCTGTAAGTTCAACACCAAGAGCTTGCAATTGATTAAGCACAAGTTGTATCTCATTAATGGTTTTGCAATTGTTCATTTGAGCAATTTCAAGTTCATTAATGAAACTTCTATACCTTAATTCCTCAGCAATAAGATCTTCCTCATGTGCAACATCAAGAATTTCCCACATTTCTTTTACAGTTGCACAGTTAGAGATTTTGAAAAATTCATCTTGACTCAATGCACATGAAATAATCAATTTTGCCTTAGCATTGAGTTGCATTAAACTTCTTTCAGTATCATTCCATTCACTCTTGAGTTTTGGAATGCATTTTCCTTGTTCTTCCTTGACAAGTATACAAGAACCATTTTCTATAACATCCCAGAGTTTATGGTCTATTGAAATTAAAAACATTTTCATTTCATACTTCCAATATTGAAAATGATTAGCATGAAAAATTGGAGGTTCTGTGAAAGAACAATTTTCAGAAATAAATCAATCACTATATCCAACCATGCTAACTCTTAGACGGTTAAGTCTTTAAACAAGAGCCCAAGCTCTGATACCAATTGAAAGTAATGGTTGGAACCTAAGAGGGGGGTGAATTGGGTTTTATAAATTTTTCACAAGAATTAATTGGAAGTTAAAATGATTTTCTGTAGAAGTGTAATACTTAAGATAATAAATACAATACAGAAAATTAATGTGCTGTCAAGATAAATAATTATAAAGATCAAGGAATTAAAGAATATATATCAATATGCACAAATTAAAAAGTAAGGGATAGAGAAAGCAAACTCGAAAATTTATACTGGTTCGGCTAATCCAAGCCTACATCCAGTGCTCAAGAGACTACTTGAGTATTTCCACTATAATTACAAGTTTAATCCGGGTACTTGCAAACCAGTATAACCACACAAATTCGATCCAGGTATTTGTGAAACCACAATGGAGAATTTATGAATCCGGGCTCCTCCTCAACTCAAAGCAAGTTCTTCCAACACTGGTACTTGCGAACCTCAACTCGGAATAATATATGTGTTGATCAAAATCAAAAATACAAAGAAACTCTCTCTAAAGAGTAGATGAATATAAATGAAGCTATAATAACTCTAATGATAGATAATATGCAAGATTTGGCTCAAGAATATTTGGATTTCTCTCAAAGATGATAGAACATGTTAATATGTCATTGTAGTACTTGGTTCTTGCTCAAAATCGTGTATCTAAGGTCATATATATATATATATATATATATATATATAAGATTTTAAAAAACTAGCCGTTATATAGCCGTTACAGCACTTATAATGCAGTCCAGATGTCGATTGGTCGACCAGTTGGGGTCACCTGGTCGACCACCCACTGACAGTAGCAAAATATAGCATTTTCAGGACAACTGGTCGACTAGTCGGAAGCTGCCTGATCGACCACCAGCTGACAGTAGCGAAATACAGATTTTGAGCTTTCTTTAAAAATTCATAACTCTCTCATTTGAACTCCGTTTTAAACAAATAATATACCATTGGAAAGCTCTTGGAGTCTAGTTTCAAATGAGTCAAGTTTTACTCAAAAAAATATTTTTCGTTTAAAAGATATAATCAAAACACTGACTATAGGTCAGAACAGAATAAATTTTGAGTACAATAAAATCAACTTTCAGTTTTTCAAACTATAATTTAAATAGTCATATGTTTCTCATTTGGACTCTGTTTTGAATAAATAATATACCGTTGGAAATATCTTTGAGTCTACTATCAAATGAGATTAAGATACTTGAAAAACTGATTTTTCATTTATGAGATATGATATAAGGAGTGACCAAAGGTCAAAAACTAACATTTGTAAAACTTTATATCTCACTATCTTTTTGTTCAAAATGCTTGAGCCAATGTATGCAAATCTAAATCATTGAGTTGCACAAGTATACTAGCCTATATAAAATATACCTAATGTAAACACATAGGCTATCTTGATGCATCCAAGCTTCCAAGACTTCAAATCTTCTAATTCTTCATTTCTTGGAACTTTATCCTTGCATGTTGTCTTCCTTGAGTGAAGCATGATATTACTTTTCCTTGTTCTTCAATACAATGCTTATTCTTCTTGTTTTGAACCAACCTATAAAATATATCTTATTTGCAAACCTAATGGTTAGTTCAATAGCATGATTCAATATATGCAACATACATATTAAATAACATAATCATGCTTAAGTACTTGTAGCATATATATGATAATTAATCTTTATATATATATATATATATATCAATGCTACAATTCAAATACATTTGTCATCATCAAAACTTATGCCAAAACTTATGGCATACATTTGTCACTTGTCATTTATTTCAAAATAAAATCAGTTCATCAATTCCTCAACAACCTTTATATAAGGTGCCCACTCTTACTAAAGAAGAATTAAGGTCAATAAACCTAGGAAAAACTTCTCAAAATTTAGTTGAAGAAATCACCAAAAGATTAGATCAACTTAATGTTTCAAACACTAAATCAAAAGGACTACACATCAATACCTTATCAAAAATAGATACCTTAGAAAATGATCAAAACCTAAATAGAATAAGATTTAGAAACCCACGATCAATAATTAGGAATTATTACCCAAGACCTAGTTATCCAGACACTCAATATGAAGAAAATACATTAGTTACAGAAGCTAGCTATACAGGCGAAACAATTGTAGAATGGAATATTGATGGTCATAGTGAACATCAAGTGTTAGGAATAATTCAAAATATGTCCATGTGTGCAACTGCATATGGGATAAAGAATAATGATGAAAGATCAATAGTTACCATGTTAACAACTGGATTTACTGGTCAATTAAAAGGTTGGTGGGATAATTATCTTACAGAAGCTGATATGTCAACAATTAAATTTGCGGTTAGGCAGAAAGAAATTAATGGTCAACTAGTAGATGTTCAAGATGGAGTAGCTGTATTAATTTATGCATTAACAAAACACTTTATAGGAAACCCTACCGATTTCCAACAAAGAATAACTAATCAACTGGTCAATCTCAGA
Organism: Biancaea sappan; assembly: GCA_037074585.1. Classification (NCBI taxonomy): domain Eukaryota; kingdom Viridiplantae; phylum Streptophyta; class Magnoliopsida; order Fabales; family Fabaceae; genus Biancaea; species Biancaea sappan. The sequence continues at coordinate 46,815,276 of CM073496.1, read as the reverse complement.
TGTCTGACTTTAGATGGTATAAAGACATATTTCTTACTAAGTTATACACTAGGTCTAACAGTAATGTAGACTATTGGAAAGAAAAGTTTTTAGGTTGATTACCCAACTTATTTACCGAAAGAGTTAAAGAAAGTATTAGAAAACAATGCAACAATACTCTTCCTTTTCAACATATGGCTTTTGGAGAATTAATTAATTATGTTACAAATGAAGCTCTCACTTTTTGTAATGACATAAAGCTACAATATAAGCTTAAATCTGAGTTCAAGAGTAGTCATAAAGAATTAGGTAATTTCTGTGATCAATATGGGATCGAGAAGATCCAAGCCCTTTCCTCTAGATATAGAAAACATAGGAAGATCGAGAAATATAGGCCCGTCAGAAAGACATATCATCGTCACTCTGACAAACCTGTTAGATCATTCCAAACAAATAACTCTTATCAAAAGTCTAGAAAACCTAGACACCATAGTTCCAAAAATACTGATCGTAAACATATAATTTGTTTTAAATACAGGAGGTATGGTCATATTTCAAAATACTGTAAGCTCAAGAAAAAGATTAATTCATTAGATATAGATGATAAGTACAAACATAGTCTTATGAGTATTCTGTTAGAAGATCAAAATTCTGAGTCAGAATATGACACAGGCAGCTCAAGTGATCAAAATAAAATATATAAGATAGATCAATTACATCAACAAGATAGTTCATCATGTAGTTCCAAATCAGAAGACGAAAGTCATTCTAAGGTAGGAATTTGTAATTGTAAAGAATGTACAAATACTTGTTCAAAAACAATTAATGTGCTCAATAGAGATAAGATCTAAACTTTAGTCGAAATTATAGATAAAATTGATAATGAAGAAGTTAAGAAAGAATATTTTCTCAAAATAAAAGATATAATGGATTCAGAAGAACAACAACCAAAACCCAAAGTTAAGCCATATAATGTTCAAGAAATAATACGTAGGTTACAAACCAACCCAGCTGAAGAAAAAGTTTCAATAAAAGAATTAAAAGAAGAGATCAAAATCATCAAAGAAGAAATTCAATTATTAAAACAAAAGGATATGGATTTATCCTTAGATATATTAAGTTTAATGGCTAATAAAGATGTTAGGAATTCTGATGATCAAAATAATTTAGAAGAAAGTAGTTCAACACCTAAAGAAAATTATTTGAATATAATTTCTAGGATCCAAGTTCAAAAATGGTACTGTTACGTTAATCTTACTATTAATAGAAATTATAGTATCAAAATAATCGCTCTAATGGATTCGGGAGTCGATCTTAATTGTGTTCAAGAAAGGTTGATTCCCACTCAATACTATGAAAAAACCACTGAGAGTCTCAGCGGTGCAGGAGGTAATAAATTTCCTATTAGGTATAAATTGTCTAATGCCAAGATATATAATCAAGGCATTTATTTCAATACAACTTTTGTTTTAGTTAGGAATTTAAATGAGCCTATGATTTTAGGAACGCCTTTTCTAACCTTAATTTACCCCTTTAAGGTTTCAGAATTAGGAATTTCAACAAATGTTTCTGGCAAAGAAATCTATTTTGAATTTTTAAACCCCGCCAGAACCACAGATGTTAATTTGCTCAAATCTTTAGCTATTTCAAAATTAAATTTAATAACTAGGAAACATAACCAAATTAAAATGCTAAATAAAGAAGTTCATTATAAACGTTTAGAAGAACATTTAGAAAAGCCTCAGGTTAAAGATAGAATAACTCTTGTTCAACAAAAACTGGAAAAAGGAGTCTGTTCAGAATACCCAAATACCTTTTAGGATAGAAAAAAGACATATAGTCTCTCTCCCCTATGAGCTCAGCTTCACAGAAGACAAAATCGCTACTACAGCTAGACACATTCAAATGAATAAAAAAACTTTAGAATATTGTAAAAAAGAAATTCACGAGTTGTTAAATAAAAGGTTAATTAGGGCTAGTAAATCCCCTTGGAGTTGCTCATCCTTTTATGTCCAAAATTAGGCAGAAATAGAACGAGGAACCCCTCGTATGGTCATAAATTACAAACCCCTCAATAAAGTGTTAAGATGGATTAGGTATCCTATTTCTGACAAAGGAGACCTAATTTTTAGAGTTCAACAAGCCTCTATATTTTCAAAATTTGATATGAAATCTAGTTATTATCAAATACAAATTACAGAAGAAGATAAGTACAAAACGGCATTCACCGTTCCATTTGGACATTTCGAATGGAAAGTTATGCCATTTGGTTTAAAAAATCTCCTTCAGAATTTCAAAACATTATGAACAATATTTTTAATCCTTTTACTCAATTTACAATAGTTTATATTGATGATGTTTTAGTTTTCTCTAGATCAATAAAACAACATTTTAGGCACCTTGATCAATTTTATGAAACTGTTAAGAAAAATGGTCTAGTTATATCTGCTAAGAAAATAAAACTATTTCAAACAAAAATTAAATTTTTAGGTTATGACATTTACCAAGGTATGATCAAACCTATTAGTCGTTCAATAGAATTTGCTAATAAATTTTTCGATGAAATAACCGATAAGAACCAGCTTCAAAGATTTTTAGGATGTTTTAATTATGTTGTAGATTTTGTTCAAGATTTAAGAATTATTTACAAACCTTTATATACTAGGTTAAGAAAGAAAGCACCCACTTGAGATAGTTCAATGACAGAAGCTATCAAAATCCTAAAAACCAAGGTCATGAAACTCCCTTGACCCAGAAGCCTTTATGATTATAGAAACAGATGCTTCAAAAGTAGGCTATAGAGGAGTTCTTAAATAAAGGCCCAAAAATAGTTCAAAAGAACAGATAGTTAAGTTCAATTCAGAAGTATGGTCTGAAGCCTAGAAAAAATACTCAACAATCAAAAGAGAAATTCTATCTATTGTTTTAAATATCAAAAAATTTCAAAAAGAAGTTTTCAATAAATAATTTTTGTTAAAAATATATTGCAAATCTGCCAAAAGTGTTTTAAAAAAAGATGTTCAAAATCTAGTTTCAAAATATATTTTTGCTCGCTGACAAGCACTACTTTCCTGTTTTGATTTTGAAACCCAACATATAAAAGGCAAGGAAAGACAGAAGAATGGACAAGAAAAAATCAAAAGAAGTAAGCAGAGATCAATACGGATCCCCACTGGGTCCTTCAAATGTTCAAACAGGATCCCCACTAGTTCCTTCAACATCACCATTACTGGTGACCCCAATTAGCTTCAGAAGCCCTTCAGGCAGTGGTCTTCAACCAAAAAATAATAAAGGTATTTGACCTTCTTCCAGTTCAACACTTTCTCAAAATCGATTTCTTCCTTTAACCTATGATCAAGCCTTAACCACTCCTTCTCCCTCTAATCAAATCACTTCTGTTCAACATTCATCCACGCTGGTCCAGCTTTTTCAAAAATCCCCAATTCAAAAATCTTCATCAGAAAAATATATTACAAAAAACTGTTATGCATCTATTTGTGCCTTGAGCCCGAATGGATCAAAAACCCTAATATCATTCCAAGAGAAGTTGCTCAAAAATTCTTCCCATAAGGAAGATACTTCTATTCCTCTAATCTAGAAAAAAACCCGCTTATTCTATGAGTTCATCCTTGTGGACACAAACTCCATTACCTTGACTCATGTATATGATCCACAATTCCCTTCTCGGATTCAATACTCTAAAATCAAGATCAATAAAGTTTTAACCCTTTCTCAATGGAACTAACATCTCTATACCCAAAAATATTTTTCAAGACAGTTTCAACCTCAAAACTATAACTACTGGGACTATAAACTTGTTTGGTTCAATATAATGCTTATCCGCCCCTTTTCATATTCTTGGTTTATCTGGTTCAACAAGAGTAATCATGAATTTCCAGCCTAGTTCTCAGAATGGTTTTACTTTTTTGGTCCAAACACCAAATTTCTTCCTTCTTATGCTAAAGAATCATTTTCAATATTTTCTGTTCAAACCAGCTTTGTTTCTGGATTAATGTTATTAAAGTTCTTTTCAACTTTCGGAACCCTTGGATTATGACTTGGGATTTCGATTATAAAGACAGATTTTCTTCCGGTTATCCGCTCTTCCTTTGCCGGACGTTTTATAATCCCAATCTGCTCAACAAAAAGGCCGTTGAAAAATGGTTAGCTCAAAATCCTCATCTCATGAAGTATCCTCAAGCAGTTCAACAACAATCTCCATTTCTTGCTTCAAAATCTCAAATAATGGCAGAATTAGCCAAAGCTCAATCAGAAGAAGAGTTCAATAAATTAGTTCAAAGTCTCGCCGAAAAGGCCCCTACTGAAAAAGCTTCATCCCAGAGTTCAAATCCAGAGATGGAAAGTTAGTTTCAGAACGAAGACGATTGTTTCAACATCGACTTTGCTAACCTTAGTCAAAACTGACTATAGTTCAGTTAAGCCGTCGGTATAAGAAGACAAAGGCACAAGCTAGCTCAACACCTTTACTTTCTGTCAAAAATAAAGATGCTCATCAAGTGACGGACATAACTTTCAAAAAGATAGCATCAGAAAAAAAGACAGACACTTTTGATAAAGAAGCCGCCCTCATGATCAACTTTTCGGAATTAATCACAGTTCAAATCCGCGGACTCCAGAACCTCTGAAATCTACGGACTTCAAGCTTGTTCAAATCTGAATCCTTAGCTCTATAAATTAAGAGTAGTTCAATTGTGTTAGCAGCAAAAAATCAAGAGAGAATTTAAAGAGAAAAAAGAGAGAGTTGTCTTAAAAACTTCCTCTGTGTAAGCTTGTTTTCAAAAATTTTCTGCAGTTCCAATATTGTAAGTTTGTTTACAATACTCAAAACTCTGTATTATATTTTCAATATCAATATGAGACTATCTTTGCTTCATTAAATTCCTCTTCCTTTCACTGATCTAATGCTCATTATTAAATTCGAATATTTTGTTCATTTTAATATTTCAAGAATTTATATTATTAGAGAAGATATTGTTATAGAATTTAGAGATAATATTCAAAGTTTTGAATTTACATATGAATATATATTCAATTAAATTAGGGATACATACAGAATGACAATCCAGTTAGGGTGAACCTTGGGAAAATGTATATATATATATATATAGCAGAAACCAAGACAGTGCAAGTGGGGATCCGACTCTAGACAAAAAAAGCCAGAAAACCAACAACCTGATAACAATCATATCTCCCACTTTATTAATGAATCTATAAAAATTTCTTTTAGATATAATATATATCTCTCACATACCTCCTAGTGCACATATCAATATATAAAAATACCTTATGCGCATACTCACCTCAGTGAAAACTGTCCCGGTTTTGCCTCCCTATTTTTTTGCTGTGAATTCCTTTGCTTTTCGTCAACACACCATTGTTCCTCTTTCCTTCTACCCTGCTCCTCTGGCTCTTCCTCGACCCTGCCCTTTTTCTCTTGCTAACCGAAGGATTCCTCTATTTTTTATGTAAAAAAATAGAGGAGGATGTCTCTCTCTCTCTCTCAGCTGCGCGCTTTTCTCTTTCTCTCAGCTGTGTATAGGTTGAAGAAGGAAAATGATTGATGGTGCTGTGTATGTGTAAGAAGGAAAATAGAAGCTTTTTTTTGGGTGATTCTCGGCTATGGGTCTCAAGAAAAAGGTTCCTTGGTCCCTCTCTCCCGTCTCTCCTATTTATGTCGTAGTAGATCCAAACGGTTGCTCTGGATTTACCGCGATAATGAGTTACCCACTTCGGTGTATGTAGCTATCTCTGTAGCAATCGAAAACTGCTTTGCCAATCTCATGCTAACTTATGTATATCTTATTCTGTTCTTATCTTTATTATTATTATTTAAAAAATTAATTAATTAATTAATTATTCTTAATGGGTTTAAAACAAGAATTAAGATCCCTAATGAAATTACTTTTATTTCTATTTTCTATTTTCTATTTTCTATTTTTTATTTTATATTTTATCTTAGGGTATATGTTCACAATGTGTATATATAAATATTTCAAACGGGATTTGAGATGTCAGTTAGGTTTACGGTAACACGAGATTTGTGGCAGCGTGGCAGTCATGTGCCCGAAATTTGGGTTGTGACAATATCTCTTTTCTATGTACAAAATTTTCAAAAAACTCTATTTTAAATTAAAAGGAGAGGGTTTGAGACTTGGATATATTGGTTAATTAATTTTTTTTTTAAATTTTTACCACTAAAAGTCTAATAGACAATTTTATTTAATAATTTAAAAATTAAAATTTATTTAACTTCTTAATATTCTATAAAATTAATATTTACTTTTTCAAGGCTATAATTTCATTAGATTTATTTTCTTTATTTAACTTTGTAATATCTCAAGAGTTCTTACACAATTTACTTAAGTTCTCACTAAATCTATAAAAATTTCACTTTTCAAAATAGTCCTTAGTACACTTAGAAAAAAAATTAAAATTTAACTCCCAAAAATAAAATTTCATTTGTCTAAAAAAATATAATTATTGTAGGCTTTTATAATATCTCTCTTTTCAATATACAAAATTTTCAAGAAGCTCAATTTACTGTTTTATTAATTTTTTTTAAAAAAAAAGTTCACTGACTTTCAGTGGCAACAAATGAGGTCGCCACTGAAAGTGGGACTTTCGATGACGACTTTTGTCGTCACTAATAATTAGATTGTTGACTTTCGACGTCGCTATCAAAACTGAGACTTTCAGTGACGACACAAAAAAAGGTCGCTACTAAAAGTCTCGACCCCTGATGTTGTCACAGAAAGTCTAACTTTCAGTGATAACTTTTAATGTTGCCACTAAAAGTGAACATTCAATAACAAATTTTTTTATTGCTACTGAAAATTCTTTTTTTCTTTTTTTTTTTTTTTGCTGTAATGAACCAATGAAGGGGTATGATTTTGGGATTGTAATGGTGGATGGAGGAGCTTGCTTCTTGGTGGCGTCAGCAATGGAAGAAGCTCTAAATAAGCAGAAGAGGAAGAAGATCAAAGGTAGAGAGAAAGAAAGAAGCGAAGAGTTCTAGAAACGTCGTTGACTGCTTATCACAGTTATTTGAAGGATGTCACAGACTCAGATATTGATGAAAGTGCGAGTCTTTGAAGCAAATGTTAATACTTAATGGTCTACAGAGGAATTCCGAATGTGCAGTTATTTAGCAAGGATTTTAACCGTTGTTGAAAATATTTTTAGCAATGCTTTTAAAAATTGTTGCTAAAACTATTTTTAGCAACGATTTAAACCGCTGCACACCTGCGCATCCGTGGATCCGTTCTCCTTATTTATACTCAAGCTTCTCAAATATGTAAAGTGAGGTTCATTTGCTCTCGGCTTTGTTACGAAGATTCGACCAAAAAACATGAATGACGTAAGCAAAGTCGTCAAACATCATAAGACGCGGAGAAAATTTGACGTCGATAAACAAATATTAAATGATGTCGGAAAGAAAATCGAAGTTCTTGGCCTTCCATGTGGGAGACAATGACTCTTAGTGAAGTTGCACTTGTATACCCCAACTCCAACTCTGATGAACAGCACTAAAGTGCTTCCTAATGATGTAAATGTTTGAGCTATTTTTTTAATTATTTAAGAAATTATATTTATTTATCTTTTGTTAACGTTGATGAAAACATAGACAAAATATCTAAATACTAAGAAAAATGATAATTTAAGAGCATTTTTCATTTTTAAATGTTAAAATAGTATTTGAATATAACCAAAAATTAAATTTTATATCTTAAAAATAAAATTAGGCATAGATTTCAAATTTCATTTTAATTGTTATATATTCTTCTTATTTTCTTGGCAAGTGGAACTCATTATAAATATGCATGTTAAAAAATATAAAAAGTGACTTAATATATATTTTTCTTCTATTAATCAATTAATGTCAGCACTTGAGTGGGGTATTGTACAAATTGAATTGATTTGAGTTTGGTTGTTTGGACAATCTAAATCAACTAATAATTAGTAAGTTGGGTTGGTTCAAAAGTAACTTGAGTCAAATCAATCTATTCGTCAAGTTTGTTGGGTTGGTTTGGATTGATAAGTTTAAAATCCTTGTAAAAAACATTTAGACTTTTAAATTAAATTAGTCACTCATTTTGAAGGTTGTCGGAACACATAAGTACAAATTAAACCAATTCCATTCATATATAATCATTTGGTATCATAACTCATGAGATAATAGCTATTGAAACATAGAACCTAAAATTAAAAAAAAATAACTTTTTGGATCAAGTAATATCAATGAGCTCCATTCTTAATGTATATCAAGATCTCACTTTTTGAGTGAACAGCATTTTATTTCAAAGTATTCATACCTCTTTTGTCTTTTAATAAACTGAAAATCACTCAAAAAAACTTCGTGGATGAGTCTCAGAATTTTGCTTGCATCCAGTTGAATAGATAAAAATAAAGAAAACTTTAAGACATTCCCCATTTCAAGATTAATACAAAATTTTAAATACTATTTTACCGGTTTTGAGCATGATTTGAGCGTCTCATCTTCCTCTTGTTACATCTTGTGGCCTTTAATATTGTTTTGGTTTGAGCAAATGCATCAAGGACCACTCTCTTTCCACTTCAAGATGCTATGTTTTTCGCAAGAATGCTCCCTCTCCCTGGTTTCTTCTCCTTCTATTGGTTTATTGCAATTTTAGAAGCATTGGTTGGTAGTACGAGATGCTTGAAGGTGGGAGAAATGGAGTCTGTGTGTGTTTGATGGCAGCCTTAGTTGAGAAACAAAATATGTGTACGAGATGCTCTGTTTTTCGTTCAACTGTCTCTCTTCTTAGTTCTCTCTCTGTTTGTTCCTCTCTCTTCTCGGTTCTCTCAACTCTCTCTCACGACCAACACACAGACAAATGAAAAGGGTGGCATAGGAATAACAGACAAGTGAGCGAGTAAGAGATAGTTGAACCGTGTTTAATGATATTCACAAGCTACCAGCGGTCGCAGTGGTTGAAACAACGATTAGATGAGGAAACTTAATTACTTCTTGCCTACCGCTGCTCAACCAAACAAAACAGTTTTGGTGCAAACTACGTTAATTCAACCCTAATGCCCAGTGCAGTCCGTCAATGCTTAGCCAAACATGTACTAATACTAAATTGTAGGGAAATATTTGCTTGGAACAAATCTTAAGAGACGTCAAAAGTACGTTTATCATTTTAATTATTTTTAACTCTACTATATTCTTTTAATCACTAAAATTACGTGACTCTTAAATGAATGTCTTTCCCAAAAAAATATATATATCAAACACTTGAGAGTTAAAATTGTATGACCTAACATTTTGTGGCATTTGTTTGCCGATTTATTAATAGACCGTGTGGTGTGGGAGGGTGGTACTTCAATTTCGGACTTAGTCTCTAACAAACCAGACCAGATTCGTCAAACTCCTTTCATGTCTCCTCCTTCACGCATTTTTTGTCAGCTGTTCATCTTTGGCGTGTTTGAGATATTCATTTAGGATACCAAATTCATTAACAGTGCTGTTAGCCAGTTTTACCTGTCATCTTTCTTTTCCCCTTTCTTGCACATCAGAGTCGTTTTTCATTCGAATTCTTTGAGTCTTGTCAAATAAAAATGTAAAAATGTGAAAACTAACAAGTTTGGTATTTTGTCTGCTCAAAGCATGACCCACAAGTATTGAACTATTGATGCTTTTTTAAATATCTTTTTTTTTCTCCTATTTTTGAGGCTAAAGTAAAGAATATTAATTTGTTTTAGGATTTGATTAAATTATATATAATTTCTTTCCCAAAAAAAGTTCAATTCTCTCACCGTTTTTTAATTTGAAAAATTTTATTTAATTTTAATAATATATATGATATTAAGAGAACCTGAATGTAAATTTTAAAAATAAGTTAGTGTAATAATTAAAAAAATAAGAAAAAAATTCTGACGAAGACAAACTACCAAGAATTATTATGACAACCACACCACCCAAGCAATATCGTCAAATTTGAGTGATTGGATAAAGATGTCTGGGGCCAAACAATTGAAATGGGAAAGCTGGAGGAGTACACGTACTTGCAGCAAATTTCTTTGTTATATTCATTATTCTAGAAGAACAAATTAGTTGTCTTATTTATTGCTTAGAGTCTAGAACAAAGTTCTCTGTTTCTTTCCTTTTTTTTTTTAATTATTGCAAGTTCCGAAAGAATTAAAATTTCGAAGGATTTTCAGTTGGGAAGAAAACTTGGGAATATGCCACCTTGTCCAAGTTGCGATGCGTAAACGAGATCCACCATCCTATTAGTCATTCTGAAAATAAATAAATAAATAAATAAAGCTTTTTTACAATGATATTACTACAACTTCACCCCTAACGCGCAATAGAATGGGAATTAAAATTTGATTTATTGATCAAAAGTCAAAACAAATGAGGGTTAGTTGTTTTTTTAATATTAACATTTGAATCTGAACATATATATATATATATATATATATTAAGATATTATTTTTAAATCTGAATATTGAATAATTAAGATTGCTTTTTTTTTTAGTATCTGAATACATATAAATTTTTTATTAGGAAAAAATAATTTTCAAATAATATAGTAATTAAACATATATTATGAAAACTTTATGAAATTAAAATTAAAAAATAGAATTAGATATTGAATGAAAAATCTTAAAATTTAAAAAATAAGCATTGATTATTAGTATAGTTAATGAAATATTTAACAAAATAGTTGTTTTTCACATATTGAAAAATTTGATGAGTTATTTATTAAGTTTTAAAGTTTAGAAGAAATAAAATGCACAGAAGACAAAGTTTATGGAGTAAAATGCAATTTTGCCTAAAATGAATAATACACTTAATGAATAGTATCAAAATTTGTCACAAGATCTTATTCATTAAGATGTATTTAGATTTATTAAAAACTTAAAAAAATAAAAAATAAATTCATTTAATGGTCTAAAATCTAAATAAATTGGATTCAAATCTTCATTAAGCGCAAACAAATGAATCCTAAAACAAGTAAAGAAATAGAGAATGCGAAGTAATTGGGAATCAACTTGATGATCCAGCCTTTTACTGAGAGATGTATATATACAGCTTATAAATCAATGCAGAAAGAATTTACTGTACAAGTGTCATGTGATCCTAAAAATCAGGATTTGGAGATCTAAATAATAGAAGAGATGGAAAGTGAGATAATTAGTTGATGCTGCTACTGAATATGTGAGTATGCTATACAGAGAATGAGCATATGTGAGTCATGCTTATGATGCACGTGTCGAGTGAGCTCTGAATACTAACTATATCTTAGCATCCCCCCCTCAAATGAAGGGGTGGTGATGAGAGAACACCGAGTTTGTCCGTTAGTGTAGCAAATTTGGTTTAGTGAAGATGTCTGCAGTTTGACCAACTGAAGGAACATAGCTCACTTCCACTTCCTTTGCTTGTATTTTATCACATATGAAATGGACATCTAGTTCAATGTGTTTCGTATGGTCATGAAACATTGGATTACAAGCTAAAGAACCCTCACTGATATTGTCACACCAAAGTATTACAACAGCTGAAGATGGAAATTGAATTTCTTTCAATAATGATCATACCCATATAATTTCAGCAGCTAAGTTGGAAAGAGCTCTGTATTCATATTCTGTACTGGATCTGGCCACAGCTTGTTACTTTCAAGAGGACCATGAAATGAGGCTATCATCAAGATACACACAGTATCCACCTACTGATTTTCTATCATCTGAGGATGCTGCCCATTTAGCATCAGAAAAGCCAGAGAGTGATAACGGAAAAGCAATGAATGGAGATGAGAAACAAGCTTTAATTTGAAGGCCTGCATCCAAAGTTCCTTGTAAATAACGAAACATTCTCTTTAGTGCCTTCCATGCAGATCTGTTGGACTTTGCAAGAACTGACTAAGTTTATTTACTGAAAAACTCAAATCAGGCCGAGTATATGTCAAGTAATGTAGTGCTCCTATAGCACTTCAAAAAGGTGTTAGATCTTTCAAAAGTTCACCCTCAGTAGTGGAAAAATGTAGATTTTGAGCCATGGGAGTTAGACAAGTCTTAACATGTTCCATTGAGAATTTTCCAAGTAAATATTTAGCATACTTGGACTAATTTAAGAAAAAGCCATCTGATGTTCTAGTAACATGAATTCCAAGAAAGAAATGAAGAGGACTAAGGTCCTTAAGAGCAAAAGAATAATGCAACCTATGAGTGATGTCAGTAAGATACTCTTGCTTGCTAGCAGTGATGATTATGTCATCTACATAAATAAGGATGAAGATGACTTTTGTAGAGGAAATCAAATAAAAGAGAGAGGAATCAGCTTTGCTGTGACTATAATTCCAAGATAAGAGTGTGTGTTTTAGCTTGTCAAACCAAGCTTGGTGTTAGAAAACTGATACTGATATTCAATTAAAAAAGATAACAGTAGAATAACACCAGCTTTCACAGCAAAGATATGAAAGAAACCAAGGCCAATACCCCAGTATTAGACCCTCAACCAGAGCACGCTCCTCACTATAAGTCTCCAGACATACACAACGATACCATACAAAAACATGCATAATCAAAACAAAGACACCCCCAACTATTCTTTATTCTCCCTATTCACTCCCCTCTACCAGCTCACCAATAAACCGTAACAAACTCCAACAGACTCAAAGGACAATTACCAAAATACCCAAAACTACCCTTGACAGCTCATCATTTTTTTCCTTCTCGAATACACCCTCCAAATGGGAGGTTCATCCCTTTTTTCAGACAATAACGTATTTTCATTCCCCTTATTATTAAGGTCTCCAACATTACCACCCCCTGTGAGAATAACCTTGTCCTCAAGGCTAAAAGAAGAAAATTGACTCTTAAGTAATAACTCATCTTCCCAAGTTGCATCTTCCACTGACATCCTCTGCCATTGGATTAACCATTCTCGGTATTAAGCACTTCCATCACGTTTCATCCTCCAAGCTAAAGCTTTCAAAGGCTGAGTTCGTTGCTTTGAATCTGCTGCCATGTTTGCAGGCAGATCAGGTTCACCTACATAGTTGCCCACAGCCTTCTTTAATTACGACACATGGAAGACCGAATGAACTTTAGATGTAGGAGGCAACTTAAGCTTGTAAGAAACTGGTCCCACCTTCTCTAAAATTTGATAAGGCCCAAAAAATTTTGGTGCTAATTTTTGGTTAATTCGCTGAGCAACCGAATGTTGCTTATGAGGACACAAACGCAAAAAAAAACCCAATCTCCAATCTCAAATTGCACATCTGTGTGTTTCTAGTCTGCTTGCATTTTCATGCGATCCTGAGCATGTTTAAAATTAAACTTAAGTTGCTTGAACGCTTCGTCTCTATCCCTCAATTCTCTAGCTACTGCCTCTACTCTCATCTCTCCCTCTGTGTAATGCAGTAAGGTAGGGGGTTGTCTGCCATATACCACTTCAAAAGGAGTAAGACTAGTAAAAATATGGTATGTAGTGTTATACCACAATTCCGCCCAAGATAGCCAATGTGACCAGATTTTAGGTTGTTCAGTAGCAAAGCATCTCAAATAAGTCTCCAAGCATCTATTGACCACCTCGGTTTGACCGTCCGATTGTGGGTGATAAGAGGAAGACATATTAAGAGTTGTCCCCTGTAACCTAAACAATTCTTTCCAAAAAATACTGACAAATAGAGGATCACGATCACTAACAATAGAATTTAGGATATCGTGTAATCTTACCACCTCTTTGGTAAAGATTTTAGCAATGCTTTTAGCAGTGTATGGATGTTTAATGGCTATACTTTGACAGTCTATCTACCACCACTAAAATAGCTCCAAATCCTCTACTCTTTGGTAATCCTGTAATAAAGTCCATGGATACATCCTACCAAATCAGTTCTGGTACTTGTAATGGTTGCAAAAGCCCATATGGACTAATAGCTAGGTACTTTTGTCTCTGACATGTATCACAAGCTTTGACAAAAGCTTGAATTTGGCCTTTCATCCCTTTCCTGTATACATTCGCTGCCAGTCTGTGGTATGTACGCAAAAAACCCAAGTGCCCCCCACTTGGAGTAGAATGAAATTCCCTTAACAATTTAGGAATGATAATATAATTGCTTGGAATCACTAATCTGTTTTTGTAAAATAATTTCCCCTTCACCAAAGAATATCCAGACCAAGATGAAGAATCAGTTTGTAACTCCCTTATAATCTGTTGCAGCAAAGCATCTGCTGCAATCTCATTCTCAACTGTTGTCCACTCCTCCCATACAGGATACGAAATCAGACTATGACATTCTCCTTCTTCATGCTGTCTTGAAAGAGCATCCGCAGCTTTGTTCTCCTTTCCGGCCTTGTAAATTATCTCAAATCGAAAACCCATTAACCGTATCATCCACATATGCTGATTTTCAGTTGTGAGTCTTTGTTCCACTAAATGTTTAAGATGTTTCTAATCAGTATAGATAATGAATTCTCATCCCAACAAATATTGTCTCCAATGTTGTACTGACAATGCCACAGCTATAAGTTTTTTCTCATATACTGATTTCAATAAATTTGCTCCTGACAACGCCTTACTATAAAAGGAAATCAGTTTTTTCTTTTGCAATAGGACAGCCCCTATACCTCTACTACTCACGTCACATTCTAGCTCAAATGTGGAATTAAAATCTGGTAGGATTAAAACCGGAGCTGATGTCACCGCTCTTTTTAATTTCTCAAATGCTTCTTGCTGATCCAAATCCCAATGAAAACCATCTTTCTTTGTTAATTCAGTAAGAGGCTTAGCCATATGCCCATAATTAGTAATAAATCTCCTGTAGTATCATGTCAAACCCAAGAAACCTCGCACTCCCTTTACATTCTTGGGTATTGGCCAATCTATGACACTCTTCACCTTATTCGAATCCATGGCTACTCCATCCTCTGATATAATATGGCCCAAGTAATCAATCTGTTTTTGCCCAAATCCACATTTTTTCTTATTAACCACAAAATTGTTCTCTTGCAGCACAATAAAAACAGTGGTCAAATGCTCTATATGGCTCTTCCAGTCTTGACTGAAAACCAAGATGTCATCAAAGAAAACCAACACAAACTTCCTGAGAAATGGTTTAAAAATTTGATTCATGGCCGATTGAAAAGTGGCCGGAGTGTTAGTCAATCCAAAAGGTATTACCAAGAACTCGTAATGACCCTCGTGAGTGTGAAAAGCAGGCTTATGAACATCATTTTCTATCATCCTAATTTGATGATACCCTGATTTAAGATCTAACTTCAAAAAATAATGAGCACCATGCAACTCATCTATTAATTCCTCTACCACTGGAATAGAATACTTATCAGGGATCGTGACTTTGTTTAGGGCTCTGTAATCAATACACATACGCCATGTATTATCTTCTTTTTTACCAGAATTACCGGACTTGAGAATGCACTGGTACTGTTCCTTATCACTCCTTGTTCAAACATGCTCTTCATTTACTGCTCAATTTCATCCTTTTGATATTGTAGGTACTGGTATGGACATACACTGACCAAACCGGCATCTGGTTGCAATACTATAGAATGGGTCATTCTTCGTAAGGGAGGTAATCCCTTAGGTTCTCGAAAAACTTTAGGGTGCACATTCAATAAATCCTTCAACCCTCTCTGTTGATCCCTAGATAGGTCAATTCTGCCAATACTACCTCCGTCCATCTCCATAGTCTAAAGTAGTCCATCAATCCACTGTAATTTTTCCCCAATGATACTATACAAAGAGTAATCTCCACTCCTATCACTCCAGTTTTTTGTCCCACTGTTGAACTACATAGTTTAATTTCTCTCCCATTTTCTATAAAAGATAATGACATTTCCCTCCAGTCCATCATGACTTTACCCAATTTTTTAAGCCAAATCACTCCCAAAATTAGATCGAGTCCACCCAACTCCATTACAAAAGCTTTCACATTAATATCCACCTTATCCAATCACATTCTAAACTCTGAACATTTACCCTGAGTTCTGATTCGGTGCCCATAACCCAGCTTAACACTCATCAATTGCTTTCCATCTACCTTCAAGCCTAAAACCGAAACCACTGTTGGTGATACAAAATTATGACTGGCGCCTGTATCAACTAGCACGACCAACGGAATTCTATCCACCATTCCAGTCAGCTTCATTGTTTTTGGCCCTTCCTTCCCGGTCAACTCCTCCAAAACTCCACACAAACCCATAATCTTACACTTCATTAATGGCTCATTTAAAATCTCTTCCAGGTCAACAGTAGAAACCTCGCCATCGTCATTCACTCTCTCATCATCTCCCAACACTAGCAGTCTTAGTTGAGGATCCGAACATCTGTGAATGGGGGAATACTTTTCCCCATACTAAAAACAAAGGCCTTTGGCCTTACGTTCATTCAACTTGGCCAATGGAATATACTTGAGACCTCGATCTCTCTCGCCAAACACCCGTCAATCCATTACCGGTCTCTTCGCAGTCATCTGGGTGGAAGAAGTTGGATTTCACGTTGGATTTGACATTGACCAGTTGAAAGACCCAGTCAATGCCTTAGACCCACTTTGATTTGCTCCATACCTGAGAGACCCACCTGATTTAGCCTTAAAGTGAGCCGCAGCGTTTTGGGCAGACACCAAATTAGCATTCAAGCCTGTGTTTGGTCTCCCGCCTGTCGTGGATCTTGTTTGACGATAACCTAGCCCATACCCTCCCTTTCTGCTTCCAGTAATATCATCTTCTTCCTCATTGGGGTTGAGCTCTGCTTCAATGTCTCTCGCTAGCTGTATCACTTGGTAACGATTTTTTGGTTTCAAAGTGTGTACCCTTTTTTTGATCTCTCTGCATAAACCTCTTACAAAATAACCCAAGAACTGTCGTTCTGATAAACGCCTGCACTGGGCCGAAAACAATTCGAACTCTTCTATATACTCATCCACCATCCCCTTCTTTCTAATCTCTTTCAGTTCTTTAAAAGGATTGTCTAGCCTCCCCATGCCAAAACGCGCCAACAATGCTTCTTTAAAGTTTCCCCATGTCATTTCTTCTGCAGACTCTCTCCAAAGGCTAAACCAGTGTATGGTATAACCCTCCATACTTAGCTTGGCAAGCTAAATCTTAACCTCCTCCGATGTACACTGTACCTCAAAGTAGGTCTCTGCTCTAATAATCCATGCCATAGGATCAAATCCTTCGAAGGATGGCAGCTCTACCTTCTTTGTGGATAGTCGAAATTCCTCCAATCTATCACTCGCAACTCTGGTGACATTTGGCGCTTGAGGCACTGGTTGAACCTCATTGCTACCAGATGATTGTCCCCCTTCATTTTTCTTTTCCAATAAGCCCTTTATCTCAACTATAATACTCTGCATCGCTTCCATCTTGTCATCCATTTTTTCCAGATCTTCTTCCACTCTACTCAATCTCTCATCTACTATCTCATTCCTAGTTGACATTTTACGTGGCATAGAATAACCCTAGCTTCACTAGCTCTCCCTCGATGAATCCGGCAGGTCGGACCAATGTTAGAAAACTGATACTGATATTCAATTAAAAAAGATAACAACAGAATAAAACCAGTTTTCACAGTAAAGATATGAAAGAAACCAAGGCCAATACCTTAGTATTAGACCCTCAACCAGAGCATGCTCCTCACTGTAAGTCTCCAAACATACACAACGATACCATACAAAAACATGCATAACCAAAATAAAGACACCCCCAACTATTCTTTATTCTCCCTATTCACTCCCCTCTGCCATGTAATGCTCCAATAATTTGTATGAATATTTAAAATCTATTATGAAGTTTAGTGAAAAATTTAATTGCGTGAAATATGTTTTCTTTCTTTGAATTAGTAAAGAAAATTTGGGAATACAAATTTCAATTTTTAATTTAGGAAATTTTTTATAAATTTTCAAGGACCTAAGTGAACAAATCTTAAAAGCTAAGGTGGCTATGCGTAATTTTATCGAAAAAGAAATTGGTGGGGCCCACACATACAATTATTAGTTTCTCTTCTCCTTCTTTTTCTCGAGACTTCCTTCACCATTTCTCTTCGTTTCATTTCCATCTTCTTCTCCAATCCTTTCTTTAAGTTCTTCCGGTGATCTGATATTTTCTAACCATAATTCTGATTCTTAGGAGTTATAGAGGCAAAGAGGTAAGTTTTATCTGCTCTATTTCTCCATTTTCGGACCTATGGAAGAAAATTAAGATTTTGAGTTTTAATGGATGAATTTAAGTATGGATGTTAATGTAAAACATTCTTAGGTGGTTTATGATGTTATTAGAACAAGAAATTTCGTAGAATTTGGATATTTGAAAAAGTTAGTGTTCTTGTTGAAAATTTGAGATTTGAGCTTGGATTGTTGGTAAAAATTAGGGGTTTTGGTGTTAAAATACTCATTAGACATTGAGAAACAAAACTCATGGAAGAAATCAAAAGAAATGTTGTTTTAGATATGATTTTATGATTTTTGGATGAAGAACACGAAGAACATCTGAAAAATTTCCCCAGAAAATACTGTTCACCGAAAAAATTTTTCCAGATTTCTCGGTTACTGTAGCATTGACTCGGTCAATGTTACTGTAGCATTGACTCGGTCAACGTTACTGTAGCTGCGTTCCGGATTAAGATACTGTTAGAATGCTCTTTGAGTCTAGTTTCTAATAGTACAAGTTTCACTTGAAAATTCTAATGTATTCTTTATTTTTCATTTTATTTGCATTTTAGGAAATCTTTGAGAGTTATTTCCTAACACCTCTCATAATTTAGCTGCAAAAGAAAACGTAGTTAGGGCCACATTCGAGGTGAGTGTGATAACCTTATCTCATCTATATTTCTTCAAAAGTATTGTCATCAAGTATCATAAAGAAAATTGAGAAGGTAAACTTAAACAGTATGTTGTGTATTCATTATCAAGGACTTGTATTCCTTGTATTTAAAGGTATTATGGATTTCAAACCTCTTGTTTGATTAAATGTTAATTCTTTTAAAAAAAATGTAAAGTTAATGTTGATATTGCCGTTATGATGTTGAGGTTGTGTAAATACTTGCGTTATGGTATGACATTGTTATAATATTTTTGTAGTGGTGCACCCCACGGGAGAAGTTACAAGAGTTATAAGGGTGGAGATATATCTTTCATGGAGAGATAAGGGTGGATGCGGCCAGGGGGCTGCGGGCAACGATCCACTGGTACCGTGGACGACCCGGTTGGTACGGGATTTGTGTTGGCACTGAATAATTTATACTGTGTATATCATTGGTAATTGATGTGAGTTTAATTGAATGATATCTTTATGATACTAATTGCTAAATTTACTTTTGATTGATAATGTTATCCATTCACTGAGTATTTCATTACTCATCCTATTATTTTATAACATTTCAGAATCTGTGGTTGACGCTTGGGATTTTACAGGGGAATAGCGAGTTTATCTTAAACCAACCCTCTTGTATTTTCGGTTGGTTCATTTGTATTCTATATCTTATAAGCTCTAGAATAGCTCTGTGGTCACATAAGCCTCTTAGGATCTTCTTTTTTTTGGACGAACTATATGTAAATATGAATATTATGTATGGTTTCATTGTACAGAAGTTAAGGCTTTGACGATGTTTTTAACTTAGAGATAACGTGAATCGGACTCACTGTTGAGGATGTAACATGCCAGCTCACCAACAAACTGTAACAAACTCCAACAGACTTAAAGGACAATTACCAAAATACCCAAAACTACCCTTGACAGCTCATCATTTTTTTCCTTCTCGAATACACCCTCCAAATGGGAGGTTCATCCCTTTTTTTCAGACAATAACGTATTTTCATTCCCCTCATTATTAAGGTTTACAACACTTGGGGTGCTTGCTTGAGCCCATAAAGAGCTTTATGAAGCTTGCACACATGATGAGGGTTACTTTTATCTTCAAAACCCTGTGGTTGAGTCATATAAACAATTTTTTGTAAAGTTCCATTAAGGAAAGCATTATTAAAGTCTAATTGGTGAACTGGCCAATTATAGGATGCAGCAATGGTAAGAATAATCCTCACAATTGCAGGCATAATCACTGGGCTAGAAGTATCAAAATAATCCAACCCTGGTGTTTGTGTGAAGCCTTGGGCAACTAACCTTGCCTTATGCCTCTCAATAGTGCCATCTGCCTTGTATTTTACCTTAAAGATCCACTTTGACCCTATTATGTTCATGGAAGAGGTTGCTGGATCCAATGACCAGGTGTGATTTCGCTGAAGTGCTTCAAACTCATCTTTCATTGCTTTGTGCCAGACTGGAGTTGTAGTTACTCTAGAAGGAGTAGTAGTATTAGATATGCATCCTACAAAAGGTACTTTGGATTTGATTATTCCTGTCTTACTTCTTGTGAGCATAGGGTGTACATTCTAATTATAAACATTGGTAGTGTTAGGTTCAGTATGATGTTGTAGGCATGATTCATCAGTGATCATCTCAGGCAATATATATCTTGTGGAAGAATTTGTAAAATCTGTAGAACCACTAATAGTAGGCGACATGTATTTAGTGGAGGAAGAATTAGTGGATGAAATATTTCTAGAAGGATGATCAAGAGTAAGAGGAGAATGGAGATCAAGAGTAAGAGGAGAATCATACCTTTGTGTGTAAGAAATGGACTGACCTACTTCAGTGGAAGTCATGGCTGGACTATTATTATTTTCTATGGAGCTGTTTGAAACAATAAGAAATGAGAAAGTAGTTGGCACAGTAGAAGGATTGGAATTGTTTAAGTAGCAGATACAAATAATGTTGAATAAGGAAATTCATTGTGGTTAAAAACCACATGTCTGGATATATATAATCTTCCAGAGGATGATAAGCACTTAAAATCCTTATGATTATTGCTATAACCTACAAACAAACACTTTTGTGAATGAAATTGAAGTTTGTGGTTATGATAAGGGGTTAAGCATGGAAAAGCTGAACAACCAAAAGGGTGTAAAGAAGCATAATCTGGTTTTACAGTTTGTGGTTATGATAAGGGGTTAAGCATGGAAAAGCTGAACAACCAAAAGGGTGTAAAGAAGCATAATCTGGTTTTACTTTAAAAATAGTTTCAAAGGGTGTTTTATTTTGCAAAGAAGATGAAGGTAATCTATTAATATTGTAAACAGCAGTTTGGAAAGCCTCCAACCAAAAAGTAAGAGGCATCTTAGCTTGAGCAAGTAAAGTGAGAACTGACTCAACTATTTGCCTGTGTTTACGTTCTACTCTGCCATTTTGCTTAGAGGTATGAGGACAAGTAAAGATGTAGGAAATTCCTTGATCTTTTAGAAAGGCAGTGAAAGCAATATATTCTCCTCCTAAGTTCAAATGAAGACTTTTAATAGGTAAATGAAATTGTTTTTTAGCGAGGAGTTTAAAGTCTTTGAAAATTGATAATGATTCAACTTTTGATCTTAATGGATATATCCAACTAAACCTACTGTAATTATCAATAAAATTAATATAGTATTTAAAATCTTGTTTGGAAGTAAGAGAAGAGGGTCCCCACAAGTCTGTATGAATCAACTCACGAGGTTTTGATGCTTTTGAAAATGAATGATTGAGAAGCTGTGCAAAACTCTAAACTCTAATATTCATTAATTTTCAGATTACACGACTTTAACACTTGGAACAAAATTTTTTGAGAAGGATGACCAAGCTTTCTATGCCAATCTAAAAGTATTTTAGAATTTTTATCGGAGACAATATTGGCTTGTAGTCGAAAAGAAGAAACAGCAGCTGGTTGTTTAATTTGGTAGAGTCCATCCTTGAGTTTCCCTTGCAGTAGATCCTTCCTGGTGGTCTTGTCCTTAACAAAAAAAAAAGTTGAATCAAATTCTACACAAAGGTTATTTTGAGTTGTAAGCTGAGATACACTAATTAGATTTCTTGAAATTTGAGGAGAATGAATAACATTTTTTAACAGAAGGGGTTTGTGAGTCAAGGAAGGAATTGATGTTGAACCTATGTGATGTATTGGGACAGTATTGCCATTGCCTACTGTTAGCATTATCTTACCATTATACTTATTAACTTGCTGGAACTAATTAATATCCATAGTGACATGGTGACTTGCACCACTGTCAAGACACCAAGTTGGGTCAAATACCATTTCAGGAGTAGCCACATAAGCTGTATAAGGATTTTGATTTTGATTTTTGTTGTCCACTCTGTCCAAAAGATGCTTTGTTTGCATCTAGTACAATGCCCATGTAATTCATATTTGTCCTATAATAGCAAACTAATGCCAAGTGACCAAACTTGCCACATATTTGGCACACTAGTCTTGAATTGTAATTTCTACCTCTGCCTCTTCCTGAACCTCTCGAATTTCCTCTACTGTCATTCCTTTGAGACTGCACAATATTAGCAGTAGCAGTGTTGATGGATAAAGTTTGTAAGGCACTAAGCTGCTCTAACCTGCTTTCAAAATTGAGTAAAGCAGTAGAAAATTCGATCCATGACATATTAGGCATAAAACTAAGCTAAGTAACAATAGGAGTATGTTCCGAGTCTAAGCCACATAAAGTCTGAACAATGAGATCATTAAGAGAAAGAGTGCTTCCTGTAAGTTGCAAATTGTCAGCTATTGGCTTCATTTTGGCTAGATATTCTTCCATCTTCAAAGAACCCTTCCTGGTTCTTTGAAGCTCTCCTTTATACCAAAGCTCTTTGGCTTTGGTAACTACTCCAGCCATATCTTCAGTGCTTTGCCACAACTCTTTACTGGTACTACAATTAATTAATTGTGAAGCCATTTCTGCAGTGATGGAACTAAACAACCAGCCAAGCAGGAGTTGATAAGTAATAATCCACTCCTCAAACTTTGGATTGGGATCAGATCCAGTGGTGGTTGCAGTGGTTGGTTGAGGACAAGGATGACTGCCATCAATGAACCCCATCAAACGATTACCCTTGATTACCGGTAATACAGTGGCTTTCCAAAGCAAATAATTGTTCTTGTCCAACTTGACAGGAGCCACAAGATTGAAGGAATTGTTTCCAGTTTAAGGATTTTTCAGGCCTGAGCCAGAGGCTGTAGAATTAAGGGAGATTTGAGGCAAGTTGGACTCCATGGATCAAGCATCTAGCTGTATCGCTCTGATACCAAGTAAAGAAACAGAGAATATGAAGTAATTGGGAATCAACTTGATGATCCAGCCTTTTACTGAGAGATGTATATATACAGCTTACAAATCAATGCAGAAAGAATTTACTGTACAGGTGTCATATGATCCTAAAAATCAAAATCTGGAGATCTAAAGATTAGATGAGATGGAAAATGTGATAATTAGTTGGTGCTACTACTGAAGATGTGAGTCTGCTATACAGAGAATGGGCTTCTGTGAGTCATGCTTATGAGGTGTGTGTTGAGTGAGCTCTTAACAAAACAACTTATCTCAACATGTTTGAATAGACATATTAAAAAAAGTATTTTATACATAAAACTTTTTGTAACGAGGCTTTTTAGTGAAGCACATATTATCTTATGATGTGTGTGTTGAGTGAGCTCTGAATACTAATTATATCTTAACAAAACAACTTATCTCAACATGTTTGAATAGACATATTAAAAAAAGTATTTTATACATAAAACTTTTTGTAACGAGGCTTTTTAGTGAAGCACATATTATCTTATGTACGAATTTTGTAATATAAAATTACTTTTGAATAATGAAAGTTGTTTGGCTGCAGAATTATAAAAGCACTTATAGCTAACAAATTTTTAGGGGAAGGGACAAGTCAAAAATAGTTTTACAAAAAAAAAGTGTTAAACTTTATTATTCTTATTATGAACCTAAGATGGATAAACTCTAGACAAAAAAAAACTTAAAATAAACTCTAAACAATTAAAAAATAAATTAAAGGTTATGATTTGAAAATTTTAAAAAATAATTGTTTTAAGGATAAACTTAATGACTATTAATTGAAAAAGTTAAATAATTATTTATTTTTATACACTTTTTATTATTTTAGTATACTGGTTAGCAAGCCATCATGGATGAATAAAGCACGAAAAGAAGAGAATAGAGAGGAGCTATAATCTGCTGGTTCAAAATAGACTTCCTTTTGCCTATATATATATATATATATATATATATAAAGAATTGATGTTTTTCCTACAATAGACTCAACACGCACGAAACAGATTGAATGAAGACATTTTTTTATAATAAAATTTAGGAAATACAGAATAATTTAAATGAATAGCTTTTTTTTTAAATTCTTAATAAAAAAGTAAAATATATTAAGTAAATGTTAAACAAGACAAAAGACATTATAATTTAAAAAATAAAAAAATTTGGAAAACAAGTAAAATTTTTCAGAGGTTCAATATTCTAAAGTATGTGTCCCTTCCCCGAAAAAGCATTAGTGTTTGTTTGGAAAATAATTTGAGAAGTTTAAGTTTAGACAAATAATGATTTGTCTAATTGGTTTTGAGAAAATTTAAATTTGGACAAATTATAGTTTGTAAAAAATAACATGAAGTTTTTATTAAAACTATGATTTAAGAACAAAATTATGTTAATATAAAGACTTTCAAACAAATTATTTTATACTAAAACTATGTTAATACAAACTAAATTATGACTTGTAAAAATGTCATTGAAAAACCAAACACATACTTGGAAAAAGATAACAGTAGTTAGAGAAAAGTGAAGGACTAACATCAAAGCTTGAAGCAAGAGTGAGAAGAAGAAATGTAAGGGAAGAAGAGGGGTACGTAATAACATATAGAGCTGTTAAAACGAATCTAACTCCACTTTTAGAGTGGGCCGCACTTTTCAGATTTTCAGTTTTGTTTTGAATTAGATTTTTAGGGTCCGGCTCGGGTTATCTTTTTCCTTATCCTTTTTTTTTTCCTTTTTTTATGAGTTAAACATTCCTTCTCTTCTTCTCTCGTGATTCATCTTCGGTTTTCCTTTCTACCCTAGCACACACAGCAGCCAGGCGCCAACACCCGGTAGCCGCACGCAGTCCGCATCCTCCATCGTTGCTGTCGCACGCAGTCTGTTGCTGCCGTTCTTGTCCATCAAAGGGGGTATTCGAGATCTTCAATCTGTGCTCAGAAGGAGAAAGCTTGGAGATTCAAGCCTCATGGAAGCTCGTGTTTCTGCATACTGGGGTCTCAGGAGGAACACCAGGAAGGAATCCACGAAGTCTCTGATTTCACTAAAGCAAATTGACGTGTCTTTTGAGGCTTCTCCACCGTTGGATATGAACCCCCATCTTTCTGCAATTGTTAGGGTTCTCAGAGAAGCAAGCTTCATCACCGCCTCCATTTTCCACACTCTCTTGATCTTCTTCTGTACCCCTGTTTTGAAATTGAAGCCTAACAAGGGGGCATTCTAGTCGAGATTGATGCAGAAAGCCATAAAGGGGCACTCGTGAGCAGTAACGAGTTTGAAAAGGTGGATTTTGCACTTAACAGTTTGATTATTGTGAACAACCCAAGCCTACATGGTGAGGTTGCAGAGAGAACAGAGCTTCACACCTATTGAGGGAAAATCAACGAAGAAGAAGATGGAGAAGAAACAGAGCTTTGCAATCGTTCTGATTCTCTGGAGGGTTCAAGCATGTGGGTTTTCTTTTGATTATTTTTTTCCCAAATGTTAAAAAAAAAAAGAAAAAAAAAGAATGAGCTAACGTAGTTAGGCTATCAATACGAGGGCTGAGCCCTTGAAATATGGGCCTTTTTTTTAAAATGGCTTGGCTCAAATCGATTTTTTTTTTGTCCCGCTTTGATAGTACTAATTGCTAGAAACAAGATGGAGGATAGGAGTTGGAAATGTATAAGTTTCTGAGCATATTTTTGTTACTTAGGTTCCTGATTTCTTTTGTTTTAGCTAAGGTTGGAACTAATTTTTTAAAGCTAGAAATTTGGGCTTTAAAAAAAGGATATTTTTTTCAGTGTTTCAACTTCTTTTTGGAAAGCCTACCCAAACATTAATTAAATTTGATCGAAGTGCTTATTTTTAAAATAAAGTGATTTATAATTAAGAGGAAAAAAAGTACAACTGAAGGCAACCTAAATCCAATATATAGATATAGAAATACTTGGATGGTTGCTGGAGTCACTTTGACGGAATGAAAATGAGAAAGGTTTATCATTCTTATGTTTAGTTAAACATGAAAAATTATGAGAAAATAATTATAATATCTATGGATGTAAGAAATTATACAAGCATTATATAAATAAACATTGTTTAAAAAATTAAACGGACGTATTTTTTTTATTTCTCTTTGTTTTCTTAAAAGAACTATATAACCATAGCATTCTCAATTTTTGGTCACAAGAATATGATGAATATATATATATAGAAAAATATAATATTAAATAATTTTTTTTAGGTCTTAATAATATAATATGTGAAGTTTCAAATTTTTGTTTGATTGGTTTACTGCAATGGTATGCTCTTACTACCCGTTTCATTTGCATTCAGCTTATGAGAGGAACACAAAATTCCATCTCCAACTCCCTTCTCCCGCGTTTGCTTCGTTTGTGTTTAGTGAAAGATTTCAATTATTTTCTCTATATGTTTACAATGAGAGAAGTGGGGAGATTTATATTACAGAAAAGCAAATTCCTACAGCTAAGATCATATTGGCACAACATGGTGGATGCATCATGGAGGTATGGAGAGAGCATATGAACTTTAATCATGAAGGTACAGCTCACATGGAGGGTAGGAGAAATTATTTCAACACTCCCCCTCAAGTTGGTGCATAGATGTTCCACATGCCCAACTTGTCAAGTAACTTTAAGAATATTCAATTTGAAACTGCTTTGGTGAGAATGTCAGCCAGTTGATCTTCAGATCTAATTTTAGGTAGTTCCACAATTCTTTCATCTAGTTTCTCTTTAATGAAAAATCTGTCTATCTCAACATGTTTTGTACGATCATGTTGAACTGGATTATGGGCAATATCACATGCAGCTTTATTATCACAATATAGCTGAATTGGTTGTCTTGATGAGTAACCCAAATCTCGCAAGAGTCGTCTCAACCATAACACTTCACAAAGACCAAGTGCCATACTTCTAAATTCTGCTTCTGCACTTGAGCGAGCAATAACATTTTGTTTCTTGCTTCTCCATGTCACAAGATTACCTCCTACAAAGGTAAAATAGCCGGAGGTAGATCGTCTATCATCCACAGAACCAGCCCAATCAGCATCCGTATATGCTTCAATGATTTGAATTCTTGGTGAATAAAATTCCCTTTCCAGGGGCAGATTTTAGATACCTTAAGATTCGCATGACTGCATTCATATGTTGCTTTCCAGGATTGTGCATAAATTGGCTGATAATACTGAGGGCATAGGCTAGATCAGGTCTTGTATGAGTCAAGTACATCAATCTTCCAACAAGTCTTTGGTATCTTCCTTTATCAACTAGTATTTGATTAGGTTCAACACACAACTTTATACCTTCTTCCA
The DNA here is from genome assembly GCA_037074585.1 of Biancaea sappan. Lineage (NCBI taxonomy): Eukaryota > Viridiplantae > Streptophyta > Magnoliopsida > Fabales > Fabaceae > Biancaea > Biancaea sappan. The sequence continues at coordinate 46,787,841 of CM073496.1, read as the reverse complement.
AAGGAGTATCAACTGATTGGCATCCTGACATTCCAGCTTCCTGCAAAAGGTCTAAGGTATATTTCCTTTGAGATAGAAATATTCCTTTATTAGATCGAGATATTTCAATCCCAAGAAAATACTTTAGAGGCCCTAAATTTTTCATTTCAAATTCTCTAAATAAGTGATCTTGTAGGGCTTTTCTTTCTTCAGAATCATTTCCCGTAACCACTATGTCATCGACATAAACAATAAGAGCAGTAATCTTACCCTGTCGTTTTTTTAAGAACAGGGTATGATCTGAGTTGCTTTGCTTGTAGCCAAAAATTCTCATAGATTTCGTGAATCTTCCAAACCATGCCCTTGGAGATTGTTTCAATCCATATAATGACTTCTTTAGTTTGCACACTTTCTGTTTATGATTTTCTTGTCCCATACATCCAGGAGGAAGTTCCATGTAGATTTCTTCAGATAATTCTTCATGTAGAAATGCATTCTTTACATCATACTGGTGTAATGGCCAATCTAAGTTTGCAGCTAGAGATAGTAGAACACGAACAGTATTGATCTTGGCCACAGGTGCAAATGTTTCAGTGTAGTCGATCCCATAGGTTTGAGTGTATCCCTTTGCTACTAACCTTGCCTTGAAACGTTCAATTGCACCATCAGCTTTGTACTTTACGGTGTAAATCCATCGACATCCAACTGCTTTCTTTCCTGGGGGAAGATAAGCAAGTTCCCAAGTTTTATTCTTTTTGCAGGGATTTCATCTCTTCATCCATAGCATTTTTTCATCTGGGATCACTTAAAGCTTCCTGCACATTATTAGGAATAGATACACCAGATAATTGATTTACAAATGATATGTTTGATTCTGACAACTGATGGTTAGAGACATAATGACTCATGGGATATTTAGTTTTACTAGACAGATCTGGTTCATATGTGAGTTTAGGAATACCTCTAGTGTGGCGCTGTGGTAATTGTTTCTTGAATGGTTCAAGAACATCTTCAGGAAGCGATTGGCATGGTACATCAGATGATGGTAGCTCTATGTCTTCATCTTCTGGTAAATTTTCTTCAGGTATTATTGTCTGGTCATTACTTCTTTGATCTAATTCTCCTATCTCATTATTGGTTGGTTCAGCTTGCAAATTCTCACTATCCCCTTCAACATCCAAGAAAATAGTATGATAATCTAGAGTCTGAATTTCCATATGGTACTCCCCCTGAAATTCAGTCTTAGAATAATACATTGTAGATTCATGAAAAATAACATCCATTGTGATAAACATTTGTTGTGTCGGAGGATGATAACACCGATAACCTTTTTGATGAGGGGCATACCCAACAAAGACACATCGCAGTGCTCGAGGATGTAACTTGTTGCGTTGATGTTTATGGAGGTGTGCAAATACTACACATCCAAATACATGTGGAGGTAAATTTGGTACAGCTGGAGCAACAATCGAATCAATGAGGGCTTGAAAAGGGGTTTGAAAATTCAGAGTGCGAGATGGTACCCGATTAATGAGGTATGCTGCAGAATTAAGAGCTTCTCCCCAGTAGGATAGTGGCATATGAGCATCTATTAAAGAGGCCCGAACTACTTCCAATAAGTGTCTATTTTTTCTCTCTGCAACTCTATTTTGCTGTGGTGTGTTAGAACACGTAGTTTGATGAACTATCCCTTGTGCTTCCAAATATTTTAGAAATTCAGTGCTTTGATATTCACCTCCATTATCACTGCGAAGGACTTGTACCTTTGCTTTGTACTGAGTTTCAATCATTTTATGAAATTTTTGAAATAAAGAGTTTACTTCCCCTTTGTATTTCATCAAGCACAACCATGTCATTCTGGTACAATCATCAATGAAAGTTACAAACCAACGAGATCCACCCAAAGTTGGGACTTTAGATGGACCCCACACATCAGAATGTATAATCATAAAAGGAAGTGGACTTTTATTCAAACTTAAAGGGAATGAAGTTCGATGACTTTTTGCTAGTTCACAAACATCACAATGGAAGCTAGAAACATCAAAACTTCTAAATAAACTAGGAAATAGTCTTTTTAGATACCCAAAAGAAGCATGTCCCAGACGCTGATGCCATAACCAAATCTCTTTCCTCATGTTTTCCTCTTTCGATTGATTTACTACTAACGCCTTTGTAGAGCTGTCTACTAAATCCAAATAATATAGCTTTCCTTTCCTAGTACCATAGCCAATCGATTTCCTGGTCTGAATGTCCTTAAAAACACAAAATTCAGGCCAAAAAATTACAATGCAAGATAATGTTTTAGTGAGTTGAGAAACTAACAAAAGATTGTAATCTAATGATGGTACTACTAAAACAGAATCCAGATTCAAGTTATCAGTGAGTTGTAACGATCCTTCCCCCATAACTGGGGTGGTGTTACCATTGGCAGTGGAAACGATCTGTTGGGAGGAATGTTTAAGGAATGGTATTTGTCTAGAATCAAATATCATATGATCTGTAGCACCAGAATCAATTATCCATGTACTATTATAACAGATGCAGAAGTATTTAAAATCTTACCATAATCTATAGAGGTTACCAACGCAGAAGCTTTCTCAACAACATTATTCTCCTTTTTACTTTCGACAATGGCTGCAGTTGAGTTTTTCTTAGAGTCCTTTTTGCGATTAGGATCCCACCAATCAGGATACCCTATAATTTCAAAGCAACGACTTTTGGTATGACCAGTTTTGTTGCAGTGGGTACACTTGAGAGTTGATTTATCAATATTGGTAGCAGGTCTTGAAGTATTGGTTTTGGAGTTATCTTGCCATGTTGGAGTTCGCTGTCGGGCAATCATGGCTGAGATCCCATGATTATTTTGCTCTTCTTTTAATGTAGAATGATGCACTGCCTCTCTGTGTATTAATGCATAACATTCTTCTAAGCCAGGAATTAGATCTTTTCGTAGAATCTCTCCACGAATCTGCTCAAAACGGCTATCTAGTCCAGCAAGGAATATGTGGACTCGTTGCCTGTCAATGCTCCTTTGGTATGCCACAATATCATCGGGATCTTTCATAATTACCTTGTCGCGATGATCTAATTCGCGAAATATTTCAGTTAATGTACCATAATATTCGGAGAGTGACTTTCCACTTTGTTGAGCAGTAAAGGCCCTTTTATGGAGAGTGAAAATTTGTAATTCATCACTACCATCATAAAATGCTTGTGACAGTGCACTCCAAATTTCTCTTACAATGGATATGCGAAGATAGCGTTTCATAATCTCTGGCTGCATTGACATTAAGAGCCATCGCTTTACTTTCTGATTTTCAGCATACCATTTTTCATATGCTTCATCAGATTCTACAAGTGGTTTTTCCTTCCCTTGAATGTAAGAGAGTTTTTCTCTTTCAGCAATGTGCATTTCCATTAATTGTGACCAAGCGTCATAGTTTGATTCACTAAGAATTATGCCAGCATTAAAAACACCCTCAGACTGAACAATTACAGGAATAGATTTGGATCCAGAAGATTCAGTATATTTTTCACTCATTTTTTTTCTTCTTTTTTTTCTTTTTTTTTTTACCCCTTTTTTTACCCCTTTTTTTTCCTTTTTTTTTCTTTTTTTTTACTGTCAAGAGATAAATGGAATAAAGAAAAAAAAACTCTCAATACTTCATTATATATATATATATATATTTTAAAAGTTTTTTTAAAAAAATCTAAAAAGAAAAGAAAAATATGCACGAATAGGCCACGAACAAGGAACTATAATCTTCAAAAAAACTTGAATGACCAACCTGATACCACGAACAGGCCAAAAATGAAGAGACGATGCCGGCGAAGCAACCACCAGTGGCTAACTCATCTCCACGCGCCCTCACGCGCCGGCGAGTGGGACGGGAATAGGAAATTTTGATCGACGCGTGTGAGTCACACGCGCCGTTTCAGGTGACTGGACTCCTGGTTTCGACCGATATTATGGTGGGTCAGCTTCCTGTGGTGGACGTGAGACCTAGAAGTGACTCCACATAGGTGACCTTACATCCAGGGACTTAAACGAAAAATGGAGACCTTGCAACCAGAGGCTTTGATACCATGTTTACTGAAAGATTTCAATTATTTTCTCTATATGTTTACAATGAGAGAAGGGGGGAGATTTATATTACAGAAAAGCAAATTCCTACAGCTAAGATCATATTGGCACAACATGGTGGATGCATCATGGAAGTATGGAGAGAGCATATGAACTTTAATTATGAAGGTACAGCTCACATGGAGGGTAGGAGAAATTATTTCAACAGTTTGGCAGACCGAAATCTTTCTTTTCCTCCTCTTACTATTTTCCCTCATTAATTATATGACTTCTTCCTCCCAAATACTAGTGGAAACTCGGCTTTCCGGATGGAAAAGATGGCGGAGTTACCGATTTACCCTTGACATTGGAATGAAGTAACAATATGCAGACCTAGTTGTGCACCCAGCTCAATAACATGCAACTTGCACATAATTTGACCTTGGCAAAAGAAATCAAAACAGAAGGATTTTCATTCCCAGGAACTAGCCCCAAAATTGAAAAAAAAAATCAATTATAAAAAGGAAAGAAGGAGTGAGCGGTAATTTAGTAAAATTACCTTTCAAATTCCTTTTATTTTTATTTCAAAAATATATAACTAATAATATTTCTTCTCTCTCCTTTTTTTTTCTATCCCCAACCAAAACAATTTTTTTTTCTTTTTTTTTTCTCTCCTTTTGATTTCACTTTTTCTTTCTCTTCTTATTCTGTACTGCGAACCGAACAAAACATTAGTATGTGGGACGTGTGGCCTAGGGAGAAAGGAAAGCATAATGGACCTATAATTAAAAATAATAATAATAATACTAATAATGAGGGAAGCCCAACTAGGAATAGGCCTAACAGGATATTTAGTAAAATAATAAATAAGTTAGGAGTAATAATAGGATAAAGAGAAGCCAAAATAAATAAATAATAGAATAAGTACATCTATTAGATAATATTATTAGTGTAAATAAGGACATAATTGAATTGGGATTGATATAATTAAATAAAATAAAAGACTAAGTCAATCTTAGCTAAAAGATAAGTAACGAAATTAATTAATAAGATATCAAGTTATGATGAATATCACCATTAGATAAATAAGGACTAGATTAAATGAGTATAAACCTAACCTAGGAGAAGTTAAACTTAGAATTGGATAACTTATTAGGATTTTCTAAATCTATTCAAACCAACTAGTCAAGTAAATCTAACCAAATCTAATCTAATTAAATAAACAATATTATAATATATATTGGACCAACAAAACAAATAGGATAAACTAAAAGAATAACCAAATAATTGAATTAAATCTAACTAAACTATGAAATTAAAACAACCTTCGTATAATTATGTAGTCTAGGACACAATCCTACCTAATCCCAATTCAAACAAAAATAAATTAAATATATTAGATAAAGAAAGATTTCGTTACAGTAACGTATATTTGGATATCCTACATAATAACATATATCTTAATATCTAATACTTCAGCCACCACACCGCAAAGCACATACGCCACCGCCACCTCTTTCTCCCTCCCTATAATTGTACAATCGAGATTGTCATATAAACTGAAGGTTTTCATAATTGGATCAGTAATTAAATTAGAGTATTGATTTAAGAATCAACTAGTATTGTGACTCGTGCGATGCACGAGTTAACATAAATATCACTATTTTTGCTTATCAAATAAATAAATAAAAATAATTAAAATACATATAAACAAATACGTGCACAAAAATAATGAGGCATTCAAGCTATGTTAAAACACATATATTTTCAATTTATTAGATATAATTGCCTTAAAGATTGAATGTGAATAACATTAAATGAAAAGAAGAATAAAAATAAGGTATTAGATGAATTAATTTAGATAAATATACTAATGATAAAAAAAAAGTTGAAATAAAAGTTATTGACCTTTAATATATAGATTTGGAATAATTTTTTATATTTACGCTAGTAATGCTTGTCACTAGATTCTCTACTTGTCAAATATAAAATCTTTAATCCTTTTATACATTTTTTTTAGATGATAACGTAAAGTTGATCATAACTAAAAATAAGATTTACAAGATATAATTCAACTGAGGAAAGCAATTGCTTATGTTTATAGCAAAAACTCGGAAAAAGAATACACATGCTAAAACAATAATAACGAATAAAATATATAAAAAGAAATAGATGCAAAAATAATAAGTTATTGTAAAAAATATATATATAAAACAACTTTGATATGAAATATTAAAAGGAATTTGATGCCCAAGACCGCCTATTTACGAACAGTCACAGGCTAGCCCATAGGTCTAATCTCGTTTTGATACTACTATAAAGAGTAATATAAACTGATATCAATGTATTAATAATAAGAAAAAAATGAAATGAAATTCACTTGCCTCTCGAATAGAACTTTTAAATATTTTTGCAGGAACTAATTAGTAATAGATATAGATGATTGCGTAGAAAGTTGTCATGATATTTGAGTTGAGACATCACAATCCAATTTAAACCTACAATCATAAATGAAAAAAAAACCTTTCAAAAACATATATAATAATTAATATAGATAAGTAATAATAACTTATTAAGGATAAAATAACAATATTACTTTAAAACATAATCAAAACATTCTACCATATCAAGTTTGATAAATAGCCTTAAAGCATTCAAAGAATTTGATCTCTGTCATGACCCTAACATTTTAGAATATCATGTTATGTTATAACAAAAACTTATACCAATTTAAACTACAGAAAATAAAATTTATGAATTTAACTTGAAAAATCATTTTACTACATTGAACAACCACAATAGTTGGTCCATTAGTATCAGAGCCCATGTACGATGCAATCTAATTAGAAAATTTTTTTCATAGAGTACAAATCACTTATTGCACTAGAAAGATATAATTAATGTAGTTAATAAATATAAACAGTCAAAATAGATTACAAATTAAAAACATAGCTAATTTACTCTAGATCTTACAGTTCAATGTCCATCATTTTGTTCTTCGTGCTATTCTTGCATATATCTTCAATAATTCTGACAACAGTTAGCTTGCCAATGACATTTGTAAAATACATAAAAGGTGCACTAAACAATTGTGAGTTCATATTGTTGGAATAATTAATTGTATATGATAAAAATAATTGGTTTACAGAGAGGACACAAATCAATCAAATAATTCTGATCAACATGTTGAGATGAGATATCTGCAAACGAATAAAACTTAAAGTCATGCCCAGAATAGCAATGTCATCTTCAACTCGATAGGCTTTAATGAAGTATTGAAAATTTATCTTAAATGCATGGTGATACAATAATTATTACTGTCCTTACCAATAATGTTGAATTGTATAATAATGTACACACTATTTTTGAAAATAATGTGCTTGAACTTGTTAATAAAAGTCCGCTTGACAGATATATGAATGTCATATTCCTAAAAAAAAAGAATTGACAAAGAAAAAACTATATGAACCAAAAACTATGCCCAAATAACAAAAACAATAAAAATAAAAGACAGCGAAAACACTTGTAAATTTTGTAAAATCATCTCTGTACTATTAACTTTTTCAAGTGAGTTATATCTAAGCATTAAATACATGCGCATAATTTTGATTTTAATTTTTCAGTTTTCTCTTAGTGGACAAATCTCTTTGATGGTATCAAACCTATAGAGGATAACAGAAATACAAAAGAACGTAACCTTGAGTAATGAAAAATAGAATAGCACCAGGCAATATAAATTGATCTTACACATTTCCATGAAGCAACTATTTTGAGTATGAGAGCAGTGACGAAAACAGAGAGGGAGAGACTGGCTAGTTCATCCATGTATGAAGTAAGAGAGAGCAGAAAAGAAAATGAAGAGGTAGAGAGGGTGGGAGAGTGGAATAGCACCCAAATAGTGTTGGGAGCAAATAAAGATGCATGGATTGGGTAATGAAATGGTGCTATAATTACTGTATCAACTCTCAATTCATATTTGAACGATTGAGCAGTCAATGAGTGTAATTAATGCGGCTATTCAAATATAAAATCATATTGATTTATTTGTTTGAAATTTGCACAACCATTGCGTAATAATTATAGCAATTATATATATAGTAATTTATCTTAATTTTTTAAAAATTTATTTAATGTAATATGATTAATTTATTAAATTTATTAATTTACCTAATTTATTTATTTAAACTTATTCTATTATATCTAATTTAATGACATACAGACAATTCAAGTCCTATAGTAAAATTTACCCTAATTTATTCATTTAATTTATTTACATGAATATATTAAATGCTATGTCATGTAGTATTTATTATTAAATTATTATTTAATTATTATAGCCACCAAAAAAATTCATTTATATATATATATATATATATATTAATTTAATCATGACTAATTTAATTTATAATTAGTAATTTATATAATCTATCATTTAATATTTTGTTTTAATTTATTAATTTTAATATATGTAATTTAATGTGGTGTGATTAACAAATTAAATAATAAGAAGAATGAATTTAGTAATTTACATAATCAAATTCCAATTTGCATGACAGTTACAATTTTCATAGAATTTGCATTCATGAATTTTAGGAATATGCATTGATAGTGAAGCCCTAATTGCATTTAAGAAGGATTGCTTTACTATTTGAATTTAAATTTACCTTAATTTTACTTAATGCATCTAATGTAGTGATTAATAAGAATGAATTCAATAATTTACACAACCTATTCATTTAATATTTTATTTTAGTTTATTAATTTTAATATATGTAATTTAATGTGGTGTGATTAATAAGAACACTTTTTTTTCAAATTCATTTTAATGTAATTTTTTTAAATTTATTTGAATGCAAATACATAATTAAATTCCAATTTGCTTGATAGTTGCAATCTTCACATAATTTAAATTCAGAGATGCTAGGAATATGTATTAATAGTGGAGCCCTAATCACATTTCAAAAGGGTTACATTACCATTTGAATTTTAATTTATCCTAATTTTATTTAATGCATTTAATGTGGTGATTAATAAGAATAAATTTAGTAATTTATATAATCTATTCATTTAATTTAATATATGTAATTTAATGTGGTGTGATTAATAAGAACAATTTTTTTAAAATTCATTTTAATACAATTTTTCCAAATTCATGTAATTAATGTTTCATTTTAATTTATTAATTTTATTATATAGTATTTAATGACATTCATGTAATTAATACCCTATAATAGAATTGTTTTAGTCTATTATATAGATGATCAGATCAAGGTCAAATCGTAGTCGAACCAATAATAATTAAAAAAATAAAATATACATAAAAATAGTGAAATAACTATATAATTACATATCAACATATTATAATTTATATATATGAAATGTAAAATTAATTAAAAATAATATTTAATATTTAATTACACAAAAGGTGTTTTGACAAGATAACATATTCAAATAAATGTTTACAAATAACAATAAAAATAAACCAACTAAAAAAAATTATCATTTATCAGTCATTACTTTATCAATTCACTCTATAATTAGTTAGTCTTCAATTTCTTCAACACCTAATTAGAAAATTAAAAAAAAAAAGCAAAGTGACAAAAAAAAACCAAGAACCGGTCAAACTATAGACTCAGCTAGTTTCACCGGTTCAAAGCTGGTTGAACTGGTTTTCGGCCAGTTCAAATGTTCTTCAGTCTAAAAAGTCAAACGGACCAGTCCGATGGCCAATTCCCAGTCCATTTGATCAAACTAGCTGGTCCATTTATGAAAACACTCGAATTTGGGTTTGGTTGAGAGGTAGTGGGTTTAAATCCTTTTCTCTACCACCATAATATCTCTCCTTTAGTCATCAACAAAACCCTTGTCGCCTCCCTCCCTACATTTGGCTATCACTCTCCAAGAACCATAACTAGTAGCTACGCCTCCCTCTCTCAAATAACTCACATAGCCTACAATTTTCACAAGGATTCAAGGATTAAAAAAAAATACTTGAAGGAACTGTTAGGATTATTTTACATAATCACAAACCAAACAGATAGATTCATAAAAAAAATTCAAATGCGGAAAATTTCTTAAATTTAAAATCTATTGTTTGTAAATTGTGATAAGTAATAAGAACACAAAAGAAACAATATAGAAAGCGTACCTTAATTCATCGTTAACCCAAACACAAATCGAATGATGGTAGGCTCTTCTAGAAATATATGATGTTGGCTCTCTCACACTTTTCTCTGATGAAAAAATACAAATGAACCATATGTTCTAAAAGTGAGACCAACCTTTATAACTTAGAGAACCACTACTCATATCTATTTATCCATGGGTCGACCCACGAGACGACCCACAGGTCGACTCATAGATTGATCCCTTTTATAATAACACCTCATCACTGTTATTATTTAGGGTCGAACATCTACACATTTAATATTTTTACTAACACTTCAAACCAAATAAAATATATATCAAATAGGTCCCTGAATACAAATTAATGAAGATTTTATAATGGACATAAATAAGATAGCATTAATATACATGTCCCAAAAATATGTTGACATATACAATAATTAATATGTCAGTCCACACAAATATTTATTAGTGTTAATAGTTACTTATAAAATAAATAATAAATATATATAATATATAAAAATAACGCCAACAAAGCTCCTACCTGGATGACATATGATTCTAAAATTGTATATTCACATATCATACATATATATAAACTCAAAATGTGCACATTCTGCTATCTAACAGATATATCACAAATAATCTCGTCCATTAACTATATCAGCACAGAACCAAAGAGGCTTTCGTAACCAATTGAATTGAAACTAAACCCAATAATGATCACAGTACTAATATAGCTAACGACATAGATCAAGCCTAGATGTGCAGCATAGAAATTACATATCTAGGATCTTTATACATGCCTATTTCCAACTGGTTCCTATACTTTCTCTACTTTATACTAGGCAACAGTTGCTAAACCGTATTGAAAATGCACAACACATATGTCCATAGTTCACACACACACAAACACAAAATTATATATGAATAAATATACAATCATATATATAACTCAAATGTCACAAAATAAATACACTGACCAAGTACAAAGGAAATATATAACACATACTCAAATATCTAAAGGTTTGACCACACCCATATGAGCCATATGCTCATAGAAAACTCTAGGTAGTAAACCTTTAGTCAGTGGATTCGTAATCAAATTATCAGTACTAATATGCTCTACAAACACTATATGACTTTGAACCCTCTCTCTAACAATCAGAAATTTAATGTCTATGTAGTTCGACCTAGATGAACTCTGATTGTTCTTAATGAACAATTTGGTAGTTCTACTGTCACAGTACAATCTCAAAGACCTCTCAACGTCCTCAACTATCTGTAAAGCTGTAATGAAGTTCCTCAACCAAACCACCTGGTTAGATGCCTGATACCAGGCTATGAACTCAGCCTCCGTGGTTGAAGAAGCTACAAGTGTCTGTTTGACACTTTTTCAAGAAATAGCTTCTTCAGCTAACATGAAAATGTAGCCTGATGTAGATCCCCTTAAATCTACGCATCTAATAAAATCAGCATCGGTGTATCCCATGACCTCAAGTCGATCCGACCTTCGATAGGTGAGCATGTAGTCCTTCATCCTCTGAAGGTATCCCATAACCCTATTTGTTGCCTTCCAGTGAGCCATACGAGGGTTACTCTAGTATCTACCTAACATTCTCATAATGTACGCCAATTCTGGACTCATACACACTTGTGCATATATGAGACTACCCACAACTAAAGCATATAAGATTTTTTCCATTTCCCTCATCTCAATGTCCAATTTAGGACATTGAATCAAGTTAAATCTATCACATCTGGCTATGGATGTATCACCCGGTGCAAAATCCTACGTGCCAAAACGGCTCAAGACTTTCTCAATATATGTCTTTTGCGATAAACCCAAAGTCTGTCTGGTATGATCCTTATGGATTTGAATCTCCAGAACAAAAGATGCCTCACTAAGATCCTTCATCTCAAATTTGGTAGAAAGAAAGGATTTGTTTTCATATAAAAAAAAGACATATCATTACTAGCTAATAGTATGTCATCAACATACAAAACTAGTATTACAAACTTACTCCCACTCATCTAAGGTATATGCACTGATCAACCAGATTCTCTCGGAACCCGAAAGATGAAATCACCTCATCAAATTTCTGGTACTACTGTCGGAATGCCTGTTTAAGACCATAAATGGACCTTTTTAGCTTACATACAAGGTACTTTGAATCTTTCGATTCAAAGTCTTCAGGCTGCACCATGTATATTGTTTCTTCAATGTCACTATTGAGAAACGTTGTTTTCACGTCTATTTGATGTAGCTCTAAATCATAATGAGCTACAAGTGCCATAATGACTCTAAAGGAATCATTTGTCGAAAATGTAAAGAAAGTTTCCTTAAAGTTAATGTCTTCTTTTTGGGTGAAATCCTTGGCAATAAAACGAGCTTTATATCTTTTGATATTACCACTCGAGTCCCTTTTGGTTTTAAATATCCATTTACAACCAATCGGTCTCACACCATGTAGTAATTCTACTAAATCCCATACCTCATTGTCAGTCATAGATTTCATCTCATCCCTCATGGCATCGATCCACTATTGAGAGTTACTACATGACATAGCCTCCCTGCAAGTGACTGGATCATCTTGTATGCTTATGTCAAAATCATGCTCTTGTAAGAAAATGATATAGTCGCTTGATATAACACTCTTCTTCTCTCTAGTGGATCTCCTCAAAGGCATTTCCACTTGAGGTTATGGCTATTTTTCATGTTCAGGAAAATGAATCTCTTGAATATGAGTGATATCTGTATCAACTGTGTTCTCTATAGGTTCCTCATTCATGAGTATAACCATATGAGATAATGTTACCTTATCAGATGTTCTCATGACCATAGTAGGAATACTAGTGTATTCGTCTTCAAACACAATTTCTCTAAATTGATCACTCATACTGTGACCAACATCCTCAATAAATTTGACATTTTCAGTCTCAATTAAGGACCTGGTAGAAGGGTTATAAAACTTGAAACCCTTTAATCTTTCAAGATAACCCACAAAGAAGCAGCTAACAATCCTTGAGTCTGGCTTTTTCTCATTAGGCTTATACGGCCTAACTTCAACTGGATAACCCCAGACATAAAAGTGCCTAACATTAGGCTTTTTGCTTGTCCACAACTTATATAAGGTATTCTGTACTACTTTACTCGGTACCTTGTTAAACATATACACCGCAGTCTTAAGATTCTTATCCGAAAGTGACTATAGTAGATAAGAATGACTTATCATACTTCTCACCATATCTTTAAGTATACAATTGTGCCGTTCAGCTGCACCATTTTGACTTGGAGTCTCCGACATGGTATACTGTGACATAATCCCACAATTAGCGAAGAATTTAGCAAAAGGCCCTGGACATTGTTCCCCTGATCCATCATATCTGCCATAAAATTCACCTCCACGGTCTGATCTAATTACCTTAATTTTCTTGCCTAGTTGATTTTCAACTTTAGCTTTAAAAATTTTAAACAAGTCAAATGATTGAGATTTCTCATGTAACAGGTATATATAACCATATCTAGAGTAATCATCTATAAAGTTGATAAAATATAGTTGCCTATTCCAAAAAGTTGTAGGGAACGGACCACATATATCAGTATGAATCAACTCTAGATTCTCACTAGCTCTAGCAGCACCTGCTAACTTAACTTTTATCATTTTGCACTTAATGTATTTAATTCAAATATCCATATTTTTGATATTGGATACTTGTAAAATGCTATCTGATATAAGTTTTTGCATTCTCTATCTAGAGATATGTCCTAAACGCTTATGCCATAGATTAGCAGAACTTTCATCAGCTAACTACGTTTAGTACCAATATTCACAAAATGCATATTTTCAAAGCTATCAAATTTAACATAATTTAAACAATATAGATTATCAATCAATGAACTAGAAGCAATTAATTCAGAATTTAAGAACACACTGGATATTTCATTACCAAATGAATAAGTATACCCAAATTTGTCCAAACAAGAAACAGAAATTAAATTACATATAAAAGACGATACAATAAAAGTATTCTGTAATTCTAAATAACGTTCATTCCCTAATGATAATCTAGATATACCAATAGCTTTCACAGCAGGTGTAACATGCCAATTTATTACTGATTAAATATTTAATATTTTTAATAATTATGCGAGATTATTACTAAATGTTAGGTATTCAATATTGAGAATGAATTAAACTGTCAGAATTTCTTCTGCTGCAATTCGTCTCTTGCTGTCAGAAAAAAATCGAGAAAAGAAAGGAAACTGTTTTTGTGTTTTTCATTGCCCAAACCACAATGTGAATAATGGCTTGGATTACATTGTGTAAAAATATGAAATGTGGCATATTGTTTTAATGCCATGTGGCTAGTCTAAAACCATGTAAAATGAATGGTTGAAAAGCTTTCAAGGTGGCCTCATTTTGTACCATATAAAATGAGTGATAGAAAAGCTCTCAAAGTGGCTTCATTTGCAACCATACAAATGTGTGGCTAAAAATTGAAGAAGAATCAAAGTCAGATTTGGACACCTCTGAAGAAGAAGCAAAATTAGTTTTAACTTCTAGAAGGAGGAAGCAAATTTGGTCTTGAAAAATAACCAAAGTCAAATTTGGACACCTCAGAGGAAGAAGCAAATTTGGTTTTGACTTCTAGAAGGAGGAAGCAAATTTGGTCTTGACTTCTTTCAAAAGGACAAAGAGGAAGAGGAAGCAAAATTGATTTTTATTTTCCATCACAAACTCTATAAATAAAGCTCCCCCCTTAAACATAAGGAAGTGTGACAAAAACAAGAGTGGATGTGAGCAAATGTGTGATCTTTATGAGCTTTGGGTTATTAAAGCCAAGCTTAGGCTCTTAGAGTGAGGTATAGCTTGAGTTAACTCTTGAGGCCTTTTTGTGAGTGAGCCAAGTTTTGCAAGACAAAAACGTGTTCTTCCTTGAGAGACCAGTGCAATCTTCCTTTAAGTTCACGCGATATCTCGAAATTCGTGAAACGACTTTCAAGACAGATTGAATAGCTATTTGAGCTAAAAAGTTAGACTACAAAGTCCAGGTAGCTTAGCAATTCATAAAAGTTTGTTTTACTACCTGAACATTTTATGTCCATGAAGTTTTATTTAAAGTAAAATATGTTTTTCATGATGAAATTAGCATGATATCAGCTTGGAAGTTTACTTCCATGTTCAGCTTGGGAGCTCTGCTTACATGTCAGCTTGGAAATTCTATTTCCATATCAGCTTGGAAATTATATTTCCATGTTTTAGCTTGGAATCTTTCTAGCTTGAGTTAAAGGACTGTAGTAGCCTCTCTCATGTTCAGCTTGGAAAAAGCAGTTCTGCAGACTATCTTTTCCATGTCGTTGAGTGTGCCACCAACTATTCTTAATTACACGGTTTATTTATATATCAACTTGCTAATTTTTCATCAACTTATTGCACTGAACTGAGAATTTATATTACATGGACTGATTTTCTGATATAAGTGCTTTTATGACTGAAATGGTATATTTATAAATGTTTATAAAATTATACTAGCTACTGAGATACCATCATCTCACCTTTTTTGTGCTTTTCCAACTAACCATTTCAGGGGCTGAGTATAAGGGGAAAGGTGTAAAGATTGATTGAACACTTTAAGAGCACTCAAGTTCATTAAGTATTGGAATTATAGATCTTTTAAAGTTTAGAAGTCAAATTACTATGTACGGCATATTTGTAATTTATTTTGAACGAATGTAAAATTATCTTATGTTTAGAATTTGAAATATTATGTATGTGGTGCGTATAATTTATAGCACATATAAAATTTCAGCAAGTATACTGGGTCGCAACAAGTAATAAAGTGATAAGTAGAGTATCGTCCCACAGAGATTGAGGTATCAAATAAAATTCAATTAGGCTAAGTGAAATGCTATTAAGACTTATGAAGGAAATTTCAGAAATTACACAAAAAAGGGGGGTGATGATTGAAACAACACAATATAAATAACTGAAATTTAAATAACTAGATAGAAAACAAAACAGAGAAAAGATGTGGATTGGTCACAAATTCCATGGAATTGTACATCATCATCCTTTCCTTTGAATATTCTTGGCTAATTCTATTATGTAATCTTCAATCTAAAATTCTTAGAAAGTCTTCTAAGACTGAATTATATTAAAATTATAGTTAGGAAGATCTTCACTAATCTATAACTCAAATATAATCCGATCAAGTCCTAATCACATCAATGCTCCGCAATCGCATATGACATGTTATCTCTTGTCATACTCATTACAAATACATAGCAATCGCATGCATGTATAAATAACAAGCTTCATAGGACAATAAATAAAATAGAACTTTGGCCAAGAAAATACACATTGGTCCAAATGAATTAAAGTACAATTTCCATTTCATCAAATGACCGACTACACAAGAAAATGAGATTGATTTCGTTGGTCTAATCCGATTAATTCATAGACAAATTAATCTTTGAATCATTGAAGAACAATTCAATTAAATTACAATCCATTTAATGTTGGCCAATTTTCTAAAATATGATTGAATCCAAAACTTTGAAATTACAATCTAACTTAACCAAAATAATTGACTAAAATCTTAGATCAACCATTCAATTAAGTTATGAAGCTCAAGAAAATTATTCAAGCCACATAAATAAAACTATCTATATCTAGATAATCTAATTTATGGTGAAAATTACAAGGTCAAGCTCAATATTCAACTAAATCTAGCATAGACATCAAAATCCCAAACTCATTGAAGGTTAATCAAACATTCAAGAGGAAGAATAATCGGTAAAATCCATTCCATTAAACAAAAGTGCATTAAAATCGAAATTGTTCAGCAATAAAATATCATAGAACCAAACTACATCAATCTTTAAACTCAGAAATTACATGGAAGATAAGGAGAACATGACAGATAACAGAAAATACAGCAAAAATCTAAAAAACTATGAAGGAAAATGGAAGAAAATGGAAGAAGGAGAGCCATTCCCAAGTGGGAAGGCTTCCTTTCCCTCAAACCAAGCTAGAGAGTTGCCTCTGTGTTGCTCCCAGCCACTGCTGCTCTAGGAAAGCAGAAAAATGGTGCTAGGACTTCACATCAAAAAAATGACTTAGCTTGCTCAATAAATTTCGGTTTTGTAAATATAAAACTGATCTAACACATGCCTAAAGGGATATTCTGCCCTAGATGCCTCCTTGGATGCTTCTTCCATGATGTGGCAGCACTTTGACAGCAAAACAGCAGCAGAAAGACAACAAACAGCAACAGAACAGCATGGCAAACAGCAGCAGAACAGCAGCAGAAAAGTATGGCAGAAAACATGAAAAATAGAGGTGCATAATTAATATTTCAGCCATACTTTTCTGACCTACGAAAATTAATATTTCTGCCCATAAATTCTGACTACATGGCATTGAATAAGAGTTCAAATGGGCCCCACATCCAGTACAACCTAGTCAGCATCTGCATCACCTAAAAAGTGCCACATTAGCATCCAAATCAGCATCTTTGTCCATGTCAGCACTTTTCTCTCCAAAATTAAAATTTGTAGGAATTAAATTGAGCATTTTATAATTCAAGTTCTAAAAATATAAAATTGAGACACATTCAATCCATAAATAGTTTATACCCAATAAATTCTGAAACAAAATAAAATTAGAGAATTGACAAAATTAAAGAGGCAAAAAGTACTAAAATAGGGACTAAAATAAATGGAAAAAGCATGTTATCAAATCCCCCACACTAGGCCTTTTGCACTCCTGGGCAAAATCAATTAAATTCAACAAAGACAACCAAAGAACACAACAAGCAAAGTGTAGAAAATATACAATAATGAAATAATTAAAATTTGGAAAGATTTAACGCTAGGAAAAATTAATCTTTATTTTCTTAAAAAAATTGCAAGCTTCATGGCAATTGTTTTGATAAGAATGAATTTAAGTAACAATCTCCTCACAGGGCAAGGTGTTTATCCTCTACTCTCTCAAGTGTTTAAGATGGAATCACTCAAAATCATCCTCTCACAAATTTACTACCATAAGCTTGTCAAGAATCTAAATCTCCACTACTTGAATCCAATACATACTTGAATCAAAAGGACTTTACAAGGTTGTAACGTGGGTAGGAAAAATAGTGGGAAACAAAAGGGAAAGATTGAACAATGAAACAAAGTATGGTAACAACTCAAGAAAATGAAGAGTATTTACAAGTGAAATATAAGAGATTGAGTATAAATAAATTTTGGGTCTCAATGTTCTACCTGCTCCTCTTTTTCATCATTTTCTTTTTTTTTTCAATTTTTTTTTATTCTTTCTTCCCCTTTTTTTTCTTCTTGATTGGCCAATCATTTTCTTTTGCTTGAGAGGAAGTAGAAGGAATATAGTTCAAAACACCCCAAAATTCACAAGATTTTTCAGCACATCAATCCCTTAAAAGAATTTAAAATACTCCTCACATCTTAAGTTGGAAGAGAAAGAAAAAAAAATATATTTTTGTATGAAGAAAAAGTGGTGGAAAAACGCAAGAAAGAAAATGGTTAGGGCACAAAATGACATACAATGGGAACAACGTATGGAAGGCTATTTGGTTAAAAGTGGTTACAAGAAACAAATTCCTAAATCATTTCCAAGTATGTACAAGATATGTAGCCTCAATCAAAGATTCAAGACAAGTTCTAGAGTGACAATCCATGATAGAGAACATACAACAAGAAGAATAGCATTTTTCACTTAGGCTCAAATCCTCACAGCTAAGACTATTACTACAAATACATTAAAGTCAACATCATTGCCATTTAACTTGAATTCCTTAGAGAAATAAGACTAAATTCTCTTCATGCTAAATCAATCTACACTTTAGCTATCTCATCATGCATATTTCCACACCAAAACTCCATCAAAAATTTAAAAAGTGAGCATCAAATTCGAACAAAACAGAGCAGCAAAATTCTGCAGTGCAGAATTTCTGGCGACACAGCTTTACCGACATAGAACGACCCCAAAATGGATGCGAATCACTCCAAATAAAATTCTACAACTAGAAGACATATAAAGGTTTAAAAGCATGTAAAGAAAGTGGCAAAAACCATAGCCAAACAGTACAGAATATTCATGCAAGATGACTCAAAGTTCTGCCAAAACAGAGAAAACAGAGAAAAAAATGGACAACAGAAAAAGACTAAAACAAAATTAAAATTACGAAAGAAATACAACAACAAAATTAAAAAGAGAAAGATTAGAAAAACTTGGGTTGCCTCCCAAGAGCGCTTGGTTTAAAGTCCTTAGCTAGACTTTATTTGGTGTCTACGCTTAGCGTCGCTTCTTCTTTGTTTTCCTTACTTTCTCTTTGATTTTTTTTATTTATTCGTCAAGGAAAATGATCAAGTACCTCACACACAACAAAGAGAAATAACATGAGAGATATATCAAATAAGCAAGGTAACAAGAAGAAATGAAACTAATAAAGACACTTGAAAAGCTAAAAACACTTGAAATTGTAAAAACTAAAACAAGAAAAGACAATGTCTAAAATAACATCACTTTGGCTTAAAAGAAAAATCAATTTGACAACCATCAATCCCCGGCAACGGCGCCAAAAACTTGGTGCGTATAATTTATAGCACATATAAAATTCCAGCAAGTATACTGGGTCACAACAAGTAATAAAGTGATAAGTAGAGTATCGTCCCACAGAGATTGAGGTATCAAATAAAATTCAATTAGGCTAAGTGAAATGCTATTAAGACTTATGAAGGAAATTTCAGAAATTACAAAAAAAAATGGGGGGTGATGATTGAAACAACACAATATAAATAACTGAAATTTAAATAACTAGATAGAAAACAAAACAGAGAAAAGATGTGGATTGGTCACAAATTCCATGGAATTGTACATCATCATCCTTTCCTTTGAATATTCTTGGCTAATTCTATTATGTAATCTTCAATTTAAAATTCTTAGAAAGTCTTCTAAGACTGAATTATATTAAATTATAGTTAGGAAGATCTTCACTAATCTATAATTCAAATATAATCCGATCAAGTCCTAATCACATCAATGCCCCGCAATCGCATATGACATGTTATCTCTTGTCCTACTCATTACAAATACATAGCAATCGCATGCATGTATAAATAACAAGCTTCATAGGACAATAAATAAAATAGAACTTTGGCCAAGAAAATACTCATTGGTCCAAATGAATTAAAGTACAATTTCCATTTCATCAAATGACCGACTACACAAAAAAATGAGATTGATTTTGTTGGTCTAATCCGATTAATTCATAGACAAATTAATCTTTGAATCATTGAAGAACAATTCAATTAAATTACAATCCATTTAATGTTGGCCAATTTTCTAAAATATGATTGAATCCAAAACTTTGAAATTACAATCTAACTTAACCAAAATAATTGACTAAAATCTTAGATCAACCATTCAATTAAGTTATGAAGCTCAAGAAAATTATTCAAGCCACATAAATAAAACTATCTATATCTAGATAATCTAATTTATGGTGGAAATTACAAGGTTAAGCTCAATATTCAACTAAATCTAGCATAGACATCAAAATCCCAAACTCATTGAAGGTTAATCAAACATTCAAGAGGAAGAATAATCGGTAAAATCCATTCCATTAAACGAAAGTGCATTAAAATCGAAGTTGTTCAGCAATAAAACATCATAGAACCAAACTACATCAATCTTTAAACTCAGAAATTACATGGAAGATAAGGAGAACATGACAGATAACAGAAAATACAGCAGAAATCTAAAAAACTATGAAGGAAAATGGAAGAAAATGGAAGAAGGAGAGCCATTCCCAAGTGGGAAGGCTTCCTTTCCCTCAAACCAAGCTAGAGAGTTGCCTCTGTGTTGCTCCCAGCCACTGCTGCTCTGGGAAAGCAGAAAAATGGTGCTAGGACTTCACATCAGAAAAATGACTTAGCTTGCTCAATAAATTTCGGTTTTGCAAATATAAAATTGATCTAACACATGCCTAAAGGGATATTCTGCCCTAGATGCCTCCTTGGATGATTCTTCCATGATGTGGCAGCACTTTGACAGTAAAACAGCAGCAGAAAGACAACAAACAGCAGCAGAACAGCATGGTAAACAGCAGCAGAACAGCAGCAGAAAAGTATGGCAAAAAACATGAAAAATAGAGGTGCATAATTAATATTTCAGCCATACTTTTCTGACCTACGAAAATTAATATTTCTGCCCATAAATTCTGACTACATTGCATTGAATAAGAGTTCAAATGGGCCCCACATCCAGCACAACCTAGTCAGCATCTGCATCACCTAAAAAGTGCCACATTAGCATCCAAATCAACATCTTTGTCCATGTCAGCACTTTTCTCTCCAAAATTAAAATTTGTAGGAATTAAATTGAGCATTTTATAATTCAAGTTCTAAAAATATAAAATTGAGACACATTCAATTTATAAATAGTTTATACCCAATAAATTCCAAAACATAATAAAATTAGAGAATTGACAAAATTAAAGAGGCAAAAAGGACTAAAATAGGGACTAAAATAAATGGAAAAAGCATGTTATTAGTATGACAAAATTATGATTTGTACTGAGAACAATTGTAGAATGTTCTTTTTGAAAGTACAAGTATTTAGCATTAGAATTTTAAAAAAAAATAAAATAAAAATTCAAATTTTAGTATAGTAAAATAAAGACGTTACAGCAGGTCGATTGCCATTGCCTACATAGATGTATCTTTCACCATCAATTGACCTTCAACTGGTTACACAATCCTGCAAAGAAATATTAATGTAAGTAGCAACACTCGAATCTACCCACCAAGTATCATGGGATATTAAAGCTAAATTAACTTTAGAACTGACAAAGTTAAGATGCACACCCTTTTTGTCCAACCATGCAGTGTACTTGGTGCAATCTTTCTTAAGATGTCCAGCCTTCTTGCAAAAGAAACAAATTATACCCACATCTTGTTTCTTCTTGTCCTGTTGTTGAAACACCCTAAGTATTGCATTGTCCTTCTCATTCAACCTCTTCCTTGTAGTAGAAGAAGTCTTATTACCAGAAGAAGTTGCTAAGTGAGCACTCTAGACCTTGTCATGCTTGACTCTTCCCTCCTCTTGCACATATTGAGCAATAAGCTCATTCAATGTCCATTTTTCCTTTTGAGTATTATAGGAAATCTTGAACTGACTAAACTGAGGAGGTAGAGAAATCAAAACCAAGTGCACGAGTATGTTATCAGACAACTCTAACTTAATTGCCCCTTTAGCTTCGTGACAAGGTGAGACATCTCCATGATGTACTCCCAATGTTTCATTTTCCTTTATATCTCATTGAAACCAACTTAGTCAAGATAGTGCTAGTTTCTACTTTTTCGTTTGGTCGAATCAGTCTGAGATCTCTTTAAGGAAACTCTTAGCATCCTTCTCTTCCTAAATCCCACCACGAATAGATTCAAGAATGATGTGTTGCATGATCTGTAGACTCATGCAATTTGAATGTTTCCATTTCTCAAATACAGTCTTTTGATCAACAGTATTACTACTAGTTAAGGCTACTGGGCATTCAACCCTGAATGCATGGTGAAGATCCATACAACCGAGCATAATCATAACATGCTTCTTCCATCTTTTAAAAGTAGTCCTATTCAGCATAGAGATATTTTGCATGTTGGTAGAAATAACAGATACTGCATACAACAGAAAACAACCAAACCAATATATATAGTCTTAAACATGTGAAACACAAGATAACTCTATTTAATAAATTAGAGATATAACACAAAATTCACATGTTCACATAAGGTTTTAATCATTTTAAACATGCCTAGTACATCACCACCTATTAGTCTTTGGACAGAATAAATGTATATTGGTGGCACTCTCTACACAAATATAGTTAATTAATGTAAAAATCTCACACTTACTTAACACATCCCTTCCTTTAGGTCGACACATATCCAGTAAGTTTCTCAAATAAGTCATACAATGATTAACTAACTTAAGCCTGGCCAACTAAATTCCTTTGGGATATTTAACATGCATAGGCTTTTACATAGTTTTCTTGTCAAAACTAAACCAACTTTGCCTAAATTAGCTACTTTGGTAGCCATATAGTTTACATTAACCTAATTCTAACAAGAAAACATAAATTAAATTGATTAGAATTCATGAGAAAAACCATATGATGTGATATGAAATTTAAAAAAAAAAATTCAGTTAATGGTCAACGGTCAACACATGATCAACGGTCAACAGGTCAACATATAAATAGTAATCGTGATCCAAAATGACGGATGAACAGTAATGTCACCCAAAATATCGGAATTCTGGTGGTTACTATTTCAAAATTTTGGATTTCTCTTTTTTTTATGAACAATAACTGCACAAAAATTTCTGGAAAAATTAATACATGAAGTTTCCTTCAAATATTTTTCAAAAATTACTAAATGTTTTTCAATGTTCTTGACCCAAAAAATTCCAAAATCACATCCCAAAATTATTTTTATGAATTCTAACTTAAATTTATTAAAAGGATTGATTAAAACCATTAAATAAACGGTGAAAATAACCCAAAAATATCTAAAATGAGATTTAATTAAGAAATCCTAATTTTTAGGGTTCATCTAAAAAAATCCCTAATTTTCACAAATTTTCAAAATCTGACTTATTCGTTTCAAAATTTATGAAATAAGATGCGAAAATAAAGTTTAATTAGGGAATTAACACAAAGGAACCCTAAAACTTCCTAATTTTTACAAAATCGAAATTTTAAACATATAGGGTTTTTCACAAAAATTTCAATTTATGAACCCAAATTCGACTTTGAAACAAAAAATGGTCCTTATTACTGACTTTGATAACAATTGTTAGGATTATTTTACATAAAGTTTAATTAGGGAATTAACAAAAAATAGTCCTGATTTATTCCTGGCCTTGATATCAATTGTTAGGAATATTTTACATAATCACAAACTAAGCAGATAGCTTTATAGAAAACTCAAATGCAAAAAATTTCTTAAATCTATAATCTATTGTTTGTAGATCGTAATAAGTAATAAGAACACAAAAGAAACAATATAGAGAGTGTACTTTAATTCATCGTTAACCCGAACACGAATAGAAGGAGGGTAGGCTCTTCTAGGAAGATATGATGTTGGCTTTCTCTCACTTTTCTCTGATGAAAAAATACAAATGAACAGTATGTTCTAAAAGTGAGACCAACCCATATAACCCAGAGAAACACAACTCATATTCATCTATCCATGGGTTAACCCACGGGTCGACTCATTGATTGACCCTTTTTATAATAATACCCTATCACTGTTATTATTTAGGGTTGCGAATCACACATTTAATATTTTCACTAACACCCTAGAATAAATAACATATATATCAAATAGGTCCCTGAACACAAATTAATGAAGATTTTATAATGGACCTAATTAAAATAGCATTAATATATATGCCTCCAAAAAAATGTTGACATATACAATAATTAATATGTCAGTCCACACAAATATTTATTAGTGTTAATAGTTATTTATAAAATAAATAATAAATATATATAATATATAAAAATAACGCCAATAAGAACATCCCTTTCAACAATACAGAGCAAAAAAGGTAAGTAGAACAATATATACTTTTCTCCGGTTAATTTTCTAAATTTCAAAAGATAAAAGGAGAATATATTCTAATTCTACTCCTACACTTAATTCTTAAAACAACAAGGTGATCATAATATTTGTCATTCTAAGAATTTCGTTGGAATACGATAAAGGCTAAGCAAGGAATCTGGGTGAGTGGTTTTGACGATTCCCTAACCTTACCTTAGCTTTGTAAATTAGATATATTATGTAGATATGTTATGTTGACAGAAAACATAGTGACAACATAGGGACAGATGAATGATTGATGTTTGTATGTGAATACGGAATAATATTGCATTGCATCACATATTGACTGTTGGGTTTAGCGAGGATTCCATGTACAATCTTCCCGATAAGGGAACTTGCATGCATAATAATTGTATTGCGATTATTGAATGTGTGATGATTGATTTGTACTATTGGTGTCATATCCCAAAAATTGGACATGTAAATTAAACATATATTACCTAGGATATACCTGTGTGGTATCCCTAAATCTCCTTGAATATTCGTAGTATTCACAATTATATAAAACATAACTTTTTTTAAGATATTTTACATACATACTTAGAAATATTCAACATTCATACATTACAATCTCATAAGCCTAGGTGACCTACTAGATTACAGAGCATTTCCTAATCCTTACCAAATCTATATCTATTTGTTCATCAGACAAAAATGAAGTATAACCTTATAAATCCTCCTCCTCAACCACTGTATCTAAAAAGATAATCATAGAGAGTGAGTTAATCAAAACACAGTGAGTAAACAACTGTGCATAAAAATATTACAAGCACAAATATCACATTGTTAATTTAATCAAAAGATATCAATTAATTCAATACATTTAATATATTTATATGTATCAACACCAGCGTTTTATGTCAATTTTGAAAGTCCTGTGAGCTTACGTTCTCACAACCATATTGAGCCAAAATCGTTGGTATTCAATAGGTTTACGCTCTTTTATTTTAAAAAACCTGTAAGCTTACGTTCTCACAACAATATTAAGCCTAAAAATTTGTTAGTGCTCAATAGGTTTACACTCCCCAATGTTCATCCTTAGGAATATTTATCCATGGATTTACTAATTGTATATTCAGATCTGTTTAGTGATCAATTCCTCATCTTATTTAAGTCTGTTGGGTGATCAATCTCTTAACTTATTCAAGTTTATTGGGTGATCAATCCCTCACCTTATTCATGTATCAAACATAATTATAATCATGACATATAATCATATTCTCACAAAATGTTCAATTTATTCAAGGAACTACCACATCTAGTTATTTAGTCAACTAGATAAATTAATTCACATAAGGTAATAAAATAATTCTCAATGATATTCTGATTTTTCTCAACTTGACCATATACTGGTAATCTTCTCAATTTCAAAAATAATGCAAATGAGATTTATATTGTACTTTGACTAATTTAGTAAATTAATTTTGCAAGGTTACTCACTCACCTTGACGTTGCCCAATTTTACCTTGAACTTTTCTCGAAGATGTGTAAGATGATAAAAGGTAATTTTATTTATTCCAATCTAGCCACAACATCTCAAAATATGTGGAAGATGCATCAAAGAATCCATCCCAATAAAATAATCATGCAAAAATATGTCAAGGTCAAAAAATAGGAAAATTTCCTACTACAATTCTGACCTTTAATTACTTTTCTAGACATAACTCTCAAATGGTAAGGAATTTTCAAATGAAACTTATTTCATTTAAAGATAGACTCGAATAGCTTTCTAACGATACCTTATTTACTAAAAATGGAGTCCAGATGAAAGAGATATAGCTATTTTAAAATTGATGCTACAATACCGGTTTGCTACAGTATCGGTTTGCTATAGTATCAGTTTGCTACATTACACCGAATCTGAAAATTTTATGAATGCTATAGTACTACTACAATAAATCCACAATTTTTCTCTTAGGTTTTCATGATTTTAAAGTCAAATCATTACCATTTCTCTTGATTTCTTTCATGGGTTTTCATCCTTAATGTCTAAGGAGTTTTTTGATACCAAAACCCTCAATTTTTACCATCAAACCAAGCCTCAAATCTCAAGTTTTCATCAAGAACCCTAACTTTTTTTTAAATTTCCAAATTCTATGGATTCTCCTAGTTTTCTCCAAATTTATTGTTTCATAATTATTATCTAACATGTAGAAATGTCTTAAACCAACATCCACACTTAAATTCATCCATTAGAACCCCAAATCAACTCAAAATCACACTTTTCTTCTATAGGCAAAACCAAATCCGAAAATAGAAATTTGAAGTGGAGAATTGAGCTTACCTCCATCCTTTGTAACTCAAATTAATCAAAAAACAACCGGGAGAAGAAGTTCTAATTGGGAGGAAATGAATTTTTTATGATGAATTTGAGAGAATGGAAACTCTTCCTCTTTCTTGCCTTAGGTGCTGAAAACGTGAATATGATAGAGAAAGAAGAATGATGAAGGCTTAATAGCCAAATGGGTTATTTGGTGACCTACAGGTATCCATTCTCGATTACTCCAAGTCCAAGTGATTTGACTATAATTATTTCTCAATAATTATATTAATTTCATTTAATTTTTTCTTTCTCATATTTTTCTCAATTCACAAATATATATATATATATATATATATCATACCGCAATAAAATATTCAGTCTAGTCATTTATCTCAATTTCTATAACTAATTATTCAAATAGAATAAATTAAATATGGACATTAAAATGACTAAACTAAAAGCATTAAAATAATGCTATAAGGTATCAAAATACCTCAAAATACATAATTCTAAATTTGGCGGGTATTACATTCTTCCCCCTTAACAGAATTCAGTCCTCTGAATTCAAAATTCACGATTGAAACAAATATGGATATTTTGCCCACATTTCATTCTATGTTTTAAAATTTTCATAATCAATTACAAAATATAACAAGTCCAACATATTTTCATGTCTGAAGTTCTTTCGATAAAAGAATCACCTCAACATAAGAAGATCTGAAAAGTTAAATTTTATTTCTAGTACATAAGTTATATGCAACAATTTAACTTGATTTACAAAATAGACAATTTAATATGTGAAGCTTAGATTAAACATTAGCTTCAGATACAAACAAAAGAAAAGGACAAATAAAGGACGAGGAGGCTTCTGAGTTGTAGAAGGTGCTTCATGTCTAAAAGAGGAAAATGCTTCAAACCTTAAGGAGGAAGCTAATCATTGCAGCCCAGAAAGTGTTTCTGAAGGAAGCATGTGGGAAATTTGGCGAAGAGCCAAATTCACTTCTTTCGTACAATCTATATATCTTGATTGTTAGTCACAGAAATTTTGAGTTGCAAACATAGAATATCTATCAACTCGATTCACCAATTCCCTAAAATGACAATTTAAGAGCTTCACTTGTTCTGCAAAAAGACGATTTATCAACCTCCCTTGGTCCTCAAAGTGGTAGTTTATCAACCTTTCGAAGTCCTCCATCTTTTGTCTCATAAGCAAAAGCTCATTTTTAGAAGATGTTGTTGTGCTAACATCCTCTAGCTCTATTACATCCCTTTTTCTTTTCTTAGCCTCTGGTGACTCTTCCATGGATCTCTTATTCTTACAGTTCTCCAAGCTAAGATTTAGATCCATCTCTACCTTGCCAGCCTCAAAGTTTAAATTGAAAGATTTATTACTGGCCATATTTTCTGAGCTACAAGGATTGTACGGAAGGAGAAGATTGATGCTAGAAAGCTTATAGATAATAAACTCTTAGTGTAGTAAGCAGTGTAATAGGGCATATATTATTTAAGAAGAAATCTAGGGCTATAAAAACCTCTACATCATACTCTAAAAATGGCCTACAAACCTTATCTGTCGCAATGCCAATGGTCTAGGACAAGCATGCTAGAAAATAATAAATATAATCTAATGTAAAAGATTTCCTCAAAAATTTCGGCTAACTTTTGACTCTTGCTCAAAATCTTCAACCAATCGCCGCTTCAATCTATGACCTCGTCACTCTATATTTGTCTTATCCAATAATCCCAGATCGCGATATTACTCCATGATCGGGTAGCTTCATACTAGCCTTATCTAAGTTTCTAATCCATGGCTTTGCTCTAGGCTTACACATTTTTTAAAAATACATATTAAAATAAAAACTTCTTGCATTCACACATATCATGCATTACCATAAAGTAAGAAATTTTTTTTTGACTTCTCATTGTCTATGAGTGCATGTAGAATCATTACATATTATCCTTGACCGTAGCCTTTACTCATTATGCATTAATAGCATACATATCATATGTTTTTAGATACATGTAATCACAGCATGATTCAATCAATCATGTATACTATACTCAACTGAAGGCTCTCAAGAACAACACAATAAAGCAGAGAAATACAGTTTAATTCATCACCATTTCATTAATCCTTAAAATTTTCAATCAAAACAAATTAAATTAGCCTCAAATCCACCGAAATTGACTTTCGTGGTTTTGGCATTAATGCGCCACGCTGTTGGTGTGCATGCCTACCCTAGACCTCTGGCTTCCAACTTGCAGAAATCCATAGGTTGAGCGTATAGGGGTGCTGCGAAGAGATATCTTCTTTGGCTCTAAGTCTTAATTTTTTGTATAAAAACTGCCCTAGAGTTCTCAGTTACCACACCACAAAGAGTAATCATCTTTGAGCCTACAATTTCCCAGCATTCCTCTCTCCTTATACTCCTAAAAAAACTTTTAAATTTTCCAAACCATGGCCATAAAGAAGTTCATTAATCTCATGGTGGAAACCAAGGAGGAAGAGCTCGACTTAAACTTGAGTTTAGGCAAGGACAAGGGCAAAAGACCTTTTGAGGGGTTTCAAGAGAAGCAAAAGGAAAAGAAGATGAAGAATGAGGAAGGTGAGGAGATTAGCACAGGGCCATATGTCGGAAGACAAAATCGCTTGTCTAGAGCAAGAGGTGAAAAGTCTGAAGAAGATGATAGAGGACTTGGAGAAGTTAGCTGAACGCAATAATGCGACAATATCTTCAAGAATAAATAGGTTATTCTATTGGTCTACCCAATACTTCTGCAATTAACAACAAAGAAGTATTGATTGTATGAATGGAATTTACACTACCCTCAGTGACATTGCTCTATCTCTCGCTCCAAGGAATGGCCGAGAGGTGATGATACAATACAACATTCCTAATCTAAGACCACCTCGTCCGTAGATTACTCATGAATGAGTAAACTTTTTTTTTTAAATGTAATCCTTCAGGTTTTTTTTAATGCCAATGATTTCTTTTATTGGATGGTACTCTAAAAAATAATAATAATAATAATAATAATAAAATAAAGAAAGATAAAGGAATCATCCACACAAAATCAATCACGAATTCAGCTTATAAAGCCAATCACACAAAAAAAAAAATTAGTGACCCTATAAGCTGACACAAAGACAAACAGAAGCTCTATACAAGTCTCGTTGTCTTCCCTCTTATCATAAGGGAGTAGATAAAGACATCTCGTGTAGATCGATTGAACTTGATATTATACCCTCGAATTGTCATGAACTCTTGCTTGAGAGCCTCGAACTCACAAGCTTTCCTTTAAGTAACTCTTTGAGGCACGAACTACTATAAGAATGTCTTTTTAAACCATTACAATCGTACATTACATTTAATAATTATGAATGTTCATACGCCAACAGCCCACCTATAACATGCCCCAATCGTTCCAATGTTACAAAACTTCTACACTTTTTTTTTTGAAACACATCTATCACATAGTACCATCATGCCAATCCTTAACTAAACAAGTGTAACTTAGGCGAGTCGCCCCTAGAGAAGACTTATAGCTTACCCTAACATCTCTTATGTTAGGTCCCATTTTACTGCAGTGTCTTCCTTAAGAAAAACTACATAGCCCATATCAATTTTCTCAACCAAGCTTCCATCAAGAAATATATTGTTTAGGCACTTACGGCCTCTTCTATAAATTATATCTGTCTAGCATCTACCAAAACCAAATCTTTGATCTGCCCCTAAAGGGTTCTTTCTCATTCCTACATCAGTAATCTGCGCTATATACTTTGGAAAAATCTTTCTTGAACTCTAGCCCATGCCTCATAATTAACTTTACCCCATCTGGTACATCACTCTTAGCCCAGCCCTCATGCCATATTCTAGCAACTACTGATCCTCAGCTTCAAGAGTACACCATAGAGTTACGTTCCCAATTTCTAAAAAAAAATTTAACACAGAGGTCATACCTCTTCCATCGGTATCCCTCCTCACAGTCATATAAGGATCATGCCTCCAACAAGATCCAAAGTTCTACACATGAAATCAATTACTTCTTATTGTAACAAAATTATCTCTAACTAACTCTATCAAGGGGTAAGTTACAAAAAGAACACTCAACTCTACAAGGTCTTTTATGGAACCTAATCCCATGGTCATGCTGCGATTCACGACAATATGAAAGGGCCTACAAAGAACTCTTTGCTCTGTAATCTATAGGGGACCTAAAAACCTGCTTCTGATACCAATTTGTCATATCCCAAAAATTGGACATGTGAATTAAACATATATCACCTATGGTATACCTGTGTGGTATCCTTAAATCTCCTTGAACATTAGTAATATTCACAATTATGTAAAACATAACTTTTTTCTTTTAAGAAAGATATTTTACATACACTCTTAGAAATATTCAACATCATACATTACAATCTCATAAGCCTAGGTGACCTACTAGATTACAGAGCATTTTCTAGTCTTTTCCAAATCTATATCTATTTGTTCATCAGACAAAAGTGAAGAATAAACTTAAGGGTCATAAATCCTCCTTCTCAACCACTATTTCTAAAAAGATAATCATAGAGAGTATGAGTTAATCAAAACTTAGTGAGTAAATTACTATACATGAAAATATCACAAGTACAAATACCACATTGCTAATTTAATCAAAAGATACCAATTAATTCAATACATTCAATGTATTTATATGTATCAACACCAGCATTTTATGTTAATTTTGAAAGTCTTGTGAGCTTACGTTTTCACAACCATATTGAGCCAAAATTATTGGTATTCAATAGGTTTACGCTCTTTTATTTTTGAAAACTCTGTGAGCTTACGTTCTCACAACCATATTAAGCTTGAAAAAAATCTGCTGGTGCTCAATAGGTTTATGCTCCCCAATGTTCATCCTTAGGAATATTTATCCATAGATTTACTAACTGTATATTCAAGTCTATTAAGTGATCAATCCCTCTCCTTATTTAAGTCTGTTGGGTGATCAATCCCTTATCTTATTCAAGTCTGTTGGGTGATCAATCCCTCACTTTATTTATCCATTAAACATAATTACAATCATGACATATAATTATATTCTCACAAAATATTCCAATTTATTCAAGGAACTATCACATCTAGTTATCTAGTCAACTAGAGAAATTAATTCACATAAGGTAATAAAATAATTCTCAATGATATTCTGATTTTTCTCAACTTGAACATACACTAGTAATCTTTTCAATTTCACAAATAATGCAGATGAGATTTATATTGTGCTTTGACTAATTTAGTAAATTAATTTTACAAGGTTACCCACTCACCTTGACGTTATCCAATTTTACCTTAAACCTTTTTCGAAGATGTGTAAGATGATAAAAGGTAATTTTCTTTATTTCAATCTAGTCAAAACATCTCAAAAGATGTGGAAGATGCATCAAAGAATCAATCCCTATAAGATAATCATGCAAAAATATGTCAAAGTCATAAAATAGGAAAATTCCCTACTACAACTCTGACCTTTAATTACTTTTCTAGACATAACTCTCAAATGGTAAGAAATTTTCAAATAAAACTTATTTCATTTAAAGATAGACTCGAAGAGCTTCCCAATGATTTTATTTACTAAAAATGGAGTCTGGATGAAAAAGATATAGGCTGTGTTCGGCAAACGAGCTTATAGCTTATAAGCTAGCTTATAGCTTATTTGACTAACTTATAAGCTCGTTAAAAGTATTCAGTAAACGAACTTATTTTAGTAGCTTAAAGTTTTTTGTTCCTATTTTGCCCTTATTATTTTTTCAAAATACCCACTATGCCCATTACTTTATTATATCATATTTACTCATTTTTTATATATTTATATTTATATATAATATATTATACATATATAATATTATATATATGATAAAAATATATAAAAATATTATAAATATGTATAATATATATAAAAATAATAAAATATGTAAATATATTTTATTATATATAATAATATATAAATATAGTATATATGTGAAAATATATTATTCATATATAAATATATATTTTTAATGAATTTTATATTTATAATAATTTAAATTAATTTTATTAAAAACAAAAATGATATAGTTATTTATATTATTTTAGAATTAAAAATATATGTCATTTTATGTCATTTTATACTTTTCAGCTACTTCAACAGTTACTTTTAGCGAACACTTCTTATTCAAATAAGTTAGCTTATAAGCTATAAGCTATCAGCTATAAGTTATAAGCTAAAAATTAGCTTATAAGCTATCAACTAGCTTATAAGCTATCCGCTAGCTTATAAGCTAATTTTGCCGAACAGAGTCATAGCCATTTTAAAATTGATGCTACAATACTGATTTGCTACAGTACCAGTTTGCTACAGTACCCTCGAATCTGAAAATTTTATGAATGCTACAGTACAGCTACAGTAATCCGTGATTTTCCTCTTAGGTTTTCATGATTTTAAAGTCAAATCATCACCATTTCTCTTGATTTCTTCCATGGGTTTTCATCCTTAATGTCTAAGGAGTGTTTTGATACCAAAATCCCCAATTTTTACCATCAAACCAAGCTTCAAATCTCAAGTTTTCATCAAGAACCCTAACTTTTTTTTAAAATTTCCGAATTCTATGGATTCTCCTAGATTTCTCCAAATTTCTTGTTCCATAATTATTATCTAACATATAGAAATGTTTTAAACCAACATCTACACTTAAATTCATCCATTAGAATCCCAAATCAACTCAAAATCACACTTTTCTTCCATAGGCAAAACCAAATCCGAAAATAGAAATTGAAGTGGAGAATTGAGCTTACATCCATCCTTTGCAACTCAAATGAACCAAAAAACAATCGGGAGAAGAAGTCCTAATTAGGAGGAAATGAATTTTTTATGATGAAGTTGAGAGAATGGAAACTCTTCCTCTTTCTTGCCTTAGGTGCTGACAACGTG
Source organism: Biancaea sappan (assembly GCA_037074585.1). Classification (NCBI taxonomy): domain Eukaryota; kingdom Viridiplantae; phylum Streptophyta; class Magnoliopsida; order Fabales; family Fabaceae; genus Biancaea; species Biancaea sappan. Next base: position 46,753,770 of record CM073496.1, on the reverse strand, counting down.
AATATGAAAGAGAAAGAGGAATGATGAAGGCTTAATAACCAAATAGGTCATTTGGTGACCCACGGGTATCCATTCTCGATTGTTCCAAATTCAAGTGATCTGACTATAATTATTTCTCAATAATTATATTAATTCTATTTAATTTTCTCTTTCTCATATTTTTCTCAATTCACAAAATATATATATATATACCGCAATAAAATATTCAGTCCAGTTATTTATCTCAATTTCTATAACTAATTATTCAAATAGAATAAATTAAATATGGACATTAAAATGACCAAACTAAAAGCATTAAAATAATGTTATAAGGTACCAAAATACCTCAAAATACATAATTTCAAATTTGGCAGGTATTACAATTAGTAACCTCCCCTGAAATCCCAAGGGTCGCCTTGTTAAAGTAAGGGTGACAAATATATCTTACAATAGTATAGATGGGATCATGTTGAGCAGGGCTTCCGAGGGTAGCCTCGTAGTTAAGATGAATTTGTGCATCAGCAGTTGGAAGGAGAACGACGCTCAAGTTGAGCAAGGCTCCTAAGGGGCACCCTGCTACTAGATGAGTATCACATGTGTATATGATGATGTTTGAGATTAAATGATGAGTTTGATAATGTTTGTTGTGCTATGTGTTTTCATGTTTAATTGTAGCCTTCGGGCATGTGTTTGATTTGCAAAGTATATAGGTTTGGCTATGGTTTCACCATGTCGTTCACTGAGTTTTTTTAAAAACTTATATCCTCCGTATACATTTTTTTTTGTACAGACTATCCAATTACTGAGGAGCTCCCGTCCGAGGAATAACGAAGAGCATCTCGCCCTTCTCGTTGTGATGTAGGGCTTCTATTGGGTTTATGTCCTTTTATTTCAATTCATTAATTAGGATGCTATGTAATGTTATAGGTCACCTAGAAGATTTGTTCGAAATGTTATATTTTGTTTGTGTTAATTGATTTTCAAAGTAGAGAGTTTATGAATTGACATTATGTTTCATCTAAATTATTGATTGGAATTAGATAAAAGAATGAATCTTTATTTCTCCTGCTAATATAGCTTTACTTCAAGAATGTTTAATAAGGTAAATTGTATGAGATTAATAATAATAGTGAAACAGTCATATAATGAGATAATTGGAAACACAAAGGAAAAGCAGATATATATGATAAACTAAATATGCAAAAAAAGGAAACGAAATAACATATAATTTTAGTAGTTAGACATGTAGACTCAAATAAATAAAGAAGGATCATTAAAAACAAAAGAAATGAAATAATACAAGTTAAATAAGGACCGTGAACCTAGTGATACTAGGAGGCAATTAAATTAAACGAATTTAATTAAAATATACAAGAAGGAGGGGTGCAGCTCATGAATAGGATAGGTATGGAAAAATTTAATTCTAAATAAACAAAAGGGAAGTTAATTAGAAGTGCAATATAATATAGGAATTAGAGTTGTTGTAAGAAAGGAAAAAGATTATGTAGTTGTACGTACGTGAGTGGGATTGTGGATAAGGAAGAAGATAAGATAGGAGTGGCCAATTTCTCTTTCACCACCGTCTAGGTACTTCAGTTGGGATATAAATTAATAAAATAGGTTAATCATAAAATAACAAGATAAAGGGTAAATAAAATACTAACTCTCATAAAGCAAATAGATTTAGGGAATCTACTGCAGCATCTCGATGAATTAGGCAATTAAGATATGAAACAATAAAGTAGGCCTGACACACAAATCTAAATTATTAAACAAAGTAAAAATATACAACCTAGTAGAATTAAAACTAAATAACCACAATAATAATAAGCAAAGGATAAATTTAAAGCAAGGAAATAAGATAATAAAAACAATTATATAAACTATATATTATATTAAAATAATCTCAACTGAGAATAAAAAAGAAAACACAATATATACACATATACACAGGTGGCGTCCATAATAAGTATATGCAATATGATAATAATAAAATATATTATAATTAAAGACAACAGAACCAATATTAATAGGATAAATAATAAAGATAAACCATAGTAGTAATAAGATAAGGAAAAACTAAATTTAATGAATAAATAAGATAATTAATAATCTAAAAATTCAAATAAAGTTAAAATAAGGTCACGTTCAATAACATATTTTTTTAATGAGTACGGAAACCTCAGTTTTTAAACCAATAGCTTAGGCTTCTAGTGATGTAAAGATTTGTTATTGTGCCAGTCGTATCCGGAGTTGGCTTGTGACAATAACATATTAAAGAATTATGTTTTAAAATATTTCTTTGTTTTTAAAAATTAAAAAAATAATGAAATAATAAAATTTGTTTGGTGTTTTGTTTTGGAAGAACATGTTTTAAAAATAGGTTTGTAAATTTTGTTTTTAAAATGTAAAAATTAAAAAAGACATATTTGATATGTTTTAGGAAATATGGTTCTAAAAGACATGCCAAAAATGTGGTGGTAAAATAGTAAATATGTAATTCATTAATGATATTTACGTAAACATAATTAATTGTATAAAAATATATGTAAAATTATACATTTAACTGCATCATATAGATAGGGCCTAATCAAACCTTACAAAACATCGCAATCGTCGACTTGGGATTGCATCGCAACTCGCAAGAAATAGATTTTTTGGTTCGTTTGACTTTAAAAACAAAGCCTTATTTGTTTGTTGACCTATTGGCCACCGCAGGAATGAAGGATTGGAAATGGATTATTTAATTTACTTTTAATATTCTCATGTTTCATGTTCAAAATCGATTTACTTAATCTATGTATTTTTAAGAATTTGATTACTACCTTGAACATTATATAGCATTATATAATTTACCAATAATTTTAAAATCAGATTGAATTGACCGATCAGGGAGTTTGGTCTGATTATATAAAAATCATTTTATTATCAAACCGATATAAAATTAGTTAAACAAAAAACTGGATGGTCAATTGGTTTCATTTTTTTTTTGTAAGAGAAAGTGAGACTGTGAGAGCCAGAGAAGAAGATCAGTTTTCAGCCATGGCTCATAGACATCCGAAGAAGAAGAAGACACCGAGAGCCAGTAGAAGCAGCGCCTTCGATTTTGCCTTCTGCCTTCACCACCAGCAGCCTCAACTTTGCCTTTGCCTTTGTCGACAGTTCTGCAAGCCTTAGCCGCTGGAACTTTCCATTCTCTTCTAGTTTCAACATTCTACAGATGAATACGAAAACCTGTAGCTTTCTAGTTTACTCCTTGTAGCTTACTATTAGGCGGCTACTTTCCATTCTCTTCCCTATAGCTTTTAGCTTTCCATTATACTCAAGGCTCAAGACATAGAACCATGCTCCCAATGGGTCTGAATTTGTCGTTTTTAAAGGCAAGCCTTTCCTTTTAGCAGCGAAAAAATTTGTTGCTGAAAGTATTTTAATATTTTAGCAACAATTTTTTTCTATATCAAAAGTTTTAACAACTTTAAAAAGCGTTGTTAAAAAGAAAGGCATGCTGCCTACCAACAACATATCTGGACCCACTCCCGATATGAAAAAGGAGAAAAGTAAGGAAAAGAAAAGACATCCTACTCTAGACTAGACTACATAGAAACTAATAAAACAAATAACAGATAATGTGAATATATATATATATATATAATATTTGTAATCACGTATAATCTTTTAATATTTATAATTATATATTTTATTTTTTAAATATCACAATCTTTAATCGATATTTTTATTAATTTAATAATTAATTTAATTTTTAAAATATTATAATTTACTTTTAATACTCTCAAGTTTCATGATCAAAATCGATTTACATTAAACTACGTACCGCATAATCACATTTTTTAACGATCAATCTTTTATTAAATATAAAACATTATATAGTATACAAAAGGAAGTTTTTTTGGTTTAGTCTTGGTTACTCTATTTTATAGAGTTATTTAACTTATATTTTTATTAATAAATTAAGAAAAATTAGTAATTTTTAGTATTTTTTTATTTAATATTTTTATTTATTAAGTTTAATTTTATAGGGAGTTAATTTTTCTTTAGGATTTGGTTTTAAATTTATAATTTATTGTGGTTTTAGTTCATTTAGGATTTATAATTCAACTTTTATTAAGATTTATTTTGGTTAGTTTTTTTTAGGATTTAATTTAAAATCAGGATGTGTTTAAGTGATTTTTAGATTTTTAGAATTTATTTTGACTGATTATTTTTCTTTTCCAGGGACTTAAATTAAAAGAAGAAGATGGGAAGAGCTAGAAAATCAAGTGCAAAAAGTCAGCAACTCAATACTAAGGCTTCAGATTTCAAAAAGTCAGCATAGAAGCTTTTTGAAAGTTAAACCGCTAGCTGGTCCAAGATCTGACAAATTGGTTTGAATATTAAAGTAGGGGCAAATTGGTTATTTAGAGCTCATTTGACTCATTAATGGTACAATGGTGTTGAGTTAGAATATTGAGTCGATTACAATAAATGACATATTGTTAATGCAAGGATTTTTATAGGTGAAACTTTGGTTAATTAATCATTTTGAATTTATGAGAAATTATATTGTTAAAGACATTTATGAGTTTCAGAAATTAGATCTTAAAATATGGGCCTGTGATGTATTAAATTTATGGGTTGTTAATTTCTTAAATTATGTTTCAAATTAAAACCTAAGTTCTAAGTTTCTACTCATAATTAGACCCTAGATTAAATGTGGGTCATTTTTGTTTTATTACATGGTTGAGCTTCCAAAAGTTTTTGGGTCTCACTATCTCTCTTAAGATTTTAAGTTGTTGCAATTAGTTGAGCTTATTAAATTGAATGCTTCTTTAGCCCATCTTGTTCATGTAATCAAATTACCCATTTAATTTGTTTCTCACAAAATATGTTTATTATAGATCTTAAAGAGTTTATAAAAATAAGTTAAAAGTAATTTATGAATACCATAAATTATTTGTATAACTCTTTAAAATACATATATAAATATTTATACTATAAAATAAATAAAAAAAAGTTTAAAATAAGCTTCCAAAATACAATAAGAAATCAACTTCGAACATGTTAAATTTCAAAACAATTGGAAAACGAACGCGAGTAGCCAGTGGAGCCGCATGGCAGTGATCTGTAGTGGTGAGATGCAGCACGTCAATTTCCTAATCAAGTTTGAACTCTTTCTTCAATCTTGACGGGAAACCCATCCTTCATTTTGGCCGTCAAGAAAGATATAAACTCCGGCTCCACCCCCTCTGCCGCCGTGGGAACCACCCTGAACCGCTTCATGATTCCACCGACCATTCTCTTCATCTGTAGATACGCCATTTCCTTCCCCAAGCAGATCCTCGGACCCGCCTGAAACACCGGATAGCTAAAGGAATCCCTCGCTACGTACCTCCACTTCTCTTCCTCGGAATCCCTGCTTCCCTCTCTCTCTAGCCATCTCTCCGGACGATACTCTGCCCAATCCCCACCCCACAGCTCCTCCCTTCTTCCCATTGCGTACACGTGATATGTTATCCTCATCCCCCTTTTCACTCTCGTTCCTTCCGGCAATACGTCGTCCTCCGCTGCTTCTTTTGAGTCCATTGGCACCGGCGGATACAGCCTCATACTCTCACTCAACGCTGCGTGCGTATATACCATATCTTTCACTTCATCGTATGCAGGGCCTTCCGACTTCTCTCTTATCTCCTCCACAATCTTCTTCTCCACCTCGGGGTTCTTTGAAAGAAGCCAGAAAAACCAAGTAAGAACTGCCGAAGTCGTATCCTTACCGGCTAGTATGAAGCTTATAACGATATCCGAGACGAAGTCTTCGTCGGAATGCCCTGAACTCAAGAATCGTGACAGCATATCCGCTGATTCAAGCGAAGCCTTTTCACCAAGTTCGCGTTTCTTCTCTCTCACTATTTTCTTAGCGAATTCGCGCACTTCCGAAACTGCCAGTCGTAGCCGTTTTTCGGATCCCAGGTTCAATTGCTTCTGTATTTTCCAGATTATGGGTAACGGGTAATTGAACCTTTTGCTGCTGATCTCGGTGGCTTCTTCAAAAGCTTGCGCGAACTTGCTCTGCTCTGTTGATGGCGACAGGTACTTGGGGTCGAACCCAAAGGCGATTTTGCAAATGTTGTCGAACGCGAATCGCTGAAGAATGTCTTGGAAATCAAGGATTTGGTTTTTGGCCGCCGCCGTAGCGAGAATGGGAATGAGTCGGTCGTTGAGCTCGGTGTCCACAACGTGTTCGACGAATTTACGCAGTGTTCTGGTGTTAAATTCATGACTGGCGACTTGCCTCTGGAATTTCCAATTATCACCGTCGGCGTTGAAGATTCCGTTGCCAAGAAAATCCTCAAGGGTTACACGAAAGATATCGCCCTTTTGGTAAATAGGGAAGCGGGTCTTGAGAATGTGTTGTACGACGGCGGGATTGGCCGTCAAAATTAATTTCTGCCCCAAGAAGCGGCGGAGGGTGAAGGTGGCGGCGGGTGATATTTGGAGAATATCGGAGAACCACTGGATACGGCGGGGAGTGTTGGCTATGATGTCCAAATAAGAACCAATGAGAGGGTACGATTTTGGGAAGGTAACTGTAGATGGAGGAGTTTGCTTCTTTGTTGCAGGAGGAGGGGAAGAAGCTCCGAGGAAGAAGAAGAAGAAGATGAGAGGAAGACAAAAGAGGAGAAAGAAAGAAGCAAAGAGTTGCAGAAACATAATTAAAATGGAGGCTCAGAGAGAGATATTGGTGAAGTTGGGAGTGTTTGAGATGAGAAGCAAATACGGAGGATTCCTCGATTATTATTTATAACTCCGTCTTAGGGATTTAGGTGCCTCCTTGCCATTGCCAAGGAGATTCCTTAGCAAGGAGGGGACCAGTTTCCCCGTTTTAGGGGGTTGCCACTTGCCGGGTTGGGAGATGGCCCAAAGGACAAAGCAAAGAAAATATATTAAAAATTACTTTACTTTTAAATAAAAATAGAAGATTGCTTATAAACTCACTAATTAAGAATACGTTTAATGTTAGTAATTTTATAAATATATTATTATTTTAATAAAAAATTCAGAGAATTATTAAAAAATTATTTAATAGATTGATTATATTTTTTTAAAAAAATTATTTTTTATTTATTTTATTTAAATTCTTAATTGAATATTAATTTAAATAATTTGTATTAACATTTTCTATTAATTTTTTTTTTCAATTACTGTGATTTGAGTCAACTACTCTTCACTTTTTTTTTATTATCTCATTCATATAGTAGCTTCAACATGTTAATTTGATTATGGAATTTCAAAGCTGCACGCAGGGAGATAACTATAAATTGAATTTCAAATGAAAGCTTCGAAGGTGCTGCGAGTTAAATTTTGAATTGTTGTTGGTAGTTATAATTCTAGTACTGCGTTTTGTTTTCTTCATTTCCTTTTTTGTTTTATTTTTTTTTACAATTTTTTTTGGGATAGATATTTTCTATTTCATAAAGCAACAAGTTATATACTCTTTCGTTCAAGTTATTTTTTTTATGTCCATTCTCTGTTTTTGTTTAATAAAGAATAAAAATTATTTAAATTAAAAAATGAAGAGTGCATACTCAAATGCAATAACAAGAGGATTTAATAAAAATTATTTAAATTAATATTAAATTAAGAATTTGAAAACGTTGTATAAAATGTATTGTTGTTTTTTTAAAAATATAGTCAAACTCACTAAATAACCTTTAATTTTATTATTAGTTGGCAAAGAAAAAGGAGGGGGGGAATCTAAGTACAATTTCTTATATATTTATTATCAAGTTCTTAAATTAAAATATAACAAGTGTTTAATTTTCTAACAAATGTATAAACTTTAAAAAATAACTATACTTTTTACAATTGAACATTACACCTTTGATTTTTCAAAAACTTTTTAGTTTTTAAACATATTATATATTGAAGATCGTAATAATAGGATATAAGCAAGTTTATATAATTTTTTGAAAAAAATGAAAGGGCTTCCTAACAATGAGAAGTTTCGTTCACTTGGTTATTTTTGAGAATTCGTCTTCAAAACATGAATGACGAAAGCAAAGTCGTCAAAATTTGTAAGACGTAGTGAAGTGTTAGATATCAATGAACAAATATAAGTGAGGATCCTCTCCTTAGGGAAAAACAAGCTGAGGTATGCTTGAAGTTTTAGCAATGGGTTTAAGTATTGCTAAAACTTTTAACAACGATTTTTTTGTTGCTGAAAGTTTTAACAACATTTAAAACTGTTGCTAAAACTCTAAGCATGACAATTCCAAACAGAGGATCCATATCCAACAAATATAGAAAGGTGTTTGAAAATTCGTTAGGTAAATTTAGGTTTAAACATAATTGATTTGTATGAACGTGATTTATGTTTGGAAATTGTTAAAAGTAATTTTGGAAAATAAATATCGTTTGGATATTGGTTAGCAGAAGCACTTTTGAATGTGTAATTATCATAACAGTATAAATATTATATTGTTTTATTTTATTTATCTTTATAAAATTAAAGTTCTTAAAAGTAAATTGCTTCTGCTTCACCTTCCATGTGGGACCAGCTCTGAATCTGATGAACACTGCTTCATAATATAAAGGGAAAAATGCACTTTACTCCTATGAATTTTATTCCATGTGCAGAAACCTTTATGAAGCTTAAAACTCGACAATGAACCCCCATGAACTTTTCATTATGTGCAAGTTACCTCTCATGTTAAAAAATTTGTTAGTCAACCTAACGGTCAATGTACAATTAACAAAAAAAAAATACCACATAAGCTGTTGACATGGCATAATTTGTCTTATACCAATATGGTTCCCATAATTACATTATTATCAAAAGTTCCTCGAAACAAATATTTACTATCAATATGGTCCCCAAAATTATATTATTATGAAAAATGCCCCAAAATAATTTGTCTTCTACTAATGTGGTCCCCATAATTACACTATTACCAAAAGTTTCCCAAAACAACTATTTACTATCAATATAGTTCCCAAAATCACATTATTATGAAAAGTGCCTCAAACTAATTTGTCTTCTACCAATATGGTCACCATAATTATATTATTACCAAAAGTTTCTAAAAACAATAATTTACTATCAATATGGTACCCAAAATCACATTATTATGAAAAATGGCTCAAACTAATTTGTCTTCTACCAATATTATCCCCATAATTATATTATTACCAAAAGTTTCTCAAAACAAAAATTTACTATCAATATGGTCCCCAAAATCACATAAATACCAAAAGTTTCCCAAAATAACAATTTGCTACCAAAATAGTATACAAGAGTTTTATAATTAGCAAAAGTGCCCCAAAATAACAATTTACTACCAAAGTAGTGCACAATAGTTACATAATTATCAAAAGTTCCCTAAAGGAGCTTTCTTGTAATGTAGAGGTGAGATCCGATTAAATATATTGAAGGACATTGGGTATGTATTTCATATACAAATGCCTCACTAATCGATCTTGTGTACGACATTGGGAATCCTTCAACACATTTAGCAATCCCTTCAAATAAGAAAGCTCCTGGTAGGCCCAAAAAATTGAGGAGGAAAGCTGTATATGAGCCAAAAGAAGGCGAGCCAAGCCTCAGATGCTCTACTCATGGTTAGTAGTTATACATATTTTAGTGAATACCTCATAATTGAAATAATTCTAAGTTATTAACATGCTACTATTTGTGAAGGCAAGCCTACTCTTGCCCACTCAGAGCACCTAGGAAGATCGTGGTGGCATCGTATGAGCAAGAGGAGCTGTATGTATCAGTAGTGATAGGACAATTTTTGGTGTGTATGTAATTCTTGTGCACTATTTTGGTAATAAATTGTAGTTTTGGGGCACTTTTAGTAATTATGTAACTTTTGTGTACCACTTTGGTAGTAAATTATAGTCTTGGGACACTTTTGGTGTTTTTGTAACTCTTGTTTACCATTTTGGTAGTAAATTGTCATTTTGAGGCACTTTTCCTAATTATGTAACTCTTGTGCACCATTTTGGTAGTAAATTATTATTTTGGAAAACTTTTGGTAATTATGTGATTTTGGGGACCATATTGATAGTAAATTTTTGTTTTGAAAAACTTTTGGTAATAATGTAATTATGGAGACCATATTGGTAGAAGACAAATTAGTTTGGGACACTTTTAATAATAATGTGATTTTGGGATCATATTGATAATAAAAGTGTTGTTTTGGGGAACTTTTGGTAATAATGTAATTATGGGGACCATATGGGTAAAAGACAAATTAGTTTGGGATAATAATATAATTTTAGGGACCATATTTGTAGTAAATAGTTATTTTGGAAACTTTTGATAATAATGTAATTATGAGGACCATATTGGTAAAAGACAAATTATGCCATGTTAATAGCTTATATGATTTTTTTTGTAGACTGAGCATTGACTGTTAAGTTGATTAACGGATTTTTTAACAAAATAGGTAACTTCTACACATTAAAAAGTTTATGGAGGTTTTTCACACATAGAGTAAAGTTTATGTAGGTAAAGTGCATTTTTCCCTAATGTAAAAGTCTGAGCTATTTTTTTTCATCTAAATAATTATATTTATTTTTAATTAACGTTGTTAACTGATATACTATTTTAAACTTTTTTTTTAATTTTACATATGATATATTTTTATTGATTTGTCATAAAATTGTATCCAATTTTACATCATAAATATTTCTTGTTGCACAAAAAATTCAATATTAATTTTGCATTTTTTAACAATTTGGTAGACATGATGAATTTTTGAGGTTTGGAACTGAGCTACAAGGAGTAAAAATGTGTTATATGGTAATTAAAAGAAAATGAAAAAAAGATTTCAATGGAATGTATCGAATATTAATGAAAATTAGACAAAAGATGTAAATACTGAAAAAATGATAATTTAAGAGCATTTTTCATTTTTAGTATTAAACATGTATTTGAACATAATTAAAAATTAAATAAGAGTACTTGTATTTTTAAATAAAATTACACTTGAATATGTAATTTTTTTTAATTGTTATTCTTCTTATTATATGGGGTAGTGGAACTTATTATAATTACACATATTAAAAATATAAAAATAAATTGATGTACCATATATTTTTGTTCTATTAATAAGTGTCAACCCGTGAGTCTGTAAAAGTTGGTTAAATAATGGCAAAACGTAAAACATTTCCTTAAGTTAAAGATTTTGGAGAGTTTATATTTTTAATTTTAAAAAATAGAAAATTTAACTAAAATTCTTTATACTTTTGATTTTGAGTTCTTCCACCAAAACATAATAAATATTCAATTTTTTAATTAAAATAAAATAAGCATATGATTTTGAAAAATAATTATATATTTTTACAACATAGTATTGCAAATTAGTTATTTTATATTTTTTTAGTTGTTATATTTTTAATAACAGAAATATAAAGAATTGCATAGAAATATAATATTTTAAAAAATTAATAATAATTGTTTTATACTTCTAATTTTGTACAATACAATATAATCTTGTGGTTGACTTTTTCTTTCAAAATAGTAATACATTTGTCCAAAGTGGAAGCGAAAATGAGATTCACCTTCGTATCTATTAGGTTTTTTGAAAAGAAAACTTTGTTGTGACGAATAGGCGAGGAAGAATAGACCAAAGAAAAAGAGAAGCCATGAGGTGTAGAATATAGGGGTTTAAAATAAGCCAAATCGAAGTCAAATTAAATTAATTAAAAATTAATCTTAATAAAAAAAATGAGGTTTCAATTAATTTTTAAAATATAAATTTTAATTGATAGTTATTGATTTAATTTGATTAAAATCGAATTAAATTAATTTTATATATAAAAATATATATTTTTATGTTAATAAAATTATTTATATTTATATTTATATTTATATTAATTTGATATCTTTTTTTAATTAATTTATTTTATTTTTTATATTTATATATATTTTATTAAAATTATAAATTATAAATTATTGTAAATAAAATTATTAAAATTAAATTAACTTATCTAATTAAAATCGAATCAAATTATTTAAAAATTAAAATTAAATAAATTAATAATTTTATAAAATTAATAAACTTGATTCAATTTGTTCAAAATTTAAAATTGAATCAAATCAAATTATAAACAGCTACAGTAGAATTAAGGGGACATGACGTATTTCGTACGAAACCAGAATGTTCTGTTTCTTTGATTTGGTCCGTGAATCATAAAACTTAATGGTTTAAATTTTGTTGATCATTTGTCATAGTCTAAAGAAAAAACAAAAAAGTGGCAGGCTTTTTTTAATCTTGTCAAACACGTGCAAACCGGAAGGTTTCGCTTTTTGTTGTCTGCCTAAAGTATGACCCGCAAATTAATATTGCTAGTTTTTTAATTATCTTTTTCCCCCCTCTAAATATTGAGTCTAAAGTAAATTATATTAACATTTGTCTTTATATTTGATTAAATTAGATCTCATATTTGTGTTTACAAAAACTGTTCAGTTCTCTTCCCATTCTTTAATTTGAAAGATCTTGTTTAAGTTTTATAATATATATGAGAATTCGAATGCAAATTTCAAAATGAAAAATATGAAATATAATTTAATCCAATTTTAAAATAAATTAATGCAATAGTTGAAAATAAAGAAAAAATTCTCACCAGAACAAACTCCCAATAATTCAGTTCTTATGACACCCACACCATCACCACGTATGTAAGCAAAGTCGTCAAATTAGAATAGTCATAAAAGTAGAAGAGAATAGATACATGCATCTGCATGCAACGCCATTTTATTCACACACGTGAAGCACACGTGGGGGCCCCTGCATAGCCAAAAGTGAAAATATTAGACTGTATTTGGTTTGAATTTTTTTATTTTTATTTTTTTTAAAAATAAAAAATAGGTTTGAAAATATATTTGATTTAGATTATTGTTTGAAAACACCAAAAAAAATATTTTCAGTGTTTTAAGAAATATATTTCAAGAAATAAAAATTAAAAATAAAAAAAATATTTTCATAAACCAAATAGACTTATATTGCACTTGTCTCTTAAAATTTCATTGTTTTATTGAATATTATTCTAGAGGAACTAATTCATTGTCTTATTTGTTATTCTAGAAGAACAATGTTTTCTATATCTTTTATTCATTATTGCATGTCTCAAAAGAAATAAAATTTCATTATAAAAAAAGGAAATAAAATTTCCAAGAACTTTCAGTTGGGAAGAAAACTTGACAATAAGTTACTTCTTCTCAAAGATAGCCATTTTGGAAAAAATAATAAGTTTTTTTTGTAATGCAAGTGTCACAATCGTGAGAGTGGTTTGGATTTAACAGTTTATATTCTCTCTTGCGCACAAGAGAAATTTCATCCTACACAACCGTATTACTTCTTCATACTTCATGAACGTAAGAAATTACACAAGCATTATATAAATTAACATTGCTTAAAAAATTAAATAGAAGTATTTTTTTTTATTTCTCTTTGTTTTCTCAAACTATACAACCATAGCATTCTCAATTTTTGGTCACAATAATATGATGAATATCTTTATATATATATATATATATAGAAAAATATAATATTAAATAATTTTTTTAGGTCATAATAATATAATGAATATACAATATTAATTATTTAATAATTACACAGTAACATATTAAATAATAATGTTTTAAAATATTTCTTTTTTAAATTAAAAAAATAATGAAATAATAAAATTTCCTTGGTGATTTGTTTTGAAAGAACATGCTTTAAAAATAGGTTTGTAAATTTTGTTTTTAAAATGTAAAAAAAGACATATTTTATAAGTTTTAGGAAATATTGTTCTAGAAGACATGCCGAAAATGAGGCAGTAAAATAGTAAACGTGTAAGTTCATAAATGGTATTTACGTAAACATAATTAATTGTCTAAAAATATAGGTATAGGTAAAATTATACATTTAATTGCGTCATACGAATACGGGCCCAACATCGCAATCATCGACTTGGGATTGCATCGCAAGAAATAAATTTTATGGTTAGTTTGACTTTGAAAGCAAAGTCTTATTTGTTTGTTGGCCTATGTGGCTACGGCATGAATGAAGGATTGGAAATTTGGAATTGGAGGAGGAAGAGAGCAGTGTTTTAAAACTAAATTAGCCATTGAATCAGAGAAATTAATAATTTACGGTTAAAACCGTCTGAATCAAACAAATTAAAATATTATAAATTTTTGTTACGCAATATCTTATAATAATTAATTTAATAAATTACGAGAATAAAATTAATTTATTTTTGAGAATTTGATTACTACCTTGAACATTATATAGCATTATATAATTTACTTTTAATATTCTCAAGTGTAATGTCCAAAATCATTTTACATTAAACTATGTATTGCATAATTACATTTCTTACCAATCAATCTCTTATTAAATATAAAACATTATATAGTATACAAAAAGAAATTTTTTGGTTTAGCCTTTTGAAAGTTAAATTGATTTTTAGGACTACTAGCTAGTTCTTGATTTGATCAGTAGAATTAAGTAATTTAATAAGATTTTTTTATTCAATGGTTTGATTAATATTTTCAATTGTTGATTGGTAATTGGGAATACGGATAAGAGAGGGGGGCGTTGTGGTGCAATCAAAGGTTTGATTTGAATATTAAAGTAGGGACAAATTGGTTATTTAGAACTCATTTGACTGGGTAATGGTATGATGGTGTTGAGTTATTGTTAATGCAAGAATTTTTATAAGTGAAATTTTGATTAATTTAATAATTTTGAATTTAAGAAAATTATATTATTAAGGACATTTATGAGTTTCAGAAATTAGATCTTAAAATATGGGCCTAAGATGTATCAAATGGTGTATTTACTGTGATACTATTGTTTTAAAAAAATTTTCGCATATACTAACTATTTAAAAGTATTTCCTTATATACTAACTTTTTGCCTAATTCGATTAACCCGTGGTCGAATTCAGTGGAGAAATGCAGCAAATTCGACCAAGCTTTGGTCGAATTTGCTGCAGCTTAATTTTTTATTAATTTCACCATCAAATTCGACCAGGGCTTGGTCGAATTTGGTACCACTTTTTTAAATTTTTTTTATTGAAAATTAAAATTATATAATAAATAAATACATGGTTATTTTATTTTATACATGATTATTTTATTTTTATATAATATTTAGTTTCATTTTATATTAAAAAAGACAGATAAATTAGATAAAAATAATTTTTAATAATTTAAAAGTTTTATTTTAATTATTATTTTCTTCGATTTTAAGAATATTCTCAAATTTTATATTTTAAATGAATAAAAATATGAAAATATATAAATTGTAATGGAAAAGTAGATATTAAAAAATAAAAAATACCAATTACAATTATCATTAATTAAATTTATTATTATTAAAATGAGAAACAATGTCCTTCAATGAATCAACTAATTTTAATTAACGTGGATAATAAATGAACTAATTAGTAAATTATGAAATCATATTTGTTCTAAAAATATTCATGTATATTATTTATTTTTTACTTTATACAAATAATGTTATTTATTTTTGCAAATGAAATTATGTATCTATTTTATCATTTATTTGTTAATTATTAAATTGGCCTACATAATTAATTTTTGTATTAAATTAAGTTAATGATATTTTTTATTTAGCTATCTTAAAATTATAATTTATCAATTTATAATATTAATAAAATACATTATTTTTTTTATTGTTATGACAATTTTTTTATCTTGTTAAAAACTATAGAATAGTCATATCATGTTAAGTAAATTAAAAAAAAAGTACACTAAAATATAATTAAAAACTGGATATAAAATAAGTTTTATACAAGAATACATTCAGTAATAATGGGAGCCAGTTCCACAATGGCGTCGAGCGACACGTCTCTTGCCACGACCTAGTACTTGATCATCATCTTCCTGATCGATATCTTCGGTTGAATGGTCATCTTCAGTTGAATCATCACTGGGTTCAGCATACTGTCTTGGTGGGGTCTGATAAGATGCGCTCGGACCTGCGTCATCCTCCCTTGCAGTGTTCGGGCCAACTTCGGAAGACACCAACCGACCACCACGACGACCACGTACCCCTCGCGCCCTTCCACGACGCCTGCCTCGGGCTGGCCTTTCTGGAATATATGGCTGCGGTATGTCTTGTGCAACTGGAGCTGGGTGTTTCATAATGTTTCGTTCTCCAAGAGCTTGTAAGATCTTATCACTAGTCGATACCACATATTTCGAAGGAATCGTTGGTTCTTGGAGACCGTGCACCCGCATTGCTCGCACTAGAGTAGCCTGTAATCAAACAATAAACAAAATTATTCTTCAAGTAATATTAATTAAAATAAATGACAAATAATTTAAATTATATTTTACCACGTATCCATCGCAGGCGTTGGAAGCACGAATCCATCGCCTTGTGTGAAGGTAATACCATTGCATATAGCGTGAGTATGGTCCAAGTGGCTGGTTTGATAGTGTTATAGGAGCAACGTGTACTTGATCCCGCCACTGGTCCCACGCCTGGATGAAGTCAGCATGCTCCACCTTCCAGTTAGTATCAGTCTTCCCAGTTAACTTTTTAAGATGTCAATCCCCTAAATTTATCGGTGGGACCGAGATTGGTTGTTCCATCCCAAATTGACGCATGACTCGATCGGGATGGTGTCATTCTATTATGTGGAAATTTAGAATGGGAACCGAGGCACGCCAGACATCAGGGTCAATTCGGCAATATTCTAGGACTGTTTGACATGCATATGGGAGCCAAATAACCTAATATAACAACAAAATGAGCATCACATCCACTAATAGAAAACAAAATATTATCAATTTAAAAATAAAATAAATGATAATACCTCATCATCGGTCATGTGGTCTAACAAGCGCCTGTATCGCTCTAGAGCACGAGCAACAGGAGCTTGGTATAGAGAAAATCTATTCCACCTATTAAAATGAAATCTTTAGTTCAATTTTCAATTTAAACAAATTATCACCGAAATATAGAATGATGTAAATTTTGAATTGAAAAAAGATTCCAAATAACATATCTAAATAAATTAATACTAGCATATGACATACCTGTGTGCTATTGGAGGGGGCCACGGATGTTCTCCATCATCATCAGGTTGAGTTGGAACTTGCGGCCTTAGTCTTGGAAATCGTTCAAATGCCCACACATGCAATAAATGAATAGACCCACTGATTTGCTGTGCAGTAGGGTGTGTTGCCTTACATAATTCACTGTATAGGTGGGCCAATACAGCCGAGCCCCAACTGTACTTCCCGCATTCCTCAAAGTCTTGCAACAGCGGGAGGTACATTAAGTATACGTTCATGCCAGATTTATCTGGCATCAGATAGCCACCGATCATGAGCAAAATATAAGCTCATGCGTGTTGTTCAATTGTACCTTCATTCGCATCCTCCGGCAACTCTGAGAACTGTTCTTGAAGCCACGTCATACATAATCTTTGGCCGTTCAATTTGCCTTCAGGCGGGATAACTCCCAATAGTACAAGACATACCATATCCCAGGAGATGACAGAATGTCACGACCCTCAAAATGGTACGTGACCGGCACAACTTAGAGATACTCTCTAGTTGTAAGCCTATGCTTTTAGCTCCATATAATACTCATATCACTATAGAATAATCATTCTAAAATGTGAGAGTAATAATATAGCAAAGACTTATCTTATTTAAACACTCCGATTTTACTTAATAAGCTACAATCTCACAGAACATACAGTAAACTTAAAGTACTGTAATAACATAATTATGTACAATAACCACTTCCTCCTAGATGTCCTATTTGACTGTAGAGATTTCTAGAATTTAAAACTGAAGAAACAACTTTAATTCAAAGAAACACCAACCCTTGGAGCAAAGAGGGTTAGGATATTGAACTTCCGCTACTCCTCAGGCGGATGTTTTTCGTTAACCTCAGGATCTGAAAAAAATATATTCACCATAATATGAGATAATAATCTCAATAAATAGATAACGTTACAAGGATAGAAACTTAATTACAGATAATCATCAAGTGATTAACAATACACAAGTATATGTATAAAATACATAAGTAAAATTTTTCGATCCTTAGCATATAACTGTAATCATATCATACTTATAATCGACACACAGCCATAGAATATGACCATAATCATATTCGACACACAGCCATCTCCACATTCGGCACATAGCCATAGCATATGACTATAATCATATTTGGCACACAGCCATATTCATATTCGGCACACAGCCATCTTCACATTTGGCACACAGCCATAGCATATGACCATAATCATATTTAGCACACAGCCATATTCACATTCGGCACACAACCATAGCATATGACCATAATCATATTTGGCACACAGCCATATTCATATTCGGCACACAGCCATCTTCACATTCGGCACACAGCCATAGCATATGACCATAATCATATTCGGCACATAGCCATATTCACATTCGGCACACAGCCATAGCATATGACCATAATCATTTCGGCACACAGCCATATTCATATTAATTGAAATATTCAGTCAAAGGTAATAGTAGATATACTTTGAATATGTAAATTACTTGGACTATTCATATAATTAAATAAATATCCAAGTAGGTTAGCTACTCACCTGAAATCCAAGTTACTATATCTTCTTTAAATCTACATAATTACATTTAATGGATTCAATTAATATAATTCTTTAATACATATAATCACGTATACGTATGTATACTATTCAAAAATACATATAAAAATGTACACGTATATGTACTATTTGAAAATACGTATAAATACTATTTATATATTGTTACTATTCATACATATATGTACTATTTATACGTACGGTTACTATTCATATATACATGTACTATTTATACATGTGATTACTATTCATATATACATATACTATTTATACATGCAATTACTATTCATATATACATGCACTATTTATACATACAGTTATTATTCATACATACAGTTGTATAAGCCGAATCCATAAGGATACCTAAAAATATAATCTCTAAAATTTTAAAGACATAAGAAGAGCATAGTATCTTAACCTTGGATCTAGACTAAGGAAGAAAGATCCAGAATTTCAGAACCTTAACGTCGGAGTAAGAGAACTTTTGAGGAGAGAAGAGAAGAGAAACTGAAGGTGTGATTAGAAATGAAATGGAAGGACTTATTTATAGGAGAAGTTATGGTACTATTTGTTACTATTTCATCTACCGTTCTTCTATACTATTACATCTACCAGTTTTCATCTACTAGTTTCACTTACCAATTTTCATCTACCAGTCTCATCTACCAGTTTCGCTCTCATCTACCAGTTTCGCTTACCATTTTTCATCTACCAGTCTCATCTACCAGTTCCACTTTTAACTTTTCAGTTTAGTCCCTAAGGGATTTTCTCACATAAAACATCACTTGGTTTCCCAATTTCTTCCTACGATCCCTTTAAGCCTAAATCACATCTTATATTTGACAAGATGATTATGTATGTAAACCGTACAATATATGTAAATAGTACTGTATATTATAATAGTAACCATAGTTTGTGAACACACATTTATACAAATTATTACGGGTATTACACAGAATCTTCTACAACAGCACGTCCACTACAAGGAAGTCCAAACAGCAATGCCACATCTTGTAATGTGATAGTGCACTCTCCTTGTGTAAAATGGAATGTGTGCGTCTTTGAACGCCATCTTTCTACTAGCGTTGTGACTAATGCTTGATCGTACATAAAGAATCCAATCCGCGACATTCCGTAAAATTCAGCTTGTTGCAAATATGGCACAATGCGAGGGTCCGTTCAAATCACTAATTGACTAGTGTGTCGACGAACTTTTAATAGTCTATCAGGCTGTATGGAAAACAAAATAAAAATAGAAACAATAAATTAATCAAATGCAATAAAAATAGTAACAAGAAATTAATCAAATACAATAAAAATAATCACGAAAAATAAAAATAATAAAAACAATTTAATCATACAAAATAAAAATAATAACAAAAATTAATTAAATGAAATAGAAATAATAACAACTATGTGATCATAGAAAATAAAATTAATAACAACATATTAATAAAATAAAAAAAATTAGAAACAATAAATTAATCAAATGAAATAAAAATAGTAACAAGAAATTAATCAAATGCAATAAAAATAATCATGGAAAATAAAAATAATAACAACAATTTAATCATACAAAATAAAAATAATAACAACAATTAATCAAATGAAATAGAAATAATAACAACTATGTGATCATAGAAAATAAAATTAATAACAACATATTAATAAAATAAAAAAATTAGAAACAATAAATTAATCAAATGAAATAAAAATAGTAACAAGAAATTAATCAAATGCAATAAAAATAATCATGGAAAATAAAAATAATAACAACAATTTAATCATACAAAATAAAAATAATAACAACAATTAATCAAATGAAATAGAAATAATAACAACTATGTGATCATAGAAAATAAAATTAATAACAACATATTAATAAAATAAAAAAAAATTAGAAACAATAAATTAATCAAATGAAATAATGAAAATGACAACTTACTAGATTTTCATTCCATGTTTGTTCAAATATATGTTGATCTTGGAGATACAATAAATCTCGTTTGACTGGTCCAGGTGCTATAATTTGATCTGCCATTTCAATGATATAAAAATATAAAAGTTGGTGTGTGTGTGTGGGGGGATTATAGAAGGTGTGTGTGTGAAGTATGATGGAAGGGGATATTTATAGGAGTGGTGGGGGGGGGGCGTGGGAGGGGGCCTAGGGGGGTGGGAGCTGGTTGCCACTTGGCAACCAGCTATTCGATCGTTGGATGGTCGAATTACGTTACTACACGTAATTCGACCGTTCAACGGTCGAATTTGCCTCATTTATGAGGCTAAATTCGACCACCCAAATTCGACCATGTCTCGGTCGACTTGGGCCTCATTATGGGCCAATTCAACCACAGGTTGATCGAATTTGGGGTTAATAACGCCCAATAATTTGACGTGGCAGGAATTCGAGCTTTTGATAATCGAATTTGGCGTTCAAAACATCCCCTCTTTCCTTCACGAGATTGAATTTGAAGTCTGTGTGTCAGAATAATTCAGTGCATACGCGAATATTATTCAGTGTCATATCTTTTCAATTTGACAATTAGTAACAATTTTTCAACAAACAATCCGACCAACTGTAATTATGCATTGTAACGTCGTTTCATTAATACTATTTTATATTTACACATGACGTTTCTGCAATATGAACATTCAATTCATTCTCTATATATACGTAATGAAGTTCATCGAATCAATACTGCGAAAATCCCTTTGTCTTCAAATTTATTACTCTCAGATAGCAAAAAATTTCTTCTCCATTATTCTGCTCTATCCAAACAGAATGAGTCGATAGATTACTGCGTATGTACATCTTCACAGAGAAATTACTATCTCAGACGAGGGTGACACTTTCATGTCTGAAAATATGACGATGATGCGGCTGTCCGAAGGAATTACCATGGATGAGTTTAAAGACTGTCTACGTGTTCAGTGTAGCTTACTCTATAACCAGGCTGTGAGCAAGGTTTGGTATCGATGTCCTGTAAAATTGTCGCCACTTCGTTATCGAAAGGTGAAAATGGAAAATGACTATCAACTTCAGGCTGCGGTGATTACACACCTCGATCACTTTCAAGATCAGGCGATGATGGAATTATTGGTGGAGCTCAGTACAGTGGAAATCGATCTGAGCAATACCATATCAACATATATGACAAATCTAGACTTGTTCTCTCAAGTACAGCAGGGTTTAGACTATCAACTATGTGATCCAACGACTCTCTCAATCCCCCAGTACTACTCACAGCCAAGTTCATCAGATCAACCACTTTTACTATCTGTTGCGTATGACATAGGCTTAGAAGATAACATATCAGACGAGTTAAATGATCCCGACTACGATCCAGAAAATTTTGACAATCACAGCGATGACGACGACAACGATACCGCAGACGTAATTACACCGTCGGACATGGCTCTCATGACGGACACATCATCAACTTTTTTACATTACGTTGACGTTGATCGAATAGGAAACGACGACACTTGGCATACCAATGCATTGGCCCCTATTAATATTCAACAGGAGTTATGTAAGGATATGCGGTTTGCAGATGTCCTTAGTTTAAGACGGGCAGTGAAACTCTATGCTGTTCGAACACACCAAACGTTTCGAGTAACACTGTCAAAGTGTGGGACCGAAGATTACAGGTGCCCGAATTATGGAAATGGCTGCGAGTGGAGGGTCAGAGTAGTGAAAAAATCACCTGCACACCTGTATAGGATCACCAAGTACAATGGAGACCATACGTGTCTGTCGGCTATAATGTCTCAAGATCATGAAAAGCTAGACTCCGATTTGATAGCCTCTTGTATTACTCCTTTGGTCTCTGAAAAAGGTGATCTAGCGATTAGTTAAATAATAACCATAATAAGGAACACATTTGGTTATACTGTATCATACAAGAAGGCTTAGCTTGCAAAACATAAAGCTTTGTCATCTGTTTTCGGAGGTTGGAAACGGTCCTACAATTTGTTACCATGGTGGTTAAACGCTATCCATCATTTTAATCCTGGCACTGTGTACGAGTTGGACATTCACCCACCAACGCGTAACCAAAATGGAAAGGTTTATTTCCGTCGTCTTTTTTGGACCTTCAAGCCGTGCATTGATGCTTTCATCCATCTAAAGCCTATACTACAAATGGATGCGACACATTTATACAGAAAGTATACGGGACAATTGATAATAGCTGTGTCACAAGATGGGGACAGAAAGATAGTTCCAATTGCATTTGCATTGGTCGAGGGTGAGACCAAAGAGGCGTATCAATTTTTCTTGTCACACTTGAAAACACACGTGACTAAGAATCGACGAGATCTTTGCATTATCACAGATAGAGGAAAGGGTGCGTCGGCGGCTTTGGAAGATGCAGAAACTGGGTGGAAACCACCATATGCTCATTGAAAGTTCTGCATTCGTCATTTGGGTGACAACGTCAAAAAAGAAACGCACAACAAATACTTACGAGAAAAGTTTATTAATATAGGTTTGCTTTTTTCTTTTTTACTAATAGTATACTTATTTTCTCAACTGAGACTGTGTATATGAATAACATGATACTATTTTGAGCGCCATCGGGTGGATGCAGAGCTAGCAGCTATACGAACCTGGTGTGACACAGGCGCAGACTATATAGCAGATATACCACTGGAACAGTGGTCTCGTGCGTACGACACAGAAGGTCTCCGATGGGGTCAAATGACTACAAACCTTGTCGAATGCATGAATGGCATCTTCCTCAGGATGCGGCACTTGCCTGTGCTCGGATTGGTAAAAGCAACCCTATATAAATTAGTAGAATATTTCACAACACGAGCTACGACCATACAGGCACAGATTTCAGCTCAAAACACCGACTTCTCAGAGATTGTGACGAAAGATTTGCAAATAAATCGCGAACGCGCAAGAAGGTGTGTAGTGATTGATTTCAATCCACAAAGGTCTTTATTCAAAGTGGAAGAACCACTTGACGAACTAAATAGACAGTTTAGGCGTACTTGCAAGCTGGATCTTAGTGTTGGAAAGTGCGATTGTGGAGAATTTCAAGCTCTACACTTTCCATGTCAATATGCAATAGCGGCATGTAGTGGCGTATCCAGGACCTCTTGGTCAGGGGGGCAAAATTTTCATTCATTTTTTTAGATATGATGGCAATTCTTTTAAATTAATTTCAATTTGTTGTTCATTTGATGGTAATTTCCTCTTAAATATTTTCATTACAAAAAATCGTTCTTTTTCTAAATCCTAATTGTATAATCAATCAACCAATTTGATAGAATTAGACTTACGTACAAAAACTACAAATTTCAAGTTTTTACAAAAAGGTCTCTAATAATGGAATGATAAATTAACTATCATCAAGAAAAAAATTTCATGAAACTGACTTCACAAATATGTTACTCATGATCATAATTGTATAATCAATCAACCAATTTGATAGAATTAGACCTATGTACAAAAACTCTAAATTTTAAATTTTTACAAAGAGGTCCCTAATAATGGAATGATAAATTAACTATCATCAAGAAAAAATTTTATGAAATTGACTTCACAAATATGTTACTCATGATCCTCATTGTATAATCAATCAATCAATTTGATAGAATTAGACCTATATACAAAAAATCTCAAATTTCAAACTTTTACAAAGAGGTCCCTAACAATAAAATGAGAAATTAACCATCATAAAAAAAATTTATGAAATTGACTTCACAAATATATTATTCATGATTCTAATTACATAATCATTTAATCAATTTAATAGAATTAGACCTATGTACAAAAACTCTAAATTTCAAACTTTTACAAAAAGGTCCCTAACAATAAAATGAGAAATTAACTATTATCAAGAAAAAATTTTGTGACTTCGGAGAGTGGGGATCTTGTGACTATGAGCAGCAGAGAAAAAATGAGTCACTGGAGTTCAAAAAAATATTAAGGGGGTTCAAAAAAAAATAAGGTGGGGGGCAAAATGCAAAAAAAAAATTTTTACATGAAAATTTATAAATTTCAGGGGGTGCAGCTGCACCCCCTGAAATGAATGTGACTCCGCCACTGGCGGCATGTTTAAAGTGGGGTTTTGACTACAATCGACTGGTCAACAATGTTTTTCGATTGGAAACTATATTGAAAGTATATCAGGGAAAATTTTATCCAATCAGAAGTCAAAAAGATTGGTCAGTCTACAATGGACAGAAGGTGCTGCCTCACCCTCAAATGATTCGAAAGCAAGGACGCCCAAACTCAATGCGCATTAATAGTTCAATGGATTATAGACAACGTGGGAAACCTTCACGATATGGAATCTGCAGACAAACCGGACACAATCGATCAACATGCCCATCTCGTCCTGTCTTACCAGACCAATCAGATTAAATAATATTTTATTTGTACGATTATATTATCTATTGAGATTTTAAAAAAAATTCTCATTCCAAATTGTTAGACTATTATTTTGTCGTTTGTAGCTTAGGGTAAATAAAAAAATATTTCACAAAAAAAATTATTTAATAAACAAAATTAAAATCTATAATTAAAATTATAGATATACATCTATACAAAATTACAAACTATAATAAAAATAAAAAAATTAAACAAAAATAAGTATTAATATAGTTACATATTGAGTCATTAAAACTTAAAAAAAATATAAATTATGAATATTCTTAAAATTGTCAACAAATAATTAAAAAATCTTAATTTAAATCTTTCAAATTGCTAACAATAATTAAATACATTTTATTCAAAGTATTATGAAAACCATTACACATTAATAATAATTATATATGTTAATTTAATAAAATAACAAATGACAATCTCATTATTGTCATAACAATAAAAAAATAATGTATTTTATTAATATTATAAATTGATAAATTATAATTTTAAGATAGCTAAATAAAAAATATCATTAACTTAATTTAATACAAAAATTAATTATGTAGGCCAATTTAATAATTAACAAATAAATGATAAAATAGATACATAATTTCATTTGCAAAAATAAATAACATTATTTGTATAAAGTAAAAAATAAACAATATACATGAATATTTTTAGAACAAATATGATTTCATAATTTACTAATTAGTTCATTTATTATTCACGTTAATTAAAATTAGTTGGTTCATTGAAAGACATTGTTTCTCATTTTAATAATAATAAATTTAATTAATGATAATTGTAATTGGTATTTTTTATTTTTTAATATCTATTTTTCCATTACAATTTATATATTTTCATTTTTTTATTCATTTAAACTATAAAATTTGAGAATATTCTTAAAATCTAAGAAAATAATAATTAAAATAAAACTTTTAAATTATTAAAAATTATTTTTATCTAATTTATCTGTCTTTTTTAATATAAAATGAAACTAAATATTATATAAAAATAAAATAATCATGTATAAAATAAAATAATCATGTATTTATTTATTATATAATTTTAATTTTCAATAAAAAAAATTCAAAAAAGTGGTACCAAATTCGACCAGGGGCTGGTCAAATTTGATGGTGAAATTAATAAAAAGTTAAGCTGCAGCAAATTCGACCAAAGCTTGGTCGAATTTGCTGCATTTCTCCACTGAATTCGACCACGAGTTGGTCGAATTAGCCAAAAAGTTAGTATATAGGGAAATACTTTTGAATAGTTAGTATACGCAGAAATTTTTTTAAAAAACAATAGTACCACGGTAAATACACCTGTATGAAATTTATGGGTTGTTAATTTCTTAAATTATGTTTCAAATTAAAGCCTAAGTTCTAAGTTTCTACTGATAATTGAACCCTAGATTAAATGTGGGTTTGTTTTATTTCATAAATTGGTTGAGCTTCTAAAAGTTTTCGGGGTTTTACTATCTATCTTAATATTTTAAGTTATTGAAATTAGTTGAGCCTATTAAATTGAATACTTCTTTGGCCCATCTTGTTCACGTAATCAGATTACCCATTTTATTTGTTTCTCACTAAATATGCCTATTATGATTTTTTGTTTCCTTCTACTTTTGATAAGATTGGTTTATGTGCAGAAAAAAAAAAAGTAGTGCTAGGCTACTGGTTCAGAAAAACAATGTATCAATGGACAAAACCTTGAACCAATAGACAAAATCTGATTGATTTATGAAAATATTTTTTATTTTCACTTTCAGTCTTTATTTCTTGAAATATATTTTTTGAAATATTGAAAATATCTTTTTGGTGTTTTCAAATTTAGACATATTTTAAAAAATATTTTCAAAAAAACGTTTTCAGTTAACTCAACCAAACGCATTTTCAAGTTCATTTTCTATTTTCAATAAAAATGAAAATATGAAATGTCCAAATCAAACAGACTCTTAAGTGTTTCTATTCTTTCAAGTCAAATATGATGAACTTCATTCTTCTTCTTCAAAAAGCTACAAAATGCAGAAGTAAGAAAATTGATGGCAGCAAAATGCTTATATCTTGAAACCTAAATTAGTTATTAAAAAACAAAAATTTTCTTAATGCATTATATCTTGACAAAGGATAAATCTAATATTCAAATAGTCCTTTAATTTTTTACCTTATAAGTAGTTAACCAATAGTTTTTCAAATTTATCAACCTATCTGATTGTCATACAAAGAAAAAAGATATTGAAAAAATGCAAAAAGTTTTTGAAAATATTTTATATCCAATTCAACCCCTGTTCGATACATTATTTGACTAACACATATCATGCCACATCAACAATTATTTAATAGAAATTAATGGTATGAACATTTTGTCTAAAAATTTTGATAAATATAAGATATGAAAATAAACTATAAAAGCTAAATTTTAGTTTTGGTCAAAATATAGAGACCAAATGTATAGTTTTACTAAAATATACTTTTAGAAGTAGATTTAACAGCTCTCAAAATAAAAAGAGTCTTTCTTATACATATTGCAGCGATAACGGTAGACGCTAATTGTAATAATTTTATTTAATCTTCCTAACTTTTATAAAAAAAATCCTTGTATTTTTTATTTAATTTTTGTGGAGTTATCACTTTTTTATATTTATTTTCTCACTTGTATTGATATATTTGACTAATGTGCGTCAGTTCATCTTATCTTATCAAAATTATAATTATTTAAAGTTATTTATAGATATGTACGTAGTTGAATAATATAATTAATTAGTTGATTAAAATGTAATTGAAACTATGACTATTGATATAGTGGCCAAATTAAAATGAAATAAAAAGCAGGGACCAAGTTATTTTAACGAACAGAATCATTAAAAGTTAAAAACCCAAGGCGCATATATACCTATTTTAAATCACAAATACAAGCATCATAACTCACAACATATATAAGCCATTCACCAACCAAGCTAACTATAGGCTATGGCACCCTACATATTCAAAGTGGTGGAGTAATTGCAAAAAAAGCTACCTTAAGAAATCATAATGCTTTCTGAAGTATTAATAAAATAAGAAATCACAAATCTTACGAAATCTCTATTACATATTTAATGATAAGAAATCAACTTTAAATATGTTAAACTTTTGTACAGGGATCATCTCTAGTACGTTTGAGAGTCATGCACTTATTTGCCACTGTCAAATAATAAGAACATCATAACAAGAATGCATGACTTCTCAAAAGCGCTGTAAGCAATTTAGACACTGAAGTTCTGAACATTTTGCAAACGAAAGCGAGTAGCCAGTGGAATCACGTGACAATGACCTGCAGTTGTGAAATGCTGCACTTTAATTTTCTAATCAATTTTGAACCCTTTCTTCAATCTTAACGGAAAACCCACCCTTCATTTTGGCCGACAAGAAGGATATGAACTCCGGCTCTACCCCCTCTGTTTCCGTCGGAACCACCCTGAACCGCCTCATGATTCCACTCACTATCCTCTTCATCTGTAGATACGCCATTTCCTTCCCCAAGCAGATCCTCGGACCCGCCTGAAACACCGGATAGCTAAAGGAATCCCTCGCTACGTACCTCCACTTCTCTTCCTTGGAATCCCTGCTTCCTTCTCTCTCTAGCCATCTCTCCGGACGATACTCTGCCCAATCCCCACCCCACAGCTCCTCCCTTCTTCCCATTGCGTACACGTGATATGTTATCCTCATCCCCCTTTTCACTCTCGTTCCTTCCGGCAATACGTCGTCCTCCACTGCCTCCTTTGAATCTAGTGGCACCGGCGGATACAGCCTCATACTCTCACTCAACGCTGCGTGCGTATATACCATATCTTTCACTTCATCGTATGCAGGGCCTTCCGATTTCTCTCCTATCTCCTCCACAATCTTCTTCTCCACCTCTGGGTTCTTTGAAAGAAGCCAGAAAAACCAAGTCAGAGCTGCCGAAGTCGTGTCCTTACCGGCTAGTATGAAGCTTATAACGATATCCGTGACGAAGTCTTCGTCGGAATGCCCTGAACTCAAGAATCGTGACAGCATATCCGCTGATTCAAGCGAAGACTTTTCACCAAGTTCGCGTTTCTTCTCTCTCACTATTTTCTTAGCGAATTCGCGCACTTCCGAAACTGCCAGTCGTAGCCGTTTTTCGGATCCCAGGTTCAATTGCTTCTGTATTTTCCAGATTATGGGTACCGGGTAATTGAACCTTTTGCTGCTGATCTCGGTGGCTTCTTCAAAAGCTTGCGCGAACTTGCTCTGCTCGGTTGATGGCGACAGGTACTCGGGGTCGAACCCAAAGGCGATTTTGCAAATGTTGTCGAACGCGAATCGCTGAAGAATGTCTTGGAAATCAAGGATTTGGTTTTGGGCCGCCGCCGTAGCGAGAATGGGAATGAGTCGGTTGTTGAGCTCGGTGTCCACAACGTGTTCGACGAATTTACGCAGAGTTCTGGTGTTAAATTCATGACTTGCGACTTGCCTCTGGAATTTCCAATTATCACCGTCGGTGTTGAAGATTCCAGTGCCAAGAAAATCCTCAAGGGTTACACGAAAGAAATCGCCCTTTTGGTAAATAGGGAAGCGGGTCATGAGAATGTGTTGGACTACGGCGGGATTGGCAGTCAAAATTAATTTCTGCCCCAAGAAGCGGCGGAGAGTGAAGGTGGCGGCGGGTGATATTTGGAGAATATCGGAGAACCACTGGATACGGCGGTGGTGAAAAGTGGGTCCCTCCATAAGTGGGGCCCTAGGGGTCAAATTACAATTTAACTAAAGTTGCAACCAAATTTTGTAATTTACTCCAAAGTCAATTTTTTATCAAAAGTTAGGCACCGAATTGAAAATTGAAGGCTGCAGACGCGTGAAGAAATTCTAAAAGCAGCAGGGGGATGCATCTTAAGGTAAGATAACTTTATATATATGTCAGTTCTCTCCATCCCTCTGCATCCTCAAAAAAATCATCCTTCATCAACCCAAAGAAAAGCCTCACCTTTGAGAGAAAAGAGTGAGAAGAAAAATAGAGAGAGTGCCTCAGAAAGTTTCTGAGAGAAAAAATAGTGAGTCCAATTTGTGAAGGTTATTGTCCACAAATTGAAGAAATACTGTTGTAGTATTTTTTGTGAGTAAGAGGTCCACCTAAGGGTGAAGATTGTATTCCCATTATTACTATAGTGGAAGATTTAAGCGGCCTACGGATCCCGTGGTTTTTACCTAATTTGGGTTTTCCACGCTAAAAATTTTGGTGCTATTTTTGTCTATTGTATTTTGGGAATTATCCTGGGTCTGTGGAATTATTTTGATTCTGCGCACACCGCCGTTTTTCCCAACAAGTGGTATCAAAGCTTCTGGTTAGAGTACTATTGAAGATTACCGTACGAGTATTATTCACAAATATTGTACGAAGACGTACGAGTATTATTCATGTATACAGGTACTGTTCATATATATGGAAGTCCTGTTCATATATACGAGGTACTGTTCATACGTACATAGGTACTGTTTATACGTACATAGATACTGTTCATACGTACAAAAGTACTGTTTATACATACAGAAGTACTGTTCATACGTACGAAGTACTATTCACTGCCAGAAAAGTTTTGGGATCAGCTAAATCTGTTGTCTACTGATCTCAATGGAGACAAGAAACATCAAAATGATCAGCCTAAATGGCACAAATTATCACATATGGAGAAGCAAGATGAAGGATCTCCTATTTGTGATGAAAATGCATCTACCAGTGTTTACATCAGATAAACCTGAAGGCAAGAC
This sequence comes from Biancaea sappan, assembly GCA_037074585.1. Classification (NCBI taxonomy): domain Eukaryota; kingdom Viridiplantae; phylum Streptophyta; class Magnoliopsida; order Fabales; family Fabaceae; genus Biancaea; species Biancaea sappan. The sequence continues at coordinate 46,722,999 of CM073496.1, read as the reverse complement.
GGATGAGGAATGGGGGTTTGAGCATGAGCAGGTGTGCGGTTTCATCCGACAATATGTCGAAGACAACGTATACAACCACATCTGCAATGAGACTCATGCCCGAACGCTATGGAATAAGCTTGAACAGCTTTATGCGTCAAAAACTGGTAACAATAAATTATTTTATTTGACCAAATTGACGCAGTTGAAATACAGGGAAGGGACTTCTGTAGCAGATCATCTAAATGAGATGCAAGGGGTCGTAGATCAACTGTCCAGAATGGGCATAAATCTGGACGATGAAATATTTGCTCTGCTGGTATTGGGCTCTCTACCAGAGTCGTGGGAGACTCTGAAGATTTCCATCACCAACACTGCACCTGATGGTGTAGTTAATATGGAGTCTGTTAAAAGCAGTATCTTAAATGAAGAAATGAGAAGAAGATCTCAAAGCTCATCTTTTTCATCACAACCAGATGTTCTGGTTTCAGACTTCAGGGGGAGGAACCAGTCTAGGGATCAAAAACCTAGAGGAAGAAGCAGAGGCAAATCCAACAGATATGCCAATGTTGAATGCCATTACTGTAAAAAGAAAGGTCACATCAAAATACACTGCCGCAAGTTCAAAAAGGATCAAGAAAAGAACAAAGGCAGAGGACAGAAGAAAAACAACAGTAGTGATGATGAGCAAACAGATGTTGCTGAGGAGTTCAACATTGTCTATGATGATGATGTAGTCAATCTTACAACCCATGAGACAAGCTGGGTGATTGACAGTGGTGCCACCATTCATGCTACATCTCGGAAGGAATTTTTCTCATCTTACACACCAGGCAATTTTGGTGCTGTAAGAATGGGAAACAATAATCTTTCAATAATTGCAGGTAAGGGAGATGTTTGTTTAAAGACGGAGAATGGTACGCAATTAGTCCTGAAGGATGTGAGGCATATTCCAGATATGCGCCTGAATCTGATCTCAACAAGCAAGCTAGATGATGAAGGTTTCTGCAATACCTTCTTTAATGGCCAATGGAAGCTCACCAAAGGATCATTGGTGGTGGCCAGAGGGAACAAAGACTCCAAACTGTACATTATGCAAGCAAAGCTCTCCAAGGATGTTGTGAATACAACGGAGAATGATTGTACAGATGAGCTATGGCACAAACGTCTCGGTCACATGAGCGAGAAGAGCATGATCCATTTAACTAGGAAGAATGCTCTACCTGGTTTGGATCAAGTTCACTTGAAGAAGTGTGATGATTGTCTGGCAGGAAAGCAGAATAGAGCTACGTTCAAAAGCCACCCTCCTTCTAGAATGGCGAATGTACTGGATTTGGTACATTCAGATTTATGTGGACCAATGTTAAAGTCACTTGGTGGTGCTCAGTACTTTGTGACTTTTATTGATGACCATTCAAGGAAGATATGGGCATACACTTTAAAGACAAAGGATCAAGTGCTGAGTGTCTTTAAAGAGTTTCATGCCTCAGTTGAAAGAGAAACTGGGAAGAAGCTAAAATGCATCCGGACAGACAACGGTGGAGAATACATTGGGCCTTTTGATGCCTACTGTAAAGAGCATGGTATTCGACATCAGACAACGCCTCCAAAAACACCGCAACTGAATGGCCTGGCTGAGAGGATGAACAGAACTTTGATGGAGAGAGTCAGATGTTTACTCTCTCATGCAAAGTTACCAAAGAAATTTTGGGGTGAGGCTTTACTAGCAGCAGTACATGTGCTGAATCGCTCACCTTGTGTCCCTTTAAAGCTAGATGTTCCAGAAAAGGTATGGTCGGGAAAAGATATTTCCTACAATCATCTGCGAGTGTTTGGATGCAAAGCCTTTGTACATATTCCAAAGGATGAAAGGTCCAAACTTGAAAGTAAGACACGACAATGTGTGTTCATTGGATATGGTCAAGATAAGCTTGGCTACAGATTTTATGATCCAGTAGAGAAGAAACCAGTCAGGAGTCGTGATGCTGTGTTCATTGAAGATCAGACCATTGAAGACATTTCTAAAGCCAATGGTGATTCAACTGGTTCGGAAGTTATTCCTCCAACACTGGTGCCAAGACAAGTTGAAGATGAAATACAGAATGATCAGCCTGAAAAAGGTGATTCAGATGCTCCTGTTGAGATTCCATCAGAAGATTCCGATGATGATGATGGTGTTCATGATCAACCACCAGTTCCAATGGGTTCTCCAGAATTGAGAAGATCTACTAGAGTTCGACAACCCTCTACTAGATACCCTGCAAATCAGTATGTGTTATTAACTGACGGGGGAGAACCAGAAAGCTTCGAAGAAGCAATGGATGATGAACACAAGAAGAAGTGGATTGAGGCCATGCAAGATGAGATGAAATCATTGCATGAGAATAAAACTTTTGAACTGGTGAAGCTGCCAAAAGGCAAGAGGGCTTTGAAGAACAAATGGGTGTTCAGAATCAAGCATGACGAGAACAGTTCCCATCCAAGATTCAAAGCCAGATTGGTCGTCAAGGGATTCAGCCAAAGAAAAGGGATCGACTTTGATGAGATATTTTCACCAGTGGTGAAAATGACATCCATTCGAACAGTGCTAGGGTTAGCATCAAGTCTTGACCTTGAGGTTGAGCAAATGGATGTCAAAACTGCATTCCTTCATGGTGATTTGGAGGAAGAAATATACATGGAGCAGCCAGAGGGTTTCAAGCAAAAAGAAAAAGAGGACTACGTTTGCAAGCTGAAGAAAAGCCTGTATGGCTTGAAGCAAGCACCAAGACAGTGGTATAAGAAGTTTGAGTCTGTTATGGGGAAGCATGGTTACAAGAAGACTACTTCAGATCACTGTGTGTTCGTGCAGAAATTCTCTGATGATGATTTCATTATTTTATTGCTCTATGTGGATGACATGTTGATTGTTGGCCAAAATATTTCTAGAATTGATGACTTGAAGAAGCAATTGAGCAAGTCTTTTGCTATGAAAGACTTAGGGCCAGCAAAACACATTCTTGGCATGAAGATAACTAGAGACAGAAGCGCCAAGAAATTATGGTTGTCATAAGAGAAGTATATTGAGAAAGTACTTCAAAGGTTCAACATGGACAAAGCTAAAGCGGTTAGTTGTCCTCTTGCTAATCACTTTAAGCTAAGTTCTAAGCAGTGCCCTTCTACAGATAAAGAAAAGAAAGAGATGGACAAGGTTCCATATGCTTCAGCAGTTGGAAGTTTAATGTATGCCATGGTGTGCACACGGCCGGATATTGCTCATGCAGTTGGAGTAGTGAGTAGATTCCTTTCAAAACCTGGAAAGGAACATTGGGCTGCAGTAAAGTGGATATTCAGGTATCTACGGGGTACTTCCAAAATATGTTTATGTTTTGGAGATACCAAACCTGTGTTAGTTGGATACACAGATGCAGATATGGCCGGCGACATAGATTCGAGAAAATCTACTTCGGGCTACCTGATCACTTTTGCAGGGGGAGCTGTGGCATGGCAGTCAAAATTACAGAAGTGTGTTGCACTGTCCACCACTGAAGCAGAATTCATCGCAGCAACTGAAGCCAGTAAGGAGTTGCTATGGATGAAAAGGTTCTTAAATGAACTTACTTTCCACCAAGAAAAATATGAGCTATTTTGTGACAATCAAAGTGCAATTCACCTTGGAAAGAATGCCTCCTTTCACTCAAGATCGAAGCACATTGATATGAGATATCACTGGATAAGAGGTGCATTGGAGAAGAAGCTACTACATCTTGAAAAGATCCATACAGATGAAAATGGATCTGATATGTTAACTAAGACTCTTCCAAGAAGCAAGTTTGAATATTGTCGATCAGCTGCAAGATTGGTGGAACCCCCCACTTAGGTCAGGAGGGGGAGAATTGAAAAGTGGGTCCCTCCATAAGTGGGGCCCTAGGGGTCAAATTACAATTTAACTAAAGTTGCAACCAAATTTTGTAATTTACTCCAAAGTCAATTTTTTATCAAAAGTTAGGCACCGAATTGAAAATTGAAGGCTGCAGACGCGTGAAGAAATTCTAAAAGCAGCAGGGGGGATGCATCTTAAGGTAAGATAACTTTATATATATGTCAGTTCTCTCCATCCCTCTGCATCCTCAAAAAAATCATCCTTCATCAACCCAAAGAAAAGCCTCACCTTTGAGAGAAAAGAGTGAGAAGAAAAATAGAGAGAGTGCCTCAGAAAGTTTCTGAGAGAAAAAATAGTGAGTCCAATTTGTGAAGGTTATTGTCCACAAATTAAAGAAATACTGTTGTAGTATTTTTTGTGAGTAAGAGGTCCACCTAAGGGTGAAGATTGTATTCCCATTATTACTATAGTGGAAGATTTAAGCGGCCTACGGGTCCCGTGGTTTTTACCTAATTTGGGTTTTCCACGCTAAAAATTTTGGTGCTATTTTTGTCTATTGTATTTTGGGAATTATCCTGGGTCTGTGGAATTATTTTGATTCTGCGCACACCGCCGTTTTTCCCAACAGGTGGGTGTTGGCTATGATGTCCAAATAAGAACCAATGAGAGGGTACGATTTTGGGAAGGCAACTGTAGATGGAGAAGTTTGCTTCTTGGTTGAGGGAGGAGGGGAAGAAGCTCTGAGGAAGAAGAAGAAGAAGATCAGAGGCAGACAAAAGAGGAGAAAGAAAGAAGCAAAGAGTTGCAGAAACATAATTAAAATGGAGGGTTAGATAGCGATATTGGAAAAGTTGGGAATGTTTGACATGAGAAGCAAAAGCTGAAACTCGTTGGTTTATGGTGGATTCCTTGATTCTCATTTATACCGCCGTTTTAGGAAACCGGATCTGCTCATGGACGACTTCGTTAGATTTTGTTTCAATAATTTTTATTTATTTATTAATTTTTAATTTTTTTATAAATATTAATTGATTCAATAATAATTATAAATATAAAAATAAATATAAAATAATAATTTTAATTTTTTTAAGTATTAAATAAATAAAAATTATTTAATTAATTTTGAGCCCCCGATCCTTAGCGCAGGAGTAAATTTGATTTGTCATTTTTTAGGGGGTTTCAAGACTGAGAGAGGGCGCAAAGGTCAATGCAAGGAAAATATATTAGAAAATTATCTTACTTTTAAGTTTTATTTGACAAAAAATAATTGATAAATTAAAAATTTTAAAACTATTTGTTAATTAAAAATTGTTAAACTAGTTTATTAAATTATAAGTATTTATTAAAAATAATTATTAAATTTATTAATAAATATAAAATGATATAAAAAGATAGATATTTTATAATTTTAAAATAATACAAATAAATATATTATTTTTTAATTGAATTAATTTAAATTATTATTATATATATAATTAATTTTAAAATATATGTTTTATTATATTTTTTAGAATAATAAAAATTCAACATGGATGACGATGGATTCCCAAGTGTAGCAAGAAAATTCAACACTGAAACCTCTTTATTCTTCCACTTTTACAATGTTCTCTCCCAAAAGCAAAATCAGATATTTTCACATGGCGACAAACTCATCCTCCTTCATATTCCCTCTTTATACCCCTCCTTCACCACCGCCAAAAAAATACACATATACAGTAGAAGACACTGTCAGGATGAAGGCTGCTCTACTCCTATGAATAGGAGAGGCCTAGATTCACTTTAGCATAATGCCGAGAGGTCCGTCCAGCTGACTTTAAACAATTAAATGAAACAAATAATTATTTTATTTTACTTTTACTTGTTGAATCATTAAATCTAATAAGTATAGACTACCTCCAACACCTATAGACTCCCTCTTAACACTTTTAAGTGTTGGGGAGAATCCGTCTCCACGTAAGAGCCGTCAATGTATGCATGTCTTTTTTTTTTTAAAAAAAAAAACACCTAAAGTCATATGGACGCACCACAAACAGCCAAAGTCAACCAACACTTTCTGAACGGACAATTATATCCTTTGATTGGACATCAGTTCACTCATTGAATTCTAAATCTTTGAACTATATTAAGTTATTAATCTTTAAGTAAAAAAAAAAAACACTCAATTGACGCCCTAATTAATTAATAAAGTATCATTCTTATCTCTAAATTTTGGCCTAAGTTTAAATTTCATTATAAAATTTTATTGTATCAATTTTGTTCTATATCTTTTTAATTGATTTTAGTTTTGTTCTTAAGTCTAATAAGTTTATATCTTCTACTTATCTTTTGAAGACATGCAGAGTACTTGTCTCTTTATCGTTGTTGAATTGCTAAGAGTGAGGTTAGCTTTTTTTTTTATAAAAAAATCTACTTGTTTTATAATCATTGGATCAAATCCAACAATTACAAAAGAGACAAGCACTTTATTTGTCTTCTAAAAATAAGCAAAAAATATGAATTTAGGTCCAATAGCGTTTGAGTTGTGAACTTAGGTCCAATAGCGTTTGAATTGTTAACATTAAATGCTAAAATAATCATTTTTATCATACATGTCAACACTAACTTGTTTAGTTAAGCATGTCTATGTCAAATATGCATTTGAAATAGAAAATTTGTCTAGCAAATGAGGGGGATGCCAACACTTGAAAATGAAGAAAAGATGAGTAATTTTTCCATTTCAAGTGTACATCTAATGTAAACTTATCTAGCTAAATGAGTTAGTGTCTATTTGTGTAATAAAAATGGTCATATAAACATTTATCATTAACAATTAAATAATTTCAAACTTATAGATAAAATTTAAACTAATTAAAAAGTTACAAAATAAAATGTTGAGATGAAATTAAAATTGAAGTTAAAGATGAAATTAGTGGTTTTACACTAAATAATTAAAAGAAAATCTTAACGTAAAAGAAAAAACTATGAATGTCGTATGTGGAAAAATGGTATTAATTTACAATAGAGGTGGGTTTTGGCCATTAGCAGGATCCAGGACCTCTTGATCAGGGGATAAAATGTAAATTTCAAAATATTGTAAGAAAAAAATTTTAAAAAGTTTAAAATTTAGGGTTAAAATATAAATTTTTAAAATATTATACTTAAAATTATAATTTTAGCCAAAAATATAGGGGTTAAACTGAAAAGGAAGTTTAAAATTTAGGATCAAAATGTAAATTTTCAAAATATTATACATAAAACTCTAATTTTAACTACAAATTTAGGGGGTTAAAATGAAAAAGAATTAAAATTTAAGGTCACAATATAAATTTTTCAAATATTATACTTATAAATATATTTTTTACAAAAACTCAGAGGGTACACGTGGGTCCGACAATGCGGAAAAGTCTGAGGACAGATTTGGTGGGATCAAATAGACAATGTGACCAATGTGTGGGCAGTAATATAAAATTCACAAGTTGACATTTTGACATTTTAAACAAATAGAGATGCGTGCGCGTGTTACTCTTACGTATAGGATTAGATACAGTCTCGTCAAAGATGTATCAAACAAACTACTATAACATAGATAATAGATTGTATTTAAATATAATTTAAAGTATTGAATTAAATCTATTAAATTGAACACAATTCAATATAACTCTATTTTTTTATTGTAATCAATGGCCACAGATGCCACAACGAAATTTCACAACGTTGTTCTCGGCAAATTTTGGTAAAAAATTTCAGTGTCTCTAGCTGCGACCCAAAGCGGCTTGTAGCATTACATGACAGCAAGGTCAATCGCAAGTTCGATCAATCACATGGCAATGTTTTCAGTGATAGAGGATGATGGACGACGGAGAAGATACAGAAAAGATGTATATATTAAATAAAAGTATAATGAGAACTTTAATAAAATAATAAAAATAAAATAAAAAAAATATAAAAAAATATGTTATAAGTTAAACTTTATTCAAAGTAGTATTTTAAAATAAATTTATTTAACAAATATTTTTAACAAATTTATAAGTCAGTCAAATAATTAATTAATTATTTTTTTTTTCGCACAGGCATACACAACCTTAAATAAAAATAGGAGATTGCCAACCAATGCCATAGACTCACTAGTTAAGAATATATTTAATATTAGTGGCTTTATAAATATATTATTATTTTAATAAGAAATTCATACAACTATTAAAGGTTATTAAATTCTCTATTAAATATTAATTTAAATAATTTATACTAACACTCCCTATTGATTCTCTTTCGGTTATTTCCATTTGAGTCAACTAGGCCACTCTCCACTTTTTTTTATTATCTCTCATTCATATAGTAGCTTCAACATGTTAATGTAATTATAGAATTTCAAAGCTGCACACAAGAGATAACTATAAGTTGAATTTCAAATGAAAGCTTCAAAGGTGCTGTGAGTTAAATTTTGAATCGTTGTTGTTAGTTATAATTCTAGTACTGCATTTTGTTTTCTTCGTTTTCTTTTTTGTTTTATGTAATACTTATTAATTTTGGAATTACGTAATTGACGATATTATGATTGTGGTAATGAAAATTTCTATTTATTTTAAAGGAATTATTTGGTTAATTCTAATTTTTTATATTTAATTTATTCTTTTTGAATATTATTTATAGAAATAGAGATAAATAATTAGACTGAATATTTTATGATGGATGATATTTGAAGATTTGAGGAAAGATAAGGGAAAAAAAAATTTTGTAGAGAGAGAGTTGAGAGATAAGGAACAAAGGAAGAGCAGTCATGAGACTCAAAGAGGGACTAAAATGAAATGAGAAAATATGTGACATTTAGAATATGGAAAATACTCAAATTGGAGAAATTACGGGTTTGTTACCACTAAGGTTAACCAAGAGTTACCTATGGAAAAAGTAATAATTTCACCCTAAATAGATATATATATAGGCGGTCTCATGCCTTTTTCCTTATTTCTCACTTTCCTCTCTCTCTCCTCACTCTCGTCTCTCTTTCTCTCTTCCTTCTCTCTACCTTTTCTACCCAAATCCTCAACGAGCTTTGCAGAACCTTTTTTTGGTGGTGGAGTGAGCCATTGGAGGCCAAACAACCTAGAGAAAGTAAGGAATCAACGTAAGGATTTCGATTTCTTGAACATTTCCCTATTTTCTAGTTTTAAGGGTATATGGGGTAAAACCGAGATTTCGGCTTCGTTTCTCAGTTAAAATTGGAGATTTTGGTGTCTAAATACTCTTTAGACATCAAGGATGAGATCTAATGGAAGAAATCATGGAAAACAGTGAGAATTTAGCCAGATCTAAGCAAAATCAGTGAAGAAAATGCAAGTTCAGAGTCGTGGCACCTGAGGCACCTAAGGCACCACCTTTGAGTGAAAAAGAGCTTTCTTGGTGCCCCAGGTATCACCTGTGGCACCTCAGGCACCAAGAACTTAAATTTGGGCAGAAAATTGGGCATTTGGCACCCTAGGCGCTAGCCATTGAACAGCATCCTTAGTCCATTTTCAAATGGTAGTAACTCATTCGTTCGGACTCCGTTTTTAGCAAACTTTACATCGTTGGAAAGCTCTTTGAGTCTAGTTTCTAATGGTATAAGATGTTTTTTTTTAAAAATCCTTGTTGGTTAAGAGTTATGACCAAAAGAATGACTAAAGATTGGGGTTAGTGGTAAGGATTTTTCTTGTTTTATTTAGCCATTGATTTGAGTTGATTTCAGATGACTTGAGAGCTTCTTTGGCTTTGTCTCTTGGGAATTTTTATGCGGTAAACCTTATCGGCATCGAAGTGAGTAGATGACCTTGCCATTTAAGTTTTATTAAATTATTTGGCCAAGTCAATATATATCTCATTCACATCATAATTTGTAATTTATCAATGAAATTTTCTAGTTAGTGGTAATAACTAGACTAAAGAATTTCACTGAATGATTGTGAGATTTACTTTGTGGAATTGAGAATTTTATGTTTAAACTGGTGAATTGATGCGGCATGTGTTTTGTGGTGATGGTGTGGAAAATGCATTACATATCATCATCTACATATTTACATTATGAGAAAAGGAAATGTGTAGGAAGCTACCTATTGTGTAATACCGCTGAGTGGTGTCAATGGATATGCATATGCATTAAAGCTAGCCTTCAATATGTTGTAGAAAAGAGTGGGATAAACATTGCATAATGCATTTGTCCACATCGTGAGAAGGAACAAAGAGATGGATCTCTGAATAAACTCATTAAGAGTTGGTCTTCAATGTGGTAAATATGGAAATGTATGGGAAGCTACCTATTGTATAATACCGTTGAGTGGTGTCAATGGATATGCATGCACATCATCTATATATTTACATTATGAGAAGAAGAAATGTATGGGAAGCTCCCTATTGTGTGATACCACTGAGTGGTGTCAATGGATACGCATACACATTGAGGCTAGTCTTCAATGTGTTGTGGAAAAGAGTAAGATAAATATTGCATAATGCATTTTTTTGACATTGGGAGAGGGAACAGAGAGATGGACATCTAAATAAACCCATTAAGAGTTGGTTTTCGATGTGGTAAGTATGGAAAGGATGTGAAAAATGCATCATACATCATGCATTGCATAATGCATTTTGGAGTGGCTATTTACTTATGCTTTTTATTTGGTTGAGGATTGTTTTATGGATTACTTTGTAAGACTGTAGACTCGCATTGAATCGCAGGTCTTGGTTGCGTGGTAAGGTATGTTATATATATATTTTATATCATACTAATATGTGCTGATAATAATTATTCTGATTATGGTAGTGAGACTAGTATTTGGACTTGTGTTCTGTTTTATTATACAGTCATTTACTTACTGAGTATTTGATAAATTCACGCTCTCTATTGTTGTTTTTAGATTTAACAGCTGAGGGGGTTGGGAAAATCGTTGGAGGTTAATGGCTTAGAGATATATTCTATTTAGTTAGAATGTGTCACGCCTCCAAACTTAGGCACATGACCGGCAAGATAGATGAGCTTTTACTTCACCACCGTAAGCCTAATTCCATACCAATTTGATACATATTTAAATATAAATGTTATCTTATATTAGAGAGTGCAGTTTCTCCTATTTCTTTTTAGAGAAAGAGACAATAAATATTTCAAATATATCTATTTATTTATTAATAAATAACATTCTCAAACAAGCATTATTTGTCCAAGATTTACCTATCCAAATTTCAGAGCTACTACTAGAATACTATGGATAAAATTTTACATAATAACAAATATTTACCCCGATCAATGGGGTTGAGAACTCGAACGATTAGCTAGATGTGCCTCTACTTCTTCTTGAAAATATGTGAGGGGATGAATGACATGAGTATATTTTACTCAGTGAGTAAGTATATTATTCTATCACATTAACATAAGAAATAATTCATATAAAACCACAAAACATATCACATAGTTCCAAATTAAATTCTCAGACATTTTTTGGGTTCTGTCCACATAAGGTGGTCGTTGTCCCATGGCCCCCGCCGCATTCTCCCTTATTGCTATTTTCATAAATGCCTCCCTTATTTCACCCTTATTTTCAATATTTTTTATATTGGAACAAATTTTTGTTTAACATGATTTGCCGCCCTTATTATCTTCTACTCCTCCCTTTTTACTTCCATACAGGGATCCATCCCTGTAACATTCTCCTTCAATCACAAACATAATCATATTCAGACAACAATAATTCAACCTTACATATAAACACTACACATGTATGTGACGTTGTTCATATATATAGTAATATATATGGTACTATTTATATATACTATACTATTCATATGTTTAGTACTATTCATATAGTACTATTCATATATACCATACAATTATATGTATAAATACTATTTATATATACGAACACTATTTATATACTTCATATGTACGGTACTGTTTATATGTACGACAATCAGAAATAATTTTCAAGTGACTAAGGATAATTTCTTTCTGATATGGAGGATCAACTAAGGCCGCAACCACAGAGCATATTAAGATTTTATCTTACAAGTACTTGTAAAAATATAGTATCTTCATAGTATCTTAATAATCAATAAATAATTTTTAAGCAATCGAGGTTAATTCTTTTCTGATATGGAGAATCGGCTAAGGCTGCAATCATAAAGCATATTAAGAATTTAACCTCTAAATTACTGCAAGAATTTAAAAGAGCATAGTAAAATATTCCCTTACCTCGAATCCAAGTTATAGAGGAGGAATTTTATAATAACCCAAAATCTTAGCATCAGAGTCAGAGGAATTAAGGGAGAGGAGAGAATAGAAGTTGAAGGTGTGAGTTTTAGAAGTGAAATGGAAGTTCCTATTTATAGGAGAAGTCAGGATACTATGCACTAATAAAATATTCATTTTATTATGTGCTTTAATAATTTAGTTTACTATACATTTTAATAATTTTTACGATGGCAGCGAATTATTGTTTACTATTAGGAACTTAAAGGAAAAACTATCTTTTCTCCTCAACTCTTAGGTTTCTTTTCACCTTAATCCTTTCATTTTAGTCCTTATAGGTATTTTCCTATATATTACGTTATTTTTCTCCCAGTTTCTTTCAGATTTCTCTTATGCTTAAGTCATATTTTATCCATGGGATAAATTTCATATTATAACAGTCATTATACTCTACAATTTATACAATCTATAAATGAAAGTCAATATTTTCAACAATATGTACAAACAAACATACAAAAATTAAACATATAGAGAAATTATTTTCTCATTAATTAATCGTAATTTTTGAATACTCATAACTCTAAAATATAGCGGGTAATATATATATACATATATTCACAATTTCTTTTAGGGGTACTACAGAATGATTCTAAATGAACTAATAGAAATGCTCTGTAATTTTATAAGCCACCTAAGTTCTGCGATATTTTAGGGATTTTATTTATTTGGTTGTAATTTACTTTGCAAATTATGTAATTTACAATTTGCATTATTGTGAATATTAGGGCTATTTAGGAAAATTATAGGCTACCACTGAGGTACACCGTATAATAAATGTATATTCATATACCCATTTTTTGGGGCGTTAGATTTTATATCTCTTTTTTTGTTTACAATTTTTTTATGGACATTTGCTATTTCATAAAGCAACAAGTCATATACTGTTTTGTTTAAGTTTTTTTTTTATGTTTATTCTCTGTTTTTGTTTAAAAAAGAATACAAAATTTATTTGAAATTTAAAGAAGTTAAAAAAATTATTTAAATTTTAAAAAAACGAAGAGTGGCATACCCACATGCAATAACAAGAGGATTTAATAAAAATTATTTAAATTAATATTAAATTAAGAATTTGAAAAAGTCAAATAAAATGTATTTTTTTTTAAAAAAAATATAGTCAAACTCACTAAATAACATTTAATAGTTGTCTATTATTACTTGGCAAAAAAAAAAAAATCTAAGTGCAGCTCTTTATATATTTGGTATCAAGTTTTTCAATAAAAATATGACAAGTGTGTAATGCTCCGATCTGAGTATAGCAAATGTATAATTTGTTAGATTATTTTCTAATATGTAACCTATATAATTAAGTTTAATAATATTAATTATTAAATTCACATAATATAACATTAAAAGACCTAAATAAAAATTTTTTAATGTATTGAGGCCTTCTTGTGATAATTGAGAGGCTATTAAGTATTAAAAACTTTATAGAAGTCAAAAAGTAATATACCCTTTTTACTCTGATTTTAAATTTTAAATAACAGTAATAAAAGAAAAAGAACGTCGATTCAAAAAAGGACGGATTGTTACTGTTTTTCTCTTCTAATCATTAAGAAAATTAAAAGGAAGAAAGTCAGAGAAAATAACAAGGATTCGAATATGTAGAAAAAAAAAAGCATGGATCCAGTATATTTAAATTTATGTTTGTGTGAATCATAAAAGTCAAGATTCTTAATTGTGAGATTTTCTACTAACATAATTTTTAAAAAATAATTATATTTTTTACAATTTAATTATTGAAGATCTTAATAATAAGATATAAGCAAGTTTATAGTATATTTTTTAAAAAAAATAAAAAGGCTTCCCAACTATGGGAAGTTTCCTTCACTTGGTTAGTTACGACAATTCGTCCCAAAAACATGAATGACGTAAGAAAAGTCGTCAAAATTTGTAAGACGTTATGAAGTGTTTGACGTCAATGAACAAATATATTACGATTGTAAAAGTTTTGAAAAGTAAAATGCTTCTGCTCCAACTCTGAATCTGATAAACACTGCTTCATAATCTCAAAGTTTGAGCTATTTTTTCAGCTAAATAATTATATTTATTTTTAATTAATGTTGCTAACTGATATACTATTTTAAACTTTTTTATTTTACATATGATATATTTTATTAATTTATCATAAAATTGTATCCAATTTTACATCTTAAATATTTCTTGTTGCACAAAAAATTCAATAATAATTTTGCATTTTTCAACAATTTGATAGACATGATGAATTTGTTAGATTTGGAACTGAGCTACAAGGAGTAAAATGTGTTATATGGTAATTAAAAGAAAATGAAAAAAAATTTCAATGGAATGTATTGAATAATAATGAAAATTAGACAAAAGATGTAAATACTGAAAAAAATGATAATTTAAGAGCATTTTTCATTTTTAGTATTAAAAATGTATTTGAACATAATTAAAAATTAAATAAGAGTGCTTATATTTTTAAATAAAATTACACATGAATATGTAGTTTTTTTTAATTGTTATTCTTCTTACTATATGGTGTAGTGGAACTTCAAATAATTACACATATTAAAAATATAAAAATAAATTGGTGTACTATATATTTTTGTTCTATTAATAAGTGTCAACCGTGAGCCTGTAAAAGTAGGTTATATATTGGAAAAATGTAAAACATTTCCTTACGTTAAAGAAATTGTAGAATTTTTATTTTTAATTTTAAAAAAGAGAAAATTTAACTAAAATTCTTTATACTTTTGATTTTGAGTTCTTCCATCAAAACATAATAAATGTACAAATTTTTAATTAAAATAAAAAGGCATATGATTTCAAAAATTATTATATATTCTTTAAAACATGGTATTGCAAATTACTTATTTTATATTTATTTTACACTTGTTATATTTTTAATAACAGAAATATAAAGAATTGCATATAAATATAATACTTTTTAAAAATTGATAATAATTTTTTATACTTTTAATTTTGTACAATACAATATAAATATTTAATCTTGTGGTTGACTTTTTCGTTCAAAATAGTAATAGTTTGTTCAGAGTGGGAAGCGGAAATGAGATTCACCGTCACAGCAGGTTTTTTGAAAAGAAAATTTTGTTGTGACAAATACTTTGAAAAGAAAAATTTGTTGTGACAAATAGACAAGAAAGAATAAACCAGAGAAAGAGAAACGCCATGAAGTGTAGAATATAAAATGTTTAAAATAAACTAAATCGATTAAGTTGAATTAAATTATTCATAATAAAAAAATGAGGTTTAAATCGATTTTTGAAATATAAATTTAAATTGATTTGGTTTGATTGTTGATTTGATTTGATTAAAATCGAACTGAATCAACTTTATATATAAAAAATATATTTTTATATTTTTATGTTAACAAATATATATATATATATAATTAATTTGATATATTTCTTTTAATTAATTTGTTCCATATATATATTATTGAAATTAAAAATTAAAAATTATTGTAAACAAACCGCCTAAAATTGAATCAAATTATCCAATCAAAATCAAATTAAATCACTCAAAAATTAAAAGTGAATAAATTAATAATTTTGTAAAATCAATAAACTTAATTTAATTTGTTTAAGGCTCAAAACTAAATCAAATTAAACCTATAAACACCCATAATAAAATTGAGGGAACGTGATTTATTTCGTACGAAACGAGATTGTTCTATTTTTTTATTTGTTCCGTTAATCATAAAATTTAGTGGTTTAAATTTTGTTGATCATTTCTCATTGTTCAATGAAAAGACAAAAAAGTGGTAGGCTATTTTTAATCTTGTTAAACACTCAAATGTGCAAACTGATGACATCGGTGGAGAAAGTAAAGAAAGTGCTTTGAGACGATTTTTTTCTCTTATCTTCTCCTATTTTTTTTTTTGTGTAGTCATGGTGGGAGTTGCTTGAGTGCAATTCTCACTCCCTCTCCTTCTCTTTCATAGTTTTCCTTTTTGTCTTCTCTCTTTATAGGAGTGTTCTCTCTATAGATTCAATACTTTAAAAGAGCTTAATATCTCCTTCTCTTTCATAGTTTTTCTTTTTGTCTTCTCTTTATAGGAGTTTAGTGTTCTCTCTATAGATTCAATACTTTAAAAGAGCTTAATATCTACCTGTATTTTTGGAGAAATTGAAACTTATTATTAGTTAATATGTGCAAACACTTGTCGATATAATTCGAGGATAGATGGATGAAATGATTCCAGGAGTTCTAATGGTATATCTTAATTTATCTTCTTTAATTGGTAATTTATTGTACATTTTTTCTCTATATCTCTTGATAAGTTTCAGAATTCTTTTTGAGAGATCATCTTCTTTTTTATTTTTCTGTTTTAGTTTTTAGAAACTCTTATTACATCTGGTCAATACAATTCTTTATTTATTTTTTAATATAATCTAATTTGAGCCTTTATTATCCATTATCAAAGAAAAAAAAGTGCAACCGAAAAGATTCGCGTTTTGTTGTCTGCCTAAAGTATGACCCACGAATTAATATTGATATTTTTTTAATTATCTTTTCTCCCCCTCTAAATGTTGAGTCTAAAATAAATTATATGAATATTTGTTTTTGTATTTGATTAAATTAGATCTCATATTTGTGTTTACAAAAACTGTACAGTTCTCTTCCCATTCTTTAATTTGAAATAACTTATTTAAGTTTTATAACATATATATATATATATATATATATATATATATATATATATAATGTTAAGAGAGATCGAATGCAAATTTCAAAATGAAAAATATCAAATATAATTTAATACAATTTTAAAATAAATTAATGCAATAATTAAAAAAAAAAGAAAAAGAAAAAATTCTCACCAGAACAAACTACCAACAACTCAATTCTTATGACAACCACACCATCACCACGTATGTAAGCAAAGTCGTCAAATTAGAAAAGTCATAAAAGTAGAAGAGTATACGGTATACCACGTGCATTCAACGCGATTTTATTCACGCACGTGAAGCTCACGTGGGGCCCCTGTATAACGGAAAGTCGAAACAATGTCCCTGTCTCTGAAAATTTCTCTGTTTTATTGAATGTTATTCTAGAGGAACTAATTCATTGTCTTATTCGTTACTCTAGAAGAACAATTTTTTCTATATCTTTTATTCATTATTGCACGTCTCAAAAGAAATAAAATTTCCAAGAACTTTCAGTTGGGAAGAAAATTTGAAAATATGTTACTTCTTGTCGAAGATAACAATTTTTTGAAAAAAAAAGCTCCTTTTGTAATGTAAGTGTCACAATTGTGAGAGTGGCTTTTCTCTTTGTGCGTGAGGCTTCTGTGCACAGGAGAAAATTTAAACTGCTGAATTCAGTGCATTCAACGGTTTAAATTTCTCAAGATCTGGACTGTTGGATGTATTAGATCCAACGATCTAGATTTCATTCTCTCATATTACTTTTCATACTTCAGCTTCACTGTTGACGAGCGGTAAATATGAGAATTACTGATCAAAACAACTAGGATAACTATTAAAAACCTAGTTTGATCCCCCATAGATGTGCATTTTATGGTCCCTCACAAATATTCTTTCTCAAAATGATTTCTCACAAATTCAATCATTTTCATGTAAGTCCTTTTGTCGAGCTACTATTAATAATTTAATAGAAATGATGAGGTAGACTGCTAATTATTATAATAATTTAACAGAAAGATGATGGGGCTAAAATTGTCGTATAATTGTCCATCTCATCATTTCTGTTAATATTGTCAACAAAACCCTGACTGAGGGTCTTAAATGAGAAGAGTTGGATTTGTGAGAAACCATCTTAAGAAAGAACATCTATAAAGGACCATTTTAAGAATATGTGCATTTGTGAATGATCAAAATAACATTATAGTCACAGATAACTTAGCCCATTAGATATGCTAGAGAAATAAAAGAAGAGAAAGATGAAAGAAATAAACACTAAATCATAGCTACTGAATAATAGTCTCATTGTATAAATCTGAAAAAAAAAAATGATACACTATATATAGCCATTGTGCAACAGAAAGGGAAACACGTGGCTTGATATAAGAGGCAACAGTACAGAAATATCTGTAACAAATACAACTGTAATAAAGGAAAAGAATACAAATGAAATGAGAAGAAATATTTATGAAATTATGCTTTAACAGCCCCCTCGAACCGAGCAGTGGTGAGTCCACGAAGAGGGTCATCTTAAGTTGCTAAAATCTTGGTGCAGGGTTTAGTCATGGGCAAAAAGGGTATTTTAAATCCCTAAAATTAACACCAAGTTTCAATTATATCCCAGAGGCTTTTTGACCCACTTATGTCTTTTATGTTTTAAATTTTGTCATATATACTCTTTTTTTATAACACAGTTAGTCAATTTAAAGGAATGTCAATTTGATTGCTAACGAGGCTACCGCATGGCAGTCATATTTTTAATTTTTTTAAAATTCTTTTTGACAAAATTTTTTTTAAATTCTTTTTAAAAGTTTCAATTTATTCACTTTAGTCCTTGATCAAAATTTTTCTTTTGACCAATTTTTGATATAAACTTGTCTTCTACTTCGTCTGGGTCCCTAATTCAAGATTCGTCAAAATATCCCCTATAAAATTTTTAATTTATTCACTTTAGTCCCTACTCTTCACTTTCATACTTTTCTCTCACAGTTTGGTCCTCCAAATCATTCCATAACTTTATTTTTAATCATAATATGATTAAATCTATCATTTCTACCTAGGAACAATATAAGAAATGAATTAAAATTAAAGTTTCAAATTTTACCTTTTATAAGAGGGAGATATATGCAATCTTTGAAACTTGAATTGTAATTCATTTCTTGTATTGTTCTTGGGTAGAAATGATAGATTTAATTATATTATAACTAAAAATAAAATTATGGATTGATTTAGAAAACCAAACTATGAGAGAAAAGCATAAAAGTGAAGAATAGGGACTAAAGTTAATAAAATGAAAAGCTTATATGGGATATTTTGACTAAGAAAAAATATATTCTTAAACTAGGGACCTAGACGAAGTAGAAAACGAGTTTATATCAAAAATTAGACAAGAGAAAAATTTTGACCAAGGACTAAAGTGAATAAACTGAAACTTTTAAAAAAAATTTTAAAAATAAAAAAAATTTCTAATCAGCAGTCAAGTTAGTATTCTGTTAAGTTGACTAACAGTGTTACAGAAAAAAGGATATATATGACAAAATTTGAAACATAGAGGATATAAGTAGGCAAAAAAAAAAAAATTTTAGGGTATAAATGAGATGTCTACTTTAAGAATATAAAATACCATTTTGCCTTAGTCATGATATCAGCAAGTTGATCCTTGCTAGAAACAAGCTTGAGGGCTAAAAGTTTAGAAGCAAGACGTTCCTAAACAAAAAGGTAATCCAAGGCAATATGTTTCGTCAGGGAATGCATAACAAGATTAGCAGCAAGATAGGAAGCACCGAAGTTATCACAGCAAAGAAGAAGAGTAGATTTTAGATAAATACCAAGTTCTCCTAATAAAGACTGAACCCAAATGACATCACAAGTGGCAATAACTAAGGCTTTATACTTGGCCTTTGTGTTGGAACGAGCAATTAAAGATTGTTTTCGAGAACCCGTGAAATTAGATTAGGACCAAGGTCAAGGAAAGCTCCAGTAGAACGGCGATCATCAGGGCAATCTGCCCAATCTACATTAGATTATGTTGTAAGAAGAAGAGGCTTGAATATGGAGACCATAATGAGAGGTACCACATAGATAATATAGTTTGCGTTTCACTGCCTGTCGATGAACTTCTGTGGGGGAATGCATAAACTGACAGACATTAGCAAAGGCCAAATCAAGTCTGGTAAAAGATAAATACTGTAAGCTCCCAACAGTGCATAGATAAAGAGTTGGATCAGACATAAGTTAACCATCATGTATACTGATCTTGGACATAGAAGGTGCCATAAGTGAATTTATTGGTTTAACCATGAGCATATTGGTCTTTTTCAATAAATCCAAAATATACCTTTGTTGAGAAAGAAAGAGGCCAGTGTCTGTATATTTAGCCTCAATTCCCAAAAAATAAGAGAGATTTCCCAAATGTTTAATAGGAAAAGATTTTCCCATAAAGGTAATAAAGGTATTAATATCAGCACTACTAGATCCCATAATCAAAATATCATCCACATAAAATTAGAATATAAATAAAGTGCTGAGAAGTGCACTGAACAAATAGAGAAGCATAGGATTATGAAGGTCAAAACCAAAAGAAATGAGATGATCACTCAGTTTAGCAAACAAGGCAAGTGGAGCCTGTTTTGGACCGTAAATAGCTTTCCTCAATTTGCAGACAAAATGTGGGAAATCAGAATTTTGAAAACCACTTGGCTAAGACATATATACTTCCTCAGATAGATCACCATGTAAAAATGCATTTTGGACATCAAGTTGCTGAATTGACCAACCACGAGAAACAATAATAGCAAGCAATAATCTAATAGTAGTAGGTTTAACCACTGGAGAAAAGGTTTCAGAGTAATCTAAATCTAGTTGCTGATGATAGTCCTTTGACATCAGACAAGCTTTATACTGATCAATAAATGCATCAGCTTTGCATTTTACATAAAACACCCAGTTGCTACCAAGAACATTCTGAGAAGAAGAGGGAGGAACTAATGTCCATGTATTAGTAGACTAAAGAGCAGCAATTTCTGCAGCCATAGCATCTCGCCTTTCAGAATATTTGAGAGCCTCAGTTACTAAAGAAGGGGAATCGGGTGGCTGAGATGAACACGTGGTCACATGAGCCTTGGGCCAGTGAAGCATACCTTCTGGTAAAGATTTGGGACAATGAATATTATTTTGAGAGCAAGTGATCATTTGATGTTGTCAGGGAGGAAGATTGGTGGTAGAAGATTGAGAAGACAAGGGAGAGGTATGGATGTAGAATTAAGAGACAGAGGGCCAAAGGTAGATGAAGGAGATGATGTTGTTGCTGAAGGGGATGAACGCACATGGGAAGAAGGTTTAGGAGTACTAACCGGTGAGTAGGAGTGAGGAGCAGCTGGCATCACGTAAGAAGGGCTTAAAGGACAAGTGGGCTGGTCTCTAAATGAGGAATATGAATCAGGATGTGCAGGTTGGGCCACGGAAGACACGATTGGGCCAGGAACACCAACAAGAGATTGGGCCGAAGAAAAGGATGGTAGGGAAATGGATGAAGACTCATTGTGATCTGAAAATAAGGCATTGTTAGAAGAAAAAGGAAAAGAATGCTTATAAAAAACAACATCATTGGAGATATAAATTCCTTTTGTAGGAGAATGATAACATATATACCAGAACGATTTGAATTATACCCTAGAAAAACACAAAGTAAGGAACGCTGTTGTAATTTATTTTTATTATAGGCACAAAGGTGAGGCCAACATGCACAACTAAAAACACGAAGTTTAGTATAATCGGGGCATTTTTGAAAAAGGATTTCAAAAGGAGATTTATGAGACAAAACAGGGGAGGAAAGACGATTAATTAAATGCACTGCAGTGGAAACTGCATAGTCCCAAAATTGAGAAGGAATAGAAGCATGGGACATGAGAGCTAAACCAGTTTCAATTATGTGATGGTGTTTGTGTTCAACAAGACCATTTTAATAATGAGCATGTGGGTAATTTCCACGATGATAAATGCCTAATGATTCTAAATTTTTATTTAGGGAGTGAAATTCATTCCCCCAATCAGATTGTAAAAAGTTAATTTTTTGATTGAATAATCATTCAACATGATTAGAAAAAGAAATAAAAACAGAAAGAACTTCAGACTTAGTACGAAGAGGAAAAGTCCTGGTAAAATGAGAAAAATCATCTACAAATGTAACACAGTAGCGAAAACTAGATTGAGATAAAACAGGAGATGGTCCCTAGACATCACTATGAACTAAATACAACGAGTGTGAAGAAACACGAGATATAGAAGGACGAGATAAGTAATGAATCTTAGCAGTACCATAATCAGAACAACTAGTGACAATGGTGGATGAGTGAATAGGAAGATTATGTGTGCTAATAATTTTATTGACTACACAAAAAGTAGGATGTCGAAGACATTGATGTCAACGAAGAAAAGTTGTACGAGTGCCGACATGCACCTTAGGATTGGAAATGGAATAAAGATGACGATTACTTGGGCCTTGACGAAGAATGGCTTTGGTGCGAGAGTCCTTCACCAAAATATAAGAATCATCAAATTCAAAGAAAATATTATTGTCTTTGCAAAACTGCGAAACTGATAATAAATTTTTAGAAATTAAAGGGACATGAAGTAAATTAGACAGAAGAAATTTGCCACTAGAAGATGTGGGTATTCTGCCAGACCCCAAGGTGCTAAAAGATGTGCCATCCCTAATTTCCACTTGATCCGGCCTATACTAAATATCAAAGGACAGGTTTAAGTTGGAAGGGTTTGATATCATGTGATGGGTGGCCCCAATATTCGGGTACCACAGATGATTATCAAAAGCTACAATGGAAGAATAATTTACTGCAATGTTCGACGGTGGAGGGGCTTGATAACTCTAGTTAAATCTGTGATAGCAAACAAGGGCACTGTGCCCTGGTCTGCAAACTTGACAGACACCAAGGCTTGAGAAGTGCGACCACCACCTCAGCCACTGTTATTGAAAAATTGGCCACTTTCATTACCACGACCGCCATCGAAATGACCATTGTTGAATTGGCCTCCTCTACCACCACATCCTTTGTATAATACCCTGGGGATTTATTTGAATAAAAAAATAATAACTATGATAATTATGTTATTATATAAATACTTATATATGTATAAATGGTCTTAAGCATAAAATAATTATAGTGCTAACAATATAAATATATATATACACACATATATGTATATATATATATATATACATATATATATATATATATATATACAAGTGGTAATAATGGTGTATAAAAATAATTAAGATAATGAGAATATAGTGTATCAAGTAGGCATTATGCATCACTCTCGGCTATATATAAAAGCAAATGAGAAAGGAATACATGACAATAATAAAATATACAAGTAATGGCTAAACGATTGAGTTAAGTGGAGCATTATCGAGCCATCGTCTCTATCATGAAGTGTTGGGATAAAATATATATATATATATATATATGTATATATATTTATATATATAAGACAACAAATGAAAAAGAACAAAATTCATGAAGCTTTACTTGTACAACCCGTGAGTGCCTTTTCCTTTCCCATACTCCTCCACAATTTTCTCTTCCTTTCCCATGACGAAGTTGAGAGAGAAAGAGAGAAAGTGAGAGAGAAAGTCACAGCCAAGGGTAGAGAAATAGCAGTGAGTGTTCAAATAAACTCTTAGCCTTGAATTTCTTGAAGTTTTGATCTGTATCTCTTGCTATTCAAACCTGCATCGAAAGGAGAGGAGTTCTGGGCTAAAACTTAAGTTTGAATGGGTGAAAAAGCTAGAAAACCAGAAAAAAAAAAAAGTGGCTCAGCGAACGCGACATTAGATATCAGGCGTATTTTTTAAACTTGAAACCTCAATTGTAATTCACTTCTTCCTATATTTTTAGACTAAAATGATATATTGAATCATAAAATGACAGAAAACGAAGTTGTGGTTTGATTTGGAGGGTTAAACCATGAGAAAGAGTATGATAGTAAACTGTAGGGATTAAACTGAAAATACTAAAAAGTTTATTGGGATTGATTTAATTTTAGAAGAAAATATATTCCTAATCTATGGACCTAATTGAAGTGAAATATGAGTTTGAATTAAGTAAAGGAAATAAGAAAAATTAACGAAAGAGCTATGAAGGAAAATATGACAGTTTTAAATGCTTATGGTTTTATGTGTTTTTGGATGATCAAATCAACTCCTAAATTCTTTAAATTTTGTGGAGAGATTCTTTTTATTGTGATAATCTGATCTGGGAAGTTCAAGCTCATTAAAATTAGCTTGCTTAGTTAAATAATCATGGAAATAACACTTTGTTCAGTGCAAAACAAATCTAGGTAGTTTCAAAAATTAATTTGGTTTTAATAGCTAAATACCTCTTTTTGATCTGAAATTTTTATAGCACTTATCTAGGACATGAAACTAATCATTTGGAAAATTTCATCACATTTGGACATGGTTAACTAAGTCTAAAACACATAACACTGTATCTATTCAGAATTTAGACAACTTTGACCTATAGTTACTAAAAGATTTTTATTGAGACCAAATGATAGAATTAAATTTTGAAATCTTTAGCCTAGTATTTCAACATACTAACAAGACTTCGTACCAAATGTCATAATTTTTGGAACTATAGTTTATTCCCAGAAATTTCTAAAAATTTGGATCAGATTTTGGCCTCAAAGTAAAATAAAGTTAAATGATTAACATCTTATGTTCTGAATTGGTGTTGATATATTTTCTATATATTTGGATTGAACTTGCAAAGGCAATGCATGTAAATGATTGATGATTATGAATGACATGAATTTATTACAGTTCATGATGTGCATATGAATATTCTTGTTTGTGCATGTGATTGTATTTGAAGGATACAAAGATTTCAGACACTTTTGCGTCCCTTTGAGCACGGGATGAAATAAGGTTGAATTGATTTAACGTCCCTTTGAGGGCGGGGGCGAAATAAGATTGATGCCTACGGGCGGAGATATAGCCTACGGGCAGGATACGCTTTTGGGCGAGGACATAGCCTATGGGGCAGGATAAGCCTTCAGGCGAGGACATAGCCTACAGGCAGGATACGCCTTCAGGCAGGAACATAGCCTACGGGTAGGATACGCCTTCGAGTGGGATATATGTGATTATTTATAAACTCTCTCATGATGTTTTCCTCTTTAACACATATTTACTTCATGAATTATTCATGTTATGAGTACTCAAATGTTCATGGATGATTATATGTACTTTTGGCATGTATTGTCGAATATGTGTGAGAGGTATGACTTGTTTTATGGTGAGTCAAGTGGACCAATCTCACCTTTCATAGGTTCAGGTGGAGAAGACTCTTTAGCTTCAATGATGTGAATGCCAAGAATACCTTCTTTTTTATTCAGAGTAAAGGTATAATACCTTAGTTTATGTTAAGTTGTATAATTCTAAAAAAACTCTGTAATTGAGTAGGTCATGCATTGTTATGTGATATGATTATATATACTTTTGGCATGTATTGTCGAATATGTGTGAGAGTTATGACTAGTTTTATGGTGAGTCAAGTGGACCAATCTCACCTTTCATAGGTTCAGGTGAAGAAGACTCTTTAGCTTCAATGATGTGAATGCCAAGAATACCTCCTTTTTTATTCAGAGTAAAGGTATAATACCTTAGTTTATGTTAAGTTGTATAATTCTAAAAAAACTCTGTAATCGAGTAGGTCATGCATTGTTATGTGATATGATTACGTATTGTAAGGGAAAATATTAGTGTGTAGTAAAGCTAGAAAACCTGTAATTTAATTGAAGGAGTGTTTATTTATACTTTTATGTATAGTTATAAAAAGAAAATGATTTTGTGATCATTTACACTTATATGGGACGTGACACTCTGTTATCGCCGTGACACTCTGTCCGACTGATTTTGTGAAAGCTTAGCCATGTTCACCATAATTTCTGGCGTCACAGGAGAGGAGGTGGTTTGATGGTTCAAACAAGCATAATAAGTAAGGAGATGACTAAGTATTTCCATGGATGATGGTGCAGGGAGATGGATCAAGAGAGATGCGACAACTGGATCAAAATATGAACCAAGACCAGTCATGAGGTGTGTGGCAAATTCTGTGTCTAGAAGTGATTTTACGGTGATATTTAGCCACTGAATCTCCTCCCTTCTTAATTGTAGCTAGCAAGTTGAAAGTAGATCTGGATGTATTTAGCTTGTGTCTGATTCATAAACAAAGTTTCCAAAGTCTTCCAGATCTCTCTACTGGTTTTACATTGAACAACATGTGTAATTAAATTCTCAGATAGAGAAGAGATTCAAACAGAAATGATTAATTGATCCTGATGAAACCATTTTGCATATTTTGGGTTTGGGTTATTATCTGTGAGCATCTGTAATGGAGGAGCTACAGTGCCGTCGATATAACCAAACAATTTCTGTCCATGTAGGTAAGGAACCATTTGTGCCTTCCATATTAGTTAGTTATCTCGATTCGACTTAACAGTAACAAAATGAGGTAATGAGTTTATTGGGGAAGATACTTGCGTAACAGTAGAGACTGACGCAGAGGGACTGGATGAGGGGGTGCTTTTTGCCATTCTTGACTTTGTGAGCCAAGCTGGCTCTGAGCCATGCTAGAGAAATAAAAGAAGAGAAAGCTGAAAGAAATTAGATAAACACTAAATCATAGCTACTGAATAATATTCTCATTGTATAAATCTGAAAAGAATGATACAATATATAGCCATTGTGTAACAGAAAGAGCAACAGGGGGCTTGATATAAGAAGCAACAGTACAAAAACATCTGTAACAAATACAGCTGTAATAAAGGAAAAGAATACAAATGAAATGAGAAGAAATATTTATGAAATTATGCTTTAACATGTATAGCTATAGGTAGTATTAGTTTTCATTCCATATTTTACTTTAAATAAATTTATTTTTAATATTTACAAAATAATGACTCCGGTACTTTACATAAATTTTGCAGTAGTTTATTTGTTAATATGTTCATTAAAAAACATATGCTAATATGATTTTCTAATGATCGTTTCAAGTATATCACTGATGATGAACTCGTACTTTATAACAAAGAAGAAAACGAATTCGTGAGTTGGCAAATATTTCAAGGATAGGAATTTTGACCCTTGTGGTGCAGTTGGACTTGCTTTGTTATGTTTGGATCGGGTAAGTCAACCGCTAATTGAGTATCAAATCAAAGTGGAATTGGATTAAAATCCAAATATTTCTACTTTGCAATTGTCAAAAAAAATTATGTGTCATCATAATATGAATGAGAGTAGTATTAAGAAAGTAAATAATATTTTCAAAGAAGTCCCCATTATTTGAAATAAATATTTCGTTGCGTGGTAATAATTAAATGATATATTCAAAAAGGTGAATTTTAGGAGCCAAAAACAAAAACAAAAGAGGTTGTAAGTATAGGGGCATGTATGTAATATTTAGGCCAAGCAAATTACTTATATGCTAACATTTAAAGCGGAGAAAGAAATTAAAGTTCACAAGGGGATTGTGATCATTTGAATAAAATGTAAGTAAGCAGGATTAATTTATCACTTTAATTTTCCGATTTCTCTCTGTTCTCCTTCAGAATCTTGTTCGCCACCTCTGGGTTCTTGGAAAGGAGCCAGAAGAAGCAAGTGAGAGCGGCAAATATATATGAAGCTGATGACTATACCCATAATGAAATCTTGGTCGAAATATCTACTCATTCAAGCGAAGCCTTTTCACTAAGTTGAAGTTTCTTCTCTCTCACTATGTTCTCACCCAATTCACGCACTACAGATAATTGAAGAATGTCTTGGAAATCGAGGATCTGGTTTTGGGCCTCCGCCGCAGCGAGAATAGGAATGAGGCTGTCGTTGAGCTCAGTGTCCACCACATGTTGGACGAATCTATGCAAATTTCTAGTGTTAATAAATTCATGACTAGCGACTTGCCTCTGGTATTTCCGATTATCACTGTCGGTGTTGAAGATTGCGTTGCCAAGAAAATCCTCAAGGGTTTCACGGAAGACGTCGCCCTTTTGGTAAACAGGGAAACGGCCGGTCTGGAGAATGTGTTGTACGACGGCGGGATTGGCTGTCAAAACTGATCGCTGCCCCAAGAAGAGGCGGAGGGTGATATATGAAGAATATCGGAGAGCCACTGGATACGTCGGTCTTTGTTAGCTATGATGTCTAAATAAGAACCATGATTTTGAGAGGGTAATGGTGGACGAAGGAGGTGGGTTCTTCATGTTTTGAGTCTGGGAAGAAGCTCTGAAGAGGAAGAAGAGCGGAGGAAAGCAAAAGAAGAGAAAGAAAGAAAGAAGGCAAGATCATTTGTAGAAGCATTGTCGAGTACGTACAAGTATGGAACAAAAAATAAGAGGTGTGCATGAAGCAATGCTTGCTCGGTGGTTATTTATATTTAATCACACCAAAAAAAAATTTAATGTCTTGAGTGATAAATACAAACTATCTAATTTAATTTGTATACTTATGAAAAGTAATTTTAATGCAATTAATTATAATAAATGTAAACGATTACATTTATAAATATAAATGATTCGATTTTTATACATATATATAATAAGATACAATATACAATACAGTATAATATAAATTGTTACCTAATAAAAACAATGTTAATTCTGCACACTTAATGAAAGAAGTTAAATAATTTTAATTTTTTGTAGTGAAATTTGTATTATATTATAAAAATTATAATTATTTATATTTATAACAATATTATAAAACAATTCTTTTAAATGATTGAAATGTTATTAATTTTATCATTGTTAAATTTTATTACATTTTTTAAAAATAATGTTTTAGTCTAATCTGTTATTGTATAAATCTACACATCATATTATATTATATTATATTATATTATATTATATTATATTATATTATATCATATTATATATTGTGTTTTCTTTTTATATAAAAATTTAATTACTTATATTTGTAGATTTGATAGAACCAAAATTTACTATGATTAATTATATTAAATTATTATTCATAAATACATAAATTAAATTAAATAGTTTTCATTTATTCTTGAGGATATTAATTACTTCTCCCATTAATAAAAATTAGACATATCTTAAAAATCAAGAACGTGTGATCAGCATTCAAAAGTTAATTATATTTAGGTTTCCTTTAAGTCAGTCTTCCTTTGCCCTCAACTCAAGTAGATAATAATAAGTTTTGAAAAGCTAAAAAGAGTAATATCACCAAAATGTGAATGATTCAAACACATTTTATCAAAAAATTACAATATTAAAGGTTACAACTTACAAACAATCACGTCACGTAATAATACATAAACAAGGCGGTCAAATTTGAAAGATGTGGAGCTTTTGAAATTAACGAACAAGATTACATTTAACTAACTGTATGAACCAATGAGAGAAAGCAAATGAAGTGTTTCTAATTGGGCCATCAATTAAATGACAATGGATAATGATCACTCAACCATGATGAAATTTTAATGAACTATTTTTTTTTAAAAAAAAAAACTTAGGGTGTGTTTGATAGGTAATGGGATAATAGAAAAAAAAAAAAGGTCAAAAAAGAAGAGAGATAGGAATAAATTGTCCAAATTACCCTTATAAAAATACTAAATCATTTATTTTTTTTAAAGATTAAGATATTTTAGTAAAATATTTTATTTTCATTCTTATTCTCTTTTTTTTTGCCCTTTCTGTGTAGCAAACACAATATTTTAGGGAAATAATTCCCACGAGAGTCCATTCACATCAGCACCAAAACAGGAAAAATGATTAAATAAATGTCGTAATTTTATTTTCTATTAAATTTTTTTGATAGAATCTACCTAACGGGGGAAGAAAATTACTTACTATGTTGTTTCAATTTTTTTTTTCTAGTTTCTATTATTTAAATCTTGTGCATTTTTATACAAAAGTTATTACTTAGTCATGAAGATGTGTTCGGTGTGAAATTAAAGACGTGTTGGGTATGAAATTTTATAAGTATCATTTTTCGTTAGGCAAATTAACGGTGTTAAGTGTAAGGAAAATTTTGAGTAATTTTTTAAAGTTAGAGGACTAAAATGAACCAAAAAAAAATTAAAAAATAAAGTGAAACTTGGACAAAATTGAGGGATTAAGAGTGCGCTAGTACCTTAAATTATTATTATTATTTTTTAAGAATATATCTTATTCAGGAAGGAAATTAGCTTCTTACTATGATGTTTCAATTTTTTTTTTCTAGTCTCTATTCTTCAAATCTTGCGCATTTTTATACAAAAATTATTACCTGGTCATAAAGATGTGTGAGAATATCATAATAATGCTTGAACATGAACTTTAAAAAATTATTACTCTAATAGCAGTATGGATAAAATATTCGTAGTTATACAACAACAAGTTGTATTAACCCGACAAAGTCTAGAGTAAGAACATGATATAACCAACCAACTGCTATTAGACCATTTGTCCCTCTTAGGCTCTTGCCCCTCCCTCCACTTTTACTATACAGATTATCTTTGCAACATTGAGGATATCCTCCCTCTGTTACCCACCATATATGTGGTGAATGCACTACATCACATGAACTAACAGAAATATCAACTCATCCACATCCTATCCAGTTAACTAAACAAGAGCAAGAGATCACAATCAATTATAGCCCAAGTTTAATTACTACTACTATTTTGGACTGTATAAACGCAGATGCCGGGATACCTATGCTAGAGACTCTGTCCTCACTGGCTGGCTCTTCACAAAAGGTAGGCAAACCAAGAAAAAATAAACATGACTGTATCATCTTTGCCCCAAAGTTGCCTGAGACGCACGACAAGTCTTTCTGATTCTGTATTCTTATCTTGCATAAATCTGCAATACGTACAAACATTATACCAACTAATTACTTTAGAATATCAACAAGAGAATCAAATGAATGCAAGGTTCAAGTCCTAAATGTGGATATGCTAAAAGCTAAGAAACTCTTGGAATCATCAATCATAAAACAAGCCCAATTTAGTTGTAATGATCAGATTAACCCATAAGGAAGTAGCACCAGAAAAAGAGCTCTCTGCCAGTGTTATTTCTGTCTCTTCTTTAAGGATTCTGGCCATCCTCATCGCTTCTATTCATTGACCTTCACGTTGAATTAGTTTTTGACCAAAGACAAATATAGAATGTCTCTTGAAATTTGTTAAAAGGTTAATCCCTTAGAATGCTTGACGAAATAAATCTTTTTAAGAAAAATATACTGTAATTTTCCATGTCAAAAAGATACAAAGCGTCAATAACAAACAAGCTAAATTGATATCCAATAAAAAATTATACCTTGAGCGGTGGTTTTCCATTTCATTCATGCCACATTTTGCAGCTGCAAAATAACAAGGTACAAAAGATAAGATGAAAGAGTAACGTCTCAATAATAAAATAAGCACTGGCTCAGAGCAGCATCAGTTATCATCAATAAAACAAGACAACAAAATGTCAAAGAGACCATAAACGTGTGATTATAATGGGCGGGATTATATCATATTGTCTCGTCACCAGTGTAGATAATAATGTTCAATGATGAATCGTAAGATTTATCTGTGCGAATGAAGAAAGTAAAACAGCTAAAACATTTCTTTTTATGAACTTACTATCTTAGCCTTGTTCCGTAGCTCGTGCAATCTTTGAGCTATCTCCCGAATAAACTGTAGTCCATCATGGTCATTTCGAAGTGAATGCATTATATGCCCAAGAAGCTCGTGATCCGCCTCAAGTGCTTCCAACCTGTCATTAAGGTCTGATATTTCATTTTCAAGGGTAATCAAATCAGTAATTTTACTTTGCATGGAATTTGTTTGTCCAACAGATGTGGAATGGTTGTTTTCCTTATTAGGAGAACAATTGTCACTTTTCCGAGTAACTGAGCCATCCTGATCAGTAGGACTTCCATTAGAAGTATTAAAATCTTTCTTTGTAGACAAATCAATGTTATCTATCTGACCATCTAATTGAAGTCCTTCATTGGAAGATTCTGTTTTATCGGATTTACTTTCTTCAAAAATTTCAGGTTTGTCATTAGACACACTGATCCCATCACGGGAAATTTCAAGAAGCTTTTTTTCCAAACCTTTCAAACAATTTAGAATGTACAGCTTGTCCTCTTCAAATTTTAACGAGGTTTCTTCAGCCACAGTTTCATCACCGACTTCGGATAACTCGGTCATCTTTGAAGAGGAAGTAAGGGCCATAGAAGGAGGCACACTAAAATTTTGTACCGTGATGTTTTCTCCCTTAAGGGTGATGGGAGGAGGTACACTAAAATGTTGTACTGTGATGTGTCCTCCCTTCAAATCACTACTTTCCCTGTACATATTCTGGCCCAAAGGGTCATCTTCCAAGTTTAATTTATAGAAGTCCAGCTCTGTTTCTAAATCTTGTATTTCTTTCTCCTTTTCTGCCAGTAGATCATTAGCTTTATCCAGTGCTTCGCCATCATATTCTGCTTGCTCTTCCATCATTCTTAAATATTGAAGGGCTTCCATATGGAGTACTGCCTTCTCCTCCTGTAACCTGGTAATCATGGCCATCGATTCATTTGCTGCAATTGCAGCGGCATTTCTTTCTTCTTCCAGTTCCTTGAATAGCTGCTCAATCTGTCGCTTTAATCGATCAACAAGTGTCTCCCCATCAATTTCACTGCTGTTGCTTAAAGATTCAAGACAAGACTCCACCGAGGCTGAGTTCAGAAGTTCCTCAGTTGCATCGGAACTTGAAGCATTGGTTTGTATCTCAGGGTGATCGGCATGATTAGTGGAAACAACTGATGACATATTAGATCCATGGGAAAAAGAATTTTGTGCTGGTGATAACTTCTTTTCTTTGTTGTCTCCATTAACTTCATCTGGAATTGGATGTTCTTTGGCAATACCGCCTACGTCTCTTCCCTTGGTTGTGATAGGGAACTCATTCACATTACTCAAGTTCTCGTGTCTGGGTCTCGAAAGAACAGTGTCATTTGCACGTGGCTCGGTTTCGATAGATTTCCCTGCCCCTCTACTCATTTTCTCTTGGCCTTCCTCATGCTTTTTGGATACCGATCCAATATCACTTATTCGTGTATCATCTGCAGATGGAAACATTTCAAAAAGCAAATGTTGGATTTTATAAATAAATAATATATGTATATCTATATATATACACACACACGAGTTGCATGAGGGGACAGAAGGATTACATTTCTCTGGTGGTGCGCCAACCAGTGGGCGAGTATCGGAAGATATAAGCCCAGATGTTGTGGCAGGATGAGAATTCTGAGAAAGACGAGTAGTCTTACTCTCTTCTTGTTCTCGATCAGGATTGTCCCTAACGTCAGGCAATGGCGAAACCTTATTAAGTGAAATGAGCTCGGACAGTTTAGATTTTGATGACTTTCGACTGGCCTGATGCCAAATAATTTCATTCAGACCATAGTCACTCAAAGCAACAGAACCCGTAAAATTCACATCATGGCGCTTGCTGATGTTGGGCTCCATATATGGAAATAAAACCAAAGGCTCGGTTTCAGGGGAAAGACTGTTTGGCTTTGGTAGAATTGAATCACTCGGAGCACATTCAGTGGGAATTACTAATGTAGATTGGGGTATGGGTTCATTTCTAGCTTCAGTTTTTTCACGAATTAGACTAGCAGCATTATCATCGTCAGAAATTGTAAACTCGAATTCAGAATCACAAATGAGTTTCAGGTCAGTGTACCCAGCATAATTAGACAATGAATTGGAACTGCCTTTTTCTTGGCGGCTTTGCCTTGATAAACCTGGCAAAGGTATGTCTGGCTTGAAAACATCTATCCCGGATGATTTTAGTAGGAGTGATTTTAGAGATGATATTTCTGATATATGGTTGTTGCAAAGTAGACTTTGATAAAACCTTAGTTTCTCACTATTTTTGGCACGATCAAGCCTGGAGCACAAAATGCAAGGTGCTTGCAGATTGCAATAACTTGCATATTTTTTCATCAGATATGATACCCCGGCATTGATAAGAAGTAGAAATATCAAAAACCACTCACAA
Source organism: Biancaea sappan (assembly GCA_037074585.1). NCBI lineage: Eukaryota > Viridiplantae > Streptophyta > Magnoliopsida > Fabales > Fabaceae > Biancaea > Biancaea sappan. Next base: position 46,689,212 of record CM073496.1, on the reverse strand, counting down.
GCTGCAGATGTGAGAACGGTGGTAAAACCCTGTTTCCTCTGTGTTTTCACAAATGTGGTTCCTCCTATAGCCATATCCACCGCAATAGCTCTACAAATCCCCGAGATTCATGACAGGGCAAATCATTAGTCAAATCCCAGCTAGCTATTTAAAGCGAAAAATTGCATCCCGATGATTGATGTCAATTGTGGCATCAATTATTAGAATAAGCCAGGGGTTGTAGGCCAGAAACACGTAATGAACCACCAAAATGAAATTAAAATCCAAGCCAATGCATTTAATTGATATATACGGTACGCTGAAGAAGGACGATAAAGAACAAATTCAGATATTTTAAACTGCCCATGCAACACATCGAACAGATTCAGTGGCTGGGTTATACATATGTCAAGTGGACTGAGATCCTTGAAACTCCTCAGAGAACAAAAAACTAGGATAAAGGAGATGATAGAACCTGCTCGCCGAACAGATCAAGAAAATTATGTTGATCCTTACTAAATACATAAACAAATAAGAGTCAGAGACCTAACGTGCTGATGGCGGAACCAGACACACAATGGATTCGAGAATACGAATTCTTCAATTCAAAAATGTTAAAAACAAAAGACGTGAGTTACATAAACAAATTTTGAAAAAATCATGAATGAAAATGACAACAGAGAATCTTCACGGGTTCAAAAAAGCAAATAAAATTCTGATGGTTGGATCTGAGAGGAACCACATTCGTGAATGGAGGTCAAGGCGATGATAAGCATCGAATCAAACATAACTTACATTCTTGTGACAATGTAAGCCCAAGCAATTTGTTTGGAAATCATAGATAACGTATACAAATATATGAAGTTCATACATATTCGATATTGGAAAATACAGGAAAATGTGAGTACCGGATCTGCAGCTTGAGGAGAAAGAGGAAAAGGGAGAAAACCAATTTCTGATGAAAGATGGCAACAGATTTCTCTATCTCTTTTTTTTACTCCAGAAAATAAAATAAGAATAGTCCAAGAACAAAATTGAAAAAAAAAATCAAAAAAGAAAAAGAAAAAGATTAAGGCGCGCAATTACTTGTAGGTCCTTCACTGACTGATGGAGTGAACGTTGAAACCAACAGCCTCTGGTTTGTCTGGTTCTGCTCAAAGGTGCAATTAGACTTGTGTGCGTTGCGTTTATACCTGCCACGTTTAAAGCTTCAACTTATTATAAATTAATTTCATATAGCTAAGCATCTATTAGATTGTTTATATTTTCATAGACTCATTTGAGGAAGTGTTTTGTGTAAGAAATTTATTATAGCCTCCAGATAAGCTTTTGGATCTCGTGTTTATCCTAATGGTAACTGTTTGATCTGATGATCGCACAATCACAATTAAAGATAGGCTGATAAATCGTAGCTATTGTATCGAATTGATCCAACAGCCACGATTATTTTTTCTTTTTCATTTATCTTTTTTCAACCAATCAAGTAACGCCACGTGACCCTCCACAATACCTCTCCAGATGACCTAAAATTTGACACATTCAAACCTGATTTCCCTTCTCTTCTCTATTGTCTCTCTGGTCAACCACCATATTGTCTCCCTCACTTCCACCACCTACAGCCTCCTCTCCCTTGACCTACCTCCTTCCACCCTACCTTCCTGCTTCACCTTCGGTTTCATCTTCCTGAGCCCACTCTTAGAACCCAAGACTCTCCGGTCTGAACTAGAGGCCTTTGCAGATCACCACTCCTAGTTAGTCCCTCCCTTCTTTGTGATCTCTGTCGATTGTGACCAGTGAACTTCCACAATGTCACAATCCACCTCTTCGTCTTTGTCACACTGTCGTCTAACCATTCGCTTCCCACGCCCATCCGTGAAGATTGTTGGACGAGGAAGCTACCTCCACCCTAGCGATGCTTGGGGCCGCAGGTACATGAGCTCAATCACAGGAACTTCCGTCAGAAGGACTAGTGGGACTTGGCTGATGTTGTGAACGTGCCCCATGGCCATACCAAGAAGATGCATCGGACTGATGTTCAATGTAAGAATCGAATCGATACTATTAAGAAGAAGTATAAGATTGAGAAGACTAGGGTTTTTGGCCTAAATGGGGTTCCTTCCACTTGGCTCTTCTTCAATCGCTTGGACATTTTGATTGGGCTCACTTTGAATGCAAAGAAGTCGTTGCCATTGCCTCCGGTGGAGCTTTAGTAATCTAGAAATGTAAGATTGTGGGTATCTGAAAGCAAAATCAAAAGCCACCTCAAAGTCAAAGAATCATAATCCTTTGAGAGAGAGAGAGAGAGAGAGAGAGAGAGAGAGAGAGAGAGAGAGAGAGAGAGAGAGAGAGAGAGAGAGAGAGAGAGAGAGAGAGAGAGAGAGAGAGAGAGAGAGAGAGAGACAAAAAGCATGGAAGAAGTACACTGGGATCCAAATTTCACAGCAAAAGACTTACGATGAAATAAGAGTACTTGTTGCTGTATCTCTTTCTCCAACAACTTGCTTTGCTTCTCTCTCTATCTGATCTCATTGAATCGCTTCAAAACCATAAGAAATTTTTGGAATCTTTGTTGCTGCGATCCGATGAGGGAGAGGAGGCCGTAGGTGGTGGAGGTGAAGGAGGTAATGTGATGGCTAATCGGTGATGATTAAAGACGATGTGGTGGCTGACCAAAGAGATGATAGAGAAGAGAAGGGGAATCGAGTCTGAATGTACCGAATTTTGGATCATCCGGACTAGTATTGTGGAGGGTCACGTGGCAGCACTTGAATGGTTGAAGAAAGTTAAACGAAAAAGAAAAAATAATCGTGGCCGTTGGATCGAATCGATCCAATGGTCATGATTTATCATCTTATCCATAATTGTGATCGTCCAATCAACAGATCAGACGGTCACTATTATGGTAAATATTGTGCTTATTCGAACGCTCCAGATAAATCAACAACTAAATTTAAGGAGGGTATTAAATGTTTACTATAAGCATATCATTCTAGAATTCACTTTTGATTTATTCTCATGAATTCAAAAGTACTTATTAAATCTTGCTAAAAAAATGACTTAATCCAACGATAAATTCATTCATCAAAATAAAGTGACGATTTAAACTATAATTACAACTGTAAAATAGACTTTTTACAACGGCGCAAATAGTCTAGCATATAAAATGTAGACAAAATAAGAATTATGAGATAAGTGATTGGAAATTTAAATCTTACAATTCAGTCTAATCACAAAAAGAAAATATTAAAAAAAAGAAAAAAAAACTTGAATCTTAACAAAGGTAACATCTAATAAACACTAAAAGGTGATAACGCAAAAAGAACTTGATTCATATTCTATCCAAAAAAGGTGATAACGCAAAGTTCAATTATTGTGAGCATTTTATTTGACTTTGGTGAATTGTCTATATTAACTTTGTAGAAAGCACGTAAATTCGTTCAACCAGCAATTGTGACATAAAAATATATAGATACTTATTCCTTATATTTATTTATTCTTTACTTTGAATCTTACTATATTTCTCAATGTTCTTTACTATTCAATGCCCGTAATATCAATGAATGTGAGGACACGTTTCATATTCACTCAAGTGTAAGAAAAAAAGTCTATTATAAACTACAGTGTCAAAATACTTGTTTGATATTACAAATTACAATGTCAATTTATATCAAACGTGCCCTAAATTATAAAACTATGGAGTGAACGTAGTTTTCTTTGTTACTTTAGACACAATAAGTGCACTACTTATTCTTATGCATGCTATTTGTATTGACAATATTTGTAGCCACACAATGTTGGCATGACTTTTATACTAGCAAAAGAACTTGTAGGTTTCGTTTAGAGCATGTGATGGATTTTTGGGCAATGCTAGTATGATCACAAAAATTTCTAGACAATTTTTTTCAAAAATTACTTAATGAAAGTTGAATAACCAAATTGATTGGAAATTTAATGAAATTTAATTAATAATGTGTTTCCGGGTAAATTTTTTAATTATTCGATAATTGAGTTATAGTATTAGTCGAATTTCTACTATTCCTATGTCGTTCGGCATCAAATTGAAGATCTGTAAATTTCGTTCAATTGAAAAGTAATGAAGATTATTAACATTTTTCTTTTCAGATTGAATATTAATAACAGAGATAGAAAAAACTTATAGGTTATCGGATATGCTATTTTTACAATTTTTTCGACATAACTTTTCAACAATTGTAATATATGTATATATGTGCATATATATTTTATCGTAAAAGTAGTTAATTAATTGTTTGGAGCATTACTGAAACTTAATTCAGAAAATTGGAGTTTAGATAAAATTTTATTCTAGGTTTATAAATATGAATAGTATCATTCCTATTTGCCATTTGGCATTGTAATGGGAGGAGCTTTCTATCTATGGCTATTTTGTTCAGCTTCGGCTTCCCCACTTCCCTCCTTCAGGTCGAGGCTCAGTGAATCATTTTGTTAATCACTACAAAATCATTTCTATCTCTGTAACGCATCATTGGCTGAATGCCTTTCCAACCAAAAGCCCTCAAATCCCCCATTCCCCACTATGGACCTTCTTCCTTTCTCTCCTCATTCATATCTTCAAAACCCTTCGCCAATTTTCCCTTTAAATCGCCCTCTCCCTGTTTTCGCCTGCAAAGGGGTGGAAATCGCTGCGTCCAAACTCTTCTCTACCCCAACCGCCTCTGTTAACTGCGCTGCCTCAAATGATTGGAAGTTGAGGGGCGCCGGAATCAAAGATAACGATGTTGCCACGCTGGGTAACCTTTGCGTTGATATTGTGCTTAGTGTCCCTCAGTTGCCGCCTCCCGCAGTCGACGAACGCAAGGCATTAATGGAACGGTTGTCTGCGTCTCCACCTGACAAGGTAGCTTCTTCCTTCTCGAACCCACCATGGGATTTATCTTTAATTTTGTTTTATAGAACAGTTGTGTGTTTGGTAGTACAACCGGCAATTTGGCATTCGACTCTATGTTCTTGGGTATATGTAACTAGGAGCTGTTACATTAGAATCTGAATTTTTGGAAAACAAAAATTTGGAAGCTTTCAGTTTTGAAACAGTTTTCATTTTCTCGTCTTTTTTGTTGCTTTTTTTTTCTTTTCTTTTTTTATTTTTTTCCCCAATTAGGCTTGTGTAGCCGGGCTAGGTTACTTTTTTTTTTTTCCTGTATAATGTATGATATATAACAGTCCACCATCACCTTAATTATATGTCATAATCCATTTCTTTTGAACAAATTAGAGGCCAGGGACGTGAAAATTTGATGGTTATTGAAAGTTCCCTAATTGTGTGTAGGTAGAAATTTGAACTCCTTGATGGTCCACTACCCCCTCTTTACCTTTTCATTTTAGCTTGATCAGAATTAGCATTCATGCAAATCAAGTAGAAATATTAGTTAAGGCAAGATCATCACCCTTGGTGATTAGTATTCTGCTTATGGTGAATTTTCTTGTGGGTAATTGATATATGATATATAGCAATCAACGGACACTGCAAAGAAAACAGTGTTTTAAAATGAAGTAATAGTAGGAGTAATAAACGAAAAAATGTAACAGGAGAAAAGTAGGGATATTAGTTAAAGGCAACTTCATCATACCCCTTGGTTGGTATTCTGCTTATGGTGGATTTTCTTGTGGGTAATTGATATATAGCAATCAACGAATACTGGGAAGAAAACAGTGTTTTAAAATGAAGTAATTATAGGAGTAAGAAACAAAAAAATGTAACAGGAGAAACTGTTGTACACCAGCTTATGTATTGACTAGAAAGGTTCCAAATTTATTTACAGGGTCATCCTTCTAAATTCCAGTTCATTATATAAATTTTGTATTCTGTAAGACTGTTCTGTGCAATACATAACACAAACATCAGGATAAACAGCTTTTTGAGGCCTATAAGTTTGTAACAGATCAGCTGTATCAATTCTTTTGAGCACCGCATACCAAACAACTTTCCTTTATACAATCTTAGGCATTAAATTTCTGAATTTGGTAGGTTTGGTGTAATCCCAAATCCATCAAGGGTCATGTCATTAGCTTTTTATATAATGCTTAATGCCAAGAGTTACTGTGGTCTCTCAATGGTTTGACATTCCCAGCTTCCTGTCCTATCATCATATATCTTTTACAAAAGAAAAAGCTTTATTAACTTGGATTCTATGGTTTTCCATCTAGAAATATTGGGAAGCTGGTGGGAACTGCAATATGGCTATAGCAGCAGCAAGACTGGGACTTGGCTGCATTGCAATTGGCCATTTGGGTAATGAAATATATGGGAAGTTTCTGCTTGATGTACTTCATGATGAGGGCATCAGTATGGTGGAAATGAGTGATAATGCTGGTATTGCCGACAGCTTTAGAGCCTCAGTTGAAACACTTTTGTGCTGGGTTCTTGTTGATCCATTACACAGACATGGTTTTTGCAGGTAAATTTTATTTGACTTTCAAATTGTATGTCATTGTGGTTGTCATTTGTTCTCGTGTTTCCTTTACAAAGACCTCAACAAACATGTTTTCTCTGTTAGTCGAGCTGATTTTAGCAAGGAGCCTGCATTTCATTGGATGAACAAATTGTCCACAAAAGTAAAAGTGGCTATTAAAAAGTCAAAGGTGTTATTTTGTAATGGATATGGATTCGATGAGCTCTCTCCTGGTTTACTACTCTCAGCAGTGGAATATGCTGTTGAAGTTGGCACTTCAATCTTTTTTGATCCTGGACCACGAGGAAAGAGTCTCTCAACTGGGACACCAGAAGAACAGAGAGCTCTTAACCAGTTTTTGAGGATGAGTGATGTTCTTCTTTTAACTTCTGATGAGGTTCACTTCTGACTCTCCCAAGATAGCTTCTCTCTTAGTTAATTCTATAGTTGCTTATCATGTATGTGCTTTAAGCTTGTGATCTGCATTTTTCTAATATGTGTACGTTTAGTCTTTTCTTAGCTTCATAAACTTTGAAATTGCTCCATCTGTCTCTTTTATGAGCTACAGAATTCTGATTGCAAAATGGGAATGATTACTTGTCTCTATGTCATAGCTTTTTTTTTTCTTTTTTTTTTTTTTATGTTAAGGAGTTCATGTTTATATTATATGTTAATAAGGACCTTATCAACTTTATGTAATGATTCCACCATTTTTCTTAAAGAATGGACCTATTTACTTAAGTTTGTTTATCCAAGTTTTGTAAGTTTGTTGTCTAGCTATCTAGTTGCAAATTCATGGACTTCCTCATCCCATCAGACTTGACAGCTCTGATCTTATTGTACCTGCCAAAGAACTATATCAGTTTGGTGCATTAAGAAATATTATGTAGTTTTGCACATTTTGGTATACTTCATTAGCATGATTCTTGTGAAACATTAGACAATATATAAAATTCACAATTTTTACTGTGAATTTTTCCCTGATAGTCATTCCATATTTCAGTCACCAGTCTAGAGTCCAAATGACCTCAGTTTTATCTCTCTTTTACTGATTTTCATTTGTAATCATACGGTAGCATGTCTTCAGCTAGGACCAAATTATTTCAATTTTTATGTTAGTCTTTTATTAAAAGAAATTGTATTCTAGTACAGATTCTTTACTATTAGCTGATTGTGCACTATAATTTATGCATTACTTGTTGAAAAGTTAATGTCAGTTGAAGTGGGTTTTGCCTTGATGTTTTGGTAAGTTCATCACAGAGATTTGATAGTGCCTGGATCAAAAGACTAGGGACATGAGCGTCATGAAAAATTTTATAGCATTACTTTATCATGAATTCTGTTTCTCTGGTGCCACATAGTTGAATCTCGTTGCATTGTAAAATGCATGTTCTGTCATACAAATTCACATAATTGAGCAACTCTTTATTTTCACTCGTATGATCAGATACAGGATCATCTGTCTTGCAGCCTACCCCAATTAGGCAATTACTGTAGATGTTCATTAAATAATATACAATATCTACACTGAGTGAGAGAACTCAGACATGATTGGTGGTCACGAATTGGTTTCAATCTATCATCTTTTATTCAAGCTGATTTTGGACTGGTGGAGCCCTGGTCTAAATCTGCTTGTTTCCAGTTATATAAATGACACTTGCCAAAGATTGTAGAATTTGTGGGCTTGAAGGTATTAAATACTATAACCTGGGTACACAAAATAGTGGTTCTCATTGAATGCAGGAAAAAAAAAAAAAGAAGTTACTTTTACTAGTTAACACATAAGGTTTGCCTTAGTATGGACTATCTGTAGGTACTTGCTACTTTCTCATTTAACGACATCTTTGGTGTTTAATGTATGATATGACAGGCTGAGTCATTAACCGGCATAGTAAATCCAATATTAGCAGGGCAGGAGTTGCTCAAAAGAGGGATCCGCACGAAATGGGTGATTGTGAAAATGGGTCCCAGAGGCTCAATTCTAATATCTAAACAAAGTATAGCTTGTGCACCTGCATTCAAGGTATTAATTTCTCATTTCGAATTTTCTGTTAAATTGCTTCTTCCATAAAATTCTCTTGCAAATTTTGTGAGATCATGATTAATTCTTTTTATTACATTATTTAAAGGTGTGCATTATGGCCTGTTTATTATACTTGCAATTACAGCACATCCAAAATATCACAGATCTTATTGCCTTGAAGGTGATTATACCAGCTAATGTCTTAATGACAAATTGGACTCTAAAGGCCATAATCTCAATTTCTGAAGGAAAGACTGGTTTCTTTCTTTCATTTTCTTTTTGGTTTTAATAACCAAATAATCATGTATCAAACCTAAATGGACACATGAGCCTTATTGATTTTCTATTTTCTTCAAAAAGTTGTCTTCAATTAAAGGGTCCCTGTTAAATAAATCAAACATTACATGCAAATGCAAACATGCTAATTTGAAGTAGTGGAACCATGCTCAGAGTCTGATAGGCTTCAAGTATAACAACTTTTTCTTTCCAAGTTATCATGTTTGTTTCTCTCGCAGTAAATTTTACTAAATTGATGTTTGATATGCACACTTGTTTTTTTTATTTTTGGTAATATTATATTTATTCTCTCCATCTTTCTCAACCTTGGTGCAAACTAATTGGATTTTAAAAATGTCATCAGGCGAACGTTATTGATACTGTTGGGTGTGGAGACAGTTTTGTGGCTCCTATTGCATATGGTTTTATACATAATTTGCCAATGGTTAATACATTAGCGGTAGCAAATGCAGTGGGTGCTGCAACTGCTATGGGTTGCGGTGCTGGTAGGAATGTAGCAACACTGGAAAAGGTTATAGATATATTGAGATCATCAAACCTGAACGTAGATGATAAGTTTTGGACTGAGCTACTTGAAAAGAATGTGGGCGCTCAGGAAATAATATTTCTTTCCAATGATGTGATCAACGGAAAAAGTAATGAGCTCAGGCGTGTCTCCTTCAGAAAGGTTGCCTCTGAATTGTTGCCCGAGCTCAAATTTCCACAATTAGAGGAGAAAGTGCTGTCCTGATAGATGATGGAGAACATAATCAGCAACTTTGAAGTCCGTTGATGTGATTTAACTCCTGTCCTGATTATCCGGAGTTTTTGCTTCTAGGTCCCTTTTAGTGAAAGTCTTACATTGAGTAATTATCGCAGAAGAGTCCATTTTTCGACTTGATTACATTGGAACAGCTGTTGAAAAGGCGTTGCAATGTGCAAGAGTATATGAGCTGCTCTTGGAGTATATTAACTGATTAGCCTTCAATTCAAGTCGGAACAGCATTGCCTTGATATCGAGGGGGTTTTGGTTTTACTTCTCGAACGAGGAAAACTGCTCTATTATTCTAATCCCTCGTGGATTCCAATTTTTTTAACCTTCTACATCAATTCTTCTGAATTAGTGCATATGGTACGGTCAGGTCAGTGTATTGTGACATTTATTGGACGTCACAAGGAAAAATTTTACTTTTATGTCGTTGAAATTTTTGAATAGGGATTATAAACATTAACTTCTGTCACTCACGTAGCTTTTATGTGAGAGTGAAACTATTATTTAGAATCATATCCATAGTCATGTGATAAAACAGAATGTTGTATATCTTATGGCTGGTGTTTTTGTGTTCAACTGATTGAGCAAAAACAATTGAAACTAACCCTAGCCATAGGTTTGAATTTTCGTAGGGGAAAATATTTATATTTAATATCTGACAATACTTTGAATAAAATTATTTTCAGTGAAAGTACTTATTTAAAAAAAAAAATACAAATTCTGCATTTGAATGTAAAAACTCTATAATGAACTTGAAACAAAGAAGAAAATTGTATTTTGAAGACACGAAAGCTAAGGTTATTAAACATTGAAGACACGAAAGCTGTTATTAAACATTGAGTATCATTCTGGTTTAAAACTTACAAGATTCCAGTTATAAGGTAACTCCAAGGGCAAACGGGTTAATAAATAGGGGTATACAAAAGGTCGGTTTGGTTCATTCATGCTAACCTGATTGGTTTCCTTAAATTTGGAACCTATTTGGTTGTAATATTTGAATTATTCGGTTTGATTTATGTTTCCAAAAAAATTAGATGTTTATGTTAAAAATAAAATGCTCTCACTCTTTTCTATTTTGAAGAGATACATATTTTATTTTGATATATTGAGTGTTAGTTAATTTTTAACATAACTAGATTAGATAATACCTATCACTTCTTATAAATGTTGGGGTGAAGTTGCAAGTGTGCAATATTACCCAAAACAGGGAATTGCCAAATGCCAATTTGTCATGGTACATTAGAAAGAAAAGTTATTCAATGAATTAAAAAATAGAATATTTTGCCACGGTAATATAAAAGGGAGAAGTTAGCTTTCGTGACCATTTTATGTGTTTTGAATATTAAAATTTAAAATGATAATTATTCAGTGAATTAAAAAAGGGAATATATTATATTTCAATTTATAAAATATTTTACTAGTTATGTTTTAAGAGGCTTTTTTTCTACCCTCTAATTAATTTTGCTTCGTCATTGCCTTTTGCATTTTCTATTGTTGTTGCATTTTGATCCATGTGGTCTATTGAAAAATGGGGCTATTGGAAGATTAATTCAATTACCAAATACTCATTAAAAATATTGAATTGAAAAGACGTAGCAATTGAGAGAGGAATGACATAGGTTACAGTTTCAATGAAGGATGTTGGTGATATGAAAGAACTGAAGCCAGTCTGATGATTTGTGCATATTAATAGACATTAAATTTTGTTCTGCCATGAATCCTTTACTATAAACAATTAAACATCAACAATTACATTAATAAAGTAACAAAACAACTACATCCAAAAGAAACAACCATTAAACAAGAGAGTTACTAATTGCTTAAGAATTTCACTAAACTACAACATCAACTACTATTTTAACAACTACATCAGTAAACTAACCATCAACAACAATGCAACGTCTTCATCTTTATTAACTAATAATTAAGCCAAAAGCATCATCTCCATTTTCAATCTTCAAACCTCGAATGCAATTCTTCGTATTCATATTGAAAATAAAAAAGTTAGTTTATCAATTAATTAAAAAAAAAAAAGAAACACACACACACATACACAAAAAATATGTTTTGAGAAATGACCAAAAGAATCATCTTCAATAATCATGATTATTAGTAGGTGAAATTACACTAAGGTCTAATCAAATTAAAAAAAAATAATAATTCAATCCATAATCAAATAAAATAATATCGAGTATAATAACACAATAAGAAAAAACAATACCTACCTCCATTTTTTTAATTTATTCTACTTTATCTTCAATTTCATATGACAATAGATTAGAACAAAACTAATTTTGTGCACAAACAAGGGCTTCAACAGTCTTCGAAGTCAATGAACTTCTATACTGATCAAGTATACGTCCCCCAGTGCTAAATGCAAATTCGCAACAGTAAACACAGGTATAGCCAAAAGGTCTCTAGCAATACATTCAATAATTGGATATTTGATGCTATTCACTTTCCACCAACTGAAGATATCAAACTTAGGTGTCATCTTTTCCCTGGCCTCCATCAAGTAAAGATCTAGTTCGAACTGATTGTCTAAACTATCATCCTCATTCATAACTTCGTCAAACTCCATTGCAAATGAATCACTTTTTTCATTAATCACATCATGATCCATTGTCATATCTTGGGTGTAGGCCACTTGACTTTTTCCATAATCATAAAAATTCTTATAGCTCTCATACATTCTACAAAAGGTATCCTTCACCCTTTGACACATAAGTTCAACCAACTCTTCATTATATAGCTTCTTGAAGCTCCACTCCACAAATTTAAACTTATATCTTGGATCAAGCACCACAGTAATAAAAATGTTCATATTAATATTTTTAACATTACTCCAATACTTGTCATGTTTCATTTTCATCTTTTCAACCATCTTACTAAGCAATGGGTCATTACTTTTACACAAATTGTTCAAAGTGTTCAAGACTAAGCAAAAGTCATAGAAATATTGAGATGATATGACAAACAAAGTACCCGATATATTTTTAGTTACATCATGAAAAACTTTTAAAACTTGTATGAACACCCGTACATTATTCCAATCTTCATTAGTATGAGGACTTACTTTATCAAAGATAAATTGGGCATCCCTCTCTTCTAACCTTTTAAATACTTTTTGAAATTTCAAAGCACTTTCAAGCATAAGATAGGTAGAGTTAAATCTAGTAGGAACATCCAATAACACAGTTCTTTTTTCTTGAATTCTAGTTTGCTCCTTATAACTTTTAAATTTGAGCATACGAACTGGGAAAGCACTCACATACCAAACAAAATTTCTAATTCTAGCAATAGACTCATGCATATCCTTTAAACTATCATTAACTACCAAATTCAAGATGTGAGCACGATATCTAACATGCATATTTTCTTCCTTCATGATATGATCATTCCAATCAACTATTCTATTTTTCAACTATGATACAATAGTGTCATTAGAGCTAGCATTATCAACAATGATAGTGAAAACCTTATCAATCCCCCAACTTAACAGACAACTATCTATTTTGTTGTCTATTGTCTTCCCTTTATGATCAAGGATTTGACAAAAATTTAAAATCTTCTTGTGTAATTTCCACTCATGATCAATAAATTGTGCAATAAGACACAAATAATTTATATTTTGTACAGAGGTCCAACAATAAGTGGTTAAGCAAACACTTTGATTACTCTTAACAAATGCATTCTTCAAATTACCTTTCTCAGTTAAATAAATGGTACAACAATCCCTAGCCACAGTAACGCATGATGGAATAGAGAATAAATGTTGCACAACACTCATAAAATAATGAAACCCTTCTCCCTCAACATGTTTAAAAGTCAATTCATCAACAATTATCATTTTTGCAAGTGGTTGCCGATATGCATTGACATCAAATGTGATCCCTTTCAAATTAAATCCATCCCATTCCCCATCTTTTTTCTTTGGTTGGAATGCAAGCACAAATTATTTTGGATCTCGCAATCAACCAAAAATTTTCTTATACTTAAATTCTAAGTGATATGTCATATTAGATGTTCCATTTCTTTTTCTATGACATGCATAATCAGTACCACACCAATTACATGAAGCTCTAGGGTATTCTGGATCACAATATTCATCAATAGTAAAATGAGCCCACACCTAAGACTCAGGTTTAGTTGGTTTTTTGGACTTACTTGGTTCTTTCTCCGTATCTTTCTCCTTTGATGGTTTTATCTGCACCTTCAATTTGGACACATCAATCCCCTTCCTCTCTTTGGACGTCTTGTTAAACACTGAAGGGAGATCAGCACCCGTGGAATTAATCGACATAGCATCAATCATGGTAGATTGGACATTCTGTTGCTCCTCAATTGATTCTTCAAAATCATCGGTATCAACAAGATCCTCATCAACATCTCTTAAATTCATATATCCTTCTTTCTGTTAAAAGACAACAAATTTAGTAAATTAAAAGATAAATTAAAACTAATAAAGACAAATAATTATTAAAAAAAAGATCAAATAATTTTAACTTACCTCAAACTCAGTTTGTGCCATACTGACTTAGCGTTTGAAGAATCAATAGTATGAGGACAATTAGATACTGAGAGACAATTAAAAATAAAATTATAGTTAATTTTTTAGTTGTCAAAATAAAAACAATTTGACCATGGCAGCAAATATCAGGAAACTCAAATTAGAAAATGAACTACATTGAAACTCAATTTCAAAGCAAAATTTGTCTAGCAGGTCAAGCATTGATGGCAACAAATGTGGTCTTGATATTATAACATTCCAAACATCCAAGATGAAGATAAGATACTGACATTACAATAAATCAATAGTTCTTATTAACAATGTTCCCCATTGCAAAGCAATATTTGTGTTTCTTTTCTTTATACAGGAAAACTTGTTAAATAATTAATCTAGAAAAATCTACAAAAGATATTAAAAAATTATTTAATTAAAAAAATCTAAAAAGTGTAAATTAAAAGCTTTTAGAAAAAGCATGAAGCTATGTTAACCATTGGCGTGGCAGATAGAAGCAACTAGAACCTACTTGAATCTTGAGGCAGCAATTCTGTAAACCGACATATGAAAGTTATATACAGGGGCATGGAATTTTGCTCAGTTCAGTCTGATATTGGTTTTGTACACTCTTACTAATAAATACAGAGGCTGGGGCTTATGAGCACAGCCTTACTTTTGCTTTCCATCCTAAACCTGATGTTGAAGCCAAGCGAAGATAGGGATTTTTTTTTTTGACAATTTTTTTGCGAATTACTTAATTGTCTAATGTATATTTTTTAAAATTTTTGACAAATAAAAGAAGTGAATAATCAATAATATGATAGAAAATGACTATTTAACATTTTTTTAATGCACGCACATCCACTAGTCAAAAATGATAACACTATTGCTAAGTACTAAAAATTCAACGTATTTTTGTATTTAACATCTTGATATTATTTTTTACGAATAGTTTATTGAGATAATGTTTACATAATTGAGATATTCATAACTGATTATAGAAAAAAGTTGATGTTTTACTGGGATTCTTTGTTTAACTAAGTAGTATTTTTTTTGTTAAAATATATTTGAAATCCTATAATTTTATTAAAAAATAATTTTAGTCTCTATAATTTGAAAATAATAAATTTAGTCCCTGTAGTTTTTAAAATTATAAAATATATCTTCGGGGTTAGTTTTTGGTTAGTCAACCATTAATTAATGCTAACTAGGATGTTGATATTAGTATTAAAATCCATGTTAGCGCTGACTGTGTACTATTTATGCTAATGTAAACTAACAACGTGAACTCTCTAAAAAAAAGTTTCAATTTATTTACTTAGGTTCTTAGTCCAAATTTTCCTTTTGTCTAATTTTTTATATAAACTAGCCTTCTACTTCGTCTAGGTCCCTAGTTTTAGAATTTTTTATCAAAATCATCCCCTACAAACTGTTCAGTTTGTTCACTTTAGTCCCTATTCTTCACTTTCATACTTTTTTCTTACAGTTTGGTCCTCCAAATCAATTCATAATTTCGTTTTTAGTCATAATATGATTAAATTTATCATTTCTACCCAAAAAAAATACAATCTATGATTTATACCTAAGTGAATAAAATGTAAACTTTGAAACTTGAATTTTAATTCATTTTTTGTATTGTTCTTGGGTACGAATAATAAATTGAATTATATCATGACTAAAAATGAAATTATGGACTGATTTGGAGGATCAAACAGTGAGAAAAAAAGCATGAAAGTGAAGAACTGAGACTAAAGTGAACAAACTAAAAAGTTTGTAGGGGATGATTTTGACAAAAAAATATATTCTTAAACTAAGAACCTAGACGAAATAGAAGACTATATCAAAAATTGGATAAAAAGAAAATTTTGACTAAGGACCTAAGTGAATAAAAGGTAAGCTTTGAAACTTGAATTTTAATTCATTTCTTGTATTGTTTTCTGGTAGAAATGATAGATTAAATCATATCATGACTAAAAATAAAATTATGGACTGATTTAGAGGACCAAACGGTGAGAAAAAAACATGAAATTGAAGAATTGAGACAAAAGTGAACAAATTGAAAAGTTTATAGGGGATAATTTTGACAAAAAATATATTCTTAAACTAAGGATCTAGACGAAGTAGAAGACTAATTTATATCAAAAAATTAGACGAAAGGAAAATTTTGACCCATGACCTATGTGAATAAAAGGTAAGCTTTGAAACTTGAATTTTAATTCATTTCTTATATTATTTTTAAGTAGGAATGATAGATTAAATCATATCATGACTAAAAATGAAATTATGGACTAATTTGAAGGACCAAATCATGAGAAAAAAGTATGAAAGTGAAGAACAAGGACTAAAGTGAACAACTAAAAATTTTGTAGGGGATATTTTGACAAATAAAAAAATGTATTCATACATTAGGAACCTAGACAAAGTAGAAGACAAGTTTATATCAAAAATTAGACTAAAGGAAAAATTTGACCAAGGATCTGAATGAATAAACTGAAATATTTTTTCTTTTTTTTTAGGAAGTCTACATGGCTAGTCCACGTCAACATAAACCTAAGTGGTACACAGTCAGCACTGATATGGATTTTAATACTGACATCAGCATCCTAATCAGCGTTAATTAACTATTGACTAACTAAAAACTAACTCTAAAAATCTATTTCATGGTTTTCAAAACTAGAAAGACTAAATTCATTGTTTTCAAACTATATAGACTAAAATCATTCTTCAATTAAACTATAGGAAACTCAAGTATATTTTAACCTATTTTGTTAATCAATTCTTATTATTATATTTTCCTCAATCAATATGCAAACTTTATAGTTTTTTGTTGTTTTTATCAGATTATTATGTCAATAATCTTTTGAAAAAAAAATCACAAACTAATCTCTCTTTTTTCCCGTACACTCCAGCTGTTTTGTTGAAAGTTGAAAGTCCAACAGAATGTGGAATTGTCGGAAGCTACAATTTAAAAATCTCATCCGATTGCTATTTAAGTCAACCACCACAGAAGGTTGCTGTCTGTTTGTTAACTAAGCACACATTTAACACAAAAGTAGTTTTTTTTTTTTTGAGCTACACCCAAAAATAACCTTCATATCATTTTCTTTAAACTATTGTCCTTGCTAAATTTATTTCTCCAAAAATCTTAAGGGCACTCTCGTAACCCCATTGGGTAGCTTTTGAACTTTCTGCTGTTACTTCCATTTTCTGTCAAATTTCCATAATAAAATCATTGCATTTAGGAGTACTAACTATCACCAAGTAAAGAGTTTTCAGGCTTCAGATACATTGCATGTTTATAGTTTCTTGTAGCATTTAAGATTGATACTGGTGGAAGTTTTGCTGCTCAGTCTGTGTTTTAACAGCAGAGAAATTATTATTTGATGCAATACTGGTAACCCGCCTAATCACAGAGAGTTCCATAAGCAAAAGAAAAGAAATCCTACAGTAATTTAACTGGTTCATTCCTATGTAGGAGTAGGACTATCTACAGTTATTTTCGCCTGATGCAGAATTCAAAATGAAGACACTTTTCAAAGAGAACATCATAGTTGGAAACGTGGAAACAGAGTGCGATACTAAAAGGAATTTTGACTTTTAGGTTGGGTTACAGCAAGATGAAATATGTACATATAATATATATATATATATATATAATCTGCACTGTGCTCATGATTCCATTATTTATCTGTTCCTCCTGGAAGTTTTATCAGAAAAACTTTATTCTGCCAGCATGAAGGCCCCCCAAAAGCTCAATTTGACCTATAAAACTTTCTAATGTGAACTTTTTTAGGGTGTGTATTTTTCTTCAGAGTGCATAGATTTCTGGGCCATACAGGGTTTTGGCCGTATTATAGAAAGGTTTGATTTTTGATAGTGAAATCGACGGTGGAATTGCACTGTGATTTGAGTCCATAGGATTAGGGTTGTACATACTTTCCTAGTTTCCTTAGCTGAATTTCACATGCCTTCTAACTAAGGCCAAACTCTACATTACCTTCTACAACATCTTTCTTTCATGTGCCCACAAATTTGTACCGACAATTCTGAATTTCACTCAAAATTCGTTTCTAAATTGAATTTAGTGACTTGTTTATATAAAAATATATGAGAGGATTCCATTGTTATGCCTTTGTCAAGTTCCATAGAGAGCAAGAGAGATAGAGACAAAGAGAGAGAAAGAAAGAGTGATGGCATCTGTTTGTACTTATTAAGAATCTATGTTTGATTAGTTTAGATTTTAGTCCATTGAATAAGTTTTCTTTTTTAATGAAGTACTTAATTGTTTTGAATATATTTTATTAATTAGATCTCATGAAAAGTCTAAAAGTTTTCAAAAATTAATTACTTTGGGAATCTTAATTCACAACTTTATAGAAGATTAGTTCTTACCGTTAAATTCAATTCCGTAGGTACAATCTTAATTATTTAATATTTGGATTGGACAATATCTTAATAATCAAAGATTTATTCAAGTTTTTATACTTATTAATCTTAAAAAAAATAGACGCACTAAGATCTGAAGTCTGAACACTAGATTCAATCTACAAAATTACACTCTCCTCTAGTCATACTATTGAACAGTCACTTTGTTTTTCATTTGAAGAATAGAACCTGAGTGAAAATTTGAAAATATTTAAATATCCAACATGAATACAAAATGTCATCGGCTGATTTTCCCCATGATCTAATCTTAGGTGACTATTAAAAGGGTCCAGATTCCAGAACAATCTTTTCTGAATACTTTTACCAGAAGGCAACTTTACAGGGTGAAAGAATTCAACTTTTTCTTCCTTCTTTTAATGTGCATCTCAATATCCACTTGATTATCACAAAGAACCACACCAACTTAGGGTATGTTGCAATGGCACATAGTGATGGAACAAAGGTGTAGGTAAATTATGTCCCACTATTCTTTGGTTTATTCTTCTCTCTTCACTTATATATATATATATATATATATATGTCAATACCTTTAAACGAGCTTTCTGTGTCTAGCTTAAGGTTCAAGTTTGGCATATTACTGCTGTCTAGAGAGCTCAAAAAATAAGACCAAAGTTCTCAAATTTCAAAAGCATAGAAGACCCTCAAACTATTCATTATAAAAAGTATAATTTCTGTACAATTTACCCTTCTTTCCAAAAAAACTAACTAGGTTTGGTCAATGGCTTTATGCTACACAACTAATAGGTTATGATAATACGTTTTCCAAAGTGGGTAAATCCCAATGCAAGGACCGTTTGAATGTAAGCATAGCTTGCGGAGACAGAATTCTTAGACTATTGATAAATTGCAGAGAAAATTTTAACTTGTTCAAATGAGACATCACTTTTTTGTGGGAATTATTCGTAAAGGAAACAGTTCTTTAAAGTAAAGCCCTACGTGTGAAAAGCAAGCTAGGAGTAGTGTAGAATGTGGACTACAAATCAAGTGACCCAAAGAAAGAATCTCCTCGGAAACTAACGTATATAAGGAACATGAAAAATAATGCATGGTCATCTATATCAACAAAACTTTAGTAATCTCTCTCTCTCTCTCTCTCTCTCTCTCCCCTATCTCTCTTGCTCTCTTTTCTCTCCCTTCTCCACCCCAACCTTCCCCTGTCTGTCATGTTTACATGAAAGAGTTGTGGGGAATGTCGTCTGGTTCGAGATCACTCATGCAAGTGTCAACTCTCGAACATAGCTCTTCTGAGTGATTTCGGACCAGGCTTCATTCCCCTCAGCCATCAAGCAGACCCTATTTTCTTCTTTCTCTCCTTAAGAAGAATCATCACTATGAATATCCGGGTAAGCCATTTCCTTGTGCTTTCAACTCTAAACCCAATCCTTATATAACAGGAATGCAAAAACAGAGAGCAAAAAACAACTACGCCCAGGACAATTTGGCAATAGGGGATTTGCTACTAAGGGGGTATGTCTCAAATTTACAAGTTCTTGATTCTATTTACCAATTTTGTTCCTAATAATGGGATTAGGTACATGAATTAACTAGTTGATAAGCTTTTTGTTTGTGTTATGTTTAGTGCCCTTGGGACTTGAACTGTAAATAATGTTGGTTCTGCTGTGTGAGCTTTGTATGTGTCCTGTTAGAGGACAGGCACTTCAATCTGCTCCATAATTCATCATCATATTTCCTTTGTTCATGTCGAACTATTTCTCCCAGGTGGATCAGATATTTACTATTCAACCTTTGTGGAAAAATAACTGAACTACAGAAATGGATTGGATTTACACGTGAAACTAATTATTTCAGGTGGGTCAGGGCTGTCTTGTGTTGTCACATCTTAATGTATTTGTATCCTTGGAGTTAACCATTCATTATAACTCAACAATAGAATTCCACCGTCACATAGTGCTGTCTTTAACTGGAATCTGGCAGAAATCAGTATCAGTGCCTAATAATTTACCTTAATTTTCAAATACTGATAACTGTTGGTGAAATTTTGCAAAAACATACTATTTGAAAAAGGTATAAAGACAAATAGGATGCTTCTCCTTTAATCATGTATTTTAACAACAGTTTGAAGTTGTTAAAATTTTCAATAACAATTCAAACTATTGTTGGAAGTATTTTAAAAAACATTTTTTTAAGCCACGGTTATCATACTTGTCCCAATGGCGGATGGGAGGCACCTATTTGTGTCATTGGGGTTTCGCAGCATAAACTGAAGAGAGAGGAACAAAGTTCTGGAACCAAAAAAAAAGACACTGTAAAGTCTAGTTCAGCTTGGAGTCCCGTCAGGGTTTAGGACTGCTTCAAAGGTCAGATCAGACTGAAAGTAAAGTACCGTTAATGCCGACTAAAATCTTTGTCCATCTCATACCTTTCTGCTCATTGACAGAAACCCCTTAATTGTTAACGTATTGATGCAGTGAAATCCATCTTATCAGACGAAGAATGGAAGCTGAAATAGGGGAAGACATATAGCCAAAAATGGAAAGAGAACAGAAAAAATACAAAAGCAGTTCTTTTGAGTATAAGGGGTTTATTCCGGTGATTCTCAGTTGTTATTGCTGATGTAATAAGCATATTATCACAAGAATTCTCATAATCTTTTTATCTTTATTCCTCTATAATAATTGGCAAAGTTCTGGCCATTAGACATAAATGTCAAAGTACAGGTTTCATTGGGATCAACATGGATAATTTCAAGCATAATGCGGCTCGCCCAGTTAGTCTAACTCTAATCCATCTTTAATGAATACTAATGAGATTATATAAATAAGCCGAATGATTGGATATGCATTTCACGCTAATATCAGGAAGGAGAAATAGAGAAATAAACACAGTAATGTCACTCAAAAGGAGACAGAAGATAGCCGAACAGAGATAAGTTATAATTAGCTGCTACTTAATCCAAGGACAAAACACCTCATGGGTGTATACATAAATCACACCAACAATTATAATAAAATTCCAACATGCGAAAACTGTCAGACCTGTGTGAAAACGAATTAAGATAGGGAAATTTAATTTATTAAATAAACCAAGCGTTAACAAATTTTAAGATCAAACCATGCAAAACAACGAGCCCACCCGAATGGAGAGTGCAATCCAATTTAGGAGGTAACATGATAAAAGTTAGAGATGTTTTTCTAACCAAGTTATGTGAGGATTTATATATTTTTTTCGTCTTTTTTGTCTCTTCTTCTGACAATCTTCAGAGTTAATCACTACATGTTTCAATCCAGGCAGTCTTGTAGTCTTGACATCATCCTTTGCAGCTAAAGATATCACGAACATCTAGAGTACCTACCACTCTGTCCCTTTAATAATTGCTCGGCATGCTTCATCAGTGATGGATATAGAGATCGCAGCAGCCAACAGGCGCTCAAATTATACGCCTTTATGGTTTTATGGTTTTGTAAAAGTGGATTGAAAACTACATAAGATCAGAATCTTGTTCAGTTCATAGCCAAAACAGAAAAACCCTAGATAAGCCAACATTACGATTTGGAAGAAATCCAAATCATGACGAGTGGGAAAAAGAAGTTCTGAACCGTCTTGCAAATGTTGTGCATTGTATATATCGCCAGAAACTCAACAGAGACTATATACAACGGCAATAACACTAGTCATGACAGAAACATCTTATTTAAAACTCAGATCAGACATCCCTCGCAGAAGCAAGAAAACCCAGTGCTTATGGACCTGCATATCACTCCCTTTTCATATATTGCATTAGCAGAAACAGATTATAATGAACTATGTGTTGATCCTCCTAACCTTATTGATTCAGGTCTCTTCATGCTTGCAGTTATAAAGGGCCTCTTAGATTCTCCATGTCATCATTTTCTTTTTAGTACAAGGGAAAGAGGAAACAAAAGCTACAATCTAACAAAACAAAACAAACACTGTCTGTTAGCCCAAAGCAGACTCCAGATGTTCAAGTGGGGCACCCAAAAACAGAACTTTAGTTGCTTATGGACCTGCATATCACTCCCTTTTCATATATTGCATTAGCAGAAACAGATTATAATGAACTATGTGTTGATCCTCCTAACCTTATTGATTCAGGTCTCTTCATGCTTGCAGTTATAAAGGGCCTCTTAGATTCTCCATGTCATCATTTTCTTTTTAGTACAAGGGAAAGAGGAAACAAAAGCTACAATCTAACAAAACAAAACAAACACTGTCTGTTAGCCCAAAGCAGACTCCAGATGTTCAAGTGGGGCACCCAAAAACAGAACTTTAGTTGGCATGATTGAGTAATTAGAGGCAGAGGTTCCATAGAATCCGATTCCAGTATCACTTACCCATGCTGCCAAGCAAGTTCCAGCCACAATACACTGCATAAAGTTCATATACAACACACTACTAGCCTTCTAGGCTTCTCTGGCAGCTGCAAACCTACCACTCACATGCCTATGGTATTAAGTATCACCTATTAAGCCACCACTGATGTCCGCTTTACCCAGATCGCTAAGTAAGCTACCATTAAGATTAATTTTCATCAAGGACCAAGTGGAAGGTAGCAGCAGCAAGCAGATAAACCTCTGGCATCATAATCTAAACGTAGCTCTAATTAGTCGTGAGCCTATAAACTTTCTTATACACAAAAATATATTATAGGTACTTTTTTGTCTTAAATCTAGTTCGGACAAATGCCTGGAAGACAATTCTATCCTGCATACATCGCTTTAGCTTTGAAAACATATTGATGAAACGAAGTACATCCTTCCAAAGCTGTTAAAACCAAACAAATTAATCAAATTGACCCCAATCAAGCTGAATCCAAAAGAAATCGAACAAAACAATAAGAGTCTACATGTGTTTTGTAGTTGCAAAAACCAAATGGTTCTGTTCGGTGCCTTTTTGGAGGGGGAAAAAAAATAAAGTTTAACTGAACTAAATCCAATCATTGCATATAACTACAGAAAAAAAAAAGTTTGCACTTTGTTACTTATTAGTATTGTTGAATTCTCTATTAAAGATTTGGGAATGATCTTTCAGAATAAAATTACAGTATTAAACCTTCTAAAACTATTTTTGAATATAATCAATCTAGAGAAAATATATTTAAATTAGAGATTTTGTGAACATTGAAGGATTTTTTAAGTTAACTATAGAAGCTAACTAAAAAAAGAATAGAAGAAAATTTTAGAAAAATTTTGCAATGGGTTAGAAGAAGTAAACACATTTACTTTGATTCATTCCAACTTAAAAATGTTTACAATCATAAAAAAATACCCATGCTTTCCAACATTTCACTTATTAGCATACACTTTTTTTAACTCTACTTAATAAGCTTTTTGCATTTTTTTCCATGTTTATTTTCACCAACAAAAATATTGAATAAGATGAAATTACAAGATTTCAATGTTTGATCTTGTTTGTCAACATTCAACAAATATACACCTAAATAAAGGAGTTCAACAAGGATAAAAAAACTAGTCCCAGGAACCAAACCAAAATGCCTCCAAAACGAAACCAAACTAATTAGAAAATAAAAAGAATAGATCTCCTTCCTCACTTTGAACTGTACACTCCTCCATGATCCTCCTTAGGGATTTATGAAGAAAATAGAGTTGGGGCGGTCATTAATAAGATGAAGAAGAATGGTGTAAGAAAAACGATCTACTCTATATATTGATTAGAAGTTTGATAATAAAATAAATTGTATCTCACTCCCATTAATTGGGTATTACAATGTTATTAATAGCATGAAGTAAGATAAAGGGTGAAATTTTCAATATTAATTTTGTGATGTTAAAGCTTTAAAAAAAATGGACAAGGTTATAAACATAAATGAAAATTTATGTAAAAAGAATCCAAATCAAACTATTCCAAATACTCCAACTTGGAAAGGTTTGAATTAGGTTAGGAAGGTTTCCAAACCATTTTAACCCACCTTATTATAGGCCAAGGATTAGCAATTGGTTTTGATCATAACAATAGAAAAATATTTTTAAAGTATTAATATTTTTTATTAAGTATTTATTCTCATATCTTTTATAGAAATTCTTATGGTTATGAAATCATTGTTCTTTAACCAAAATTATATTGACCACATGGTTTCAAAAGTTTAAAAGTTTTCTAAATTAGAATAATCAAATCAAATCATTTCTTAAATGAAAACTTCATCATACCATATGATATTTCATTATTCCATGATTTGTGCTTCAGGTTTCTATGACAAGAATTTAAATTAAATAGGATAAATCATTGAAGAGACTCAAATCAAATAAAGTGATCATCATGATTAACATACTTTTAGAATGAAAGTAAATTGAAGTCAAAGTTTATGAAAGCAATCTTGCATTTTCAAAGTACTCAATATGGAAGAAATTCAAATGACAAGATTAAAGAAGATATAATCTGGAGTAGCAATCATGTTTTGCGACTCAATCAATCAAGATTTGAAGATCAATATAATTCAAGAAAGACTGTTCTCAATGGTCAAATTATACAAATATGAAAAGAACCAGAATTAGTGAATTGTTATCTTGAATATAATGAACAACAACTGATTGCAACTAGGAAGGCTACAAGCATTGTACATCCATCAAGTTTGAAGTTACAGATATCAAGAGAAATGTTCTAATCTTTGTACCAATGATCATCATCTTAACCTGAACCAAATACAATGTCTCTAGTGTCCTAGAATATCTAGCTTTTGAGAGCTATAGCCCTCAGTAAGCTAAAAGTGTAACCCAGCCTATCTTAATATTAAATCATCTTTTTCTATCTATCTTTGGTTGTGGGTGAACTGTACAAACACTCCAATTGCTTGTGAGCTAAGAAATTTTTATAGTTGTGGGTGAGTTGTGTTACTCTAGTTTAAGGTGATTTATGAAAATCTTGAGTGAGAGTTGTTGGTAAGCTCATATAAAACTTTTATTATACTTTGATATATTTTATAGTGAAAAAAAAATCTCTTGTTTTGCAAGGAAATTGAACGTAACCGAACTAAAATACATGATTGTGAGATTTTCTTTTTCTCTAACTCTTATAATTTTTGCACATATTTATCAGTTATATTATTTACCAGATACAGTTAATTATATTGTAGTATAGTTAACTAAATCTACGAACTAAATTTTATAAATTTTCAATAAACACATATTCATCTATTCTACACTTATTCCTTTAGCTTCTAAACATTCCATCAGCGGTTAAAATAAGAAAATCGTTGCACTCCACTCTCAAACCACCCTGCCACTTAGGTCCTTAAGTTCAAAATCACTTCAGTGTACCCTGTCTTACACAACCCATCAAAGATTGAGTTATACATTTCAACGCTTACTTTGATACTGTTAATTTCTGAAGTATTAAACAATCCCATTGCTTCTGGTAGACAATCGTACTAGCAAAACCCGACCAAGTATACATACTATTGAAAGTTGAATAAGTTACCAGCCCATGAAATTTGCATTTGATCAAACACCTTTCGCGCGTGCTCTGTCTTGCCTAGCAAAGACCTGTTAGTAAGGCATAATGTGTGCTGACGATGAAGAATAAAAGAAGAAATTTAATTGTTCTAAAAAAAATCTATTACAATACACACACTCTCTCTCCTCTATTAAAAAAACACTTACTTTTCTTTCTCTTTCTTTTTCTCTCTTTCTCATGTCACTGATTACACATACACACCAATACTCAACAATCCTTCTTTCTTATCTCCCATCAACACGTCACTTTGTGCCTTTTATCATTCTCTATCTCTCACTATTATTTTACACACACTGCGATACATATATATAGGCATTTGAGTCGGCTATATGAGATTTCCAGAGTATTTGAGTTGGCTATAGAAGTTGCTAGAGCTCCACCGCCATTTGCTACTTTTTTCTACAATTTACAATATTTTTCTAGAATTTCCTAAAGGAAGAGAAAAGTCGGTGATTTTAACACTCCCCCTCAACGACTTATCTCTCTTATTGCTACTCTTGAAGTTATTCCAAGTTGCTTGCGAAACTCTTCAAACTTTACTTTACTCAGGCTTTTAGTGAATATATCAGCAACTTGATTTTCAGTGTTAATATGTTTTGCATCGATATCTCCTTGAGGTACTTTTTCTCGGATATAGTGATAGTGAACTTCTATGTGCTTCGTTCGTGCATGAAACATTGGATTCTCCGCTAGCCGAATAGCTGATATGTTGTCACAATATAATTTTACCGAGTATTCCACACTTTGCTGCAGATTTCTTAATAACTCTATTAACCAACTGCATTCTTGTGCTGCATTTGCTGCAGCTCTATACTCTGCTTCTGTACTAGACAAGGAAACTGTAGGCTGTCTTTTACTGCACCATGATATTGCTCCATATCCCAAATCAAATGCATACCCAGTGGTTGATCGTCGTGTATCATGGTCACCAGCATAATCGGCGTCACAATATCCTTCTATTTTACAAGGGACTCATTTTTTGTAAAATAAACCGTAATCCAAAGTTCCTTTGACATACCTCAAAATTCTTCGTACTGCTTCTAAATGAGGTTTCCTGGGGTTTTGCATGAATCGACTTACTACTCCTATTGCATGGGTAATATCTGGTCGAGTCAATGTCAAGTAAATTAAACTTCCCACCAGTTGCCTATACATGGTAACATCGTCTCAAAATTTTCCTTTTTCTGAGCATAATTTTGCATTTGCCTTTAATGGTGTTGAGATGTGTTTACATTCCATCATCCCAAACTTTTGTAAAAGATCCTTGGCATATTTGTGTTGACACAAGAATAATCCTTCTTGACTTCTTTCCACTTCAAGTCCCAGAAAATGCTTTAATTCACCGAGCTCTTTCATTTGAAATCGTACCGACAGATTGACCTTTGTCTGAGAGATTTCTTCTTCATCATCTCCTGTGATGATTAAATGATCAACATATACCAATATTACAACAATCTTGTTTTCTCGAACCTTTATGAACAAATTTGAATCTGCTAGTGCCACTGAAAATCCGCTTTGTACTAGAAACTCTGCAATTTTTCCATACCAAGCTCTTGGTGCTTGCTTGAGCCCATATAATGCCTTCTTCAGCTTACAAACATAATCTGGATGGATTATACTTTCGAACCCTCTTGGTTGATCCATATAGATATCTCGATCTAATTCTCCATGCAGAAAGGCATTCTTCACATCCATTTGCCACAACTGCCAGGATTTACTTGCTGCTAGTGCCAACAGTACTCGCACAGTGGTGATCTTGGCAACTGGACTAAACTTTTCTTCATAATCAAACCCATACCTCTGAGAGAATCCTCGTGCTACTAGTCGAGCCTTATGTCTTTCTCTTGAGCCATTTGCACGAGTCTTTACTTTATATACCCATTTGCCAGAAATAGGTTGTACATCTTTAGGCCTTGGCACTAACTCCCAAGTAAGATTTTGGTTTAATGCCTTTATCTCTTTTTCCATTGCTTTCCTCCATTCTTTGTTAGTAGCAGCTTCTTCATATGATACCGGCTCACTGTATTTATTGTCTTCTATTACTGCTGCATTAGCATATTTTGGATTTATCTTCCTTTGCCTTGTTGATCTACGCAGCTGTGGTGGTTGAGGAATTTCTTCAGCAACTTCTTCTTTGGGTTGTTCTAGCTGACTTGGCCTCTCTGCTTCTGGAGTTGTGTATACTCCAGTCTTCCATGGACTTTTGTCATTATTATTATTTATTGTCTTTTCAGGTGTTGATTCCATGCTTTCATTCTCCGGTTCATTTAGTCTTTCTTGTAATTTTTCTTCAATATCTCTTGAATCAGGAAGTACAGCCGCTTGCGATGACCACCATGATGATGCCTCATCAAATACTACGTTACGAGATGTATAGCAACGTCCAGTGGTTGGATCGCAACATTTCCATCCTTTCCGTTGATCGTCATAACCCACGAGTATGCATCGAACTGCCTTTTTATCAAACTTGGTTCGAAGATGGTCAGGTGTGAAGACATAACACACGCAGCCAAATACTCAAAAATGACTAACAGTGGGCTTGATGTTCCAAAGCTTTTCATATGGTGTCATAAAGTACAGCTTTGCTTGCGGTAATCTATTGATAACGTGAACGGTCGTCTTCATACATTCAGCCCAGAATCGTGGTGGTACATTTTCTGCATGTAACATGCTTCGACATATTTCTGCAAGATGTCGATTCTTCCTTTCTGCAACTCCATTTTGTTGTGGTGTTCCTGGGCAAGTTAACTGTCGCCGAATCTTATTTTCCTGGAGATACTTATTAAATTCTTCAGATGTATATTCTCCCCCGTTGTCAGTACGTAGGCATAATATCTTCTGGCCAGTTTCACTTTCCACCTTTTCCTTAAAAATTTTAAACTTAGATAATGCTTCAGACTTCTCTTTCATAAGATCTACCCATACGTATCTCGAATAGTCGTCAATGAAAGTGATCATGTACCGAAATCCACTGATTGACGGATGCTTCACTGGTCCAAAAACATCAGAATGTATTAACTCAAGTGGCTCCTTGCTTTTGAAATTGAATTCCTCGTATGGTAATTGATGTGCTTTTCCATATTGACATCCAGCACAGATAGTATCATCTCGAACTTCTAATTGAGGAAGCCCTCTAAGCATTGCTTTCTTCATCATCACTTTTAACTTGTAATAACTGACATGTCCCAATCTTGCATGCCATAAATCAGCTGTCTCATTCTTTCTTATTTTGTCTACGTAAGCTGTTTGTGCAGACATTACATAGACAGATTCAACACGTCTTCCTTCTATAACTGGTGTGTCAGTTGGCTGTAGACTTCTGTATACTTTGACATCCTTCGGTCCGAATACCACATAGTTGCCATTAGCTGTTAACTGTGATACCGACAAGAGATTTTTCTTCATTCCTGGTACATGATAAACATTTTGCAATTGTACCTTCTCAGAGCCATGACCAGGGACAATCTCGGTATTGCCCACATGAGTTATTGGTAGTTTTGAGTTGTTTGCAATCACAACAACTCGACCACCTTTATAGTTGGTCATCTTCGTTAGCTTTTCTTTATCTCCAGTCATGTGATTAGAACATCCAGAGTCAACGATCCAATCGTCTTCATAATTAACAGAATTATCTCTGACTGTTATTAGAGCCTCGTCTTCTATTGGTTCTTCAATGCATGATGCTGCAATTGCTTCATCTTCTGTAGCTGCAAATGATGCTTGAAAATCTCATTCTGCGTCACTGCAATTCTCAATTACAGTATTTCCTTCTATGCGGGGTGCTCTGCAATCTCTAGCAAAATGACCTCTTTTTCCGCAGTTGAAACATCTATCATCTCTTTGTTGATACCTTCTTTGTCTTTGATTTTGTGAGTTTGGGCGTCCTCCCCGTCGATATGGAGTTCCTCCTTGACGGCCTTTCTGCCAACCACTTTGATTCCATTTGCCATCTCTTCTGTTTTCTTTAGCTCTGGACTCACCTTCTCGTTCCTTCCTTTTGGTGAACAAAGCCTTCTCTTCATCTTTTAATGAGACTTTGGACATTTGTAAATCCAACGCTTCTTGGTTAGCTAGTATGCTTTCCAACTCAGTTAGAGTTGGTTCTTTAGCCCAGCCTCTTGTAGCAGTAATAAGATTATTGTATTTTGGGTTTATCCCGGCAATAATAATCCTCCTCATTCGAACTTCGGTAATGGCATTATCCGGATCTAATTTTGAAATTTCGGCATAAATAGATTTTATTTTTGAAAAATACTCACTTACCGACATGTCATTTTGTTTTGTTGTAATTAACTCATTCTCCAACTTCTGCAACTTCGCGTCATTTGTCTTTGCAAAGAGTATTACTAATGCATCCCATGCCTCCTTCGGTGTCTTTGCATCTTTAATATGACTTAAGAATTGAGCTTCAACAGTGGTGGCAAGAACATATAGAGCTTTCTTAGCTTTGACATTCCACTTCTTTAATTCAGTGGGATTCGTTGGTGGCATAGCCTCATCTCCATCAATAATATCCCAGAGATTTTGTCCTCCGAGATAAAGCTTAACTATAACGTTCCATACGCTATAGTTGTTGTTGTTTAATTTCTCTACTGAGCAAGCATTTAATGTGAAGTCTGTCATACTTACCTCGATAGTGCCTGGCACTTCCACCAAATAATCTTGATCCCTGATCAAGAACTTTCACAGTCCCTGACTATATTTCGGCAGAATCTCCCCTTATTGTAGTCTCGAACCACGAACTCAAATAAACAACCTTGCTCAGTTGAATACTCAATCAACATCCCGAACCGAACTTGCTCTGATACCACTTGAAGAATAAAAGAAGAAATTTAATTGTTCTAAAAAAAATCTATTACAATACACACACACTCTCTCCTCTATTAAAAAAACACTCTTACTTTTCTTTCTCTTTCTTTTTCTCTCTTTCTCACGTCACTGATTACACACACACACCAATACTCAACAATCCTTCTTTCTTATCTCCCATCAACACGTCACTTTGTGCCTTTTATCATTCTCTATCTCTCACTATTATTTTACACACACTGCGATACATATATATATATAGGCATTTGAGTCGGCTATATGAGATTTCCAGAGTATTTGAGTTGGCTATAGAAGTTGCTAGAGCTCCACCGCCATTTGCTACTTTTTTCTACAATTTACTATATTTTTCTAGAATTTCCTAAAAGAAGAGAAAAGTCGGTGATTTTAACAGATCACTGAAATACCCTCCTGAGTCATCTCCTCTTAAACATTCTTAGCTACCTCTATCTTCAAGTTCTTGCAGTAACCATTGATCAGTGCATTGTAACTGAGGCTCATGAGTAGCCACGACCATCATTCCTCATAGATAATAGATTCAAATGTCTCCTTCGAATTATGGCTTTTTCCCACCAAAAATGCCTATTTATCAAGGTGCTATAAATTGACTTTGCGAGGATTTTCATCTCTTCGATTTATCATCTCTACTCTCGAGCAATTTTTCAGCTCCCGTCTCCTCGCCCTCCTTGCAAACAACATGTATATAAACGTCTGAGTGTAAATAAGCAAGATAGTTAAGTCATCAATTAGGATATTAGCTCAAAATATCCAATGTTTAGTATACCAAAAGAAATTCGTTAAATAAATAATAATGATATAATATATTTGTAATTTCCATTTTAAAGTGATATAAATATAGAACTTTTAATTAGTTTTTAAATAATTTTTTAAAAATATAAGAATGAATTATAGTAATTTTTAATATATTTTAAAATAATAATAATTAAAAAACTTCTCATATGAAATCTATTTTTTTATATATTATATTTTTATTTTATTTTATTCGTCTACTAATATAAACTAAACCAATAATTAAAAAAAAAGTCCCAAAGTTATGTCATAATATAAATGCAAGTAAAATTTGAGGATAATGAAAAAGGAAAACTGAACGTTACACTCACAAAGATAGAAATAGAAGTGATCATTTACTTCATAAATTATCAGCCATTGATTATAAGTCGGTTCGTGTGGAATCAAACCCTGAACCAAAAAAAAAAAAAGCGTACGTCAAACCTATTGATGATGGAATAATGGGGCCATGCAAACCTCAGGATCTGTCAACCTTACGATCATCGACTCGCAAACAATTCCCTTCATCGTACCTATGAAATCAAATTTCCGACACATAAATCTTGTTCTGTTATAGCTCCGGCGACCTCTATCTTTGACTTGTCAGGAAAAATGCAGAGAGGTAATACTCCCAGACAGAAATTCGCGTTGGCTTTTTCATTGCTGTAATATTGTTTCAATATATTAATTCCTCTCACATCTCAATCTTGTTTCAGATTACAATAGCAAAGCCAGTTTCGGACAGATCGCCGTAGCCTCCACTGTTGGGTTGATGTTTGCTGTAGTAATGCACTGTCATATCAAGAAGATAAGAGATATGAAGATCATTCCACGTTTAAGATATTCCTACTCAACCCACGCCCCAAGTCTTGAAAGTTTCTCCCATTATGTTTGTACGTAATAATTATATTTGTTTAATTTCTTCAATTAGAGACACTCAGACAAATGGACCCACAAACGGCGATGTCGTGGGGATGGGTTTGATTTATGTAACAATTGTCTCATTCGGTGGTGCAGCGAGGCAAATGGGTTTCAAAGAGAGGAATAATTGTCCACATCTTGGTAAATTGGCTGCTGAATACATAAAGAAATGCGAGGGATGTGAAGACGACATATACTCGTTCTTCGCAAACGAACCAGATGTGGATTCACTCTATGTGAAGCTCGTGGAAGAGTTTGAGAGATGCATCCTTAGTTACTTTGCATTCCACTGGAGATATGCTGATATACTCATTAGTCAGGTATTGGAGAATCCATAGTCATATCCTATGTAAACCAAAAGTTTGTCTCATAATATGATGTTCCAGGTTCTAAGCGCTGAAATAGAGCCCAAACGGAAGCTCAAACAAATAGTTATGGCGGCAACTCGGTGCGTATTATTGTTCTCAGATTACCCCAATTAAGCCATCTTAACCACGTTTTATGTTCATAAAAGAGAATATGGATGTCAATGAAAGGAACCACATTGCAGCATTAATTTGTGTATCTGCTTAAATCATACAGATCAAGGAATAAATCTATTTCTCCCCATTAAATTCTGGAAAGAAAAACAATAGGCTTTTTCCCTCCCTCTCCATCTTTTCTGGAAAGTAAAGAGATGTTTATAAATGGATGGCATTTTGGAATATTAGGGAACAAAGGTTCGAGAGGGTGACCAAGAATCTGAAGGTGGCTAGAGTTTTCAATACATTAGTGGAAGAGATGAGAGCAATGGGAATCGCAGCAAATGATGACTCTCGATGTACGGAGGTGATGGCTCCAGTGGCTCACAGTGACAGGAGTCCAGTGCTCCTCCTCATGGGTGGTGGAATGGGAGCTGGGAAGAGCACTGCACTGAAAGAAATTCTCAAAGAGTATGATCATTTATTATATCTGAACAATAATGAGGCATATAGTGTTAAACAGTTACATTAATAAGATAGCATGGTAGGTATAGAGAAAAGGAGTGCTCCTCCTCATGGGTGGTGGAATGGGAGCTGGGAAGAGCACTGCACTGAAAGAAATTCTCAAAGAGTATGATCATTTATTATATCTGAACAATAATGAGGCATATAGTGTTAAACAGTTACATTAATAAGATAGCATGGTAGGTATAGAGAAAAGGAAGTTTTATAAACGTCCTATTTAACCATTATTAATGCTTTTACAAGTCTCATTATGAAAGAATCACAACAAACTGAGAATGTAATATTGTTTCTTCATAAATGGATTCTAAACAGAACCTTCTGGTCAGAAGCAGCAGGAAATGCCGTGGTGATTGAAGCTGATGCCTTCAAAGAATCAGATGTCATCTATAGGGCCCTTAGCTCAAGAGGGCATCATGACATGATTCACACAGCTGAGCTGGTGAGATGGTTTTAGAGTTGAGAGACTCTGCTTTTTCCCTGCATAAGATAGGCATAGCATTACTGTGTTCAACATTGGGACATAGGCATGTTGATTCAATCTATACTTAAAAGTTCCTTATATCTTTTCTATCAGGTTTTTTACTAAAAATAGAACATGTGTAAAGAGTTCTTTAAAAGACTAATCATGCAATGCTGAGTAGTAAATATATACAATTATTTTTTAAAAGACTATATACTTGTCATATTCTAATTGAAAAACTATACATTTGTTACTTAATAGCAAAGATACAAGATATTGTACATAAGATTTTTTCCTTCATGTATTTGTTGCAAACAGGTACACCAATCTTCTACAGATGCAGCCTCATCCTTGCTGGTAACAGCACTAAATGAGGGGCGGGATGTAATTATGGACGGCACACTCTCCTGGGTACCATTTGTTGTGCAAACAATAACGATGGCCCGGAACGTCCACCGCCGGCATTACCGAATGGGAGTTGGCTACAGGGTGAATGATGATGGCACTGTAACTGAAAACTACTGGGAAAGACTTGATGAAGAACCAGAAAAAGTTGGAGGCAAAAGGAGAAAACCATATAGGATAGAACTGGTTGGCGTAGTATGTGATGCTTACCTTGCTGTCGTTAGAGGCATAAGGTAGCTCTAAAATAAATCTTTCCTTTTGACAGTCTTATACTTATCAATCACAATTTTATAAATTAAACGAATTCTCTTGAAGACAGCAACTAACTTTGAATGTAAACAGGAGAGCCATCATGTGTAGAAGAGGAGTAAGAGTAAAGTCACAATTGAAATCCCACAAGAGATTTGCTGAAGCATTTCTGACTTACTGTCAACATGTAGACAATGCCCGACTATATTGCACAAATGCGTTGGAAGGTCCACCAAAGGTACACAAATACACATACTTCCCTCATCTTGTTCCTTATTCTTTTCCAGATGCCAAACACATCTCTCTGCAGCTTCTTTCTTTGAAAGTCGGATGCAGAATAGCTGTTTTCTTCTAAATAACAGCAGCTAAAATTTCATGCAAACAGTATATCATCTGGTTTATTAATCATCCTATCAAAAACAGAATCTTGGAATTCAGATCTGGCCCGAGACTTAAAACTTGTGTGACCCATTAATGTAATGATCATTACTATTTTTGTTGTCAGCATTGCAATTAGTACTGAAATGATCAATGCTGAAAAGTTGATAGGATGGAAAGAGAGAGACAAGACGCTGCTCGTTGATCCCGATGAAATCGACTGTTTGAAGAGGGTTGCTCGGTTGAATGAAGAAGCCGACTCTATACATGAACTCTACAATCCCCCTAACCCAGCTCTTCAAGCTGGATCAATATGGAAAGACATTGTTTTATCACCTTCAAGGTTGAACATCCAACAGGAGCTCAAGTATTCAATCCAAAAGGTTGAGAGATTGAAAAGTATCTCCGCGAAGCAAGGCCAACATTTACGTTCAGCATGAAAAGAAACCTTCTAGAATCTACGAGGGTACAGAGGCACGAGATGGGAGCTCAACGAGCTTCCATATGATTGAAATTCGTGACCAAGGACATCTATGTTTGTTGTACTGATGCACAGCACTACGTGAAAATCTCACTTGGAAGCTCAGCCATTTCTATATTGATCACTTAAGATGCTTGGGATGAGAGTTATAGGATAGTTCATTTTTATTGACACTGCTGATACTGACAATAACAAATGTGCGCACGGCATCAGCATAACAAACAGATTAATCAAAAGTATCAGTAAGCACCCACTTAAGCAACTTGCTACAATTATTGATTTACTATGAGAAATTATCATTCCTTTGTCTTGATGTTCTTTTATGTCAGATCAGCAAACACAGAGTCGTGCTCACACCACATAGATCAAAAGAGCGAATAAATTATACTCAGATATTCTAATCAATTCCACCACAACTTTTTACACTAAAAGTAACCATAAACTGAGTCTTTTTACCGTCACAATCAATGTAATCTGTGTATGCAATTGTGACTAGCTTTATGCATGAGAATATCTCTTTTTTTTAACAACGGGTTTTTACTCACAACGAGAAAGCAGCAGGTGCAACAGTTTATAGTCCAACAATCATAGAAATGAGAGCTTTTCCTAGTAAATAAAGGAGTAAACGCTTTTAAAAAATTTATGGGTATTCAAGGACGACTTGGTTCCATCCCCAGCCAAAATGAGTATGAGTTGTCCCCTCAAATGCAAACTTGAAAAGCAATCATCAGTGTGTCTCTTGATAATCCTAATAACACTCACTCAAACCTGCACATCTGGGAACGCTTCTGCAAGAAAACGGGTTGAAAGCAAGCAAAAAGATGAAAATAATCACCCATTATATATAATCATCCAGAAAAAGGGACATATATAATATGCAACTCTTTTTTGCGTAAGATTCTTGAACTTTCAATACTTCAGCAGGCACATCAGCTTCCTGCTCACAACTTCAATCTTCTACGTGACTAAAGCTAAGTGCAAAATTTAAAAATTATAGCCAACTTCAGTGGTCACACCTTGTCCAAATTATTGCTCGTAGTATTTTGGTTTTCCATCCATTGGGTAATGAATACCTTGGCATCAGTTA
Source organism: Biancaea sappan (assembly GCA_037074585.1). Lineage (NCBI taxonomy): Eukaryota > Viridiplantae > Streptophyta > Magnoliopsida > Fabales > Fabaceae > Biancaea > Biancaea sappan. The sequence continues at coordinate 46,652,752 of CM073496.1, read as the reverse complement.
GAATTGGCTGCCTGATGTGGATATATTAGGAGATCAGGCGACCAGTGCTTTCCAGAACTATAATGAAACGACCCATGAAGAGGTAATTAATCCCTTGGCATATTAAAGAAAAGGATGGTGAGCATATTAAAGAAAAGGATGGAACAATGACCAATTTTTTCAAACATGAGCAAAATATGAGAAGGACCGTCCTTATATCATGTAGAATCAAGCAACTGCAATTGCCCTGAAAGCTAAGCATCTCAAGCACAAGAGGATTCCAACTTGAGTAACAACTGGAGTCTCCACCATGTAGGCAGATAGCTGCAACACAAGGCCAACAATCTCTCTACCTCCCAAGTAATTGCCTATCACGTGTCAAACCAGTGACCTCGACTCTCATATCAGCAGAAGAAGAAGAAACAGCTATTGCAACAAAGCTTCAGCTGATAGCAAGAATGCTGCTCAAATTCTTTAACCATACAACAGGCCTGTAACAGGTAAACAATGAATTTGCCCTCAACATGGGCTTCTGCTAGGTGGAAAGATAGCTGCATACACCCAGCTGACAATGCTAGACTAGAGTGGACAGAAATTAGAGTCAGTATCATTTATGTAGGTGTTTTCCCTAAGAGCCAGATAGTAACAGGACAGCTCCCTCTCTTCTTCCATATTTTGAATTTGACACGAATTAAAAGAGTTCAGTGGACCAATAAACTGGGGTAAGGTAGATATATACATACTACCACTCCTACATTTCTGCAACCCTGTTGTTTTTCTTTTTGGGCAAGATAAATTTAAGTGATCCAGCTCTTTATTCGTTTGTCAATGAAACACACAAAAACCACAACACTATTCTTGGTAATATAATTAAAACTTCACCAATCAGGAAATTTTATCATCAACTTATTCTAAAAGATCCCTGACATGCCCCCCACCAAAAAAAATAAATAAATAAATAAGGCCCACAAAAAAAAAAAAGACAATTAAAGAGCTTAACCATAATTCTACGTGTTCTGTAAAGGAATTATGCAACCATGGAATAACAACTAATTTTAAGATCCAAGCCATAATTTTCAGAGTGATTTGTACACAACCACAAGCACGGCATACGTCAAGTTAAACATAACATATTTAATATGGTTCAAAATAGCATTACTGTCAAGAACCAACTATACCAAAAGCTTAAGCTGTAAGGAAACAGCTAACGAATTTTTTATATTGACACATCCCCTCAAGCAAAAGCCATTTGGGACCATGTCAAGGATCAATCACTCGAAAAGTCTGGACACCATGTCAAGAATTAGTCATCTTAAACTTTAAGCTGTTAGGAGATAGCCTAGGAATGTTTTTTTTTTTATTATTATTATTATTATCTCCTGACAAATTACAATGATTCATAAACAGAGATATTGAAGAAAACACAACTGACATTTCCCATATGGCAACAAAGGACTAGAAAGACATACCTATTATCCACAAATACAAATATAAATACTCATTCAGAAATGGAAGAAAAGTTGAGACGTCAAAATACATGAGTTGACATTAAAGAGAAAGAAACAGAAAAGAATGCACTGCCAGGCTGGCAAAATAGATACCAGCCTGGACCAAAACTGCAGCGGACAAAAAAAAAGAAGGTAGAGAAGGGAGATGAAACCTTACATCCGGACGGATGAGATATTTCCCTTCGCAAATAGTTCAACCTTAATTTTATGATATACATCCATTTTGAATCACATCATTTTATATGATCAATCAAGTTATGAAAAAATGCTCTCTCTTAGGTGTCCCTTACTGTCGAGCTCCGTAAACATTATTCTAATATTCAATATGGAAAGTATGGACTATAGAATCTGACTCCACCAAAACTTCAAACATGCAGATGTTCAGAGAGCCTACAAGTTCATTAATTATAAAGCAGCTTGTGCGTAAATTAGTAATCTTACAGAAGATTGAATGCATCTAGAACCTCAGTAATTTACTACCACTCACTAATCCCTTCAAAAAAATCTTTCACTTCTTGTAATTTTAATCAATTCCATTGCATTCTCAACCATTAATTCCCCAATCACCTCACTTTAGTTGAACTCTAAAACAATCAGCATAAAAGAAATTCATATCCATATAGCTACTTATGTCATCTAATACCAAATGTATCCTACATTTAATGCAGACTTTTCCTTACCAGGAATATATAGTAACACAGCAATCCAATCGTCTTGAAACACCAAGAGTTGGTGAGGAGGGATAATGCCAAATGTGTTCTGCAATAGCCAGAGGGTGTAAGTTATTGGCATCAAGTGAAAAAATATGAAGTAAAACTATAGAATATACTGTCCTATCTCTTCTATAAATGTGCATTGGTAAGTACCATATTGAACTCAACTGTAAAAACAAAATAAAGAAACCTATAAGCCAATCGAATGCCAAAAATAGCAATTGTCTGGGTCATAGAAAAAATAATCAGAAAGAGAGGGCAACGCCATGCTCGATAAGGCAGGACACATGCACATATTAAAGGACAACAAGTAGAGGTTTATGGAAATAAGCAAGAAACGGGAAAGGTTGAAAGCAACAGAATATCAGAGCCAGTGAAATACCAGAACATACAAATATCTTCACACTACTCAGAACCCAAGCTTCAGAAAAAATGTGGACAAGAACTAGTCCAATCATCTATAAGTACATGGTCCAAGCAACAAAAGACCTTCCAACAACAACAACAACAACAAAGCCTTATCCCACTAAGTGGGATCGGCTACATGGATCTCAAAGAAATCAGAGCCAGTTCAATTTAGTCCAAAAAGTCTCAAAAGCATGAAACTGACTAGAGCCAGTTCAATTTAGTCCAAAAAGTCTCAAAAGCATGAAACTGACTAGGACGCATCCTCTTTTCAAGAATTCATGCTTCATAGGTTCACGTCAATGCTATGCACTAAATCAAAGTAAGGGCCACACATAATTCTCTGCATTGTCATTTCTAAAAAGCATTCAAAATAAAAAACGAACATTTGGAACGAAGAACAAAATGTACAACACCTGGGAACCACCAAGCACGCTCAACCATATTTAATTTCACCTTTCCTCATATTGCCACAACACTTGACGCATCTCAACATTACTGAGACAGAGTACACCAGCTACAACAAAAGTTACCACATGATACTTAACCAATATCAAGTATCTCCATATTCATCCTCCTGAAACTTCCCTTCTCTGAACTATCACACATGCCAATCAAGCAACCAGTATTCAGGGAAATCCATTGAATGTCTACCATGAAAGTAAATCAGTAATAGGAAAGCGAGGAAAGCATCATGCATTCAATAGTCTTGAGATATCTACCTCGAAGCTAGCTATACATAATTTTGAACAACTCATCACGGTTTCTTTAGCTATGTCAATTCATTATAAGTAGACTTGTCAATCTCCCATCATACCTCGTGAAAGCTTTCGACACCATATCTAATATAGGCTTCTAATCAGAAAATCAATTGTCGACCACACGAATTCTAACCACGTTTTAAGTACTCCATGGTAAACGTAGAGCAGTTGCAGAATAGCAGTGAAGATTTGCATCTCACGCTTATCGTCACATTCGAAACCCGCACGTTCTGGAAAGATTTACACTAGTGGGGGTGTTGAAATCGTGTTCTGCTCTTGAATCTAGTTTATGATATGCATCTATGAATACAATTTACAAAGTTGCGTAGATAAGAAGCATTAAAATCAGAAAGTAACGTGGAGATTAAGTCGGACCATCATCAGTGGTGGTATGGGGCAATGGACAAACTCGAGAAAGCTAATGTTAACATATGCAATTCATAACATAGCACAACATAGCAGAGATACGACAGTATTTGAAGAAAATTATTACTACATTCAGTCTAACGATGGAAAATACCTAGATACTCAAACCCTCAAACTCCAGAATCCATTCATAAAAACTCGACAAGCTGAAATAAGCTAGAACATGTGTCGAATTCTCAGAAATAAAGAAAATTAGATTCAAACAGCAAAATTCGATATCATATCTATAGCCTTTTAGGGCACCTGTGGATCCAACTACACAACAACGATAAAGAACTTTACAAGACTAACCCTACAGACACTAGGTTCTGATCCCCCCTTTACTTCTTTCCCCTCCTGGTGGAAGCCTTCTTTGCCGGAGACTTTACACTCTTAGGCTTAACGCTTTTGGCAGGAGCCTTCTTGGGAGCGGCAGCCTTCTTTGGCGTCGGTTTAGGAGCAGGGACTTTCTTCCCAGGAGTTGTCCTCGTCGATGTCCGTGAAGCCTTGGCCGGTCTCTCCTTGGGCTTTGGTTTTGCAGCTGGCTTCGCCTTAGCAGCAGTTTTTGGCTTCGAGCCAGCTGGCTTGGACTTAGCCGGAGCAGCTTTGGGCTTCGGAGCAGCTTTGGGCTTCGGAGCAGCCTTAGACTTGGCAGCTACTTTAGGCTTTGCCTTGGCAACAGCCTTCGGCTTAGCAGGAGCTTTAGTGGCCGCCTTGGCGGTCTTAGTCTCCTTAGGCTTGGAAACTGATTTAGCCTTGGGTTTAGCAGCTGCAGGCTTCTTCTTTGTGGGAAGAGAATTACCGGTTGCCTTTGGTGCCAATGACTTAGCAGAAGGAAGCTTGAAGGAGCCTTTGACCTTGACAAGCTTACCCGAAGCCACGAGCTTCTTCGATTGGATCAACACAAGCTTCCTAAAGTTGGGTGGAAGTTGCTTGTGTTTCTCTTCGATAAACTTAGTAATAGCGTACTGGCTCGAACCAGTCTTCTCCTTCAGCGTAAGAATCGCGTCCTTGATCATCTACAGCAATCAAAGTAAATTCAAAAAATTAGATCCAATCCAGCAGAATAACGACGTCGCAACATAACTTAACGAGAGCACAATCTATATCAGACCTCTTCATAACGAGGATGGGTTGGAGGGTTCCGGGATCTGGGAGCAGCAGCTTTTTTCGGCTTTGGCTCCTTAGCTTTCTTGGTCTTACCAGCCGCCTTGGTGGCCTCTTTCTCCTCAGTTGGCTCAACAACGGCCGGTTCCGGTGCGGGTTCCACAGCTACAGTAGGCTCTTCCGTTGCCATGGCTGAACAAGCGGGATTGCTAGGATCGAACTAGGATTAAAAAGCAAGGAAGACTGAATCCAACAATATTGAATATCGAGGAGACGGTTACCCAAGGAACGTTGCTACTGGGAGCTCTGGTGTGAGAATAAGAAGAAATTAGACGGTTTAAATAGTCATGTGTACGTAGGTCGATATCGCAATACTGAATTGTGATTGGATAATAGGGCCCTCACACGGATTGCTGCCTCATTGAAGTTTGAATATAGTCCGTTGGATGAAATAAAATGCACGGTTAGTAATACCGAATAAGGAGGCACGTAGTGGTGGCCTTGGAAGAATAGGGGGGTTTTAGGTTGGTTTAGGTGTGCTTTTAAGCTCGATTCATTTTATCATAATTTGAGATATACTGAGTGATTCTGAGTGGAATTTTTTTCAGCTTGTAGCTTATTATATGAGCTTTCTAACGAGTATTTAAGCGCATCGAATGGATGGGTAATTTTGGAGGAATTTGGTTTTGAAGCCACAATGGTCATGACTAGGGTTTGTGATGATGTTATCAAGGTTTCTGTCAAATTAGGAAGCATGTTTTGGCCAGGGATAAAATTAATCAGCCACTTTTGACAATAGGTTAACAAAGGATTCTATTGCATCAAAAATTAAGAAATTCCGATAAGATTTGAATATAAAACCATTGGTTAGAAAGTCATCAAGGATGAACATATCTTGTGAAAGATCTTGTGTTGCAATAATTAGTGCCTAGAACATAGTTGTTCTAACATCATGTAGAATTACAATTCAATTACATAATATACAATCTTATGACTCATAAATGGTGTTTGATGTGAGCACTTGTTCAGTCCTAAAACTCAGCAAGGTTTTTCACTCATGGTATAGACACTTCCAAGAGCCAAAACACAACTTTGATAGCTAAATCTCTGTAGATTGGATGCTATGCTACATTGTTGTATGACATATTCCACTCATTTGATTAACGTTGTAACTCAATTGTACAATGTAATACGTGTATTTTCGTGTGTATTCAATTTATACAAAGGTTAAATATTGTTTTTCTCTGAGTTCATGTGTTAAGAAAATATTGACAACTGTATCTTTTAGTTGCTTGCATAGAATATGTGAAGTGAATTTGTGCTCTAATTTTTTTCATTGTCTATAAATCTTTTCAGTTCAACTATTAAATCTTTTCAGTTCAACTATTACATAAACATCGATTGTATTGTCTTACGTGTGAAAGCAATTACATCGCATACGATGCACAACACAAATCCAACGGAGTTCAGTGGCATTGAGCACATGGGCCATTGATGCTCAAGTGTAACTTGCAAGATATAAAACTTGTAGTATTTCTATGTCATTTCTACAGCATGAAAAGCATGCTATACTCTGAAGTCTGAGCTGTAAATTTATATGGTCAAAGCCAGTTATCACATTTTTCAGTTTGATATTTTCTTGTCTGCTAGTATATGAATCACACTGAACGCATGAGTATAGTGTGAACACCGATTGATCCCATTTTATATAATTAGAGATTGTTTTGGATGAATAAAATTAGAGGGACTTTTTGTTTACTAATTTGAATTCCTCCTTGGCTCGATAACTGAAAATGAAGCCATTTGGATCTGAGCTGTCTAACTGCGGAAACGTCAAAGACAAATAGTTTATAATTCCATCACAAATTAAGTTTATAAAATGAGTGAATAAGTAGATTTTAGATGTGTATTTATTTGAAAGGGAAATGCAACTTTCAAGATATTAATTGAATGAGGATGCTTTTTTTTTTTTTCTTTTTATGATAAGAGGGCTCAAATCCTAACATCTAGTTCATAATACTTCAATCTCATACTACTTAGGTTTAAAACTCGATGGCAATGAGGATGCATTTTGTTACAAGATATGAAAGACAGCATCTCAGCTTTACTTGCTGAGTTCAATGTCTAAACCATAACTTTCTTATTCATGTACTCAAAACCCCTAAATAAATAGTGATTAGCCCATACATGATCTGTGTTTCAAATAATCATACAAATATTGAGTTAGAAATCGATATAAAACAATTTGAGATGGTCTTTTTTAAAAAGTTGAACTTTTGATGAGAAATTCTTAAGGGACAATATAGAGTACCACATCATTTGTACATTAGTCAATAAAATGAAGATATTTGTTTATATTTTACCGGCACGGATCCTTTGTTACAAGTATACCGTTGAATCGATGTGGAGCCCACACAAGAAAATAAGACCCATGTCGATTCAATAATTCACAAAAGTTAAATTGGGGTTTATATTTTACACCTCATCTAATATCACATAATATAACATTTATTATATAAAAATAAATCAGTAGGTGATTATCTTAAATTTTACTTAATCATTAATACTAATTTTAAAATCTTCTCTCTCTCTCTCTCTCCATAAAATTACTTGCCAATTTAGTGCCTTGGGATTGAGAGGGAGAGGGAGAGAGAGAGAATATTTAATTTTTAAAATTTGAAATTGATGATTAAGTTAAATTTTAAGGTAATCACTTATTGATTCATATCTATATAATAAATGTTATATTATGTGGGATAAGATGAGATGTAAAATTTTAAAAAATAGCTTAATTTTATTGGTTATTATACAAATGATGTGATATCTTGTATTGTCCCTAAGAAATTGTCACTTTTACTAGAAATTAGAAAGCCATGCTCAACAGCCTAAATCGTTAGTTGGACAGAGTAATTATCCATTATGATTTTAATTAGTAACTTTGAAAATTCGATTAACACGGAAAAGCATTTAATGTCAATTGTGCATATATATTAGTGCTCTCAAGATATTGATATGGGAAATGCTTTAAGTACAACCATTCTGTCTAATGAGGAATCATTCATACACTTGGAGGTTTGAGATTGTAGGAGGCTAGTATTCATTTGCAATCTATGGTCATTATCTTAAATAGAAATTTACATAACTCGTGCGATTCATCTTAATTCAATCAATTTTTTTTTCAATATACGATTTCAATTGGATTTTGACGAGTTATTAAGTTTATGCGAGTAAAATTGAGTTTATTCATATAAATGAAGTTTAAACATTTAAGATACATGTAATATTATATATATCAAAGTAAAAATATTTTTTAGTCTTTTTTTCTTGGACAGACTATTTGTTAGTCTAACCCACCTCAATCTCACTAATCTATCAAAATAAAAATATGGATATTATTTGTTGGCCAAGAGTTTTTTTTTTTTTTTTTGCATTCATATCAGTAGTTCAAAGCAACATAGTATACCATCGAGGAGAATAATAGAGCATAAAGATATATATATATATATATATAATTATCTAAAGACTCTTCTTGTGTTACCAAAATCAAATGTGATACGTCTAAGTTCCAAATTGATAATGTTGGCATCTTCCTAGATTATCCTGCTGTGTAGGTTCCTAGATTATCCTGTTGTGTAGGCAGATGAACGTTCCTTTACGAAGCATTGACAAAAAATCTTTCAGAGTATAAATCATAACACGACGTAACTTGATTTTTGCAACAAGAAAGTGTAAAAATGTCCGAAGTCGTTCTAGTATCATGAGTTGATTATCCCACTAGTTATCTTTTAGTAAAGAATGGGTTGAATTCCATTAAAAAAAAAAGAAATAGGAAGGCTTTAAATATTAGACTGGAATAAGTGGACGGATGATAATGTTGGCTGTAGCACTAAGAAATTCAACGCTAAAGGTACGTTTGATACACAAAATAGAATAAGGATGAAAAGAAAAAAAGAAAGTAAATAGAAAAAAGAAGTAGAAAAGGGAAAAGGAAGTAGAAAAAGAAAAATAAAAAAAAAAATTTATTTGCTATATAATCAGAAAGAAGGTAGAAAATAATGCTATTATGTATTTTTAAAAAGAAATAAGGTAGTAATTTATTATATTGCCCTTAAAAAAAAGTCACGCAGCAGCATTCACATGATTGCACAGTGAACATACAGGGACAAGACCAGAAGCTATAGTGCAATTCTCATGAAGAAGCACTTTTCCATGACTTGGTGGCTGGAAAAAATTCGTACAAGATATATGGAATCAGGAAACTTGTCTTCCTCCTCCATACTCCGGGCAAGTGCATATCAATCAAAGGAAAAGCACTACAGTAGCTGGAATTCCCCGTTCCTTTACCGAGAAAAATTGTTACCAAACGTGCCTTAAGACCATGTTTGGTTCAATCCTTTTCCATCTTTTGTGAATGGAATTCTATCTTTTTGGTTTCTTTCTTACGTTTGGTTTGCTGAAGGTGATGGAAAGGTGGAATCCATCAACGGAAAAATCGATCACTATTTTTCCTTTTTTTGTATGGCTTCTTCCATCTGAATCTTGCTGGAAAATTGCATTTAGACGACAGAAAATGCACCTAAATTACTAGTTTGCCCTTAACAGTGCCTCTCTCTTTCTTTTTCTCCCTTTCGATCTCTCTACTTCCTTTTCCTCGTGGTCCCTATGTACAAATAGATTGTCAAAAAATAGAGAGATTGATGGAAAGCACAACAACAAGAGAGAGACACAGAGACAAGAGTGAGGAACAAGGACGAAGTGACAGAGAAGCAGAGAGACTGCATGAGAGAAACACACCAAGACACGAGAAAGTATAACAGAGGTGGAAATTGGGAGAAAAGCATAAAGGATTGCCCACCATCGTCGGCACGTCTTTTATTTAAGGCAGAGAGATGGAAGAAGGTCAAATGCAGTTGTGCTCCCACGCGAGATATGGAGATTGTTTAAGGGCTTTTTCTAAAAAAAAATAATGATTTGTACTTAAATCAAGGTTTAGAAAATTAGGTCAGTCATTGAACCAGTCGAGCACCGGTTCAAGAGTCAATGATCAGACCACAGTCGAACTAGTAATATTTAAAAAATATTAAAAAATAAAATATGTAATTAAAAATATTAAAATACTTTACATAATTATAAAATTTGTGACAAAAAAAATGCTTCCCATATCTTCCAATTAAGCTTATTTATCCATTTTTTTATGGGATTTGTTAGAAAAGCCTACAAATCACAAATCTCAAAAGGGACTCATTCACGATTATCACCAATTTATATATTTTTGAGAAAATAACACTTTTTATTTTTTATAATAGGACCCACACAAGGAAATAGGACCTACACCGATACAATGGTTCATAAAAGTCAAATACTCTGCCTGGCGTATAAGCTAAGCAGAGGATAGTAGTTCATGTTTTATACCTCATCTAATATCACATAATATAACATTTATTATATGAAAATAAATTAGTAAGTGATTACCTTAAAATTTACTTAATCATCAATACTAATTTTAAAATATTTTCTCTCTCTCTCTCTCTCTCTCTCTCTCTCTCTCTTATTGATTTATATATTAATAAATTTGTAATTGATGATTAAGTTAAAATTTAATGATTTATATATTATGTAGGATGAGATGAAATGTAAAATTTTAAAAAATAGCTTAATTTTATTGGTTATTATGCAAATGATGTGATATCTTGTATTGTCCCTAAGAAATTGTCACTTCTACTAGAAATTTGAAAGCCATACTCAATAACCTAAATAGTTAGTTGGACTGAGTAATTATCCATTATGATTTTAATTAGACACTTTGAAAATTCGATTAACACGGAAAAACATTTAATGTCAATTGTGCATATATATTAGTGCTCTCAAGATATTGATATGGTAAATGCTTTAAATACAACCAATCTGTCTAACAAAGAATCATGCATACACTTGGAGGTTTGAGATTGTAGGAGGCTAGTATTCATTTGCAATCTATGGTAATTATCTTAAATAGAAATTTACATAAGTCGTTCAATCTATTTTAATTCAATCAATTTTTTTTCAAATACACGATTTCAATTGGATTTTGACGAGTTATTAAGTTTATGCGAGTAAAAATTGAGTTATTCATCTAAATGAAGTTTAAACCTTTAAGATACATGTAATATTATATATATCAAAGTAAAAATATTTTTTAGTCTTTTTTTCTTGGACAGAATATTTGTTAGTCTAACCCACCTCAATCCCACTAATCTATCAAAATAAAAATATGGATGTTATTTGTTGGCCAAGAGTTTTTTTTATTTTTTTTGGCATTCATATCAATAGTTCAAAGCAACAGAGTATACCATCTAGGAGAGCAATAAAGCATAAAGATTGATATATATATATATATATATATATATATATATATATATAATTATCTAAAGACTCTTCTTCTGTTACCAAAATCAAATGTGATACGTCTAAATTTCAAATTGATAATGTTGGCATCTTCCTAGATTATCCTGTTGTGTAGGCAGATGAACGTTCCTTTACGAAGCATTGACAACAAATCTTTCAGAGTATAAATCATAACATGACGTAACTTGATTTTGCAACAAAAAAATATAAAAATGTCCGAAGTCGTTCTAATATCATGAGTTGATTATCCTAATAGTCATCTTCTAGTAAAGAATGGGTTGAATTTCCCCAAAAAAAAAAACAGAAAGGCTTTAAAAATTAGACTGGAATAAGTGAGCGGATGATAATGTTGGCTGCAACACTAAGAAATTCAACACTAAGAGAATGTTTAGTTTGGCCCTTTTCCACCTTCTGCAAACGGAATTTCATCTTCCTGCTTTCTTTCTCGTGTTTGGTTGCTTGAAGTTGATGGAAAGGTGGAATCCATCAACAGAAAAATCGATCATTGTTTTCCCTTTTTTTTGTATGGCTTCTTCTGTCTGAATCTTGATGGAAAATCGCATTTAGGCCATGGAAAATGCACCTAAATTACCAATTTGCCCTCAATTGTGCCTCTCTCTTTCTTCCTCTCCCTTCCGTTCTCTCTGCTTCTCTCATCTCTCTACTTCCTCTCCTGCATGGCCCCTATGTGCAAATAATTGACAAAAAACAAAGGGATTGATGGAGAGCACGTTGACAAAAGAGAGAGACACAGGGATGAGAGCAAGGAACAAAGACAGAGTGATAAAGAAGCAGAGAGACTACATGAGAGAGACACACCAAGACACAAGAAAGTAGAGCAAAGGTGGAAATTGGGAGAAAAGCATAAAGGATTACCCACTGTCATTGGCACGCCTTCTGTCCAAGGTAGAGAGATGGAAGAAGGTCAAATGCAGTCATGCTCCAACGGTGAGATGTGGAAATTGGTTAAGCGTTTTTTTTTTAAAAAAAATGATTTATACTTAAATCAAGATTCAGAAAATTAAACCGATCATCGGTCAAAGAGTCGGTTCAAAGGTCAATAATTAGATCGCAATCAAACTAATGATATTTAAAAAATATTAAAAAATAAAATATATAATTAAAAATATTAAAATATTTTACATAATTATAAAATTTGTGTCAAAAAAATACTTCCTATTTCTTCCAATTAAGCTTATTTATTCATTTTTTATGGGATTTGTTAGAAAAGCCTAAAAGCACAAATCTCCAAAGGGACTCATTCCTAATTATCACCAATTTATATATTTTTGAGAAAATTACATTAAAATATATTTTAAAGTTATACTCTCTCTCTCCATAATGACAGTTGCCAATGCATCTCTTCAGGCTTTCATTCAGTTCCACAAATAAGACTTGTAAGCTTTCATTCATTTCAATCAAACCCTAATCTCTCTCTTCAGGCTGGAATTCACAGAAAGGAAAGGAGGACTTGCTCATCTTCTTCTCTCGTTGGATGTCGTCATCATCGTTGCAAATAGGATAGCTTCTAGCCCCTTTTTTTCCCTTCTTCTTCTTCTTCTTCTTTGCCATTTGGCCTTTTTTTTTTAAAAAAAAAAAGAACTTCTTTTTCTTCTTCTTATTCTTCTTCTTCGTTGTTGTTGTTGATGTATGAACTCTCTTTCTTTTTCAACCAATGAAACCAGTTAACTGGCTAATTTCACTAGTTTTGTCAGTTCGTGGCTAGTTTGATTGGTTTTCTACCAGTTCAAACATTAGCTGATTTTCTGGTCTCACTCGGACCGAACCGGTAGAACCAGCCAGTCCGGTCTGATTTCTTAACCATGATTTAAATTTAAAAAAAAATATTTCAAGGGTAAATTTGTAAAATTACCTCACAATCTTTCGTATCATTCCTCTTAAAAAATCATACCAAACAAAGTTTTCTTTCCTTTCCTTTATTTTTTTTCATTGCATACCAAACAAACTTTTTTTTCCTTTTTCTTTTCATTTTACATTTCTTTTTCCTTTCCATTTTCATTTTTCCTTTCAATTGCTACTCTTTTGCGTACCAAATATGTTATAAGTTCATTACATATATTCTAAATTATTGTGAATTACTAAATGTAATTATAACCAAATTGTTGCTTTTATATGAAGTTTCTCAAAAATATTACTATTTAATAACCTATTACATTTAGCCTTTGTTGTACATTTATGTCCATTTTTGTGCATGGGTCTGGTAGATCATGATTAAATGAGCTATATAAATGTTATAAATCGGTGAAAACACTCATCTATTTGTTAGCTATTAGTTATAATTATTTTAGAGGTTAATTCTCTTTAGGAATATGCACCAATTGGATTACTTTGAGATGAGTGAATTAATTTGACAACCTAAACTGATCAATTGTAGGTAGGTAGGTTTAGTTTGGGTTCAAAAAATTTTATTAAGTAACACAAACCAAACTAACCCATTGTCAAGCTAGTTAGGTTAGTTCAGGTTGACAAGTTTGTTAGACCAAATATACACAAGAAGGGGGTTGAATTGTGTATATAGATAATCTCAACTTCTTTTTGAAAATTAATTTATCTTCATTAGGAGGTTGAACAAAAATAAATTTTAATAAGCAGAAGTGAGTAAGAAAGAATTTTACACAATAATTTTAAAGAGATTTGAATCACAACCAATCTTACGTCCTCCTCTCAATGCATTCAAGCAAAGGGATTTCTTATAAACTTTGAAGGTCCTGAGCTTTACAAGAAAACCTTACCAGGAAAAAGTTTCCTAAAGCTTTTATTCCTAAAACTCACACAGACCCGAAATGCTTTCGCAAAGGAAGATAAATTGCAACCTTTTAACAAAGGCTCAACCTAACAGCTTTTACAACCTTTCTAAAGCAAAGAAATTCTCTCTATCTAGAACAATTTACATAGAACTTAAGGCATAAGCTCACACAGAGCACTCAAGAGTAAATATAATGAAGAGAGTTGGTGAAGAAATGAATGCTACAATAAATTTTCTTCACTCAAGTCGTTAGCCTCTTCATGAGTAGCAACAAACTTTGAATAGGAGAGAGCAGGAACTAGTCATTGCAAAAACTAGCCGTTGGAGCCTCTATGTTTCTCTCATAAATGCAGTAGCCCTCCATTAATGAATGTCTTAGCTTGGTCAGAGAAGGAGTAGCTCGAAGAGAGAAGAAGAAGGTATTTCAGATTTAGGTCCTACTCCCTAGGAGCTGCCAAACACCCTTTCTGCCTTCTGCAATGTTGACTTGGCCACTACACTTTACTCAGTTTTCAAAAGGAGCTTTTTACTTTAAAAGTTGTATAGGGAACAAGAAAGTAATTTTTTGTTAGGAGGATTTTTTTTTCCTAAAAAATAGTGCAGGAAGTAAAAATTAATTGAACTTTATGAATAAATGTAAGTGGGCCAAATAAACTAGGATGAGCTTTAAGAAGTGATTTTATAAAGTGGCTCAAACAACTCAATGGTGAGCATTATCAAAAATACACATGTGGGCCTTAAATATATTTATCCTAACAGAGTTTAACTTCTTTTTTTAAAAAAATAAAATAAAATAAATAAAAATGTTTTTAAACTCTTAAATTAATTAAATTAGTTGTAATACCCGAAGTCTTCAGGTATCAATAAAGTTGGTTTTTCGGTCAAGTAGTTGAATGTGGGGGAATATTTTTGTTTTCAAATAAAGAAATCCATGGTTGGAGTGTAGCTTTGTGTGTGAAGTGGTAAATGGCCGAGGTATGTGGGGGTGTGTGTACCACAGAAAAATGCCAATGGATAATAGGATCGTGGAAGGATTAGAGTGAAATAAAAATATTTAAGAAAACATTTTCTTTGAAAATGGAAAATAAGGATAGTGATGTGTTAGGAGTTGGGAAATTGGGCTTAGAAATGTGTGGTGCCTTATATGATTAAGAGTACTAGAGTTGGAGAAATTACAATTTTGCCACTGCTTATTTGATCGGATTAGACTCAGAGGGGCAAAACAAAAATTTTTCTAAGATGACTATATAAGCCCCCCCACACACATTTTTAGCCATTTCCTCTCTTCCTCACACATACCACATTTTCTCAAACCTTAACTCTTACTTCTGTCTATCCCTTTCACCTAAGAGCACTACTTAAGTCTCTGGCCACTTACCTCTGGCAAACGTTTGAGTGCCTATTGGCCAAACATCATTGGAAGGAGGAAGAAATGAGGTAAACTCCCTAACTTCTTCTTGCTATCACATTTTTGAATTTGAGGAATATAGGAGTAAGGATGAGTGCTCTTGAGAGGTTAAACTAGATTGATGACCCAAAACTCTTTAGATGTTTGTTTAACAAATTGGAACAAGAAATTTGAAGAAATCATTGGATTAAAAATTCAAATGTTGTTTTGGAAGGCATGACAAAAAAAATATGAGAAGTTCAGGTTCTTGGGAGGGATTTTCATGATTTTTGGCTTCGATTATTAGTTATAATTTATGATTTAAGTGTGTATATGTTTCTTAAACATTCTTAGAGTAAAACCATGGAAAAGAATCTTGAATTTTGGTGGAAAATTGGTCTAAGATGAAGGAAGAACCACAGAGAAGTTGAAAATCATGAAAATAGAGTAGCAATTCTGTCATCCGCCGTGCAGGTGACAGAGAGCTCTAACAGTTTTTTTGCAAATTTTCAAATGGTCATAACTCTCCCGTATGGACTCCATTTTTAGAAAATTTTATATCGTTGGAAAGTTCTTTAAGTTTATTTTCTAATGAAAAAGATTCAATTGAAAATTCTCTACATTTTAGGATTTATGACCAAAAGAGTGATTAAAGGTTAAAATTAATGATAAAGAGTTCCCTATTTTGTGACCTTAATATGTTT
Organism: Biancaea sappan; assembly: GCA_037074585.1. NCBI lineage: Eukaryota > Viridiplantae > Streptophyta > Magnoliopsida > Fabales > Fabaceae > Biancaea > Biancaea sappan. The sequence continues at coordinate 46,636,632 of CM073496.1, read as the reverse complement.
TTACATTGTTATCTTATAGGGATGGATTCCTTGAGACACATTCCACATCTTTTGAGGAGGATTAGCTAGCTTGAAATTAAAGGTGAGAGATTTAGCTTTGCTTTAATTGTGTTTTACTAAAAGGAACTATTTTCCTAGTATGTTATTATTATGATGATATGATTATTAATTGATGAGATGTTTGGCATATATGAATCTCTATATGGCTAGAGAAGGAATGGACATTTATGTGTGATTGTGATCTAATAGTGTGTGATTGTCATAAATTACAAGTAAACAGTAAAAATTTGTATGGTGGAATGCATATAGCTTGCACGAATATACCTTGTAATACCCGTAAAAAATAAAATATAAATGTATGTTTGCGAGCTACAGTTACTATTCCAGTATATGGTACTATTCACCTGTATAATACTATTCACATATACGGTAATGTTCACATATACAATCGAAATATTGAGTACTAGATGTGGTTTGGTCATAAGAGAAAAATAGAAAGAAGTTCGTAAGAGAAAATGACGTTTTATATGAGAAAATACCCTCAAAGACTAAAATGAAAGGACTAAATTGAAAAGAAACTTAAAGGTTTAAAGTGAAAGGATAGTTTTCCCTTTAATTCTCAATTGTAAAGCCACTTTCGACTTTTTCATAATTGCACAGTAAACTAAATGATTAATATGCACAGTAAATTGAATTATATTAGAAATGTCATTTTTATGAATAGTAAATTGAATATTTTATTAGCGCATAATGTCAAATAGTACTTTTGATTTTTCTTATAAATAAGCCCTTCTATTTCACTTCTAAACTCACACCTTCAACTTCTCTTCTTTTCTCCTTAAATTTTCTTGCTCCGACGCTAGGCCTATGAGATTTTGGGCCTTTCCTTTTCAGCTTAGGTGATGATACTATGTCCTTTCTATGTCTTTCAAATTTTAGAAGTTATTTTCTTAAGTATACTCTGTGGTTGCGACTTTAACTGATCTTCTACATCGAAAAAATTGTCCTTAACTGCCTATATATTATATTGATTCTCTGATTACCAAAATAGAATATAAATTATGAAGAATACATGTCTAGAAATGTTCTGGCTAAGGAAAGACCTAGTACTCAAGTGTGTCCATTGCGACCCTCCACTATTTCTTGGGAGCTTACCTGGTGTACTCTTTTACAAATTGTATTCTCTATTTTTGGTATAAATAGTATCTGTACATATGAATATTAATCATATGTATGAATAGTGACCATACATATGAATAGTAATCGTATGTATGAACAGTATCTATATGAAAACAACCTTAACTTGTTTTCTCTAATCTTTCATGAAAATCTCCATAGCAGAACACTGAAATTCACCTGTGTACTCTTATCCGTAACGACTTAAAGAAGTGATATTCGTACGGAATTCAGGTAAGTGAACAACCTAGTTTTAATAGAATTTTAGCATCATTGGTGATAAAAAGTATGTTGTTGGACACTCTCAAGACTCATAGGGGTAGATTGGATTCAGATTGGGAAATCTAGGGAGATAATTCAAATTAATCCAGAAGTATGGATAAGACAAAATAAGTATTTCAGGGTGATGTGAAGTTTGAATCTTTCCAAAAACACCTTAATTGTTATCTTGCTTTGTGGTTTATAAACTTATAATATAATTATATATGAATGAATATTACTTTGTACTTCTGATTATGATATTAAATATTGTACTATTGATTGTGATTGAGCGGGATAGTACCCCCTCTCACAGCAAGGCAAAAAATTTGATTTAAAGGGTGTCTTGACCAACGAGTGTAGAGACAACGATTCCCTCAATAGGAATTTAGCCCAGGTCAGTAACAGATCCATGAGACGCCCTAGGTGAGAAGATGAGGTTGTGCGTCATGGCAGAAATAAACAAATTTAGTGAGCTAGCCTATGTGTACTCTCCGGGATATATTGCCATTGATGAGTACTAATACCATTGGATGAATTGGATGACTTTATATCTTCTAGTATGCAATTTCTAACTATGTTTATTAGTTGAGTTTAAGCCTTCGGGTATACTTGCATGATTAGTGATGTATTTGAATTTTATTAACGCGAGGCCAATTCGCTCACTGAGTTTTCAAAGCTCACACTCTCTATGAAATCTTTTTGTTCAGATCAGGTTACTGACGAAAAATATTTGCTAGAGGAGTAGATCACTTTCGACCTTCCCGCTCTTTGGTAGGCCCCTCTTTGTTGTAGATTATGTTGCTCTGTAATCGTCTAGGACATCTAGGTCAGGAGTTTGACATATTTGGCGTGTATTTTAGTATAATAATGTATTTCATAATGATGATCTATTATTATATGCAAGTCATCTCTGTGTATTTCAAATAAGGAAATTTGATATGTTTTCTTCGTATTTGTTTGATAAGGAATGGTTATTTTGATAATACAGAGATAATTACTAATAATTTAACTCGTGGATAGAATTTATGAAAAAGCTTATAGTGATGGGAGATTCATCATTGTGCCGATCATGTGACCAGGTAACGGGTCGTGACATACCTAGTGTATAATTGAGAATGTATAAACACACTAATGGAAATACACATAACACCACGAAGGTGTGATAAACGCATTAGAGGAGTATGAGGATCTACAGTGAATACCCCACGACGAGTAGTAATAGAAATGTCACAAAATGCTAAAGATATCTACCTATATGCACTTACACATACACATGATATAAATTACATTATGGATATTTGTGTATGTTTGTATTGGATTGAAGTTGGACTCCACTTATGTTGAATCCCTTATTTATTATTTTATGTGGCTTATGATTATAATGAGATCATCTCAATTACTTATGAAGGTGCATCGTGTGGAATCCTTGACTAAATGAGAGTACAAATTGCTTGTGACAATGCATCGTGGGAAATCTTAAACCAATTTATAATGGGCAAGTAGTTGGTGATGGTGCTACTTGACTCTTAAAACAACATAAAAATTTCATTAATATGGCTATTGTTGAGCTAAGTGCATAGCATGGCTTGTAAAGTATGGAAAGTGCTATTTACATGGTGCATATGAATTTTATGTAATGTGATAAAATACAATGGCATATGGCTTTTAATGGTGTGCTGATTTGGCATGTGAATTGGCTATGATGTGTATGCATTTATTATGGTATGTTTATTTGGTGTGTGTGCTTTTCATCCAAAAGGTATTATTTGAGCTAAGTTCTTGGCACTATCTCGTGGAATACGAGAGAAGCTTATCATGTGATTTGAGTGAATATTGTTGGATGTTCATACTAGATGTTTAGCGGATCATGTATGTGTGTGTGTGTGTGTGTGTGTACACATATATCTATGGAAATATAGTTATGAGTTAGAACTCTGTTAACGGTGTACTGACATTGTGATGGTAATGTGGTGAGTGAATCTTTGGGCTTATGCATTTAATGTTGTTCATCCATTATTTTGGATTTATGAAGCATGTAATATAGGATTATCCCTACGGAGATTTAGATGTGTTTTATTATCTTTTTCATATGGATGTAATGAGAGTTACTCACTCAAAGTCATAATTTTTAAATACATACTTATACAATTATATATATTTTGTTGGCATGCTTTACTATATATTCTTGGTAGGCTAAGCTGGTTTTTGGTGAGTCAAGTAGTTTAAACTCATCCCCTCATAGTTTTAGGTCAAGAAGAGCCTAACATTCGAGGATGTACATACCGATGATGCCTCCCTTCTTGTCCGAGGTATGGTACTGTGTAGTTCATGTTATGCTGTGTATTATGGGTGGTTGTATAATGCATGGATGACGCTAAAAATAAAACAATCATTTGAGCTTATGAAAATTAATTTTATGTGGACGATATTTATATTTACACATGTATTTATGATAAAAGAATTGAACATCTTAAGTAATTCTATTATATGTGCATAAGAATATAATGTGGCTTTAAATAAAATGGTTTAATAAGTGAATGTTGATATTTGGGGTGAGGGAAAGATAGGCTTGCAGCGATGCTGCGCCGGTCACGTGCTCGATTTTTGAGGCGTGACACTACTCAAACATTATAAGAGTGGTCAGAGAACATATGAGTACAAATTAAACAATCTTCATATACATATAATCATTTGGTGGCATAACTTAGGAGACAATTACTATTGAAACATACAATTTAAAATGGAAAATATAACTTTATAGCAAAAAACAAAATAAAAAACACTTAGCCATTACTTATTCTAAGTTTAACACATATTTTGAAATTCCCTTTGGCATCTCTCATCTTTTACAATATAAATTGGTCTAATATTTTTTTTTAATTTTCCTTCTAATTTAATGACCCAAACATAACTTATTCAAACTTCTTCTACTATATACAAAGTGAAAGAAGTTGAATATATATATATATATATATAACAAAAAAAACAAAAAGAGGGGAGCGGTTGTCTGGTTGATTTAAAATGAGGAGGTTGAAAATTTTTAAATTCGTTACACGAACCAGTTAGCAATGGATTGGGAGTAAAAAATCGAACCAACCCACTAACCCAATCCAATCTAACATAATCTTGCATGTTGATTTGGGTTGAACAGGTTGGTGAATTGATCTGACCTAATGTACACTCCTAACTCTCTTTGTATTGTCCCAATTAAATTTACTTGTTATTTCAATATGCGCTGTATTATTGTTACATTTTAACCTCTAACTTTGGGAATTTTCTAGGAATCGAACACAATTCCAAATTTCATATAAATGGTGGGTATTCTCACTAACATGCCAAGAACCTAAAATGAAAATTTTATAACTAAATTCCAAAGTTTGATACTCTAAAATTTCAAATTTATATACCAGTATCCAAACTATTTTGAATTATAGAGTTGTTGTTTTGAGATTGGAAGGCCAATCATTTTGACTTTAAATATTATGAAATTTGGTGCCTTATCATGTTATATAAAAATTTCAAAGCAAAATAGGGACATTTGACCAATTTAATAGTACCTTGAAATAAAATAGGTCAGATTTGCTTGCAAGTTAAACTAGGTACTGTTCCATTGCCATTTGACCAAGCTAACTAATTCCAAAAAGGATGAAACTTTCCAGTTAGTCTCTAACATATCAAGAATTCATCATAAAAATTTCAGAGCAAAATGACTCCATTTTGTTAGGTAACTACACACATACAATGACTCAAGCAAAATTGTCCTATTTGCTATTTATTATGAAAATAACCCTGATTTTGAGTGCATTTGAGGCACCTAACCAATGTGAAAATTTATGAAATTTGGTAGACACTTTTTGGAATTATTTCTAACATAGCACCAAATTTTGTAGCATTTAGAGGTCACTTACAACTCAAACTTAACCTAAATAGAAAAATGGCCAGAATTGCATTCTTAAGGAAAAACACCTCGATCATTTCTTACAAACATATATCAACTTCTAGGTTTAATAGTTACATAACTAAAACATCACATACATCATATATACAATCTTTAAACATACTTAGATCCCCCATACAAGTATCATGAAATCTTCTATCTACTAGTTACATAATTACATCACAATTCACAAAATAAACCACAAGTGTTAATTTCATCTATTTGTGTCACTATCTCCTTGACTTCTTGAAAATGGTTAGTTTTCAAAGCAAATATAAGAGGACATCTCAATAGCTAGCATGGATAGAAATTGGTCCATTTCTATGGGGAAAAAGACATAGTTATCTATAGGAAAATTTTTCATGAATGCAAGACAAAATATAACACAATTTCTTTCACTACATAATATTTTTTCGACAAAATTTAACAAGCTACCAAAATATAATTCATGACTTGTAAGAAGTTTCTTAAAAAAGTTGATGGCCAATCAACACTGTGGAATACAGATCATGCATTATCTCAAATCTAAGTTAAATTTTGCATCACCATGGTTAAATTTTGCATCACCATGGGCTCTAGCCCAAACTTGTGTGAATATATATTTCTCATGGAAGATAAACTTCCAAGCTAAAGATGTAAAAAAACATGGAAGATAAACTTTGAAGCTATCATGAGAACAAGTCTCAAGCTTCTTGCCAAATCACTATATAACCATTGTCAAATTTAAGCCAAGCATATTCATGAAATCTTGCAACATCACATTATACAATTCAAGGAAAAAAATATGTATAATTTACTTTTATGACTTCAACTAGCTGTCTTTTTTTTTTCCCTATCTTCTTCGAATATCTTTCCAAGTTTCTAGGACTTTCTCTCTCTTCTCCTATAAGTTTCTCCTCGCTTCCTTTCATTTTCTTCTTCCTCTCTGCTTCTTCTTCTTCTTCACGTGATCCCCTCTTTATTCTCCTCTAAGTCACGACCAAAATAGCTATTGGAATAAAAAAAATAATTTTACATAATATGGATTGAAGTAGCCAGACTTAATGGAGGACACCATGAGAATTTTGTAGAAATAACTTCTAATGTTATTTTGTCTCTTTTTTTCATTAGATAGATTTCCTCATGTGTTCCTTTCTCTTCTTCTTTCGGAGTCATGGACAAATAGCCTCTAATGAGATGAAAGAATAATTTTGCTAATAAGCACTAAAGTTATGGGACAATTAAGAAATTTGGGGAAACAATTTATAATGCTAATTTGTCCTTTAGTGCATGAATGGGCTTATGGAAGAAGCTAGGGGTTTTGGGCCAAGTTTAAAGTATTATAGGCCCGTTTTAATCCAACTTGTTTAAGGCTCAAAATGATACAAAGTTAGCCCATTACTATTTCCAAGCTTAAACTAATGCAATTCTTAATAAGTTATCTCATTACTTAATAATTTTATACATAAACAATGTCATTTCTTAACTATTTTTATTTTAATTTTCCATTTCAAACTTAGGAAAATAAGTTAAGCATGATATTAAATTTATTGCAAGCAGCTTTGCCATAAAATCCATGACATCAATCCAAGACTCCTTAGGGCCACTTTTGCTACGAAATATTTAGGAGACATAGGATTGATTCAACTATCATCGATTTTCTCCTAAAACCATCTAGTTAGAAATTGGATTTAATCAATTCATTCCTTCCATTGGTTCATAGACAAATCTAGACTAGATAATAGGTCAACTCAACTAGAAAAAAACCAATCCATAAAAGTATGGTATCAAGATTGAGATATTGTACAAGATCGGAAGAGATATAAAATAGATCGAATCACAAACCGGATCGAGGATACTAAGTTTCTTAATTAAGTACAAACTTATTCAAATCTCAACATATTTCCATAAAACATGTCATATATTATAAAAGTGACAGCACCTCATGCATAAACACGTATAAAAATCATACAAATTTCATACATAAATCATTGCAAATATTGAACACAAAATTATATAATAAATTCAATAAGTACATATATCATATTCCTTTAGAACAAAATTCTGCAGTAAGTATTTTCTGCATCAAAATTCAAAAATTTGTACATATTAATATTTTTTAAGAATATCTTAGCGCCTCCAATAACATTCAAGTGAAATATAAAATTACTAATAAGAGTTATCAGCATTACCATTCAAAAATAAAATTCAACTAAACTTAAAAAAACCTAAATCTAACACTCACAATTTCACACACAACCATATCATACACGAAGCTCGAACCCAACAATAATCACACCAACTTGCTTGAACCTAATAGCAACTCATACCACTAGTGAAGACACAACATCAACTAAACTAAAAGAGTGAAGAGATGATGCAACACTACAACATGAATACAAGCGAACTGGAGCACTTACCTTCCGTAACATCCTCGTTAAGCATCACCCTAAGGCTAAGAAGAGTAAGAGTTTAGTGAATTTAAGTGGAAGGAGTCCCTAGCGAGTGTGGAAATGGGAAAAAGAATCTTGAAATGAGTTGAAAAGGATTTTAAAAACAGATAAAATTGTGGCAGAGAGGGACCAACCAACTACTTGAGGCTAGAAGTTGATCGTTAGAAGGGAAGTACTCTAATGGCAATCCTCAAAAACTCAGAAATTCCTAGACATAGAGCAAGCAGTCGACTGCCTAGGTTAACTAGTCGACTGTCATCTGTTACCCTTAGACATACTAAAACACATAAAAGACCATTTTAGGGGTAGGGAAAGGCAATTCTTTAGGTGTTTTAATGTGAGAATAAATAGCAAGTGGTCTGAGAAAGCTATATCCGAAACACAAAGAGAGAACCTAACATGAGACCCATAAGGGAAACTGGTGAAATTAGCCACAAGGGACCTAAAGGTATGTAGGGAAGCATGAATTTCATCTTAGAACTCTATTTATCTAAGTTAGAAATTGATAACATATGTTTTGAAAATAAAAGGAAGGAGGAACAAGAACTGAACTTGAAGAAAGGATTGAGAGAGGGCATGGAAATATGAAAATAAGAAAAATAAACTAAATTAAAGTGTAATACTTCATCAAGGTAGCTAGTTTAATCTTCATAAAAACATGTTTTGCTTGTTTGAGACTTTTCCTAAAGGATTTATGATGTAGATGTTTGTTCATGATATTTATGGTTTGTATGTGTATGCTTGAGTAAGAGAAAGGCAGTGGTGGCAAGCTCACAGAGTATCTAGGGTACAACAATGCCAACCCAATTTAAATCTCGTTGTTAAGTATCCAAAGAGCTAATAAGATGAGTTAATGATTTGTATATTAGTTCAAGTACATGAAAGATAGTGGAGTTATTGGAATATACCTCCTTTGTTGAATAACCAAAGAGCTAATAGGAATAGCATGCTAAATGGTATAGATATATTAGCTTGAGAATGAGAACGTGAAAGACAGTGGAGTTACTGAGATAAATATCCAATGTTAAGTAGTCATAGAGCTAATAAGAGTATCATGCTAAACTTGGGAGCTTGCATACATGAACTATATGATAATATTGTTCCTAATATTTGTTTATGCTAAAAACGGTGTGTTATGACTCTATATGTTGCTAGCTACTGAGATGTATTTCTCATTATTTTATCTTACAAAATTAACTATTGTAGGGGCTAGGCAAGCTGAGGAATACGAAAGAAATAGTTGAAGCCACATGATACCTTGAAGATATCTTTGACTTAAGTTTTGTGTGTTGTGTGTAAATTGGTGACAGTGGGAAAGGGCTGTAGTTGATCAAGGTTGTTTTGTTCATAGTTACAAGGTCTATTAAGGGGTTTTGATGTAAATATAGTATGAAAATAAGTTTCTATGTAATCCTAATGTAGTTTATGTGTAATCAATTTATCATGCAGCTGATTGTAGATATCACTTGGATATATTTCTATTCCATATAGCATTTCTAAATCATAACCAAAGAATAAGAGTAAGGCAACTAGCAAGGCAGATGGTTAACACTTGACTTCCAACACTAACCAACTAGTTGTTAACAGAATTCCACAGAAGAAAGTGATTGGAAGAGACCAATCAGTCGACCGGTACTTTGAGCTAGTCGATTGGTCAGTATCTAGACAATAGAATAACGCTAGACAAAGAGTAACTAGTCGATCAGGAGGCACCTACCAGTCGAATGATTACCTATATGCCATAATTTGAGACTTTGTTGGAATATGCTATTTTACCAACTTGCTTTCCTATTGACTAGTTAAGAACAACAAGAACATTCATTCTAAAGGGTGGATTGCAAATTTGTAAAGTGTAATTCACAATGTTAAAAAAACTAGACTAGACTAGCCAATTGGACTGAAAAATCGGTGAACCGGCCAGTCATCTGGTCTGGAATATACCTAAAAACCAAAGAGATATCAAATCGGTCAAAAATCGAAGATTTTATGGGTTGACTGGTTCAATGATATTTTCAAAAAATGAGTTAGTAGCTGCCATAGAAGAAGAACAAGAAGAAGAAAACATGACTGTAGCCGCTGCAAAGATGCTGCAAAGAACATAGAGAGAGAGAGAAATGGAAAGGAAGGTTTTCTACAAAGAAAAATATGTAGTCACTGCTAAGAACAGAGAAAGATAAAGAGAAATAGAAGGGAACGTAGTTAGTGAAGAACAGGAAGACAGAGAGAGAAATGGAAAGGAAGTTGATGAATCCTTTATTTTGGTTAATTTAGGTTGCTTCTTTAGCGCTTTTTCCTCTCCTTGATCCCATTTTTGTTATCATTTTGCTTGCTTTGTCCTTTATTTTGGCTTTCCTCTTTGTACATAGTAGTTTCTTTGTTTTATCTTGTTTTACTCTCTTTTCCCTTGCCTTTTAATGCTTTGTGTTTTATTTTCTTGTAGGCTTTCTTTTCTGGTCTGCTACTAGCTGGTGTGCTGATAAGATTTTGAGGCAAAGTGCTGAAATGATACAAGTTTGGTGGCTGGCGCCCAGGCGCCAGAAGATCGACTCTCAGCCTGACCTTTTAGGGCTAGCGCCCAAGTACCACACAGGGCATCTTGAGGTGCCAGCCCCTCAACTCTCTGTTCGAAGCTCCAAAATGTGGCACTCAGGCGCTAGCCCCCATTTCTTCTTTGTTTCTGCCTGGCTCAAACCTGCGAGTCTTCTGCTATATATAGCATTTATGCAGAAGTTTTTGAGATCTTTTGGTTGGAGGTGAAGGGAGCTCTGCTGGGGCAAGGATGGAGGAGATAGGAGACCTCTTCTCTACTGAGTTTGAAGCTTTTCTTCCTTTTTCTCCTTCCTCTTGATCATGTTTTATTGTGTATTTGTTATGTATTTCTTCCTCTTGTTATAAACTCTAGGGTTTAGGGGATTGATGTATTTTGACTTCCTTTGAAGTTTTGTTGTTGAATGCTTAAATATAATTACTTTTCTGATTATTGGAGTAGTTGTTATTGGTTTATTTCCTTTTATGTGATTTACAATCATCTAACTTAGATGTATTTGGGGTTTGTATTAATGCTAGACATAACTTGATATAAACATGCCCTTGTAACTTCTACCGTGAATCGGGTTTATCTAGAAATAGATAATCTTGTTTGCGTGGTCTTATGAGTTCTTAAACTTAAACTCCAAACCAAATAATTGGACTAAGATATTAGCTAATTATTTTGGCTAGGAAGATTTGCTCACCAAGACATTGGGGTCAAATATTTTCGTGAACTCGACTAACTTTAAAAGGAATTAGTAAATGTATCTAACCATTCTTTAGCGATTCAAAGATTGGTTTATCTATGAATTAATCAGATTAGGAGTTAAGAAAGTCAATCCCCTACCCGTTGTGTTATGGCGTAGTTCTTCGTTTGGTGTTTAGTTAATTTCTTGTCGTTAGTTTAGTTTACTTTCAATTAAATCTTTGCATTTTCCTCCGTCCAAATATAACTTGATCTAGTGAAATTGGTAATTATTGAAAGTCAATCTCTGAGGACGATACTCTTTCTCATCACTTTACTACTTGTGTGACCCGATACACTTGTCTGGAAATAACGCATCAGAAGGGAAGAAAAATAATAGTGAGGGATGATAACGTGCTGCAATACATTTTCATTTTCCCAAACTCCTTGGAAAACGTTGCTTCCACATTCCTCTCTCTTTCCTTTCACCGAGACTCTCTTTTACTTAATTACTGTGTTGAATAATTATTATTAATGCACTTAATTGTCTCTCTTGTCTCTCTCTCTCTTTTTGTCTCTCTCTTTTATTCTATGTTATATCTTTTGACTTTTGACTTTTTGGTTAAAATGTATTATTTTTTATTCCAACAAAAGAAATTTAAATTACTATAATAAAAATGTTTTAAAAAATATATTTGCTCTCCTATGAATTTCACAACTTTTTACTCTTATTAATTGGCTTTTAATAAGCTTGAAGGTTAAAATATGAAAAATCAAAAATAAGATTGAAATGGATATGATAGAGCATTGGAAAACTAAAAACTAAAGTTTAAATGAAAAAAGAGTTTAATATTTTTAATTATGTAAAGTAATATTTTGATATTTTTAATTATATATATTTATTTTTTAATATTTTTTAATCACTACATGTTTGATCACAGTCCGACCAGTGAATCTTGAATCAGTGTCTCTAACGGTTTGATAACTAGTCTGGTTTTCCGAACCTTGGTAATTCGTTATGTAACTAACCATAAGACTTTAGTCATACACTAAAGGTTTAGCAAAACACCATAAGGGTATGTTCAATATGAGCAAGGCAAAACAAGTGATTAAACATTAGCCAATGTCACAACCCGATCCCGGGGTCATGACTGACGCAGATGGTGTATCACCCACACTATTGCAAGTCTTATATAACACCAACTAAGCTAAACAAACCTATAAAATCCTAGGTGGCTTACTCAATTACAGAGCATGCTAAAGAAAATAACTTAAACTAAATAGAAATTACCTTACTCCGAACAATGGGAAAGCATCCTTGCTATGCGAACTGCTGAACACATCCATCCTACGTACTTGAAACTGTGAAGAGGTGAGTCTAATCTACTGACTTACCATTATATCTCTACCTAGCTCAAATATACAACTATAAAGCCAAGGAACAAATAATAGATTCATAATAAAATGAAAACAATCAGATAAGTGTGCAAATGCACCCCATATACAACACCAAAGACCTGTCCAACTGCATGTCCAAATACAAACATCAATAATAAATTACAAACTCAACATATACATCAATCAGCTTAACATTAGATTCACCTCAATTAGTCCACATTTCCTTGCCCATCATAAACCAGTTGTATACCTCATAATGAAAACATACATTATATATATATATATATAAGTGAACATCATGCACATTCCTCAACCACACATACACATGTGACATAATGCTTGTCACCCACAATTCCTTTATAAGAATTATAACAAATCGACCATACAGTACAACCAAACAATTTACAACATATAAAAAAGTCCTACTCAATTCCAAACATCCAAACAATCACATCATTATCCAAACGATCACATCGTCACCAAAGTAACTACCAGCTACCAATCTCGAATTTGTCACTCAAGGGTCCTAGCTCATGCTCACACTGGCAAATCGCGCTATTAACCTCGAGGATGCTCACTTGGATCATGGCCCATGCTTGTGTCTTATCCGGCTATCCACAAGTATAACTCCTTTATAGCCTTGGTTTATGCCCACATCTACATTTACCAATCTCTAGCCCCCGGAGGCAAACCACTTAGCTGCAATCACAACCAATCCATCCATAATCATGGAAAAGAGAAATCACAACAAAAATGACAAGATATTTCAATCATGAGACAATTCATATAATCCACAATTTGTCATCATGTCACTAATAATATCAATTCATAACAATCCCTCATTCAAGGTACACCATATACATTGGTACTCATGAGAATTCCCACATCATTAAATCCACATGTTATTCCATTACCAACTATTAACCTAGCTCTCGTCTGTAATATCCCAAGAATTTATATGAATATTTAAAGTATATTTTGAAGTTTAGTGAAAAATTTAATTACGTGGAAAATGTACTTTTTGAATTAGTGAAGAAAATCTGGGAATAGAAATTTTAATTTTTAATTTAGGAATTTTTTACAAATTCTTAAGGACTAAAGTGAAAAGAAAAGAAAATATGGATTACTTTTGAGAAATGACCAAATAGGAACCTGAGAGGAAGAATAAAGCTTATGAGAATGAATTATGAGTCCGGTACCGAAAAGATGATGGATTCGAGGTTAAAGTGGTATTTGAGACATCGAGAGGGATTAAAGTGAACAAATCTTATAAGCTAAGTTGGCTATGAGCGATTTTATCGAAAAAGAAATCGGTGGGGCCCATGCGTATACACTTCTCTCTTATTCTTTCTTTCTCTCATTCTCCCGTAGCTTCCTCACTTTCTCTCTCTCGGTTATGCGTCGAATTTCTTCATCAACCATTTATGCAATTTTTGCATGGGGAAGGAAGCTATGAAAGTTAGGATGATTGGTAAGTTGATGTTCTTCTTCTTCCTCCTCTTATTACAAGACCAAATTCTTGGTTATCATTTTGCAAAATTTTTGTAGAATATTTTACTGGATGAATTTAAGTGTGGATGTTAATCTAAAACATTCCTAGGTGGTTTATAATGTTATTAGAACAAGAAATTTGGAGAAAACTAGGAGAAATTCATAGAATTTGGATATTTGAAAAAAGTTAGTGTTCTTGATGAAAATTTGAGATTTGAGCTTGGATTGTTGCTAAAAATTGGGGGTTTTAGTGTTAAAACACTCCTTAGACATTAAGGATGAAAACCCATGGAAGAAACCAAAAGAAATGTTGTTTTAGATGTGATTTTAGGATTTTTGGATGAACAACACCAATAACATCTGAAAATTTTCCCCAGAAAATACTGTTCATCGAGAAAATTTTTTCAGATTTTCTCGGCTACTGTAGCATTGACTCGGTCAATGTTACTGTAGCATTGACTCGGTCAACGTTACTGTAGCTGCGTTGACCGTTGACCGTTACTGTAGCATCAGTTTTTTTTTTAATATCGTTGAAAAGTTCTTTGAGTCTAGTTTCCAATGGTATAAGTTTCATCTGGATATTCATTACCAGTTAGGAGTTATGATTTGAGAAGTAAGTGAAGGTCGGGAATAGTGGTAGGAAATTTCTCTATTTCGTAACCCTGATGGTTTTTATCTGGTTACAATAGGAATGGTCAAAGTGCAAGGTGTGAGTGGCGAGAGCGTGAAATCCGGGTGAATGGGTTAATACTTGCTATGATTAAATATCTTTGTTATGGACTTTATGCATCATAGTGAAAATATGTTATATATCCAAGTTTGAAGAGGATGATAACTCAAATATATATATTTATATGTTTAAATTATATTGTGCTTGAATGGGACGATGAGACATAAACAATTGTGGAATTTACCTGGTGATTCCTATTTTCTCATGAATGGAGGTTATATGATGGATTGTGAATGGCATGTGAACTGAGTTGAAATGTGTCATACTCTGATTATTGAGTTCATCCATATGCGGATAGTTGAAGTATGTTATTGTTGAATAATTGATCTATATTATGGGTTATGTTGTGACTTGAATTGTAAATGACTGAGTTGTGTATGTGGCTCATAATTATGATTGAGAATGCTCTTAGATGTGATTGTGATTGTGTTTGACTAGAAAGGAAAGGCATGGCGGTGCACCCCATGGAGAAATCTATGTGAAGCTATAAGGGTGGAGAATATAAATGGAGTGATAAGGGTGGATGCGGCGGGGGCCACGGGCAACGATCCAGAGGTACCCTGGACGACCCGGTTGGTAGGGGAAATGTGTGAAATTGATTTCACTGTTTGCTGTTGTGAATTATTTGAATTATGTTGAAATGTATTTGATTTACTTGGATATTGTTGTGAAGTATTATGAATTATATTATATTGTATTATGATTGATTACGTATGATTGCTGCATGTTATCATTATGATGCATGATATTTTTTTTGTCATAGTGTTGTGTTGTCTGCTCACTGGGCACGTGGTTTGCTCATACCCCTCTTATTAACATTTTTTTTCAGAGTTGACAGCTGAAGGTAAATATCTGTACAAGGAATTATGGATCCTTAGACCATGATTACCTTTTCATTTGTTCAGGATAAAGGTATAATAGTTAAATCTTATTCTAAGTTGTATAAATCTAGAAATCTCTGTAATCGGGTAGGTTCATTCAGTGATGTAATGTGAATTACTGTAGTGTGTATAGAGAATTCGGTTTGGTTGCATGAAAAGAAATGGTATGATGCTTAAGAGAAAGATAGGCTTACGGAGGTGAAATGAAATTCACTTTCCGTGCCGGTCAAGTACTCAGATTTTGGGACGTGACATCGTCACTTCACATACATTACACCATGCACATGCGATTGCTAAGACCTTATCTTATTCTAAGAATCAGATGTATATGTATCTATGTAGGTATGTGTGTCCATATTTATATTTTGGAGTGAATGACTTATAAAATCTTTGAGTGTGTGTAAGTAAGCACAAACTTCTCTATTGCCTAACTATGGTTTAGCACTCACATACATGCGTACATATCCTTCAAATTAGATTCGTGATATAATGCACAAACATCATTGTATATATGCATGTGAGTGCTTATCCCAATAGGGTATATACATGTGTGTGTGCGCGCGCGCACACATGTGTGTGCTTTCATAAAATTTCCTTCACACTAACAAGAATATAAATATGGGTACATTTACACACATATATGCCTAAGCACAACATTCATACATTTCAATTTCATGCACAACAATTTGTTGACCAAAATCTTAGTTCAACATTCATAAACCCAATCCACATATAGTCACCACACTATCACAAAATCCATCTAAACCAATCAACAACCAAGAACACATATATGCATATATAAATAAAGGGGCATTCAAGCCATTCTTACAGTATAACCAAGTTCACAAAATTTCCCTTAGTCTACAATTTCTCCATGCTAATTAAATTTTCACACTCACAATTTAATTCATCCAATCATATCTTATACATGAGGGGTTTATATATATATATATATATATATATATATATATAAGTATATGTATACAATCACATTGCCATAACAAACTAGTTCATACACATCATTAATAGCACTAAGAAAATGATCTTAGAAAGGTTAAGCAAATAAGGCAAAGTAGAGAAATCACTCACCTTGATTCTCCACTCATTTACCTTGGCTAGTCCCAAATAATATGAAAGATGCATCAAAGAACTCATCCCTAAGAAATAACTATGTAAAAATATGTCAAGGTCACAAAATAAGAAAATTATTGCCACTAATTATGATATTTGATCACTCTTTTGGTTATATCTCCTAAATAATAATAAATTTTTCAAATGAAACTTACTTCATTCAAAACTAGACTCAAAGATCTTTTCAACGATATAAAATTTACTAAAAACGGAGTTCAAATGAGAAAGTTATGACAATTTGAAATTGACCAAAAAACGGCCAACATTTTTGAAACTTCAGCGCCGAAATCTAGCGATACAATACCAAATCCTGCACTTTTCCACTGTTGCAGTGGTGGGAGGTAGATCTGTAGCTCCAAATTCATGAAAAGGCTCCCCATTTTAATTTTCTGTTATTCCTAACTAAATCATTGATCATTTCACATGATTCTTTCCATAAAACTTCAATTTTAGATGTTAAAAAACCTCTCCAAACCTTATATTCAAATTGTTTTCAAGGATTCAACCCCAAATCATCAATTTCTTTCCCAAACCCTAACCATTTTCTCCTAAATTCTGTCATGAACTTCCACCTATGAATTAACCATCTTTCTCATCAATTTTTCCCAAATCTTTGGTTCCATTCTCATTATCAGACATAAAGGAAAGTTTAAAACTAACACCCAAACTAAAATGCTCCCTTTCCAACCCATTTTTAGCCCAAAACCTCATGAACTTGAAATTATGTAGAAAAAAGAAAGAGTTGGGAGTTTATCTCTGATTTCCTTCTCTATGATGGTGTCTGGTTCCAGAGAATCACGTCCATGCTGAAGAATGGTGGCCGGAGAATCGAGGAAGAGAGCTAGGCATGAGAGAGATGAGAGAGCAGAGGGATAGAAGGAAATGAGAAGGGTTGAGTAGTGTAGGAAATATATATACATACATATGGGTGAAAAATTACAAAAATGCCCTTGGTTTGCCTACACAGTCAAACATTTAGCAAGGGTAAAGTTGTAATTTCCAAAGTTCATATTTTTTCCACATTTTCAGAATACCACACAACCCCACTGTTCACTTTCTGTTCTTTGTTTAAAAATTTTCAAATTTCCAGTATCTCCCTCATCTTCCTTGTGCCTTAATTATCTGTTTGTCCTTTTCACTCGTCTGATTTTTCCAAGGCACCGAACTCCTTCATGCCATTTTCCTTCCATCCAAACTGAAAACTTCTCTCATATTTCCATATTCACACTATTATATTACCTATAGTAACACCCGAGAACCTTGAGTGTTACAGCCAATGTGGTACCCAAGAGTAGGTATGAATAGCTAGAAGGGAGGTTGTTACACATTCATAGAAAAATTATCAAAAAGGTATAATAGAATGTGAAGAATGATGCTTAAAGTCAAAGCACACAGTGAAAACAAGAGAGAAGCAAGGATTTCATAGCTTTAATTCACTAGTTTTACTTAAAAAAAAAATTCCAATGTAAACAGGACCGCTAGGATTGCACGATCTTATGATCAAGATCACGATCTCATGCAATCTCAATCACATTGTGATGGTCCTTACGATCATGCAAGAAAAATAGCTATAAGATTGTAATTTTGAGTGATCTTACGATCAAGACCTCGATCTTGATTATCAAACATAGAAGATTTCTTTCTCCTACTCTTGTATCTTAGCTATGGGCACCAAATAATAATTTTAGGTACAGGATATCATAGTCTCAATATACTAATTTCATTAATCTAAATATAATGACAGATAAAAAATTATTAAATTAGACATTTATTAACAATATATATATATATATGTACATATGTATATATAAACTAAAATATATTTTAATAAATTTATAAAAACGGAAATCTCATGAGATGGGAAGGATAATCTCCGTCCTCATCTCAAGTTGTCATCGGAGATCCCCAAATGGAGCAATCTCCACGGAAATTCCCAAATGTGAGAATGTTTGCCATCCTCAGTCAATCGGTTCATGTATGTTTTCTTTTATTGGAAAAAGAAACTTTGTAATTTTATTCTTATACTTTATTAATTTAATTATTAGATACAATCCAATGTTTTTAAAATATATTTCTTGTAATATATTAATCTAATTATAAAAAATATATTATAAATATATAGAAATATTAATAATGTTTTTTTAAATATTTTAATTGAACCAATTTGACCTTGATTTAATACGATTTGATAATTAAACTATAAACCACTCATTTTCCAATTTAATGACTAATCTTGTTAATACTTCCTTTACTAACACGCACTATTCATTCGTATAATGATAGATAATTGGATATTTCAGTATCTTAACCAAGATATTTCATTATAAGAGAATAACCTCGCATAAAAGCCACTCAACTTTGTACAACTCCAACTTTTAACAATAGACCAAATCATTATTGAATAGTTGGCCATTGCTTTCGAGTCATTTCATAACCTTATTTATAAAAAAGAAATTGGATAAATTTAATATATAAAAATCTAGATAAAACTATTAACATATATTAGTAGCTTGGTAATGTATTCAAATAATGTCAATTTTTTATTTAATTTATTAATGAATATTTTTATATAAAAATAATTTGTAATAAATTTTATTATTTTGGAAAATAATAAAATAGCAAATTTTTAATTTATTATCTGAAAAATTATAACTATTCTATTTTAATTCTTAAAAACTTAAACTTCTCAATTTATTAATTTAGTCTCATAATTAGATGTGACAAAACAGTTTAGTCCTGCCTAGCCTAACTTTCAACATTAATAGGGTCGAGTGAGCTGACTTGTTTTAAATATGTGATATATATATATATATATATATATATATAACCCAATTATGGCTTGGAGCTATGCCTTTTATTTTTTTATTTTTTTTAAAAAAGATGAACTTTCTAATTTATAATGCAATACTTATCTTATCTAAATATTACCAAGAATAATAATATATACTAAATAAGTAACTAACTTAGAAAATATTTGAAATAAGTACAAATAAAATATAATGTTGTTTCAAAAGTTAACATAATAAATTTCTAAGATATGTTCATTACATGGGAAAAAAATGTCAATGAAAATGAGCCATTCTACTAAAATACTCCAACTTTAAAAAAAAAAAAAAAGCTTAAGGTTACTCTAGGTTGCTATAATTGAGCTAAGAAATTGGAATGAGAATGACAATTGTCAATGTTCCATGCAGATTCCCAAGCTCAATTAAATTGACTTTTCCCGTGCCTCAAATATAATAATTTGACTATTATACCCTTATAAAATTTTTAAAATTAAAATCTTATTGTAATTTATAATTAACCTAATTTAATTGCCTTAAAATATTTATAACATTTACATTGACACACTTAAGAGTGCTAAAACTGCGACCACCAGTCACTATTAATAGTGTAGTCAAAATTTATTAAAAATTATTTCATATTTTTTGTACTTAAAAAGTTATTATAAATGTTAGTGCCCTATTGATTGTTAATTATAACTATGTACTAGCTTTGCAAGTTTGACTTTCAATACATCTTATATACAATTTTGATATATTAAACATGTTAAATATATTAAATATTTTATAATATATTAAAAAATTATATTCAATTTATTTGTTGAATTAACTTACCAATATTTTTTTATATAATATTTATATAACTTTTTACGTTCGTGGGGATTATAGTAACTTTTTTCACAATTACATTTCAACACACATTCTTACAACTAAACATAGGAAATGAATGTTATTCTCATTCATTTTCATGCATAACCAAGCTTAGGAATGCTTGGTTAAGTATTCCAATTCCCATCCGAATTCGTATGCCATAACTATAGCAATCTAACTTTATTTTAATGTTTTTGAGGAAGATAGTTTGGATAATTTCTTACTATTTTTTCTATTATTTCATTCATTACATCATATTAAATTATTATATCAAACATGACCTAAAATAATATATCTTTAAGTATTCTAACCAAAGCTAACTTCATTTTCATCCACCATTCCAAACACATATTGTGTTCTTTTGATGATGGTGTATTATCACAAACACTGAAAAACATTGAGGAAAAAAAGTTTGGATTAAATATTAGAATTAAATAAATATATAACATTTAACTAAATTTAATTAAGTAAAAGAGGCTTGCTCTAGTCATTTAATTTTTATTAAAAAATCCCTTCTTAGTTGGTCATAATGAGCAAGTTAATGGTGTTATTTTTCTACGTACATATTTAGCTATTGGGCTAAAATTTTAGTTTTTCATGTTAGAAAATTGGAATTGTTTGAAGAAAATGGAATTGGCAAATGACTAATGTAATGAGGGGTTAGTGGTTTCATTTTCTCACTTTCACTTTTATTGTATTTAATTCTAATTGAAAAAGGATGATGATATACTACAACTTGAAGTTAAATTAAAATAAAATAGGCAAGGTACCATTTAAAAAAAAAAAAAGCTGACCCGACCGAGCATTAACCCTATTTACCTCCAAAATTATTATGGCTTAGTTAGGTCTATCTAGTATATAATGCATAACCTATTTTAATAGTTTTACTTGAGTAGGTTAAGTGGAGAAGTGTTGTATGTAGGTGAATAAGTTTTAGGCAAAAGTACATTTCATATCCCTAATGTTTATACTAAATTTTATTTATGCTTCTAATATTTTTTTTGTCAAATATATATCTTACGTATTTTTTTTTTCAAATATATCCTTTTCTTTAACATTATCAAATATACTAACAGAAATGCTGACTGGCGATCCACGTGATATATATCACTCACCACGTCATTTTCATATGGGGGATACCCCAAAATTTCAAAAATACTCTCTCTCTCTCAATTCATCTTTCTGCAATCTCTTTCATTGTCGATCTCCTCCCTCTTAGTCATCCCTCCACTATGTTTTTCTAATGAAGAAATTGTCTTCTTCCTTTGTTCTCCACTCCTTTGTTTCATGCCATCAAACCCATCTCTCTCGGCTCCCTTTGTTTTCTCTCCCCAGAACCATTGCACGCTCTCTGTTTTCTCTCCCAAACTATGCCCACTCTTTGTTTTCTCCTCTCCATCAAATTGTCACAATGTCACTCTCCTTCCTCTGCTTTTGATCACTGCAACGCTTCCTCAATCTCTATTCCTCCGTCGCGGTATCCATCGTCTCTGTTTTTTCGTCCATCATTCACCTTCTCTATTTTTCTGCTTCCAAAACCATGTCCTCTCTCTCTCTCTCTATTTATACACAGAGGCCACAAGGGATGGGTCAACAAGAATCAGATAGTGAGAGGGAGGGATCGAGAGATGAAAAGAGATAAATGACAATTCGGACCATAACGCTAGCTAGAAAGAGAGAGGGTTGAATGAAATTAGGGAACATAACGTCGACAAGAAGGAAAGAATGATGAATGAAGAAAGAGAGGAGAGAGAGAGACGTAGAGAGAGACGTAGAGAGAGACGTAGAGAGAGAGAGAGAGAGAGAGAGAGAGAGAGAGAGAGAGAGTGTGTGTGTGTGTGTGTGTGTGTGAGAGAAAGAGATGAAGGGCAGTTTTGAAATTTTGGATTATGGGTCCACAAAACAAATGACGTGACAGGTGATATATACCACGTGGACAGCCTACTTAACGTTTTTTGTTAGTATCTTTGATGGCATTAAAGAAAATGACACATTTGAAAAATAATAAAACATGTGGAATATATTTTACAAAAAAAAAAGTTAAGGGCATAAATGAAACTTTTGTAAACATTAAAGACATGAAATGTACTTTTGCCTAAATTTTAAAAGTAGTAATTGTCACATCCCAAAAATTGAACATGTGAAAAGATATCACTTTTAGAAAAATCTCAGTGGTATCCCAAAATCCTGGACAATCTCAATATCCACAATTACTTATTTAATAAAATTTTCAAACATGAGTTATTCACATAAATTCTGTGAGGTCTTACATTCAACCTCTATTATTCATTCCACACGACAGAATTATATTCATATGATAAGCAAATATAGGCATACATAATCTGATGTTTTTATCTTATCGCAAGCCTAGCAGACCTATAGAAAGTACAGAGCGTTCCTAGTATCCACATTAATAAGTACTGGTATCCCACCAGACAGAAATAAAGAATAATTCCAAGGGGCTTCTAATCTTCAAACGGATACTCTTCTTCCTTGTTTTCTGTATCTGAAAAGATAATCATAGGGAGTGTGAGTTTATTTAAAAACTCAGTAAGTAAATAACTGTACTATATAAAATATCAAAAGTACAAATACCACATTTACTCATATAATTAATTGTCTTATACATCGAGTAGTATGAGACTCTAACCCTTTCAAGCTCGTGAATAAGATTTCATAGATATACATCGAGTAGTATGGGACTCTAACTCTTTCAAACTCGTGAATAAGATTTCATAAATATACATCGAGTAGTATGAGACTCTAACCCTTTCAAACTCGTATTTATGATTTCACCTATTTACACCGAGTAGTATGGGACTCTAACCCTTTTAAACTCGTGTATAGTTTTTCATCGTTATGCACTGAGTAGTATGGGACTTTAACCATTTCAAACTCATGTATTAGATCCCGTAGATCTTTACTCATTAATAAGATAGTGAGAATTTATCACATAGTACAATTGCCATGAAATAAAACAATTCTACATACTCTTATTCCTTTGAATTTTTGTAAAAAAAATATACCAGTCATCATATACTCTCATATGAAAAATTGATTGCTTAATATACAAATAATATTGTAAATGGGACTTATATTGTACTTTGACTAGTAATATCAAATTAGCTTAGCAAGGTTATTCACTTACCTTGATATTTGTCCAAGTTTACCTTGTTACACACTAGAATTTGTGTAGGAAAATTTTCTAGTAAAATATATTACAAGGAAACATAAGAAAGGAAACAAAATCACGAAAATATGTAAAATTTTCTGATTGCTACAGTAACGGTTCGCTACAGTGACGGTTCGCTATAGTAACGTTGACTGCTACAGTACCGTTGACTGCCGACACTACAGTAACTGCTACCAGTAACTCGAAAAATTTTTCCAAATTTTCTGGTTGCTACAGTAAATTCGAGTTTTGCAGAAACTTTCTCAGAAAATTTCATCCTTTCCTTTCTTGTTTCAAAACCAGAATCTCAACTCTCTTAACAGACTATAACTCAATCCCAACTCAAAAATAACCTCGAAAACAACTAAGATTCATGAATTATCATCAAAATCTTCAAGAACAAAACCTCCTCTGATCTTCCATATAAACTGAAATTTAAGGAAAATAAGGAGATTAAAACTTACCTTTGATCTTTACCAAGCTTTTGAACCGAACAATTCTCAAAAACAACGCCAAATCTATGGGAGAGTTGAGAGGGGAAGTTTGAAGGTTGAGTTGTGAGAGAGTGAATGAAGGAGATGCGGTAAGTGAAACTATAAGGGAGAGAGAGAGAGCTAAAAACTTGGGGGGGTTAGTTGGATAACCCAATGGTTATCCATACCCATTGTCTAAACCCATTTGACCCAACATACAAAATACCTTAATTAATTCTTCAATTAATTATATTCAATCATTTTCTCGCACATTCCACTATTCTTTAGAATGTACCCATAAAGTTTAAATATCCAGTCCAGTCATTTAACTCAATTTTCATAAATAATATTCAAATAGAATAATTAAATATGAAAATTAAAAATGACAAAAGTAAATAGCTAAAGTAACGTTGTAAAATTCTAAAATACTCTCAAACGAATTATACTCCAAAATTAACGGGTATTACAGTAATTGAGTTTTTTTTGCCTAAGTTTTAAAATGTAGTAATTGAGTTTTTTTATTATTTTTTTATATTACTAAGGTAAAAAGCCAAAGATTTGATTCTTATCATATTTTTTTTGCATCACTCCCAAATTTTAAGGTATTATGTCTCATCTATAGAAAAGAATCTTGAATAATACTTTTTTTTTAAGATAAATGGATATAGATTCCATTAAATTGACTCCAAGTTAGGGTCATATAAGATTTACCAGAACCAAAAATTGTCAAATACATTACAAACCTGAATTTATGGGAGAACGGTACATAATTTAAAATAATATACCCTAAAAATTAGTACCAAGTAAATACAACCGAACAATAAAACTAAACAGAGGCAACACACCCCTAACTCTAAGACTAGCATATTAAAAAAAGGCAACACATACCTAACCATAGATTATAGCTAGTCTTTTAACAAACTGACCCAAAGTGGGCTAGTGAAGCCTAGAAACCACCCAAAAAAAAAAAAGAAACACAGACCAAGAAAAGAAAAAACTAATTAGATCAGAGACTGCAGTGCTAGAGGAGGAGGAGTAATAGCCCAACAGCACAATTGAATGACAAAGCAAGGAAAAAGAAGCCAAAGATGAAGGAGAGCCTAGAACTGCAACGCGCGTGGGCTTCCCTGTCCTTAACCAGCACGACCCAATCCTCGTCAAAACCCTAGCTCGAGGCTGCAAATCCGCCCACCTACACCGGCGACAGCACAACATGCGTTCCATATGAAGGCTCCAAGAAGTCGGCGTCATCTTCCAACCCAACAAAACTCAGCCTCTGTGACCACCAGCCTCCTCTACCTCCAACGTCGTCATCGACTCCACAGAAACTGTGCTCCACTACCTCACCACCATCAAGCAGCTACACGCCGGAGCTGGCGAAAGGCAAAGAGTGAAGATATAAAAAAAACTCTTCCAAATAAGAGAGGAAAACTTTTACAAAAAAAAAGGAGAAAATTCTCTCACGGGAGAGATGGGAAAGAAGAAGAAGAATGAAGGGAAAAGGGCGAGACCAGCAACGAATGGTGCCTATGAAGAAATCCTAACAAAGAACATTTTGGGGGTTCTGGTCCTTTTGTTCTTTTGAATAATACTTAAAAAATATGAAGAAAAATATTCAATACGTTTTTTTTTTAAATAAGTAATCTGGTTCAAGGAGGACGAGCCTCGGCGCAACGGTAAGGTTGCTGCCATGTGACTTGGAGGTCACAGGTTCGAGCCGTGGAATCAGCTTTTTACAAAAATTGCAAGGTAAGGCTGCCTACATTAGATCCACAAAGTGGATCTGGTCCCTCCCTGGACCCCGCGAATAGCGAGAGCTTTGTAGCACCAGGTTTACCCTTTTAAATAATCTGGTTCAAGAAGTCCGACTCAATTAGTCAATTTAGAAAATAATCTTTGGGTCATCCTTTATTGCTTTCTCGTTGTATTGGGCTTTTAATTAGAGCCGACCCCATTAAGTTCGAGTGGTTTGGGGCTTTGGGGAGAGGTTCCGGGTTAGTCACACAAAACCGGTTGTAGATCGGATAACCGTATAAATACTATCATGCTCAGGAAACCCTAGTCATCCGTCCCACTCGAGCACTGTATCCGGCCTTCGATTCTCAGTCGCAGCAATGGTGAAGCCCTAGCCCCTTTCAATGCGCCGTTCTCTTCCCGGGAAAGTGAAGGAAACATCGGGATAGTTTAAAGAGAAGAAGGACACATTTGGTCAATTTTCCTTCAGTTTCCCGGGAATCAAGCGAGTTGCTTATTTATAGTAGCTAAGCCTTTTTGCTCACGGTCTCTGTTCTTGTGTTTTTCAGGCGGATGTTGAAGGAGATGTTGCACCAGGACAGCCAAAGAAGAGGACGTTCAAGAAGTTCAGTTTCAGAGGGGTTGATCTGGATGCGCTCCTGGACATGTCTACGGACGAGCTTGTCAAGCTCTTCCATGCGCGGGCTCGCAGAAGGTGATTGATTGATGATGAATATTCTTTACTGTATTTTATTGATAATTTTGTTTACGATACTCTTATATGAGAATTGTATGCATTTGATGATTTAATTTCAGGTTTCAACGCGGTTTGAAGCGAAAGCCTATGGCACTGATCAAGAAGCTGCGTAAGGCGGTAAGATACTTTTGGAGGATTTAAATGATAACTGGTCTCGATTTGTTTATAATCAACATAGTTACCTGCTAGAAAATTTCCAGTTTCGAAGTTTCAATAGTGGCTGGGTTATGCTGATGCTTTGATTTCGGTTGTTAATCGCGTTACTAAGTAAATTTGTATATTGAACATTTATCGGGGGAGAAAAGATGACGTGTTGCATTTCTTTTATTACTGTGTAATCTGACTGCCCGTATTAGCATGTTAATACCAGAACGGAAAAGTTTATAGTGTACTATTTATATTGAAAATGCAAGTTAATGTGTTGTATCTTTGGAGAGGGATATGCATTTGGTAAAACTCAGCTGTCTGATAAGACAGAGCATGAGTTCTTTTTAGGGACGAATGAGTTGGACTATGGGAATACATATAAAAGCCACATTACCTGTTTAAAGTTGACAGTGTGTGCTTGACCCGGTAACTCAACTTCACTAGAGAGTTCTATAGGTCAAGTAGTTTTATGGATTTAAGCTGGCCCAAACTGAAAATTTGGCAGCTTTTTGGGCACAGTATTAGTAGACGGTATGCGGTCCTCTTTATGTCATTTGGATTAGCTTTTTTCCATTTAGTCCAATCTAGGGCTTTGTGTTTACCCTCAAATGATTTAAGTAATTTGGTGTTTGAGGACCTTTCAAGAGGCATTGAGAAAAATATGTAGAAGGAATAGTTAGGTGGTATTTTATTATGGAAGAGGTAACAAATAAGCAATTAGGAAATGAATTGTTTCCTTTTTTCCTTGAGAGTGTTTGAGGTTTTAGTGAGTACTTATAGCATGATTTTGCAAACCTGTTATATCTATCCTCGATATTTTGTTTGCATGCTTGATCATGAGGTGCAGTTTATATATATTTGGAGTTTAAAGAGTGGATAATTTCTAGACAGATGTTATTCCATCCTGTCAATTGTTATGTGTCGCAATTGACCTTTTATTGTCATTTGGATTCTCTGTTGATGAGTACATTTTTTTGCACTTTTATTCTATCATTTTCTTTAGTTTTGCTTAAAAACCATGAGCCCTCCAAACTTGGTCACTTTACATGCTCTGGATTTTGTTTCTATTCTAATCTTTGAGCTGTATTCTCTGTATTTTGAACTTCTAATATAGTTCCTTGGAGTGCCATTCTGATGTTAAATTCGTCTTCTATCATTGAAACAGAAACGGGAGGCCCCACCCGGGGAAAAGCCAGAACCAGTAAGGACTCACCTCCGTAACATGATCATTGTGCCTGAGATGATTGGTAGCATTATTGGTGTTTACAATGGGAAGACCTTCAATTCAGTTGAAATTAAACCAGAAATGATTAGCCATTATCTAGCTGAATTCTCGATCTCTTACAAGCCTGTTAAACATGGTAGGCCTGGTATCGGTGCTACTCACTCCTCGAGGTTCATTCCTCTAAAATGAAGACTTCAAATGTCTCCTTTTTTATTTTTACGGCAGAATTTACCCAAGTTTCATTTGATTTTGTTATTCCTTTTATGAAATTAGCGAACGGAAGTATGGATTTTTATTAATGAGCTTTGTTTGAATATGTACTGGAAAATGTTTGGATATTGACGTTGAAACGTGTGGGAAAAAGTTTTGGAATGTCGAGTATCAATTCTCTTTTTACAGCTGATATTTTCAGTTCAACGAATCAACGCATGTGATTAACAGCAATTTGGCATGATTTCAGTTATTTTTTAAGGGTTCATCTGTGGTTGTCAGAAGTCCAGGATGACCATAGTGCTAAATTAACTGGAACTTGTATTTATGATACTGAGTGTTTGCTGGTGCCCTTGTCAGTATGGCCCATCTTGATGAATCGGCCGCTGACGAATGTACTAAATCTTAATCAATGTTGCAGTATGGAGCAGAGCAATTGGTGAAAGATTAACTAGAATGCTGGGCTAGGGTCTTACCTCCGATATCTAAATTTTAATGCTCTCTTTTTCTGAAGATATTTTTAAGGTGGTGATTGTCCCAATTTTTGGATGCCATTGTAGAATTTTAGGTTTGCTCTGACAAAAATAATTGACCTTGGCATGCAAATCCATTGTACTAGAAAAAAAAAATCAAATTTTGTCTATTGTACTGAAAAAAAAAAATCAAATTTTGTTTGCTAGTCAGGGTTAATTTTTTGCTTTGAGTACCTTGGAAGAGATTAGTCTTTTAAAATTAGTGGAGATATTCCTTGTGAAAGTAAAAAAATAAAATAAAATAAAATTTTCTTTTTTTATTTGTCCATTATTTTGTTTGTTATTTTCCATATCACTATAGAATAAAAGCAAGCCTGTGTCACGATTTCCTGTTTGGTGCATGTATATTGAATGGTGCTTGATTCACATGAGTATCACACGCTTAGACTAGTTTGATCCAACTTTAGCATATAGTATTGGAGAAAAAGATTGTGGCCTGTGAGTCAGATCAGGACTGCTCGTAAATGGACAATTTTAGACTGATTGATTTAAGCCCGTTTAAAAACAAGTTTAAATAGGTGTTTTTCCTTTTTTTTTTTAAAAAATTATTTTTAAAAAATATATTATTTAATATAAATAATCTTACTTTATAACACTTCTATATTTTTTAACTTTATATTCAATAAATATAATAAATTTAAAAATAATTTTTTTTAATTTTTTAAAAATGAATATAAAGTTTTCAAATTTAAATATAATATAATTAATTTTAAAAGAAAATATAAAAAATTTAGGTTATTAATTATTTAAAAATACTAAAGAATTAATATTTTATATGAATAAATTTTATTTTTAAAAAAATTCATTGAATTTTTACTTAAAATTTTTTAAAATTATATTATTTTAATATTAAAAAATTATTAAAAAAAAAAAAGTGACCCACGAACTAAACGAACAATTTTGAGTTAAGTATTGAAAACTACGCCCGTCTATCAGTGTTATTAGCACATAGCATGTCCCAATTTACTATGATTGGGCAAGACATGCCCAGTCCTGCCATTTTCACTGGCAACAGAGCTTTTAAATAACTTGAAAAAGAAAGAACGAACAAAACAAATGGACTGGTAGATCCAAATTGTTTTTGCCTTTTGCTATCAGTTATTTCTGTTTATCTATTATCTCACGTGATTATGTCACAATCGAAGGTTCAAGTAAATTGGTCAGTCGTACATGTGGAATCCATTTGATATCTGACCATTAAACAATCACCGTTCGGTGTTGGTTCCTGATTGGGCGTTTTCTTTAGTCTACTCTGGACAGCGATAGTTCGACCCCTACAGATTTTGTTCAGACAAAAAACATTGCGCAAGCATCATGAATCCTTTGAAACATAAGTCTAACATGAATGAGTTGGAACCTATAGATTTTGTTCAGACATAGGTTAGAGAAAAACATTGCGCAAGCATCATGAATCCCTTGAAAGATAAGTCTAACATGAATGAGTTGGAACTAAACCATGATGTGTTGTTACAATCTTCTTAAACCATAATGTGTCGTTACATCTGTGGAGTCCTTGCACTGGGTTGCGCTTACCAGAAAACATAGCCAACAAATGGCAAATGGTTAGCGCCTAAGGGAAAGCAAAATAGATAATTAATTTTTTTTTTGTTGGGTCTAATATTTTCAAGATCAAGAAAGGCACGGACTTACTACTCCACAAGTATGTGGCAAGCAGAAGAAAAAAAAAGAAAAAAAAGACTAAAGCCGAAAACTTCCATTAAGAAAAGTAGAGGCTTCGATGAAGGAAGAAAAATAATTCCATGAAAGAAAGAAAAGAAGCTGGAGTAGAGAGCTAAAAGGAGAGAGAGATCTCAGATTGAGGCTAGTGGAAGTTCTGTGTTTGGAGAAACTCTGAAGAAGAAAGCACTTGTTTCAGCAGCTGTTAAGTTGTTCGGAGGCGAGAGACACCAAATCTAGAAAGGCGGTGACTTTTAGCTTCTCGTCTTCAACAATCTATGTTTAATTTTTAAAGCTACTGGTTGTCCGGAGTCTACAACATGATTGTGTAGATCAATAATGCGAGTAAACAAAAAGCAAAAGTAATAGCCTGGAACCGAATGCATGAAAAGAGAAAATCATATATATATATATATATATATATAAAGCAATTTGATTTATATATATATATATGTTAAGCAATTTGAATTTTTTCCCCTTATCTTTAAAATATAGCTTATTTCAACTCTTACACTATTCATTAACTATTCATTAACCAACGCAATAAATTTAAAATAAAAATAATATTTGGAGACCAAAATACTGCGTTATCATATATATCACAAGACTTAAATCTATTTGTAATTTTCTTATCAATAGTTTCTAACTGACATTCTAATTTCTAAAATTGTAGAGTGCACCTTAAAAGAAGGCAAATTCCCATGATCAGCAAGAAGAGGATTGGCTCTCCTCCACCCTCTAGAGGGTTGGTGGAGAGCACATCCGTTGGATCTAATTGGTCAATTTTTTTTTTGTTATAAATATTTAGCTTCCCTTCAATGTTTGGAGGAGACTCAAGGGCAAGAGGAGAGCCCAACCCTTCCCATGATTACCAGTAGAGCCCTCATGTGATGCGGATGCTGTACGTTTTTAGTAACAGATATTTCATGACAATCAAATTGCTGGACCTTCTTGGTAGTCAACGGAAACTATTGCCTTTTTTGAAAGGCATTTCATTTCATTCATTTAGAAGCCCCTAAACTGTTTATAACATACTTATGACTAAACCAAATAGTTCTTACAGATTGAAACTACCAGTCGTCCCATCCATCCAGCCATCCTTGCCTTGTTCTAACTAGCCAAACTACCCAAACCCAAAAATATCTGCCCCAACAGTATCCCTATTCCCTGCTTTCTTGCACCACTTACAACTATGTACAGCACCAACTATAGCCAAACTAAATGGATCAGTCTTGCTCTCCATCTACTTCATGCGTTTCCAGATTGTGCTGGTATTCTAGGGTGGTTATGTTCCCCTTCATAGGTCACAATTAGCATTGATGGGTCTTCTAAGCTCCTCTCCACATGCTTCCTAGCAGGACACCCTCTCATGCTGCTGCATTTGTAGTATCCTCTAAACACAAAAGGGGATTTTAGTTAGTTCCTTCATAATCATGCTGAAAATGTTATACATGAATCTGGAAACCTTACTTGATAAACTACTTGTAACAAATAGGTCAGTTATGGAGACATCAGCAATGCCTAACTTTCCCCTTAGATCTAATAGCTGACATGTGTATAACTAAGCACGGACATTACAAGCTAATTTCTCAAACAAGCCGGAGCAAATTTTTTATCTGATTCCAAGGTTATATCTTTAGCAGGGTACTAAATACAACTATAGATACAGGATTTGTACAAGAAGAGCATGAGAGACTAGTGGAAAATACATGACAACCTTTACAATAGTATCAACAAAGAACAAACACAAATGTAAAGAAGAAATTTTGAAGCAGTTTCAATCGTGTTATGTCTGTCATTTTTTCTTTAAACATCATTCGAATCACATCTACCACAATATCTACCTCAACTACCCACCTGAAGACTAATTTGATAGTGATTTAAGTGGTGTGCATTTATTTGTACTGTGTAACGGAGCTGGAGGTTGGATTGTAAATGCACAACAAACTAAGCGAACAGCACAGCAGTCTAACAGTATAATTCCGGGGAGAGAAAGTAGTGTTTCAACGTACCTAGGATGAGGAGAGCCTTTGATTGGTTTCTGCCCGTATTTCCTCCATGAATAATCATCAGGGGGTATATCAGCAAGCTTGTTGCTTATAGCAGGCACCTTGATCGACCTCTTCACTCTATGCTTTCTGTGGACAACACAAGCTATGATTAAAAACACAACACATTCAACTCTTTTCAACTTTCAAGGATATAAAAATCAACACACTTGAGGAACCAAGTCTGACCTCTTCTTTGAGCAATGGCATCTAGAACTGCTCCCACATTTCACACTCCCCTCATCTCCTCTGCCAGAGCATCTCCTCTTGTGTTGTTGTGAATTCTGATCTGAAGAGTGTGGAGCTCCTATCAAATGGAAGGCACTCCCATCCAAGTTAGCTACACTTCCATCTACGCTCAAGGAAGAAATGAAAGATCTAGTAGATGACATTGTGGGTGTGCAGCTCGAGCTATCAAAATTCAGATTTATCCCACTATTGTTCCTTCTAAACATCATTTCTGCTTGGTGCTTCATCTGCTGCTGCTGTAGCAACATTCTTTGTTGCTGCTGAAGGAGGTGATAGTGTGGTGATGAAGCTTGTTGGTTAGGCTGAAGTAGGCTTTTCCCATTTGAGCTCAATTCCAAAGATGGGTTTCCAAGAGTCAGTGAATTTCCAAGGTTTGAGCGTAATTCCTGAGCTGTATTATCAGAAAAGCTAGTTTCCAGAGACAGAAGATTTTTTGGATGATGATTTGTTTTACAAATTGGATTGTCTAAAAGGATACTTCGAGGAAAAGGGGTTTGAAGTTTCTTGAGCTTCCTGACTCTCGCATGACCCAAGCCATTATTGAGCAAGGAAACAACTTTCTTGAATCTGGAGACAGCCTCCCCAGTTTCCACCATTAAGTTGGTATAAGGAACATGATCCTTGGGCTGAGACAACAAACTTAGAACTCTATGACAGCTTTCAACAGCTGCTCTGTTAGCTTCTTCAACCTCCTCCATATTAGCTTCTAGTTAAATCTAAAAGTTAAAAAGAGGGAAGTAAAAACCTAATTCGGCAAAGCCCGGCGGGCCAGAAACTAAGAAAATAACATCAGAAAACCAGAAAATTCCATGTATCTACAAATATATTAAACATTCGGCCATATGTGCCGGACAAAAAGACCCAGGCAGAGAGAATCCCATTTTCAGCAAACAACGAGACAAACAGTAGATTTCTAATCCAGGTTTCAAAATTTCATTTCGCGAGAAGTTTATTTATTTGTTTTTTTAGAAGAAAGAGCCGGCGATCAGAATCAACTGGGACTGCCAATAAGGAAGAAAAAGACTAAACGGAGATTAAAACATATCTGGTTACCAGAAATCGACCCAATTTCCAGTAAGAAAAAAAATTATGAAAGCACCAAAGGACGGACCTTGATGGACTTGGTACTATCAAACCCTAGATTCTTCCTCCATCGGTCTGAGATTGAAAGGTGTGAAAGAGAGGACTTTGCTTCGCTCTGAGAAATCACACAAACCATAAGAGTACAAAGAATACAACTTTAAGCATGTTATATTCCTAGTCTCCTCAGCGGGACTAAGAAAAATATTATATTTCTAATGTAGATACACAAATCAGAGACAGAGAGGAGTAGGAGCTAGGAGGGAAAATAAAAAAACAAAGAAAAACCGAGAGAGAGAGAGAGAGGAAGAAAGTGGAATTTAAATAAGCAAAGACAGAAGAGGAACTGAGAAATAAAACTGCCGTCTGTGTCACAGATTTGAAGGGGGGTCCCATCAGAAGACCTTTGTTATTCTTTTTCCTTCCTCCGTTTCAATTTTATTAATCTTTTATATGACCTACCGTTTCGGCTTCAATTTCACTACTTCACAATTCCTACATTAATTTCTTACCATGGTCCTAATAATTCAATCCATAAAATAATACTCACTATTCTGCGGCATTCTAAAAACTAACCCCAGTTTAGCTTCATGGTTCGTACCAATCTAGGAGGCAAAACATAGAAACTTCCTTAAAATAAAAAAGCTAATTATCTTTTTTAAAAAAGAATTTAAATACCCTTCTTCTTAAGTTCTTATTTTCCTTCTTCCTTTTGTTATTTATTTAACTAAACAAAGTCCAAATGACTGGAACAAGTGAGGTCACCACCCTATAATCTGCTGAAAACTATTATACTTTCATATAAAAAAACACCAAAATCAGAGAAAAAATAATTATAATTACCTTTGACTCAGATGCACACCACATAATTAAATATATATATATATATATATATATACAGAGAGAGGGAGAGTAATTATTTTATTAAAATCACATATAGCTACAGTTTGTATTCCATTATAAAGTAATTATCTTTAATTTGTATAAAAAACATAATTTTAAAAATTAAACATAAAAATAAGAAACAGAGGTTAGAATAAATCACATTTTTTTTAAAGAGAAAGTAGGGGGTGTATGATAAATTATAAGTGGAAATGAGGGAGATTGAAATATAATTATATGACAAAAATTGGATGAAATGAGAGAGAGAGAGAGAGAGAGAGAGAGAGAGAGAAATAGGTTAGTGAGTAGTGAGTAGTGAGTGAGTGAGTGAGTGAGTGGTGAGTTTAACTTTGCTTTGAAGTATCCACAAAACATACGCATCAGCGGCGTGTAACAAAATGTCCGCCTGGGCCCCACGCAACAATATAGCCGTTGTTGTATGGACCACCCCCAATCATGATCCGACACGTGTAAAGCGTTAACAATATGTCCCGACGCGTACCCCTAGGTAGTGCTTCCGTTTGACTGCGCCCCCCCGCTATCCTGCGCCCGTTGGAACACTGCCCCCACTCCCTCTCTGGGTCCCACCTCGTTGACTTTTTGGGTTGTAAAGTGGATAAGTAAGTACTTTGATTATCTATAATCCCACACCCTTCACTTGTGGATTTTCAACTCACCACTTCACTAACACCACTTTCCCCTCCACTCAAAGAAGCCGGCTTTTCATCTTGCTAAGTATTTTGTTTGATCAAATAATCAGATTTTGAGTTTTGATTGGTCAAATAAGATGCTAACTAAGTGGAAAATTAGAATCCCACGCAAAATCTACATTATTCTTTTCTTTTTTCTTTCTTGATATCACATTAAAATTTCATTTCCATTCCTTTTTTTTTTATCATGATCTACTTATCTTTTCATTTTGTCCCTTATATGTACAATATTTCTCAATTTAATATCTTATAAAATTATCTTTTTTAATTTAATTGCTCACAATTCACAAATAAATTATTATTTTTATTTAGTTTCTGACAAATAAATTTGCTAACAATCTTCTATTAATTTGTTATTTTAATAAAATTAACTGTCAGTATACATATTATATAATAATGACTAAGCAATAATAACACAACGATAGAATGAGAGCTTAGATAACATATTTATTTACAATGAACTAAATTGAAAAAAATTCATATGTGAAAAATTAAATTTTAAAATACCTAATAAGGGATGGAAATTAATGAGTATTTTATATTCTAATATAATACTCTCTTAGAGCCAAAATTTAACAAAACAATAATATTCCCTTGTCCATCTCAATCTGGAATGTTAGTGATTTCTTTTTAATTATGTAATGAACAGTTTAGAGAAAAGTGGATAATATGGATTCCTACGTGAAGCCCACGTAAAGAGGAACCACTACACGACAATCATGATCAACTAAATTAAATAGATTTAATCTTGGTTAATAAATTTATGTCAAGAGGGACGCTTTCATGCCACAACCACTCAAACATTTATAAAATTGGTGTCTCATGGAATTAATGTATAAATTTATATATATTATAGCTCGAATAGCAACAGTTTTTACCTAAAAAGCCTACTTCTTTTCAGTTCACAGTATCTGTGTCATTTGGTATATACTATAATACATGCAGAATTAACTTCAATTTCTAAATATCAATTCAAAGCCTATTATTGTTAATATTATGACTAGAACTAGCTTTTAGGTTTCTACACCATTATTGTTTGAAGAAGCAGGCAAATCATCTCATTTGATTGATTTTTATTTATTGACGTATGCTTTATGTTAAACTTTAATAATATGTTTCAAATCATATTTTTGGTTAACTAATCGTGTTTTATTAAGTTTTCCTATAGTAGGTAGTAGAGTTTTATCAAATTCAGTCAATCAGAAGTATTGGAACGGTCGATAACTAGTGCTTAAATTTAATTACAAAATAATATATATATATATATATATATATATATATATATATATGTGTGTGTGTGTGTATGTGTGTTCCTAAAAATTGATTGGCAGTATATTTTTTTTTTAATTCTATAAATCAGATACAATATTGTCCCTTTGTGGGATGTAAAGTGGGTGGGATATAGTATTTGTAGATTTGTAACACAATGAAAACGACAGTGTGGTGCGAGCGTGTTGGTGCTGAGAAATTGAGGAGCATTGTGCGAAAGAAGGATGATACGACATGTCGCAATCGCAATAAGAAGTGTAAAGCTTTTTGTTTCATTTGGAGGGTAACAATTTACTTTACTATTTTAATATCAGAATTACTAATTCTTGATACCAAAATAGTCTAATTATAGATTAAACAATTGATAATGAATTTCTTTTGTTAAAATAATTTATTATTGACTATCCAATCGACTGACAATAAAAACTGATGAATTTAGTACGGGATGTAAGAAATAACAAAGCATGAATGTCTGGACTGATATACCCTACTTGTCACGTTCCTAAACTTAGCCAAATGGGATTCCACACTGATTGTACACTACTATACCTTTCAATCAATCAAAGGTGAAATCCATTTTTGTGTGTCTCGATGGCCTTTGTGGAGGCACACAAGTAATGATTTCAAATAATATTTTTTACTTATTTTTTGATATTGAAAAAATACTATATAGTTGAAATTTGAAAATGTAGTTATATATTTGTTTTTGGATAAATTACCTTTTTATTTAAAAAAACTTCAAAATTTTATAATTTTTAAAATTTATTTATTAAAAAATTAAGTATTTTAATTTAATTTATAAAAAAATATTTTTATCTCAATTTTACTCATTTATCATGTCAAAGAGTGATTCATATATAAAAAATTAAAAATTTAACAATAATAAATTATGTGATTTAACAGTAAGTTGAAATGGTTATATTTAAAAACTAAATCAATCATTTACTATTTTTTCATAAATAATAAGAGTCCAAATCTAAATTGTTTTCATCCCTTTGTATGCTTTTTTTTTGTCCCCGTTTAATTTTAACTGAAAGCTACTTAATTATAAGAAAGATTGGAATGCTTTAAGTTTCACCCTAAATCTGTTAAAATAGTTCTTTTTAATTTTTCATCTTCTGGCACGGTAGCTGCAAGTGAAAACCATGAATCTATTGTTGAATGAACTTGTTCTATAGACCACATAGGTGGCACATATATTCTTCATTTAGCCTTTTTTGTATTAATTTGGTGGAGGCCAAAAGTGGCATATTCTTAATCACCAATATCCTTTTCAAAATCACTGAGCATCTCTTGTATATATTCTTTTCAACTAAATCATTATTACTCTCTTTGTTGAAAATAATTGATTGAAAGTGGTGGGATTTATAAAAAAAAAATTTACAAATGTAAATGAAATTCTTTGAAGTCTCACATCGGTTGGGTTTAATGTGTGAAGCTTGGTTCCTTGCTATATATAGGACCAAGTGTTAAGGTTATAGGTGTACCAATACAAGACACATTAGTTTGTATTTAATTCTTTCTTTCTTTATACTCTTGTTCTAGAGTGACGAGAGATGTAAGTTAAATACATGCTTGAAAGTGTGTGGGTGTATTTGGGTATCAATTGGTATCTGGTATTAGGTACCGGTTATTTAAAAGAAGTTTCTGTGTGTTGTAAAAATTTACACATAGTGTTTTCTCTGGTTGTCGTTGACAACGGTCGTGGTTTTTCTCCGATTTTGGAGTTTCCACGTTATTTTCTTGTGTTGTGATTGTTAGTATTGTTTCCTGTTATTTCTCTGGTTTATTTGTGCCAAGGTATTTTTCAAGGGGGAAAGGTGTTTTTTCCCAACAAGTGGTATCAGAGGCTATGGTTCGGTGGGATGTTAAATTCTTAGTATGCTCTTGTGGTTGCAGCTTTGTCTGATCTTCCACAATCAGAAAAGAATTGTTCCCGGTTGCTTGAAGATTGTTCTTGGTTGCTGGGTTATTGGAACGAAGTGTGGTATTGTGAAAGTGCATGTCTAGGAAAGTTTTTGCTAAGGAAAGACTAGGTATTTAAAGGTATCCATTGTGACCAACCATCTCTTTTCTGATAACTTACCTGGTGTACTATTTACAGTTGTGTTCACTATTCCAGTATACAGTTGCAATGTCAAATTTTTCCAGCGCGATGAGATTTGACATAAAGAAATTTGATGGGAGGATCAATTTTGGCTTGTGGCAAGTACAAGTCAAGGACGTGCTGATACAATCTGGGTTATACAAGGCGTTGAAGGGGAAGGTTTCCAATAAGGATTCTGAAAAGAGCGGATCTAGTATGAGCGATGAAGATTGGGAGGAACTAGATTTGAGAGCGACAATGCAATTCGTCTGTGCCTGGCCAAGAATGTTCTTGCAAATGTGCAAGGAATATCAACAGCCAAAGAACTCTGGGAGAAGCTCGAAGGGTTGTATCAGGCGAAGGGTATCTCAAATCAATTGTTACTGAAGGAGCAATTTCATACACTTCGTATGGAAGAAGGTACAAAAATATCAGATCATCTTAGTGCTCTCAATGGTATCGTATCTAAACTAGAGGCTGTTGGAGTCAAAGTTGATGATGAAGATAAAGCGTTAAGGCTCATATGGTCTCTTCCGTCTTCCTATGAGAACATGAAACACATTTTGATGTATGGGAAGGAGACTCTAAACTTCGAAAAAGTTGCCAGTAAAATTATTTCTAAGGAGAGAAGGTTAAAATGTGAGAGTCGCTCTATACCTTCGTTAGACTCAATGACGGTAGCTAGAAGTGGGAGTAAGGGAAAGAAGAATATGGGTAAGAATGTGACTTGCTGGAAATGTGGAAAGTCTGGACATGTAAGGAGAAATTGTCCAAGTGCAGCAGGTTCGGCAAAAGGCTCCGAGGAAGATGCAAACTCTGTCTCTCTCATTGCGGGGGAGGAATTTCTCTGAAAAGTGAGAAGTTTGAATCCTCATAGCATGTCCGCGTTGCCATGAAAGAGGATGAGTTGCTACTAGTGGGTCCACAATTGCACATGGGCATTGGTTGGCATTGATGCAAGATGTGTAGTGGGATGATGTCGATGGCTGAAGAACTTCCAAGGAGAGCCAACATTGGAAGTTGCACTATAAATTTTTCAACAGGAATTTTTCGACATGTGCCGAGGTGAAATTCCTAGAATTGGTTAATTCTAGGTGGATATACTCTTTTATAGTGGAGTATGGTAGTTCTTGGAACTATGATTGTCGGTGTAGACAATAAATTAGCAGATGTGGTTACTTTCAATCAAGGAGGAGATTTGTTGGAAATAATTGATTGAAAGTGGTGGGACCCACAAGAAGAAAATTTGCAAATGTGAATGAAGCTCTTTAAAATCCCACATCGGCTGGGTTTAATGTGTGAAGCTTGGTTCTTTGCTATATATAGGACCAAGTATTAAGGTTATAGGTGTACCAATACAAGACACATTAGCTTGTATTTAATTATTTCTTTCTTTATACTCTTGTTCTAGAGTGATGAGAGATGTAAGTTAAATACATGCTTGAGAGTGTGTGGGTGTATTTGGGAATCAGTTGGTATCTGGTATTGGGTACCGGGTATTTAAGAAAAGTTTCTGTATGTTATAAAAATTTACACATAGTGTTTTCTCTGGTTGTCGTTGACAACGGTCGTGGTTTTTCTTCGATTTTGGAGTTTCCACGTTATTTTCTTGTGTTGTGATTGTTAGTATTATTTCCTGTTATTTCTCTGGTTTATTTGTGCCAAGGTATTTTTCAAGGGGAAAGGTGTTTTTTCCTAACACTCTCCTCCCTCCATTTCCCTTTTCCTTTTTCTCATAAGCAATATTAAAAGCCTTGATTCTCAATTTGTTACTTCATTGTGATTATCTCTTTCGTTCTTCTTGCTGCATCACAGGTCACAAAAGTGAGACTCCACAATCCCACCAAATTAATACCTTTTGCTCCTTCTCCAAAGACAAAAGAGAACTAAATATGAGTAATTATTAAAGAGGGATCCCACATCGGTCAGTTAAGAGCAGATATAATACATTGTAAGTGTAGAGAAACCAAACTACTCTGTCTGAAAGAGAGATGTGGCCTTCGGTAGTTATTTTTAAGAATCTCACTGGATATACTCTAAGGTTAACTTAATTAAATGCAAGTGTCATTTTAATTTTAAATCAACAGACTTGAATAAAGAGTCCAACAATAATGGTTTGAGCCCTTGCACCAGCTAGCAAGAGAGCATGATCCCACTGATGTTGGAACAAGACCACGTTAAATCAAAAGCAAAACGATGCAGTTTGTCTTCCAGGCACATTACCCATCAAAATGATGATATTTATTCTGTCAATCTGTTTTGCTTTATTTGATTGCAGAATATTTTTGGCAAGTGCCTTTGTTTACGATCTTTCATGGTCAAGGGGGAAGAGAAAAGGTTACAATTTTGCAAGCTTTTTCATGGCACATGGATTTAACTCAACGAACGACGCTTTAACTTTTTAATGAGCAAATAAAGCAGGCAAAAGTAAAGAGGGGTGCCTCGGGATCTGGTGAATGAGTTTTAGTACGTCCATGACTGGAACCCCAAATTATAGTTAAGATGATGATTATTATTTTATTCTGGGGTTCACTGTCTCACCTTAATCCTCACACCGTTGTTAACTAATGCACCAGTGATTGAATGCGCTTCAGTTTTAGTTTGAGTTCCAATCTTTTGTTTTGGCTCTAAAATTAAATATGATGTTTAGCTTAATTTAAATTATTAATTTTTATAATTAATGATTTAAATTTTATAATTATTTGAAAAAATATTAAAATTTATATTGTTAATTGTA
Source organism: Biancaea sappan (assembly GCA_037074585.1). NCBI lineage: Eukaryota > Viridiplantae > Streptophyta > Magnoliopsida > Fabales > Fabaceae > Biancaea > Biancaea sappan. The sequence goes on along the minus strand of CM073496.1, from coordinate 46,595,339 downwards.
AAAATTAATGGTACAAATTGGGCTAAAGATCCTGCTTGACTTTGGGGTCAAGTAGAAGTATTCAAAATTAAATCAAACCGACTAAAATTGAAAAAAGATGTCCAAATTAGTTTTTATAATATAAATTTTAATTAGTTCAATTTAACTACTATTTGATTTGATTCGATTAAAATCAATCTGAACTAATTTTATATATAAAAACTATATTTTATATACATAAAATATTATATTTATATATTTTTATGTCAACAAAATTATTTTTATAAATGTTTTAGGTTTAAATATATTTGAGATCCCTATAATTTCATTGAAAAATGATTTTAGTCCCTATAGTTTGAAAACAATGAATTTAGTCCCTATATTTTTCAAAATCATGAAATAGGTCTCCGGGGTTAGTTTTTAGTTAATCAATTGTTAGTCAACGCTGACTGAGATGCTGATGTCATTATTAAAATCTATGTCAGCGCTAACTATGTACTACTTATGTTGATATGGACTAGCAAAAAAAAAAAGTTTCAGCTTATTCACTTATGTCCTTGGTGGAAATTTTTCTTTTGTCCAATTTTTGATATAAACTCGTCTTCTACTTCGTTTAGATCCCTAATTTAAGAATATATTTTTTTATTTGTCAAAATCATCTCATACAAACTTTTCAGTTTATTTACTTTAGTCCTAATTTTTCACTGTTATATTTTTTTATCATGATTTGGTCCTCCAAATCAGTCCATAATTTCATTTTTAGTCATGATATGAATCAATCTATCATTCATACCCAAAGAACAATACAAAAAAGAACTAAAATTCAAGTTTCAAAACTTATCTTTTATTCACTTAGGTTCTTGGTTAAAAATTTTTTTGTCCAATATTTTTTATATAAACTTGTCTTCTAATTTGTCTAGGTCCCTAGTTTAAGAATATATCTTTTTATTTGTCAAATTCATCCCCTACAAACTTTTCAGTTTGTTCACTTCAGTCCCAATTCTTAACTTTCATGTTTTTCCTCACAATTTAGTCTTCCAAATTAGTCTATAGTTTCGTTTTTAGTCATGATATAATTCAATCTATCATTTATACCTAAGATTAATACAAAAAATGAATTAAAATCATTCTTATTTCATGTCGCGTCACTTTAATTAAAACTATTGCGATCTTTTTCTTTTGTCTTTAATTTAATTATATAACCAAACTCATTTGCAGATTTAAATGTTATTAGGAGTTGTTTTTCCAAAGAATAGCAAGCAATAATTTTTAATAGCAAATGGTATTGATCTTTTCTCCTAATATTTATTTTAATTCATTTTTTGTATTGATCTTAGGCATGAATGACAGATTAAATCATTTTATGACTAAAAATGAAATTATAGACTTATTTGGAGGAACAAACCGTGAGAAAAAACATGAAAATTAAGAATCAGGACTAAAGTGAATAAATTGAAAAGTTTGTAGGGGATGAATTTGACAAATAAAAAGATTATTCTTAAGCTACGGACCTAGACAATTAGAAAACGATTTTATATAAAAAAAAATTGGACAAAAGAAATTTTTGACCAAAGACCTAAGTGAATAAAAGATAAGCTTTGAAACTTAAATTTAATTCTTTTTTGTATTATTATTGGGTATGAATAATAGATTGAATCATATCATGACTAGAAATAAAATTATGGACTGATTTGGAGGACCAAACCTTGAGAAAAAATATAAAAGTGAAGAACTGGGACTAAAGTGAACAAGTTGAAAAGTTTGTAGGGGATGATTTTGACAAATAAAAAATATCCTTAAAACTAGGGACGTAAACGAAGTAGAAGACAATTTATATAAAAAATCAGACAAAAGGAAAATTTTGACCAAGGATCTAAATGAATAAATTAAAAGTTTTTTTTGCTAGTCCATATCATCATAAGTGGTACACATTCAGCACTGACATGAATTTTAATAATGACATCAGCATCCCAATCAGCGTTGACTAACGGTTAACTAACCAAAAATTAACCCCAGCAATCTATTTCATGGTTTTGAAAATTATAGGGACTAAATTCATTGTTTTTAAATTATAAGAACTAAAATCATTTTTGAATGAAATTATAAGGAACTCAAGTATATTTAAACTAATATTTTAATTAATTTGACCTTTCTTTTAATTAATTTGATCTCTTTTTTTTTATATTTATATATATTTTATTAAAATTAAAAATAACAAATTATTATAAACAAAACTGTCTAAAACCAAATAAACCATCTAACCAAAATCAAAAGACTCAAAATCGAATCGAATCGAATATATAAACATCTCTAGGGCCATGCAGGAAATTTGATTTGTTTTAGTTCAGAGTTCAACGAATATAGTTCAAATTGCAGGGAAAGTACAACTTGCTAGGCCAGGAGAAAAGTTTGGTTCAGACTTCAGACCCAAGTTGGGAATCTCAAAAGGACCACGATAAGGAGAACGCAAATAATCTAGTCCTTTACCATCATGTTGATTCTTGAAAGGCATGTATTTTCTTCAACCCTAATAACAGAAAATTAAAGGGAAGTATAATATAGAGATGGCAGTTCGAAAACAAATGACGATAAACTTATAGCTTCGTCTGTATTATACTTCAGACACTGCTAAAAAATAAATGACGATAGGGAGAACGAAAGAATATGCATCCATGGCTTTCTTGCAAGTGACAAAAATTATATTCTATTTATGAAGGTGACTAAGCAGAAAGTGCAAATATGACGAATATGAAATATCATGGATGTCTTAGAACCGTGCAGCTTCTAATGGCCACCTGTGAGAATTCTCAATTTGGAAAAGATAATATCCTCTGGTATTCCAACAACAAAGGAATAAATCAGCACCGTTAATAATGGACAACTTGCCATCCATCATTTCATTCTTACCAAAGCCAAAAGGAATATAAAGATATTATAGTGCATCAGTAAAATTGTGCCATTCAATTAATTCCTTCATTCATGCAGATTCCTGAAGATATCATCATTGATAGTACTTTATCTAAGAAAATGGAAGACGTCAGAACTGAGACAGAAGTTTTTCTAATTTCTAGCTTACCAATATTGCTTGCTAAGAAATTTTCCATCGTCCACACTCTTTGAAATTTTGCTTTGCTACATTGCTGCGTCAAGCTACTCTGTTCTGTGACTCTATTCATAGTAACTTGATTTAGCTCCCACGGTCATTTTTACTATTAAACAAAACATTAACTTGCCATATGTTAGTTTAATTTACTGGTGTAATGAGAAATCTTAAAACTTCACTGGTCCTCAACAAATTAGTAAAATGGAAACTATAAATTTTTCATCATTCCCAGATGGGAAACCTTACAAACAGATCCCACCTTATGCACATACGCAACTCACAAGAACCTACATATAGCAGATTTATATCTGAATCCCACAAATCAAGCCCCATAGTCATTTTGAAAAGTACAATACAGAAGATACCCAAGTTGTATATTTTTCTGAGCCAAACATTCAAATCATCGGTGAATAACTCAACATTCATTATTTAATTCAATGACAAAAGCCAAATAGGCAAAACCTAAAGTAAAATAAATACAGGGGAGGATGGAAGAACTATTAACCAATGAGCCCATTAGTCAGGGTGGTCACGGAACAACTGAACGGTCACTCCACAAAATAAAATCCAAAGTGGAGCCCACCACCGACGTCGACACGACGCCAAGAACAATGTCGTTTACATCAGGATTCGGGTTGGGTCGTTTTCTGAGCTTACGCTGTCTTGCATGATTTTCAACGCTTTTGAAAATCCGATGTCTTGAGATTCAGAAAAGTCAAAGACGGCCAAGAAAAAAGGAATATAAAACACTGAGCAGTGGGGGAAGAAGAAGCAACTCCGCAGGCGGTAACATGGATAACCCACACGATACATCACAGGGAATAGAAGAAGAGGAAGTTACTGAGGAAGAGGGTAAAGGGACATGGAGGCACGCGGCTTTCCACGTTGCGACGACTATTGCGACGCCTGCTGCTTATGCCCCTTTGCCCTTTGCTCTCGCTTCCCTTGGTTGGCCTCTCGGTTAGTTACTTTCACTTCTCTATTGCTTCAACTAGCTGTCAAGCTTGAATTTTTGGCACAAAAACTGAAGGTAGTAAGATGTTATTGGATAATGGAAACCTTATTATGTTGGTTACTTTATTTTGCACCAGCTGTCTCATGTACTTGAGCCATTTGAATTGAGTATGAATGCTTAAAAATAAACAATTTGGGAATCTTTAAATAGGTGCTTCTTGCTGATTTCAGGTGTGACTAGTCTGGTGTGTGCTACACTGGCTACCTGGTACTCTAGTATATTGATCGCTTCTTTATGGAAATGGAATGGGGAGAAGCACGTTACTTATAGAAATCTTGCACATAGCATTTTCGGTTGGTATTATAACTTGATTTTAATTTTACAGCCATCATGAAATTACTGCAAATAGCTTCCTCATTTCTATGTTTTTCTCACAATGTATAATAGCATACTCACAGTGAGAATCGTTAATGGAGTTCTAGTATACCCAGCAGGAAGAAGGATGAGAGCCTAATGAATGCAGTCTTATGAAGTCAGAGTGAAGACATTAGCCTTTATTTTATTCATTGCTGAGCTTGATTAAGACATAACAGATGCATGACCACATTTGTGCAGAAATATAGAAGTTGATTCCATAATCTTAAATTCAATAGTCAAATCCTTGACCATAATACTCTATGATTTTTTAAGGATCTTGGGGGTACTGGTCTATTGCCTTTTTCCAACAGGTAGCTTCTCTTGGGAACAACATCGCCATTCATATTGCTGCTGGTAGCAGCCTTAAGGTTGGTTGGTGCATCTAACCAGGTTTTTTAGAGTTCTTTGGTCCCCTTTTCCAATGGTTTTATGCTTACTGGGATTGTTGTATTACATGAAAGTACAGGCAGTTTACAAGCACTATCACAAGGAAGGCACACTAACTCTGCAGCACTTTATTGTTTTCTTTGGAGTCTTTGAACTTGCCCTCTCTCAGCTTCCAGATATTCACTCACTGAGATGGGTAAACGCATTATGCACTTTCAGCACAATTGGCTTTGCTGCTACAACCATTGGTGTCACTATATACGATGGTAAGCTGATGCTAAATTCATCTTCTTTATCTGTCAGTGCCTCATTACCTGACTGAGTCTCTTGTCTCAATTTCAATATCTCTTAGGGAAGAATATGGATAGAACATCAGTAAGCTACGGTTTGCAGGGTAGCCCTGCTTCCAAGACCTTCAAAGCCTTCAATGCCCTTGGGGTCATCGCCTTTTCATTTGGAGATGCTATGCTTCCAGAAATACAGGTAACGAAATATAGCCAATGGTCAAGTTCTCAAAGTGTTGTGTATTATAATATTTCATGCCTCAATTATATCAAAAGGGCAATCCTTAACAACAACCTATATTCCTTTAATTTCTAGAAAACAGTGAGAGAACCAGCAAAGAAGAATATGTACAAAAGCATATCAGCAGCATATAGTGTGATTGTTTTGAGTTACTGGCAATTGGCCTTCGTTGGATACTGGGCTTTCGGATCAGAAGTTCAACCTTATATCTTAGCTTCTCTTTCTATTCCAGAATGGACTGTTGTGATGGCAAACCTATTTGCAGCAATTCAAATATCAGGCTGCTTTCAGGTACTCTCTCTCTTTAATCAAATATTATGCAGCTTATTACTGATACCAATCAAGATAATGGAGCCTGATTCATCACCTGTCAGATATATTGCAGGCCAACATATGCTTACTTCGAGGAAAGAATGGGGTCCAACAAATCTATGAACCATTTCCCTCTAAGAAACCACATAGCAAGACTTTGTTTTACGTTTATATACATGGCTCTCGTTACTCTGATTGCGGCAGCTATGCCCTTTTTTGGGGATTTTGTGTCCATATGTGGCGCAATTGGATTCACACCTCTCGACTTCGTCTTTCCTGCTTTAGCTTATCTTAAGGCAGGACATGTGCCAAAGAACACCAAAATCAGCCTTTTGCAGCGTCTTCTGAATATTTGTATAGCTGTCTATTTCTCCATTGTAGCTGTGTTGGGTTGCATTGGAGCTCTCAGATTTATAGTGGAAGACGTCAACAACTACAAGTTCTTCCATGACATGTGAAGGATTTTCCCTCCTTCTTCTTCCTCTTTTCCTTGTGCGGAATACAGTGAATCTCCCTACTCTATTAGTTTTCTTCAAAGTTTCCTACGCAAATGAAATCTGTAAAATCTTTAATACTTTCATCCTATACAATAGAACAGAAGTCATGTTGAAGTTGTGGAAAAGCATTACATCCATAACATTGTGTGTTCTGTGATTTTTTTTTCAATTATAATATTTTTATTTTTGAAATATGAACTTCAATTAATATTTAATTTTTGAGATTAAAAAAGTGGATCTATGTCCAACCACATATGTGCGGTGAATTATTGCCCGCGAAGAACCTTTTCTTAAAACGATTTATAAATCACTTTCTTCGTCGAAACAATCACATAAAAAAAGGAATGTTTGGAAAACAATTACATAATTTAAGTTTGAGTAGAATTAATTTTAGACAAACTTAAGTTTATGTAAATGTGATTTATATTTGAAAACTATTATAAAAAAATGATTTTAAAAAATAGATTTTGTTTGAATATTGGATGGTAAAAACACTTTTGAATGTATAATTACTAAAAATAATATGAATTTTATATTACTTGATTTCATTTATGAGAGAAAATATAATAGAATAAATTATACCAATATTTTAATCATAATTTTTTAACTATTGGTACTAATATTTGATTTAAAATATACTCTTATTCTAACCAAATTTGATTTATTAAAATTTTGGTTAAATTTACTAACGGAAGGTTGAATTAACATTTGATCTCCAAATTAGCATAAAAAAATAAACAAATAACACACTATGGGAGGTGATTCATTTTAATCAAGTTTTTTTCATTTTGCTTCAAGCTTCAAGCAACCTAGATAAAAGGAAACAGAGAATGCGACGATGAATCGAGACAGAGCATAGCAAAGAGTGCGACAACGAATACAAACAGAGAATGCGATGGCGACAGTGATAGGCAAGTTTTACTCACACATACTCTCTCTGTGTGTGTGTGTGTGTGTGTGTGTGTGTGTGTGTATATTTTCTTCCATTTTCTATCCTTTACCAAGCTTCAAAATTATAGAAGAGTAATGATAGAAGGGGGTAGCAGAGGAAAAAAAATTGTAGACCACGTTAGACAAGAATCGATTTTCCAGAAGTTTGGATTTGGAGCGTTCAACATAACCTAGGTTTTGTTGGAGAATCAATTTTGTATAGATGAGTTGCCACTGCACCAAACAACTTCATTTTGTTAGAGAATCGTGATGTGATCTTGTAAAAAGATCAATGCCAGAATCATAATAAACCCAAGAATAGAGATATGAAAGAAGAAAAGAACATAATACAGAAAGAAAATAAGAGAGAAGAAGCAGAATACAATTTCAGAAAAGAGAGAACATCAGAGAGAATTCGAAGAAGAAGAAGAAGATGCACATTCAACAACAACAATTCACATCAGTCTACAACGTGTTTATACAAATGACACGTCATTAACCAATTTCGGTTAATGTCAAAGTACCAAACTACCCCTACTTATTCTTGCTAAAAGACTAATGTGTCCTTGTTACAATTTAAGTTGTATCATTTCCCCTACCCAAGGGTGTATCCCTTTAACAAAACCAGGAAAATCCTTCTGCAAACCATGCCAAATTTCCCATGAAGCATCATTACTAGTTTCTCCCCTTATCGAGAATCTCAGCGATCCTTTCGAGACTCCTTTTGTAATACCCATGAAAAATAAAATATAAATGCGTGTTTTCAAACTACTGTTACTATTTACGTATATGGTACTGTTCATTTATACAATCAAAATGTCAAATACTAGATGTGGTTTGGTCATAAGAGAAAACTAAAAAGAAGTTTGTAGGAGAAAATGACGTTTTATGTGTAAAAATACCCTCAGGGACTAAATTGAAAGGACTGAATTGAAAAGAAACTTAAAGGTTTAAGGTGAAAGGATAGTTTTCCTTTTAAAGTTTTTAATAGTAAATAAACGAAAATTTTCCATCGCGTAAGGTGCACAGTAACTGCATTATTAGAAATGTCGTTTTCATGAATAATAAATTGAATATTTTATTAGCGCATAGTATCAAATAGTACCCTTGACTTTTGCTATAAATAGGCCCTTCTATTTCACTTCTAAACTCACACCTTCAACTTCTCTTCTTCCCTCCTTAAGTTTCTCTTGCTCCGACGCTAGGCTTCTGAGATTTTGGGCCTTTCCGTTTTTGTTTAGGTAAGGATACTATACTCTTTATATGTCTTTCAAATTTTAGAAATTATTTTCTTAAGTATGCTCTGTGGTTGCGGATTTGGCCGATCTTTCACATCAGAAAAACTGTCGTTATCTGTTATTTTGATTCTCTGATTACCGAAATAGAATATAATCTGTGGAGAATACATGTCTAGGAAAGTTCTGGCTAAGGAAAGACCTAGTTTTTAAGTGTGTCCAGTGTGACCCTCCACTCTTTCCTGGGAACTTACCTGGTGTACTCTTTTACAGATTGTATTCTGTAATTCCGGTATGAATAGTACCCGTACGTATGAATAGTGACCGTATGAATAGTACCCATACGTATGAACAATATTTGTATGAAAACGATCTTAACGTATTTTCTGTAATCTTTCATGAAAATCTCTGTAGCGGAACACTGAAATTCACCTGCGTACTCTTGTCCGTAACGATTTAGAGAAGTGATACTCGTACGGAATCCAGGTGAGTGAAACGACCCTGTTTTAATAGAGTTTTAGCATTACTGGTGATAAAAAGTATGTCGTAGGACACTCCCAAGATTCATAGGAGGAAATTGGATTCAGAATGACGAATTTAAGGAGATAATTAATCCAGAAGTATGGATAAGACGAAACAAGTATTTCATGATGATGTGAAGTTTGAATCTTTTCAAAAACGGATTAATTGTTATCTTGATATGTGGTTTATAAATCTATAATATAGTTATATACTATACCTGTTATATGGATGAATATTATATTGAGCTTCTGATTATGATATGAAATGCTATTGATTGTGATTGAGCGGGACAGTACCCCCTCTCACGGCAAGGCGGAAAACCCGGTTGACAGGGTGTCTTGACCAATAAGTGTGGAGACAACGATTTTCTCAGTATGGATATAGCCCGCATTGGTGATAAATCCGTGAGGCGCCCTAGCTAAGAGGATGAGGTTGTGCGTCATGGTGAAAAAATACAAAATTGGTGAGCCGGCCTGTGTGCGCTCTCCGGGATATATTGCCATTGACGAGTACTAGTATCGTTTGTTGAATTGGATGAATTTTTCTTGTATGTAATTTCTAACTATGTCTATTGGTTGAGCTTGAGCCTTCGGATATGCTTGCATGACTGGTGATGTATTTGAATTTTATTAACGCGAGGCCGATTTGCTCACTGAGTTTAAAAGCTCACACTGTTTGTACAAACTTTTTGTTCAGATCAGGTTGCCGCCGAAGTACATCCGCTAGAGGAGTAGATCACGTTGGACCTTCCCGCTGTCGAGTAGGCCATTCTTTTGTTATACAGTATGTTGCTCTGTAACCGTCTAGTACATCTAGGTCAGGGGTTTGGTATTTGGCTTGTATTTCAGTATGATAATGTGTTTTGTACTGAGGATCTATTATTAATTAAGAAAATCTGATGTATTTTCTTTGTATTTATTAAGGAATGGTATTTTGAGAATATAGAGATAATGACTAACAATTTTACTTGTGGGAAGAATTTATCGAAAGGCTTACAGTGATGGGATATTCATCATTGTGCCGGTCATGTGCCTAGAAAATGGGTCGTGACAAAGTTGGTATCAGAGGATAGGTTGTTAGGTCTCCTAGTGATTACAGAGCAAGGTGTCTTTAGTGGGCCTTCCCCTATTGTCGTGACTGCAGCACGACCATAGGATGAAGATCCACCAAAAGCCCTGTAGAGATTAAAATCCCTTTCTTTCGTGTCTTTACTTGAAGCATAATAGTGACGATATATATTATTAATTGTAGAATAAGTTTAGATGGCACCAAGAAAATCAAACGCTTCTGGAATCCGCACAAGATCTGGCAGGGCCTTGGTCCCTCCAGCTGCTCAGTCAGCAAATGCAAGACTGGAGATGCCTAACCGTGCAGAAGATAACCATGCACAAAACAGAGAAATATCCACTGAAAACCCTAGAACAAATGCTGGAGAACCATCACAAATCGACGCGACTGTAGTGATAGAAGCATTAGCTGCAATGCAGAACGAGGTGAATGGGCTAAAGGAACTTCTGATGGGACAGTCATCTGAAGATGGCTCACAGGCATCAGTACATGCTGCAAAAGTACAAGAGACAGACCAGATGCCACCTCCACCCCCTCCTCAGGATTGGATAGGGACAGAGGTCAAGATTTCAGAATTTATGAAGCTGAATCCGCCAACCTTTGCAGGAGATGTTAATGAAGACCCACAACGTTTTCTAGATGACTGTGAGAAAATCCTTGACACGTTAGAATGTCCTGAACCTCGAAAAGTAACCCTTGTTACCTTTCAGTTAAGAGGTAAGGCCGACCGCTGGTGGCGAACATGGAAGAAGGGCATGGCCAGAAATGCCCCACCCGTTAAATGGAATGACTTTAAAAGAATTTTTCGATAACAATTTATTCCGGAGAGTATACGAGAAGCAAAGATGAATGAGTTTGAGGCACTCCGGCAAGGATCACGAACCGTCGATGAATACGACAATCTGTTTATAGAGTTGTCTGAATATGCTACTCACATGGTCCTAACTGAGAAAGAAAAGATCCGACGGTTTATTAAAGGCCTTCGAGAGTCTTTATTTGACAGGGTGGGATCGAAAATACGAGATTTTTCATTTTACACAAAAGCCGTCGACATCGCCCGTATGATAGAAGAAAGAGATATGCAAAAAGAAAAATGGAATAACAAAAGAAAGAGGAAACAAGATGAGAAATCACGCTACCACGGAGAGAGTTCTGGACGTGCAGCCTCTACCTCTAGTGCACCACAGCGTCAACAAAGTGGTACAGGGGGTCAACAAAGGCCCTGGTGCTCTAAATGTGAAAGAAATCACTTCGGAGCTTGTTTTGTCAACAACAACACTAGGGTCTGTTACCAATGTGGTCAACAGGGCTACATCAAAAGAGATTGCCCCCAACTCTACACGAGATCTGGCCAAGGGTCAGTACGCCCTAATCAATCAGAGGCCACTGTTGCCAACAAAGCCCCTGTAACTGTAGGAGGCAATGGAATCGGAAGAGGTGCTGGCAGAGGACAAGGTGGTCGAGGTCAGGCTTCAGCAGGCCGAGGGAACGCTCAAGTATTCGCTTTAACCCGTCAAGATGCTCAGGCGTCTAATACGGTGGTAGCAGGTACTCTTCTGATTGAATCAAATTTTGCACATGTTTTGTTTGACTCTGGCTCTACACATTCCTATGTGTCACCATTCTTTGCTAAGAACTTTAAGCAAAAAGTTGTTAGATTAGAATGTCCGTTTTTAGTAACTACGCCTACTGGAGGCACCTTACTAATAGAACGAGGCTATCGAGCTTGCAAGGTAAGAGTCGGAGAAATAAATACAACAGTAGACCTAATGCTGTTAGATATGACAGACTTTGATGTCATCTTGGGCATGGATTGGCTGGCATCTTGTCATGCCACCCTGGATTGCTATAATAAGATAGTTAAGTTCAATATTTCGGGGGAGCCTTCTTTCGTATTTCATGGTGAACGGAGTGAAATTTCTGGGAATCTTATATCTTTAATGTGTGCCCAACGTTTATTGCGAAAGGGCTGTGAAGGATACTTGGCATTCGTTAAAGATATTAAGAAAGAAGAACTAAAAGTAGAAGACGTTCCAGTAGTCCAGGAGTTTGTAGATGTCTTCCCAGATGATCTACCAGGTATACCCCCACATCGAGAGATTGAGTTCCAGATAGAGTTAGCACCAGATACTCGCCCAATCTCCATACCCCCTTATAGAATGGCACCAACAGAATTAAAAGAGTTAAAAACTCAGTTACAGGACTTGCTAGACAAAGGCTTTATAAGGCCAAGTTATTCACCTTGGGGAGCTCCTGTTCTGTTCGTGAAAAAAAAAGGACGGATCGATGAGACTATGCATAGATTACAGGCAACTGAATAAGGTAACTATCAAAAATAAATACCCGTTGCCTCGCATCGACGACCTTTTCGATCAACTTCAAGGAGCCAAGTGTTTTTCAAAGATTGACTTGAGATCTGGTTATCACCAACTCAAGATCAAGGAGGAGGATGTGTCTAAAACAGCCTTCCGTACCAGATATGGGCACTACGAGTTCTTGGTGATGTCATTTGGATTAACGAATGCACCAGCTGCTTTCATGGATTTAATGAATAGGATTTTTAAATCCTTTTTAGACAAATTTGTCATTGTCTTCATAGACGACATTCTGGTGTACTCAAAGACTTCAGAAGAGCACGAACAACACCTTCGTGTTGTGTTGCAGACATTGAGGGATCATCAATTGTACGCCAAATTCTCTAAATACGAGTTTTGGATTGATCGTGTAACTTTCTTGGGACATGTGATCTCCAAAGATGGCATCCAAGCAGACCCAAGCAAAGTAGAAGCGGTCAAAATGTGGCCTAGACCTACCTCCGTCACGGAGATTCGCAGCTTCTTGGGATTGGCAGGATATTATCGTCGTTTCATCCAAAATTTTTCCCAGTTAGCCGCCCCTCTCACACGACTGACTAGGAAAGGGGTAAAGTACCAATGGGATGACGTTTGTGAAGAAAGCTTCCAAGAACTCAAGAAAAGGTTAATCTCCGCACCTGTATTGGTCTTACCCTCAGGACCAGGAGGTTTTACAGTATACTGCGATGCATCAAGAGTAGGGTTGGGATGTGTTCTCATGCAGCATGGCCAGGTAGTGGCATATGCATCGAGACAACTTAAGAAACATGAACAAAACTACCCCACCCACGATCTGGAACTGGCAGCTGTAGTTTTCGCTTTAAAGATATAGCGACCTTATCTATACGGAGAAACTTGCGAAATCTACACTGACCATAAAAGTCTAAAATATATTTTCGACCAAAAGGACTTAAACTTGAGGCAGAGGAGATGGGTAGAATTACTAAAAGATTATGATTGCAATATTCTTTACCACCCAGGCAAAGCGAACGTGGTAGCAGATGCCTTGAGTCGAAAATCTATGGGTAGTCTGGCCCATATAGCAGTAACAAAAAGACCCTTGATCCAAGAACTACAAGAGCTGAGAGCAAAATGTGCTACTCTTGAGGTTACAAGGACAGGATCATTCTTAGCCCATATCAGGGCTAGATCTTCCCTTGTTGACCAGATACGGATATCTCAAATGGAGGATCCTGAGCTTGTCCAAATTATGGAAAAGGTGAAGATTGGTGAAGTGAATAGTTTCACACTCGACGATACAGGAGTCTTACATTTTGAACAACGGTTGTGTGTACCACATGTTGGAACTCTTAGACGAGACATCATGGAAGAAGGCCATCATGCTGCATATGCTGTACATCCAGGAGCCACCAAGATGTATCAGGATCTGAAACAGATCTACTGGTGGAAAGGAATGAAACAAGACATAGCAGAATTTGTGTCTCGTTGTTTAACCTGTCAACAGGTTAAGGCTGAACATCTAAAGCCAGGAGGCTCGTTACAACGATTAGAGATTCCTGAATGGAAATGGGAACGAGTGACGATGGACTTTGTTGTTGGTCTACCTCGTTCCACAGGAGGTTATGACTCAGTTTGGGTCATTGTTGACCGACTAACCAAATCAGCACACTTCATTCCAGTCAAAACCACTAATGGTGTAGTAACGTTGGCACAATTGTATATTAAAGAAATAGTAAAGTTGCATGGAGTACCTATATCTATCATTTCTGATAGAGGTCCTCAATTTACCTCTCGTTTCTGGAAAAGTTTTCAAGAGGCATTAGGTACTCGAGTGGACCTTAGTACCGCTTTTCACCCACAGACAGACGGACAGTCAGAGCAGACGATTCAGACGCTAGAGGATATGTTACGAGCTTGTATTCTAGATTTCAGTGGTAGCTGGGAAAAGCATTTGTATCTTGTAGAGTTCGCATATAACAACAGCTACCAGGCCACTATTGGGATGGCACCCTTTGAGGCCTTGTATGGGAGACGTTGCAGATCTCCGATCGGTTGGTTCGAGATAGGTGAAGCGAAAGCATTAGGACCTGACTTGGCCCAGGATGCCCTAACCAAGGTTAAGACAATACAAGATAGGATGCGAGCAGCTCAAAGTAGACAAAAGGCATACGCTGACCACAGACGACGTGATTTGGAGTTCTCAGTCGGCGATATGGTATTCCTTAAGGTCTCTCCAATGAAAGGTGTGTTGAGATTTGGAAGGAAAGGAAAGTTGAGTCCTAGATACATCGGGCCTTATGAGATTCTAGAACGAGTGGGAAAAGTGGCTTATCGGCTTGCCCTACCTATGGATCTGGAAGGGATTCACCCTATTTTTCACGTATCCATGTTAAGGAAGTACCTTCATGACCCTTCTCACATACTTCACCCTTCTCAGAATGATTCTATCCTAGTAGATGAAAACTTGTCATACGAGGAGATACCAGTAGCTATCCTCGATAGTCAAGTAAAGAAACTCCGATCTAAGGAGATTCCATCCGTCAAGGTTTTGTGCAGGAATCAAACTCACGAAGAAGCCACATGGGAAGCCGAGGCCGACATGCGTTCTAGATATCCGCATCTTTTTACGACTTGAGGTAATTTAAATTCGGAGGACCGAATTTCTTAAAGGGGGTGATAATGTAATACCCATGAAAAATAAAATATAAATGCGTGTTTTCAAACTACTGTTACTATTTACGTATATGGTACTGTTCATTTATACAATCAAAATGTCAAATACTAGATGTGGTTTGGTCATAAGAGAAAACTAAAAAGAAGTTTGTAGGAGAAAATGACGTTTTATGTGTAAAAATACCCTCAGGGACTAAATTGAAAGGACTGAATTGAAAAGAAACTTAAAGGTTTAAGGTGAAAGGATAGTTTTCCCTTTAAAGTTTTTAATAGTAAATAAACGAAAATTTTCCATCGTACACGTAAGGTGCACAGTAACTGCATTATTAGAAATGTCGTTTTCATGAATAGTAAATTAAATATTTTATTAGCGCATAGTATCAAATAGTACCCTTGACTTTTGCTATAAATAGGCCCTTCTATTTCACTTCTAAACTCACACCTTCAACTTCTCTTCTTCCCTCCTTAAGTTTCTCTTGCTCCGACGCTAGGCTTCTAAGATTTTGGGCCTTTTCGTTTTTGCTTAGGTAAGGATACTATACTCTTTCTATTTCTTTCAAATTTTAGAAATTATTTTCTTAAGTATGCTCTGTGGTTGCGGCTTTGGCCGATCTTTCACATAAGAAAAACTGTCGTTATCTGTTATTTTGATTCTCTGATTACTGAAATAGAATATAATCTGTGGAGAATACATGTCTAGGAAAGTTCTGGCTAAGGAAAGACCTGGTTTTTAAGTGTGTCCAGTGTGACCCTCCACTCTTTCCTGGGAACTTACCTGGTGTACTCTTTTACAGATTGTATTCTGTAATTCCGGTATGAATAGTACCCGTACGTATGAATAGTGACCGTATGAATAGTACCCGTACGTATGAACAGTATCTGTATGAAAACGATCTTAACGTATTTTCTGTAATCTTTCATGAAAATCTCTGTAGCGGAACACTGAAATTCACCTGCGTACTCTTGTCCGTAACGATTTAGAGAAGTGATACTCGTACGGAATCCAGGTGAGTGAAACGACCCTGTTTTAATAGAGTTTTAGCATTACTGGTGATAAAAAGTATGTCGTAGGACACTCCCAAGATTCATAGGAGGAAATTGGATTCAGAATGACGAATTTAAGGAGATAATTAATCCAGAAGTATGGATAAGACGAAACAAGTATTTCATGATGATGTGAAGTTTGAATCTTTTCAAAAACGGATTAATTGTTATCTTGATATGTGGTTTATAAATCTATAATATAGTTATATACTATACCTGTTATATGGATGAATATTATATTGAGCTTCTGATTATGATATGAAATGCTATTGATTGTGATTGAGCGGGACAGTACCCCCTCTCACGGCAAGGCGGAAAACCCGGTTGACAGGGTGTCTTGACCAATGAGTGTGGAGACAACGATTTCCTCAGTATGGATATAGCCCGCATTGGTGATAAATCCGTGAGGCGTCCTAGCTAAGAGGATGAGGTTGTGCGTCATGGCGGAAAAATACAAAATTGGTGAGCCGGCCTGTGTGCGCTCTCCGGGATATATTACCATTGACGAGTACTAGTATCGTTTGTTGAATTGGATGAATTTTTCTTGTATGTAATTTCTAACTATGTCTATTGGTTGAGCTTGAGCCTTCGGATATGCTTGCATGACTGGTGATGTATTTGAATTTTATTAACGCGAGGCCGATTTGCTCACTGAGTTTAAAAGCTCACACTGTTTGTACAAACTTTTTGTTCAGATCAGGTTGCCGCCGAAGTACATCCGCTAGAGGAGTAGATCACGTTGGACTTTCCCGCTGTCGGGTAGACCATTCTTTTGTTATACAGTATGTTGCTCTGTAACCGTCTAGGACATCTAGGTCAGGGGTTTGGTATTTGGCTTGTATTTCAGTATGATAATGTGTTTTGTACTGAGGATCTATTATTAATTAAGAAAATCTGATGTATTTTCTTTGTATTTATTAAGGAATGGTATTTTGAGAATATAGAGATAATGACTAACAATTTTACTTGTGGGAAGAATTTATCGAAAGGCTTACAGTGATGGGATATTCATCATTGTGCCGGTCATGTGCCTAGAAAATGGGTCGTGACACCTTTGGTCGAGTGAGACCATGAAGAGGTGGCACCTTTCAAAAGAAGGAATTGAGGCAATGGGAAAATTGATGAGTAGGCAAAACAAATTTCATGCTTAGTACCTGGAATTGAGACTGTTGGGATATAGAGGTCGTGGCGAGAAAGACTTGCCTTAAGGGTTAGCTTTGAGCCTAAGGGGGAAGTTCTGAAGGAACTTCACTACCGTCCTCTACAGGGAGAGGAGGGGTGTTGGACAATCTGGTTATACAAAGTAAGCATCGGGCAGATGTTAGGTAGACCTTGTGGAAAGGTCAAAGGTAGTAGAGTGGGAATGAGATTCATAGATGGACTTCTATGTCCCACCTTCCAAGAGAACTGAAAACGTTCCAAGAGTACATTGTTGGTAAGGCGTCGCTAGCAACATGACCAAGAGGGGGTCAATCACGCACAAATCCTATAATAGGGTGATGCGATGGTGGTGACTGATTTACTTGTTGGGAAAGGCTTAAGAATAGAAGTGCTAATGGCAATAAGATATTGGAGATGAAGACGCAAGGTCTAAACATTGAAGAATTTACGGGAAAAATTGGTGAAATGTTAACCACCGGTTATCAAATACAATTGTCGATGACAGTGATTTCTCCTTCTTCCTAACTATGGCAAGGTAAAGAAGGGATGTCAATCCCAGGCCACTTTCCATAACAATCGTTATGAGACACCCTAAAGGCAGGTCAGGAGAGATATGCTAAAGGGTGGCATGAACAGTGTAGTCCCGTTCCTCTAGATGGATGCTCTAGCTTAGTGAAATGTTCTTGTGTAGTCAAAACGACGTGTGAGACCCCTGGACTCCATCCCCTCAAGGAGTTTTGTCTATGAATATATAGAAGGGTTCTTTGAAGAAAAGGACACATAATAAAGAACCGGCAGGTTCGGGAGAGCTATCAACCATAGTTGCTCCCCTTATCTCTACACTCAAAACATCTTTTATGATCATGATGACAGGAGAATGTCACACCTAATGCTCCTTGTTATGGAGAATATTCCTCCCTTGCAAGAGTTGACTTATGATTACAATTAGGTAATTATGTTAATGGTTTTGGCATTGCGTTGGGTGCTCAAGGCATGAGCATAAGGTCATAAAAGGATTGGCCCATAAGGTAATTACCAACACACAGGGAAGATGCATGGGATGAGTATGACCTTAAAGGATGCTGAAATTCGGGGACCAAATTTATGTAAAGGAGAAGTATTGTAATACCCACGGTTTTTGGTTATTAATTAAATTTAATTTTTAGGAATAAATTGAGATATATGAGAAAAATTTTCGTTGTTTAATAAAGAAATATAAGGTTAAGAAATAGTAAGGTATACGAGATAATGATTGACGGGGACTTAATGGAGTCAGATAAATTACTAAGTCCAAGGAGGGACTAAAATGTAATAAGAAAAAATTGTGAAGTATCTAAGATTTGAGAAATACCGAGTTGGAAAAATTACGAATTTATCATGGATAATGTTCACCGAGGTTTAACTGAAGGGCAAAAATAGTAATTTCACTATGGAGAAGTATATATAAGCAACCTCACCATATTTCCTCATTTTTCCTTTTCTCTTCATCTCTCCTCACTCTTTTTCTCTCCATATTCTCTCTACTTTCTCCACTCAACTCAAGACCCAAGCTTCAGGCAACGGGTGGGTCTTTAACAACTAACCACCACTGGAAAAGCAAGGAATCGAGGTTTGGTCATAGTTTAGGATTTGACCGAGGCACACAGTGGGAGCTGAGAGAGCATGGAATTCAGGTGAGGGATCTAGTTTTGCTCTGTGTGTTTACATATATATTGCTTTATATTTGTCTAGACAAATGTAATTTAAAAATATTTATATGATTGGATTATAATATGTCGGGTGTACATATTATAAACAATCGGGAGTCATAGGGCACAAAAAGGGAAATGGTATAAGTACTACCATTCTCCATTTAGTGCCTAAGACAAAAGTGCCAATATATATTACAATATGTATTTAGGCAAAAGGCATAGTAGGAACTACTCAAATGTGTTGTGAATGTTTTTATTGGTGCTGTGTGTTGTGGTGTGTTTGACATGCATGATGGGGACAATTGGGATCTAGGAGGCATGAATGGAGATGGTATAGTTGCTACCACTCTATTTCATTGCCAAATATAAACTTTCGATAAATTATACATGTGGGGGCTTTTACTTATTGAACTATAAGTTTTGTGATTGTGAATGTGTTTAGGGAAAGATTAGTCCGTGGGAGCGTAGGCCTATGTGACAACTCTCAGTGACAAATCTATAGGAATGCAGACTCATGTCAATGAAGCCTTGAGACATAGGAATATGGGAGTACATGCCCATTATAGGGAAACCCTAAGTAAGACGTACGAGAAAAATAGACTCTTGACAACATGGCTCATGAGATGTGGAAATTCAGTCTGTAGGAATGCAGATCCATGCGATAAGACTCTCAGGTGATGAATTCATGGAAAAGCAGACCTACGTTGGTGAAACTCTTGAAAAGCAGACCATAGGGTGTGATGTGGATGTCATGTGCTGTGATATATATTGATGTGTGTGTGTGTGTGTGTGTTGTGTTGTATGAGGGTGGGGATTTTCCGTGAGAACGTAG
Organism: Biancaea sappan; assembly: GCA_037074585.1. Taxonomy (NCBI): domain Eukaryota; kingdom Viridiplantae; phylum Streptophyta; class Magnoliopsida; order Fabales; family Fabaceae; genus Biancaea; species Biancaea sappan. The sequence continues at coordinate 46,575,693 of CM073496.1, read as the reverse complement.
ACTCAAAAGGGGAGACATAGGGTTACTTATGCATGTCATACTACATATATTTGTATATTGCATGTCTAGGTAAAGTAGGGCTAGTTTAGGTGAGTCTGTAGTTTAGATTCATCCCTTCACAGTTACAGGTACTGAAGGACGTTTAGGATGCCTCTTCATTGCCAAGGATAAGGTAACTTTATTTACTTTTAAATTAATTAATTTAGGATGCTCTGTGATCAGATAGGCCATCTAGGATATAGTATATGTGACTATGGTTTATGGGAGAAAGATTTAGGCCTGCAACAGTGTGGGTGACACATTGTCCGCGCTGGTCAAGGCTTCGATTCTGGGAGTGGTAAAACTCCTAGCCCCAGTTCTGGGTCGTGACATCATCCTTCTCAACCACTACTTTTAGTTCTTCTGGTGCCTGAACCACGTCCTCAACTTCCATTAAAAAAAAAAACTTGGGCTTTTTGCTGTTGTGGACATTGGTGACCAATTGTGTATCTTTCATGGCAAAAGAAATACAAGTTTTTGCTCATGTGTTCTTCTAACTCAGTAGGGGTCATGCAAGATTGGAACATAAATCCTTGCTTCCCTAGAATTCCCTTTTGATCACTGCTGTTGTTGGCATTGGATTGCACCATGATTGGTCCTCTTGGCACATTAGTACCCATTTTACCACCTTTAGAACTACTGTTAAGACTTAGTTCTTTTATTTTGGCCAACCTAGTCGCTTTCAACACAGACTTCGGACTGAATAAATGAATATCCCACATAAATTCATTTTTCAATCCCCTAACTAACAATCAAGTTTTTGGGTTTCTAACAGATCATTCCTACATGAAATTTTCTCAAATTGCTTTTGGTAGTCACGTAATCGCCTAGTTTGCTTCAATTGCACTAACTCCTCCAATGGCCTTTGCAATATTTCACAGAAGCAAATCTTAATCCCCTTTGCGAACTGATCCTAAGTAATTACTTCATCGACGCTTTTCTTGAAACCCTCATACAACAAATATGCAAATTCATCCAGTGCCAAGCTGGTCATAGTGACTGTTTTCATTCGGCGTCCTATCCAGACCAAAGTAATCCTCACACTTTGATACCCATCCTGCCACATCATCTTTGGAAAATCTTGGTAGATTCATCTTGGTGAATCTAGTTGGGGCATGGTATGCTTCCCTCTGCAATCCCACATTTTTGTGCATCAATTCCACGAGTTGTTGCGAAATTTGCGAGACGACATCTTGAATGATGGTCAATTCTCCTATGACATCAAAGAAACGATGATCCATAAATGTGAAGTTCCCCTTCCCTTTCCTCAACGTCTCGGAGAACCACTTGTGATCGAGTTCCTTCGGCCATGGTTCCAAGAATCGATTGCTTTAATGCCAAGGTTGTGATCTTATAAAAAGATCAATGCCAAAATCGGAATAAACCCAAGAATAAAGATAAGAAAGAAGAAAAGAACAAAATACAGAAAGAGAGTGAGAGAGAAGAAGCAGAATACTGTTTCAAAAAGAGAGAACACCAGAGAGAATTCGAAGACAAAGAAGAAGATACACATTCAACAACAAAAATCCACGTTAGTTTACAACATGTTTATACAAATGACACGTCATTAACCAATTCCAATTAATGTCAAAATACCAAACTACCTCTACCTATTCTTGCGAAAAGACTAACATGCCCTTAATACAATTTAAGTTGTATCAAATTGATTATCTCGCCACAAACGTGCGTTCCATGTTTGCTACTGCCAAACTAAACAAGCTCAAAGCCTCTTGGCAAGTGGCAACTTATGAATCTGAAGATAGTGGATCTCACCTAACCGCATGAGCAGATTCATTGCCTAGCGTGCCTAGCCTGTTAGGGCCACACGATGAGTGTGGACCTCACACCTTAACACACAATCGCCAGACACGCTGCCTAACGTACAACGTCAAATAGCATATCCAAACTCTCTTACCCCGCCTCATTCGACGCAGTTGATGATCAACTTAATGACACTCATTGGACCTTTTTCTTTACGGTAAAATTTTAAACGACGTCGTTTGATCTCTTTCAATTTTCGCAGTATAGCCCACTGATGTGCTGTACAGTCCGTTAAAATCATCGAACTAACGCCACTGTCTTCTCCATCGTCTTCCTCGCACTCTCAAAATCAGTTTGCCTTCTCCTTAGGGTTTATGATTTCGTTCCTAAAATCATTTTCAGTGGCGTGTTTTCGATCCATTTCTGCTAAATTTCAAGCTTCAAACTAGGGTTTAAGTCAATGTCCAATTACAGCTCGCTTCCCTCAACCTCCGACCCCCCTGGTCCTTACTCCTTTTCACGCGTCAGGACAACGGCTCAATCCATTTTCGCCACACGCCGCCCATGGGAGGAGGTCTTCGCCCTTTACTCCTTCACCCGTCCGTATACCTTCGGAGAAGCCTCCATGCGGATCAAGCGCAACCTCAGCCACTTCCGTGTCAATTACGCGATGATTGGTCTTGTAATTCTCTTCCTTAGCCTTCTCTGGCACCCGATATCCATGATTGTCTTCTTGGCGGTGTTCGTCGCCTGGTACTTCCTCTATTTCTTTCGGGACGAGCCGGTGGTTGTGTTCAATCGCACCATCGATGACCGTGTGATGCTGGGGGCGCTAGGGGTGGTGACAATTGTGGCCTTGGTGCTCACCGGCGTTTGGTTGAATGTTTTGGTTTCCATCTTGATTGGAGTCGCAGTCGTTGTATTGCATGCGGCGTTTAGGAGTACGGATGATTTGTATGTCGATGAGCAAGAGGCCTCCGGTGGAGGGTTACTCTCAGTTGTAGGTAGCCCCTCCAGGCGAACAGGGTACACCAGAGTTTAAGTTTTTTATTCACTGAATTTTTGAGATGCACGATTGAATATGAGTGAGGAACAATTACTGAAGTTGCTTGCATATATTTGTCTGGATAATATAGCAATTTTGTAGTTTGAGTTTGAATTCCATGTATCCCCTGGTTTGGGAGGCTTGTGTGGTGACAGAATCAATCATCTTTGTATCACCCATTCATTTGTTAGTTATCAAAATTTTTCCTCTCTTTTGCTGGTGAGTTAGGTGTTTTCTTTTTGATGTTGAGCAATGGCATATGGGATTTGGTACTTTAAGGAGTGAATTATTCAGGTTCCCACTTTATGTTGTCTAGTTCATTATTATGCATATCTAGTGCTTTCGGTGCTGCAATGCGAACCACGGAAGAATACATGTTCCTCCCTAGCGTGTTCCCATAATTCTTTTAGTCTGGAGGCAAAGCATGTGTCTTTTTGGCTGGCCCCATTTGGAACTGCGACAAACAGATGAAGGAAGGAAAGAGAGAAATGAGATGCGAGTTTAGAGCTTTCAGAAAGTACCGAAAGCCGATGCTTTTTCATTATGGTAGCTTCAGTGAAACCTCCAGGACATGTACCCCATGAATATGGATGGAACATGAGATTTTCAGTTTTTTAATGTTTTATACTGTCATACGAAATTTTTTAAATGAATTTTTTATCTGTCTTGTACTTAAGTATCTCTACTCGCTTTCCAAGATATTTATATTTTATAAATTGTCACATACCAAACGGCTTTAAACTAGTACGCTTGTTCCCCCTTTGATCCCTCCGTCAAATGAAGAAACATAAATTATATACTGAAAACCTCGCCTTCTGTTACAGTGGGTTTTATTAAGAACAAACCATCACCACCTAATAGATGCATAACTTTGAACTTACTGGAAAAAGCAATGACCAATTCATACTGCATATTTGATTCAATTTCGTCTGGGTCATGTGATTGGTTTGCAATTCAATATGAAACACACACATCTTTGCGGACTGCTGAAGAACAACGAGGATATATGGGATGAGGTTATGATATCCTTCTCAACTCGACATACAAAGTGTACATACTAATTAAAAAAAAAAAAAAACTCTGAATCGAGATGTCAAACTCAAGAAATTATCTATTGCAATCGTGCATGTAACCTGTATCATCTATGATGAGTATATCTATGAAATGCTGCTCTCTGTCATGCACAATCATCAAATGATTGGAATAAATAAGCGAAAAAAATAAATTCAAAGCATACTGTTGAAAAATAGGATTCAGGAACAGCATGCCACGCTCTACGCAGAGAGGACTAAGTTAAGACAGGAGAGTTCTTCATAACTTATGGGCCTATCTTATCCACCATAATAGTGCTGCTATTGGCAATTTCAAGGTGAGGAAGAATAGTATGCATTAGAGTTAATGATGTAGATGTAAACATAATGGGAGAAGCAGGATCAAGGATGTGGGACCTTGCGAGCATAGGCTAGGACCATAATGAAATCCTTCGCCGAGGACCCTATGGTTGCAGGAATTCGCTGTGCTGTGGATGCGGTTTGCAGCCACAACTCAACCAAACTATATAATTGCAGCGTAGGGACCACTGGTTGCCCCATGCATTTAATCTCAACCTGCAAAACAGAGTGAGCAACATGAAAAATTGTAAACTAGCATCACTCATCAGTTTATGAAGAACCGATTAGAAGCAAGGTATTATCACCCCTAATAATAAAGAACTAAAGAAATCCAGATGCAGATGGAAATGGCATCTCGTGCAAGATTTCAACTGCTTTCCATTCAACAAACTTCAGTATGAGTCTCACCGCTCATACAATGTTTTGTTTGATTTGGTTTCACAATATCTCCACATTCTAGCAGCAGTTGGGACGGTATCACAAGATAATTATGTACCAAAACTTGTTTGTAGGCACTAGAAATGATAAAGTGAATAAAAATTAATATTGAGAAACAATAATCCTTAAATGGTTGCTAAACTATTGACCCATCAAATGATGATGAATAAGATGATACTAACATGAGCTGTAAGTTATATATGGTTGTGATTGGGGAAAAGTGTATCAGTTATTAGTGTAATATTTCCCAGTAATGCAATAAGATAAGCAGAAAAATCTTCTGACATTTAAATTGTGAATTATATAACAAAGAAGACAAGATTGGAAGCTGTTGAAACTTTAGGTTAGTAAAATTATGCATGTGAAGAACACCACACTTGACACTAAAATTTCAAGCTGATATTCCCGAATTACACGAAATCTTTTGGATTCATCAGAGTGACAGAGAGAGAGAGAGGGAATCACCTCTGCTTCACTCGTCAGATCTAGTTTCTTCATCAGGTATTTTTGGATAAATGAGACAGGTACATTTCCATCCCTGTGGCAAACAGAAGAGAATGACATGATATATCAGCCAAATAATATATTCTGGCTTAGCTATCTATTTCGATTTTCAAGAACTGTAAGCGGCCACAAAGATACACCAAAAGAATAACTTGAAAAGATCTCCATCATTTATTAGCTTTCTAGGACTGTCTAGTTAATTTATGTTTTGATAACAAATAGCAACTAGGTATGTGTGAATCTATACTCACGTAAACTTGTCATACATAGGCTGTTAGAAATTAGAATGGTAAGTGTAGAATCAGAATCTCGCTCAGAAATCCTTATTAAAGACATGAATTTTGATGAGTTATTCCTTTAAAATGCCCTAAACATTAACAATCAGCACTGTTGACAAATAACGCAAAAATCATGAATGAGCAGTCACATATTTAATTTCTTCATATGGTTCCATTGGATGAATGCAATTGACTGTGAGACCACTTCATCCTGAAAGTGGGTAGAAGAGCTGTAATTTTATGGGATCTTTTATGCCAGGCATGTATTTAGCACAGTTAGTATGAAATCTAAATTTAAGAGAACATAAACATAAGTACGTCCAACTTTTTGGCTATTGCAATCAAGTTATATTAACCTTAAATATTAATTAAAAAAAAAAACCTGACCTCTAAGAGTTAGGACAGGCCCCTATTGGACTTTTTTAGCCCCATTTTTCCCCAGTATTATGCTTACAAATCTTAGGGGCCGTTTGGTACGCTCACGGAAGCCGGAAAGGAAAGCGCCTTTCCGTTATTGTGCATTTTTTCCGTTGTTTGGTATGGCACGCTGTAGCAGTTAAAAACGGAATACGGCATTCCCTCTTCCTTCAAAATCTTGATATTTGTTTCTATCGCTTCATCGATGGAAAACTGGTCATGGAAAGGGAAAAGGAAGAGAAATGTCAAATTTGCCCACACTCTGCTATCGCGTTCCGGTCTTCCGCATCTTCTATTTCATACTTTCATTCTCGGCCATCTCGCACTCGCACACACATTCATATAATAAATTAAAATAGTAACACTCGTAATATCCTTCGGCATCTCCTTCGGTGTCGCAATATCCTTCTACGTGCATACGCAAGCACGTTTCGGCGTCGCAATATCCTTCTGTGTGCAAGCACGCTTCAGCTTTGCCTTTTGAATTGTTCACAGTCACAATAATGGCGTCCAACAAACAAGATCCAACCTTTCTTGAGTCAGGCGATCGGCTGTCGGACGACCAGCGTGGTGGCAGGCGATCGGCCGTCGGTCAACCGGCCTGCTGTGTAATAGGCCGGTCGACCGGCCCTGCCATGCGCTGACAGCTGGTCGACCGGCTCCTGCCAGGCATCGGCAGCCAGTCGACCGGCTATGCTGGGTTAAGGGTAAAATAGTAAATTATTTTTATATTTATTTTCCATTATCTTTAAAAAAATATAATAATATTATTTTCTTTCTTTTTTTCAATTGCATACCAAACAAGTTTTTTTTCCTTGTCCTCCTCCTTTTTCCATTCTCTCTTCCTTTCCATTTTCTTATTTCCTTTCCATTCCAACCCTTTCTTGGATACCAAACGGCCCCTTACATTATACATTCATCTGCAGATGCTCTGACACGTTTAAAACTTGTAAGAACAGAGACATTAATATTGTTACCAACCACGGGACCAGTTGTAATATAAAGCAAAGAATATGGAAAAGGGACAGTCTCGATAGCACAGGATGGAAGATGCAAGGTGAAGAGGAAAGTTCTGAGATGAAGTTACTTAAAGGTTATAGTTATACAGAGTTACAAACAGCAAGAGGGAGTTGCCTGGCCTAAGAACTACCCCATTATGGTCCCCAATCTGAAGCTTAAGGAAAGAATGGCAAAGGATAACATGGAATGGGTGAGCTCTGAAAGATATATTATATATTTATGTATGAGTAATCTCAAGCCACCACCATATTCTACACTACTAACAACAAAGATGAATTTCTGGAAATATTGGAGATGACTTAATGAAGCTGATTAGTTTTTCTTTTTGCACAAGTAATCTTAAATACACCCACTTGCTCTCACAATTTTCCAGGTCCTCAAGGGATGTTCTTTATTAGGTCTGAACATATATATTTATTGGACTTACTTCAAGAAGGGAAATTATTTTTAATTAAAAAAGCAAGATCATATCAAGAAAATTACTCTACGGAGAAACACTTAACATAAAGATAAAACTTCATAAATAAACAAAGAATCAACTATTTACTATTTAATAACATACAGTACCATATATTACTTGAATCAGTATATTTTTTTAAACCATATGAGAAATTAAACTAGAGTATTGAGACACACATGCATTGAATCTGAAGGAACTTACTTTATTCTTACATAATTTGCAGGAATTTGGGGCAAGGCTGTATTTCCTTCCCTGAATATGAGAAGCATATGCAAAAAGGAATTTGTAAGGCATGTATAATATGCATCAAAATTTAAGATCAAAGATTATTAGGTAAAGTTGTTCTCACTGGTCTTCCGAAGCTACTAAGGAGAACCAAATTGGACCAGTTCTCTGTTTTAATTTAGCACTGGTGGCATCCAGCACAACTTGAGGTGATATGCCTGATTCCCCAGAAAGAGGTTCCTTTTTCCGGCGAACTTTGCGCAACTTATTAGGTTTTGCTGTATCCAAAGAGACAGGATCAGAGTCAACTTTTTCATCCTCAACTTTTGCCTTGCGTTTATTTTCCTTATTTTTGGATTTTTGCACTTGAGTGTCACTCTCTTTTATGTGCATGGTTTCCAGTTTAGCATCAGACACTTGCACATTAGACTTGAACGATTTACTCCTACTCGCAACTTCTACTAAACAATTCAAAGGTTTCCAAAGATCCAATTTTGCTTCCCATGGTTCAGGAACATTATCTGTTTCATTATCACGTAAGGATTGGCTAGCCTCAAGAGGGGACAAACTCTGCATCAAAGAAATGATAATAATAATAATAATAATAATATAATTAAATTAACGCATTTGCCATCAGGGAAAACAAATGGACCAAAATAATAATAATAAAAGGGAGATAGACACATAAATGAAGAGCCCAACTAGAAAAGCCTTATTGTCTCTCCTACCTGTCCAGTATTCTGAGTAAACTTGTTTGAAGTATCAGGTGAGCTTGACTTTTCTGGATGATTTTCCAGTAAATCTTCTTCTCTTTTAATAGGCTTTTCAACAGAAAAACTAGATGCTCGCAGACCACTAGCCTTTCTTGTAGGTTTTGTTCTTCTCCCTGTCATGGTTGCCTGTGTTGATACTCTGGGAGTGTTGACAACCAAAGATGAAAGTGATCTCTCCTTTCTTCTGGCTGGTAACGTTACCGAGGGAACAACCTCAGGTGTCTCAGGTGTTTTTGCCTTTCTTCTCTTCAACGGGAAAATTTTAGCCCGTACATCTTGCAAACTGTGGTCTGGCCTGGTAATAAAAAAATAAGGACTTCAAGTGAGCATGCCACAATCCAATGGAGAACACCTATTTCATCAACTGTAAGCTTTCTTTCTGTACTTTATTTTGGTTTAGCTGGGTTCTTTATTACAAGAGTCTTATATGTGTACTCAAAAATACTTTGTGAAACTCTATAATCATAGCACTATCAATTTGAAAATTTTTAATATCTCTGATCAGACACATGAACAATTACATAATTAAAGATAGACCTAAAAGAATCCAGCTTCATCAGTGACTCATACAAGTAACTTTATCAAATATGGAATAACAGTACAATTTATTTAGAGAAAACTTCCAACTTTTTCACACTATTCCTCCTCATTCAATTTCCAACTAATAATTTGGACGAACATTTATTCAACGCAATCAGGTTTCACTAAATTAAAATTGTTAAAGTTCACTGGCACCTTAATGGTTAATTTCATACGTCTTTTATATTCTTAATTTACCAGATACCACAAATATGAAATGTCAGACTGGAAAACTTTAGAAAATAAACCTACTAAAGATACTATATATAAAATAGGTTATAGGGAGTTAAATTATCAAGAAAATTAAACTGAATAAATCTATTTATTTCTTATCATGCTCTAGTTCACATGTAAGTTATTTATGGCAAGTTTTTCAAATGCAGAAAGAAGACTTCTTGTGCAGCAGGTTTCATAAATTTAACACGATTAATGAACCTATCTTTATAGCACCATCAAAGCATTAAAAATTCTTATTCTTGCATGTTGATGCATTATTACATCATAAAGACACCCGGTTGTTTAGCAACACCTTTTATACGGGAATGGATCCACTCCTGTTCTTTAAGAGAACAGGGGCCACCAGGGCTCATGTGAGCTGTTGGATGTGCCACAATCCAGATTTTTAAAAAAAGAGAAAGAAGAAGCTCCTGTTCACTGTAGCGGATCCATACTTGTTTTATACATACTCAATAACTTACAAACATGTTAAAGTAAAAGACAAGGGTGGCACGTTTATTATTTAAAATAATGAGTACAAGAGAAGAGAAAGGTAGTTCAGGAGTCTGTCAAAGGCAGGTAGCTGACCTCAATTTCTCAAGTGGAACGCAACCCAAATCAATATTGCATATTGGACAGCATTCTAATTCCTCATATGTAATTTTATCATAGATGCACTTCCTGCAAACTGGATGAATTTCAGGGAATTAATCTATTAGAAAATTTATGGTCAATAGGCTAGTCAGTTATGAAACATCACAAGAAATATAACTTCAACACATCAAACTCCAGACAATTATTTTTTGCAATTTCCCAGAGAAATAGTTACCAAGAGTATAAACTCCTCATGACGTTGGATAAAATAAGAATGTCCTAATCTCCGGACAGAGGAAGATCTGTCACACTGTACCCAAAGTGTGTCCTCCTTCCAGTCCATACTCAGCAGCCTGTTTAGATTTTAGAACTTTCAGGACCCTCGGAAGAATTGCACTCCAAGATAACTAATGAGGCCACCAATGAATTATAAATGATACTGATACATACACCTTGAGATCTATTCTCCCATGGCCAAGATGTAGAAATCACATACTCTACTCGCTGCCACCACACTATTGCATGAGCTAAATTCCAAGCTTTCAAGCAAGAGTGGAAGCATTCATGGCATATGAACATACATACTTCAAGTCAAACGCTCAAACACCTTTACACCAATGACAGTAAGGGAACAGCGTAACTGAGCAGTTAGCCAATTTAAACCAAAGGCTTTTCTCTAGCATTAGCATCATTACAAGTGAGACATCGGTATCTCAAGGGAGAGAAAAAGACGTCCAGAAGCATTCAATTACCAAATACCCACATCTGACTATAAAAATCACCACCCATACTGAGAAAGCAAAAACAAGGACAGCCAAGTTCACGAGGATTGCAAGATGCCAAAAAGATTCAAATTTTGGAAAATTAACCTAAGATTGAGGTAAAAGGAACGGGATTCGAAATTTGAAGGACTCACACGTATGAAGACATTCAGATATGGTGGTGGCCTCCCTGAACAACTTCTTGCAGAGAGGGCAGGTCATGCATGCTGCAATCGCTCCCCTCTTCGCTTTAACTATCTGATTCGCCATCGTTTCGCTGTCACCTCAATCCCTTCTCTCTCACCCACGTATCATCCACCCGGTGCATGCTATTGGTACACTACACATCCAAAATTTACGTCCATATCCTTATAATCACCTGCATTAACCTGAAAAACACAGAAACCAGAGAGATAATTCGGGAAAAGGAACAAGAAAAGACCGAATAATATGCATATGACGCGTGCGAAGAACGAAGAAACGGACCAATCGATCGGTGAAGATGGTAAAAAACAGGTGCTTGAGGAATTTGGGGCGTGCTTGTGTAATGGGTGGGTGTGATTTGTGAATATTTGACGTGGGTTTTAGTGGATTTGAAGAGAGGGAGTTTTGGATGATCTGAATCGAGGAGGGCGTCTTCGTCCAAAAGAGCATGAACCAGGAGTTTCTGTGTCTTTCTGCGTGTGTGTGAGTGTTTTTCTTACAAAAATTTCAAACAAAATATTTACGGACAGGTTAGACACTTCAACCAACGACAGCTAGAGTTAGGGGCTGTGATAACATGCGCCACGGGTGCTTTCAGGTTTAAAGATGCGCACTGGATTACGTGTACAGGATGGCCTGTGGCGCGTTTTAACATGCGCTCAGGCGTATGATGTGTACCCCCCATCGTCTATCCTTTCTCTCCTACTTGCCAATTTTAATATTCAATATATATATATATATATAATATTATTTTTTTAATTTTTGACATTTCTTTCCTTTTCTTTCCTTTCAGATACGACATTCTGATCTCGCATTTTGTTAAGCATTAATTTGTTAATTTCCTTAAAGAAAATACTTTTATGCAGCGTTAGACTGATCTTAAAACTGATGATGTATAAATGTTTATTTGGATAATTTAACTGCGTCACTAAACCACTACGAATCATGGCCCCAAAAAAAAAAAACAAAAACTATGAATGCAGTGAAGGTACTCTCTGTTCAATTAAATAATTCATTAATTTGCACTTGAAAACTACCAAGCTCCATTTTAGTTTTCTTTCAAAAGTATTGTTTTCTAAGAATAAAAAAGTTTTGTTCTGCTTTTAGGCACTGAAACCGCGTCACGCGGGGAACACACGTCATTCTAAATTTCTAATCAATAATAAAGTTGCAAAAGGAAAAAGATTAATGGCTAATGTTTTCATAACTAAATTAGCTTAATTAATTAGTTCGTTAACGAATTGAGTTATGACAGTCGCGCAGGAAATATTTACTACCATTTTGTAAGTGAATAATTTAATATCTTTTATTTATATTTTAACAAGTTGGTGATTTTCATTTAAAATATAAGATTCAACTCAGCCATAATTCAAAATTAGATTATGTGAATCTTTAAAAAATTACAATAAATTTCATAACAAAATATAATAGAAATAATACTAAATTATTCAGTATTATATAAAGCCAAATACTAAAATGCCAAAAACAGTACGAGTTGAGTTCTGCTGGTTGCACTGAAGTCAAAGTTTGTTGGAGTGGGCATTTTTTTTTTAATGCAAACAATATCAAATGCAAAAAAAATATCATTTTTTTATATATGTATCTGACCATTTTTCATTGATCTATACTATCAAAATATTGATATGTTATATGTACCCCCACAATTTAAAAAAAAAAAAAAGAATCTGTCAATCTCAAGTTAATTCTGAGAGTTACATCTTTTGAAAAAAAAAATTACTTTTCTGACATGTTACATATTTTGAAATTATCAATTTCATGATTAGTTAATATAATGATGCAGTAACGATATTTTGATATGCTTCCAATTATTTTAAAAAATACATTGAAAAGAAATACTTTTCATAAAAATATTTTTAACAACAAAAAATATATTAAATAAATAAGGCTTTCGTCTTTTGTTTAGTTGGTCAGTTTTTTTCTAATTTAACTCCTCAATCTACAATACATACAACAATTGACAGCAAAATGTCAGAATATTTAGTTGTCTTTTTCCTTTCTTTTTTCATTAATTAAAAAATTGGTCAAGACAAAAAAACCGATCCATGGTTATGTACTGGTCCAGTGCGCTACAGTTCATGATAATAGTCATGTGCCTCCCCCTTTGCATGGCAATTAAGTGTGCTCAAAACTAAATTAAATTGATTAGATCGACTCAAATTGACTATAAATTGATCAAAATTAAAAAAATGAGATCTAAATTAATTTTTAAAATAAAAATTTTAATTAATTTAATTCTATTATTGATTTGGTCAATTTTATTTATATATTTTTATGTTAATAAAATTATTTATATATAAATTTTAATTAATTTAAACTCTTTCTATTTATATTTATATATATTTTAGTAAAATTAAAAATTATTTTGCTCAAATCATCCAAAATCAAATCAATTCACCTAAAAATTAAAATTAAATAGATTCATAATTTTGTAAAATTGGTGAATTTAATTTGATTTAGTTAAGACTCAAAATTGAATTAAACTAAACCTATAAATACTTAAGGCCATGCAAATACTCAATGCTAAGATAGGTCTATAAAAGAAAAAAAAAGTATAAAAATTACACTTACTTTTGAATATTAAAGTCTTTTAAGTGGATCTGGTCATCTATTAAGACTTATCGTGTGACAACAACTAGATTCGTCTAAAAGACTTTAGTATATAAGCTATTAATGTACAGTCAAGATTTATAGATAAAATTTTTAAAATTAGAGCAAATCTGTTAGCTTTTGTTTTTTTTTTTTCCTCAAAGAAAGAAGCTTATAAATTGGAACTTAAGGAGAAAAACGATTTTCACTATAATGCTTTTAAATTGTTGGCAATCCTCCACCTAAATCATTGAAATAACATTTCAATTTATTTATTAGATTTCTTAAAAAATTTGCCAAACGGTAATCTTAAAATTCACTCAACCTAGTCATCATTTCCACGTTAGGTCAACTTTTGATTACCAAAACCAACACTAGCAGCCAAAGGCTTCGCATTATTTACTTTGTTTTATTTGGGTTGGGTGAGAAACACAACTAGCGGCAAATACAAATCTTTTACTTTTTTTTTTATATACTTTATCCATAAGATTTATCACATTTATAATATATCAATAGTTTATTCAGTTAATCATAATTTTTATCATTTAAACTAAATATTTAAGATAGCATTGTCCACCTATGAATTACTTGATTACACCATGATTCACAACTATTCTAAATAATATAAAATAGTAAAAATGATTAACAAGTGTGCATGCTTTATACTTTCTTTATAACCTTAAAAAAAAAAAAAGGTTGTGCATCCATATATAATAGCTTAGATTTATTTTATTGTTTTAATTTAAAATCCATGTTTAATATCCAATATATATATTCTTCATTTTTGCTTTTAGTATCTCTTTTCTTTTCTAATATAATTTTCTTATAGCATTTGGTTAAGCACTAATTAATTAAATTGTTAGTTTCCACTAAAGACTTTCGTCAAAAAAAAAATCCCTTAAAGAACCTACTTTTATGCATTAATTAAACTGTGGGTGTCAATTTTGAGACCATTGGTATGGATTTCATCAACCAAAACAGAGGAAGATAGAATTGGCGTCAATGATCAACACCATCAAGGAAAGGCATCGATTTCGTAAATTTTTTCCTAAGACATACAAACATGTTTATAAATTTCTCGTTTCCATTTCATTAAAGTCCATTTATATTCCTATTAATCCAAAAAAAAAAGTCCATCTTTGTTTCATTAAAAATCGTTCTAGCCTACCCAATGAGCCTTTAGTATTTCATACTAATTAAAAGTTCTTTACAAAAGGTATTAATTGTAATGTGAAAATTATAACAAGAGGGACTGTTATTACTACCGAAAGTTGGTTCAGTAGATATACTGAACCAATATAAGTATATATTGAGTTATTATAAATTTAAATTAAGTCACCATACAATTATCCTAAAGTGTTTATAAATATATATTAATATAATTGTAATTGTAAGATTGTTTAACACATATAAGATAAAAAAATAAAAGTACAATAAAATTTTGGTTAAAGAAAAATAAATTAACAGGGAACGTTGAAATATAATTAGATAAGAAAAAACAGTGGAGTTAATACCAAAAGATTGATATACACAGCATATAGAAGCCTTATAATTTGTCGAGTGGGAAATGATCTTAACAATTAGAAGTAAGTTTAGTATTTAAACCACAATAGTTATAATATTTATGATTAAATAGATTTGTCTCTAAAATATGAGCAGTATTAGATACTAAATTACATTATAGCTTTTGCAATTTATAATAAATTAATAATATAATTACAAATGTCATCATATATATCTCTATATATAAACTGTTTCTCCAGGAAAAGAAATTCTTGCTTAGCGAACAAAATAGAATGCAATAAAATAAAAGTAGAATTTACCAGTTGGAATAATATAATTACAAATTCTAGCTTATCTGCTTGACCAGTATTTTGTTGGTCCAAACATGACCGTCAAATCAAATGAACGGCACATAAGTATTACCTATTAATCTTGATCAGACAACTATGCTTAACCAAGCAAACAGAGTACTAAGATATAGAGACTTTCACTTTAAGGCTGGGAGAGTGGTTTGCAGCTCAAAATATACAGAGACAAAGGGAATTTAGGACCAAAAAAGGGCATTTTTTTTCAAAAATAAACCAACGGTAAAATAAATAATTGAGAGTGAATAATTAAAAAGATCACATGTATTGGTGTATATCATAGTTATTGCTGCTGGTACGCTCCAGGGAACATACTTACACATGACATGAATGCAGTTCTGGGAAGAATTGCTTCCACAGCACAAGAATGGGCTCTTTATCATTCTCTAGAAGAAGATGGTACATTTTTGGCATATTCTTAGTGTAAACCCAATGTATTTCAAAAAGAGTAAGGTTTAGTCTCTCATCAATTAAAATAAGAGTAGAGTAAGGTCTTATATATCTATATGTTATAATAGATATATGTGTATACATATTATAATAGACTTATAAAAATTAGAAGAAGAAGTTGGCTCACGCATTCAAGTGCATGTAAATAAATCCAAATACTCACTCATGCTTGACAGGACCATCGGGACCATATTATAATAATATTATTCAATTTCACAAAATATCTATTTGGTTCTATTATTTGCACTTAGTAAATTTTTAATTAAAAAGTTTGTCTTCCGTCTTATTAGATAAAGAATATAAAGAGGTAAGGAGAAGTTGGCTCGTGTATTCGCGCTATTATATCATAATACGACTTAGGTTGTGTTGATTGTCAAATTTTACATTAGTTCTAACTTACATGCATACTTGCTTGGAGATTCATCTTGTTTAAAGAGCTAAATCTGTGGTTTGCTAAGCAATTGGACACAGTAGATTAACAGAATACTTCACTTCTTTCTTTCTTGCTTGCTTTTTTCTCACTGTATTTTGTTTCTCTTTTTTAAAATGATCCATTTCGCAGTATATATGTCAACAATATTGGCAATATAGTTGATGGCACTAAACCAATGGGTAAACTAGTTATAATTTTGTTCTCTGCGCTTAATTTAGAAAGATTAGTTTCCCCTTTTCCAATACAATATCATGTAGCAGTTTCTTATACCTGGTTCTGATTATGTTGATACAGTCATCTTATTATAATAGCAAATATAATTAGTTGAGACTGGAGAGGGTGATTTCAATTGTTAAAACATCCTCTAGTTACGAAGTGTTATACTGTATATAAGTTACTTCAGTTGGTCTTGCAAATCAATGGAGTTTCCATTGATTCATCTCTTTCATGTTAATGGTTCATACATGACATGATGATGACGATTAGTCAAATGTTGCATGTTGCAGTTTATTTGAGTAACCCACAAACTTGGTTATTTTTATATGAAAGTTGGACTTTGGATGTTGATCTATGGTTGTTACTTCTCAATTTGCTTATTCTTGGGCCTTCCTTTGTTATACTTGGGTCTTCTTAAAGTCCACATTTGCTATTGTATGTGAAGTGAAATGAGGAAATAGCCCATAGATAGCTTAAATGACAATAATAGAAAGGAAAAGGAAAATTGTGGTTATTGCGAATGATTTGGGGATGTGGTGGTAGTTGCTTCATTTAAAGACATATGATTTACGTAGAATTGTCAAAAGGGGTCATTGGTTTGAATGAAACTGGTTAAAAGTTGAAACCCCTTCAATTATTTGCTGGGTCAGTTAAATGCAGCTAGGCAACTGAAAAGGACAACTTCCTCTGTAAGAGCCAAATTTGGCTTCCTTCTCTATATCTTTGTTCTATTATCTTCTTTATTTTGTGATCTGTTATGCTATATGACTTTCGCAAACAAAATTAGTTTAATTAATTTATTTAACCTGATAATGTTAAACTTAGTGAAGTACCTTTCATCCACACGTAATGCATTATATTTTTTTTTTCTTAGAAAAGTTTTAGTCCAAAGCAAGGATTATAGAACTGGACTAGACCGGTGATCAAGTTTTTGTTCAGTTCGATTCAATGAAAAAATCATTTTAATAGTAAATTGGTACAGAACCGGTCAAACCGGTTCTTGAATATTTTTTTATTATTTTGCTATCCAACCCCCAAAAAGGCATCATTTTTAGGGTTTTTAAGGGAAAAAAAGTCATGTATATTGTCATCTGCAAGAAGCCGAGAGCCAAAAGAAAGAAAACCCTAAATCCCATTGACGTTGCCATTGCTTTTTGGGTCTTGGTTGCCAATGACCCTCCCTCCAATGTGATTGCTTTGAAGTTCACCGTTGCTTGTTGGGTTTGGGTTGTCGTTGTTGGTGCTTCCATTAACATTGTTGTCAATGCTGCCCAGCCTCCCTCCGTTTGAAAGCTATTCTCGAGGTAAGCTTCTGGTCTTCTTCCCCGACACCAAGTCTCCCTGCTGCTAGTGCTTCCATTTCCTTTCTTCTGCCTTTTTTTTATTTTTTATTTTTTGAAATATGGAGATTTGAGATTTTTGATTTCTGGTTTTTTATTTTTGTTTATGATTTTAATTTTGTTAGACTTAGATTTTGTTTCTGAAAATATGAAGATTCCTTATTAGACTTAGTTTGATGAAAATGGACTAATTTCTTCTTTGTTTGTTTCAATTATGGGGAAGTTATTTTGATTTGTTGAATATTGTAGATGTTATGAATTATAGATTAATTTTTTTTATTTCTTTCACTTATTGATATGAATTTTTAATTATATTAAGTATTTTAATATTTTAAATTATATATATATATTTAATATTTTTTAATTACTACTGATAACTCTATTTTATAAAGTTATTTAGCCTATATTTTTATTAATAAATTGAGTAAAATAAATGATTTTAAGTTTCTTTCTAAATTTATTTAGTCTTTTTAATTGTTTAGTTTAATTTTATAGGAAATTAGTTTTTCTTTAAGATTTATCTTAGAATTTATAATTTTTTGTGGTTATTTAGTTTAATTTAATTTAGAATAATTAAGTTAATTTTTATTAAAATTTATTTTGGTTAGTTTTCTTTTAGCATTTAATTTAAGATTAATAAAATTTGTTAAAGTAATTTTTTATATCTTTTTCTGATTTTATTTTACTGGTAATTATTTTTTTTTTGATTGGATATTTTTATTTTGAATTAGATTTGAGAAGATAAGGATATTATGGGAGAATGATTGAAGGAGACGTTGGAGAGAGAAGGAACGAGTTGGATGGTGGAGTTGGAGAAAAATGCAAAGTTTGATTTTAAATTCGTCTCCTCATTTTTTCTTTTAGTTTCTTTGGTTTTTATGGAAAACATGACTTCTTTTCATTATTATGGGTATTTTATTTGTCATGAGTGGCTAGACTTTTTTTGTTAAGGGGAAGATGTCGTTTTCCTTAAATGTTATATATTGAGTTTTCAATAATAATTTAAGTATTTGTTTTTTTTTATTGAACAATTGTTTTTGTGTTTACTGTTTTTTCAAACTGATCACTTGAAAATTGATTTAAGGTTCATATAGAGAATTGGAAAATTCATATATTAAATGTACTTATTGAAATAATTATCATAAGTAAATTTAATCTAAGAATAAATGAATTTCTTATGTGGTTTTGGCCGAATTCACCTATACTTATTGCCTTTTCCTAATTTGATTGGTCTAAAGAATTAGAAAATTTGACTAGGTTCAGAATATTAATTTGCTAAGGAATTGAGTTTTATTTAAAATTGAGAATTCAACCATCAATATAAAAATTGAAGGCTTAGACTAAAATGGAAACTCACTTATAGATAGATAGGGATAGTGAAATATGATCCCTAACACTTTGATAATTTATAGATTCTTAATACTTTCCTTAGTTTATTTGTGTTAATTTTTGTTAATCATCAGTAATTTAGTTAATTGTCAATTATTTAATTTAGTTTAGTTTAATGTCACACATTTTCGATCGTTTAAATAGTTTAAGAATAACGAAATTAATACTTGACTTCTATAATTCTCATGGGATCGATACTCTATTCACTTCTAGTTTTTATATTACTTGTTGATTCGGTATATTTAATGAGAGTTTTTCAGACCAACAATCACCAGTTCAATAACAGTCCAATTATTAAATCTTGAATCAATACCTCCATCAATTCAGTGATTATTTCGGTTTTGAAAACCACGGCCCAAAAAATACTTTGTAGTCTACTTATTTCAAACTAAAATCAGAATGACTCACGATTTATATTCTACTGTCATTTTGTGGTTAATTCTTTAGATTTATTTAACCAAATGTTAGTGTACTCCAAGGTATTTGACGTTTAAATATCTAATTATTTAAGTTTAGCTTTTTTGTCTTGGCTGGCATTCTACATCATACAATAAAAATGTGAGATTGGTTAAAACCTTTTTCAATTAATAGTACAGCATTCCAATGCAATGAGATTGCAAATTTGCTCGGAATTCTTAATCAGGAATTTGGTAGCAATAAATTGTAAATGATTACATATCACAAAATAGCAGTTCATATAACTTGAGGATTGTTAAGTTTAAGTTCTTTATTTTATGTTTTTTACGTATAAAAAAAATCATGAGTAAATTTAACTAATTTGATTCATTTTAAGGTGAGTGAGAATAAGTTCGACGTGCTTTATTTTTCTTTCCAAGATAGTTTATAATATCAAGAGTTATTCTTTATATTCAAGTTTTTTAGAAATGAAAAAAAATTAATTACTTGAAATCATAAATTCTTGGACAAAGAAACATAATTTGGCGAAGCCTTTCATTCTAAATAAAGATAAGGAATATCAATATAAACCTCAAATTTAATTAGGAATAACAATATATGAATGTATAGGGATATAATTTAAAAGTTCATCAATTTAAGGTTATAATAACTACTTCAAATTAATTAATATTGGGCAAAGAAAATAAAGTAAGTTAAATTGATTTTGATATAAAACAAATGTGGAGATTTACAATTGCATAATGTCAAATAATTTTTATGTAAAAGTATATAATATAAGTCAAATAAATTCAGTGGTTCTTGTAATCATGTATTTGATAATACAATTGAACATATAAATTTTTAAATAGTACATATTTGATAACATTTGTACAAATTTCCCTTAAAAAGTTTTTGTATCACATATACATATGTTTCAAACGTGGGTTTATATTTATTCAGGACAGTATTCATTTATGTATAACTATTTTTTGCCATTTCAAGAGTACTCAATAGAAATGGCTTTTTTTTTTTGGGATAAATAAAGGGAATCTATCATACAATACAACCTGACTTAAGTTTATGTTTTACAAACTTTATACAATCACTCTATTATGACATATTGCTACTATATTACAAATAATATTCATGTTACAATTAATATCGGCTATCAATGCACAGAAGCAGTATTTTTATTATAGTATATATTCATCTTACAAATTACAATCTCTTCATTGATAATATATAAATTGATACATTTATTGCATGAATGTATCATTTATCAATGCATATCTAAGTCTGAGACTTAAACTCATTCAATTGTGTTGACTTAAACATTACCATCCACTTTTATAATCTCTCATACTATAGTTCAAAATCAAAGATTAGGGAATCGTGAAAAAGAAAAATACTATTGTAAATTGTAAATATTATATTAAAGGAGTATTTAATCACATTCAATAAAAATTTCTTTGAATATTATTATTTTGGCCATTTAATAAAAGACAAATTTACATTTAAGGATATGCATTTCATATGAATTGCTCCATCTCTTTCATTCATTTACTCTTAGGCGATTTGATGTGCATGCAAGGCACATACTAGTTCATTATATTTTCGGGCCTTTGTCATTATTTGAGAGGAAAATATTCGTTACGAAACGGATTACGTGACACGTGGAGGAGATTAATTGGATTGGTGCAGATAGCACTATCTAACGAGTGGCTTCCAATGTACCAATGTGTGTGTGGTGGCTGGGACCAATAATATTAATCATGACATCATTTGCTAATATATCCAACTCAGAAGAAGAAGCTGAAGTTCTCCCATACTCTCAACCACTTCGTCTTCCCTTCCAATTCGTCGAAGTCACTGCACAGTAATGGCAACCATCTCTGCTGTCACCTCATCAATCGCCCGCCCTGGTTGTGTGCTCAAGCGTCCTCTGGGGCTCTCATCCTCTCCTGTTCTTGGTAAGTTCTTCATCCGATTTTTGTTTTCTGAAGCATAAAATCTGAGATCTTTCCATGTCTAAATTCTCATGAACACGAAATCAGCTACTCATGAGCGAGTTTATGGGTTATGATTGATTTGGATAGGGTTGCCGGCAATTGCTAAGGTGGGGGGAAGAGTGAGATGCTCCATGGAGGGAAAGCCGTCTGTGGAGGAAAGTGGCTCGAAGATGGGGATGGGAGCATCTTTAATGGCAGCTGTGTGCGCTGCAACTATGTCGAGCCCAGCCATGGCTTTGGTGGATGAGAGGTTGACCACTGAAGGAACAGGGCTTCCCTTTGGCCTCAGCAACAACCTCCTTGTTTGGATCTTGGTCGGTGTCTTTGCTCTCATCTGGGCTCTTTACTTTATCTACACTGGGGATCTTGAAGAGGATGAAGAGTCTGGATTGTCTCTCTAAATCCCTAATGTGATGGATTGTAGAAATTGCTGAGAGTTCCAGTCCCTTTCTGTTGTATGAAAAGTTAAAACAACCTTGTGTATCTCTTCCACCAAATTAATTTCCTCGTCTTTCACTCCAGAATCGTTTCTCCTTGATTCCTTGTTTTTTTATTTTGTTACTTTCTTATAATACATGCTATTCCAGAGAAGTTGAAGAATAAGAATGCTCACCATGATAACAGGAAGGAATAACAGGATTTCATATGCCCCCCAACGATTGAAAAGGAGGAAATAAAAGGT
This sequence comes from Biancaea sappan, assembly GCA_037074585.1. NCBI lineage: Eukaryota > Viridiplantae > Streptophyta > Magnoliopsida > Fabales > Fabaceae > Biancaea > Biancaea sappan. The sequence continues at coordinate 46,553,598 of CM073496.1, read as the reverse complement.
CACCATACAAAGGAAAGGTTTGAAATTCATCCTCATATAAAAGCCAATAATGCTAGGATATTACTGAGGCCAGTTTTTTTTCTTTTTTTGGTGAGTAACATAGTTCACCTATTTTCTGACATGTTACGTTCTAAACTTATTTAAAATTATTAAGCAAGAAAATCCTTCGGCTCCACATACAAATGTTTGTTTAGTTTGAGCTGAATCTTCCTACTTGGCACGAAAATTACAATCAAACTGGTCCGGTTCTCAGAAGATTGTGGACAAATATACAAGTAACATACCTATATAATAAGCCTAATTGTCAATAAAAGTTTTATAGAATTCTGAATAAGAAAGTCTAAGAGTTCATGGCCAAACATATTATCCAATACACAGCGCTAATATGATATCTCAATGCCAAAACCCTATCTCTCAGTAGCTACATGCTCACAACTGTAGAAATTTAAAAGTCAGAAGTATCAAAACTTCGTAGCACGTCCCAATGAGATGCTACAACGAGAATCAGGGCATCGTGAGCATACTACCAAAGATCCTCTAAAATCATACAATAGGGGTATAATGCCCACAATCATTTCCAATCCATATAAATGGCACACAGTTTTTGATGAATTGTGTAGTGGAGACAACATGGCCTCTGGAAGATACATCAACATATCCTGTCATATAATTCTTCATTTTTGACAAAAGAAATACAGGGACAGAACGACCAGACACCACCAGGGTTTCGAATTTGCTCTAGGCATACTGATAATGATGCAACTTGTATAACAACACTTTGCCTCCAGCGTTTCCCACAGCCATAAAACTACCACCAGGACTAACAGCAGGGAAAGTGCAATGTCTTATTTGGCGGCCACCAATTAGAGAAGATAGTATATGATGGAATATGGACCAACTTCAAACTGCTCTTCTTCATGCTGGAACAGATCGCCAATATTTGAGAGTCATTATTAAATCTCATAAAATCTATCTTGGTAGTCAAATTGTGGATGGCCTTGATTGGTTTTCTTTTGCCCCCAAGAAATTCCTCTTCATTGTACATATTCACAATCCCACTGTCTGAACCAGCAGCAAAGAGTGACCCCCCAGGAGATGTTCAGAGGGCAGTACCGTTTCTGCAACCTTCATCAATGCCAGTAAAAGAATTTTCTTCTTCCTGATAATATAACCTGAGACCCATCAGGCAAGAAAGAAGCTTTTCGAATGGGGCAATCATCAATGAAGATACTTCGAATTTTGGTGGTTCCGTTTTCCATCCATTTGGAAAAATCTATGCCTCCGGTCCAAACCTGCAGCAAAAAGCAGTTGACCATTCCTATGAAACTGAACAGAATTTATGGGACCATTAGAAGGATCCTGTATAGTTGCATCCACAAGTCTTGAGTATTCAAGAAGCCCTGGCAACAATTTTGAACCTCTCTTTACAACCAGGTCTTCATTTGTTCTAAGAATGTCATCAGTATCCTTGTAACTCCAATCCCCTACATCTTCACTTTCATCATCTGTTGACTCATCATCAGATCTATATATTTTTTATTTAGAATCAAGTTGTGGCCACTCAGTTCCTGGGTTGAGCGTCACATATTGAGCCCTTAATCTTGACACATAATCTGTACCAGAGGTCAAACTCTCATCCCCTTCTTTCCTCAATTTCCTTAACCTGTTAACTTTGGCTATGTTAACTGTGGCTTTTTCCTCTTCATCATCCACCCACACAGGTTTTCTTTGTGAAGCATCCTCATTGTCGCAGCCTTCACCTGAGAAGTCAGCATCTTCCTCATAAACAGACAGCACACGATTTGCAGAACGGTCAGTGAAGAACAAATCAGAACCCTTTGTAATTTCAGCTTTCACATCATCATCTCCCTTCCCAAACTCAATAGGGGAATAGAGAGACCCAAACAAAAATTTCTCCAGCTTTTTCATGTCCTTCACTTTTTCTGTCAGCAACTGCTCATCCCTGCTTTCTTTCTTTCTTTCCTTCATTTTTAATGCATCAATCTCAGATTCTTTCCCATCTTCAATCTCTTTCAGAAGTGAAGGCCTTTTTCTTCTTGACTTCGTTCTTAGGGCAAATATTTTGGGATATCAAACTCATCTTTCACAAGGCAGGCTGCAGAATAAACATAATTGAAGTGAAATATTCAATACTAACAAGCAGCGAGTATAATTTTCATATCAATATGAAAATGAAATAAAGTTTATTAGAGTAATAAAAAAAAAACATCAGATTTGTAGCTCTGGATGAATTTTGTTCTCGGGGTTAGTTTAGGATAAACAAAACTCAATCAAAATAAAATGGAATAAACAATAAACTTAGCTTTGCATGAATAGTATGAAGATACTTCTGTAAACAATAAATTAATCAACTGCCATTGACTAACTCGAGAGTTTCTATATTTCTTTCATCGTCCTTTCTTTTTTAACATATACTTGCTTGCTTCTTCTCTTTCTAACATTCCTTACACATTAAATTAAACACATTCATCTTGTGCCATACCACAAATTCACGTTTATCTAATGGTGCCAATATAAGCTCACTAACTAATGGAAGTACTGAAATAATCAGACATTTTCTATAGCAGAAATACATGAAGTTGTATACAAATATATAGAAAATTGTAGCCTGCAAATCCTGCTTTTTTTCAGAAATCGTTTTTAAATTGCTAATAATAATAGATGGGAGATGGCTAGACAAGCTTATTCAAAGGCATAGGATGCACTGGTATTTTAGAGCTGAAAACAAATATCTTCTGCACACGATGGATGTAAGTTTTGTTGGCTCATCACCAAGTCCCACATCGCTTGGGATTGCCAATGGGAGGAGTCTTTTAGGCTATAAAAGGAGACTTCCTCCATGAACGATCATATTATTGCTTTTAACAAGGCAGTAGCTAATTTGATGAATGTTGATGAGACTTTCAAAGATGAAGAGCTGGCCCTGATGTTGCTGTTTTCCCTTCCTGATAAGTACGCACTTATAGAAGCCATGTAACTTCATGGGAAAGAAAAGGTTTCCCTTAGTGAAGTATGCAGTACTCTATACAGTCATGAATTGAGGAAAAAGGATCGAGAGGAAAACATGCATGCAGAAGCACTAGTGGCTAGAGGCAGACCACATGGCCAGAAGAAAGGAAGGAGAGGGAGATCTAAGTCAAAAGGCAGACCGAGCAAAGATGAATGTACCTTTTATAGAGAGAAAGGGCATTGGAAGAAAGATTGTCCAAAATTGAAAAATAAGAGCAAAGATGATAAAACCAAACCTCCGTCAGAAGCAAATGTGGCTGAATTTAGTGATGAAGATTCAGATCTTTCACTGGTTGCTATAACATCAACAAGGCGATCTGACAAATGGATGTTTGACTCAGCTTGTAACCAACATATTTGTCATATCCGAGAATGGTTCACTGAATTTGAAGAAGTAGCTGGTGGTGTTATTTACATGAAAAATTACACATATTGTGAATCAACTGGTATTGGTTTAATTTACTTAAAGAACCATGATGGATCGACTAAAGTTCTAACAGAAGTTAGATATGTACCAGACATGAAGAGGAATCTCATCTCTTTGGGAGTCCTAGAATCCAAAGGATTAGCAGTGACGATGAGAAATGGAGTTCCAAAAGTCATCTCTGGAGTTCTAGTGATGTTGAAAGGTACTCAGAAGAATAGTTTGTATTACTACGACGCTAATACAATTGTTGGGACAGCTGCAGTTGCTACTCTTAATGATGATGGGTCAGATGCAACTAGGTTGTGGCACATGCAGTTAGGGTATACAGGTGAAAAATCCTTACAAATTTTGACAAAACGAGGATTGTTGAAAGGTGCACAAACTTGTAAGATGGATTTCTGCGAACATTGCATGATGGGAAAGCAGAAGAGAGTGAAACTCGACACCGCAATCCATGATACCAAGGGTATTTTGGATTATGTTCACTCTGATGTTTGGGGACCTTCCAAGACAGCTTCTTTGGGAGGTAAACATTGTTATGTTACTTTTGTTGATGACTTCTCTCAAAGAGTGTGGGTGTACACTATGAAGTCAAAGGATGAAGTGTTAGATTGTTTCCTTAAGTGGAAAAAGATGATAGAGACTCAGACTGGTAAAAAGATCAAATGACTTAGAACAGATAATGGAGGTGAACACCGAAGTGATCCGTTTGATAAAGTTTGTCAAGATGAAGGTATTGTTCGATACTTTATAGCTAGAAATACACCACAACAAAATGGGGTGGCATAACGCATGAACCGAACATTGCTGCGGTGTATATTGTCTAATACTGGGTTGGACAGACAATTTTGGGTTGAGGCAGTGAGATATGCGAGTCATCTTGTAAATTGTTTGCCATCATCTACTATTGGTGGCAAAACACCTCTAGAGATCTGGTCTGGAAAACCTATTACTGACTATGATTCCTTACATGTGTTTGGTTCTGCTGCATACTATCATGTTAAGGAATCAAAATTAGATCCGAGAGCAAAAAAGATGCTCTTCATGGGGATCACGACTGGTGTGAAAGGATACCGTCTATGGTGTCTGGAAATACGAAAGATAATTTTTAGCAGGGATGTTACCTTTGACAAATCTATCATGTTGAAGAAGGTAACAAAAGACAATATTCAATAGATCATTAGTGCTCCGCAGCAGGTGGAGAAAACTCTAAATCAGGTGGAGTTTGAAAGAAGCATTGTCCCAGTAATCGATGAAGAAAATAAAGAAACTCCTATGGCAGAAGAGGAGTCTGAAGAAGAGGAGGTTTCAACCCAAGAACCTTTACAGCAATAAGAACCGATTATATTACGAAAGCCGCAACGAGTAAGACATAAACTTGCTCAATTCGATGATATGGTGGCTTATGCATCTATAATTATCAATGATGAAATTCCTACCACTTACCAAGAAGCAGTTCAAAGTTCAGAAGATGATAGGTGGAAGAATGCTATGAATGAAGAAATGCAGTCTCTTCAGAAAAATCAGACATGGAAACTAGCAAGTCTGCCGAAGGGAAAGAAGGCAATTGGATGCAAATAGGTATATGCAAAGAAAGAAGGATTTCATGACAAGAAAAGCATTCGATACAAGGCAAGGTTGGTGGCTAAGGGCTATGCTCAGACAGAAGGAATTGACTATAATAAAGTTTTTTCTCCTGTGGTGAAACATTCCTCCATTAGAATTTTATTGGCCTTGGTAGCTCAATTGGATTTGAAACTAGTTTAACTTGATGTGCAAACTACACTTTTACATGGAGACTTGGAGGAGGAAATTTATATAACTCAGCCAGAAGGGTTTAAGGTTGCTGGAAAAGAAAATTTGGTATGCAAACTTAAAAAATCCTTGTACGGCCTAAAGCAATCACCTAGGCAATGGTACAAATAATTTGACAAGTTTATGTTGGGACAGAAGTACACAAGGAGCAAATACGACCATTGTGTGTATTTGCACAAGCTACGAGATAGATCATTTATCTATCTTCTTCTATATGTTAATGATATACTGATAGCTTCAAGAAATCAAGGAGAGATTGAAAAGTTAAAAGCACAATTGAAGCAAGAGTTCAAAATTAAAGATCTAGGATAAGCTAAGAAGATTTTCGGCATGGAGATTAGCAGAGATCAAAGATTGGGGCAGCTTTGTCTGACTCAGAAACAATATCTAAGAAATGTGCTACAACATTTTGGCATGAATGACAAGACAAAACCTGTGAGTACCCTGCTTGCTGCTCATATGAAACTTAGTGCTGATTTATCTCCGAAGAATGATGCTGAACGAGAATATATGTCGAAAGTTCCATATGCAAATGCTGTTGGTAGCTTGATGTATGCTATGGTGTGTACGAGACCTGATATTTCTCAAGCAGTTGGGGTTGTGAGGAGGTATATGCATGATTCTGGTAAAGGACATTGGCAAGCTGTTAAATGGATTCTACGGTATATTCTGAACACCGTGGATATTGGTTTAATGTTTGAACGGGATGAAAAAGGTGGTCGATTTGTAGTTGGATATTGTGATTCCGACTATGCTGGTGATTTGGACAAACGTCGATCAACTACTGGTTATGTGTTTACTCTTGCAAAGGCACCGGTCGGTTGGAAGTCTACTTTACAGTCAACAGTTGCTTTATCTATCACAGAGGCAAAATATATGGCAGTTACAGAGGCTGTTAAAGAGGCTATTTGGCTTCAAGGATTGCTTAAAGACTTGGAAATTGGTCAGAAGCATGTCAAAGTACATTGTGACAATCAGAGTGCTATTTGTTTAGCATAGAACCAAGCCTATCATGCACGAACGAAGCACATAAATGTCCGATATCATTTTATAAGGGAAATTTTTGAAGAAGGTGAAATACGACTTCAGAAGATCCACACAGCTGAAAATCCTACAGACATGATGACCAAAGTGGTGACATTGATCAAGTTCCAACATTGCTTGAACTTGATAAATATTGTGAAGATTTGAAGATGGATGGTGACCTAGGAGCATTAGAAGACACTACTATAGATAGTTTTCTAATAAAAGAGATTTTGTAATTTTTGTTTGGGACTTGTATTTCGCTAAGGTGGAGATTTGTAAGTTTTGTTGACTCATCACCAAGTCCCACATCGCTTGGGATTGCCAATAGGGGGAGTCTTTTAGGCTGTAAAAGGAGACTTCCTCCTTCGTATTTCTACACATAAAAAACTAAAGCCTAATATCTCTTCTTAAAACTTAGTTTTCTCTTCTCTCTCTATTAGAAATATATTTTGGGGTGTCCGAGGACATAAGCATAAATTGACCGAACCTCATTAATTTTTTGGTGTTCTCTATTTAATTTGTACTCTTTATTTAGTTTGTTTTATGTTTTGCCTCCTATATGGTAGGTTATTTGTCGGGCATTATTGAATTAATTATTGGTGAAAAAATAGTCCAAATTTTCACAACACATGGCCCATTTGTCTCTAGATAACCATCCATCTGGGCTATGGGGTATTCATCGTGAGCTTGCTAACCCATCCATCTCATAATAACACAAAAAAAAACACACAAAAAAAAACCATACAAGCTAAAATTTTATTAATAAAATTATATTATTTTTTAAAATTTATTAAATTATATTTAGAATTTAACAAAAAAACATTAGTTTTTTTTTCATATAAAGTTTAATTATGAAAAACTGAGTTCTCAATCATTAAATTAAATTCAAGATTTATATAACATTTTTTTAATGGTCATACATAATGTCACAACACATCAAATGGTTGAAGAGAATTCGAAAATACACTTTAATCTTTTAAATATTTAATAAAATTAAATAATTTACTAAACATATAATTATTAAAAAACTATAAATCTTAATATAATATTACCAATAACTTAATATCTCGAGTTGCATTCATACCCAACGACCATATTCGACCAACACAATTTATCCTCCTGTGTTGAAGCTAATGAGTGTGTGAAAACATGCCTCTTCTTAGATAAGATTGTTGTTCTTGGGTGGCGATATGGCCAACTTCGCTTGGGTTTGTAAGTTTTAAATTTTATATTACTGTGTGTTTGAAAAATCGGTGGGTAAATGTGGTTTGGACAAACTTAGATTTGGTGAACGTAATTTATATTTGAAAATTAGTTGGACAAACATGATTTGAAACAGACCATGATGTTTGAATGTTGGTTTGCAAACATAATTTTAGATATGTAATTACCATAAATGACATATATGTTATATGTCACTAATTACTTATTAAATTTATGTTTTAATAAAATACACTTATTTTTTATTTTTTATTTTTATTTCAAAATTTCTAATTATTCACTAATTACTCATTAAATTTTTTTAATTTAATCATTTGTAACTAATTTTCTTAATTTAATGACTACATAATTTTTTAATTACTAATAGCTAATTATATTACTAATTAATTTTTTAATTAATCACTCATTACTTATTAATTTCTAATTAATTACCAATTAAACAATATTTACTAATTAAATTCTTATTTATTTAGATGCAAATTACTTTTTTCATTAATTAATATATTATTAGTAATTATTAACCATTGATTAATTATTAAATAATTACTAATTAGGTATTAATTAACCACTAGTCAAAATTAACTATTTAACATAACACTACAACATATATTTTGGCACAGTAGAAGCCCACAACCTAGCAAGAGACCAAAAAAAATGCGAAAGCATCGTCTTCTTCGCATGTCGAGTCGTCTTCTTTTACCAACATGTCACAAAGGACTCAATTTTATGACCAGTCGAGTTTCACATGTTAGAGAGGCCAAAAAGCAGGGTTTTGCCAATCTAAACATCTTTCACACCTCTTTGATGACTCAAAGCTCCAAAAAACATACGAAAATGTCAAAAAATAGAGTCACGTGTAAATGGCAGAAAACAGGGACGAACAAAGGAGTCCAAATGGGGAGAGAAGACATAGAAACTGACGGAAAATGGATGACAATCAAAGGAAAGGTGAAATTTGATGGAAAGAAGAGGATAGGAGGAAGCAGCACAAATCATGTTTACTTATTGGAAATTGGATGTGAACTGAAGCAAATGAGTGGCAGAGGATTATTTGAAGAAAATTGAAAAAAATCCATCACCAAACCATGTTTGCTGAGTCTTCGAAGCTACCCATGGCAGCAGTGGATAAAACGTGGGTCAGATGAGGAAATGTGGTGTCACGACCCATTTTCTAGGCACATGACCGGCACAATGATGAATATCTCATCACTGTAAGCCTTTCGATAAATTCTTCCCACAAGTAAAATCGTTAGTCATTATCTCTATATTCTCAAAATACCATTCCTTAATAAATACAAAGAAAATACATCAGATTTTCTTAATTAAAAATAATAGATCCTCAGTACGAAATACATTATCATACTGAAATACAAGCCAAATACCAAACCCCTGACCTAGATGTCCTAGACGGTTACAGAGCAACATACTGTATAACAAAAGAAGGGCCTACCGGACAGCGGGAAGGTCCAACGTGATCTACTCCTCTAGCGGATGTACTTCGGCGGCAACCTGATCTGAACAAAAAGTTTGTACAAACAGTGTGAGCTTTTAAACTCAGTGAGCAAATCGGCCTTGCGTTAATAAAATTCAAATACATCACCAGTCATGCAAGCATATCCGAAGGCTCAAGCTCAACCAATAGACATAGTTAGAAATTACATACAAGAAAAATTCATCCAATTCAACAAACGATACTAGTACTCGTCAATGGCAATATATCCCGGAGAGCGCACACAGGCCGGCTCACCAATTTTGTATTTTTCCGCCATGACGCACAACCTCATCCTCTTAGCTAGGGCGCCTCACGGATTTATCACCAATCCGGGCTATATCCCTACTGAGGGAATCGTTGTCTCCACACTCATTGGTCAAGACACCCTTTAACCCGAGTTTTCCGCCTTGCCGTGAGAGGGGGTACTGTACCGCTCAATCACAATCAATAGTACAACAGTTCATATCATAATCAGAAGCACAATATAATACTCATCCATATAACAGGTATAGTATATAACTATATGATTCAAATTTCATATCATCATGAGATACTTGCTTTGTCTTATCCATACTTCTGGATTAATTATCTCATTATATTCGTCATTCTGAATCCAATTTCTCCTTATGAATCTTGGGAGTGTCCTACGACATACTTTTTATCACCAGTAATGCTAAAACTCTATTAAAACAGGGTCGTTTCACTCACCTGGATTCCGTACGAGTATCACTTCTCTAAATCGTTACGGACAAGAGTACGCAGGTGAATTTCAGTGTTCCGCTACAGAGATTTTCATGAAAGATTACAGAAATTACGTTAAGATCATTTTCGTACAGATACTGTTCATACGTACGGATACTATTCATACGGTCACTATTCATATGTACGGTACTATTCATACGATCACTATTCATACGTACGGGTACTATTCATACCGAAAATACAGAATACAATCTGTAAAAGAGTACACCAGGTAAGTTCCCAGGAAAGAGTGGAGGGTCACACTGGACACACTTAAAAACCAGGTCTTTCCTTAGCCAGAACTTTCCTAGACATGTATTTTCCACAGATTATATTCTATTTCGGTAATCAGAGAATCAAAATAACAGCTAACGACAGTTTTTCTGATGTGGAAGATCGGCCAAAGCCGCAACCACAGAGCATACTTAAGAAAATAACTTCTAAAATTTGAAAGATATAGAAAGGGCATAGTATCCTTACCTAAGCAAAAACGGAAAGGCCCAAAATCTCAGAAGCCTAGCGTCGGAGCAAGAGAAACTTAAGGAGGGAAGAAGAGAAGTTGAAGGTGTGAGTTTAGAAGTGAAATGGAAGGGCCTATTTATAGCAAAAGTCAAGGGTACTATTTGACACTATGCACTAATAAAATATTCAATTTACTATTCATGAAAATGACATTTCTAATAATGCAGTTACTGTGCACCTTACGCGTACGATGGAAAATTTTCGTTTATTTACTATTAGAAACTTTAAAGGAAAAACTATCCTTTCACCTTAAACCTTTAAGTTTCTTTTCAATTCAGTCCTTTCAATTTAGTCCCTGAGGGTATTTTTACACATAAAACGTCATTTTCTCCTACAAACTTCTTTCTAGTTTTCTCTTATAACCAAACCACATCTAGTATTTGACATTTTGATTGTATAAATGAACAGTACCATATACGTAAATAGTAACAGTAGTTTGAAAACACGCATTTATATTTTATTTTTCATGGGTATTACATTATCACCCCCTTTAAGAAATTCGGTCCTCCGAATTTAAATTACCTCAAGTCGTAAAAAGATGGGGATATCTAGAACGCATGTCGGCCTCGGCTTCTCATGTGGCTTCTTCGTGAGTTTGATTCCTCCACAAAACCTTGACGGATGGAATCTCCTTAGATCGGAGTTTCTTTACTTGACTATCGAGGATAGCTACCGGTATCTCCTCGTATGACAAGTTTTCATCTACTAGGATAGAATCATTCTGAGAAGGGTGAAGTATGTGAGAAGGGTCATGAAGGTACTTCCTTAACATGGATACGTGAAAAACAGGGTGAATCCCTTCCAGATCCATAGGTAGGGCAAGCCGATAAGCCACTTTTCCCACTCGTTCTAGAATCTCATAAGGCCCGATGTATCTAGGACTCAACTTTCCTTTCCTTCCAAATCTCAACACACCTTTCATTGGAGAGACCTTAAGGAATACCATATCGCCGACTGAGAACTCCAAATCACGTCGTCTGTGGTCAGCGTATGCCTTTTGTCTACTTTGAGCTGCTCGCATCCTATCTTGTATTGTCTTAACCTTGGTTAGGGCATCCTGGGCCAAGTCAGGTCCTAATGCTTTCGCTTCACCTACCTCGAACCAACCGATCGGAGATCTGCAACGTCTCCCATACAAGGCCTCAAAGGGTGCCATCCCAATAGTGGCCTGGTAGCTGTTGTTATATGCGAACTCTACAAGATACAAATGCTTTTCCCAGCTACCACTGAAATCTAGAATACAAGCTCGTAACATATCCTCTAGCGTCTGAATCGTCCGCTCTGACTGTCCGTCTGTCTGTGGGTGAAAAGCGGTACTAAGGTCCACTCGAGTACCTAATGCCTCCTGAAAACTTCTCCAGAAACGAGAGGTAAATTGAGGACCTCTATCAGAAATGATAGATATAGGTACTCCATGCAACTTTACTATTTCTTTAATATACAATTGTGCCAACGTTACTACACCATAAGTGGTTTTGACTGGAATGAAGTGTGCTGATTTGGTTAGTCGGTCAACAATGACCCAAACTGAGTCATAACCTCCTGTGGAACGAGGTAGACCAACAACAAAGTCCATCGTCACTCGTTCCCATTTCCATTCAGGAATCTCTAATCGTTGTAACGAGCCTCCTGGCTTTAGATGCTCAGCCTTAACCTGTTGACAGGTTAAACAACGAGACACAAATTCTACTATGTCTTGTTTCATTCCTTTCCACCAGTAGATCTGTTTCAGATCCTGATACATCTTGGTGGCTCCTGGATGTACAGCATATGCAGCACGATGACCTTCTTCCATGATGTCTCGTCTAAGAGTTCCAACATGTGGTACACACAACCGTTGTTCAAAATGTAAGACTCCTGTATCGTCGAGTGTGAAACTATTCACTTCACCAATCTTCACCTTTTCCATAATTTGGACAAGCTCAGGATCCTCCATTTGAGATATCCGTATCTGGTCAACAAGGGAAGATCTAGCCCTGATATGGGCTAAGAATGATCCTGTCCTTGTAACCTCAAGAGTAGCACCTTTTGCTCTCATCTCTTGTAGTTCTTGGATCAAGGGTCTTTTTGTTACTGCTATATGGGCCAGACTAGCCATAGATTTTTGACTCAAGGCATCTGCTACCACGTTTGCTTTGCCTGGGTGGTAAAGAATATTGCAATCATAATCTTTTAGTAATTCTACCCATCTCCTCTGCCTCAAGTTTAAGTCCTTTTGGTCGAAAATATATTTTAGACTTTTATGGTCAGTGTAGATTTCGCAAGTTTCTCCGTATAGATAATGTCGCCATATCTTTAAAGCGAAAACTACTGCTGCCATTTTCAGATCGTGGGTGGGGTAGTTTTGTTCATGTTTCTTAAGTTGTCTCGATGCATATGCCACTACCTGGCCATGCTGCATGAGAACACATCCCAACCCTACTCTTGATGCATCGCAGTATACTGTAAAATCTCCTGGTCCTGAGGGTAAGACTAATACAGGTGCGGAGATTAACCTTTTCTTGAGTTCTTGGAAGCTTTCTTCACAAGCGTCATCCCATTGGTACTTTACCCCTTTCCTAGTCAGTCGTGTGAGAGGGGCGGCTAACTGGGAAAAATTTTGGATGAAACGACGATAATATCCTGCCAATCCCAAGAAGCTGCGAATCTCCGTGACGGAGGTAGGTCTAGGCCACATTTTGACCGCTTCTACTTTGCTTGGGTCTGCTTGGATGCCATCTTTGGAGATCACATGTCCCAAGAAAGTTACACGATCAATCCAAAACTCGCATTTAGAGAATTTGGCGTACAATTGATGATCCCTCAATGTCTGCAACACAACACGAAGGTGTTGTTCGTGCTCTTCTGAAGTCTTTGAGTACACCAGAATGTCGTCTATGAAGACAATGACAAATTTGTCTAAAAAGGATTTAAAAATCCTATTCATTAAATCCATGAAAGCAGCTGGTGCATTCGTTAATCCAAATGACATCACCAAGAACTCGTAGTGCCCATATCTGGTACGGAAGGCTGTTTTAGACACATCCTCCTCCTTGATCTTGAGTTGGTGATAACTAGACCTCAAGTCAATCTTTGAAAAACACTTGGCTCCTTGAAGTTGATCGAAAAGGTCGTCGATGCGAGGCAACGGGTATTTATTTTTGATAGTTACCTTATTCAGTTGCCTGTAATCTATGCATAGTCTCATCGATCCGTCCTTCTTTTTCACGAACAGAACAGGAGCTCCCCAAGGTGAATAACTTGGCCTTATAAAGCCTTTGTCTAGCAAGTCCTGTAACTGAGTTTTTAACTCTTTTAATTCTGTTGGTGCCATTCTATAAGGGGGTATGGAGATTGGGCGAGTATCTGGTGCTAACTCTATCTGGAACTCAATCTCTCGATCTGGGGGTATACCTGGTAGATCATCTGGGAAGACATCTACAAACTCCTGGACTACTGGAACGTCTTCTACTTTTAGTTCTTCTTTCTTAATATCTTTAACGAATGCCAAGTATCCTTTACAGCCCTTTCGCAATAAACGTTGGGCACACATTAAAGATATAAGATTCCCAGAAATTTCACTCCGTTCACCATGAAATACGAAAGAAGGCTCCCCCGGAATATTAAATTTAACTATCTTATTATAGCAATCCAGGGTGGCATGACAAGATGCCAGCCAATCCATGCCCAAGATGACATCAAAGTCTGTCATATCTAACAGCATTAGGTCTACTGTTGTATTTATTTCTCCGACTCTTACCTTGCAAGCTCGATAGCCTCGTTCTATTAGTAAGGTGCCTCCAGTAGGCGTAGTTACTAAAAACGGACATTCTAATCTAACAACTTTTTGCTTAAAGTTCTTAGCAAAGAATGGTGACACATAGGAATGCGTAGAGCCAGAGTCAAACAAAACATGTGCAAAATTTGATTCAATCAGAAGAGTACCTGCTACCACCGTATTAGACGCCTGAGCATCTTGACGGGTTAAAGCGAATACTCGAGCGTTCCCTCGGCCTGCTGAAGCCTGCCCTCGACCACCTTGTCCTCTGCCAGCACCTCTTCCGATTCCATTGCCTCCTACAGTTACAGGGGATCTGTTGGCAACAGTAGCCTCTGATTGATTAGGGCGTACTGACCCTTGGCCAGATCTCGTGTAGAGTTGGGGGCAATCTCTTTTGATGTGGCCCTGTTGACCACATTGGTAACAGACCCTAGTGTTGTTGTGTAATACCCGTTAATTTCAGAATATAATTCGCTTAAGAGTATTTTAGAATTCTACAACGTTACTTTAGTTATTTATTTTGGTCATTTTTAATTTTCATATTTAATTGTTCTCTTTGAATATTATTTATGAAAATTGAGTTAAATGACTGGACTAAATATTTGCACAATGAGGGATATATTCTAAGAATGGTGAAATTCATGGAAAAATGGTTGCAGAATGGTCAATTAATCCATTTATTGTAAATTGACTGGATGGGTTTGGATGTTGGGTTATGGATACCCATGGGTTATTGAATAACCCATTAGAAATATTTAATATAAAGTTTCAATAGTAACCTCATTTTTTTCACTCAGCCGAAGGAAGCAGAAAAGATTTCTTTCTCAGTTCTTCATTTTCTTCTCAAATCCTTTCCTTGATCTTCAGAAGTTCGATTATTTGTTCGGTTCAAAAGCTTTGTAAGGATCAAAGGTAAGCTTTAATCCGATTATTTTCCTTAAATTTCAGTTTATGTAGAAGATCAGAGGAGGTTTTGTTCTTGAAGATTTTGATGATAATTCATGAATCTCAGTTGTTTTAGAAGTTATATTTGAGTTATAATCAGTTAAAGGAGTTGAAATTCTGGTTTTGAAACAAGAAAGGGAAAGGATGAAATTGTTAGAATTTCTGCAAAAACCGAGTTACTGTAGCGACCAGGGATTTCGAAACAAAATCTGGAAAATTTTCTTCGGGTTACTGTAGCAGTACTGTAGTGTCGGCAGTCAACGGTACTGTAGCAGTCAACGGTACTGTAGCAGTCAACGGTACTGTAGCAGTCAACGTACTGTAGCGAACCGGTACTGTAGTGAACCGTTACTGTAGCGAACCGACACTGTAGCAAACTGTTACTGTAGCAAACCGTACTGTAGCAACCCGTTACTGTAGCAGTCAGAAAATTTTACGTATTTTCGTGATTTTGTTTCCTTTCTTATGATTCCTTGTAATATATTTTACTAGGAAATTTTCCTACACAAATTCTAGTGTGGAACAAGGTAAACTTGGACAAACATCAAGGTGAGTGAATAACCTTGCTCAGCTAATTTGATATTACTAGTCAAAGTATAATATAAGTCCCATTTACAATATTATTTGGATAATAAGCAATTAATTTTTCATATGGGAGTATATGATGATCAGTAGAAATAAGAGTATGAAGAAACTATTTATTTCATGACAATTGTACTATGTGATGAATTCTCACTATTTTATTAATGAGTAAAGATCTACGGGATCTAATACACGAGTGTGAAAGGGTTAAAGTCCCATACTACTCGGTGTATATCTAAGAAATCTTATACACGAGTGTGAAAGGGTTAAAGTCCCATACTACTCAGTGCATATCTATGAAATCTATACACGAGTTGAAAGGGTTAAAGTCCCATACTACTCGGTGTATACCTATGAAATCTTATTCATGAGTTTGAAAGGGTTAGAGTCCCATACTACTCGATGTATAAGACAATTAATTATATGAGTAAATGTGGTATTTGTACTTTTGATATTTTATATAGTACAGTTATTTACTTACTGAGTTTTTAAATAAACTCACACTCCCTATGATTATTTTTTTTTCAGATACAGAAAACAGAGAAGAAGAGAATCTGTTTGAAGATTAGAAGCCCCTTGGGATTATTCTCTATTTCTGTCTGGTGGGACACCAGTACTTATTAATGTGGATATTAGAAACGCTCTGTACTTTTTATAGGTCTCCTAGGCTTGCGATGAGATAGAAATATCAGACTATGTATGTCTATATTTGCTTATCAGATGAATATAATTCTGTAGTGTGGAATGAATGATTAAGGTTGAATGTAAAACCTTACAGAATATATGTATATAACGTATGTTTGAGAATTATATCAAATGAGTAGTATCTTTTCACATACTCAATTTTTGGGATGTGACAAATTTGGTATCAGAGGAAAGGTTTTATAGGTCCCCTATAGAGTACAGAGCAAAATGATCTTTGTGGGCCCTTCCCTATTGTCATGAGCCGCGGCATGACCATAGGATTAGGTTCCATAAAAGACCTTGTAGAGTATAACGTCATTTTATAGATAACTTCTCAGTGGGGCTAGTAAGTGATATTTTGTTTATGTCTGAAAATTGTTTGTTATGTGTGTAGATCTGTGACAGATCAATGTCAGAAGGATCTTCTAATAATAATGAGCATATGGGTCCAAGGAGGGCCATAAATCCACCAGTACATGTGCAAGATGATCCTAACCATGGTGATAGTTTACATGCTCAAAGTACTGAGGGCGCAACTAGTGAGCAAGCAAGAAGAGTCGAACCTGATGCTCATGTCGGTAATGCAACTATTGCACATGTGATTCATTTGATGAATGAACGATTTGACCGATTTGAGGCTGAAATGAGAGGTCGAGCTGCACAAGCTAACCTGCCAGTGGATCCTCCTATTGTTGAAGCTGAAAATGTACCACCAGCTCCGTTAGCGGAAGGAGTTAATGTAAGAGAGGTAAGAATGTCTGAATTCCAGAAAATGAGGCCTCCTACTTTTTCAGGGGAAGATCCCAAAGAGGACCCACAATGTTTCCTTGAAGATTGTGAAGCAATCTGTGATGCTATAGGGTGTTCTCCTACTCAAAAGGTAGAATTCACTTCCTTTCAGTTAAAAGGTAGGGCTGGTAAATGGTGGAGGAACTGGAAGAAAGCTAGAATTCAAGGCGCACCGCCAGTTATGTGGACAGAATTTTACAGATTGGTTATGGATGAATTCCTTCCGGCAAGTGAACGATCATCCAGGGCCAGAGATTTTCTGTATCTACGGCAGGGAACCATGACTGTTGACGAGTATTCAGCTCAGTTTGTTAAATTATCTGAATATGCCCCTGAAATCATTCCTTCTGAAAGGAAGAAAATAGAAAAGTTTGTGGAAGGGCTTCGTGATGCCTTATATGATCAAGTGAGTTCTAATATGAATGATTACTCTTCGTACTCAGAAGCTGTTGATGTGGCCCGAAGAATGGAAAGGAGGTCAAAGAATAAAGAAGAATATCGTCAAAAGAAGAAGGCCAGATATAGGAGATCTTTTAATCAAGGGGAAGACTCAGGGACTTTTACTGCACCACAACATGCTCCAGCCACTCCTACTAAGTCATCTTATTCTATAGCCAGTGGGTACTATTCATACGGTCACTATTCATATGTACGGTACTATTCATACGATCACTATTCATACGTACGGGTACTATTCATACCGGAAATACAGAATACAATCTGTAAAAGAGTACACCAGGTAAGTTCCCAGGAAAGAGTGGAGGGTCACACTGGACACACTTAAAAACCAGGTCTTTCCTTAGCCAGAACTTTCCTAGACATGTATTATCCACAGATTATATTCTATTTCGGTAATCAGAGAATCAAAATAACAGCTAACGACAGTTTTTCTGATGTGGAAGATCGGCCAAAGCCGCAACCACAGAGCATACTTAAGAAAATAACTTCTAAAATTTGAAAGATATAGAAAGGGCATAGTATCCTTACCTAAGCAAAAACGGAAAGGCCCAAAATCTCAGAAGCCTAGCGTCGGAGCAAGAGAAACTTAAGGAGGGAAGAAGAGAAGTTGAAGGTGTGAGTTTAGAAGTGAAATGGAAGGGCCTATTTATAGCAAAAGTCAAGGGTACTATTTGACACTATGCACTAATAAAATATTCAATTTACTATTTATGAAAATGACATTTCTAATAATGCAGTTACTGTGCACCTTACGATGGAAAATTTTCGTTTATTTACTATTAGAAACTTTAAAGGAAAAACTATCCTTTCACCTTAAACCTTTAAGTTTCTTTTCAATTCAGTCCTTTCAATTTAGTCCCTGAGGGTATTTTTACACATAAAACGTCATTTTCTCCTACAAACTTCTTTCTAGTTTTCTCTTATAACCAAACCACATCTAGTATTTGACATTTTGATTGTATAAATGAACAGTACCATATACGTAAATAGTAACAGTAGTTTGAAAACACGCATTTATATTTTATTTTTCATGGGTATTACATGTGGATTGAAGTCATCATTTAACACGTAACCAAACATCTCCAAAATCCTTTGAAATGTGGTTGAGCTCACCCCAACGTGATATCAAACAAGCACTAAGTGGTTATTTCGTTTTTTTTCCTACTATTTTATCTGGACTCCTCCTCCTTGGAGTTGTGGTACGGAGTTATTGTTTCTCTTAGAATACTTTGCTTTTACATTAGATTGTAGACTTTTTGTGCTTATGTTATATATAAATATTCTTCCAAGGAATCTCATTTATATTTTCAATCTTAATTAATGTTCTTCTGTTTTTTTAAAAAATAAAATATTATTGATGACTGGAGAAGCAATGTTTAATTATTAATTCTTAGTTATATTACGTGATGCGCATGGAGATATAAATATTCGATAGGGAAATTTTGTGGATATGGTTTTTTCAATTAAACGCAAATTAAATTTGTACAACTAGTATGATCTTTTAAAAGGCATGATTAAGGGATCAATATCTCTTAAGGCAAGGGAGGATCTAACATATATGATCTTACCTTCATTTTTTTAACATTCAGTGAGCCATAAAAAGAGTCCTCATGTTCATTCATTGACCCCACATAACGTTCAAATAGAAATTTACATAATTGTTATATAAAATTAACCCAAATGATCATTGATGTACTACTCATTCAATTCCATTCCTAATATTTAATCACTGCTATATTCAATTCAATTCTATTCCTAACTTCTTTTCCTTTTAACTCTTCTAATAAGACCAAATCATTGAAACAAACTTTAGAAAATATATCTCCAAGTCTGGTTTATATATGAAAGAAAAAGCACATATTGTAGGAAGAGATGAAATTTAACGAGACTACATATTCTTTCCATCTTAAAGTCAATCACTATATATATATATATATATATAACCATCAACATAACTTCGGCTTGTTTATTCTTCAACTTGACCTTGTGCGTCTTCAAGCTTACATATTTGTTGAATTTATCTGTTGAAGGTTGCTTGAAATTGAAGAGCTTTTTGCCAATAGTAAAACAAGGCAGTGATATAGAGTATGAAACACATGGGATGCCCATACAACAATCTGAAACAATTTCTCTCAGTAACAGTAGTCCAATTTTAGTCTACCAATTTCTCTCACTAATAATACTGATATTAATCCATATTTGACTAGAAAAATAAAGCTTATCAGAAGCAAAAATTGTCAAATATACCTATATTTCATTACTTAAAACACTTAGCAGTGATCATGCTGATATTAATCCATATTTGAATTTGAACATTAGAATAACCAAAATCACAAATTTCTAGACGTGGTACAGGGCTGTCATTCAACAAGGTGTTCTCAAGCCGCAAGTCATGATGGCATATTTGCTGTAGAACAAGGAAAATTACAAAGGAAATGACACAGAAGAAGAGGCAGAGAAACAAAGCACTTGAACACTACTAAACGCCCAACACAATTTCAAAATTATCTTTTGTTTACCATGGAATAACAATAATTAACTCCTGAGATGAGTTACTGGAAGAAATATCTAGCCTTGAACACAAGAATGAAAAGTTTGAAAAAGGAAGCAACTTTATGCTTTTATCAAGTTGCCAAAAAAGAAAAGAAGGGGGAATCTTCTAGCATTGCACATTCGCTCAAATAGCCAAATTATTTCTTCAACATACTCAACAATATACTTAGCAAACAACATACTCAGCAATACTCAGTAATGCAACATACTCAGCAATACTCAATAATATACTCAGCAATGCAACATACTCATAATGCAAAATCCTTGGCCAAGCTTATCTTATAACCATGAAAGAGAGACAAAATTGCAATGCTTTTTAAATTCAATTTATCAAGACAAAGAAACAGATATTCAATCCAATGTAAATTAATTCAATGTTTTTTTGAAACTAACCTCAATGGTCTGTAAGTGAAAAATCATTATTAAATTGCAATGCTTCCATAGGATGATCAATAGGTTCCTAAGTTAAAAGATCACATTACAATATTTACATATTACAATAGTTATTTGGAAAAAAATTTATGTTAAATCACGTAACACTAACCATTAGCATTTCAGTGAAATTCAATTCAGGAACTTGTGCCTAAGGTTCTGGAGGTGTTGAGCACATAGTTATCAAATCGTGATTCGAATCGTGAATCGCTAAGCGCAATTATGAATCGTGAATTGTGAATCATATCGAATCGTAAAATTCACGACTATAATAAAAAATATCATAGATATGTTATATAACATATATAACATACTTGATTCTATTGGTTTAACTCATAAATAAGTCATAAAACAAATGCAATTTATAACAAACAAATAAAACAAAAGACTTATCATAAGTCATACATAACATAAGTCATAACACATCTATGTAAGTAATCAAACCAAGATTAAAAAAACTCAAAGACTAGTGGTCCTTCTATTCTATTCATCAAGAGACTCAATATCATCACTATCATTACTTTTGTCATCATCCAACATAACCATCCTTTCCTCCTCTTCCTCTTCGATATCACCATGATCTCCAAGGTCTTACTCAACATTATCATCTTGTATTTGAATGCTTTTTCCTTTGTCCTTATTTTCCGCATTAAGATTCTGAGGACCTAAATTTTTAATATAGTATAATGTGAGTAAATGAAAACAAATTAAAAATTCTAAGACAAGTTTATATATTGTGATTTATAAATAAAATTTACCTCTCTTTCTCTTTTTAGATGATGAACCACCTTCATCAATACCAAAACACTCTTGGGCATCCATCCAAGAGTTCCCTTCCATAAGACAAGACTCTTCTTGTTCAATAATCCATTCATCATCAGATTCAAGATCCGATAAATAAATAGGATCATATGTATCTCCCTTAGCCTCCCTTTGCTTTTGTCTAGTCTCTAATTACAAATTGTATTTGACAAATACAAGAGCATCCAATCTTTGTTGTTCTAGCCAATTCCTTCTCTTGGAGTGAACATGATCAAAGACACTTCAATTCCTTTCGCATCTCATAGCACTACAAGTGAGGCTTAGTATACGAATGGTAAGTGATTGCAACTATTTGCACTCTTCTCCATAACTATTCCACCACAAAGCTAGCATCAAAATTAAAATAAACATGTGTTAAATGTTAATTACTCATTCAAATACATGTTTATAAATGAAATGAAGTAATTATTATACATTACCAGGTTGCTTTTTATCTCTAGTTGCAACCGCTAAGCTATATCTAAAAAGTCCTTCTACCTTGTCAAATTTTTCAATTTAAAAATCAATCTTAACTCTTGTCTCAATATCAGGACACATCTTGTCCAACACTTTGTACAATCCAATCTTCACCTCAAGATCCGCATTAAAGTTTGCATCATAATGAAACCTATAAGGTTATAAAGAAAGATAAAAATTGTCATTAAATGCTATATAGAAATATAATTGATCATTTTTCATAAGAAGACTTACTTAGGATTAAGGAAATATGTCACCGCATGAAGAGGCCTATGAAGTCGATAGTCCTAATATTTGCCAATGATCTCCCATACTTTCTTATATCTACTTTCTACATGATTGAAATTTTTTGCAATTTGTTCTTTTGCGCTATCCATAGCCTCATAGATATATCCCAAAGCCGATTTTGAATCTCCATCTACAAGTCTAAGAACTTTTACAAGGAGAGATACACAATTCAAGCAATACTTTATAGATTTCCAAAATCTTGAATCAGTTAAAATAATATCTTCTACAACTTTGGCTTCATCCTTAGAAACATAGGCACTCTTAGCCCATTTTTCTTATGCAAACATGAATCGAAGGGCAATCTTTTGGTTTAAAATAGACTTCATTGTCAAATATGATGTAGCAAATCTTGCTATTGCTGACCTAGCTAATTCCATACTATTAGAATAGGTTCTATACAAGTTGAGTACCCAAGTATGCCTATAAATGTAAGTAGCAATGTGTTTTGCCTTTCTAATGGTATTACGGAATACCGTTAACCATCCAATGTCTTCAAGAATCAAATCAAGACAATGGGCTGCACAAGGTGACCAAAAAAGTTATTTTCTTTTTTCTATCAATTTGGTACTGGTAGATGCTAAAGCTGAAGCACTATCAGTCGCTACTTGAACTACATTTTCCTCCCCAATTTCATCTTTCATTTCATCAAGCAATTCAAACATCTTTCCTCTATCTTTAATCAAATTGCTAGTATCAACAGATTTTATAAAAACAGTCCCTCTAGGACTATTAACCAGAAAATTAGTAAGGGATCTACCCTTTCCATCATTCCATCCATCTGATATCAATGTACAACCAATTTTTTTCCATTCCATCTTATATTTTTCCAAATTAGCATTCACTTGATCAACTTCTTTTTTCAAATATAACACCGTCACTTCATGATAAGTTGAAGGCTTTAATCCTCTACCATATTCACTAATAGATTTAACCATATTAATAAAATTGGGACTATTGACCAAATTAAATGGCAATGCATTGTCATATATGCATCTATAAATATCCCTAACAACCAAGTCCCTATCTTTAATCATTGTATTCATAGTTTGTTGTTTTATATTAAAGCCACTCCCCCCTTTTCCTTTTGTTACAAAGGCATCCATAGGCCTTTTTTTATGTGACTCATCATGCTCTATATTTCCTCTATCATCAAAACACTCATCAATATCATCTCCTTTATTCATATCTTTCAACAATTTTTTAAACAAATTATTTACCTCTTCCGGCACTAGTTGGCAGGGAGCAACTTCTTTATGTGTTCCGGCAAGATGATGCTTCATCCTATAAGCTCCTCCCTGAAAGTAATGGTTGGAACCCAAGAGGGGGGGTGAATTGGGTTTTATAAATTTTTCACAAAATTTTATTGGAAGTTAAAATGATTTTCTGTAAAAGTACAATGTTTAGGATAATAAATACAACACAGAAAATTAATGTGCTATCAAGATGAATAATTATGAGGAGCAAGGAAATAAAGAATAGATAACAATAAGCACAAATAAAGGAGGAAGGGATAGAGAGAGCAAACTCAGAGATTTATACTGGTTCGGCTAATCCAAGCCTACATCTAGTCCTCAATAGACCACTTGAGTATTTCCACTATAATTGCAAGTTTAATCCGGGTACTTGCAAAACACTACAACCATGCAAATTCGATCCGGGTATTTGCGAAACCACAATGGAGAATTTATGAATCCGGGCTCCTCCTCAACCCAAAGCAAGTTCTTCCAACACTGGTACTTGCGAACCTCAACTCGGAATAATCTATGTGTTGATCAAAATCAACAATACAAAGAAACTCTTTCTAAAGAGTAGATGAATACAAATGAAGCTCTAATAACTCTAATGATAGAGAATATGCATGATTTGGCTCAAGAATGCTTTCCTTTCTCTCAAAGATGATAGAAGAAGTTAATATCACATTGTAGGACTTTGTTCTAGCTCAAAATCGTGTATCTAAGGTCATATATATAAGATTTTACAAAACTAGCCGTTACAGCACTTATAGTGCAGTCCAGGTGTCTATTGGTCGACCAGTGGGGGTCACCTGGTCGACCACCCACTGACAGTAGCAAAATATAGCATTTTCAGGACAACTGGTCGACCAGTCTGAAGCTGCCTGGTCGACCACCGGCTGGCAGTAGTGAAATACAGATTTTGAGCTTTCTTTAAAAATTCATAACTCTCTCATTTGAATTTCGTTTTAAACAAATAATATATCATTGGAAAGCTCTTGGAGTCTAGTTTCAAATGAACTAAGTTTTACTCATAAATTATTTTTCGTTTAAAAGATATAATCAAAATACTGACTATAGGTCAGAACAGAATAATTTTTAAGTACAGTAAAATCAACTTTCAGTTTTTCAAACTATATTTTAAATAGTCATATATTTCTCATTTGGACTCTATTTTGAATAAATAATATACCGTTGGAAAGATCTTTGAGTATACTATCAAATGAGATTAAGATACTTGAAAAACTGATTTTTCATTTATGAGATATGATATAAGGAGTGACCAAAGGTCAAAAACTAACTTTTGTAAAATTTCATATCTCACTATCTTTTTGTTCAAAATACTTGAGCCAATGTATGCAAATCTAAATCATTGAGTTGCACAAGTATACTAGCCTATATAAAATATACCTAATGTAAACACATAGGCTATCTTGATGCATGCAAGCTTCCAAGACTTCAAATCTTCTAATTCTTCATTTCTTGGAGCTTTGTTTTTGTATGTTGCTTTCCTTGAGTGAGGCATGATGTTACTTTTCCTTGTTCTTCAATCCAATGCTCACTCTTCTTGTTTTGAACCAACCTATAAAATATATCTTACTTATAAACCAAATGGTTAGTTCAATTCATGATAAATAGCATGATTAATGTATAAGACATTACACATTAAATAACATAGTCATGCTTAAATACTTGTAGCATGTATATAATAATTAACCTTTATATATATCAATGCTACATTTCAAATACATTTGTCATCATCAAAACTTATGACATAAAGCCTTAGGGTCAACACTCCCCACATCACTTTAGGACAATAGTTACATTTAACATGTAACCTTGTTTCAAAAGACTTGCAATGGTCCCATATAATATCTTTTTTCACTTTTCTTTTTGGAGCCATTGGAAGAAAAAGAACTAGAAAATATTTTGTGCAAAAAAAATTGAAAGAAGTTGAACTGTTGAAGAAGGTTAAAGAATGAGGATTGAGGAATGTATGTGTGGCTGGCGATAGAAAGATTTGAAAGAGCTTGAAGGTTGAAGAATGTGTGGCTAGCGGCAGAGTACAAAAGAGAGGTTGAAGATTGAAGAATGAGGACTAGTCACTACACTAGAGCTACTAGACGTTATATTGCTGAGTGTTGTCCTGATTGATATTTTCTGATACACAAAATAAGTATAATATATTTTCTCTTCTTATTTATGCAATCTGAAATCTGATTGCTTACTTTTTCCTAGAATTACTTGATTGGTGTATATCTTGATGGTATCTTTTTTTTGATTCACTAAAGTATGTTCTTATTTTTTGCTGATTGAATCAAATGACTTAGTCTACAGACCTAGAGTCAACTAAACCACTGCAGCTTCGACAGGCCCAACCTAAACTTTCTTTTAAAACTTTGAAACCTATATGTTATTGACTATTGAGCAGGCCCAGCCAGCTGTAGCTCTAAAATTAAAAAAAAAAAACAATAGAAGGCAACTCACGGACTTTGTCTTCTCAAGTGTGATGGGTCACGAAGAACCTGACTTCATGACCCGTCGCACTAGAAACGCCTGAATCACAGAAATGCTGCAATTCACCAGTTCCGGCGTGAATCACATGATTCTGGCTATTCGACCTGCGATTCAAACCCTAAATCGATTCACCTTACTGTTAGTATTGTTGGGATGGTGAATCGAGACGAATCGCACGAATAGAATCGTGAATCGTGCGATTTCTACAACTATGGTTGAACATGATACTCCAAGTTGTGATTCATTCTTCTAAATATACAAAGGTAAAATTAGATAGACAAAATGGTTTAAGGTTAAACAAATAAAGACACATTTAATTACTCTAGTCGATGTTACTCTTTTCTTTTTCTTTCACAGATCCTCAACACAACTCTTAAAGTGTCTCTTATTTTTTGCACCATCTCTCTACTTGAATCTCGTTACTTGTGGTATGCACTCAGGTGTAGGGACGGTGGTGGCATTGAGATCTGTATCTGAATCCTTTTTTGTCGAATGAAGCTCAGCAATTTGCTTATGCATTCTGGACAAAAAGTTCCACATCAATCAGGATCCTTCCACCGACTTACATGCTTCAGCTGCTATACTTTAATTGTTGACTGAGATCCCAGAACCATCAATGCCTAAGGTCCTCCTTTATCTCTCTCTCGATAACATCATGTACCACACCAGCTCTTATTTTGTTCGTAGATATAATGTACTGGTAACATATACTTGCTTTTTCTCTTTCTAACATCCTTGCACATCAAATTAAACACATTCATCTTGCAGTGTACAACAAATTCACGTTTATCTAATGGTGCCAATATAAGCTCACAAACTGATGGAAGTACTAAAATAATTAGACATTTTCTATAGCAGAAATACATGAAGTTGTATACAAATATATAGAAAACTATAGCCTGCAAAGCCTGCTTCTTTTCAGAAGTCGTTTTTCAGTTGCTAATAATAATAAGTCACTCAACCAATTAAAGAGGAATTAAGAAGAGAGGAGGGAAAAGAAGTGTAAAGATGGGCTCATAGAGAGATTACCTGCGGAGATGCTGATGATGAGATCAGAGGCAACAGAGGACGGGACGAGAGTAGAATGCACAGCGAGGTGGGACTCGATGAGGATGGGACTAAATAAGAGAAAACCCAAGGGGAAGTCGTAAAACTTGAGATTGAAGAAGGTATAGTCACGAAGTTTAGCGATGTGGAGTGTGTAGGTCACAACATCAAAGGGTGTGGTTACTCTTGCCAGTGTGATCTTAGACCGAGCGAACCAGAAGCCCTAATCATTCAGTTGTTACTGGCTTTCTTTTTGTTTATTTTTTAGTATGGATTATTTTTTCTGCTTAATAAAGAATAATTATTCAACTTGAGATTCGACTTCGACCCCTTGATATAGGCCATGTGGTATTCATCGTGGGCTACTAGCCTGCTAACCATCCATCTCATAATAGTACCCCAAAAAAAAAAACACCATACGAGCTACAATTTTATTTATAAAATTATATTATCTTCTCCAAAAAAACAAATAAATAAAATAAAATTATATTATCTCTTTTAAAATTTATTAAATTATATTTAACATAAAAAAATCAGTTGATTTTTTATTTTCATATAAAGTTTCATTATAAAAAATTGAATTCTCAATCATTAAATTAAATTCAAGATTTATATAACATATTTTTTAATGGTCACACGTAATTTCACAACACATCAAATGGTTGAATAGAGCTCGAAACTTCAAGTTCTTTATACATTTAGTCTTATATATGTGTGAGTTACGAAACTATTTTAATTTATTTTTAAAAATACACTTTAATCTTATAAATTTGAGATAAATTTTCGTCTTAAATTTTTAAATATCAATTTTATCTAACATATTTATAAAAACTCTTAACGTCTTCCTAATACAAACTTTAATACTTTATTTAAATAATTTATTAAACATATGCTCATTAAAAAATATATAAATATTAATATTATATTACCAATAACTTAATATCTCAAGTTGCATTCATGCGCAACGACCATATTCTACCAATCCAACTTCTCTTCCTATTGTTTCTCTTGGATTTCTTTCCTTTTACCTTAGATTGTAGGCTTTTTGTGCTTCTGTTATATTTATATAATTAATTGTTAAACATTGCTTCTCCAGTCATCAATAATATTTTCTTTCAAGGTAATATATATTTATATATATATCTTCTTCGAAGGTATTTTCAATCTTTTATATATGTATATTACCGTAAAAGAAAATATTATTGATGACTGGAGAAGCAATATTTAACTATTA
Organism: Biancaea sappan; assembly: GCA_037074585.1. Classification (NCBI taxonomy): domain Eukaryota; kingdom Viridiplantae; phylum Streptophyta; class Magnoliopsida; order Fabales; family Fabaceae; genus Biancaea; species Biancaea sappan. Next base: position 46,525,524 of record CM073496.1, on the reverse strand, counting down.
ATTATTAATTATATTATGTGATGCGCATGGAGATATAAATATTCGATGGGGAAATTTTATGGACTTTTTTTTTTCAATTAAATGCAAATTAAATTTGTACAGCTAGAAGTGTGATATTTTAAAAAGGCATGACTAAGGGATCGATATCTCCGAAGGTAGGGCAAGATCTACATATATGATCCTACCATCATTTTTTAAATATATTCAATGAACAATAAAAAGAGTGATATGTTGGTTCATTGACCTCACATAACTCGATGGTCATGAATAAACAAACAAACTGCAAGTGTGGGAGAGTACCTGTACATCACCTTTACACTTTATGGTTCCCATTAACTGGGCCACACACTTCCAAATTTACATGCATGCAAGGATCAAATCCAAGACAACAGAAACAGTTAGACTACAAGAAGGCAAGAAATAACAAAAAGGTGACTTTAAAGATCCGGGGAAGCAAGGCCTAATTGGCGAAGGTGATGATGCATGTCCTCGGGATGATCGTCGAGCTTAGGGCGCTCAGGCTGCACCCAGCGTCCATCATTGTTCCGGATCATGCCCTTATTCTCGTCCTGCCTCCAGTAAGGTGGCACCATGTAATGATCTTTCAAGAAGTCGCATGCCTTGTTCACCAGCGCTGGGTCCCTCCCACTCTCTAGCACAAATCTATGCCCTCTTCCATGGTATCTGCACACACACACACACATATTTATCCCTCATCAATCCTTCATTTTCTATATATGTCCACTGTTTATATATAATTAGAATCGTTAATTAATAAACTGCATCTAACTTCTCGCGCACATTGAACATGTAACAACCATATATATCACTTCTTTATTTTATAACTGTTGTTTTTGTTTTAGATTCAAACTCTTGGTAATGAGCTGTCTCTGTAGATTGCACAGTGGATACGTGATCTTAATTAATAATTTAATATGATATAAATATCTAAGTTAGTAGCTTTCTCTCTTTAGCGATGACATACATTTCTCTGATGTGGACCTCCAAACAGATTCTTTATTTATTTTTAATTCCTTTCATTTTCATCAATCTCACTACATCAAGTCTCCGCCTTATTTGATTATTTGCTCCGTAGCTTCATTTTCCAGGCAACCCACCAACAACCAAAAAAATAAAAATAAAAACTGGTATCATAATATATATATATATATATATATATATATATATATATAGCCATATCTAAAACTAACAAAAACTTTGTCCACACTAGGGAGTTAATTTGTTACCTAATTCATCAGCAAAGTAAAAATCAAGGAAAGAGGGCATGAAAATAGTTGATTGAATACTAACCCGTCAAGCAAATGCAAGAGAGCCTCCAAGTTGTGAGTACAAACAGGGTCAGCATTGGGCTTCAAAAACGGGGAGTTCTGATGATCCAACTTCAACTCCACCCCAACATGCGAATAACTCCACGGCAGCGCCTCCGCCAGCTTCATCAACATCGGCGGCATGTCCTCGTTGAACAAGAAGCCAGGCGACTTAGGCACCATATCGTGTACATTAACCACCCTCAGCACCTTCACCCCCAACCACTCCAACCTCTCCTTGAACCTCACGTTCCCCACTCTCGGACCCGAGAACGAAAACGCCGAAACCGGCACTGCTCTGCCATCATTCAACACACTCACCCCTGTTTCCACTATGTCGTAAGCGCTCAATATCGCCAACGCGCTCCCCAAGCTGTGCCCTGTGATCGTTATGCTCGTCTCCTCGTTTTTGTAAATCTCCAACAACCGTTTCACCTCCGTTAAGATCTGCTCCCTCGCCGAGTATTTGCAGAACCGGCACGTCTCGTCCTTCTCGGTATAAAGATCCACGAACCCGGACTCCACCTTGACGGATTGGTCCGGACAGGGGATGTTGTTGGAGGAGATGGGTTTCAGAAAGTCCATTAAGTCCGCGATCCACTCCAATCGGGTCACTGTTCCTCTCCACGCGATTGTGATGTCCCTGCGGCCTAGTCGTTTGGTGGTGTGGTCATTTGAAACGGCGACGTATCCGGCCCAGTTGGCGTTCTTGCTCCAAATTTTAGGCCACCGTGACTTCTTGAAGAAATTGGGGAGGTTGATGTTGGCGGTGGCGTAGAGGTAGCGCGTGACGTCGTACCCGGCGTCGGTCATGCCCAGGCCCTCGAAGAATTTCCGGCGCGTGAATCGGCAGCTCCCGCAGTACTTGGAGAAGGGGTCGTAGTCGAATGCGTCGTAGCAGGCTTGAGCCATTTCGCCGTAGCGAATCAGTTCTGAGCGCATAATTGGGTCCATTGGGTCGAGAAGCCCAGCCCAGTCGCTTTCTCCGTGGATTTCGCGCCAAACATCTGCTAATCCTGCATTTGGCTCTTTCGGATGTACGTCGTCGTCTTCTTCTTCTTCGTCTGGTCGTACTTGTTCTCTTTCCAGATCGGTGATCAGCGATGACAAGGACGAGTTGGTTTCGAACACGACCCTGCCTCTTGTGGGTTTTCTTGTGCTTGAGTGCCCTGCGGCTAAACACAGAGACTTGTGATGGGTGAGACATGAATATTGTGGTGAGAATTTGTTATAGGAGGGGAAGTTAGCCTCGAGTTGGGGCTTCGACATTAGAATGGCCATGCTTGATGAGATTGAAGCAGCCATTGGAGATTTGGGGGCTAAGCTTCAATTATCTGTTAGTGGAAATGGCCAAACTCAGGGAGTGTATATATATATATATATACCCCAGGAAATTAAAAGGTTTATGAGTTGCACATATCTCACGTGGGATATTTTATAATCAAATAACATACATTATATTTGACTGTTCAATGGAACTATTCATCGAAAAAAAAATGATAATTAGTTTCAAGAAAGTTCCCAGTCCGCTGGTTGTCTGTCTCTATCTAGGATGATCAAATAATGTGTGTATTGCCAGAGTGTATAATAAACGATTTAAAGTTAATTATATTTATTGATATTCTATGTATAAAGATATCTTCTTTAAATTTGAGCGATCTATTATAATCGCACAAAAAATAAGCTTATCTGTCCTTTGCTGTAGAAGAAAATGATTCTGCGGATTTTCCTATCCAATACAAAATAAGTATACATAGTAGCGTGACCACGAGCTGTACAAGAAATGGATTTATATAATGTTTGTTTCACATGCATAATTTACAGCATCCCAAGAAGATAACAATTTGGAATATCTGATAATATGATATGCAGTAGCCTTGATGTCTTAAAAGAATAATATATAAAGATGGGATTTGAATCTCCTCCAGCGCTCAAAAGAATTTTGGGCGCTGGAGGGTTAAAAAAAATAAAAAAAATGAAAGTCATTGAATGACAGGTGCATTGCACGGACTTTTATATATATATATATTTTATATTGATAACGTAATGATTTCCTTGCCTGCCTGGCAATTTCATCTTGCCTTGCTATTATATATATGCAGGCGTTTAATTGAGCAACCTTAATTAATACCTATTTTGGGTTACCAGATAACGAGAACATGTGTTCAACCTCTGATAGTTTGCCATTTGAAAGTTTTGGGTCATTTTCTAACACTAGGGGGAAAATAACCTTTGATAATAACTACTAAACTTTCGCAGGTACAGTATTTAAAGTTTTTTTACTTTATGAGAACAATTCTACGCCGCAACCTCTGATAGTTTGCCGTTTGAAAGTTCTTGGTCATTTTCTAGCACTAGGGGGAAAATAACCTTTGATAATAACTGCTCAACTTTCGCAGGTATATTATTTGAAGTTTTTACTTTATAAGAATAATTCTACACTTCTCTGACATTTAATTATCTGAAAATGTTAAAAAAGAATTATTAACACATTTCACTTTTTATTAAAAAATAATTTATTACTGTAAGATTTGGCTAATCTAGTAAAAACATAAATTGCGGCAGCGATGGTGATAATTGATAATAAGAATACAACCAATAATGCCTTCCATGTTGAGCAAATTTCTCCAACCCAACTTTATTTAATCACAATAATAACATCTATTTAAACTTCATAAGCAATAGTACTAGTTTAAATGAAAATAACTTAAATATATGTTTTTATATTTTTGTTATCATTTTTTTAATTAAAATATAAGAAGCGTGTAATTTCTAAAAAATAATTATATATTTTTTACAATTCACCATTATATAATTAATCTATTTAAATAACCTTTTACCTGTGTTTTAATTTTTATAAAAAAGTGAATAGCCCTTATATAATAAGCTATATATAAGTCTTGTGACGATTTAAATATCAAAGATGTTAAATTTAACAAAGTTTTATCTTTTTACACATAATAAACTTTAAAAGAACTAGTACTTATTATATCAAGTGAAATATATTTTTAATAAAAAAATCAAATAAATTATCACATCATTCCATAAAATTTCAACTGTATGCTTCTGTGCATGTTGGTTAACATTTAAGTACATGAGTTGATATCAATTTTATTTAGTCTACTTTTTAGAATATTATGAGTAACACAATGACTAAATTTACCGTAGTATTGTGAAAGATCAATACAATGATTTATTAATGATGGTAATAAATTTTTAGTAATTAACAAAGTGACAATTGTATGCGCCATGCACACATTTTCTTCAATCCTTTCAGAAGAAAAAAAACATATACTTTTCTTCTAATTTGTTTACAACTACACAATTCTTTTGGAGGAAAAACCTGACTTAAAATGTTTATTATTATTATTATTGTTTTATCACAAATGAGAGACAAAAACTTGAAAAGAAAAAAAGAAAAAGAGGCGTGGAAATAATTGAATTCACAACTATTAAAATACTTTAAAACTTATGTTTAAAAGAATGACCACTTGAGTTGATAAAAATTATTGGACAGCTTAATGTGCTTGTTGATCATGTGACACGCTCACTCCATATATGGCGATTGGCTTGTCCTTTGATTATGAACGATTATAATTCAACCTTTTACACAAAATGGCATGATCTGTCCCTTTTTATTTGTTTCTTCTTGGCGACAACCTTTTACATAAATAATTATCCATATCATGAAAATCTTTAAATGCATTTTAACACTTACTGATAAGTTTGGATGCCGTTAACTAACATAAAGTGATAAATATATATATATAAATACATAAATGTTCAACTTGTCAATGTCGAGCTGCATAATCTAATATTATTTTAGGAAGATTAGGTAATTGGCAATCTCAATGAAGATTATTTTAAAACCTAAAAGCAAAAAAGCAAAAAAAAAAACGCATCATCCGGATTGTCATGGCAATGGGTACCCGAATTCGGGGATCCCCGCATTCAGGGCTCCGTTGGCGGGAAATTTTTTCTTGTGGGGACGGAGACGGGGAAAAATTCAAAATAAATTTAATAAAAAATAAAATCATAATCTCATTCCCCCAAAATTGATTATTTTGTTAGTCTTGCATACATGAGTGCTAAATTTTTCTAATTGTTCTCCAACCTAGAAGAGAAAAGAGAAGATTTTTTTATTAAAATATGTACTATTGATTTTTTTTTTTTACATTTTAAATTTTTTTAAATAACCCCGTGGGGTCCCCGCGGGAAATGGGGATGGGGAAGATTTTTTCTCCCCGGTAGGGATCGGGGGCGAGTACGGGAGTAGATTTTGGGGGCGGGGACAGGGACGGGGGAGGCACAACCCGCCCCCGCCCTGCCCCATTGCCATCCCTATTCATCTTCAAATGATCTCAGTCCTATTCAATTTGCGTTTAAGAAGAATATTGGGCCACATGACTAACTCAATCAATTATTCTTTTTAAAAAAAATCAAAAGAGACACATGATTTAAAACAGATAAAAAAAAAAAGAAGAAGAAAGAAAGAGATGAATTCATAACTATCAAAAATTCAAAATTTTATAAAACTCATATGATGGGAGAATACATACTTGAACTAAAGCTCTTGGACAATCAATTATTTTTCTGTTTATAGAGCTTAATGGCATATAGACTTAATAACCAAAAAAGGGTTTGATGCCATGATCTATTTTATGTTTGCTTAATGTTTATTTTAATTTAATGGTAATTATTTTTAAATTAATTACTTATTTAATCTTTAAATAACTACATTTATCTCAATTTAATCTTTAAAATTTTATCTTAATTAAAATTTTGAAATATTATATTTGTCTTAAATTAACTATTTTTTATGTTAAATTGACAAAGTCAATGTTGTTAAATCTTAACTTTTTATGATCAAAAGTTGACAAATTAAAAAATATATTGACACAAATATAATATTTTAAACACAAATTTGAGAAGTATAAATTTTGTATATAACTGTAATTTTTTTAAAGGTAAAAGTAATAATTTTATCACAAATATTTATTTTATTTAAAAAACAATATTCAACTCCCTAAAATTTTTAATACACAATATCAAAAAAAAAATTTATCTCATTTTTTATCAAACAAGTTAACTTTTTACACCATCAAAAAATTATACTTTTAGTCTCAACATGAAAGCAAATATAATTAAATTGGTGTTAAACTCTTATGTTAACAAATAATTATGTTTTCAATATAACAATATATACTGTGAACTTATCTTGTTTATTAAACAAACATATAATGTATAAAATGTTAATTTGGATAATAATAATTTGAATAATGCTGTGAGTAGTTTTTTAATATCTTATATAATTTAACAATTTTCTTAAAACATTAGTAAAAAATCTCAATCGCTGTCTGAAACACCAGGATTAAGACACAAACAGTATTTTTTTATAACAAATGAACATCTACTTGAATCTCTCTGTCCACTTCTCAACGACCAAACTGGCACTCGTCATATCTGTTTATATATATATATATATATAACACTAACATTCGTCATGGTTTGAACAAATGTTTTTCTCGACACCCTTTTGATGAGCCTGGGAACAAAGTATCAGACGACAAGGAATTATGTTTCTAAACAACAACTTCCTTATCGAACCCATATATGAAAAAAAAAAAAACTTCCTTATAAAACAAAAACGCCCATCAAACGGATCTGCAAGGACTTCTAATGGCTTCATAGATTAGGAATGGCAACTATACCAGGCAGGAGAAAGGAGTGCCTCACCCCCATCTTCGTCCCTAATTCCGGTCATGGGGAGAAATCATCCCTCATCCCCGTTTCCTGAGTTCACGTGAGTCCCTGCAGGGATTCTCGGAAAATGCAACAAAATTTTTGTAAATGTCGAAAAAAGAAAAGAAAAATGTAAGGGTAAATCTTTTTCACATGTTGCTTCTTGTTTTGGTCCCTTTGTTTTTCTAATGATATTCTTGTTGCAATGCTCAAGATATATTTTGCAAGAGTAAATCATTCAATTTTGACACATATAATCAACAATTTCAAATAATAAGCCATGAGTGGAATCAAATCAAAGCAAAACACATATTAAATTGAAGACCAAGCAAAACATAAATTTATACTGAAAACTAACTAAAATTAGATTGAAGACCAAGCAAAAGAAAACATATCAAGCAAACAATTCCTTCAAGATTATCGTCAAAGAAATGGCCATAGAATGATGGTGAGGTAGAGTTGTAGAGGGAGATGATGGCCTAGGAATGACAACGGGACAGGGTACGAGCGAAAAGTACCTCCATGCTCCTCGTCCCGGCCCCTAATATCTTCCCTCGTCCTTGCCGCCGATTCCCGCTGAGAAGAAAATTTGTTTCTCATCATTCTTCTCGACTCCTCATAGGTCCCTAGCCAATTGAATAAATAATTTTTAAAAACATAAAAAAATCAAAATTAAAAAAAATCAACTTGATTCATAACACAGACAACGAAAAAAATATAGTAGAAGGAGAGGGAGAGGGAGACAATGGTGAGAGACGAGACAGACATGGAATAAGTTGGAGATGAGAATTATGAATTTTGAGATGGAACTGAGATGAAAGGCAAATGGATGAAGATTGGCTGACGGCGAGATGAAGATGGAGATGACAAAGATTGAGAAGCACAATGGATATTAGAGATGAGTTTAGGGGTCTCGCAAGATAAAGACGATGGTGAGACAAAGACAAAGACATTGGTAGGATAAAGACAGAGACAAAGATGATGAGGAGATAGAGATAGAGACGACGACAAGACAGAGACAAAGACGAATATGAAGACAATGGCGACGAGAGAGATTCAACGCCATGAGCACGATTGCACAAATTGCAATGTTGATGGTGACCGAGTGAATGTGATTTGGGATTGGAAAATTAAGGAAATGAGGATTAGGGTTAAGGTTTTTTTAATTATTAAAATAATTTAATTATAAAATTATTAAAACATCCTTATATAAATATTATATATTCATATATTTAAGGGTATTTTAGTAATTTTAATAAATTTACTAAAATGACATTCGAACGGTGATCCTGCCAGATAAAGAATGTGATTCTTGTCCTCATAGAAATAAAATATTTTATCACAAGACCCAAAAGTAGAGATCTCTAAATTCTCCTCCCCACTGCCATCCCTAAGATGGCTATAGGGGTTTAATGTCTGTCATGGTTGACAATGAGAGACAGAGACGAGATGAGAGACAACAAATCAATGATGACAACAAATCGAGCTTACTAACTGAGAGACAAGAGTGAGGAGCGAGGCAAAGGAAAATGACAACGAGAGGGGCTGAGCCATAGAGGATGATTGGTTGTTGGTGTTGAGTGGAGGTTGAGGGGTTGGTAGATGAAGAGTGACAGCGAGGCAAACCATAGAGGAGATAACAAGAGTTGATTAAGGCAAGATTGGAGGGGAGAGACAAGCTGATGATCGGAAGGGATAGTAAAAGTGAAATTGTGAAAGATTGAAACTCGAGAGAGAAAGAGACTTAACAAAAAAATGAGAGTGAGATGACAGATGAAGATGAAGAGTGAGGTGAGAATTTGAATTTCTTATTTTTAATTAAAATTATTTAAATTCTGAAATCACCAAACTATCCCTATATATATATATATATATATATTGAAAACATTTTAGTAATAAAATACGGATGGAGAATGTGATTCTAATTGCCAAACTCCATTCATAGAGAAAATTTTCTGGGTCCTGGTCCCCACAAAAAAAAAAATCGTAAATACGAGATCCCAAATGGGCAATTTCGCTCGGAGATCTCCGATTACAGGGAAGAGATTGCCATCCCTTAGATAATGGAGTTGTTCCCATTTTCAAATATAATTGCAGTTGTCGTCATAATTAATATAATTTATTTTTCATTAAAATAGAAAGTGGTACAAGTTAAATAAATGAAAACATTCACATGTGTATAATGTATATATCTATACCTTGATATTTATAACAATTTTTTTTGTAATTTATTTTATTAAATATATGATAATTGGGAAGTTTCTATTATTAAACAAATTATGAAAGGTCTTTATAAAAAAGATAAATAAATTAATAAATAGATTAAAACGACAAAAATCAACTGATAGATAAATTAATAAATAGATTAAAACGACAAAAATCAACTAAGTTACATAAATTTCATCAATAACGTGATTAGATTGGACTGAATTACTTGGAAAGTAAGTATACAAGTTCAATATTTTAACAAATCAGTTGATTCCATCTGACTTGATTTAGATGAAAAACAAAAACCTACGCTATTATTCTATTAATTACGTCATGCCTGTATGAGAAACCGAACCAAAAAAAAGTTGAATAGAGGAAAAGCACCAAAATGGCGCGAACTCTCCCGCGCTACTCTGTTATTATTTTACTTTTACCATCTCCATTTCCCTCTCCCTTCCTCCCCTCCTCCTCCACCCTCATCACACTCTCACTATGCAACACCACCACCCCCATCCCCAAATCTCCGCCACTCCCGCCGCCGCTTCCACTGTGAGTTCCGACTTCAAGCGCGGCAAGAAGCGCGGAAGCTACAATTGTGGTCGCTGTGGTCTCCCAAAGAAGGGCCATAACTGCCACGTCGAAAGCCCTATTCCTCCGTCTGCTACTACTCCCGCTGATTCGTCTGTGTCCTCCTTTTCTGCTATTACCGAACCCTCATCTTTCTCGGCAGTCCGTCAGGCGCCTTTCCGACAGCCTTATTCCTACCTCCGTCGGGCACTGTCGTTCGACGATGCCGATGACCGAACCGGCGGATTCGATCCGCCGGAACTGGATGATCGAGAGCCCGGAGATCCAGATTCTTCGGTTCTTGATTCTTGTGGGTTGCCGGTGAACATTCTATGGGACGTGTTACGGAGGTTGCCGCCGGCCGGGCTGTTGTCGGCGGCGAATGTGTGCAAGGGGTGGAGGGATACGGCAAGAAGGGTGTGGAGGGCCGCGGAAGAGCTGAGGCTTCTAGTTCCAGCAAGAGCTCAGGTCGGGTTTGTTGCATCGATGTTGCAGAAGTGTGCGAGTCTTGTGAGGCTCTCTCTTAGAATGGAAAGGTGTGGGCTTTAGTAGCTTCGCCGGGCATTCTCAGATCTGCAGTTCTATGCTACCGATTTGGTTATATTTAATTAAATGAATAAGGTTATAGAACATAATCTAAAACACTGAAACTTTATAGGGGAATTAGTGGTAAAAGATTGCAAGATGCAAGGGTTTTATAAATTACGAGATGGAAGTTTGATAGCAATAGTTAAGGTTCGATCTACAAACGGAAACCGGGACAAAATTCAAAGTTATATTATCTAACAAACGTTGGCAACGGAGAATGAATTAAGATTGAAAATGAGATTGAGACTGCTAGGCAGTTCCCTAGCACAGACCTATTACTGGATGATTTATTTGTAGTGTACCAAGTTTTAAGTTTATACCTATTTTGATTTTATAGTTCTAAAGTTTCATTACTGTTGCAGTGATGTCGATTCAACGATGTTGGCCTGCATTGCATTCGCATGTCCCAATCTGGAGTTTATGGAGATTTCAACATCTAATGCTGCAATCAATCGACTCAATGGGTATTGTTCCTGCTCTTATCCCTAATTTGAACTGTATTATTGTTTTCTGAGAAACTAGCTTTTCAGTTTTGAGAATCTGTGTATGCATTTGCGTAAGATATGTTTCTATTTAGCGTGAAGATATGATAATGTCAAGTTTAAGTGCTTTGCATTCGGAAATTCTTGTGTTAAAGTTCAATGACGAACTCATGTCAATTCAAATCCATATTTCTAACCTGTTAAAGTTCTGTTTTAAACGTGGAATTATTTTGGTATATCATTTATCATTGTGCGTCTTCCTATTTTATAACTTACAATTACCTGTCACATATAGTTATATTACCAGCGTTACCAGCAGATAGCTAACTTTTGTTCGTTTTGTCCGGAGGTGTTTATTTGTCTTTTAAAATTGTAACACAAACTAGATTGGATGTTCTGTTTTTGTGCTATTGGTTTCTTGTCTATGAGGCATCTTTACATTATTTTTGCTGATGTGGTTGTATTGGTTATACATCAGTGTATCACATATTTGAGTCTCAACATATATTAGAATTAAAATCAACATTCGTAATGAATATGCATTCGTATTATTTATTAAAAATTAATTTTAACACTACTTGTTAATTTATATTAGTAAATATTCAAACAGTTTATGTAATATGAACTTTTCGTACTTGTATCCCGAACTTTTAGTAAATCATCTTATCTACGTATAGGCATAATTGTTTTGTTTTTATTTTGATTATTTTTACATCGCTTCCAACCGCATAAAATTTGTTGCTTCGGGCCCATCATTTGTAGCATAAGCTGATAGCAGTATTATGTGTTGTGCAAGATAAACTAGAGAAAAGGCTTTACTTTGCTGACTAGATGGATCTATTCTTAATTTTGACATTGCAGAGATGAATTAGGTCGATTTGTTGCTGACAAACGAAGCCTAAAAAGCTTAAAAATGGAAGGTTGTTCTAATCTGGGGGGTTTTGTACTCTGTTCATCTAGTCTTACTACGATTTGGTTATCGGACCTATTATCTCTTTCTAAGATGGTGATTACTTTTCCTTTTCCTTTAATTATGTAAGGCATGATCAGTCTAACTTGATTGTACGCTCTCCTAGTTGTTACATGCAGAGTTGACTCTTTACTTACTAACTGATGCCTTGATGCTCCAGGTATTCAACTGTCCTCAATTGAGAGAAATTTCCTTGGAATTTTCTCGTCAAGGAATTGATGGTACGGATCTTGTCACTATGGTTGATGTTTTGGGAAGAAGTTGCCCGAAGTTGCAAAATATACATATAGCTTCAGTGCGGCTTTCTCATGCTGCTGTGCTAGCTCTTACTGCTGCTCAGTTGAGGTTTTTCAAAGTCCTAACTTGGAAGCATTTTTTTTTGTTAAAAACTAAGTTCTCATTGTAAATATCCTGTCAAATTAAAGTTCCTTAAGTACAAGTTTATTTTCTGCATTGATTTGGACTTTCTTAAATACTTCATCTTCTGTCGGTTCTTTGACATAAATCACTTTGGTGTTAAATTACAACCTGCAATGAAAAATGAAAGTTTCATATAATTAGCTTCTACTTAATATTGAAGGTTTTATTTGTCCAAAGCCACATTTAAATTTAGATAAACCTTTGGTATTTGTGGTGACAAGCTCGTACAAGCAATATGCTGTTCGCATTTAATGTGTTCTACAATATTACACACTCTTTAAGTGGGTAAAAGGTAGCAACATGCAAGATCTACTGAACTAGCTTGATGAAGTTTGTTTCAATGATTCATAATTCAGGGGGCTGCGAATGCTTTCACTCGTTCTTGGATCTGAAATAACCGATGCTTCTGTTGCTGCAATTACCTCCAGTTATCCAAATCTAGAATTGCTTGATCTCAGTGGGTATGTTTCTGGAAAGTGTAATCACCTTGGAGACAATTATTAGCAACTCATGCAATCCATAAAATTGAGGGAAAGTCTGATATGAACATGGGTGGTTTAAAAAATTATTTTTATTTGCCTTTGTCTATCTTGTTTATAAGTTATGTTCGACGGTTTACTTTTGTTACAGATCTAGCATCAGTGATAGTGGCCTCGGAATGATCTGCAATGTCCTCCCTGAAACATTGACAAGACTCCTCCTTGCTCTTTGCCCTAATGTGACTTCAAGTAATCACTCTTTTTATATATTCATATGCTTCATAAACTTTCATATTTGCTCACTTTTCTACCTGCTAATCTCCTGCCTTACGTTTTTCAGGTGGCATACAATTTGCTACAGCTCAATTGCCGCGTCTGGAACTCATGGACTGTGGCATGACCATATGTGATCCTTATTCCCAAAATCCAACTACTGAAGAAAACAACTGTGATTTACCAAAAACATCTAGTACTAATTTGCCCCTTGTGAATCAAAAGTTAATTATCAAACACAGTCGTTTGAAGAAACTCAGTTTATGGGGTTGTTCTGGATTAGATGTGAGTTCCATCACTCTGAAGTTTACCGCATATTTTTGCTCCAGCTTCTAATCTTAGTTACATTTTTCAATTGATTTACAGGCACTGTATTTAAATTGCCCACAACTCAATGATCTGAATTTAAATTCTTGTACAAATTTGCACCCAGGTAGTCAATTCATTTCGCCGTTCTTCAGCTATGTAACAGATAAAAATCAAAGGCAATTATTTTCTGGATATTTTAAAATGTAATACTATAAAAATTTGGTTATATTAACTTTTCAGAGAGACTTGTGCTTCAATGCCCCAGTTTAGAAAATGTGCATGCATCAGGTTGTCAAGATATTTTAATTGGGGCTGTCCAAAGTCAGGTAATAAACCTGTTCTTCGGGAACTTCCTTTCATTGTTTCATCCTACATCTGAAGATGAAAAATTGCATACCATGAACAAAATCACAATAGTTCACGAATAAGGCATGTTTACTCGTTCAACAGAAAGCCCCAGGGGTTTTAAATAATCCATGTTTTGTAAGTTTTAACACCAAATATACTTATCAAATATTTTTCTTACAATATTTTTGCAGGTCTGCAATGCTTTTACTGCTACGGAAAGCCTATCGCCTAGTAAACGCCTACCTGATGGCTCCAAAAGGGTTCAGGTTCCTTATTTTCACAGTAGCGAGGTAAAGCTAAAAGTAATGTTATAGGGCATATATATATCTATTTTCCTCTGTACATATATATATATATAATTGGTACAGAACTCAATATAAAATTTTATTCTTGTTGCAGTCCCCTGATGATGAAAAAAAGCGACGGAGAATTGAAAGACGGCTTTGTAATGTGATTGTTGACTGACATTCCCTTTGGATTGATTCTCCTGTATACATGTGTAACATCGTGTTAGTAGTAATTTAATCTCCAGAGGCAGAATCCTTTTGGTACCTAACGGTTGAATTTCTAGTTCAGGCCTGGAATTAGTGCCCTATAATTATCTTTGTTGTGGCAGACAGATGTTCATGTCATTAAAGATAGCAGTCAGCTGTAAGGAACTTTAATGACTAGCTCAAATTCTAACGAAATAAATGATATCTTCTGAAGTTGTTCCTCTTCAAGTATTGTATCAGGTATTAAAACCCAAAGGAAAAAAAAAAAATTGAACAGAATGCAACCAGAGTTGCAGTTTAGTTGGTGAGTTGTTTTTTTTTTTTTAAATAATGAAATATATTATTACAATGTAAACATTTTTGAATTAATATAAATTTTTTAATGAGTTTAATTTCAATTAAAAAATAAAAAGTTTTTATGATTTAATAAAATTTCATGTTGAAGTGTTTAACATGAGTAATATATGAAAGAGAAATAAGAGGCATTGCCATTGAGTGGCTTGATGTGTTAAAAAATATCAACTAATATCTTAAATTGCCATCAATGGATTGAAAAAAAGAAAAAGATAGAATCAAGTCATCAACTCATTTCAATTAGTTTGAGGGTTAATAATTTAACTGTTCTAAATTTAGGTACTAAATTTTTAGTTAAACTGTAAGTGTAAAACAAATACTTGTAATTCTCGTTATTAGTTCTAGTTTCCATTTTTGCAGCTTTACATCTCGCGCTTAAAAACCTTGAAGGGTGGCTTAAATTCGATAATCATGGAAGGCTAGAATCTTGCTACTTCAGGTTGTTCAAGAAAAGAGGGGATGAAGATTTGAATTTTGAAGAAAGAAGAGGAGGAAAAAGAAAAATTAAATGAAATAAATAAAAAACATTCATTTTATGATGAAAAATTGAAAGTCATCGCCGTTGCCGGGGATCGAACCCGGGTCACCCGCGTGACAGGCGGGAATACTCACCACTATACTACAACGACTTGTTGATGAGTGGGCCATTTAATTATTTATTGAACTAATCAACGTAGAGTTCAACCTCGCTCAGGCATAAGTGAACCCATTGCCCCTACTTACGGAGGTGGTTCAATTAAATGGAAGCGTCATTCTCTTCAACAACGTCAAGAAGATACCAGTCATGTCCTTTAACAGGTCTCCTTCTCAATAATCCAACCTGATTTTATTGTTTTTGGTTCCAAACTTTTTCACTTACCGCATCATCTTTTTCATGATGAAGATCAATTTAGCATTCTCGCAAGTTCGATGTCCCCCCTTATGATCGTTTATTCCTCTCTCTTTATTATTTCAAATTTCAACTGCCAGTGAATTTCTATACACAATTGAACCAAGCGGCATAAATTAATATAGGCCTTGCCAAGCGAGTGAGATGGTTTCTGGAAACGGGTGATCCTTGGGTTACGATGCTGATATGGCACTGCATTGAGTTTACTTATCTAACAATTTCTTTTAGCTGCGTATTGCTCTTTGCACTGATGTACTTGCCGAAGAGTGTGCTTTGAAAATAACTTTTTGTGCTGAATTCTGGGTGTAAATTTTTTCTAATTGGCAGAGCCATTGCTCCTTAGAAGGGTTAATGCGCGTGAGTGGAGTACTTGTTTACTGTCTTTTGGGCGGCCTAAGAATTTTGTGCAACTGTCATTTGGGCAAAATGGCTGTCAGAGGAGGAAGGATGTTCACTTTAAGGTTCATATTTTTTTATCATGACTAAATTTCATTGGAGCGTTGACATAATGCTTTACCCATCTGTTTTGATGCCACATTTCCCCCTTTTACCATCTCAGGTTTTGTGTGGCCAAATGGATCAAAAGAGGGTTGTTCATGTTGTAGAGGGAAGGTATACCATCTTTTGTGTTTTTTTTTTTTGATATTCCTTCGTAGAGTATGAGTCAGAGTTCTTGGCATGGATATGTTAAAGAGTTCTAAGGGAAGCAGTATTTTTAACATTATTTGCAGTACTTAGAAGCAAATGATATTTATTATTTACCAGTAGAAACAATTGTGACTTAAATTCTTAGGTTTTTATTGATTTGATTATGTTTCTGCCATATGTTGTTTTACAGTGGTATTGATGAGGTGTATGATGCACTGGCTGAACGTCTTCTGCCTACAGCAGCAGCAGCATCAAACTCTAATCTTAAGTAAGTTCTAGCTTATAGAATCAGGGTAAACAGTGGTAAATTAGCTATGGTGACTACTGCAATTGCGCAGAATAAAAGCTTTCTTTACAGAATTATGTTTGTTTCCCTCACTACACAAGTATAGTATCATAAAATGCATGGGCTCCACCAATACCAAGTCCTATGTGCCAAATTTGGAGGTTGATACTTGGTTACTGTTTGATTCTGCAGAAGTATCGTAGCTTATGATGTATTACTTTTATCTTTATCATAGTTCTCATGATGTAGCGATTTTCTGTTTTGCTTGAGTGAAAAATAAAAATAGGATTTTGTTAAATGTTTTCTAGTTATGCCATTTATTGGGTGCTTTCCTGGTACAATTTATTTATTTTCATGTTGATATTATTTCGATGATGCCGCTCAGGTATTTGGTTGGTTTGGCTGGTCCTCCTGGTGCTGGAAAAAGCACACTAGCACATGAAGTAGTCAGACGTATTAACAAATTATGGCCAGAGAAAGCTTCTTCATTAGATTCTCAGGTCAAACCTCCTGATGTTGCTACAGTAATTCCCATGGATGGTTTTCACTTGTATCGTTCTGAACTAGATGCAATGGAGGTTAGCTTCCCTCTGGTGCTCTTCATTTTTTGCTATACTAATGAAAGTTTGTTGCTAGTTCATTGCATTACTGATCTATTGCTGATCAGTTGGAAAAAGCAATCAAAATACTTGAATATACAATTCTAAGGTGATAAGTTGCCATTTTCCCAATGAAGGTGCATCCGAGTGATTGCAATTTTTAATGTGTCATGAAGTTTAACTTATTAGTTTCTTCCCTTTAGATTGAATCAATGCTAATGAAGGAAGTTCGGAAGAGCCAATTCCAAATTATGCTTTAATTTATCACTTGGATGCTAGATTCCATATTTATTGATCACGGGTAATTGTAATTTTGATTGAATGCTGTTGCACAATAGGATCCAGAGGAAGCGCATGCCAGAAGGGGAGGTGAGCTACCTCTTTATTGATTACCAGTTTTAGATGTATTTTCAGAAAAGGCATTGATCTTTCATTGGTATATCAGCTCCATGGACATTCAATCCCTCACGCTTGCTTACGTGTCTCAAGAATTTAAGAAGTCAGGTAGGGTAATTAGTTTTAAAACTTACCGGTATTTTCTGCTGGTCTTAGAAACTTCAGAATTGGTTAATTTGGGCATGAATTTTTTTTAATCTTCTGAAGTTATGAGGATTGTGTTCTTGGTTCCATCTTGTTGAAAAGCTGGTAAGCGAGGGAGAACTGTAAGCATCTGTGCATTGACGTTGATGGAGTTCTTACCTGCCTTGTTCATAATGCATTTTGGTAAACAAATTTTTCAGGGATCAGTTTATGTACCATCGTTTGACCATGGTGTTGGGGACCCGGTGGAAGATGATACCTTTGTGAACCTTCAGTAAGTATCTTAACTTTAAGACATGATCTTGTCAGCAGTTTGGTAATTTATGGCACTTTGGCAGTGCTTTTAGATTGGAATCCAAATAAAAAAAATCAGCCTACATGTAATGGGATACGTTTTTGGAGAAATCAAGTGCTTGTTTGGATAAGCTGTTTTATCCCCTCTGAAGAAGGTTTTTTTTTTTTTTTTTTTGGGGGGGGGGGGGAGATTTCTAAAAGAAGGCACTTTTTCCTTTTGAGAAAATAAAATCCATGACCAAAAGAGTGCAAAACTGATGAATATTTACAGCTTACACTCAAAAGAAGGTAAACATGATTAATTAGGTCAGCTTTGAACCAACCAGATCAAACTTTAAAATGGACCTAACATTTGACTTTGTCATGATTTTTCGACTTCATCATCTTCAAAAATTCATCGGGCTATAGTACTACTGATGAGACTGACAGAAATGCAGTTAGCCACATTAGAAAAAATTGTGTCCAAGAATTGTTGGCTGAGTTCATTTTTTACTACTATGACAGAGTAAGCAATGGCTGCCAGTAATTTAGCTGTTTACTTTATAATTGGAAATATTGATATTGTAAAGTTGATGCCAATTTCAATCTAAAAACTCTTAAACTTTTATATTATTATTATTATTATTATTTGCAAGAGCTTTATCCATCTCTAAATTAGTGAAATGAAAGATTTTGAAATAGAACTGACTTATTTTGAATTTATTGATATGTAATTATTGAACACATTCTTTTATGTAGGCACAAAGTGGTTATTGTGGAAGGTAACTATTTGCTCTTGGAAGATGGCATCTGGAAGGAGTTATCATCTTTGTTTGACGAGAAGTGGTAATTACTGGTTTTATTGAGTCACATGTTTCTTCTTATAGCTTTCTTTTGGCCTTGGAAGTTGTATGTTGGCTTTCTTGTGAATTTTTTTGCTGTGGCTCTGTTTGAAGACATTCTGCTTATGTACATGTGCAGAATTGCAGATCTTAAGCAGTTGCCTGTGTCATGTCATTATGGTAGTTTTAAACAAGATTTTTGAGACCTAGGTAGATAAAGTTGACATTTATAGGAACCAGAAAACAATACTGAAATATCACTGTAATATGTAATGGAAAATGAAGGATTACAAGCAACCCTCTCCCTGAGCTAAGCTCCTACAGAATACAAAGGTATTCTGCCCACCCAAAAGCAGAGCAAATGCTCCACTACTCTGACAAAATATTCTCCTTACCTCCACTCACGCCCACCCCATCCTATATATAACTAACCTAACTTAATAAAATTCTTAATTTACCCCTTAACCTAATGGACCTCTTATGAAACCTATCAATAATGTCCCCTTAAAATCAGCCTTGTCCTCAAGGCTGAACTAAGTAAAGTTACATCAGCCCACTCCTTTCTTTCCACCACCTTCACACTGCTCCACCTCAAGTGCCAAAATCTCTGCTTGTCCTTCCTCTGCATCATCCCCCATAATAACCAGATTCAAAGCCTTCGTAGAACACTAATTTAGAGGGTGATACCTCTCTCCACAGCGAAAACAGAGACCTTTACCTCTCTCCACAGTGACAACAGAGACCTTTGGTTCGACAGTCCAATAGCTCTTGATATGAAAGGTGCTTTGTCCTTCCCACTCTCTCCGTCGATGGTCACTGGTCATGCTCCCTTGTTTGAGTCGAAGTAGTCTAGTTCGACGCCATGGCGTTCTTTGCAATTGAGAACGACGAAGATGCTGCAATATCCTTGGCGAATGAAGGAGATGATGCTAAAGCTATATTTGAGCCTTCCGATGTCATGCCACTTGAGGCCCCAGTGTTGGGCTTGTGTGGGCCAGACTGAGTCAAAATGGACTCAGTGGGTTTTTGGGTTAGACCCGACCTGAGGGAACGGTCCAATCCTGGTTGATTCACCCTTGCCCAAGCACAGACACTTCGGTCGACAGAGACACCCCCTCCAGCTCGTGTTCCATGTTGTGAGTGGCTACAATCGCACGAGCACGGTTCTCTGAATGGAACAACTGCACCTGTTGACGGTTATCCGGCCGCAACCCACCCATGAAGTATCCCACATAATGAGGTTTAGTTTGACGAGGCACTTGTGCAGATATCAACTCAAATGCTTCAATATAATCTTCCAAAGAACCTGATTGATGAAGAACTGATAATTGTTCAAATGGATTATCAGAAATAGTTCCACTGTATTGCAACAAGAGGGCTTGCTTGAACTTCTTCCATGTCAAGTGTTCTTCACTATCGTTGAGTAGTGTGAACCAATGGATGGAAGCATCCTCCATACAGAGACGAGACAGCTTAACTTTAAGTTCATTGGGAGTGTTTTGGAATTCAAAATATGCTTCTGCCCTTTGAATCCAGCCCATGGGATCTGTCTCCAGGAACCCAGGGAGCTCAACCTTCTTGACTGACATCTGATACTCATCCAAACCATCTTGAAAGATTCCTGTTGCTGAAGGCCTTGTAGCTCCTCTGACTTGCCTTTCAGAAGAAGATGAGGAACCATCCACAGGTATAGTGCCTTCCTCTTCAACTCTTTTACCTCCCAATTTGCTTATCTCTTTCAAGAATGACTGTTGCAACCCATCCTATGCTTGTTGAAGTTTTTCCATCATCATTCCCTGCATTTCCAACTGAGATTGTTGCATTTCCACCGTAGCTTCCTGAAAATCATTCATTGACCTTTATAAACCCTCCACCTGTGGAACCATTGTCTCCACGACAACCATCCGTCCTTCCATGGCATCTCCCTTATTGGTTGGTTTCGGCGGCATCGATCCGGCAGGTTGTACCAATTGATAGGAACCAGAAAACAATACTGAAATATCACTGTAATATGTAATGGAAAATGGAGGATTACAAGCAACCCTCCTTCAGAGCTAAGCTCCTATAGAATACTAAGGTATTATGCCCATCCAAAAGCAGAGCAAATGCTCCACTACTCTGGCAAGATATTCTCCTTACCTCTGCTCATGCCCACCCCATCCTATATATAACTAACCTAACTTAATAAAATTCCTAATTTACCCCTTAACCTAATGGACCTCTACTGAAACATATTAGGATAGAGATAGTAGAGGCATTGGATGATTGGATCACCCTCAAGCTCTTATATGAATGTGATATTGAATGGTTAATTGTATTATAAATTTTGGCCATGAGATTGAGTATAACTATAACTTCATTAGGAAGAAGATATCACTGGGAAATTCTATCCTTTGTTTTATTTACGTAGCTCTCTGATGGATCGCAATATATTCTAGATGATATGAGCAAAGGAATGATAGGATATGGGGAGGTTTTGTAACTGATCTTGACAGTAGGCCATGATTATAAAACTCTAGAAGGTGGGACACGTGGAGATAGAAAGGGAAGGATAGGGTATTTGGTTAGTGACTGTGGGTATAAATAGGAGGATTGAGAGTGGTATAGGCATGGAAAAGTTTGGAAAGGGTTTGGGAGAGTACTACCCTCTTGAATGTAGCAACCGTGCTTTTCTGTCTGTGTATTTTCTGCATTATCATCATTTCTGTGAGGAGTGTTGCTCTGTTGCATTGTGTCATTACTGTTCTCGAGTGAGTGTTGTTGATTGTGTCTTGAGATTATTGAGTGTCTTGGTTGTATTGTGAATATCATTTTGTGGCTGTTTCTTAGTGGAAATTCATCATTTCTGGTGTTTTCTTTTATTATTGTGATTTGGGTCCTATCACTCTCTAATTTTTCTGCCTGTGTTGCCATGGTGATTCCGTAAAACGAAAAAGAGATGAAAAGAAAAATAAAAAGCGCTGAACACCATGAAGGTCATAAAAAGCTGAATGCTTATTTTGACATTTTGTCCCACTTTCACAAAATCATGGACTGGAAGGACGGCATTGTTTGCGGTATTTTTAGGACCAGAAAAGTTTAGTAAGTAGTAACCAGTTAGGAACTAGTCTGCTGGTTGGAGTGTGAATCCACAGGTCGCACATCGTTATAAAATGAGTAATTTGTATAAAGCTGAAGGAAACACTGATCTGAGCCCGATGCCAGTTTCTGCTTTCGCAATTTCGGAGTATTTTTATTTATATTACTTTATCTAATTTGTTCTTACTTACTGTTCTTTCAAGGTTTATTGATGTCGACATTGACAAAGCCATGCAACGAGTTTTGAAGAGACATATTTCTACTGGTACCCAGTTTTTCATTAACATTTAGTTATTTGTCAACTTCCTTTCTGTTGGGAATGTATTTTGTAGTTACATGTGATTCCTTTCTTTCTTATTGTTCCTCCCACCTATGATAGGTAAGCCCCCAGACGTTGCTAAATATCGGGTAAGCTTCACAACTTGTTTAGGATCTACAATAATTCTTGTGTGCAGTTGAGAGATGACCACCCACATGGTTTCCTGATGCAGATAGAGTACAATGACAGGCCCAATGCGGAGCTTGTAATGAAGTCCAAGAAAAATGCTGATGTTGTAATCAAGTCAGTTGATTTCTGATGATCCTAGTGAGGAGGGGAATTAAATGTTTGTGCTTTTGGTAATTGAATGCTTGTGTTTCATCAGAAGGAAGGTATAAGAAGGCTGCTTTGGATAAAAGAATAATTTCTTTGAATAATGTATTATAATGATGGCATACACATTTTCCCCCCATTTTTTATTTCAAATTTTTTATTTCAAATAAAGCGGCCAATGCTTTTTAGTTTCTACATTAATTGTTGGTCCAAAAAGCACCTATTTGAGGGCTGAATTCGATGATACAAGTTAATTTTTATTTTTCTTGAAATCATGGTTCTCTTTTCATGAATAGTTAGGTAGAAAGTTTTATTAAAATAAGCAAATTGTAAATTTTATTAAATGATATCTTAACGACAATAACAACAACAAAACCTTATCTTATTATGTGGAGTCGGTTATATGAATTGTACGATACATCAATGCTATTGAATTTTATCAATGATTAATTCTTTAAATATTTTATTCACTAGAAGATCTCGTTCGATATCTAAAATAAACATTTAACAAATTTCAAGACACAAGTAAAAAAGAAAAATTATATATTCTTTTTGCTTTATCTTCTACCAAATAATTAACCAAAAACATCAATTTAGAAAATAAGAAGAAGAAAAATATTTTCTATCTTCAAAAAAACGTTTTTCAGCATAATTTTTTTTTCTAAAGCTATATATGTTTGTTTTCAAGAATATTTCTCAAATGATTTCGCAGAATTTAACTAGGCTTCTTCATACAGTAAAGAAAAGGGGAAAAAAAGTAGAACGTAGAGCATCTTAAGTTCTCCCTATTAAAAAAGAAGTAAAAAGTACAAGGTAAGGGAAGTCTATTGACATAAAAAAATTATTAATGCAAGGAGGCAACTCTCAAAAGTTAAAATAAGAAAAACTAGACCTAACTTTAATTTATGGCTTAAAATATCCACTGAATTTTGCAAGCATAAAACCATCAAAACTCTTAAAAACTGGAAGAGCAACGCCTATTCTTTAAACCTTTTTATAATCTTATCCATTATGTTTTTTCTTTTATTTCACAAAAATCTAGCAAAACTTTCACCACTAGCTTTTATTAAGAGATAAGCAAACTCTAAATATTTTGAACATTTCACTAGGAGTTGTTCTCTATTATTAGGAAACTAGGACCCAACGATGGACGGGGGCGTAATGTGAATATTTAGAAAATGTATAAAATTGTATATAGAAAAATTTTAAATTTATTATAGTTTTCTTTTTTTTTAAAAGATTAAATCTTCAAATTTTGTTGCTTGTACCCTTAAAATTGTAACATATAATGATTTTTTACAATAAAATATTTCAGATATTCAATAAGCTAGACAAATAAATAATAAAAAATATATTTAAACAGGCATTATGAAATTAAGCTACACCAATAAATAAAAAAAACATATATTTAAAACATATATTTAAACAGACATTATAAAATTAAGTTTCAAAAAATATTAAAAAACATGCTATTATGAGTTTCTAATATTGTCAACTCCTTTATCTCATGTCATGTTATTTAAATTTTGCATTTATTTTCCTTTTATTAAAGTTTACAACATGATTGATTTACTTATAATTATTAATTTTCTAAACTTCTTTGTTATGCCTTAATTTTGTCCTAAAATCATTGGATGCTTTATTCAACTTTCTTTTTCAATTACTATTTTTTGATATTATTGTTCAATTCAAATTAATTGACCAATTCACTCCTCAACATCTGTTTAATATTATAAGAAGCTCTTATAATCTATTGACATCATACCTATTTAGTACATTAATTAGTCGAGCTGATTAACAAACAAATATAAAAAAAAACTTGTAAATATATATTTGAAGGAAAGTACATATAGTTTTTCAAAAATTGATTATCTAGATGATAATTGATTAGTTTAAGTGAGTGACATTATTAATTTGTTTATTGTAAGTTTGAATTTTTTAAAATCAATTATATATCTAGATAGTTGTTGATTGGTTATAATTAGTGGCAAGATTAAGTTATTTATTTCAAATTCAAAATTTTCAATATGAATTATCTAGATGATGGTTATAAATAATAAAATTATTTAGATGATAGTTGATTGACTAAAATTAGTGATAACATTAAAGGAAAGAAATACATTTAATTCATATCATATGAAATTCACTTTCATTGACATTAGAAAAAATTAATGGTCTAACAAATGTATCAATAAAAGATAAATGATAGTTGATTGATAAGCTACATTAAATACTTTAGAATAGAAGCAAACTTATCTGTTATATAGATATGCCATTCAAAGTTTAACAATTAAAATGAGAGAATAAGAGAATGGATTTCTGACTTGTAGTTGCTTTGCTCTCCTTGCCAACTATTGTCACTATAATGTATTCATGGAGTCCACCTCATCACTTCCAACATTCATTTCTTCAACATTAAACGACTACCAGAGTTCTTCCGTTATTTAGTTTTCTAATTTTGTCTATTCTAAGTTGCTCTTAAATGATCGAAATAGAATTGGCGTTAAATGGAGCAGATTATAATCGTTTGGAAGCTTTAATGGCCTCCACCAACTTCCAATGCTCCATTATTCTCCATAATGGCTTCAATATTTTTCCTTCTAATATGTTTTCTTAGCAGACAAGAACTTACCATTTAGCTCTTTTGGTTCAAGTGGGTGTTCCATTAACAACAACTTCTGTCTGTCTGTTTATTATTATTATTATTTTTCTTTTTGGAGCTGCAGACATCCTAGTGTACTTCTTTAGCATTTCAAGTCTGGTACCACAGTTTCTCTTTCTTTTTTAAGTAACAAGCAAATTATTGATTTAATCATTGCATCAATTTAATATTTTTAAAAAATATCTTATTTCACCTCCTTAATTTTGCCGTTAGAAATTTTATTTAGTTAAACAGTCCGTTCATCATGCCCACTTCAAATCCAAGAGGGGAAAAAAATTGGAGGCTTTCTTATTAATTAGTTCTGTGCTAATTTTCTATGCTTGCGTGTATCCATTTCTTCTTAATCGTGTGTAATCATATATACTTTCTTGGTAGTTTGCCAGATTTATAATTAAGAGCTGAGCACACTATCTTCTATTTTTCTGTCACCGCATAAATACATAAAATTACAAAACCAGCGAAATTCATCAAGTTTCTATAAACAGCTTCCAGAGTTGTGATGGAATTGAACATACTTCTACTAATGGCGAAGCAGCAATTGTGGTTCCAATACATATAAGGCATTTCCAGGCATGTGCAGATATATATATATATATATATATATATATATATATAAATGATGTGATTGATCAGTGGTCACAAGTCCATTTCTTTGCCACAAAGAATATCTTTGATCTGGAAAAGTAATTAAAAGTTAAAACTGTTCAAAGTCAGATAGACTCTCTTTCCTACCATTGTTTGTAACTTTGTATGACCCATCAAAAGTGAAAAGTCCTTATTTAAAAGATTAATATTTTAGTTCCAAATTTTAATTAATGGTTCATATATATATAAAAAATAATGTCGTCATCTTTGTTGTATATAGAGTTAAAATCTCGGCAGATCTATCATTTTCGTTTATAAACTTTTTGTCAAAGTTTTAATTTTATACTATTATTTTATGTTAAATTTGCCTACATCTTTTTAATTGGTTTTAATTTTATCCTTAAATTTAATATTATCTAAATTATGAATAATAAATGTTGATATTGTCACATCTATTGCACATGTGAGTGATAACTTGCTCAACTAGGCGTGTCCTTGTCATATTTACATTTTATATGACAAAATTGCTTCTCATTCTTTCATTTTCATTTGTTGGCTTCCCTTTCACTTGAAGGGTAATTTTGTCATTTTAAAGTGTATATTTGATACAAATGTGTTTATATGGGTGAGTTGGCATTAATGAGTACAATAGAAGAAACAATATTAATATTTGCTATTAACAATTTAAATAATACTAGACTTAAAAAACAGTTAGAAAATTAAAAAGTATGACAAAAAATTGATACAAAATAAAATTTTTAGAGACAATAATGATGCTTTTACCTTAAAAATTCATGTAAATAATTTGGCAAATATAATATGAATTGATAGATTAAACTTCAACTCGTAATAATTAATCACCTAACATAGATCTAAATGCTTTTAAATGGTACATATATAGTGGTTTCTCATTACATATATATATATACAGAAATCAAAGCTTACTTTCTCTGATTAATTTTCCCTTTTATTGTATAAAGATTTGACCAAAATATTACAGGATGAGGAAGATTAAATAGCAATAATATATGCGGAATTAATAAATATTGACATATGGGCATGCATTTATATAAATGCACGAACATGCACATGATGTTGTTCCCCCTATCCATCCAACATGTGGGGGGGACATTTCCAGTACTACATTTTCATTATGCAGAAATCATAAAGGAATCCCATTAAAATAGAACACCAAAGATATATATAGATATAACTACAACAGACAAGCACATTATAAAACTTATTATTAAGCAAGAAATCATACCAGACAAGCAAATAAAAGAAAGCCAAGTCTCGCAAAATAATTAAGAGCCATTATTGTTTGTGTTTCATGATTCGTACTTAGATATATCTCACAGCGATTTGTTCGGAAATATTATATAACAAACCATAATTATACAGAAATAAAGCTACAATTCAAACACCATCTCGTACATCTGCTGCATGATCTTAATTAGCCTTAATTGCTTCAGTTTATATAATATGCAAGGAGCAGGTCATGCATGGCCTGGTCTCTCGCCTAATCTAGCTTCGGTTCTTGCATTTCTCCATGGCTCTTGGAGCTGAAATATATAAAACCCAAACTTAGTTTATTCTTAGAATATGTTCTACATATTAATAAGTAATTAAGAATAGGATTAATCAAACGTAAAACCATGATTAATGTTAGTTGAATTTCTGCCAAGTAATTGAATAGTAATTAATTATAATAATGAAGAAAGAAGAGAGGTTTACCAAGTCCAATAGCCTCCTTTCCTTTCATAATGCGCAATCGCTTGCATGATTCAACAAACATCCTGTGGGTTGATTTGAAGACACAATTCACGTTATTATTAAGTGTTTGTAGTCACCATAACAATTTCGTAGTCTCTAGTGATACTGGATGAATGGATTTAGGAGAGTTTAAGAAGTAATGTAGCAGATTTCGTGAATCGGTTGTTATATAAAGCACGGATGGTAGCCGTTTCCAAATATAATATATATATATATATATATATATATATATGTATATACGGAGAAATGACGTTTATGAGATTCAAAACCGAATCAAGCTG
Source organism: Biancaea sappan (assembly GCA_037074585.1). Classification (NCBI taxonomy): domain Eukaryota; kingdom Viridiplantae; phylum Streptophyta; class Magnoliopsida; order Fabales; family Fabaceae; genus Biancaea; species Biancaea sappan. The sequence goes on along the minus strand of CM073496.1, from coordinate 46,497,914 downwards.
ATTAAGCGAATCAAACTGAAAAAATGAGATCTAAATTAATTTTTAAAATATAAATTTTAATTAGTTCGATTTGGTTAAAACCAAACTAATTTGATATATGAAAAAGAATTATATTTTGTATACATATAATATTATATTTATATATTTTTATGTCAATAAAATGATTTTTTTATATATTTTATAATTAATTTAATTTTTTTTTAATTAATTTGATCTTTTTTATATTTATATATATTTCATTAAAATTAAAAATTATTATAAACTAAATCATCTAAAATTAAATTAAATTATCTAAAAATTAAAACTAAATAAATCTAATTTTTTAATAAACTGATTAAGTTGGTTTGATTTGATTTATGTCTAAAAAGAACCAAACTGAACCTATATAAACCCTAATGAAAAGGAGGTAGATATATAATTTTTTTCAGGGCGCGGTCAAGTACTAAATATATAGCTAAAAGGTTAATTGAGAAGAAACATATGCACATGATTTAATTTGTAGGAGCACATACAATAATTGTGTAGGAAAGAGTTTTTTTTCGAAAAGACTCGAGTAAAAAGAAGGATGGATGCAAGGCAATTATTGTAAGGGTGATGATATATATGTCAATATATATATATATATATATAGTAATAGTGGTTTTGCTTTGGAACTGAGAAAGATGGAATTAGAGGAGAGAAAAGAGATAAATGAGGGAGAGGAGATGAATCGAGAAATTGAAGGAACATACTCCCAAGGGACATCACCGACAAGCATCCAGTCGCCATCCCTGTCTTCATAGGTTGGGACATAGTCGGAGCCATTCAGCAGATCCATAAGCTTACTCTCGTTCATGAAATACTTCAATCCTTGGGATCCACAATTCCCTTCCATTATAATAATTAATATATCAACACCATTACTATCATCATCATAATTATATCCACGATAGATCGGTCATATGAAAAATAGAGATATCAGATATGTAGGAGGGAGGGCATGCACCTATGGTACTGAAGGAGCTGAACATGTTGGCTAAGGCATCAGAGAGTTCTTGGTAAGTCTTGTACATGGTGAGGTCCACTTTGCGGAGATAAGGAGCTCCATCCATGCTCACCTTCACGAAGCTTCCATTTCCATTTCCATTAGGGCTGCTTTTCTGATCGCTCTCCTCTCCCTTCTTCTTCTGCACTGCCAGCATGTTCTTCCGGAACGATCGCACCGGTGGCCATCCCACCACTTGCGCCCTTAATTTATATATATCACCATCATCATTTTTCATTCATATAATTACCCCACAAGTTCCTCACTTAATTAATCTTATATAATACTAAGATTCACCATATATTTAATTATATCAACTTAATATTTCTTCACTCAACCAAAGCAGAAGAGATGTATATTTCGCTGTAAGAATGTTCACATAAGAAAAGATTACAGGAACCTTATTATCAAAAATTAAAGAAGCAGTAATAGAATTAATCAAATATATATGGCGCTAGCACTTCCCCTCTATATATATGTAGCTCACTAAACTAAACATTTCCGGCACGAATCCGTACCTGACAAAAGATTATCTCATTCCCATTTATAAGTTGTACGGTATTTGAAAGGTTGAAAAGCTAGCTAGTGGTTCATATATATTTTTTGTAACAGCCAAGATAGAAATGAGAATACCATTTTATGTAATTTCTGGGAAAAGTATAGTTTATACACCTGATCTTTCGCTCTTTCACGAGTCTATCGTTTCCCCTAGCTATTTCATTTCTCACCCATCTTCCATGCTCTAAAATAATCCCCTTTTCCTCCATCTCTATCCTTCCCCCCAACCCAGACTCAAAATAGTAAAATATATACACGCAGTCACCGAGAGAGAGAGATACGCTTAACAGTTAACCCTAATCATGCCATAGCCCATAACTAGCAGCGTGTCCTATCCTATGTGTGTCTGTATGCTATTATGCTAAAGACATGATTCAAGAACAAAAAATAATTAGGATATGATGTATATACATATATGTAAGAGAAAGAATTAGGAATAACATACTTGGCAGGAGGCTTGGCAGGATCTGAAGGGAGAAGGGTCTTCTCCTTGGGCTGGTGAGCTAGATCTGATGCTTCCTTGGAAGATGAGAGATTGAGCTTCAAATCCACAGAGCTATTGTTGTCATCATCAGTCTGGGTCTCAGAAAATCCTCTCTTCCTCACGGCTTCTCCTCCTTCGCCTCCATTTCGAGGCTGCCCAATTCCAAGCCTCAGCTCCGTTTCCTCAAATCCCATGTTCTGCTGCTTCACGCCAATTACTTCCATGGATGTTGATTATCACTTGACCACGCTTTCTCTCTCTATAGTTGTTGTGTGTGTGTGTCTAAGCATTCAGTGTGGTTTTGTTGGTATGTGATAATAATAGGCCATTGTGTGGGGAGGGGCAGTACTGGCACTATAACGATAGAGTTAGGGGCAGTGCAATATTGGAGCGAGAGAGGCTGTGTTTGGCCATTAATACATCCACCCATGGCCATGGGGCGCTCTTCTTTGTCTTCTCTATTTTCATTAATTAATTCCCATTTTTTCTTTTCCATGGAATGGGTCTCTGACACGTGGCGGAATGTGTGAGCTGGACTTTTCCATCCTTGCCGGGATAGCTGACGACAACCTGATGTTATCCTCTTATTTTTGTTCACTCCAATGAAATCAACTAGTCCACACTGGACAACCCATGTTGTAGCTACTAGCTACTCTCTTATAAATATATTACCCTTCCTTTTTCATTGTTTATTTGTTACTCCCTACTCCTAGCACAGGTTTCTTCGATTCATACCCTCAACTAAATATTTTTACAACTATATTATCAATTTAATTTCTAAAATGAGATATAAGTTGAGAATCTAATCTTTAATTCAAAGATTCAATTTCATAAAATTTAGTTCTTGAATAATATTATAAACTCATTACACATTATTATTGATTTAGTTCTTCAAGGATAAATAAATATATGATTTAATCCTACAAAAATATTAATATGTATTGAACACGTTATTTATAAAAAACTAATTTCTTCAACACTTGAATTTCAAGAACAAAATTTTAAAATATATCTTCTTTTCAGAACAAATTTCAATATTTACTATATTTTTACTATTTCTGCCAACCATTCTAAATCGTGACATGTATGTTTTATTACTATTACATTTTTATTTAAATATATCCATCCAGAGATAGATAAAAGCACAATTAATTGTGTAAAAGGATCAATCGAGGTTAGGATATATATATATATATATATATATATATATATATATATATATATATGTCATTTTAAAAATGCAAATTAATGTAAATTTCCAGGAATTATCGGTTTTTGAAGGTGATGATGTTTTCAACTTATAATGCAAGTCGTTCTAATCCATTTGTGGTCAAGTACATATGTGTAGCGCCCTGAATCTCGAAAATAATTGAAAACAGCAATTATTGGTCTTGGATCAATGACAAACCTGGGATCAATAATATTTCTAAACTCAAGGACTTCACTTCCCAAGTGGTCTCGTGCATGGATATATATATATATATATATACTTGAACCCCAAAAAAAAATTAGAAAAGGAAATTACCTCCAATTTGTGATCATCCAGGAATTGACCACTATTATATTGCAACTACAACCTATCCCTTCCATCCCATGCAGTTAATTCAGATCAATAATAATACTTGGCTTTTCAAAAGAAAACGATCGCTCTATCTATATATTGGCTAGCTAGCTGCATATATATATATATATACGTGTTATAATATTATACCAGAAATATGTTTCTTAATCTGATAAGAGTTTTGCGATTACATTAAGTTCTACTTAACCAGATTCAGGATCTATGATTAATAGTCTTAATTAAATGATGCGGGATTATACTAGCTAGCTTGAATTGTCAATCAGAGTCATGTATAACACACTGCATACATATTAAATCAACATATAGGAACCGAAAGTGACGGTTCTTGATCTGTGGATGACAAGAGGATTTTTGTTCTGTATATTTTCTTTGTTAAACCAAAGAATATATATCTGATGGTCCCTATAATAATAGACTATAAATCTAAATATATGGATGGGAGTAATTGTCAAACTTAATGTGTTGGTTCTTTCAGAAATGAGTACATGTCGCCCATTAACAACCACGCACTTTTGATTATCATGTTCTGTGGCACAAAAACAAATCAACCCGTAATTAAAGCTTATAATACAAAAATATGGTCAAATTAAAGCATGCTAGGAAACAACCATGGTAATTCGCATAAATTCTTCTAGGTCTATATTCAACTTGGAATATTGAAAAGCTCGCTTTAATTAGTCACTTACAAAGTTCTTAAAGAATGACGTGTGCTAAACAGTGGTTTTAGAGACAAGCTAAAAGCCAATGTTGGGATGTGCCCTTGTGGTATATATGTGGTAATTAAAAGGTGGTTCCCCAATTGAAATTGAGGGAAGAAAAGCAGATAGAGAGTGGTGCAATTATTTGAGAGGCACCCTTAACTGTGTTACGATGTGAACACAAGATTTGTGGCATTGATTTATGCGATGTTGCTTGAGAATCGCACCCACACATGGTGGACACGTTCACCAATATATCTGCATAATGCTCTCGAATTCGAACTGATGGACAGTGAGAAAAATAAAAAAGAAAGTGAAGATTGTGTCAAAGATTTTGGTAGCTAAGTATATAAATAATTAGCTATTTAAGTTACCGCGTGCTATATATGAAAGAGGATACGCTCGCGCAACCTGCGAGCTTTGGTTTTAATTTTAAGACACCAAATCTTGCATCTGCTCATGTCTGATATGATATCCTCATTCAAGCAAGTTCAAGGAAATCTTGTAGGTACCACTTTATATATATGTTATTTACAGTTGATTTGATACATTTGTACGTTTTTGTAGATTAATTAAAAAGTTTCTAATATCAAAGAAAAAGACTCAAAATACATTTTTAATCTTTCTATTTTTATCAAAATGTTAGTGTCACGACCCATTTTCTAGGCACATGACCGGCACAATGATGAATATCCCATCACTGTAAGCCTTTCGATAAATTCTTCCCACAAGTAAAATCGTTAGTCATTATCTCTATATTCTCAAAATACCATTCCTTAATAAATACAAAGAAAATACATCAGATTTTCTTAATTAAAAATAATAGATCCTCAGTACGAAATACATTATCATACTGAAATACAAGCCAAATACCAAACCCCTGACCTAGATGTCCTAGACGGTTACAGAGCAACATACTGTATAACAAAAGAAGGGCCTACCCGACAGCGGGAAGGTCCAACGTGATCTACTCCTCTAGCGGATGTACTTCGGCGGCAACCTGATCTGAACAAAAAGTTTGTACAAACAGTGTGAGCTTTTAAACTCAGTGAGCAAATCGGCCTTGCGTTAATAAAATTCAAATACATCACCAGTCATGCAAGCATATCCGAAGGCTCAAGCTCAACCAATAGACATAGTTAGAAATTACATACAAGAAAAATTCATCCAATTCAACAAACGATACTAGTACTCGTCAATGGCAATATATCCCGGAGAGCGCACACAGGCCGGCTCACCAATTTTGTATTTTTCCGCCATGACGCACAACCTCATCCTCTTAGCTAGGGCGCCTCACGGATTTATCACCAATCCGGGCTATATCCCTACTGAGGGAATCGTTGTCTCCACACTCATTGGTCAAGACACCCTTTAACCCAGATTTTTCGCCTTGCCGTGAGAGGGGGTACTGTACCGCTCAATCACAATCAATAGTACAACAGTTCATATCATAATCAGAAGCACAATATAATACTCATCCATATAACAGGTATAGTATATAACTATATGATTCAAATTTCATATCATCATGAGATACTTGCTTTGTCTTATCCATACTTCTGGATTAATTATCTCATTATATTCGTCATTCTGAATCCAATTTCCCTCTATGGATCTTGGGAGTGTCCTACGACATACTTTTTATCACCAGTAATGCTAAAACTCTATTAAAACAGGGTCGTTTCACTCACCTGGATTCCGTACGAGTATCACTTCTCTAAATCGTTACGGACAAGAGTACGCAGGTGAATTTCAGTGTTCCGCTACAGAGATTTTCATGAAAGATTACAGAAAGTACGTTAAGATCATTTTCGTACAGATACTGTTCATACGTACGGGTACTATTCATACGATCACTATTCATACGTACGATACTATTCATACGGTCACTATTCATACGTACGGGTACTATTCATACCGGAAATACAGAATACAATCTGTAAAAGAGTACACCAGGTAAGTTCCCAGGAAAGAGTGGAGGGTCACACTGGACAGACTTAAAAACCAGGTCTTTCCTTAGCCAGAACTTTCCTAGACATGTATTCTCCACAGATTATATTCTATTTCGGTAATCAGAGAATCAAAATAACAGCTAACGACAGTTTTTCTGATGTGGAAGATCGGCCAAAGCCGCAACCACAGAGCATACTTAAGAAAATAACTTTTAAAATTTGAAAGACATAGAAAGGGCATAGTATCCTTACCTAAGCAAAAACGGAAAGGCCCAAAATCTCAGAAGCCTAGCGTCGGAGCAAGAGAAACTTAAGGAGGGAAGAAGAGAAATTGAAGGTGTGAGTTTAGAAGTGAAATGGAAGGGCCTATTTATAGCAAAAGTCAAGGGTACTATTTGACACTATGCGCTAATAAAATATTCAATTTACTATTTATAAAAATGACATTTCTAATAATTTACGGAAAATTTTCGTTTATTTATTATTTAAAACTTTAAAGGGAAAACTATCCTTTCACCTTAAACCTTTAAGTTTCTTTTCAATTCAGTCCTTTCAATTTAGTCCCTGAGGGTATTTTTACACATAAAACGTCATTTTCTCCTACAAACTTCTTTCTAGTTTTCTCTTATAACCAAACCACATCTAGTATTTGACATTTTGATTATATAAATGAACAGTACCATATACGTAAATAGTAACAGTAGTTTGAAAACACGCATTTATATTTTATTTTTCATGGGTATTACAGTTAGCTTCAAAGCAAATATTAATTATTGATATAATCCCATATTCATCTAAAATTAAACTCAAATTTAACCATTTATTGATGAACACAAATCTGAGTCAATTAATGACATCATGTTTGAATGAATAATATGCAAATCAGGAATCCTTAGAGCAACAGATAGAACTCGCCTTGACTTTTTGTCTAATAAATGCATCTCTTTTGTAAGTCGAAGTTTGGTGCATGTAATACTTCATTAAATTGGTAAGTTTGATATTTAATATTGGATAAATGATATGATGATAGGATAAAATTAAATTAATTTTTTAAAAAATAATATTATCTATTTCTGAACTATAATGAAAAATAAATGAAATATTAATTTGTGAAACTAAATTAATGAGAGTAAAAGAAGTGGGAATTGCAACGGCTATAATAACGTGTATATATATATATATATATATATATATATATATATATATCCTCGATCAAGTATTGAGAACAAATAATTTTGTGAAAAGCTTGAATCCTGTATCATTTAAAAATTTATAAAATTAAAAGGGGTGCATCGAGTGACAAGGGGTGTAGTAATTTAACAAGTTTAAACTCTTACTCCATTATCTACAAAAAAAGATTGTATAAAAAATAGTTAATAATCATATACAAATCTCAAATAATAGTTTATAGTTATAGCTCTTAAACACGGTTTGTTTTATATGAAAAAGAGAATTATAATTGAAATTAGAACAATAATTCAAGATATCAATATAGTAATAAAATGAGAAAATGGAATTGTTTCCTTTTTGCTCACAAGAGAAAATGTAAATCATTAGATTTAATCTATTCAACGGTTCAAATTTTTTAAGAGTCTTAACCGTTGAATACTATCCATTTAATAATTTAAATTTTAAAAAATTTGAACCATTAAATGAACTGAATCCAATAGTTCAAATTATTTTACAAAAGAAAATATGCACTTTTGAAAAAGAGGATTGGAGAGGAATGAGTGGGTGCACGGATTCGCTTTGCATCCAACGGATTAGTAATAATTCTAACCGTTGCTAAAATATCTTTAGCAACAGTTTTAAAAATCATTGTTAAAATTGTTACTAAATCCATAGTAGAGTCCGTACTCAGTGAGTGGGGCCCAAGTGTAAGAAGGAACACGTGGTAAGACTCATTGGGCGGAGAGAAGAAGAAGAAAAAGAAGGAGTGAATGGGACCCAGTGAAGCGGGGCATGTGAATTTGTTGCGCCTATGTAGCCCTATCCCTCAAACCCTATCCCACGTGCGTCGCTCTAGGGCACCCTACTCCCTCCACCATTCTTAATCCCCTATTTTCATTAATTAATTAATTAAACTTTTACTTCCACAATTCCCTCACTATATTCGAGGTTTTCTTTCACATTCTACTTTCACCCCCAAAATACTTTGTTAGTAAGAATTAACATAATTTAATCCAAACTTTATAGCTGTCATGTCAAACAAGTGACTTTAATTTTGTCTTGACACCAATCCCTATTTAAAAACAATGGTTTTTTTGTGGGGAAAGCAAGAAAGGGAGAGAGATTGGACATCGTACTATAATGGTGATTGGTGAGTGATCTGATCATCATGCACTAACAATCATTCACTTCCCCCCTTTTGTTCTGATTGAAATAATTGGCCAATCATTATTGACCACAGATATATATATATATATATATATATGTATATCTTTGTTAATTTAATTATTCAGTGGGGCGAATGGGCGGTGGTTAATTAACCACCACTCTCTATTCGAATCGATAAAATTTAGAGCTACGTACCTAGCATCGCAGAACCCCATAACAGAAAGTGGCCTTAATTACGATATTACACAAATAATTGGTACGTGGCATTTATATATATATATATATATATAAATAGGGAGTTAGTGCGTTAAAAGGTGCTGCTGCTGCTTCCATTTTTATTTGTTTGTTTTTGTTGGATCTTGATTCATGTGTGTGATGTAGATCCTATAGTGAGGCCGATGACAAAGTGCAAATTCGATTCCATTGTTACCACAAATGAACACGCAGCGATAAAGGTTCCGTGCCTTCACCATATCCTCGAATCCCTTGGTACTGAGATACATGCATGGATTTGTCAATGTTTCACATTCAGTTTGTGTCAGCTCTGCACATGGACGCCACTGGTTTAGGCAGTAGCATAGGGTGAGATATTTACGTACTAGACTCATAATGTCACATGCATTAATCTGGCATCGCAATACAGAATACATATAAATCCACCCATCATCTCACCTATCCCTCAATTATCACACTCATCCACTGAGGTTTTACGCTTCAATATTAATTACTCCTACTAAAATTCCTTTTGCTAACTTCCTTCACTTTTGAGCAGCCATTTTCTAGAGAGAGGGGCATGCATTACAACAAATTTTGGATGGAGACAAGTTGATATTAATTAAGCAAAGCGAAGTGAAAGGTGTCGTGTATATATATATATATATATAAAGCCTCCCATGTATCAATGGAGGCAATGCTCCGGAGAACAAGCAATGGAGGGGCCAACTCAAGCGAAGTATAGGAAGATATCATCGATCGAGCAAATATATATGGGTTTGGTCCAAAAGTGCTTCCTTGTTCATTCTTTGTCAATGTAATGGTACGGATGGCGTGGTTTCAACTAGCTGGAGCCACCTTGCCACCTTTTTGTTCATCGTCGTTTTGACACCCTCACTTTCACTAGCCAACACTTGTAACTTGGGACCCAAACTCAGCAACCACACTACATTTACCCATGTTACTAAAATTCTAGCTTAATTTAATAAAGGAATCTAATATAATAAAAGACTAATCTATTTTGTAGATACAAATTTTCTCAATTTGGTGTATTCAAAATTCAAATTATTAAAGTTGTCAGAATTCAAATAACTATTATTAATACAACCAGTCAACATTGGATCTTAACTACTTACTTTACTTTTCAGATATAATAATTATAAACTTATATGATTTTCTTCCCATATGAAAAGATCTATGACGAGTACAGTTTCGAGAAACAGCTAGAGTGGATCCATTTGCTTTGTATTCCCTTTTTTTGAACCAAACAAAAATGTAATGTAGTTAAGCATATTATACATACATACATATATATATATATACCGATTAATATAGTTAAACATATATGATTAAAAGTACTTATTTTGTAGGGCTGGTGAATTGATATTTTTTGTTTAGCTATTTTTTTTGGGGCCTTGTTATCAACTTAGTTATCTGGACTCTTGAAAATCTAAATTGGTGGAGCCAAACCAAATTCAAACCTTAGCTTAAACAATGGAGCTCCAATCAAGATTGGAGTTGGATTGCATATACCCTGGCTTGTTTAATCGTCTAGGCTGTACCATTAATTGATAATGATATGTTGATAAAAGTGCATTGATGGCAGTTCATAAGTCGCAAGCAAAGATGGCCAAAACAGTCATCAATCACAATTCACAAGAGGGAACAAGCAAGCAATGAGGGCGTGGGAGTAGGGTCTCCCTCCTTTGTCCTGCACATAACTTTTGGGCCTTCATTCCCTACCTCCTTCAACCTCTTTAAAACCCTCCAATGCATCACCCACGTGTGCCTCAAGCCCCACCCCTCTCACCCCTCAAACTTGCACTTCCCACGAGTGTACTCTCATATATATGCTTCATATCACCTCAGTAAGCACTTTTTCTCAACATTTATTATCCATAAAGTTGTGAACCTCATACCATTTCACGTCTCCATCTCCATAAGGGGGGAGTACGAAATAAATATCTTCAATTATAAATTCGGTTTCGATCTTTAAGTTACCATTGTAAACATTTGAAGTTAGGGCAAGGAACGTAGTTTCCGTGAATATTGTGTGCCAACCCCTTCCAACAAGTAAACAGTAATAGAAGGGGAGGAGTGATATGGGCCTTTGTCTCTGTGGAGATCCAAGAGAAGTGAGTTGGGTCCAGAAAAGAATGTCTCTGCTTTTTATATATCATCTCCCACTTTTTTGTTTGCCCCGTTGGGCATGCTTTCTCTTTTAGCAAGCACACACATATACATACCTAACATCTCTATATATATCATCCATTTTTTGAGTACTGTGCTTGTGTATATGTTTATTTTGTGGTCCAACTATAACTTGCTGGCTAATTTGTGTCTGGGATTCTATTGTTTAATTTGGTTTTCTATGATCGAATGGTATACCTTTTTGATAGACATTCGTTACAAATTTATAATTAATGAGTTCTTTTGTTTTTTGTTTTTAACTATATACTATTCAACTACTTATTCGATATCATTGTTATTTAATATATTGATAACTCTATTTTATAAAGATATTTAACTTATATTTTTATTAACAAATTGAGTAAAATAATAAATATATATATATATATATATATAAAACTTGAATGAGCTTTCCTAAACAGCTTATTGAATTAAATATAACTTGTTTTAGGTTTATTACGATAAGCTAACTTCTTTGATCTTTTTCTTTTTCTTTAATCGAACCACCAGAATTAGTTATGGTAATAACTAATTTTAATTTGTTTCAAAGGTGTACTTAATAAAAATGGACTTAAACAACTATACATGCACTTATTTTAACAGCTCAGTATCCAAGCACTGAAGCCCAATTCGAGACCCCAACTGGTCTTTGATTACTTTGTTTATTGACAATATTTAATGTTTAATTAGAATTACATTCAAATAATTACCATTAAGTTAATAATAGCTAGAATTTAATAACGACCCAAATTTCTCACCGCTTAATCGAACACACCAAGTGATTAATTACTACTACAAGTTATTTTTTACTTATATGTTTCTCTCTCCAAAAAATTACGTTTAATTTCAATTCATTGCTATGTCCTGTTAAAGAAAAAAAGGGTCACGGGATCTTATATATAACTTTCCCGATAAGGCTACTAAGGAAGGAAAATATTGTGACATATATCATTATAAGCCTTAAATCGTTTCTTAGTTCTTACATTATCTACGGCGATCTTTTTAGCACTACTAATTAATTGTGAGTGGCAATTATAAAAGGGGGTCAATTATTGAGAATGACATATTTCACATGCTTCTATTTCCAATAAAAATTACAATTAAAAAACATTATAGAAATTATAGAATCATACATTCATTGGTTTAAGTATAGATCCGCTTTGATCTGGTATCAGTTCCATGTATCTGTTGATGTTTCCCTATCTCGGGTCTGGGATCAGTTAACAACTAAATTAAAATTTTTGACTCAAAAGTTGAAAATTAAAATTATGCGAATACAAATACATTTAGTAACATTAAGTTGAATAAAGAATATAGCTGAGCATCCCACATGTCATGTAGCCAGAGGCCACAATATATTCCCATTTGGTTCCCTCACAAATTGCATCCACCCACATGATGATGCTCATCCAATCAACAACATCCACGTGGGACACGCTCCCTGTTCACATGGGCGTGTTCGGATCCCATGCCTAACACTCGTGATCCAACGCTCCTAGATTCACTCCACGGATTCCACGAAGCAGATCTCAGCGGTCCAGTGTCGGTCCACGTTCTTTAATGCCATTGGCTGTGCTTGTTAGTTGTTCTTCTCTTGTCTCCTCTCTCTTCGACACACTACGCTTTCATGTCCTTCCTCTCCCCCACGCGCTGCCCACAACCGTGTTCGGAGAGACCCGCCTTTAAATGTCATGCTTTTGTGCAAAGTGGAAACTTGAAACCCAATTGTCGGGCAAGCGCGTGGGGTAATAAAAGAAAGAAGGTTTATTATGTTTAATTTATGCACCTAGAGAAGAAGGAAGCTAGATATTATTGTCCCTTGGTCTCGCTAACGTTGCTATAAAAACGATGGGGGATTGAGCCTTGAGGTACCATACCACATCTTCGCATTTCAATATTTCAAACTCAAAGTCTCTTCCTCTGAGGATCTCTGACTTAGAAAACAGAACTGAAGTCTAAGAGTGGAGGAAGAAGGAGTGATTAATCAAGAAATGGAGAATTCAGTGTTGTTTGGTGAACTGAATTTGAAGGACACAGAGCTAAGGTTGGGATTGCCCGGCAGTGAGGAGGCCGAGAAATGTTGCAGTGTTATTCAATGCAAAAAGAGATGTTCACCGGAGGAAACCAGCGCTGACGAGGAGTCGCTGAGTTGTAATGGATCTAACACCACAAGTGATCATGCTGATCGATTAGAGAATAAGCCTCCAGCAAAGTAAGTGGTATAATATATATATATATTCTTCGGTTTTCAAAGAAGCAAGAACAATATGTGCTTGCATGGGTTATATTGGATGAAGAATATTAGTGAGCTAACTAGTGTATTGTGTTTGGAAATGGCAGGGTACAAATAGTGGGATGGCCACCAGTCCGATGTTTCAGGAAGAACAGTGCACAACAGAAGGGTGAAGAAAGTGGAATGTATGTGAAAGTGAGCATGGCTGGTGCACCTTACTTGAGGAAGATAGATCTCAAGTGTTACAACAGCTACCCACAACTCCTCAAGGCCTTGGAAGATATGTTCAACTGCACTTTTGGTAAGAACCAGTATTAATATTAATCAGCAAATATAATTTTTTTTCCCTCTCCTTTCAACTTCCATTAGCTGGTCCTGAGGATTTGGCATTTGACTAATGATTTTTTCCCATATACTTTCAGGTGAATATTCAGAAAGGGAAGGGTACAAAGGATCTGACTATGTCCCAACATATGAAGACAAGGATGGAGATTGGATGCTTGTTGGAGATGTTCCATGGGAGATGTTCATGTGCTCCTGCAAGAGGCTCAGAATCATGAAGGCATCAGAAGCTAAGGGGTTGGGTTGTTTATGACATCCCACATGTAATAGCAACACGTGCATGAGCAATAACATATGCACATGCATGTAGTGCCGAACAATCCGCGCTCCAGGAACAGAAATCCTCTGTTTGGGTTGTCCAAACACACAACTTTAGTCTCTGACAACCTGCGAGGTTATGATAGCTAGCTGGGCAACACAGCACATCCAAATTCTTTTTTCTTCCCCTTTATATTAATATAGGCAGGTTTAGGGCTTCTTTCCTTATATATGGTCTTATGGTATATCATCAAAACCAATACCAGAATTATGAAAAGTGAAATAAGAAAAAAAGAAGAAAGAAAAAGCATGCAAATGCTACTTTTATTGTACAGAGGATATATAATATCTGATCTTTTTGTCTTAGATATGTTCAAGTTATATTATACTACTGAGAAGAAAAGGTGGAGCTATTTTATTAACCTTTTGCAGTTGATTTGATGCTGTAACTCAAGGCAAAATAGTTCTGGTGCATCAGCATGTTTCCGAGTTCTGATACTAATAACTCTATTTTGGAACGACTTTGAAAGTTACGAATACTAGAGCAAACAAGGAAAAAGTATCCAATAGAACAAACTTTAGATCTCTCATAAGAATTATAATGCCATCATAAGTAGATCACGCTTGTCACTGACATGAAGGTGTTGAATAATCAAGCACAAGGCATTGTCCCCTCGAGATATTATTGATTTCAGACGCACTTTTGATTATTTCAACCAAATTTCAAGATTTTAACTTCAATAATTGAAGATGTTAATCTAGATTGTTCCTCTTCATATATCAAAGGTCGAAAAATTTGATTAGTCATTGAACCAGTCAAGATATTAGTTTAAAAGTTAATTGTCAGACTGTGTGATTATCAGTAATACTTAAAATATATAATTAATATATATGTTATGGATATTAAAATATTAAAATATATAATATATAATATAAAAATATTCAAGGAATGTTATAGATATATATTTATATATTTTTATATATTTTCCTAATAACTTAAAATTTGAGAGTTTTTTTAAAAAAATATAATATTTAGTTAAAATTAAAAAAATAAACCGATTGAACAAGAATAGGTTGTTTTTATCGGTTTGAAACCTAATCAATTGTTGTAAACATTCATTGATTCGCAGATTTAAATCAAGTCGAAAATTTAACCAAATCACCTGTTTTTTAATTAAATTGACCAATTCGGTACAATTTTCTAAAGTATACCATATATTAAAAACTAATTATGGATTTGTGTGATCATATATTCTATTGCATACGTAAAACTTGAAAGTATTTATAAAGTGACTGCATAATTATGCAAGAATGGCAAACGTGTGGAGCCATCCTCTTCTAGTATTCAAAATCAGTTATATCCACACAAACTTATTTAACAGAAATAAATATAGGAGAAGGAGGTTGTCGGAGGGGTAACTTGTTCCAAATAATTGTATCTCTATCCCTTTCAATTTCATTTAAAAACCCTGAAAATTGTTAATAATCTTTTCTAGATCTGGAATAAAACATACACTTCGGATTCATCTATGCACGATGTGTTAGTGAGTCGACGAGAGCGTTACGTGAATTGTAACCTTGTAAAGCTTGGACAATTCCATGGTTGAGAAGCCCTTTCAATAAAGATATTTCTGGAGTTTCGGTACGTAACATCAATCACTTGGTGAAAGAGAAATAAACGATGAGATCAAAATTCATGATTTGTGGTGGGACGGTGTCAATGCCAGTGCATTGTCATAAACTCATCAATCTACGTGCATGAATCCTTAATCGTTATCCAAAAAGAAAAAACAAGGAAAAAAAAAAACAAAAGAAGCTGCACCCAGAAGCTACTTTTTTCTTTTTTTGGTAAAATTTGTTTTTCCTATAGGATCCTACTATTTTCACTTTTAACCTTGGTGAAGCATCATCTTCTATTTATGCATGTAGCTAGTTAACAACTTAACATGGTAAAGGGATGCATATAAAGGCCGCGTCATCAGAAAAGTTGGATAATTGTCATGTTAAGAACAGGTGCAAACTCCAATACCGCCAGTGAAGTGAGTGTTTAAAAATTTGTTGGGTAAATTTAACTTTGAATAGAATTGATTTTTAAAATTAATTTTGATAAGAATTGATTTTACATGAATATGATTTATATTTAGAAACTGTTATAAAAAATAATGTTAAAAAATAAATTTTGTTTAGATATTAATTAACAAAAATATTTTTGAATATGAAATTATCGAAAAGGATATAAATATTATATTATATTATTTTATTTATTTTTGTCATATTTAATGTAATTAAAAAATATTAATATTTTAATGATAATTTTTTAACCATTAATACTGATATTTGATTTAAAATATATATTTATGAATATTGTATTTTTATTTAATTTTAATCATTATTAAATATAATAAAATAAATTATATTAATTTTTTAATAATAATTTTTAATAATTATAAATAATATTAATGTTTTTAAAAATTCGTTAATATCTTTTATTACTGTCTCTTGCCTTTTACGTCTCGCCTTTAATCTCTCAGAACTTCTAGAAACTTGCCTTCTATCCACTAATATCAATCTACTCTCCACTAATATCAAATCAGACCTATTGGCTTCAGGGATGGCGAGAGAGAACGGGAGGGAGATGACGGCGATTTCCCCCTTTTAGGTTGGACAATTCCTTCTTCTTCTCCCCCTTTCTTCCTCTAGAATGGGTGGGACCATTATTTCTTCTTCTCCCCCTTTCTTCTTCAACTCCACCTTCGGCGATTTCCCTCTGTCTTTCCTCCTCCTCCCAGATCACTAGACAAACAACAGAGATGAAAAAAATGGGAAGAACACAAGGAGGGTATCAAGGGAAAATACATCAATGAAAATCAATTCTGAGGTTGGTGTGAACGCAGAAGCTCCTTGTGATCAAGTTGAAGCAAACCTAAGTTTGTAAATGAAAATCGATTCTAAAGTTTCGGTGATCGCAGAACCAAACGACTCCAGAAATGTGTAAACTCGCGTTTGTGTACTCTGGCTGTACGGTTGAGTTCTAGAAACGTCCATCCAAACATACCCAAAATGGGGAAGATTTAAATCTCTTACCAAAGAAGACATATGACCATTTGGTCCATATAAAACGTGGAATTTAGATTTTCTGGTTAATAAAAAAATTCATAGAAACCCTCATTTAATTCTATTAACATCCTCCTAACACGACGAATTCCGTACAATTGAAGCATAACAAATAAAACTTGCTTTTGTGAGAAAAGGATTGAAGAAGGAGCACGGGGTGACTCTTGAAGAAGGGCCATCTGCAACAGATTGGTATCGAAATCATTTCGACTAGTTCTATGGAGCAACAACGGGATAATAATGAGGTACATAAAATTTTCAAGAAAAAGCAACCAAGAAAATTTACCACCACCACAGACCTACAATGCCCACGTAGAATTATGATTTACAGGTAAAATGTATATTGTAATATGTAAACTGTACAAAGAAGCATTCTCGTCGAAAGCAAATTCTACGTTGGGCAAAATTGGGCAAAAGCTTTTAGAAAGACAATTCATCGACAGCCACAAAATTTGCCGGCATCCTAGCATTTTGATCAGCCAGAGACTCCATCCTCATATCCAATATTTCCAGCTGGGACTTGACCCATGGTGGATTCGACCTGCCTTCCACCCACAGGGCTTCTCCTGTATCTTTGTGCTTAAAATCAGGATACTTTGGGCTCCTCTGCAAAATTTCAAAAGAACTTCAGGCCAAAAAAAAAAAATTCAAATAGTCTTTCCATATGCAAGCTCACTAATTATAAAAGAAATCCTACTCATCGGTGACCGTGACCTATGAATTAGACGTTGCTACTAAGAATGCAAAATTTTATTAAAAAAGAAATTGAATACATAAGATGCCATCATTATAATTTTTTGTTTGAATCATTGAATCACTACTTGGAATTTGGATATTGTGCTACCATAAAACAAAGAGTGGATATGGAATGATTATAATGAAAACTGCAAAGGATTATCCCCTTGTTTTCTTAGGTATATGCTTAACACAGGAACAGAGACCTCAAGCTCAATAACAAAGATACCAACAAGGGGCACGGCTATTAAATGACAATATATATGTAAGAACACGAGAGTGGTAGGAGCCGAGGACATCAATGAGGTTTTCGTTTTCAATTGGATATAGTGCATTTCTCACTGACCTGAGAGGAGGAAGTAATTGAAGCCAAATTGAGATGTATAGCCACATAGGTCTCAGAGAAATGATTCGAGAATCAATTACAATATTCAATAGCCATGTAAAAACTGAAAAATGAAACATTCTAAGTCCACAAGGAAAGAATATTACAGCTAAACATGCACCTTTCATACATTTACAAGATTAGTTAGCAGTTTACCTTGTTTTTCCTGTTATCCCACCATTCCTCTGGATTAGCAAAGAACGCTTGCCATAATTCTACTGTAGAACTAGTATTATTTGCACCTAAGTTCCCTTTCCTACCTAAAATGATAGCAGAAAACGGGCATGATATTATGTTAAAAAACAAATCTAAAATAATTGGACGTTGGATGCTTAATTTTATTGAAAGCATGACTTGCCAATCATCACGGAATCAGACTCACGATCATTTGTGGACACTGGTAATTGACTTCCATCAATGAAATTCAACTGCTGAACATACACCTGCATGAGATCTAGAACATAATGATTCACTTGGAGAGTGGCAACAAATATACATGTATATTTAAAAAAATGGAAATTACAAACCTTGTAGTAGGTCTGCTGTTTCCCAACATCGCTTTGGACTGTTTCTGCAACCAGGCGACCAGAAACATATATTTGGTGGCCCTTCTCTAGATGCTGAAAAGCAACATGTGCAAGCTCATCCCAGAATGTCAAGCTAATCCTATATTTAAAAAGACTAACTTCTTTAGGAAAGAGAAATTCTTTGAAATCCCAATAACACACTTTTAACAATCTTGAAACATGGTGAAATTGCCAGAAATTTAAATTCACTTTTCATTTCAGTTGAGAGTATGTCACCGGCCCAAAATAAAATTCATCAAAAGAAACTACCACAATGGCATTCAAGTAAGTGGAAATGCAATGCAGTAGGTCAAACGTACTAAAAAAAGAGCAGACACATAAATTAACCTATCTATATGATAAGGTGATGGGCCTAAGGTTACCCAAACATACCAACGAAGGCACAAGAATAGAAATGGGGCTGGAAAGGTTGGGCCTTGCAGTAATAGAGACCCAAGAGTGAATGAAGAGCAAAACAAGAGAGCAAGGACAGATCTGGAAAAAAAGGACTGACACAGTAGTGGAGGCACGGGAGGGCACTACAGAGGATATACGTGATCTGCCATGAAGGGGAGAGGGTGTCAAGGAATTTCCGGATTGAGGGAGGGAGCCTAGCCTCTCGAAAGCTAGGCAACTTATCTGTGCTTGTCTTGTTTTTGTGTGTTGTTCTTAAAATTCCATTACTGTTAGTATCAGTTACTGCTGTAACAGGTGACATTGTAGCTACTGTTTGCCATTATAATCCAAGTCTATTTTCATCCTTATTGCTTCTAAGTCCTTGGGTCCTATCAATTGGTATCAGAGCGGTGACGTGAGGGAATGGTCAGTAGCCGAACAGAATCAAGAATGGAAGCGAGACTGGAAAATGTGGAGCAGGACGTAGCCAACATCAAACAATGGGTAGTGGAGATTAAAGAGGCCATTGAGGAAATGAGAACTTCTCGAAGAGTCGAGGAAGATAATCGCAGTGTACAGGAGAACCAAAACCCAGAACTCAGAAGGGGGAATGAAGGTGAAAACATGCAGTAGAATATTGAAGGAGTAACCGAGAGGGACCCAAACCGATACAGGAAGCTAGAGTTGCCAGTGTTCAATGGAGAAGATCCCACCGGATGGATATTCAAAACAGAACGGTATTTCCTAATTAACCATATCTCAGAGGACGAAAAGATGGAGGCCGTGGTGGTTGCTATGGAAGGTACGGCACTCAGCTGGATTCAATGGCTAGAGACCCGTAAGCCAATTAAATCCTGGCTGGAATTCAAAACAGAGTTGCTCAGAAGATTCCATCCATCTCAGCAAGGAGGAAACTATGAACGGATGATGGCGTTGAGGCAAATCGGCACCGTGGCTGAATATCGTGAACAATTTGAGGTGGTGTCGGCGACTCTGAAGGAAGCACCTGATGAGCTGCTCATGGGGGCTTTCACTAATGGATTGAAAGAGGAAGTGAGAGCAGAGGTGAGGATGCTGGGAGCCCAGTCACTATTGGGCCTGATGAAGTTAGCCCAAAAGGTGGAGGATAGAAACAACCTCCTGAAGAAGCAGAAAGAAGCCCAAAAAATAGCTCTGAAGTCAGCTTTGGGGTCGAAGTGGAGCGGGTTACCCAAACCCAACCCGGTTCGGACTTCCAACCCACCAGACCAACTCAAAACCATGCCTCTTTCATCCGCCATTACGGGCAAAACTGACCCGCGACCCACTGCGAACAACAAATCGCACGCCTCTGGCAGTGCGAGCAACGGCGACGACAGGAAGGAGAGATAGCAGCACCAGTAGCACAGGTTCGAAGCGCCTATCGGAGGCTGAAGTAGCGCGGAAGAGGAGACTTGGGCTCTGCTTCAAGTGCGATGAGAAGTATGGACCCAACCATCAGTGCAAGAACAAGCAACTTAGTGTGCTCTTGCTATCCGAAATTGAAGAGGCTGAATCAGGTGAAGAAGGAAGAGACAGTAGTGAGACCGAGGAGGGAGAAGAGGAACCTCATGCGGCGGAAGAGACGATGGCTCTGTCCATGAACGCTATAGTGGGTCTCTCTGCAGGTAAGACTATGAAATTGATGGGGACCATTCATGGGGGGTAAGTTTTAGTGTTAATTGATAGCGGTGCCTCTCATAATTTCATCTCCAGCCAAGTAGTGGAGGAATTAAAATTACCCACAGTAGACCGGAGGTTTGTTATTACAATAAGGGACGGGTATCGGGTTCAGGGAAAGAAAATATGTCAGGGAGTGGAGCTTAATTTGCAAGGAGCCCACATCAGACAGAATTTCTATGTTTTTGATTTGGGAGGAGAAGACTTGGTTTTGGGAGTGGAGTGGCTGGAATCCTTAGGAGATGTTAAAGTTAATTGGAAACAACTGACGATGAATTACAAAGATGGAGAAACTGCAATCTACTTAAAAGGAGATCCTGCACTGACAAAAACAATAGTGTCCCTTAAAAGTATGCTGAGTTCTATGAAAAAGGGGGAACAAGGGTTCTTGGTGGAGTTTGGGGCACTTTCCTTGCAAACTCAATCAAAGGAGGAAATGGGTGATGAAGTCAGAATTCTACTGGAAGAATATGCAGAAGTTTGTGAGGAACCTAGAGGATTACCTCCTGCTAGAGAGAGTGATCATGCTATAGTCATCAAGCATGGAGAAAATCCTCCAAGCATTCGTCCCTACCGTTATCCTCACTCACAGAAAACAGAGATCGAGAAGCTTGTGAATGAGATGCTGCTGGCTGGTATCATAAGGCCGAGTAGAAGTCCATATTCAAGTCCGGTACTGTTGGTTAAAAAGAAGGTTGGTGGTTGGCGTTTTTGTGTGGATTATCGAGCACTAAATAAAATAACAGTGCCTGATAAATTTCCAATTCCAGCCATTGATGAATTATTGGATGAGTTGGGAGGAGCCACAGTATTTTCCAAGCTGGATTTGAAATCTGGGTACCACCAAATTCGCATCAAGGAAGGAGACAAAGCCAAGACAGCTTTCAGGACACATGAGGGACACTATGAATTTTTGGTGATGCCATTCGGACTAACCAATGCTCCCTCAACTTTCCAAGCCTTGATGAACACAATATTCAAGGCATATTTAAGGAAGTTCATACTGGTTTTCTTCGACGACATCCTTATTTACAGCCCTGATTTTTCTTCACATAAGGAGCATTTGAAGGTAGCTTTAGAGGTGTTGCGTCAAAACAAATTAGTGGTAAACAAGAAGAAGTGTCTTTTTGCAAAAGCCCAACTTGAATACCTTGGACACATCATTTCTGCACAAGGGGTGCAAGCTGACCCAGCAAAGATTGAAAGCATGACTCAATGGCCAGTACCAAAAGATTTGAAGTCACTGAGGGGATTCTTGGGTTTAACCAGTTATTACCGGAAATTCGTTAAGAATTATGGGAGGATTGCAGCACCCCTTACTGACCTACTCAAAAAGGATGCTTTCAAGTGGGGAGAAAAGGAACAGCGAACTTTTGAAAGTCTGAAGAAAGCAATGACTACTGTACCTGTGCTTGCCATGCCTGATTTTTCCAAGCCGTTTGAAGTGGAGGCTGATGCATGTGGGGTAGGTGTTGCTGCTGTCCTAATGCAAGATAAGCGACTGATTGCTTATTTTAGTCAAATGCTATCCCTAAAGGCGAGATTGAGTTCGGTTTATGAGAAGGAACTCATGGCCTTGGTCTTTGCTATTAAGAGATGGAGGCAATATTTGATGGGTCATCCCTTCATAATAAGAACTGATCAGAAGGCATTGAAGTTCTTATTGGAGCAGAAAGTGCTGGATTCTGACCAGCAAACATGGGTGTCAAAATTAATGGGGCTAAAATTTGAAATTCATTATAAACCCGGATTAGAGAATAAAGCGGCGGATGCCTTGTCAAGGCGGGGAGAAATAGTGGAATTGAAGGCCTATTCACTTTGGCAGTATCCAGATCTAGAGGAATGGCATAAGGAGGTACAAAATGATGAGAAATTGTCTTCTGTGTTGAGACAATTAATGGGAGGACAGCCCACTGTTGAACACTATACAATGAAGAAGGGGTGCTTGCTGTACAAAGGAAAGATGGCGCTGCCTAAGAAATCCACTCGCATCCCCACTTTATTAGCTGAGTTCCACTCTTCACCTTTAGGGGGTCATTCCGAGTATCTCCGCACTTACAAACGTTTAGCAGAACATGTGCATTGGGAAGGAATGAAGAAGGATGTACAAGAATTTGTGGCAAGGTGTGAGATATGTCAAAAGAATAAATACCAAGCCATGAGTCCAGCAGGATTGTTGCAGCCATTACCTATTCCACAGCAAGTATGGGAGGATATTAGCATGGATTTTATTATTGGATTACCAAAGTCCCAAAGGTATGACACTGTAATGGTGCTAGTAGATAGACTTACAAAATATGCCCATTTTCTACTGCTGTCTCACCCTTTTACAGCCAAAGAAGTGGCTTAAATTTTCACCAAGGAAGTGATCATATTGCATGGATTTCCCAAATCCATAGTGTCGGACCGAGATCGAGTCTTTATCAGCCAATTTTGGAGGGAATTGTTTAAATTGGCCGGCACAACACTAAACTACAGCTCGGGGTACCATCCGGAGACTGATGGGCAAACGGAAGTGGTTAATCGGAGTTTAGAAACTTATCTTCGCTGTTTCGCAGGAGATAAGCCCAAACAGTGGTCAAAATGGATTCAATGGGCCGAATATTGGTTCAACACCACCTTTAATCAATCAGCGGGCATGACCCCATTCAAGGCACTTTATGGGAGAGATCCCCCCACACTTTTTAGGTTCGGAGACATCCTTTCAGCAGTAGAAGAAGTGAATCAGCAATTAAAGACTAGAAATCAGATTCTAGATGAACTCAAGGGGCATTTACAGAAGGCCCAAGAGAGAATGAAGTTGCAGGCTAACAAAAGTCGTAGAGAAGTAAGTTTTGAAGTGGGAGACTTTGTGTATTTAAAGATCAGGCCCTACAAGTTGAAGGCCCTAGCAAGAAGGGCAAATGAGAAGTTGAGTCCTAAATTTTATGGACCTTATAAGATTGCTGCCAAGTATGGAGAAGTGGCTTATAAACTGGAGTTACCGCCTTCCACCCGCATCCACCCCTTTTTTCATGTTTCCCAACTTAAGGGGACTCTTCACCCCACCACGGTAGCTTCTCCTTTACCTACTTATCTGACAGAGGAGATGGAACTGCAGGTGCTGCCCGAAACTGTCAAACAAGTTAGAACAATGACTAATGGGGAACAAGAGGTGCTGATTAAATGGATCGATCTTCCCGACTGTGATTGTACTTGGGAAAAGAAGGATGTCATCACTGAACAATTCCCGGAATTTCACCTTGAGGACAAGGTGAAGCTTACAGGGGAGGGTATTGATGGGCCTAAGGTTACCCAAACATACCAACGAAGGCACAAGAATAGAAATGGGGCTGGAAAGGTTGGGCCTTGCAGTAATAGAGACCCAAGAGTGAATGAAGAGCAAAACAAGAGAGCAAGGACAGATCTGGAAAAAAAGGACTGACACAGTAGTGGAGGCACGGGAGGGCACTACAGAAGATATACGTGATCTGCCATGAAGGGGAGAGGGTGTCAAGGAATTTCCGGATTGAGGGAGGGAGCCTAGCCTCTCGAAAGCTAGGCAACTTATCTGTGCTTGTCTTGTTTTTGTGTGTTGTTCTTAAAATTCCATTACTGTTAGTATCAGTTACTGCTGTAACAGGTGACATTGTAGCTACTGTTTGCCATTATAATCCAAGTCTATTTTCATCCTTATTGCTTCTAAGTCCTTGGGTCCTATCATAAGGTTAGTTGAGAGATATCCTCTCTGAATTGACAGGCAATGACTTCATTGTCTTTTTTATTCCAGAAACCAAAATCAAACCGACATTATGAGACAATGGTACTAGACCATGATACTAAAATTAAAGCCATCAAGTAATGAAATTTATCTTGTCTGTATATATATATATATATTTGAATTGGGTAAAGTTATCTGGTATATGTTGTTACGCATTGTTCTACCATCCTTCTAAACGGGAAGCATGTGGCACCTGCAATAACACTATTGATGTGAGCATAACAGAATGATCACATGTAATGACAACGTTATAACTTGGGACACTTCATGTGCAATTCTCATGGTCATGGTTGGTTCAGGAATAACAATGAGAAGTGCAACTCAAAGTAGCCCAATCAGGTGGGCAAGTATAGATGTATGGACATGCTGGGAGATAATGTTGGTCCATTATAAGGGGGCAAAGCATAATATTGTCCGTTGAGGATTCACTATATTTAGAGCAACACCATAGACAAGTTCAACATTTTTAAGATTTCATTTCTTTTGTCAACGTTTTGTTTAGTCAGGCACCAAGAAACACGAGAATTCAGTGCTCTACTTCATGCCCATTCTGTTATTTCTCGTATTGCTAGCCACCTTTTAAAAGATTCAAAAAGAAGCGCTTAACATTAATTTAAGCTACAACATCTTGCAGCATCATCAATGGAAAATATCTAATCCCCCCCCCCCCTCTTTTTTTCTCCTGGATTGTAGAGAGCAAGGCAACAAAAAAACCCAGTGTCGAAATGACCACGAATTCCTAAAAGCTAATCAACAACCATGAGGGGGGGAAAAACGATGTTTCGATTTCACTAATAATAGCAAACAAGTAAAGTACCAGAATGATTGGGTGGCATTTTTCTTAACGGTGAGGCGGGTCCAAGCGATCACTTTACCGGAGGGAAAATGCTTAATTTCAACAGGAAGGGCGACGATGCCGATTAGATTGACGGAATTGCAAAGCTCCTTCTTCCAAGGAATCTCGGAGGGCTTAGGGTACGACACCTTAGGCTGGTTGTGACCATTATTGCCGTAGAACTGGTGCTTGTAATCATTCGCGGAGCACTTGAATCCCCCATTCCACTTGTTGGGAGAAAAGACGGAACGGAAAAGATTTGGGCACTGAACTACAGATGAAAATTTGGGGATACGTGGGATGATCACCAAGCTCCTCAAGCTAGATGTTGATGCTGCTGCTTGCTCCAACACCATTGCTTCTCTTCTCTCTGTCTCTTATCTTCGATTACACTGACTTGCTGACTCGCTGTTGTAGAAATTGGAGAAATTGTCAATTTAGTGCGAATGTGTATAAAAGTAATTAAGAAATATTTCGCACTAGATAAATTTTAAATACTTCAAAATTTTTCAAAATTAAACTAGATAAAAAAACCAAGAAATATTATAGCAAAGAGAGATAATTGAGTTGTGTAGGATAAAACCTAGAAAAATTAGAAACCTTAGAAAATACCCAAAGAAAGGATAATTAGTTATGATAATTAAATTTGAAAACATATAATCTAATTTGACAAGATATGGACTAGTGTTAAATTACAGATAAAATTAATTTAACTTAAAATAATTAATTAATTTGAATTAGTTAAAATTTCTAAATTAATAAATATGAAAATTATAATTCAGGTGATTTTATTCTATTGGAAAAAACACAAAAATAATTAAATTATTTTTTAAAAATATTTTTATATATTTTTTAAGATTATCTAATTTTCACAACACATGCTGTTTCTGCAGCATTGAAGATGAACCAGAGTTCTGCATGTTTTGGGCTTGGGCCTGCTAAAGTGATCCCATGAAGTCATCTTTATTAATGGCTCAGAAATCCACCATGGGCTTCCCTCATGCCCTTGGACCTTTTGCTTCCCATATAATAGCCCAAACTCAAGTTCATGGATATAATTGCGAGCACAAATTCATCCCTATTAACAATTTTGTAAGATGAATTTAAATTTAATCACGACCTACTGGATAACATATTTTTTCAAATATTCTTTGTTGAAAATATTTTGAAATTGTGGAGGCCATCATATAAAGACCCATGATATCGGTTTTATGGACTTTTGGTGTTAAAAGACACGCCACAATTTGATAATTTTGTAATGTGCGATTATTATGTGATTATATTACCGGTCAAAAATCAAAACCCTCCCACTAATTTTTGTGCAAAATAATATAATTTAAAGTGTATTAACATAATTTTAATACAAAATAACATGTTTAAGAATATTTATATTAATATTTGAAAATTTTTATATTAACATGATTTTGTGCTCAAATCATAATTTTGATGAAAACTTTAAATTATTGTTTATGTAAATAATAATTTGTCCAAATTTAAATTTTCTCACAATTTGCTCAAACTTAAATTTTCTCAACTATTTTCAAAACATACACAGTTGAAGCATTTCGTATAAAGCAGAGAAGCATGAAATCTCTAATGTTAATCAGTGTCTCATACTTTCCTTTATCTACCATAACTCCTTTTTTAACCATTGCTGTCACATTTGCATTTTTTATTGTCGCGACCTGCCTAAATGACAACTCTTATTTATGGTTGTTGAAATCTAGTTAGATCTAATTCATTTGAGACAGTGAAATAATTGTTTATTTGATTGCTGTAATAGTTATTCAATTCAAACTAACCAACCAATTACATAATATATTAAATATATAATATGTTACATAATATATTTTATATTTTATAGATAATATATATAATATATTTTTTATTTTTAATAAAACACTAAAAAAGTTAAAAAAAAAGAGCCATTTTTTATTGTTGGAGAATGGAGATCCCTATATTTATTGTTGAGATTTGATAAATTAAAAAATATATTAAATTCTAAATTTTTTTTGAACACTTAAAAAAAGACCATTCAATTTAATCCAAACCAATCATAACTTAATTGAATTGATTTGAATCTTTGTAAACTAATTTGATTAATTAGAAGAAATTTTTGGCAATCTAATTATACCGAATTGATTAGTCAACGTAACTAAAATAATATAATAAGAACTAAGAAAGCCGGTAATCTTATTTATCATGACTTTTAACTATCTAGTGCATGTTGAACTACTCTTTTGACTTTGCGTGTAATGCACTTGTGGCCTCAATCCTCATCAAGAGGCATTATCTTAAGACTCATAATTATTGCATGTCCTATTGCCATTCTTTGCTTCTGCCCGCCAAATTATTGGGTTCGCCTCCTTCCCACTTCTGAATGCATATATATATATATATATATATATATACAAAATAAGACAAAAATTAATCTACTTGACTAAAACTTTTGCTGGTGTGAGCCACCAAGAAGCGTAGGGGCATTGGTACAGACAGTATCGTCGAACTATATCAACTCCTGGCTTGCAAGCCCCATTCACTGTCTTACTTTCACTATATTGGAAAGTTTTGAGCAGTGCAGGTAAAATGGGTCCAATTTTTATATTGAAAAGTTTTGGATAGTGCTAGCCAAACGAATCTAACACAATCTGGTGATCAAATTGAGCTTGTTTAGCCTACTTAAAGGACAATTAGATTAACTAAAAGTAAGTCTGTTTAAAATCGGGTCTACTTGACTAACTCACGTAATCTAATCTATTTTTAAATATTATATATATATATATATATGTATATATTAAATATTAATAATATATGTTACGATGAATGATATAAAAAGAGTAAGATATATCATTTGAAGATAATTTTATATCAAATTTATATAATCATTTGATTCTAATTAATAAGAAAAGATAACACTAAAGAAAAAAAAAGAGAAAGAATAATCTCATTTTTATTTTTATTTTTTTAGTTTTAAATCTCCAAATTCATATATTTTTCTCCTTTTTAACAAACATATTTTTTTTAATTATTTTTTGTTCTTAAAAAAGCAAGATTTTTTTTAAAGTACAGACTAACGAGATAACCTATTTGATCTGCCATCCCACATCTAACAAGTTGAGCCAATATAATATTGGCCCGTTAAAAAATGGACCAACTTAGCCCGTCCCATTTTCGATACCAACCCGGGAACAGTCTTTTACAGCTCTAGGTTTGAGTTTCTATTCCACCAAGTGTAAGTCCACCGAATAATCTTTGTACCAGTGCAGTTAATGTGGATTTCCCACTCCCACTTTCACCAACAACGATATATAATATCAGACTTTGATGTTGATTATGGTTATCAATGAAATGAAACAACTTAGGCCAATTGTTATCCAATCACAATTCTCAGTGGCATCTCCCTTGTAATTTCTAGTCATTGAGGTGATATTCTCCCATTAATATGTCGCCAACAAGAAGTCGAGACGTTGAGAACTTCACTCGCATATGTCATTAAAGTAAAAGATTCTGCAAAGCTAAATTACCTTCATTTCTTTATTTTTCTTTTCTCTTTTTGTTACCATTAAGAAGTACAAGATTCTAAAAATATTTTATCCAAACTTGACTCCTCCAAGTGATAACATCCGCTTAAAACCCAAAAAATTAATGCCTCACTTCTTAAAAGATAACTTAAGAGTGAGTTCTCCCTTTGGTTTTCTGTTTTTTTGTGACTTTTTCTTGTAGAATTACAAATTTGAAGTATATGTATTAGAACGGAATGTGATATGATTATTTAAAAGAGAGAAAAAAAAAAAAAGATACAGAAGGTTCTAAAAGGAGACAAAGTGTATCCAAAGAAACGTAGGCTTCAATTAAATTTAAATAAGAAAATCTCTACTTTCATATTGTTTCTTTTCCGAAGGCTTGACTATTGGAACGTAGTTTTTTAGGGAACTCTATATAGCTAATGGCTTTCGCCCAAGTATTGAAAATTATTATCTGTTTTAATTTCTATGGGTTGTAAATAGAATGTAGAACCATCCTTTAATTTTTTTAATATAAATTCAGATGTTGATATATAACATATAACATGCTATATGATGACTATCCTTAAATAAAATAATTAGGTTTTTACTATTATATTTTTTGAATAAAAATATGAAATGTAAAAACATAGAAAGAATCAATTATAGTAAAAAGAAAAATTAGCTTGTTGTATTTTAATTAATACTAATAATATAAAAAAATTGCACTTAAATTTTTATTTTATATAAATGCCTTCTTTTTATTTCAAATAATTAATATTTCATATTTCATTAGTAAAGATATAATTAATATCAGAAAAATCAATGAACTAGATTATTTTCAAATCAAAATACATACATTATCTTCTAAAATTGTAGCGAAATAAAGACAAGGAGATCATGTAGCCCTTCCCTGGAGCATAAGCTTGGAATTTCTTTTTTTTTTTTTTTGGTTCACTAAAATTTCATCAACAGGAATGGCATTGAAGTCTATTACAAGTTATGAACATGGGGCACCGACCACTTGTCCCATATGAGAAATGGGACTGAATTCTTTTACTTTTTCCTCCCTCCCTAAGTAGAACTAGTTACCAATAAAGAATTGTGACAAATACATTTAAAGTAGATCTTACTGAATAAAGTATTCATATATCAAAAGTTAAATTCACTATATCTTTTTTTTATTAAATTTTATTAATTTATAATAGGTAAGCGGATTTATGTGTATATATATATATATATATTTTTTTTTTTTCTTCTCATGGATAGCCTTGGACTTTTTGACTCTTCGTTTTCTTTATCCTGTGCTCAACAGATTTAAACTAACTAGTAACTTAGAAACTTAGAGACTGTGTTACCCAAAAAAAAAAAAAGAGGTTACTTGTATGAGACAAGCGAACCATCATTTATGATTATGGTTGAAAAAAAATAATTGATAAACTAACTGAAAGTTTAAAAGTTAACTGAAAGTTTAAAAATTAATTTTTAGTTAACTTATTGAATTAGATGTGTTTGATAAAAATTAACTATTAAATTAGTTGATAAATATAAAGTGACATAAAATAACATACTTATATGATATTTTTATACAAATTTTATTTTTAGACAAAAATATATTTTTAGGTAATTATAATTTAGGTTTTTTAGTTAATTTGAACTATTATAATATTTTGTTTAAAGATAAATTTTTTTTATTAAAAATTAAAATAAATAGTGCAAATAGTGTAATAATTAAAATAAATATTTAAGATCCCAGAATAATATCATTTTATTATGTTATCTCAAAATAGTGTTATACTTATCATTTTTTGTTAATAATATCATTTCATTATGTAATCCCAAAATAATACTACATATCATTTTGCGTCCAACAATATATTAACAATATTGTATTATGAGTGTGCGAAAGAACCCTAGAGAAGAAGAAATTGTTACGAGTTATAAATAGAATAATGTTGAAATTTTAATAAAGTAATAAGAATAAAAGATAAAGAAAAATATAAAAACTATTAGCTATAAGTTACTAAAGTAACATTTCATAAAAAGCTATAAGCTATTTGTAAGTAGCATTTCATAAAGGCTCCATTTGGATAGCATAGCTTACAGTTTATTAGAGTTTTTCTACTAGTATAAGTGTTTTTATGTAAAAAAAATAGTTTTTAGATAAGCTTAAATAAATAACTTATTAATCCTCAAAGAACTTTTTTAGCTTATTTTCCACAAGCCAATTTTTCTAGCTTGAAAAATCCTTGTTTCAAGAAGTTGTTTTATACTTTTACTAGACAAATATATTCCAATCATAATTTGAAATTCCATAATACCCCTTCCATTTTCTTTATCTAGATTGTTTGAATCCAAAACCAGCCAAAGAAGAACACGACGAAGAACACAACGATGACAACACACACTGGTCAATCGAAGAACACAATGATGGGTTGAGCTTGTTTGATGCAGGGTTATGTAGGTCACACACTAGTTAACCAACAAAGAACACGAGGACGACAACACAGAAAACGACAACAACAAAGAGCCAGATGATGACAACACAAATCACGACTGAATCAATGGTAACATAATGGAGACGAATAACCAGATGAGACTAGAACACCTCCTGGTGTCCTTCCTTCTCTCTCGATCTCTCTCTATATTGATTGCCTACTCCATTTCATCATAGCTTATGTAAAAAAGGGGGAGGAGGATGCCAGAGGGAGGTGACATTGGGTGGCAGACAATGACGGTGTGGAATCGCCGATCACTCTCTTCTCTCTTGATGTTCTTTCATCTTGTCATCATGCTCTATCTCTACCAGTGAAAACAAGGAGAAGGAAAAACTTTTTTTTTTCAAATTATAACAAAGTGCTTATTTATAATTATAAACACTTATTAATGTCTATTTTAAGTAATTTTCATAATTATAAATACTTATATACTTATTTATCCAAATACTTTAAAAATAATTTATAAATTTTAAAAGCGCTTCTTCAAGTATGCATTCAAATACTAAACAACTTAATTTAAAAGAAATTTATGGTAACTATAAGCTACTAAGTGAGTTTGTGTACTAAATACTTTTAAATCAATCAAACAAACTTATAAATTAATCAAAAAAATTATAAACTAACTTATTTAATTTGCCCAACACACTCTATAGCTAAGTTGGAAAAAGAAAAGTCTC
Source organism: Biancaea sappan (assembly GCA_037074585.1). NCBI lineage: Eukaryota > Viridiplantae > Streptophyta > Magnoliopsida > Fabales > Fabaceae > Biancaea > Biancaea sappan. The sequence continues at coordinate 46,465,876 of CM073496.1, read as the reverse complement.
GTGAATTGGGAGGTATTTTTTAAAATCTATTATTGTTCAATAATAGTAATTCTATATGGGTATGGATATGGATTGGTACCCATTTATGTCCTCCCAATTCATTCAAACTCTAATGGTTTACGGTCCAATAAGGATAGGGATAAGTCTAATAGCTTTTGAGTAAAAAACTGACGCACACCCAGTAAGCAACAAAAAGTACCATCATTTTCTGCTCGACTGGCAAAAGCCAGCGTTCTTAAAAGGAGCCATTATTCATTTCAAATTCTTTAGAAATTGCATTACATCCACTAACAGATTTATACACCTTAGAGAAGGTCCCACAACCCATTACACTATGAAAAGCGCTCCCATAATGTTCCACTACCCAACCCCACCCATTGATACAAAAAGAAGAGCTTATCAAGTTAACTTTGACAATCCCTTTCCTTTTTGGCAAGACGCGATGGGGTCTGCTCGTATTTTCAAGGGCATTGACACCCAACACCGTCTTGACAAAAGCAGAAAATGAAAGGCCAAAAAAAAAAAAAAAGAAGATACAACTATGACATCTGACTTTGATTGCATCTTGATGCAGCCAATGACTCAAATTATGGGTGTTTTGAAACACATATTAATGGTGGGTCCCAGCAGTGTTAGGTGAAGTCTACCATTATGAAGGGGGATTAGTTTCAGGCTTCACTATGCTACTAGAGGTGTCCGGTGGTTGTGAGTGATATATTGCTGATGCGAGTGAGATGGGCATTATGCAGAGAGCCTTTGATTGCAGGAACTGCATGGCAGCTCCAACATTTTCTTCCATAAGCTTAGCTACCTGTCTTTCTGTGCCGTCATTCGACCACTTCTCCCAAACTGCTGGATTTCGACCTTCACTCCCATCCTCCTGATCCATTTTTAATTTGATTAATTTCTTGGAGTAAAAAAATAAATAATCTCTTTTTTTTATCACAAGTTTTTATTTTATAATAATTACCTCCACAGATGATAACGGGATGTCAGTCACCAATGGTGCCACAGCACCAGCTCCGCCCAATCTACTCATGCTCAAAACCTGAAAGACAGGTGAAAATGGGTGAATTAACAGTCACTGCAGGTTTCATTTTCTGAGAAATTCAATTTTGGACCCTGTGAAGAGCCTTGCTTTGATATTCATATCGTAGGGCATACAACAATGTCTTTCAATGGATGTCTAGGAAACTCAAACAGAACTTTTGACGTATTCACAGAAATTGGTATTCACAACATTGAAAATAATAACTTCCATTATGGAACAACTAAGTCGACAACCAAAGATGCCTAACAATTATTCAATAGATGGGGAGTATAGGAGCATTTACCTTCACTTGAAGCCTTAAGAACTTGACATAATCCACAATTTCATCTAGCATGGCAGCTCTATCTGTCTGAACAGAGCAAAAAAGCACAAAAAAAATATTACAAGAAATGGAATAGTTTGAACATAATTTTATGACAATACAGCAGGGCAGTAACGTAGAGAAACACTACCAGCACACAAGGCATGAAAAAAGCCTTCCTGGTTTCCTATGACAAAAATAATTACTATCTCTGGAATTCAAGTTGATCCATTTCATAGTTAAAGAACCCTATGAAATTTGCACAAACCAAACGAGAACATCAAATATGATTTCGCTTTAGTAACCATTTATAAGCATGTGTTTCTTCATTAACTAACTCTTTTGAAAAATGCTTGATAAATTGAAAGGGTAAAAGTGAAAAGATGTTACATATATTTATCAGAAGATTTCGTCTATAATGGGACACAATTAATCAAAAACTGGTTTGAGCATTCAACAGGTCCATGGGCAGAGCAGATGCCACTTTCTGAATCCTTTAAGCATAAGAAGTCCACATCAAAGCAGTTGACAAGATAATTAAAATTTGAATTGCTAAGGCTACATTCATCATATTTAAAACTTACTAAACATATACTAAGAGGATGAAACTACAAGATTAAACATGAAAGAAGTCCTCCATACTCTACTACATATAAGGCCCATTTCCTTTTATTAAATATTCTTTCACTCATTCATAGAACAATTAAGGACAAAAACAAGGGAACACAGGGAAGAATCAAGAACAATTTAAGCTGCTCATTGCATTTCTACAAGCTCTGCACCATGCACTCTGCGTAAAAAAACATTAGCTTCAACAGATTCATCATTTACATAAGAAATTTTAGCTGCATGCTGAAATATTCATGAACTGAAGTATATAGTTCAAAATTCTATGGATTTAAAATACAACCTGATTTGTAAAACTTAAATGTTAAATTATCTAAGTAATCACATTTTCTTTACCAAATTCACTAAGACTGACAGACACAAGCCATGGAAGACACCAGAGGGTCAGTGAGATGATTAGGCCCTAAACAAGTTTTGACAGCTCCAGTTTTAGCACCATTATTGTCTTGGTAGTGCTTGACAAGTAGTGTTAATTTTATTTCATAAGATATACATTTATTGAACATGAAGTGATCATAAGTTAAGTGTCAATAATCAACTTAAGTTTCTCAGACAAAATTCCAAAACTGCCCCTCCCCACAACAAAAAAAAAAATTCAAAAGAAGTTCTCAAGTAGTAAAGACAAATGCAAAACCATATTTGGTAATAAAATGACATGAAAGAAAAGTCATTTACCTTGTTGACACTAGGAACCAGTTCCTGCAAGGCCCTGATTCTTTCTGCTATTCTTTCTCTGCGCAACTGTCATAAAAAAATAACACAAAGAATAATAAAAACTTATCATAACTTATGAACTAATGATGTGAATATCTCAGCAATTAATTCCCATGCTTAAATTTTTAAACCTCATAGCTAACAGACAATCATTATTCATGCAAATATTCTGAGACTCACCCGTTCAGCTATGCTATGTGGATCTGTAGCCTGTCCTCTTCTTGCCCGCACCCTTGGACGCATTGTTGGTGGATGCGGAGCAATAGGAACAGTAGTGGACATAGATTGCCCATGAAAAACCTGAAATAGGATTATAGATCATTAAGAAAAACAAATGCTTCCAGATCAACAAATTCCCCCCTCCCCGCCCAAAGGTGGAGAAAAAATTAAGACGAATTAGAATCTATTTCTCATAATATAAAACCATTTATTACAGATTAGTCAAATCAAGCATATATGCCATAATACATGGCAACCTAAGAGGTTCAAAGATTCCAGAAAAGTGACACTAGTACTGATGCAAAGGCCCGAGTGACCCAACTTTCAGTATATCAAATTCTGTTAAGTTCAAACCACTCCACGAAAACTTTATCAACAGGAGACACACCAAAGATTGACCTCTCATCTTCCAAAGCCCAGACTCCAGAATCTAAACCTTATCACCTTGTGTCAATATCCAAAGGTTGAACACTAGGTCAAGTCTTACAAGGACAATGAATTCGCACCAAAAGCAACAATGCTATTCGACAATTAGAACTATCTTTGATGTCTATAGCAAGTTGGTACCAGGTAAACTGTTCCCAACTGATCCGTTAAACATGCCAGCCAGTTGATAAATCTCATTTCTGAGATTCCATTTTTCACAAAGCAAAAAAATTCTACTGCTTGGGTGTTATTTCCGTTTAATTCTAATATGATTTTGTCACCCCATATAGGCCAAGTGATGGTGGTAGTTTGAACTTAACCTATAAAGCATATATTTACAATAATCACATTACTATGAAGACCACGGCAACTGAAAGGGGTTAGCTTAGTATGTTTCCTTAACAACCCGGGTTCGATATTCTAAGGAGCACTCTGGGAGTAAAATCCTAAAAGCACTGGGTTGATGTAAGAAAATGCACCCTTAAGAACGCCCAGGGAGAGATAGCGGCGTAATAATCAAAAGTTAAATTTGACCTATACAAAAGACAGACTTGACTTTCCATCTCTTCTCCAGAATAACGTCTCCCTTCTCACTTTCATTAGCATCTAATTGCATGACAAACATTGAATCCCATCCTACCATCTAATTCCCTTTTGGTTATACATGCATCACACGCTTTGTAATTTTATTTATTGTTCTTTGAACACAAATGATCCAAGACAGCCACCAACCCTATCTCTTACAGGTGTCCAAACAGTCCTTTTCTTCTCTAGCCAGGTCGGCAATTGAAAAAAAACGCGAGAATTGATTTGGTTTGATTCATTCTAATGAAATGATCAGTTCTCTCGCCATGAAATCAATGGAAAGGAGGAAAAGGGAGTTAATACTTCTGCATTAGAAACTAACCATACACTAATTTCGACCAGAACAAACTTTCATGTTGAACTGAAACCATTGAACCGCCAAACCTACTTTCAACTGACTCAAAACTCAAAAGCGAAAAGAAATATTAATTTGTTCATTTGTAAAATTCATTGTTCATCTACTTCAGCCAATCTCTGACCAGACAAACAGATACTGAGAGAGATAGACAAGCTTATCTTACATTCTTAGCTCTACCATCAACGATATCGTCGCGAAACCGCTTCCCACTCCCCGAAGGCTCCTCCGGCTTAAAATACCCTCCTTTTCCTTGCTCCAAGCTCAGGCCTAACTGGTACACTGGTCCATGAAACCCAGTGCTACCGCCTGCACCACCGGCGGTCGGGTGGCCGGTAGCATCGCCGGAGTTGAGCTGCAGCATCATGGGAGCAGGAGAAGCCGTACCCGCCAAGCCACCATCAGTTCCAGCCAAGCCGGAGTCAATGGAAGCGAAAGTAGGGAGTCCGAGGATTTGTTCGAAGAAGTCGTCGGTTGGAGCCTCGGGAGGGTTATTAGCCATATGTGAAGACTCGGCCGAGTCGAGCTGAGGAACGAGTTAGAGAAACGATCTCTCTCTACATGAAGCGAAGAGAATTTTCCAACTTTAAAGGCTTTGCTTAGTTCTTCCTTTGCCTTTTTCCTTCCCACGAAGAAGTAGTCACTTCTCACTTCTTTCTCATAGAGAGCGTAGAAACGAAACTAATTGATAGTGTTGCCTTTATCCCTTCCCTGCCTGTCTAAGAAAAATGTTGTCCTTTATCTAAAAGGGGCTTCTTTTTTTCATAATTTACAGCTCCACCCCAGCCTTTTTCTTTTTATAGGAAATAGTAAACATTGTTTTTAACTTTTCGTTGTTTTCAATTTGATTGTCAGCCATGGTACCACTCGGCCAAAAAATAACCCACGAGGTAACTTAATCGAAAGGCTGTATTAATTTGTTACTTCTTAGCGTTACTCAGAGCAATTAGTATTTACTATTTAGTAATAGAAAATTGGATTGTGAAGAGAATTAATTCAGTAAAAATTGATGCTAAATGAATTTACTTAAATAATTATTGAAATCTGTTGATCTTGTAAGCTAGAATTACTTTTTAAAATGTTAAAGTACTAAAACAATAATTAACAAAAAAACCATGGTGACAAGAAAATTTATCATATTACAAAACCATAAACTAGTGAAAGCTTGAAGAGGTATGAATCCTTCTCTGGCAAGAGTTGCTCGTTCTTGAGCTCCGTCTGCCCACAAAGGTGTAGGTTCCTTCTTTTCAAAATCCATCAAAGGGTATTCTAATCCAACGTATTGCACTGCCACGCAACTACTGCATAGTGCATACTAACCATCCCTTCAAGGAACTGTTGGCGGAACCTACCGTTTTGCATCCCCAGGATCAGAAGTAAATTTTCAACCAAAACATAGAGAAGTTTAGAATCACATCTGCACAGAGTGAAAGTAAAAGATAGATAAATTTATGGTAGGTTAACGACCTTAAGTGCAGGCAAACTACAGTTGTAAAAAATCACAAAGATGACGTTAATAAAATAAGATATATATTTTATTAATTATACATAATTAAAAATTTTAAATTCAAGTGATAACTACTATAAAACTTGAAGCTTGCACCTTTTAAAAGAGTAAAATTAGCCTCACATTCGTTAAAATATGAATGAAATGAGACTTTATAAATTTACATGTTACAATGAACTCATAAAAAATAAAAGAATAAATGAACTTGCGTACTCATATTATTAACCTAGTGCAATCTAGTTTTATTTTTTAAAAAAATAAAAATGACTTTAATTTAATTATTTTTATATCCATTTGAACAGGTAATAATTATATCAATTACAAATTGATTTGAACCAATTTTAGAATTTAAATGACTATTATCAGTTACAAAATTTAACTGACTGTTTCAAAATTATTAAGTATGTTTTAAATTACTTTAATACTTGTAACTAACTATTTATCTCATTTAATCAATTATACAATTTCACAAATATAAAATGCAGTGTTTTCTTCAAACTTGATACGACTACACGTCTTTGGTGTCCTCCACGTTTTTGGTTTTCATACAATTGGTTACTCTTTTATTTCTTTCTTGTTCTGTTCTTTGAAAAAAAATTCAAAAAAACTTGTTTTATCTTGGTGAAAATTTTTAGTGTCCTATTATATCACTATATCACGATTCATGCTATGTTGATTATCTCAATATTTACAATAATAACTGACATTTAATGAGACTAACTAATAAGAAAATCCATCACAGTTTTTTAAAATTTAGAAAACACTTTAACTGAGAATAAAAATAAGATAAATCTGTGTAAATTTTCTTATTTTATATAAAATTATCCTCTTAATAATGATATAGTTAAAGATAATTTTTTTTTCACGTTTTAAAGAATCGCTTTCAAGATAAAGAAATCAGCTTCTTTCTAATTAAATAACATTTTCTACATCATAGACAAGAAAATAATAATACGGTATAGAAAAGGGGGTTCAGAGTCCAAAACAAGCAAAAAGCTTCACAATATAAGCCTCTCAAAGAGTTTTTTTCCCTTTCATTTACATACTCAACATCTTATTGCTGTCAATATTACAAAATCATATGCATGACAAGAATCCAAATAGATAGCCCGCACCAAAGTTGAGCGATTCTTTTGTGTTTGCATCAGTTGTTCGCTAATCTCTACATCTTTTACTAGGGACTAGGCTTTTAACTTCAACGGTAATTACAAAACCTCATTACTATAACTTTCACAAAACTGCATGGTAACCAACAACCATCAGTGGTATTTTAGCTGTTACTACTGGCCAAAACTGACAATCCCTTGCCTACAACTGCAAGGGCTCTTTGTGATGCAATCTCCTTCCACATCTTGTTTCTCCGGGTAGTTGTAAGTACAATCATAGGGAAAAGAAGCATTATAATAATGTGGTAAAATATTGCAGCATCCAGGCAAAATGTAAGATGTCATATGCGCGATGATAATCAAGTATTCCTGAAGATTTTAAACGAAGTACTGAATTAGTTGGTTATACACCAAATAGGCAGCATACGATTTTTCCAGCTTTAGCTAGAAATTCTAGCGTAATAAAAACTTAGAAGTTCTCCTGTATTCTGACATGCAGAGTTGCTACCCCCATCCCACTGCATCCAGACTTTGGATAGCTAAGAGAGTTGCCACTAGTTATAAAAGGCCACATGCACATTAAGTACTAGTTCCTCTTGTCACATACCAGGCCAACATTTCAAACAGTCAAATCAGCAGAAAACCATCAACAGGCCCCCAGCAACAAGAATGAGATCCATCTAACCATTATTTCTGAGTCAGAATAGGCATAAACTAAAGGGGAAAAAGAGAAAGATATTGGAACACATTTTCGAGAAGCTTAACCCAGGCTTCAGCACACCATCTGTAGATGCAAAACACACAAGTTTAAATAAATTACTACTTTGTCAATTGTCACAGCTTCACTAGGAATATTAGCCTGATATTTTCTTTTAATGGTGGTGGGGAGAGGGGTTGTCATCATCCATATCAGAACAATCAACAATTCTTAAACCCATAAACGCCTCGACATTTCCTAACCTAAACAACTAATAGTTTTTTATTGGATGGTACTAAAGCTCCCAAACCATGTTTGCACATTATTATTACCACCTTTTCAGTTCTATATCAAAAACATTGCCCATACAAAAATAATAATTAATTAAAAAAAATTTATGATCCAATACACTCATTAAAAAAAAAAGTGTACATTTACTAGGTAAATTTTGTATTTGTAGATGCTACAATTTAAGCAAAAACATCTTGAAGAATAAGGTATCACGTAGTATTACCATGTCATTCATATTTGGTTTTGGGGCTGTGAAAAGAATTCCTTTGCATTATGAGCCACCTCTGCCTCTAAAATTGCTTCCAAAACTATGTCAGATCCTTTCAAGTCAGCTGCCAACACAACCATGGATTGCTTCAGTTCAGATATCATTCTATAGCATACAAGAGCACTTCAATAATATGCATTCATAGGCCATCTTTTACAAATACGTCAAAAAAGGTATGACGTGGCCATAACTGGCCAGTGGCCACACAATCACATTCCTTCAGGAGCCACCGCATATTTCTCAGGAAAGAAAAAGAAGGAATTTATGCTTTTCATTATGCAATAAATACCAATATTCATCTTCTCAATATGCAATGAAAGAACCACAGGTAACTCAATACAAATGATGCTCAAGAGCCAATCTTTTCTTTTGGCTAACCAAATATAGTCCCAAAGACAAATATGCATATTGGCAAAATTTGCATCTCAAAACATTCCCATCTGTGTGTGTAATGGAAAGATACATATTTCTACACCCATATGTGTGTCCAACATACATAGATTGGTAAACACAGCAGGAATATATAATGAAGGAGCTTTATGAATAGATAAGCCAACTAGAAGGATTCTTAACACAACAGAAGTATCAGATGACAGTGTAGATGACAGCCAACAACACATAGCAAACGATCATTACCCACACGATTTGGTAACAATCCAGCATCTTCAGCAGATACTGGAAGGACAGGGACCTGCAGTTTATCGTCAATCTTCTCTCCTCCTATACTACTTATTGATAGACTATTCTTTTTGGCAGCAGATTCTGCCAACCTGGCATAAGTAGTTGCTTGACTATGCATGTTGGATGAAGCTGAGGATGGTGGAGCAGAATCCTGGAACCAATGGTAGACTATAAGCATACTCAGATCCTAAAGCAGTATATAAATTATTTGAAGCTGCAAAATAGACCTTGATAACAGTGGGTACTGAGTCATTCTCTCCACTAGTTTTTTTGAGATTCCTATTATCTAAATAAAATACAAAAGAGCATTACACAATTGTACAAAATCTCAGCAACCATATCAGTAAAAATTTAGGACACTCAACAATGTGCCAAAAATTTATAGCGTAAATATTACCATCTGAGACAGATGTGTGGTCAATATTATCAACAAGCCTGTGGGTCAAAGGGCCAGGATTAATGATTGATATGCTTCGAATTTCATGCCGAATAGCATCTAGTTGAGCCATTGTTTCCTGCATTTCCTTATGGACCTGAAAACAAAATAAGTGGACACAAAAGAATTTAAATTCTATAAATGGAATGCCACATGAAGTCCTCGCATGGACAAGGGTGATCCTTTGATAAGATATAAGGATATGTTCCTTGTTTACACCTTTTTTTGTGTAAAACATTAATGAAAGAAAATCAAAAGAGAATCACATGCATTCAAGACATTAGGCTTTATAATTGTTTTGATCTTCTTAAAAAAAAAAAAAAAGAGTAAATTGAACCCCTCGTTTCCTTACCCAGAAATTCCAGGATCTTTGGTCAAATTCCCACCCATTGTTTTATTTTGCCTACTACAATATGAGCAACTAATGGGAACATATTTACAATCTAATATATGATAATTCAAGTACCAAAAAAACTCATGAAGTTAATCCACGTCACACTGGCCTGGAGAAAAAGGGAGCACCTGGCGAGCTTGAGTTTGCTGCATAACAGTGTCGAACTGACCGCGAGCCAACTGCACATACCCAATAGCTCGTCCAGCTAGCCTCCCTGCTGTTCTGGATATGATTGGCAAATCCTTTGGGCCTGTTACAATTGTTGGATAAACAATCTGAATTCCCACATAAAATAAATTTGATACATGACGGAAAGAGAAAGAATACCAATGAGAGCAGCAGTAGCTCCAAGCAACAGAAACAGTTCTCCGTATGAAAGTCCCAGCATTGGTCACTGTTAGTGGCACCTCGGCCTCTGAGAAACAAGGAACTGGAAAATTAGAGAAGTATGGGATCAACTAAAATTGAAGTTTAAACAAAATTGGGAATTACATAAGCTCGATTAAGCTACACCAAACAAAGAACACAAAATAGCTACAACATTAAAACTTCATTGGCTCTCACTTCTAATCATTGGATCACAGAATCAAATACATCTTTTTGACGATAGGAAAAAAAAATTTAAGCACCTGAGTAATTAAGTACGAAAGCGGATTAAAGCCTACCAAAGATTTTAAGTTTAGAGTTACAGGAGCGAAGAGAATGCAATCAAATTGATCCGAGCGGATCTAACAGGTACGGAAGAAAGATGATGAAGTGAGAAGGAATGGGAACTCAACAATGTTCCGTGCGTTTGGGGTAATCTTCGGGGAAGAAACTACAACGAGGGCACAACTAGTACCGAGAAGAGATGGAGAACTCCAAAAACTTCAGGCCCTAGCCTCTAATTCAAATTCGGTTGATCGAAAGGAGAAGGCTTATAATATCAGGCAAGATTTTTCAGGCCCAAGATTTAAATAATTAGTTGGATAAGTATATTAAATATGAATTTTATATCCATAATTTTTCTTCTTTTTTTTCCATTACAAGAGGCTCAAATCTTTGACTCATAAATTTATAATATCCAGTCCCATATCATTTAAACTATAAGTTTAAGAGTATAAAACTAATTAATTGTCCAGTTAATTATCTTTATATCCATAATTAAGAGAATAGAACTAATTAATTATATTTCCACACAACTAGACAAATGTATTTTTTTTGTTCTGATACATAACAAATGTGATTTGAAACTCAACGTCATTTAGTTTCCAACAATATTTTATATTTATAAAAATAAAATAATTCTAAAAATAACATAAACAACATTTAAAAAAAAGGCCTTTTTATGTAAAAAAATATAACAACAACAAGTCTTATCCCACTAAGTAAGATCGATTACATGGATCGTACAATGTCATTGAACTTTATCAATAACTAACTCTTTAGGTATCATATTCATAAAAAGATCACGTTCAATAACTTTTTAAAATGTCCTTCTTGGTCTTTCTTATTTCACAGGACTAAAAATAATCTACTCAACTCTTCTTACTAGCGCTTTTAACTGTTTTCTTTGAATATGTCCAAACTACCTTAAACAATTTTTTATTATTTTTTTTTAATAGGTGTCACTCCAACTCTACCTCGTACACAATCATTACGAATCATATCTTTATTTGTTTGCCCACGTATCCATCTCAACATCCTCATCTTTGCTATCCCAATTTATTGTTCTTATTGTCCTTTCAAAGTCTAACATTCACTCCCATATAATATTGGAGTGACAAATGTTATCCCCAAACTACAGTGTCACCATTGAAGTGTCCCATACAAGACTGAAGACACCAGTCCTAGCATTAGTCACTGTTAGTGGCACCTCGGTGAGGAACAAGGAATTGGAAAATTAGAGAAGTGTGGGATCAACCAAAATTGAAGTTTAAACAAATTTAGGCCTTGCAGATGGTTCTCTTGTCTAATTTTATGCCATTCATTAATTTGCAACATGGTTTGCCATCTAAACTCAAATATATTGCACTGCTATTTAAATAGTAGGATAACCAAACCAACTTGCGATTTATTGATGACTGGCTTCAACATTCACGATTAATGCTAAAGCTAACAAAGCTACCAATAATAGGCTCAAGTACAGTTGCACTTAGAGCACCATAGAGTTGGATTAACTAATTGCACATAAACATATAAAAATGAAAATATAATTTGGTTAATCGCTAAATTAACAATCCATGAGTTAAACTTCCAACCCCAATCTCAAAAATTCACAACACGAAAATGATTTTAGGTTGCCCAGACACAAGCAAGCGTAACCAATTTCAACAACGCAGAAATTTCTTTCACATTTTACTTACTTTTTGCCCTTGATCTTGAACCAAGCCTGAACTCCAGGTCGATGGTAGACACTAGGTTGGCAGATAGAACCTTTGGAGGGAAGGAAGAGAAGAGTGTCAGACCAATCGTAGCCCCAAAGGAGAAACGGGGATTTTTCGTTTGCCCATTGAGAAATAGGGATTTTGATTACGTTGGATTTGAAAACTAAGAGAGCGTTTGGTATACAATCAGTTATGAAAAGGAAAAGGAAAAGTAAATAGAAAAGGAAACGGAAAAAGAAAAAAGAAAACGAATATGGAAAGAATGTGTTTGGTATGTAATGAAAAAAAAATAAATGAATCAGGAAAAAAATATGTTTGGTATGAAAATATTTGAAGGAAAAAAAAGTATGGAATCTATTGAGAATTTACCTAAATACCCCTTCTTAATTTTTTTTGTTTGCTTTTGTTTTCACAGGTGAAATTGAATTCAAATCAAAATTTTAAAACCCTCCTTGTCGTGGTCTCTCTGTATCGACTCCCCATCTCACGTTCGGTGAATAGGCTCCCAAACAATTTGCCCTTATCTCGAATCGGGTCTCGCTGGCGTATAGACCCACAACCCATCATCTCTTTCTCTAGGGCTCGAGTAAAAAGCACGACCAGTTAGCCTTCGTCTGTCAGCCTCTTAGTCGTCGTCATCCTTCTTTGCCCCATCCCCCAATATTCGTCTCTCGCCCACGATTTCTTTCATAGGGTTTGTGTGGTCTTTGATTTGGCCAAAGTTTTATCTGGTTTATGCCCGTGGCTTGCTCAATATATATGATTTCTTGTTGAAGGTGCTATTGTCTTAGTCGATTCTTTCTAAATATGGGTAACAAGTTTGTTAAGCTCTGATTCTATGGAATACAAATTGACTTTACGGAACAAGCTTGTAGTATCTTTACTAGAATGAATTCTTCCTGCTTTGTTCATATAGTGATATAGGAAAGATTACGGTATTAATAGAAAGCAAAACACAGTAGCAATAGCAAAAAAAGAGAAAATGAAATGGAATGCTGCAAAACAAAAAGGTAAGAACCAAATGTAGCTAGCATTCAATGTACATATATTTAGATTGTGATGGACCAAAAATTTGAACACAGGAAGCTTAGAAGTACAATCTGATAAAAAAAAACTTCTAGGTTTTATGCTGAAAGGTAAATTGAAAATTAGATAAGTGTTCCATTAAATTGTATATCTTAAAAAAAAATCTCCACTCAAGAAGTTAGAGCATTAGCTTGATACAACAGTTTAAGAACAAAAATAAGGTCCAACCATATTGGCCTCTTTCTGCAGTTTACACTGACTTTCATTGTCTATGTTTATTTTTTAATGCAAAAAATTCTAAAGTATCTTTAATGTTACTTTGGGCTGAATTCATGCATTCTTTGACATTTATAATTGACTGTGGAATTAAAGTCTTTTAGTGTCCAGGCTATGATTCATATTTCCGCTATTTCAACTCATTGCTCTTGAAATTGTCACGAGGAGTTAATTATGACCTTTAGTAGGAGGATTAAAATTGCAGGATCTACTTTTGATTGTCTTCCATATAAAAAAGTAGTCAACAAGTGATTGAAAGATTAGGGTCCTGAGGAAGCATAGATTGAGCTATGTATTCCTTTTCTTAGACAGATGCCAGAAACAAGACAAAAAGTTTTTTTTCCTCCTACCTCTTATTTCCAGTTTTGTAAGGACTAGTCTATTTGTCTCCCTTTTTGATTGTCATGTCTGTTAATTATGGTTTTTGTTTTTCATTTTATGTAGTTTTTTTGGTTAATCAAAGATACACCTTGTTTGGAAGCAACTAATATTTTTTTGATACTTTTAGTCTTACTTCCAATTTATACACTTCTTGTGGTCCAGAATTTTCAATCTGCTGAAATAGAACAACGGAACACTTGGAAGTTAAGAGTTCAAACTACGTTTATTTTCCCTATGATTGCCCTCTCCCGCTATCCTTCCATGATAATTTCTTATCTATATCATGTTAGTGTTAATTATACCCATATTGTCTATTTTTTATTTATAATATTCCCCTCATCCACAAGCCCTTTCTTCTTACAACTATAATATTTATAAACAGCAAACTCATCATATGTACATAAGCCAGTCTAACTAGTCAATTTTTCTAGTCATCACAAGATTATAATAAAACGAACACTTTAGCACAAAAGTGCAATTTTAAATTCATACAAATATGTTCAACATTTAATTCTTTAATACCTGAAAATAGATCAAATATCTATATAAATATGTAAACCTTTGCTTCATTTATTTTTGTTTTTTCTGTGGCACCGCTGTATTTGCTATTATTTCATGGCATTATTGTGAGGAAACTTATATCATGTTGTAGAGTCAAATGGCATCTTCAAGTGTTGGTGACAACATGGGCAAAAGTGACCTTAGGCTTCGAGTTAGATATTGCCATTGCAAGAAAGTTCCCTCCATCAAAATAGCTCGAACTGATCAGAATCCTAATCGACTGTACGTGACTTGTGCAACTGGCTTGTGTCATTTCTTTGATTGGGTGAAGGTCGTGTTGGCAATATTTATTTTATAATATATACATATATACATATATATATATATCATTTATTTTATGGATAATTTTTAGCACTAACAATTTATTTAAGTGGACTGACATATTAATATTATATATCTATTCACATTTTGGGATATATATAGTTGATTACTATCTTTAATTAGGTCCATAATAAGATCTTCTTATATTTTGTGTTAAGGGACCTATGTGATATATTTTAAGAGTTGGTCTAAGGTATTATTGTATATATCTTGTGTACAGATACCCGACTCTAAATAATAACAGTGATGGAGTGTTGTTATAAAGGGATGGTTTGGATAGTGGTTCCCTAGGGTTATATAAGGGGCTTGTTTTGGTGACTTTGTGTATGAGTTATTTCAGTATTCCATCAGACCAAAATAGTGAGAGCCCCTTATACTCTCCTAGAAGAGTCTACCTATAGTTAATCTCCGTACTACGATGATTAATGTACGCTCTTTATATGTGCATTAATTATGTGTTCTTGTTGTTTATTAAGATATACAAACATTAGATTCATAAATTAAAGTTTTTGGCATTTGTGAATTTTGTGAATCTTAACTGTTTGATTTGTGTTTAAACAAAATATACTTTCAATTGGTATCAGAGCCTGGTTTTGATAATCAACAAGAACCATTTGAGTTTAGAAATTCGAATTTGGGATCAAAATTGAAAATTTTGCGATGAACCCTATTTGTGTATAAATTTTGATTTTGTTAAAATTAGAAAGTTTTAGGGTTCTTTGGTATTAAATATCTAATTATACACTAATTTCGCACTTGATTATATAATTTTTTCAAAGAACAAATCAAATTTAAGAGAAATTTTTGTGATTGGGGATTTTTCGGAATGAACCCTAGAATTTGAAATTTCCTAATTAAGTTTAATTTTGAGTCTTTTCACCGATTATATTCAAGTTTCAATCAATTCTTTGAATATATTTGAGTTAGAATTCATGAAAATGGTGTTTTGGATGTTATTTTGAGAGTTTTGGATGAAGAACATCATTATTCATTTTGGAAATTTTTCTAGAAAATACTATTCATTCAAAAAAAATTCCAGACTTTTACAATTGTAGTGGTCTTATTGTTTGTTACTGTAGTGTACAGTAGGTACATTATATAATACTGTAGCGGTTACTGTTTATCCAGAATTTTTAAAAAAAAATTCGGTATTGCAGCGTGATAGTTGACTATTGACTTTGACCGTTGACCACTGACTTTGATCGTTGACCGTTTCTGTTCAATTTTTTTTTACACATCACACCATTTGCGTTTTCTCATGAATTCTAATCAATTTATGTTATGTTTTCTTATTAGAATTAGATTAACGTAAACTTTTTGGTTACCAAAGTAGCTATTTTAGGTAAAATTGATTCGATTTTAACAAGAAAACTTATGAAATGCCTATGCATATTAAATATCCCAAAGGAGTTTAATTGGCTAGGCTTAAGGTAGTTAACAAAATGTAAAACATGTTTAGAAAACTTGCTTAGCATATGTCGGCCTAAAGGAAGGCATGTACTTAGTAAGTATATTTGTTCTACATTGGTTATCTACATTTGAGTGGAGAGTGTCACTAACAAACATTTGTTATGTCTAAAGACTAACAAATGTTGATGTACTAGACATATCTAAAATATGATTGAAACTTTGTATGTATATGTGGCTATTGTATTTTTACTCTAATTTTGTTAATAGAGTTGTTGTGTTTCACATGTACAATTTGATGGATATATATGAGTATCTTTCTGAGCATGATCATTGGTTAACTATATTTATGTAAAGAGTACCACTTACAAGCATTTATTCTGTCCAAAGACTAATAGATGTTGTTGTCCTAGGTATCTCTAAATACGATTAAGACCCTTATGTGTACATGTGAATAATGTGTTATCTCCCTAATTTGTGTTAATAGAGCAATTGTGTTTTACATGTACAAATTGATATATACGTTATATGTAATGTATATATATATATATATATATATATATATATATATATAAGTTTGTGTTTATTAAATACACATAAGTGTTGTCCTGAGCATGTTATTTATTGTCTTATTATAGCATCTACTACTATAAACAAATCTGCCCATTTTAATATTATTCTTGTGCTTAATTGCACAAATAACAAAAGGATGAAATGAGCACATTATGTTAGTGTTAGTTGCTTAGATTTGGACTATACATTTGTAATACTCACCAATTTTGAAATTTTGTAATTGGAGGTATTACGGTTGTTGTAATGAAAATTTTCATTTTTTTAATGGAATGGTTGGGTTAATTTTAATTTTCTATATTTAATTTTTTATTTTTGTGTATTATTTAGGGAAGTGGAGATAAATAATTGGACTAGCTATTTTAGTGCGGATAATATTTTTGAGAGTTGAGGAAAGATAAGAAAAAGAGGAAATTTCATGAAGATAGAGTTGTGAGTCAAGGAATAAAAAAAGAGTAATCGTAAGATAAAGAGAAGGCCGAGTGCTTATGAGGTGTAAAGAGGGACTAAAATAAAATGAGGAACTAGGTGTCATTTAAGATATAGAAAATATTCAAATTGGAGAAATTATGAGTTTGCCACTATCAAGGTTAACCAAGAGTTACCTAGGGGCAAAGTAGTAATTTTACCCTAGGCGGGTATATATAGGTGGTTCTACGCCTTTTTCCTCATTTCTCACTTTCCTTTCTCTCTCCTCACTCTCTCTTCTCTCTTTCTCTCTGCCTTCTCTCTACTCTCTCTCTACCTTTTCAACTGAGCTTCGGAGAACCTTTCTCCGGTGGTGGGGCTAGCCATTGGAGGCTAAATAACTTAGAGAAAGTAAGGAATAGAGGTGACTTGGGAGCTTCATTAGCTTTGTTTCCTAGAACTTCTTATGCGGTAAACCTTATTGGCATCGAGGTGAGTGGATGACCTTGTCATTTAAGTTTTATTAAATTATTTGACCAAGTCAATATAAATCTCATTCACACCGTAGTTAAAAATTCATCAATGAAATTCCCTAGTTAGTAGAAATAACTAGACTAAGAATTTTATTGAATGATTGTGGAAATTATTTGTGGGATTTAATTTGTAGAATTTATTTTATGAATTTGGAAGTCTATGTTTGTTTATACCTCTAGTTAATTATATTATTTAGAAAGTGGAATTATGAGTGGAATATTTATCTTTGTTGTGGTATGGAATGTGTGTGGAATGAATGGATGGATTGTTGTGTGGAAAATGCATCACATATCATCATCTGCACATTTATATTGCTTTTGAAAAAGAAAAAGGAAAAAAAAAGAAATGTGGAAAGCAAAGGGTTGGTCTTCTGTAAGATGAGGATATATTCAAAGGTTGGAATACACTCATTGAGGGTTGGTCTTCAATGGGTAGAGAGGGAGAATAGGCCTTGCATATTGCATTTGTATACATTGCAAGAGGGAAAACTCATTGAGGCTCAGTCTTCAATGTGGTGTATGGGAAAGGGTGTGGCAAATGCAAGCATACATCATGCATTATATAATGCATTTTGGAGTGACTGTTTACTTATGCTTTTTATTTATTTGAGGATTGTTTTACAGTTTGTTTGTGAGATTGTAGACTAGCGTTGAACCGCGGGTTTTGGTTGCGTCGTAAGATACATTATATATATATATATATATATATATATTATTTCGTACTGTTTTGTGTTAATAGTTTTTATTCTGATTATGGTAGTGAGGCTGGTATTTGCACTTGTGCCATATTTCCTTACCCAGTCATTTACTCACTGAGTTTTTATAAAACTCATACTCTCTATTGCTGTTTTCAGATTTAGCAGTTGAGGAGGTTGGGAAACCACTGGAGGTTGGCGGCTTGGAGACATATTCCACGTAGTCGGAGAATACTATTTGAACCTATAAAAACGCTCTGTAATCTTATTGGCCACCTAGGTCCTGCTGTATCTGGATGAGTTTATTTATTTAATTGTAATTTATTTTGTAAATTATGGGCTACCACTGAGGTATCCCTAGGTTTGTATGATTATTAATATGCCCATTTTTCGGAGCGTGACAACATTAAGGGTTAAATGTCCAGCAGATCTGACCAGTAGTGATACTACTATTTAGAAAAATGCATTTGAGAAATGCGAATGTTCAAATTGTATGAGTCTACAAATCATGCAACACACAATTTCAAAATCCGTTCGTAGTGGGATTTTGGAGCAAAATGATGCTAAGAGTTTCCTAAAAGCGATCTTTGACTGATTCGCTCTAAACGAAAAGGTCGAAAATAGCATTATTTTGTTTTAACTAGTTTCAATGAGATACAAGGACAAGAGAAACATAAGGGAGTGCATCATACTTGTGCATTTGTTTTTAATATTTCTTTCTCTTGAATGAGCTCATTATGTGTAAGAGGAAGAGAGATTAAAACATAACAAGGTTGAGAGTACTCACTTAGCATTCTATTCTGGTACAAGGAGTATCTCTAACAAGAGGTAGAATACTCTAGAAAAGGACAATTTAGTTCAAAGGGATATGTATTTTAATTTTGTCAGTTTTTAAGTTTATTTAGTTTTAGTACTAATGATATTTGGTGGGTAGATTCGTGTATAGCTACTCATATAAGTATATCTATGCAATATTGCATAAGCAGCTGAACGTCAGTTGATGGTGAAAGACACATCTATAAGAATAATGGCAATTGGGTGGTTGTGGACACTATCAACTTATTTAGCTTATTTAGATTATCTTTTAGGGAATGAACAAATATTAGATTTGAAAAACACTTTTGTAGTACCGTCTTTTAAATGAGATTTGTTTTATGTTTCACGTTTGAACATATATGGGTATACTTGTTCATTTTGTAATGAAACATTCGGTGTTTTCTTAAATTCTAAATGATTATTTCTGGTTCGTTGATTGATAATCTTTATAGTTTAAAATGTGTGAAAACTGATAGATATGTGAATATGCATTTTGCAAATTTAGTGCTAAGCCTAGATTGACTGAAGATGACATAGGCATTTGGGGCATATCTCTTAACAGAGTATGCAAAGTTTTATGTCAAGTGACATTCTACAGGTATCCAATATTGAAATTTTGGATAATTGTGCTGAATGCATTGAGGGCAAACTGTCTAAAGTTAAGAGAATAAGTGTTACTAGAGACTTTGGAGTTGATATAACCTATATGTGGTCCATTCCCTACAGTTTCTTGGAATGCACAATGGTATTCATCAACTTTATAGGTGATTACTCTAAATTTAAGTACATGTACCTATTACATGAGAAGTCACAGTCTTTGGACATGTTCAAAGTTTTAAAAGCCAAAGTTTAGAGTCAATTAAGCAAGAAATTTAAGGCCATTATATCTAATCGTAAAGGTAAGCTCTACGATATATACAATGGATTATGTGAACAACGTTAAAGGCCTTTTGCCAAGTATTTTGGCTTAGTGTTGGATTACGTCACAATACAACATGTTGGGGACTCCTAGTCAAACTAGTGTCATTGAGTGGCATAATCCTACTCTTAAGGACATAGCGAAAATTCTTCTATACTAGAATCGCTTTGGAAGAGGCTCTCAAGATTGCTGTGTATATCCTTAATAAAGTACCTGGTAAAGCAGTATACAAGACCCCATATGAGTTGGACAAGCAAGAAGCCTATTGTTAGGCATTTGCATGTCTAGGGTTATCCAGTTGAAGCTAGGCCATATAAGCCTAATATGAGAAAGTTGGACTTAAGGACTATGAATGTAATACCCGTTAATTTTGGAATATAATTCGCCTAAGAGTATTTTAGAATTTTACAACGTTACTTTAGTTATTTATTTTGGTCATTTTTTATTTTCATATTTAATTGTTCTCTTTGAATATTATTTATGAAAATTGAGTTAAATGACTGGACTGAATATTTGCACCATGTGGGATATATTCTAAGAATGGTGAAATTCATGGAAAAGTGGTTTAAGAATGGTCAATTAGTCCATTTATTGTAAATTGACTGGATGGGTTTGGATGTTGGGTTATGGATACCCATGGGTTATTCAATAACTCATTAGAAATATTTAAAATAAAACTTCAATAGTATCCCCTCATTTTCGCGTCTGAAGCAAAAAGGCTGAAAGGAACAGTAACTTCGTTTTCTCTCATTTCTTCATCCTCTTCTCAAATCTTTTCCTTGATCTTCAGAGTTTTGATTATTTGTTCGGTTCAAAAGCTTTGTAAGGATCAAAGGTAAGCTTTAATCTCATTATTTTCCTTAAATCTAAGTTTATATGGAAGATTAGAAGAGGTTTTGTTCTTGAAGATTTTGATGATAATTCATGAATCTTAGTTGTTTTAGAGGTTATAATTGAGTTAGGATTGAGTTATAGTCGATTAAAAGAGTTGAAATTCTGGTTTTGAATCAAGAAAGGAAAGGATGAAATTTTCTGCAAACTCGAATTTACTATAACGACAAGAAAATTTCGGAAAAATTTTTGAGTTACTGTAGCAGTTACTGTAGTGTCGGCAGTCAACGGTACTGTAGCAGTCAATGTTAATATAGCGAACCATTACTGTAGCGAACCGTCACTGTAGCAAACCGTACTGTAGCGAACCGTTACTGTAGCAATCAGAAAATTTTGCATATTTTCGTGATTTTGTTTCCTTTCTTATGTTTCCTTGTAATATATTTTACTAGGAAATTTTCCTACACAAATTCTAGTGTGGAACAAGGTAAACTTGGACAAACATCAAGGTAAGTGAATAACATTGCTAAGCTAATTTGATATTACTAGTCAAAGTACAATATAAGTCTCATTTACAATATTATTTGGATATTGAGCAATCAATTTTTCATATGACAGTATATGATGATCGGTATATATTTTTTTTACAGAAATTCAAAGGAATAAGAGTATGTAGAAATTATTTTATTTCATGGCAATTGTACTATGTGATAAATTCTCACTATCTTATCAATGAGTAAAGATCTACGGGATCTAATACATGAGTTTGAAAGGGTTAAAGTCCCATACTACTCAGTACATAACAATGAAAAACTATACGCGAGTTTGAAAGGGTTAGAGTCCCATACTACTCGGTGTAAATAGGTGAAATCATAAATACGAGTTTGAAAGGGTTAGAGTCCCATACTACTCGATGTATATCTATGAAATCTTATTCACGAGTTTGAAAGGGTTAGAGTCCCATACTACTCGATGTATAAGACAATTAATTATATGAGTAAATGTGGTATTTGTACTTTTGATATTTTATATAGTACAATTATTTACTTACTGAGTTTTTAAATAAACTCACACTCCCTATGATTATCATTTCAGATACAGAAAACAAGGAAGAAGAGTATCCGTTTGAAGATTAGAAGCCCCTTGGGACTATTCTCTATTTCTGTCTGGTGGGATACCAGTACTTATTAATGTGGATACTAGGAACGCTCTGTACTTTCTATAGGTCTCCTAGACTTGCGATGAGATAGAAATATCAGAATATGTATGCCTATGTTTGCTTATCAGATGAATATAATTCTGTAGTGTGGAATGAATGATTAAGGTTGAATGTAAAACCTTACAGAATATATGTAAATAACTTATGTTTGAGAATTTTATCAAATGAGTAGTATCTTTTCACATGTTCAATTTTTGGGATGTGACAATGAACTGCTACTTTGTGGGGTACCCTAAAAGATCAAAGGGTTTCCTGTTTTATGACCCTTCGACCAAGTCATTCTTGGAGATTAGGATTGCCAAATTTTTTGAGGATGTTGGTCATAGTGGGAGTAATTAACTGAAGGACATTGTGTTTGAAGAGGAATACATGAGTATTCTTACTATAGTCACGAGAATGCTTGTTTGAGTAATACTACTTGAGACAGTTAAACCTGTGAATGAGGAAATTATTGAAAACACTATAATCATGAGAGAAACATCACTCCTGTTCAGGATCAAGAGATTAATTCTCCTGAACATGAAGAACAACAACAACCTCAAGTGATTTAGAACTTCATCAAATGGATGTGAGAACAACGTTTTCAATGGAGACATTGAAGAAATAATATGCATGGTGCAGCTGGAGAAATTTGAATCTAAAATTTCAAAGCACCAAATATGTAAGTTGAAGAAATCCATTTTTGGTTTTAAACAGGCATCCTGGTAGGGGTACTGAAAGTTTCATGTATTGATTTCATCTTTTGGATTAAGAGAGAATCCAGTTTATCAGTGCATATACCTCAAGTTAAGTGGGAGCAACTTTGTGATACTAGTTCTGTATGTTGATGACATACTTTTAGCTAATAACAATATGTCCTTTTTTGCGTGAAACCAAGTTCTTTCTTTCAAACAAATTTGAAATGGAAGACCTTGATGCGACATCTTTTGTTATGGGGATTAAGATCCGTAGGGATTGCACCAGACATACTTTGAAGTTATTGCAAAAGACATACATTTAGAAAGTCCTGAGCCCATTTGGCAAGTAGGATTGTTCACTGGGGTAACACAACCATAGCCAAAAGTGATAGATTTAGCTTACTTCAATGTCCTATATTGGATGTACATATGAGGGAGATAGAGAAAATCCCTATAGGAAGTCTTTTGTATGCACATGTGTGTACGTATCAAGTTTTGTCGTATATTATGGAAGTATTGGGCAAATATCACAATAACCCAAACATGGCTCATTAAGTGGGAGCTATATGGGTTATAAGGCACCTTCAGAGGATGAAAGTTTATATACTCATATATAAGAGGTCAAATCAATTTGAGATCATTGGTTACTCCAATATTAGTATATTAATTTTGTAGGTTGCATGACAAACTATGTGTTCATGCTGGCTGAAGAGTTATATTCTTGAAAAGTGTCAAACAAACACTTATAGCTTCTTCAACCAAGTGGGAGAATTCATAGCCTGCCTGTTGTGAGATATCAATTCCGGTAAAACTACCAGAGTTTGCCTAAGTTTAATCATATAGACATTAAGTTTCTAATTGTCAAAGAATGTTCAGAGTAATGTTGTATCAGTAAATCATGTGGGTATTGATCATATGACTGCAAAACATCATTATAAATGTTAACCATCTAAAATTCTTCATAGATATATGGCTCATATATGTTTACCACCTAGAGTTTTTTCATGGGCATGTGGCTTATATATGTATGGAAAAAATTTTAGATGATTGAGTGTATTGTACAATTTTTATGTACATAATTATTGGATATCCATTTGTGGTGTTTAGATATATGAATATGCGTTTTTCATATATATATATATATATATATATATCTGTGTGTGAAATACTCTAAACATATGTGTTTTGCTTTCACATGCGATTTTGCACAAGTAGTTTACCATAAGTTGAGAAAGTGTAGGAACTAGTTGGAAATAGGCATGTATGAAGATCCTTGACATGTAATTTTCATGCTACACATCCAGGCTTGATTTATGTCATTGGCTATATTAGCACTGTGATTACTGTTGAGTTTAGTTTCAATTCAACTGCTTATGAAAACCTCTTTAGTTCTGTGCTAGTATAGTCAATGAACAAGATTGTTGTGATATATCTAAGATAGCAAAAACTGTCACATCCTAATTTAGGGCATGTGAGTAACTCTATAAACTCAAGGGTATACCTCTATGGTATCCTATAAAATCTCTTATCAGTACTAATACACAACATAATTTTTCAGGAAAGATATTTTTACATATATATATATATATATATAAAGTTCAACATAGTGAAACAGTAAACACAAGCCAAATATCATATAGTATGATACAATTTTCCAAGCCTAGGTGACCTATAGAGATTACAGAGCATTCCTAAGCTTTTGGATTTATAAGCCCTCCACATAACGTGGAAAGTATCCTCATGGAATACTATTCCTCTTGCATATTTTCTTTGTTCTCATCCACTGTATCTAAAAAAATGTTCATAGAGAGTGTGAGTTTATCAAAATTTAATAACTAAATGACTGTGCAATAATAAATATGTCACAAGTACAAATACCATAATCATAATCACAATAAGAACAGTTATTTTCATATTCAGGGTCTCTATACTTCTGTATTTTATGTTCAAGAATTCAGTTTCCATTGTATTTATATTCTCAATCATTACATGCATTGGTATCTTGGGGGATCAAGCCCTCAATCATTCCATGTGTATAATTTCATGTATTGATATCTTGGGAAATCAAGCTCTCAACCATTCCATGTATATTATATACTTAATTATAATTCTCATCAATATAATCTTAAATCAAACAATAAATTTCATTATCTGGCAATCATCATTAATCATTAAATATAGAATTTAATTGCGTTATGAGGTGGAATTTATATTGTACTTGGAATAAAAGTAAATAAAATCAGTTAGCAAGGTCATCAACTCATATAGATTATGTATCCAAGTCACTTTTTCAAGTTGCTACAGAGAATAGTACATAGCTGGATTTCAGGTTTCACTATGGAGATTTTCATGAAGATTAGATATAAAAAGTCAAGGTTGCTTTTGTACCAAAATACTATTCATACGTATGACTGCAATTCATACATACGGATACTATTCATACATACAGTTACTATTTATATGTACGGATACTATTCATACGTACAGTTACCATTCATACGTACTATTACTATTCATACATACGGGATACTATTCATACCAGAAATAGAGAATACAATTTTGTAATAGAGTACACCAGGTAAGTTCTCAAGAAATAGTGGAGGGTCGTAATGGACACACTTAAGAACCAGATTTTTCCTTAGCCAGAACTTTCCTAAACATATATTCTTTACAGTTTACATTCTATTTCAGTAATCAGATAATCAAAATAACATATAGGTAGCTAAGGACAGTTTTTTTAATGTGGAAGATCAGCTAAAGCTGCAACCACAGAGTATACTTAAGAAAATAACTTCTAAAATTTGAAAGACAAAGAAAAGGGCATAGTATCCTTACCTTGAATCTAGGCTAAGGAAGAAAAACCTAGAATTTCAAAGCCCTAAAGTTGGAGTAAGAGAAGTTTTGAGGAGATGAGAGAAGAGAAATTGAAGATGTGAGTTTAGAAGTGAAATAAAAAGGCCTATTTATAGGAGAAGTTAGGGTACTATACACTAATAAAATATTTATTTTACTATACACTTTAATAATTCAGTTTGGCACTATGCATTTTACCGTGCAATCACGAGGCGGCTGAGTTATTTTTTTCCTAATTTCTTTTAGATTCCACTTATGCTCAAGCCATATTTTATCCAAGGGATAAATTTCATATCATAACATCCATCATATCTCACAATTTATACAATCTATAAATGAAAATTGACTATTTGGTTTGTGTTTAAACAAATATGCTTTCAGGTTGAACCTGGACTCAATGTAGACGAAGGGGTCAATGCTCCACTTGGAGTCAATGCTGAACCTGGAGTTAGTGACAATGTCATTGCACACATTTTAGATTGAATGGCGTCTCTTCAAATAGATGTTGCTATGCTCAAGACAGAAATTGAGAGCATCAGAAGAGAATTTGAGAGCAATAAGAGAGATAGGAGGACAATGATTGTATTGATAGGGGTATTGTTGTGTATCTTCCTTGTTAAAGTATGAGTGCTAGGAAGATTAGGGTGTTATTAGGTTACTTGTGATTAGGTAGGTTTTTGTGTTGACAATATGAAATTTGATGAAATGAACAAGCAGTATCATAGTGATGCTTATGAAAATAGCATCTATATCGATGTAATTTTTTTTTGTTATTACATGAGATTACTTTACAATTTGATTAGAGTAGCAAGAGAAAGCGGTACAAGATATATATATATATATATATATATATATATATATATGTATGTATGTATATGTATATTCATTATAATGTATATAAGATGTTGCGTTGCAGTTGTAAACACTTAATGTAATCACAATCGTTATAGTATTTGTTATTTATTCAATTGATTATGAATTACAAATGCTTCTATTACAAACCAGGAGATAAATACACATATATCAGACACATGGAAATAATAGTCCTTAAATGCCAAAAGACAGCAGCTCATATTTAGTTATTCTTAGTGTCACATCCTAAAAATAGATATGAGAATAAACACACAAACCTATGGTATACCTCTATAATATCCACGATTATGAGATTCATAAATTTATCAAACATAAGTTTATACTTTTATATACAGGAAGAAATTCAATATTTTACTTTTGTTTCAAATTCCACAACAACGGAATTATAATTCAACTAATCATAATAATAAAAGATAAGTCATTCATAAAATATTGTATTACATCAAACAAGCCTAGGTGACCTATAGAGATTACAGAGCATTCCCTAGGTCTTTATAAAAAAAACTTCTTAAGCCTACCGGACAGAATTGGAATGTAATTCCAATAGGCCTCTAATTCTCAGGCAGATTGTTTTCTTCCTCAACCTCTGTATCTGAGAAAGATAATTAAAGAGAGTGTGAGTTTATCAAACTCAGTAAGTAAACAACTGTGTATGAAAATATCATAAACACAAATACCACATTGCTAATTCAATCAAAGGTATCATTCAATACATTCAACATATTCATATGTATAAATACCAGTGTTTTATTTCAGTTTTGAAAATCCTGTGAGCTTACAGAGGTTGAGGAAGAATAGGTTCATAACCATATTAAGCTCGAAATCCGTTGGTGCTCAATAGGTTTACGCTCCCCAATGTTAATCCTTAGGAATGTTTATCCATGGATTTACTAATTAGTATATTCAAGGTTATTGGGCGATCAATCCCTCACCTTATTCAGGTCTATTGGGTGATCAATCTCTCACCATATTTAGGTCTGTTGGGTGATCAATCCTTCACCTTATCTTGCATTATCAAATACAATTACAATCATTACATACAATCATATTTCCACAAACATGTTCTAATTTGTTTAAGGTATTACCATATAGGGTAATAGAAATAATTCTCAATGATATTGTGAATTTTCTTCAATTTAAACATACATTGTTAAGTTACTCAATTTCACAAATAACACAAATGAGATTTATATTGTGCTTTGATCAATTTAGTAAATTAATTTTACAAGGTTGTCCACTCACCTTGATGTATGTCCAAACTTACTTTGTTCCTCACAAGTAATTGTATAAGATGATAGAGGAAAATTTTCTAGTAAAAGATATTACAATGAAACATAAGAAAGGAAACAAAATTATGAAAATATGTAATATTTTCTAATTGCTACAATATCGGTCCACTACAGTAACAGTTTGCTACAGTAATGGTTCACTACAGTGACGGTTTGCTACAGTACATTGACCGCTACAGTACCATTGACTGCTAACACTACAGTAACTGCTATAGTAAACTCGAAAATTTTCCAGATTTTTCAATTGCTACAATATTTTGAATTTGCAAAAAATCCTCCAAAATTTTTCATCTTATAATTCTCTATTTCTAAACCAAAATTTCATCTCTCCCAACGTACCTTAACTAAGTCTTAACTCAAAAACCTCCAAAACAACTCAAATTCATGAATTGTCAAAAAAATCTTTAAGAACAAAATCTCCTCTAACTTTCCACATAAACTAAAATTTGAGGAAAATAATGAGATTAAAACTTACCTTTGATCCTTACAAGACTTTTGAACCGAACAAATCTCCAAGAATTGCAAATTTATGGGAAGGATTTAGAGTGAGATGAAGGTTTTGGGGAGAGTTGCTAATGAAAGAAGAGAGAATTGTAAAAAATGAGAGAGTTAGGGCACCTAAAGGATTTACGGCCAAATGGGTTATGGGTAAATTCATGGGTACTAAACCCACTAACCCAAACATATTTTGACCCAACACAAAATATTTCACTGAATTAAATTTAGCTCCTTTTTTTCTATAAATTTTACAATTCACAAAAATACACTATATAGCATTAAGAATATTTAGTCTAGTCATTTAACACAATTTTCATAAATAATATTCAAAGAGAATTATTAAATATGAAAAAAATTAAAATAACTAAAATAAACAGACCAAAAGTATGCTATAAATACTGAAATAATTCCAAACGTATAACCCTAAAATTAGCAAGCATTACACTTAGGTTTCATATCATTTGCTTCTGATTATCTTTCTTTCTGCTCCTAGTCTTGTTATACTTCTAATCATCTTACACAAAATATCAATGATTACTGCAATAGGAAAAAACACACAACGTGATTTATTATAAACACTGCTATATTTAAGTATCTTTGTGTTCTGCATATATATCAATTTGATAAAATGGTCACAGATATGGAAATATATGAGGATTTGAATTACCTGTTCTTTTTTGTTCTTTCAAATCGTCACTCTGCAGCAAAAATAGAAAACTCATCAATAAAATATTTGTAATTATTTATATATATGGAAATATAATGTTCCAATTATTTATAGTCTAGTTTTAGTATAATATATGGAAATATAATGATCAAGATCTACGAGAAGCATTCTTTGATCAGCAGTGAGCTTCTGAACAAGGATGCCTAATCAGAGAGAAGCAACTGCTTTTATAACATCCATTCCAACAACTGTTGATACCAAAATAGATTATATGAAGCAATTAAAAATCAATCCAAGCTTTAGACAAAAAAAAGCCCCCTAATATTTTAGATAAGCTATAGCATACTCATCGTAGTTGGCAGTGGAAGGAAACAGGAATCCAAAGTCAAATCATAGTATCAACAATGCTAGAAGCGCCGGTATTAAAATTACTGCAAAGTTGTAAAATTATGTGCTAAACAGCATTAAAACTCAAAAGACTCCAAAGGGAAGAATATATATATTTGACAAGTCCAATTTACTTTTTTTCATAATAATTTCAAGTAACACAAATTAAGCTTCACTAGCTTATTTAGAAGCTAGAACTACAAAATAAAGGCGAAAAATACTAGACACCAATATAAACAGTACATCATATCAGAATTTTAAACTCATTATTATTTAATTCAGTTATTATACAATATGCAACTGAAATAAAAACTTCATGTTCATGAATACCAAAAAAAGTGCAACAACAACTCCCGAACTTCCCATTTGGAATAGAGTTTCAATGCATGAACAACAAAATTCCCACTTTCGTGAAAAGATAGCTGAAACAATGAACTCTTGAATACTTGAGTGAACATTTCATTGTACAAGGCCTCAGGAGATACTTCCAAAATGAAAGTTCTGAGATTATACTGTACCTATGGAAGAGTTAGCATCAACATTAACAGAAATCACATGAAACAACTCTTTCATCATCGCCTGCCAACGACTTTATACTATAGTTATATATTAATTTGAATTACAACTCTAAAAATGATGATTTATAATTCAACAGTATATTTATCAAATTGTAACAACTTTGTACTATTGTTAGAAATACCAAATTGTAAAAGAAAAAAGAGAGATATTTATCAAAATACCAAACAAAAAATTTCTAGATCAATGTATGAGTAAATCTGAATACATTGCATCATTAAGCTTACAAAAGATGTCTTGGTACAGATGCACAGACATTGATCAGTCACATCACCAAAAAGGTCTCAGTATAGACCTATAACCATTTATCAGTCACACAACAAAAGTATTAACACAACCACTGACACCCCTCAGGACTATCACAAAAAATAAGATCCTAGTACAAAAGTCGTAGTGGCTAGAGTGCATGGTCTAGTAGATCATAGCCTGAACCTATGCAGCCTTCAATTCATTTGGGATTAATGGGAACTAAACCAACAAGCTATGGTTCTATACAATTATTTTGTTCGCCCAGATGACTTCCTCTTGAGTCAGTCCCTTCACTTATGACAATTGTCCAATCAACATCTGCTTCCATTCAGCCAAGTTCAGACTTGCCAATCTGTCAAATGATGTAGATAGCGAACTAGATGTAGCTTTATGCACTCCCTGAGCCCTCTTGTCAAGTCACTAAGTGATGTCTGTACATCATCACCACTACTTCTTCTACGCCTTTTCCTTGCACTAGTTGTGGCCTCAGACGTACTGTTAGGAGGCATATCAAAGAAGGGAACATCAAATGCAGGCATCTCAGATGCATCCGACACCTCTACATTGGGACTGTCATTGTCCCCTTGCTCAGCTTGTGTATCTACCTCCTATGTAATATTGATATACGTTTGTGCATCCCTTTTAGATGCACGATCTTTTTCAAACACCAAGGTTAGCTCATCAAAGAATGGAAAAGGATGGTGTCTCTACATAGTTTTGTTCTTTTTGGACTGTAATTAATATACAAATATACAGTCAACACTACTTATAATTCAAAAGCAGACTAACATAAGTATAATAAATACAGTGTACCTATAGGTAGGCCTCCTACACAGGGGGATCTGCTGTGACACATTTTGTTATAGGGTCCTATTCGGACCCACTTGTATTTGTTCCATAGACCATGTTAAAGACGACCATCTAGTTATTCTTGAGGGTCTTAATCCGGGACACAATATGTGGGTTTCCTTTAATGCCTTGCCTCAGAGCCTTTACGGCCATCATATCCTCTAGACGATGCACGTATCCTTTTTGGGAGTTTTTGTCACATATGTATTACCCTTTCTAATGCAATTCCACAAGGCACTCCATAAGCATGGCATCTTGTTCAGGTGTCCAATGGAAAGACATTGTCTACTTCAATCAACACAATTAGCTCGTAAAACAATAATTAAATCACCAACCATCATTGAAATAACATATATAGGGGTGAGCACGGGTCATTTTGGGTCGGGTTGACGGAGATTTTCAACCTGAACCAATCAAAAGTCAGCAGGTTGAGTTGGGTCAGTGTCACGTCCCAAAATCTGAGCACGTGACCGGCACGAAAAGTGAATTTCATTTCACCTCCGTAAGCATATCTTTCTCTTAAGCATCATACCATTCTTTTTCATGCAACCAAACCGAGTTTTCTATGCGCACTACAGTCATTCACATTATATCACTGAATGAACCTACCCGATTACAGAGATTTCTAGATTTATACAACTTAGAATAAGACTTAACTATTATACCTTTATCCTGAACAAATGAAAAGGTAATCATGGGCTAAGGATCTATAATTCCTTGTACAGATATTTACCTTCAGCTGTCAACTCTGAAAAAAATGTTAATAAGAGGGGTATGAGCAAACCACATGCCCAGTGAGCAGACAACACAACACTATGACAAAAAAATATCATGCATCATAATGATAACATGCAGCAATCATACGTAATCGATCATAATATAATATACTATAATTCATAATACTTTACAACAATATCCAAGTAAATCAAATACATTTCAACATAATTCACAACAGCAAACAGTGAAATCAATTTCACACATTTCCCGTACCAACCGGGTCGTCCAGGGTACCTTTGGATCGTTGCCCGCGGCCCCCGCCGCATCCACCCTTATCACTCCATTTATATTCTCTACCCTTATAGCTTCACATAGATTTCTCCATGGGGTGCACCACCATGCCTTTCCTTTCTAGTCAAACACAATCACAATCACATCTAAGAGCATCCTCAATCATAATCATGAGCCACATACACAACTCAGTCATTTACAATTCAAGTCACAACATAATCAATATTGTTCCAGCAACATAGCATGTATACAATATAACCCATAATATAGATCAATTATTCAACAATAACATACTTCAACTATCCGTATATGGATGAATTCAATAATCAGAGTATGACACATTTCAACTCAGTTTACATGCCGTTCACAATCCATCATATAACCTCCATTCATGAGAAAATAAGAATCACCAAGCAAGTTCCACAATTGTTTATGTCTCATCGTCCCATTCAAGCACAATATAATTTAAACATGTAAATATATATATTTGAGTCATCATCCTCTTCAAACTTGGATATACAACATATTTTCACTATGATGCATAAAGTCCATAACAAAGATATTTAATCATAGCAAGTATTAACCCACTCTCGGCACTCCCACCTTGCACCTTGACCATTCCTATTGTAACCAGATAAAAACCATCAGGGTTACGAAATAGAGAAATTTCCTACCACTATTCCCGACCTTCACTTACTTCTCAAATAATAACTCCTAACTGGTAATGAATATCCAGATGAAACTTATACCATTGGAAACTAGACTCAAAGAGCTTTTCAACGATATTAAAAAAAAAACTGATGCTATAGTAACGGTCAACGGTCAACGTAGCTACAGTAACGTTGACTGAGTCAATGCTATAGTAACGTTGACCGAGTCAACGCTACAGTAGCCGAGAAAATATGGAAAAATTTTCCCGGTGAATAGTAATTTCTGGGGAAAATTTTCGGATGTTCTTCTTGTTCTTCATCCAAAAATCCTAAAATCATATCTAAAACAACATTTCTTTTGATTTCTTCCATGGGTTTTCATCCTTAATGTCTAATGAGTATTTTAACACAAAACCCCTAATTTTTACTAACAATCCAAGCTCAAATCTCAAATTTTCATCAAGAACACTAACTTTTTCAAATATCCAAATTCTACGAAATTTCTTGTTCTAATAACATCATAAACCACCTAAGAATGTTTTACATTAACATCCACACTTAAATTCATCCATTAAAACTCAAAATCTTAATTTTCTTCCATAGGTCCGAAAATGGAGAAAAAGAGAAATAGAGCAGATAAAACTTACCTCTTTGCCTCTAGAACTCCTAAGAATCGGAAGTATGGTTAGAAAATATCAGATCACCGGAAGAACTTAAAGAAAGGATTGGAGAAGAAGATGGAAATGAAACGAAGAAAATGAAGCCTCGGGAGGAAGAAGGAGAAGAGAAACTAATAATTATACGTGTGGGCCCCACCAATTTCTTTTTCGATAAAATCGCTCATAGCCACCTTAGCTTATAAGATTTGTTCACTTAGGTCCTTGAGAATGTATAAAAATTTCCTAAATATCGAATCCATCATCTTTTCGGTACCAGACTCATAATTCATTCTCATAAGCTTTATTCTTCCTCTCAGGTTCCTATTTGGTCATTTCCCAAAAGTCCTCTATACTTTCTTTTCTTTTCACATTAGTCCTTGAGAATTCGTAAAAATTTTCCAAATTAAAATTTTGAAATTTCTATTCCCAAATTTCCTTCACTAATTCAAAAAGAACATTTTTCATGTAATTAAATTTTTCAATAAACTTCAAATAGATTTTAAATATTCATAAAAATTCTTGGGATATTACAGTCAGGTTCAACAATTTTGAAGTCTAGACCTGAACTAACCCAACTCGCACTCCAACGAGTTGGTTTGGGTTGGGTTGGGTTGGCGGGTTGTACTTTTTTCCCCTTTCTTTTTTCTCCTTCCTTCTCTTCTTCAGGCAGTGGCTTAGCGCAATATCCTCTCAGGTTTAGCCTTAGGGAAGCAATTACAGAAGCCTTCTAGTGGCGGCGATAAGGCAGAGCACACCAGTGAGGGGTTTTGAGGGTGATCAACGGACTACGCACATTATGGGCTCGCTAATCGCGAATGCCATCATCTTCAACACAGACGACGTCGACCACAGAGTAGAAATCACTGGTGAGGATTTCTTACTTCTTCGCTTATCATCGCCGGCTGTTTACTCCATTGCTTGTCATCACTGGCTTTGAAGCAAAGAACTTCAATTGCCTCGCCTAACAGTCACATATCTAACATGCATGACTTTCAATCGCTCGAGTATTGCAGATCAGACGTAAGCCGGCAAGGTTCCCAACTTTGACTGAGATGGAAGATTGAAATTTGGAAGGAGAAGAGACAAAGAGTATGAGAATTTGAGACGACTGAGGCGAAGAGAGTGAGAGATGATGAACTTTGATGCTGATACGAAGAGGAAGGAGCAGATGTGGCACTCACTAACTCAAGCACCTACAAATTTCAAAAAAAAAAAGAAATTATATGTTGATCAGGTTGGCTGGTTGGATTGGGTTGAAAAATTTCCAAACCGCCACCCGACCTGCCAATGGGCGAGTTGAAACTTTTTAACCCAACCCACCCCAAATGTACGGGTTGGGTTGGGTTGGACGGGTTGATGCTCACCCCTAAACATATATAAATGTGACAACAATACAAATATTAATGATATTAATGTAAATGCATTCATCACATTATCAATACAACAATTAAAGAAACATGATAAAATGGTTCACAAACAATATCATACTCGCCGAGTTATGTACTTGGAATACATCTCATCAGCCAAGTTATCTCTCATCAGACTCCAAGCATTTGTTGGCTCAATTACATTGACATTATCAGTGTCCATGGATGGATTTTCATCGATGTCTTCGTCCTCATCATCGAATAGATCCATGCATCCACACGCAAGGTAAGATTATGTAATAAACAACAGGCAATAATGATCTTGTTATGCATTCTCACTGGGTAAAATGATGGACTTCTAAGTATTGCCCAACGTCGTTTGAGCAGCCCAAAGCACTTCTCGATAACATTGCCTACTCGAGCGTGTTTCATATTGAATAACTCACACGCATTTGTTGGTTGATGTTGTCCCAGTCCTTCAAAGCTTTGTCCTCTAAATGCCGCTAGAAAACCTTCACGATTTGTGTACCCCACATCCACCAAGTAATAACAACATAGGATGTATGTTTTAGATCATCGTTTGTTAATAATGAATATATAATCTTTTCAACATGTATGTTGTATGGGATGCTAACCCGGAGGAACTCTAAACCCATGCATCCTTGAAACTGCATCGGGTAACACTCATCCATCAGCTGCAGACCCTTCCCATCCAAGCAACACAAATATAAATTCACCACCTTAGGTGAAAACGCGTAGCACATTAGTGGAAATCTCTCCATGATGGTTTCAATATCGCGTCTGGTCCATCAAAGGAACTTGTATTTGAATGTTTGTTTCGTCCAAGGTACCAAGACAATTTTATAAACAAACAACACGTTCACCATTCAAAGTGCAAACCAGTGTAAAGTACTCCTCATAATAAACACGAGATAGACAATTACCTTGAACTATTTCTACCTAGGATCTGTTGAATCAACAGGCACAAGCTCAGGGGTTTGAAATAGCTCCCCTTTTAGCTGTATCATAGCATTCAATATTCTATTAAAATGTCTACCCACACTCTTTCCTGATCTTTTAAAGGAAGATTGGATTATTCTATTCTTCACATGATGCGACAATATATGGGCAAATATTGCTACTTGCTCATCAAAAAGCATATTTTTTTTGTGGGCTTAAAACCTCCTATGGTGTCAAGCATCACACATAAGTTATCTAAGGTTGCCCTATTCATTCTTGTTAAGTTTTGGCAACTGACATCACTGCTATATATTAGACTCCTAAAATGTGCCCTATGAGAATGGAAATCAACAGTGTAGGGTCTTCTACTAATACGGTGCCTAGACAAAACTTCCCCAACAGCAGAGATATAATATCTAACAACACTAAATATCATGTACAACCACTAATTCATAGCAGCAGCAATCATCTTTGC
Organism: Biancaea sappan; assembly: GCA_037074585.1. Classification (NCBI taxonomy): domain Eukaryota; kingdom Viridiplantae; phylum Streptophyta; class Magnoliopsida; order Fabales; family Fabaceae; genus Biancaea; species Biancaea sappan. The sequence goes on along the minus strand of CM073496.1, from coordinate 46,429,852 downwards.
TCTTAAGTCAGCCATAACTGTAAAATATGATAATTTTAGATGAAGTTTATTTTATACTCTGTCAATTTTTAGTATGTAGATAATATATTTTTTAACATGGTTCATGGCTTCATTATTTAAATATCATAGGATCAAACATACTTGATATATGTAAAGCTATTATGGATAAAAGTCTTTAAAAAAATATAATTTTAGAGTTACATCAACCATAACTATAAAACATGATTATTAACTTTCAGTCCCCATGTCATAAGGTTCTTATAGTGGAGAAGGTGGACATAGAGCAAAAAAAAAAAAAAAGAATTAACAAGGGTAATTAACAATGGCAAAAATCATCTAATTATTGTTCTCTAAAATAAGATGATGATGATGATGATATTCTAGTGGTTACAATATTGACTATATATTAATGAAAGAAATAAAATTAAAAGCATTAAAATAAACATTAACCACAAAAGCGCAATACAACACCAATGTCATGTTTATGCTTATCCAATCCCACTTTTCAAAAGACATACACATTCTAATGGTAAAAAAGTTGGCAGTTTAGTTTTGAAATTTTACTTTTGAAATGAGTTGGGGGAATATATATGAATATCAACATCATTGTCTTGTAATATATATATATATATATATATACACACACACTACTACATACAATGGGTCATTGCCATTAAATCAGTCCAATTTGAAATGGGAACACCATGCCTGACTTTCTTTCTTTCTTGCAAGTGTAGTATAATTAATAGACACCTAAAATACAATCAATGTATCTAACCATGTCAAATATAATTATCACTGATGTGCTGAACTGTATCTGACCCTAAAATACAATCAATATATATATATATTATGTATGTGTGTGTTAGGAATTGAAAACTAACTACGGTGTAGATAATAAACAAAGCAGAAAAATAATAAATGAAGCAACAAAATAACAAATCAGAGGACACGTTTCAAGAAAATGAAATAGGAAACAGGAAAGAAATATTAATCATTAGCAAGGTTAAGAAAAAAAAAATAAAAAAAAGGCAGCAGAGGAGATGAGAAGAAGAGGATAAGAATGGAAGAGACATACCAGAATCCACAGAGTAGACAGACGAAAACAGAGATACAGGAACAACTGGTGGCAGCAACAGGACAGACGCACCACCACGGATGGACGCACCAGAGCCATAGACAGACGCACCAGCACCACAACGAAGACAATGCATCTGAGACTGGGAAAGAATTTTAAGGCACCAGTTGGGACAAGTTGGGCATTTAGACAATAAGCTTAGGGCTTGTTGGTCTTTTTATCTAGTTTTCCATGATGGAAAATCGGTTTCTTGATGCATATGCATGGCAAAAATTCAAGGAAATCCTGGCACTATTCATGACCAAGATTCCTTGGTTTTTTTCCTTTTCCAGAATCAACCGTTGTACCAAATGGAGGAAAATGCCTTAGGAGTTGGAATTCCTAATTCCACTAAGCTGTAGAAACAGTAGCAAACGGTGCCTAAGTAGTGAGCAGTAAGTACGCACAACCAGAAAATTTAAAAAAAAAACTTTAGTAGTTATCTATGTATTTATTATTATATTTTATAATCATAATATGTTAAGTATGTAATTGTTTTATTAAAATGTAATAAGTAATAAGTATATATTTCATAAAAATTAAATATATATTTTTTATAACTCAACATTATATAATTAATATTTTTTTAAAAATTTATACATTTTATTTTTTAAAAAATATAATAATAAAAATTAAAAAAATTACATATAAATTTTCTCTTTTAAATTATACATACTCCAAAATACACAAACTTTCTTTGAAATAATGAGTTCTTAAAAAATGTAATTTATTCTTAAATAATTGTTATATTAGAAAAAGTTAGATGGCAAGAGTATATCGGATGTCCCTGATATTTATCTCGATTTTCATTCATGCCTCTAACATTTTTTTTGTGTTAAATATATCCTATATGTTTCAATTTCTTTTCAAATATGTCTTTTTTTTGTAATATCGTAAAAAAACTAACAGAATTCCATGTCATTGACTGACAAGACTATCCATGTGGCAAATATACTCTGCCATGTCACTGCCAAATGGAGAAATTCCATGTCACTTGAAATTGAGACACGTGACACTTGAGTTTATTTGAGAAAAAAACCAACAAAGCACCATAACAAGGAGTTGAACTCAAGGTCTCTTGGAAGCTGGAGGTATCATTAACTATTGAGTCACTTATTACACTTATGACTTATATGCAAAATTATATATATATATATATATATATATATATATATAGGGGAACATTAGAAATCCACTTAATGAAAATCCACTTTATTTTTAAAAATAATTATAATAATAATTAAATTTAATTATTATTTTTACTTGTTAAAAATCCACTTAATAAAAATCCACTTTATTTTAAAAATAATTAAATTTAATTATTATTTGTACTTGATAAAAATCCACTTAATAAAAATTCATTTTGATATTATAATTTTTAATAATAATTAAATTTTATAATATTTAACACATCCTATTTTTAAATTTTTCATAAAATAAAATTTAATTATTATTTATAATTATAATATCAAATCTTATATTATAAAATAATTTTAATATGCATAGCATATTGATATAATTATTTTTTAATATAAAATGAATGTTTATTAAGTATAAATAATAATGAAATTTTATTATATACAAAATTTAAAAAATGTACTATGTTAAATATTATAAAATTTAATTATTATTAAAATTATAATATCAAAGTGGATTTTTATTAAGTATAAATAATAATTAAATTTAATTATTAGTATAATTATTTTTTAAAATAAAGTATTTTTTATTAATTATAAATAATAATTAAATTTAATTATTGTTATAATAATTTTTTAAAATAAATTGGATTTTTATCAATTATAAATAATAATTAAATTTAATTATTGTTATAATAATTTTTTAAAATAAAATGAATTTCTATTAAGTATAAATAATAATTAAGTTTAATTATTGTTATAATAATTTTTTAGAATAAAGTGGATTTTTATTAAGTATAAAGAATAATTAAATTTAATTATTTTTATAATAATTTTTTAAAATAAAATGGATTTTTATTAAGTATAAATAATAATTAAATTTAATTATTTTTATAATAATTTTTTAAATAAAGTGGATTTTTATTAAGTATAAAAAATAGTTAAATTAAATTGTTATTATTATAATAATTTTTTAAAATAAAGTGAATTTTTATTAAGTATAAATAATAATTAAATTTAATTATTGTTATAATTATTTTTTAAAATGAAGTGGATTTTTATTAAGTAAATTTTTAATGTTCCTATATATATTAAATTTCGCTTATAAATTACAAGTGTAATAAGTAGTTCAGTGTTTAATGACATCTTCGACTTTTAAGAGACTTTGGGTTCAACCCTTTCTTATGTCACTTTGTTAGTTTTTTTTTTTTCAAATAAACTCAAGTACCACATGTCGTAATTCTATTGGACACGTCAGGTAACGTGGAATTCCTTCACCTGGCAGTGACGTGGTAGAGTATATTTGCCACGTGGGCAGTCCAGTCAAACCAATAACGTGGAATTCTATTAGTTTTTTGACTGTGTTACAAAAAAAATACATATTTGAAAAGAAATTGAAACATATGAGATATATTTGACACAAAAAAAATGGTAGAAATATGAATGAAAATTAAAATAAACATCAGGGACATTAGATATACTTTTGCCAAGTTAAATTACTCTATCTTTCTTTTTTCAAAATATCTTTTAGTTACATATTGTTTTATACACAGATCCTTTAATTATAAGATAATTAAAATATCTTTAAAATGATATTAAATTTTTTAAATATAAATTATTAAAAAAATTTATTAAAATTTTATTTTAATTGTAGTTATCTTGTACTAAAATATAATTTTATTATAATATAAAATTTAATTACACTTTTATGACAATGCTTATGTGTCTTTAAAATATACTTGGTGCCGCAAGATATGAGTCTAACAAAATGACAAATCTTTTATAATATGGTAAACTAAAGTATGAATCTCCATAAAAAAATGTGTTAATATTTAGTATCAAATAATATTTCAAATAGAATTTTATTCCACTGAATATATTCAACGCCAAAAACTAATATATATACATACATATATATAAATATATAGTGCATATGCCATTATTAAATTAAATATTATTTATTATTATCTTTTATTTGAGTAACATGTAAAAAATTGTATGTAAATAACTAAACATATTCTTTAGTTTAATAATTACTTATTTTTATCAAATAATTTTATAATTTGATATAAATTTCACTATTTTGTATTAGTAAAGTTAATTATGTTAAAATAAGTAAAATTATAACCTATATTTTCTTATAAATATATTATATACAAGTGCAGTTCTCTCTCTCTCTCTCTTTTGGGGAGGGATTAATTTTTTTTTTAAAACAAGGAGAATGTGTAATTTGAGTGACTCCTAAAAGAAAGAAGAATGATTTTTTTTTTTTTGGGTTGTTTTTGGGAGTGGTTCGCCGTAAGCCAAAGTTGGTTTATGAGTTATAACAAGTTTTAAAAATAAGCAAAAAATCGAAAATAACAAAACCGACCTTTAATCCTAAATTATCCAAAAATTACATACGTCAACAGATTTAATATTAGACAACTAAGATTGAAAAAAAAATTAACTCACGAGTTCAGAAATATTTTAATTTAATAACAATATTCTGTAAACAATCGGAATTCCGAGACATAACAGAAGAGTATGGGGTGTTTCTTTCTGGCAGATGCTAAGGAATACCGAAATCCCGCCTATTTTCCATCATACGCGGAAGTTACATATAAGGACCCCAAACCATTCAAGGCTCCCCAACGCATAGGGCAGTCATTCTCACACGACACAACTCGCGAGGTGCCTCCTCAGTCCTACATTTCATTCCCTCAACTTGGATCTGTATACACCGCCTTCTTCCGTATTTGCATTCATCTCCTTCTCCCGCCGATCCTCAACTTCTTTTTGGTGGGGTCTCATTGCTCTTTCTCAAGAAATACTATTGATTTATTGGTGAATTACCCTTTTAATGTAGTTTTGTTCTCAAAAAAGAAAAAATATGTTTAATCGTTTATGCTCTCATTGCATATTGGGTGGTTAATAAGATGGCTATACTTTTGTCCTGTTGCAGAAAAATTATTGCTATGGCTATCTCCTTGAATTCAACTAGCTTTTTGCAATTGAAGAAACCTGAGGTCAATTTGAGGGCCTCTTTTCCTTCCAACAAACATGTAATATCCGTGAGAAGGTGCACCCCAATGGCTGCTATCAGAACTGAATCTGTTGGGTTATCTGAAACACTTACCAAACTGAAAAAGCAAGGAAAAGTAAGCACTTATTTCTCTCATTTTCTGGTTTCCATGCATTCACGTGCTCTTTTACGTGTGTCACATATCAAATTGAATTATACTTCGTTGGATCCAGATTTCGCATGGTTTGTTTTATATATGAATTTTAATGATATGAGTTGAGCTTGAGTATTTAGTTTTCAAAAACTGTTAAGCTGCATGTTAACGAAGCATGGTTTTCTGGGTGTGGAAGAAGGCAAAATGGTAACGCTTACTGTGAGATATTCTGGATTCTTTTCTCATTGTCTCATCTCAATGCAAACTTAAGAGTTTAAATTGTATTTTGAGTTGTATAATGTGTTGTTTCCTTCAAGAGGTCATCATAATCTGTGTGCAGTGAACATGCAATGAGAGGATGCAGATCATAAACTTGCTTGGTATTGAGAGTCTATGCTTGGGAACTAATTTACTTGTTAACATCATACTACCATTTCTGATTGGGTAGCTTTAAAAAATTGTATTCTAGAATCTAGATTATATGTGGACTATTTAACTTGGGTTGATCATAATTAATTCTGGCATTTTGGCCTAAATAATGAAAAAAATTGATATGATTTCCCCCCAAAAGTATGCCAAATGATTTTGTTCTAAGAAGTGTATTTGTTTCAAGGTGGCTTTGATCCCATACATCACAGCTGGTGATCCCGACCTTTCAACCACAGCAGAAGCTTTAAAAGTGCTCGATTCCTGTGGATCTGACATAATTGAGCTAGGTGTTCCATACTCTGATCCTTTGGCAGATGGTCCTGTTATCCAGGTTTGATTCTATCTGTTATTTTGTATGACCTTAATGCTGGATTGTCAATTTGATTTGTTCTGTTTAGGCTGCTGCTACACGTTCCTTGGCAAGGGGGACCAATTTTGATGCAATTCTTTCTATGCTCAAAGAGGTATCTTTCCGCAACTCCTTGCATTTTATAATCATTACTTTTGAAACCTAAGTACACTGATCTTCCTGCTGCTTTCATGTTTCTGCTTTTGCAAATATTTATTCCTTCCTCTTCTTTTTTTCCTTTGTCCTTCTCAACTGAAAACATAGCATTGCAAATACCCAAAGTTGTTATGAACATGTAAAATCTACCCTCTACCATTGCTTTTGAAGAGGCAAGAGATGCCATCAGATCCTAAGGTCTTTAGGCGCTTAATTATTAATATAATTGACAATGATTCAGCTAGTAGGACTAGGACTTTGGAAGCACACTAACTTTGAATTAACACTACTTCTGTAATTATTTATATACTATTATGTGGGAATCTTGTGTTGTTTTCGTTGCATAGGATATTTAGAAAAATACTTAATTCCAATCTATTGCTCATAATGAGGCACACGCTGCATAATTTTTTTTTTTTAATGATACTTTCTAGCATCTAATCAATCTAGATTGCAATGTGCGTTTCATGACATTCACTGTAGCTAAACACATAAAACCATTATATAGTCCACCAATTTGAATCTTTGATAGGATGTCTTTCTTGTCTGTAGTTACCTAGTCAATACATTACCTTTGGAAGGTGGTGTTCAGAACATCTTTACTCATTTGTCCTGGATTCATGGACTGATGATCATTTTATATTGTTTATTTGGCAGGTTGTTCCACAATTATCTTGTCCAATTGCACTGTTTACTTATTACAATCCAATACTGAAACGTGGTAGTGAGAAATTTATGTCTACCATAAGAGAGGTTGGTGTAAATGGTAAGTGTCATAAGCAATGGTTTTCCAAAATTAGATTCATGTTTTTTATTGAGAAAAGAAAGCATCTCTGCACTCTCCTGCCATGTCCTGGTCAGGATAACATATATTTTACTTTCCTTTTGTGCAGGGCTCGTAGTCCCAGATGTTCCTCTGGAGGAAACAGAAACTTTAAGGGTGGAAGCTAAAAAACATGGGATTGAATTGGTTTGTTTACTTTGGAAATATTCTCTTGCTTCGTTCCTTGATTTTAAATGAAATATTCTTATATTGTTAGTGAAATGGTAGGGAAATAGGGTAAACTGCATTTTTTTTGGTTTGTACTTTGTAATATGAATTAATTGAAATTTAATCCTCAAGTCAACCCTCACAGAGGAGGGGCATGAGAGTAATGGTCGAACAAAGAAATTTTGTTATAATTAACTGCACATATTCTTTTAGATTCTACTTCTTGGCAATATCATATTAATATTCTGAAGGCAGATATTTAGTTTTGTGATTATATTTTTGTTTTGGAAAATATCCATCAACTTGTAAATGTATTTTGATTGCATAATTTTGTGATTAAGGTGCTTCTCACAACACCTACCACTCCATCAAACCGAATGAAAGCCATTGTTGAAGCAGCAGAAGGATTTGTGTATCTTGTAAGAGCCTCTTTCAAACATGATTACTCCTTTTTCTTGTTCTTCTCCTGCTTCTCCCATAAATTTGTTTTCGTTTTATTTGCCAGGGTCTTTTGCTTTTTTTCTTAAAGAATGTCTATGAGTGATTTTCTGTCTCATTACTTTCTCACTATTTCTAAAAAACATGATTAAGTTTTCAATATTCATTGCTATGTTCTTTTTGAATAGTTTACAATTGTAGAAGATTGTTCATTCATCCATGGCTGCTGTCCTGCAATGAGAAGACATATACACTACTGCTTTTCAGCCGATGAATATAGAATTTTGTTGAGCATTACTTTCATTCTCAAGGATTAATGAAGCCTCATTTTGTTGGACATGCTTTATAAACTCTGGGCCTATTGTTGCCTCGTCTTGAAGATACTAGAGTGATAGCTAAAACGCCAAAATGTTTACATTTATGCAACTTCTAGAATATTATGTTGTATTATCTTTTACATACTCTGTCTACTCTTAAGACACAACTATCATTTGTTCTGATTTTATACGGTTCGTCTGACATAAATATTTCTGATCAATGTATTTGGTATGCATAATGATATCCGTTGTTTTCAAATCCAGATATTCACTAATCAAGATAAGAAGATGGAACTTGGCCAAAGCTTTAAGAATGTTTTGTCTATTCATTTCCTTGCAATCTGACCATTATTCTGTGTATGCTGGCTTTAATGGATTAGGATAAAATCATTTTCTGATATAGCCAGTATCAATGGTCAAAAAATTTTACAATGATTATTTTAGTTGTTTTGATGAACGGCTATTCTTAGTTGCTATTTGCTTTGTCTAGGTTTCTTTTTCCTTTTTTATTTTTTAAGGTTGTCCATGTTTGATTTGGATGTATGTCGAGACTAATAGTGGGAGAAGGGGTTCCACTGTCAATTTGTCAGACAATTTTTGGAATTAGGATACAATAATAATGAAAACATAAAATGTTATGGAGTTCTTTCTCAGGTCAAATTCTACCAGGGAAATTTCATTAATTATTTCTTGATTTGAATTTCAGGTCAGTTCAGTGGGGGTCACTGGAGCCCGAGCATCAGTAAGTGATAAGGTTCAGGCTCTTCTGAAGGAAATTAAAGAGGTTTGTCTATTCAATATTGGTCTCAAGTTGTTTTATGTTTCAGAAGTTCTTTTATGTGTTCCGAAAAGTTCCAAGTTTCATTTATTCCTTTTTACACCCCCCGCCCCCCTCTCTTTTCTACCTTCTCCGGTATTAAGATCCGGCAACTAATCATGCAAGATTGATAGAAATACATGCAACTTCATTATGCATCTCATTTCTCATCTCATTAAGTCCTTGATTAGTGCCTCTCTGATTCTTATTAGGCAACAACTAAGCCTGTAGCAGTTGGTTTTGGTATATCAGGACCTGAGCATGTGAAACAGGTCTAGTTCTCTTGCATGCTTTAATGTGCTTGTATCACGGTGTAACTGTATAATTCTCTCATCCTTATATGCTCTGCTACAGGTAGCAGAATTGGGAGCTGATGGTGTGATAGTTGGCAGTGCCATGGTGAAGTTGCTTGGCGACGCCAAATCCCCCCAAGACGGTTTGAAAGAGCTAGAAATTTTCACCAACTCCTTAAAGTCTGCCCTTCCTTGAGGCAAGCTTATGAGATCAAACCTCTTACCTAGAGAAAAGAAGCATTGAAAGCAGTCACAACTATCATACCTGCCGTCGTAATGAGATCATCGGCCTAATAAAACTATCCAAATTAACATCTAATTGAAAAGTTTGAGCGATTGAGGAACAATACTATATATCAGTCTTGTACGGATGGTAGCTAATCCCTATTCTCATATGGTACATAGAAATAATAATGCCACCAAAGGTGTTGTTTGATACATTGAAAATTTAATTTCTCAAGCACCTCGAAACCGATACATGTAAGATATTTTGAATTTATTAAATATAATAATTTCTATTCTTGTGTTAAGTACTTCAATTTCTCAACTTCTTTCTAAATAGACTTCTTAATTAGTACCTAAAAAACTTACGATATTCATCAAACTTCAATATAATGGATTAAGTAAAGGTTGCTTTTCACGTATGAGTATATCTTATCAGGCAAAAAGTATTTTATTTTCCTAACGTTTACATTGATTTTTATTTATGTCCATAACATTTGTTTTTTTATGTTTATGTCCCACATGTTTTATTTTTTGTCAAATATGCCTTTTTTTTAACATTGTCAAATAATTTAATTGAAACTGTTGTTGGTCACATGTACTCATAACATAAAATTACAAAAATATCCTTAATAACAATTGAAAAAAATATTTCTCTTCTCTTCTCTCTCTTCGCATTTCTTCATCTCTTTTTTTCTTCTATTTCTTCATCTTTTCCTTTCTCACTCTCCGTTTCTTTCTTGGCCCCTCCCTCTTCTTTCCCTTTTTCTCACTTTTTATTTATGCCAATGTGTGTGAGCTACTCTGTTTCATGGCCAAAAGAACAGGGCAGACATTCCTCCCTTCTAAACTCCTTCCTCCTCTCTTTCTTTCTCCCTCTTCCTCACTCCCTCAGCGTCTCTCTCTCTCTTGCGTGATTTCTCTCTTTCTCACTCCCTGTTTTGGCTCTCTCTGCCCCTCTCTCTGTTTCTCTCTTCCAAACTCCTTCCTCCTCTCTTTCTTCCTTAGGGAAGTTCCATTTATATTTGTGAGAGAGATAAAAACAGAGAGAGGGGGAGAGAGAGCCAAAACAGGGAGTAAGAAAGAGAGAAACCAAGCGAGAGAGAGAGAGACATCAAGGGAATGAGAAAGAGGGAGAAAGAGAGGAGGAATGAGTTTGGAAGGGAGGATTGTCTGTGTCACGACCCGTTTTTTGGACACAATGATGAATATTCCATCACTGTAAGCCTTTCGATAAATTTTACCCACAAGTTAAATTATTAGTCATTATCTCTATATTATCAAAATAACTATTCCTGAAGAAAATATATCAAATTTTCTTATTTGAAATTCATAGAGATAATTTGCATATAGTAATAATTCTCAATATAAAATAAATTATTGTACTGAAATACAAGCCAAATACCAAACCCTGACCTAGATGTCCTAGACGATTACAGAGCAACATAATTTACAACAAAAGAGGGGCCTACCCGACAGCGGGAAGGTCCAAAGTGATCTATTCCTCTAGCGGATATTCTTTGCCGGTAACCTGATCTGAACAAAAAGGTTTTACAGAGAGTATGAGCTTTTAAACTCAGTGAGTGAATCGGCCTCACGTTAATAAAATTTAAATACATCACTAGTCATGCAAGTATACCTGAAGACTCAAACTCAACCAATAGACATAGTTAGAAATTACATATTAGAAGATAAAAATCCATCCAATTCAACAAACGTTACTAGTGCTCATCAATGACAATATATCCTGAAGAGCGCACATAGGCCGGCTCACTAATTTTGTATGTTTCTGCCATGACGCACAACCTCATCCTCTTAGTTAGGGCGTCTCACGGATCTGTTACCAATCCGGGCTATATCTCTACTGAGGGAATCGTTGTCTCCACACTCATTAGTCAAGACACCCTTTTAAACTGGGTTTTCTGCCTTGCCGTGAGAGGGGGTACTGTCCCGCTCAATCACAATCAATAGTACAGTATTTCATATCATAATTGGAAGTACAGTGTGATATTCATTCATATAACAGGTATAGTATATAACTATATTATAAATTTATAAACCACAAGTCAAGATAACAATTAAACTGGTTTTGAAAATGTTCAAACTTCACATCATCAGGAAATACTTGTTTTGTCTTATTCATACTTCTGGATTAATTATTTCTCCAAATTTGTCACTCTGAATTTAGTTTACCCCTGTGAATCTTAAGAGTGTTCTACGACATACTTTTTATCACCAGTAATGCTAAAACCCTATTAAAACGGGGTCGTTCCACTCACCTAGATTCTGTACGAGTATCGCTTCTCTAAGTCGTCACAAACAAGAGTACTCTAGTGAATTTCAGTGTTTTGCTATAGAGATTTTCATGAAAGATTAGAAAAAACAAGTTAGGATTGTTTTCATATAGATACTGTTCATACATACGATTATTATTCATATGTATAGTCACTGTTCATACATATGGTTACTATTCATACGTACGGGTACTATTCATACCAGAAATAGAGAATACAATCTGTAAAATAGTACACCAGGTAAGTTCTCAGGAAAGAGTGGAGGGTCACAAATGACACACTTAAAAACCAGGTCTTTCCTTAGCCAGAACTTTCCTAGACATGTATTCTTCACAGTTTACATTATATTTCGGTAATCAGAGAATCAAAATAATATGTAGGCAGCTAAGGATAATTTTTCTGATGTGGAAGATCAGCCAAAGTCGCAACTACAGAGCATACTTAAGAAAATAACTTCTAAAATTTAAAAGACATAGCAAGGGCATAGTATTATTACCTAAGCTAAAAAGAAAAGACCCAAAATCTCAGAGGCCTAGTGTCGGAGCAAGAGAAACTTAAGGAGAGAAGAAGAGAAGTTGAAGGTGTGAGTTTAGAAGTAAAATGGAAGGGTCTATTTATAGGAAAAGTCAAGGGTACTATTTGATACTATGCGTTTATAAAATATTCGATTTACTATTTATAAAAATTTCTAATAATTCAATTTACTGTGCACTTTAATAATTTAACTTACTGTACAAAACGCGAAAGACGATGACTTCAATTATTGGTTACTATTGGAAACTTAAAGGGAGAACTATCCTTTCACCTTAAACCTTTAAGTTTCTTTTCAATTCAGTCCTTTCATTTTAGTCCCTGAGGGTATTTTCACACATAAACGTCATTTTCTCCTACGAACTTCTTTCTAATTTTCTCTTATGACCAAACTATATCGAGTACTTGACATTTTGATTGTATAAGTGAATAATACCACATACGTAAATAATATTATACAGGTGAATAGTACCGTATACTAAAATAGTAATCGTAGTTCGAAAACACGCATTTATATTTTATTTTTCATGGGTATTACAGTCTGCCTGTTTTGTTAGCCATGAAACAGAGTACCACGCACACAAGGGCAGAAATAAAAAGTAAGAAAAGGGGAAAGAAGAGGAAGGGGCTAAGAAAGAAACAGAGAGTGATAAAGGAAAAGATGAAGAAACAAAAGAAAAAAAATAGATGAAGAAATGCAAAAAATAGGATACAAAGAGAGAGAGAGCAAACAAAGATGAAGAAAGAGAGAGAGAGAGAGAGAGAGAGCAGATGTAACATTCCAAATTTAATTACCTTAGAAAGTGAGACTAAATAAATAAGTGAGTAAGTAAATAAGGAGAAAATAGTAATAAAAGTTTTTTTGAGAGATATGAATATAATTTTATTCATTAGGCTGTGGACCTAATTGAATGAATTAAAAAGGTATGTGGACTTATTGTTATTTTAGCCAAAAGATGATGTATTGGATAAAGAAGAAAGTTGGACGGCAAGATGAAAGACAAAGATGAAGAATGAATTGTGTGTGTGTGTGTGTGTGTGTGTGTGTGTGTGTGTGTGTGTGTGTGTGTGTGTGTGTGTGTGTGTGTGTGTGTGTGTGTGTGTGTGTGTGTGTGAAGAGAAGAGATAAAAAAAGGGAGAGATAATGACAAAGTTGGATTAATATATATAGGTGTGTGTATTGTGTGGGGGAAAGAAGAGAAAAGAGAGAGTAATAGACAAAAATAGAAAAGAAAGAGAAGAGAAAAGTACAGAAAAGACAAAGGAAGAAGGGAACTAAAGTTTAAGGCTTATTCCTCATACAAGGTAGGTAGTTAAACTCATAAAAGTATGACTTTAGTATTATGTATGATATTTCTACATGTTATGTGAAATGATTTTGCTTGATTTGTATTCTATTATATTTAAATTAACCTTTGGCATGGAGCTTGAGATTTATTCTCATGGAGGTTGGAAGCTTGTTTTCTATGGAGCTTGGGTTTGAGGTAATACATGACCTCCTATCCATGGTTGTTATGTGGCACTAACTTATTTTTCAACCCTTTTGCAAGTCATGAATTGCATTTGGGTAGCTTGCCAAATGATTTAAAGGGAAAATTTATCAAGTGAAGAAATTATGTTATGACTTACCTTGCAATTATGGTGAGATTTTATATGTGAAATTCTACACTTTTATGTTGAAAATGGATCTTTCTTTTACATATATAAATATATGTTAGCTATTAAGATTTTTATCTTATTTTTCTTTCAAACCAACCATTTTCAAGAAGCCAAAAAAAGGAAGGAAGACGTTATTTTGTGGTATAAATGTACTCATGTATTTCGTGTATGAAAGAACCTTGTTTCGGTTAATGTGTGATGTATAAACAATACTTGAAGCTATATTAATATATATATATATATATATATATATATATATGGGGATAGGATACTTTAAGGTTGAGCAGTATATGTATATCTTTAAGCTTGTACATAATTAGTGAGAGAATCTCATCAGTTTTTTTTATGTGAATAGTAAAATTTGTGAATAGTAAAATCTGTAATTTTTTTTAAAAAATTTGTTGAAAAATCGTTTAGTAAATTGATCCAAAGAAGAGCTAGTATTATTATCAAAGAAATAGAAAAGGGCAGGATGTTACAGCAGAGAAAGACCATAGGAGAGAGAAAATGGAAATATTCTTTTAATTATTATTGGGTATTTTTAATAATTTTATGTTATGAGTATATGTGATAAGTGACGTAACAGATAATTTTTACCACGTGACAATTCAATCACCAGTTTCCATTAAATTATTTGACAGTGTTAAAAAAATGACATATCTGACAAAAAATAAAACATAAACAGTAAAAAAAAAATATTAAGGACATAAACAATAAAAAATATTTTATTGTGACCCAAAGTACAGAATTCCATAATCTTTTCATGTTCATTTTGAAGACGTGACTTATCATATACTAGCCTACATATGAAAATAGAGAAACAGCAGAGCCTGTTCTCGGAAAAGACATTGAGAAAGAAATAGTAGGGCTGAGTTAAATTCGTAACTAGAAGACAGTACTTGAAAATTGAAATATCTAGCGGTTACTTCACGCTAAGAGTGGTCTTTTTGTCTCTGTGATTCTTCCTTAATTCACAAAAAGGCAAGTTCCAGAAAATATTTCATGTTTAGCACTTGCAGACTGTCCCCAGGAATTACTGAAGCGAAATGACATGAGTACTCTGTAGCCATTGCAAGTTTGCAATGAATCAAGAATCTACTGAATAACACTAGATACTTCACAATTGTTCCATCCAAATGATTTTCAACCAAAAAGGAAATCCAAATTGATTAGATTAAGGGGCGTGGATTGCTTTATCCATTAGATAAATATGAGACCAAAACCAAAACAACACCCACCAGAGATTTTATCTAAATAGTCACGGGATTTCTTCCGTCACCTTTCTGAAATACTGCCTGAATATTCCGAAGATTCCAGCAAATCTTGAAACTAACAATGAGTCTTTGAAGTTAGTCGTTGCCATGCAGAAAAAAAAGAAACGAAAAGAAAAGAAAAGAAATTAGCGTACCAAATATCTGCGTATCAAATATCTTGAAAGCCAGAAAGGTATTTGATGGAATTATTAGTTTGTTTGTTAGTTAATTTTGTTTTTATCTATAAATACCATTGTATTATTGTATTGTTTTGTATCAAGTAATAAGAGAATAATTCTCAAAATTCTCTATTTCTCTTCTATTTCTCTACTTGAGAATTTTATCTTTTATTTATTTCTCTTAATTCTAACATGGTATCAGAACTTGGTTATGATCATCGTGGGATTGTAAAATTTTAACTCTAGTAATCAATTGGTTGAAGTGCCTCAGTTTTGCCGAATGTTCTTGATCATGGTTCTTTTCCGTCACCCTTTTTTTGCCCTGTGACTAGGTGACTTGGTGATGTTGGCGATGTTGAAGAGATCGTAGGTGTTAGTGAAGAAACCCATGCCGACGACGATGATGATCTTGAAAAAGAACGATCCCAGGCTCCTCGGCCAGATCTACTACACGCACGAAGGTGCAAAGAAGCCTGGGACTCTGCCTCCGAACATGTCCTCTGTCGTGAAAGGCGTCGCTCTGTGTGGGTTCTTGTTTCTTTCCCAGTTAGGGGACTCTGATTTTAATGCTGTGATTCGATTTCCCTGATTCTTTACTAGCAAGAAGCACAAATTGCGCCTTGCATGAATGATTGCATGTGCCTTTCTATAATCATGGTTTTCGTTTCTTGCTGCGAAGACTCTTTGCTTCTTGCTGGTGTTCATCCTCTCTATTTTTCTTTCTTGTTCACCGTTATCTAAGATTAAGGAACTCCTACTACGATTGACAATCGCCTCCCTTTTTCGGCACGTTCGTGCCCAATACTGAGCGGCGGCTTCTCTTTGCATTCGAGACCGGATTCAGCCGCAGCCACAAGTTCCTCAAATCCCTACATATTCTGCCTTCTCGTGTTTTGGTTGCAGGAAAGGTATCTTAATTATCATCGAGTGCTTTTCTGGCCGTACAATTGTCGTTAATCTTGTTTTCTTGGAAATGACCAGATTCTTTGCCACAATTCTCATGCGTAGACTTAAGAATGATTTCGTTAAGTTTACCCACGATAAAAATGAAGCTAATAAACCAAAAGAACAAAATGGTGACTGTCAAAGAGAGGAGATTTTTTGTTTGCAACATCAGGACAAGACCTCAAACACTATTGGCACATGGTGCTGCCATTTTCCTATGCTATAGTTTTTGTGGACTCTTGGAGGATCGGCGTAGAAATTGGTGTTATGGTAGCTCCAACAACTATAGCATCACAGTACCTTGAACAGACTTGGAGGGGTGCAGTGATCCTTTCGTTTGTAATGTTCTTGCATCTCTATGTTGGGTTTGAAGATTTTGAAGATTCTTGATTTTGGATTTGGTAAAATTAAGGGATTTCTCCTTGCTGCAAATGGTCTTAGTAGATCATTGTATGGTAAATCGATTGGTTTGGTGTATGGACCTTAGGAAAGAGTTGATATGGTTTTTTCACAAAGAATATCTTGAGTGGAAAGATAATTTCTCAATGTTTACTAAAACTCTAAATATAGAGTTTTTTGCTGTAGTTGATCTACAGTTATATATGACACAATTAGTTGTGTCTTTTACTGTTTGCGACCGTTGTTCGTCATAAATGTTAATCGCCGAGTTACAGAGCGTGATTTTACCTTGGACAAGTTTTGATATTTTACTTTCTTATAAAAGTTTTTATTTTTTGGTGTTTTATTTTTTAAGTTAGGCTTGATTTCAATTCACAATAACTCCAACTTGAGGGGATAGTATTGGAATTATTAGTTTGCTTGTTAATTAGTTTTGTTTTTGTCTATAAATACCATTGTATTATATTGTTTTCTATCAAGTAATAAGAGAATAATTCTCTAAATTCTCTATTTCTCTTCTATTTCTCTACTTGAGAATTTTATCTTTTATTTATTTCTCTTAATTCTACCAGTATTCCTTGAAACTGCTTTTTCTATAGGCATTTAGGTGATTTTGGTATCAAAAATCTTGAAAGCCAGAAAGGTATTATATAGTTTGGCTTACATTAATGTAATTTTAATGCAAAATAACATATTTAAAAGTTTTTTCATCAACGTGATTTTACTCTCAAACTATAATTTTGATAAAAATTCTAAGTTGTTGCTTCTGCAAACTATAGATTGCCCAAAATTAAATTTTCCCAAAATTCTATAAACTATGATTTGCTCGAACCTAAATTTTTCTAACCATTTTCCAAAGACAAACTTAGGGGACATTTGGTACGCAGTTTAAGAAAAGAAGGAAAAGGAAGATGGAAAGGAAAAGAAAAAAAAGAAAAGGAAGATGAAAAAAATATGCATGGTATGTAATTTAAAAAAGAAAAACAAAAAGCCTTATAACAGCTTAAACTAATGTGAGTAAAGCTGCAAGATTAATTGAGGGCTGGATGCTGCAAAACTTCAACAATAAGTAGAAAGGTACAAAAATTCACAATAATTTAAAGGCAATAATATATGTCATGTCCCTAATATTTACCCTGATTTTCATTTATGCTCCTAACGTTTATTTTTTGTCAAATATATCCCTTATGTTTCATTTTTAATCATATATGCTCCAAAATGACAAAAATACATCTCATTTTTCTCTTTTTTTCTCTCTGCTCACTCACACCCAGCTCACTAGAGAAGTAGAAAACCTGAGAACTCACCGCCATTTGCTCTATTTCTTCTGCCACTGCGTCTCTCTTCCCTCCAACATTCTTGTTCTCCTCTTTTTTCTCTTTGATTCACTCTCTCTCTCTCAATCTCAAAATTTCTCTCTCCAGTTAGGTTTCCAGCGAAGAAATTTTTTAAGATTGAGAGAGAGAGAGAGAGAGAATCAGAGAGAAAAAGAGGGAAACAAGAATGTTAGGGGAAAGAGAGACGCAGTGATAGAAGAAATAGAGCGAGTGGCAGTGAGTTCTTTGATTTTTTAATTCTCTAGTGTCTTCTCCGACGAGTTGAGTGTTTGTGAGGAGAGAGAAAAAAAAAGAGAAATGAGAGATATTTTTGTCATTTTGAAACATATAAAAAAATGAAACATAAGGGACATATTTGATAAAAAATAAACGTTATGAACATAAATAAAAATCAAAATAGACATACATGACATATACTTTTGCCTTAAACGGTGTCACATATATTCATATTAATAACACCCCGTTTAAGTAGGATCGCGGTGATGTCTTTCATAAAAAGATGACCATCTATTTTGTTTGCCATAGTTTATTTCAGAAAATATTCCATAAAGCTGTAGTAATCAAATTACAACTCAACTAACGGGATGGTGGGGGAATAATTTAAAATACTATAAACATGGAAAATGCGAAATCAAAGAAGTTTCAAATTAAACACAAAGCATTTAACGCCTCCCAGATGCCACAGATTCAGCAGAGAAGAGATACTTCACGCGTGAAAGGACTGAATCATGCGCAGGATCATAAGGATGGTCTTTGGAAGGGATCTCCAATATTGCCGGAACAGGCTTATTGTAGCTATCAACTAAAAACCTTATCATATTTGCAACCTGAATAATGAAGAATATAGTATTAGATCTTCAATTAAACATGGAAAATTCAAATTTTTTGGACAAGGGGCAGAGGACGATTAATCAATTTCAAGGTTAGATTGTCGAAAACACAACAAACTCCACTGACAGATCATGAATGAAGGCACTGTTGTCTGAGATAGTATGAAAATAAACCTACCAGTCTGGCTCCATAGATTGCTACTTTTGCAGAGGGAGAGGAATCTTTATGGAACTTTCAGTTGATATTAAAAGGAGCTGCTTGTTTACAGGGATTTTGTATCAAACACGCACATAAAGAGGGTAATTTAGTACAAAAACATTTGATGACCATGGCACGGCCTAAAACTAGCACTGGAGAATTATCAAAACTCAAGGTGGTCCACTTAAATCAGAAATGGTCTATATTTCAAATCGTGCAAGTAAATTATAGAACCTACTGCAAATTTGTAAGAAAGGTTTTGGCAGAGTTTCCTTACAAATGAATGTCATCAATAAGTAGGACAAGCTATATCATATAGAAAGAATTTTTAGCAAAATGCTCATCATCTTGATTCTGCAATAGCAATTGCTAGTTTAAACTAGACTAGCATGTACTTGGACAACAGCCTTAGCCACTTATGATAATTATGAATTAGTCTCAGAATGCAAAAATAACTTACGTATTGGCTGATCATCACAATTGCAATATCTTCCCTTGTTGTGAACTCTTTGAAGGTGTCTTCAATTTGTTTGACAGTTGTTTCTAAAGACAATCCAAAGAGATAAAACATAAGCATACCAAAGTACCAACCGACATTAATTCAGATTGACATCAAATTAAAGGGGCACTTCTTCAAAACAGATAAATGTACTGTCCTACATAGTCTCTTGTCTTGTCAGCCATTCACTTCCAAGAACTGCTATCTTATTGTGACAAGTAAATAAAAAGGACATACAACTCATATATCAACTGCAAGAATCATAACTAGCAGCATTTTCAATAAGTTGGTGCTTTCTCTACATATAAAATTAGTGACATTATTAAATAGATTTTTGTCATTGTAGCAAAAGGTAAGAGGACTCAGCAATGGAGATTCAGTCTAGGGTTTATAGTAGGAATTTCACTTTTGATGACCTTAATGTATGTCAAAAGCATTTACAAAAATCAGTTTCTCTACTTCATTAGATTATGACAATCTAAACAACATTTAAGATGGCAGATAATAACTATAAACTGTACACATAAATTAAAAAGAATTGCCATATCGTAAAATTTTGAAACAAATAGCACAGGAAATAACTGAAGTTCAGTGGCATACTTGAGTCCACAATAAGGTAATTTGTCTTCCTACGCAAGTCAACATTGCCCACTCCGGCCAGCAGAAATCCAACTACAGTGTCCTGTGGGAAATTCAATAACATAGTTATTAGGATTTAGTATATCTTGATTATCTATAAGCAGAGCAGAACAAACAATGGTTCAGGAAAAATAAAACACAGGGAGTAATGCATAGGCGCATTATTAACTTATTTAGTCTTGAGGATGCATGATGATTTATAGACCCATAACAAAGAAAATTTCAACTAATCCTATTGCCTGTTTATGTCATAGCAGAGTTGAAGCATATTAGCTAGATACTGTTACCTATAGTCAATACTCAATACACATAATTTTCAAAATTATGAAATATGAAATAATCTAATTTAAAGTTCAAGAACTAGAATGAGTTCACCTGTTTTATTGGTATATTATTACACATCAGAATCCACAGCATGGAAACAAACTCCTCTAGGAGACCCCAATCATAAAAGATTTACATGTTAAACGGGGGGAAGAAGGAATCACTGATAAATTGCCACAAAACCATTTAAATATTCATAATATAGGTAGGTTTGATGGAATGTGTCAATTCCGTGCTAACATATGAGCACATTTATAATAAAAAAATATCCCTACAAAGCACTTGTTGAAAATATGGCATTCATACCTCGTCTGCAATCATAGCAATAAGTGCTGAACTTCTTGTTGGAACTTGAACTCTGTTGGCCATTTAGTATGAAAAATGGTGCTGCACAAGACAAAGGAAAACAGAAATGAGAAAGAGAGTTAGAGAGAATAAGTTTGGTATTACAGTATCAATAATATCAAACTACAAAATGCAACACTTCACAAAAGGCACGTCACTTCAAAAGAAAAACCATAGAAATTGTGAGAAAAGTGTTAATTAACAAGAGATGAAACCCAACAAAACAGACATAGACATAGCACTGGGTTCACAATGTAAAGAAAGAAGTCCTGAGCAACTTATATTCCGCCGGGGACAAAACCTGATATTAGACCCCTTACTTAAGTTATATGTTATTTAATTTAAGGTCTGAGCAGACATATGTTGGACAAAACCAAGTGACATAATCTTGAGTTCCTTTTCTCTCCTAGAGTCACCACCAATAGAAATAATAAAGGCTCGTGGTAATTCTTATCATTTAAAAGGTTGATCAGTCAACCAAATCTAATGAAGTACAACTTAAAGCGATCCTGATATTTAGTTGTCTATCTAGTTTCTCCAGATGCCAAACAATATTTGATAGACCAAAATCAATAAATTAAGAAACATTTTAATTCATTTAAACGTCCAAAGGACCGCCAAGTCTAATGAATTATGAGTAAGATGCATAAACATGATGGGAAAAACACAAGAAAGAATTCAGACACCAACTCAGTCTAAAAACAATGCTAAAGCCTCAGCTGACCAAACGCTTAAACATCAAGAAAGAATTCAATTATTGGGAATTACATAAGCTCGATTAAGCTACACCAAACAAAGAACACAAAATATCTACAACATTAAAACTTCATTGGCTCTCACTTCTAATCATTGGATCACAGAATCAAATACAGCTTTTGATGATTAGGAAAAATAATAATAATTTAAGCACCTGAGTAATTAAGTACGAAAGCGGATTAAAGCCTACCAAAGATTTAAGTTCAGAGTTACCGGCGCGAAAAGAATGCAATCAAATTGATCCGAGCGGATCTAACCGGTACGGAAGAAAGATGATGAAGTAAAGAAGGAATGGGAACTCAACAATGTTCCGTGCGTTTTGGGTAATCTTCGGGAAGAGGCTATAACGAGGGCACAACTAGTACCGAGGAGAGATGGAGAACTCCAAAAACTTCAAGCCCTAGCCCCTAATTCAAATCCGGTTGATCGAAAGGAGAAGGCAAAACGACAGTTGCAGAAAATGCCGCACCAATGCACCATATATCCTTATTTACGTCAGATATATAATATAAGGCAAGATTTTTCAGGCCCAAAAATAATTCAGACGAGATTTAAATACTTAGTTGGATAAATATATTAATATGAATTTTATATCCATAATTTTTCTTCTCTTTTTTTCATTACAAGAGGCTCAAACCTTTGACTCATAAATTTATAATATCCAGTCCTATATTATTTAAACTATAAGTTTAAGAGTATAAACTAATTAATTATCCAGTTAATTATCATATATCCATAATTAAGAGTATAGAACTAATTAATTATACTTCCACACAAACTCAACATCATTTAGTTTCCAACAATAATTTATATTTATATAAATAAAATAATTCTAAAAATAACATAAACAACATTTAAAAAGAAGGCCTTTTGATGTAAAAAATACTTTACAAAAAATGTTATCCCCAAAACGCTGTGTCACCTTTGAAGTGTCCCATACAAGATACCAGGTGCCACGAGCTTTCTGGTATCAGTTTGTTTGTTTGTTTGTTTTTTTTTTTTTTATTATTATTAATTTTAAAAGAGTCAATGTTAGATCAAACCGTAGACACACCTGAATGCTCCCTGAACGCTGCGCTGTTTCTTAATTACTATGTTATTCTTTTAATTAGTTTTTTTAATTTTTAACTTATATCATATTCATTCGATTAAAAAAAATACTTTATAACACAATAAAATTAAAAATATCACAACTAAAAATTCGAAAAATAAAACAGAAACCTAAATATAAATAAATAAATAAACAAATTTCACAACCAAAATAATAATTAAGTCCTTCTAATTTTTTAGTAAATTACATTAACTTCTTTGGAAAAGGGATATAATTATATTTGATACTTCTCTTATTTTAAATATTATACCTTCTCTTCTTTTAAATATTATACTTGACTTTCTTGATATTTGATATACGTTACAAAATATATTCTCAAATATAATTTAAGTATTTTTTTTTTTACGGAAGGAATTCATATTAAGTAGAAATTGACTAAAAATAAATTGGAGGCAAATTTACTTTTTTAAAATATAAAAATATTAATTACATTTCAACTATAGCATATATATTATGAATTTATTTCATTATTTGTGTATTAAGAGTTGGCATGGTTCAAGTTCAACCAAATGAGTAGCAGTAAGAACCGTCAATTCAACTTCAACAGATAGGGGCGCAGGTGTAATTAACAATAATTGTCTGTCCTTTTTTTTTTTTGGTTGGTGTTATTCGTTCATGCTTAAAATGAAATAAGATAAACCTAGCACATAGCCCCGCAATTCAGATGGCACACTGCAGGTGCACAAAAATTAAGTCGCGCTTCTAAAAATTTTAAGCATCATGCTTTGTAACATCTTTTGTATCATGATTTCAAGTATGATGACTTTCTTAGGCCAGTTGCCTTTTCCAAGTATCTTGATTTCGTAAGTTTAGGCTTGATCTAAAAATTTTAAGCATTATGTTTTGTAACATCTGTTGTATTTTAAGCATTATGCTCTCTAACATCTTCTGTATTTCTTGGCTTGATGCCTTCTGAATCATATATTTCTCCATTGTCCCAAAAATAAAAAACAAGGGCGACACAACTACTCCTAAAACCACTACTTACAAATTTACAGGAAAATTTACAACCCTCCTAAGCTCTGAAGAAGAAAGTCGATAGACATAACACACCTCTTAACCCTCTAACGATCAAGAACAAGGTTATCTTCTTAGATCTAACCGGTATTGTGAATTTGATGCAATGAGTTGCAAGTATTCATAAACCCAATCAAAAGGAAAAAAATTGCTCCCACAAAGGAGAGGGGGCAAGGAAGAGCTCTACAAAGAAAGATAACAGGAAGGAAGAAAGATAGCGGCAGCCCCAGCAATCAGATGCAAACTAAGGTCTTAAGCCACTTAAGGGTAGCTGTATCCAATAATATACACGGAAATGCTTCTACTGAATTTTGGTACCAGATTGGAGACCCGGTTGAACCTTGCTTTGAAAATGGGCTTCCAGCCTGCGTAAAAATATATGAAAAGTTAGAAACACCAAAAGTAGATATAGAAGGGAAAGGAAAGGAGTAACAGTTGATTGCAGCATCGTGCCTTGTAGCACATTTGTAATAAATGGTCTCCGGAGAGTTATAGGTTCTTGCATTGGCGAACATTCTTCCGACATCTGCATCAAACATGTCAAATGTGACATAATATTGCTCCGACTCCACCCTCTTTGACAGAGTCTTCAGATCTGTCTCACATAAGATGTATATTAAAGACACGACCTTTTACAATGACAATCAACTATCTAGGTTAAGTTCAACATAAGCAATCAGCAATAAAGATTAAATGAAAGCCAATATTGTGAACCAGATGAGAAAAGTACATAATACACAACCCAAAGGTGAAATGTTAAACATTCCACAGGAGAGAATTAAACAGAAGAATATGATTCATATGATCGCTAAAGCAGTTACCATGCTTCTAGAAAGTAGAAACACGAGGTAAATAGAAATTATATATATGTGTGTATGTGTGTGGATATGGTAATATTTACCCATTGGATCTTTGATGATGTCATAATAATCAGGAACATCCCGTGCATCAACTGGTTCCCTGAATGGCCAAGCATCAGCATGATCGTGCATTGACTGCATACAAGATAATATCTAGTGAAAAAAGGAGCAATTGAAAGGGAAAAGAGGCACTGACATACTCGAGATGCACATGAAGATAAACTAGAGAAAATTTTACTGAACGAAATTTAAATTCAAAATGATAAAGCATCCAAGAAACTTGCCTTTAGAAGTGAACGCATAAATGCAGTCAAATGTTTTTGATTTGTAGCACTGTCTGTAGAAACATTTGAAGTTCTAAATCGTGAATGACCACACTGATCAGGAGTCCATCCAGCCTCTCCTGTTATTGCATTAAGCACAAACATGTAAACAGTATTTAAAAATACTTGCCAAACAAGGAATGAAAAGATATAAGTAGTATCATATTTTAATGAAACAAACATAATGGATCAATTTTTACATCTACCCAATTCCTAAACAGAACTCTTATATCCTTATGTACACAGGAAAAATTAACCTTCATATGCGTCTACAGCTGGAACAATGTCAGCATATGAGAAAAGAAGCAAAGTTAGATGATGAAATCCCCTCGACACCAAGTAAAGCAGTAAAAAAAAAAGTAAGTACCAAGCATGAGGTCAACCAAATAAGAAATTAACCTTGTGGCTCAATTTTTCAAATCTCAGTTTCTAAACAAATCTCTTAATTTCTTATGTCCTGAACCACCGGAAAATCAAACAGACTCTATAACAACACTTGAACTATGACCAGTATAGTTTTGATACATATGAAGAATAAAATTTCAATAATGACATCCTCTCAGCATTGACTATAGCAGGAAAAAGGTTAAGTGTCATGCAAGAGGTTTCAGATAGCATCCAAATTCATAAAGAGGAGGAAAAGGTTACAAGCATTATACACAGATGACAAAGATTATTGGTAAGTTAAACCAAGTTGGGAATTCAGTACTTACTCAAACCAGGGATATCCTCAACTTTGATTAATTTTTTAGGAATACCAGCTTCTCTCTGCATAATGTGTTCATGAGGAGGAATAAAATTAGTATTCCAATAATCATATGTTCTCTAATAACAGTAATATGTAAAACGAATGCCCATGTAACTAACGCAAAAATAACTAGTAGTGCTCTCACTTATATCATAATCAAAAAAATTGGCAGACTTGCACATACTACGAAGTATGAACTATTGCAAATCAATCTACCCTGAGCTGATAATACGAACTAAATTTAACAGAAGCTTCTATCATAGAAGACTTATAATATGACTCATGAATGAAAGGAAGTATCCCTAAAACCAAAAAGAACAGAAAAGAAAAGAAAAGGAAAGGAAAGAATATATCCGGAATAGGTAATATCGGATACCTTCTGAAAATCAATTCCAGGATAAACAATGTGACAGTTTGACAGCTCTCTTATCTTTTCATCAATAGCCTATAATTGTAAAACAAATAATGACTATTCATCAATAGAGAAAAGCATCTTAAAATCTGCAAAACGACAAATAGTAAATAAGTTGATAAAGAAAGTCATGGACACCACACATCAGATAGAAACAAAAATAATGCATGCATCCCAGCTAAATTGGGCTAAGATGCTTAGTTTAATAACGTCATAGACAGCATGCAATTGTAAAGCAAGATATACCCAAATATGCATGTAATGGTAGTTTAATAACATTATTGTCTGCACGTAATTGTAGAGCAACATACTCCCGAAAATCCGTAATGGCACTTCCGCATTCAATGCTTTGGTTTTAGTTTGACCCATGTGCTAATTGACAAATAAAATGATGTTAAGAGGTTGGGCTCTAACTGCCTCCACAGAGCAAAAACACATTGGCTCAGTCAAGGACACATCTATCCAAGTGCCCATCCTCATTTGTTAAAAAAGCCAACTCAGCACCCAACGCCCAATAAAAAGAGAGGGGGGAGCATGACTATTTGTGGCCAAGCATTCTCTTTGCATGTTGGAGCTCTAATTGTAATAGTTTGCTCATTAAGGATGGAGTCAGAGTTAGCATCCAACTACCTTGAGGGAGTGATTGCATCTCTACCTTGTCGAGGCCCGTTTGTCCAAACTTCCCAGTTTTTGACAACTCCCTCCATACCATTTTTATCATGTGCATGTGTGTGTGTGTTCATGAAGAAGCCTTAGCAAAATGGAAAAAAGAGGTCTGTTTTACTGTATAAAAAAGCTCAGCTAGGGTGAAATAGGTTTGAACTTTTTTTTTTTAACTGAAAGATATAGGTCAAAACTTTTAATGGAAGGAAGTTAGTAATCTTATCATGTCATCTAAACACATTAATTCAAATCATTATGCAACTAAATCTAACATATTGGCAAATAGAAACTAACTTACCTGCCTCTGACGACGAATCATAGTTGATAAATCAGTGTAAGGGAGCTTTGGATCAATCTTGCATTCCATAAGAATTCCTCCATCATAATCCTTTATGTACCTGAAATGACAATTAATTTTTATGACACCTCATAGATAATATATAACATAAACAAATAGTGAAAGATGAAAATGACTTCGTGTGTAACAAATCTTTACAAAAATCCTTGATGTCCTTGTGATTTCGTTTTGTAACTCTAAATCCCCAACAATCAAATAATATTATATTAAAGTGACAAACAAAGTTAAGAAGAAACACTTCTTTCACTTCCTTCTATTAGAGATAACTGTGGGATAAACTGCTGGCAGATTTCAGATAATAATGAGTACAACATTACCCTTGCCATCGATCTTTCTCCAAGTAAATCTCTTTTGTAAAGCCCTGAAGGCATATAAACAAAAATCAATGCAAAATCTAAAACTATATCTACTTTGTTGAACATAAGGTAAATTACTAAATTCTAAACATACCCACGCCTACAAGCCTCGCCTCCCACCACCCACCCGTCCCCCTTACAAAGGAGAAAAACCCTTTCAAATATATTAAGAAAATTAAACCAAAAGGATAAGAATGAATTTCTATGTCACAATATATTTTTTTTTTCTGTACTTGAGGCAGAACATTTCCATGCCCTAATTTCACAAATTCTGATAAAGGATGAAGGGTTGGGATTTACACCAGGGGATTATCCCTTTAATAATTCTAATACCAGCAAATGAAGGCCAGATGTTCCTCTTTCATCTTTAATTGATCCAATGACGAAAAAGTAGAAAACCCCCTTGGAAGACAGAAAAACTTGATTCCAAAACCAGTAAAGTTGTAGTAAAAAAGCAACATATATTTCTCACTATCCCAGCAAAAACATTAGACACACACAAAAAGGATCTTAAATATGAATAAACAGACCTGTTTGATAAAGTAGCCAACGGCATTATTGTCAGCATATGTTAGAAAGTGCGTCAGCCCATCCACATCACGAGCATGCTGTTTCAAGTGATTCATCAGCCTGGTACCGTAACCTTTTACTTGCTCATCGGCTGTTATAGCACAAAAGGCTATCTCCCCAAACTTCTGGCTATCAATTATAAACCACAAGAGCATCAATAAATAGAATGACAGCTTCATCTTGAACCATATAATGGGGAAAAAGTCTTGGTTGTTTGGAGTGGGTTTTTTTGTGTGGGGAGAGCCCCGGGGGGGGGGGGGGGAGCAAGAAAGAAAGAAGATGTAGCAAATATAATGATAAGAGAGAGATAATGGATAAATAAATAAACACAAAATCTATTTACAATTAAACATACAGAAGAGATGGACAACAGTTTACCTTCCCCCCCCCCCCCCCCAAAAAAAAAAAGCAAGAACCAACAACAAAATGAAGCAAATACAGAAAATTGTTTATGCAAATATTCAGATATGATGGAATCTGAAGAAAAAGAATGTTATGATATGGAACGCGAATTATTACTTTACATATGGGCGATACGTAATTCCACCAACAACTTGATTACGTCTTATAACCATGACAGATTTGTGGCTCCTGCAAATTGAACATGAAAGCTTTTGAGATTACAAATAAAAGAAAACAGAATCTTGAGTCAAGAATAACATGGGAAAAAATGATATAAAAAGAGCTTATCTATTTGAAAGGCCAATGGATATGTTCTACTTCTAGTACTTAAAATTTTAAACATGATTGGCATTACCTATCCATAACAAGTCGGACAATGTACTCCTTGGGCATATTGGGTAGTTGTCTAGCAAAAATATTCTTCAATCCTATCAACCTAACGTACCAATAACTAAAGTAAGAATGAAACTCAATATTTTTAATGTTATACAGTGAAAAAAAAAATTGCTGAATCTTCCCCAGCCATTTGTTATTTGAATGTTCAAAGAAAAGAGGATTAGATACCAAACCATATGCTCGTCAACACCATCATTTGAAAGGCACACGAATTTGAGCTTTCCTGCTTCTTCCTGAAAGATTTCAAGTGACCAAAACCTCACAAGTAGGAACCATGCAAAATATTCACATTCCAGAGAAGAACAGACACCAAAGATTGTAAATCACCAATAATACCGTTGAATGGTTTCAACAAAGAAAAAAGAAAAAGGGAAGGCCAAATATGAAACAATCAGATTAAATAGAACCATAGCACTTCTGTTACACCTGGAGCAAAATACTTCCTACTGGCGAGATTATTCGCAAGAAAGTAAATAATTAAACCAGAAAAGGAAAAGATTTGCTATTATTAGCATTACAATGTGCATGATATTGAATTAATTTTGAGGCATAAGCTCTAAAACCTCTATCAAATGCAAAATTTTGCTTCCATTAATGGACTAAGAGCCTTACCTCTCTCTTGAGACTCTCCTCCCTCGCACTATAGGCCCCACTTGTCTGTAAATTATCTGTAAAAATCTTGGTTGCATCCTCCTTAACCACAATGCCTGAAATTGAGGTCCCCGTGGGAGTGGCTCCGACCGTAGCAGTCGCAGCGGCCGCATCGTCCTTTGCACCATCCGAATTCTCTACCTTGACCGTTGAATTATCCTTTTGGAGCTTGGTATTCCGCAGAGCCAAGGGCGGGTTTTCAAGCCTAGCGACGGTGAAGTTGCGCATGGAGGAGTCATTGTCGTAGTCCTCTTCGTCGTCGTCAACAACGGCGTCCTCGGAGTCATCGTCGGAGTCGGAGTCAGCACCACGAACCGAAATACTCTCGAGATCATCATTGGAGGTCAAGGCGCCGTCGCGGGTGTCGGCGGAGAAGGAGGAGGGAGGGAAGGGAGGAGCGTGGTCTTCAGACGCCATCTTGCGCTTGTGGATGGAAGAGGTGGCGGAGGCGGAAGCGGAATGGGAAGGAGAAGGAGACTGGGAGCTGCGGGAGCGAAGGGTTCCGGCAGCGTGAGACGAGTGAGTGTCCATTCTAGGTTTTCCCGAACGAGTTGGGTGTTGATCTTGATGATCGACAGATGGGTACACGGAATTTCCTGTAAGTAACAGATTCTGCAGTGGTAATTAAGTGGGGGGATTTCTGGAAATAAAAGATTTTGCAGTGGTAATTAAATAAGTTTGTAATAAGCAAATTACATTGCAGAAGTTACTCAAATGTTGCAACTCGTAACCTCTCGATGTTTTGGCTTCTTAAGCTCATTTGCTCATAATTCGCTGTTGCTTGGGATCTTTATTTATTCCCAGGCTTCAAGATATTTTCAGAATTGCGTCCATGTGTATGCTTCCTGCTCACCAGCGACCAGCGAATTCACGGATATGCCGCCGTCCCTTAACCAATCATGGGCTCACCACGTTGTTATGCTTTTCAGTCGCACAAAATTAGCAAATCATGTAATCCAAATGATGCAAAGGTTGATATTCGTAATAAAAATATATAGAAAATGCATTATGATCATTGGTACGCCTGGGTCTATTCAAGAATGTATAATTCATTATAAGTAACATGAAACTAATAATTTTGTATCTATGGCGAATTTAAATAATTTTTTGATTAAATTACATTTATATAATACTCCAATTTTTTTTAAGTAAACAATCATTTAGTGTTTAAACACTATATTTGTGTCGATTAATTTAAATTTAAACCTGATAAGATCACAATTAATAACAAAATTTTTTATATCAAGTTTTAAAATAACTTCATTCTCAGACTTTAAACTCAAGACCTCTAATTGAATTACGCATTTGGTAGTATTATTCTCATTATTTTAAATATTACTCAATTTTCTTTTAGTTAAATTTTTCATTAAAATTAATTTTTTTACATAATATATATTATTTTCAAAAAATATTTACTAGTGTTTATTATTATATTAAAAATAAAATTATAATTTTATATTGAATCTTAATATCACTTTAATTATATTTATTATTATGTTAAGAACAAAATTACAGTTTTAATTTCTTCAAAAAATTTATGCCATATCGATATGTTAAAAGAAAAGTTATGCAGTGAAAATGTCGAGCCTTCCTGTTCTCGAATGAAAATCAAAGATATTTTAACTTTCAAGTTTCAACAATCGCAAAAGATATCTATTAAAAGGAGAACTTTAAAGAAGTAGCTCATTTCATATTTCACCTACGCCTTCCCGCCTCCCATCTGTTTTTCTTTATCGTTCTCATTTAGGCACGCATTGAGTATTCGATTTTTAACTCTAAATTTTAAATTTTAAATTTCACAAAGATAAGTATAATATTTATTTTATCAAAATCATTAAATTTTATATTTAATGACCTAAATTTTAATATTTTTTAAAAAATATTATTTAAAATCTATACCATTAAATTTAAAATTTGACAATTTTTTTATAAAAGTAAACACAATACTTGTCTTTTCTAACCCCACTAGGTTGATATATATGTAGTCTAGTGATTTTTCTAAGTTTTTGTAAAACATTCAAAAAACAAAAAAGCATGAAAAGAATATGATCTCAGATAAATGCATTCCAATGCTCTCAAAGACCAAAAGGAATACAATGGTTATTAGGACAGCCTGACCATAGTGTTATTAGTATATATATATCAAGAACGTGGACGTGGCTCACAATTTCAGAGTTAGATATTGTTGTATCGTTCCTCGTTTCTCAGGACACCACCTCTATATCATAGACATACATACACCTCTTACTGCTGTATGTATATGGATATACAGGCACAAATGAGGAAACTTGATTCTGCTAATATTAACCATGGCTTTCACATTCACATCCATCATATGTAAGACACTCCACGTATAGGCTCTCCCAAACATGACCGAGCTTAACCAAATAATTTCTTTTATTCAACCAAACACACTTGTGAATATATAGATAAAAGCAATTAAGACAATAATCCAAGTTGCATTTCTTCAAGGATAAGCAAGAAATTAAACAAAGACAAGTTTGCGACACCTGTGCGACCATATATAACCGAATGGGATAAAACCAACACAAACGATACTGTTCAGAAACACAAAATTAAACATACATATAGAGGTCTGAGTCTATCTGTATTTCTCAATTTTATTAAGCAACTTTATCAATGCTATCTAGCTATGCTCTGCGCCTTTCTGCATGCAACCCATGCATCTCCCCAGCTTGGACCTGAGTACGTCACAAATTAAAATCCATTATTAAAGGAAGATAGATAAGCGAAGCATGTATATATATATATATATATATATATATATATATATTACAACCTTATTTAGAGGTTATATAGAAGTGTAATATACTAACCCAAATCCGGATGCTTCAATAGTAAACATAGTCATCTTTTTTCGTCTCTCTATATGCCAAAGGTACGTAAGGCCCCTCATCAGTCCTGCGTCTCTTGGGTCTTGATGAGGTCGAAGCCCCCTTCTTCTTCTTCTTGTTGCTAGCATTCTTCTTCCTCGAAACACTCTCACGGTTCTTCATTCTGTATATGTTTATGAAAAGTTCAATTAATCCTATCCAACATACAAATATCAAACTGGTCCTCATTATTCAAGTCGTGCAACTCTTACATTAAACTTGCATTTAATTGATTTTATGAAAGTATCATGTCTCCAATCCATGACTATTTTAATAAATTTTACTGTAACAAACTTTTAAAACTCGACTTATGAGTTATGATTAGTTAATTTACATAAAAAATTATGTTAATTAAATAAGCAAATTATCACATATGATAATTGACTTATCATAAATGACACACGTTAAAAAGTTTTAAAATTTCAAACTCTCCATGGCAAAACCTTAATCTATTTCGTACTTTCGTTTTAGCTTATAAAAGTTGACTCATTTAATAGAATTAATTATATTGACCAAATAGTTTTTTTCGACTCCTGTGGTACATAATAGACATTCACAAATTACAGTGACTCTGGCTTCGAGCTAAAACCTATCTAACTTCTAATTTGTAATCACAGAAGCCCCTACTGAAATTCAATTATTCACTGTTGAATTAATTTGACAAGGCTGGGATAGACTAATATATTCAAATTCATGGATTAATTTTCAATCTCCAACTGTTCTTATCATACGTACCCTGCGGGTTTAGAGCAGATCTCGCTTTTCTTTGCCAGAAATTTAATGACGGACTCCCTATCCAGATCCTCGAACTCTTCATCTTCATACTTAACCTGAATCCATATCCAATAAAGAACAGGTTATAATCTAAGAGTACGTACGTACGCAGTGCAGGAAAACCAACAGCTTATAAAGATGAAGTAGTGGCGTTGAGATCATCATACGCGAAACCATTTTCTTTGCACGTCGTAATCGACGACGGTCCCCAGATATCTAGTTCCGTTGTATTCCTTGCAAATTATCAGGCCCATGTACATCTGGGCCTCCCGAGGCATCACATTTCTTTGTTGCTGTAAAATATAAATACGTAAAGAATGACCAATATATTAATTTCTTATACATATAAACAGTTCAATCAATCAAAGCCTAGTAATGTAAAATCAACTCGTAACGCTAAACTTTTGTAGTAATCTGTTTTCATCTCAAAAGCATGCAAAATACATACAGGCTGATTGGCTGGTTGACCCGGAGCCTCAGGTCTTTCCTGGTTCTGGTCATTTCCGATAGGTTGGTTAACTTGTTGAACTTCTTCAGCAAATTCAGCTTCCGAATTGAAATCCTCTTCATCATTAGACGAAAGATCAACTTTGACAAAGAGAATCAAGATAAAAAGTTAGCAAATATATTAACATTCATGCTTGTCTTAGAGAGGAGGAGAGTACACAAGATCAATTGCTCACCTATGCACACCAACTTCTCAGCTTATCCTCAAATTAATATAACTATATAAAGTTGCACCAAGATAGTTCGCTGAAGCATATATATATATATAGAGAGAGAGAGAGAGATGCATATCTCTCCAGAAATGAAATTGAATATTTAGGTTAACAAAGTGAAATTCTATGGCTGGTTTGTGGGATTTTAAAAGTCAAGTCCGCCATCACCAATAGACTTAGGAAAGGGATAGGGCTTCCTCATGTTCTACAGACGCTAATACACAAAACAAATATGTTTTCAACCAATTAAATAGAATTGCCGTCCAAGGGCGGGCATATATGGTTAATTACAAATATATATAGAAAAGATTTAGAAGGCATTAATGGATTCATGTATAGAGGTTTATTCAGTAGTTCTTATCATGGAAGCTCCAAATAAGTACACATACACACAATCAGAAAGTAATTTATTAGGTTTTAACATATATAACAATGCAAGATAGATGCGATTTCAAACAATTCGGATTATTCATGTCTATGTATATGTTGCATTGAAGGATATTTACGCGAGTAAAAAGAACAGTGTCTTTTAAGCTACTGTGTATTTCAGGAAATGAAGAACTATATATATACCATCAATTTGAAGATGCGAATCATTTCAAACACTTCCTCAGACGAAGGTATATAACACTCATCAACCTTAATTAGGTACTTAACTTGCCCATTGTTTTTTAATGAAACTGCAGGTTAGAACTCTTGGGTACGGCTAGCTAGATCAGTATCCACGGTTTTAATAAAAGTTCTATTCTTTCTTCTTTTTCATAAAAATCTGGCTAGTCATTTCGGACAAGGATTTACTTTTGTTATTTTTGATAAATTCTTGATTAGAGTCGGATACATTCAATCAATTTTCGTTGCGTGGATCTTCTTTGGTTTGTGTCTCCTCGGTCACCGACCTTATACGAAACACAAAATAAAACTAAAAAAGTTAGTACGAGTTCCAAAAGCCCAGAACTTAATTTTTGCCGATTCATCATTTTCATCGAGGACAAGGATCAAATCAAAGAAAAATGTCAGGAGAAAAAAAAAAGACTGACATTCATATTCAAACAGAATTAAAAAGAAATTTAATTGAACTGAACTGAGCGAAGAAAAATAATATTATAGGGGCTAAGAAATTCACCATATGACATGTAGATACTGCTAACATCCGAGTCAGACATTTTCAGAAAAATTCCTGAAAACCCAAAAAACATTCGACCGAAAGGATCAGAGAGAATTGTAAATCAGCAGAATAAAATAAACAATCAAAATTCAATGAATTCAAGGGAAAACACAATCTGAAAACCCTAGCCACAGAACCAGAAGGAATAAGAATAAGCCTCCTATTCCCTCTCTGTCTCACCCACCTTGAGAGAGAAAGCAAGTTTAGAGTGAGAATGAGAGTGAGGGAGTAGGAGTACATTAAATAGAAGGGAAAGACAGAAATGAGATGGTTTAGGTTTCACCCACAGTCACAGTCTGTGACAGCTTCAGCCGTTTTAGTTTGTGAGGATGGTTTCTTAAACGACACCGACGCTTGTATTCGTCATAGACGGAGTTCATGCAGCACCTGGCATGGCATGCTGGTTTCTTTGTCTCTTTCACCAATCACCTCTTGCCACGTGTCCCGCTGTTTCATCGGCTTTGTAAGACTGTCACTTGCGTTGTGAGTCTAAGCGCGTCTAGCTCATTGTCACTGGTGATTTTCACGCGCTTCCTCCGCGAGTGATATTTTTTTTACTTCTGCCGTTATAAGTTTAAAGCACAAAGTTACAAAGAAAGCCTCGCCCCAATGAGATTTGACTTGTAACTGGTCTGGGATTTTGTACTTCGATGAAACCCAACCAGTTTTTTTTTTAAAAGTTAAATTATAATTTTAATCCCTAAAATTTTATCAAAATTACAAATTAGTCCTTATATTTTATTTTCATATAAAATAGTCTCTATAGTTTTTTCATCAATGTAAATTATTCCTCGCCATCAGCATGACTAACTTTGCTGTTAAAATGACAACTGGTGTGTACATTTATAAACATGTCAACATGACAAATTATTTATTTTTGTCCAATTCAGTCATCATATCAACAAAATTCTTATTTTGCCTTTAATTCCCAATTTTCTTGACCTAGGGCAAAATGAGAATTTTGTTGACATAGCGACTGAGTTGTGTAAAAATTAATGATTATACATACTGACATATTCACAAATGTATACATTATCTGTTATGTAAGATCATAGTATGGACTAACTTACAAAGATGGAGAAACTATAAAGATCATTTTACATGAAAATAAAATATAAGGACCAATTTATAATTTTAATAAAAATTTAAGGACCAAAATTATAATTTGACCAAAAGAAAATTATTAGTTGTCAGGAATTACTATCACGTATATCCGTGCTAAATTTGAAAATGTAATTAATGATATGTTTAATTTCCTTCCATTTATTGCAAAATCATTTTTCCTTTTCTGTATGTTAGTTTTACAAATGAGATGTTTTTTTTGTTGGATTTCATATGGTATTCAATGGAATTTTGAATAGTTCCCTTAAATAAAAGCACACAAGTAATAAAAATCCTTATGAAATATGTTTATACGAGAGAAGCGTTTCCACGAGTTAGCCATTTACTCACTCACGATTATTCTTTTGAAAATAAATCATTATGTTAGAATTGGTATGCGATAAAGTACACTCTTTCTTTTTTTCTTTTTTGGCCATGGATAAAGTCCACTATTTATCATGACTCATTTTTGTAACTTTCAATTTTTTAAAAGTGGTGCTTGAGATAGTTTTTCTCAAGCTTTACGTCTTATGCGTTACGTGGATACAAGCATTTGAGATAGTTTTTCTCAAGCTTTACATCTTATGCGTTACGTGGATACAAGCATCTATATTTTTGGGACTCTTTATGTTTTTTTGTTAGAAAAATAATGATATTTAGTTACTTTGTTAAGAGAAACTAATCAGTAATTATCATGCAAATGCTGTTGTCGAGCTCCGCTTACAAGTACACTTAACTTTGCGAAAAAATTCCTTCTACTTGTATTTTTTCTCTCTTTGTTTGCGAACTCTAAATTCACTATTTTTATTAGGAATTAACTTTTTCTTATGGTCTCTATTCGTTAAAAAACAACAAAACTTCCTTTTTGGTCATAAAATAAAATTAAATATGTAAATGAAATTTGACTTGTTTTAAAATCATGATTCGGCTTAATTTACTTATTACAAATGAGTTTAAATAAAACATATATTAAATTTATGAAATTAATGAAATAAATTTGAAATTTTTATTCCATACTTAGTCAAGTTCAGGAAAAAAAATTATTTTGTTAATTTAAACATTGTATTTATATAAATAAATAAATACTAAAACTTGTGCGCAATTAATATACTAGAATGTAAAATTTCATAAATTTTACTTGTGTATATAAAATTATATTATATTTACAATGATGTTTATGATTCATTTTAACTCAGCTTGTTTATTAATTAAGTTAAAAAATGTACCCAAAAAATAAGTTTAAAAAATTACACTTATTGAGTTTAATTAAAGCTTAGGGCTCATTCTATTTTAAATGAATAAATTTTAGAATGTTGGTACTCAGTTCTCAATTCATTTAAATCTGCGGTTTAGTTTAAGTATGTGTTTAAAAAATAGTTGAAGAAACTTATGTTTAGGTAAACTATAATTTATATGATTAATTTTAAAAAAATTAATTTAAATAAATTATAGTTTACGGAAACAAACTTTAACTAAAACTATAATTTATAAAAAAAAACATGTTAATACAAAATTTTTTAAATATATTATATTTTATATCAAAATCACCTTAATACAACCTATATCATATATCATAATACAACGTAAAACCAACCCAAGCTACCTAAATATCCAAAAACAAATTATGCTTTTGAGTTTACAACTTTTGACAAATGGATCGTACACCGCCGCTTTATAACAATTTTTTTTTTCCAAACATAGAAGTAGTATTATTCAATAAATCAAAGAATCTTCATCTCGACACTTTTTTTAATTCAAGAGATTTCTTTTAAAGCTGATTGGTAACATTATCGTAACCACAATCATGAAAGTAATTAAAGTTTACACGTAAAAAAAAATTGTAATTGACTGTGAACGTAAGAGATACACGTTTTTTTAAAAATAAAATTATTTTCATAATTAGACTTGTCAATCCCATTTAACCCACTCTAAAAGAAGATTGGGTTTCCAAAATACCAACCTATAAAAGTCCGGCCCACCTAATATATATATATATATATCATATTCATATATACTAAAAATAAAATTTCAAAATCTTCGAATCTTTTTGGTCAATATTATTATTTTTAAAAAT
The DNA here is from genome assembly GCA_037074585.1 of Biancaea sappan. Lineage (NCBI taxonomy): Eukaryota > Viridiplantae > Streptophyta > Magnoliopsida > Fabales > Fabaceae > Biancaea > Biancaea sappan. Next base: position 46,391,646 of record CM073496.1, on the reverse strand, counting down.
ATTTAAAAAAATACTACTTTTTAAAAATTATTTAACTCAATATTACTGATTTTATCACACCACTCATTTGTTTTAATTTTTTTATTATATCAAAAATTTGACTTGTCAAAGGCTCAGTTCTTGACAAATTAATATTTAAAAAAAATTACAAATTATCTGCACATGTGTACATTGAATGGAACTTGGCCTTCCACTGGCCGAATATTAATTTTTTTATTAAAAATTATATTTAAAATAATTAATTTTTAGTTTTTAAATTTTTATTAGTTATTTAAAATAACTTAATTAATAATAATTAATTATTAACTTTAATTAAAAGTGGTTAATAAATAACTAATAGGATTTATAATTAATGAATTAATATATATTTAATGGATAATATAATTAGAGTTTCTTAGTATTATATAATAACAAATAATTATTTACTTTAAATTTAATATATAAGAAATGAATAAACAATATCAATTATAATAATTAAAAATTTTTTACAATTGTATAACTAAATATAAAATTATAAGTATATAATCATAATTATTAAATTTATACAATTATATCAATTTTAATAGTTAATTGGACTTTAGAATATAATGTCAAATAAATATTTAATTTAACATAAATAATCTTAATGTATAATTAACAAGTATATTAGTTCAAATAATAAATAATAATTGATAACCGATAGAATCAATCTTCTGCCCAAATGTGTAAAAGAGTGAGGCAATCACCAAATTTCTTTTGTCTAGGGTTCGTTGTCTGACAAAGTTTCCTATGCAGATGAGCCAACATTGTTGATGCCATTGTATATAAAATTCAATAAATTATGTTTTGATGAAAACAAATAAAATTAAAATAAATAAATTCCCTATTTATAATATTTAAATATGTCAGGAATTTTGATGATCAAACCAAGGCATCAAGAGCAAGAAGAATAATTTTATCTTTTTAGTGCCTTAGAACTTAAATTAATTGTAAAGGTAATTTGATGGCAAGAAAGTATTTTTAAAATGACTGAAAAACTATTTTGAAACTCTATTTATGTTGGAAAAGAATTTACAAATACTGAAAAATGTTATTAGGTCTTAGAAAATTTGTATAATGTTATCAATTAAACCGAACAATATTTTAAGTAATTGATATGTTAATTGCTTGCTTCAACCATTGATATTGGCGATTCGACAAGTGTACTAATCATTCAAGTAATACAGAGTAATTTCAAATACCGTCCATAAGGATTGATGTGTCAAGCATTCAAGAAACTAAATCAAATACTATTTAGACTTAACATCAGGTTGAAAGGATGTGAATTTTAAGTCAAAAGAGCATAAACTCGTATATAGCCAAATTCAGCGGGGCGTTCAGGTGGTTTTTTGTGCTACACATTGATCTGGCCTTTTTCTCTACTACACACTGTCTCTTTGTGCTCCTTCTACATAACCATACAACAGACTAATTACCAGAAAAATGTAGCGCAAAAATATAAAAAAAAACACGAAATAAACTGTTCAACTAAAATAAGGCAGGATTGTGCTCCTTCTACATAACCATACAACGGACTAATTACCATGAAACAATGATGTGTTATTCCTCCCATGAGTCTACATCCTTGCAACAATGATGTGCTATTATCCTGTGAGTCTACATTCTCACAAATATCACATTGAGTTGCAACTCCTCTTTCTCATGCAAGTCACATAAAATCACAACACATAAATTGACAATCCATAGTTCCCCAATGCAATTCCACTATAATTTTCCCAAGCCATATAAGAAATTCTACCATCTAGTTAACAATACTAACTAGAGAGTTTAAATAAAATACACAGTCCAGTCAATTACAACAAATTCCACAAATAATATTCAAATAGAATTAATTAAATATAAAAAATAAAATGACTATATGTCACGCCCCAAAAATTGGGTGTATGAGTTAAACAAAAACAGTCCTAATGTAATATCCCAAGAATTTTCATGAATATTTAAAGTCTATTTGAAGTTTATTGAAAAATTTAATTACATGAGAAATGTTCTTTTTGAATTAGTGAAGGAAATTTGGAAATAGAAATTTCAAAAATTTTAATTTAGGACATTTTACAAATTCTCAAGGACTAAAATGAAAAGAAAAGAAAGTATGGAGTATTTTTGAGAAATGACCAAGTAGGAACCTGAGAAGAAGAATAGAGCTTATGGGAATGAATTATGAGTCCGGTACCAAAAGGATGACGGATTCGAGGTTAAAGTGGAGTTTGAGACTTTGAGAGGGACTAAAGTGAAAGAAGAAAATTGTGGGGCAATTAGGATTTAGAATCACCCGAGGTGAGATTTTATGAATTTGTTTTTACTAATCTTGACTGAGGGTCAACTGAAGAGCAAGTGATAATTTCACCCCGGGCGAGTAAATAGGCGGCCTCACCTAAATTTTCTTCATTTTCTCATTTCCTCTCTCTCTCTTCACTTTCTCTCCTCTCTTTCTCTCTACACTCCAACTCCACAACCGAGCTTGGAGGGTGGATCTCGGGCTACGGGGCGAGCCTCTAGGAGCCAAGCAAGGTAGGGAAAGCAAGGAATTGAGGTAGAAATTTCTATTTCTCAAGCTTTTTCCTATTTTATAGTTTTCAGAAAGTTTGGGGTAAAAATCGAGATTCCGGCTTTGTTTCTCGATTAAAATTGGTGTTTTTGGTGTCTAAATGCTCCTTAGACATTAAGGGTGAGATCCTATGGAAGAAATCATGGAAAACGGTGAAGATTTGGTCGGATCTGAGCCAAAACCGAGAGGAATCGCGAAAGGTCGCGATCCTGGCGCCCAGGCGCCAGCTCTGGCGCCCAGGCGCCAAGGTTCAGAAAATTTTGGGAAGAAAAGGGACTTGGCGCCCAGGCGCCAGGTGTGGCGCCCAGGCGCCAGGCTTGTGTTGGCGCCCAGGCGCCATGTGTGGCGCCCAGGCGCCAGGTATGCTGAAAAGCCTTAGCTTATTTTTCAATCAGTCATAACTTCTTCATCCGGACTCCGTTTTGGGCAAACTTTATATCGTTGGAAAGCTCTTTGAGTCTAGTTTCCAATGGTATAAATGTCATTTATAAATTCATTACCGGTTAGGAGTTATGACTTAAGATGTGAGTAAAGGTCGAGAGTAGTGATAGGAAATTTCTCTATTTTGTAACCCTAATGGTTTTTACCTGGTTACAATAGGGATTTTTGGGGGCGCAAGGTGGGAGCGCTGAGAGCATGGAATCCAGGTGAGTAGGCAACCTTGCAAAATTAATTTAATAAATTAGTCAAAGCACAATATAAATCCCATTTGCGTTATTTGTGAAATTGAGAAGATTATCAGTGTGTTCAGGTTGAGAAAAAGTACAATATCATTGGAAGGTATTTTATTACCTTTGAGAATTGATTTCTCTAGTTGTCTAAAGAACTAGATGTGATTGTTCCTTGAATAAATTGGAACATTTTGTAAGTGAATAACCTTACTAAATTAATGTGATCTTATTAGATAAGGTACAATACAAGTCTTGTTTTTAACATTATTGAAGTGAGAAATAAGCAATCTCGCTGTTGATAATATATGATGATTGTTATGGTTGATGATAGACATTCAAGGGAATAAAAAAATATGTGTAAATTCATTTATTTCATAGTAATTATATTGTGATAAATTCTCACTATTTTATTGATGAGCAAAAGATCTACGAGATCTAATACACGAGTTTGAAAGGGTTAGAGTCTCATACTACTTGGTGTATAAATGTGAAAATCTATGCACGAGTTTGAAAGGGTTAGAGTCCCATACTACTCGGTGTATAAATGTGAAAACCTATGCACGAGTTTGAAAGGGTTAGAGTCCCATACTACTCGGTGTATAACTGTGAAAATTAATACACGAGTTTGAAAGGGGTTAGAGTCCCATATCACTCAGTGTATAAATGTGAAAATCTATGCACGAGTTTGAAAGGGTTAGAGTCCCATACTACTCGGTGTATAAATATGAAAACCTATGCACAAAGAGTTTGAGGGTTAAATTCCCAAGTCACTCAGTGTAAGTATTTATGGCATATAATACTATAATTATTTAAAATAAATGATAGATTGATTGTATTAGTAAATGTGGTGTTTGTGCTTATGATATTTTCATGTACAGTTGTTTACTCACTGAGTTATGTTAAACTCACACTCTCCATGATTATCTTTTCAAATACAGTGGTTGAGGAGAAGAATTTATAGCCTTTAAGGATATACTCCACTTTTGTCTGGTAAACAATTGGTAAGGATTAGGAAACGCTCTGTAATCTAGTAGGTCACCTAGGCTTGGGAGGTTGTATAGTGTTTGAAGGTTGAACATTTTCTGAATATGTATACAAAATATCTTTCTTGGAATATTTATGATTCACATAATTATGGATATTAAGAATGTTCACAGAGATTATGGGGTACCACGGAGGTACACCCTAGGTATTTTATGTTTATATCACATGTAAGTTTTGGGATGTGACAAATTGGTATCAGAGGTGGTTTTTAGGTCCCCTATAGATTACAGAGCAAAGTGTTCTTTGTGGGCCCTTTTCCATTGTCATGAACCGCGGCATGACCATGGGATTAGGTTCCATAAAAGACCTTGTAAAGTTGAGTGTTCTTGTCATAACTTACCCTTCAATGGAGTTAGTTAGAGATAATTTTGTTACAATATGAGGTAATTGATTTCATATGTGGAACTTTGGAACTTGTTGGAGGTATGATCTTTATACCGATGGAAAAGGTGATCTCTGTATGAAATTTTTCTTTTTGAGAAATTGGGAACATAACTCTGTAGTGTACTCTGAAAGCTGAGGATTAGTAATTACTAGAATATGGCTTGAGGGCTGGGCCAAGAGTGATGTATTAGATGGGGTAAAGTTGATTATGAGGCATGGGCTAGAGTTCAAGAAAGATTTTTGCAAAGAATATAAAGCAGATTACTAATACAGGAAAGGGAAAGAACCCTTGTGAGGCAGATCAAGATTTGATTTTGATAGATGCCATACAGATGTAATTTATGGAAGAGGATGTAAGTCCTAAATAATATGTTCCTTGATAAAAGCTTGGTTGAGAAAATAGATATGGGTTAGGTAGTTTTTCCTAAGGGAAATACTACGGTAAAGTGGAACCTAACATAAGAGATATTGGGATAAACTATAAGTTTTCTTTAGGGGCGACTTGCCAAAGTTGCACTTGTTTAGTTAGGGATTGGCATGATGGTACTATGTGATAGAAGTGTTTCAAAAAAATATATATACAGTGTAGAAGTTTAGTAACATTGGAACCATTAGAGCATGTTATAGGTAGGCTGTTGGCGTATGAACATTCTTAATTGTTAAACGTGATGTATGATTGGAATGGTCTAGAAAGACGTTCTTATAGTAGTTTGTGCCTCAGAGTGTTAGTTTAAGGAAAGCTTGCGAGTTGAGGCTCTTAAGCAAGAATTCATGACGATTCGAGGGCATAATATCGAGTTCAATAGATCTATACGGTAAGCCTTCATCTCCTCCTGTATGATAAGAGGAAAGATAATGAGACTTGTACAGAACTTCTGTTTGTCTCTGTGACAGCTTATAGGGTCATTAAATTTTTATGTGATTGGCTTTATAAGCTAAATTTGTTATTGATTTTATGTGGCTAATTTCTTTTATCTTTCTTCATTTTATTATTATTATTATTTAGAGTACCATCTAGTAAAAGAAACTATTGGCATTAAAAGCGGAAGGATTACATTGCAAAAAAAAAAAAAAAGAGAAATTACTCATGCATGAGTAATCTACAAGCGAGGTGGTCTCGGATTAGGAGGGTTGTATTGTATCATCACCCCTCGACCATTTCTTGGAACAAGAGACTGAGCAATGTCACGAAGGGTAGTGTAAATCTCATTCATACAATCAACACTTCTTTGTTGTTGATTGCAGAAGCATTGGGTAGACCAATAGAAGAACCTGTCTATTCTTGAAGTCATTGCCGCATTATTGCGTTTAGTTAACTTCTCCAGGTCTTCTATCATCTTTTTCAGATTTTTCACCTCCTTCTCTAGACAAGCGATTTTGTTTTCTGACGTGTGGCCAGTGCTAATCTCCTCAGCTTCCTCAATTTTTATCTTCTTCTCCTTTTGATTCTCTTGAGACCCCTCAAAAGGTCTCTTGCCCTTGTCTTTGCTCAGACTTAAGTTTAAGTCGAGCTCTTCTTCCTTGGCCTCCACTGTGAGATCAATGTACTTTCTGGTGGCCATGGTTTAGAAAATTTAGAAGTTTTTGCAGGAGTATGATGAGAGAGAAATGCTGAAAAATTGTAGGCTCAGAGATGATTACTCTTTGTGGTGTAGTGACTGAGGATTCCGGGGCAGTTTTTATAGAGAAAAATTTAGACTTAGAGCCAAAGAAGATATCTCTTCGCCGCATTCCTACACGCTCAACCTATGGATTTCTGCAAGCTGGAAGCCAGAAGTCTAGGGTAGGCATGCGTGTCAACAGTGTGTCACATTAATGGCAAAACCACGTAAGTCAATATTCGGTGGATTTACGGCCGATTTATACTTGTTTATTTTTCATATCTCTTGTTGGCATTTTCTGAAATTCTAAGAAGCCGACAGTGTAGCCATTAAAGATTGCCTTGGATGCTTTTATGATGAACTAAAATGTATTTCTCTGCTTTCTTGTATTGTTCTTGAAAGCCTTCAGTTGAGTATAATATACATGATTGATTGAATTATATTGTGATTATATGTATTTAAATACATATGACATGTATGTATGTTATCCATGCATTGAGAGTGAAGGCTATTTGTTGTAGCCAGGAATAATATGTAATGATTCTACATACATTCAGAGATTGAGAAGTCTGAAATTTAGAAAGGACTTGAATAGATGAAAATATATAGATAAGGATGTATCTCCATGTTGATACATACATACATATATGCTCGTAGAGGCAAGAGAAAGGTAAAAAAAAAATTTTTTTTCTTTTCTCACTTTATAGTAACACTTGATATGTGTAAATGTGAGAAGTTTTTATTTTAATATATATATTTTTTTTTTGAAAATGTGTAAGCCTAGAGCAAAGCCACGGATTAGAAACCTAGATAAGGCTAGTATGAAGTTACCCGTTTATCGAGTAATATCTCGATCTAGGATTATTTGATGAGACAAATACAGAGTTAGGAAGTCATAGATTGAAGCGGCGATTAGTTGAATGATTTGAGCAAGAGTCAAAAGTTAGCCGAATTTTTTTTGAGAAAATCTTTTGCATGAGATTATATTTATTATTCTCTAGCATACGTATTATAGACCGTTGGCATTGCGACGGATAAGGTCTGGAGGCCATCTTTAGAGTGTGATGTAAGGGTTTTGGTAGCCCTAAATTTCGTCTATAAATAATGGATGCCCCATTACGCCGCTCACTACACTAAGAGTTCATTACTTATAAGCTTTCTAGCATCAAACCCCTCATTCCATACAACCCTTATAGCTCAGAAAAATATGGCCGGCAATAAGTCTTTCAATTTAAACTTTGAGGCTGGCAAGGTAGAGCTGGATCTAAATCTTAGTCTGGAGAACTATAAGAATAAGAGATCCATGGAAGAGTCACCAGAGGCTAAGAAAAGAAAAAGGGATGTAGTAGAGCTAGAGGATGTTAGCACAGCAACATCTTCAAATGATGAGCTTGCGCTTATGAGAAAAAAGATGGAGGACTTGGAAAGGTTGATAAACCGCCACTTTGAGGACCAGGAAAGATTGATAAATCGTCTCTTTGTAGAACAAGAGAAGCTCTTGAATCGTCATTTTAGGGAATTGGCGAATAGAGTTGATAGACATTCGATGTTTGCAACTCAAAATTTTCGTGACCAACAAGCGAGGTGTATTGACTGTATGAACGGAGTGACCTCTTCACTTCGCCAAATTTCCCAAACGTTTCCTCCAGAAACTCTTTCTAGGCTGCAACGATTAGCCTCCTCCTTAAGATCTGAAACACCTTCCTCTTCTAGACTTGGAGCACTTTCTGCATTTCAGAAGCCTCCTCGTCCTTAATTTATTCTTTCTTTTATTTGTACCTTAAGCTAATATTTGATCTGAGCTTCGCGTATTAAGATTATCTATTTTGTAAATCAAGTTCAGTTTGTTGCCTGTGACTTATGTACTAGAAATAAGGCAATTCTTGTACTGAAGAAGCTCGAGAGATAAAAAAATATGTTGAACTTGTTATATTTTGTACTTGATTCTGAAAATTCTCAAAGAGAGAACGAGATTTGGACAAAATATCTGCATTTGTTTCAATCTTGAGTTAAGTTTTGAATTCGGAGGACCGAATTCTATTAAGGGGGGAAGAATGTAATATCCCAAGAATTTTCATGAATATTTAAAGTCTATTTGAAGTTTATTGAAAAATTTAATTACATGAGAAATGTTCTTTTTGAATTAGTGAAGGAAATTTGGAAATAGAAATTTCAAAAATTTTAATTTAGGACATTTTACAAATTCTCAAGGACTAAAATGAAAAGAAAAGAAAGTATGGAGTATTTTTGAGAAATGACCAAGTAGGAACCTGAGAAGAAGAATAGAGCTTATGGGAATGAATTATGAGTCCGGTACCAAAAGGATGACGGATTCGAGGTTAAAGTGGAGTTTGAGACTTTGAGAGGGACTAAAGTGAAAGAAAAAAATTGTGGGGCAATTAGGATTTAGAATCACCCGAGGTGAGATTTTATGAATTTGTTTTTACTAATCTTGACTGAGGGTCAACTGAAGAGCAAGTGATAATTTCACCCCGGGCGAGTAAATAGGCGGCCTCACCTAAATTTTCTTCATTTTCTCATTTCCTCTCTCTCTCTTCACTTTCTCTCCTCTCTTTCTCTCTACACTCCAACTCCACAACCGAGCTTGGAGGGTGGATCTCGGGCTACGGGGCGAGCCTCTAGGAGCCAAGCAACGTAGGGAAAGCAAGGAATTGAGGTAGAAATTTCTATTTCTCAAGCTTTTTCCTATTTTATAGTTTTCAGAAAGTTTGGGGTAAAAATCGAGATTCCGGCTTCGTTTCTCGATTAAAATTGGTGTTTTTGGTGTCTAAATGCTCCTTAGACATTAAGGGTGAGATCCTATGGAAGAAATCATGGAAAACGGTGAAGATTTGGCCGGATCTGAGCCAAAACCGAGAGGAATCGCGAAAGGTCGCGATCCTGGCGCCCAGGCGCCAAGGTTCAGAAAATTTTGGGAAGAAAAGGGACTTGGCGCCCAGGCGCCAGGTGTGGCGCCCAGGCGCCAGGCTTGTGTTGGCGCCCAGGCGCCATGTGTGGCGCCCAGGCGCCAGGTATGCTGAAAAGCCTTAGCTTATTTTTCAATCAGTCATAACTTCTTCATCCGAACTCCGTTTTGGGCAAACTTTATATCGTTGGAAAGCTCTTTGAGTCTAGTTTCCAATGGTATAAATGTCATTTATAAATTCATTACCGGTTAGGAGTTATGACTTAAGATGTGAGTAAAGGTCGAGAGTAGTGATAGGAAATTTCTCTATTTTGTAACCCTAATGGTTTTTACCTGGTTACAATAGGGATTTTTGGGGGCGCAAGGTGGGAGCGCTGAGAGCATGGAATCCAGGTGAGTAGGCAACCTTGCAAAATTAATTTAATAAATTAGTCAAAGCACAATATAAATTCCATTTGCGTTATTTGTGAAATTGAGAAGATTATCAGTGTGTTCAGGTTGAGAAAAAGTACAATATCATTGGAAGGTATTTTATTACCTTTGAGAATTGATTTCTCTAGTTGTCTAAAGAACTAGATGTGATTGTTCCTTGAATAAATTGGAACATTTTGTAAGTGAATAACCTTACTAAATTAATGTGATCTTATTAGATAAGGTACAATACAAGTCTTGTTTTTAACATTATTGAAGTGAGAAATAAGCAATCTCGCTGTTGATAATATATGATGATTGTTATGGTTGATGATAGACATTCAAGGGAATAAAAAAATATGTGTAAATTCATTTATTTCATAGTAATTATATTGTGATAAATTCTCACTATTTTATTGATGAGCAAAAGATCTACGAGATCTAATACACGAGTTTGAAAGGGTTAGAGTCCCATACTACTCGGTGTATAAATGTGAAAATCTATGCACGAGTTTGAAAGGGTTAGAGTCTCATACTACTCGGTGTATAAATGTGAAAACCTATGCACGAGTTTGAAAGGGTTAGAGTCCCATACTACTCGGTGTATAACTGTGAAAATTAATACACGAGTTTGAAAGGGGTTAGAGTCCCATATCACTCAGTGTATAAATGTGAAAATCTATGCACGAGTTTGAAAGGGTTAGAGTCTCATACTACTCGGTGTATAAATATGAAAACCTATGCACAAAGAGTTTGAGGGTTAAATTCCCAAGTCACTCAGTGCAAGTATTTATGGCATATAATACTATAATTATTTAAAATAAATGATAGATTGATTGTATTAGTAAATGTGGTGTTTGTGCTTATGATATTTTCATGTACAGTTGTTTACTCACTGAGTTATGTTAAACTCACACTCTCCATGATTATCTTTTCAGATACAGTGGTTGAGGAGAAGAATTTATAGCCTTTAAGGATATACTCCACTTTTGTCTAGTAAACAATTGGTAAGGATTAGGAAACGCTCTGTAATCTAGTAGGTCACCTAGGCTTGGGAGGTTGTATAGTGTTTGAAGGTTGAATATTTTCTGAATATGTATACAAAATATCTTTCTTGGAATATTTATGATTCACATAATTATGGATATTAAGAATGTTCACAGAGATTATGGGGTACCACGGAGGTACACCCTAGGTATTTTATGTTTATATCACATGTAAGTTTTGGGATGTGACACCTAAGATCCACAACTATACAAAGATTCACCTTTGTAAGTAAAGGAAAACTACATAAATACCTGTATAGGGTTTTAATAACATAGACATGTGTTTTCCAATTCCTACAACAATGGGAACACAACCAACAAAATTAACCAGCAATTTACAACTTTGCAAAACCTAGGTGACCTACTAGACTACATAGCACTTTCCTAAGCTTTGTAAAAATTGGTTCTAAGAACCCTTCAATAAAAAATGAAGTATATGTCCAAGAAGCCTCCGCTCATCCTCCAGCAGGTAACTCTTCTTCCCAACCACCGTATTTGGAAAAGATAAACAAAGAGTATGAGTTCTTCAATACTCAGTGAATAAATAGTTGTGTAATAAATAATATAAAACATAAGCACATATACCATTTCATTACCATATTTAGAAAGAGCTATCACACACATATAAGCACCACAAAGTACATACACCACGTGTAATATGTAACAACGGCGTGCAACCTCTCATGAGTCTACATTCTCATAATTTGTCCTCTGGTGAGTCTATATTCTCACTGAAATAGCACATTGAACCGCAACTCAATAAAAAGGTGCTAACGGTCTACATTCCCTTAGACTTAGTTTTTTCGAAGTTTGTCTATAAGAATTTAATCATCTTAGGACATATTACTCGATTTCCGCTCCCCATAGATCTACATTCCCACGTGACCTCCCTTTCTGCATGTAGTTCACATATAAACCATACACACATTTACTATAGAACACATACAATAGTCAATCTACCATTCCCAAATACATCTTACAACACTATCCCCCAATTACACTAGAAATTGCATATTCCCAATATAATTTTCCCATTTCACAACAAATACAACCCACAATAAACTTTTCCAATTTCAACAAAAAATTTCATAAACAATCCCTAATTCACTAGAAAATTTTATATTCTAGTTAAAACCACTAACTAGGGAATTTAGTAAGTTCAAAACCAATTATAGTGTGAGTGAGATTTATAATGTGCTTAAATTAAGAAAATTCAATTTGCAAAGTCATCCACTCACCTTAATGTCGATAAGGATTTACCAGTGTAATCGATCTTGAAACTAAGTCAAGAAGTTCCTCGAAAGTACCTAGAAGAAAACCCAACAACTTACCATCAAAATCCGTCTTTTTTCCCTTAAAGAATAACATAACTCTTCACTGCTCATACTAGAATGCCCAGGCACTCGAGTACATAACAAAGATGCTAACGCCTTTGCCTCTTGGTGCCTGGGCGCCAAGCCCACGGCTCCTTGGGCGCTAGACATGGTGCCTAGGCGCCCAAGACCAGAAACTCCATAGATCCCTTGGTGCTTGGATATGGGTTTCTTCATTCTTCCTTTGTTCTTCACGGTTTTGCACCCCAAAACCACCAAAAATCCATCCTTTGCACTCCTTTTCTTCCTTTTTCAGTTCTTCAACTTAAAATATGGTTCATGAAGCAATTTAGAGCAATTAAAACTCAAGCAAGATTGGTCCCATATATTTTCCCTAAATTCTTCAAAAATCCCTCAAGAACACTTTCATAATTTTAATCCATGAAACAACCAAGTTTTTCCTCCATGAATTGTCTTAAAACATTTCCAACAAGAAAACCAAAAGAAAGATTCCAAAGAAGCAAAGTTTCAACACAACAACCCAAAATTTCCATTTTTCCTTAGGGTACAACAAACCTTCAATATGGAGAAGATGAAGAAGATTAGAGCTTACCTCTAGCCTTAGTAACTCCCAAAGAACCAGAAAGCAACCGAAAAACATGAACTCATAAGAAGAAATGGAAGTTTGGATTGGAGAAGTTGAGAGAAAACACCTCTTTTCTTCTTGCTCCAAAATGCCAAAGTGTGAAAATGAAAAGGAGAGAGAAAAGTAATGGCTTTAAAGGTGGTGGGTCTTGGTTTGACCCATAGGTATCCATACCCAAATGCCCAAAATATATGAATTCTCCAACAATTATATTAATTCTATCTAAAATTCTCTTTCTCCTTTTTTTCACAATACGCAGAAAATTTCACATCATAATAAAATACCTAGTCCAGTCATTTCACATCAATTTCATAATTTAATATTCAAAAGAACTAATTAAATTTGGAAAACAAATGGGATAAAATAAATGGACTAAAAATAATGCTATTAAAATAATACATTAAAAATAACATCATTAAAATAATGCTATAGAGTAATGCTATTAAACGTTATTCATACCGTAATACCCCCAATCACGTGATTCCAAAATTGGCAGGTATTATATTTTCCTCCTTTCACAGAATTTGATCCCTTGAATTCAAAACTTACCTCAAAACCTAAACACGAGTGGACACTTCGTCCACACCTCACCCTCTGCTTTTTGCGCAGCTTCTTTGTGAGAAAAGTTCTGCCATCCTAGTTTTACTAAGCTCAAACCTACCAATTGGAGACCAACATCGTCTCTCCTACAAAACTTCAAAAGGCACTAGCTTAATAAATAGCCCATAGTCTTCCTAGATTCCATTGCAATCCAGCACATAGTCTTCATACATGCTACCATGCACAAAGCTCATTTCTTCCCCCTCCCCCCTAACATAGGTCCATGTCTCACCGAGAACTGACTTAAGAGTTATGTTAACAAGGGTATACATTTCCCCCGAACGTTCTGCTCAAGAGTTTCATTGTGTGGGTCTACATTCTTATAACTCTGTTTTTCAAGGTTTCATCAACTTGGGTTTACTTTCCCATGAATTTGTTGTTGAGATACAATCCCATGGGTCTACGTTTCTATGGATCAATCCATGGATCCTATGTGTAATACCCATGAAAAATAAAATATAAATGCATATTTGCAAACTATGGTTACTATGCTAGTATACGGTACTGTTCACCTATATAATACTATTTATGTATACGATACTGTTCACTTATACAATCGAAATGTAAAGTACTAGATGTGGTTTGGTCATAAGAGACAACTAGAAAAAAATTCGTAGGAGAAAATGACGTTTTATGTGTAAAAATACCCTAAGAGACTAAAGTGAAAGGACTGAATTGAAAAGAAACTTAAAGGTTTAAGGTGAAAGGATAGTTTTCCCTTTAAGTTCCAATAGTAACCATTAATTCAGGCATTTTGCACAGTAACACGTGAAATATTTTATTAGAAATGTCATTTTTATGAATAGTAAATTGAATATTTTATTAGTGCATAGTGATAAATAGTACCGTTGACTTTTCCTATAAATAGGCCCTTTCATTTCACTTCTAAACTCACACCTTCAACTTCTCTTCTTCTCTCCTTAAGTTTCTTTTGCTCCAATGCTAGGCCTCTGAGATTTTGGGCCTTTCCTTTTCAGTTTAGGTAAGGATACTATGCCCTTTCTATGTCTTTCAAATTCTAGAAGTTATTTTCTTAAGTATGCTCTGTGGTTGCGGCTTTAGCTGATCTTCCACATCAGAAAAACTGTCCTTAGCTGCTTACATATTATTTTGATTCTCTGATTACCAAAATAGTATGTAAACTGTGAAGAATACATGTCTAGGAAAGTTCTGGCTAAGAAAAGACCTGGTTTTTAAGTGTGTCCATTGCGACCCTCTACTCTTTCCTAGGAACTTACCTGGTGTACTCTTTTACAGATTGTATTCTCTATTTCTGGTATAAACAGTCTCCGTATATATGAATAGTAACCGTATATATGAATAGTGCCATATGTATGAACAATATCTGTATGTATAAACAATATCTATATATATAAATAGTATCTGTACGTATGAATAGTATTTGTATATATAAATAGTAATCGTACGTATAAATAGTAACCATAAGCATGAACAGTGTCTGTATGAAAACAATCCTAACTTGTTTTCTCTAATCTTTCATGAAAATCTTCGTAGCGGAACATTGAAATTCACCTGAGTACTATTGTCCGTAACAACTTAAAGAAGTGATACTCGTACGGAATCCAGGTGAGTGAAACGACCTCGTTTTAATAGAGTTTTAGCATTACTGGTAATAAAAAGTATGTCGTAGGACACTTTCAAGATTCATAGGGGTAAACTGGACTTAGAGTGACAAATATGGGGAGATAATTAATCCAGAAGTATGGATAAAATGAAATAAGTATCTCATGATGATGTGAAGTTTGAATCTTTTCAAAAACAGATTAATTGTTATCTTGATTTGTGGTTTATAAATCTATAATATAGTTATATACTATACATGTTATATGGATGAATATTCTATTGTACTTCTGATTATGATATGAACTGCTGCACTATTGATTGTGATTGAGCAGGACAGTACTCCCTCTCATAGCAAGGCGAAAAACCCGGTTTAAAGGGTGTCTTGACTAATGAGTGTGGAGACAACGATTCCCTCAGTAGGGATATAGCCTGGATCGGTGACAGATCCATGAGGTGCCCTAGCTAAGAGGATGAGGTTGTGCGTCATGGCGGAAATATACATAATTGGTGAGCCGGCCTGTGTGCGCTCTCTTGGATATATTGACATTGATGAGTACTAGTAACGTTTGTTGAATTGGATGTATTTTTATCTTCTTGTATGTAATTTCTAACTATGTCTATTGGTTGAGTATGAGCCTTCTGGTATACTTGCATGACTGGTAATGTATTTGAATTTTATTAACGCAAGGCCGATTCGCTCACGGAGTTTAAAAACTCACACTCTCTATAAAAAATTTTTTTGTTCAAATCAAGTTACCAATGAAGAATATCCGCTAGAAGAGTAGATCACTTTGGACCTTCCTGCTGTCGGGTAGGCCCCTCTTTTGTTGTAGATTATGTTGCTCTGTAATCGTTTAGGACATCTAGGTCAGGGGTTTCGCTTGTATGTCAGTATAATAATGTATTTTAAATTGATAATCTATTATTACATGCAAATCATCTCTGTGATTTTCAGATAAGAAAATTTGATATATTTTCTTCATATTTATTAAGGAATTGTTATTTTGATAACATAGATAATTTAAACTCACGGATAGAATTTATCGAAGGGCTTACAGTGATGAGAGATTCTTCATTGTGCCAGTCATGTGCCCAGAAAACGGGTCGTGACACTATGTGCACTGATTCTACTATACACCTCCCACTCCGAGTTCTTTAAAACCAGAATGCGAACTAAGATCCCTGACACAACAAGCATTGGTATACTGTGGAACTCCACAATCTCCTTCTCACAAGGCTGTGCATGTCTTGCCACAATAACCCGTATAGAGTCACACCCCCTCAAAGATTAGGGCGAACCCGCCACGAAATTCAAAGTAACCCATTCTCATCTCTCCTCGAGAATCATGAATCTCTGCTTCACTCTTAGTGGTCTCTATCGTTCAGGCTTGACCCGCTGACATGTCAAACATCGAACCACATAGTTGATCACCTCTCACTTGATTCCCTTCCATCAATAGACTTGCCTCAAGTCTTGACACATCTTGGTGACATCGAGTGAACAATATACGCCGAATCACGAGTTTTCCCCATTAATTTTTCCCTTAAACGACTCAATATTCGAAGAATAAAATCTCCTACCAAACCATAATAACCCCCTTGTCTACGAAGAATCCCTAAACTGAACTTTCCATTGCCTTGTCTTTTATCCTTACCATTCCAATGTTACCCCCAATGTCACCTTCAATCTCTCCACAAGAGAAGATTTAGCTCTCGGGTAGGCTAAGAATACGCTTAACTCAATAACGTCGGCTAAAAATATGCTTGATTCAACAATCTCAAAGCATACACTACATGCCTTTAATCTATACAATTCCTGAACCCAGGACCTCCTCACTGTGGCAACATGAGCTAGACTTTCTGTAAACTTTTGATTAAGAGCAATCGCCGTCGCATCCACTTCCCCTGGATGGTAAAGGATGATATTGTTGTAGTCTTTCAAGAATCCCATCCACCTCAGATGCCTCAGTCTAAGGTCCCTCTTTGGTGGTAACCCGGTACACATTCTGAAATCACATCCGAAAACTCACTAGTCATAGGCATTATTCCCGACTCTGCTCCTCCTTCCCTACACCCCTGACAATAGCCAGAAATCTATGACAACCCTTCTAAAGCATGCACCGGGTGCTCAATATAGACATTAACAGAATGGTCTTGTCGTAATTATTCAACGTGGCATGATACTAGATTAACCAGTTCATGCCCAAAACCACATCAAAGCCCATCACACTGAGGAACATAAAATCCACTTACGTTTCCATACCCTTGCATATTCATACGTGAGCAACTACGCTTTCACACATACTCGGATACACCACTACAAGCCAATCCGCATAACACCCAAGGCACTTTCCCTATTATAATAGAGCTTAGGTTTAACATGAGCTCATCCTAAACCAAACTCGTTATGAGTTTCCCCCATTCTCAATAGCATCCATATTCGACGTTCACACAATTGATTTACACTCTCGACCTCACCAGTCATAGGCAAATACCCAGGTGTTACATATTCACAAATATGTATACATTATCGAATCATTCCAATCGTACATCGCGTTTAACAACAACACATGTATGTATGTCATCTGTCTACCCTCAATCCACCCCAAATGCTCTGGGGTTACAACGCTTCCATATTCTTCCCCGTACTAGAGATTTCCATGTCATCCTTCACCCCGTCAAGACTCATCATACCTCACACATATAATACCTATACTCAGTTTGCCATTGCAAACTTACCACCTGGATCCTTACCTCTAGAGACCATTTCCTTTTTCCAAGCACATCCACCACACACTATATTCACCACAACCTTAACCAAACGAGTGCAACCTAGGCAAGTAACCCCTAAAGAGGATTAATATCCTACTCCAACATCCCTAACATCAGTTTGCCCTTCACTATTGTTTCTCCCTCAGTAGAACTACATAGTCTACATTGGTTTCCTTAACCGAACCCTTACGTCGTTAACCCCTTAACATGATATAAGTTTAAATTTGCATGTGCCAACTCTAACCAATATAACCATCCACGCGTCCAAATTCATAATAGTACCTATATCTTAACCCCCCGACTTATCTCACATGAGCTATCTCACCCATTCATCCAGTAAGCATCCCTTTGTCACGCAAGACTAGTCTTTCCCTTCTCTAATCACCCTTCACATGCTCCCGTACTCTATTCCAAGGCTTATGAGCTTTTTCTTGATGTTCTCTACCATCAAAGAACATATATTCAAGTACCCATGGCCTTTACAAACTATAACTCTTCAACATTCACCGGAGCCGAATCATGGATTTGCCCTTTAAGGGTTCTAGTTTCTATCTACACTGGCAGTTTGCACTATGTACCCTAGGGAAATCCCTCTCAGATTCTGGCCCATGCTTCACATTTAACCCTACCCCTTACAGCTACATCCCTCTCAGTATCACCATGTGCTTCACATGAATTAATAAAAATTCAGTTAAGGCATGAGCTACCCCATAAAGAAACCCCAGCAAACCTTCATACTTTCCAAAATACATATATATAAATATACATAACCACCACAAATCGGTAAAGCAAAACCGACAATACCTTTTCATTATAAACCAAATATAGGTTCATATATTTCGTCACACGATTAACTTCACATATAGTGACATGCTACTAACTCTATTTTATAAAGTTATTTTTCTATATTTTTATTAATAAATTAAGTAAAATAAATGGTTTTAAGTTTTTTTTTTGAATTTATTTAGTCTTTTTAATTGTTTAGTTTAATTTTATAGGGAATTAGTTTTTCTTTAGGATTTATCTTATCTTTTATACTTTATTGTGTTTATTTAGTTTAGTTTAATTTAGGATATTTAATTTAACTTTTACTAGAGTTTATTTTGATTAGTTTCTTTTAGAATTTAATTTAAGATTAGGATTTGAAAAAAGTAATTTTGATATTTTATTTTTTCTTATTTTATTTTGATTTGATTCTTTTATTTTGAATGAGATTGGTGAAGAAAGAGGAGAGCTGGAATGCCGCATAGTGGACGAGGAGAAGCTTTGGAGACTTTTTCAATCATTCATAATCCCTTCTTCATAATTCTTCATCTTTTCTTTAGTTTTCTTTGTTTTGATGGCAAAACTCATGAACTTTGTTATTATTGATGTTATATTTGTCATGAGTAGCTAAATTCCTTTTGTTAGGGGAAAGATGTAGCTTCCCTTAAATACTATAAATTAAGTTTTCAATTAATTTAAGTTTATTTAATTCTCTTGTTGAATAATTATTTCTGTGTCTACTACTTTTTCAAATTGATCACTTGAAAATTGATTTAAGATTCATATAGAGAATTGGAAAATTCATATATTGAATGTGCCTATTGAAACAATTTTCATAAGTAGATCTGATCTAGAAATAGACAAATTTCTTATGTAGTTTTGATAGAATTCACTTATATTTAGTGTCTGTGCCTAATTTGATTAGTCTAACGAATTAGAGAATTTGATTAGATTTAGAGTATTAATTCGCCAAGGAATTAGGTTTTAATTAGTGTTGAGAATTCTACCATCAATATAGAAATTAAAGACATAGATTAAATAGGAAACTCATTCATAGTTAGATAGGTTTGTGAAATCGAATCCCTAACGCTTTGATAATTTACAGATTTTAAATACTTTCCTTAATATAATTGTGTGACTTTTTCGTCAATCATTAGTAATTTAGTTTATTTTAGATAAATTAATTTAGGCTAGTTAGTTAATTTGTCATCAAAAATTGATTGTCTAGATAGTGTAGAAATAGCAAAATCGGTACTTGACTACTATAATCCTCATGGGATCGACACTCTATTCACCTTCTATATTACTTGTTGACTCGGTATACTTATCGATAGTATTTCAGACCAACATGTGCCCAATTCGACAAGAATTATCATAATTCATACAGCACAAATAATTACACATCATATGGAAGACTTGTATTTCCACAATACATAGTCACACATGCACCTATATCCTTATCTAAGAAATCCATAACCACCCCAGTGGTAAAGTAGTAGGCCTACATCTGAGCTCACGAGCTCCCTGTGCTTCGAGGATTTCTCCTCTATCAAAGAGCTAAAAACTTGCGCATATAAGCAAACACTTCTTAAGTTAATAAAATAACTTCCGACTAACTCTACCAAGGACTAAATCACAAAAGAGACTCAACACTCTACAAGGTCTTTTATGGAACCTAAACCCATTGTCATGCTGCGGCTCACGACAATAGGGGAAAGACCCACAAAGAACATTGAGCTCTGTAATCTATAGGGAACCTGAAAACCTTTTCCTCAGATATAAATATGTCACACCCCGAAAATTAGGTACACAAGTTAAACACAAGCAACCCTAATATCCACAACTATGCAAAGATATCACCTTTACGAGTAAAGAAAATTACATAAATACCCGTATAAGATTTTAATAACATACACATATGTTTTTCAATTCCCACATCAACGAGAACACCAATTAAATTAACCAACAATTTACAACAGCGCAAAACCTAGATGACCTACTAGACTACATAGCACTTTCCTAAGCTTTACAAAAATTAGTTCCAAGAACTCTCCAATAAAAAATGAAGTATATCTCCAATGAGCCGCTGCTTATCCCCCAGTGAGTATCTCTCCTTCCTAACCATCGTATATGAAAAAGACAAATACAAACAGTATGAGTTCATCAAAACTCAGTGAATAAATAGTTGTACAATAAATAATATAAAACACAAGCTCATATATCATTTCACTGCCACATTTAGAAAGACAACCATGCACATACAAGCACCATAAAGTATACACAGTACGTGTAATATGTAACAACGATGTACAACCTATCATGGGTCTACATTCTCACAATTTGTCCTCCCACGAGTCTATATTCTCACAAAAATAGCACATTGAACTGTAACTCAATAGAAAGGTGCTAAAGGTCTATATTCCCTTAGACTTAGTCTTTTTGAGGTTTGTCTATATGAATTTAATCATCTTAGGACATACTACTCAGTTTCCACTTTTTGTGAGTCTACATTCCCATGCAACCTTCCTTCCTACATGTAGTTCACATATAAACCATACACACATTCACTATACAACACATATAACAATTAATCTACCATTCCCATATACATCTCACAACATTATCCCCTAATTACACCAAAAATTGGATATTCCCAATATAATTTTCCCATTTCACAACAAATACAACCCACAATAAACTTTCCCAATTTCAACAAGCAATTCCGCAAACAATCCCTAATTCACAAGAAAATTCCATATTCTAATTAAAACCACTAACTAGGGAATTTAGTGAATTCAAAACCAATTATAGTGTGAGTGAGATTTATAATATGCTTGAATTAAATAAAATTCAATTTGCAAAGCCATCCACTTACCTCAATGCCGATAAGGATTTCCCCGTGCAATCGATCTCGAAACTAAGCTGAGAAATTCCCTAAAAGCACCTAGAAGAAAACCCAACAACTTAGCATCAACATCCTTCCCTTTTCCCTTAAAGAATAACATAACTCCTCACTACCTATACTAGGGCGCCTAGGCTTCATAGTGGGCGCTTGGGCACTCGAGCATGTAGCAAAGAGGCTAAGCCTCTGCCTCTTGGCACCTGGGTGCCAAGCCCACAGGTCCTTGGGTGCTAAACGTGGCGCATGGGCACCCAAGCCCAAAAACTCCATAAATCCCTTAGTGCCTGGGTTCCCAGATCTAGTTTCTCTATTCTTCCTCTGTTCTTCATGATTTTCACCCCAAAACCACCAAAAATTCATCCTTTACACTCCTTTTCTTCCTTCTTTGGTTCTTGAACTTAAAATATGGTTCATGAATTAATTTAGAGCAATTAAAACTCAAGAAAGATTGGTTCCATAGATTTTCCCTAAATTCTTCAAAAATCCCTCAAGAACACTTTCTTAATTTTAATCCATGAAACCAACCAGGTTTTTCCTCCATGAATTGCCTTAAAACATTTCCAGCAAGAAAACCAAAAGAAAGATTCCAAAGAAGCAAAGTTTCAACACAACAACCAAAAATTTCCATTTTTCCTTAGGGCACAGCCAATCTTCAATAATGGAGAAGATGAAAAAGATTAGAGCTTACCTCTAGTCTTAGTAACTCCCAAAAAATCGAAAAGCAACCGAAAAACATTAACCCATCGGAAGAAATAGAAGTTTGGATTGGAGAGGTTGAGAGAAAATACCTCTTTTCTTCTTGCTCCAAAATGCCAAAATGTGAAAATGAGGAGAGAGAAAAGTGGTGGCTTTAAGGGTAGTGGGTCTTAGGTTGGCCATAAGTACCCATACTTAAATGCCTAAACCCACTAGATCTAAATATAACCATTCTCTAATAATTACATTAATTTCATCTAAAATTCTCTTTTTCCTATTGAGATAATCCTGTAATCGAGAGATTCAGATATCGCATTCAGAGAACATTTGTGTTGTTACCTTGTGTGCATCCTTACAACTTCTTTGTTGTATGTGTTAATGATTGTATTGTAGTATGTGCTTTATTCATGTGAGATACATGTGAATTAATAGTGTTGAGTTAAATTACCTTTGGAGGTAGCCAATAGGTTGATTCTTGATGAGAACTTGGTATAACTCGTTGCTAGTTACGGCAGACCCCATGAAAGGGAGGTTAGTCCTTTAATGTTTAACCCTGGTTTGGTTTATAGCCAGGGGAAATTTAAGGCCATGCTCTTAAAGCATAAGAGTTATATACGAGGCAGTTCAATATGCGAAATAAAAGAAACCTCTAGTTGAGGTGACCTATTGTTATATCAGAGTAACATATGAGGAGAGTGGTGAGTACTATCAGTAGTACCTCTATGAAGGAGAAAAAAAGGGATTATACTAAAGTGTCTAACTTTAGTACTGGTACTCATCTTACCATCGGGATCAGGGAGTTTCACCATGTATTATGATGTCTTGATCATGGAATTGGGTTATGTTTTAATGCAACATTGTAAGGTAATTGCTTATAGTTTTTGGTAACTAAAGAAGCATGAACCTCGATCTAAAGCAATGGAGATAGTGGAACTTTGAATGTAATAAACATAACCATATAGGATTTTGTCTTGGGGTTGACGCCTACAGGCAAGTCGGCGCCTTCGGGCAAGGTCCAAGCGATTAATTATGAGCATATGAAAGTCCTAAGTTGTAAATGGAAATGGTATGAGTACTACCATTTTTCATATAGTATCCGAGGCAAAGTGCCGATATGTATTATGATATGTATTTGAACAAGGGACGTAGTAGGAACTAGCATAAAAGAAGGTTGTTATGGCTGAGGTCATGATCTAAGAGGTCAAAACATGTTATTATTGAGGACACGACCCAAGAGACCAGACTCCTGAGTTATTTTTTTTTTATGAGAACATATTACCATGAACTTCGTAATGAGGTTGCCTTGATCATCGAGGGGCATAACTCTTTGAAGATCATAAAAATGAGTTTTGTACAGTTATATGCAAAGGAGATCTTGAAGCTTTTTTTTTGGGAGGCAGTGCATGAAACAAAATGTGACTGACTTAATGGCTTAATGCTTGACGAGTCAGCAGGTTAAAAACAGAACATCAGAGACCACATGATTTGATGTAGAAACTTGAGATCCCATAGTGGAAGTGGGAACGAGTTACTATAGATTTTATGGTGAGTTTACCCCTATCATTGAAGGGAATGACTCTATATGAGTCATCGTTGATCGACTCTCTGAGTCGGCATATTACCTTCATATTCATACCACTTATGGTATAGTAAAACTGGCTCGGTTATATGTAAAAGAAATAGTGAAGCTCCATGTTATACCGATGTCTATCATATCAGACTGAGGACCTCAGTTCACTTCTCAATTCTTGAGAACCTTTCAGGAAGCTTAGGGTACTATAGTGGACATGAGCACAACGTTCCACCCTCAATTGTTGGTCAATTTGAAAGGACTATTCAAACCTTAGAGTTTATGTTGAGAGCATGTGTAATGGACTTTGATGAAATTTGGGAGGACCATTTACCACTTATTGAATTTGCTTAAGCTAGTATTCAGATGGAGCCTTAAGGCTTTATAGGGAAAATGATGTCGACTTTTATTAGTTAGTTTGGGCTTTCTGAGGCTCTCTGAGGCCAAAAATTATAGGACTCGAGATGGTACAGGAAATCATGAATAAAATTAAACTAATCAGGGAAAAATTTCTAGTTACTCAAAAAAGACGAAAGTTTTATGTGGACAATCGTCGCCGTGATCTTGAGTTTATTATAGGTAATATGGTTTTATTCAAAAAGAAAGGAAAGCTCAGTCTGAGATGTGTTGGTTTTATGAGTTTGTGGAAGAGTAGGTAACATGACATATCGCCTAGCCTTACCTCTGAATCTAGAAAGAATGCATCTAGTATTCCATAGGTCAATATTGAGGAAGTATCTTCCTGATCTTCCCCACAGTATTCAACCACTAGAGGTATAATTTGATGAAACTCTCACTTATGAGACAGGCAAATCAAGAAATTTCGCACAAAGAAAATTCCTACCGTCAAGGTTTTGTAGAAGAAACTTTCTCACAATGAGGCCACGTGAAAAACAGAAGATGGGATGTGGATAACATATCCACACTTGTTTAAATTTTGAGGTAAGTTTTTGAACTCGGGGGACCAAATTCTATTAAGGGGGAAGAATGTAATATCCACCAAATTTAGAATTATAGGTTTTAGAGTATTACGGTACCTTATAGCATTATTTTAATAATTATAATTTAGTCATTTTTAATTTTTCTATACTTAATTAATTCTTTTGAATATTATTTATGAAATTTGGGTGAAATAACTAGACTGAGTATTTTAATAATGTGTAGTATATTTTTATGAAATGTAGAATTTAAGAGATAAGGACTTAATTTAATTAATTTGGGAATTAATTATGGATATTTTCTTGTTGGACCAAGTGGGTTAGGTATTTGGGTATGGGTACCCATGGATCACCCATTAACCCACCTAGCATAACATAAGCCTTCATCTTGCCTCTCTCTACTTATTCACGTTGGAAGGCTTTTGGGAAGCAAGAAGAGAAAGTTTCATTCTCTCAACTCCTTCACCCATTTCTATCAATTCTTTCAGCAATCTTCTTTTCCTGGTTGTTTTTTAGTTCATCTGAGTTGCGAAGGATGGAGGTAGACTCAATTCTTCTCTTCAATTTTTATTTTCGGACTTGGTTTTCCTATGGAAGAAAAATGTGATTTTGGGTTTTAATGGATGAATTTAAGTGAGTGTTAATCTAAAATGTCCCTACATGATTTATAATGTTAATGGAACAAGAAATTTAGAGAAAATTTGGAGAAATTCATAAAATTCAATTTTTTGAAAAAGTTAGGGTTCTAGATGAAGATTTGATGATTGATACTTGAATTGTTGGAATAAATGGGGAGTTTTGGTGTCAAAACAACCTTTAAATATCATGGATGAAAACCTATGGAAGAAATCAAATTAAATGGTGAAGATTTGACCCCAAATTCATGAAAAACTAAGAGAAAAATTGCAGATACTGTAGTAGTACTGTAGAAGCTGCAAAATTTCCAGATTCGGATACTGTAGCAAACTGTTACTATAGCAACTCGATATTGTAGTAACAATTTTAAAATGATCATAAATCTTTCATATGAACTCCGTTTTTAGCAAATAAAGTATATTTGGAAAGCCTTTTGAGTCTATTTTCAAATGAAATAAGTTTTATTTGAAAATTATTTACCATTTAAGAGTTATGTTCAGAGGAGTGATCAAGGGTCAAAATTCACTACAAGAAATCTTAGATTTAGTGGCGGTTTTAAGAGACATATAGTGGCGGTTTTAACCGCCACTAAATCTAGCACCACAAGCCTTTTAGTGGCGGTTTACATGAACCGCGGGAATAACCGCCACTAAATAATTTTTGTGGCGGTTTGTAATAAAACCGCCACTATATATAGTGGGCAGTTTTATAATGAAACCGCCACTAAAAGTGTCATTTTAAATTTACAAATTCTTTTCAAATTAACTATATAATGGCGGTATTCTAATAAAACCGCCACTAAAAATGTCTGTTTAAATTTGTAAATTCTTTTAAATTTACAGTATTTTGTTTCTTTGCTTTTCATATACAACCCAAAAATACAATAATTCACATTTAAACTTGCAAATTTAATTTAAAAATGATTTCTTCATTGATATATAATAAGTAGACATTGATACACAACAAAAGCTACAACCAAAATGTAAAAACAGACACTATAACTCTAAAAATTCTTAATACAACATAAATCTAAAACCAGACAACATAAAACATATCATGCGTCTTCGTCATCTTCAGCATCGTCATCATCCTCCCTTTCTTTATTATCTTGATTACAAGATAATGAAAAGTTTGTTGTTTGACAAGAATCCTTTCCACTCCGTTGCGCAAAAAACTACATTTATAATAGAAGAGTTAATAAACTTTCATTCTCCTATTTATATGCATAAATTCCTTCTCAGCTAAACTGAATATCAACTATAAATATTCTTGTCATACAAAACTGAACATAAATGAATTTAAAAAATGATATAAGTTAAGATATAGAAAATAGCAATTGGGGTAAAAGGTTCAGATTGGTAGCATGTACTGATTATATAGGTGCATATGAATACTTCCACTAAGCATAAGAATCAATCCAATGGAGTTGCCTATATATATATATATATATATATATATAAACATATATCATGAAAAACAAGGGATTATTGAAAGCTACTTTAGACTTAGAGATGAAAAGACCAAACTAATTGTTATTGTTTTCACCAGAAAAATGGTTAGAAATTCCCAAATCACACATGCTTTATTTTATTCTCTATAGTCAACAACGTAATATAATATAAATTGTATATAGATAAGCATAATATAAACATCTTAAGTGTTCATCAAAATCAATAATGTTCAATGAATCTGTATCCATCATCAATGTGATACTCTTCTTTTCCATCTCAATTTTTTATTTATTAAGTTAATAATTAAGTCTCCAAAGAAAGTGAGAGATAAGATTAATCATGTCAAAAGCAGTAAAAACTAACGCCTCCCATGTGTTGGTGTTCAAAAAGTATGATGTTGTGGGGTCACCCACCAAATAAAGAAGTGATGATATGGGGTCACTTCTTAATGCCTCCCATGTGTTGGTGTTGAAAAAGTATGATTTTATATAATACTTAATAATATTTTCAGGGCTAGATGGCATTAGAGTATTCATGTAGCAACCCTAGAATATTAAATCATTTTGAAACTAAGACCCTAAACTTTATTTAGATCAAGTTATAACATATTGTCGACACCACCCTGAAGCCTATTTCTATGAAATTGCACGCTCTACAAAGTTGAACTAAGGCACAGGTAATTAAACAAAATTCATCCAATATTACAGTAGGAACACTTTCCACACCGCAATCATTTTGAAACTAAGACCATTAACTTTATTTAAAATCAAGAGAATAGAGAAATATAGTTTATAAAAATGAGTTTGATAACAAAAGTCCAGCACAATTTTCCTCCATCCCAATCTATTGCATAGAATCATGAACATAAGAACACAACAAAATTGTAAACAAGATAAACCAAACTCATATTCTCAAATTACTATTCTAAATATTCAGAATAATCCAGCATCTCAGAAACAATTGGAGAGAACAAGTTCAGAACTTAAAACCCCAAAACAATCAAGGCACTTGTAAATCAAAACAAAAACATGAATTGAGAGAAGAGAAATAGTAAATCCAAAATCTCAATCAGCCAATAGAACTCTCATCCAAACCAATTAGAAAATCAAAACTAGATTACAGAAGAATTACAGAAGAACCCATCACTTAACTCTCGCCAAAAAGCCATGTTCCTTCTCCAGTTCTCAGCCGTGAGCTACAACAACCCAAGAATTACAGAAGAATTACATCTTTGAAGTCTAGATCCTTGTCATCTATATAAAACAAATCTGTGTCCAACAGCTCTTTTGAACCTCAAAGGAGCACCGGAGGCAAATTCATATATTGGCTGGCAAATGAAAAAAGAGAAAATGAGATTGGAGATCAAAGAAGAATATAATATAACTACTTATGAATTATAGTTACAATTAGAAATTCATTTTAATCATCAAAACGAGATAAATTCAAAATTAAAAAAAATAGAATTCAAGACGTATGGAATTAAAGATTCAACTTTTTCAAGGGTTCCTTTCAGTCCTGTTTGCCTAGGACAATAAAAACAGCTTCAAAGAGTCTGAGTACTCAAGTTAACAATATTATTCTGCTGCAACTTTGTTTTAGCCTCATTCTCACTTGTAGGACCATGTTTGTCCTGCCTAAAGGAAACAAAACAATGGTTAAACCCATAGTAGTATAATCGTTAATATGGTTCATATATTACATAGAACAATCTCAATCAAATAGATAGTAACTTGTCACTGGTATGTTCATATGAAATTTCTGCATAACAAATTATTAGCATATAATCCACAAATGTTCTTCCAGAATTTATAATCAAAGCTTTCCCTCAAGGAAATCAAAATTCAACAAAAAAATAAAAATAAATAGCACTTCAATCTTAAGACTACGGCATCCAATACATAAAAGAAATCACAACTAGGAATCTGCAGAAATGCCATAAGTTCAGACTTCTTACCTCTCGATCTTCTACTCTACTTCTGCTCTCCCAATGCCTTCTCGGTCGCCTCTGATCCATGCGGCCAAGACAAAGAAGGGAAGGAAGATGGAGGAAGGAAAAACGAAAGGAAAGGCACCCATGGTGGTTTGCGACGAAGACACCAAGTTCGATGGCTGATTCCTCTCATCGTCTCCTCTATTCCCGTAACTGCTTCTTCCATTCTAATGCCAAGGGGAAGTCGACAGGAATGAAGGAAGTAGGAGGAAGCTCTCCGAAAAAGGTGGTGGCCGACGGTGGCCACCACATTGGACTCGTCTCCCTTTCTACGAACTCCCCCTTTCTTGGCCGTGCCTCTCTCACGAAGAAGATGGTTGTGTGTGTATGCTAGGGTTCCAATCAATGCTTAATTGCCCTTCATCCAAAGGTGAGAATTAATCCATGTGTACCAATGCCCGTACGCCATGTGTTTGAAATTTTAAATTAGATTCTCAAAATTTTAAATTTCAAAGTTTTCTATTTTCATTTTTTTATCAATTCTTCAAATAAAATTAACTTCTGAAAATTTTAAATTTCCTATTGAAAGTTTTTTATTTTCATTTTTTTTATCAATTCTTTAAATAAAAATATTTTTTACCTAATTAAATTTTTCAATAATTTTTTAAATATATTTTTAATATATACAAGACAAATGTTTTTAAAACATATCAATTATTTTTTCATAATATTTTATTACTTAAGTATGCACATTTTATTATTTTTAAATATGCATAATTAATTCAAACTTATCAATTCAAGTCAAATTTGTTTTTTAAAAAAAAACTTGAGCCTAACTTGAATCCTTTTAAATTTTCCTTTATTAATGTTCATTTTTTATTTTTTCGAGGCAAGCGGACCAAGTTATATGAGTTTTTCCTGCTCATAATTAGATCCATAATGTGCACATAGATTGTTTTTTCCTTTCTTGATTTAATTACATAAGAATCACTCATCATTTTTTTTTAATCCGGTCACACCCAAAAATCCAACATTTTATTTTAACATTCCTTATTTATCTTTCCCACTAATTAGAAAACTCCACACTACTTTCTATTTTCATTTTTTCTTTATCAATTCTTTAAATAAAAATTAAATTCTCAAAATTTTAAATTTCATGTTGAAAGTTTTCTATTTCCATTTTTTCTTTATCAATTCTTCAAATAAAAATTAAATTCTCAAAATTTTAAATTTTATGTTAAAGTTTTCTATTTCCATTTTTTCTTTATCAATTCTTTAAATAAAAATTAAATTCTCAAAATTTTAAACTTCTTGTTGAAAGTTTTCTATTTCCATTTTTTCTTTATCAATTATTTAAATAAAAATTAAATTCTCAAAATTTTAAATTTTATGTTGAAAGTTTTCTATTTCCATTTTTCCTTTATCAATTCTTTTAAATTAAAATTAAATTCTCAAAATTTTAAATTTCATGTTGAAAGTTTTCTATACAAGACAAATCCATAATTAATTTTTTCATATCTTCAACAAAAATCAATTACATTTATATAAATTGATGTTATTTATGAAAAGTTAATTTTGTAATTGAAGCGTAGACTTAATCAAATGAAATAGCATACCAACATCAAAACTCACATTCTTCAAACTATAATCCTATGCTAACTAATTTTTTTAAAACAAAAATTAAATAAATAAGACGTATACAAAAAAAGGTAAATTGGTTATTTCTCGACTCATATCAATAATCACAAAACTTATTAACAAAGTATTATCCACTACATAATGCATAATTAATCTTGTCTGACTTCAATTATTTGTAATCTTGATTATTGTAGCACAACTTCAATTAAAGATGAATAGTGACAGTGACAATAGAAAAACATGTACGATTGATGACGGAGGGGGCATATACGTATAGGTTTTAGGGTTGAGGGATTTAACAACTTTTAATAACAGTTTAGCTAAAATTGTCACTATAATCTTGATAGAGTATGGGATGTCAAAGTCTCACATAGTAGTATAGGCTGCTTGATGGGGTACTTAAGTAGCTTAGCTTTCCCACCTCAATAGTTGACTTTTAGGCGCGGGTTCTCCAAGCTGCTTTGGTGGTGAATAGCGGAGGCAACAATAAAGAAACATACATCCCAAAGGTATGGAAGATGCATAAAAAAAGCCATCTCTATGAAGTAACCATGTAAAAACACTATGTCATAATTATAAAATAGAGAAATTTCCTACCACTAATCCAGACCTTTACCTACTCCTTTGATCATAACTCTTAATTAGTGAATAATTTAAAAATAAAACTTATACTATTGGAAACTAGACTCAAAGATCTTTTCAACGATATAAAATTTACTAAAAACAGAGTTCGGATGAAAGAGTTATGACTATTTAAAGAAATGTCTAACACTGCAGCCATTAAATAGTGGCAGTTTTGTTAAAAACCGCCACTATATAGTGATATAGCGGCGGTTCATACAAAACCGCCACTATATAGTGGTGGTTAAATAAACCGCCATTATGTGTTTATTTAGTGGCGGTTTTGAGAACCGCCACTAAATATCCGCCACTAAATAGTTATTTTTTTTTGTAGTGCCTATCCTTTTTACGTCCCTAATATTTTTTTTTGTGTCAATTATATCTTACATGTTTTATTTTTGTTTCAAATCTACTGTTTTTACTAATCGTCCAGTCAACATTTTTCGTTAGTAGAATATATGACATTAGTAAAATGGGTAGATTTGAAACAAAAATGAAACTTGTAGGACATATTTGACGCAAACAAAAAAATTAGAGACAAAATTGAAACTTGATGTAAATATTAGGGACGTAAAAAGTACTTTTACCTTCTACAAATGACCAAATTAAGAAATACACTATATGTGAGAGACAAAAGTAAGAAGACAATTCTATGAGAGACCAAATTTTAAGAATACCCTAATTGGGAGGGATGAAAATAGGGTTTTAGTGAATTGCATAATGAAGTGAAAGAATTGGCTTACATAACTTGCTAGCATATAGAGAAGAAGATTGAAAGCAGCTCCAACCCATGCAGTCTCAGTGAGTATGCCAGATGTTCTTGTTACTTCTTTGAATAATGGGTAAAACCGAAGTAAACTGGGCACATACTGGAAAATCACTATGTACTTCAATATGTTCTTCGCCACTATTGGTACCGAGCCTTCTAGGTTTGGAATGATGAATAAAACAACCACCTGAATTATCAACAACACATTCAAAAGTGTTAGAACAACATAATGTGATGTCTGTCACACCCAAATCTGTTTGTTTCCATTAACATTAGGCTATTAAATGCATTTGGTACACATCAAATACACAAAAAAGGGTACAATTCGGATTGCCTCGTGTTCTCACGTGAATATAAGAATTTCTTAAACCTAGATCATTTATTCTAGATCGAATGGTTTAGATTAAAGAAAAAAATCATTAAAAAAGAGTAACTTACTAGTTTAGTCCTTGAAATATTATAATTTTCTCAATTTGGTGCTTCAAATTGATACGATCCGAATTGTACTGTTTTTGTGTATGTGAAGTGTCCCTGTCTCAATTAGTCTCTTTTATTGTTAAATCTCAAAATTTTTATGGTTGAAAGTTACTTTGAAACAACTTTCAAAAATTAAATTGAGACACTTAATTTTTTATGAATTAAATTGAGACAACTATAATTTTTTAGGTAACAAATTAATAATTTACTCTAAAAAAGACATGTCAAACCTCATGAGATACTTTTTTGGTTTAAATATACTTGAGGTCTCTATAGTTTCATTGAAAAACAAATTAGTCCCTATAGTTTGAGAACAATAAATTTAGTTCCTGTAGTTTTGAAAATCATAAAATTGGTCATCGGGGTTAGTTTTTAGTTAATTAACCGTTAGTCAACATTGACTAAGATGCTGATGTTAATATTAAAATTCATATCAGTGCTGACTGTGTACCACTTGTGCTGACATAGACTAGCCACGTGAACTCCCTAAAAAAAAGGATTTTAGTTTATTCACTGACGTCCTTGGTTAAAATTTTCTTTTTGTCCAATTTTTTTATATAAACTCGTCTTCTATTTTATTTAGGTTCCTAATTTAAGAATATTTTTTTTGTCAAAATCATCCCCAACAAACTTTTCAGTTTGTTTACTTTAGTTCTTGTTCTTCACTTTCATATTTTTTTCTCACAATTTGGTCCTCCAAATCAGTCCATAATTTCATTTTTAGTCATGATATGATTAATTCTATCATTTCTACCCAAAAAATACGAGAAATGAATTAAAATTCAAGTTTCAAAACTTACATTTTATTCACTTAGGTCCTTGGTCAAAATTTTTCTTTTGTCCAATTTTTTATATAAACTAGTCTTCTACTTCATCTAGGTCCCTAGTTTAAGAATATATATTTTTGTCAAAATATCCCCTACAAGCTTTTAGTTTGTATACTTTAGTCCCTATTCTTCACTTTCATGCTTTTTTCTCAGTTTGGTCCTTCAAATCAGTCCATAATTTCATTTTTAGTCATGATATGATTTAATCTATCATTCATACCTAAGAACAATAGAAGAAATGAATTAAAATTCAAGTTTCAAAGTTTACCTTTTATTCACTTAGGTATAAATGATAGATTGTATTGTTTTGGGGTAGAAATGATAGATTAAATCATATCATGACTAAAAATGAAATTATGGATTGAGTTGGAGGACCAAACTGTGAGAAAAAAGAATGAAAATGAAGAATAGGGACTAAAGTATACAAACTGAAAAGTTTGTAGAGGATATTTTGACAAAAAAATATTCTTAAACTAGGGACATAGATGAGGTAGAAGACTAGTTTATATCAAAAATTGGATAAAAGGAAAATTTTGACCAAGGACCTAAGTGAATAAAAGGTAAGCTTTAAAATTTGAATCTTAATTCATTTATTATGTTGTTTTTGGGTAGAAATGATAGATTAAATCATATCATGACTAAAAATAAAATTATAAATTGATTTGGAGGACCAAACCGTGAGAAAAAAGTATGAAAGTAAAGAACATGAACTAAAGTGAACAAACTGAAAAGTTTGTCGGTGATGATTTTGACAAGAAAAAATATATTCTTAAACTAGGGACCTAGATAAAATAGACAGTGAGTTTATATCAAAAATTAGACAAAAATAAAATTTTGACTAAAGACCTAAGTGAATAAACTGAAACTTTTTTATTTTAGAAAGTCTACGTGGCTAGTCCATGTCAGCATAAATAGTACACAGTCAATGCTAACATGGGTATTAATGCTGACATAGGGACTAATTTCATAGTTTTGGAAACTACATAGACTAAATTTATTATTTTCAAGTTGTAGGGACTAAATTGATTTTTCAATGAAACCATAGAGAACTCAAGTATATTTAAGCCTACTTATTTTTTCCTTTTTGATTTGTATAATTTGATTTGGAATGAACGGCCTATATTGTAGTAGAAAATTTCTCTATTTTGTGACCTTAACATGATTTTGCATGATTATCTTATAGGGATGGTTTCTTTGTTGCATTTCCACATCTTTTGGGATGTTGTGACTAGATTGGAGTAAAGAAAATTATCTTCCATCATTTCACATATTTTTTAAGATGGTTCAAGATAAAATTGGACAAATATCATGGTGAATGGACAAGCTAGCAAAATTAATTTACTAAATTAGTCAAAGCACAATATAAATCTCATTTTCATTATTTGTGAAATTGAGAAGATTACCAGTGTATGTTCAAGTTGAGAAAAATTACAATATCATTGAGAATTATTTTATTACCTTATGTGAATTAAATTCTCTAGTCGATTAAATAACTAAATGTGGTAGTTCCTTGAATAAATTGGAACATATTTATGAGAATATGATTGTATGTCATGATTGTGTTTGATGCATGGATGGTTGAGGGTTAATCATCCAAGAAATCTGATGCAATATAAGGTGAGTAGATGACATTGCTAAATTAAATTATTACAATTAATCAATGTACAATATAAGTCACATTTGCAATATTGTTGGAACGTTGGATAGACATTTTATTTTTTTGTTAAAAATGATTGTTAGATTACCTTAATTCTTGAAAATAATTCAAGAGGTTGATGTATGTTTAAGATAGGGAATAATATGATAGCGATTATATCTTATATTACTTTGTTATTGAGTAAATATCTTTATTTGTTGTTGCATGGAAGGCTGAGGGTTGAATTTTCAAGAAATCTGATGCAATGTTGTAATTAAATTTTAAGCATAGAAGATTGAGGGCTTGATCTCCCAAGAAATCTGACACTAGGATATAACCGAATTTTAAACATGGAAGATTGAAGGCTTGATCTTCCAAGAAATCTGATGCTATGATATAACTGAATATGATGCATAAATGGTTGAGGGCTTGATAACCCAAGAAACCTCATGCAAATTATAACTTATATAAAGATGAATGGTATATTAAATTAAATTATAGTTTAGTTATAATAGCAAATGAGGCTTTTGTATTTGTGATATTTTCGTCCACTATTATTTACTCACTGAATTTTAATAAACTCACACTCTCAGTTGTTGTCTTTTTTAGATATGGTGGTTGGGGAGGATGTTTACCTCTCGGAGTTATACTCCACTGTTTGGTTGGTGGGTTCTTGGAACCAAGTTTTGGCGAGTATTAGGAAATGCTCTGTAATCTAATAGGTCACTTAGGGTTGTAAAGTTGTATCGTACTAAGTAATGTATGAATATTGCATATTTTATGAATTTATATATAAAATATCTTTCATGCAAAATTTATGTTTTGTATAGTTGTGGATATTAGGAATATCCAAGGAGATTAAGGAATACCACGAAAGTATACCCTATGTGTTATATGTATAACTTAAATGTCTAATTTTTGGGATGTGACAAACGTTATCTAAAACGTTAAAGGCAAATGCTAATATAGTCATATGTATTGCACATGGTAATACCAACTCATTCAACCAGACACGTCAACATTAAATATACACTTAAAATAATAAAATTACCTTTCATTATTCACTTTTTTCTTTTTAATTTTAGAAGTGGATAATAGAGGGTAATTTTGTCATTTCAAATGTATATTTTACATAAATGTGCTAACTAAATGAATTAGCCTTGACGTGTGTAATAAAACTGCCAACATCAACTTTTGTTACTAACAATTCAAATTACACCAGGTTCAAAGACAAAATTAAAATTAATTTGAAGAATATAAAACAAATTTGATACGCAAAAAAGTTCTAAAATGAAATTAAAATTTGAGTCAAAGTTTTGTGATGAAAATAATAATTTAAACTTGAAAATTCATAAAACCTTATATATGTATATAACTTATCTAATGAAAGAATCGGTCTCTTGTAAGAGATTAAAAAAAAATCATTAGATTATAAGTTAACGACTTAAATTGGTGCAAAATCTATTAACACAGATTAATAATACTTTCTCTAATTTTTACATAAATAATTTCTCTATCAATTTAAACGATTAATTTATAATACAATAGTATTTTTTTCCAGTTATCTTACGTTAAACTATTCTTCTGACTAGATATGCCATATATATATATATATATATTAGTTGACGTATCCAGCAAAATTTATTTTATATTATTAAATATTATTTTAATTAAGTTTGTTTACTATTAAACCTGAAATTTTGAATATAACAATTATAATTAACATATTGGCAGCCACGAAAAATAAATTGGGCTATGGAGCTGATCATGAAAAATAAATTGGAAAGGATCTATTGAGAATCTGATTGTCTACATATTAGTGAAGGAATTTCAGAACCCAAAAACCTAGCTGCTATCTACCATAATGTTATATTTAATTGTCCTCCAGTCTCCGGGAACGTCTATTTCTTTTTCTTCTTCCTTCTTCATATTGTAATGGGGCCTAGTATTTGGACCCACTCACTCTCCCGTAGGATAGTTCCAGGCCTTGAGGATGTAAATTCTCTTCCTTTGTTCTTTAATATGAAGGCATTTATTTCAAATAAAAATATCATAACTCTCTCGCCGACCACCTTCAAAATTTTCTTTTCTCTCCTTTTAATTTTCTCTCCTCTCCTCAGTGAGTATTTTCTCTTCTCTTTTTTGCAGAGTTTTCTTTGTCTATGTCCTTGGAGGAGATCTGGTGCTCTGCGGTAGTGCTCTGTTGTCGTTCCCACTATTTCAAACTTCTTCGACCTTGCCATCAGCCAAGACCACCTCCGTCGTGTGGTTTGGAGTCCGCCAGCGTGTAGAAATCTAGAAGCGAGGTGACATGGTGGGGAAGAAGCTCTGCTTCTAAGATACGTAGCTCATGATGGTTTGAATGAATTAACGTCAGAAGCTGTAGCAGAAGAAGGCTTTATTTTCTCTGTTTTAATTAGTTCTTTTCTTTTCTTGGTCTATTCTTTGGGTGGTTTCTGGTCTTTACCAATCCACTTTAATTAGCTTGTTGGACATATGTGACAATTTGTATATTTTCATTATTAGACTTGTTCTAATCTAAGATTAAGAGTATATTACCTTTTTTTAATCTGCCAGATTTAGGATTAAAAGTATATCACCTCTATTTAGTCTTAGTTTTACTGTATATGCCCAATACTAATTTTTAGAGTTTGTTACCTTAAATCATGTATCATTCTCCCATAAGTTCAGTCTTGTAATGTATTTGACGATTTGTAGGCCTTGTTTATCTTATATAACCCTGACTTGGTGCTAATTTAATAAAATTGATATCTTTTTGTCCAAAAAAAACCATATTTTACATTAATATAATACTTAAATATTAGTATTAAACTTTATTAACATTTTAAATTTGCACAGCGACTGAGAGACATGACAAGAAAAGGGGGTGCAAAATACAGAAATGATATTATAGTTTCTCGTTAGTAGAAGTAGAAAATGAAATGAGAAGGAAATAAAAGAATAAATAATCAACTCTTTATAGCCTTACAACTTTCTGAAAGAGCTAGAGTTACAGGAAGCTGCCGGAGTGGTCAATCCCCATCTGAACAACATTTCACACACTGCAAAAAAACTTGGTTGTTAAGAACAAAGAAAAAGGAGGGGAGCTCCATGTACAAAAAGAGAAAGCTCGCCAAAAGGGATTATTTGCAGAGACCGAGCAGCAAGGAAGCATTGCCTGGAATCACCACCATGTTTTAGTCTGTTCTAGGTCGATTTCCACCATTTTTGTGGCTGCTGTATAGAGGTAATAGCCACCGGGGTCGATGTTTCCTTTTCCCGAAACACCGCCAATATAGAATCAGAAATGACAACATCACAGCAAGCGGAATAGCCCATCTGTTTCAAATTTATAAAGCGCCAACTTAATAGATCAACATTAATATTTCATGAAGTCCTGCTATTTCGCAACTGGAAGAGGCAATTAATGCTTTCAAGAAGTCAAATTGTCTATTCATGAACCATGTGTGCAAGAACAAGCAGCAATGTTACCACCAATTATACTAATGTGCAAAAATTTAAGGCATATCAGATACTTGAATTTAGTTTGTAGTGCTAGAATTAATCCCTAATTACCTGTCAAGATCCAAGATGGGGCTGTAAACAATTGATTCCCAGGTTGCAACTATAACATGCCATATTGGATTATAGTAAAGATTCTCTGCTGACCAAAACAACCTTGTGTATGTCTCCAGAAATATAAAGAGTAACCATGCTCCAATTTCAATCAAAATAAACTTTATAATAAAGCGGCCAATCACGACCATGACAAGAGAGAACGCCACCAACCAATTGAATAGCCTTTGGTTGTATTCCTTTATAAATTGAGATTGAGACTTCTTTAACATCTGCATATTCATTTGTTAAATCAAGGTGAATTTAGCATTTTAAGCAGTAGAAAATCAGTAAAAATTATTACAACAACTATTGATTCACATCATAGAAGACTGAAAAAATTGCACTAGTATACTAGTCATTACCTAAAAGGTGAATTAAGAATGTACAGAGAACACTGTCACATAGGAAAGATATAATTCATTTGAGCTGTTCTAAGGCCCCAAGAATTTTAATGTTCAAGTGATTAAATAAACAAAAGGAAAAAAAGAAGAAGAAAAAGTGAATGATAGAGTTAAAATAAAATAAAATAAAATAATAGTCAAACAGTTACAGTGCCAGACCTTTGTCATGCGATGCTCATAGTTTGCTTTTGATGGTCCAACACACTCATCCTCAAAACTTCGATTGCATTGCAGGAAACCAGCATTAAATTTTGCCATGGAAGGAAGCCTAAGAACTTGATAATGATCCATTATGTCCTCACATTTGGTATACAATGCCTCACAGAGCTTTGAAGATTGATATTCATTTTGCATAATGAAATTCTTAAACACCTGCATGATAACCCAAGTAGATATCACCACAAAATTCTCATACTCAAATTCCAAGATCGTAGATTACAGAGAACCAAGGAGAACCAGTTCAAGGCTGCCCCTTGATATTGAGTTGTAGCTTAGAGACGTTAACCAGTTAGCTGAATCTTGACATTATATTTACCCAAACAAATATCAAAAACTAATTACAAACACATAAATGCATATATATACTCATGCTCTTGTTCTCTTGCTGTATGTGTCCCCTACAGCAAGACTAATTCAACTACATGTTAATTGCAGTTTAATAGAATACTGCGCAGTCATAGACAATGTTTTACATGATTGGTGGAGAAACTTAAAAAAGGAAAAAATAAATAAATAAAATATATATACAGGTTCGAGCCGTGGAATCAGCCTCTTGCAAAAATTGCAAGGTAAGGCTGCCTACATTAGATCCACAAAGTGGATCCGGCCCCTCCCTGGACCCCGCGCATAGCGGGAGCTTTGTAGCACCAGGTTTGCCCTTTTTATATATAGAAGACAACCATTCTGCTAGCTTTTGCCTCTTATTTTAAGTACCAATCAAATTCCCATTCAGCTCAATTCACCACAAATATTTGAACAGTACCTTCTGAATTTCTTCATCCAGTTGCATGGCTGATTTCTTAGCATGGTGACGACCAAAATGTTGCTCATCAAAGACTTCCATTGCTTCCCCTCTATACTTTTCATGAGCCTCCTGCAGTGATTCCTCATTAAGAGGCAAAACCAATTTTTCCATCCTTTCACTGTATAGCTTAAGACATCTCTCAAGAATATCCTTGTTGAAAACCTCCACAAGAGAACCTGTTGATGGAATCTCTCCTTTGTTCAAGGCTTCAAGTATCTAAAATTGAAATATCAAAATCAAAAAAGTCTACTGGAGATGTAAATAACGAAGTTGCATCATTTTAAAGGTTTTATCTTGTTCAATGCAGATGTATACAAATATTATCCTCAATCTAACAATACTTGCAATAACAGATTAAGACATTCACAACATATAAAGTTTATATAGAACTCAAAAAAGAATCAAAACAGTAAGTGTACACTTGGAGTGGGCGAGCCAGCTAGATGCAGCCACTAACCCAACCAAGAGAAACCAGAGCTGTGTTCCATCACCTTGGTGCCCCAACTTGGATTACATGCTAGCGCTACCCAGCTCAATAATAGTAAGTGTACACAAAACAAGAGATTTATAATCTACCAGTGCAAGTTAAAGAACTGACAGTCAAACAAGACATTCAGAAAGCAACTAAGTGACATTTTGCAGTTTTATGATATCAGAATTTAATTTTGAGGAAAGATCCCTCCATGGATGTTCAAGACACAATAGGGTTTTCACTAATGTCACACAGCTTGGTAGCTTTAATCCATGTCAAACAAACTAAATATTTCATGTACCTGCTCCAAGAAGGAAACAAACTCCTTCCCATTCAGTAATTTTCCCTGTACAATCTTTGGACGGGTAATGCTAGCAACAATCTCTTTCAATTGCTCCCTTTTCTTAACATATGATGGATCAAGTTCAACATCCTTCATGTCACAAAGCTTTGTTCGCTGGAGATGTGGCTGTTTAATGTACAATATATGAATGCATACACAAGCATGTGGTGTCAGATGTGAAGAACAACATCGATAGCTATTACTTGATTTAATGCTGGAATTTACATCAGGAAATCACTTCAACGCTAAGAACACAATCTTCACAACAACTCAAAAAAAAAAAAGTCATGGTTTTTCCCAATGAATACACAAATTTAAAAGGGATGGCTTAACTGGTCTCAAATGCTTTTACATCTGTTTTGTTTTTCTCAATGGCCTGCCAGAATTAAGCAGTGAAGAGAAGTGACACAAAGGAAAAGAGTTTTATTGATTCTCCAATATGGGTGAGAAAACAAAGACTGATTAATCGTAATTTGTATTGGATGTTGCTATAATTAATGCAAATCAGGTGAGTCAATTATAGGATTCAGATGTCTAAGTTCTTACCCTAAAAATTGGACTATGGAACTGAACTTCGAAACACAATTTTGGTCCTCCAACAGAATACCAAAGACATGTATGTATTGTAACCGAATTGGTCCAGACACCATAGTAACAGTCATGCAGTTTAATTTGCAC
Source organism: Biancaea sappan (assembly GCA_037074585.1). Lineage (NCBI taxonomy): Eukaryota > Viridiplantae > Streptophyta > Magnoliopsida > Fabales > Fabaceae > Biancaea > Biancaea sappan. The sequence continues at coordinate 46,350,672 of CM073496.1, read as the reverse complement.
AGAAAATAGAATAAAACAATAAGGTGACATGCCAATGTCAGATAACATCAAGAACTATTCTATATGTTGGCTGTATATATTAGTCCTGCCTATGGGCTTTGCTTGGAGGGAAAAATATGCACTCTGATGTAGAAGCTTTTCTCATTTCAAATGCAAAACAACCATACTTACATCAAAAGCTCCGTACATTAGAATTTAGGATAAAAGAACTTGGAATTTGAATTGAACAGGGTAAATAATGAAAGGGATTAGTAGAAAACAGGGCAGAAACATACTTGTGGTAAGCCAAAGGCAGTACTGTTTTCACCCATAGTAGCCAACGAGTCCCTGATCTGGTTAACCTGATAAAGTTAACTTCTCTTGTTAACATTCACTTCAAGACTAGTAGGATTTTATTGATAATTGGAAATTAAGTTCCACAATAGGCCATACCATATCAATATTTTTGTCCCCTGCAATTTAATAATAAAAGAAGCGCCTACTGTTAGACCAGCTTTTTTTTTTTTTAATATGGAAAAGCAGACTGCACGTATAATTAATTTCTGTCTTAGCTGTGTACTAACCGTTAGTATTGGGGACGTGTCGAAGAGCTTCATTCACCATTTCATGCACTGATTTCCCTTCTGCAGAAAATTTAGTATAGTATCAGTATCCAATGAAGTACACATGATGGACAGCGGCAGCTGCAAGAGATGCAGTGCCTCAGCATACCTCCCATGTTAATGAGTCATCAGTGACCAATATGATTCTATCAGGAATTTGAGGTAGAAGAGTCAAGATTGAACAATGACAGCCAGCACTATTATCTGAAAACTAGAGAAATTATTGACTTACTTAGAAAATCGCGTTGGATAAGCCACAAGAGCTTAGCAGGTTCAAATGCAACATCTTGGCCCTATTAAATTTCCGGCCATTTAAACACAAATAATTACCAAGAACACAATTCATTAAATAATTTATTGAAGGAGGAACAGATTAAAATAACTGTGCTGAGGCCTCTGACATACCTTCACTCTATTCAACACATGGACATTGCATATTACGACGTGTGAAAGTTGCAAATCAAACAAACAAGTTAATAACCATAATCATAAAAGAAATGAAATGTTTTAAGCAATAATATGGAAAACTTGAAAATCCATGCTGTTGACAAACAAAAGGCTTATCAAGATACAAACCTCCCATAAAATTCTTCAGCAAGCTCAACAGCAAAAGATAATCGAGAGATGTCAGCTTCACGTATCTGGAAAAATCATTCAAAATGAGACATCTGCTTATTATCAACTTCAAGATTCTTGAGGCTCCACCAAGCAATTGAAAGTTAAAACTTCAATCCAGCATGCATGCACATGCACTCAAGTTCCTTGGGAGAAAAAGGCTTTATGCTCAGTAATTCAAAGCCAAAAAGTAATCCAATATCTGTTTCAGTTTTCTAGAAATGTAAATACAGCTCTCTCTCCACAACAGACCCCCATAATTGGTCTGCTTGAAGAATCTGGAAATCCTTGCAAAATTTACTGAGAGGCCTAGAACCTTAACAATCATGAATTTTTGCCCACCAAATAACTAGTTATTAGAGATCAAATAATTCTATTTGGATCAGCAAAGTTTAAGTCAATTTAGTAAAGCTTTAACCCACAAGATCCCCAATCCTTTCTCCACCTTCGGAAAATTATATGGCTCCCTTCTTTTAAACCATACTAAAACTACATGGACTATCCAAAACACAACCATCATACGATCTTTAATGCCAGAGGTTAGTTGAAAACACAACCATAAAAAGTCTGCTAAATTTTCAATCAGATCAATGGCATAGCAGATGGTGGTAAATTCATTGATGTCCAGAGAAGGAAAAACACAGAAATTAAGGGAAGTGCAAGACAAGGACTTTTCCTTGAAAGACCAGGGAAGGATATTATAGCTGACAGAATTAGGAAACTGAATTAAATAAACTGTTCATAACAAAATTTGTCCAGTAACTAGTCTCATAGTTATATAAAGTAAAACATACAGACAAGCTCCTAGTAAAACTATAATGTCGCCTGGACTTTTCAGCCCGATTACGATTGTCAAAAAAAATTTTGGCCACTAATCCTACATCAAATAATACATATACAAAAAGCATTTAAAGCCCAACAACTTTATACACTTTAAGCTTTAACTCTGTTACTTCTTAGAATGATCTTTGTTAATCTGTCCATCCAACAAGATAAACGAGAGCACTAAAGATAAAAAAAGGCTTTTGTTTTTAGGGGGAAGGGGGAAGGGATTAACTTACTGTCTCAGGCAGATTATAGATAAGCACAGAACTCATGACAGTTGCTAGAGCAAATATCCTGCAAGAGAAAACATAAGAAAAAGGTCAACCTAAAAAAAGTAATGACTATTAACCCACAAAGGCTACATGGTCTATCAGCTATTACCGATCATCATATACATTGGACTTCCCAATGCTTTCAAATCCTTCTGTATCAAGGTAAATGACAGAAGTTTTTACTCCGTCAATATCCAAGTTTATAGGGGTTCCCCAAACCCATATTCCTGTATAATGGAAGCCAAAAGAGGAAAAAGGAACATTATAATTCATATCTAGATCCATTTAAGCGTAATTATGAGGAAAAGGTCAATTTCCATCCACCTTTTGTCTTAGTGTCACGCATGTGTCCAACACCAAACCCTATCCAAAACAAAAAAAATCAAAAAACAAACAGTTAACATTAGAATTTAAAACATTGGAAATCATCAAATCTTGACTCCAAAAATTTCCTAAAATGCTAATATTGAAGGTAAATCCAAGCAGCTAGAAAAGATGCACCTGCATTACAAGAAAGAGAGAGAAGTTGATTAAGAAGAAAAGATTTTCCGGAGCGATATGGCCCAATCACCTGATAAAACCCAAAAATGAATAATCAAGAGACTCCCAAAGCATGAAATTAAAGTTGACAAAAAAATTTTATATATATATATAGAGAGAGAGAGAGAGAGAAAGAGAGATTAATTAAAAGAAAGCAGCATAGATCCCCAACTTCAAATAGTAAGACTGTAATAGACAAACACCTATCTCCAACATCTTAAAATATACAAACATTCATGTAAAAAAGAAAAAGTGAAAACCCTTGATATAGGAAATATCCAGTTGCGATATGATCAGCGAAAGATGAGGATTGTCAACTTTGGTTGTTTTTTGAACTAAGCTTTCAGATTTCTAATTCATGACCCTTATGAAGCATTTCTGTCTCACTAGCTGAGGAAGTAAATGACAATCTGCATTTGTGAAATATTGAAACTTACATAAATTTGACAAAATTTGCATGTTAACATTAACAAATGGCTATCTTTATTAAAATTATGAGCATATTTTGTCACATCTTGTAATTTAATTAGTAGGTCAAGGTCCTTGTACTCTAATCTTATCCATTGATTTCAACCAATTGACAAAACCAACTCTCAACTATTCTAGGAACAAATAGGTAAAGCATTCAAATGGGAATCAGAAACAAACTCAGGCACACCAAATCTGTTAAATGTGGGTAATGTTTACCGACATGATGTTAGTTAATCCCTATATTACATGCAATGGACGAATTAATGTAGCAGCCAAACTTACAGCCACAGCTGCAATTGGGGTTTTTATTCTCTCAATAGCCTCCAAGCCTTCTCTTGATAAACGAAGTTTTGTATGACCAGGATCAGGTTCCACAATAGGAAAGCTGCACAGAGAAAATTGAAAAATAATAATAAAGGAAGCTTACAACATGGCCTGAATGTATAATGCACTTCATTGCAAGCAGAAGGAAGTTCAGCTGGATGGGGGGGAAGAGGACAAATCTTTAGTATACTTGGTGGCAAGGAATTAGGAGCATGATGTAAGCCAATCATGGGACATTTAAAGGACAAATCAGTGACATGTTAATGTCACAAAAATCTGATTGGTGCAGTTGATTAAAGTATTAAACTTAGAATTATCAACCAACCCACCATAATGGAACTTGAAAATGCGACATCCAAGTTGATGTATCACTCAAACATCAGAGTAATGTCTTGATAACACCAGTAGAACAGAAGTTACACTAGTCTCCAATTCTAAAAGCCACATATTACCGCCAGAAATTGGCAACCATCATTGTACCATTAGGTTAAAACTAGGCCGAAGTGGACTGAGTTAGTAATGTCACTTTTAAAGCATATAAACATACAAGGAAAGAGAAACAGATATTTAAACTATTGGCAAAACGTCCAGCTTTGAAAACTGCAATATCGCTTCTTGAGCAAGCAAGATTGTCATTGATGCCAGTTTAAAACTAGCTTTGGCGAGGTTATAGTCATAACATGACTTGAAAAGTTTTAATCAGCATGTCTCCTATGTTCACATAAATTCATCCATTCACCCTCTTATCGTCTATATCGCATAAAAAACACACCACTTCACATCCACCTTATGAGGAAAACGAAAACAAATTAAGAATTGCCGGGATTCAACATTTAAATGTTTTTCACTTTTTCGACTTGAGACACAACATCAAATCTTGTGAATTTTAATTGTTACCAGCTATCAGATCTAGGAATTATATGAACTTCATTAACAAACAACAGAAAGAAATCACTTACGCTTGCTGAAAATTATCAATCGAGAATGACCCGGTTGTGAAAAGGCAGAGAGAGAGCATAACAACCAGGAACCAAGCAGGAGTGTCCATAGCTGGAATTCGAAGACTCTATCTGCAAAATGCGGGAGAACAAAGAAGGCGAATGAAATGGGCTTGCAGAGACGAAGCAATCACGGGGAGATTAATGTAGCGAGAAACAGCGGTTTTGAAGGCAAGTGCAAGAAAAATGAGATCTGAAGGAAATCCTCGAGACGGGTGTACGTTAAGAATCATCTATGCAACCACTTGGAATGGAAAAGGGGGGAAACTGAAAGACGTGGGTGAAAGGGTCTCTGGTTCTGAAAAGTTGAGAATATCTGAGTAGACTCAGATCCTTGAGCCAGTGTTTACCCAATTGACAAATTGTTCGAAACGGCACACACGGTCCGAGAAGTCACGGACAACGAATTTTATTGCAACAGGCAGCGAAATTCCGCTCAATAAAAAAAAATTACGGATAAAAAAGACACTGTTTCCTTGCCAAAAAAGTTAATAATAAACTTTTGGTGTATGAATTTCTAAGGATTCTTTTTTCAACTAAAAGTCTTTTTAAAAAATAAATAAATGCAGAGAAAAATTTCCTCAAATAAAAAATCTATATTTTAAGTATTTTTTTAAATATAATAAAAATATTATAGTTTTTTATTACTGATATATATATAACATTGAGACAAAGATAAATCTTAAAAAATATATATTAATAAAATAAAATAAAATAAATATTATAGAAAAGAGAAATTAAAAACTTATAGAATAATAAAACATTGAATAACATCCCACTACCACTTTTATTAATTTTAAACATAATAAAATTAGAACAAATTATTAATTTCATTGTTAAAAAATTACATATATTTTAATTTAATTATTGAATAATTAAATATCTGAATTTAATTTTTTTTAAAATAATATTCATTTTTATTTAATCTTTTTTAACAAATTTATCATTGTCAAATAAGATCGGCCCACAAATCGACCCAGCTTTGTATCAATATTCAATGCTATTCTAATATTAACTCCAGTAGGCTAACCAAATCATATCACATTCATGTGAACGTGCTGCAACTTGACTTATATGCACCTAAAATTCCAATTCAACTTATCAAACAAACCACATACCAAATATCTCTAAAAAGGATCCTTTTCTTCTTTCTTTTTTTTTTATTACAGACATACTTATTTTATTTTGATTGAAAAAATTAATAATAAAAATATAAAAAAAATGCACCTAATACATAGATTAATCGATGTTTAAAAATTTTAAACACCAAACTTTTGTTTCTGTGGAGAACTCCAAACTTTTAAGCTCATTGCTTACAAGGGTGCTTATTAGTTTGGATTGATTTTATTTAGATTTCTCATTCATCCAAACCGATGTAATTAAATTGAAAGAAATTTTATCAAATTCAACCGATTAAATTATTTCAATTCAATCTAATCCAAATTGATTAGTTGATTTGCATAAAATTGAATAATCGATTTTTAAAAAAAGTCAAAAATAATTTGTTCTCCTCAAAATTTAATAAAAAATATATGATATTATAAAATATAATCTATTTAATATTTATATATAATATATAATATGTTATAAAATATATGATATTATATAATATATCTAATATTATATATATAATTTTAATCTGTTGATTGGTTATTCAAATAAATTTGGATGTTATCCAATAACCAAATTGATTAAATCAGTTTTTGCAAAATAAAGTCATCCAATTAAGTGGTTGATTTTGGTCGGATCAATCAATTAATATTGAATTAATTTGTATCTGAATCCCCTTGATTGCTTGCATGCTTGTCCTATCCCATTATCTTTTTAAATAAGCCTATCCCATTACTTTTATAGATGACTACCTATAGTAATTTTCTTTTAATTTAATTATTTACTATTTTTTATGTAGTCCTTAAACATTTTATTTCAATTGAATTTCTTTTTTTTTTGTTGAACAAAAGCAAAATCTTGCATGGCTGTTAATTATAACCCCCCCCCCCAAAAAAAAAAAACACACACACACACACACACATTTATATAACCCTCAAAATGACGCAACTTTATATTAGAATTAAATTTCAGTCCATTAAATAAGCACAAAATCTTTGTAGAGTAATTTTTTTTAAAAAAAAGATGAAATTAAAACGACTTTATCTTAAGATTGCCATGTCAAAAGAAACGTAACTATTTCAATGACCAAATATAAATTTATTAAAAAGTACACCCATTTCCTTCTTCTGGGCTTATATGCCTTCAGCAAGCCCATCCAAGCCCAAACTAAAGGGCCTCTCTCAGGAGTAGAGTTAGTCTGACAATATTGACCAAAAACAAAATTGATAATGGATTCTTCAGAGTTCTGACGTTCTCCATCTTGACGTCAAGCCAGGCTGGGCATGCTTGTCATTATATTTGTAACATTAGATTAATGTGCAGGTCAATTTCTTAATTTTATTGTTGTATAAACTATTTAAATGATAAACGTAGTTATTTATTTTATATTTTAAGTTAATAAAATGAAAAAATAAAAAGCGAAATATGTGGACATATAAATGAGAGTTCAAGTTTTTTTTTTGGGAACAAAATAGTACATTGACGGATTACCCAATATAGTTCAGAATATTTATTATCAACACAGACACATCTATCAGTCTTATGATACTCATGTCCAATAATTTAAAATACGGATCGGGTCAACATAAAAATAGGCCCTATTCAATCACGAACAAAGGTCCACGAATTAGATGTTAAGGAATTTCTGTATGATGACTGACCACCACCAATGTGCGTTTTTAACACACAAAAAAAAAGAACTTGTGCACATAAATAATTATAAAAATCATAATATTATCTTTCATTAATTAAGTGAATCAACTTATATCGATTGAGTTTTAATGTTTAATGTTAAGCCAAATCATAAACCATTCTCTTTATATGTTTGACGAATATTAATTTAGACTATTAAGTCTCATCACTGCAAAAAAGTGAATCGCTTGAGAAAGTTTATTTGAAGGGATTAGACTTTCATGAACTAAGATTGGAATATTTTTGTATCTTGAAAAAGATTGTTTTTTATAAATAAATATTTGTAAAAAATTAAAGAATATTGCAAATAGAGCCAAAAAAAAAACGGCTGTAGCGAATACAGCGCTGTCTACTGCATTCATTTTTATTATTGTTTTAAGTTACAAATGTTTTTAATGTTTTGTTTTCTTTCTAATCAAACTCTCAGATTGCCTCGCAAAAGACACTATCACGATAAAATCATGAGACACTTACAAATACATAAACGTGTGTGGTTGTGCGGTGTTTTAGTGTTCATCTTTTAACACCCGACAGCTTTTTTTGCACCGACAACAAAAGTAGCAATTGTAAAGTTTGGGTCTTGCGAAAGAGTAAAGACATCAATTAACATTAAATGTTATACTTTTGCTTTTTTATTTTTTAAATTTTGATTTTGGTTCTTATAAATTTTAAATTCTCAAAAATGATAGTTAACAATTAGTCTAAACATATATGACCTTAATTAAACATCTCATTCGACATTAAATTTCATATCGATAATCAAATCAAATACAATCACCTATCACATCACATTGAGTTCAGCAACTCTAGTTTGGCGTTGTAATTTTTTTTTTAAACTTTGCAAAATGATGCATTTTGGAGAGGAGAGAACCAACATAAAAAATGCACTATCTAGGGTCTTCTTTGTTTCATTTCTCATCTCCATCTGATTTTTCTGAAAAGAGAAAATGATAGCCCTTCCATTCTCCTCCCTCCCAGCAGCCCTTTGTTTCTCCTCCATGCTCCATTGAAGCTCTACATTTCTCCTCTCACCGTTTAGTCCATCACTCATCTTTTATGCTCCGATGGCTTTGACCTTCCTTTCTCCTCTCTCCTCTGTCAAAGCCCTTCCTTCCTCCTCCCCCTCGCTGCGACCTTCCTTTCTCCTCTATAGTTCATCAAATGGGTACGAACAGGTAAGACTCCTCTCTCCTTCCTCCTTCTTTGTCGTGGGAACAGGTAATTTACCATTAATTAGTACGATTAGGATTATTTAGGATTATGATTAATTTTAGAAATGGCTATGATTAATTAGTAATTTTACGGGCTGATGGAGCATCTCTCTCTTTTGTTTTGACTTAGGTATCTATTAATTTTACTAGCTATGATTAATTAGTAATTCTGTTAATTTTGACTGATAGATCCTGTGTAATGGGGAGGGTAATGTGTTGTCTGTGTGTGTTTTGACTGCTTTGACATGTCATAAACCATGAACATACACCAATAAGAGAGGATGGAAACAATATGATTTAGAAGTTACGTGGGCAATCAGGACATTTTAAAATCACTCATAGTTGCTTATTTAGGAAAATTTTTGTGTATGTATTATTAATGATGTATATTCAGTGTAAATGTGTCCCACTTATAGTTGTTAGAACTTCAATGGGCAATCATGTTATGTGATATTATATGGTAACTATGCTTCGCAATATGAATGACGGGGTAAGTAGGCAAAAATGTTTGAATCACAGTTTTAATTGATGAATTGGTACAATTCAATATTTCTAGTCGAATTACAAGAATTAGGCAATTCAAAAACTCTTGGGTGTGAGATTTCTCAAGTTCATTTTGCTTTTTCCTTAATAACCTAACATAGAAGGTCAAATGAGAGCCTTTTGGACACAATTTTCTTTGGACACATGATCTAAGGAACTTTTGCAATTGGGTCACTACATACTGACATTAATCTATGCTATAGGGAACGACACAGTTTTTCAATAATTTTTTGGTGATAATCTTTGTAAAACTTGATATAGAAGGGTCATGTGGGAAAGTTTAATGCTAGAAAATACTGCTAGACATGTCAAATATGACTCTTTAAGTTAGAAACAAGAAAAATACGTCACTACTACATAAATAACTGCCTAAATTCATTTTCTATTAGTTAGATTTAAATTGAGCAACCTTAAATTTTGTCACCATCAGGGCTTAATTAATTGTATATATTTGAGCTTATATTTGATTTATGCGAACTTTTGGATAGTTTTCACTGGGCTAATGGTGCATTTAGCACTTCTACATGTCTTCAAGAAGTAATTTTTTTTTCTGCTTAGTTGTGTAAGCTGTGCATTTTGTTGGACTGTTTTTTCCTGTATTTGTATGGATCTGTCTAGGTCATGATTCAAGCTACATGTGAGAAAACACTATTTGCAATTCTTTGTGGGAAAGCAACCTTAAAGCTTAGAATTTGAAGACTATTTTGAGTTCAGCTCTACTTTTGATGATTAAGGAGAAGATCTCAAATGTAGTTATAAGCTACAAATGTAGGTATAGGTTCATGTAAGTTGTGAATTCTGTGAAAGCAACAAGTGTAGTTTAGTTTGGTTTATTTCTATTCATGTAATTAAATGTAATAATTTTAATTAAATTAAAATTAAAATCAATGCAATTAACTGTAATAATTTTTATGTAATTTGAAACTAGTTAATATTATAGTATTTCTGTTACATTTAATTACATTAAAATTATTACATTTAATCACAGTAAAAATTTTAATAATAATTTTAATGTATAAATTAATGTAATTAAATTAAAATTATTATTAAAAATTATAATATCAAATATTATATTATAAAATAATTTTAATATGCATAGCATATTGTTATAATTATTTTTTAATATAAAGTTAATTTCAATAACTATAAATAATAATTAAATTTATATTATAAGATTTGTGATTAAATTTTTAAATTTTTTATATAATTTAAAAAAAGTTATGTAAAATAATAGCATATTCTCTTATTAAAAGATTTGTTATTGTTTTATAACAGATAATAATTGGTGTATATTATTTTGAATTTTGAATATAATAACAAAGTTCCTATATATATTAAATTGCCCATATATAGGTTAAATATGAATTAGTGGCTTAGTGGCTAAGGCTTTATTCTTCACGCATGAGGTTTTCACTCCCTTCACACATTCTCTTCCCTCTCCTCTTTCTAGTTGTCTCTCTCTCTTTCTCCCTCTCCCTCTCTCTCTAGCATTATCTCCTTCTTTCTCCTAGTTGTCACACATATGGGCCTCATTTAAAGGTAATCCCTATAACTCTAATTAAATTTATTTAATTTGTTATTTTTAGGATAGTAAGTTAGTTAATTAATTCATTAATTTAATTTATTATTTCTAGCATATTAGGTTAATTAATTAATTAAATTTGTTATTTCTAAAATATTAGTTTAATTAATTAATTAATTTAATTTGTATTTCCTAGGGTATTATGTTAATTAATTAATTAATTAATTTAAATTGTTATTTCTAGGACATCAGATTAATTAATTAATTAATTTAAATTGTTATCTTTTGGATATTACGTTAAGTTAAAGGCATTCGAAGTTAGGATTGAAAATTAACGAACTAGGTTTAGAAGAAACGTCTAATATGACTCACATATTTTGAAAGGTCCTTTTTTGTAGCAATTCGGGTCCACGTACGTAGGAGAAGCGTTCGGGCTTCTGGAAGGAATCGTCAGGATTCTAGGTGAGTGAAATGACCCGGTCTTAATAGGATTTTAACATCATTAGTGATAAAAAGTATATCGTAAGACACTCGCAAGACTCATAGAGGGTGACTGGATTGGGGGTTGCGAATCTAGAGAGGTAATTCAATATTAATAAATCCGAAAATATGGATAAGTTCATGTAATGGCTAACGTTTGAAACGTTAGGGATAAAGTTTGAATCTTTCAAAGGGCACTTTAATTGTTATTTGACTTATGGTTTGTAAACCTGAGGTGTAGTAATATATGATATCGATCATATGTATGAATATCACATTTTACCTCTGTTTATGATATGATATGTTGTGCTCTTGATTATAATTGAGTGGGATAGAACCCCCTCTCATAGCAAGATGGGAAGCCCGGGTTAGAAGGTGCCTTGACTGATAAGTGTGGAGACAACGACTCTCTCAGTAGGAAGTATAGCCTGGGTTGGGTAAAGAGACCCGTAAGGCACCCTGATTGAGAGGATGAGGTTATGCGTCATGACTAGAATGAAATTTGATGAGCCGACCTATGTGCGCTCTTGAGGATTTATGACTATTGACGAGTATTATTTTTGTTGGTCTGCTTGGATGAAACTTGTTGTTTTTTGATATGTATCTTTTGATTGTTTGGTTGAGTTTGAGCCTTCAAACATACTTGCATAAATAATGATGTATTTAAATTCTATTAGGGTGAGGCAGATTCGCTCACTGAGTTTTAAACTCATACTCTATATGTTTTCCTTTTTAGATTAGGTTGTCGACAAAGATTACCCGTCAGAGGAATAGCATATTTCAGACCTTCCCGTTATCGGGTAGGCCCTTCGTTTCTTCAGTTTATGTTATTAAGTCGCTCTGTAGTCGTTTAGAATATCTAGGTCAGAGGTTTGACATTATGATATAATTAAACTTTGTATTCAGTTGAGATTTATTTCGAAATATTTTCGAATTAAGACTTATCATTTCGATTTAATATAAATGGATTATTTATTTTGAAATATAAATTATCGTTATGCATGAAAGCCATTTCTTTGTTAAGTAATGGTGTGGCAAAGATGCTAGTATGTCGTCTCCCTATTCTGTGTATTTTATATAAGATAGAGTAGCGAGGAAACCAAGTATGCTTCCTTCGTATTAATGGCATGAGAAATGCATAATAACCAATTATCTTTTAAATATGGAAATAAAGTGACTTAAGTAAAATGTGTAAATCACTTGTAATATAATTGTTAGTGCAACAATATATTCTAGAGGGGATGAATAGAGTATATACAATTTCTTCATGAAAAAAAAAACTTTATTCTTGAAAACTTATTATGGTCAACTTATATTAGCAAGGTCCTGTTAAGAAACTTTTTTCAACAAATAACAATAATAATAATGCAGAGAGAAAGGAAGAGAGATGATACCATAATTTATAGTGGTTCGAAAGATTCACCTACATCTACTCCTCACAACACACAGTTATGAGTATTTTATTAAGGAAAACAAGATCATCAAATGCAAAGTAATTAAACTAAGGCTCAACCTTCAACTTTTATGCTACCCAGTCGCAACCTTTAGTCTAGATCAGTAAAACCCTGCTTTTGCACTTTAGCCACTAGGTCTTCACACGTCCCTAGCAAATGTTCAACACCACTAGGCCTTCACACGTCTCTAGTAAACGTACACCAAGAGACCTTATCTGAAAGAAGGTGCAGCTCATCAGCTTTTACTCCTAAACAACCAAATACCTCACCAGATACCTACTATCAACCCTTTAGGGACAAGAACGAAAATACAAGTGATTTTTCCAGTTCACACAGAACTCAAAATGGAAAGATATCTCACTTAAAAGATATAAACAATATAAGAACTCTCTCTCACATAATACAAAGAGAAACTTCAGAATAGAAAAATCTATAGAATAAAATTCTCTTTGTCCACTTTGGTGTTACAACATTGTTGTTTCTTCTGCTTTTTATACCTTTCCAAAAGATAGTCGTTGGTGGAAGACACTTCTCATTAATTGTGAGAATAAATCTGATTGAAATTGTCACTTACTTCCTTAACTAGTACTTCGTGCCAAATATGGAAAGAAATGATTATATCTTGATTGCATTTTATTTCTGACAAATGATCTTTCCTTTTGTAAATTTATTCCTTTCCATCTATATGTATTTCCCATATCAATGCGTAATGAAATCATTTCATTCAATGGCAAGAACATTCCTTATGTGTTTCTTAATTGGTGGCTTGAATTATGCTCAATTTGTCTTTGATGAGTGTACAAGATTCTTTATGGAAGTAAGTAGCTACAAAATTGATATTCTTTTATTGTAGTTTAAATGGCGGATGATCCTTTCCTTTTGTGTTTTGATTCCTTCATTCAATACGGATTTGCTTATTTAATGCGTGATATAGTTGACTTCGGATGATAGCAAATTCATTCCTTGATTTGCGACTTGATTAAAGCTGGGTTTGTCTTTCTTCGCTGGTACCTTATGCCGAATATGAAAATAAACAACTATGAGATTGATAGATATTTATTCCAGATTAAATGCTAACTGATTATTTCCTTTTGCAATTTAAATCTCCTCATTAAACATAGATATGCTTGTTAATGCGTGATTGCGTTAACTTTAGATGACAGCGGATTCCGTTCCTCGATTTGTGGCTGGATTAATGCTAGATTTGTTTGACAGTAATAAATGTACACCGGGATACTAGGTTCCTCATATGTTCTACCAGGTACCTCTTGGATTTCTAAAATCAAAAACTTGATCCATCAATAATTTGCAGGTAGAATTTCAGTAAGGCATACAATGATGGCGGCTTCATCACCGTGCCGGTCGAGTATTCGGGTAGCGGATCGTGACACTGTAATAAAGTAGGCATTATTGTAATGATCTATAAGATCAAATACTTATCAATTATAAAAAGTGGCTTTTTTTTTTACTAAATGGCTTTCGTTGTACTTTTTTTCTATGTGTTGAATATATGTGTGAGTTAAGCACTCTATATCTTAGTGTTTTTCCAAAATATTCACATAAGCATAACTAAAGGTACCTTAGTAAGATAAAACATCATTTTCATGCATTAACTTCTAAGAAGTATGCATAAATACCTATTCAATGCATATGTAATACATCCCTTATGTAATACCCACTATATTTTTAAGTTATAAGTATTCAAGAATTACGATAAATTTATTTTGGAAAAAATAAATTCCCTATCTGTTTAATTTTTGTATACTTGTTTGTGCATATTGTTGAACATATGGATTTCTATTTATAGAACTGTGGGATATAATAGATGTTATGATATGGAATTTATCCTTTGGAGGAAATATGGCTTGAGCATAAGAAGAATCTGAAAGAAACTGGGAGAAAAATAACTCAGCCTCCTCGTGATTGCACGGTAAATTGCATAGTACCAAATTGAATTATTAATACACAGTAAACTGAATTATTAAGACGCATAGTAAACTAAATTATTAAAGCACATAGTAAACTAAATTATTAAAGTGTATAGTAAATTAAATTATTAAAGCGCATAATAAAATGAATATTTTATTAGCGCATAGTACCCTGACTTCTCCTATAAATAGGCCCTTCCATTTCACTTCTAAACTCATACCTTCAGTTTCTCTTCTCTCCTCTCCTCAAAAACTTCTCTTGCTTTGACGTTAGGGCTCTGAAATTATAGGTCTTTCTTCCTTATCCTAGATCCAAGGTAAGGATACTATGCCCTTTTTATTTTGAAAAGTTATATTCTTAAGTATGCTCTGTGGTTGCAGCTTTAGCTGATCTTCCACATCAGAAAAACTGTCCTTAACTACCTATACATTATTTTAATTCTCTGATTATCAAAATAGAATACAAATTGTGAAGAATACATGTCTAGAAAAGTTCTGGCTAAGGAAAGACCTGGTACTTAAGTGTGTCTATTGCGACCCTCCACTCTTTCCTAGGAACTTTTCTGGTGTACTCTTTTACGGCTTATATTCGCTATTTCCTGTATAAATAGTATCAGCACATATAAATAGTGATCGTATGTATGAATAGTATCCATACATATGAATAATGATCATATGTATGAATAGTATTTTGGTACAAAAGCAACCCTGATTTTTTATATCTGATCTTCATGAAAATCTCCGTAGCGGAACCTAAAATCCAACTACGTACTCTTCTCTGTAGCAACTTAAAAAAGTGACTTGGAAACGAAATCTATGTGACTGGATAACCTTGCTAACCAATTTTATTTACTTTTATTCCAAGTACAATATAAATCCCACCTCATATCGCAATTAGATTCCCTATTTAATGATGATAGCTAGATAATCAAATTTTTATGTTGATGATAATTATGATTGCAAATACATACATGGAATGGTTGCGGGCTTAACCTAAGATACCAATGCATGAAATTATACATATAAAATGGTTGAGGGCTTGACCTAAGATACCAATACATGAAATTATACACATGAAATGGTTGAGGGCTTAATTCTTCAAGATACCAATGCATGTAATGATTATGAACATAAATACAATAAGAACTGAATCCCTGAACATAAATCAAATACAGAGGTATAGAAACCTTGAATATGAATATAACTGTTCTTATTATGATTATGATTATGGTATCTATACTTGTGACGTATTTATTATCGCACAGTCATTTAGTCATTGAGTTTTGATAAACTCACACTCTCCATGAACATTTTTTTTAGATACAATGGATGTGAACGAAGAAAATTCGCAGGAGAATTAGTATTCCTCGAGGATACTTTTCATGTTATCTGGAGGGCTTATGAATCCAAAAGCTTAGGAATGCTCTGTAATATCTATAGGTCATCTAGGCTTGGAAAATTGTATCATACTGTATAATATTTGGTTTGTGTTTATTGTTTTACTATGTTGAACTTTTTATATGTATATATGTAAAAATATCTTTCCTGAAAAATTATATTATGCATTAGTACTGATAAGAGATTTTATGGGATACTATAGGGGTATACCCTTAAGTTTATAGAGTTACTCACATGCCCTAAATTGAAATGTGACAATTTTGGTATCAGAGCTCAGCTTTTAGGTCCTCTATAGATTACAGAGCAAAGTGTTCTTTGTGGGCCCTTTCCCATTGTCGTGAGCCGCGGCATGACCATGGGATTAAGTTCCATAAAAAACCTTATAGAGTATAGTGTCTTTTGTTTTTATAACTTATTCCTTGGTGGGTTAATATAAGGTAATCTTGTTTGATCTGAAAAGTATTTGTTCTCTGTGTAGACTTTTGACTCTACGATGTTAGAAGAATCCTCAAATCATAACGAGCATATAGGCTCAGGGAGGACTTTAATTCCACCAGTTAATACGTAGGACAACCCTTCTGACCATGCAGATAATTCACATGCTCCAAATATTGAAGGTTTAACTGGTGGCCAGGCGGAGGGAGCTAGAGTCGCCCAACAGATTGATACAGTTGTTGTCATGCAGATGTTCAGCCTGATGAACGATCAGTTAGATCATATAGAGGAAAGGCAGGGAGAACGAGCAATACCTATTGATACATAAAAGGTTCCTTTTGTTATTGAGACCAAACAGGCTAGAGAAGGCACAATTAAGGACGTGAAAATGTCTGAATTCCTAAAGATGATGCCACCCATTTTCACTGGTGATGTAATACCCGTAATAATATGTATAAATGTGTGTGTTCACAAACTACGGTTACTATTATAATATACTATACTATTCACTATATAACACTATTCATATATACAGTATGGTTCACATACATAATTATCTTGTCAAATATTAGATGTGGTTTAGGCTTAAAGGGAATCTAGGAAGAAATTGGGAAACCAAATGATGTTTTATGTGAGAAAATAGCTTAGGGACTAAAATGAAAAGTTAAAAGTGGAACTGGTAGATGAAAACTGGCAAGTGAAACTGGTAGATGGAATAATATAGGAGAACGATAGATGGAATAGTAGCAAATAGTACTATAATTTCTCCTATAAATAGGCCCTTCCATTTCACTTCTAAACATACACCTTCAGTTTTTCTTCTCTTCTCTCCTCAAAAGTTCTCTTACTCCAACGTTAGGGTTCTGAAATTCTAAGACTTTTTTCCTTAGCCTAGATCCAAGGTGAGGATACTATGCTCTTCTTATGTCTTTAAAATTTTTAGAGATTATATTCTTAGGTATTCTCTGTGGTTGCGGCTTATGTTCGTTATTTCCAGTATGTATGAATAGTAACCGTACATATAAATAGTACATATATATATGAATAGTAACCATACATATAAATAGTGCATGTATGTATGAATAGTAATCGTACATATAAATAGTGTATGTATGTATGAATAATAACTATACATATAAATAGTACATGTATGTATAAATAGTAACTATATATATAAATAGTATTTATATGTGTTTTTGAATAGTACACATACGTATACATGTTTATACATATTTTTGAACAGTACACATACGTATACATGTTCATATGTATCTGTAATAAAAAATTACGTTGTTATGAATCTATAATTGAATCCATTAAATGTGATTGTGTAGATTTAAAGAAGATATAGTAACTTGGATTTCAGGTGAGTAGCTAATCTACTTGGATATTTATTTAATTATATGAATAGTCTAAGTAATTTACATACTCAGAGTATATCTACTATTATTTTTGACTGAATATTACAATTAATAAGATTATGGCTGTGTGCCGAAATATCATTATGGTTGTATGCCAAATGTGTATATGGCTAAGTGCCGAATGTGAATATGGCTATGTGTTGAATATAAATATGGTTGTGTGCCGAATGTGAATATAACTGTATGCCGAATGTGAATATAGCTGTGTGCCGAATGTGAATATGGCTGTGTGCCGGATGTGAATATGGTTGTGTGCTGAATGTGAATATGGTTGTATATCAAATATGAATATGACTGTGTGTCAAATATGAATATGGCTATGTGCCGAATGTAAATATGGTTGTGTGCCAGATGTGAATATGGCTGTGTGTCAGATGTGAATATAGCTGTGTGCCGAATATGAATATGGGCGTGTGCTATGGCTGTGTGCCGAATATGAGTATGGCCGTGTGTTGAATGTGATTATAGTGCCGAATATGAGTATGGCCGTGTGTTGAATGTGATTATAGTTATATACTAAGGATCGAGAAATTTTACTTATGTATTTTATACATATACCGTGTGTATCGTTAATCACTTAATGATTATCTGTAATTAAGTTTCTATCCTTGTAAAGATATCTATTCATTAAGATTATTATCTCATACTGTGGTGAATATATTTTTCAAATCCAGAGGTTAACGAAAAACATCCACCTGAAGAGTAGCGGAAGTTCAATATCCTAACCCACTTTGCTTCAAGGGTTGGTGTCTCTTTGAATTAGAACTGTTACTTCAATTTTAAATCCTAGAAAGCTCTGCAGTCAAATAAGACACCTAGGAGAACTGTTACTTCAAATAAGATCACTTTGCTCTGTACTCTATAGGGGACCTATAAAACCTTTCCTCTGATACCAAATTGTCACATCCCAAAAATTGAGCATGTGAAAAGATACTACTCATTTGATAAAATTCTCAAACATACGTTGTTTACATATATTCTGTAAGGTTTTACATTCAACCTTAATCATTCATTCCACACTACAGAATTATATTCATCTGATAAGCAAATATAGACATACATAGTCTGATAATTCTATCTCATCGCAAGCCTAGGAGACCTATAAAAAGTACAGAGCGTTCCTAGTATCCACATTAATAGCACTGGTATCCCACCAGACAGAAATAGAGAATAATTCCAAGGGACTTCTATTCTTCAAACGGATACTCTTGTTCTTTGTTTTCTGTATCTGAAAAAAAAAATCATAGGGAGTGTGAGTTTATTTAAAAACTCAGTAAGTAAATAACTGTACTATATAGAATATCAAAAGTACAAATACCACATTTACTCATATAATTAATTGTCTTATACATCGAGTAGTATGGGACTCTAACCCTTTCAAACTCATGAATAAGATTTCTTAGATATACAACGTGTAGTATGGGACTCTAACCCTTTCAAACTCGTGAATAAGATCTCATCGGTATACAACGAGTAGTATGGGACTCTAACCCTTTCAACTCGTGTATAGGTTTCATAGATATGCACTGAGTAGTATGGGACTTTAACCCTTTCAAACTCGTGTATAAGCTTTCTTAGATATACACCGAGTAGTATGGGACTTTAACCCTTTCAACTCGTGTATAGGTTTCATAGATATACACTGAGTAGTATGGGACTTTAACCCTTTCAAACTCGTGTATTAGATTCCGTAGATCTTTACTCATTGACAAGATAGTGAGAATTTATCACATAGCACAATTGTCATGAAATAAAATAATTTCTACATACTCTTATTTCTACCGATCATCATATACTCCCATATGAAAATTGATTGCTTATTATCCAAATAATATTGTAAATGGGACTTATATTGTACTTTGACTAGTAATATCAAATTAGCTGAGCAAGGTTATTCACTCACCTTGATGTTTGTCCAAGTTTACCTTGTTCCACACTAGAATTTGTGTAGCAAAATTTCCTAGTAAAATATATTACAAGGAAACATAAGAAAGGAAACAAAATCACGAAAATATGCAAAATTTTCTGATTGCTACAGTAACGGTTCGCTACAGTAACGTTGACTGCTACAGTACCGTTGACTGCCGACACTACAGTAACTGCTACAGTACCCGAAGAAAATTTTCCAGATTTTTTCCGAAATTTCTGGTCGCTACAGTAACTCGAAGAAAAATTCCAGATTCCCAGTTGCTACAGTACTTCGAATTTTGCAGAAAATCTTTCAAAAAAATTCATCCTTTCCTTTCTTTTGATTCAAAACCAGAATCTCAACTCTTTTAACCGATTATAACTCAAATATAACTTCTAAAACAACTGAGATTCACGAATTATCATCAAAATCTTCAAGAACAAAACCTCCTCTAATCTTCCATATAAACTGAAATTTAAGGAAAATAATGAGATTAAAGCTTACCTTTGATCCTTACAAAGCTTTTGAACCGAACAAACAATCAAAACTCTGAAGATCAAGGAAAGGATTTGAAAAGAGGATGAAGAAGAGAGAAAACGCTTTTCTGCCTTCCTTCGGCTGAGTGAAAAATGAGGGGGTACTATTGAAACTTTATATTAAATATTTCTAATGGGTTATTCAATAACCCATGGGTATCCATAACCCAACATCCAAACCCATTCAGTCAATTTACAATAAATAGACTAATTGACTATTCTGAAACCACTTTTCCATGAATTTCACTATTTTTAGAATATATCCCACATGGTGCAAATATTTAGTCCAGTCATTTAACTCAATTTTCATAAATAATATTCAAAGAGAACAATTAAATATGAAAATTAAAAATGACCAAAATAAATAACTAAAGTAACGTTGTAGAATTCTAAAATACTCTTAAGCGAATTATATTCCGAAATTAACGGGTATTACATTCCTGACCCCTCTCACGTCATCCAGCCACAAGACGTACAGTTTAATAAGACTCTTACCTATGAAGAGGTGCCAGTAGCCATCCTCGATAGGCAGGTCAAGAAATTTCGCACCAAGGAGATTCTCATTGTCAAAGTTTTGTGGAGGAATCATTCTCATGAAGAGGCCACGTGGAAAACAAAGGTTGAGATGTGGACAAAATATCCACACCTATTCGAATCATGAGGTAAGTTTTCGAATTTGGACGACCGAATTCTTTTAAGGGGGTAGAATGTAATACCCACTATATTTTTAAGATATAAGTATTCAATAATTACGATAAATTTATTTTGGAGAAAATAAATTCCTTATTTGTTAAATTTTTGTATACTTGTTTGTCAATATTGTTGAAAATAAGGATTTCTATTTATAGATTGTATAAACTGTGGGATATAATAGATGTTATGATATGAAATTTATCCCTTTGATGAAATATGGCTTGAGCATAAGAGGAATTGAAAGAAACTGAGAGAAAAATAACTCAGCCGCCTCGTGATTGCACGATAAAATGCATAGTGCCAAATTGAATTATTAACGCATAGTAAACTGAATTATTAAGGAGCATAGTAAACTAAATTATTAAAGCCCATAGTAAACTAAATTATTAAAGTGTATAGTAAACTAAATTATTAAAATGCATAGTAAAATGAATATTTTATTAACGCATAGTACCCTAACTTCTCCTATAAATAGACCCTTCCATTTCACTTCTAAACTCACACCTTCAGTTTCTCTTTTCTCCTCTCCTCAAAAACTTCCCTTGCTCCGACGTTAGTGCTCTAAAATTCTAGGTCTTTCTTCCTTAGCCTAGATCCAAAGTGAGAATACTATGCCCTTTTTATTTTAAAAAGTTATATTCTTAAGTATGCTCTGTGATCGCGACTTTAGCTGATCTTCCACATAAGAAAAACTATCCTTAGCTGCTTATACATTATTTTGATTCTCTGATTATCAAAATAGAATACAAACTGTGAAGAATACATGTCTAAGAAAGTTTTGACTAAGGAAAGACTTGGTACTTAAGTGTGTCTATTGCAACCTTCCACTCTTTCCTGGAAACTTTCCCGGTGTACTCTTTTACAGCTTATATTCGCTATTTCCCGTATGAATAGTATCCGTACGTATGAATAGTATCCGTAGTATGAATAGTGATCATATGTATGAATAGTATTTTAGTACAAAGCAACCCTGACTTTCTATATTTGATCTTCATGAAAATCTCCGTAGTGGAACCTGAAATCCAGCTACATACTCTTCTCTGTAGCAACTTGGAAAAGTGACTTGGATACGGAATCTATGTGAATGGATGACCTTACTAACTGATTTTATTTACTTTTATTCCAAGTACAATATAAATCTCACTTCATGTCGCAATTAGATTGCCTATTTAATGATGATAGTTAAATAATCAAATTTATTGTTATGTTGATGATAATTATGATTGCAAATATATACATGGAATAGTTAGGGGCTTGACCTAAGATACCAATGCATATGGAATGGTTGAGGGCTTGACCTAAGATACCAATGCATGAAATTATACACATAGAATGGTTGAGGGCTTAATTCCCCAAGATACCAATGCATGTAATGATTATAAATATAAATACAATAAGAACCGAATCCCTGAACATAAATCAAACACAGAGGTATAGAAATGCTGAATATAAAAATAACTGTTCTTATTATAATTATGATTATGGTATTTGTACTTATGACGTATTTATTATTGCACAATCATTTAGTCACTGAGTTTTGATGAACTCACACTCTCCATGAACATTTTTTTTCAGATACAGTGGATGTGAACGAAAAAAATCTGCAGGAGAATTAGTATTCCTCGAGGATACTTTTCTTGTTATCTGGAGGGCTTATGAATCCAAAAGCTTAGGAATACTCTGTAATATCTATAGGTCACCTAGGCTTGAAAAATTGTATCATACTGTATGATATTTGGTTTGTGTTTACTGTTTCACTATGTTGAACTTTTTATATGTATATATGCAAAAATATCTTCCTTGAAAAATTATGTTATGTATTAGTACTGATCAGAGATTTTATAGGATACCATAGGGGTATATACCCTTGAGTTTATAGAGTTACTCACATGTCCTAAATTGGGATGTGAGACCTTAATATTACTAAAAGTCTATTATCATAAAGTCTTTAAAGAAAAAAAAAATTCTATATGCTAAAAGGCACAAAAGTAAGAAGAATTACTCATTAGCTTATATATATATATATATATATATATATGTCTTGTTAATTTCAAGGGTGATGGGTAAAAGCCAATTCTGACAAATAAGAAAAGAAACATCATTGCATTGAAAAAGCTATTTATTATTTTACTCACATTTTATAACATTCTACCCAATTAACTGCATACAGAGCATCTAGAAAATAGTTGAGATACAATATTCCTATTGGACTTTCATATATATTACCCAAAAATATTAAAATGGTGGTGTCATTGTAGTCAAAAGATAATTACACCAAATATATATGTATACCAAACACACCTACAGATGTAGCAATTCTGGACCAAATTGCAATTTGATATGCCCTTAGGGTCGCGAGGGGGTATGTGCCGGTTCTTATGACTCGAGTTCGATCTAGTGACCCACGCTCAATGGCTTAAATAAGGAAGGGCTCGTGTCAAGTGCATGATGTATATGTCAAGAGTTGCGTCCTAGCTAACAGCTTAAGCTTTTGGCCTAGTGGTAAGTGCTATTGGTTATATTATTTAGTATCAAAGCCAGCATAGGTTCGAATCCTAGGTCAACACTTCCTCATATCTCAAGGTTCGAGGGCGAACCTTCCCCAAAGCAAAAGGGAATGATATACCCTTAAGGTCGCTAAGAGGTATGTGTTGGTTCTCATGACTCAGGTTTGATCTAGTGGTCCACACCCAATGGCTTAAATAAGGAAGGCCTCGTGTTAGGCGCAGGGTATAGATGTCAAGAATTGCTCTCTGGCTAATAGTTTAAGCTTTTTGCTTAGTGGTAAGCACTCTTGGTCATATCATAATGTGTCAAGCGATGACATTGACTAATCACTGAGCGCCTGCATTAAGAACTAGCATAAATTAGTTCAATTTTTAAGATTGTTGTAACCATTATAATTATATTAGACTCATTTCAGAATATTCACCATAAGGATATCAGTGAAACTCATTTTGGGAACATGTGCCTTGGGTACGGTAGGTGCCAAGATACTCCAACTAATACTTCATTCATCTACATCTAATATGTATTTATTCATTAAAACATAATTTACTCACTCTAAAGGATTTAACTGTTGCTAACCCTTCTTTTTCTTTCCTTGAATCTCGACACAACTTTTATACCATCTCTTATTTCTTACACCCTCTTTATGCTTAAATCTCATCGCTTGTGATGCAAGTTGAGGTGTGGGGATATCAGTGGCATGGACATCCGAATCCAATCATTTTCCCCGTAGAATGAAGCTCAAAAATTTCCTTCTTCATCTCGGTAGTGAAATTTTTCAACAAGGAATATGCTTCCTCTGACCTTGAGGCTTCGACTGCTAAACTTATCAAATCTCGACTAAGTTCCCTAAAGCAGTTCATGCTATCTCGCCTAGGGCCTTCCTCAATCTCCTTCCCCCTGACATCACATATTACACCGACTCTTGCTTTTCTCATTGATCGAGGTATAATATACTGGTCAGGGCCTAGTTTGACTTCATTGCGATTATAAACCTTCAAAGCATAACAACATAAGATACCAAGGTTTTTAAACTTTTGACAACTGCATGTAACGATGTCTGATGACAGGTCAAAAGATACCATGTAATCTCTTTCACTGTCAATCAAAGATACTACATAATGCAACATCACTGACTCTCATTCTTCTCCTTTATGCAAGTCTCTTGTTAACGACTTGGCAAGTGTACCAATCATATAAGTAGTATAGTGAAAATTAAGTAAGAGTAGTGTTTCCACGAGGATTAACTTGCTAACTACCTGAGAAATTAAATTGTATTAGTTAGACGATCCAAACTTGTATGGTTCTTAACAGAAAGCAAATGAAAATATAAAGTTGAGTTAGAATTGAGTTGTATAGTTGTATGGACTCTAAACAAACACAATGGAAATCACAGGACAAATACAATACAATTCACAAGATTAACACAACTTAGGATTGCTAATCTCCCGTCGCTCTTCACAAGTTTTAATCCCTCTTCCTCTTGTTCTCACCGGCCATATATGCTAATCTAGGATACGAATATGCTTAGAAGTATTCTCCCGAATGCCAACTAAGACTCAACCCAAAAGCCCAAAATTCCTTATGTAGTCTTCGGTTTCAAAAGTGCACAAACCCTAATCTGACTATATGAGGTTAATATCTATATTCCTATGATATTAAAGAATCCATCCCCTCTCCTTTAAGGTTCAAGAACTCATACTATCCATTCTATGGTCTTGGTTTTTATATTCCTCTTCCAAGTACAGCAAAACCACCAAACAATCCATTAAATTGATCAAGTTTAATGAAAGCAAGAAGATAAGAATGAATAAATATGTATTAATGGCCAAATGATCACAAGAGTCAAGAGATTTACAAAACCTAATCCAAACTAGGGTTCATAGCAATCCTAGTACAGAAATTTAGCTACACATCATTACAAAATGTAGAAAATGAGAGAAGAGAAGAGAAAACTTCATGATTCCAAGTTGGGTGGAAGAGAAATTGCTTCAATCTTCACCAAAAGTCGGTTCCCCTAGCCTCTGGAGCTGAAATCAACGCTCTCCCCTCGGCTCCAACCCAGAATACCCTAAAATTTCAGTCCAAAATGCCTTTTAAAGCCTGCTGCACGTGACAGCAAAATAGTCTGTGCACTTAAGTGCACGCTTTTCCCGCTTAAGCACGATTTAGGCAGAAATGACTCTTCTTCAGCATGTGTTACCCGCTTAAGCGCACAGTATTCACGCTTAAGTGTGTTTTAGATAGAATGAAGCCTTTAATATTGCACGTATCCGTTTAAGCGTGTTTATATCCTGCTTAAGCGTGAAAATGGCAGAGAGGAATCATCTTCTTGAGCTTTATGTGCTTAGGTGCATGGAAACCCTGCTTAGGCGCATGATGGACAGCTTGAATCTTCATTTTGAGCCTCATTTTCTTCTCAAAGGTTCCTCTTTTCATCATTTAGATCTTGGCTTAGGATTTCTCATCTTTCAACATCATTTTCCCAACTAAAATATCTGCAAAAACAAAATCACCAACATATTTACAAAAATAACCCAAAAAGAATGCGATTAGAGGCCCAAAAATTGCATTTCTAACCTAAGAATGAGGTATATATGCAACTATCCAAAAATTAGGTGTTAAAACACTAACAAAAGCCAAAAGTATGCCGAAGTGACCAAAATCTCCATAGAATATATATAAATGCTGAGGACTCATCATCTCTGCTATCTTCTCATATTCTATCTGAAACAGCTCAAATATAGTGCTAGTGTAAATCGTAGACCATTGTCTTAACATAGGAGACCTTAAGTTTCTCAACCGGGGAACTTTTTCCCTATATTCGTATTTGCAATTCAACTAATTGTACCTCTTGTCATCTACAATTCTCTCAAAATGCTTGAAGAATTGCACTAGGTTCAAGTCCAAGTTCAATAAGTCCTTCAAGTTTGAGTTCAAGCTTACACTTAGTTGAGTGCTTCGCATACAAAAAGTAAACGCTTTATTCATAAAGCAAACGACCCATTTTTCCCTAATTTGGTACGTTGTTATTAGCCATTGATTATCTCCAAGATTATGTTCTAACAATATGTAACACCATACGGCCTCAAATCGATCTTCATCATCAATTTCATACGTGCAACGGGAGAATTCCTCCAAAAGTTGAGATTTTTTTCTCGACAAATGGCCTAGGTGTTTAGCGACATTTCACATTAAATGTCACGTGCATAGGCCATGCACAATGTTCGGCATCACCTCAGACAACGCGCTCGCTATAGCCACATCTTGATCAGTGAACATTGTGAGGGCTTCTTGTGACGATGCACCTTCAAAAAGGTCTGAAAGAGCCAACTAAAGGAGTCAACACTCTCGTCATACATCAATGCAGCTTCAAAAATACTATTCTTTGGTGATGATTAAATCCATTAAAAAAAAAAAGCAAAGGGCCTGCTGTTTTTATTTGTACCGAAGGTTGTGTTTTATGCTCCTCAGAGTTCATTTGGTATGCATAGAAGAATGAGTGATTCCCTAACAATTGATTCTGGAAATATTGCAACAATGCCCTGGCCTTTCCATAAACCATGTTCCTCTGTCGCCTTGACTTAAGATAATTTTTCACATCTGTTCCAGTGTATCTAATATTCGCTCTTTCCTCAGCGTGTAAGCTCATCAAGTCAAACGATGTCTTTTGCCTAAGGCCGGAGTCTTCTGCAATATCGGTCTCATATGATTAGACTTCAGATATTCTTCATTGAGATCACATCATGTGGCTAGTTTCTTCAGTATGTAGTTCGTGATTGTGTTGCTCTATGAATTTATGCACTTTGTACTTTGTCTCCACAAGCTTTAATCCTAATCTAACTTGGCAACCGGTTCTAGTTTCATGGCACAGATTCTTCGTATTTATATCTCTTTTATCTGGCTCCTAAAAGCCCTCTTTAGAGCATATATGCTTTGTCGAAGTTATCATTTCTCCATGCGTATCCTTCCTACTTTGAACCCCATTTTTTCTCCATATACCCGTCAAAAATTCCACACCTCCTTTACATTTTCAAATTTCATCCCAATCTTAGGCTTCTAACTTTCCTCCATCGTAATTATCTGGAATAACATACATCAAAGATTATTAACACACAATGATTATATAAAAATTGATATTTTAAATTAATAAAATATTTTAGTTAAAAATATGTGGCATTAGATTGACAAATGTAAAAAGAAAAAGGAAATTGTAACAGATCAATCTAAAGAAAAACATGAAGTTTAACTAAATTATAATATATGTTATAATAATTTCATGAGAGGAAGTAATAATTTACTCTATAAATAAACTTAAACCAACATGAAGCAACATGAAACCATGGCATAAAAATTCTTCCTTTTTATATTTTACAAACTTGGAGCAAAAAAGGAAGATGATATATATTGCAATAACTTCTACAACTTAGAGCAAAAAAGGAAGATGGTACACATGTAAACTTGCAAATTCCAGTAATGGGATTATCAGCAATCGAAGCTTTTAAATTTCACAATTACCAATTCTTAAATGTTAGGAAAATATCTACAATATCTTAATTTTTATCACAATGTGATCATTTTAGGAAGGTTTCAACATTGCTAAGAGTTTGTGTTTGATAAGTGAACATTAGACTTTAGGATCTTTCCATCCATGTTGTTATAAACTGATCATGAGACTTATCCCAGACACTTAAATTTTTTTTTCTAAATTGATATGAACATTAGTCTTATTACTGATCATGAGATCTTTCACTTTTTTTCTAAACCACTCAGCAACATTAGACTTATCAAAATTATCTCTCTATTTGATTCAACACCACTTGATTAAGTTTCTTTTAGATCTATTTTTGAACACCCTTAAGTTTCTACTTCGATCTTTAGTATACCACTTGCTTAGCCCATACATCAGTCCAAACTTATCTAAGAGTGAGCTTTATAAATGGATGAATTATGAACAGTAGTGGAGCATCTGCTAGTAGCCACTGTGTATGTCTAGAACCAGTATGAAAAATTAAGCTTTATCCATCAAAGTCTAGCACAACCTTAACACTAACATAGTATGCCAACTGGTACAACAGAAATAGACAACATATAAAATTTTAGTCCTCTTTAGAAGTCAAAGGCTAAAATCTTGACTCAACAACAAATGAGATCTTTCACTTTTTTCTAAAACTTGTTTATAAATTCATTACCTTCAAAAGTAGAACAATAACACAGTGGTAGGAAAATGACACCGGTGAAGATGAAGCACATCGGAGGAGGTGGGACGATGACGTACACACAATGGAGGAGAGTCGATGTTGTTTCCAGTGGTGAGAAAATGGAAGTTGCGTGTGTGACAAAACCAAAATCATGAAGGGTTACATTGGGGATGGTTTATTTGAAAGAAAATCTAAGATTTGGGACTTTTGTGGAGTTTTTGCTTTCAATTCAATCCATGGTTGTCGAGTTTCAGAGAAGAAAATATGGTAAGGACATGTGGCGTCATATGAGTGGATAAGGAGTTTGGAAAAAAAAACTTCAATGAAACAGTGCATTTTGCACGTTTAAAAAAAAAGAATGAAATGGCATCACTTCGAAGACACAATTTAAAAAAAAAAAAAAGGACGCCTAAATGGCTTTGTTTCGAAGATTGTTTCGAAGATGAGTTGGACCCACCTAAACATTAGTCTGTGCTATTTCACTTTACTTGACAACAATGAAATGTAACTTGACTATTTATTATGGGTTATCGATTTCAAAATCGATTTGTAAGGAAATCTAAGTCCTAACATATTCATTGATGAGCCAATTTCGAATACCACACAAAATAATATAAGAAATCTACAGAAGAGAAAATACAAACAAGATCATAATACCTTCTTGATGGGAAATTTCAACACAAAAATGTCGATATTTCAAACATTTTCTGCAGCTGTTTGAATTTACCCTATTTCTCTTCTCATTCAAAACTCAACATATTAACAATCAAGGATGGTAAGTCACAATATTCTGTAATAGCTTCCATCATAACCATTCATTTGACGATTTATTCAAAATTCTTAATTTAAACATATATACTAAAGCCAATAATAATTTGATTAATTGTCTTCTACAATTATTATGGAGGATCCTTGGTTATTGTTTCTCTTTTTTCTCTTGGCTGCCCATTTTTAATAGTATAATATCATAAGGAATTATATTATTTTCCTAAAGAAATTTACTTAATATTCATTTTGTTTAAAAAATCTCATTAATTTTCCTCTAAATTTAGTTTATGTTAGTAGTATTTATTTTATGTGTAATTTGTATTTGATAAAAACTACAATTACTTTATTGCCATTGTTGTTACATAGATTTCAATTTTATATTAAAGTTTAACATTAACTTGATTATCATTATTGTTATGTTAATAATACAAGTCTTTGATAAAAAATTTGAAATTGACATTTTTTTAATGTTCAACTACTATAATTTTTTTAAAAAAATATGTATTAAGTGTATACTTTAATCAAATAACTTTAAAATACTAGTGTAATTTATCTGCAATACTAAAGCAAATGTTGAGATGTCATAATATAAGGACGATAACACAATTATATAAAATCACATTGCAATTTATTAGCACGCTTAGGAGTTTTTTTAGTTTTAGACATGATTGCAATGTCTAAGATACAACGCTTTATGGGAACAAGGAACAAAATATGAACAGGGAACAAACCAACCTCCTAATGCCTCCATCTCCATCATTTCTCCTGAACACAAACACCCCCTTCAACTTTCCAAACCACAGCAACCCCTCCTCTTCATCACCTCCCTTGAGCCCTCAAAACTAACCAAACCCAAAGATGATATGCCTTGTCATCCCCTCAAGCCCACCAACACAACATAGACAACTCACCCCCTCCAAGACAATGCCTTTCACTAACTGGCCAACCTATATGAACTTTACCTACACTACCCCACTAGCACAATAGGTCTAGCTCTATGCTGGATAAACCTCATAAGGGGTATTCTGAACAATGCTTCCAAGACCATCCACTGGCAGAGCCAATGCATCAAGCCATGTCAAACTCCTTTCATAATACACAACAACATATAACACTTCACAACCTACAAATCTGAAACTTATTGATGCTAACATCACCGAGAGCTCTCCAAGGCCACCCATAGAACATCTTCCCCTAGGGATGGCAACGGGGCGGATCGAGGCAAGTTTTCACTACCCGTCTCCGCCCCGCGCACCTACACACTGCCCCATTGCCCAGTAGGTTTTTTCTATTTTGCCCCATCCCCGAACCCGCGGGAAATTTTAATACCCATTCTTGCCCTGCCCCGGAATCATTATATTGAGTGACTTTTTCTGTGCCTGAATTTGAACCCGAATATTACATTAATATTATCATATCATAAAACTTAAAATGTTACATCATTTTTTATATCATAAAACTTAAAATATTTTACATCATGTTTGATATAAATATAATTGAGTGGAAGGTATAATTTGGTGCATTTTGTTGTATTTAGTATCCTCATCAAAGTCATGAATGAAGTTATTTGGTACATTCTGTTGTATTCTTATCAATCATAAATGAAGTCATTTGCTTAGGCAAAGGTTACAATTAATTGATGAAAAAAATTAACTCTCAATTTTTATATGAAATTTAAAAAAGACAAAATATCAAACATTTAAATTATACTGAACATGTATCCACTAAACATTTATTTTAAGTATCTTCCATTACAAATGGTATTAAAACTATTAAAAAAAGTCATATTACTATAAGCCAATCATTAAATTATTATATAATCAGAACCTTAACATTAGATAAAAGCATATCCAAATATTAAAAAAAAGATGTCATTGCTACATTCACAAAATTACCTCTCATCAATTATGCACGTTAAAGTTTTGCTAATCGCATTCTTAACTCTTCAGAGGCCATTATATATATATATATATAATAGGGGTGGGTTCGGGACAAGGAAGACACTGCCCCGAACCCGCGATTGTATATTCGGGGAATCCCTGAACTCGCCCCGTTCTCCGGTCAACCATTGAATAACTTGACCCGAACAGGGCAGGGTGGGGTGGGGCAACCGGGTTCGGTTAGAAATTACCATCCCTACTTTCCCATATGCCCTCTGCCAGCAAGTCCAGTGGTAAGATATACACCATAACCTTTACCAATATCCCACCCCTAAGGTTAACGGAACTCCTTTATCCATCACATCCTCTCTTAGGTTAGAAATCGGAACCCTTAGCTATCACCACATGTATGTCTCTAAAGCCTTTGTTTACTCTTCTATAAATCACCTTAACAATCATTCTCCTTCTGCCCAATCTTAAGAAACCCTTACAATGAACATATTAAGTTGGAATGTGAGAGGAGCCACAGGTGTGAATTTTAACAAAGTTTTTAGAGAGCTTAATGTTGAAAACAATGTTGACCTTGTCATCTTAACGGAGATAAGAGTCAATGGTGATAGAACAAATCAAATTATTGTGAGCCTGGGCTATGAGAACTACCTTAAAATGGATGTGATGGGATTTGTAGGGGGTATATGGGTTCTCTGGAACCTTCATGTTGTCTCACTTTAGCCGATTACAACTTTATTCCAAGAAATCCACTTAAAATGCCAGACTAATGGCAAAACTTCCTTCTTTTTGCTATTTATGCTTCCCCTTTTTTAGAAAAAAGAAAATTTCTTTGGAACTCTTTCATTAGTTTAACTCCTATCCTCCATTGGCTTATTATCGGTGATTTTAATGATATTACTACCCCTTTTGAAAAATTTGGGAGTGGTCCCATGTGTTATCAAAAAATAAAGTTTTTTAATCACATCTTTAATAATTGTAATTTGTTAGATCTAGGCTTCATAGGACAACCCTTCACCTGGTCTAATGGGAGGGGCACTATTCATACCATAAAACTCGCATAGATAGAGCTTATGCAACTTTTGATTGGATCACTCTTTTACCTCAAGTAAAAGTTTTTCACTTTGCTGGAGTAAAGTTTGACCACTGCCCCCTACTTCTTAAGACCAATACAGGCTTTAATTATGGTAAAAAAACCTTTTAAATTTGAAACAATGTGAATGTCCCACAAGAACTTTCCTGATTTGGTTAAAACATCTTGGAACTGTCCTAACATCTAATTGCATGAAATTATTAATGACTTTAAAATGAACTTAATTTACTAGAACTCTAAAACTTTTAAAAATATCTATAAAGGGAAAAAAAAGAATCTTTGCATGATTATCTGGCATTCAAAACAACCCTACCTCTTGCTTTGATGATCAGTTAAGAAACCTAGAAAAAAAAAATCTAAGTGATGAATTTTTAGATATTCTTAGATATGCAGAAAATTATGGATGCTTAAATCTAGGATTACTTGGCAATCTCTCGGTGATAAAAACACTTCCTTTTTTCATAAATCTGCTCTTATTAGACAAAGGAAAAATAAAATTAAATATCTTCTTAAAAATGATGGCTCATGGATTCATGACCCCTTAGAAATTAATTCTGAATTAAATAAATTTTTGTCAAACATTCACTCTCAATCTTGCCCCATTTCCCCATTATTTATAGGTTTTTTGGTTTGACCGAGATTCAACAACAAATCTGTGTCAACTTGTTTTTCGATCGAAGGTCAAAATCTGACAACAAATACTTGATTCTATCGAGAACGATTGTATTTCCAAAGATATGCGGTAATCTCGTTTTGTGATAAAAGTGTGTAGAAAGAGATATACTTTACAAAAGAATGTGATGCTTGAAATGTACTTTTTGCAAAAAAGTTAAATGAAAATGGTAAAAGCGGAAAGTTAGTGCAAAAAGGAAATTGTAAAATGTAACGTGCAGAAAGGTAAACTGCAGAAAGTAAAGTGCAAAAAGTAATCGATATAATGTAAATTGCAAAAGGTTTAAAGTACGGAATATAAATGAAAGCGAATAAATTGTTGGAAGATAAATGAAAGTGCAGTAAATTGCTGAAAGATAAAAGAGAATGGAACGAAAAAGACTTTGAATTTAAATTTAACTGAAATGTAAGGTGGAAAGCATACTTTGATGTTAATCATTTAATCTACTCGTATGAGATGTTAGGGTTTTTAATCAAGAGTTGTCAACCCCTTTTACAACGATTAAACAAGTATTTATAGGCAAATGACTGAAGTAACTGCCTATCTAACTATTTGCTACGTACATGACGGTTTATAATTACATTTCATCAACATAACTACCTAAACTCACGTACATAGTACTTTACAAGATCCAACAAAACTATCCTAGCCACCTGATAATGGAGTAGCTCTTGACAGTTTCAACCTGACAAATTCCCTTGCCTTCGACATTTGACAAATGACTTATGTGTAAATGATAAACCTTCGTCCCTCGACATAGATGACTTGTTCAAAGTCCATATATTTGCTTTTCGAGTGACGAGTTTTTGACAATTTTGCTTTGTCATACACACTTGTTCTTACAAAGATATCCATCTAACCCTTCCGTCGACTTTGCCCTTGTCTAGTAACTGTTCTTTGTTGAGTGGCCAGACTATTGCTTTGACACTAGACAATCAGTACTAATTTATCGCAATGCTGAGGATGATTATTTGTCAATCAAGTGTACTTATCTAATAAATATAAATATATTTTTTTTAAAAAAAATAATCGTTCAATACCCGCCAAAACAAACTATCTCGAAACTTACTCTAAAAATCAACTCTAATGAAATTAACTCCCTAATCATGCAACCTGACTCCTCTAAAATTAAGATGGAACTTTGGCATTTACACCCCTACAAAACCCTGGGTGGTGATGGCCTTCATGCCATCTTTTATAAAAAAAAAATTAGGAAATCGTTAAGGATAAAATAATCTCTGAAATTCAATTTTTTTTTTTGCAATTGGCAAATCTAGTCTACCTGGTGTAAAACTATGCTATTTTAATTTCAGAAATTGATAACCCCTCCTTGGTCAATCACTTTAGACCACTTGGGCTTTGTATAACCTATTATAAGATCTTGGAAAAAATTTTAGTCAACAGACTTAGACCACACCTAACAAATCTCATATGCCCCACTCAAGGTGCCTTCATTAAAGGAAGGCAAACTTCTAATCTTTTCCTAGTAGCCCTTGAAGCCCTTCATTCAATGAATGCTTCAAAAGATAAAACAGGTTGGATGATCTTGAAACTTAACATCAGGAAAGCGTTCAATACAATCTCCTGGTCTTTTATCATTAAAATGCTTGAAGCCTTTAATATCCCCCTAATGGATTTCATCTCATCACTTCCTGTTTTACTGAAATGGAATACACCCCAATTTTAAATGGAACTAAACAACCATCCTTTAAACCTACTAGAGGCATTAGACAAGAAGATCCTTTTCCACTATACCTTAAAACATCATGGCATTGGAATACCTTGCCATTTCCATTGCTCAAGCTATTAATTCTAAATCTTGGAAACCTTTTAAGCTAAGAAACAATGACTTAAAAATTTCACATCTACTTTTTGTGAATGATGTTCGTTTGTTTGCTAAAGCAGATAAGAAAACAATTAACCAAGTAAAAAATGTAATCAAGATTTCTGCCAATCTAGTGGTATGAATATCAATTTGGAAAATTCCAAAATTTGGCTATCTCCCTTTATCCCTATCACTAGGAAAAAGGACATTTCAAACTATATGCAAATTCCTCTCTCCCCTAATCTAGGAAATTATCCAAGATACAAACTTAAAACAAATTATAAAAACTCTGATCTTGAAGGTATTATTTTAAAACTCCAAAACTGGAAAATACATCACCTTTCCTTCGCAGGTAGAATTCAATTAATTTATGCAACTCTTAATCAAATCCCAAACTATCAAATGAAAGTCTTTAGCCTCCCCCAAAAAACTCATGCCCACATTGATAAATTCAGTAGAAATTTTATTTGGGGTTATTCAGATGCTAATAAAAAAAGTCATCTAACAAAATGGGAAATTATTACTAAACCAAAGAATCAAGGAGGTCATGACCGGAAAAACTCTAGCCTTATGAATGCAACATTTATGGCAAAGTTAAATTGTGAAATTAACACCAATAATAATAAACCTTGGACTATTCTTTTCAAACATAAATATAAAAACAATACCAAAACTTATAGAATAGCCTCCTTTGCTTATAAAAGTATTAAAAAGGACATAAATGACCAAAATGTTAATCTCTAGAGTGATTGTTGGGTTAACAATTCTCCTCTTCGTTCTCAGCTTATTGGCCCCCTTCCTTTAAATGAAGAATCCAGGAAAATATCCAATATTATTGACAGAACTGAAAATTCCCAAGTCTGGAACCTTAGCTCAATTCCCTTTGAAATTCCTCAGCTACTGAAAGATAAAATTCAAAGCATCACCCTTTCTAATCCAAACATTCCCCTAGATGATGGTATCTTGTGGAATTTAACTAGTAAACATTCCCCAATACTAAAAGAATCTGGTCCTTCTTGAACCTTCAACCAAATACCTCTTCTGATAATTTCCAAAATTGGCTTAAGTCAAGCTCCCTAAATTCTAAACCGAGTAATCACAACATCCCTTGGAACACAATTTTTATTTTCATCCTTAGATCAATATGGCTTCATAGAAATAAAACTTTATTTCAATATGAAACAACTTATCCAAATAATATTGCCCACTTTGCTTTAAGCAAAGTTGCTGAATATTGGACAAATATATGTATCAACTCAGCTTTTCACCCTCCTTCTAGTTTGAACCACCTAAATTCTTACTGGATACTACCCCCTTTATCATGGTTGAAACTTAATGTTGACGGGTCAATGACTAATTCCATGTTGGGAGGTGGTTGCCGTATTCAAAATGACACTGGAAATTGGATCTATGGTTTTTCAAAGTTTTGTGGCTCAGGTACTGCTCTTTAGGCTAAGCTTTGGGCTATCATGATTAGGCTAAATATTATTGTTGAAACTCATGGCAACTAGAAAATTATTATGGAAATAGACTCTCAACAACCCTTAAATCTCATTTCAGATTTATCCTCTATTTTTCACCTACTGGATTCCGTTGTTCTTAATTGCAGGTGCCTTCTTTCTAAAATATATGACCACAAAATTGTGAAGATTGACAGGAAGCAAAACAAGGTTGCAGATGGGTTAGCAAAGATTGGAAGAGAAAATAAAATGCCTCTTACCCTATTTCACACCATTCCTATGATCTGATTCCCCTTTATCAAGAAGACATACAAAATACCACAAGAATAGATGGTATTGCTGATGCTAATGCAAACCACGACTTTGTCAACACTTCACAATGAAGTGCCTTTTAGCTCCTTACTGGCCTCTTTCTTTCAGTTTCTTTAGTGGCTAGCCTTTGCAGATGATCTCTTAGCTAAACTTTCTTGTCTCTTTATGTTGCTGCAATTTCATGCAATGTTGTTTCTATTTTCATGTAATGTAGTTTCTAATTTCGCTATTGTTGTCCTTTATTGTTCTTGTTTTATGACTTCTCTGTACTTTGGACTTCTCTCCTTTAATATAATTCCAAATTTTCACCAAAAAAAAAAGATACAACGCTTATGGGCCTTTTCGCACTATGAAAATTACTTGAGTCTAATAAGACAGCTCATTTCGACTTTACAAATAGAATTGAGTGAGTTAATGATTTAATGGTCAATTGTAAGAATGACTTTTTAGCCTATTTTTGTTGGGTTTATTTATCTGTTTACTTTTAAAGCTTTAGTTTATTTTTTTTAGAATTTTAATTTAATTTTTAGAAGTTTTATAATTCTCATACATAGTTTTTATCATTCAAAATACTAAAAATATATTTAAAAAATTATTCTATTTTAAGGTTTAATATATTATTTTAGAATTTTGTTCAATTTTTTAAAAGTCTAATAGCTTTAATATTTGGTTTTTAACCTTCAAAGCATTTAATTTTTTTCTAAGAAAAAAATAAATAGATTCATAGGCCAATCCAATCCAACTGCAACCCTTAATAAGTCGGGTTGGATCAATTTTTTAATTGTAAAATATATAAAGACCAGACTCAAGTTAGCACATACTTACTTTTAGTTCTAAAGCTTGCACAACTTAAACTGAATTAGTTTAACCTATTTAACAATCGTACCTATAAGTAGTGAAAATAAAAAAAAAAAAGAACAGACAGCTCTGGACAATAAAAGAAAAGAAAGCAATTATTAGCGGTAACAGAAATCAGCAGAGTGAGGAAGAGAATCTTGCTAAAATCTAAAGCCTAAGGACAAAATCATTGATTTCCGAGTCAAGCCGTGGATATGGCCTTTTAACAAAAGGTGAAGGAGTACTCGCGTCTGAACTTGCTTAGAAGTAGCTAGCAAAACTAGCATCTTCAAATATGGAGTTTAATTTCTTTTAGCTGAAAGAAAAAAAAAATTCAAAAAGGAGAGCGTGACAAACTTTGTACGGCTATTTTGAATTTTAACACATAATATTGCACAAAATCCTCCCCTGTAGTTTTTGTCTAGTAACTTTTCTTTTCCGTTCATGAAACACGTGATGTTATCAAATTAAACTACCAGTCTCCCTCTCATTTTTAAAATGAATTTAAAAACATATGTTTGTCTACTTAAATATAACTATGAGTATATTTGAAATAGTTTATTTTAAATTTATTTAACTTATTTTATATCATAAGTATTATACATGTGTTTAAAAAATAATTTATGATATGCTTATAAAATATTTTTAATTTATTTTAATAAACTTTACAAGATAGCTTATAAAAACAACTTATATAGAATTTATGTAAAATTTGTCCTCACAAGTTCTTCAATTGTAAAAATAAGTTATATATAAGTTATTATCAGATAAGCGATAAACACTTTTTATATACGCACTTAATTATGTTGTTTATCCGAACACACCTAACACGAAATTATGAAAGTGATTTAGCACGATATTCTTGCTGGCTCATCCTGTTATCGCATATGGGCAATCGTATCATTCAAATTTTATGCAAAAAAGGTTAAATTACACTATTTTTTTTAACTTCGTTAAATTATATTTAACATTTCTTTAGTTTTAATATTACACTAGATTCTCTTTTTATTTTTTTTAATCAAAAATTACTTTTTATACAATATTTGCTCGTTCAAGTAAAAAATTTACTTAACAATTTTTATTGTCATATTTAAAAGCAGAATTTTAATATTATGTTGTATAGGAAGTCAATTAATTTAATAGAACACATGTTAAAATGAATGTTTATAAAATTTATGCTCGAGTATAGTATTTAAAATTAAAGAAATACTAATTATAATTTAACATCATCTCATAAAAAGTTAGACTAATTTACCTTGCAAATATATAAGGTTTAATGTAACATCACTTTCAAGAACATTACACAACGATCCACACTGTCTGACAGTTTGTCTGGTGCCAAGATTTTTATTCATTTAGTGTGTGTTTGAAAAATAGTTAAGAGAAATTTAAGTTTTGATAAATTATTTAAAAAAATTTAGAGTTAAACAAACTATAATTTGTAGAAACAACACGAAAATTTTTCTGAAACCATAGTATCAAAGCAAAATTATGTTAATGTAAATATTTTTAAACATGCTATTTGACACTAAAACTATGTTAATATAGTCTAAACTATAATTTGTAAAAACGCAACAGAAAACTAAACATACATTTTATTAACAATTTATAATTGTTGGCAAACCGCAATAGTTAACTCAAAATTCACATAAAGGGATTTTCTCATGTAACATATGAATTTTGTCAGTGTATTTTAATGTATTTCAACATATATATAATAGGACATTTTTGTTAGAAGAGGGAACCTAGATCATAATAAGTGTGCTCATTGGCTATATAGGGGAATTCCATCCGATATTTAAGATATACTATATACTATTACTATTATCAATTAATCCACTTAACGTGCGATTCTTGTTATCCAAGTCATTAGAGAACCCAAATGGAAACTGCCTCCCGTCGAAAACATGCTTCATCGGGTGCATATATAAAATCATCGTAACTCTCGTCTAAAAGCGTATATGACAAGCTTAATGTAACATCTTTTTCGCTTGTATTAGGAAGTGGCAACATAAGAAATGCAAATATTGAAAACTTGAGAGAGGGCAAGTTGAGTTAGAATGAAGAAGTAGGTGAGATGTCGATTTGAAGAAGTTAAATATCCATGTTCCTACAGATACTTTAGCTGAAGTCATGTTACAGTTTCAGTGCTTCCTTCTTTTAATGGTCAGGTCTGCAGTAACTGATAAAAATGCCATGACAACACCGACAGAAATATATAGGGGAGAAGAGGGAACCATCACTA
This sequence comes from Biancaea sappan, assembly GCA_037074585.1. Classification (NCBI taxonomy): domain Eukaryota; kingdom Viridiplantae; phylum Streptophyta; class Magnoliopsida; order Fabales; family Fabaceae; genus Biancaea; species Biancaea sappan. The sequence goes on along the minus strand of CM073496.1, from coordinate 46,310,882 downwards.
TTTTTGTATTTTTGTAATTTTAAATGGAATACTAAAAATAAATAAAAAATGGGATGGTTATTCTGTTAGTAAAATACTAGGTCATGGAATTGACTGGAATTAAATAGTCAGCTAAATAATTGAATAAAAGAAAAGCGGTTCATAATTTTCAAAATACAATGCGGCCACTCGGTTTGAAAAAACATATGCTCAACATATGCTTTATACACAAACTCAAGAAAAAACAGCGTTCAGCTTCGAAAATTAAAAATAAAACAGGTCCGGTATTATCCGTTACACTAATTCAAAGGACCAACGCCATTTTCTGAGCAACAAAGACCCCCAGTTATGTCAGCGAAAAATCAACAGGTTGAAGGTGAGGCATTTTCGATCATCACAAGGACTTTATAATTTGTTTTGATTAAAATTTGTTTACAATTAAATTAACAAATTACAAAAATGATTCGCTAAGGCAGGGAACAACCGAACAAGTGCAATCAGATATCAATCAACAGCTAAAAAGCAACAAATTCTCCATTATGCTTAACTATATTTCAACTACACTTATTCATTCATATTAGTAAAACCATCCCTTACATTAAAAATAGAAGGGAGACTCAAAATTATGGTTTCCCCCTTATATATATATATATATATATATATATATATATATATATATATAGAAAGAGGTGAAAACAGAGAAGGGGAATTTTGCTGCGACATTAGTAAGATTGTAAACTCAATTTATAGAAAACAAAAAACAAAATTTTATAGGTTATTGTAAAAATTTACAGAAAACCAAAAACAAAATTTTATGGGTTATCATCCAAGGCCGCTCACAAAGTATTCACGAACTTGGACCCAGAATTCTTGGACTAGAGATGAAACAGGTAGGGTCACCACCTTCCCCTTCTCATCCTGCACGAAATAAAGTAAACGCTGACTCATCCAACTTCTCGCCAGCAGGGTTTCCCATTAGAGGCTGCTGTTTTTCCATTGTCTCTCCGATTTTGTGCGAACAAAGCATTGACGGTGTGATTCGGGAGTAGGGAGAGAGCCACTTTGCTTTGACGTATTCGGCCTTCCTCCATGGCGGAATGTGCATGCCCATCTTCTTCAGACTCTGCTTCGCTGCCTCCGATACAATAGCTATGATGCTCTGCAACCTATCGACCTTGCCGACGAAAATGTACGGAAGGTTTTGGAGGGTCGCTTTGTACGACTTCGTCGAGCGAGCAATTTCGAATTCTGATCTGAAGTCGATGTCTATCAGCAACCGCTCGTTTCCGATGATCACGTCTATGTATTCGTATTCCCCTGTAGAAGATTATACATATTGAGGAATCACTTAGATCACATGCATGTGCATTTTATTTCACTTTGAACCAAGTCTTTGGCATACATTAGACGAAAAACAGATTTTCCCAAAAACCCAAACAACACTACAAGCAACAAGTACTCGAAAATAAACGGACAATATCGCATTCCTACGAACGGATAAAAATAGAAGTTTATGCCACAAATTTGCAACAAAAAATGTGGCGCCGAAATATTTTTTCCTGATTCAATTCTTTTTCTTTCTTGGTTGCTTTGAAACATCTCGTCTCCTCTTGATTCTCAGCAGCGACCAAATAGAGCTCAGAGACATTTTTCCACTTTAAAACAACGAACAGAATCAAAGAGAGAAATTACCAGCAAGATGAATGGGGGACTTTTCCCAGCGAGATTTGCATATCGAGGCATCATATCCAAGAGCCAACAACTCATCAGTAACAATCTTTCGGCAGAAATCGTCTTTACGCTTGCAGAACTTATTTTTCTCAACGATCTTAGCAGTGTCTGCCAATAGATTCCTTTCACAAACACTAGCACAGGACACCAAGCCCTGAACCAAAAAAGATAATATGTTATACAAACAATTCATATCTACAAAAGAGCATAACCCACTAAATAATTTATTTATTTTTACAGAAAAGCAATAAACTAAATCTGATTAAAACAATAAATACCTTGAGGATGTCAAACGATTCACCATTCGAAGAATGCTTGGAATCACCAAAGTCACAGAATGTGTCTCCTTCATCATCAGAGCAATTGTCACCGTTTCCATTGAAGCAGTTGCTGCGGTTATGTCCATACCTGACGGAGGCGGACTGCTTCTCCGGATTATCCTCAATAAAACTCTGCACCATTTTTGCCAAGCACGCAGAAGACGGTTCGAAATCGTTGGAACCATGGAACCCGTCCTTGCAAAAATGCGGCTCATCTCCAGCAACTTTATCCGCCGCAGAATTTCTTAGAACGCCAGAGAACTGGCGCTCAAAGAGTCGCTTTAATCGCGACTTGGCAACCGGCTTGGCTTGTTCGAGCTCAAGCCCCTCAGCAGGTATGTGAGCATCAATTGGTTGAATTTTGATATGGAAAGGCATGACTCCGCAATCTTACTGTTTCTCAATTCGTCTCCACCATTCCCGATGCTCGAGCTTGTTTTTAAATTGGGAGTTAGACGAGAGAGCTTTTTAAAGGTAACTAAATCTCTAATAAACTGGAAAATCAAAGTTGAAGACAAGAACTAGGTAATTGACCGATAAATTAAAAAAATATATAGAAAAGAAGAAGAAAAAACAACTAAAGGTGAGTCTCTCTAATTTTCTCCGACTAATATGTATTCATTCTCAATTTTGCGAGGCAGAGCATGGAATAACTTCAAAACTCTGCGGAACAAGCAAGTAAAGTCGCTTTTGCTTAGGGTTTATACCAGATACGATTAAGAGCTCCGAAACACGCGATAGCACGGTAATGTTAGGTGAAGTCCAGAGAATCAGTGACCTCCAAAGGCTCCATTCTTGTGGATGCGTCGATCGAATTCCGGCGACGAGGGAGACAGGAACGAGAGCCTTGTCACTTTTCGCATAGGGAGGATAAGGAGAAGCCGAAGAGGAGGCGCGCGATATTTAGGCAAGAAGGGAATTGAGAGGAAAACTGCCACGTGTAAAACTACGTGGCAAGCCACAAGAAGAACATCCTGGGAGTTAAATACCTAAATTAGCCTCGCATTATGTGACGGTGGTTGGCTGGTGGCATGGGCCAGATAGAAAATGCCACGCCTTTTCGTTGTCATTTCAAATTGACGAGAACATCCCTGGGTCCTGGATAAGGAATCTTTAACCAAGGCCAACATCATGTCCCGGAAGAAAGTGTGTAGAAGGGTAGTTTAGTAATTAAGTCGTCATGTCGAAATTGCCAGGTGAGAGTAATTGAATTAAAATTAGAGGTTAGAGATAGAGTTGGTAATATGACTCAATTGCCCCCTCAACGGACCCTGCTTTGGTTTAGAAGGCTGAAACTGGCATGCTCTTTCTGATGAAAGTTGGAGAAATAAAAATAACGTAATTTCAGAGAAAAAAGGGAGGGGCCAAAATTGGAAGGAAATGGATGATGGGGTTTCAATAGCTCCCTTTGCAGTCAGCATAGTTTTGTCCATCCTGGCCAAAGTTGTGGGACCGAAATAGGATTTTGCGCTTATACTTTGTGGGAGAAGAACAGCTTGCTCTTTGGGTTTTGGACCATCAGATGAGATAAGGGAACAGACTAAATTGAGCACTATTGGAAGAAGCTGGACCGTTGAATTTACGAGATTCAATGGCGTTGAATTTACGAGATTCAATGGCTCAGATCATGTGAGTTACTTTAATGAAATGAATTATTTTGATTTTTTTTTCCCTTAAACACTCGAATGTTCGACCCGTGTTCTTTGTTTTGCCCATTTACCCTCATCTTGGATTCGGTTCACACACCTAACCTGGTTGTTCATGTTTGACTTTTTTTAATAAAAAATGTTTATAGCCAATGGCTGAGTGACATTTGTCGAACTTCATACCACTCCCTCTTTTTCTTTGTCTCCAAGCACCAACGACCGCGTATAGTTTCCTGCCATCTTCTTCAGCCAAACCAAAGCGTCCTCATGCTACGTTCTCTGTCATTGGTCATCATCCTTAGTTGTTCTTTGGCATTGATAACATCAGTCGTCCTCAGTCATCATCGTCGTCTACCTTGTTCATTCTCTATTCTCAATCGTGGTCGTTGTCCCCTTTTTCGTTCTCCATTGTACAGTGTTCACACTAACATCTTCCGTTGTCCTTTCCTGTAGTAGTGCTGCATAAAGGTTAATATATATATATATATATATATATATATATATATATATATATATATACCCAGAGTTTTATATATATTCAAGAATCCCTCTCTTTGTATATAGGTTGTGCAGTATACAAGATTTCTATATATATATACACTCTAATTTTGTGTGAAAGAAAGTATATTTGAACCATTTTTGAACTACATTTGAATCATCTTTCTATTGAAGACTAAAGAGGGAGGACTTTTTCTTTTTTAGTTTTTTTTAATTATATTGCTATTCACAAATAACAAAAAATAATATAAATTTATATATATACACACATATATACTCTGATTTTTATATATACTCTATGGGAAAGGTATTATATTTGAACTAGTTATGAACTATATTTGAACCATCTCTTTATTGAAAATTGAAGAGGAAGGGCTTTTTATATCAGTTTTTTCTTTTTAAGTTTTTGTTAATTATATTGCTATTCACAAATAACAAAAAATAGTATAAATTTATACCATGACACCAACTATTGGTATCATGAATATTTTGTATTTTGTACCAAACATCAACTATATTATGCAATATCCAATAATTGAGTCTAGACTTCTTTCATGAAGTTTTTTGGTCTGCTTCATACAAAAATATATTTTAACCATTTTTGAATTTTTTTGATAATTTAAGAAAAAAGTAAAATATATTATGCAATATCCAATAATTGAGCCTAGACTTCTTTCATGAATTTTTTTGGTCTGCTTCATACAGAAATATATTTAAACCATATTTGAAATTCTTTGGTAATTTAAGAAAAAAGTCAAATATAGGTTAAAATATACTTTATGTCACTAACATTTATCTATATTTTATTTATGCCCTTTAACTTTTTTTTTTGTGTCATATATGTTCTACATATTTCAAATTTTTATAGATATGCTTTTTTTTGTAACATTGTCAACTGGATTAACGGAATCGCTGACGTGACACATGACGTAGCTAAAAGCATTGCCACGTAGTTGCCATGTGTTTTTCACGTGGCCACGAGCTAAAATATAAACTTCTTATTTTTTTTATCAAGAACTTTTCTATTTATTCACTTTAGGTCATTGGTCAAAATTTTCTTTTGACTTTTGTATGATTTAAGATCATATTTAGTTTCATCTAGGTCCACAGCTTGTGAATATATTTTGTTCTATAATTAAATCAACTACTGTAAACTTTTTAATTTTTACACTTTAGTCCCTGTCATGCATGTTACGTACTTTTCTCATGATTTTGATTTTCAAACCTGCCCATAATTTCATCTTAGATGTTGTTAGGACATATTTGATCATTTCCAACCCAAATCAAGGCAAAACATGAATTAAAATGAAGTTTTGGAAAAACTCAAGCTCTCATGATATTCATCACGTCTTGCCTCTATTTTTCTATTGTAATCATCTTTTCTCTTGGTTTTTGTCACATCCCAAAAATTGAGCATGTGAAAAGATACTACTCATTTGATATAATTCTCAAACATACGTTATATACATATATTCTGTAAGGTTTTACATTCAACCTTAATCATTCATTCCACACTACAGAATTATATTCATCTGATAAGCAAATATAGACATACATAGTCTGATATTTCTATCTCATCGCAAGCCTAGGAGACCTATAGAAAGTACAGAGCGTTTCTAATATCCACATTAATAAGTACTGGTGTCCCACCAGACAGAAATAGAGAATAATCCCAAGGAGCTTCTAATCTTCAAACGGATACTCTTGTTCTTTATTTTCTGTATCTGAAAAAAATAATCATAGGGAGTGTGAGTTTATTTAAAAACTCAGTAAATAAATAACTGTACTATATAAAATATCAAAAGTACAAATACCACATTTACTCATAATTAATTGTCTTATACATCGAGTAGTATGAGACTCTAACCCTTTCAAACTCATGAATAAGATCTCATAGGTATACACCGAGTAGTATGGGACTTTAACCCTTTCAACTCGTGTATAGATTTCATAGATATGCACTGAGTAGTATGGGACTCTAACCCTTTCAAACTCGTGTATAAGATTTCTTAGATATACACCGAGTAGTATGGGACTTTAACCCTTTCACACTCGTGTATTAGATCCCGTAGATCTTTACTCATTAATAAGATAGTGAGAATTCATCACATAGTACAATTGTCATGAAATAAATAATTTCTACATACTCTTATTTCTATTGATCATCATATACTCCCATATGAAAAATTAATTGCTTATTATCCAAATAATATTGTAAATGGGACTTATATTGTACTTTGACTAGTAATATCAAATTAGCTGAGCAAGGTTATTCACTCACCTTGATGTTTGTCCAAGTTTACCTTGTTCCACACTAGAGTTTGTGTAGGAAAATTTCCTAGTAAAATATATTACAAGGAATCATAAGAAAGGAAACAAAATCACGAAAATACATAAAATTTTCTGACTGCTACAGTAACGGGTTGCTACAGTACGGTTCGCTACAGTGTCGGTTCGCTACAGTAACGTTGACTGCTACAATACCGTTGACTACCGACACTACAGTACTGCTACAGTAACCCGAAGAAAATTTTTCAGATTTTGTTTCGAAATTTCTGGTCGCTACAGTAACTCGGTTTTTTTGCAGAAATTTCTAACAATTTCATCCTTTCCCTTTCTTGTTTCAAAACCAGAATTTCAACTCTTTTAACCGATTATAACTCAAATATAACTTCTAAAACAACTGAGATTCATGAATTATCATCAAAACCTTCAAGAACAAAACCTTCTCTGATCTTCTACATAAACTGAAATTTAAGGAAAATAATCGGATTAAAGCTTACCTTTGATCCTTACAAAGCTTTTGAACCGAACAAATAATCGAACTTCTGAAGATCAAGGAAAGGATTTGAGAAGAAACTGAAGAACTGAGAGAGAAATGCTTTTCTGCCTTCCTTCGGCTGAGTGAAAAATGAGGGGTACTATTGAAACTTTATATTAAATATTTCTAATGGGTTATTCAATAACCCATGGGTATCCATAACCCAACATCCAAACCCATCCAGTCAATTTACAATAAATGGACTAATTGACCATTCTGAAACCACTTTTCCATGAATTTCACCATTCTTAGAATATATCCCTCATTGTGCAAATATTTAGTCCAGTCATTTAACTCAATTTTCATAAATAATATTCAAAGAGAACAGTTAAATATGAAAATTAAAAATGACCAAAATAAATAACTAAAGTAACGTTTTAGAATTCTAAAATACTCTTAAGCGAATTATATTATGAAATTAACGGGTATTACATTCTACCCCCTTAAAAGAATTCAGTCCTCCGAATTAAAATCTTACCTCAAGTTTCAAATAAATGTGGATAGTTTTTCCACATCTCATCTTCTACTTCCCACGTAGCTTCCTCGCGAGAATGATTTCTCCAAAGAACCTTGACAGTAGGAATTTCTTTGGTACGCAATTTTTTGACTTTTCTATCAAGGATAGCTACTGGTACCTCTTCGTAGGTGAGAGTTTCATCAAAATGAACTTCTTGGGGTTGAATGACATGAGAAGGATCAGGAAGATACTTCCGTAGCATGGACACATGAAATATTGGATGAACTCCCTCTAGGTTGGAAGGTAGGTCTAGGCGATATGCCACATTACCCACTCTGTCTACAACCTCATATGGGCCAACATACCTCGGACTAAGCTTGCCTTTCTTCCCGAATCTCATTACTCCTTTCATAGGTGAGATTCGTAAGAAAACCATATCACCTATTGCAAATTCAAGGTCACGTCGTCGGTTGTCCGCATAAGACTTCTGTCTACTCTGAGCAGTTAACAACTTCTCTCTGATCAGTTTAACTTTATTTATATCTTCCTGTATCATCTCAGGTCCAAATATTTTGGTTTCACCAAGTTCAAACCAACCTATAGGAGATCGACACCGTCTCCCATATAATGCCTCAAAATGTGCCATCTGAATACTGGCTTGGTAACTGTTGTTATAAGCAAATTCAATAAGAGACAAATGATCTTCCCAACTTCCACTGAAATCCATCACACAAGCTCTTAGCATATCCTCTAAAGTCTGAATTGTCCTTTCGGACTGTCCATCAGTCTGAGGATGGAATGCTGTGCTAAGATTCACTTTGGTACCCAAAGCCTCTTGAAAGACTTTCCAGAACCGAGAAGTAAACTGAGGTCCTCGATCTGATATAATGGATATTGGTACACCATGAAGTTTCACTATTTCTTTAACATAAATTCGAGCAAGTTTTGCTACACTGAAAGTGGTATGAACAGGAAGAAAATGTGCTGACTTAGTAAGTCGATCCACTATGACCCATATTGAGTCATTTCTTTTTGTTGACCGAGGTAAACCTACTACAAAATCCATAGTGATCCTTTCCCACTTCCATTCGGGAATATCTAGTTTTTGCATCAATCCAGATGGTCGTCGATGTTCAGCTTTAACTTGCTGACAAGTCAAACATCGAGCTACAAAGTCAGTCACGTCTCGCTTCATGCCCTCCCACCAGTAAACTTGTTTCAAGTCCTGATACATTTTCACAGCACCAGGATGTACAACGTAGGGCGAACCATGAGCTTCCATTAAGATTTCATGTTTCAAAGATTCAATGTTGGGGACACAGAGTCTCCCATTAAACCATAAGACTCCTTCTTCATCTACCAAGAAACTTGGTGCTAGACCTTGCCTTGCCTTATCTCTGATTTTGACCATATTAATGTCATTTTCTAAATTTACTTTTACTTTTTCAACAAGAGATGATCTAACTGTTAAATGAGCCAGAAATGTACCTGACTCAGTGATCTCGAAGAATACTCCATCAGCTTCCAATTCTTGTAGTTCATGTATTAGAGACCTCCTTATAGTGGCAATGTGAGCTAAACTTCCCATAGACTTTGGACTTAGAGCATCAGCCACTACATTTGCTTTACCTGGATGGTAAAGGATGGTACAATCATAATCTTTCAGAAGTTCCATCCACCTTCGTTGCCTTAGATTGAGATCTCTCTGCTCAAAAATGTACTTAAGGCTTTTGTGATCTGTAAAAATTTGACAAGTCTCCCCATACAAGTAATGTCTCCAAATCTTTAGGGCAAACACTACAGCTGCCATTTCCAAATCATGAGTGGGGTAATTCAATTCATGCTTTTTAAGCTGACGTGAGCCATAAGCTATGACTATACCATGTTGCATCAACACACATCCTAAGCCTATCTTTGAGGCATCACAGAATACAGAGTAACCCCCTGGTCCTGATGGTAGGATTAAGACTGGTGCAGAAGTTAAACACTCTTTCAATTGGGTGAAACTTTGCTCACATGAATCATCCCAAATGTATTTAACATTCTTTCGGGTTAACTTATTTAATGGGAGAGCTGTCTTAGAGAAATCTTTGACAAAGCGACGGTAATACCCTGCTAAGCCAAGAAAACTACGTACTTCAGACACAGTTGTTGGTCGAGGCCATTGTTTTACTGCTTCAATTTTACTTGGATCTACATGAATACCTTCTTGGGAAATAACATGTCCCAAAAATGTTACATGACTCATCCAGAATTCACATTTTGAGAGCTTTGTGTACAACTGATGCTCTCTCAAAGTCTGAAGCACTATTCTTAAATGTTCAGTATGTTCTTCATGACTCTTTGAATACACCAAAATATCATCAATAAATACAATTACAAACTTATCAAGGAATGATTTGAACACTCTGTTCATTAAATCCATAAATGCTGCTGGTGCATTTGTCAACCCAAAAGACATCACAAGAAACTCATAATGTCCATACCGTGTACGAAAAGCAGTCTTAAGTATATCATCACTCTTAATTCGTAACTGATGATATCCAGACCTTAGATCAATCTTTGAGAAGTATTTTGCTCCTTGAAACTGATCAAACAAATCATCTATCCTTGGTAAAGGATACTTATTCTTCACTGTGACTTTATTCAGCTGACGATAATCTATACATAATCTCATAGAACCATCTTTCTTTTTCACAAAAAGAACAGGAGCACCCCAAGGTGAAAAACTTGGGCGAATGAACCCTTTGTTTAATAAATCTTCCAATTGTTCTTTGAGTTCTTTTAGCTCAACAGGAGCCATATGATAAGGTGGAATAGAAATTGGTCTTGTGTCTGGGACCAAATCAATACTGAACTCAATATCTCTTTCTAGCGGTAATCCAGGTAAATCTTCTGGGAACACATATGGAAATTCATTAACCACATGAATGTCTTCTAACTTATGTTCTTTCTTTTCTAAATCTTTGATAAAAGCTAGAAATCCCTGACATCCCTTTCGCAACATACGCTGGGCACTTAACATAGATATCATGTTGCAAGGTACATCACCTCGATCTCCTTGAAACACAAAATTACTCCTCCCCGTCATATTAAAGGAAATAACTTTGTTACGACAATTTATAGTAGCATGACAAGAAGATAGCCAGTCCATCCCTAAAATCACATCAAAATCTAACATATTGAGAACCATAAGATCTATCTTAGTTTCCGTGCCTCCAACGATTATTTTACAAGAACGATAACATGTTTTAACCATCAAAGTCTCTCTCATCGGTGTGGAAACCAAGAATGGTTCTTTAAGAATAATAGAATCAAATGCAAATCTCTTGGCAAATAGGGGCGACACATATGAGTGAGTAGAACCGGGGTCAAACAAAATACGTGCAGCAAAAGTATTAACAGATAATATACCTGTAACTACAGCATTGGATGTTTGAGCATCCTGTCGAGTTAGAGCATATACTCTTGCATTTCCTCTGCCAGCAGCTTGTTTTCCACGGTCACCTTGGCCTCTTCCAGAACCTCTTCCCATACTACCCCCTGTTGAAGGGGTTGGTGTTTGAGTAATAGATTGTGGTCGAGGTGGCAAAGTAGACCCTTGACCTGGTCTTGTCATGAGCTGAGGGCACTCCCTTATAAAATGTCCTTTTTGTCCACAGTGAAAACAGCCTGTACCAACAGTGTTTAACCTGCATTCTCCGAAGTGAAACTTTCCACATTCAGGACATTGAGGTTTTTCCCTTCTACCTTGAGTACCTCATCTACTAGAAGAGCTAAAACCACCCCTGCTCTCTGAACGAGGCTTAGCCACACTGGCTGTAGAATAAGTTGACTTAGTAGGAGTGGCTGGAGCATTTTGTGACGCAGTAAAGGGTTTCAAAGTCCCTGAGTCTTCCCCTTGATCAAAAGATCTTCTATATCTAGCTTTCTTCTTTTGACGATATTCTTCTTTATTCTTTGACCTCTTTTCCATTCTTCGGGCCACATCAACAGCCTCTGAGTACGAAGAGTAATCGTTCATATTAGAACCCACTTGATCATATAAGGCATCACGAAGCCCTTCCACAAACTTTTCTATTTTCTTCCTTTCAGAAGGAATGATTTCAGGGGCATATTCAGATAATTTAACAAACTGAGCTGAATACTCGTCAACAGTCATGGTTCCCTGCCGTAGATACAGAAAATCTCTGGCCCTGGATGATCGTTCACTTGCCGGAAGAAATTCATCCATAACCAATCTGTAAAATTCTGTCCACATAACTGGCGGTGCGCCTTCAATTCTAGCTTTCTTCCAGTTCCTCCACCATTTACCAGCCCTACCTTTTAACTGAAAGGAAGTGAATTCTACCTTTTGAGTAGGAGAACACCCTATAGCATCACAGATTGCTTCACAATCTTCAAGGAAACATTGTGGGTCCTCTTTGGGATCTTCCCCTGAAAAAGTAGGAGGCCTCATTTTCTGGAATTCAGACATTCTTACCTTTCTTACATTAACTCCTCCCGCTAACGGAGCTGGTGGTACATTTTCAGCTTCAACAATAGGAGGATCCACTGGCAGGTTAGCTTGTGCAGCTCGACCTCTCATTTCAGCCTCAAATCAGTCAAATCGTTCATTCATCAAATGAATCACATGTGCAATAGTTGCATTACCGACGTGAGCATCAGGTTCGACTCTTCTTGCTTGCTCACTAGTTGCGCCCTCAGTACTTTGAACATGTAAACTATCACCACGGTTAGGATCATCTTGCACATGTACTGGTGGATTTATGGCCCTCCTTGGACCCATATGCTCATTATTATTAGAAGATCCTTCTGAAATTGATCTGTCACAGATCTACACACATAACAAACAATTTTCAGACATAAACAAAATATCACTTACTAGCCCCACTGAGAAGTTATCTATAAAATGACGTTATACTCTACAAGGTCTTTTATGGAACCTAATCCTATGGTCATGCCGCGGCTCATGACAATAGGAAAGGGCCCACAAAGATCACTTTGCTCTGTACTCTATAGGGGACCTATAAAACCTTTCCTCTGATACCAAATTTGTCACATCCCAAAAATTGAGCATGTGAAAAGATACTACTCATTTGATATAATTGTCAAACATACGTTATATACATATATTCTGTAAGGTTTTACATTCAACCTTAATCATTCATTCCACACTACAGAATTATATTCATCTGATAAGCAAATATAGACATACATAGTCTGATATTTCTATCTCATCGCAAGCCTAGGAGACCTATAGAAAGTACAGAGCGTTTCTAATATCCACATTAATAAGTACTGGTGTCCCACCAGACAGAAATAGAGAATAATCCCAAGGGGCTTCTAATCTTCAAACGGATACTCTTGTTCTTTATTTTCTGTATCTGAAAAAAATAATCATAGGGAGTGTGAGTTTATTTAAAAACTCAGTAAGTAAATAACTGTACTATATAAAATATCAAAAGTACAAATACCACATTTACTCATATAATTAATTGTCTTATACATCGAGTAGTATGGGACTCTAACCCTTTCAAACTCATGAATAAGATCTCATAGGTATACACCGAGTAGTATGGGACTTTAACCCTTTCAACTCGTGTATAGATTTCATAGATATGCACTGAGTAGTATGAGACTCTAACCCTTTCAAACTCGTGTATAAGATTTCTTAGATATACACCGAGTAGTATGGGACTTTAACCCTTTCACACTCGTGTATTAGATCCCGTAGATCTTTACTCATTAATAAGATAGTGAGAATTCATCACATAGTACAATTGTCATGAAATAAATAATTTCTACATACTCTTATTTCTATTGATCATCATATACTCCCATATGAAAAATTAATTGCTTATTATCCAAATAATATTGTAAATGGGACTTATATTGTACTTTGACTAGTAATATCAAATTAGCTGAGCAAAGTTATTCACTCACCTTGATGTTTGTCCAAGTTTACCTTGTTCCACACTAGAGTTTGTGTAGGAAAATTTCCTAGTAAAATATATTACAAGGAATCATAAGAAAGGAAACAAAATCACGAAAATACGTAAAATTTTCTGACTGCTACAGTAACGGGTTGCTACAGTACGGTTTGCTACAGTGTCGGTTCGCTACAGTGTCGGTTGACTGCTACAGTACCGTTGACTGCCGACACTACAGTACTGCTACAGTAACCTGAAGAAAATTTTCCAGATTTTGTTTCGAAATTTCTGGTCGCTACAGTAACTCGGTTTTTTTGCAGAAATTTCTAACAATTTCATCCTTTCCCTTTCTTGTTTCAAAACCAGAATTTCAACTCTTTTAACCGATTATAATTCAAATATAACTTCTAAAACAACTGAGATTCATGAATTATCATCAAAACCTTCAAGAACAAAACCTTCTCTGATCTTCTACATAAACTGAAATTTAAGGAAAATAATCGGATTAAAGCTTACCTTTGATCCTTACAAAGCTTTTGAACCGAACAAATAATCGAACTTCTGAAGATCAAGGAAAGGATTTGAGAAGAAACTGAAGAACTGAGAGATAAATGCTTTTCTGCCTTCCTTCGGCTGAGTGAAAAATGAGGGGTACTATTGAAACTTTATATTAAATATTTCTAATGGGTTATTCAATAACCCATGGGTATCCATAACCCAACATCCAAACCCATCCAGTCAATTTACAATAAATGGACTAATTGACCATTATGAAACCACTTTTCCATGAATTTCACCATTCTTAGAATATATCCCTCATTGTGCAAATATTTAGTCCAGTCATTTAACTCAATTTTCATAAATAATATTCAAAGAGAACAATTAAATATGAAAATTAAAAATGACCAAAATAAATAACTAAAGTAACGTTGTAGAATTCTAAAATACTCTTAAGCGAATTATATTCTGAAATTAACGGGTATTACAGTTTTGGTCTTCTATTTAATCTTAAAGCTCTGACTTACTTGGATCATAACACATAAATTATCTCTAATCACATGCAACCCAAAAAGAAGAAGTTTTAAGCTTACTTGAGACTCCTTGCTAAAAAATTTCTGCACTTTGTTGTTCCTCTTTTTTCTGTTGTAAATGGATGTCCAGAAACCTCATAATGCCACTAATTTATGATCACTTTGGACTGCACTTAGATGAATCAAAGTATCCTATTGTTTAGGATTAGAAAAATAAGTGTACATCTCTCTCATTCTCTTGATTTTTACTTTGTTTTAGGTGTAGTAAAATATAGCAAAATTTTTCGCTTACAAAATCAAGTTATCTTAATTGAAGTTTTGGTTAGGGGTTGATCCAATATGTCTTAATATAAGTTAGAAACGAAATCATGAGGCTAAGTAGATGAAAAACCAAAAAAAAAAAGGAATAGAGCAAGAACAACCTGAATAGTAGTGTAAGCTTAAAGAAATTGAAAACTCGATTTTTAATTTATTGTTTGTCTTGTTTTAGGATGGGAATGACCGAAAATATCCTAAAAACATCTAGGATGCAATTCTAGACTTGTTTGAAAATCAAAACCAAGAGTTGGATGTGATACATGCATGATAGGGACTAAACTTAATAAACTGAAAAGTTTTACAAGGGTTGATTTGATTATAGAACAAAATATATTCATAATTTGTGGACCTAGATAAAACTAAATATGATCTTAAATCATGCAAAAGATAAAAGAAAAATTTTGACTAAGGACCTAAGCGAATAAATAGAAAAGTTCTTGATAAAAAAATAAAAAGTTCATAATTTAGCATGTGGCCACGTGGCAAACATGTGGCACATGACATGGCAATACTTTTAGCCACATCATGTGTCATGTCAACAATTCCGTTAACCCAGTTGACGGTGTTACAAAAAAAAGCATATTTGTAAAAATTTGAAACATATAGGACATATCTAATACAAAAAAAAAAGTTAAATGACATAAATGAAAATAAGGGTAAACGTTAGGGACGTAAAGTATAGTTTTGCCTAAAATATATTTTTCAATTGTTTATGAAAAATTGGAAATTCCAAACATATTGATTTGCTTTACTGCTCCTTCTTTATGTTATGTGTGTATGTTGGTTTTGTTAATCATGTGTGTATGTATTGTAGACAATTAGTTAAAAACTTCGATGAAGGGAGAATTGAATCAGAAGGTAAGGATAAATTTTGAAAGTGTAGACGCGGCATAGAGTTTTTGGAGGATGTATGGTGGCAAAAAAGGATTTATAGTGAGAAAGGATGATCATAACATAAGCAAAAAAGATAAAACTATGATTGTGTCGGTAAAATTTGTTTGTTCGAATGAGAGCTTTAGAAGCCCTGATAAGAGGGATGGAAATGTTAAAAATCCTGTAAAGAGACTATAACAGTGTGTATGACTTGTTTAGTTTGCAACTAGTTGATGGGAAGTATAGAGTGAAACAATTCATAGGGGAGTATAATCATAAGCTACACACTTTCGGAGACAACATGCTTCCTTCACAATGACATATTTTTGAAGTTCCGGCCCGCGAGATAGAATTAGTGGCAGACTTTAGCCTTAGGCCGAAGGCCACTTTTGGTTTAATAAGTGTACATGCGGGAGAAAGAGCAAATATTGGGTACACTCGGGATGATGTAAAAAACTATCTTAGGTCATGAAGAGTAAGAAGCATGGCTTATGGGGAAGCCGGTGTCTTAATCAAATACTTTCAAGGGCAATCATTAGAGAATCTTTCGTTCTTCCATGCATATCAGTTGGATTCGGAGGAATAGATCACTAATGTATTTTGGACAGACGTGAGAATGTTGATTGACTATGGACTATTTGATGATATGGCCTCACTTGACACCACCTTTGGTACGAATAAGAAAAACATGCCTCTTAATGTGTTTTGTTGTTTAAATCACTACAGGGGAATAATGATTTATTGAGTCGCATTATTATATAATAAGATCACATAATCTTTTAAGTGGTTGTTTGAAACTTCTCTATAGGCTCATAGGTATAAAAGGCCTCTCACTATCTTTATTGACCAATATGCGACAATGGCAAGGGTATTGTCTGAGGTTATGCCAGACACCGTGCATGGTCTTTTGACTTGCGATTTGATGTAGAATGCCATGAAAGGCCTCGCTCAGTTGTTACATGTATAAAACATATTAAGCAAATTTCATGTTGCATCATTGATGAGGATGCATTTGAAGCGGCATGGTCTAAAATTGTGGCAGAGCGTAATGTCGAGGACAATAACTGGACAACATTAGCATATCAGTTTAATGAAAAATGGGTTGCTTGTTTTATGAAGAAGGCTTTTACATGCGGTATTCGAAGCACACAACTTTTTGAGAGTCTCAACTCATACCTTAAGGACTTACTATTATGACTATGCAAGAATTAAAATAATGTGTAGTATGTTAATATTTCTATTTGTTTCTTTTACGTAAATATTACTTTCATTTTGCATGATGAGTATAGGAAATATTTGAAATCATAGATATGGAATAAGTAAAGTAAATGACCCTATGTCGTGAATACGTATTATAAATAATATATCATAGTGGAACAAATGTACATCTATAAGGAAAATAAATTAAGGAAGATGCCATACTTAGAATGTCATAAATATGTGTAAGTGTAATATGGGAACCCCATAAGTGCTACTTGTTGTCATAGTTGGTTATGTATTGAAACTACCATTGTCTATTATTGTCTTGGTTTTAAACTATGCAAGGAAGCATAAGAGAAATACCTTGATTATAGAAATTATGATTCCCTATTGTGGACTAGTGAGTCAAATTGTTGTTGGATGTGCCACTTGAGCATATCTAAGAAGTGGATATAACATTCTTGTGTGCCTTCTTTAGACGCATAAAGTGTGTTGTCATTCAATGTTAGCACTAAGATAAGGGTAACATATTGCTAGGATGAATTATATAATCAAGCTTATGCAATGGAAATTTTATGATATGTGGACATGAAATGCAAACTTACATTGAATGTTGCATTTTGCTGAGTCCAATGAATAATGAAAATGAAAAGTGCAGTTATGATTGTTATGCCATGTGTGAAAGTGTATGATTTTATTTCATGCATTGCGACTATGCTTTTTATGTTATATAAGTATTTGTGTTGTGTGTCGTATGCCCATGAAATGTGATGAAAATGATTATATGGAGGTTATGAACTATGACTACATAATATGTCATGTGAAAGTTTATGTTGTGTACTATGTGTTAAGTCTATGTGTATATGGTTGAGCTTCGATATTCTTAGTCTCACGTTGCTACACGCACAATAAGGCTTGTGCGATGTGGTCATTGAGTTGTTGAGGTATCGATTAGCTTCCGACCTTTGTATGATTGTGAGTTAGTTGGCCTTCAATATCTTTGGTCTCACGTTGCTGCACACACATGGCCGGTGTGATGTGGTCGTTGAGTTGTTGGGGAGTCGATTGGTTATCAACCCATGTGAGAAAATGGTTTTAATGGATTGTACAACTATACTCTTATGTATGAGAATTATCTCCGGGATACTAAATGACGGACATGGATAGAGTTAAATGACATAAATGATTCCTTGCATAGGATAAAATAAATATGGAATAAATGCTTGTCGTTTAGTAAGAGTTAGTTGAATATATGTTGAACTTATTGGCCAAAATTATATTTTATATTTATCATTTTCTTAGTATTATAGTATATATATGTCTTGTGTTGTAGATAGGTAAGGTTTATGGTAAGTCTCGTGGTTTAGACTCATCCCCTCACAGTTTCAGGTTTGGTGATTTTTGCGATCCAGAGGCACGTGTGCTCAAGACCTCCCCTTTGTTCGGGGTACACTATCACCATAGATAGATTTATTTATTTATGTAAGAATTAGGAATCTCTAGTGAGGCTCTGTAATCGAGTAGGTTTCGCTACTTGATATAAATGATTATATGAAGTGTTTATCAAATGAGAATATGTGAAATAGTATGTTGAAAATGTTAAAAAGGTATTCATAAATTGTATTATTGAGATTTCATTTTGGTTTCATTTGAAGAATATTTATATTGTTTAGTTAATTAAAGTAAGTGAAGGTTAAGGGAAATTAGGCTTGCAGAGGTGTGGTTAAGACATCGTTCGTGCTAGTCATGTACCCGGTTGGAGGTTGTGACATGTTATATGTTGGGCATTAGTCTGTGTATCTTGTTGGTTTTTTTCAACAAAATTCTTTCTTTGATCCAAAAAAAAGAAAATCAAGTCTGCAAAATTCTTTTCAAGCACCATAGAAGGTAGACTGTCGAAATTGGCACAACCAAGTTGGTAGCTTGCATCAGTTAAATTCACTCGATAGAAGTTAATGTGTGTTGCTGCGGAATGGACAATTTTCTCAAGGACCATGGCTCTCGGACGAAGACGCTTGCTTTCAGACAAAGACCTCTGCTAACAATTTCAATGGCTCTCGAAATGAATGGCTCTTAGGAAGATGAACAAATGATGGCTGGGATTGGCTACAACAATTATTATTATTATTTTTTTAAAATCAAATAAGAATAACCAGGTTGGGTGCATGAAACGGATCCAGGATGAGGGTGGGTGGGCAAAATAAGAGAGACGTGTCGAGCATTCGAATGTTTAAGAGAAAAAAGAAGAAGACCAAAATAGTTTGTTTCATTAAAGTGGCGTGCGCGATTTGAGCCGTTAGATTGTGTAGATTCAATGACCTAGCTTCTCCTAACAACGCTCAATCTGGTTCGTTCCCTTAGCTCATTTGACAGTCAAAAACTCGAAGAGCAAGTAGATCTTCTTCACCCTGTAAAGTAGAGGCGCCAAATCCACCGAAATACAAGTGCTTGCAATGATGAAGTGGCTATTTCGAGAATAATGCAATATATTGTTGGGTTTTCTAAATTAGTTAAAATATCATTTAAAAACCATATTGATTACTATTTACTAGTAGGAGTGTTTAAAATCGATCCAAACTAACCAGACCTAACCAAACCGAGCAAAAATTGAAAAAAGCATAGTCCAGATCGATGTTCAAAAATGTGAAATTTTCAGTTCAGTTTTTCAATTATGGTTTGGTTTGGTTCAGTTATAATTGAATTGAACTGAACCATCTGTAATTAAAAAATAAATTTATATAATATTATATATATATATATAGTTTTAAAAAAACTAATATCAGAAATTAGAATAGACTTTCGGCTTCCCAGCTCCCACTTTCCCTTTCTTATTGAAGCGTTGGCTGGGCCCTATTTCTCTTTCCCTTTCGTTGAACACTATCGAGTGCTTCTGTTTTGAGTCGATTGCTTTTAATCTGAGTCCAAGTGCTTTTGATATGAGTCGAGTGCTTTTGTTCTATGCGAAAAGCTTGGTTTAGCCTCTCCATTTGTAACGGCTCATCACTCCTTCTTGTTTTTGTGCTTCTACTTCTCACTCACACTCAATCTCTTCGATGTCCTTGTGTCATTGTCATCTTCATTCTGGACCTTTTGGCTTCTGGCATCGTCTTTCCTCATCTCCCAACTATCATGTTGTTGATTTGTTTAAATTTTGCTTGATTTGTTTTATTAACAACAAACTTAATTTGGAGTATGCCCTTTTTGATTGGAAGGGATTAATTGATTTCAAATTTAAATAATGTGATGTCTTTTTTATTGGAAGAGGTAAATTGATTAATAGCTCTAAGCAATATAAAATTCCTAACCCGACAAACATAACAGTGTAAACTACTTAAAATCAAATTAAACTATTCAACAAAAATTAAATCAAAAATTATAATCGAATAAATCTAAATTTTAAATATATCAATTAGATCGATTCAATTTAATTTATATTTAAAATTGAATGAAATTTTGTACGGACTTACCTACTACCATGGAAGAGGCTCTTACTTTATGGCTTTTGATATCATGATATGAGATTGTGGCACGTATTTCGTGCTTGGTTCTTGGCCGATGGATTGGTTATTGCGGGTAGAACTTTAAAATCGTTGTAATTTTCTTCTCTTACTTTACAGATTATTTTTTCGATATATATACTTTTGGGGCTTGGGGCTAGGTACGATGGAATATTGAAGGGAAAGGATGGTGTACATCATTTTGATTTTGATTAAAGGTCCTAAAAAGACGTAGTACATTTGTGAATGCCCTAAAAAAAATGTAGTACATCTGTGAATGCCCAAAAACAAAAATGTAGTACATCTACGAGTTCGTGGGTACTGTACACCGTTGCCTACTTTATCTAATGGCTGATGAAACATAAAACGTGTTTTTCTGTTAGTCAATATTGAGTATTTTAAAATTTTTTGTCGTTTTCGATCTAATGGTTATAATTAATTTTTTCATTAATCCAAGTAGTCCAATTGATTTAGTCGTCAAACGTGATTGACGATTTACTTTGTCTTCAGAAAACAATTGAGTAGCATCGTGTTGGTCCAGCAAAAAGGAAAGACCCATGTTGCACCTAATATTATTAGGCCAACTATTTAATTAAATGATTTTTTTATATAAATTAATTATTTAAATTAGTTCATTCTATTAAATTTAGAGTGTTTTTCACAAAAATACTAATATATACAAAAACAGTATTAAAAAATTAAGAACACAAATTACAATGTACTAGTATGTTAATAATTGAAATGACAAACGATGGGATAAAAGATTAAAGTAGAAAGGAATCAAGTCCTTTGGAAAAAAAGGACGCAAATGGGAGTTGTTGAATTTTCTGCATTTTTTACCAATAGTTGAGGGGGTTGGGTCCTATTGATGGCGACACAAGGAGGACTAGGGAGCTAATATGTAGGACTTTTGAAGGATAAAGTGAGGAGGTGTTCAAAAATTTCTCGTGGTTATTCAAGTTTGATGTTGAAAGGATAGTCGAAGTCGATGTTAGAATCTAACAGGGCAGTGAGTGCAGGATACAAGCGAGAAAGAAACAAAGCTTCAAAAAAAAAAAAGGGGAAAGCAAAGTAATTGAACTATTTATAGTTATAGATGATAAGAATTTAGAAAGAACTAGTACTTTAGCATTAACAGTGAGGTACAAGAGATGACGCCAATGAAGCGTTGATTGGCTGAAAAGAAAAGTGAAAAAGGTCGTTGTAAGATTATTATTATTATTATTATTATAAGCATATAATTTCCAGCTTTAATTATGCCTGGGGCGGTGGCGGAGTGTGGGAAGAGTTTGGCAAGTTTCCCGAGGAGAGGAAGCCATCATGAAATTGAAGACTTATTATAACGTTGACGTGCATTTTGGCGGACATCAAAGGGTGTGTGGGGGTAGAATTGTTTTTGAAATTTAATTTTGGTCCAAAGTAATCTTTTATGAATAAAATTTATATTTGTAAATTATTATTATTATTATTATTATTATTATAAAAGTGATTATAGAAGAGATGTGGGATATATTTAGTATGAATAAAGAGAAAAGGAAAAAGAAAGGGAATATAAAATGAAAAATGAAGTGTTTCCCTGAAATATTTTAACTTTAAAAAGAAGAAGAAGAAAGTTTAATGTTTTTTAAGATGATAACTTGAACAAATTATCACAATCTTCTCAATTACTGTATGTGTTATATCATTATATGTAATGAAACTAAACATATTGTGATATTGTTCATCAAAATTACTTTTGGATATTATAATTATAAAAAATATATAAATTTTATATTACTTTGTTTCATTTAATTTAGATGCGAGGGCAAAAGAGAGAATAGAATAATTAAGAAAATCAATTCTTATTTATTCGGACACAAAAACAGCTTCAATTATGAGTTTGGATGTAGAATCAATTCTTAAAGTTTGTGACTAAACCAAAACCAAATAGCAGTTAAAAAATTAAGAATTTTGTTTGAGTTCTTCAAAATCACGATTAAACTCTCCAAATATGTTTCTAAACACACAGAACTTCTCTTACTTTTCCTCCAATTTCAAAACTCAACGTCAGATCCTCACCATCTGAGTTTCAAAATTATCAAATAATTATATTACCTTTAATTTTAAACTAGATATTATTTATAATTTTAATACTTCAATTTTAAGATATAACATTTTTACTATTTTAAGTTATTAAAGAAAATAAAAAAAGTATTTATTACATATATTAATTAAAATTCATTTTAAAACATGGTAATTTGAAAGAAAATGCAAGTTGAAATTTTGAAATAAAAAATTCAAAAATAATTAAAATATAAAATACCTCATGATGATTCATATAATTTATAAGTAGACTATAAATCAGAAGGTTTATATTTTTCCCTTTTTTTTCTTTTTTTTTAATGAAATTAAAGTATAATAACTATACTCATAAAAAAAAAACTTTGTGATTTACTCAATGTAAAATAAAAAATAAACGATTTGCTTAATCCAGAAGAACTTGGCCAGAATTTGAGAATTTTTTTGGACTAACCATATATTGGCAACGAATCCAGCATCAAGGAACATTTATGGTCCATGGACCAAATTATCGTGATCTCAAAGAGATTCTCCGATCCAACGCATTGTTTGTCCAAAAATGGGAGAAAAAAAAAGAGCTTAAAACTCCTCTGAATTGTACATTTCAAAACTAAATGCAGTTTGCTATATCTGGGCTCTAATTCAGGATGTAGGCTGAATCGGGCCCGAGAGGCAAAAGGAAGCCCATCGTTGGCAAAAGTCAAAAGCGTTAAATTTTTTGAAATTCGCACTGAAATGTTGAATTCCCACGCAAGAGTGAGCGCCATTTCTTGTGATTTGGATAATTCAAAACGCATCCTGCATTTAATGTTTTCCCATCGAATCTGAAGTTCTGAACGCTCCAAATTGCAGTTCTTTCTTCCTCATTCCCAATTCCTCGCCTTCGCCTCTTTCGCTTTCGGCTTCCACCATTCCCAGGTCTCTCTCTGTTTCTCTCTGTTCCTACGCTTTCTTTTTATGTGGGCGTTGGATGTCACCGATTTGATACTCTTCCATTTACTTCTCTGGGTTGTCACATGTCTTTCGCGTTTCGATATCTCCCTCCCTTATCTATCCTCAAATACGACCGATAAATTTTGTTCATTCATCGTTGAACTTGTTCTTTGGTTTGTTTTTGTCATCCTTTTTCGTACTATTTTTTTCTTCCGTGGAGGAATGAATACTACCTCCTCAATTATCTTTTTTTGTACTTTTATGGTTTTTATTTCTGTTTTACTATTACCAAGAAGTCTTTGCGCTGCTATGACTTGAGCACTTTGTTCCTTTCCCAAAGATCTACTCGTGTTACTAATATTTTTTTAAAAAAAATTTAATTAGACTCGTCAAGTTTTGAAATGTTTTGTATGCTTCGATATGTAGATAAGAAATGGCGGGGAAAGGAGGAAAGGGTCTTCTTGCTGCGAAAACCACAACCGCGAACAAGGACAAAGATAAAGATAAGGATAAGAAGAGGCCCGTTTCCCGTTCATCACGCGCCGGAATCCAGGTAACCCACTACCCTCCCAATGTTTCAGTCTATTTGTGTGGCCATAAATAATAAAATGTTGACGTGGAATTCAAAGTTATTTGCTTTAATTTCTGCTTTTTGCTGATAATGAATTATTTACGTTGTGCTCAAACCCAGATCTAGTTTATGCTTTCCCCAATCCTACGTTTTTTACTTGTCAATCTTTGCCTATGCCTCTGCTTTAAGGAGTATGTATTATATGGGAGAGCAGGGAATAGTGAGTGTGGCCTTTGAAGAATTTGAAGAGCTTACCGATAATTAAGAAAATTTAGTTTGACAATTTCCAAATCCAATTTAATTGGAAAGAAATGATTTATAGTTGAGGAATTTGTTCTAGTATAGTTACTTTCTCGAAGCAGAAAAAAACGGATTGAATATAGGTTGAGATATACTATTTGTCTCTTTAATAAAAGATTTAATTTAGTCATTCTTTTACTTTCTAATAGAATTCAATTGTTTCCCCTCCTCTGTTGTACTTTGCATTTAGAATTGAATGTCAGTTTAATTGTTTAGTAATTCAGATATCAAATTTGGGTGTGATTTAAACATGCTACACACTAATATTTAATTCATAGACCGCTAGATTTAATGTATTCGATAGATAATACGAGAAAGAGTAATCCAATTGAGACTTGTGAGATTCAGAGCAATATTTTTTTTTACTTTTGAACTAGGGGTATCCAATGTAGATTTATAAAAGTCAGAAGAATAGAAGTTTATATAAAGTTATGAAACTCAACATATGAGATAAATTGCAACTGATGTTTGTTAAATCTGGGAAACTTTCTGATTTGGTATTGTTCATGTTTGGGACATTGGCATGTGTGGATTTCAGTTTCCAGTTGGTCGTATTCATAGACAGCTGAAACAAAGGACCCAGGCAAACGGTCGAGTAGGTGCCACAGCTGCTGTTTATTTGGCCTCCATTCTTGAATATCTCACTGCAGAGGTTCTGGAGCTTGCTGGAAATGCAAGCAAAGATCTGAAGGTGAAGAGGATTACACCCAGGCATTTGCAATTGGCTATCAGAGGAGACGAAGAGCTCGACACTCTGATTAAAGGGACCATTGCAGGTGGAGGCGTCATTCCTCACATTCACAAGTCCCTCATCAACAAAACCTCCAAAGAATGAATCAGCACTTTGCTTCTCTTTTCATGTGCCTCTTTGCTCATGCAGGTGTTCTCTTTTATGACTTTTTTCACCGTTGAGTACTAGTGCTAGTGTAGGGTCCCTTAACTGTTTGTTTTTATGACTGAAATGTTAGTATGTATATGGTGTTGTTGGATAATGTTTATTTAACTGTTTTGACTGCTCTGTTACCCGAGTTGAATGCCGTTTAATGGTTTTACAACTGTCCCTTATATTCAGCCATGTGCTTCCAAATTGTTTACGGTTTTGGTCGTCGATTGACCAATTGCGTTACTGATTGTTTGGTTCACTTAGCAACTATATTAATAACTTAGTTATTAAAAGTTATTAATCTGTATATAAAAATATTGAGTTACTTTTTTAAAAAATGGATAAATGTATAATTTGATTTTATCAATAAATTAATTTGTATTTAGGAAGATTTTTCTGTTCTGTTTTAACCGCGAGGCCAAATAAAAGGAATTTTTGCTCACGTGTTTGTCAGAATTTGTCCTTTCCTGCTGAATGTTTATGTAAAGTTTGGTTTGGTAATATTCGTAGGATTTTCCAATATTGGCACCGACATGGAGCTGTTTTTATGAGTTTTAACAAGAATTTAAGATTCATAATTGTGGAAGTTAAAGTAATGAAAATTGGGAGCATTGCTTTCAATGGACATTTTCTGCTAGCTTTAAAGTTCAACATTGGAATGAAAAAGAAATTAGAGGCCCCACTTTAAGTATGATACGAAAGCCAAGACTGACGGGCCAATCCTCTTTAAGCAGGACAGCGACTGAGTGCGCCAACCCACTTTCATCTTAATAATTGGGACATCTATAATTTGGATTATCTTTATATCTTTTGTTATCAAATTTTTTTCATTAAAAATCAACATACGTGAATAGTTTTTTGAAAAGAATCAATTATGTAAGTTGAGTAATTTATACATTTTTGATTAAATTATTCTTTTAGTTTTTATAGTTTTACTTGATTTTTAATTTGATTTCTATTTTTTAAAATTATATAATTAAGTTTTTATAGTTTTACACATTTTTTTTTAGTTTTTATTAATTTTTTTTTCATATTTTATTAAATTTTGCTAACTTGATTGATTATATGTATATTAATACTCTAAATATAAATAATTTATACCAACAGAAAAATAGATAATTAAGTGATATTAATTTATATGTATATGATATATAATGCAATTTATATTAAATAAGTAGGATAAATTAATTTAAGTCATATATATTTTGAATGTTAAGGTGATATGTAATTGGTTATGTCATTAAAATTTTACAAAATGTTAACAAAATTTTAATAAGGACTCAATTATAATTTTTTAAATTATAGAATCAAATTAAAAATTAAATGAAATTATAAAGACAAAAGTTATAATTTAACCAATATTTTCTTATTGGAATAAGAGAACTTAATAATAAGAATATAATGAATGAATCTAAATTTTTGCCCTCTAGTTTCTAAGGTGATAGAATGACCGGCTACAGATTTGAAATTTCAATGTGTTTAGCCCAATAAATATAGTTCAAAACCCAAAACTTTATGTCGTCCTAATTTTCTGCGCTCACTTAGGGATCCAACTTATATGTCCCCACCACAAGGGGTTTCGATATTTTGATTTATTCAATTAGTGTCTAACATCCGTTGAGAGATGCGATGCTTTTGTCCTTCGCTCAACACAAAATTTACAGATAGCTACATAAAGCTTGTAAATGGAACTATCAAACTCAGATTAAATATCGATGGTTGAGCTGAACTGAAGCAAGTGTGTGAAAGAGAAAGCGATAGGGTTTGGGGGTGAGTGATTCCCATGAAGCAGGAAAGGAGGGGAAGAAGGAGACAAGAGTGAGGATGAGAGAGAGGGAAGGAAGGAAGACAAGGATTGGACAGAGTTGAAGGGTTAAGAGAGCAGCATCATGTGGCCTCTGCAACATGGCTTGAACACACACATGCTTCGCTAAGCTTGTGCCCTTTCCGGATGACAAGCGACCCCTCTTCCTCTTTGAGCCTTCTTTGTATTTCAATGGACACAGAGGCACCCCGTCGTTCGGCTGGGGATTAATGGAGGAATGGGCCTGAGGAGTCCCACAATCACAAAAAGGCTGGGCATGGGAGGGGCCCTATCTGCTCATGGCCCCCACCACCAACTCAAACTTTTGCTTCTGGGCATCAAATGATGTGTCAAGTGAATCCACCCAAGTACCTAATCCCATAATTGAGGAAAGGAAGAAAGAAAGAAAGCAGCCCAGGGAGCAACATAGCGCGCCACCCTGAATTATTGGGTTACAGCATGTGTTCCTTCTCATACTTCTTCAGAGCCACTGAGGTTACATTACATGATCAGTTTGCATTATTCCACCCTTCCTTCAACTTCCTTTCTCTCTTTTAATTTATACAAGAAATATTCCACATGTCATAACAGCGAATTGATTTATATATATGTGGGAGAATTGATGATAAGGGCATGTGGGAGAACAGTGAACAATGTCATTTGAAAGCGTGGTTGATGATCATACTGATGCGCCATTTATTGGAGAGTAGGATTATGCGTTAAAGGTAAGGATGACAGGGAGAGTAGGGTCTGGTGAGACACAAGGACCCAGACTCATAATACACCCTTATCCACGTTTATCGTTGCTATTACTATTTTCCAATCCATATCTATATATATATATATATATATAGATATATATATATATATCATAGCCTCGACAATACTAACTTCCTTGCTCTGTGCCCACGTCACTACTAATATAATAAAATCCTTCAAACCGCAAATATCTTCTCATATTTTGGGATGCAAAAATGGTCTCCTTGGGACTACTACTACCATTCGTTTTGTATGAATCTTATAAAAGCGATGATAGTTTGCAATATCTATATCAAAGTCTTTGTTTTACCATACTTTCAAATGCATACTCTTTTTCTTGAAAAAAGTCTTCAATGGATTAAATGAAACGAAAATGGCTATTTATGGAATGACAAAGAAACCAGATGAGTAGGGTGCAGGCATTTGCTGTGGGGGTGTTACAACAAAGGAAAAAACTTATAAATAGTTTTATATGGTATTTAAAAATAATTTTTAATTTTTTTACAATTTATTATTACATAGTTAATTTTTGAAAGACTCTTTTAGACATTTTAATTTGAGCGGAGATGTTGGTAATAAAAATATAAAAAAATAGATATCAGTCTACAACAAATCAAATCCTTCTGTCCCTTCTATTGAGCATCTCAAAGTCCAAAACAGCTGGCACACTACTTCGATCGCCACAATTGTTTACGTGCCATTTTTTTTCTGTCACCTGTATGTGTCATTTAAAAAAATATTTAGTTAAATTTTATTCAATATATTTTTTAAAATATTATATTAAATTTTTATAATGATACATATTATATATTTTTATTTTTTACTTTGAAAAAAATCAATTTTTTAATAATATAAGACTATACTTTTATTCTTAATATAATAATAAGAAAATTTAATTAATGTTAAGTTTTAACATAAAATTATTATTCTATTTTAATATAAAAAACTGTTAAATGATTTAAATATTTTATTTTTAAACTATGAGTTGTACAATATATTAACTTTAACAATAAAAATTAAATACAACTTTTAAAATATAAAATACATTAAACATAATTTAATCAAATCTAAAAAAACAAATATAGTTCACTCCTCTATTAATTGATAACGAAATCGAAGTTTCTCCTGTAAGGGAGAGTCCTTAGAGCACCACAGCCCTTGAATGGCTATGTCCCCACATGTCTGTGTGGGATCCACAACCATCCAAGGGTTGTGGGTGCCTGGCATCTCTCCTTAGCGCGTCCGCCAAGGAGAGAACTTGAGTCCATTGATAACATCAGCTCACACATTACTTGTCACGTTTCGTTCACATCAGTTGTTCAATGAATTAATTTAGCAAAAATGCCAATTTTGTTTTTTTTTTTTGCTTTTAAAACCATCTCCCGTGAATTTTGTTGAGACCTCTACGAATACATTAATAGCCTATTTGATGTAATTTAGAGTTGTTTGACGTGACAAGTTTATAGTTTATAAATTAATTTATAATTTATTTAATTAGATTATAAGTTCATTAAAAGTGCGGTAGCTTATTTTATTAACTTATAGCTTATTCTAATAAGTTACTTTGAGTAGATTATAATTTATAGTTTATTTACTTTTTTTTTCTTTTTACCCTCATTATTTTACAAAAGTATCCATTATACCATTATTTCATATTCATTATACCCTTATATATAAATATATATAAAAATATATTATTCATATATAAAATATAATAAAATATATAAATATATATTTTTAATAAATTATATATAATAATTTAAATTAATTTAATTAAAAACAAAATATATATTTTTAATTATTTTAAAATTAAAAAAATATATGTCATTTTACACTTTTCATTAATACTTCTAATTCAATAAGTTAGGTTATAAGTTATCAGCTATCAACTAAGAGTTATAAACTAAAAATTAACTTATAAGCAATCAATAATTTTGTCAAAAGTGTAGGTTGACTGTGAAAAGTCTATTTACTTTTTCTTTTTAAAAATTTTTTTATAAAACAATATATTTGACCAATTTTTTGTTAAAAATAAAAGTTGATTATAAGTAGTATCAGAAATACTTGTGAAAAAAAATTAAAAAACAAATTAGGTTTTCTTTTTAAAAGAAAAAGAAAAAGTAAAAAAAATAATTTCTTTTAAAAAAACAAATTTCCGTTACTCTAAAACATTAATTACTACTTATTTTCTTTTGTATTTTCACCGAAACTCCTGCTTTCACTCATCTATATATGCCACTATTAATAATTTGACCTTCAAAAGTAGATTTTTAAACAAATTTTAAACAATTTTCAAATATATTGACGTTAATAAAGTTATTAAATGTTTTTGTTAAACATAAGCTGTTTCTATTACTTTTTTTTAATATAGAATTTTACTTTAATAAAAACTTGAGAAAAAAAGAATACTGAACATCCGTAAATGAACTGTGCCAATACTACTAGTTAGATTATGCTAAAATTATGGACAAATAATTATGTGAACATATTGAGTTATTTATAGATAAATTAAATCCAAACATATTCCTATTATGTGCCAATTTTAGAAAATTCTCTAAACCTTGTCCTCCAATAGAAATAGCCAATGCTTGACGTTCCGCCAATTATGTCTGATCGTAATCGTTTCTCGTCTGTTTTGTTTGGTTGATAACAACCAAAAGAAAAACTGAGAGTAAAGAGATTCTCGCGTGTGTCGGAATATTAGGTGAGATCTGAGGCATTGCATGTTTGACAAATTTGAAATTTCCATCCCTTTCAACCACTCTCTGCATATAATAATGCCACCTTTATTTATACTCATTAGAAAGTCATGGTTCGACTTGCCTAGATTTCAGGTTTCAAATTTCTAAATTCCGTCATTAAAAAGGCAAAAAAATGATTAGCCAGAGGAAAGCAAGCTTGCATAGCAACCAAAAGAAGCAACCATAGCATTTTTTTTTTTTTGGATTTCCTCGTATTCCTAATTTCAAAACACCAACTTCCTACGTAGGGACGAGACCCTGTTAGATTGGACGGCGAACGTCGCGAGATCTTGTATGGTTTCGCCGATGAGATCCTTGAATATGAGCCGTTCGATGTCCAACACTACCTCTCCCATCTCAATCGGACATTCTCCCCATCCATTCATGGCGTCCTCCGCTAGGTCCTTCTTCAACACACCGCATATCACTTCGAACAAGTCCTTTGATTCCTCTCTCTCTCTTCGGATCCTCCGAAACTCAGACCAAATCCTCTGCAACAAGGGGGTTTGCCCGGTCCATGAAATCGCCTTCCACGGCGGTAGTTGTCGATTGCGATTCAGGATTTCGTGAATGGTGTCGAAGATGAGTCGTCTTTGCAGCGTGGAAGATTTGGAGGTGTCCTTACCATTGAGATACTGTTGCTTCTCCAGTAACAGGAAAATGTCGCTGTCTTCTGGCAAGTAACTGGAAGCACGCAGGACTTCTGATACATAAACAAAATCGTAATCCTCGGATGTCTCCTCCGATTTGTGTCCTCCCATGGAAAGCATAGCTGCATTCCACATGTCATCCTCTGACTCCGCCGGTGGATCTGTGATGAACAGAGCAATAGCATTAACAATGACAGTGCCAAAACGAAACGGTTCTGATTCTTTACATAGAATTGGGGCACCCAAATATGCTCACACCCGGCTAGTGTATTACGGTCAAATGTCAATCACCCATGTTTCTTATCTTGTACGGTAACACTCATTATTATACTAACTTTTTATTTCATAATGTATTTCTCTGTTTGTTTGTTCTTTAACATAAATTACAAAGACCGGATGCATGTGAATTGGTAGTTTCCAATTAAATTCCTTATTGACTTCTAGTAGGATGACACAACACCACCGCACATTTTGACGTAGTCAATTAACCAACCAGATTCACCCACGTCGGAAGAAAGGAGAAGACTGTACTCGTAGCTTTGTCGTTGTAAAGGGGAAGGAGCTAACAAACTAAGGCCTAGCAAGCCTCTAGAGGCTATGCAGACGTCACCAGAGGAGTTCAACAGCGGGCATACATAATCTAGTAAAGTAACTCTTTTCCTTATTTTAAGAAATCAAAAAATAAATCTAAATACTGAAGTATTAAGTATGGCTGTCACTCACCTTTGTAATCGATGCATCGTTTCATTATTGGGGAAGGGGATGAACACTCGTCCTTGTCAAACGATGGGTCAAGTACCGAGACAGGACTCGGTTGCAACTCGCTCGCTGTTATTTCTGCTATGCTGTGCAGCAACTTGTCACACCTCTCCAGTAGATTCCTCCCTTCCTTGTAATCCTCCAACTTGAATCTCTGCACAGCCCAGATTAACCACCCCAATTTAATTTAAGTCAGCATTTTACCACGAAATGGCGAACACTAATTCGTGAATTTAAGAAATAATAAAGATATTAGTAGTACCTCTGTATCTGTCTGCGAAGACGTACTGATGCTGCTCTCTGAAATGGTGGATGATTCATCCTCTGCTACACCCAACACCTTCTCCTTCTCGTAAATCTCAGCCACCGGTTTTCTCATCCTCGGCGACCGGTTCGTCACTTGCTGCTGGGACACATTCCTTCTGGAACCTGTCTTTGGTGAATGAACTGGAGAGACCCTTCTCTGACAAACATTATCATTCCCCTTCCTCTGCTCCTGTGTGTTCACCAGCCTACTCCGGTTTGGGCTCTTTACACTACTCTCGCTGCGAGTCGGCAAGCTCGAGTTTCTGGCTCTGGTTTGATTTCGCATATTCCGATTCATCTCCGGCCTGTCACGCCTCGGGCTCATGGTGGGATGGGTCTCACTGGCAAGGTTCAGGTTGCCGCGAGCTCGAGGACTCCACCGGAAGCTCGAGGGTTGAGAATCGCCACCGGCCCTTCCAGGTCGATTCCATGAAGACGGAGATCTTGCTGGCTTCATCACGACAATCGGGGACTCGTTGGGAAAGATGCTTCCGTCGAAAACGAAGTTCCTCTGGTTAGTTTGAGATGTGGATTTCTTGGAATGTAGCAGGCCCTTGAGCTGCAGGGCCTCGAGGATATGCTTCAGTGTCTCGAGATCCTTGGATGGCTCATCAATTCCTCTCATCTTCAACCTCTTCTCAATCTCTCCATAGATAGATACAGTATGCTTTGGCTCGGGGAAAAAGTCAGCGGAATCAAAGAAACTCTTCTTTTGTCCTATTCCCCTGGGAGGAGCTTTTGCAGGCTCTGGCTTACCATTTCGTACAGCAAATTCTTTTGGATCTGCCGGTCTGATATTGGATACCCGATTGTCCATAGCTGCTGCATGGTCCCTGGCTACATTGCTGGAAATGTTAGCCTGAGAGTTTAACTGCTGCTGTAACTGCTTTCGCTGAATACTGTTACTGTCAAGGTAACGTTGCTGGAACAGATCTCTGGTAACTCTGGACTCAGAAGCAGATCTTCGGAGCTCAGCATTCTTGACCGGTTCAGGATCCGAATCCGGTAGAGACTCCAGCCCCATGAGCCTGGCTATCACGCTAGTCGATCGACGCTGTTTCTCACTATCACTGTCCGCTGCTTCTGCAGGATTCTCACATCGATTGGCCGATAACATTGTAGAACTTGTTCGGATCTCTCTGGGATGAAGGATGCCTTTGGCGTCCACCACGGCTCTACTGTCCAACGATAGCCTAGGAGCCTCTCTGGCGAACTTCCACGAGGACCTCGTGCCTTCCTTGAATTGAAAAACCGGAAGAGGAAGTGGCATGGTGGCTTGTGCTTCTGGAGCAGGAGATTGGGGCTCCCTGGACGGACTCTGTTTGACGCGGTCAGGGGACGGCGTTGATCTTGGCGGCTGCGTCTCCAGCTCTCTGGATTTCGTGGGAGACCCAACGAAGTTGACTGACTCCGGCGACGAACTTGCCTGCAAGTTGAGGGACAATACAGTAATGGCAAATGGGAAGTAGTTAGAATACGGAGGAATATATATATATATATATATATATATATATATAAAATGAGGAAATAAGAAAGAATGAAGAGGACAGAGTATTACGACGGAGGGAGGGAGTCGTTTGGCGGAGTAGATGCGTTTGCCGGTGAGTATCTGGTGGCGATCGAAGATCTGAAGGAAGCCCGCCATGCAACCCATTTGCTTCTCAATTTGCTTCTCGAGGTTCTGGTCGTGTACTATCCCCGTCGTCATTTCTACCACTTCTCTCCTTGCTTCTCCCTGCGTTCTGTTTTACCCTCGGGGTCGTGAGAAATGTTCAGTGGGAAGCCTCCATTTTCACATTCCCCTGCCCTCTCTTCCTCTGAGACTCCCGCTTTTGTGGTTCTTTAAAAGGGGAAGAAAAGGGTGGGGTGGGCGCAATAAATTAAAGAAGAAGAAGAAGAAGAAGAGGGGGGGGGGGGGGGGGGAGAGTGAGTGAGATTAAATGACAGTTTTACCCCTGAGTTTAACAAAAAATGACGAACGTGTGTGGGGGTGTAATAAATAATTGCACTTGGGGTTGCACAGAAAAGCGCGCGCCCACTCACTTTATACACTTGAACGATTTAGAGTAGTGCAGGCCCTTCTCACTGGAAGGATATAGATAGAGGGTGCGTGAGGAATGGCCACCGACCACCGTGGGCTAGGCTCTCTCTACGTGTCCCCATATTGACTTCCTCGAATTTTGAACCTTTGAACCGGAGTCACCTCCGATACAACACATCCTAGCCCTTCGCTTCTCCACAC
The DNA here is from genome assembly GCA_037074585.1 of Biancaea sappan. Taxonomy (NCBI): domain Eukaryota; kingdom Viridiplantae; phylum Streptophyta; class Magnoliopsida; order Fabales; family Fabaceae; genus Biancaea; species Biancaea sappan. The sequence goes on along the minus strand of CM073496.1, from coordinate 46,276,572 downwards.
TTGGTTGTTCAGGTCAAGTCAACACAACCAAAGCAAAATGCCCTGCAGGGAGTAGTGACCTACTGACCTTAGTATTAGAGCAAGGGCGTATATTTGGATTCCCCTTGTACTTGTAACGGAATACTTCCTTTTTATCTCTTTATTCTTTTACCCTTAGTATTAAAAAAGGCAAAAAAGCGGTGAGGTAAGGGGTAGCAGTGCAGTGCACCGCTTCAGGTTCATGTTCAGGGCGGAGTGGTAAGCACATGGGAAAGAAAGAGAAGCAAGTGTTTGGGGTTAGGGGTTGGAGATTAACCGCTTGCATTGCAGCAATATTGGGACTAGTCACCCACGTACTCACATAATAAGTTCTTAGACCTCGTAATTCATTTTTCTTTTTATCTAAAATAGTTGGCGGGACTTTAACGTGGCTTTAATTTGTGGCATCTCACACCCACCCATGTGTTACTGTTGCCACAGTTAGTATCACATTGTATCACTCCTAATCAAATTTCATATAAATCACTGCCCGAGTTATCTTTTTATTTTATTAGATATATTCATAGTTATATCACGATCACATAGACATTTTGATTTGTAAGGGAAAGAGAGAGAACTAGAAACAAGTCAGGGTGAGTTATTCGCTGCTGTACTATTCACAATTATTAACTGTTCCCCTTATTCATTCGTAGCTACTACCAACATGATAGTGATGGTTAAGCTATGACTATACTTACCAAAATCAATGCAAAAATCTTCCCAATTAATGAAACCTGAACACCAACAAATTTCTATATAATTAAATTGCATCTCTCTTTTTAATTGAAAGTTCACTTTAGAAAAAGGAGATATGTTCATATTCAACCGTGTCTTAAGTAAAATTATTTTCAATAAAAAGTATATGACCAAAAAAAATAAAACTCTTTGATATGTACTGACATTTATTAAAATAAAATCTATTGATCTTAAGAGAAATCAACATTCCGTGTTTGTATAACAAGAGATAATGAACACCTAATACATATAATACATGTTGCAGAAAATAAAAATTATCAACATATTCTTTTGATAAATTTTATTAACTTGCCCAACTTACATTCCCAAATCGGCACCTACTGGTGTCAGATATATGCTTGCTCCTTAAATAACCTCATCTGAATAGTTGTCTCACTTATCTTGCTTGTGTTTCAATTTTCTTCAATCTCCCTCACGTGATCATATGCATGCAACCCCAGAGGATAGTCGATTTTTCAAACGCAATTATATGATATAACAATATCAAAATCAACCCCATCTCTTCAATAACGAAAATCTCCATGCTCAATCAATATTTGTAGATGCTAAATCTTCAATGGAGCACTTCGGATTATGCCTGGTCTGAGTAGGTTCTGCCAAGTGCAAAGCAGGAATTTCATATCCAGTTTTTACCAATCCAAAATGAAAACGATGTTAATATAAAAGGAAAAGAACTATTAAAAACCCGACGCTTCAAATGTTAATAATGACAAAAATGATAATCACATGAAACTCTCTATACATGATTGGCTCGTTCAACTTTAGTGGAATCAATCAACCATATTGTGCACGCACAAAAGGAAAAACATAATCCTCTTTCCTTGTCGCACCAAATTGTTTGGTTGAGTAACACCATGAGACTCAGGGGGCCTCCTATATATTCTAGCTAGTTATTATCAAAATCTACATATATATATATATATATATATATATATATGGGGGTCAAGCTGCAATTATATTCCATGTGGATTGTCATCCATATAAATAGCTCTTTTCTGATTGCTCCATGTGACGCCATACATTAGTCTCTGTACGTACAACCTCCTTTATACTCAACTATATATCCTTTTACAGCTTCACTCTTAATTTCACTTATTGCCTCACTGGTATTGTTATTATTAATTATTATTATTCTTGTCCATGACTGTTGTGAAATTAGAGCACCTACACTTTCTTAATTTCTTTATCACCTTTTCTTTCCCCTTTTTTCTATAATCACATGCGTTTCAGATCTGTATGTTCACTTTTAACTCTTTCATGTCAACAGAAAATCTCATCTGACTACTGAGCTAAACACACTCACTCACACAAATTGCAAAAGTTTATATATTTGATGAAAATATATAAAAATTGAAGCAGCATAGGAATTTCTGGGTGTATGAGAGGTCCCCATCATCCTCAATTTCCCATGTAATGTGTTATACGAATGAGGCAAGAGAGCTCAGTTCATGTTTCATCTCATGTTCTCTCTCACCCACACTCTGTTTCACTTCACACATTCCCTAATTTCCTTATCCCATTGCCTTCTACTTTCACTGCTTCACTATCAATCCTCTCCATCCCATCTTTATGTAAAAAATAATTAGTGCCATTAAATGTCTTACAAGAGCATGCCCTGAAAACTGAAACGAGTGTCGCCACTCGCCATTTTCTGAACTCCACTTGTGGGTTAATAATTATATATATTTATACCTAATATCCCAAGTGATATTTTGAGAGGAAGAAAATGGTAAATGCAGTACAAGATAAAAAGAAATTCAAGAGATATGTGCCTGAACAAATGGATGCCCATATGGCGTAGACAGAGTATTTTGATGGTATATTATTGCAGAAATAAGGTGATTGGCAGAATTGGATGTGGGAATGCTAAATCAATGATGAATGGGGAAATAGGATTCTGATTCCTCTATCTAGGGTTCAGTAATCACTAGTTGGACTTGGACTAGGACCACTTCTTGAAGACTCTGCTATATTCCTATCCCCAATTCACATGGACACTCATTTGTTTCTTTTATAAATACACATACCCTTCATTCCTTGTATTTATTTTATCTTTGGTATCTTTTACCCCAGCATCTCCCATACCCCCATTTTCCATCTCTTTTCGCCTTTTGGTATTCCATTAATTGGCTATGTTACTAAGTAAAGACAGTTAGTTCTCCATTACAACCATTCCAAAAACTCTGCTTACCTAATGTTTTCAGACGAGAGCTATATAATGAGGAATCAATTATGCGGGTGAATTCTTTTGTCCTTTTGAGATTCAACTATATGTAAGTTCAACGTCGTTCGTTATATTAGTATCTGGGTCAAAGAAGAGAATATGCCACATGGCGGGAATTATTATAGGCGAAAGAGTATGAGTCAGGCCATGTTTCTTGTGGATGAAGTAGAAGGGAATATAGAATTGGTAGAGATGTTACATGTGAAGGTGTATTTGGCATATTTTGTCGTCTAGTGGGGAAGGTTATTAATCAATCCTTCTCTTAGTCTTCGCAATTTAATTTCGTTATCTTATCACATTCCTGAATGATGCTTCTCTGGTAATATGTGTATGAGATGTGTGGGATAATCAAGCAAGACCCAATCTGCGTACAAGAGTCAAATTTCAGATTATCCAAAAATAAAAGAACCATGATCCTAACAATCACATGCGTATGCATCTCTCTTCCCTCTTTCTGTCTAAAAGATGCAAATAAAAGAACAAAAGATGATGATAACTGATAAGAAAAAGAAAGAAAAGATACATCTATGCACATGATATGCGGGGGCAATAAATTAGTATGTTTCTCGTGTTACGTTACGTCTTGCTCCTGTCAAATCTACAGCTACAGCCCCATAACTAAGCCACTTGAAGTAATTAATTAATTAAATCCTAATCGATGCCACTGCTATATATTAATTTCACATTAATTAATTGCAACTTTACAATTTCAGTTTAGTCCATGACCTCACTTACTTGGGCGTGTCATACACATACACTGACACACACACCACTAGTATATCCACTTATTAACTGAAGTAAGCTTAACTGAATTACTAGCTGCGGTAAATATTAGATAGGAAAACAAGCTGTAAATTCATGGGCGATTCAAAAATACGAACAATAAAATGTCAATTTTAATAATAATAATTTGATCCCATTAAAAATACACTTAAAATCTGTAAGGACTTGTATGGGTATTTAAAAAAGTAAATTACTAATTTGATGTATAAAAAATTAAATTTATTTCAATTTACTCTTTAAAAAATTGAGTATCTCAATTTATCTTTTTTGTTAAAGTAATTTTTAATAACAAAAAAGATTAAATTAAAATAAATATAATATTTAATAGATAAAATTGAAACACTTGATATTTTAAGATTAAATTAAAAAAATTATAATTTTTTTAGAAAATTAATCAACAATTTACTCCTAATAAAGAATTTAATTTTAAACAACAATGATTTGATTAATTTAACAATTTTTGAAGTGTAGGTATGTTTAGGTATGGTAGAAGAAGTAGTAGAACGGCTTGATTAGTCTAGCAGTGTAGAGTACAGAATAGGTATATAGTATATGCATATCATTCTTGTAGAACAGAATAAGTATAACTGTAAGGGTTGAGTTTAGGGTTAACCCAAAACAAAGATGGAAGATGATTAGGGTTAATTAATTATTGTAAACCAATCTCGGCATCTGTGTTATTCAAGTTTTCCTTCAACGGAAGGCAGTTAATCGGCCAATGGCAATAAATTAGGATCCAGATACTCTGTTTGGATTTTTGCCTGTTCAATTTTTAACAACAGTTTTCACCGTTGTTAAAAACTTTTAGCAACAGTTTAATAACAGTAAAAATCGTTGCTAAAAATAGAACATGTTTGCTTTTTTTCCAAGCAAAAGAGCGCAAATAAAACTACACGTTCTAACACTAGCTGGAGCTTGTTATACCTGTTTGGCTCTTTCTTCTAAGCAAATGGAAGATTAAAAAATGCTTAAAACCCTAATTTAGGATTATATTAATATGCGAGAGAGGAGAAGGATGGATATAGTTTAGTGAAAGCGATGTGAGAAGAAAAGAAAATGACGCATACAGGCATTGGGGGGGATGTTTGAATTATAAAATGGTAAGAGAAGTGCAGCGAAAGGACAAGGAGGCCGAAAGCAAAGGCTTCGATAATACCCACTCTCACATGCCTCCCTCTCTGCTCTGTGCCTAGTTATTGGGGGACTTCATCGGAGCCTGCGAACAACGTGGCCTTCATACTTCGTACCCATACATATTACACTACCTACCACAATCATGTGTTGGTGTTTCCCAGGAATTTTATTCTTTTTTATTCCTAACCCTGCTTTTTTTAAGTTACAGATGCTGTATTGCTGACGATGATGATGCAATAGCCTTGGTTTTATGTCAAGTTCTGGTAAACGAGACACTGAGTATTTTATTTTATTTTGGGTGAACGGAGAAGGTGAAGGGGAAGGCGAGCCATTTTGGGTTTTGTTATATTCAAACTTTGACTGCTGCTGCTATGTGCTGTGTTGATTTGGGGGGTGGGTATGCCCTACAATTAATTATTGCAGGGACTGGGAAGCTTGGTCTTCCAGTTCAGAGATGTCATCAATCATCAATCTTCCATATTAAGTTAGTGGCTTATTGCTGAAAATGACACCAGAATTTCTCTACCCTTTATCAATCCCCATTTCGTTTCCCGTGTCCACAGGGTTGCTTATTATTCAAGCCACCCATAGCAAAGGGTTCTGGATTTCTTTATTTCTTTTTTGTTCAAAAGTTTTTAATTTGGAAAACGTATTTAAAATGGTAATAAAATCTTTGGAAAATGGTAATAAAATCTTCCATCTTAGTATTCAAAGCAGCATCTCTTGTAAATGTGATAAAATTAAGGATTCATTTAGAACTTTTTTACAATGTATATATAACATGTCACCAAGCATTTTCTGAGTTACAGAGGCATCCATCCTGATGCCAGTCAAATGACGGACTGCCTGCTTGTCTGCTTCAGATCAAAGTATGCAGCATCTACATGCTTGGGGATCCTGGGGCCCTTCAAACCATCGATCCCACAACAGGTTCGCAGGTATTCTGTTTTTAGATAAAATGGCTGATTATGCATCACAAGAAGAAAAATATAATACAAAGTGAGGATTTAGGTTATAGAAGTTACTCTGGGCGCAGTGGATCAGGCCTGCTTTCCATGTTCTGGAGTAACCTGCATATACTAAAAGAAAACAATCAACCTAGTAATGTGTCTTGCCACTAGATTAAGCAACTACGAAAGTGCAGCAATATAACCCAGTATTATTATTGATAAAGATGACCGACCCATTATCATCATTTATGTGAAGATGGGGAAATTTATGGGAATTATATGGCTGACTGGCTGAGAATTTGTTGGGCCTGTGGTTTTATGTAGTTTAAGAGAAAGAAATGGGCTTAGAGAAAAGGATAAATTAGCAATAGAAAGAGGTGGTAACTAACTGCTGAGCTGGATAGTTGTGAAGTCTTTAAAAGGGTGGTCTGAGAGGATGGAGGGCATGGAAATATTGGAGTGGCTTTTGGTAGAGAGAGCTAGACCTCTCCAATGTCTGGCATTGTTCTTATTCGGTGTTCTTGCTGAGTGTTTCCTATTTTCATATTAATCCTGTACTGAGTTTATTTCTGTTTGTGTGTTTATAATTCTGTGAGTGCTGTAACACTATCTCTTCCCCACTGGAAGGGATATTTCTTCCTATTTCAATAATATACCAGTATTATTCAGCATTAATCAATGTTTGCGGTCTGTTATCTTAGGAGGGCTCTATCAGAATTTCATATAATTTTGCTTAGAAGTCAAATGGAAGATACATAATAGATTTTTTTTTTCTCTTCTCCTCCTCTTTTTTTTTTTTTCCGTTTTAAAAGGAAACCAAAAAGATGGTTGCTGACATTTCTCAGCACAAGAGAAAAAATCCATAAGATTCTACTTATTTTTCTAAAGCTTTTTTCGTATTAGTTACCATAAATTGTGAGAAGTACATGCATTACGCATGAAAACTGGATTCTTCTACATATTAGAAAGTAAGTGCTGGCTTATGCATTTACAATGCAACCATGCAAGCAGCAATAAGCCTATTTTGAAAATGTCTTCTAAAGCAATTAATTCTTCATATCATCAAAGTATGTCATGCCAAGTAGGAAAAAAGGACAACCATAGGAAAGATCTGAAACTATTAAGTTTGTGATACTTGTTTGATATGGACGTCACCCATAACATTTCCTATCTACTGCCACCATCACAAAGGATCCAAACCAAACATGACTTATTACTCACTTTCTCTGTACTCTTAATAGAATATGGTAAAAATAATGAAACCAACAATTTTACAATACAATCACAGAGAGGTATCAAACATTATGAGTTGTCCTCAATACATTATCAGGAACTGAAGAACATGAAATCTGAAATAAAGAGCCGGTAAGAGTAAGTATCCTAAAAAGAAGATTTCTAGTTTGTAACATCTTTAAGAATCAATGTTAGTTGACTGTTTGTTCCAACTTTCAGCCTATTCACACATGTTAAGAACAGCTATATGTTCAAGTTAAGACGAAGAAATTAATTAGAACAAAATAAACTTATAATTGTACATCATCCATACCCAGGTCCATGCTTGATAACTCTTTTTCTAATCCTGAAAAAAAAAAAAAAAGAGGAGGAAAGAATTTTGGAGACAAGAAATACTTCGCTAAAGCTCCACCAAATATGATAAAAACAGAAACCTTATCAAAATGGGCAGCCAATCTGAACTTCATAGTTATGACCAATAATTTCAGTTCAACAATCTATCTTCATTCAAAGCCAAGCAAATTTGACATCTGTCTGCATCCCGTATATAATGACAGTGTAATCTAAGTCGGAAATTCCTATAAATAACACTTTAATTAAAAGCCAATTCTAGAAACTCTAACACGTTGCCTTATCCTTTCGGAGTAACCTCTTCACCGAAGCTCAGTTCCTACCCCACCCAAATGCTAACTCAATGAACTATAAATGCTTGGGCTTTGAGCATAAGTATCACCATAATTATCAAACTCCGACTTCGGAACAAAAGGAATCTCAGGTTTTCCGTCAGAACCCATAATATTCAGGAAAAGTTGCTTCACACAGACCCAAGAACAACCGAGTTTCAGTATTGACACATCATACATAGTAAACAAGTTTCAATACACAATATTTCAAAATATAAAGTAGATTAAAGTTGGGGAATGAAGAGAAGTAGCTGAAGAAAAAGTTAACCTCAAGAAATTTGGTGTCTGGCTCGAGACGCTTCACTTCCCCGAGAATCCGATGCTTACCTCTTTTTATCAGACACTGCTGTGGCCACTGAAGCAACGGATTCTTCATCGGCGAGGGACGACGCCGTTTCAGACGCCATCACTGGGATTGCAACAGAGGAACACAAGTAGGCTCATCCGGTAACATCATCCTCCATGTTCACCAATAGATCAGAGATTTAACACACAACACATTGGAATATATGGTGCTATGGAATGTGCCTATGGCCGTTTTCTCCACCCAACATCTTTGAGGACCGTATGGGTTTGTCACACTCACATTTGGTACAGTGGGAACGAGGGAATCAAATCTGTTCCTGGCGATTAGCACTGCAGAGGAGCATCCGGGTCTGCATATTACTTATTAGGACTGTCGATTCTACAAGTTGACGAAGCTGATTTTTTATCTTTTTCTTTTAAAAAATTAATTTTTTAAATAAACTTTAATTTTGGATCACCAATCTTATTGATCATGGTCAAGACTCTGAACAGGAGCAAATTTGATCGGTGATGAAAAGGTAGTGAACAAATTATTTAAATTATTCTCTTTAAAAATATTAAACCATTTTTTAAAAATTAAGATATTTTGATAAATGAAAAAATTTATATACAATTATTTATATGATTATTATCAAATTTTTAATTAAAACATGATAAATATATAATTTTTAAAAAATAATAAATTTTTTTATAGGTCAACATTAAATGAATAATTCTTTAAAATATTTTTAAATGTTAACGTATGTTTTATTTTTAACACAAAACTTGATAATAAAAATATAAAAAAATTTATATAAGTATTTTTTTAATAAAATACTTTATTTTCATTTTTTCTTCTTTTTACGAACTAAACATCTATAGGCGCCTACAAAATAGGGGGAAAAACCTCTTTGATTTTTCTGACATGCCTTATACAATTATGAATTATCTTTCACAGTCTTTAGAATTGCACGATGGACGGATGAGATTAAACAATGCGCATATCCAACGACCTGCAAGCCTCAATTCTCTCTCACCTCTCGAGTCTCCTTTTTTTTTTTTAAAAAAATTTTTTTTTCCTGTATTGTCTTTTTTTGCGTTGTCTTCTCGTTTTTTTTTCTTATTGTATCATCTTCTATCTCTCTCTCTCTCTCTAATGGTTCTTTCTACTCTCTCCTTTCTTTCTTGTTCTCGACCTACTCTCTCTCTCCTATCTTGATGTGTGTCTATAAGCTTTCCTTTCTCGACTCACTCTTTGTTTTTCTTTCTTTCGATTCACCCTTTACGTAGTTCTATTCTCGTGTGACTTGTTTTACTATCACTAAAACATAGGTCTTAAGAAGGCTGGTGCAATGTGTTGTGAGTGTGTTGGAGTGAGTGTCTATGCGTCTCAGTTTGATATTGTCTTTTTTTGCGTTGTCTTCTCATTTTTTTTTCTTATTGTATCATCTTCTATCTCTCTCTCTCTCTCTCTCTCTCTCTCTCTCTCTAATGGTTCTTTCTACTCTCTCCTCTCTTTCTCGTTCTCGACCTACTCTCTCTCTCTCTCTGCTATCTTGATGTGTGTCTATAAGCTCTCCCTTCTCGACTCACTCTTTGTTTTTTTTTCTTTTGGTTCACCCTTTACGTAGTTCTATTCTCGTGTGACTTGTTTTACTGCCACTAAAACATAGGTCTTAAGAAGGTTGGTGTCACATCCCAAAAATTGAACATGTGAAAAGATACTACTCATTTGATAAAATTCTCAAACATAAGTTATTTACATATATTCTGTAAGGTTTTACACTCAACCTTAATCATTCATTCCACACTACAGAATTATATTCATCTGATAAGCAAATATAGACGTATGTAATTTGATGTTTTTATCTCATCGCAAGCCTAGGAGACCTATAGAAAGTACAGAGCGTTCCTAGTATCCACATTAATAAGTACTGGTATCCCACCAGACAGAAAGAGAAAATAATTCCAAGGGCTTCTATTCTTCAAACGGATACTCTTCTTCCTTGTTTTCTGTATCTGAAAAGATAATCATAGGGAGTGTGAGTTTATTTAAAAACTCAGTAAGTAAATAACTGTACTATATAAAATATCAAAAGTACAAATACCACATTTACTCATATAATTAATTGTCTTATACATCGAGTAATATGGGACTCTAACCCTTTCAAACTCGTGAATAAGATCTCATAGATATACACCGAGTAGTATGAGACTCTAACCCTTTCAAATTCGTGTATAGGTTTCATAGATATACACTGAGTAGTATGGGACTCTAACCCTTTCAAACTTGTGTATAGGATTTCATCGTTATGCACTGAGTAGTATGAGACTTTAACCCTTTCAAACTCATGTATTAGATCCCGTAGATCTTTACTCATTTATAAGATAGTGAGAATTTATCACATAGTACAATTGCCATGAAATAAAATAATTTCTACATACTCTTATTTCTACCGATCATCATATACTCTCATATGAAAAATTGATTGCTTAATATCCAAATAATATTGTAAATGAGACTTATATTGTACTTTGACTAGTAATATCAAATTAGCTTAGCAAGGTTATTCACTTACCTTGATGTTTGTCCAAGTTTACCTTGTTCCACACTAGAATTTGTGTAGGAAAATTTCCTAGTAAAATATATTACAAGGAAACATAAGAAAGGAAACAAAATCACGAAAATATGCAAAATTTTCTAATTGCTACAGTAACGGTTTTGCTACAGTAACGGTTCGCTACAGTGACGGTTCGCTACAGTAACGTTGACTGCTACAGTAACGTTGACTGCTGACACTACAGTAACTGCTACAGTAACTCGAAAAAATTTTCAGATTTTCCAGTTGTTACAGTAGTTCGAATTTTGCAGAAAATATTTCAAAAATTTCATCTTATAATTCCTTGTTTCTAAACCAAAATTTCATCTCTTCTAACTTACTTAACTCAATCTTAACTCAAAAACTTCCAAAACAACCCAAATCTATGAATTATTATCAAAATTTTCAAGAACCAAAATCTCCTCTGATCTTCTATATAAACTGAAATTTAAGGAAAATAATGAGATTAAAGCTTACCTTTGATCTCTACCAAGCTTTTGAACCGAACAATTATCAAAAACAACACCAAATCTATGGGAGAGTTGAGAGGGAAGGTTGAAGGTTGAGAGAATTGTGAGAGAGTGAATGAAGAAGATGCGGGAGAAAATGAAGCTAGAAGGGAGAGAGAGAGTTAAAATGTGGTGGGTTAGTTGGGTAACCCAATGGGTATCCATAACCCAACATCCAAACTCATCCAATCAATTTACAATAAATGAACTAATTGACCATTCTTAAACCACTTTTTCATGAACTTCACCATTCTTAGAATATATCCCACATGGTGCAAATATTCAGTCCAGTCATTTAACTCAATTTTCATAAATAATATTCAAATTCATAAATAATATTCAAAGAGAACAATTAAATATGAAAATTAAAAATGACCAAAATAAATAACTAAAGTAACGTTGTAAAATTCTAAAATACTCTTAGGCAAATTATATTCCAAAATTAACGGGTATTACAGCTGGTGCAATGTGTTGTGAGTGTGTTGGAGTGAGTGTCTATGCGTCTCAGTTTGATATGGGAAGGAGAGTATATTTTCTCTTTGGTGTGGCTATGTGCTTTGCAAGAAGCAAAAGAAGGGTGGTGTACGTTGGACGGTGAGAGAAAGAAATAGTGAGATGGAGTGGGTGTGAGTGGTGTCGAAAAAGAAAGAGATGCAGTGAAACGTGCTGTGTGAACCACTGTGAAGGGAAGAGATGAGTTGAAGAATGGTTTGTTGCAGAGAGCAAGTGCTGGTTGAGAGCTGAGGGTGAGGGTGAGAGTTTGTGTTAGTGTGTGTGTGTGTGTGTGGAGAGAATAGAGTGAAGTGCTTGAGATTGTAATATCCCAAGAATTTTTATGAATATTTAAAGTCTGATTTGAAGTTTAGTGAAAAATTTAATTATGTGGAAAATTTTCTTTTTGAATTAGTGAAGAAAATGTGGAAATAGAAATTTTTATTTTTAATTTAGGAAATTTTTACAAATTCTCAAGGACATGTGGGGAAGAGAAAGGCATGGCGCCCAGGCGCCAGGTGTGTCGGAAAACCTTAGCTCATTTTCAATCGGCCATAACTTCTTCATACGGACTCCGTTTTGGGCAAACTTTATATCGTTGGAAAGTTCTTTGAGTCTAGTTTCCAATGGTATAAGTTTCATTTAGATATTCATTACCGATTAGGAGTTATGACTTAAGATGTGAGTAAAGGTCGAGAGTAGTGGTAGGAAATTTCTCTATTTCGTAACCCTAATGTTTTTGTCTGGTTACAATAGGAATGGTCAAGGTGCAACGTGGGAGTGCCGAGAGCGTGAAATCCAGGTGAGTGGGTTAATACTTGCTATGATTAAATATCTGTTATTGACTTTTTGCATCATAGTGGAAATATGTTGTATATCCAAGTTTGAAGAGGATGATGTGGAACGATGAGGCATAAACAATTGTGGAACGTGTCTGGTAATGTATATAATTATATTTTCTTATTTTCCCATGAATGGAGGTTATATAATGGATTGTGAATGGCATGTGAACTGAGTTGAATAATTGTTCTATATTATGGGTTATGTTGTATACATGCTATGTTGCTGGAACCACATTTATTATGTTATGGCTTGAATTGTAAATGACTGAGTTGTGTATGTGGCTCAAGATTATGATTGAGGATGTTTTTATATATGATTGTGATTGTGTTTGACTGGAAAGGAAAGGCATGGTGGTGCACCCCATGGAGAAATTTATGTGAAGTTATAAGGGTGGAGATTATAAATGGAGCGATAAGGGTGGATGCGGCAGGGGCCGCGGGCAACGATCCAGAGGTATTCTGGACGACCCGGTTGGTACGGGAAATTTGTGTGAAATTGATTTCACCGATTGTTGTTGTGAACTTTTGAATTATGTTGAAATGTATTTGGTTTATTTGGATATTGTCGTGAAGTACTACGAATAATATCATATCATATGATGATCGATTTACGTATGATTGCTGCATGTTATCATTATGATGTATGATATTTTTTTGTCATAATGTTGTGTTATCTACTCACTGGGCACGTGGTTTGCTCATACCCCTCTTATTGATATTTTTTTTCAGAGTTGACAGCTGAAGGTAAATATCGGAACAAGGAATTATGGATCCTTAGTCCATGATTACCTTTTCATTTGTTCAGGATAAAGGTATAATAGTTAAGTTTTATTCTAAGTTGTATAAATCTAGAAATCTCTGTAATCGGGTAGGTTCATTCACTGATGTAATGTGAGTAATTGTAGTATGTATAAAGAACTCGTTTTGGTTGCATGAAAAAGAATTGTATGATTTTTAAGAAAAAGATAGGCTTACGGAGGTGAAATGAAATTCACTTTCCGTGCCGGTCACGTGCTCAAATTTTGGGACGTGACAAGTTGGTATCAGAGCTTTGGGATTAGGTCTCCTACCGATTACAGAGTAAGGTAACCTTAGTGGGATCTCCTCTATCGTGGTGAACCCGGGCACGACTATAGAGAGATGGCTCCACTGAAGGTCCTGTAGGATGTTTTCATTTCCTTTTCCTCCAAGACTTGTCTTTTCTTATGAATTATGTTTTTAGTTTTAGTTTTAGAGAGTTATGGCTATACTTTTGAACTCGGTAAGGGAAAGGTTATTATTTGTTTTGATTCCGTTGCTGTCGGATCAAATTGTATGTATGGGGCTTTATATGTTAAATTCATGATTGATTTTGTGTGACTGATTTATTTTATCTTTCTTAATTTTATTATTACTATTTTTGGAGTACCATCCCATAAAAGAAACCACTGGCATTAAAAGCAGAAGGATTACATTGCAAAAAAAAAAAAAAAAAAAAACAATTACTCATGCATGAGTAATCTAAAAGCGAGGTGCTCTCGGATTAGGAGGGTTGTACTGTATCATCACCCCTCGACCATTCCTTGGAGCGAGAGACAGAGCAATATCGCGGAGGGTAGTGTAAATCCCATTCATACAATCAACACTTCTTTGTTGTTGATTGCAGAAGCACTGGGTAGACCAATAGAAGAACCTGTCTATTCTTGAAGTCATTTCTGCATGATTGCGTTTAGTTAACTTCTCTAGGTTTTCTATCATCTTTTTCAGATTTTTGACCTCCTGCTCTAGACAGGCGATTTTGTCCTCCGAGGTATGGCCCGTGCTAGTCTCCTCAGCTTCCTCGATCTTCTTCATTTTCTTCTCCTTCTGCTTCTCTGGAGACCCCTCAAAAGGTCTTTTGCCCTTGTCTTTGCCCAGACTTAAGTTTAAGTCGAGCTCTTCTCTCCTGGCATCCACTGTGAGATCAATGTACTTCCTTGTGGCCATGATTTGGAAAATTTAGAAATTTATGTCGAAGTATGAGAAGAGAGGAATGCTGAGAAGTTGTAGGCTTAGAGATGATTACTCTTTGTGGTGTGGTAACTGAGAACGTTGGGATAGTTCTTATAGAGGAAAAATTTGAACTCAGAGACAAAGAAGATATCTCTTCGCCGCACCCTATACGCTTAACCTATGGATTTCTGCAAGCTGGAAGCTAGGAGTCTAGGGTAGGCATGCACACCAACAACGCGTCGCATTAATGGCAAAACCACGAAAGTCAATATTCGGTGGATTTGCGGCCGATTTACACTTGGTTTTTCCATTTCTCTCGTTGGCATTTTCTGAAATTGAAGGAAGTCGACAATGTAGCCATTACAGAGTGTCTTGGATGTTTTCACGATGAACTAAAATGTATTTCTATGCTTTCTTGTATTGTTCTTGAAAGCCTTCAGTTAAGTATAATATACATGATTGATTGAATTATACTGTGATTATATGTATCTAAATACATATGATATGTATGTATGTTATTCATGCATAGAGAGTGAAGGTTATTTGTTATGGCCAGGAATAATATGTAATGATTCTACATACATTCAGAGAATGAGAAGTCTGAAATTTAAAAGAACTTGAATAGATGAAAATATATATAGATAATGATGTATCTCTATGTTTATACATATATACATATATGCTCGTAGAGGCAAGTGAAAGGTAAAATTTTTCTCTCACTTTATGGAACGCTTGATGTGTAGATGTGAGAAGTTTTTATTTTAATATGTATGTTTGAAAATGTGTAAGCTTAGGGCAAAGCCACGGATTAGAAACCTAGATAAGGCTAGTATGAAGCTACCCGTTCATGGAGTAATATCTCGATTTAGAATTATTGGATAAGACAAATACAGAGTTAAGAAGCCATAAATTGAAGCGGCGATTAGTTTAATAATTTGAGCAAGAGTCAAAAGTTAGCCGAAATTTTTGAGGAAATCTTTTGTATTAGATTATATTTTGTTATTTTCTGGCATGCTTATCTGAGACCGTTGGCATTGCGTCGGATAAGGTCTGTAGGTCATCTTTAGAGTATGATGTAAAGGTTTTGTAGCCCTAAATTTCGTCTATATATAATGGATGCCCCATTACGCTGCTCACTACACTAAAAGTTTATATCTATAAGCTTTCTAGCATCAAACTTCTCCTTCTGTACAACCTTTATAGCTCAGAAAAATATGACCGGCAATAAATCTTTCAATTTAAATTTTGAGGCTGGCAAGGTAGAGCTGGATCTAAATCTTAGCCTGGAGAATTATAAGAATAAGAGATCCATGGAAGAGTCACCAGAGGCTAAGAAAAGAAAAAGGGATGTAGTAGAGTTAGAGGATGTTAGCACAGCAACATCTTCTAATAATGAGCTTGCGCTTATGAGACAAAAGATGGAGGACTTGGAAAGACTGATAAACCGCCACTTTGAGGACCAGGGGAGATTGATAAATCGTCTCTTTACAGAACAAGAGAAGCTTTTGAACCGTCATTTTAGGGAATTGGCGAATAGAGTTGATAGACATTCGATGTTTGCAACTCAAAATTTTCGTGACCAACAAGCGAGATGTATTGACTGTATGAATGGAGTGACTTCTGCACTTCGCCAAATTTCCCAGACGTTTCCTCCAGAAACTCTTTCTAGGCTGCAACGATTAACTTCCTCCTTAAGGTCTGAAGCACCTTCTTCTTCTAGACCTGGAGCATCTTCTGCATTTCAAAAGCCTCCTCGTTCTTAATTTATCTTTTCTTTTGTTTGTACCTAAAGCTGATGTTTGATCTAATGTTTAAGTATTAAAATTATCTGTTTTGTAAATCAAGTTCAGCTTGTTGCCTGTAACTTATGTATTAGAAATAAAAATATGTTGAACTTGTTATATTTTGTACTTGATTGTGAAAATTCTAAGAGAGAGAATGAGATATAAACAAAATATTGGCATTTGCTTCAATCTTGAGGTAAGTTTTGAATTCGGAGGACCGAATTCTTTTAAGGGGGGAAGAATGTAATATCCCAAGAATTTTTATGAATATTTAAAGTCTGATTTGAAGTTTAGTGAAAAATTTAATTATGTGGAAAATTTTCTTTTTGAATTAGTGAAGAAAATGTGGAAATAGAAATTTTTATTTTTAATTTAGGAAATTTTTACAAATTCTCAAGGACATGTGGGGAAGAGAAAGGCATGGCGCCCAGGCGCCAGGTGTGTCGGAAAACCTTAGCTCATTTTCAATCGGCCATAACTTCTTCATACGGACTCCGTTTTGGGCAAACTTTATATCGTTGGAAAGTTCTTTGAGTCTAGTTTCCAATGGTATAAGTTTCATTTAGATATTCATTACCGATTAGGAGTTATGACTTAAGATGTGAGTAAAGGTCGAGAGTAGTGGTAGGAAATTTCTCTATTTCGTAACCCTAATGTTTTTGTCTGGTTACAATAGGAATGGTCAAGGTGCAACGTGGGAGTGCCGAGAGCGTGAAATCCAGGTGAGTGGGTTAATACTTGCTATGATTAAATATCTGTTATTGACTTTTTGCATCATAGTGGAAATATGTTGTATATCCAAGTTTGAAGAGGATGATGTGGAACGATGAGGCATAAACAATTGTGGAACGTGTCTGGTAATGTATATAATTATATTTTCTTATTTTCCCATGAATGGAGGTTATATAATGGATTGTGAATGGCATGTGAACTGAGTTGAATAATTGTTCTATATTATGGGTTATGTTGTATACATGCTATGTTGCTGGAACCACATTTATTATGTTATGGCTTGAATTGTAAATGACTGAGTTGTGTATGTGGCTCAAGATTATGATTGAGGATGTTTTTATATATGATTGTGATTGTGTTTGACTGGAAAGGAAAGGCATGGTGGTGCACCCCATGGAGAAATTTATGTGAAGTTATAAGGGTGGAGATTATAAATGGAGCGATAAGGGTGGATGCGGCAGGGGCCGCGGGCAACGATCCAGAGGTATTCTGGACGACCCGGTTGGTACGGGAAATTTGTGTGAAATTGATTTCACCGATTGTTGTTGTGAACTTTTGAATTATGTTGAAATGTATTTGGTTTATTTGGATATTGTCGTGAAGTACTACGAATAATATCATATCATATGATGATCGATTTACGTATGATTGCTGCATGTTATCATTATGATGTATGATATTTTTTTGTCATAATGTTGTGTTATCTACTCACTGGGCACGTGGTTTGCTCATACCCCTCTTATTGATATTTTTTTTCAGAGTTGACAGCTGAAGGTAAATATCGGAACAAGGAATTATGGATCCTTAGTCCATGATTACCTTTTCATTTGTTCAGGATAAAGGTATAATAGTTAAGTTTTATTCTAAGTTGTATAAATCTAGAAATCTCTGTAATCGGGTAGGTTCATTCACTGATGTAATGTGAGTAATTGTAGTATGTATAAAGAACTCGTTTTGGTTGCATGAAAAAGAATTGTATGATTTTTAAGAAAAAGATAGGCTTACGGAGGTGAAATGAAATTCACTTTCCGTGCTGGTCACGTGCTCAAATTTTGGGACGTGACAGAGATGGTGATGCTATGGCATGAAGGAAGAGAAAAGTATTGGCAACATGAGTGTTTGGTGTGGAGGCTAAGGGAAGAGGATGTGGTGTGTGATCTAAGATTTCAAGAGGGAGATCAAAGAGGTGTTCTTCAAGCTCTCTATGTTGTTTGGATGTTGACTGAGAGGTGTAAAGGGATTGAGTCACTGAGTGTGTGTTGTGTAGTCTAGAGAGGATGCTCGAGGGAGAGTAGTGCCTATGGAAAAAAATCTGAAGGGCGAGCTTGACCAGCAATGAGGATAACAAATATTCTTGGAAGGCTCATTGAAAAAAAAACCCATAAAAGCGATTTTATTAAAACGTCTCAGACGATCAGGGCTATTAGATTGCATCGATCCAATGACCCACATATTCCACACACTATTTAATCTCTTCTATCTATCATGTAAATTCAACAACTGTGGACAGCTAAACACTCTGCTTAACTTCTGTCGTTAAGCAAAGGAGCGCTATGCCACCATCCATAACCATATAACATATGTGACACTAAGTTTGCCAAAATCATTTATTTGTTTCACTTAATTTTTGGTAAATAATAATTGAAAGTTGAAACCAAATCCAAGCAAGGGCTTTTGCCTTGACATTCAGACATTGAGAGGATTAGCCCATTTGGGAGTTGAGAGGACCAAGGACCAAGATTTTTATATCATAACCCAAGGAAGTGTTTTGTAGTTCTTATTTCGCTCACTCTTGTTTAATGTGGGTTTGGAAAAAGTTGGACAGTGATTTATTTTTAGAAGTGATTTGGGTAAATCAAAGTTCATACAAGCAAGATTTTTGTTTATAAACCATTATTAAAAAGGTTATTTTGAAAATAGATTTTGTTTAAGAATTTATATTATTTTATTTTATTTATATGTATAATTTAATTTTACTAATTTCCAAAGTAAATATATTTACATAATTAGAATTGTTTATACTTTATAATCTCTATATTAATAAAATAAATTTGGAAATATACCAATGTATTTATATAATCTCATTTTTTAAATAATAATTATATATAATATTAATTTTAATATTATTATTAATCATTTCTAGATGTATAATTATCACAAAAGATATAAATTCTATATTATTTTATTTTATTTATCTTTATTATTTAATTTAACTCATTTATAAATATATGTTCTGTTAATTTTTTTTAACTATTAGGATTAATATTTGATTTAAAATATGCATATATGATCTTTTAAATAGAAGTGCATGGTCTAATAATTTAATTTTCAATTAAAGTTGATGACTGAAATAAAAAAATACAAACATAACAGTGAAGTATCTTCCTCTTTCTTCATTTTTTTTATCTTTCTCCTCCAAGCTTATTGAGGGTGAAAAGAGAGAAGAGAGTTTTGAGTTAACGTACTAAGTTGGGTGAACACAAAAACAAGTTCAAATAAATTTAAGGCAAAAGTTTAAATAACAAGATGATTTTTTTTTTCATACACCACATATCCAAACAACAAATTTAAGAACACAAACTTAAGTTTTGCAACAAATTTTCAGACAAATACTCGTCCCACTTCCTCCAACATCATAATAGCTCGTGTTATGTAACTCTTCAAATGGACAAGTTTGACTCTTTTATTTTGTTAGCATTTTATTTAATCAAATTGAATTGTCTAATCAAAATTAACAAATGAAACCTATGTAAAGTTTACTTAATCAGACAATTCTATGTAGTTAAATAAAATATTAGCTAAGCAGAAAATTCATGTGTACATTGGACCCAATCCAAGGCTAACACTAAGATCGTTTTCATTTCCGGTGCTTCTGTTAACCTTCCACAAATGCAGGTTGAAGAGAATGGGGAAACTTTTCGTAATTATAGTATTATTTGACGTTTTCATGTGTAGCATTTTTTTAAGAATTTAAAACTTAAAACAAAGGTGCGTCCATCTAGTATTTAGATTCTCGCTGGTATTCCACCTCCGTTTAGATTCAGCGCTTTTTCTTAAATTTACTATTCTACAAGACAACTGATGTAAATCCATCGCATCGCTTTTACAATCAGCTTTTATATCTCCAAATGTGAGGATGGGACGCCATTTATGGTTGATTTTTAAGCTATCATGTGCATTAATATCAAAGAAAAAAAGTTGGATTACTTTTAAAATTAAAAATTATACTAATATGAATGCTAAAGTAATTGAGGCATCTGTGCTTATATGTGAATATTCGATTACCTTATTTGGATTTTTATCTTCGTGTATTGATGAATTATTTATTACGTAAATCCTGTAAATGAGCGTCAGTTCATTAAAACTACAGCACAACGAAATTGAAATCTAATCATTTCTTGTATAGACATTCTCTCTCTTCCCCCCATCCTGAATTTAGTGTTTACAAAATATTCAATTCAATAGTTACATGATTCCAAATACCTAAACATATTACTATATTTTTTCGATAAAAAAATATTATTTCTCTTTAACGTTTATTTTAATTTTTATTTATGTTTTTAAATTATTTTTTGTTTGATTATGTCTTTTAACGTTTTAATTTTTATTATATATATTTTAAAATGATAAAAATACTTTTCACCTCTTTTTTTTTTCTCTCTTCTCACTCAAACACAAACTCTCGTTGGAGAAGACGTCGAAACTCTCATTAGAGAAGCAAAAAAATTAGATCTTACCACCATTTGCTATTTTTCCTCCACCATCGCGTCCCTCTTCTCTCCAACATTCTTTCCCCCCTCTTTCTCTTTGGTTCACACACTCTCTTTGTCTCTTCGATGAGGTTTCAAGCAAAGAAATTTTTTGAGTTTGAGAGAGAGAGAGAGAGAGAGAGAGAGAGAGAGAGAGAGAGAGAGAGAGAGAGAGAGAGAGAGAGAGAGAGAGAGAGAGAACTAGAGAGAAAGAAAAGGAAAAGAATGTTAGAGGGAAGAGAGACACGATGGTGGAAGAAAAAGAACGAATGGTTGTGAAATCTAATGTTTTTTGCTTCTCCGACAAGAGTTTTGACGTCTTTTTCGACGGGGTCTGTGTTTGAGTGAGAAGAGAAAGAGAAAAAAGAGAGATAAAATGTATTTTCGTCATTTTGAAGCATATATGATAAAAATTGAAAAATTAGAAGTATAATCGGGCCAAAAAAAACCTCATGGACATAAATGAAAGTCGGAGTAAACGTTAGGGGCATATAATACTCTTTTATCTATTTCCTCTTGAATGTGTAAAAATTGTTACTATGCTATATAAAATAAAATAGAAAAAAAGTTAAATTACTATTTATATCTTGTAATTTAATTAGCTTACAAATCAACTTGTCTCATGTTTTTTAATTAATTACTTCGTAATTACCATCTTCAATTTTTATGATTAATTTTAATCACCAAAAGAAATTAGAATGATGAATAATTTTATTATTGAAAGCATATTTTATTATATTGTACACAATTTCATACGTCATTTAAAGTTGTTACTGGAACAAAATCAACTTAATGAAGCTGAGATTGTCCATTTAATGCATGCAACTATATTGAATAGTATAGTTAGACAAATCACAAGGATATTGTATGACACTTTTAAGTCACATGAAGTCAAAATAATTTTGGGACTAACCATCGGTATATAAACAGTAATTAATCCAAATAAAAATACCATTTTTTTCCCCATAGGCAGTTTGTGGTTTGTGAATATGTTTACACGTAGAGCAGAAAAGATTAATTATTAGTTAATTAAGCGTTTCCTAGGATGGGCTCCAATGTGTTGACTAGACATAAACGACAGAATGTAATATGAATATGATTCAGTCATTCCGATTGGGCCTCCTCAAGGGAAGGTGGTTCCAAAGTGGGCCACTCATTTTTTTCAAAAGCGGATGGGTCCGTTTCAGGACTGGCAGTCTCGAGCCTCTCTCCGTCGCCCCACAGCGCATAAGCTACCTCCCCATGAACAGCATCGTCCCCAATTTGAAGCTCCTTTTCCGACAGCCGGAGAGGAAGCACCATCCGAACCACCAAACACACAATGGTGGTGGTGGTGACGTTGAGCCCTAACACGAACACGATCCCCACCACCTGCACCCCCATTTGCCGGAGGCCCACCATGGCTCGCCTACTCTGAAGCCCATAAGCAAGGCCCGTATAGTGCTCCCAATCCTCCACCTGGTAGAACAGCCGGCACAGCTTCGGATCCGCGAAGAACCCCGTCAGAATGCCACCTAAGCAACCCGCCACCGCGTGCGTGTGGAATACTGCCATCGTGTCGTCCACCATTTTCAACAGTCTTATTTGCTTGTGCAGTACCATCATTGTGTACCACGGTATGCTCCCCGACATTACCCCCATTAATATCGCTGCCCAACTTTGCACCACTCCTTCACAAATTCAATTGTACATCACAACAAAATTAAAACAATACTGAATTAATTCTATATATACATACATATATACACACGCGCGCGCACACACACACACACATATATATATATAGGGTAAAAATATATTTGTCATCTCAAGAGTTTTATCAAATTTAAAATTTGGTCTCTATACTATTGAAACTTCAATTTTGATTCTTATACTTTCAAAACTATCAAAAATTGGTCCCCACTGTTAATAATAATTAATCAACTGTTACTTTAGGTACATGTGGCGCTTACTAGACATCTCATTTAACATTTAATCCCATGTCAGTGGCGAAATCAAACTGAAGCCATACACCTGCCACCCTAAACCCTTAAAAAAAAAAAAGAATTTGCTGATTGGGAGAATAACGTAGCAAATGATTGGGTTTAATTTGGTTGTTGATGTGAAATTAAATGATGAATGAGATGTTTCAGTCAGCACCACTTATGAAAGTTTATAAACAGGACAAAAATTAAAATTTTAAAAGCGTGGACGTCAAATTCAAGATTTGGTAAAAGAATAAGGACGAAAAGTACATTTTTTACGTTATGTAAAATTAAGATGTATTTGATTAGAATATATACCGGCAGCGGGGGTGATGCAAACCAAGCCAGTGATCATGCCCTGAGTGGCGCCAATGACAGAAGGCTTCCCGAAGAATAGGATGTCAAGGAGAAGCCAGGTGAGCAAGCTCATGGCGGTGCACGCGTGGGTGTTAAGAACGGCGAGGGATGCATCTATACTCACTGTGTATGGATCTCCACCGTTGAATCCTGTCCACCCCATCCACAGAAGTCCCGCCCCAGCCAGCATTAGAAGTATGTTGTTCGGAGGAAACCTCTCCCTATCTTTGCTTGCCCTTGGCCCCACCTACAAATTAACGTACCTACACCACATTAAACCATACCCATATATATATATATATATATATATATATTCATGTCATATATAGTTATGTATATACCCAGAAGGCTGCAGTGAAACCAGCAACCCCAGAAGAGAGGTGAATAACGAAGCCTCCAGAGTAATCAATGAGGCCCATCTTGAATAACCATCCATTGGGGGACCATATGCTAAAGGCACAGATGGTGTAGGAGAAGGTGACCCAGAGAGGGACAAACAGCATCCACGCACAAAAGTTGGTTCTGCCAAGCAAGGCCCCGGCAATGAGGATCAAGGTGATGGCAGCGAAGACGAACTGAAAGTAAATCATGGTGGCGTTGGGCAACATTCCCGAGAAGGCTTGGCGGAAAAGGAAATTTTGGCCTAACGAAATGTATGGACGCCCCAGGAATGGGAGCATGCGATCACCGAATGACATCGAATAAGCCCACCCAACCCAACAAAACAGTACGGCCGCAAATGCGTAGAGCGCCATGAAGGCCGAGTTCACTGCCCATTTCTTCTTCACTATGCTTCCGTACAGGATGACGAGACCCGGCACGCTTTGCAGGCCCACCAGAGTCGCCGCCGTCAACTGCCATGCGTTGTCCCCCTTGCTCATCCATTCTGGGCTTGCCGGGCTGAACTGCAAGTTTTCCTGTAGATCCATATATTCGGGTCGGGATATGGAGGTTTCCTATCAGGATTTCAATTCCAGAAGAAGCACGGGAGGCATTAAACATATTATATATGGGTGTGTCATGTGTGATTGTCACCACCCTGTACTTGGGGAGTTTCTGAGTAATGCCTGTAACACTACGGAGATGCACCGCTTGTCATTTTGCTAAGAATATGACGGGAGATGACGAAAATGCCATGATGGTTTCATGATGTTGGGAAGGGCAGAATTGGAAATCGGGATGGACAAGGTGAATCTGTTGGAGGGATGGCTTTTGCATGTCCGCTTGAGGGCGGAGAATCTTAAGGGATGAATCCTAATTAGAACACTGGAATCCCCGCCAATTCTATTGTATTTTAAGAATCTTTTGATGGAACGAAAGAGTTCTGACATCGGAGGCAATCTTAAAATTAGTATTAATATATTTAACATGCAACATGTTCTTGTAAACTGGAGGCCATCCAATAGGTTCTGAATGAATCACCAAGTCGTATAGGTTAACATCAATCACGTACATCAATGCACATGATATATGCGGGGGCAATAAACTAATTAATATGATTCTCGTGTTACGTCTACAGCTAGAGCCCTATAACTAAGCCACTTGAAGTAATTAATTAATTAAATCCTAATCAATACTACTGATACATATTAATTTCACATTAATTAATTGCAGGTTTACAGTTTCAGTTTAGTCCTTCACTTAGGGATTTTTTTACTGCCGTAGCAATTATTGATTTAAATTCTTGAAATATCTCATATTTAAATTAAATTACGGATGTAACTTAATTTTACTGTAGCTGTGAAAACGCACTTACGAAATGCGAATTAGTGACACACAAAACGCACCTCGTAAGTGCGTTTTAATGTCGGCAACGGAGTTGACAAAAAACGCACTTGTGAGGTGCGCTTTTTAACTAAGTTCGCACTTCACAAATGCATGTTTATTGTGCACGCACTTCCTAAGTGCATATTTAATAGGCTAGTTCCCCTTCTATTAAAATTCATCACTAGACTGAAGGCAAGACAATTTTTCAAACTTGAGGAAGAAGAAGAAAAAGAAGAAGGTAAGTTTTTTATTAGAATGTTTTTAGTTTAAAATAATTATTTAATATTTTAGAATGTTTTTTGTTTAGCTTTAAGAATTTTAGGTTTGATACTTGTATAATTAATTTATAAATTTTTTTCTAGTACATGCTTGATATGTCATGACTTTTTTATAATTTCTTTAATTTTTTGAATTTTTGCATTAATATATATGATGTATTATTTTCTTTTGACTCATTGGTTTTTTTTGGTTATTTCTATGAATTGCTTCAATAATTTTATAATTAATTTATGAATTATTTATCTTTTAAGTTTTATATTTTTTATAATGTAATTTATGGTGTTTATTTTTTATTTACGTAATAGTTAGTTGTAAATTGTATTCTAGTCCTTAGTTTTATAATTATAATAATTTATTTTTATAATGAATGTAATTTATGAATTTTTATTCTGGTTATTGATTTAGTTAGTTATAAAATTGTATTATATTGTCATCTATTGTTAAGACTTTTGTATGTTTTTTATTTGTCAATCTTTTTGTGGATTTTGTCCATAGTTTTATAATTAAGTTATGATTTTTTATTTTTCTTAGTTTAATATTTTGTTAATCATGTAATTTAGAAATTTTTATTCTGCTTAATAGATTTAGTTAGTTGTAAATTATATTGTAAATTTTTATTATATTGTCATCTATTCTTATTAAGAATGTTAATTTTTTTTATTTTTCAATTTTGTTAGATTTTGTCCTTAGTTGTATAAATAATTTATGATTTTTAATTTTCTTATTATTTTATCCTTAATTTTTTTATTTTTGTTTCATAATTTATTTATGAATTTTTTTCAATTTTTGTTAGTTATTTTTTTATAATAATAATTGTAATTGATTAATTTTTATTCTTCTTAGAATGAGTCGAAGTGGGGCATTTTTTGTTCGTATTTACTCTAATGGGACTATATTAAGTGGTGGTTCTAATGGTGTATCAGTTGGAGCCGATAACATTGTGATGGTGAAAATTCAACGCAATATTTCTTTAGAAGGTTTCAGACAAATAATCCACAGTAAAATGAGGCTAAGAGAACATGAGAAGATATCCCGCTTACTATATAAATATCCTATACAAATGACGCCACTTATGTTCGGACAGCTCGAATTAAACGATGATGATGATGTAGAAGTGATGATTGATTGTCACCTACAATTGGGGAGGACGTTGACAAGTATGGAGGTCTATACAGATATTGAGGTGACTGAAATTCAGTTAAATCCCAACATTCCCGATTTAAATGAGCATACTACATGGGATGAGGACAGCGGACCATCTACACAGTTTCATGTGTCACCAGGTGAACAAATTCATCTCATAGAGGATGATGATATAGGCATTCCACCACCTGACCCACCTTATGATATTCTGGATAAGGTAGACCTCGATGACATAGAAGATGTTGAGGAGGACGATGTTGCCGAACCAGAGCTTGAAGAGTTTGGAGGAAGCATACAAGAATTAATGGGTGGAGATGTTGAGGTTGGGCTAGTTGAGCCTATCACATTCTATGCACCACCCGAATACATGAGACAAGCAAATATAGCCTCAACAGATGACAGACGACGGAGGCAATTTGGACCTCGTTGTAGAGTTTTGCTAGAAAATAGATATTGCGACTGTGGAGAGTTTCAGGCTCTTCGATTTCCTTGCGCACATGCCGTTGCAGCCTGCTTAAGTGTCCATCTTGATTGCACAAATTTCATAGACCAAATGTATAGCCTTGAGACGATATCAGCTGCATATTGGAGTCTTTTTTTGCCCAGTTGGTGGGGAGAAATATTGGCCACATATTCCAGGACCGACCTTTGTACCTGACCCCAAAGATGTCCGAAAAATAGGAAGACCAAAGTCTAAACGTTTCAAGAATGAAATGGATTGGAAAGAATCAGGTGAGCCAGCAAGGTGTGAAGTCTGTCGAGAAGCAGGGCGTCCAAACTGGCACCGTTTTGAGGACCTAGCACTCAGTGATATTTTTGTGTATTACAAGCTAATTGTATCTTATGAATGAGTGCTTATTTTTGTTTAAGCAAATGCAGTCCACTAATTTAACTTATATAACAAATAACGTCATAATAAGGTTAAATTATAAAAAAATTGTAAATTATTAATTTTCATTTCAATTATGTCACAAGAACGTTGTAACAAATTCATATTATAAATAACGTTCAAAAATTATGTTTCAATTATGTATAATAACGGTATAATTATGTTATATTATAAATGACGGTGTAACGTATTAAATTATATTTCAATTACTTATAACAACGGTATAATTACGTTATATTATATATGCTATTAAATAATGCGATTAACACCAAACCAAATAATTAGAAAAGAATGTTACATTCTGGATATGTCAAAAAACAAAAGTGAACGAAAGTAAAGTTGTATACATATTTAGTAACACTACAAGTAGTGGCTCCCAGTACCACATCGAGTTGGCCTCCAATCTCTTTGTGGTCGATCACGTGCAGGAGGAGGATCATCACCCTGGTCTTCCTGTTGCTCTTCATCTTGGTTGCCCTCCTCATCGGATTCCTGACGATGAGTGAAGCCTACCTGAATCTGGGCTGAAAGAGGTGACTAGAACTGTGAAAATCCATATGATCCTGAACAGTGGCGGAGCCACGTTTTACTGAGGGGGTGCATCTGAAATTTCAAAAGCTTCATGTACAAATTTATACTTTAGTCCTAAATTTTAGACTTTTTTTAAATTTTATCCCTTACAATATTTTAAAATTTATATTTTGCCCCCCTGACCATGGGGTCCTAGATCCGCCACTGATCCTAAACCCGGCCATAAGCCAAACCCAAGATCCACAGACGGGGCTTGTGTATGTTGTGGCGTCATCATACTCTGTGCAAACCAATCATAAATGGACCCCTCAGTACAAGGTGCCATGCTGTAAGTAGATGACCCCTCACCTGTAGGGATAGTCGGCATCGGTGGCATAGTGAACATAGAGGGTCCTTCATCAGTGGGAATAATCGGCATAGGTGGCATAGTGAACGTAGATGGTCCCTCATCGGTGGGGATAGCCGACATAGGTGGCATAGTGAACGCAAATAGTCCTTCATCGGTCAAGACACAGGGGACTGAAGCAGCTGGAGGGGGTACGCTGACCTCATATGCAGATGGTCATCGACGCACAGATCTTCGAGTGCGTGTATAGCCTCCGGGTCGCCGATGGTCTCGTCTAGTCTCTCCTCCGGGCACCTCTACAAAGGGTGTCTGAGGTGCTACGTGAACAGGAGGATCAAGTTGCAACAAATGTTCGTCACCTAATGCACGCAACATATCCGCGCTAAACCTCCCAATGTCTCCCAAAAGAGGCGACTGAAGGGTCTGACTAGATTGCAGAGTCGCAAGGTAGATGGACTGGTACCCAAATGACTGTTGCATAATTATAAATCATAATAATGAGAACAAATAACATTGCAGAGAAGTAGACAGTTTAATTCTGCTTAATAAATAAAAACTTACACTCGCCAAACTTGTAGCCAAGACCATGTCATGTATTCTAAATTCCTATGCAGTGGTGCTTCGAGCGGTTGTGAAAGGACGACCCTCTGTCTTCGTGCCTGCCACCGGACGATGTATTCATGTTGTTCAGTCTGCTAATTGACGTCCATCTTCCCCGTCAACTGTTGTGTGTGCTGCCAGTCATTGTTCGTAGGAATCGATGGGATGGGTTGATCTAGACCGAACTGTCGCAGACATCGGTCGGGCTGGTGCCACTCAATGATGTGAAAGCATACTAAGGGAACGACTGCCTGCCAAATGTCAGAACCATTGTAGTAGTAATCTGGTATCGGGTTCTCACATACTTCCTGCGCATAAGGTTGCCACACAAACTGCCACAGATAATTGTAGTAACATGGTTAAGCGACAATTATTAAAATAATGCAGAAGTCACTGTTACAAGTTTTAAACTCACATCACGTTCTTTCAAACGGTCAAATGTCTCGCGATATTATATAAGCAAATGCAGCGGGTGCTCACTCAGTCCTTTGAAATCGCTCCATCTACGTAAACGTTGAAACGTAACATGTTACATTAAATTAAACATTAGTTGATTAAAATAAATATATCATGACAAATACGTACCTGAAACTCAAAGGCGGATGACTGGGGTATTGAGCCTCTTCCTCATCAGGGACCAATCATCGCACATGTCGATCTCGAATGCGGGGCTGGATCAATGGGAGTCAATCCCATGCCCAAGCATGGAGAAGGTGCACACAGCTAGGAAACTCCTTCTTGTCCACGTCAGTAGCTCCACATGACTCTCGATAAAGGTGTGTTAGCACAGCAGAGCCCCAACTGTACTGGCTAGCAAACTGGAGGTCACGGAGCAGATACATGAGGTGCACAAACATGCTTGACTTATCACTCATCAGCATTCCCCCAATTAATTTCAGAATATACACTTGAGCATGCTGCTGCAACTGCTCCTCTGTGGCATTCAGGGGTATCTCACTAAAGTGGTTACCAAGGTAACGATATGCGCCCTCCTCTAATGGCTTTTGCAGGAGGAACGACGCCGAGCAGCTCTTGACATTGATCAGCCCAAATATAATTGGTTTGCCCAACCACGGGCAAATCGTCTATAGGAAGATCTGTCTGGATGGCCACATCTTGTAAGGTAATGGTACACTCACCAACTGGCAAGTGAAACGTGTGTGTCTCAGGCCTCCATCGCTCCACAAGAGCAGAGATTAGACCATAGTCAACTTCAAAATTACCCATTCTGGCTGCTCCATAAAATCTTGCCTGCTGAATATAAGGGACAATAGGCAACGACGGGTAAAAGGAACTTCGCATATACTGTAGTAACGGCACACTTTCGTGAATATACGATTTTCCTGTCACCACAATGTTAATCAACTTAATATTATTGTAGTAATAAAAAACTAAATAAACGAATTAATTCATACACACTTACCCCGTCCCATACAACTTCAGAAACATATTTATCTTACATATATAGAACAGACGGATTCTCAGGACCAGGTTTAGGCGGCACTAAATTTCGAGCGTTTTAGTCCATTTCACTTCTATTATGAAAAAACACATAAATAATATTTAGATGGAAGAAACCTAAACCTCGAACTGAGAAAACAGACATTATAATTTTTTAGTTTTTATATGTTATATGCCAAAAAAAAAACAAAAATAAGAAAACAAATATTCATTACTGTTCATCAAAGAACGAATCACTTAATGTTATTAATAGAAAAACAAACTAACATAATTACGTCAAAATTTTAATATATTTTTAATGAAAAATAGTAAATTCACATTTTTAATTTCTCAACATTAAATAATTTATCTTTAAAATATTTTGATTACAAAAATTTAATTATGAACACTTCAAGAATTTTATTTACGTGTTATTCTTTCAAAAAATAAAATGAACTTGATTTTAAATTAAATAACGAATAGAAAAGTTATAAATTTTTCTATAAACATTTATAATTTTTTTTTATTTTGTTGACCACCAAATGATTTAAGTCCTGGAATCTAACCAAAATCCCAAATTTTTTAACAAACCAAATAACTAAAATCCTACTGTAAAAAAAAAAATAGATCACCAAATAAACTACTGGGACCCATATCAGAAAAATAAAAGAACCAATTGGGACTAACAAATATTAGACAAAAAAAAAACTATTGGGACCCATATCAGAAAACAAAAAATGAACCAATTGGGACCTACAAGATATATTAGGAAAAAAAAAATTGAAATCACCATCTAATAACCAAAACAAGTACAAAAGTCACCTTTTTCTTCTGAAGTGCGTTCTTTGTTACAAGTGATGATCGAAAACTAGCAATGGATGGAGATCACGAGACGCCGACGACTGTGTGAAAATGGGGGAGGGGACCACGCGAGGAAGAAGACGAAGCGGTTCTGGCCATGAACGCACTTCTGAAGTGCGTTCTCTGTTGCAATACACATGTAAGAGATGCAAACTTCACAAGGTCGCATATCTCGAGTACGTTCTCCATGTGGTCGCACTTCCCAAGTACGTTCTTATTTAATGCTGGCAGAACTCGCACTTATTGAGTATGTACTACGTATCACTCTTCAAATACGTTTTCAATTGTACAATAAATTTGATACAGATCCAAAATTCAATTTGAAAATAAGTTAGTTACGGAATTTAAAATGAAAATATAGATACAAAGGTCAAAAAATCTTCACTGAGGCGTGTCATACACTGACACACTGACATATATCCACTGATTAAATGAAGTAAGCTTAACTGACTTACTACTGTAGCTGCGGTCAAGATTGGATAGAAAAGAAGACGTAAATTCATAGACTGCATAAAATTACGACCAATAAAATGTCAATTTTAATAATAATCTGATTCGACTAAAAAAAAAACGAAAAAGGCTATAAGTACTTGTATGGGTATTAAAAAAAGAGTAAATGATTAATATAATTTGGTCTTACATGATTGAAATTATTTTAATCTGATTCTAAAGAATCAAGTATTTCAATTTAGTTCATAAAAATTATATTTATCTAAATTTAATTTATTTATTTGTCTAATTAAGTAATTTTTAATAAATATTTTAAAATTTAGCAACGAAAATAAATAAATAAATTAAGATAAATATAATATTTGATTGACTAAATTAAGACACTATTTTTTAAAAAATTAAATTAAAAAAATTATAATGTTTTAGAGACTTAAATCAATAATTTACTCTAAAAATAAAGAATGTAATTTTAAACAACAATGATTTGATTAATCTAACAATTATTGAAGTGTAGCTATGTTTACGTACGGTGGAAGAAGTAGTAGAATCGGCTTGATTAGTCTAGCAGTGTAGAGCATCATTCTTGTAGAACAGAATAGATATAACTACGCGGGTTGAGTTTAGGATAAACCTAGGTGTCAAAATTGATTCAAAACAATTTATCTAATTCAACTCACTCATTCTTTAACACAGGTTATAAATGAGTTTGGTTACAATTTGACTCATTTATTATGGGTTAAAAGTAAGTTGACTAATGGTTAATTACTTAGGGTGTGTTTGGGAGCCCGGTGAATTAAACGTAGTTGGAGAAAATTAGGTTTGGTTGAACGTGGTTGGAGAAAACTAGGTTTGGATAAACGTGATTTATGTTTGGGAGACATTTAGGTAAACATGGTTTGGAGCAGAAAAACGTGGTTTAGTATAGAAGCATGATGTTTGGATGTTAGTGTGCAAACGTGATTTGAGATGTGTAATTACCAGAAAGGGCATGAATTTTTTATTTAATTTTTTGATGTAATATTATTATTTATTGTCATTTATTTAAAAGGAAACTTACTTTTTTATTTATTTGTCTAATATTACAAATTAATCACTAATAAATTATTTTTGTTAATAAATTAATTTTTTATTTTGCAATTACTAATTAAAAATTTAATTAATTACTAATTATCGACAATAATTTTAAGATCTCTAATTAAATTGTAAAACATTTTTCTTCTCTATTAAATTAATTTTATCTCAATTAAATTAATGAAAACAAGTTTATAATAATTTGATGAAAATAAGATTCTCATTAATTTGGTAATTAAATTAATTAAAATAAAATATGATTTTCAATGTTATTTAAAAAATTAGGAAAATCAAACAAACAAAAAAGAATTTAATTGCATAAAAATAAATCAAACAAACTTTTTAATTTATTCAGTTAGGTCCTAGATTAAAATTTTTCTTTTGTCTTTCGCTTAATTTAAGATCATATTTAATTTCATCTAGATCCCTAGTTCTAGAATATATTTTGTTTTGAATTTAAATCGACCTATGTAAACTTTTTAATATATTCAGTTAGGTCCTTGATCAAAATTTTTATTTTGTCTTTCACTTAATTTAAGATCATATTTAACTTCATCTAAGTCCCTAGTTTCAGAATATATTTTATTTTTAATTTAAATCAACTCCTATAAACTTTTTATTTTATGCATTTTAGTCCCTGTCAAAAATTTTTCTTTTATTATTTACTTGATTTGATCTCATATTTCATTTCATCTAGGTTCCTAGATTAATAATATATTTTTTTCATAAATTAAATCAACCATAGTAAACTTTTTAATGTTTACAGTTTAGTCCCTGTAGCTTACTGTCAGATTTTTTTACTGGTTTTTCTCTTCTTTTCTTCTTGTTCTAGCACCTAGAATTTATTTTAACTATATTGAAGATTCAATATATCATTTCAGACCAAAATCATGAAAGAAAATGAATCAAAAATCAAGTTTTAAAATTGAAAAGCTCAATTTCACGTGAAGTGTCCAAACTAGAAACATGTACTCTGTTTTAGAGCAGTAAAACAGAGTATATATTTCTGGTTTGGACACTTTTATTGTAGCTCAGACACGTGCAAGGACAACAAATAGGTTTGCATACACACAAGAGAGGCTGGGGTAAAATTGAGAGCCTGTTTTGAATATTTTGCTAACCACGTTGAATTGTCGGAGAAGCAGCAAATAGCCATGGTGAAGCTATCGTGGTTTACAAGGATAGGTTTCACCAAACCCACGGTTGAGTGTGGAATCTCCCAAACAACACCAAATCTTGCAAACGTGGTTGGGAGCAATAGTGAACGTGAGTAAGAAAAAACGAACGTGCTCCCAAACAAGCACTTAATCTATTTATACACAAACCAAAAGTTATAACATTATTAGAGGTTATAACACAAAAGCATTCAAACTATATCAAATCATTGCAGTAATTCTTAACTTTTGTACACCCAAAGCCAATTATTTGACTAATGGCAATAGACGCCATAGCATTTGTGTTTGCGTTATTCGAGTTTTCCTTCAACGGAAGGCAATTATTTGACTAACGGCAATAGACTTCATATTCCAATATAAGCTGGATCTTGTTATACCTATCTGACTCCTTCTTCTAAGCAAATGGAGGAATAAAAAAACGATAAAACCCTAAATTGGGATAATGTCAATATGAGAAAGGGGAAAAATGGACAGAGTTTAGTGAAAGCGAAGTGAGAAGAAAAGAAAATGATGAATATAGACATTGTAGGAATGTTTGAAGGCAAAAATTGTCTTTTTTTTTTTTAAATTTTAAGTTTTAAGTTTTTATTAACTTTGTCTCATTTTTTTATTTTAATTTTATTTCTAAAATTAACATTATTAATATAGTTGATAAAAAAAATTAGAGTAAAATTCATTGTATAAACTTTTTTTGTTTTTTGAATTTAGGGTTTAAGTTTTCGATTTTGGGTTTTGGGTGAACGGCGAAGATGAAGGGAAAGGCTAGCGATTTTCGATTTTATTGTATTCAAACTTTGACTGCTGCAGTGTGCTGTGTTGATTTGGTGGGTGGGTATGCCCTACAAGTAATTATTGCAAGGACTGGGAAGGTTGGTCTTCTAGTTAGGGATGTCATTAATCATCAATCTTCCATCTTAAGTCAGTGGCTTGCTGCTGAAAATGACACCAAAATACCCTTTATCAAACCCCATTTCATTTCCCGTGTCCACGGGGTTGCTTGCTTATTTAAGCCAGCTATTGCAAAAAGGTTTTGGATTTCTTTATTTCTTTTTTGTTCAAAGTTTTTAATTTGAAAAATGTAACCATAAAGAAGAGTTAAAATGATGATATCTTTCTTGCTTTAAGATTTCTTAATTAGTTGACATTTAGTTTGGTCAAATAGAATTGTCCAATCAAGTAAGGTTTATATGAGTTTTACCTATCAATGTCAATTGGACAGTTTTACTTGACCAAATAGAAGATCCAGATTCTTCTTTTTTCATCCCAAAAAAAAAAGTTAATTGTTTAAATGAATTATTAGGTAATATGTATCACCAAAACTCACCCAATATCAAATGCTAAGAAATGGACATATCTTACTTCTTTTTTTCTTTTTGTAGAAAAGTAAAATTCATTAAAAGACAATAACAGAGAGATAGAGTTTGCAGTTTGGTCCTCCTGCAATCTGATTATAGATTAGGTGCGTAGCTAGCCAAATAACAGAGACAGGAAAAACATAAACAGATGTTGGTCCACAATAGCTTAGATACACATAAGAGGTAAAGATAAACTCAGACGCAAAAATAAAAGGAGCACAGAAAACAAAGTAAGAAATAGAGGCAACAATAGTTGAAGGAGGTAGCCTCATTTTCTTGCATGTCATTCAGAAAGTAGTTTTTGCATAGTCTGGGACTGTGCTGTAAGTGGTGAGGGGGAGTTTATGAAGTCTTCCTTCCTTTGTCAGTTGGTTCGCACAAGTATTATTGGCTCTATTCACATGACAGAGTCTGCTACTAGAGAAAGTAGAAAGTAGGGACATGCAATTCATAATTAGAGAGTGGAGAGGGTGAGTGAGAACATTTTTGTTATTGATTAAGTTGATTGTTGTTATGGAATCTGATTCTATTTCAAACTTGGAGAAATTGTGAAACATAGCTAATTTGAGTCCTAGAAAAATAGCCCATAATTCAACTTATATAATGCTACCATTACATATGAACATTGCAAAACCAATACACCAATGGTCATTATGGATGCATCTTCCAGCTCCCAAGAGAGTTGCACATTGAACCATCCACATTTAGTTTCATTCAAGAGTTAGAGTTTTTTTTTTTTTTTCCAATTTTGGGAATTATTATTGCTTCTTTTGTTTTTTGGGGGGAGGGGTTTTTGGATGATCGTAGGTAGTCCAAAATTCAATTGCTTGCCAGCTTTGCTATTGACTCTGGCTGGAAAGGCTGGTTTCTGAAAAGTTTATGGTTTCTGAATTTCCAAATAGTTGATATAGCAAAGAGGAAGAGGGTGCTCTAATAAATATTGTAAGAAGTTTTTCAGTGGTTTTTTGCATTTTGCTCTAGCCAGGGGAGTAGGTCACCATTGAAGAAGTTTGGTGGGTAAGGAAAGGTCATCCAGATTCTTTTTACTTCATGACAGTCCCTAAGAATGTGTAGAATGGTTTCTTCAGAAGAGTTGCAAAGGGGACAAACTGGGGAGTGAAGGATTTTTAGCTGGGAGAGTTTGGTAGCAGTTGGAATTCCATTAAGGTAGCATTTCCATATAAATTTTTTTTTCCCTTGGGTGACTGAGAGTCTTCCAAATCCATTTTAGGTTGACGTTTCTAGGCTTATTATTTAGCAAGTAGTTGTAAGCAAAATTGATTGTAAAGTTGCCTTCCGGGGATTGGTTCCAATAAGGTAAGTCCTTCGCAGTGGTTGTTATTTGGAAGAGCCATGGCGAATATTTTATAATGAAGTTTCGTAGGGAGGACAAAGGGAAGTCTAGTTAGGTTCCAATAAATTGTTCTATTGATTGTGGTGATTATAAAGGAAACCTTATAATTATCATGTGAATTAGGAATGGGGCCGTATATTTGTTGTCTAAGAAGTGGGCTGTTTATCCAAGGATCATGCCATAGACTTGTGGAAAGACCGCTCCTTATTATGAAGCTGGTGCGATTTTCATAGATGTTGGAGTCTCAAAATAATTCTGTTTTAGTGTAGGATGCGTTTTTCTTCTTATTATAACGAGTTGTGTTTTTATGTTTGTGGAGAAAGAATCATAACCAAAGTTCATGAGAATCGGTTTTTAGTTCCCATTTAAGTTTTGCCATGTAGCTTGATTAAGCAAGTCGAATTTTATACCTAGCCCACCTATATCTTACTTCTTAGTTCCTAGAAAGGCCAGCCATATTTACGGGTTGCAAGATTATTACTATCTTAATATCATTTTCATTTTCTAACAGCATCTTCACTCGCTTGCATTCAAGTTTAATGATGACAACCACTTTTAAACTTTTCCTCATGCCGTCAAAATGTTACCTTCAGGTTGACTCTTGCATGCACATACCACTGGGATGCGTCCTCAATCCTCAGTTGGCTTCTAACTATTGGCAACATAAGCACAAATAATGACACTTCTCAATTTAATGCGGGGAATGAATGTGATTTACAAAGTCAGTATTCAAAGCAGCATCTCTTGTGATGTAATAAAATTAACGATTCATATAGAGCTTTTTTACAATGTATATATAACATGTCATCAAGCATTTTCTGGGTTACAGAGTCTATGTTATGCAGTAACATAAGGCATCCATCCTAATGCCACACAAGTCAAATGACGGACTGCTTCAGATCAAAGTATCCAGCATCTACATGCTTGGGGATCCTGAGGCCCTTCAAACCATCGATCCCACAGCAGGTTCGCAGGTCCATGTATTCTGTTTTCAGAGAAAATTGCTGATTATGCATCACAAGAAGAAAAATAGAATACAAAGTGAGGATTTAGGTTATAGAAGCTACTCTGGGAGTAGTGGATCAGGCCTGCTTTCCATGTTTTGGAGTAGCCTGCAATATGTCAAGACACAGCATAAGCCTTGTAATCATATTGTATCTTAAATTATTGTCATGCTAAAAATCCTCAGCCAGAAATTTACGAGTTATAAAGGTCTATCAACCAGAAATTTACTACTTGTATGGGCAAAGACGAAAGGAATTTCTTTGGTTTCAGATGATAATAATTTAGAGAACTCTAAATCCCTCTAAGAACTATTCTCAGATTTCTGTTATTTCTTCTTTGAGAGATAAAAATCTGTTCAGCACTTACTCCTTGCATATGGTTGACACGTTTTCTGTTTTTTCAAGCTCTTCCAGCTCTTCCTGGATAGAAATCAAGAAGAAAAACGTAAAAATAAGGATTTTCCAACGCAGAAAATGACGCACAAGCGGGAAATGACTTTATGCAACAGTGAAGTGTAGGCATATACTAAAAGAAAAACAGTCAACCTAGTAAAATGTCTTGCCACTAGATTAAGCAACTAGAAAAGTGCAGCTATATGATCCATTATCATCATCTATGTGAAGATGGGGAAATTTATGGGAACTACATGGCTAAGAATTTCATATAATTTTGCTTAAAAGTCAAATGGAAGATACATAATAGATTTTTTTTTTTCCTTCTCCTCCATTTTTTTTTCCATTTTAAAAGGAAACCAAAAAGATGGTTGCTGACATTTCTCAGCAGAAGAGAAAAAATCCATAAGATTCTACTTATTTTTCAAGAAGTTTTTTCCGTGTTAGTTACCATAAATTGTGAGGAGATACATGCATTACGCATTGAAACTGGATTCTTCTACACATTAGAAAGCTAGTGCTGGTTTATACATTTACAATAATGCAACTATGCAAGTAGCAATAAACCTATTTTGAAGGTATCTTCTAGAGCAATTAATTCTTCATATCATCAAAATATGTCATGCCAAGTAGGAAAAAAAAGACCACCATAGAAAAGATCTGAAACTATTAAGTTTGTGATAGTTGTTCGATATGGATGTCATCCATAACATTTCCTATCTACTGCTACCATCACAAAGGATACAAACCAAACATTAATTATCACTCACCTTCTCTGTACTCTTCTAATAAAATGCATGACTACGAATGTAGAATATGGTAAAAATAACGAGACCAACAATTTTACATTAATTCACAGAGAGGCATCGAACATTGTGAGTTGTCCTCAATACACTATCAGGAACTGAGGAACTTGAAATCTGAAATAAAGAGCCGGTAAGAGAATTCCTTGACATTTAAAAGTATCCTAAAAAGAAGATTTCTAAGAGCCCTGTCATGCTGATGACAAAGAAAATTTAAAATTTAAAACAAATTAGAAGGATTTGTTAGAACTGACAAATTAAATGCCTATATCCTCATTCGAGGGAAAATGAGGTCCAGTGCTTGTCTTTAAGGACAAGCACCCATGTCTCAAGAAACACTGTGTTTGTTTCAACTTTCAGCCTATTCACACAGGTTATGAACAGCTATATGTTCAAGCCAAGACGTAGAAAATAAAAACAAAAAACTTTTATAATTGTACATCATCCAGACCCAGGTCCATGTTTGATAAGTCTTTTTTCTAATCCTGACAAAATAGAGGACGAAGGAATTGTGGCGACAATAAATGCTTTGCTAAAGCTCCGACTTACATGATAAAAACAGAAACCTTATCAAAATGGGCAGCCAATCTGAACTTCATAGTTACACGCTGATGACAAATAATTTCCGTTCAACAATCTGTCTTCATCCACATCCAAGCAAATTTGATCCCGTATATAATGACAGTGTAGTCTAAGTCGGAAATTCGTATAAATTATACTTTAATTGGAAGCCAATTTTTCAAACTCTAACACTGCCTTTTCTTTTCGGAGTAACCTCTTCGCCGAAGTTTTAAGTCTTACCCCACCCAAATACTAACCCAATGAACTATAAATGCTTGGGCTTCGACCATAAGTATCACCATAATTATCAAACTCTAACTTCGGAACAAAAGGAATCTATGGTTTTCAGTCAGAACCCGTATATTCAGGAAAATTTGCTTCACACAGACCCAAGAACAACCAAGTTTCAGTATCGGCACATCATATGTAGCAAACAAGTTTCAATACACAAATAGGATTGCAAATGCAAGCATTTTAAAATTTGAAGTAGATTAAATTTGGGGAATGAAGAGAAGTATCTCAAGAAGAAAAGTTAACCTCAAGAAATTTGGTGTCTTGCTCGAGACGCTTCACTTCCGCGAGAATCCGATGCTTGCCTCTTTTATCAGACACTGCTGTTGCCACTGAAGCAACGACTTCTTCATCGGCGGGGGACGACGCTGTTTCAGACGCCATCACTGGGACTGCAACAAAGGAACCCAAGTAGGCTCATCCAGTAACATCTCCCTCCTATAGATCTGAGATTAAACACAAGCACTCGCCATTGAACACAGATTCTGTAAAGTTTGAATCTCCCTCGAATTCTCTTCCGCTCCCACACACAATGGAAAAAGAGGGGAAAGCAAAAAACAACTTCTTTAGTCTCTATTACTACTAACCCTGCTTTCTATTCTTCGAAAGCCGTTTTTCTTTGTACGAAAATGCAAGCCTTTCCTTAATCCTCTTAACGTCTGCGCTCCTCAGGCACCCTTTTATATATTTATTTCCTTTTGCATTAAATGTAATTAATTATATTGGAAATTGGAATATATGGTGTTATGGGATGTGCCTATATCCTTCTTCTCCGCCCAACCTCTCTAAGGACCGTTTGGGAAAAGAATGTGAGTTTATCCATTCCATGGACACCGGCCAAAAAAAAAAAAAAAAAGAGAAAAACCTCTTTGATTTTTCTTATATGCCTTATGCAATTATGAGTTATCTTTCACTGTTGAAAGAAAATTCCAAACTGACATATATATATATATATATTTCTTTGTGTCATATATACAAGAACTTAACTTTACAACTATAACATTTCTGGCACCACATTTGGCAAAAGCATTTATTTGTGTCACTTTATTTTTGGTAAATAATAGTTGCAACCAAATCCAAGCAAGGATTTCGAAGGTGGCGTCTTCGTGAAGGTACCGTTTTTGCCTTGAGATTGAGAGATTTGAGAGTTGAGAGGACCAAGGACCCACGACTTTCATATCATAACCGAAGGAAGTGTGGTGCATTTCTAATTATTTCCCTCACTCCCGTCTCTTTCCACTTCCATCAACATCACATTTTCTGTGTTTTGCAGCTCTCAATATGGACCCAGTCCAATGCTAACACTAACATCGTTTTCATTTATGGTGCTCCTTCAAGTTGAAGAAAATGGGGAGACTTTTCGTTGGACAATTATTTGACGTTTTCACGTATAGCATTTTTTCAGGAATTTAAAACTTAAAACAAGTGTGCATGGCTCAACATGCTTTCTTCTTAGTTTGGATTCACCACCCTCTCTCATATTTACTATTTTACATGACAATTGATGTATGTAATGACATAGTTTTTCACAATCAACATTTATCTCAAAATCTGAGGTTAAGTTTATCCTATAAGAGGGTGATGACGTCATTTATGGTTGATTTTTAAACTATTGTGTGTATTAATATCACAGTCAAGTTTGGATTATTTTATGAATTTAAAATTATATAAACATAAATGCTGTAGTAATTGAAGCAGTTGTTTGAACTTATACGTGAATATTCAATTACCTTATTTAGGATTTTATCTTAATCTATTGACGAATTTTTATTTATCATATAAGACTTGTGAATGAGCTCTTTATAATTAATAGGAGATCATTCAATTTTCGATACAGAGACCTTTAAATCTAGTCATATATATCTTTGCACAG
Organism: Biancaea sappan; assembly: GCA_037074585.1. NCBI lineage: Eukaryota > Viridiplantae > Streptophyta > Magnoliopsida > Fabales > Fabaceae > Biancaea > Biancaea sappan. Next base: position 46,235,320 of record CM073496.1, on the reverse strand, counting down.
ACATACTCTTTCTCTTATCGTGTAATAAGTGTTTCAAAAAAAAAAAATCAATATAGTTACATGATTCCAAATACTTAAACATCTTATTATTTTTATTTTTTATTTTGTTTCGCACATGTTTTCTCCATAGCAATTTTGTTCGAGGTTTGTTTAATTTCCACTGGCATTTTTTTATGATGAATTTTAACTTTATCTTGGAAACAACCTGGTTTCATGGGTGTCTAAGAAACAAACTGTGGTCTCAAGAAGCAAAGCTGAGGCAGAATACAGGCTTTAGCTCTAGTTGTGGCTGAAATCACTTGATTAAAATCTTTGTTGAGTGACATGAAGATCAGAATTAGCAGAGAACCAACAATGGTGTATTGTGATAATTTTTCCACTGTACTCATGTCTGCAAACCCAGTGCTGATCCATTCCAAGACCAAGCATATGTTGAACTCGATTTGTACTCAGAGAAAAAGTTCAGAAAGGTGAAATTGTTGTTTGCCATATTTCTTCTGGTGAACAAACTGCAGATGTTTTCACTAAAGCATTTCAAAGAAGTAGATTCAAACTCAGAATTTGTAATTTGTAACTCTACAAGATCTGAGTTTGAGGAGGGATGTAAGGGAATATAGTTATTATTAGTCCTATTAATCACTCTTGATTAGTTAGCAATTAGTTTAAGCTCATGCTTCTCTTGTGATCTATTTAAATTTTAAACCTGTATGTCCTCATTGGTTTTATCAATCTCAAGCTATTCATTTGATTCTTTTCTCATCCTCACCTTACAATTCTTGTCCCTGAATCGTTTGAAGAACAAAGTTATTTTATTTTTTAGAACAAGTTATTTTATTTTTAAAAATTAAATTAAATTATTCTTTTTTTAATTTCAAACTCAACTCACTTTTAATATATTTTCTATTATTAAATTTAATTTCAACAAATTATTTTTAAAAAATAGCATAATTTTTTTCTATTATACTAAGAATAGAGTTATAGTCTTATGTTAAAATTGAATATTAATTTAATTGTATTGTTATTTTGTTACATTAAGAATAAAAATGCAGTTTTATATTATAAAAAATCAACTTTTAAAAAACAAATTAAAATATTTACATTATTTATCAAAAGATTAAAAACTAATTTTAGTATTTAAAATAAAAATATCTTATATAATATAACTTAACTCGGCTAATTGTTTTTTTTCCTTTTTCATTTCGTTCCCATCATTTTCTTATTTTGAATAAACTAACTGAGGCCGCAGACTTACTGTTACCATCTCACAAGATAATCCCAGAAACTTCGGTGAATTGAACTTTTTCTGATTTTGACGCGGGAACCACTGAGAATTTAATTGAATTTGGTATTTTGTCAAGAGAGGGTCGACATGACTTTTTTTTGGGTCAAAAGTGGAAATTATATTATAATAAGTTCAGTACATAAGCATGAAAGCACGGTTTGAATAAGACATTACACGCCACATAAAGAAACTCTTATCCTAATTCTTGCATGAAGATAGAGTTAATAAAAAAAGGGACTTCCAAAAAGATTTTTTGAGGCTGTTGGTAGAGCCTTGCTCTTTTTGTCAAAATATCTACACATCTATTGCAGCTTTTGTGGATTTTACTGAGCTTGTATCGTTCTAGTGAAGATAGTAGAAATCTACAATTTGAAATTAGAATAGATAAGGGGTGAACATTGTTTTCATTATGAAGTAAATCAAGAAGGATCTGACTATTAATTTTGATTTCCAACTGTTTTAATTCAAATGTTATTGCCAAGGATAATCCATAGTACATGGCCCATGTTTCTACTAGAAGCATTGAACCCCTCCCCACGAATTTTGAGGTCCCTACTGTCCAAGCACCTTTGTCATCTCTAATAACTCCTGTAGCAGCTATTAAACCATTTTTTTTACAGAACCATTAATGTTAAGTTTATGCTAGTCAGTATATGGTTTTATCCATGAGGTTAAAGTGTTATGAGAATCTATGTTTAGTGATATGGGATTCTGATGAATAACTAAGGCTTGTGTCCAGAATTCCACTGCTTTGAACATGGTCTACTTGATGAAAAGGGGCAGAGGAGGTATTTAAGATTTGAAGATTGAATCATTTCTCTTGAGCCAAATTCCCCTAAGGAAATTAAAAAAAAATAGTATTCCAAGGGATGAGATAATGCCTTTTCTCCCTATCTGTAAAGTTTTTGACAATCCAAATTTCAAAATTTTGAGAAAAGAAATCTTGTTAATTGATTTTTAAGTTGGTTTATATAATTTTGACTTGGTCGCAGTCTCTCAGCATGTTTAGATGGGGTTCACATTCTGTATTGCAAAGAGGACAAAGACTATTGTTAACTATGTTTAGTTTATGAAGTTTCTTATTTGTTGGGAGACTTTTTAAGAAATTTTGCCAGAGGAACATTTGTTCTTTCGGATGGCAGTTTGTTTTCTAGATCCAATTAAGGTTTTTGTTCTGGTTGTTTATGCCATTGACGACATTAAGATCTTGACTTTTGTTGGAATCTTGATTACATATAAAAAGGTAAGTTGATTTATTTGTGAAGTTCCCATCCATGGTTAGATTCTAAACTTGTTTATCTTCTCTTGAGGCATTTTGGTGAGGTAGTGGTTGTGCAAGGATTTATAGATGTATACTGTTGGGCAGATAGAAAGGAAGATTTTTTATATTCCAATAAGTTGAAAACTGAGATTCTTGTATAATGGAGCTCACTTTTCTTTCTTCATCTAGTTTATGGAAGGGTCTGATGAGTTGATGTCTGAAATGTTTACTTAACTAGGTGTCATATCGTAAGTTTATTTTGTGGCCACTTCCAAAAAGCCATTTTATACATGAGTTATAGAGGGGTAAAGTTCTTTTTAAAGCTCTAAAAGTTTGAGACATGGTAGTAGTTCTTTTTGAATGTAACAGGCCATATTTATTTGTAAGAATTTGTACCAATGGAAGGTTCGGAGAATTGCTTAATTTCCATAGAAGGTTAAGAAATAAAGCTTTGTTTTGATGAAGAGAGTTTCTCAAGCCTAACCCACCTATGGATTTGGGGATGCAAATCTTTTTCCAGCATATATGATGGAGTTTTTTAGTGTTACTTTCATGTTTACAAAAGAAGTCTCTTATTTTCTAGTTAATTTTCTTATGAATTTGATTTGGAATTAGGAGGGATTTCATTGTATAGCTGGAAAGATTTGAAATTGTTGAGCTCAACAATTGAGCCTTCCCTACTTTAGATAGGAGCTTCCCTTTCCAACCTTGTAATTTACTATCAATTTTTTCAAGTACAAAGTTAAAATCAGAGGTTTTGTAATTAGGTTTCAAAGGGTAACCTAAATAATTTCCTAGATTAGCAGTTGTTCTGATTCTAAAGGTATTTTGGAAGAAGTCATGAATTTCTAGGCTTGTAGTATTTGAGAACCAAGCTCTAGATTTATCTAGATTAATCTCCATGCCACTGTCTTTGCTAAGTCAGAAAGAACCTCATGCATGGCTTGAATTGTTTGCAAATATGCTTTTCCTAAGAGTAGAATGTCATCTGTAAAAAGCAGATGGTAAAGGATGGGCTCTTTATTTTTATATTTGAAGGTTTTCCAGAGATTATTATCAGTTTTTTCTCTAATTAGACAACTAAGTTACTCCATTGCTAAGATAAAAAGGTATGAAGATAGAGGATTTCCCTGCTTGATTCCTCTGTTTAGATAGAAAGAAGTAGTTTTTTTTTCATTTAAATTCAGGGCATACAGTAGGAGAAGATTAACGATATTAAGTCTTTAGGGAAATTATAAGCAGTCAGCATAAAATCAATAAAATTCTAGCTAATAGAGTTAAAGACTATTTTAATATCAATCTTTATAATTATCCACCCATCCTTAGCTTTTGAAAAGATAAGAAAAAGATCTAACGTGTGCCTACTAGGAGTGTAAGCTCCCTAGAGAGGAGAAATCAAAAAAGGTATGAAGGATTTCATTCTGTTTACTAGAATTTTGGAAAGTATTTTATAATGAGTGTTGCATAACCTAATGGGTCTAAAATGGGAGACCATCGTAGAATGTCTAATGTTAGGAATTAGGCAAAGAAGGGTGTGTCCCCAAGAGGCAAGAATAAACTTATTTGCAAAACACTGTTTAATTGTTGAGATTGAATTATCTTTTGTTTCTTCCCAAATTTTTTTTTGTAGAAGATGGCATGAAGCCCATCTTCACCTAGGGCCTTTAGAGAGTGCATCTCATCTAGGGCTTCTTTGATTTCTAGCTTATCAGGATTTTTTTCAAGTTTGTTGTGGGAGGATTTATCTAATCTGGGCAGAGAGGGATTTTTTAAAGCATAATAATCATTGCTTAGAGCAATATCAGAAATGTAAGTGTTCTTCAAAAAGTTGAAAAATTCATTCTCTATTTCTTGTGGGTTATAAATCCACAGGTTTTTTTTTATTTGAAAATTTCTGGTTTTTCTTCTTCTAATAATGGTTGAGGTATGGAAGAAAGCAGTATTTCTATCTCCTAAGTTCAATCAGTTTATTCTAGATTTCATCTTCCAAAGGCATTCCTCATTCTTAAGAAGTTGGTAGAGATTCTTTTGCAAATCTCTGTCTAGATTAAGAAGTTGAGGATCGGTTTTAACTCCTAATTATTTTTAGAATCCTAGAAGTCTGGCCTTAGTGCGTTTGATTTGTAGATTATGTTGCCAAAGAGCTTTTTATTCCAATCTTGTAATTCCTTTTGGTATAAAGGGATAATGGATTCCAGGGGCCTATTGTTTCGATGCCAAATATTCTTAGTTATTTTTTTTCAAAATCTGGATGATGCAACCATATTGGTTGAAACCAAAAAGGTTTTGATCCTGAATGTGATAGAGGGTGGGTTGATAGGAGAATTGGATTGTGATCAGAAGACAATCTTGGCAAGTGATAGACCCTAGCATTAAGGAAGATATCAAGCCACTCTGAGTTTGCGTGGCACCTATCTATGCTAGTCCTAATTAGAGCACCATCTTGTCTGTAATTTGTCCATGTGTATTTTGGACTTGAGAAACCTAAATCAATCAATTTTGCTCTATTTAAGAAGTTACTGAAAGTTTCTATTTTATACCTTTTTGGTGGTCTTCCTCCCATTTTTTCATTTTCATTTATTTCATTAAAGTTTCCTATAATCACCCATGAAGATTAATAAATTTAGAAATAGCTCCCAACTTTTCACATAATATCTTCCTCAATCTGAAAACTAGACTAGCATATAAAGCTGTAAGGATAATGATAGATGATTGTAACTTAACCTTGAAAAACATTTCATGGAAATCATTGCTGATTGGCTCAACTAGAACTCCTTGGGATTGCTACAAGACTCAAATTCCTGGCGAAAAGCCCATTGCATCAACTTTAAGATAGTTCTTAAAACCTATGGTGGAAAGGACATTACTTGCTCTTTGCTTTCTAAGCTTAGTGTCTGAGAGAATGACCATATCTAGATTGTAAGCATTTACCATTTCTCTAAAATTCCTCCTAAATTCTAATCCACCTGCCCCTCTGACATTCCAACTAATTATATTCATGGATTTAAAGAAATATTATGGGTCATGGGCAAATTATGAAGGAGAATCGAAATAGCTAATAGGCTGGAAGAGCTTAGTGTAATCTACGTTTCCCATTTCTAAGTTGCATAGGCAACTTACGTAGACTTCCATTTGGGCAAGAAAAGGGTGAGGAGTTAGAGTTGTAGCTAGTATTTGATCCCCTCTCATCTCTACGATTGTGTTATTGTGTTCTATAGCTATATGTGTTAGGTTTGGGGCAATTCTCATTTCTCTCGAATTACTAGTTGGGTGGTGGGGTGGGCAAAGAGGTGTTTGATTGTGTAAGTGTTGCTGATTCAGGGTCCTTAGTAGGGGCAGAGGTCCCTTAGAGCTATCATGGATGATTGGGTTGTCAAACTTTGATTTACCTTGTGAGGACAAGGTTCATTAAGAAGGATCATGCTAGTATCTATGATGAATTGTTTAAGATGCCTCTTAATAGGTTCAACCAAATTAGAGTTATCCCTGTGTTGTGAGTTGGTTGTCTCTAATAGGCTTCATATAGAGAGGTTAAATGTTGGAAACATCTATTGTTGTAGGGAAGAGGGTTGTTGTCTGTGTCTCAGTAAAGTGGGTAAGGGATCCTGATAGGGATTACAAAGCATATTGTTGTCTGATTAGGAGGAGATAGTTAATCTATGCTCTGGTCGACAAGACATTGAAGATCTAATGAAATTGCCTCAAAGCTTTTGTGGTTTTGTGGTACTTTTTTTGTCCCTATCTTACTTGCTTGGTCACAAGTAACCTTATTTTTTCAGATGTGGATCACCTACAGCTCTGTTCAGGGGGCCATTGGATTGAATTTAATCCAACGAATGAGATTTGTGCTGTCTTTTTGCTTTTTTTAAAAATTACAAGATTAATCTTACGTCATCTGATCTAAGTCATTACTAATCAAATCCAATGGTCTGGATCTCTCCTGCCTTAAACACATCGTTTTACTAGTTTTTTTTAGGGGGTAGCTAACTAGACTTCGCCATGTGGCACCCAGGGTTGACCCAACCTGATTGACAGTGCTCTTTTGCTTATCATAGAGCTTCTATGTTTTCTAACCTACTGAACAAGGGAGGCGTAGAGTAGAAGACAAGCCTGGTATCACTACCTTCGTCCACTGCTAATCACCACCTTTATCTTGCCGGTGTCCTTTGTTCTACCACAGAGAGAGAGAGATTGTGTGGTCTGTAATATCCCAAAGATTTATTAAAAAAAAGTTAGAAATTTATTGGAAGATTTAATTTCATAAGGACCTAGGTGAAAATTTTTCTAAGTTGAGTGGAGTTTTTATTTTATTTTATTTTGTTACTTAGCAGAAAATAGAATAAAGTGGTGTTGGAGTAAATTTGGCCAAAATATAAAATATTAGGATTATTAGAAGGACCCAAGTGAAATAAGAAACTGAAGGAAGGGAGTTGAATGAGATTTAAGCAAAGGGAGAATTAGTGGTAGACATATGGGCCATCTTCCTCCTTGGACGTGCTGAATGTAAGAACTCATAGCAAATAACAAATTATCAAAAAAAAGGGTGACTCATCATCCATCATAAAAAGGAAAAAAAAAAAAGGAAGGAAACAACACACACCCACTCTTGTCTTCTCTGTCATTTCCATCAAATGTGTGTGCTAAGGGAGAAAGGATATCTACGAAGGAGAGAAAGAGTGAGAGGGATCAAGAAAAAAGGACTGCACGTGAAGGCTGTTGAGATGGTCAGATTGTAAGTAAGCAAGAAATTTCTGAATTTCTTATTTGTATATGTTCTTCCATCCTGACTGCTATGTGTGTTGAAGATCTAATATAATAATTTTGAGTCTTAGGTAGATCCAAGTGGAAAATTAAAAAGATTGAGGTCAGATTAAGAATATAATGTTTTCGATTAAACATAGAAGAAGGCTGGAGAAGTTCTGCACTGAGAAAGCTTTGGACTTGAACTGTTATGTAGATCTCACTGTAATCACTTCATCAGTTTTAGTTGAGTTAGAATTAATTATGTTGTGTTAATTATTTACTTGCTAGGTATTTAATTTTAAGATTGGTTGTGTTGATTTTTGGGTAATTAGAAATGGATTAGAAGTGGGATATCTGATTTTCAAGGATATGCCTTTCTTGTAAAATATGCCTTTTGTTTTAAGAGCGTGAAGCTAATTTCCACTATAATTTCTAGTTTGATTGAGAATACATGTTTAGAAATTAAGAAGCTGAAATAAACAAGATTGAGAGAGAAAAAGAACATCACAGTAAACTGTAGGGACTAAACTAAAAATATTGAAAAGTTTTCTGGAGTTGATTTAATTTCAGAAGAATATATATTCTTAATTTATAGACCTAGACCTAGATGAAGTGAATTATGAGCTCAAATCAAGTAAAGGAAATAAGGAAAAAATTAACTAAAGGGCTGTGAAAGGAAAATAGGATAGTTTTAAATACTTCCGGTTTTATGTGTTTTTGGATGACCAAATCAATTCCTAAAATTCATCAAATTTTGTGAAGAGATTCTTTTCATTGTGATAATGTGATCTGGAAAGTTTCAAGTTCATTAAAATTATTTTGCTTGGTCAAATAAATATGGGAACAACACTTTATTCAGTGCAGGAGAAGTTTAAATTAGTGTGAATTTTAGATTTTATGCAATAACTAAACGATCTTATTTTAACTTGAAAATTTTATAACACTCATACTAATTGTCTACCAAATTTCATAGCATTTGGCTAAGGTTTGATAGGCTTATTAAATAAAAGACTGTACCTATTCAGAATTTAGACATCTCTGACCTTTAATCACTAATAAGATCTTTTTGGGGTCTAACGGTGGAATTAAATTCTAAAATTTTTATTCTAGTATGTCAACATACTAATAAGGCTATGTACTAAATTTCATAATTTTCGGAGCTATATTTCATTCCCAGAAATTTCTTAAGTGTTGGTTCTTATTTTAGCCTCAAAATAAAATAAAGTTAAATGATTAATATCTTATGTTTTGAATTGGTATTAATACTTGCTAAAATTAATTTCTAGGTTTATGATGAGGCTTTTGGCGTTTCTTTTTGAGTATAAAGTGTATAAATTTAGCTTAGAATCGAGGTGAGAGATCGTACCTTATCTTGTTTGCTTATTTAATGTATATATTAAAAGTGTACTATAAATATATATATATATATATATATATGACATGAAATTAATGCATTTATGTTATGCATTGAAATGTGCATGTAATACCCATTAATTTTAGAATATAATTCGCTTGAAAGTATTTTAGAACTTTACAACGTTACTTTAGTTATTTATTTTAGCTATTTTTAATTTTCATATTAATTGTTCTCTTTGAATATTATTTATGAAAATTGAGTTAAATGACTGGACTGAATATTTGTACCATGTGGGGTATATTCTTAGAATGGTAAAATTCATGGAAAAGTGGTTTAAGAATAGTCAATTAGTCCATTAATTGTAATTTGACTGGATAGATTTGGATGTTAGGTTATGGATACCCATAGGTTATTCAAATAACCCATTAGAAACCCTTAACCTTAAAACAAAAACTTCCTACTTCTTTCATAATTCTCGTACCTGAAACAAAGCAAAAGTGAACAGTGGAATTTTCTCTCATTTCTTCATTCTCTTCTCAAATCCTTTCCTTTGATCTTTAGAGTTCTGATCATTTGTTCGGTTCAACTGGTTAACAATGATCTAAGGTAAGCTTCAATCTCTTTGATTTTCTTAAAACTTCAATTTATCAGATAATTTAGAGGAAGTTTGGTTTTTAGGATTTAAGATGAAAAATTGAAGATTTAGACTTTGTTTGTGAGTTAAAAGTAGGGATTTTGGTGTCAAAAGATTCCTTATACATCAAGGATAAAAACCCATAGAAGAAATCAAGGTAAATGATGAAGATTTGATCTCAAAATCATGAAAAAACTAAGAGGGAATATCGCAGTTACTGTTCATCAAGAAAATTTTTTCAGATTTTTGCAGTTACTGTAACATTGACTTTGGTCAAAGTAATGTGGCATCGATGGTAGTTGACCATTAGCAGTTACTGTAGCAACCGTTACTGTAGCAATCGTTACTGTAGCTAGCGGTTAGTTGACCGTTACTGTAGCAATCAGAAAAAAATTGCATATTTTCATGATTTTGTTCTTTTTCTTATTTTTTCTTGTGATATCTTTTACTAAGAAATTTTCCTACACAAATTCTAGTGTGAAACAAGGTAAATTTGGACAAATATCAAGGTAAGTGAATAACCTTACTAAGCTAGTTTGATATCATTAGTCAAAGTACAATATAAGTCCCATTTATAATATTATTTGGATATTAAGCAATCAGTTTTTCATATGACGGTATATAATGATTGACATATTTTTTTTTACAGACATTCAAAGGAATAAAAATATGTATAAATTAATTTATTTCATGATATTTGTACTATGTGATAAATACTCACTATTTTATTAATGAGCAAAGATCTACGGGATCTAATACATGAGTTTGAAAGGGTTAAAATCTCATACTACTCATGTATAACTATGAAAACTTATGCACGGGTATGAAAGGGTTAAAGTCCCATACTACTCAGTGTAAATAGATGAAATCATAAATACGAGTTTGAAAGGGTTAGAGTCGCATACTACTCGGTGTATATCTATGAAATCTTATTCACGAGTTTGAAAGGGTTAAAGTCTCATACTACTCGATGTATAAGACAATTGATTATATGAGTAAATGTGGTGTTTGTACTTTTGATATTTTATATAGTACAATTATTTACTCACTGAGTTTTAAATAAACTCACACTCCTTATGATTATCTTTTCAGATACAGTAAACAAGGAAGAAGAGTATCCGATTGAAGATTAGAAACCCTTTGAAGTTATTCTCCATTTCTGTCTGGTGGGATACCAGTACTTTTTAATGTGAATACTAGGAACGCTCTGTACTTTCTATAGGTCTCCTAGGCTTGCGATAAGATAAATACATCAGATTATGTATGCTTATATTTGTTTATCAGATGATTATAATTCTGTTGTATGGAATGAATGATAAATGTTGAATGTAAAACCTTACAGAATATATGTGAATAACTCATGTTTGAGAATTTTGTCAAATGAGTGATTGTGGATATTAAGATTGTCTAAGATTTCGGGATACTACTGAGTTTTTTTTTTCTAAAAATAATATCTTTTCACATGTTCAATTTTTAGGATGTGACAATTTGGCATTAGAGGATAGGTTCTATAGGTCCCCTATAGAGTACAGAGCAAAGTGATCTTTGTGGGCCCTTCCCTATTGTCATGAGCTGCGGTATGACCATATGATTAGGTTTCATAAAAGATCTTGTAGAGTATAATGTCATTTTATAGATAACTTTTCAGTGGGGCTAGTAAGTGATATTTTATTTATGTTTGAAAAGTGTTTGTTATGTGTGTAGATCTTTGGCAATTCAATGTCAGAAGGATCTTCTAATAATAATGAGCATGTGGGTCCTAGGAGGGCCATAATTCTACCAGTACATGTACAAGACTATCTAACCATGCTAATAGTTTACATGCTCAAAATACTGAGGGCGTAACTAGTGGCCAAGCAAGGAGAGTCGAACCTATCGCTCAGATTGATAATGCGACTATTGCACATATGATTAATTTCATGAATGAACGTTTTGACCGATTTGAGGCTGAAATGAGAGGTCGAGTTGCACAAGCTAACCTACCAGTGGATCCTCCTATTATTGAAGCTGAAATTGTACCACCAGCTCAGTTAGCTGGAGGGGGTAATGTAAGGGAGGTAAAAATATCTAAATTCCAGAAAATGAGGCCACCTACTTTTTCAGAGGAAGATCCCAAAGAGGACTTACAATGTTTCCTTGAAGATTGTGAAGCAATCTGTGATGCTATAGGGTGTTCTCTTAATCAGAAAGTAGAATTCATTTCCTTTCAGTTAAAGGGTAGGCTGGTAAATGGTGGAGGAACTGGAAGAAAGCGAGAATTCAAGGCGCACCACCAGTTGTGTGGACGGAGTTTTACAGATTGGTTATGGATGAATTTCTCCCAGTAAGTGAACGATCATCTAGGGCAAGGGATTTTCTGTATCTAAGGCAAGGAACCATTCTTGGTTTCCACAACAATGAGAGAGACTTGGGTAGTTAAAACATGTTATCGTTCTTGTAAAATAATTGTTGGAGGTATGAAACTGAGATAGATCTTATGATTCTCAACATGTTAGATTTTGATGTGATTTTAGGGATGGATTGGCTATCTTCTTGTCATGCTACTATAAATTGTCGTGACAAGGTTATTTCCTTTAATATGCCAGGGAGGAGTAATTTTGTGTTTCAAGGAAATCGAAGTGATATACCTTGCAACATGATATCTATGTTAAGTGCCAAGCGTATGTTGCGAAAGGAATGTTAGGGATTTCTAGCTTTTGTCAAAGATTTAGAAAAGAAAAAATAGAAGTTAGAAGATATACATGTGGTTAATGAATTCCCAAACGTGTTCCCAGAAGATTTACTTGGATTACCACCAGAAAGAGATATTGAGTTTGGTATTAATTTGGTCCCAGACACACAACCAATTTCAATTCCACCTTATCGTATGGCTCCTGCTGAGCTAAAAGAACTTAAATGACAATTGGAAGATTTGTTGAACAAAGGGTTCATTCGCCCAAGTTTTTCACCTTGGGGTGCTCTTGGTCTTTTTGTGAGAAAGAAAGATGGTTCTATGAGATTATGTATAGATTATCGTCAGCTAAATAAAGTCACGGTGAAGAATGAGTATCATTTACCAAGGATAGATGATTTGTTTGATCAGCTTCAAGGAGCAAGATACTTCTCAAAGATTTATCTAAGGTCTGGATATCTTCAGTTACGAATTAAGAAAGATGATATACCTAAGACTGCTTTTCGTACACGGTATAGACATTATGAGTTTCTCGTGATGTCTTTTGGGTTGACAAATGTATCGACAACATTTATAGATTTAATGAACAGAGTGTTCAAATCATTCCTTGATAAGTTTGTCATTGTATTTATTGATGACATTTTGGTGTATACAAAGAGTCATGGAGAACATACTGAGCATTTGAGAATGGTGCTTCAGACCTTGAGAGAGCATCAGTTGTACGCAAAGCTCTCAAAATGTGAATTATGGATGAGTCATGTAACATTCTTGAGACATGTTATTTCCCAAGAAGGTATTCATGTAGATCCAAGTAAAATTGAAGCAGTAAAACAATGGCCTAGACCAACAATTGTGTCTGAAGTACATAGTTATTTTGGCTTAGCAGGGTATTACTGTCGCTTTGTCAAAAATTTCTCCAAGACGGCTCTCCCATTGAATAAGTTAACTCAAAAGAATGTTAAAAACATTTGAGATGATTCATGTGAGCAAAGTTTCACCCAATTGAAATAGTGTTTAACTTATGCACTAGTCTTAATCCTACCATCAGGACCAGGGGGTTACTCTATATTCTATAATGCCTCAAGGATAGGCTTAGGGCGTGTGTTGATGCAACATGGTAAAGTCATAGCTTATGGCTCACGTCAGCTTAAAAAGCATGAATTGAATTACCCGACTCATAATTTAGAAATGACAGCTGTAGTGTTCGCCTTAAAGATTGGAGACATTACTTGTATGAGAAGACTTGTAAAATTTTCACAGATCACAAAAGTCTTAGGTACATTTTTGAGCAGAGAGATCTTAATCTATGACAACAAAGGTGGATGGAACTTTTGAAAGATTATGATTGTACCATCCTTTACCATCCAGGTAAAGCAAATGTGGTGGCTGATGCTCTAAATTGAAAATCTATGGGAAGTTTAGCTCACATTGCCACTATAAGGAGGTCTCTAATACATGAACTACAAGAATTAGAAGCTCATGGAGTATTCTTTGAGATCACTGAGTTAGGTATATTTCTGGCTCATTTAACAGTTAGATCATCCCTTGTTGAAAAAGTAAAAGCAACTTTAGAAAACGATATCGATATGGTCAAAATCAGAGATAAGGTAAGGGAAGGTTTAGCACCAAGTTTCTTGGTAGATGAAGAAGGAGTCTTATGGTTTAATGGAAGACTCTGTGTCTCCAACATTGAATCTTTGAAACATGAAATCTTAGTGGAAGATCATGATTCGCCATACGTTATACATCCTGGTGCTGTGAAAATGTATCAGGACTTGAAACAAGTTTACTGGTGGGAGGGCATGAAACGAGATATGACTGACTTTGTAGCTTGATGTTTGACTTGTCAGCAGGTTAAAGCTGAACATCAACGACCATCTGGTTTAATGCAAAAATTAGATATTCTCGAGTGGAAATAGGAAATGATCACTATGAATTTTGTAGTAGGTTTACCCCGGTCAACAAAGGGAAATGACTCAATATGGGTCATAGTGGATCGGCTTACTAAGTTAGCACATTTTCTTCCTGTTTATATCACTTTCAGTGTAGAGAAACTTGCTCGACTTTATGTTAAGGAAATAATGAAACTTCATGGTGTGCCAATATCCATTATATCAGACCAAAGACCTCAGTTTACTTCTCGGTTCTGGAAAGTCTTTCAAGAGGCTTTGGGTACCAAAGTGAATCTTAACACAACATTCCATCCTCAGACTGATGGACAGTCTGAAAGGAAAATTCAGACTTTAGAGGATATGCTAAGAGCTTGTGTGATGAATTTCAGTGGAAGTTAGGAAGATCATTTGTCTCTTATTAAATTTGCTTACAATAACAGTTACCAAGCCAGTATCTAGATGGCACCTTTTGAGGTTCTATACGGGAGATGATGTCAATCTCCTATAGGTTGGTTTGAACTTGGTGAAACTATAATACTTGGACCTGAGATGATACAAGAAGATATAAATAAAGTTAAACTTATCATAGAGAATTTGTTAACTGCTCAAAGTAGACAGAAGTCTTATGCAGACAACCGACGACGTGACCTTAAATTTGCAATAGGTGACATGGTTTTCTTATGAATCTTACCTATGAAGACAACCGACGACGTGACCTTAAATTTGCAATAGGTGACATGATTTTCTTATGAATCTTACCTATGAAGGGAGTAATGAGATTCGGGAAGAAAGAGAAGCTTAGTCCAAGGTATGTTGGCCCATATGAGGTTATATACAGAGTGGGTAACCTGGCATATCGCCTAGACCTACCTTCAGACCTCGAGGGAGTTCATCCAATATTTCAGGTGTCCATGCTATGAAAGTATCTTCCTAATCCTTCTCATGTCATTCAACCCCAAGAAGTTCATTTTGATGAAACTCTCACCTACGAAGAGGTGCCAATAGCTATTCTTGATAGAAAAGTCAAGAAATTGCGCACTAAGGAAATTCCTACTGCCAAGGTTCTTTGGAGAAATCATTCTCACAAGGAAGTTACATGGGAGGCAGAAGATGAAATGTGGATAAAATATCCATATTTGTTTAAAATCTGAGGTAAGATTTTAATTCGAAGGACCGAATTCTTTTAAGGAGGTAGAATGTAATACCCGTTAATTTCGAAATATAATTCGCTTGAGAGTATTTTAGAACTTTACAACGTTACTTTAGTTATTTATTTTAGTCATTTTTAATTTTCATATTTAATTATTCTCTTTGAATATTATTTATGAAAATTGAGTTAAATGACTGGACTGTGTGGCGTATATTCTTAGAATGGTGAAATTCATGGAAAAGTGGTTTAAGAATGGTCAATTAGTCCATTAATTGTAATTTGACTGGATGGCTTTGGATGTTGGGTTATTGATACCAATGGGTTATTCAAATAACCCATTAGAAACCCCTAACCTTAAAACAAAAACTTCGTACTTCCTTCATAATTCCCGTACCTGAAACAAGACAAAAGTGAACAGTGGAATTTTCTCTCATTTCTTCATCCTCCTCTCATATCCTTTCCTTTGATCTTCAGAGTTCTGATTATTTGTTCGGTTCAACTGGTTAACAATGATCTAAGGTAAGTCTCAATCTCTTTGATTTTCTTAAAACTTCAATTTATCAGATAATTTGGAGGAAGTTTGGTGTTTAGGGTTTAAGATGAAAAATTGAAGATTTAGACTTTGTTTGTGGGTTAAAATTAGGGATTTTGGTGTCAAAAGATTCCTTATACATCAAGGATAAAAACCCATGAAAGAAATCAAGGTAAATGATGAAGATTTGATCTCAAAATCATGAAAGAACTAAGAGGGAATATTGCGGTTACTGTTCATCGAGAAAATTTTTTCAAATTTTCGCGGTTCCTGTAGTATTGACTTTGGTCAAAGTACTGTAGCGTCGGTGGTGGTTAGTTGACCATTAGCGGTTACTGTAGCTAGCGGTTACTGTAGCAACGGTTAGTTGACCGTTACTATAGCAATCAGAAAAAAATTGCATATTTTCATGATTTTGTTCTCTTTCTTATTTTTTTTTTCTTGTGATATCTTTTACTAGGAAATTTTTCTACACAAATTTTAATGTGGAACAAGGTAAATTTGGACAAATATCAAGGTAAGTGAATAACCTTGCTTGCTAGTTTGATATTATTAGTCAAAGTACAATATAAGTCTCATTTACAATATTATTTGGATATTAAGTAATCAATCTTTCAGATGACGGTATATAATAATTGACATATTTTTTTTACAGACATTCAAAGGAATAAAAGTATGTATAAATTAATTTATTTCATGGTATTTGTACTATGTGATAAATTTTTACTATTTTATTAAGGAGTAAAGATCTACGGGATCTAATACATGAGTTTGAAAGGGTTAAAGTCTCATACTACTCATGTATAACTATAAAAACCTATGCACGGGTATGAAAGGATTAGAGTCTCATACTACTCGGTGTAAATAAATGAAATCATAAATACGAGTTTGAAAGGGTTAGAGTCCCATGCTACTCGGTGTATATCTATGAAATCTTATTCACGAGTTTGAAAGGGTTAAAGTCTCATACTACTCTATGTATAAGACAATTGATTATATGAGTAAATGTGGTATTTGTACTTTTGATATTTTATATAGTACAGTTATTTACTTACTGAGTTTTATATAAACTCACACTCCCTATTATTATCTTTTCAGATACAGTAAACAAGGAAGAAGAGTATCTGATTGAAGATTAGAAGCCCCTTGGAGTTATTCTCCCTTTCTGTCTGGTGGGATACCAGCACTTTTTAATGTGAATACTAGGAACACTCTGTACTTTCTATAGGTCTCCTAGGCTTGCGATAAGATAAATACATCAAATTATGTATGCTTATATTTGTTTATCAGATGATTATAATTCTGTTATATGGAATGAATGATAAAGGTTGAATGTAAAACCTTACAGAATATATGTGAATAACTCATGTTTGAGAATTTTGTCAAATGAGTGATTGTGGATATTAAGATTGTCCAGGATTTCGGGATACCACTGAGTTTTTTCCTAAAAATAGTATCTTTTCACATGTTTAATTTTTAGGATGTGATAGTACAAATGTGAGACTATTGTGAACTTTTCCTGAAATAAGATGCATATGATTGTCTATGTTTGTGTAATGTGATTGTATTTGATCTTGAAAGAAATGAAAATGAAGTTATGGGATCCCATGGGATGAAATGAGGGTGGAATGAAATCACCATGGCCACGTGGTATTGAATATGATATTCATCCTTTTAAGGATAGGGTGAAATAAGGTTGGACTACAGATTTATCCCTTTGAGGACAGGGGTGAAATAAGGAGGATGCGGTATGGGCCGTGGGGCAATGGCCACTTATTGTGGACGGGATACGAAAAATGTCTGGGAACTTAAATTGAAATTTTACGAATTATTTGAATTGTTTGAAATGTGATTTGGCTTGATCTTGAATGTGTTTGTTAATAATTGCGATGTGATTTCAATATGTGTGTCTTGATAAATTTCTTGTACACCAAAAATTAGATGATTGTACTATTAGATCAATTATGTATATATGCATGTATATATATATATACTTATATTGTGTGTGAATGTGGTAAGATTCTCTCAAGTAGAAGCTGTCTTCAGTTTTAGGTATGGTGAACTTTCTAGTCCAATGACGTTCATGCCAAGATTACATTTTTATTTGTTTAGGGTAAAGATATAATGTTTAGGTCTTATTCGTTGTTGTATAGATATAGAAAAGCTCTGTAATTAGGTAGGTTTATTTAGCGATGTAATGTGAATGACTATAGCGTGTATGGAGAACTCGGTTTAGTCGTATTTTGTTACCTTTTGTGAAAAAAAGGAATAGTTCTCTTATTTTAATTCTCAAATTGTATAATTTGAATTAATTGCATTTAAAAGAACAATCAAAATAATGATTAGTATTTTGTTTAAGAGAAAAATAGGCTTACAGAGGTGAGGTGAAATTCACCTTCCGTGCTGGTCACGTACTCAAATTTTGGGACGTGACATGGTCCTTCTTTGGTCGCTGGTCACCTTCGTGATTGGTGTCGATCCTTTGTTCACGTAACTCTTGGTAAATATGTTATTAACCTTTGTTGCTGGTAATGTAGTTTTAATTGTGATGGTCTTTCACTTATACAATAGCTGATAATTGTTGTCCTGTACAAAAGCATCTAACTCTTACATATGATTATGTTTCTTTTTATTAGAACTATCATCCAAACATTATTCATGAACACTGAATTTTGACTCATTAGACCAAATTTGATACTAAACGAGATATCAATATACTGAGATTATGAAAAGAAGTTTATGATATGGTTTCAACACAATTATGTCTGTCATTACTTAAATTGTTGTAAGTTTGAAAGCTAATTGAAATATCTTTAAATCCCTTATTCCAATATTCATTAAGGAAAAAGCGAAGATACAAAAAGAAATATTCTGATGTACTATTGTAATTTATGCTCCTTTTATTTAATTTGACCCATAATCCGAGAGGGTTGTTTAACTTATTTAATATGTGTTCCTCTTACAAAAAGATACCTTCGTCCTGCCACTAAACAATTAGAAGGCATTGCCATTGTGCCATGTGTCTTGGATCTTGTGTCACCTAAAACATTACTAATGAGTGATATTATGATAGTCTGTGGAGTTTTTTTTATTATGAAACTAATTTTATTATGATAATTATTACCTTCCCACCAAGGGAAGTTAGGAAAGTTTAGTTACTGTAAATGTCTTACTGAAGTCTTACCTTCTAATGTAACTATTTATTATTTGGTACAGTTAGAAGTCATTGAAAATTTTTTGTGTTGTCTTTTATTTATTTCCATAATGTATTTAAGGACTTTAATAGAGGCCATCCTGAAGCCTGAGGTTAGGATGAAATTCGATAGTTTAGATGAGGCATAGGAATTTTGAAGAGCATATGGTGGACGAACTGAATTTGGAGTGAGGAAAGAATGACATACTAGGAGCAAGAAGGATAGAAGCATAATATCTCATAAATTTGTCTATTCAAATTAGGGGTTTCGAAAGCCAGACAAAAGAAATATAAACCCTAAGAATTCTCACTAAGAGACTAGAAGCGTTGCATTTAAAGTTCATGAATTTATAGAGGAGCATAATCATGAACTTCAAATTTTAGAAACCAGATATATGCTTCTATCTCAACGAAACATATCGGAAGTGCAAGCATATGATATTGAGTTGGTAGAGGATTCTGGACTCTGACAAAAAGCCTCTTTTGACTTGATGAGTATGCATGTGGGGGGAAGATATAATCTTGGATACACTCGCACCGATGTGAAAAATTATTTGAAGTCGAGAAGGTAAAGAAATATGACGTATGAGGAGGCTAGTGTTTTACTGGACTACTTTCAGAAGCAATTATTAGATAATCCATCATATTTTCATGCTTATCATATGGATTTAGAGGAGTAAATAACGAATGTTTTTTGGGTTGACCCAAAAAAGCTAATTGATGATGGCTTTTTTGGGTATGTGGTGTCACTTGATACAATGTTTGGTGCTAATAAAGGAAATAAGCCACTCGCTATGTTTTGTGAGTTCAATCATTACAGATTGATGGTTATATATGGAGTGCCTCTATTATATGATGAAATTGATGACTCTTTCAAATGGTTTTTTGAGACATTTTTGGAGGCTCATTGGCAAAAAAAAAATACACTATTCACTAACTAGGATGCGACAATGACAAAAGCATTGAATGAGGTGATGTCTGACATCGTGCATGGACTGTGCACTTGGCATTTGATGAAAAATGCCACAAAGTACTTGTCCCATTTGCCTAAGGGTGACTCCCACATATTGAATGATCTTTCACTGTGCATGTATGACATTGTGGATGAACAATAGTTTGAAGCGACATGACTAAATTATTGTCAGACCATAGTGTTGAAAATAATAAGTGGCTAGCATCGATTTATAGTATCAAGCAAAATAGACGACATGTTTTATGAGGCAAGCTTTCACTCTTAGAATGCAAAACACATAACTAAGTGAGAGTTTCAATGCAGACTTGAAGGTATTGATGAGACCAGACGTGGATATTATATAGTTCTTCAAACACTTTGAGAGGATTGATGTCACGACCCGTTTTCTGGGCACATGACCGGCACAATGATGAATATCCCATCACTGTAAGCCTTTTGATAAATTCTACCCATGAGTTTAGTCATTATCTCTATATTATCAAAATAACCATTCCTGAAGAAAATATATCAAATTTTCTTTATTTGAAATTCATAGAGATGATTTGCACATAATAATATATTATCAATTTAAAATACATTATTATACTGACATACAAGCCAAATGTCGAACCCTTGACCTAGATGTCCTAGACGATTTCAGAGCAACATAATCTACAACAATAGAGGGGCCTACCCGATAGCGGGAGGGTCTAAAGTGATCTACTCTTCTAGCGGATATTCTTCATTGGCAACCTGATCTGAACAAAAAGGTTGTACAAACAATGTGAGCTTTTAAACTCAATGAGCGAATTTGTCTCGCGTTAATAAAATTCAAATACATCACCAGTCATGCAAGTATATCCGAAGGCTCATACTCAACCAATAAACATAGTTAGAAATTACATACAAAAAGATAAAAATTCATCTAATTCAACAAACGTTACTAGTACTCGTCAATGGCAATATATCCCGGAGAGCGCACACAGGCCGGCTCACCAATTATGTATATTTCCGCCATGACGCACAACCTCATCCTCTTACATACAAGAAGATAAAAATTCATCCAATTCAACAAACGTTACTAGTACTCGTCAATGGCAATATATCCCGGAGAGCGCACACAGGCCGGCTCACCAATTATGTATATTTCCGCCATGACGCACAACCTCATCCTCTTAGCTAGGGCGCCTCACGGATTTATCACCAATCCGGGCTATATCCCTACTGAGGGAATCGTTGTCTCCACACTCATTGGTCAAGACACCCTGTCAACTAGGTTTTCCGCCTTGCCGTGAGAGGGGGTACTGTCCCGCTCAATCACAATCAATAGCATTTCATATCATAATCAGAAGCTCAATATAATATTCATCCATATAACAGGTATAGTATATAACTATATTATAGATTTATAAACCACATATCAAGATAACAATTAATCCGTTTTTTGAAAACATTCAAACTTCACATCATCATAAGATACTTATTTCATTTTATCCATACTTATGGATTAATTATCTCATTTAGATTCGTCATTCTGAATCCAATTTCACCCTATGAATCTTGGGAGTGTCCTACGACATACTTTTTATCACCAGTAATGCTAAAATTCTATTAAAACGGGGTCGTTTCACTCACCTGGATTCCGTACGAATATCGCTTCTCTAAGTCGTTACAGACAAGAGTACACAGATGAATTTCAGTATTCCGCTACGGAGATTTTCATGAAAGATTAGAGAAAACAAGTTAGGATTGTTTTCATATAGATACTGTTCATACATATGGTACTATTCATATATACGATCACTATTCATATATATAGTCACTATTCATACGTACGGATACTATTTATACATATGAATAATATTCGTACATACGGTCACTATTCATACATATGAATACTATTTTTACGTACAGATACTATTCATATGTATGGTTACTATTCATACGTACGGGTACTATTTATACCAGAAATAGAGAATACAATCTGTAAAAGAGTACACCAGATAAGTTCCCAGGAAAGAGTGGAGGGTCACACTGGACACACTTAAAAACCAGGTCTTTCCTTAGCCAGAACTTTTCTAGACATGTATTCTTCACAGTTTACATTCTATTTCGGTAATAAGAGAATCAAAATAACATATAAACAGCTAAGGACAGTTTTTCTGATATGGAAGATCGGCCAAAGCCGCAACCACAGAGCATACTTAAGAAAATAACTTCTAAAATTTGAAAGTCATAGAAAGGCATAGTATCCTTACCTAAGCAAAAAGGAAAGGCCCAAAATCTCAGAGGCCTAGCGTCGAAGCAAGAGAAACTTAAGGAGAGAAGAAAAGAAGTTGAAGGTGTGAGTTTAGAAGTGAAATGGAAGGACCTATTTATAGCAAAAGTCAAGGGTACTATTTGACATTATGCGCTAATAAAATATTCAATTTACTATTCATGAAAATGACATTTCTAATAATGCAGCTGAAAATTTTTTCTTTTATTTACTGTTGGAAACTTAAAGAGAAAACTATCCTTTCTCTTAAATCTTTAAGTTTCTTTTCAAATCAGTCCTTTCAATTTAGTCCCTGAGGGTATTTTACACATAAAACGTCATTTTCTCCTACAAGCTTCTTTCTAGTTTTCTCTTATGACCAAACCACATCTAGTACTTGACATTTTGATTGTATAAATGAACAGTACCATATACGTAAATAGTATTATATGCGTGAATAGTACCGTATACTGAAATAGTATCAGTAGTTTGTAAACAAATATTTATATTTTATTTTTTTTTGGGTATTACAATTGAATTGATGTCAGATTATGATTCTAGAGAAAAAATCCCATAGTTGAGAATGGCAAAATCTCATATGTTGAAACAACTTTATGAGGTTTATACATGTATTATGTTTGAATTATTCCAAAGAGAATATATCAAGAATATAACATAGTAGAGGCATATATCAAGGAGAGAAATAAGAGCCAGCCAATAAGGGCATATGTTGTTGCCATGTTAAGTAAGGCAAGAACCTATAATGTTTCTTTTGACCTTTTAGATAAGACAGTTACATTCAATTGTCAGATGTTTGAGAGCATTGTGTTTTATGTTATCATACATTGAAGGTATTCGATGTGAATGATGTCAAACTACTATCGGAGCAATAAATTTTACATCGGTGGACAAAAAAGGTAAGAACCTGTGTGATACTTAATGTTAGGGGGAAAGAGATACATGCATATTCTATACTAGAGAGCATATAACGATTCAAAATCTCAGTCAATAAGCAATAAGATTAGTTGCCAAAGCCTTTGACAGTGAAGAAGAATACGCAATTATGTTAAAAATATTATCTGAAGGCAGTAAGAGATTGATTGTGTAACATCCTATATTTTCTTCTATTAAAGTTATATTTTCTTTATTAAGTTAGAAATGATGTTAGAAATTAGTAAAATATATTTTTGGGTTGCCTAGAAGCAAATAATCAAGAAAAGACATGAGAAATTAGAATAAATGAGCTAAGAATAAAAAGAAAAATAAAGTTTTGAAGGAATTAGTAGATTAATGGTAATAATCAGTCGACTGATAGCATTAGAAAATATACTAGAGGGATGATTAGAAAAGAATTTAATCCAAGATTCCAGTTCACATGTAGGAAAATTGTGGGCAAGCAAGCATGTACAAGTTGAGGTATTTTTGTATCAAATAAGGGAAAACTTAGCAGAAAAAATGGGATTCGGATCGGAACTGGATTCACTTCAGATCCAGCTCCCCGCTTAATGAATCTAACTGCTGATATTTGGAGCATTTTTTTGGTTTTTTTTTTAAATTACTCGATTGATTTTAAATTATTTAATTACAGTAAGTAATAATTAGATCTAATTAAATATTATATTTTTATTACAATATTCATTAAAAATATTTTTATAAAAATTTAAAATTAGCAATAATCAGATCCAATAACTTTAAATATGTTTTTATAAAATTACAATAAATATAGAATTTAATTTATAAAAATATTTTTACTGAATATTGTAATAAAAATACAATATTTAGTTGGATCTTATTATCACTAACTTTGATCAGATAGTTTAAAATTAATCACATAATTTAAAAAAAAAAAGCAAAAAGATATCCCCAAATATCAACCATTGGATTAATCCGACAACTAATAATTGGAGTTTGATGCCCTAGCACCTTAAGGGTGCTGGAGCGAATCCAATTCCATTCAAATCAGCTCTAGCTTTGTCCAGGGTCACTGGATTAACTTTAATCCAATGCGCTCCGCCTATCTATTTTTTTTTAATTGTGAGATTAATTTTACGCCGTTTGATCTGAGTCATTGGTAATTCGATCCAATTGTAATATCCGAGATTCTTTTAAATAATTCACATAATATGAAATTTAGAAATTTAGAGGATTATTTTTTTTTGGAGAATCATTTAGGACTATTTTGAAATTGAAATTAAAAATATGATAGTAAATTCTTTAATTAAATTAAGTTGTATGGGTATTTGTTTTTAAAGAAAAATAAGGGTGTAATACCCAAGAAAAATAAAATATAAATATTTGTTTACAAACTATGGTTACTATGCTAGTATACGGTACTGTTTACATGTATAATACTATTTACGTATACGATACTGTTCATTTATACAATCGAAATGTCAAGTACTAGATGTGGTTTGGTCATAAGAGAAAACTAGAAAGAAGTTTGTAAGAGAAAATGACGTTTTATGTGTAAAAATACGCTCAGGGACTAAATTGAAAGAACTGATTTGAAAAGAAACTTAAAGGTTTAAGGTGAAATGATAGTTTTCCCCTTAAGTTTTCAATAGTAAAGCCGCCTGTGACTTTTCCGAAATTGCACAGTAACCATAAATGATTAACGTGAATTATTTTATTAGAAATGTCATTTTCATAAATAGTAAATTGAATATTTTATTAGCGCATAGTGTCAAATAGTACCCTTGACTTTTGCTATAAATAGGCCCTTCCATTTCACTTATAAACTCACACCTTCAACTTCTCTTTTTCTCTCCTTAAGTTCCTCTTACTTCAATGCTAGGCCTCTGAGATTTTAGGCCTTTCCTTTTCAGCTTAGGTAAGGATACTATGCCCTTTCTATGTCTTTCAAATTTTAGAAGTTATTTTCTTAAGTATGCTCTGTGGTTGCGGCCTTGGCTGATCTTCCACATCAGAAAAATTATCCTTAGCTGTTTATATGTTATTTTGATTCTCTGATTACCGAAATAGAATGTAAACTGTGAAGAATACATGTCTAGGAAAGTTCTGGCTAATGAAAGACCTGGTTTTTAAGTGTGTCCAGTGTGACCCTCCACTCTTTCCTGGGAACTTACCTGGTGTACTCTTTTACAGATTGTATTCTCTACTTCTGGTATGAATAGTGACCGTACGTATGAATAGTGACCGTATGAATAGTAATCGTATATATGAACAGTAACCGTACATATGAACAGTATCTGTACGAAAACAATCCTGACGTATTTTCTCTAATCTTTCATGAAAATCTCCGTAGCAGAACACCGAAATTCACCTGAGAACTCTTGTCTGTAATGACTTAGAGAAGCGATGTTCGTACGGAATCCAGGTGAGTGAAACGACCCCGTTTTAATAGAGTTTTAGCATTACTGGTGATAAAAAGTATGTCGTAGGACACTCCCAAGATTCATAGGGGGAAATTGGATTCAAAATGACGAATCTAAATGAGATAATTAATCCATAAGTATGGATAAAATGAAATAAGTATCTTATGATGATGTGAAGTTTGAATGTTTTCAAAAATGGATTAATTGTTATCTTGATATGTGGTTTATAAATCCATAATATAGTTATATACTATACCTGTTATATGGATGAATATTATATTGAGCTTCTGATTATGATATGAAATGCTATTGATTGTGATTGAGCGGGACAGTACCCCCTCTCACGGCAAGGCGGAAAACCCGGTTGACAGGGTGTCTTGACCAATGAGTGTGGAGACAACGATTCCCTCAGTAGGGATATAGCCCGGATTGGTGATAAATCCGTGAGGCGCCCTAGCTAAGAGGATGAGGTTGTGCGTCATGGCGGAAATATACATAATTGGTGAGCCGGCCTGTGTGCGCTCTCTGGGATATATTGCCATTGACGAGTACTAGTAACGTTTGTTGAATTGGATGAATTTTTATCTTGTATGTAAGAGGATGATGTTGTGCGTCATGGCGGAAATATACATAATTGGTGAGCCGGCCTGTGTGCGCTCTCCGGGATATATTGCCATTGACGAGTACTAGTAACGTTTGTTGAATTGGATAAATTTTTATCTTCTGTCTATTGGTTGAGTATGAGCCTTTGGATATGCTTGCATGACTGGTAATGTATTTGAATTTTATTAATGCGAGGCCGATTCGCTCATTGAGTTTAAAAGCTCACATTGTTTGTACAACCTTTTTGTTCAGATCAGGTTGCCATCGAAGAATATCTGCTAGAGGAGTAGATCACTTTGGACCTTCCCGTTGTCGGGTAGACCTCTCTTCTGTTATAGATTATGTTGCTCTGTAATCGTCTAGGACATCTAGTTCAGGGGTTCGACATTTGGCTTGTATGTCAGTATAATAATGTATTTTAAATTGATAATCTATGATTTTCAGATAAGAAAATTTGATATATTTATCGGAAGGCTTACAGTGATAAGAGATTCATCATTGTGCCGGTCATGTGCCCAGAAAACGGGTCGTGACAAAGGGAAATATAATTTTATTTGGGTCATAAAATAAATTATCGACCTTGATGAAAACAAAAAAAGAAATGTAAGAGGTGTTTCCTCTTATTTTAGCAAAAGACAATATTAATGGTTCTCACTCCTTATTCTTATCCCTGCATAGAGTCCAGCCAAAAAGAAAAAGAAGAAAAGGAAAGAGAAACCATGGCACAATTATTGGAGTCCCATTTTTAGATGCGCCTGGTATCAACATATGAGAGAGAGAAAGAGAGAGTTGTGTTATGGCCAACAACATCCACCAGGCTTCAGAGAGTTGCGTTGTGGCCAACAACATCCACTAGGCTTCTCCATCCCCATCTATCCTTCCTTTCTCCACCTTCTTCCCCTTCTTTAAGTGCAGCACAACAGTAAGAATTGAGGAAATCAGAACAGAGAACTAGGATTGAAAGGTAAGAAATTGAAATTTTGTAATTTCTCTTTTGCAGAAAATTTATTTGAAATTCTATTGTATTTGAGACCTCCAAAGGTTGTCCAAATCCCTCTTCCCTCTCTTGGTTAGTTTCATAATGAAAATAGACATATTATATGACAATTTTGGTGAGAAATACATGTTGAAAATCGATGGTACTGTTCACTTGCAATTTTACTATTCATTTGAGAATTTCTTCTCTTTTTGCTAAGATTTTGGGTAGAACCAACTAGATATACTATAAATTGGATTGAAACAAAATTAAGAAGCTGAAATAAGCAAGATTGAGAGAGAAAAAGAACATGACAGTAAACTGTAGGAACTAAATTGAAATTTTTTTCTAGAGTTGATTTAATTTTAGAAGAATATATATTCTTAATCTATAGACCTAGATGAAGTGAATTATAAGCTTAAATCAAGTAAAGGAAATAAGGAAAATTTATTAAGGAGTTGTGAAGGGAAAATATGATAGTTTTAAATGCATATGGTTTTATGTGTTTTTGGATGACTAAATCAACTCCTAAATTCATAAAATTTTGTAAAGAGATTCTTTTTATTGTGATAATCTGATCTGGAAAGTTTCAAGTTCATTAAAATTAGTTTGCTTGGTCAAATAAATATGGGAATAACACTTTATTTAGTGTAGAGGAATTTTAAATAGGTGTGAATTTTGGATTTTACACAATAACTAAACAACCTTATTTTGACTTGAAAATTTTATAACAGCTAAATAAGACCTCATACTAATTGTCTACCAAATTTTATAGCATTTGGCTAAAGTTTGATAGGCTTATTAAATAGAAAGTCATAACCTATACAGATTTGGATAGTTCTGACCTTTGGTCAATAATAGGGTTTCTAGTGGGGTCAAATGATAGAATGAAATTATGAAAATTTTATCTTAGTATGTCAACATACTAATAAGGCTTTATTTTAAATTTCATAATTTTTGAAATTATGGATTAATACCAGAATTTTTCTAAATTTTGGTTCTGATTTTAGCCTCAAAATAAAACAAAGCTAGATGATTGATAGCCTATTTCCTGATTTGGTATTATCTCTTTGCATGGCTTGTTTTTTAGGCCTTTGATGAGTTCTTTGGCATTTATCTTCTGATTTGAAGCGTAGAATTTTAGCTTGGAATCGAGCTGAGAGATCCTACCTTATCTTGTTTGCTTATTTTTATGTATATATTAAAGGTGTACTATAAATATGTACATATGACATGAAGTTGATGCATTCATATTATGCATTGAAATGTAAAAGTGAGACTATTGTGACTTCATTTATAAATTTGTGAGCATGAGAATATATTTATAAAGTCAGGATGTATGATAATAAATATCATGAAATTGGATGTGTGTGGTTGCTTATGTTTTTGTGATGTGATTGATGGTGGATGTTACGGGGATGGGTCCCCGTGTGGGAGTAAAAAAAGAGGAGCATGAGTTAATAAGAGTGGAATGAAATCACTATAGTAACATGGTATTGAATATGATATTCGTCCTTTATGGACATGGTGAAATAAGGTTGGATTACAGATTCGTCCCTTTGAGGGCAGCAATGAAATAAGAGAGGATGCGGTAAGGGTTGCTGGGCAACGACCACTTCATGTGGACGGGACCCAAAAAAATGTCTAGCAACTTAAATTGAAATTTTGTGAATTGTTTGAAATATGATTTGACTCGATTTGGAATGTGTCTGTTAATGATTACAAAGTGATTTTAATGTGTGTGCTTTAATAAATATCTTGTACACCAAAACTTAGATGATTATACGGTTAGATCAAATATATATATCTGCATGTATATATATATATGTACCTATATTGTGTGTGAATGTGATAGAATTCTCTCAAGTAGAAGTTATCTTTAGTTTCAGGTATGGAAGACTTCCTAGTTCGATGACGTTCACGCTAAGATTACCTTCCTATTTGGTCAGGATAAAAGTATAATATTTATGTCTTATTATAAGTTGTATAAATTTAGAAAAGCTTTGTAATGTGTATAACTATAGCGTATATGTGAAACTAGGTTTAGTCATACTTTCTTATCTTTTTTTGAGAAGAGAAATAGTTCTCTTATTTTAATTTAAATTGTGTAATTTAAATGAATTGCATTTAAAAAAAATCAAAATAAGGATTAGTATTGTGCTTAAGAGAAAAATAAGCTTACGAAGGTGAGGTGAAATTCACCTTTCGTACCGGTAACGTGCTTAGATTTTGGGGCGTGACACCAATAGCTTGAATCTCTCCCGCCCAAAAATGCATCATTTTACTAGTTTTTATTTTTTTGGTTGAGATTCCAGCCAATTAAATTTCGCCACGTGGCCACGTGTAGACACAAAAATATAAAAATATTGTAAAAATACAATGAAATAGAATTTAATTTATAAAAAAATATAAAAATACAATAAAATCAGAATTTAATTTACAAAAAATTAAAATTAAAATAAAAATACAATACATCTAGAATTTAATTCATACAATTTAAAATTACAATAAAAATACAATCTAACTAGAATCTAATTTAGAAAAATTTCAAAATTACAATAAAAATACAATCCAACTAGAATTTAATTTAGAAAAATTTTAAATTGCAATAAAATAGAATCCAACTAGAATTTAATTTAGAAATTTTAAAATTACAATAGAAATAGAATCCAACTAGAATTTAATTTAGAAACTTTTAAAATTACAATAAAAACACAATCCAACTAGAATTTGATTTATAAATAATTAAAATTACAATAACAATACAATCCAACTAGAATTTA
The DNA here is from genome assembly GCA_037074585.1 of Biancaea sappan. Classification (NCBI taxonomy): domain Eukaryota; kingdom Viridiplantae; phylum Streptophyta; class Magnoliopsida; order Fabales; family Fabaceae; genus Biancaea; species Biancaea sappan. The sequence continues at coordinate 46,205,699 of CM073496.1, read as the reverse complement.
ATTTAGAAAAATTTTAAATTACAATAAACATAGAATCCAACTGGAATTTAATTTAGAAATTTTAAAATACAATAGAAATACAATCCAACTAAAATTTAATTTTAAAAAATTTAAAATTACAATAAAAATATAATCCAACTATAATTTAATTTATAAATAATTAAAATTACAATAAAAATACAATCCAAATAGAATTTAATTCAGAAAAATTTAAAATAACAATAAAATACAATAAATTCAGAATTTAATGTAGACAAATTTATAATTACAATAAAATACAGTACAACTAGAAATTAATTTATAAAAATTTTAAATTACAATAAAAATACAATCCAATAGATTTTAATTTAAACAAAATTTTAAATTACAATAAAGATACAATCCAATAGAATATAATTTAAAAAATTTAAAATTACAATAAAAATATAATCCAACTAGAATTTAATTTAGAAAATTTTAAAATAACCATAAAAATAGAATCCAACTAGGATTTAATTTAGAAAAATTTAAAATTACAATAATGAGAAGCTCATCATGTTTTTTCGTCAAGGTAGATTGCCTCTACAAAACCAAAGATGAAAAGTTTATGTCAAAAAATAAAAACACAGAAATCACTACTAACCTCAAATATCTTGATCTTGATATGAGAAATTTCTACTAAATTCTATTGACTTGAATGATAGTGTGCAATGGTCAATAGACACCTATGCCAAAAAGGAAGAGAAATCAATAGAGACATATTAAGTAGTTTGAAAAAACCAATTTTTATTATGTCAAAGAATCTTAACCATTAGCAATTCGATGAAACTCAAATTGGCAACATGTGTTTGGTGTAATATTCGCTATTCTCGGGTATTAGTTTAATTGGATTTTAATAAATAATGGGATGCGGGGGCAATTTTTTCATTTATTCGAGAAGGAAATGCAATGTTAGGAAATGACAAGGTGTATAAAATAATGAGTGACGGAGGATTCATGGAGTGTACAGGTGGCACTGAGGGAGTTTGATGATTATTAAGTCCAATGAGGGACTAAAATGTAATAAGAAAAATTGCGTGGTACCTAGAGTATGAAAAATACCTTGAGTTGAAAAAATTACGGATTTGTCATTACTAACGTTAACCAGAGGTTGACTGGAGAGCAAAATAGTAATTTTACCATATGGGGTATATATATGGGGCACACCCCTTCTATTCTCACTTTCTCTTCCTCACTCTCACATGCCCCTTCCTTCCTCTCATTTCTCTCCATTCTCCATCAATTCCCTCCACTCAAGTTCAACACCCAAGCTTTTGGCACAGTAACCATCCTTCAGTGGTGGGGTAGGTCTCTGGGCGACCAACCACCACTGGAAAGGCACGGAATTTATGTATGTATCTCACTTTCCCAATTTTCCTTTCATTTTCAGATTTTAAAGAATTTGGGCTGAGATTAAGTTTATTTGAGATCTTTTGAGTTTGGGTGTGATATGCATAGATGGATATATATGTGCAAGTAACTCGGTATGGGTTAGGACTGTGTTAGGGTGGTTGAGGTAGTAGGGACATGGTATAAGGTATTTGTATGTGACTGGGAGAGGTTGGGGTCGGTTAATAGGGTGTTTTGGCATCGGATGTATATCATACTAGGGGCAAGGGTATGATACCATAGGGATGATTTAGGCTGCACATGTATAAATAAATAAATAAACAAATATATATATATATATATATATGTTCTTTTGGTATGTATTATCGTATGTTTGTGTAGAGTATGACTATTTTGAGTGAGTTAGTGGATTAGAATCACCACTTCACAGTTGTGAAAGTAATGGTTGGATCCTAAGAGGGGGTGAATTGGGTTTTATAAACTTTTCACAAAACTTTATTAAAAGTTAAAATGATATTCTATAAAAGTACAATGCTTAAGGATAATAAATACAATACAGAAAATCAATGTGTTATCAAGATGAATATTTGTAAAGTATTGGGAATTAAAGAATAGATATACAAGTGCACAAAATAAAGAGAGAAGGGATATAGAAAGCAAACTCAGAGATTTATACTAGTTCAGCTAATCTCAAGCCTATGTCCAGTCCTTAAGAAAATCACTTGGGTATTTCCACTATACTTGCAAGTTTGATCCAGATATTTGCTACAACAGAGAATTTATGAATTTGGGCTCCTCCTCAACCCAAGTACAATGTTTCCTTCAAACACTCTTTCAAGGAACACTCTTCTTGAGAATACAACTTAGAAGTTGAGAAGAAATAAGATGAAAATAAGAAAACTCTCTTAAAAAAGTAGATGAATACAAATGAAATTTTCTATAACTCAAATGATTGAGAGTATGTAAGATTTGGCTCAAGAATTGTTTTCTTTCTCTCAAAGATGATAGAATAAGTTAATATCATATTGTAGTACTTTGTTGTAGCTCAAAAACATCTATCTAAGGTCATATATATAAGATTTTACAAAACTAGCTATTATAGAGTCGTTACAGCACTTATAGTGCAGTCCAGGTGGCAACCGGTTGACCTTCTTAGCTTACCTAGTCGACCTCTAGCTCAAATATGACCTTTAGATAGTATTTTCTAGGCCGACGGTCGACTAATCGAAGGCTACTGGTCGACCTCCAGTTGGCAATAGCGAAACATTGTTTTTTGAGCTCTCTTTAAAAATTCATAACTCCCTTATTTGAATTCCGTTTTTAACAAATTATACATCATTGGAAAGTCCTTGGAGTCTAATTTCAAATGAAAGAAGTTTCACTCAAAAATTATTTTTGGTTTAAAAGATATGATTAAAATACTGACCGTAGGTCAGAATAAGTTAATTTTTGAGTGCAGTAAAATTAACTTTCAGTTTTTCAAGCTATATTTTAAGTGGTCATATCTTTTTCATTTAGACTCCGTTTTGAATAAATAATATATCTTGGAAAGCTCTTTGAGTCTACTATCAAATGAGATTAAGATTTTTAAAAACTAATTTTTCATTTAGGAGATATGATATAAAGAGTAACCAAAGGTCAAAAACTAACTTTTGTAAAACTTCATATTTCACTATCTTTTTGTTGAAAATACTTGAGCCAATAGATGCAAATCTTAATCATTGACTTGCACAAGTTAACTAACCTATTTAAAATATACCTAATGTAAGCACATAGGCTATCTTAATGCATCTAAGCTTTCAAGTCTTCAAATCTTATAGTTCTTCATTTCTTGGAGCTTTATCCTTGCATGTTATTTTCTTTGAGTGAAGCATGATGTTGTTTTTCCTTGTTCTTCAATCCAATGCTCACTTTTCTTGTTTTGAACCAACTTATAAAAGATATCTTACTTGCAAAACCAAATGGTTAGTTCAATTCATAATAAATAGCATGATTCAATATAAATTATTTCATTTCAAGTAATATGATCATGCTTAAATTGTAGCACAAGAAATACATATGTGAAATACTTTTCTAGCATATCAAGGCTACAATTCTTAGACAATGTTACCACATATATATTATAAATGTAATCACATATATATTGTAATAAACATGATTCATATATAAAACATTGCTCATTAAATAACATAATCATGTTTAAATACTTGTAGCATATATGATAATTAATCCTTATATATTAATGCTACATTTCTCACATATTTGTCATCATCAAAACTTATGGCATAAAATTTTAGGGCTAACAAGTTGCAAGTACAGAAGGTGGATGAGACTGATGACTCGCCGCTTAAGGGTACCTCCTTTTTGCTTGGGGCAAAGTAACTTTTATTTGTTTTTAGATTAATCACTTTAGTATGCTCAATAATCGGCTAGGCCACCTAGGTTGTAATTATTATAAGTGGGGTTAGTGAGAGATAAATTAGGCTTGCGGTAGTGTGGGTGTCACATCGTTCGTATCGATCACGGAGTTAATTTTCAGGTCGTGACATTTGGGGTGCTAGATGTGCCAAGCATGATACTCTAAATTGTACTTCATTCATCTGCAACATTGAAAATAAAAAAAAATCTTGTTTGACATATAGACGCACATTCTACTTAGACACATATGGAATGCTATTTTACTTACTGTAGATGGCAATACTCGTGAGTCCTTAACAACTGTAGATATTTTTTCCCTCTTTCCATGACCCTCCAGACAACTTTTATTACTTTTCTTAGAACTCTTGCCGTCTTTTTCCTTGAATTCGGTTGGTTGTGGTGTGCACTGAGTTGTAAGCACAGCGTTGACATTGACATGTCTATCCACAAAAGGCTCTTGCTCTTTTCACAGCTAACAATGATCAATTTGTAACGTCTACTAGAATTATACTAAATTCGTATAATTTAAGAAAATTGTAATATAAGTTTAGTGAAATATTTGAGGTAAAACATGAGATCTTTCTGAAATTTTTTTATGAAATGTCCAAATTCATAAAATAAGTAAATTTGAAATATCTTAAAGCATAAAATTTTACCCTTTGCAGTAAATGATCGGTCGACTAATCCCTGATGATCAGTCACCTGATCGACTATAAACTTGAATAAATTTGTAAACCGAGAAGCGTTAGTTGACTGATGCAGAGTCATCAGTCGACTAATGTACCCTAAACTTCTAATTTCAGAAACTACTAACTTATTCATTATACATATAATCTACAATACTTCTTCAACTTTTCTTGCAAACTCTTTTCTAGAATGGAGCTATAATACAAGAAATTACATAGAACTCATATATTTCTATACTTACTCACAAATGTGCATAAGTCTCTAAAGTTTACATAAAAGGACAATATAAACTTCTTCTATGTCAAATAACTACTTAACTACTTAATAACTCCACTATCTTGTTCTTTTGCTTTCCCTCATTATTCTACTTCAATTCTTGAAATGGTTAGTCATAACATAAAATTATGAGATATATATTCTCAGTAGCTAGTTTATCTAAAGAAAACATTTCATGAACCATTTTAGTCATAAAAGCAATTCTCAATGAATATGTCATACTTCCATGAACATAAAAGAACTATCATAAAGCAATTTCAATAGCAAACTCATTCAATGAAATCTAAACTGATATACTAACACATAAATTGTCACGTCCCAAAATTTGAGCACGTGACCGGCACGGAAAGTGAATTTCATTTCACCTCCGTAAGCCTATCTTTCTCTTAAAAATCATACAATTCTTTTTCATGCAACCAAAACGAGTTTTCTATACATACTACCATTACTCACATTACATCACTGAATGAACCTACCCGATTACAGAGATTTCTAGATTTATACAACTTAGAATAAAACTTAACTATTATACCTTTATCCTGAACAAATGAAAAGGTAATTATGGACTAAGGATCCATAATTCCTTGTTCCGATATTTACCTTCAGCTGTCAACTCTGAAAAAAAAATATCAATAAGAGGGGTATGAGCAAACCACGTGCCCAGTGAGTAGATAACACAATACTATGACAAAATAAAAATCATGCATCATAATGATAACATGCAGCAATCATACTTAGATCGATCATCATATGATATAATATTATTCATAATACTTCACAACAATATCCAAGTGAATCAAATGCATTTCAACAAAATTCAAAATTCACAACAGCAATCGATGAAATCAATTTCACACACAATTCCCATACCAACCGAGTTGTCCAGAATACCTCTGGATCGTTGCCCGCGGCCCCCGCCGCATCCACCCTTATCGCTCCATTTATATTCTCCACCCTTATAGCTTCACATAGATTTCTCCATGGGGTGCACCACCATGCCTTTCCTTTCCAGTCAAACATAATCACAATCACACATAAAAACATCCTCAATCATAATCTTGAGCCACATACACAACTCAGTCATTTACAATTCAAGCCACAACATAATCAATGTGGTTCCAGCAACATAGCATGTATATAACATAACCCATAATATAGAACAATTATTCAACTCGGTTCACATGCCATTCACAATCCATCATATAACCTCCATTCATGGGAAAATAAGAAAATATAATTATATACATTACCAGACACGTTCCACATTTGTTTATGCCTCATCGTTCCACATCATCCTCTTCAAACTTGGATATACAACATATTTCCACTATGATGCAAAAAGTCAATAACAGATATTTAATCATAGCAAGTATTAACCCACTTACCTGGATTTCACGCTCTCGGCACTCCCACTTTGCACTTTGACCATTCCTATTGTAACCAGACAAAAACCATCAGAGTTACGAAATAGAGAAATTTCCTACCACTACTCTCGACCTTCACTTACTTCTTGAATCATAACTCATAACTGGTAATGAATATATAAATGAAACTTATACCATTGGAAACTAGACTTAAATATCTTTCCAACGATATAAAGTTTGCCCAAAACGGAGTTCGGATGAAGAAGTTATAGCCGATTGAAAAATAAATTAAAATTTCCCGGTACACCTGGCGCCTGGGCGCCACTCATGCCTGGCGCCTAGGCGCCACACGTGGCGCCTGGGCGCCAATTCCTTCTTCTTCCCATCTCACCTTGGCGCCTAGGCGCCACACATGGTGCCTGGACGCCACGATCGCGACCCCTTTGAAATGTGGGTCCCTCCATAAGTGGGGCCCTAGGGGCCAAATTGTAATTTAACTAAAGTTACAACCAAATTTTGTAATTTACTCCAAAGTCATAAAAAATAAAATTTGTGGGGCCCACAAGAGAAAATTTTCTTCTTGTTAGGCGCAGCCTGAGGAAAAATTGAAAAAGGAGAGGCTGCAGACGCGTGAAGAAATTTTGAAGCAGCAGGGGGGATGCATCTTAAGGTTAAGTAACTCTATATAAGTCAGTTCTCTCCATCCCTCTGCATCCTTCATCAACCCAAAGTGAAGCCTCATTTTTGAGAGAAAAAGTGAGAAGAAAAATAGAGAGAGTGGCTTAGAAAGAGAGTTTTTCTAAGAAGAAAAAATAGTGAGTCCAATTTGTGAGGGTTATTGTCCACAAATTGAAGAAATACTGTTGTAGTATTTTTTTGTGAGTGAGAGGTCCACTTAAGGGTGAAGATTGTATTCCCATTATTACTATAGTGGAAGATTTAAGCGGCCTACGGGTCCCGTGGTTTTTTACCTAATTTGGGTTTTCCACGCTAAAATTCTTTGGTGTTATTTTTGTCTATTGTATTTAAGGAATTATCCTGGGTCTGTGGAATTATTTTGATTCTGCGCACACCACCGTTTTTCCCAACAAGTGGTATCAGAGCTTCTGGTTGGAGTACCATTGAAGAATACCGTACGAGTATTATTTACAAATACTGTACGAAGACGTATGAGCACTATTCACGTATACAGGTACTATTCATACATACTAGTATTTTTATACGTATTGGTACTATTCATACATACTAATACTATTCATATGTACGGAAATACTATTCATATATACAGAAGTATTGTTCATATATATGGAGGTACTGTTCATACGTACGTAGGTACTATTCGCTACCAAAAAAGTTTTGGGATCAGTTAAAACTTTAACTACTGATCTCAATGGAGACAAGAAACATCAAAATGATCAGCCTAAATGGCACAAATTATCACATGTGGAGAAGCAAGATGAAGGATCTCCTATTTGTGATGAAAATGCATCTACCAGTGTTTACATCAGATAAACCTGAAGGCAAGACAGATGAGGAATGGGGGTTTGAGCATGAGCAGGTGTGCGGTTTCATCCGACAATATGTCGAAGACAACGTATACAACCACATCTGCAATGAGACTCATGCCCGGACGCTATGGAATAAGCTTGAACAGCTTTATGCGTCAAAAACTGGTAATAATAAATTATTTTATTTGACCAAATTGACGCAGTTGAAATACAGGGAAGGGACTTCTGTAGCAGATCATCTAAATGAGATGCAAGGGGTCGTAGATCAACTGTCCAGAATGGGCATAAATCTGGACGATGAAATTTTTGCTCTGCTGGTATTGGGCTCTCTACCAGAGTCGTGGGAGACTCTGAAGATTTCTATCACCAACACTGCACCTGATGGTGTAGTTAATATGGAGTCTGTTAAAAGCAGTATCTTAAATGAAGAAATGAGAAGAAGATCTCAAAGCTCATCTTCTTCATCACAACCAGATGTTCTGGTTTCAGACTTCAGGGGGAGGAACCTGTCTAGGGATCAAAAACCTAGAGGAAGGAGCAGAGGCAAGTCCAGCAGATATGCCAATGTTGAATGCCATTACTGTAAAAAGAAGGGTCATATCAAAATACACTGCCGCAAGTTCAAGAAGGATCAAGAAAAGAACAAAGGCAGAAGACAGAAGAAAAACAACAGTAGTGATGATGAGCAAGCAGATGTTGCTGAGGAGTTCAACATTGTCTATGATGATGATATAGTCAATCTTACAACCCATGAGACAAGCTGGGTGATTGACAGTGGTGCCACCATTCATGCTACATCTCGGAAGGAATTTTTCTCATCTTACACACCGGGCAATTTTGGTGTTGTAAGAATGGGAAATAATAATCTTTCAATAATTGCAGGTAAAGGAGATGTTTGTTTAAAAACGGAGAATGGTACACAATTAGTCCTGAAGGATGTGAGACATATTCCAGATATGCGCCTGAATCTGATCTCAACAAGCAAGCTAGATGATGAAGGTTTCTGCAATACCTTCTTTAATGGCCAATGGAAGCTCACCAAAGGATCATTGGTGGTGGCCAGAGGGAACAAAGACTCTAAACTGTACATTATCCAAGCAAAGCTCTCCAAGGATGTTGTGAATACAATGGAGAATGATAGTACGGTTGAGATATGGCACAAACGTCTTGGTCACATGAGCGAGAAGAGCATGATCCATTTAACTAGGAAAAATGCTCTACCTGGTTTGGATCAAGTTCACTTAAAGAAGTGTGATGATTGTCTGGCAGGAAAGCAGAATAGAGCTACGTTCAAAAGCCACCCTCCTTCTAGAATGGCGAATGTACTGGATTTGGTACACTCAGATTTATGTGGACCAATGTTAAAGTCACTTGGTGGTGCTCAGTACTTTGTGACTTTCATTGATGACCATTCAAGGAAGATATGGGCATACACTTTAAAGACAAAGGATCAAGTGCTGAGTGTCTTTAAAGAGTTTCATGCCTCAGTTGAAAGAGAAACTGGGAAGAAGCTAAAATGCATCCGGATAGACAACGGTGGAGAATACATTGGGCCTTTTGATGCCTACTGTAAAGAGCATGGTATTCGGCATCAGACAACGCCTCCAAAAACACCGCAGCTGAATGGCCTGGCTGAGAGGATGAACAGAACTTTGATGGAGAGAGTCAGATGTTTACTCTCTCATGCAAAGTTACCAAAGAAATTTTGGGGTGAGGCTTTACTAGCAGCAGTACATGTGCTGAATCGCTCACCTTGTGTCCCTTTAAAGCTAAATGTTCCAGAAAAAGTATGGTCAGGAAAAGATGTTTCCTACAACCATCTGCGAGTGTTTGGATGCAAAGCCTTTGTACATATTCCAAAGGATGAAAGGTCCAAACTTGAAAGTAAGACACGACAATGCGTGTTCATTGGATATGGTCAAGATCAGTTTGGCTACAGATTTTATGATCCAGTAGAGAAGAAACTAGTCAGGAGTCGTGATGCTGTGTTCATTGAAGATCAGACCATTGAAGATATTTCTAAAGCCAATGGTGATTCAACTGGTTCGGAAGTTATTCCTCTAACACTGGTGCCAAGACAAGTTGGAGATGAAATACATAATGATCAGCCTGAAATAGGTGATCCAGATGCTCCCGTTGAGATTCCATCAGAAGATTCTGATGATGATGATGGTGTTCATGATCAACCACCAGTTCCAATGGGTTCTCCAGAATTGAGAAGATCTACTAGAGTTCGACAACCCTCTACTAGATACCCTGCAAATCAGTATGTGTTATTAACTGACGGGGGAGAACCAGAAAGCTTCGAAGAAGCAATGGATGATGAACACAAGAAGAAGTGGATTGAGGCCATGCAAGATGAGATGAAATCATTGCATGAGAATAAAACTTTTGAACTGGTGAAGCTGCCAAAAGGCAAGAGGGCTTTGAAGAATAAATGGGTGTTCATAATTAAGCATGAAGAGAACAGTTCCTACCCAAGATTCAAAGCCAGATTGGTCGTCAAGGGATTCAACCAAAGAAAAGGGGTTGACTTTGATGAGATATTTTCACCAGTGGTGAAAATGACATCCATTCGAACAGTGCTAGGGTTAGCAGCAAGTCTTGACCTTGAGGTTGAGCAAATGGATGTCAAAACTGCATTCCTTCATGGTGATTTGGAGGAAGAAATATACATGGAGCAACCAGAGGGTTTCAAGCAAAAAGAAAAAGAGGACTACGTTTGCAAGCTGAAGAAAAGCCTGTATGGCTTGAAGCAAGCACCAAGACAGTGGTATAAGAAGTTTGAGTCTGTTATGGGGGAGCATGGTTACAAGAAGACTACTTCAGATCACTGTGTGTTCGTGCAGAAATTCTCTGATGATGATTTCATTATTTTATTGCTCTATGTGGATGACATGTTGATTGTTGGCCAAAATATTTCTAGAATTGATGACTTGAAGAAGCAGTTGAGCAAGTCTTTTGCTATGAAAGACTTAGGGCCAGCAAAACACATTCTTGGCATGAAGATAACTAGAGACAGAAGCGACAAGAAATTATGGTTGTCACAAGAGAAGTATATTGAGAAAGTACTTCAAAGGTTCAACATGGACAAAGCTAAAAGCGGTTAGTTGTCCTCTTGCTAATCACTTTAAGCTAAGTTCTAAGCAGTGCCCTTCCACAGATGAAGAAAAGGAAGAGATGGACAAGGTTCCATATGCTTCAGCAGTTGGAAGTTTAATGTATGCCATGGTGTGCACACGGCCGGATATTGCTCATGCAGTTGGAGTAGTGAGTAGATTCCTTTCAAAACCTGGAAAGGAACATTGGGCTGCAGTAAAGTGGATATTCAGGTATCTTCGGGGTACTTCCAAAATATGTTTATGTTTTGGAGATACCAAACCTGTGTTAGTTGGATACACAGATGCAGATATGGCCGGCGACATAGATTCGAGAAAATCTACTTCAGGCTACCTGATCACTTTTGCAGGGGGAGCTGTGGCATGGCAGTCAAAATTACAGAAGTGTGTTGCACTATCCACCACTGAAGCAGAGTTCATCGCAGCAACTGAAGCCAGTAAGGAGTTGCTATGGATGAAAAGGTTCTTAAATGAACTTACTTTCCACCAAGAAAAGTATGAGCTATTTTGTGACAATCAAAGTGCAATTCATCTTGGAAAGAATGCCTCCTTTCACTCAAGATCGAAACACATTGATATGAGATATCACTGGATAAGAGGTGCATTGGAGAAGAAGCTACTACAGCTTGAAAAGATCCATACAGATGAAAATGGATCTGATATGTTGACTAAGACTCTTCCAAGAAGCAAGTTTGAATATTGTCGATCAGCTGCAGGATTGGTGGAACCCCCCACTTAGGTCGGGAGAGGGAGAATTGAAATGTGGGTCCCTCCATAAGCAGGGCCCTAGGGGCCAAATTGCAATTTAACTAAAGTTACAACCAAATTTTGTAATTTACTCCAAAGTCATAAAAAATAAAATTTATGGGGCCCACAAGAGAAAATTTTCTTCTTGTTAGGCGCAGCCTGAGGAAAAATTGAAAAAGGAGAGGCTGCAGACGCGTGAAGAAATTTTGAAAGCAGCAGGGGGGATGCATCTTAAGGTTAAGTAACTCTATATAAGTCAGTTCTCTCCATCCCTCTGCATCCTTCATCAACCCAAAGTGAAGCCTCATTTTTGAGAGAAAAAGTGAGAAGAAAAATAGAGAGAGTGGCTTAGAAAGAGAGTTTTTCTAAGAAGAAAAAATAGTGAGTCCAATTTGTGAGGGTTATTGTCCACAAATTGAAGAAATACTGTTGTAGTAATTTTTTGTGAGTGAGAGGTCCACCTAAGGGTGAAGATTGTATTCCCATTATTACTATAGTGGAAGATTTAAGCGGCCTACGGGTCCCGTGGTTTTTTACCTAATTTGGGTTTTCCACGCTAAAATTCTTTGGTGTTATTTTTGTCTATTGTATTTAAGGAATTATCCTGGGTCTGTGGAATTATTTTGATTCTGCGCACACCACCGTTTTTCCCAACACCCTTCGCGATTTCTCTCGGTTTTGGCCCAAATCTGGCCAAATCTTCACCGTTTTTCATGATTTCTTCCATGGGATCTCACCCTTAATGTCTAAGGAGCATTTAGACACCAAAATCATCAATTTTAATCGAGAAACGAAGCCGGAATCTCGATTTTACCTCAAACACTCTTAAAACTAGAAAATAGAGAAAAGCTTAAGAAATAGAAATTTCTACCTCGATTCCTTACTTTTCCTATGTTGCTTGGCTCCTAGAGGCTCGCCCCGTAGCCCGAGATCCAGCCTCCAAAGCCCGGTTGTAGAGTTGGAGTGTAGAGAGAGAAATTAGAGAGAAGGAAGAGAGAAGGAGAGGAGAGAAAGTGAAGAGAGAGAGAGGAAAGGAGAAAAATGAATAAAAAAAATAGGTGAGGCCACCTATATACTCGCCCGGGGTGAAATTATCACTTGCTCTGCAATTGACCCTCAGTCAAGACTAGCAAAAGCAAATTCATAAAATCTCACCTCAGGTGTTTCTAAATCCTCGGTGCCCCACAAATTTTCTTATTCACTTTAGTCCCTCTCAATATCTCAAACTCCACTTTAACCTCGAATCCATCATCTTTTCGGTACCGGACTCATAATTCATTCCCATAAGCTCTATTCTTCTTCTCAGGTTCCTACTTGGTCATTCCTCAAAAGTCCTCTATACTTTCTTTTCTTTTCACTTTAGTCCTTGAGAATTTGTAAAAATTTCCTAAATTAAAAATAAAAATTTCTATTTCCACATTTTCTTCACTAATTCAAAAAGAAAATTTTTCACATAATTAAATTTTTCACTAAACTTCAAATCAGACTTTAAATATTCATAAAAATTCTTGGGATATTACATAAATGGTGTCATAAACTTCTTTCTCAGTATATTGCATTATACTTTGGCTACTTTCTTAGGAAAAGTGCTCAATGTCCTATGAGGAATTTTTGTCATCCCATAAGAAATTTATGGGGTTTTATCATCCCATAAGGAATTTTGTCATCCTATAAGGATTTTACTTCCTATGAGAAATTTCTATCATTCTATGAGAAATTTCTGGGGTTCTGTCATCTCATGAAGACATAAACTTTATTTTTCAAGAGAAAGTCAATTCTTCATTCTCGTAGAAAGCGTTAAGATAAACATACTTGCTAATTATACAAAGAATATGAAAATTATTGAAATAAGTTGCTTTCTAGTATCTCATGAAGAGAACTCTTCATCCTATGAGGAATTTCTACATCCCATGAGGAATCAAGTTCTACTTTTATAAGAAAACATATTCTCAAACATTCATAGAAGGCTTTAACATGAAACTATGTCATTTTACACAACCATGACAATACATATAAATAAATTGTTTTTATAAAAAAACTAGCTACCTTAATTCTCCTAAAGCTGGAATTTGTGTAATATCTTCTAGTTCCTTTCTAAGGTTCCTTGCTTTCCTTAGTTTTCAGACCAACTCCATCTTCTCTCTTCTTTCCTTAATCTGAAAACCATAATTCTACCAATTTCAAGCTCTAGAATCCATCTAACCAGAGAATCAAGCTAGGAAGCTTACCTTTTGATGATTTTCTTGTTAAATCTTTAACTAAAAGTCTCTTCTCTCTCTTCTTCTTCTCCTTCACATTTTCCCTCTCTCTCTCTTCTCTAATTTTCAGAAAATGTCATTTCTCTCTTTTTACTTCTAAAAGGGTTTAAAGAGTCCCTTTAACATGGAAATCCCTCTTTTACCCCTATTCTCTTATTTCTAAGCTTCATGGGTAGACTGGGGGTGTTTAAGTAAATTTCTCCACTGATTTTTCAGTTAAAACTGACTTACTTCGCACTCCAGCAGGTGTAGTCAACTGATTCCTTCCTGATAGTCAATTGATGTGCCATCAGTCGACTGATCCAACCTGATTAGTCAACTGATTGCTTCAGAATTTAAATTTTAATCTTGATATAGAGTAATTAGTCGACTGATTGCAGATATCAGCAACTTGTGGTTTCCTATTCTCTTGTCAGATTTATTCATGGCGTCAGTAATGCTCACTGGAGCTGATAATCTCGTATTCTTGGGCAGTAGACCCCCAAATGCGTTATGTCACGAGAAGTTCTTTCCAAAAGTGGGTTTGGCTGCTAGCATCAGAATTTCCAACTCTGGAACCATAGTACCCAAGTGTAGCAGGATAACAGCATATCAGCTTCGAGGCCAACCTCTCAGCCAAGGTTCATTCAGCACAAGAAAGAGGCATTTTGGTTCTATAGGTTTCTCTCAATTGTGTATGACCATATAATGGGCACTGGACTGCGGACATGAGGGATGAAGCACTCGAACCCACTGATCTCAATGATAGAAATATGGTAGTTGTAGATGTTGGCGATGGTACGGGTTTACCACATTGGGTATAGTAAAGCATGTGAATGCAAAGAACGTTACCATTCTCGATCAATCACCTCATCAGCTTGCTAAAGCCAAGCAAAAGGAACCACTGAAAGAATGCAAAATAATTGAAGGCGATGTTGAAGATCTTCCATTTCCTACCGATTATGCAGATAGATATGTATCTACAGGAAGGTAGAATTGCTTCAACCTTTTCAGTTGATCGTCTCTGTATGATCATATATTGTTTTTCGTATTATGTGTGCTGTTGTTGCATCTGTCTTATACAATGGTGAGTTAATAAGGATGCTCCTGTTAATAATGTGCTTTGCACAAGTATGTTTAAGGTGCAGTTCTGTTATTCAAGACTGCAATTTCTTCAATGACAAATGTTTAGGATCTGATACATATGGCTTCTTAAAAGGAAAAAAAGTAGTTGTCTTACAGAGGTTATTTTCTTTCATTTCTCAGTATTGAATACTGGCCTGATCCGCAGCGTGGCATCAAGGAAGCATACTGAGTTTTGAAACTTGGAGGCAAAGCATGTCTTATTGGACCAGTCTACTCAACATTTTGGCTGTCACGCTTCTTTGCAGATTTTTGGATGCTTTTGCCTAAGGAGGAAGAGTACATTGAGTGGTTTGGGAAGGCAGGATTTAAGGATGTCCAACTAAAAAGGATTGGCCCAAAATGGTACTGTGGGGTTCGACGTCATGGCTTAATTATGGGTTGTTTTGTGACTGGTGTAGAACCTGCATCCGAAGATTCTCCATTGTAGGTATTTGTCACTCTAGCTTCTCATGCCTTATTTTTGTTGCTGTGTCGGTGTAATTTTTTGTTCACTTTACATAAGAAATGGTATTTGTCATTCTAGCTTCTCATGCCTTATTTTCGTTGCTGTGTCGGTGTAACTTTTTGTTCACTTTACATAGGAGATTTTTTATTAAAAGTATTTACACACAAACACAGGAGGTTTTGTTAATCCCCTTGTCTCTTCTTTTTGCAAAATGCAACCTACTATTTTCTGATTTAATGACCATAAACGAATAAGATTTGAGAGTTAACAGCAAGGTTGACAACCTGATATATATGACCATTGCATATTTAACACCCAGGACCATTTGCAATATTTAGGAACTTGAGAAAATTTATGCTCATGTGAAGACTTACTTTTCTCTTCATTTATGCTTATGTGAAGACTTACTTTTCCCATTCTTTCTGATTAAGATGTTATCTTTGCTTTACCCATTCTCAATATTTGAAACTTGTCAATGTGGATATCTGCAGAGAACATCTTTAGATTGTTATTTGTTACCTTAAAACATTGCTGTACTAAAGCACTAATATATGTAGTCATAATGAGTACTTTTATTCCGCCAAAAGAAAAAAAAAAGAATGACTCTTTATCTGAACGTCCAAGCTAAATAATCACAAGTAAAAAACTGTTATTTGTAGATTACGATGAGCACTTTAAACCTAAAACACTAAAGCAGGTTGTTGTGCTTAAAGAGGCAGATTCATGGTATAAAACTCTAATGACTGTAGGGAAAACATTAACTGTTGAGAAGTGCCATTGAACCCAAAAAAGAGGTGGGAAATCTAGTAGGCGCTTTGTATGATGAGCTGATATAATTGTTTTTGCTAGTTACTGTTGGTTTTGACTATAGAAGCACAGTTAGTGAAATTTAGCTCTCATTTCAACTCTTAAGGGCTCTGATTGATTTGCTGGATTGAAGCTTTTTCTATGTACATACCGTTTGTACATGGGAGACACTCATACCAGATTTCTTCAATTGAATGTTACCTTTGTGGGTTGGTTGGATCTTGGATGAGCGCTGCGAGCTTTTGCAGTAGAGTTCTGCATCACTTTTTCCCCCTTCCTGTTCCCCACTGCTTGTGCCTGATGTTCTCAAATATTACTTTGCCCTTGTGATATCAGTTCTAGGTAGAAAATTAATGCAAACAGAGAGCAAAACCATACTTGGGTAAACATGTCTTGCAAAAAAATTCAGGTTCAGCACTGCTTCCAAACTTGCAAAATTTATCTAAGTGAAAATTTATGTTTATTCAGCTTGTAGTGGAGTGACAAGATTCGAGGTAATATTGAAATTGGTAATTGTTGTCAAATAACTTAAGATGTTAGCAAGGCCTTAGTTTATTTACTTATCATAGCTTAACTAGTGTAGTAACGTATAAAAGATGCTGTCTGACCTTTTTTTTTCCTCTACTGATGCTGTCCTCTTTTCCCTTTCCACTTCTTTGTATTGTAATTAAATGGATTACAACTTTATGCAGCTTGGTCCAAAAGAAGAAGATGTTGAAAAGCCTGTGAATCCTTTGGTCTTCTTGTTGCGCTTCATTTTGGGTGCCATGGCAGCTACGTGGTATGTGTTGGTTCCTATTTATATGTGGCTGAAAGATCAAATTGTTCCCAAAGAACAACCAATCTAAGTTTGGTGGTTGGATAACATTGTAATATTTACCGTGTCCTGTTCAAATTTCTTCAAATATATGATTACAGTAGCAACTGAGAAACATATCATCATACCTCACAAGCATAACTTATGGTGGTGACTTGGTGACGGTGTCTTGGCTAGTTAAACTCAAATTTGTAGCATGCTTTTGCAAGCAGTGGTAGTTTGTGAGTAAGAATTCATAATGCAACCCTATTCATAGTTCCAACTATTTCGTTATGTGTATTTGCTTTCTTGAGTTAATAGACATCACCATACAATCTTTTAGCTATAGCATTTCAAAAATGATTGATGTGTCTGTTGGGTGCTGACTTTCAGAATCACAGAATAGGAGCCGTCACTGCTCTTTTTATTTTATATATCAGCACGAGTCTCTGTTTTTAGCGAGGAGGGCACCGAAGGCCTTTGTATGGTGACATATAATTAGAATATCAATTTCTTTGATGTTGAATTTGAATTCACATGTTCAAATATATATATATATATATATATATATTTGCAGCCAACAGAGATTAGAACTTAGAACAGTCAAGATGTTGGTTCTTCTGAATTCCGAGTGTGAATAGAAAGAAAGTTCTAAATCATTTTCGGCCAACGTGCGTCCAGAATATGCGGTACTTTTCTTATTTTCCTCATATAATAAATAAGGGACTCAGACCAATTGATAGGTTGTCAAATATAAAATCGTTGTTTCTTATTCATCTCTTGGTTCTCTTCCCAAGAATTGAACTACCTCTTGGTTTCTTATGTAATACGCCATTCTTCTTGGAAACCAAGTTTCCATCTAACATTCAACACGCTTTAGTCACCAACTTTAGATTCTGTCGATTTAAGAATAGCATGGCAACTCCAGCATATGAGAGAGAGAGAGAGAGAGTAGAGTGTCTGCAATTTCTTGGAGTTGGAGATGAATGGTGGGGCCACACAAAAAAGTCGGATTGAAAATTTCCTTGTTCAATAGCTGATTGGTGATTCCCTTCTGGAAAAGTTCCTGCTTTTTGAATTGGAACTTCTCCCTCAGGCGTGTCTTGACTATTTCAATTACATTATTCCCCATTCACACCTATAAAAAAAAGCGAATGAGGCAAGCCCAAGAAGACAATATATCATATTTCTATTTCTTGTTCGCTCCAGGCAACAAACAAAATTGTCCTTTTTCTTGTTGGAGTGAATTATGGCAGATGCACTTACAGAAGATCAGGTCGCTGAGTTCCGAGAAGCCTTTAACCTCATTGACAAGGACTCTGATGGTGTGTTCTTTTGAACCTTTATTCTAATATGAAATTCGCCAATGCTGCCTGTGATTGCTTTGCTGGTTTTAAAACAACATTCTTAACTGATTTTGATTTGCTGACGATGTTTAGGCCTCATCACTGTCGATGAACTGGCAACCATTGTCCACTCATTAGATGGAAATCCCTCCAAAGAGGAAATTCGAGAAATGATTAGCGAAGTGGATATGGATGGGAATGGGAGCATAGATTTTGACGAGTTCTTGAATATTATGGGCAGAAAGATGAAGGTATGATACAGAATTAGTAATTTCTTTGTACTTAAATAAGTTGAAGGTAGAAGCTTTGAAAATTAGCTGTGCTGAGGCTGATGGATGATCGTGATATTATTGTTGATTCTAATAGGAAAATCTGTCTGAGGAGCTCAAAGAAGCCTTCAAAGTATTTGATAGAGATCAAGATGGATACATTTCAGCCGCTGAGGTAAACATGCTGTGCAGATCATTCTGCATGAACAGACATGTAAATTTTCTTGAGTTACCTGTTTAATTATCATTGAAGACTAAAGAGACCTAATTTGATGTTTCATATATATGTATATATAGCTGAGATACGTGATGATGAATTTGGGAGAGAGGCTAACAGAGGAAGAGGCTGAACAAATGATTAAAGAGGCAGATATGGATGGGGATGGTCAAGTAAGCTACGAAGAATTTGCAAGGATGATGATGGCCAACTGATCTCAATCTAAGTGCCTAATAAAGTTGTGTCGGCCGAAATTTAGACCCTGAACATAGTCTGTAAATTCTTTCTTTCACGGTTCTATGACTTAATGCTGTTCATTTATTATGACAAATGGTTAACCCGACGCTGATTTTTTTTTCCCCAATTTTTTGATAATCACAAAGAGATTAAAAGGGGAAATGAAATGAATTACGTACTAACCAATAGGAGCATAAAATAAATGATCCAAACTATCCATCCTTGTAGTATTATTAAAATTGATCCCCAATCAGATTCTTAATGCTAATATAACAGAGATTCATCCAGCGCTATCGCCTGAGCATATTCCTCCTGATTTTCGTTATTAAATTTTATTTTATCTATAAGTATGTTAACGGTATGCTTTAATGTTAGAATAAGTGGAGTTTATAGTGAGGTAGATACTGGATTGACGAATTATTTTAAAATAAACTATATATCAAATCGGAGTTAAATTAACCCAAAAAAAAAAAGAGACATCAAATTCAACTTCCAATGAAAAATTAGATTATGATGAGCCAATCCAACAGAATTTTTATTTATATTCTATTTGAGTTTTCGAAAAACAATACCTGTAAGAAGAAGTAACTTCGATATTTTAAAAATGTGTGAGCATATACAAAATAAATAAATATAAAATATAGATCTAACTTTGAGGTTCAAATAGTCGGTGGATGAACTGATTAATCAAAAGATTAAATGTTGGTTTAGTACGGATATATAATTTATATGAATGTCAATTACTATCAAAATAATAAATAAAATGAAAAGCAAACGTTATGTCAAAAAAATTATTAAACTACTTGTATCACTACTGTTTTCAATCTGGAAAAGGAAAACTTTTAATTTTTAAAATTTTACTCAAGTTTCATTCCTAGTTTCAAAAACTTATTTTAGCTTGATATATATTTCAAAGTTTTGAAAAAAGTTTAGTATCTTTTTTATTTATTAACGTTAATTCACTCGCGCTTATGGAAAGCGGAAGAATAATTCACGAATTCTATTTTTTTCCGGGTAAATAAATATCAAAATATTACTACTCTCCCCACAAACGATTACTTCGCGCGTTTCTGTACTGTAAGAGCCGACAATGGTTCCAATGATCTAGAACTAGAAACATACCACCGGGTCCCTGCAGAGGCGGCGGCGGCGGCGGCGAACACCGTGCGACGGCGCTAGCACTGCCGAGCACGGAGATATTTCCATCAACCGCCGAACTTCAAAGTTCATACTTGCTTTGTGGGTTCAATCTCATTTGTGAATTCCGCTGCCATGCTCTTATTTGATTGAGTTCATATCATTCTCTCCAAATCCTAGAGACCCGAAATGCTGGGAATGGATGCGTCCGCACCCAATAATCTCGATGACTATTCTCCTTCTTCAACTGTAATAAACTTCGATAGACCCGTTCCCTTGTTGCGCGGCCCGTTACCGGCCGGTTTGTCCGACGACCCATCCGCCGGTCCATACGTCCTTGCGTTCAGAGATTCACAAGCTTGGATTTCCTCATACAGAGCCTGCGAGCGCAAAATCATCCAGCAGTGTCTGGAGGGGGCGAGGATTGGGTGTGCTATCAGCGCTTCTAGCAAGTGTAAGCCACCTTGGTGGAAGGCTCTGATGGGTGCCAAACCTACGGATTTGAAGGAGCGAGAGCTATGCGAAGAGCGCGAAATGGAAAATTGTTTTGCCGTTGCGAAGGAGAAGTGTGTTGGGTTTGCCAGGGACAAGTGTTTAAATCCCTTTAGGGATGCGCGGATTGCAGTTAAGGAAAGGGGCTTGAATTCGAAGGAAGCTGTGAAATTGATTCATTGGGCATCATTGCCCGAAAGGAGTTCGTGGGTAATGAATCGAATGGGCTCTTCGTGCCCGTCTCATGGTACTAAATTGGTAGTGACAAATTACAGAGCAAGTGAATTGCTGGGCTCGGACGTTAATGTGCAAAGCATTCTGGGTGAGCGGCAATAAGGAATCGCAGAAAGTTAGCTTATTTCGAATTTTTGCCTCTTGCAAGTTATAATACCCGAGGTACCATTTCCAACGTCCGTATTTACTGACTAAGCCAGAGTTCATTGTTATGCATGAGGAATTTTCAATTGCCTTTGAGAAGGGACATTGTGCATATGCATATTTCTTTAATTGATTATTGTATGAATTGATAGGACATTCTTTGAGGTATTATTAATCATTTTATCATTCCATCATAGATATCCGCCTGTATTTACAATTGGTCATTTGTCCTGTCATTGTATTTTTATGAGTTATGACTAGTAGCAAAAATGTTAAGCTTGTTTGACTGATGCTGCTATACTGTTTCTGTTCACCACTAGTAGCAATATATATATATATATATATATATACATATACATACATACATAATGAGGTAAAAGGATAAAAATATGAAGAGAGATAATTTTTATTCCTCTTATTTTGTATGAAGATACAGTACACAATATATAGATGAAGAGACCTGGCTAAACAAGGAAATAAAGACAAGGAAATAAATCTAATGAAAGCCTCTTAAAAGGAAAATAATAACGGCTGAAACAGGAAATAAAAGCTAATTATTCTGGGTGGATAATCAGCAACGGTAACAATGAAAAAAGAAACACTCCCCCTCAAGCTGTGCTGAAAATGTTGATCAAGCCAAGATTGGAATTCTGATCTTCAAAGTTTTTCCTTGGTAGGGCCTTAGTAAAAATATGTTCATGAGAGATTCGACAAAGTTTTACGTTGGCTGTCGAGGGCCTAACACAATCCTCCTCCTTTACCCGGGCTTGGGACCGGCTATAAAACATAGCCGGAGTTGAGCAGATGGTTTGGAGCCCTGTGAAAAAAGGTCGAGGAAGACCAAGAAGAACACTTAAAGAGGTTATTGAGAGGGATTTTCTAGTAAATGAGATCCCTAAAGAGTTAGTCATTGATAGAGCTCAATGGCGTCGGGCGATCCATGTAGCCAACCCCACCTAGTGAGATAAGGTTGTTGTTGTTGTTGTGGCCTTAGTAAAAATATCTGCTTTCTGAGATTGAGTTGCAAGGTACAGCAGCTTGATTATTCCCTCTTCAATCTTTTATTTTATAAAATGGCGATCAATTTTAACGTCTTTAGTTCTATCATGGTGGTGTGATAAACCCTCATAGGATCTTCAAAAAAGATTTTTAACTCTTTCAAGAGTCTTTGTAACCACATCTCTTCACATATACCGTGAGATATGGCCCTAAATTCGGCTTCTGCACTGCGTCTTGATACAATAGATTGTTTTTTGCTACGCCACATAACTAAATTTCTCCATACATATGTGCAATACCCAAAAGTTGACCTTTGATCTACTATTGATCTTGCCCCGTTAGCATCATTGTAATCCTTGATACTTTTGTCAGTGAATTTCTCAAAAAATAGGCCCATTCCAGGTGTGAGTTTCAAATACCTCAAAATTCTATAAACTGCTTCCATATGTTCCTCGTTTGGATTATTCATAAATTGGCTCATCACACTGATTGAATGACTAATGTCAGGTCTCGTGTGTGATAAATATATAAGTTTGCCAACAGGTCTTTGATATCTCCCTTTATCAACTGGTGTGCAATCCTTTTTACATCCCACCTTGATAGTGGAATCCATGGGCATGTCTGCTGGCTTGTGATTGAGCATCCCTGTTTCTTTCAAAAGGTTGAGAACGTATTTCCTTTGAGAGATTGATATTTTGGCCTTTGACCGAGCTATCTCCATTCTGAGGAAATATCTAAGACTTCCCATATCCTTGATTTTGAATTTTTTTGCTAGTAATTTCTTTAGAGGGGTTATTTCTTGTATATGATCACTTGTCAGGATGATATCATCAACATAAACGATAAGTATAGCAATTTTTTTTTTTATAACCGTGGTATTCAGACGGCATTCCCCTTATTTGTGGGGCCCAACCGACCAATCCACGGGGCCTAGAGGCATGACCAGGAAAAACCCCTGTACCCCTTGGCACTAAGGGGGATCGAACTCGAGGTCGTGTGCTTTGCAACACAACCCCTTTACCACTAGGCCAACCGCTTAGGGGTTGATAATATAGCGCTTTTACCTTGAGGTGACCATTTAGCAAAGAGAGTATGGTTCGCTTGACATTGAGAGTAGTCATGTTTCTTGATAACTCTTGTAAATCTATCAAACCAGGCTCGAGGGGATTGTTTGAGCCCATATATAGATCTTTTTAATCGACATACTTTATTGTGATTAGCCTGTGATTCAAAGCCAGGAGGAATGTTCATATACACCTCTTCCACTAAGTCTCCATTGAGAAAGGCATTCTTGATATCTAATTGTTGAAGAGGCCAATCCAAGTTGGCTGCTAGTGATAGAAGAATGCGAACTGTATTTAATTTTGCTACGGGAGCAAAAGTCTCGCCATAATCAATCCCATAGGATTGTGTGAATCCTTTCGCTACTAGAGGTTCCTTGAATTTGTCAACAATTCCATCTTCCTTATATTTGATTGTAAATACCTATTTGCATCCTACAGGACGCTTCCCAGGTGGTAGCTTTGTGATATTCCATGTCTCGTTCTTTTTGAGTGCATGAATTTCTTTTGCAACTGCAGTCTTCCATTCAGGTATTGTGAGGGCTTCATGGATAGATTTTGGAATTTGTGTTTTATCCAGACTCGTTACAAAAGTCATGTACTTGTCAAATAATCTTTGATACGACACAAAATTATAGACAGGATGCTTTGTGCATTCTCTAACACCATTTCTTTCAGCAATAGGGAGATGGAGATCATTAAAAACCAAAGACTCAGAATTGGAGTTACCTTGAGGTTCGTTTGATCCTGAGTTTGGTTCCAACTGGTGCTCTATTTCCCCGTGGCTTCCTTTTCTCCTTGAATAGGTGATAAGATCTTTGTTGCCATTGACTTCTTTGTTGTTGTTGTCAGTAAGTTGAGTATCATCATGAAGAGATGGGCTAGAGTGGCTTGGCATGATGTCCGTCTGAGGTATCTCAGGAGATGAGTCAAGGTAGGGGATCATGGGTTTATTTTGCTAATGGGCATTTTGTGAGGTGTGGGAAACATCTAGGTTGTCACTGATTTCATCATTCATGTCCCAAAGCTGATATCCTTGTGTATCACTGTTCTCCCCTGAATGTTAGATTTGGAGAAAAAGGGTTGATGCTCAAGAAAGTGACATCCACGGAGTTGTAAAATTTTCTAGTGATGGGAGAATTTTTTGATTAGTAGAATATCCAGGAGAAATACATTTAATGGCTCTAGGATCAAGTTTTCCCCGATGTTGAGTATGGATATGAACAAAGGTAGAGCTACCAAACAATTTGAGAGGAAGGGAGGATATTAAATGAGTGGTTGGATATGTTTGAAGAAGGATTTGGCAAGAAGTTTGAAATTTTAGGATTTTAGAGGTCATTCAGTTTATGAGATAAGTTGGAGTGCGGATTGTTTCCCTCCAAAAATGTTTTGGCACATGTGTGGAGATCATGAGGGATCGGGCTACTTCCAGAAGGTGTCTATTTTTTCTTTCGACCACTTCGTTTTGTTGGGGTGTATCATCACAAGAACTCAAATGAACAATCCCTTGATTTGTGAGGTAATCACTAAGAATGGAGGCATAATATTCTTTTGCATTATTAGTTTTCAAAACTTTAATTTTGATTTGGAATTGAGTTTGGACCATGGCATTGAATTTTTGAAATATTATCCCAACCTCAGATTTTTCCTTCATTAAGAAAACCCATGTAAGTCTTGTGTGAGCATCTATGAATGTTATAAACCAACGGGATCCAGTAATGTTTTTAACTCTAGTTCATAGTTGTCAAATTGAGATTCGAATCGTGAATCGTTTTGCTAGCTTATGAATTGTGAATCGTGAATCGTGAATTATATCGAATCATAAGATTCACAATTACAATAGAAAATACTATAGATATGTTCTATAATATAAATAACTTAATAGATTTCATAAGTTTAACTCATAAATAAAATATATAAGTAATCAATCAAAGATTGTTACTTTATTTAGATATCTCTAGCATTAAAAGGATAAAAGATTACAACATGATTGAAAATTCAAGCATAAGTGGTGAGTTGTAGAAAAATTTTGGAGACTGAAGGGATAATAGCTCTTTGAGTAAGCGTGTTATAGTATATGGCTATATGCTTCGATCACTTATGATCATGCTTGCTGCTAAAGTGGTGAGCCCGTGATTACACCAAATAAAAAGTAATATAAAAAATTATTCAATCATATTAAATTAATAAAATTGTGACTAACTGACTATTT
The DNA here is from genome assembly GCA_037074585.1 of Biancaea sappan. Taxonomy (NCBI): domain Eukaryota; kingdom Viridiplantae; phylum Streptophyta; class Magnoliopsida; order Fabales; family Fabaceae; genus Biancaea; species Biancaea sappan. The sequence goes on along the minus strand of CM073496.1, from coordinate 46,180,433 downwards.
TTAAATAAAAACAATTAAAAAGTGGCAATCAGTCAATAAACAAATTATATTAATTCAGACCATGGCCTCAGGTATTTAATCATATCAATTAGGGTATTCAAGCAGATCAATTAGCTGCTGGTTTCACAATTCACTAAGATCTCCTCCATTCAGCTCTTGCCTTCGTCTTCTTCCTCTCGTCAACCCCACGCTAGCTCCTCGCGTCGTCTGCCCCAGGTTTAGCTCCTCGTGTCATCTTCTTCCTCTAGTCAACCCCTGGTTCTTCCTTGCGTCCCGTCGTCTTCGTCCGACTTGTGAATCGTTAGAACTGCGCAATTCACTGGTTCCGGCATGAATCGCATGATTTTGGCGATTCAAAAGCCAATTCATGACAAAAAACGATTAGGCAGCATATTCGAATCGTTTGAGGTATGAATCGAACCGGATCGTGTGATTCAAATCTTGAATCGCATGATTTCGATAACTATGCTCTAGATGGCAAATCACTATGGACAAGAGAAAATGGTTGGGATTCTTTGTAAGGTAAGCTAGGATATGATTTTCGAACATGTTTAGCAAGCTGACTAAAGTTTGAATGTCCAATCCTATAGTGCCACAGCATAATAGCATTATCCTTCCTTTGAAAATAAAAAATAGATACCAAACCTCTAGTATTGTAACCTTTCAACTTCGTAGCTTTATTTGCCTCAAGAAGATAGAGCCCCGAGCACATTTTAGCACCGCCAACCATCTTCCTCGAATCCGAGACCTGGAATTCACACTAATTTGGAGAAAATTTAGTGATGCAATTCTGATCTCAGGTAAGTCTGCTTACAAATAATGAATTGCAACTTAACCAGGAAACTAGTAAAACAGAATTGAGAGTTAAGTTTTCTAAAATTTTCACTGATTTGGTCCCGATCACATTGGAGGATGATCAATCTGCTGTACTGACTGTCATATTCTCACTGTATGGTCTGAAGTTTGTCAGTATCCCTCTATCTCCAGTCATATGGTCTGAGGCCCTTGAGTCAACAATCCGAGAGTTTATTTTGTCAGTCCTAATATTCAAGGCACTGACAAATATACCTTTATGTGCAAAGGTTGCAGTGCCAATTGTAGTATCATCAATTTGAGATTGTTTGATCAAATTTTTTAACGCTTCCAACTGTTCTGTGCTAAAGGTGTTGGAATTAGGTTGTGTAGGTTTTCCTTCTCTATCGGCCGCATTGCCTTGATTTAGTGTGTGTGTGGGTATGGTGGAGGATGAACTACTATTGTCAATGGCCATATTCTAACAAGCTCGATATTCAAACGAGCCCAAAACACCAATATGACACTGGGAACAAGCTGAAAAAGAGGAGACGACGCCGGGAAGGCAAAGCCTGTGCTGAAATGTTGTTACATGCGCCCTCACGCGCCGGCGTGTGAGAGTTCGTGTCAAAAGAGTAAGTGGCATGTGAGACGCATGCAAGCTGAGAACCACCGCTGGACTTTTGGGATGGGTCGAAATGGAGGAGAGGAGCCTCCCTTGGTGGGCGGTGAGATGCAACAATCACTTTCACAAGTGACCTTAGGGAATAGGATCAAAATTGACCACGCACGCTGTAGGTTTCACACTGGTCACGCATATTGGAGGATTAAAACTGAGCCAAGATAGGCTTTGATACCATGAGGAAAAAGGATAAAATACGAATGGAGATAATTTTTATTTTTCTTATTTTGAATGAAGATACAGTACACAATATACAGATGAAGAGACCTAGCTAAACAAGGAAATAAAGACAAGGAAATAAATTAATTAAAGCCTCTTAAAAGGAAAATAATAATGGCTGATCAATAGACTAATAGGATTAACTCAGCAATGAATACTTGAAGATCCATCAGGAAACTAGATCAATCAATCTAATGACCGATTCAAGAACAGATCAGCATAGCATATATATGTACGATTGTCTGGAATGGCGGTAGGGGGCTGATAGCAAAACCACCGACTTAGTTATGGATGGGAAATCTTCACGTCCGCTACATCCAGATATTATTACTTTAGCGTTTATTATCTATCATGTGGATTTGGAAATTTTTTGTTCTGGTTTCTGGGGTCAGTTATTCTAAACATCTTGCTACAACTAATTTTCACGGCTTAAAACATACGGAATGAGAGTACAACAATAGCATTACGGGTAAATTACAATTTGCAAGTTGAGACATCATCGTTTTTTTTTTTTTTTTCCTTTACGTAGAAGTTTTAGGAGTTCAGTAAGTTATTTCAACTCTAGGGCATTAAATCAATAAGTTATTGTAGTTCTGTTAGTTAGTTCTCATTCTGAAGTGCTTTCAAGCGTGTCTATATAAATCTACTGTATCTCAGTATTCAATGTACAGAAAATACAGATGCATTTTCAGTTCTCCATCTTTCTCAGAATTTCTTCTCTAAAACATTATCATGGTATTAGAGCACATCTAAGTAGAGAGTGGAAAACAGCACTACGTCACTCAGTGTTGTTCCTCTGGCCGGTCAAAAGACTCCGGTGACTTTCATTCATCCCTTATCTGCGAAACTTGATGAGAATAACTTTTTACTGTGGAAGCAGCAGGTTCTTGTGACCATTGAAGGTCATGATCTGCTACAGTTCATTGAAGGAGAGTTGTCTATACCTGACAAATCGAGTCCAGATTATCAGAGCTGACACAAGCAAGAGCGACTTCTGCCGTCCATGTCTAAGAACGTACTGACTAGAGTTGTTGGATGCAACAAATCTCATGAAGTATGAAAAAGAATCTCGAGCACTTTGCGGCACACACTCGAAATACCAAGAAAGGATCGAGGACGAGTGCTGAGTATCTATTGCAGATTAAGGCTCTAGTTGATTCACTAATTTCAATTGGCAGTGATGTACCCGCACAGGAGCATGTGGAACTCATTCATGAATGTCTGTCGAATGATTATGATGCTTTTTCAACCGCAACCAGAACCATAAAAGATTCTTATTTTGTAAGTGAAATCGAGGACTACTCCTTGCTCAAGAAACCAGAAACAATGTTTTAAACAAATCAACCGATTTGATGACAGCAACACCTAGTGTTAACGTAGCTAGCGTTAATTCAAAGGATAAAACTAGTGATGCAGAAAAGAATTTCTACAACAATAATCCTGGCTTCAGAAGAAATTTTCAGTCTACCAGAGGTGGCAGACCAATAGACTCGCCTCGACAAGTTAACCTCTTCTACCAGAAAAGTAGGCTCTGCAGTGGCTTTTCTTGTTCCTGTAGAGGTTTTAATTCGTTATTTCACTGGAAACACTCACGATGAGAATGGGAATAAGGAGTTTAATGGAAGTAAAATGATAGGTACGTAGTGTGTGACTGTGTGTGTGTAATGTGTGAGTTTGTTAGAGGGGTAATTTAGGAAATGTAGTGTGTCAGAGTTGGTTATAAATAAGGCAGTGGGAGTGTGAGTGGAGCAGGCAGAAAATATGTTTTGATAGTGCAGTGCTGTAGGCAGAATACTTTAGTATTCTGAAGGCGCCTAGCTCTGGGGGAGGATTAGTTGTAATACTTCATTGGTTATTGAACCTCTCAGTCTATTAGTTGTATTTCATGCGTCTATTGTAAGAGTTTTAGCTCTGTTGTGGAAGTTTTCTGGCATTTCAATATAATCAATATCAGTGTTTCATCATAAAACATATATAAATAATGTGTTCAATGCGGCTGCAGTCACTAATGCGGTTGTGGCGATCACTTAAGGACTTTTATTGGCTCTCACACCAACTTACTTAATGAAAAAGAGAACGATGGCTGACCAGGCAATTTTGAGGAAGCTTGCAACTTGTGAGAAAATGGATTCATCAACAGAAATCCGTACTGATAAAACTGGGACCTTAATGTCGAATCATATGAGAGTTACCAAGTTTCGGCATGGCCAAGAAATCATTGAAGAAAACTTTTCCCAAGCGATGGCCCCCGTGTTCTTGAGATAAGTTCACCTAGTAGGCTTCAAAACAACAAGCAGCATATATGAGCGTTGATCAGGATCTGAACCTGAAATTTTGGGTGGTCCTACTGATAGCACACAAATGATGCACCTGCTCTAAAAGCAGCTGATGATTGAACTCTCTCTGGGGATTCAAGGAACTGAAATTGCCAAGGAAAGCTCTGACATCGTCATCTTGGAACTGTTAATGTTGTAGCTCGTGATAAATGTTACAGCTGCAGTTTCCGCTGGAGAAGTTCTTCTGACAACAGTCAACTAGTATAGGCGAATCTCTTTATGGACAAACTAACTAGGTGCTCTGGCTCTGGCTATAGAGCACCCTACTGATGAGTTAGTGCAGAGAAGGCCTGTTGGTAGTACTGAACCTCTTATTGCCAACATTATGTGGAAGAACTTATTAGCTCAAGCTTTATTCAGATAGCCGTACTCCTGGTTTTACAATTCAAAGGGAAGTCAATCTGCAATGTAAATGATGAGGTAAAGGATACTAATGTTTTTAACATGACAGAGGATCAATATGAAGAATCCTAAATTACAAGCCTCTTGTAAACTTAAACATAGGTTATCTTGGTACAATACATGGAAATTCGGCGTCTCCTGAGTTTGAAACATAGGATCTTGAATTTCAATACTTCTTGTATTTGTTAATGTTTCTTCCGTCTCCAATCCATAGTCAAAAGAGATGTAGGGGATTTAGAAGTTGAGTTGAATAGTTATATATTACAGTTAGACTTATCATCATATTCTTTTGAACCTTAGGTTTTATTTTCCAAACAGGATAATACATTTCTGGGATGAATGCGTTCAGCTTATCTACTAACAATATCATAAATATTATATGTGGTGCTAAGCATAATAATAATTTGGACCATGCTTGACCGTTCTGGTCACGAGATTGTTAAAAATAACCGCAGAGACAGCTGATAAGAAAACCCAAAATTGAAATTCACAAGTATAGACATCACTCAATGGGTCAATTTTAAACATAAGCCAGAGTAAAGCTCAAAAAAGAGAATGAAACCTCAAGCAGTGACAAAACTGTTGGTATAGTGGAATCAGATATCTTTGTCTACAAGGGATTCCCAAACACATTTTGCACAACGGGTAAAAAGTACCAAGTAAAATCCATCTCATTGAAGAATCATTCTATCCCAAAAGACAAATGATACACATTTTTTGAATAGTATATATATGCGACATATCTCACCACTTTGTGTCACTCCTGGAGAAGAAAAACCCTCATTATATGTGTGCGTGTGAATAGTGAAAATAAGAGAATCAAATCTGTGTATTGTGGGCTGGTTTATTAGGTAGATTCTCTCACATCACAATACAGAGAAAGTGATGGTGGATTCTCGCCCATTCGAGCCAGTATCTCATCCCCTAAAAGAATCAAAGATTGCTTTTATATGTGCCATGCTTGCTTCATATTACGCCTTACCCTCTCTTATGCCTCACTGAATTGGTTTAAAAACCATTAATAGTAATATGCTTTTATACTTCTATTACATCTATATTTATTTCAGTTTTTGGGTGGCTTCAATTTGATGTTTTTCAACACTAAACTGGGATGCTACGTACCGTTGCAGTCGTATAACATATAGATGAAAGACTTGTGCTGGTGAAATTACTTAGAACCAAATGAGTTCGTCCAAGTTTCAAATAGGTAAAATAATCAACTAACATTTATTAAAAAATCTTAAATTTAAATTTTACATTTCAGTTGTCTTCGGAGAAAAAAAAAATCTGTGGCATTAAAAGATTATTATATGATTAAAAGCTATGTCTTCAGAAGGACGCAATTTTTTATTTGGGGTTGATAATTTATTCAAACCAGATTTTTGTGATCTTTGAAATGTGAGCCGGATCTTTGAATGCGGACACAGTGATATGGATAGGTTCAAAGTTTAAGTAGGAGAAGCTGTAAGGTTGTCCATACTAGTAACATTTCTCCAGAGTGAAAAAAAAAAAAGGGAAGATACAGGTGTGTGTGTATATATATATATATATATATTTAAAAGAAGAACTTACCTTGTTACGAAGAATATTCTTGCTAATTACGCTATTGATGATTGACATGAAGGAAAGATATATCTTTTCAGTTTCCAGGCGCAGCCCACGTGTTTTATTCTCTGAATGTTTGAACCAAGTTGAAAGCATATAATTAACTAATTACCGATAAAATTTGGGTAAAATTTATTAAATAATTGTCATAAGCTTTAATAACATACATGTAAAGAAAATTGATTCAAAAAAGCTGCTTTCTTATATTGTTATATGTGTGTGTTCGTGCATGTGTATATGTCTATATTGAAGAAATTAATAACAATTAATTGAAAATAGGTCCCCGAGTTTTGTCCCATAATTGAAGCTTGATTTATTTATTTCTCTAAAGCCGCTGCATCGGTGGGTCCATGAATAAACAAAATAAAATTAAATAGAAAGGTTAGATGATTAACCAAATTATAGAAAGCATATAAGAAGTGGTATATATATGCATTGCTTTTGATGTTATTGGCGGAGCCTCTGATGTATGCCATAAGAATAATCAACAAGCTAAGTGCTTTATTGTCAAAACCAATACATTGTGCGAAGCTGCTTCAAATGGAGATTTCACTCATGGAAGCAACATGAGATCTCAAAAGCACCAACCCTATTTGGACGCGAGATTCGGTCTTTCAAATTTCTAACAATCATATCTTACCGTGCTGTCAAGAATATTCCACTGCATAATTACCCACAAATAACAAATATGCAATTTTATTATTATTATTATTATTATTATTATATATGGAGTTAAAATGAAGATTATCCTTCTGACAAAATGTCTTAGGTAAAGTAAATTGCACTTTTGACAACAATAAGATAGAAGTACAGATACAATGAATTGAAGTGAACACAGCAAATATTTTCCAAGTTTTTGAAATAAAAGCCAAACCCAATTGGCGTGCAATCGTTTCTTTTTTGAAAAAGACATAAAAGTCAAGTTCATTGAAAACTTGTTTAATGTGATAAGTGCCTTTGATCTTACCTTCCCACGGCTTAAAAATCAATTCAAACTTTGCTATTTATTGTTTTCCCCCGTGCGATTGTGAAATCAACGACTTCAAGTCAGGTAAGGCTATTCAATATGTTGCTTACCAATTGAACGGAAACATATGCCTTGTTATGCGTCCCTTCCATCCAATAACTTGCAAGGAGTGTCAAAAGACAAAAAAGCTCTAAATAAATTCACAGAAAAATGTGCAAAAAAGTTCTATGGTAGTCAGTAGACACAATCATGGTAAACATGCATCCGTTCAAGCCCAGTCATGACCAAGTCATATCTGAGAGCGCCCATGCAAAATGTAATTTTAAATACAAAAAATAATTGATTAGTTTGATGTTTGTCTCTCTCCTTAAATCATATTTTTTTTTTCAAACTCCTGTTTGTCTAAATTAAAACAACACTTCAATTTATTTTTAATCAAAATCAAATTAATTCAAAATACACAAGTATTTCAAACACTCAAAAATAAAATAAAAAGGACATGATTAAGAAAGGACCCGATATATATATATATATAGAGCCTAATGATGAATATGTATGAACAGTAATAATATTCGTGATGCCATCAACAGTTGAAGTTGCCACATGATCCGATCCTTCCTTTAATGAATTAATAGGAAAGTTTAGATCATGCTGGCAGCTTCAACTGTTATTGGTGCACGACATTAGAGTAGCTGATTCAACTAGAGAGAGAGAGAGAGAGAGAGAGAGAGAGAGAGAGAGAGAGAGAGAGAGAGAGAGAGAGAGAGAGAGAGAGAGAGAGAGAGAGAGAGAGAGAGAGAGAGAGAGAGAGAGAGAGAGAGAGAGAGAGAGAGAGAGAGAGAGATTTTCTAATGCGCCGAAATCTGAATATTTAGGGGTAGAAGGTGGAGTGTGAAGTGGAGAAGGAAGGATGATATATATAGAGAGAGTAGTGTGGAAGGCATGAGTGGAACTGAAAAGATAATGAGATTAGTAATAAAATAAGAATGATGATTAGAAGAAGAGGACAGGTGGCAGTGGTCCAGAGAAAGAGAGGAAGAAAATTGAATATATAATGAAAAGGACGATGCTTCCACCAATTGTTGATCAAAGGCGTTTTTGACATTGAGTGCTTCTAAGCTCTCATCACTTAGACTAGTCATTAGAGTATACATCAACCAAAGAAAAAGGCACTAAACACTAAGCTCATTTTAGATTATTCATTAGAGTATACATCAACCAAAGAAAAAGGCACTAAACACTAGGCTCATGCTCATGCTCATGCTCATGGGGACCATCCATGCATGGCATGGTTTCCTCCAAATGTAACACAAAAAGAAATATGGTATCTCAACTTAACAAAGCCATGTTGGGAGGGGACAAAATTAAAAACAAAACAAAGTCATGTGACTCCCTTCCTTTTCCTTTCTCTTTTTTCTTTCTCTTTCTCTATCTCTCTCTCACCCACCCTCCATTTCCTCCCTAGCTAGCTCACCTCATTCCTTATAACTATATTATCTTTTGTTTCTCGCATACAGATCACTTTTCTTTTACTTTAAACATGAGATGCTGATTGTCAGATACTCAAAAGCAACACTTGGGTCTCTATTCCTCAAAATAATGAGCATTAATATTACTTAATTACAGAAGAAGGTGAAAATTTAAAAAAATAATAATAATAATAAAGGAGAATATAGTTACATATTCTGATAAAGGTGGTTGTGATTTTGACATTCTGTTTCTTTTCGAGTTTTTTTGATCTTTGGTAGATGGAACCAATAGATGCATGCAGACTCATCCTTTCCAACAGTATCTTCACAATCTGGAAAACACAATATTCTCAGACAAAAGTTTCTAATACATTGGCTTCAACAGGGAATGTCCTATACCCTATCTTCTCCTGCATATCTATTGTTCAGAAAGATTCTTGTTCTTGTGCATGCTTCTCATCCTCTCCTAATTATTCAACTTTATAAAATATATCAATTAAAACCTTTTTTTTCTTTTTTCTTTTTGGTTCAAGTCCAACCTTACAGTTTACACCGAAAAATTTTCCACTTCCGAAATGATGGCATGAACTTGCGTAACTCGTTGTTCTTTTTCTACCTATTGGCTACCAAATAAAGGTGTATATGGATACATGCCATTTTTTCTTCAAATGGAAACATCTAACAAAATGCAAACGAATCATTGAATTTTGTTTTTTTTTTTTAAAAAAACCTCCTAAAATTGACATTCAGAACAAGAGTAGATTATACTTTTTTTTTTTGTAAAAGAGGAAATATACAGTTTTTCCAATATATATAGCCTGCCGTAGTAATAGAAAAATTGCGTGCAATCTTTCTAAATTACAGTCTAATAAAAACTTTGATACATGAATTATTCAATGTAATACTTTTAACTTTCGAAACCTAAAGCATTACAAAAAGCGAACATACATACATATATATATATATATATATATATATATATATATATTGGAAAAAATTCATCACCCAAAAATTGAGAATTCGAAGAAGAAAATAATATAGGCTAAATTTTATGCAGGAGATAAGTCTTAGAAAATAAGAGAAATATACGATATTATATTATAAATAATTAGTGACTATTTTAAATATTAATTTTTAATTAGTGTGTAACTTTTTTTACTTATTAATAATAATTGATAAAGTACTACATTTAAAAGTTAATATATTAAAATTGTAAAAAATTAAAATTCTTTCAATGAACAATATTGGAAAGAAAGCTTGGACAAATTGATAACTACGCATTAGTAATTCACTTTAGAATCTGTAGTTATACCTAGAAACTTACATAATTGTTAATGACGTTAATCAAGTAGATTTCAGAGTTCGGACAAGTGTAACTGAACATCCATATCCGTTCAGATAAATTTAAATAACTTTAAAATAGATTAAATGAAAAAATATCTGAATTATTGTAAGTTTTGACAACTGTAAGCACTAATCGTAATCGAGAACACTTTGTCGTTATTATTTGTTAGTTACCGCTCATCAAATGGATGTCTCAAAAAATACATTTAGCATGATACCCAAAAACATAAACTCTAAACCATCATTCTAGAGATCATGCTTGTAAACTTTCCTAAAAATCAAATTAAAAGATAGGCTCCATCACCACCCGCCCCCCCCCAAAAAAAAAAAATAGAAGCCATAGATAAGCAATGGAATGATTTCAACTTTGAAGAAGCCAATCAAAGGATTCAAATTGAAAAGAGAATAACTGGAAAACAACCCATCGAAATGCATGGGGTCAGCAAGCTTTAGAAAGAAAGGCAGAATTATATTATTATCACATGCCTGAGAGTGTAGCTATTTGTCGTCTGATAACGAATTAGATCCATCTGTAACCCTAGAAGACTTTTACATTGGGTGAAATCAACGAAAGATAATCATAAATTATCTCCATTAATGATCCATCATTACCACTTGATCGGGTAAAAATGAAAAGTTAACTTCGAAGACTTCAGGTGAAACATACCACAAAAACATTTTATTCAGGCAATGAAAGTGATGACCAGTTAATTACGGAGTATTAATACTGACATTGATCATAACCTTTACCTTTAAGCTACCTAATTAATTTACTTGGGGAATGTAAAAAGAGAAAATCATGATCAGGGTCATCGGTTATTTACCCAAATTAACATAACATCACTGTTACAAGTCACAACAGCTCTTAATAATATAATCATATCTTTAATCACGCTTAGAGAGGACAGCAAATAAGATTAAAGACTCAATAGTATCTCACTATTTCAAATTAGATCTTACTTCTGCGTGGACACATGCGATAGTAATCTATTACTATAATAGTCAAGGTAGGTTTCATAATAAACCTTCCCGTTCCTCATCACACTTGACTTTAACCAGGGTTAGGTGAAACATTTAGTGACACGTCTTCTATATTATATCAGGGTGAGAGGGTTTAATTTAACCAAGCATGATATAAATCAAGAACTAAACACGTTGATTAAAATTCTTTTTATTCTTAGGGAAGCAACCTTCCCGATTTTCCATGCGATTTGTCTTGAGATATCAAAAGACCATTCAGGCACGAGGCTACATTCTTGAAACATTTAGTGACACGTCTTCAATATTGTATCAGGGTGAGAGGGGTTTAATTTGACCAAGCATGATATAAATCAAGAACTAAACACGTTGATTCAAATTCCTTTCATTCTTAGAGAAGTAACCTTCCCGATTTCCCATGCGATTTGCCATTAGATGTCAAAGATCATTCCAGGCAAAATGCTTCGTTCTTGAAGAATTTTCCCATCTCCAGACAAATTAGAAGCAGATTTTCTTTGTGAAGTCCTATTGCCAGCGACAGGCAATGTGTTCCGTTGAGAACGAAAGAAAATGGGACCATAAATCTACACAATACAAGACATAACTGGTCAGTATATTGATAGTATAATCATATATCTACGTATAAACACTGTCTAATGATCAAGATTAAGTCCAGTATGCTAACCTCATGTCTAGTTTTGGATAGCATCTCACAAACTATTGATGAACTACAAGCTTTCTTGCAGCATCCTAAACTCGTCCGACATGACACATCTTTCAAATGAAAGGTGGATATAGTGTGTAAAGTCAGCCAGCATATAAAACACGATTCTTTAGCACAGTTCATCACCACTCACGTGAGCAGTTAGAGTCAAAACTTATCGTTAACGGAGAGTCACATACCACTATTCTACGCAGAAATAGCCACATCTTAACTATTTTCTTTGGCAATTCCAGAAGACACGAATAGTTCTAACCTAGCTATCGAGTTATTATTAAGGATCCTAAACAGAAAGGTGGCCATCAGGAGATCATTATTTGCCATTCTGAAGGATTTGAATCCAGAAAAGGAATAGCTGATCCATTCTGCATTGGGTACATTAATTATAAGTACTCTTACATGGTTATAGAAGCTTAATTCCTGTAATCCCCGGAGCCCTAAGCATAGATATGGGAAAGGAAAGTAAGGGGCCACGTCCTTCCCAACTCACACTTAAGCAACAGAAGGCAGTAAATTCAGATTCGCATGGAAGACAAGGAAAAAAATCAAAAGAAGGTGAAAGAAATCAAAAGCATTCTAAAGGTAAAAGGGTCGTAACGCACGCCTGCCACAATAGAAACTCCGAAAAGGAATATACTATGCTCACAGCATTTTCTCATACTTACCTTTAACTTTTAAAGATAATGAGTTTGAAAGTAAAAGGAATAAACGGGGTCCCCAAACAGGAAGGAGTGAGGCTGTCACAGCATGACCTAGTCAGGGTTAGCATTCTCCGTGCATCTCACTAACCAAAGCTAGATCATGCTGGCAGCTTCACTTTTTCCATTGCGAACTTCTCTCCATAACGACCATGTTGGACAGGCTCATCACCTTACCCTCCCACAGAAGGAGAAAAATCAAATGGATCCAATACACAGAACAACATAAGTGTGAGATACAGAATGGGATAAGAAATCTTGGGAGGAAAAGTGGGGGAAGGTAGAGCGTAAAGAGAAGACGGGGAGAGTAGAATATATATAGAGAGGAGAAGGGGAGGTGGGACGGATGAAAGATGGAAGGAAGGCAGAAAAAGACAGAACCCACCTTGTGAAACAGTGAAATAAAGAAAGGAGGGAAAGATGCAGAGAGGGAGAGGGAAGGTAGGGAGGAAAATGAAAGATACAGCTAAGGAAGCTAGAAAAGAGAGAGGAGGCATGATGACTGATGAGGAGTTGTCTTAGGGTCAGAGATGATAGAGTCATAGGACGGCATAGCAGTGGGTGAGGAGGATTTTTGATTTCTTTCAAACACATACAATCTCTCTCTCTCTCTTTATAACCATAGGCGGCACCAATATCAGGCTCACATAATATGGTATGTAAGGGCCTTTATTTATGATATTAAAGTTAGGGCGAGAGGAGTTTACCCCCAAAAAAAAAAATAGAGTTGGGGCGAGAGGGGAGATAGGGATGGTACTCTATAGTCTATTCAATTTAAATCAACTGTTGCTCCTCCTGACGAGGGACAAAAAGCCACAGCCTCTACAATTATTGGGCTCCCAACAAAACCGAAATATAAAAACAAAAAAAAAAGAAGAAAGAAAAGATAGGAAGAGCTTTTGTTTAGATTTTTCATGCAGAAAAATTGGATGGGGTTGGCTTTGGGTGTTAGGGCAACAGTGCCTCTCTTGTTGGTGTGGCAGTGTGGGCGTGATCGCCCTCACTTGTCAATTCATGTTTCGGGTGACTTCAATGAAACTTCCCAGCCATCGAGAATGAGGGACTCACACACTACACAGCACAGCACGGCACAGCACATCCCTTTTCCTTTTGTAAATTGTACCATCACTGTGCTCAGTCCTACTCCTCCTGCCTCACCCAGTCACCACACCACTCCTCTCCCTCCTTTGAATTTGAATGTTTTTTCTTTTTTTCTTAATGCTCTCTACTAAGGCATTAGTTCCGTTCATGATCATGATCATGACGATGCGCTTTATTTTGAATTAGAAAATATTAAAAAAAAAACTTTGAAAGATTGGTAAATGAATAAATGATGTTGGTGCTTTAATGCTTTTGAATCAGAAGATGGAAGATGAAAGTAACATACCAGTCATTATCGCTAATAGGTTTCTTTTGGCGATTCCCACTGACCCATTTTGCATGCGTTGCGAGGTTCGTGATTTTGTGACAGCTAGCTAGCTTCTGTGGACTCTGATTCAGGCTCTTTGTGTAGGCTCCTAGGCCTGTAAACTATGCACAATCCCATTAATTATACAGTTGGCCTTGCCCCGCTTGGATATCCGAATTTAAATCCTTTTTTAATAATTTTATTCTTTTGCTTTCTTTCTTTAACTTTTAATTTTATTAATAATTAGTGCTCCGCCCTCTTCCTCACCGTCACTCCAGCATTAGCAACAAAAGAGAACGCATGTTTGCATCTTTGCATTCCTGATTTCCTGTCATGAAAAAAGGTATTTTCTTTTCTTTTCTTTTTTTCAAATATTGGTATTCTTTTCTCTTTCTTCTATTTCATAATATTCTTCTTCTTTTACAACAAAGGCACACAATTTTAAAATGGAAAAAAGGAAAAAGGGATAACGTTAAATTAATCTTCATTTTAAAATTCAATGATATTTTTAGTTCTTTTATTTTATAAATATTATTTGATCTCTCTAATTCCATTTTTTTTAAATAATATAATATTAACAACACCCTGTCTCAAAACTATTGAATCTGCACATTGATATTTATAAATAAATAACATCTGAATCAATAAATTATTAAATTTAGTGTTAATTCTGGTATTAGAGACAACATTAAACTTTTGAAATTAAAAAAGTAAATCAAGATATTTATAAAAAGAAAAGAATTAAGGATATGTTTAGACTAAATTTGGACACGTGAAATATAAATAAGGATATGTTTGTTGTCGTTTTCATCCTCTCCTATTCTCCTTACCCTAAATGGATGTCTGAAACTGAGCGTACAGTGCACCTATACATGGCCGTAGCCCTTGGCTGGGTCGGACTGCTCAATTAAAACACTTACAAACAATTGGGTAATTACAATTATGACTCACACTCATTCTCTGCAATTAGTGTTAAAATTTATAAAATTCAGTTCTTTAATCATAATTATTTATTTTGAATTAGATGATAAAATTAATCATGATTGTTAAATTCGAAATAAATTATCACGATTAGAGGATTAAAATTTACAATTTTAAAGCCAATTATAGAGTTTTTGTGTGGAGGTATGACTTGCCCTCTGACATATATCCTATCATAAGCACCGTTCACACAATTGAAGAAGGGATCACAAGTCACGGCACTGCCTTGCAAATGCTGACTCCAACCTGTGTGACTGGCGGTAAAAGAGGTTAGGACCACTTGTAAAAGGTTCAAATAGTGTCACGCATAGCAGTTTGTTAAAATACGAACAACCATAATAAAACTTGAATTAATTGTATCTTATATTAAATGATTGATGGTGCAGTAATGAGGTGCGAAGGAGGTGAAAGATATTTTTCTTTGCAAACAGAGACTTTTGGGTCCAAATTGCAGCACTTTACACCAAAACAACTAAACCTATCCAATTACCAATTACCACAGTACTTCAAGGTTGGTTACTTGGTTGAACAAAGTTCTTTAAATTTGACCAACTAGAACTCGTATCGGAAGCCCAATAACTTTGTGCAGATTGTCAAGTCTAAGGATGGGCCGGCCTATATGAAATTCTTCCAGGAAGCGTTCTTGCAAGCCCAACATCCATCACCTACGGTCCACCACTATGTGGTTGTCTTTTAGTTTGTCCCCATATCTCGGGGTCCTCTGCAAAGAATATGGTTCCTATGCTCGGCGTCGTATGTCAAATAGAGTGCCTAGTTTAGTGTACAGTGTCAAGTAGAAAATCTGCACACTTATGCTATTTGAATTCTCTATATTTTTTTATGCCAACTATAAAGTCTTGTTGCACAATCATGGTTGTCCGCCTTAGATTAGACGGTCACAATTAAAGAAAAACGTAATAGAAAAAAATACATCTTTAATTGTAGTCATCTGATTTAAAATAAATGGCTACAATTGCACAATAAACTGTAGTTTTTATGCCAACCATAAAAAATTCATATTATATTATAAGGTAATTGTTGAACCCCATTGGTTGAGAAAAAAGAATATATATATATTCACAATTAAAGAAAAACGTAATAGAAAAAAATTAATATACATCTTTAATTGTAGTCATCTGATTTAAAATAAATGGCTACAATTGCACAATAAACTGTAGTTTTTATGCCAACCATAAAAAATTCATATTATATTATAAGGTAATTGTTGAACCCCATTGGTTGAGAAAAAAGAATATATATATATATATATATATATATATATAATGTTTTGATAATTAACAAAAAAATTAAAATAAACATATTCACGTGCTTAATGTTTATCTTTTCAGGAATATAAGTTTACACGAATCAAGCCAATGTATCAAGAACAAGAGCAAAGAAAGAGTAAAATCTTGTTTAGTGCCTTAGGTCTTAGAATTCATGTAAAAGTATTTGATGACAAGAAATAGGGTGTTTGAAGTTATTGAAAATATTTTTAAAACTCTATCTAAATTGGAAAATGTTTTTACAAAAGCTAGTTAAGGTTATTGAATCTTTAAAAAAAAATTCTAAGTCCAATAGTTGCCAGTCAACCGGTGTATGGACACCAGTCGACCAGTTGCTTTTTGGTTTAAATTATGAACCAAGACTCAAACCCTATCAGTTGACCACTGGTCTTCCAACAGTCAACTGGTGCTTCTCTGTCTAGAATTAAAATTGAATTCTAGAATTTACCAGTCGACCGATATATGAATACCAGTCGACCGATAGGGTCTGAAACAATTTTAATCTCGATAACAGAGAGTTACTAGTCGACCGCATGGACTTGACCGGTCGACCGATGGCTCATTAAGAGCAACCAGTCGACTATTGTGGTGCAAGCAATCGAACTCCAGCAAGCTGACATTAGTAATAACATATAGTTTTTAAAAAAAGTCAGTTAATATTTTTTGTAAAATACCTCCAACGGATCTATTTTGACTTAGACTATAAATATGAGTTATACCTAGTCTGAAACTAAGGATGAGAGGTTAAAAATTCCTATTATTACTATGTCAAATTATCTTGCCAATCATTTACTTCTAAGTGAGCTTCATTTGTAATATGTACTCTTTGAAGATAGTGTATTATTGTGTTCTTCATCTCATATCCTTCTAAATTGTATTCCTAAGCTGGTTAAAATTTCTTAGAAGAGTGATTGAGTTTATCACTGGTTTGGGTAGTTGAGAAGCATAGATTCATAAATTCTCTATAGTGGCTTGCTAGTACCCAAATCAAACTAGCTGTTTAGAGAAAATTTTCAAGTGGTTTTTTAAGGACTTGATATAGGCTTGGGATTAGTCGAACCAGTATAAATCTCATGTATTCATTCTCTCTTCCCTTACTTTTTTATTTACTGTCACATCTTTAATTACTTGCACTCCACAAATATTCATCTTGTTAGCACTTTGATTCTCTGAATTAGTTTTACTGTCTTAGCTTAGCGTAGTTTAGAAAATCATTTTAATTTCCAACAAAGTTTTGTAAAATTTTTTTATAAAATTCAATTCACCCTTCCCTCTTAGGATCCAACAATTTCTATCAATTAATATTAGAGGTTGGGCTTTTGATTAAAGACTTAACTGTCTAAAAGTTGATAAATGTCGGATAGGTGATTGTGTTATGCTCGAAGGAAGTTTTTTTCTCAAAAACTCTAGGTTTTAATGGAATTCATTATACATATTGGAAGATTAAAATGAAAATGTTTTTTCGATATAGTTAACATTGATCTCTAGGAAGTTATTGAGAATGGTCATTGTCTTCTTGTCAATGAAGTAGAAGGAAAAACCATTCTCAAATCCAAGAGTGAATGAAATGACACTGAGAAGAAATTAATGCACCTCAATGTAAAAGCTAAAATGATTTTCATTAATGCATTTGTGTCAAGATGAATTCTTCAAAGTTTCTAACTGTGCAAATGCCAAAAAAATGCTGCAAACTTTGGAAATTGCACACGAGGGAACTTTAGGAGTCAAGGAGGCAAAAAATAGTACAATCACAAATGAGTATGAAAATTTTAAAATGAACAATGGTGAAACCATTTGTGAGATGCAATTAAGGTTTGCTCATATTACTAATCATTTGCAAGCTCTTGGTTTTGTATATGCAGAAATATCTTAGACCACCAAGATCTTAAGATGTCTAACTCCAAAATGGGAAGCCAAGAGAACCGCTATAATGGAAATCAGAGAAGAATTCATGAATTCACTCGCTACTCTCTTTGGCAACCTCCACAATTTCGAATCAACAATTTTGGAGATGAGGCAAGGGGAAGAAGAAAAGAAAAAGAGAACTCTATCTCTAAAATCACTTTCTCCAAGATGATGGAAGAAGATAGTGATGAAGAGGAAGAACAACCAGAAATAAATGAGGATGATCTTGATCTTCTTGTTAGAAAGTTCAGCAAATTTTTAACAAAGAAAAACACAAGAAGATGAAAGAAAGATCAAGACGACAATAGAAATGGACCAACTTGCTTCGAATGCAACAAAGTAGGACATGTCAGAATGGACTGCCCTCAATATTTTAAGAAGCAAGATGGAAAAAGATCAGCTGAAAAAGGCAAAAAGAAAGCCTTCATTTCTTCCATTTAGGGAAATAGTAATTCTAATGAAGAAGAAACAAATGAAGAAGCTATCATTTGTCTTATGGCTAGAGATAATGATGAGGTAAATTCATTTGAATATTATGATGACTTAGAAGAAGCCTTTAATAGTGTGCATATTGAATCACTTGCAAAGATGCTAATTACTTCAAAACAAAAAATTTTTGATCTTGAAAATGATCTTGAAAAATTTGAAAAATGAATTTTCTGTCTTCAAAGAAGAAAGCTCCTATTTCAACAAAACTTTGCAAGATGAAAACTCAAATTTAAATGTTATTGTTTCCACTGGTGAAAAGTGTTCATGCTCAAATTGTAATTTCCTTAAAGAGGAAAATGATAATGTAAAGAAAACTCTTTCTAAACTTACCCAAGGCATAAATAATTTGAATATTGTGCTAGGGACACAAAAATGTGCTTCTAACAATGATGATTTGGATTTCAAAACAAAATCAAACCAAAAATTTCATAAAAATATTTTTGTTCCAACAAACAAGTTTAGTGATCCTTCTTACACATGATTGTGGAACAGAAGGCCACAAATCTTACTCCTGCAATTATAAGAACGACATTTCCTATAGAGTGAAAAAGAAAAAGAAATGGGTTCGAAGAAGAACTCTTAACTCGAACGGACCTAAACCATTTTGGGTACTGCAAAAGAACAATTGAGATTGTGCATGTATGCCTCTAAGCAAGGAGCAAAAGTGACGGTTAACAAACAGTTACATCAATCATTTGAACTTCACTCTCTTGCACCAAAAGGAAGTGGTGAACACATAAACATATCAAGCCGAAATTCACTGTAAAATTTCTTAACTTATATGTTTATTGCATTCAATTATTTCTATTGTTTTGTAGCATGCTCGGCATTAATCTTTGAATATCATGCATGCTACATCTGAAACTGATCCTTAGGTGTGCAGCCTACGGATACGATCTTTTTTCTTGAGCTAAAATTTAGCTCAATGTATTTCATATCCACATCAAATCTTGAATTCTTAGTGCACTCCTTTCTTTCAAAGCTTTCATTATATTGTCTCTTATGCACTAATCTTTACACTCTCTAAATAATGGCCAGCAACAAATATTTCATATTTTTATTTAGAGAAAATTATTTTAAATAAATATAAATTTATATTGCTTGCCCCAATTGCTTGAGATATGGTTACAATGACTAACTTAAGCATCGGAGTATGCGTTAAATTTGTTTTGCGTGTAAGATATCCTAAAAAATCCTATTAAAGCACTCACCTTAATTTTCTCTCAAGCACGTCAGAAAATAGCCTTCTACAGATGATCAGTCGACTTCCATGATGATATCAATTGACCAAAACATCAACGATCAAAATTTTTAAATGATCAAAGGTTATCAGTCGATGGCTAGAGGCGGAGCAGTTGACCGGGGTGTGTTCTGTCAAAACTTCAATAAGCTTATCTGATGTAATCAGTTGACTGCTATATAGGACATCAGTCAACCGACAGAGAATGTTGAGCATCAGGTTGAGTACTAAGCACCAAGGAAGAATGTGGAGCACTGGGAAATTTTTAAATTTCTTCAAAAGAAGTACTTGAGAGGGATCAGTCAACCGATCTACCCTCGACGGTCAACTGGTAAACCACAGATCAGAAACATTTCAAATTCTTCTGCAATCAATTGGCTAATAAAAGCATGATAGTCTATTAATGGACTAATGGTTTAGAAAAATCTCTAATTCTAAAGCCAACAATCAACCGATCCAGACTCTTCAGTCGACTTATAGGTCATTTATGAGACAAGTATAAATAGAAAACTTCATAATTTTGGATTCTGTTATAAATTTCCTCTACCGCTCTTGTTATTTTCTCTCGTATGACTGGTGATTTTCGAAACCTCAAGGGCAAGTTCATCATCCTTCAAATGATTAAACCTAGTTTTCTCCTCAGTTTATCGATCCTTTGTGAGTTTCAAAGTGCTCTACCTTAATATCTTCTGCATTCTCCACATTTTGCATCTTAGATTCAGTCAGGTTAAAAGTTCTCTAGGGTTTTGCCAAAGGTCTCAACATTTTGGGTATTTATTCGATCATTATTCACTAGCTAATACTCTTGCGAAGAATTTTACTCTCATTGGATTATTGTTGGAATTATAATTTGCAAAGCCTCCAAGTCTTTTTTTTTTTCGCATTTATCAAATCTCTCTTAAGCATTCTCTGTGTTCATCAATGGCGTCCTCCTCAAAGCATGCGCGTGCTAAAAATGCGTCAAACCAACCTATTGGAAATCTCCTGATTGGCGATGAACAGAAAAGCAAGTATAAAGCTTCTTTTGAAAAACGTAAGGTAATCCTAAGCAAATACCTTCATTGGAATTATTTTGTTGGTCTTAATTTCAAATTTATTTGATTACTAGATGACTTTGGGAAGAGAAGGTTCATGAGCCATAGGGAATAGTGGTGTGAGGAAGTGATAAGGGCATTCTACACAAATCTAGAGTATAAGGCTAGAAAAGGAAGAGTTTACTGTAAGGTTAGAGATACAAATATTAGTTGATGAGAGTAATTTGGCTAGGATTTTAGGTATACCTGCACCTAATCATGATGACTTGTACTTCACTAATCAACCTACTTCCCTAAGTCTTGTCTTCTATGCTAAACCTGATGTTTCTAAGACAATTTTAAGAACTGATGAATGGGAAAAACAAGAAATTAGAGTGAGTGAGATGAATGCTAATGATAGGCTATTGCTGAATGTAGTCACTCACATTCTATTCAACAAATCTGGTAGCTTTGCAAGTGCAAGTTAGTATGAGTTTCTGGCAATGGCTTGCATCATGCAAGGTCGAGCAATTAACATACCTCAATTCATCATGAAGAGGATGGAATCCTATGCGAGGAAGAGGTTTCCTCTGCCTTATGCTACTATTGTCACAAGAATTCTTGAAGACATTGGTATCAATGCTCATTTCCATAAAGAAATGAAATCTATAATCATTGATGAAAATCCATCAAAAGAATGAGATTCTCTTATGTTGATAACCAGTGGAGGAGGATGAATGAAAACCAAACTGTAAAAAAGGCCAGAGGAAGAGAAGCATAGATCAACACTGAAGATGAATATGATGAGGTTGCTAAAGCTAATGAGGAATGGGATGAAGAAGCTGAACAAGTTGCCTTTGAAGCTCTTAGATCTTCAGACCAGACCAAAGATCACATCAGCTTGCTGAATGAGTTGTTGGACAACTCAACACATACTCTATCTGTGGTTGGGCAAGTGAAAGACTTAATGAATGCTTTGAATGCTCACTTGACTACTTTAGTGGCCACATTTGCATCTCATACTTCAAAACCCCAACAATTGAGAAACTTGGTTTGTGATTTGCATCAGAGAGGTTGAGCTGCCATGAAGGATTAAGGATTGAAGACCCTTTTTCTTTTGTTGAGGGGGAGAAAATATTATGCTTATGTTATGTCTTATTTATATTATTATGACATTAGTTTAACTCTAATTTATATTTATGTATGTTGGATTAACATTAGTTTTGGTTTATGGATTAAAGTTTATATTGGTTATATATATCTTGATCTAATCCATATTGTTTTCGCTATAATGTTGTAATATATATCTTGCTTTAACTATTATATATATATATATGTTCTTCTATTGTGCAAATTGAAAAATCCTTTAAAGAAGTATTTTATGAAAAGGTTTTAAAAAAGAAGGATTTTAAAAATCTTTATTTCAAAAATGCTTTAGAAAAACCCTTTTTTGTTGATGACAAAGGGAGGAAAATATTGATTATATACTCTGACTATTATTGGTTTATATTATATCTTGAATGAGTATATAAATTGCTTCTGTTGTTACAATGTTTTCATATTCTTTTTGAAGCAAAATATATTTTGAAAAGGATATGGATATCTTATTTCAAATGACATATTGCAGAAATTTCCTAAAAAGATAATGTTTCAAAATTCTACAACTATCCTAATAAAAACTGAATTTCCTTGAAACTTGGTTGAAAAATCTTTCAAAGGTAAAGGGATATGAATTTATGGGGAGCTTTGTCTTTCATGAATCAAAAAGTTTATCAAAATCATATCTAATTTTAATTTGGTTTGTTATCATAAAAAATGGAGAGATTGTTGAACCTCAATGGTTGAGAAAAGAATATATATATAATTATATATTATGTTTTGATAATTAACAAACAAATTAAAATGAACATATTTCTGTGCTTAATGTTTATCTTTTCAAGAATATAAGTTTACATAGATCAAGCCAAGGAATAAAAAACAAGAGCAAAGAAAGAGTAAAATTCTGTTTCGTGCCTTAGGTCTTAAAATTCATATAAAAGTATTTAATGACAAGAAATAGGGTGTTTGAAGTTATTGAAAATATTTTTAAAAAGTTATCTAAGTTGGAAAATGCTTTTACAAAAATTGGTTAAGGTTATTGAGTCTTAGAAATAATTTTCTAAGTTCAGTAGTTGCCAGTCGATCGGTGTATAGACACCAGTCGACTGAATGCTTTTTGGTTCAAATTATGAACCAAGACTCAAAACCTATCGGTCGACCACTGGTCTTCTAGCAGTTGACCGATGCTTCTTTATCTAGAATTAAAATTGAATTTTAAAATTTACCAGTCGACCGACATATGGATGCCAGTTGATTGAAGGGTCTTGTCACGACTCATTTTCTAGGCACATGACCGGCACAATAATGCATCTCTTATCACTGTAAGCCCTTCGATAAATTCTACCAATGAGATTAAATTTTTATGTTATCAAAATAACAATTCCTTAATAAATATGAAGAAAATATATCAAATTTTCTTATCTGAAAATCATAGAGATAATTTATATGTAATAATAAATTATCAATTTAAAATACATTATTATACTGACATACAAGCCAAATGTCAAACCCCTGACCTAGATGTCCTAGACAATTACAGAGCGACATAATCTACAACAAAAGAGGGGCCTACCCGACAGCGGGAAGGTCCAAAATGATCTACTCTTCTAGTGGATATTCTTCGCTGGCAACCTGATCTGAACAAAAAAATTTTATAGAGAGTGTGAGCTTTTAAACTCCGTGAGCGAATCGGCCTCGCGTTAATAAAATTCAAATACATTACCAGTCATGCAAGTATATCCGAAGGCTCATACTCAACCAATAGACATAGTTAGAAATTACAAATAAGAAGATAAAAATTCATCCAATTCAATAAACGTTACTAGTACTCATTGATAAGTCCTTTATTTTCGTTATCTTCTTATAATTTTATTGGGCTTTTTCCTTCCCTTGCTCCTATTTCACTTTCCTTTTGGCATTCCTTATCTTAGTTCTTGCATTTTATTTATATTTTGTAGTTCTCCTTGTTCTTGCCCTTTTTATCCCTTTTTCCCTACATTTTAGAGTAATTTTTGGTTATTTTCCTTGTAGGTATATATTTTGTATGATACAGGTTGGAAAGATGAAGAAACTGCAAATTAATGGCAAAATTCGAAGGCTGGCGCCTAGGCTCCACGCATGGTGCCTCAGGCGCCAAAGGATAAACTCTCTGCCAGAAAATTAATTGCTAGCGCCCAGGCGCCACACAGGGCGCCTAGAGGCGCCAGCAACCCAACTCTCTGTCTCGAGGAATGAAGGTGGCGCCCAGGCGCCACAGTGTATTTTGTCCTGCATTTTCTGCATGGCGCCCAGGCGCCACGTAGGGCACCTGGGCGCCGGGGTCCTGACATGTGCCTATAAATAGGACTTCTGAAGCATTTTTGTGGATCTTTTGGCTGGAGAAGAAGGAGCTTTGCTAGGGCAAATTGGGGAAGAAGGGAAACCTATTCTCCATTGAGTTTGATGCTTATTTCTTTCTTTCCTTCCTCTTGTATCATGTTTATTTATGTATTTGTGATGTTTTTCTCTTCTTTCACCATGTGTAACTAAGTCTCTAGGGTTAGGGGATTGATGTAATTGACTCCTATGAAGCCTTGTTATTGAATGCTTTAATATATTTGCAATTTTGATTTTTGGAGTAGACTTTACCATTTTTTTATCACTATTGAATGCTTTAATATATTTGCAATAATAACTCAATTAATTCAGAGCAACCAGTTTGGTGGGCATCCCTTTGAAGACCCCAATTCACACATCTCACGCTTTCTGTAAATCTGTGATACTATAAAGTTAAATGGGGTACCTGAAGAAGCGATCAGACTCCGATGCTTCCCTTTTTCCTTGAAGGATAAAGCATTTATCTGGTTGAAGTCTTTACCAAAGGGAAGTGTTACAACATGGGTGGATTTGGTCCAAAAATTTCTCACAAGGTATTTTCCCCCATCTAGATCTTCAAAGATCCGAGAAGAGATCACCACTTTCAGGCAACAAGAGAACGAGTCCTTAAGCGAAGCTTGGGAGAGGTATAATGCAATCCTAAGAAAATGCCCCCACCACTCATTTGAGCTTTGGATTCAAGCTCAGAGTTTCTATGATGGACTTCTCTCTCAAACAAGAACAGTAGTTGATGCAGCTGCTGGTGGAGCTCTAAATCGCAAGACTCCCAAGCAAGCAATGGATCTGTATGCTACCATGGCTTGTAATGATTATCAATACCATGGGGAAAGGACATCGATGAAGAAAACTGCATGAATGTTGGAAGTGAGCACCTTGGATGCTCTTTTGGCCCAAAACAAGTTGATCTCTCAACAGATGGCCGAATTAAACAAGAAACTTGATGTAGCAAAGGTGAATTCCATCAACCATCCAACCATAATCTGTGATTTTTGTTCTGGTTGCCATGTGAATGAATAATGCCCTGGCAATATGTTTAGCCCTTCTTCAGAGCAAGTAAACTATATGGGAAATCAACACAAGGGGCAAAACAATCCTTATTCGCAAACTTACAATCCAGGATGGAGGAATCATCCAAACTTTTCATGGGGGAATCAGAATCAAAATCAGAACACGTTTCATAAGCCACAACAATCATATCAGAGCTCTTCCTCTCAACCTCAATCAAGTGAGAAAGTCTCTTCTTTGGAAAGTGCTCTAGAAAAGTTGACTCTACAGACTACATCCTTCATGCAACACACTTCTACATTCATGGAGGAGACAATAAGTGGTTTTCGAAACTAAGAAGCTTCCATTCGCAATTTGGAGACTCAAGTAGGCCAAATTGCGAGACAACTAGCTGATAGATCTCAAGGTTCTCTCCCAAGTGATACAGTAGTCAACCCAAAGGAGCATATCAAGGCTATCACTACCAGAAGTGGGCGGATAATAGACCCAATTCCTAGAAGAGAGAGGATGATTGAAAAAGAGAATGAGAACCTAGTTGAAGGTGAAGGCTCGAGAAGTCGTGACACTTCTTGATGTAATCAAGGATAACCCTATTGCAGCCTAAGAAAGGGAGAACACTTCAATTGAGCCTCTAACTCGTTCAAGGGTTAAAGAGCTTGGACTAATTACAGCCCAAGAAAGGGAGAACACTTCAATTGGGCCTCTAACTCGTTCAAGGGATAAAGGGCTTGGATTGGACTTAACCACATTGTTGAAAGTGGAAGAAGTGTGAATAAGATTGCATGTAGGATGGTTGCATTTGTTGAATATAGTTGTAGTCTATTACCTATGCATTTATTGTTTTTGATATTTAGCTACCTATGCATTTATTTTCTTTGACATTTAGCTACCTATGCATTTATTGTCTTTGACATTTAGCTACATATGCATTTATTGTCTTTGAACTTTAGCCTACACTACTTGACTTTTAGTTGATGCATTTAATGCATTAGTTGGAGTCTTTTGTCTTTTGTTTTGGAGACCCTCTATAAAAAGAGTCCTTGTCATATGTTGTAAACCATCCTTGAATCATATATGAGATATTAGCATTTTGCTTTCAAAAAGATTCTTGAGTTCTTTCTCTTATCTAACTTGGGTTAGTGGCGAGAGCAGCTAGATTTCTTATCACTCACGTTCTTCTTTCTTGAGTGTGGCGAGATCAACCCATTTCTCTTAGTTGTAGCGCCCTTTGGCTTATCAATTGAATGATTTAGTTTTCTTTGTTTGTTTCTTTCAACCTATCCAGAAAATTGATTAAGTGTTTTCCCTCCGGAAATCACATCATATTGGTATCAGAGCCACTTCAATTTAGGTTCTATTATTTGTTTTGTGTTTTGCCCCTTCGTGGAAAGCTTAATTTTATTGCATTTTATTCTGTGTTTTGCTACCTACATGGAAGGCTTAGTTTTCCTTATTTTGTATTATTCCACCTATATGGAAGGCTTGGTTTTCCTTATTTTGTAATCTGCCACTTACATGGAAGGCTAATTTTCTGGTCTGTTCATCTTTATCTTTATTTCTATTCTTGTGTTGTTCTATTTTATTCCAGTTTTTTTTATTAAAAAAATTCATCGTTACTGTTCATTGTTCATCGTTACTGTTCATTGTTAATCCGAGTGTAAACACTTAGAGAGTGAACCTACCCTTCACCAAACTCAAACCAACAAATTACAAATCACTATGACAAGAGAAAATAGTTCTGAAGTTCCTTTTGGGCTTAGCCTACAACAAGCTCAAATTGTTGGCCTACAAAGAGGTCAAGAAGAAATGATGGAACAAATAGCTCAACTAACCACTAAAATGGCTAGATTTATGGAGCTACAACAACAACAAACAAGAAGAGGAGCTTATGTTGAACACCATGGAGAAGAATCTGAAGCTGAAGAAGGTGAACAACCTAGGCAAAGAAGGCAGCAGAGAGAACGTGATGCCAACATCAAAATGAAGATTCCTCTATTTAAGGGAACAAGTTCTCCTGAAGAATACTTGGAGTGGGTGCAACGAGTAGAGAAGATTTTTGAATATCAAGAATATTCAGAAGCTACCAAATGCCGACTTACAACCCTTGAATTCACTGATTATGCAAATCTATGGTGGGAAAATTTGAAGAATCAATGAAGAAGAGATGGAGAGGAGGAAGTTCGAAATTGGAGATTGATGAAAAGGCTCATGCAGAGGCGTTTTGTACCTGATTACTACAAGCAAGAGCTTTATTTTAAGCTTCAAAGCTTGAGGCAAGGAGGTATGTGTGTTGAAGATTATGTCAAAGAATTTGAAACTTTGATGATTCGGTGCGAGCTGAATGAACCCCAAGAGCAAACCATAGCTCGATTTCTTGGTGGTTTGAACAGAGAAGTTGCTGACTTAGTAGAGTTGTAGAATTATATCTTCTTAGAAGATGTAATTAAATTGGCAATTAAGGTGGAGAGATAGAAAAAGAGAGTTTATGGAAGAAACAATGGAGTGTCTAAACCATTGGGGAGTAAACCTTTCCAAACATTTTCCCAAACCTCAAACACTACCAAAGGGAGTAATAAGGAGCCAAACAAAACTGAAAGTTCTAAGGGGAAGGAGAAGAGAGAAGACAACCAACCCTTTAAAAGTAGCCGAGACATTAAGTGCTTCAAGTGCTTAGGTCATGGCCATATAGCATCCGAATGTCCTAATAGAAGAGTGATGATCTTGAAGGAGAAACAAGGGGAAATAGAGAGTGAAGATGAAGATATTGTGGAGGAATGTAAAGAGGAAGAATATTTTGACGAAGAAGAAGTTGTTGAATATGCTGATGAAGGTGCTGCCTTGGTTATTAGACGTGCCTTGAATATCCAAGCCAAAGTAGAAGAAGAACAGAGGGAGAATATTTTTCAAACAAGGTGCACTATCGGAGGCAAAGTTTGTAACGTGATAATTAATAGTGGGAGCTGCACTAACGTTGCTTCAACCACCTTGGTTGGCAAATTGAAGCTACCTATCATCAATCATCCTCGTCCATACAAGCTGCAATGATTGAATAATCATGGCGAGATGAAGGTCACCAAACAAGTAAAGGTACCATTCTCTATAGGGAAGAATTACAAAGATGAGGTATTGTGTGACATAGTCCCTATGGATGCTAGTCATCTTCTACTTGGGAGGCCCTGGCAATTTGATAGAAGAGCACTACATGATGTCTTCAAAAATACCTACGCTTTCAAGAAGGATGGAAAGAAGATTGTGTTGGCACCCTTAAAGCCAATACAAGTACAGCCGAAGGAGGATGTAATCGAGGAGAAGAAGCCTAGTTGTTTTGCTTCTAAGAATGAGTTAAAGAAGGCAATAAAAAGGAAAAACTTTGTATTATTGCTAATTCTCAAGGAGCTAAATCCAGAACTTGCAGAAAAGCTTCCTAAGCTTGTGAGGGAGTTGATAGAAGAATTTACAGATGTCTTTCCTAATGAGCTACCTAAGGGATTGCCACCCTTAAGAGGAATTGAGCATCAAATTAATTTGGTGCCCGGTGCTGCCTTACCAAATAAGCTAGCATACAGAATGAATCCAGATGAGGCTAAGGAGCTAAAAAGGCAAGTTGATGAGTTGATTGAAAAATGTTATGTAAGGGAATCCATGAGCCCTTGTTCTGTGCCTACATTATTAGTCCCTAAAAAGGATGGCTCTATGAGAATGTGTGTGCACAGTCGTGCTATAAATAAGATTACCATCAAATATCGCTATCCAATTCCAAGATTGGATGACATGTTGGATGAGCTGAATGGTTCTAAGGTGTTTTCAAAAATTGACTTAAAGAGCGTCTATTACCAAATTCGAATGAAAGAGGGAGACGAGTGGAAGACAGCCTTCAAGACAAAGCATGGACTTTATACACCTTGTAATATCCCAAGAATTTATATGAATATTTAAAGCCTATTTTGAAGTTTAGTGAAAAATT
This sequence comes from Biancaea sappan, assembly GCA_037074585.1. Taxonomy (NCBI): domain Eukaryota; kingdom Viridiplantae; phylum Streptophyta; class Magnoliopsida; order Fabales; family Fabaceae; genus Biancaea; species Biancaea sappan. Next base: position 46,151,455 of record CM073496.1, on the reverse strand, counting down.
TAATTACGTGAAAAATTTTCTTTTTGAATTAGTGAAGAAAATGTGAGAATAGAAATTTTTATTTTTAATTTAGGAAATTTTTACAAATTCTCAAGGACTAAAGTGAAAAGAAAAGAAAGTATAGAGGACTTTTGAAAAATGACCAAGTAGGAACCCGAGAAGAAAAATAGAGCTTATGGGAATGAATTATGAGTCCGGTACCGAAAAGATGATGGATTCGAGGTTAAAGTGGAGTTTGAGACATCGAGAGGGATTAAAGTGAACAAATCTTATAAGCTAAGGTGGCTATGAGCGATTTTATCGAAAAAGAAATTGGTGGGGCCCACGCGTATACACTTCTCCTTATTCTTTTCTTTTTCTCATTCTCCCTCCCGTAGCTTCACTTTCTCTCTCTCTCGATTATGCTTGCAAAGGAATTTCTTCATCAATCATTCATGCAATTTTTGCTTTGGGATGGAAGCTATGAAAGTTAGGATGATTGGTAAGTTGATGTTCTTCTTCTTCTTCCTCTTATTACAAGATCAAATCCTTGGTTATTATTTTTGCAAAATTTTTGTAGAATATTTTAATGGATGAATTTAAGTGTGGATGTTAATCTAAAACATTCCTAGGTGGTTTATGATGTTATTAGAACAAGAAATTTGGAGAAAACTATGAGAAATTCGTAGAATTTGGATATTTGAAAAAGTTAGTGTTCTTGATGAAAATTTGAGATTTGAGCTTGGATTGTTGGTAGAAATTGGGGGTTTTGGTGTTAAAACACTCCTTAGACATTAAGGATGAAAACCCATGGAAGAAATCAAAAGAAATGTTGTTTTAGATATGATTTTTGGATTTTTGGATGAAGAATACGAAGAACATCGAAAATTTTCCCCAGAATTACTGTTCACCGAGAAAATTTTTCCAGATTTTCTCGTTACTGTAGCGTTGACTCGGTCAACGTTACTGTAGCGTTGACTCGGTCAACGTTACTGTAGCTGCGTTGACCGTTGACCGTTACTGTAGCATCAGTTTTTTTTTTTATCGTTGAAAAGCTCTTTGAGTCTAGTTTCCAATGGTATAAGTTTCATCTGGATATTCATTACCAGTTAGGAGTTATGATTTGAGAAGTGGATGAAGGTCGAGAGTAGTGGTAGGAAATTTCTCTATTTCGTAACCCTGATGGTTTTTATCTGGTTACAATAGGAATGGTCAAGTGCAAGGTGGGAGTGCTGAGAGCATGAAATCCAGGTGAGTGGGTTAATACTTGCTATGATTAAATATCTTTGTTATTGACTTTTTGCATCATAGTGAAAATATGTTGAATATCCAAATTTGAAGAGAATGATGTGGGATGATGAGACAAACAATTGTGGAACGTGCCAGGTGATGTATATAATTATATTTTCTTATTTTCTCATGAATGAGGTTATATGATGGATTGTGAATGGCATGTGAACTGAGTTGAAATGTATCATACTCTGATTGTTGAGTTCAATCATATGCGGATAGTTGAAGTATGTTATTGTTGAATAATTGTTCTATATTATGGGTTATGTTATATACATGCTATGTTGCTGGAACCACATTGATTATGTTGTGGCTTGAATTGTAAATGACTGAGTTGTGTATGTGGCTCAAGATTATGATTGAGGATGTTTTTATATGTGATTGTGATTGTGTTTGACTGGAAAGGAAAGGCATGGTGGTGCACCCCATGGAAAAATCTATGTGAAGCTATAAGGGTGGAGAATATAAATGGAGCGATAAGGGTGGATGCGGCGGGGGCCGCGGGCAACGATCCAGAGGTATTCTGGACGACCCGGTTGGTACGGGAATTGTGTGTGAAATTGATTTCATCAATTGCTGTTGTGAATTTTGAATTTTGTTGAAATGCATTTGATTCACTTGGATATTGTTGTGAAGTATTATGAATAATATTATATCATATGATGATCGATCTACGTATGATTGCTGCATGTTATCATTATGATGCATGATTTTTATTTTGTCATAGTATTGTGTTATCTACTCACTGGGCACGTGGTTTGCTCATACCCCTCTTATTGATATTTTTTTTCAGAGTTGACAGCTGAAGGTAAATATCGGAACAAGGAATTATGGATCCTTAGTCCATAATTACCTTTTCATTTGTTCACGATAAAGGTATAATAGTTAAGTTTTATTCTAAGTTGTATAAATCTAGAAATCTCTGTAATCGGGTAGGTTCATTCAGTGATGTAATGTGAGTAATTGTAGTATGTATACAGAACTCGTTTTGGTTGCATGAAAAAGAATTGTATGATTTTTTTAAGAGAAAGATAGGCTTACGGAGGTGAAATGAAATTCACTTTCCGTGCCGGTTACGTGCTCAAATTTTGGGACGTGACACACCTCTACCTATTCCAGATCAACCTTGGACTGATGTTAGCATGGATTTCGTGCTAGGCTTACCAAGGACACAAAGAGGTAAAGATTCGGTCATGGTTGTTGTTGATCGTTTTTAAAAAATGTCTCATTTTATTCCATGCCATAAGACCGACGATGCTGTGCACATCGCCAATTTATTTTTTAAAGAAATTGTGAGACTTCATGGCATTCCAAAGAGTATCGTGTCAGACCGTGATGCTAAATTTCTTAGCTACTTTTGGAAGACTTTATGGAGGAAGCTAGGAACAAAATTGCTCTTTAGTACTGCCTGCCACCCACAAACTGATGGGCAAACTGAAGTGGTGAACCAAACACTTTCTACTTTGCTAAGAACTATCATTGGCAAAAACTTGAAAAGTTGGGATGAATGCTTGGCCTATGCTGAATTTGCTTACAATAGAAGTGTACATGGTACTACTAAACACTCTCCTTTTGAAGTAGTTTATGGATTTAATCCATTGAGCCCACTTGATTTAGTACCATTACCACTTCAAGCTCGAGAATGCATAGATGGAAAAATGAAGGTTGACATGATAAAGAAGTTACATGAAAACATTAAACAGCAAATTGAGAAGAAGAACTCCATCTATGAGAAGACTGCCAACAAGAGAAGAAAATTTGTTCAATTCAGTCCTGAAGATTTAGTGTGGGTTCATCTTCGAAAAGAAAGATTTTCAAACCAAAGGAAGTCCAAACTAATGCCAAGGGCAAATGGTCCTTTCCATATCATAGACAAGATAAATGATAATGCATACAAAATTGATTTGCCTGAAGACTATGCTGTTTCTACTACTTTCAATGTGAGGGATCTTTCCTCGTACTTAGAAGATAAAGAGGACTTGGATTTGAGGACAAATCTATTTCAACCAGGGGAGGATGATGTAATCAAGGATAACCCCATTGTAGCCCAAGAAAGGGAGAACACTTCAATTGGGCCTCTAACTCGTTCAAAGTTAAAGAGCTTGGACTAATTGCAGCCCAAGAAAGGGAGAACACTTCAATTAGGCCTCTAACTCGTTCAAGGGCTAAAGGGCTTGGATTGGGCTTAACCACATTGTTGAAAGTGGAAGAAGTGTGAATAAGCTTACATGTGGGATGGTTGCATTTGTTGAATATAGTTGTAGTCTATTACCTATGCATTTATTATTTTTGACATTTAGCTACCTATGCATTTATTGTCTTTGACATTTAGCTACCTATGCATTTATTGTCTTTGACATTTAGCTACCTATGCATTTATTGTCTTTGACATTTAGCCTATACTACTTGACTTTTAGTTGATGCATTTAATGCATTAGTTGGAGTCTTTTGTCTTTTATTTTGGAGACCCTCTATAAAAAGGGTCCTTGCCATATGTTGTAAACCATCCTTGAATCATATATGAGATATTGGCATTTTGCTTTCAAAAGGATTCTTGAGTTCTTTCTCTTATCTAACTTGGGTTAGTGGCGAGAGCAGCTAGATTTCTTATCACTCACGTTCTTCTTTCTTGAGTGTGGCGAGATCAACCCATTTCTCTTAGTTGTGGCGCCCTTTGGCTTATCAATTGAGTGATTTGGTTTTCTTTGTTTGTTTCTTTCAACCTATCCAGAAAATCGATTAAGTGTTTTCCCTCCGGAAATCACATCACTTCTCCAAAGGTTGTGAGGGAGGAACAGAAAAAAGAAAAGATAAGTGTGGCCAAACCTCCCATACCACCACTCAAAGCGCCATTTCCCTAACGCCTCCTCAAGCAAAAGGATGAGCAACAGTTTAGTAAATTCTTGGAGGTTTTTAAGAAACTTTATATCAACATACCGTTTGCTGAGGCTCTGGAACAAATGCCATCTTATGTGAAGTTCATGAAGGAACTTCTATCCAAAAAGAGAAGGATTCCGGATGGTGAAACAATCATACTAACGGAGGAATGTAACGCCATAATCCAAAAGAAATTGCCTCCTCAGCTCAAAGACCCGGGTAACTTCTTTATTCCTTGCACTATTGGAGAGGTCACTTTTGGTAAAGCTTTATGTGATTTGGGGGCAAGCGTTAGCCTTATGCCCCACTCTATTTTTGAGAAACTTGGGATAGGGCAAGTCAAGCCTACAATGATGACTCTCTAATTGGCCGATCGCTCAATTAAGCATCCTTATGGGATAGTAGAAGACGTCTTGGTCAAGGTTGATAAATTCATATTTCCGGTGGACTTTGTAGTTTTGGACATGGCAGAAGATGTAGAAATACCCCTCTTTTTGGGAAGGCCATTCCTAGCTACTGGAAGAGCATTGATCAATGTAACCGATGGAACGTTGACATTGAAGGTTGGTGATGAAGAAGTGATCTTCAATGTTTTTAACGCAATGAAGCATCCCATGGGAAAAGAGGAGTGTTTTAAAATTGATATGCTTGATTCTATAATCTATAGCACATTTGTGGGAAATTCCCATGAATCCCCTATTGAGAAGGTATTGGTGCAAGGTAAAAGTGCAACTCAGGATGATGAAGACCTTCAAGTCACTGAACACATAGGATTTCTTGAATCTATTCCGACATACTTAGTGTCATCTCCTCCCCCTAAGGTTGAAGAACTTCACAAGGAGGAATCCAAAGTAGAAGCTTCCAAGTTGGAGCTCAAACCCTTGCCTCCCAACCTAAAGTATGCATTTCTTGATGAGGACAACTCCTCTCCCATAATTATGAATGCGGAGTTGAATAGTTTGGAGGAGGAAAAACTGTTAAGGGTCCTTAGAGAATTCAAAAGTGCCATGGGGTAGTCTATTTCTGATTTAAAAGGAATAAGCCCCTCCATATGTATACATAAAATCCTCATGGAGGAAAATTATAAGGAGGTTGTGCAACCACAGAGGAGACTGAATCCCGCAATGAAAGAAGTAGTGAGAAAGGAAGTGTTGAAGCTTCTGGATGCCGGTGTGATTTATCCTATTTCTGACAGCTCTTGGGTTAGCCCAGTTCATGTAATGCCTAAGAAGAGTGGAACAACAGTTGTGTCAAATGAAGACAATGAGTTAATACCTACAAGAACTGTAACTGGATGGAGGGTGTGCATAGACTAAAGAAGACTCAATAATGCCACTCGGAAAGATCACTTCCCTCTTCCATTCATTGATCAAATGTTGGAGCGGCTAGCGGGCCATGATTACTATTGCTTTCTGGATGGTTATTCTGGATATAACCAAATAGCAATTGCTCCAGAGGACCAAGAGAAGACCGCCTTTATTTGCCCATACGGAGTCTTCGCATATCGGAGGATGCTTTTCGGACTTTGCAATGCTCCGGCCACTTTCCAAAGGTGTATGCTTTCCATATTTTCTGATATGAATGAGAAATTTATTGAAATCTTTATGGATGATTTTTCAGTTGTAGGTTCTTCTTTTGATAACTGTTTGCACAATTTATCTCTGGTCTTAAAAAGATGTCAGGAAACTAATTTGGTCCTAAACTGGGAGAAATGTCATTTTATGGTGAGAGAGGGAATAGTGTTGGGACACAAAATCTCTTCTAAAGGAATACAAGTAGACAGAGCTAAAATTGAAATTATAGAAAAACTTCCCCCTCCCATTAATGTCAAAGGAGTACGAAGCTTCTTGGGGCATGCTGGATTTTATAGGAGGTTTATTAAAGACTTTTCAAAAATTGCCAAACCTCTGTGCAACCTCCTAGTTAAGGATGTGCCTTTTGTTTTTGATGAAGCATGCTTGTTAGCTTTTAACACCTTGAAGGAAAAACTGATTAGTGCTCCTATAGTTACTCCACCTGATTGGAATCTCCCTTTTGAATTGATGTGTGATGCCAGTGAAATAGCTGTCGGTGCTGTGTTAGGACAGAGAAAGAATAAGTTGCTGCATGTGATTTATTATGCTAGCCATGTTCTCGATATTACCCAACTGAATTATGCCACTACTGAAAAAGAACTTTTGGCTATTGTTTATGTATTTGATAAATTTCGTTCTTATTTGGTAAGAACTAAGGTGGTTGTTTATACTGATCATGCAGCAATTAGGTACTTATTTGCTAAACAAGACTCCAAACCACAGCTGATTCGCTGGATCTTTTTGCTCCAAGAGTTTGATTTGGAGATAAGAGATAAGAAAGGGGTGAAAAATGTGGTGGCTAACCACTTGTCACGAATTGAAACCAAGGAAGGACACAATAATGACCATATTCTCATCAAGGAAGAATTTTCGGATGAACGACTCCTTGCCATCCAAGAACTGCCATGGTATGCTGACATGGCCAATTTCAAAGCAGCAAAAATTCTCCCAACGGAGTTGAATGGACAGCAATTAAGAAAATTTCTTCATGAAGCCAAATTCTATGTCTGGGATGAACCTTACCTGCTGAAAAGATGTAAGGATGGGCTACTGAGAAGATGTGTGCCTCAAGAGGAGGTTAAAGACATCCTATGGCATTGCCACGCTTCTGGGTATGGGGGTCATTTTAGTGGTGACCGGACAGCCGCCAAGATATTGCAATCAGGGTTATATTGGCCAACCATGTTCAAAGATGCTTATGAGTATGTAAAGCAATGTGAAAGATGTCAGAGAATGGGAAACATCTCCAAGAGGCATGAGATGCCTATGAACTCAATTCTTGAGGTGGAGTTATTTGACGTTTGGGGGATTGACTTTATGGGCCCTTTCCCATCGTCCTATTCCAATGTCTACATACTCGTAGTAGTTGATTACGTATCAAAGTGGGTTGAAGCTTCTGCAACTAGAACCAATGATGCTCATGTAGTGATGAACTTTCTCAAAAAGAACATATTCTCAAGATTTGGCGTACCAAGGGCCTTGATTAGTGATGAAGGCACGCATTTTTGCAACAAGAAACTTGATTCTTTATTGGGAAAGTATGGCGTAAAGCATCGAGTCACAACTCCCTATCATCCGCAAACAAGCGGCCAAGTGGAAGTATCGAATTGAGAATTAAAGCGGATTTTGGAGAAAACAGTCAATTCCTCAAGGAAAGATTGGGCTTCTAAGCTAGATGATGCACTATGGGCCTACCGAACTGCTCTGAAGACACCAATTGGGATGTCCCCATATCAGTTGGTGTATGGGAAGGCTTGCCATCTACTTGTAGAATTGGAGCACAAGGCCTTCTGGGCTACTAAATTTCTCAACTTTGATTTGAAGGCGGCCGGAGAGAAGCGGATTTTGCAACTTCATGAACTGGATGAATTTAGGCTTCAAGCCTATGAAAGTGCACGGATCTATAAAGAAAAGACTAAGCAATGGCACGACAAGCGAATCATTCCTAGGAGTTTCGAGCCTGGGCAATTGGTGCTGTTGTACAATTCTAGATTGAGCTTCTTTCCTGGAAAACTAAAGTCAAGATGGTCTGGCCCGTTTGTAATCAAGGAGGTCTTTCCTCATGGAGCGGTGCTGCTGTCCAACATGGAAACAGAGACAAGCTTCAAAGTCAACGGACAACGGTTAAAACATTATTTGGGAGAAGAGAGCCGACCCAAGTGCTCATCCATGCTCCTTTCAACTCTATCATGAAGAAACCGGGTAAAGTCTAGCTAAGGACTATAAATTTAGCGCTTCTTGGGAGGCAACCAAAGTCTCTTACCTTTCTCTTTTAATTTCAGTCTTTTACTGTTTTCCAGTATTGTGCTTCTGTTGTTGTTGTGGCTGTGTTAATGTTGCTGTCCATTTGTATGTGTGTGTGCTGCTTAATTTGTGCAATTTGGATGAAACAATCTTGTAGGAATGATATGCTGAAATTGCCCATGTTGCATGAATTGAGTCTTTGTTTGATTGCTGCATTTTGTGTTGCTTGTTGCAACTCGTGTGATTCACTATTCTCAATTTCTGTGCTCGAACATTGCTTAGTTTGCTTGGAGGGGAAGTTCGCTGCTAAAAAATTATTATTCTGGACTGCTGTCACTCTGCCGCCTAGGTGCCAGAGGGCCAACTCTTGGGTTGGCCGGCGCCTGAGGCGCCCCGTCTTCAGCAAGGCATTATTCAACGTGGCGCCCAGGCGCCTCGTCTTCAGAACGTAGAAGTTTTAACGTGGCGCCCAGGCGCCACGTTCATATATAAACTACACCTCCATTTTTCAGCCTCATTTTCACCCCCCTCAAACCCTAGCAGCCCCCTTTTCTCTGAAATCAGTGAACCTCCGCCGTGCAGCCCTCCTTTGCCTCCATTTTCGGTAAGTTTCACCTTTCATACCCCTACCATTCCTCTTTTCCCCCACTTTCCATACACCTTCCTTCACCTTTCACTATTTTTGCCTTTCCCATTGTGACCTCCCCTCTTCACTGTGGTTCTCTGCGTTTTGGTGGTTGTGTGGTGCTTCACGATCTTCCTTTTCATTTCCGGTAAATTCTCTTCCCTTTCATGGTCTTTCATTTATTTTTCTTCAAAACAATAAAAGGGAACATTCATCTTTTCAGAAAATTTTAAATCTAGATGCTTCAAATTTTCAAGATATGGCTGAAAATGAATGTTAGTTCCCCTCTTGCATTTTATTTCAAACCAAAAAAATTTTTTTTTGACTAAAAAGGGAATTGAAATGTCTGATGTGAATTTTAGGGTTTTAATTTAAATTTTAGAAATTCTTTTTGGCTTTTCTAGGATTATAACTGCTGATATGTCTGGAAAGCGGCAAAGAAAAAGTCAAGGAGAGTCTTCTTCTCGTAGGAATTTTGATCCGTCTAGATTTAGGTCCTTAGAACATAGCAAGCGTTTTGGGGATTTAGAGCCTAGAGAATTTATTGCTGAATCTGGTTTTCACTTACGAAAAGGTGAGCACCCTGAAATTCTACACCGGATTAGAGAGTGGGGTTGGGAAAAATTGTGTGAGCCGGCTGCCCCTTTTTGCCCTGTAATTGTAAAAGAATTTTATGCTAATGCTTACCGGTTGAGGAGTGATCAAGGTGTCAGGGATCCCTGCATTTCCTTTGTTAGAGGAAAGGATATTCATTACTCAATTAACAGTCTCAACAATTATTTTGGCTTACATTATGCACCGGGGCAATGTGTTTTTGATAATTGGATGAGACACAGATATGTGAAGGCCCCTCACATTATTGCCACTCTCTGTCGGGAGGGGGCAAGTTGGGAACTGGACGCCGAGGGGAAAGCTACTAATTTTAAAAAATCAGAACTGAAACAAATCCCCAAGGCTTGGTGTACATTTGTCCAGTCTAACTTGCTGCCTACCTCGAACCGGTCAGAGGTAACCATCGAACGAGCAGTGGTTATCTATTTGATCGTGACAGGGAAGGTATTTAATGTGGGTTCCATGATTTCTCATAACCTTTCAAAATTATCTCAAAAACAGGGAAAACGCCTCGGATATCCGTGCCTCATCACAGGCTTGTGTGAGAAGGATGAGGTACTGTTAGAGGATGTACCGCGAAGAGCCCTGGAGAGCGCTATCACCAAACAGGTGATAGACTCGATGTATCGCAATTTTATGGCTATCGCGGCTCCTCTACCGGTCCCTCCTCCTCCTCCTCAGGTACCTGTGAGACCCCGCGCTGCACCTCCTCCGGCTAATATGTCGGAGCGCCTGAGTAGTGTTGAGACTGGGATTGGGAAAATTAGGCACACCCTCGATACCTTCATCTCCACTCATAACCAACAGCATTGGGCACTTGCTCATGCGATGTTTTCCCTTGGTCTGCATTTCGGTGCCCCCACTGATGATTGGATGCTGGAGGATCCTACATATGACCCATTTGCAGATATCAATTTCGATCCTTCCGTCAATCGGGAAGTCGGAGGTGAAGGCAGCCACAACATGGAAGGAGAGGCCGACAACGAGGATGAAGACGATGATTGATTTATGCTTTTGATTCACATCTTGTTGCAGTTGTTATTTTTGTTATTTCTGTTTTTACTTATGTTTTGTAAACACTTTCTGATATTTCATATTTTAGTCTTGTAACTTATGGATTTTTCTGTTGATGTTTAGTGCTATTGGATCCTTTTTGGTTTAGTGGATGTTATCTCTTGCTTTTCCTTTCTGCAATCAATTATTTTGCTGTTGTTTATTTCTCGTTATTTTGGAATTATTGTGGATGGTTTCTTTTTGGTTTTTCGCATTCATTTTACCCGTCCCCCCTGTTTTAGATTGTCCCTTTTTGAGTTTTCAGGCCTTGTTTCTGTGTTGCTTTGACATTGAGGACAATGTATTGTTTTGGTTTGGGGGAGTTGAGTGGTTTTAGGCTTAGACACCACTGACTTTTTGGCTTTGGATTTTTTTTGATAAATTGGATAATACTTTACAGATTTTATATTATTCCTATTTCAATTAATTTTATGCATTGTCATCTTAATTAAAATATAGCTTAAATTGGATTTTTCAGAATATTTGGATTAAATTGAAAATTTTCAATATTTTTAACTAAGAATTGTTGACCCTCTTATTTTTCTAAAATGTATTCTTCAAAACCTTGAAAAAGTTTTAGTTTTTACTTTTGACAATTTCTTACTCAATAAGGGATTTCCTTCTCTTAATAAAAAAAACAAAACAAAAACAAAAACAAAAACAACAATGAAATGCTCAAATGCATCTATTAAAATAAAATAAATGGAGGTGTGGTTTAAGTTGAGGAAGTGTAGTGTGGATTAGGCGCACAATACTTGTTCTAACCAATGAATCACATTTTCCTTTCAAATAAAGGCGACGGACAAAGTGTTGTTGTGTGGATTAGGCGCACGGGCAACTCGTTGTTTCCTTAGCCTCGCTTTCCTTTCTTTTTACGTTGATTGAGGGGGAGATGTGTGGATGAGGCGTACTGTCTTCACTTCAATCGTTTTTTTTATTTTAATGTTCTGTCTATTGAGAAGTTTTCCTTGAGAGCCAAAAATTGTCAAGCAAAAAGAAATTTTTTTTTAAGTTTTTGAAAGAGTAATTTTAGAAAGTAAGGGTGTTTGCATTTCGTCTTTAAAATTTGTGAAAATTCTCTTTTTCTATCTTTAGATTCAAAAATTATCCTTTGCGAGTTAGTTTTATTAAGATGACTGCATGAAATTGACTTGTATGGGATTAATGTTTTATGTTGTTCAGTACTTCTTTTTCATCCTGAAAAATCTTTAAGCTCTATTTAGTTTTTAGTTTCCAGTTAGTATTTGCTTGAGGACAAGCAATAGTCTTGGTTTGGGAGAGTTGATAAGTCCTTTATTTTCGTTATCTTCCTATGATTTTATTGGACTTTTTCCTTCCCTTGCTCCTATTTCACATTCCTTTTGGCATTCCTTATCTTAGTTCTCACATTTTATTTATATTTTGTAGTTCTCCTTGTTCTTGCCCTTTTTATCCCTTTTTCCCTACATTTTGGAGTAATTTTTGGTTATTTTCCTTGTAGGTATATATTTTGTATGATACAGGTTAGAAAGCTGAAGAAACTGCAAATCAATGGCAAAATTCGAAGGCTGGCGCCTCAGGCGCCAAAGGATAAACTCTCTGCCAAAAAATTAATTGCTGGCGCCCAGGCGCCACACAGGGCGCCTAGAGGCGCCAGCAACCCAACTCTTTGTCTCGAGGAATGAAGGTGGCGCCCAGGCGCCACAGTGTATTTTGTCATGCATTTTCTGCATGGCGCCTGGGCGCCGGGGTCCTGACATGTGCCTATAAATAGGACTTCTGAAGCATTTTTGTGGATCTTTTGGCTGGAGAAGAAGGAGCTCTGCTAGGGCAAATTGGGGAAGAAGGGAAACCTACTCTCCATTGAGTTTAATGCTTATTTCTTTCTCTCCTTCCTCTTGTATCATGTTTATTTATGTATTTGTGATGTTTTTCTCTTCTTTCACCATGTGTAACTAAGTCTCTAGGGTTAGGGGATTGATGTAATTGACTCCTATGAAGCCTTGTTATTGAATGCTTTAATATATTTGCAATTTCGATTTTTGGAGTAGACTTTACCGTTTTTTTATCACTCTTGGATGCTTAGCTACCATCTTCAATGAATCTAGGGTTTATATTAGTGCTAGACATAACTTGATATGGACTTGCCTTTGTAATTTCTATCGTAATTCGGGTTAGTCTAGACATAGATAACCTTAATTGCGTGGTTTTTATGAGTTCTTACGCTTTAACGCCGAATCAATTAATTTGACTAAGACATTAGCTAATTAATTGAGTGAGGTAGATTTGTTTCACCAAGACATTGGGTTCAAATATCTTTGTGAACTTAATCAACAGAAAGAGGAATTTGTAAATGTATTGAAGTATTTTCTAATGATTCAAAGATTAGTTTGTCTATGAATTAATCGGATTAGGAGCTAAGTAAAATCAATCCCCTATGCCCGCTTTGTTCTCGTATAGATTTCGTTGTGCTAGCCAACTTAGTGTCTTAATTTAATTTGCTGTCTTTAACTTTAGACTCAACCACTCTACCATTTCAATTGTCCAAATATAATTTGAGCTAGTGAAATTGGTAATTGTTAAAGTCAATCCCTGAGGACGATAACTCTTTCTCTCTCACTTTACTACTTGTGCGACCCGATACACTTGTCGGGAAATAGCGCACCACTCATCAATGGCAATATATCCCGGAGAGCGCACACAGGCCAGCTCACCAATTCTGTATATTTTCGCCATGACGCACAACCTCATCCTCTTAGCTAGGGCGCCTCACGGATTTATCACCAATTTGGGCTATATCCCTACTGAGGGAATCGTTGTCTCCACACTCATTGGTCAAGACACCATTTCAACCGGGTTTTCCGCCTTACCTTGAGAGGGGGTACTGTCTCGCTCAATCACAATCAATAGTACAACAGTTCATATCATAATCAGAAGTACAATAGAATATTCATCCATATAACATGTATAGTATATAACTATATTATAGATTTATAAACCACAAATCAAGATAACAATTAATCTATTTTTGAAAAGATTCAAACTTCACATCATCATGAGATTCTTGCTTCATCTTATCCATACTTCTGGATTAATTATCTCATTAGATTCGTCATTCTGAATCCACTTTCCCCCTATGAATGTTGGGAGTGTCCTACGACATACTTTTTATCACCAGTAATGTTAAAACTCTATTAAAACGGGGTCGTTCCACTCACCTGGATTCCGTACGAGTATCACTTCTCTAAGTCGTTACGAACAAGAGTACACAGATGAATTTCAGTATTCCGCTACAGAGATTTTCATGAAAGATTAAACAAAACAAGTTAAGATTGTTTTCATACAGACACTGTTCATACATACAGTTACTATTCATATATATGGTCACTATTCATACGTACGGTCACTATTCATACATACAGATACTATTTATACGTATAGATATTGTTCATACATATGACACTATTCATATATATGATCACTATTCATGTATACAGTTACTATTCATAGGTACGGAGACTGTTTATACCAGAAATAGAGAATACAAACTGTAAAAGAGTACACCAGGTAAGTTCCCAGGAAAGAGTGGAGGGTCACAATGGACACACTTAAAAACCAGGTCTTTCCTTAGCCAAAACTTTCTTAGACATGTATTCTTCACAGTTTACATTCTATTTTAGTAATCAGAGAATCAAAATAATATGTAAGCAGCTAAGGACAGTTTTTCTGATGTAGAAGATCAGCCAAAGCTGCAACCATAGAGCATACTTAAGAAAATAACTTCTAAAATTTGAAAGACATAGAAAGGGCATAGTAGCCTTACCTAAACTGAAAAGGAAAGGCCCAAAATCTTAGAGGCCTAGCATTGGAGTAAGAGAAACTTAAGGTGAGAAGAAGAAAAGTTGAAGGTGTGAGTTTAGAAGTAAAATGGAAGGGCATATTTATAGGAAAAGTCAACGGTACTATTTGTCACTATGCGCTAATAAAATATTCAATTTACTATTTATGAAAATGATATTTCTAATAAAATATTTCACGCATAACTGTGCAAAATGCGGAGGCGGCTGAATTATTGGTTACTATTGAAACTTAAAGGAAAAACTGTCATTTCACCTTAAACCTTTAAGTTTCTTTTCAAATCAGTCCTTTCATTTTAGTCCCTGAGGGTATTTTCACCCATAAAACGTCATTTTCTCCTACGAACTTCTTTCTAGTTTTCTTTTATGACCAAACCACATCTAGTACTTGACATTTCGATTGTATAAGTGAACAGTATCGTATACATAAATAGTATTATATAGGTAAACAGTACCGTATACTAGCATAGTAACCAAGTTTGCAAATAGGCATTTATATTTTATTTTTCATGGGTATTACAGGTCTGGAACAATTTTAATATGGGTATTACCAGTCGACCACATGGATTTGAACAATCGACCAGTGGCTTATTAAGAGTTACTAGTTGATTGTCACGGTGCGAGCAGTCGACAGCCAGTAGGCTGAAATAAGCACTAACGGATAGTTTTTAAAAAAGGCAGCTAATATTTTTTGTAAAATACCTCAAACGAATCTATTTTGAGTTGGGTTATATATATGAGTTATACCCAGTCTAAAACTAAGAATGAGAGTTTAAAATTTTCTATTATTACTCTGTCAAATTATCTTGCAAATCATTTACTTCTAAGTGAGCTTCATTTATAATATCTATTCTTTGAAGAAAGCGTATCATTGTGTTCTTCATCTCATATCTTTCTAAGTTGTATTCCTAAGGTAGTTAAAATTCCTTAGAAGAGTGATTAGGTGTATCATTGATTTGGGTAATTAAGAACCCTAGATTCATAAATTCTCTATAGCGGTTCACTAGTACTCGGATCAAACTAGCTGTTTAGTGATATAGGCTTGATATTAGCCTAATCAGTATAAATCTTCTGTATTCATTTTCTCTTCCTTTACTCTTTTATTTACTGTCACATCTTTAATTACTTGCACTCCACAAATATTCATCTTATTGGCACTTTGATTCTCTGAATTGATTTTACTATCTTAGCTTGACATATTTCAAAAAATCATTTTAACTTTTAACAAAGTTTTGTGAAAAATTTATAAAACTCAATTCACCTTCTCTTGGGATCCGACAATTTCTATCACTAATAACCGAGTCATGACATTTTTCTATATTTTATTGCTTGTAATAATGCATTTCTAATACAAAATACCAATTTTTTAAAAAAAAAATAAAAAGGATGCATTTTGACCTAGTTGATAAAGAAAAGTTGGGAGAGAAGTACCTATGTACAGACGAAGACAAGGATTCTTATTTTAAAACCTCAATTCATTGTCCTTCAAGCCTGTGAGCAGGCAGAAGATGATCATATTTCTTATGCCTTTCTAAACATCTCAGATCATGAACTATAATCCTTAAAAATTGAATCAGAACAGTTTTACATAGCTGGTGTAGGATGTGGCTATTTGTTTAAGATTATCGACTATAACAAGCTCTTTCTTCCCATTGTGGGCCATTTCTCATGTTCAGTTGATTGAAATGTCACAAAGGGAGTGAAGGACTGATCTGAAGAGCAATTTTAATTATCAAAGTGGTCACCATAAGTCTCCACATGAACAAACTCCTCTTTCAAAATGATGAAACTTGTTGGCATCCTTTACAATGAGGACTCATTTAGAGACTTCAGATGCTAGCTTAAATAATGTATGACAATCATCACATATTCGAAGATTCTTCATGATCCGAAGAGCAGTACCCTTTAGAGTAACAATAAGGCCATAACCAATTGCTAACCTTTCACTATGTCCATATAGCATCTGAATTTTCTCTTCTTCCCCAACATTATACAAAACAAACTTAGTTTGAGGTCTGTAGCCTCCTTTATCCTCCAACTCCTTTATCAATTGAGCTAATTTCAGATAAATGTCACTAGAGTGTGGATGAGACCTATCCCTTGCTATGAAAGTGTGAATCTTATTCCCAACCTCAATCCAACTGCATCCAGGTTTTTTCTTTAACTTATTTCCCTTCATTCTCATTCTCACCTCTTCAACATTTTTCCATCTTCCGTCGACTGCAAAGATATTGGATATCAGTACGTAGTTTCCTAAATTCTTTGTATCCAATTGTAATAGCTTCTTTGCTGCAAGCTCTCCCAATTCTTCATTAGAATGAATCTGGAAGCCCCAAGAAGTGCACACCAAACTTCAGGGGTAAGTTTCATTGGCATGTTCTTACAGTGTGGTATGCCTCTTCCAAGGAATTAGAACAGCCAAAGAGATCAACCAAACATGGATAATGCTTTGGCCAAGGGTCCAACTGATATTCATGTTTCATAATTGCAAAAAACCTCTTACCTTCAGCTATCAATCCTGAATGACTACATGCATATAACAAAGCCAAGAAGGTTATGTTATCAAGAATAATATTTTCATGTATCATTTTGGACAAAACCTGAAAGCAATGTGTTCCACGATATATGGTCCTTACTCTTCATATTTATAAAAATTCTTTCCGCTTCCTTCATTTTACCACATCTTGCATATATTGCAATTAAAGCATTGGCAACATATACATCAGTATAATAATTAGATTTCAATATAATAGCATGCATGTCCATACCCTGCTTAACAAATGCTGGATTTTGACAAGCTTGAAGAGCTAAAACCAATGTATATGTATTTTTGGCAACATCAACTGTCACGCCTCCAACTTACGCACGTGACCGGCACAATAGATGAGCTTTTACCTCACCACCGTAAGCCTAATTCCGTACCAATTTGATATATATAAAAATGCTATCTCATGAAAGAGAGTACAATAAATATTTCAAATATATCCATTTATTCATTAATAAATGATATTCTCAACGAGCATTGTTCGTCCAAGATTTACCTACCCAAATTACAGAGCTACTACTATAATACTTTTGATAAAGTTTTACATAATAACAAATATTTACCCTCGATCAATGGGGTTGAGGACTCGAACGATTAGCTGGTTGTGCCTCTACTTCTTCTTGAGAATCTGTGAGGGGAGGAATGGCATGAGTATATTTTACTCAGTGAGGAAATATATTATTCTATCACAAACATAAGAAACAATCATATAAAATCACAAAACATATCATATAGTTCCAAATTAAATTCCCAGACATTTTTCGGGTCTAATCCACATAAGGTGGTCGTTGTCCCACGGCCCCTGCCGCATCCTCCCTTATTACTGCTTTCATAAATGCCTCCCTTATTTCACCCCTATATTTTCAATACTCTTTGTATTGGAACAAATTTTTGTTTAACATGATTTGCCACCCTTATTATCTCCTGCTCCTCCCTTTTTCCTCCCACACAGGGACCCGTCCCCGTAACATTCTCCATCAATCACAAACATAACAATAATTCAACCTTACACACAATACTACCCATGTATGTGATGTTGTTCACACATATAGTATATGATACTCTTCATAAATATAGCACTGTTCACATGTACGTACAATACTGTTCATATGTACGGTATGATACTCTTCATAAAATATGGCACTGTTCATATGTATGGTATAATACTATTCACAAATATGATACGATACTATTCATGAATACGTCACTGTTCATATGTACATATGATATTGTTCATATGTACGATATGATACTATTCATAAATACAGTACTGTTCATATATACAGTATGATATTATTCATAAATACGATACTGTTCATATGTACGGTATGATACTATTCATATGTACAGTATAATACTATTTATAAATATAGTACTGTTCATATATACGAAATAATACTATTCATAAATATAACACTGTTCATATGTACATATGATACTGTTCATATGTACGATATAATACTATTCATAAATACAGCACTGTTCATATGTACTGTATAATACTATTTACGATATGGTACTATTTATATATGCAATAATCAGAAATAATTTTCAAGTAGCTAAGGATAATTCCTTTCTGATGTGGAGGATCGGCTAAGGCCGCAACCACAGAGCATACTAAGAACTTATCACACAGGTATTTGTAAAAATATAGTACCCTCACAGTATCTTAGTAATCAATAAATAATTCTTAAACAATCGAGGTTAGTTCCTTTCTGATATGGAAGATCAGCTAAGGCCGCAACCACAGAGCATACTAAGAATTTAACCTCTAAATTATTATAAGAATTTAAAAGATCATAGTAGAATATTCCCTCACCTCGAATCCAAGCTATAAAGGAGGACTTTTATAATAACTCAGAATCTTAACACCAGAATCAGAAGAATTAGAGGAGAGGAGAGAATAGAATCTGAAGGTGTGTGTTTAGAAGTGAAATGGAAGGGCCTATTTATAGGAGAAGTTATGATACTATTTGCTACTATTCCATCTACCATTCTCCTATACTATTTCATCTACCAGTTTCACTTACCAGTTTTCATCTACCATTCTCTTATACTATTTCATCTACCAGTTTCACTTACCAGTTTTCATCTACCATTCTCTTATACTATTTCATCTACCAGTTTTCATCTACCATTCTCTTATACTATTTCATCTACCAGTTTCACTTACCAGTTTTCATCTACCGTTCTCATATACTATTACATCTACCAGTCTCACTTTCAGCTATACATTCTAAATTCCACTTTTGAATTGTATTTTACTTAATAGGATAAATTCCATAACGTACCATTCATTATATCTCACAATTTATTCAATTTATAATTGAAAATTCATATTTTCAACATCATACACAGCCAAGATAAAATTTACGTAAAAATTTAAGTAGACATAATTTTTTTTTTGACGGGTATTACATCAACCTCTTGCATTCTTCTAAATAATGCCAATGCATCCAAGAAACAACCTTCCACAGCATGTGCTAAAATAATAGAATTCCATGAAACAATATCCGCTTCTCATGCATACTGTCAAATAATAGCTTTGCCCCATCAAGATCATTGCATTTGCATACATAGAAATAAGTGCATTAGATACGAACACAAGTCCACCACATCCACATTTTATGGCCATACCATGGATTTCAGCTGTCATGCCCTAGATTTGGAGTTATAACCGGCATGGCGGTTAATTCCAGATCACCACCGTAAGCTTGACACCATAGGTATTCAACACACACATCCTTGATAGAAAATAAAATTAAAACATTCACCATTGACCTAGGAATCCTATTTATTACAGAGCGACTCAACAACTTATACATACTCAGAAACATCACCATCAGCCTGAGGCTAAGATGGCTGTGGGCTCGAAAACTCTACTACTCCTGTTACGGAGACTTACTAACTGAGCGAAAACATGCGAGGGTGCACAATCAAAAGAGGTGAGTACAAAAGATACTTAGTGAGCGAGAAACAATTACAACAAAATTGAAATCTGTGCACCGCTCACAAGAGTGGGACCTTAGGCAGTACACCACTCGTAACAACTAAACCATCTAATCCTCCGCTACACAGTCAACTTAATTAGACAAAGTATTCCTTCCACTGTATAAACAATAATTAAGGTTATAACTCATCAGTCAATGCATGAATACATATTTATGTCCACACATATAAACATGAGTTTTCAATTAGTCCAACGATAAAGTTTATTAAAAAAATAGAGAGGCCACTGAGGCTAATTCACAATTATAAGTTCACCGAGGCCAACTTGCCAATATGTCTATCATTCCAAGACATTCGAAATTTTAATATTGTCCACCGTTCTAAGACATTTATAATTTTAATATTGTCTATTGTTATAGGATATTTATAATTTCAATATTATCCATCGTTTTAGGACATTTGGATCTTCCAAATTGATTTAACCATATTAGCTTCTATAGGTGTTTTAGGGCTCTTCCCTTGATGCATTCACCATAACAATTGGGGTCACCCGTATTCATAATGACCAAGTAGGTCTCCAATTGATAATATATATAAAGTCCCTAAAGGGTGCTTAAGACATCCTCCAATACCTAAGGATCAGAACACATGAGAAAAGGCCAAAGTCTCATATTTTAGCACACATCAGGAAGGTGGTGCCTGAGGTGCCAGGCCTTCAAGTCTTAGTCACACATTCAAGAGGGTCATGCCAGGCCTTCAAGTCTTAGTCACACATTCAAGAGGGTCGTGCTAGGCCTTCAAGTCTTAGTGAGTTGGCGCCTAGGGCGCTAAGTCGCGTATCTTTGATTTTCACTACGGGTTCGAGAGTTTTAGACCAAAACCACCATTTTCCCCCAAATTTCTTCATGGGTTCTCATTCTTGAAGTTCGAGCATCATTTTGGCAACAAAAATTTGAACTAAAATTGATTATTTAAGCTTGAATCATGAATTTCCAAATTAAAGCCCTAACTTTCACCATTTTCCTCTCCTCCCTTCTAATCTCATTCCCACATGTTTATTCCATAAGTTTCTGGTTCCAATCTCCTCATTAATAATCTTAGAGAGTTTAAAAACATTACCCAAGCCTCAAGATTCACAAACACCCTCAATTTCTTTCACATCCCTTACAAATCTAAAAAAGGCCATGAAGGAAAGAGAAAAAGAGAATCTCACCAGCATCTCTTGGCTTTTCTGGCATGGTAGCTCGTCGGAGGTCCGTCCTCTCACCGGAAATGAGCAGCTGAGAGCTTGGTGGGAGAAAGAAGGTTCATGGCATCGAGAACAGAGGGACATTGGGAGGGAGAGGGGGAAAAAATAGATCGAGAATGAGGATGAGTGAATTTTATGATGGTATATGGGCCCACTTATTCTCTTTTCATTTTGGTCCTTTCTTGAAAACAAATGACTAGCATTTCATAAGATTTTGAAATAACTTGATCATTACTAGGGTACCCAAATACATTTCATAAAGTACTCATCATCACATCTCATTTCATTAAAATATCAAATTCTCATATGTTCACTTTAATCCCTCTTTGACCTAGTAGTCCTCCATGTCTCCTAGTCGCGTGTACATCCTTACTCCAAGGTCATTTATTACCTTTCATGTTTTGTCACCTTAATCCTTGAATATTTCCTTCTAGCAAAATAAAAAAAACTTCTTTGTGCTCGAAGTACTCCTTGAGAAATTTCAATAAACTAATATCTAAAAATGACAAATATTACATTAACTCCCAAGCGGGACTTATTGAGAAAACCACAAGATTTAAGTGCGCAAGGGAAAGTATGAGCATCCAGTGAAACTTCCAGATCTCGCATTTCTTTATACAATTCAAGCGCTTTAACATGTTCCCCATCTGATACAGAAGCACCTATCATAGCATCCCAAGTAAAAATGGTTCTATCGGACATTCCATCGAACACCTTCTTGGCGTTAAGGACGGAGCCACACTTTTCGTACATTTGCACGAGCTTCATATTCAGAAACACAGAATCACACATGTCACAGGATTTAATCATGCTAGCGTGTATCTGTTGCCCTTGTGTGATAGATTTCTTAACAGACAGAGATCAAGGACCAGAGAATAAGCCTCTTCAAGACAAAACTGAATTGAAGGATGGTGATCAACGACCAAGAGGGACATGGACTGAAAGGCATCTGTGAGGCTTCGTTGCTTGCAATTCTCCCTCAGAGAGAGGGTGGCGTTGATGGGTTTATGAGAGAACTTGGGGAGCTGGACTAGGTGGCTCAAGGCTAATGTTTGTAGCATGCGATGGTTATGTAAGGAAGAAGCGGTACAGAGGTGAGAGTATGGGATTGAAGAAGGCATTGTGGAGAGCAAGCATGGGAGGAGGTGCACTGGCCTCCACCAAAACAAAGAATTTATACAATTCAATAACGTAACGGTCGTTTTGATCAAATCATCTATGCTGAGTGCTTTCGTTTGTGATTGGGTGCTAATGGTTTCAACTTTCAACTTTAAACATTGATGTTTAAAACAACCTAACCCATTCAATCTGGCGATTCTGGCCTCCCAAAAATTCTGATTGTTTTTATATAATTAAAATTTTCTATACGACCCTCCTAAAATAAAAAAGAACTTACATAAGATAGAGATTAAAAAAAAACAAATAACTAACAATCGATGATATAAATAAATATTGAATTACATATTTGCTAAGACAATATTCGACTGAACATAATTTATTTTAACAACTTTTAGGTCTTTATGGGTTATAAAGTTAAAAAAGTCAAAGCAATTTTACTTGATACACGGTTGAATATTAAATATGAGCACTTATTTTAACAAAAATTTAAATTTTGGTTTGTCATATTGCAGAAAACTTGCCATCTTTTGCTAACCCAGCTCCCATTAGTAATTTTTGCACAAGTTTAGAATATTCAAAAGTAAGGAAAAAAATATATCCTTACATTTTTCTGTTAATATATTAATATAAAAAAAGTAAGATTATCATTATATTTCAGTCCAGTTTTTCATAAAAGAAAACATAATTTTTATTTTATTTAAATTTTTACTTCATTTGATATTCACTTTTTATTTTTTTAAAATATTTTTTATTTTATTAGTTATTGTTTTTCAATTTTTACTTCATTTGATATTCACTTTTTTATTTTTTATTTTTTTATTTAATGTTTTTCAATTTATCCTTATAGGTAGGAAACCAGGCAGAAATAATGCAAGAACATGCAAAGAAGCCATCTTAAATCAAACCTCACACAAGAAAAATATAGATCAATGCAGCTTTCAAGAAATTCTGCACGTCTACAAACAGCAGTGAAAGGGGAACACATCTTAGCCAGATCAACCATAAATCTAAGAACTGAAGTTGCAGCAGCAGGGACAGATGCCTCTCCGCCCATAAGGCGAGCAGCATACGTCTTATGCATCAGAGCTTCCCCTGAAGTTCACAAGCTATGTCTGAATTTACTTCCACAAGCTCAGCCACAAGGCCAGCACCAACCTGGGAAAAATTACCACTTTGGTGGGCAAGCATTGACTGCATGCTCAGTCTATCAAAGGTGTTCGCCATAGCAATCACAGTCCAACAATTCTACGAACTTTAGTTCAACATAACTCCCATCAATAGGTATAAGGGGCATGAAAGTCCAGCATGCGGACCTCCGGTAACCTAGGATAAACTGGCTTGCCAAATATCAGTCAGAACAAAATGTAATAAATGTCCGGAGAATCATAGAAACTTGGGAGCACCCGAACCTCCACTTGTGCGGAATTTGAGTACAAACGTAGGTGAAGAAGTAAAACATACACCAAGAAGAGTCATGACCCATCTCATACTAGTGGGATGAACTGCTTCATCAAGAAAACATGTTATTAATTTGGAAGAAACAACTTTATGCCACTGCTCAAGCAATTCTTCAGATTTAATTGTCACTTGTAGATCAATAAGCATCTCCAGTAACATATTTCTAACAATTACATGTTTCCCCATTGACTCTCTCATAATAGGACAATTTGGAAACAACCCAAGAGGATCAAATGTCACAGTCACAAATTTAACCACATTTTCAAGCTCAATAGAAACCCATCTTCCAAGATGACGCCAAGCAATACAACCAATTTTTCTAGGACAGGAACTTCGACATCACCCCTCTGCAAAGTCACTAGTAAATGTTGAACAAGATTAATCTGCCGCAGAACAGTAAGATTATGATTTCTGTACCATGCATCGACACTAAATGTTCAAGAAATCCCAGCAATGAAATTTGGATTGACACTGGGGCTGTAACCCACAATGTCCAATCCAACAACACGTGTTCAACCATGTCTGATAAGACAATGCAATTTTGAAGTTTCAGCACTAATATCAGCATTTTCCAGCTCCGTGTGTGACTAAATGGATCTTTCTGTACAGAAAAATCATCCATATCTCCCTGAGATCCAACTGAAGAACTTTCATCATGAAACTTTGACAAATAATGATCCTCGAGGCTATTTTCCCGTATAGATGCAGGAGGAGACAAAGTAGCCTGAGTAGTTTCCAACTTTTTTGGTTCAGAAAATGAAGCTTCGCAAGCAGCAATCTGAAAGAAGATCTCAAGTGATTGCATGTCAAATAATGACATTTTACGACGAAAGAAGAAAGCAAGCAGATGGTAGCCCCGATATGTTTGCATGTCCTTGACATTCCGAGGATTTTGGTGAAGTGCACAGGCAAGCAATGTAAGGGCCATATGCAGCATATCCTTAGTTTCTGCAGCTTCGACAAGGGAAAGAATGACTTCCATCCCACCAATAGGTCGGATGGTCTCTCCAATCACACTGTGCTTGCAAATGCAAGTATATCCAAAGAGCCATCCAAAACGAGGAATACCTGCAACCACCAATACAACAATGAAACAATTTTTTTGGTGCCACAGGGGAAGGGTAGGGTTTGGGATATGGAAAGGTGAAACTTCATAGAATTTTTTACACAACTCCAATGGGAGAAGCAGCCGCTGACAAGGGATCAACCAAATTGAGCATTGCAAAACTCCCAGAAGATTGAATGAATTCTGTAGAGGTTCTATCAAATGCAAATGAGTTTCTTTCCTGAGAGCTGTAAAGAAAGGTTTCCTAATCTCTCCAAATCCCAGACAATTCCACCACCATCTACCTTCAGATCTCCCTGCTTCCTAGTAGCATCAAGCCTCTGACCATTAGCAACCAAACTTGAATCAACATTTCAAGAATCTAAGATGGCCATACTACCACCACCGCAGACCTGGTTGGGTACAAATTGCAGAAGATTTGTGTCCTGGAAGAGCCCTCTATATCCTCTACCTAGTATGTACACGAGATAAATACATCCTGGGGTAAGCACTTCCTCAAAAAGATAACTAGAGCGTAGTTTCCATGTCAACTCACAAACTCTAGCATTAGCAGCTGAAGTTCCCATAATAACCTGCAATGGTTTCCCAGGTGGGGATGGTGAATATCCTAATTTTCCTCCATGTCTTAGCATTCCATTAAGATACACATAGGCAACACCAGCTTGGAAAAACCCAGAAAGAGCATTTGGCTTGCTGTGAACGACTGCAAGGTGAAGCCACATTCCTTCCTCAAGTTCTAACCCAGAAAATGATAAGGAGTAGTTGCTGGTTGCAAGAGTCAAAACACCATCATCCTGCAGATAAAGTTCAGCATAGGTTGTATTATCATGATCAGCTGCCCCAACAGAAAAAAGCCTCAAAATATGCTGCCCATGCTGCTTTCCATTTGGGCCAGACCGCTTCTTGCAAGGGACAGCCTTGGAAAAATCTGTCTCTTTTGATTGTGATTTTAATAAATTTTGAAACTGAAACCAACTAACAAAAGAATAACCAGCTGCTGGAGGCCATGATCTTTCACACAGGGAAACCTGAATGGCAGCATGCCCAATCTTGCTCATGTCCATCTCCACAAAGGGTGCCAGAGAAGTATTTTCAGAGGCCATATCTTCCTTGAGAACTAATTGCTCCATCATTTGAATAATTATATGACCTGAATTTGATAGCCTCATTTGCAAAACATATCTGATTAGTGTGCGGAGTTCAGATGCAGAGAGCCTAATAAACCAAAAACATAGTTATTTAACTAAAATACAGAACTAGATTAAATGGATACAATAAATTTCAGATACCAGTAATACAATACAAAGTCTACCTATAGGAACCAAGAACTTCTATGATCTTCAATGCAGAAGAAAGTAATGGAGATGAACCCAAAAGAAAAGGGTGGATTGTCTCCGGAAAAAGTTCCACACAGCCTATAGACATCAGAAAAGTACATGATAAAAAAAAACACAATGGGATGAGTATTCAAAGGTAATTTTATAAAGCAAACAATGCCTTACTTACCTACAGCAGTAAGATTTTCCTCATTAGAGGGGCCAGCACGAGCAAGTTTTTCAATTAAATCTAAAAGTTGTAATTGCACCTTGGGAGTGAAAAGCAATAATGAGCTGATCAGAACTCTAAAAACACCAGCATTGTAAACCCACTCTTTACGAGGATTAATTGGACCTAATGGAGTTAATAAAAGACTATGAGATGATTCGTTCTCCATTCCATGTGAGATAGCCAGCCCCTCTAATGTTGAGAAAGGCTGAATCACAACTTCAAGAGCAAGTTCCAACATCAACTGGATGACTTGTTTTTCATGCTCCACACAAAGTAAGCCAGAATCAGAGAGAAGATCAAAGAAAGTTTGTGAAGATATAATTGCATGAAACTTCACCCGATTAACAGCATTGTCAGACACTCCAGCAGTAACAACACCCAACAAATATGTAAGAACCTTAATTTAACCATTCAGTAAAGACTGATCCAAATCCCTGCCATCGCTTTGGAACCCATGTAGAGTGGTAAGCAAAAGAGAAAAACCAGTAGCTTCACCATAAACCTTCTTAGCAGAGTGATTAACACCCAGGATCCTCAAAAGAGCTCCCATCGTGTCACATTTTGCATCAATTGAAAGCCGGTATTGGTTCCCTGAAGTGATTGCCATTCCACTTTTTTAAACTTTCAACCAAAACACCCAATTGTTCAGGATGAGCCCGACCAAGTTTCAAATTAGATAATCATCTTAATGACTCTAAATTAACAATTAAACAATATAAATGTATGTTATTTTTATGCAAGATGCACTAATTTATTTACTACAAACAGAAGTTATCTTTTCCTGTTTAATAACAGACTTCATCAAACCAACAAATGGTCAAACCCAATCAAAATTAAGAAATCAGAAATTTCCATCTAGAAACACAGGGTTACTCAACTAGTGACTGAGCTTGTAATAAGCAGAAACAGCCAACAAACCTGTGAAACGTCTTCTATTATAAGACATGACAATATCCGGAGAACGCCAGGACGATGTACATCAGACACCAGAAAAGGTAGTATTGCAGTCACACCATCAGCTGAATGAAATGAAGCTTGATTAACCTCAGCTTTCTTTAGTAAAAAGACCATGCAATCCCATGCAATAGCAATAGTAGCTTCTGCACAAAAAATGGGATATCTCCATAAGCTTGGATGAAGCAATGATAACATCCTTGTTGTCCAGGTGTTTCTTGAAGTTACTAGAGCTGGATTTCTTCTCTTGCTGATGGGAGTTAGCATTATGTTGATCTGGACCCAAAATCTTGTGTTGCTTCAAATTATCTAACAGAATTTCCAATAATCCAACTTCATGCAGAACTTTCTTGTACTGTCGGTCAAAAGACGAGTTTTACAAACAAAGAAATAATTGTCTTCTTCAACTCTGATGTTATTGGTTATTGTAATAAGCAGCAAAGTGAAAGTAACTGTCACAGCATATTCAAGAATTTTCAAGATTATCTCTTGCAAAGATGACGGAAAATCAGCCATGTTTAGGATGAAAAGTGGAATCGTTTGCAATTGCTGACACAATTTGTGGTTATCTAGGTGACTTGAAAAAATTTTAAACATTCTATTTAATACTTCAGCTTGCAATTCCCGTCTGTTAGCTTTGAGGATAATATCTTGTAACATCTGGACTGCTTCGAGGTCCATAATTTTATCATTGTCCTTCCTCCATACTTCTTCACCGAGCCGATCAAAAGATGAAGTATGACTTTTGTTAAGACCACCAGCCTTGCTCTGGTAAGATTTAGAACCCCTGCTTCCATAAGACCGTGGGGTCTCATTTGACCCAATTTGAGCTAGACAAACAACAACATCAAGCAACCTAGATAATGTGGGTGAAAGACATTGAAGGGTGGTATTCTCCTGTCCACTGGACTTTTGTCCTCTATTGTCAAATGCTAGAGACCGATCAGAAACAACCTCTTGGTCAGAGACGGAAAGAGAAGACTGATGGCCTTGACTCTTTGTCATATTGGATAGAGTTAGAGCAAATTGAACAAGGAACTGATATCCATGGGCATTATGTATATCCTCCCTCAATCTGACACTACCAGCCTCTACAATTTAAATTTGTAAGAAATCAGCACTACCCGAGAGGGGAAAAATCCATCTAGAAAGCCTT
The DNA here is from genome assembly GCA_037074585.1 of Biancaea sappan. NCBI lineage: Eukaryota > Viridiplantae > Streptophyta > Magnoliopsida > Fabales > Fabaceae > Biancaea > Biancaea sappan. The sequence continues at coordinate 46,123,321 of CM073496.1, read as the reverse complement.
TAAATTTTAATTAGCGGTGCAAGTTGAAATATATCCAAACAGTTTTAAAATAGTGATAACTGTTTTATATTTATGGAAACCCCTTTTATTGCTCTTCTAGCTTTTTTAATAAATATGTGAAGTATTCATTGCTCTTATAATAGCTTTTCAAGAAAAAAAAAACTGATTTAGAAAGTTACCAGGTCTATTGGACAACTCCTCACACTCAAGTAACAAGTCAACAATGCCCATGGCATAGGCAGAATCACCAGAATCAGGATCAAAATCTTTCACAGCCATAAGAAGAACTTTTATCTACGTGAAAAGATAAATCACAATTAGAAGTTAATTAAAAATAAATATACAATGAACCATGTAAATCATATTTTCTAATGTAGCAATATATTACTATGGTACTGATTAAAAGCTACATACAGTAGATAACTGATATGAACAACACCACAGCAGCATCTGACATTTCTAGTGGACATCAGATACTTTTAATGAATGAGTTGATTGTTTCACACAATTATTTATTTTATTTATGGAATGATTTTAGTGAAGACACTGGATTGTAGTTTACAACAATTTCACAAACAAAACATTGACTTCCTGAACTTTCTTTGATTAAGCAAAAGAACATTTAAATAATGACGTATTTTGAGTGATTGCCTGAATCAAATTGGAAATTATTACATTTTGATTGCTAAAGAGATGTTTTTATGACTTCTAAAATGATTGAATTAAGAATGCATGCATAATACAGAAACATATCAAACCAATCCAGAACAGTTTAAACTGTTCTTATATACACACACACACACACACACACATAGACTGTTGTTTAAATTTAAACCAGCTGCTTTGAATTTGTTTACAGTTTGTTGATATATCCTTATAGATACTTTTGTCTTTCAAGGGTGGCAGGGCCGCATATGTTACAAAATACAAAACATATCTGACATATGTTATGTTGCACACTGTACAAGGGGCCTAAGGTTACAAAAATCTTTGTTAAATGTGCATCAACTGAAAACCTTGCAGATAGGTTTGTTAGTGAATCTTACATTTACCAATGATATATTCATGGAAAATGAGGATTTGGCAAAGAAAAATAGAATAGAATCATTTTAGATTGCAGCAGTTAGCATTAGTTATTTCTCTATTTTTTTACTTTTCTAGTTTCTAATTTCAGACTTTGTTTAATTATGTTGTTAATATGTTTTTATTTGTTTTAAATGGCAGTTATTAGGAAACTCCGCCTATGTTTTATAGCCAATCCCAAGTCCGGGTAAAGGAGGAGGGTTGTGTTAGGCCCGCGACAGCCAACGTAAAACTTTGTCAAATCTCTCATGAACATGGATCAACGACACTATTATGTTAATGTTAGGACGTTGCCCGGAAGCAACGCACTGTATGGCTCGAGTACAGTGACAAGTGAGCTACAACCACTGCATCGTCGATCGAATGTAGTGTCACAAGTGCATGTTTCTGGAAGGTTGAGGGTAAAGAAGCTAGCCCAGGAGAGCAAAATCAAGATTGGTACGTGGAATATTTGGACTATGACAGGGAAATCCATTGAGGTTGTGGACACTATTGGAGTAGCAGAGATGAGAATGTTGCGTTGGATGTGTGGTCATACAAGAAGAGATATGATCCGTAATAATCGTATACGAGGGAGAATTAGAGTGGCACCTATTGAGGAAAAAATGACTGAAAACCGTTTAAAGTGGTTTAGACATGTTCAAAGAAGATCATTAGAAGCGCCAGTAAGGAGAGTTGAGCAGATGGTTTGGAGCACTGTGAAAAAAGGTCGAACAAGACCAAGAAGGACACTTAAAGAGGTTATTGAGAGGGATCTTATGGTAAATGAGATCCCTAAAGAGTTAGTCATTGATAGAGCCTAATGGTGTCGAGCGATCCATGTAGCCGACCCCACCTAGTGGGATAAGGCTGTTGTTGTTGTTGTTGTTGTACCTTCAAGAGACTAAATAGATTGGAGAAAAGGCTAAGAGGCTTGACTGTTCAGGCTTCAAGTTACAGGGGAAAAGTAAGGACAAACAATGGTGTAAGTATTATGGTTGACAAGGAATGGACGCCGAGTGTGGTGGAAGTAAAAAGGATTGGGGATAGGATTCTATGCTTAAGAATGATTGTTGTAAGAGATACTATCCATATCATTAGTGCCTATGCACCTTAAGTAGGGGCGGATGCATATCTTAAGGAAAAGTTTTGGGAAGATTTGGAGGGAATGGTCAGAAGCATACCTTTAGAAGAGAAGATTTTCATCGGGGGAGACCTTATTGGCCACGTTGGGAAAGAAGCAGAACAGTATGAGAGGGTTCATGGTGGCTTTGGGTTTGGGTAGCTTAACGAGGAAGGACAGTCTATACTCAATTTCTCAATGGCTTATGATTTCAAGGTTGTTAACACCTGCTTCAAGAAGCGAGAGGAGCATTTAATCACATACAAGAGTGGAGCTTCAAGGTCACAGATTGACTTCTTTTTGGTAAGGAATCCAGGTAGAAAAATCTGTCAAAATTGTAAAGTTATTCCTGGAGAACCCGTGGCAACTCAACATAGGGTTTTGGTCCTTGACGTGATTATTAAGGGTCGGAAACAAAAGCATCGACAAGTGATGAACCTTAGGACCAAGTTGTGCCAGCTAAAGGGGGAGAATCAACAGACTTTCAAAAGAAGACTGTTAGAGGAAGGGTCTTAGGAGTTATGAGAAAATGCTAACATCATGTGGGAGGATATGGCCAACAGGGTTAGAAATATTAGGAGAATCTAAAGGTTTTGGACAAAGCGATAAGAAATCTTGGTGGTGAAATGAGACCGTTCAAGAGAAGATCAAATTTAAACGAGATTGCTTTAAAGCTATCCATCTGTGCAATAACTCGGAAAATTGGGAAAGGTATCGGAAGGCTAATAAGGAGGCTAAAAAAGCAGTAAGTGAAGCACAATCTAAAGCGTTTGAAGAGTTTTACAAAGACTTAGGAACAAAAAAATGAGAACAAAAAATTTACAAGATTGCGAAGACTAGAGAGAGGAAATCTAGAGATTTGGATCAAGTAAGATGTGTTAAGGATGAAGAAGGAAAAGTTTTGGTTACAAATGGAGATATTAAAAAAAGATGGCAAGGTTACTTTCACAAGCTCTTTAATGACGGAGCAGGGTCGACATGTGATATAGACGATTTAACAACCTTGGAGAGAGAATAAAATTTGGCATATTATCGCAGGATTAAAGTTGATGAGGTCAAGGAAGCTCTTAGAAGAATGGATAATGGTAAAGCCATTGGTCCTGATGGTATTCCTATTGAAGTTTGGAAGTGTTTAGGGGAGGAGGGTACTATCTGGCTAACTAAACTCTTTAATGAGATTTTAAGGTTCAAGAAAATACCGGAGGAATGGAAAATAAGCACTTTAGTGCCTATATACAAAAACAAAGGAGACATCCAGAACTGCGTAAACTACCGAGAGATTAAGCTTATGAGTCACACTCTAAAATTATGGGAAAGAGTGATTGAACGTAGGTTAAGAATGGAGACGAGTATTTCAGAAAATCAATTCGGATTCATGCCAGGGCGATCTACTATGGAAGCTATTTATCTTCTAAGAGGGTTGATGCAAAGGTATCGGAGCAAACAAAAAGACTTGCATATAGCGTTTATTGATTTGGAAAAAGCTTATGATCGAGTACCAAGAGAGGTGCTCTGGAAAGCCTTGGAACATAAAGGTGTATGGGTTGCGTATATTAGAGCTATAAAAGATATGTATGAGGGGGCTACAACTAGTGTGAGAACGTCTGGAGGGGAGACTAGAGACTTCCTTATTAAGATTGGCCTACATCAGGGATCATCGTTGAGCCCTTATTTATTTGATTTGGTTTTAGATGTTTTGACGAAACATATCCAAGAAGAAATCCCTAAATGCATACTTTTTGCTGATGATGTTGTTCTCATAGCAGAGTCAAGGGAAGAGATTAATTTCAAACTTGAGTTATGGAGAGTTACTTTGGAATCGAAGAGTTTTCGTGTGAGTAGGAGTAAGACAGAGTATATGCATTGTAAGTTTAACAAGCGACAAGCTAGAAATGAGTTAGAGATTAAAATTGGAGATAATGTTGTATCACAAGTGTTAAAGTTTAGGTATCTGGGATCTGTTATACAAGATGACGACGAAATTATTGGAGATGTGACACACAGAATACAAGCTGGGTGGTTAAAGTGGAGAATAGCATCAGGAGTTGTTTGTGATCGGAAAGTACCTGATAAGCTCAAAGGAAAGTTTTATCGTACTGTTATAAGACTAGCGATTTTATATGGGAGTAAATGTTGGGCAATGAAAGGACAACAAGAGCATAAAATTGGAGTAGGGGAGATGAAGATATTGCGTTGGATGTATGGTCATACAAGAAGAGATATGATCCGTAATGATCGTATACGAGGGAGAGTTGGAGTGGCACCTATTGAGTAAAAAATGACTGAAAACCGTTTAACGTGATTTGGGCATGTTCAAAGAAGACCATTGGAAGCGCTAGTAAGAAGAGTTGAGCAGATGGTTTGGAGCCCTGTGAAAAAAGGTCGAGGAAGACCAAGAATGACACTTAGAGAAGTTATTGAACGGAATATTCTGGTAAATAAGATACCTAAAGAGTTGGTCATTGATAGAGCTCAATAGCATCGTACGATCTATGTAGCCGACTCTACCTAATGAGATAAGGCCTTGTTGTTGTTGTTGTTGTTTTTTGGCAGTTATTAGGAGTGGTTTAAGTTACTTTCCTATCACAAGGGGAAATTATCCTAAATTTAAGGGGAAGTTATTCCCTCTTGGATTGTATTTAAATTGTTCTGATCATTAATGAATGTGTTAAGAGAAAAGTTATAAAAAACATAGAGTCTTGCACTCAAGAAATCCTTGTTCTCTCTTCCTAACGAACCTAAGAAGATTTTGGTTCTCTCTTCCAAACAATGAACCATAACTCAAGTCCCATAACAAGATCCTTACCTAACAATTTGATATAAGAGCCAACCATTATGGGAAACTCTTTGCAGCAACAACTAGCACAATTGCAACAATTGTTCCTTGAGGAACTAGCTGCACGTCTTGCTTGCTATGAAGCCCTCATTTCCCAGTTACTTTCACTATATTACAAACTTGAAGTTCTGAAAGGGAAAACTATTCCAGTGGATTATAACAGTCTCAACTATGGCAGCATAGAGACGTTGTGTATGATGGGCTCTAGTTTTGTGCCAACTCCCTCAATCCCAAAATTTACTTTTCCCCATTTCACGAGTCCAAAAGAGTCCTGGGAGATAGTTGCTCCATGGCAGCCACATTCTCCACAATCCAAGCTTGAGGACAAGCGCCGTTTGGACAGTAGGAATAATGTTAGTGAACCCTATGTTTACTGACGATATATTCATGGAAAATATAAAAGGATTTGGCAAAGAACAATAGAATAGAATCATTTTAGATTGCTATAGTTAGCATTAGTTATTTCTCTGTTTTTTAGTTTTAAAGTTTCTAATTTCAGACTTGGTTTAATTATGTTGTTAATATGTTTTTATTTTTGTAGTAGTTTTTGTTTTAAATGGTAGTTATTAGTAATGGTTCAAGTTAGTTTCCTGCGACTAGGGGAAGTTATCCTAAATTCAAGGGGAAATCATTCCCTCTTGGGCTGTATTTAAATTGTTCTGATTATTAATAAAAATGTTAAAAGTTATAAAAAATTTAGTGTTAAACTCAAGAGATCTTGATTCTCTCTTCCCAACAAACCTAAGGAGATTTTGGTTCTATCTTCCCACAATGAACCATAACCCACCCCATAACGAGATGTACATAAAATGATGAAGGGCAGTTCAATTACCACCCTTTGTGCAAAAGCCTGAAAGATGTTAAATCTTGGGAGAAATGGACAAACTCCAGTATCTTCTAAATAACCTATATGGCGCTGTTTACCACTGCCTTTATGCTATTTCTAGTATGGTGGTTTAAGTTTAACATAAACTAATTAATAATAAAATACGAACAAAAGCCCGAGACTATAATAGTGAGAGAAGTTTTTTTAACTAACACATAGAAATAAGATTTGAAAGCAAATGAAATAACAGGTTATGCTTGCGAATGTATATGGCCGTGCTTCCATTATCATCGACCAAAGGAAGACGAAGTATCTAAAAATATGTTAGTAGGAGAAATATGAATATTCAAACATCAGAAGCAAAAAGCCAGATGCAACTTATCACGTATTATATATATATACCATATTTATGCCACTGTTACCACTGCAAAGACATGTACCACTGTTTACTTGTATAGCATGTCTATGAAGTTGCATGCTCTGCAACGGAATGAGTCCTTCCTTGTATTGAAAGAAATCTATAAGAGATCCCTTGGCAACAATTTGAAAGAGCAATTGAAGTGAATCATCATCTATCAAACTTTGTGCTGCTGATGGATGGGTTGCTAGTGCCTTCATGATATGCAAAACTCTTCCCTCTACCTGCATGCATTCAATAATTTGAATGCAAATAAACAGAGTGCACAAATATGGTTTTTAAGGAACCTTGTAACTTAAATATGGCATTAAAATTAAAATCATAAAAAAGGTATTGCATTTTAAATTTTATATATATATATATATATATATCCAGAAGGTTCCATAGTCACATATGTAGTATAGATACTCATGGATTGGCATGCACCAATTTTTTCAAAATTTTTACAAATAAATTGTAATTTTAAAATTATAAAAAAAAAAAAAGTAGTGATAAGCTATTTAACATTCCACTCTCCAACTTCAAATGCATTTTATTTTTCTAATATTACATTATATTTTATTTTATTATGAATATATATTTTAATTTATAGTTTTAAGAACTAATGATCAGAAAGCCCTAAAAACCATCAGTAATGGTACATGTAACTAGATTTGTAGGCTTTGCACAAAACTAAGCAGACACACAATTCAATATATATAATGGAGAGAGAAAAAACCTCAAGCCGGCGGACTTGCCCAACATCACCATTAAGACCTGATTGCAAAACCAATGGCTCTTCGTGATCAACAGCAGCACTTGGCCGTTGAATGGTTACATCATGATCTAAAAGGGCATTTAGAATGTGAATGAGACAGCAAAATATCCAAGAGTCCAGCAGAGATTGCTTGTCCATAGGCTGCCAAAAAAATATACATACAATAATTGCTTAATGCTCATGAGGAAAAAATAATAATATTCCGTGATACAGAAAAGTGGAATTTTATGGAACTATACACACAAGAACTGCTTAGTGCTCATGTGAAAAGATTAATCATATTTCATGATACAGAAAAGTGGAATTATACACACAAGAACTACTTCATGCTCATGCTAAAAATAATAATATTCCGTGATACAGAAAAGTGACATTATACAAACATGATAAGTTTCAAATTATAGCTGAATAGAGAACCAAGCACTCACCATAATACACAATAATCAAATCCTTGACTTTTTTCTGTGATTATGATGGGCCTACGGTTACCCAAACTTAACAACGAAAGCACAAGAACAAGAAAGGGGAGGAAAAGGCAGTGTCCAGCAGTAATAGTGGCCCAAAGGTGGACTCTAAGCAAGACGAGGGAGGAGGGGCAGAAATGGGAAAGTGTTCTGACACTATAGTGGAGGCAAGGGAGGGCGCTGCAGATTGATATACGTGGGTCTGTCATGAGGAAAAGGATGAAGAGTATTCTGAATTGAAGGGAGAGAACCTAGCCTCTCGAAAGCTAGGCTAATTATCTTGTGTGCTGTGTTTCTGTTATCTTGTAGTGTGGTTATTTTCTATTTCCTTTGCCGTTCTACTCTGTGGTGTTTCTTACTGTAATTCATTGTGAGTTGTGTAGCTGTTATTACCAGTAATACTATTGGATAATTTTTTTGTCCGTTGAGTCTAAGAGTTGGGTCCTATCAGAGTGGTATCAAAGCGGTGACAAGAGGGAATGGTCAGTACCCAAACGGAATCAAGAATGGACGCTAGAAGTCTCCATTTTGGGCCACTTCCTATTGTGGCGAGAGTTTAAGATTATTGACTATAGCGGTGACGAGAGTTTAAGATTATTGTCTATAGCGGTGACGAGAGTTTAAGATTATTGACTATAGCAAGCTCTGTCTTCCCATTGTGGGTCACTTCTCATGTTCAGTTAATTGAAATGTCACAAAGGGAGTGAAGGACTAATGATCTGAAGAGCGATTTTAATTATCAAAGTGGTCACCAAAAGTCTCCACATGAACAGACTCCTCTTCCAAAATGATGGAACCTGTTCGCATCCCTTACAATGAGGACTCGTTTAGAGACTTCAGATGCTTGCTTAAAGAATGTATGACAATCCTCACATATTCGAAGATTCTTCGTGATCCGAAGAGAAGTACCCTCTGGGTTAACAATAAGGCCATAACCAAGTGCCAACCTCTCACTATGTCCATATAGCATCTGAATTTTCTCTTCTTCCCCAACATTGTGCAAAACAAACTTAGTTTGAGGCCTGTAGCATCCTTTATCCTCTAACTCTTTTGTCAATTGAGCTAATTTCAGATAAATGTCACTAGAGTGTGGATGAGACCTGTCCCTTGCTATGAAAGTGTGAATCTTATTCCCAACCTCAATCCAACTGCATCCAGGTTTTTTCTTCAACCCATTTCCCTTCATTCTCATTCTCACTTCTTCAACATTGTTCCATCTTCCGTCGGCTGCAAAGATATTGGATATCAATACGTAGTTTCCTGAATTCTCTGTATCCAATTGTAAGAGCTTCTTTGCTGCAAGCTCTCCCAATTCTTTATTAGAATGAATCCGGCAAGCCCCAAGAAGCGCACACCAGACTTCAGGGGTAGGTTTCATCGGCATGCTTCTTACAGTGTGGTATGCCTCTTCCAAGCAATTGGAACGACCAAGGAGATCAACCAGACAGGAATAATGCTCTGGCCAGGGCTCCAACTGATATTGATGTTTCATAATTGCAAAAAACCTCTTACCTTCAGCTATCAATCCTGAATGGCTGCATGCATATAACAAAGCCAAGAAGGTTATGTGATCAGGAATAATATTTTCATCTGTCATTTTCTTGAATAAATCAATAGCCATATTTCCACAACCATGCATTCCATTTGCATTAATCATAGAAGTCCATAAAATTCTATCCCTCTTTTTGACACAATTAAATATCTTTTTTGAATTCTCCAAAGTTCCACAGCGAGCATACATGTCCACCAGTGAGCTAGCAATGGGTCCCTCCAGGAAAAAGCCCTTTCTAATTAGAAATCCATGAATCTCTTTACCTTTCTTCAGTGCAGATAAACTAGCAACAGCAGAGATTATGCTGAGCAGAGAAACAGAATCAGGTTGTAATTTAGTTTCTTTCAGCGAGTAGAAAAGTTCAAGACCCTCAACTGCGAGTTCATTTTGAACAAAACAACATATCATACTCGTCCAAGACACAATATCTTTGGATTCAATTGATTCAAACACACGCTTCGCGTAACCGATGTGCCCAATCTCTCCATAAATGTTGACAATGGCATTTTGCAGCATAGTATCAGCTAAATCTCTTTTTATAATGTAAGCATGAATTTCTTTAATTAAGTTTTTTGATTTCAACCCACTACAAGCCATCAAAATGCTTCCGATCATCATCACATCAATATTTATCCTTTCTGTCTGAAACACCCGGAACATATTTAAAGCATCTAGATGACATTCATTTTGTGCAAAGCCAGCAATAATTGTTGTCCAAGAAATTAAGTCTTTTTTGCGCATGTTCTGGAAAGCACGTCCCATATATTTCACACAACAACACTTAGCATACATATCTATCAGGGTGTTCCCAATCTGCATCTCAGAATCCATTCCATTTCTTATTGCATGGGCATGAACTTCCATGCCATTCAGTAAATTCCCTAATCGACCTGATGCCGCAATCATATTGAGGAGTGACACCTGGTCAGGCTTTTGACCAGCATTCCATATATCCTTGAAGTACTTAAGAGCATCACCATGTAGATCATTTTGGACAAAACTTGAAAACAACGTGTTCCACGATATATGGTCCTTACTCTTCATATTTATAAAAATTCTTTCCGCTTCCTCCATTTTACCACATCTTGCATACATTGCAATTAAAGCATTGGCAACATATACATCAGTATAATAATTAGATTTCAATATAACAGCATGCATCTCCATACCCTGCTTAACAAATGCCGGATTTTCACAAGCTTGAAGAGCTGCAACCAATGTATATGTATTTCTGGCAACATCAACCTCCTGCATTCTTCTAAATAATGCCAATGCATCCAAGGAACGACCTTCCGCAGCATGTGCTAAAATAATAGAATTCCATGAGACAATATCCTTTTTCTCATGCATACTGTCAAATAACAGCTTTGCCCCATCAAGATCATTGCATTTTGCATACATAGAAATAAGTGCATTAGATACGAACACAAGTCCACCATATCCACATTTTATGGCCATACCATGGATTTCAGCTCCCAAGCGGGGCTTACTGAGAGCACCGCAGGATTTAAGTACGCAAGGAAAAGTATGACCATCCAGTGAAACTCCCAGAACTCGCATTTCTTTATACAATTCAAGCACTTTAACATGTTCCCCATCTGATACGTAAGCACCTATCATAGCATTCCAAGTAAAAATGGTTCTATCAGACATTCCATCGAACACCTTCTTGGCGCTAAGGACGGAGCCACACTTTCCGTACATATGCATGAGCTTCGTATTCAGAAACACAGAATCACACATGTCACAGGATTTAATCATGCGGGCGTGTATCTGTTGCCCTTGTGATATAGATTTCTTAGCGGCACAGAGATCAAGAACCAGAGAATAAGCCTCTTCAAGACTAGACTGATTTGAAGGATGGCGATCAACGAGCAAGAGGGACATGGACTGAAAAGCATCTCTGAGGCTTCCTTGCTTGCAATTCTCCCTCAGAGAGAGGGTGGCGTTGATGGGTTTATGAGAGAACTTGGGGAGCTGGACTAGGTGGCTCAAGGCTAATGTTTGCAGCATGGGATGGTTATGGAAGGAAGAAGCGGTACTGAGGTGAGAGTATGGGATTGAAGAAGGCATTGTGGAGAGCCAGCATGGGAGGAGGCGCAATGGCCTCCACCAAAACAAAGAATTCACACAATTCAATAACGTAATGGTCGTTTTGATCTATCCCGAGTGCTTTCGTTTGAGACTGTGTGGGAATGGTTTCAACTTTCGACTTTAAACATTGATGTTTAAAACAACCTAACCCATTCCACCTGGCGATTCTGGCCTCCCAAAAAACTCTGATGTTTTTGTTTTTATATTTTTAAAATTTTCTATACGACCCTCCTAAAATAAAAAAAGAACTTAACATAAATAAATATTGAATTACATATTATATCCATATTGTAAATGTTAAGACATTATTTGACTGAACATAATTTATTTTAACTACTTTTAAGTCTTTATGGGTTATAAGGTTAAAAAAGTCAAAGCAATTTTATTTGATACACGGTTGAATACAAATACGAGCGTCTATCTTAACAAAAATGTAAATTTTGGTTTGTCGCATTGCAAAAAACTAACCTTCTTTTGCTAACCCAGCTCCCATTAGTAATTTTTGCATAAGTTTAGAATATTCAAAAGTAAGGAAAAAAAATATATCCTTACATTTTTATGTTAATATATTAATATATAAAAAGTAAGATTATCATTATATTTCAGTCCAATTCTTCATAAAAGAAAACATAATTTTTATTTTATTTAAATTTTTACTTCATTTGATATTTACTTTTTTTATTTTTAAAATATTTTTTATTTTCTGTTTTATTATTTAATGTTTTTCAATTTATCCTTACATTTGCCTTTCTTTTTAAAAAAAATTAATATTTTCTTTTCTATAAATTTGATATACTTCTTTACTTTGTCATTGTTATCAAATTATCAATAAATTTTATTTCTTTTTTAGTTAAAATTAATCATATCAATTACAAAACAATAATCGAATGAATCATACTAAGAAATATGCTTCTATTCATGCATTTTATGTCATACTATAGCACAAGTAACCAAAGCATGCCATCAGGCATAAGTGGTGGATCTTCATTCGGGGTAATCGCCTCCCTCAAAAATAAAAATTTTCTTAATTAATTTTTTAAAATTATTTATCAATTCAATTTTCTTTTATAAATTAAATATCTCCCTCAAAAAAATAATAAAATGTATAACATCCTCAATAATTTTGTTCAAGATCCACCACTGTCACTGCCATGGTGAATAGTAATTTTTTAAAATTTTAATATATCTTTTTTTTTCTCGCATGATATAAATATTGCATGAAAATCGTAATTTTTTAAGAAAATCAATAAATCACAAGACCGAATATCATTATATTTGGTATGCGATTTAATGCATCTTTGTAAAACAGTAACTAGTGTCAGCAGGATTCTTCCCTCCCCCAACCCAACCCATCCACCAAAAAAAAAAAAAGAAATAGATCAGGAGGGACAAAGCATGATTTTAGATAATATCCTAATTTGAAACCTAAACTAGTACTATAGCCCCATGTAATCGATCTAGAAGAGAGAGACGGGGGATATAAAAAGCGACTTTTTGTCCCAATTTTTTTTCAAAATTAGACCACTTTTACTGTAACCTAACGCGTGTAGCATGCGTATCGCTCCTATTAGAAGCTATACACGACTTAGAATCCCACGAGTCAATGGAGATATGACATGTGGATGAGCTTATCCAAATTTTTACTGCCCTCCTTCCTTTTTCCTCTTCTTTTCTATTGGGCACACTTCCATTTTTTTTACTGCTCTCTCTCATTTTTTTTCTCTCCTTTTCCTTCCTCCCATGTAATATCCCAAGAATTTATATGAATATTTAAAGCCTATTTTGAAGTTTAGTGAAAAATTTAATTACGTGAAAAATTTTCTTTTTGAATTAGTGAAGAAAATGTGAGAATAGAAATTTTTATTTTTAATTTAGGAAATTTTTACAAATTCTCAAGGACTAAAGTGAAAAGAAAAGAAAGTATAGAGGACTTTTGAAAAATGACCAAGTAGGAACCCGAGAAGAAAAATAGAGCTTATGGGAATGAATTATGAGTCCGGTACCGAAAAGATAATGGATTCGAGGTTAAAGTGGAGTTTGAGACATCGAGAGGGATTAAAGTGAACAAATCTTATAAGCTAAGGTGGCTATGAGCGATTTTATCGAAAAAGAAATTGGTGGGGCCCACGCGTATACACTTCTCCTTATTCTTTTCTTTTTCTCATTCTCCCTCCCGTAGCTTCACTTTCTCTCTCTCTCGATTATGCTTGCAAAGGAATTTCTTCATCAATCATTCATGCAATTTTTGTATTGGGAAGGAAGCTATGAAAGTTAGGATGATTGGAATGGTCAAGTGCAAGGTGGGAGTGCTGAGAGCATGAAATCCAGGTGAGTGGGTTAATACTTGCTATGATTAAATATCTTTGTTATTGACTTTTTGCATCATAGTGAAAATATGTTGAATATCCAAATTTGAAGAGAATGATGTGGGATGATGAGACAAACAATTGTGGAACGTGCCAGGTGATGTATATAATTATATTTTCTTATTTTCTCATGAATGAGGTTATATGATGGATTGTGAATGGCATGTGAACTGAGTTGAAATGTATCATACTCTGATTGTTGAGTTCAATCATATGCGGATAGTTGAAGTATGTTATTGTTGAATAATTGTTCTATATTATGGGTTATGTTATATACATGCTATGTTGCTGGAACCACATTGATTATGTTGTGGCTTGAATTGTAAATGACTGAGTTGTGTATGTGGCTCAAGATTATGATTGAGGATGTTTTTATATGTGATTGTGATTGTGTTTGACTGGAAAGGAAAGGCATGGTGGTGCACCCCATGGAGAAATCTATGTGAAGCTATAAGGGTGGAGAATATAAATGGAGCGATAAGGGTGGATGCGGCGGGGGCCGCGGGCAACGATCCAGAGGTATTCTGGACGACCCGGTTGGTACGGGAATTGTGTGTGAAATTGATTTCATCGATTGCTGTTGTGAATTTTGAATTTTGTTGAAATGCATTTGATTCACTTGGATATTGTTGTGAAGTATTATGAATAATATTATATCATATGATGATCGATCTACGTATGATTGCTGCATGTTATCATTATGATGCATGATTTTTATTTTGTCATAGTATTGTGTTATCTACTCACTGGGCACGTGGTTTGCTCATACCCCTCTTATTGATATTTTTTTTCAGAGTTGACAGCTGAAGGTAAATATCGGAACAAGGAATTATGGATCCTTAGTCCATAATTACCTTTTCATTTGTTCAGGATAAAGGTATAATAGTTAAGTTTTATTCTAAGTTGTATAAATCTAGAAATCTCTGTAATCGGGTAGGTTCATTCAGTGATGTAATGTGAGTAATTGTAGTATGTATACAGAACTCGTTTTGGTTGCATGAAAAAGAATTGTATGATTTTTTTAAGAGAAAGATAGGCTTACGGAGGTGAAATGAAATTCACTTTCCGTGCCGGTCACGTGCTCAAATTTTGGGACGTGACAAGTTGGTATCAGAGCTTTGGGATTAGGTCTCCTATCGATTACAGAGTAAGGTAACCTTAGTGGGATCTCCTCTATCGTGGTGAACCCGGGCACGACTATAGAGAGATGGCTCCATTGAAGGTCCTGTAGGATGTTTTCATTTCCTTTCCCTCCGAGACTTGTTTTTTTTTCTTAGGAATTATGTTTTTAGTTTTAGTTTTAGACAGATATGGCTATACTTTTGAACCCGGTAAAGGAAAGGTTATTATTATTTTGATTCCATTGCTGTCGGATCAAATTGTATGTGTGGGGCTTTATATGTTGAATTCATGATTGATTTTGTGTGAATGATTTCCTTTATCTTTCTTAATTTTATTATTACTATTTTTTTTAGTATCATCCCATAAAAGAAACCACTGGCATTAAAAGCGGAAGGATTACATTGTAAAAAAAAAAAAAAGAAAATTACTCATGCATGAGTAATCTAAAAGCGAGGTGGTCTCGGATTAGGAGGGTTGTATTGTATCATCACCCCTCGACCATTCCTTGGAGCGAGAGACAGAGCAATGTCGCGAAGGGTAGTGTAAATCTCATTCATACAATCAACACTTCTTTGTTGTTGATTGCAGAAGCACTGGGTAGACCAATAGAAGAACCTGTCTATTCTTGAAGTCATTTCTGCATGATTGCGTTTAGTTAACTTCTCCAGGTCTCCTATCATCTTTTTCAGATTTTTCACCTCCTGCTCTAGACAGGCGATTTTGTCCTCCGAGGTATGGGCCGTGCTAGTCTCCTCAGCTTCCTCGTTCTTCTTCATTTTCTTCTCCATATGCTTCTCTAAAGACCCTTCAAAAGGTCTTTTGCCCTTGTCTTTGCCTAGACTTAAGTTTAAGTCGAGCTCTTCTCTCTTGGCATCCACTGTGAGATCAATGTACTTCCTTGTGGCCATGATTTGAAAAATTTAGAAATTTATGTGGGAGTATGAGAAGAGAGGAACGCTGGGAAGTTGTAGGCTCAGATATGATTACTCTTTGTGGTGTGGTAACTGAGAACGTTGGGACAGTTCTTATAGAGGAAAAATTTGAACTTAGAGACAAAGAAGATATCTCTTCGCCGCACCCTACACGCTTAACCTATGGATTTCTGCAAGCTGGAAGCTAGGAGTCTAGGGTAGGCATGCACACCAACAACGCGTCGCATTAATGGCAAAACCACGAAAGTCAATATTCGGTGGATTTGCGGCCGATTTACACTTGGTTTTTCCATTTCTCTCGTTGGCATTTTCTGAAATTGAAGGAAGTCGACAATGTAGCCATTACAGAGTGTCTTGGATGTTTTCACGATGAATTAAAATGTATTTCTATGCTTTCTTGTATTGTTCTTGAAAGCCTTCAGTTAAGTATAATATACATGATTGATTGAATTATACTGTGATTATATGTATCTAAATACATATGATATGTATGTATGTTATTCATGCATAGAGAGTGAAGGCTATTTGTTATGGCCAGGAATAATATGTAATGATTCTACATACATTCAGAGAATGTGAAGTCTGAAATTTAAAAGAACTTGAATAGATGAAAATATATATAGATAATGATGTATCTCTATGTTTATACATATATACATATATGCTCGTAGAGGCAACTGAAAGGTAAAATTTTTCTCTCACTTTATGGAACGCTTGATGTGTAGATGTGAGAAGTTTTTATTTTAATATGTATGTTTGAAAATGTGTAAGCTTAGGGCAAAGTCACGGATTAGAAACCTAGATAAGGTTAATATGAAGCTACCCATTTATGGAGTAATATCTCGATTTAGAATTATTGGATATGACAAATACAGAGTTAGGAAGTCATAAATTGAAGCGGCGATTAGTTTAATAATTTGAGCAAGAGTCAAAAGTTAGCCGAAATTTTTGAGGAAATCTTTTGTATTTGATTATATTTTGTTATTTTCTGGCATGCTTATCAGAGACCGTTGGCATTGCGTCGGATAAGGTCTGTAGGTCATCTTTAGAGTATGATGTAAAGGTTTTGTAGCCCTAAATTTCGTCTATATATAATGGATGCCCCATTACGCTGCTCACTACACTAAGAGTTTATATCTATAAGCTTTCTAGCATCAAACTTCTCCTTTTGTACAACCTTTACAGCTCAGAAAAATATGGCCGGCAATAAATCTTTCAATTTAAACTTTGAGGCTGGCAAGGTAGAGCTGGATCTAAATCTTAGCCTGGAGAATTATAAGAATAAGAGATCCATGGAAGAGTCACCAGATGCTAAGAAAAGAAAAAGGGATGTAGTAGAGTTAGAGGATGTTAGCACAGCAACATCTTCTAATAATGAGCTTGCGCTTATGAGACAAAAGATGGAGGACTGGAAAGACTGATAAACCGCCACTTTGAGGACTAGGGGAGATTGATAAATCGTCTCTTTACAGAACAAGAGAAGCTTTTGAACCGTCATTTTAGGGAATTGGCGAATAGAGTTGATAGACATTCGATGTTTGCAACTCAAAATTTTCGTGACCAACAAGCGAGATGTATTGACTGTATGAATGGAGTGACTTCTGCACTTCGCCAAATTTCCCAGACGTTTCCTCCAGAAACTCTTTCTAGGCTGCAACGATTAACTTCCTCCTTAAGGTCTGAAGCACCTTCTTCTTCTAGACCTGGAGCACCTTCTGCATTTCAAAAGCCTCCTCGTTCTTAATTTATCTTTTCTTTTGTTTGTACTTAAAGCTGATGTTTGATCTAATGTTTACGTATTAAAATTATCTGTTTTGTAAATCAAGTTCAGTTTGTTGCCTGTAACTTATGTATTAGAAATAAAAAATTTTCGTATTTGATTTTTTTTTGTTGAGGCAATTCTTTTACTGAAGAAACTTGAGAAATAAAAATATGTTGAACTTGTTATATTTTGTACTTGATTGTGAAAATTCCAGAAGAGACAATGAGATATAGACAAAATATCTGCATTTGTTTCAATCTTGAGTTTTGAATTCGGAGGACCGAATTCTATTAAGGGGGGAAGAATGTAATATCCCAAGAATTTATATGAATATTTAAAGCCTATTTTGAAGTTTAGTGAAAAATTTAATTACGTGAAAAATTTTCTTTTTGAATTAGTGAAGAAAATGTGAGAATAGAAATTTTTATTTTTAATTTAGGAAATTTTTACAAATTCTCAAGGACTAAAGTGAAAAGAAAAGAAAGTATAGAGGACTTTTGAAAAATGACCAAGTAGGAACCCGAGAAGAAAAATAGAGCTTATGGGAATGAATTATGAGTCCGGTACCGAAAAGATAATGGATTCGAGGTTAAAGTGGAGTTTGAGACATCGAGAGGGATTAAAGTGAACAAATCTTATAAGCTAAGGTGGCTATGAGCGATTTTATCGAAAAAGAAATTGGTGGGGCCCACGCGTATACACTTCTCCTTATTCTTTTCTTTTTCTCATTCTCCCTCCCGTAGCTTCACTTTCTCTCTCTCTCGATTATGCTTGCAAAGGAATTTCTTCATCAATCATTCATGCAATTTTTGTATTGGGAAGGAAGCTATGAAAGTTAGGATGATTGGAATGGTCAAGTGCAAGGTGGGAGTGCTGAGAGCATGAAATCCAGGTGAGTGGGTTAATACTTGCTATGATTAAATATCTTTGTTATTGACTTTTTGCATCATAGTGAAAATATGTTGAATATCCAAATTTGAAGAGAATGATGTGGGATGATGAGACAAACAATTGTGGAACGTGCCAGGTGATGTATATAATTATATTTTCTTATTTTCTCATGAATGAGGTTATATGATGGATTGTGAATGGCATGTGAACTGAGTTGAAATGTATCATACTCTGATTGTTGAGTTCAATCATATGCGGATAGTTGAAGTATGTTATTGTTGAATAATTGTTCTATATTATGGGTTATGTTATATACATGCTATGTTGCTGGAACCACATTGATTATGTTGTGGCTTGAATTGTAAATGACTGAGTTGTGTATGTGGCTCAAGATTATGATTGAGGATGTTTTTATATGTGATTGTGATTGTGTTTGACTGGAAAGGAAAGGCATGGTAGTGCACCCCATGGAGAAATCTATGTGAAGCTATAAGGGTGGAGAATATAAATGGAGCGATAAGGGTGGATGCGGCGGGGGCCGCGGGCAACGATCCAGAGGTATTCTGGACGACCCGGTTGGTACGGGAATTGTGTGTGAAATTGATTTCATCGATTGCTGTTGTGAATTTTGAATTTTGTTGAAATGCATTTGATTCACTTGGATATTGTTGTGAAGTATTATGAATAATATTATATCATATGATGATCGATCTACGTATGATTGCTGCATGTTATCATTATGATGCATGATTTTTATTTTGTCATAGTATTGTGTTATCTACTCACTGGGCACGTGGTTTGCTCAT
Organism: Biancaea sappan; assembly: GCA_037074585.1. Classification (NCBI taxonomy): domain Eukaryota; kingdom Viridiplantae; phylum Streptophyta; class Magnoliopsida; order Fabales; family Fabaceae; genus Biancaea; species Biancaea sappan. Next base: position 46,104,310 of record CM073496.1, on the reverse strand, counting down.
ACCCCTCTTATTGATATTTTTTTTCAGAGTTGACAGCTGAAGGTAAATATCGGAACAAGGAATTATGGATCCTTAGTCCATAATTACCTTTTCATTTGTTCAGGATAAAGGTATAATAGTTAAGTTTTATTCTAAGTTGTATAAATCTAGAAATCTCTGTAATCGGGTAGGTTCATTCAGTGATGTAATGTGAGTAATTGTAGTATGTATACAGAACTCGTTTTGGTTGCATGAAAAAGAATTGTATGATTTTTTTTAAGAGAAAGATAGGCTTACGGAGGTGAAATGAAATTCACTTTCCGTGCCGGTCACGTGCTCAAATTTTGGGACGTGACATCCCATTTTTACTGCGGCTCTCTCTTTTTCTTTGGTCCCCCTTAAGGTTCCTCCTCCATTTTCATGATAGTGTTGTGGTCCCTTATGTTGCAATCTCCATTTTTTTGATATTTTTGTGGTCCCTCTTACTCCATTCTTTGAACTTGTAGTCCCTCATTGCTCCCTTTTCCTTGTTTTTTTTATAGTACATTTATTTTCCATCTCAGTATTGTTATTGTTTTGAAAAAATAATATTATTTTTATTTTACTAGATCTGTTTGTAATTTTTATTTTTGTTGTATTAGGTAAAAATACGTTATAATTTCTCATCTCATAAGTCATTTATGTCCATAGTTATTGTGGTATGTAATTTCTTTCATCTTTTTTCTACTAATTATTAATTTTAAATACTTTTTTCGGAATATGTAGGTCAATTTTTTTTATTATTGCTATATTTAGAAGAAAAAAAATTTAGATGTGTTTGATTTATTTAATTTAGAATTTTAATTTGTTTAGTTGTAGTTATTAATTTTAAATAATTATTCTCGTAATAATTAATTTAGGTGATTTGTAGTTGTAGTTATTAATTTATCTAAGTATTTTAAATATTTATTTTTGGAATAATTATATTATTTTTTATTATTGATATACTTAGATAAAATTTTAGATATTTTTACTTTAGGAAATTTGTAATTTTAGTTTTCTATATTTTTACTCTTTACATGGTTGCTTAAATTTTAGTAATGTTTTTTACATATGAAAATTGTATGTGTTATTGATTTTAAATATTCATTTTCAGAACAATTAGTTGTATAAAATATTTAGGTGTTATTAATTTGAAAAAATTATTTCTTGCATAATTAAGACACTTTTTAACTATTAATTTTAAATAATTATTTTAGTAATAGTCAATTTAGGTGATTTATAGTTTTTTTTAGTTTAGGGTTTTTGGATATGAAATATCTTTCTCTTTTTTACTTGTTAAATATAGTAAATTATTTTCATATAAATTAAGTGTTGTAAATAATTATTTTTGGAATAATTATGTTATTTTTACTTTAAGAAATTTGTAATTTTAGTTTTCTTTATCTTTACTTTTTACATGCTTGCTTAAATATTTATTTTTAGATGTTGTAATTTTTTTTATTATCTATATTCTTGGAAAAAAATTTACATGTTCGGTAGTTTAAAATGTTAATTTTTGTTTACTATCAATTTTAGTTTATTACAATTATTTTTTGTTAATTTTGATATTTTATGTTAATATTTATATCTTATTGTTATGAATTTTAAATTGTAGTAATTAAAATGGCATAAAACATCAAAAATTTTGTGCCAAATCCCGGCTCTGAGGATTCATCAGTCTTGTATTTACAAAACAAACATATTTCAGAGGTTGTGTGGGCATGAGAGATAATTGTGCATGAAATTAATTTGTTCATTTAGTTTCTAATACTACAATTATACTCACATGATTAACATTGTGGTGTCAAGCTAACAGCATATTTAACAAAGTGCAACAATGTTATGTCCATGCTCAGAGCTTTTACCTGTTGTTGCCTCTTGTTCCTTACCTGCAGTAGATTGGATTTTATGGAACCTCACACATGGAGAATTTTGAAGTGGATTATGCATTGATTTTTGCATTGGTAAAGCATTGGAGGTTCGAGACTCACACGTTTCATCTACCAGTTAGTGAGTGCATGATCAGCTTGCAGGATGTGGTCATCTAGATCGGCCTACTAGTTGACAGTTTGCTTGTGATTAGGTGAACCAATCATAATTGGATCCAGCAGTGTCAAGAGCTACTCGAGGTCACTCCTCTTGACGACGCCATAAAAGGAGGACATATATCTTTGCCTTGGCTAGGTACTCAATTTAGTGAGATCCCCCGAGTGCCACAGAGCAGCAGTTTAGTAGCATACTTATACTCTTATTTTGAAATTAATAGAGGGTATACTGGTTAATGATATATCAAGCACGTACATGCACCTGACGTATCTTTCCTTGCTACGGGAGCTGCATTTTGTTGGTCGATATAGTTAGGGCTCTACGGTACTACTACCTTCTACTGTGAATAATGCAAGGCCACCGAAGTCGATGAGAAGGAGATTGTAGGATGTGTGCACTTGCTACATATTTGGGCATAGGATCACTTTCCACCAATCCAGCCCCGTATTCAAGGCTAACACTTACGACGATTGGATCCAGAGGAAGAACAAATGATTTATTCTGGTCCTCCACCTCTGAGCTTTAGGTATGTACTCAGCATAACATGTATTATATATAATATAGTTTATTGTATTTTGTATATTATAGTTTAACTTAACATTTTAACCTTCTTAATTTGTAGATAGAGCAATTTTAAAGGTTTGAGGGAGCACCCACATCTTCTTATACAATATCGGGAGACACTAGACCGTTTGACAGAGAATGAGGTAAGTTCTTCATCTGTAACAAAATTTGTTTTCCTTAAATTTTTACCTTTTGATTATAATATTCCTCGGCAGGCTATATGGGAGGAATACAACACTAACGCATGTAGATAGCAGACACCATTGTACAGTTTAATGATTCTAACATTTGGCAGGTGATTGTGCTCTTATATTTTCATATCATTGAGTGGCATCAGCTTGATAGATCCTTTGCCAGTTTGGGCAAGATCAACCCATCCCATCCCCCCTAAACAATGATTGGGAGCACACATAGCAACTGAAGGGGAAATGGGATATTGATTGGGAGTTTGAACAACATGAATATATTGCTCGGTGAAATGCAGAGAGGGAGAGGATAGTCAACGCACCCCTGCTCCAGGAACCATTGTAGAGGAATTCCCAGTATATGAGATGGTGCGCACCACGCGCAGGTGGATGTCTTCTTGAGCAGTTGCATTGGCGACGAGCGTAAGTTTATAATCATTATTATCATTGTATTTCCTTATAATTTTGTTTATGTCTAACATTTATTATTTTGCTACAGCTAGATGCACATGAAGTCGTCTACTTTGAGACCTTCTAGCTGAGCCTATTGGACAACATTTGACAGTTAAGCATAGATATCATGCAGGTCTTGGGCTAGGATCAACGATTGCAGCACTGACCTACTGGCCACATAGCACCTCCGACAACTCCCATGAAGGTGCCTGCAGGTGGTGCTAGATGAGAGTGTTGTAACATCCCAGATTTTTGCATTCTCTTAAAATAGAATAAATAGGAATTTGTGAAGTCCTTAAGAAATTAGCCTAAGAAAAGATCACTAGAGTAAAAAAAAAATCTGAGTTCTGAGTGAAACAGCCAACTTCCTATAGCCATTAGTCAACTGATAGCAGTTAAAATCAGACTAAATTTCTAATATTTGTAATTAGTCGACTAATAGAGGGTGATTAGTCAACTAACTACACTCTGTAAGGCTGAAATTTTAAGTCCAGTAGCTATCAGTCAACTAACAGTGAGCTATTAGTCAACTAATAGCCTATCAATCAACTAAAAAGGATCCATCAGTCAATTGATAACCTGTTGGAGTATGAAATAAGTAGGTGGAAGGCTGAAAAATTAGTGTAAAATTGACTAAAATGAAGTTTAGAAATAAGAGAGTCGGGGTAGAGAAAGATAGATTATTATCAGAAAACAGAAAGAAGAGAGAGAAAGTGAGAGACAAGAGAGAGTTGAAGAGAGAGAAAGAAAAGGCAATCAGGAAAAAGAAACAAGAAGAGGAAGATTAGAGCTAAGAATTCAAGTTTATAGCTTGATTCTACATACAAGATAGCTAGTTTTTCCATAAAAGCTTGTATTTTCAAAATATTTCATCATCCATGTGCTATGTTCTTCATGAGTTTAAAGTTGAGATTCTAAAAGAATGATATGGAATTTCTATTCTATATCAAGTTTTATATATAAAGATCTTGCTATTATGAATGTATGTTATGAAAGATTTGTGTTCATTAAAGAAACTTAGAAGAAGAAGACTATATATTCATAATAATTGCCTTTAACGCTCTAGAAATAGAGTAAGAGCTAAAAGAAGACTTATGCAAGATTTTATTCCATAGTAAAGAATAGGAATAATTAGAAAGAACTACTTTCATAGAAGAAGAGATTTTTCATAATTCTCTAGAGATAGAATTAAATAGCAAGTTCTTAAGAACTAGCTTTATAGAAGAAGATATAATAAGAAAGAAGTAAGCCAAATCTATTTCATAGAAGAAAATAAAAAAGGCTAGAAGAGACTTATCTCCTAAAAGAAGACAAGGAGAATAGCAGATTCTTTTTCTATAGTAGAGAATAAGAAGAAAGAGACTTGTTTCATAGTAGAAAACAAGTAGATAACCTTGTACTACAATAGAGTATAAGGTAAGGCTCTTATTCCACATAAGAGAATAAGAGAAGAGCAAACATTATTCCACAAAAGAGAATAAGAGAAATGAAACTTTCTATTCTCTTTAGAGCAGAAAGCAAGAATAGACTCTTATTCCACAGAAAAGGATAAGAGAAGAATAAAACACTTTATGCCACAGAAGAGTATAAGGTGAGACTGTTATTCCACATAAGAGAATGAGGTAAACAGAATCTTATTTCATAATAGTGAATAAGATAGAAAAGACTTATTTCACAGAAAAGAATAAGGAAAGATTCTTATTTCACAGTAGAGGAAAATCTTATTCCTCGACAGAGATAAGATAGAAGAAAATAAGTGTCACATCTTAATTTTGGGCATGTGAGTACTCCTATAACCTTGAGGGTATACCTCTATGGTGTCATAACCCGTTACTTGGACACATGACCGACACAATGATGAATCTCCCATCACTGTAAGCATTTCCATAAATTCTACCCATGAGTTAAATTATTAGTAATTATCTCCGTGTTATCAAAATAACCATTCCTTATAAATATGAAGAAAATATATCAAATTTCCTTATTTGAAATATACAAAGATGACTTGCATATAATAATAGATATTCATTATGAAATACATTATTATACTGAAATACAAGCTAAATATGTCAAACCTCTAACTTAGATGTTCTAGACGATTACAAAGCAATAAAATCTACAACAAAGAGGGGCCTACCCGACAGTGGGAAGGTTCGAAGTGATATACTCTTTTAGCGGATATTCTTTACCAACAATCTGATCTGAACAAAAAGATTTTACAGAGAATATGAGCTTTAAAACTCAATGAGCGAATCAGCCTTACGTTAATAAAATTCAAATATATCACCAGTCATGCAAGTATACCCTGAAAGTTCAAACTCAACCAATAAACGTAGTTAGAAATTACATACTAGAAGATATAAAGTCATCTAATTTATCAAACAGTATTAGTGTAATACCCATGAAAAATAAAATATAAATGCGTGTTTGTGAACTACGGTTATTATTTCAATATACGGTATTGTTCACCTATATAATACTATTTACGTATACTATACTGTTCACTTATACAATCGAAATGTCAAGTACTAGATGTGGTTTGATCATTAGAGAAAACAAGAAAGAAGTTGGTAGGAGAAAATGACAGTTTTATGTGTGAAAATACCCTCAGGGACTAAAGTGAAAGGACTGAATTGAAAAGAAACTTAAAGGTTTAAGGTGAAAGGATAGTTTTCCCTTTAAGTTCCAATAGTAACCAATAATTCAAGCCGCCTCCGCGTTTTGCTCATTAACGCGTGAAATATTTTATTAGAAATGTCATTTTTATGAATAGTAAATTGAATATTTTATTAGCGCATAGTGACAAATAGTACCGTTGACTTTTCCTATAAATAGGCCCTTTCATTTCACTTCTAAACTCACACCTTCAACTTCTCTTCTTCTCTCCTTAAGTTTCTCTTGCTCCAATGCTAGGCCTATGAGATTTTGGACCTTTCCTTTTCAGCTTAGGTAAAGATACTATGCCCTTTCTATGTCTTTCAAATTTTAGAAGTTATTTTCTTAAGTATGCTATGTGGTTGCGGCTTTGGCTGATCTTCCACATCAGAAAAATTGTCATTAGTTTTCTATATGTTATTTTGATTTTCTGATTACTGAAATAGGATGTAAATTGTGAAAAATACATGTTTAGGAAAGTTCTGGCTAAGGAAAGACCTGATTTTTAAGTGTGTCTATTGTGACCCTCCACTCTTTCCTGGGAACTTACCTGGTGTACTGTTTTACAAATTGTATTCTCTATTTCTGGCATGAATAGTAATCGTACATATGAATAGTAACCGTATATATGAATAGTAACCGTACGTGTGAACAATAACCATACGTGTGAACAGTAACCATATGTATGAACAGTATCTATACGAAAACAATCCTAATGTATTTTCTCTAATCTTTCATGAAAATCTCCGTAGCGGAACACTGAAATTCACCTGAGTACTCTTGTATGTAACGACTTAGAGAAGCGATACTCGTACGGAATCCAGGTGAGTGAAACGACCCCGTTTTAATAGAGTTTTAGCATTATTGGTGATAAAAAGTATGTCGTAGGACACTCCCAAGATTCATAGGGGGAAATTGGATTCAGAATGACGAATTTAAGAAGATAATTAATCCAGAAGTATGGATAAGACGAAACAAGTATTTCATGATGATGTGAAGTTTGAATCTTTTCAAAAACAGATTAATTGTTATCTTGATTTGTGGTTTATAAATCTATAATATAGTTATATATTATACCTGTTATATGGATGAATATTATATTGTGCTTCTGATTATGATATGAAATACTGTACTATTGATTGTGATTGAGCGAGACAGTACCCGCTCTCAAGGCAAGGCGAAAAATCCGGTTGAAATGGTGTCTTGACCAATGAGTGTGGAGACAACGATTCCCTCAGTAGGGATATAGCCCGGATTGGTAATAAATCTGTGAGACGCCCTAGCTAAGAGGATGAGGTTGTGCGTCATGGCGGAAATATACAAAATTGGTGAGCCGGCCTGTGTGCGCTCTCCGGGATATATTGCCATTGATGAGTACTAGTAACGTTTGTTGAATTGGATGTATTTTTATCATCTTGTATGTAATTTCTAACTATGTCTATTGGTTGAATATGAGCCTTTGGATATACTTGCATGACTGGTAATGTATTTGAATTTTATTAACGCGAGGCCGATTCGCTCACCGAGTTTAAAAGCTCACACTCTATGTATAATTTTTTCGTTCAGATCAGATTGCCAGCGAAGAATATCCGCTAGAGGAGTATATCACTTTGGACCTTCTCGCTGTCGGGTAGACCCCTCTATTGTTATAGATTATGCTGCTCTGTAATCGTTTAGGACATCTAGGTCAGGGGTTTGGCATTTGGCTTGTATGTCAGTATAATAATGTATTTTAAATTGATAATCTATTATTACATGCAAATCATCTCTATGATTTTCAGATAAGAAAATTTGATATATTTTCTTCATATTTATTAAGGAATTGTTATTTTGATAACATAGATAATTTAAACTCACAGGTAGAATTTATCGAAACGTTTACAGTAATGAGAGATTCATCATTGTGCCGGTCATGTGCCCAGAAAATGAGTCGTGACAATTAGTACTAATCAATGGCAATATATCCTGGAGAGCGCACATAGGCTGGCTCATCAAATTTGTTTATTTCTGCCATGACGCACAACTTCATCCTCTCAACTAGGGTGCCTTATAGATCTGTTACTGACCCTAGCTATATCTCTAACGAGGGAATCGTTGTCTCCACACTCGTTGGTCAAGACACTCTTTAAACTGAATTTTTTGCCTTGTCGTGAAAGGGGGTACTATCCCGCTCAATCACAATCAATAGTATAGTATTTCATATCATAATTTGAAGTATAATGTAATATTCATTCATATAACAGGTATCGTATATAACTATATTATAAGTTTATAAACCACAAATCAAGATTACAATTAAATTGTCTTTGGAAAGATTTAAATTTTATATCACCATGAAATACTTGTTTCGTCTTATCTATACTTCTAGATTAATTTTAATTACCTCCCTATATTCGCCACTATGAATCCAGTCACCCTTATGAGTCTTGGGAGTGTCCTATGTAACATCTCAAATTTTTCTTATCTGAATTTCAAATAATAATAAAACTAAGTTATTCATGCCTTTAGATTCCTAGAAGCAAGTAATCAAGGGAAGACATGAGAAATTAGGATAAATGAGCTAAGAATAGAAGAAAAATGAAGTTATGAGGGAATTAGTCGACCAATGGTAACAATCAGTCGACTGATAGTATCAGAAAATGGACTAGGTTGCTTATATCTGTAATCAATCGACTAATGAGGAGAGATTAGTCGACTAATTACTCTTGTCAAGATGAAATTTTAGGTGCTGAGGTAATCAGTCGACTAATCAGGTTGGATCAATCGACTAATGGCACATCAGTCGACTAATCACCTGTTGGAGTGCGAAGGTAAGTCGGTTTTAACTAAAAAATTAGTGAGAAATTGACTAAAATACCCCTAACATGCTAAGAAAGCTTAGAAATAAGAAAGTAGGGGTAAAAGAGGGTTTTCCATTGTAAGAAGACTCTTAAGACCTTTTAAAATCAAGAGAAGAGAGAGAAATGGCATTTTCTGAAAATTAGAGAAGAGAGAGAGAGAGAGAAAAAAAAATATGAAGGAGAAGAAGAAGAGAAAGAAGGGACTTCTAGTTGGATTTCTAACAAGAAAATCATCAAAGGTAAGCTTCCTAACTTAATTTCTCAAGTTTAGATGGATTCTAGTGCTTGAGAATTCATAGAATAACCATTTTCATACTAAGAGGAAGAAAATAGAAGAAGAAGAAGTCTAAAAATTGAGACAACAAGAGGAGCTAGAGAGAAACTAGGAGAGAATCCACAAGTTCAGCTATAGAAAGAATTAAAGCTAGCTAGTTATTCATAAAAACAATTTATTTTCAGTTATTTATCTTGCTTGTATATGATATGCTGTAGTTTATGCTAAATCTTTCCATGAATATTTAAGAATATGCTTTCTTATGAAAGTAGAACCCGATTTCTCATGGGATGAAGAAATACCTCATAGGATATAGTGAGTTCTCTTTATGAGATAGCTAGAAAGCAAGTTTTTCAGTTATTTATCATACTTTTGTATGATTTAGCAAGTATGTATATCTTGAAGTTTTCTATGAGAATAAAGAATCAATTTTCTCTTGACAAGTAAAGTTATGTCCAGAACTAGAAATTCCTCATGAGATGACAGAATTCCTCATAGAATGTAAAAATCCTTATGAGAAGACAGAACCCCATAAATTCCTCATAAGATGACAGAATTCCTCTTAAGACGTAAAATTCCTTATGGGATAACAGAACTAAGAATTCTTCATGGGACATTGAGTACTTTTCTTGAGAAAGTAGCCAAAGTAGCTAAAATAGCCAAAGTATAGTGTACTATACAATAAAAAAGTTTATGACATCAGTTATGTGCCTAGATATCAGTTTATATTTCATGAAATAAGTTTACTATTGAGATTGCTTTATATTAATTCTTTCATGTTCATGGAAGTGTGACACATTCATTGAGAATTGCTTTTATGACTAAAATAGTTTATGAAATATTTTCTTTAGACAAACTAGCTACTGAGATTATATATCTCATGTTTTATATTATGATTAACTATTTCAGGAATTGAAGTAAAAAAGTGAAGGAAAGTAGAAAGAATAAGATAGAAGAGTTATTAAATGTTATTTGTCATAGAAGAAGTTAAGTTAAATTTTTATGCAAACTTTAGAGACATATGTACATTTGGTGTGTATGTATAGAAATATATAAGTCTTATGTAAACCTCTTGTATTGTAGTGCTATTCTAGAAAAGAATTTACAAGAATAGCTGAAGAGGTGTTGTAGACTATAAGTATAATTGAGTTTAATGGTTTTACCCTGTATTCTAACTAATAGTTTTATAAAATTAGAAGTTCAGGGCACATTAGTTGACCGATGACCCTGCATTAGTCGACTAATGCCTTTCGATTTAAAAAACTTATTCAAGTTCATAGTCGATCAGTCGAATGATCATTATAGATTAGTTGACCGATCGCTTACTGCAGAGACTGAAATTTTATGTTTTTTTTATAATTTACTTAATTATGTGAAACTGGATAGTTTGTAAATATTTTTAAAAAGTATCATGTCCTCAACTAGATTTTTCTTTAATCCATAATATAATTTTTGCTAAATTATATAAATGAGTATAATTCTAGTAGACATTACATCCTACGATATATTTTTTATCATCAATAATGCTAAGACCCCATTAAAATGGGGTCGTTTCATTCACTTGGATTCCCTACGAGTATCACTTTTCTAAGTCGTTACGGACAAGAGCACACATGTAAATTTTAGTGTTCTGCTATGGAGATTTTCATGAAAGATTAGAGAAAACAAGTTAGGGTTGTTTTCGTACAGATACTGTTCATACATACAATTACTATTCATATGTACGGTCATTATTCATACATACAATTACTATTCATATATACGGTCACTATTCATACCAGAAATAGAGAATACAATCTGTAAAAGAGTATACTATGTAAGTTCCTAGGAAAGAGTGGAGGGTCGCAATAGACACACTTAAATACCAAGTCTTTCCTTAGCTAAAACTTTCCTAGACATATATTCTTCACAGTTTACATTCTATTTTGGTAATTAGAGAATCAAAATAACATATAGGCAACTAAGGACAATTTTTTTTTCTATTGTGGAGGATCAGCCAAAGCCACAACCACAGAGCATACTTAAGAAAATAACTTCTAAAATTTGAAAGACATAAAAAAAGTATAGTATCCTCACCTCAGATCTAAACTAAAAAGGAAAGGCCCAAAATCTCAGAGGCCTAGCGTCAAAGCAAGAGAAACTTGAAGAGAGAGAAGAAGAAAAGTTGAAAGTGTGAGTTTAGAAGTTAAATGGAAGGTCTTATTTATAGGAAAAGACAAGAGTACTATTTGACACGATGCGTTAATAAAATATTCAATTTACTATTTATGAAAATGACATTTCCAATAAAATAATTCAATTTACTGTGCACTTTAATAATTTAGCTTATTATGCAAATCGCAGAAAGACGAAGGTGACTGAATTATTGGTTACTATTGAAAACTTAAAAGGAAAACTATCCTTTCAGCTTAAACCTTTAAGTTTCTTTTCAATTAAGTCCTTTCATTTTAGTCCCTGAGGGTATTTTCTCACATAAAACGTCATTTTCTCCTACAAACTTCTTTCTAGTTTTCTGATATGACCAAACCACATCTAGTACTAGACATTTTGATTGTATATGTGAACAGTATCGTATACGTGAATAGTATTATATAGGTGAATAGTACCCTATACTGGAATAGTAATCGTAGTTCGCAAACATACATTTATATTTTATTTTTCATGGGTATTACATTATCATCCCTTTTAAGAAATTCGATCCTCCGAATTTAAATTGCCTCAAGTCATGAAAAGATGCGGATATCTAGAACATACGTCGACCTTGGCTTCCCATGTGGCTTCTTTGTGAGTCTGATTCTGCCACAGTACCTTGACCGATGGAATCTCCTTAGACTGGAGTTTTTTTACTTGATTATCTGGGATAGCTACCTGTATCTCCTCGTATGACAAGTTCTCATATACTATGATAGAATCATTGTGAGAAGGGTGAAGTATGTGAAAAGGATCAGGAAGGTACTTCCTCAACATGGATACGTGAAAAATAGGGTGAATCCCTTCCAGCTCCATGGGTAAGGCGAGCCAATAAGCCATTTTTTTCACTCAGTCTAAAATCTTATAAGGCCCGATGTACCTAGGACTCAACTTTCCCTTCCTTCCGAATCTCAACACACCTTTCATTGGAGAGACTTTTAGGAACACCATATCATCGACTGAGAACTCCAAATCACGTCGTCCGTGGTCGGTGTATGCTTTTTGTCTATTTTGAGCTGCTCGCATCCTATCCTGGATTGTCTTAACTTTGGCTAGGGCATCCTGGGCCAAGTTGGGTCCTAAAGCTTTCACTTCACCTACCTCGAACCAATAGATTGGAGATCTGCAACGTCTCCTGTACAAGGCCTCATAGGGTGCTGTCTCAATAGTGGTCTGGTAGCTGTTGTTATATACAAACTTCACAAGATATAAATGCTTCTCTCAACTACCATTGAAATCTAAGATACAAGCTCGTAACATGTCCTCTAGTGTCTAAATTGTCCACTCTGACTGTTCGTCTGTCTGTGGGTGAAAAGCGGTACTGAGGTCCACTCGAGTACCTAATTGTGAATCCTCATTGGGATTTTCTCCTGTAAAAATAGGTTGCCTCATTTTCTGAAATTTTGACATTTTTACTTCTCTAATATTACCTTCTCCAGCTAGAGGAGATGATGGTACAATTTTAGTTCCAATAATAGGAGGTACCACTGGCGGGTTAACCTGTGCTTCTTGTTCTCACCTTTCTGCCTCCTTTCTGTCCAACCACTCATTTCCCAAATTGAACATTTTTACAATTATAGCTACATCAACTTGTGGGACGACTCTGGCTCCCTCCGCCCGACCATCAGTTGAGCCTTTAACATTTGGAGCATGTGAATTATCTGTATGGTCAGAAGGGTTGTCTTGCGTATTAACGGTGGAATTAAGATCCTCTATGAGCCTATATGCTCGTTATGATTTGAGAATTCCTCTGACATCGTAGAGTCAAAAGTCTAGACAGAGAATAAATTCTTCTCAGATTAAACAAGATTACCTTATATTAACCCACCAAGGAATAGGTTATTAAAACAGAAGACACTATACTCTATAATATCTTTTATGAAACCTAATCTTATAGTCATGCCACGGCTCACGACAATGGGGAAGGGCCCACAAAGAACACTTTGCTCTGTAATCTATAAGGGACCTAAAAACTGACCTTTAATACCAAAATTGTCACATCCTAATTTTGGGCATATGAGTAGTCCTATAACTTCGAGGGTATACCTCCATGGTATCCATTAAGATCTCTGATTAGTTCTAAATTCTACAATTATGTAAACATAAATTTTTCAAGAAAGAGATTTCTGCATATTTATATAAAAACTTCAATGTAATAAAACAGTATGATACAATTTTTCAAGCCTAGGTGACCTATAGAGATTACAGAGCATTTCCTAAGCTTTTAGATTTATAAGCCCTCCAAACAACATAGAAAGTATCCTCAAGGAATAGTAATCCTTCTGCGGATTTCTTTCGTTTTCATCTATTGTATCTAAAAAAAATATTCATAAAGAGTGTGAGTTCATTAAAACTTAGTAACTAAATAACTGTGCAATAATAAATATGTCATAAGTACAAATACCATAATCATTATCACAATAAGAACAATTATATTCATATCCAGGGTTTCTATATCTCTATATTTAGTTTATGTTCAGAGATTCAGTTTCCGTTGTACTCATGTTCACAACCATTACATGCATTGGTATCTTGAGGGATCAAACCCTCAACCATTCCATATGTATAATTACATGTATTGGTATCTTGAGTTAAGTCCTCAACCATTTCATGTATGTATTTGTATGCATTGGTATTTTAGGTCAAGCCCTCAACCATTCCATGAATATAATTACATTCTCAATCATAATTCTCATTAATATAATCTTAAATCAAACAATAAATTTCATTTTCTAGCTATCATCATTAAATAGGGAATCTAATTGTGATATGAGGTGGGATTTATATTGTATTTGGAATAAAAATAAATAAAATCAGTTAGCAAGGTAATCCACTCACATAGATTCCGTATCCAAGTCACTTTTTCGAGTTGCTACAGAGAAGATCACGTAGCTGGATTTCAAGTTCTATTACAGAGATTTTCACAAAGATAAGATATAGAAAGTTAGAGTTGCTTTTGTACAAAATACTATTTATACGTACGATCACTATTCATACATATAAATAATATTTATGTCTATAGATACTATTCATACGTATGTATACTATTCGTATGTATGGATACTATTTATACATATGGTTACTATTCATACATACAGATACTATTCATACATATGGTTACTATTCATATATACGGATACTATTCGTACCGGGAATAGCGAACATAAGTCGTAAAATAGTACACAATGAAAGTTCCCAAGAAAAGGAGGTGGGTCACAATGGACACTCTTAAGTACCAAATCTTTCCTTAGTTAGATCTTTCTTAGACATGTATTCTTCACAGTTTTATACTCTACTCCGATAATCAGAAAATAATTCTCAACTAGTCAAGGATAATTCTTTTCTGATGTGAAAGATCAGCTAAAACAGCAACCACAGAGCATACTAAGAATTTAACATCTAAATATTTATAAGAATTTAAAGAAGTATAATATCCTCACCTTGGATCTAGACTAGGGAGGAAAGACCTAAAATTTCAGAGCCATAATGTCAAAGTAAGAAAAGTTTTGAGGAGAGCAGAGAAGAGAAACTGAAGGTGTAAGTTTAGAAGTGAAATGGAATGGCCTATTTATAGGAGAAGTCAATGTACTATGCACTAATAAAATATTTATTTTACTATGCACTTTAATAATTCAGTTTACTATGTGCTAATAATTTAGTTTGGCACTATTATCCTTTATTCTAAACCTTTAAGTTTCTTTTCACTTTTTTCCTTTTCAATTTAGTCCCTAAGGAGATTTTCTCATATAAAACATTATTTTTCTCCCAATTTCTTTCAGATTCCTCTTATGCTCAAGCCGTATTTTGTCCATGGGATAAATTTCATATCATAACATCTATTATACCCCACAATTTATGTAATCTATAAATGAAAATCCGACTTTGATATGCGATAGGTTTTACTCTCTCGCTCTGGGCAATTCATCAGTTAAGATAGCAGGAAAGTTAGAGATAGCTGGTTCAAGATCAAGATTAAAAGCACCAAAACCTTAAGAAAAAAGGCCTCTTAGTTCAGTCTTCCCTAAAGATATGAAAGGGAGTACCGGAGGGCATCAATTAATATAATTAATATAGTATTATTTTCAACAATATACATAAATAAGTATACAAAAATTAAATAGATAGAGGAATTTATTTTCTTCAAAATAAATTTTTCATAATTCTTGAATACTTATAACTTTAAAATATAGCGAATATTACAATAAGACTTCTTCTATAGTAGCGAACAAGAAGAAGCCTTGTGCTAGATTAATAAGCTTTGTGCTAGGTTAAGAATAAAGATAAAGTAAGTCATATAAAGTTTATTCATAAGCTATGAATATGAAATTTATAAAGAGAAGCTATGGATGAATAATTTATTTATTTTAGTGTTTTTATGGCTGAAATGATCCTTATATATGTTTTTATTGAAAATAACTAGCTACTGAGATACATTGTGTCTCACTTCTAGAAATTGATCATTTCAGAAGATAAAGACAAAGGAAAGGCTTTAGTGCTGTGAATGATATGCATGAAGTAGTAAGGTAGTTCAAGTTATGTATTCACATGTTTGTAATGTACTTAAGATGTTATGTACATTTTCTAGTAACAAACAAGTGAACCTAGATAGATTATTATGTATTCTAGTTGTATGATAGTATTTACATATGAATATATGATGTTTTTATAAGTTTATCAGAGTTATGTAGTAGAAGCAAATAAACTACAGAACTATCAGTCGACTAGTTGATTACAAGTAATCGACCGGCTAGTTTTGAAGTACTTAGAATCTGCCTATCTAAGATTTATCAATCACCAATACCTTGAGATCAGTCGACCGATAGCTCCTCGAAGTAAATTCAGAAGTTAAGATTGATTAGTAGTCGACTAATACATTACAAAAAGTCAACTGCTAGCTGCTACAAACTTATTAAGTTATAAAAATGATTTTAAGACCCTCACAAAGGAATTTTATTTATGTAATATGAGTTATACAATAAGGTTAAATTTTAATTAACCTTCGAATTTCATCTATTTTTTTAAGGAAGGTTTTCAACTAAGAAATAAAAGGGAGACATTACAAGCACCTTCGACTAGCAGGATACATGCACACGCGAAGAACTGTGCATTGACAGGCTGATGAGGCAGATGTTACAGCACTGCCTCTGACTCTTTCGATCTCACTAATCTAGTCCTCTACGTACATCATGCCACCTATATACACCGACGAGGGCTTATCCGGGATGCATGGGATGTATGCACCACTCATGCAACCTATGTACACCAACAAGAGCTCATCGGGGATGCATGGGATTTATGCACCACCTATGCCACCTATGTACACCAGCGAGGGGTACTCGGGGATGCATGGATGTATGCACTACCCATGTCACTTACGTACACTGATGAGGGGTCCTTTACGGGTCACGAGATGTTCAGACTAGTCAAGGTTCCATTTATGAGTGGTTAAGTTAGATCTTCATGAAGCCGATACACTCTCTAGTCCTATTCACGAATCTTGGGTTTGGACAATGGCCGAGTTGGGGACTTTGTCTAGATTTTCACAATTCTGATCACCTCTTTTGACCCAGATTCAGTTAGCTTCACACTGCATCAACAGTTGGACGACGAAGGCAATGAAAACGATAACCAACACGAGGACCAAGACCAGGTGAAGGATTTTCTCCTACAGTAGGGTCAGCCATGGAGAGATAGGAGGCGCTCTCAGTGTAACACCGAGAGCTACTATATGTACTATTTTTTCCATGAAACAATTATGTATACAAAATATAATTATGTAATTTTTTAAATAATATTTACATTATTTGAGTTATTAGCGTCTTTAATTATATTCAATTTCAATTATATTGAATTTTTATCTAGCAATTAAGAATATTTAATTTCGAAATCTGCAAGGAAATAGAGCCAAGGAATGAAAAGATTAGGTGCTGAGATTAACACTTCAGTCTAAATGAGATTACATTAAAATTTAAGATATGATTGAGGGATTACGTCTAAATGAAAATATTGCTAACTATTAGGGCCTTGAAGACGATGTCGATTTAGACAAGTATTCTAGTAGTGCCCTAATTCTTGATACAAACCACACTGTGGGGGCTTACTGTCTGTATCTCTCCAATCCATCTTATTCCTTAATTGTTTAGACTAGGGCCTTCCTACACCTCGAATCTATTATGAATCCTCAGCATTCATATATATTCTATGGAGATTTCTGTCATATTGGCATACTTTTGGCTGTCATTAGGGTTTTAACACCTAATTTTTGAATAGTTGCATACATACCTCACTCTTAGGTTAAGAAATGCAATTTTTGGGCTTCTAATCACTTTCTTTTTGGGTTACTTTTGTAACTATGTTGGTGATTTTGCTCTTGCAAGTATTTCAGCTAGGAAAATGTTGTTGAAAGATGAGAAATCCATTAGCCAAGATTTAATTGAGGTGAACAGGAACCTTGGAGAAGAAAAAGAGGCTCAAAATGAAGATTTTGCTGTCACTCTCACGCCTAAGCGAGATTTTCATGCGCCTAAGCGTATAAAGCTCAACAAGGGATCCCTCTCTGCCACTTTCACGCTTAAGCGTGAATCTTGCAACATTGGAGGCTTCATTCTGTCCAAAATGCGCTTAAGCGTGAATTATGTGCGCTTAAGCGTGTAACACTTTGCTGATGAAGGGTCGTTTCTGCCCAAATCGCGCTTAAACGGGAAAATCATGCGCTTAAGCGCACGGACCATTTTACTGTCACGTGCAGCAAACTTTAAAAGGCAATTTGAACTGAATTTTTAGGTCATTCTGGGTTGGAACCGAAGGAGGAGCGGCGATTTCACCTCTGGAGGCTAGGGCAACCAACTTTTGGAGAAGATTGAAGCAATTTTTCTTCCACCTAACTTGGAATCATGGAGTTTTCTCTTCTCTTCTCTCATTTTCTGTATTTTATAATGATGTGTAGCTAAATTTCTATACTAGGATTGCTATGAACCCTAGTTTGGATTAAGTTTTGTCAATCTCTTGACTCTTGTGATTACTTGGCCATTAATACATGTTTATTCATTCTCATTTTCTTGCTTTCATTAAACTTGATCAATTTAATGGATTGTTTGGTGGTTTTGCTGTACTTGGGAGAGGAATGTAAAACCTAGACCATAGAATGGATAGTATGAGTTCTTGAACCACAAAGGAGAGGGGATAGATTCGTTAATATCATAGGAATATAGATATTAGCCTCATATAGTCAGATTAGGGTTTGTGCATTTTCGGAACCTAAGAATACATAAGGAATTATGAGATTTCGGGTTGAGTCTTAGTTGGCATTCGGGAGAATACTTCTAAGCATATTCGTATCCTAGATTAGCATGTATGGCCGGTGAGAACAAGAGGGAGAGGGATTAAAACTTGTGAAGAATGACGGGGGATTAGCAATCCTAGGTTGTGTTCATATAGTGAATTGAATTGCATTTGTCTTGTGATTTTCATTGTACTTGTTTAGAGTTCATACAACATACAACTCACTCCTGACTCAAATTTACATTTTCACTTTCCTTCTGTCAAGAACCATCGAAATTTGCATTGTCTAACTAATATAACTTAATTTCTCGGGTAATTAGCAAGTTAATCCTCGTGGGAACGATTCTTTTACTTAATTTTCACTATACTACTTGCACGATTGGTACGCTTGCCAAGTCGTCAACAATCTCCTTCGGGTTAGGCACGAATTGGAGGATCGATGTCCAAGGCCAGTGTTCCTCCCCTCCAATTGGGTGGAAGGGACTCTGATATGTAGCTAATATCGTCTTTAGGCTATATATCTAGTCAATGAAATTTATATTGTAATACCCAAGAAAAATAAAATATAAATATTTGTTTACAAACTACTGTTACTATTTCAGTATACGGTACTATTCACCCGTATAATACTATTTACGTATACGATACTGTTCATTATACAATCGAAATGTCAAGTACTAGATGTGGTTTGGTCATAAGAGAAAACTAGAAAGAAGTTTGTAGGAGAAAATGACGTTTTATGTGTAAAAATACCCTCAGGGACTAAATTGAAAGGACTGATTTGAAAAAGAAACTTAAAGGTTTAAGGTAAAAGGATAGTTTTTCCTTTAAGTTTTCAATAGTAATAATAGAAAAATTTTCGGCCGTTGCCGCTATTTGCACAGTAACTGCATTATTAGAAATGTTATTTTCATGAATAGTAAATTGAATATTTTATTAGCGCATAGTGTCAAATAGTACCCTTGACTTTTGCTATAAATAGGCCCTTCCATTTCACTTCTAAACTCACACCTTCAACTTCTCTTCTTCTCTCCTTAAGTTTCTCTTACTTCAATGCTAGGCCTATGAGATTTTGGGCCTTTCCTTTTCAGCTTAGGTAAGGATACTATGCCCTTTCTATGTCTTTCAAATTTTAGAAGTTATTTTCTTAAGTATGCTCTGTGGTTGCGGTCTTGGCTGATCTTCCACATCAGAAAAACTGTCCTTAGCTGTTTATATGTTATTTTGATTCTCTGATTACCGAAATAGAATGTAAACTGTGAAGAATACATGTCTAGGAAAGTTCTGGCTAAGGAAAGACCTGGTTTTTAAGTGTGTCCAGTGTGACCCTCCACTCTTTCCTGGGAACTTACCTGGTGTACTCTTTTACAGATTGTATTCTCTATTTCTGGTATGAATAGTGATCGTACGTATGAATAGTGACCGTATGTATGAATAGTGATCGTACGTATGAATAGTGACCGTATGAATAGTAACCGTATGTATGAACAGTATCTGTATGAAAACAATCCTAACTTGTTTTCTCTAATCTTTCATGAAAATCTCCGTAGCGGAATACTGAAATTCATCTGTGTACTCTTGTCTGTAATGACTTAGAGAAGCGATGTTCGTACGGAATCCAGGTGAGTGAAACGACCCCGTTTTAATAGAGTTTTAGCATTACTGGTGATAAAAAGTATGTCGTAGGACACTCCCAAGATTCATAGGGGGAAATTGGATTCAGAATGACGAATCTAAATGAGATAATTAATCCATAAGTATGGATAAAATGAAATAAGTATCTTATGATGATGTGAAGTTTGAATGTTTTCAAAAATGGATTAATTGTTATCTTGATATGTGGTTTATAAATCCATAATATAGTTATATACTATACCTGTTATATGGATGAATATTATATTGAGCTTCTGATTATGATATGAAATGCTATTGATTGTGATTGAGCGGGACAGTACCCCCTCTCACGGCAAGGCGGAAAACCCGGTTGACAGGGTGTCTTGACCAATGAGTGTGGAGACAACGATTCCCTCAGTAGGGATATAGCCCGGATTGGTGATAAATCCGTGAGGCGCCCTAGCTAAGAGGATGAGGTTGTGCGTCATGGCGGAAATATACATAATTGGTGAGCCGGCCTGTGTGCGCTCTCTGGGATATATTGCCATTGACGAGTACTAGTAACGTTTGTTGAATTGGATGAATTTTTATCTTGTATGTAAGAGGATGATGTTGTGCGTCATGGCGGAAATATACATAATTGGTGAGCCGGCCTGTGTGCGCTCTCCGGGATATATTGCCATTGACGAGTACTAGTAACGTTTGTTGAATTGGATAAATTTTTATCTTCTGTCTATTGGTTGAGTATGAGCCTTTGGATATGCTTGCATGACTGGTAATGTATTTGAATTTTATTAAATGCGAGGCCGATTCGCTCATTGAGTTTAAAAGCTCACATTGTTTGTACAACCTTTTTGTTCAGATCAGGTTGCCATCGAAGAATATCTGCTAGAGGAGTAGATCACTTTGGACCTTCCCGTTGTCGAGTAGACCCCTCTTTTATTATAGATTATGTTGCTCTGTAATCGTCTAGGACATCTAGTTCAGGGGTTCGACATTTGGCTTGTATGTCAGTATAATAATGTATTTTAAATTGATAATCTATGATTACATGCAAATCATCCCTATGATTTTCAGATAAGAAAATTTGATATATTTATCGGAAGGCTTACAGTGATGAGAGATTCATCATTGTGCCGGTCATGTGCCCAGAAAACGGGTCGTGACATATATAGTTAAGATTAACATATAAGCAGACAACAACGACTTGTGAGCAAGGAAATCAAAGTGCTTGAAACTCCCCACAATCACAATATCGTTCCCCTAACATGACCCTAAAACGACGTCCAAATTGTTTGTCGTCTGTTGTATGGTTCTTGCACCTCAAACTATAGCTGTAGTTGATAATTGTTACCACACAAACACTCGTCTTCAATTTGTGTCCCTTTAACTCATCTCACACGTAGGTACAAACATACTAGCCTATCCTTCATAATAAAAAGAAGTAACCTCTTAAAAAAAAAAGACAACGCTTCAAGAGTTTCCCTTTAAACAATTACGAAGGCAAGCAGTACGACATGGCGATTCTCATCTTGCCCATATATGATCAATAGCGTTCCTTTGTAATTTCCATAAAAGAAAGTCTCATCTGCTTGAATCATTGGTTTCAAGTGTTTGAACGTATCTATGCATGGTTTGTATACCCAGAACACTTCACGAAATATTCTCGAGAGATATTGTCAAACTGCTACGAACCAATAAGCCAATCACCATAGGTATTGTCTATGCCTTTTTGCTTCGTTATCCATGCCTTCTTATAAGATATGGTGTATGTGAATTGATCTTTAATGCACTGGATCACTTGAGAGATAGGCATGTCTGGGAATTGGTTTGCTTGGTCCATTATTGTTGTAGTGATCAAGTTAGAATCCGCTGCCTATGGCCTTGGAAAATTGATGTTGAAATACATGTGTGGTCTTCGTATCATCAACAAGTCGTAATTCTTCTTCAAACAGGCCCTTACTTTCCAATTACGGTCTTCCCCGAACTCTACCCACTTCACCTCCAGGTATTTCTTGGAAGACTTCCACCTTGTAGTTTCTATGCCTCTTGATGGAATATGTTTTCAGTGCAGCCATTAGTGAATTCTTTTCTAGAAATAATAAACTGACTGCAAAGTCTAATCATCATCCCATTTGTGGGCTTCCACGATATTTGGAATTTTTGGATCATCTATTGGGCTGTATTTGCTTTCATCAAATAAGATGGTGGAACATAGTAAGTGATAGGCTTAACTTATTGAATATTGGCACCTTTGCCCATTAAACCTTGTATGTTTGCTCCAAACTCTGGTTCATCAACATCGTCATCCTCAGCGACCTTGATGTCACCAACATCCATGTCTTCTATAATATCACATGGTGGGTCAGGTGACGGAATGTCTATGTCATCCTCTGTGGGCTAAATTTGCCGACTTGCGAGCGACTATGTGATTGAGACATGATATTGAATAGAGGGTCCAACATCCTCATTCCATATGGTCAGCTCATTTAAATTGGAAATGTTGTAATTGAATTGAACTTCTGTTTCAATTTCTACGTAAATTTTCATAGTTGTCAACATCCCCTCCAACTGTTGATGACAATCAATCATCACATCTTCATCATCATTGTCGTTCAATTGGAACTCTCTGAACATAAGTGGCGTCGTTTGTTCGGGATATCTATATACTAACCGCAATTCTAATGTTGTCCTAGTCTCAACATTTGGTGAATTAATTGTCTCAAAACATCTAAAAAAATGTTACGCCTGATTTTTATCATCACTTTGTTATTAGCTTCAAAGGATACCTCGTTAGAACCGCCCCTCAATATAGTCCTGTTCGAGTAAACACTAACCAATAGTGCCCCACTTCAACTCATTCTATTTTTTTTAAAAAATAATTAGCACACCATATCATAAATTCTAAATACTAATAATGATAAATTTTTAAATCAATGTAAATTAATATGTAACTAAGAAAATAAAACTTTACAAATTATAAATTACTTGTTAACAACTAAATTCAAATGTAATAAATATATCTAAAATTAGTCCTCTTTCATATAATTGATTAATTTGAAATAACAAAAAAATTCCACATTCTTCATATTTCTATTAATAAAAATACAAAATAATAAGATAAATTATAATGTAATTAACAAAAAATAATTATCATTAAAAAATTGTAATAATTATATTAACGATTATGTCAAAAATTAATTAATAATTAAGTAAGTTATAATAACTAAGAAATAATAAATTAAGACAATGACTAGATCATAAATAATAAAACCATAATAAAATTACTTAACAATTACTTAATAAATATATTTAAAATTAGTCCTCTTTGATGTAAACAAAAAAAAATTCATATTCATCATATTTCTATATTAATTAACATAAAATAAGAAATAATAAGATAAATTATTATAAAATTAACATAAAAACAATTAACATTAATAAAATTGTAATAATTAACATAAAAATTATATTAACCATTATGTAAAAGATAATTAATAATTAACTAAATTATAATAACTAAAAAATAATAAACTTGGACAAATAACTAAATCATAACAAAATTACAATAACATACAAATAAATTACTGGTTACGTAAGAAATAATTACTGGTTATGTGAAAAATAATAAAATTGTAATAACATAAAAATAACAAATTATAATAACATACAAATAAATTACTGGTTATGTAAGAAATAATTACTGGTTATGTGAAAAATAATAAAATTGTAATAACATAAAAATAACAAATTATAATAACATAAAAATAATAAAATTACAATAGAGAAGAAAATTACCTTATTTGTATGTGATTGCAAGAAAGGAGAGATTAGAATGAAATTGGAAGAAATGAAATTATTAGAGTAAAGTAGTAAGATGAGAGAAATGAGTTGTAAAAGTTTTAAAATAAGATGTAGTATTTATAGAGAAAAATTGTATGTGAGTCGTAGCTCTGACAAGCATCTTTGACTTGAACTTGTGTCGCCTTAGCATCTATCGCCTATCAAAGGGGTGACACACATATCAAAGGGTGACAGGCTACAGTAAAAGTGGTCTATTTTTTTGAAAAAAAGGAAACAAATAGGATGCCTAGGAAATTTTTTTCCAAAAAAAAGGGGAACAGGGCCGTCAAGAAGACGGAGAAAGCTACTGAGTAGAGGAATCATCTCTATTCAAATTCGCATGAAATGTCCTTTTTTTCTTTCCCGAATTCGCTATGCAAAAATAATTTCCCAAAAAGGATTACACTTATCCCATGACGGTCCCAAAATCATAATTCAGATCAGACCTGTCGTTTGAATCACATTCCATTTCATGACATGCCTTTCGCTATACAACTTAATTACACACTTGACAGTCTAACACTATAAACTGCTTCATATATTTACATAAAAGAAAACCCAGTGAACTTCTGGGAAAATCAAAGTATATCCTTTACCATTATCACCCAAAATACAAGATATCCGTCAATATTTTCTTTTTCCTTTTTGTCCCAGCGTCTTGTCGTCTTGATCAGATGCCTCCCACAAAGTCAATACGTGGTATACCTCCTAATGTGGGTTCTGAACGCTCATGTCCCGTGAGGCCTCATTCCTTCCCAGCCTTGTTCGCCTGTTTCCTTGTGAAGCCCTCTCTCTTGATTTACCATTCTCATGAATAAACAGGGATCCAGGACTTAAGATTTAAAGACTGGCCAAAAGCTTTAGTCAACAAAATCAGATATCATTTATTGGCTTCACCCCTGATTCAATGAACCTCGCAGACTCTCATCAGGTAGTGTCCAGGAAAGCAATTGCCCACCAGAATCCCCACTCAATAACTGCTTCAGGTCACTTGTGAGGTGAAGCGCAGTAACAGGATGCTTATGGGACTTCAATACTTCGTGTAGGACCAACCTATATTCTGGTTCTTTTGCACCAACATTTAGCCCTTCCGTCCCAATAGAAGCTGATTTGCTAACGGAGCTACTTTGGTCAGAGCAGTGAACCATCTGCCACACCTTGACAGCTCCACTCTGATGGCCTGTCACATACCAGTTTGTGTCCAGCCAATCAGAAAATGTACTACTTGTCACCGAGAGAATAGAATCAGATGGCAGTGGTGAGGATTTGATCATTGCTAGGCAATCCCCATTGATGCTCCAAACTGCCAGAAGAATACCAGCAGCAGTAACAATCTCTCCAGTCAAGTCATTGACAAAAATTGCTGAAACTGACACAGGAAATTTTGGGAGCTGCCGAACAAATACCATGGAGCTGAGATCCCATATAATAACTGTGCAATCATCCGATCCACTCACAATAAGCATGTAAGGCTGGCAAACTTGGAGGCATGTAACCCTGGCAGTGTGCCCACATAGTGGCTTCTCCAACTGCAAATGTCGTAAAGCACGGTTCCCAGACCTACCAAGTCTCCAAACATTAATCAGCCCATCATCAGCCCCAGTAACCAGAATCTTACCATCATGGCTAAAACCAACACACTGAACTTGGTTACCCCCATGTAAATTTTCATGCGTTGAAATAAGCCTGCCTTGATCATAGCTCATAAATCTTAAGCTAAGATCAGGGAAACCCCAAGCAACATATGTTGTATATGTTCTGGGCTTAAGCAAATTGCGAGTTCCCGCCACAAGAATTTTATCACTGAAAGTAACAATTTGTGTGATAGGTGAAGAACTCTTGCGAATCTCATGTGGTACAAGATGAGTGGAATGTTTAAGGGGATGAGGAGGATATTTTCTGTCAGTGCGCCTTTTCACATGGGGTTTGAAGAACAGTTGCTTGGGAGTCTGCCCAAAATGATTAATTTGTGCTAAAATGGATGCTTTCATTTCAGGATCTGTGACTGAGTCTATGTCCACGCACCCTTCATACGTATAATGATAGAACACGTTGACAGATTCCTCAGCTGCCTGTCAGTTGCACAGCAAAAGAAAAGAGATTAGGAACACAAAAAAAAACAAGTTCCTGCAACAGAATACAGTCCTCAAACTAACACATTGGTCGATAACATAATTATTAACCAAGTCATACCATCTTGCATATTATAAATGTGTCAGTTTCATTTGAATCTAATGCATATAACAAAAGTTCCACAATTTTGGCCAAGGATTAAATCAGTGGATAGTAACAAGTCAGTGATCACTAGTTAAATGAAGGCTGTTATTTGTGTGCTGTTTTTACTGTTGTGTGTTTGGCTGTTTTTTACTAAGGTTCTTTAAATTGCGTTATTTTGTTTTCTGTTGCGTCAGTTTTGGTTGTTGGTCAATTATGACCTATAGTGGTGTTGTGGTGTATAAGTATGTCATTGACAATTATATTTAACACGAATTCTCTTCTTTTCTCCTGCTCTCTCCCTATCGACAGTCTGTCACGATTTCACTTCACTAAAGCACTTTGACGTAAACTTAAGATGCTAACAGTACATATCAAGACAACCAACAGAATGCATGCAAATGATGGATTTTGAATTGTACAAAAGGCTGGTCCGTGCAGTGATTAAAATATACAAGTCTTTTCCTATCCTGGGAAAAAATATGAAGCATAAAGATAACTTTATTATGATCATGTCTCGTGATCAAGGGGATAGTGGATGTGATATTAAACTGTAGAAATAAAGCATTCATATATCAATTCACCCAGACACCCACCTTCCCTCTCTGCTTATATCCAAAAACAAGGTCTATCCAGTGATGCAAATTCTCTGAGACATAATCAGATTCAAGAGCTTCTCTATGCTTCCGGATGAACTCTCTGGCACTACCTTTGGCCCATGGAGGTAGGACAACATCCCCAACCTGGAAAAAAGCAATGTAATCATTAAATTTCCAAGTCATTCCACTTGCACATTGAACCAATTTTAGCAAATAAAAGGTTGGCACTAGGATAACCTTCTCCCCATTCTGTTTCTCTCCCAAGTCAAGATTGAATCGATTCTCCAAGAACTCAGGCATGTAGAAAAATTCCGGAATTAGTTCCTTCACATCAGATGTGTTTCCCTTCCCAGCTGCACTTAACCAAGTATCCTTTACACTATTGAAAAGACGATCAGCATGATCAAACTGGCCACCTTGAAGCTTTTGATTCTCTGCACTGAAAGGAGGCAGGCGGAGAAGATAGAATAGGACAATTCCAGCACTAGAATAATGAGATCCATAATGAAATTTTGGGATCTCTGGATCATCCCAGCTTGTATACCTAATAAAGAAAGTCAGTATAATACATCAGAAGACAAGAAAAAAAAACTTTCAAGATCAGATTTCCTGGATACTCTTATGTTTTTTCAATAAATAATTGCCACATCTTAAGAATTTTCTATTTAAGATAATTGCAAATGCAAAGAAGGCCCAGTATAATGTTTTCATGTCTCCTTTCTGACACTTGCACACAACTCTGTTTCAGTGATAACAAGTCTCCATCCGTGTACTCCTCAGAGCTCGGAAAACATTCAGACAAATTAACTATATAGAGACTGTGGCAAGCAACACATTCTATGAAGAAGAAAAAAATAGTAACAAAAGAAATTCAGAACACTCAAGAGAGCCAACCTCCTTCTAAATTCATCTTCCCCTTCACCTGTCTGGCAGCCCATTGGTTTATGAAGCAGACGAAATGTTTTTGGATTGGACAGATCCAGATTTTCACTCTCATAATCTGCAAGGACCCAAGGGAAGACTGGATACTGGGTGAGGTCACTATATCCTCGCCCTGCTAAAGTGTTAAGATACATGAGGTACTGGAAATTGCTTATTTCTCCATTCTGCCACCTTTTTGAAAAGGAATTGGCCATTAGTTTAAAAAGACGGCTGCCTTCATTGCTTTCTTGTTTTGAAGATCCTGAAATAGTTGTGTCCAACCTGATGCAATGCAGACAAAATATAACTCAGAAAAAAGAAAATTTAAGTAAGCTTTACAAGCACCAAATGAGAAAACATAAAAATGAACATCCAAGAGAATAAAGCTTAAATGTATGTGTACACATACACTCATAATGCATGAATATTAAGTTCACAAACATGCAACAACATCAACAGCATCATTCAAAGCAATTGCTAGATGCATTATAAATTACAAAGAAAATTAACAACAAAAATGTAAAAGCAGGAAGCAAATTGTAAAAACCACTGAAGACACAAGGCTTACATGTTATTCCGAGGAAGATTCATGGCAATTAAGTTTCTGAAAACCTCTTCTCTCTCCTTTTTGTGGAAAACCAAGAGATCATTGCATCCATCCATGCTAAATATTTCTATAGCGACAGGACGGAGCTGGTAATCACGCTTCAAAATCTCATGAACACTATTAAACTTCCACATGCGCCAAGGGTGAGGTAAATTCCCACAGCTATACACTTTCTCCTTTCCCCATGCACCACCACTATAGGCCCATGCCTTGCCCCCAATAAATGACTTAGCTGCTGGGATCCATGATGAATTTGATTTGGATTGGAAATCCACAATACTGTTAACATCTTTCTTGACACCCAAAGCCTGATCAATAACTGAAAGCTCATGTTCACCTTCCTTCTCACAGAAGCACCCAGAGTCATCAATATAGAAATTTTCAATCACATACAAACGGAATTCAGCTATCAGGAATATACCATCATGTTTGTCAAGACCTACAACCCGCTCACAATTATATTTAAATCGTATTTTCTCAAATGGTTCCAGAAAAGGCCTGATTAAGAATTCCCCATTATCATGCAGTTCTTTATCATATTTATCAGGTGCAATCTTAATATCAACTTTCGTAGAAGAAGATGGCCTCGGAGATCCTAGATCAGATCTTTCTTGTGATGTTATTGGGACTGACACTGCACTAGACTTGGCAGCAATCTCAATCGCAGAATGTAAGCTTGCTTCATTCATACTACTATCTTTGTCCTCATTCCACGTATTCCTATACGGAACTGCATCTCTGACACTGACACTATCCAACTTATTGAAGGGTGCATCGAACAGCTCAGCATCAAGATTATTCAGTTCAAAATTAGGTTCAGAATCCGGATCAGATGCTCCAGGACCATTATCATATCTCCCTTTAGACAACTCGGCTTCCTTTAATTCAAACTGACTGTCAAAAATATTTTTTATGGTATCAATTTTAAGTTTGCAGTGTTCAAGTTTTTTGCGCATTCGGTATGGACCTTCAATTGGACAAAGCTGCCACTCTGGCCCCATTGTGACTGAGGATTTACTGAGTGGGAATATCCCTCGTTCATGCACAAGTTGCTGAAGATGGCATCGCCATTCACTCTCGGCATGTAGAACCCATCCATACTTATCTTGCCGAACAATCCTCAATTCAGTAGACATTGTGTCACGTACTAATTCTAGGGCATATCTTCGCTCATTTACTTGCTCCCAGTGCCTTAAATCCAACTTTGCAGCTTCCCGGGATTTCCTTCCCACTTCTCTCTTACGACGACCTTCTATGCCTTTGATTCTCACTCCTGGAAACTTTGCTGATCCAGAAATATACTGCACCCACATAATGCCAGCACACTGCTCCAATAGTTTATTTACAATCTCTTCATTATTGTGATACCAGTCAAAAAACTCAGCTGAACTTTTAGTCAATAATTTGTCAAAACCCTGATGAAGCACATCATGCTGCTGCCCTTGGCTTGGTTTAGAAACAAGCAAGTCTTCCAGTGCAACCCTCTTATGTACAAGAAGATACTTAATAACATCAACTGCCATATTCTGTACATTCCGTCTCTGGTCATGGAGAAGGGATATAAGATTCACACATAGACAGCAATTAAGATCAGCATCAGTATTGCTGGGAGAGAATATAATTCTTCGATGAGCAATCAATAATTGCAAGACCGTGCAAATGTCAATACCTGAATCCTCTTGAGAAGTTGAGGATTTCATTTTTGGTTCAGTGATCAAACCCAAGCGGGAAAGAAGATCGTCTTCCCCAATACTAAATAAAAAGGACGGTAGGAAGCAATATATTATCATTCTATTTGTGTTTCTAAGAATTGAATGTATATAAGCTTCAAGTTGCCTACTTCCTCTAGTAATAGATAAGAGCCCCCTTCCAACAGGAGCTGCTGCTTCAATTCGACCATCTTTGTTTGCCAATTGCAACATTGATAATAAGAATTCAAGAGTTTTCAGTACCCCTGAAGGTTGAGGGAAAGCACCCATGTATACACGATCCACTATCATCCAGCACAAAGCATCCAAGTTTAATGTCCAGCGACTCTTATCCAACTTTTTCTCATCTTCTTCATCATCACGCAGCAGTCGCCTTTCAAGGAAGTTCATAAATCTACTAAGGCACAGACCCTGGAAAACTAACATAGATTCAGCTTCAACATATGAGGGAATGCTTTCCAAGATGTTCTCTAAAACCAGTGATGCTTTCAGCTGCTCTGTCATAAAATCAGAAAGAATTTCTGCAATAAAATCTAAAACAGCTGTTGCTCCAGCAGAACATGGACCACCACCATATCCAGAATCATTTATATCTAAAAGTAGCTTTGCGGTTACAGCAAAGTAAGCATTTGTGGCAGATGGACCTTGAGAACTAGACTTCACTTCTGAAGATGGATCAAACTCCACAGCAGACGTGTAAGAATCCAAAGAAGGAGTGGCAGCTAAAGGAGATTTCGCTTCATTATGGGTTGCCCATGGAATAACTGGCGGTAAAGGTGTAAGAGGAATTCTAGAATTGGACTTTTCTGACAAAATGGGAGACTCAGGTACAGTAAAAGATGCAGAACTCTGTGATTGTGTTGGCTGGAGAGTGTCCAAAGTGCCTTTAGTGCTGCAGTTGAACTCATTAGCACAGGGGAAGGCAGACACCTGATCAGTATTATAATCTTCCAAGCTCTGAACTACTACTACGTCTTCACAACCAGGTTGATTTGGTTTCAGTTGAGGTGTATTAACATGGTTCTCTAATCTCTCCCCAGCCACAGCCTTTGCAGGTGCAGCCATGTCTTCAGAACTTGTACTTACCAGCACTTGAGGAAAGCTTCCAACACTAATGGAGGTCATGACTGACTTTTCTTGTTCATTAGGCATGCTAGAAAATGTATTTTGTGAACTGCACGTGTCATCACAATCATTCAAGGTTTTCTCTTCCGTCCCAGCAGAGAGCTCTTTTGCCATTTTAACAGCATGTGCAGCCCTGTAAGGCACAAAACATTTAGTTCCACCAACAAAAAAAGGACCCATTTCAGCTGAACTAGAATCAAATATAACATAAAAGTAACACAGGAAGTCAGAAAAGATTATAGGTAGGAAACCAGGCAGAAATAATGCAAGAACATGCAAAGAAGCCATCTTAAAACAAACCTCACACAAGAAAAATATAGATCAATGCAGCTTTCAAGAAATTCTGCACGTCTACAAACAGCAGCAAAAGGGGAACACATCTTAGCCAGATCAACCATAAATCTTAGAACTGAAGTTGCAGCAGCAGGGGCAGATGCCTCTCCGCCCATAAGGCGAGCAGCATACGTCTTATGCATCAGAGCTTCCCCTTGAAGTTCACCAGCTATGTCTGAATTTACTTCCACAAGCTCAGCCACAAGGCTAGCCCCAACGTGGGAAAAATTACCAGTTTGGTGGGCAAGCATTGACTGCATGCTCAGTCTATCAAACGTAGACTTTGCCATAGCAATCACACAGTCCAAAAATTCTACGAACTTTAGTTCAACATAACTCCCATCACTAGGAATAAGGGCATGAAAGTCCAGCATGCGGACCTCCGGTAACCTAGGATAAACTGGCTTCCCAAATATCAGACAGAACAAAATGTAATAAATGTCTGGAGAATCATAGAAACTTGGGAGCACCCGAACCAGACCTTGATAACCTCCACTTGTGCGGAATTTGAGTGCAAATGTAGGTGAAGAAGTAAAACATACACCAAGAAGAGTAATGACCCATCTCATACTGGTGGGATGAACTGCTTCATCAAGAAAATATGTTATTAATTTGGAAGAAACAACTTTATGCCACTGCTCAAGCATTTCTTCAGATTTAATTGTTACTTGTAGATCAATAAGCATCTCCAGTAACATATTTCTAACAATGACATGTTTCCCCATTGACTCTCTCAAAATAGGACAATTTGGAACCAACCCAAGAGGATCAAATGTCATAATCACAAATTTAACCACATTTTCAAGTTCAGAAGATAGAAACCCATCTTCCAAGATGACGCCAAGCAATACAACCAATTTTTCTAGGACAGGAACTTCGACATCACCCCTCTGCAAAGTCACTAGTAAATGTTGAACAAGATTAATCCGCCGTAGAACAATAAGATTATGATTTCTGTACCAATGCATGGACACTAAATGTTCAAGAAATCCCAGTAATGAAATTTGGATTGACACTGGGGCTGTAACCCACAACGTCCAATCCAACAGCACATGTTCAACCATGTCTGCATTAGATAAGACAATGCAATTTGAAGTTTCAGCACTAATATCAGCATTTTCCAGCTCCGAAATGTGACTAAATGAATCTTTCTGTACAGAAAAATCATCCATATCTCCATGAGATCCAACTGAAGAACTTTCATCACGAAACATTGACAAACAATGATCCTCAAGGCTATTTTCCTGAATAAATGCAGGAGGAGACGAAGTAGGCTGTGTAGTTTCGAACTTTTTTGGTTCAGAAAATGAAGCTTCGCAAGCAGCAATCTGAAAGAAGATCTCAAGTGATTGCATGTCAAATAATGACATTCTACGACGCAAGAAGAGAGCAAGCAGATGGTAGCCCCTATATGTTTGCATGTCCTTGACATTCTGAGGATTTTGGTGAAGTGCACAGGCAAGTAATGTAAGGGCCATATGCAGCATATCCTTAGTTTCTGCAGCTTCAACAAGGGAAAGAATAACTTCCATCCCACCAATAGGTCGGATGGTCTCTCCAATAACACTCTGCCTGCAAATGCAAATATCTCCATAGAGCCGTCCAAAACGAGGAATACCTGCAACCACCAATACAACAATGAAACAATTATTTTGGTGCCAGGAGGGAAGGATAGGGTTTGGGATATGGAAAGGTGAAACTTCATAGATCTTTTACACACCTCCAATAGGAGAAGCAGCCGCTGACAAAGGATCAACCAGATTGAGCATTGAAAAACACCCAGAAGATTGAATGAATTCTGTAGAGGTTCCATCAAATGCAAATATGAGTTTCTTTCCTGAGAGCTGTAAAGAAAGGTTTCCTAATCTCTCCAAATCCCAGACAATTCCACTACCATCTACCTTCAGATCTCCCTGCTTCTTAGTAGCATCAAGCCTCTGACCATTAGCAACCAAACTTGAATCAACATTTAAAGAATCTAAGATGGCCATACTACCACCACCACAGGCCTGGTTGGGTACAAATTGCAGAAGATTTGTGTCCTGGAAGAGCCCTCTATATCCTCTACCAAGTATGTACATAAGATAAATACATCCTGGGGTAAGCACTTCCTCAAAAAGATAACTTGAGCGTAGTTTCCATGTCAACTCACAAACTCTAGCATTAGCAGCTGAAGTTCCCATAATAACCTGCAATGGTTTCCCTGGTGGGGATGGTGAATATCCTAATTTTCCACTGTGTCTTAGCATTCCATTAAGATACACATAGGCAACACTAGCTTGGAAAAACCCAGAAAGAGCATTTGGCTTGCTATGAACGACTGCAAGGTGATTCCACCTTCCTTCCTCAAGTTCTAACCCAGAAAATGATAAGAAGGAGTACTTGCTGGTTGCAAGAGTCAAAACACCATCATCCTGCAGATAAAGTTCAGCATAGGTTGTATTATCATTATCAGCTGCCCCAACAGAAAAAAGCCTTAAAATATGCTGCTCATGCTGCTTTCCATTTGGGACAGACCGCTTCTTGCAAGGGACAGCCTTGGAAAAATCTGTCTCTTTTGATTGTGATTTTAATAAATTTTGAAACTGAAACCAACAAACAAAAGAATAACCAGCTGCTGGAGGCCATGATCTTTCACCCAGGGAAACCTGAATGGCAGCATGCCCAATCTTGCTCATGTCCATCTCCACAAAGGGTGCCAGAGAAGTATTTTCAGAGGCCATATCTTCCTTGAGAATTAATTGCTCCATCATTTGAATAATTATATGACCTGAATTTGATAGCCTCATTTGCAAAACATATCTGATTAGTGTGCGCAGTTCAGATGCAGAGAGCCTAATAAACCAAAAACATAGTTATTTAACTATAAATACAGAACTAGATTAAATGGATACAATAAATTTCAGACACCAGTAATACAATACAAAGTCTACCTATAGGAACCAAGAACTTCTATGATCTTCAATGCAGAAGAAAGCAATGGAGATGAACCCAAAAGAAAAGGGTGGATTGTCTCCAGCAAAAGGTCCACACAGCCTATAGACATCAGAAAAGTACACGATCAAAAAACACACAATGGGATGAGTATTCAAAGGTAATTTTATAACGCAAACAATGCCTTACTTACCTACAGCGGTGAGGTTTTCCTCATTAAAGGGGCCAGCACGAGCAAGCTTTTCAATTAAATCTAAAAGTTGTAATTGCACCTTGGGAGTGAAAAGCAATAATGAACTGAGCAGAACTCTAAAAACACCAGCATTGTAAACCCGCTCTTTACGAGGATTAATTGGACCTGATGGAGTTAATAAAAGACTATAAGATGATTCATCCTCAATTCCATGAGAGATAGCCAGCCCCTCCGATGTTGAGAAAGGCGGGATCACAACTTCAAGAGCAAGTTCCAACATCAACTGGATGACTTGTTTTTCATGCTCCACACAAAGTAAGCCAGAATCAGAGAGAAGATCAAAGAAAGTTTGTGAAGATATAATTGCATGCAACTTCACCCGATTAACAGCATTGTCAGACACTCCAGCAGTAACAACACGCAACAAATATGTAAGAACCTTAATGTAACCATTCAGCAAAGATTGATCCAAATCCCTGCCATTGCTTTGGAACCCATGTAGAGTGGTAAGCAAAAGAGAAAAACCAGTAGCTTCACCAAAAACCTTCTTAGCAGAGTGATTAACACCCAGGATCCGCCAAAGAGCTCCCATCGTGTCACATTTTGCATCAATCGAAAGCCGGTATTGGTGACCTGAAGTGATTACCATTCCACTTTTCAAACTTTCAACCAAAACACCCAATTCTTCAGGATGAGCCTGACCAAGTTTCAAATTAGATAATCATCTTAATGACTCTAAATTAACAATTAAACAACATAAATGTACGTTATTTTTATGCAAGATGCACTAATTTATTTACTACAAACAGAAGTTATCTTTTCCGGTTTAATAACAGACTTCATCAAACCAACAAATGGTCAAACCCAATCAAAATTAAGAAAGCAGAAATTTCCATCTAGAAATACAGGGTTGCTCAACTAGTAACCGAGCTTGTAACAAGCAGAAACAGCCAACAAACCTGTGAAGTGTCTTCTATAATAAGACATGACAATATCCTGAGAACGCCAGGACGATGTACATCAGACACCAGAAAAGGTAGTATGGCAGTCACACCATTAGCTGAACGAAATGAAGCTTGATTAACCTCAGCCTTCTTTAGTAAAAAGACCATGCAATCCCATGCAATAGCAATAGTAGCTTCCGCATCAAAAATGGGATATGTCCCAGAACCAGATTCCATAAGCTTGGATGAAGCAATGATAACATCCTTGTTGTCCAGGTGTTTCTTGAAGTTACTAGAGCTGGATTTCTTCTCCTGCTGATGGGAGTTAGCATTATGTTGATCTGGACCCAAAATCTTGTGTTGCTTCAAATCATCTAACAGAACTTCCAATAATCCAACTTCACGCAGAACTTTCTTGTACTGTCGGTCAAAAGACAAGAGTTTTACAAAGAAAGAAATAATTGTCTTCTTCAACTCTGATGTTATTGGTTGTTGTAATAAGCAGCAAAGTGACAGTAACTCTTGCTCAGGAATACAATTCACAACTGTCACAGCATATTCAAGAATTTTCAAGATTATCTCTTGCAAAGATGACGGAAAATCAGCCATATTTAGGATGAAAAGTGGAATTGTTCGCAATTGCTGACACAATTTGTAGTTATCTAAGTGACTTGAAAAAATTTTAAACATTCTATTTAATACTTCAGCTTGCAATTCCCATCTGTTGGCTTTGAGGAAAATATCTTGTAACATCTGGACTGCTTCAAGGTCCATAATTTTATCATTGTGCTTCTCCCATACTTCTTCACCAAGCCGATCAAAAGATGAAGTATGACTTTTGTTAAGACCACCAGCCTTGCTCTGGTAAGATTTAGAACCCCTGCTTCCATAAGACCGTGGGGTCTCATTTGACCCAATTTGAGCTAGACAAACAACAACATCAAGCAACCTAGATAATGTGGGTGAAATACATTGAAGGGTGGTATTCTCCTGTCCACTGGACTTTTGTCCTCTATCGTCAAATTCTCGGGACCCATCAGAAACAAGCTCTTGGGCAGAAATAGAAAGAGAAGACTGAAAGCCTTGACTCCTTGCCATTTTGGATATAGTTAGAGCAAATTGAACAAGGAACTGATATCCATGGGCATTATGTATATCCTCCCTCAATCTGACACTACCAGCCTCTACAATTTAAATTTGTAAGAAATCAGCACTACCCGGGAGGGGAAAAATCCATCTAGAAAGCCTTTAAATTTTAATTAGCAGTGCAGGTTGAAATATATCCAAACAGCTTTAAAACAGTGATAACTGTTTTATATTTATGGAAACCGTTTTTATTGCTCTTCTAGCTTTTTTTATAAAAATGTGAAGTATTCATTGCTCTTATAATAGCTTTTCAAGAAAAACACTGATTTAGAAAGTTACCAGGTCTATTGGACAACTCCACACACTCAAGTAACAGGTCAACAATACCCATGGTATAGGCAGAATCACCAGCATCAGGATCAAAATCTTTCACAGCCATAAGAAGAACTTTTATCTGCAGGAAAAGATAAATCAC
Source organism: Biancaea sappan (assembly GCA_037074585.1). Taxonomy (NCBI): domain Eukaryota; kingdom Viridiplantae; phylum Streptophyta; class Magnoliopsida; order Fabales; family Fabaceae; genus Biancaea; species Biancaea sappan. Next base: position 46,067,225 of record CM073496.1, on the reverse strand, counting down.
AATTAGATGTTAATTAAAAATATATTTAAAAATAAATATACAAGCAACCGTGTAAATCATATTTTCTAATGCAGCAATATATTACTATGGTACCGATTAAAAGCTAGATACAGTAGATAACTGATATGAACAACATCACAGCAGCATCTGACATTTCTAGTGGACATCAGATACTTTTAATGAATGAGCTCATTGTTTCACACAATTATTTATTTTATTTATGGAATGATTTCGGTGAAGACACTGGATCGTAGTTTACAACAATTTCACAAACAAAACATTGACTTCCTGAACTTTCTATGATTAAGCAAAAGAACATTTAAACAATGATGTATTTTGAGTGATTGCCAGAATCAAATTGGAAATTATTACATTTTGATCGCTAAAGAGTTGTTTGTATGACTTTTAAAATGATTGAATTAAGAATGCATGCATAAAACAGAAACAGATCAAACCAATCCAGAACAGTTTAAACTGTTTGTATATACACACACACACACAGACTGTCCTTTAAATTTAAACCAGCTGCTTTGAATTTGTTTATAGTTTGCTGATATATCCTTATAGATACTTTTGTCTTTCAAGGGTGGCAGGGCCGCATATGTTACAAAATACAAAACATATCTGACATATGTCATGTTGCACACTGTACAAGGGGCCTAAGGTTACAAAAATTCTTGTTAAATGTACATCAACTGAAAACCTTGCAGATAGGTTTGTTAGTGAATCTTACATTTACCTACGATATATTCAAGGAAAATATAGGAGGATTTGGCAAAGAAAAATATAATAGAATTATTTTAGATTGCAACAGTTAGCATTAGTTATTTCTCTATTTTTTTACTTTTATAGTTTCTAATTTCAGACTTTGTTTAATTATGTTTGTTAATATGTTTTTATTTGTTTTAAATGGCAGTTATTAGGAGTGGTTTAAGTTACTTTCCTGCCACTAGGGGAAATTATCCTAAATTTAAGAGGAATTTATTCCCTCTTGGGTTGTATTTAAATTGTTCTGATCATTAATGAATATGTTAAGAGAAAAGTTATAAAAAACATAAGAGTCTTGCACTCAAGAAATCTTGGTTCTCTCTTCCCAACGAACCTAAGAAGATTTTGGTTCTCTCTTCCAAACAATGAACCATAACCCAAGTCCCATAACAAGATCCTTCCCTAACAATTTGATATAAGAGCCAAACGTTATGGGAAACTCTTTGCAGCAACAAGCACAATTGCAACAATTGTTTCTTGAGGAACTAGCTGCATGTCTTGCTGGCTATGAAGCCCTCATTACCCAATTGCTTTCACTATCTTATGAACTCGAAGTTCTAAAACGGAAAACTATTCCAGTGGATTATAATAGTCTTCACTATGGCAACATAGAGATTATGTGTATGATGGGCTCTAGTTTTGTGCCAACTCCCTCAATCCCAAAATTTACTTTTCTCCATTTCACGAGTTCAAAAGAGTCCTGGGAGATAGTTACTCCATGGCAGCCACATTCTCCACACTCCACACTTGAGGACAAGTGTCCTTTGGATGGCAGGAATAATGTTAGTGAACCCTATGTTTACCGACAATATAATCAAGGAAAATATAAAAGGATTTGGCAAAGAACAATAGAATAGAATCATTTCAAATTGCTATAGTTAGCATTAGTTTATTTCTCTGTTTTTTAGTTTTATAGTTTCCAATTTCACACTTCGTTTAATTATGTTGTTAATATGTTTTAATATGTTGTTAATATGTTTTTATTTATGTCTTTAATAGTTTTTGTTTTAAATGGCAGTTATTAGGAGTGGTTCAGGTTAGTTTCCTGCAACTAGGGGAAGTTATCCTAAATTCAAGGGGAAATCATTCCCTCTTGGGTTGTATTTAAATTGTTCTGATTATTAATGGAAGTGTTAAGAGAAAAGTTACAAAAAATTTAGTGTGTTAAACTCAAGAAATCTTGGTTCTCTCTTCCCAACGAACCTAAGGAAATTTTGGTTCTATCTTCCCAACAATGAACCATGACCCAAACCCCATAACAAGATGTACATAAAATGACGAAGGGCAGTTTAATTACCACCCTTTGTGCAGCCTGAAAGACATTAAATCTTGGGAGACATGGACAAACTGCAATATCTTCTAAATAACCTATCTGGATACCACTGCCTTTATGCTATTTCTAGTATGGTGGTTTAAGTATAACATAAACTAATTGATAATGAAATACAAACAAAAGCCCGAGATTATAATAGCAAGAGAAGTTTGTTTAACTAACACATAGAAATAAGATTTGAAAGCAAATGAAATACCAGGTTATGCTTGCGAATGTATATGGCCGTGCTTCCATTATCATTGACCAAAAGAAGACGAAGTATCTGAAAATATGTTAGTAGGAAAAATATGAATATTCAAACATCAGAAGCAAAAAGCCAGATACAACTTATCACAAATTATATATATACCATATTTATGCCACTGTTATCACCGTAAAGACATGTACCACTGTTTACCTGTATAGCATGTCTATGTAGTTGCATGCTGTGCAATGGAACGAGTCCTTCCTTGTATTGAAAGAAATGTATGAGAGATCCCTTGGCAACCATTTGAAAGAGCAATTGAAGTGAATCATCATCTATCAAACTTTGTGCTGCTGATGGATGTGTTGCTAGTGCTTTCATGATATGCACAACGCTTCCCTCTACCTGCATGCATTCAATAATTTGAATGCAAATTACCAGAGTGCACAAATATGGTTTTCAAGGAACCCTGTAACTTAATATGGCTTTAAAATTAAAATCATAAAAAAAGTATTGCGTTTTAGTTTCTGTGTCTATATATTGATGGAGAATGAGAAAAGAGTAATTAAGATGATATTGTCAAATGATGGAAAACCAGTGAAGAACTATTCTGGATATGATGGAAAACCACCATTAAAAACCTATACTTGTCATAATAAAGTTCTAGGGACTAGACCTTGAATATTGCTATTGTATTTGGCACTTAGCTACATATGCATCTTAGCCTACAATTTGACATATTGCTATTTAGCTTCATGTGCATTTATTGTCTTAGCCTACAATCTTTTAGTTTATGCATTTAATGAATTTAGTTAGAGTTTTATTTCTTTTGTTTTGGAGACCCTCTATAAAAGGGTCCTTACCATATGTTGTAATCAAACTTGAATGAACTGAAGCATAAGAATTCTATTTCTCCCTCATTTCTCTCTATCTCTTCTTCCTTTCTTTTTGTTCTCCTTCCTCTCTCTCTGTTCTACATCAGTTTGGTATCAGAGCCTGATTTTGTTCCACCCACACTCCCTACTGCCTAAGCCACAGACTGCCCAAAAAACTCATTTTCATCACTGTTTAATCCTACTCACCCACGTCCAGTCACCAAACCCAGAAACTAGCACCACCCCCACACCCGACACCCCCAAACTAGCCCGTCCCCGAAGTCCGGTCGCCGGATACTCCCCCACACACTCCCTGCGCATTGCCTTCACGCTCCCACACGCATTGCACGCGCCAGTATGGAAATTTCCAGTTTTTTTGGTCATTTTCAAACCAGATTTTGCTTCTTCTCAGCTCTGACTACTTCGACAACCATCAAGGAACAACTGAGAGTAATATTTACACTTACTTTGGCTTATAATTGTTGAGGTAAGGAATTTAAAACTCTCTTTGAAAACTTGGAATGCCAAGATAACCATAGAACCAAGCATTCAAAATTTTTGTACTAGATTGGACTAATTTTTTGATAAACTTGACCGATGTTTTGATGAAGCCTTGCATGCTATTCACTCAATATCAAGGAAAATTAATGGTGAAAATGTGGAAGAATTTCCTCATTATTCTCGCACCAAATTCCAAGAAGAAGCTCAAGCCTCTTCGTATGTTGAGCAAGAAAAATATTGTCAAAATAATGTAGCAATAGAAGTTGACAAAGAAGAGCCAAATGATATCATTGTGGAACCCCTAGACTGTCCATCTGATATTGATGATGATGGAAACATCATAGACTTTGAAGATCATTTGGAAAATGTGAAGAACATGGAAAACGATGTGTCCCTAAAATTCTTTTTGTCATCCTTTCTGATGAAAAACCATGGCAGACCTACTCTAGGAGAAATAAAAGTCATAGAAACTAGTATTTTATTTTATTGTATTTTGTTTTATGTATGTTGTATTTATTTTCTTGAAGCTAGCCTATGTCTAGAGCCACCCTATGCCTATGGCCATCCTATGCCTAGGGCCACCTTATGCCTAAGGCCACCCTATGCCTAGGGCCACCCTATGTCTAGGGCCAACTCATGTTGTAGCATTTCAACTCATGCATTTATTTCCCTTTTGACTACTTTGCATGCTCAACTACTTGCATTAAATGCTCTTGTACCTAGACTCCCTATATAAAGGGGTCTCTCATGTATTGCAAGGCAGATTTGGATTGAATGTATTGAATCAAATATTTCTCTATCTTTCCCCTCTCTGCATCTCCCTCCTTTCTCTCTAATTCTCCCTCATTTCTTGTTGTTCTCCCTTCTCCCTCTTTTTGTTCTACATCAATTTGGTATCAGAGCCTGGTTTTCCCATCCACCCACACTCCTTGCTGCCAACCTACTAATACAAAACACCTCAAAATCACCAGGAAAGACTCTATTTCCGTCACTGTCTCACAAACACCTCGAGTAACTCTGTTTTCGTCACTGTTCAGCCATATCCGCCCACTTCCAGCCACCAAACCGAAGAACTACCACCACCAGCTCCTCCGGAAACCGAAAACCGGCCGATCCCATAAGTCCGGTCGCCGGAGACCCGTCCATGCGCCTGCACGCGCCGCCGGAGCTCTCTGCGCGTGGGCTTCACGCGCCTCACACGCCTGCACGCGCCAGCCTGCAAATTTCGAATTTTCTGCCATTTTTCCAGCCAGCTTTCACTCTTCTCAGCTCTGACTGCATCCACAACCATCAAGGAACAACTAGGGGTAATTGTTACACTTATTTGGCTCATAGTTGTTAAGGTAAGGCATTCAAAACTCTCTTTGAAAACTTGTTGCTAATTAACTATATTGGTGGTAATATTGCAAGTGTGCTGAGCCCTCAACTCCTGTCCTTCTTACCTTATTTTCCATTCTTCAGTACTGTATTCCATCTTTGCTAATCATCTTCATACCCAAAAAAAAAAAAAAAAAAAAAAAATTTTTACAGTGATCAATAGCAGGCATTTTATTTTGTATCTAACCTCAATAGTGCAATTGCTTTCTTTTTGCATGACCATTCGTGACCTGTACGATAGCCAAAATTTCCTTGTTGATCAACTTCTTGAAATAAAGTTAACAATGGAACACAACCATCAGAATTTCCAAGATAGATTGGACAAGTTCGAAGAAAGATTTTTAGCTCGTGAAGAATTTGTGGATCAACGTTTTGAGGAACTTATGAGTGCCATTAAATTATTAGGAAGACAAATGAATGGGAAAAATACAGATGGCTTAGATGGGATATTAAGGGATCACTTTCCAATTAGGGAGGATGAAACTATGAGGGAAGAGAATTTATCAATTCATCACCCTCCTAGGATTTCACCAGTAGGGTCCAACAGAACCATTAGTCCTGACAATGGAAATGCTAAGAGAGTTCCTTATGTGCCTTCATCAAGACAACCTCAGTATAGGGAAGCTCGAAGGGATGAGCAAGAATTTAGGTGTCACTTTACTAGGCGTCATGAATTACCTAGTGATGATAGGCAAATCCACAATGACTTAGGTGATATCACAAGGAAGGTTAAGGTTGAGGCTCTCGAATTTGATGGGAAGTTAGATCCTAATGCTTTCTTAGATTGGTTAGCTAACATAGAAGATTACTTCGACTGGTATGACATGAATGATGTTCAAAGAGTCCGATTTGCCAAAATGAAACTTGTGGGATCCGCTAAAAGATATTGGCAAACTGTCCAAAGAAACCTAGAGCGCCAAGGGCAACCTCAAATGGAGATTTGGGCTGAGATGAAAATGAAATTGAAAGAAAAATATTTGCCCACATATTACAAGAGCCAATTAATGAATCAATTTCTCAACCTTAGGCAAACCTCTAGTGTTTCTGAATATATGGCCCGTTTTGATGAACTTGCTCTTAGGTGTGATTTGCAAGAAGAGCCATGGGTGGCAGTGACTCGATTCATTAATGGCCTCCGGTTGGATATCCAAAGGGAACTCAAAATTAATTTCCCTGAATCTCTTGAAGAAGCATTCCACAAGGCCCTTGAGGTAGAATCTTTGTCTAGATACTCATTTGCTAGGCGCTCTGCCTCTCAAGTAATTCGCAACCCCAACATTGTTGACCGCTCTATTGGAGCATCATCATCTAGAGCCCAATCCGTGTTACCTTCCAGTCAAGTGTCTGGCCCTAGAAACACCAGGAGCAATGAATCTATAGGATCTAGCTCGCGACCTAGCGGTCCTACCATTGAATGCTTTCATTGCCATTCTAAAGGACACATTGCATCGAGATGCCCACATCGCACCTTGACCATTGAACACCAGTCTGAAATTCTAGATGAGAATAAAGAAGCCGATGTAGTAATTGACCCCCTTGACTGCCCTTCTGATATTGAGGATGATACTATACTGAATTTGACTCAATGTTCTGAGCATCTTAGTGTTATGAGATGTATTCTTTCTGTTCCCCTCTCTAAGGATTCTTGGAAGAGAACTAGCATATTCCATACCTTTGTAAAATGTAGGGACAAAGTGTGCAAGTTAGTTATCGATGGGGGCAGCACCAGAAACGTAGTCTCTCACATAGGGGTATCCAGACTTGGCTTAAAGCAGAACCGCATCCAGAACCTTTTCGGGTAGCTTGGGTAGATAAAACCTCTTTACCCGTTACCCAGCAATGTCGTGTTCCCCTTCAATTTGGAGAATACCAAGAGGAAATTATCTGTGATGTCCTCCCGATGGACGTTGCCCATATCTTACTTGGGAGACCATGATGTCATTAACTATGGTAAAGAGAACACTTATGTGTTCAAACATGAGGGAAAGAACATTTGGTTGCGTCCTGCGAAACCCGACAGTGAGACTAAAGCAACAATCGAGTCAAAGAAAAAGGAATCTAAAGGTCACAACATTCACTTGTTAAGTCACAAGCAGTTTGAGAAAGAAGGTAAAGAAGTTGATGTCATGCTTGCCTTAGTTCCTAAAGCATCAATTGGTGTCACTTCTGAAAACACTTTTCAGGTGCCTGATGAGATTTCTAAACTGTTAGAAGAGTTTCATGACATTGCTCCAAATGAGCTTCCTACGGAACTACCACCAATGAGGGACATCCAACATGCCATCGACTTGATCCCTGGATCTCAACTCCCCAATCTTCCCCACTATAGGTTGAACCCTAAAGATAGGGAAGAATTGAATAGGCAAGTGAATGGGTTACTTGAAAAGGGCTATATCCAACATAGTCTTAGCCCATGTGCAGTTCCTGCCCTCTTAACTCCCAAAAAGGATGGAACCTGGAGAATGTGTGTGGATAGTCGAGCGATTAACAAAATCACTGTCAAATATAGATTCCCAATTCCTAGGCTGGAGGACATGCTTGATTTAGTGGCTGGTTCAAGTTGGTTTTCAAAGATTGACCTCCGTAGTGGCTATCACCAGATTAGAATTAGACCAGGGGATGAGTGGAAGACTGCTTTTAAGACCCAAGACGGGTTATACGAATGGTTAGTCATGCCCTTTGGTCTCTCTAATGCTCCTAGCACCTTCATGAGAGTCATGACCCATATTTTCAAATCTTACCTAGGAAAATTCTTGGTAGTTTACTTCGATGACATTTTGATTTATAGCAAGTCTAGGGAGGAACATGTAAATCATCTCCACATAGTTTTTCTCACTCTTCGTCAAGAGAAGTTCTACATTAACCTCCCAAAGTGTTCTTTCTTACAAACTCAAGTTGTTTTCCTAGGATTCATAGTGTCTGAACATGGTCTAGCTGCTGATCCTGAAAAAGTCAAGGCTATTAAACAGTGGCCTGAACCTACCACGATCACTGACGTCCGTAGCTTTCATGGTCTAGCCTCGTTCTATAGGCGTTTCATTAGAGAGTTTAGTACCATCATGGCCCCTATTACAGACTGCCTCAAAAGAGACAAATTTTGTTGGACCCCAACAGCTGCTCAAGCCTTTGCCACCATTAAACACAAGCTGTCTGAAGCTCCTGTTTTAGCTTTACCTGATTTTAAGAAGCCTTTTGAAGTTTCCTGTGATGCATCTGGAGTGGGAATTGGGGGAGTTCTTAGTCAAGAAGGTCATCCTGTAGCCTTCTTTAGTGAAAAACTCAATGAGGCCAAGCAAAAATACTCCACCTATGACAAAGAGTTCTACGCCATTGTTAGAACTCTTAAACATTGGCAGTTCTATCTTCTTCCCCAAGAATTCATTCTATACTCTGATCACCAAGCTCTTAAGTTTATTCATTCACAAAGGAATCTGAATTCTAGGCATGCAGAATGGGTTGAATTTCTTCAGAGGTTCACTTTTGTGATCAAACATCGATCTAGTGTTGAAAATAAGGCCACTGACGCATTAAGTCGAATGTCCACTATCTTACATTCCTTGAGTGTCAGCGTTACAGGATTTGATAGGTTGAAGGAGGAATACACCAATTGTCCTGACTTTGGGATTATCTTTCAAGAAGTTAATAATGGGAATCGTCATACCTACGAAGATTTCCTGATCAAGGATGGTTACCTCTTTCGTGGGCCTAAGCTGTGCATCCCTCGTACATCTTTAAGGGATTTTCTTGTTTGGGAGTTACATGCCGGAGGGTTAGCTGGCCATTTTGGTAAGGCTAAGACTATAGCTTTGGTTGAGGATAGATTTTACTGGCCCTCCCTGAAACGTGATGTTGCTCGAATTCTATCTCAATGTAGAACATGCCTCACCTCCAAGGCGAAGAAGCAAAACACTGGCTTCTATACTCCCTTACCCATACCTCATGCACCTTGGAAAGATCTCAGTATGGACTTTGTATTGGGACTACCTAGGACTGCCCGGGGACATGATTCTATTTTTGTTGTCGTTGATAGGTTTTCTAAGATGGTTCATTTCATCCCCTGTAGCAAAACCACGGATGCTTCCCATTTGGCTAAATTATTCTTCCGTGAGGTAGTACGTTTGCATGGCTTACCCTCTACCATTGTGTTTGATAGGGATGTTAAATTTGTTAGCTATTTTTGGAAAACCCTTTGGAAGCTCTTTGGCACCCATTTGAAATTCTCTTCAGCATTCCATCCTCAGACAGATGGGCAAACTGAGGTTACAAATCGTAGCCTTGGCGACTTGCTTCGAAGCTTAGTGGGAGATAAACCGGGAAATTGGGACTTGATTTTACCAATAGCTGAGTTTGCCTATAATAATTCGGTGAACAGGTCCACAGGCAAGAGCCCTTTTGAGATTGTCCAAGGTTATACCCCTCGCCAACCCATTGACCTGTTGCCCATTCCTCTCACTACCCGTACCTCTGATTCAGCAGAATCCTTTGCCCAACACATTCGTGACTTGCATGCTGAGGTTAGACGCAAACTCACATTAAGTAATGAACAATATAAATTGTCTGCTAATGTTCACCGTCGATACCAAAACTTTAATGAAGGTGATTATGTCATGGCCCGTATTCGACCTGAATGTTATCCTAAACATTCCTTCAAAAAGTTACATGCCCGTGCTACTGGGCCTTTCCGCATAATTAAGAAACTTGGACCTAATGCATACTTGCTTGAATTGCCACCTCATATAGCCATTAGTCCTGTTTTCAATGTGGAGGATTTGTTTCCTTATCGAGGCACCTTTGAGCCTCCCCCTTTATTTTCTGATGGCATTGCAGGTACTCAACCTCCTCAAAGTCCAGCGCCCGTCTTACCTTCCATGCCTCCATCTACTAAAGTCATTGATGCAGTTCTCGACGACCAAGTTGTTTTCTCCTCACACGGTCCCCTTCACCGCTATCTCGTACGATGGAAAGGCCGTTCTAATTTGGATGCTACTTGGATCACCGAGGACGAGTTTCTATGCCTAGATCCTGATCTGTTACAATCTTACCAGAATTCTCACTCTCCTGAGGAGAGTTCTCTCCACCCCGGGGGAAATGATGAAAAACCATGGGAGACCTACTCTAGCAGAAATAAAAGTCATAGAAACTAGTATTTTATTTTATTGTATTTTGTTTTATGTATGTTGTATTTATTTTCTTGAAGCTAGCCTATGTCTAGAGCCACCCTATGCCTATGGCCACCCTATGCCTAGGGCCACCTTATGCCTAAGGCCACCCTATGCCTAGGGCCACCCTATGTATAGGGCCAACTCATGTTGTAATATTTCAACTCATGCATTTATTTCCCTTTTGACTACTTTGCATGCTCAACTACTTGCATTAAATGCTCTTGTACCTAGACTCCCTATATAAAGGGGTCTCTCATGTATTGCAAGGCAGATTTGGATTGAATGTATTGAATCAAATATTTCTCTATCTTTCCCCTCTCTGCATCTCCCTCCTTTCTCTCTAATTCTCCCTCATTTCTTGCTGTTCTCCCTTCTCCCTCTTTTTGTTCTACATCACTTTCTTCCATCCTTCCTTTTGTCTGGCCTAAAACTTCAAGTTGGACTTTTCAACTACCATCGCATTTCAAAACTTGAGGACAAGTTTTCTCCAACCAAGGGAGAATGATGGAGAATGAGAAAAGAGTAATTAAGATGATATTGTCAAATAATGGAAAACCAGTGAAGAACTATTCTGGAAATGATGGAAAACCACCATTAAAAACCTATACTAGGCATAATAAAGTTCTAAGGACTAGATGTTGAATATTGCTATTGTATTTGGCATTTAGCAACCTATGCATCTTAGCCTACAATTTGACATATTGCTATTTAGCTGCATGTGCATTTATTGTCTTAGCCTACAATCTTTTAGTTTATGCATTTAATGAATTTAGTTAGAGTTTTATTTCTTTTGTTGTGGAGACCCTCTATAAAACGGTCCTTACCGTATGTTGTAATCAGACTTGAATGAATTGAGGCATAAGAATTCTATTTCTCCTTCATTTCTCTCTATATCTCCCTCCTTTCTTGCTATTCTCCCTCCTCACTCTCTGTTCTACATCATATATATATATATATATCCAGAAGGTTCCATAGTCACATATATAAATACTCATGGATTGGCATGCACTAATTTTTTCAAAACTTTTAAAAATAAATTGTAATTTTAAAATTATAAAAAAGTAGTGATAAGCTATTTAACATTCCACTCTCCAACTTGCATTTTATTTTTTCTAATATTACATTATATTATATTTTATTTTATTATGAATATATATTTTAATTTATAGTTTTAAGAACCAATGATCAGAAAGCCCTAAAAACCATCAGTAATAGTACATGTAACTAGATTTGTAGGCTTTGCACAAAACAAAGCAGACACACAATTCAATATATATAATGGAGAGAGAAAAAACCTCAAGCCGGCGGACTTGCCCAACATCACCATTAAAACCTGATTGTAAAACCAATGGCTCTTCATGATCAACAGCAGCGCTTGGCCGTTGAATGGTTACATCAGGATCTAAAAGGGCATTGAGAATGTGAATGAGACAGCAAAATATCCCAGAGTCCAGCAGAGATAGCTTGTCCATAGGCTGCCAAAACAGTATACATACAATAATTGCTTAATGCTCATGAGGAAAAAATAATAATATTCCATGATACAGAAAAGTGGAATTATATGGAACTATGCACACAAGCAGTGTTGTCAAAATCAATAGTCGGATAGTAGAATCGTAGGATTCTACGATCTTATGCTAAAAGACGATCCCATTCTCACTTGGGATCATTTTTGTCATGGGATCAAGATTTTGCACATAGAATCGTAGGATTGTAGGATTCTACAAATCCTACCAATTTTTTTTATTTTTTTAAATTTTTTATTATCATTTATGTGTTTGTAAATCATTTGTGTTTTTTAAATTTTTTTAAAATTTCTAACTTTTTTTATTTATCATTTGTGTTTTTTCATTTTTTTTTAAATTTTTTTTATTAATGAAGATGTAGAATTAGATAATTCTGATGATAATAATGATATAGATAGTGATAAAAATGAGGATTGATATATATTTTATTTATGTTTGGTTTTATATGGTTTATGTATTTAATATTTTAATGATTTTTTATCGATATTTGATACTTTGATTATCTGTCTATGACTATGACACATTGATATTTGAGCTTGTTTTTATTAAAATATAATTAGATTTTGATAGTTTTGTATTATATACAAAGTTTATATCATTATTATATTTTATTATATATTTTACATATTTTTTAATATATTTGATAGAATCTTACGATCCCGATTCAATCCTGCCTGTATATTTTCCAATCATATATAGAATCTCGATCTTGATAACCTTGCACACAAGAAATGATTGGTGCTCATGGTAAAAGAATAATCATATTCCATGATACAAAAAAAGTGGAATTATACACACAAGAACTGCTTCATGCTCATGCTAAAAATAATTTTCGTGATACAGAATAGTGACATTATACAAACATGATAAGTTTCAAATTATAGTTGAATAGAGAACCCAAGCACTCACCATAATACACAATAATCAAATCCTTGACTTTTTTTTTTATGTGATTATGATGGGCCTACGGTTACCCAAACTTACCAACGAAAGCACAAGAACAAGAAAGGAGAGGAAAAGGCTGGGCCTAGCAGTAATAGTGGCCCAAAGGTGGACTCTAAGCAAGACAAGGGAGCAGGGGTAGAAATGGGAAAGGGTTCTGACACTATAGTGGAGGCAAGGGAGGGCTCAACAGACTGATATACGTGGATCTATCATGAGGAAAAGGATGGAGAGCATTCTGAATTGAAGGGAGAGAACCCAACTGTTAGTAGAGTTTGTATAGTTATTATATAGTTAATTGTATAGTTGACTTATCCTTTATTTATGACACAATCATAGCATGAATATGTAGGCTAATTATTAGGGATTTGTTTGATAGCATAATCTTAGGGATTCTATTTTATTTCCCTTTTAGAGTCTATGTAATGTGTATATATACCTATGAAGATCAATAGAATAGGTATCAGAAAGTTTTCCTCTATCTGTTTTGTGTTTCATTACATGGTATCAGAGACTGGTTCTGGCTCTTAGAGTTGATCCTTGGTATGAAAAGGGTCAGTGTGTGAGTTCAGAGTTGATCCTTGGCATGGGTTAGTTTAAGTGTCACTTGGTCACTCAGGAAAGTGACTGTTATGTCTCACCGCCAATCTAGGAAACAGCAGCTCGTAGCGTTCAGGCCATCCCTGAAGACAGGCGGCGCTTTCACGACACGAGTGAGGCTCACGCGCCACTTGAAGATTTGCCAGAATTCTCACGCGCCGGCGTATGCGTTGACAGTTGTGGCGCTGCTTGGGGTTCTCGGCATCGAATCCTCAGTGCCTATCTATTCCTAGCGTCATTTTGGCCAAACGAAGTCATTTGGATTTCAAGTCTTCTTACTGTAGCCTCGTGTTCTCTATTTCTCATTATTCCCAGTGGAACCTCTGGTGTTTTTGGCCCTTTTCCAACGTGAATCCCATGGTGTGGTCACTGTTTCCCAAAGTTTGAATTTTTTGTTTGGGTTTGGTCTTCACTACAGCCCATGTTCAATAGAGGACAATGAGTCTTCTGAGTTGGTGGTTGATAAGCAATTGAACCCCAACTAATTTGATCTTGCAGCTTCACTATGGTAGATTGTCCATTCGGGTGTCTTTGGATATTCGGTCTACTTCTTCCGATGGATTCACATTACTTTGCATTGCGTTTGGTTGCTTGTATATTTTGTTGAAAATGACAAACACTAAAACTCATGTTGCTGGATTAATTCCCACATTGTCAAAGATAACCAAGCAAGGTAAAACATTTCTTATCTCCTCTTCAAACAAATGGGTCATTGATTCTAGTGCCACAAATTATATGATAGGTAATCCCAATATTTTCTCAAGTTTCAAGTCACATAAATCTTCATCTCCCATTACCATAGCAGATGGGTCTACCTATAAAGTTGAAGGTTTAAGGACCACTACACCCACTTCTTCTATTACCTTGTCATCGGTTTTAAGTTTACCCAATCTTTCCTTCAATTTGATTTCTCAGAGGAAACACCATTTTTCTCTGTACCTTTTCCATTCCCAAGTCAGGGGAAGGACGACAAAGAATGGTTGATCTATAAATCCACACCTTCTAGTATCTCTGTCAAACAACCAGAGGAGGTTCCAACTACTATACAGCCACCCATTGTTCAAGTTTACTCCAAGAGACAAGCAACTAATGATACACCGGCTTCTTCATGTCCTCAAGCAACCAGTGATACATGTCCTGTACCAGCTTCTTTGTTATAAGATCCTCCACCAAGTGATCATAATATACTAATTGCCCTTCATAAAGGTAAACATCAGTGTATCCTTCCCAAAACTACTTGTCCCATTGCTAATTTTGTTTCATATGATCATTTATCTCCTGCATCTAGCTTTTTTATTGCTTCTTTAGCCTCTATTTCACTTCCTAAAACTGTTAAAGAAGCCTTGGCTCATCCTATTGGTATGCCACTATGCTTGAGGAGATAAAGGCCCTCAATGATAATCATATATGGGACCTAGTTGAATTACCCAAAGACAAGAAAGCTGTGGGATGCAAGTGGGTCTTTGCAGTCAAGTTTAATACAGATGGCTCGATAACTCAACTCAAAGCCAGATTAGTGGCTAAAGGGTATGCCCAGACGTATAGAGTAGATTATTCTGACACTTTCTCACCTGTGGCCAAACTCAGCTCAATCCGATTGTTCGTTTCTATAGCGGCCTCTCAAAATTGGCCTTTGTATCAGCTAGACATCAAGAATGCCTTCCTACATGGTGATCTCTTGGAAGAGGTGTATATGGAGCAACTACCTGGTTTTGTTGCTTAGGGAGAGTATAGAAAAGTTTGTCATCTAAAGAAATCTTTGTATGAATTAAAGCAAAGTCCTCGTGCTTGGTTTGGCAAGTTCAATATGGTGGGTCAAGAATTCAGATTACAGAAGAGTAAATGTGATCACTCAGTGTTCTACAATCAGTAGCTGGCATTATCCTCCTTGTGGTCTATGTTGATTCCTCTTTCTGTTCTGTGTTTCATTACACTAGCCTTTCGAAAGCTAGGCAAATTATCTTGTGTGTTATGTTTCTGTTATCTTGTAGTGTGGTTATTCTCCATTTCCTTTGTTGTTCTACTCTGTGGTATTTTTTTTATTGTTATTCATTGAGAGTTGTGCAGCTGCTATTTCCAGTAACACTATTGGATAATTTTCTTGTCCATTGAGTCTAAGAGTTGGGTCCTATCAGAATGGTATCAAAGCAATGACGAGAGGGAATGGTCAGTACCCAGACAGAATCAAGAATTGAAGCTATAATGGAAAGCGTGGAGCAAGATGTAGCAAATATTAAGCAATGGGCGGTAGAGATTAAGGAGGCTATGGAAGAAATGAGAACTTCTCGACATGTGGAGGAACATAATCGAAGTGTGTAGGAGAACCAAACCCATGAACTCAGAAGGGAAAAAGAGGGTGGAAAATGTGCAACAAAACCAGGAAGGGGTGGCAGAACAGGATCCTAACAAATACAGAAAGTTGGAATTGTCATTGTTTAACGAAGAAAACCCTACGAGATGGATATTCAAAGCTAAACATTATTTTTTTATTAACCACATCCCAGAAGGCGAGAAGATGGAGGCCGTGGCGGTCTGTATAGAAGGGACGACACTTAGCTGGATTCAGTGGTTGGAGACATGCAAGCCGCTTCAGTCATGGTCTGAGTTCAAGCAAAATTACTCAAGCGCTTTCATCCATCTCAACAAGGAGGAAATTACAAACGTTTTATGGCTTTGAAGCAAGTAGGCACGATGGCTAAATACAGGGAACAGCTTAAGGTGGTGTCAGCCACCTTGAAGGAAGCTTCAAACGATCTGCTAGTGGGAGCCTTCACCAACAAGCTGAAGGATGAGGTGAGAGCAGAGGTAAGGATGCTGGGAGCCCAATCCTTATTAGGCCTAACGGATCTGGCCCAAAGGTGGAGGATAGAAAAACTCTGCTAAAGAAACAAAAATAGGCTCAGGAAAAGGCCCTAAAGTTTGTTATTGGATCAAAATGGAGTAGGTTATCCAAACCCACCATGAACCAAGCATCAAACTTCCTGGACCAAGTCAAAACCATCCATCCACCATATTACTCATCGTATGCGAGTGAGATTGATTCGAAACCAGTGGGGGATAATAAGTCGCACGCGTCTTGCAGTGCAAGTTCAGCGACAATGGAGACAGGGAAGAAAGACACAACTCCGGTACTAGTTCGAAGTGATTATTGAGGCAGAGGTAGCTCGAAAGAGGCAACTCGGCCTTTGCTTCAAGCGTGACAAGAAGTACGACCCCAATCACAGGTGCAAGAATAAACAATTGAGCATTCTTATATTATCAAAGGTAGAAGAGACAAAGGCAAGTGAAGACGAAGGAGAAAGGGGCAAACCTGAAGAAGGAAAAGGTGAACCAGTAGTGCCCGAAGAGACAATGGCCCTGTCGATGAATTCAGTTGTAGGGCTCATAGAAGGGAAGACAATGAAATTAATGAGGACTATCCGTGGCAAAGAGGTTCAGGTGCTAATTGATAGTGGCGCGTCCCATAATTTCATCTCTAGCCAAGTGGTGAATGAGTTGAAGATACCCACTATAAACCGGAGATTCATCATTACAGTAGAGGATGTGTATCGGGTACAAAGAAGAGAAATATGCCAAGGGGTGGAGCTTGAACTGCAAGGAGCTCACATCAAATAGAATTTTTAAGTGTTCAATTTGGGAGGAGAAGATTTGGTCTTAGGGGTAGAGTGGTTGGAGTCATCAGGTGATGTTAAGGTTAATTGGAAACAATTAACAATGAAATACAAGAATGGGCAAACTGCAGTATGTTTGAAGGAGATCTGGCACTGACAAACACAATTGTATCCCTTAAGAGCATATTGAATTCAATGAAAAAGGGAAAACAGGGTTCTTGGTGGAATTTGGTCTACAAACCCAATCAGATGACGGAGTTAGTAATGAGTCAATACCCTCTTAGAAGAGTATACAGTGGTTTGTGAAGAACCTGAGGAATTACCCCCTGTTAGGGAGAGCGAACATGCCATAGTCATCAAGCAAGGGGAGAATCCACCTAACAATCAAAAGACAGAGATTGAGAAGCTTGTGAATGAGATGCTAGTGACAGGGATACTAAGACTGAGTAGAACTATTAGTAAAGAAGAAGGACGAGGTTGGCGTAATGGTGTCCAATAACTTTCCAATACCAACCATTGATGAGTTATTAGATGAGTTGGGAGAAGCCACAATGTTTTCCAAATTGGACTTGGAAGTCCGGGTACCACTAAATTTGTATTAAGTAGGGAGATGAGGCCAAGACAGCTTTCAGGACACATGAGGGACACTACAAATTTTTGGTAATGCCCTTTGGGTTAACCAACGCCCCCTCCACCTTCCAGGCCTAGATGAACACGATATTTAAGTCATATCTAAGAAAGTTCATACTGGTTTTCTTCGATGACATCCTAATTTACAGCCTGGATCTTTCATCACATATGGGGCATTTGAAAGTGGCCTTGGAAGTGTTAGGCCAAAACAAGATGGTTGTTAATAAGAAAAAGTGCCTCTTTGCAAAGGCACAACTCGTGTACCTTGGGCACATCATATCCGCAAGGGAAGTACAAGCTAACCAGGCAAAGATTGAAAGTATCCCAGTGGCCGGTGCCAAAGGACTTGAAATCAATTAGAGGATTTTTGGGTTTGATAGGGTATTACCGGAAATTCGTAAAGAACTATGGGCAGATTGCAGCACCTCTTACTGATCTGCTCAAGAAGGATGCCTTCAAGTAGGGAGAGAAGGATAAGCAGGCCTTTGAAACTGTAAGTGAGAACAATCTGATAATGCAATATTCTGATTTATTACTCTAAGCAAACAAGTATTTATAGGCTAGGTTACACAAGTATTAACCCTCAATCTCTCCTGAAATCACTCCACCGAATGCCTAAGTCAGTCCTCAAGAAAACCAAATCAAATTGTTCAGGCTATACACATGCTAAGTTCAGACTCTACTTTGACATATATACAGGCTATATTTTGACATATACAGGCTATACTTTGACACTCCCCCTTAAGCTGGTGCATAGATGTTAATCATGCCCAGCTTGTTACATAAATAATTAATCCGAGTCCCATTTAAAGACTTTGTAAATAAGTCAGCAAGTTGCTCTCTTGTCTTCACATATCCAGTAGTGATTAAGTTCTCTTCAATCTTTTTACGAACAAAATGACAATCAACCTCAATGTGTTTAGTTCTTTCATGGTAAACTGGATTTGAAGCAATATGGCGAGCAGCTTGATTATCACACCACACTTTTGCTGGCATTGAATACTTCACTCCAACCTCATCTAACAAGTGGTGTATCCACAAGATCTCACAAGTGGATTGTGCCATAGCTCTATATTCGGATTCAGCACTTGATCGAAATACAACACCTTGTTTCTTACTTTTCCATGATATTAAGTTTTCTCCAACAAAGACACAGAATCCAATGATGGATCGCCTGTCAATCTTGCAACCAGCCCAATCAGCATCTGCAAAGCATTCAATTCTGGTATGCCCATGGTTGCTGTACCATATACCAAGACCAGGAGCTCCTTTCAGATAGCGTAGGATTTGTTCTAGAGCCTCCCAATGTTTGACAGTAGGTGCAGACATGAATTGACTGACGACACTTATTGCAAAAGCAATGTCTAGTCGTGTTAGAGTAAGATAGTTCAATTTTCCAACTAATCTCCTATATTTTTCTGGATCATCGAAGAGATCCACATCATCTTTTGCAAGATGCGCATTTGGAATCATTGGGGAACTACAAGGTTTAGCAGCTAGCTTTCCAGTTTCTGCAAGCATGTCAAGAACATACTTCCTTTGGGACAGAAGTATTCCTTTCTTACTTCTTGTTACTTCAATTCCCAAGAAGTACTTTAGATGGTCCAGGTTTTTGTCTGAAACTTGGTATGCAAGAATGATTTGAGGGATGAAATTCCTACACAGTCATTCCCTGTAATGACAATATCATCAACATAAACAACAAGAAGAATGATACCATCCTTTGATTGCTTGTAGAATACAAAGTGATCACATTTACATTTCTTCAACCCAAACTCCTGAACTGCCATGCTGAACTTACCAAACCATGCTCGGGGACTTTGCTTTAAACCATACAATGATTTTTTTAAATGACAGACTTTCCCATACTCCCCCTGAGCAACAAATCCAAGTGGTTGCTCTATATATACTTCTTCGTGAAGGTCACCATGCAAGAAAGCATTTTTGATATCTAATTAATACAATGGCCAATTTTCGGATGCAGTGACAGAAATGAACAAACGGATTGAGGTAAGTTTGGCCACCGGAAAGAATGTATCAGAATAATCTACCCCATAAGTCTATGCATATCCTTTAGCTACTAATCTGGCTTTAAGTCGAGAAATGGAACCATCTGTATCAAATTTAATGGCAAAGACCCACTTGCATCCGACAGCTTTCTTTCCTGCAGGTAAGTTTACAAGGTCCCACGTTTGGTTGGCATCTAATGCTTCTATTTCTTCAAGCATAGCAGCACGCCATCCTGGATGGGCCAAGTCGTCCTGAACAGTTTTAGGAACAGAAACAAAGTCTAGAGAGGCAATCAAAGCACTAGAAGACGGTGATAAATGATTATAGGATATAAAATTAGCAATGGGATAATTGGGCTTAGGGAGGGTGCATTGACGTTTACCTTTGCAGAGAGCGATAGGTAGATCATGATCGTTTGGTGGAGGATCCAATGACGAAGTGGCTGGCACAGGACATGTACCACTAGTTGCTTGTCTCCGAGAATACACTTGAGTAATTGGTGGTCTTGCTGTAGCATGAAGGATACAGTGTCCGTCTGTTCTGCAGATGAGGACTCTTCAACTGGACTACCTTCATATGGACTAGTAGAGGCATTTGAGGATATGGTATTATAGATTAACCACTCTTCATCCTCCCCCTAACTTGGTGTTAAGGGTAGTGAGGAGAAGAAAGGTTGTTTCTCTAAGAAGACCACATCAGTTGAGACCAAATGTCTGTTTAGATCCAGAGAGTAGCACCGATAACCCTTCTGAAGACGAGAATATCCCAAGAATACACACTTCAAAGCTTTGGGATCAAGTTTAGTAATATGGGGCCTAACATCGCGAACATAACATGTACTTCCAAAGACCCGAGGTTCCACAGGAAACAATGGCTTATTGGAAAACAGAATACTGTAAGGTGCGACACCATCAAGGACTGCAGAAGGCATTCGATTGATTAAAAAAACTTGTTGTGGAAACAGCACTATCCCAGAATTGTTTGGGAACTTTCATATGAAACATTAAGGCACGGGCAGTCTCAAGAATATGCCTATTCTTTCTTTCAGCTACCCCATTTTGAGCGGGTGTATCAACACAGGAAGTCTGGTGAATTATCCCTTGTTGGGTTAAATAGTTTTGAAATGTTTCTGACATATATTCTTTAGCATTATCACTCCTTAAGATATGTACAGAAACATTAAACTGGGTCTTAATTTCAGCAGAAAAGGCAGAAAAATGAGAAAATACCTCAAAACGATTCTTCATAAAATAAATCCATGTCATTCGAGAAATATCATCCACAAATGTAACAAAATATCTAAAACCAAATTTAGACAATACAAGACATGGTCCCCAAATATCTAAATGTACTAATTCAAAGGCTGATACAGCCCGTTTATTTATTCTAGGACTTAACGTACCCCGATGATGTTTTGCAAAAATGACAAGATTCACATTCAATTGATGTTACATCATGATATTAAGGGCATAACTTCTTCAAGGTAGGCAGAGAAGGATGTCCTAACTGACAATGTGCTTCAAATGGAGAGGTGGCCCTAGCACAAGCAACTAACCAAGGTTCCCAAGTATCAAGGATGTAAAGACCATTAGATACATGTCTTTTACCAACAATCTGCTTCGTCATAAGTTCCTGAAAAAGACAGTGATCAGGAAAAAATGAGACACAACAATTTAGATCTTTGGTGAGTCGACTTACAGAAATTAGGTTAAAAGAAAGATTTGGTAGACTTAGAACAGATGAAAAAGTAATAGAAGAAGTGGGTTTAGCGGTCCCTAGACCCTTAATGTTATATGTAGACCCATCTGCTATGGTAACCGGGGATGGAGATTTGTGTGACTTGAAATTTGAAAGAGTATTGGGATTACCTGTCATATGATCTGTGGCACCAGAATCGATAACCCATTTGTTTGAAGAAAAGATAAGGCATGTTTTACCTTGTTCAGCAAGACTAGTGACTGAAGTAGACTCCTTCAAGAAAGCTTGATATTTAGCATATTCATCAGCTGAAATTGTAATACCCTTCTCAGAAGAACTAGAAACAGCAGCAACATTGGTGGTTTGAGACCTCTAGTTGCGGTTCTGAAATTTCTTACAATTACGCTTTGTATGGCAGGGCTCTTTACAGTAATAGCACAAAATATCACTAGTCTTTCCAGTGGCCGAAGTTTCTCCTCTGTTTAGCCTTCTTTCAACATCCCCTCCTCTGGTAATGAGGGCATTAGGTTGTTGAGTTGATGAAGTATTTTCTGTACGTAAGACCTTACTGAATACTTCCTGAAGTGAGGTAATTTCAGTATTGGCAAGAATCTGAGATTTGGCAGTCTCAAATTCTGAAGGAAGGCCTGCCAGAAAACTCATCATTGCCATTTGATCCCTCTGAGACTTTTGTACCTTGATATCAGTACTAAATGGTAAAAGCACATTCAATTCTTTATAGATTTTCTTGAATTCCATGAAGTAAGCTGTAAGTGACTTACCTTCTTTCTCAGTACGATAAACAGCTTTACAGACATCATATATACGAGATATATTTCCCTTACCAGAGTACAAGAACTCTAAGTATTCCATCAATTCCTTGACAAATTCACAGTGATTAATTAGCCCAATTACTTCACTATCAATTGAGTTCGTAATCTGTAAGAACAAACGAGCATCATCTCTAAGCCAAGTTTGTCTAGTTTCATCCGTAGGAGGTTCCTTTTCCAAGTGGTCATTTTTTTCAACACTTCGTAGATAAATTCTAATAGTTCTACTCCATTCTAAATAGTTAGACCCATTTAACTTATGCTCAGTTATTTTTGACATTGTGGGTACTAACTCATTAACAAAGGGCTTAGTATCTGACATTTTCCTTGTGATAAAGATAAAGAAATAATGTATGAATTAAGAAATTTCATATTATATAAACCTGAACCTGAATATTCACCAAACTGCCACTGAGAGTTGAAAATGTGAATATCCACTAAGCCAACTGATATTTCAAAATATATAATTCTGAAATTGATTAGCTTCCAGATTAAAACTCAGCACGCACAACTCCTGTGAATGATGCCCAGTACCTAAAAAGCTTCCAATGACGAAAATGCCGCCGGGGATAGACCAGAAATGACGATTCGACGCCGTCGAACCAGACGGCGACCGGAGATTCCGCCGCACGCGCCCTCACGCGCCGGTGCGTGAGAGACGATCCGAACTGTAGCGACAGCGCGTGAGCCTCACGCGTTTAGAGTTAGGTCGCCGGACTTCGGGTACTGGCCGAACTTGCCACTACGCACCTCCCTGGACCGGCGGTGTCGACTAACAGTCACTTCTAAGTGACCAACAAAGGACGTGACCTACACTAAAGAACCCAAAAAACCAAAAACCAAAAGGCTCTGATACCATGTAAGTGAGAACAATCTGATAATGCAATGTTCTGATTTATTACTCTAAGCAAACAAGTATTTATAGGCTAGGTTACACAAGTATTAACCTTCAATCTCTCCTGAAATCACTCCACCGAATGCCTAAGTCAGTCCTCAAGAAAACCAAGTCAAATTGTTCAGGCTATACACATGCTAAGTTAAGACTCTACTTTGACATATATACAGGCTATATTTTGACATATACAGGCTATACTTTGACAGAAACTTTGAAGAAAATAACAACTACAGTGCTAGTGCTCACTATGCCTGATTTCTTCAAGCCTTTTGAGGTTGAGGCTGATGCTTGTGGGGTCAGCGTGGGTGTTGTCCTAATGCAAGGCCAATTGCTTATTTTAGCCAAATGTTATCACAAAGGCAAGGATGAGTTCAATTTATGAAAAGGAACTCATGGCTTTGGTTTTTGCTATCAAGAGGTGGAGGCACTATTTAATGGGTCACCCGTTCATAATAAGAACTGATCAAAAGGCATTGAAGTTCTTATTAGAACAAAAGGTGATGGATTCTAATCAACAGAGGTGGGTATCAAAGTTAATGGGATTGAGGCTCAAAATCCATTACAAACCCGAATCGGAGAATTAAGCAACGGATGCTTTGTCAAGGCGGGGAGAACCATTAAAGTTGAAGGCATATTCGTTATGGCAATATCCAAACATGGAAGAATGGCATAAGGAGGTGCAAAACGATGAGAAATTGTCTTCTGTTTTGAGACAATTAATTGAAGGACAGCCCACGGTTGAGCACTACACAATGAGGAGAGGATGTTTACTATATACACGGAGGATAGCCTTGCCTAAGAAGTCCTTTCGCATACCCATTTAATGGCCGAATTTCATTCCTCACCATTGGGGGGTCATTCGGGGTATCTTCAAACCTACAAGCACTTAGCAAAACATGTGTATTGGGAAGGAATGAAAAAGGATGTGCAGGAGTTTGTGGCAAGATGTGAAGTGTGTCGACAGAATAAATACCAAGCTATGAGCCCCATGGGACTATTGTAGTCACTGCCCATTCCACATCAAGTCTAGATGGATATTAGCATGGACTTTATTATTGGGCTGCCAAAATCCCAAAGGTATGATACCATAATAGTTATGGTGGATAGACTGACAAAATATGCCCATTTTATGCTATTGTCTCACCCCAAAGAAGTGACTCGATTACATGGATTCCCTAAATCCATAGTGTCTGACCAAGATTGCGTTTTTATCAGCCAATTTTGGAGAGAATTATTCAAGTTGGCAGCTTGGGGTATCATCTGGAAACCAATGGGCAAACGGAGGTTGTCAATCGTAATTTGAAAACTTATCTCCGCTATTTTGCAGGGGACAAGCCTAAATAGTGACCAAAATGGATTCAATGGGCTAAATATTGGTTCAACACAACCTTCAAGCAGTCAGCGGGCATGACTCCTTTTAAAGCACTATACAGGATAGATCCTCCTACGCTGTTCAGATTTGAGGACACCCCTTCAGCAGTGGAAGAAGTGAAACAGCAAGTGTAGACCAGAAATCATATTTTAGATGAACTCAAGGAGCATTTGCAGAAGGCCTAAGAGTGAATGAGGACACAAGCAAACCAAGCTCGCAAGGAGGTGAGTTTCAAAGTGAGAGACTATGTTTATTTGAAGATCCAACCCTACAAACTCAAGGCCTTATCTAAAAAGGCAAATGAAAAGCTAAGTCCTAAATTTTATAGTCCCTATAAAATCACTACCAAGTATGGGGAAATGGCTTACAGATTGGAGTTGCCTCCTTCACTCGCAGCCACTCCGTCTTCCATGTTTCTCAACTTAAGAAGACCCTCCAACCAACAACAATAGCCTCTCCATTACCCGGCTACCTAACAGAGGAGTTAGAGCTGATGGTGCGCCCAAGGCAGTCAAGCAGGTTAGGTCAATGACTAGTGGAGAACAAGAAGTGTTGATTAAGTGGGTTGATCTTCCTGATTGTGATAGCACTTGGGAGAAAACTGATGTTATCAACGACCAATTTCCTGAATGTCACCTTGAGGACAAGATGAAGCTTGTAGGGGAAGGTATTGATGGGCCGGTTACCCAAACTTACCAACGAAAGCACAAGAACAAGAAAGGAGAGGAAAAGGCTGGGTCTAGTAGTAATAGTGGCCCAAAGGTGGACTTTAAGCAAGACAAGGGAGCAGGGGCAGAAATAGGAAGGTGTTCTGACACTATAGTGGAGGCAAGGTAGGGCACTACAGACTAATATATATGGGTTTGTCATGAGGGAAAGGATGGAGAGTATTCTGAATTGAAGGGAGAAAACCTAGCCTCTCGAAAGCTAAGCAAATTATCTTGTGTGCTGTGTGTTTCTGTTATCTTGTAGTGTGGTTATTTTCTATTTCCTTTGTTGTTCTACTCTATGGTGTTTGTTATTGTTATTCATTGTAAGCTGTGTAGCTGTCATTACCAGTAATACTATTGGACAATTTTCTTATCCATTGAGTCTAAGAGTTGGGTCCTATCAGATTAATACATCAGTTGAAAGCAGGAATTTTTGTACTTTGTAAAGAAAACCACTAATGAGTAAAGTAAGACAAAACATGATCACCAATATTGAATAGTGTTATCAATATCGCATGAATTGGACGATATGTATCCCAATTCGCAACAAAAACACAACTAAACGATACAGATCGCAAGTTGAATCTATTTTGAACCTGAATCACAGGGGAATCGTGATTTTCTGTGCTGAATTGCATGAATCGCAAATCCCATCTAAATCACACAATTCAGTTTCTGCGAGGGTTGAATTCCAGGTCATGTGACCGGATTTTGAAAATGGGACAGAAACGCAATGTTTTTGTACATTTTTTTTCTTAAAAGAGACAAAAAGCTCCCAAATTGAACCCTCACAAGAACCCAAGTGAAAGTCGCAAAAGACAACCCTAGGTTTGTACTTTTTTGGTCCCCACTCCCTCCTCCACTGTGCGTGTTTTTTATTCTGCCTCCGACACAGTGCTCCTTTTCAATTTCGGTCCCCTTTTGGTAGCCCCTTATACTTTCAATTCTAGTCCCCCTTTGGTGGCCCCTCCTCCAGTTGCTGTATTTCATTTTTTTTTATTGGGGAAACAAAGAAGCAAAAGGAGGTAGATATTACATGGAACAGTTGAGAGTGTTCCACCCAATAGGCTTTTAGTTAAGTGCAAGTACTATTCACATAGTTGTTGGGGTGATGTTGCAACGATGAAGCATCATCTTGCTGGGACAAAAGAGAATGTTAGTGCCTGTCCAACTGTCCTCGATAAAGTTAAAGAGATGTTTTTGAAGATGTTAGAAGACAAAGATAAAGCAAAAGAGGCAAATAGCGATCTTCTTTTTGTTTTTAATTTATGACTTGGATTTTGGATTATTTTGAAGTTCATATATGATATATTAGCTTATTGTTTTTTGCTTATGTCACTTATTTTTACTTTGAAATGTCATATTTTTATTGATCATGTATCTTACAATTCATAATAAAATTCAATTCACGATTCGGAATAGGTCTTCCGATTCACGATTCGAATCTCAATTCGATAACCATGATATTGAATGAAATAAGATTTCGATCAAAATAAAACAGATGTCACCCAGATGCCAATGCAACTATGTGATTTCTATATAGCCTTGCAAAAGCAAAGATTTCTATATAGCCTTGCAAAAGCAAAGATTTCTATATAGCCTTGCAAAAGCAACTTAGCTCAAAAAAGTTTAAAGTATACCCCAGATACAAGGATCTCCACTGCAGCTAACAAATTTGATCCAGAAGTGATGCCATCCTGCACAGAAATTTATCACTGTAAATTCAAAAGGCAGATAATCAGCACAGCAATAAAACACCTAGAAAGAAACATCTAAGACAAACCTTTGTGACTTTGGAAAAAAACTCAATAACTTGATCTACATCCAGAGATCTAGTTTTTCTGCTGATTTTTAACTTCTCTATATCTGTTACAAATGCTCTTCCAACAACAAAGGAGAATGTATGTATTTCAACTAACCTGTATATAACAACTCAACATTATTGAAAGTCAGTAGACAAACTCCAATCAGCAGGAGATTAACATATCAGAGCAAGAGTCAGGTGGCTGAGTAACTATACAGAAAGCAATCAAATTCACATTTTACATGCAGGATTTAAGGTGAGGAGCTGATAGGACCCAGATATAGAAATGGAATAAACACAGTAAAAATGAAGATTGATAGCTAAGGATTGTATTTAAATATATTGATAAATCACTACCAGTGGGTAAAGAAGACAACACTAATAATCACTCACACAACAGCACACTCACAGGAATTAAAAGATCTCTCACACAAGAACACAGTACCACAGAGAATGGATTAAAATGCAGTTACGCACAGAACAATAAAGGAAAACACAAGACACACAGCACACAAGATAATCCACCTAGCTTTCGAGAGGCTAGGTCCTCTCCCCTCACTTCCAAATTCCTTTCTCCCCCTTTTCACTCCTCACAGACCCACTTATATCAGCCTGTTGTGCCTCCTCTGCCTCCACTACTGTGTCAGAACTATTTCCCATTTCTGCCCTTGCTCTCTTGCCTTTCCTAGAGTACACTTTTGGGTCCATTTTGCTGCTGGGCCTAGCCCTTACCTCTCTCTAATTGTGTTTTCTTTTGTAAGGTGGGATACTCGCAGGCCCATCAGGAGCTAAATTAAGAAAATACAAAATACCAAATCAAGATGATTGGGGATTCAGAAATTATTTTAATAATGATTATCATCACAAAGCAAGTGTAGAAACACAGCATATGATCAATTGGAAATGGCAATAAATGTCATGTCAAGGATAGTTCAGCAATGTAACATGACAAAAGACAAAACTTTAGTGCCCATTTGGATGAGTATACAGGCTGCACAATGAATTTGACTGGTCAACATATAAAGAGGCAAAGCAGAAGGGGATGACAAGATTATCGTCATTTGAGTTCCTTTGGAACTGCAAACACTATAAGCAGGAAAGGTCTAGTCCTATAACCTATTTCAAGGGCATCAGGAAAAGAGATAGAGGCTGTATACAAAATCTCAAGTTCATTTTACAATATTGCACCTCAAATATTTAAGACAGAATGCCATAACTTCTTCATGTTCTTCAACAAAAGCAGTATCCGTAATCTCATAAAATGATATAAATCTTGCGAACCACAAAATGCAATAACCACTGCTTCAAAATTCATTAAATCACCCAAAATTCACTACTTATCATCTAGCCATTTAAGTTACAACAATATGAATATAGGCATTAAGCGATTTCACCTTCATCAATGTACACATCCAAGTACTGAAATAGAACAGGTAAGCACATGAACAGCATTAATTCACCATGCAGCATAGTAGCAGAACAATATGAGGACATATAACAACTTGCAACTAATGATTTTTATGCATGTTTGGACTACCATTCCACTAATCCAAACATAAATTTGCCAGGAGTAACTCAAAGTACTTCTGGTTGGGACATATGTCTGGTGCCAGAAGTATAATTCTGGTTGGGACATAAGTCTGGTGCCAGAAGTAACTCAACTTATATGCTATTACTCTGTTCTTGTACTATTCTCTCATCTTATCACTAAACTTTCTTTTTCTATCAAAAAAATTTGAGGATAAACAATTTCTCTTCAGCAAAACAAATTCAGGACATCATAGTGTTACCATTGTAAATTTAAAGCAACCCACAGTAATAAACATCTCATCACAACTATGCTGTTACAAATAAACTGAGGCATACAGCAATACAAAGACAGGAAAAGGTGTTTCTTTACATGGTAAATAACTGATCTACATTAGGGTGCTCCTTTACTAATCTACAAAATGCATCTACAGTCAGATCCAGGGCCGTTTCTTTTTCCTGCAAGGAAATCAAAAAGCATTAGCAACTAGCAACTCATACATAGTTTACAGTAATTAACCTTTTCAGGTGAATAGGAACAAAAAAACATTAGAGCAGTCAAGCAAATTGGCTAGCAAGAACCTTCTCAGAGTTGGATGACCTAAACTCTTCCCAGAATCTCTTGAAGTCCAATTCCAGTTCATTTTTGTCCCTGAATTCAAGCTTGTAAAGGTCATACTCACAAGTAACGTAATAACCAAAATATGTCATGCTATATCTTAAAAAAAAAAAAATCCTAAAGCAATAGAATAAAACAAGGCAAAGCCTGTCCTAAAATCCGATATTCATGCAATGAGAACTCAGCATTCAACATCAACTTACTCTGTAATGAAATTGATATGTTAAACTATTAATTGATGTAATTTCATTAATTTTAGACCATCCGATAATTATGCATATGCTAATTAATATATATATGACCATTTGGTAGTTGCAAATGAGCAGATAAGCCAACTGCTAACTGCCACAAAACAAAACAAAAAAACAAAAAACAAATTACAGCCATTCTATGCATAACTTGACTCACGCCCTTTATGAAACTGGAAGCCAACTGGATTTTGTAAGAACACTGACGAGGAAATGAAGTTAGTTCTACATTCCTTGACAAGACATTACGGAAAGCTGGTTTTTGAGTCAGATAAACATGGTGGCAATAGCATGCGCGTCTGAAATGCTATCAGACAGTACGACAATGACATGTTACATGATTGGATGACAAAATTATTTTAAAAAATAAATAAATAAAACACAGTAGATTAAAGATTTCATGAAGAACCAATGATACATGGTTTTCTCCCCGCTACATATCCCTTTCATAATAAACTAAACTAAACTTTTCGTCAGCTGAGGGAAATATGTGTTCGAAAACGTGAAAACGAATCGACTGATCTTGTGATTTACGTAAGTCTATTACCGTAGTGTGCGTGCGCCAGTGTTTATGTGCGTTCTTCTACGTTTCTAACTAGCACAGGCAAAAAGAAACATAAACAGGCAGTAGCAGTACCAACAAGGAGAGGAGAACAAGAAGGAGAAGCAAAGTCGCATATATCCTTTGTGCCAAAAGACCAAGTAAAGATGAAATGGACCAGGAGTAACACCAAACCACCTAGTTTTTTTTTTCTTTTATTCTTAAAGCAAATTATAGAAAACGAAATACTCAAAAGAACCCACTTGAACAACATTAAAGCCATTTTCATTCCTTAAACTTAATAAGAGAAGTCATTGTTGGGGGAAACAGAAAATTGCCAAACAATTAAAAAAGAAAGAAAGTAATGAACCTGGCAGAAGATGAGCCCAAGGTTTGCGAAGCTGAGGAAGCATTGCTGTCTCGAGAAGATGAGTACGAAGATGATGAAGCAAAAGCAGTAGGAGCAGATGGTGATGGTTGAGTGAGACCAACCTTCTCTTTGAAGTCAGTAAGCAATGTTACCCATTTCATCGTTTTCACTGTCGATCTTCGAAACGTATGCAAACCTCTCTCATCCAATTAACATTCACCGGGTCTAATCCCTCCCAAAATAATCGAAAATAACCTCCGTCCTCCGCCTAATCTCTCAGCTCCCGGTTTCCCCCACCTCAACGGAGGGGGAAATTTCAAAGATAAGAAATAGTTTATTTAAAAAAAAAAAAAACTAAAGCTGCAAATGTAAGCAAGTGGGGCGATCGAAAATAGGCTAAAATTAAGAGAGCAGCAAGATCCACCAAATTCTAATTCGTCTTTTAAAATTTCCAATTTACTTATTGTTTAATGCGTGTCAGAGATCTGTGTTCCGCTTCCTGCTTCTCTTGATTCTCTGTTTTCCACTTTTCCTAAATTTGAACTCTTATCAAAATTCGCATTTCTCTAATTCCTCGGAAGATGCTTCGCTGTTCGCGGCCCTAAAAAATAGGGAGAGCAAACGAATTGACACGAATGGTTTACTGCTGTTATGGAAGTCTTGAGAGTTGAAATAATGCCAAATTAGATCGAGAAAAAGAAAAGAAAATGTATGAGGGAGGAAAATTCTCTCTCTTTCCGTTTAGGATGGCCACTCCGCGCCCTGTTTGTCTCTTCGCTGAATATCCTGCTACTTCCCTGCCACTCTCTCCCTCGCTATATGTACTCCCAATCAGTTTTCTCGCATCGCGACCACGTCAGCGTGGGTCCACGCCTTCGATGTCTCCACGTGGAGCACCCTCACTGTAGCACTATTCAATTCTCAAGACTGCAGACGGGGATCTTTTGTAAGTTGCAATACATCTAGTTTTGATCTGTAAATGGGACCAATGGATTGGAGATTTCATTTTACATTACCTAACTCGAGTGTCTTCCTTCAAGGGATAGATTTGCACTGTTAAATGATTATCAAGCAATTTAAATTAAATTTTATTTTTTAAAATATACATAATTAATTTTTTAAAAATAAAAAATAAAAAATTAAACTTATTAAAAATTAATTATATAATTTAAAAAATATAAAATTAATCTAAACTATTAAATATTTTTGAGAAAACTTTTTTCAAAATTACTTGAGGAAATCCTGACTCCTAATTCGATGACAAGGCCTGTGAATTGTCATGGATTTTAGCAAGATGCACTTTATAGAATATTTTACATAATTATGCTTTTCGTCTTTTTCGTTTGAATTGATTTGAATTTGATGGGACGCCGGATTGAGCCATCTAATCACCGATTATTTCTAAATCCCCTCGGTTTCTTTCTCTTAGGCCAGTAACAATTGCAATTAATGAGTCGTTGGGTAAACATATTTACTAGTCTATCTAGTTTTAATATAATTGACAATATATATATTTTAATGGTATCTTTTAATAAATAAGTAGATTAAAAAAAAACTCATCCTCCCTTGCTACGTGCCATGCACTCCCTTCCCGTTATCACAATAATTTGCGTAATCAATTTGTTATGAATTGACCAAAGTCGCCAAACTAATTACAATATATATAAAATTAATATGTTTAGTATGAATAAAGAGAAATGATATGAAAATTAAAATAAAATTTAATTTTTTTTAAAAAAGTAAAATTTAGTATTTTTTAAAAAGACTAATTTAAATATTTTTTATTATCTTTTTTATTACATCACATCAATTAAATGAATCAAACATAATATATATATATATATATATAAAATTTAATTTTTTTTAAAAAAATAAAATTTAGTATTTTTTAAAAAGACTAATTTAAATATTTTTTATTATCTTTTTTATTACATCACATCAATTAAATGAATCAAACATAATATATATATATATATATATATATATATATCAATTTGTGGCTCCCGATTTTGAATCTGAATCTTTTCAAAGATATTTAGATAGAGTCTTTTCAAATATTATATCTAGATTGTTAGATGAAATTATCTAATAGTTTAGATTAATTTTATTTTTTAAAAAAAATTACATAATTAATTTTTAATAAATTCAATCTTGTATTTTTTATTTTTAAAAAATTAATCATTTAATTTAAATATATATATATATATAATTAATCTAAACCGTTAAATGATTTTATCTAACAGTTTAAATTTAATCTTTAAGAGAATTTTCTTTAATGACCTTTGAATAGATCCAAACTCTCCGATTTCAACAGTCTTCTTCATTTTTTTGCTCTGATTCTGTGTAATCAATATAATAATTGTAATAATAAAATAACAACCAAAATTAATTTGCAATATTAATATTTCTGCCACAACTCTTTTAGAACCAATAATACATGGATATTTATTTATTTTCTAGTCATTTGGTTTAAAATCAATTTGAGCTACAAAAATATAAAATTTGTCTAATATTACTTATTTTCATTCATAATATTCAAACTCAAATTTTATTTAAAAAATAACAGCAATTTCAAACTATTATTATCAACGTTAATAATATATCCTTCACATTTCCTTATACTCAAATGTTGAGATATGCATGTTCGACTGAATCAACTCGTACCCGCAAGATTCGAGTGATCATGTTGATTTATTTACTTTGATGATCATTTGACAAGGTGAATTGACATGATTAGGCATACATTTATACAGTGCTTTAAGTAGTCTCATTATTGTTCACACCTAAATATCACTTTATTCCATGCTTTTCTTAACCCCTTTTTTTTTCCACAAATCCCGTCAAGAAATTTAGAAATAAAACTGCTGCGTGTATATCAAACATCTTCATAAAATAACTTAGTCCTGTTAAGAAGGCAATATTGAGGTTGGTTAGAGGCTGACGTATGACCTAATGTACGGTAAATTAAATACAGAAAGAAGTCACCCTTTTCTATGGCCGTATGACTACAATTGTAGAATTAAATTAACAAATGAACCTAAATTTGTTGCTCTGTGCTAAAGCAACTACGAATATTAAGAGTTAGGTAAGAATGAGACGCGTATTTTATTTGCAAACATATGCTTGTAAAGTGAAACCCAAAACTTTCGACGCAATTCGATAGACACTAGCAAGTCTAAAATTTGGGGTTGTTGGGGATGTTGGGAAGGAGTTACTTATATTAGTCTCTTCTGTTTTGTTTATAAAAACTATCAAAACCAATGTTTAGAATTTTATACTCTTGTGGACCATCAGAAATAATAGTGCTCATTTTAATGACATATTTCGTGTAATTGCCATATAACAAAGGCATAAATTATGCAGTTTGGAAAGTGATATCTTGCTCTCTCTGTCTCTCTCTCTTTGATATTGATTTCTTTTATATTTTTATTTTTTTCTTCTCACAAGTATTTTTCACTTATAATAATTATGCTCGAAATACTATTAAATATTAATACCTATCCAGAGAGATATTCAAATATAAATTTACTATCTTGTAAAACTTAATTTCTTTTGCTAAACTAAATTCTTGTTAGTTTTATATTTTTACTTTTAATTTAAATACAATATTAATAAGTTTATAAAAATTTTAACCTCTAAAGAAGTGTAGAATTTAAAATGATAAAATATTAGAAACATTCAATATCTTTAAAAGTTTAACTTTTTATAGACTAATCCATACAAAATATGATAAGACACGATTTATGCTTTAATAAAACTTTCCCCACTTAATGTTTTAGGTGAGGGTGGGGAAGGATAGTTTTAAAAGCTATAATCAAAGCTCAAAAGTAAACAAATAGTATTTAATGGACTTCTTGTCCTTTTTATGTGGATTGAATTCTACATTCTTAAAACAGAGTAAATATTAGCATTGTTTTTCTTATAATTTAAGTAAAAAATTACGCGTGTGATTGTTGCATTTTCTTAGTTTGGGATTTTTTGTTTTATCATGATCAAGTAATTAAATGCTGAAAGTCCGTGAGAATTGAAATATCTTCTTTTTTTGGCGGTAGGAATATATAAAATGGTCTGTTATTTTCTTCCCTGTCGCATGGATTTGAAAATGAAAAATTGAAAGCCACATACAACAATCGCAATCTTAGATATTAAGTGTTAAGATCCCATTGTTTACTTCTAACATTCTTCGGGTCCTCATTCCTTAGTTACCAAGTTGCTCTCTTCCCAATTTGCATTTGGGGTGTGTGGGGACTGTTGGGTTAAATATATTTAAAGCTCATTTGTATTTTTTATAATGTCTCCCCTTTAGTTTGAGGTCATTTTATCTATCTTAAGCTCATATATAAACATTCATTCTATTTGGCCGACTTCATTTTAAATTCATGCTTTCTTTGAATATCTTAATACATTTCTCTACTTTTAAGGAAATCTACATTTATTCTATATGCAAAGAGCATTTATTAGCAGGAGACAAAAAATGAGTTGTCAATGCCTAAGAAACTTCACTTGTATTTATTAAGCACATTTTTCACTTCTGACACTAACTTTTCTCTTTTTCTCTATATGCTGAGCATTTATAATAGAAAGAAGAAGATGTGTTAGAGCATTAATGTTTATATCTGTTGGTCATCACAACATTATTAATGAGTCAATTTTCAGAAAGCAAAAAGAAAGTGTGTCAGGACTTAAATTATTTCAACTATTCTTTTTGTCAACTCTTTCCTTCTTTATGTTTTCTCTGCGCTACTCCTTTAGTAAAGAACATTTATGGAAGAGAGATAAGCCAGCATCAATATTTTTGAATATTCAATTAAAGAGTATTGTGTTACAACAACTTTCTTCCTCTTTCTTTGAAGTTATGCATTAATGGAGGACATAGGATGAGATAGAGCATTTAAGTATTTATCCATTGGGAATCATATCAGCAGAAGACAAAAAGAGCATATGTCAGGAGAATTAAATGTTGAACATTTAATGAAAAAATAAAATGGTGAGTCATAAGTATTTAAATTCCTATCTGTTAAGAATCTTCAATAGAAACAACTAGTTATTTTCTTCATCTATTTAAGCACTAAAGCACCTCCATGAAATTAAGAATGAACTGCAAAAAAGAAAGTTTTGTGGAGAGAACATTCTCAACCATATATGATATTCATTTTCTATTATATGCCCTGTGTGAGTTTGTATCATTTGTTGGATGGTTGAAAAAGGTTTATTCTCTTAATTTAATTTTTGTATTTGTGTTTAAGGTTTTAGATTAGCTTAAGGTGTTGTAAAAGTGTGGTTGTTGAGTCTTGAGTGAAAGGTTATAGTTGTTTGTCTGAGTGTATAAAGTAAAAATCTAGGGTGATTGTTACTAAAAGAAAAATCTAGGAGTAGTCAAGGGTTTTCCTTGTAATACTCAAATTCTTAAAGGTTATTGAAATCTCTTTGTCTTTGTGCATTAGGAGGATAACGTAAGATTCAAGTGATTATAATCTAAACCCTTTTTAAATTTTGTGTGTTTATTTCTTTTTCTTTATTCATTTTTTTTAAAAATACTGATTTTTTATATTTTACATCATTCTGAACTGAAATTTTATTTTTAGAACGAAAAATAAAACATTTCAAAATACACAATTCAACTCATTATTGTGTATATCTACACTAATAGGTAAAAATTAGAATCAAACAAGGCAAATAATAAATCTTGTAAGGAAATTTAAAAAGATAGATTGTAGTTTAGTTGTGTTCGATTTGATTTTTTTTTATATTGATATTCTATAATTTAAAAATTGGCATTCTAATATCCTTTAGTTTTACCTGTTGATGTTGGTACTTTGTGATTTTACTTCATTAATTTTTAGTCAGACATGCAAATTATATGATCCCCATTGTTAATAATATATTAGTAACCAGTACAAATTACAGAACATTAGGAGCATACATTTGTAACTGCATAAATAAAATATAATTGGCTTTAATTCAATGTGCAATATCTAGGTTACCAAATTTTCGTTTAAAGTTATTTTTTTTGGATGATCTGTTTAATCGGCTAATCAAAGAATTAAAACTAGATAAATCATAGAATTATTAATAGATTGCCTCTTTATATTAATACGAATTAAATAATGTTTAAATAGAACTAATACTTATAGGTTTGCATCTGATCGATTCTAAGTATAATTCAATAATTTTTTCCCGCAAATATTAAACTAACCTCTTATACTTAGTTGAAGTATAAAAAAATCAATAGACGAGGATGACCTTTGCTTTGCATCAAAGAATTTGACCAAACAACAGAGAAAGAAAAAGGAAAAGCGATCAATGAAAAGCAATAAGGTAATTGGTGGGATCCACGCGCTGACAAGGAAAAGCGCGTGAATTTGGGCCCCAACCCCCTCATTATTCATTTGATTGTTGAAACTTTCAAACTGGAAAATCGCGGGAGTCGCGGAGTGCGGAAGGGCTGCTTTTTCGATCATAATCTATACGCTTTATTTCTTAACAAAGGCACAGCTTTTCTAATAATCGCCGACTTATTCAGCTTTCGCCACATTGTCAAAAGGCTTTTTCTAGTCTTCATTTCCACCCTAATTTGCTCTCGCTTTTCTATATTTTTTTAAAGAGTAAATTTGTTGATTCATTAGTCATTGATTGTCATAATGTCATTGATATATGCTCTATAGAATAAATAATCAAGAGTCTAAAAATTTCAAATACTGAATTACACAATTCTGGAATTCGTGGGTTCAACAGTTAAAACATATATTTTAAATATTTATACAATTCAAAAACTAAATAATTAAAAGCATATTTTTTAAAAAAATTAAAAAGTACGTTTTAAAATTCTCAAACGTCATTTTCTTATTTCTTTAATTTATGAATCAATATATAGGCTCGGAATATTGTTTAAAGAATATTAATCTTCAGTGAAAAGTTTCAAGACAAATTAAATAAAGCGTTTCAGATATATCAAAACCCTATTTACAAAGCAATTAGAATTTTTTTTTTCATTTTTCCATATCATGTCAAACAATTTTTTATTTTGTCCTTTTTCCTTCTTTTTTTCTTTTCATTTTTCTTTTTGTTTCTATTCTTACTCTGTACTGTGAATCAAACAAACTGTTCTAATTTGCAACTTACATTTTATCAAAAAGCTTACTATTTAAGAATGTTCTTAATATTGTATTTCCTCACCCCCCTTTTTTTCCTTTGGATATGTCCATATTTGTATTTAATTCATTTATTCTAATACCTATAGAGAATAAGAATATCCTAAATAGTTTAATGGATATCAAATAATTAAGTAATAAATAAAATTATAATATATTTTTGGAAAAAATACACTTTACCCCCATGAAATTTATTCTATGTGCAAAAAACTCCCCATGAAGTTTAAAACTAAATAAAAGACCTCTATGAACTTTCATATTGTGCTAAAAATCACTTGTCAATTAGTTGACCGTTAGTCAACTGACGATCAATACTGACATAGACACTGAAACGTCACGTTCATGTGCTACATCAGCCCTCAGAAAATAGCTCTTCACCATCTATCCACTAGTGCACATTCAACATATATTTGTGAAATTTAGTATATATAGAAACCTCTGTTATTATATTCAAAATTAAAAACAATATACACCAATTATTATATCTTATAATAAAAAAATATGCTATAATTTTACATAACTCATTTTAAATTATATAAAAATTAAAAAATTTAATAACAAATCTTATAATATAAATTTAATTATTATTTATACTTAATAAAAATAAAATTTATATTAAAAAATAATTACAAAAATATACTATGCATATGAAAATTATTTTTTCATATAAGATTTGAAAATCATATTTTTTAATAATAATTAATTTTTAATATAATTTAAAATGATTTGACATTATAATATAAAATTTTAATATAGGATTTGATATTATAAAATTTAATTATTACTAAAAATTATAATATCAAATCTTATATTAAAAAATAATTTTAATATACAAAGTATATTTTTATAAT
Source organism: Biancaea sappan (assembly GCA_037074585.1). Lineage (NCBI taxonomy): Eukaryota > Viridiplantae > Streptophyta > Magnoliopsida > Fabales > Fabaceae > Biancaea > Biancaea sappan. The sequence continues at coordinate 46,029,090 of CM073496.1, read as the reverse complement.
TAGTTTACTTAATAAAAATAAAATTTATATTATAATATTTGTTATTAAAATTTTTTAATTTTTATATAATTTAAAATGAGTTATGTAAAATAATAGTATATTTCTTATTATAAAATTTGTTATTGTTTTATAAGATATAATAATTGGTGTATATTGTTTTGAATTTTGAATACAATAACAGAGGTTCCTATATATATATATATATATATATATATATATATTAAATTTCACAAATATGTGTTAGTTGCTAGATGGTGAAAAACTTTATTTTTTTTATCTAAGCCCAAGATCGAATCCTGCTATGTATGGGGTACTTTGATTTTTCTTCAAAACTAAACATATGTCACGTGTTGCAATTTTATTGGATACAGTGATTGAGTAGAAAAAGGTTGATATGGCACATGAATCATCTATTGACATGGCATTTCAGTATCCATGTTAGCAATGACTGTCAGTTGACTAACAGTTAACTAACCAACAGATGATTTTTGGTACAATATGAAAGTTTATAGGGCTCTTTTACTTAGTTTTAAACTTTGTAGAGATTTTTTACATATAGAGCAAACTTCATTGGAGTAAAGTGCATTTTTTCCTATATTTTTTTAATTCAAATAAATATATTCCAAAATATTACAACTAATATAAACATATTTTGAAAAAGAATAAAATAAAAATCAAATAAAAATATTAAATTTATTTTTTTAATTCTTTTCAATTCAAATATACCATAAAATTGTTAGAATAAACTTGAAGACAAAAAGACATCCGGATATGTACATACTGAATTTTTTTAAGGTTTGCAAGAAGGGGTTCTCTTGTTCTAGTGCTTTTACCTAATAAGCAGAGATATATAGGTGAGTGGTTGTTAGGGCGAAAAATATACAAGAAGAGGAGTTGAAATTATGTAATTTAATTGCTTTCTTTTAAAGTGAAATTTTGATTTAGGAAGATGAATTTTGTAAAAACAATGAGTTCAATAAAACAAAGAGTAAAAAGAAGAGGATCAACACAAGAAATTTAAATAGGTTTAGATCTTAACCATTTGGATTTTACGTCCTTCTACTTATGCACAAGGCAAAGGAGATTTCTATAAATCTTGATAAGCAAACAAAGATTTACAAGGGAATCACTCAAGGACAAGCCTCCTAGACTTAAACATATTCAAACCAGAAACACTTATACCAAGGAAATAATTGCAACATTTCACACAAAGCTCAACAAATAAGCTTTTACAACCCTTTAAGTGAATCTAAAACCTTAAACATCAATACAAGAATCAATCTAAGAAAAGGAACTCTTTCAACCATCCAACATAATAAATACATGCTCACACAGAGCACATAACAGAAAATGAAGAGTAGAAGTTGGTTGGGGATGTTCTCTTAATAATAACTCTCTTGATCCTTCGTTCATAATGTAAGAGGAGCCACATCACCTCTTAAATAAAAGAGATAATGAAGATACTTTTTGTGACACAAAGCCCTTAACGGCTAATCCATTAAATGCAAAGGCAAGCTTAATCTCTCTTCCATAAATGATCTTTGCTTAAGAGGTGGCACAGAGGAAGCATGAAGAAGGAAAGAGTTGACAAAAAGGACATGTGAGGAGATAATATTAGTGCTGACACACTTTCTTTTTGCCTCCTGAGGTATTGACCCTTGAGCAATGTTGTGTTGACCAACGGATATAAACATTAATGCTCTAAAACATCTTATTTCCTCCATTAATGCTCAGCTTAGAGAATGAAGGAAAAAGTTAGCTTGGAGAGAGCAAAATATATTCCACAAGTATAGGTGCAACTCCCCAGGTCTTGGTAGCTCACTTTTTACCTCTTGTTCCATTGACTAGCAGATAAAGCTCTTTGCTCCTAGGACAAAAACAACAGAGAAAGATATTTAGAGGGACAAGTGCAACACATGCTATCATGGAGATAAAACTAATTGAGCCAAGATAATGATTAGATTTAGGCCCATCAAGCAAATGGGTTACATTATCAAAACTGGTGGGCTTGGATAAAATATGTTTGCTGCAACATTCTCCCCATTTTTGATAATGGCAACCATTTGTAGGAATAGTTATAAAATAGTGATTAAGAGAAATTTAAAGAATTTCCCTGAAACTTAGCCCCCCCTTAGATCATATTGCCTCTTAAGGACATGCTTCCTTTATAAGATAGAACAGGAACATCAAGGAACAATTTCCTATAGAACTCTTGAAATGATACTTTACCAAGGCAAACACATATATACAATGTACAAATAAAGATAGCAAGCATCCATAGCATTCATCCCAATACATAAATTCTCCCCCTTTGGCATTATTAAAAAGACATGGGAACAATCATAAAAGACCATCACAAAAACATAGTAGCATTTATAGAATGTCCAAAGAGAAAATAAAATCATCACAAAAATATAGTCCTAAAGTATAATAAGAGGAGTAGATTGAAAAGATCGATGAGGGTGAGTAGACAGGCGTTGTGCATGATAAAAAGTCTCATGAATCTTGTCCTTGATGGCTGACCTAAGAGAAGTGAGAAGACGAGCTTCAGCTTCGCTAAGAAGTTACTGAAACATCTCTCTGATGAGTGGATGAGAGGAAAGTGGGCTTGTATGTTCTTCTAGCTTAGAGAACTTAGGATTAAGATTATCCTCTTCTTCAAGCTCTAAGGACATTGCTCGAATAAGCTAAACAAGGCTTGCAATCTTAGGAGGTACATCCCTAGTTTCTCATTCTTCTTCAAAAAATTTGAGATCCACTACTTGTTTATGTCTTTTGGTACAATCTAAGTCCTCTTTGAAGCTCCGCTCTAAACTAGTCTCCTCAATGATGGACAAATGTTGGGATTTACACGAAGGATAAGTATTCTTCCTGGTGGCCTGAGACTTAACTTTTTTAGGTTTTATTGTGACATCAGGAATATCCTCATCTCTTTTTAGCCAAGTTCCCTTGATCTTCTTAATTCCCATGAACTTAAGAACCTTCTTGTCAAAATTTGCCCTAGTATATGTTCTTTCTCCTTCTAAACCAGAAAGATCAACACTATGAGCGAGGGTTAGCTTGGTGATTAACATGCCGTATGGGAACTCATAGAAGAATTAGACAATCAATGTGTTACAGTACGTGTGCAGCACCCAATTTAGATTTCAAAATGTGAGACACATTACGCCAATGTAAGGTAAGTAGATATATAAGATAAGCACACATAAATGCAAGAAAGCATGCATGTGATTGCAAAATCATAAGCACTATATTTTAGGAACATAGATATGTTGTTTAGGAAGATTTGAGCAAGATAGGTTCAAGAACATTGAACATGTTAAGGATTAAGCATTCCTAATTCCTTATGAATAGCATAAAGTTATCTTCAGACCGTGGTTTTATGAATATATTAGCTAATTGGTTTGCTGTAGAGACAAATTCTAACACTTGATGTCCTTCATGGTCTCGCAAGAAGAGATGTTAGATTCTGATTTGATTTTGACATGCTAAAGAGGATTTTTGGAAATGTTTACAAAGATATGATCAAAATTTAGCTCATAATCTTGTAATTGCTATTTTGTTAATAGAATTTGCACACAAAAACTTCTCGCAGCAACATATTGTATTTCAAAAGCATTTATTATACCAAGATTATAGCTCTAAGATTGATAAGTCCTACTTTTGCCTTTTTTTGGTTAGTTTTGCTACTACAAAAGTCAGCATCTGAGAGCACAAATAAATTACAGATATTTTTCCTAGATACCAATATTGTCACGACCCGTTTTCTGAGCACATGACCGGCACAATGATGAATCTCTCATCACTGTAAGCCTTCCGATAAATATATCAAATTTTCTTATCTGAGAATCATAGAGATGATTTGCATGTAATAATAGATTATCAATTTAAAATACATTATTATACTGACATACAAGTCAAATGTCGAATCCTTGACCTAGATGTCCTAGACGATTACAGAGCAACATAATCTACAACAATAGAGGGGCTTACCCGATAGCGGGAGGGTCCAAAGTGATATACTCTTCTAGCGGATATTCTTCATTGGCAACCTGATCTGAACAAAAAGGTTATACAAACAATGTGAGCTTTTAAACTCAATGAGCGAATCGGCCTCGCGTTAATAAAATTCAAATACATCACCAGTCATGCAAGCATATCCAAAGGCTCATACTCAATAGACAGAAGATAAAAATTCATCCAATTCAACAAACGTTACTAGTACTCGTCAATGGCAATATATCCCGGAGAGCGCACACAGGCCGGCTCACCAATTATGTATATTTTCGCCATGACACACAACATCATCCTCTTACATACAAGAAGATAAAAATTCATCCAATTCAACAAACGTTACTAGTACTCGTCAATGGCAATATATCCCGGAGAGCGCACACAGGCCGGCTCACCAATTATGTATATTTCCGCCATGACGTACAACCTCATCCTCTTATTGAGCTATATCCCTACTGAGGGAATCGTTGTCTCCACACTCATTGGTCAAGACACCCTGTCAACCGAGTTTTCCGCCTTGCTGTGAGAGGGGGTACTGTCCCGCTCAATCACAATCAATAGCATTTCATATCATAATCAGAAGCTCAATATAATATTCATCCATATAACAGGTATAGTATATAACTATATTATAGATTTATAAACCACATATCAAGATAACAATTAATCCGTTTTTGAAAACATTCAAACTTCACATCATCATAAGATACTTATTTCATTTTATCCATACTTATGGATTAATTATCTCATTTAGATTCGTCATTCTAAATCCAATTTCCCCCTATGAATCTTGGGAGTGTCCTACGACATACTTTTTATCACCAGTAATGCTAAAATTCTATTAAAACGGGGTCGTTTCACTCACCTGGATTCCGTACGAGTATCACTTCTCTAAGTCGTTACAGACAAGAGTGCTCAGGTAAATTTCGGTGTTCTGCTACGGAGATTTTCATGAAAGATTAGAGAAAATATGTTAGGATTGTTTTCATATAGATACTGTTCATACGTATGGTTACTATTTATACGTACGGTTACTATTTATACCAGAAATAGAGAATACAATCTGTAAAAGAGTACACCAGGTAAGTTCCCAGGAAAGAGTGAAGGGTCACACTGGACATACTTAAAAACCAAGTCTTTCCTTAGCTAGAACTTTCCTAGACATGTATTCTTCACAGTTTACATTCTATTTCGGTAATCAGAGAATCAAAATAACATATAAATAGCTAATGACAGTTTTTCTAATGTGGAAGATCAGCCAAGGCCGCAACCACAGAGCATACTTAAGAAAATAACTTCTAAAATTTGAAAGACATAGAAAGGGCATAGTATCCTTACCTAAGCTGAAAAGGAAAGGCCCAAAATTTCAGAGGCCTAGCATTGAAGTAAGAGAAACTTAAGGAGAGAAGAAGAGAAGTTGAAGGTGTGAGTTTAGAAGTGAAATGAAAGCGCCTATTTATAGAAAAATTCAAGGGTACTATTTGATACTATGCGTTAATAAAATATTCAATTTACTATTCATGAAAATGACATTTCTAATAATGCAGTTACTGTGCACCTCACGCGTACGATGGAAAATTTTTCTGTTATTACTATTGAAAACTTAAAAGGAAAACTATCCTTTCACCTTAAACCTTTAAGTTTCTTTTCAATTCAGTCCTTTCACTTTAGTCCATGAGGGTATTTTTACACATAAAACGTCATTTTCTCCTACGAACTTCTTTCTAGTTTTCTCTTATGACCAAACCACATCTAGTACTTGACATTTCGATTGTATAAATGAACAGTATCGTATACGTAAATAGTATTATACGGGTGAATAGTACCATATGCTGAAATAGTAACAGTAGTTTGTAAACAAATATTTATATTTTATTTTTCTTGGGTATTACACCATGGACCTAGATTTTGTGTGTAATATCCCAAGAATTTATATGACTATTTAAAGTCTAATTTGAAGTTTAGTGAAAAATTTAATTACGTGAAAAATTTGCTTTTTGAATTAGTGAAGAAAATGAGGGAATAGAAATTTTAATTTTTAATTTAGGAAATTTTTACAAATTCTCAAGGACTAAAGTGAAAAGAAAAGAAAGTATAGAGGACTTTTGAGAAATGACCAAATAGGAACCCGAGAAGAAGAATAGAGCTTATGGGAATGAATTATGAGTCCGGTACCGAAAGGATGATAGATTTGGGGTTAAAGTGGAGTTTGAGATATTGAGAGGGACTAAAGTGAAATAAGGAAATCTGTGGGGCACCTAGGATTTAGAAACACCTGAGGTGAGATTTTATGAATATTCGGTCATAACTTCTTCATCCGAACTCCGTTTTGGGCAAACTTTATATCGTTGGAAAGCTCTTTAAGTCTAGTTTCCAATGGTATAATTTTCATTTGAATATTCATTACCGGTTAGGAGTTATGACTTAAGATGTGAGTAAAGGTTGAGAGTAGTGGTAGAAAATTTCTCTATTTCGTAACCCTGATGGTTTTTGTCTGTTTACAATAGGAATGGTCAAAGTGCAAAGTGGGAGTGCCGAGAGTGTGAAATCCAGGTGAGTGGGTTAATATTTGCTATGATTAAATATCTGTTATTGACTTTTTGCATCATAGTGGAAATATGTTGTATATCCAAGTTTGAAGAAGATGATGTGGAACGATGAGGCATAAACAATTGTGGAACGTGTCTGGTAATGTATATAATTATATTTTCTTATTTTCCCATGAATGGAGGTTATATGATGGATTGTGAATGGTATGTGAATTGAGTTGAATAATTGTTCTATATTATGGGTTATGTTGTATACATGCTATGTTGCTGGAACCATATTGATTATGTTGTGACTTGAATTGTAAATGACTGAGTTGTGTATGTGGCTCAAGATTATGATTGAAGATGTTTTTATATGTGATTGTGATTGTGTTTGACTGGAAAGGAAAGGCATGGTGGTGCACCCCATGGAGAAATTTATGTGAAGTTATAAGGGTGGAGATTATAAACGGAGCGATAAGGGTGGATGCGGCGGGGGCCGCGGGCAACGATCCAGAGGTATTCTGGACGACCCGGTTGGTACGGGAAATGTGTGTGAAATTGATTTCACCGATTGCTGTTGTGAATTTTGAATTATGTTGAAATGTATTTGATTTACTTGGATATTGTTGTGAGGTATTATGAATAATATTATATTATATGATGATCGATTTACGTATGATTGCTGCATGTTATCATTATGATGCATGATATTTTTTTATCATAGTGTTGTGTTATCTACTCACTAGGCACGTGGTTTGCTCATACCCCTCTTATTGATATTTTTTTTTCAGAGTTGACAGCTGAAGGTAAATATCAGAATAAGGAATTATGGATCCTTAGTCCATGATTTCCTTTTCATTTGTTCAGGATAAAGGTATAATAGATAAGTCTTATTCTAAGTTGTATAAATCTAGAAATCTCTGTAATCGGGTAGGTTCATTCAGTGATGTAATGTGAGTAATTGTAGTATGTATAGAGAACTCGTTTTAGTTGCATGAAAAAGAATTGTATGATTTTTAAGAGAAAGATAGGCTTACGGAGGTGAAATGAAATTCACTTTCCGTGCCGGTCACGTGCTCAAATTTTGGGACGTGACATTGTGTTTCCTTTAGATATTTAAATAGTTAGAGGCATGAAGTTTACACTTGCCCCTAAATTGCATAATGCATATCCAGAAAAGCTTTGCCAATCTCACAAGGAATTGTAAACCTCCTTGAATCTTGCTTCTTTAAAGGTAGCTTCTTTTGCAATATTGCTAAACATTTTTTTGTCAGTGATACATTCTCAAACTCCTTGAACTTCTTCTTTGTAGAAAGCATATCCTTCATAAATTTAGCATAACTCGACATTTGCTCTAACACTTCGGCAAACGAAATATTAATGTGCAATTTTTAAAAATATCAAGGAATTTCTTATATTGTACATTTGGATTCTGCTTTTTAAACCGCATTAAATAAGGGATTGGCAAAATGAATTTAGGAGGCACCTTTGTCTTCAGCCTCCTTGAGCTTTCACTTCAACTTTCTTTCTTGTGCCTAATGAGTCTTTGGGTAGTATTTTTTCTACTTTTGAGACCTCTTCTTTGTTCGCCTTAGAGTACAAGGTTCCAGATAGTTGTTTGCCACTTAATACAATAATGGCTTTGTACTCTTCCTTTCCTTCCCTCCATAGGTTAGGAATAGTGTCACTTAAGAAGTTACTGTAAGGCTTATTATTCAATGCAATTGCCAGCTGACCCATTTGAGTCTCCAAATTTCTAATGGCAACATTTTGATTTTGAATAAGAGACGTTTAACTTTGGATAACTGCATCATTCTTAGCCACGTACTACATAAACATTTTTTCAAATGAGGGTTTCTTTTCTAATGGAGGAGGTTACTGGTGGTTGAAGCCTAATGGATGAGATGGCCTACCAAAAGATGACGAAGATGTGGGGTTCAAACAATGATTGTTACTCCATGAAAGGTTTGGGTGGTTCCTCGCCCCTAGATTGTATGTATTGGAATAGGAGTTGTTTTGACTTCTTTGGGTGTTACCCATGTAGTTCAGCTGTTCTACATTGACTAAGTCATCACAACACCGGTTGACATGGGCACCACCACAGAAGTCACACTTAAGATTTAATGACGAAACCATCTTTATTTGGGCAAGTTCACTATGTTTAGAAATAAGTGAATCCACTTTATTGGTCAGTGCCTCATTTTGAGCTAGAAGGAGATTTAATGTGTCCAATTCCAACATTCCCTTTTTAGCAGTTCTTCGATGGTAGGTGGAAGTGTTCTAACTTGTCCTCATCAGCTCTATCAGTTCCTATGCTTGCCTTGGTCTCTTTGCTAATAAAGATCCTCCAGCCGCAACATCGACTTAATCTCTTGTAATAGGAGCCAACCCCAAATGAAAGGTATACACTTACTACCACTCTGGAATTTGGTGATGTGGACACTTTACTTCTCCCATGCTTCAAGTAGGCTTTCTTTGTCATTTTGACAAAATCAATTTATCTCACTTTTCAACTTAGCTAATTTGGATAGGGGGAAGAATTTATCAAAAACTTCTTCTATTAATCAGCACAAGTGGTAATACTTCCTTGTAGTTGTGTAGTCAACCAACTCTTTGCTTTGTCCCTCAAGGAGAATGGAAATAAATGAAGCCGAATTGCATCATTAGAGACTCCATTGAATTTAATAGTGTCATACACATCAATGAAGTTTGTGATGTGTGTGTTAGGGTCTTTTAGTGCTCCTCCTCCAAATTGATTATGCTGGACCACATTTAATAGTGAAGCTTTAATCTCGAAATTATTGGCTTGAAGAGGTGGCTTCATAATACTTGAAGTATACCCAATATCGTTAGGTGATACAAAGTCCCAAATGGATCTTTGATCTTTTTTCCTGGAGCATTCCCATTGCCTCCATTATCTTGACCACTCCATTATTCAAATCAACATTCTCCATAGTGCTTTCTTGAACAAATTGTACCACTAATTCTTTCCTCCTCAACTAGGCCTCTTTTCTTTTCTTATTTACTAACTTTTGATCTTAAGCTTGTATAGAAGTTTAGATGAATCATCAACACCTCACATGCACAGTAAAAACACCAATCAACAGTGACAAAAAGAAAACAAAATAGCAACTCGAAAAGAATAAATGACTAATATAAAAAAATTAAAATAAAAAAAAGAACTAAAAAATAAAGTGTCTAATCTAGCACCTTTCAATTTCTTTGAATATTAGCAAAAACCATTATTTCCTGGCAACGATGCCAAAAACTTGTTGGCGATTTGGCAAGTATACTAATTGCACAAGTAATATAGTGAAAAATTGAGTAAAAGTATCGTTCCTATGATGAATAACTTGCTAAGTACCTGAAAAATTAAAATGTATTAGTTGGACAAATCGGATTGGATTAAAGATAACTCTAAAAATAAGAATTGAGAATTTGAATAAGAATAGAAATCAAACACACAAGCAGAAAATTATCAAATTAAGATAATCAAAATGGAACCTAGGGTTGCTAATCACTCTGTTTCCTCCTCGAATATGCTAACTTTCTCTTCCCTAACTACAAGCTAATTTAAGGATCCTATTATGCTTAAATAAATTCTCCCGAATCTCAGCTAAGCTTTCCTAAAAAAACACAATCCCTTATGCTAGTTAGGTTGATTACTGATCAAATCCTATTATCAATTAATTGAGGTTAATTACTATATTCCTATGTAATTAACAAACCCCTTTCCAAATTTTAGGATTGAAGACTCACTTGTCTTACACACGGTCTACTCACTTCCTTTGCCAAAGTTCAAATCAAGCACTAAGCAATACCATAAATTGATCAAAGATACGGAAAGCAAAATAGAAACAAATGGGAAAACATGTATTTCATTGATAAAAAACAAAGTTACAAAGAGAGTTCATCATCTTATTAAAAAAAAAAAGAGTTCATACCAAACCTAGATAAGAAAACTAGCCACTCATGGTTGTAAAATAGCAAAAGAGATTAAAAGAAGAGAAATAAAGCATGATTCCAAGATGGTGATGGTGAAAAATGACTCAAATCATACTTTGAGGTCAAGTTTCTTTGCTCCTTGGTCAATAACGGCACCCCTTTCTATCATCAACTCATAATGTCTTCAAAAGTTAAAAAAAAAAACTATTTATACTTAGGTATTTTCGAACTGACACTGTTCATCTATGTTGTAATGGAGAAATTCTTGCTTTTAGTAGAAAACTCTGTAGTAAATTTGCTTTTTGCAATAGAAACTTCCTTTTTTACTCTACCTTTCTTTTCGCCTTTTTCTCCCTCTAGCTCAACCTTACAAAAACATACCAAAAACAAAAGCAAATCAAATCAATCAAGTCCAAATGCTAAAAATTTAGAAATTAAAGCGAAGGAATTGAAAAAGAAACAAATAAGACATTATTGCTAAAAAGGCAACAAAAACTCAATCAAGCAATCATGAATTATGAGCAAAAAGGATCCTAATTTAGTAAAATTAGGAAATTAACATAGGGCCCCAGCATTGAGCGCTTCTTCCTCTGCCTCGTTGGCACTGAACACCCACAACCAGTGCTCAGTGTTGGCCTAGCTAGCGCTAAGCATCCGTCAATGACGCTTAACACTAGCCTTCTTGAGGCCAACGTACGCTATTATGTAGGGCTAGCATTGAGTGTCTGTCGGTGGCATTCAATGCTGGCCTGGTAGATAGTATTGTGCACTTTGTAAAACTTCTGGTTTTTCTGAAATTTAAGCAACTATACATAATCACACACAAAGGGAATTCCATAGGAGTACATACCTGGATTCCATGCAATCTCTAACTATATATTTCATATGCACAGAAGGACGAAAAAGAGAACTTACCCGAATTTCTCGCAGTTCCTCACAATTAAAGTGCAATACTTAAACTTCGAGAGAACATTTATGCATTCCATCAATTCATCCATAAAGCTTGAATTACACAAGCATCATGTTTCAAAGCCAATAACAATCAAATAAATCAAATTCCATAAAATGTCCAAATTACTTTCAAATATTTGGTTAAATTAACTAAATACAATATCAAACAAACAACACCATGACATGGGACTCACCCAACAACGAAAATGGTTTATGGTAACTACTCCTCTAGCGGAAAGTCTTTGTTCACTACCTGATCTGAAAAAAGAAAATCAACAAATATGAGATAGGAATCTCAGTAAGTGAGTCAATTCCCGCCTTAATAAAATCCAAATATATTAAGATTAATAAAATAATCCTAAGACATTGTCATGAAATCACAAGAAAAGGAACATACTAGAGATAATTCAATTCAAGTCAAGCAATCCAAACCAATGGAATTGATACTCGTCAATGGTTAAAATACTCGGAAGCACTTTTGGCTGGCTCACCAATCTCATCAAAACCCGCCATGATGCACAACTTGATCCGCTATAGTCAAGGCAACTCACGGGTCCAAATCCCAGACTCGAGCTCATCTCCCTACCAAGGGAATTGTTGTCTTCACTCTCAGAGGTCAAGACACCCTATCACCTGGGTTTCCCGCCTTAACATGAAAGGGGGTACAATCCTGCTCAAACGCAATCATGAATCATTCATTCACTAAATAATCAATAGTCATAATAATCAAATCCATACAAGGATAAACACTTTTATCACAAACGTAAAAGATATTTGTCGCATACCATATGATCACCCTTTTCCCCTAACATTTACCGTTAGTAATTTTACATCAACACTCAAATTCATGTTCTCTCAAAATAACTTTTATGAATTCCTAATTGAATTCCCTCTTTCCTCCCATGAGTTTGCCTACCTTTCTACTTTATTACTTTAATACTAAAATAATATTAAAGAAGGGTTAATCCACTCACTTGGATTCCAACGAATTCAAAAACCGGTTAAGCTTCCTTAATGCGAAAAAGAACTTGTGTGCTATAGATGTTATGTTTTTCAAAAAAGAGAGAGTATGATGTTAGGATTTTGTGTTCTTATTGTCATTTGAACATAACAAAAATTTTAACTATGGCATACCCTGATCTTGTTTCTTTGGTTTACTTGATATTAATTCTCCTTGATGCTTCCAAAAGGTGCAAGACGTGATGGGTTTTGTGTTTGAAGAAATATTTGGTCGAAGGGGTGTTTGTATAGTGTTCTTGTATGTTGTGTGCTGGCTTAGGGTTTTAGTAAGGTGAGAGAGCAAGAGAAGAAAAGAAGAGAGATGAGAAGAGAGAGGTAGAGAGAGAACGACGATAAGAAGAAAGAAAGAGGGGGCGACGGAAATGAGGAAGAAATTAGGGTTCTAAGGTTTTTCTTGTTTAGGAAAGATTGATTAAATTTTAATCTTAGATAATTTAATTTGATTTAAAACTATTTAATTTTGAAAAAGATTTGAAGTAAATCTTAGGATAATTCTTTTAATTGACTATCACCCTTTTTCAATCAATAATAATAAAAAAGTTGGGCAAGGATTTGGTAAAAATATTTTAATAGTGAATTAATAGGATTGTTTAAGAAGAAATCTCATAATTAAGATTTGTTAGTTTAGGAAGATCTTAGATGGATAATTAGTTTATTTAATTATATTTAATCAAATAGCTTTGTACTTCCTATTAACTTCTATGACTAATTTTGAAAATTAACTTAATATTCAAACATAGGTTTGTGTAAATAAAATCTAAGATTTAAATTGAATCTTGGAAGATATATTTTCAGATTTAATTTCTTAGATTTATTTATTAGCTATCTTCTAGTATGTATAATTTTATTTCTTCATTCCTTTTTAAATTTTTGAAATATACATATATGTTTTAATACTCAAATCCTAACTTAATCTAAATAAAAATTTATGATTTGGTTCAGATTTTTAAAAGATATTTTTCAGATTTAATTGTTGGGATTATATCTCCTCAATTTAATATTAATTTAGATTTGATTAGTTTAGATAATTACTTATTTCTTTTATTTATTCATTTGCATTATCCTTTAATTATTTTCATTACTAACCTATTATTTTAAATACTTTTAATTAATCTGCACGATTTTCCTATTTAATTTTATATTTATTAAATTTTCTTTTTGTTCCTTTCATATAATTAATTATTTAATTATAACCATTTTTATAAGAAAATTAATATATCAAGATTTAAGAGTCCTTTTTCATTTCTTATTTCACATTAAGGTTTCTTATGATTTTCTCCTTCTATTCCCACCATTTTATAGCCATTTCGCTATATCCCAACAAAATCTCAAATCTTTCATTTTAATCCTTGCGATTTTCACTTTAGTCGTTGTACAGCTTAGCACCATATATTGCTAGCATTCAGCCCGAAATCATAAACCATAGCATCATCACATCATATCATCATAGCATCATCACATCACATCACATCATCATGCCACACATACATATTAAACACACAATTTGCAAAAAAATCAATACTTGTGAAACAATTAAATGGAAAATTAAACGGCAAGTATTATAGTTCATACCTTGAAGGGCTTTCATGTTACATTTTTTTGGTTTTGATATCTTTCTTTGTAGAATTTGTATATTTTTTTGCTCATCAACGTCATTTCTTTGTTGTCGGGTTGCTTTTCCTAAGGCATAGCTTCCTCAGGAGCAATCTTCTTTTTCTATTTTAAGAGCAACCTCTTGTTTCTTCTTTGCTTCCATTTCTTCTTTTAGGAATGTGCTTTCATATGCAATTAGGTTTCCTCTTAGTTGATTCAAAGTCAAAGATGCAAACTTTGGATTCTTTGTGATAGCAATCACTTTTGATTTCCATGGGGGTAGTTAAGCTCATGACTATCTTTTCGACCATATCTTCCTATATGTAGTGTTTTCCTAAGGCATCAAGATCAGTCATGATTTTTCCAAATTGATTGAATGTCTCAATAATGTTTTCTCCTTCTAACTGTTGAAAAAGGCCAAATTCTTTTCACAATGATGCTATTCTGGCTCTTCGTACATCTTTGGATCCTTCATATGTGAACTCAAGCTTATCCCACATATAGGGATGGCAATGAGGTGGGGGCGGGGAGTGCCTCCCCCATCCCCGATCTTTATCGAGAAGAAAAAAATCTCTCCTGTCTTCGTTCCCCACCTCCCTGCGGATCTTCACAGGTTATTAAAAAAAATTCAAAAATAAAAAAAAAGTAAAAAATCAATAATACATCAGGCATCAAGCATCAACCTAGAAATGAATTAACCATCAATCAACCCAAAAATGAGAAGCTGAGAGCAATACATCTATGTATCAATAAAGAGAAATAGGAATTGAATCAATAGAAATAAGAGGCTGAGAGCAATGCATCTATGTAACTATGTTTCAGAGGAGTTGAACTATAGCTTCTTGTTCTTGAAGATGAGCTTGGTGAGAGATTCTTGTTCTTATTCTTGAAGACGCCGTCGTTGTTGTTCTAAAGATAGGAATACCATTGGAGAGCCTCCTCTTGCAGAAGATGCCATCGGTGCTATAGGTGAGATTTTGTAGCAGAGAGAGCCATCACGAAAGAATAGGGAAGCTAGAGCTTCTTCCTCGCTTTCAAGCAGAGACGATGATGACATCAAGCTAGCATAACAAAGATGATGATGACAGAAGGAGGAAGGATAAGGATGTCAATGACGGCGAGCACCAGTAGAGAGCCAGAGACGATGACTATGACGAGCTAGATGGAATGTTCATGATTGAAGAAGAACAGCAAGAGAGGAAACAAGATGGTTACTGTCACATCCCAAAAATTGAGCATGTGAAAAGATACCACTCATTAAATAAAATTCTCACACATACGTCATTTACATATATTCTGTAAGGTTTTACATTTAACCTTAATCATTCATTCCACACTACAGAATTATATTCATCTGATAAGCAAATATAGACATACATAGTCTGATATTTCTATCTCATCGCAAGCCTAGGAGACCTATAGAAAATACAGAGCGTTTCTAATATCCACATTAATAAGTACTGGTGTCCCACCAGACAGAAATAGAGAATAATCCCAAGGGGCTTCTAATCTTCAAACGGATACTCTTGTTCTTTATTTTCTGTATCTGAAAAAAAATAATCATAGGGAGTGTGAGTTTATTTAAAAACTCAGTAATTAAATAACTGTACTATATAAAATATCAAAAGTACAAATACCACATTTACTCATATAATTAATTGTCTTATACATCGAGTAGTATGGGACTCTAACCCTTTCAAACTCATGAATAAGATCTCATAGGTATACAACGAGTAGTATGGGACTCTAACCCTTTCAAACTCGTGAATAAGATCTCATCGGTATACACCGAGTAGTATGGGACTTTAACCCTTTCAACTCGTGTATAGATTTCATAGATATGCACTGAGTAGTATGGGACTCTAACCCTTTCAAACTCGTGTATAAGATTTCTTAGATATACACCGAGTAGTATGGGACTTTAACCCTTTCACACTCGTGTATTAGATCCCGTAGATCTTTACTCATTAATAAGATAGTGAGAATTCATCACATAGTATAATTGTCATGAAATAAATAATTTCTACATACTCTTATTTCTATTGATCATCATATACTCCCATATGAAAAATTAATTGCTTATTATCCAAATAATATTGTAAATGAGACTTATATTGTACTTTGACTAGTAATATCAAATTAGCTGAGCAAGGTTATTCACTCACCTTGATGTTTGTCCAAGTTTACCTTGTTCCACACTAGAATTTGTGTAGGAAAATTTTCTAGTAAAATATATTACAAGGAATCATAAGAAAGGAAACAAAATTACGAAAATACGTAAAATTTTCTGACTGCTACAGTAACGGGTTGCTACAGTACGGGTTGCTACAGTGTCGGTTCGCTACAGTAACGGTTCGCTACAGTAACGTTGACTGCCCGACACTACAGTACTGCTACAGTACCCGAAGAAAATTTTCCAGATTTTGTTTCGAAATTTCTGGTCGCTACAGTAACTCGGTTTTTGCAGAAATTTCTAACAATTTCATCCTTTCCCTTTCTTGTTTCTAAACCAGAATTTCAACTCTTTTAACCGATTATAACTCAAATATAACTTCTAAAACAACTGAGATTCATGAATTATCATCAAAACCTTCAAGAACAAAACCTTCTCTGATCTTCTACATAAACTGAAATTTAAGGAAAATAATCGGATTAAAGCTTACCTTTGATCCTTACAAAGTTTTTGAACCGAACAAATAATCGAACTTCTGAATATCAAGGAAAGGATTTGAGAAGAGGGTGAAGAAACGAGAGAAAATGAATTCACTATTCACTTCAGCTGCTTCGATCGTGAGAAGAAAATAAGGGGGGTACTATTGAAACTTTATATTAAATATTTCTAATGGGTTATTCAATAACCCATGGGTATCCATAACCCAACATCCAAACCCATCCAGTCAATTTACAGTAAATGGACTAATTGACCATTCTGAAACCACTTTTCCATGAATTTCACCATTCTTAGAATATATCCCACATTGTGCAAATATTTAGTCCAGTCATTTAACTCAATTTTCATAAATAATATTCAAAGAGAACAATTAAATATGAAAATTAAATATGACCAAAATAAATAACTAAAGTAACGTTGTAAAATTCTAAAATACTCTTAAGCGAATTATATTCTGAAATTAACGGGTATTACATTTTCTACCCCCTTAAAAGAATTCGGTCCTCCGAATTAAAATCTTACCTCAAGTTTCAAATAAATGTGGATAGTTTTTCCACATCTCATCTTCTGCTTCCCACGTAGCTTCCTCGCGAGAATGATTTCTCCAAAGAACCTTGACAGTAGGAATTTCTTTGGTACGCAATTTTTTGACTTTTCTATCAAGGATAGCTACTGGTACCTCTTCGTAGGTGAGAGTTTCATCAAAATGAACTTCTTGGGGTTGAATGACATGAGAAGGATCAGGAAGATACTTCCGTAGCATGGACACATGAAATATTGGATGAACTCCCTCTAGGTTGGAAGGTAGGTCTAGGCGATATGCCACATTACCCACTCTGTCAACAACCTCATATGGGCCAACATACCTCGGACTAAGCTTGCCTTTCTTCCCGAATCTCATTACTCCTTTCATAGGTGAGATTCGTAAGAAAACCATATCACCTATTGCAAATTCAAGGTCACGTCGTCGGTTGTCCGCATAAGACTTCTGTCTACTCTGAGCAGTTAAAAACTTCTCTCTGATCAGTTTAACTTTATTTATATCTTCCTGTATCATCTCAGGTCCAAATATTTTGGTTTCACCAAGTTCAAACTAACCTATAGGAGATCGACACCGTCTCCCATATAATGCCTCAAAAGGTGCCATCTGAATACTGGCTTGGTAACTGTTGTTATAAGCAAATTCAATAAGAGACAAATGATCTTCCCAACTTCCACTGAAATCCATCACACAAGCTCTTAGCATATCCTCTAAAGTCTGAATTGTCCTTTCGGACTGTCCATCAGTCTGAGGATGGAATGCTGTGCTAAGATTCACTTTGGTACCCAAAGCCTCTTGAAAGACTTTCCAGAACCGAGAAGTAAACTGAGGTCCTCGATCTGATATAATGGATATTGGTACACCATGAAGTTTCACTATTTCTTTAACATAAATTCGAGCAAGTTTTGCTACACTGAAAGTGGTATGAACAGGAAGAAAATGTGCTTACTTAGTAAGTCGATCCACTATGACCCATATTGAGTCATTTCCTTTTGTTGACCGAGGTAAACCTACTACAAAATCCATAGTAATCCTTTCCCACTTCCATTCGGGAATATCTAGTTTTTGCATCAATCTAGGTGGTCGTCGATGTTCAGCTTTAACTTGCTGACAAGTCAAACATTGAGCTACAAAGTCAGTCACGTCTCGCTTCATGCCCTCCCACCAGTAAACTTGTTTCAAGTCCTGATACATTTTCACAGCACCAGGATGTACAACGTAGGGCGAACCATGAGCTTCCATTAAGATTTCATGTTTCAAAGATTCAATGTTGGGGACACAGAGTCTCCCATTAAACCATAAGACTCCTTCTTCATCTACCAAGAAACTTGGTGCTAGACTTTGCCTTGCCTTATCTCTGATTTTGACCATATCAATGTCATTTTCTAAATTTACTTTTACTTTTTCAACAAGAGATGATCTAACTGTTAAATGAGCCAGAAATGTACCTGACTCAGTGATCTCGAAGAATACTCCATCAGCTTCCAATTCTTGTAGTTCATGTATTAGAGACCTCCTTATAGTGGCAATGTGAGCTAAACTTTCCATAGACTTTCGACTTAGAGCATCAGCCACTACATTTGCTTTACCTGGATGGTAAAGGATGGTACAATCATAATCTTTCAGAAGTTCCATCCACCTTCGTTGCCTTAGATTGAGATCTCTCTGCTCAAAAATGTACTTAAGGCTTTTGTGATCTGTAAAAATTTGACAAGTCTCCCCATACAAGTAATGTCTCCAAATCTTTAGGGCAAACACTACAGCTGCCATTTCCAAATCATGAGTGGAGTAATTCAATTCATGCTTTTTAAGCTGACGTGAGCCATAAGTTATGACTTTACCATGTTGCATCAACACACATCTTAAGCCTATCTTTGAGGCATCACAGAATACAGAGTAACCCCCTGGTCCTGATGGTAGGATTAAGACTGGTGCAGAAGTTAAACACTCTTTCAATTGGGTGAAACTTTGCTCACATGAATCATCGCAAATGTATTTAACATTCTTTCGGGTTAACTTATTTAATGGGAGAGCTGTCTTAGAGAAATCTTTGACAAAGCGACGGTAATACCCTGCTAAGCCAAGAAAACTACGTACTTCAGACACAGTTGTTGGTCGAGGCCATTGTTTTACTGCTTCAATTTTACTTGGATCTACATGAATACCTTCTTGGGAAATAACATGTCCCAAAAATGTTACATGACTCATCCAGAATTCACATTTTGAGAGCTTTGCGTACAACTGATGCTCTCTCAAAGTCTGAAGCACTATTCTCAAATGTTCAGTATGTTCTTCATGTTGAATACACCAAAATATCATCAATAAATACAATTACAAACTTATCAAGGAATGATTTGAACACTCTGTTCATTAAATCCATAAATGCTGCTGGTGCATTTGTCAACCCAAAAGACATCACAAGAAACTCATAATGTCCATACCGTGTACGAAAAGCAGTCTTAGGTATATCATCACTCTTAATTCGTAACTGATGATATCCAGACCTTAGATCAATCTTTGAGAAGTATTTTGCTCCTTGAAGCTGATCAAACAAATCATCTATCCTTGGTAAAGGATACTTATTCTTCACTGTGACTTTATTCAGCTGACGATAATCTATACATAATCTCATAGAACCATCTTTCTTTTTCACAAAAAGAACAGGAGCACCCCAAGGTGAAAAACTTGGGCGAATGAACCCTTTGTTTAACAAATCTTCCAATTGTTCTTTGAGTTCTTTTAGCTCAACAGGAGCCATACGATAAGGTGGAATAGAAATTGGTCTTGTGTCTGGGACCAAATCAATACTGAACTCAATATCTCTTTCTAGCGGTAATCCAGGTAAATCTTCTGGGAACACATCTGGGAATTCATTAACCACATGAATGTCTTCTAACTTCTGTTCTTTCTTTTTTAAATCTTTGATAAAAGCTAGAAATCCCTGACATCCCTTTCGCAACATACGCCGGGCACTTAACATAGATATCATGTTGCAAGGTACATCACTTCGATCTCCTTGAAACACAAAATTACTCCTCCCCGGCATATTAAAGGAAATAACTTTGTCACGACAATTTATAGTAGCATGACAAGAAGATAGCCAGTCCATCCCTAAAATCACATCAAAATCTAACATATTGATAACCATTAGATCTATCTTAGTTTCCGTGCCTCCAACGATTATTTTACAAGAACGATAACATGTTTTAACCAACAAAGTCTCTCTCATCGGTGTGGAAACCAAGAATGGTTCTTTAAGAATAATCGAATCAATTGCAAATCTCTTGGAAAATAGGGGTGACACATATGAGTGAGTAGAACCGGGGTCAAACAAAATACGTGCAGCAAAAGTATTAACAGATAATATACCTGTAACTACAGCATTGGATGTTTGAGCATCCTGTCGGGTTAGAGCATATACTCTTGCATTTCCTCTGCCAGCAGCTTGTTTTCCACGGTCACCTTGGCCTCTTCCAGAACCTCTTCCCATACTACCCCCTGTTGAAGGGGTTGGTGTTTGAGTAATAGATTGTGGTCGAGGTGGCAAAGTAGACCCTTGACCTGGTCTTGTCATGAGCTGAGGGCACTCCCTTATAAAATGTCCTTTTTGTCCACAGTGAAAACAGCCTGTACCAACAGTGTTTAACCTGCATTCTCAGAAGTGAAACTTTCCACATTCAGGACATTGAGGTTTTTCCCTTTTACCTTGAGTACCTCCTCTACTAGAAGAGCTAAAACCACCCCTACTCTCTGAACGAGGCTTAGCCACACTGGCTGTAGAATAAGTTGACTTAGTAGGAGTGGCTGGAGCATTTTGTGACGTAGTAAAGGGTTTCAAAGTCCCTGAGTCTTCCCCTTGATCAAAAGATCTTCTATATCTAGCTTTCTTCTTTTGACGATATTCTTCTTTATTCTTTGACCTCTTTTCCATTCTTCAGGCCACATCAACAGCCTCTGAGTACGAAGAGTAATCGTTCATATTAGAACCCACTTGATCATATAAGGCATCACGAAGCCCTTCCACAAACTTTTCTATTTTCTTCCTTTCAGAAGGAATGATTTCAGGGGCATATTCAGATAATTTAACAAACTGAGCTGAATACTCGTCAACAGTCATGGTTCCCTGCCGTAGATACAGAAAATCTCTGGCCCTGGATGATCGTTCACTTGCTGGAAGAAATTCATCCATAACCAATCTGTAAAATTCTGTCCACATAACTGGCGGTGCGCCTTGAATTCTAGCTTTCTTCCAGTTCCTCCACCATTTACCAGCCCTACTTTTTAACTGAAAGGAAGTGAATTCTACCTTTTGAGTAGGAGAACACCCTATAGCATCACAGATTGCTTCACAATCTTCAAGGAAACATTGTGGGTCCTCTTTGGGATCTTCCCCTGAAAAAGTAGGAGGCCTCATTTTCTGGAATTCAGACATTCTTACCTCTCTTACATTAACTCCTCCCGCTAACGGAGCTGGTGGTACATTTTTAGCTTCAACAATAGGAGGATCCACTGGCAGGTTAGCTTGTGCAGCTCGACCTCTCATTTCAGCTTCAAATCGGTCAAATCGTTCATTCATCAAATGAATCACATGTGCAATAGTTGCATTACCGACGTGAGCATCAGGTTCGACTCTTCTTGCTTGCTCACTAGTTGCGCCCTCAGTACTTTGAGCATGTAAACTATCACCACGGTTAAGATCATCTTGCACATGTACTGGTGGATTTATAGCCCTCCTTGGACCCATATGCTCATTATTATTAGAAGATCCTTCTGACATTGATCTGTCACAGATCTACACACATAACAAACAATTTTCAGACATAAACAAAATATCACTTACTAGCCCCACTGAGAAGTTATCTATAAAATGACGTTATACTCTACAAGGTCTTTTATGGAACCTAATCCTATGGTCATGCCGCGGCTCATGACAATAGGGAAGGGCCCACAAAGATCACTTTACTCTGTACTCTATAGGGGACCTATAAAACCTTTCCTCTGATACCAAATTTGTCACATCCCAAAAATTGAGCATGTGAAAAGATACCACTCATTAAATAAAATTCTCACACATACGTCATTTACATATATTCTGTAAGGTTTTACATTTAACCTTAATCATTCATTCCACACTACAGAATTATATTCATCTGATAAGCAAATATAGACATACATAGTCTGATATTTCTATCTCATCGCAAGCCTAGGAGACCTATAGAAAATACAGAGCGTTTCTAATATCCACATTAATAAGTATTGGTGTCCCACCAGACAGAAATAGAGAATAATCCCAAGGGGCTTCTAATCTTCAAACGGATACTCTTGTTCTTTATTTTCTGTATCTGAAAAAAATAATCATAGGGAGTGTGAGTTTATTTAAAAACTCAGTAAGTAAATAACTGTACTATATAGAATATCAAAAGTACAAATACCACATTTACTCATATAATTAATTGTCTTATACATCGAGTAGTATGAGACTCTAACCCTTTCAAACTCATGAATAAGATTTCTTAGATATACAACGAGTAGTATGAGACTCTAACCATTTCAAACTCGTGAATAAGATTTCTTAGATATACACCGAGTAGTATGAGACTCTAACCCTTTCAAACTCGTGAATAAGATCTCACAGGTATACACCGAGTAGTATGGGACTCTAACCCTTTCAACTCGTGTATAGGTTTCATAGGTATGCACTGATTAGTATGGGACTTTAACCCTTTCATACTCATGTATTAGATCCCGTAGATCTTTACTCATTAATAAGATAGAGAGAATTTATCACATAGTACAATTTCCATGAAATAAAATAATTACTACATACTCTTATTTCTACCGATCATCTTATACTCCCATATGAAAAATTGATTGCTTATTATCCCAATAATATTGTAAATGAGACGTATATTGTACTTTAACTAGTAATATCAAATTAGCTTAGTAAGGTTATTCACTCACCTTGATGTTTGTCCAAGTTTACCTTGTTCCACACTAGAATTTGTGTAGGAAAATTTCCTAGTAAAATATATTACAAGGAAACATAAGAAAGGAAACAAAATCACGAAAATACGTAAAATTTTCTGATTGCTACAGTAACGGTTCGCTACAGTGCCGGTTCGCTACAGTAACGTTGACTGCTACAGTGCCGTTGACTGCCGACACTACAGTACTGCTACAGTAACCCGAAGAAAATTTTTCAGATTTTGTTTCGAAATTTCTGGTCGCTACAGTAACTCGGTTTTTGCAGAAATTTCTAACAATTTCATCCTTTCCCTTTCTTGTTTCTAAACCAGAATTTCAACTCTTTTAACCGATTATAACTCAAATATAACTTCTAAAACAACTGAGATTCATGAATTATCATCAAAACCTTCAAGAACAAAACCTTCTCTGATCTTCTACATAAACTGAAATTTAAGGAAAATAATCGGATTAAAGCTTACCTTTGATCCTTACAAAGCTTTTGAACCGAACAAATAATCGAACTTCTGAATATCAAGGAAAGGATTTGAGAAGAGGGTGAAGAAACGAGAGAAAATGAATTCACTATTCACTTCAGTTGCTTCGATCGTGAGAAGAAAATAAGGGGGGGTACTATTGAAACTTTATATTAAATATTTCTAATGGGTTATTCAATAACCCATGGGTATCCATAACCCAACATCCAAACCCATCCAGTCAATTTACAATAAATGGACTAATTGACCATTCTGAAACCACTTTTCCATGAATTTCACCATTCTTAGAATATATCCCACATTGTGCAAATATTTAGTCCAGTCATTTAACTCAATTTTCATAAATAATATTCAAAGAGAACAATTAAATATGAAAATTAAATATGACCAAAATAAATAACTAAAGTAACGTTGTAAAATTCTAAAATACTCTTAAGCGAATTATATTCTGAAATTAACGGGTATTACAGTCACGACTAAAGGAGAATGGTAAGAGAGGAAACGAGTGAATCAGAGATTCAAAATGGATGAATTGGATATGGGATTAGGGTTTAGGACTTTTAATTTTTTTTATTAAATTAGTTTTAATTGTAAAATGTCTTAAATGTCCTTATATATATATATGAAATTACTAAAATGTCTTTTGGGGACGATGATCCCTCGGGACAGGGAGTGTGATCCTCATCCCAGTCTCCGTTTAGCTTTTGGGGGGATTTTTTCCCCTACCCTCATCCTTACAGGGGAAAAATTCCCACTCGCCAGTCCCTGAATGTGAGGATCCCTAAATTCGGGTCACCATTGTCATTCTTACCTACATTTCCTTTGTTGTAGTACAGTGAACTAGTTTTTTGAACTCTTTAGAATTGACTGCACAATAAAGTATATTTATGGCTTTGTAAATTAGCTCATCTTGTATATCATCTTCATCGTCTCATTCTTCCTCAAGCTTCAGAACTTCTTTGTCTCCTTTTTTCTTAGTGGGTACGTAAGGTTCTTTTTCAATGACTCGCCGCACCTTTTTATCTGTAACTAGCACAAATATCTTTATCTTGGCATATTCCAATATGAATAGTTGGTCCCATAAAAAAATGGTGGCCTAATGATGGACTGTTCTTCTAGTTTAAGAGGGATTTGTTGGGTTAAATATATTTTGAGCCCATTTGAAAAATATATTTAAGGCCTACTTAATTTTTGATAATGTCTTCCTTTAATAATTGGACTATATTGTCTTATCTTAGAAACCCATTTTTATACTTGATTCATTTCCATTTTGATTAATATTTTAGTCTTATTATACTTGCACAATCTTTAAGAAAAGTTTTTCTTTCTTGACAAGCATTTAATTCCTTGTCCTTTCAGCATCTTTTAAAAAGAAAGCTGTCAGGAGTCAGAATGAGTTAGGAGCTCCTTGGAAGTTACACCTAATTTCAAGATGTTTTCTCCTTCCCACTTCAAGCTATCCTTCCCCAAACCAAGCTAAGGCAAGCACTAATGGGGTTCTACAAGCATTATGGAGAGAGACGTTGAGACCAACGGCTAGTTCCTGGAGTTCTCCATTTACAGCCTGATGTTGCTCTTGAAGAGGTTAACGAACATATTGAAAAAATTTGTTGTTGCATTCATCTTTTCACTTATTCTCTTCTTTGTATTTACTCTTGAGTGTTCTGTGTGAGCTTGTGTTTTAATTGTTCTAAGTATTATCTTAGAGAGGGAAAGTTTCTTTCATTGATTTTAATCTTCTTGGTCTTTGATTTGCTTTGTAAAAGTTGTTGAGCTGATCTTTTGGTTAAATGTTGTAATTTGTTTCCCTTAGAGAAAACATTTCTAGTCTGCGAGAGCTTTAGGAAGTAAAGATGAACATTTGTTAGACACAAGAAGGGGGTTGAATTATGTAATTTAAATTGCTTTCTTTTAAGGTGAAATTTTGATTTAGGAAGATGTATTTTGTAAAACTATGAGTTCAATAAAACAAAGTAAAGAGAAGAGGATCAACATAAGAGATTTAAAGAAGTTCAAATCCTAGCCACTTGGATCCTACTTCCTCCTCCCTATGCACAATGCAAAGGGGATTTCTATAAACCTTGATAAGCAGATAGAGATTTACAAGAGAACTAATCCAGGACAAGTCTTATAGACTTTTACACCCTAGACTCAAACAGATTCAAACCATAAATGCTTATACCAAGGAAAATAATTACAACCTTTACACAAAGCTCAACAAATAAGCTTTTACAACCCTTTAAGCTAATCTAAAACCTTAAATAGTAATACAAGAATTAATATGAGAAAATGAACTCTTTCAACCATCCAACATAATAAATACAGGCTCATATAGAGCACATAACAGAAAATGAAGAGAAGAAGATGGTTGGGGATGTTCTCTTAATAATAACTTCCTTGATCCTTCGTTCAAAATGGAAGAGAAGCCACTTCACCTCTTAAATAAGAGAGACAAGGAAGATAGCTATTGTAACACAAAGCCCTCAACGGCTAATCCGTTAAATGCATAGGTAAGCTTAATCTCTCTTCCATAAATGATATTTACTTAGGAGGTGGAGCAGAGGAAGCATGAAGAAGAAAAGAGTTGATAAAAAGGACATGTGAGATAATCTTGGTGTTGACACACTTCATTTTTGTCTCCTAAGTGACCCACGACAATGTCGTGTTGACCAACAGATATAAATATTAATGCTCTGAAGCATCTTCTTTTTTCCTCAAGTGCTTCAAACATTCAGAGACAAGTAATAATTTATTCCTGCACTGCGACGTGGCTTGGAGTATTTGGAATAGGTTATTTGATCTCTTTGACGAGAGTTGGGTTTGCCCAAAGGACCTTGGTGATTTCCTTGCGACCAAATTTATTGGCTTTGGCCATAGGAAGGACAACAGAACTCTTTGGAATACGGCTTTGTTCGCAACTGTGTGGTGCATATGGCTGGAAAGAAATGCCAGAGTTTTTAATGATCGGTGTATGCCTACTCAGATGTTATGGGATCGAATTCGTTACGTGGCTTCAATGTGGGTTTCAGCCAATGGGCTGTTCAAGGGGATGCCTATATCTGATGTTTATAGGGACTGGAGGGCGTTATTGCATTAATACGTTGTTAGGGGCTATGTGGGGTGTCTGTGCTGTCTGTTAGTTTTTCTTACTTTATGTTCTTGTTTTTTTAGGAGGATCTCTTGTCCTCCACCTTTTGTAACCATTCCCTTTGTATCTCTCTTTTCTCTTTAATAATACTTCTTTTTCTATCAAAAAAAAAAATGCTCAGCTCAAAGAGTGAAGAGAAAAGTTAGTTTGGAGAAAGCAAAATGTGTTTCGTAAGTATAGGCGCAGCTCCCTAGGTCTTGACAATTCCTTTTTTGCCTCTTGCTCCACTGACCAACAGATAAAGCTCTTTGGTCATAATGAAAAAAAACTTTCCTCAAAAGCAAAGAAAGATATTTACAAGGCACGTGATATCAGGGAGATAAAAACTAATGAGGCCAAGATAATGATTAGATTTAGGCCCATCAAACAAATGAGTTACATTATCAAAACCGGTAGGCCTGGATAATATATGTTTGCTCCAACCATGGTTTTTCTAGATCTATTGATTATGTAAATTTCATGCCAAGGAACAAGATCTATTTTATGACGAGGAATAAAAATGTACTGTTCTAATACTTCTGCATTAACTATGTTTTGAAGGAAGCCAATTGTTTTGCTAAAACTAAAGATATTTTCAAGTCTATTTAAACATCTGGAAGAACCTTTTTACTAATAATATTGCGTCCATGCCTGCAGACTTCATATTCATAATATTTGTTAGAAATCTTGTTCTTTTTTTTTTTTAATTGTTCCCTTGTTCTTAGAGCAACCAAACATGAAATTAGACATGAAAGTAAGTGATCAATCATATTGAATCAATTAATAAAACAAAACAAACACATTTTACATGAAATTGGTTGAGTAAAAAAAAATGAAAATTTAATCGTTTTATCAAAATCTTAAGATTCCTAAACTGTTACTTTTAAGACATCATTCCAGTTGTAGAGACTAAAAGGATGTGCGAAGAATGTTTCTTTACATATAGGATTTAATACAGTCCTCATTAAAACGTTTGGGCAGAATTTACATTGCAGGCTTCACTTTAAGTAATTATGGGAGATCTAGACATGAAAGAAAGTGATCAATCATATTGAATCAATTAATAAAACAACATTTATTTAATGGAACATGCCAATTTTTCCAGAAAACACAAGCGAGCAACGTATGGAAAAGCTACAAGAAAGAATGAGAGCTTGTGAAAGGCAAAAGAAGAAGAAGAAAAAAAAAAAAAGAGATACAGAGCAATAAAAAAGTCTATACTCGGTTGTAACTGTATGACTTGCTGAATAGGCGACGAATATATACCACTTGGAGTATACTGGTGGAGGCAAAAAGAACATACTCCAGGACGGTGTAGAACACAATACGTCTTCTCGTGCTCTCATTTGCTGCACTTACAAAGTAATTCAATTAATCACAAAAATCAGAACATGATACAGAGCAAGAGCCAAGAGGCACTTACTATATCGATGTCTAGCCTCTCGTGCTTTCAAATACCTCTGCTCAGATATAATAGACTCCAATGCCTCTCTCAGCTCAGCAATCCTCACATGAACAGGGTCCAAATGCTCTGAACCCACAACCTGAATCAATGAGTAACAAGATTATATATAAAATAGTGTGTTAATTAACAAGCAGACGAACCATGTTTAGCGAGGTCGTTCTCATTAGGGATGTGGCCAACATGAATGTAGAAAGAGACGGTCTCGGGCGTGGAAGAGGGGTTTTCAAAACAGAACTCGTAAATTCCACTTTCTGGTGCTTTGAACTCGAACTTGTCCCCTGATGTGCCCTTCAATTTACGCACCACTTTACCTCCCGGAGATATCGCCTACATTAATTCAACCACAACCACCATAGGTATCGCATCACCCATCAACAATACCGTTAAGATACTTCGTATGGAAAGAGGGGCTTACAGTGAATACGATTCCGGGATGATCAGAGCTCCAGAAGATGTCGTGGTCCATTACTACGAAATTGCCAGATACAGTGTCGCCTTCGTGAGCTACGTACTCCGATACGCATTCCTTGTCGATTAGGCTGATTGAGAGAGAAGAACCATGGCGAATGCTGCTTCCGAGGAAGACGAGTACCAGTGTGCAGATCTTCGGAAACCAGGGCGTCTTTCTTCTTGCCATTTCGGATTCAGTTGTTCCCTGGATCTGTTTGGAAAATGCAGAGGCTGATTCATCGAACTGCCAAGAAATAACCTCAATTTCTGGAATTCACTGGTTATTACAGGTCGTTGATCCTTCCTTCCCTCTATAAACGCGTCAGGTCATTCTTTCTCAAAATAAATAACTTCCTTCTTATAGTTAATTTCGTTATCCACGTTTCTCAATGCCTTACCACATTTGGTTAATCTTTTTGATTATATGCCGCATTTTTACAGGATGAAACAACATAGTGACAGGGAACTCTGTGACATTAGATTATTGAAGGCGCATTATTATTATTATTATTATTATTATTATTATTATTATTATTATTATTATTATTATTATTATTTTGTTGCCTATAAAATGCATTTAAATATCTATTACCAAAACGAGAAACACTTGGCTAGACAACTCATGGTCAGGAAGTCTAGTAAGGCATGAGAGTTCTCATCTCATTGCTACACACACACACACACACACACACACACACACACACACACACATAAAATCTTAGAGAGTTAAAAAGAAAAAAAAAGCACGTATACAATTTGAACTTGTTATAGTAAATTTATCTCTAACTCAAAGATTAATTGAATTAAATATTGTATGAGTTACCACTTTAACCTTAAGTATCACATAAAGTCACTCACCTACATTTTTTTTTTGGATAAAATGAAAATTATTTTCATTAAAATGACACCAAGTTAGGATTATATAAAATTAATCAAGACCTAAAGATTGTCAAATACATTACAAGCTTGTACTTATGAGAAAAGGTACATAATTTAAGATAACATACCCTAAAAATAGTACCATAATACTAGACAGAGGCAACACACTATTGGATCTCAAATCAAGCGAGATTAAAAAGGGGCAACATACCCCCCAAACCATATAGCAGAGCCAGTCTTCAAAAGAAAACCTCAAAAAAGCCTCGAAAACTACCACGCCATCTACTGATTCAAGACCGCCTTCCTCGTCACTTTCTGTGGCTAGTCTGACATGGGCCTTTGCCGACAGTTACACCTCAGCTTCACCTCTTCCGCTTTCCTCCATAGCTTTATTGACTGCTTCCAATAGCAAGGGCTTTTCAGCTTGCTGTTGGGGATCGGTGTGAATGGCAGTGGCGGAGCCACGTTGGAATAAAGGGGTGCACCTGCACCCCTTGACTTCTAAAATTTTTTTATTTGCCCCCTCAATTTTTTTGACCCCTTGTACTAAAATTCTCATTCTCTCAGTCTCATTCTTTGCTCTCTGCCCCGTGCCCCCTCTCAGTCTCTGCCTTCTGCCCCCCGACTCCGAAAGCGCCAGCCAGTGCAGTCAGTCACGGTGCCATCGGCTTCGACCCTAGACGGCCAGCCCCCGGTCCCCCAGTCAACCGGGGTTGGACCCCCTATCAAGGCATCAACTCTCCTCTCCTCTTTATCTCTCCCTCTCAAGTCCAGTACGACGTCTGCTGTCCGTCAGTCACCGTTTTGACTCACCAGATCCATCAAGGCAAGCATCAAGCCATCAACTCTCCTTTCCGTCTCTGAGTCTCTCCCTCAGCTCCCTCATTCGATCTTTATCTCCTCTCACCGGCCAGTATAGTGAGTTCACTTCTCATTCCATATTTAGGTTTTTTTTCACCAAAAAAAAATGGGGTTTTTATATATAGGTTTAATTTTATCAAATTGGTTGATTAATTATGCAATTAGGACTATGAATAACATATTTGTGAAAACAATTTTTTGATTTTTCTCTTGATGATGGTTAATTTCTTATTCAATTGTTAGAGATCTATTTGTAAAAGTTTGAAATTTGGAGTTTTTATACATAAGTTTAATTTTATTAAATTGGTTGATTGATTATGCAATTAGGGCTATGAGTAACATATTTGTAAAATTAATTTCATGAAAATTTTTTTTGATAGTGGTTAATTTCTCATTCAATTATTAGGGACCTCTTTGTAAAAGTTTGAAATTTGAAATTTTTGTATATAGGTTTAATTTTGTCAAATTGGTTGATTGATTATGTAATTAGGACTATGAATAATATATTTGTGAGATCAATTTCATGAAATTTTTTTCTTGATGATGATAAATTTTTCATTCTATTGTTAGGAACCTTTTTGTAAAAGCTTGAAATTTGGGGTTTTTAGTAATGTAAAGATTTTTCAAGAGAAAATTACCATCAAATGAGTAACAAATTGAAATTAATTTAAAAGAATTGTCATTAGATCTAGGAAAGCGAATGAAAATTTCAACATATCATCCTAATAATTGAGAGAAGATACGAAGAGCATATTTACAAAGAGGACCATGTCAATCTACTCAACATAATTTTTCCCAAAGAAAAATTGAAAATTCTTTAAGGAGATTTTGTCCCTCTTGGTTTAGTGAATTTGGCAACTAGTTAGAATATAATAGAGAAAAAAATGCTGTATTTTGTTTATGTTGTTATATTTTTAGGCCCCATTTTGGAAAGTAATCAGGTGGTGATACATTTATGACAGAAAGATTCACAAAATGGAATAAGAAAGAAAAGCTCTCATATCATGTTAGAGGTCCTAATAGTGCTCATAACATTGCTTGTAAGATGAGTCAAGATTTAATGAATTAGGATAAACATATTGAAGTTGCAATATCTAAGCAATCTGAACTAGTTCGTGACTTATATCAAAGGCGTTTAACAGCGTCAATTAAATGCATTCACTTTTTTATTAAAGCAAGGATTAGCTTTTTGTGATCATGATGAATCAAGCAATTCTGCTAATCAAGGTAATTTCCTTGAACTTCTTAAATTTCTTTCTGGACACAATGAATCCGTAAATTCCATTGTCTTGGAAAATGCTCCTGAAAATCATCAATTAATTGTTTCTGAAATCCAAAAAGATATTGTTAATGCTGCTACATTGGATACCACAGCTCTATTGTGTCTGATCTTATTGATGAACTATTTTCTATTCTTGTTGATGAAGCTTGTGACATATCAAATAAAGAGCAAATGGCTGTTGCTTTGCATTATGTTGACAAAAATGGTAGTATTGTTGAGCGTTTTTTTGGTATTGTTCATGTTAAAGATACTGCAACTTTATCATTGAAAATGGCAATTGATGCATTGTTTTGCAAACATGGGCTTAGTACATCAAGAATTCGTGGATAAGGTTATGATGGTGCTAGCAACATGCAAGGAGAATTTTGTGGCCTCAAAAGTTTGATCTTAAAGGAAAATCCATCTGCATTTTACGTACATTATTTTGCTTATCAATTACAACTTACGTTAGTTGCTATTGCCAAAAATCACATTGAAGTTACCTCTCTTTTTAATTTAGTATCCACGTTATTAAATGTTGTTGGGAGATCTTGCAAATGGCATGACATGCTTCGTGAAAAGCAAATTGTCAATATTAGAGAGGCATTGAGAAAAGGAGAAATTCTAAGTGGACATGGTTTGAATCAAGAAACTAGTCTTAAACGAGCTGCTGATACTCGTTAGAGTTTACATTATGCAACTTTGATCAATTTGATATTGATGTATTCTGCTATCATTGATATTCTTGAAATTATAAAAGAAGATGGATCAAATACATATCAAAGAGCTGAAGCGAATGGTCTTTTACATTTGTTAGAGGATTTTGATTTTGCATTCATATTGCATTTGATGAAAATTGTCTTGGGTATTTCAAATAAATTGTCACAAGCATTACAAAGGAAAGATCAAGACATCATCAATGCTATGAACTTGGTTAACATCACAAAGCATCGGTTACAAAATATGAGGGATAATGGATGGGAGTC
Organism: Biancaea sappan; assembly: GCA_037074585.1. Taxonomy (NCBI): domain Eukaryota; kingdom Viridiplantae; phylum Streptophyta; class Magnoliopsida; order Fabales; family Fabaceae; genus Biancaea; species Biancaea sappan. The sequence goes on along the minus strand of CM073496.1, from coordinate 45,996,334 downwards.
TTTATTGCGAGAAGTGACTTTATTTTGAAATGTGCATGCCATTAACATTCCTAATATGGAAGATATATTTTTTTCTAAAGGGAGATCACGACGTGGAGGCAAAGCTCAAGCTATCACAATAGAGCATCACTATCTTGTTGAATTATTCTATACTATTGTGGACATGCAGCTTTAGGAACTTAATGATCATTTTAGTGAGACAAATACTCAATTGCTTCTTTGTATGGCTTGTTTGAATCCAACCAATTTGTTCTCTGCTTTTGATAAGGCAAGGCTGATTGAATTTGCGAAGTTTTATCCACGTAAATTTTCTTCAACTGATTTAGTGATGCTTGATAATCAACTTGAGACTTACATCATTGACATGCGTGTCAATAGTGAATTTGCATCTTTGAAAGGAATCAGTGATCTTTCAAAGAAGTTGGTTGAAACTAGAAGACATATTATTTATCCATTAGTTTATCTTCTTATGAAGTTAATAATGATTTTTCCTGTTGCTACAGCAACTGTAGAAAGAGCATTTTTTGCTATGAAGATTGTGAAAAATAAGTTGCGTAATCGAATGGGAGATGCATGGATGAATGATTGTGTAACTCCTTAAAAATTTGACATATTATCTAATATACAGCCAAGGGATACCTCAGTGGTATCCCGAATATTTCAACGCAATCCTAATCATCCACAACTATGCAAAATGTAAATTTACAGAGTAAAATACATTTACAATAAATAAATCCCTCAACCCAGCAGGACCCAGGTGTCCTATAAGTTTACAGAGTGTTCTATAGTAGAGAGTCCACAACTTGGTTCCTTAAGAACCGACCGACTAAGTGGAGTATATCTCCAAGTTGCTAACCTCCAGCTACTAAATCTGAAACAACAATAGAGAGTGTAAGTTTTATAAAAACTCAGTGAGTAAATGACTGTAAAATGAAATAGAGCACAAGTACAAATACCAGCCTCACTACCATAATCAAAGCGCACATAATTAGCACTTATCAGTAAAAAGAATATAAATAGCATACCTTATCTCGCAACTACAATCCGCAACCCTTATGTGAGTCTACAATCTCACAAGACAATTCATAAACAATTCTCAAACGCATAAAAAACGTAAATAAACACCCACTCCGAAACATCCACTCCAAAATGCATTATGCAATGTATTATACATGATGCGCATTTCCCGCTCTTCCCGCTACCCATTGAAGACTAACCCTCAATGAGTGTATTCCAAAAGCACATACCTTTGAATATATCTACATTCTGCAGAAGACCAACTATCTGTTTTCTATATTTCTTTTCTTTTCTTTTTCAAAACCAATATAAATGTGCAGATGATGATATGCAATGCATTCACACAACACAATACCACAACTAATCCTCTAATTCCACATACATTCCACACCACAACAATTATAATTATTCCACTAATAATTCCACTTTCTAATTAATATAATTAACTAGAAATATAAATAAACATAAACTTCCAAATTCATAAATAAATCACACAAATTAAATCCCACAAAATAACTCCCATAAAGTAAATCCCACATTTAATTTTCACAATCATTCAATGAAATCCCTTAGTTTAGTTATTTCCACTAACTAGGAAATTTCATTGAAGAATTACTAACTATGGTGTGAATGGGGTTTATATTGACTTGGCCAATTTAAATAAAAACTTAAAAAGGCATGGTCATCCACTCACCTCGATGCCGCCTAAGATTACCACATAAAAGTTCCTAGATATGAAGCCAAAGAAGCTTTCCTGCATCTAGAACCAACCAACATCAATAATAGATAAAATAAAGAAAATCCTCACCACTAACCCTGACATTTGGTCATCCAATTAGTCATAACTCTTAATTGGTACATAATTTCTAAATGCCATTGAAAAGTAAACTCAAAGAGCTTTCCAACGATATAAAGTTTGTTGAAAACGGAGTCTGGACGAAGGACTTATGACCATTTGAAAATGGACCAAGGGACACTTGGTATGCCCAGCACCTGGGTGCCACAACTATCGCCTGAGCGCCCGAGACACACATGTTCTACACAAACCCTAGTGCCTGGGCACTAGAACACCTCTTTTAACACACAAATATGGCGCCTGGGCACCACAACTGGTTCCTAGGTGACAAGATTTGAGTTCTTCATGTTCTTAAGCTGTTCTTCACAGATTTGGAGGAAAAATCCTCCAAAATTCCATCCTTTGCATCCCTTGTCTTCTTTCTTTGATTTTTCAAGCCAAAACAATGTTCATAAAGTAATTTAGAACAATTAAAACTCAAAACAAATGAATTTCATGAATTTCTTCAAATTCTTTAGAAATCTCTCAAGAACATGTTCTTGGATTCTAATCCATGAAACTTGTTTGTTTTGACACCATGAACAAGATTATAACAAAACCAACCGAACAAATCAAAGAAAGGAGGCAAAGAGACAAAGTTTTCATGAAAAACCCCAAAACTTCCTCAAAACCTAGGGCATGGACAAATTCAAGAATTAGAGGAGATTAATGAGATGTAATCTTACCTTTAGTCCTAGAATTGTCCAGAGATAAGAATAGCAACCAGAAACTGAAGTTTAATCGGTAGAAAACATAGTTGGATGAGAAGAGAGAAGATAGAAAATGGGTTTTCACCAAAACTCCAAAATCCCTAAGTTGGAAAATGAAGGAAAAAAGGTGAAAAACCCTTTTATAGTGTGGTGGGGTCATGGGTCGACCCATGGACCCATACCCGACCCACTTGACTCACTTCAAATAAAATCTCAATTAATTACATTAATTCCAATTAATCCTTCTTTCGCAATTTTTCACACATTATAGAAAATACCACCACATGATAAAATACCCAATCCAATCAAATAATATCAAATCCATAAATTAATTATCTGAAAGTATTCCTCTACTTCATGAAAATTAACTGATTGAAAATAACAGAATAAAAACAACACTATTAAATATTGCTTTAAAAATTAGCGTTATTTCCGCAATAACATTAAAAAACCGTAATACCGTCAATTATATAAATATAAAATTGGCGGGTATTACATTCTACCCCCTTAAAAGAATTCGGTCCCCGAATTCAAAAATTTACCACAACACTTGAAAAGCACACATCAAATGACAAGAAATGAAATTTTACAACCACTACCAAAGACCAAAGTACATACGTTGCAAATAATAAAACTTCAAGTTCTTTAAAACTAAAGCGAGAATTAATATCTTTATTTGTTATATAGCTCAGTATATCATGAAGCTCTATAACTTCTCACATATATAGAAGTGAATAAATTACCCTAATAATTCAAAACCCCAAAACACATAATCTCTCGTATAATGCCCTGGAATGTTATACCCATGATATTTCGGTAACTACTACCACAACAAATTTAGGAATCTTAAAGTGGTTTAATTAATTAACACATATAAGTTCCTCCACCACTCAGTTTATACATGAATCAACCCCACAAACATCCATGCATATATGCATAAAAATATAAATGCCCTCGGCAAATTTACCCACAAGACTTCCGGTTACTCCAGAAGAATACACATATTATGGTATCTTGCTCATAGTTCCCATAGAGGGTAATATTGACACCATTATATGTTATTTCTCACTCATTATGCTTATAAATTAAATACTTCACACCAAGCATACAAAACCATTAATTCACACACATAAGGTACAAAAGTAAAGAATATATACATAGAGAAAATATAAATGACCTACCTAAAGACAGTTCCCCTCTTGCCGGTAATATTCCAACCTGTAGATACCACAGTGCCCAAAGGCTGTAACTCCACCCATAAGCGTACTACCTCTCTGGTACGATTCCCATCCCAAGCTCTGGATTTTGCCAAATAATGAAAACTGCCATTTTGATCTCAAGAGTATACCCTGAGATCTCATAACAATTCCACATAAATTAAACCGAAACATATATTAAATATAAAAGAAGTGATGCAACCACAACATCCCTATTCCCTTTTCTCAAGCCTTCTGGCTTTCATGTGCATTCCTTTGGGTCCTAGTTTATGTGCCATAATGACAACCACTAGTTTTTGACCTCAGGAGTATACCACTCAGTTCCTACACCACAAATTAAATTCACCAAAATAAACACAGTAAATTCTAACAGAAACTGATCTCATTCTCCATCCCTTCCTGGATATTAGCACTTGGTTCTCTATCACGATGATTGGCTAAAATCACAGGGAGGTCTATCCTGAAAACCAGCCCACGCAATGAATTCGTCATCTAATTCCAATAGTGCAAACCTCATCTGTGAGTCTTACCAGACACTAAGGGTGCACCAAGTCTATCTTAAGCCTCAATTTATTAGGTGCGAATGTGACCCAATAAAATATTACTAAGATCAAACCCTAGACTACCAACACAATAGCATATTGGCTAAAACCTACCCTCAAACCATGCAATTACTAATAAGTCTACTAAAACTTACCTCTTATCTTCCCATTAGTAAACCTACTCTTATAAAATGGCTAGGCCTCCTCACATAACCTCACCTAATGGCCAATCCTCACGAGCCATTTAGTAGGTGTTGATCTCTATGGCTTCACAACTCCTTCCACGAGAAAAGGTGTACTCGAAAGTATGTTGTGGAAAAGACTAATTGTAAGATCTTAATTGTATACTACCAACCATTGATTCCATCCTTCAGGTCTATATGTCCAAAAAAGATCATTCTAACCTCACAAGCTTTCACTTGAGATCTTACGTAATCACATATATACACATGTTCCATATACGCTTATATGTGAAATCACATTTCCCTACGCATTTTCTTTTAAAGGGACATACTTAATGTCTACGAATTCATTCTAACACCAAGGAGCTTAGGTTTAACCTAAACTCACCCCAGGCCACATTCACTGCACGATCTCTTTACTCTTGACTCGTAACAACCCCTCTAATGCTCACATACTTAACTCTCCCTCTTAACCCACTCGGCCGTATGTACTTGTCTTAACGTATTACATATCAGCCGATATGTAAGTACCTTAGAATCTTAAACCTCCCCACATAATGGAAAAGTAAGTGAAACTTTCTACCATCCCCCAACATCACATATTCACCACTACCTCCTCTCAAACTTAATGGCACACGTGCCAATAGCCTACCTCAATTACTCCAACCATTCTAAGATCACGAGATTTTCATACTATCTCGTATCTCGCCTTCTACTCCACCTAAACTCCTTAGTTTAAAAACTCATGCATTCTTACACCCACACCTACCGTATCATCACTTGAACAACTACCAAGAACTTGTCTCGAAAGTCTTCCTCTTCCTTCTAAGACTAATCCTACCTACCGAATCGTACTTACCAAACAATTGTACCATCTACGGACTTCCAATTAACCAAACGGGTACAACATCACCAAATTTTCCTTTTTTTTTAACAAATCACTTTAACCTCTCTTTTTCTCTTTTTTTTAACATACTCCATACATACAACGTCCTCATCCAATCTACCACCTAGGACTTGTCTCGCAAGTCCTTCCCTCTCTAGACCGATCTTATTGAACTAAACATATTCATTACTCATAACTCCACCCCTAATAGACCTCAACCGGATGGGTACAACACGAGTAGTTGACCCTAAAGAACTGACAACTTACCTTCCAACACATTTTTTTAACACTTGGTCTGCCTCACTACATTTGCCTCGGCTTTTCTCAACTGAAAACAATAATACCAACATTAACTTGGAATATTAGATTGAGTATACACCCAAACTCAAATTGACATAACTACCTCGGTGTCAATCCCCCATAATATAACCTATATCCTAGTCCTTAGTCTTCCTCTTAAGATCATCCTCCCATCTCTAGCACACAACCACATATGGCCGTCTTAGGACACTACCAACGCCTTGGAAAATAGATCCTACACCAATCAACATAGATGTTGCCTCACAAACTCTTAAACCTATCATTCTACTCAATTAACCACCTAAGTCGTAAAGAATGCCCACACACTCCGTGAGTATGAATTCCATACTCACGACGAAACCACACTGCTATAACCAACCTTCCTATTTCCACAATTCATTAAAATATATAATGAATATTTTTCCCAAAATACATGCACAGACTTCCCTCCTCTGAAATTTAAAACCTTGGCAAGTTTTCCCCACTTGCAATGATACAAGGTGCAAATATTCATACCATCATTACACACTAGCAAACTAAAAATTACCATGCCTCTCGAACTGATGATACCGGTCTAACTCTTACCATTTACAACCCAGAAATATAGATACATATATGAATATATCTATGTCTACATTCCATCAAATAGATAAATTTACCCAATATAACATACCAAATATGAAATAAACTATCTCAGATAATCGCACGTTACACGGATAACCCGTGTTTCTACAATATATATTTCCACATGATATATTTCCACAATACATTTTCACTCAAACCTATATTTTGAGCTCATAAGCTTCCAGTACTCTAAGGATTACTCCTCCCTCCACGAGCCAAAAACCTACACATGAGAACAAGCACTTCTCAAGTTAATAAAATAAACTCTGACTAAACTCTAACTAACTCCACCGAGAAGCAAGTCATAAAAGATACTAAACATCCTATAATGTCTTTTATAAGACCTAATCCCATGGTCGTGCAGTGCGGTTCACAACAATGGGGAAGGGCTCACAAAGTATATTTTGCTCTGTAACATAGAGGAGAGCTAAACAAACTTCCTCTCTGATACCATTTTGTAACGCCCCTAAAATTTCACATATTATCTAATATATAGCCAAAGGATACCTCAGTGGTAACCCGAATATTTCAACGCAATCCTAATAATCCACAACTATGCAAAATATAAATTTATAGAGTAAAATAAATTTACAATAAATAAACCCCTCAACCGAGCAGGACCTAGGTGGCCTATAAGTTTACAGAGCATTCTATAGCAGAGAGTTCACAACTTGGTTCCTCAAGAACCCACCGATTAAGTGGAGTATATCTCCAAGTCGCTAAACTCTATCGGTTTCCCCAACCTCCTCAGCTGCTAAATCTAAAACAATAATAGAGAGTGTGAGTTTTATAAAATCTCAGTGAGTAAATGACTGTGCAATGAAATAGAGCACAAATACAAATACCAGTCTCACTACTGTCACATCCCAAAAATTGAACATGTGAAAAGATACTACTCATTAAATAAAATTCTCAAACATACGTCATTTACATATATTCTGTAAGGTTTTACATTCAATCTTAATCATTCATTCCACACTACAGAATTATATTCATCTGATAAGCAAATATAGACATACATAGTCTGATATTTCTATCTCATCGAAAGCCTAGGAGACCTATAGAAAGTACAGAGCGTTTCTAGTATCCACATTAATAAGTACTGGTATCCCACCAGACAGAAATAGAGAATAATACCAATGGGCTTCTAATCTTCCAACGGATACTCTTCTTCTTTGTTTTCTGTATCTGAAAAATAATCATAGGGAGTGTGAGTTTATTTAAAAACTCAGTAAGTAAATAACTGTACTATATAAAATATCAAAAGTACAAATACCACATTTACTCATATAATTAATTGTCTTATACATCGAGTAGTATGGGACTCTAACCCTTTCAAACTCATGAATAAGATTTCTTAGATATACACCGAGTAGTATGAGACTCTAACCCTTTCAAACTCGTGAATAAGATCTCACAGGTATACACCGAGTAGTATGGGACTCTAACCCTTTCAACTCGTGTATAGGTTTCATAGGTATGCACTGATTAGTATGGGACTTTAACCCTTTCATACTCATGTATTAGATCCCGTAGATCTTTACTCATTAATAAGATAGAGAGAATTTATCACATAGTACAATTTCCATGAAATAAAATAATTACTACATACTCTTATTTCTACCGATCATCTTATACTCCCATATGAAAAATTGATTGCTTATTATCCCAATAATATTGTAAATGAGACGTATATTGTACTTTAACTAGTAATATCAAATTAGCTTAGTAAGGTTATTCACTCACCTTGATGTTTGTCCAAGTTTACCTTGTTCCACACTAGAATTTGTGTAGGAAAATTTCCTAGTAAAATATATTACAAGGAAACATAAGAAAGGAAACAAAATCACGAAAATACGTAAAATTTTCTGATTGCTACAGTAACGGTTTGCTACAGTACGGTTTGCTACAGTAACGGTTCGCTACAGTGTCGGTTCGCTACAGTAACGTTGACTGCTACAGTGCCGTTGACTACCGACACTACAGTACTGCTACAGTAACTCGAAGAAAATTTTCCAGAATTTTTTCGAAATCTCTGGTCACTACAGTAACTCGAATTTTTGCACAAAAATCTTTCAAAAATTCATCCTTTCCTTTCTTGTTTCAAAACCAGAATTTCAACTCTTTTAACCGATTATAACTCAAATATAACTTCTAAAACTACTAAGATTCATGAATTATCATCAAAATCTTCAAGAACAAAACCTCCTCTGATCTTCTACATAAACTGAAATTTAAGGAAAATAATGAGATTAAAGCTTACCTTTGATCTCTACCAAGCTTTTGAACCGAACAATTCTCAAAAACAATACCAAATCTATAGGAGAGTTGAGAGGGAAGGTTGAAGGTTGAGAGACTTGTGAGAGAGTGAATGAAGAAGATACGGGAGAAAATGAAGCTAGAAGGGAGAGAGAGAGTTAAAATGTGGTGGGTTAGGTGGGTAACCCAATGGGTATCCATAACCCAACATCCAAACCCATCCAGTCAATTTACATTAAATGGACTAATTGACCATTCTTAAACCACTTTTCCCTGAATTTCACAATTCTTAGAATATATCCCACATGATGCAAATATTCAGTCCAGTCATTTAACTCAATTTTCATAAATAATATTCAAAGAGAACAATTAAATATGAAAATTAAAAATGACCAAAATAAATAACTAAAGTAACGTTATAAAATTCTAAAATACTCTTAAGCGAATTATATTCTGAAACTAACGGGTATTACAACTACCATAATCAAAGTGCACACAATCAACACTTATCAGTAAAAAGAATATAAATAGCATACTTTACCCCGTGACCACAATCCGCAACTCTTATGTGAGTCTACAATCTCACAAGACAATTCATAAACAATTCTCAAACGCATAAAAAGCTTAAATAAACACCCACTCTGAAACATCCATTCCAAAATACATTATGCAATGTATTATGCATGATGCGCATTTTCCACTCTTCCCACTACCCATTGAAGACTAACTTTCAATGAGTGTATTCCAAAAGCACACACCTTTGAATATATTCACATCCTGCAAAAGACCAACCCTCTGCTTTCCACATTTCTTTTCTTTTCTTGTCTTTTTCAAAAGTAATATAAATGTATAGATGATGATATGCAATGCATTCACACAACACAATACCACAACCAATCCTTTAATTCCACATATATTCCACATATATTCCACACCATAACAACGATAATTATTCCACTCATAATTCCGCTTTCTAATTAATATAATTAACTAGAAATATAAATAAACATAAACTTCCAAATTCATAAAATAAATCCCACAAATTAAATCCCCCAAAATAACTCCTACAAAGTAAATCCCACATTTAATTTCCACAATCATTTAATGAAATCCCTTTGTCTAGTTATTTCCACTAACTAGGGAATTTCATTGAAGAATTACTAACTATGGTGTAAATAGGGTTTACATTGACTTGGCCAATTTAAATAAAAACTTAAAAAGGCATGGTCATCCACTCATCTCGATGCCGCCTAAAATTACCACATAAAAGTTCCTAGATATGAAGCCAAAGAAGCTTTCCTGCATTTAGAACCAACCAACATCAATAATAGATGAAATAAAGAAAATCCTCACTACTAACCTTGACCTTTTATTACTAAATTAGTCATAACTCTTAATCGATATATAATTTTTAAATGAAACTTATACCATTGAAAAGTAGACTCAAAGAGCTTTTCAATGATATAAATTTTGTTGAAAACGGAGTTCGGATGAATGAGTTATGACTATTTGAAAATGGACTAAGGGACCCTCAGTATGCCCGGAGCCTAGGTGCCACAACTGTCGCCTGGGCGCCCGAAACATACATGTTCTACATAAACCCTAGCGCCTGGGCGCCAGAACACCTCTTCTAACACACAAATATGGCCCCTGGGTACCAGAATCTGGGTTCTTCATGTTCTTGAGCTGTTCTTCACAAATTTGGGGGGAAAATCCTCCAAAAATCCATCCTTTGAATCCCTTGTCTTCTTTCTTTGATTTTTCAAGCCAAAACAATGTTCACGAAGTAATTTAGAACAATTAAAATTCAAAACAATGAATTTCATGAATTTTCCCAGATTCTTTAGAAATCTCTCAAGAACATGTTCTTGGATTCTAATCCATGAAACTTGTTTGTTTTGACACCATGAACAAGATTATAACAAAACCAACAAAACAAATCAAAGAAAGGAGGCAAAGAGACAAAGTTTTCATGAAAAACCCCAAAACTTCCTCAAAACCTAGGGCATGGACAAATTCAAGAATTTAGAGGAGATTAATGAGATTTAATCTTACTTTTAGTTCTAGAATTGTCCAGAGATGCGAATAGCAACCAAAAAATGAAGTTTAATCGGTAGAAAACAAAGTTGGATGAGGAGAGAGAAGATAGAAAATGGGTTTTCACCAAAACCCCAAAATCTCCGAATTGGAAAATGAAGGAAAAAGGGTGGAAAACCCTTTTATAGTGTGGTGGGTCATGGGTCGACCCATGGACCCATATCCGACCTACTTGACCAACTTCAAATAAAATCTCAATTAATTACATTAATTCCAATTAATCTATCTTTCACAATTTTTCACACATTATAGAAGATATCTCCACACAATAAAATACTCAATCTAATCAAATAATATCAAATCCATAAATTAATTATCCGAAAGTATTCCTCTACTTCATGAAAATTAACTGATTGAAAATAACAGAATAAAAACAACGCTATTAAATATTGCTTTAAAAATTAGCGTTATTTCTGCAATAACATTAAAACACTGTAATACCGTCAATTATATAAATATGGCGGGTATTACAGATTGTCTAGTAACTTATATTGAGAGAGATGTGTTCAATAATATTGACAATGAGCTGATTATTCAACAATTTCAAAACATGAAATCGCGTAGAAGACAATTATAAAGTATGCAATTTATTTGATTAGATATATTAAAATTTTACGATTTTAACATTTATGTCTTTTTTTTATATGTATAACTTTTAATTATTATTATTTTTTTAAACATTTTGCCCCTTAACCCAAGAGTTCTGGATACGCCACTGGTGAATGGGAGCATACTGGTTGTTGCTTTTCCTACACAAAGGCATGAAATTTGAAAACAAAAAACTTCTTACAAAAAAGAGGGGAGATCTTCTCCAAAAAAAAAGGAGAAAAAAAACTCTCACAAATGAGAAAAAAAAGAAAAGGATGAAAAAGAAAGGAGAAAAAGGATGGGTGGGCAGCCCTTGCTGGTGGTGCCGCTGTTGCTGAATATGAAGAGTAGGCGTGCTGCTAGGGTTCTTAACCTTACAGAGGATTCTCCCATTCGTCTACATATAAACATTATTTTTTGGCACCCAACTAAAAAGCCCAATTATCTCGGGCTAAATCTTGAAAATTGTGAATAATGTTTAACATTTTTTTCTTGGCTTTGAAATAATGTTAACATTTGTACAAAGTACAAAAGCAACATACACTTTTTCGACCTCCCAATTTGCGTATCTGATAAAAGATGAGATTGGGTGCTAAGCCCATGACATTGTACTCAAATACTGAGCTTTAGAAATTGAACAATTCTTGTCGGGCCCATTTAAAAGGCGGGCTCCTACCCTGATTGGGTCGTTTCGTTAGGCCGCTCATATAACCTGTCCAGTCAAATTCTCTTTCGTTAGCCTTTTTTTTTTGGTAAGATAGAAAAAAAAAAAAAACGCTAACGGAGGTGCTCCACACCCAACTTATCTCTAAGCAGAAACGAACCCATTAAAGAAGGAGGATCTTTCCAAAGCTTCCAACTAGATCTTTGAGAAGAACCATACTTGGCAAGGAAATCTGCACAAGTATTAGCCTCTCTATAAACATGGGAAATCTTGACCATTCACTGCCTTTGTAGGAGGACCATAATATCATGAAGGACTGAACCATACTTCGTTAGCCTTTGACACCAAGAAGAAAATTCCACTATCTATCCCTAAACCGAAAAAGATCCACTCAAAGTTACGTAAAAAAATTCTTTTTTTTTATAGTTTTAATTACAAGTATCTGAAAATTCCAAATATTAGATATATCTACTAAGTTGATCTTTTTAATAATTAAATAGCATTGATTTAGTTTTTAAATTTTTTTCATTAATTTAATATTAATGTTTTGTAAAATATATTATTTTAGCCCCAATCCTAATTCAATTAGTACTAAATTGACCAAGGACCAGTTAATCCTTCTTATAAAGAATATAACATTATCCTTTGTTTGTCGCCCAACACATGAAAAAGCTATTCATTGAGGTGCCATGGATGCTTTTTTACTTTAGCCATGAAAAATAACTGGGCATCACAAAGAGGCTGAAATTTATGCCTGTTATCTCCATCGTAATTAATAATTGTATTACTTAAACCTTAACACGAATCACATGTATATATTGTTCTTTCTATTTTAACCCATGTTGAGCTTCGTAATTTTGTATTTTATAATTACTATACCATTTATAATAACATATAATTTTCAAATATATGTCACTTTCAAATTGGATTCAACTTCCATTATGATTTTCTGACCAGACTACCTGTTTTTGATTTCTCGGTATCAGGTGACCCAGAAATTTTTGACTGTGTTGTTTCTTTTTTTTTTTTTTTCTCTTTATCCTGTATGAGATGGTCAGATTTCCCACATGACTTTAATGATGACATCTGTCTCTTTTTTCTCCATCATCATTATCATCCCAGTGCATGAGTTTCTGGCATTGGTTTCCCAGCCATGTGCGTATATTGGGCCTTTTAGTTCCACTTTCGTACACGAGAGAGAATATTAATTACATGCATTTTGGTCCTGATAAGATTTGGTTAATTTTAACTTCTAAGAATGCTGTGGACAAATACGTGGGAGTGAATATGGAAATAGTTCAAAAGCAGGTCAGATGAGATGCTTAGTGAAGTGACTTTAAATGTATACTGGAAACAGAACGGCCTTCACTTCTTCTGATGGTTCTTTAGTGTTTACCCTTAATTATCTGTAAGTCATTCACAGTTCAGCATATGATGAACAGATGAAGACTCATTCAGCGTAGGCAGTGCAGTTAGGAATTAACAGTGCGTTTGATCACGAGTTCATGTTTTCCCCTTGATGATGAGATGAGATCCCAGATTGATATTGATATTGACACTCTAGTGGAAGATGACGTACGCAACGGAGGGTTTTGGATTTGTGAAATGTCTGCGAGTGCATTAGTGGGATATATGAAAAGCAGCAGTTTCTTTTAGCAGGCAAATGAAATGTATTGTATTTGTATTTTGTACCCTTTGAGTAACACTGCCACTGGTTATAAATATATAGCTTTTAAAAGCTTGGGAGTAGGTATATACTTTTGGAATAGAATCCCCGCTAGCACTAGAGGGTTTTATTTCGATTATCAAATTATCAATTGTAAAGATTGACATTTCTATCTTGAATTGAATGCTCTTGTTTCGTACAGAAGTAAATTTGAAGCCGTATACTTACCATAATAATCAACATCTATCTCCTTGTTTTTGTTAATCCATAGGCTCTTTGTCTATTCGTCTTTCTTGCAGTGAATAAACTAAAGTTTTATGGCCACCACTGACCAGAAACTTTTTTTTTTTTTTCAATTCTATTTGTTAGGCTACCACTCTCATGAGAGTGGTAGTTTATTTTTAGTGTGTTCCAATATTCTTTTGGATTTTACTACCCACTTTCTCTTCACTTAACCTAACCAAGGCCTAAACAGCCAAAATCAAGTGCTAAATCCATGGTACGTACATGCATGCAAATTAAGCACAATAAGCAGTAAGGCGAATTAAAACACTTGTGTTTGCTGATAAAAAAGCAAAATAATAATAATAAAATAAAGGAGTGCATTTGTTGATAACTTGATATAGTGATTTTGTTGTCAAACCAAAAGCTGGGATCGATGTAAGAAAGGATATATTCCAACCGGAGCAATGGCTGTAATTCAAAGTGTCAAAGTTTCACTTAGTGTCTTTTCATAACCGTTGACATTTTTCTTCCTTTTTATTTTATTTTTCTTCCTTTTTATTTTATTTTTCATTTCTTTTTCCTTTTGGTTTAATTAGTTATACCATCATATGTGAGTGTGTGGGGGGGGGGGGGGGTGGGGGACCGGATTCAAATCTTCTTCTATATTTTTAGTATGATAGAGTGTTATATTTTTTAGCAACAATTTCTTCTGTTGTTGAAACTTATAACAACAGCTTTGTAATACAAGACTATTGTTATAATTGTAAAACTGTTGTTATAAGTTTTAGCAACAATAAAACTGTTGTTAAAAAGAATGACATCTACTGTGCCGTAGAACCTTCTCACTCGGCACAAATACAGAAGCCTTTTGATTCACGCTTATACCCTTGCTCGATCTTCAGAAAAGGGCCCAAATGTATTTCTGCTTAGCCCAGCACCCTCAAAAGAAAAAGGGCACGATAGAGATTCGAGGGTACAAAGAAATTCTTGGCATTTGATGAATGCTTTGGGTTATAATTTAAAAGTTGCCCACCATTTCTCCAAGTCGCTAAACCCGTAGTTTGTTAGGAATTTAGTGTCATCGTCCCAAGTGGAAATGAAGTAATACAATTTCAGCCATGAAAGAGAGTCAGTCAAGAATTAACCCCAATCAAGAAACGTACACTTGCCTTAATTTGCCCTCGCAGAAGTCTTAGCTTTTGCGCTGTCTTTACACCTTTTTGGACCCCCTAAACTAGCTTCGAGGGACCCATATCCACAGCTCGTACGGTTTAAACGTGTTGGTGGGGGTGATTATCATTGTGTGGCCACTGCCCTCACGGACTACAACTTTGAGTCACACAGTTGGATACATAGAGACAAATAGCTATTATTGAATTCCCACTCTGCCATCTAGACTCTACCTACCAATGCCAAAGGTGCGTAGCTGAAGGATTTAATTTTGTGATCCATATGAAAACTTCTCAATTGAAACCAAAAATCAAAGCTGGGAAGCCAAGGAAAGATTCTTGGATCACGTTGCCGGGGGTCAACGTGTTTGGTAACCCGTGGCCAAACGTGCACTACAGCAATCACGTGCTATACCTACAGCAAAAGCAGTATGAAAGATGAAGACTTCAGTCAGAAAATGAGATTTCAGACCCATTTTTTATTGAATATTTTCAGTTATTAAATTGATAGTCGCTAGTTCAATTTTAACTAATTTCTCACTGATAAATTCTACTGAAATTTTTATACTAATTTTCAATCAAAAATTATCATCTCTCTCCCAACTAACGTCCGCCACTTGTCTACTATGTGAATAAAAATATACATATACTAATAATAATTTTAATTAATAAATTTATGAAATAAAATAATATATATATATATATAACTATCTAATTAATGATACATATACCAACATATGTTGCTCAATACTGTGTCGAGCAACATTAGTTTTTTTCTAATTTTTTTTATTTTGTTCTAACCTTAATTTTTTATATTAATAGATTTAAATAACCAATATATTAGCTTATTTGTTTTTAAATACCCTATATTAGCTTACATTGTAGGTTATATTATAGATTATTTGTTTTTAATAATCAATATGTTGATAGATTATTTGTTTTTATACTGACAATAAAAAAATAAAAATAAGACAAATATGATGTTATAAATAACTATAAATTTACAATCTCTCATCAATTAAATTGTTTTATTTTATAGTGATGTCTTCTATTTTATCTTAAATTATAAATAATAAAAGAAATTGACTCAATAATTTTATAGTAATCTTGCAGTAATCTTCTTTTTAATTTCTCTAGTAATCTCTCTCTCTCGAATTACTTTTTCCATCTTCCTCTTTTTGTCATCTTCTTGTATTTCTTCAAGAAAAATACAAAAGTAATGATCCAACATCCACCTTGAGGAAGAAATTAAAACAATCCAATCTGCGTCTTTGATGACATAAAATTGAACATATTACAAAACAAATGTTAAAAAAACCAAGAAAAGGAAGAAGAATATATCAAAGAGAATAATTGGATTGGTTGAGTTATTATCTGTATAGAAAAAATATCTAGCCCTAAGAAAGAAATTAAAAAATCCAGCATCTCCTCCTACTGTAAGACATAAAAATTAAGCAAATGTTAAAAAATCAAGAAAAGGAAGAATAAAAGAGACCAAAAAAAAAAAGAAAACAGAAGAAGAAAATTGTGACCATAGAAGTACCCTAAGAACACACAAAGGTGAGAGGATGAGTAGACGAGGGTAGAAGGAAAAAAAATGTGAAGAAAAAAGGAAACGATTTGTCAAGACCTAAAACTAGCTAGACACGTGATAGGCGCGGACGGTGCTTAACCCACACCATTGCAAGCCTAACTTTTACTTAGAATCTTTATATTTTTCATCTACTTATCTATCTTTTGATTTAAAAGCAAATTAAATTACAATTGAGATTAATGAAAATCTCTTTTCATTTATAAACTAGCATTCATAAACATTTACATGAACAAAACTTCTGCACTTAGCTTTTCATAACCTAAATTATAAATCATGATCTTTGTGCTATTTCCTACTATATCCTTTGTATAATACAACTTATAATGTGGTTTACCTGATTACAGAGCTTAACTAAGAATACCTAGCTTGACATGACTTCTAAACTACTTTACCTTGCCTTGGTCAATTGGGAGATGTTCTTGACATGTACATCGTCTGGCTATGAAATCTTTTGTACTTGAAATTGTAAGAGGATGAATCCAATTACTTGACTCACCAGAACAATTCTACCACATCGCATATCTATACACACACATAGCCATGAATGCAACAAGTAAAAAAAGACCATGCATATGGAGGCTTTGAAGCATACACAAAAGTCACAAGCTCATCAAATGTGTACACGACAATCTTGGTACACACTAGTGTAAGGAACAATAAAGTATAAAGCACATTCATTAATATGATTTCTTTTTCATACAATTCTTTGATCCTTACTAGCAGTAACACTAAGGGACTATGCAGAGAATAAAATACCATAGGTAGTCAACTAGCTATCAGCACCCATCATATTATCTCATCATAAGCAAGAATTCAACTTGCAAAATATTAACATCAAAATCATACTCGTAACATATCATGCAACTGTCAAACATGCTAAGTCGATTGGGTTACTATGGGCCATCACCATAATCAGCTCTGGTAACCCATTAAGCCCTCTCAAAATAAAATTTCAGGTCACTAGGGAAACTTGACCCACCAAGTCTTTTTGTTAAAAGGTGACATTGCGGACCGAAGGAATGCCAAGCCACTTTCACTACTGGAGTCACTATGAATCCTACTTAACTTAGCCTTTCACCATGGCCATGGAATTGCGGGAACAATCAATCGCATCATGAAAGCTAAGACAACACAATTGTGTGCAATATCATTCAAATGCATACGTAAACATAATGCACATCAACACCTTTACTTAATATTGTTCCATAATTTCAATGATTCAAATCATATACTTTCAATAACCATATGCATTACATATTATAACAAATCCACAATATTCACCATCATACATCATGACCTTATTCATGTAAATCTTAAACTTTACATTATCCATTCATGTACATAAGGATTTCTAGATGACTCAACATGATTTCTCATACATTAGGATGGCCTACACCCTTAATTGATATACTTTCATGTTCATTTCCATATAATTGTTTACAACTTCACTACATATGAGCGTATAGATGGGCATACAAATTTCTATAGAAACATATTGCATTTGTATCAATTCATCATCAAGTTTATGCTTGAATTACACTTTTCTTGCATGTGTGGCCATCCCATTAGGTTATTTTGATTTTAGCTTATGTAAAAAAGTCATAATTTCTTATTAACACATCATTACCTATAATCTCATGTAATCGTAGTTTATTTTAGACAACAACATACATATCTATATCTATATATATATATATGAAACAACTAAGGTAGGATGAGAATTTCCATACCTTTGTTCAACTTCTTACCAAAATTCTTCTCTTTAAGGATGGATTTGCAAGCTCCAAGATGTCCAAAGAAGCTCCAAGACATCATTCAACATCTAGGGATTAAGGATACATGAGAAAGAGGTCAAAACCCCACACTTTGAGCAAGCTTTAGGGGGTGGCGCCTAGAAGCCCAAGTCTGGGCAGCCATGGATGGAGCTCGAAAAAGCTCCCTCCAAGGCCAATCCTTCTTCCTATGGTTCCAGAAATTCATGGGTTCCTCTTAGGTGCTTTTAGGAATAAAAAGACACTTAAAACAACCTTTAAACCTCATAAATCCAAAGCTAATTCCTAAGGAAAGATTCAAGAAAACTAATCTCAATTCCTTCTTTCAACAACTCAAGTTTCTTTCAAAGATTCAACTACATTTAACCATGGGTTTTTCTTTATCAACAAATTAGAGTAATAATCCCATCCAAATGGTCAATAGGAACATTATACAACATTTCTCCCAAATAGCTAACCTAAGGTTTGTTTCTTGAAAGAAAGGAAGAAGATGATGAAGATGAACATTCACTCACCAAGTCTCCTAAGCTTCCTTGATTTTCCTTCCTCTCTCAATTTGGCCATAAATAGTGCTAAAGAGGGACTCGAATGCTGAGCAGAGGAGAGGGATGAGTGAGATGAAGAGAATTGATGAAGGAAATAGTGTGTGTACGTGTGTGTGTTTTAACTTAGTGTATGTGGGGCCTACACATTATTCTTTTTTTCAATTTGGTCCCTTTGGAAGAAATTTTAATTAAGACTTTTAAGGGAATTGAGTTAGCTTGATCATCACTAAGGCATCCAATTACACTCCCATAAAATATATATCATCACATCTCATTTTCATTAAAACACCTAAATCCCTCATTTGTTCACTTTAGTTTCTCTCGGTGTCCCGAATTCCACTTCAACCTCAATTGCGTCTTCCTTAAGGTACCATATTCATGATTTCACATTCATAAGATTCATTCTCCCTCACAGGCTCATATTTGGTCTTTTTTCAAGAGCATTCCTTATTTTTCTTCCTTTTCACTTTAGTCATTAAACATACTTCTTACACTCACGACATATGCTTTACTTTTCCGATGAAATTCTTACTTGGTCCAAGATATGTCTTAGCTCTTGGTAAACTTTAAAATCCCTTGTCTTTCTAGTCAGAACTAGTTAATTTGTGAAAAATTTTCACTCACAAAAATATGTACATTTAACTATACCGTAATATCAGGGGTATTACACAATTGTTAAATAAAGATACTTGCGCAAGAATAAACATATAGAATCACATGAATAAATATTGAAAATCCCACAAATAAAATTTTAAAAAATTTGATTTCCTTTACAATCCTGCGAATTTAAACTGTCAATAATATATATATATATATATATATATATATATATATATATATATATATGTATATAAGTATTTGTGAATTCTTTTACATTAAAGTATTAAAATTATTAAAAACTAAAATTAATTGTATTTTAAATTACCTAAAATAATTTTAATCTTTTTTAAATATGATTAGCTATATTTAAATATACTAATTATATACACACACAGAGTGCTCCACACACTGTGTGCACTTGACACACAAGGTGTCGAGCACATTGTGTGATATATATATATATATATGATATACACACACACTCTCTCTCTATATTATAATATATATATATATATATATATATATATATATAATAGATACATATATTTATATTTCACAGCTAGGCTTTTTTTTAGTATTCATATTCATCTAATTTAATAATAAATAATAATCATATTAATTTAAAAATATTAGATAAATCCTCTCTAATTTAAAAATATGTAAGATTAATATATGTATAAATTATTAAGTTAAAAAGTTAATAAAAATATTTTAGGTTATAAAGTGAACTAAAGAAAAAAGATCTCAATAGTAATTTAAATATAAGTCATTTCAAAATTACTTATTATCAATAGTTTCATGAAATATTTAGGACGATAGTGCACTAATTGAATAAAATAATTAAAAGAAGTTAAGAAAGACACACTTTGTTATTTGAAATCTTTTACATTAAAATTATTCAAAATTAAAATAGTTATATTTTAAATTACATAAAAATAATTTTGAACTAGATATATATCTATTTTATGTATATGTATGTTATTATTAACTCATATATATATATATATATATATACATACATACATATATATATATATATATATTATTTTTAAGAAAAATTGTATTTATTTTTTATATATATTGAATATAGTTAAATATAACTAATTATATTTAAAAATAGTTTAAAAGTATTTAAAGTAATATAAAATATAGTTAGATTTTCTTTTTAATAATGTTAATATGTTTAAAGTGAAAATTTTCACATAGTAAGGTATTTTTTTTAATTTGTTTTATTAACCCACCACAATCTTGATAATTTTATAGAAATAATGGTGATGATTGACGACTAATTTTGAATTACTAAAGTTAAGAGTTATAGAGTATATGTATTTGTTTGGGTTTAAAGTTTTAGGATCTTATTAATATAAGATTAATGGTTCTAAATTTAGGATCTTATAGTTAAAAAAAAATTACAGCAATATGTGCTTATATGTGCTTGAGAAGAAGATACTTGAGCAAGTTAAGATTTTTTTTATTCAAAGTTGTTATCCTACTGACTGAATAGTAGTTGGTATGTAGTAAAAAAAAATATTTTCTACTGAATTGCGGTCGATGCTTCAGTAAGAAAGGATATTGAGGTGGAAAAATATATCTCTCAACACTAATTTAGTCGAAAAAGCAGTGATAGATCTATTCAATAAGATTTAGTAGGAAATTTGCAATCACTAATTTAATTCATTCCAGTAGTGGTGGTTTGAGCAAACCTAGGCTTGGGTGAACATAGTTTGGGCAAACCTAATTTGGATAAACGTTATTTATATTTAGGAAACATTTGGACGAACGTAGTTTAGAGCAGATAAACGTGGTTTGGCAAAATATAATGAGCACATTTAGAGCACGTTAAGTTTTCCAAATTGCCATTTATTGTTGCAAGAAACATGGGTAGCAGGATATTAGCTTGTTTGGGAGATTTCACAGGCAAATCATAATTTTTTCTAACCTCGTTTCACATTTTGTAAACTAGGTTATCTTCATAGTGGCTCTTTATCGCTTCTCCGACAACTTCAACGTGGTTAGTGTAATCTTTCCCTGCTCATTAATTTTTTACCCCTGCCCATCTTTTGTATATGCAAACCCGATATGCCCATAATCGAGACATACCCACATAAAAGCTTCTATTTTCCACCATCAATCATTTTCCTTCTTCAACCCACACATAGCTGAGAGAAAGAGAAGGAGAGAGTGCAGTCGAGAGAGGGAGACATCCTTTGTTTTTTACTTAAAAAACAAAGGATTCTTTCAGTTACCTTTTGTGGGCATATATATATATATATATATATATGGTTATATACCAATGTATGTAAGTTGCATATATATATATATATATATATATATATATATATTATAATAAAAATTCATGTCCTTTCAGGTAATTAAGTATCTCAAACTACGTTTGAACACTAACATCCAAACATCATGTTCTGCATCAAACCACATTTATTTACTCCAAACCACGTTTGCCCAAATGTCTTTCAAATATAAATCACGTTCATCCAAATCTATGTTTTTTCCAACTACATTCAATTAAACTTAATTTGCCCAACCGACGTTTAACCCATCGGGCTCCCAAACATACACAATATTTAGATATTGGTATGCAATGTGGTTTGGAATGTGTAATTAACAGAAATAACATAGATTTTATATTTCATTTTTTGATATATCATTATTATTTATTGTCATTTATTTAAAGCTAACTCAGTGAATTATATCAATGTTTTTAATAAAGTGCACTTTTTTTTGTCCAATATTACTAATTATTTATTATTCACTAATTTCACAATTTAATTGTGTAACTTAAGTTTTCAAGACAATCAAATAAATTATGTTTCTAATTGTATGATTATATAATTAATTCAATTATGTAATTAATTACCATATTAGTTACATAATATAATTGTGCAACTTAAGTTTTCAAGACAATTAAATAAATTATGTTTTTAATTGTATAATGATATAATTAAATTAATTATGTGATTAGTTAACCACATTAATTAGTAATTAGATTAATTAGTTTACTTAAGATAATTACTTTAATAATTAGTAATTAGATTAATTGAGTTTAGTAGGTTATGTATAAACAAAAATAAAAAAAGAGCCAGGCCCACCCACTCCTTCAACCCTATAGACCCTTCAACAAGCCACCAAAAAAAAAGTCTTCTTCTTTGTTAATTAGTTCATCAACTCGGGTTGGCGGGGCATGAAAGACAACCCGACTTCATGATTCGTTGATTTCTCATGTATGGGATTGTCGGAGAGGAGCTTCCGTCTCCCCTCATCGCCATTTTGGCACATCCCCGACATCATAAAACACCACAACACGAGATATAGCCACCACACACGCATACAACAAGGATGACTTAAAACATGCCACAAAACAGGGGCAAACAAAGGAGGCTAGCAGATGACTGAAAGCATATCAGAAAGACAGGAAATGGAAGGAACAACGATAGGGAAGGTGATGGAGATTGAAAGCAAAGACCAATAGCACAGAACACGCAGACACCACGGCGCAACACACAAGCGAGCAAATCGGACAACACACAGCGACTGAAAACTTCAGCAACACACATCAAATGAGACACGCAACACACAACATGGGGTACAGGAGGAATGAGATTAATGACACATGCCAACCACATTTAATTCAACAGGAAGCGTAGCCTTGCCAGGTTGAAAAATATGTTGAACCAAACGTGGTTTGCATGCTTTCTTGCATCGCTACTAAACATGCCAAATTTTATGCAAACCACATTTAAGCATACTAATAAGTGGGTTGGAACAACGCGATGTGATGCCAAACACGCACTTAATAGTGATATTCATTTTAAACACCTTTTTAATTTATTAGTTTCTTGCAGCAGCTAGCTAGCTAGCTAGGCATTAAATAAGTATACAACTACACATAAACTTTAAAAATTTCTTGGTGATGATAAAGATATATATCATATGGGACCATATTGTAAGGAGGGAAAGCATCAAAGGGATTCATCATGATAGTTTTGCATGGTCTGTTGGATATATACTGACAAGAAAAGAAAGCAACTTTCTGCATGCAACACACATGCACACAGTCTTGCCCTGCCTCTGATTGAAGAGACAGATTCTACGACCATTTATATTAAAATAGAAATTATTTGCGGCAATACGTAGTTCTATATTTTAGAAAGAAAGTTGAACGACTAACTATGCATTACACCTCCTCAACAAAGAAGATCCAAATATATATATAACGAAAACTGAGATAACAACAAGAAGTGCAGAAAAAAATTTTAAAAAATAGAAGTCCACGTTCATCATCGAGTCCAGAGACTATACATTGTGCTATTGTCTCTATAGTACCAAAGTGGAATGTGGAATGGCCATTTTGCCCTTGGTGTTTTGGAGTTATTTGCTTGTTTGGGTTAAGAATTCCCCCAAGTCTCCGGGGCAGTGGTAGTCCCAAAGAATCCAAAACCTTGTTCGGACTTGAACGGCAAGTGGTGGTACTGTTGGTACTCTACGCCTCCCGCGAAGGATAGCATGTCCTTCGTGTCCACGATAACGTCAACGCCGCCGCTGTTTCCTGCGTGACCGCCGTGGGCATCGGCGGCGGTGAGACCCAGGAAGTCCCGCGTGAGACGTTCACTCTTTATATTCCGGGTCAACAGCTCTCTCGCGAACTCGTGACCCACCGAGTCCATCTGAGTCACTGTTCCGAACTCGGCCACGCTGGGCTGAGTCCCGTGACCCATTGTGGACTGTGGCCCAACAGCAGCACCTGGGCCTGAGATTGCAGTGGCACTGACAGTTGCAGCCTTTTGGAGGAGCGCAGTGGCTGACAGGTGGGGTGACGTGGCGGCGTTTGAGGGCACACGGAGGAGGGTCTCTATCCCTAAGGGTGAGTTTATCATGCTCTCTTGAAGCAATGAGGGAGCACAGAGAGAGGGGATCTGAAAGCTTTGAATTTGAGGCTTCATTTGGAGGGCATTATCATTATGGTTATGGAAGTTGCTAGGGTTAGGGTTTTCCTGAGATGGGTCCCAGGGGTTCGTAAAGATCTGGTTTTGGAAAGGGAAAAGAGATTGGAATAGGGGATTTGTGGTAACTAGTTGGTTTGCCCTCACTCTTGCACTTTCTTGAGCCAGTGCGTCACAGAATGCCCTGTGTGTTAAGAAGCTGTCCTTCCTGCAGTTTTTACACACCAAAATTAAACTTCCATCAGATTCATCATCTACATAAATAGTAAATAGGACCAATAAAACATTATATAATTTATGTTGCAGGGTCAAATTCAAAGGGAGAGAGAGAGATGAGTGACAATGGATATGCATAGCTCGAATGTTGAGAGATTATTGGTAGGGTATTATTGCCATGATGACAAAAAAAAGTCTTTCGAAATCAGAGCTCATGCATGACAAAAAGATATGTTATTATAAAAATGGAACATCTCCTGCACGGATGAAGCTACAGCAAAGCAACTTAGCATATCGGATATGTTTGCAGAGTTATCAGAAACAGCAATGATGAAAAGCTCAGACACAAACAGTATTCATCGAGTAATGCCATTCTCCTATACAATTTAAAAAGAAAAACTTCAATCATCACAAAACTTCCCAAGTATTATATATACTTCCTTTACTTTCTAGTTAACAAATAAAACCATTAAAGTATCCATCATCTTCTTGGACACTGCAGTGCAGCCCCCACCTGCCCACCACCATACATATGATATATTGAGTGGAGAAAGAGAGAGATACTTCTGAGGAAGTCTAGAACATAATCGAACACTATCTGACACACTCAGAAATATTAGTGTGGCCTACAACCCTATGCAAATATACAAGACAAACCGTGTTTTATATATATGGATATATGCATGCATCTACTGCCAAAACTTGAAATAAGATTGAAAGAAAATACAAAATTGCTATTGAGTCACGGGCAATACAGTAAAGCAAACAAAATATATGTTGATTGTGCTTTTTTTTTTTTTTTGGTTACTGCATATTCATTTGGCAGTTTCAGCATTGCAGGAACAGGTAATTGCTCAGTTTATCATTCAATGTGACCACTAACCACCTACAGACACTTGTATTCAGTGCGTCCGCTTTCTTGCAACCTGCTATTGCATTGAAGTAGCAGATATGCCTTTTTTAAATAGCAGATCTTACCATTCTTGTGTATAAACAGAGAATCACTGAAAACAAATGAATTATAGAGACCCTTTTGATATATGACTCTGAAATCAAGCCAGAAAACCAGAGAAAGCAGGATTAATCAACTTCAAATCAGGGTAGGAAAGAACTAAATTAATTACCTGGAGAAAAGGGTTCCACAATCACATCTATATTCTCTAGTTCCACAGGTTTTGGAGTGAGCTCTCCAATCTGACTGAACCGCGTAGATTTTGGAGCACTTGTCACATTTCCACTTCTTCTCGCCATGTTTTCTGCAGTAGTGTTTCTTAATTCCAGTAAGATCACCCAGAGCCCTTGAGGGATTGTGGTGAACACAGGAAGGCTCAGGGCAAACGTAGACTCTCTTTTTCACCTCTGTGCTGTTCCTTTGCTTCAGCTTCCATGGAAGGTTATGGCCTCTCCTGTGTAGCTGAAGGTTCTGATCTCGCTGAAAACCCTTGTTGCAGATCTCACACACGAACCTATTGGTGGTCATGAGGGTCTTTGGGGATAAAGCAATCACTTCAGCATCTGGGTCTGGAACAACAGAATTAGAAAACCTAATTAAGACATTCATATAACTCATGTAAGAGATAATTTGAAGAAATTAAAGTATTAATTAATTACCTGGATTTCCTGGGAGGTTTCTTTTTCTCTTTATCTTTTGAGGTTGCTGAGGAGGAATGGTTGAAACTGAAACGACATGGTTTAATGCAGTGAAGTTCTGAACTTTAGTACTCGAAGAGACAGTGGGTTCTTCGGACAGCGAAGTGGAATTGGACATTGCTGCAGCAGGAAACATTTTGCAGAAAACTTCAAGGCAGAGAGGTAAAAAAAAAAGCAAAAAAAAAAAGCGATATTCTAATATGCCTTTGTTTGATCTATTATATGAAGTCCTATATATATATATATATGTGCTACTTTTGCACCTTGGAACAAAACTGAAAAGGCGATCCTAGAAATGAAGCGAAGAAAAATCCTGGCTTTGGACACAACTAATTAAGCTGGAATTGCTACTTAGTAGTGATTAGTGAATAGGTGGCAGAGAAAGGAATCATTCACTGGGTGGCATAAAGCAAAACTCATCTCGTGAAGATATGATGATGATGATGATGATGATGATGATGATGGGTTATTCTCCAAGTCGCTTTCTTTCTAGGCCATGGATTGCTTGTCTGAGCACCTCTGCACAACTATTTCAGACATTTTTTCCCCACAGGAATTCATCAAGACTCAACAGATTCCACCATGCAATCAAACATGTGAAAAAAACATATATCAACAAGATTTTTCTTTAACACAATTATGATACCCATTAACCTACCATCTTCTTTTTCTTTTTCCCCCTCTTCTCTATTCTTATGGGTTTAAAGAGAAATGGCAGAAGACGAGGATAGCAAAGCAGTATGTATGAAATCCATAGCTGGGTATATTAAATAATAGAGAGGAGAAGGGAATGATGATGATAACAGAATATGGAGGAAGAGGCGGCATATTATAAAATGCATTGAAAATAAAAATTTTAAAAAAAAATGGTAAGGCCAATAAACAAATATTTTAAAAAAAACTAAGATTTCTGCAGAGAGAGAAATATGGAGGTGGATGATGAGACTTGCAGGGCAAATTCTAGGAAGTATCCTAGTTCACTTGATTCAGCAGAATCTCCTTTTCATTTTTCTCTTTGTTTGTGGAATCGGGTTTATATGAACTTGGCACTTTCTGTCTTTTCTTTTTGTGCCTGTAATAAAACACCCAAATCCTGAAAGTTCCTTCAAGATGAATGAATTTTGGATGGATTGATTTTTTAAATAGAAGGATTAATTGTTCATGAATTGATGGCACAAGAGAATGACAAGCTTTTCTAATATTATTTTTAGTATTATTGATTAAGATAAAGTGAGGCCAGAAAAAAAAAAAAGCTTGTGACCAATGAAGGCCAATTATATTGCTGGAGATAACCCCACAACTAATATGATTGATTCATCGATTGACTTTTGAGCTTTTACATACAGACCATGCAAATGTGTTCATCATAGCGTCGCATAAGATAGTACACCACTAGTGGTTTCGTTTAATTTGATACATGAAATTAATGAATAGCAGTATTTTCTCTTACAATTATATTAATTACGCATCATATATAATGCTTAAACTAGTTGTAGTTTTTTAGTTGTCACACTTATTAAATCCTTTCTTTGATGATACGTTAAAAAATTGATATAAAATAATTCGTAAGTCACAAATTAGAAAAATAGTCTCTTCTCGTGATCATCGTTGTAAATATATTAATTCATAGAAGTATATATATCATTTGGTAGGTGGGATGTAATATTAAATTAATAATTGTTTTGCATATATAAATTAAAGTTCTTGAGGATTTTCTATCCTTTTTCTACCTCAGACTCTCATACGGGACCTGAATATAAAAGATAGTCTACGACCCGTTTAATGCAGTATACGTCATATTTTTCGAATCCTATGTGGATTCTTAATTAATTGGAATAAAAAAATATCGGAATCTGTTTGCTGTTCCATCTTTCTTGCATTATTAGTTTCATTAAGGATGGGATGAGGATAATATTTATGTTAATTCTATCATTCATTTTGAATATCCTGAAGTACGTAGGCACTCAAGGAAACACGTGCTTTGTAATTTCAAAACGCATGCTACATATGATCTTTTTTTAAAAAAAATAAAAATAAAGGAATACTCTTCAAGGAATGACATCTAAAAAGAAAAAGAATAATGTTAGAAAAAAATCTTGCAGAAAATTGATAATTAACGTGGAAAATTAAAAGTTGTGGGGAGTCTTATTTTACAGTACTTGATCAATATATTTTTATAGATAGTCTTTTTTTTTTCTTTGGGTAAAAGAAAACAAAAAATGTAGATGGTCTTTTGACTAATTAGCTATAATTAAATAGGGATCGGGGCGCCTAACTCTATCGTTTGATGCATGAAGAAAATTCAGCATTTTACAGTAATAACAAGGAATGCTAGCTACCAGGAAAAGAAAAGACAAGAAAAAAATCATTTTAGTACCTTTTAGGTGTAATAGGAAATCCATGGAATGGAATTATATATGGATCAAACGCAAGCATTTAAAAAATAAAAGTTGAAATCTGAAATCAGACTGTGTAAGTCTGTAAATAATATACTCAAAAGTAAGTGATAACTGCTTCCGAATAGTGAATACTGCAAAGTTCCTGACCATAAGGCTCTCTTTTAAATAGATAATTAATGATGACGAAAACATATATATATATATATATATATATTGACGCACGTAAATACAGATACGTTGGTTTCAGTTTCATTTGACCATGAAGCACAAGGTTATGATAACAAACAGCACAGTAATATTTCACTGCTTGTTGGTTTTCTAATTTTATGTAGATTTCTAACAGTATATTAATTATTGTGTTTTGCAACTGCATGCTCGCAGAATAAAAAAGTGAAAGAGTGAGGCACATTAATATTGATGAACGAAAAAGAACTTATATATATATATATATATGTATAATAAATAGTCCATCTCCAAGCGGGCCATACATATTATTCACGGACTATCCTATTACCAGATTCTCACATCAACAATGAGATTCCTGGCTCTCTTGCGTTACATATATACCCTCCAAAGTTGCCACTCTTCAAAATTTTCTCCTTATAAGGGACTCGTTGCTTCATACACGTATGTATATATATATATATATATATATGAAACTTTATTTTGAGTTATTGACATTCTGGATTCAAGTTCTTGTCACGTGTGCGGTGTGCCAATAAGTATCAAACATATATAACAACGTTCTTACGATTATTCTTTTTTTTTTTTCCTGCTACAAAAATATAAGCGTGAGAAGCTACTCCATATGATAACCCAAGTTTCGGTGTTGGGACCACGCTTGCCTGATAAAAGGGCGAGTAGTGTTTTAATTTTTCTTGAGATTTTTCTTCTCAGAAGAACAAAATTTTGTCAAAGGGTTCACTCATCTACAGCAAACTTCTCCACCAATATATGCAAAGCAGTGAGTCTTATTAAATTGGAACCATGCGCTCAAATGGCAGGGGCAGCAATTCAGAGAACGTGAGTTTCAGTACATTATTACTACAGCATTAATGGCTTGATTCTAAGAATATTCCAAACAGTATGTGTATCTTTGAAAAACAATTCAAAAGCAGAATTGATTTTGGAAAAATTTAGATCCTATTTAGTTTAAATATTTCATGTTTTTATTTTTATTGAAAATAAAAAATGAGTATAAAAATATGTTTGGTTAAATTTAATGAAAATATTTTTTATAAAAATATTTCTTAAAATAAGCTCAAATATAAAAACACCAAAAATATATTTTTTAGTATTTTGAGAAATGTATTTCAGAAAACGAAGATTGAAAATAAAAATAAGAAATGTTTTCACAAATTAAATAAACCCTTAAATTTAAGCAAGCCATGATTTGTAGGAGCAACAACCTGAAACTTTTGTTAAAACCACGGATTGAGGATAAAATTATGTTAATGCAATGACTCCTAAATACGTTATTTTGTACCAAAATCATGTTAATGCAATCCAAACCATAATTTATAAAAACCCAACGAAAAACCAAACACACACTAAGTTCTCTTATAGTATCTCCATTGGTGGTTTTTAAATAGTTCTTAAATTTTCTTATTTTGGTTCACTATTGAAGCTCGTCACGCGTAAAAATAATTCTTATATAAGAATTGATTTTTATACAAAAAGTAATAATAAAATAATCAAATTACAATAAATGTTAGTGGAGAATAATAAATGCTAAAAAAATACTAAAGAATTAATTGTGGAACCCATTTATGAGTTCTTAAGAAATTTATCATTAGAATAGAGAGTTGTTTAAAGTAATAAAAAATTTTATAAGTTCACATAATATTATAAGACCCACAACAAGGGCCTGTTTGGTTTAGGTATTTACTGTTTTCATTTTCACTGAAAACAAAAAATATACTTGAAAATGCGTGTGGTTAAGTTAACAGAAAGTATTTTCTTAAAAACATTTATTAAAATATGCCTAAATCTGAAAATACCAAAAAAATATTTTCAATGTTTCAGTAAATACATTTCAATAAATAAAAACTAAAAATAAAAATAAAAAATATTTTCATAAATCAAACATATCCTAAAAATTCAACTGAGATTCACCACTCTCTTAATTCAATTATAAGATGTATTTATTATACTAAGTAATTATACACTAGCAGGTGGTTGGTGAAATTTAAGCAGGCTACAGGTATAGTCTAGTAGACCTATAATTATTGACAAAAACAGAAAAGACAAAGAAAGATGCTTCTATTCGTAGGAGACATTGTTGGCAACTTGGCATCGTCATCTAGCTTATCTTTTTTTTTTTTCCTTTTTTTTTCCAAGAGCAGTGGGAGCGATTTGCTTTTTCTTCTTTCCTCAGATTCTCCCTTATTAGTAAAAATAAAAGTTTATTTATTTTCACCGAACAAAAACTTAAAATGTAATTATGTGTTTTTTTTTAAAAAAATAAATCTTGGCTCTTTCATCGTTATTAATGGAGGAGTATGTTGAGCTAGAATATTTCCAAGGCCCAAAAGGTTGAAAATAATTGGGTAAAAAAACTATTATTGGGTTAAACAACGGTTCCAAAGTTTTAGGCCCATTTCTAGCTTTGCACCAATCTCACGTCATTCCTTCTGAATAAGATTGACGCCTCCAAAATAGAAATATTATCATCTGTTAGGTTTGGATTTTTTTTATTTTTATTAAAAATAAAAAATATATTTAAAAATATATTTAGTTAAATTTATTAAAAATATTTTTTGAAAAATATTTTTTAAAATAGATATAAATCTAAAAATATCAATAAGATGTTTTTAATATTTTAAAAAATATATTTCATAAAATAAAGACTTAAGAAATGTTTTCACAAACCAAGCTAGCCTTTAGTTTCTTTTTTTTTAAGAAAACAAATTTTTTTAAACTTCAAATGCAATTTACCTAGTAATTACTATTTGCTTTTCCTGCATGAAAGTCTTTTTAGAAAATTAAGTAGCATGCCCAAAGCAAACAAGCTGAAAAATCTTGCATACAAATACAATCATGAGGAGCTTTGACCTTAAGAAATAAAGAGGAATTGAATTTTAGCATAAAAAGAAAATGCGTATACAACCATCAGTGTGATTTGTCAAGAGCTATTGCAGGAAATGGAAGTTTAGCGGGAAACCTGCTTTAGTCATATGGTTGTGTACTATAGAGTCGGCTGGAGTTAGGTTGACGAAGATTGGAAGAGAAAAATATTGATGAAGTCCAGAAATTGTTAATCAGCCTGCTGCTACGAAATGTCACCTTACCAATTCAGTCAATCCTGGATGGCATCGCATTCTTGACTTGACTTCGTCAATTGCATAATTAATAACAGAATATATATATATATATACATATATATCAGATATGGCTCACAAAGTTCACTCTCGTCACGCTATTAGTTCCATTGAAATGACACGTAAAGCTGAGTTTTCGCATAATTTGAAACAAAAGGCCCATACTTCTTTGCAAAAAGTCTAAAAAGCCGTCCAGCAGGCAGGTCTGGAGTCGAGATGGTGCTACTTTAGTCGTTACAAGTGTGGAAGACTGCCGTGCTTGCAAATGCTACTGCTAGAGTTTTGTTAGATCATTGACATGACCCTAATGGTCAGTACAAAGAGAGATAACCTAGGCGTCATGTCATGTTAAAAGATCTATATTCATACAATAGTTAGTATTAAAAAAAAGAAAAAATAAAATAAATTATTTAATAAAATCCTTCAACTTCTTTTCATTAAAAAAGTTAATATTTTTGAAAAGGTAATTTCATATCAGCACTCTTTTTTTTTTTTTTCACCCTGTCTCATTTTTTGTCACAGCACTAAATATGGAGGTTTTTTGACTTCTCGTTTTAAATTTTGATTCTATTCTTATTTTTTTTATTTATTAATATATGTCATTTTTATTATAGACTAATCTCATTTGTAAGCGTATCACTTTTAAAAAAAATGATATTATTTTATTTGATAAAATTGATGTTATCCTTAACAAAGACAAAGACGATACGCATATCGTTTATATCAAAAACAACATTAGTTTTGTTAAATAAAATAATATTATTTTTGACAAAGACAATATGCTTACAAATGAAATAAATTTACAATAAAAATAACTTATATTAATAAATAAAAAAAAAGATGAAGTTAGAATTTAACATGAAAGACGGGACATGGAAGTCAAAAAAATCGAAAGAAAAATAGCTAGGTTAAGCTACTACTTGTTATGCCTATCTGTCCAATCGATGACAATGATCATTGCAGTTCTCTCCCACGTAAGAACCCATCTCCATGGGTCTTGTCATCATCTCCTTCAGAAATGAGCCTAATGAAAGTTTGGGCTTTCCTTCAGCAAGTACAACGTGTGACCCACGTTTTATATGTTTTCTGTTTTCGGGTCACCCTTAGCAAATAATAATAATATTTTTTAATTAATGAAATAATTTAAACGTAAATATATGTGTTAGTTAAAAAATAACTATTTTTATTAAAAACAACCCGCGCACACTCATGAACTTTGTTAATATATATATATATATATATATGCAAATTGCTTATAAAAAAAATATATGTATGCAAATTAATGAGGGCTACAATTACAGCGTCTATTTGTTATTTTAAATGACTTTATTTTTTAATGAAACATTTTTAAAAACCTTATTATATATAAAATTTCAAATTTATTCAAAAGTACAATATTTTAATATTTAAATTTATAATATTTATTGAATTTATCATAATACATAAAAATAAAAATAAATTTTTTTTAGACAAAAAAATTACTCTATCCTTTATCTGTTGTTTCCACGGAGTAAATAAATCAAAATTTAGATTAATCTATAAATTGGGTGGTAATATAGTTTGATTTATATTTAGATAATACATTGTACCTTTTGGCTTTTACCATTTGTCTCTGACTCTCAGCTACGCTAAGTGCCCTGCGCCCACACAAAATGAAGAACCAAAAAGGACAAGATGACATCGATCATCAACACACCCAAACTTTCACCGTGTGCCATAAATAGCAAATATGACATTTAAAAGAAATCCATACCGATTAAAATAAACATTAGAAAAAAGGCACAAACTCGGACCTCGACAAGTCAATGGGGGAGCCTCTCAACCAATAGGTCTCCCTTAAGATGCTTGAACTGTGAAATGACTAGGAATTTGAAAATGTAGTGGTCAACTCTCACATTATGCAAGTTAGGTTTTATTTATACAAATAATTGACATGTACATTGCCAAATGTCAAGATTCATAAAGCAGATCGCAGAACTTCTATATGTGGTGCAAGCGACCCACGGCTCTATTTTGAAAAAGGAGATTTCTTCATTCAAATATCTTATGTTTTCCTCAACGACGAGATGATTCCGAGTATACAAACAAATAGGCAACAACACCAATATCAATCTCCTAACTTCACAAAATTCTTAGCTTTGCCGCCAAGCAATATTTTTGGATGGATAAGCTATAACACTCAACACCAACAATATTCTCATGCTAGCTAGTACTAACATAAACATAGCCATTTTGGAAGGCTGTTTCGTAATTAACATAAACATAACCATTTTGAAAGGCTATTTCCGGGAGTAAGAAGGGAAAGAAGCAGACGAGAATGAAAAATTACAAAAGCAAACCTTCCTCCAAAACTATCAGTTCGCATACTTCCATATCTTTCACTGGTATCACCTGCTTTGAGGGTTCAAGAGAATGTCATCGATCTAGCATCGGAAAACACAATAAAAGGCGAGTAAGTAGTTAACGACATAGGCATTTACAAATAAACAGAATACATTCCATGAACATATACAATCTCGGTACCAATTATGAAATTAGAATGAGAACAAAGTAGCCCTTCCCCATCTTGGAAAGCCTGATATACCCACTTGATACGCTAATGAATTAACATCATTCATATTATTACTAAACAACTTCTTGTAAAATAAATCAGTTTTTCAACCTACCAAACAAACCCATGGTCACAGCCTTCGTTTGGAAATTGGCTAATCAACATCATTCATATTGTTGCAGTTAACAACTTCAGCTGGAGAGTAAATAATCAAATTTTCAGCCTACCAAACAAACCCATGACCACAGCTTCCGTTTGGAATTTGGCTATCTAAGATTCATGCAACTACTTCACCCGAATACACAACCTTCTCTTTTCTTCATTTACTTTGTACTTTTAGCCCCACATTGTACTCGGCAAAAAGGAAAGAAAAATCTGCAT
Organism: Biancaea sappan; assembly: GCA_037074585.1. Classification (NCBI taxonomy): domain Eukaryota; kingdom Viridiplantae; phylum Streptophyta; class Magnoliopsida; order Fabales; family Fabaceae; genus Biancaea; species Biancaea sappan. Next base: position 45,961,367 of record CM073496.1, on the reverse strand, counting down.
TTAATTGCCATTAATTCTGCGAGCTTTTGCAATCTTGTGGTGGTGTTAACCTAGTGGGACGGTTACAAAAATGACCAGTTCATTATTTGATCATGCTCTGAAGTGCGACACGTATCTTATTCAGAGCCCACAAAGGATGAAAATTAATATTTGTGGAGAAACGAATCATGAGTAGACAAGAAGATATTTCCGTGGCACATAGGTAACATCATGAAATTCGTCAAATTGTGGCCTCTACTTTAATTTAAGACTACAATGACAATGGACCGACATTTTTCTTAAAAAAAAAAAGGCAGGAGGGAGAAAATATCAAACCGACAAGTTAACCATCAACAGGCTCAGGACTCAAAAGCAACATTCACTTTTGATTGATTCTTGGACTTCAGCTACTTCTTGTCCACTTTACAGCTTCTGATCATAATCTAAATTCATTAAAAGGGTCAACAAATTAAAACTACAAGAGGCAGAGACAATATCTGGCTTCATGCCATTACATGATATTTGAGTGGTTAAAAATAAACTGAACCTTGAGATAAATAATGTGACCGTTATCACTACCACATATTCTTGTCCAAGCACCGGCTGCAACCTACCTAATCAACATTGAGAAAAGTGAGAATCTTTGAGGTTTTACAAAATGCTACAAGAGGACATAGATAGATAGGGTTAGAAACACCAAAAAGTAAATAATCCCCACATATACGTAGTGTCTTTTCAACTAAGATCACTTATGACTCATGTCTTCATTCAGTGGTTTACTTTACTTAGGACTTGAACCCAAGTAACCTAAGCGATGGGCCAAGACATTGACATCTTCATCTTCACCTTCTGTGCTTGGAATGTCTATTTCACCCTCAAAATTTTCACTAAATAGTTCTTCCCAGAAACCTTCATCAAGTTCTTTGTCCAGCCTCTCCTGTGGTTCTTCTGGCGCCTCCTGCTCTCTTCTTCCCCTTCCAATTCCCTGCATTTCCATAGCTAACACTTCCAGCTCTGATACTTCAAAACTATAGTCCCTAAATTCTAATGGTTCAGCTTTCACAGGGTTCATTCCTCCCACTCCACTGCTTGATTCACCAACCCCACTAGGTCCTTGTTCAATTGGCCTTCTTCTCTTTTTCGTTATGGCTTCTTCAAGCTCCTTTCTCTTGTCCTTCTGTTGGAGTAGCTGCTGCAGAAAGGCTGGACTTTTCATGGCCCTGGCTAAGAAAGCCATCATCTGTTGCTGCTTCATTTCTGTGCCTTGTAACCTTTGCTCCATTGTCTGAAGGTATGCTCTAGTATTCTGCTGCTGCTGCCTAAGCTTCACCAACTCCATCATTAACACCTGCTTGTCTCGCCTTAAACGGTCAATATCTTCGTCTAGTCCGAACCTGCCTACTTCAACACAATGACCTTGTTGTGCTTGTTGGGAAAGAGTAGGATTAGAAGGTGCTTTCCTTCTCCTTATGTTCCTCAAAAGATGCCTCTGTCCTCTCAGAAACCCTTCATTCGCAAACTCCCATCTATCTGGATCAATTTTCCTAAATCCCTGTAAAATTGAATCCCACATTCAACTGGTCAAAATTTCTGATAGATTAGTGAAAAAAAAAAAAACAAAGAACACAGATTAAGGAATAAAACTAAATCAAGCGTTTTACAGTCAAAGCTCTGCTTTATATATGGTACCTATCACAAAATAGAGATTGAGAAAGACTCCACTTGGACAAGATGGAAGATAGATGAAGGTACACACAAATAAAACGGAAGTAAAGAAGATTGGGGCCAAATAGAAAGACTTCAATGAGTGCTCTATATCGACGAAATCAATAATTTAGTCCATTATAAAAACGATAAGGTAGGAAGTCCAGAGTCCACCCAAAAAAAAAAAAAAAAGCTTGAATTTCCGTAGAAGAATATATTTATTATAATTTTTTTTTAAGAAGAATCTAAAATATAAACTAATTACCGTTACTGTGACATACTGTTCACTGATTTACACTGGGGGGAACCGGATATGACATCAAACTACCAAGATAAACTATTAATTTTACACAAATGGACAAAGAAAGTTACAACTGTGATTAGGAGAAAGAGAAAATATCACGAGGGTGATACACCCTACACAAGCATACAGAAAAAACGAAAATAGTTACATTTTTTAATTCAAAGAAAGCAATGGAAAAATCAATACAACTATCGGTTCAAAGAACTGCTGAAGGATGATATACAACCATCATTTGAAAGCACGGTTGAAGGTTGACGATGATACTTACATAAGTGTTCAATTGCCTGACAAAGCTTGAGAAATTGTTGTGCTTGAAGTATCTGGGAAGGAGACTGGTAGAGAAGGCATGTGGATCCCAAACGACAAAGCTAGCGCCACCTCTGCTCCACGAAACTATGAAATTGGTGGTCGGATCGTCCACCACATCGAAAGTCTTCGTCAGAAATGGCGGTGGCCCTGTCTCGTGAAGCCCCTCCATTGGCAGCGGAGGGGGAATTGTTGCTGCTTCACCTCCTGATTGAGATGAAGACGCTTCCAAGTACTCTTCCTTCACTGGATAATGATAATTCATTCTCAAATTTCTCAGAAAGCTCTGTTTGGTTTATTATACAACAGTATTCTGACGCAGATGCGTGGAATTATTATCCGTTACAATTCCTTAAATGCGAAACTTGCAGATACACAACCAAAAAAGAATTTGACGCTAAAAAAATGTTAGAAAGCGAGAAGGTGAACGAGCTTTCAGCTAGTAACTAAGAAAAAAGTGTGGTTTGAACTGTCAGGTCAAAGTTCAAACCTAAAAACAGGGGAAATGGAAAAAGGGGAAAAAATGAACTGACGAGATAATGAAAATGGAAAATTTTACGGCTGAATCGAAATGAGATTAGATGGAAGAATAAGAATAGATGATAAGTGAAGCTTTGGATTTTGCATTTCTAAAAAGGATGCTGAATCTGCGTTTCCTTGTTGGGAAAGTCATTCAAGCAGTTATAGGAACGGTTGTTTGTTTGCCACGCCCGATTACGAAGAAGCAGCAGCGCAGCGTATGATGGGTTAAATAGAAGAAAGCTGCGAAGTATAATCGAAATAAGTATATTTAATTAGAAACTTCTAGACATATTGAGAGCATCAGCACTGGATTATTAAATTGGAGCCTTTCCTCATATAGCAAGTTGATGAGAGAGAAATCCTTCAGTTCGGAAGATTCTGGAAGTTACACAGAGTGGCATGCTGGTATGGCGATGGTGGAGGGCCTGGAGGATTATCTTTTATTGAGTGTGGGGTTCACAATCACAAGATTTTTAAGTTTGGCGGTTTTGGTTGGCATACTGATTTTATTGTATTTGATTGGCTGCGACATATACCCTTTCCAGTAATCGGGTGACATCTTCGGAAGAAAATTACTAAATTCATACAAAACCATTTTGAGGAGAGTTCAACAAAACCCCCACTTCTTTCTGCTTGGTTGGTAGGGGATAAATTAACTCCACTGTGGACCCCCAAATTATAACACTAATTTTGCTTAACATCTCCTTACATAACAAATCTAATGTCTCTTCCGAACCTAGGGTCAAGATGTAAATGTCTCTTCCGAACCTAGGGTCAAAGATCAAAGAGCGTCTTTTTTTAGTAGAAGATGCATTAGATCGTTGATTTTTAAAATAAATTATTCATCATTCATTTGCTTTATTATTTTTTGTTTTTACCTTTGGATCATGATGGTCTTATTTTTATTTTTTAATCAACGGTCCATAGAAAAATAAAATTAAAAATAAAAAAAAGATCAATTTTATAGTCCAAATCAAATAGCATCCTCCTGTGTTAGAGAAAATCGTGTTCCTAACTAATATTGTTCTTGTATAAAAATTAGTTGAGAAAACTTAAATTTTGGATAAACCAAAGTGTGGGTAGAAGTAAATTATAGATGTTTTATGACAAATCAAAGTTTGAGTATAATTAATTTTACAAAATATTAATTTTAAATTTTAAACTAAATATCATCTAGTTGTTGCAAAAATTTGATTTTGAATCATTTCACCGCCTTTTCAAACAAGCTTATTGACATATGTTTATTTGAGCAATATTTTATTTTATTTTTTTTTACAGAGGTATGCTGTACTAAAGGCAATATTATTTGAGTCGATGTTAGATAATGAATATAAATACTTTGAACATTTGAATATAAATTTATCACTTTATAATAAATTAAACTGCTACGTTCAATCGTTATTGGTGTTTTGCCTCCTATTAAGTAAAGAAAAATTTTTAAAAAAAAGAAAAAATAAAGAAACAGAAGAAAATCTAATGTCAGCTTACCTTCTCGGATTTTTATTTTATTATTCTATTTTTGGTATTGCATATGCAGATTAAGCAAATGTCTAAAATGCACTTTTCAATTGGTACGCTCTCATTCTATATTCTTTTGAATAAATTGAATATTTAATGGCATGCAAAGCTATTCCTCTACGTGTCTTTCTTCAAATAGTAGATTTAATAAACTTTGTCACATATATCAGCTTGATCGACCAATTGAGTTATAAATTTTGTTTGAAAGTCTTCAACATTTGTTCTTCAAATCTAAAAATAGTATTATGTTTGGTTTGGATAATATAATTTATAATTTATTAAAAAATTTATTATTATAAATAATTTTATGTAAAAAATAATATTTAAATAAGTTTAAATAAGTAACTTATTAATTTTAAAAACATATTTTTAATTTATTTTGTGAAGCTATTTTTTTAGCTTCTTAAAAAAATTTATGTAAAAGTTTAAATTTACATGATTGATAATTTATTTTATACTTTTACAAAATAAATATATCTTTAATCATAATTTAAAATTTCATAAAAATTAAATCATTTAACTTCCTTATTCTCCAATCATAATTTAGAAATGCTTATTCAAATATGTATCTAAGCACCAATAACTTAATTTAAAAAGAGTTTATAATATAAACATTTATCATATAAAATATTCTTTTGCAAATACTTAAATAAATTATTTATTCAAACAAAATCTAAGTATTGAGATTTAAAAGATCTTCATCATAATCTGAATCTGTATAACTAATCAAGTCACTATCAAATTTATCAACACCATAAACCAAGTAAATATTAGAGCTCGATAAAACACGTTGTCTTTTGACAACAAAAGATTTAAACTTTTAAATGTTTTAAATTGACAATAAAAAGGTCGAAACAAAAAGACAAATTATAGGCAAACCTTGTGAGTGGAAGCACGTGAAATTCATATGACCCGCCAGCATCGGAATGTGAGTCCGCTGTAGTGGATAGTAAATACCAGAAGCATCCTGGATTCCCACTATGAGCAACTTGCATTTGTTTAATGTTGAATGGGTGGGAGCCATTGTTTGTTTATTATATGTTCTCTTGTTACCTTGAATTTAATATTATCAATCAGTATCCCCCCTCAAAAAAGTAATTAAAATTTATAAGTGACTTTGGTTTTTATATGATGGCAGTATTATTATATTGTTTCATTGAGTGAAGAGACACTTAGATGAGCTATTATAACGACACGTAACCGGAATAAATCTGTTAAAAATATTACGGATTTGAGCAATGAAAGTTCTACAACGTTCTGGAATGTACTAGATTTTGTATTCTTAAATATGTTATCTGCTTCACGAATTATTGGTGGTTCTCTTATTTTTTTTACTATTGATAATTTCTTTTTCTTTTTTTGTCATTCCTTCTGGAACCTCATAAGTGAGGTTGGTATTTTTTTGGGCCAGCCGAAGTGACGCAGATTTTTTTCTGGGCCAACTGTAGTGACGCATACATATGATCCAATTTTCTGCCGTTGAAAACTGGAATTGTATGTGTAACAAGCTCATAATTTTTTATAATAATTTATATTGGTTACGACTTAATTTTTTATGATTAGTTCTTTTACATCACATTTGGTATGTATCAATGGAAGGAAGGGAAGACGAAATTCGTGTATTGTTTTTCTTTCTTTCATTTGGTACACTTGCATTATAGTAATGGAAGGATTTTGTTTTTTCTATTTTAATAGTGCGGACTTTTTTTATCTTTTAATCGATGGAAAACGTTAATGGAAAAGAAAGGAAGCTTGATAGAAAAAATGCCCTCTGTCCCATGTGTGTCTACACTGGTCTTCTTCTTATGCATCTTGTTTTTGTTAAGAATGATTGATGAGAGAGACGAGCAAAAAGATGAGGAACATCAAACAAAAATAAAGAGGATGACAAAGGACCAAAACAAAAGATGACAAAGAGAAAGAGAGATGGCCAACAAGAAAAATTAGAGAGAATGAGAGACTGAGAACACGAAAGAGAAAGGACGACAGAGGAGGACTAGAATGATAGATAGACCATGAAGAGAGAGGACAACAAAGGATGACGGAAGGAAAGAGAGAGGATGACAAAAGCTAGAAGAGAGACCGTGAAGAGAGAGAAAATGACTAGATGACGAAGAGAAAAGAGAAGACATACGAACTTTTCATCTGACTTTTTTTATTATTTAAAAATAATTTTTAATTGAAGAGTAATTTTGTAAAATTACTCTATATTTTCTTTTCCTTTCCTATCTCATAGAAAACATTGTTTCTTTTTCTTTTTTTTCATTTTTGTTTTCTTTTATTTTTCTTTTTTTAATTACGTACCAAACACACTTGTTAATAAATTTTTTTTATACATAATTTATTTTGAGCTGATAATTTAAAGTCTAGTCCATTTAAATTTACCCTTTTCTTGTGAATTTGATATTGATAATTTTGTAAAATATGATAATATTTATGCAAAAATAATTAATTGTACGTGCAAACTTTCCATATATCTTTTCAAGTTATGTAAAATTGAACATCCCTTGTAGATTATTGTTATTTGTTCAAAACGATATGAAGCAATTTTAACTGTGATGGTTCTCCAACATTATCATTTGTTTGTAAAGGAGTATATGTACTTATTTAACTAATATGAAAAGACTATTGATCACTTATTTTAGCATTATAACTTCGCACGAACCATTGTGTTTGGATTTAAATTTAGGTATTAGCTAGAATATACTTAGATTTTATAATCATAACTCATTTGGGTGAACTTCAAGATACTACTATATTGATAATGCTTTTTGATTTAAAATATATGGCTTACAAGAGATAAAAAAATCGTTAAAGGTTCAAGTGTTGAAAATGAGGAAGCCTTAAAAGAAAATTGAATATAATATATAGACTACGTATGTAGAGCATGTCAGTTAAAAAGATTCGATAGCAAGCCTTTTTTTCCCCTTCATATACTATATTCAATGAATGATTGATTTTCTATTTAAAGTTATGTGCACAAGCCACGTGTCGTATTTCATTTGATGATTTCAAACTTTTTGTTAGCCTCGGATTGTGATAAGTTAAATAGTGCCAACATAATAATCAATTATTATTTATGACACTTATACAAACATTATATTGAAAATAGCTTGATAACTAAATTCAGGATTCAAGTTTTCTTTAAAACATCATGCTATTCATTGGGCAAATTAAACAGTGTGTGGATTAAATGTCATAGCTCGAGATGTTTGGATCCTTCCCGCATGCTGCTATCTTGTATTAATAGAAATGTGTTGTTAATAATTCCCTTGTTTTTCCTCATACGTATTAAATATGTCTTGGAAAATACAATATTTCGATGTAATATTATTCTATTTTTTAAAAAGAATTAAATAATTCCACAGAATGCAATTATTTATAATTTAATAAGTAGTTATAAATGAGTTTATTCATGCTCTCTCTCTCTTTCTTTTTTATATAGGTTTATATTATTAGAATAGAAAATGTTGATTTTTGTACTATATATATATGAACCAAAATAAATTTCATTATAGTTTTTGAAAAATGTTATCAGTTTAAATTATTTTATTGAAAATCGTTAGAATAAATTATTGAGTTAATGGTCTAAAGATCACAATTGTCCTTAAGTTTTGAAAAATAAAAATATTTTGATTAAGTCATGGAAAAGTTATATTCACTTTAATTTTATCTTTTTATTTTGTGAAAGTGATTTTTTATAATGAAGAATTTAAAATGTAATAATGATATATTAGACAATTTAATAAAAAATAATTAAATTAAGACAAATATAATATTTTAAAAATTAAATTGAGATATTTAATATTTAAATAACATTGAAGAGAAATATAATTTTTCAGGATTTAAATAAATAATTTACTTGAAATATTAAATAAATTTTATTTATTAATTAAATTATAATTAATTAATTTTTTTTGAAAGGAATTAATTAATCGTTTGTTAGTAAAAAGCAAAAGTTAATCCATGCATCAAAAAACCTTCCGAAGCAATCGACCCGGAATTATTTATTTATTTATTTATTTTTTGAGAAAGGGAGAGAGAGAACTACGTATAAATCCATAATTTCTTGATTCCCAAGTTCGGTATCTATTGAGGCCGGACAGAATTTCGGTTAGGTTGAAAAGGCGCCACTTCTCCCTTGTGCTGTATGCTCACACCTGATTATCTGCCAATTCAATGTAGATATCAGCACCACCCCAGTTTGCAGGTATGGTTCACGCTTCCAGATTTCAGCACCTACTCTCATTAGGGTTCCTGATTGCTTCCACAATTCCCTTCGCTTGCGGGGAATCCACTACCTGTTTGACCGTCTACAAGAAAGGCGGTGCTCCGGCGGTTTTCCAATCTCCGAAATGCCCCCGATGGAATCTCTTCGATTACAGCTCTCGTTCGCAAACCCCGGGGCGTTGTCAGTCCGCAATGCTTCAGGGTCGAAGAAACTCTCAGGAGGATCGCACTCTCTGTGTCCGAGATGTTCGCATTCCCTTCCCCGGTATCTAATTTCTCGCATTTCCTCTCCTCCGCTTTTTATTATGACCTGCAAATCCTTGTTTGTGTGACTCAGAAACAGAAGCCTCAAAGGATGTGTATATCATAGTCCCTTTCAACGCTGACTTTTTTCTTGACAGTTTCATGGTTTTCTCATGTTTAAAAATGTCTTCTTTTTTCTTTTAAAAAGCTATGCTTCTGCTCCAAGAACTTCCAATTTAAGGAGTGCAATATTAAGAAAAGACATGGTTTGGGCCAACTGCCAACCGATTTCTTTATTTAGTTTGCTCTTGGGTATGTTACACGACTGATTTACATTCCTGATTTGACCTCATCCAGAAGGAAAAGAATCAAAAGTTGTTCTCCGTTCTAGGTTACAATTTTCGCCGAATTTTAGGGTTTAGGGTTTAGGAAAGACAATGTTGCAGTTGTTTCCAAATAGGCAACGATGCCTCTCAAGGACAATATAGTTTTTATTTAAAATCAAATTGAAGCAAGGGCTATATGTGATAAGTTCTAAAGACATAAAATGATGAGTATGGGTAGAAATAAAACTATTTTATTTGTTTATTTAAGTTTCGTAGAAAGAAATAAGATTAATTTACTAACTGTATATTATTTAGTTTTTACCGAATGGAGTTACTTACGCATATGAAAAGGTTGATTTTAGTATTTCTTTAACATTCAACATTTGATGTCAAAACAGGTAAAATGGGAATTAAGGAGGTGATTGTTGGAATTGTAGCTGTTTTTGATGGTCACAATGGCGCAGAAGCTAGTGAGATGGCATCGAAACTTTTGGTGGAGTATTTTGTGCTGCATACTTATTTTCTTTTGGATGCAACATATTCTGTTCTATCAAAGACATTGTCTGGAAGATTGCCTTATAACAGAGACTGTGATGAAGCAAAACAATTACACAAATGGGAAGAGATTGTTGGCTGGCATGAGTTGCATTTTGGAAGGTATTTATATATCTCTAGTAAATTTGCTGTTATTATTATTCTTGCTATTAATATTAATATCAATAATTTCATTTTCTAGATTGAAATTTCTTGTGGCAAAATTAAATTTCATTTGTAAGAATGCAAACAATTGGTTAAAAGTTTACTATATTACACTGTTAGCAACAGTAAAATATCTAATCTGTATTTTTCATTTGCTATATGATTTTGGATAAGGACTGTTCAATCGCTTATCCTGCATTTATTTTACCTTGATGAAAGAAACACTGGAAAATGTTAGCACCACCCAGTTATCATTAATTGTAGTTTATCATGCACATAATTTTATACAAGCAAGGTTTGCGGATAATGTTTGAATGAAAGCTTTACTCATTACTATATTTGGTTTGGCTTTAGAACTGATTTGTAGTTTATGAAAACTATATTTAGTTTTAAATATGGTGTTGGTTTTCCTACTGGACTTTGTATTCCAAATAACATTTAAATTTTACAATTTTTTTTTAATTTCTCTCATATGTATGTCCATATCAATTAAAAATGTTCTTCCAGGTTTGAGAATAAATTTTCAGCAAACTTTGATGATTCTTTTCACTTGGAAATTTTGAAGGAGGCATTGTTGAGAGCAATCCATGATATTGATGCAAAATTTTCTGAGGCAAGTTTGATTTGCTGTTTATTTCTTATATGAAACTTTTTATAAAACCCCCCATCTTTGTGCTCTTGCATTGACATCTTTCAACTGACCCATGAAGGAAGCATCTAGAAATAGTCTTGATTCAGGTTCTACAGCAACCATTGTATTAATTGCTGATGGTAAAATTTTGGTTGCCAATATTGGAGACTCTAAGGCTTTATTGTGCTCTGAAAAGTTTCAGTCTCCCAGAGAGGCTAAAGGTGAGAAAGGCATTGACGTGTAACTTGGCCAGTTCGTTATGGCATAACTATAACATTTTATGTTATGTTGTTCTGTCATTACTTTTTCAGTATTATCTAAACATGATAGTGGTTTATTTATAACGACAAGCTTCTTTTTTCCACATTTAAAGGTTGATTAATTTTTGTTCCTTCTGATTTGTAGCATTGTTATTAAAGCTATATAGGCAGAAGGAGGGTGATGGTTCTCTTTCCCATGTTTGGGATCGTGAAAAGTATAAATTGGCTTCCTCCCATGGTCTCACTCACTTTGCAGCAAAGGAATTGACTAGTGATCATCATCCTGACAGAGAAGATGAAAGAATTCGGGTGGAAACAGCTGGTGGTCAGGTTATTGATTGGGGAGGTGTGCCTCGCATAAATGGTCAGCTGGCTATTACACGGGCTATTGGTGATGTATCATTTAAAAGGTAGGTTTAATGGAACATCATTTGCATCAAATCTAAGCTTATAACTAAATCACATCTATCTGTAGGAATGACTTTATTTATGTGGTTCATTTTAGAGACAATTTTAAAATTGGCCTCCACTCGTCTTTCAGTTAAGTTTCAGCAAAAGGTAGTGGTGGGCTGTCCTTTATTCATGCTGCAAGTGCAAGTGGCTTTTGCATGACTTGTGGTATAGAGATTTAACATTATAACTCAAAACCAGTCATGGGCATTCTCCTAGCACCTTAAGCTTTGAGAATGACTAATTAACTGTTTTCTTGGCAATTCAAAGTTTAATTATCTTATGCAGTTCTTATATGAATTGTTAACAGTTCCGGTGTGATATCAGTACCAGAGGTGACAGATTGGCTGCCTCTCAATGCCAATGATAGCTATTTGGTTGTTACATCTGATGGTGTTTTTGAGAAGATGAGCTTGCAGGATGTATGTGATACATTGTGGGAAGTCCACAGTTATGGTAACGCAAGATCAGGGTTTTCTCCTTCATGCTCCTATTCATTGGCAGATTGTATTATTAACACTGCCTTGGAAAAGGGCAGTATGGATAATGTGGCAGCAGTTGTGGTTCCTCTGGAATCTGTTACATTTTCTGAAAACTTGGTTAAGAGAAGCTATACTGAAAAGAGGGATGTTGATCACTCACTGCTTGGACCGCAGGAATTTACTCCTAGAAGCTCAGGTATATTGTTTGGGTTTAGATGGTGGGATTTTGTGTAGACATAATTCCCTTTTTAGTCTCAGGACCTCAATATATGATCCTTTCGTCTCTTTTTAGAGCATAAGTTATACATAATTATGAACTGTGGAATATCAGGTAGTTAACATTGGTATTTTTGGGAGAACGTACATGAAAATTTGTGTCTGATTTGACTGCAAAATCTTAATGATTTGAAATTCAAAACTGATCATTTTATTCTACTTGATTTTGGATTTCTTTTTCCTGTTCTGCTAAGAACTTTTCTTTTAGCATTGCTGATAATAGTAATTAACTGCTAACTAGTGAAATCATTTTCTTTCTCATTTAAATCAACCTCTCTAGAACTGTATCTGCTATTATGTTCTTTAATCATCTTCAGTTTTTATGTACAGATGTTGAAAGAAATTCAGCAATGCATATTAGCATTAATAAAGTTCTATAATAGGCGTGCCTTGCCTTCATGTCTGAGTCCTTCTCATCTGTACAGTTGTGGAAAACAACTCTTATTATTGCTATTTTTCATAGGCATATGTAAATTTTAATCACTTCTGCCATATTATACTTTTATGATGAAAATCATATGTACCATGGGTGGGCTAAGAACTTGTAAAAGTTGAGAACTTACATGATCTAATAATTAACTTCATTTGATTTTCTTATTCCTTTACATGGCGGGATTTTTTTTGAAGATGTATATTGGCTAATTTATTTATTTAGCTATATATTTATTTTTGCTGCTTTCTCAGCCAATGACATTACGTCTGACCTAACGCAATTGGAGCATCTGCATCTAGTGGATACCAGGTTTAAGCGTATATTGGTATGACCGAAGGAAGTTTATTGTTATCAATTTTATTTTTCTTGTGTTCCTCTCATTATTGTCTTGATGGCATGCACAAGGAATGGATTGATTTTTCTGAGCAGACTGATAGCATATTGTCAAGGTGTAAGTTTATTGCTGTATGTATAAAAGTTAGGGAACTCTTGTATTCTGATGCTTGGGAAATATAGTATAGTCAGTAGTTGACTTGTTCTTTTTGCTTTTATTGTTGTGGGTTGGAGGAGTAATCTTGGTCTTACAAAAGATTAGCTGTTTTGGGAGTAGTTTATCCTGCATGAAATGATAAAGACTTAGAAGGACCAACATAACTAAAGGCATTAGAGCATCTTAAGTTAAGCTTTACTGGAAATCTTGGAATTTTCGTCCATACTCTTTCTAAGGGACCTGAGAAATTGAGTAATTTTGCCTATGGAGTTTGATTATTAGTCTCTCTCTCTTTCTCTCTCTTTCTTTATATATATTGGGGTAGTGATATGTTCTTAGAAAAGCAAAACAAATGATTTCATTATGATAATATATCCCACAAGCTTCAGCAAAAATTCTTAGATGTTGATATTGTTTTTATATGTTTGTGCCTACAATAAAATAATAACCCTTGCATTATTTGTATACTCTTTTGGTACCATTAAATGTTATTCATGCACCTTGGAGCAAGCTCCCTCTGGTTACCATCAATCTAAATGACTACCTTCGTCTGCTCCCCCCCCCCCCCTTCTTTCTTTTATGATAGGCTGAAGTCAAATATGGTGATGTTGGATGCTTTTATTTGTCTGAAAATCTTGATGAAGCTATGGACTATAAGCAGCCTGCTAAAATGACTGACTGGTTAAACTATTTATACAAACCAGAGTCTTTACCAGATTCCCTTCATCAACATTCTGGTAAGAAGAGGTGGTTGTTGTTGTTGTCAACTTTTGTCAATTCTTTAAATTTATATGATGGCAAAGGAATATTATTTGGGTGATTGCACTTTTTTTGGGATGTAGGTGGTCCTGTAAATCTGTACAATAAACAAAATTTTTGCTTTGTCCTTGGCATGACTGTCAATGGAGTCAAAGAGCAATGCATAAATCCTGAAGCCTTTGCTAGTTTTATTGGTTTGCTTGAATCAATTCCTCTACATGATACAGGTTCAAATAATGGGTCTTTTGACTCTTCAATGCCTGATACAAGGTAAACTTCAGTGCTTCAATTTTTCCTGCTTTGACCTTTTACGTTTAAAAGCAAATGTAGTTCTTATGGAGGATTTATACTGCAGAGAAAGATGTTCTTGTTAATTATATCCTTACCATTTTGAAATTTCCTTAGTTTTGATCCTTATGTTGAAGCTCAATGCTATGGTGATTGCCAGTATGTTTCATTATTTGAGAGGCTCAATATTTGCATGTTTGCTGTGTAATTGTAAAGTTGATGCTTATATGTATTTTTCTCTAGACCTGACTAATAAGTCAATATGCATTTTGGTGTTTAGGTATGTTTTAAAGAAGAGGTTTGGTCGTGGATCATATGGTGAAGTATGGTTGGCTTTTCATTGGAACTGTCATCAAGGTGGCAATGATTCAAAATTGAACGAGAACAACAATAAGATCTCTCTTAACTTTATTGATTTCAACTCTTACAATAGGAATAGCAGCTCAAGTACCAACTCAAGTTCTCATGATTGCAATAATGGTCCTTCTGACCTCAACTTGTACATTTTGAAACGTATTATGGTAAGAGATTCTAGTGGAGTAAAACTCCTTATACTGTCTTTTGTATTTTGTGTCAACACTTATATTGATTGGGTAGTTTGAGAAAGTAATCATACTTAACATAGTTACACGTATTAACTCGATTATTATACAAACAAACTGTTGACAAATACTCTCTCACTCCCTCTCTCTTTCGGTGGAGAGAAGAGAGAAATGCACACTGAATGGGGAGGATAAGGTATCCATTAAAAAAGAAAACAAGGAGCCAAAGAGGCTCAAGATTGCGAGACAGGTGTTCCAGTTGGGATTTTGCAGATTATAGTCTTTTTTCTCCTTTTTATTGTTGCATAGGTTTTATAGAAAGAGTAGAGAGAGATAGAGAGAGATATGAGAGAATATGAATTCTTATTCAAGTGCATTTTTGCTCTATACAGAGACCTGAATTTATACAGAAAAAAATGTCGTAAAAAAGGAAAAAAACAATAACATTAAATTGTAATAACTATACATAATCACAAATTTGCACAAATCACTCAAGCATGATTAACGCATTTGATGAGGCAAATTGAGGATATTTTGACAGGTTTTTTAGTGAAGATTCTGGGCTGTATTCTGAGAATCAGATGAAATGGATAAGATAACTCCTTCTGTTGATGGATGAATATTTTCTCGAATTTGGATCTTTTTAGCTTATACTTAAAAGGATGGTATATTTTAGGATGCATTGTATGTTTATTTATGCATATTGAAAACATGTAGCAGAAATAACTACTGAATGTGAACAGGTGGAGAGAGGGACTGCGGTTTATTTGAGTGGTCTGAGGGAGAAGTATTTTGGGGAAATTTTCTTAAATGCCTCTACCTGCTGTGCAGATCTGCTTTCAGCTGGAAAATCAAACTGTGTATCAAAAAGATCACACTTTGGTTCTTATGACCTATTAAAAACCGACGATTTGATTTTACATCATATAAGAAACTCTTGGGGTTCAGAGAATTTATTTCCAAACAATTCCAGGTTACATAATGCCACTCATGAAGAAGGTCTGAACCATATTGCAAGATATGTGGAGTCTTTTGAATCTCGATCTAATGAAATATGGCTTGTATTCCATTATGAAGGCACGTCTTTGTCAAAACTTATGTATACTGTTGATGAAGCATACGATATTGCTGAAGATGAAGGATCTGAGCAAGCAAAACATGTTCAAATATTACGTCCATCAAAGTGGTGGCACTGGTTGAAGACAACAGAAGAAGGGCAACGGGAAATGCGCAACATTATGTGGCAGCTGGTATGTTTTCAGTATAGGTTTCATGGGTGTATTGTCTTATTATCCTTTATAAGTACCTGGATTTTGAAGTAGTAACCTGATCTTTTACGGTTTTTCATACACTCTAATTTGTCTGGGAAATATCGAGATGATAATATTTGGATTCTATGGACATGCCACACCATTTTTCTTGCTAGAGCAAGATCAAGGCCTTAAATTTGCACATCAAGATAAGGAGTTTTACACTTCTAAGTCTGAACAGAACCCAGTTGAACAGTGTCTTCTCCAGAAACATTTTCTTTTCCTGGGGTAGCCATACTTTTTCTTTCTTCTCTTCTGTGGTTGATCATGAAACCTTGCATCATATGCTGTCAGGTGAATGGGCTATGGACAATATTGGGACTGAGTTGGCTTTATATACTCAAATTTTGTTAAGAAATATATACTTTTTAATTTCTAATTGTTTTTCTTTTAAAAAATAAAGTTCTAAACCCTGACAACAATTGCAACGTTTCAATATGTAAGTGTGATAAAATGGTGTTTCTGAATTTGAATTTCTACCACTTACAACTTTTTGCCTTTGTCTGTATCACTCAAAAAAGTTTTAATTATAATGACATCAAAATTGTGAAAAAGTTCTATTTCACTGGATATGGATTACAATGTTTTCAAAATTTTACTCTGTTCTACTTTTTGATGTTCTCTACATTTGTGACTAGTAGTCTTATCTGTTTGCTCAGCTAACAGCACTGAAGTCCTGTCATGATCGTAATATCACACACAGGGATATCAAACCAGGTAAGGACATTGAAAGCAGTTTGTTTTGATAGTTATGTATATGTTTTTCAATTTCTGATCAATGAAAAAATATTTTGGTAGATATTTGTGTACAATATCAATGAAAACTTGTTGCACTACCAATTTCAAGTCATTCATTTTCGAAATGATCAATGTAAAACCAAGCCAGAATTTTCCTATCACTATTAGGTAGATTTTGACCTTTTTTAGTGTATAATGAATCCATTTTCTAAAATCATTCCCTCTGCATTCTGGGTTCATATATTTATCTTAAAAAATCTAGTTCAAATCTGCAAATTTGATTATATTTGTTCATAAATTTGTGTATGGTTTAAATATCACTTTTGTATGGGGAATGCTAATTGTTAAAGGGACAGTACTTATGTTAGTAAACCAGATGTGCAGCAATTATTTAATTTACAGAACCATTATCTTTTATTTTATTAGTTATTTTATTTTTATTTTTATTTTTTTCTGCAGTAATTATTATTTCCTTGTCTAAAGTGGGTGGTTATTGACATTTACTATTTTATTTGTTATATTATGTACCTATTATGTGTTAATGGGATATCGGATCAGTTTGTCTCAAAATACCTTGTGTACGAGCATTAGAGATCATGGATCTCTTTAATCTGAACCAATAACATAGGTAGAAGAAAGAAATCAAATTTCTCATCCTCTAGTTCTTATAGACCAATAACTAGATCCTATATTAGGGACCATAACAACTTATGTTGGTGCCCTTTATTTGCAGTCCATTATAAGCTTGACAATTGTGATTCTTTTGTGTGTGCTTGTCTCTTTAAATTTGATTGATTCAGGGTATTTTATTTTGGAAATATTTGTTTCTGGAAATATTGACTGATTCAGGGTATTTTATTTTGGTAGAGAATATGGTGATATGCTTTGAAGATCAAGAGACAGGAAGATGCTTAAAAGAGGTTCCAACTATAAACAGGAAAATTTCTACCAAAATGTACATTGAAACAACTTGCTTTTATTATAGGACTTTTTTAAAAAAAAAAAAAATGCTGATTGTTCTCCTTTGATGTTGAATGATTTAGTCTTCTATGTATGTATTGGACTATAGATATTTCTACATACTTCTATCTGTAGTATGAATAGCTCAAGATTGGTTTACTCAGTGTTATGAATTTGAAGTGTATATTCTGTTTTTTTTGGTTCCCCCAACAGTATGATTGGAAGTCTTGTCTTCTATCTTATTTTGTTGCATGTAGAAAGTTTCATGCCCATGGAACTTCTCTTCTTAGTATTTGACCTTTAAATTGATTGAAGTATATTTTCTTTTATTCTCCATTAGTTTACAATTAGTTGAAGTGTTTGTTGTATATCATACTCCACAATCCACATACATTGGAGGACCTATTTTGGGTCTACATCATTGCGTATTGCATTGAGGGCTTTAGCTAGGCCATTTTTCCCCCAAACGATTTCTGGTACAAATTTAAGAAACCACTCCTCTCCTCAGTTATCTATTTATTTATTTTCCTTTTCTCTGGATTGCAATATTTAAATTTTATGTTATTTCATCTCCCTGGCAAGGAATAATGTTATGCTCATGTAATTTTCTGCAATTTGGATATAGATTTGCTGTTCCTCTGTTCCATAAATTATAGTGTTTGGTGACTGACATCTCAGCAATTATGAAGGTGAAACCATGTGAAATGATTTGATGTGCAAGAAAATTTAATTACTGAAACTTTTTCTATCATCTTTTGTGATAATATTATATTTGACGTTGAGTATTATTCTCAGTGACCTACTAGTTATTTAGTCAGAATGGGAATATTTATTGTTATGGATGAGCGCTTTCTATTTATAATAACTCTGCACAGTACATATGTAGAAATGCAAAATTTGCTAGTTCTACAAGTGTTGAAATTTTCTTAGCATATGGACTTTAAATGGAGCCCGGTGACTTGATGCATAAAATAATCCAAATTAGTTTCTTCAACACTTGTAATGATCTATAAATAGGGTTAAACACAAAGGTATCATGTCTGTCTACCTACTTCCAGAACCTGTGTTGTTCTCTCTCACTTTGAAATTTATTCATAGTCTCAGGACTGACTGATTATGGTTGGTTCAAGTCTTTGACGTTGGCAGCAATAAAGCTGGGTTATCATGCATTTTTTAAAATTGATTTGGCTATCGAAGTATGTGTGATTCTGTGTAATATATGTATTCTCTAATGAATCATATGCTCTTTTATTTATTTTTTAGGTTGTGTATAATTTATCTCTGCCGAATGATAACAGTCTTCTGTTCTTTCACTCATTTTTTTAGGCGTCTTATAGACTTTGGCAGTGGAATTGATGAATTTACATTGAAGCATTTATATGGATCTAGTGGGCCTTCTCGGTATCTTGCTTTTTTTTTTTTTAAATTTTTGGGCTGGAATCAGTATCATGCTTATCTTTCTATAGTATTGAATATTATTGGTTATCATGATAAACATATGTTTATTGTTTCTTCAGAGCTGAACAAACTTATGAGTATGTGCCTCCTGAAGCTTTACTAAATGGCACTTGGTATCAAGGACCAGCAAGCTCAACTATGAAGTATGTCATATTTTGTATGATTGAAGTCAGCGTCTAATCAGCATGCATCTTCCTTCTTTGGTTTTATCTTTTTCTGGATGGATGGATCATTTATTAAAATACCTTCAAAGCTGCAACCTAATCTTTTTATAATCGCAGATATGACATGTGGAGTGTTGGTGTTGTGATGTTGGAATTGATCTTAGGGACACCAAATGTTTTCCAGATAAATTCTTTAACACGTACCCTTTTGGACCAACATCTTGAGGGCTGGAATGAGGGCATAAAGGAGCTGGCGTACAAGTAAGTGCACTTTTCTGAAAGCTCATAGGCTATATTGAGCTTCTCCCTATTCTTTTTAATATAATATATACCTCTATATATTCTATAATTACTCTCTCTGTACAATTATTTTAGGCATTAGGGCTGCTTGCTTTTTGGTATCTTACATTTACCAAAATATGTAAAAAGCTAAAAAATGGGTGGGAGTGATTGTTTTGATAAATTAGATATGGGCATCTGGGATTGTGACTGTACCACACCGTTTAAAATTGCATTTTTGTTTGTGTAGGCATACAACCTTGAGTTTCTGTCCCAAATAAAAAGGCATATAACCATGAGAACTTAAAAGATTATTCTCCACAATCTTGTAGTTTCATGTTGAATATTAGCAATTAAGAAGCTTGTGTAGTCTCCTTGAAGTATAGACAGGAAACCTTTTTATTTATTTATCTATTTATTTTTCTGTGGGGGTGGGGGGATTGTTTCGTGTGGAAGCAAGAATCGCAAGATGCAATTATAGAATGATGATTTAGCCCTAGGACTATTGCCTGTGTTCTAAAGGTTCATGTAATTGATTTTGTCCATTAAGGAATTAAATTTTCATTAATTATCTTGACTCCGTGGAATGATAATTGTAACTATTGTTTTATAATTGTGCTGACAGACTTAGATCATTCATGGAATTATGTATATTGATCCCTGGGATTTCTGGCAGTTCTTTTAAACTGTATCACACAGTGAACCAAGTAAGTTTATCATCTTAACAGGAAAAATCTTTTGTTGTAACCTTGTCAGAAATTAATTGATGTGCTTGAATTTCTTTTCTCTGCACAAAATGTTAATACAACTTATACAGATGCACTCGGTGGTTAAAAGGATAGCAGTTGATTGACATTCTTGATTTTAATTAAGAGAAAAATCTTGTATTCTGTCTTAATGGATTTATTGGTTTAGTAATTCCTCTAGACTTATCACTTGAACCACTTTCCAACATAAACAAGCGGGCAAGCAGCAAAGATCATATGCGTCTCCAAAGTTTAGTGCTTAAAGCTCATCAATCCTATTATCATGAAAAAGAGTAGTCTCTTCAATTTTCTTTGGTGGTCTTCGTTTGTGTCTGAATCTGGTTAAGGACATTTAAGAGCCGTGCCATAACTGGATTTGAGATGCAACGTCTATGTCAGTTGATTTTCTATGAAATATTAGAAATAGTTATGTATAGTTGAGATAATTGGTACATGATGCAGTAAATCAAATGGGAAAAGCTTTTATTTAGAATTAGACCAACTGGGGTTTAGATAAATCCAATGCATGGTTGGTATTTGCTTGCACAGAGGGAATACGAACAAATGCTATCTTACAACTTTCTGCTTTTAAATATATATGTCACCTAATGAAGCTTTTATTTTTTTTGAATTTAGGGTCGATCTCCACCTGCATCTTGGAAATGCTCTGAGGAATTCTTTTCTCATCAAATTAAGAGTCGGGATCCTCTTAAATTAGGGTTAGTTTGCTGATTTCTTATTCTTTTTATGTTGTCCTTTATGATATATGTTATTTAGGAGGAAAGGTACTTATTAGTCTCTAAAAGGTATACAAGGCAACTATGTAGTTCGTAAAAGATCTCAAACATTAACTTATTAATCCTTCCGTCTATAAGCTCTATTTTTTCTTAACTGAATGTCTGATGTGGCCTGTTAAGTGTTGATATAACTTGTTCATGGCTTACTTGGATGCTTCTTGAATTATAAGAGGAAAAAAAACCCTAACATGTGTAATAAAAAAAAATATATCAATGTCTAAAATGTCAGTGAGCGACAAAACGCAAATGCAGAAGCTTGGGAAGGATCTCCTAGGGTGCATCTCAAAGAACCTCTGCTAGGGTTCATCTTAGCATTAATTATCTCAGTTGAAGCTGTGGGATGAACCAAGAGAGAATGATCTGTGCTGTTGCTTTGAGATTAGGTTAGTTTCTACTTAGAGACTTTTGATATTATTCTTGGGGCTTTTGGTTTTACGAAGTATACAATTTATCAATTGATTTTCAGAAGAATTATATTGATTTTGCTGAAGTTTCGGCACAGATGTGAAGCTTTTCTGAATTCCCTTGATGGTTCATCTCCGGGCTGTTTAGGGAAATTTCATGCACTAAATTCCTTGCAGCTGGATACAAAGGCTAAGCTTGCTTCTGCAAAATTACGTGCAAAGCTTGGTTGGACTCCATTGACGCTTTCACGCTTATGTTGATACTCCCCATTCTTATGCTTCTGCATTTCTATTTTGTTTCAGGAGTTGATCTCTCTCTCTCTCTCTATATATACACATCTTAGGTTTTTTTTTTTTCCCCCTTATAATCCAATAAGCATTCAAATAAACAATTAATAGAAAATGAAATTTATAAATAGGAGGAGTAATAAGTTGATGATTGAGATCTTTTAGAAATTAAACTGTACATTATAATCTTTCGAAGACTAAATAATTGTTCTATGTCTCTCAAGAACTAAAAAGTGCTTATTCCTCGTTGTTTAGTCTTCTCCCACTGTAAAATTGTTTCTTGTCGTAAATCTTGCAGGTTTTTTCAAATATCTGGGCTTTACGATTAGTGCGTCATCTACTACTATGGGACCCAGTAAGTTTCCTGATAAATATTGATGTCTCGTCAATTTTGTGATCTTTATTACTTTTTATTTTAAACACTGTTTAATTGATAGAGTGTAAATTTTTTTTGCCATATTGCTGTATCTAAAGAGTTGAGCAGATAGTTTGGAGCCCTATGAAAAAAGGTCGAGGAAGACCAAAAAGGACACTTAGAGAAATTATTGAACGGGATCTTTTAGTAAATGAGATATCTAAAGAGTTGGTCATTGATAGAGCTCAATGGCGTCGTGCGATCCATGTAGCCGACCCCACTTAGTGGGATAAGGCTATGATGTTGTTGATTGCTGTATCTAAAGAATTAAGAAAACTGGTGTTGAACAATTGCAGGAAGACCGACCAAGTGTTGACGAGGCATTGCAGCATCCCTATTTCCGACCTCCCCCGAGTGGGTGAGACTATTGGAACCTACGACGATCAATGGAGTTATTCATTTGTGGTTAAGCGACCATCTTACTAATCTTATAAATCTAGATGGCTAGACAGGAAATTATTGAATTCAGGTTTATAATATATGACGAACCGAAGCTCTTAACTACCCGGAACTTTTAGGGCAGGCATCATTGGATCCATGCCCCAATAGAAGCAGATGATGGAGCAAGAAAAATGAGAAACAGCTACATTCTGCAGATATTGGTCGTACATGAATCATACCTGACAGAGATGGTAATAACCAAAATTACTTACTCCTGACAGATGCCAAAATCACACTATAATTTGTATTACTGACTTTAGGAACCAAGTTAGGATCGTGCAAGTCACTACTTGTGATATAGTAGTGAGAGATGTATATAGTTAACATGATGGCTTTCTGCTCATGAAGATTTCACGGATACAAAATAATAATAATAAGGATCGTGCAATTATGTATCGTATAATGTATTCAGATAAGTTGATGTTTCTGTAAACTATTTTTCTTCTCGTATTTTTTTTTTGGGGATGGATTTCTTCTAGCAATATTGGATGTATTGCAATCAATGTTTTGGAACCTGCTCGGATATTCACTCAGGCTGACCTTCAAGTCATCAGATAAACTATTGGTTTATTGGGTCAATTATTGAATTGGATAAAAAAATTTAAAAAAAATTAAATATATATATATATATATATACACACTCATTTATATATGTTTACAAATAAATGTAAAAACAAGTAAAATAAATAATCAATATAATAGATTAAAACAATTTTATTCTAAGATATTAATTGTTGGTAGGTTATTAAATTATTATAATAGAATAAATTTAAATGAATAAATTAGGTAAATTAATTACATCACATTAAATAAATTTTAAAAAATTAAGGTATATTGCTATATAATTAGTTTATAATTGATATATTTGCTATATAATGACATTAAATGAATTTTAAAAAAATGAGGGTAAATTACTATATAATTGGTATGTAATTGCTATAATTGCTATATAATTGATAAATTAGGTAAACTTTTCAATTGAAATATAATATGTTGTTATTTGGTAAAATAGCATTTATTATATACAAATAATTAAATAATTAATTGTTATATAATTGCTATATAAAAACTTACCTACAAGTGTTCATATTATTTATTTATCTTCTTAAATAATTATAATAAAATTTAAATTACCTCTATCAGATTAAACTATAATAATGAATTATCACTCATTTTTTTTTATATAAGCTCGCTAGACTTCTTTATTGTACCATCATCAATGGCTAATCTCCTATCTTCATGTAGAGATTTTTAAAAAGTGACAATCATTATTGGCCAATTGTGAAGCATTTTCATTTTTTAAAATTAAAATTTTAAAATTCAAAATCAATGTAGATATTTATATATTTCTTTCGAAGATCTCATTCATATTTGCATGTCTCTTTCTCTCACACAATTTCCATTCTTTTTTCTCTTTGATTTTGCTTCTTCTTCCCTTACATGGATGAAGGACAACAATGACGATTATCATCAAAGCTTTAAAGTGATATTTCTCTCATATCATTTGGTATCATAGCTCAGTTTTCTTTTTATTTATTTTATCTGGTTTATACAATTCATGTACTATTCATATTTGCAATTATTGTTCATTTTATTATAATTTTTAATTTTCTGTTTCTCTTTCGTTCTTTACATTTTTTTCTACTTTCTTTGTTTATTTATTCGTTCTTCGTTATTGTTTTTTGAGTTTCTGGTTTGTCTATGTTTTTGTTTTTGGTCTTCTGATTTTTTATTCATGTCTGTTGTATTTCATTTCTGTATTGTTCTGATTTTTTAATTCCAATTTTGCTTTACTGTTTCTGTCATTACATTTTTTTGAAGAAAGCAGGTCATGAGAAAGATTAAAGTCTAAAAAAATGATGTCATTGAGGTATTTACTTGTGTTTAAATAATATAATTTGACTATTTTTAAATTAAAATTTTTTCTTGGTTTTCTCATCTAATATGATTAATGAATAATCCATTTTAGACTTATTGTAAGCAAAGGGCAGAGCCCTCCCCTATAAAGAGAAATTTCAGGCAATGTCAAGATTACATGTGTCCGGATTGATTGAATGCTAATTTAGGATTTAAAGTATTAAATTTTAAAGTTAGGATGTGATATATATTTCCTTTGATTATCTTCTTTTTGTTGTTTTAAGATTTTGTAGGTATGTGAGTTATGTTTTAAATTTCAATAAACCTATATTTGTTATTTATTGTTGCTAATCCAAATGTATATTTAAAGAAATAGAAGAAGAAAGAATCAAAGGAAGACAATGATTTTAATCCTAGTAGACCTATTAAGTTAGTAATTTTTATTTTAACTCATTTTCATCATTAATTAATATATTTATCTAAATTAATTCATATAATACCTTATTTTTTGTTCTTCTTTTATTTGACGTTATTCACATTCTATCTTCAAAGTATTTGTATCTAATAAATCATTTTATATGTGTCTTAATATGGCTTGAATATCTTATTATTTTTGTACATGTATTCTTTTATATATTTTTTAATTATTTTTATTTATTTGATAAACAAAAATTGTGATATCAATATAATAGACTAAAACAATTTCATTCTAAGGTATTAATTGTCAATAGGTCATTAAATTATTATAATAGAATAAATTTAAATGAATAAATTAGGTAAATTAATAAATTTGGTAAATTAATCACATCACATTAAATGAATTTCAAAAAATTATGGTATATTGCTATATAATTAGTTTATAATTGATATAATTGCTATACAATGACATTAAATGAATTTTTAAAAAATTAGGGTAAATTGTTATATAATTAGTATGTAATTGCTATAATTGCTATATAATTGATAAATTAGATAAACTTTTCAATTGAAATATAATATGTTGTTATTTGGTAAAATAGCATTTATTATATACAAATAATCAAATAATTAATTGTTATATAATTGCTATATAAAAACTTATCTACAAGTGTTCATATTATTTATTTATCTTCTTAAATAATTATAATAAAATTTAAATTACCTCTATCAGATCAAACTATAATAATGAATTATCACTCATTTTTCTTTTTTCTATATAAGCTCGCTAGACTTCTTTATTGCATCATCATCAATGGCTAATCTCCTATCTTCATGTAGAAATTTTTAAAAAGTCACCATTATTATTGACCAATTATGTGGCTTTTTCATTTTTCAAAATTAAAATTTTAAATCAATGTAGATATTTATATATTTCTTTCGAAGATCTCATTCATATTTGCATATATCTTTCTCTCACACAATTTCCATTCTTTTTTCTCTTTGATTTTGCTTCTTTTTCCCTTACATGGATGAAGGACAACAATGACAATTTATCATTAAAGCTTTAAAGTGATATTTCTCTCATATCATTTGGTATCATAACTCAGTTTTCTTTTTATTTATTTTTTCTGGTCTATACAATTCATGTACTATTCATATTCGCAATTATTGTTCATTCTATTGTGATTTCTAATTTTCTATTTCTCTTTCATTCTTTGCATTTTTTCTACTTTATTTGTTTATTTATTCGTTCTTCGTTATTGTTTTCTGAGTTTTTGATTCGTCTATGTTTCTGTTTTTGGTCTTTTGATTTTTTATTCCTGTCTGTTGTATTTTATTTTTGTATTGTTCTGGTTTTCTAATTCCAATTTTGCTTTACTGTTTCTGTCATTACATTTTCTTGAAGAAAGCAGGTCATGAGAAAGATTAAAGTCTAAAAAAAAAATGATGCCATTGAGGTATTTACTTGTGTTTAAATAATATAATTTGACTATTTTTAAATTAAAATTTTTTCTTGGTTTTCTCATCTAATATGATTAATGAATAATCCCTTTTAGACTTATTGTGAGCAAAGGGTAGAGCCCTCCCCTATAAAGAGAAATGTCAGGCAATGTCAAGAGTACATGTGTCCGGATTGATTGAATGTTAATTTAGGATTTAAAATATTAAATTTTAAAGTTAGGATGTGATATATATTTCCTTTGATTATCTTCTTTTTGTTGTTTTAAGATTTTGTAGGTATGTGAGTTATGTTTTAAATTTCAATAAACTTATATTTGTTATTATTGTTGCTAATCCAAATGTATATTTGAAGAAATAGAAAAAGAAAAAATCAAAGGAAGACAATGATTTTGATCCTAACAGACTTATTAAGTTAGTAATTTTTATTTTAACTCATTTTCATCATTAATTAATATATTTATCTAAATTAATTCATATAATACCTTATTTTTTGTTCTTCTTTTCATTTGACGTTATTTACATTCTATCTTCAAAGCATTTGTATCTAATAAATTATCTTATATGTGTCTTAATATGGCTTGAATATCTTATTATTTTTATACATATATTCTTTTATATATTTTTTAATTATTTTTATTTATTTGATAAACAAAAATTGTGATATTTATGCTAATCCGTGTATCGCACGGGTCACAATACTAGTTTATATGTAAATTTTACACTTCAAAGTTTTAAAATCATAGTTATTAGTCATAAATAATAAAAATGTAAATATTCATAAAATTATAAATATCTATAATAATTATATTCATAATAATTCAAACAAATATCATAAAATTAATTAACTTATAAATCTTAAACTTTTGAATTTTTTATTTCTCTAGTATATGACATGTTTCATGAGTCATAATCGTTTATTATATAAGTGATTTGTAATTAATTAAATTAAAAAAACTCTTCCCTCTCGATAAAATAGAAAATTCAAAATTTCAGAGTTGTAAAACACACGAGTCATGGCTCTTTAATGAGAAGATATAAACCACAGCTAAAGGCCTACAAATGTACTCTTTTTTTATACCTTTCGATTTTAGAACTCTCTCCAGCTTTACTCTTCTCCCCCTACTATCTAGTCTCTTCTCTAACCTTATTAGCCTCTTTTCTATCTCTTCATCTTCAAATCGTTTTCTCTCATCCTCAGTCATTCCATCGTCTGTGCATCCTCTTCCACTACCTTATTAGCCTCTTTTCTATCTCTTCATCTTCAAATCGTTTTCTCTCATCCTCAGTCATTCCATCGTCTGTGCATCCTCTTCCACTAGCTTGGTCTCTCTCTCTCTCTCTCTCTCTCTCTCTCTCTCTCTCTCTCTCTCGCACACACACACACACACACATTGTTGAGCTATTCTCTCTCTCTTTCTCTCTTTCTCTCTCTCTCTCTCTCTCTCTTGCCACATGGAGCTCGTCTGCGTGGTTGAAGATGAAGCAGGTCTGCATAGGTTAGTGGGAAATGAGAAACGGCCAAAAAAAAAAAAGAGAAGCTGTGTTACTTGGGTGGGCAAAGACTCGATCGAGTTGATCGGGTTTTAACGAGTCTGCTTGTAGAATAGTCTGAACTAGTAACTCGGATTAGTTCTAGTCTTGGGTCACAGGGCTCTGGATTGACCTGTCGGTCTGGTCCAAGTCCCAATTAATTGTTAGTCAACTAATAGTTAATGCTGACTGAGATGGAAAAAACTACTACTTCATCAGCTGACATGGACAAAAAAAGCCACGTCATGCCTCTGTAGTTTCTCCTCCAGTTGTAGTACCACGCCGCTCATTGGCCTCGTCTCCTCCTCCTCCTCCCTCTTCTTCGTCGAGAACAGTGGCGACAAGCCAAACTTCCACACCGACATCTTGAACGACAGCAACGGAATTGGAATCAATGGTGACTCATTATCGGCTATCAAAATTTCATTATTTTCCTTTTTCGATTCCTAGTAGCGTGATATGTTCGATTGGCATTTCTTCGAACACCTTTAGTGTGTGGAACTTGCGACAATGACGATGGCGGAGGAGGTGGTGGCTGTGTCTCTGGTAGCAGCGGCACATTGTGAACATCCGTTGCACGAACCATAAAAGTGTCCATTGCTATGCTCTTGAGGACACCTTATTCTTCCTCTTCAATAACCTCTGATCTTGACCAACGGTGACTAATCTACTGGTGCTCATCTAACTCCAATCCACAGTAACCACTAGCATGGGTATCATCGTTAAATCGCCATCGTTCGTTGCTAGCGATCCAAGAAGACTCTTGCCCGAGATTCGGTAGGAGTTGAAACTCCTCAATTTGTTAAATGAACTATACAACGCACGATCTAGTTCAAAATACATATACCACGACCTTGTAGGAGTTTTTGGGTTTGATTTCACATACTGTCGTGAATGAGATGCCTCTGAGAAGCTTTGATCTTCATATGAACGTGGGGTTTCATTGTTGTTTCTACTGAGAAACCCACAAGCAATAGCAAATAGATCAAGCACCAAATTGAGTGAATGACAACCCTTCTTCACCAATGAGGCTTTAATATATGAGAAATGAAAGACATCAATGTAGGAATTGAAGGTGAAGTTATAGAGGCATGAGGTGACATTTTTTTTATCCATGTAAGTTGATGATGTGATAGTTTTCTCATCCCAACCAATATTGATTATTATTTAACTAATGGTCAACTAAATGTAAAACATTTTTACACAAATTAAAAAGTTTATAGATATTTTTTTGTTAAATTTTATAGTTCATAAGAATTATCTGTACATTAAAAAAGTTCATGAAAATAAAATACATTTTCCTTTATAATAAAAGCATGATGAATTAAAAATTGTTCAAAATTATATTCTCATCAAAGAGAGATGAGGTTCTCAGTGGAATTTTATTTAATTAGTTTCACACAATGATAAGAAACAATTGCAAATCTCTCTTATGATAAATTGGTATTTTCAAATTATTTTCCCGCTTCAAACAATCGAATTGTCCTCTTTTTTGTTATTGTGTAAATAATTTGGGGCTAAAATATAATTTAGCATCCTTGTGTTTTAAGTCGATATTAATTTGGTTTTTTTTAAGTTGTTTAAAATATATATAATTGACTAGTTGGAAAGCTAAAGGGTTAATTTTAGTATATTATGGCAGTATTTTGTCAATTTTATGAAGGAAATCATTAGGTTAAAATATATTTAAAGTTTCTGTAGTTTTAATAAACCATGAATTTAATTTTTATATTTTAAAAATTAAAAATTTAATCACTGTATTTTCAAAAATATTAAAATTGCTCTCTAGTATTAATTAACTGTCAATCAATAATTATTTTAAAATATGTAACACTAATTATAATGTTTTTATCAACATAAATGTGTACATTAATGCCCACACGTGTTAAAATATTGTGCCTACGTGGCCACGTTATTAGATTTTTTCGAAAAAAATTCCAGGGAGGCCCAGCTTTCTCTGTGGAAGCCGAAGCCACTTCTTTGGAGTACAGGGACGTTGGAGTACGCGAACGGATCTTATGTTTGTCCTTTAACCACGTTTTTAGTAACAATTTGAACCGTTGCTAAAACTTTCGGCAACAATTTAAATCGTTGTTGAAAGTGTTTTAAAAAGCACTTTTTCTAGGCGTTGGGGTACAGAGAAAGAGCAGCCACTGCCGTCATAACGAATTCAAATCATCTCCTCCGCGAGTGACTTGATTTGTTGTTGAAGGCTCCTTCTCCATCTCATTTGAAACCCTGGGTTTGAAGTTTTGTCCTTCTTCCTCCTCGGTTCGTCCTTTGTCTGAAACCCTTGGATTTTTTTTCTGAAATTCCTTTGCGCAAATTGGAGAGTGTGGACCATTGTTCTTGGTTTAGGGTTTAATCGAAAGGTAATTTGGTTTTTCATAACCAATCCTTTGAATTTCTTAGAAGAGTGTAGTTATTTGTTAGATTGAGAATGGTGTTGGTTGTCCTATGTTTTTTAACTGATTAAGAATCCACTGAGAAGCCATTGATCTGTGCTAGTTTTGTGTTAACTGATTAGCTGCTAATTATATCTTAGTTAGTTATGGGTTAACTGATTAGCTGCTAATTAGATCTTAGTTAGTTATGGGTTAACTGATTAGCTGCTAATTAGTTGCTAACTGAGAAGGTGCAATAAGCTTCATTCATTTTAAGCATGCCAAAGATTAGAGCATAAACTTGAAATCTGTTAGCTTAGAGAATAAACCAGAAATCTGAAATCTGATAGCTTAGAGAATAAACCAAGATAGATTTTGGCTATTGTTTTAAGCAAATATATTCCTTCATTATGTCACTGAAAGTTATATAATACACAAACCCATAGAGACAGAAATAAATGGCATGATTCCCTTTCTCATGACAATGTTCCCAGATCAGTAGAATTATTACTGCTGCAAAATTGAAAGCCCTAATGAAAAGAGGGCTGAGAATGAAAGTAACAAACTAAGCCCGAATTAAGAATTATGAGAATGCTGAGGCTAAAATTTATAGAAGATGAATGTTTGTTGATGAATCAGCGAGTAAGGATCCCATGAAGCAGCATGATCTACATTCTGATTAAGCATAACACCCCTAGATGTCCAATTAAGAGCGCTTGATATGTACTGGATGATGTGAAGATGACCAGGAAAGAAAAAGGATAATTGAAAAATGTAGGAGTATGTATGACCAAGCTCAGAAAGGATATTTTGTAGTTTGGGACAATTTGAATCATATGATGAACAAAACATAAGACAATTTGAATCATATGATGAACAAAACATTTAATTTGTGAACACATTTCACACACTCCTGTACATTTAAGTATACAGAAATCAACCTCATTAGATGTGTAACAAGCACATAATAATAAAATAATGACTAATGAGTGGTAGAGAAGTTAACAATGTTAAATCATTTTCAGGCAATAATTTCCATCAGCCAACTATCAGTTAAAGCCCACAAAACAACAAATAAAGCTACCAGTTGAAACTAACCTCTAATGGAATGGACTTAGGCAAATCTAAACTTTGTGATGAGCTGGCGACTTCATCAAGATAAGAAGTGGATTCTGCTTCACGCAAACTCAGCAGCTGATGACAGCTAACAATCTTGGTAGGCAATTCTTTAAATGTCCAAACTACCGGGAGCCTTGGTGTTGTGAATATTTTGAGTGGGTTGAACTGCCGCTGACTGATAGATAATAGAGTACTATACAACTCCAAAATAGATAATCCACTTGAAAGAAAGGAAAATAAAGATCTAGAAGATGATTGTATTATTTTCATAAATTGTAACCATTGTTGTATTTATTCGCATGTAATAGAATATTTATAGTAGTTAGAAGTAGGACTTATATAATCTCATGTAACGGATAATTTGTAGTTTACTAGCGCATTAATGTATTATTTTAAATGATATGTAATGACAATTTATATTTAATGACAGCTTATAATATTTTATATTTTATTTATTTTAATAACTCATATATTATCTCAACTTGTTTCCTTCTCTTTTTTTCAATAGATTTAGGGGCATGGATGTGGATTAGGCGTAAGTACCGGAGGTTGTAACCTTTTGTTGAACTTTATTTTTTGACTCCATTAAGCGGAGGTACAGACATACATTTGTGACATTGATACTGATTGTACTTGTATTATCAATACCGGTTGAAGCAAAGAAGCCCCAAGTGAAATGTTTGATTCATTGTTTGGTTTGGAGTCTTTAGATTCTTCAAAATCTGAATTTTCTCAGTCTCTGTCCCCTGACACCGAGGTTACTACTTTTCTTCAACACGAAAGCAAGCCAGAGAGTGGTGCAGAATTGCCCCTTCACTTGCTAGAAAAATATGTATCTCACTGGAAATTTACTACTGTATATTTTACTACTGACATTATCATATTAAATTATTCTATTAATCTATAACGTATCTCACTGGAAAGTTTGTATCTCTCTTGACAACTTTATTTCAAGTAATGAGACTACCCTTTTTAATTTGACCTGTGTTCTTATGCCTGCAACTGAAGTTCAATTGATCAATGTACTGAAATTGTCAACCCAAAATTGAGGAAATAATGGTTAGGAGATTGAGAGAACCTATTTAGTTATTAGACTTTTCTCTTTTTCAACCCAAAATTGAGGAAATAACGATTTGACAACTATAATCAACATGCACAACATAGAGTGGTTCAATCACCAAGAATTTCATACATAGTACTAGTTTCAACGAGGCACAACAGTGTTTTATTATAGATGAATCATCTTCAGTATTTCAGCATAACAGTATGATTCAACGTCATCCTTAGAAAATTAAATTACAACCCCTGCATGTCGGATCATGGTGTCAGTCATGCCAAATAAAGACAAAAATAACATCAACAACAACAACAACAACAACAACATAGTCTTAGCCCACTAAGTGGAGTCGGCTACATGGATCGCACGACGCCATTGAGCTCTATCAATGACCAACTCTTTAAATATCTCATTTACTAAAGTGCAAAAGTGAAAGGAAGCAGGCTGATTTGCAAAATATTTTTTTAGAGGGTCAATGCTTAGACATCGAAAATGGATGCCATAGCATTGATTCTCTGGTTTTTTTTCCCGTAAGGGTCAATGCTTTGACATCGAAATTGGATGTCTTAGCATTCAATCTCTAAATTTTTAATGCTGCAACTTCCGCACTTCTATTTTCGTGATGCCTTAGCATTGAATTTCAATGACTCAGCACTCCCTCTCTAGTCTGGTTACGCTGCAATACACAGTGAGTCAATGCTATAGCATTGAATCTCAATGCTACAACATTGACTCGCTGTCAATTTTTTCTCTATATGCATACCTTGGACTTCAAAATTCATGCTTTGCACCCACAATGTAGGTTTGCCTTCTGAACTTTTTTAGCTTCTTTTCTACAGAATAGGTCCCTAACACTTCTGAATGTGTCATGCACTCCCTTTTATCAACCAAACCACATCAATAATCTGCAACATTCAACAAAACTCAAGTTTTGATTCATTTTAAACCTGTAGCTTCTAAGGACATCTCAGTACGTCAAAATAGAATTGTTGGGTAAACTATTGGCTAAACCATCTGCACTTCATGATCCGATTACCTACACAATAAATCAAAACCTCAAACAAACAAGAAAGAGCAAGCGCAACACAATCAAATGGAAAATTAAACACAACAAAAACAAAAAACATGAGAAATCTAAATACTGAAAATCAAGAGTTGGGTTGTCTCCCAACAACCGCTTATTTATAATCTTAAGCTTGACTCTAGTCTTCATGTAGAATTAGTGAGATTCAAGACCTCTCCCATGGGATAGTGTTTCACCCAAGATAATACTTCCCCCTTCTCCAAAACCACCTCTTTCATGGTGGGATTAAAATCACCAAGTTGCAGTTGTCTTCCATGAGGAGACGATTTCGGTTCATTATGACGGCTGTGGTGCTTCAAAGTCACTTGCGGCAACGGCGATTTCAATATCTCTATACTCTAACATCCCCATACTCCAAAGCAAGTGGCTTCAACTTCTCACGAAAAAAGCAGTGCTCGGGCGTCCCTGTACTAAAAGATAAAAGTATTTTAAAAAAACATATACAATGACATGAGTCTAGATTTACTGCTTTACAAGCACCAAAAAATTGCTGCTTATCACTTTGATTTGAAAGTTTTTGCAACAGTAAAAACTGTTGCCTTAACTTTTAGCAACAGTAAAAACTGTTGCAAAAAGTGATAGCAGCAATAATTTACTATTTGTCAAGCAGCAAATCCAGACTCCAATAACATGGTATCATGTCATCACAATATTTTGACATGTGTGCCAGCCAACATGGACATTTATGTTAATGAAAACATTCTAGTCAGTATCACATGTCCCAAAATAATTATTAATTGACAGTTGACTAATATTAGAGATTAGTCTTTGTATTTTTGAAAAGTATAGCAACTAAATCTTTAATTTTTAAAATATAAGAACTAAATTTATAGTTGAGTAAAACTATAAGAACTTTAGATATATTTTAACTAATTCATTAGATTTTGTTCCAAATTTATATTTATTTATTGTAAACTTCTTAATTTTCCATATGAAGATGGGACGTTTTCGCTTGATCAACTGGACTTTCAAATTCAACACATAACACTATTTTTTAATTTTGTCGCTGTGTCTCAGAATTTTTTCTTAAATTTTTAATATCTTTAAGAAATACACAATTGATTTTTTTACTACAATACTATTCTTTTTAAAATTATTTTTTAACATATTAACTTTTTAAAATAATTTTTTAAATATTATTTTTTTTTCAAAATATTATGCAATTCGACTAAGGTTTAGTCGAATTATGAAAGGGTTAGATTTTTTTTTAAAAAAATATTTCTCTACTAATCAGAATTCTAGTCGAATTATGAAAGGGTTAGATTTTTTTTTTAAAAAAAAATATTTCTTTACTAATCAGAATTCTAAATCCACACACATAATACAAATACGATATGTCCTATTTCTGCCTCTAAAACAAAATCTTTAATTTTATCTCAATTTTGGTTTAAATGTATAATCTCTTTTGAAAATCCTACTTTTCTTGGTGAACACCGAAATTTATCCTAGCCAATTAAAATGACCCACCTTTTTTATGGCCAATACAGATCACATATTCGATACAGAACTCTATCTCTCCAGAATTATATCCCCAAAAAAAAAAATCTTATTCTGGCCAAATATTCAAGTTAAAATTTTTCATTTAGTTTCATGAGTCTGCGGATTATCCTAAAGATTAAATTTAGCAAATTCAGAATTTTAGGAATAAAATTTGGACAAGTTTAGAGAATTACTAATACGTTAATAGTTTAAACATTAGATTACATAATTGTAAAATGTTAAGCCATAGAGCATCAAAGTAAATACAACTCAAATCACGGGATACAGAACCGTATTTTACACATAAATTAAATAAAAGTATCATTAATCCTGTATCATTCGTTACTAACTTGTACTACTTCGACTCAAGTAACAATGGACCCAAAGGATGATGCTACTAACTACTAAGATTTTAAACTATAAATCAGAGGCATAGGTAAGTAGATAATTCCATATATTGCCTTGCTCGTACACCATTTTGATCCCGGAAAAGAAAAAGGTGGAAGATAGACAATAACTTATCTGGCATTCATAATATACTCCCAAAAAAGAATCTGGAGTAAAAAATTACAAAAATTTGGA
Source organism: Biancaea sappan (assembly GCA_037074585.1). Classification (NCBI taxonomy): domain Eukaryota; kingdom Viridiplantae; phylum Streptophyta; class Magnoliopsida; order Fabales; family Fabaceae; genus Biancaea; species Biancaea sappan. The sequence continues at coordinate 45,925,952 of CM073496.1, read as the reverse complement.
GCACCCCACCTCCCTGACTGACTGAATGGAAAAAAGTAGAAAAGGTAAGAATTCACACCTTCATTACTATAGACGGTGATCATATAATTTTACTTTCCATTTTACAACTCGATTTGCTTACAGCTGATAGCTGCTAAGTTGCGTCAATCACTCTCCAGTATCCACCATTCTTGATGGTGTCGCAAGTTTTCAATCTAACACAATTCATGTTCAACAGTCATGGCTCGTGGCTGTTAACGCGACTGTGAAGTTCCAGCATTTCTTGGTGGTTGGGGTCCACAGAAAGCGCAGCCCGACAGTCTCTCAGGGCACCCAAGACATCCTCTTTGTGTTCATGGAATGCTGCACGCAGATGCAAGAGGTGCAAATCAGCTTTAAATGCAATAGCTCTGGAGAGTTCCGCAATGGCTTCTTCTGCCTTTTGGTTGTCCATCAACACTGCAAACATAACGACCAGACAAAAATGAGAGCCTAGTAGAAATGCTGTCCATTAATGCTTGTAATATGCCACTGAACATGCTTGGGCACATAGGCATGCACAAGCTATGTCTTGAAATGAGTTTAATTTTAGAAGAATCTGGCAGGATAGTTCTATGTCTTGCATGATGAATATCCTCTAGACATATGACTATGCAGGTCATGGAGGTAGGGGAGGTTAAAACTTAAAAGTAAAAAAGAAAATAACCTGCTGCTCGATATCTATAAGGATACACCCGAAGTGGATCTAATCGAGTCACCATTTCCAGATCGGCCTTTGTGAGTTCGCGATCACAGTACTCAGATCTCTTCTCATAGGCAGATGCATTATTTTTCGCCTTCTCGATAAGTTTGGTCATTTCATTGTAAGCAGCAGCCTTATCATTTTTGAGAAAATGAACACGAGCAAGACCCTGGTGAGCTCGGGTATGCCGGATTTCAAGGGCATTGATATAGCAATCAGCTGCTGCGTCGAACTTCCCACAGTCAACATAAACACTACCAAGATTGTTTAGGGCCTGGTAAATTAAGAACATGAATAAATAGTTATCTAGAAACTGGGTTGTGCTCAAAGTTGCATAGTTACATGCATCTGATGTTATGCCACAACATATTCAGTGAATATAATGGCTAAAATGTCTCTATCTTTAGACACCGATGTGTTAGACCTTTTATACTATATTCTATCACTTTAAATTCAGTATTACCTACAGCTCAAACATCAAACTTATAAGGTCATATGACCTGGACTTCCACAGTAACCAAAGGTCACAACGAGCAAATACATGGATGTGAAAGTTCAGACTCCAGATTGCAGAGGTGGCAGGGTGGAGAGGCATTAGAATAGAGGGTCATGGTGAGTTGTAGGGTAATGCATCAAAGGTTGAAAACAGTATCAACAGAAGCAGATTTGCGGTCACAGAAACAGCAATAATGTCATGGCAAGACAACGAGCAAATATTTCCCTCTCTTTCCCACTCTTTGGGCTTGGATCCTCATTCACAGTTTAAAAAAAAAAAAAAAAAGATGGAAGAAGAGTTCATAGCCAAATGGTGATATAGTGTACCTAAGAAATTGGTGAAAAATGTCATGGTAAGACAGTTTTTTTTTTTTAAAAAAAAAAAACAACAGGAGGAAGAAGAGCTCATAGTCAAATAGTGATATAGTGTACCTAAGAAATTGGCGAAAAAATGAAGATAAAAGCTATGCATCTTACAAGATATGCAGCAAACAAGATACTGACATTTTTTCTTGGCGGACATGAAAACCAAAAGACACCATAAATATAGGTTGAAAAGAAACTAAAAATCTGATCCGAACTTGAATGTGCTAAATCCCAAACAACTAAAAGGATCAGCATTCCAATTTGATCTAGTTAGTGATGATTTCAGGAAGGATTAAAAGGTGCAAAGTATTCTGATTCCAACACACACACACAAAACTGGGTTCATAAGCTCCTCCTGGAAGCCAAGAGGTACTCAAATATCGCCTCATTGTCCAATTTCTCTATTAAGTATTATGTTTAAACTCCACAAACCCAACAACTCTTAGTCTAATTTAGTCATTTTTTGGTGCATCGCCAGTACTGAGAAATGTCAATCAGGTTAACAAGAGAACCCCAATAAGAATAAGTATATTGGATCTTTATGATCCATTTTATGCTCTTTCAGTTGAAGCTCATTGTCGTAGAAATCAACAAAATTAATCACTGAACTGCTATGATTTTGACATAAAAATTTACAAGAGAAAAACGTACTGACTGGCGGATGGCATGCTTCATATTTTAAAATTCGTTAATAAACTACACCGAAGTCCAGGAGAGGTTACATGGATTAGTTAAATCCCTCCATGAAATAGCATGATAAAATATATGATAGTTCAGATTCCCCCCTATAAAGCAGTTAAGAAGAGCTAATAAGTTGGAGAAGGTGATTAAGCCCACAAAATACAGGTTGTGAATGTGAAGCATGTGCCTATGATTAACAATAAAATGGCAGGGAGTTTTCAAGAATTTGCAAAATCTTATGAGCAAACGAGAGTAGTCATAAGTTAATTTTTAGCTACCTTGTTATCATTCCCCTGTATTAAGTAGTGAAATATTTCCAAAATCAGCACAATAGAAGAACCATACCTGACCTTTGCGCAGATTATCTGAAGGACACTTCAAGGCATCTTCAAGAAGTGAAACTACAGTTGAAGAACATGATGAATCTAGACTGGAGTCAGCCAATGCATAGGCCTTCAGGAAGAAAGCCTCAAAAGACCTTTTGCTGCAAATAGATTCTTCAGCTTTCTGAAGCCCTTCCTCATAATGACCTGTATCATACAAGATCCACCCCTCGTATACAAGTCGTTCATGCTCACTTGATGCATGCTGGCGAGCTAATTGTAAACTCCGCATAGCTGCCTCAGGACAGTTCAGCCTGAATCAAACAGATACGTCAGATTTTTAATGTCCCCAGCAAACAAATGTTCCTGTAGTATTTTAAACAACCTGGAAGAGGAAGCAAAAGACTCTGCCTTTCCTAATACACTTTTAGGGGGAAACTAGGACTTGAAAAGGAAATCATTGTATGTTGAGGGTTTATTGAGATAGACACAGATGAGGTAACTTTTAAAATAAACACAGAATTCCATATATACATAACCATCACATTGAAAGCAGCAGGAATTGATATATGCAACAGTTTTAACACACAAATGTCAATTTTATATTTATTTTTATGTCCTTCTGCCATGTACTCGACTGAAAAAACAAGAGCTTTCTTTTAGAAAAAATGAGATAGACAGATGAGGTAGCTTTTAAAATAAACACAGAATTCCATATATACATAACCACTAGATTTAAAGCAACAGAAATTGAAATTGATATATACTTTTGGCTATATATAATCCAGTGCATGAAAACATAATTTTCTTACATCAAATTTCCTGAAACACTTGGTAGTTCAATAGTAAAGCCAGATAGAATTTAGAGCTTTTTAACAAATGATGACAGAAACAATGAATACCAGACATCCATAACATACCTAAGAAGAAGCAATGACTGCCTGAAGTATAGAACACCCTTTGCTGCATCAGATTCAAGCATCTGGTAGATAACTGAGAGAGACCCAATATCATCAACTGCGGACCAACAATCATACAATCGTGCCCAACAATCTGCTGTTGTCCAATGTTCAACATGCTCACGCACAAGAGTGCGGAATTGGGATGCAGCTACTCGCCCCTCAAACATTCTGTAATCTGGACGCAAAGTAAGAATTGCTTGAACATCACAGAGGGCTGCTTTGTAGTCCTCGAGAGCCAGATAGAGAAAAAACCTCAGTTCCAAGCATTCCAATGAAAGTTTAAAACCAAGTATGCGATTAATTTCTGCCAGTGCAGCTTGAACATTCTGTGTCCTCATTAAAAAGGCAGCCCTATACATGTAGGGATATATAAGAGTAGGGTCCAGATCAGTTGCTTTCTCAAGGTCCTCCCACCTATTGTCACCTTCACAATATAGTGATCTTTCTTGGTACATCCACCCAAGCGGGGTTACAGAGGAAATGACTGAGCTGAGCTTCTCATAAGATTGAACCTTGTCACCTTTTAGATAATCCAATCTAGCTAAACCTGCTACAGAATAAATATGACCTGCATTTACAGCCCCCTCAAATAGGCAACGGGCTTCATCATATTCTTTCCTTAAGAGTCGCACACATCCCAATTGATGAAAAGCTAGCAGTCTCTGCTTGTCAGTTTCAGCAAAATCTACTAACCGTTGAATGAACTGAGCTGTTGTGTCTGAACTAGGATTAAGGTTCATAGAAACTTCACTTAACAAACAGTAAAGTGAAAATAAACCTGGCCCAGCCATGACTGCCAGCTGCTGCCTATTAGCATGAATAAATATCCCTACCACCTGATTGTCATCCAAGCAGTCTGGAAGATCACGTAAAAGGACTTGCAAACAAGATGCAGCAAGAACAGGCGAATTCTCCTCAAGGGCATAATCCATGAGTTCCAAAGCATCTTCTTTTGAGGAAATCAAAGATGCTAGTCTTCTATCACAAGCATCTTTGAGTCTTTCACAACAATACTTGTTTGCAAACACTAATATCTCCAACAAAAGATTTGGAGGGACGTCATATAAACTGCCTGTCAAACTGAAAAAACTTATTGCCCTCATACCTGAAGGGGAGATATTGTTTTCAGACAAATCTATAGTCTCAGAGTGTGACTCACTGAATGATCCCTTTAGCATTGCATGAAATGGAGCTGAAAGTTCAGACATTTTATGTCTATCACAAATGATTTTATCATTTCCGATTGTAAAAATAACGTACTGTGAAATGTTATTCCCATGCACCAAAACTGTCTCCTGTGAACTTATGGTTACATCAAAAGGAAGATGAGATGCCACATCTATTGGCCCAAACTCCTTTGCACATTTACCACAAGTCTTCAGTAAGTCAGCAATAAGTTCTTCCCCTTGTTTCTCATACTTCAACCATGCCCCAAATATAAGCTTCTCGTGAACTGTATTAGCTCTCTGCCAAGCTGCCCGGAGGCTCCTCCGCATCAGTTTAACTTCCCCAAGGCCCCTAAAGACTTGGTATTGCAATAAATAGAGATTTGACCGCTCTTGTGGAGGGCATGACTCAAGTTCTTCATGGATTTGAGCCAAAACTTCCACATAATCAATAGGTTTAAAGAATGGTAGTATAGGCGGCTCAGGGACCTTGATTAGAGATTCTCTACAGTAGTTAACACCAATCCCCCCCAAAAACAAAATACATCACTTAATTGGCCAGAAAAAAAAAATCAAACTAAAATTGTAGAGAAGAAGAACTCACATTGATGCAGAAGAGGAGTGTGATGATAATTTGTGAAGTTTTCCTCTTTCAACTTGGAGCCAGGACTGTGGATTTAGAGGATTTGGCTGCGCTTCTTTACAGGATTCTGAAGCGAAGAAAGTCCTCATAGGGCATAAGACACGAAACAAGTCCCAGATCTCCACAATAGCGCTACAAGCTTCCTCTTAAAATTCAACCTTTACAAATTGGAGTGAAAAAGAAAGGAGGAGAACTACCAAAAGAGAAAGACCAGCCTCCGAGCCTTCGTCACATGCCACTACCCTCAAACTATATTATTTCCATCTCCAGAAAGCAACAGTTGCTTTTCCTTTTTTTTCCCTTTCCGAACAAACAGAACAATCGAAGAAAAGGAACTCAGCCTATGACAACGGTCTTTTTAACGAGTGGATACAACAAAAATCAATGGTCTCTTCCGATTAACAATACCTAAATCGAGCTTTTTTTTTTCAAAAAAAAAAATCCACTTAATAATCCAGCTCTAGTCTAGGGAAAATATCATTAATAATACAAGCAATAAACTAGAAAAGACCAAACAGACGCTGATGGCTACGAAAAGATCTGTACCAGAAAAATGACCCCGTCGTATTGTAGCTCACTCAAAAAAACTCAGAAAATGCCAAACACCAAAAGAAAACAAATGAGTGTGAGAGAGAGAGATGGAGCCAATTCACAAGTGACTTGAATCTGCAGACGCAAATTACGGATTAGGAGCAGAGCTTCAGAGGCCTGGAGATCAAAGTGAGGGAATCAAATTGAAAATTTCCGACTTTAACTAACTTTTATTTTCCTCCTTTTGTTTGGCAAAAGGGAAAGTAATTTTCTTTTTCTTTTGTTCTCACTTTCCTAGCGTTGGAGACCAAAAATTGCAGCCACTGTTAGACTTGGGTGAGAGTGCAAAAATTAAACCGAACAGAGAGAGAACAAAAACCAAAACGTAGGACGCAATTGAAAAAAAAAAGGGGGCAAAGGCAGGAGCTCGCCGTCGTTTCGAAATGGCAGCGACAAATGTCGAAACCAGCGTGATCTGGAGGTGTCTTGTATCTGTCAATAATTGTCTTCTCAAATAGCTGCTTTGAAATTATTAACTTAAATTTGCTCGCTTAAACAATGAAGGAGGGGGATCCACACTAACCCTGCTTTCACAACTCCCATTTATTTAAAATATATATTATTTATTTTTTAGTTAAAATCATTTGATAAAAAAAAAATTGTGTGTTGTGAATATTACCCGAGAAAATGTAGGGCATGTGCCTAGGATAGAGTAATTGATACTTAAACAAGTGCTTAGTATAGAAGCTTTTTGACCTTTTTGCAAGGCAATCAGAGTCTTAACAATAAGTTGGTGATAAATGAATAATGCCCAGCTAATCCAATAGTTTTAACACACGAACGTTAATTTGTTTTTTAAAAAATGTGAGAAAATAACTCGTGTCCTTCTGCCACGTATGCGATTTAAAATAACCGAGAGCTTTTTTCAAGGAAAATTTTTTGGTGTAGTATCATTTAATAAGATGGTAAACTAAATGCCAACGGACATTGATGAGAGCAGAAGGGAGTTAAATCTTTCTAATGTGATGAAGTAATATAATAGTATTTTGTACCTTCGAATTAAATCGATCAGTTTAATTAAAAAATTAATAAATTAATTAAAAAATTAATTCAATTTAAATTAATGATTCGATGAGTGTTTTAATCAATAAAAAATTAATTGAATCAATAAAATTAATCGATTTAATTAGTTCAGTTAGTTTAATTTTTTTAATTTTTAATTTTTCAAAACTTTTATTAAATTTTATTATATATTTTTAAAAAAATCTTTAAAAATTTAACTTATTAAGAGAATATTTATAATTGATATATATATATATAATATGGTTAGAATATTTTAATATTTATAATATATATATTAATTATATATTTTAATATATTTTTTCACCGCAATTCAACTATAATTTAACTATTGACCCTTAATTGATATCTCAACCGATTCAATAATTAGTTCAATTTTCTGAGTCTTGGTATTTTGTTACAGGGAGAGATACAGGACTATGTTTTATATTAATTATTGTCATATTATTTATTCATATAAAAAGAGAGTCTTCTTTTTCCCTAATTATACTTCATCCTTTACTGTCGAAAATGAAATTCTCATATTTTTGTGGGACACAAAAAAGTCCCCGCATATATTTAATCTAATATGGATAAAATTTTGAAATTTTAAAATATAAATAATTCTTAAAAGAAGTATATATCAATAATTTTTAATGAAAATTATGATATAAATATATTAATATAAGTAAGTGCATAATAAATCAATTGAATAAATTAAACATGTATAAATAATTTTAATCTAGAAAGATTCCATAAACAAAAAAAAATCCGTGTTTATTCTCAATTTCTCATCACCAATATATACATATATATATATATATATATATATATATATAGAAAGAAAATATGGAAAGAAATCAATTTGTAAATCCCGTGTTTATTCCCATATTCCCTGTTCATCAATTAGTTTAGGACCAATTTTGAACGGGAAAAAGAATTACAAAAGGCCCCCAAAAAAAAAAGAGTCATCAATCTCGTTAATTACTTAACCTTGATCAATAAGTAACATGTAACTTTATTAGCCCAATGATCTTTACTTAGTCAGTATTTTATTTGACCAAAGAAAATCATTCTATTAGACAATGTTCACATATATTTTATCTGTTAATACTAATTAAATAATTTTATTTGACCAAATACGATGTTTGACCAGACCAGAAAACTCAGCTCACTCTATTAGATTTAGCAACATGATTGTCAATAATATTTATGCATTGCATGATTCTTGTTATAAACTTTCTACATATTTCTTTTTGAAAGAAATTTCTTTACTGATTGATAAAATGTATAGAAGTTAATGTCAGCATGAAAATGAACATCAGAAGACAAAACCATCATTATAGAGAATGAGGAAGGGAGTTCACGTTTCGGCTTTCATTACAATCTATTCTATGAGATTTGCTCAAGCCACTTGATGTCTTTAAAAATACTCCATCATATATTATAGCACATCTGAATCAGCCAATAGCACAAAGGTTGATTAATTAAATAACTATGCTCAACTACTACTTTTTGATTCCATCTTTTTTTTCCTTTAAAAACTGTAGGAACAGATTTACACCAGATATATCTATCTGTTTTCTGGACAGAATTTTGAATGATTGTGTCTAGTTCATGCAATATTATGTCTCAATATGTCTATTTCATGACCATCTTCATCACAACGGCAACATCTTTCTTTTTTTCCCCTCTAATGAACAGTGGACAGCACACAGGAACAGGATGCAAGGTCAACTTCACCCATAATAAATATTTCTACAATTTATATTACTCGAGCCATACATTCTTTACCATCAACTTGAATATTTTATTAAGCCGCCTTTTTTATCTTTTTTTTATTTATATAAACTAAATTATTGACAATTATGAATGTCAATTATCATTGTGTCCTTATCAATTTTTTGTCTAACAAAATCCATGGTTTTTTGTCAACAAAGGCTTCCTATGACCACACTTATTTCTTCTTCTAAGCATATCTTATCCTAAAAATTCACTTGCCGCAGACAAATCTGTCTGAATTTAAGCCAGGAAGTCACTGCCAACCAAAGAAATAAATAAATAAAAAAAACAACTGGACTAAAAATTTTATTTTGCTCCCTCAAAGATGTCTATTTTTCCAAATTCATCCCTCATAAATTCAAATATTTTCAATTTAGCCCCTCACAAATATCTCTTTTCTCAATTTGGTCCATTGCAGATTTGTTAAATTTAAGCCAGGAAGTCACTACCATCCAAAGAAAATAAATAAATAAAACAGCTAGGCTAAAATCTCATTTTGATCCCTCAACCCTCAAAGATTTCCCTTTTTTTAAATTGGTCCCTCACAAATTAAAATGTTCTGAATTTGGTCCCTCATAATTTCTCTTTTTTCAAATTGGTCTCTCACATATTTTCATTCTCAATACAGTTTCTCACATATGCTTTGTAATATCCTAAGAATTTATATGAATATTTAAAATCTATTTGAAGTTTATTGAAAAATTTAAATTACATGAAAAATGTTCTTTTTGAATTAGTGAAGAAAATTTGGGAATAGAAATTTCAAAATTTTATTTTGGGAAATTTTTACAAATTCTCAAGGACTAATGTGAAAAGAAAAGAAAGTATAGAGGACTTTTGAGAAATGACCAAATAGGAACTTGAGAAGAAGAATGAGCTTATAGTAATGCGTTATGAGTCCGGTACCGAAAGGATGATGGATTTAAGGTTAAACTGGAGTTTGAGATATTGAGAGGGACTAAAGTGAAATAAGGAAATCTGTGGAGCACCTAGGATTTAGAAACACCTGAGGTGAGATTTTATGAATTTGATTTTGCTAGTCTTGACTGAGGGTCAACTGGAAAGCAAGTGATAATTTCACCCCGGGCGAGTATATAGGTGGCCTCACATCTTTTTCCTCATTTTTCCCATTTCCTCTCTCTCTCTTCACCTTCTCTCCTCTCTTTCTCTCTTTCTTCTCTCTACTTTCTCTCTCTACACTCCAACTCCACAACCGGACTTTGAAGGGCGAATCTCGGGCTACGGGGCGAGCCTCTAGGAGCCAAGCAACGTAGGGAAAGCAAGTAATCAAGGTAGAAATTTCTATTTCTTAAATTTTTCCCTATTTTCTAGTTTTAGGAGTGTTTGAGGTAAAATCGAGATTTCGGCTTCGTTTCTCGATTAAAATTGGTGTTTTTGGTGTCTAAATGCTCATTAGACATTAAGGGTGAGATCCCATAGAAGAAATCATAGAAAACGGTGAAGATTTGGCCAGATTTGGGCCAAATCCGAAAGAAATCGCGAAGGGTTACGATCGTGGCGCCCAGGCGCCAAGGTTAGTTGTGGAGAAGAAAGGATTGGCGCCCAGGCGCCAGGTGTACCGGGAAACCTTAGTTTATTTTTCAATCGGCCATAACTTCTTCATCCGGACTCCGTTTTGGGTGAACTTTATATCGTTGAAAAGCTATTTAAGTCTAGTTTCCAATGGTATAAGTTTTATTTGGATATTCATTACCAGTTAGGAGTTATGATTTGAGAAGTGGATGAAGGTCTGAAATAGTGGTAAGAAATTTCTCTATTTCGTAACCCTGATGTTTTTTTTATCTGGTTACAATAGGAATGGTCAAGGTGCAAGGTGGGAGTGCCGAGAGTGTGAAATCCAGGTGAGTGGGTTAATACTTGCTATGATTAAATATCTTTGTTGTGGACTTTATGCATCATAGTGAAAATATGTTGTATATCCAAGTTTAAAGAGGATGATGACATAAATATAAATATATTTATACGTTTAAATTATATTGTGCTTGAAGGGGATGATGAGACATAAACAATTGTGGAACTTGCCTGGTGATTCTTATTTTCACATGAATGGAGGTTATATGATGGATTGTGAATGGCATGTAAACTGAGTTGAAATGTGTCATACTCTGATTATTGAGTTCATCCATATGCGGATAGTTGAAGTATGTTATTGTTGAATAATTGATCTATATTATGGGTTATGTTGTATACATGCTATGTTGCTGGAACAATATTGATTATGTTATGACTTGAATTGTAAATGACTGAGTTGTGTATGTGGCTCATGATTATGATTGAGGATGCTCTTAGATGTGATTGTGATTGTGTTTGATTAGAAAGGAAAGGCATGGTGGTGCACTCCATGGAGAAATCTATGTGAAGTTATAAGGGTGGAGAATATACATGGAGCGATAAGGGTGGATGCGGCGGGGGCCGCGGGTAACGATCCACAGGTATCCTGGACGACCCGGTTGGTACGAAAAATGTGTGAAATTGATTTCACTGTTTACTGTTGTGAATTATTTGAATTATGTTGAAATGTATTTGATTTACTTGGATATTGCTGTGAAGTATTATGAATTATATTATATTGTATTATGATCGATTACGTATGATTGCTGCATGTTATCATTATGGTACATGATATTTTTTGTCATAGTATTGTGTTGTCTGCTCAATGGGCAAGTGGTTTGCTCATACCCCTCTTATTAACATTTTTTTTTCAAAGTTGACAGCTGAAGGTAAATATCGGTACAAGGAATTATGGATCCTTAGCCCATGATTACCTTTTCATTTGTTCAGGATAAAAGTATAATAGTTAAGTCTTATTCTAAGTTGTATAAATCTAAAAATCTCTGTAATCGAGTAGGTTCATTCAGTGTTGTAATATGAATGACTGTAGTGTGTACAGAGAACTCGATTTGGTTGCATGAAAAAGAATGGTATGATGGTTAAGAGAAAGATAGGCTTACGGAGGTGAAATGAAATTCACTTTCCGTGCCGGTCACGTGCTCAGACTTTGGGACGTGACATGTTTCTTCTTTTTTTATTGGTCAAAAGTTTAACGGAGGAAAAAATTGATTTTAAAAAACAAAAAAGAAAAGATACATGGCATTTAGTGACCTACATTAATTAGTTAACAACCAAATTAATATATCGTTAGATCATTTAACAATGAATTCACGAAATGATTAAATTGATAACGAAAGAACCAAATTTAAAAAAGAGAAAAAGAAAAAAAGATGACATTTGTGAAGGACTAAAACAGAGCATTAGTCTAAAACACATGTGATGTAAACAAATCCATCGTGTACAATCGTCCTTTAACCTTCAACAATGGAATTTACTTCAATAAACTTGGCAATTTGAAAGGACTTCAATTCATCTATTAAATTACATTGTTGTACAGGCCTCAACTTGAGGAGATTGATGCAGAAGTAGATAGAGTGTGGACCCAATACCAGAATATGAATACGTCTCATCTTTTCAAATGGGGCAGCATCAACATACACCACGCCATAACCAGAGGTCATACATATTTAACAACTTTCGTTCCTGACAAGGCATCATCAATACAATTCAACTATGTCTCTGCGATCTTCTCCGGACCTCCATATCTTTCCTTTTGTCAATATCTCTTCCAAAATACCTCTAGTCTGAATTTTGTAAATTCATCTAAATGTGTTACAGATTAATAAAATAAATCATAAAAGAGTAATGCGAATTGGATGCTATTATTATAAAGCAAACACTGGCTCAATTACGTACAGAACAGAACTACTATTTTGGATTAAAGAACAAACAATGATTTTTGGATCTAATAAAGAGTGTGATGAATTATTTTTTGGTAGTGACGGCGATTGGAGACAGAGAAGCAATGTGGAAGGAGTGAGAAAAATGCAGGCTGTCCTTGTGAGACTGGTTTTCCATTTTGATCGGACATTACTAGATGTGCCAAAACAGAGAACTCTATGTTTTCTGTGTGTACCAAAAAGAAGAAAAGAGGTGCAGTTAATAGGGACACGAATTTATTCTCTTCACAATGAAAAAAAGATAAAAGAAGGCAATATTTTAATAATGGGCGAAGCAGATATAGAGTACCACATTCCTCCCTCTGCAATCCTAGAAGCAAAACCAAACAAGTCCTTCTTCTTAACCAATGTGTTTGGTTTCAAATGGTAGTATAGAATTCTCCAGCATTGATTTTTTTTTTTTTTTCCATTTACAAGTTAGGTAGACCCCAACTACAAATTCAAGCTAACTTGATACCTGATGCCACTTGAAATCTCGGTTTTCACGTCAGCGGAAGAAGAAATATTCTTCAACTTAATTTCTTTTGTCATAAATATTCTCGCCAGCTAATTCTGGGATAGATCTATATACGATGTAACTCAAAACTCACTCTGAATGTTTCTAAACAAAGTTAATCTTCAGGCTTCATCTCCATACCTGCTTCTATTTTATGTTCCAAATTAACGTTCAGAAAGCTTTATGAAGGGCATATAGTCAAAAGCGTCAGGAAAGAAAGAACAGAATGAATTAAAGATGGTGGGCCAAATGTTACCATTTACCCAAAAACATTAAGAACAATCCGAATATGATGGACAGTAGGGCCAGTAGCATAGAAGAAAGTGGCGTACCAAATCCTGAATGTCGGAAAAAAAAAAAAAAATATATATATATATATATGTTTAAACACTTGAACTCACATTTATTTATTTTGAAATTATGGAAGTTAAAACCTGATTTAACCCTACTTGCATTGCATTTTTCTTTTTTGTGACCATCATTTTGCCCAACAAACCCTAACAGAGGCAGAGGGATCGAGTATGAGAAATTTACATGTATTGATAGCGTTTCATTGGCAAGATAATAAAATAGTGCTATCAAGTTAACATGCTTTGCAGTAGAAACTTCACTAAAATATCATTTTAATCCTTTAACTTGTTTTTGTCTCAATTTGATTCTATAACAAAAATTGATTCTACAACAAAAATGGAACTTAAACAGAAATCAATGGACTAAAGTGAAACTTAAGGTAAAGTCGAGGGAACACTGAAACGAAATAAAATTAAGGGACCAAAGTGAAATCTAAAGTAAGGTTAAGGGATCAAAGTAAAATTAAAATTAAGGAAAAAAAGTTATTGAGATCAAGCTAAGGGATCAAAATGATATTTTAGTCAAAAACATTTATGAAAAAGACACCCCCAAGCTCCTAAATATTTAAATTGAGTCAATTATTAATTTGGTCCCTGAAAAATTATATTTATCTCAATTTAATTCTTAAAATATTGTGTTTATTTTAATTTGTTCTCTTTATTTATCAAAGTAATTTTTGACAGTTAAAAATTTGAAATTTAATGATAATAAAATTTTCAGTTTAGCATGAAAAGGATTAAATTGAGATAAATTAATTGTTGACTAAATAGAGACACTAATTCTTTTAAGGACCAAATTAAAATAATTGTCATATTTCAAAAACTAAACCAACAATTTACTCTAAAATTTTAGGATTCCATATTTCAAATCTGCTGAAGGATAAGGTAAAATATCTCAAAGTCAAAAGAGGTACCAAATATTTGCGTACCCACTAATTGACTAGTGCACAAGTCGTATAAAAAAAAATATAGATGAAATATGTTAAAAATACTAAAAGTGGAGTGCCTAGTAAAATTAAAAAGAGAAAAATAAAAAATGGAAAGTGCTAGACAGTTATCCATCATCAAATAAACGCATTCAGTAATCATAGCACGTGAGTATCTTACAAGCTTTGAGGATTCAATAATCTAGCAAATATAAAACCCCACAAAGATTGAAGAAAAGAATTGAATGGGTGTGTTGTAACCATTCTTTTTTCTTAATTTCTTTTCTCCAATATTTGTTGTTTACTTTGAAATATACTGTCATGCTAGTTATAGATATTCTATTTAGTCAACATTCTGTTTAATTAAGTAGGATCATCCGATCAAAATTAACAAGTAAAATACAGTTTATCGAACAATTTTGTTCAATCAAATAAAATGTTAACCAAACAAATAAGCAAGTTATGAGTCATGCATGGGGTTCATAGACGACAGGATGGAGCGCAGCAGGAGCAAGACTAGGGTTTGCAACAATAGCAACAAGATCCTCAGACTGACCCATCAAACGAGCCTTCAAAAAGGCCACGACTAACCCACCAACCGTCCTTCTCATGAAGTCTCGAGGACCCGTCCCGTTCTTACACAAACAGTTTGACATTTCCCCAACCAAACCTTCCAGATTGTCGTCCAACATGTCCATGTGACCGTACTCCGTTGCCACAAAATAAGCGCGAGGCGGATTGCTCTCATAGAAGAAGTCCTTATGGTTCACGCCATTTGGAGCACAAGGTTTCATATACCACGTGGCTCCCTCTGGGCCCAGGCCCGTCCCTGTTATAGCAACAGGCATGGTGAGGTTGAAGGACCCGGGCTGGCCCGTCATGATATGAGGGGTGGTTCTACACATCTTGCACAACCCATCCACAGGGTCCACGCCTATTAGCGCTGAAATTTTGAGCTTAGTTTTGCAATAACCCAGTGCTACTGCAAATGCTGTTTTCCCACCTCTACTGTGTCCTGCTACCACAAATTCATCCAATTTCGGCTCCACCTTTTCTGGAAGAACTGATTCAAGTTTGTCGGCTATCCAATCTGCTATTTGTCCTGCGCATTTAACTTCGCATATTCCCAACATAGGCACCCATTCGTATATCTATACAATCACATATCAATTATGAAACTTTATTCAACACTCCTAGCCACGAATCTGGATTCACTCCAGATCCTTCTAGATTTTCTCATAGTTGTTTCATCTTTAAAAAAAAAAAAAAAGCTGGAGTAAGGGGTCTGAAGTGAATCTATTTTCATGAGCCACAGTAGTCAAATTCTGGAGCTTAAAATGGGGGAGAGGCAACTTGGAATATGTAAGTCAATTCATAAAACTTTACATTTGTATGGCCCTAATCAGTTATATATATAGAATGCTAAAATTTAATAAGAGTACTTACATCACACAAGTTCATACATATACTTGACGTAATATATTACCAAATCAAATCATAAAAATTGACAAGAAAATACACAAATATGAAAGAGTTTTTTTTATTTTTTTTCTTCCTAATGAGGTTTAAAAACTAGTTTAGTTTAGGCTAGGAAAAACTCAAAATGGACTGGAAGGATGAAAACCGGCAAAACAAATTCTCCTCGTACTAATTTTTCAAAAGTAATTTTTCATATACTAACTTTTCAAATGAGTTTCTTCCTTTTTTTTTTTAAAAAAAAAAAAGAAACTCAATCATATCTTGATCAAGTTTCTTATTTTAGTTTTTTTTTTTTTTGAAAAATAGATTACTTCCAGCCTATAATTTTCTTTTATATCTCGGATTCAACTGAATTAACAACCATGGAGTAAAGGCAGTTGATTAGTAGGGAATGAATTAACTAACCTGTGAAGCAACAAGTATATAACCATGAGAAGCTATGTGGTTGAGGAGGTGAGAATAGAAGTGATTGCGAAGGCAGAAGCCATGGCAAAACATAATCACTGGGTATTCCCCTGCCACAACTGGCGTGAAGATTAGCAACGGTTTTGGGGGTGAACTGGTGCTTGAGCTATCAATGTTGAGCGACTTGCATTTGATGTCTCCTTCTTGAAAGACACTTGTGGTGGCCAACACTGGTGTGCCTTCCAACAACGCCATTATTCTCTTGAGATCCAACCCTTAATTTTGTGTGTGAACTCTGAACTCTGAACTCTGACGGTGAAGGGAAATGAATGGTGTTGCTGCACTCCAGATTGATATTGGTATCACTGTTTCTGCTAGGATTGCTTGTTCTTGAATTCAAAGGGTCTCATCGTCATTTCGCGTCCCACATTATTCATATTTGTCTTTATCATCATTCTTGGTGATACTCATATCATTGCTTCCCTACAGCGTGTTCCCAAGTTTCGTTTTCAGGTAAGAAACAATAGAAAGTTTTTTCCCCTTGAACTTTGAAGTTCAAATAATATGTTAAAATTTTACAGAACGGTAACAAAAAAGACAAGATACAATTGGTTTGGTACCATGTTTTAAACAATGCTGTGATAAAAGTCCCACCTGATTTGGACACTATTGTCATTTACTTATGGAGATTCACATGCAAGGGCGTCGACAATATATGGACCACATACATTTTTCGTCATACATAAGTTCATTGAATCACGTTTTTTAGGAGTATACATATCTTGTTAATTTATCTCAATCCAATAGATTTTTAAAAAAAAAAAATAAAACATATAGTGTTGATCAGGTTTCAATTCATTATTGGTTTGCAAAGGTGAAATTTTATATAAAAATTGAGTTAATTCGATTTAGTATATAGGATCTAAAAGGTTAATATAATATAGTGTTAAATATATCAACAAAAAAATATTCCGTGGCATAATCCATCCTTAATAATTAATGTCGAACTCAACTCATTTGACGTTGAATTTTTTTTTTTTCAGTTTAACAACAAAATCAAGTCAATTTTTTAAATAATATTTTTCTAACCCAAAGTACATTTCACCGGGTTGACTACCCATCTTGCTTGTTTGGATTGAGTTTGGTAGGTTAATAAGTTGATAATTTTTCAGAGCACGAATCATATTCGTTTGATTTAATTCAATTTAGACTACTTAAAAATACATATTTTGCAAATTTAAAAGGTTCAGATTGTTTACAACTAAACTATACTGGGCGATGAGTGACACTTTTTCTGTACCAAGTATATTAATTGGTGAGATCAACTTTTGTATTGAACCAATCGATGTCACCTCTAGATTTTGATTTTTTTTTTTAAAAAATTATACTTTATTCCTATAAACTTTATTCATTATATAGATTAATAGAAACAACAACACAGCAACAAAAACACAATTACAAAGCAATATGCAGTAGAAATAAATTTTTCCCCAAACTTGCAAGAATTACGACAAGCAATAACAAATATATGGCAGAAAAATAGAAACTATAAATGCACAAGAGACACCAAGATTTTTTACTTGGAAAACTCCTTAATGCAAGGGGAAAAACTACGAGTTGTCTAGACCAAAGAAATAGCCCCACTATGATCAATAAGGGTACAAAAAGATACTCTAACAAGTGTATAAAACTGTGCTTACAATCAGTCAAAACAATCAAGTACCAATGCTTACAAATGAGAAACAAGAAATGAAAAACTCCTAAAAACAGAGCTATTACTGCGAGTAATTTATCTCACACTCCAGACCTCCAATCACCAATCAATTGTTGAAAACCAAGAATGATGTGTGCTGAACTTGCTGACCAAATTTGAGAATGATCCAATGGTGATCGAATCTATGGTCGCAATTTTACAATGACAGTAAGGTGAGTATACGAATTTGCTTTTCACTCTTCTCTTCTATCCAATGGCTGCTTTTTTTCACTCAGTAATTGAGTCTCTTCTAACCCTAACTGACCCCTCTCCATTTTGATAAGTGAGACCAATAGGGATTATTCATTTGGGCCTTTCTCCACATAAGAAGGGAGCCCAAAATCCAACATATCTTCTTCTTACAACTATGTGGAAATGACTGCCAAATCGGCGATCTCACAACAAACTTTGAACTTCCCTCTTGGTAATGCTTTAGTCATCATATCAGCACCATTATCATTAGTATGAATTTTGGCCAATTCCAATAACTTAGCATCCAAGGTATCACGTATCCAATGATACCTCACATCAATGTTTCTGACCTTGAATGAAAAGTTGAATTCTTGCCAAGATGAATAGCACTTCAACAAACAACAAATAGTTGTCCTAAACATAACCAAGCTCCTGCAGTAATTTCTTTACCGATAGCAACTCCTTGCATGCTTCAATAATGGCAATGAATTCTGCTTTTGTAGTAGACAATGCTACATACCTTTGCAACCTTGACTGCCAAGTCACAGCTTTCCTTACAAATTTAATCATATAGCCTGAAGTGTACTTCTTAGAGTCAATGTCTCCAGCCATATATGAGTCTGAGTACCCCATCAAAGTAGGCTTGTCACCACAAAACAAAGTCTTATATCAGCAGTACCACGAAAATACCTCAAAATCCATTTCATAGCATTCCAATGCTCTCTACTTAGGTTTGACAAAAATCTACTGATTGTACCAATAACATGTGTTATATTTGATCTTGTACACATCATTGCATACATCAAACTACTCACAACAGATGTATAAGGAACTCGTTGCATATCGAATTTTTCATCTTCATTTGAAGGACTTTGTTTATCACTCAGCTTAAAATGAGTTCTAAGAGGAGTTTTCATTGCCTTAGCATTTTTCATCTGGAATCTTTGTAACACTCTTTTAATATAATGTTCTTGTGACAACTAGAGCTTCTTCTCGTTTCTATTACACATGATTCTTATAACAAGAATCTGTTTAGCAACTCCCATGCTTTTAACTCGCCCAATTGCTTTTTCAACCTGTCAATTCTAAAAACATTTTTCCCAATAATGAGCATGTCATCAACATACAATAATGATGTCATCATCAGAAAACTTTTTAACAAAGACACAATGGTTAGAAGTAGTCTTCTTGTAGCCTTGCTCGTACATAACAGACTCAAACTTCTTGTACCACTGCCTCGGAGCCTGCTTTAAACCATATAAACTTTTTCTCATCCTGCCCACAAAGTCTTCCTTGCCTCCTACTTGAAAGGCATCAAGTTACTTCATGTAAATCTCTTCCTCCAAATCACCATGAAGGAAAGCGTTTTTCACATCCATTTGATCTACCTCCAAATCAAGAGTAATAGCCAAACTCAACACGATTCTAATAGATGACATTTTTACCATAGGTGAGAAAATCTCATTAAAATCAATACCCTTTCTTTGAATAAAGCCTTTCACCACTAATTTGGCTTTATACCTCGGAGACATAGAATTAATCTCATGTTTCACCTTATAAATCCATATGTTTTCTAAGGCCCTCTTGCCTTTAGGCAACTTCACCAAATCATAAGTGTGATTATGATGTAAAGATTTCATCTCATCCTTCATTGCATCCAACCACTTGTTTATCTTTACTCTCCATGGCCTCTCTAAAACACTTAGGTTCTCCCCCATCAGTTAAGGTCACATACTCATCAGAAGAAAGTACTTCATAGATGGTTGTCTTTGCTAGTTAAACCTCCTGAGTTAGACTTAAGGTGGTTCAGGAGCATTACTAAGATTCTCATCTAATGACATCTCATGTTCCTCTTCATCACCATCATCAATGAGAACATCTAAGTCATCTCCAAGATGTTGCCCACCATTCTGAACATTACTCTCAACAATGTCCAGATGATGAGTAGGCAACCAAATTGGATCAACATCAGTCAAACTATTATCATTCTTGGGTGTAGACTTCTCCACCTTATCAATGTCTTCAATGGTTTGATCTTCTATGAACTTCACATCACGGCTTATAACAAGCTTATTCTCAACAGGATCATAGAATCTATAACTAAATTCATCTTCACCATAACCTATGAAGATGCATTGTCTTGGTTTTGCATCCAACTTTGATCTTTCATCCTTTGGAACATGCATAAAAGCCTTGCAACCAAAAACTCTCAAGTGATAATACTTAACATTCTTGCTAAACTAAATTTTGTCTAGTACCTTACTATTCAAAGTAACCGTAGGACTAAGATTGTTAACATGCACCGCTGAGTATAGTGCTTCACCCCAATAATATTTGGGCAACTTAGAATCAGAGAGCATACACCTCACTCTCTCAATCAATGTTCTATTCATCCTCTTCGCTAAACCATTAAGCTGAGGAGTTTTAGGAGGAGTCTTTTCATGTGCAATACCTTGTTGCTTGCAATAGACATCAAAAGGTCCACAATACTCACCACCATTGTCAGTACAAATGCATTTTAGCTTGCCTGACTATCTCTTAACAAAAGCCTGGAATTGTTTGAACTTCTCCAACACTTTGTCTTTTGTCTTCAATGCTTAGACCCATAGTTTCTTGGAATAATTATCAATAAAGGTGACAAAATAGAGAGTGCCACTAAAAGATTTCACCTTCAAAAGGCCACAAACATCTGAATGTATCAATTCAAACAACTCTGATTTTCTTAAGGGAGGATGCTTCTTAAAAGATACTATGGTCTGCTTACCAGCCATGCAATGAAAACACTTCTCCAACTTTGCACTTTTCAATCCTAAAAGCACATCCTTTTTGGCTAAGCAATCATCCCCTTTTCATTGATATGACTAAGCCTTTGATGCCATAAATTCACACTGTCTTTAGCAACTAAACCTTTTGTCCAATACAGTTTAGAAATATTCTCCCCTCTGGCTGCAACCAAGTTATCTTTTGTGAGTTTCCCCTTTCCAGAACCAAAGTGATTATCATAACCATCATCATGAAGCATCTACACAAAAATCAAATTAAAGCTGACATCTAGAGCATGTTTAACTCCTTTAAATAACAAATGTATTCTCATGTTGGTCTGTAGAAAAACTTCGCCAGCAACCTTAGATACACCATCATTATCCATCTTCAACACCTCAAAGTCACCTGGAGTGTAGGATATGAAGAACTCCTTCCTGGTTGTAACATGTAGTGTAGCACCACTATAAATTATCCACATGCTCTCGTCTGATACAAGATTAACTGAATCA
Source organism: Biancaea sappan (assembly GCA_037074585.1). Classification (NCBI taxonomy): domain Eukaryota; kingdom Viridiplantae; phylum Streptophyta; class Magnoliopsida; order Fabales; family Fabaceae; genus Biancaea; species Biancaea sappan. Next base: position 45,904,538 of record CM073496.1, on the reverse strand, counting down.
TGGTCACGGAGGATAACAAGATCATCACAAGTAACAGTAGTGACACGATCACCATCATCATGATCTTTTCTTTTTGCTTACCCTTCTTGCCTCTGTTCTCTTTTTTCCACAGAAAATAATTCTTCTATATGAGCCCTGACACTACACATTCTTGTATCGAGACCTGGACTTACTCTACGCTTCTCCCTACCACTCTTCGATTCTTTTCTTTGACTTCTCCCCCTATTTTCAATGACAAGCACCTTAGACTGAGATGAAGTACCCTATACCTTCCTTCTCATCTCCTCATTAAGAGCACCATCTTTTGCCATTTGCAAAGAAATAGCACCATTAGAGGTTGAGATAATAACAGAAACCCAAAATGTCTCCCAAGACTCAAGTAGAGATAATAATAACAATAGTACCAAAAGGTCATCATCAAATTTGATACCCATTCCTGACATTTGATCAAGGAGCCCTTCAAATTCATTCAAGTGATCTGAAATGGGAGTCCCCTCCTTTTTACTTCAAATCTATAAAATTCTTTAGAAAATACAATTTGTTATTCCCTGATTTAGCGGCATACAGGGACTTTATCTTCTCCCACAAAGTTCTTGCATGTGTCTCATTAGCAATGTGATTGTAAACATTATCTTCTATAAATTTCCTGATAAAACCTACCTGTTGATGTTCAAAATCCTACTCTTCATCAGACTTGGAATCTGACTTCTGAGTAGCCAAGACAAGAAGATGCATATTCTTCACAAATAATAAGTCCTTCATCTTACCCTTCCACAAGTGATAATTAGTACCATTGAAAGAGACCATCTTTGTATGTGCCTCTATCATTCAAGCAAGCCAAACAACCCCCTAACCAACTTGGCTTTGATACTACTATGATGGGAAAAACAACAACACAACAACAGAAACACAATTGCAAAGCAATACGCAGCAGAAATAAATTTTCCCTAAACTTGCAAGAATCTACGAGGAGCAATAATAAATATATGGCAAAAAAATAGAAACCACAAATGCACAAGAGACACCAAGGAAAGACCTTCAACGCAAGGAAAAACCACAGGTCATCCAAACCAAAGTAATAGCTCCACTATGATCAATAAAGGTATAAAAAGATACTCTGACAAGTGCACAAGACTATGCTTACAATCAACCAAAACAACCAAGCACCAATGCTTACAAATGAGAAACAAGAAGATGAAAACTCCCAAAAATAGAGCTACTGTTGTGAGTAATTTATCTCATACTCCAGACCTATAATCACCAATCTAACCGTTAAAAACCAAGAATCACGTGTTCTGAACTTGCTGACCAAATTTGAGCATGATCCAATGGCGAATAAATCTATAGTCAAAATTTTATGGTGATAGCCAGGAGAGTATGCGAATTTGCTTTTCACTCTTCTCTTCTCTCTAATGTTGCTGTTTTTCACTCAGTAATTGAGTTTCTTCTAACCCTAACTGATCCTTCTCCACTTAGATAAGTGAGACCAAAAGGGTTTATACATTTGGGCCTTTCTCCACATAGGAAGGGAGCCCAAAACCTAACATAGATAACCTTCATGAACTGTAAAACTTAACACAAAACTCCTATAAAGTTTCCATTTTATGCCATTAAGCCCCTTCATTCAAAAATTCATTAATTTCACTAACGGTCAATGTTGACTGAAATTACAAGACCGAAATGTTAGCATTACTTTTACACATCAACAGCCATGTCAGCACCTCTCATATTCCTTCCCCTCTCTCTCCCTCGTGCTTTCTCTCTCCTTCTCACTCTTTGCTTCCTCATTCATTCTCTTTCATGCTTCTCTCCCTTTTGATCGGTCACCCTCTCTTTGTTGAGATCACAGTTTCTACTCTCTCATTGTCTCCATCTCGCTCTTACCCATTTCTCTAATTTCTCACTGTCTGCCTACTCTGTTTTATGATAAGAAAATAAAGTAAGTCTTCCTAAATCTGACCTACTAGAACTGTAATCCTAAATATTGACAACAACAAATTTCTCACTCAAAGAAAAGGGAAGAAAACACGAGAAATTTATATTTGTTCCATTCATACATATTTTTCCCATCATTCTTCAATTAATTGTTTCCAAATCGTTACAAAATCTGCACTATAATTAGACAAGAAATTTATATTTGTTCTCTTCATGTATATTTGTTAGTGTTATATATATATATATATATTATTTATTAATAGTTTAACGCTGACAATTATATGTGTGGACTGACATATTAAATATTGTATATGTCTACATATATTTTTGGGACACATATATGGGTATTATCTTTAATTAGGTCTGTTATATGATTTTCATTAATTTTGTGTTTAGAGACATATTTGATATATACTTGTTTTTGTCACATCCCAATTTCGGGCATGTGAGTAGTTCTATAACCTTAAGGGTATACCTTTATGGTATCGTATAAAATCTCTTAACAGTCTTAATATTTACAATTATGCGAAACATAAATTTTTCAAGAAAGATATTTTGCATATATATATATATATATATATATGAAAAGTTCAACATAGTAAACAGTAAATACAAGTTGAATATCATATAATATGATACAACTTTTCAAACCTAGGTGACCTATAAAGATTACAAAGCGTTTCCTAAGCTTTTAAATTCATAAGCCCTCCAGACATACATAATAGTATATTCAAATAATATTAATCTTCCTGCGGATTTTCTTCTTTCTCACCCACTGTATTTGAAAAAGATAATCATAGAGAGTATGAGTTCATCAAAACTCATTGAGTAAATGATTGTGTAATAATAAACGTGTCACAAGTACAAATACCATAATCATTATCACAATAAGAATAATTATATTTATATCCAGGATTTTTATTCCTTTATATTCAGTTTATGTTTAGAGATTCAGTTCCCATTGTATTTATGTTCAAATCCATTACATGTATTGGTATCTTAGGGGATCAAGCCCTCAAACATTCCATGTATATAATTACATATATTGGTATCTTGGGTCAAGCCATCAACTATTCAATGTGTATATTTATATGCATTGGTATCTTGGATCAAGTCATCAAATATTCCATGTGTATAATTACATTCTCAATTATAATTCTTATCAACATAATCTTAAATCACACAGTAAATTCCATTATCAAGTTATCATCACTAAAAAGAGAATTTAATTAAAATTTCTAATTGCGATATGAGATGAGATTTATATTGTACTTGAAATAAAAATTAATAAAATCGGTTAGCAAGGTCATCTACTCATATAGATTCTGTATTCGAGTCACATTTCCAAGTTGTTACAAAAAAGATTACATAGCTGGATTTCAGGTTCCGCTACGGAGATTTTCACGAAATTCAGATAGAGAAAGTCATGGTTGCTTTTGTACAAAATATTATTCATATGTATAGTTACTATTCATTCGTACAATTAATATTCATACGTACAGATACATACAGATACTATTTATATAGATACTATTTATATATATGGATAGCATGGATACTATTTATACATATGAATAATATTCATATGTACGGATTTGTATGGATACTATTCATACATATAATACTATTTATACTAGAGATAGTGAATGTAAGCCGTAAGAGAATATACCAATAAAGTTCCCAGGAAATGGAGGAGAGTCACAATAGACGCTCTTAAGTACTAAGTCTTTCTATAGTCAAACATTTCCTAGACATGTATTTTTCACAGTTTCATACTCTATTCCGGTAATCAGAAAATAAAAAGATTTTCAAACAATCAAGAATAATTCTTTTCTAATGTGGAGGATCAGCTAAAGCCGCAATTACGGAGCATACTAAGAATTTAACCTCTAAGTAATTGCAAAAATTTAAAAGAGCATAATATCCTCACTTTGGTTCTAGGATGAAGAGAAAAGGCCTAGGATTTCAAAGCTCTAACGTTGGAACGAGAGAAATTTGAAGAGAAGAAGGAAGAGAAACTGAAGGTGTGAGTTTAGAAGTAAAATAGAAGACTCTATTTATAGGAGAAGTTATGATACTATGCATTAATAAAATATTCAATTTACTATACGCTTTAATAATTCAGTTCATTATGTTCACATATTTTTCATGAGAGCGGTGAATTATTGATTACTATTGGAAACTTAAAGAGAAAATTATCCTTTTTCTTAAACTTTTAAGTTTTTTTCACTTTAGTCCTTTTCATTTTAGTCCCTAAGGGGATTTTTTCATATAAAATATTACTTTTCTTCCAGTTTTTTTTTAGATTCCTCTTATACTCAAACCATATTTTACTCATGGGATAAATTTCATATCATAAAATCCATTATACCCCACAATTTATGCAATCTATAAGTGAAAATCTATATTTTCAACAACATACACAATCAAGATTCACTTAAACATACAAAATTAAACAAACAGGGAAATTATTTTCTCCATAATAAATTTATCATAGTTCACAAAATTTTAAAATATATTGGGTATTACAGTTTTAGTCTAGGGTTTTAGTGAAAATAATTCTTATGTGTAGATACCTGACCCTAAATAATAATAATGATGAGGTATTATTATAAAAAGGGTCAATTTGTGAGTCGACCCATGTGCATGATGGATAGGATAGTGGTTCCCTGAGTTATATGAGAAAATTCAATTTTGGACAAACTATGTGTTGTTGTCATTTGTGTTATTCCATCTGACAAATGTGAGAGAATACCACTCATATCTTTCGAGAAGAGCCTACCCATTGATTCTGAATTCGGGTTTACTTTGGATCAAGGTACGCTCTTGTTACTCTCTAATTTTGTATTTTATTACTTATCAAGATCATCAAATAGTAAAATTTTGATCAGAAAAGTTTTTTGCATTTGTGTTATCATAATTCTTGACTTTTTGGCTTAATTTTTACAAAATATTCTTTCATATTTTTCCCATCACAAGTTTGGAGACGATGGAGGAATCAAACACCACTAGAAATACTGGACCCAGAACTGAAAAATTCATTTTCTCAAAGTAAAGTGATTAAGTGCATCCAAATTGGTTTATTATGCGTTCAAGAAAACTCGAAGAATAGACCCACAAGGTAAGAATTGTTTCATATCTTGGTAGCCTTTTAGTTGAATTGCCAATGCCTGGAGAACTTGCATTTTTCATGGATAACTAATGAGATCATTATGAGATAACAAGTTATGAGGATCAAATCATAATAGAATCTGTGTGCAACGATTATCCCGTATTATTAGCTGTTATCCCTGGTTGTCGTTGGAATTCAAATCATACGGTGATGAAGTCTTCTTCACCATCTTATGTTCTTCTTGCTTATGGAACTCTTCCATAGGAGCCTCCTTTTCATGAGTAGCCATCACTACTAAATTTCAAACAAACCTATTTGCTCTAATACCATAAAAGATTCTGTGACAGAATAATTCTGTTTTGTATTTCATGTTTTGCAGAGGCACAAATATATACAAGAGAGTTACCATAAAAACTCCCAAGATTGGGCTATACAGATTGATTCTCCTAAAAAATCTCCTAAAATGATGTTACACGATCGTATGCTAATAATATGGGATAACGGCTAACAATATAGGATAACCGTTGCATATGGATTCTACTATGATTTGATTCTCATAACTTGTTATCTCATCATGATCTCATTATTGAAGCTAAACTTGGTATCATGGATGTGTATGCATTCTCTCGAGACCGACCATTAGCTGTTTTATATGGTTGAGAATGCACAAGCTTCTAAATTAAACGCACAAGTTCCACATAAAAATTCTAAGCCTTAAGGTGTGCAATTGTTCAAAGCTACAACTTTAGCTCTTTCCTATGGTTGAGAACTTTTTTGTTGCAGTGAACTAAACTAAGAGACCATCCACCTTGAAGCAACCAAAAAAACATATCAAGATGCAATAGAACACGATTCTTTCTAGCTAATTTCTTTCTTGTTTCTATTAGATGAGGCAAATAGCTTGAGATTAATTCCTGACAGCTAATTTCTTTCTCATTTGTGTTTCATATGATTCTAATTTTAGCCATCAATGAACCCCTTTACATATTAATTCATTGAACAAGCCGTAATAACTCATCATAAACCCACCAAGAAAATACAAAGGGAAAGGAGAATATTCAAGATCATCAACATTGAAATAGCTTTGAAACAGAAGGAACGCATCGAGAGAGACTAGACTTCGGCAAGGTAGAGTGACAAAGGAAAAAAGGAGAGAAGGATAGATTGACAGAGAAAACAAAGTAGCAAAAAGACACTAGAGGAAAAGGAGATTCAAATGGACTTTAGTAATGTAAAGTGATGATGACGTGGCATCATTTGATTACATTGAGTGTAAAAGATAAGTTGATGTGACATTTTCAAATCTTACATTACAATAGTTTTTTACACATAAAGAAAAGTTTATGGAATTCTTTGTTTAGTTTTAAAGTTGATGAGTTTTTTACACATTGATGAACATTCATAAAGTTAAAGTATATTTTTTTCAAAAAAAAAAATACTTTATTTAGTATGAGATATTCTGGAGAAGTACTAGGCTAACATCGCAAGCCCATATAAGAAGTATAAAGCCGCACCCTTTATTCGCCTAATCACCTTTCTTCCTTGATGCGGCATTTTACAAAATGTTTGTCCAAAAAGAATCAATTAAATCTAATTAAGGATGATATTGCACTTTAGAAAGTATGAAGAATACATCTTTTTATCTAATTAATATAATTAAATTCTATTTTCAGATTCAGTTAACTAAGACATGAACTATCGACTAGAACATAGAAATAGTTGAATGGATATATGTTTTGAAGGTAAAAAATAGAGATAGGTAAAACCACTCAAATTTCAACTTCTCTTGCTTATTTCCAACCCTTTGACCATTAAGATCTGACTTTTCGAATGAGAAAGTGATAGCTTTAAATAGATAATAAAACAAATTCATTATTTTCAAATTGGTAAGATTGAATTCGTTAAAGTTATAATCAATTCTCCCTTGACTAATCTTTGCCATAGAGATGAAGATATAATATTTCCTTATCACAGAGTTTATTTCCTTAACACATTATTTTCTTAAAATTATTTGTATTAATGAGATGCATAAAAGAATAAATTTAAATAAATGACATGTGGTTGAATAATTAGGCATGCTAAATGTGTTAAAATTAATGCCATGATATAAATAAATAATATTCAATACATTTTTTGAACTAAATATTGCTTGAAAGATAAAATTATTGTTATCATCAAAGTAAATTATCAACTATTAATGGGGGTTAGATTTAATAGAATGAACTAGTCTTCCACAAAGTGATGAATCAATATTCAAATTTTTGCCAAAAGAGGTGCCAATATTCGATGTCCAACAATGTTTTAGAGTATGATTACCTAGTAAAAGATATTTGAAAGAAAAAAAAAAGCAATTATCAATCACTGGCCAGCAAAGTGAAATGCCTAAATTTTAATTATGTATAAAATAAATAACTGAAATTATATTAATTATACATTTAAAATTTTAGAACAAATGTAACATTATATATTTAGTTACTATCATTTTTTCCTCTCTAATATTCGACAATCTTTATCTTTTTTTTCCTCTTTTATCTTCCATTTTGTTTGAAAATTTTTCCCACTCTCTTTTATTTATAACTAGTGTTGTGACCTGTGCGATACATGGGTAAATCACAACTCTAAAAACTTTCGTAACTTATAAAAATAATAATAATTACAATTGATTCATATGAAACTTATGAGTTATGACATATACTTTTAAAACATAAATATTCTGAATTGATTTATCAATTCTATAATTAAATCTATTTTATCTATTCAAACTTTGATTTGAATTGATTTATTTATTTAATAGAATAAATTTAAATGAATAAAATAGGTAAATTAATTAATTTGTTAATTTGTGAATTATTTGTTATTTGTTATAAATTATTTGTTGCACATGTCGGTAATTGATTAAATATTGATTTTATCTTTATTTTTAAATGTGTCTTTTTTGGTTTCAATTGGATCCAAAGAAAAAAAAACACTTAATATTGCTGCTACGTTTGGATTGGATCTCCAGTTTTCATATTTCGTCTTTTAAGAATTGAATTTCATCTTTTTCTTTAGTCAATGAATTATGATTTAAAAATTCATATATTAAACTTTGATTTCTATTAAATTAAGAACTATTTTGAAAAGAAATCAAAATAAAGTCAAATAAAGTAAATTTTTAATTCACATATCAATTCCATAATTAAATTTATTTTACCTACTAAAAAATCCTCTAAAATATTACCGTGGTCAAATAATAAAGGTAATGGTTTTTGAATTTCAATTCAAATCATTCAGTCAATTTAAATCAAATAATTAATATTATATAATGTCATTAATTTACCAAATTTACCAAATTTATTAATTTACCTAATTTATTTATTCATTTAAATCAAATCAAATAATGAAATTCACTAATTAATAATTATGATAATATATTCTGATAAAAATATATTATGTTATTCACTTTAACAATAATCTACATAATATATTCTGATAATTAGACTATAATTTATAGATTTGTTAGCATAAATAACTAATTATATAAAATGTGACAAAAACATAAATATATAAACGTTACTTCGAAATGAAAATACGATATTCAAGGACCTCAAGATTAATAAATAGTTTCGAAGCATAAAGGGAGTTGGTAATTCTAACAGAACCTGAACAAATATATTTTAGTGTTAGCTCAAAAATAAATATGACAATGAATATTACTCCAAAGATATCAAAAGAGCAAGCGACAGATAATGTACTAGAGAATTGTCGAATTTTGCCCTAATAACAATAATAGTTGGACGACTTAGGTTATTTACAAAATATTGATTCAGTTGGTCTGTAAATTATCCTTACAATGTACACATAATTCTGTTATACCTACTAAACATACACAGAGACATACAGAGACACACACACACAACATATTTATATATATACATATACACACACAATAATACACACACACACACACACACACACACACACACACACACACACACACACACACACACACACACACACACATGTTAAAAATTAGAAAAAAAAAAAAAGAAAGCACTAATAGAAAGATATAATAAATATACAATTAAATAATTGATAATAATGTAGTAATTAATCTAAATACAAAACAAAAAGGAAAAATGATAGCAACAATACTCTGTATCCTCAATTTTAATTTCCATGCGCTTGCTCTTGTTATTGTTCTTAAAGCTCTTTATAATAGGACTAAATTTATTTACCAACCTGATAACATCTTAAACACAACAATATTATTTGTAGAAAATTGGAATCAACAACAAATAAAACATAATCTACAAAATAGAAGATAAAAACTAACATACTAAATAGTCCTCATCGGCAGCACGATTCAAAATATCATTGAATGGATAAAACTTGAAGATAGATTTTAGAATACTCAAATCATCTTCAGCTAGTCTGACATTAGTTGAAAAATGAAACTCAAGCATAAATGGATGCTTCGTTATATGATACCCATTGTTATATTTAACTACACCAAACATAAACATCAAATAAATATTTTCCTCAATTATTTGATGGCTGAACTTACTTACAAATGATCTATTCACATGACCATGTATATAATCACCCTTAGAAGGCAAAAAATAAATACAACATAAGCATAAAAAACAAAATAATACATATAAAAAATTTGAATATAACAAAATTAAATTCACATGAGAATCTTGCAAAACTATCTCCAAACTAATAAATGATGTATATATAATTAATAGTATCAATTATATAACAAATTTATTAATTTAATTAATTATTAATATACCCAATAAATGATGTATATATGATTATATGGCAATCATATATGAACACTTCACAATGATAGATTAGTTTTTATATAGAAAATATATAGCAATTAATTATTTGATTATTTTTATATAATAAATGATAATTTACTAAATGACAATATATTTCAATCGAAAAGTTTACCTAATTTACCATTATATAGCAATTATATAAAATTTATCCTAATTTTTTCAAATTCATTTAATGTGATTATATAGCAATTATAGTAATTATATACCAATTATATAGCAGTTTACTCTAATTTTTTTAAATTCATTTAATATGATTTGATTAATTTACCAAATTTATTTATTTAAATTTATTCTATTATACATAATTTAATAACATATCATCAATTAATGTTCTAGAGTGAAATTGTTTTAGTTTATTATGTAAACTAGTGTTGTCACTCGTGCAATGCACGAGTTAATATAAATGTCATTATTTTTTCTTATCAAATAAATAAATAAGAACAATTAATATACATATAAAGAAATAAGTGTGCAAAAACAATGAAACATTCATGTCATGTTAAAACACATATACTTATTATTCATGAGATATAATTGCATTTGAAGATTGAATGTGAACAACGTCAAATGAAAAAAAATAAAAATAAAGTATTACATGAATTAATTTAGATAAATATACTAATAATAATGAAAGAGTTGAAATAAAAATTATTGACCTCTAATATAAATTTTGGAATACTTTTTTATATATTACGCTAGTAGTGCTTGCACTAGATTTTCACGCTTGTCAAATATCAGAATCTTTAATCTCTTTATACTTTTCATTCTTCAGATGACAACATAAAATTGACCATAACTAAAAACAAGATTTGTAAGATATAATCCAGCTGAAGAAAGTGATTGCTTATATTTATAGCAAAAGCTTGGAAAAAAATGCACGTGCAAAAACAATAATAACAAATGAAATATAGAAAAAGAAATAGATACAAAAATTATGAGTTATTATAAAAAAATATAAAACAACTTTGCTATAAAGTATTAAAAAGAATCTGATGCTCAAGACTGCTAATTTACAGGTAGTCACAGGCTGACCCATGAGTCTAGTCCCGTTTTGACACTACTATAAGGAGTGATATAAATAGAAATCAATGTATTAATAACAAGCAAAAAAATGAAATGAAATTTATTTGCGTCTAACAAAGCTTTTTAAATATCTTTCCATGAATTTTTTGAATATTTTTGTAGGAACTCATTAGTATTATACATAGATGAATGTGTAGAAAGTTGGTGTGACATTTGAGTTGAGACATCGTAATCTAATTTAAACCTACAATCGTAAATGGAAAAAACAAAATTCAAATAAAGATATAACAATTAATATAGATAAGCAGTAATAACTTATTAAGGATAAAATAAAAACATTACCTTAAAACATAATTAGAACATTACATCATATCAGAGTTGATAAATAGCCTTAAAGCATTCAAATAATTTGATATCTATCATGACCCTAACATTTTAGAATCCTATGGTTATGTTATAATAAAAAATTATACCAACTTAAACTACCGAGAATAAAGTTTATGAAATTAACCTGAAACAACATTGAACAACTACAATAGTTGGTCCTTTAACATCAAAGCCCATGTACGATGCAATCTAGTTAACAAACTTTCCTCATAGAGTACAAATCACGTTATTACATCAGAATGATATAATGTAGTTAATGAATATAAACAACCAAAATAAATTACAGATTAAAAACATAGTTAAATTACTCTAAATCTTACAGTTCAATGTCTGTCCTTTTGTTCTTTGTGCTATTCTTGCATATATCTTCAACAACTCCTACAGTAGTTAGCTTGCCAATAACATCTGTAAAATACATGAAAGGTACACTAAACAATTGCAAGTTTATATTGTGAGAATAATCAATTGTATATGATAAAAATAATGGGTTTACAAAGAGGACACAAACCAATCAAATAATTCTGATCAACTTGTTGAGATAAAGATATCTGCAAACGAATAAAACAAAGTCATGCTCGAAATAACAATGTCATTTTCAACTCGACTGACTTTAGAGAAGTGCTAAAAATTTATCTTAAATGCATAGCGGTACAATAATTACCAATCTTCTTACCAATAATTTTGAATTGTGTAATAATGTACACACCAACTTCGAAAATAATGTGTTTGAACTTCTTAATAAATGTCAGCTAGACAGATGTATGAATGTGAGATTCTTGAAGAAAAAGAATTGATAAAGAAAAAACTATATGAACCAAAATATATGCTTAGATAACAAAAACAATAAAAGGAAAAGGTAGAGAAAACATCTGTGAATCTTGTAGAACCATCTCTATGCTATTAACTTCTTCGGGTGAGTTATATCCAAGCATAAATTACACGTGCACAATTTAGCCATATGAAAAGAACAATGAAACTGTATACGACCTCACTACCCGAACTTTAATCATCTAATCATCCCTTGATGTATTAACATTAGCAACGTTACTAAATTTAGCCATATGAAAATAACTAACAAAACAAAAATTAATTTTGCAAAAAGAATAAACAATACAAATACATGAAGAATACATAACAATTAGAATAACCCTTTATTTATGTAACATGAATTTTGAACATAATTAATTGAATATTGATTAAATAATTAAATAATAATAAGAACAAATTTAGTAATTTACATAATCAAATTTCAATTTGCATGACAGTTACAATATTCACGAAATTTAAATTTATAAATGCCAAGAATATTTATTGATAGTGGAGCCCTAATCACATTTTAAAAGGGTTGCTTTACCATTTGAATTTGAATTTATCTTAATTTTATTTAATGTATTTAATGTAGTAATTAATAAGAATGAATTTAGTAATTTATATAATCTATTTATTTAATATTTCATTTTAATTTATTAATTTTAATATATGTAATTTAATGTGGTGTGATTAATAAGAACAACTTTTTTAAAATTCATTTTAATGCAATCTATATAATAGACTAAAACAATTCCACTCTAAGGCATTAATTGGATGGATGTCATTAAATAACATATAATAAAATTAATAAATTAAAATAAAAATTAAATGAATAAATTCATTCTTATTAATGATACTATATTAAATTCATTCTAAGCAACTCTTTTGAAATGTACTGTAGGGCTCTCCTTTAAGTTCTGTAAATATTACAATATATTAAATGTAAATTGGTGTGATTGATTATATAATTCATTCAAATAAATTTGAAAAATTTGCATTCAAATGAATTCAAATTATCCCTTTTAAAACTATGAAATGTCGTAAATTTAATTAATAATTAAATAATTATAATATATTAAATGTAAATTGGTGTGATTAATTCTATAATTGCATTCAAATGAATTTGAAAAATTTGCATTCAAATGAATTCAAACCATCCCTTTTAAAACTGTTAATCATCGTAAAATTTGAGTGTTTGGAGTTTGATCTGAAGTTAGACAAATTTCGTGTTTGGAGAGTTTATATCAGATGCCTCTGTGCCCGTTTGAAGCTCGATGTCAAGCTAATACAATGCGTTTTAAATTTCAATAATGATCAAATATTGAGTGCCATGCGTTGAACTGAGAAGCAGCATTGGAGGAACGACCAAATGGCTCCCGTATCAACTTCAGAGTGAATTTCTCGTCACCGACTATAGAGATCTAAAGTTATTTGCTAAGTATTAAGTATACATCTCCAACAAGCATACTCAGATATTATTAAATTAGCATTTGTAAAATTACTTATTAAAACCATTTCAATACATAGAATCAAGAGCAATCACACAATATATCACCTGTGAGTATACTGAAAAAAGGGACCCAACTGATAAGCAAGAGTCCAAGAAGATGGCGATTATAGAATAAAGGTAAACTCCTCGGATCTAATATTTTTTTCCTTTTTAATTTGTTTGTTCTTTGATTTAATATAGTTATTTTGTTTGAATCCACTTTACATCTTGGAGTTAATCAATTTTATGGTATTTTTTTTATTTTTTTATTATGTCTCTAATGTTGTAGGGCCCCAAGATTCGAATTGGATTTTTAAAGGATGATAATCCTATTAAATTGAAACAAGGTCAGGAAATAACCATATCAACTTACTATAGAATAAAGGGAAATGAGAATAACTACAAAAAGTTGGCTGAGGATGTGAAGCCTGGTAGTGTAATATTGTGCTCAGATAGAATTATCTCATTTACGGTCTTATCATGTGACAAAAATTAGGTTTGGTTTGATGTCGCTATGAAAACTTTACAGTTTTTGATTAGAGAAAAAATGTTAATCTTCTTGGAGTGATAATGGATCTCCCTACACTATAGAAAAAGACAAGGAGGATATTTTGAAATGGGGAGTTCTCAACAAAATTGACATGATTGTTCTTTTTTTTGCTTGAAAAGGTTTAGACTTGGTGGAAGTTCATAAATTGTTGGGATAGTATGCAAAAAATATTCATCTCATGTCAAAGGTATGGTCTTTCTTCATAATATAACATGACCGTTTATTATCATAAATTTTTTATTAAAATTTATAATTTATATTTGTATAAATAATCAAAATTTATATTAGAATATTTAAGTTTTAAAAAATATATGTTATAACTCATAAGTCTCATAAGTTTCACAAATTTATAAATTATAGTATTATTATCAGAATATATTATATGGATTCAAATATATTTAATATATTATATGAGTTATTGCTAAGGTAAATAGCAAAATATATTTTTATCAGAATATATTATAATAATTATTAATTAGTGTAATTAGTGAAATTAATAATGAGTGAATTTCATTATTTTATTTTATTTGAATTGATTTGAATGAATAAATTAGGTAAATTAATAAATTTGGTAAATTAATGACATCACATAAGATTAATTATTTGATTTGAATTGATTGAAAAGATTTCAATTGAAATTTAAAAATAATTACCTTTATTATTTGACCATTGTAGGATAATTAATGATATTAAACTAAATGAATTATTTGATTTGAATTGAAATTAAAAAATAATTACCTTTATTATTTGATTTGAATTAAAATTAAAAAATAATTATCTCTATTATTTGATTTGAATTGAAATATATAAATAATAAATTATTGAAATATACATATACGATGATCAAGAAATATTGGAATTAATTATTGATCATATGTATATAATTTCTTTACAGTTGATTATCCTACATTCCATATGAACATTTTTATTTGATTATTATTTTCTTGTAAAAAATTTTAAATTAAAAACTTTTTATTGATTACACATACATCTTACCATCCTTCAAAAATCCTATATCAACTTACTATAGAATAAAGGGAAATGAGAATAACTACAAAAAGTTGGCTGAGAATGTGAAGCCTGGTAGTGTAATATTGTGCTCAGATAGAATTATCTCATTTACGGTCTTATCATGTGACAAAAATTAGGTTTGGTTTGATGTCGCTATGAAAACTTTACAGTTCTTGATTAGAGAAAAAATGTTAATCTTCTTGGAGTGATAATGGATCTCCCTACACTATAGAAAAAACAAGGAGGATATTTTGAAATGGGGAGTTCTCAACAAAATTGACATGATTGTTCTTTTTTTTGCTTGAAAAGGTTTAGACTTGGTGGAAGTTCATAAATTGTTGGGATAGTATGCAAAAAATATTCATCTCATGTCAAAGGTATGGTCTTTCTTCATAATATAACATGACCGTTTATTATCATAAATTTTTTATTAAAATTTATAATTTATATTTGTATAAATAATCAAAATTTATATTAGAATATTTAAGTTTTAAAAAATATATGTTATGACTCATAAGTCTCATAAGTTTCACAAATTTATAAATTATAGTATTATTATCAGAATATATTATATGGATTCAAATATATTTAATATATTATATGAGTTATTGCTAAGGTAAATAGCAAAATATATTTTTATCAGAATATATTATAATAATTATTAATTAGTGTAATTAGTGAAATTAATAATGAGTGAATTTCATTATTTTATTTTATTTGAATTGATTTGAATGAATAAATTAGGTAAATTAATAAATTTGGTAAATTAATGACATCACATAAGATTAATTATTTGATTTGAATTGATTGAAAAGATTTCAATTGAAATTTAAAAATAATTACCTTTATTATTTGACCATTGTAGGATAATTAATGATATTAAACTAAATGAATTATTTGATTTGAATTGAAATTAAAAAATAATTACCTTTATTATTTGATTTGAATTAAAATTAAAAAATAATTATCTCTATTATTTGATTTGAATTGAAATATATAAATAATAAATTATTGAAATATACATATACGATGATCAAGAAATATTGGAATTAATTATTGATCATATGTATATAATTTCTTTACAGTTGATTATCCTACATTCCATATGAACATTTTTATTTGATTATTATTTTCTTGTAAAAAATTTTAAATTAAAAACTTTTTATTGATTACACATACATCTTATTATTTTATTCCATTTGATGACTTATTCTACATCATAATATAGTGTAGTCATTTATTATCATAAATTTTTATTAAAATTTATAATTTATATTTTTATAAATAATTAAAATTTATATTAAATATTTACATTTAAAAAATATATTTCATAACTCATAAGTCTCATAAGATTCATAAGTTTCATAAATTTATAAATTATAATATTATTATTAGTATATATTATGTGGATCCCAATATATTCAATATATTATGTGGGTTATTATTAAAGTGAATAACAGAATATATTTTTATTAGAATATATTATCATAATTATTAATAAGTAAAATTAATAATTAGTAAATGTTGTTATTTTATTTAATTTGAATTGATTTGAATGAATAAATAAGTTAGATAAATTAATAAATTTGATAAATTAATGACATCACATAATATTAATTATTTGATTTGAATTTATTTAAATTATTTGAATTGAAATTAAAAAAAATTACTTTTATTATTTGACCATTGTGGTGTTTTAGAGGATTTTTTAGTAGGTAAAATAGATTTGATTATGGAATTGATATATGAATTAAAAATTTTGCTTTATTTGATTTCTTTCCAAAATAATTCTTAATTTAATAGAAATCAAAGTTTGAGATAATCTTTAAATTATTATCTCTTGACTGAAGAAAGTGATAAAAATTAAATTATTGAAAGACAAAATCTGAGGCTTAGAGATCCAGTACAAATGCAGCAGCAACTTTCAATTTTTTTCTTCTATGGATACGATTGAAATAAAAAAAGATGCATTCAAAAGTGAAGATGAAATCAATATTCAATCAATCACTAATCTATACAACAAATAATTTATAACAAATAACAAATAATCTACAAATTAATAAATTAATTAATTTACCTGTTTTATTCATTTAAATTTATTCTATTAAATAAATAAATCAATTCAGATCAAAGTTGGAATAGGTAAAATAAATTTGATTATGGAACGGATAAATCAATTAAAAATATTTAGTTATTTATGTTTAAAAAGTATATGTCATAACTCATAAGTTTTATATAAATCAATTGTAATTATTATTATTTTTATAAATTACAAAAATTTTTAAAGTTATAATTTAACCGTGCATCGCACGGGTCACAATACTAGTTATATAATCAAATTTCAATTTGCATGATAGTTATAATTTTCACGGAATTTAAATTCAAGAATGCCGAGAATATGTATTGATAGTGAAACTCTAATCACATTTTAAAAGGGTTGCTTTATCATTTCAAATTCATTTTCCCAAATTCTATTGCTTCATGATGAACAAAGATTTTTTTGATTATCCATGTGGCAAGATATGAGATTCATAAGAATGAATTTACCCTAATTTTACTTAATTCATTTAATAGACCCTAATTTTACTTAATTAATTTACAAAATTGTTTCATTTGAATTTACCCTAATTTTACTTAATTTATTTAATGTAGTAATTTATAAGAATGAATTTAGTAATTTACATAATCTATTCATATAATATTTTATTTTAATTTATTAATTTTAATATATATAATTTAATGTGTTTTGATTAATAAAAATAATTTTTTTCAAATTCATGTAATTAATGTTTCATTTTAATTTATTAATTTTATTATATAATATTTAATAATATTTATGTAATTAATGTTTTAGAGTGAAATTGTTTTAGTTTATTATATAGGTATATAGATTTTTCATCCTACAAATTTTATTTTGTTGTTTATTTCCAAATCTTTTAATATTCCATTGATATTCTCTTCCCCTGAAATCATTTCAACGAGAATAGAAGTTGGAAGAACTTTCTCGGCCATAAAGATTCCACGATCGCAAGTGATAACAAGAATATGACAAGAAAGAATGTGAACTTTATTTCTTATGAAATACTTTATTTAGAACAAAAGTTTATTTTTTGTTGATGCTATATATTTTTGACGGTCATGATTTTTAATTAATTCAATTAAACGCACTATTTTACTTGCATTTAAGAATTGCTTTCATTCATTTCTCTTTTATGCACTTAGACCAAAAATATTAACAGTACAGAGACGCTTAAATATTATATCAAAGTGAGAGGAGAAGAACTTTTTTTTTTTAAAAAAAATCTTATAGGTGAAGGACTATAAGTGAAGGAGCGAGGAATTTTTAAAGAGATTTGAAATTAAGACGATAAAAAAAATGAAGAAAGAAAAAAGAAAAAAATAACTACTAAATTTGTAATGTTGCATATATTTTTAGATTTGAAATATTAAGATGTTTAATTAAGGTAATCTTCCTATTTATGGTCTGGTGGCATCCACGTTATAGTGGTGTCAGATCAGGCTTGACTGTCAGCCCTTGGGGAAATTTGACCAGTAGCTAAAGAAGGAATCAAGGGAAATGGAGAAGGAAAGGAAAGGAATCCAGAATAATTGTTGCCTTTGGTATAAAAAAAAAAACTGAAGAAAAGAGAAAGAGAATGAAAACGGAAATAGAATAAAAAATAAGAACTAAAAAATGTATTTGATATAAATGACAAAAAAAATATTTTGTTTTATATGATTTTTAAAATGAGAAAAAAAGAAATAATTTAACACATTTTTATTAAATTATCTCTTATTAAAAAAATTAAAATATCACGACTAAAAATAATAAAAAGAAGAGATGAAACCAAAATGTTCCTTTCCTCCTCATCTTCTTTGAAACCATCTTCTTCTTCATCTTTATCTTCTCTCTCTCTATTTCTCCCTTGTATTCAAAGGTCTCATTGTACTAACACTATACTCTATTCTGCATTACTTTTATCACGGCGGTGTTTATCAATGCTCACAAAAGTCCATGTCGTATAATATAATTACTGAATTAGGTCTTTGTCGTGATGGTCGCAGTAACAATAGTTGATGTTTGTGATCTCACAAGTTCTTATTGTAAAAGCAAAAAAGATAAGTTAAAAGAACAACATTGATCTAAATCTTGGAGGCATATTTATCTTTTTACAATAATTGATTGAAATAAAATTTTATTCTACCAATTTTTAAACAAAAAGGAACCGTCCAGTTTAAATTCCAATATTCATTCCTTTACTTTTTCATTCTATGTTTTAAATAGGTCTCAAACATGTAACACAATTCACAAATCACGGGAAATACCAAACTTTGCCCGCATTTTCGGAGTGGGGGGAAATAAAATAAATACTCCACACAGTTTCTCTCGTAAATCCAAAGATCACCCTCGACAACCCAATTCCTCCCATCCCTTCTAGCTCCCCACCGCATTATCACACCGTTGAGACAACTCTAGAACATTCCCTCTCGTACACGTGTCATTCCCGAGTGTGGCGGCAATGTTTCTCCTCACGTGTACGCGATGCCTCGTGAAGTTTCTTACTTCACCCAAAATCCCTCAACTACTTAACTTCCCTTCCCCATATTTAAAATCCCCAATCCCTCATGCACAAGAAATCAACAGAAACGAATTTCCCTTATCTTCTTCTTGCGTTTTCCCTCACCTACGCGTCAAGAATCTCGGAAACCAAACCTTAAATTAAAGCTCAATCTGATCCTTCTTTCTTGTCTTCTTGGGGTTAATTTGTGAAGATGTGGAACCCGGCTCAACCGAAATCTGATGAGGAGGCCGGAGCAAGGCCTCTCTACCCCATGATGCTTGAGAGCCCCGAACTCCGGTGGTCCTTCATCCGCAAAGTCTACTCCATCATAACCTTCCAATTGCTCGCTACCATTGCTGTGGCGTCCTTCGTTGTCTTCGTTCATCCCATTGCCCACTTCTTCGTGAGTTCCGCCGCTGGCTTGGCCCTCTACATTGTCCTCATCATTACCCCTTTTATTGGTATGTGCATTTTTCTTTATTTCCTTCATGTTCTTGTTACACGCTTAATTAGTTTAAGTTGTTTTAATGCTCTGTAAATAATGCAGTGTTATGCCCGTTGTACTATTACCACCAGAAGCACCCGGTGAATTACCTTCTCCTTGGACTTTTTACACTCTCTCTAGCTTTCGCTGTCGGATTGACTTGTGCGTTTACGAGCGGTAAGATTGAACTCTATCTGTTCTGCTCTGAATCTAATAAAATGTCTCTCTGATTTCTGACTTGTTAATTTGTATGAACCATTTGGAATTCATTTGTGAGTATATTTACATGTTGCAATTTGGAGAAATTTGTTGCTTTATGCTTTCTAGTCTTATGTCGACTATAGTTGCTTTGCCATTGCAGCGTAGGAAGGCCAATATTGCTATTTACCACTGTGCATATAGAGGGGGATATCGAATGCTATTTTCTAGTAGGCTTTTAAATTAAATAAGCGACAGTGCTGTTTTCTATTCTTTCTTTCCCTTCCTTTTATTGAAGGGCCACAAGTTTTCGGCAATGGAATCAAAGTTAAATTATTAAAATTACCTACAAGATGTATTGTCATGAGTATGAATTTAGCACTCATAAAAGAAAGCTTAATATAATTAAACTTTTGTACTGACTATAAACAGGAAAAGTTATTCTGGAATCTGCGATATTGACAACTGTTGTGGTGGTCAGTTTGACACTCTACACATTTTGGGCCGCAAGGAGAGGCCATGACTTCAACTTCCTTGGTCCCTTTTTGTTCGGTGCTGTATTAGTTCTAATGGTTTTTGCTCTGATTCAGGTATTATGATCGTAAAACATTTCTCATTGATTTTTATCAGCGATCTTGTGATTGTCTTTACTCTTTAGAATGCCGTTTTTCTTGGATGGATTTGTGTTCTTAAAGCATGCTTTTTTTTTTTCTTGCAGATTCTCTTTCCTTTGGGGAGGTTGTCCTTGATGATTTATGGGTGCATAGCATCAATTATATTTTGTGGCTACATCATATATGATACAGACAACCTCATCAAAAGGTTTTCCTATGATGAGTACATTTGGGCTGCGGTCTCATTGTATCTAGACATCATCAACCTCTTCCTTTCCCTGCTTACTATCTTTAGGGCAGCTGAGACTTGAGGAGATATTATCCTGGCTGCTGCATATAATGCTCCAGTATGGATATCTTTAATCGCTGAGGACGGGAAGAAGACTTGTTTATCAATCAAGAAAAGCGATTTCCTTGACTACGTATAGATGGTCGGTGACTCGTATACGCGAAATTTTGCATTAAATTGTACATACGTTAAGATGCTCTCCCCATTTTTCTATTGCTGTTGTGTCTACTTCTTGCGGGGTTTTGTTCTGATATGAATGCTTTTATGACGGTCGTTGATGTTGATTGAATATATTAATCAATTTAGTTCACCATTCTGGTTTTAACAATTGAGAGTTACAAACTACGTCGTATGAAGTTGAGTGAGGATCTACATTTCAAAATTGTATGGATGTTATTTGAGTTGGCTGCAAGTCGACCATCAAAACCCAAGCCATCTGTGATTTCTAAGGCGTACTATAAGAGCCTGTGATTGTGCTTAGCATCTGTGAGCTTGCGTGTCTTCCCTAATCAACTTCAGAGACAAAAACAAATAGCATTGTCTACAGAGATTGCACTTGCCATTGAGCTATCGGCATATGCATTCGCTGTTTCTGGAAAACGGAAAAAATCTCCAGCTTGCACTTTGTTGCAAGATTTTCTTGCATAAGATTCAAAGCTATGATTTTCGTCGACAGAACTTACATCTCTACACAACAAAATGAAAGGTTCTTCTTCCGTTCTCACACGACACTAGGACAGACAGGATATTAACTTAATGCAAAATGCAAACCGCTTTGGGGAAGAAGTCTGTTGATTGTCTAGCTCGTTCTCATCGTTCTCATCGTGTGTTCACTTTCGACACCTCTTTAGATAACAGTAGGTTAAAACTCGTATAAAACATTCTTTTTGCTATTATTTTCTTTACTAAAAATAAAATATCTAAAAAGTATTTTAAAGAATTACTCATTTAACGTAAAATTATGAAAAAAAAAAGTTATTTTAAAAGATTATATATTTATTATGTTCTAATTAAAAAAATTATATTATCATTATGTTTTAATTAGAGAATTTGATAATAAATGTATAAAGAATTGCATAAAAAAATTTCATAATGTATTAACGTATTAGCCTATTTTTTTTTGCAAGAAGATTTAAAAAAAAAAAATCAGTTCTTGGGCCTGGAGACATAAGAATCTCAAGTCGGTTAGTCTCACTGGAAACTTGGATTCTAGGAATGAAAAGGAGAAACAATTCAACGAGAAAAGCAGGAGAAACAATTCAATAGCAAAAAGACCACAACATTTAAGTCCTCGCATTTTTTTTAAGGACCAGTCAGATTTATTAATGAATCTCATAGTAATTAAAACCAAGGTGACTTCTATCTTTTGACCTAATTCGTATTTCTTTTTAAACTTTACAAAAATATAATCACAAATAGACAGACATAAATACGGATCTTACTGGCCCTACTTAAGCATTTCCATTTCTTAATGACTAATTTTCTTCAAGTTTATTCAAAAAATATTTAAAAAATCTTTATTCATAATTTGCAAGCGTTAGTTTATTGGACTGAAAGAAAAAAAATGGTCATTGTTACGGAAGTAAGGATCCAGTCATTAGGTTCAAAATTACTGAGTTCGGGGAATTTATTTATTTATTTTTGAAACATAGAACTTTATTTCTATGAACTTTGTTTCATGTGTAGAAGATTTTCATAAATTTTAAAATTCGACAGTAAACTTTTATAAATTTTTTAATGTGTGCAAGTTACCTGTTAAAAAATTTGTTACTTAATCTAACGGTCAACGCTCAATCAATAAAAAAAATACTATATAAATTGTTGACATGACATAATTTATCTTTTACCAATATAGTTTTCTTAATTACATTATTACTAAAAGTTCCTCAAAATAACTATTTATTATCAATATGGTTTCTAAAATTACATTATTATGAAAAGTACTTCAAACTAATTTGTCTTCTATCAATATGGTCCTTATATTACATTATTACTAAAAGTTTTCCAAAACAACTATTTACTATCAATATGGTCCCTAAAATCACATTATTATAAAAAATGTCCTAAATTAATTTATCTTCTACCAATATGTTCCCTATAATTACATTATTACCAAAAGTTTCTCAAAATAACTATTTATCATTAATATGGTCCCCAAAATCACATTATTATGAAAGTGCCTCAAACTAATTTGTCTTCTACTAATATGGTCCCCATAATTACATTATTATCAAAAATTTCCCATACTAATTTGTCTTCTACCACTATGGTCCCCATAATTACATTATTACCAAAAGTTCTTCAAAACAACAATTTATTATCAATATGGTCTCCAAAATCACATTACTATGAAAAATGCCCCAAATTAATTTGTCTTGTACAAATATGGTCTCCATAATTACATTATTATCAAAAGCTTTCAAAAACAAAAATTTACTATCAATTTAGTCCCCAAAATCACATAAATACCAAAAGTACTGCAAAATAACAATTTACTACCAAAATAGTGCACAAGTGTTATATAATTAGAAAAAGTCCCAAAATAACAATTTACTACTAAAATGTTGCACAAGAGTTACATAAACACCAAAAGTGCTCCAAGACTACAATTTATGCCTAAATGGTGCATAAGAGTTACATAATTACCAAAAATGCCCCAAAAGAGCTTTCTTGTAATGTGGAGGCAAGATCCGCTTAAATGTATTGAAGGACATTGGATGTATACTTCATATATAAATGCCACACTCATCGATTTTGTGTACAACATTGGGTATCCTTTTATCACAGTTAGCAATCCCATCAAATAAGAAAGTTCTTGGTAGGCCCAAAAAATGAGATTTTGGGGACTATATTGATAAATAGTTGTTTTGGGGAACTTTTGATAATAATGTAATTATGGAGACTATATTAATAGAAGACAAATTAGTTTGGGGCACTTTTCATAATAATGTGATTTTGGAAACCATATTGATAGTAAATTGTTGTTTTAGAAAACTTTTGGTAATAATATAATTATAAGGACTATATTGGTAGAAGACAAATTAGTTTGAGACACTTTTCATAATAATGTGATTTTGGGGACCATATTAATTGTAAATAGTTATTTTAGAGAACTTTTGGTAATAATATAATTATAGGTCTCATATTGGTAGAAGACAAATTATGTTATGTCAACAGTTTATATGGCATTTTTTTTACTGACTGAGTGTTGACCGTTAGGTTGACTAACAAATTTTTCAATAGAAGAGATAACTTGCACATATTAAAAAGTTTACGGGGGTTTATTGTAGAGTTTTAAAGTTTATAGAAGTTTTCTGCACATGGAGTAAAGTTCATGGGAATAAAATACATTTTTCTCCATTTTTTTAAAAAAAGAATTAGTTGCAGTTTTCTATATTATTACTATTAAATTATTTAATTAGTGTATAATAAGTACATAATCTTTAAAAATAATTATATATTTTTTACAACTGAATATTATATAATTTTTTTTAAAAAATTGTTTACATATGTTCTATTTTTATTAGAGAATTTAAAAATAAAAATACAATGAATTATATATGGGCATTATCCTTTAAAGATTAGGTTTATGGAGAACAGCAGCTCCTTATTTGAATTTTAGATTTACACACACACATATATATATATATATATATATATATATAATGCCCTGTGTGTGCCTATATATATAATTGAAATAAAAGAAACAAATGAAGTACCATTATTAAAATAGAACTCATAAACACTAGGCATAGTACGGTTAATAATAATAAAAATTTAGTTTAAGACTAAGATACAAAGGCAATGAAAAGTTTAATAATTCTTATATCAACAATTGACATCTTTATTTTGATGCAATATATTTTTTCTTAAAAACAGTATTATTCAAGTTTGGGGATAAATGTACCGAAAGATCCCTGACATCTATAAGAGTAGATTTCAATTCTTCCTCTATAAACTTGTCAAAATACAAAGATCTTCTCTTTATATTTAAAATATAAACTTTAGTCTAATTAATTCACATCATTAAAAATTGTTCTAAAATATTATTCGATGCTTTTTAAAAATTATAATTTATATTAAAATAATTTTGAATTACCAAACTACCCTATCTTCTCACATTAACCATATTCTTCTCTCTTGATATACTTATTTTAAATTCAAATTTAATAATTATTTGAAATGGGATTGAAATAATTTTATCTTTATTTTACATTTGAAGTATAAACAATTTAGAATAAAAACCAATTCGTTTTTATAACATTTAATTCAAAAAAATAAGTATATATATAAAAATTGGTTATAAAACTTGTTAAAAAAAATAAGTGATTGCAAAGATATTGATTGTTTCCTAAAACATGGAAATTGATTTTTTTAATTAATTTTTATTATGTTTTATAATAGATATGTAACTTTATCCATAAAATATAACCATGAAATATTACTTATTAGATATATCAAATATTTATATAAATAAATTAAACTTATAATATATTAAGTATATTATATGAATAAATTATAAATAAATTAATCAATAACATAATTACACAATAAACATATAAAAGACAAAGCTTAAAAAAGAAAAGTGTAAATAATTTTATATATTTATATTTATAATTAATATTTTTTCTATTTTAAAAATATAATTGTATTACCATATACATATATAAATATTATAAATAAGTTAGAGATCAATAAATATAGTAAGTAGTTTATTCTTTTTGTTAAAAGAAAAAGATATCCAATAGAGAGAGAGAGAGAGAGAGAGAGAGAGAGAGAGAGAGAGAGAGAGAGAGAGAGAGAGAGAGAGAGAGAGAGAGAGAGAGAGAGAGAGAGAGAGATTTAACAGTCACTTAAATTAAAAGTTAACTTTTAACGTATAGGACATTTTAAAATACATTCTAATAAGGGCAGAGTTAGAATCTTAACATGAGGAGCCAAAGTTACCTAATTAGAGGGGTTAAATGAAAATTTTACATTTTATTCATTAGGCCAACATATAAAAAGTATAAATGCTAACAAAGTTGAGGGGGGCTACGGCATCCTCATGTCCTCCTTGGCTCTGCCATTGCATTCTAAAATTGCAAGAGAGAAGAGTCTATATTTTAATCTAAGAGGAGAGGATTATGTATTTTAGGAAACTTGTAGGGGAGAGTAGTATAATTTAGTATAAAATAAAAATAAAAATTAAGTAATTACATATTTTAGAAGGATGATTGAACAAAATTAAATTCGCATGTATAACTCCCCACGGTACACTGTGGTTGCCACTTGCCAAATATCACAAGTCACAGCAGCTCCTGTGGCAATGCTAAAGTTAAAAACAGCACTACACGTGGCTTTAGGATAGGCATCAGGTCCAGATTAGTCCTAAAAAGTAAAAATTATAAAATTTTGATTTTAATATGCGGTAATATTTTTAATTTTACGTCTAATAATAACTCATATAGTATATAAAAGTGAGCACAAATTGAGTTAAGGTAAAATTTTAATCCGAACTAACTAAATTGATCAGGTTAAGTTGGGCTGGGGTTAGTGAATTTTTGAAAACAAGCCTAAATGAAACTGACTCGCACTTTGATTGTAATGTCTACACTATTTATAAACATTTTGGATAATGTAGTAAATTTTGGTATAAATGTAATATCCCAAGAATTTATATGAATATTTAAAGTCTAATTTAAAGTTTAGTAAAAAATTTAATTACGTGAAAAATTTACTTTTTGAATTAGTGAAGAAAATGTGGGAATAGAAATTTTAATTTTTAATTTAGAAATTTTTTTTTTTACAAATTCTCAAGGACTAAAGTGAAAAGAAAAGAAAGTATAGAGGACTTTTGAGAAATGACCAAGTAGGAACCCGAGAAGAAGAATAGAGCTTATGGGAATGAATTATGAGTCCGGTACCGAAAGGATAATGGATTTGGGATTAAAGTGGAGTTTGAGATATTGAGAGGGACTAAAGTGAAATAAGGAAATCTATGGGGCACCTAGGATTTAGAAACACCTGAAGTGAGATTTTATGAATTTGCTTTTGCTAGTCTTGACTGAGGGTCAATTGTAGAACAAGTGATAATTTCACCCCGGGCGAGTAAATAGGTGGCCTCACCTATTTTTTCTTCATTTTTCTCCTTTTCTCTCTCTCTCTTCACCTTCTCTCCTCTCTTTCTCTCTCTACACTCCAACTCCACAACCGGGCTTTGGAGGGTGGATCTCGGGCTACGGGGCGAACCTCTAGGAGCCAAGCAACGTAGGGAAAGCAAGGAATCGAGGTATAACTTTCTATTTCTCAAGCTTTTCTCTATTTTCTAGTTTTAAGAAAGTTTGGGGTAAAAATCGAGATTTCCAGCTTCGTTTCTCGATTAAAATTGGTGTTTTTGATGTCTAAATGCTCCTTAGACATTAAGGGTGAGATCATATGGAAGAAATCATAGAAAACGGTGGAGATTTGGCCGGATCTGAGCCAAATCCGAGGGAAATCGCGAAAGGTCGCGATCGTGGCGCCCAGGCGCCAAAGTTCAAGGTTTCGGGAAGGAAGAAGGCCTTGGCGCCCAGGCGCCAGGTTTGTATTGGCGCCCAGGCGCCAGATGTACTGAAAAAAAAACTTAGCTTATTTTGATCAGTCATAACTTCTTCATCCGGACTCCGTTTTGGGCAAACTTTATATCGTTGGAAATCTCTTTGAGTCTAGTTTCCAATGGTATAAGTTTCATTTAGATATTCATTACCGATTAGGAGTTATGACTTAAGATGTGAGTAAAGGTCGAGAGTAGTGGTAAGAAATTTCTCTATTTCGTAACCTTGATGGTTTTTATCTGGTTACAATAGGAATGGTCAAAGTGCAAAGTAGGAGTGCCGAGAGCATGAAATCCAGGTGAGTGGGTTAATACTTGCTATGATTAAATATCTGTTATTGACTTTTTGCATCATAGTGAAAATATGTTGTATATCCAAGTTTGAAGAGGATGATGTGGAACGATGAGGCATAAACAGTTGTGGAACGTGTCTAGTAATGTATATAATTATATTTTCTTATTTTCTCATGAATGGAGGTTATATGATGGTTTGTCAATGGCATGTGAACTGAGTTGAAATATATCATACTTTGATTGTTGAGTTCGTTCATATGCGGATAGTTGAAGTATGATATTGTTGAATAATTGTTCTATATTATGGATTATGTTGTATACATGCTATGTTGCTGGAACCATATTGATTATGTTGTGACTTGAATTGTAAATAACTGAGTTGTGTGTGTGGCTCAAGATTATGATTGAGCATGTTCTTGGATGTGATTGTGATTGTGTTTGACTAAAAAGGAAAGGCATGGTAGTGCACCCCATGGAGAAATTTATGTAAAGTTATAAGGGTGGAGATTATAAATGGAGCGATAAGGGTGGATGCTGCGGGGGCCGCGGGCAATGATCCAGAGGTATTCTAGACGACCCGGTTGGTACGAAAAATGTGTGTGAAATTGATTTCACCGATTGCTGTTGTGAATTTTGAATTATGTTGAAATGTATTTGATTTACTTGGATGTTGTTGTGAAGTATTATGAATAATATTATATCATATGATGATCGATTTACGTATGATTGCTGCATGTTATCATTATGATGCATGATATTTTTTTTGTCATAGTGTTGTGTTATCTACTCACTGGGCACGTGGTTTGCTCATACCTGTCACATCCCAAAAATTGAACATGTGAAAAGATACTACTCCTTTGATAAAATTCTCAAACATACGTTATTTACATATGTTCTGTAAGGTTTTACATTCAACCTTAATCATTCATTCCACACTACAGAATTATATTCATCTGATAAGCAAATATAGACATACATAGTCTGATATTTCTATCTCATCGCAAGCCTAGGAGACCTATAGAAAGTACAGAGCGTTTCTAGTATCCACATTAATAAGTACTGGTACCCCACCAGACAGAAATAGAGAATAATCCCAAGGGGCTTCTAATCTTCAAACGGATACTCTTGTTCTTTGTTTTCTGTATCTGAAAAAAAATAATCATAGGGAGTGTGAGTTTATTTAAAAACTCAGTAAGTAAATAACTGTACTATATAAAATATCAAAAGTACAAATACCACATTTACTCATATAATTAATTGTCTTATACATCGAGTAGTATGAGACTCTAACCCTTTCAAACTCATGAATAAGATTTCATAGATATACACCGAGTAGTATGGGACTTTAACCCTTTCAAACTCGTGGATAAGATCTCATAGGTATACACCGAGTAGTATGGGACTCTAACCCTTTCAACTCGTGTATAGGTTTCATAGATATGCACTGAGTAGTATGAGACTTTAACCCTTTCAAACTCGTGTATAAGATTTCTTAGATATACGCCGAGTAGTATGGGACTTTAACCCTTTCAACTCGTGTATAGGTTTCATAGATATGCACTGAGTAGTATGGGACTTTAACCCTTTCAAACTCGTGTATTAGATCCCGTAGATCTTCACTCATTAACATGATAGTGAGAATTTATCACATAGTACAATTGTCATGAAATAAAACAATTTCTACATACTCTTATTTCTACCGATCATCATATACTCCCATATGAAAAATTGATTGCTTATTATCCAAATAATATTGTAAATGAGACTTATATTGTACTTTGACTAGTAATATCAAATTAGCTGAGCAAGGTTATTCACTCACCTTGATGTTTGTCCAAGTTTACCTTGTTCCACACTAGAATTTGTGTAGGAAAATTTTCTAGTAAAATATATTACAAGGAAACATAAGAAAGGAAACAAAATCACGAAAATACGCAAAATTTTCTGACTGCTACAGTAACGGTTCGCTACAGTGTCGGTTCGCTACAGTGCCGGTTCGCTACAGTAACGTTGACTGTCGACACTACAGTACTGCTACAGTAACTCGAAGAAAAATTTCCAGATTTTCCCGAAATTTCTGGTCACTACAGTAACTCGGTTTTTGCAGAAGTTTTTGCAGAAATTTCTAACAATTTCATCATTTCCTTTCTTGTTTCAAAACCAGAATTTCAACTCTTTTAACCGATTATAACTCAAATATAACTTCTAAAACAACTGAGATTCATGAATTATCATCAAAATCTTCAAGAACAAAACCTCCTCTGATCTTCTACATAAACTGAAATTTGAGGAAAATAATGAGATTAAAGCTTACCTTTGATCCTTACAAAGCCTTTGAACCGAACAAATAATCAAAACTCTGAAGATCAAGGAAAGGATTTGAGAAGAGGATGAAGAAAACGAGAGAAAGCGAACTTCAGTCTTCCTTCGATTGAGTGAGAAATGAGGGGGGGTTACTATTGAAGCTTTATATTAAATATTTCTAATGGGTTATTGAATAACCCATGGGTATCCATAACCCAACATCCAAACCCATCCAGTCAATTTACAATAAATGGACTAATTGACCATTCTTAAACCACTTTTTCATGAATTTCACCATTCTTAGAATATATCCCACATGGTGCAAATATTTAGTCCAGTCATTTAACTCAATTTTCATAAATAATATTCAAAGAGAACAATTAAATATGAAAATTAAAAATGACCAAAATAAATAACTAAAGTAACGTTGTAGAATTCTAAAATACTCTTAAGCGAATTATATTCTGAAATTAATGGGTATTACAATACCCCTCTTATTGATATTTTTTTTCCAGAGTTGACAGCTGAAGGTAAATATCGGAACAAGGAATTATGGATCCTTAGTCCATGATTACCTTTTCATTTGTTCAGGATAAAGGTATAATAGTTAAGTCTTATTCTAAGTTGTATAAATCTAGAAATCTCTGTAATCGGGTAGGTTCATTCAGTGATGTAATGTGAATGACTGTAGTGTGTATAGAGAACTCGGTTTGGTTGCATGAAAAAAAAAGAATGGTATGATGCTTAAGAGAAAGATAGGCTTACGGAGGTGAAACGAAATTCACTTTCCGTGCCGGTCATGTGCTCAGATTTTGGGACGTGACAATAAAATGCTTACTGTAATACCCGTTAATTTCGGAATATAACTCGCTTAAGAGTATTTTAGAATTTTACAACGTTACTTTAGTTATTTATTTTGGTCATATTTAATTTTCATATTTAATTGTTTTCTTTGAATATTATTTATGAAAATTGAGTTAAATGACTGGACTAAATATTTGCACAATGTGGGATATATTCTAAGAATGGTGAAATTCATGGAAAAGTGGTTTCAGAATGGTCAATTTGTCCATTTATTGTAAATTGACTGGATGGGTTTGGATGTTGGGTTATGGATACCCATGGGTTATTGAATAACCCATTAGAAATATTTAATATAAAGTTTCAATAGTACCCCCCTCATTTCTCACGCAGAAGGAAAAGCTGAAAACTGAACAGTGGAAGTTTTCTCTCCTTTCTTCATCCTCTTTTCAAATCCTTTCCTTGATCTTCAGAGTTTTGATTGTTTGTTCGGTTCAAAAGCTTTGTAAGGATCAAAGGTAAGCTTTAATCTCATTATTTTCCTTAAATCTAAGTTTATATGGAAGATTAGAGGAGGTTTTGTTCTTGAAGATTTTGATGATAATTCGTGAATCTCAGTTGTTTTAGAAGTTATATTTGAGTTATAATCGGTTAAAAGAGTTGAGATTCTGGTTTTGAATCAAAAGAAAGGAAAGGATGAATTTTTTTGAAAGATTTTCTGCAAAATTCGAAGTACTATAGCAACTGAAAATCTGGAATTTTTCTTCGAGTTACTGTAGCGACCAGAAATTTCGAAAAAAAATCTGGAAAATTTTCTTCGGGTACTGTAGCAGTACTGTAGTGTCGGCAGTCAACGGTACTGTAGCAGTCAACGTACTGTAGCGAACCATTACTGTAGCAAACCGTTACTGTAGCAATCAGAAAATTTTGCGTATTTTCGTGATTTTGTTTCCTTTCTTTTGTTTCCTTGTAATATATTTTACTAGGAAATTTTCCTACACAAATTCTAGTGTGGAACAAGGTAAACTTGGACAAACATCAAGGTGAGTGAATAACCTTGCTCAGCTAATTTGATATTACTAGTCAAAGTACAATATAAGTCCCATTTACAATATTATTTGGGTAATAAGCAATCAATTTTCATATGGGAGTATATGATGATCGGTAGAAATAAGAGTATGTAGAAATTATTTTATTTCATGACAATTGTGCTATGTGATAAATTCTCACTATCTTGTCAATGAGTAAAGATCTACGGGATCTAATACACGAGTTTGAAAGGGTTAAAGTCCCATACTACTCAGTGCATATCTATGAAACCCATACACGAGTTGAAAGGGTTAAAGTCCCATACTACTCGGTGTATATCTAAGAAAGCTTATACACGAGTTGAAAGGGTTAGAGTCCCATACTACTCGGTGTATACCGATGAGATCTTATTCACGAGTTTGAAAGGGTTAGAGTCCCATACTACTCGTTGTATATCTAAGAAATCTTATTCATGAGTTTGAAAGGGTTAGAGTCTCATACTACTCGATGTATAAGACAATTAATTATATGAGTAAATGTGGTATTTGTACTTTTGATATTCTATATAGTACAGTTATTTACTTACTGAGTTTTTAAATAAACTCACACTCCCTATGATTATTTTTCAGATACAGAAAACGAAGAAGAAGAGTATCCGTTGGAAGATTAGAAGCCCCTTGGGATTACACTCTATTTCTGTCTGGTGGGATACCAGTACTTATTAATGTGGATACTAGAAACGCTCTGTACTTTCTATAGGTCTCCTAGGCTTGCGATGAGATAGAAATATCAGACTATGTATGTCTATATTTGCTTATCAGATGAATATAATTCTGTAGTGTGGAATGAATGATTAAGGTTGAATGTAAAACCTTACAGAATATATGTAAACAACGTATGTTTGAGAATTTTATCAAATGAGTAGTATCTTTTCACATGCTCAATTTTTGGGATGTGACAAATTTGGTATCAGAGGAAAGGTTTTATAGGTCCCCTATAGAGTACAGAGCAAAGTGATCTTTGTGGGCCCTTCCCTATTGTCATGAGCCGCGACATGACCATAGGATTAGGTTCCATAAAAGACCTTGTAGAGTATAACGTCATTTTATAGATAACTTCTCAGTGGGGCTAGTAAGTGATATTTTGTTTATGTCTGAAAATTGTTTGTTATGTGTGTAGATCTGTGACAGATCAATGTCAGAAGGATCTTCTAATAATAATGAGCATATGGGTCCAAGGAGGGCCATAAATCCACCAGTACATGTGCAAGATAATCCTAACCGTGGTGATAGTTTACATGCTCAAAGTACTGAGGGCGCAACTAGTGAGCAAGCAAGGAGAGTCGAACCTGATGCTCACGTTGGTAATGCAACTATTGCACATGTGATTAATTTGATGAATGAATGATTTGACCGATTTGAGGCTGAAATGAGAGGTCGAGCTGCACAAGCTAACTTGTCAGTGGATCCTCCTATTGTTGAAGCTGAAATTGTACCACCAGCTCCGTTAGCGGGAGGAGTTAATGTAAGAGAGGTGAGAATGTCTGAATTCCAGAAAATGAGGCCTCCTACTTTTTCAGGGGAAGATCCCAAAGAGGACCCACAATGTTTCCTTGAAGATTGTGAAGCAATCTGTGATGCTATAGGGTGTTCTCCTACTCAAAAGGTAGAATTCACTTCCTTTCAGTTAAAAGGTAGGGCTGGTAAATGGTGGAGGAACTGGAAGAAAGCTAGAATTCAAGGCGCACCGCCAGTTATGTGGACAGAATTTTACAGATTGGTTATGGATGAGTTTTTTCCGGCAAGTGAACGATCATCCAGGGCCAGAGATTTTCTGTATCTACGGCAGGGAACCATGACTGTTGACGAGTATTCAGCTCAGTTTATTAAATTATCTGAATATGCCCCCGAAATCATTCCTTCTGAAAGGAAGAAAATAGAAAAGTTTGTGGAAGGGCTTCGTGATGCCTTATATGATCAAGTGGGTTCTAATATGAACGATTACTCGTCGTACTCAGAGGCTGTTGATGTGGCCCGAAGAATGGAAAAGAGGTCAAAGAATAAAGAAGGATATCATCAAAAGAAGAAAGCTAGATATAGAAGATCTTTTGATCAAGGGGAAGACTCAGGGACTTTGAAACCCTTTACTGCATCACAAAATGCTCCAGCCACTCCTACTAAGTCAACTTATTCTACAGCCAGTGTGGCTAAGCCTCGTTCAGAGAGCAGGGGTGGTTTTATCTCTTCTAGTAGAGGAGGTACTCAAGGTAGAAGGGAAAAACCTCAATATCCTGAATGTGGAAAGTTTCATTTCGGAGAATGCAGGTTAAACACTGTTGGTACAGGTTGTTTTAACTGTGGACAAAAAGGACATTTTATAAGGGAGTGCCCTCAGCTCATGACAAGACCAGGTCAAGGGTCTACTTTGCCATCTCGACCACAATCTATTACTCAAACACCAACCCCTTCAATAGGGGGTAGTATGGGAAGAGGTTCTGGAAGAGGCCAAGGTGACCGTGGAAAACAAGCTGCTGGCAGAGGAAATGCAAGAGTATATGCTCTAACCCGACAGGATGCTCAAACATCCAATGCTGTAGTTACAGGTATATTATCTGTTAATACTTTTGCTGCACGTATTTTGTTTGACCCCGGTTCTACTCACTCATATGTGTCACCCCTATTTGCCAAGAGATTTACAATTGATTCGATTATTCTTAAAGAACCATTCTTGGTTTCCACACCGATGAGAGAGACTTTGATGATTAAAACATGTTATCATTCTTGTAAAATAATCGTTGGAGGCATGGAAACTGAGATAGATCTTATGGTTCTCAATATGTTAGATTTTGATGTGATTCTAGGGATGGACTGGCTATCTTCTTGTCATGCTACTATAAATTGTCGTGATAAAGTTATTTCCTTTAATATGCCGGGGAGGAGTAATTTTGTGTTTCAAGGAGATCGAAGTGATGTACCTTGCAACATGATATCTATGTTAAGTGCCCAGCGTATGTTGCGAAAGGGATGTCAGGGATTTCTAGCTTTTATCAAAGATTTAGAAAAGAAAGAACAGAAGTTAGAAGACATACATGTGGTTAATGAATTCCCAGATGTGTTCCCAGAAGATTTACCTGGATTACCGCCAGAAAGAGATATTGAGTTCAGTATTGATTTGGTCCCAGACACAAGACCAATTTCTATTCCACCTTATCGTATGGCTCCTGTTGAGCTAAAAGAACTCAAAGAACAATTGGAAGATTTGTTAAACAAAGGGTTCATTCGCCCAAGTTTTTCACCTTGGGGTGCTCCTGTTCTTTTTGTGAAAAAGAAAGATGGTTCTATGAGACTATGTATAGATTATCGTCAGCTGAATAAAGTCACAGTGAAGAATAAGTATCCTTTACCAAGGATAGATGATTTGTTTGATCAGCTTCAAGGAGCAAAATACTTCTCAAAGATTGATCTAAGGTCTGGATATCATCAGTTACGAATTAATAGTGATGATATACCTAAGACTGCTTTTCGTACACGGTATGGACATTATGAGTTTCTTGTGATGTCTTTTGGGTTAACAAATGCACCAACAGCATTTATGGATTTAATGAATAGAGTGTTCAAATCATTCCTTGATAAGTTTGTAATTGTATTTATTGATGATATTTTGGTATATTCAAAGAGTCATGAAGAACATACTGAACATTTGAGAATAGTGCTTCAGACCTTGAGAGAGCATCAGTTGTACGCAAAACTCTCAAAATGTGAATTCTGGATGAGTCATGTAACGTTTTTGGGACATGTTATTTCCCAAGAAGGTATTCATGTAGATCCAAGTAAAATTGAAGCAGTTAAACAGTGGCCTAGGCCAACAACTGTGTCGGAAGTACGTAGTTTTCTTGGCTTAGCAGGGTATTACCGTCGCTTTGTCAAAGATTTCTCTAAGACGGCTCTCCCATTAAATAAGTTAACCCGAAAGAATGTTAAATACAATTGGGATGATTCATGTGAGCAAAGTTTCACCCAATTGAAAGAGTGTTTAACTTCTGCACCAGTTTTAATCCTACCATCAGGACCAGGGGGTTACTCTGTATTCTGTGATGCCTCAAAGATAGGCTTAGGGTGTGTGTTGATGCAACATGGTAAAGTCATAGCTTATGGCTCACGTCAGCTTAAAAAGCATGAATTGAATTACCCCACTCATGATTTGGAAATGGCAGCTGTAGTGTTTGCCCTAAAGATATGGAGACATTACTTGTATGGGGAAACTTGTAAAATTTTTACAGATCACAAAAGCCTTAAGTATATTTTTGAGCAGAGAGATCTCAATCTAAGGCAACGAAGGTGGATGGAACTTCTGAAAGATTATGATTGTACCATCCTTTACCATCCAGGTAAAGCAAATGTAGTGGCTGATGCTCTAAGTCGAAAGTCTATGGGAAGTTTAGCTCACATTGCCACTATAAGGAGGTCTCTAATACATGAACTACAAGAATTGAAAGCTGATGGAGTATTCTTCGAGATCATTGAGTCAGGTACATTTCTGGCTCATTTAACAGTTAGATCATCTCTTGTTGAAAAAGTAAAAGCAACTTTAGAAAATGACATTGATATGGTCAAAATCAGAGAAAAAGCAAGGCAAGGTCTAGCACCAAGTT
This sequence comes from Biancaea sappan, assembly GCA_037074585.1. Lineage (NCBI taxonomy): Eukaryota > Viridiplantae > Streptophyta > Magnoliopsida > Fabales > Fabaceae > Biancaea > Biancaea sappan. The sequence goes on along the minus strand of CM073496.1, from coordinate 45,867,592 downwards.
TCTTGGTAGATGAAGAAGGAATCTTATGGTTTAATGGGAGACTCTGTCCCCAACATTGAATCTTTGAAACATGAAATCTTAATGGAAGCTCATGGTTCGCCCTACGTTGTACATCCTGGTGCTGTGAAAATGTATCAGGACTTGAAACAAGTTTACTGGTGGGAGGGCATGAAGCGAGACGTGACTGACTTTGTAGCTCGATGTTTGACTTGTCAGCAAGTTAAAGCTGAACATCGATTACCACCTGGTTTGATGCAAAAACTAGATATTCCCGAGTGGAAGTGGGAAAGGATCACTATGGATTTTGTAGTAGGTTTACCTCGGTCAATAAAAGGAAATGACTCAATATGGGTCATAGTGGATCGACTTACTAAGTCAGCACATTTTCTTCCTGTTCATACCACTTTCAGTGTAGCAAAACTTGCTCGACTTTATGTTAAAGAAATAGTGAAACTTCATGGTGTACCAATATCCATTATATCAGACCGAGGACCTCAGTTTACTTCTCGGTTCTGGAAAGTCTTTCAAGAGGCTTTGGGTACCAAAGTGAATCTTAGCACAGCATTCCATCCTCAGACTGATGGACAGTCCGAAAGGACAATTTAGACTTTAGAGGATATGCTAAGAGCTTGTGTGATGGATTTCAGTGGAAGTTGGGAAGATCATTTGTCTCTTATTGAATTTGCTTATAACAACAGTTACCAAGCCAGTATTCAGATGGCACCTTTTGAGGCTTTATATGGGAGACGGTGTCGATCTCCTATAGGTTGGTTTGAACTTGGTGAAACCAAAATATTTGGACCTGAGATGATACAGGAAGATATAAATAAAGTTAAACTGATCAGAGAGAAGTTGTTAACTGCTCAGAGTAGACAGAAGTCTTATGCGGACAACCGACGACGTGACCTTGAATTTGCAATAGGTGATATGTTTTTCTTACGAATCTCACCTATGAAGGGAGTAATGAGATTCGGGAAGAAAGGCAAGCTTAGTCCGAGGTATGTTGGCCCATATGAGGTTGTAGACAGAGTGGGTAATGTGGCATATCGCCTAGACCTACCTTCCGACCTAGAGGGAGTTCATCCAATATTTCATGTATCCATGCTACGGAAGTATCTTCCTGATCCTTCTCATGTCATTCAACCCCAAAAAGTTCATTTTGATGAAACTCTCACCTACGAAGAGGTACCAGTAGCTATCCTTGATAGAAAAATCAAGAAATTGCGTACCAAAGAAATTCCTACTGTCAAGGTTCTTTGGAGAAATCATTCTCGCGAGGAAGCTACGTGGGAAGCAGAAGATGAGATGTGGAAAAACTATCCACATTTATTTGAAACTTGAGGTAAGATTTTAATTCGGAGGACCGAATTCTTTTAAAGGGGGTAGAATGTAATACCCGTTAATTTCGGAATATAACTCGCTTAAGAGTATTTTAGAATTTTACAACGTTACTTTAGTTATTTATTTTGGTCATATTTAATTTTCATATTTAATTGTTCTCTTTGAATATTATTTATGAAAATTGAGTTAAATGACTGGACTAAATATTTGCACAATGTGGGATATATTCTAAGAATTGTGAAATTCATGGAAAAGTGGTTTCAGAATGGTCAATTTGTCCATTTATTGTAAATTGACTGGATGGGTTTGGATGTTGGGTTATGGATACCCATGGGTTATTGAATAACCCATTAGAAATATTTAATATAAAGTTTCAATAGTACCCCCCTCATTTCTCACGCAGAAGGAAAAGCTGAAAACTGAACAGTGGAAGTTTTCTCTCCTTTCTTCATCCTCTTTTCAAATCCTTTCCTTGATCTTCAGAGTTTTGATTGTTTGTTCGGTTCAAAAGCTTTGTAAGGATCAAAGGTAAGCTTTAATCTCATTATTTTCCTTAAATCTAAGTTTATATGGAAGATTAGAGGAGGTTTTGTTCTTGAAGATTTTGATGATAATTCGTGAATCTCAGTTGTTTTAGAAGTTATATTTGAGTTATAATCGGTTAAAAGAGTTGAGATTCTGGTTTTGAATCAAAAGAAAGGAAAGGATGAATTTTTTTGAAAGATTTTCTGCAAAATTCGAAGTACTGTAGCAACTGAAAATCTGGAATTTTTCTTCGAGTTACTGTAGCGACCAGAAATTTCGAAAAAAAATCTGGAAAATTTTCTTCGGGTACTGTAGCAGTTACTGTAGTGTCGGCAGTCAACGGTACTGTAGCAGTCAACGCACTGTAGCGAACCGGTACTGTAGCAATCAGAAAATTTTGCGTATTTTTGTGATTTTGTTTCCTTTCTTTTGTTTCCTTGTAATATATTTTACTAGGAAATTTTTCTACACAAATTCTAGTGTGAAACAAGGTAAACTTGGACAAACATCAAGGTGAGTGAATAACCTTGCTCAGCTAATTTGATATTACTAGTCAAAGTACAATATAAGTCTCATTTACAATATTATTTGGGTAATAAGCAATCAATTTTCATATGGGAATATATGATGATCGGTAGAAATAAGAGTATATAGAAATTATTTTATTTCATGACAATTGTGCTATGTGATAAATTCTCACTATCTTGTCAATGAGTAAAGATCTACGGGATCTAATACACGAGTTTGAAAGGGTTAAAGTCCCATACTACTCAGTGCATATCTATGAAACCCATACACGAGTTGAAAGGGTTAAAGTCCCATACTACTCGGTGTATATCTAAGAAAGCTTATACACGAGTTGAAAGGGTTAGAGTCTCATACTACTCGGTGTATACCGATGAGATCTTATTCACGAGTTTGAAAGGGTTAGAGTCTCATACTACTCGTTGTATATCTAAGAAATCTTATTCATGAGTTTGAAAGGGTTAGAGTCTCATACTACTTGATGTATAAGACAATTAATTATATGAGTAAATGTGATATTTGTACTTTTGATATTCTATATAGTACAGTTATTTACTTACTGAGTTTTTAAATAAACTCACACTCCCTATGATTATTTTTCAGATACAGAAAACAAAGAAGAAGAGTATCCGTTGGAAGATTAGAAGCCCCTTGGGATTACACTCTATTTCTGTCTGGTGGGATACCAGTACTTATTAATGTGGATACTAGAAACGCTCTGTACTTTCTATAGGTCTCCTAGGCTTGCGATGAGATAGAAATATCAGACTATGTATGTCTATATTTGCTTATCAGATGAATATAATTCTGTAGTGTGGAATGAATGATTAAGGTTGAATGTAAAACCTTACAGAATATATGTAAACAACGTATGTTTGAGAATTTTATCAAATGAGTAGTATCTTTTCACATGCTCAATTTTTGGGATGTGACACTTACAAAATGTCCGAACATTCAAAAGAATTAGCTTTTGATGTAACTGAAAATATAAAATTTTAAATTTGGCATTAAGCGATTAGTCGAGTGATTCACGATCAGCAGTCGACTGATTGATTGAGAATTTATCTAATTTAAGGCTGAGAGGTATCAGTCGACTGACATAGAATGATCGGTCGACTGATGTGCTTATAAACTTTATTTTTCAATAAAATAATAACTCCAAATATGATAATATCATCTACTAAAATTTACATATAATCCACAACAATGCTTTAACTTTCATTTGTAGGTTCTACTAAAATATCAAGAGTTTAATTACACATACATGGTATGACTTCAAACTTACAAAACATGATATCCCATATACATTAATGACCTTTTTTTTTTTTTCATATTTCTATTCTAGAGAAGTAACATGGCTAATTCCACAACATATACTTATTTCTTTTCTCTTGTCTTTCTTTCTACTTCAGCTCATGAAATGGTAAGTTATCACAACAAGATGAGATATAAAATCCCAGTAGCTAGCAATTATAAAATATTTCCACCATTTCAGTCATAAAAGCTATTCTAATAATGTAAACCATTTCCAAGAGTGTGATGTAATCATGTGAACGCACATGCGTAATAAAATCATTCTTAATGTAATGCACTATGCTTGGATCTTTTTCATTAAAAGCATTCCATATCTCATGGAGAATTTTCTAGTTCTTTTATCTCATAAGGACTCTCACATCCTATGAGAAATTTCTGGTCATCCCATAAGAATTTCTTGTTTTTGTCATCCCATAAGGACTCTTACATCCTATGAGGAATTTCTAGTTCTTTCATCCCATGAAGACATGTATTATACTTTTCATAAAAAAAATATATTCTATGCACTCATAAAGACTTTAAAATGGTAATCATGTGCTAAAGGCTAACAAAACACAATAAATATATGAAAACACATAGCTTTTATGAAAACTAACTACCTTGATTCCCTTAGAACTGAAATTGAAGTATCATCTTCTAGCTTCTTCCTTCTTTCTCTTTTCTTTATTCTGAAAATCCCCTTTCTATCATTTTTTTCAAGCTCTAGAATTTATTTAAATTAGAAGAAACAAACTAGAAGCTTACCTATGGTGATCCCTTTGCCAAAACTTCACTAAAACTTCTTTCTCCTTCCTCTTCTTCCTCTTCACGTTTTTCTCTCTCTTTCCTTGCTAAATTTTCAGAATTAGCTCCTTTTTCTCTCTTCTATCTTCTAAAAGAGTCTTAAAGGTTCTATTGGGTTGGAAATTCCCTTTTTAACCATAATATCTTATTTCTAAGCTTCAATAGCATACTAGGGGTAATTAAGTAAATTTTCTCCCATTAAATTTCAGTTAAACTGATCTATTTTTGCATTTCAGCATGTAATTAGTCGACTGATTTTCTCCCGATAGTCGACTGATTCTATCAGTCGACTGATTCATGATAATTAGTTGACGGATTTCATCAGGACCTAAAATATTGACTTGACAAAGAATAATCAGTCAATCGATTACTCCTCATTAATCGACCGATTGCAGATATCAATAACTTGGTCTAATTTCTAATGCGATCAGTCGACTATTCATTGCAATTAGTCGACTAATACCTTCAAAACTCTCTTTTTCCTTTACTCTTAAATATCCTAATTTCTCATGTCTCTTCTTTGTTACTTCATCCTAAGTATCCAAAAATACAAACTTTCTAATTTCTAACATTATTTCCATTTTAACAAAGAAAATATAACTTAAATGCAAGAAAATATGAGATGTTACATTGGTGGGTTGAATCTGGTTGGGTTGGTGGAGGTTTTTTTTTTTCATTCTTCTTCCTTCTCTTCTTTTATTCTCTCACTCTTTCTTTATTTCTTTTTTCCAGAAACAATTCATACAATACATAAAAGGCAAATAAATCAGCAAAGACACACATTATCATTTATATCATCCAACAAGACAACAATAGTTAACAATAAGCTGTACCGTTGTAGGCAAATTAACTCAATTCAAAATTCAACATTATACAATCTAAATTCCAACAAGTTTTTAACGCATAAATATTTACTTATAAATAATGAGTATAACAAAAATTATAAGTGACTAAATTCCTAAAAAAAATCCTAAAAAAAAATTATATATCTATTAGGTTAGCGGATTAGGTTGGGTTGAAAAATTTTCAACCCACTACCCAACTTGCCACTTGACAAGTTGAAAAAATTAAACTCAATCCAACCCTCCAATCCAACCCAAACATACAAGTTGGAAGGATTGGGTTGGTACTCACTTCTATATTATAAAAGTGGCTTGGGAATCCTCAATTGGATGTGATTAAAAATTGTTTGGTGGAATGAGAATCTAGGAGCCTTGTTCGCTTCTTTATTTATTTTTTCAAGTTAATGATGACATTTATTTAATAATAATATTTAAATCCAATAAATATTAAGATTTAGGATTTAGAATTTAAGATTTAGCGTTCAAGGTTTAAGGTTTAGGATAGGATTTAGAGTTTAGGATTTAGGATTTATGGTATATAATAATATTTATTTTAATTTATTATGTTTAGAGTTTAAGGTTTAGGGTTTATAATAATATTTAATTTAATTTATTGAGTTTAGGGTTTATAATTTATGATCTACAATAATATTTAATTTAATTTATTGGCTATCAACTTTAGACAAAAAACTTATTTTATTTTTTTTACAAAAAATAAAAGTAAAAGGTGAGAGAGATAATAGTGATTAAATCAATTTAATCCAACGATTATCACATAATAGTTGCACATAAGAGCGAAGCCACGTTCTGTTTGATGAAGCTGATTTGACAGCCACAAACTAAAAGTAACATGGACCACTGGATGAAAGTTGACATAAGGGCCACAAACGCCTAGCACTTTGCTGATCCCCAAGTCCCAGCAAACAATTTGCACGAAAAAATGCTAATTAAATGAAGTCAATAAAAGAGCATGGATGGAGAAGTGCGATTGATGTCCCTCTTGAAAAAATCCACAAGACAAGTCTGTGTGTTTGGAGTTTGGACCAGTTTTCAACTCCAATAATTAATAGTTGCAATGGATTTTGAACTCCTCTTCACTTCCTTTTGATTCTTTGGTGGTACAAATGGAGGGCTATATCTTCGAACGTGCTGTGATCATGTGACAGAGCCTAAAAAAGTTGAAGGAAATAGAATTAAGCATCCTTTTAGCAGCAAACAGCACCATAGTTGTTGGCAAATACATGCATCTTGTGAACTAGAAAGAATGCATATCCGTGTGAAGTCGTTGCATAAAGTTCTAGTTCCTATCATTTTTCTCTCATGGCTTTCTTAGATTTTGCAAATCAATGTAGTTCTCTTTCTAAGATCCTGTCTTTTTTTTTTTTTTGCGACAGTTGATGATATTTTATGTATGTCTTGTAGAAGAAAAGAGAAGTCATTATTAATAAAGATCATGATGTATTTTCCCCCATTCTATATATCCTCCTTTTTCAGACAGATAAACAGCTTACAGTTTCAATTTGACAGCTTCAAACTTGACATCGACTGAACATAGCCTTCATATCAATATGGCATTTGGCATCAGTTATCATAGAGTTAACAGCACTGAGAGGTCCAAAAAGACATATCTAATGGAAGAATATTTATTTAAATAATTATTTAGTGAAACAAAATATTCGCTTGTACTCAGTCATATTCATGTGGAGTATATATGGGGGGTTAGCTGAACAAAACAAGGGAAGTTTCTGATTCTGTTTTCCATTTGTTTGTCTTATTATTATTTTTTTCATGAATTTAATGATGCCATGCAGTGAAAGTGGAAGATGCACCCATCTGTAATAAGTTCCATTTTCAACTCAGCAAATTCCCATCCCTTACGTCTTTTCAAAAACATTATATTGAAGGACAAAAATGTGATCATCACCATACACTCCTCCTATCACCACGTTTATGGCTTGACTTCGTCACCCCTATATTTATATATCTACGTGCCTATGTGATCACGCCCTCCACCTTCGTCTAACTTCCTTTCCTTTCTGTGATTCCACTTTCGTTGGCAATCCTTAAATTCAAAACAAGACAGTGTTCAGTGCTGTAAAATAGTAAAGCTGCTACTATACAGCAATCAACCTTAACAATTTCTTGGCGTTGTCGTGTGAATCACGCTATATAATTACTTGGTTGGTGACGTATCCTACAGTTTCTCCATATTTTTAGTCCTTGTAGTGGGGTTCTTTCCCCACACACGCCCTGTCACTAACTCAATTATAGGCCTCGATGGGTTGTGGCTACAGTGTGTGCATGGTACGTGTCCCAACTGTAACAAATGTTTTTTTTTTTAATCAGAATCTTTTGATGTAACAATAGAGTGTTCTTCGTATATTTCAATACATGTATTTGAATAAAAGATTAAACACCCCTTATTTTAACACATACGATACAATACACTAAAATATACTAACAACACAGAATCCATGTGCGTGTCTTTTAATTAGTATCCATAATTCACCTTTGAAACCCTTCGTGTCATTTTGCAGATGTATAAATTGTCCCAGTAGCCGCATAAAATTCTAAACTCACTGTAATCATCTAACACAAAGTCAACTAATAATGCAGGATCGGATATGTAATGATGAAGTCAACTTGAACCCTGTTGTTGTTTACTTCCATTTTTTTAAATCTTCTGCAGCGGGTAACACGAACAATTCACAAGAATTAACAAATATTGAAGGAAAAAAATATGTCAAGCAAGTGGTGAACAACGAATATAAAGTGTAGACAAAGTTATAATTTGCCCAAAAAACAATATATATCAAGTAAAAACAGAGGTTTCCATGTGAATTTAAATGATTTTCCTTATAATTTTTGTTTTAAGATTTTAATGTGCAGATCACTTACTTTGACCAGAATGATAAGGAAAGCAAGGAGAATAGTGGGCCCTAAAAGTTGTTGGAGCACCAGACCGAGTGGTGGGCCATTTGAGTCGGATTGGACACCTCACCCGAATTGAACTTTAACCGTCCGGTCCATTATAATGTGGGCCTCGATATCCAACAGTGACCCATTAATCCATTACTGAGTAACTATTAAAACCCCCTCAAAAAAGAGAGTACAAATTCCTCGTGAAACATTCGGTGAAATATGGACTCTACTGCTATACATGTTTCCCACTATGATAATTAAAGCCACGAGATGTCAGAGATTGAACCTTTATATATTAATTATTGTATATTTAAAAATGTGAACAATTTACAGGAGCAAATCTTTAAAAATATTCCACTATCATTGATTTATGGACTACGCGAAGCATCGTCGTAATTACCGTATATTCCAAATGCAGCTCAATTTCTAGCGAGACATCCAGTGAATTTATACAGAGCGGCGTCTCATTATTCTCTACAGACCTGGATCGGGATACCATATATATATATATATATATATTAAGTCTTCAAGTTGCTTTAGTCTATTACTTCCGGATGATAATGTCAACAGTTCATGAATTAATATATAGACATTATTCTCTGTTCAGAAGATTGGTTGTATTCAACATTCAAATCTGTGTTGTTTTATATGCTAGCCTTATGCATTGTAATTAAACAAACAAATTTGATTAATCATAATTAATTGCGTTATATATGCGTATATAGAGTGTAGAATAGCTAGTGCGAACCTTTGGTGGGGTGGTAATTGAGGAGATCACAGAGTTTAATTAGAGGATGCTTAATAATTAATTTAGGTGTTCCTCATTTGTCTTATGGGAAAACTGTGCCATGCCCGTGACCTTGTCACAGGCACAGCCTTTGATAAACCTGGCGTCAATTTCTTCACCGTTTCATAATTCATACAAAGCTTCAGCAACATCATTCACCTAATTATGTCCAATTCTATAATTCTATAATTATTATTATGAAACATTCCACAAGTTGTCAGCGACATTAGTCACGGGATATTAATTGGTTTGCCTCATCCATGCCATCAGATATATATTATTTTCAAAGCTTAAGCTTCAGTATGGAATATTTAGGCGTTTAGTTTAATCCATATCTTTCAGTGCAACGACATGGGCAGATGATGATACTATTCATCAAGTGCTACTAGTATACTCTTTCACATGTTGTCTACTGCAATTTGCATATATTTAATTTATATAATATACATGGTACATATATCATCTTGAATCTGTATGGAGAATTTTGGATATATTTAATTGATCCCACACTTGTCGATGTTGACATCTAAAACTACTACTATATATGAACAGCTTAAGTTTGACCCACCATCCATCTGAATTTGAGCGAAACACACACATACAGTAGCAACAATTATTGATTCTCTGGATTCTTAAAAGATTAATTTTAATAAAAACGATGAAAATACAATTTATTGCAAAATATAAAAAGTAACTAAAATTATTAATATTAATTGATTCAACTGATTTAATATTTATTTTTTTTTATGTAAGGTCTTAAGTTTAAATATAGTATATACAAAAAATTAATATTAAAAAATTTACATATTTATAGTTCGACTTTGTTCGAATCAAATAATAATTATTCAAATAAAAAAACCAAATATAGTTGAAAGAAGCAACACGAGCCGTATAGAAATGATGCTTGTATAATTTCATATGCGTAAATTTGTGATGCACCTATTTTTTTTTGTTATGTATATAATCATTTTAATTTATCCCCTAGTAATAAAACAAAACTCCAAAAGTCCAAATATAATGAGTCGAGCAAAGAGGCAGGCTACGTATGAATGTAGGAGGTAGAAATGACAATAAGGTGGGACAAGAGTGGAGAGTGCCTCCTTGCCCCAAATGCTCACCACGAGAAAAATTTGTTCTAAATCCTTACTTCCCGACTCCTCGTAGGGTCTCGCAGTAATCTGTGAATTTAATATTTTTTTTAAAAAAAGAAATTAAGTTTGATAGTGGCCATTAGCAAACACCCCCACATAGGCACATATATATTCTGTCATTGAAGGAAATAAGTTTGACAGTGTCAAAAAATCAAATATCATCGTTGGCAAAGTTTACATAATACATAGTACTACAAAGTACAAAGATTAGGGATTTTGAGCACATACTCCCGACGAGAGACGGTGAGATTGAAGGGTTGAGAGACGACATGATAGACATCAAGAAGAGACTGAGGGACTAAGGGGCTAAGAGACAATAAGTCAATGGAGCTAAGAGAAAAACACTAGGACTGAGATCACAACGAGTCGATAGTGAGAGCTGATGCCGACTATAAGAAGAAGAAGAGATTTGTGAGCCGCTGAGTATGTGGTGGTTAAGCCAGAGAGATGAAGCCAAGAAGATGATGATTGATAGATGAGAGCAAAATTTTTAGACTAGGGATTTCGGCTTATTTTGTTATTAAAATAATTTGAATTATATCAAATATCAAATTACTTAATTATTCTTATGAAATATTATATATATATATATATATAAAGAGTATTTTAATAATTTTAAAAAATAAATATAATACTTTTTAAAACAAGGATTCCATAGATTAAAAAGAGCAATTATTGTCCTTGTACCTAACTTATCTTCAAAGAAAATCCTTTTTCCATCCATTTCCCAGCAAAAAAAAAAATTCGTCAAACGTGAGGCCTTGGTGGAGATTCCCGAGGTCTGAGAAAAATTGTCAAACTTTTTTACTACAATAACCCAATTTTTAACTTAAATTTTGCACCTGCCCCTTTTTAATTTAAATTTTGGATCTATCTCACTTTTCCTGTAGCACCGCAAAATGCACCTTTGATAGATATGTTTTTGACACGTAATGCACATCTAAAAAGTGCGCATTACGTGCACGTAAGGTGCAACTAAGAGGTGCGCATATGCCGCACGACTCAAGGGCACCTCAGGGCAAGTTGACCACGCATCGCACTTATATTCGCTCGTAATTTGGAGGGGACAATGAAATCGTGACACTTGTATAGGGCTTATCCACCCCCCATGAAGCTCTTCTTCCTCGTGTGGTCCCAAATTCACATTTCCATTTCCATTTCTTTCCACCGTCTCCATCTCCGTGTGTCGTCTGGTAACCCTCAAAGCTTTTCCTTCCATTTTTGCCTCACTTTAAGGTAATTTTAACCTTACTATCACCCATTTTCTTTCCTTTTTTTTGTTTTTTTTTGTATTATTTTGAGTGATGTTATTTTTTTTATTTTTCTGATCTTTTTTGTATTGAGAAATAATCTTTTTTTGTGTGAAAGTAATAGTTTTTTTAGGTCATATTTTAAGTGTTCTTACTTCTTCCCTTGAAATAATTATTTTTAAAATAATTATGTTAGTTTAAAAATAATTTTGTTTTTGTGGAATTAGATATTTTTTGTTATTTTATTTTTTTAAAAATAATTAGCTTACATTTAATGAAGATTATTTTTTTTCCTTTTTGTGGAATTAGATATATAATCTTATTATTTTTTTTTACTTGTCAATTTTTTTGTATAAGTTTACTGAAATAACTATTTTTAAAATAAATAGGCTTCCTATTTTTGATAGGTTGAACTTTTATTTTTTCTAATTCTTTTGTTTTTTTTTGTGGAGTTAGATACGTAATAATATTTAAGTTAAATTTATAATTTGTTATTTTTAGTTCTACGTTATTTTTGAAAAAATAATTATTTCATAGGGATAATATTAATTGTAAGTTAAGAAAACATAATTAATTAATATATGATCTTTTGGATATAATTAAACATGAGCGCTTACTGAAAATATTTTCAATTTTTTTTGTAACTTTTGTTAAATAATTACATTTATATATAATTTTTTATTGATGTTTTGCATAGTAAAAGTAAAATGGCACAAAACGTCAGAAACTTGATGTAGCCAAACCCCGGCCTTAAGGATCCATCAGTTTTATATCTGCAAGATAAACACATCCAAGGCTATGTGGGACAAGGTAAGTGTACATGAAATTAATTTGTTCATTTATTTTTTATTACTACGAATAATACTAAGTTGTTAACATTGTGGTGACAGGCTAACCGTTTATTTACTAAAGTAAAATGTTGTTATATCCAGATGGAAAATTTTATGGAACATCACAAATGGAAAATTTTGAAGTTAATTATGAATTGGTTTCTGCATTGGTAGAGCGCTGGAGGCCCGAGACACACATATTTTACTTGTCAGTTAGTGAGTGCACTATTACTTTGCAAGATGTAGTCTTCCAGACCGGCCTACCAATTGATCGTTTGCCTATGGTTGGACGAACCAATTATATTTGGACTGAACAGTGTTAAGAACTGCTTGGTGTCAGTCCTCTTGAAGAAGCCATTAAAGGAGGACACATATCATTGTCTTGGTTAGATAATCAATTTAGTGAGATCCCCCCGAATGCCACAGAGGAGCAATTGTAGTAGTATGCTCGTGCATATATTCTTAAATTAATTAGGGGCATGTTGATGAGTGATAAATATGGCATGTTCGTGCACTTGATGTTCCTTCCCCTGCTTCGGGACCTCCAATTTGTTGGCCAATACAATTGGGGCTTTGCAGTGCTAACACACGTTTATTGGGAATTATGCGGAGCCACAAACGTCAACCAAAGGAGATTGCAGGTTGTGTACACTTGCTCCATGCTTGGGCATGGGATTGATTCCTACCGATCTAGTCCCGGATCTGAGGTCGACATGTGTGACAATTGGTCCTAGATCAAGAAGAAGTTGATTATCCCGGTCCTCCGCCACTGAGTTTCAGGTATGTATTTGCCTTGATATTGTTGTGAAAATAGCCTTTCAAAGGCTTTGTATTTCAAAAGAGAATACTAAGTCCCACATCACTTGGAACAAGGAGGGGAAGAGCCTTTATATACTAACTTATGTTAGTGGGCTAATAAAGGGCTAAGGGAAGTGGTGGACTCGCGCGCTCATAATCCCAAGCAGTGCAGTGCAAATCATCTGATTTACCCTTTTTGCGCATGCAATAAATTGAACCAACTTAGTTTTTCTCTGCAGAAATAATATTTTTATTATATCTGAAATTATACTAATAAGTATGTAGGCACACCATCATTGGTACTTTATCTAATGATTTCTTTGATGTCTACTGAACGTATAAGGAAGCAAACAAAATTTAGAAATTTATGATTCTCAAATACACTGCGGAAGATGCCAGCAAACAGAAGTTTGTCATCGATCACTTTTATCGATGGAAAATGATAGACGACAAGGACATTAAAGTCCAAATAAATGAATATCATAAACTGTTGAAGGATCTTCATGCCGAGAAGATCAATCTACCCGATGAGTTCGTTGCTGGAGTCTTGATCGAGAAGCTGCCTAAAAGCTGGAAAGACTAAAAGCAACAACTCAAAAATAAACATAAACAGTTGCCGCTCTCAGAGCTGATTAAACACGTCATCATCAAGGATACCAACAGAAAGGAGTCCAAAACGGCGAGTGCCAAAGAAATCATGTCAAAGACTAACATGGTGCAAGGTACATCTAGTCGTAAGAACAAAAATAAAAACAAAAAAATTGATTACAAGCCTAGAGAATCTAACCCCACCTTTAAGAAAAAAGGTAACTGCTTTGTGTGTGGAAAACAAAGATATCATGCAGCCCAATAAAGAATGAGACTAAGAAATAACAATCCTCCTAAGTCAAATGCAAACTTGGTTGAAGGAGATGATATTATTGCTGCGATCATTTCTGAGGCTCTTTTGGTTGCCAATGTGAAGGAATGGGTGGTAGACTCTGGAGCTACCAGATATATTTGTGCAAACAAAAATACTTTTTACGTCTTACACTCTAGTCAAGGATGGAGAAGAACATGTTTATCTTGATGATTCAAGCACCACTAGTGTTCTTGGGAAAGGAAAGATTCTTCTCAAACTTACATCTGGCAAAACATTATCACTAAATGATGTCCTACATATTCCTAATATTAGAGTTAACTTAATTTTTGTAACTCTATTAGGAAAAGCTGGGGTTAAAGTATCATTTGAGTTTGACAAGATCATAATGACAAAAAAATATTTTTGTAGGGAAAAGCTATTGTAATCAAGGACTCTTTGTATTGAATGTTACGAATGAAAAAATTGAATCTTTTGCTTACTTGATTGACTCTGTTGAAATATGGCATGCTAGACTAGGACATGTTAATGTTTCGTATATTAAGAAAATGCTTGAAACTAATTTATGTTATGGTTTTAATAACAGGAACATGAATAAATGTGAAACATGTTGAATCAAAGTTAACAAGGAAACATCTTCATAGTATACATAGAGAAACATAGTTGCTAAATCTTATTCATACGGATCTAAGAGACTTAAAACAAACTATGCCTAGAGGAGGTAAAAAGTATTATGTGACTTTTATAGATGACTTTTCTAGAAACACTAAGGTATATCTTCTTAGGAGTAAAGATGAAGCTTTTGATTATTTCCTAGTTTATAAAGTCAAAGTTGAAAATCAGTTAAATAGAAGAATTAAAAGGATTAGATCAAATAGAGGAGGTGAAATATAATCTTTAATGATTATTGTGAGAAGGAAGGAATAATTCATGAGATTACTCCTCCCTATTAACCTGAGTCTAATGGGGTAGCAGAAAGGAAAAATAGGACTTTAAAAGAAATGATAAATGCTATGCTAGTTAGTTCTTCTGCACCAGAGAATTTATGAGGTGAGGCATTACTATCTACTTGTCATATACAAAATAAGATTCCCTATAGACAGACTAATAAGACACCCTACGAGTTGTGAAAAGGCTATAAGCCTAGTTTAAGATATATGAAAGTGTGAGGGTGTCTAGCGAAAGTTATGTTGCCTGATCTAAAGAAAAGGAAGTTAGACTCTAAGACGTCTGATTGCATGTTTATAGGATATGCTGAACATAGCTCTGCTTGTAGATTTTTTATTTTGAAAAGTGATGTGCTTGATTATGATACTATTGTTGAAACAAAAAAATAACAAAATTTTTTGAACATGTTTTTCCCTTGAAAAATATGAATTCTCTTAGTACATTTATGCAAAACAATGAAAGTGAATTTGAATTAGAGAATTTAAGTTTATATGAGAATGTTTATGAGGATTTAAGAAGAAGCAAACGACAAAGGAATGCAACTTCCTTTAGAGATGGTTTTTATACATTTGTTGTTGATGATGAACCTAGAACTTTTTTTGAAGTTGTTGCATCTCTTGATGCAAAATTGTGGAAATAAACGATTAAAATTGAAGTAGATTCAATTCTAAAAAATAAAACTTGGGAATTGATGGATTTACCACAAGGAGTAAAAACATTGGCTGTAAATGAATTTTTAAAAGGAAATATAATCCTGATGGGTCGATTGATAAATTCAAAGCTAGGTTAGTAGCCAAAGGTTTTACTCAAAAATAAAATATTGACTATTTTGACACTTTTGCTCCTGTTACTATAATTTCATCTATAAGAGTTTTAATTGTTTTAGCCTCAATATATAAGCTCTATGTTCATCAAATGGATGTTAAAACAATATTTTTAAATGGTGATTTGGAGGAAGAAATTTATATAGAACAACTTGAAGGTTATATTCTTCCTAGTAAAGAGAGAAAGTTTGTAAACTTCTTAAATTATTATATGAATTAAAACAAGCACCCCAACAATGGCATAAAAAATTAAATCATGAGTTGATTCGTGACAGATTTACTTCTATTGAAGTAGACAGATGTGTGTATACAAAAATAATTGATCCTGATTTTGTGATTATTAGTCTGTATGTGGATGACATGCTAATTTTTGGTGTAGCATGAATATAATATATAAGATAAAAGATTTTCTAGCATCAATTTTTTATATGAAAGACTTGGGTGAAGCAAGTGTGATTTTTGGAGTTAAAATCATAAGAAAAGGTGATAGTATCATACTATCACAAGAACATTATGTTTAAAAATTACTCAAAAGGTTTGATCATTTTGATAACAAACCAGTATTATCTCCTTATTATTCTAGCACCCAATTGAGGAAAAACTTGGGTGAGCCTGTTGCTTAATTAGAATATGCACAGATCATTAGGAGTCTGTTGCATCTGATGAACTTCACCAGTCCTAACATAGCATATGTTATGTGTACATTGAGCAGGTATACACACAATCCCAATGAAGACCATTGGGGTGCTCTTGTGAAACTCATGAGATATTTGAAGGATACCATGAGTTATGGTATTAAGTATAGTGAATTTCTCGCTGTATTAGAAAGATACAATGATGGTAACTGGATCTCAGATTCAGATGAGACAAAATCTACTAGTGGATATGTGTTCACCATTGGTGGTAGAGTAGTGTCATGGAGATCAACTAAGTAAATCCTTATAGCTAGATCCACTATGGAGTCAGAGTTTATAGCTCTAGAATTAGCTAGTAGTGAGGCTAAGTGGTTGAGAAACTTCTTGGCATGCATACCTTTAGGTATGAAACTAGCACCATCTATGTCTTTGCATTGTGATTGCCAAGTAACAATAGCAATTATAAAGAATAAAATTTATAATGGTAAGAGTAGACACATCTGTTTGAGACACGATGTGGTTAAGCAATTGCTAAAGGATGGTATTATATTGATCGATTATTTAAGGTCAGAAGTGAACCTAGCAGATCCTTTGACTAAACCCTTAGGTAGAAGTGTAATTAATAAGACATCAAAGGGCATTAAACTTAAGCCAATAAGAAATTAATAGTGGCGGGAACCCAACTTTTATAATTGGAGATCCTATGAAGAAGATTCATATGAAAAATAACAAGTCATCTGTTAATTCTGCTAGCACTATTTTTCTCAATCAATTTCCTATTGTATTAAGTACGAAAGTGCTATAATGCATTGACTTATGGGTTGAGCGTAAACTCTTTATGATCTTCATAGTCCTACATTGTGGGTGGTGTATTTATTACAGATACAATTGATGAAGTCACCTATATGAGTGTGGAGTGGGGCCGCTCTGTCACATCCCAAAAATTGAGTATGTGAAAAGATACTACTCATTTGATATAATTCTCAAACATACGTTATATACATATATTCTGTAAGGTTTTACCTTCAACCTTAATCATTCATTCCACACTACAGAATTATATTCATCTGATAAGCAAATATAGACATACATAGTCTGATATTTCTATCTCATCGCAAGCCTAGGAGACCTATAAAAAGTACAGAGCGTTTCTAATATCCACATTAATAAGTACTGGTGTCCCACCAGACAGAAATAGAGAATAATCCCAAGGGGCTTCTAATCTTCAAACAGATTCTCTTCTTCTCTGTTTTCTGTATCTGAAAAAAAATAATCATAGGGAGTGTGAGTTTATTTAAAAACTCAGTAAGTAAATAACTGTACTATATAAAATATCAAAAGTACAAATACCACATTTACTCATATAATTAATTGTCTTATACATCGAGTAGTATGGGACTCTAACCCTTTCAAACTCATGAATAAGATTTCATAGGTATACACCGAGTAGTATGGGACTTTAACCCTTTCAACTCGTGTATAGATTTCATAGATATGCACTGAGTAGTATGGGACTTTAACCCTTTCACACTCGTGTATAAGATTTCTTAGATATACACCGAGTAGTATGGGACTTTAACCCTTTCACACTCGTGTATTAGATCCCGTAGATCTTTACTCATTAATAAAATAGTGAGAATTCATCACATAGTACAATTGTCATGAAATAAATAGTTTCTTCATACTCTTATTTCTACTGATCATCATATACTCCCATATGAAAAATTAATTGCTTATTATCCAAATAATATTGTAAATGGGACTTATATTGTACTTTGACTAGTAATATCAAATTAGCTGAGCAAGGTTATTCACTCACCTTGATGTTTGTCCAAGTTTACCTTGTTCCACACTAGAATTTGTGTAGGAAAATTTCCTAGTAAAATATATTACAAAGAATCATAAGAAAGGAAACAAAATCACGAAAATACGTAAAATTTTCTGACTGCTACAGTAACGGGTTGCTACAGTACGGTTTGCTACAGTAACGGTTTGCTACAGTGTCGGTTCGCTACAGTAACGGTTCACTACAGTACCGGTTTGCTACAGTAACGTTGACTGCTACAGTACCGTTGACTGCCGACACTACAGTACTGCTACAGTAACCCGAAGAAAATTTTCCAGATTTTGTTTCGAAATCCCTGGTCGCTACAGTAACTCAGTTTTTGCAGAAATTCTAACAATTTCATCCTTTCCCTTTCTTGTTTCAAAACCAGAATTTCAACTCCTTTAACTGATTATAACTCAAATATAACTTCTAAAACAACTGAGATTCATGAATTATCATCAAAATCTTCAAGAACAAAACCTCCTCTGATCTTCTACATAAACTGAAATTTAAGGAAAATAATCGGATTAAAGCTTACCTTTGATCCTTACAAAGCTTTTGAACCGAACAAATAATCGAAATTCTGAAGATCAAGGAAAGGATTTGAGAAGAGGGTGAGGAAATGAGAGAAAACCCTTTCAGCCTGCTTCGGTTGCGTGAGAAAATGAGGGAGGTACTATTGAAGCTTTATATTAAATATTTCTAATGGGTTATTGAATAACCCATGGGTATCCATAACACAACATCCAAACCCATCCAGTCAATTTACAATAAATGGACTAATTGACCATTCTTAAACCACTTTTCCATGAATTTCACCATTCTTAGAATATATCCCACATAGTGCAAATATTTAGTCCAGTCATTTAACTCAATTTTCATAAATAATATTCAAAGAGAACAATTAAATATGAAAATTAAAAATGACCAAAATAAATAACTAAAGTAACGTTGTAGAATTCTAAAATACTCTTAAGCGAATTATATTCTGAAATTAACGGGTATTACACGCTCCTATAAGATAGTGGCGAAATCTCTAGGGAACTCATGAATTTCAGGCATGTGCATGGCTGAAATAACACACACAATAGCGTTAATAGCAGAAATGTGGGGGGTGAGATGCGACCATTAAGGTCACTATCTTACTACTAAGAGTATGTTGGTTCATAGAAGCTATATATTTCACTGACTACTCTATGAGTTAAATCTTAACTGTCTAGATCTGGATCATAGTCTAAAAAAAGACACTGAATTAATGCGTCTACATCCATATACATAATCCAAAAGTTTTTTAAAATATGTAGGGGATTGTTGTATAAATAGTCTTCAAAGGCTTTGTATTTTAAAAGAGAATATTGAGTCCCACATTGCTTGGAATAAAGAGGGGAAGAGCCTTTATATACTAACTTGTGTTAGTGGACTAATAAAGGGCTAAGAAGTGGTGGGCTCGCGCGCTCACAATCCTAGGCGAGTGCAGTGTAAATCATCCGATTTGCTCCCCACATATGCGATAAATTAAACCAACTTAGTTTTTCTTTGCAGAAATAATATTTTTTTATTATTTAATTTTAGTTTATCTGAACAGAGGCAAATTTAGTTGTTACAGAATTAACCTAGTCAAATATCAAAAAATTAAGAGCTGACAGTTTTGATTATTTTTGTTTTAAATATTTTTAAATATTTCGAAACTACTCATTAATTTTCTGAAATTGTCCATTTATTTTTGAAACAGTATTTTAATTTTAATTAAAATTTGTGTCTGCCTCATTATGGTTCAGCAGCTATAAAAGGAGGTCTCCTCCCCCTCATTTTACACACCAACATAGAAAACAATTCTGTAGTTCTCTATTCTCTCTCTATCTCTCTCTCTCTATCTCTCTCTCTCTATCTCTCTCTCTCTCTTTCTCTCTTTAGGTTATGCTTTTAAATTCTTGCTATTATATGGCCTGAGAATTTTTTCAAAAAAATTTGTTTAATCCTGGAGGGAGTTCTGTAGACGCAGATATTTAACTATGGTCGCGGAATAATTTCCTTAAAGACAATGTCTATTATAAAGACGTGACTCAGATTATCATTGTCCAAGTTTCCAAATTTTACAACAATTTTTAATTTAGTCAAATTATATTTAATATAATATAACATGTTACGTTTCAACCCTTATATAGGTGGAGCGATTTAAAAGTCCTGAAGGAGCACTAGTTGCATTCGCTAATACAATATCGCGAGACATTAAACCGTTTGAAGGAAAGTAATGTAAGTTTTTCACTTGTAACAATGAGTCCCATTTTTTATTTCTCAATTTTTTAGCTTTTAACTACAATTTTATTTTACAGGTTGTGTGGAAGCCATATACACAAGAAGTGTGTGAGAACCCCGATACCAGATTAATGTTATAATGGTTATGAATTTTGGCAGGTGGTTGTGCCTCTAATATGCTTCCATATCATTTAGTGGCACCAACCCAATAGATGTCTTTGTCAATTTAGGCAAGATCAACCAATTTCAGCCCTTCCTACCAACAACAATTAGCAGCACACACAACAGTTAAAGGGGAAATGGATATCAACTAGCAAATTGAACAATTTGAAGACATCATCTGGTGGCAGGCACAAAGACAGCAGGTGGTCTTATCACAATCACTCCAAGAACCACTGCATATAAATTCTCAATATATGATATGGTATTGGCGCATCATTCTCAATATAACTAAAATTTAGTTATTTAAGGCAAAAAATAAATAAATAAATTGAACCAAACTTAAATTAATGGACTAAAGAAATTGAAACAAAAAAAATCACTAATTTATAAGACAAAATTAACTTGTATTACAAAAAATATCATTGATTGCCAGGGCCTTTAAAACGATGCCAGTTTGGACAAGTGTTGCGGTAATGCCTTGTTTCTTAACACACTCCATACCTTGTAGGTTCACCTGCATCTCTCCAATCCATCTCATTGTTCAATTGTCTAGACTTTGGCCTCCCTAGTTTTTAGATATCTCTGGGGTTGGGCACAAATTTTGGTCCTAGTATCTGTGGTCAATATTGCTCTCCCCAATTAGCTGAAAGGGACTTCAATATGTAGCCATTATCATCTCTAGTCTGTATATCGAGTCTATGTAGTTTGTGCAATCAAGATTAACATTTAAGCAGGCTGCAACGGCATGTGCGCAAGGAAATCGAAGCACTTGAAACTCCCCACAGTCGCAATATTGGTTTCTTACCAAGACCTTGCAACAACGTCCAAATTGCCTCTGTCATACAGTTCTTGCACCTCAAACCACAGCTGGTCAAGGTGAAAAACTATCACTACACAAACACTCGTCTTCGACTCGTGTTCTTTCAATTGATCTCGGCACGTAGATACAAAACTTTTGTTCGGCTCAAATATGAACACTTGCCTCGCTCGACCTATCCGTGAAGTATTGGCTAATTTATAGTAGGTAGCTTGAGCCAATGTCGTTACGGGCAAACTTCTCACTCCCTTAAGCACAATGTTCATACATTCTGCCAAGTTAGTTGTCATGTGACCCCAACGTCTTGTCTCATCATATACTCAACAACACAAAGCTCTGTCACCCGCATGTTGCAATACCTAATCATAAGCTTTGTCATCAAGTGTGCAAAACTCGATCATCTTTCTCTCAACTGCGGGTCGTTCATATGAGTATCATGTACATGTAATAACATTGTAAGTAAAAGATATTAACGTAAAATATAGAGAGATACATAAAGTAATCGTGGTGTAAGCAAAATACCTATGTTTTCAAATAGTTGTTTAACCCGCTTGTTTTTGAACTTTGAGTTTAGATTGCTTGCCAAGTGTCGCATGCAATGAACGTGGTATCTCAGCGGTGGTTGTCATCTGTTCTTTGCTTTGGCCACAACTTCAATGATTGATGGGTGTTTGTCTTTGATCAAACAGATAGTCTTCTTCTTCGCAACATGTTGACATAACCTAGACAGGAAAAAAGACCATGCATCAAGAGTTTCACCTTCTACAATTGAAAAGGCAAGAGATAGAACGTGACAATTCACATTTTGACTACATGCAATCAACAACGTCCCTTTGTATTTTCCATAAAGGAAAGTTTTGTCAGCTTGAATCATTGGTTTCAGGTGATCGAATGCATTGATGCATGATTTGTATGCCCAAAACACTCGACGAAATATTTTCATATCATTTTCTTGATCATAGTCTCATATATAATCAACCACAGTATCAAGGAGAAATTATTGAACTGTCACAAATCAAATACTCAATTGCGAATATGAGGCCTCCCAATCACCATAGTTCTTGGCTATGGCCTTTTGCTTTGTCATCCATGCCTTCTTATAAGATATCATTTATGCAAACTAATCTTTAATACATTGTATCACTTGAGAGATAGGCATGTCTGGAGATTGATTCACTTAGGCCATTATTGCTATGGCGATCAAATCTGAGTCCAACTGCCTATATTCTTAGGAAATGGATGATGAAACACATGTGTGATCTTCGTTATACTTTGTGATCATCCGCATACAGTAATTCTTCTTCAAACAAGCCTTCACTCTCCAATTACTATTATTCCCAAACTTCACACAATTTACCTGTACATATTTCTTACATGACTTTTCTACCTTGAATTTGTTGTGCCTCTTGATTGAGTATGTTTCTAGCGCCGCCATTAGTGCAGCTTTGTCAGGAAATAATAAACTAATAGCAAGGTCTAAATCATCATCTCAGGTGTACGCTTCAATGACTTATGGAATTTCTAGCTCATCTATTGGGGCTGTACTTGCTTACATCATATAAGAAAGTGGGGCATAGAATGTGGTGGGCTCAACTAGCTCAACCTCGCTATCTCCACCGGTTAATTCTTATATACTCCCTCTAAACCCTTCAAACTCTAGTTCGGCAACACCGTTATTCTCAACATCTTCTATGTCATCGACGTCTACGTCATCCATAATATCTCATGGTGGGTCAGGTAGTAGAATGTTTGTATCATCCTTCATCAACTGAATTTCTGCACTTGATGACACATGATACTATGTAGAGGGTCTGTTATCCTCATCCCATGTGGCATGCTCATTTAAATCGGAAATGTTGGAATTGAATTGGATTTATGCCCCTTCAATCTCTACATAAACTTCCATACTTATCAGCATCTCTTCTAATTGTAGATGACAATCAATCATCACCTCTACATCATCGTTGTCATTTAGTTGAAGCTGCCCAAACATAAATGGCATCATTTGTTTGGGATATCTATATAGTAATAACAGCGGTATCTTCTCATGTTATCTTATCCTCAACTTCCAATGGATTAATTGCTGCAAAACATTTAAAGAAATGTTGTGCTTAATTTTTATCACCAATGTGTTATTGGCTTCAAATGATACACCGTTGGAACCACTACTCAATATAATCTCATTCAAGTAAACATGAACCAGGAGTGCTCCACTTCGACTCATCCTCTATATATATAAGAGAAAATGATAATTAGTACACAAATAAAATTGATTCACTATCCAACATTACAACTAATTATTATTTAATTATATATTGATTCCAAATAATTATCTAAACATCATAAATTAATTTTGAAACTAAGAAAAACAAAAAAAATATAAGAAACAACAATATATAACTAATAAAAATAAAAATTCATAAAATAAAATTACTAAGAAAAATATAAGAAAAATAACAATACTAAGACAAAAAAAATTCATAAATTAATTTTGAAATTAAGAAAAATAAAAGAAAAATAAAAGAAAAATAAAAACAATATATAACTGATAAAAATAAAAATTCATAAAATAAAATTACTAACAAAAAAATAAACAATATAAATCTAAGAAAACTAACAATACTAAGACAACAAAATTCATCAATATTTTTAAGAAAAATAAAAATTCATAAATTAATTTTGAAACTAAGAAAAATAAAAAAAGAAAAAGTCAAAAGAAAATAAACAACAATAATATATAATTAAGAAAAGTAAAAATTCATAGAATAAAATTAATAAATAAATAAATAATATAAATCTAAGAAAACTAACATATCTAAGACAAAAAAATTCATATTTTTAAGAAAAATAGAAATTCATTAATTAATTTTTAAACTAAGAAAAATAAAAAAATAAAAATTCGCAAGAAAAATAAACAACAATATATAAATTAAGAAAAATAAAAATTAATAAAATAAAATTACTAAGAAAAATAAACAAATTCATAAAATAAAAAATATAAATCTAAGAAATAACATATAGACTAAGACAAAAAAAAAATTCAGAAATTATATTATATTACCTTTTTTTTAAATTTCCTTAACACAAAAATTTTAACAAATTGAAGAGGAATGAAAGCTAGATTAAAAAAAATACTGGAATGGTTAGAAGTAGTTTGTGGATTGCGATGCAGTAGCATAATTCGTATACATTATTGATGCCAAATGTAGTATATATAGTAAATTTCGTAGCGATAAAAAAAAGAAAGCCCGTGTTTTGTCATTCGTGGGGGTAAGGGTGTACAAAACCGAACCAAACCGCCCAGAACCGAACCGAGGAAAATCGAGCCAAAACCGATTAAAGAAGGTCTAAATCGGTTTTAAAAATCATGAAAATTTCGGTTTGGTTCAGTCGGTCGGTTTCGATTTGGTTTGGTTCGGTTATAACCGAACCGAACCGAACCATGTATTATAAAAAAATTTTATATATATTTCTATCCAAAAAAAAATTATATATATTATATTATATTTATATAATTATATATATATATAGTTTTAAAAAAATGATATACCTTCCGGTTATGTTAAAATAGATAAAAGTGAGCTTTTTTTTTCTTTTAAAAAAAATTCTTTAGAATATCAAACCGCCCAAAACCGAACCGAACCGCCCAAAGGAAACCGAACCGAACCGCTAAAAAACCGAACCGCTCAAAATTAAAACCGATTAGGTTCGAAATTTAGAAAACCAATTAGGTTCGTTCGGTCCGGTTCAAGCTCAAAACCGAACCGAATCGAACCGTTGTACACCCCTACGTGGGGGTACCGTAGAAGGGATCCGGATCTTCTGCTTATAATTTTGTCTACTCAGTTTTTAGCAACGATTTTTACCGTTGTTAAAAACTTTCAGCAACAATTTTATTGTTGCTAAAAGTTTTTAACAATGATAAAAATCGTTATTAAAAATCTAGCAGGCCTCTACTTAATTTTTCTCCAAACAAAAGATCTGTGCGCTCTTGGAAGTACCAATGCACGCCTCCGAAATGCTTGTTATGTGCTGGAAGGTGCCTTGCATGTGAGTAAGGCACCCCTATGAAGTGAGCATTACATGACAGTAAAACACCCATTAAAGGTGTGCCTTACGCAACTATAATAAAGTTAGGGTACATGGAGAATTTAAATTAAAAATGAGATAAACTTGTAATTTAAGTTAAAAATTAAGTTATTGTTGAGCAAAAGTCAAAATTGTGATCGTTCATTCGCTTGAATAATGAATAATGAATACTTATGTTCTTTTTTTTTTAAAAAAAATAAAACAACATATTTTTGGTGAAAAAAAAGTATTTTTGTTATAGGAAAAGGAATGAGAATTTCAACTTCGACACTCAAGTCACGTCAAACGTCACTCTCTGTATCTAATTCCATGATGGGTTTCCTGTTCTGGTTGTTTGGTCAAAACTAAAAACTGTCTGAACACTACTGATTTTGCTTTGAAATTTGAATGATACATGCATGGATATAAATCGCTCATTTGACAATACAATTATCGGGCTCCACAATTCCAACTTAATTTATAATTTGTTGTATTTTCGGAGAGTCCAATCAACCTCCATACTTCTTCCATTTTGAACGAGCTCGCTGGAAAGTGAAAATGAAATAGATATATAGTTTCTACTCAGTCCGACTTTTCAATCATTAAGCACACATCATTTCATAAATTAACTTTATTTAATTCCGCAAAATAATATAATAATTTCCCTGTAATTAATGACTTACTATCTCTTTGAATTATATGGTCAGAACATGATCTTCTCCTGTTTCTTCTTATGGATCCTGGATGTTCAAAATTAGCAGATCAGGATTCTGGTTCATTTTTTTGTTCTTTTTTTTCGTTCTGTATTTTTTGAAAAGAAGGTTTAAAATTCATTTTGGACAAGGAACAATAAAGGATCCTGTTTTGTTATATATAATACAACTAATATTTAGATGTTATCTTGTCCATATCCATATATATATATATATATATATATATATATATATTTAAAACTATTTGTATTAAAAATATTATTGAGTTCCAATTAATTTAGTTCAGATTGGGTTAAATGAGTATAGATCTTTTTCAATGTGCTAATTTTATTATTCACAAAACTCAAACTTAAAATATTACTTAAAAAGAATAAGCATGGATCCAATTGAACCAAACAGCCAATATGAATATTAGAGTAATAGACAAACTTGAAATTTTATTAAGGAAACTATATATAGTTAAGATCAAGAAAATAGAAAAGATCTGTTTGACTATTAATTTGAGAAACGCCAATAACACAATTCGAACGTATAATAATGAATCTAACTATAGGTTAACTACAGTCATTAAGGTTAGCGTTATTAACTTAATATATATTAGTGTTATGACCTGTGTAATGTACGAAATAACAAAAATATTATAATTTTTGTTTATCAAATAAATAAAAATAATTGAAAATATATAAAAGAATACATGTACAAAAATAATAAGATATTCAATCCATGTTAAGACACATATAAGATAATTCATTAGATACAAATGCCTTGAAGATTGAATGTGAATAATGTCAAATGAAAATAAGAACAAAAAATAAGGTATTACATAAATTAATTTAGATAAATATATTAATTAATGAAGAAAATGAGTTGAAATAAAAGTTACTAACCTAATAAGTCTGATATGATCAAAATTCTTATCTTCGTTTGACTGTTTCTTCTATTTCTGCAAATATACATTTGGATTAGCAATAATAGATTTATTGAAATTTAAGACATAACTTACATACCCACAAAATCTTAAAACAATAAAAAAAAAGATAATCAAGGAAAGAAATATACATCACATTCCAACTTTAGAATTTAATACTTTAAATTTTAAATTAACATGCAATCAATCCGCACACATGTAATCTCGGCATTGCTTGAAGTTTCTCTTCATAGAGAGGGCTCTACCCTTTGCTCACAGTAAGCCTAAAAGGGATTATTCATTAATCCTATTAGATGAGAAAATAAAAAAAATAATTTAAAATTAGTCAAATTATATTATTCAAATATAAGTAATTACCTCAATGACATCATTTTTTTCTTTTAGGCTTTGATCTTTCTCATAATCTGCTTTTCTCAAGAAAACATAATGACAGAAATAGCAAAGCGAAACTGGAATTAAAAAACCAGAACAATGTAGAAATGAAATACAACAAATATGAATAAAAAACCAGAAGACCAAAAACAGAAACATAGATGAACTAGAAACACAGAAACAACAACGGAGAACGAACACAGAAATGAAGAAAGTAAAACAAAAGAACACACGAATGAAATAGAAACAAAAAATCAAAAATCACAATCGAATTAACAGTAATCGTGAATGTAAATAGTACGTGAACTGTGTAAACCAAAAATAAATAAATAAAAAGAAAACTAAGCTATAATACCAAATGATGTGAGAGAAATATCACTTTAAAGCTTTGATGATAAATGACCATTATTGTCCTTCATCCATATAAGGGAAGAAGAAACAAAATCAAAAAGAAAAAAGAAGGAAAATTGTGTAAGAGAAAGAGATATACAAATATAGATGAGATATTCAAAAGAAATATATAAATATTTACAATTGATTTTAAATTTTAAAAATTTTAATTTTGAAAAACGAAAAAGCCTCCAAATTGACCAATAGTAATGGTCACTTTTTAAAAACCTATACATGAAGATAGAAGATTGGCCATTGATGATAGTACAATAAAGAAGTCTAGCGTGCTTGTATAAAAAAAAGGAGTGATAACTTATTATTATTAGTACTGGGGAAAAAGACTGTGGCCCATGGGTTAGATTGGGGCCACCCGTAAATGGGTGGTCTTGAACTGATCAATTCAGACCCGTTTAAAAACAAGCCTAAATGGTCTAGTCCGTTTAGGCCCGCGGGCTAAACGGGTTAGTCCGCGGGCCCTGAGGGCCTCAACGGGCTTTCGCACTTTTTTAAAACAATTTTTTTTTAGAAAAATACATTCTTTAGTATAAATAATCCCTTTTTATCACATTCTATATTTTATAACCTTATATTCAATAAATATAGTAAATTTGGATGCAAAACTTTTGTAATTTTTTAAAAATAAATATGAAATTTATAAATTTAAATATAATATAGTTAAGTTAGAAAGAAAATACAAAAAATTAAAGTAATTGGTTATTTCAAAATATTAAAGATGTAATGTATTACATTGATAAATACTATTTCAATAAAAAAATTATTAATTTTTTTACTAAAAAATTTTAAAATTATATTATTTTAACATTTAAAAATAATAATAATAATAAATTGTGGCCCGCGGGCCGGCCCGTTTAGGTCCGTTTGGCTCTAGGCCCGTGATAGGCCGATCCAGTCCTGGCCATCCCGTTTAACAGTACTAATTATTATAGTTTGAACTGATGGAAGTAACTTTAATTTTTATTATAATTATTTAAAAAGAGAAATAAATAATATGAGCACTTGTAGGTTAGTTTTTATATAGCAATTAATTATTTGATTATTTGTATGTAATAAATGTTAATTTACCAAATTAAAACATATTATATTTTAATTGAAAAATTTACCAAATTTATAGATTATATAGCAATTATAGCAATTACATACCAATTATATAACAACTTACTTTAATTTTTTAAATTCATTAAATGTGATTATATAGCAATTATATCCATTATAAAACAATTATATAGCAATTATATAACAATATACCTTAATTTTTTCAAATTCATTTAATGTGATGTGATTAATTTACTAAACTTATTCATTTAAATTTATTTTATTATAATAATTTAATAACCTATCTACAATTAATGCCTTAGAGTGGAATTGTTTTAGTCTATTATATATATATATATATATATGATAAATAATATTTGTTCTGACAATTATTTGAGTGGATTAACATATTAAACATTGTATGTGTGTACACATTTTTTGGGATATATATAAAGCGTTATTTATAATTAAGTCCATTATAAGATTTTCATAAAATTTGTATTAAGAAACCTATTTGATATAGTAATTTTATAAGTTGGTCTGTGATATTAGTATAAATATTTTATGTGTAAATATCTGACTCTAAATAATAATAATGATAGAGTATTATTATAAAATAGGTCGACTCGTGGGTATGATTATGAATAATAGTTTTTTGAGTTATAAAAGAGACTTGTTTTGGTATTATTTTTTCATGAAACTAGAACCGTGAGAAAAAGTCACTTTATTCTATTTTATTTTATGTTCTTATTGCTTATCAATATTTACAAAATGAAATTACAACTAGAATATTCAATGTTCTTAATTGAGAATTTGTTCACATTTGAGTTTTATAATTTCGGACAGTTTGGCCTTTTTGTTTGTGCAAAATTTCTTTCAATTAACATGCACACCTATACAGTATCAAACTGTCAAATTGGCTTTTTTTCTCTTACAAGAAAAAATAACGGAACAAAATTTAAGAAATAGAGTTAAATAACGCATAAAAATACTAGACGAGAGCAGAATTACAATCATTCCCATCCATTATGAATCCATGTAAAGCCTGGAGGGCCAGAGCAACAAGTGTTATAAAATTGATGTTATTGTAGGACATGTTTTGAAGGCGACAGAGCAAAACCCGCCTTGAAAACACATATCATATAGACTCGTGATAGCATCCGACTAAATGAGAGGACGTGGGTGGGAGTAAGATTGAATGATTGTAGGGAGAAGGAAGCTATATTAATGTGAGAAGGATATGCGTGAGCTTCCGGTATTCTGCGTCACCCACAAATATTGGAATGATGGGGGGGAAATTGTAAATACCAAAATTGGACAGCTGAGGATTAATGAAGAATGTTATTGAGGATTGGAGTGAACTAGCGAAGGGGCTGTTTGGTTGTCTAATTTCTGGGTTAGTCCTCACTCAAATGTGTTCATGCGTATGTGTGGTGACTGGTGAAGGGGCGGGTGGGCCCCCTGGCAGCCCCTAAAAATTTGAACAAAAGAAATTAATAAACATCACTAACATGTGCACAGACGCACAAGAGCTTTATATAAAGCAATCCAGTGCCAAGTAATTCCTACAATATTACACACTCCTCACTTCTCTCTCTTTCTCTTGATCTCTTCCGTCGTGGTGATGAATGTGGAGGGTGGGGAGCGCCTGGGGGTGGAAATACCACCGCCTCAGCCTTTTGTGAAGTCGCTCAAGCACTGTCTCAAGGAGACCTTCTTCCCCGACGACCCTCTCAGGCAGTTTCAGAACCAGCCTGCTTCTACAAGGCTGCTGCTTGGGCTTCAGTACTTCTTCCCCCTGCTGCAATGGGCCCCTCGCTACACTCTCCACTTCTTGAAATCCGACCTCATTTCTGGCATCACCATCGCCAGCTTGGCCATTCCTCAGGGCATCAGTTACGCCAAGCTCGCTAACCTCCCTCCGATTCTTGGACTCTGTCAGTTTCTCGTTTATTTACGTTTATTTAACCACATGCATATTCTAACAGACAAATCAGTAGTCAAGCTCAGTTTCTATTACTTGTTCTTTTTTGAATGAATGTGAATATTGCAGATTCGAGTTTCGTACCGCCATTGATTTATGCGATGATGGGTAGCTCCAGGGACTTGGCGGTGGGCACGGTGGCCGTTGGATCGCTTATTATGGCTTCCATGCTGAGGACTGCGGTTAATCCCAATGACAACCCCCAGCTTTTTCTTCACCTTGCTTTCACTGCTACTTTCTTTGCTGGCATTTTCCAGGCTTCTCTCGGCCTCTTTCGGTAATTTTCTTCTTTATATTCATAAAAGTAACCCCCAATCATACACCCTTTGTTTTCAGTTGGTTTTCACGGCTCTAATACTAGTAAAAACAATTGATGTTACAAAGAATGATAGTCGTTGAATTAACTGAACAGAAGGCTCTTATCAAGAGTTTAAACTCATGTTTTATAAATGAAAAAATTAGCAATGAAAGAATTTTGTATTTATACGGTGTGATTTGACTCTGGGATATGAATTTTTTTTTATATTAATTGTTCTGATTAAATAAAAATTGATAGTTTTTTATTGAAAATTGTTATAATTTTAATGAAATGACGTTATCTGATTTTACAAATAACTAAAAATAATATTAAAATTTTTACTGTTATGGGTATATAATAAGTATTTTTTTTATTTTTATAACTAAACATCAAACTAATAAAAATGAAATTTTCTTTATGATAAAAATAAATTCAATTAAAAATTAGTTAAAATACACAAATAAATAAACAACATGTACCACTCATATATATATATATATATATATGTTATTGTTGGTATTTTATATTTTCTTTTAAAATATTGTTTATAGATTTTTACGTACCCAAAATTAATTGAATGTAAGAAGTAGGACAACATTTAACTGCTTTAATTTACGCTCGCTTATGGGGTGGCTGTGTCTTGTGGTTTGCTAATTTGTGTTGTTCAACCATAGATCAGCGAGATTTCGCATATTATAGATCTAATGCTTTCACACACACTAGGTAGCGAGTAATAACATGTTCCAGATCATTGATAATATAATATAATAGGATGAGGTGTGTTAAATGAAAAATGATGTGGAGGTAGGCATGAACGCGCAGGTTGGGATTCATCGTGGATTTTCTGTCACATGCAACCATAGTAGGGTTCATGGCAGGAGCAGCCACAGTGGTTTGTCTGCAACAGTTGAAGTTCATTCTTGGGCTTCAACACTTCACCCACGAGGCCGATCTCGTCTCAGTGCTACGCTCCGTTTTTATGCAAACTCACGAGGTACGTACTTACAACACTGTGACCCACGTACACTGACACAGGTTCTGCTTTTTTTTGTATGTCTACTACCTTTCTACATCAATGCAATGCACATAATACTGTTTCTTTGTTTTTATTTATTTAATATTGCAGTGGAGGTGGGAAAGTGCTGTGTTAGGATGCTGCTTCATTTTCTTCCTCCTCATTACCCGATACTTCGTAAGCTACACTTACACCTCATTAAGAGCCATGGATTTTAACTTGTTCTCCCATGAAGTTCTGACTTTCACATTCTGATTTTCTAGAATTACTAATTGCGAAATCATCTTTTTTTTTAAATTTCTGGAATGATGATAATCGATAAAAATGCAGA
Source organism: Biancaea sappan (assembly GCA_037074585.1). NCBI lineage: Eukaryota > Viridiplantae > Streptophyta > Magnoliopsida > Fabales > Fabaceae > Biancaea > Biancaea sappan. Next base: position 45,835,043 of record CM073496.1, on the reverse strand, counting down.
GCAAAAGACAACCAAAATTCTTTTGGGTGTCAGCAATGGCGCCGTTGACGTCTGTTATCTTGGGAAGCATTCTGGTATATGTGACTCATGCTGAGAAGCACGGCGTTCAAGTGGTAAGAAAGTACCCGAGTCCCATACTCACATGATGTATGGCCTTTTGGGTTGTTGTGATTGGGCCAACACACACATAATTGTGCTACAACAACATCATACTACCTATTGGGCCCCACCCCCAAATGAAACCTTTTCAGCGGGCCCAATAGTCCCCGTGACCATGATTTTTCACTTTCTTCTGTGAATTGGATACAGATAGGAGAATTGAAGAAGGGGCTCAATCCAGGTTCCCTCACAAATCTGGTATTTGCGGCGCCATATGTGACCACTGCTATAAAGACAGGCCTTGTCACTGGCATCATAGCCTTAGCGGTACACCCTCCCTCTCAATTTCTTTAATTTATGCCTTTCCTTTTCAACAAAATCAACAACTTCAATTTTAATCCGGACCCTCACCCTCTACACTTGGCGTTAAAACTGTAGAATGTCGTTTTATGATCATAGCAGCCACAAGTGAAGAAAAAGAATAAAAATATATTCAGACTCTATGTGGTCAACACAATTATTTAATTGTAACCGTGGCCACGATTGTACAATGAGACTTTGCAATTTTAATGCCAAGTACATGGGATAATTTAGCTTGGTCATCAATGACTTTAGTTTTCAGTCTTGTCATGGGTACTCTAATTCGTCATCTTTTGTCCTGAAGAAAACTGCTTAAACCATTGACAACTGTAGGACAACATATTGACAAAACATGGAAACAAATTATCTGTTTGTGTTAATCATTTAATCTAACTAGATTAATTAACTAAATGTTGTTGTATTTTTCAACGTTGAGGTGTTGAGAATTGAATGAACGATGATGGGTATGCAGGAAGGGATAGCAGTAGGAAGAAGCTTTGCAATGTACAAGAATTACCATATTGACGGCAACAAAGAGATGATAGCTATTGGGACCATGAACGTAGTTGGTTCTTTCTCCTCTTGCTACCTCACGACAGGTTATCCATTTATCAACTATTAGCCAGACCCTACATACTGCATATATTGATATATATATATATATATATATATAATATATATATATCCCCTTAGTTCAATCAATTTTCTCCATCAAGTGCTAATATATTTGCCAAAAAAAAAATTGATGGTTTTTCAGGGCCATTTTCACGTTCAGCCGTGAACTACAATGCGGGATGCAAGACTGCAGCATCGAATATAGTGATGGCAATAGCAGTTATGCTGACATTGTTATTTCTGACACCCTTGTTCTATCACACTCCCCTGGTGGTTCTATCAGCTATAATTGTGTCAGCAATGCTTGGCCTCATAGACTATGAAGCAGCCATCCATCTCTATAAGATTGACAAGTTTGACTTTCTTGTGTGCATGAGTGCCTATATTGGCGTCGTCTTTGGCAGTGTTGAAATTGGCCTTGTCATTGCGGTATCTATCTATTTATCTATCACTGTGCAGAATTTTAGCTGACTCGATCGGTTTTGGGTTATATATGTAAGAAGTTTAATTGAATCAGTTATATGCTTTTCTGTGAACGTACAGGTTGCAGTATCTGTACTTAGGGTACTTCTATTTGTTGCAAGGCCAAGGACATTTGTTCTGGGAAACATTGCAAACTCTGCGTTGTACAGAAATGTTGAACAATATCCAAATGCAAACCATGTTCCTGGAATCCTAATCCTTCAGATTGATGCACCCATTTACTTTGCCAACGCAAGCTATTTAAGGGAGAGGTACACCTGTTAATTTGCATATATAACAAATTCTGGCCTTATATTAAAATTAGACACTTACAAGAAATACTGTCACTCTGATAGGATCACAAGGTGGATTGATGAAGAGGAAGACAGGATTAAAGGTGCAGGGGAGACAAGCTTGCAGTATGTTGTAATGGATATGACTGGTAAGCATGGATGGATGTGACATATATTTTTGCAGTAAAAACAAAGTGGTTAGTTGAATTATCAAATTACAACGTAAGTTCATTATATTGGCAGCTGTTGCAAACATTGATACGAGTGGAATAAGCATGATGGAAGAGGTGAAGAAGATTACAGATAGACGAGGACTACAGGTAAATCTTTATATTCGTTGTAGCTTTTCCCACTTTGATAAAGCTGAGTTGTTTTATGTAATTTTGTTGTTGTTATTTGAACAGCTTGTGTTGGTGAATCCTGGAAGCGAGGTGATAAAGAAACTGAACAAGGCTAAGTTCATAGAAGAAATAGGACAGAAATGGATATATCTAACAGTAGAAGAGGCAGTAGAAGCATGCAACTTCATGCTCCATACAAGCAAACCCAACCCCAAGAAGGAAGAATTAGAGGGTTGGAACAATGTGTGAGGCATAAGATTAAGATGGGCGAATAATTAATTCCTAAAGTTTGCAGCTTTTGAGTTGGAAGAAGTTTCAGGCCATTAGCTGTGTGAAATCTTATGTATCATATACGGATAATGTTGTCAACTGCAAAGTAGTTGATGAGAATTGACAAATGTCTTAAAAAAGTGGATGGCTAATCAGTAATCCCAATGCATCAAAGCTTAATGGTCTTGCCTACTTGAATTACCATGAAATTACAAATTCTCATTTTTGATGCATTTTGCATTTATTCTATGAAGATACCAACATTTATATATACATAGAAAGCCAACAAAAATGACTTTAAAGTTATAGGAAGTGATATTAAAGTCATGCACAGTTAATTTCTACATGCTATAAAGTAAATATATTAAATATTTCCAAAATTTAACATCAATATGAAAGATAATGTAAGATGATTTTAAATACCTAGTCAGTTTGTATCAATGATTCCCACAACAAGATATTAACGATTATTTCACCTCTTAAAATTGTTTACTTCATTTAATTTTTAATTCACAATTCAACCACTTTAAGATATTTGTGAGTGAAAATTCATTTAAGTAACATAATTAATATCACATAAATGAGGTACACTTACTTCAGTGGCGAAACTAAGGGGATTGGGGGTATCTTCTTAAAGCCCTCAATCCTTAGCCTTCCTTAGTTCCCACAGTCATTGAATGACTGTGAACTCTATTGTTACATGTGGGGCTCACAATCATTCAATGGCTGTGAGAAGGCTAAGGACTCTTCTTAGTCAAAAGTTAAGAAGATGCCCAAGATCCGAACCAAGGAGGGCTGATGATGCCATGACCCCAACTTTGCTATATTTTAATATTAGCCACATAGATGCAATGTGAAATTTTAACTTGGCCCTCTTGGTTGATTGATAAAACTACACCTAGATGTTGTAATGCCATGAGGAAATGTAGGACGATGGTTTGAGCCCACAAACCAAACCAAAGCACTTTATGAAGGAGGCCCATCCCATCATCTGCGGGGTCAGCAACAGTCGTCCTTGTCGTTTATAGCTTTTTCTAGCTTCCACGGTAATGAGCTCCACTGTTGGCTACCATATCTCTCTACTCCGCTTTGAGGCTGGGTGGATTATCCCGTCATTGGATTCGGGAACGGTGATTTTTCCCTCCCTTTCAGCTCAATGGCACCTCTCAAGAAATCAAGCAAGCCTAAAAGGGGAGCCAGAAACTCAAGAAACGCAGGCAGCTGAGCGTGGTTCCTATAGAACCCAGAACCAGTGAGACCGACTGGTGGGATAGTTACTGGCATAAAAATTCTACTGCCTCAGGATCCTTCTTTATCTAACCCTTTATTTCAGTTGCTTCATATGCCTTCAAGATTGTAAAATGATCTTGCGGTTCAGCTGTTCTGACGGTTCTATTGTCCAAATCATTTTCTGGGTTGTCTCATTTATTGCGATTGTTGTTCACAAAACCCTTTGATTAATTGTTGCTTCTACTGTTCTCCAATGTCAATGGAATATATAGGTTTTTCATTTGTTTAAAGGTTGGCCTTTTCTCCCTGTCTTTTCTTTTTATCGATGGTGGAGGCGGGGAGTAAGAATAGTGAGTGCCTTGATCGGTTGAATTGCTTGAAGGTGAAACTATGAATGATTTTCAATCACTTTTAGAAAAAGCGGGAGAATCTGTGATTACCTTAGTCTTCGAGTTTACTAGTGAATACTTGACTGTTATACATAAGAGATATCATTATGGCTTGAATGTAAGGATTTTCTTCCCCCGCCACATTCTTCAAACTCATGAGCTTGGCATCAAATGTTATGGTCCTTTATTTTTGTTGTGTATGATATGATTATCTCATGGATGCAATGCAAACCTGCAGGATACTCAGTACCCGCTGATGAAGCAGAGGGGTTCAAGTATTTCTTTAGGGTTTCAAAGAAGACTTTTGAATACATCTGTTCCCTTGTAAAGGAGGATCTCATATCAAGGCCTCCATCAGGGCTCATCAACATCGAGGGAAGGCTGCTTAGTTTCGAGAAGCAGGTTGCGATTGCCCTTAGAAGACTAGCATCTGGTGAATCCTAAGTTTCAGTTGGAGCTTCCTTTGGGGTCGGGCAGTCCACAGTTTCTTAGATGACATGTGATTCATTGAGGCAATGGAAGAACGCTCTCGGCATTATCTCAAGTGGCCTGATTTCAATAGAATAGAAGAAATCAAGTCGACGTTCGAAGAATCCTATGGGTTGCCTAATTGCTGTGGAGCCATTGATGCCACACACATCATGATGACCCTTCCTGCTGTCCAAACATCAGATGGCTGGTGTGACCAAGAGAACAATTACAGCATGTTATCACAGGGAATTGTTGATCACGAAATAAGATTTATTGATATCATGACGGGTTTGCCAGGAGGCATGACATTTTCCCGATTGCTCAAGTTTTCAGCATTTTTCAAACTCTGCGAGAATGGGGAGCATTTAAATGGAAAAATAAGAACCTCAGATGGAGGAGACGTGATTAGAGAATATGTAGATGGTGGATTTGGTTACCCTCTTCTTCCATGGCTCATGACTCCTTATGAAACTGATGGTATCTCAAATCCTCAGTCCACTTTTAATGACAAGCATGGAGCTGCAAGGATGCTTGCAGTGAGAGCTTTCGCATTGTTAAAGGGCAGTTGGAGAATCCTTATTAAGGTAATGTGGAGAACCGATAAGAGGAAATTGCCAAGTATTATCTTAATATACTGCTTGCTTTATAATATAATAATCTACAGTGGAGATACTTTACACCCTGGTGTTGCCTTGTTTGGTCACCATGATTCAGGATATGGGGAACAAAATTGTAAGCATGTTGATCCTTTAGGAAGGACCATGGGAGAAAATTTGGCCAAGGCCATGCGACATTGAAAGCAGCTAGATGTGTTAATACTACTTCTGCTGATGTCTGTTTTTATATTCACAAAGTATCTGATTTTTGTCTCATTACTTGTGTAATATCCCAAGAATTTATATGAATATTTAAAGTCTAATTTGAAGTTTAGTGAAAAATTTAATTATGTGAAAATGTGCTTTTTGAATTAGTGAAGAAAATCTGGGAATAAAATTTTAATTTTTAATTTAGGAAATTTTTACAAATTCTCAAGGACTAAAGTGAAAAGAAAAGAAAGTATAGAGGACTTTTGAGAAATGACCAAATAGGAACCTGAGAGAAAGAATAAAGCTTATGACAATGAATTATAAGTTTGGTATCGAAAAGATGATGGATTCGATATTTAAGAAATTTTTATACATTCTCAAGGAACTAAGTGAACAAATCTTAAAAGTTAAGGTGACTATGCGTAATTTTATCAAAAAAAAATTGGTGGGGCCCACACGTACAATTATTAGTTTCTCTTCTTCTTCCTCCCGATACTTCCTTCAACATTTCTCTTCGTTTCATTTCCATCTTCTTCTCCAATTCTTTCCTTAAATTATTTCGGTGATCTGATATTTTCTTACCATACTTCCGATTCTTAGGAGTTCTAGAGGCAAAGAGGTAAGTTTTATCTGCTTTATTTCTCTTTTTCTCCATTTTCGGACTTATGGAAGAAAATTAAGATTTTGAGTTTTAATGGATAAATTTAAGTGTGGATGTTAATGTAAAACATTCTTAGGTGGTTTATGATGTTATTAGAACAAGAAATTTCATAGAATTTGGATATTTGAAAAAGTTAGTGTTCTTGATGAAAATTTGAGATTTGAGCTTGGATTGTTGGTAAAAATTAGGGGTTTTGGTGTTAAAATACTCATTAGACATTGAGAAATAAAACCCATGGAAGAAATCAAAAGAAATGTTGTTTTAGATATGATTTTAGGATTTTTGGATGAAGAATACGAAGAACATTCGAAAATTTTTCCTAGAAAATACTGTTCACCGAAATTTTTTTTTTTTTTCAGATTTTCTCGGTTACCGTAGCATTGACTTTAGTCAACGTTACTGTAGCGTTGACTCGGTCAACGTTACTGTAGCTGCGTTGACCGTTGACCGTTACTGTAGCATCATTTTTTTTTAATATCGTTGAAAAGCTCTTTGAGTCTAGTTTCCAATGGTATAAGTTTCATCTGGATATTCATTACCAGTTAGGAGTTATGATTTGAGAAATAAGTGAAGGTCGGGAATAGTGGTAGGAAATTTCTCTATTTCGTAACCCTGATGGTTTTTATCTGGTTACAATAAGAATGGTCAAAGCGCAAGGTGGGAGTGCCGAGAGCGTGAAATCCAAGTGAGTGAGATTTATACTTCCTATGACTAAATCTTTTCTTTAAAGTTCTTGGCATCATAGTGAGAGCATGTAGTGTATCTTAGTGTGAAGGCAGTGATGGTCAATTTATATATTGATATTCATTATGAATTGAGATTTTCTTGCATAAGTTACATTTATGCGCACTTTCTAGAATTAAAGAATTGTGTTCTCGAATAGATTGATATGGATATATCTATACATAAACACCATTATATGAATGTTGCGTGAAGAAGACACGAATACCATTGTGAGGACTTGTAAATACAAATGAGCTTCTATGTTTGAGATGCGATTTAAAAGATAAATTCTGTGAACAGTGAATGATTGTATACACGTTGATGAATTTGTGATTAAGTATGTAAAGTAGTATGAGTTATGTTGTGATGAGACTTGTAAATGATTATGAGTTATTTATGATTGTGATTGTGTATGTAATCGGAATGAATGGAAATGCATGGTGGTGCACCCCATGGAGAAATCTACATGAAGCTATAAGGGTGGAGAATATACATGGAGCGATAAGGGTGGATGCGGCGGGGGCCGCGGGCAACGATCCAGAGGTATCCTGGACGACCCGGTTGGTACGGAAAATGTGTGAAATTGATTTCACTGTTTGCTGTTGTGAAGTATTATGAATTATATTATATTATATTATGATCGATTACGTATGATTGCTGCATATTATCATTATGATGCATGATATTTTTTTGTCATAGTGTTGTGTTGTCTACTCACTGGGCACGTGGTTTGCTCATACACCTCTTATTAATATTTTTTTCAGAGTTGACAGCTGAAGGTAAATATCTGTACAAGGAATTATGGATCCTTAGCCCATGATTACCTTTTCATTTGTTCAGGATAAAGGTATAATAGTTAAGTCTTATTCTAAGTTGTATAAATCTAGAAATCTCTGTAATCGGGTAGGTTCATTCAGTGATGTAATGTGAATGACTGTAGTGTGTATAGAGAACTCGGTTTGGTTGCATGAAAAAGAATGGTATGATGCTTAAGAGAAAGATAGGCTAAATGAAATTCACTTTCCGTGCCGGTCACGTGCTCAGATTTTGGGACGTGACAACTTGGGCGTTAAATTTGAGAAACTATATATTATTCTTCTTGATCCAATGTATTTGGTAATGGAAGAAATACGGGGATTGCAGGGACTAAGTTAGTGAGCACTTTTATATGAACAGCAGGATCTCTAAGCTAAATGATTATCAGATCCTTTTGATAATAAAACAAGAAGACTATTGTCTTACTTACTTTAAACAACGCTAATTATCTGTTGCTAAATTTCTCAACGACAACAATGCGCTATCCCTTAGTGAGAGGCTGCATACACCTACGAAAGGGTGCTTTCTTCCTCTTTCTTGACCTCATTCCTCCATAGAGATAATCTCGCAAAAGCACTCTAGGATCTTCAAGCTTCAGAAGAAGAAATTGTAGTCTTTGCACCTCTAACTGAAGCCGTCCTATTTTTTCGGATGCTCGCCATGCCTGTTCTAAAGGTCTCCTTCTGCTGATGCTTCCACTACTTTCGTCTGAATCCGTTGCATGGTTTGACGTCTTACCCTCTCCTAAATTTTTCACCCACTTGTTGTTAGTTTCAAAATTGTTAATGGCTTCCTCAGCAACTTCAAGTTGTCGTCTCACTGTATCGTACTCAATGTCTTTTCCCAATAGGTTGTTTGGAAATTTCTACCTTCTTCATCAGATCTTGTACCACAATGTGAAGGTTTGTGAGCTTTTGTGCATCAGAATCAAGTCTTTCTAGTACCTTCCTCTTGTTGCTTTCTTAACGTGACCCTGTAAATCTTCTTGATCTTGATTTTGAAATCTCTAATTTGTCCACACCCAATTCCTTTTTGACCAAGGACTCAATGGATGGAGATTTGATTTTACGTTCCTTGATAGATCTTTGATTGTAGTTGGATGGTCCAGTAGCCATTTTCAGTAGTGTCTTTCCAATAGTTAGACCAATACTACTCTCTTTATCTACAGTTTCCCATAGTTCCAGCATCTGATCATCAACTTCAAGAGTTTTTCTCCTGCTTAGCCCGTATGATTAACATTCAGACATCTGATCAAGCATGATGTCTTTAGGAAGAACTTCATTCTCTGCAACAAGGATATCTGGCATCAATTTCCTCATCTCATGTTCGTCAGTGAGACCATCGTTTGCTTCATCCATTGGAGTAATATGCTTACTTACGTGAATCTTTCCTTGATGCCAGCCACTTCCAGATTTTAACTCTTGAATCTCATTCATTTTATCCTTCTAAGTGAAACTTCCATTCATCTGTTTCACAGACATTTCAATTGCACTGATCCTTTTCCGCATATGTTGGAAGTCCGGGATTACATCTGGCGCTATAATCTGATCTCTACCTATTTGCGGACTGCCTTTAGTGTATTGTTTTTTCACCAAATTATTAATCTGGAAAGAGTGAATTTAAGCCATTAGATTATTTCAAAAAAAGAAATGCATGCCTTAATAGCTATCCATTTGAGTGAGAGGAATTAATGTCAATTTAACACCATACATTAGCACACGATGAAGTAGTAGCCTGTATTTGAAATAGAATTTCTATAAACATTGAAATGAAATAACAAATTCATTCAAATAATTACTGTAATAAAAACAAATGAATATTATTTTAATTGAATGAAAATGAGATGAAAGTAAAAAATGAAAAATAAATGCAACAAATGTTTGTAGGATGCATATTTTGCAAGAGAAATCATTTTTGACCTAGACAAATGCAATTAAGCATGCTATTCAACCAGTTATACAGTTAGAAGAAAAGCACAGTGCTCATGCAGTCATGCATGCTTAACCACAGGATCAAACTAATAACCAGAACATCCATTTACTGAACTTTCTAATACACTACTAGAGCATAATAAAGAGAAAATTTACATATCACTAAAAGAAAAGCTTAACCAAGATTTGAAAGCATACATAGAGAAGTAGGCATTCACAAACTCAAGATTCTATGCCCTCAAACATGTCAAACATTGACTCCTCTAAAGCTCTATAAAAAGGAATTGAAGGGAAATAACGGAGGAAGTCCATCCATAAGTCACCAAGAAAAATTCTGAAAGGCTAAATTAGAACCAACAAAACAACTTCCTCAGTTTTATGAACAACATTAACCACAAGTGCAAGCAGCAGAAAGACACACAAAAACATATCACAGAAGGGGCAGAAACAAATATTAAGAATAAGTTAGTACCTTTTGTTCTAAATTGTTATGAGATTTTGCAAGTGTAAGAGTCAGCAACTCCAACGATTCTATACAATCGTCCAAATCACTGACAGCTGGGACATAAGCAGCCAACTGATCTCGTAGTCTTCCATCTTCATTTTCCAACTTGCTAACTCTTTCTTTCAGCCTTTCACTTTCCATGCCTGTGCATTTCCTTCCATTCGTGAGACCCTTACATGCATCTGCTAGTTCCCAGACCTTTCCTTCCAATACAGTTTCGTTGATAGTAGAAATCTACAATTCAGCATAAAGTGTGGCAGCTAGAGTTTCCCATTGTTCAATCTCCTTCTCAAGGTCATCATTTACCAAATAAAGTTGATCAAGATCGTCACCTAGCTCCTTAAGTTCCAGGAGTTTTTCAAAGACAATGTTCTGGTAAATCAGAGAAATATTTGATTGAGCTATTGTCTTGTGAGTCACGACAGATATTTCTTCTTCTAGGTTTATTTTCTCTTCATTCAAATCTAGAAATCTTTTCAACAAGGATTTTTTTTCTCTTCAAGTGTCTTACAACTTTCTTCTTGTAAGTTATTGTACGCCTTATACAAATCTGACAACTGCTTACGTAGATTCTCCATCTCAGTGGCCATTACTTTGATTCTTTCCTTTCCCTTGATTATAGTCAACTTCAGTTCCTCATTCTTCTCCAATATGTTTTGGAACTCTGCTTGTAATGCCAAGAACTGCTAGATTGGTTCCTCAATTCCTCATCCTGTGCACCTCTTTTTGTTACAAGCTTTTGTACCTTTTGTTTCAACTGCTCGAGGAATGTAATAAGCAGAGAGTTCTCAATGGCTAGTAGCTGGCTTTCATTGAATTTTGTATCGAAAAAAGTCTGTGTCTCCTGAAGTTTGCAATTTATATGGTTTACAAGCACTTAGTCTTCTTCAATGTTATCATCACACAAATACTCGCTGTTAATATCGAGAGTCTTCAACACATGAAGCAGCCCACTCCTTAGTATTCTCTTTTTATCAACAAGCAAAGATTCGCATGTTTCTTCTAACAACCTTACCTTTCTTCTGACACTATCCAACTCAATGTTCAATTCCGAGAGGGAATTCTCCAAATCAACATTCTTTTCCTTAAGTTTATCCATGATCTCCAGTCTTTCCAGAAGAGCTGCTTTCTCACTTCTGTCAGCCTCACTTGTCTCCTTCAGCTTTGAGTTCTCATTTTGCAATTTCTTAACTGTGAATCAAATCCAGTTGACCCCACCTCGTCCAACATAGTTTCATATCTTTTATAGACATCGTTGAGCTCCTCTTTAAGACAGTAAATTTCTTGCTGAAGAGCATTTCTTTGTTCCACTCACAGTTCAACCTCCTGATCAAGTTTTGCTATTGTCTCCTGCAAATTTAATATCTCATCTTGCAGCTTTCTAATAGACACAGATGAAGACAATTTGAACTTATTCAACGTTTCATTTTCCTCCTTGACCCTTTTACTTCATCCTCTAAAGCCTGCTTACTGGATTTTATATTCTCTAGAATTTTAGCCTTACTATGACGCTAAGTGGCAAGAGATTTAAGCTTTTCCTGAGATTGAGAATGCAAATGTCGAAGAGTTTGGAAAGTAGTTTTAGCCTCTATGAATCGCAGCCGCTCTTCTTGTAGACAAGTCCAAAGCCTACCTGATTCTTTTTGCTTCTCATTAAGTTCTTCACTTTGGGAGCCCACCTTTTGCTCCAAGGACTACAATTCAGATTGAAGATTTTGATTTGATGTTTCCAAAGAAAGACACTTCTGTTCAGAACTCTGTAACTTTTAAGCCTTGTCAACTACATTGCAATTTACCCTACGCATCTCCTTTTCTCCACGAGAGAGTTTGTGCTCTAAAGTGGAAATTATATCCAAGCATTGCTAATAACGGAGAGCAGCATTTTCTTTCTCTTCAATAAGCAGCATTTTCTTTCTCTTCAATAAGTTTAGCAATTTCGAACTTCACAGCCTCAAGTTCATTTTCAGCTTTACTAGTTTGCTCCTTAATCCTTCTTGCATTATCCTTAGCTTGTACTAGTCTCTCCTCCAATTTTGATAACGTCTCCAAGCACTGTTGATGTTGAACAAGGACGACTTCCTTTTCGGCTTCTACTCTAGCAAAGTCCTGCTTTAGTGAGTCAGCTTCAGTCTCAGCTTTGGTAGCTCGTTCATCGAGTTCTCCAGCATCCTTTAGAGCAAAAGTAATTTGTTTCTCCAAATGAGAAATTTTCTCCAAGCATTGTTGGTACCTAAGAAGATTAACTTCCCTCTCAGCCTGTAATATGATGATAGTTTCCTTCAAGGTTTGAACTTCAGCTTCAGCTCTGCTTGATCGTTCATCAAGTCCCCCAACAGTTTTGTTGTGTGTGAGAAACTTCTGACTCCAGATTTGACAGTCTCTCTATACTCTGCTGATACTGAAGCAAACCAGCTTCCTTTTCACCTTCTAATTTAGCAAGGGCTCTCTTTAAGGCTAATATTTCTACCTCAGTTTTAGCCACCCATTCAGACTCAGACAAGCCCTGAATCCCATTCTCATGTCTCACTTGGTTTTGCCCATTACTCTCCGCTGCATCAACAAAATTAAGTCCTCTTCTAGCTTTCCCATCATCCTTTTGCAATTCATCTAGGTCAGGAAATGCACATGAAGGGTGGGGTATCTCAGGAGTACGTGGCTCAGTCTCTGAAGAAGTAACTGCAGGCAGCTCATCTGCAAGTACTGGAGGAACTTGGTTAGGAAATGCTTCAGCCATGGTCTGATGAGCCTGCCGGATCACTCCGGTGGCGTGATCATATCTCTCAGCCAATGGACAATAAGCTCGGTAAAACTCTTCAACCAATTTCATTAGCTCTGGGCGGTTCTTATAATACATTTCAGCCCTTCTCGCAAACGAATCTGCATCTTCTTCAATAAGCTTAATCATTTGCTTCACCTTCTCATCCATATCTATTCAAGAGAAGAGGAATAAAGAGCATTTCGATCTCTCCATATAGCTAACAGTCTACTGTTACGGTGTCATTGTCAAGTCATGAATGTCCATTTCAAAATTTAGAAACAAGATGCCACCAAAACCAGAAAGAGAAGGCATTACCGTATAGATTTTCTTGGAGCCATTTTGAGTTCTTGGGGCTAATGTGGCTGTTCCACCACCAGGAATACATTCCTTTAGGATCAGCATGGGCCACAGCTGCCATTGCTCCACCCAACACCACCACCACCTTGTCGTAGGATGTTATAAGACCTTAAAGAGTGAAAAATCAATAGAGTGAATCAGAACCACGAAATTTTTCATTTTGACAACTAAAGTTAACAAAAACTATAGGGAATTGAGACTCTTTCGCTGCTTGTGCATAGTCAATTGAATAAACAACATAAAGGAAATGCGAACAAACCATTCAACTTCCAATAAATCAAATCTAGCTACTTATTAAATTAAGGTGGCCTAGACGTTTTCATTTGCATTTGTAAATCTATTTATTAAATAGTCGAAAATAAAAGATTCGAAAAAACATAAAGTTCTTTGTTTCTAATATGTTATAAATTATTTTTTTTGACCAAGACATATTATCGGAAACTGCGCGAAAATTACCTGATCAGTTGAACCCAAGCTCCAAGAGTGAAGGAATAAAATATCCGATGAATACAAACTACCTGATTAAGACAAAACTCAACCATTAACACAATGGAAAACACAAAGGTATCAAAATTTAGCTAATGCTTAAGAACAGATGCTGATGTGCCTCAGATGCTAACGAATCAACCATTTTTTCTCAATTTTTTACAAGCATTATCATGATCATGCATGAGACAGCAACCATGTTATTCGTGTTAGTAAATAATATTTATTACACTTAAGGGTAGTTTAGTCTTTTAATCTTATTTGTATATATTTACCATTTTCCCTTGTAACATTATGTAATTGCAACCCTAGCATTCTAAGAATCCTCTCATCTCCTTCTCCATTCTCTTTGCATTGCAATCTTCACATGGTATCAGAGCGCAATTCTTGATCTATCCACAGCTTTCGCAGATCTTTCAACAAATCACAGATTCGGGTTGGAGCAATCAGATTTGGTGTGTTGTTTTTATTTTTTTTTTTATTTTTTGTCGGCAACCCATTTGCAGTTCGGATCGATTTTACATTGAGTTTGCAGATTTCAGATCGGGTTCTTGTTTGCAAAAATCTGGTTTGCAGATTTTTTTTGTTACTGTAGCTGCGAGAAAGTTTCTCAGATCTAGCCCGATTTACTTAGTTTTGGTTAGAAAGAAACTATTTTTTGCATTTCTGGTAAGTCAGAGATTGTTTTTAATTGTTCTGGTGCGTTTTCCGGTTGCTAGAGTTACTGTTCATCGTCTTCTCTGATTCTGCAAATTTGGGTTACTGTAGTAGCGAGGACTGTAGCAAACGGTCAACAGTCAACGTTACTGTAGCAGTCTGAAATTTGTTGAATTTACTATTTATCAAAATTTTGTACACTATTCCGGTACGTTTACTGTTCATTCAGTATACATTTTGCCAGATAATTAAATTCTAGGTCTAATAACAGTAGCAATGGCTGGTGAAAAAGATGATTCTCTTCAATCTATTAGTGTGCAATTGAACGGACAGAATTATTCATATTGGAGTTATGTGTTGAAAATTTTTTTAAAAGGTAAGAGAATATGGGGTTATGTTTCTGGAACCTTTGTTAAGCCGAAAGGTGAAAATGATGCAAAATATATTGAACAGATGGAAATTTGGGATGCAAACAATTCGAAGATAATTACTTGGATCAATAACTCTGTTTTGCAATCAATAGGAGTACAACTAGCAAAATATGAAACAGCTAAAGAGGTTTGGGATCATTTGGAAAGGTTGTATATGCAGTCAAATTTTGCAAAGCAATATCAATTAGAGATTGATATTCGTGCTCTTAAACAGAACAACATGAGCATACAAGAATTTTATTCTGCTATGACTAATCTTTGGGATCAACTAGCTCTTACTGAATCTGTTGAATTACGAGCCTTTGCACCATACATTGCTCGTAGAGAAGAACAACGTCTGGTTCAATTTTTGATGCTCTTCGGGATGATTTTGAAGGGCTTCGTGGAACAATATTGCATCGTAATCCTCTTCCAACAGTTGATTCAGTGGTTAATGAGTTGTTAGCTGAAGAGATTCGTCTTAAATCTCACTCTGACAAAGGGACTATAGAGAAAGGAATTCTTCCTATTCCTCACCCATCTGTATTTGCAGTTCCTCCTAACAAAAATAAATCTCATGGAAAGGTTGGTTATGACGAATATAGTTTTTGTAAGCAGAAGGGCCATTGGAAAGCTCAATGCCCGAAATTATTGAACAAATTGCACCATACACAACAGCCTAATCATTTGCAACAACGAGGCTTCAAATCTTCAACTTCAAATGTCACATCCCAAAAATTGAACATGTGAAAAGATACTACTCATTTGTTAAAATTCTCAAACATACGTTATTTACATATGTTTTGTAAGGTTTTACATTTAACCTTAATCATTCATTCCACACTATAGAATTATATGCATCTGATAAGCAGATATAAGCATACATAATCTGATGTTTTTATCTCATCGCAAGCCTAGGAGACCTATAGTAAGTACAGAGTGTTCCTAGTAATATGAGACTCAAATATCAAAAGTACAAATACCACATTTACTCATATATTTAATTGTCTTATACATTGAGTAGTATGAGACTCAAACCCTTTCAAACGCGTGAATAAGATTTCATAAATATACACCGAGTAGTATGTGACTCTAACCCTTTCAAACTCGTGAATAAGTTCTCATAGATATACACCGAGTAGTATGGGACTCTAACCCTTTCAAACTCGTATTTACAATTTCATCTATTTACACCGAGTAATATGGGACTCTAACCCTTTCAAACTCGTGTATAGTTTTTCATCGTTATGCACTGAGTAGTATGGGACTTTAACCCTTTCAAACTCATGTATTAGATCCCGTAGATCTTTATTCATTAATAAGATAGTGAGAACTTCTCACATAGTACAATTTTCATGAAATAAAATCATTTATACATACTCTTATTCCTTTGAATTTCTGTAAAAAAATATATCAATCATCATATACTGTCATATGAAAAATTGATCAATTAATATCCAAATAATATTGTAAATGGGACTTATATTGTACTTTGACTAGTAATATCAAATTAGGTTCGCAAGGTTATTCACTCACCTTGATGTTTGTCCAAGTTTACCTTGTTCCACACTAGAATTTGTGTAGGAAAATTTCCTAGTAAAATATATTACAAGGAAACATAAGAAAGGAAACAAAATCACGAAAATACGCAAAATTTTCTGACTGCTACAGTAACGGTTCGCTATAGTAACGGTTCGCTACAGTGCCGGTTCGCTACAGTAATGTTGACTACTACAGTACCGTTGACTGCCGACACTACAGTACTGCTACAGTAACTCGAAGAAAAATTTTCAGATTTTCCCGAAATTTCTGGTCGCTACAGTAACTCGGTTTTTGCAGAAGTTTTTGCAGAAATTTCTAACAATTTCATCCTTTCCTTTCTTGTTTCAAAACCAGAATTTCAACTCTTTTAACCAATTATAACTCAAATATAACTTCTAAAACAACTGAGATTCATGAATTATCATCAAAATCTTCAAGAATAAAACCTCATCTGATCTTCTACATAAACTGAAATTTGAGGAAAATAATGAGATTAAAGCTTACCTTTGATCCTTACAAAGCTTTTGAACCGAACAAATAATCAAAACTCTGAAGATGAAGGAAAGGATTTGAGAAGAAGATGAAGAAAACGAGAGAAAGCGAACTTCAGTCTTCCTTCGGTTGAGTGAGAAATGAGGGAGTTACTATTGAAGCTTTATATTAAATATTTCTAATGGGTTATTGAATAACCCATGGGTATCCATAACCCAACATCCAAACCCATCCAGTCAATTTACAATAAATGGACTAATTGACCATTCTTAAACTACTTTTTCATGAATTTCACCATTCTTAGAATATATCCCACATGGTGCAAATATTTAGTCTAGTCATTTAACTCAATTTTCATAAATAATATTCAAAGAGAACAATTAAATATGAAAATTAAAAATGACCAAAATAAATAACTAAAGTAACGTTGTAGAATTCTAAAATACTCTTAAGCGAATTATATTCTGAAATTAACGGGTATTACATTCTACCCCCCTTAAAAGAATTCGGTCCTCCGAATTAAAATCTTACCTCAAGTTTCAAACAAATGTGGATATTTTTTCCACATTTCATTTTCTGCCTCCCACGTAGCTTCCTCGCGAGAATGATTTCTCCAAAGAACCTTGACAGTAGGAATTTCTTTAGTACGCAATTTCTTGACTTTTCTATCAAGGATAGCTACTGGAACCTCTTCGTAGGTGAGAGTTTCATGAAAATGAACTTCTTGGGGTTGAATGACATGAGAAGGATTAGGAAGATACTTCCGTAGCATGGACACATGAAATATTGGATGAACTCCCTCTAGGTCGGAAGGTAGGTCTAGGCGATATGCCACATTACCCACATTACCCACTCTGTCTACAACCTTATATGGGCCAACATACCTCGGACTAAGCTTGCCTTTCTTCCCGAATCTCATTACTCCCTTCATAGGTGAGATTCGTAAGAAAACCATATCACCTACTGCAAATTCAAGGTCACGTCGTCGGTTGTCCGCATAAGACTTCTGTCTACTCTGAGCAGTTAACAACTTCTCTCTGATCAGTTTAACTTTATTTATATCTTCCTGTATCATCTCAGGTCCAAGTATTTTGGTTTCACCAAATTCAAACCAACCTATAGGAGATCAACACCGTCTCCCATATAAAGCCTCAAAAGGTGCCATCTTGATACTGGCTTGGTAACTGTTATTATAAGAAAATTCAATAAGAGGCAAATGATCTTCCCAACTTCCACTGAAATCCATCACACAAGCTCTTAGCATATCCTCTAAAGTCTGAATTGTCCTTTCGGACTGTCCATCAGTTTGAGGATGGAATGCTGTGCTAAGATTCACTTTGGTACCCAAAGCCTCTTGAAAAACTTTCCAGAAACGAGAGGTAAACTGAGGTCTTCGGTCTGATATAATGGATATTGGTACACCATGAAGTTTTACTATTTCTTTAACATAAAGTCGAGCAAGTTTTGCTACACTGAAAGTGGTATGAACAAGAAGAAAATGTGCTGACTTAGTAAGTCGATCCACTATGACCCATATTGAGTCATTTCCTTTTGTTGACCGAGGTAAACCTACTACAAAATCCATATTGATCCTTTCCCACTTCCACTCGGGAATATCTAATTTTTACATCAAACCAGGTGGTCGTCGATGTTCAGCTTTAACTTGCTGACAAGTCAAACATCGAGCTACAAAGTCAGTTACATCTCGCTTCATGCCCTCCCACCAGTAAACTTGTTTCAAGTCCTGATACATTTTCACAGCACCAGGATGTACAACGTAGGGCGAACCATGAGCTTCCATTAAGATTTCATGTTTCAAAGATTCAATGTTGGGGACACAAAGTCTCCCATTAAACCATAAGACTCCTTCTTCATCTACCAAGAAACTTGGTGCTAGACCTTGCCTTGCCTTATCTCTGATTTTGACCATATCAATGTCATTTTCTAAAGTTGCTTTTACTTTTTCAACAAGGGATGATCTAACTGTTAAATGAGCCAGAAATGTACCTGACTCAGTGATCTCAAAGAATACTCCATCAGCTTCCAATTCTTGTAGTTCATGTATTAGAGACCTCCTTATAATGGCAATGTGAGCTAAACTTCCCATAAACTTTCAACTTAGAGCATCAGCCACTACATTTGCTTTACCTGGATGGTAAAGGATGGTACAATCATAATCTTTCAGAAGTTCCATCCACCTTCGTTGCCTTAGATTGAGATCTCTCTGCTCAAAAATGTACTTAAGGCTTTTGTGATCTGTAAAAATTTGACAAGTCTCCCCATACAAGTAATGTCTCCAAATCTTTAGGGCAAACACTACAGCTGCCATTTCCAAATCATGAGTGGGGTAATTCAATTCATGCTTTTTAAGCTGACGTGAGCCATAAGCTATGACTTTACCATGTTGTATCAACACACACCCTAAGCCTATCTTTGAGGCATCACAGAATACAGAGTAACCCCCTGGTCCTGATGGTAGGATTAAAACTGGTGCAGAAGTTAAACACTCTTTCAATTGGGTGAAACTTTGCTTACATGAATCATCCCAAATGTATTTAACATTCTTTCGGGTTAACTTATTTAATGGGAGAGCCGTCTTAGAAAAATATTTGACAAAGCGACGGTAATACCCTGCTAAGCCAAGAAAACTACGTACTTCCGACACAGTTGTTGGTCTAGGCCATTGTTTTACTGCTTCAATTTTACTTGGATCTACATGAATACCTTCTTGGGAAATAACATGTCCCAAAAATGTTACATGACTCATCCAGAATTCACATTTTGAGAGCTTTGCGTACAACTGATGCTCTCTCAAAGTTTGAAGCACTATTCTCAAATGTTCAGTATGTTATTCATGACTCTTTGAATATACCAAAATATCATCAATAAATACAATTACAAACTTATCAAGGAATGATTTGAACACTCTGTTCATTAAATCCATAAATGCTGCTGGTGCATTTGTCAACCCAAAAGACATCACAAGAAACTCATAATGTCCATACTGTGTACGAAAAGCTGTCTTAGGTATATCATTGTTCTTAATTCGTAACTGATGATATCCAGACCTTAGATCAATCTTTGAGAAGTATTTTGCTCCTTGAAGCTGATCAAACAAATCATCTATCCTTGGTAAAGGATACTTATTCTTCACTGTGACTTTATTCAGCTGACGATAATCTATACATAATCTCATAGAACCATCTTTCTTTTTCACAAAAAGAACAGGAGCACCCCAAGGTGAAAAACTTGGGCGAATGAACCCTTTGTTTAACAAATCTTCCAATTGTTCTTTGAGTTCTTTTAGCTCAACAAGAGCCATACGATAAGGTGGAATAGAAATTGGTCGTGTGTCTGGGACCAAATCAATACTGAACTCAATATCTCTTTCTGGCGGTAATCCAGGCAAATCTTCTGGGAACACATCTGGAAATTCATTAACCACATGTATGTCTTCTAACTTCTGTTCTTTCTTTTCTAAATCTTTGATAAAAGCTAGAAATCCCTGACATCCCTTTCGCAACATACGCCGGGCACTTAACATAGATATCATGTTGCAAGGTACATCACTTCGATCTACTTGAAACACAAAATTACTCCTCGCCGGCATATTAAAGGAAATAACTTTATCACGACAATTTATAGTAGCATGACAAGAAGATAGCCAGTCCATTCCTAAAATCACATCAAAATCTAACATATTGAGAATCATAAGATCTATCTCAGTTTCCATGCCTCCAACGATTATTTTACAAGAACGATAACATGTTTTAACCATCAAAGTCTCTCTCATCGGTGTGGAAACCAAGAATGGTTCTTTAAGAATAATCGAATCAATTGCAAATCTCTTGGCAAATAAGGGTGACACATATGAGTGAGTAGAACCGGAGTCAAACAAAATACGTGCAGCAAAAGTATTAACAGATAATATACGTGTAACTACAGCATTGGATGTTTGAGCATCCTGTCGGGTTAGAGCATATACTCTTGCACTTCCTCTGCCACTAGCTTGTTTTCCACTGTAATATCTCAAGAATTTATATGAATATTTAAAGTCTAATTTGAAATTTAGTGAAAAATTTAATTACGTGAAAATGTGCTTTTTGAATTAGTGAAGAAAATCTGGGAATAGAAATTTTAATTTTTAATTTAGGAAATTTTTACAAATTCTCAAGGACTAAAGTGAAAAGAAAAGAAAGTATAGAGGACTTTTGAGAAATGACCAAATAGAAACCTGAGAGGAAAAATAAAGCTTATGAGAATGAATTATGAGTCCGGTACTGAAAAGATGATGGATTCGAGGTTAAAGTGGTATTTGAGACATCGAGAGGGATTAAAGTGAACAAATCTTATAAGCTAAGGTGGCTATGAGCGATTTTATCGAAAAAGAAATTAGTGGGGCCCACACATACAATTATTAGTTTTTCTTCTCCTTTTTCCTCCCGAGGCTTCATGTTCTTCGTTCATTTCCATTTTCCCTTCTTCAATCATTTCTCAAATTTTCATCCGGCGATCTTGTATTTTCTAAGCATACTTCCGATTCTCAGGAGTTCTAGAGGTAAAGAGGTAAGTTTTATTTACTCTATTTCTCTTTTTCTCCATTTTCGGACCTATGGAAGAAAATTAAGATTTTGAGTTTTAATGGATGAATTTAAGTGTGGATGTTAATGTAAAACATTATTAGGTGGTTTATGATGTTATTAGAACAAGAAATTTCGTAGAATTTGGATATTTGAAAAAGTTAGTGTTCTTGATGAAAATTTGAGATTTGAGCTTGGATTGTTGGTAGAAATTGGGGGTTTTGGTGTTAAAACACTCCTTAGACATTAAGGATGAAAGCCCATGGAAGAAATCAAAAGAAATGTTGTTTTAGATATGATTTTAGGATTTTTGGATGAAGAACACGAAGAACATCGAAAATTTTCCCCAGAAATTACTGTTCACCGAGAAAATTTTTCCAGATTTTCTCGTTACTGTAGCGTTGACTCGGTCAACGTTACTGTAGCATTGACTCGGTCAACGTTACTGTAGCTGCGTTGACCGTTGACTATTACTGTAGCATCAGTTTTTTTTTTAATATCGTTGAAAAGTTCTTTGAGTCTAGTTTCCAATGGTATAAGTGTTATTTAGAAATTCATTACCGGTTAGGAGTTATGACTTAAGATGTGAGTAAAGGTCGAGAGTAGTGATAGGAAATTTTTCTATTTTGTAACCTTAATGGTTTTTACCTGGTTACAATAGGGATGATTGGGGCGCAAGGTAGGAGCGCCGAGAGCGTGGAATCTAGGTGAGTAGGCAACCTTGCAAAATTAATTTAATAAATTAGTCAAAGCACAATATAAATCCCATTTGCGTTATTTGTGAAATTGAGAAGATTATCAGTGTGTGTTCAGGTTGAGAAAAAGTATAATATCATTGGAAGGTATTTTATTACCTTTGAGAATTGATTTCTCTAGTTGACTAAAGAACTAGATGTGATCTTATTAGATAAGGTACAATACAAGTCTTGTTTATAACATTATTGAAGTGAGAAATAATCAATCTCGCTGTTGATAATATATGATGATTGTTATGGTTGATGATAGACATTCAAGGGAATAAAAATATGTGTAAATTCATTTATTTCATAGTAATTATAATGTGATAAATTCTCACTATTTTATTGATGAGCAAAAGATCTACGAGATCTAATATGCGAGTTTGAAAGGGTTAGAGTCCCATACTACTCGGTGTATAAATGTGAAAACCTATGCACGAGTTTGAAAGGGTTAGAGTCCCATACTACTCGGTGTATAACTGTGAAAATCAATACACGAGTTTGAAAGGGGTTAGAGTCCCATATCACTCAGTGTATAAATGTGAAAATCTATGCACGAGTTTGAAAGGGTTAGAGTCCCATACTACTCGGTGTATAAATGTGAAAACCTATGCACAAAGAGTTTGAGGGTTAAATTCCCAAGTCACTCAGTGCAAGTATTTATGGCATATAATACTATAATTATTTAAAATAAATGATAGATTGATTGTATTAGTAAATGTGGTGTTTGTGCTTATGATATTTTCATGTACAGTTGTTTACTCACTGAGTTATGATAAACTCACACTCTCCATGATTATCTTTTCAGATACAGTGGTTGAGGAGAAGAATTTATAGCCTTTAAGGATATACTCCACTTTTGTCTGGTAAACAATTGGTAAGGATTAGGAAACGCTCTGTAATCTAGTAGGTCACCTAGGCTTGGGAGGTTGTTTAGTACTGTATAGTGTTTGAAAGTTGAACATTTTCTGAATATGTATACAAAATATCTTTCTTGGAATATTTATGATTCACATAATTATGGATATTAAGAATGTTCATAGAGATTATGGGGTACCACGGAGGTACACCTTAGGTATTTTATGTTTATATCACATGTAAGTTTTGGGATGTGACATCCACGGTCACCTTGGCCTCTTCCAGAACCTCTTCCCATACTACCCCCTATTGAAGGGGTTGGTGTTCGAGTAATAGAAGCAGAAATAGATTGTGGTCGAGGTGGCAAAGTAGACCCTTGACCTGGTCCTGTCATGAGCTGAGGGCACTCCCTTATAAAATGTCCTTTTTGTCCACAGTTAAAACAACCTGTACCAATAGTGTTTAACCTGCATTCTCCGAAGTGAAACTTTCCACATTCAGGACACTGAAGTTTCTTCCTTTTAGCTTGAGTACCTCCTCTACTATAAAAACTAAAACCACCCCTGCTCTCTGAACGAGGCTTAGCCACACTGGCTGTAGAATAAGATGACTTAGTAGGAGTGGCTGGAGCATGTTGTGATGCAGTAAAGGGTTTTAAAGTCCCTGAGTCTTCCCCTTGATCAAAAGATCTTCTATATCTAGCTTTCTTCTTTTGTCGATATTTTTCTTTATTCTTTGATTTCCTTACCATAACCAATCTGTAAAACTCCGTCCACATAACTGGCGGTGCGCCTTGAATTCTAGCTTTCTTCCAGTTCCTCCACCATTTACCAGCCCTACCCTTTAACTGAAATGAAGTGAATTCTACCTTTTGAGTAGGAGAACACCCTATAGCATCACAGATTGCTCCACAATCTTCAAGGAAACATTGTAGGTCCTCTTTGGGATTTTCCCCTGAAAAAGTAGGAGGCCTCATTTTCTAGAATTCAGACATTTTTACCTCCCTTACATTACCTCCTCCAGCTAACTGAGCTGGTGGTACAATTTCAGCTTCAACAATAGGACGATCCACTGGCAGGTTAGCTTGTGCAGCTCGACCTCTCATTTCAGCCTCAAATCGGTCAAATCGTTCATTCATCAAATTAATCACATGTGCAATAGTTGCATTACTAATGTGAGCATCAGGTTCGACTCTCCTTGCTTAGTTGCGCCCTCAGTACTTTGAGCATGTAAACTATCACCACGGTTAGGATCATCTTGCACATGTACTGGTGGATTTATGGCCCTCCTTGGACCCATATGCTCATTATTATTAGAAGATCCTTCTGACATTGATCTGTCAAAGATCTACACACATAACAAACAATTTTCTGACATAAACAAAATATCACTTACTAGCCCCACTGAGAAGTTATCTATAAAATGACGTTATACTCTACAAGGTCTTTTATGGAACCTAATCCTATGGTCATGCCGCGGCTCATGACAATAGGGAAGGGCCCACAAAGATCACTTTGCTCTGTACTCTATAGGGGACCTATAGAACCTTCCTCTGATACCAAATTGTCACATCCCAAAATTGAACATGTGAAAAGATACTACTCATTTGTTAAAATTCTCAAACATACGTTATTTACATATGTTCTGTAAGGTTTTACATTTAACCTTAATCATTCATTCCACACGATAGAATTATATGCATCTGATAAGCAGATATAAACATACATAATCTGATGTTTTTATCTCATCGCAAGCCTAGGAGACCTATAGTAAGTACAGAGCGTTCCTAGTATCCACATCAATAAGTACTGGTATCCCACCAGACAGAAATAGAGGATAATTCCAAGGGGCTTCTATTCTTCAAACGGATACTCTTCTTCTTTGTTTTCTATATCTGAAAGATAATCATAGGGAGCGTGAGTTTATTTAAAAACTCAGTAAGTAAATAACTGTACTATATAAAATATCAAAAGTACAAATACCACATTTACTCATATATTTAATTGTCTTATACATTGAGTAGTATGAGACTCAAACCCTTTCAAACGCGTGAATAAGATTTCATAAATATACACCGAGTAGTATGGGACTCTAACCCTTTCAAACTCGTGAATAAGTTCTCATAAATATACACCGAGTAGTATGGGACTCTAACCCTTTCAAACTCGTATTTACAATTTCATCTATTTACACCGAGTAATATGGGACTCTAACCCTTTCAAACTCGTGTATAGTTTTTCATCGTTATGCACTGAGTAGTATGGGACTTTAACCCTTTCAAACTCATGTATTAGATCCCGTAGATCTTTATTCATTAATAAGATAGTGAGAACTTCTCACATAGTACAATTTTCATGAAATAAAATCATTTATACATACTCTTATTCCTTTGAATTTCTGTAAAAAAATATATCAATCATCATATACTGTGATATGAAAAATTGATCAATTAATATCCAAATAATATTGTAAATGGGACTTATATTGTACTTTGACTAATAATATCAAATTAGCTTCGCAAGGTTATTCGCTTACCTTGATGTTTGTCCAAGTTTACCTTGTTCCACACTAGAATTTGTGTAGGAAAATTTTCTAATAAAATATATTACAAGGAAACATAAGAAATGAAACAAAATCACGAAAATACGCAAAATTTTCTGACTGCTACAGTAACGGTTCGCTACAGTGCCGGTTCGCTACAGTAATG
Source organism: Biancaea sappan (assembly GCA_037074585.1). Taxonomy (NCBI): domain Eukaryota; kingdom Viridiplantae; phylum Streptophyta; class Magnoliopsida; order Fabales; family Fabaceae; genus Biancaea; species Biancaea sappan. The sequence goes on along the minus strand of CM073496.1, from coordinate 45,809,487 downwards.
TTGACTGCTACAGTACCGTTGACTGCCGACACTACAGTACTACTACAGTACTCGAAGAAAAATTTTCAGATTTTCGTGAAATTTCTGGTCACTACAGTAACTCGGTTTTTGCAGAAGTTTTTGCAGAAATTTCTAACAATTTCATCCTTTCCTTTCTTGTTTCAAAACCAGAATTTCAACTCTTTTAACCAATTATAACTCAAATATAACTTCTAAAACAACTGAGATTCATGAATTATCATCAAAATTTTCAAGAATAAAACCTCCTCTGATCTTCTACATAAACTGAAATTTGAGGAAAATAATGAGATTAAAGCTTATCTTTGATCCTTACAAAGCTTTTGAACCGAACAAATAATCAAAACTCTGAAGATCAAGGAAAGGATTTGAGAAGAGGATGAAGAAAACGAGAGAAAGCGAACTTCAGTCTTCCTTCGGTTGAGTGAGAAATGAGGGAGTTACTATTGAAGCTTTATATTAAATATTTCTAATGGGTTATTGAATAACCCATGGGTATCCATAACCCAACATCCAAACCCATCCAGTCAATTTACAATAAATGGACTAATTGACCATTCTTAAACCACTTTTTCATGAATTTCACCATTCTTAGAATATATCCCACATGGTGCAAATATTTAGTCCAGTCATTTAACTCAATTTTCATAAATAATATTCAAAGAGAACAATTAAATATGAAAATTAAAAATGACCAAAATAAATAACTAAAGTAACGTTGTAGAATTCTAAAATACTCTTAAACGAATTATATTCCGAAATTAACGGGTATTACATCAAATGTTGCAGCAGTTGTTCCTCCAACAGATTCTCTTGGTATTGAACATACACATTTTTCTGGCCCTACAATAGCTACCCTTGCTGAGCAATTTCAGAAGTTTCTTGCCACTCAACCACAAGCTATGTCTGACTCCTCAAATATATGTTTGCCTTCCTCTAGCTCATCAGGTATATCTTCATCCATCTGGATTCTTGACTCTGGAGCCTCTCATCATATGTCATCTTGTCACATCCCAAAAATTGAGCATGTGAAAAGATACTACTCATTTGATATAATTTTCAAACATACGTTATATACATATATTCTGTAAGGTTTTACATTCAACCTTAATCATTCATTCCACACTACAGAATTATATTCTTCTGATAAGCAAATATAGACATACATAGTCTGATATTTCTATCTCATCGCAAGCCTAGGAGACCTATAGAAAGTACAGAGCGTTTCTAATATCCACATTAATAAGTACTGGTGTCCCACCAGACAGAAATAGAGAATAATCTCAAGGGGCTTCTAATCTTCAAACGGATACTCTTGTTCTTTATTTTCTGTATCTGAAAAAAATAATCATAGGGAGTGTGAGTTTATTTAAAAACTCATTAAGTAAATAACTGTACTATATAAAATATCAAAAGTACAAATACCACATTTACTCATATAATTAATTGTCTTATACATCGAGTAGTATGGGACTCTAACCCTTTCAAACTCATGAATAAGATTTCATAGATATACACCGAGTAGTATGGGACTCTAACCCTTTCAAACTCGTGAATAAGATCTCATAGGTATACGCCGAGTAGTATGGGACTTTAACCATTTCAACTCGTGTATAGGTTTCATAGATATGCACTGAGTAGTATGGGACTTTAACCCTTTCAAACTCGTGTATAAGATTTCTTAGATATACACCGAGTAGTATGGGACTTTAACCCTTTCACACTCGTGTATTAGATCCCGTAGATCTTTACTCATTAATAAAATAGTGAGAATTCATCACACAGTACAATTGTCATGAAATAAATAATTTCTTCATACTCTTATTTCTACTAATCATCATATACTCCCATATGAAAAATTAATTGCTTATTATCCAAATAATATTGTAAATGGGACTTATATTGTATTTTGACTAGTAATATCAAATTAGCTGAGCAAGGTTATTCACTCACCTTGATGTTTGTCCAAGTTTACCTTGTTCCACACTAGAATTTGTGTAGGAAAATTTCCTAGTAAAATATATTACAAGGAATCATAAGAAAGGAAACAAAATCACGAAAATACGTAAAATTTTTCTGACTGCTACAGTAACGGGTTGCTACAGTACGGTTTGCTACAGTACGGTTTGCTACAGTGTCAGTTCGCTACAGTGCCGGTTCGCTACAGTGCCGTTGACGGCCGACACTACAGTACTGCTACAGTAACCCCGAAGAAAATTTTTCAGATTTTGTTTCGAAATTTCTGGTCGCTACAGTAACTCGGTTTTTGCAGAAATTTCTAACAATTTCATCCTTTCCTTTCTTGTTTCAAAACCAGAATTTCAACTCTTTTAACCGATTATAACTCAAATATAACTTCTAAAACAACTGAGATTCATGAATTATCATCAAAATCTTCAAGAACAAAATCTCCTCTGATCTTCTACATAAACTGAAATTTAAGGAAAATAATCGGATTAAAGCTTACCTTTGATCCTTACAAAGCTTTTGAACCGAACAAATAATCGAACTTATGAAGATCAAGGAAAGGATTTGAGAAGAAACTGAAGAACTGAGAGAGAAATGCTTTCTGCCTTCCTTCGGCTGAGTGAAAAAAATGAGGGGTACTATTGAAACTTTATATTAAATATTTCTAATGGGTTATTGACATGGGTATCCATAACCCAACATCCAAACCCATCCAGTCAATTTACAATAAATGGACTAATTGACCATTCTGAAACCACTTTTCCATGAATTTCACCATTCTTAGAATATATCCCTCATTGTGCAAATATTTAGTCCAGTCATTTAACTCAATTTTCATAAATAATATTCAAAGAGAACAATTAAATATGAAAATTAAAAATGACCAAAATAAATAACTAAAGTAACGTTGTAGAATTCTAAAATACTCTTAAGCGAATTATATTCTGAAATTAACGGGTATTACACATCTGATCTTCAATCCTTTGCATCTTTACATCCCACGTCATCTATATCTGTTATGACTGCTGATGGCACTCCTATGCCTTTAGTGGGCACTGGGTCTATTTGCACTTCTTCTTTATCTCTTTCCAATGTTTACTACATTCCTAACCTTACGTTGAACCTTGTTTCTATTAGTCAGTTGTGTGATTCTGGCTTCTCAGTTTTCTTTTCCTCCACTTCTTGTTTTGTACAGGATCCACAATCCAGGAGGCTCATTGGGACCAGTCGTAGGCAGGGGGGACTTTATATTTTGGATGAGCTCAAAGTTTCAGATATTGCAGCTTCCAGTGTTGACCTGTCATAATTTAGTTTAGGTTCCTCATCTTCTAATTTTTACTTATGGCATTCTCGTCTCGGACATGTATCTTCTTCCCGCTTGAAATACTTAGCTTCTACCGGAGCTTTAGGAGAGTTGCAAACTCATGACATTTCTAATTGTTGTGGTTGTAAACTTGCTAAATTTTCTGCTTTACCTTTTTCCAAAAGTACTTCTGTTTCTGTTGCACCTTTTGACTTGGTTCATTCTAATGTTTGGGGTCCATCACCTCTTCCTACAAAAGGTGGATCTAGATATTATGTTTCTTTCATTGATGACTATACTCGTTATTGTTGGGTTTATCTTATGAAAAATCGTTCTGAATTTTTTAGTGTTTATCTTATGTTTCGTGCTTTTGTTAAAACTCAACATAATGCAGTTATTAAGTGTTTTCGATGTGATCTGGGAGGTGAATATACATCTAGTAAATTTTCTGAATTACTTGCCTTTGATAGAACTTTTCATCAAACTTCTTGTACTGACATTCCTCAGCAAAATGGCGTTGCTGAAAGGAAACATCGTCACATTGTTGAAATTGCTCGTTCCCTTCTTTTGTCTGCCTCAGTTCCCAGTGAGTTTTGGGGGGAAGCTATTCTTACTGCTGTCCATGTCATTAATAGAATTCCATCATCTGTTATTTCAGGTTTGTCCCTCTTTGAAAAACTATATGACGATGCTCCTGACTATTCAACTTTAAGAGTTTTTGGTTTTACTTGTTTTGTTCTTCTTCCTAGTGTACAGCGTAATAAATTGTCTTCTCGTTCAGCAATCTGTGTTTTTCTAGGATATGGTGATGGTCATAAAGGATATCGTTGTTATGATCCTGTCACTCAAAAACTTTATGTCTCACGTCATGTTGTGTTTCTTGAACGCATACCATTTTACTCCATTCCTTCTGATTCTCAGAGTCTTACAAAGTCTGATCTCACCCGTATTGATCATTTTCACACAGATACGGATACCACACCTCCTCATGTGACAGATCATCTAAATAATTCTGATATTGAGTTTTGTAGGGTTGACACTGGTAGTTCTGCTGATCTTGATGTTCCTCTTGTTGATACTTCCCCTCTCCCTACTACTTCTCAAGAACTCTCTGTGACTGTGGATCCTCCTTCTCGTTACCCTCAACGTGATCGTAAGTCCACTAAATTACCAGATTTTGTTTATTCCACTTACTCTACTTCTTTTGCTTCTTTTTTGACCTCTATTCACAATTTATCTGAGCCCTCTTCCTATCAAGAGGCTGTTCTTGACCCTCTTTGGCAGCAAGCTATGGCAGAGGAACTTTCTGCTTTGCAGAAGACAGATACTTGGGACATTGTTCCTCTTCCACCGGGAAAACGTGCAATTAGTTCTTGTTGGGTATATAAGATCAAAACTAAGTCTGATTGGTCAATTGAACGATACAAAGCTCGTTTAGTTGCTAAGGGTTTTTCCCAACAATATGGTATGGATTATGAAGAAACATTTGCTCCTGTTGCTAAAATGACTACTATCCGCACTCTTATTGCAGTTGCATCTGTTCATCAGTGGCATATCTCTCAAATGGATGTTAAAAATGCCTTCTTAAATGGTGATCTTCAAGAAGAAGTTTACATGGTGCCTCCACCAGGTGTCTCTCATAATCCTAGTGAAGTTTGTAAACTAAAGAAAGCTCTATACGGCCTCAAACAAGCTCCTCGAGCTTGGTTTGAAAAGTTTTCCATTGTGATTGCATCTCTTGGTTTTCATTCTAGTTCACATGACTCCGCCTTGTTTCTCAAAAGTACTTCCCATGGTCGTATCATACTCTCTTTATATGTTGATGATATGATTATTACTGGGGATGATATTGATGGGATTGCAGAGTTAAAATTGCAATTAGCTCGACAGTTTGAAATGAAAGATTTGGGCACTGTTCGATATTTTTTGGGGATTGAAGTGGCTTACTCTCCTAGAGGTTATCTTCTTTCCCAATCTAAGTACATCACTCTCATCCTTGAACAAGCTCGTCTCTCTGATACTCGAAAAACAGATACTCCTCTGGAGCTTAATGCCCGATATACCTCTTCTGATGGCGTTCCCTTATCAGATCCTACTCTGTATCGTACAATTGTTGGCAGTCTGGTATATCTTACTATCACTAGACCTGATATTGCTTATGCAGTTCATGTTGTTAGTCAATTTGTCACTTCTCCTACTTCAGTTCATTGGGCAGCTGTTCTTCGCATTCTTCGTTATCTTAGAGGCACTCAATTTCAGAGTCTTCTCTTTCCTACATCTTCTTCCTTAGAAATACGTGCCTACTCAGATGCTGATTGGGGTGGTGATTCCACCGATCGTAAGTCAACCACAGGGTTTTGCATTTTTCTAGGAGATTCTCTCATTTCTTGGAAGAGTAAGAAACAAGACATTGTCTCTCGATCTTCAACAGAAGCTGAATATCGTGCCATGGCATCCACCACTGCAGAAATAGTTTGGTTACGCTGGTTACTTGCCGATATGGGTGTCTCTTTCTCTGGCCCAACCCCTATGTATTGTGATAACATGAGTGCTATACAAATTGCCCGCAACTCAGTTTTCCATGAACGCACCAAGCATATTGAGATTGATTGTCATTTTACTCGACATCACTTTGGACATGGCACCATCACTTTACCCTATGTCTCATCCTCCATGCAAATTGCTGACTTGTTCACAAAATCGCATTCCACTCAACGTTTTCATTTCTTGACTAGCAAATTCTCGATGATTTCTACTGATGCATCATGAGTTTGAGGGGGGATGTTAGTAAATAATATTTATTACACTTAAGGGTAGTTTAGTCTTTTAATCTTATTTGTATATATTTACCATTTTCCCTTGTAACATTATGTAATTGCAACCCTAGCATTCTAAGAATCCTCTCCTCTCCTTCTCCATTCTCTTTGCATTGCAATCTTCACAATTCGAACTACCTCATGAATCAAACCCCCTTAAAGTGATAGCTCAGAAAACAAAATAGTGAAGAATAGTATGTAATGTGAACTCAAACGGCCGGCAAACAGAGGGAAGAATAAAATAAACAAGATTACAGTATGGGGTAAGAGATCAATCCTCGAAGAACCACAACGTAAAGCATAAGAGAAGGAGAAGGAAAAGAATCTCCCATGGAAGAACAGTAAAGCTTATGCAATTCAGGTACCAAGTAACTCACCTGCAAAACCTTTGCTACTCCATTCCAACAATCATGCACCGCCGGCGACAAACAACTTCAAGTCTCCAACTATTTTAATTTTTTCATCAGTTTAATTTATTTTTTACATTTCATCTATCACCCCATGGTGGTCAGATCTCTATGAACACAATGTTGTCTGTGGGTTCTCTCTCACCCTCTCTCCTGCTCGCTTTTGCATTTTATGGGGCAGCTTGGTGTCGTCCTGAACGTTAGAGGACTGACAATGAGGAAAGAAAGCAATAAAGTAGGCGGAAATATATAACTATCAAGCACAAAACATGCCAAGTAATTGTAAAAGCTGAAATTGTAATTAAATTTGATAATTACTTAATTACCATTTTCTTGGTCATTATAAATATGATATTTCCTTAATCAGATACCGGTATTCAAGTCATACTTGCTTTCAGAAGGTATGTATTTTTTTTGGGTACTTGTAAATACTAAAAAAGTAAGAATTTAGTATTATTGTAATTTAAAATTTTAATCAATAAATTCTTTTATTTAGAATTTAGAATTTAACTTATATGTACAAGTAAATTACATAATTATATTTTTAAAAATGTAAAGTAAATAAAAGATGACTAATTCAAAATGTTGATTGTTATCATCGAATGAACATGAATCTATTGTTTGTCTTCTAACATGAATTGCGTTGGAATTCAGATTAATAATCTAATTAGGACATACACGTGATGTAGAAACATAGAATGGCATTTATTATTTTTCTTTTTTCGAAGGTTATTTTGCGTTGGAATTCTGGAATTTATTCTTATATTTAGCGGTATAAAAGGAAAGATTGTGGGATTGAGATACCAAAATTATGAAATACGTATCCGTCTTTTGGGTAGACTTAATTGAAATAAATATCGTAATTTGCGACTAATGGGGCTTGATTGATTCAGTAAAAAGCCATACTACTACTGTGCGGCGATAACGGAAGAGTAAAAGTAGTCCCGCATAATGTATTTATCAAAATAGCAAAATATGTATATTAGCAATGTTTTGAAAAAATTAGACCTGAATTTATAAAAATATCAGTTCAAAATTTAATAATTTAATTGTGGTTGAATTAGTCTATTAAAAAAATATTTAAAAAAATATAATTAAAAATTAAAATATATAATTAATTTTATATTAAGATAATAAAAATTAATTTTTATTTTTAATATTTTATATATTTATATTGAAATCTCAAAAAAAAAAGTGAAAAGACTTATGCTGCACCACCCACCGTTCCCAATGCCAATAGGATTCAAAATACCTACTCCCCTACTTCACTTTTTTATTTTGTTTTTCAATACGTCTTTCTTTCACATTAGTCATTCCTTCATAGTTCATATTATTCTTTCTTTCTTATTTCGGATTCATCTTTCCCGTTTCATCTTCTGCAATGTTTTTTCTTTTGTCTTCTTCTCCGAATCTCCAAAACTCATTCGTCTTTCTCGACGACCTAAACCCAAAAAGCAGCAGCGAACTTTGAAACAATTACAGCGGAGGTAGGCTCAGTGGTGACCCAAACCCAACAAGCAGAGGCGATGTCAATGGCAGCAGCACTAGCGGCGACGTCAATGGACTTTGGGTCTTTTGACTTTTTCCTTTTGGCTCTCGACTTCTCGCTGATGACACTATACAAGATCCTTTTTTTCCCCCTTAAACAGCTTCTAAATGACGCCATTTTGGTGTTTGGAGGGCAGAAAAAATAAATCAAGAGTCGACCATCCGCCCGCTTCACTCGGTTTAGTAGGCATCAATGTCGTGTATTATGTAAGGCAGCTAAGGCACTTGCCTCAGGCCTCAAGTGATGCATTAGGCGCCTTAACAACAGTTCTTCTTTAATGCCCTAATGCCAAACAATTGTGGAGGAATTACTATTAGTTTCTAGTTTAATGTTAATTGGCTATAATTGACAATTAATTTATGCTTTAATGCCCATTGGATCTAATTGGCATTATCCAACGATTTGACTTAGAAAAAGTACATATAGGTAATAGCCTAATAGGAATTATCACCCATGACGCCAATAGAAAAAAAGCTTATATATAATAAGAATTATAAGTAAAAATCCATCTCATTAAGCTATAATGCAAGTTCTACTACTTTTACAATTCACAAAATTTTTTTCTTCCATCAACATCAACTACACCTCTTCTTCCTCATCTTTTTTTTTCCTTCATTTTTTGATTGAATTCTTAAGAGAGAAAGACAGATAATTGACCTGAAATTGTTGCAGTATAATACATAATATTACCGTGCAATTCTTTGTCTCCAAGTTTTATCATTCCATCACTTTTTCTATTTACGTTGTACAATATATTTTATTTATATATTTTATTATTTATTATTTTATTTTTTATAATTTGTAGCAATAGAAAATGTCAAATAGAAAGTAGAGTCTGGTTTTGAAAAATTAAAAAAAAATTGAAAATTTAATTAAATCTCAATGTAGTGCTCTTGATAAATTTGTTACTATTCATAAAAAGATACTACAAGTTCATTGATGAAAATATGATTGAACAATCACCTAAAGAAATAGATGATGTTAAAAACACTAATAATCTTAATTCAAATCAAGAACTAGAAAGTGAAAAAAATTTAAATAAAGATAATTTATTAAAAATAGATGTTGAGCTTAATTTCAATCAACAAGAAGAAATTGATAAAAATTTAAATGAAGATAATTTATTAGAAATAGATGTTGAGCTTAATTCCAATCAAGAACAAGAAAGTGATAAAAAATTAAATAAAGATAATTTATTAGAAATAGATATTGAGTTTAATAATACATCGAGTGAACTTTCTAAAAATATTTATGATCTAGGAAAATGGAAAAATATTGATGAAAATTTAGAGATTTAATGGTAGTAAAATGTCCAATTAGACATAACAATTTGCAGTTTCCAAGAGATGAAAATAATAGACATTTTTCTTCATTTTTTTACCAACGAATATTGCCAAATGGAGAAAAATATGATAGAAAATGACTAGTTTATTCAAGAGATTTAGATAAAATGTATTGTTTTTGTTGTAAGTTATTTGTTCAAAAAAAGTATTAGTAAGCTAGTAAATGAAGGGATTGGAGATTGGAAAAATATTGGTTCCAAGCTCAAAAGTCATGAAACAAGTCACGAACATATCACTAATATGGCCAAATGGATTGAACTTGAAAAAAGATTGAAAGTTAAAAAGACAATTGATAAAAATTTACAAGAGCAAATTAATAAAGAAAAGGAACATTGGGAAAAGATTTTACTTAGAATTATAGCTATTGTCAAATATCTTTCTAAAAATAATGTTGCTTTTCGTGGAACAAATGAGAAGATATACGAAAAAAACAATGGCAACTTTTTGAGTTTGATTGAGATACTTGCAGAATTTGATCCAGTTATGCAATAACATATTAGGCGCATAAAAAATAGTGAAATTTGTGCTTAATTACTTGAGTAATACTATACAAAATGAACTTATAGAATTATTAGCTTTTAAAATAAAAAATATAACAATAAAGAAAATAAAAGATGCAAAATATTATTCTGTCATTCTTGTTTGTACTCCTGATGCAAATCATCAAAAACAAATGACTCTTATTTTGAGATGTGTTAATACTTTGAATTCTCCAATAAAAATAGAGGAGTAGTTTTTGGAATTTTTAAAAGTTAATGACACATCGAGAAAAGGTCTTTTTAATGAACTTATTAATGTATTAAAAAATATGAGAGCTTGATATTGATAATATAAGGAGACAGGGTTATGATAATGGATCTAATATGAAAGGTAAAAATCAAGGACTGCAAAAAAAAGATTGTTGGACATAAATCCTGGAGCATTTTATATGTCATGCGGATGTCATAATTTGAATTTGGTTTTATGTGAAATGGCTAATTCATCCGCTAGAGCTATTTCTTTTTTTTTTTTCGGGAGTTCTACAACGTATTTATTCTTTATTTGCTTCATCCACCAAGTATGGAAAATTTTGAAAGATAATGTATGTATTTCTGTTAAGTCATTGTCTCAAACTCAATGAGGAAGTAGAATTGAAAGTGTTAAAGCGATAAAGTTTCAAGCACCAAAGATAAGAGATGCTTTGATTGAATTATCAAAACATTGTGAAGATCATAAATTAAAAAGTGAAGCCATGTGTTTAGCAACTTATGAGATTGAGAATTTTGAATTTTTATTAGGAATGAATATTTGGTATGATATTTTGTTTGCTATTAATTCTGTTAGTAATATTTTACAATCTAAAGATATGCATATAAATGTTGCTATCGATCATTTAAAAGGTCTTATTACTTATTTGAAAAGTTATAGGGAAAATGGTTTTGCATTAGCCTTGGACTCCACAAAAAAGTTGGCTATTGAAATGGACATAAAACCTAAAACCTAAATTTCATGAAAAGCTTATAATCCATAGAAAAAAAAACATTTTGATGAAAGTGTTAATGATGAGATCACACATTTAGCTGAAGATTCTTTTCATATTGAATATTTTCTATACACATTAGATCAATCTATTTCTTCTATTGAAACTTGATTTGAACAATTTTTACACTATGAAACCATTTTTGGTTTTTTATTTGAATCCAAAAATTTTAAAACTTTAGATGAGGATGAATTACAAAAAAATTGTATTAACCTTGAAAATTTTTTAAAATTTAGTGAACATTCTGATATTGATGTTTTGATTTATTTTTAGAATTAAAAGTTTCGAGAAAAGTATTAACAAAGGAAATTAATACTCCAATAGAAATGTTAAGTTGTATCAAAAGATTAGATTCTTTTCCAAATATATGCATTGCTTATAGAATATTATTAACAATACTTGTAACAGTTGCTACTACTAAAAGAAGTTTTTTAAAATTAAAATTGGTTAAATCTTATATTAGATCAACAATGTTATAAGATAGATTGAATGGGTTAGCCATATTATCTATTGAGAATGAAATGCTAGAATTACTGGATTATAAAACTTTGATAAATGATTCGCAGCTAAAAATGTCAAAAAAAATAATATAAAGATTAATTATTTATATTATATTAATTTTTTCTAATAATTTTGCCTTAGGCCCCGAATTCTCTAAGCACGGCCTTGGTGGGCATAACAGTTATTTTAGTGAACCAAATCGGACCCCCACTGATCAACTGTTAGACTAGCTAGTCCAGTTTGGTTCTGTAATCTTTGTATTACTGACTAAAATGAATAAAGGTTGAAAAACAAGAACAAATATGGCATTTCTCTGGGATTTGTTCGGGTTACAAGCATCTTTATGTTTTCTCATATAGCATAATTTCTTATATCTTTATCATTGTTTTTTTAATTAAAACATAACAAGTATATAATTTTTCAATAAAATATGACAAGTATATGTTTTCAAAGAAAAACGTTATATTTTTTCACAATTCAACATTAGATGCATTGTTCCTTAAGATATTTTTTACATATGTTTTATTTTTAGCAAAAAACTTAATAGCAAATAACTAAATAATTTTATAGCAAGTGTGTGATAATAAACATAGGGAATTCAAAAACTAACACATGAGTCCTGCACAGCAAGTGAACTAGTCATATTAAGTAAAATAGAGTAAATAGAGTGTCCATCTCATGAGAGTTATGCTCTATTAAGTATGTGTTAACTATAGGTTATACTAATTGATTTTAAAAGTTGATTTAGAACCCATGAGATCCCTTATTCTTCGTCAACAAAATGAAAAACTAAAAAAAAATCAATGATAACTTTTGGGGTTTTTGATTTGAAAACTAAAAAATAAATATGAAAGTTATATAAGTTGAAATTGTCAAGGTTTGATTTCACTACTTTTATTTTGAATTATGATTTTCATTCAATTTTTCTGTAGTTTTTAAATTCTAATATTTATAGATTGGAATTCCTTAATTATCTAACTTATATTCTTAGGCTATTTAGACACCTTTTCTACTTGAGTTAATTAGTTAATTCCTTAGTCATAACTCATAATTAATGTTCAAGTGAAAAGTCATTATCAATTAAATCCCTTTTAGTGATCCTATAGCCAATTATACTATTCTTAAATATAATTTGACCTATAGTGATTGAATCAATAAGACTTTTATTTATTTATGAATCTTTTGATCCTATAAATAAATTCTAAATTCAATTTTACAAGTGGCCAATTTGTAAAAAGCATTAAGAACATATTTAATCATATAAATAATAGAAACAAAGAAGAAGAAGAAGAAAAGAACTATTTTAAAAAAGAAATTGCATTTTTTTTTATTAATTAACAATGTATGTTAACTTTTCTAAATTTTTTACACATATTTTTAATAAAAAAATTACAAGTTTAAAATACTTAAAATTATTTTATATAATTAAGTGTGGTCAATCAAAAAATTATATTTAACAAATTACAAATTTCTGAACCCATCATTTATCAAGTGAATGTCTAGTCAACTATCAAAATGTCTGCCGGCAAGTTTAATGACATGCGTAGATAATATTATCGAGAATTCCAACTCTACAAAAATATTCATTACATTCTTTTGAAATTGAAAAAATATACTATCAATATTATTTATATTACTGAATAATATTTTTAAATTTAAGTTTTAATTTATTTATCAGTTAAATTTAAACTATGTATTTTTTGAAAATTAAACTTAATTCTATCACAAAATATAAATAACAACATAAATATTAAAACGAGCTCTTTTTGAACTCATAAATTTTTATTATGTTATACATCCACTTTAAAATAATTTGATAATGAAAATTTAAGTTCCGATAAATTTAAAATTTTTATGTCACCATCCTAAATAGTTATGGATAATGAGATTTTTTTAATTTTAATTTTTCAAAAATTATATAAAATAATTTTTCACAATCATGTAAATTAATCCCTTGATCTAGCTTTTTTTGTTTTTTAAAGTTTCTCACATGTTTCCTTCATTAAAGATTATCTTGCTTGAGACACCTTTCTTGGTCAAGATTCAAATTTGTATTCACTATCTTGTAAAATATTAGTCTCTTTTATTATAGCCAACCTCCTTTGGTCTTGGACCTAGCTTTGAACAACTATCTTCACATAAAAATTTTCTTATTTAATAGTAGAGATTGAAAAAAATCAGTTTAAAGAGAATTTTACATCTTAGTAATCATATTAAATAATTTTTTTAAAAGTATTTTCAACTACTAGTATTTCTACCTAAAGATAGGAGTGTTGGGAAGGGAAGAATCAAGAATGGTAAGGATGGTGATGGGTCCTCCAGATCTAAGATGGGTACAAACTTAAGGTAACTAAATGTCGTTGCTTTATGAATACGTAAATAGGGAGCGTTATGTTATGTTTGGAGGCAGATGGTGTAGAATGGGATAGAGATAGGAGATGATGCCAAAAGCCGAAAGTTCATACATCAAATCCTATGATGGTTATGATAGGAAATGGCTGATTTTTTTTACGATGATATACCAATTTTCAAATTAAATTCTTCAACTAACTCATTTTAAAATTAAATTATGGATCTAACTCATTTTTATTGTAGCAATTAAAACACATTTATGATGGACGAGTTATGGAAACATAAAGCACACATAAAAAGTACGTATTTATGTGCACTTACATGCATTTAAGGCGCACTTATGAGGTGTGTCTTGTGTGTAAAATTTTGCACACAAGTCGCACCATTGAAGTGCACCTTATGTGCAAACTCACCATTTAAAATAATTTTTTTGTCCTACCATAATTATTTTAATCAGTGTTATCAAATTCGGCATGACCATTGACCTACACAAGCCTTCTTGTCATCACACTGGCCCAACGGGATCGACCAGGGACCCGATGACATGACCTGCACTGGATCCGGCCTTGGGTCACCAGGTCGACTTGTCTAGCTGATATAGGTCTGATAACACTAGTTTTAAGACTTTAAAGTATGAAATTTGCAAATATATTATTTATTTTATTTGTTTTTCAATTTATTTGTGATATATAATTTTTTAATTTATTTATCAGGTCAACAATTGATCTGATGACCCTGCGGTTGAACTAGTGACCCAATGACATGAAAGTTTATCTGGGTCGTTTCCAATATGGTCTAATAGCACGACACGACCATGAATAATTAAAATACAAATATTCATAAATAATAATTTTAAAATATTTGATTGTTATTTTTTTATGGCCAAGTTGTTTGCAACTTGATCCAATAGCACGACCCAGAGCGAACTCGGACATGGCCCAAGTTCACCGAGTCCCTGGTCGACCCTTTTGAGTCGGTGTAGTGACACGAAAGCCTATCCGTGTCATCAAGCCGAGTATGATAATATTGATTCAAATAATTATGGTGGGGTAAAAAAATTATTTTAAATGGTAAGAAATTTTGCACATAAGGTGCACTTCAGAGGTGCAACTTGTGTGCAAAATTTTGTACACAAGGCACATCTCAGAAGTGCACCTTAAGTGCAGGTAAGTGCATATAAACACGCACCTCCTACGTGTGTTTTATGTTTCTATAATTCGCCCATCAGAAATGAGTTTTAATTGTTACAGTAAAAATGGTTTAGGTCCGTAATTTAATTTGAAAGTGGGTTAATTGAAGTTTAATTTGAAAACTGGTGTACGGCCTCAAAAAATATTTTTTTGAAAAAAATTTACAATTATCATTTTATGTTTATTATTGCACTTATAATTATTATTAGATCAGTTTATATTTGTAAAATTTGTATTTAAAAAAATAAAAAATATATTAAATAAATAAAAACCGTTAGATTAAACTGATTCAATAACTTCCAAATGCAAACCATTCCTGGTGATGATATCATGTTGGTGGGTTAAAGTATGAGCATAAGATTTTTTTAATGTTGAGTCCCACATTTTAAAATAAATTATCAACATGTCCTTTTTATTTTTAAATTATTGATCTAGGCCATATTTACTGTGGCTTAAACGTGTGTCGAGCATCTTAGGGCCGACACAGTGTCGGCCATGACAGGGTCAACCCCATGGGCTGTCACCACTTAGCAGTCTTTTCTGGCTGCTCGACACCCCCTCCTTTTTTCTCTTCTTCGTTTTCCCTCTTCTTCTTCGCATGCTCAGCTCCAATTTTATTTACAACATCCCCTTTCTCTCTTCTCTCATTTCCTCCCATCTCCCTTTCCATTTTCAGTATATGGTCCTCCACTGAAGCTTTTATCCTTTGGCAACTAGTGTGGTAGTCCCTTTTTTTCTTATTTGTTTTATTTATGTGGTAAGTTATTTTATTTTTCAGTAATTTTTTTTGAAATAATGATATATTATTTATTAATTTATTTAATCTATTTGTAATTTTATTTTTGTTGCATTAGGTAAAAAAGTTACAATTTCATCATTGAGGTATGTAATAATTTTATCTTTTTTTTACTAGTTATTTATTTTAAATAATATTTTCAGAATATAGTAACATTTTGTTTATTGCAATATATAGATTTTTTTAATTAATCTAGAAATTTGTAAATGTGTTTGATTTAATTGATTTCTAATTTTTATGTGTTTTTGTTTATAGTTATTAACTTTAAATAAATATTCTTTTAATAATTAATTTAGTTGATTTGTAGTTGTTGTTATTTCTTTTTTAGGTTATGACTTTGGAATATATTTTTTTAAAATAATTATGTTAAATATTGGAAATATTTATTTTCATTATAATTACATTATTTTTTATTATTGTTATACTTAAGTAAAATTTTAGATGTTTTTAATTTAGCGAATTTGTAATTTTAGTTTTATGTACTCTTTAAATGGTTGTATAAATTTTAATAATGGTTTTTAGATATGGAAATTATATGTGTTATTAATTTTAAATATTTATATTTACATGATTTACAGTTTTTATTTCTTTTTTTTTTAGTTTAAATGTCTTTGGAGATGAAATATTAATTTTAAATATTTATATTCCTTATAATTGTAGTTGTTTATTATTTTATTTAATTTGCTTTTATTTTATTTTTGCTATATTAGGGAATTTGTAACTTTAGTTGTATGCACTCTTTACATGGTTGTATAAATTTTAATAATGGAGTTTACATATGATTTAATTTTTTTTTAATTTAGGGTTTTTACATATGTAATTAATTGTTGTAAATTATTTTCATAATAATTAGGTGTTGTAACTAATTATTTTTGGAATAATTATGTTAATTTTACTTTAGTAAATATGTAATTTCAGTTTTCAGAAACTTGTAACTTGAGGATATAACACGGAGCAAAACCTTTTTTTCTTTTTAAATAATTATCTTAGTAATAATCAATTACGTGATTTATGTTATTTTTTATTTATCTTTGCCTTTTACATGGTTGTTTAAAACTTTATGTTAATTTTGACATTTTATATTGATATTTATATGTTATTTTATATTGATTTTATATGTTATTATCATGAATTTTAAATTGTAGTAATTAAAATGGCACAAAACACTAGAAGCTTTGTCCCAAAACCAAGCCATGAGGATATATCAGTCTTGTACTTACAAGACAAACACAGTTCAAAAGTTGTGTGGATGGGAGAGGTAATTGTGCATGAAATTGATTAGTTAATTTAGTTTCTAATACTACAATAATATTAACTCAATTAACATTATGGTAACAGGCCAGCCGCGTATTTAATAAAGTACGACGATGTTATGTCCAAGTACAGACTTGCCTCTGGCTCTTGTTCCCTACTTCCAACAGGTTAGATTTTACGGAGCCTCACGCATGGGGAATTTTGAAGTGGACCATGCATTGATCTTCGCACTGGTTGAGCATTGGAGGCCTGAGACTCACATGTTTCATATGCCAATTGGTGAGTGTACCATCACCCTGGAGGACGTGGCTATTCAGACTGGCCTACCAGTTGACGGCTTGCCTGTGATTGGGAGATCCAATGACAATTGGATCCAGTAGTATCAACAACTGCTCAAGGTCACTTCTCCTAAGGAAGTCACAAAAGGAGGACACATATCTCTTCCTTGGCTTCGTACTCAATTTAGTGACATCCCCCCATATGTCACATAAGAGCAGTTACAGTAGCATGCTCGTGCATTTATCTTGAAATTAATAGGGGGTTATTGGGGCTATATTTGTTTGCATCAAATATGAGGATGGAGCACAGTAATTGATAGGCTCAGCTTGCTGAACATTAGCATCTTCGCCCATTAAATCATATATGCTTGCTCTAAACTCTAGTTGGTGAGGCAACAGAATGTCTGTGTCATCCTCAACATCCTAGATATCATCGACATCTGTGTCATTCATAATATCACATGGTGGGTCAAGTGGTGGAATGTCTGTGTCATCGTCTGTGGGATGAATTTACAGACATGAAGGAGAATATGAGATTGACAAATGATATTGAGTAGAAGGTCCAACATCCTCATTCCATGTGGCCTGCTCATTTAAATCTTGAATTCAGAATTGAATTGGACTTTTGATTTACTTTCTGCATAAATTTTCATGGTTTTCAAGATCCCAATACACTGTAGGTGGCAATCAATCATCACTCCTACATCATCATCATCGTCTAATTAGAACTCCCCAAACATAAGCGACTCCATCTGTTGAGGATATCTATGTACCAACCGCGATATTTTCTCATACTGTCTCATCCTTAACTTTTGATGGATCAATTGCCTTAAAAGATCTAAAGAAATGTTGTATCTGATTTTCATCACCACCAAATTATCAAATTCAAAGGATATATCGTTAGACCCACCTCTTGATATAGTCCAATTCGAGTAAACACATACCATGAGTGCCCCACTTTGACTCATCTTTTTTTTTTTTAGAAAAAAGGTGATTAGCACACCACATCACAAATTTTATAATAATGAATTTTTAAATCATAGTAAATTAATATGTAACTAAGAAAATAAAACTATACAAATTATAAATTGCTTGTTCACAACTATATTCAAATGTAATAAATATATCTATAATTAGCATCCTTGATACAAATACTTATTCTGTAATGACCAAAAAAAAATTACATTTATGATATCACTATTAATGAAAGGAAAAAATAAGAAAGATAAAATTATGGTATAATTAACAAAAAAATTATCATTAAGAAAATTGTAATAATTAACATAAAAATTATATGAACAAATCAGAAATAATAGATTAAGACAAATGACTATATCATATATAATTGTAACACCTAATTTTGTCTATGATATTATAATTTCTTTTTTTCTTTTTGTAAAAAAATAAAAAAATAAAAATACTTAAAACAAAAAGGCAAAAAAAAAAATAATAATAACAAAAAGAAAATATTAAAAAAATGATAAAATAATAAAAGTCCAAAATGTCACATGTTTTTTTTATCACACACACATGGTGGTATCCTTCCTTCACATGCATGGTTAGGAATCCCTAGCCAAGGTACTTCAATTATGTCCCTCCTTTCCTTTTTTTTTCAAATGGCAATCACACTACTAGTCAAGAAAAGAACATGAGGACAAGGTAAGAGTTACATGACTTGGAAGTTTTTTTCCACTAACATAATCATTTTGCACCCCCATCTCCCACTATAAATAAAGGAATTTCTTCTTCCCTTGGGGAGGAGGAAAAAGAGAGAAAAAAAAAAAGGGAGGAGAAGAGAGAAGAAAGGGGAGAAAAGAAAGGGCAAAAAAAAAATACATGCTCTATTTTCTATGTAGAAATTGAGAAAGATTTGCTTTCTTTTGGAGTATTGTGGAAGAAGAAGGTCAGTTATAAATTATTCACAAACACTCTGGGCATTGGAGGAACAAATGTGGTGATTGAAAGAGTGAAGTTCAGCTGCGAACAAGCTCAAAACTGAGAGGAGTGCAGTAAATCCAAAAAAGGCAACTGTGAAGGTAAGTTGATTTCTCTCATGCATTTATTTTATTTTATTTTTGTTTTGTGTTTTTTTTTGTAGAGTTAGTTTTGCATGCCATAATTTAAACTTTGGAACTTAAAAGAAGATCAAAATACAAAAAAAAAATCAGAAAAATCATGGAAAAAAGCAAAGTGACACAATGGACCGTGAAAACGTGGAAATTCCCAAAAACTTGGTTTTAATTCATTTTTTCCCGTGCTATGGACTGGAATGGACCTATAATGACCCAAAAACATCCTAGAAGAATTCTGGACAGATTTGGAAAGAAAAATTGAGACTTGGACATGATTCATGCAAAACAGAGACCAAACTGAAAAAATTCAAAAGTTTGCAGGGGTTAATTTAATTCAAAATTAAAACATTTTCTGGACTGAGGGACCTATATGAAGGCAACTATGATATCAGATCAAGCAAAAGAATAAAGGAAAAATTTCGCATAGGGACCCAAATGAAAAGACAGAAAAATATGCATATACTAGCATGCATATTTCTTTCCTTTTATTTATTTATTTTATTTTTTTTTTTGCACTTTACATAAATACATATAGGTGTGCGTTATATATATATATATATATATATATATAAAATGTGCGTACATGAGTTTATATATATATATATATATATATGTATATGTGTACATACAGGTTTAATTTGTTGTGCATGTTTTATGTAAATATGTATGCTAGTGTATGTATATGTGTTTTTTCATGCATATTATTTCTTTTATTTTTATGTATCTTACATGAATATATATATATATATATATGTAATTGTATTTGTGTAGATTTTATCTGTCCTCAAAATCAGAAATCCAAAAATATTTTCCTTTAACTTTGTTTTCAAATATATAAAAAATTTTATTACTAAAATTATTATTTCCCTTGTTTTCATCCTCAAGATTAATTCAAAATTTCCAAAAAAAAAAATGTTTCCTTTGTTTTCATTTCCATTCAAAAAGTCTTAAAAAAAAAAAGAAATGTTTCTTTGTTCCATTTACAAGATAAATTCCAAAACTCAAAAAAATATTTTTCCTTTAAATTTTATTCACGAGATTTTTTCTAAAAAAAAAAACAACAAATTTTTTTTATATAATTTCATAAAATAATTTCACAAGATTAAAAACATTTTCTTTCAAATGATTTCATAATAATTTCAAACATGCAAGAAAAGTACTTCCTTTATTTTCATTCTCAAGACAATTTCAAAAATCCAAAAAATATGCTTTCATTGAATTATTCTTTCAAACTCTCAAAAAAAAATTTAAAATTCAAATCCAAAAATACTCATTTCGATTTCTTTCTAGATATCTCCAAAAAGAAAAATCCAAAGAATCAAAAGTCTTTAAAAAATGGGAAGAACCAAAGATCAAGATAATTTGTTATCATAAATTCAAACACAATCACAACTATTCAATCTCGTTTGATTTATGGAAATAATTAATTTTGAACCTCTTTAGTTCTTCCCGCAAAAAAAATTTAGTCTTTCCCCTGGCCCTTGCGCCATTTCAGATGACGAACTACGTGGACTTTGATCCCGATCGATGGGTACGTAGGACCTAGGCTTTGCCTAGCCAAGTCCACCCTTGTACATATCCATTTGTTTTGATGCTTTTCTTTATTATGTTCTTATATGACCAAGGAGGATAATTTCAGGCAAATACGAAATAATTGCTCACTTTCTAAATCAGACGTATAGGGTGCCTAACACCTTTCCTATACGGTTCAATTTCCGAACTCACTTTCTTCAAAATGCAGACCATCAAACTCAAAGGTTTTTCCAAGTTTTTCCCAACAAATTAAACTTTGGTGGCGGCTCCTAATAAAATTGGTTTTCAATTTTGAAAGTCGATTTTAAGTATTCTTTTTTTAAAAAAGGAACGCCAGCCGGTCACATTTCAGGTGTGACAGTTTGGCGACTCCGCTGGGGACTTTTGAGAGTTGATATTGATTTTCTAAGTGTGCAACAAAATTTTATATTTGCCTTAGTTACCATTTTGTTTCTTTATTTATTTTAGTTTCATTATCTATTTATTTATTGATCTTCGTCATTATACTTTTGTACATATTCACTTGTATATATATGGTTTATTTTCCCCTCTTGGTAGATTGGTTAATCCTTTCACACATTATGCATCAATACATCCCTTGCACACACTAGCCCTACACCCGGGCTGAGCGCAACCATAGGATAGAAGGAAGTCTAGTGATGTCGCAGAGGGTCTATCCCTTGCGGTGATCACGAAAGCTTCCGCTTAGACTGATCTCTTTTGTCAATACGGGATTCATAGAGAGTATAACTCTTGTGTTTTCAATATTGCCAATCGGAGATCCCCATGAGTTTCGACTATGGGGGCAGTCTAGGGACCTTTATATCCATAGGTTTGTAAATCCACCCTAAAACCTATGCACTTAGTTGGCCTAGAAGAACAAAGATCCTTAAGCAAGTCATATGGGAAACAGCTTTGGTCATTTCTTAACTTTTTTTTTCTTCTTTCTACTTTCCATTTTGATTTTTTTTTTAGAAAAGGAAAAATGATTTGTATTCTTAATTCCATTCTTCTCCACTCCAAATGAAAGAAAACCCTTCTGCTTCCTAAACATCATTATAATTCCTTTGTCTTTTCAGTTAATTGGTGAAGCACGAGTAAAAAAAAAAAACAAAACCACACAAAAAATAAAAATGGCTTTTTCCGACAATCGTTCATCCCGAAAACTCATGAAAGAAATGAAGGCCCACCAAGAGCGAGACGGTGATGCATTATTTAAAGGCTATCAGAGCTCATTGCCAGTGGAAATCAAAGTGACAGTTAAAGTCAATTGTCTTCAAGAGCTCATATTCCATCACGAGTTAATGTCTCCAACCGAAAGAGATTCATTGTCAAAGAAATTTGGAAGGATTGCGGATCTACTGTATGTGAAGCCTCAAGAGATGGCAATTTTAGTGATGATGAATTATTGGGATCCATCATTGCGAGTTTTCACATTTGAAGATATGGACACAACCCCCACAATAGAAGAATATGGACTTATGCTTGATATGCATTTAAACGACCACCAGCCAATCTACATACCAGGACGTGTCAATTCATCCTTTTGGGGTGTCGTATGTTCAGGTAGAGAAGTCAATGGTAAAAAGAGGAGAGACTATTGGATGGGAATTGAGCTACATCTTAAGAATTCTGAATGAGTCCAAAATGCGTCATAACAGAAAGGCATACGTTAATCTGTTTTCTCTAGCAATGTATGGGTCCGTACTTTTCCCTTCAGCAATGGGGATAGTGGACCAGAAAGCAATTGATGTATTCTTATCAGTACTACACAATGGAGTAAACCCCATCCCAGCAATTTTGGCAGACACATTCCTATCTTTAAGTCATAGTCGAAGAAGTGGAAAGGGAAATCTTCGGTGTTGCATACACATGTTGTATGTTTGGATGTGTAATCATGTCTTTGGGAAAAAGTACGGAGTTTATGGACCAATACCAAAGCCTGTAGAAAGATTCTTACGTGCTCCTATTGATCAAAAGAATAAACAAGAGTGGGTTAGAGTCTTTCGATCTATAAATTCATCGTCTTATACATGGAGCTTATCTGGGACGGCAACAAGAGGTGTCTTATTATGGTGTAGTAATTTTCAATGTGTGCCGTTGATAGGGTCCAGAGGTTGTATAGCATACAACCCAGCCATGGTTCTAAGACAATATGGTCGGATGCAACACATCCCTAGGACACGAGGTTTAAAAGAAGTTGAATTTGAATATCAAGATTCTTATAGCAAAGAATTATGGGAACAAATTCGAGTTGCGTGGGAAAACATAGAAATGAAAAGTTGTGAAGAAGTAGGGCCATTCGGAAGATGGACTACTCCTGAATACCCGCAATGGTTTAAAGAAAGGGGGAAAGATATGGTAATAACTCGAATGATCAATGCGGATCAACCACCAAGCATTACAACAGACCCTCGAGACTACACCGAAGAAGACAAGATGCGCAGCAAGCTCGACCATGCAAAAGTAACCGAAGAACTAAAGAAGATAGCTGGTGAGAAAAGGAAGAAAGAAGAAGAGTGTGAGTTGTTGATAAAGAAGATCCAAAAAATAGAAGAGGAAAGGGAAGCGCTTTGTGCTAACCTCATTCGTACTTCACAAGCCAAAATTGACATTTTAACGTCTGAGGTACGCCAATTGTCTGGGGCCATAGATGAACAACAAGGTCATATCGATATGTATCAGCAGAAAATAACATACCTTGAAGAGGATGCACAACGCTTGAGGGCAGAAAAGAGTCAAGCTTTAGACGAAGTTGCAGAAAGAGACGAGACAATTGCAAGGCTAGAGAGTAAGAATAGTCGCTTAGAATCCGAGGCAAGGCGAATCAATCACCTGAGGTCCAATATAGAGCATATCATACAACAACATAAAAGGGCAATAGACAAAAATGAGGAATTAATAAATGAGGCTGAATTAAATATGACAAAATTGGCTACACGAGTGAAGGCAATTGAAGATCAAACTACGCCGTTTAGGCTCCCGGAAAGAGAGTTGATAGAATTGTACAATGAAACAAAGGAACTCTTAGGGATGTGGAGTTGTAATTGAATAATAATGTAGTCTATGAGGCAAATGTCGATGTATTTCGAATTTGAATTAATTGTTCTCTTAAATAGAATGTCGGTGTCATCCGAATTTTATAAATATGCTTTTTCGTCTGGTTGGTATCGTTTGAATTCGCTTGAATACTCTTGTTCATCAAGAAATGTTGGTGTTATCCAAATTTCATTCAACTATATAAAACCATCAACAATCTCATCACAATTCGACAGAAGTCACAAACCTTCATGAGTTTTTGGGAAAACGCCCTCTTATTCTCAAAAAATAAAAATAAAAATAAAAGTAAAACACTCGTGCTTCAATAGGGAAATGTTTCAAAAAGAGCAGTGATAACATGATTTTAAAAAAAAAAATTTTTTTTTGATCTTTTCAGAAAAAAAAACTTCATCATTGCGCCTCCTAAAGGAAAATCGTCTAATCAGACCCTACCATCGACTCGTGTATACAACACCCGCTCACGAAGTAGTATAATGGAAAGCCAATCTGAAGACAATCAAAGAACAGAAAATGACACCGCTGCACGCATTGGGGCATTGGAAGGACAACTTGCTCACATGACTGAAATGATCCTAGCATTGACAGAAGCAATGAAAGGAAAACAAATAGACCCACCCGTTATGCCTAGCACTATCGAAACACAGGCTGAGACAATTACCCAACATCAGCACCTGCCAATCCAAGAGAAAAAGTGAACGAGACAGTGGTTGTTCCTGCACTCAATAAAGGGATAGGTTCCCAAACCCGAATCACGAATGCACTTGGCCATACTGATCAAATCATAGGGGATAACGCCACGCAGGGATACCCTGGTGACGATCCTGTATACACAGTCCAGATCCCAGCCTCAAGTGTCGATAAAGAGGACACAAGTCTTAAGGAGCAAATTGGAGAAGTCAAAGACCAACTGCGCGCCTTACGAGGGCCAGTATCTTGGGGATCATTAGAATTAGATGAATTATGCCTAACTCCTGAGATAACGATCCCAAAGGAATTCAAGATACTAGAATTCTCCAAGTACGATGGCACCGAAAATCCGGTTTACCATTTGAAGTCGTACTGCACTAAGATGTGTGTCTGGTCCCGTAATGAGAAGTTCTTAATTAATTTTTTTCCCGAGAGCTTAACTGGAGCCGCACTATTGTGGTTTATGCAACTAGACCACTCAAAGGTTCAAAAATGGAGGGACTTAGCAGACTCATTCATGAAGCAATACAAGTTTAATTTGCAAACAGCTCCGACTAGAGAACAATTAAAAGCAATGGCGAAGAAGAGTTCTGAAACCTTTAAGGAATATGACCAAAGATGGAGGATAACTGCATCACAAGTACAACCTTCGTTAATCCAGTCCGAATATTGTTCTTACTTTGTGCGCACCCTGCCAGGCCCATTCTATAAGATTATGCTTGGGACACATGTCACAGACTTTGCAGATCTAATTGAGATCGGGGAAAGAATTGATGCCGATATTCGTGAAGGAAAACTCTCAAGCCCCCGTACAGAAAATAGCTTAAAGAAAGGACAATTCACAAAAAAGAAGGAATCAGATGTAAATTATGTTCAACCAGTAAAATCATACCCCCAACAGCAGTCTAATTTTTACCAAACAAGCAATCAAAATCAAGGTCAATCGGGGCTAAGTAGACGTACTCAATTGGGAACACAAAGAGCCTCACGACCCGTAGATAATCGCCCTTGGCCAAATTTTGGCACCACAAATGCTGAATTATACAAAAATCTATTAGCTGCCCAACTCTTGGGGCCTCGACCAGGTAGAGTAATGAATCCCCCATATCCAGTATGGTATGATCCAAATACCACATGCGATTTTCACATGGGTGCTATTGGGCATTCAATTGAAAATTGTATAGCGTTCAAGAGAAATGTACTAGATTTGATTGATTCAAACCATATCCAATTAAAGTCAGGAGAGAACTCTACCATTGCGAAGAATCCAATGCCTAGTCATGAACATCAAGTGAATGCTGTCGAAGAAGAGACTAAGTCTCTAGAGGAATTGACTAACATGAAGATGTCGATGAAGTGGCTCTATGTGAACCTTAAACAAGCTGGGTACGAGTTAGAACCATTGACGATAAGAAAAGATGAAGCGGTGGTGGCTCAAGAGTTAAAACATTGTGAGTATCACCAAGCAAAAATGAGGCATGACAGTGCTTAGAGTTCAACTCTTTGGTTAAGAAAATGATTGCTTTTGGGATAATATTCCCTGTGAAAGCATGTGAAGTGATTTGCACAATAACAGAAACACCAAGCCCAGTCAGCAAGAAAGGAATCGAGTCAGCTTACTACACGATTAATTATACCCCTCAACCTAAAATGTCAATTCAGAAACAACCAACTATGGTTATAAACATGCCAGCACCATTTCCCTACCAAAGCAATCGTGCGGTGCCATGGAGGTATGGCAGCCGAATAGAGCTTCCTTCCAACAGCACGAAGACAGTTAAAGTACCTAAGGAAGAACTCGCGACAAACATAGCCAATACAAGAGGGGTGACGCGAAGCGGCAGAATATACCTTCCTACTGAAACAAAGAAGGTAGACAAAAAGGGACAAGTAATAGAAAAGAAACCTGAAGATGATGAGGAAGAGTTCTTGCGAATCATGAAACAAAGTGAATATGATATCGTGGAACAATTGAACAAGACTCCTGCCAAAATCTCAATATTTTCGCTAATCATAAATTCAGAGGCGCATAGCCAGGCTCTACTAAAGGTCTTAGGAAAAATATTTGTACGACCAGATGCGTCCCCAGAAAGGGTAGCAGATGTAATGAACATCACCAAATCTATGACCGCAATCTCCTTTTCAGCAGAAGAAATCGATGGAACTGCTACTAGCAAACCAAAAGCTTTGCATATCACCCTTAAATGCCATGGGTTCATCCTAGCCAAAGTTCTAATTGATGGTGGCTCAGCTTTAAATGTCTTGCCACTGTCCACGTTCGAGAAATTAGAATTATTACGGATGGAGGATAGTGACATGACAGTAAGGGCATTCGATGGAACTCGAAGAGAGGTATTAGGTACAGTCGATTTACCCCTTGAAATTGGCCCGTGCACATTTATGGTAAACTTTCAAGTCATGGATGTAGATCCATCATATACCATGCTCTTAGGAAGGCCATGGATCCATAAGGCAGGTGCTGTACCATCTACCCTACACCAGAAAGTGAAGTTTATTGACGGAGGGAGAACCATCACTGTTAAAGGAGAAGAGGAGTTGATGGTAACAAAGCCAAGTTCTATCCCATATATTGAGGCCGCTGAGCAAGTAACCGAGATAGCTTTCCCAAGCTTGGAAGTTGAGGCAACTGAGGAACCCAACAAAGATATAAATTCTGTGACCACAACTATCATGAAAAAGAATGGGTTCGAGATAGGCAGAAGTTTATTGACGGAGGGAGAACCATCACTGTTAAAGGAGAAGAGGAGTTGATGGTAACAAAGCCAAGTTCTATCCCATATATTGAGGCCGCTGAGCAAGTAACCGAGATAGCTTTCCCAAGCTTGGAAGTTGAGGCAACTGAGGAACCCAACAAAGATATAAATTCTGTGACCACAACTATCATGAAAAAGAATGGGTTCGAGATAGGCAGAGGTTTAGGTACAAACCTACAAGGCATTAAAGAACCAATTGTCCTTCCATCAAATACAGACCGACGTGGGTTAGGATATGAGCCTACAATAGAGGATCAGATGAATGGAAAACTCAACATAAACAAACAACATGGTAAGCTAAAAGTCCCACATATAAGAGCTTCGTTTCCAATGCCATCCGAAGTGATCAACCAGCCTGAGAGTTCTATGGTGGCCGAGGATAAAAATGATATGCAAGGATCCAAGCCTCAGATTATGAATGATGATACTGGAGACTCATTGAAGAATTGGGAGATTGAAGATGTTCAAGATGTTTTTGATTTAAAGTAATTGTTTTTCAATTGCAATGTTGTTATTTTCATGAATAATGCTTTTATGGAACATAAATGGAAATTTGAAATGCTTCGTACTTGTGCTTCATTTTCTCTCCTTGTTTTCTTCCAATTCATTTCATATTCATTTCTTTACCCTCCAGGAATTTGCATTCCTCGGAACTCTTGTCCAACACGGGAATTCTTGAGACTCGGTTGAATGACTTATGTGTTACCATGGATACGCAAAATCATGAATCTAATGATGAAGAAATAGTCCAAACATTCGCTAAAATCCTCGAATCTACTGAAAAAGGGATAAGTCCTCATGAAGAGGTGATCGAAATAATAAACATGGGGACTAAAGAAGATAGAAGAAAGTTAAAAGTTGTCGATGGCCCAGAAAAAGAAGAAATGGTCAAGTTGTTCAAAGAATATCTTGATGTATTTGCATGGTCTTATCAAGACATGCCAGGGCTTGATCCAAGAATCGCGTCACACAGGATTCCACTTTTCCCAGACGTGAAGCCTAAAAAGCAGAAGTTAAGAAGACTAAATGCAGAGATATCCCTAAAGATTAAGGAAGAAGTAACGAAACAACTCGACGCGGGTTTTCTCCAAGTCGCTCGATACCCTCAATGGGTGCAAATATCGTGCCTGTGGCTAAGAAAGATGGTAAAGTCAAGATGTGCATAGACTATAGAGACTTAAATAGGGCTAGTCCAAAGGATGATTTCCCCCTCCCTCATATTGATATGCTGGTGGACAACACTGCATGCAACCATCGTTATTCATTCATGGATGGTTTCTCAGGCTATAATCAAATTCCTATGCATGAAGAGGACAAGGAGAAAACTACCTTTATCACTCAGTGGGGGACTTATTGCTACCAAGTAATGCCATTTGGGTTGAAAAATGCTGGGGCAACCTACCAACGAGCCATGGTTGCGCTTTTCCATGATATGATGCACAAGGAAATTGAGGTATACGTAGATGACATGGTGGCCAAGACTATTGAAGGAGAAAGTCATGTAGCAGTCCTTAGAAAATTATTCGAGAGGTTACGCGAGTATAAACTCAGATTAAATCCTAATAAATGTGTTTTCGGAGCCTTATCCGGGAAACTATTAGGATTTATTGTAAGTCAAAAGGGGATAGAAGTTGATCCTGACAAAATAAAAGCTATTCATGAAATGCCACCTCCCCAAACAGAAAAAGAGGTTCGAGGCTTCTTGGGGCGACTGAATTACATTGCAAGGTTCATCGCTAATTTGACAGCAACTTGTGAGCCAATATTTAAATTGTTGAGGAAGAACCACACTGAGAAATGGGATGGTGATTGCCAAAAAGCTTTTGATAGAATTAAAGATTATTTACTAAGCCCCCTAATCCTTGTTCCTCCAACACCAGGCCGGCCTTTAATCTTGTATTTGACAATCTTAACCGAATCAATGGGGGCAGTGCTAGGGCAACACAACGAATCAGGGAGGAAAGAACAGGCGATTTATTACTTGAGTAAGAAGTTCAATGATTGTGAAACACGCTATACAATGATTGAAAGAACATGTTGTGGATTAGTGTGGACAACAAGAAGGTTGAGACAGTATATGCTCTATTACACTACTTGGCTGATATCTAGAATGGACCCTTTGAAATTTATCTTTGAAAACCCACATGTAGCTGGAAGGGTTTCAAAATGGCAAGTGATACTATCTGAATACGACGTCGTATATATGACGAGGAAGTCCATTAAAGGGAGTGTAATAGCAGATCATTTGGCAGAGCACCCACTTGATGAATACCAACCCTTGAAGTTCCATTTCCCGGATGAGGATATCGTTACTATCGATAAAGAGGAAGATAATATTGATGATGGAGCAGAAAGATGGAAAATGTATTTTGACGGGGGCTGTTAACACACAAGGAAACGGTGTCGGAGCTGTAGTGGTATCTCCAGAAGGAAAGCAATTCCCGGTAGCCATCAAACTGGAATTTGACTGCACGAACAATGTGGCAGAATATGAAGCATGCGTCAGTGGATTACAAGCAGGCATTACCTTAAGAGTAAAAAACTTAGAGGTATTCGGCGATTCGGCTCTAATCATTTACCAAGTAAATGGAAAATGGCAAACTAGAGATTCAAAATTAGTACCATATCAGAAATACCTGATCCAGCTAATCGATCAGTTTGAAGAAATCAGTTTTCATCACATGACAAGAGATAAGAACTGGTTTGCAGATGCTTTGGCCACTTTAGCAGCGATGATTCAGCTTGACTGCGGAGTGCAAGTCCAACCAATCCAAATAAAATCAAGTGATACGCCAGCGCTGTCACGCCTCTAACTTACGCACGTGACCGGCACGATAGATGAGCTTTTACCTCACCACCGTAAGCCTAATTCCGTACCAATTTGATATATATAAAAATGCTATCTCATGAAAGAGAGTACAATAAATATTTCAAATATATCCATTTATTCATTAATAAATGATATTCTCAACGAGCATTGTTCGTCCAAGATTTACCTACCCAAATTACAGAGCTACTACTATAATACTTTTGATAAAGTTTTACATAATAACAAATATTTACCCCCGATCAATGGGGTTGAGGACTCGAACGATTAGCTGGTTGTGCGTCTACTTCTTCTTGAGAATCTGTGAGGGGAGGAATGTCATGAGTATATTTTACTCAGTGAGGAAATATATTATTCTATCACAAACATAAGAAACAATCATATAAAATCACAAAACATATCATATAGTTCCAAATTAAATTCCCAGACATTTTTCGGGTCCAATCCACATAAGGTGGTCGTTGTCCCACGGCCCCTGCCGCATCCTCCCTTATTACTGCTTTCATAAATGCCTCCCTTATTTCACCCCTATATTTTCAATACTCTTTGTATTGGAACAAATTTTTGTTTAACATGATTTGCCACCCTTATTATCTCCTGCTCCTCCCTTTTTCCTCCCACACAGGGACCCGTCCCCGTAACATTCTCCATCAATCACAAACATAACAATAATTTAACCTTACACACAATACTACCCATGTATGTGATGTTGTTCACATATATAGTATATGACACTCTTCATAAATATGGCACTGTTCACATGTACGTACAATACCATTCACAAATATGGTACGATACTATTCACGAATATGTCACTGTTCATATGTACGTATGATATTGTTCATATGTACTGTATGATACTATTCATAAATACAACACTATTCATAAGTACAGTATAATACTATTTACAAATACGGTACAATACTATTCATGAATATGTCACTGTTTGTATGATACTATTCATAAATACGGTACTGTTCATAAGTACGATATAATACTATTTACAAATACAGTACGATACTATTCATGAATATGTCACTATTCATATGTACGTATGATACTATTTATAAATACGGTACTGTTCATAAGTATGGTATAATACTATTTATAAATACATTACAATACTATTCATGACTATGTCACTATTCATATATACGTATGATACTATTCATAAATACGGTACTGTTCATAAATACAGTATAATACTATTCACAAATACGTTACGATACTATTCATGAATATGTCACTGTTCATATGTACGTATGATATTGTACAGTGTGATACTATTCATAAATACAGCACTGTTCATATGTACTGTATAATACTATTTACAGTATGGTACTAATTTATATATGCGATAATCAGAAATAATTTTCAAGTAGCTGAGGATAATTCCTTTTTGATGTGGAGGATCGGCTAAGGCCGCAACCACAGAGCATACTAAGAACTTATCACACAGGTATTTGTAAAAATATAGTACCCTCACAGTATCTTAGTAATCAATAAATAATTCTTAAACAATCGAGGTTAGTTCCTTTCTGATATGGAAGATCAGCTAAGGCCGCAACCACAGAGCATACTAAGAATTTAACCTCTAAATTATTATAAGAATTTAAAAGAGCATAGTAGAATATTCCCTCACCTCGAATCCAAGCTATAAAGGATGACTTTTATAATAACTCATAATCTTAACACCAGAATCAGAAGAATTAGAGGAGAGGAGAGAATAGAATCTGAAGGTGTGTGTTTAGAAGTGAAATGGAATGACCTATTTATAGGAGATGTTATGGTACTATTTGCTACTATTCCATCTACCATTCTCCTATACTATTTTATCTACCAGTTTCACTTACCAGTTTTCATCTACCATTCTCTTATACTATTTCATCTACCAGTTTCACTTACCAGTTTTCATCTACCATTCTCTTATACTATTTCATCTACCAGTTTTCATCTACCATTCTCTTATACTATTTCATCTACCAGTTTCACTTACCAGTTTTCATCTACCGTTCTCATATACTATTACATCTACCAGTCTCACTTTCAGCTATACATTCTAAATTCCACTTTTGAATTGTATTTTACTTAATAGGATAAATTCCATAACGTACCATTCATTATATCTCACAATTTATTCAATTTATAATTGAAAATTCATATTTTCAACATCATAC
This sequence comes from Biancaea sappan, assembly GCA_037074585.1. Lineage (NCBI taxonomy): Eukaryota > Viridiplantae > Streptophyta > Magnoliopsida > Fabales > Fabaceae > Biancaea > Biancaea sappan. Next base: position 45,777,063 of record CM073496.1, on the reverse strand, counting down.
ACAGCCAAGATAAAATTTACGTAAAAATTTAAATAGACATAATTTTTTTTTTGACAGGTATTACAAGCGCATTGCTTGAACATAGAGGAGGAATTTGATGAACATCCTTGGTACCATGACATCAAGACTTACATGAAAGATAGGGTCTACCCAAAAGGAGCTACGGAAAACCATAAGAAGACAATTCGACGCTTGGCCATGAATTTCTTTATCAATGATGGTGTCTTATATAAAAGGAGTCATGATGGCACACTTCTCCAATGTGTTGATTCAAAAGAAGCTCAAAGAATTATCACAGAACTTCATGAAGGAATATGTGGGACTCATGCCAATGGCCACACCTTGGCCAAACAAATTCAAAGATGCGGGTACTTTTGGATGACTATGGAGAAAGATTGCATAGAATATGTCAGAAAGTGCCACAAGTGTCAGATTTACTCTGATAAAATCAATGCACCTCCACTTCCGCTACATAATTTAACAGCACCATGGCCGTTCTCAATGTGGGGCATCGATGTAATCGGCCCTATTAACCCAAAAGCATCGAATGGACATCGATTTATCTTGGTCGCCATCGACTATTTCACTAAATGGGTAGAGGCCAACTCATATGCTAATGTGACTCAGAAAATTTTCATCAGATTCATGAAGACTAATGTCGTATGTCGGTATGGCTTGCCTGAGAGGATTATCACAGATAATGCACGAAATTTGAATGGAACAGAAATTAAAAAGTTCTGTGACCAATTCAAGATTAAACATCATAATTCAGCACCTTATCGACCACAGATGAATGGTGCAGTCGAAGCTGCAAATAAAAACATCAAGAAAATCATTGAGAAGATGACAGTAACATACAAAGATTGGCACGAGATGCTCCCCTATGCTTTACACGGCTACAGGACTACCGTACGTACTTCAACTGGGGCAACTCCTTACTCTTTGGTTTACGGGATGGAGGCAGTGACACCTGTTGAAGTAGAAATCCCGTCTTTGAGGGTGCTCATCGAAGCTAATCTAAGGGAAGATGAATGGGTAAAAGCTAGATATGAGCAACTGAATATGATTGAAGAAAAATGGCTGACTGCTATTTGTCATGGGCAGTTATACCAAAAGAGGATAGCCAAGGCTTTCAATCGAAAATTACGTCCCAGAGAGTTCAAAGCCGGTGATTTGGTACTTAAGAAAATATTACCAAATCAAGAGGATCCCAGGGGCAAGTGGGCGCCTTCGTATGAGGGGCCTTATGTGGTTAAATTTACCTTCTCAGGAGGTTCATTGATCCTAACAGATATGGATGGTCAAGAGTTGTCAAGGCCTATCAACTCTGATGCGGTCAAGAGATATTATGCTTAAAGAGGTTTTCTTTTTGTAAAAAAAAAAAAGGAATAAGCTCGCTGAGTCGGAAACTTGAAAAAAGACTCAGGCAAAAATTAGAGCTCAAACATGAAAAGTGATCTTTTAAAAAGGGTGCTCGCTAGACTGAAAACCTGAAAAGGCAGCCTAGGCAAAAGCTAGAGCAATGAAAAATCCTCAGAGTACTCAAAGTAATATAAGAAATGGGGAGTCAGACGTTTCAGCTTGGTTCCCTCAACATATAGAAGCACAAAGGGGGATATGCCAAAGTGAAATTGGGTTATGGCATCAGTTAGCATTCATGAGAACATATCTATTGTAACGCGTATTCATTCAGAGAGTCAACTCAAGAACAAAGGACATTCCATAGAAGAATCAATCTAGTTATGGTTTTTTTTTTCAGACTCCAATTAATTTGAATTATTTCATTATCCTTGTTACCTCAGCTATATGCTTCTCGCTCATACTTTTTAATAGATGAGAATTATTCTTCTAATAATGTCTCATTTGCCTAGAAAGTAACTCCACATAGCCATGACAAGTATTCCTTTTGTTCCACATAAAGCAATTGAAAATAATAACATTCAATAAAGAATCACATCGAACGACTCGTTTAAGCTCCCTTTAATATGTGAGATCTCTAGTTTTTTCATTCAAAGAACAGGTTAAGTTGAGTTTCGATCCAATGGTATCACGAGGAAGCAATTTCAGCTCTTTAACGTCAAAGGTTAAATTCCATTACAAAACCGGGGCAAATTCAAAAGAACGACAAATTATATCCAGCAGCACAGTCAAGAACATGAGGGTCTGGTTAGATGAAAGTCTCAAGGAAGGAGACAATGATGAACAAAGATACCAAATAATGTCCGGCTAAAAATTATAAACAAGGCGCTTTTGGGAGGCAACCTAATTTTATTTTATTTTTTTTATTTTTTTATTTTTTTGGGCTTCTTTTATGATCTTAAGTCTGGGTTTATTGGTTCGAATGTTTGCTGAATCTAGATTGGTTTTGTCTGATTGTTTCTTTCTTTTAGTGTTCTTGAAATGCATCTTCCAAAAAAAACCATTTGCATTAAAGAAAAAGGAGAAAGAAAGAGAGAGACTGGGGATTACATTATGCAAAAAGGGGGAAGAGAAATCAAAAAGCATAACATATGTAACCTATGGACAAGGCGGCTTCTTGGATGAAGAGGGAGCCTCGGGTTCGTTCTTAGGAGTAGTGGATTGTAGTGATATCTCTTGACCACTACCCTTCTTGAGAGCCTTTATGATTTCTTGGAGAAAAATATAAATCCTATTATGGGACTCAATGTTTTTCTGGTTTTGGCTACAGAAACACTGTGTCGACCAAAAATAATATTTGTCAATTTTTTCTCCCAAGCTGTTATACTGGTTTCTCGTCAGTCGCTCCAGAGCCTTAATCTCTTGCTTCAGCCCTTCCACTTCCTTCTTCAAAAGAGCAATTTCATCTTCTGAAGTACGGCCTACGCCGTACCCCTCCAACTCCTCATCAAGCCTCTTTCTCTTGGTATCCCTTTCTGAAGACTCCTCCATAGGTTGCTTACCTTTGTCATCCTGCCCCAAACGTAGAATCAGGTCGAGTTCCTCCTTCTCGGGCGGGATAGTAAGATCGATAAACTGCTTAGAAGCCATCAGGTGAACTTCTGAACTGGTGTATGTGCTTGAAAAAAAAAAAAAGAGAAGAGAAAAGGTATAGACTTCTTAGTTTGAACCCGTGATGGTTTCATATTTCTGATCGGGTTTTATAAAGAAACGTTAGGGTTGAGTTTTCCAGAAATAACGCATATCACCGCACCCCTACATGCCAACCCTACAGAGTCTGCAAATTGGTAACCCAAAGCTGGAACAAGCGAGCATGCAAACAGCACGTCATTAATGCAAGTTACCATGGAAGTCAAAGATTTGTACTTATTGCGGCCGACTTGTTGTTCTACCCACCATATTTCTTCATTTGAGCTGCTATGCCTTCTAAAGATATTTTGAAATCGAAGAAATACATTTTTTTATCTTCTTTGGATTCTTTTTTTAGGGTTTGCACCTCTTTGTTTTGGCTTTCGTGCTGACTTGTAGAGACTATTATTGATTATTTTAAATGTTTTTATACATTTTTCCTAGTTTACACGTTTTCATTTTGATTTTTTTTCTTTCTTTTTTTTTTCCTGTAAATCTCCCTTCTGCTCTGTTGTCTCTTCTTTTTTGTGAAGCTACCCTCTTTCTGTCTCTGTCATGCTTGTGAAGAATACAACTCCGACCAGTGGATCCCGCCAGGACTGTGAGCCTTAAACGTTGTTGATCATCGGAGCAACCACTTACACGCACAGCATTACACATATTCGAGCTGAGCACCCAGAATACTCTATCTTCAGCCACTACTTAACTGTGACACACTTAGCTTCGGACACGACCGGCACCCATTTTTCAAAGCTCAGAGAAGACCTACCCCCATCTTTTCAAAGCCCAGAGACGACCGGTACCCATTTTTCAAAGTCCGGAGACGACCGGCCCCCTAGCATTTCAAAGCCCGGAGACGACCGGCCCCCTAGCATTTCAAAGTTCAGAGACGACCGGCCCCCCTTTCCTTTCAAAGCCAGGAGACGACCGGCCCCCCTAGCAGTTCAAAGCCCGGAGACGACCTGCCCCTACTCCTTCAAAGCCCGGAGACGACCGGCCCCCCCTTTCCTTTCAAAACCCGACTACAACTGGCACCCATCCTTTCAGACATTACATGATTATGTAGCATATCGTTTTTGTATACGTCATTAGCATCTTGACAAAATTAAGTGTTTCTTATCTTTACTCATTTCTTAAACAAGAATATCTCAAATTTAATTTCTCATAATCTTGTTTAATAATGAGTAAAGAGGGGCAACTGTAACACCTAATTTTGTCCATGATATTATAATTTCTTTTTTTCTTTTTGTAAAAAAATAAAAAAAATAAAAATACTTAAAACAAAAAGGCAAAAAATAATAATAATAATAACAAAAAGAAAATATTAAAAAAATGATAAAATAATAAAAGTCCAAAATGTCACATGTTTTTTTTATCACACACATATGGTGGTATCCTTCCTTCACATGCATGGTTAGGAATCCCTAGCCAAGGTACTTCAATTATGTCCCTCCTTTCCTTTTTTTTTCAAATGGCAATACACTACTAGTCAAGAAAAGAACATGAGGACAAGGTAAGAGTTACATGACTTGGAAGTTTTTTTCCACTAACATAATTATTTTGCACCCCCATCTCCCACTATAAATAAAGGACTTTCTTCTTCCCTTGGGGAGGAGGAAAAAGAGAGAAAAAAAAAAGGGAGGAGAAGAGAGAAGAAAGGGGAGAAAAGAAAGAGCAAAAAAAAAATACATGCTCTATTTTCTATGTAGAAATTGAGAAAGATTTGCTTTCTTTTGGAGTATTGTGGAAGAAGAAGGTCAGTTATAAATTATTCACAAACACTCTGGGCATTGGAGGAGCAAATGTGGTGATTGAAAGAGTGAAGTTCAGCTGCGAACAAGCTCAAAACTGAGAGGAGTGCAGTAAATCCAAAAAAGGCAACTGTGAAGGTAAGTTGATTTCTCTCACGCATTTATTTTATTTTATTTTATTTTATTTTATTTTTGTTTTGTGTTTTTTTTTTGTAGAGTTAGTTTTGCATGCCATAATTTAAACTTTGGAACTTAAAAGAAGATCAAAATACAAAAAAAAAATCAGAAAAATCATGGAAAAAAGCAAAGTGACACAATGGACCGTGAAAACGTGGAAATTCCCAAAAACTTGGTTTTAATTCATTTTTTCCCGTGCTATGGACTGGAATGGACCTATAATGACCCAAAAACATCCTAGAAGAATTCTGGACAGATTTGGAAAGAAAAATTGAGACTTGGACATGATTCATGCAAAACAGGGACCAAACTGAAAAAATTCAAAAGTTTGCAGGGGTTAATTTAATTCAAAATTAAAACATTTTCTGGACTGAGGGACCTATATGAAGGCAACTATGATATCAGATCAAGCAAAAGAATAAAGGAAAAATTTCGCATAGGGACCCAAATGAAAAGACAGAAAAATATGCATATACTAGCATGCATATTTCTTTCCTTTTATTTATTTTATTTATTTATTTTATTTTATTTTTTTTATTTTTTTGCACTTTACATAAATACATATAGGTGTGCGTTATATATATATATATATATAATGTGCGTACATGAGTTTATATATATATATATATATATATATATATATGTATATGTGTACATACAGGTTTAATTTGTTGTGCATGTTTTATGTAAATATGTATGCTAGTGTATGTATATGTGTTTTTTCATGCATATTATTTCTTTTATTTTTATGTATCTTACATGAATATATATATATATATATATATATATGTAATTGTATTTGTGTAGATTTTATCTGTCGTCAAAATCAGAAATCCAAAAATATTTTCCTTTAACTTTGTTTTCAAATATATAAAAAATTTTATTACTAAAATTATTATTTCCCTTGTTTTCATCCTCAAGATTAATTCAAAATTTCCAAAAAAAATGTTTCCTTTGTTTTCATTTCCATTCAAAAAGTCTTAAAAAAAAGAAATGTTTCTTTGTTCCATTTACAAGATAAATTCCAAAACTCAAAAAAATATTTTTCCTTTAAATTTTATTCACGAGATTTTTTCTAAAAAAAAAAAACAACAAATTTTTTTTTATATAATTTCATAAAATAATTTCACAAGATTAAAAACATTTTCTTTCAAATGATTTCATAATAATTTCAAACATGCAAGAAAAGTACTTCCTTTATTTTCATTCTCAAAACAATTTCAAAAATCCAAAAAATATGCTTTCATTGAATTATTCTTTCAAACTCTCAAAAAAAAATTAAAAATTCAAATCCAAAAATACTCATTTCGATTTCTTTCTAGATATCTCCAAAAAGAAAAATCCAAAGAATCAAAAGTCTTTAAAAAATGGGAAGAACCAAAGATCAAGATAATTTGTTATCATAAATTCAAACACAATCACAACTATTCAATCTCGTTTGATTTATGGAAATAATTAATTTTGAACCTTTTTAGTTCTTCCCGCAAAAAAATTTTAGTCTTTCCCCTGGCCCTTGCGGCATTTCAGATGACGAACTACGTGGATTTTGATCCCGATCGATGGGTACGTAGGATCTAGGCTTTGCCTAGCCAAGTCCACCCTTGTACATATCCATTTGTTTTGATGCTTTTCTTTATTATGTTCTTATATGACCAAGGAGGATAATTTAAGGCAAATACGAAATAATTGCTCACTTTCTAAATCAGACGTATAGGGTGCCTAACACATTTCCTATACGGTTCAATTTCCGAACTCACTTTCTTCAAAATGCAGACCATCAAACTCAAAGGTTTTTCCAAGTTTTTCCCAACAAATTAAACTTTGGTGGCGGCTCCTAATAAAATTGGTTTTCAATTTTGAAAGTCGATTTTAAGTATTCTTTTTTTTAAAAAGGAACGCCAGCCGGTCACATTTCAGATGTGACAATAATAAAACTATAAAATCACTTAATAAATATATCTAAAATTAGCCTTTTTGATGTAAATGCTTATTATTTTGTAATAACAAAAAAAAAAATTCACATTCATCATATCTCTATTAATAAACATAAAGAAAAAAAGAAAGATAAAATTATGATAAAAATTATCATTACAAAAATTGTAATAAATAACATAAAAATTATATGAACAAATCAGAAATGATAATAAATTAAGACAAATGACTATATCATATATAATAAAACTATAAAATTACTTAATATAAAATCACATTTATCATATTTCACTATTAACTAACATAAAATCAAAAATAATAAGATTAATTCTAATACAACAAAAAAATAATTATCATTCAAAAAATTGTAATGACTAAATGTAAAAATCATATTATACATATCATGTAAAAGATAGTTAGTATTTAATTAAATTAAAAAATATATATTAAACTGAAAAAATAACTAAATCATAATAACAACTTAAAACTATTTAATCAAAGTAAAATTACAATAGTATAAAAAAAACATAAAACACATTAAAAAATTTACCTTGAAGGATAATGAACAAGGATGATAGAAGGAGATGGAGAAGTTAAACCAAAAAGAAGCAGAAAATGGGGAGCGGATGATTGCTGTTAGACAATTTGACAAGTGCACCAATCGCTCAAGTAATATAGTGTGAGTAAGATATCGTTCCTATGAAAACTAAGCGGCTAACTACCCAAGAAATTTGATAGAATTAGTTAGATAAAGTGGTCTGGATTGAAAATAGCTCTAAATAGAACTAACAAATAAAAAACATATAACAGTAAATTTTTATAAGTTTTCTTAAATGGTAGTAAACAATGCAAAAACTGATTAAATTAATCAATTAAAAGCCTAAGGTTACTAATCTCTCTCCTCCATCCTATAAATTGTAAACCCCTCTCACACATTTGCAACATATTCAACCACAAAAGTTAATCCTAAGTTATTCTAATAACTTAAAAGAATTCTCCCGAATTTCAATTAAGATACTTAACGCTTACTCAATTTCTTAAGTAGGTTAAGTCCATACTAACCAATCTAGTTTTGATTAAACGAGATTAACTAATATCCCTATTAGCTTACAAGCAAAAACACTTAGTAAGGTTCATGCACTCGTCCTCCCTTTTCAATGTTATACTTTCATCTCCTTCTCCCGAGTTTGACGACAGCAACAAGTAATTATAAAGATTGATCAAGTCAATATAACGCATCAGTAAAAATGAATAAAAAGATTGAATAACAGTTGCTAGTACATGAGAGGAAACAAAATCTAATTTAGAGTTGAGTTTATAGTAACCCTAAATAAAATATCTAGCTACTCATAGGATTTAAATGACAAAAAGCAGAAAAAGGGATAAAGATGACCCTGAATCTGATGTTGGATGATGGATTGAGCTCTAAAAGTCTTGAAAATCAAGTTCCCCTTGCTTTTCTCAACCAAAACGGCGCTTTCCCTTTTACTCCATATTAGAATTGCCCTAAAAAAATACCTTTGAAGCTATTTAAAACGATACTGATGTGGCTGAAACACACTCTGGTGCTGCAGCGGTGCAAATTCATTGCTGCAGCAGTGGAAGACAGAGATACAACCCAAAGAAAAGCTTCAACGTAGCGCTTAAGAGAGCAGCAGGAGGTTTGGTGCTGCAGCGGTGATTAGCATAAACAAAATGCTGAAATTCTGCTACTCCAGGACATCCAAAACTGGTCTAGCACTGTATTGGCTCTCTTTCTATGCTGCAGTGGCTGGCGACAGAGCTAGTGCTATAAACTGGAACACCAACGGTTGGTGCTGGGCTACTGGATAGCAATTTTGCTTCTGAATTACAGTGTTGAAAGGTGATTTCCTCTCCTCTAATTGGTTGTCCTTCTTTGTAGCCTGAAATGTAAGATAAAATACCAATTTACTAACATACAAAGGAGGCTAAATTAAGAAGGTAACATTGAGCTTAAGGAATTCCAAATTAGAAACTCTTGAGGCCAAAAGGATTACATCTATAAAATTCAAGCAAAATCAAGGTTCAAACGTTAAGAAAAAGTGTACGAAAATCATGTTAATTAGGAAATTAACAATTACCGAAGAGGAGAGAAAAAAGAAGAAAGAAAGAGGAAGAGAAGAAGAAGAAGAGAGGAAGAGGAAGAGGAAGAGAGGAAAGAAGAAAAGGTAGGAGTGTGTGGGTTTCGAGCAGTCAAAATTAGATTAACTGTCTAGGTGGGGAGCCAACCATGTGTTGTCCCTGACACAACCTTGTCAGGATCAAGAGCCTTGTGTCACCTCTAACAAGGGTAACACGCATGCTGGACTAATGGATGCCACAATAACAGTGGCCTAGATCGGTAATATAAAACAAAAAAGAATATTTTAAAAATTTAAAAAATAAAGTAGACTACAGGGGTCAAAAAGTCATGATCACAATAATGTAATTGACAACCTAGTGGCGGCCACCCCTCTAGCTCCCATTTCTTTCCATTTCACGTTGCATCCATCCCATGTTCACACCTTCAGATCAGACCTGCTTTTTCGTATTCCAACATCTCTATTCTGTCATTACTCATTGTTATTATAATTATAATTAAAACCCTCTAACGTCGTTGGCTTCTACTTTTCTACACTCAATGCAGTCATTGACTTCACTATTCCTCATCACTTATGACATCACATATAATTAGTAGTCCTAGGTCTTGACTCCTAGAGCTTTTAAATTGTCTCTACCACTTTCTCACAACACATCAGTCCTTTTAAGGAAGGAGTGTGCAGGAAGTCATTGGATTATTTATTCATTTAATGCTTTTTTTAAAAAAAATTTACAAATATCAACTGATTCTATGATGATTTTAAATATAATAATAAACATGAAATAATAATTATAATTTTTTTTAAAAATTAAACAAACTTTAAATAATTAGGAGTTATTGAATCATGCACAGGAGACAATCCTTTCTTGGTCTTTTTGTGATGTTCCGAACCAAATTTATTGTATTGTTATGTCTATGCCCTCCTACATTCATTTAATGATCATGGAAGAACGAGGCCCATTTGTGGCAGCCCAAATGTACAACTTGCAATTTGTTACTTCTAGACTTGGAAACTTATTTTGACCCATAAACAAAAAGGTACATCCTTAATCATGACTCCTTTTAATATTTTATAATGTATAAAATATAAATATTGCATCTCTGCTTCTCCTATCCCATCCAACGTATTTTTTATTTCTAAGAACTAATTTTGTGACATTTAAGCTTTGAGAGTCAAAAAAGTAAAAGGAAAAAAAAGATGAACTCCAAAGAGCATGTTCACTATAATTTCCACTACCAAGATAGATGTAATCCAACCTTGCATCTAAGCTGTTCATAATTTTTTTTTATATTACAATGACCTCTCGAGTCTTGAATTTTGAATATATAATATTTAGTTTTATACTATTTGAGTTATAAACTTGACGTTCTACTCATTAAAACTTAGTAAAATAAATTAATTAAAAAATAAATGTGAAATTATATATGCCAAAATGTAATATACTAAAGAAAAGTAATGTGCAATAATTTTATATTAAAGATTTAAGATAGTATGAAGTAATAGTTTTTAATAAGTAATTATATATTTTTCAATTTATAAATGGAACCAAAATGCACTAGGGGGGTAAACTACATTACTCTCCTTTGAGATATGGTTAAATTACATTTAGTGTCAAAACGGACACTAGACCGCGGGTTAGGTTTGGCCTACCCGTGTTTGCTCTCCATTATCAGACATCAATTCATCATCATCTGGATTTCCTGATTTACTCAGAGCCACACACAATACCTTCAGGCTTACGCGTTTTCGATTTCTTAAGTTTTCAGCATTTTTCAAACTCTGCAAGAATAGGGAGCGTTTAAATGGAAAAGTAAGAACCTCATATGGAGGAGACGTGATTAGAGAATATGTAGTTGGTGGATCTGGTTGCCCTCTTCTTCCATGGCTGATGACTTCTTATGAAACAGATGGTATCTCAAACCCTCACTCCACTTTCAATGACAAGCATGGAGCTGCAATGATGCTTGCAGTGAGAGCTTTTGAATTGTTAAAGGGCAGTTGGAGAATCCTTAGTAAGGTAATGTGGAGACCCGATAAGAGGAAATTGCCGAGTATTATCTTGATTTGCTGCTTACTTCATAATATAATAATTGACAGTGGATATACTATACACTCTGGTGTTGCCTTGTCTGGTCACCATGATTCAGAATATAGGGAATAAAATTGTAAGCATGATGATCCTTTAGGAAGAACCGTGAGAGAAAATTTGGCCAAGGCCATGCGACATTGAAAGCAGTTGGATGTGTTAATACTACTGCTGCTAACGTCTGTTTTTATATTTTCAAAGTATCTGATTTTTTTGTCTCATGGGCGTTAAAATTGAGAAACTATATATTATTATTCTTGATCAGATGTATTTCGTAATGGAAGAAATACGAGGGTTGCAAGGACTAAGTTAGTGAGCATTTTCACATGAACAGCAGGATCTCTAAGCTAAATGATTGTCAGATCCTTTTGATAATAAAACAAGAAGACTATCGTCTTATGTACTCTAAACAATGCTAATTATCTGCTGCTAAATTGCTCAACGATAACGATGCACTATCCCTTATTGAGAGGCAGCATACATCCACAAAAGGGTGCTTTCTTCCTCTTACGGATTGTACTTGACCTCATCCCTCCATAGAGATAATCTCGCAGAAGCATTCTAGGACTTCAATCAGTAATTCTCGTTTTTCCTTTGCTTTCTGTTTCATCTTCAAGCTTCGGAAGAATAAATTGTAGTCTTTGCACCTCTATATGAAGCTGTCCAATTTTTTCAGACGCTCGCCATGCCTATTCTGAAGCTCTCTTTCTGCTGATGCTTCCACTACTCTCGTCTGAATCCGTTCCAACTTGCAATTTGTTTGCTTCTAGACTTGGAAACTTATTTTGACCCATAAACAAAAATCAGAGAAACAGAATCGATCAAGGACGACGGAGAGACACACAGAAACAAACAAAATCAAGAACCAAACCCAAATGAGATCAGAAATTAGAAAACGAAATCATGAAACCAAAATCAGAAAAAGAAACTAGCAAAGAAGAACAAAATGTAATTAGAAATTAGAAATCAAAAAAAGAAGAACAATTAGAAATTAGAAATCAAAAAAAGAAGAACAACGCGAAGAAGAAGAATGACACCGGAGATGGGAGATGGGTGCGCTCCCTCTTCCATCGACATCGGAGAAGAATTGATGTCACCGAAAAGAGAACGTTAGTGAGGAAAGAAATAAAGAGAATGACTGGTGATTGGTGAAATTGAAAAAGAACGATTGAAGAGGGCAGAAAAAAGATATATATTCTTTTAAAAAAAATTTATTTGAGGGATAATTTAATAAATTTACTCTACATATTTCCTTTCTTTTCCACTAAAAAATACACACAAAACAATTTTATTCTCTTTTTCATCTCATATCAAACAAACATTTTATCCCATTCCTTATATTTTCTTTTTCTTTCCATTTCTATTCTTTCCGAGTCAAATTACCAAGAAGTTACAACAATTTTGTCAGTTAAACATCTTATTGGTATTAAATACAAAATAGTTAAGTGAATTGTGTAAGTTAAAATATTAAACTTGAACAAAACTAAAATTGAAACAACAAAGTAAAAAATTTTAAAATAAAAATTAAACTTGATTAAAATAATATTTTATCCTTTTTGGATTTTGTATCAAAAAAGATCGTAGCACTTAGGTCAATTTAAGATCAACAGTCTTGCATTGGGTAATTTAAATATATTTAAAAATAAATTTAAACAGAGCAAAACTTTTGAGTCAATTAGATTTGATGTGGGTGGTCATGGGCCAACTATTCTTTTTTAAACTTTTTGTCTAGGCTTTTCAAATTCAGTTAGGCACGGGCCACGGGTCACTCACATGGCCCAATCCATTCCAGCATCTCATCACTCGTCAGAATCAGATCTGACGCTCACCCTCCCTTCAGCATCATCTCTCACTCCCAATCTTTCGATTCTTCTTTCTTCAGTAGTCAGTAGTAGTGTAGTCTATTTTGAGGGGATCCTCATTCTTTACAACATCGTTTCAGTTTGGCCCTGGATAACATCCAAGTAAGTGGGATTGGCATTGCCCGTCTACCGCTACGTGCTGTTCTTCCGAGTCGGAGTCTGACTCTTAGGTTTGAACTCTGGAGTCTGAACTCATCCTCATAACTGCCAATCTTGCCGCTGTGGTAAGTACTATGTTGTTGTCTCGTCTCGCTCTCTCTTCCACCTTTTCTTTCCTCGACTATGGTCACTGGAGCTGCCATTTCTTTCTACAAATTTTTTTCTGATTGATGCCGACCCTGAGCCCATTAATTCTATTTTCATTCTGCTAGAATAGTTGACAATATTTGAAGAATAAAAAGAATGGATATGTGTTTCTTATGCTTTTTCCTTGGTCGTCCCCCAAAATTTTGAGCTTTGCTTTCTTTAAATTATGCTATTTCTCATAACATAATTATATTCCTTTGTCTACATATGCAAGGAAGTGTAATCAGCTCCTTTGTTCTTTCTTTGAAATTATCAGCATGAAGGTGTGAGTCGTTATTATTTTTTCTTTTACTTTATGTTTTAATGTTTGGTCTAAGTGTGATGATTGATGTTAATTTGCTTTAGTAGTTATAAGTTATAGCCTTTTGTGAAGTTGAAAAATTGAACTTATAAATTTAGTGATAGTATAAAGGTTTAAGTTTGACTGTGGATGATTTCGAGTAAAATCTTGCTTTTGCCTTCCTTTTAATTGAAGACTAATTGTGCTTCTTTGAATGGATTACATCCTGATTTGAATGGGTTTACTGTCTCTCAGTTCTTTCTGGATACCTGTGGGTTCAAGATTAATTATTATTTTGGATTCAGTTTATAATTATTATTTTTTGGATTCAGGTTATCTATTGCCGAATGCCAATAAGTTCAACCCTTGTCGGGGCCTCTATGTTCTTGGAACATTATTACTCTATCTGATGATTGTGGCTACAGTCTCCTAACTTTCCATGGTATCATCATTTGCCTCTGGCAGATAGCTGTGGATACAAGGTTAACCAGAAGAAATTTCCTACAAGATTCTTCTATATGGAGATTGAAGCGGACATAAGAGATAACTCTCATTCTGCTGAAGAAAGGGGATGAAGCTGTAAGTGTGATCACTGAATGAATTTGTAGGAGCTGGCTATGAAACAACTTTTTTCCCCATATGGCTAAGTTTTACATTTTCAAAGCCTATGCAAGCTGAAAAATTAACTGTCTTTGTACCCTTTATGTACAATGTCAATCTTTTATTTTCTTGGTGCACAAATTGTTGTCGACTTTTCTATTAATTTCTTCATCAACTTCCTTGTTGGCTAATTTTGTTTATTAAGGCATGCTCTACTTGCCTGGTATTTTTGTTTTGCATAGCTACTTAGGGTACCTACTTGCGTCACTTGCAAATCCCTGTGCTGATTTTGGTGTTCCTTGATTGAGGTTTTTTGAGTCTGATTTTGTGGGAAGGAGGTCTGTTGTCAAGGAACGCTTATCAAACAAGTACAGGCATCCTATTTTGGATTCTAAACTTACACTTAAGCTCCTAAATGCAGTAAGTTTTATGATGAATTTGCATTTTTTTTCGGGTCAAGTCCTATAATTTCTGCAATGTTTTATTCAATATGACATGTTATCTTATACCTATTAATTGTTGGTTTTTCTGATCAAGTCCTATAATTTTTGCAGTGTTTTTGCATAGTAAGGCCGTCATCGCCTCTCCCTTATCTCCTCGCCGACGGTGAGTTTTCATTCTCTTCCATGTTGGTTTTTGCCTCTGTTGTTTTTCTTGGTCTTTGGTTTCTTTGTTGGTCTGAGCTGTTGATCTTGAACTGAATGATGGACATCCTCTGTTATGACTTCTGTTTTGGCTAATCAAAGTGGTTCATTTAAAAATAAAAAAAACAATAAAAAAAAAAAGCGTGGAGGCCATGGGCGGGCCTGGACTTCAGAATCTAGGCCCGTTACAGGCCGGTCCAGGCCTGCTCGGCCCGTTTTGATGGTGGGACGTCCATGTTGTTTATGGCTTTTTCTAGCTTCCACAGTAATGAGCTCCACTGCTCGCTACCATATCTCTGTACTCCGCTTTGAGGCTGGGTGCCTGGGTGGATTATCTTGTCATCTTGTCATTGGATTTGGGAGCGGTGATTTTTTTTCCTCCCTTTCAGCTCAATGGCACCTCTCAAGAAATCAAGCAAGCCTAAAAGGGGAGCCAAGAAACTCAAGAAACGCAGACAGCTGAGCGTGATTCCTATAGAACCCAGAACCAGTGAGACCGACTGGTGGGATAGTTTCTGGCATAAAAATTCTACTGCCCCAGGTTCCTTCTTTTTCTATCCCTTTTATTTCAATTGCTTCATTTGTCTTCATAATTGTAAAATGATCTTGCGGTTTAGCTGTTCCGACGGTTCTGTTGTCCAAAATCATTTTCTGGGTTGTCTCATTTATTGCAATTGTTGTTCAGAAAACCCTTTGATTAATTGTTGCTTCTACTGTTCTGCAATGTTAATGGAATATATAGGTTTTTCATTTGTATAACGGTTGGCCTTTTATCCCTCTCTTTTCTTTTTATCGATGGGGGAGGCAGGGAGTAAGAATAGTGAGTGCATTGATCGGTTGAAGTGCTTGAAGGTGAAACTATGAATGATTTTCAATTAATTTTAGAAAAAGCGGGAGAATCTGTGATTACCTTAGTCTTCGAGTTTACTAGTTGTTAATAATAGAGATATTGTATAGTTAATTTAGACTTTATTGTATAGTTGACTCTTCCATGACTATAGGCTAATCTAGAGGGATGCTGTCTAGCATAATCAACTCTTCCATGACTGTAGGCTAATCTAGAGGGATGCTGTCTAGCATAATCATAGGGATTAATTTATTTTTATTTCCTTTCCTAAGTCTACAAGACTTGTATATATACCCATGTTGTCTAATGGAATAATCATCAGAAAGTTTTCCAATCTCTTTCTGTTCCTTCTTATTACATGGTATCAAAGCCATTTTGGATTTCGTTGTCCGATTCTCGGTAGAATCAGTGGGCATTTGTGTGAGGTCACTCTAGCAAGTGATCTTTGGTTCTCACCACCAGTCCAGGGAGGAGCGCCACTGTAAGTTCGGCCCATCCCCGAAGACCGGTGACGGTTCGTGGCGTGCGTGAGGCTCACGCGCCGTTTGAAGTCTCGACTGTTCATTCACGCGCCGGCGCGTGGAGGCGCGTGTGACGGTGGTCTGCGACGCGACTTGTGTTCCCGGTGTCGACTCTTAAATTCCGGCCTCTTCCCGGTGTCATTTCGGTTGTACGAGTTCGTTTGAACACCGGGTCTCTTTATTTAGCTTGTGCACGTCCTGTGTTCTTTGTTTCTATTTTCCAGATCTGTTCTTTGTTTTTTTTTTTTTCCTCTAGAAATGGCAGAAACTAAATCCCATGTTGCTGAATTAGTTCCGGCTATGTCAAAAATTACTGAGCACAAATTGAATGGATCCAACTATTTGGAGTGGAGTAAAACTATCAGGGTCTACCTTCGGAGTGTTGAGAAAGATGATCATTTGACCAAAGAACCTCCTACAGATGGCACCAAACAAGTGTGGCTTAGAGATGATGCACGTTTGTTCTTGCAGATTACAAACTCCATCGATAGTGAGGTAATCGGTCTAATTAACCATTGTGAGTTCGTTAAAGAGTTGATGGACTATTTGGAATTTCTATATTCTGGCAAAGGGAATGTATCTCGTATATATGAAGTATGCAAATCCTTTTATCGTGCTGACAAAGAGGATAAAACCCTCACTACTTACTTTATGGAATTCAAGAAAACATATGAAGAACTAAATGTACTTTTGTCGTTTAGTACTGACATTAAAGTGCAGCAAACTCAAAACAAATGGCTATCATGAGTTTCTTGGCTGGTCTTCCATCGGAGTTTGAGACTGCCAAATCTCAGATTCTTGCCAATTCAGAAATCACCTCCCTCCAGGAAGTCTTTTGTAGGGTCCTACGTACAGAAAATACCCCATCGTTCCAACAGACTAATGTTCTGGTTGCCAAAGGAGGAGGTGATAGCAAGGCCATCAGAGGAGGGACCACGACCAATGGGAAGAGTGGCGAAATTGTGTGCTACTATTGCAAAGAACCAGGCCATACAAAGCGGAACTGTAAGAAATTACAGAACTGCAATCAAAGGATGCAGGCTGCTAATGTCGTCACGACTTCTAGTTCATCATCTGAGAAAGGTGTTACTATTTCAGCTGATGAATATGCTAAATATCAAGCCTTCTTGAAGGAGTTTACTTCCGTCACTTTGAGCAAGGTAAAACTTGTCTTATTTCTTCCTCAACCAAATGGGTCATTGATTCTGGAGCCACAGATCACATAAGAGGTAATTTCAATACCTTCTCTAGTTTCAAGCCACATAAATCCTCCTCTCCTGTCACCATAGCAGATGGATCCACTTATAATATTGATGGCTCAGGGATTGTTAAACCTACTTCTTCTATCACTTTGTCGTCTGTTTTAAGCTTACCTAGCCTTACCTTTAACTTGATCTCGGTGAGTAGACTCACCAAGGATTTAAATTGTTGTATCTCATTCTTTCCTGATCATTGTTTCTTTCAGGATCTTATGACGAAGCAGATTATTGGTAAAGGAAATGTATCCGGCGGTCTTTACATACTTGATGTGTGGGAGCCTCGACCAGTTGCTTGTCCTAGTATCATATCTCCGATTGATGCACATTGTCGATTGGGACATCCTTCTCTGCCCGTCTTGAAGAAGTTGTACCCCCAGTTTCATTCTGTGTCCACGGTGGAATGCGAGTCTTGTCATTTTGCAAAACATCGTCGTAGTTCATTAAGTCCTAGAGTTAATAAAAGAGCTGATTTTGCTTTTGAGTTAGTTCATTCAGATATTTGGGGACCGAGTCCCGTCTTGTCTAAGACTGGTTTTAGATATTTTGTCAGTTTTGTGGATGATTTTTCTCGAATGACATAGATTTATTTTATGAAAAATCGCTCTGAAGTGTTTTCTCATTTTTCTGCCTTTCATGCTGAGGTTAAAACCCAGTTTAATGCTTCGGTCCATATATTACGGAGTGATAATGCTAAAGAATATATGTCAGAATCTTTTCAGAACCACCTGACTCAACAAGGGATTCTTCATCAGACTTCATGTGTCGATACACCCGCCCAAAATGGGGTAGCAGAGAGAAAGAATAGACATTTGCTTGAGACGGCTCGTGCAATGATGTTTCAGATGAAGGTTCCTAAGCAATTTTGGGATAGTGCTGTTTCCATAGCAAGTTTCTTAATTAATCGAATGCCTTCTACAATTCTTGACGGGGAACCTCCCTACAGTATCTTGTTTCCTGACAAGTCACTATTTCCAGTGGAACCTCGAGTATTCGGAAGCACGTGTTATGTTCGAGATGTTAGGCCCCATGTTACTAAGCTTGATCCCAAAGCGTTGAAGTGTGTATTCCTGGGCTACTCTCGTCTTCAGAAAGGTTATCGGTGCTACTCTCCAGATCTTAATAGATATTTAGTCTCCACTGATGTGGTCTTTTCAGAAAAACAACCCTTCTTCAATAGACGCCCCAGTCAGGGGGAGGACGAATAATGGCTAGTCTATGACATCACCTCTCCAAGTATCTCTACTAGCCAGTGTGAAGACCGTCCAAATGAAGAGCAACAATCTCTGGAACAGACAGACAACAATGTTCTTCCTGCGCCAATAAGACCACCGGTTCTTCAGGTGTATTCCCGGAGACATGCTACTAGTGATACATGTCCTGTACCAACTCCTTCGTCATTGGATCCTCCACCAAATGATCCTGATATGCCTATCGCTCTTCGTAAAGGTAAACGACACTGTACCCTTCCTAAGTCCAATTATCCTATTGCTAATTTTGTTTCATATGATCATTTATCTCCTTCGTCTAGTGCCTTAGTTACCTCTCTAGACTCTGTTTCTATTCCTAAAAGTGTTAAGGAAGCCTTGGCCCATCCGGGATGGTATGCGGCTATGCTTGAGGAAATACAGGCACTCGATGACAATCACACGTGGGATCTAGTGGACTTACCTGAAGGAAAGAAAGCCGTGTGATGTAAATAAGTCTTTGCAATTAAATTCAATACGGATGGCTCTATCGCTCGGCTTAAAGCCAGGCTTGTAGCTAAAGGATATGCTCAGACATATGGAGTTGATTATTTTGATACATTCTCTCCTGTGGCTAAACTTACTTCAATTCGCCTATTCATCTCTCTGGCAGCTTCTCAACATTGGCCACTGTATCAGCTTGATATCAAGAATGCCTTCTTGCATGGAGATCTTCATGAAGAAGTATATATGGAGCAACCTCCTGGTTTTGTTGCTCAGGGGGAGTATGGAAAAGTTTGTCATCTAAAGAAATCTCTGTATGGGTTGAAGCAAAGTCCCCGAGCTTGGTTTGGCAAGTTTAGTATGGCGGTCCAAGAGTTTGGATTGAGCAAAAGTAAATGTGACCACTCAGTATTCTATAGGCAATCAATGGCTGGTATTATTATCCTTGTTGTGTATGTTGATGACATTGTTATTACAGGAAATGATTCTACAGGAATTTCGTCTCTCAAATCATTTCTGCATACCAAGTTCCATACAAAAGACTTGGGCCAGCTGAGGTATTTTTTGGGAGTAGAAGTCACAAGAAGCAAGAAAGGAATACTTTTGTCTCAAAGAAAGTATGTCCTCGACCTGCTTGCAGAAACTGGAAAGTTAGCTGCCAAACCTTGTAGTTCCCCGATGGTTCCAAACACACATCTTACAAAAGACGATGGGGACCCCTTTGATGATCCAAAAAGATACAGGAGGTTAGTTGGAAAATTGAACTATCTTACTGTAACTCGTCCTAACATTGCTCTCGCTGTAAGTATTGTTAGTCAATTCATGTCGGCTCCCACAGTTGAACATTGGGCAGCTCTAGAACATATTCTATGTTATTTGAAGGGAGCTCCTGGTCTTGGTATTTTATACAATGATCATGGGCATACTAGCATTGAGTGCTTTACAGATGCTGATTGGGCTGGGAGTAAAGTTGACAGGAGATCCACTACAGGATATTGTGTTTTTGTTGGAGGAAACTTGGTATCGTGGAAAAGCAAGAAACAAAATGTGGTGTCTCGATCGAGTTCAGAATCAGAGTATAGGGCTATGGCACAATCCACGTGTGAGATCATGTGGATACATCACTTACTGAATGAGATTGGGTTGAAGCATTCGATGCCAGCAAAATTGTGGTGTGATAATCAAGCTGCTTGTCATATCGCATCAAATCCCATTTATCATGAACGAACTAAGCACATTGAAGTTGATTGTCACTTTGTTCGTGAAAAGATTGAGGAGAACTTGATTGCTACCGGATATGTGAAGACAGGAGAGCAACTTGCTGACATCTTTACAAAGGCCTTGAATGGGACGCGAATTGATTATTTGTGTAACAAGCTGGGCATGATTAACATCTATATTCTAGCTTGAGGGGGAGTGTTAATAATAGAGATATTGTATAGTTAATTTAGACTTTATTGTATAGTTGACTCTTCCATGACTATAGGCTAATCTAGAGGGATGCTGTCTAGCATAATCAACTCTTCCATGACTGTAGGCTAATCTAGAGGGATGCTGTCTAGCATAATCATAGGGATTAATTTATTTTTATTTCCTTTCCTAAGTCTACAAGACTTGTATATATACCCATGTTATACATAAGAGATATCATGATGGCTTGAATATAAGGATTTTCTTCCCCTGCCCCATTCTTCAAGTTCATGAGCTTAGCCTAGGCGGAGACTGTTGCTTTCTTTGGCATCAAATGTTATGGTCCCTTATTTTTGTTGTGTATGATATGATTATCTCATGGATGCAGTGCAAACCTGCAGGATACTCAGTACCCGCTGATAAAGCAGAGGGGTTCAAGTATTTCTTCAGGGTTTCGAAGAAGACTTTTGAATATATCTGTTCCCTTGTAAGGGAGGATCTCATATCAAGGCCTCCATCAGGGCTCATCAACATCGAGGGAAGGCTGCTTAGTGTCGAGAAGCAGGTTGCAATTGCCCTTAGAAGACTAGCATCTGGTGAATCCCAAGTTTCAGTTGGAGCTTCCTTTGGGGTCGGGCAGTCCACAGTTTCTCAGGTGACATGGAGATTCATTGAGGCAATGGAAGAACGCACTAGGCATCATCTCAAGTGGCCTGATTCCAATAAAATGGAAGAAATCAAGTCGAGGTTCGAAGCATCCTTTGGGTTGCCTAATTGCTGTGGAGCCATTGATGCCACACACATCATGATGACCCTTCCTGCTGTCCAAACATCAGATGATTGGTGTGACCAAGAGAACAATTACAGCATGTTATTACAGGGAATTGTTGATCACGAAATGAGATTTATTGATATCATGACGGGTTTGCCAGGAGGCATGACATTTTCCCGATTGCTCAAGTTTTCAGCATTTTTCAAACTCTGCGAGAATGGGGAGCGTTTAAATGGAAAAGAAAGAACCTCAAATGGAGGAGACATGATTAGAGAATATGTAGTTGGTGGATTTGGTTACCCTCTTCTTCCATGGCTCATGACTCCTTATGAAACTGATGGTATCTCAAACCCTCGGTCCACTTTTAATGACAAGCATGGAGCTGCAAGGATGCTTGCAGTGAGAGCTTTCGCATTGTTAAAGGGCAGTTGGAGAATCCTTAGCAAGGTAATGTGGAGACCCGATAAGAGGAAATTGCCAAGTATTATCTTGATATGCTGCTTGCTTCATAATATAATAATCGACAGTGGAGATACTTTACATCCTGGTGTTGCCTTGTCTGGTCACCATGATTCAGGATATGGGGAACAAAATTGTAAGCATGTTGATCCTTTAGGAAGGACCATGAGAGAAAATTTGGCCAGGGCCATGCGACATTGAAAGTAGCTAGATGTGTTAATACTACTTCTGCTTATGCCTGTTTTTATATTATCAAAGTATCTGATTTTTTTGTCTCATTACTTAGGCATTAAAATTGAGAAGCTATATTATTCTTCTTGATCCGATGTATTTCGTAATGGAAGAAATGCGGGGGTTTCAAGGACTAAGTTAGTGAGCACTTTTATATGAAGAGCAAGATCTCTAAGCTAAATGATTGTCAGATCCTTTTGATAATAAAACGAGAAGACTATTGTCTTACGTACTCTAAACAACGTAATTATATGCTACTAAATTGCTCAATGACAACAATGCACTATCCCTTATTGGGAGGCTGCATACACCCACAAAAGTGTGCTTTCTTCCTCTTATGGATCGTTCTTGACCTCATCCCTTCATAGATAATCTTGCAGAAGCACTCTAGGATTTCGACTGGTAATTCTCGTCTTTCCTCTGCTTTCTCTTTCATCTTCAATCTTCAGAAGAAGAAATTGTAGTCTTTGCATCTTTATCTAAAGCCGTCTTATTTTTTCGGATGCTCTCTTGCCTGTTCTGAAGCTATCTTTTTTATGATGCTTCCACTACTCTCGTCTGAATCCGTACCAACTTGTAATTTGTTTGTTTCTAGACTTGGAAACTTATTTTGACCCATAAACAAAAAGGTACATCCTTAATCATGACTTCCTTTAATCTTTTATAATGAAAAAGATATAAATCTTGCATTCCTGCTTCTTCTATCCCATCCAACGTAGTTTTTTTTTTTAAGAACTAATTTTGTGACATTTAAGCTTTGAGAGTCAAAAAAAAAAAAAAAGATAAACTCCAAAGAGCATATTTATTATAATTTCCAATATCAAAACAGATGTATTCCAACCTTGCATCTAAGCTGTTCATAATTTTTTTTTATATCACGATGACCTCTCAAATCTTGACTTCTAAATCTATGATATTTAGTTTTATATTATTTGAGTTGCAAGCTTGATGATCTTGTCATCAAAATTTTGTAGAATAAATTAATAAAAAAATGTGAAATTATATATGCCAAAATGCAATATACTAAAAAAAGTATTGTGCAATACTTTTAAATTAAAGATTTAAGATACTATGAAGTGATAATTATTAATAAATTATATATTTTCCAATTTATAAATTGAACGAAAATGCATTAGAAGGGTAAACTATACTAATCTCATTTGAGGTATGGTTAAATTACATTTAGCATCTCTCTAGTTTTAAATTATTTAATAATTTTTTTATTAGAAAGAATACATATAAAAAGTTAAATTCAATGGTAAAAGTCTAAATTAGAAGATAATCAAATATGATATTTAAAACTAGAGGTGTATTAAGTGTAATTCAACCAAATCTTAATTTAAATTAGTGTAATTTTTTAATTTTCCAAATTCTTACGTGGTATCATATTGATGAAACAAAGTAGGACCTTTTGTTATTGGGCAGTGGCTATCCAGGAGAGGACGACCAACAGTGAACGAAAGTAGGCCCAAAAGAGGACCAATAAAGTGTAACCCATAATAATGGAAAGCCGAAACCCATGGGGATTCAAATAGCTGGGTTATGGGGATTCCGATGCCCGATCCATTATCTTGTAGTCGGTTTTATTGTCTCTTGGGCTTAGGTCCCATAAGTTTATCAATATATATATATATATATATATATTTGAATGCATATTCCTAATTGCAATTGTTTATTTTGAATTGAATAATCTCAATCCAATGAAAACAATTTTTAAAAAAATCTTGTCACATTTCTTTTCTTCCATCATGATTATCTAAATTAAAACTCACGATTTCGATTAATGAAACACACTCTATTTCCTGTTTTTTTTTTAAAAAAAAAAGAGAGAGAATAGCCAAAATGCATGTTTATATTATTCATTTCTTTTTTTCCTTTTTCTTGGGACATATAAGATGGATAAAACACATTTTGAATCACAGAAGTGGCGACCAAGGACACATTCAGTTAAGTTAAAAACCAAGGACACATTCAGTTAAGTTATATTTATTTTTTTAATTTTAAAATTATGCGTCATTAAAATTAGAAAAAAAACAATGTAATCATTTAAAGATTATTCTATTCTTAATCTAATTTTGTTGTCACGTCCCAAAATTTGAACACGTGACCGGCATGGAAAGTAAATTTCATTTCACCTCCGTAAGCCTATCTTCCTCTTAAGCATAATATCATTCTTTTTCATGCATCCAAACCGAGTTCTCTATACACACTACAGTCATTCACATACATCACTGAATGAACCTACCCGATTACAGAGATTTCTAGATTTATACAACTTAGAATAAAACTTAACTATTATATTTTTATCCTGAACAAATGAAAAAGTAATCATGGGCTAAGGATCCATAATTTCTTGTACAGATATTTACCTTCAACTGTCAACTCTGAAAAAAAATGTTAATAAGAGGGGTATGAGCAAACCACGTACCCAGTGAGCGGACAACACAACACTATGACAAAAAAATATCATGCATCATAATGATAACATGCAACAATCATACGTAATCGATCATAATATAATATAATATAATTCATAATACTTCACAACAATATCCAAGTAAAACAAATACATTTCAACATAATTCAAATAATTCACAACAACAAACAGTGAAATCAATTTCACACATTTCCCGTACCAACCGGGTCGTCCAGGATACCTCTGGATCGTTGCCCGCGGCCCCCGCCGCATCCACCCTTATCGCTCCATGTATATTCTCCACCCTTATAGCTTCATGTAGATTTCTCCATGGGGTGCACCACCATGCCTTTCCTTTCTAGTCAAACACAATCACAATCACATCTAAGAGCATCCTCAATCATAATCATGAGCCACATACACAACTCAGTCATTTACAATTCAAGTCACAATATAATCAATATTGTTCCAGCAACATATCATGTATACAACATAACCCATAATATAGATCAATTATTCAACAATAACATACTTCAACTATCCGCATATGGATGAATTCAATAATCAGAGTATGACACATTTCAACTCAGTTCACATGTCATTCACAATCCATCATATAACCTCTATTCATGAGAAAATAAGAATCACCAGGCAAGTTCCACAATTGTTTATGTCTCATCGTCCCATTCAAGCACAATATAATTTAAACATATAAATATATATATTTGAGTCATCATCCTCTTCAAACTTGGATATACAACATATTTTCACGCTCTCGGCACTCCCACCTTGCACCTTGACCATTCCTATTGTAACCAGATAAAAACCATCAGGGTTACGAAATAGAGAAATTTCCTACCACTATTCCCGACCTTCATTTACTTCTCAAATCATAACTCCTAACTGGTAATGAATATCTAGATGAAACTTATATCATTGGAAACTAGACTCAAAGATCTTTTCAACGATATTAAAAAAAAATTGATGCTACAGTAACGGTCAACGGTCAACGCAGCTACAGTAACGTTGCCCGAGTCAACGCTACAGTAGTCGAGAAAATCTGAAAAAATTTTCCCGATGAACAGTAATTTTTGGGGAAAATTTTTGGATGTTCTTCGTGTTCTTCATCTAAAAATCCTAAAATCATATCTAAAACAACATTTCTTTTGATTTCTTCCATGAGTTTTCATCCTTAATGTCTAAGGAGTGTTTTAACACCAAAACCCCCAATTTCTACCAACAATCCAAGCTCAAATCTTAAATTTTCATCAAGAACACTAACTTTTTTCAAATATCCAAATTCTACGAATTTCTCCTAGTTTTCTCCAAATTTCTTGTTCTAATAACATCATAAACCACCTAGGAATGTTTTAGATTAACATCCACACTTAAATTCATCCATTAAAATATTCTACAAAAATTTTGCAAAATGATAACCAAGGTTTTGGTCTTGTAATAAGAGGAAGAAGAAGAAGAACATCAACTTACCAATCCTCCTAACTTTCATGGCTTCCTTCCCCAAGCAAAAATTGCATGAATGGTTGATGAAGAAATTCTATTGAATGCATAATCAAGAGAGAGAGTGAGAAGCTACTACGGGAGAATGAGAGAAAGAAAAGAATAAGAGAGAAATGTATACGCGTGGGCCCCACCAATTTCTTTTTCGATAAAATCGCTCATAGCCACCTTAGCTTATAAGATTTGTTCACTTTAATCCCTCTCGATTTCTCAAATACCACTTTAACCTTGAATCTATCATCTTTTCGGTACCGGACTCATAATTCGTTCTCATAAGCTTTATTCTTCCTCTCAGGTTCCTATTTGGTCATTTCTCAAAAGTCCTCTATACTTTCTTTTCTTTTCACTTTAGTCCTTGAAAATTTGTAAAAATTTCCTAAATTAAAAATTAAAATTTCTATTCCCAGATTTTATTCACTAATTCAAAAAGCACATTTTTTACGTAATTAAATTTTTCACTAAACTTCAAATTAGACTTTAAATATTCATATAAATTCTTGGGATATTATATTTGTTTGAAAGCAAAATCTTTTTATCTAGTATATGAATTATCATTCCCTTTTCAATTGATCCTTTTAAAGATAAAATAGCTTGATTCAATATGCTAAACATTTTTTTTCAATTAAAATACTTTTGTATTAGGCAAAAACAGGATCTTACATAACCATTAACTAGGAATATGAATTTGCCTTAATATATTTAGCCCTAAAATAGTTGTGATAACCTGATTTCTTATGTAGTATATTTATAGAAATTGAAGGAACATGACATAATAATATCTGAGTATTGAGGAAAGCTCATGCAACAATATGTAAGTTGAAGTAATGATTAGGAAAATTTTTATGGCAGATATAATTCAAGCTGGTAGGTAACTATTATAGCACTTTGGTTGGCTGATTCAGGCGGAAAACGAGGATGAAATTTATGGCACAAGGGAGATTCTTGCGTTTGGTTCACTGGTTTAGATGGAAAGCACCTCTCCATCTCGAAATTCATTGTTGGATTGTTTTTCATTTTTTATGTACACCAAATTCTTTTGGATTGATAATGGAAAATTGGCTAATGGAATGGCAAAAAATGTTGACTGACTTATCCCTGTTTTCCCCTTCCCTTCATTCAGTCATCATCATCGCTCATAGAGAAAAACACTGGATAAGATTGAGAGACGGAGGAAGATGAGAGAGACGAATAAATTGAGAACATAACTTTTACCTGGTATGCTTTGCCTCCCACTGCCACTAGCTACCACTTGACGACCATTGTCGACATGCAGAGGAATCGATAATGAAGGCAAGAGAGTGGTGACAGTGAAAAAAATTAGAGAAATAGAAATCGATTGAGGAAGACGGAGAGACAAACAAAATCAAGAATCAAACCAAAATAAAATCATAAATTAGAAAACGAAATCATAAAACCAAAATCAGAAAAAAGAAATTAGCAAAGAAGAACAAAATGAAATTAGAAATTAGAAATCAAAAATAGAAGAATAACACGAAGAAGAACAACGACACTGGATATGGGTGTGCTCCTTTTTCCATTAACACCAAAGAAGAATTAATGCCACCGAAGAGAGAACATCAGTGAGGAAGAAGACAAAGAGAACGATTAGTGATTGGTCAGAGTATGAGAAAACAATTGAAGAGGGCAGAGAGAAGACAACAATTCTTTTTTAAAAAAAATTTCTTTGAGGGGTAATTTAATAAATTTACTCCACATATTCTCTTTTCTTTTCATTAAATAATACATACAAAACAATTTTATTTCCTTTTCTATTATCTTTTCATTCCATACCAAACAAAAATTTTTTCCTTTTCCTTCTATTTCCTTTATATTTTTTCTTTTTTCTTTATATTCGTACTCTTTCCTATGAACCAAACACATTGTTAGAATCAAACTATCGAGAGGATAAACATCTTATTGGTGTTAAATAAAAAATAGTTATGTGATTTGTGTAAGTTAAAATATTAAACTTTTACAAAACTAAAATTAAAACAACAGTAAAAAATTTTAAAATAAAAAATTAAACTTGATTAAAATAATATTTTATTTTTTTGGAATTTTGTGTCAAAAAAAATCATAACACAAGGGCCTGTTTGAGATCGCCTGGAAAAGAACGACCTTGTATTGAGCAATTTAAACTTATTTAAAAACAAGTTGCCAATAGTTTAACTTACGGGACAAATGGGCTTGAGGCGGGCAACCATGGACTAACCTTTTTTTTAATTTTAATTAACTTTTTGTCTATACTTTTCAGATTCAGTCACGCACTGGCCCCGGGTCACTCATATGCCCCAATCCATTCCAGCACCTCATCACTCGTAGACGCTCACCTTCACTTCAGCATCATCTCTCACTCCCAATCCCTGGAGTCTTCTTTCTTCAGTAGTCAGTAGTAGTATAGTCTATTTTGAGGGGATCCTCATTCTTTTGAACATCGTTTCAATTTGGCCCTAAATGACTTCCAAGTAAGTAGGATTGGCACTACCCGTTTACCGCTACGTGCTGTTCTTCTGAGTCCGAGCCTGACTTAGGTTTGAACTTTGGAGTCTGAACTCGTCCTCATAACTGCCAATCTTGCCGCTGTGGTAAGTCTTCTTTGTTGTTGTCTCGTCTCGCTGTCTCTTCCACCTTTTCTTTCCTCGACTACGATCACCGGAGCTGCCATTTCTTTCTACAAATTTGTTCTGATTGATACCGACCCTGAACCCATTAATTCTATTTTCATCCTGCTAGAATAGTTGACAGTATTTGAAGAATAAAAAGAATGATTATGTGTTTCTTATGCTTTTTCCTTAGTCGTCCCCGAAAATTTTGAGCTTTGCTTTATTTAAATTATGCTATTTCTGTCACAATTTCCTCTCAACTATATTTTCTTCTCATAACTATGAAAAGAAAACATAATTATATTCCTTTGTCTACATATACAAGGAAGTGTAATCAGCTCCTTTGTTCTTTCTTTGAAATTATCAGCATGAAGGTGTGAGTCGTTATTATTTTTTCTTTCAGTTTATGTTTTAATGTTTGGTCCAAGTGTGATGTTTGATGTTAATTTGATTTAGTAGTTATAAGTTATAACCTTTTGTGAAGTTGAAAAATTGAACTCATAAATTTAGTGATAGTGTAAAGGTTTAAGTTTGACTGTGGATGATTTTGAGTAAAATCTTGCTTTTGCCGTCCTTTTAATTAAAGACTAATTGTGCTTCTTTGAATGGATTACATCCTGATTTGAATGGGTTTATTGTCTCTCAGTTCTTTCTAGATACTTGTGGGCTCAAGATTAATTACTGTTTTGGATTCAGTTTATAATTATTATTTTTTGGATTCAGTTTATCTATTGACGAATGCCAATAAGTTCAACCCTTGTCGGGGCCTCTATGTTCTTGGAACATTATTACTCTATCTGATGATTGTTGTAACATCCCAGATTTTTTCCTATTAGAGTTATATTTTCTTTATTAAGTTGGAAATGATGTTAGAAAATAGTAAAATATACTTTTAGAATGCCTAGAAGCAAGTCATCAAGAAAAGGCATGAGAAATTAGGATAAATGAGCTAAGAATAGAAGAAAAATGAAGTTATGAAGGAATTAATCGACTAATGGTGACAATCAGTCGACTGATAGCATAAGAAAAGGACTAGGTTGCTGATATCTTTAATCAGTCGACTGATGATTCTCTGTCATGCTAAAATTTTGGGTCCTGAAGTAATCAGTCGACTAATCGGGTTGAATCAGTCAACTAATTTCAAATCAGTCGACTAATCATGAGAAATCAGTCGACTAACTGCCTGCTGGAGTGCGAAAGTAAGTCAGTTTCAACTGAAAAATCAATGAAAAATTGACTAGAATGCCCCTAATATGTCAATGAAGCTTAGAAACATGAAAATAGGGGTAAAAGAGAGTTTTCCATAGTAAGAAGACTCTTTAGATCCTTTAAAAATGAGAGAAGAGAGAGAAATGACATTTTTTCTGAAAATTAGAGAAGAGAGAGAGAGAGAAAACGTGGAGAAGAAGAAGAAGAGAGAGAAGAGACTCCTAGTTGTATTTCTAACAAGAAAATCACCAAAGGTAAGCTTCCTAGCTTGATTTCTCTAGTTTAGATAAATTGTAGAGCTTGAAATTGGTGAAATTATGGTTTTTCAGACTAAGGAAAGAAAAAGAAGAGGGAGTTGGTCTGAAAACTAAGGAAAACAAGAAACCTTAGAAGAGAACCAAAAGCTATCACACAAATTCCAGCTTTAGGAAGAAATAAGGTAGCTAGTTATTCATAAAAGCAATTTATTTTCAGTTATTTATCATGCTTGTGTATAATATGTTAATGTTTTATGATAAAGCTATCCATGAATGTTTGAGAACATAGTTTCTTATGAACATGGAACTTGACTCCTCATGGGATGTAGTAATTCCTCATAGGATGAAGAGTTCTCTTTATAAGAAAGCTAGAAAGCAAGTTAATTTAGTTATTTACCATATTCTTCATGATTTAGGAGGTAGAGATATGTGGAAGTTCTCCATGAGAACATAGAATCAACTTTCTCTTGAAAAGCAAAGTTTATATCCTTATAGAATGACATAACCAGAAATTCCGCATGAGATGACAGAAATACCTCATAGGATGTAAAAATCCTTATGGGAAGACAGAACCCTAGAAATTCCTCGTGAGATGATAGAAATTCCTCATGAAACATTGAGTACTTTTCCTAAAAAAGTAGTTAAAGTAGCTAGAGTAGCTAAAGTAGTCAAAGAATAGTGCACTATATTGAGGAAGAAGTTAAGACACAAGTTATGTGTTAGTATATCAGTTTATATTTCATGGAATGAATTTCCATTGAGATTGCTTTTATGATATTTTTTTTATGTTCATAGAAGTATAAATTAGTTCTTGAGAATTGCTTTTATAACTGAAATGGTTCTTGAAATGTTTTCTCTAAATAAACTAGCTACTGAGATTATATATCTCATGTTTTATGTCTTAACTAACCATTTCAGGATTTGAAGTTGAGTAAAGAAGCAAAAGATAGCAAGGAACCAGCTAGCATAGTTGCTAGGTAGTTATACATAGAAAAGGAATGTAACTTAATTTCCTATGTAAACCTTTAGAGATCTATATACAATTTGTGTATACGCATAGAAATATGAGTTTCATGTAAGTTCATTGTATTGTAGCTTTATTCTAGAAGAGAAATTGCAAAGAAAAGTTAAAGAAGTGTTATAGATTGTATGCATAATGAAACTAGATAATTTCACCATGTTTCCAAGTTAACTTTCTCTGAAATTTAAAGTTCAGGGCACATCAGTCGACCGATGTCCCTTAATCAGTCGACTGATACCCCTCAATTTTAGATATATATAATTTAGAAGACTATCAGTTGACCGATAGCCCCAGATCAGTTGACTGATTGTCTGCTGCCAGTTCAAAATAGTGTTTTGCAAAAGTTTTCAAGTTGCCTTATTTTTATATAATCAGATATTTTGCAAGACTTCTCAAAAAAGTTTTCATGGTTTAACCATAAGTTTCACAAGATCTTTATTACAATTTTCTTAAATTATACTAAATTAGTGTAATTTTAGCAGACGTTACAATTGTGGCTACATTCTCCTAACTTTCCATGGTATCATCATTTGCCTCTGGCAGATAGCTGTAGATAGGTTACAACAACAACAACAGCAGCCTTATCCCACTAGGTGGGGTCGGCTACATAGATCGCCCGACGCCATTGAGCTCTATCAATGACTAACTCTTTAGGGATCTCATTTACCAGAAGATCCCTCTCAATAACCTCTTTAAGTGTCCTTTTTGGTTTTCCTCGACCTTTTTTCACAGGGCTCCAAACCATCTGCTCAACTCTCCTTTCTGGCGCTTCTAATGGTCTTCTTTGAAGATAGGTTAACCAGAAGAAATTTCCTACAAGATTCTTCTGTATGGAGATTGAAGCAGACATAAGAGATAACTCTCATTCTGCTGAAGCAAGGAGCTGAAGCTGTAACTGTGATCACTGAATGAATTTGTAGGAGCTGGCTAGGAAACAACTTTTTTCCCCATATGGCTAAGTTTTACATTTTCAAAGCCTATGCAAGCTGAAAAATTAACTGTCTTTGTACCCTTTATGTACAATGTCAATCTTTTATTTTCTTGGTGCACAAATTGTTGTCGACTTTTCTCTTAACTTCTTTATCAACTTCCTTGTTGGCTAATTTTGTTCATTAAGCCTGCTCTACTTGCCTGGTATTTTTGTTTTGCATAGCTACTTAGGGTACCTACTTGCGTCACTTGCAAATCCTGTGCTGATTTTGGTGTTCCTTGATAGAGGTTTTTTGAGTCTGATTTTGTGGGAACAAAGGTCTGTTGTCAAGGAACACTTTCAAAGAAGTACAGGCATCCTACTTTGGATTCTAAACTTACACGTAAGCGCCTAAATGCAGTAAGATTCATGATGAATTTCATTTTTTTTTTCTGATCAAGTCCTATAATTTTTGCAGTGTTTTATTCAATATGACATGTTATCTTATACCAATTAATTGTTGGAGCAGGAGGCTAGGTGCATGACCAAAGCAAGACGGCTTGGGGTTTGTTCTCCAGTGCTATATGCTGTGGATCCTGTGTTACATACTTTAACATTTGAATACGTTGAGGGACCTTCAGTCAAAGATGTATTTCTTGAATTTGGGTCAAACGGTGTCAATGAAGAGCTGCTGGATAATATTGCATACCAAATTGGTGATGCAACTGGAAAAATACATGACGGTGGTCTAATTCATGGTGATTTGACAACCTCTAATATGCTACTGAAGAAGGGTACCAATCAGTTGGTGAGTTAATTTCTTTTCATATCTTTGAGGGACCAGTGTCTTCATTGGACTCACTCAAGTTATGTAATGTAATATTTGAAAAGTACCATCAACCTGTTTTACAGCAAGTCAACTGTAATTTGTGTAGGTCCTCATTGACTTTGGTTTGAGTTTCACTTCACCTCTACCAGAAGATAAAGCTGTTGATTTGTATGTTCTGGAAAGGGCCCTTCTTTCAATGCATTCTTCCTGTGGGAATGTGGTAAGCCAACTTTTCCTTTTTCCCTTAGTCCCTCCTAACAAGTGCTATGGATTATGGAGGAAATACAGAGAGGAGTATGTCTCCTTTATTAGCTTGTAAATTGGAGTATTCTTCACAGGATTTCTATTACTTTTTCCTCCTTACTATATGTTTTATGGGTTGCAACTTTGGATTTAATGTGTTTAGAACAAAATGGCCTGGATTTGATGTTTCCAATTTCCAAAGCTAACTATCTAGTAAGTATCAAGAATGCAGAACAGCATAAAGTTGTTGAAATAATTATCTTCTGGTTTCCCTGTGTTACATATGACACTGTTGCTTTTTTATATCTTGCACATAATTTTTTTGTCAAGGAATCTGGTCAAAGAATAACACGGGATGGACACAAGTATTGTCCTGCCATTGTCTATGTGGCTTAAGGGTTCCAAAGTTTGTATATAGGCTTAAATATGAATTACAGGAACTTGCGGTTAATTACTTAGAAAGTCCAAAGATTAAACATTGGGACTTCAGATATTGATTTGCTGAAATTTACAGGCAGCAGCAAACCATAGGTTTTAGATGGCAAGGGTTAAGGTCTTATGAGGAAAATAACGAGATAAGGGATTTGATGATTAGGAGGATGGATATTGATTAATGCTGAAAGGAAGGAAAAAAAAGAGTTTGAGCACTATTGTTTTGCATAATGATGTGTTTGAAGAGTGCAATGAACAGTTCTAGAGTAACGGTGCCTAAAATGGGAGAAGAGGAAAGGAGAGAATACATGAAACTTGGCACGCAAATGGCAAGCCTTCCAACATTTGGATTTCTCATAAAGGGCAAACCTGGTGCTACAAAGCTCCCGCTATGCGCGGGTCCAGGGAAGGGCCGGATCCACTTTGTGGATCTAATGTAGGCAGCCTTACCTTGCAATTTTTGCAAGAGGCTGATTCCACGGCTCGAACCTGTGACCTCCAAGTCACATGGCAGCAACCTTACCGTTGCGCCGAGGCTCGCCAACATTTGGATTTCTCATAAAGTCAAATTTTAATTTTTCATACTAGAAAATCTGAAAATACTACTGGATATGGGCAAAAGCAAAACTTATAAATCTGGAAAGGAGTAAAACCCTACACTCTACACTTTCCTTAACTTTCCTTTGGCTTCCAAAGAGGCCGAGACTTGTCCTACAATCCCACTCTAATTGTGTTGAAAATTTTTACTGATGAAGCGAGCACTACTATTATTCAGCCATGATTTGGTTTCTTTTTGAATTATGAACAAGTGATAAATTACTCACATGTTATATTACAATCTCTCTGTACAGATGGACTGGATACTCGCTGCATACCGCAAATCGTCAAAACAGTGGTCATCCACATTAAACAAGCTTGCTCAAGGTGAGGCCATCCCTCTTGCTTCTTTGAAATTAAGATTGTTTTTAAGATGCGGCTCTTAATTTGATTCTTTTTTTATTCCTTACACAATTTATAGTGCGACAGAGATGACGGAAGAGGACCATGGTTGGATGATTTTTCCTGAATTTGGTTTCCCTTAGGTTAAAAATGAGAGATGTTGTAGTGAACTAATGTTTTATAAATGTAATTTTTATTTTCCTTTTCTATTTATTTGCATGCTTGCAGCATGCACGATGCACATATAAATGTCTATGTAAACCAGTTTGCACACTGTTCTGATGTTTCATAGATATTAACCAATATCTCAAATGATTTGTATCATCTCTGTTTTGGATCCTTTAATGTATCATGTGCAAAATATAAAAAGCTGTGGATTGTTGAAATTATGGAATAGGACCAGTTAGATTGATTGATACAATATAGAAACAAAGGCTAACAATCTTAGTTTTAACATTAATGGTTCTCTAGTCTCCTTTCCTTTTTTGGAGAAAAATCATTAAACCCAGTATCTCCTTCTCCCCTGCTTGCTTCAGGAATTAGGAAGTGCTTCTTGTTCTGCTCCATGAAATTTGACAGATTGCTTATTCAAACAACTAATTTCCAGTAACCTTTTCTTTTCCCATTTTTAAGCTTCATGAAGAGTTACTCAGAAATTGCACACTTCAACTGATTTACGTATTTCTTGTGACCTGATAATGACAGGATGGTTGAAATAGAATTTCCGACGGTTTTAATACAGATGTTTATGCTCAAGACAATTAATAACTTTTTCCGTCATGGGATGGTTTTAATCTGATAAGCTGAACTGCTGTAGCCTTCTTTTTTTGGGTAACGTTGTTTTATTGGCATCACACATGTTCTTACCCATTCTTGCTACGTATCTGGTTTTTTGGCTATCACTTACAAGAAGTATGTGGGTTTTTCAGAGGCTATGTTGATCTTTCTTGCTTTAATTTTTCCCCTTGTGGTTTGAGTCTCGTGCCCATGCGAACGCACGTGAATGAGAGTCCTACACCTAGAGAATGGTTTTGATCCTGCAAGGAAAGCACGTGATTTTTTGTTTAGTTGGTAATGTTTCGCATTTTTAGGACCCCTTTTATGTGCGTAGTTAAAGCTCAAGACACAATCACCTATTCTCCCATGTTGTAAAACAGTTGAAGTTTCACAAGTCCAGTCAGACTTTACTCGATTTAGTTTGATTTAATTTCATCAGTGGTAGATATAGTTTTAGGATGTCCTAAATAATATTCTGAGATATTGGTTAATATCTATGAAAGTGATGGTATCTCAAACCCTCGGTCCACTTTTAGTGACAAGCATGGAGCAGCAAGGATGCTTGCAGTGAGAGCTTTCGCATTGTTAAAGGGCAGTTGGAGAATCCTTAGTAAGGTAATGTGGAGACCCGATAAGAGGAAATTGCCAAGTATTATCTTGATATGCTGCTTGCTTCATAATATAATAATCGACAGTGGAGATACTTTACACCCTGGTGTTGCCTTGTCTGATCACCATGATTCAGGATATGGGGAACAAAATTGTAAGCATGTTGATCCTTTAGGAAGGACCATGAGAGAAAATTTGGCCAAGGACATGCGACATTGAAAGCAGCTAGATGTTAATATTACTTCTGCTGATGCCTGTTTTTATATTCTCGAAGTATTTGATTTTTTTGTCTCATTGCTTGGGCGTTAAAATTGAGAAACTAATTATTATTCTTCTTGATCCGATATATTTGGTAATGGAAGAAATGCGGGGGTTGCAAGGACTAAGTTAGTGAGCATTTTTATATGAACAAAAGGATCTCTAAGCTAAATGATTGTCAGATACTTTTGATAATAAAACAAGACTATTGTTTTATGTACTCTAAACAACACTAATTATCTGTTGCTAAATTGCTCAACGACAACGATGCACTATCCCTTAGTGGGAGGCTGCATACACCCACAAAAGGGTGCTTTCTTCCTCCTATGGATCGTTCTTGACCTCATCCCTCCATAAAGATAATCTCGCAGAAGCACTCTAGGACTTCGATCAGTAATTCTCGTCTTTCCTCTGCTTTCTCTTTCATCTTCAAGCTTCAGAAGAAGAAATTGTAGTCTTTGCACCTCTATCTGAAGCCGTCCTATTTTTTCGGATGCTCGTCGTGCTTGTTCTGAAGCTCTCCTTCTGCTGATGCTTCCACTACTCTCGTCTGAATCCGTTGCACGGTTGGACGTCTTACCCTCTCCTAAATTTTTCACCCACTTGCGGTTAGTTTCAAACAACTTGGTAATGGCTTCCCCAGCAGCTTCAAGCTGTCGTCTTACTGTATCATATTCAATGTCTTTCCCCAGTGGGTTCTGTTTGGAAATTTCCACCTTCTTCATCAGATCTTGTACCACAATGTGCAGGTTTGTGAGCTTTTGTGCATCAGAATCAAGTCTTTCTAGTACCTTCCTCTTGTTGCCTTCTTCACGTGGCCCTGTAAATCTTCTTGATCTTGATTTTGAGATCTCTAATTTATCCACACCCAATTCCTTTTCAACCAATGACTCAATGGATGGAGATTTGATTTTGCGTTCCTTGATAGATCTTTGATTGTAGTTGGATGGTCCGGCAGCCATTCTCAGTGTCTTTCCAACAGTCAGACCAATACTACTCTCTTTATCTGCAGTTTCCCATAGCTCCAGCATCTGATCATCAACTTCAAGAGTTTCTCTCCTGCTTAGCCTGTATGATGAACATTCAGACATCTGATCAAGCATGATGTCTTTAGGAAGAACTTCATTCTCTGCGACTGGGATATCTGGCATCAATTTCCTCATATCCTGTTCATCAGTGAGACCATCCTTTGCTTCATCCATCGAAGTAATATGCTGGCTTGTGTGAATCTTTCCTTGATGCCGGCCACTTCCAGATTTTAACTCTTGAATCTCTTTCATTTTATCCTTCGATCTGAAACTTCCATTCATTTGTTTCACAGACATTTCGATTACATTGATCCTTTTCTGCATATGTTGGAAGTTCGGGATTGCATCAGGCGCTATAATATGTTCTCTACTTGTTTGCGGACTGCCTTCAGTGTATTGTTTTTTCACCAAATTATTAATCTGGAAAGAGTGAATTTAAGCCATTAGATTATTTCAGAAAAAGAAATGCATGCCTTAATAGCTGCTATCCATTTGAGCGAAAGGAATTAATGTCAATTTAACATCATACATTAGCATACGATGAAGCAGCAACCTATATTTGAAATAGTATTTCTATAAACATTAAAATTAAATATCAAATTAATTCAAATAACTACTATAATAAAAACAAATGAATATTATTTTAATTGAACGAAAAGGAGATGAAAGTAAAAAAAAAATGAAAAATAAATGCAACAAATGTTTGTAGGATGCATGTTCTACAAGAGAAATCATTTTTGACCTAGACAAATGCTACCTAAGCATGCTATTCAACCGTTATACGGTTAGAAGAAAAGCACAGTGCTCATGCAGTCATGCATACCTAACCACATGATCAAACTAATAACCAGAACTTCCATTTGCTAAACTTTCTAATACACTACTAAAGCATAATAAAGAGAAAAGTTAAACATCACTAAAAGAAAAGCTTAACCAAGATTTGAAAGCATACGTAGAGAACTCGACATTAACAAACTCAAGATTCTTTGTCCTCAAACATGTCAAACATAAAAGCAATTGAAGGGAAATAATGGAGGAAGTCCATAACTCAAAAAGAAAAATCCCGAGAGGCTAAATCAGAACCAACAAAATGACCTCCTTATTTTTATGGACAACATTAACCACGAGTTCAAGTGGCAGAAAGACACAAAAAAACATATCACAGCAAGGGCAGAAACAAATATTGAGAATAAGGTAGTACCTTTTGTTCTGCATTGTTCTGAGATTTTGCAAGTGTAAGAGTCAGCAACTCCAGCGATGCTATACAATTGTCCAAAGCACTGACAGCTGGGACATAAGCAGCCAATTGATCTCGTAGTCTTCCATTTTCATTTTCCAACTTGTTAACTCTTTCTTTTAGCCTTTCACTTTCTATGCCTATGCATTTCCTTCCATTTGCGAGATCCTCACATGCATCTGCTAGCTCCCATACCTTTCCTTCCAATACAGTTTCATTGACAGTAGAAATCTGCAATTCAGCATAGAGTGTGACAGCCAGAGTTTCCCATTTATATATCAGTTCCTCAGATATTTTGGATGCCTCCAGGAGTCTCTGACACTCAAATAAAAGAGAGAAGTTCTTTTTCTCCATATCACGGACACAATTATGTAAGATGAAAATTTCAATTTGAGCATTTACAGCTCTATCCATTTCCTCCTCATATTCTTTTTTCTGGCAATTTTTATCTTCTTGTAGAATATGAATTTGTAGTTCCTTCTCAGACCAGTGAGTTTCATTCAATTGCAAAATTCTGGAAGTTTCTTCCCTCTCAGAATATAAGGAAACCAGTAGCTCTTCTACCTTTTGAAGTGCAGCTTCCTTTTCACCTTTTAATTCCATATGCTTCGTTTCCAATTCACTGTGTTGTTTCTCAAGACCCTTCAATGTTTGATGAGTGGTGTTGAACAGTGAAACTAGAGTTTCCTTCTCAGAAATGAGACTGGAATTCTCGTGATCAAGAAACTGGCATGAGTCTTCCAAGATTTTTGACTTTATCCTTAAGCCTTCAAGTTCAGCATTTAAATCAAATAATGAATTTTCCAGAAGTTTGTGCTTTTGTGAAAGCTTCTCTAGCTTCTCATCTGTAGTTTGTAACTGAGAAAACAAAGTGGCCTTCTCAGCAGCAAGGGTATATTTCTCAGCAAGCAGAGATTTGCATGTTTCTTCTAACACCCGTACCTTTCCTCTGACATTCTCCAACTCAATGTTTAATTCTGAGAGGGAATTCTCCAAATCAACATTCTTTTCCATAAGTTTATCCATGATCTCCAGTCTTTTCAGAATAACTGCTTTCTCACTTCTGTCAGCCTCACTTGTCTCCTTCAGCTTTGAGTTCTCATTCTGCAATTTCTTCACAGATGACCCAAAGAACTGTGAATCAAATCCAGTTGACCCCACCTCGTCCAACATAGTTTCATATCTTTTATTGACATCGTTGAGCTCTTCTTTAAGACAGTAAATTTCTTGCTGAAGAGCATTTTTTTGTTCTACCTGTAGTTCAACCTCCTGATCGAGTTTTGCTATTGTCTCCCGCAGATTTAATATCTCATCCTGCAAATTTCTAATAGACATAGATGAAGACAATTTGAACTCATTTAGCGTTTGGTTTTCCTCCTTGACCCTTTGTACTTCATCCTCTAAAGCCTGCTTACTGGATTTTACATTCTCCATAATTTCAGCCTTACTATGAAGCTCAATGGCAAGAGATCTAAGCTCTTCCTGAGATTGGGAATGCAAATGCCGTAGAGTTTGGAAAGTTGTTTCAACCTCCATGAATCGTAGCCGCTCTTCTTGTAGACAAGCCCAAAGTCTACCCAATTCTTTTTGCTTCTTGTTAAGTTCTTCACTTTGGGAGCCCGCCTTCTGCTCCAAGGATTGTAATTCATACCGAAGATTTTGATTTGATGTTTCCAAAGAAAGACACTTCTGTTCAGAACTCTGTAACTTTTCTGCCTTGTCAACTACATTGCGATTTAGCCTACGCATCTCCTCTTCTCCATAAGAGAGTTTGTGCTCTAAAGTGGAAATTGTATCCAAGCATTGCTGATAACAGAGAGCAGCATCTTCCTTCTCTGCAATAAGTTTAGCAATTTCCAACTTCATAGCCTCAAGTTCATTTTCAGCTTTACTAGCCTGCTCCTTAGTCCTTCTTGCATTACCCTCAGCTTGTACTAGTCTTTTCTCCAATTTTGATAACGTCTCCAAGAACTGTTGATGTTGAACAAGTGCAGCTTCCTTTTCGGCTTCTACTCTAGCAAGGTCCTGCTTTAGTGAGTCAGCTTCAGTTTCAGCTTTAGTAGCTCGTTCATTGAGTTCTCTAGCATCCTTCAGAGCAGAAGTAATTTGTTTCTCCATATGAGAAATTTTCTCCAAGCACTGCTGGTATCTAAGAAGATTAACTTCCCTCTCAGCTTGTAATATGATAATAGCTTCCTTCAAGGTTTGCACTTCAGCTTCAGCTTTGCTTGATCGTTCATCAAGTCCCCGAGAGGTCTGTTGTGTGTGAGAAACTTCTGACTCCAGATTTGATAGTCTCTCCATACTCTGTTGATACTGAAGCAAACCAGCTTCCTTTTCACCTTCTAATTTAGCAAGGGCTCTCTTTAAGGCCAATATTTCTGCCTCAGTTTTAGCCACCCGTTCAGACTCAGACAAACCCTGAATCCTATTCTCCTGTCTCCCATGGTTTTGCCCATTATTCTCCTCTGCATCAACAAAATTGAGTCCTCTTCTAGCTCTCCCATCATCCTTTTGCAATTCATTTGGATCAGGAAATGCACGTGAAGGATGGGGCATCTCAGGAGTACGTGGCTCAGTCTCTGAAGAAGTAACTGTAGGCTGCTCATCTGCGGGTACAAGAGGAACTTGGTTAGGAAATGCTTCAGCCATGGTCCGATGAGCCTGCCGAATCACTCCGGTGGCGTGATCATATCTCTCGGCCAATGCACGGTAAGCTCGGTAAAACTCTTCAACCAATTTCATTAGCTCCGGGCGTTTCTTATAATACATTTCAGCCCTTCTCGCAAATGAATCTGCATCTTCTTCAATAAGCTTAATCATTTGCTTCACCTTCTCATCCATATCTGTTCAAGAGGAGAGGAACAAATAGCGTTTCAATCTCTACATATAGCTAACAGCCTACTATTACGGTGTCATTGTGAAGTCATGAATGTCCATTTCAAAATTTAGAAACAAGATGCCACCAAAACCAGAAAGAGAGAAGGCATTACCGTATAGATTTTCTTGGAGCCATTTTGAGTTCTTGGGGCTAATGTGGCTGTCCCACCACCATGAATACATTCCTTTAGGATCAGCATGGGCCACAGCCGCCATTGCTCCACTCAACACCACCACCACCACCTTGTCGTAGGATGTTATAAGACCTTAAAGAGTGAAAAATCAATGAAGTGAATCAGAACCACGCAAATTTTCATTTTGACAGCTAAAGTTAACAAAAACTATGGGGAATTGAGACTCTCTTGAATTGAATAAACAACATAAAGGAAATGCAAACAAACCATTCAGCTTCGATAAATCAAATCTACTTATTAAATTAAGGTGGCCTAGACATTTTCATTTGTATTTGTAATTCTATTTATTAAATAGTCGAAAAAAAAATCCGAAAAAACATAAAGTTATTTGTTTCTAATATGTTATAAATTATTTTTTCCGACCAAGACATATTATCGGAAACTGCGCGAAAATTATCTGATCAGTTGAACACAAGCTCCAAGAGTGAAGGAATAAAATATCTGATGAATACAAACTACCTGATTAAGACAAAACTGAACCATTAACACAATGGAAAACAAAAAGGTATCAAAATTTAGCTAATACTTAAGAACAGATGCTGACGTGCCTCAGATGCTAACGAATCAACAGTGATGGCCCAAATTGATGGTGGGCTTCAAATAAATATTCTCCCAATGGAAAATCTGAAAATAACTATACGATGGGGTAAACAGTAATTAAATTCGAAATTGAGGGGTAGGAGAGTAATTTGAAGTGTGACTCGTCTTTTCAAGAATGAATCTAAACCCTCCAATGATGAATGGTTGAGATTAAAACTGATGAAATTCACTTTTGACTACATATGCTTCAGTATATAGCACCTGACCGAATTTAATCAGAGCTCTTTTACTGTAGCAATTCGAGAATACTCTTCCTTCTCTCTTTGAAATACGCGAATGACTCCGGTGATGGTTCACTGGAGATGATGACTGAAAAATATATCTGGTAAATAAAATATGAAGAGGCCGAGG
This sequence comes from Biancaea sappan, assembly GCA_037074585.1. Taxonomy (NCBI): domain Eukaryota; kingdom Viridiplantae; phylum Streptophyta; class Magnoliopsida; order Fabales; family Fabaceae; genus Biancaea; species Biancaea sappan. The sequence continues at coordinate 45,734,777 of CM073496.1, read as the reverse complement.
AGAGAGTAACCAGAAGTGAATGTTGATTTCGGGAAGAGGAAAGAAATTAGAAAGAAGAGAAAGAATCCGAGATCTGAGAAAGATACAGAAAAGAGAGAGAATGAGATCAGAGAAGAAGGGAGATAGAAAACATAAGTACTGAAATTTCTGATTTTATTTCTCGATATCTTTCTGAGTATATCCTCTCCTTTTCTTTATACTGTCATTCTCTCTTTTTCCTCTCTGTAATCTCTGTAATAAATTGATGGAGTAATTTTCTCACAATTAAAAATATGTTGGCTGTAACGGTTTATTAGACAAGGATGATTTTTTTAAAAAATTATCATAATTTTTCTAATGCTTTGCTAACATTAATTAATTTTAATAAATAATAATTATTTATTTGAAATATGGAATGGCACGTAACATTTTTCTCAATTTTTTACAAGCATTATCATGATCATGGATGAGACAGCAACCATGTTATTCGAACTACCTCATGAATCAAACCCCATTTAAGTGATACCTCAGAAAACAAAATAGTGAAGAATAGTATAACTCAAACGGCGGGTGAACAGAGGGAAGAATAAAATAAACAAGATTACAGTCTGGGGTAAGAGATCAATCCTCGAAGAACCACAACGTAAAGCATAAGAGAAGGAGCAGGAAAAGAATCTCCCATATGGCAGAACAGTAAAGCTTATGCAATTCAGGTACCAAGTAACTCACCTGCAAAAACTTCGCTACTCCGTTCCAATAATCACCGCCGGCGACAAACAACTTCAACTATTTTAATTTCTTCATCAGTTTAATTTATTTTTTACATTTCATCTATCACCCCATGGTGGTCAGATCTCTATGAACACAATGTTGTCTGTGGGTTCTCTCTCACTCTCTCTCCTGCTCGCTTTTGCCTTTTATGAGGCAGCTTGGTGTCGTCCTGAACGTTAGAGGACTGACAATGAGGAAAGAAAGCAAAAAAGCAGGCGGAAATATAAAATTATCAAGCATAAAATAGAGATGTAGGAATACGAAAAAGCGGGTCCCATCCGAAGGCGTGCACATGGGATGGATGCAACATGAAACGGAAAGAAATGGGAGCTAGAGGTGGCCCCCACTGGGGTTGTCAATTACGTTATAATGCTCGCACCAACATGGTATCATCACCATCATAGGATTTGATGGATGAACCTTCGGCTTTTGGCATCATCTCTCATCTCTGTCCCATGCTACACCATCTGCATCCAAACGGATCATAACGCTCCCCAATTACGTATTCATAAAGCAACAACATTTTAGTTACCTAAGTTTGTACCCATCTTGGATCTCCAGGATCCATCACCATCCTTATCATCCTTGATGTGGGACACAGTAGGCTGCAAAGCTTCCGCCTGTGATCTGCAGATTAATGAGTGCAATTAGCAAAATGGGGAGCTTTTGAAGTAAACAGTTCAACGTTGATTCCATCAAAGTGGGAGAGAGAGGGTCTGACAATGTTTGTTGTGTGTCGGGTTAACCTTGTTAAAGCAGAGGCACGCAGCTATCAGTGGTTGAATTTACTTTTGCAAAAGTCAATAATTCCTTTCACTTTTTTTTGCCATCCCACTGTTTATTGCTGTGATATTCCTGTCTCAAATCATTCCCCCTTTTTTTTATTTTATTAACGTTATTTTCTTATCATCTTGTTATATTAATAAAAGAGCAGGAAATCTGATATGTAGAAAGAACGAACAGTGAGAGATATTCTTTTTTAGTTTTTGATTGATGTGAGAGATATTTATGTAGAAAATTAGAAATATAATACAGGGCACATACTGTTATGCATAGCCACGTGATCATATAGTAGGACCTCAAGCTAGGTCCTATAATTAGGCTAGCTTAGTTATTCTGGCCTCTGGGTGGGCCAAACGGCAATTACTAACGACAGTACAAGGTGCAGACTTTTTGTTTTTGATCAAATTGTTAAATATATTGGAACCTAAACTTTTTTTTTGAAGATAATTAAATTAAATACTTTCAAAGTATGACAACATATAATACTAATACTTTCAAACGCTCAACAATTGCAAGTAACTACATGAAGGGTTAAAAGATACGATAAAATCTCTCGACTTACCTATAAGCGAATTGTCATTAGAAATATGGATCCACATTTTATACATATAAATATACACATCGAATCATATTTTACTTATCTAAGATAGCAATAACATACGTCTTTATTTGTTCACTCTCATTTCTTTCCTTAACATATACATCCTTGACTTCATCATATTCTTTCTAAAATAATTCAAACACAATTTATGTATAATCCCGAAAAGTTATTTCAACGTACGACATCTTGTGATTCTCAATCGCGTAAGTTTTTCCCTAGAATTATAATCAGACTTCATTTCATTGTACCGCTTGTTTTCCACAATCTTGTTAAAGTATTTGAAGAATTGTACAATATTTAAGTCCAGTCTCATCAAGGACTTCAGGTCAGTATTAAAACTCCCACTAAGTTGTATACTTTGCATTCTAAGGGTGAAAGTTTGCCTCATGAAACATGCCACCCATTTTTGCCTGATCCTATAAAGGGATGCCAACAACTGATTATCTTCAACATTGTGGTCTGCCAATAATTTTATCCATGCCGCCTCAAATTGCTATTCATCGACAATGGTGTACATGCACTGTGAAAGATCGTTTAAAATATGAGAATCACTCTTAAAAAGATGAGACAAGTATTTTGTGGCATTTTGCATCAAATGCCAAGTGCACAGCACATGCACAGTATCATGCATCACTTCACTCAACGCCTTTGCCATTGCTGCATCCTGGTCGGTGAATATTGTAAAAGGTTTTTTTTTGTTGATAAGCCTCCAAAAATGTCTCAAAAAGCCATTTGAATAAGTCAGCAGTTTCATCATACAACAAAACCACTCCAAATATTACCATCCCTCGATAATAATTAAACCCACAAAAAATAGTTTGTGCTCTATTTCCTTTATTAGTGTCAAATGTTGTTTCAAGTGACATCACATCCCCAAAAAACTCATAATCTATTAGCATTCGTAGGTCAGCCCAAAATACATTCGTCATATGCTCCTCTGAGTCCATCTGGTAAGCATGAAAATATGATGGATTCTCTACTAATTATTTTTGAAAATAATTCAACAATGCGCTGCCTCCCTGTATGCCATGTTTCTTTGTCTTCTGAACTTCAAATAATTCTTGACATTCTTGCTTGTGTATCCAAGATTTGATTTTCCCCCCACATGCATATTATTCAAGTCAAAAGAGGCCTTTTGTCAAAGCCTTAAATCCTCAGCCAGCCCGATTTCATATGTTTGAACTTCTGATATTTTTTCTTGAGATGGAAGCATATGACTAGTATCTATAGTATGAAGTTCATGATTGTGCTCATCTATAAAAGTTTGAACTTTAAATTTACCGTTGCATAATTTCATAAATATTTTCGCCATGTAACCTGTTCTAGTTTCTTGATGAGGATTCTTAGGGTTTAACTCTCTTTTGTCTGGCTTTCAAAACTCCTCCTTTAAACATACAAATTTCTAATCATTTTTGCATGCATCCTTATCCCTACTATGCCATTATTTACGCAATCCGAATCCAACTTTTCCACCATATGCCCTCCAAAATTCCTATGCCTCCCCTAAAGTGTCAAACTCCATCCCAACCTTAGGTTTCATGGCCTCCATCAAAGTGTTTAACTACATAATTATATTTTGAATTTTTTTAATAACTCTAACAAATAACAGAGATAACAATAGCATAACTAATACTAGTATGAACTTCCATATTATCAAGTGATTGCTTTTCTAAGTTTATAATGTATTTTTTCTAAGTGAGGTTTTACAGTAATTTATATGCTGCACTTTGTTCTAATTCTATGTTGTTCTAAGTGAGGTTTTCTAATTTTGTTATGTAAACTAAAGCCCTTTTTTGGTTTTACCATTGTTTGTAACTTTGCACCTTGATTTACAAGTTATTATCAACATTATTGGTTATTTACAAGTGACCGAAGACCATTACAATTTATTTACAAGTTCTAACCAAGATAATGCCTTTTATCTTAAATATCAGCAGCAACATATACCATCAGCAACATCAAAAATTTCCAGCATAATGAAACAGTAAGTAAGCTAGTGAACAGGGGATCGATGACGGAAAGGAAGAGAGCAAAAGAAAGGAATGAACCTCACGATGATGGAAAAGAAGAGAGGAACATCAGTTAACAAAGACTGGCGGCGCAGGTCGACGGAACAAGGAACGGACTTCCTGTTGCTTAGGTGGCTTACAGGTATATTGTTCTCGGCTTACATTGGCAAGGACCGACGGGAGAACAAAGCGCCGTCACTAGAAAAAATGGCTGTCCAGGTGAACTAGTGTTGGAACTCACGCAAACACTGACGAGAGCAAAATGAAGAAGACGCAGCTCTGAATGAAGACGCATAAGCTGAGACGTGAAGAAGAAGAAGATTCAGCCTTGCCACGTGTCATACTCACAGTGGCTAAAGTTTTGCAAATTAAAAAAATAAAAAAAAATTAGAAAAGGCGGGAGAGCATCTTAGCCGTTAGATTAAATATCATCTAATGGCTAAGAAAACACACTGTTTAGTAAAACAGTTTGTTTCAATTTTTTAAAAAAAAATTAATAATAAATGCTGGACCGTGTTTTCAAGAGAGCCGTTGGATGGCTTCCCATCTAACGACTAAGATGGCGCTTCAGAGGAATCCGGAGGGGCGCCATTGGAGGGGAGCCACTTCCAAACTATCAAGCACAAAACATGCCAAATAATTGTAAACGCTGCAATTGTAATTAAATTTGATAATTACTCAATTACCATTTTCTTGGTCATTATAAATATGATATTTCCTTAATCAGATACCGATATTCAAGTCATACTTGTTTTCAAAAGGTATGTATTTTTTTTCTTGGTACTTGTAAATACTAAAAAAGTAAGAATTTAGTATTATTGTAATTTATATTTTAATCAATAAATTCTTTTATTTAAAATGTAGAACTTAACCTATATGTACAAGTAAATTACATAATTATATTTTTAAAAATGTAAGGTAAATAAAAGATGACTAATTCAAAATATTAACTGTCATATTAAGCATCGAATGAACATGGATGTATTGTTTGTCTCCAAATATAAATTGCATTGGGATTAGGATTAACAATCTAATTAGGACATACATGTGATGAGGGGAGAGCAAAAACATAGGATGACATTTATTATTTTTCTTCTTTTGAAGGTTGTTTTGCGTTGGAATTCTGGAATTTATTCTTATATTGAGTGGCATAAAAGGAAAGATTGTGCGATTGGGATACCACAACTATGAAATACGTTTCTGACTTTTGGGTAAACTTAGGGTGTGTTTGGGAGTTTGGTGGATTAAATGTGGGTAAGATAGGTTTGATTAAACGTGATTAAAGAAAATTAAGTTTGAATAAATGTGATTTATATTTGGAAGACATTTGGACAAACATAATTTGTAGCAAACAAACGTAGTTTGATGCAGAAACATGATAATTGGATGTTAATGTGCAAATGTAATTTGAAATGTGTAATTACCAGAAAGGGTATAAATTTTTTATTTAATTTTTTGATATAACATTATTATTTATTGTCATTTATTTAAAAAAGCAAACTTAATTTTTTTTATTTATTTGTCTAATATTACAAATTAATTACTAATGAATCATTTTTTATTAATAAATTAATTTTTTATTTTGCAATTACTAATTAAAAAGTTAATTATTCACAATAATTTAAAGATCTCTAATTAAATTTCAAAACATTTTTTCTCTATTAAATTAATTTTATTTCTAACTAAATTTCAATACAATTTTTTTCTTCTCTATTAAATTAATTTTATCTCAATTAAAATTAATGAAAACAAGCTTATAATAATTTAATGAAAACAAGATTCATATTATGTCACGACTTGTTTTTTGGGCATATGACCGGCACAATGATGAATATCCCATCACTGTAAGCCTTTCGATAAATTCTACCAACGAATAAAATTATTTAGTTATTATCTCTATGTTATCAAAATAACCATTCCTTAATAAATACGAAAAAAATATATCAAATTTTCTTATTTGAAAATCATAGAGATGATTTGCATATAATAATATATCCTCAATATAAAATACATTATTATACTGAAATACAAGCCAAATACTAAACCTCTGACCTAGATGTCCTAGACGGTTACAGAACAATATAATCTACAACAAAAAAGGAGCCTATCCGACAGCGGGAAGGTCCAAAGTGATATATTCTTCTAGCGGATATTCTTCACCAGCAACCTGATCTGAACAAAAAGATTTTACAGAGAGTGTGAGCTTTAAAACTCAGTAAGCGAATCGACTTCGTGTTAATAAAATTCAAATACATCACTAATCATGCAAGTATATCCGAAGGCTCAAACTCAACCAATAGACATAGTTAGAAAATACATACTAGAAGATAAAAATTTATCCAATTCAACAAATGTTACTAGTACTCATCAATGATAATATATCCTGAGGAGCGCACATGAGCCGGCTCACTAAATTTTGTATATTTTCGCCATGACGCACAACCTTATCCTCTTAGCTAGGACGCCTCACCGATCTGTTACCGACCCGGGTTATATCCCTACTGAGAAATCGTTGTCTCCATAATCGTTGGTCAAGGCACCCTTTAAACCGAATTTTTCGCCTTGTCGTGAAAGGGGTACTATCCCGCTCAATCACAATCAATAGTACAGTATTTCATATCATAATCAGAAGTACAGTATAATATTTATTCATATAATAGACATAGTATATAACTATGTTATAGGTTTATATACCACAAATCAAGATAAAAATTAAACTATTTTTGAAAAGATTCAAACTTCACATTATCATGAAATACTTGTTTCATCTTATCCATACTTCTGGATTAATTATCTCCCTAGATTTATCACTTTGAATCCAGTTTACCCCTATGAATCTTGGGAGTGTCCAACGACATATTTTTTATCACCAATAATGCTAAAACCTATTACAACGGGTCGTTCCACTCACTTAGATTCTGTACGAGTATCACTTCTCTAAGTCGTTATGGACAAGAGTACACAGGTGAATTTCAATGTTTCGCTACGGATATTTTCATGAAAGATTCGAGAAAACAAGTTATGATTGTTTTCGTATAGATACTGTTCATACATATGGTTACTATTCATATGTATAGATACTGTTCATACATACGGTTACTATTCATATATACGAATATTGTTTATATCAGAAATAGAGAATACAATCTGTAAAAGAGTACACCAGGTAAGTTTCCAAGAAAGAGTGGAGGGTCGCAATGGATACACTTAAAAATCAGGTCTTTCTTGAGCCAAAACTTTTCTATACATGTATTCTTCACAGTTTACATTCTATTTTTGGTAATTAGAGAATCAAAATAGTATATAGGCAGCTAAGAATAGTTTTTCTGATGTGGAAGATCAGCCAAAGTCGCAACCACAGAGCATACTTAAGAAAATAACTTCTAAAATTTGAAAGATATAGAAAGGGCATAGTATCCTTACCTAAACTGAAAAGGAAAGGCCCAAAATCTCAGAGGCCTAGCGTCGGAGCAAAAGAAACTTAAGAAGAGAATAAGAGAAGCTGAAGGTGTGAGTTTAGAAGTGAAATGAAAAGGCCTATTTATAGGAAAAGTCAAGGGTATTATTTGACACTATACGTTAATAAAATATTCAATTTACTATTATGAAAATGACATTTCTAATAATTTAATTTACTGTGCACTTTAATAATTTAACTTACTGTGTAAAATACGGAAAGACCATGGCGGCTTGAATTATTGGTTACTATTGGAAACTTAAAGGAAAAACTATCCTTTCACCTTAAACCTTTAAGTTTCTTTTCAATTCAGTCCTTTCACTTTAGTCCCTGAGGATATTTTCACACACAAAATGTCATTTTCTCCTACGAACTTCTTTTTAGTTTTCTCTTATGACCAAACCACATCTAGTACTTGACATTACAATTGTATAAGTGAACAGTACTATATACGTAAATAATATTATATAGGTGAATAGTACCGTATACTGAAATAGTAACCGTAGTTCGAAAACACGCATTTATATTTTATTTTTCATAGGTATTACATTATCACCCCCTTTAAGAAATTTGGTGCTCTGAATTTAAATTACCTTAAGTCATGAAAAGATGCGGATATATAGAACGCATGTTGGCCTCGGCTTCCCATGTGGCTTCTTCGTGAGTCTGATTTCTCTACAACACCTTGACCGATAGAATCTCCTTAGATCGAAGTTCTTTACTTGACTATCGAGGATAGCCACCGGTGTCTCCTCATATGACAAGTTTTCATCTACTAGGATAGAATTATTGTGAGAAGGGTGAACTATGTGAGAAGGATCAAGAAGGTACTTCCTCAACATAGATACGTGAAAAACAGGGTGGATCCCTTCCAGTTCCATCAGTAGGGTGAGCCGATAAGCCACTTTTCTCATTCGTTCTAAAATCTCATAAGGCCCGATGTACCTAGAACTCAATTTTCCTTTCCTTCTAAATCTCAACACACCTTTCATTGGAGAGACCTTTAGGAATATTATATCGCCGACTGAGAACTCTAAATCACATCGTATGTGGTCAGCATATACTTTTTGTCTACTTTGAGCTACTCGCATCCTATCCTGGATTATCTTAACTTTGGTTAGGGCATCCTAGGCCAAGTCGGGTCCTAACGCTTTCGCTTCACCTACCTCAAAGCAACCGATCGGAGATCTGCAACGTCTCCCCTATAAGGCCTCATAGGATGCCATTCCAATAGTGGCTTGGTAGCTGTTGTTATATGCAAACTCTACGAGATACAAATGCTTCTCTCAGCTACCACTGAAATTTAGGATACAAGCTCGTAACATGTCCTCGAGCGTCTGAATCGTCCGCTTTGACTGTCCGTCTGTCTATAGGTGAAAAGCGAAACTAAGGTCCACTCGAGTACCTAATGCCTCTTGAAAACTCCTCCAGAAACTAGAAGTAAATTGAGGACCTCTATTACAAATGATAGATATGGGTACTCCATGCAGCTTCACTATTTCCTTAATATATAATTGTGCCAACGTCACCACACCATAAGTGGTTTTGACTGGAATGAAGTGTGCTGATTTGGTTAGTTGGTCAACAATGACCCAAACTGAGTCATAACCTCCTGTGAAATGAGGTAGACCAACAACAAAGTCCATCGTCACTCGTTTCCATTTTCATTCAGGAATCTCTAATTGCTATAACGAGATACAAACTCTGCTATATCTTGTTTCATTCCTTTCTACCAGTAGATCTGTTTCAGGTCCTGATACATCTTGGTGGCTCTTGGATGTACAGCATATGCAGCACTATGGCCTTCCTCCATGATGTCTCGTCTAAGAGTTCCAATATCTGGTATGTACAACCGCTGTTCAAAATGCAAGGCTCCTGTATCGTTGAGTGTGAAACTATTCATTTCACTAATATTCACCTTTTCCATGATTTGGACAAGCTCAGGATCCTCTATTAGGGATATCCGTATCTGGACTACAAATTAAGATCTAGCCCTGATATGGGCTAAGAATGATCATGTCCTTGTAACCTTCAAAGTAGCACCTTTTATTCTCAGCTCCTATAGTTCTTGGATCAATGGTCTTCTTGTCACTGCTATATGAGCTAGACTACCCATAGATTTTTGACTCAAAGCATCTGCCACTACATTCGTTTTACCTGGGTGGTAAAGAATATTGCAATCATAATCTTTTAGTAATTCTACCCATCTCCTCTACCTCAAGTTTAGGTCCTTTTGGTCAAAAATATATTTGATACTTTTATGGTCAGTGTAGCTTTTGCAGGTTTCTCCGTATAGATAGTGTCGCCATATTTTTAGAACGAAAATTACTGCTGCCATCTCCAGATTGTGGGTGGGGTAGTTTTGTTTATGTTTCTTAAGCTGTCTCGATACATATGCCACTACCTAGCCATGTTACATGAGAACGTATCCCAACCCTACTCTTGATGCATCACAATACATTGTAAAACCTCCAGGTCCTGAGGGTAAGACCAATACAGGCGTAGAGATTAACCTTTTCTTGAGTTCTTGAAAGCTTTCTTTACAAATGTCATCCCACTGGTACTTTACTCCTTTCCTAGTTAGTCATGTAAGAGGGGTGGTTAATTGGAAAAAATTTTGGATGAAACAACGATAATATCCTACCAATCCCAAGAAGCTGCGAATGTCCGTGACAGAGGTGGGTCTAGGCCACATTTTGACCGCTTCTACTTTACTTGGGTCTGCTTGGATGCCATCCTTGGAGATCACATGTCCCAAAAAAGTCACGCGATCAATCCAAAACTAGCATTTAGAGAATTTGGCGTACAATTGATGATCTCTCAATGTCTGCAACACAATACAAAGGTGTTGTTCATGCTCTTCTGAATTCTTTGAGTACACCAGAATGTCGTCTATGAAAACAATAACAAATTTGCCTAAAAAGGGTTTAAAAATCCTATTCATTAAATCCATAAAAGCAGCTGGTGCATTCGTTAGTCCAAACGACATTACCAAGAACTCGTAATGCCTATATCTGGTACGGAAGGCTATTTTAGGCACATCCTCCCCCTTGATCTTGAGTTGGTGATAACCAGACCTCAAGTCAATTTTTGAAAAACACTTGGCACCTAGAAGTTGATCGAAGAGGTCGTCGATGCGAGGTAACGGGTATTTGTTTTTGATAGTTACTTTATTCAGTTACCTGTAATCTATGCATAGTTTCATCGATCCATCTTTTTTTTTCACGAACAAAACAGGAGCTCCCCAAGTGAATAACTTGGCATTATAAAGCCTTTGTCTAGCAAGTCCTGTAACTGAGCCTTTAGCTCTTTTAATTTTGTTGGCGCCATCCTATAAGGGGGTATGGAGATTGGGCGAGTCTCTGGAGTTAACTCTATCTGGAACTCAATCTCTCGAACTGGGGGTACACTTGGTAGATCATCCAGGAAGACATCCACAAACTTCTGGACTACTGGAACATCCTCTAATTTTAGTTCTTCTTTCTTGATATCCTTAACAAATGCCAAGTATCCTTGACAGCCCTTTCGTAATAAACGTCGGGCACATATTAAGGATATAAGATTTTCAAGAATCTCATTCCATTCACCATGAAATACGAAGGAGGGTTCCCCTGGAATATTAAACTTAACTATCTTATTATAGCAATCCAGAGTGGCATGACAAGATGCCAGCCAATCCATGCCTAAGATGACATCGAAGTCTGTCATATCCAACAGCATTAAGTCTGTCATTGTATTTATTTCTCCGATTCTCACCTTGCAAGGCCGGTAGCCTCGTTCTATTAGTAGGGTGCCTCCAGTAGGCGTAGTTACTACGAATGGACATTCTAATCTAACAACTTTTTACATAAAATTCTTAGCAAAGAATGGTAATACATAGGAATGCGTAGAGCCAGAGTCAAACAAAATATGTGCAAAGTTTGATTTAATCAGAAGGGTACCTTCTACCACCATATTAGATGCCTGAGCATCCTGTCGGGTTAAGGTAAATACTCAAGCGGTCCTTTGGCCTGCTAAAGCTTGACCTCGACTACCTTGTCCTTTGCCAGCACCTCTTCTAATTCCATTGCCTCTTACAGTTACAGGGGCTCTGTTGGCACAGTGGCCTCTGATTGATTAGGGCGTACTGATCCTTGGCCAGATCTCGTGTTGAGTTGGGGGCAATCTCTTTTAAAGTAGCCCTGTTGACCACATTGGAAATAAACCTTAGTGTTATTACTGGCAAGACAAGCTCCGAATTGGTTTCTATCACACTTAAGGCACCAGGGCCTTTATTGACCCCCTGTACCACTTTGTTGACGCTGTGGTGCACTAGCAGTAGGGGCTACATGTCCAGTGGTTTTAGTGGGTGCAAAACTCCATCCGTGGTCGCGTGATTTCTCATCTTGTTTCCTTTTTCTTTTGTTATTCCATTTTTCGTTACGCATATCTCTTTCTTCCATCATACGGGTGATGTCTACGGACTTTGTATAGGATGAAAAGTCTCGTATCTTTGATCCTACCCTGTCAAATAGGGACTCTCGAAGGCCTTTAATAAACTGTCGGATCCTTTCTTTCTCGTTTAGGACCATGTGAGTAGCATATTTAGAGAACTCTACAAACAGATTGTCGTATTCATTGACGGTTTGTGCTCCTTGTCGGAGTGTCTCAAACTCATTCATCTTTGCTTCTCGTATGCTCTCCGGGATAAATTGTTCTCGAAAAATTCTTTTAAAGTCCTTCCATTTGAGGGATGGGGCATTTTTTACCATGCCCTTCTTCCATGTTCTCCACCAGCGGTCCGCCTTACCTCTTAATTGAAAGGTAACAAGGATCACTCTTCGAGGTTCAGGGCACTCCAACGTGTCAAGGATTTTCTCACAGTCATCTAGAAAGCATTGTGGGTCTTCATTAACATCTCTTGCAAAGGTTGGTGGATTTAGCTTTATAAATTCTCATATCTTGACCTCTGTCCCTACCCCATCTTAAGGAGGGGTGGGGGTGGCATTTGGTCTGTCTCTTACACTCTTGCAGTATGTACTGATGCCTGTGAGCCATCTTCAGATGACTGTCCTATTAGGAGTTCCTTCAGCCCATTAACTTCGTTCTGCATTGTGGCTAAAGCTTGCATTACCACAACTGCATCAATTTGTGGTGGTACTCCACCTCCTCTTCCAGGGTTTTCAGTGGGTATCTCTCTGTTTTGTGCATAGTTATTTCCTACACGGTTAGGTGTCTCCAACCTTGCATCTGCTGACTGAGTAACTGGAGGGATCAGGGCCCTGCCAGATCTTGTACGGATTCTAGAAGCATTTAATTTTCCTCGTGCCATCTAAACTTATTCTACAATTAGAAATAATATGTATTGTCACTATTATGCTTCAAGGGAAAGACACGAAAGAAAAAGGATTTTAAACTCTATAGGGCTTTTGGTGGATCTTCGTCCTATGGTCGTGCTGCAGTCACGACAATAGGAGAGATCCCACTAAAGACACCTTGCTCTGTAATCACTAGGAGACCTAACAACTTTTCTTCTGATACCAACTTTGTCACAACTCGTTTTCTAGGCACATGACCCGCACAATAATGAATATCCCATCACTGTAAGCCTTTCAAAAAATTATACCAACGAGTAAAATTATTTAGTTATTATCTCTATATTATCAAAATAACCATTCATTAATAAATACGAAGAAAATATATCAAATTAGAGATGATTTGCATATAATAATAGATTCTCAATATAAAATACATTATTATACTGAAATACAAGTTAAATACCAAACTCCTGACCTAAATGTCCTAGACGGTTACAGAGCAATATAATCTACAACAAAAGAGGGGCCTACCCGACAGTAGAAAGGTCCAAAGTGATATACTCTTCTAGCGGATATTCTTCGCAAGCAATCTGATCTGAACAAAAAGATTTCACAGAGAGTGTGAGCTTTAAAACTCAGTGAACGAATCGGCCTCGCGTTAATAAAATTCAAATACATCATCAGTCATGCAAGTATACCCGAAGGCTCAAACTCAACCAATAGACATAGTTAGAAAATACATACTAGAAGATAAAAATTCATCCAATTCAACAAACGTTACTAGTACTCATCAATGGAAATATATCCCGGAGAGCGCACATGAGCCGGCTCACCAAATTTTGTATATTTTCGCCATGACGCACAACCTCATCCTCTTAGCTAGGGCGCCTCACGGATTTGTTATCAACCCGGGCTATATCCCTACTAAGGAATCGTTGTCTCCACACTCGTTGGTCAAGGCACCCTTTAAACCGAATTTTTTGCCTTGCCGTGAGAGGGGGTACTGTCCCGCTCAATCATAATCAATAGTACAGTATTTCATATCATAATCAGAAGTACAGTATAATATTCATTCATATAATAAGCATAGTATATAACTATGTTATATGTTTATATACCACAAATCAAGATAACAATTAAACTATTTTTGAAAAGATTCAAACTTCACATTATTATGAAATACTTGTTTCATCTTATCCATACTTCTAGATTAATTATCTCTCTAGATTTACCACTTTGAATCCAGTTTACCCCTATGAATCTTACGAGTGTCCAACGACATACTTTTTATCACCAGTAATGCTAAAACCCTATTAAAACGGGTCGTTCCACTCACATGGATTCTGTACGAGTATCACTTCTCTAAGTCGTTACGGACAAGAGTACACAGGTGAATTTCAGTGTTCCGTTTCGGAGATTTTCATGAAAGATTCGAGAAAACAAGTTATGATTGTTTTCATATAGATATTGTTCATACATACGATTATTATTCATATGTATGGTCACTATTCATATATATGATTACTATTCACATGTACAGATATTGTTCATATATATAGTTACTATTCATATGTACAGTCACTATTTATACATATAGTTACTATTTATATATACAGATACTGTTCATATTAGAAATAGAGAATACAATCTGTAAAAGAGTACACCAAGTAAGTTCCCAGGAAAGAGTGGAGGGTCGCAATGGACACACTTAAAAACTAAGTTTTTCCTGAGTCAACTTTCCTAGACATGTATTCTTCACAGTTTACATTCTATTTTTGGTAATCAGAGAATCAAAATAATATGTAGGCAGCTAAGGACAGTTTTTCTGATGTGGAAGATCAGCCAAAGCCGCAACCACAGAGCATACTTAAGAAAATAACTTCTAAAATTTGAAAGATATAGAAAGGATATAGTATTCTTACCTAAACTGAAAAGGAAAGTCCCAAAATTTCAAAGGCCTAGCGTCGGAGCAAAAGAAACTTAAGGAGAGAAGAAGAGAAGCTGAAGGTGTGAGTTTAGAAGTGAAATGGAATGGCCTATTTATAGAAAAAGTCAAAGGTATTATTTGACACTATGGGCTAAAAAAAATTCAATTACTTTTCATGAAAATGATATTTCTAATAATTCAATTTACTGTGCACGTTAATAATTTAATTTATTGTGCAAAACCCACTTGAATTATTGGTTACTATTGGAAACTTAAAGAAAAAATTATCCTTTCACCTTAAACATTTAAGTTTCTTTTCAATTCAGTCTTTTCACTTTAGTCCCTGAGGGTATTTTCACACATAAAACGTCATTTTCTCCTACGAACTTATTTCTAGTTTTCTCTTATGACCAAACTACATCTAATACTTGACATTTCAATTGTATAAGTGAATAATACTATATATGTAAATAGTATTATACTGGTGAATAGTATCATATACTGAAATAGTAACCGTAGTTCGAAAACACGCATTTATATTTTATTTTTCATGGGTATTACATATTAATTTGGCTAATTAAATTAAACTATGATTTTTAACGCTATTTAAAAAATTAAGAAAATCAAACAAAAAAAAGAATTTAATTACATAAAAATTAATTGAGAAACTCATTATCATAATAAAGAAAATAGTTAATTCTACAAATGACTACTAATTATTTTGTATATGCTCTACTATTTAATCCTTAATAGTATCTTGAATACGATTCATTTCAAACGAAGATGTTAGACTAGCAAAGATATTAGTGATGACCAATATGTGAGTCATACAAAAAAAAAACCTTAATTGCATAAAAATATCATAAGTTCATTCTCAAAATTAAGGAAATAACCACATTAATTAGTATTAGAGTATATAATAGATTATATAAATATAAATCTATATAAATATTCCCATAATAGTTTAAATAACTAATTTATTCAGTTCATATTTTTAATTCAAACCAAATTTTGCTTTAATTTAATCATTAACTTCAAACATTTCTATTTATTCATTTAGTTCCTTAGTCAAAATTTTCCTTTTATCTTTCGTTTGATTTAAGATCATATTTAACTTCATCTAGGACTATAGTTTTAAAATATATTTTGTTTTGAATTTAAATCGATCCCTGTAAACTTTTTAATTTATTCAGTTTAGTCCCTGTCTAGTTTACTTTTTTAAACTTATTTTTTAATTTAATCATTTGTGACTAATTTTAATATAATAAAATAATAAATGACAATATGTTTTAAAAAAATGATAGAAATGATAAAGTTAAATATATTAATTATAAATGTTCATTCATTATATTATCATAAGTCATAACTAGCCATCTTTTCCAGGGAGTGCATCGTCTTCAACGTTGGTGAGCATGTTCATTCAAAAACTCCATAATATCCAATTCACTTAAAACCCATCATCGTGGACGTTGAATAGAGCATGTTCATTCAAAAACTACATAATTAAAGCAAGCATCACTTAAAACCAATGTATTATATATATATATCGATGCAAAATAAACATGCTCTGTTTTTCAAACTGAAAAACAGGGAAGAATCTTGGATATTCATGGAGCACAACACAAATATTGGTTATTCTATTTTTCTCAACACAGGGACTGGATGTTCATGGAGAACCATAGACATTCATTGGAGCACGACACAATGTTTGGACACTCATGGAGAACCATGGACGTTTATGCTTTATTTTTCTGAAACCATGCAATTTTCTTTTGGTTGCTTTCGTTCTCTCCTTTAGTGGGGTAGCGTTGGGAAAAATGAGAAGACCAGAAGCCAACCACGTTGGAGTGAGACCAAAAGCGACCTTGGAATGCGTTGGAGTAAACCACGGATAGAATGAATCTAATATGGTTTCCTTTGATCGTGGGTGGTTTCACCGGATTACCAAACATCACCCAAATTCTTCAAACCATGTTTGGACAGCTTGAACGTAGTTAGCCTCGCCACACGCAATTTAAATAAATATCGTAATTTGTGACCAATGGGGCTTGATTGATTCAGTAAAAAGCAGTTTAGTGGCAAAATATGTATATTATTAATGTTTTAAAAATTAAATCGGGTAAAAATATTGATTCAAAGTTTAATGGTTTGATTATGGTCGAACTAGTCTATTAAAAAATATTTAAAATATATAATTAAAAATTTAATATATATATATATATATATTAATTTTATATTAAAATAATAATTATTTTTTTTTTTAATATTTTATATATTTATATTAAAATTTAAAAAAAAAAGTGAAAAGACTTGTGCTGCACCACCCATCGTTCCGAATGCCATAGGATTTAGAATACCTACTCCCGTAGACTTTTTTATTTTGTTTTCCAATGTATCATTCTTTCTCATTAGTCATTCCTTCATAGTTCATATTAATTCTTTCTCTATCATTTCGGATTCATCTCTCTCGTTTCATCTTTTGCAACGTTTTCTCTTTTGTCTTCTTCTCCGAATCTCCAAAACTCATTCATCTTTCTCAGTGACTCAAACCCAACAAGCAGCAACAAACTTCGAAGCAATCACGGCGAAGGTAGGCTCGGCGACGACCCAGACCCAACAAGCAATGGTGATGTCAATGGCAACAACACTGGCGGCGACGTCAATGAGCTTTGGGTTTTTTGACTTTTTCCTTTTGGCTCTCGACATCTGACGGACAACACTATATAAGATCCTTTTTTTCCCCCCTTAAACAGCCTCTAAATGACGTCGTTTTGGGGGTTAGAGGGCAAAAAAAGAATCAGGAACCGACCATCTATTTAGTTCAGTGGCATAACAGTTATTTTAGTGAATTAGATTGGACCATCATCAGTCAACAGTCAGACCGGCCCGTCCGGTCTGGTTCTGTAATCCTTGTATTACTGACTAAAATGAATAGAGTTAGAAAAACAGGAACAAATATGTTATTTTTGTATAGATTTAATGAATTTGAGATAATTGAAAGTAACACGAATTTTCTGGGATTTGTTCAGGATACAAGTATCTTTATGATTTCTCATTTAGCAGCGTTTCTTATATCTTTATTATTAGTTTTTTTTTAAAATTAAAACATATCAAGTATATAATTTTTTAATAAAACATGACAAATATATGTTTTAAAAAAAAGATTATATTTTCTCACAGTTCAACATTAAATGAATTGTTCTTTAAGATATTTTTTACATAAGTTTTATTTTGTAGTGCAAAAACTTGATAGCACATATCTAAAGAATTTTATAGCAAGTATGTGACAAAAAACATAGGGAATTCAAAAACTAACACATGAGTCCTGTATAGCAAGTGCATTAGTCATATCTAGTAATATAGAGTAAACAAAGTGTCTATCTCAAGAGAATTATGCTCTATTAAGAATGTGCTAACTACACATTATACTAATTGATTTTAAAAGTTGATTTAGAATCCATGACATTCTTTATCCTACGTCAACAAAATAAAAAACTAAAAAAATCAATTTTATAATTTTTGGGGTTTTTGGTTTGAAAACTGAAAAGTAAATATGAAAGTTATATAAATTGAAATTATCAAGGTTTTCACTACTTTTATTTTGAATATGATTTTCGTTCAGTTTTTCCATACTTTTCAAATTCTAATATTTATATATTGGAATTCCTTAATTATCTAACTTATATTCATAGGCTATTTAGACACATTTTCTACTTGAGTTAATTAGCTAATTCTTTAGTCATCACTCATAATTAATGTTCAAGTGAAAAATCATTATCAATTGAATCCTTTTTAGTGATCCTATAACCAATTATACTATTCTTAGACATAATTTAACCTATAGTAATTGAATCAATTAGACTTTATTTATTTATGAATCTTTTGATTCTATAAATAAATTCTAAATTCAATTTTACAAGTGGTCAGCTTGTAAAAAGTATTAAGAACATATTTAATCATATAAACAATAGAAACAAAGAAGAAGAAAAAAAAAGAATTATTTTAAAAAGAAATTGTATATTTTTTTTTATTAATTAAAATTGTATGTTAACTTTTCTAAATTTTTCACACATATTTTTAATAAAAAAAAATTACAATTTTAAAATACTTAAAATTATTTTATATAATTAAGTGTGGTCAATAAAAAAATTATATTTAAAAAATTGCAAATTTCTGAACCAATCATTAATCAAGCGAATATGTCTTGTCAACCGTGAAAATGTCAACGCTGCAAGTTTAATGACGCGCGTAGATAATATTATCGAGAATTCGAACTCTACAAAAATATTCATTACATTCTTTTGAAATTGAAAAAATATACTATCCATATTATTTATATTATTGAATAATTTTTTTAAATTTAAAACTTAATTTATTTATCAGTTAAATTCAAACTATGTATTTTCTGGAAATTAAACTTAATTCTATAACAAAATATAAATAACAAAATAAATAATAAAAACGAGCTCTTTTTGAACTCATAAATTTTTATTATGTTATACATCCACTTTAAAATAATTCGATAATGAAAATTTAAGTTCCGAGAAATTCAAAATTTTTATATCACCATCCTAAATAGTTATGGATAATGAGATTTTTTTAATTTTATTTTTTAAAAAATTATATAAAATAATTTTTTTACAATCCTGTAAATTAATCCCTTGACCTAGCTTTTTTTATTTTTTAAAGTATCTCACATGATTTATTCGTTAAAGACTATCTTGCTTGAGGCACCTTTCTCGGTGGAGATTCAAATTTGTGTTCACTGTCTTGTAAAAAATTAGTTTCTTTTATTAGAGCCAACCTCCATTGGTCTTGGACTTAGCTTTGAACAAATGTCTTTACATAAAAATTTTTTTATTTAATAGTAAAGATTGCGTTTAGTCAAAGGAACTACTCTCATTCACCAAAAAAAAAAAATATTCTCTTATAAGATGATGAATCAATATTCAATTTTTTATTGAGAGATGTATCTATATTTAATGGCTGATACTTTTTTGAACAATATTATCTTTAATAAAACATACATGTAAAAAAAAAAAATCAAAGTTCTATGTTTATCAGCGGTGTTCCCGGTATCCTTGTACTTGTACTCTTCAACTTTGAGAAAGATAGGGCTATGAAAGGTTTTTGACCACAAGTCACTAGTGACTCTAACTATACTGCATCATTCAAAATGGCGGCGACTAGAAGTATATTTGATTAATTAAAAATAAACTTTTGAATATTTATATATCACAATATATTTATTAAAATTAGTTTATTAAATTGAATATATTTAACAAACTTTTTTGGTTCCAATATTTTTAACAATTTGATCACCAAAAAGTCTGCAGCTTATAGTGCTTGTTTGTTTTCACGTTCGGTCCCGTTGAATCCATGTTTATTGTACATTTCACCATGGTTAGCGTGAATCTGGGATGTTTGAGAGGAGAATCACGCAAACCACGTTAGGTGAAAACTCACTTACAAACTCTGTAAACCATAGTATACTCACCGGGCGAAATAGTTACTTTTGCGGACAGATGAACGTGGGTGGGATTGATTTTGTTGTCAGGATATATTCTCTCCTCCTCATTGTTCAAATTTGCCCCTTGCTTCTATTGTCTTTAGTGTACAAATATTTAGAACAAAGTGGTTCATCATTCTCTGTATTCCTCTGCTGCGTGAGCGACCCGTCCGACATCTCTGTTCTTGTTGCAACTAGAGCTGGGTGGTGCTTCTCTCTATTCCGTCACGTTCGTCTGGATTTTCTGTCAATTTTCAGCCATTTCCCGTCAATAGGTAAGCCTTCTTCCTCCCCTAGTTGCCAGCTGTGTATAAGCCATGTATGTTCATGAAAATCGATTTGCCTCTAGTCTGTGGTGTAATATGTTCTTTGTAACTGAAATTCACCAGGCATGTGCCAACGATAGTTACTGGCGTGAAATGTGGCTCTCCGACAGCCCCATATAGTGGAAAAAATCGGGTTGCCAATTGGGTCTGTGGTGACTCGTATTCTACTCGATTGCGCTAATCGGGCGAAGAAGACGATCCTCTTTTTTTTTTTCCTGGGGGTGCTTCTTGGACTTAAGTGGGCTTTTTTTTTTGGGATGATGTATGCCAATGTTGTTTTTTGCAATAGTGAGCCAATCTTACAAAAAAATTAATTAGCAAATTATTATTAACATTTCATAATTTTAATTATCCTACATACAGTTAATTAATCATAATTAACATAATTAATCTACTTGCTTAATTAGTATAATTTTTTGAAGAAACAAACAAATATCTTGTACTAATATATTATAATCTTGTTTTAGTTTAATTTGAGACAAATAATTTAATTGAGATAAGAATTATTATGAGAAGAAACACAATATATAATTTGATTTAATAGATATATAGATAAAATAAAAATTATTTAAGTACTCTTGTTTGTCGAATAATTTTTAGTTAGATAAAAATTTATTATTAGAAGAAACAACATATGTAATTTGATTTAATAGAGATATAGATAAAATGAAAATTATTTGAGTACTCTTGTTTGTCAAATAATTTTTAGTTAGATAAAAATTTATTATTAGAAGAAACAACATATGTAATTTGATTTAATAGATATATAGATAAAATAAAAATTATTTGAGTACTCTTGTTTGTCAAATAATGTTTAGTTAGATAAAAATTTATTATTAGAAGAAACAACATATATAATTTGATTTAATAGATATATAGATAAAATAAAAATTATTTGAGTACTCTTGTTTGTCAAATAATTTTTAGTTAGATAAAAATTTATTATTAGAAGAAACAACATATGTAATTTGATTTAATAGATATATAGATAAAATAAAAATTATTTGAGTACTCTTGTTTGTCAAATAATGTTTAGTTAGATAAAAATTTATTATTAGAAGAAACAACATATGTAATTTGATTTAATAGATATATAGATAAAATAAAAATTATTTGAGTACTCTTGTTTGTCAAATAATTTTTAGTTAGATAAAAATTTATTATTAGAAGAAACAACATGTAATACCCGTTAATTTCATAATATAATTCGCTTAAGAGTATTTTAGAATTCTACAACGTTACTTTAGTTATTTATTTTGGTCATTTTTAATTTTCATATTTAATTGTTCTCTTTGAATATTATTTATGAAAATTGAGTTAAATGACTGGACTAAATATTTGCACAATGAGGGATATATTCTAAGAATGGTGAAATTCATGGAAAAGTGGTTGCAGAATGGTCAATTAATCCATTTATTGTAAATTGACTGGATGGGTTTGGATGTTGGGTTATGGATACCCATGAGTTATTGAATAACCCATTAGAAATATTTAATATAAAGTTTCAATAGTAACCTCATTTTTTTTCACTCAGCCGAAGGAAGCAGAAAAGATTTCTTTCTCAGTTCTTCATTTTCTTCTCAAATCCTTTCCTTGATCTTCAGAAGTTCGATTATTTGTTCGGTTCAAAAGCTTTGTAAGGATCAAAGGTAAGCTTTAATCCGATTATTTTCCTTAAATTTCAGTTTATGTAGAAGATCAGAGGAGGTTTTGTTCTTGAAGATTTTGATGATAATTCATGAATCTCAGTTGTTTTAGAAGTTATATTTGAGTTATAATCAGTTAAAGGAGTTGAAATTCTGGTTTTGAAACAAGAAAGGGAAAGGATGAAATTGTTAGAATTTCTGCAAAAACTGAGTTACTGTAGCGACCAGGGATTTCGAAACAAAATCTGGAAAATTTTCTTCGGGTACTGTAGCAGTACTGTAGTGTCGGCAGTCAACGGTACTGTAGCAGTCAACGTTACTGTAGCGAACCGGTACTGTAGTGAACCGTTACTGTAGCGAACCGACACTGTAGCAAACCGTTACTGTAGCAAACCATACTGTAGCAAACCGTTACTGTAGCAGTCAGAAAATTTTACGTATTTTCGTGATTTTGTTTCCTTTCTTATGATTCCTTGTAATATATTTTACTAGGAAATTTTCCTACACAAATTCTAGTGTGGAACAAGGTAAACTTGGACAAACATCAAGGTGAGTGAATAACCTTGCTCAGCTAATTTGATATTACTAGTCAAAGTACAATATAAGTCCCATTTACAATATTATTTGGATAATAAGCAATTAATTTTTCATATGGGAGTATATGATGATCAGTAGAAATAAGAGTATGAAGAAACTATTTATTTCATGACAATTGTACTATGTGATGAATTCTCACTATTTTATTAATGAGTAAAGATCTACGGGATCTAATACACGAGTGTGAAAGGGTTAAAGTCCCATACTACTCGGTGTATATCTAAGAAATCTTATACACGAGTGTGAAAGGGTTAAAGTCCCATACTACTCAGTGCATATCTATGAAATCTATACACGAGTTGAAAGGGTTAAAGTCCCATACTACTCGGTGTATACCTATGAAATCTTATTCATGAGTTTGAAAGGGTTAGAGTCCCATACTACTCGATGTATAAGACAATTAATTATATGAGTAAATGTGGTATTTGTACTTTTGATATTTTATATAGTACAGTTATTTACTTACTGAGTTTTTAAATAAACTCACACTCCCTATGATTATTTTTTTCAGATACAGAAAACAGAGAAGAAGAGAATCTGTTTGAAGATTAGAAGCCCCTTGGGATTATTCTCTATTTCTGTCTGGTGGGACACCAGTACTTATTAATGTGGATATTAGAAACGCTCTGTACTTTTTATAGGTCTCCTAGGCTTGCGATGAGATAGAAATATCAGACTATGTATGTCTATATTTGCTTATCAGATGAATATAATTCTGTAGTGTGGAATGAATGATTAAGGTTGAATGTAAAACCTTACAGAATATATGTATATAACGTATGTTTGAGAATTATATCAAATGAGTAGTATCTTTTCACATACTCAATTTTTGGGATGTGACACAACATATGTAATTTTATTTAATAGATATATAGATAAAATAAAAATTATTTGAGTACTCTTGTTTGTCAAATAATTTTTAGTTAGATACAAATTTATTATTAAAAGAAACAACATATGTAATTTGATTTAATAGATATATAGATAAACTGAAAATGATTTGAGTACTTATGTTTGTCAAATAATTTTTAGTTAGATGAAATTTTATTATTAAAAGAAACAACATATGTAATTTGATTTAATAGATATATAGATAAAATGAAAATTATTTGAGTACTCTTGTTTGTCAAATATATATATATATATATATATATATATAATTAGAAGATACAAATAATCCTAATTGAGATAACAATAATTTAAAATAGAGGAAATTAATTTAGATAAAATTAATTAGAAGCATGTTTTAGTTTAGTTTAGTAGTACATGATTGGTTTATGACTTAATAAATTAACTATATAAGGCTTGTTTTTAAGTTATGTTATTTGCTTTTTGTAAGTAGGTAAGTATAGAAATTAAGTACATAACTAAACAATTTATCATAGTTCTTAATTAGTATTTTATATTCGCTAGAGATGAGTGTAAAGGCTTCTTGGGATTTAAGATCAACAGAGCAATTCATTCAAGCTTGCTTGAATCAAATTAATAAAGGAGAACGCAATGGTACAATGCTGACAAAGACTGGGTAGAAAAATGTTGTTACTGAGTTCAACAACTTGAGTGATAAGAACTATGATAGAACCCAGCTGAAAAACAAATAGGACAGTTTGCAAAAAGAATGGCAAGTGTGGCACAAATTATTTGCCAATGAAACTGGGCTAGGGTGGGATAGTGTCAAGAACACGGTCGATGCCCTTAACGAATGGTGGGAGAAGAAGATTTCGGTATCAAGAGATTATATACATTTTATTTTTGTTATTGAGATAATATATTTTGGGATTGTACAGGAAAATTCCCAATATGCAAAATTTAGATACAAAGGGCTTGCTTTTGCACCCAGACTGACCATACTTTTTAAGGATATAGTGGCCAATGGTGAATACGCTTGGGCACCCACATCTGGGACACTTCCAACTAGCATGAATGATGATGATGATGTCTATCATCCTACATGAGATGGCATGCCGATAGACATGGAAGAAGGAAGTGGGGATATTGAAGAGGACTTAGTGGTTGCAGGAACTTCCACCACCACACCACCTAGCCAGAGAAGTGGTGAAAAAAAAAAAAAAGGGTTACTGGTTCAAAAGTTAAAGGAAAAGGCAAAGCATCTAATGCTAGACAGTTAGTTGCAGCTATGAGCTCAATAGCTGATACTTATCGCTCACATACCAGTTCCGTGGATAAGCCACCTGCGCGATCAAGTGTGCCATCTATGGAGGAATTAGTGGAAGTCTTTCAGAACATGGATGAGGTTACAAGCGACCCCAATTTTTATGGCCATTATTGCAATTTACTGGTGCATGAGAAAGCAAAGGAGTTGTTTGCAACAAATCTGGGGAAGCCATACTTGTTGCTTAGTTGGCTTCGGGTTGCAGTTCAATACCCTTCAGACCACTTTAAAAATTGAACTTTATTATTCATCGCTTCTTACTTAAACTATTGTATAAACATTATCTTTATCATTTCTAGTTTAATTCAAACTATTGTATCAACATTATCCAGTATAATGTGATGTTTTATTACTATTACTTGCTTTTAATGTGCATTATGGTTATTTAGGTGTGAATGGATCCTCGAAACATATAACAAAATTCAGAAATAGATGACGATGACCAAGTCATGATTACAATCACAATGGCTGCTACCTACTATCAATTATATATATCCAAAGAACCACGTAGAACAAATGAACAGTCTGGACATTCATGGGTAGTAAACAATCAGTAGATACATTCATGTAGTGTTAGTTGACTTATTGAAGCTTTCTTTCAATTATATTAGGCCTCAGGATCGTTCATTTCGTGATATTTCTCCCAAAATACGAAATGACTAACGATATTGGCCTTATTTCAAGGATGCTATCGCTGTAATTGATAGAATTCATATCCCGTGCGTAGTTAGTGCAAGTGACCAACAAAGGTTTATTGGAAGAAAAGGATATCCACACAAAATGTGTTAGCTGTGTGTGATTGGGACATGTGTTTCACATTTGTATTGCCTGGTTGGGAAGGTACAACTCATGATGCTAGAGTATTCCAGCAGGCTATCACCACTACTTCCATGAACTTTCCGCATCCACCTCCAGGTATATTTTTTTGCTTCATGATTAATTAATTTTAGTCTTCTTTCAAGCTTATCTGTGTTATTTTTTTTAATGATTATCTGTTTTATTGTTCTAGGTAAATATTATTTGGTGGATTCAGGTTATCCAACACCAGTTGGATATATCGGTCCCTACAAGTGTGAACGTTACCACCTTAATGATTTTAGACATTCTACCGTATTTGCTAACCACAACGAGTTATTCAATTACTATCACTCTAGTTTAAGAACTACTATTAAAAGAACTTTCGGGGTATGGAAGAATAGATTCTTAATCTTACGCGGAATGCCTAAATTCAAAATGGAAACACAAGTTCAATTGGTGGTTGCAACGATGACGTTACACAATTTTATAAGAAGGCATGCTGATAACGACGTTGATCTTAATTGTTTAGACGATGAAGATATCATTGAAGAATATAGTAGAAACCATGTTGCTGCCTCAAATTCATTTACTAGTCTGACGTCTTTACCTAAAATGGATCGTATTCGAGACACTATTAGGGATCAAATGGTAGAGCATATGCAGAATAATTAGTCGTTATTTGTAGAATTACCTATTTTCTTTATTATGAGAATGAATCTCTTAATTTATTTTTATGTAATTAAGTTCTTTTTTTTGTTTGGTTTTCCTAATTTTTTAAATAACATTGGAAATCATAGTTTAGTTTAATTAATTTGATTACCAAATTAATGAGAATCTTATTTTCATTAAATTATTATAAACTTGTTTTCATTAGTTTAATTAAGATAAAATTAATTTAATAGAGAAGAAAAATGTTTTGCAATTTAATTAGAGATCTTAAAATTATTGTAAATAATTAGTGATTAATTAAATTTTTAATTAGTAATTACAAAATAAAAAATTAATTTATTAATAAAAATAATTTATTAGTGATTAATTTGTAATATTAGATAAATAAATAAAAAATTAAGTTTCCTTTTAAATAAATGACAATAAATAATAATATTACATCAAAAAATTAAATAAAAAATTTATGCCATTTCTAGTAATTACATATCTCAAATTACGTTTGCATACCAACATCCAAACATCATATTTCTACACTAAATCACGTTTGTCTGCTCCAAATCATATTTACCTAAATGTCTCCCAAACATAAATTACGTTCATCCAAACCTAATTTTTTTCAACCACGTTCAACCAAACCTAGTTTTCTTCAACCACGTTTAATTCACTGGACTCCCAAACACACCCATACTCTCGTTAGTAATTGCCGTTTGGCCTACCCAGAGGCCAGAATAACTAAGCTAACCTAATTATAGGGCTTGGCTTGAGGTCCTACTATATGATCACAAGTCTATGTACAACAGTATGCGCCCTGTATTATATTTCTCTTTAAGCATCACTCACATCAATCAAAAAGAAAAAAGGAAAATCTCTCACCGTTCTTTCTTTCCACATATCAGATTTCCTGCTCTTTTATTAATATAACAAGATGATAAGAAAGTAATATTAATAAAATAAAAAAAGGCGGAATGATTTGAGACCAGAATATTGAATTCACAGTAGTAAACAGTGGGATAGGAAAAAAAAAGTGAAAGGAATTATTGACTTATAAAAGAAAATTCAACCACTGGTAACTACATGCTTCTGCTTTAATAAGTTTAACCTGACACACAGCAAACATTGTCAGACCCACCCTCTCCCACTTTGATGGAACCATTGTTTGAACTATTTGCTTCAAAAGCTCCCCCATTTTGCTAATTGCACTCATTAATCTTCAAATCACTTGCGGAAGCTTCGCAGCCCATTGCGTCCCAAATCCATCCATCACCTTGTCAGGCTTTTCACTCCCCCCCCCAACACGTTGTTAAGCATATATAAGTGTATATTTGAAAATTCGTTGAACAAATTTAGGTTTAAGCAGAATTAATTTTATATAAATATGATTTATATTTAAAAATTATTATCAAAAAAATAATTTTAAAAAATAAATTTCGTTTGGATATTAGTTAGTAAAAACACTTTTAAATGTGTAATTACTATAAATAGTATAAATTTTCTATTGTTTGGAAACATTTGACTATTGACACTAATATTAAAATTTTATATTGTTTAGAAACATTTGACTATTGGCATTAATATTAATCACAATCAGTTTAAATTAATTTCAATTTTATTATCATTATATCTAATTTAAATTAATTTTAATTATCATTATCATCATCATATCATTATAAATTTGCCATAAAAAAACACATCCATTTACCATAAAAAAGACCAAAACATCAGCAAAAACATTAGTAGAAGTCCTAGCCTAAACTGTCCAAAAAAATTCGTTTGCCATTAAAAAAAAAAAGGAAAATATATCATAGTATCATCGTCCCAAAATGTCGGGTCGCACAAGACTCGATAGCATAACCCAGCGGAACTCGATGAGTAGAGGCTGTAGGTGGTGTCGGAGTGGTGTGGCTCGCCATTCCCAGCGCCAACCACACTGCTCCGGCACCGAACATGGAGAAAACAAGCCAAAATGAGCATTTCGATTAAACAGAAAAGATTGGCGACAAAGGCAAACTGGCAATTATAAAGGCAATGAGAGTGGGAGACAACAACACAATAATGCCATTGACGAACACAGGAAAGAAGAAAACCAGCAAGCTTCGTTCAAATTTTCGAAGAGACAAGAATGTAGAGAACATACACGTACAGAAGGGTAAAAGGGTTTGCAAAATTAATAAAGGCTCACCAACCATAATTGATTGTCCCATAAGCTACTCAGAACCGCTTGCACTCAAACGCATGTATGGGAGAAGAAGTAATTATAGTGGAGGTGGGAATTGCAGATCCAAACAGAGGTATATTTGGTGCAAACGTGCATTATACTCATCTACCGTGTTTAATGAGTCTCAACGACTATCCAAACGAATCCTAACACTGCTGGTACCTAACACTATGAGGTTCAAATTTTCATTGAATGTTCACATTTAATATTTGATACTACCTTAAATAAGATTACTTTTGGTGAATGATACATGTAAGAAATTAAAAAAATATAAGACTGTTAAAATCAAAATGCTAGTTGATTAAATAATTCAACACTTATTTATTTATTTGTTTATAAGGTCTCTGTTGAAGTCTCACATATTAGAAAGAAGAATGTCTTAAGGGCTTTTTATATAGACTTTTCTCTCCTCTTGATCTAACTTTTAGAATGAGTTAGATCCAAGAATCATTTTTAATATGGTATTAGGTTTAGGTTCATCTTGATGATGGGTTACCTATATTGGGATATCTATTGTTATATGTGTAGTTTCACGTTTCAAATATCTTATCTTAGCAGTGTGAGGGGTTTGTTAAAATCTAAAATTGGAAAAAAAAAATGTGTTGATGACTCTTATTTGGACATTTTTATCCTCTTAAACTAATTTTTGGAGTGAATGAAATCCAAATATCATTCTAAACATATCTAATATAGACCTTGTAAATGAAAAAAAATCAATTTTAAGAGAATTTTACATTTTTGTAATCATATTAAATAACTTTTTTAAAAGAATTTTCAACCACTACTATTTCTACCTAAATTGGGGGAGCGTTATGTTATGTTTGGAGGCAGATGGTGTAAAATGGGACAGAGATGGGAGATGATGCCAAAAGCCGAAAGTTCATACATCAAATCCTATGATGGTGATGATATGAAATGGCTTGTATCCTGTGGAAGCTCTGAGACATTGGGAATCGTTGGATTTATTCAGTGTTTTTTTAATGTTTTTTTTGAAACAAATTTACAATTATCATTTTATGTTTATTATTGCATTTATAATTATTATTGGATTAGTTTATACTTGTAAAATTTTTATTTAAAAATATAAAAAATATTAAATAAATAAGAACTGTTAAATTTAACTGATCAACAGATGCAAACCATTCCCGATGATGATATCATGTTGATGGGTTAAAGTATGAGCATAATAACGTAAATAACAACCCCAATGAGAGCCACCCCTCTACCTCCCATTTCTTTCCTTTTCACGTTGCATCCATCCCATGTGCACGCCTTTGGATCGGACCTACTTTTTCTTATTCCAACATCTTTATTCTCTCATTACCCATTGCTACTATAATTATAATTAAAACCCTCTAACATCGTTGGCTTATACTTGTCTACCCTCAATACACTCATTGACTTCGCTGTTCCTCATCACTTGTGACATCCCATATAATTAATAGTCCTAGGTCTTGACTCCTTAGGCTTTTAAATTGTCTCTCCCTTTCTCATAGCACATCAATCTTTTTAAGGAAGGAGCATGCATAAAGTCATTGGATTAGTTATTCATTTAATGTTTTTTTTTAAAAAATTTGTAACTATCAATTGATTCGATGATGATTGTAAATATAATAATAAATATTATTGTCACGACCCATTTTCTAGGCACATGATCGGTACAATGATGAATATTCTATCACTGTAAGCCTTTCGATAAATTCTTCCTACAAGTAAAATTATTAGTCATTATCTCTATATTCTCAAAATACCATTTCTTAATAAATACAAAGAAAATACATCAAATTTTCTTAATTAAAGATAATAGATCATCAGTACAAAATACATTATCATACTGAAATACAAGCCAAATACCAATCCCCTGACCTATATGTCCTAGACGGTTACAGAGCAACATATTCTATAACAAAAGAAGGGCCTACCCGACAGCGGGAAGGTCCAAAGTGATCTACTCCTCTAGCGGATGTTCTTCGGTGGCAACCTGATCTGAACAAAAAAATTTGTACAGAGAGTGTAAGCTTTTAAACTCAGTGAGCAAATCGGCCTCGCGTTAATAAAATTCAAATACATCACCAGTCATGCAAGCATATCCGAAGGCTCAAGCTCAACCAATAGACATAGTTAGAAATTACATACAAGAAGACAAAAATTCATCCAATTCAACAAACGTTACTAGTACTCATCAATGGCAATATATCCCGGAGAGCGCACATAGGCCGGCTCACCAATTTTGTATATTTCCGTCAAGACGCACAACCTCATCCTTTTAGCTAGGGCGCCTCACGGATTTATCACCAATCCGGGCTATATCCCTACTGAGGGAATCGTTGTCTCCACATTCATTGGTCAAGATACCATTTAAACCGGGTTTTCCGCCTTGCCGTGAGAGGGGATACTGTTCCGCTCAATCACAATCAATAGTACAGTATTTCATATCATAATCAGAAGCACAATATAATATTTATCCATATAACAGGTATAGTATATAACTATATTATAGGTTTATAAACCACAATTCAAGAGATTCAATCTTCACATCATCATGAGATACTTGCTTCTTCTTATCCATACTTCTGGATTAATTATCTCATTAGATTCGTCATTCTAAATCCAATTTCCCCCTATGAATCTTGGGAGTGTCCTACGACATACTTTTTATCACCAGTAATGCTAAAATTCTATTAAAATGGGATTGTTCTACTCACCTGGATTCCGTACAAGTATCACTTCTCGAAGTCGTTACGGACAAGAGTACACAGGTGAATTTCAGTGTTTCGCTACGGAGATTTTCATGAAAGATTAGAGAAAATACGTTAAGATTGTTTTCGTACAGACACTGTTCATACGTATAGTTACTATTCATACGGTTACTATTTATACATACAGATACTATTCATACGTATAGTTACTATTTATACCAGAAATAGAGAATACAATCTGTAAAACAGTACACCAGGTAAGTTCCTAGGAAAGAGTGGAGGGTCACACTGGACACACTTACAAACTAGGTCTTTCCTTAGCCAGAACTTTCCTAGACATGTATTCTTCACAGTTTACATTCTATTTCGGTAATCAGATAATCAAAATAACATATAAACAGCTAAGGATAGTTTTTCTGATGTGGAAGATCAGCCAAAGCTGCAACCACAGAGCATACTTAAGAAAATAACTTCTAAAATTTGAAAGACATAAAAAGGGCATAGTATCATTACCTAAACAGAAAAGGAAAGGCCCAAAATCTCAAAGGCCTAGCGTCAGAGCAAGAGAAACTTAAGGAGAGAAGAAAAGAAGTTGAAAGTGTAAGTTTAGAAGTGAAATGGAAAGGCGTATTTATACGAAAAGTGTTAGCCCTAATGTATTATGCTATAAGTTTTGATGATGACAAATATGTGAGAATTATAGTATGATTTAATCTTCTTGGCCCAATGTATGATTTAATCTTCTTGGCCCAATGTATGATTTAATCTTTCTTAGCCCAAATAGTATGATTTAATTTTCTTGGCCCAAATGTATGATTTTAATCTTATTGGCCCAAATGCATGATTCAATTTTTCTTGGCCCAAATATATTTAATGCTTTATATATTTAAATATAGTAGTATAAATTATTTTTTAATAAAGTTTATTGGGTGTTTTAATATAATTTGAAAAAGAATGCTTTTTACTGTAGCACTTTTGAAAAAGAAATTTGATTGTTGAAAAAGTATAATAAAGTTTATTGGGTGTTATAATATAATTTGAAAAAGAATATCTTTTACTGTAGCACTTTTGAAAAAGAAATTTGATTGTTGAAAAAGTATGATAAAGTTTATTGGTTGTTGTAATAAATTTTGAAAAAGAATACCTTTTACTGTAGCACTTTTGAAAAATGAATTTGATTGTTGAAAAAGTATGATAAAGTTTATTGGTTGTTGTAATAAACTTTGAAAAAGAATACCTTTTACTGTAGCACTTTTGAAAAATGAATTTGATTGTTGAAAAAGTATGATAAAGTTTATTGGTTGTTGTAATAAACTTTGAAAAAGAATACTTTTTACTGTAGCAAATTTGAAAAAGAATATTGATTGTTGAAAAAGGTTGATAAAGTTTTTTGGTTGTTGTAGAAAGGTTGAAAAATGATGATGAAGCTTACTGTAGCAATTCTGACTAAAGCAGTCACTGTAGCAGCAAGGTTTCACTATATAAAGGGGACTTCACAACACCATTTGTATCAAGCTTCAATTGTTCATTTCTCATATTATCTTGAGTTCCATTCTCTCTAAATTGTTAGAGAAAAATTCTGAGCTTAATTTCTGCGTTATCTACACTTTGAGAGTGTCCACCATTATTTTCCTTAAGCCTTTAAATTTAGTTGCTCAAGGATTGGTTCCTTGAGTTAGTGTTTGAGAGAAAACACGTTGTAAGGGGGATAGACATCCTTGAGGAAAAAAAAAGATCTATGTTGTAGTGGTTTGCAAGTACCTGAATTAAACTTGCAATTATAGTGGAAATACTCAAGTGGTCTCTTGAGGACTGGATGTAGGCTTGAGATTAGCCGAACCAGTATAAATCTCTGAGTTTGCTTTCTCTATCCCTACTCTATTTACATTTGAAGTTAATTAATTAATGCTTTGCGTTTATATTTGATTTCTACTTCAAGTATTAATTAACGTGTGTAGATTTATATTTTCTCCTTAATTCCTTGCACTATAAAATTATTCATCTTGATAACACTTTGATTTTCTGAATTAAATTATTATCTTTAACATTGTCCAATTTCAGAAAATCATTTTAACTTCCAATTAAGTTTTGTGAAAATTTTTATAAAACCCAATTCACCCCCCTCTTGGGATCCAACCATTTCTTTCAATTGGTATCAGAGCTTGGGCTCTTGATTTGAGACTTAACCGTCTAAGAGTAAACATGGTTGGATTTAGTGATTGGTTTATGTCTGAAAATTATTCTTTCACAGAACCTCCAGTTTTTGATGCTAATCATTTTCAATATTGGAAGTATGAAATGAAAATGTTTTTAATTTCAGTAGACCATAAACTCTGGGAAGTTATAGAAAATGGTTTTTATATGCCTGTCAAGGAAGAACAAGGAAAATGCATTCTAAAACCCAAGAGTGAATGGAATGATACTGAAAGAAGTTTAATGCAACTCAATGCTAAGGCAAAATTGATTATTTCTTGTGCATTGAGTCAAGATGAATTTTTCAAAATCTCCAACTGTGCAACTGCAAAAGAAATGTGGGAAATTCTTGAAGTTGCACATGAGGAAGATCTTATTGCTGAGGAATTAAGGTATAGAAGTTTCATTAATGAACTTGAAATTGCTCAAATGAACAATTGTAAAACCATTAATGAGATACAACTTGTGCTTAATCAATTGCAAGCTCTTGGTGTTGAACTTACAGAAAAATCTCAAATCACCAAGGAGATAGAAGAAAAAGAAAAAGGAGAAAAAGAGAAACCACAACCAAAAGTTGAATCATCAAAGAAAGCTTACCTATCTTCCATTTGGGGAAATAGCAATTCTGATGAGGAGAACACAAATGAAGAAGTCAACACTTGTCTTGTGGCCAGAAATAAAGATGAGGTAAATTCATTTGACTACTCTTTTGAAGAATTACAAGATGCCTTTGATGATTTACATAAAGAATCTCTAATACTTGCAAAGAAACTAAATGTTTCAAAACAGAAAAACTCTTCTCTTGAAAATGAGTTGGAAACATTGAAAAACGAATTTTCTATTTCCAAGGAAGAGAATTTTGTTTTTGAAAATCAAAACAAAACTTTGCAAGAAAAGAATTTGATTTTAAAAGCAAATATCTCTACCAACAAAAATTGCTTTTGTACCAAGTGTGATTCTTTGAAAAAGGAAAATAATAATCTTAAAAACACACTTGCAAAATTTTCTCAAGGTAGAGAAATTTTAAATACCTCAGTTTTGAAACAAAGAAGAATGTTTAACAAAGTTGGTCTTGTTTCTAAAAAGAAATCAAACCAAAAGCATTCTAAAAACTTCTTTGTTTCTGTAAAGATGTCAAATAGTCCAACTTGCACTTGTTTTTATTGTGGACTAAAAGGACACAAATCTTACTCATGCTTTTATAAGAAAAATCTTGTTCATGGAGTTAAAATGAAATGGGTTCAAAAAGGAACTCATGACCCAGGCGGACCCAAAGAAATTTGGGTACCAAAGACAAAGGATTAATTTGCAGATTTGCCTCGAAGCAAGGAGCGGAAATGACTTTTCAATGGCTACATCATTCAAACTCCACTCTCTTGCATCAAAAGGAGGCAATGGATAAGTAAACATATAAGCTGGAATGTATTGTAAGAAATTTGATTGATATGTTTACTGTATCAAATGCTTATGTTTGTTTTCTAGCATGCCTTTCATCTATCCTTGATACTCATGCTTGCTATATCTGAAAACAATTGTTAGGTATGCAGATTATAGATTCGAATTTTGTTTTGAGCTAAAATCTTTCTTCCAAATTTTGCTCAAACTATCCTTTTTACCGCATCATGAAAACTTGCTTCCATTACACACACATTTTTCTTGTCTTCACAACAATAAGATTCCTCCTACCTATAGTATTTATCCTTGCTGTAATCTTATTTAAATATTTTCAATGAAATCAAATATTTTGTAAAATTGCATTTCATAAAAGCATAGCACTTTTATTAATATGGCATATCTTGAACATAATGTTGCTCCTAGTACTCGAGATTTATTTGAACATTACTGATTTGAACATCAAAGTGCTCCACCAAAAGTGTTTTGCAGGAGTTAGTCCTCAAATCTATCCTCTAAGCTCATTCCTAATTGTCGACCAATGCTTGACAGTGATCTTGTAAGAGATTGTTTTCAAGAGGATCTTGCAAATAATCAATCAATTAATTTCATTAAAATTGCAAGAAGATAGAATCAAAAGAAGAGCAATAAGCAAAACAAGAATATCAAAATCTTGAGGAGGAACTTCAAGAAGCAATAAGAGTTTGCCAAAATTGATGAGTATCTCTATTCTTTACCACTTTATTATTTAATTGAGTGATACTCCCTGATCATAATTGGCTATGTTGGCAATTTTTTTACTGACATACTTTCATTGCAATGATATATTGTTCTCTAATATCTTACATATTTGATCATATCATTGTATATAAAGATATTGTCTTTATACCATTCATCATGGTTTGAGCATTATACATGTCATATCCTTTGTATAAGATATAGCTTATGAACGATTGTTTATGGATTATAGTTTATATTTGATTATATTTTATTAATCCATATTACCTCAATTATTGTACTACATACTCAGGTTGTAATATGTTTTATCTTGATAAGTATGTAACTCGCTTTTGCTTTGAAATGATGATATATATGTCCTTGTCAGAAAATTCTTTCCATCTTTAAAATGGATATATATTTTTAATATATATATACTCTGCTGAATTTGTGTGGTTGATTTCTTTTATCTTTATTATTATTATTTTTTGTATCGTCCAATAAAAGAAACCACTTGCATTAAAAAAAAAACCAAAGGATTACATTGCAAAAAAAAAAAAGGGAAAGTTTGCTCATGCATGAGCAATCTACAGGCGAGGTGGTCTTGGATTAGGAGGCCCGTATTGTATCATCACCCCTCGGCCATTCCTTGGAGCAAGAGACTGAGCAATGTCACGGAGGGTAGTGTAAATCCCATTCATACAATCAACACTTCTTTGTTGTTGATTGCAGAAGCATTGAGTAGACCAATAGAAGAACCTATCTATTCTTGAAGTCAGTGCCGCATTGTTGCGTTTAGCTAACTTCTCCTGGTCCTCTATCATCTTCTTGAGTTTCTTCACCTCCTGCTCCAGACAAGCAATTTTGTCTTCTGACGTATGGCCTGTACTAATCTCCTCAGCTTCTTCGATCTTCATCTTCTTCTTTCGGTTCTCTTGAGATCCTTCTAAAGGTCTTTTGCCTTTGTCCTTACCTAGACTCAAGTTTAAGTCGAGCTCTTCCTCCCTGGCCTCTACTGTGAGATCAATGAACTTTCTTGCTGCCATGGCTTGGAATTTTTTTTTGGAGTATGAAGAGAGAGGAATGTCAGAAAGTTATAGGCTCAGAGATGAATACTCTTTGTGGTGTGGTAATTGAGAACTCTGGGGCAGTCTTTATAGAGAGAAAATTATGACTTAGAGCCAACGAAGATATCTCTTCGCCGCACCCCTACACGCTCATCCTACGGATTTTGCAAGCTGGAAGCCAGAACTCTAGGGTACGCATGCACACCAACAACGCGTCGCATTAATGGCAAAACCACGAAAGTCAATTTTCGGTAGATTTGCGGCTGATTTAATTTG
Organism: Biancaea sappan; assembly: GCA_037074585.1. Taxonomy (NCBI): domain Eukaryota; kingdom Viridiplantae; phylum Streptophyta; class Magnoliopsida; order Fabales; family Fabaceae; genus Biancaea; species Biancaea sappan. The sequence goes on along the minus strand of CM073496.1, from coordinate 45,697,676 downwards.
TTTTGATTAAAAATTTTAAGGATTAATAAAATGGTGATAAACAGAACCGTATTTCTCTGCTTTGTTGTGTTGTTCTTGAGAGCTTTCAGTATAATATACATGATTGATTGCATCATGCTATGATTACATGTATCTAAGAACATATGTTGTGTATGCTATTCATGCATCATGAGCGAAGGCTATGAATAATATGTCATGATTCCACATGCACTCATAGAAAATGAGAAGTTAAAAAAAAAATTTTTTTAAATAAAATGAAATGTGTAGAGGATAATACATCTTCATAGTTACACATACTTACATATAATTCTTTTGTGGGCAAATGAAAGGCAATGATTTCCTTGCATTATGATAATGCTTGATGCATGCGACCGTAAGCAGTTAATTTTGCCTTTAATCCTTGATTTACATTACTAACTTAAGCATCGGAGTGGTTGTCAAAATTTTTGTAGGTGCTCATGCTCAAGATACATATATGAATACATCTTAAAAATTACATTTGTTTAATATGCATTGATTGAGGGGGAGCCTAATCTATACTTAAATGCTCTATATTTTTAGGGTCACTTTATATGAGATGCAATGTTTTCCTTAACTATATATTTTTGGCATATCAATGATAAGTTTTGATGAAATTTTACCCCATGACGTCATATGATATTCTTGCTTAAAGAAGGAATACGCTTTAGCCTTTATATATTGTCTTCCTTATACCTTTTTGTTGATGTCAAATAGGGGGAGAAGGGTATGGAAAGAAAAATATGTGTATATTGTATAATGATTATTACATTGTAACATATTTTTCTTTGGTGATTTGTCATCATCAAAAAGGGGGAGATTGTTAGCCCTAATGTATTATGCTATAAGTTTTGATGATGACAAATATGTGAGAATTATAGTATGATTTAATCTTCTTGGCCCAATGTATGATTTAATCTTCTTGGCCCAATGTATGATTTAATCTTTCTTAGCCCAAATAGTATGATTTAATTTTCTTGGCCCAAATGTATGATTTTAATCTTATTGGCCCAAATGCATGATTCAATTTTTCTTGGCCCAAATATATTTAATGCTTTATATATTTAAATATAGTAGTATAAATTATTTTTTAATAAAGTTTATTGGGTGTTTTAATATAATTTGAAAAAGAATGCTTTTTACTGTAGCACTTTTGAAAAAGAAATTTGATTGTTGAAAAAGTATAATAAAGTTTATTGGGTGTTATAATATAATTTGAAAAAGAATATCTTTTACTGTAGCACTTTTGAAAAAGAAATTTGATTGTTGAAAAAGTATGATAAAGTTTATTGGTTGTTGTAATAAATTTTGAAAAAGAATACCTTTTACTGTAGCACTTTTGAAAAATGAATTTGATTGTTGAAAAAGTATGATAAAGTTTATTGGTTGTTGTAATAAACTTTGAAAAAGAATACCTTTTACTGTAGCACTTTTGAAAAATGAATTTGATTGTTGAAAAAGTATGATAAAGTTTATTGGTTGTTGTAATAAACTTTGAAAAAGAATACTTTTTACTGTAGCAAATTTGAAAAAGAATATTGATTGTTGAAAAAGGTTGATAAAGTTTTTTGGTTGTTGTAGAAAGGTTGAAAAATGATGATGAAGCTTACTGTAGCAATTCTGACTAAAGCAGTCACTGTAGCAGCAAGGTTTCACTATATAAAGGGGACTTCACAACACCATTTGTATCAAGCTTCAATTGTTCATTTCTCATATTATCTTGAGTTCCATTCTCTCTAAATTGTTAGAGAAAAATTCTGAGCTTAATTTCTGCGTTATCTACACTTTGAGAGTGTCCACCATTATTTTCCTTAAGCCTTTAAATTTAGTTGCTCAAGGATTGGTTCCTTGAGTTAGTGTTTGAGAGAAAACACGTTGTAAGGGGGATAGACATCCTTGAGGAAAAAAAAAGATCTATGTTGTAGTGGTTTGCAAGTATCTGAATTAAACTTGCAATTATAGTGGAAATACTCAAGTGGTCTCTTGAGGACTGGATGTAGGCTTGAGATTAGCCGAACCAGTATAAATCTCTGAGTTTGCTTTCTCTATCCCTACTCTATTTACATTTGAAGTTAATTAATTAATGCTTTGCGTTTATATTTGATTTCTACTTCAAGTATTAATTAACGTGTGTAGATTTATATTTTCTCCTTAATTCCTTGCACTATAAAATTATTCATCTTGATAACACTTTGATTTTCTGAATTAAATTATTATCTTTAACATTGTCCAATTTCAGAAAATCATTTTAACTTCCAATTAAGTTTTGTGAAAATTTTTATAAAACCCAATTCACCCCCCTCTTGGGATCCAACCATTTCTTTCAAAAAGTCAAGGGTATTATTTGATACTATGCGCTAATAAAATATTCAATTTACTATTTATGAAAATGACATTTCTGCAATTTACTGTACAGCTTACTGTTGAAATTTTTTTTTTATTACTATTGGAAACTTAAAGAGAAAACTATCCTTTCATCTTAAATCTTTAAGTTTCTTTTCAATTTAGTCCCTGAGAGTATTTTTACACATAAAACATCATTTTCTCCTACAAACTTCTTTCTAGTTTTCTCTTATGATCAAACCATATCTAAAACTTGACATTTTGATTGTATAAATGAACAGTACTATATACGTAAATAGTATTATACGGGTAAATAGTACCGTATACTAAAATAGTAACAGTAATTTGTAAATATGCATTTATATTTTATTTTTCATGGGTATTACAATTATATAATTATAATTTAAAAAATTTAAAAAATGTTAGATAATTAGAAGTCATTGGATTAAACAATCCTTTTTCGGTCTTTTCGTGGTGATCTGAACCAAATTTATCGTATTGCTATGTCCATGCCCTTCTGCATTCGTTTATTGATCATGGAACAACGAGGCCCATCTGTAGTAGCCCAGATGTACAACTTGCAATTTGTTGCTTCTAGACTTCAAAACTTATTTTGACCCATAAACAAAAAGGTACATCCTTAATCATGACTCCTTTTAATCTTTTATAATGTATAAAATACAAATCTTGCATCTCTGCTTCTCCTATCCCCTCTAACGTTTTTTTTTCTAAGACCTAATTTTGTGACATTTAAGCTTTGAGAGTCAAAAAGTAAAAGAAAAAAAGATGAACTCCGAAGAGCATGTTCACTATAATTTCCAATATTAAAACAGATAATCCAACCTTGCATTCTTTTTTTTTATATATATATATTACAATGACCTCTCGAATCTTGATTTCTAAACCCATAATATTTAGTTTTATACTATTTGAGTTATAAGCTTGACGATCTGTTCATTAAAATTTAGTAGAATAAATTAATTAAAAAGTAAATGTGAAATTATATATGCCAAAATGTAATATACTAAAAAAAAAAAAGGTAATACACAATACTTTTATATTAAAGATTTAAGATACTATGAAGTAATAGTTTTTTTTAACTAGTGTTGTCACTCATGCAATGCACGGGTTAATATAAATGTCACTATTTTTGCTTTTCAAATAAATAAATAAAAAACAATTAATGTGGCCATGTTAAAACACATATACTTCTAATTCATTAGATATAATTGTCCTAAAAATTGAATGTGAATAACGTTAAATTAAAAGAACAAAAATAAGGTATTACATGAATTAATTTAGATAAATATACTAATGATAAAAAAAAAGGGTTGAAATAAAAGTTATTAACCTATAACATAGATTTTGGAATACTTTTTATACACTACGCTAGTAGTACTTGTCACTGGATTATCATGCTTGTCAAATATCAGAATCTTTAAATCGTTTATACTTTTCATTCTTAAGATGACAACCTAAAGTTGACCATAACTAAAAACATGATTTGCAAGATATAATCCAATTGAAGAAAGCGACTGCTTATGTTTATAGCAGAAGCTTGAAAAAAAATACATGTGTGAAAACAATAATAACGAATGAAATATAGAAAAAGAAATAGATACAAAAATCGTGAGTTATTATAAAAAAAATATATAAAACAACTTTGTTATAAAGTATTAAAAAAATATGATGTCCAATAACGTTCATTTACGGGCAGTCACAGGCTGGCCCATGGGCTTAGTCCCATTTTGACACTACTCTAAGGAGTTATATAAATAGAGGTCAATGTATTGATAATGAGAAAAAACAATAAAATGAAATTTACTTGCATCTAACAAAACTTTTTGAATTTTTTTACGGGAATTTTTTTGAACATTTTTGCAAGAACTTATTAGTATTATACATAGATAATTGCATAGAAAGTTGGTGTGGCATTTAAGACATCACAATCCAATTTAAACCTATGGAAAAAAACTTTCAAATAAAGATATAATAATTCATATAGATAAATAGTAATAACTTATTAAGGATAAAATTACAATATTACTTTAAAACATAATCAGAACATTCCATCATATTAGGGTTGATAAATGGTCTTGAAGCATTCAAAGAATTTGATATTTGTCGTAACCCTAACATATTTAGAATCCTATGGTTATGTTATAACAAAAACTTATACCAACTTAAACTACAGAAAATAACGTTTATGAAATTAACTTGAAAAATCATTTTACAGCATTGAATAACCACAATAATTGGTCTATTAATATCAGAGCCCATGTACAATGCAATCTAATTAGTAAAATTCCCTCATAGAGTACAAATCACGTTTTAGCACCAGAAGGATATAATGTAATTAACAAACATAAACAGCCAAAATAAATTACAGATTAAAAATATAACTAAATTACTCTAAATCTTACAGTTCAATGTCTATCCTTTTGTTTTTCGTACTATTCTTGCATATATCTTCAATAGCTCTGACAGCAGTTAGCTTGCCAATAACATCTATAAAGTACACGAAAGATGTATTGAACAATTGTGAGTTCATATTGTGAGGAATAATCAATTGTATATGATAAAAATAATGAGTTTAAAGAGAGGACATAAATCAATCAAATAATTTTGATCAACATATTGAGATGAGATATTTGTAAACGAATAAAACAAAGCCATGTCTAGAATAGCAATGTCATATTCAACTCGACCGACTTTAAAGAAGTATTGAAAATTTATCTTAAATGCATGACAGTACAATAATTACCATTGTCCTTACCAATAATGTTGAATTGTGTAATAATGTACACATCATCTTTGAAAATAATATGCTTGAACTTATTAATAAAAGCCTGCTTGACATATGTATGAATGCGAGATTCCTGAAGGAAAAAAAATTGATAAATAAAAAACTATATGAAAAAAAATCTATGCCCAAATAACAAAAACAATAAAAAGAAAAGGTAGAGAAAGCACTTGTGAATATTGTAAAACCATCTCTACACTATTAATTCTTCAAGTGAGTTATATCCAAACGTAAACCACATGCGCACAATTTAGCCATATAAAAAGAACAATGGAACTGTTCACAGTATCACTACCCAAACCTGAATCCTCTAATTATTCTTTCATGCAGTAACATCAGCAACATTGCAAAATTTAGCCATATGTAAAGAACTAATAGAATGAAAATTGATTCTGCAGAAAAAATAAATAATACAAATACAAGAGGAATATATGACAGTTAGAATGACCCTTTATTTATATAATATGAATTTTGAACATAATTAATTGAATATATTAAATGCTATATAATATAGTAATCTAGAAATTTATTATTAAATTATTATAACCACAATTACGACAAATCTATTCATTTAATCACGACTAATTAATAATTAGTAATTTACATAATCTATTTGTTTAATATTTTATTTTAATTTATTAATTTTAATATATGTAATTTAATGTGGTGTGATTAAATAATTAAATAATTAAATAATAATAAGAATGAATTTAGTAATTTACATAATCAAATTCCAATTTGTATGACAGTTGTAATCTTCATAAAATTTAAATTCATGAATGCCAGGAATATGCGTTGATAGTGGAGCTCTAATAACATTGTAAAAGAGTTGCTTTACCATTTGAATTTCAATTTGAATTTACCCTAATTTTATTTAATACATTTAATGTAGTGATTAATAAGAATGAATTTATTAATTTAAAAAATCTATTCATTTAATATTTCATTTTAATTTATTAATTTTAATATATGTAATTTAATGTGGTGTGATTAATAAGAACAATTTTTTTCAAATTCATTTTAATGCAGTTATATAATCAAATTCTAATTTGTATGATATTTGCAATCTTTATGGAATTTAAATTAAGGGATGCTAGGAATACTCATTGGTAGTGTAAATCCTAATCACATTTCAAAAGAAATGCTTTACCATTTCAAATTCATTTTTCCAAATTTGGTTGCTCCACTAATGAACAAAGCTTTTTTTGATTGTCCATGGCAAGATATGAGATTCATAAGAATGAATCTATACAATAGACTAAAATAATTATACTTTAAGGCATTAATTGTCAGTAGGTCATTAAATTATTATGATAGAATAAATTTAAATGAATAAATTTGGTAAATTAATCATATCACATTAAATGAATTTGAAAAAATTAGGGTATATTACTATATAATTGTTATATAAGTGGTATGTAATTGCTATAATTGCTATATAATTGATAAATTAGATAAACTTTTCAATTAAAATATAATATGTTGTTATTTGATAAATTAACATTTATTATATGTAAATAATCAAATAATTAATTGCTATATAAAAATTAACATACAAATGTTTATATTATTTATTTCTCTTGTTAAATAATTATACTAAAATTTAAAATTACCTCCATCAAATCAAACTATAATAATGAATAATCACTCATTTTTCTTTTTTGTATACAAGCATGCTAGACTTTTTTATTGCACTATCATCAATGACCAATCTCCTATCTTCATGTAGAGATTTTTAAAAAGTGACCATCACTATTGGCCAAATTTGGAGGCTTTTTCATTTTTTAAAATTAAAATTTTAAAATTCAAAATCAATGTAGATATTTATATATTTCTTTCGAATATCTTATCTATATTTGCATATCTCTTTTTCTCACATAATTTTCCTTCTTTTTTCTTTTTGATTTTGTTTCTTCTTCCCTTACATGGATGAATGACAACAATGACGATTTATCATCAAAGCTTTAAAGTGATGTTTCTTTCACATCATTTGGTATCATAACTTAGTTTTTCTGTTATTTAATTTTCTGATCTATACAGTTCACGTATTGTTAACATTCGTGATTATTGTTCATTCGATTGTGATTTTTGATTTTCTGTTTTTGTTTCGTTCTTTGCTTTTTTTTTTCTACTTTCTTCATTTATGTATTCGTTCTCTGTTGTTGTTTTCCGTGTATCTGGTTCTTCTATGTTTCTTTTTGGTCTTCTGATTTTTTATTCTGTCTGCTGTATTTCATTTTTGCATTGTTCTGATTTTCTAATTTTAGTTTAGTTTTGTTGTTTCTGTCATTATGTTTTCTTGAGGAAAGCAGGTCATGAGAAAGATCAAAACCTAAAAGAAAAAAATGATGTCATTGAGGTAGTTACTTGTGTTTGAATAATATAATTTGATTATTTTTAAATTAATTTTTTTTTCTGATTTTCTCATCTAATAGGATTAATGAATAATTTCTTTTAGGCTTACTGTGAGTAAAGGATAGAACCCTTCCTATGAAGAGAAACTTCAGGCAATGCCGAGATTACATGTGTGCGGATTGATTGAATGCTAATTTAGGATTTAAAGTATTAAATTTTAAAATTGGAATATGATGTATATTTCCCTTGATTATCTTCTTTTTGTTGTTTTAAGATTTTGTGGATATGTAAATTATGTTTTAAATTTCAATAAACTTATAGTTGTTATCATTGTTGCTAATCCAAATATATATTTGTAGAAATAGAAGAAAAAATAATCAAAGAAAGACAAGCATTTTGATCCGAGCAGACCTATTAGGTTAATAAATTTTATTTTAACTCATTTTTATCATTAATTAATATATTTATCTAAATTAATTTATGTAATATATTTTTTTTTTCATTTGATGTTATTCACATTCAATATTCAAAGCATTTTTGTATCTAATGAATCATTATTTTTATCATTAATTAATATATTTATCTAAATTAATTTATGTAATATATATATTTTTTTCATTTGATGTTATTCACATTCAATATTCAAAGCATTTGTATCTAATGAATCATCATTTTTATCATTAATTAATATATTTATCTAAATTAATTTATGTAATATATATATTTTTTCATTTGATGTTATTCACATTCAATATTCAAAGCATTTGTATCTAATGAATCATCTTATATGTGCCTTAATGTGGCATAAATGTCTTATTATTTTTGTACATACATTCTTTTATATTCTTTTTAATTATTTTTATTTATTTGATAAATAAAAATTGTGACATTTGTATTAATCCGTGCATCGCACGGGTCACAACACTAGTTTACCCTAATTTTACTTAATGCATTTAATGTACCCTAATTTTACTTAATTCATTTACAGAATTGTTTCATTTGAATTTACTCTAATTTTACTTAATGCATTTAATGTAGTGATACATAAGAATGAATTTAGTAATTTACATAATCTATTTATTTAATATTTAATTTTAATTTATTAATTTTAATGTAGAGTGATTAATAAGAACAATTTTTTCAAATTCATTTTAATGCAATTTTTTCAAATTCGTGTAATTAATGTTTCATTTTATTTTATTAATTTTATTATATAGTGACATCCATGTAATTAATACCCTATAGTGGAATTGTTTTAGTCTATTATATAGATAGATATAGATAATTAATTATATATTTTTCAATTTATAAATGGAACCAAAATGCATTACAAGGGTAAACTACAATAATCTCCTTTGAGATATGGTTTAATTACATTTAGTGTCAAAACAGCCATTCGACCGCGCGGCGGGGGCATACCCTCATTTAGAGCAAGTTTGAGTATGAAAAAAAAAGACCGGCCCACATTCCTTTTTTTAAAGGCCTTTTTTGAAAGAAGTAATCCAGACCAGAGGCCCAACCCAATTGCCCACCTATCACCCTACCCGCCTTTGCTCCCCATCATCAGACGTCAACTCATCATCATCCAATTTACTCAGAGCCACACACAATGCCTTCAGGATTCCGCGTTTTCGATTTCGACCTTGCCGTTGAGTCTTAGACCTCACTTTAGTAGCCGTCGCATCTCGCTCCGTGGCTCGTCGCATCTCGCTCTTCTCGCCATCATCGCCTCTCCCTTATGTCCTCGCCGACGGTGAGTTTTCATTCTCTTCCTTGTTGGTTTTTGCCGCTGTTGTTTTTCTTGGTCTTTGGTTTCTTGTTGGTCTTTGGTTTCCTTGTTGGTCTGAGCTGTTGATCTTGAATTGAATGATGGATAGCCTTTGTTCTGACTTCTGTGCGGTTAATCAAAGTGGGTCATCAAAAAAAAAACGCTTGGAGGCCACGGGCGGGCCTGGACTTCAGTCATGCACGGGCCAGGGTCACTCACATGGCCCAATCCATTCCAGCATCTCATCACTCGTCAGACGCTCACTCTCAATCTCTCGATTCTTTTTTCTTCAGTAGTCAGTACAGTCTATTTTGAGCATCGTTTCAGTTTGGCCCTAGATAACTTCCAAGTGAGTGGGATTGGCATTGCCCGTTTACCGCTACGTTCTGTTCTTTCGTGTTCGAGTCTAATTCTTAGGTTTGAACTTTGAAGTCTGAACTCGTCCTCACAACTGCCAATCTTGCCTCCGCGGTAAGTCTTCTTTGTTGTTGTCTCGTCTCGCTCTCTCTTCCACCTTTTCTTTCCTCAACTATGGTCACCGGAGCTGCCATTTCTTTCTACAAGTTTTTTCTGATTGATGCCGACCCTGAACCCATTAATTCTATTTTCATTCTGCTAGAATAGTTGACAGTATTTGAAGAGTAAAAAGAATAGTTATGTGTTTCTTATGCTTTTTCCTTACTCGTCCCCGAAAATTTTGAGCTTTGCTTTCTTTAAATTATGCTATTTTTGTCACAATTTCCTCTCAACTATATTTTCTTCTGATAACTATGAAAAGAAAACATAATTATATTCCTTTGGAAGTGTAACCGGCTCCTTCGTTGTCTTTGGAATTATCAGCATGAAGGTGTGAGTCGTTATTATTTTTTCTTTTACTTTATGTTTTAATGTTTGGTCTAAGTGTGATGATTGATGTTAATTTGCTTTAGTAGTTATAAGTTATATCCTTTTGTGAAGTTAAAATATTGAACATATAAATTTAGTGATAGTGTAAAGATTAAAGTTTGACTGTGGATGATTTGGAGTAAAATCTTGCTTTTGCCTTCCTTTTAATTAAAGATTAATTGTGCTTCTTTCAATGGATTACATCATGCTCTGAATGGCTTTACTGTCTCTCAGTTCTTTCTGGATACTTGTGGGCTCAAGATTAATTATTATTTTGGATTCAGTTTATAATTATTATTTTTCGGATTCAGTTTATCTATTGCCGAATGCCTATAAGTTCAACCCTTGTAGGGGCCTCTATGTTCTTGGAACGTTATTACTCTATATGGTGATTGTGGCTACGGTCTCCTAACTTTCCATGGTATCATCATTTGCCTCTGGCAGATAGCTGTGGATACAAGGTTAACCAGAAGAAATTTCCTACGAGATTCTTCTATATGGAGATTGAAATGGACATAAGAGATAACTCTCGCATTCTGCTGAAGCAAGGAGCTGAAGCTGTAAGTGTGATCACTGAATGAATTTGTAGGAGCTGGCTAGTAAACAACTTTTTTTCCCCCATATGGCTTTTACATTTTCAAAGCCTATGCAAGCTGAAAAATTAATTATGTTTGTACCCTTTATGGACAATGTCAATCTTTTATTTCCTATGAGATTCTTCTATATGGAGATTGAAGTGACATAGGAGATAACTCTCTCATTCTGCTGAAGCAAGGAGCTGAAGTTGTAAGTGTGATCACTGAATGAATTTGTAGGAGCTGGCTAGTAAACAACTTTTTTTTCCCCCATATGGTTTTTACATTTTCAAAGCCTATGCAAGCTGAAAAATTAATTGTGTTTGTACCCTTTATGTACAATGTCAATCTTTTATTTTCTTGTGCACAAATTGTTGTGGACTTTTTCTCTGAACTTCTTTGTCAACTTCCTTGTTGGCTAATTTTGTTCATTAAGGCATGCTCTACCTGCCTGGTGTTTTTATTTTGCTTAGCTACATAAGGTACCTACTCGCTTCACTTGCAAATTCCTGTGCTGATTTTGGTGTTCCTTGATAGAGGGTTTTTGAGTCTAATTTTGTGGGAAGGAGGTCTGTTGTCAAGGAACGGTTCTCAAAGAAGTACAGGCATCCAGCTTTGGATTCTAAACTTACGCTTAAGCGCCTAAATGCAGTAAGATTCATGATGAATTTGCATTTTTTTCTGATCAAGTCCTATAATTTTTGTAATGTTTTATTCAATATGACTTGTTATCTTCTACCAATTAATTGTTGGAGCAGGAAGCTAGGTGCATGACCAAAGCAAGACGGCTTGGGGTTTGTACTCCAGTGCTGTATGCTGTGGATCCTGTGTTACATACTTTAACATCTGAATATGTTGAGGGACCTTCAGTCAAAGATGTATTTCTTGAATTTGGGTCAAACGGTGTCAATTATGAGCAGCTGGATAATATTGCATTGCAAATTGGTGATGCAATTGGAAAAATACATGACGGTGGTCTAATTCATGGTGATTTGACAACCTCTAATATGTTACTGAAGAAGGGTACCAATCGGTTGGTGAGTTAATTTCTTTTCATATCTTTGAGGGACCAGTGTCCTCATTGGATTCACTCAAGTTAAAGTACCATCAACCTGTTCTACAGCAAGTCAACTGTAATTTGTGTAGGTCCTCATTGACTTTGGTTTGAGTTTCACTTCAACTCTACCAGAAGATAAAGCTGTTGATTTGTATGTTCTGGAAAGAGCCCTTCTTTCAATGCATTCTTCCTGTGGGAATGTGGTAAGCCAACTTTTCCCTTTTCCCTTAGTCCGTCCTAACAAGTGCTATGGTTTATGGAAGAAATACAGAGAGGAGTATGTCTACTTTATTATCTTGTAAATTGGAGTATTCTTCACAGGATTTCTATTACTTTTCCTCCTTACTATATGTTTTATGGGTTGCAACTTTGGATTTAATATGTTTAGAACAAAATGGCCTGAATTACATGTTTCCATTTTCCAAAGCTAACTATCTAGTAAGTATCAAGATTGCAGAACAGCATAAAGTTATTGAAATAATTATCTTCTGGTTTTCCCTGTGTTACCTATGACACTGTTGCTTTTTTATATATTGCACATAATTTTTTTGTCAATGAATCTGGTCAAAGACTAACACGGGATATACACAAGTATTGTCCTGCCATTGTCTATGTGGCTTAAGGGTTCCAAAGTTTGTATATAGGCTTAAATATGAATTACAGGATCTTGCGGTTAATTACTTAGAAAGTCCAAAGGTTAAACATCGGGACTTCAGATATTGATTTGCTGAAATTTACAGGCAGCAGCAAACAATAGGATTTCAGATGGCAAGGGTTAAGGTCTTATGAGGACAATAAGGAGATTAAGGATTTTATGATTAGGAGGATGAATATTGATTAATGCTGAAAGAAAGGAAAAAGAGAGTTTGAGCACTCTATTGTTTTGCATAATGTTTTGTGAGAAGAGTGACATTAACAGTTCTAGAGGAACAGAGTGACATGAACAGTTCTAGAGGAACGGTGCCTAAAAAGGGAGAAGAGGAAAGGAGAGAATACATGAAACTTAGCATGCAAATTGGAAGCCTTCCAACATTTGGATTTCTCATAAAGACAAATTTTAATTTTTCATGCTGGAAAATCTGAAAATACTACTGGATATGGGCAAAAGCAAAACTTACAAATCTGGAAAGGAGTAAAACCCTACACTCTACACTTTCCTTTTCACCAAATGAACTTCCTTAACTTGCCTTAGGCTTCCAAAGAGGCCGAGACTTGTCCAACAATCCCACTTTGATTGCATTGAAAATTTTTACTGAGGAAGCGAGCACTACTATTATTCAGCCATGATTTGGTTTCTGTTTGAACTATGAACGAGTGATCAATTACTCACATGTTATATTACCATCTCTCCATACAGATGGACCGAATACTTGCTGCATACCGCAAATCATCAAAACAGTGGTCATCCACATTAAACAAGCTTGCTCAGGGTGAGACTGTCCCTCTTGCATCTTTGAAATTAAGATTGTTTTTAAGATGCAGCTCTTAATTTGATTCTTTTTTTTTTCTTACACAATTTATAGTGCGACAAAGAGGACGGAAGAGGACCATGGTTGGATGATTTTTCCTGAATTTTGGTTTTCCTTAGGTAAAAATGAGAGATGTTGTAGTGAATTGATGTGTGATAAATGTAATTTTTTTTTTCACTTTTCTATTTATTTGCATGCTTGCAGCTTGTACGATGCACATATAATACACTACTATGAACTTCTGGTTGACGTCTATTCCAACATCTAAACATGTCCAATAACAGATTAAAATCATTTGAAACTGTGTGGATTGCTATTGGGTGAGCTGTACGTAATGATATGAATTATGATGTATTTTGTTTGCATGTGTTATCAGAATGTCTATGTAAACCAGTTTGCACACTGTTTTGATGTTTCCTTGATATTAACCAATATCTCAAATGATTTGTATCATCTCTATCTTGGATCCTTTGATGTATCATGTGCAAAATATAAAAAGCTGTGGGATTGTTGAAATTATGGAATAGGACCAGTTAGATTGAATGATACAATATAGAAACAAATTATACTGGGAAAAAAAAAATCTTATTTGTAGAAAAGAGCTAACAATCTTAGTTTTAACAGTAGTGGTTCTCTAGTCTCCTTTCCTTTTTTGGAGAAAAATTATTAAACCCAGTATCTCCTCCCCTGCTTGCTTCAGGAATTAGGAGATGCTTCTTGTTCTGCTCCATGAAATTTGACAGATTGCTTATTCAAACAACTAATTTCCAATAACCTTTTCTTTTCCCATTTTTGAGCTTCTATTCATGAAGAGTTACTCAGAAATTGCACACTTCACTGATTTATGTATTTCTTGTGACCTGGTAATGATAGGACGGTTGAAACAGAATTTCCGATGATTATAATACATATGTTTATGCTCAAGAGAATTAATAACTTTTTTCCTTCATGGGATGGTTTTAATCTGACAAGCTGAACTGCTGTAACCTTTTTGGGTAGCATTGTTTTATTGGCTTCACACATTTTCTTACCCATTCTTGCTACGTCTGTGTCTTAGAGGTATTTGGCTATTGCTTACAAGAATTATGGGGGTTTTTCAGAGGTAGTTATTTTGATAATTCTTGCTCTAATTTTTCCCCATGTGGTTTAAGTCTCGTGCCCATGTGAACGCACGTGAATGAGAGTCCTTCCTACTCCTAGAGAATGATTTTGGTTCTGCAAGGAAAGCCAAGGAAAGCACGTATTTTTTGTTTGGTCCGTAATGTTTTGCATTTTTAGGACGCCTTTTATGTGCGTAGTTAATGCTAAAGACATAATCGCCTATTCTCCCATGTAAATCCGTTGAAGATTCACAAGTCCGGTCAGACTTTACTTGATTTAGTTTGATTTAATTTCATCAGTAGTAGATATTGTTTTAGGATGTCCTAAATACTATTCTGGCGCTACGACAGGACGGTCAGCAACATACGAATGCAAACATTTACTCCTCCTCTCTGTCCATATGGTCCAGAGAAGTGACATGCATTAATGTGTTGATGCTTCTAAACGTTTTTATAGTTGGTCACAATATGCTTGTTGCTCTTGGGTGTTGTATTTCATTATTGATATTGTTGACAATATTTATGATACTTCCCTGCCATAGTTAAGTTGTGCAAGGCCCATGAAAGAGATTTATAGCTCCAGATAACATGGCGTTATGAGCCTTTAATAATTAAGAAATCTGCTCCCTTGATCTGACATAGACAAGGATGATCTTATATTAAAGGGGTAGAATGACAGGTAGAGCCATTGGGTCCAAGAACATTGACAGCTGAAAGCGGAAAGAATTGGACGCCCTGAAGGCAGAAGCTGGTGTTTTCACTTTTCATCTGAGGCCTTGTGAAGTATGAAAAACTAATAACTCAATCCTTTATAGAGCATTCTGTTTGATCCCCAAAAATTAAAATTATCGGCTGATGGCTGGAGAATATTAAGCTATGTATGGAACTGTAGAAGCCGAACAGCAAAAACGCTTCCTTCGAATTAATCCCTGCAAGAGGAAGTCCATGTCATCTACATGGTCATTTGCTGATGCTATTGACGGCTCGGAACATTGACACATTGTCAAGTGTTGTCCATTCCACTCATGCTCCAAGCTAGAGCCTCCCATGATGACATATTGAATAGTAGTAGTCCCACTGTTCTGTGAACAATGAGAGGGAAAAATGACCAAACTTACAAATAGTAACAATGGTAGATATTGCAGGAAAAGTTCGGTTACGTGGGTTTGGAAAGGCAGGAAGATAGAGAAAATGGAATGGTGATTAAAGGCAGAGATGAAAGCTGGGAAAATGATAGAGCATGAAATGAAAGACTGACAAGATATTTTGGCTTTCACAAAGAAAATGAGGAAAGAGACTCGTAAGCAGAGGCAGAGGAGGTGCTTGGGTAAAAAGAAACATTTGTCTCAACTCATATTTTAACCCCATTGTGAAAAGCTTCACATCACCATCAGCCTTTTGCTTTAGCTCTCACGCAGTCAACTCCACTGCTTCTTGGGGTATTTCTTCCTTCTTACTCGAACTGCAACCTATATCTGTCACTTTAATTGGCAAATGCTAGAATGCTTCTTTTGTCCTTAACGTTAAATTAGCAAAAGAATATGATCCATACCAATACACCTACCTCTTCCTCTTGCTTCCCTCATCATTCATCATCATCTTTTCCTCATCTTAGCCTAAGAACAACACTCCAAAAACCAAAATATCCACTAGGGTGATCCTCCATCCAATTTTCAATTTCACAGTTAATGTTTAATCAATTATTATAAAACAAGAAGGGGACCCCTCTCTTGTCTCGCAACATCTGTTGGTACTTGTAAGAATGGCCGGTCTGCTATATTTCCATGAATCTTGTGTCAAGTTGCCTTGCATGTGTTGCAATACTAGATTTACAAATGATCGAGTTCTCTTCAAAACTCAAAATATTGTATTATGATTATTCCCCAGCATCTTTCCGTTTATTATGCTTTCCATCATTAACAGAAACCTCTTGAGGAGTTTGAGACAATTTAATATTACTCCAACGGAATTGTTTGAGGTCGTTCTTTAACTGAGCATTCTTGCTTTATATTTTTATTTTTCCCCTTCTTTTAATACTAAATTTCATTACTCAAATCTTAGATGCCGGTCCAACAAGTATTATATTCACATAATTTGTATTGTATAGAAATCTGTATATTTTCTTTTGGGAGGGGGGGAGGGTCAAATACGTATATGCCGTTAGATTTACTTTGTGTGTATTGTATAAAAGAAGCACGTCGAGTGTCTACATCAGCAAGTACAAGAGTGCAAGAGGCCCAGAGGCGTACCTGTAATATTTTGCCAGATAGCGAAGAAAATGACAGGGAAAAAGATGATAAAATGATTGGACAAAAGACAGGAGAAGCAACCAAATTAAAAGGCCCAATTTGACACCTCCAAACGGTTATGAAAACAAGGAAGCAGAAAAAAAAAAGGAATTCCGAGGGAAGGCAATGAAATGAAGGGTTAATAAGAGTGGTCTCTCCCAATTTCAAAGCTGGAAAAAGCAGAGGAAGCCAAAAGAAAAATCTAATTCCACCCAACACAAGAAGCTGATACTTTGGCCAAAGTATAATTAAAGATGCATTCTTTGACTGCCTCGTTACCCCATCCACCATACTTGTTACTTCGAAATAAATTGGTCGCATAACTCACATTTAAAACCCACAACCAAAGCAACCCAACAAGTAAATTTCTACCCCATATTTGATGAATATTTACTTGAAATTTTATAATTCGTTTAATTTGTACCTGTTCTCTCAGCAATTACTTTGCGTGCCAACATATAATAAGAAAAAGGACAAAGGGGTTTCTTGAACAACTGCGACCATAAATGATTCTGAGGTGATCCACTCAACCTAATTACATTTCCCAGAAATAATGTAATGACGACGTGGCAGATGTAGCTTTACAAGTTATGTAATACCAGAGTAACTATGATAAATAATGATTGAAAAAAGGGAGAATGAAAAGTTCAAATCAGGAATCATAGGGATCTCTCTCAGATTCTCATTTCATTATTGAACTCGGCGTAATCATGTGGTGTCCCCATAGATGATACACCTCACTTTGTTGACAATGTAGCTAAGTGCTGAGAATATTCAACAAGATTAGATTAATTAGCACTAGACCTAGTAGTCCTACCCCTTCAGTATTTAGGTAGACATTCCGGGAATAATGGGGCCCATGGGATGTTTAATTTTGATGCTGACCTTTCTTCCAAGCATCATCGGCACTAACACAATGGCAATGCAATGCAGACTTTGCATCTGTCTGTTTCACATACACAGTTCTCGTCAATCCACAAGTTTGCATTATCTCAAGCTTTTAAGACACCCCAAAATAATATGCTCTCTCTATCCTTCAACTTATTGTCTGTCCAATGATTCCTTGGACAGTTTAAACAAAAAAGAAGGGAGGCTCAGTTTGTTTGTTCGTTTTTTTTTTTTCATTAAGTCAAGAGTAG
The DNA here is from genome assembly GCA_037074585.1 of Biancaea sappan. NCBI lineage: Eukaryota > Viridiplantae > Streptophyta > Magnoliopsida > Fabales > Fabaceae > Biancaea > Biancaea sappan. The sequence goes on along the minus strand of CM073496.1, from coordinate 45,679,876 downwards.
AACATGGCAACCACTTAATTATATGATTCTCTGTGCTTGATTAGATAGCCATAGCCCTAAGATACATAGCTCAGAAGGCATTGGTAACTAATATATTGGAAAATACTCATTCAGTACACAATCTTTGACCCCTCCCTAATTTTCTAATCTACAATCCCATGACCAGAGAGTGACACGTGGTTAGGAGAGGGGGGTCCTTTTTGGGACAGCCACATGTTGAAGCCTTGACAACCTATAAACAATGGGGCTAACCCTAACATGTCACTAGAGTTTTGAGATATAGTGGAAGTGGGTCACTACATTTGGAGGATCAAATCAAGCTATGCTTCCTCCAGAGATTGCAGACATTAGTTTAAGATTTGAATAATAATTAAAACTTTCAATCAAGTGCTATTAAGCTAGGAAGTAGGAAGTGGGAACCCCTAATGGTCTAACAGCACCCTACTTTTATGTAAATGTGAGACAATGGACAGTTTATGGGAGGGCACGTACCGTAAAGTGAACTATAATATATCAAATCCATGTGCATATCAGAGCTTGGAAATTAATAAATTTACGAAAATGGTTTCAATATGGGACCCCATCTTTGGTAGTATTACCATTTGTCTTCTTCCACATGAAGGGGGTTAAAAATTGAAATAAAGCATTAACCCAAAGTTAAATAGCGATTGTGTGAATTTAAAAAATGATAAATATTCGATTTTTAAATACATATATATATATATATATATTATGGCTATGTTTCTAGTAAAACCAATGAATATTTTGAAGTTTCAATCTACCACCCCAAAGGAAAATCCGAGTCCAAATTAGAGAATAGAAAGCAGAAACATCTAATTTTTGTTTTAAAAAAGTTAGTTTAGCAAATAAAAAATAGCAGTAATTTACTAATTTTCGACATTTGCTTTCCTCCATACTTGAGGAGACATTCGGCGCAATAACCGAGGGTTATGAGATACTTACCAAATCAGGTAGACTTAATCACACATACGATAGGCTTTTACACTCCAAAAAATTGAATGAATAAATAAAAGGGAACGAAAAATACAATATATTTTTTTCGTCCCCATCAAAGTTACATAGTTAAAAGAACAGAAAAGAAATTAGGAAAAAACCGAAAAGAAGCAGTGAAAGAGGAGGGAACAGGGCTACAGAGATTCTCTTTATCTTTTGTCTTCTGAAACCGCTTCTCTCTCCTACAACACCCAACTGAAGATGGACTATCGGTACTTCTTACTACTGCCTGGGCCTTATATCAAACCTAACTTGTTCAACTTGTGTGTGCGACAGAAACAACCATTTATAGTCTCTTCCCTGTGTAAAGCAGTGGTATTATTATTAGTATATAAGGTTCAATAAATGTAAGAATAAAAAGCTTAATCTGGGAAAATCTGAGTAAAAAGGAAAGGGTGTGGGACTCGGGACAGACAGTGTTGGTGTGAGTGGGTGAGCAATATAATATAACGATAGCGCCTTGGTCTCAAAGTCCCAAGTGCCTATGCTTATGTTGGTGTGGGCATTGGATTTGGGGTAAAAAGCCTCGAGAGAGAGCGAAGCTTGCCTCCACTTTATTCCGCTTCAAATTCCATACTTTCCTTTGTACCCACAACGAGGTTTTGTTTGCAGCACAACACCTCTCTCTCTCTCTCTCTCTCTCTCTCTCTCTCTCTCTCTCTCTTATGTCTTCTACATTGTCTTCTTCTATCCCCAGAATCTCATACTCCAACACTCTTCCTTCTACGTATCACTGCTCTCTCTCTCTCTGCTTCTTTCCTTCGAATTTAGTTTCTTTTCTTTCATCCCCGTTGCTTCACTCTGTCTTGAACAGAAACAAACACACAAGTGGGAGTGAAGAAAGAGTTAAAAGACTAAGTGGGCTCAATTTGTAACCGTATTGGGTAACGCATTGGTCAAAACGCCGAGAAACTGGATTTTGCTATGCTCTCTATAAGTCTAGATTATTTTCTCTACATTATTTAAGAAACTTGGGTTTTCCCCATGGTTGTCTTTTTCTCTCTGATCGGTTTCGGAGCTTCCAACTTGATGTTTTGATCGCTTAGGCTGTTATGTTCTTTTCCTCCGTTTTGGTTTTTAGAACAGAGAGAAAAACAGACTCAGAAATCGATGAAGGCATTGCAGAAGGAATAGCTAGCACAGTACTATTGCTTCTGCAATTAGAGATAGCTATATGAAGTTATTTCAACAATGGGAGATGAGAACTCGAAGAAAAGCAAGGTTTGAGAAAATGTCAGCTCTCCTTTAAAGTCGCTTGCATTTATTTATGTTCTGCCATTGATTGATGACTCTTGTGTTCTGGGTGAAGCTTTCATGGCCCAAGACATTGGTCAAGAAGTGGTTCAATATCAAGAGCAAAACCGAGGACTTTCAGGCAGACGATATCCTTTACGGAGGTGATTCCTCAATTTCCCTATCATTTTGAATGTGATTTAGGGCACTCCTGTATGAAATTCAAAAATGAAATTCCTCTGGTTAGTCAATTAAATTGACTTTGTACTACAAATTTTCTGGATTCAATGGGCCTGCTGGATTCACAGTTTCCCCCTAAAATTTGCTGATTTTGTTTTTGTTTAATTTGAGTGAGTGGGATGATGAATTAACTGTGGAAAGAGCACAGTTTTAATAACTTTATGTGAATGCTTTTTCAGGTGAGGATGAAGAGTGGAGGAGCAGCTACTCAGAGAGGGAGGCATGCACTATCAAGAAAAGCAAAACAGGTTCAGTAGCAGACACCTTGGTATTTCTTAGGACCACACCATTCCCAAACCCCACCAAGATAAAGATAAAAAGAAACTTAAAGACAGCTATGCTATAATTTCAGAAATCTTCTGTCCCTGTGTCACCCTTTTCTTTTTCTTTTTTTTTTTTTAAAGATTTTTGTCTCCCCTTAATCTCTCTGAAACCATAGTCTCCACCTTAATTCAGAGAGATCAAGCAGGAGGCATATGGACAGGATGCGGGGAGGTATGATTGACCTTGACACAGCTCAGGTTACGGATGTGAATAATTATAGGTATGTTTCAGTTTGCTCTGTATTTAACTTCATTACTGAGTGTTGACATTGTTATTATTATCAATGAAATTTTTAAAAAAAAAAAAATCTTGTATTCTACTTTTTTTTTTTTGGATACAGAATTTTCGTTGCTACTTGGAACGTGGCTGGAAAATCTCCGCCAAGTTATCTGAACCTTGAGGATTGGCTTCACACTTCTCCTCCTGCAGATATCTATGTTCTTGGGTGAGTTACTGATAACATCATGTGTCATTTCCTAATCCCGACAGCCATACTGATACGCTTGGGCTTTCTATTGCACTCAGGTTTCAAGAAATTGTACCTCTTAATGCTGGTAATGTTTTAGGCACAGAAGACAATGGCCCCGCTAGAAAATGGCTGGCTCTTATTAGGAAGACCTTAAACAGTCTTCCTGGAACAAGTGGAGGATGTCACACTCCTTCACCAGTCCCTGATCCTATTATGGAGTTAGATGCTGATTTTGAGGGATCAACGAGGCAGAAGGCAACCTCTTTCTTCCACCGGAGGTCCTTCCAATCCTTGAGTCGTAGCATGAGAATGGACAATGACATGTCACTTCCACAAGCACGACTTGATCGCCGCCTCAGTGTCTGTGATAGGATGATGTTTGCTCATAGGACTAGTGACTATGACCCTAGCTATAGATGGAATTCCTCTGACGATGAAATCGGACCTGGCGATTCCCCAGTTATAGCACAGTATTCACCTATTGAATATAGTGGCTCTTTCTCCATGGAAGACAGAGATAGGCAGACAGGGCACTCCAGATACTGTTTGGTTGCAAGCAAGCAAATGGTTGGGATATTTTTAACGGTTTGGGTGAAAAGTGATATTAGAGATGATGTTCACAACCTGAAAGTCTCTTGTGTTGGCAGAGGATTGATGGGTTATCTTGGAAACAAGGTACATTGTTGTAGACTTGTAGTTGGTAGTTTTCTTTTGATGTTGAACCAATTCTCATTCTTTTGGATGTTCCAGGGCTCAATTTCAATTAGCATGTACTTGCACCAAACGAGCTTTTGCTTCGTCTGTAGTCATTTGAGTTCTGGACAGAAGGAGGGTGATGAGCTGAGGAGAAATTCAGATGTAATGGAGATTCTCAGAAAGACAAGGTTCCCCCAGGTTCATGGCATAGGTGATGAGAATTCTCCTCAGACAATTCTGGAACATGAGTAAGCCTTTCGCCCTTACCTTGTATCCAATGTTAGGAAATTTCCTTTTAACTTACAGCATTTGTCAAGACCTGAACTTTTAGCTTAATTTGTGCAGTCGAATAATTTGGCTCGGGGATTTAAACTATCGAACAGCCCTTTCTTACCGTGCAGCAAAAGCTCTTGTTGAGATGCGGAATTGGAGGGCTTTGTTGGAGAAAGACCAGGCATGATACTTTGTCCCCTTACAAGCAATGCTCATGTCAGAAATATTGCTTCTTTTCTTATCTTATTTCTCAGATCAACCAGCTGACAATTTCATATAAATTTATGTTTCAGCTGCGTATAGAGCAAAGGCAGGGTCGTGTGTTTGAAGGATGGAATGAAGGGAAGATATATTTCCCTCCCACATACAAGTACTCAAATAATTCAGACAAGTATGCGGGCGATGAAAGACACTCGAAACAAAAGCGAAGAACTCCGGCATGGTACTCTTCTTTTCTGGAAATAAACACATGTTCTAGGTCATCACCTTGAAATTATATCATCATATATTATGTAAATAAAACTGATTTAGCTTTTATTGATGAAGGTGTGATCGCATCTTGTGGTATGGAAGAGGCCTCCACCAATTATCATATGTTCGTGGGGAGTCAAGATTCTCCGATCATAGACCAGTTTATAGCATATTCCTGGCGGAGGTTGATTCCATTAACCGTACCCGAAACAAAAAAAACTCTAGCTCCAGAATTGAAATAGAAGAGCTACTGCCACATCCACATGGTTTTAGTTACACCGAGTTGAATCTCTTCTGAATGCCTAGCAACTCCCTATTCCGTTACATAAACTCAATGATTTGAGGCAAATGAAGCAGCACAGTAACCATAACAGGTAATTCACCCCAACAAAGGATATTGTTTCCTCTAGGCTTTGCATTCTGGATTTGCTGTTTTTAGTCGTTAGATATTCAGTATTTTATCCTCAATCTGCACAATTTCATGGAATATTTAAAATTTCTTGAGAGTGATGCAATTGACTTTGTGTGGCTTCCTGTTCAAGTTATATGTTGAAATATCATGCATGTCTTATTCTTATCCTTGGTTTGGTCCCCCATTTTGCAGGTGGACAATACTGTGAGAAATGCTACCCCAAATTGTGATGGAGACACAGCGTTACCCTCAATCTCTTAAACAAGGTTCGTAGTTTCCTTCTTTCCATTGACCTTCTCTCTTATTTTTCTTTCTAAATTTTAAAACCCTGTCCACACCTCTTCGTTGCTGCTGAACAGTATATGGTCTTGGAAACAACTATTCATTCTGGATGTTTGTGGCTCCCAGCCTTTCACTCTTCTCATGAACCGGGTAAGTGCAGTTTTTATCGTAGATTTTTCAACCAAGCCTACTTCTATGGGAAGAAAAGAAAAAAGAAAAAAGAAAAATCAAGCTCTCTTTCATTGTGGTTTTGCAGGACGTGGATAATGGACTGAGTTTGGCATCCCAGAGTCGAAGACTCTGAGCTTTTATTTGGCTCATTATTCTTTAGCAAAAAGTAGGAATAAATAAACAAAGAAAGTATATGCAGTTATTATTCTTTAAACTATCATATGCATTTATCATGTTTCGTCTCAAAAGAATTACAAAAGTGATGGACACTCATTGCTTGTGTTAGATAAAGAGATGCGCGAGGTCTGACGTATATGAACCTTCTTTTTTCTGGCAGCAGTTAATGATTTCGCTGAGAAGCATGAAAGCCAAAGAGTTACTATGTTAAACGCGAAGAGTTATTTTTGTTTGGGAATGAGATGAAAGCTGAAACGAAAAGGGAAAAAGGGAATGCACACAACTTACACTGCTTTATTGGCCTTAAGCAGCAAGTCATGATTCGAATGTACCCAATTCCGAATTTTAACACGTCTTTCTTTTCCTTTAATATTGTTATGATTTACAGGGCAACATGAAGAGCCTTTTACAGTCATTGGTGTTGCCCATATAATTCTCGAGAGCTTTAACTTTTCAGTAGACAACAGGCCATGCCTTAAAGGAATAATTTGAATGTGGATATGGGTGTTAAAATATAACAAAGAAGGTTGGGATAATAAAGAATGAAATGATTGTTTTGGGGTGGTGATATATGCTAAGAAAAAGACGTGGCAAAGTGCATTTCATTGATCAATGTTGATCCCTGCAGAGAACATATTTAATGTGGGAAGGTGGGTGTCATTGAAGTTGTCAAATCTGCAAATAAGGAGAGAAACGGGTGCAAGCAATCTCTCTGTGGTACCGCACAGTTATTGATCAACAACTTCTCCAACCTTCCTCTATTGAATCTGTTCAAAGTATTTATGGCATAAATTGACTATTATATTATATTTCATCTTCCAACCCCCCCCCCCCCAAAAAAAAAATGTACTTTAATCCGCCCCCACAACACCTCCAAATTACTATTAATGAGGTGTTTTTTTTAAAATTATTTGAATTTAATTTTTAAAGCTAATTTGTTTTGAAAACTGGTTCGATTTACCAAAATACAAAATAAAAAATAAAAAAATTGATAAAATCAAATGATTCTATTGTTGAATTTTATGTTATTTTATTTTCATATTTTTTATACATTTTATAAGTATTAATGTGTTATTCTACATATGATATGAGCATTATTGATATATTCTTTTGTAACTAATTTTAAATTTTATTTTACATTCATATACTATTCAAATTATGTTTTATTATTAAATGTGTAAAGAAAATATTTAATAACCTGTGTAGACCGTGGACCTTAAACAAATTCACATATTGAATGACCGATTTGATTTTAGAAATATTGGCGCTGATATTTAAAATTTTTTTTTTAGAAAATAATATATATCAAGCCCATGTGAGAAGTGTGGTTTTAAGATTGTTTTGAAAGGAATTTAATCTCAATTGTGACATGAGTTAACTCGAAAGGCATTTTTTTATTATTTCTTAGAGACAAACTGGCCGAAAGACAATGTTGTTACTACAATCAAAATGAACCTCAGTACTAGCCGTACAATGTCTATGTAAGACAATGGTTTTAATTTAGATCAAAACGTGGCTGAGATGTAACCGTTCCGACCGCTGAGATCTGTCCTCTTATTTTTATTATTTTTTAATGGGCGGTTTTTTAACATTTACCAATTTATTGCTCAGATAAATGATTTTATTTGGTGGCAATAATCTGAGCAATAAATTTGTAAATATCTGAGGACAAATTGAGAGATTTTATGTTTAAAATATCAAATTACATTAGCAAAATTATAAAAAAAAAATTATTAATTTAATGAAAATTATTAAAAAAACAACAACAACAACAATAAAAACTTATCATTAGGTGGATTCAGCTATATAGATTACACGATACTATTGAGATTTATTAATGACCAATTCTTTAAATATCTTATTAATCAGAAGATCTCGTTCAATGAATATTCTAAGTGTCCTTTTTAGTTTTACTCGGCTTTTTTTTCATAAAATTTCATACCATCTACTAAATCCTTTTTACTGACGTCTCTAACTGGGTTCTTTGAAAATGTCCAAATCACTTTAAATGATTTTTTACTATTTTTTTTCAATATGTGCCACTCAATTCTACTTCGTATATAATAATTACGGATAATATTAATAGATTTAATATCAAAAAATAAAGAATTTGATCTAATCATTAGAAAAAGTGCATGGACACCTCAATAAAATTCACTTGTTGCGAATTTATACAAGTCTGTGTAGATATGAAAAAAAGAAAAAGAAAAAAAAAAGAATATGCGTTCTCCGTATTAACGTGAAAAAGAAAAAGAAAAAGAAATGTAATTTTCATTTAAAAAAAGAAAAAAGAAGTGTAATGGTGCACGCGACGAATAAAAATACAGGACTCAAAGGTAAGTAAGTTTTGGTCTATATATAGATGAGTACGGACTAGTAAGAACATACCATATTTTATCATTTGACATGGATTCTTTGTGCGTACTGACGTGGTTATTTTGGTTTTAACTTTCACTTTTTAACCAAACCCCATGGTAAAAATTGAATTCCCCAAACCTGCAACTTTTGAGAGTTACAAATAAACCCAAACAAAGCATGCTCCCAATGAAACGACACTGATTGCTTGTCGTCGGAGTCCTCCTCCAACCTCCATACAACATATTCTCTGCTACTGTTCCCTCTGCTTTTCTCTTCTCAATTTCTTGCTCCTTCAAATCAATATTTATACATATAATAATACTTGTCTCCGTGAATTCAATCTATAATCAAATTCGTAGAATTTTGATTGGGATTATGAGTTCTTGTTGAATTGAAGTGTTAACAATTAGGGATGGCAATGGGGTTGGGAGTGCCTCCGCCGTCCCCGTTCCTGTCCCCGCCCCTAAAATTTGCCCCTGTCCCCGCCCTCGTTTCCTGTCGGGGAGAAAAAATTCTCCCCATCCCCATTTCTCGCGGGGTTATTTAAAAAAATTTAAAATGTAAAAAAAAAAATTAATAGTACATATTTTAATAAAAAATTTTTTCTTTTCTCTTTTAGGTTGGGGAACAATTAGAAAAATTCAACACTCATGTATGCAAGACCAACAAAATCAATCAATTTTGGGGGAATGAGATTAGGGTTTTATTTTTTATTAAATTTATTTTAATTATTTTGAATAAAAATGACTAAAAGATCTCTAATATATATTATATATATAAATATTAGGGGTATTTTGTAAATTTATTAAAATATTCTTCGGGGACGGGGACTCCGCAGGGCAGGGAGTGTGATCCCCGTTTAACTTTCGGGGAAATTTTTCTCCCGTCCCCGTCCCCGCGAGGGGAAATTTCTCTCCAACGGGGTCCCGAATGCAGAGATCCTCGTGGATTTTCCCAAATTCGAGTCCCCATTATCATCCCTATTAACAATTGGCACAGAAGTGGATGGCACGTTTGGAAAATGCACAAGTTTAATCGATTAATAATATTAATAAACGACAATACAAATAAGGATGCAAAAATTTAAATCATTGGCAACGAATTTTAAAAGATGATAGATTACTACGTTGTGTCCATAGCTTTCTATTGAAAATAGAGCCATACGGGGCAGTTCAATCATCAGCATGTCTCTCATGTTTGGTTGCTGGCTAATTAATTATGAGTTCTTTGTTGCTTTTTCTTTTTAAACCATTTTTTTTGGTGAAAGTGGAAATGATATTAAAAGAAATAATAGTTTAGACTTTTAAACCATTTGTTGTACACACAAATGTTTTGTGATTATTATTTCAATAATATGGAACAATGATTTAACAACTGGGGAGACTAATCGTCATCTCAGTTCTATAATTTGTCAAGCCCTGTTTTATTTGTCAACAGACAAAGTCTATGTAAAAGCTGTTTTTTTGAGAGGTCAAATTTTTTTTATTGTTGAATTACTTTGTAATTTTTATGTATGATAATAAAAATAATATTTTACATAAATTTTGAAATAATCCAACTGTGAAAAATTCAAATTTATTAGAAGTGAAACTCTCCATATATATATATATATATATATATATATATTTACCTTGCCATATCAAAAAGGTAAAACATAATTAGACAGCTTAAAAGTTAAAAAAAATAAAATCCACAAACTAACATCAAGTTTGTTGTGTTGGAACTGGACATTTATGCATTGTGAACATAGTTGAAAAGTGCAATTATAGTGTAAATAATGTGGCCATAGTTGAACAAATAAAAAAGAAAGAGTGGGAGGGGGACAGAGAAAATCCAAGTGGGGGATGAGACGATGGCACATGGGGTTTTATGTTGTGTCTCCTGTTTAGCGAAGCAAACACTCTGCTTTTGAAGGGCACAAAAACAGAGAGTTAAGCAGAGATTTCAACGAAAGCAAAAGAGAAGCCATGGCCTTGGGGGCTCGATTTCCCAAACATCTAAAAAGCCAAACATTATTTGACCACTGTTTACTTCTTTCTATATAGCTGATTCTAAGGTACGTAGATCATAAATTACACTTGATGAAAATCGTAATTTGCATGAAAGTAGATAGGTGCAGAGAGCAGGAATGAATTAGAGAATGATGAATGAGGAAGGAGGAGGCATGCATGTTGAATTTACTCACTTGCCTTGAAACTAGCAGCCCATACACATACGTTAACGATAAGTCAAATTTATTTCCATATGTAGAGTAGGAGTTTGATTTTGAAGGCAGGGTAGGAGGAAGCATGTGACTTTGCGTGCAATTATTCTCACATCAATTTCCTAAATTCCTCAAACGTAATTTACAATGATGCCATAGCTTGTACTGCCTATCTGCCTCATTCCAAATCGGACCAACCCTCCCACAAATATAACACCCACTTTTTTTCTTACTAATTCAATTCTTCAACTACCACCCTATCCCCAATCTTCCCCTTACACCATTGGATCTGGACCACTTCAATGGTCCTTAATCTCAGTTTCACATAAAAAAAAAAACAAGATTCACTAACAAAATCGAAAGAGTATATTTGTTTGATCTAATCTGAACCATTAGATTTTACAACTAATGACTTATATTTTAGAACGTTAAAGTAAAGTATTTGACCTAATCTCAGCCGTTAAATTTTACAATTAATTACCTAAATTTCAAGATGCTGTGCTTAAACTGAGAATCCAAATCCAACAAAATTATCATCAATGAAATTAGTTGCTACTGTAATACTTGTGCTCTGCATTTGAGCTCATATTAATCACAATAAAATTGTATAAATATACGTAAAATATATTGAACAATTTAAAGTTGATCAACAGAGTCTTTATTTAGTAGTGACATAGTATTTTTATAGTCTGATGAAAAACTTAACATATTCAAAATGAGTAGCTCATGAAGATAACTAAGCATACCAAAAGGTGATGTGTGAATTTGCATATGCCAATGTTCATATCATTATGCTTTCTAACGAGTTGGGGGACCAACACCATCATTTATTGATTATTGTTGTGGTGACTTTAAAGTTGAAAGTGCCCTTAATATCAATCTACAGTTCCATAACACAACATAAGGATGTTGGATTAGCAATATATATATATAGAAGAATGCATCTCTTGGTTGCGTGACGCATGAGGACCACTTGATTGAAACAAGTGATAACTTCAGAAATCAATTTCAATTGCATTTTGATATTATTAGAGCAGTGAGTCACTCCAATTACATTACATTAATAAATAGGTAAAATGGTATTATATGCCCCTAATGTTTATTTTGATTTTCATTTATATTAAGTTTTTTTTTATCCGATTATATTTTTTATATTTTATTTTTTATCATATATGTCCTAAAATGACGAAAATACCCTCAATTCCTCCTTCTTCTTTCTTTGTCCTCTCTCTTCTCACTAAAATTTTTTTATTTATCCACCTAGGTCCCCAGCTAAGATTTTTTTTTTGTCTTTTGTATGATTTAAGATCATATTTAACTTCATATAAGTCTTTTGTTCGAAAATATATTTTGTTTTGAATTTATATCGACCCCAATAAACTTTTGGATTCATTCACTTTAGTCCCTATCATGCATATATCATGTCCATATCTTAGTTTTGCTTTCCAAACTAGTCGAGAACTTCATCTTAGATGTTTTTAGGACACTTTCGATCATTTTCATCCCAAAGCATGGTAAATAATAATTAAAACTGAGTTTTGAAAATATTCAAGCTGTCACGGTTCATCATGTCATTATTGCTTTGTTCTTCATTTTTTCTGGTTTTTGCTACTAGTTTGCTCTTTTATTTGGCCCCATGCTTTGAATTAACTTAAACTAGGTGTATTCAGTTAATTCTACCATGTAAAAGATGAAGGAATGAGACGAGTTGGATTTTTCTTGCTCTGTTTTTAGGTGCAAGAAAACTCATATGGTTTCGTGTGCAAGTAAGAAGACTAGTTGCCTCCCCATCCCCCATCTCCAGCTATAAGAATAGACCCGTCTTCCCTTCTTCAGGACTCACCAACTGAGACATAAGAGGAGGAAAAAAAATCAAGAGTTATTGCATTTTCTCTCTCGAAGCATACATTTCTTTTCCTTTCTTCCCATATGCACAACCTCCCTATTTTGAGTCACCAAAAATAGAGTAACCATCGCCCATTCATAACAGAGAGAGAGAGAGAGAGGGGAGGGGGGAGATAGAGAGAGGGGGGAGAGAGAGAGAGAGAGAGAGAAAACTGCCCTTGTTTTTTCACGTTGAAAACAAGGAGAGTTTTGCACTCTTTAGAAGGCAGTCGAGAGGAGGTCTTAGCAGGGAGAATGCTCAAAAACCTTTTGGACATTTGAAGAGCAATTATTGTAATCGAAAAGGTAAAGTTTCAGTTGGATCCTAAGCTTGAACCGAGAAGGAGAACTTGAACGCGAAAACATAGCAAAATTGAGAATGTGAGTTTCTTTTTTCATGCTTTCATCTTTCTATGGGTAGAACTAATTGAATACACCTAGCTTAGGGGCCAAGAAGTCCCAAAACAGAGAAAAAACCAGGAAAAGAAAAAGAAAAAAGGGAAAAATGATGTGCGATATATCGTGAAGCTTGAAAATTCTCATGAACTCAGTTATAATTAATGGTTTGCCTTGCTCTGGGATGGAAATGACCGAAAATATCCTATAAACATCTAGGATGAAGTTATGAACTGGTTCGGAAAACAAAAACAAGAGATGAATGTGATTAATGCATAACAAAGACTAAACTGAATATACCCAAAATTTTACAGGGGTCAATTTAAATTCAAAACAAAATATATTCTGAAACGAGAGACTTAAATGAAGTTAAATATAATATTAAATTATACAAAAGATAAAAAAAAATCTCAGCAAGGGACCTAGGTAAATATGAGAAAAGTTTTAGTGAAGAGAGAAAAAAAAGAAGAAGAGATGGAAGGTATTTTATTTGAACATACATGCTTAAAAAAAATAAAGAATATAATTAGATAAAAAAATTTAAAAATATAAATAAAAATTAAAGTAAACATATGTAATAATAATTTGTCAAATAAATAATTGTGCATCCAACTCCAACGATTTAAATAATAGAGCTTCTATATATTGAGGTAGTAAAGCATTTAATAATGATTTGAAATTTAGGTTAAAGGCGTTGACAGCAGATGGGAGGGTTGTGAATGGACATGTCACGTGGTGTGAATTGGTGATGATGCTTAATGATCTTTGTTATGGGTAGGGGTCAAAGTTTCTCTCTGGGACACACACGCTGACGCATGCCCTTAAGCCTCTCCCTCACCACTCCTATCCCACGCCATCATCATCTTCTCTTCTTTCCCATACTTCAACATGCGCATTCTTTGTAATCCTACGTGGCAACCCCAATTTATTCTCTGTCACTTGTTTTTGCCATTACATGTTGTTCACTGCAGCTCAGTAACACAGTCTGAATGAATAGCATGGAAATAGCAAAACCCCGTATCAGATAGATTAGTGTGTATCAGCATTCATCTACACACAATATGACATATATATATATATATATATATATAAAATAGGATATAGAGGGACGTATGGCATATATAGGGCATTTGGAGCTGATAGAACCATATCATATTTAACGTATAAGGTGATGTCACACTATTCTGGTCAAGTCTGAGATGGGTGCTTGTTTTTGCTTGTTAAACAAGCGTGTCAGTGACCAGATCAACAAATGAAGGACTCGAAAGAAGAAGGAGGCTCACACGAGCGTTGAGTTTCTGGGTTTGGAACTTATGACACAATGGTTTTGTAAACAAGGCAAATTAAAATTAAAACTAAAACCCATTACTGAGTTTGTGACAGAGTGAGTCAGATGAGTACCTAGTGAGTGATATCATGGTTGGCGTAGGATCACTGAACAATGCAGAAGCTCTCTTTGTTTGAGGCCTGCAATATTACTATTATTATTATTATTATTAAGCAAAGGCAGTGCTTTTATTTGTTTGTGTTGGTTGGGTCTCTCTGTGTTGCTCGCTGAATCACAATGTCTGTAGAAAGAAAGGGGTCCTCTGATCTGATGACAACAAACAGACGTCACTGCTTATTTATTTATCCTCTGAACTGAGTTTGGGATATTCTCATTTCTCTCGTGTTTGTCGCTTCTTATTGTCTCTGCTTCCACTGCCATCACTCATCAATGTGTGGTCAAACCCCCACCCTGTTCTTTTGGCTTTTATCAAACACTCTGGTCTATCAATTTTTGTATAAATAATAGCAACAACTAACAGATTTTAATGAATCTTGTGGTTTTTCATTCTCATTCATATTATGCCAATAATCTAAATTCTGACATTAAATACATCATCTGAACTAATCATTGTCGGTCCTTTTTCACATGTAATATTGTCTGTTATTTTTACATTTATTTTGTCCTTTTCATTCTTGATGAAAAAGGTTATATATACTTGTTATTAATTAGGCAATATTGAGTCATTGACACTACCAAAAAAAAATTTTGCATTTTAGTGGCAATTATTTTGCGGTGATTCAAAATGATCAATATTAACGAACAATTTGACGGTGCTTTTTTTTTTTTAATGAATTTTATGGATTTCGTTAATGTGACATGTAATTTGTTTCATGTTAATATTCTCAAATGGTTCAATATTCATAAATTTTAAATTTTTATATTTTCAAACAATAATTTTTTTAAAAAAATTAAGCACTTCAAATTACTTGGCTAAAAAAATACAACAAACAAAGAGAAAAAATTATTAAAAAAAAAGTTTTAGTAATGACTTTATAAGAGTTGTCACTGAAACATTTTCAATAACTATATAAAAATCATCACTAAAAAATTATCAGTGGCTATTTTTAAAGAGTTGTCACTGAAGGACTTTTGGTGACGACAAAAAAATTGTTCTGGATTTTGTTAATGTGACATGCAATTTGTTTCATGTTAATATTTTCAAATGGTTCAATATTTGCAAAGTTTAAATATTTTATATTTTCAAACAGTAAATCTTTAAAACAATAAACAAGGAACTAGAAAAAAATTACAAAAAAAAAAATGTTTTGGTGACAACTTTATAAGAGTTGTTACTAAAACATTTTCAGTGATCACATAAAAGTCGCTATAGTTTTTGGTAGTTACTTTTAAAGAGCTGTCATTGTCACCACCGAATAATTTTTTGTGACGACCATTAAAAGTGGTTACTAAAGATTTATTAATGACACCGAAACCGTTGCCACATAAAGTAGTGGCATAATTTTAATATCATATATTTTTGTAGTGACTTTGAGAAGTTGTCATTAAAAATCTCACTTTTAGAAAGTAATTTTTTTTAAAGTCGTCGCAGAAAATAGTCTTTTAGTGATGATTTTTTTTGTTCACACCAAAAAGTCATCTCTATGAGTGAGTGAGTAAGTGAACCAATAGAGAGATGAGAGAATTTTTTGTGTGAGAAAGGGAGAGAAAAAGAAGAAGAGAGGAAGATGGAGGGGTGAAGGAGGAGGAAAGAAGAAGAGAAAAGTGCGAAAAAAACTATTGTGGAAACTAGGCTCAATACTTCAAAATGGTTTTAAGGTTTTGATGTAAATTGCATGTTTTGTTCTGGAAAAATTACAATTATGAGCTCAATATTTTTGTTAAAATACACTTGGACCCAAATTAGAAGTTATCATTTCATTTTAGTTCCCTTTTTATTTGCAATTAGGTCCCTGTATGATTTATTCATTTTCAATTTTGTCCCTTTGTTACACTGTTTTAATTCATTGAATTGTCCCTTAGACTTTAGTCTTGCATTTAAGTCCCTTTCTTTTGTTACTTACATTTTAGTCCTTTGATCATTTTTTGAATTTTATTTTAGGTTTTACTTGTATTACATTTTAGAATAATTTTTTAATAATTTCAAATAATTTAGAAAAAATGAAAAGAAAAGAAAGAAATCATGAATGAAATTAAATAAGGTAATATAAAATTCATATCATTTCTTATAATTATATATTCAAAAGTGATTTTTGTAACTAACATCCAAATAAAATTCATTTTTCATAATCAATTTTCTAATAACAATTTTTAAACATAAATTACATTAGGTAAAATAGTACTATATGTCTCTAACATTTATCTCGATTTTTATTTATGCTCCTAAATTTTTTTTTTGCTCGATTATGTCCCTTATGTTTCATTTTTTATTATATATACCTCAAAATGACGAAAATACCCTTCATCCCTCTCTTTTCTCTCTCTGTCCTCTCTCTCTCTCTCTTTCCTCACTAAACTTTTCTATTTATTCACCTAAGTCTCTAGCTAAGATTTTTGCTTTTGTCTTTTGTATGATTTAAGATAATATTTAACTTCATCTAAGTCTCTCGTTCCAGAATATATATTTTTTTAAATTTAAATCGACTCCTGTAAACTTTTGAGTTTATTCAGTCCTTGTTATGCATGTATCACGTCTATCTCTCCGTTTTGCTTTCCAAACCAGTCCAGAACTTCATCTT
Organism: Biancaea sappan; assembly: GCA_037074585.1. Classification (NCBI taxonomy): domain Eukaryota; kingdom Viridiplantae; phylum Streptophyta; class Magnoliopsida; order Fabales; family Fabaceae; genus Biancaea; species Biancaea sappan. Next base: position 45,663,247 of record CM073496.1, on the reverse strand, counting down.
AGATGTTCTTAGGACATTTTCGGTCATTTTCATCCCATTCCAAGGCAAACAGAATTAAAATTGAGTTTTGAAAATATTCAAGCTATCATAGTTCATCATGTTATCACTACTTTATTCTTCATTTATTCTGGTTTTTTCTATTGATTTGGTCTTCTATTTAGCCCCATGCTTTGAATTAACTTAAGCTAGATGTATTCAATTAATTTTACCATGTAAAAGATGAAAGAATGTAAAGAAGACAAGTTGGTTTTTTCTTGCTCTGTTTTTGGGTGCAAGAAAGAAGATTGGTTGCCTCCCCATCCCCCATCCCCATCTCCAGCTATAAGAATAGACCCATCTTTCCTTCTTCAAGACTCACCAGTTGAGACACAAGAGGAGGAAAAAATCGAGATTTGATTACATTTTCTCTCTCGAAGCATACACTTCTTTTCCTCTCTTCCCATACACACAGCCCCCCTTGTTTTGAGTCACCAAAAACAGAGCAACCATCACCATTCACAACCGAGAGAGAGAGAGAGAGAGAGAGAGAGAGAGAGAGAGAGAGAGAGAGAGAGAGAGAGAGAGAGAGAGAGAGAGAGAGAGAGAGAGAGAGAGAGAACTGCCCCTATTTTTCACGTTGAAAACTGGGAGAGTTTTGCACTCTTTGGAAGGCAGCTGAGAGGAGCTTTTAATAGGGAAAATGCTCAAAAACCTTCTAGACATTTGAGGAGAAACTTTTGTGATTGAAAGGGTAAAGTTTCAATTGGATCTTAAGCTTTAACTAAGAAGGAGAGCTGGAACTCAAAAACATAGCAAAATCAAGAATGCAAGTTTCTTCTTTCATGCTCTCATCTTTCTATGGGTAGAATTAATTGAATACACCTAGCTTAGGGGCTAAGAAGAAGTCCTAGAACAGAGAAAAAACTCAAAAAAAAAAAGAAAGAAGAACGGGGGAAGAATGACATGAGATCATGAAGCTTGAAAATTCTCACAAACTCAGTTTTAATTCATGATTTGTCTTGCTATGGGATAGAAATGACCAACAATGTCCTAAAAACATCTAGGATGAAATTTTATACTAGTTTGGAAAACAAAACCAAGAGATGGACATGATTAATGCATGACATGGACTAAAATGAATAAATCCAAAAGTTTACAGAGGTCGATTTAAATTCAAAACAAAATATATTCTGGAACGAAAAACCTAAATGAAATATGATCTTAAATCATACAAAAGATAAAAGAAAAATTTAACTAGAGAACTAAGTGGATAAACAGAAAAGTTTTAACGAGTAGAGAGAGAGGACAAAAAGGGAAGAGAGAGAGATGAAGGGTATTTTAATTATTTTGAAGCATATATGATAAAAAATGAAACATAAGGAATACAATTGAATAAAAAAAAATTTCATAGACATAAATAAAAATCGAGGTAAAAATTAATAGCATATACTACCATTTTGCTATTATATTAATGTAAACTTCAATTTACCTAAAATTAATTTTACACAAAATTTAAATTTATCCAACTATTTTTCAAACAACACTAAATTAGTTGTTACGACTGTAACGCCTTTAATGTCAACTAATAGCAGCGGCTACCAAAAATTGCTGCTAGATTTGACAGCGTTGGTTCCACTAAAAAGTCAATTGATACCAGGAGATTAAACCAATGCTCAATTCGAAATTTGCAGCAAACCTGGTTTTCTCGAATTGTAAAAAGTAAAAAGTAACACAGCACAGGATGATTCTAATATTGTCTACAAGTCTAGAACTGGTTTGAAATCATTTGTGTATTAAGAAAGCTTGAATTTTACAAAATTCAAATTAAAATTATATAAGGTAATTTGCATAGGCGTTTTCGAAAATGTCCACAACTTACATCTTCTTTTGGTTTAAGACACCGATATGCCCAAGCTGACTCATTGAATTTAAAAAAAAAAAATTGTTGATGGGTTTAGTGAAGGCTTTACTGGATACTAAACATAATTCACAGAGAGAATTTTAATAACTTAATGATTAACACAAATTTGGATAAGAAGTTAAGAACCTCCCCACAAGCACATTGAGTGTAGTAGCTGTGACACGTATCAAAACAGAATTTATTGCTATGTTCTACCGACACTGCCTTATGATGTTGGGCTTCAAACATTAAAAAAGTAATTGTGTATATTCTAAGATACAAAATTAGTTTATCAATTAAGTGCATTGTTTTTTATAATGAGTACAGCATTGTTGTTGTGGAAATTCGGGCTATTTTCCACCAATAACAAAATTAACAATACCCGACAAAATAGCCTACCATATAGGAGGCAAATATAAAGCAGATAAATAAAGAGCAGAAATTAAATAATGAGAACACCAGAAATTAACGAGGTTCGGCTAATTTTGCCTACGTCCTCGGACACTACCAAAATATATTTATAAGAGAGAGAGAAGAGAAAACTAAGCCTTAGAAGGGATATTAGGCTTTAGTTTTGGGGTGAGAAAACACATAGGAGAGCTTCCCTTTTATAGCCAAAGGAAGCCCCCCATTTCACTAATCCACTCAATGTGGGACTAAGAATAGGAGGCACTATTCACAAATCTCCACCTTGCCGAATTTCAAGTCCCAATACAAAAACTCTCGCTTAAAAATTTTCAAAAAGTAGTGTCTTCAAATGCGCCTAAGGCGCTATTCATCTTCAAATATTCACAATATTAATCAAGTCCAAGCAATGTTGAAACTTGATTGATGTCACAACTTTAGTCATCATGTCTGCAGGATTTTCAGCTGTGTGGATCTTCTGAAGTAGTAATTCTCCTTCTTCAAGAATTTCCCTTACAAAATGATATCGGACATCTATATGCTTCGTTCGTGCATGATAGACTTGATTCTTTGCTAAACAAATAGCACTCTGACTGTCACAATGCACTTTGATGTGCTTCTGACCAACACCCAAATCTTTCAGCAAACCTTGAAGCCAAATAGCCTCTTTAACAGCCTCTGTAACTGCCATATACTCTGCCTCTGTGGTAGACAAAGCAACTGTTGACTGTAAAGTAGACTTCCAACTGACCGGTGCCTTTGCAAGGGTAAACACATAACCGGTAGTTGATCGACGTTTGTCCAAATCACCAGCATAGTCAGAATCACAATATCCAACTACGCAATGACCCGCTTTTACATCCCGCTCAAACATTAAACCAACATCCACGGTGTTCAGAATATACCGCAGAATCCATTTGACAGCTTGCCAGTGTCCTTTTCCAGGATCATGCATGTACCTGCTCACAACCCCAACTGCCTGTGAAATGTCAGGCCTTGTACATACCATAGCATACATCAAGCTACCAACCGCATTTGCATACGGAACTTTCGACATATATTCTCGTTCAGCATCATTCTTTGGAGATAAATTAGCACTAAGCTTCAAATGAGGAGCAAGCGGGGTACTTACAGGTTTTGTCTTATCATCCATGCCAAAACGTTTCAGTACCTTTCTTAGATATTGTTTCTGAGTCAGACAAAGTTGCCCCAATTTTCTGTTTCTGCTTATCTCCATGCCGAGAATCTTCTTAGCTTCTCCTAGATCTTTCATTTCAAACTCTTGCTTCAATTGTGCCTTTAACTTCTCAATCTCTCCTTGATTTCTTGAAGCTATAAGCATATCATCAACATATAGGAGAAGATAGATAAACGATCCATCTTGTAGCTTGCGCAAATACACACAATGGTCGTATTTGCTCCTTGTGTACTTTTGCCTCAACATAAACTTGTCAAATCGCTTGTACCACTGTCTTGGTGATTGCTTCAATCCGTACAAGGATTTTTCAAGTTTACAAACCAAATTTTCCTTACCAGCAACCTTAAACCCTTCTGGCTGAGTCATATAGATTTCCTCCTCCAAGTCTCCATGCAAAAACGCAGTTTTTACATCAAGTTGAACTAGTTCCAAATCTAACTGAGCTACCAAGGCCAATATGATTCTAATGGAGGAATGTTTCACCACTGGAGAAAAAACTTCATTATAGTCAATTCCCTCCATCTGAGCGTAGCCTTTAGCCACCAATCTCGCCTTGTAACGAATGTTTTTCTTGTCAGGAAATCCATCTTTCTTTGCATATACCCATTTGTATCCAATTGCCTTCTTTCCCTTCGGTAGACTTGCTAGCTTCCATGTCTGATTCTTCTGAAGAGAATGCATTTCCTCAATCATAGCATTCCTCCACCTTTCATCTTCTGAACTTTGTACTGCTTCTTGGTAGGTGGTGGGAATTTCATCATTGACAATTATAGATGCATAAGCCACCATATCATCGAATCGAGCAAGTTTGTGTCTTACTCGTTGTGGCCTTTGTAATGCAATTGATTCTTGTTGCTGTGGAGGTGCTTGGGTTGGAACCTCCTCTTCTTCTAACCCCTCTTCTGCCATAGGAGTTTCATCACCTTCATTACTGATTGCTGAGTTAATTCTTCTACTTTCAAACTCCACCTGCTTTGGAGTTTCCTCCACCTGCTTTGGAGTTTCCTCCACCTGCTGTGGTGCACCATTGATCTGTTGACTATTATCTTTTGTTACCTTTTTCAACATGGCAGATTCATCAAAGGTAACATCCCTGCTAAAGATTATCTTCTGTGTTTCTAGACACCATAGACGGTATCCTTTCACACCAGTAGTGATCCCCATAAAGAGCGCCTTCTTTGCTCTCGGATCTAATTTTGATTCTTTAACGTGATAGTATGCAGCGAAACCAAACACACGTAACGAATCATAGTCAGTAACAGGTTTTCCAGACCAAGCCTCCAGAGGTGTTTTGCCACCAATAGCAGTTGATGGCAAACGATTAACAAGGTGACTTGCATATCTCACTGCCTCAGCCCAATATTGTCTGTCCAACCCAGCATTGGACAGCATACACCGAACTTTCTCCAGCAATGTTCGGTTCATGCGTTCAGCCACCCCGTTCTGCTGTGGTGTATTTCTAACTGTGAAGTGTCGAACAATGCCTTCATCCTGACAAACCTTGTCAAACGGATCACTCCGGTATTCACCACCGTTGTCTGTTCTGAGTCGTTTGATCTTTTTGCCAGTTTGAGTTTCTATCATCTTTTTCCACTTAAGGAAACAATCTAACACTTCATCCTTTGACTTCATAGTGTACACCCACACTCGTCGAGAGAAGTAGTCAACAAAAGTAACATAATAATGTTTACCTCCCAAAGAAGCTGTCTTGGAAGGTCCCCATACATCAGAGTGAACATAATCCAAAATACCCTTGGTATCATGGATTGCGGTGCCAAATTTCACTCTCTTCTGTTTCCCCATCACGCAATGTTCGCAGAAATCCATCTTACAGGTTTGTGCACCTTTCAACAATCCTCGTTTCGCCAAAATTTGTAAGGATTTTTCACCTGCATGCCCTAACCGCATGTGCCACAACCTAGTTGCATCTGACCCATCATCATCGAGAGTAGCAACTGCAGCTGTCCCAACAATTGTATTACCGTCGTAGTAATACAAACTATTCTTTCGGGTACCTTTCAACATCACTAAAGCTCCAGAAATGACTTTTAGAACTCCATCTCGTATCGTCACTGCTAATCCTTTGGATTCCAAGACTCCCAAAGAGATGAGGTTCCTCTTCATGTCTGGTACATATCTAACTTCTGTTAGAACTTTAGTCGATCCATCATGGTTCTTTAAGTAGATTGAACCAATACCAGTTGATTCGCAATATGTGTCATTTCCCATGTAAATAACACCACCAGCTACTTCTTCAAATTCAGTGAACCATTCCCGAATATGACAAATATGTTGGTTACAAGCTGAGTCAAACATCCATTTGTCAGATCGCCTTGTTGATGTTGTAGCAACCAGTGAAAGATCTGAATCTTCATCACTAAATTCAGCTACATTTGCTTCTGATGGAGGTTTGCTTCTATCATCTTTGCCCTTATTTTTCAATTTTGGACAATCCTTCTTCCAATGCCCCTTCTCTCTGCAAAAGGCACATTCGTCTTTGCTCGGTCTGCCTTTTGACTTCGATCTCCCTCTCCTTCCTTTCTTCTGGCCTTGTGGTCTGCCTCTTGCCACTAGCGCTTCTGCAACCACCTCTGCTTGCTTGCTTTCCTCTCGATCCTTCTTTCTCAATTCATGACTGTATAGAGTACTGCACACTTCACTGAGGGAAACTTTCTCTTTCCCATGAAGTAACATAGCTTCTATAAATGCATACTCGTCAGGAAGAGAAAACAGCAACATCAGGGCCAGATCCTCATCTTTGAAAGTCTCATCAACATTCATCAAATCAGCTACTGCCTTATTAAAAGCAGTAATATGATCGTTCATGGTGGTACCGGGTTTATAACTAAACCGAAACAATTTCTTCTTCATATAGAGCTTGTTGTGGCCGCTCTTCTTCAGGAATTTGTCCTCCAATGCCTTCCACAATGTACTAGCAGAAGTTTCCTTTGCCAACGAATACTTCTGCTCTCTGGAAAGACATGATCGAATAGTACCACATGCTAACCGGTTGATGGTCTTCCATTCTTTTTCATCAATCTCATCTGGTTTCTCCTCTTCAATAGCAATATCTAGACCTTGCTGGAAAAGAGCGTCTAGAACTTCACCTTGCCACATGCCGAAATGACCTGTACCGTCAAAAATCTCCACCGCTAATCTTGGATTTGGCGCAGCAATTCTCGTAAAAAATGACGACGAAGAAGCTGCTGACGTTGTGGTGGAAACAGTGGTTCTCTGCTCCTTATTATCTGCCATTTTAACTTCCAAATATGAAAATTACTAGTAATACTCTAGTCCAAAAAAAATGCACCAGGAAAGTTCCCAGGAAAGAGAGGAGGGTCACAACGGACACACTTAAAAACCAAGTCTTTCCTTAGCCAGACCTTTCCTAGACATGCACTTCAATTAGACAATATATTACTAATAATTTCTCCAAAAAAATTTCAAATGAATTCTCAAAAAATTTTTTCTGATTGTGGAAGATCAGTTAAAACTGCAACCACAAGAGCATACTAAAATTTCAAGAGTTTTCGCAACCAAGGCTCTGATACCAATTGTTGTGGAAATTCGGGCTATTTTCCACCAATAACAAAATTAACAATACCCGACAAAATAGCCTACCATATAGGAGGCAAATATAAAGCAGATAAATAAAGAGCAGAAATTAAATAATGAGAACACCAGAAATTAACGAGGTTCGGCTAATTTTGCCTACGTCCTCGGACACTACCAAAATATATTTATAAGAGAGAGAGAAGAGAAAACTAAGCCTTAGAAGGGATATTAGGCTTTAGTTTTGGGGTGAGAAAACACATAGGAGAGCTTCCCTTTTATAGCCAAAGGAAGCCCCCCACTTCACTAATCCATTCAATGTGGGACTAAGAATAGGAGGCACTATTCACAATTGTTTCATAAAATGCTTAAGCGTGATAGGTTTCACTCGTGTTTAGTTTTACTTTCCCACAAGTATATGCACTTGATGAAATTGATGGCCTTTTTACTGTTTTATTCATTATAAACTACACAAGAAAGACGTTTAGCGATTAAAAGGAGCTTCAACCAAACATGGAATCCGTAAATAAATAACCACGGACACGAAGGAAGGTAACAGCAAGATAAATGCAACTGAGGTGTTGGCTAATTATCTGTAAGAGACATTGGTGAAGAAAAAATAGCAGAAACAGTAGCTCCAAACAGATTCAGGTTAAATAATAGCTTTGGACTCAAGATTGAATATTCAGCAATATTAAGAACCATCCACCAAGTGATCACTCCGTTCAATATTTCACCTATGTAACATCCTAATTGTGTTTATGCATTATAGATTGCATGCATTCATATAAACAGCCTCTAACCTACACACATACATAAACATGAAATTCAACAGATAATCCTTCTCCCCTTCTTTTCTGTGCGTGTTGCTGGGTATGTATATAAAATTATTTTGTGTATTTCATCAAATATAAGATGACAATTTAAGGTCAACTGAAAAGTGTTATTGCTGAGGTCACGGGGACGTGGTGAAGAACAAAAAAATACATACATCATTGGAGTTGAATGAGAAACAGAAAGGAAGCTTAAACAAGAAAGAAGCATAAACTTTAGGCAACTCTGACTTTGGTACCATCTTCAAGATATCTAATTCCAACCTTGCAAGGCTTCCTGAAAAAGAAGAAAATTTATTACTTTCTAATTATCTAACTCCAACCTCTTCACAATTTGCAGAATTTCAACAGGTGCATACCACAATTGAGTTTAACTTGCTGAGTAAGATATTAGAAACAATGGTAAGGAACAACCACATCAGACAACAGTAATAGTTATTTCTTGATTCACTAAAATTGAATCAATCAAATATAACGTGGAAACAAATTCATCAATCTCATAAACCCATTAAGGTTTGTTATTTATATAGTCAGCCGCAAACCAGCAAGACGAACCAATTTAATGAGGCTCACGCTTTAGGCCCACTTGTCAGGCTACCCAATAGGCCCAAACATTATCTGGTTTATTTTTTCAAGATTTTTTTAATAAGAGTTTATTTTATCAAGTTAACTGTTCACCGTTTGTCCAAAAAAAAAGTTAACTGTTCACCAAAATCTCATGTTGACTTTGTCTTTGGACACACCCGGCACTACCTAATTGCGAGTATAATTTGTATAGGTACCATTTCAAATATTGTATATTGAGGCTTTTTTCTTTTTATGATGTGTTATTGTTTTAAATAATGGACATTTTAAATTTTCATTTTGTAAAATCAAAAATATATTCGGATTTTTGTTTCAAAAGAATTTTTAAAGTCTACGTTGAGGAATGTTCATATTTGATAAAAATAAAAGAAAATTATTAATTTGATCTTTAAGAAAATTATATTTATCTTAATTTAATTTTTAAAATATCAAGTGTCTCAATTTAATTCTTAAAAAATTATATTTGTTTTAATTTCATTTTTCTTTTATGTTAAAGTTATTTTTAGCTATAATAAAAATTGTGATATAATAAGATTATATTTGAATGATTTAGGAACAAGAGAACCAAATTCAAACAAACTCGATTATTTAAAGACTATATTAGATGCTTAATTTTTCAATGATTAAATTGAGATAACTTTAATTTTTTAAGGACTAAAACAATAGTTTTTTTTAAAAAAACAACTAATGATTCTTTATTTTTTTATTTGTTCCTTTTTAGTCTTATTTCAAAAAGTAAATAAATAGATGGATTTTTCCGTATGTCTACCAAATTTCATTCTTCGATATATTCCAAGGAAAAATAACATCAATGAGATCGTCTCAAGTTAAAATACTTTGAACGCATCTTGGCATTCATTTTTTATCTTTATTTCTTCAAATGTAACAATTCATTTTTACCCCCACGTTCATCTTGGTATTTATGAATCTGAGTAATGGGCCTGAGCCTCACACACCACTAACACTGCTGCTATCTTCTTCTCCATTTTCTCGATCTCTTTGCTCTTTTCCTTCACTATACATTTTTTTTTTTTGATAATTCACTTTACATATCATACACAAGGATTTCACAATGTTATGTTAACGTCATTCAAAATCATTGGTACAAGGACTTCTGAGGTTGACGTTATTCTTTGTCTTCGCTGACTGCTTCAACTTTATTTCATTGTCGTTAGTTGATAAACATATGGCAGCTCTAATATTATCATTACAGAAATAAATACGTAGCTATATTTCCAATTACTTCAGAAGGGTATATAAAGAGGGGAATTCAAATTGTATTCTTATGTAAATGCATGGTATCTCATTTCATAGTAAACGCTGAAACAGATAGAAAGACAAAGCAAGCAACCGACATATAGTACATAATTTCTGTGACCGCAAAGTGCAGAACTAGAAAGTAATGCTCACAACCATGATTCCCATGAACACTAATACACAGGAAGACAATGACACAGAAGATGGAGTAGATGCAGATGAAGGTGGAGTCATGACTGGTCGGATTCCTGGAGTTTTGGTGGGCGCTTCTACTTCCACTGGTGCTGATGCCGGTGCCTCTGCCTCTCCCAATCGCCGACTCTCAAATTTCTTCACTTTGGCTTCACCCATATCTTTTGAGGCTGCCCAATAAGTTCACATATTTAACTTCTTCATCACTTTGTCAAAACTTAATTTCATGGAATTATTTATAAAGCGTATTGGTATATATTACCTTGAGGACTCGAGGGAGAAACAGCAGTTGTAGGCGAAGGAGTTAGGCCATTTCCTCCAAGTACAGCTGGGCCTGCCATGCCAATAAAGCTTGTATGACTACCTAACTGAAATTAACCTGATCAAAAGATATTGTAAAACATGAAAGCAATTAATCGATGAATACCTGGAGCTGGTAAGGGAGAGCCAGTGGCTGCAATATCAAAAAGGTCAACTGTTAAGATATATCTATATATATATATATAGTTGCGGGAAAAGGTTAATAAAAATTGTGGGGTATTTAAAATGGACCTTTGCACTGGGCAGGGAGGGAATTCAAGTTGCATGCTTGTGCGAGCGAGAGTGCGAGAGCTGCGCTAATGGGTAATTGGATGGGAACGTTGGCTGATATTACCATACAAGCACAGTCCGAACTGGTGTTCACCAAAGATCTCAGTGATTCACAACATGTACTTGATGGTGTTGTTCCATTATTAGAGCTTCCTGTGATCAAGTTTGCGCATGGGGTGAAACTGCTTATCATTGAGGTCGTGCAAGGCGTGCTAATCTGCGCCTTCACTGAACTTACCAATATCACCGTCAAGGCTGCTGATATTACAGTCATTTGAAAGGCTTTGAGCAGTTCCATGTGTGACTCAGTGATCAGTCTTGGCCGCTGATTCGTTTATGTGCTGGCTTCGTCAAAGATGCGGACATGATTTATATATTGTAATGGCTCGCCAATATTCCATAGGAGTAGTTAAGCTGCCCTAACTAACATTTCTAGTCACAGAATTTTCTTGTTGCTTTACGGTTTGGTATGGTTGGCTAGAATATGGAGCTTTGAAGATTTCAAATCAATGAGTACAAATTAAGATTGATGTCATTGGGTCTCAATACTCTTATTTAACAGGTGAATCAATCTTCCTTCCGTTGGAGGAAATATTAATGGATGAGAGAATTTCTATTAGAACGCTTTTGACTCTCTTGTTTCTATTGCATTTTATTTTTATTGGGGGTATTTATAGGTATAGTAGACAACCCTTTATAGATTCATGTTCTACAATATTCTAGATGGTTTATGTGAATTAATCTACTTAAGAACTTAAAAGGCCTATCTAGAAAATCAAAAGATCCACCTAGAGATTCAAAGAGATTTATAGAAAATTAAAGAGATATCTAGAAAATTCAAGAGATTTGCTAAAAATTACAAATTATATTTATTTTCAACACTCCCCCTTAATTTGAAATTTTGTTGATTACTCAGTTTTGTTTGTCGTCTTCAAAAATCTATACTTGAAAGGCTTCATTAAAATATCATCAACTTGATTGAGTCTTCACATAATTGAGTTCCACTTATTTGATGGCAACACGTTCCCTAATAAAATGATATCTTGTATATGCTTACTTCGATCATGAAACACAGGATTTTTAGCTACGATCCTTGCTTTGTATCCCTCCACCTTTCTTTTAGCATGCCTTTCCATTTAGCTCCAACTGTTGATAACTCCCAAGTGTTATTCTTCTCAATAGATTTTATCTCTTCATCCATTTGTCTTAATTTTTCATCTTTCATAGCTTCATCAATTTAATGGGTCACTATCCACAAAGAGGTTGAATAGATATAATAGCTTCAGTATCTTCATACAAATCATTAATGCTTCTCTAGTTTCTCCATTAAACTCAACATCACAACTTATGATGATCTTTTCATTTTTTGGGTTGTACAACTTGAAGCCTTCAGAATTTGAGTTATAGCCAATGAAAACATGCTTCACACTTTGATCATCAAGAGCTTCGATCTCCCTTGAGCAGGCACATGTGCAAAAGCAATGTTCCCAAAGACTCGTAGATGACAAACACTTGGCTTATTTCCACTTCATGCCTCTTGAGGAGTTTGACCTTCCACATTCTTCATTGGAGAGCAGTTAGAAACATAGACGACACAAGATATATATGACTTCAGTCCAAAATCTGTTGAGCATATTCTTAGCTTTCATCATGCTTCTTGCCATGTTGAGAATGGTTCTATTTTTTCTCTTAGCTACGTCATTTTGTCATGGTGATCTAGTACCCTTAGATGACTACAAATTAAATGTGATTTGTAGAAATCATTGAATTGTTTAGAAGTGAATTTGTCTCCTCTATCAGACCTTAAGGTCTCAACCACTCTCCTTTTCAATTTGTGCATAGAAATTTTTAAATATCATTAATGCTTCGGATTTTTGTTTTAGGAAATAAACCCATGTCTTCCTTACTATAATCATCAATGAAGAGTAAGAAGTATTTATTTTTACCAAAGGATGGTCGATTGATTGGTCCACAAAGGTCGATATGCATGAGTTGAAGTGGCTTGGTCACTCTTTACATTACTTCCTTTTTAAAGTTATTTCTTCCATGCTTACCTAGGAAACACGCCTCACATAATAGTTTAGGATGGTTGATGGTTGGCATCTCTTCACCATTTCCTTTTCTCCCAATACTTTGAGTGCTCCAAAGTTCAAGTGATGGCCAAACCTCATATGCCAATACCATAAATCATCCTTAATATTAGCCTTCAAACACGTTGCTTTGACAGTCTTGAGATTCAATATGAACATTTTATTCTTTGATACGGATCCTTTGACAATCAAATTTGATTCTTATCTCTTAGCTAAATATAACAATCTTTCATGAGAATTTTATACCCCTTTTCAAAGAGTTGTCCCAAACTCAAGATGTTGCTTTTTAGTTTGGGAACGTAATATTCATTTGTAATGAGTCTATCACTAATATCCTTTGAAGAAATTAGAATAGTACATTTCCCTTCAATTTAAAACTTTCAAAGAATCTCCAAATGAGATATTGCCTCTAAAGAATCTCCAAATGAGATATTGCCTCTAAACTTCATCAAACTCCACAAATGTCTTCTTATATCTACACATGTGATTGTTTGCTCCATTGTCAAGGTACCATGTGCTCTTATCATCTTTTTCTTCATGCTTGAGTGCTAGCAACAATGTTGGCTCCTCCACTTCTTATATTCAATTAGGTTTGCGTTATGAGTAGTATTTTGGCATTCCCATGAAAAATTCCCAAATTTATGACAATTGTAACATTCAATGTTGATCTTGTCAAACCTCCTTTCATTTGTTTTAGAATAATTGTCTCTTTCTCTTCCCATTGCTCTTCCATAACCCTTTGTAGATGAGTTGCTTCTTGTATCATTGTTTTGAATCTCATGAATGCCTCTTCTTCTTCCTCCTTGGCCATAATCACGTCCTCTTTCTTGTCCTCATCCTCGTCCTTGTCTTTGTCCTCTTCCATCATCCTTCAAAGAATCATTGGCTATATGGACTTGTTCAATGGACTCTTCTTGTCTCCTCTTGAAGTTGTCTTTTTGGGCTTGTAGCTCCCCTATGTTCAATCATCATGGAGTCTAAATCTTTTGACTCGATGACATAAGCTGTAATACCCTAAAAATTTATTCGAAAATTTATTAAGTTGTAGGGATTTTTTTTGATTAGTGAAAAGACAGGATAATTGGTTATGAAATAAAATTGGAGATATTATGAAATTTTAGGGGGGGGGGGGAAAAAGGGACCGAAGTGAATAAATCTTACAAGTTAGAGTGGTTTTGATAAATTTCAACCAAGGAAATCCAATGGCCTAGAAAGGGACATGTGTGCGTCTTTACCTCCATTAGATGAAATTTGGAGTTTCTTAAGGAAGCTTCATTTGGTGAAGCTTTCATGAAGGGAAAGAAAAGAAAAAGAAGAAAAGGAGAGTTAGTGGGGGACACATAGGCCATCTCCTCATTGTTGGATGTATGCTGGCTTCTTAGGAAACCTCCTCTTTGTGCAAAGAGGATGGAGACTAAGGGGAGAGAAAGGTTAACATAGAAGCAAGAGAGTGGGTGATATGAGAAGGAAATTGAGAGAAAGATAAACGAGCTGCTATTTCCCTCATGTTGTCCACCACCATGGTCAATGCTAGTGTCCTTCCTCATTGTCTGTTGAGCTACAACACTATGGCCTATGGAGGTCGAAGGAGGTTGCAGTAGGTGAGGGAAAGCACATGGGTTCAAGGGCTGAACTACATTATAAAGGAAGAGATGATGCCTCGATGGACCCGAGCAGAGGAAGACGACTAGGAGGTGAGTTTCAGATTCGTTTTTGGATTTTACTGTAATTCATGATATGTGTGAATGTGGACTGTCCTATTTTGTTCTAAAAGTGAAATTATGGATTGATTTGGAGGACCAAACTAAAAGAAAAATCATAATAGTAAACTGTAGGGACTAAACTGAAAATACTTAAAAGTTTTTTAGGTTGATTTAATTTCAACAAAAAATATATTCTTAATCTGTGGACCTAGATGAAGTGAAATATGAGCTTAAATCAAGTAAAGGAAATAAGGAAAAATTAACTAAGGGGCTATGAAGGGAAAATATGACAGTTTTAAATGCTTCTGGTTTTATGTATTTTTGGATGACCAAATCAATTCCTAGAATCGTGAAATTTTTGTGAGGGACTCTTGATATAGTCAAAATATGATCTAGAAAGTTTCAAGCTCATTAAAATTGGTTTGCTTGGTCAAGCAAACATGGAAACAACACTTTATTCAGTGTAGAGCAAGTCTGAGCAGTTTAGGAAATTGATTCGGTTTTGGTAGGTAAAGACCTCATTTTGACCTGAAATTTTTATGGCATATAGCTAAGACATGAAACTAATGATATAAAAAACTTCATAACATTTGGCTAAGGTTTGTTGGGCTTATTAAACAGAAAGACAGAACCTATATAAAATTGGATAATACTAACCTATGGTCACTATATGGTTATTAGAGGGATCAAACAATGGAATAAAGTTCTAAAATTTTTATCCTTGTATCTCAACATACTAATAAGGCCATGTACCAAATTTCATAAATTTTGGAGCTATGGATTAATACCAGAATTTCTCTAAAGTTTGGACCTAAATTTAGCCCCAAAACATAATAAAGTTAAATGATTGATAGCCTATGTTATGAACTGGTATTTTTACTTGCTTGATTTAATTTTTAGGTTTATGATGAGGGTTTTGGCATCTCTCTTTGAGAATAAAGTGTAGAAATCTAGCTCAGACTTCAGGTGAGGGATCTAGCGTTGCCTTGTTTGATTTATTTTTAGAATTTTGTTTCTTAGAGATGTAATAAAGTAATGAATGAATATCTTTTCTATATATTTGGATTGAGACGTAATTTGTGTATGGATTGAACTTGCAAAGGAAATGCATGTGAATGATTGATGTTGATACCTTTATAATTGTGTGTCTAATAATGCATGGAAATTAAATCTTGTGAGGAAATATGTTACGCAATGATGATTATAAATGACATTGATTTATTAAAGTTCATGGTGTATATATGGATGCTCTTGTTTATGCATGTTTTTGTATTTGAAAGAAATAGGGATTTCAGATACTTTTCTTTGAGGGCGGGGTAAAATAAGGTGGAATTACTTTTACGTCCCTTTGAGGACGAGGTGAAATAAGGGTAAGTCCAGATGCAATGGGATATAAGGAGTGTTATGATTGTTGTGATTTATTAGGGTTGCTTGTATTCGTGGTTGTGATAATGGTGTTGCACTTGTTAAGGATGAATTTTTGTGAGATGAAATGAGTGTGAATGATTATAAGCATCGCTGGTTGTACAAAGTAGTGTATTATGTTTATGCATCCTTTATGGTAAACGTACCACATGTTATAGATACTTGTAATTATTATGCTGAATTTGGTTGAAGTTGGTTCAGTGGTATATATATATACACATGATAATTCGAGGACATCAATCCATACAAGAGTATTTACAGGTAGAATATATGACTTGATCACTTTCTTTATGTCAGTAATTACATCTAGCAGTTAATTTGCTATACTTTGTAAGTGAGTTATCTTTTGAACTTTGAGTTCACATTGTTTTGTGCGAGGATCAAGATATGACGAAGTATTCCATGTAATTTCTTTGACCAGTTGTTTTTTATTTTTTCCCCTTAATGTTAGGAAGACTAATTTATTAAAATGACAATCGGCAAAATGTGCCATAAATACATCTCTTGTCATTGGATCAAGATATCTTATAATAAAAGGGGAATCATGTCCAGCATATATTCTCAATCTCCTTTGAGGACCCATTTTAGTGCGTTGTGATAGGGCTATTGGAACATATACCGCACACCTAAAAATTTTGAGGTCAGAAATATTTGGCTCATGACCATAAGCCAATTGTAAAGGGAAATATTTATGATAACTTATTGGTTTGATGCATACTAGTGCTGCTGCATGTAAAATTGCATGTCCCCAAATAAAGACAGGGAGCTTTGTTCGCATAAGTAAGGTTCTAGTTATTAACTGAAGTTGCTTAATAAATGATTCAGCTAACCCATTTTGTGTATGAACATGAGCTATAGGATGTTCAACATTTATGCCAATCGACATATAATAGTTGTCAAAAGCTTGTGAAGAAAATTCACCATATTATCAAGGCGAATTGACTTAATTGTATAATTTGGAAATTGTGCTCTAAATCAAATTATTTGAGTAAGTAATCTTGCAAATACCAGATTGCGAGCTGATAGCAATCACACATGAGACCATCTACTGGATGCGTCTATTAATACCATAAAAAAAAAATCTAAATGGCCCATATGAAGGATGAATAGGTCCACATATATCACCCTGTATACATTCCAAAAATGTTGGAGATTCAGTTCCAACTTATAATCAATTTGCCTTGAGAACAAGCAGCACATGAGAATTCTTTATATTGAAAAATCTTCAAGTTTTTCAATGGGTGCCCATATGAATTTACAATAATTTTTCACATTATTATTGATCCAGGATGTCCTAACCGGTCATGCCAAATAGTAAAAGTTTTTGAATCAATAAACTTCTGGTTTATTGTAGCATGTATCTCAATTGTACTAATTCTTGTATAGTACAATCCAGAAGAAAAGACATGTAATCTTTCTAATACATTTTTCTTACCTAAAACAATGCTTGTAATATGAATGTATTCATTATTTTTCTCACATACTATCTCTATGTGATATCCATTACAATGAATATCTTTGAAACTCAACAAATTTCTTTGAGATTTAGAAGAGAATAAAGCATTGTTTATGATAAATTTTGTTTCTTTCGGTAGTATGATTATGGCTCTTCCAAAACCTTCAATTAGCTTTGTACTACCAGAAATTGTAGTAACATAAGCTTCACCCATTTTTATTTGAAAAAAAATATTTTCTATCTTTAAGGACAGTGTGAGTTGTTGCATTGTCTACAAGACATATATCTTCATCCATATTTTCTTCCATTAAATAAATAAAGGAATGTAAGAAATATTACAAAGTAAAAGAAACATTAGATATAAATAGAAATCATACTAAAAAAATTCATATAAAATTAAAATCATACATTAGCTAAATTTGCAATTATACAAGTAATCCAAAATAAAATAAGTAAACTTATTTTAGATATTCCTTATCACCAACAATACAAATATTTTCTGGTAGGTTAGCGAAGAAATCTAACACATCCAAGTGTGTAGTATTTATAGGATCATTCGCAAAGTCATCATATAGATTAACAAAATTTGTCTCAACAGCTTTCTCCCTTTGTTTTATTGATGTCTGATAAAGATCAACAAGATGTTTAGCCGTATGATAGGTACGTGACCAATGTCCATTCATACCGCAACGATAACATGAACTTTCTGATGCTTCCTTTTTTCACTTGTGCCTTCTTGTTTTTTCTTCTTTCTTATTCCTCTTTTGGTGGTAAGGAACATACTTATGAGAAGAGGCACTATTTCTTCCTCGGCCATGTCCAAAGCCTCGGCCATAACTACGTCCTCATCCATTATTAATGATAGTCACATTGACTTCAGGGAATGGAGCAGAACCAATTGAATGAGCTTTATGGTTACATTATTTTGTTTAGCCACAAAGAATGCATGAAATTAATTGAGTATTTTTCAAATTCCTTTTCTTGATACTGCTGCTGCAGGAGCACATTCGAGGCATGAAAGGTAGAGAAAGTTTTCTCTAACACATCCTTATTAGTAATTTCTTCTCCGCATAATTCTAATTGAGAGCTAATACAAAACATTGCAGAGTTATACTGACTGACTGTTTTAAAATCTTGCAATCGTAAGTAAATACATCCAGTCATAACGAGCCTTTGGAAGAATAATAGTTTTTTGGTGGTCATACCTTTCTTTTAAATTTTTTCAAAGAATAAGAGGATCTTTCACAGTAAGGTATTCAGATTTTAGTCCTTCGTGAAGGTGGTGATGAAAAAAACATCGTCTTAGTGTGATTTTACATTGATTCATCATTTTATAGTCTTGCTTCTGAATACCCCAAATCCTACATTTATGTTCGAAATGTTGATAGTTGAGGATGAAATAATGTTGATACAGCTATTTTGGGACAGTTAAAGTTGAGAAAGTTATTTACAACAAATCTAACTATAATACCACGCTCTGAGGAGTCCAAGTGTGTATGTGTATTTGTTAGTTTGTATGTTAAGCAGTATTGAGGAGTTAGAGTCCAAGTGTGTATTTTAGAGCAGCATCAGTGTATGAAATTATCAGTACTGAAGAGTCTAAATATCCAAAAACGAAAATGAAGCTCACCTGCCTCAATTGATTATGTGCAAATCTGCTCTGTCTCTCATTGCTTTTCCCCGCTTTCATTTTCTTTTTGGAAGTGTCTATTTATTTATATTATTTCTTTGTTGAAAGTGCAGTGATTACAGTTTTATGTTTAGGTCAATGTAATATGTTAATTCTTTTTGTGAAATGATGTGCTATAAGTTTGGAACGACGACTTCAAGCGTTGGGGATAGCACTAGCAAGCACGGCCTTCGGTTGAGCTCCGAAAATTGCAAGTGCAGGAAAACTGTAAGCCTCCGAATATCCCACTCTGATGACAACCCAGATTTAGTGTATTTTAAGTGTGCAAGAGAACATTGTCGATTCTTCAAATGGGTGGAGGTTGATGAGATGAGCAATTGTGATGCTGAAGTTATTGCAAGATGCACAGATGATCAGATCACAAGTCCTGAACATGATGTGGTTGGACTAAACTGAGATATGGCCGGACTAAAAAGATACGGCTAGGTTGAAAAGTGATAAAGCTGTGTTGAAAAGTGACATAGCCTAATTAGTTGGATGAAAAGTGATATGGTGAGGACGAAGATGCAAGTGGATAGGAATAGGATGACAATGATTATAGCGATAGTTCTGATGTTGTTAGTGTTGTATGTTAAACCCTAAAAATGTACTATACTGGGTTACTATGTAAGCCTTGAACTGATATGTTAAAGGAAATGTTGGGTTAGTAGCATTCTACTTGTTCCATGTTCTGAATACCCTAGTTAGAGTAGCATTGATGTTGTGTAATATTTGGCCTGCTTATTCAGTGAGGAAATTATGTATACATTACTTACATATCTTCATATAGACACCAACCATCGTGTCCTGAATCATTGTGTATTTAATCATTCACAATTCATAACTTTGTCGTTATATACTATTCTCAACATCGTAACAAAAATATATGAAAGCAGTTGCAAAAATAAATGAAAGCAATTCAGGACAGCAACACAATTATAGATAATCAGTCATAACCATAATCATAACCATAACAATATATCCAATTTGAGGTTACAGAATATAAAGGTCATAAAGATCTAATTTTAGTCAAATACAAAATAAAAATATTATCAAACATAAATCTCCTCTCCTTTGTCATCAACAAAAAGGAGAGGTCTTTAATCCTCAACTAATCAGATTTAGCAATTAAGGTCACGTATCATGTCCTTGCTAAATCTCTGAGGCTATGTTTATTTCCAAGGATGTCAGTAAGTGTTCATAGACTCCGTCAAACTCAAGATATGGTTGGAATTATCCAACAAATCACTAAGCATATGAGAGGATGGATCAGTTGTTGCAAAAAGACCAACTGCATCTGCTTCAGCTTCAGTTTCTTTTTCTAATTCTACAATATTGTCTTATGCTGCTCCTATATCTTGTTCTCGTCTTTCCCGAGCCTTTTTCATAGTTAAGTTTTCTGAGGCCTATCTCCATTCATTGTCAACCAACTTGAAGTTCATTTATCTTAGGGAATTGCAATCAATGATATTGAAGTGATAGTTGATTTTGCAGTGCTTCACAACTTTAGAGATGATTTTAGCATATAGCAAGGGTGACTTTTCATTTTTACAACAGGTGACCATATTGCATAATGAAATATGGAATGTTGAATTGAGTACCATTTAAAATATAAGCTATAATGAAGAACTTAGATTCACTGCCCCCAGCTCAATTGTTTGGTTTGTTAACCAAAATATGTATGACAGTACTTAGCAACAATTTGTCATTGACATTCATACTGCTAATTTTGATTCATTGACCAAAAAACTCATCTTCTTTATTGATGGTCTTGTAGGTTTCCTTTTTACTGTAAAGTGAAGAATTTAGGGAGTGATGATTATCAATGAAGCATAGAGCATCATCATCAGGTAGTGGAATACCAATAATCTCAACAAATTTATCTTCTTCAATAAGAATTTTTATTCTGCTGACCTTAGCAGTAAATAGTTTATCTCTAGGTATAAACTCAAAAGTGGTGTAAAATGTTTTGACTGTCTCATCAGACCAATGCCCTTTATACTTGACAAAATTTTTCAGCCCCAAATTTTCTTAACAACTAATAAATAGCATATCTCTCTTGGAAAAGTAATCCTAATCTAAAAATTTACTAGGAATCACTTTTCTAGATTGAAAATAGTGTTTATACCTTGTTTATGTTCTTCATCTTTCCGAAGATCTCCCATTGGTAAAGTATCGGGGTTTTTGGTTTGTGCTCACTTTGAAGATGAAGCCATCGAAGAGCTTCAAGTACCACTGATGGACCTGGAGCTTCTCGGATTGACGCAGAAGTGGAGTAGAGAGAAGAAGTTAAAGAAATAGCACATGGAAGGCAAAGTCTCATGGTCGACCAAGATAGCATAGGTGAACAACTGCGGTAAATGATATTTAAAAACCATTTTAAAAGCCTTATATAGGCAGTCAATTGTGATCATCAACCGGTCTATCGACTATTGTGCTAGTGAAGAGTTGGGGAGTCGGTCGACCGGCTGTTGTAATATTGAGGGGCAAACAGCCAGTCAGCCGCTTGCCTTTAACCGATCGACCGGTTACTTGCAAGAGGTCGATCGGTTATAGGCAAGTGATTGACCAATTGCATTTTGTGCTTCTATGGTGCTTATGGGTGTAGTTGCTATGCTTAAATGATAGTTGTTTAAGCATAGCAACAATTGATAGCTATCAATTTGTCTATTTTAAAACAATTGATAGCTGTTTCTAATTATATATGATATTATACCATTTACTGTAGCTTATAATTGATAACTGTTTCTAATTATATATGATATTGTACCATTTACTACAGCTAACAAGATACCATCTAAAAAAACTTAGCCAAGCTCAATTCCTATCACAACATTTGCTCGAAGAATTTTTGCTTCAGTGAGGCCATTAACATTCACAAGTCCCCAAACATCCTTTCTCTTCTTTCCAGGACACTCTTTTCTATCAGATTTAGTTCATCGGTCAACCTATCAAATGATGTTGTTATGCTAGTGGTCGTCTGCTAGATGAAATCACCAAGTTCAGTTGAGCCAGAAACTTGATCATCACAATTAATTCTCCTCCACTTTCTCCTTGAACTATGTGAGGCCTCGAACATTTCGACAATCTCAGAGTGATATTAAGTCTCATCAGGTATGGCAGACTCTAGCAACTGTTGTTCTTCGATTTGAATGGTATGTTCCTCCACTGCACATTGGCTTTCAACCTCTTGTGTGATGTCCACATATGTCTGTGAATCTTGTCCCGTTGCACGGTCCTTCCCAAAGACGGTGCATAGATGCTCATACAATGGAAAGGACTGATTCCTCCAATATGCCTTGCTCCTATTCGACTGCATAGGAAACAAATGGAAACAATTATACAATATACATATGGAAACAATTATACAACTTCAGACAAAAGCACAACCATAAGCACCTGTAGATAGGCATACTATATAGATGGCTCAGGCACGACGCACTTTGTCACAAGATCCCATCTGAACCTACTTGTGTTCAATGCATAAAGCAAGTCATAGACAACTTGCCAGCTGGCCTTCAATGTCTTCATTCGCGATAGTATATGGGGGTTTCCCAAAAGCCCATGTCTGGAGGCCTTCTTATCAAGTTTCTTTTCCAATTTCTGTAAGTATCCTGTTTGGAAAGTTTTCTAACAACGATACAACTCTCTAGCCAACTTTAGCTCCACAAATGAGTCAACTAGCATTTCATCCTCCTCAGGTGTCTAGTGATGTGCCATGCTATTAGTCAACATATAACATAACATGTCAAGTAATTATGTGTGAATAATAATTCAAGCTACTTTAGTCAAGTAATTGTAATCCAATTAATAAAACATCAAATGTCTAGATATATATATATATATATATATATATATATATATATATATATAAAGTAAAATGTGTTCATACAATAAGATCATAGCACTACAACATTAAACTATAATGATCAAATTCTCAAAACTGCGAAGCTTCTCATGTTCGCCTATTCCTAAACTTAAGATATGTATCATTTACTAGGTTATCTCTCCACTGACTCCACGTATCTGTGGGCTCAATTACACTCATATCTTCTTCATCGGCTTCTTTTTTTTTCTACTTCTATTCCTTCCGGATCTTCAAATGGATCCATTTGATTCTCCAGCATTATGAGATTGTGGAGTAAGCAGCAAGCAATTATAATCCGGTTATGCGTTTTGACCGGATAAAATGATGGACTCCTAAGTATGGCCCACTGCCTTTTCAACAACCCAAAGCACCTCTCAATCACGTTATGCACGACAGAGTGTTTCATGTTAAAGAACTTGCGAGCATTTGTTGATTGAGAACCTCGTCTCCACTCACTAAGGTGATATCTTTGTCCTCGATAAGGCGCTAAGAACCCTTTGCAATTCGTGTATCCAACGGTTACTAAATAATAGCACCCTACACAAGCAACATTCCATAAGCAGTCCTTAAATGTGGCTAGAATATTATTTTCACTCAAATTCCAATGCTCACCCGAGGGAACTTGAAGCCCATGTGCCTGAGAAACTGCATCACACAGAACTCGACCATCAGTTGCAGACCCTCCCACCTAGGCAAGACAAATATGAACTGACCATCTTGAGAACAAACACCTAGGACATTGGTTGTAAGCTCCTTTTTTTTCAATTTTTATATCGTGGTTGGTCCTCTATTGGAACTTGTAATCTTATGTGTGTCCTATCAGGGCACTAATGTAGTTTTGCACAATCACCATAGTGACTGATTACCTTGCAATTGATCGTATAAAAAAACTCAGAACAGACAAGTATCTTGAATAATTTTCATCTGGGATCTACTGAATTTGCGGGCACTGGCTCAAGGATTTTGAACAGTACTCTTCCTAAACACATCATCGCGTTAAGTACCCTATTGAAATGCCTACTGTCACTCTCACCTGATCTCCTAAATTGTTGTTAGATGACTCTATTATTTATATGATGGGACAAGATATATGCAAATATGGACACTTGTTCATCTACGAGCATGTTTTTCGTGGGCTTCAGACCTCCTATAGTATCAAGCATTAAGTAGAGTCTATCTAGTGTTGATCTAGTCATCTTAGTTAAGCTAAAGCAAGCTATATCACTGCTATAGATCAAGCCCCTAAAGTGAGCTCTATGAGCGTGGAAGTAGTATACGAATTCCTATCGATATGCTGCCTACTAACCCCTTGAATAGAGTAGTATTTACAAATTGCCATGATCATATAAACTCACCAAGATACAAATAAACCAACCGCTTTCGCAATTATCTTCCTTCTCAAGTCATCCATAACTATAACAGGTTTTTTTACAATCATAAGAGAATTTCTAATCCATATGGTTTTAATTCAAAATAGAGTCATTAATATCTTATATGTATGTGATAAAGTCAAGAACAAATAACAAATTTAGTGATGATACAAAAATAAAATAGGGCTACGAAGCATATACTGTGAACCATATAATCATTTTTAAGCTTTCTCCAAATCCAAACAACTTAGGATGAAATAGTTATTAACGTGCCATCAAAGACTTCATAACTAAAGCAATCAGAATAAAAGGCAGCCATGTTGCTCTATTATTGACATTGGGTAATTCTCTAACATGTAGGTTCTGACATTGGGTAATTTTAAAATTCACAACAATTTAGATGAAGGGTTTTTAAGAATGTACAATAGTTGGCTTTTGTAGTATAGGAACTAATGAAAGGAACATAAGAAAGCTTGCAATTCTGGGTATGTAAATATCACTAATTAATATAACTACTGAACTTGCCAGACATATTACTCTATTTATTCTATCATATGGATATCATTGTGGCTAAATTGCATCTTTCATAGTTACATGGATTGGACTATTTTAAGGTTTTTATTAGATGTTCGAGAGCCCTTTTTTAACTTGTTATGAGGGGAATCTGCACATGGAAATTAAAAAACAACAGAGGATGGGCGAGAGTACATAGATCATGTTATGACCACAACAAGCAATAAAACAATTGCCTATGACAACAACAATCAATTGGCAATGGAAGAAAAGAGAGCTAAGAAGAAAAAGAAAGCTTACTGACGAATGGAGATGAATCCGAGATAATAGTGACTGGCGTGCACAAAGGAGACACAGCAGACGGGCGAGGATCTCACCGACGCTAGACAACCTCAGACAGCAACGCAAATGCAAATTTGTTGGAGTTACAGCAGCCACCACAATACACAAGACACCCATGATAAATGTGAACTAATGACCTAACTGGGGCATCAGCAAAGGGCAATCTTGGCATTACAATGAACAAACAAGGGCAAATGGGGAAATATGTGTTTCCATTCCATCAAATGACTGGTTTTCCATCGATAGGGCCAGGGAAAGAAAAAACACAAAATTGATGGAAGAAGGAATACCAGTCTCCATTGCCAGCTTCTATAGTAGGCATACCAAACGCTGTAAAAAATGAACAATAGTGGAATGGAGTCTTCTTTTTCAGCATATGCATAGCTGCCAAACGGGGCCTCAAGTTTTGTAAGATTTGACATGATTCTAGAATCAAATAAAACAAAACTAGTGGAAACTTCTCAAGTGAGATAGAAAAATCTTACCAACACAATTTCTTCATTGTGATTTGAAAATGAATGGCCAAGAGCAAATTCATGCTGATAACATATTGTGAATGAAAATTTATACAAAAATGAAGTAGAATACAAAGACACTAGAGAGAAATAAAATATAGAGAAGAAAAGATATTTCTTATTAAATTGCTTCATAAAAACTTCTATTTATAAGTATATAACCATAAAAGTAAATAACCTAAAAGCCAAAAAGTATAAATGAAATTCAATGACTTTAGGAGTTGAGAAACTAAATAAACATTCACAATAATAGATGAATGCATAACAGTTGTTTGTTAGTTTTAAACCCCTTTTTTTTTTCATATTCAGTAGCGTGGCTAAATTTTCATTAAATATATTCAATGTTTATATGAAAACAGAAAAAAAATACATATATAACTTATCTATTACGTGGCATATATAAATATTAAATAGTAAACCATACACGTAATTTGGAGCTAAAACATCAATTTCCAATCTCTTCATTAGTTAGTTCACTGTCTAGGGATGCCTAATGATTGCTACCTCGCTTGTCAATTATAGCCAAATTCCAGCGTCTAATCGACAGAAATCGTGACATTCAAGACTACATAAGGTTTAAAGGCTCATCAATTAAATTTTGAAATGCACATGAATTTTCTTTGCCCAGAAGATGCCTTTGAATTAAGATCTATCTTGTAATAGATTGCAAAATTTGTAAAAATATTAAAATAACAGATTTTTTTGTTTGAAAAATAATAAATATAAAGCCTGTAAAATTATCCATGGCAATACTTGGAGATTTGTTTACTTCTAGTTTTCCTTGGAGACGCTAAATATTCATATATTGGTACTTATATACTTATAGAACAAATTCACTATAATTATATATGGATTGACAACTTAATTTGTATGTATAATAATTATACAAGGTTAACTCTATATAAAAATGTACAAGATGTAAATTATTATCTTATTATTTAAAAGATATCTAATTTACATTGATAAATAACAAAATGGGATAGAAATTACTTGGTAAAGATATACTGGATGGAGAAGGAAGGGGGATTTTTCTATGCACGTATACTTTAGTTATAAGAGCTTTAAGAGTAAAACGTGGATCACCAACTCATTTTTTTTCAAAAAACAAAAAAAAGGAAACATGCCAATAAACATGTCTGCAAACTTCATTTATCACTGCTTAAATGGGGCATGAGTTAAGGGGAGGAGATTTCCTCCAACGTTAGAGGGACTAGATCCTCTAGCACTGAATCTTGTTTGTTGAATAATAATTCAATGATTATTATTAATTTTGTAATTTTTTAACTTACAAGAGAAATTTATAAAAATGATACAATTAAATTCATAAAAATTTCTATGATTGTGGGATTAAAAAAAGAAAAATTGTGGGATTAATAGTTGAATGATCTTCATCTAATGGCTAAGATCCAACACTGAAAGAACTTTATATATATATATAAAATTATATTATATGTATATATATATATATTTATGTCGACAAAATTATTTTATATATTTTTGGTCTCTTTATATATATATATATATTTTATTGAAATTAGAAATAACAAATTATTATAAATAAAACTGTCTAAAATCTAAACAAATCGTCTAAAAATTAAAACTGAATAAGTTTATAATTTTATAAAATTAATATATTCAATTTAATTTAGTTAAAGTTCAAAATTAAATCAAATCAAGTATATCAAGCCCCCCAACATTAGTTGGATTACTTATAACCTAATTGGGCCCTATTGGATGGAGTTTGAAGGTAGGACAAGCCCTTCTTTTAGTTTGTCATACACAATCTTTCTATTCAAAATTTAAATATCAACAAAATATCCAAAAGAATAATATTAATTATTTTATTAATAAATATATATTCATTTCAATGTTTTTTATTTTTTATTATAAATTTAATTTATTATAAAATTGAAAAATAGTTACTTTTTATGGTAACGAAATACATTTCAGTACTTGTCATATTATATGAATAATAAATGTAAGTGAATTGGCGTAAAGATAGGTACAACTTGACTTTTTTTTAAAAAAAATTATAGGTGAAGTCAGTAAAATGCATATTTTGATTTAATGAAAAAAATATAATTTTCATAATAGAAAATGATAATATAATTTAAACATCTTTAAGAAAAAATATATTATTCAAACATGAAGGAGAAATTAAATTTGACAACGAAATTTCTAACACAAGAAATACATAAATAAATTTATTTCCCCTTTCCGTGTGGAAAATCAAGATTGAGGAATGAGGAGTCAATTTCCTACAAAATATAGCTAGCTAATGCTGGACGAGCTTTTGTAAACATGATAATTTTTCATTTAATTTGCTGCTATTGTTGTTCTTTTTTTTTTTATTTATTTTGCTCTAGTCTCATTCTCCACGTTCATTTCCCAAGTCAAGCGTCGACCTAATATAAATTTGAAAAAATAAAAAATAAAAAGTCCAAAAAATGTGTAGAAAAATAAAGGGGCAAAAGGGTAGATCGCAGAAGTCAGGAATGAAAGGAATTGACGTTTGGAACGAGCGTATTGCGTTTGTGTCAGGGCACGCGACTTAGCGGAAGGTTAAATTGAAGCTAAAACCTGTTCCCATTCTGATTTCCATCGTAACGCTCAGAACAGTCGGTCCCAAGGAAAATAAAAAGAGTACGTTTTTGCATAACCTTTACATTTACATAAATAACTCCCAAAAACCCAGAAAAAGAAAAAAGGAATCCTTTGAAAATAGTTTTGTAACTCAGCGTTTCCTTAGCCGGGGAAGTCTTCTCCGCACTGCGCTGGCGGAACCCAATTCCTTCGTCTATCCCTCTCTTTCTCTTCAAGATTCTCTTCCTTGTTTCTTCGCTCTTTGTCTCCGTTTTCAGGTAAACCATCTGCGTCTATCTCTGCTACTTATTCGATTTTTTGTTATTCGAATTGTGTCTACGGGATATTGCTTCAATTGCTTATGTTTTTTGTCTAATTTGGTGATGATTGTTTACCCATTGCTTTTTATGCTGGATTCGAACTGGGTTTTGTGTTAGGACTTCAGGATTATTCTTGTACTTGTCGTCCTTTTGTTGAACTGCTATTTTGTGCTGCTGAATGTTTACGGTCGGGATCCTAATTTGAATACAACAATTCTTCTTCTGCTTGTGCGTGAAGTGGTTGATTTATCGGAGACAAGGTCATTTTTTGCGATTATGATTTTTCCTTTATTTTTGCGCCCTTGCATCCTGCCTGTTTATTGCCCAAATTCCTTGGACGACGCCTGTGGGTCTATTCTGCAATTAAGACATTATTCAGAAATTTTAGTTCATTTGTTTTGGATTATGCATTAAAATTGGGAACTCAGGAGGTTCTCAAACTAATTTCCTTTTTCTTTTATTTGTTCGCAATTTGTGCCCCAACTCTACAACTGAACACGTGCTCAGCCTACTATTAAGAAAAGTTTCTCAACTTGTTTACTTTGTCCGAATGATGATCGTAATTCCCTCTCTCTCCTGAACTGGTCTCACTATGAGTCTCTCAGTCCTGGACGGGTTTTAAGAAGCTAGTTAAGCTTGCTTGTTTAGATATGTCTTCTATGAGCACAAATTAAAAATGAATTTTTATTGCCGTAGCATCATGTGTATTGCATCCGGAGATTTAATTGGGTATTCTAAATAATTGAGAAATGTTTTGCTTCAATTTGTGCTCAGTTAGCAAAAGTCTTGATTACATGTTTGCATGACCTATTTACAAATTTAATTACTTTAATACTTTTGGCATAGTTATTTCCTGTCCTGCTAACATTCACTCTGTTTCTGTGTTTTGTTGCTATATCACTGGGCTTGAACAATTAGTATTGGTAGTTTATGAAAAGCTATCTCTTCCTTCGCCTTTTAGTTGTCACTCTTATTTATGTGTAGAATTCGGGACTGAGATGTTGAAAACTATTAAGAGAGAGAAAGAGAGGGAGGGAGGGAGGGAGGGAGAAATAAACTTAGCTAATCCTTTATGTTGGGAATAACCTAAAGTGATGCTGGGTTTGCAGTCTTGTGTTTAAAATATCATATTTGGTCCTTCAGTTACTTTGAATAAATCAAGGTCCCACATTCTAAGTGCAGGAATCTGCAAAACTTTGATAGCCTGGGTGGTCAACGTGATAAAATTTTATGAAGGAACATTTGAGGGATTAAATGCAAAAACTTATATATCCCAGTCTTAGAGCAGCAAAATGGAAATAAATATAATTTCTGTTGGTAATATGCAGTCTCAACTCAATTCTAATATGGGATGGGGAAGGTAGTTAACACAGGCTGGTGATTGAAGATGACGAGAGCTCATGAGAGAGTGGTTGGGGGCATAAACTTTCTTTTCTTCTTGCCAAATCATATTACAGTTTTCAATGTGATGCAAGGAATTGCAGACTAGGAATGCATATTTGGAAATATGCATTATTTATTTATTTATTTTTTCTAGTTTATCTGTTGATAGGTACATAGAAATAAAGAGTGATAAAATAGTCTATTTGCGTCAGAATCTAACACAAATGAATAGAGGGATAATTTTACCAAATCAAGCACACCTTTTGAATTAATCCTTGGGGTATTTAAACCCAATTACAGACAATCTGAATGCCAACAAATTGGCAACTATTACTTCTATAATCCAGCTATAATGGTAAAATATAATCAGACCTTAGTGCAATTGAAAGTACAGAATATAAACTGATTTTAATGTAATTAAAATATTAATAACAATTCCTCCTAAAGAAAAGCACTATTAATCATGCTGATTCCTCCTCTTCCTTATCAAGATTTGCTCCACGTGTTGCCTTCTTCCTTCTAGAATAGTGTTTTGTATCATTGCACCCCTCCTGGAAAGATGCCTTGTCCTCAAGGCCAAAAGTGGGTTACTGTTCTGCCAGCAAGTCATAATTTTCCCAACCTGCTTCTTCAATTGGTCTGTCTGTCCACTGTACTAATAATTCCAGTGCTTTAGCTCCTCCTTCTTTGACCCAACTTTGGTTTAGGATTTTGGCAGGAGTTAATACTAGCTCCCAGTCATTATTGATTGGTAGTTTTTTTTTTTTTTCTTTGTGTGTGTGTGTGTTGGGGGGGGGGGGAGGGAAGGAACACTTGAAGGAGTGTAACCATGAGCTGGGCTTATCAGAGATACATGGAAAATGGGATGTATCTTTGCAGTAGTAGGTAGTTCAAGTTCGTACGCTACTGGCCCAATTTGACGCAGTATCTTGTAGGGGCCAAAAAATCTCGGAGATAATTTTTAGTACCTCCTTTTCATTAGAGAGTGTTGACGATAAGGCTGAACACGTAGTAGGACATAATCCCCCACTTTAAATTGCAATTCCCGCCTCTTTGAGTCAGCTTGTTCTTTCATCCTTGTTTACACCTTCAAAAGGTTATCTTTCAGAACTTTTAGCATTTCATCTCTAGCAATGAGCTGCTCTTCTAGGTCAGCTATGTGTGTTTATCCATGGACATAGGGGTGAAGATTGGGCGGATCTCTTCCATACACAATCTTAAATGGTGTAGTATCCATTGAAGAATGAAATCCTGTATTAAACGAATATTCTACCCAACTGAGGTATTTGTGCCATGAACATGGTTGTTCTTGCGCAAAACACCTCAAATAAGCTTCTAAACACTGCTGGTTGACAACCTCCATTTGCCCGTCCGATTGCAGATGATAGGCTGTGCTCATGTTTAATTTTGTATGGCTGAGTCGAAAAAGCTCTTCCAAAAGACACTTAAGAAGATGTGTCTCTATTAGATATGATGGATTTGGGGATGCCATGTAAGCATACTATTTCTGTACAAAATACATTAGCAATTGTTTTGGCATTAAATGGATGAGCTAATGCAATGAAATGGGAGTACTTGCTTAATCAGTCTACCACAACCAATACTGTATTGTATCCACCAGATTTAGGTAATGTCCTTCAAGTTTTCATGCGGCAATGAATGATCTTTTTCGTTGAGTGCTTTTTTAATTTGAGAAATGCATTCTCAGCTTCCAGTGACCATTTGAAGGCATTATTTTTTGTGAGGTTAGTCAACGATCTTGCCAAAATTCCATATCCTTTAATGAAACGCCTATAATATTCTATCAAGCCCAAGAATCCTCGAAGTTCTTTGACATTTCTGGGTGTTGGCCAATTTACCACAGCACTAATTTTTTTCCTCCTCAACTCCAACTCCCTAGAGGACATCACATGACCCAGGAAACTTATTTGAGGTCAACCAAACAAGCATTTGGAAGCCTTCGAATAGAAGTGGTGATCATGGAGTAACTAGAGGGTAATTTTTAGGTGTTGGGTATGCAACTGGTGTTATGACTGTATATTAAAATATCATCAAAGAAAACAAGGATAAATTTCCTCAAGTAAGGTCGGAAAAGATCATTCATCGCCGCATGAAAAGTTGAGGGGCATTAATCCAAATGGCATGACAACATATTCATAGTGACCCGAGTGTGTTCGAAAAGTTGTTTTATGGATATCATCAAGAAGAACACGTATTTGATGGTAACCGGATCGTAAATCAATTTTGGAAAAAATAGTTGCCCTATGTAATTCATCTAAAAGCTCATCAATGTTTGGAATGCGATACTTGTGAGGGATTTTAATCTGATTTAAGCCTCTATAGTCAACAGACATGTGCCAAGAATTATCTTTCTTGTTAACCGGCAATATTGGGATAGCAAAGAGGCTGGAACTCGGGTGTATAAAGCTAGATGTTAAAAGATCCTCAACTTGATTTTCAATCTGTGTTTTTTGTGAAAATGGGTAATGGTATGGCCGAAGATTTGGTGGTTTGGAATTGGGAAGTAAGGGGATGGTGTGGGTATGATTTTGAAATGGTGGGAGCGATTTCGGTTCTAGAAAAACAGATTCAAATTGAGCGACTAAAGTTTGAATTTCAAAAGGTGAGACTTGGCGATTACCTATGACCTCAATATCTTTAGCAAGATATTGGAAAGAGGCTTCAATGGAGCTTTTGTGAGGAACGCCCTGCAACTTGTATTTCCTCCCATCCAAATTAAATATAAGGAACATCTCATTCCAATTTGCCTAGACAGTATTTAGAGAAGCCGACCATTTAATGCCCAAAACCAAATATGCTCCCCCAATTGAAAAAGGATAGTAGTCTTGAGAAATGGAGAGCCCTAGGAGTTCTACCACCACATCTCGATAGATTTGATTGCATTGGATGACGTCTCCATTGCTGATTTGAAAGCCAAAAGAAGGAATTTGTTGTTCTGACAAACCCACTTCTTCCACCAACTTGTGAGAAATAAAATAATGGGTACTACCACTATTAATTAAGATGAGTACCTGTCGGCCATGGAGGGTGCCTTGAAGCTTCATGGTGGAACCTAATGATTTTCCCAAAATGGGATGAAAAGAAATTTTGGTGATGTTCTTTGATGGGTCAGCCTTGCCCTAGTCTCCATCATCGGTCGAGTGTGAGTGGCCGTCTTCTAATTCCAGCAATGTGAACGAGGCAGGGCGACAATGATTGCCAGGAGCAAATTTTTCGTTGCAGTGAAAACAAAGCCCCTTGTTGCGCCGGTATTGCTTCCCTTCGTTCATTGCGGTGTGATCGTTAGTGGCTTTGTCGCTGATTGGAAGATGGAACCTGTAGCAAGACGAATGTGTGTGGATGTACCTACCCAAGTCGTGTGTGCATTACGTGACCCACTTGTGAGAAAGGTATTGGGCTTTTGATACGGGGTTGGAGTGGGCCCTCTAAATACCCTTGTAGCACTGGACTTGGACTCAAGTGCTAGACTTATGGCCTTATATACACTTCTGGGCTTGTGGATTCTAACATCAGCTTTCAGTTCTTCTCTGAGTCCATTTAAAGGACACGAAGGAGACAATGCTCTGGCCAATTTTTAACTCTGGCCTCTGCAGATTCTTGCCTATACTCTTGCACTGACCCGGTTTGTCGGATGCCACAAGGATGCTCATCCGGATTTTGAAGCTCCGCAGGGCCAAAATTTTCCTGCAATGCTTTAACGAGTTCAACAACAATAACAAAGTCTTGTCCCACTAGGTGGGGTCGGCTACATGGATTGCACGACGCCATTGAGCTCTATCAATGACCAACTCTTTAGGGTATCTTATTTACCAAAAGATCCTGTATAATAACTTTTCTAAGTGTTCTTTTTGGTCTTTTTCGACCTTTTTTCACAGGATTCCATATCATCTGCTCAACTCTTCTTACTGGCGTTTCCAACGGTCTAAATACATTCTATATTTACGAGTTCCTTCCAATATAATCCAGTATGTTCAGTATTAATCCATGCAAATAAATCGAGAGCATCACCTTCCAGATACATGGCTGCCACATCAACTTTTAATTCATCCGGCGTCTAGTAGAGCGAAAATATATTTCAGCTTTGAGAATCCAACCACGTGGATCGCCGCCATCAAACCTCGAGAAATCCATTTTTGTGTAAGGTCGGCGAGGAGAGCCGCTGAACCCACCATGATTTTTCAAATCCTCATCTGCATCATCGTCATCTATCCAATGTGTTATGCCACTGAAACGAGCTCCCATGCCCAGGTCTGTTGCTTTGCCTTTATCCTTGCTACCTCGGCTTCTCTCTATCTATGGTGAAATGTTGGCTTGTGCTTTGAGAGATGCCACTTTTGCCTCTAAAACGTCAAGAGTATTAAGTTGTGCAACAATGGTTGATAACTACTGAAAGATGGGATTAGTGGGTACGCCACTAGGTGGGTCGATGGTTTGGGGTGGTGGATTGGAGTGTGAAGCGGAAGAACGTTTGTTGACTATGGTGGATCATAATTGCTCTGATAGCAAAATGATAGGTACAGAGAAATAAAATAGTCTATTTGTGTCAGAATCTAACACAAATGAATAGAGGGATGATTTTATTGAAGCAAGCACACCTTTTAGATTAATCCTTGGGGTAGTTAAACCCAATTACAGACAATCTGAATGCCAACAAATTGTCAACTATTACTTCTATAATCTAGCTATAACGGTAAAATATAATCAGACCTTAATGTAATTAAAAGTACAGAATAAAAACCGATCTTTTTTTTTTTTGATAGAAAAAGAAGTATTATTAAGGAGAAAAGAGAGGTACAAAGGGAATGGTTACAAAAGGTGGAGGACAAGAGATCCTCCTAAAAAAACAAGAACATAAAGTAAGAAAAACTAACAGACAGCACAGACACCCCACATAGCCCCTAACAACGTATTAATGCAATAACGCCCTCCAGTCCCTATAAACATCAGATATAGGCATCCCCTTGAACAGCCCATTGGCTGAAACCCACAGTGAAGCCACGTAACGAATTCGATCCCATAACATCTGAGTAGGCATACACCGATCATTAAAATCTCTGGCATTTCTTTCCAGCCATATGCACCACACAGTTGCTAACAAAGCCGTATTCCAAAGAGTTCTGTTGTCCTTCCTATGGCCAAAGCCAATAAATTTGGTCGCAAGGAAATCACCAAGGTCCTTTGGGCAAACCCAACTCTCGTCAAAGAGATCAAATAACCTATTCCAAATACTCCAAGCCACGTCGCAGTGCAGGAATAAATGATTACTTGTCTCTGAATGTTTGAAGCACATAATGCAAACGTCCGGGGATAAAGCCTTAAGTGGCCTTCTGATTTGACACAGATCGTTTGTATTAATTTTATTGAGCACTGCAAGCCACAAAAAAGCTTTAACCTTTGAAGGAGCCTTAACTTTCCAATAAGATTTTTTAAAAAAGGGGGAGACGATAGGGTTACGAGCGAGATAATTGAGGAAGGAAGCACAAGTGTAAGAGCCTGAGGAATCAAGCTTCCACATTCTCCTATCAGGAAAAGGAGAAAGGTGAATAGGATCAAGGATGTTAAGCAATATGGAAAGGTCAGGCAAAAGTCTATCATTAACGTTCCTGGCAAAATGCAAATTCCAACAAGGGTGATCCCCTTGTAAGCAAAAGAATTCAGAAATGGGGGCGTCATGGAGGGAAGATAAGGAGTAAAGGCGCGGGAATCTTTCTTTGAAGGGGGTGGGATCAATCCAACAGTCCTCCCAAAACCGAAAACGGGAACCATCACCAACAATAAGAGATATCGAAGGAGAGAAGAGGTGATATACTTGAGAAATCGCTTTCCAAGGACTTGCGTGCGTAACGACATCCCCCAAACCAGCGTCCCATCCATTCCGGTGAAGCCCATACTTAGCTTTGATCACCTTGTGCCAAAGGGAGTTAGGCTCTAAGGGAAATCTCCATAACCATTTAGCCAAAAGAGAGATGTTTTTAGACACAATATTTCCAAGACCCAAACCGCCTTCATCCTTAGGTTTGCAACACACCTCCCAACTAACCAAATGGCCCTTCTTTTCCCCCCCACTGTCATTCCAGAGAAAGTCCCTCATAATTCTCTCAATCGTTTTAGCCACTCTGGAAGGGATTTTG
Organism: Biancaea sappan; assembly: GCA_037074585.1. Classification (NCBI taxonomy): domain Eukaryota; kingdom Viridiplantae; phylum Streptophyta; class Magnoliopsida; order Fabales; family Fabaceae; genus Biancaea; species Biancaea sappan. The sequence goes on along the minus strand of CM073496.1, from coordinate 45,627,366 downwards.
AACAAGGACATAAAGTACAGGGGCACACTAGATAAGGAGGCCTGAATAAGGGTCAATCTGCCTCCTAGAGAGAAGTAAGGGCCTTTCCAACTGTCAAGCTTGCGGGAAATTCTTTGAATAATGGGATCCCAAAAAGATTTGGCTCTAGGATTACCTCCAAGAGGGACACCTAGATAGTTAAGAGGCCAGTTGAGAACCGCGCAACCCGCTTGCTCCGCCATCTGCCAGAGAGAATCATCCTGAATGTTAATGCCAGCTAGGCCACTTTTGCCTAAGTTAACACGGAGACCTGAGACCAGCTCAAAAATCTGAATCAGTGTAAGCACTCTAAGAAAGTTATCCTTATCCTTGGGCAAGAAGAGGATTGTGTCGTCAGCAAACTGCAAATGAGTAACCATACATCCATCTCCCTTTATTGATAGTCCTTTGAGAAGCCCTCTCTCGGACCCCCGCCTCAACATGCAGCTAAAAACGTCGGCCACCAGGGTAAAGAGGAATGGAGATAAGGGATCTCCTTGCCTGATCCCGCGTTGCCCCTTGAACCATTCTTTGGGCTGTCCATTGATAATAACCGAAAAGGCGACAGAGGAAAGACATCCATTCATCCACCGTCTCCATCTATCACCGAAACCCTTGCGACGAAAAATCAAGTCCAAGAAGTCCCAATTGACCATATCATAGGCCTTTTCAAAGTCTAATTTAAATACTAAGCCCTGTTGTTTTCTGCGTTTGACATCATCAACTAGCTCATTAGCTATCAAGCTGGCATCAAGAATTTGACGGTCAGCGATGAAGGCGCTTTGGTTCTCCGATATGGAAAACCCAATAACCATACTCAATCTGTCGGAGAGGACCTTGGCGATGATCTTGTAGACACTAGTAACCAGGCTTATAGGTCTGAAATCCCCCACCTTAATGGATCTGTCTTTTTTGGGAACAAGGGTGATGAAAGTAGAATTCATGCTAGTAGGAATACGGCCAGTATGGAAGAATTCATCAAAAACTTTCATCAAATCGTCCTTCACTATCGACCAGCAGGCTTGGAAGAAAGCCATATTGAAACCGTCAGGCCCAGGAGCTTTATCCTTATCCATCTTGAAAATTGCATTTCTAACTTCTTCCTCCTCAAAGGGTCTTTCTATCCAAGTCCTTTGGGTATCATCGATAGGGATCCAATCCAAACCCTCAATTGTGGGTCGTTCTTGCATGTCCTCCTTGTAGAGTTTCTTGAAGAAACTAGTCGACTCTTCAGAGATCCCCTCATTGTCCTTCACCGTAATACCATCCTCCGTCTCAAGCTCTTTAATGAAGTTCCTTCTCCTCTTTCCATTCACCACCTTGTGAAAGAATCTTGAATTCACATCACCCTCACGAACCCATTTAATTCTGCTCTTTTGGCGCCATTTTATGTCTTCTTTTTTCCTAATGTTATCCAAATCATTCCTGAGAATCACTTTACGCTCAGCGAGATTCTCCTCAAGGCCACCCTCACTCTCTAGTTTGTCAAGAGCATCCAATTCCTTAAGAATGTTAGACTTTTGGATTCTGATGTCTCCAAAGACTTCTTTGTTCCAGGTCTTTAACTTCTCCTTCACGTATTTTAATTTCTTCATAAACTTAAATCCCTCCCATCCTGGATTTGTGTATTCTGACCACCACTTCTCTACGTTGCTAAAAAAAGACCGGTGTAGAAGCCACATATTCTCGAATCTGAAAGGGGTAGGACCCCATTTGACTCTGCTAGTCTCAAGGATAACGGGGAAGTGATCGGACACCAGGCGAGAGCCAACTTCTTGAATGGGGTCAGGAAACGAATCCTCCCATTCGGGAGTGAGCAGGAATCTATCAAGGCGAGAGGAGAAAATCGAGCCCCTGTTAACCGACCAGGTGAATTGAGCATTAGAAAGTGGGAGATCCTTAAGGCCGCAATCCCTGATAAAGGAGTTAAAACCTCTCATGCTAGCATTGATCCTTGATCCTCCAAGCTTTTCATCAGGGGACCTCACCACATTGAAGTCACCGCCAACACACCAATGGGGGTTACAAAAACCATGAATGTAAGATAACTCCTCCCACAATTCGCCCCTCAACCTAGGGTTCGTCGGACCATAAACATTGGTAAACCACCAACACCCTTTGTCCTTAAACTCAAGAAGCACCGAAAGAGAGAAAGCGCCTTGAAGAACATCCCTTCTTGTGGCGACACGAGTATCCCAAATGACTAAAAGACCGCCTGAAGCACCCACGGAAGGTAAGTATTCCCAATCCTTGAATTTGAAATCCCAAATGCTTCTGATAAGAAATCTATCCAAAACCCCTAGTTTAGTTTCCTGAATCATCCCAATATCTGGATCCACCCTCCTGAAAACTTCTTTCACCTTGTGCCTTTTGAGGGAGTTACCAAGGCCGTTCACATTCCAACTCAAAATCCTCATAGAGAACCTGACTTGCCCTTTCCTTTCTTGGACGTGCCATAATTAATTGAAGAAGTCAACCTTTTTAATTCATTATCAAGTTTGTTCTTCTTCCTTTGGTATGTCCTAGGGGAAACTGACAACTTGACCTCCTTTCCAGATTTATCTCTCAACATAAAGTTAAGAGACTCCAACAAGGCTTGTGGATCTTGGCTGGCCCTCTCGTCTCCTAGATGTCGAAGATGTATGACTTTTTCCTTTAGATCTATATCCTCCCTACAGGCAGAAGATTGTTTGGCGGGATCGGGAGAATGGGAGGACCCTGCTTGGAATTTGTCGCTACTCATGCAAGTCCAGGTCAAAGGCAAATCACAAGGTCCCTTAAAAGCTCCATCATCCTTATTTTGCACAAAGAGCCGGTGGACATCTTCCAGAGTATCATCGATCTCCCCAATGGAAACATCTTTATCATCAATTTGTTCCTCAATTTGCTGTATAAGAAGACCATCTTCGCTATCGAAATCGGATAGGGATAAATCATCTTCAGAGAGCAACTCCTCCTCCCTTATAGCCTCTGTCGTTGGCGCGCTTTCGGGATCGACAGACTTCCTCAACGACGATACCGAGCTCCTCACCGTCGCCCCTTGCTTGAACGGATGAGGGGAATCACGGGGGAGCAGTTGCCGGCCATTCAGATTCTCCGGCGGGGTCTCCGGTACCCCATAGTCTCTGTCAACTGGTTCTGTGCATGTCCGATCGATGTCCGCCTCCTGAAACGCTGTCGAGGAGGGGGTCGAAGGGATCGGGTCGCATTGCTTCTCTGGGGCCCGATAGCAAGGTGCTTTGATCGGATCAGCCCTCTCGGTCCTCTCCACTTCTACTGGACCCGAGATTTGGGCCTTTTTGGCTCTCCAAAATAGGACCCTGTTGGAAGAGGCAGACCCATTGGATTTGGATGCATAGACTGGTGTCTTGTCCAATGGAAGTTTAGACCCAGAGGAGTCAGGATTTGGCTCCCTTCGAGAACAACCTTCTACTCCAACCTGATTTCTCACCAAGGCCCAGTGGACCTTCCTAATCCCCTTTGGATTCACCAATATCCTGAGGGTCCTCGAGAAAGCTGGACCACAGCCTTTCTTATCATAGTCGTCTGATTTGGAAATAACTGCCACGCCTTCAGCACAATATTTTCCTCTTCTGTGATTGTCATGTTTACCGCGATCGCCAAAGTCAGAAGGGCCTTTCATAACCTTTTTGCCCTTTACAACCTCTGCATATGATCTGTTATCTGTTACATGAGAGCAAAATTTCAAAATACTACCTTTCTTCTCTTGCTTCAATTTTTTGGCTCCTTCAGAAAGGACGAGGAAATTCAGCGCATGGTTGAAGAAGCTCCAGCCTCTTCCTCCCTTTCCTTTGGGGATAATAAGGGTAGTTCTCTTACCTCCTGGAAAAATTTTTTTAATAATCAGAAACTCACCCTTATGATTCTTCCCAAATTCTACTACGAAGATGATTCCGTTTTCTCTGCAGCTTCTACTTTCAAAACCCTTCCAAAGGGCTGGTTCTAGGGAGTGGGTGATAGAAATTAACCACCTAGCAGTTTTCTGCCCCATAGAGATAGAAAACAAGAAATCTCTCCCTTTTTCAGTGATAACAACTATTGGAGCAGTTCCGATATGTTTCTTCACCAAGTCAAAGGTTTTGGCCTCAATTGCAAACCTTTGAATCATCATAGTGACAATAAACAAAATAAAGCAGGAAGACAGTGGGGTAGAAAAGAGGACAATCCTCACAGCTCAGACCATCTCACTTTCAATGGTTTTTTTTTTTTTTTTTTTTTTTTTGGGGTTCACTGGTTGAGGGATCGAGCTTCGTCCTCTAGTCCGAGGAAGGGGTCAGATTTTGGGGTAGTCGCCGATGTCTGGATCACCTCTTCAAGAGAGAACGTCATGCGAGTAATGATCAGAAGCTTCAGATTGGAAGCGAGTCCTCCCCAAATGTCCTTCTCCGGTTTGTAGTACCACAACGAGGATTGCAGCTTGGTATCTCACCTCTCGCAGTCTCGTCAGCCGCTGATCGCACACCGTCGCACTCTTCGCAGCGTCGCAGCGACACTTACAATCTTCATTACTAAGTTTGACGCTCGCTAGGTCTAGTCTAGAGCATTCGTTGAGAACACGTGGAATATCCCAAGAAAATTCCTTTTCATAATCGGAGTGAGCGAAAACGGATTTCGTCGTCGACAACAAGCACTGTCCCTGATTGCGAGAGGAGGAGCAGATCGGCGAATGAAGAGGAGAAGAGAAGGGCTGATTTGCGAAAAACCTAAAAGCAACGGCGATAGAGGAGAGTGACTGAAACAGAACGACAGCGAGCACGATCAAAGACGATGACGACGGCAGTGAGCACGAGGGCGATGACGGATGAAGACGGCCGGGAGCACAAGCACGAGCACGATGACGGCCGGGAGCTGCAGGTGTAAAAAAACCGATCTTAATGTAATTAAAATATTAATAACAATTCCTCCTAAAGAATAGCACTGTTAATCATAATGATTCCTCCTCTTGCATATCAAGATTTGCCCCACATATTGCCTTCTTCCTTCTAGAATAATGATAATGAATTGTTGGTCTTGTATCATCTGTTTTGGTGTGCAAATAGATCTTTTTTCTGAAGTGATGTGATTTCCGGAGGGAAAACACTTAATCGATTTTCTGGATAGGTTGAAAGAAACAAACAAAGAAAACCAAATCACTCAATTGATAAGCCAAAGGGCGCCACAACTAAGAGAATTGGGTTGATCTCGCCACACTCAAGAAAGAAGAACGTGAGTGATAAGAAATCTAGCTGCTCTCGCCACTAACCTAAGTTAGATAAGAGAAAGAACTCAAGAATCCTCTTGAAAGCAAAATGCCAATATCTCATATATGATTCAAGGATGGTTTACAACAAATGGCAAGGACCCTTTTTATAGAGGGTCTCCAAAACAAAAAGACAAAAGACTCCAACTAATGCATTAAATGCATCAACTAAAAGTCAAGTAGTGTAGGCTAAATGTCAAAGATAATAAATGCATAGGTAGCTAAATGTCAAAGACAATAAATGCATAGGTAGCTAAATGTCAAAGACAATAAATGCATAGGTAATAGACTACAACTATATTCAACAAATGCAACTATCCCACATGCAATCTTTTTCACACTTCTTCCACTTTCAATAATGTGGTTAAGCCCAATCCAAGCCCTTTAGCCCTTGAACGAGTTAGAGGCCTAATTGAAGTGTTCTCCCTTTCTTGGGCTGCAATTAGTTCAAGCTCTTTAACCCTTGAACGAGTTAGAGGCCCAATCGAAGTGTTATCCCTTTCTTGGGCTGCAATAGGGTTATCCTTGATTACATCATCCTCCCCTGGTTGAAATGGATTTGTCCTCAAATCCAAGTCCTTTTTATCTTCTAAGTACGGGGAAAGATCCCTCACATTGAAAGTAGTAGAAACAGCATAGTCTTCAGGCAAATCAATTTTGTATGCATTATCATTTACCTTGTCTATGATACGAAAAGGACCATTTGCCCTTGGCATTAATTTGGACTTCCTTTGGTTTGGAAATCTTTCTTTTCGAAGATGAACCCACAATAAATCTCCAGGACTGAATTGAACAAATTTTCTTCTCTTGTTGGCAGTCTTCTCATAGATGAAGTTCTTCTTCTCAATTTGCTGTTTAATGTTTTCATGTAACTTCTTTATCACGTCAGCTTTCATTTTTCCATCTATGCATTCTCGAGCTTCAAGTGGTAATGGTGCTAAATCAAGTGGGCTCAATGGATTAAATCCATAAACTACTTCAAAAGGAGAGTGTTTAGTAGTACCATGTACACTTCTATTGTAAGCAAATTCAGCATAGGCCAAGCATTCATCCCAACTTTTCAAGTTTTTTCCAATGATAGTTCTTAGCAAATTAGAAAGCGTTCGGTTCACCACTTCAGTTTGCCCATCAGTTTGTGGGTGACAGGCAGTACTAAAGAGCAATTTTGTTCCCAACTTCCTCCATAAAGTCTTCCAAAAGTAGCTAAGAAATTTGGCATCACGATCTGACACGATACTCTTTGGAATGCCATGAAGTCTCACAATTTCTTTGAAAAATAAATTGGCAATGTGCACAGCATCATCGGTCTTATGACATGGAATAAAATGAGATATTTTTGAAAAACGATCAACAACAACCATGACTGAATCTTTACCTCTTTGTGTCCTTGGTAAGCCTAACACGAAATCCATGCTAACATCAGTCCAAGGTTGATCTGGAACAGGTAGAGGTGTATAAAGTCCATGGGCTGCTTCCTTACTCTTGGCTTTTTTGCAAATAATACACCTTTCAATCACATAATGCACATCTCTAATCATGTTAGGCCAATAAAAATGCTCTTTCAGCATCTCCAATGTCTTGGTTTCACCAAAATGCCCAGCCAATCCTCCTCCGTGAGCTTCTCGTGTAAGTAATTCCCTTATAAAACAATTTGGAATTACAAGCCTCCCCAAGCGAAATAAAAAACCTTCAGATCTATAAAATCCCTTATATGCTATTTTCTCACAAGCGAGATAAATTTCAGCAAGTGTCGAATCTTCCATGTAATGGTCTTTAATATATTCAAATCCCAACAATTTAGCATTCATCATGGAAATTAAGGCATATCTCCTTGATAAGGCATCTGCAACAATGTTGGTTTCTCCCTTCTTATACTTCAACACATAGGGAAAAGCTTCAAGAAATTCCACCCATTTTGCATGTCTTCTATTCAGCTTCCTCTGACTTTTCAAGTGTTTGAGTGATTCATGGTCTGTGTGAATTACAAATTCTTTTGGTAACAAGTAGTGCTGTCATGTCTCAAGAGCTCTAATTAAAGAGTAGAACTCCTTATCATAAGTAGAGTAGTTAAGACTGGCTCCACTCAACTTCTCACTAAAATAAGCTATTGGACGCCTTTCTTGAAGAAGTACAGTTCCAATTCCCACTCCACTAGCATCACATTCAATCTCAAAAGTCTTAGAAAAATTAGGCAAAGCCAATATGGATGCATTGCACAATTTTTCTTTGACAAGTTCAAAACTTCGTTGAGCTGCATCACTCCATTTGAACTCCTTTCCTCCCTTAATACATTCAGTTATGGGTGCTAAAATGGTGCTGAAATCCCTTACAAATCTTCTATAGAAAGAGGCAAGCCCGTGAAAACTTCTTATTTCAGATATGGTTCTTGGAACGGGCCATTCTTTGATAGCTTTCACCTTTTCTTCATCAACTCCTACTCCTTGCTGAGATACTACAAAGCCAAGAAAAATCACATGGTCTTGACAAAAGTAGCATTTTTTCAGATTAGCATAGAGTTTCTCCTTTCGCAATACTTCCAAGACTTCCTTCAAATGTTGCACATGCTCCTCATAACTTTGACTGTAGATCAAAATATCATCGAAATATACCACAACAAATTTTCCAATGAAAGATCTAAGCATATGATTCATCAATTGCATAAATGTGCTAGGGGCATTAGATAGCCCAAATGGCATTACCATCCATTCGTAAAATCCATGCTTTGTCTTGAAGGCTGTCTTCCACTCGTCTCCTTCTTTCATTCGGATTTGGTGATAGCCGCTCTTCAAGTTAATTTTTGAAAACACCTTGGAACCATTCAGCTCATCCAACATGTCATCCAATCTTGGAATTGGATAGCGATATTTGATGGTAATCTTATTTATAGCACGACTGTCCACACACATTCTCATAGAGCCATCTTTTTTAGGAACTAATAATGTAGGCACAGAACAAGGGCTCATGGATTCCCTTACATAACCTTTTTCAATCAACTCATCAACTTGCCTTTTTAGCTCCTTAGCCTCCTCTGGATTCATTCTGTATGCTGGCTTATTTGGTAAGGCAGCACCGGGCACCAAATCAATTTGATGATCAATTCCTCTTAAGGGTGGCAATCCCTTAGGTAGCTCATTCGGAAAGACATCTGCAAATTCTTCTATCAACTCCCTCACAAGCTTAGGAAGCTTTTCTGCAAGTTCTGGATTTAGCTCCTTGAGAATTAGCAATAATACAAAGTTTTCCCTTTTTATTGCCTTCTTTAACTCATTCTTAGAAGCAAAACAACTAGGCTTCTTCTCCTCGATTACATCCTCCTTCGGCTGTACTTGTATTGGCTTTAAGGGTGCCAACACAATCTTCTTTCCATTCTTCTCAAAAGCGTAGGTGTTTTTGAAGTCATCATGTAGTGCTCTTCTATCAAATTGACACGGCCTCCCAAGTAGAAGATGACTAGCATCCATAGGGACTATGTCACACAACACCTCATCTTTGTAATTCTTCCCTATAGAAAAAGGTACCTTTACTTGTTTAGTGACCTTCATCTTGCCATGATTATTCAACCATTGCAGCTTGTATGGACGGGGATGATTGATGATAGGTAGCTTCAATTTGCCAACCAAGGTGGTTGAAGCAACGTTAGTGCAGCTCCCACTATCAATTATCACGTTACAAACTTTGCCTCCGATAGTGCACCTTGTTTGAAAAATATTATCCCTATGTTCTTCTTCTACCTTGGCTTGGATATTCAAGGCACGTCTAATAACCAAGGCAGCACCTTCATCAGCATACTCAACAACTTCTTCTTCGTCAGAATATTCTTCCTCTTCACATTCCTCCACAATATCTTCATCTTCACTCTCTATTTTCCCTTGTTTCTCCTTCAAGATCATTACTCTTCTATTAGGACATTCGGATGCTATATGGCCATGACCTAAGCACTTGAAGCACTTAATGTCTCGGCTTCTTTTAGAGGGTTGGTTGTCTTCTCTCTTCTCCTTCCCCTTAGAACTTTCAGTTTTGTTTGGCTCCTTCTTCCATATCTCCTTATTACTTCCTTTGGTAGTGTTTGAGGTTTGGGAAAGTGTTTGGAAAGGTTTACTCCCCAATAGTTTAGATACTCCATTGTTTCTTCCATAAACTCTCTTTTTTTGTCTCTCCACCTTAATTGCCAATTTAATAACATCTTCTAAGAAGACATAATTCTGCAACTCTACTAAGTCAGCAACTTCTTTGTTCAAACCACCAAGAAATCGAGCTATGGTTTGCTCTTGAGGTTCATTCAGCTTGCACCGAATCATCAAAGTTTCAAATTCTTTGACATAATCTTCAACACACATACCTCCTTGCCTCAAGCTTTGAAGCTTAAAATAAAGCTCTTGCTTGTAGTAATCAGGTACAAAAAGCCTCTGCATGAGCCTTTTCATCAATCTCCAATTTCGAACTTCCTCCTCTCCATCTCTTCTTCGTTGATTCTTCAAATTTTCCCACCATAGATTCGCATAATCAGTGAATTCAAGGCTGCAAGACGACATTTGGTAGCTTCTGAATATTCTTGATATTCAAAAATCTTCTCTACTCGTTGCACCCACTCCAAGTATTCTTCAGGAGAACTTGTTCCCTTAAATGGAGAAATCTTCATTTTGATGTTGGCATCACGTTCTCTCTGCTGCCTTCTTTGCCTAGGTTGTTCACCTTCTTCAGCTTCATATTCTTCTCCATGGTGTTCAACATAAGCTCCTCTTCTTGGTTGTTGTTGTTGTAGCTCCATAAATCTAGCCATTTGAGTGGTTAGTTGAGCTATTTGTTCCATCATTTCTTCTTGACCTCTTTGTAGGCCAACAATTTGAGCTTGTTGTAGGCTAAGCCCAAAAGGAACTTCAGAACTATTTTCTCCTGTCATAGTGATTTGTAATTTGTTGGTTTGAGTTTGGTGAATGGTTGGTTCACTCTCTAAGTGTTTACACTCGGATTAACAATGAACAGTAACGTTGAACAATGAACAGTAACGATGAATTTTTTTTTAATAAAAAAGATGTAATAAAATAGAACAACACAAGAATAAAAATAAAGATAAAAGATGAACAGACCAGAAAATTAGCCTTTCATGTAGGTGGCAGATTACAAAATAAGAAAAACTAAGCCTTCCATATAGGTGGCAGAATACAAATAAGAAAAACTAAGCCTTCCATGTAGGTGGCAAAACACAGAATAAAATGCAATAAAATTAAGCTTTCCACGAAGGGGCAAAATACAAAACAAATAATAGAACCTGAATTGAAGTTCCGGAGGGAAAACACTTAATCGATTTTCTGGATAGGTTGAAAGAAACAAACAAAGAAAACCAAATCACTCAATTGATAAGCCAAAGGGCGCCACAACTAAGAGAATTGGGTTGATCTCGCCACACTCAAGAAAGAAGAACGTGAGTGATAAGAAATCTAGCTGCTCTCGCCACTAACCTAAGTTAGATAAGAGAAAGAACTCAAGAATCCTCTTGAAAGCAAAATGCCAATATCTCATATATGATTCAAGGATGGTTTACAATAAATGGCAAGGACCCTTTTTATAGAGGGTCTCCAAAACAAAAAGACAAAAGACTCCAACTAATGCATTAAATGCATCAACTAAAAGTCAAGTAGTGTAGGCTAAATGTCAAAGATAATAAATGCATAGGTAGCTAAATGTCAAAGACAATAAATGCATAGGTAATAGACTACAACTATATTCAACAAATGCAACTATCCCACATGCAATCTTTTTCACACTTCTTCCACTTTCAATAATGTGGTTAAGCCCAATCCAAGCCCTTTAGCCTTTGAACGAGTTAGAGGCCCAATTGAAGTGTTCTCCCTTTCTTGGGCTGCAATTAGTCCAAGCTCTTTAACCCTTGAACGAGTTAGAGGCCCAATCGAAGTGTTTTCCCTTTCTTGGGCTGTAATGGGGTTATCCTTGATTACATCATGAAGCCTTTTTGGTCTCTGCATTTTTAAGTGAGACTTAGGAATAAAAATATAGAATGTATTTTTTAAGTGCAATTTCATTATGTGCTAATGTTGTCAGTTCCCTGACCAGTATGATTTGTCAAGTTCTGAAATAGGAGGAAGTTCAATGACTAATCACTTATGATGAGAACAAAGAACATCATAGATTATATTGAATATCTCTGGTTTGGTTGGTTATTCTTGTTGTTATTTAACTTATTTTAAGGAAAATATTGGTTTAAGAATTCCAGTTCTAAATATTATTCACATTTCACTTGTTTTGGATGTTCTAGTGAAATAGAACATACCCTGATGTTACTTCCTTTCCTTGTCTCTGGGGGCTGGGGTTTTTTGTGGGGCGGGCCCCGGGGGGGGGGGGGTTGGTGTTCTTCATCTAATCAAACTGGAAAATCCTTTGTAGTTTATATGTGAATTATCAATTCTCTATGCTTAGTGGGCGACAGTTTTTCATTCGAATTGTGTATATGCCATATTAATGACTTTGCACTCAAGTATAACAGTATTATATATAACTGAACTTTTATTTTAATGCAGTGCTCCTTTCATTTTATATCACAAACTCAGTAGTGGAAAATCATCTGACACGGATGAAACAGTGGTTATTATGTCTGGACTGATTGAAGGACTTCCTGACGCTGTTGCAATTAGGTGCCTTGCACGAGTCCCCTTCTACCTTTATCCAAAGTTAGAGCTTGTCTCTCGTTCTTGGCAAGAAGCCATTCATGGCCCTGAGCTATATAAAGCTCGACAGGAGGTTGGTTCATCTGAGGATCTGCTGTGTGTCTGTGCTTTTGATCCAGAGAACTTATGGCAGCTGTATGACCCTCTACGTGATCTCTGGATTACACTTCCTGTTCTTCCCTCAACTATCAGGCAACTTTCCCACTTTGGTGTTGTCTCCACAGCTGGAAAGCTATTTGTGATTGGTGGTGGAAGTGACGCAGTTGATCCATTGACAGGTGACCAAGATGGTAGTTTTGCAACAAACGAAGTCTGGTCATATGACCCAGTAGTACGGCAGTGGGCCCAACGGGCATCAATGCGTGTCCCCCGGTCTATGTTTGCATGCTGTGTATTGAATGGGAAGATTGTTGTGGCAGGGGGCTTCACCAGCTGTAGAAAATCCATATCTCAAGCAGAAATGTATGACCCTGAGAAGGATATATGGATTCCAATGCCTGATCTTCATCGCACCCATAATTCAGCCTGCTCTGGAGTAGTGATTGATGGAAAGTTGCATGTATTGCACAAGGGGTTGCCAACAGTTCAAGTTTTGGACAGTGCAGGGCATGGGTGGACTGTTGAGGAATGTGGCTGGCATCAAGGTCCAATGGCAGTTGTTCGGGGTGCTCTCTATGTGATGAGCCATGGTATTATTATTAAGCAGGACAAAGAAGTGAGAAAGATGGTATGCTCCGCATCGGAGTTTCGAAGGAGAATCGGGTGTGCAATGTTTGGGCTAGGCGATGACATATATTTGATCGGAGGCTTTATTGGTCCTGATAGGTGGAATTGGGACATTAAGCCATTATCCGATGTTGATGTTCTCACGCTTGGGAATGAGAGACCAACTTGGCGGCAGGCAGCTCAGATGACACGGTGTCGTGGTACCATCCTTGGGTGTACGCTGCTGAAAATTTAGACCTTCACTTTTTGGGCTTATGTGTAATTTTGCTCCGGTCAGGGGATTTGGATCCCTTGAACTGGAGGCAGAATCAGATGTGTAATGGCTTCCTTGTTTTGTAGGTAAGCCATAATCTTTGTCCTTGCTTTGTGTTGATTCTAATTTTATGCCGTTATGAGATGAGGCACTGTTGGAATCAAAACATTGAAGGTCACGGTACCAGTAAAGCATTTTATGACTAGTTTTACCTTTTTTTTATGCCTAGATGGTTCATTCTCAAGCTCCCACATTCTCTCTTTCTCTCGCTGTCTTTCATTTTTTTTTTCACCCCCTTGTCTGAGGTAGAAATTTTGTTTATTATGTTCGAAAATTTTCATGGGGTCTAATATTTGGCAATATGACTATTGAATTAGCTATGGGATTCCGGATTCGTTATACATTTTTCATCTTTTAAATTAAAGAAGTGCACCCGTTTCTTTTCCTTTTTTATTTTTTATTTGGTTTGTTTGACGGATAACTGCCTCCATAGTTGAACAGAGATCAACTTCGACAGCTCAGATAGATGTTGGTCAAATTTCATACATTTGGCAATATGGCAATCGAATTAGCTGTGGCATGACTAACACAAGTTGTCATCGTTTAAATCTAAAAATTGCCCTAGTATTTGATGGCTTGGATCGCGCATTACTTTGCAATATTGAGGTTTTGTTTGTGCAAATAGTTTAACTAAGTGTTTATACAATAAGTACTTATATATAAGTTATTTTTACAGTTAAAGAATTTATAAAAGTAAATTTTACATAAATTATTTTTAACTTATTTTTATAAACTATTCTAGAGAGCTTATGAAAATAAATTGAAAACAGTTTATGAGTATGTCATAAATTATTTTTATAAGCTTTCTTAAATATATACACAAATATTTATATCATAAGATAAATTAGATAAATTCAAAATAAGTCTTTTTAAAGAAGGCAAGTCTTTGTATATTAATAGTCAAGGTTCACATCCTCTCTCTCTTTCTCTCTCTCTCTCTCCAAACTTGGGAAGGCCTTCGACAGAGAGGGTGCCTTCCAAAGGTTTGTTGTTTTCAATTGTTTCTCAATTTTTTCTTTGTTGAGATAGAAGTTGATCATGAAGTAAGAAAATGCGTAAAAAAATCCCTTGCGATGATGCGTAAGGGGGTTAAGTGCTACTACGCGATGGTGCGGACTGCGAAGGAGGTTGTTAAGCAATTACGTAGCATTGGAAAGTCCCATGTTTTGGAGGCCCAACTTTATTGTAACTTTGTAAGAGGACGGAATCTTTGTTTCTTGGCTGATCTGAAATTTTATCTTTAAAGATACTTAAATCTTTTTCAGCGTAAGAAAAAGCGAAACTGGAATTTGGTAAAGAATTTTTTCGATAAAAGTCAGTTGAATTGTACATATTAGACGTTATTTTTTTTAAGTAATATGACTTTATTTTTATTTCATAATTTACATAAAATTTGGTGTTAAAATTAATATTTCGTAGACTTAAATATTTTTATTTATTTAATACTATTGATCTATAGTTAGATCAATGTAAGGTTCAAATCAATATGTTAATATATTCAATATTTTTTTAAAAAAATTTTAAATTATTCTCTAACTTCTTATAATTTCACTTAATTTTAATTTAGTTCTCGTAATTTAAAATTTTTTAATTCAATCTTAATAGTTTATATATATATATATACACACATATTTAATTTAATTTAATTTTTATTATTAAATTTTAATTAGTGTTTTATTAAATTTTGTTGTTATGATGTATACGACATGTTATATAATTTATGTTGAATAATTTTAGTCAATTAGCTTAAAGCATGTAAATTTTGAATGCTTCTCCAAAGTAACATATAATTGATCATGTTATCAAATTTAACATAACAATAATAAAAGTTTAATCATAAGGACTAACTATAGTTTTTTCAAAATTATAAGGACCTATATGTAAATTTTTTAACTATAAAGACTTAATTTGAAAATTGAACAGAACAATATCGACTGAAAAAGTAGTTTAGCCCTTTTAGAAATAATTAAATAAGGTTTTTTAAGTAAAAAAAATTAAATTAAAATTATTTAAAAATTTTGGAAAATAAATATATCTTAAAGAAGACCTCAAGTTTTTTGGTGAATAAATAAAACGACTCAAAAGAAAAGCTGCAAGCGACTTTGGTGAAACAAACGATTTTGTAAATTGTAGAGCGTATAGATTTGAAAAAACTGGACGTGAAGTCGTGAACCGCCAAAGCAAAACCCTAAGACGGAGGTGCGTTGGTGGTTGAGTTGAGTAGAGCATGGAAGAGGGGGATGCGAACAAAGATGTTGAAGTGGCTCCGGCATTGATTGCGGTTCACCCGGACCAAAGATCCGTCGCCGTCGCCGTTGGACCGGACCTCCGTGTCTTCGATCTCCAGTGAGTTGCATACACGTTTCATTCGGATTTATCAGTTCATTTTACGCTTTATAATTTATTGATATTGAAGGAAATAGAGCAGTCATATTCAACTTCAAAAAATTGAGTTTACTGGAGTTCTCGGGTCAAACTTCTTTCTCGTATGTTCAGTAGAGTTGTTGAGAATACTGTTCGCATCTTTTGTCTTGGATATCTCACAATGGACATTCAATGGTATTCGGAAACAGCGTAAAATTGAAGCTCGTTGAGTTCGTAAATACAGACTAAAACGTTCAATACTAGAGAATTAGAGGTTTATGAAATTCAAATTTTGAGTTGGCAAACGATGATATGAAGAAACTGAATAAAAATAATTTTATAATCTTTTTTTCCTTGGGGATAAGAATGCTGATTTGGGTGGTCATTAAACTTGCCTATCCAGTGCCCGTGCTGCAGCTTCTCTAGTCGATGACTCTGGAGGGCCAGTTCATACTGATTCTATTAGAGCTATGCGGTTTGGTGCAAAAGCGCAGCTCCTTGTATCTGCTGGTGATGATAAAATTGTCAAGATATGGTCAACAGAATTTTGGCGGTGCTTCTGTACTGTGTAAGTCCTCTGTCATGATTTCTCACTGGGTTATTAGATGCGTGGGGATCCTCTGCTTGGGGTAAATACAAGTGCTTGGGGCAATAGCAACGTTTTTACTGTTGCTAAAAAACTAAACATACATAATTCCAAGCAGACAATCTGAACCCGTTATTAGACAGAAAATGCTGAACATGGTTATCCTGAATTAAGCTCAATTCTAGTCTGTCTGGCGTGGATGTAGAAGGGAGAAAATTATATTCCTGTCTTGTTTTGGCCAGTGCACAAGGCATCATATTTTTACAGACTGACGTATTTGTGTCATCCAATTTGTGTGAAATGCATTCCCTTCTTTCCTTCTAGTGATCATTTTGTCAATGACACAATTGAAATAGGTCCTCAGAAAAGAGAGTCGGTGCAGTTGCAATAAGCACTGATGGTTCTTATGTATGTTTTGCTGACAAATTCGGGGTTGTCTGGGTTGTGGATCTGACTGGATATGATGGCAAACAACCATTAGTTGATAAAAAAGCAACACCACTTCTTTCTCACTATTGTAGTATCATCACTAGATTGGTGAGTTTTATTATTATATTAATTAATTCATTTTCATTTCTACGATGAATTTATCGGTGTCTTGTTAAGTTTTTTTTTTTTTTAATTTGACCAGAATGGTTATTTAATATTTTTATTGTTTGACACTTGCGCTCGTAAATTTTAAGCTTGGGGTTCTGACTTCTCATTTCTCACTTCTAGTGAATTTTCCGCTATCTCTTATACAAGTTCGTACTGCAGAAATATAATTATTTGGTTTATCTTATGTGCCCATTTATCTTTTTTTTTTTTGTCTTTATGTTATTTTCTTAGTGATAATTTCATGCTATCTTACTTTAAATACATGTCTTCTGCAGGAATTTTCACCAGATGGTCGGTTTGTTGTTAGTGCTGATCGAGATTTTAAAATCCGAGTAAGCTAAAATTTGTGCCCACTGAATGACAGTTATCTATTTTGGTTCAGTGCCTAGCCTTGATATTTATTTTGATATCACCAGGTTACTGTTTTCCCTCAAAGGCCCTTAAATGGAGCTCATGAGATACAAAGTTTCTGTCTTGGCCATACAGAGTGAGAATAACTTCTATTAACCACGTACTTTCTACTCTAGTTGATTTCTTGATGATGAGGATAACAATTTTCGTGATTGCTACTTAGTAATACTAAGTATTGCTTCTCTACTTTTGAGTATGATTTATTTCAGATGATCAACATGTTTTTTTCCCTCTCTAAAAAAACTACTCAATTCTATCCAAAAAAAAACAGTACTCAAGATACCGGAAGCTGAATGTTCCCCCTTATTTTATATTCTATCTCAATAGATGAGTTCAGCCGTTATTTTCTTACTCGGCGTAATTTGTTGTCTGGCTTCTAGATAGTCATGTGCATGTGTTGTAGGTTTGTCTCTTGCCTTGCCTTTGTTCATGCTCAGGATTGCCTGCAAGACCTTCTTATATCAGGAAGTGGTGATTCAACAGTGAGTAAACCAAACAACTCTGCATGATTCAAAAGTGCCTTTTATGTTCATTGTAATTCTCTTTCGGCATAAAAGTGACATGGCCTATTATCTGCAGGTTCGATTGTGGGATATTTCCTCTGGAAGACCCCTAGATACCTGTGAGGTTGCAAGGAAGGTACTTCTAAAGATCCCAGAGGGTCCGATAATTCTATGATTTGGTTAATTCACTTATACATAAATGCTTTTGATTTTTTAAATAATGTTACTTGAGTAGTCAATAGTTGAAGCTAGGGTAGAAGCATTGTTCACTTTTATCTGACCGCTTTGTAGCTGAGTATAGTTGCTATTGTAGTGCCTATTAACAATTTGTTCCCCAACATTTGGGGCCAAACAATTGTGGTTGGACATTTCAATTTGAACAGTTTTTAGGGAAAAAAAAATCTCTTGAAACCCTCGTGGATGATGAGTTGGCTTGTTGACTCAGCCAAAGTGGCCCCATACTGGTTGCTTGAGGTGGCACCACGATTGCTGAGTCAACAAGCCATCTCTTCATCCAAGCAGAATGAGTTTAACATAGTTTTTGTTTTTTGACTCATTGCTAATAGTTAATGACATGGATTAAATTTGTTCAAATTTAAAGTTGAGGGACTAAAATCATTTAGCTTTGAAATGTTGGGGATTAAGTGGTGTCAAAAGGCCAGTGTGTTAACTAATAAAATTTGGTAGTTGTTGAATGATTTCATTAAGGCACTGGTTCTTATCTCTTGTTGTTACTCTTGATTTTTACTTTATTTGTCTTCTGCTACCTGAAGGCAGGACTTCTAGAGTCTAATGGTGAAGCACAGGGGAATGACCATGCTGTTACCGATTTATGCACCACCCTAGATGGTTTGCTTGTCACTGTGGCCATTCAGAGGCAAGTCGTTTCATCTCTTGCACTCTTTTGTATCTCTCTTTAGAAGATTTTTGTGTTGGTTTTCTGAATAGAAGTTATTTGACACTTGTAGCTTGCAAGGAATAGTATTGTTGAGCTGCAATCGTTCTGCACAAACACTCTCTGTTGCCAAGGTAGACTTGGATGTTACCATTGCCTTGCATTGATACTCTGTCTCATTTAGCTTACCTTCTTTGCCTTTCTTGAGTTCTGTTCCATCTGTCAGCATTATGAAATGTGATAAAAGCAAAGTAAATGGAAAATCCATAGGGATGAGCATAATTATGGAAAGGCATGTATGTAAGTGATCTGCAGGTAGTTTCTTTTGCAGGAGATGCCTTTGTCCCTATTGGCCTGGGATACAGCCCCTCTGCGGGGAAATTGTGGATGGTAACGGGCGTTTCCAGTTTACCTGGTTCTGGTTACCAATCTTTAGCTCGTATCCGAGTATTTTCTGGTGTTGATGTTGAGCAAGAGCCAGCTGTTCTGGAGGATGATAAGATACCTGGGGGAGAGAAGCTACTGGAAGCGTTGCAGGGAACTGTGGCTGTTGATGAAAACGTCTTCTTAGCAGCTGCCGATGCTGCCAACACAGTAATGTGCAACCTTCTAATAAAAAAGCAATATCCTGCCGAGAGTAGAGACTGTAAGAAGAGAACCCGAAACGATAAAAAATTCAAGCAGTAACGGTGTCAACCTCTTCCCCCCCCCCCCCCCCCCCTATTTCGTTTGGCTCTGTGGTTCAATATAGTAATTTACTCTCTTTTCAATTATCTGGAATATTAATTGGACCGCCTCAAGTGTGACCTAGGATTTTAATTTATTGAATTATTATTATAGCTACGATTCATGGAATTTTGACTAGTGCAATAATTAGTCATTACATTGCATCTGATCCCTTCTAATTGATGGCATCATTTTAGAGCCAACCTTGTTTGCTTTCTGACAAATATTCAGTATAGACTGGGAATTATGCCCCTTGTAATATCAGGTGCCCAAATTTTGTGAATAGAGGCAGTGGTTTTGGAGTCTCAGGCTATATAGAATTTTATCACTGAAGTGGTGGTTCATTGTTGTTGATGACAACTCGATCGTGATTCGTGAGCATGGGATGCATCTACTGCAGATTAAAAAAAAAATGTTATTCTCTTCTGAAAATAGAAGTTGGCAAAAGAGACAAAAGTGATAGACGTCAGTGGCGTATAAGGCGTGTTAACCTTGGAGTTAGGTGAGTTGTTAGTATCCAAGACGTATATGTAAGAGTATGGAGCTGGTCTTTTGATCCCAATTGTTCACCATCCCGTAGTAATGATATTTTACCACGGTGCCTAGAGCTAGAGGACAAGAGGACCACGTAACCACGGCCAGTTAGATATTATCGCTCTGTTGGATCTGAAAGAGATGTTTATAATGCTCATGTTCTTTTGATTAAAAACTCATCTAATATCTCACCCAAAAAAAAAAAAGAGTCATCTAATAATTAATTCTCTCTCTTCTAAACATCATCAATGTAATGAGAGGCCAGGCGACTTGATCATTACCTGATGCTTATAAAAGAAAATAATTTGTTATTAGTTTGTAAAATTACTCAAAATTATATGGATAGCATTACCATAGCAAAGGTTACACACACACACACACAATGTTATTTCTTTTACAGCATCTAAAATTGAAACAAAATTGGCCCACTACATATTGGTTTTCTCTTGCATAATTAGAAGTCGTGTCCAAGATATGATAAAGCTTAGCCCATGTTATCCAATAATTTGTAGAGTAGACCGAGTGTTTCAATAGGCAATTTCCACACTGCTCTTACTCCATAATGTGTTTCCACATTTTAGAACATTTTCAAAGGAAACAGATGATATTACAGAGCACAATGTCCTTTGTGTTAATAACCAAAATCACATAAATAGCACTCGAATCCAAATCATGCTAAGATCATGTCTGGAATCGCCATAAATGAATAATTCTAATAGTCAGGTGGGGTAAAAATACCTTAACCTCTCTTATTTGATCAGACCACCTCTACCTTCTCAATTGTCTGGATTCCTCACTAATATCAAACCTGAACAAAACCTCTTCCTACAAAAAAAAAAAACATTGGGTTCAATATGTAGCATTTTGATATTTTCTGTTTAACCAGTATTTATTTAAATAATTTTAATTCAAAAGCGCAGACTTTTTTTATATTAAATATAGAATATGATTTTTTTTTTTGGGTAAAAAAATAAAGAATATGATAGATGGAGTTAGTTATTTGTTTACTTTTTGGCTGGAGAAGCAACAAAATCAATACGTTCCAGTATGGTATAGGGCCCAATTAGAGAAGGAGCGGGGTCCAGAGGATAAAGTGAAAGGGAGAGGGGCCCATATCATGTAGGGCCCACATAGGAGCTCAAAACTCAAAAGAACGTTGTGAGGGGCATGGGGGTAAGAAGTGGGTCCCATCCGCAGCATAGCACAGTGTAGGGAGGGACAGTCCCACCTTGGTGTCCCTCGCCTTCACATGGAGCCCACCCATCTTGCAAAATGATCCAAACCCCTCCCTACTTTTTCTTTATTTGCACTTATGCCCCCCAGAACTTACCATTTAGCACGCTGGGCTAATTAACCATTCCGCCGTATTATGCAGTTTAGAGAGCAACGTAAGTTAAATAACTCTTGTATATTTGTATTCATACTCTTCTGATTCCGCGGACGGATTAGTCTCTCATAATATATTAAATTATCTTCGACTTTTATGATTAATATCTAACAGCACTCGAGCATAATTACCTCCTATAATAATAAAAATAATAAGAAGAAAGAACTTTTCAATTCTTGTATTGATTGATCGTCCCATTTCCTCATTCACACCTGTATCATGAAATCTACATGCAAATACATATTACCATCTTATTGTTGAAATGATATTTCCAAGGTTTAACCAGGGTTAGAATTTAGAACTAGTTTTCTTGGTTTGGAGAATAAAGAGGTGAGAGCGAGAGATGAAAAGTTGTACGAGATAAACAAGTGGAGTAGTACTAGTTAGTAATGGCATTGTACTGCAGTATAGAAGACATCAGAGGAAGTTGGTTGATCTAAGATTCCCTTTCGTGGTGTGCCTTCCTTTGTACAAAGATTAATCGCATCATGGCAGAGAGAGAGAAAGAGACATAAAATTCAATTAACTCAATTCTTAACATGGCAGTAAAATAATTATATATTTTTATTAAAAAAATAATAGTATTTGAAAACTAATTTAATTAATCAAATAAAAGTTATTGTATCACATATATAATAATGTTAGATGAATTAATTAATGTAATTTTTAAGAAATATATCAAATATAACTTGGATAAGATAATGAAAGAAATGATTAGAAAAGACAAAAGTCAGCCTGTTCAGCGTCACAGTCTCGTTTTTCAGAGAGAGAACGAGAGGCTTGATCTTCATGCACACATCTCCTCTCCTTTGCGTTTTCTTCCTTTAAAAGCCATACATATCCATACACCACTTCTCTCTCTCTCTCTTCTAACTCGAAAGCTTCCTTCCTTTTCTTCTCTCTTTCTGTTTGCTCTCCATTAAGTTGCAGAATTCTGCGGCATAAAAGCTGGAAAAAGAGCAAGCAACGGAGCGAAAATTGGTGGCAAGTTTGAAGTTTCACTAATTTTAAAAATCAAGCCCAGGTAGAAGAAACGATCATGGTTTCTTTCATACCAGAGTATATAGCAGCTCCCCTGTAAATGGTAGAGCCGCTCTTATAATCACAACATGGCTTGCACGCGGGTGATTATGCCAAAAGTAGACGCTTTTTCTTCTTGAAGAGTATAAAGAGAAGGACATGCATGTGCTTGACAGTTTCAGTATCTTCCTTATTTGGGATTTTGTGTCACAAATACAGAAACATTCCGAGTAGGTTCACTCTAGAAGCAGTCTGTGGGAATTTATAATTACATCAGTCAGAGTTGTTTGTATCAGTCTAGCCGATTTGGGTAGGTTCTTAATTGCGAATATATATATATTTTTTTGCATCGCTTTGAGTTTTCCAAATTTAGAATCATAATTCTTTGTTTCTTCAGAAGAGAAGGAGTGCATGATGCTGCTGAGAAACAGATCAAGAGCAGTGACCAAGCCAGCTTTAATGGCTGATCACAGCTCTCAGCCGTCTCAACAAAACTTCGCGAGAGCTATTCCATCATCATTATTTGGTTCACCAAAGTTCAGAGAATGGAGGTGTGTGTCAGGAACAGAGGCTTTAAGAAGCCCAACTTCAATTCTTAACACCAGAGCACTAAACCCCTTCGTGAATAATCCATTCTCGTACGACACCACCGAAGCTGTCTCCTCGCCGAACAAAAGCTTGATAGATTCAGAGGGCATTGGGCTTGCCCTTGTGGATTCACTCCAAGATGACCAAATAAAACTAAAAAACTCTGCTAAGCCAAATGTACTGTTTGGAACGCAGCTCAAACTCAAAATCCCACCCTTTTCACCTTCCAAAGTTTCTCAGTTTGAATCTCATACAAGCTCTGCTTTTTTTGGACTTGGAACCAAGGATTCCCTTCAATCTGCATCTGGATGTGAGAATTCAGGGATTGTGACAGGTGTTGTGTCTCTGAGTGAGATGGAGCTTTGTGAGGAGTATACGTGTGTCAAATCCTATGGGCCTAATCCCAGAACCACTCATATATTCGATAATTGCATTGTGGCCACCTATTCTTCTGCTTCTTTGCCTCATAATAACTCTCATTCTGCATCCGAGAGTAATTTCCTCAGCTTCTGTTACTCCTGCAAGATGCATCTCGATCACACTAAGGACATCTTCATCTATAGGTTTGCACTTCGAATTGCTATCTTGTGTCTTCCTCTCAACCACTAAAAAAAAAAACAAAAAAAAAAAAGACATAAACCTTCCAAAGATGGATTCTTCTGTTTCGATTTTCGTTTTATTTCTGATTGTTCTTGTTAGTTTAATGAATCCAGTGAATAATTAATTCCCTTCTGTTTATTGCAGAGGTGAGAAAGCTTTCTGCAGCGAGGAATGCCGCCACAGAGAGATGGTATTAGACGGAGAAGAAAATTCAGAATTTGATGCATGTTCTGCGTAGGATTTTGCATTTTGCATTTTTGCGTAGCATAACCGTAAAAATTAAAAGTTTTCTGTTCTTGACATCGCGATTGGTGAGGACAAAAATGGTTGCATCATTGTAGTCTTTAGTCCCTCTCCTTTTTTGTTTTGTCTTTTTTTTTTTTTGTGGGTTATAGTGCTTTTTTCTCCTCTCCCCTGCAAGTAGAGATAAGAGAGGATGCAGAGTTTATTTCAATGGATGGCTCAAATCATTGGTTTCGGCTTTTCCTCCCATTGTTTTCGGCTGAAGAAGATAATGACGACGTAGGACTGAAAACTCTGCCTTTTTTATTTTCTTTCTCCTATGTGTCCATGATGATGATGATGATGCAGATAATTAGAGATAAGGACAGATTAATAATTTTTCTCTTTACCATTCCGCTCTTTGCCTGTTTTTTATTACAATCCATACTCTCGTCGCTCCCAGACTGTGAAAATTAAAAAAAAAAATTATATCAAGCAAACCATCTTAGTTATCTAGAAAACTGAGGGTGACAGATCAGTATTAAATGGTTAAGTCACTTTCCTTACCCATTTCTTCATTATCCAAATATTTGAATATTAGGTTACGATTAGAAACTTTGATACGTATACAACACAGAATCCCAATTTTCAAACGTTAGGTTTAAATCCCCAAAAATTTTATCCCACGTTCCTACCATTCGAGTCCTCCTCCACTCTAAACATGCCAACTTCTATGCTTTAAACCTAGAGAATTAGCAACTGACATTTTTCTTAGATATAAATTATAAAGAATTTTCATCATTGTAGGTTTGATTTTTTTAATATTTCTTTTTTATTCTTTTTTTAAGAGCATCTCTAATAAATTGTTTAAATTTTTTTTTTGTGATTTTTACATTATTATATCACTATTTTTTATTTTAAGCAACTTTTCACTCCAAAAGTATAACTTTAACAAACTCATCAATTGATTCTACAAGTTACCTCTTCATTTACATTGAGTCCTACAACTTTTCACTTTTGCTGGTTTATGATTTTTTTAATTAATTTTTTGCTGTAAAAATCAATTGCTTATAAAAGAACGATTTTTACATGTGATAATTTTAATTTTGTTAGTGTACTTCAACAATAAAATTCACTATAAACATTTTTTTTTATCTGTAAGAACTCTTGAAAAAACTGCATTTAAAGATGCTCTTAGTTCTTGTCTTTCTTTTATAATAATTAAAACAAAAAACAAAAGCCAAAAGCGTACTGGTAACGGGTTTATACTTACCAAGTTATCATCATAATGATAAGCCTAATTTCCTCTCCCTTTCACGAATATATATTTTTTACATTAAATTATTAGCTAACTTTATTTATTTATTTATTTTTGACAACTACCTGTAGTAACTTTATTAGCTTAAGAAGTTTGGTTAAATTGATTAAAAATAAACATATGGAGCCCAACCCATTTTCAACTCTAACTACTATCGTTATTCAAAGGAAAAGTAAACATCAAAGAGGCTCTTGTTCGTCTCTTTTGCAAATGGGGATTGTTTGATCCCTCAAGTCAAAGCTAATAGGATTGACCTGAAAACTTAGTAACAGTGAAAAGCAGACATAATTATTTACCTCAATTATTATAAAATGTAAACAAATAGCAAACATGACACACTGGCTTGGTAATTCATGCGACTTTTTCGAAAGAACCGAGCAACAGTGGATGAGAACAACCAGCACCAGCAACGTTACAACTTAGAACGCTATGGGACCCAAAGTGCTAAAACAAAGGGCGTACTAATATGCTAAGATGCCCCCATCAATTTCAAATTTCAATTATAACAAAGAACAAACCAAAGGAACCTTAGAGATGGCGACTCTTTTGGCATCACATAGATTATTGTAGATAAGCCAAGTACATCTCCTCACATCTTTACATGTAAATAGGATTATCTTAATTTCTTATGCCCTCCCAGATGTCTCAGAATCTAGACGCCGAGTTTCCCCACAGATATTACTTCCGTCCTTCGACGGGGCAAATGAAATATTAAAGCATCCCCCAAGTCCTAAAATATGATGACTACATCAGCCAACACAAACATAATAAGGGACAGTAGAGCAACAGCTGAGTTCACAAATATCCGTCAAGCCTCTACTAAACTTCATGATACCTCCCAGGAAGAACACCGATAATACTCATAGTCGGACAACGGCAACCAAGAGCAAGAGAGACAGTTTTATATTTTAATCTGAGTTTTTTGTATCATGAATGCTAGAGTACATAAGATATCGGAATATAAAGTGCTACCCCTTTTTAGGTTCCTTGAATGAAACCAGTCATTTGCGAAATTAGTGGACGAAACACAAAGATGTTTAACATTGTATCAAATGGCACCAGTGTTATCTCCGGGAAATAAAGTTATAATGTAACGTAGGTTGAACTAAGCAAAGTGCGTACACAGCACTAATTTTCCATTTGATAGTTCTAATCAACAGAGAGTCGGGGCATATGGGATGTGAGAAATAAAGTGCATTATCCAAATGTCACAATGGTGCCATAGCTTGCCAAGAAATTCTATTTTAAAAAGAAAGGCACACAATATAAGTTAATGTAATCGCGATACATAGATATAGTAACCACTTGAAACTTCATTTATTTCAGAGAACAACACAACGGATTCCACTAGTTGGGGGACTGAACACAGAAAGTAAACACAGGACAGATTTGCGAACCACAAATGACTCATGCACAAAAGATTGACTTGGAAGTTGCAACATAAACGACCACATCTGATGACTGATAAATTTCTCCTATAGCCTCCCTGTTTCACACACAATTAACAATTATCAGTAACAAGTAACAACAATGCATAGGCAGGGAAAAGAAAATAGCAGAAGCGTTTAGTAAGATTTTACCTTGAAATCTGGCAAAGCACGGTCAACACTCTCCAGGGAAGATAAAGCCAGGCCATGACAAAGGAAAGAAGCATTAACCAGCGGCAAACATACAATACAATTCATTTGGGGCTTACTACAAGTTAGTGTGACACGGTTTAACCCTAAAATTTGAAGCAAACACTGCAAAGGACTGTAACTAAACCCTTCCAACTTTTCCTTGTTAAAAAAAAAACAGAAAAGATATAGAAGGGACAAACATGCAGAGGGCAGCTAAGAAGTGAGATTTTTAACAGGAAGAAAGATAACAAAGAGCGAAGATATAGACTGTTTAATTAGGTAGTAACTAGCAAAGAGCCGATCGTCAAGGAAGCTAAGACAACATTGAGGTAGACTATTAAATGCTGAAGAGAGAATTAGGAAGATGATAAGCAAATTATGATAAAGGACAATGTAAGATGAAAGAAAGAAGATAAGAAACCTGAGGGAAAAAGCCTAAAGAAATGAGCTCTAAAGGGTGAGTTTCTGTTAGTAATAAGTTCAAGATTCTACATATATACATAGTATCTTAAGCAAGAGGCCTAAATCTTATGTCAGCTTAAAAGAAGTTAACCATTTTATGCGGAGACAGTGCTGAGAACTACATAACTTCAGGATTAACTTAAAGGTAGCTTTCTTCAGGCCCAATGGATTAAATAGCAGTCAACCAAGACTATTCCATGCCATGCCACTCCTACCGCTACTGCTACTCTGCCTCCCAATCACTTTCTTGGCACGTTCCAATCCATGCCACAGGACCAGTAGCAAACCCTGAACTTAAGGTATACCTCAAAACTCAAAAGTATATACCCAACTCCATATCAAAGCTTGATCCAAATTCCTCCGGAGATTGTTGACCTACCACAACCCTGATTATCAAGGGCACTACCACTACTGAAAGCTAAATAAACATACTCAAACTGACTCATGCTACAACTTTTATTGGGTCTCTATATACATCTAATTAACATTAACCAGTATCATAAAAGACGTATTTACAGGAGCCTGGACTTCCATGTGCCTTACTCGTCATTGATGTTAAGATTCAGTATGCGACGCAGAGTCTTAGTCGCAGAATCAGCATTACCAAAAAGGTCTCTAGTAGAAGGGGAATGCTCCCTGGCTGGTGATGCAGGCGCAGACTTAGCAAGTGAGTGGTGCATTTCGATCTCTAGGGAGGAACCTGGTAGATCAAGAGACACAGTCCTCTTTGGTCGCACAGAAAATTTGGGGATTGGCAAAGAACTAGGTGGTGGAGAATTTGAGTACGTGGGTCCAGCCCAAAGCTCCGATAGCAACAAATTTCGATCAGGAACTTCTTCCCTGAGAGATCTAATTTTGTTACAAGTTCTGCCATTAATTGGAATTGGTGCGCTTTTTGGAGTGATTTCACCTTGAGTTTTTCTGTCGGAGTATGAACTTGCTGGCGATGATGGGGATTTTGGGGAAGATGAGTACGGCCGTTCTATTACAGGTGAACTATAAGATTTCAATGGGGTTGGTAGTATACCTGTCCCGGAATGGAAACTCCTGCAATCGATCCCCCTGAAATCCCTGGAAGATGATGACCCCAATCGAGCGGGGCTGTGTGCCTTTGGTCTGCTGTAGTAATGGTTTCTGTGCTGCGCCACAACAAGGGTCTCCATGGCAATAAAAGTTTATTAAACAGTCTCTTAGTGAGCGATTTAGTCCGATTAAGGGTGTATACTACTAGATCCAATGCTACAATTCAATCCAAGTTATCACTTATCAGAAACAAGCTAGAAAACCAGAACTTTATCGAATCTATTTGCAAGACAATCACCCTGGATTCTCTCCCCAATGGATCCAAACTGACCATCTAAACGAACAATCCAACAAGAACAAATTCCTCTAGTTGCCGTTGATAGAATCAACCAGAATATCAATCTCGCCGATTCAGATCCACCATATTTTCCCAGTTCCAGAAATGAATTGAAATTAGCGACAGAAAAACTCCCTCTCGCGCTGGGGAAAACAGAGAAGACGTAAAAATAAGACAAAAATCACAAATAGGGTTTCAAAATTAACGCGAAAGGATAAGCTCGTGAACCAAAAAAAATTGGGGTTATTAATATGAAAAAAAATTGCACAGTTGGGTATAATTAACATTCTGTAACGAAAGTAAGAGTGAAAAAAAAAAAATTACCGGAGACAACAAGAGAAAATTTCTCAGGAGAGCACCAATGTGGATCTGAAGTAGAAGTGAGCGATGTAGAGATCAAAGAATAGTGTTGCTTCTTCTTCGAGCTCTTTGTGGGTTTTTTTTTTTTTGGTTCAGATATAAATGCAAATCTGAAATTTCAAACAAAGTGCCATGGATTGGAAATTCAGCCCCAGAGGGTTTGACGAATCTGAAAGGAGTCCGAGAGTAGCATATATTACTCAGCAAACCCGTGCTCCTCCATACTTTAGCCAACACAACACAACAGTGCCCACTTTTGACTGTATTTACAAAAATGACATTTTCCTTCTTCTTCTGCATCTCTAACGGACGGATAATTATTGAATAAGTAAATACGACTGCTTTTGTCGTTCCTTTTTATTTTTCATTACTTTACCAGAATTTGCGGATTTTAAAGCCTGAAAAAAAAAAAGCTAAAAGATATGCCAATATCATATCCATAAATTAGTAAAAAAGAAAAATGCAGTTGACGACACGTCAACGAAGTTTCACTCTTTCACTTTTGATTTTTTTTTAATAAGCTGTTTAATAAATTTTACATAAATCCGAAAATATCATATCAAAATTATTATTTATTATTACTGTCCTACAAATCAGGAAAGGAATTACTTTCATTGACTTGGCAACGTTATTTACAATTTAACATTTTTTTGGCCGTAAAATGCAGTTTATATATGAATGAAAGTGATTCCGAGTAAGAACAATTAGAAATTTATAGATACCAAAATAGTAAATAGAGATAACGAATCTTGGGTTTACTGTAATGACAAGACATTGATTGTCATTGACACGAAGGATTCTAAGTCTCATATATATCTTCTTTTTTCTCTACATATACAATTTTTAAATCGTGTAATAAAATTATTTTTAATCAATTTGCACTTTAATCTACACAAATTAACAAAACACACACACACACACATATATATATATATATATATATATATATGGAGTTGAATTATGTCAAATAATGCAGTGGAGATTAATTTCATACAAAAAAAAGTCCGGTGCTGAAAAACTTCGGATATTAATATTTAATATAGCATCTTTCTCTTCTCTCCTCACAGTGAGCTGAAGCGAATAACTTTATTTTTAGTATTTTAAAATAATTGCATTACTATTTTTTTAAATATTGATGTGATATTAAAGTATGAAATCTTTTGTCGGGTTTTAGAAAGAACAAACAGGGTATAGCCAATTTTTAAAAAAGAAAAAAGGTTGAATGTGGATTGGACTGGGGGCATAATATATGAGAAGGTTGAAATTTACAGAGATAAATTAAAATGTTTAATTATATTGAAAGGAAAATCAAAAGCGATGCTTGGCTTGGTACAAGGGCGACCGGAGAGAGAAAAAGCTATAGAGAAAAGGCTTCCTTACTTTGTTAAAGTGTGCACGCCGAAAGGTACCTATCTATAAATGTCATATCTCACCCTCTTTCTTCAATTAATGTTCGTTTTTTCTTGGACAATTCAATAAATGCTCTGCAGAGCCCAATATGATATCATTAATTGTTTTGGGCCAACTGTTTATTGTACATATGGTTAAGAGGCTTTTTCTGTGGCCCAAGACGTTAACCTTAACAACTCACCGTTATATAATTTTTGGATCGTAATTGCGGAGCAATATCCAGAAACAGGTAACAAGAGAACAGAAAATATATGTGGTTCTCAATTAGTCATGTTATACGAAACGTATTGAGAATCGAAAGAAACCAGAACCCGCTCTCAGCAAGGTTATACTTTGCCTCCGCTCTCAATATGTTGTAATCTTAAGGATATGTAGCAAAAAAGATTTAAAAATTTAATCTCTTTACAAAGAAAAAAATATTGAAATATTTTTTTTTAATATGGTGTACAAAAAAGTTTCAATATATATATTTTAAATATAAATGACCATACAAAAAATTGTTATCAACATGCTGTCAAATACATTTAGTATATTGTAAAATGAAATGAAGCGTTGGAGCAAATTCCAATCCCATACTTTGTACCGGTATGCAAGTACTATTATTTTTTTTAACTCAAACTTATGCAAGGAATAAAATTTAACATTCATTATCCTCCCTATACTCGTAAAAATATCATGGCTAGATCACTAAGTTTAAGCTTTTTTTAAAAAAATAAATAAATATATAAACAGTAAGTTCAAGCTTAGCCAAGTGGAAAAATATTTTTGGGACGAGGCAATCTCAATATCCAAATGAAATTACTTCCACGCCCAAAGAGTATGGTAATAAATGTAATAATAATAATAATAACCATGGAGTAAGACACATAATTATCAAGTCATTTCACGATTTGAACACAATATGACCAGAACTCGACAAAGTTACTAGGTTAGTATAAGTGTGGCTGGTACGCAAACGCAATAATAGTGATTAAATTGGAGAACAGATAGTTGTGGCTAGGCACAGGGTTAATTGAAATAGCTGTATTCTACTAATCAGAATCTTGTTATAGTGACAAGGAATAATCCGTATCAATCAAAAAAAAATAACAGACAAGGAATAATCAAAGATAATGTTGATCTCGCGAAGCTACGTAGACTGGGAATTGATGACAACCACATAAGTAAATGTAATCAACAAATCAACATCATATTCATATCAATTCCAAGCCCAATTTATCAAAACAGCGCCATTATTCTTTTCTTTGAGCCTCGTGGTGCTTCGGTACTCATGATTCCTGCAACACAAAGAAAGCATTATGCTTTTTGGTCATAGTGGGAGGTTTATATGCTCAAGCCACTCCAAGAAAATCCCTTGGAGCTCCATTTAACACATTCCTATATTCATATGCATTCCCAATGCACACAAACTACAGAGCTACCCATGCCTCTCTCTGCAATCAAAATCTGAAAACCATTCATTTCACAGAAAACTCGGAAACACTACCATGTTCCCAATGAAGCTTCGACTATCTAAAAAGTCAAAGAAGCTGAGGAGGCTGCCTCATATGTTCGCGAACGTTCTCGAACTCCCTCTGCCCTCAAACGCCGACGTTTCGGTGGAAGAAACTCCCCACTGCTATCGTTTCGTGGGCATGGCCAACAATGTTATAGGAAAGCGCGTGGGAGTGCGCGCCCACGCCATCCAAATCCTACCGGGAATCACTAAAATAGTGATCAAGACCATGGACGGTCGTGATGTGGTTAACGGCCAGATTCGTCTCCCCCTTGATCTCTGGAGGTTCCGACTACCCCCATCCACCCTGCCGGAGATGACGACCGCCGTTTGCAGCGCTGGCAAACTGCTTGTGACGGTCCCCAAATGCACGGCGAAAAGTATTGTTGAAAAGGCAATGGTTTTAACCGTAGAATCCCTTGTCGAAGATTAGTACCTCTTATCTTTTTTGTATATAACTTCTCTGATCTTTTCGATTGTGTTGCGTGTGCCCTGTGCCTCAGTTTAAGACCTGCAATAACTTTAAGCATTTGCTTCACCATGTCGTAATAGATGGCAGGGGATACTCACTCACCCACGCTCTCATGGTATATAATATTATAATAGTACCCTTGATTGTCTTCTTCGTCTACTTTTTCGGTTTCCGTATATAATATTATAATAGTACCCTGATTGTCTTCTTCGTCTACTTTTTCGGTTTCTGTCAGTGTAGGGAATTCCTTTTTTTCTTTTAGTAAATTACTAATTTAGGGAGTCTTTCGAAAACTGTTGGAGTAAACTTGGATTTTGGGTCGATAAATTTAAATTTGCATCAATAAAATTTAAGTTAAAAATTTGTTATAAAAAAATTTAATTAAAAAAATAAACTTCGTTCAAATATTAATTAATAGAAGTATTTTTGAATATGTAATTAATATTATAAATTTTATATTAACTTAATTCATTTATCCTCATTTAATTTTATTCATTATGAAATATAATAAAATAAATTATATTAATATTTTAATAATAATAAATTATATTAATGTTTTAATAGTAAATAAATAAATTTTTAATAATAAATTATAAAAAAAATATAATTCATGTCTCTAACTTTATACTAATTTTTATTTATGCTCCCAATTTTTTTTGTCAAATATATCACACATATTTTATTTTTTTTACAAATATATCTTTTTTTAACGCTGTCAATAATATTAATGGAAAATGTTGATTGGACGATACACGTGACACATATCACTTGTTACGTCATTTGTCACGTAAACCTATAATTTAAAGTTACAAAAATACCTTTAATAATAATTTTTTGAAAAAAATGCTCTCTCTCTCTCTCTCTCTCTCTCTCTCTCTCTCTCTCTCTCTCTCTCTCTCTCTCTCTCTCTCTCTCTCTCTCTCTCTCTCTCTCTCTCTCTCTCTCTCTCTCTCTCTCTCTCTCTCCATCCAATGTCTTTATAATTATGACTAAACCCTTACAAATTTAAATAAATTAAAGCAACAAATTCCTTTGATGAACATATTTATAATTCATGTATATACATATATGCCCATGTAGAAGGATGCAGATCTGCTCCAGCTCTCTTTCCCTCAAACTCCCCTCAAGCTTCATGATTTACTGTCATTCGTGTCCTAGAAGTTGAGGGAGGAGGAGTCCAACACACTAGTGAAGACTTCAATTCCATATTTTCAGGAGTTTGAGACAAAACTAAAGCATTTATAAATGGATATTAGAAAATATAGGCCCTACTGCTACCAGATATCAAAAATTAGGGATTAAAGAGCAAGTGAAATATAAATGTTTTGGTTTTGCCTCAAACTCCTAGAGTATGAAATTGAAGTCTCTACTAATGTGTTGGGCTCCTCCTCCTTCAATTTCTAGAACTTGAGTGGCAGCAAAACATAGAGCTTGAGGAAAAGAGAGCTAGAGCAAATCCGCATCCTATATGGAGAGCAACTTCCATCTTGCATAGTAAATATGCTCCACACTGAATTAATTACTTAAACAATCACTTGGATAACACGAGTAACAGTTGTAAATTAAGTTAATATATAAATAGATTACTCGACTGTACTAGAAAGAACTAGATCCAACAAAGGGATTTTGCAGAGAAAAAAAAATTAAACATAATGATATAGATTGAGTAGACAGAGGACTATTGGACTAATTTACCTATATGCTACTCTTCTACAAAATATTTATCCATATACTACTAAGTCAAATTTATTTACCCACATACTACTCTTTTTGTCAAATCAGGGTTTTGTTTTTTTTTTTTTATTAAGCTCAGCTTATGTTAGGCCGAGCTTATATTTTAAAAAAATATATCAAAAACTTGGCTTGCTTTTGTATAAAATTAAAAAAAAAAGTTAGAAGCTCGGCTTAGTCAAAGTTGAGTTCCTGACAACTGCAAGGAATCTCTGCATGTTGCATGAAAAGATTCCCTACATGTGTGTTGAAAATGGGAGAAAGGGAGGCAGTGTTTGAATTAAAGGGAGAGAAGGAGGTAGACGACAAAATTAAAAGAGGGGAGATAGGGATGGTTGGGGAAAAGTAAATGTTGTGTGTATATAAGAGATGCTTTCTTCCAATACACATACACACACACACACACACACACACACACACACACACACACACACACTTCACAGACAGAGGCCAGCGAGTAGGAGCTGAAGAGAAGAGAAGAAAGATCACTAGAGCTGAAGAGGAAGAAAGGAGAGACATGATGGAGCTTAGGGGTGGGCACGGGTTGGGTTGGTTCGGTTTGAGGGTAAATCTCAACCCGAACCAACCTCATACTGGCAGGTTGATTTGGGTCGGGTTGGCAGGTTAGAGTTTTTTTTTCTTTCTCTTGGCTTATCTGATTTAATGTTTATAGGTCAGATACACAAATAGATCAATTCCAGATATCAATTTCAAAGCTATGTCAGGATATTTCTAATTCTCATTCAAAATTCAAAAGGAAACAAAAAAGTAGGAAATGGAAAATGAGCGAAAGTGGAAAGAAACTAAGCACAAGATTTGCTCTTCCTTTCAATCATCAATAACATTAATATATCTTTTCTCATTGATACTCATAAGCGACATATAAACGAGAAATAGAAGGGGCAGATGGAGTAGGAAACAGAAAAAAGAGGAACACCTCGAGGTACCTAGATGACTGGATCTTCGATGCTTAGAAGAGCATAAGAAGATTGGTTGGAACAAAGAAGTGAAGTGCTCACCATTTTCAGAGTGGAATGGAAAATGATAAATCATGTCGGAACCTTCATTCTATTCGTTCTCAGTGAACTCATGCTCTAGAGCTTAATCAATCACGTCGACGAAGCTGCCTTCCCTTGGCCAAGACCAAGAGACACCAAATCTCTCTCCTAGAAGAAGAAATTTAAAGAAGAAGAAAAAATCGAAGAAGCACAACAAGAAGTACTATTCGAGACAGGGAGACACCAGATCTCGCCATCTCTCTCTGTGTCTCTCATCTCCTTAAAATGGTAGCCGAGCCGAGGAGAAGAGACAGAGTCACCGGTCACAAAGCCACCACGACAGATGAAGCCTTCGAAAGAGATACTAACTGAGCACAGAGAACGAGAGAAGGACTGGAGAAGAAGAAATAACGAAACCACAGACCATTAAGAGGATAAGAGAGGAGAAGGCTCTGATTCATTTGAAGGAATAAAAACTTATCTATAAGGGGGTTCGGGTTAGCGGGTTGAGTTGGGTTGAAAAATTCTCAACCCGCCACCCGAATCGCGGGTGTCGAGTTAAAATTTTTTTAACCCAACCCAACTCAACCCGCCGATCTAACCCAAATGAACGGGTTGGGTCAGGTTGGTGGGTTGACGGGCTCCCTACCCACCCTTACTGAAGCTGCTGAAGAGGAAGAGAGCAGATTTAGCATAAATAAAATTTTAAAGTTAGATTATTATGTTTATTTTAATATTCAGATTAGTATATTTAAATTTGTATATTTTATTTAATTTAGTTTTGTTAGATTTTTTCATTAGAAATTGTATGATATTTATAATTTTGATCTTTTTATATACTTTATTTATTTTTTAGATTGTGTTAGTAGATATTTTAGTTTGTGTTATTTTATAACTGTAAATTTGATTGTATTATTTTATATTTATTTTTTGTTATATATAGGTTTTTTTATTGAGTTAGGATTTACTTATTTTTTTCATATAATCTTGAATGTCATTTGGACTTTGTATACATTACATTTTTTTTCGTAGTAGTAAAATTTTTAATTTTTACATAATTAAATTAAAAATAACAACTTTTATATAAATTAATTATTAAACTTTAAATTAAAGAATAAAATTTACAAATTAATTATGTATTTTTTAATTTATAATTTCGTATAGTACGAATTTTACATATTATATATTTTAATTATTTTTTATAAATTAATTTCACATTTTTATAAATTAATTGTAAAATTATGCATTCTAATTTTATAAATTTTTAATTGAAAATAAAATTAAAGAATACTATTACTTATTATGTAAAATAATAAATGGATATATTTAATCTATAAATATTTAAAATACAAAATAATAATCTTTGTATCTTTTTATTATTAAACTTCAAATTAAAAGATTAAAGTAAAAAAAATTGGAACGTTTTGAGAAAATAAGATTGGTTTAATTTTAAAATTAATTAATCGACTTTAATAAGAGACTTTAAGATAAAAGACTAATATAAAAAATAGTGGATGGGGTCATATGACGACGAACTTAGCTGAGTATATGAACAACGTCTTCAAGGGCGTTAGACATCTCCTTGTGCTGACATTAGTGAAAGCTACATTGTACAAGTTAGGTTCTTACTTTGAAAAACAATCGGTGACCACAAGAGTACAAATGAACACCAAGGAGACATATTCAAAGGTTGTGAGTAAGATAATTGCAGAGCATGCGACCAAAGCATCTTCATGAATTGTGTGCTTATTTGATCGGGTCGCATGGTATTTTGAAGTAAAAGAGGCATACAATCAGTTGGAATGTTGTTAAGGTCGTATTTACAAGCTTAACCTTATGGAAAGTCAGTGTGATTGTAGCAAGTTTCAAGTTTGGTATTTTTCGTGTCCGCATGCGATAGCAATTTGCTCACATGCAGGGCTTAACCATGATGGGTTTATTCACCCTGTTTACCGGCTTGAGATGATCTTAATGGCTTATAACTCACCGTTTCGTCCTATCAGTGAGCAAGCGTATTAGCCATTGGCTGAAGGTCATAAGCTAATTCCAAATTCATGCTGCATTAGACATAAAGAGCGACCACACTCAGTACGGCTGTAGATGGACATAGACTATAGACAATGAGACCAGCCATATAGATGTGGTTTATAGGGAATTTTGTATGGCAATGGACCCTAAACATAAGGAAATTGGTGGTTTTCTCACTCTCTTATACGTCTGAGCGTGGTCTAGATTCCCTCGATTAATGCCATCGGCACACCTTGCCCAAGACGTCAATTCAGAGCATTATTCTATACTCTCGCCGTTAGGATTTCTATATGTACTACTTGCTTGAGTATAGAATTTATCAATTACTAATTACTATACGAATTCATATATTTGTAACTGTTGCAGTTGGAGGGGTGTTAAAGACTCCATTGGGCTAGCTAAAGAAGCCTTGAAGCATTACAGACTTCTGTTAGATAGAATGATTAATTCGAAGGTATATTACATAACCCGATGTTCTTCAAATATAGATGATGCTCTATATGTTTATTTTATTGACATTTATTTTTCACAAATTATCTGATGCCCATATGATGGAGAAGTCATTCAGATGCTTCCAAATTACTGCTAAGCTAACCACAATATTTGGCTTGCCTTTGTACTGCTCATTTGTTTTCATATTGTCGAATGACACCATGTAAATCGCATGCTTTGCCAATTTGGTGGAGATCAGTCGATTTCTAAGCTACCTGTCAATCTTGGCGGCCACCACATATTACAAATGACAAGAAAATATGATCAAAATTGGGCGGTAGTACATGAAGATTGTATCAACCAGTGGTCTGTGTGGCCTCAACAAGTGATCCAGTCACATTATCCTTCACATCCCCTAGAGCACAACTCTGAGTATATGCATTAGTATTGGATCCATCGAGGCGATGGATCAATTTTACAAGCAGTTTTGAGGGTTATGCGATAAATCATCTATTTAGTATCAACTTTAAATTATATTTATAGTTCATCTGCTTTGCTCTAATTTTTATGTTTTTCGTAGGTTCACATGACATGGTACTTATATAGATTTGCTTGTGAAGACCCAAGACTTAATGATTTAGTAGAGAAAATTGAGTAGGGTGCTATGAACATCGTTATTACCATGGGTGATGTAATACCCATGAAAAATAAAATATAAATGCGTGTTTACAAACTACTATTACTATTTCAGTATACAATACTATTTACCCATATAATACTATTTACGTATATGGTACTGTTCATCTATACAATCAAAATGTCAAGTACTAGATGTGGCTTGATCATAAGAGAAAATTAGAAAGAAATTTGTAGGAGAAAATAACATTTTATATGAGAGAATTCCTTGAGGGACTAAATTAAAAGGAAACTAAATTAGCAAATTGATTATACTAGTAGGTGAGACTAGTAAGTGAGACTAGTAGATGAGACTAGTAAGTGAAACTAGTAGATGAGACTAGTAAGTGAAATTGGTAGATGAGACTAATAAGTGAAACTAGTAGATGAGACTAGTAAGTGAAATTGGTAGGTGAGACGGGGTAGATGGAATAGTACCCTCAAAATCACACCTTCAACTTTTCTTCTTCTCTCCTTAAGATTTCTTGGTCCGACGCTAGACCTTTGAGATTTTGGGCCTTTCCTTTTTAGCTTAGGTAAGGATACTATGCCCTTTCTATGTCTTTCAAATTTTAGAAGTTATTTTCTTAAGTATGCTCTGTAGTTGCGGCTTTGGCTGATCTTCCACATCAGAAAAACTGTCCTTAGCTATCTATATGTTATTTTGATTACCGAAATAGGATGTAAACTGTGAAGAATACATGTCTAGGAAAGTTCTGGCTAAGGAAAGACCTGGTTTTTAAGTGTGTCCATTGTGACCCTCCACTCTTTCTTGGGAACTTACCTGGTGTACTCTTTTACAGATTGTATTCTCTATTTCTGGTATAAATAGTAATCGTACGTATGAACAGCATCTGTACGAAAACAATCCTAACGTATTTTCTCTAATCTTTCATGAAAATCTCTGTAGCGGAACACTGAAATTCACTTGAGTACTCTTAACCGTAACGACTTAGAGAAGCAATACTCGTACGGAATCCAGGTGAGTGAAACGACCCCGTTTTAATAGAGTTTTAGCATTGCTGGTGATAAAAAGTATGTCG
Source organism: Biancaea sappan (assembly GCA_037074585.1). Lineage (NCBI taxonomy): Eukaryota > Viridiplantae > Streptophyta > Magnoliopsida > Fabales > Fabaceae > Biancaea > Biancaea sappan. The sequence goes on along the minus strand of CM073496.1, from coordinate 45,588,530 downwards.
TAGGACACTCCCAAGATTCATAGGGGGAAATTGGATTCAGAATGATGAATCTAATGAGATAATTAATCCAGAAGTATGGATAAGACGAAGTAAATATCTCCTGATGATGTGGAGTTTAATTCTTTTCAAAAATCGTTTAATTGTTATCTTGATTTATGGTTTATAAATCTATAATATAGTTATATATTATACCTGTTATATAAATGAATATTACATTGTACTTCTGATTATGATATGAAATGCTGTACTATTGATTGTGATTGAGCGGGACAGTACCCCCTCTCACGGCAAGGCGGAAAACCCGGTTGAAAGGGTGTCTTGACCAATAAGTGTGGAGACAACGATTCCCTCAGTAGGGATATAGCCTGGATTGGTGATAAATCCGTAAGGCGCCCTAGTTATGAGGATGAGGTTGTGTGTCATGGCGGAAATATACAAAATTTGTGAGCCGGCCTGTGTGCGCTCTCCGGGATATATTGCCATTGATGAGTACTAGTAACGTTTGTTGAATTGGATGAATTTTTATCTTCTTGTATGTAATTTCTAACTATGTCTATTGTTTGAGTTTGAGCCTTCGGATATACTTGCATGACTGGCGATGTATTTGAATTTTATTAACGCGAAGCCGATTCGCTTATTGAGTTTAAAAGCTCACACTCTTTGTGAAATTTTTTTCAGATCAAGTTACCAGCGAAGAATATCCACTAGAGGAGTAAATCACCTTGGACCTTCCCGCTGTCGGGTAGGCCCCTCTTTTGTCATAGATTATGGTGCTCTGTAATCGTCTAGGACATCTAGGTCAGGGGTTTGGTATTTGGCTTGTATTTCAGTATGATAATGTATTTTGTATTGAGAATCTATTATTTTTAATTAAGAAAATTTGATATATTTTCTTCGTATTTATTAAGGAATGGTTATTTTGAGAATATAGAGATAACGACTAATAATTTAACTCATAGGTAAGAATTTGTTGAAAGGCTTACAGTGATGGGATATTCATCATTGTGCCGGTCATGTGCCCAGAAAATGGGTCGTGACAGGTGAATAGAAAGAACTCAGGCTTTCTCACCTAGCTCCACCTGCTCAATATTTGCCTACTGTAATAATTTCAGAGTAAGTGCCAGGCAAGCGTTCTCAAGGCCTTATCGCAACAAGGGGACTTATTCCCTATTATGCATACTACGATCCAAGTGCATCTATGCCATATCAGAGTACATCGACTTCAGCCTACTGTCAAACTAAACCTGACATAGGTTCTAGTGGCATTGGTCCTTCTTTTACACAGACTGGAGGCTCTAATTCTTCATTTGGCGTTGGCTATCATACTCCAATTCCTTCACAATATTATTTTGTTTATTCGTCTTTTTTTACTGATCCTATGACGTAGAATGCAGATTTCGGAATGCAATTCTTCATACCGGATCACGTGATTCCATCAGTATAGTCGCCAACAACCAGGCGAAGAAGAAGAAGAAGAAGAAGAAGAAGAAGAAGAAGCTAGGCAGGAAGAAGAACTCGAGCAATGTCGACAGTTTAAACGGCCAATTATATGTAACCGTTGTGGGACTGAGAGTCATTTTTTCTAAATTATTTTTTAAAATCATTTTTTGACTTTCTATCAATTAAAAATATTTTTGTTAGTAAGTTGTCAAATTTTTAATTTATAATTTTTATTTAATTAATGAATTGTAAATTAAATCTACATATAAATAACTATTTATGTTTTTGGTATAATAAATTAATTAATTATAATTATATTCATAAATTAATGTGAATTAAAATATTTAATTACATAATTATACAAACTTGATTGACTAACTTACTTACTTTTTATAATACCCATGAAAAATAAAATATAAATGCGTGTTTACAAACTACTATTACTATTTCAGTATATGATACTATTCACCCGTATAATACTATTTACGTATATGGTACTGTTCATCTATACAATCAAAATGTCAAGTACTAGAAGTGGTTTAGTCATAAGAGAAAATTAGAAAGAAGTTTGTAGGAGAAAATGACGTTTTATGTGTAAAAATACCCTAAGGGACTAAATTGAAAGGACTGATTTGAAAAGAAACTTAAAGGTTTAAGGTGAAAGGATAGTTTTCCCTTTAAGTTTCAATAGTAACCAATAATTCAAACCGCGTATGCGTTTTGCACCGTGTTAACGCGTAAATTATTAGAAATGTCGCTTTTATAAATAGTAAATTGAATATTTTATTAGCGCATAGTATTAAATAGTACCCTTGACTTTTCTTATAAATAGGCCCTTCCATTTCACTTCTAAACTCACACCTTCAACTTCTTTTCTTCTCTCCTTAAGTTTCTCTTGCTCCGACGCTAGGCCTATGAGATTTTGAGCCTTTCCTTTTCAACTTAGGTAAGGATACTATGCCCTTTCTATGTCTTTCAAATTTTAGAAGTTATTTTCTTAAGTATGTTCTGTGGTTGCGACTTTGGCCGATCTTCTACATCAGAAAAACTGTCCTTAGCTGTTTATATGTTATTTTGATTCTCTGATTACCGAAATAGAATGTAAACTGTGAAGAATACATGTCTAGGAAAGTTCTGGCTAAGGAAAGACCTGGTTTTTAAGTGTGTCCAGTGTGACCCTCCACTCTTTCCTGGGAACTTACATGATGTACTCTTTTACAGATTGTATTCTCTATTTCTGGTATGAATAGTACCTGTACGTATGAATAGTAACCGTATGAATAGTAATCGTACATATAAACAGTAACCGTACGTATGAAGAGTATTTGTACGAAAACAATCTTAACGTATTTTCTCTAATCTTTCATGAAAATCTCCATAGCGGAACACTAAAATTTACCTGTGTACTCTTGTCCTTAACGACTTAGAGAAGTGATACTCGTACGGAATTCAGGTGAGTGAAACGACCCCGTTTTAATAGAGTTTTAGCATTGCTGGTGATAAAAAGTATGTCGTAGGACACTCCCATAGGGGAAAATTGGATTCAGAATGACGAATCTAATGAGATAATTAATCTAGAAGTATGGATAAGAAGAAGCAAGTATCTCATGATGATGTGAAGTTTGAATCTCTTCAAAACAGTTTAATTGTTATCTTGAATTGTGGTTTATAAACCTATAATATAGTTATATACTATATCTATTATATGGATGAATATTATATTGTGCTTCTGATTATGATATGAAATACTGTACTATTGATTGTGATTGAGCGGAACAGTACCCCCTCTCAAGGTAAGGCGGAAAACCCGGTTTAAAGGGTGTCTTGACCAACGAATGTGGAGACAACGATTCTCTCAGTAGGGATATAGCCCGGATGAGGTTGTGCGTCATGGTGAAAATATACAGAATTGGTGAGCTGGCCTATGTGCGCTCTCCGGGACATATTGCCATTGATGAGTACTTGTAACGTTTGTTGAATTGGATGAATTTTTATCTTCTTGTATGTAATTTCTAACTATGTCTATTGGTTGAGCTTGAGCCTTCGGATATGCTTGCATGATTGGTGATGTATTTGAATTTTATTAACGTGAGGCCGATTTGCTCACTGAGTTTAAAAGCTCACACTCTCTGTACAAATTTTTTTGTTCAGATCAGGTTGCCACCGAAGAACATCCGCTAGAGGAGTAGATCACTTTGGACCTTCCCGCTGTCGGGTAGGCCCTTCTTTTGTTATAGAATATGTTGCTCTGTAACCGTCTAGGACATCTAAGTCAGGGTTTTGGTATTTGGCTTGTGTTTCAATATGATAATGTATTTTGTATTGAGGATCTATTATTTTTAATTAAGAAAATTTGATGTATTTTCTTTGTATTTATTAAGGAATGATATTTTGAGAATATAGAGATAATGACTACTAATTTTACTTGTGGGTAGAATTTATCGAAAGACTTACAGTGATGGGATATTCATCATTGTGCCGGTCATGTGCCTAGAAAATGGGTCGTGACATCACCAACCATCCATTCGTTAGTTATAATAATATCTAATAATTATAGCAATATTAAAATATCTATTAATTATAATTAGTAATGTATTTTAGTTATAATAATTAATGGCATATTGATTTTTTTTTTCCTTCAAAAGCTCGGCCTGACATTTTTTTTAAGAAGCTCGGCATGACACCCTAAACCCTAAGCACAAGCCGAGCTTCTGACAATTTTTTTTTTAAAAAAATAAAATGTCAAGCCAAGCTTTATGAATAAAAATAAAGCCAAAATTCTAATTTGACAGAAAGAGTAATATGTGGGTAAATAAATTTAAAATAGTAGTATATGGATAAATATTTTTTAGAAAAGTAGTATATAGTTAAGTTTGTCTATATAGTTTCAACCAATAATATTACACCAGCAACTTAAAACCCGGAGTTTTGTACCGCATGGCCACGGAGAGAGGGCATAACTTCCTTTGTTTTTCTGTTACAAAACATAGTAGGGTGTGAACGATGGACAAAGGAAAGGAGAGCGTGAAACAGAGAATGGCCAAGAGAGTACTAGCTTATGTTCCAACATCACAATGAGATCGAAGAGAGAGAGAGAGAGAGAGAGAGAGAGAGAGAGAGAGAGAGAGAGAGAGAGAGAGAGAGAGAGAGAGAACTTGCATGAGAGAGAGCTGTCTGAGAAAGGAGAAGAAAGAGAAGATGTGAGAGGTAGTGAGAGGCATTGAAAGGATAAAAATGTATTTTACCCCTAGAAGAACATAGCAGACCCACAGAGGAGGTCTCCCTCTACCATCTAGCATCGAAGAAAGTGTCACGTCTCAAAATTTGAGCACGTGACCGGCACGGAAAGTGAATTTCATTTTACCTCCGTAAGCTTATCTTTCTCTTAAGTATCATACCACTCTTTTAAATACAATTAATCTAAATTACATAATTTAAGAATTAAAATAAGAGAATTATTCATCTTTTCACAAAAAGATAAGAAAATACGGCTAAACTGAGTTTTCTATACACACTACAGTTATTCACATTACATCACTGAATGAACCTACCCGATTACAGAGATTTTCTAGATTTATACAACTTAGAATAAGACCTAAACATTATACCTTTACCCTGAACAAATGAAAAGGTAATCATGGGCTAAGGATCCATAACTCTTTGTATAGATATTTACCTTCAACTATCAACTCTGAAAAAAATGTTAATAAGAGGGGTATAAGTAAACCATGTGTCCAATGAGCAGACAACACAACACTATGACAAAAAAAAATATCATGCATCATAATGATAACATGCAGCAATCATACGTAATCGATCATAATATAATTCATAATACTTCACAACAATATCCAAGTAAATCAAATACATTTCAACATAATTCAAATAATTCACAACAGCAAACAGTGAAATCAATTTTACACATTTCCCGTATCAACCGGGTCGTCCAGGGTACCTCTGGATTGTTGCCCGCGGCCCCCGCCGCATCCACCCTTATCGTTCAATTTATATTCTCCACCCTTATAGCTTCACATAGATTTCTCCATGGGGTGCACCGCCATGCCTTTCCTTTCTAGTCAAACACAATCACAATCGCATCTAAGAGCATTCTCAATCATAATCATGAGCCACACACACAACTCAGTCATTTACAATTCAAGTCACAACATAATCAATATGGTTACAGCAACATAACATGTACACAACATAATAACCCATAATATAGAACAATTATTCAACAATAACATACTTCAACTATCCGTATATGAATGAACTCAACAATCAGAGTATGACACATTTCAACTCAGTTCACATGTCATTCACAATCCATCATATAACCTTCATTCATGAGAAAATAAGAAAATATAATTATATACATCACCAGGCAAGTTCCACAATTGTTTATGCCTCATCGTCCCACATCATCCTCTTCAAACTTGGATATACAACATATTTTCACTATGATAGAAAAAGTCAATAACAAAGATATTTAATCATAGCAAGTATTAACCCACTCACCTGGATTTCATGCTCTCGGCACTCCCACCTTATGCCTTAACCATTCCTATTGTAACTAGATAAAAACCATCAGGGCTACGAAATAGAGGAATTTCCTACCACTATTTTCGACCTTCACTCACTTCTCAAATCATAACTCCTGGTAATGAATATCCAGATGAAACTTATACCATTGGAAACTAGACTCAAAGAGTTTTTCAACGATATAAATTTCACTCAAAACGGAGTCCGGATGAAAGAGTTATGAACATGCTACAGTAACGGTCAACGGTCAATACAGCTACAGTGTCGTTGACTAAGTCAATGCTACAGTAACGTTGACCGAGTCAATGCTACAGTAACGTTGACAGAGTCAATGCTACAGTAATGAGAAAATCTGGAAAAAATTTTCTTGGTGAACAGTATTTTCTGGAAATTTTCTGAAAAATTTTCAGAATGAACAGTGACGTTCTTCGTGTTCTTCATCCAAAAATCCTAAATCACATCTAAAACAACATTTCTTTTGATTTCTTCCATGAGTTTTCATCCTTAATGTGTAAGGATTGTTTTAACACCAAAATCTCCAATTTTTAGCAACAATCCAAGCTCTAATCTCAAATTTTGATTAAGAACCCTAACTTTCTTCAAATTTCTTAATTTTTAAATTTCTCCTAATTTTCTTCGAATTTCTTGTTCCACAATTATTATCCAACATGTAGAAATATTTTAAACTAATATCTTTACTTAAAGTCATCCATAGAAACAATATACAAAGATTTCCCAAAATGATAACCTAGGATTTATTCTTGTAAGAGGAGGAAGGAAAAAAAAAAACATCTACTTACCAATCTTCTTGACTTCCAAGGCTTCATTCCTTAAGCATTTGGCATGGATGGAGGTGAAGAAGAGAACTTGTGAGTCCTTGGTCGAGAGCTACGGGAGGAAGATAGAAAAATGAATAAGAGAGAATGATGAATTTTTAAGTGTGTATGTGTGGGCCCCACTTATTTTCTTTTCAATTTAGTCCCTTTGGCAACCATCTTACCTAGGACTTGCAAGGGAATTGAAAAAGCTTGATTATACTTAGGGCACCCAATAGACTCCCACAAAATACACCTCATCACATCCCATTTTTATTAAAATTACAAAATCCCGTATTTGTTCACTTTAATCCCTCTCGATGTCTCAAATACCACTTTAACCTCGAATCCATCATCTTTTCAGTACTGGACTCATAATTCATTCTCATAAGCTTTATTCTTCCTCTCAGGTTCCTATTTGGTCAAGTACTCCATATTTTCTTTTCTTTTCACTTTAGTCCTTGAGAATTTGTAAAAATTTTTCAAATTAAAATTTTGAAATTTCTATTCCCAAATTTCCCTCACTAATTCAAAAATAACATTTTCTATGTAATTAAATTTTCTAATAAACTTCAAAATAGATTTAAAATATTCATATAAATTCTTGGGATATTATAGAGAGAGAGCATCATTTTTTAATTATTATTAAAATTATTTTTATAATTTCAAGTTATGAGTCCACGTGGCAAATAATGTGGCAGGTGATATGTGCCACATGAACTGCCCAATCAGTGTTTTTCGTTAATATCATTGATGGCGTTAAAACAAGAGCAAATTTTAAAAAAAAAATAAAACATGTGGAATATATATGATCAAAAAAATATTAGGGGTAAAAATGAAAATTAGTGTAAATGTTAGGGATATGAAATATATTTTTGCCTAAATTATATTCATGTTTTAAATGTCTTCATCTTCCTTATCTTTCATCTTCATCTCTCCCTCTCTGTTTATTCTGCATTTTGGGTTGCATGTGGATGATCTCTCCTTAGTGTGATTGTCCAAACTGGTTCTCAACTAGTATTGTCAATTTGGCTTGTGACTCACAAAATGGCCTGGGACCACCCTTAAATGGGCGGTTTTGGGTTCAAAAATATAAACTCATTTAAAAATGGGCTTAAATAGGCTAAGCCCGCGAGTTGGCCCATTTATTGATTTTATTTTTTTACAAAAAAATTATTTAATATAAATAATATCATTTTATCACATTTTTATATTTTATAACCTTATATTCAATAAATATAATATTTTTCGATATGAAAACTTTTGTAATATTTTAAAAATATGTATACCATTTTCAAATTTAAATATAATGTAGGTAATTTAAAAAATATGAAAAATTAAATTTATTAGTTATTTAAAAATATTTAAAAAATATTATTTTATATGTATAAATTGTATTTTAACAAAAAAAAAATTATTCAATTTTTTTACTAAAAAAATTTTAAAAATTATATTATTTAAATAAAAAATTTTTTAAAAAATATCCCTAGGCCAAGGTGGGATAGTTTTAGTCTTAATAAAAAGATCTATTTAATCTTTTGCCTATAATGGGCCGGTTTGAACCAATCCATTTGACAATGTTATTCTTGATAGTGGTAGTGGACAATAATCAGGTAAGTGAAATTGGTTGCACTACTCGTGAATCATCTTCTCTCTCGGATGGCGACATGAAACAGAAGACATACCAAAATGTCGACAAATGATTAGGGAACCAATAGGGAAGACCACATGCTACACTGGCACAAATAGAGGGTGTATCACAAGGCACCAAGATGAAAGACAAAGGAAGAAATATGTGAAGAAAAATGGAAGTCACAGTGGGAGGGGTAAGTGAACGCGCTTAATGGGAGAAGCTACTAGTAGTCACAATGGATCCAAACTTAGGTTAGGAAGAAATCGATTTTGCAAACCGCATAATCAAACACTCCATTTTTCATTGCAAAATCGATTATGGAGAGATAGACGCGTGCTTATGGAGCTTCACCATTCAACCAAACACCCACTTAGTGTTTAAAACATTATTTTGTCTCCATTTAGTCATTTAAAGATTAAATAGTTTAATTTAATCTTTAAAAAATTGTATTTATTTCAATTTAATTTAATTTTTTGTCAAATTAATTTTTAATAATAAAAATTGAGATTTAACAATGAAAAAATTTAATATAAAATAAATATAATCTTTCAAAGATTAAATTTAAAAATTATAATATTTTAGAGATTAAATCAATAATTTATTTATTTATTGGTGACAAAAATTTAAAACAAGGGCCAAAGAAAAGTCGTTTGGGCTTTTACAGTCCACTTTCTTGGCGACGCCAACAGGAAAATTCGTTATGTGGAGTAAGAATGTTGAAAATGACAAAGTGACAAACCATATAAGAAAATAAATAAATAAAAGTTTGTATTGACAGATTTGAAAATAGAGTCAAGTAGGACTAGCAGGTTGACATAGTAGTTCATATAAGTAATCAGTGGTTTATATTTTAGAATGAAAATCAAGGAATTTAGTGAGTGGGAAATCCATAAAAGTCAAGTCACACTGTATCTTCCATATATGTGGATATGATTTTCCAAATCCTAGTGGCACTATCATTTGAGCTGTGGAGGATGCAAATAACTCATTATAAATCTGATGCTGATGCCTTCTTACTTATAATTGGGTACAGCCTCTTGATGAAATAACTATGCCCTACCCTACAATTAATCATTGAGTCCCACAGGGATGAATGATATCACTAGTAGCCAAGACGCTTTGGTCTCAGAACCCCAAAACGGAAAACCTGAAACTAAACGAAATGTGCAAACATTTAGTGAGACAATGGCATCATATGCTTATATGGCTAGCCCCAAATCAGATGCGGCTCCTCTCCAATACTTCTAAAGTATTGGAGAGTCCAATACTTCTAAAGTATTGGAGAGTCCAATACTTTCATCTGGATCGTCTGATTGAAGTCACAGATGATCTAAATACATAAAAAGGCTGACATACATTAAATTGAATAAACTCAAAAATTTACAAAGGTCCATTTAAATTCAAAATAAAATATATTTTGGAACGAGAGACTTAGATGGAGTTAAATATGATCTTAAATCAAGAAAAAAATAAAAAAAAATCTTAGATAGGGACCTAAGTGAATAAACCATTTATTAGGTGAACGCAATTTGGATTGTTGGATTGCGAGAATCCAACGGCCTGGACACTTTAGTGATCATGAGTGATTTGGGCCATCCGTAGCTTTAATTGGATTGCCCAAATAAAAGTATTGAACTCTCCAATACTTTTGGAATATTGGAGAGGAGTCGCACTATGGATGACCCAAATGAAAGTATTGGACTCTCCAATACTTTTGGGATATTGGAGAGGAGCCGCATCCCCCCAAATCTCCTTGGAAAATCTTGTGACGCTGGAGATACCATTAATTTAAATATCTACTAGAATGGGGATATTTTATTTTTATGTATATATTTATTTTTTATAAATATATTAAGTGCTAACAATTATTTGGGTGGACTTACATATTAATTGTTGTATATGTGTACATATATTGGGACTGTATATTGCAATCTATAATTAAATTCAAATTAATGATCTTCATAAAGTCTATTTTGAATTGGACCTATTTGGTATATTAAAGTTAATTTGGGGTATTTGTGAATTAATATTATAATATGTATAGATATTTAATCCAAATTAATAACCGTGATAGAGCGTTATTAATATATAGGGTTAATCCATTGGGCCAACCAATTAGACTTAATAAGTTGGTTATGATTTCCAAAGTTATATGAATTTGGTTTTTAGGTTTTGAAAATCCCTATAAATATGTGAGTGTGTGATCTAATTTCCATCACTTAAAATATACTTTGTGAAAAACTATCATTACTAACTTTGAAGAATCTTGCCTTTGGAGATTGATTGCTATGGATTAAGAGATGTTATATTCCTTACTATTCTATGAGTTATTATTATTATTATTATTATCATCAGTTTGTTTATCAAGTTCCTATATATTTATAATCAAATCATGATTAGTATAAATAATTTTGTGATTTTTGCATTTGAGATTGATTAATAATTTGATTGATTGTGCTTATAATTTTTATTATAACATGATTTCAATTCATATTAGCGTCTGATTTTGATAGATAGATTAAGAATAATTGGAATTAATTTGTGTTAGGGTTTGTAAGGGGAATTTTTTTTTCCTAGAGCCCTGCATTTTTAATCTTTATTTTCAATCTCAATTGTTTTTCAATCCCATTGATTTTCAATTTGATTGAGTTGATGATCTTTGGACAGAAATTGTTTTTCGATCATCACCAGCGAATGAACATATTGTCTGCTCTACTTGGATATTTCGAAATCACTTTGGGATGGTCTAACATTGACATTGATTTAATATATATGATTAAATTTGATTCAACCCCAATATATGTACCTTATTGCTGGAATTTTCATGTATATGATTCAATCTTGGTTTTTTAATTAATTTTCAATCTCAATTGATTGAATCCCTTTGCGTTTTCTTTTACTTGTATTTAAGTCGACGGATGGGCATTTTCGTTTTGAATGTTGCTCATTCATATTCAATTGAATTAATTGAATTTTGTGATTACATGGCAATCGAGATTACATTGAATTACGTTGATTATGTTTTGTGTATTCTATATATATGTTTGTCCCAGTTATATATGATTGGTTATATGTGATTTATTCAATTGAAAATTTGATGAGGATTCAATTACAATCAAATTATATAGGGAAAAATATACTTTACTTCATGAAGTTTGTTCTATGTGTAAAGAATTTTCAAAAAATTTAAAATTAAACAAAAGACTCCTGTAAATTTTTATATTGTACTAAAAACTACTTGTCAGTTAATTAATTGTTAGTCAACTGACGGTCAATGCTGACATAGACACTGAAGCACCACGTCAGCAAATGATTCATGTGCCACATCATTCCTCTTCCATTCAATTGCCGTATCCAATAGAATTGCGACACGTGACATGTGCTTAGCTTTAAAAAAAAAATGAAAGTAGTACATACACAATAAGATTTGAACTTGGGCTTGAATAAAAAAAAAAAGAGCTCTCTACCATCTAGCCACTAATACATATTCAATATATATTTGTGAAATTTAATATATATAGAAACCTTTGTTATTATGTTCAAAATTCAAAAACAATATACACTAATTATTATATCTTATAAAAAATAACAAATCTTATAATAAGAAAATATGTTATTATTTTATATAACTTATTTTAAATTATATAAAAATTTAAAATTTTTTATAACAAATCTTATATTATAAATTTAATTATTATTTATATTTAATAAAATAAAATTTATATTAAAAAATAATTATAAAAATATACTATGCATATTAAATTTATTTTTTAATATAAGATTTTAAAATTATATTTTTTAATAATAAATAATTTTTAATATAATTTAAAATGATTTGACATTATAATATAAAATTTTAATATAAAATTTGATATTATAAAATTTAATTATTACTAAAAATTATAATATCAAATCTTATATTAAAAATAATTTTAATATGCACAATATATTTTTATAATTATTTTACTTAATAAAAATAAAATTTATATTATAAGATTTGTTATTAAAATTTTTTAATTTTTACATAATTTAAAATGAGTTATGTAAAATAATAGCATATTTTTTTATTATAAGATTTGTTATTATTTTATAAGATATAATAATTGGTGTATATTATTTTAAATTTTGAGTACAATAACATAAGTTCTTGTATATATTAAATTTCGTAAAAATATATTAAATGTGCATTAATGACTAGATGGTAGAGAACTTTTTCTTCTTTTATCCAAGTCCAAGTTCGAATCCTGTACAAGCATTATTTTGATTTTTTTTTCAAAGCTAAGCATATGTCATTGTCACGTCTCAAAATTTGAGCACGTGACCGGCACGGAAAGTGAATTTCATTTCACCTCCGTAAGCCTATCTTTCTCTTAAAAATCATACAATTCTTTTTCATACAACCAAAACGAGTTCTCTATACATACTACAATTACTCACATTACATCACTGAATGAACCTACCCGATTACAGAGATTTCTAGATTTATACAACTTAGAATAAAACTTAACTATTATACCTTTATCCTGAACAAATGAAAAGATAATTATGGACTAAGGATCCATAATTCCTTATTCCGATATTTACCTTCAGCTGTCAACTCTGAAAAAAAATATCAATAAGAGGGGTATGAGCAAACCACGTGCCCAGTGAGTAGATAACACAATACTATGACAAAATAAAAATCATGCATCATAATGATAACATACAGCAATCATACGTAGATCGATCATCATATGATATAATATTATTCATAATACTTCACAACAATATCCAAGTGAATCAAATGCATTTCAACAAAATTTAAAATTCACAACAGCAATCGAAGAAATCAATTTCACACACAATTCCCGTACCAACCGGGTCGTCCAGAATACCTCTGGATCGTTGCCCGCGGCCCCCGTCGCATCCACCCTTATCGCTCCATTTATATTCTCCACCCTTATAGCTTCACATAGATTTCTCCATGGGGTGCACCACCATGCCTTTCCTTTCCAGTCAAACACAATCACAATCACATATAAAAACATCCTCAATCATAATCTTGAGCCACATACACAACTCAGTCATTTACAATTCAAGCCACAACATAATCAATGTGGTTCCAGCAACATAGCATGTATATAACATAACCCATAATATAGAACAATTATTCAACAATAACATACTTCAACTATCCGCATATGATTGAACTCAACAATCAGAGTATGATACATTTCAACTCAGTTCACATGCCATTCACAATCCATCATATAACCTCAATTCATGAGAAAATAAGAAAATATAATTATATACATCACCTGGCACGTTCCACAATTGTTTATATCTCATCATCCCACATCATTCTCTTCAAATTTGGATATTCAACATATTTTCACTATAATGCAAAAAGTCAATAACAAAGATATTTAATCATAGCAAGTATTAACCCACTCACCTGGATTTCATGCTCTCAGCACTCCCACCTTGCACTTAACCATTCCTATTGTAACCAGATAAAAACCATCAGGGTTACGAAATAGAAAAATTTCCTACCACTACTCTCGACCTTCATCCACTTCTCAAATCATAACTCCTAACTGGTAATGAATATCCAGATGAAACTTATACCATTGGAAACTAGACTCAAAGAGCTTTTCAACGATATTAAAAAAAAAACTGATGCTACAGTAACGGTCAACGGTCAACGTAGCTACAGTAACGTTGACCGAGTCAACGCTACAGTAACGAGAAAATCTGGAAAAATTTTCTCGGTGAACAGTAATTCTGGGGAAAATTTTCGATGTTCTTCGTGTTCTTCATCCAAAAATCCAAAAATCATATCTAAAACAACATTTCTTTTGATTTATTCCATGGGTTTTCATCCTTAATGTCTAAGGAGTGTTTTAACACCAAAAACCTCAATTTCTACCAACAATCCAAGCTCAAATCTCAAATTTTCATCAAGAACACTAACTTTTTCAAATATCCAAATTCTACGAATTTTTCCTAGTTTTCTCCAAATTTCTTGTTCTAATAACATCATAAACCACCTAGGAATGTTTTAGATTAACATCCACACTTAAATTCATCCATTAAAATATTCTACAAAAATTTTACAAAAATAATAACCAATGATTTGATCTTGTAATAAGAGGAAGAAGAAGAAGAACATCAACTTACCAATCATCCTAACTTTCATAGCTTCCTTCCCAAAGCAAAAATTGCATGAATGATTGATGAAGAAATTCCTTTGCAAGCATAATCGAGAGAGAGAGAAAGTGAAGCTATTGGAGGGAGAATGAGAAAAAGAAAAGAATAAGGAGAAGTGTATACGCGTTGGCCCCACCAATTTCTTTTTCTATAAAATCGCTCATAGCCACCTTATCTTATAAGATTTGTTCACTTTAATCCCTCTCGATGTCTCAAACTCCACTTTAACCTCGAATCCATCATCTTTTCGGTACCGAACTCATAATTCATTCTCATAAGCTCTATTTTTCTTCTCGGGTTCCTACTTGGTCATTTCTCAAAAGTCCTCTATACTTTCTTTTCTTTTCACTTTAGTCCTTGAGAATTTGTAAAAATTTCCTAAATTAAAAATAAAAATTTCTATTCCCACATTTTCTTCACTAATTCAAAAAGAAAATTTTTCACGTAATTAAATTTTTCACTAAACTTCAAAATAGGCTTTAAATATTCATATAAATTCTTGGGATATTACAGTCATGTATCGCAATTCTATTAGATATAATGGTTGAGTGGAAAAGGGCTGATGTGGTACATGAATCATCTACCAACAGGTGATTTTTGGCACAATATATTTTGTTTAGTTTTAAACTTCATGAGGGTTTTTTACACATAGAACAAACTAAAATGCATTTTTTCCTAATTATGTGTGTGTGTGTGTGTGTGTATATGTGTGTGCGTGTGAGAGAGAGAGAATATTTGGAGTTTGGATTGATCTTCGTGAATTTGCGATAATATTGAATCGTAATCTATTGATTCAATTAATATTGGGTTATGTAATCCACATGATCTTGTTAATGAATATTGGATTATGTCTTCAAATTATGTAGCACACTATTCTGGAATCTATTAGGAGTGGAATTACGGAAGATACAGATGCTAAGAGTTTCCTTAGTCAAATCTTTTACTGATTCGCTCTTAACGAAAAGGTCAAAACAAGTATGATTTTGACTAGACTTGTTTCAATGAAATATAAGGGTAAAAGAAACATATGAGAATACATCATGGAGATGTCAAACCTTGCCATTAAATTAATAGCACTAAAGTTCGAGTAGTCAAAAGACATAATTGTGTATATGGTTTTAATTTTTCTTCCTCCACAGTTCAATCATTTTAAAGTTTTTTAGAATACTCAAAAGAAAAAATAGATACTAAACGAGCTTATAATTCAGTGTGTATAGGAGGAAGAGAGGTTAAAATATAACAATGATGAAATTGCAAACTTAGCATCTACTTCTGGTACCAAGAAAACCTCTAATAAAAGGAAGAAAACTCAAAGAAGGAGATTGCAGTTCAGGAAACTTCACAGCATAAGGGCAAACAGAAACAAGATTCGAGAGCTACTTGTTTCTTTTGCAAGAAGGCTGGACATTTGAAAAATGAGTGTTCCAAACACCCTACATGGCTCGAGAAAAAAGGTATGCTACTTAACTTTGTTAGTTTTGAGGTTAATTTAGCATTAATACCTAATAATACTTGGTGAGTAGATTCGGGTACAACTACCCACGTAAGTGTATCTATGCAGGATTGCGTGAGCAGTCGAAAGTCACTTAATGCTAAAAAATTCATCTATATGGGGAATGGCGAAAGAGCTGTTGTTGAAGCTATTAGTCATTTTAGATTGTCTTTAGAGAACTTATATATATTGAATTCAGAGAATACTTTATTGCACCGTTATTTAGACAGAAGTTAATTTCAGTTTCATGTTTGAACTTGGGTATAATTGTTCATTTGCGAATGAAACTTTCAGTATTTCTTTAAATTCAAATTTGATTGGTATTGGTTCTTTAATTGATAATCTATATCATTTAAATTGTGTGAGATTCAATAATTTTAAGATTATGCATATTGTGAATTATGGTACTAAACATAGGCTATGTGATGAAATTTCTATTAAATTATGATATAAGCGTTTGAGGCATATATCTAAATAGAGAATGCGAAGACTTATGTCAGATGACATTCAACAAATATCTAATATAATGATATGGATATTTATATAGAGTGCATAAAGGATAAACTGACAAAAGTTGAGAGAACAGGTACATCTAGAGCTAGTGAAACTTGCAGTTAATACTTACTGACATTTGTGGTCCATTCTTTACGATTTCTTGGACTGGACAATAATATTTTATTAACTTTATTGATGATTATTCTAGCTATGGTTATGTGTACCTGATTTATGAGAAATCTCAAGAAGAGTGAGTTGTTACTTTGTGTGTTATCCTGAAAGGTCGAAAAGTTGAGTTTTATAACTCTTCGACTAGGTCCTTCTTTGAGACTGAGAATGCCAAGTTCATTGAAGATTTGATTACAATGGGAGTGACAAGATACAAGAAGTTGTGTTTAAGGAGGAATATGTTAGTATTACTATAGTTAAGGGTACACTAAATCAGGTAATATTTCCTGAAATAGCTAAACCTATGAATTTGGGTAAACTTGAAAACACAATGGAAGGTGAGATCACTCTTATTCAGGATCAAGAAATTCAATCTCTTGAAACTAAAGAACCTCAACAACCTTAGGCTGAAGCGCCATTGTAGAAATTCATTAAAGAGAGGAAAAGTGCATATACCTCAAGTTGAGTGGGAGCAATTTTGTGATACTAGTCCTATATGTAAATGATGTACTACTAGCTAGTAAAGATATGACATTTTGTGTGAAACTAAGTTCTTTTTATCTAATAAATTCGATATGAAAGTTCTTGGTGATGCATCTTTTGTTATGGGGATTTAAATCCATAGGAATCTTACTAGATACATATTTGGATTATCACAAAAGGCTTATATTGTTAAAGTGTTTAGTTTCTTTGGCATGTAGAATTGTGCACCAGGTGATACACTTGTAGCCAAAGGTGACAAATTTAATTTGCTCATCAAATCTTGTATGCTTCAGTAGTAGAGAGTCTCATGTATGCACAAATATGTACACATTCGGATCCAGCATACATAGTAGGAATGTTGGACAGATACCAAATAAAGATTACATGCTCACTTAGCAGAGAACAAATCGACTTAAAGTCACTGGATACTCCAATGCTAACTTTGCAGGATTTTATCACAGCTTTGAGAATGTTTTGTGATGGTAAGGCCACCAAGTTGTTTTATGAGAATAATCAGAGTTCGTCTAAGTCTAAACATTTAGACATTAAGGTTCTAGTTGTGAAGGAGAGAGTCCAAAGTATCATTGTATCTATAGACTATGTTAGTACAAATGCTATAATTGCATATCCTCTTACTAAAGGTTTACCACCTAAAGTGTTTCACGAGCATGTGACTCGTATTGTTGTGGTGAAACCTTTAGACAATTGAGTTTGTATTTAGTTTGTTATGTCTTACAGATAGTTTTGTTGAATGTCCATTTGTGAACATTTTGATATATGAATTAATATTATTCATATATATATATATATATATATATTTTTGTGTGTGTTGAGTACTCTGAACATAAGTGGTTGCTTTCTCTTGTAGTTTAGCATAAAATTAAAAAAGTGCAGGAACTAGTTGGAAATAGGTATGAATAAATATCATTTGTTCATTTTTGAAATAGGCATGAATAAATATTATTTACAGTTTAACATTTTGAAATAGGCATGGATAAGTATCATTTGCATGTAATTTTCATGCTATACATCCAAAATAGATCTATGCCGTTAATTGTATTAGCATTGTGATCACTGTTCGGTTTAGTTTCAATATTATTGGTTACGAAAGCTTCTTTAGTTCTGTGTTGATATAGTTAATAGACCAGATTGTTATAATATATTTGATTGGATAGCATGTTGTGCATATTAAGGTTTATATATATTTATATATGTACATATACAATATTCAAAATCATATGTAGTCCATGTGGAAGAATTGTTAGCGATGTTTTATTTTTATGTAAATATATGTATATATTTATTTTTTTAAAATATATTAAGTGCTAACAATTATTTGGGTGAACTTACATATTAATTGTTGTATATGTGTACATATATTGAGACATATATATTGCTATATATAATTAGATCCAAATTAATGATCTTTATAAAGTATATTTTAGATTGGACCTATTTGATATATTAAAGTTAGTTTGAGATATTCGTGAATTAATATTATAATATGTTTAAATATCTGACTCAAATTAATAACGGTGATGAGGCGTTATTAATAGATGGGGTCAACTTATTGGACTTGATAAGTTAGTTATGGTTTCCAAAGTTATAAGGATTTGGCTTTTAGATTTTGAAAATATCTATAAATATATGAGTGTGTGACCTAATATCTATCACCAAATACCTATTTTGTGAAAAATCATACTTATTAACTTTGAAGAGTCTAGTATTTGGAGATTAATAGTTATGGATCAAAGTAAGCTATATTCCCTACTATTTTATGAGTTATTGTTATTATGATCAGTTTGTCTATCAAAATCCTATATATTTACAATCAAATTCTGATAAGTATAAATAACTTTGTGATTTTCACATTTGAAATTGATCATAAATTTGATTGATTGTGATTATAATTTTTCTTATAACATGCTTTCAGTCCTAGCTATGAGAGGATAACAACTCAGTTTATTTGTTGCATATATAATCACATAAAATGTTTTCTTTAATTTTAACACTAAATATTTAGGTTAAGTTGGTTGTTTATGTTGAGAAATAAGGTATATCGCAGGTCAAATGAAACAGAAACCCCAGTGGTGTGGCCTAACATTTGGAGGTGGCATTGAATGAAATTAAGTGACGTCAAGAAAAGCACGGAAATTATAAAATGACAGATGTGAAGAAAACTTGAATAGAAAGATATATAGAGATTCTAGAATTTTTTAGCTATAATTTCAATCATGGCTAAAAATTTATTTAACTACAGTTTACAAGTACTTAAAGGCTCTAGAACCGTGACTAAATAAAAACTGTGATTAAAATTTTATTTAATCATAATTTTACGGTTAAAACTGTGAATAAATATAAATTTTAACCACGATTTGATTTAGTGACGATTAAAATTATGATTAATAAAGAACTAAGCCTTAAAGTGCCTGATCCGTTTTCACTTGTCTCTGCCAACTGCTGGGCACACAAAGCAGAGTGTTATATCGTTCTTCTTTATAAACATACCCTCGTTTCTTGAAAACGGTATTCCACCAAATCTCTTACAAACAAGAGATTGGGAATATTGGATAATGAATATTTTTTCCTGCACAGTAGTTGAGAAGGCTAACAAACTTGGAACCATATAATTATTGTTTCCTCATTGCGTGGTTGGGGATGATAGTTATGGTTACCAGAATGAAGGAATGAAAGAGGGGAAGATAGAGTTTGGACGCAAACAGAAGCAAAAGGGTTCCTTCATTCACCATATGTATTAGAGGCAAAGCACACCCCCACCACGTGCTTCCTCAGATTGGTTGGTCCATCCTTATAGCCTTATACCCCCTTTGTAAATTAAACCCTTTTCTTTACGCGTCAAGTCGTTTTTGGGCATGCAAAACTAGGGCTCTCCTCTACATGAATTAATTGTCGTCCTCCCTCTAGGATTTTCTTCTTGTCTCTTCTCCGATCTTTCTTGGCCTAAAATCTCAGTTCTTGAACATTTCCACGTATTGTCCAGAAGAGCAAGACAACGAGTGTTTCATTGGACCTTAATTTGTCTTCAAATCTAGTGGAGACCGTGCATGGTACATTAATAGTAGAAGATTGAAGTAGGGGTCGGTTTTGTGTGATACGCAAATCGCAGGGCTAGTTAGTAGGAACACGAACAAGCCAACAATTATTTCAAAATGAGATAATGATATGATAGGATATGATATGTCATGTGTATAAACTACAAAACCCATCTGCTTAAATAGAAGCATATGACGAGTCCTCACTGCCATATCCTGTTTGAATGATGAAATAAGAGACATATGACTAATCACTTTCGCGTGTAATGATGGGTTATGCCAGTCCATTGTGAAATTGTCACAGACCATTTGGAATCCTTCTTTAATATTATTTTCATTGGTGTTATATGGGTGTGTGTATGTATGTGTATATATGTAGTTAATGATTGAGATTGAGAAAGGCACTTGAAGTTGAAAGGCTGGGCTACGTGGGTTGCTTTTGTTTGATGTCTCTTGCCACTTGCTTACATTCGAAACAAGCATTGATCTGTTTCAAATCTGAATAATATCTTCATCTTCAACTGTTTCACACTCTCAAACTCACTCATTAAAATACGCAATACCTCAACCTGCAAATTTCTTATTGTTAAGAGCAATCCTATGGAGTTGACTCTTGAGGACTCACAATTTATAAAGCTCTTTTACATAGTATTATCTGTAGAATAATGTTAGTTGAACATAACAAAACAATGTGCTTTGAGCTTGTTGACAAAAAATTCCAGAAAATGTTGGATTTGGGTCCCTTTTCACATATAATACGCTAATTCTTTTTTTTTTTTTCTTTTTTTGTTTAATTAGGAATGATGGAAATATCATATCCTATGTAGATCCATAAACTTTACCTATTCGAATCTGTAAATGGGGAATTGGGGATAGAAAAATGGTAGAGGTTTTGTTGAAAATTTTATGAGTCGGGATCCACAAACTTTTGTTCTCCGGTAAAATAACACGATGTTGAGAAATTTTAACAAGTGAAGTTCATATTTGTTTTATCATCCATCAAACAGTGAACAAATATAACACCGTGCAGTACAATCGAGAATTTCATACTTAAATTTCATCGATCTAAGGATAGGGATAGTGGTAACCAATATGCTACATACATATATATATATATATATATATATATATATATATATATATATCTGTGTGTGTAATAATTATGAATTAATTATTATATTTGGCACTTGTATTTTTTGAGGTTAGATAATTTTAAGTTATATTGATTGTATGTTTACAAAATATTAATGATTGTGAGACTTTTTTATGCTTTTATATGAATAAATTTTATTCAGACGGGTATCAATTAAAAAAATATGCTTATATTTTGAAATTCTTTCGAATATGAGTTTCGGTCTTGAGATTCGAAAATGCTACGAGAAAAAAGAAAACGGAAAATGAATTTGATATTTGCTATATTTGGTCAGAGACCATATGTATTATTATTATTATTATTTGGTTTGGATATGAAGATGATGACTATAATATTTTACCTATATCCATAATGATTCCTAATTCTCATTTCTTTCTTTTTTCTTTAATGATTATTATTTAGAGATAACATTAACAGGAATATAAATAAGGAGGAGGGTCATTATGATTGGGTGGCCTGGCCTCGATCGCCTGTTGAGCTTTGCTCATCGACAAAAGAGTGAAACAATGCAAAGCGTAGTAGGAAGAAATCTGAAGCTGTGTTTCTCAAAGATGAAGACGACGCAGCCATTGACACACAAATCTCCTCCTACCACCTCTGCCTCATCCTCAACCTCCCCAGAAGATCCCACCTCCTCAATCTTAATGAAGAACTTCAATTCTCTCTACGATCTTTACGCCTTCGACCCCTCCGAACCAGAACCCGCCGACTTGGCCACCGCCTTTGCCTCCCAACGCTTCTTCTTCTCCTCACCTGGCCACTCCAACTCCATCGTCCAATCCACCCCTTCCTCTTCGTCCTCGTCGTCGCCGGAGAACCCACACCCCCACCGCCTCTTCGCAAACAGCGTGGCCGTCCCCACCCTCTCGCCCGACCCCTATGTGGACTTCAGGAGCTCCATGCAGGAGATGGTGGAGGCGCGTCCCGACCTGATGCTCATGGACCTTAACTCCAGCTGGGAAATGTTGCACGAGCTTCTTCTCTGCTATCTCACTCTCAATCCTCGGAATACCCACAAGTTCATCCTCCGTGCTTTCGCTGATCTTCTTCTCACCCTCGTGTCGGTGCCGCCCCATCCGGAGGAGGACGCCGCCGCCTCCTCTCGGGGATGTTAGAGCGTTGTTGTAAATTGAAATAGATGCATGCGATAAATGGAAGGTGGGTGTCAGATAATAATGATTGTCTAATCTGCTTCCCATTATTTAGTAGCATCTTTTTTAATGTGGGCAACCTCCGACTTGGTCCCTCTCACCCCCATGCATCCATTGTCTTCTTCTCATCTCGTCCGTCACTTCAGTTTCCTTTTCTGTTTTCCTTTGGGAAAATGGTACTTAGCTTTCTACTTGGGTTCGTCCTCTGTCTCGGATTATGATATCTGATAATTAAGTTACATTAAAGTTAAGGAAGATCTTTGGATGAATAACTTGACTGAGGGAAAATATAAAGAACAACATTACCTGCTCTTGAATCGGAAACATCAAACTAAAACTTATTATGAAAATTACTAATATTTCGGCGCAAGTTCTGCTTGTGACTCTGGTTTCTTCTTAGATCTTGACTAGTGATTATTCTACTTCTGAGTCTCCATTATAATTTTTTTTTCTAAAAAAAAAAATTCAAGATTAGGCTGTTCTTGATTGGCTTTATTTATTTAGTTACCGTTGTAATTAAAAAAAACAATAATATAAATACTGGCAATGGATAGCTTAGAATCGTTGCATCCAGACAATGGATAGCCAGCAAAAGGCCAGATATAGAGACCAATAATATAAATACTGGCAAACACAGACAGAATCAGGGAATCCCAATTTTGTCTCCTTTTTTATTAATCAGATGAGTGGGTATGAGCCACGCAGATGCATGATTCAGTCAGTGTGTCCTTTTTTCTCCTTTCCCACCTAATATATTCAGTCCCTGAATTTAACCTACTTAAAAAGGAAATTGCTATTTGCTGCCTGCACTTCCAGTGAACGCAGAGGCAGTAAGATGATTTTTTTTTTTTTTCAAAAAAGAAGACCATGTTTCTATTAATATTTAAATACAAGTATAATATATGGAATTTGTCTAAGCTGTAATCCAGATAAAGGTTCAGATGGAAGTGCTGGCTTGGCTACATTGTTAGTATATACATTTATATAATATGCTAAATGAGAACCCTCGCCAAAAATGCAAAATTAACCCCAAAAGAAAAAGTTGAATATAAGGTGGAAGGGGGGGAAAAAAAAGGGGACTTCTTTAAGCTCTCAGTCACAAGAAATCTGATCTTTACTGAGATTGTAACTTTGCGCAGGAATCCATCGGATTACGTCTACCAAGAAAGATTACATGAATATTCTCTTACTCTCTCTTTTTTTTTTTCCTTTTCCATTATCCTCTTTTAAATTTGATTTTTATATTCCATTCTGTATTTTCTATACTACAATGATCTGGTCACATGCATAAATTTGAATTAACAAATATACATATATATATATATATAAATGTTTGTTGCTTTTGATTGAGTAACCCATAGAATTTCAATTAAGAGACAGTATTTTATTGACAAAAGGACTGCCGGATGATTAAAACCAAAAAAAATATCTGCAGTTTTGCTAGAAGAGAGAGAGAGAGAGGAGGGGGGGGGGGGGAGCCACATAAGAGGAAGATGAATGACTCATTGTCATTTTGCTATCTCAGATTAAAAAGGTAGTTGAAACTTGATATGTAGCGCTTGGATATGCGTTGAGACATCCAAAATCATGGTTTGGAGATGGCTAACCCCTTCAGCATCGAAATAATTATGTTTGGATAATTGGTGGGCATGAATTGGAAATCCATGCTTATAGGGAAATCATGGTTTGCTTCAACAGGTAAGCGTATCAGCCAGCGTTTTCTTGCCTATATTTTCCTCTACTACCCTTGTTCATTTTAAAAAATATGTTGTTGTTTTGGTTTAATGGAGGTTTAAGTGAGTTAGAAAGGGAGAACAAAAAAGAGAAAAGAAGAAAAATGATGAAAAATAAACCTGAAAATAGAGCTTTTTACTTTCAATAATGGAAGATTTTATTTTGGCAGAAATTGCAGTTTTTGACCTGAAAAAATTACATTCTTGAGCCTCACTTTTTTCTAAAATTTTATTTTGACCCCAATATCCAAACAAAACTATTTTTTTAAAAATTACTTTTCTAATAAGAATCTCCAAATACAAATCACATTCGTGCAAATTTTAATTTACTCAAAATAAATTTTGCTAAAACTTTAGTTTACCCATCCTTTTTTAAAACAAGTCCTTGATCCTATATTAACAGTGGTGACTAGAGAGAGAGAGAGAGAGAGAGGGGCTGGGTGTCCTAAGTGGAGTTCTCCGATTAATTTAAAAAATTTTAGTGTTTGACATGAGTTTATTCAATCTAAAAAGTTCTTATTTAAACAGGAGGTTGTAACTTAGACAACAACTATAAAAAATTATTAATCTTGTTCTCTGCCTTCGCGTGTTAGCTTGGAGGCTCTCATGTCTTTTCAATTAACACATTTAAATACCGAACAAAAATGGCTCTTTATAAATTATGTTGATATCTAACACCTCAATCATTAATATTGAGAATTTTTTGTGTGAAAAACAAGAGGACGAGAATCTCAAAAGAATAACAGCAGGATCCATAACAGAAACATCACTTTGCCTGTATTCAATTTACAATGATCATGACCGTGGGAAGCAATGGAATACCAATCCTCGTGGCCTTCCCATCCCCAAATTATAAGAAAAATCAAAATACAGATCCCTACCAATCTAAAAGTAAAGTCGCCTGGTTTTTCTAGCAACAATCCTTCTTTCTTTCTGACGATAGAGTTATCTACAAAAACAGTTAAGTCTACCTATGCCCTTCCAGAATGCATTGCCAAATGCCCTATGTTAATGAATTAAACCCCCCTTTTGCCCCCCTCTAAAATAAAGGCAAAACTACTTTTGTGTTACCACATGAAAGTACCAAAGACATCAACTGGCTTGGTTTGACAGAACAATCACCTCAGCGCCACCACATGAAGTACCACCAGCGGACGCACAGTTAAGAGCCACGCCAGCATTGTTTGGGCTACACAAGGATGGACCATTACTCTGTGCAGCTTGATCAACTTGTAAACCAGGCTCTGGTAGCTCTGAAGAGTGGTCCATCCGAGGGATATTATTAAGAAGTAAGTTTCTATCAGATGAAAGAAAATTGAACTCAGCTACACTAGATGCTTCACTGTTCACATGGACGCCATTCGCAATTTCCTCACAAGAACCTGAGGCCATTTGAATCGATTGGCAATTTTCAGACTCTATCGATTGGCAATTTTCAGACTTTTTAAGAGTCTGAAAATTGGGTGCCTTGGCAGCACAGACTTCTGCTTCATCAGCATTTAGCTCACTAACCACACCCGAAGATTTAATGCAAGGTATGTCTTCGCTTGGGTGCATCAAGTTGCCAGTTGGAAGAGCTATGTCACCGAACACACAAATTCCATTGGGTGTACACTGAGAACCATAACCATTGACAGATTCAGAATGCAACTTCTTTGATCCCACGGAGTGGTGCTGAATACAGACCTGGTCACTTATCAGTTCACAACCGTCAGAATATTTATGTGAACAAAAAACACCATCAGCAACCTCAAATTTCTGAGAATCATGATGTAAAGTTTCTCCATCATCCTTAAATGGGATTATATTCCTTGAATCATGGTAGGTACTTTCATCAGACTCTTTTGATTCCTTAGTACAAGAAACAATCTGTGATCCAAAAGGAATACTTCCTGACAAGTGGTGTGGGGAATCCTCAGCACTGTTGCTATTTGTAACTACCTCATCTGATACTCTGAGAAATTGCTCTCCCTCCTCTGACACACGGCAATCCCTCAATGAGTTATCTAAATCTACTGTTTTCCCATTATGAGCAGACTTAGCATTCTGACATGTATTTATTTGTGCAGCTTGGTACTGAGCATTGCTCACATTATCATCTACGGCACCATTGTCTTCCACTGTCAGATTATGACAAATTGCCTGACAGACAACTTGACTTTGTACATCTTCTGAACATTTATGGTGAAGTACAGTCTCACTATCACAAGCAGGTGAGTTGTTGAATGAGCCATCAGCAAGCTGAGATCTAGATTCAATAGATATGGATTTATCAATTATCCGGCACGCATCTGAGGCAGGCACCTCAGCAGAAATGATCATATCAGATCCAGATGAGACCAACTCATGATAATTATTCGCTACCCCCGGCATTTTTTTATTCTTCTGAGGTTGAGGACTGGAAACTACAACAAATTGGGTTGTGCAAAAACTTAGTTTAAGCTTTCAGTGAGAACTAAAAATAGAGAAAAAGGACGTGTTTATGTGTGTACAGGCAGACAACTACATTAACAGACTAGTCCAGTATCTATGAACATGTACCTTCTATAGGAATTGGATTTTCGTCGGTAGATTTAACCTTTGGTATCTTTTTCTGTAACATATCTACATGAGGAAATACCAACAGATTCATGTTCTTTATCATTTGATTACTTGTATGGTCAAGCGGCCCAAACCCAAAAACTGAAGTCCAAGTTTCTGTGAGTTCTGCGATAGCTGGTATTACCAATAACCCAACATTTAGAGAGCTGAGTGCCTGATAATAGTTACAGAGAAACAGAGTGTTTGAGGTCAGCAAAATGAAAGGTCCTAAGGAACCAACAATAAAATGAACGAAAAATGAATATAAAGAAGATGTCACTCTACAAATGTACACATTAGTAACATATCTATATCATTCATAGTGCCACCTGAATCTGTCCGAGATATGACTGCCCAAGTGCCCATAAATGATTGGCCTTAAAATACAACAGAATCTCAATTTGCTAAAAGTTCATATGAATTTACAGTATTTTCTTACAATTGTTAGTGCCATCCTATGCTACATGCCAATTGAGGTAAACTCAGCTAATGAGTGAAATGTTTTAAAGATATTAATAAAATCAATCCAACGCAATCACCTAAAAGATCAAGGCATTACGCTTTGGAAAAAAATTATATGCAGTTACTTATATCTTTGCTATCAAGTTCTTCAATCAGAATAAAATAAATATATGTTTCTCCAATCCGAACACAACAAGTGTATAATCTATAAAAACAACTATATTTTTTTTTTTTTACAACTCAACATTATATAATTAGTTCTTTAAAGAACTTTTTATACATGTTCTATTTTTAATGGAGAACTTGATAGCAAAAATATAAGAAACTTTATATAGGACTATCCCTTAAGCTTTTGGAATTAAGCGATGTCTTCTTCGCATTATATCAAAGTCTCTATGAACAAGTGGCTAAATAGTCTCCATCTCCATTTCCCTAATTAAATTAAATTTCAGCATAAGGTAAGGTGAAGTTATGCGTAGTCCACTAAGTTGCTAACTGCTTAATCTTTTCTGTTGAAGAGATCTTGTCAGGTTGCAAAAAGCCTTCTTATTATTAACCAAAATCTAATTCTACATCTATATGAACAAAACGTTGCAGGCAAAGTTTTTGAATAAGGTCATTATACTTTTAAATTGGAGAGATGGTTTTAACATATTAGCCGACATGTGAAATTTTCAAGATAAATGCATAATTATCAGGCTGTGCTTGTTAATGCATTGTATAATTTAGTCTAAAGGCAACAATCATTGGGCAGTGTGTAGTACCCAGAATACCACTGAGCACAGCTCAGTGGTACAAATACAATGACAAGCAAACGCTAGTGACAACTAGATCAACTAATAACAATTTTCGAACAACCATAAATGCTGATATATGAATGTAAAGAAACAGAAATATAATTGAATTCTGAACTTACACATTCAATGGCACCTAGAAGCCGGCGACACATTCCTTGTCGCCTATACATAGAGCGGGTCCCAACAAATGGCATCTCTGCTAGCCGGTTCCCATGGATCCTATTTGACAATAAATAAAATTAAGCATCAGTGCAAAAATATTGTTGCTTAGTTCCATAACCATTAACCCAAAAGAAGCTTCAAATAGTATGGTACTTCACACATTTGCCAGCATTTTTATTTTTTCTTTTAGGGGGGTTAATGGCAACCAAAAAAAAAATATTCAGGAAAACCTATAGAGGGGTTAATTAGAAATTATATAAGAGATTTCTGCTCATATTAATATAAATAATTCACATGATTCTTAGTTATAGGACAGAACCAAAGAGTTAATTGTTATGACATCTATATTTAATGGAATAAGGTAACTTTAAAATAGGATTATAGGGACATCTCAAAATAGCAAACAAGGTAAAATCCTAGTAGCTTGCAAACGGTCCAAAACATGTTCATGAAGCTATCAATTAAATGGTGAAACCAAAATTTCGTCTTGAGAAGGGTGTTAAGCATAGACATTTGACAACTCCTACAAATACTTTAGGTTAAATATAAACAACTATATTGAAGATAATAGCTATGAATTATTATCATAGTATCAAATAATATAGAGACAAATTTACAAATATAAAGGATGATATAAATCATTGAATTATTAAAATAATTCCAACTTACAAGCCAGAAATTTTTAAAAGCTCATTTAAATTCTAAATGTGTGCCCACATCTCAATTCTTAATGTGGTAACAGAGTCAATGCGTGTATTCTTCTAGAGTATTATGATGTAAATTAGCAAACTTGATTAGTTGATAAGACTTCTTTGTTCAAATGAGGAATAAGAAAAAATTATATATATACATATAAAATATAAATGTATCAATTAATTCATTTTATTTACAAATTATGAAGGATAATTGAGGGCTTCACCCCTGAAACTTTAATCAAGTTCATGTAAAGGTAATGAGGAAATGAAGTCATGAAAAACAAAGAAATAATCCTTTTAACAAATATTTGTTCAATTATTTCAGCTAAAAAATTTGTTGCTTTAAATGCAAATATAGTGCCCCTGTTACTAATATTATTTACTAAAACAAATCAGTATTTCCGTTTGAGTTAGAAGTTAACTTCAGTTTTTTTGTAATTATTCTTTCTCTTGGTTTAGTATGGCATTTTCCACAATCATTATCTGCAAATGCAATGTCTTCAGAACATTCTATTGGCACCGAGTCTTCAGATCACAATTAGGTGAGACAAAATTGTTCCCTGAAGACATTGTGATCTTGAAATTGTAAAGCTTCTTTTTCAATACTCTATAGTATATATAATACTTTTTAAAATTTGTAAAGTTTTATTTTCAATACTCTAATATATATCAGAAGTGAATATATTTTTAGCAGGTACTTCAAGAGGAAAGACAAATTATTAATTTAGAAGCATGAAAATCCACAGGCTACTATGCTAAAAAGATGTGAAACTTCAATCATCACATGACAGCACTCAACGTTCTATACTCCAGCTAGGCATCTGACAAGTATGCAACAAAAAATATTTTACAAACTAGGTAGTAAATTGGAGAAATGATTATTTAAAGGAAATTATACAATATTGAAATCTCTCAGTCAGTTGACGAGATGTGTAATGGAACAGGTAAATTTCACTAGCAAGAAAAGCAGGCCACCAATATTAATTTAGCAACAACTTAAGAAGGTTCTGCATGTAGATTGAAATTAAACCAAACAATGACTTTAACCACATGAACTGTTTATGATTAAGCGCATATTTCATTCTTGATAACCCAACTGTTAAACCACTAACAAATAACATTCTGTTGGGCCCTCAGTGCATAATGTTTATAAGAGAAGGAATGGGCCTAGGGATAAAAGAATTAGGGCTGTTGAAGAAAATGATGATGTGGCAAGGGAAAATGAAAAAGGGCAGCAGCCCAACTAACTGCTGAGCCGGCAGGTTAGTGGAGCAGAGCAGGAGAAATAGGGGGAGAGGAAAAGTGGAAGGCATCGAAAGAATGGGAGTTAGCTTGGGAGAGAACTAGACCTCTCAAATGTCTAGTGTTTTCATTACCGTTTTCATTACTGTGTGCTTGCTGTATTGTGGTATTTTCTGAGTCTGTGCTGTGATTATCTTTGTTGTGAGTCTGTTTTCTGCTTAGTTCATTACTGTAATCCTATATCTTCCCCACTGGAGGATATATTTTCTACATTTCAATAATATCAGTAATATTCAGTATTTGAGTTTTGTCATCTGTTATCTTGGCTGGACCCTATCACATTCATGTAAAGAAAGATTACATTAATTACATCGAAATCCAAATTACTGCTTTACTTTGCATGCATCCTTTTTTTTTTCTTGATAGTAAAAGAAAGAATTTACAAGATAAAGGATTACAAAAGGGGAACTGCATAAAGAGAGGTGGAGGCCAAGAAATCCTCATAAAAAGAAATAGAAAGAAAAATACAATAGGAATCACCCACTAATCCAACCAAGGGAGCTATGCATACTTTGCATGCATACTAATTAATGATCACTTATAGACTGCATAAAAGCAATTATTAGAAAAATTACAATTCATAGACATTTACCTAATAGATGCAGCACAGACAATTTCATCTCCTCTCTCTAGAATAGCAGTAATAAATCCACTATAGTTGAGGCGGTCAAAGTTCGACCTGACAAAGATCATCAGAATTCAATCATAAAAAACACAATAACTATTATCCTATGTCCTAACCTGTAAACAGAAATTTTTTAGGACAAATATCTTTAGGATAGCATTAAATAATTGCTAAGATGCGAATGTAAAACTATGAAAACCATTTCTGGAAAATAATTTTACAATAAATGATACTCTAATGAGAGAATTTCCTATACTCACTGACATTAGTCATTACATTTGAGCACTTAAGAGGTCAAGAGGAAGTCATTGGTTCAACTCTGCCATATGGACAGCCCAGGCAAATTGGTTGAAAGAACTTAAAGAAAGAGGTCATGTTATCTTACCCACAATTATAAAGAATACTGTGGATCAGATTAATCCCACTTCTATGATCAATATAAGGCATGAAGCACTCATCCATTATCAATAATGCAACAGCTAGCTTGGAATTACATTCAACCATCTGAGACTCTATCTGAGATGCATCTGAGCCAATATCTGACCGACAAATAAATGTCCAAGAAAATCCATCTTCAATTTCATGTTTAACCCCAAGAAGCATTTTGAGTCTCTCATTTAACTGGCAGCACAAAAGTTAGACAAGATACATTAGTTTCATCGTAATGAACAGAAAATATATGCAGATTCAGCAATACCAAAAATAGGGATTCCTTCAAATGTGGAATTTTTTTTTTTTGGTTCCTAAAGAACAAGGTATTCGTGAGTCAAAAAGGGAGGGAGCAAGGGGGGGGGGAGAGGGGAGAGAGAGAGAGAGAGCACTGCCATCATCAGGGATTGGATAATTAGTAACCTTATTTATGCGTAGATTTTAGTAAATTGCACATATATAACTTAGCAAACATGCTATGCAGATCCATTTCCAAGTTTAAAATTTCTTCATTGATAAACCTGATAGGTCGAGAATACACAAAATTAGCTGTAGCTCTTATCCTTATAAGTCAGGCTCCATATTCCAAACTTAATATGCTAGAATTTAAATCAATTAATTTCATAGATGACATCATTCTACATGGAACAGGAAAAGAAGTCAAATTGAGTCATTTCAACAAATGGACACCTAGATTTTACAACTCTACCAATAAATACTGAAAAAGAGAAGAAAAAGAAAAGCAAAAAGTCTGCCATGCCTTAATACCCCCCCCCCCCAAAAAAAAAAAAAATAGGTAAGATATATAATATGCTACAAGATGATACACAAAATTCTTCAACAGCTGGTTTGCAGCCACTACTGCAGATCAGAAAGTTAACACAACTCAAATTACTATTGTGTAATAACTTAGCTTAGGATCAAGTTACTGGGCAAGCTAAAATTTACAAGCAGAGATTAAGAACATGAAAAAATAGATCACACCTCTTCACATCCGTTTCCACAAAATGCATCACTAGAATCATCAATTCGGACACCATCCACCTCTATACAGGATCTGTGATCTACAAAAGACAAATGTTGACTTCGTGTTCAGCTAAAAGGGAAAAAAAAGAAGTAATCATCTTAAGTATCTAATGTAAAAGAAAATATGTACATAAAGTAAATACATTTTTGTTCACATGAAGGGCATGTAAGTAGTGCAGACTCAGTAATATCACCATAGTCTTCACTTTGGTTTGCACTTCCAACCAGACCACAAAATTTGCAACAGCAATAAATGCAGTGCCAGTCACCAAATGGAAACTTCTGAAAGGAAAAAGAAGAGAGATGTATTATATTCCACTACAAACATTGAGTCCCACTATCTTCCACATGCAGATTAACATCAATACACCTTGAAATTATTGATATAAACTGTAAAGCAATCATGAAATGTGCCAGAGGGCATATCAATCACAAGTTTTCCACAATAACAACTTTCTTGTTAACAGAAGAAAATAATTAGATATTTCTCAGGTGCAATGGCCAGATGTTATTCCCAATGCACCTGCTAAAAGATGCTGATCCTGTCCTGCCCTCACATTTTAAAACAGACAAAACAAGATGATTAAGATTTTTTAAAAAAAAGGCAATAATGAAAGCCAATAAAATTTGCATTAAGTTGCCACAAAATAATGAGGGACAAGTGGGAGTAAAAATGAATAAAAATACATATCACTTATCCTAACAAAAAAAATTAATGAAAGAATATAATATAATTAATAATATCAAAATAAATATTAAGAGTTCATATAATCATAAAAAATACATACTTTTATACCCAAGCAGCTTTGATGAAATGTTGATGGGCAACCATCACAGCAGATCAGGTCTCCACCATCTCCACAGATACCACATGTGTCATCATTAGGGTCTTCACCGGCAACATCAATGAAATGAAAACCTTTACGTTCAGATTCATCTTGTTTATTCCATGAGTCCAGCAGGCATTGCAAGAGAGAAGTTCCTCCCTCTATACATATATTTCTAAATGGATCAGAGAGCTTGCTTCCTGCATGAGCTTCAAATTCTGAAATTGTTACAATGTCATTACAACAGCCACAGTGAATGCCACCTCTTGTTATCATACCCTCCAATACGGCACCTTCGCCTCTGTGGTTCATACAATGAACCTTCCCATTTTCCAAGACAGTTCCCAAATCAATCATCCAGGCAAGAACAGTTCGTTTTCCATTGTAAGGTACATATCCATCAACTTCTGAATCTATCTCTTTGTCAGCATCGCGAACCAACAATGCACTTCGCTTCCTGTTTCTTGTTTTCTGTCGCTTCCCATTCGGCGAAGAAGCATAAGAACTATCCTCCTCAATGAGTGACCATTTCCTCTTCATTTTTCCCTTCCCTTGTTTTTCTTTTTTCAATTTTTTCTTGACTCCAGTAACTTTATTTCCACCCTTTTTCCCTTTTTGTTTCATTTTCTGTCTGTCTTCTCTTTTCTTGTTCATTACCTTAGTTAACGTCTTGAATTCCTCTTCTGGTATAGGTGTAAATTTAAAACCTGGCCCATACACCTTACCTTCACCATCACCATCTTCATAATGCTTCTTGAGCCTGTTGTAGGCCAAAGTAATTGACCAGTGGGTCTTTCCGTCTAGACTAACATACACTGCATCATTGTAACATCTGCCGTTCCTAGGTCTGTAGTCAACAGTCCAGCCTGCAGCTGTGAGTAATTCCATTATTTGGTCCCTCACTAACTGCTTCGCTTTACTCTTTCCACTTTTCTCAGCAACAGGCACATTTAAAGAATTTGACCTCAATGGCGATGCTACCATGTTGTTCTCGATTTTGACAGGAGAAAAAAACTCCCTTTTTAACTCCTTCCTGAAAGATCTCCTTTTGAAGCGTATACCAGTTGAACTTGTATTAGCACCATGTTTCATAGTTAAACCTTTTTTACCTTTTTGTGAGCCCACTATTCCATTTTCACTATGTGCTAGTTTCATAAGCTTATAATTTTGCCCAGTCTTGGGTGGCCTTCCTTGCCTCCGCTGCAACTCAACATCCTGCTCTTTCACCTCCATTTTGGGGGGCCTCCCACGCTTCCGTTTCAACTTCCTTTTGACATTCCCTTTCTTATTCTCCTTAAGCTTCTCACAACCATAACTAACATATTCACCAGCCTCAACCCTTTCTGCCTTAACCTTTATCTTCTCAAGCACACAACACTCATTACTTGTCCCCAGAAGCACAACATTGTTCTCTTCATTACCAGATTTCTTACCATCTACCCTCTTTAACTGTGAGCGTAATACTCGACCATCAATTTGCACTTTTGTGTCCTCTTCCTTCTTCACCTTCCTCTCAGTGCCTTCCCCACAACCTAAAACCCTACAATTGTTCCCATTCTCAACTAACCCAACATTTGTATTCGTGCCCAAGTTCAATTGACATTCGTCTTTTACTACATTCTCCACTTCCGTCTTCGTAACTGCCGAGTCTAATGCCTCTCTCTCATGCGGAGAATCCTCGCCGCTAAAACCGGGCTTCTCTTGCTTGATGACATGCCCTTTATTTTGAACTAGTCCCCTTTCAGACACCTCATCTTCCTCCGGCTTCTCCAATCGCTTCCGAGATCTAAGCCCCTCCCTCATTTTTCCCAGAACCCTAATTCTACAAATAAGTTTTTGGCTTTACCTGAAGTAAAACTGCACAACATGAGCATAAAACATCCATTTGTTTAGAATCGAAAGCTTACAGGTCTAGCGCAAATTAGCTCATCCGGTAAGTACAAACGCATTTTCTGCGAGAACTACTTCCAATTTGGGCACTGAAAAATACAGTTTGAAAACAATAGATAAGTCGAGAGAAGCAAAATATTGAAGAGAAGGACAAGATCAACATGAAGATCGGAGAAGATGGCAAAGTTCGTAGCTTACCAATGCACCAATTGCAAGAAATTCTATAAAACCTAGGAAGGTAGAAAATGAATTGGATACTTCCGTAGAAGGGAAGGGAAGAGTTGTATTGCAATTTGGAAATTGAGGTTCTAGAAAAATAAGAGGGTTTAAAAAAGAGAGAAGACAGACACAGTGTCCTCGTTTTTGTATGCCAAATAGAAACGTGGATTGGGTTGATTCTTGATAACTCAGACACGGTGTCCTCGTTTTTATATGCCAAATAGAAACGTGGATTGGGTTTATTCTTGATAACTCAGTTTCAATTTTTGCATCTTTTATTTTTGTATTCTCTATTAATTAAATTAAAATTAATATATAAATAGAAACATGTGTCCAATAAGGATTAATGTTTGAAATTTCGGATTTCAAAATCACAAATCAATACTTAACGAATTAATAATAATTAATTAAATTATATAAAATTAAAATTTTAAGAGCTTAAATAGTTAATTTATAACTTAAATTATTAATATACTTTTAATTTACTCCGTTACGAGGCGGGCCGCGGGATGGGGCAGTTGGTCTTCAGTCTTAACTCGTCAATTCAGGTTGACTCCCGGGATTTTTAATTTCCCTCCATCAGTTTTTATGTCCATAACCATATTTCTTTTCTTTTTTTTTCATTTATTGTATATTAGGGTGTCAAAGTCCTACTACGTTTCGAGTTCCCTTTCTGACAATGACATCAAATCTTACTCCTTATCTTTATTTTTTTTTTCTAGAAAACAAGAGCATAATTATTTACGATCCAATTGGATTTATAAATTAAGATTTCTGGCTATAGCATTCAATAAAGAAAAAAAAAAGCTATTTGAAAAAATAAATAAAAATTGACCAAATATTGACAACATAATGATTTCGTTTATTTATTTCAATTGTAAAATTTGCATTTAGATGAGAAAAGCCAACAGTTTATTAATATCAAGAAAATTCCAAGAAGGCCATGGTTTTATTATCCAATATTATAACGTCTGACAACATCTTCAAAGTTGTTATAAAACAGTAAGAAGAGTTACATTTTTGTCCCGTTGAGTTCAAAACTGTTTTGTTTTAAAATCACTAATATTTAAAAATCAATTAAATTTTATATAATTTGGTTGAAGTTGAGTTGAACTATAACAATATAAAATTCTTATTATACTGATTTTTTTATTTATAATACTCAAACTCAATATCTTACTTAAGAAAAATAAATATCAAATTACTTAAATCAATATATTAATAATGTTTGGCATAATTAAAGACGAAACAAAGGTCTTGAAATAGTTTGCATGAGATTTCTAGATTAAATAGTCACCAGCATTACCTGAAAATATGAAGGCTTAGGGGCCACCCCATTTATCAACCAAGGCAAAGACCACTTTATCATCCTTAGATAAACAACAAAAACTGTGATAGTTGATAGCTCACTTCATCCTAAAGAACATTACACTGCTTCATTGAAGCAGGCACAAATAGTAGCCAAAGAAGAGGAAACATATATAGCCAAAGTATTTGTTTAAATATAAGTATGCAAAACAAAAGTAGCTAGACCACAATATATATATATATATATATATATATATATATATATATAGCCAAACAAACGAAAAAACAATCATATTCAACTGATGTTGTGTAATACCCGTTAATTTTGGAATATAATTCGCCTAAGAGTATTTTAGAAGTTTACAACGTTACTTTAGTTATTTATTTTGGTCATTTTTAATTTTCATATTTAATTGTTCTTTTTGAATATTATTTATGAAAATTGAGTTAAATGACTGGACTGAATATTTGCACCACGTGGGATATATTCTAAGAATGGTGAAATTCATGGAAAAGTGGTTTAAGAATGGTCAATTAATCCATTTATTGTAAATTGACTGGATGGGTTTGGATGTTGGGTTATGCATACCCATGGGTTATTCAATAACCCATTAAAAATATTTAATATAAAACTTCAATAGTAACTTCTCATAATTCGATTTTGAAGCGAAGCAAAAGGAACAGTAACTTTATTTTCTCTTTTAGTTCTTCATCTTCTTCTCAAATCCTTTCCTTGATCTTCAGAAGTTCGATTATTTGTTCGGTTCAAAAGCTTTGTAAGGATCAAAGGTAAGTTTTAATCTCATTATTTTCCTTAAATTTCAGTTTATGTAGAAGATCAGAGGAGGTTTTGTTCTTGAAGATTTTGATGATAATTCGTGAATCTCAGTTGTTTTAGAAGTTATATTTGAGTTATAATCGGTTAAAAGAGTTGAAATTCTGGTTTTGAAACAAGAAAGGAAAGGATGAATTTGTTAAAAATTTCTGCAAAAACTTTTGCAAAAACCGAGTTACTGTAGCGACCAAAAATTTCGGGAAAATTTGGAAATTTTTCTTCGAGTTACTGTAGCAGTACTGTAGTGTCGACAGTCAACGTTACTGTAGCGAACCGGCACTGTAGCGAACCGTTACTGTAGCAAACCGTTACTATAGCAATCAGAAAATTTTGCGTATTTTCGTGATTTTGTTTCCTTTCTTATGTTCCCTTGTAATATATTTTACTAGGAAATTTTCCTACACAAATTCTAGTGTGAAATAAGATAAACTTGGACAAACATCAAGGTGAGTGAATAACCTTGCTCAGCTAATTTGATATTACTAGTCAAAGTACAATATAAGTCCCATTTACAATATTATTTGGATAATAAGCAATCAATTATTCATATGGGAGTATATGATGATCAGTAGAAATAAGAGTAATTAGAAATTGTTTTATTTCATGACAATTGTATTATGTGATAAATTCTCACTATCATGTTAATGAGTAAAGATCTACGGGATCTAATACACGAGTTGAAAGAGTTAAAGTCCCATACTACTCGGCGTATATCTAAGAAATCTTATACACGAGTTTGAAAGGGTTAAAATCTCATACTACTCAGTGCATATCTATGAAACCTATACACGAGTTGAAAGGGTTAGAGTCCCATACTACTCGGTGTATACCGATGAGATCTTATTCACGAGTTTGAAAGGGTTAGAGTGTCATACTACTCATTGTATATCTAAGAAATCTTATTCATAAGTTTGAAAGGGTTAGAGTCTCATACTACTCGATGTATAAGACAATTAATTATATGAGTAAATGTGGTATTTGTACTTTTGATATTCTATATAGTACAGTTATTTACTTATTGAGTTTTTAAATAAACTCACACTCCCTATGATTATTTTTCAGATACAGAAAACAAAGAACAAGAGTATCCGTTGGAAGATTAGAAGCCCCTTGGGATTACTCTCTATTTCTGTCTGGTGGGATACCAGTACTTAATAATGTGGATATTAGAAAAGCTCTGTACTTTCTATAGGTCTCCTAGGCTTGCGATGAGATAGAAATATCAGACTATGTATGTCTATATTTGCTTATCAGATGAATATAATTCTGTAGTGTGGAATGAATGATTAAGGTTGAATGTAAAACCTTACAGAATATGTGTAAATAACGTATGTTTGAGAATTTTATCAAATGAGTAGTATCTTTTCACATGCTCAATTTTTGGGATGTGACATGTTGCAAGACACTAATTATAGGTTATACAATAAGCGCTTAATTAAGTGTTTATACAATAAGAGCTTATTATATAAGTACTTATATATAAGTTATTTTTACAATTGAAGAGTTTATGAAGTTAAACTTCACATAAGCTATTTTTAACTTTTTTTCATAAACTATTCTGGATAACTTATGAAAATAAACTAAAATCAGCTTATAAGTATGCAATAAACTATTTCTATAAGTTCTCTTAAATACGTGTATAAACGTTTATGCCATAAAATAAATCAAATAATCTCAAAATAAGCTCTTCCAAATAGGACACTGGTTTGAAACAATATGAAAATCTAAAGATGCCCAAAATTCAACAACAAGAGATGAAATGTCATGTTTAATTGTTGAAGCAATGAAAGGGACAATTAACTAAAAGAAGAACTTTTAGTTAAACCTATTGAAGCCTTTTATGTTTAGATAGGCTAGAGTGGGTTAGCCTTAATGATTTTTTTAAAATTTTTATTTATTTTTTAAACTTTGGTCTATAGTTCAATTTTTTTAAAATTGTATAATTTCAATACCCAATTTATGTCATTAAAAATACATATTTAGAAAGAAAATTTGACTTATTTTAAGATTTAACATATTTGTTTACATGTTTAATTTAAGTTTTTGAAATTTTAAAATCACAATATTTAATTTGTATCATTTAAAATAACTAAAAATATATTAAAAAAAAGATTGACCTGTGAGCTAGCTCTAACCCATGTCGCTTCATAATTTGGGCTCTGTTTGGCAAAATTAACTAATAAGTTAGCTGAAAGCTTATAAACTAATTTTTAGTTGATAACTTATAGTTGAAAACTTATAAGTTAACTTATTGAATTAGAATTGTTTGGTAAAAATAATTGTTAAAGTAGCTGAAAAGTGTAAAATGACATATATTTTTTAATCATAAAATAATATAAATAAATGTATCATTTTTTTAATTAAATTAATTTAAATTATTATTATTATATATATAATCATTAAAAATATATATTTATATATATTATTATATTTTATATGTATAATATATTTTTACATATATAATATATTTATATATATTATTATATTTTATTATATTTATACATAATGGTATAATAGGTATTTTCATAAAATAACAAGGGTAAAAAGTGAAAAAAAAAGTACAGAAGTTATAAGCTACTCAAAGTAGTATCTTAGAATAAACTATAAGCTACTAAAATAAGTTCATTTACCGAATACTTTCAACGAGCTTATAAGCTAGCCAAATAACCTATAAGCTAGCTTATTGGTTACGCCAAAAACAGCCTTAGGCTAAGTTAAAATTTTAAGCCCTTAAATTATATAAGACACAACAATCACTTAGACTAAGTTAAGTCCATTC
Source organism: Biancaea sappan (assembly GCA_037074585.1). Taxonomy (NCBI): domain Eukaryota; kingdom Viridiplantae; phylum Streptophyta; class Magnoliopsida; order Fabales; family Fabaceae; genus Biancaea; species Biancaea sappan. Next base: position 45,548,247 of record CM073496.1, on the reverse strand, counting down.
GACCCATCTTTCTTATCTTATAATTTTGTTCCACCAAGTAGCTATGCATTAAATGCTAGCAACGACTTTTTTACTTCCGTATTCCAACCCCTAATTTAAATTCTGCCCCCATCCTTTTTTTTATTTCCCAATGTAGACCACTTTTACTGTGGACCGAATCTTGTTGTAAGTGTGCCACCCTTGTCAAGGGCGACACTGCTTTACATCAGACTCAAACTGACCCGGTAGGTTGACCCGAGAACTGACGACCCAAAGTCAAACCTAGTCCAAATCAAGCAATCAGATCATCCTGTACCCGATCCAAGAGTGACTCGGGTGACCCAGCCAGGTCTTGGGGCCCAAATGAGTCTTGACTAAGCCAATGACACAACTTTTATTTTAAAAAAAATTAACTTAGGGCCTAATTTGACTAATAGTCATAGTAGCCACTATCTTCCCATCACACCAACACCACATATTTATAGAGGCAAAAGTGAAATAAAATTTTATCTTGGGCGATCTGGGACATAAACTTTGGACTTCCTAGCCAAGTCTGTGATCCTATCAAGCCCTCCACTCACTACACTCGACAACACAACTCCACCCCCTGCTTCTTCCATTATCCACTCACCACACTCAACTTAAAAAATAAATTTATGGACAATCCCTTATATCCTTGTTAGGACATATTCAATTCCTAATGAAACAATTGTTACCGGTAACTACAAGCTAGTTTCACAGTCATAGGCAAAAGTTTCGAACTGACATAATCAAAATGTTATTAGTCTATTATTCTCAAAACAAAATACTATAAGTATGATATTTAAAAAGAATTATATTTTTTATAGTTTATTATTGTATAATTAATCTTTTAAAAAAATATTCTATATATATATAGTTTATAATGATGGAAGAATTGGACAGTAATGGTGTAATTACAAATGAAGGTAGAAGTAAATGTTAATGAAACCCTAGTGGAAGTGGGTTATTCTACATATATTTTATAATGATGGAGAAGTGGGTTATTGTTTTCGAGTCAGTGGAAGGCATTAGTGTTAAAGAAGCAGAAACAGAGGCAAAAAAAGGGTTGGGTTAAGGTTTGTGTGAGATGGCGAGAAGTACGACTACAACTGGTACGACTCAAAAGGTGAAAGGGGTTGTGACGATAATGGAGGAAGTAGGGGGTAGAGCTGTGTTGTCGAGTGTGGTGAGTGGAAGGCTTGATGGGATCAAAAACTTGGCTAGGAATTCCCAAGTTTAAGTCCCACATCGCCCAAGATAAAATTTTATCTTACTTTTGCCTCTATAAATATATGGTGTTGGTGTGATAGGAAGATAGGTGGCTACTCTAACTATTAGTCAAGTTGGGCTCTAAGTTAAAATTTTTTTAAACAATCATTTTTTAAAAAAAAATAGAAGTTGGGTCATTGGGTCAGTCAAGACTTTGCTGGGCCCAAGACTTGGCCAAGTCGTCTGGGTCACTCTTGGATTGGGTGCAGAATGGTCCTATTGCTTGATCCGGACCGGGTTTGATTTTGGGTTACTAGTTTTCGGGTCAACTTACCAGGTCGATCTGGGTTTGATAATTATAGTTTAAATAATATCAGAAAAAAATTATCTCAAATGCCACGTGTCGTGCAGGAGACATATGCCACCCTTGACAAGGGCGACATGCTTGCAACGAGATTCGGTCTACAATAAAAGTGGCCTACATTGGGAAATTAAAAAAAAATAGAGATGAAAGCAGAATTTAAATTAGGGACCGAAATACGTAAGTAAAAAAGTCGCATTAATTGCTTGGTGAAACTCTGATATGTTTTTTGTTGCTTCTCCTTTACTGGTGCTTCATTCTTCATCAATTGTGGCCACTTTCGTCTTCTTTTTTGACAAATGTCAACTTCCTTGCTATGTGACTTTTTCCAAAGTCCATAATCCATTTTCCCAAGTTTGCATTCCTTTGCAATTTGATCATAGTGACCACAATACTTCCTCGCGCCACATTCTTCGAAGGCCAATAAGGTTTCGATGGCTGGCACATATTTGAATGCTTTATTTCAAGTTCTGGATGTCTCCTTCTTTTTTATACTGTCTTGAAGCCATATTTCGGAGGTTCTCTTCCACATCGCTCTTTTGTCTTTCTTTTTTCTCTTGCCTGCTCTTTTGATCGATATTTCATAATCTCAACATGGCTTATTAGGTAGATTCAATTTGTGAGATTTGTCCTCTCAGAACCAACTAAAAGATCAAGGCTAAGGTGATTCGGTTTGTGATTCATGTCAAGTTTTAATCTTCCTAAAGAAATTAATGGCATAAAAATGGTTCTTCAAGATGCAATGGTCAACATTCTACAAATTTATGTTTTTTCAGTCTAATTTGTTTTTGTGTTTATGATATATTTTTTTTCAAGGGTTCTTGCATCCACACCTGTATGAAACCTTTTTTTTAAACAAGTTCAAAAGCATTTTGGTTGAGGGTGGCGTTTTTCTTATAAGTCAATTTGGAGTTGGTTAGAGTAGTGGGAGTTATCGGACCACAACTCATGCCTTCAAAATCAATTTCCAGTTTTCAACATTTGTTCACTGATGATGTCTCCATTCCTATTTATGAGTTTTCCTTCTGTCCATTTAGTGATATATGTGCTCACACTATAAATGAGAATTATCTTATAGGTTTGTTTTCAAGTCTACTGATTTTTCTGCTTACCCTTGAGTTCGATATAGATATTGATTTTATTCACATTCTTAATTTTGGCATTTAAGATGTCATTGGAAAAATGTCTGTTGTTGGTAATCTTGAAGAAATATGCAAAGATGGTTCCAAGAACAAAAAAAGTGATATTGAGTTGGAAGATCTTGAGTGAGTCAGTTTAGCAATTTTTTTCTCATCCTATTTTTATCCACATTCTATTTTATGTTCGGTGTTTATTACTTTGTATGATCAATAAGTCAAATAGGCATTCTTATACTTTATGGGGTGAATTTGCCGACCAAGTTGCAAATTATGTTGACTTTGAAAATTGTGGTCGTATAGTTGTCATTATTCAGTGGTGTAAAATAAGAAAATTCTCATATATGACAATGTCTACTTGCTATTTTTTTATTTAAAAATTTATCTATTTTGATTTTTCTTTATCATTTTTTCCATTTCTCTATATGCTTCTATTCAGGCTCTAGGAAAATATTGAATTCATTGTATGCTTCTCGATTGTTTATAAATGCGGATGTCCCAGAAGCTTCTCGGTTTATTGATAGGTGCTATGCTTTTAAGTCAAACTTTTGAATTATCCGTCACAACTTTTGTTCTTTGGGTTTGATTTACCTCTCTCTATTTCTTATTCGTTTCTTGCAGTATAAAGTAGCTTAGAGATGGTTGTTCTCAGGTTCCAAACCAACTGAGTTCTCAGTCTAATCTTTCTCGTGGTGAAGACCTTCTTCAAACAGCAAATCGTTTGACAATCGAAGAAATTCGAGAGTGTCGTGTGGTATTATGGATTATATTTTACTTTGATTCTAATGTGCATTCTTTTTTTGAAAATTTGTGGTTGATAACATTTTTTTAATTTTGCACATAGCAGGAGATGACTTGCCTTACCATGGCTACCGTCATGAGCATTGAGACCCAGCATGATTGGTTTTATGATTCCTGTAAGACTTGTGCTAAGAAGGTTGATCTTGATGGTGCTTTTTTTTTTTTCTGAAAAGTGTAATCAAATTGTTTCTTCTGTTGTGCCAAGGTTATTTTTTATTTTAATCTTTGTATTTATATTTTATAGTTATATCTTTTTTATTTGAATTGTAAACTGAGTTGTTTATTGTGTTTCATTAAATTTGTTTTTTGTTTTGTTATTCATAGATTTAAGATTGAAATGAGGGTAATTGACGCTACTGAGTGCAATAGTTGTTGTTGACCGTGAAGCTTCTAAATTTTTACAGTCGTCTACTTTCGAGTTGCGTGACTTAGTGTATACTGTGAGTTAATGGTAGTTCTAATATTTTCTCAAAGCAGTGGATCCACTTTTATGTCAGTGGTGTTTCATTATAATAATTTTGGCCAATATTTATATATATCAGTCTTTACATCTGACTTGTGAGGACATTAACCAAGTTTCTGAAGGCTTTTACAAGTTTTTTGGTCAAAAGTTTGTTTTCAAAGTCAATGTAAATGAGATGAATGCACAAGCTCAAAGTTCTATTTTTTTGTGCTTAAGATGAGTAATGATGATAACTTGGTCCATTCTATTCTGCTTTTCATAATTCTTCTATTATGAATTAATCGTATAATCCCACTCAAAGCCTTAGTGAAGATGACAAGGTTTTTTTTGTGAAATCTATTATATTCTGCAGTTTTTTTATTTGTTTAAAATATGTTTAATATTTATACATCTTCTTTTTTATAAACACACTCCTACTACATCCACCAATGTTGAGTTTCTTGTTGGGAATAATTCTAAGAATGTTACTCCAACCAAGAGGGCTTCTATAGAGATTACTGTTGATGGTCATTTTGCTGAAGAAGACAAAGCTATGGAGATGTCAAGCAATGTTAACAAGACTGTTAAGAAGGAGAAGTGATATATATTATGTTCTATGTAACTTTATAAATATGTTAAGTATTTTCCAATTTCAGACTATAGTAATGGAAGTTATATATCAAGACAATATAACATGTGTTTGTGTTTATATGCTTCGTTAATCCATTAATGTTGAATGACTTATTTCCTCATATTTTAATAACAATTTACAATGTGTCATAGTATTTCCTCAGTATACACATAATTTAATACTCCATAATCGTATGTACAGAATATCTTAAAACCACATTTGAGGTTTATTGATCGATGTCTTACTGTTAAACATATATACTTTATACTTTAAAACCATGTTTGTATTCTTTTATGTATATATATATATATGTATGATCCTGTATCGTCGAATGTCTTATTTTTTTAAAGTATTACATATATTATTACATATATATATATATATATATAATAAATATATTTTATTAACAATTAACACTACATAGAATATTTATAAATAACAATTCAATATCCCGTATTCTTACTTATAATTTTATGACTATATAGAAAAGTTGAATGTTGAATGACTTATTTTTTACAATAACATATATATATATATATATATAATCAACATATTTTAATAACAATTTACAATGTGTCATAATATTTCCTCAATATACACATAACTTAATACCCGATATTCATATATACAGGATACTTATAATTCATGTAAATATGATTATTCATTCAATTCATTAAAGTGTTTTTAGCAATTTTTTAATAAATATTTTAACACATTTAATACACCATATAAATGTATTGGATTTACATGTTGATTTGTATAAATATTACTTGATAACAAATCAATATAAATGTCTCTTTCACTTTATTTTTTTCACTTTATTTTCTGTACTTTAAAAATTTTGATCTACAAGTAAAAAATTATAAACCCTAATACTTAATAACAAATCCATATAAATATCTTTATTCATTTAATTCATTAAGAGATATCTTACTTTATATTATATATATATATATATATATTTATTACCCCATATAAATGCAATGGATTTTCGATTTTCATTAAATCTTGATTAGTATAAATAGTACTTTATTTTTCTACTTTTACATTATATATATATATATATAATAAATACATGTATTTATTAACAATTAACACTACATAGAATATTTATAAGTAATAGAATATTTATAAATAACAATTTAATATCCCATATTCATATTCACTGATTACTTGTAATCCATGTTAGTTTAACTTTACCTTTAAAATTATATTTCTTTAACTTTAGCTTCAAACTTATGTTAGTTTAACTTTACTATATATTTTGTACTTACATACTTGTATTTTCCTTCGATGTCTGTATAATGTTATGTCTATAAATATAATTCATTAATGTTGAATGACTTATTTTTTACAAGAATTTACATATATACAACGTTTTCTAACTTATTTACTTTTAATTTTCCTTTGATGTTTTTAAGACTATATAGAAAAGTTGAATGTTGAATGATTTCATCTTTATAATAATTTACATATATATGTATAATCAACATACTTTACAATGTGTCATAATATTTCCTCAGTGTGCACATAATTTAATACCCCATATTCGTATATACAGGATACTTATAATCCATGTAAATATGATTATTCATTTAATTCATTAAAATATTTTTAGTGATTTTTAATAAATATTTTAATAGATTTAATACACCATATAAATGTATTGGATTTACATTTTGATTTGTGTAAATATTACTTAATAACAAATCAAAATAAATGTCTCTTTTACTTTACTTTCTGTAAATTTTGATCTACAAGTAAAAAAATTTAAGCCCTACTACTTAATGACAAATGGATATAAATATCTTTATTCATTTAATTCATTAAGATGTATCTTACTTTATATATTATGTATATTTACTACCCCATATAAATGCATTGGATTTTTTATTTTCATTGAATCTTGATTAGTATCAATATTACTTTATTTTTCTGCTTTCACATTTTTTATCTTCAAGTAAAAAAATTAAAACTAAGATTAGTTCAACCAGTTTTTCAACTAGAGTTTAAGCTTTGGTGGTTTTGTATCAGTTGTGAAGTTTTTTATAGGGAAAGGCTGTGGAGAGGTCGAGCTCTCTGAAACTCGACCTCCATAGACTAAAATTTTCTTGGGCCTAGTGCTAGGATTAAAAAAAAGACCAACACGTATTTCAATGTGTGTTGGTCATGGAAGAACTCAAATGCGTGTTGGTTATGAAGGAACTCAAGCTCCAAAGAACTCGAGCTCTTTGGAGCATTTCCTTTTTTTTATATTCTGCCTTGCCTATTGTGATTAGTTTTAATAGTTGTTGATCACCTTTTTTCATAGCCATCTGATTGCCTTTATTTCACTTGTCGGATAACTGTTCATCACCATTGGATATACTGGGTCTGTGGTCTTTATTTTTTCTTAAAACCTAATACTTCACTGTCAAACTATAGCATATCGGCTTCTTTTATCTTAGTCTATTCTCAATCCCGCCCCAGCCATGTTCCGAAAAGCCCTCAAGTTTTGCAAATGATCTTCATTTCCCTATCCATTGTCTGCTTCTCTTAAATGCTTGCTAACATATTTTCTGTGTATTTACGGCTGGGGTTTGATGGTGTGAAAATTCTGATGAGGAAGCCTATAATGATCTTGACCACTGCCAGAAGGGAAAGAAGATAATGTAGGTATAGCAAGACCAAATTTCTAATCGTCAGTGTTTTTAGGACCGATATCTATCAATTTTCATGTTCTTCTTGTATTGGCTTTTGGAATTGCAAAAATATCTTCAATATTTTATTCTGTTCTCCAGAAAGTAATAGGAATCCATCATTGTTTAGATATAAGTCTATGTAGTTTCTTTAGAAAATAATAGGAATCATCATTTATATTCTGTTTAGCCCACTCTGATTAATTTTAATGGTCATTGGAATATGGTCGTATTGTATTGGGAAATCAAAATCTTATTCAATCTCTTTAGAAAGTAATAGGAATCATCATTATTTAGATGTAGGTTGATGTAATCTTTTGCTCAATCGCCGAAAAAAATGATTTGTTATACACGGTGGAGTAATCTTTGACTTCTTTCTTCTACAGCTTGTGACTTGTTCTTTCAATAGGAGAATCTTAGATTAGACTATCCACTAAACTTATGCAACCCTATCTTATGAACCACTGTCTTATATAATTTTCTACATAATAGGTGACAAACTATTCTTTGTGTTTGAGGACCATCAATTTGACATCATTATTCTTAATTAGTGGATTATTAAAGAATGCATCAGAAAATTGAAGTGTATCAATCAATTGATAGTCGTTTAAAACTTCATGTCATCTCGAAATGTCAAGTACTCTCAGAATTAGGTATAGAAAACTGTGGGCAATGTATAATCATTACTTTTAGGGAATGATGTATAGAGTTGATTACTTTTTGTGCGTGGATAATATTGATGCGTAAAAAAAAAAACTTCCCTTTTCCAATTAATCTATTTATTTCTGCCTTTTCAATACTAAAATAGCATGGTATAAAATTGAGTATTAAATTTAAGGGAAAAGTATATCTCATATCCATAATATATACACGTATTTTTATTCGTGTTCCTAATTTTTTGAATTAAATATGTTTCAAAATTTTCAAATATGTCTTTTTTTACCATCAGTGGGTTAACAGAGTTGCTGACGTGGCAAAAATATTTGCCATGTCATATGACACGTGGCCACATACTTAAAAATGACTAAAATACTCCTAAAGCATATTTGTGACATATTTCAAAAGTGAGGCCAATCACAGTGTGACACGTAGCACCAATCACGTCATGACACATGGCACCAAACACGTCGTAACACATGGCATCAATCACATTATGACACGTAGCACCCTTTTTTGAAAATAAAATATCACAATTTCATTGACAATGCTTTTACCATCAAGTTAATGGCATTTTTTTGTCATATATACTTAATATTTGATATATAAAAGTATTCTATGATTAAAAACAAAAGACAATGTACACAAATTATTATATATTAGAAAACAATAATAAATCTTATTACATAAATCATTTTAAATTGCATAAAAGTTTAAAAATTTTGAATAACAAATCTTGTAATATAAATTTGGTCTTATATGTTAACATTTTAATATTTGTGACATATACATTGATATTTGTAAAATTTTAATATATGTAAAATATTAAACTTTTATGTAACTTAAAATGATTTATGTAAAATAATGGTATATTCTTCTATTATAAGATTTATTATTGTTTTATAATATATATAATAATATGTGTATATTTTCTTTTATTTATAATCACAGAATGCCTTTATATATCATTTGTTAAGTATATAAGACAAGAGATTGTCATTAGTTTGATGGCAAAAGCCTTCTTTCTCTTCTCAGTAGGTTGTGCGTTCGATTATTGGCAACAAAATTGTGATGTTTTATTTTCAAAAAGGGGTGCCACATGTCATAACATAATTGGTGCCACATGTCACGTGTTGTTTGGTGCCACATGTTACGTTGTGATTTGCCTCACTTTTGAAATTTGTCACAAATAGACTTCAGGGGTATTTTGGTCATTTTTTAACATGTGGCCACGTGTCATATGATATGGCAAATATTTTAGTCACGTCATGTACTATGTCACAACTTTGTTAACCCACTGACAGTGTTAAAAAAAGGACATATTTAAAAAAATTTGAAACATATGAAACATATTTGACTAAAAAAGTTTATGGACATGAATGAAAACGTATATAAATGTTAGGGACATGTGATATACTTTTTCCTAAATTTAAAGTAAGTTATTAAATGATTATTTGATTTTTTTTAACAAAATTGGTCAAGTAGATTAGAAATGTTTGAGTTCCACCACATCTGTTTAATTATTAAAGTTAAGTAGATTAGAAACGTTTTGGTTCCACCACATCTATTTGGCAACCATCTTTAATCTGAAGCGTTACAACTGTCCTCTTTCTCTACCTTCTCTATTTTTTATCTTTTTTTTGGTCTATTTATATGATGATTATGTGACATGTTTTATTTAAGCTTTGTACTATTATTATTCTTATTGTCTCATTTCATTCCTATTCCCAAGCATGTCTTCTTATAGGACTTCTTCTTCGCGCAGTCCCACCTATTCAATAAAGGTCGAGATTCAAGACTAGACTTCAAATCAAATTTCCCATTTCAGCCCTCGACCAATCATTGTACCTTCTACTCATAGTCTTCATAAAATGATGGAAATGGCTCCTAATTCGCAAGGGGTGGCAGACGACTACATGGAGACTGTTGATATATATATGATATAGTTTCAAAGGCCAGACAGTCTATTTCATCGTCTTCTAGAGGCATGCCTCAGTTGAATGATAAGTCCATCTAGTAATTGATGACCTCTCCTTTTGTAAGGCTTCCTTATCGAACTTCATTGTGGAGTTTATTGTTGAAAGGCCTAGCTACATAGGTGGAATAGTTTGAAACCTATGGGACACTGCTCCATGAAGCCCAGATAAAAAATATCTCAGGTTCTAATCTGCTTATTGAAATCCAAGCATTGAGAAACGCTCAACTTATGTTGGTTTTGCCACCTATGTGACAGTTTCCAATTTGTGATGATTGAGAGGGACCGACTCCATATGCCATTAATTGAGCAAGAAAGCTTTTCTAGAGTTTCTATTAATTTGAAATGCTTGCTAATATTGCATGTATATTGGATGCCAGGGTTTGCAAACACCGAAAGATTAATGTCCAATCTTTTTCTATGGCTAGACTGTGACGAGCTTCAATACAAGGTGAAAGTTGAACTTTTAATGCCGCTCTAGTACCAAAATTGGTGATCAATGCAAAGTAAGACTTCTTGCTGGATAAATGACGAGGTGAAGGAGCGAGAAGATAGATTGGAAAAGTTGGAAAGAACAAGGAAGATCCCCTGTTGACATGTTCACAGGGTGAAAAGAGTTGGTTTCAAGAGAATATTTAAACAACTTGTAAATGATATGCAACCACTATTGTAATACTGTATAAACACATATTTTTTGGAGGCTAGCTAATAGTTTCATCAATTCACTTAAGTTTGGTAAGTTTGTAAAGGTGGACACCATTGATGCAGTTGGTGAGATGTGGATACTATGGAATAAGGAAGTTGTTCACTATAGTTTAAATCATGCTTCTTTAAATCATATCAATTGTAACATCGACATCTGTGATTATTAAGGTGTTTTTGTTACTTTTTTTGGGGGTTTATGCCTGAGCCACACTTGTGCTAGTGTTTATATTTTTATAATTTTACTTATGAACAAGTTGTATTTATCTTCTATTTTGTTCTGTGGAACTTTGAATCGAAAAGGTTTACAGTTATTGCCAAAAAGTATTCTATAACACTAGTTAAGAATATGTATTGAGTATATGGTTTATTTGCAATAGGTATCCCATACTTCTTTATTTGGAAAACAGATGAACTTATTTAAACCAAATGATGTGTATAATTTGGTTTATCAAATAGTGGTTTTTATTATGAGACCATGGGGTATGAATTCATATTTAATCAATTCACTTCTATGGTAATAAAGACAAATCAACCTATTTTTAAGTGGGTATATACCTTCTTCCATCATCAAATCCACATATATAAAATTCATAACTCAAGAATCTGTTTTTGAAAGACACATATCAAAGGGATGTCTTTGAATTAAATGGATATTGTTATTAATTTTTCAATATTACACCAAAAGATACGTAAGATTTATAATTCATTTTCATATCCAAGATATTTTCAATTTTTGTTTTGCATTCACCAAAATGTAAAAAGAAAAAAAATTGGGAATATTCCTTGGTAAAATCTATTGCTTATAAAGTATATTAGTTTGATGTATGGATGTATAGTAAATCAATTTTTGCTCCCAGATTAGGGCACATGTGATATATAGTGTTGAATACATTGTTAATGGTATAGAACTTATGCAGTATCTCTGAATTTGCTCATACAAACAATTGATGGAATTACATATGAATCTTTTAAAGAAGCATGTTATGTTCGTGGTCTACTCGATGATGACGAAGAATATGTTGAAGGGATTCAAGGGACAAGTGAAATTTCCTCGCCAATCTACTTAAGAAGATTGTTTTGCACTTTACTAATGTCTAATTCAATGTCTAGACCTAATTTTGTTTGGGAGAAAACATGGAAATTGATGTCAGATGATATACTATACAAGTAAAGGAAAATTATAGGTCATAATGGTAAGATTTATTTCATTATGAATTTACATTATAAATGAAATTTTTTTCCATTCAAATGATGTTTAATTACACATGCTTACCAATTAATTATTTCCCTTTGGAATGCAGATTTGCTTCTTTCCGGTGAATTATTAAATAATTATACCCTTATAGAGATTAATAAAATATTGCGCCTAAATGGTAAATCTCTTGGTGATTTTAATTCAATGCCTCAATCTGAAATAGACACGTCAAGTATTGTAATCAACAAGTTAATTGTGGAGGAATTAAATTATGATAGACATTCTTTGGCAAAAGAACATCTACTTCTGATGGGATCTCTAAATGCTGAACAAAGAGATATTTATGATAAAGTATTAAGTGTCATAGAATCAGATGGTGGTGAGATTTTTTTTTTGTTTATGGTTATGGTGGTACAGAGTAAACCTTTTTATGGAGGACACTTTCTGCACATTTGAGATTTAAAGGTAAGATTGTTTTAAATGTTGCTTCTAACATATCACGTCCTACCTAGGACACGTGACCGACACGAGAATGAGTCTAGCCTCACCTTAGAACCTAATCCATTTTATTGGACTAACATGCATAACATTCTTAAAACAGACAATAAAAATAAATTGTTATCTAAAGAAACTTTTCTTTTAATTATTCATGAACAATAATATACAATTAATTTGTCACTACAAATATATTTTATACATCCCACCATGACAAATAAATTGAATTAAACACTTAGAATCAAATTTTTAATATAACTAAATCATTTATATACATCATTTCTCAACTTAAAATGACAGAAATCCAATTCCTAGGTTACCTACACAATTACGGAGCAACTCTAGATTGTTAAAATAAAAGATACAAGGATACTTCTAACACAAACATATTCACAAATTAAAATCTCCACCCTTATATCTCCTTGTAGAATTTCCCATGTGGTGCACTACTATGCATTTCCTTTCTTTCTCAAACACAAACATATTTACAAATTAAAATCTCATATCATAAAACGATTACTCATACATAATTATGCATTAACCATCCATAGATGAACACATTCAACAATTCTATCACAGCATAACTCATATTATAGAACAATTATTCAACAATCGCATGTTTTAACTATCTGCGATTAAATGAATTCAATAATTAAAACTTATCACATTTCCACACAATTTCCATATCATACACAAATCACAATACGATCTCAATATTTAATACACATTGCTTACTCAAGAGTTTACATCTACTCTATATATATTTTCAATATATCATACCTAACTTAATACACAAAAGAGTTATAACTTTCATATTTACATCTCAATGTTAAGATGTCACAATGTGTGCATATGTTTATATACACATTCATGAAAGCTAAACCTTCCAAACAATAGCGTACAAAGTATATATAAGTATATATATGTACATACATCCCATGATTAACTTATTTTATGTATATATATATATATACACATGCATATATTTCTTTAAATTTAAGACATAGAACTTTATAAGTTTCCATGTATATATGTATATATACATATATATTTACTTTTTCGCATCTCCAAAGGGTAAAGAAAAGATGTATATGCATACATACTTGGTGAGTCCTCTTGTGCACCATTTTAACACATGAACATATATATACACATATACACACATCTGGAATTTTTCTCTTCACATCTCCACTCATGAAAGATCATGAATATTTATACATAATTATATAAGTATATCAATTAATTATTTTCCACCACTCCACAATAGCAATATGACTTCAACATATTCTTATATAAATTAATCATCATTCTCCATAAATTAAATATATTACATGCTCTCACTATAATGCAAGGGTTATAAAAGAAAAACACTTAGTCATAGGAAGTATTAACCCACTCACCTTGAATTGGTATTTGAATTACCAACTAAATGTTGTTTACTCACATAATTTATGCTCCTAGATGTCTCCCAATCTGATTCCTATAATTAGATCAAAATGGATTGAAAAGAACAAGTCCAAAATAGCAATTAAGAGGAATTTCTGTTTATTCACTCAAGTCTATGGTCCAAATTTTTCTTTTGTTTTTTGCATGATTTAAGGTGTTAAGCTTCATATAGGTCTCTAGTCCTATAATATATTTTGTTCTAAAATCAAATCAAACCATATAAACTTTGACTTTGTTCAATTTAGTCTTTGTCATATATATAACATATCTATCTCTTGGTTTTGCTTCCTAAACCAGTCCATAACTTCACTTTTAGTCTTATTATGACATATTTCATCAATATTTAAATCTTGTTACATCTTTGATCCTTTACACAATGTTTACACAATTACAAACTATGAATCATGTCATCACATAATATGTAGAAACATTATACTTAATACAAAAGCCATACTTTCGTGAGTTTAGCTAGCTATTTTTATCAAGTTTCCTTTGCTTTCTCTTGGAAAGTCTCTTCTTCAAGCTTTCCTCAAGCATATACTACTCTCTCTCCCTCAGGTTTTCTTCACTTTCTCCCTCTAAAATTTCTAACCATACAAGGACATAAAGAGACTACTAGATGAAAATTATGAAACTAGAGAGAAAATTTTAGGCTGAAACACTTACCTTCAAGTTTTTCTAATATTTCTATGACTTTCGCTCTCTAGAGTTCTTCCTTCTCTCTCTATAATCTCATTATCAAGGGACCAAAAATTAAAATTCTAATTGGAGAATATGAAACTAAAGGAGGATTAGAAGCTTACCTCAAGTTTTCTTCAAGATTTTCTTTCAATTCCACCTTATCTTCCTCTTTCTCTTCTTCACATGAACTCTCTCTCTCTCTCTTTCTCTTCTCCATGGTGGATGGCCAATATGCTAAAAATGATGATGAAACAATTCATTTGATTGCTTCTTATGGGATGGCCGACTTAATAAGGGCAATCTAGGCATTTTTGAAAATTTTGGGACATAGGGGTTTAGGAAATATAGCAGGGGACCTAGAGGGAATTAAGGGAAAAGGTGTGGTCAATATAGGAAACAAGTTATTTTGGTTAAGAAGGAACCACTTGTCACAATTTGTTTCATTCATGTAATCCTTTTTTACTAATTTTGGGCCTTTCCCTTATTACATAATTTTATTTCATTTTGGTCTCTTCTCTTTTCACAGTAATTCTTCTAAATATATTAAAACTATATTTCACCATAATTATTTAGTTGGAATATTACACATGTCACCATCTCCAAATGCCACATCTCTTCCCTCTTGATAAAATTATACAACATAACCTTCTTTAAATTAAGTTTTCATGCAGGTCCTTCACAATTTTATAAAAATTCCAAACTTAAATTCAAAAAAATTAATCTTTTACCATTCTTAGCTTCACATTTCCCATTTAATTAAATCTCCAACCAAAAGTAAAAAATTTTCAAATAAGTCCTCAAGAATTTTTTTTTATTTTTTATTGCAATTAAATCCTCCAGATATTCAAAATTTGAATTTTTTTTCCTCAAAAATTTTCTTTTTAAATTTAGAGGTCCACCATACTATTTTAAAAACATGGGATACTACATAGCTGAATTGCTTCACTCTTTCTTTCAGGAGGTAGGACTGCTCAGTCCTGATTTCATGTTCCTCTAGAAATAAATGAAGACTCCACATGTAATATCAAACAAAATAGTGAGATTGATAATCTAATTTCTGTGACAAGGTTAATCATATGGGATGAAGCTCCAATGATGAATAAATTTTGCTTTCAAGTAATTGACAGAATATTTAGAGATATCTTGCTGTCTTCAATTCAAATAGTGAAGACAAACCTTTTAGGGGTAAAGCTATAGTATTTGGTGGGGATTTCAGACAAATATTATCTGTTATTCCTAGAGGAACAAGGCAAGACATTATACTATCTATGCTAAATTCTTCTTATATGTGGGATTATTGTACTGTCATGACATTGAAGCATAATATGGGTCTACAAACTGGCAATGATGGTATGATGAACAAAGAAATCAATGAATTCTCAAAATGGATATTGAGTATAGGTGAAGGAGAAACAAATGAAGAAAATAATTGTTAGACTATATGATAACACAAGAGGGGGGTTGGATTGTGTTATGTGAATTTTTTTTGATTTTTTTTTCGTTTTATTAAATTTGAAATTTTTATACTGAGGATGACTTAGTAATAAGATGAAAGATTTATATAAGAAGGATAAAAAGGGATGGACACAAACAACGTTTAAAAAGGTTCAGACTACAAAGGATCCTATGTTATCTTCCTTAGTACTAGACGAAGGTTTTTCTTTATAAAAACACTGAGATTCATAGGGTAACCCTTATAGGGACAAGCCTCCTGGCTTTTACACTCACCAACTCAGAAAGACACAAACCCTTTACACTTAACCAAGGAATTACAACCTAAACAAGGATCAGCTCACACCAGCCTTTACAACCTTTCTCAATTTATCACACTGAAAATAAATAAGCTTCAAAAGAGGCTCTCTTTCTTTTTCTGTAAAATATATTACTCACATAGAGTTACAATAAATGAGAGATAGAAGAGATAAAAAGAGTAGATAAAGACTATGGCTCTTTGCAATAAGTGTAGTTCGTTAATCTCCATATTGAAGAAACTTCAGCATTAAATAGCAGATGAAGGGAAGAGCTGTTGGAAGAATTTGAACTCAGAAGGAGAAGCAATAAATGCATTGTTCCTTCCGTCATTGAAGCCTTATTAAATGTGTGTAGATTGGAGAAGACAACAAGAGAAATGAGACCATCCTTTCAGTATTGAAGTTGCTTTTTGGAGACTGACAATTAGTCCTTTTATGTACTGAAGATGGGATAAGACTATTTCTCTTTGCTTAAAGGAATAAGACATTTTTCCTTCTAACATGTCTTTTAATAAAAGAAAGAAAACCAAAAATCAAAACATGTTAGATAAAGAAATAGGAGCACGTGAGAACTAAAGGACAGTTGGGCCAAAATCCTAGAAGAATATTTTGGGCTCAAAACATATTGACCATTATCAAAAAAAAGTTTGGGTAGACTTTAAAAAACATTTTGTATCAACAATAATGGTCATTCTACCATACAAATTCTAGAAGAATTTTTGTTGAAAGATGTTAAGGATCCTATTCTATCTATTATCCAGAGTACTTATCCATGTGTTGAGCAAAACTTGGGAAATTTATCATATTTTAAAGAAAGAGCAATTCTCACTCCTACTCTTAACAATATTGATGCAATCAATGATCATATGTTATTTTTAATGCCAGGTGATTTAAAGAGTTATTATAGTTTTGATTTTGTTTGCAAGGCTGATATTAATGAAGATAACACTGATGATCTCTACACCACTAAATTCTTCAATAGCATCAAATTGTCTGGATTGCCAAATCATGAATTGAAGTTGAAAGTTAGAGTTCCAATCATTCTTCTAAGAAATATTGATAAATCTATGGGCCTTTTCAATGGTGCAAGACTTTTAATAAATTACTTGGATGATTATGTCATAGAAGGAAGACTTATTTTATGTAACAATTTTGGAGGTAAAGTATTCATTCCTCGATTTGCAATGACACCATTTGACTCTAGATTATCTTTCAAATTTCGAAAAAGACAATTTCCAATAGCTATTTATTTTGCAATGACAATCAATAAGAGTTAAGGTTAATCTCTCTCTAACATTAAATTATATCTGTCTACTCCTATATTTAGTCATGGCCAATTATATGTTGCAGTTTCAAGAGTAAGATCAAAAAAGGGTTTGAAAATCCTAGCTTTTAATCATGAAGGTAAATTTATAGACTCTACTATGAATGTGGTGTACAAGGAAGTATTTAATAACGTTAAAATAAAATAGTTCATTTGTTTCATAGTTTTCTACATATAGATATAAATTATTGTTATACTATATTATATTCTTTAAAGATAAAGCATATATTCAAAATGGCAAAAAAGTACTATATGTCCATAAAGTTTATACCGAATTTCACTTATGCCTCTGAATTTTTTTTTACCCACTTATGTTCTACATCTTGCAATTTGTGCCACTTATACCCTTTTTTTTTGTAACATTGTTAGTGCACTTAACGGCAACACTGACAACTACGTGAATTGCCAAATATTTTTTTTTTGCAATTCATGTGGAGTGCCACATGACAGCCACCAATTTTTTAAAATTTTCTTAATTTTTTAAAGTTGTTTTTTTAAAAAAAAGTTTCAGTTTATTCACTTTAGTTATTGGTCAAAATTTTCCTCTTGTCTAATTTTTGACATAAACTCGTATTCTACTTTATATAAGTCCCTAGTTTAAGAATCTATTTTTTTATTTGTCAAAATATCCCCTATAAACTTTTCAATTTGTTTACTTTAGTCCCTATTCTTCAGTTTCATGCTTTTTTTTCACGGTTTGGTCCTCCAAATCAATCCATAATTTCATTTTTAGTCATAATATGATTAAATATATCATTTCTACCCAAGAACAATACAAAAAAATGAATTAAAATTCAAGTTTCAAATTTTACCTTTTATGAGAGGGAGAGATATGTAGTTTTTAAAACTTGTAGAAATATTCTGAGGATCAACAAGGTTAAAGATCTCATGGATAGCAAGGAGTTGAAATGGAAAATAGATGCAGTCAATGTTGAATTTTTATCTAAATATTTATCCTATGTGGATTAGCATTAATCAATAATTAAAATATTATTTAAAATTGTTATTATATCAATTATGGAATTATTATTTATAATATAGTACTAGGTGTAACAACCCAGATTTCCAGGCACGTGATTGGCGCGGTAACTAGGGATATGCCATCCTTATACCATAAGTCTACTAAAGATTATTACTAAATCTCAACCAAAACATCGAGCCAGAACATTCATAACAAAACAAGCGGGATCTAGGTGTCCCATATAACTACAGAGCACACCTAAA
Organism: Biancaea sappan; assembly: GCA_037074585.1. NCBI lineage: Eukaryota > Viridiplantae > Streptophyta > Magnoliopsida > Fabales > Fabaceae > Biancaea > Biancaea sappan. The sequence continues at coordinate 45,529,536 of CM073496.1, read as the reverse complement.
ACAAACCAAGAAAAGGGAGATGAACACTAACCTAAGGTTTTACTTAGAACCTGAGTCACACACAAAACATACTCCTCGGGCAGGTCGATGCCAAAACCTGCATGGAAAACATAAAAGAAGGAAACATGAGTAAATTCAATACTCAGTAAGAACTAACTATACTTACCCATAGTCTGCTTGTGAGATAGTTTTCTACTGTAAACTCATGGGGAGATATTACTTTTGGGTCACTCAGATATATAGATCTCATCATTACAAAAATGTCTTGGGGGATAATACTCCCGACCTGGTCATTACCTAACTGAAAACCCTTTTTCACTATAGTCAAGTGATCTCTCCACAAAGCTCATAAACTCAACATAAGCAAACATCTCAAATCATACGAATTATCATACAAAGTTCACATTATATTTATACGAGTATACACTTTACCTTCTAAAATATCATACATACATCAATCACATAACATATGGTTATGACAACCTTTACCTTATGATCCACCTATGTAAATATATATACATTATGTATTTATTCATAATATCACTATCAAGTTGAAGTTAACCATTGATCTCCATAGAATTCATGGACCATGTGCCACTGGGCCTCATGGGTAGAAATCCTGTTCCGTCAACCTTCATAGGTCTCATGGTTCTTCTAAGGCTAATATATCAAGGGGAGTCTATAGGTCTCATGGACCACATGTCACCGGGCCTCATGGGCGAGAATATCATTCCACCGACCCATAGGTCTCATGAACCATGTGCCACAGGGCCTACTAGATTTTCTCAAAACAAATATCCCATAGAGATCTATAGACTTCATGTGTACCCCACCCGAAGGCATATCTTGCCCGTAGGCAATACCCTCGCCCGAAGGTGTATCCTACCTGTAGGCAAGATCCCCACCCGAAGGTGTCAAAATGTCTGAAATTTTTGTTTCTTTCAAATACAAATACATACAATTTAGCATACCAAATCAAAATCAGTTATCACACTATTTAGTCAACCACAGCCTTGCCCGTAATTCCTTAGAGGGGACAACACTCATAATCAACAATGATTAATCATCAATAAATACCAAGCAACAATAATCATTTACGATTCCGTATAGGTACCAGTATTTATGCATCACCACATGTAATTGTCGCAAGTATATGCAATGGCAACTTTTCATAATTCCACACATAAAATGATTTATTGACTAACAGGTCATTCCTCTTCATTACATATAAAGGCATATATATTCATATAGATAGTAAGAATAATCTAGGTAGGTTCAAGGACCCCTTGTAAGGCATATCCTAGACTTGTTTCAATGTTACACACAGTCACCCCTAATCACACATATCAAAGTATTCTAAATTTGACAAAATCTCATAGCAGAGGACTTGCAAAAAGAAAAGAGACCCTTCTAAGACTAATCATTTAACACTTAGCATCAAGAAAACCTTAAAGGAAGATAAGCTATTCATCCACATTATGTATCTCGTCACAACTTAGTCAAGCCTTGGTGTAACCATACACCATCACTACAAAAAAAAAACTGGTTATTACCCACGGTTTTTTAGCCTTGGTTACTAAAATTGTGGCTAAATACAATCTAATTAGACTATTTTGCCACATTTTTGTTTCACGTGGCTAAATCTAGTACAACCGTAGAGAAAAAGACGCCAGATGTTATTTTTCTCCCTCCAATTTTTTTCCCCATCTCCCTCCATCTTGTTTGTTTTATGTTCTAGGTTTACACTTTTCTCTTCAGTCTTCCTTCTCTATTTTTCCGTCCACCATATCTATGTTGCTCTCCATAATCCATTGTCCAGTTGAATCACTGTTTGCGTTGAGCTTGGCTTGGAGACTACCGGCGCATGGCCATCAATCTTCTTCTGTTCTTTCTATTTGTCGAAGACGTAAGGCCATCCCGATCAGCAACGATTGACAGTGAACACGCTTAGGTATTTGCATTTATCTTCCTCTATCTTTTGCTTTCTCTGTTCATATCTGTGTTGTTATTTATAATAGAAGGAAAAAAATTTCTTAATCCCAATCCCACTTTTAAAACAAAAAAAAAAACCCCCAAATATCATATTGATTGTGTATGATAGTCTTCTTTTGACATTCATCTTTGAAATAGAGATACTTTAAAGGAAGAAAAACTTTTATTAATCAATTTTTTAATTAGGGCAGTAAATAACAGTGAAGTGAAAAACATTAAACGATGCTCGAGGTTCCTGTAGTGTCTGTTCTATTGTGGGAAATGTAGGACTGATCCAGTTAAAAGCATGTTGAGTGATTTCTTACTTGCTCTGTTTTTTTCTCAATAACTCTGAAGCTAGCTAGTGGAGTGAGGATTCAAGGTACAGAGTTTCTACTCTTCCTTATTAAGTTTTTTTGAGAAAAACTTTCAAAACTTAAAAGAAACAAAAAGAAAATAGCTTTTACCCATGAGTTTTTCATTAAGGTGTTAATGAAAATATATTTATTTGAAAGTTACTGTCATCTCCACTTCATTGGGGCATATAGCTTTTGTTTTCATAGCTTTTGTTAGTTACTATCATTAAGGTGTTAATTAAAATATATTTATATAGCTTTTGTTTTTTGTGTGTGTTCTCCGCTTCTGTCAAAACTGTTACTGTGAGTGTTTGTATGTGCACTCCAGGCAAGATGAAAGCTGGACATGGAATGCTTGCTAGTTACTCATATAAAGTCATCATCTTTTATGTCTCTGAACAATATACAGGGATATATATATATATATATATATATATCACTTTATTCAATTACATTAAGCGGCAGCTAGCTATATATCAGTTATTAATTAATTAAAATATATTTGTTACTGGCATCTCCACGATGACACTTCACTGGGGCATAATTGCTAGAATTGGAGTTATATAATATTCTAGAGCTTGGCAAACTACATGATTTAAAAGAATATGGTTATGAGGCATGTTGGCCCATATTCTTATGAGTTGGCAGCAGTAGGGAAGGGTAGAGAAAGGTACTTAAGGTGGCGCTTGAGGAGAGGGAATGTATAAGTGCTAGCAACCTTCTGTTTTCTGTGTGTTCTCTGCTAGTGTCAACACTGTTATAGTGAATGTTTGTGTGTGCTGCATAATTGTTGTTTGGTGGAAACTTTGTTGTATTGTGAACATCTTTTGGTCGCTGTTTCCTTAGTAGAATTTCATTATTTTTTGTGTCTTTTGTTATTAAGTAATTCCCACACCAATATTCAACTTCATTCATATTTCTTAATTTGTATTTCTTATTTGAATTAAGAATTTGTGAAAATAAATTGATATATATTCAATTTTCCGAATGGGCAGGACTTCCATAAAACAGGGGTTAAGTTTGGGTTGGTATACTACACAAGTTCAAAACAAGGGGTTTTGACAAATGACCATGCCTTCCCTTTCTTTTCCCCACATGTTCTTAGGTCTCTTTATTTCTCGCCTGTGGACAAGGCTTGGGAATTCTTGCTGGGATTTTAATTTTAGTAACAAATAAGAAGGCAAATCTTGAATCTTAGATTTTATATTAAAGATTCTTTATTCACAATTAAATCCCCTATCTCCTCTTTTTTATGGCTGTGAATTGGAGATTAATGAAAATATGATTGATTATACGTGGATGGCTGGATAATTATGCTTGATTATGAGTTGGCAGTATCTCTTGTCTTTTTTTTTTTTTGGGGGGGGGGGCATGGCATTAAAGTTAGGTGACCAAATACCCTGTGTGTTTCTTCCGACATCCATATGCTTTCTTGACCCCAAATATTGTTATGTTCTTTTAAACTTTCTCATCTTTGTTTTGCTCAGATTTTGGTTGGTTACGCGGAGATTGTTGAAGATTTTGGTTGCTTGCATCCAGGTTAGTAAGTATATTTTTACTTATATTCTTACTTGCTGTGTTTTTTTCTTGCCCATTTAGTTATGGATATTTTTATTTTTTGTTAGCTAGTTTTGTGGATTTTTTATGATGTTTTGGCCTTTTATTTTGCATTTTTTACTGGTTGGTTCTATGGATTTTTCTTGATGATCTGCACTTTTAGTTGGAATTTTTTGCTAGTTGGTCATGTGGATTTTGTAAATTTTTTAAAGATATAAGATTAAACAATCTTACATAAAAGAAAATAAAACTCTCCCCAAAAAACAATTAAATGGAGATAAGGCAATTAAAGGGAGCCAACCACACCTTATCTGATATCATAGGAAAGGGTACGTAAAGCGCAACTTAGGGTTAATATTTTTATTATTAAATTATCTCAAAATTTATCTATATTTTTTAAAAATTCTTATTTAAAATAAAAAAATATATTTGATATGGTAATTTAGAAAGTTATTGTTCAAAATATTGTTTTCTAAAATAAGAAAATTGCGTTAAATATTTTGTATTAAATAATTTTTAAATTTTGTTTTCAAAACAAATATTTTAAAAATAATTTTTTTAGTTTTTTCAAATTTTAAAGTCATTTTCAGAAAAAATATATATATATATATACAAGTGGAATTTTTTTAGTTATGAATATTTTCATTTTTTGTTAGCTAGTTCTGTGGTTTTTTAATGATGTTTTGGCCTTTTATTTTGCATTTTTTACTGGTTGGTTCTATGAATTTTTCTTGATGTTCTGCACTTTTAGTCTACATTTTTTGCTAGCTGGTTCTATGGATTTTGAAATTTTTTTTAAAGATATATGATTAAACAATCTTACATAAAAGAAAACAAAACTCTCACCCAAAAACAATCGCACAAAGAGAATGAGCAATTATTGTCAAACTTTACGCAACCACTCTACAGCATTGTACGGGAGGGGAAGATATTGTATAATAGTAATAATTTGACATGTATATTTCTCATTTAAAATGATAGGAAATTAATAATTTTGATAAGTTTGAAGTTGAATTTTTTTACATTTGAGTCTTGTTCCACAGTCCGACTAAGTATTTAAAAGTGATTGCCTCATCTTTTATTTTGCTCTGCACCCTTGAGGAGTGAAGACTGAACATACAGATTTAAGTTGAGATAAATATAATTTATTTTATAAAAAATTAAATTAAAGTAAATATTTTTTTAAAAAATTAAATTAATAATTTCCTTTTAAATAAAAATATATAGTCTTATGCACCTCTTTTAATGAACCTGGAATGAATTAACACAGGCACACCAGTTTAGTATATATAGTAAATTTCTATTATTTGTTCTTTAACTTTTTTCTTCTTCAATGATGTCCAATGTAGGTGAAAGAATTAGGGAGGCCTGTATGTCGAGGTGAAGTAGTTTTGTCTAATCTACTCAAAAGAGACGGAAGCTATGTGAATGAATTAGGGAAGGCTTTGGCAGTAAGTATTTTTAACTTTGAAACTTTAGACTTCTTGATATGAACTTTTGTTATAGTTATTTGTTGGATATGGATTATGTTTGGAAGTGTTACTGAATTGATGTAGTATTGCTTGATATTGTTGTGCTATCATGTGGATTAAAAAATTGTTTTGAACTTAATAGTATTAGTTTATGAGATGTTATAACTTCATAGTGTTTTACTTCAATCTCACTATTATGTAAAATTTTTGATGTGTTTGTAACTCTGTTTGTTCTCTGGTAAAAAGAAAACTCTATATGGAATGAATAAATATTGGCTTTAGTAAAATGGGAGTGCTCATTTGATTCCTGATCTTCTGTTGTAGCACATAGATGTTCATTGTTACTTATTCAATTATATCAGTTCATAGAATCTTGCCTTGAAGGGAATTATAGTCAGTCCAATGCTATTTTTTTTTTGGACAATTTGGCATAATAATTTTTTTTGCCATTTATACTACTTGGACCTAGTAATTGTTTGTAAACCATTTATAATAATTTTGGCTGAATGTTTAGTTATTAGTTTTATAGTATGGATGAAGTTAGGTTTAGGAGAACAAGGGAAAATATTTTTTTTATTGATTTAAGTAAATTTTGATATGCTTGGAAGACATGTTTGGGCATTCAGGAAGTAAATTTTGGCTAAAATTTTAAGTTTGTTTCATAAAGGATGTTCTTTTTTTTTTGTGCCAATAAGGAATATCTCTTCGTTCAAAAGATTTTTTCCTTGCATACAGAAGCTTGAAGAGTTATTGACCAATAGTTTTTCTTTTATCATTTATGAGGATAAAATTTCAGAGAGCTTAACGCAAGATCAAGAATGTGCTGCTGCTACAGGTGTCCCTTCTAAAATATATGCTCAACCAAATGATTCAATTGGAAAAGTGTTTGGACCTGAACATTTTGGTCGTGTTCGAGGTTTAGGAATAGGCGTTTTTCCTTCGAATGTCTTTGGTGTGTCTGCCTAAACTTTCAGCTCTATGAATACAAATGTTTCTAGCACTAGTGTAAATGAAAATTGTAGTGGAGATCTTAGAAGCAAAGTGGAGGATTTACAAGACAAGTTGGTTGGATATGAAAAGATTATGGAGGAATTATCACAAACCCGTACTCAATTAAGTATGCTTTACAAATTTATGCAAGACAAGTTTGGTTCTGATCTGCCTAACATTACCTCAGATGCATCACATCCTTAGTACTTATTATATATGTTTAGTATAGCTTTTTGAGTAAATGTATTTAGGCACATTGATGTGTATATTTTGCTATATCTTGAGTAAATGTATTTAGGCACATTGATGTGTATATTTTCGTATATCTTGAATAAATGTATTTAGACACATTGATGTGTATATTTTGGTATATCTTGATTGAATATATTTGGACACATTGATATGTATATTTTGATATATCTTGACTAAATGTATTTAGGAACATTGATATGTATGTTTTGGTATATATTAACTTAGTAGGTATGCCTTTTTTATGGTAGACAATAATGTATATCTTTTTTTTTAAAAAAAAATAATTGTAGTTATTAGCCACAGTTTAAACTGCGGCTAATAATTATACAAATTTTTTTGAAAAAATAAAATTATATAGGTAGCCACAGTTTAAACCGTGGCTAACAAAAAAACAAAAAACAATTTCTGAAAAATAAAAAATCATTAGCCACGGTTTAAACCGTGGCTAATGAGACAATAACTTTTTTTTTTTAAAAAAATTTACTATGTGGCTATGGGTTAGACCATAGCTAAAACAATAGTTGGCACGGTTTTAACTATGGCCAACTACAAGTTACTGCGGTCAACAAAACCTTGGCTAACAAAGTTGACGCCCAATTTTGCCACCATTTCTCCAACCGTGGCAACATTATGTTAACCACGGTTTTATGGCCATTAGCCACGGTTTAAACCATGACTAATTATCGATTTTTTTGTAGTGCATCTTCATGGTTACTCCAATACCCTTCTACATTAACTACTTAACTACATACCTCAATGATAAACTATAGCTACCATTACCTTAGGATAGGTTTGGATTGAGGGTGCTCCAAGAGGATATAGAGGCAATTCCTCAAGAAATATAAAAAGGAAAATTTTCCAACATCTTAACTTTGGTCCCTATTTTCATTAGATAGGAATTACCAAACAAAAATACAAGAAAATCATATTTTAGGTCATGATTAGGTTCATAAAAGTATAAGGTACGTAATTTAGAGGTAATCCATCTTAATATTATTTAAGTCCCTCCAAAAGACCATGATTATTCCACTTAAGACTAAATTTCGGACTCCCACATTCCAAAATTTTCTGGGAAAAATTCACAACTCCAAAATTTATGAATTTTGGTAGAGAACATCCCCAATATGTCTAGAATATTAGATAAAAATTTCAAAAATAAATAATAATGTTTACCCATCAAAATCACTATTTTATTACTGTTGCCCAGACTACCTCTACAGCATAAGGGTCTCGGTTTTACAAGCCATTAACCCACTTAATCAACTCTAAAACTCATGAAATTTGGAGGACGTGTACTGTAGTGTTATGAAATCCTCCGTTAAAAATTTTAAAGTCAAACTCAACCATTTGGTCCATCTAACATAGCATTAAGTAAAGCTTGATCATATTAGTACAAATTCTGAGATAGGTTCTATCTCTCTAATATTTGACCTAGCAATGGTTTCCCAAACATTATGAAAATTTTCAAATCATATCTACATATGCCAAGGAACAAGTCATGAAAATTTCAAGATTATAAGAGCTCATTTCATACTAAAATCAACTCAAAACCTCATCAATAGTAATTACTAGCACACATGCTTCTAAACATTTCTGACCTTTAGTCATTGTTTTAATCATAAAACTTAAACGGTAAAGAATTATTGAACAAAACTTATTCTATCTGAAATTAGACTCAATTATCTTTCCAACGGTATAAAGTTTGCTAAGATTGAAGCTCAAATGAGAGAAATATGATGATTTTTATCATGCTTAAATCTGCAGCATGAGGCTAGTGCCCCGAGGTGCCAAGGCTCATATTCTTGGTCTCGTGGGTGCCCCGAGTGCCAGCGTTGGCGCTTCGGGTGCCTTGGACTGGGCAATCCACCATAGCTAAGGAAATTGCTTCCCAAACCTTCATTTTTGCCCCCCAAACCGTCCTAAAGCTCAAACAATTAATTTGGGTCATCAAATACTTGTCTTTGGCAGATAGAAACATTCTAAAAGATTAAATTCAACACAAGTTTGAGATTTGTTCAATTCCTTTCTTAAATCCTCATTCTTCCATTCTTCCTCAATCGTGCTTCCAACCATAGTTTTCTTTTAAACTTATGGGTCCTATACTCAATTAACAATAAGAGACATTAATCCCATTCAAGAACTAAGCTTAAAATCCATGATTTCTTTAACACCCTAACTTAGGATTTTAAATATGAAACTCAAGAAGAAGGAGAGGGTTCTGATTCTTACCTCAAGAAGGGGTTCTGGTGAAGAGAGAAGGCAGCCGGTGGGAGAGCTTCACCAGAGTTGATGGTGGAACCTCCATAAAGCTCTTGGCCATGGAGGAGGAAGAGTTGGGGAGAGGAGGAGAAGAGACAGTCGAGAGAAAGAGGGACCACGTGAGGCATCAGGAGAAAAAAAATGGGAAGGCTGAAGTGTGTGTGGGTTTTAAAGAGGTGTGGGACCCACATTTCTTTCAATTTGGTCCATTGATGAAATAAGTTTAATCTAAGGGCACATGAGAATTTTAGGAATTCTTTTTAAAACAATCGTCAGTAAGCCACACCTCAGTAAATCACAACACTTATACACTAAGTTTCCATTACATAGCAAATTTTATTAAAAACTAAAAACTATATATATTTGTTCACTTTGGTCCCTCTCAGTGTCACATACACTGCTGTGTCTCCGCTCCCGCCATGCTCATGGCACCCCTTTCAACTTTTCCTCTTTAAACCCTTCTCTATACAAGGACACCCTCTTATGCCAATCTCATGGAATTACCTATCACTTTCCTTCTTTTCAACCTAGTCCCTTAAGCTATTCTTATCCTACACAAGCATCTACATAAGCATATATATGTGAAACTTAGCCTTAATCCAATTATCTAATACCTCGAGTGTTACACTAGGTCAACTTATAAATATATTTACTGGGCTTTTGTTGTGAATGACATGTGATAGGTTGAACTGTTCATTAAATAGTCTGTTGAAAGGTCACTACTCTCATTTAATAATTAATAAACTGACTCCCCATTAAGTAGTTTAACCAGTGTACATAAACTTATCAGATAGAGAGCAGTTATTCTCTCACTATAGGTGGTTTAATATTGATACCTTCAATATTCGTCGATGGATTGCGTTGTCATGCCAAGTACACATCCTTGATCTATTCTTCTACTTACATGTCAATTAATATGCTATGATCCTGTATCTAAAATCAATCAAGTTCTTTGATTTAATTCACAAATTATAGCTATTAATTTTTCATAATAGATCTAAATTTTCACAATCCATAAATCCTAGATCTGAAATTTTCCGTTTCTATCAGATTAAACTTATGTAAGCATTTTAGCAATCTTTGTTCGATTAATCTTAAAATTTATTTGGGGTTTCACTTTAACACTATCACAAGAATCATATACTCCAAAACATGATTATTTTTCAATTGAATTTGGTGATTACGGTGAGTGGATTCAATTAGTGATGTACATGTGTAAGTAATTCCCTCTTTGTTACGTCGGCGGCACCCCAGAGCAAAGCCTCTTCCCATATGTTTTGGAATGATTGAACTAATCAATTATAATTATTTAGTCATCTCAAATTGATTATAATCAATTACGACTACGTTGTATTTATGGTACCTTGGCACCAGAAAATTGACAACGTGAAAAGTAGAGAGTGGGAGACGTGCAAGACGTATATAATGGAGAGAATCCCTCTGCAATTTTTTTCAAAAGATATTAAGAAAAACTAAATTATTAACATCACAATGAAAGAGTGGGATTTGATATGGTATGATATTCATCCTTGAACAATGGAGAAAATGGCGTCAAAATATCTTTTCTGAAAAGATATTATAAAACTCATTTAATTAATAATGGAGAAAGTGAGGAAGATGAATCTTCCCTTCCACTCACGGGCTAGTGTGTGAGCCCACTTCTAAGCTTGAAATTTTTTTAAAAATTAATTATTTAATATTTCTACTTTTTTGGTAATTTTTTAGGAATTTTTGGATACTTAGATATATTTTATTTTATTTTATCTGAGATTGTTTTACGGTTGTATAATTTGAGTTAGGGTTCAGAACAATTTTTCTATAGAGAAACCTAAATTTTCAATCTTTATTTTCAATCCCAATTGTATAAACGTGATCAACATTATCTGTATATATGTTTAAACGTAATTAAATCAAAATTATCTGTATATATGTTTTCTATATCAACATGATTGAGGCTTATATGATTTTGATTTAAAGGCCTAAAATTTGAAAGTCTCGCCTTTAAGGATAATTTAATCATGTCATTATGAAAGCCTCACCTTTTATCCAAGTGTCTAATTGAATGAATAGATAAATTTATATGGAATTGATTCAATTGGTGAAATTGATAGATTACGTGTATATAGATAATCATCAAGTGTCATTTTGGAATTACGTATATATAGGCAATTTGGGATTATGTAATTGATAATTTGGGATTGCAGTCAATCGTGTGTGTATATATATATATATATTGGATTCAATTTGTATATGTATGTTTATCTTAATTTTATATGTATACCTAAATAATTTTGATTATGAGTGTATTGATCAAATTTTTTGAGTTTTTTTGTGAATTTAGGATTGAATCTGTTAAGAATCCTACTTTGCATAATGTACTCTCTAAAAATTCAGCCTAAATTTATGATTATAAATTTGTATTTTGTTTTTGATTGAGAGAAATTTTAGAATTTTTGATTGATTATGTGTTGGATTACGTAATCCCAAATTTGATAAATTCATGATTTCAATTTCATTAAATTATGTCGGAGGGACTTTTAGTTCAATTTCCGAATACTTATGATTTCAAAAAACATCGGGGATATATTTTCAATTAACATAATCCATGTAATTCCAATTGAATGTAGATATGATGGTTGCATATATAATCGATTGAATCCATTGATCAAATATGTCATATATATATATATATATATATATATATATATATATATATATAAATTGATGTCAGTTTTTCCTTCAATTGAGTTGTGATATGAATTCATTATTATTGTGAATTAAAGCATATTTGGGATATATCAAATAAGTATGTAACGTAAATTACTCCCAAATTAATATACATGTTTTAATATACTTTTAGTGATCTTATGTAATACCCTAATAATTTTTATGAATATTTAAAGTCTATTTTAAAGTTTATTGGAAAATATAATTATGTGGAAAATGTTCTTTTTGAATTAGTGAAAAAAATTTGGGAATAGAAATTCAAATTTTTAATTTGGTGATTTTTTACAAATTCTCAAGCACCTAAGTGAACAAATCTTTTAAATTAGAGTGGCTATGAACAATTTTATCTAAGAAAATTTGTGGGACCCACACATACACTCAAAACACTTATCCTCCTCTCTTCCTATTCATTCCTTCTCTTTCCTCTCATAGTTCTCTCCACCTTTTCCTTCATCTTTTATTTTCTCTCTCGGTCAAATTTTCTCCTCTCCAATCCTTCATGAGCTTGCTTTCGATCAAGTTTTCGGTGGTTTTCCCTCTAGCAACCTTTCTCTATGTTGAAAAACTCTTGATTTAAGATAAGTTTCATCATAATTTCTCAATTTCTTTAATTTTTGTGAATAGTAAATCCTAGGTTATTATTGTGGGAAATTTTTATATAATGTTTCTATGGATGAATTTAAGTATAGATGTTGGTTTAAAATATTTCTACATGTTGGATAATAATTGTGGAATAAGAAATTTGGAGAAAATTAGGAGAAATTCATAGAATTTGGATATTTGAAAAAAGTTAGCGTTCTTGATGAAAATTTGATGATTGAAGCTTGAATTGTTAGTTTAAATTGGGCTTTTTAGGGTCAAAACAATCTTTAAACATCAAGGATGAAAACCATGGAAGAAATCAAAAGAAATGGTGTATTTGGATGTGATTTTGGAATTTTTGGATTAAAATCACAAATAACGTTACTGTTCATTTTGAAAATTTTTCAGAAAAATACTGTTCATCGAGAAAAATTTCTAGATTTTCACAGTTACTGTAGCATGACTCGATCAACATACTGTAGTATTAACTTAGTCAATGATACTGTAGCATTGACTTTGGTCAAAGTTACTGTAGTTGTGTTGACCGTTGACTGTTACTATAACATCAGTTTAAAAATATTCATATTTCTTTCATCCAAACTTCGTTTTTAGCAAATAAATATCGTTGGAAAGATTTTTGAGTCTAGTTTCTAATAGTATAAGTTTCATTTGAAAATGCTTTATCATTTGAGAGTTATGTTCAAAGAAGTGATCAAAGGTCAAAATTGTAGTAAGGAATTTTCCTATTTTGGTGACCTTGATATGTTTTTGCATGATTATCTTATAGGAATTGATTCTTTGATACATCTTCCACATATTTTAGAATGTTGTGAATAGTTTGAATGTAGAGGAAATTACTTTCCATCATCTTACACATCTTTGAGGAAGGTTCAAGGTAAAATTGGGCAAGTATCAAGGTGAGAGATTTTACCTTACCTTATTTGCTTATTTAATGTATATATTAAAAGTGTACTATAAATATATATATGTGACATGAAATTAATGCATTCATGTTATGCATTGAAATGTGCAAGTGTAAGACTATTGTGAACTTTTCTTGAAATTAAATACATATGGTTGCCTATGATTGTGTAATGTGATTGTGTTTGATCTTAAGAGAAACGAAAATGGAGTTTATGGGATCTCATGGGATGAAATAATGGTGGAATGAAATCACTATAGTCACGTAATATTAAATATGATATTCGTCTCTTTAAAGACATGGTGAAATAAGGTTGGACTATAGATTTGTCCCTTTGAGCACATGGGTGAAATAAGGGAGGATGTGGTGGGGGCCGCAGGGCAACGACCACTTTATGTAGACGGGACCTTCAAAATGTCTGGAAACTTAAATTTAAATTATATGAATTGTTTGAAATGTGATTTGGCATGAACTAGAATGTGTCTGTTAATGATTGCAATGTGCGTTTATTGTGTGTTTTGATAAATATCTTGTACATCAAAATTTAGATGATTGTATTATTAGGTCAAATGTGCATATATGCATGTATATATATACCTATATTGTGTGTGAATGTGGTAGGATTCTCTCAAGTAGAAGCTGTCTTCGGTTTTAGGTATGGAGGATTTTCTGTTTGATGACGTACACGCCAAGATTACTGTCACATCCCAAAACTTACATGTGATATAAACATAAAATACCTAGGGTGTACCTCCGTGGTACCCCATAATCTCTGTGAACATTCTTAATATCCATAATTATGTGAATCATAAATATTCCAAGAAAGATATTTTGTATACATATTCAGAAAATGTTCAACTTTCAAACATTATACAGTACTATACAACCTCCCAAGCCTAGGTGACCTACTAGATTACAGAGCGTTTCCTAATCCTTACCAATTGTTTACCAGACAAAAGTGGAGTATATCCTTAAAGGCTATAAATTCTTCTCCTCAACCACTGTATCTGAAAAGATAATCATGGAGAGTGTGAGTTTATCATAACTCAGTGAGTAAACAACTGTACATGAAAATATCATAAGCACAAACACCACATTTACTAATACAATCAATCTATCATTTATTTTAAATAATTATAGTATTATATGCCATAAATACTTGCACTGAGTGACTTGGGAATTTAACCCTCAAACTCTTTGTGCATAGGTTTTCACATTTATACACCGAGTAGTATGGGACTCTAACCCTTTCAAACTCGTGCATAGATTTTCACATTTATACACTGAGTGATATGGGACTCTAACCCCTTTCAAACTCGTGTATTGATTTTCACAGTTATAAACCGAGTAGTATGGGACTCTAACCCTTTCAAACTCGTGCATAGGTTTTCACATTTATACACCGAGTAGTATGGGACTCTAACCCTTTCAAACTCGTGCATAGATTTTCACATTTATACATCGAGTAGTATGGGACTCTAACCCTTTCAAACTCGTGTATTAGATCTCGTAGATCTTTTGCTCATCAATAAAATAGTGAGAATTTATCACAATATAATTACTATGAAATAAATGAGTTTACACATATTTTTATTCCCTTGAATGTCTATCATCAACCATAACAATCATCATATATTATCAACAGCGAGATTGATTATTTCTCACTTCAATAATGTTATAAACAAGACTTGTATTGTACCTTATCTAATAAGATCACATTAGTTTAGTAAGGTTATTCACTTACAAAATGTTCCAATTTATTCAAGGAACAATCACATCTAGTTCTTTAGTCAACTAGAGAAATCAATTCTCAAAGGTAATAAAATACCTTCCAATGATATTATACTTTTTCTCAACCTGAACACACACTGATAATCTTCTCAATTTCACAAATAACGCAAATGGGATTTATATTGTGCTTTGACTAATTTATTAAATTAATTTTGCAAGGTTGCCTACTCACCTGGATTCCACGCTCTCGGCGCTCCCACCTTGCGCCCCAATCATCCCTATTGTAACCAGGTAAAAATTATTAGGGTTACAAAATAGAGAAATTTTCTATCACTACTCTCGACCTTTACTCACATCTTAAGTCATAACTCCTAACCGGTAATGAATTTCTAAATGACACTTACACCATTGGAAACTAGACTCAAAGAGCTTTTCAACGATATTAAAAAAAAACTGATGCTACAGTAATAGTCAACGGTCAACGCAGCTACAGTAACGTTGACCGAGTCAATGCTACAGTAACGTTGACCGAGTCAACGCTACAGTAACGAGAAAATCTGGAAAAATTTTCTCGGTGAACAGTAATTTCTGGGGAAAATTTTCGATGTTCTTCGTGTTCTTCATCCAAAAATCCTAAAATCATATCTAAAACAACATTTCTTTTGATTTCTTCCATGGGTTTTCATCCTTAATGTCTAAGGAGTGTTTTAACACCAAAACCCCCAATTTCTACCAACAATCCAAGCTCAAATCTCAAATTTTCATCAAGAACACTAACTTTTTCAAATATCCAAATTCTACGAAATTTCTTGTTCTAATAACATCATAAACCACCTAAGAATGTTTTACATTAACATCCACACTTAAATTCATCCATTAAAACTCAAAATCTTAATTTTCTTCCATAGGTCCGAAAATGGAGAAAAAGAGAAATAGAGTAGATAAAACTTACCTCTTTACCTCTAGAACTCCTGAGAATCGGAAGTATGGTTAGAAAATACAAGATCGCCGGATGAAAATTTGAGAAATGATTGAAGAAGGGAAGATGGAAATGAACGAAACATGAAGCCTCGGGAGGAAGAAGGAGAAGAAAAACTAATAATTGTATGTGTGGGCCCCACTAATTTCTTTTTCGATAAAATCGCTCATAGCTACCTTAGCTTATAAGATTTGTTCACTTTAATCCCTCTCGATGTCTCAAATACCACTTTAACCTCGAATCCATCATCTTTTCGGTACCGGACTCATAATTCATTCTCATAAGCTTTATTCTTCCTCTCAGGTTTCTATTTGGTCATTTCTCAAAAGTCCTCTATACTTTCTTTTCTTTTCACTTTAGTCCTTGAGAATTTGTAAAAATTTCCTAAATTAAAAATTAAAATTTCTATTCTCAGATTTTCTTCACTAATTCAAAAAGCACATTTTCACGTAATTAAATTTTTTCACTAAATTTCAAATTAGACTTTAAATATTCATATAAATTCTTGAGATATTACATTCTTCCCCCCTTAATAGAATTCGGTCCTCCGAATTCAAAACTTAACTCAAGATTGAAACAAATGCAGATATTTTGTCCAAATTTCGTTCTCTCTTTTAGAGTTTTCACAATCAAGTACAAAATATAACAAGTTCAACATATTTTTATTTCTCAAGTTTCTTCAGTACAAGAATTGCCTTATTTCTAGTACATAAGTTACAGGCAACAAACTGAACTTGATTTACAAAACAGATAATCTTAATATGCGAAGCTCAGATCAAATATTAGCTTAAGGTATAAATAAAAGAAAGAATAAATTAAGGACGAGGAGGTTTTTGAAATGCAGAAAGTGCTCCAGGTCTAGAAGAGGAAGGTGCTTCAGATCTTAAGGAGGAAGCTAATCGTTGCAGCCTAGAAAGAGTTTCTGGAGGAAACGTTTGGGAAATTTGGCGAAGTGCAGAGGTCACTCCATTCATACAGTCAATACACCTCGTTTGTTGGTCACGAAAATTTTGAGTTGCAAACATTGAATGTCTATCAACTCTATTCGCCAATTCCCTAAAATGACGATTCAAGAGCTTCTCTTGTTCTACAAAGAGACGATTTATCAATCTTCCCTGGTCCTCAAAGTGGCGGTTTATCAACCTTTCCAAGTCCTCCATCTTTTTTCTCATAAGCGCAAGCTCATCATTTGAAGATGTTGCTGTGCTAACATCCTCTAGCTCTACTACATCCCTTTTTCTTTTCTTAGCTTCTGATGACTCTTCCATGAATCTCTTATTCTTATAGTTCTCCAGACTAAGATTTAGATCCAGCTCTACCTTGCCAGCCTCAAAGTTTAAATTGAAAGATTTATTGCCGGCCATATTTTTCTGAGCAATAAAGGTTGTATGGAATGAGAGGTTTGATGCTAGAAAGCTTATAAGTAATGAACTCTTAGTGTAATGAGTGGCGTAATGGGGCATCCATTATTTATAGACGAAATTTAGGGCTACCAAAACCCTTACATCACACTCTAAAGATGACCTCCAGACTTTATCCGTCGCAATGCCAACGGTCTATAATAAGCATGCCAGAAAATAACAAAATATAATCAAATACAAAAGATTTCCTCAAAAATTTCGGCTAACTTTTGACTCTTGCTCAAATTATTAAACTAATCGCCGCTTCAATTTATGACTTCCTAACTCTGTATTTGTCTTATCCAATAATTCTAAATCGAGATATTACTCCATGAACGGGTAGTTTCATATTAACCTTATCTAGGTTTCTAATCCGTGGCTTTGCCCTAAGCTTACACATTTTCAAACATACATATTAAAATAAAAAAAACTTCTCACATTTACACATATCAAGTGTTACCATAAAGTGAGAAATTTTTTTTTTTTTACCTTTCTCTTGCCTCTACGAGCATATATGTATGTATGTATCAACATAGAGATACATCATTATCTATATATTTTCATCTATTCAAGTCCTTTTTAAATTTCAGACTTCTCATTCTCTGAATGTATGTAGAATCATTACATATTATTCCTGGCCATAACAAATAGCCTTCACTCTCAATGCATGGATAACATACATACATGGCATATGTATTTAAATACATATAATCACAATATAATTCAATCAATCATGTATATTATACTCAACTGAAGGCTTTCAAGAACAATACAAGAAAGCAGAGAAATACATTTTAGTTCATCATAAAAGCATCCAAGGCAATCTTTAATGGCTACGCTGTCGGCTTCTTAGAATTTCAGAAAATGCCAACAAGAGATATGAAAAATAAACAAGTATAAATCGGCCGCAAATCCACCGAATATTGACTTACGTGGTTTTGCCATTAATGTGACACACTGTTGACACGCATGCCTATCCTAGGCTTCTGGCTTCCAGCTTGCAGAAATCCATAGGTTGAGCGTGTAGGAGTGCGGCGAAGAGATATCTTCTTTGGCTCTAAGTCTAAATTTTTCTCTATAAAAACTGCCCCGGAGTTCTCAGTTACTACACCACAAAGAGTAATCATCTCTGAGCCTACAATTTCCCAGCATTCCTCTCTCGTCATACTCCTGCAAAAACTTCTAAATTTTCTAAACCATGGCCACCAGGAAGTACATTGATCTCACAGTGGAGGCCAAGGAAGAAGAGCTCGACTTAAACTTAAGTCTGGGCAAAGACAAGGGCAAGAGACCTTTTGAGGGGTCTCAAGAGGATCAAAAGGAGAAGAAGATAAAAATTGAGGAAGCTGAGGAGATTAGCACTGGCCACACGTCAGAAAACAAAATCGCTTGTCTAGAGAAGGAGGTGAAAAATCTGAAGAAGATGATAGAAGACCTGGAGAAGTTAACTAAACGTAATAATGCGGCAATGACTTCAAGACTAGACAGGTTCTTCTATTGGTCTACCCAATGCTTCTGCAATCAACAACAAAGAAGTGTTGATTGTATGAATGGGATTTACACTACCCTCCGTGACATTGCTCAGTCTCTTGTTCCAAGAAATGGTCGAGGGGTGATGATACAATACAACCCTCCTAATCCGAGACCACCTCGCTTTTAGATTACTCATGCATGAGTAATTTCCCCTTTTTTTTTTGCAATGTAATCCTTCCGCTTTTAATGCCAATAGTTTCTTTTACTAGATGGTACTCTAAATAATAATAATAATAATAAAATGAAGAAAGATAAAAGAAATTAGCCACACAAAATCAATAACAAATTCAGCTTATAAGCCAATCACATAAAAAAATTTAATGACCCTATAAGCTGACACAGAGACAAACAGAAGCTCTATACAAGTCTCGTTGTCTTTCCCCTTATCATACGGGAGTAGATGAAGGCTTACCGTATAGATCAATTGAACTCGATATTATGCCCTCGAATTGTCATGAATTCTTACTTAAGAGCCTCGATTCGCAAGCTTTCTTTAAACTAACACTCTGAGGCACAAACTACCATAAGAATATCTTTCTAGACCATTCCAATCATACATCACGTTTAACAATTATGAATGTTCATACGCCAACAGCCTACCTTTAACATGCTCTAATTGTTCCAATGTTACAAAACTTCTATATTGTATATATATATATTTTTTTTTGAAACACTTCTATCACATAGTACCATCATGCCAATCCCTAACTAAACAAGTGCAACTTTGGCGAGTCGCCCCTAGAGAAGACTTATAACGTACCTCAATATCTCTTATGCTAGGTTCCATTTTACCGTAGTATCTCCCTTAGAGAAAAACTACCTAGCCCACATCTATTTTCTCAACCAAGCTTTTATCAAGGAACATATTATTTAGGACTTACATCCTCTTCCATAAATTACATCTGTCTGGCATCTATCAAAATCAAATCTTGATCTGCCTCACAAGAGTTCTTTCCCATTCTTGCATTAGTAATCTGCGCTATATTCTTTGTGAAAATCTTTCTTGAACTCTAGCCCATGCCTCATAATCAACTTTACCCCATCTAATACATCACTCTTGGCCCAGCCCTCAAGCCATATTCTAGCAATTACTGATCCTCAGCTTTAAGAGTACACTACAGAGTTATGTTCCCAATTTCTCAAAAAGAAAAATTTCATACAGAGATCACCTTTTCCATCGGTATAAAGATCATACCTCCAACAAGTTCCAAAGTTCCACATATAAAATCAATTATCTCATATTGTAACAAAATTATCTCTAACTAACTCCATCGAAGGGTAAGTTATGACAAGAACACTCAACTTTACAAG
This sequence comes from Biancaea sappan, assembly GCA_037074585.1. Lineage (NCBI taxonomy): Eukaryota > Viridiplantae > Streptophyta > Magnoliopsida > Fabales > Fabaceae > Biancaea > Biancaea sappan. Next base: position 45,509,494 of record CM073496.1, on the reverse strand, counting down.
GTCTTTTATGGAACCTAATCCCATGGTCATGCCGCGGTTCATGACAATGGAAAAGGACCCACAAAGAACACTTTGCTCTGTAATCTATAGGGGACCTAAAACCACCTCTGATACCAATTTGTCACATCCCAAAACTTACATGTGATATAAACATAAAATACCTAGGGTGTACCTCCGTGGTACCCCATAATCTCTGTGAACATTCTTAATATCCATAATTATGTGAATCATAAATATTCCAAGAAAGATATTTTGTATACATATTCAGAAAATGTTCAACTTTCAAACACTATACAGTACTATACAACCTCCCAAGCCTAGGTGACCTACTAGATTACAGAGCGTTTCCTAATCCTTACCAATTGTTTACCAGACAAAAGTGGAGTATATCCTTAAAGGCTATAAATTCTTCTCCTCAACCACTGTATCTGAAAAGATAATCATGGAGAGTGTGAGTTTATCATAACTCAGTGAGTAAACAACTGTACATGAAAATATCATAAGCACAAACACCACATTTACTAATACAATCAATCTATCATTTATTTTAAATAATTATAGTATTATATGCCATAAATACTTGCACTGAGTGACTTGGGAATTTAACCCTCAAACTCTTTGTGCATAGGTTTTCACATTTATACACCGAGTAGTATGGGACTCTAACCCTTTCAAACTCGTGCATAGATTTTCACATTTATACACTGAGTGATATGGGACTCTAACCCCTTTCAAACTCGTGTATTGATTTTCACAGTTATAAACCGAGTAGTATGGGACTCTAACCCTTTCAAACTCGTGCATAGGTTTTCACATTTATACACCGAGTAGTATGAGACTCTAACCCTTTCAAACTCGTGCATAGATTTTCACATTTATACATCGAGTAGTATGGGACTCTAACCCTTTCAAACTCGTGTATTAGATCTCGTAGATCTTTTGCTCATCAATAAAATAGTGAGAATTTATCACAATATAATTACTATGAAATAAATGAGTTTACACATATTTTTATTCCCTTGAATGTCTATCATCAACCATAACAATCATCATATATTATCAACAGCGAGATTGATTATTTCTCACTTCAATAATGTTATAAACAAGACTTGTATTGTACCTTATCTAATAAGATCACATTAGTTTAGTAAGGTTATTCACTTACAAAATGTTCCAATTTATTCAAGGAACAATCACATCTAGTTCTTTAGTCAACTAGAGAAATCAATTCTCAAAGGTAATAAAATACCTTCCAATGATATTATACTTTTTCTCAACCTGAACACACACTGATAATCTTCTCAATTTCACAAATAACGCAAATGGGATTTATATTGTGCTTTGACTAATTTATTAAATTAATTTTGCAAGGTTGCCTACTCACCTGGATTCCACGCTCTCGGCGCTCCCACCTTGCGCCCCAATCATCCCTATTGTAACCAGGTAAAAATTATTAGGGTTACAAAATAGAGAAATTTTCTATCACTACTCTCGACCTTTACTCACATCTTAAGTCATAACTCCTAACCGGTAATGAATTTCTAAATGACACTTACACCATTGGAAACTAGACTCAAAGAGCTTTTCAACGATATTAAAAAAAAACTGATGCTACAGTAATAGTCAACGGTCAACGCAGCTACAGTAACGTTGACCGAGTCAATGCTACAGTAACGTTGACCGAGTCAACGCTACAGTAACGAGAAAATCTGGAAAAATTTTCTCGGTGAACAGTAATTTCTGGGGAAAATTTTCGATGTTCTTCGTGTTCTTCATCCAAAAATCCTAAAATCATATCTAAAACAACATTTCTTTTGATTTCTTCCATGGGTTTTCATCCTTAATGTCTAAGGAGTGTTTTAACACCAAAACCCCCAATTTCTACCAACAATCCAAGCTCAAATCTCAAATTTTCATCAAGAACACTAACTTTTTCAAATATCCAAATTCTACGAAATTTCTTGTTCTAATAACATCATAAACCACCTAAGAATGTTTTACATTAACATCCACACTTAAATTCATCCATTAAAACTCAAAATCTTAATTTTCTTCCATAGGTCCGAAAATGGAGAAAAAGAGAAATAGAGTAGATAAAACTTACCTCTTTACCTCTAGAACTCCTGAGAATCGGAAGTATGGTTAGAAAATACAAGATCGCCGGATGAAAATTTGAGAAATGATTGAAGAAGGGAAGATGGAAATGAACGAAACATGAAGCCTCGGGAGGAAGAAGGAGAAGAAAAACTAATAATTGTATGTGTGGGCCCCACTAATTTCTTTTTCGATAAAATCGCTCATAGCTACCTTAGCTTATAAGATTTGTTCACTTTAATCCCTCTCGATGTCTCAAATACCACTTTAACCTCGAATCCATCATCTTTTCGGTACCGGACTCATAATTCATTCTCATAAGCTTTATTCTTCCTCTCAGGTTTCTATTTGGTCATTTCTCAAAAGTCCTCTATACTTTCTTTTCTTTTCACTTTAGTCCTTGAGAATTTGTAAAAATTTCCTAAATTAAAAATTAAAATTTCTATTCTCAGATTTTCTTCACTAATTCAAAAAGCACATTTTCACGTAATTAAATTTTTTCACTAAATTTCAAATTAGACTTTAAATATTCATATAAATTCTTGAGATATTACAATTACTTTCCTAATTGTTTAGGGTAAAAGTATAATGTTTAAGTCTTATAATAAGTTGTATAAATTTAGAAAAGCTCTGTAATCAGGTAGGTTAATTCTGCGATATAATGTGTATGACTGTAGCGTGTATGGGAAACTCGGTTTAGCCATACTTTCTTATCTTTTGTGAGAAGAGAAATAGTTCTCTTATTTTAATTCTTAAATTATGTAATTTAAATTAATTACATTTAAAAGAATAACCACAATAAGATTAGTATTGTGCTTAAGAGAAAAATAGACTTACAAATGTGAGGTAAAATTCATCTTCTGTGCTGGTCACGTGCTCAGATTTTAGGACGTGACATCGTAAATATATGATGATTGTTTTTTCATCATTCTGTGATGACTGCGCTTGTGCCGATTACTCTCTTGGTGTTGGTGATCATGATTATATTTTCAATTTAATTGGTGATTTTTTTTAGTATAAATTAACATAATTGAGATAAGGAGATCGAGAATGAAAATTGAATTGATATATATGATCACAAAACTTTTGATCACAATTGAGGTATATTGTATTTTTTTTAATTTGTCCCAAAAATTTTATAGGGATTGTGGATATTATTATCTGTTAAATATCCTTCACACTCTCTCCCTGGTAGCACCGTTGTGTATTTTAAATTATTTTAGAGATAATTTACAATTATTTGATTACTTAAATTATATTGTTTAATCGTAAATTGTTTCTAAATGATTTACCAAATTATTTTTGATAGCTCACCTATTGTGGATCCAATCTTTGGTGTTATTTTTGCAAATAATATATATATATATATATATATATATATAAATTTTTTCTTTATTTTTTCAAAATAATTATGGCTTGAGAAAAAGGAAAAAAATAACAATTATGGTGACAATAAATAATTTGTTTTGAAATACTATTAGTGTACACACCCTATTAGAGTAACATTAATATGTGTTTCTTGTGGTAAATGATTTTTTCCCTTTTAGGTGTTGCATTTTTGTTTTTGGGTTGAATCTAAGTTGGTTTATGTCTCTCCAATTATTGGTGCCTCTTTTGACCTAGAGCTTTACCAAATCGATATTAAGACAACATTCTTAAATGATGATTTTTCAAATGATGTGTACATGGATCAACTTGATATTTTTTTTTTTAGAAATATGGTAAAAAAAACATTTAGTATACAAATTAAAGAGATCCATATACGGTTTGAAATAGGCCTTGAGGCAATGGTACATAAAATTTCACCATGTCGTCACTTTGATCAGCTTCAAGGAGAATGTGTCTCATCATTGTTTTTTATACGATGACTAGTGGGAGTAAGTTTGTAATTTTAAATACTATGCTCTTAGTTTTTTGGCCTAAAATTTGATGAGTATTCTTTACTCTGCTAGTGGCACCTTGGTATATCATACTCTCCCTGTTGATGTGTCATAGTTAAGGAATTAATTTTTGGTTTATATGTGAATTGAATAATTTCATCAGATGTGATATGTATTTATTATATTTTTTAAATACAATTGCTGATGATGATTTGTATAACTGTAACCTTACCTATTGTGGGTGCAATTATGCAAATTTTGTGAGTTAAATGATTATTTTTTCCTTTAATCATTATTTTATTACATTAATAATAATAATACTCTATCGGTGTGTTATTATTAATGTAATTTGTTCTACAATGCACTGTTCGTTTTATACTTATATCAATTATGTTTCGAACACCCTATCGGTATTAGAAATTTTGGTGATAAAAAATTTGTGCATTGTAATTATTACATTTCTTATTTATTATGGTTTGGAACCCTTAGGTAGGACCATAGTAAGTGAGAAATTTTTCTAAAGGGCATACAGAACTATTTAATTCTCTTATTGCATGATGACATCATACATATTAAATGTTTCCTTTTTTTGTTATTATGCCAGCCTTTTTGCCTATGCATGACTTTTGTCAAGACTTTGAGTGGGACCAATGTTAAGGATTGAAAATAATCTCTGGATATCTATTTGACTATCACTAATATGGACTTAGCTTTGAAAGAAGAAGAGCCTGGTGCTTACTGCCTCGTCTACTGTTGTTAAAAAAGCTTCTCGTGAAAAAAGGGAATGCTCAAACATGGTGTGTCTCATATGCTATGGAGAAGTTAATTAGACAGAACATTCCAGAGACTAAAAAGGTCCCATATGCTTCTGCTATTGTTAGTTTAATATATACTCAAGTTTGTACTTGTCTCGATATTGTTTTTGCTATTAATGCTTTAAGGATATACTTGAGCAACTAGGTTTGGGTCATTTGAAAGCCGAGAAAAAGGGTCATGAGATATTTGTAGGGAACCAACGATCATGTGTTGACCTATAGGAAGTATGATCAACTTCACGTTATTGATTATTTTGATTCTTATTTAGTATGGTTGCCCTGATGACCGAAAGTCTACTTCTGACTCTATTTTTTATGATAACAAGAGTAACTATCTCTTGGAAAAGTGTTAAACAGACTCTTACAACTACTTCTACCATGAAGGCAGAGTATGTTACTTGCTATAAGGCTACTTGTCAAGCCATGTGGTTGAAAATCTTAATCTCTGACTTTCATATTATTGAAAGCATTTCTAGACCACTTGTGATATATTGTGACAATATTGTTGTCATGTATTTCTCTCAAAACAATAAAGGCTCTCCTCGCTCAAAACACTTTGATATTAAAAATCTATTTGTTAGAGAGAAAATTCTGGAGTTTCAGACTCTTGAGCATCTTGCTACAGAGAACATATTAGCAGATCCACTAACTAAATGCTTAACTGTTAGAACTTTTTAAAATCATGTAGCTCATATGAGTTTAGTTAAGCCTTTTGATGTTTTGGGTTAGTGAGAGTCTGAAATTTTATATTTACTTAATGTCATTCTTATAAGATATGTATTAGATGACGTCAATTTTATTATCATATATCTTATAATATTTTCAAATGCTTGAACCATTCTTGGATTGCATATCTCTTAATTAATTATGTTTTTCCATATTTATTATTTTTTATGAAATATGAGCATTTAACATGTATAATATTTTTTCCTATCGAATACTATTTCTATAGAGTTAAAAATTATGCTTTTTAGACTGTTGGTTGACATGTACTTTGACCATAGTTAATATTTTAGTCTTAATGATTCTTGTATTTTAATGATTGATTATTGCTATCCAAGGGGGAGAATTGTTGAATTTTTATTTAAATATTTATCCTATGTGAATTAGCATTAATCAATAATTAAAATATTATTTAAAATCATTATTATATTAATTATGAAATTATTATTTATAATATAGTACTAGGTCAACTTATGAATATAGTTACTAGGCTTTTGTTATGAATGCCCCGTGATGGGTTGGACTATTTATTAGAAAATCTGTTGAGAGATCCCTACTCTCATTTGATAATTAATAAATTGACTCCTCATTAAGCAGTTTAACCAGTGCACAGAAAACTTATTAGATAGAGAGCAGTTATTCTCTCACTATAGGTGTTTCAATATTGATACCTTCAATATTCGTCGATGGATTGCGGTGTCATGCCAGGTACATATCCATGATCTATTCTTCTACTTACATGTCAATTAATATGTTATGATCTTGTATCTAAAACCGATCAAGTTCTTCGATTTAATTCACTAAAATCCTTCAGTCACTCTTTGAATCAATGAAGAAGATTTTAGATATCAAAATTGTAGAGCACATGACTGATGGATTAATCAGGAGAAGTTTCAAGTTTCAACAATAGTCATGTATAGAAGACTTAGTGAAGCAATTCAGAGTCCTAACACATATCTATTAGCCCAAAGTACCTTCCCTTGGCAGAAATTCTGGAAATTGAATGTTCCTACCACAGTCTTAATGTTGATATGGAAGATCAAGAATGAGGCAATTCCACGTGGGGAGATCTTACAAAAACACCATTCGAGATAGAGAACTTTTGCTATATGCGTAAAACTCTACAAACAGTTCTTGAAAAGGAAAAAATGGGGGATCGAAAGCTACTAGGGTTGAATCGTCGAAGGTGGATATTAAAGAGTTTAGGAGAGTAAATCGTATGGTTGTTAAACTCTCGAGTTAACTATTAAACTCATCCAAGTTTATAAATTTAGATTCACAAATCAAGTAAAATCAGTCCTGTAATCAAAACTTTGTCAAACTTGGTGCGAATTTGTCGAGTTTACATCATATCGATCAAGTTGAGTCAACATAAGTCTTTTTTTTTTGTTTTTATAGCAACCAATCCAAAAAAAAGTCGGGTCAAACATATCCAAAATTAAAAAAAAAATTCAGAACCTGAGGAGGAAATTGCAATTTTTAATATAATTTTTTATTAGATTTTGTAATTTTTTTAAAATTAATTGGAATTTCTAATATATTTGTTATTAGATTTTGCAACAAATAAAAACAATTTGTGTTTGTTGAGTAACAATCTTATCATAACATTCTTATCAATTAATGCTTTACTTTATTTTATTAATTTGTATTTTGTATAATGAGTCTATTGAACTTAAGAAAAACAATATCACAATAATTGAAATTAAGTAATTTTACATTAACTATAAACTAAGATATTGTTTATGTATTAGAATATATATAATTTTAGTAGTTTATTAAATGAGAGAGGAGCATGTGTAAATTCTTAAGCTTCTATATTCTGACTTTTGAGTGTACGTTTCAAGTTTAGCCCATGTATAAATTCTTACAATTTTATAATTCAAGTGTATTCTTTATCGTTAAATTTAGATAAACTCTTAAATTTGATAACTTAATAATAGAAGTGCTGGCATAATTAGTAAACATATTCAGGAATGGGCTGCGGATTTTCCGGATAAGTTTAAATATAATATCCTAGGAATAGATACTAGAAAGTTTTCTTTTGTTTCTAGTGATAGTTAATCTGTTTCTTTAGTACCAAAACAAAAATATTCTAGATTGAGAATATCAATAAATGTAGAATTAGGAGAATCAATATAATAAAACGATTCAGAGTTACATAGGATTTTATAAAAGATATATAATGCGTTATACCACTATTCAAAGTTATTTGAAAACTACAATATTGACAATGTTATTTGAAAACTACAATATTGACAATTTAAGAAAAATTGTTAAATGTTGTTGCTATGATTGTTAGATTATATGTAGGATGTAATTGTCAATATCACCTCTGTGTGTGTGTATGCATAGGAAGTGATAGGAAGTACTGTATGCATGTGTTGTAATGTACGTTTCAAATTTAATTTAGATATTTAATATATCTAAAACTAATATATCTAAAAGTCTAAAACCATTTATAAGTCTAAAACCATTTAATTTAATATATCTTCACCTTGTTACGTACTGTACGTTTCGAATTTAATTCAGATATCTGATATATCTAGAATTAATATTTTTCTCGATGAAAATGATACTGTACGAAAACCTCCCCCACTCTATTGTATATCAAGTAGTAAATAAGAAGATTTAAATCTAAAATTTGAACCCAATTTACAGTGCTAGCAAATTATGGCAGATAATTCCAATTAAATAATTTACCTACTTATTTTGGTCAAGTTGGGAAAAGATTGGCCTCCTAAACATAAAATATACTAATATAACTCAACGCAAACAAAGTTAAAACAAATATTAGTTGGTTTAAGCAATTTTTTTTTAATAATTACCTTGAGATCGGATTCTGTAACTGAAAAAAAATTTATATTTTTTATAATTTAATTTGACTCAAACTGAATTAATTAAATCAAAGTACAATGCTATTTTTGATACTGATAATTTTAAAAAAAAAAAACTGAAGCATATATTTGTGAAGTCTTTCTATTAAAAAACCTTCTGCAGATGAGTCACAGAACACACTGAAGCCCAAATATTCACAAGCATTTCCAGTGATACACATCAATCACTTGCATTTATCACAGACGCTACCTGTTTACCAGTATGGTATAGCATTAGAAGGCCAAGATGAAAGAGCTCGTTTATACACCCAAACCAATGAACCATTTCAATGAAAGCTCTCCCGTGGAGATGTATTCACCAAAAACAAGGTGAAGAACACAGATATGATAAACTAAAGAGTAAACTGCATGCAGTGCCTTCATATGTGCAGGAAAGGAAAACTACTGCATCAACATCCTCTCTGGTTCACTTGGATGGCAAAGAAGCAGAGACAGAGCCAGAGTTTACCAGCATTGACCATAGAACCTGCACGTCTTCGCATGGGCATGACTTCACATCCTTGTATAGGATGTATATCCCTCCACCTGTTCCACAATAACCAAATTCCAATAACGAAAACGATCATGTACAGAAAGAGGAGAAATGTGAGAGAGCTTACTTACGCTTTCTGTGGCTTGAGTGAAGACGAAACCAGAGCCTCTTCAGAGGGCAGAGGAGGGAGTGAAGCCATCCCATTTTAGGTGATGGTAGGTGAAAGGTGAGAAGAAAATGGTGAGCAGTTTTAAAACAGGGGTTTTCCTTGGAGAAGAGTAACTTGCATTGTACTACTGTTTCTCATTTGTGTATTTATTTATTAATTTCAAAAAAGTCCTTTCCAGTGCGTTCATGCAAGAAAAACATGCCCACTTGGTGCAGTGTCTTTGTCACACATTTTCTGATTTATCTCTCACGACATGGGCTAAACTCAATAGAGTAGAAATCAGCCATCTTTCTCCTAATTTCAGAAAAACTTGTAACTCAAGCCAAACCCGTTAATACTATTTTATATCCACTTCATGTCCGTTCATTTGGTGGCTTTTCTTCAACTGGTAACACATAAAGGTTACATGAAAGCTGTATATTATCTTCTGTAGGATACACTATACGAGGATGAATGCAAAAGCAACATACTTTTTGTTCATCTACAGACTACAGTGTCCTTCATCCGCAAGATTTATCCTATAACAAGATTAAAATGACAAGTAATTTTGATAAAGAAGAGACATTTCAGAATATAAAGCTACATTAATTTAATGAAATGCCACATGTGCTATTTGGTCTTAGCTACATTAAACCACTCAAGGGTCTATATTCATAGTTTATTCTGAAACTAAATATAATATTTGCTAATAGTTTACAGATTTCTAGATGAAAACGTGCAATTCTTATGTCAGAGTTTATCAGGTTGAAGAAATTTTTCTTATCCTAGCTTTAGGTAACTAAGACATTGGAAACTTGAGCATATTGTGAATTCAAAGAGATATGGTAAAATATATAGAATATGATAAATTAGCAAATGTGGTTGCAACGTTAGGTGAATGACTTGGCTTCAATGGGAAATGCGCTGCTAGACCAACAATTTGAAAGGAAAGTACTATCTAATGAATAGGTAACATGTTTGTTTCCCGTATTGCCCTTCCATTTTCCATCTCAGGATGAGACTAATTTAATTATTATCTGCTTAATTAGACAATATTATAAATTTTTGTTACTTGACAAAATAAAAGTTTAAAACGAAGATCTTCCTCACAACTAAAGCATAAGTACCAGTTTAGAAGATACAAATTAGTAAGCCTCACTAAAATTACAAAGGGACACATTAATTTTCTAAAGAAAATTTACATTGAAACATGCAAGGGAGTAAAAAAAAAAAAAATGCGTAGCGAAATTCACTGGAGAAGAGATACATGTATACATGATTTATTTTTATTAAAATTATGTGAACTGCAATTAAACATATGCTTGTATTTTTTGAAGAAAAATTCAAACTCTACAACTACAAATGCCTTGATTTTACGTTCTACGAGGGGAGCTTGTAGCCTTATATATAACAACGTTAAGCCCAGGCCCACACAGTGTGACTGAATATATCTGCAAGGAACTTGGACGGGCCCATGTATTTGCAACCAGTTGGACTGACCTCCCAATCTGTCACCGGCCTCACAAAATACTTGTCCAAAAAAAAAGCTTTACAAAATACATCTTCACTTATTATTTTTAGTGAATTTTAAAAACACAATTTAATTTATAAATAATGGAAATGGATTAATCATCAATATGTTATAATGTATGTGACTGAAGCAACTATCATTGTTGAAATTAAAAGAATATTTGGCTTACATATTGTCAGTATTCCATTTTTAAAATGACTCATTTTCCTTACATCTTTTAATGTGTTAATTTTTTATAAAGAAGAGAGTCAAACGGAAATAAAACAGTCCAAAGTGAAATATGAAAATATGTTAATGTCATGAAAACAAAAATGGAAAAGGATAATGTGTTGATGTTAGAGAGAGTTGAGAGGAGAGGGGTAAAGATAAGAGAGAATTGGAAAATCAAATTTTGACACGTAAAAATAAGAATTTTTTGTGCTTAATGAAATTGGGATTTAGTGTGTGTTTGGAAATTGGTTGGGCAAACTTAAGTTTGAGTAGAATTAATTTTTAAATTTGATTTTGAGCATAATAAATTTTATATAAACATGATTTATGTTTGAAAACTATTATCAAAAAATTGATTTTGAAAAATGAATTTCGTTTAAATATTGATTAGTATAAATATTTTTGAATGTATAATTACCAGAAAAGGGTATGAATAGTATATTATTGTAACAAAAAAATATTAATATTTTAATAATAATTTTTTAATTATTAATACTAATATTTAATTAAAAATATACATTTATAAATAAATATTTAAAAAAATAGATAAATAAATATTAAAAATATATTCTTATGATCATGTCCATCATCTCCCGCCTCCACGCGTCAGCCATCAATACACCATCAATAATATCACTCACTTTACCCACACTCTAAATCTCACAAGTCATAGTCTTCTCACTCACAGCCCACACTCAGCAAAAAAAGATGAAAACAGAAGCAAATAAGAACACATACTCAACGGGAAGGATTTGTGAAGGGCGATAAAGATCTTTGAAAGGCAAGTCTCTTGGTTTTCTCTTTCTTTCCATCGGTAAGTCTCTGGTTCTCTCTCTCTCTCTCTATTTTGAAGTGTGGGGTAAATATGAAAAATTTTGGTTGTGAATGATTCTTTGAAAAATCGATTTTCATAAGAAGCTATACATTTTTCGCTTTGTCTCAAAATTGATTTTAGAGCAAAAATCGATTTTCAAAATGAAAGAGAACACGAAACCAAACAAGCTAATTTTACTGAAGAATTAATTTTGGAACTATGAACACGCGTTAAAGACATCCTATCGAAGAACCAAACACACACTTAGGTGTCAAACCACATCATAATCTTTTCTTCAACATAGATTTATATAAATTAAAATTTGTGCACAATTACGTTACCACCTACAAAATCACGTTTCAACATCTCCAATGCTCAACCAAATATATACTAAGTTTTAACATCTCCAGTGCTCAACTAAATATACACTAAATCTAAGCACTTCATTTACGAATTTAACACATAGATGCTAACGGATTGGCTTTATTGAGTCTTCCATATAGCTTTTTGATCCAAATAATAAAAATATTATGGCATTCATAATGGCACATTTATAATTATTATGTACAAGAACATAAGTGAAAACTATTGATAAAACTCGATGCAATTTGTCTATTACACTTCTTTTTTTTATATACATAAGTTTTGAGGTGAGATATGTATATTTCAAAGTATACAACTTATCTGATTATTAGTAACTTCGTTTTTAAATTATAATTCATATTTAATTTATTATTTTTTATTATTAAATGTGAAAAATTTAAAGTTATTTTAACTAAATAATAAAATACAATCCTTACTTCTCACAAAGTCACATACTAGTTATTTTTAAATCCTAAAGGTATGGACATTTCACTTTACTTTTATCCTATTATATGATTATCAAAATTTTAGCCTATTATTGTTTATTGATTAATTAAGAATTAACCACATTGAATATATATTTTTTCTTCGATGTTTTACTTTTTTATCTTAGAAACGCAAAGAAAAGGATAAATATAAGGATAATGCAAAACATCTTGTAAGATTTTTCCAGAAACCCCGATGGGAAGGCCAGCCTCAACTATCGAAATCCCGGACGGAAAGCGCCGTTCGGACCAAGGAAACCGCCGCTACACCCCTGATTCTGACGTCTCCGATGACTACCGTACCCGTCGTAGCCCTAGCTATGAATCATACAGTCGCTATGTTGACCGTGATCGTTACCGCCGTCGATCAGAATCACCCGAATTCGGAAACCCTAGACAAAAGCATGAAACCTTGAACGGTGATGCTTTGCCAAAGAAATTTGGTAGTGGAGATCGCCGCCGAAACGGCGCGTATCTCGATGGAAATCGCGGGAATGGTGGGCGCTCGGATTCTGAATCGGACGAGGACTTGAAGGGTTTGAGCTATGAGGAATACAGGAGGCTTAAGAGGCAGAAGATGAGGAAGATGTTGAAACGTTGTATTTGGAATGTTACGCCGAGCCCTCCAAGATATGAGAACGATAATTTGGAGGAGAAAGCGGAAGAAATATCTGAGAAAATTGGAGATGATGATTCAGGCAAGAGTTATTTGGGGGATAAGGAGACTAAACCGAAACGGGAATCTAGATCTGCGTCTGAGAAGTCTGGGGCTAGCGAATCGGAGAGTTCTTCCGAGTCCGAGTCTGATTCTGAATCGGATGTTTCACGGTCGAGGAAAAAGAGGAGAAGGAGTTCCGGTTCTAAGCGTAGGAGTGGGAAGACGTATAGCGATATTGAATCTGAGGAAAGTGAGAGTAAATCTGAAGACGATCGTAAACGGAGAAAGAAATCCGTTAAGAATCGGAAGACGAGTGGTAACCGGAAAAGGAGCGGGAGGAAGAGAAGGTACAGTGATTCGGACGAGAGCGTGAGCGAAGACTCTGATGCTAGTGGATCCACAGATGATCGTGTGAGGTCAAGGAAGAAGCAGAAGCGATCTTCAGGGTCTCGGTCAAAAGGGAGCATGAGAAAGAGACGGTCTCATGCGAAAAGTGTTAATTCTGATTCCGAAAAGAGTTCAGGTGCTGACGATGATGCAAGGAGTAAGGCAGACGATATGAAGAAGGCAGAAATTAATGCTGAGGCGCTGAAGCTGAAAGAATTGTTTGAGTCGCAGAAGAAACTCGCTTTGGATGAGGAACCCACGATTGGACCAGCTCCCCTGCCGAGAGCTGAGGGTCATATTAGTTATGGTGGGGCGCTTAGGCCTGGTGAGGGGGACGCAATCGCACAGTATGTCCAGCAAGGGAAGCGTATCCCTCGTAGAGGTGAAGTAGGTCTTTCTGCGGAGGAAATTCAGAAGTTTGAAAGCCTTGGATATGTGATGAGTGGGAGTAGGCATCAAAGGATGAATGCCATTCGTATAAGGAAAGAAAACCAGGTTTACAGTGCGGAGGACAAGCGTGCTTTGGCTATGTTTAACTATGAAGAAAAGGCGAAGAGGGAACATAAGGTTATGGCTGATCTGCAGCGGCTTGTGCAGCGCCATATTGGGCAGGATGTTGGTCCTACTCATGATCCTTTTGCTGCAAAAGGCTTGGATGGTGCTGACGCCTAATTCCACGTATGTTCAACTTTTCAAAACCTTTTCTTTGAAGTTACCAAGTGCACTTTATTCAGCTGACAATAGGTTAGAAGTTAAACTTCATTGTGGAATATGTAGTCATGGAGCAGGGAGTAAGTATCAATTTGCTGGTCTGGGATGACTACTACCATTTGTTCTAAAAGCACACGGGTTATACAAGAATCAAGTGTTTCTGCTGCAAATGGTGCTGAACAAAACTGGCTCCTGAAGTTTTATTAAAATGGGAAGTTTTTACGATATATATAGATATATTGATTTCTAAATACTTAAATTAAGCCAAACTGCTTTTTGATTGTTGCTGTCGAATTTTGCGTGTCCTGATAGTTTAATTGTAACGTCTGACTTAATTTGCAATTTCTTTTTATTCCAAATTCATCCTCAATTAAGGGTGGTTGCCTGATTAGGGAGTCCTTTAAAATGTTTTCCTTGATGAACCATTTTCCTGTAATTTTGACTTATATTAAGATTGTAGCATTTCTCAAAGACAAATAGCCATTTGTTCTTTGTTCTTACATTGTGAGGTGTTTTGGAATATTTGGAACAGGTTATTTGATTTCTTTGATAAGAGTTGGGTTTGCCCAGTTGATCTTAGTGCTTTCTTGGCGATTAATTTTATCGGCTTTGGTACTAGAAAAGAGAACAAGATTTTGTGGAAAACAGCTATGTTTGCAATTGTGCCGTGTTTTTGGATGGTAAGAAATGTCAGAGTTTTTAATCAACGGTCTCTGCCTCTTCATTTGTGGGTTAGAATTTGTTATGTTGTCACTCTTTGGGTTTCACCCAATGGGTTGTTTAAGGGGTGCCTTTTGTAGATGTTTTTAGGGATAGAGGGTCTTGTTGTATTAGTCCCGTTTGGGGGCTTTGTGAGTGGGTTTTGTTTCACTTTTTCTTTTTCTTAGGAGGATCTTGTCCTCTTTTTCTCTTTTTGGTTTTTTCTTTTATTTTGTATCTTTCTCTTTTCAGTAATATATTTCTTTTTTTATATTAAAAAAAAGATTGTAGCATTTTTCTTTTAAAATTTCCCTTATGAGGAATGTCATTTTTCTTCTTATAACTTTTCTTCTTAAATTCTTTCAAGGGTTTCACAGCTTGTACTTTATTTGATTTTCTTTATATAATATTATTACTCTGAGCCATTTTTACTATAACCATGACCCTCTTTATGAATTTATTATTTTCTTAGTCAATTCTTTAATTAAGCCTATTTAGTTGACTATGAATAATTAATTCTCTTGTGAATATTAACAAGCTTGGGCCACAGATTAGAAACTGTTATCATGCTGAATAGGGGTCAGTTAGTCGACTGCTAGGTCTTTAGAAGTTGACTGATTGCTTCCTGTAGAACAGAAATTGTTGTTAAAAATTTTGCTGGGATACCACGCTTGAAGGCATTCATTATTCTCATTGCTGCAGCATATAATACCACCTTTTAAATGTGCTTTCTTACTGATAATATGCAGGTTTCACTTAAGCAATGACAAGTGAATATTGTAATGCTGTAGATACCATCACATAAAGGTTATCGTCTGATTTTCCTCTTGGCCAAGCTGACCTTTTTACAAGACAACAACTTAATACTCTCCTACTACATAAGTTACATGCTACATGTAGGCTACAAGAGTTACCATTGGTTTATAAGTCATATCATACGTATTTTACAAAAATTCCCTTAAATAACTTAAATTTGGATCATCAAGCACTCGTGCAATCTTTATGCACTTCTCGAGTTCAGTCCTGAAATGGTTAGTTTCCAAAAGAAAAGTGAGATATAACTACTCCAGTAGTTAGTATATTTAAAAAAAAATTATATATGCCATTTCAGTCATAATAGCCCTGCTTTCTGAGAAATAACTTGAACATGAATATGAACCATTTTGCAAATCAATCCAATTTCTTTAGCTTCAATTCTCTACTGGGGAATTTGAAGGTACTCATGTTGTCTACTGTGGAACCTAGTTCTCTACTGTGGAATCTAAGTGCACTCATCGAGTTTCTGTCCTCTACCGTGGGATTGAGTGTGATTTTGATTCTCTACTGTGGAACCAAGCATCAATCTACTGTTTTCTACTTTGGAACAGGGCTCCATCTGCTGCTGCATAAGTTCACATATTCATGCGATCATAAAAATATCTGAAATAATCATTCAAACATAGCTTTTATGAAGAAAACTAGCTACCTCTTCGGCTGAATTCGAGCATTTGGTTAGAAACTTTGTATTTGTCAGGTTATTTTCCCCTTTTTAGACCCCTTTTTTGGTTCCTGTTATTCCTTGTGTTCGGTGAAAACATTCTGATAGTTTAGAGCTTGAAATAAAAATCAGTTTTAATATGAGTTCTAGGTTCCCTTACTTACCTTGTTGTTCTTCCTAGTTAGTACTGTTCTTCATCCGCAAGATTTATCCTATAACAAGATTAAACTGACAAGTAATTTTGATAAAGAAGAGAAAATTTCAGAATATAAAAGCTACATTAATTTAATCAAATGCCACATGTGCTATTTGGTCTTAGCTACATTAAACTACTCAAGGGTCTATATTCATAGTTTATTCTGAAACTAAATATAATATTTGCTAGTAGTTTACAGATTTCTAGATGAAAACGTGCAATTCTTGTGTCACAGTTTATCAGGTTGAAGAAATTTTTCTTATCCTGGCATTGGGTAACAAGACATTGGAAACTTGAGCATACTGTGAATTCAAAGAGATATGGTAAAATATATGGAATATGATAAATTAGTAAATGTGGCTGCAACGTTAGGTGAATGACTCGGCTTCAATGGGAATATTATAATGAATAGGTAACATGTTTACCATATTGCCCTTCCATCTTCCATCTCAGGATGAGACTAATTTAATTATTATCTGCTTAATTAGACAACACAACAACAATAACAAAGTTTTATTCCAGTAAGTGAGGTTGGCTACATTGATCGCACGATGTTATTGAGCTCTATCAAGAATAAATTCTTTAAGTATTTCATTAATCAAAAGATCTCATACAATAATTTTTTTAAGTGTCCTTTTTGGTCTTTTTTGGTCTTTTTTTACTGGACTTTATATCGTCTTCTCAACCCTTCTTATTGGTGTTTTTAACTGTCTTCTTTGAATATGTCTAAATCGCCTTAAATGATTTTCTATCATTTTTTCCTCAATAAGTGTCACTCTAACTCTATCTCATATGTAATCATTACGGATCATATCTTTTCTTGTATGATCACACATCTATCTCAATATCATCATTTCTACTACTCTAATTTTTTGTTCATGTTGTCCTTTTAATGTCCAACATTTATTCTCATATAATATTGCCGATCTTATAGCAGTGCGATAAAACTTCTCTTTAAACTTGTTTGTACTTCCGATCACAAACAACTCTTGATGTCTTTTTCCATTTCAATCATTCAGCTTATATTATATGTGTAATATTTCTATTTATTTTTTCATTATCTTGTATTACTGATCCTAGATACCTAAACTTTGACACTTGTGATATAATTTGATCTCTAATTTAGACCTCCAACTCATTTTGAACTTGTCGCTTGTTAAACTTGTAGTATAAATATTCTGTCTTATTCCTGCTCAGATGAAAATCCTTCTATTCCAAAATACATCTTCATAACTTGAGTTTAGAGTTAATCTCTTCCCTTGACTTCGTCATGAGGACAATATCATCTGCAAAAAACATGTATTTAAGGATTTCTTTTTGGATATGCTTCATTAGAGCATCTAAAACTAGGTCAAACAAATAAGGGTTCAAGGCTGATCCTTGATGCAGACCAATTTTAATGGAAAAGTTTTTTGTCTCCTCTCCAGAAGTTCTCATACTAGTTATTGCCCCCTCATACATATCTTTTATAACTTTGATATATGTAATATGGACACATTTCTTTCTCAAGGCTTTTCACAACACTTCTTTTGATATTCAATCGTAAGCTTTTTCCAAATCAATAAAAACTATATGCAAGTTTATTTGTTTACTTTTGTACTTTGCCATCAACATTCTTAGTAGATAAATAGTTTCCGTAGTAAACCGCCCTGACATAAATCTAAATTTGTTCTCTGGAATACACGTCTCACTTCTTAACTTGCGTTCAATCACTCTTTCCCATAATTTCATAGTATGGCTCATAAGTTTTATCCCTTGATAGTTTGTACATTGGATGTCCCATTTATTCTTGTATATAGGCATTAAAGTGTTTCTTCTCCATTCCTTAGGCATTTTCTTGAACTTGAAAATCTTGTTAAAAAGTTTAGTTAGCCAAATAGTATCCTTCTCCCCTAAACATTTTCAAACTTCGATAGGAATACTATCAGGACCAACGACTTTACCATTATCTATTTTTTAAAGATCTTCCTTAATCTCGTCAACCCTAATCCTACGATAATAACCTAAATGTTGTTTGCCCTCTTGGGTTGTTAGATCTTCCATATTACTAGTTGACCCTGCTTTATCATTAAAAAGCTTGTAAAAATAACCTTCACATATGTTTTTAATATCTTTATGTATAACCAAAAATTTTTCTTTTTCATCCTTAACACATCCTACTTGATCTAAATTTTTAGATTTCCTTTCTCTATTCTTTGCAAATTTGTAGATCTTTTCTTCCCCATTTTTTGTCCCGAAGTCTTTGTAGAACTTTTCAAATACTTTAGATCGTGGTTCACTTATTGCTTTTTTAGTCTTCTTATTAGCCTTCTAATACCTTTCTTAATTTTTCGTGTTATTGCACAAATGTATAGCATTAAAACATTCTCTTTTATGTTTAACTTTCTCTTAAATGCTTTCATTTCACCACTAATGTTTCTTATCTCTTGGTGTAAAACCTTTTGATTCCCCTAAGAGTGCTTTAGCCACCTTCTAACCCTCTTGGTTATTTCATCCCACATGATGTTAACACTTTCTTGTGACTCTCAGGCTCCTTTCTCCAACTGTTTTATCTTGAAAGTCTGTTGTTTCTCCCCTTTTAGCTGCCACCACTTGATCGTAGAGTTCATCACTTGTCGACACTTTTGTTTCTAACCCTTAATAAGCACATCAAGGACCAAAACCCATGTTAAGTTGCCATGGGTTCCCCAAGGATCACTTTACAATTTTTATAGATTTTTCTGTTGGGATTCCTTACCAAAAAAAAAAGTCAATCTGTGACCTTGAAGTTTCACTCTTATATATGATTAAATCTTCCTCTCTTTCTTAAAACAAGTGTTGACAATCTTAAAATTATAAGCCATTGAAAAATAAAGTATTGATTGTCCTTCCTCATTAAGCTCCCCAAAACCAAAGCCACCATGAGCCCTCGCAAATTGTCCTGTTTCTTTCCCTACATGGCCATTAAGGTCCCCCCGATGAAAATCTTCTCATCTAGAGGTATGCCTCTAACCAACCCCTCCAAATCTTTCCAAATCTTTTCCTTAAGATGTGCTTGCTTCCCTACTTGAAGTGCATAAGCACTTATGATATGGATAGTATCCTTCACAAAAATCATTCTTAAGGATAGGATCATGTCCTCAATCTTTTTTACCTCCACCATATTCGACGTTCATTCCTTGTCAACCACAATACCTACCCCATTTTTTGTCTTTACTTTTCTCGTGTACCAAAACTTAAATTCTGAACAGTCAACTTTTTTTGTCTTTTCTCCAATCCATTTAGTCTCTTGAAGGCATAAGATATTAATTTTCTTCATGGTGTCCATTACCTCCATGGATTTCCCTATCATGGTTCCAATATTTCACATACCAATCCTAATCTTGCTCTCCTAGACTAGCTTCCTTACCTTCATCTATCTAGGAACATGATCATTTAACACTACATCCGAGTGCTGATACAGCAACTCTAGCTAATTTGACACTGTACTTGAGCCATACAATACGTTGCTTATAGGCAACGACTTAATATTAGTAGACTCTGAAAGTAATGGTTGGAACTCAAGAGGGTGGGTAAATTGGGTTTTATAAATTTTTCACAAGAATTAATTGGAAGTTAAAATGATTTTCTGTAAAAGTACAATGCTTAGGATAATAAATACAATACAGAAAATCAATGTGCTGTCAAGATAAATAATTATAAAGATCAAGGAATTAAAGAATAGATATCAATATGCACAAATTAAAGAGTAAGGGATAGAGAAAGCAAACTCAGAGATTTATACTGGTTCGACTAATCCAAGCCTACATCCAGTCCTCAAGAGACCACTTGAATATTTCTACTATAATTGCAAGTTTAATCCGGGTACTTGCAAACCACTACAACCACACAAATTCGATCCGGGTATTTGCGAAACCACAATGAAGAATTTATGAATCAGGGCTCCTCCTCAACCCAAAGCAAGTTCTTCCAACACCGGTACTTGCGAACCTCAACTCAGAATAATATATGTGTTGATCAAAATCAACAATACAAAGAAACTCTCTCTAAAGAGTAGATGAAAACAAATGAAGCTCTAATAACTCTAATGATAGAGAATATGCAAGATTTGGCTCAAGAATGCTTTCCTTTCTCTCAAAGATGATAGAAGAAGTTAATATCACATTGTAGGACTTTGTTCTTGCTCAAAATCGTGTATCTAAGGTCATATATATAAGATTTTACAAAACTAGCCGTTATATAGCCGTTACAGCACTTATAGTGCAGTCCAGATTTTGAGCTTTCTTTAAAAATTAATAACTCCCTCATTTGAACTCCGTTTTAAACAAATAATATACCGTTGGAAAGCTCTTGGAGTCTAGTTTCAAATGAGCCAAGTTTTACTCAAAAATTATTTTTCTTTTAAAAGATATAATCAAAATACTGACTATAGGTCAGAATAGAATAATCAACTTTCAGTTTTTCAAACTATATTTTAAATAGTCATATATTTCTCATTTGGACTCCGTTTTCAATAAATAATATACCTTTGGAAAGATCTTTGAGTCTACTATCAAATGAGATTAAGATACTTGAAAAAATGATTTTTTGTTTATGAGATATGATATAAAGAGTGACCAAAGGTCAAAAACTAACTTTTGTAAAATTTCATATCTCACTATCTTTTTGTTCAAAATAATTGAGCCAATGTATGCAAATCTAAATCATTGAGTTGCACAAGTATACTAGCCTATATAAAATATACCTAATGTAAACACATAGGCTATCTTGATGCATCCAAGCTTCTAAGACTTCAAATCTTCTAATTCTTCATTTCTTGGAGCTTCATCATTGCATGTTGTTTTCCTTGAGTGAAGTATGATATTGCTTTTCCTTGTTCTTCAATACAATGCTCACTCTTCTTGTTTTGAACCAACCTATAAAATATATCTTACTTGCAAACCCAATGGTTAGTTTAATAGCATGATTCAATATATGCAACATACATATTAAATAACATAATCATGTTTAAGTACTTGTAGCATATATATGATAATTAATCTTTATATATATCAATGCTACTATTCAAATACATTTGTCATCATCAAAACTTATGGCATATAGCCTTAGGGTCAACAATCTCCCCCTTTTTGATGATGACAAATCACCACAGAAAAATATATATCACAAGATAATGAATGCAATGTTATAAGCACGTATACATATTTTTCTATTGTTTCTTCTCCCCCTATTTGACATCAACAAAAAGGTGTAAGGAACACAATATATAGAAGTTAAAGCACATATCTTCTTTAAGTCAGGATGTCAGAAGATGTCAATATAGTATGGGGTAAGGATACATCAAAACTTATCATTGATTTCATTGACATGTAAAAAGAAAATTTTAGAAAAATTTTTCTCATGTCAAATGAAATGAGCCAAAAGATAAAACTTGAAAGAGTTTTAGGCTCCCCCTTAAACCTTGCATAATTTGAAAAAGAATAATGAATAATGAATATCCAATTTTTCAAGATATATTCTTTTTCAAAAAAAATACATTCAAGTGAGACAAAGCTCCCCCTGAATTTCATAACATTTTTCCTTTGAAAAAGATTGTCCAAATCATTATAAAGGAAATTCAGTTTTTGATTGCAGAATTTTGAAGTAAGATTTTTGAAGAAATTTCTGCAATATTTTCATTGAAAATGATTTCTGCTTGTTTATGAACAGGCATTTTTAGTAAATAGCAGAAAAATTAAACTCTTTGAAAAAAAAAACATCATTTGCTGTCATATGATAGAAATATTTACAGCACACAGCAGAAGTATGATATATGGATTAGCAAAGCATGATATAAACAAGAATATTAATCATAATCCATAAATCGAATAATAATATTTTTCAAGATTTCTGAAAAACAATTTCTGCATATATGCATAAAATTATTTCAACATATAGCAAAAGTGATTTAAAATAAGGATACTCAAATCCTTTTCTTTTCAAAACAGATAATGCTTCAATATGGTAAAGCAATTTCAGCATTGTGGAAGCAATTCAAGAGATTCACGATATTTTTCAAAAACATTTTGCTTCGAAGGAATTTAGAAATGTTTCATCTAAGGAAGCAATATATATGGATTAGTGTAATAAGATATATTCAAGCATATAGTTCATAATCCATATATGAAACATCAATATTTTTCATCCCTTTTGTTATCTACAACAAAAGAGATCTTTAAAATCTTTTCTTTTTCAAAAAGAATGTTGCTTCATATGATAAAACATATTAACATAACAGAAGCATTTTTAAAGTCCTTTTTCAAAACAAATTTGCTTCATAAAGGATAAGATAAATTTCATCACAAACGAAACAATTTATATACCCATTCAAAATGAATTTATATATGTATCTTGAGGATGAGTACATGTAAAAATTTTGACAGCTCATTTTGTATGAGTGCATGTGGAATCATGAAATATTATTCTTAGCCATAGCCTTCGCTCATGATGCATGAATTACATACACAACATATGTTCTTAGATACATGTGATCATAGCATGATGCAATCAATCATGTATATTATACTGAAAGCTCTCAAGAACAACACAACGAAGTAGAAAAATACGGTTCTGAATATCACCATTTTATTAATCCTTAAAATTTCTAATCAAAACAAATTAAATCAGCCGCAAATCCACCGAAAATTGACTTTCGTGGTTTTGCCATTAATGTGACGCGTTATCGGTGTGCATGCGTACTCTAGACTTCTGGCTTCCAGCTTGCAGAAATCCATAGGATGAGCGTGTAGGGGTGCGGCGAAGAGATATCTTCTTTGGCTCTTAGTCATAATTTTCTCTCTATAAAGACTGCCCCAGAGTTCTCAATTACCACACCACAAAGAGTATTCATTCTGAGCCTATAACTTTCTGACATTCCTCTCTCTTCATACTCCTACAAAAATTTTTGAATTTTCCAAACCATGGCAGCAAGAAAGTTCATTGATCTCACAATAGAGGCAAGGGAGGAAGAGCTCGACTTAAACTTGAGTCTAGGCAAGGACAAAGGCAAAAGACCTTTGGAGGAATCTCAAGAGAACCAAAAGAAGAAGATGAAGATCGAAGAAGCTGAGGAGATTAGTACAGGCCATACGTCAGAAGACAAAATTGCTTGTCTGGAGCAGGAGGTGAAGAAACTCAAGAAGATGATAGAGGACCAGGAGAAGTTAGCTAAACGCAACAATGCGACACTGACTTCAAGAATAGATAGGTTCTTCTATTGGTCTACCCAATGCTTCTGCAATCAACAACAAAGAAGTGTTGATTGTATGAATGAGATTTACACTACCCTCCGTGACATTGCTCAGTCTCTTGCTCCAAGGAATGGCCGAGGGGTGACGATTCAATACAACCCACCTAATCCGAGACCACCTCGCCTGTAGATTGCTCATCTATGAGCAAACCTTCCCTTTTTTTTTTAATGCAATGTAATCCTTCGGTTTGTTTTTTTTTATTTTAATGCAAGTGGTTTCTTTCAGATGACGGTACTTAAAAAAAATTATAATAATAAAGAAAGATAAAGAAAATCAGCCACACAAATTTTGTACAATAGAAGGATATATATATTTTGAAAAATATATATCCATTTTAAAGATAGAAAGAATTTTCTGACATGGATATATATATCATCATTTCAAAGCAAAAGCAAGTTACATACTTACTCAAGATAAAACATATTATAATCAGAGTATGTAGTAACATAATTGAGGTAATATGGATTAATAAGATATAATCAAATATAAACTATAATCCATAAATAATGGTTCATAAGTTACAGCTTACGTAAAAGAGATGATATGTATAATGCTCAAACCATGATGTATTAAAAAAAATAATTTAAGTATTTAACATATTTTTATATGTCATGTTGTGATCAAGTATGTAAGATGTCAGAAAACAATATGTCATTGCAATGAAAGTATGACAGTAAAAAAAAATTTGCCAGAATGTACAATTGAGATCAAGGAGTATCATTCAATTAAATAATAAAGAAGTAAAGGATAGAGATACTCATCAATTTTGGTAAACTTTTGTTGCTTCTTGAAGTTCCTCTTCAAGATTTTGATATCCTTGTTTTGCTCATTGCTCTTCTTTTGATCGATCCTGTCTTCTTACAATTTTAATGATCTTAATTGATTGATTATTTGCAAGATCTATCAAGCATTGGTTCAATGTAGGCTTCGTTGGTCGACTACTGATAGGAGCGTTGGTCGACCAACCAACTTCAAAACTATAAATCTTACTGATTTCGGAGAGCAGAGGAAAGAATGTGCTTTAGAGGATAATTTTGAGGATTAACTCCTGCAAAACACTTTTGGTGGAGCACTTTGATGTTCAAATAAATCTCGAGCACTAGGAGCAACATTATGTTCAAGATATGCCATATTAATAAAAGTGCTATGCTTCCATGAAATGCAATTTTGCAATAAATTTGATTTCATTGAAAATATTTAAATAAGATTACAGCAAGGATAAATACTATGGGTAGTAATCTTATTGTTGTGAAGACAAGAAAAATGTGCGTGTAATGGAAGCAAGTTTTCATGATGTGGTAAAAAGGATAGTTTGAGCAAAATTTGGAAGAAAGATTTTAGCTCAAAACAAAATTCGAATCTATAAGCTGCACACCTAACAATTGTTTTCAGATATAGCATGCATGAGTATCAAGGATAGATGTAATGCATATTAGAGAACAGACAAAAGCATTAGAGAGTAGTAAACATATCAGTCAAATTTCTTACAATGCATTCCAGCTTATATGTTTACTTATCCATTGCCTCCTTTTGATGCAAGAGAGTGGAGTTTGAATGATGTAGCCATTGAAAAGTTATTTCCGCTCCTTGCTTCGAGGCAAATCTGTAAATTAATCCTTTGTCTTTGATACCCAAATTTTTTTGGGTTTGCCTGGGTCATGAGGTCCTTTTTGAACCCATTTCATTTTTACTCTATGAACAAGATTTTTCTTATAAAAATAGGAGTAAGACTTGTGTCCTTTCAGTCCACAATAAAAACAAGTGCAAGGTGGACTTTTGGACATTTTTGTAGAAACAAAGTAGTTTTCGAAATATTTCTGATTTGACTTGTTAAGAACAAAACCAATTTTGTTAAAGCTACTACTTTGTTTCTCAACAGAAGAGTTTTGAATTTCTCTAGCTTGAGAAAGTTTTTTAAGTGTGTTTTTAAGATCCTCATTCTCCTTTTTCAAAGAATCACACTTGGTACAAAAGCAATTTTTGTTGGTAGAGATATTTGCCTTTAAAATCAAATTCTTTTCTTGCAAAGTTCTGTTTTGATTTTCAAAAACAAAATTCTCTTCCTTGGAAATAGAAAATTTGTTTTTCAATGTTTCCAACTCATTTTCAAGAGAAGAGTTTTTCTGTTTTGAAATATTTAGTTTCTTTGCAAGTATAAGAGATTCTTCATGTAAATCATCAAAGGCATCTTGTAATTCTTCAAAAGAGTAGTCAAATGAATTTACCTCATCTTTATCTCTGGCCACAAGACAAGTGTTGGCTTCTTCATTTGTGTTCTTCTTATCGGAATTGCTATTTCCCCAAATAGAAGATAGGTAAGCTTTCTTCGATGATTCAGTTTTTGGTTGTGGTTTCTCTTTTTCTCCTTTTTCTTTTTCTTCTATCTCCTTGGTGATTTGAGATTTTCCTGTAAGTTCAACACCAAGAGCTTGCAATTGATTAAGCACAAGTCGTATCTCATTAATGGTTTCACAATTTTTCATTTGAGCGATATCAAGTTCATTAATGAGATTTCTAGACTTTAATTCCATTGCAACAAGATCTTCCTCATATGCAACTTCTAAAGTTTCCCACATTTCCTTAGCAGTTGCACAATTGGAAATTCTGAAAAATTCATCTTGACTCAATGCACAAGAAATAATCAATTTTGCCTTAGCATTGAGTTGCACTAAACTTCTTTCAGTATCATTCCATTCACTCTTGGGTTTTGGAATGTATTTTCCTTGTTCTTCCTTGACAGGCATATAAAAACCATTTTCTATAATTTCCCAGAGTTTATGGTCTACTGAAATTAAAAAAAATTTCATTTCATACTTCCAATATTGAAAATGATTAGCATAAAAAATTGGAGGTTCTGTGAAAGAACAATTTTCAGACATAAACCACTCACTAGATCCAACCATATTTACTCTTAGATGGTTAAGTCTTAAATCAAGAGCCCAAGCTCTGATACCAATTGAAAGTAATGGTTGGAACCCAAGAGGGGGGGTGAATTGGGTTTTATAAATTTTTCACAAGAATTAATTGGAAGTTAAAATGATTTTCTGTAAAAGTACAATGCTTAGGATAATAAATACAATACAGAAAATCAATGTGCTGTCAAGATAAATAATTATAAAGATCAAGGAATTAAAGAATAGATATCAATATGCACAAATTAAAGAGTAAGGGATAGAGAAAGCAAACTCAGAGATTTATACTGGTTCGGCTAATCCAAGCCTACATCCAGTCCTCAAGAGACCACTTGAATATTTCTACTATAATTGCAAGTTTAATCCGGGTACTTGCAAACCACTACAACCACACAAATTCGATCCGGGTATTTGCGAAACCACAATGAAGAATTTATGAATCAGGGCTCCTCCTCAACCCAAAGCAAGTTCTTCCAACACCGGTACTTGCGAACCTCAACTCAGAATAATATATGTGTTGATCAAAATCAACAATACAAAGAAACTCTCTCTAAAGAGTAGATGAAAACAAATGAAGCTCTAATAACTCTAATGATAGAGAATATGCAAGATTTGGCTCAAGAATGCTTTCCTTTCTCTCAAAGATGATAGAAGAAGTTAATATCACATTGTAGGACTTTGTTCTTGCTCAAAATCGTGTATCTAAGGTCATATATATAAGATTTTACAAAACTAGCCGTTATATAGCCGTTACAGCACTTATAGTGCAGTCCAGATTTTGAGCTTTCTTTAAAAATTAATAACTCCCTCATTTGAACTCCGTTTTAAACAAATAATATACTGTTGGAAAGCTCTTGGAGTCTAGTTTCAAATGAGCTAAGTTTTACTCAAAAATTATTTTTCTTTTAAAAGATATAATCAAAATACTGACTATAGGTCAGAATAGAATAATCAACTTTCAGTTTTTCAAACTATATTTTAAATAGTCATATATTTCTCATTTGGACTCTGTTTTCAATAAATAATATACCTTTGGAAAGATCTTTGAGTCTACTATCAAATGAGATTAAGATACTTGAAAAAATGATTTTTCGTTTATGAGATATGATATAAAGAGTGACCAAAGGTCAAAAACTAACTTTTGTAAAATTTCATATCTCACTATCTTTTTGTTCAAAATAATTGAGCCAATGTAAGCAAATCTAAATCATTGAGTTGCACAAGTATACTAGCCTATATAAAATATACCTAATGTAAACACATAGGCTATCTTGATGCATCCAAGCTTCCAAGACTTCAAATCTTCTAATTCTTCATTTCTTGTAGCTTCATCCTTGCATGTTGTTTTCCTTGAGTGAAGTATGATATTGCTTTTCCTTGTTCTTCAATACAATGCTCACTCTTCTTGTTTTGAACCAACCTATAAAATATATCTTACTTGCAAACCCAATGGTTAGTTTAATAGCATGATTCAATATATGCAACATACATATTAAATAACATAATCATGCTTAAGTACTTGTAGCATATATATGATAATTAATCTTTATATATATCAATGCTACTATTCAAATACATTTGTCATCATCAAAACTTATGGCATATAGCCTTAGGGTCAACAGACTCTTGCTCATTTAGTACTACATTCGAGCGCCTATGCAATGGCCCTATCTCATTTGACATTGTAGTTGAGTTATACAACGTGTTGCTTCTAGGCAATAACCTATTATTAGCACAATATCGTTGTTGATCCATATTCATGAGAGTTTTGACAAAGTTTTACGTTGGTTGTTGAGGGCCAAACATAACCCCCCTCCTTTACCTGGGTTTTGGATCGACTATGAAACACAGGCGGAGTTTGCTTAATTAGACAATATTATAAATTTTTGTTACTTGAACCCTAAGGGGTAGCTCAGTTAGTCAGGCCTTGGATTTGTTCCCCAAGGTCACCAGTTCGAGTCCCCTCAGGTCCACTAGAGGTTTTTCTGATTGTTAATTTCAAGGCCCCTTAAGATTAGTCGAGGTGCGTGCAAGCTGGTCCGGACACCGAAAGATATAAAAAAAATTTTTTTTTTACTTGACAAAATAAAAGTTTAAAACGAAGATCTTCCTCACAACTAAAGCATAACTAGCAGTTTAAAATATACAAATTAGTAGGCCTAACTAAAAATTACAAAGGGACACACTAATTTTCTAAAGAAACTTTACATTGACAAATGCATGGGAGAAAGAGAAATGCATAGCGGAGCTGGAATTCACTAGAGAAGAGATACATGTATACACGATTTATTTTTATTAAAATTATGTGAACTGAATTTAAATATATCCTTGTATGTTTTTTTAAAAAAGTTCACACACTACGATTACAAATGCCTTGATTTTATGTTCTGTAGTCTTAGATATAACAAAATTAAGCCCAAGCCCACATAGTGTGACTGAATATATTTGCAAGGAACTTGGACAGGCCCATGTATTTGCAACCGCCAACTAGTTGGACTGACCTCCTAATAGTTGTGCCAAAACTGACCAAAGCTTACGGGCTAAAAGATTAAAGTCTGCATAGCCTGTAGGTTGACTTATTTATTTTTTTAACAAAATTATATTATTTATTATAAATAATCTTATTTTATTACATTTTTATATTTTATAACCTTATATTCAATAAATATAAAATTTTTTGTAATTTTTTAAAAATAAATATAAAATGTTGAAATTTAAATATAATATAGCTAATTTAAGAAGAAAATATGAAAAATTAAATTTATTAGTTATTTAAAAATATTAAATAATATTTTATATGTATAAATTGTATTTAATAAAAAATATTAAATTTTTTTACTAATTTTTTAAAAATTATATTATTTAAATATATTTTTTTTTAAAAAAAGAGAGGCCCAATGCCAGTCTATTTAGGACTGTAGGCCAAGATGGGTAGTTTTGGTCTTCCATAAAAAGGTTTGTATGTCTAAACGGGCCGACCCATTTATCTTTTAGCCTGTGACGGGCTGGCTCGTTTGACAGTCCTATCTCCTAATCTATAATCAGCTTGACAAAATGCATATTAACTTATTATTTCTAGTGAATTTTAAAAACATAATTTAATTTTTAAATAATAGAAGTGGATTAATCATCAACATGTTATAAAAGTATGTGATTGAAACAACTGTGATTACTGAAATTAAAAAGCATTTGGTCTATATATCTTTTGTAATACCCATGAAAAATAAAATATAAATGCATATTTACAAACTATTGTTACTATGCTAGTATACGGTATTGTTCACCTATATAATACTATTTACATATACGATACTGTTCACTTATACAATCGAAATGTCAAGTACTAGAAGTGGTTTGATCATAAGAGAAAACTACAAAGAAGTTTGTAGGAAAAAAAATGACATTTTATGTGTAAAAATACTCTCAAGGACTAAAGTGAAAGGGCTGAATTGAAAAGAAACTTAAAGGTTTAAGGTGAAAGGATAGTTTTCCCTTTAAGTTTCCAATAGTAATAAAAAATTCTAGTCTTTCCGCGTTTTGTACAGTAAAATTATTAAGGTGTACAGTAAATTACATTATTAGAAATGTCATTTTCATAAATAGTAAATTGAATATTTTATTAGTGCATAGTGTCAAATAGTACCGTTGACTTTTCCTATAAATAGGCACTTTCATTTCACTTCTAAACTCACACCTTCAACTTCTCTTCTTCTCTCCTTAAGTTTCTCTTGCTCTAATGCTAGACCTCTGAGATTTTGAACCTTTCCTTTTCAGCTTAGGTAAGGATACTATGCCCTTTCTATGTCTTTCAAATTTTAGAAGTTATTTTCTTAAGTATGCTCTGTGATTGCAGCTTTGGCTGATCTTCCACATCAGAAAGACTGTCCTTAGCTGTCTATATGTTATTTTAATTCTCTGATTACCGAAATAGGATATAAACTGTGAAGAATATATGTCTAGGAAAGTTCTGGCTAAGGAAAGACCTGGTTTTTAAGTGTATCCATTGTGACCCTTCACTCTTTCCTAGGAACTTACCTGGTGTACTCTTTTACAGATTGTATTCTCTATTTCTGGTATAAATAGTATCCGTATATATGAACAATATCTATACGTATAAATAATATCCGTATGTATGAATAGTAATCATACATATGAATAGTACCATATGTATGAACAGTATCTGTACGAAAACAATCCTAACGTATTTTCTCTAATCTTTCATGAAAATCTCCGTAGCGGAACACTGAAATTCACCTGAGTACTCTTGTCTGTAACAACTTAGAGAAGCGATACTCGTACGGAATCCAGGTGAGTGAAACGACCCCGTTTTAATAGAGTTTTAGCATTACTTATGATAAAAAGTATGTCGTAGGACACTCCCAAGATTCATAGGGGAAAATTGGATTCAAAATGACGAATCTAATAAGATAACTAATCTAGAAATATGGTGTCACGACCCATTTTCTAGGCACATGACCGGCACAATGATGAATATCCCATCACTGTAAGCCTTTCGATAAATTCTTCCCACAAGTAAAATTATTAGTCATTATCTCTATATTCTTGAAATATCATTCTTTAATAAATACCAAGAAAATACATCAAATTTTCTTAATTAAAAAATAATAGATCCTCAATACAAAATACATTATCATACTGAAATACAAACCAAATACCAAACCCCTGACCTAGATGTCCTAGACGGTTACAGAGCAACATACTGTATAACAAAAGAAGGGCCTACCCGACAGCTGGAAGGTCCAACGTGATCTACTCCTCTAGCGGATGTTCTTCGGCGGCAACCTGATCTGAACAAAAAGTTTGTACAGAGAGTGTGAGCTTTTAAACTCAGTGAGCAAATCGGCCTTGCGTTAATAAAATTCAAATACATCACCAGTCATGCAAGCATATCCGAAAGCTCAAGCTCAACCAATAAACATAGTTAGAAATTTCATACAAGAAGACAAAAATTCATACAATTCAACAAACGTTACTGGTACTCGTCAATGGCAATATATCCCGGAGAGCGCACACAGGCCAGCTCACCAATTTTGTATTTTTCCGCCATGACGCACAACCTCATCCTCTTAGCTAGGGCGCCTCACGGATTTATCACTAATCCGGGCTATATCCCTACTGAGGGAATCGTTGTCTCCACACTCATTGGTCAAGACACCCTTTAACCCGGGTTTTCTGCCTTGCCGTGAGAGGGGGTACTGTACCACTCAATCACAATCAATAGTACAACAGTTCATATCATAATCAGAAGTACAATATAATACTCATCCATATAACAAGTATAGTATATAACTATATGATTCAAATTTCATATCATCATGAGATACTTGCTTCGTCTTATCCATACTTCTAGATTAATTATCTCATTATATTCGTCATTCTGAATCCAATTTCCCCCTATGAATCTTGGAAGTGTCCTACGACATACTTTTTATCACCAGTAATGCTAAAACTCTATTAAAACGGGGTCGTTTCACTCACCTAGATTCCGTACGAGTATCACTTCTCTAAATTGTTACGGACAAGAGTACACAGGTGAATTTCAGTGTTCCGCTACAGAGATTTTCATGAAAGATTATAGAAAATACGTTAAGATTGTTTTCGTAAAAATACTGTTCATACATACGGTTACTATTCATACGGTCACTATTCATACGTACAGGTACTATTCATACCGAAAATACAGAATATAATCTGTAAAAGAGTACACCAGGTAAGTTCCTAGGAAAGAGTGAAGGGTCACACTGGACACACTTAAAAACCAGGTCTTTCCTTAGCCAGAACTTTCCTAGACATGTATTCTTTACAGTTTACATTCTATTTCGGTAATCAGAGAATCAAAATAACACATAATTAGCTAAGGACAGTTTTTCTGATGTGGAAGATCGGCCAAAGCTGCAACCACAGAGCATACTTAAGAAAATAACTTTTAGAATTTGAAAGACATAAAAAGGGCATAGTATCCTTACTTAAGCAAAAGGAAAAGCCCAAAATCTCAGAGGTCTAGTGTCGGACCAAGAAATCTTAAGGAGAGAAGAAGAGAAGTTGAAGGTGTGATTTTGAAAGTGAAATGGAAGGGTCTATTTATAGGAAAATTTAAGGGTACTATTCCATCTACCCGTCTCACCTACCAATTTCACTTACTAGTCTCATCTACTAGTTTCACTTATTAGTCTCATCTACCAATTTCACTTACTAGTCTCATCTACTAGTTTCACTTATTAGTCTCATCTACCAATTTCATTTACTAGTCTCATCTACTAGTTTCACTTACTAGTCTCATCTACTAGTTTCACTTACTAGTCTCATCTACTAGTCTCACTTACTAGTCTCATCTACTAGTATAATCAATTTGCTAATTTAGTTTCCTTTTAATTTAGTCCCTCAAGGAATTCTCTCATAAAAAATGTTGTTTTCTCCTACAAATTTCTTTCTAACTTTCTCTTATGATCAAACCACATCTAGTACTTGACATTTTGATTGTACAGATGAATAGTACCATATACGTAAATAGTATTATATGGGTGAATAGTATTGTACACTGAAATAGTAATAGTAGTTTGTAAACATGCATTTATATTTTATTTTTCATGGGTATTACATTATCACCCCCTTTAAGAAATTCGGTCCTCCGAATTTAAATTACCTCAAGTCGTGAAAAGATGCGGATATCTAGAACGCATGTCGGCCTCAGCTTCCCATGTGGCTTCTTCGTGATTTTGATTCCTCCACAAAACCTTGACGGATGGAATCTCCTTAGATCGGAGTTTCTTTACTTGACTATCGAGGATAGCCACCGGTATCTCCTCGTATGACAAGTTTTCATCTACTAGGATAGAATCATTGTGAGAAGGGTGAAGTATGTGAGAAGGGTCATGAAGGTACTTCCTCAACATGGATACGTGAAAAACAGGGTGAATCCCTTCCAGTTCCATAGGTAGGGCAAGCCGATAAGCCACTTTTCCCACTCGTTCTAAAATCTCATAAGGCCCGATATACCTAGGACTCAACTTTCCTTTCCTTCCAAATCTCAACACACCTTTTATTGGAGAGACCTTTAGAAATACCATATCGCCAACTGAGAACTCCAAATCGCGTCGTCTGTGATCAGCGTATGCCTTTTGTCTACTTTGAGCTGCTCGCATCCTATCTTGTATTGTCTTTACCTTGGTTAGGGCATCCTAGGCCAAGTCAGGTCCTAATGCTTTCGCTTCACTTATCTCGAACCAACCGATCGGAGATCTGCAACGTCTCCCATACAAGGCCTCATAGGGTGCCATCCCAATAGTGGCCTGATAGCTGTTGTTATATGCAAATTCTACGAGATACAAATGCTTCTCCCAGCTACCACTGAAATCTAGGATACAAGCTCGTAACATATCCTCTAGCGTCTGAATCGTCCGCTCTGACTGTCCGTCTGTCTGTGGGTGAAAAGCGGTACTGAGGTCCACTCGAGTACCTAATGCTTCTTGAAAACTTCTCCAGAAACGAGAAGTAAATTGAGGACCTCTATAAGAAATGATAGATATAGGTACTCCATGCAGCTTCATTATTTCTTTAATATACAATTGTGCCAACGTTACTACACCATAAGTGGTTTTGACTGGAATAAAGTGTGCTGATTTGGTTAGTCGGTCAACAATGACCCAAACTGAGTCATAACCTCCTGTGGAGCGAGGTAGACCAACAACAAAGTCCATTGTCACTCGTTCCCATTTCCATTCAGGAATCTCTAATTTCTGTAATGAGCCTCCTGGCTTTAGATGCTCAGCCTTAACCTGTTGACAGGTTAAACAACGAGACACAAATTCTGCTATGTCTTGTTTCATTCCTTTCCACCAGTAAATCTGTTTCAGATCCTGATACATCTTGGTGGCTCCTGGATGTACAGCATATGCAGCACGATGGCCTTCTTCCATGATGTCTCGTCTAAGAGTTTCAACATCTGGTACACACAACCGTTGTTCAAAACGCAAGACTCCTGTATCGTCGAGTGTGAAACTATTCACTTCACCAATCTTTACCTTTTCCATAATTTGGACAAGCTCAGGATCCTTTATTTGGGATATCCGTATCTGATCTACAAGAGAAGATCTAGCCCTGATATGGGCTAAGAATGATCCTGTCCTTGTAACCTCAAGAGTAGTACCTTTTGCTCTCAGCTCTTGTAGTTCTTGGATTAATGATCTTCTTGTTACTGCTATATGGGCTAGACTACCCATAGATTTTCGACTCAAAGCATCTGCCACCACATTTGCTTTGCCTGGGTGGTAAAGAATATTGCAATCATAATCTTTTAATAATTCTACCCATCTCCTTTGCCTCAAGTTTAGGTCCTTTTGGTCGAAAATATATTTTAGACTTTTATGGTCAGTGTAGATTTCGCAAGTTTCTCCGTATAGATAATGTCGCCATATCTTTAAAGCGAAAACTACTGCTGCCATTTCCAGATCGTGGGTGGGGTAGTTTTGTTCATGTTTCTTAAACTGTCTCGATGCATATGCCACTACCTGGCCATGCTGCATGAGAACACATCCCAACCCTACTCTTGATGCATCGCAGTACACTGTAAAACTTCCTGGTCCTGAGGGTAAGACCAGTACAGGTGCGGAGATTAACCTTTTCTTGAGTTCTTGGAAGCTTTCTTCACAAGCGTCATCCCATTGGTACTTTACTCCTTTCCTAGTCAGTCGTGTGAGAGGGGCGGCTAACTGGGAAAAATTTTGGATGAAACGACGATAATATCCTGCCAATCCCAAGAAGCTGCGAATCTCCGTGACGGAGGTAGGTCTAGGCCACATTTTGACCACTTCTACTTTGCTTGGGTCTGCTTGGATGCCATCTTTGGAGATCACATGTCCCAAGAAAGTCACGCAATCAATCCAAAACTCGCATTTAGAGAATTTGGCGTACAATTGATGATCCCTCAATGTCTGCAACACAATACGAAGGTGTTGTTCATGCTCTTCTGAAGTCTTTGAGTACACCAGAATGTCGTCTATGAAGACAATGACAAATTTGTCTAAAAAGGATTTAAAAATCCTATTCATTAAATCCATGAAAGCAGCTGGTGCATTTGTTAGTCCAAATGACATTACCAAGAACTCGTAATGCCTGTATCTGGTACGAAAGGCTGTTTTAGGCACATCCTCCTCCTTGATCTTGAGTTGGTGATAACCAGACCTCAAGTCAATTTTTGAAAAACACTTGGCTCCTTGAAGTTGATCAAAGAGGTCGTCAATACGAGGCAACGGGTATTTATTTTTGATAGTTACTTTATTCAATTGCCTGTAATCTATGCATAGCCTCATCGATCCGTCCTTCTTTTTCACGAACAGAACAGGAGCTCCCCAAGGTGAATAACTTGGCCTAATAAAGCCTTTATCTAGCAAGTCCTGTAACTGAGTCTTTAGCTCTTTTAATTCTGTTGGTGCCATCCTATAAGGGGGTATGGAGATTGGGCGAGTATCTGGAGCTAACTCTATTTGAAACTCAATCTCTCGATCTGGGGGTACACTTGGTAGATCATCCGGGAAGACGTCTACAAACTCCTGGACTACTGGGACGTCCTCTACTTTTAGTTCTTCTTTCTTAATATCTTTAACAAACGCCAAGTATCCTTGACAGCCCTTTCGCAATAAACGTTGGGCACACATTAATGATATAAGATTTCCAGAAATCTCACTCCGTTCACCATGAAATACGAAGGAGGGTTCCCCTGGAATATCGAACTTAACTATCTTATTATAGCAATCCAGAGTGGCATGACAAGATGCTAGCCAATCCATGCCTAAGATGACATCGAAGTCTGTCATATCCAACAGCATTAGGTCTACTGTTGTATTTATTTCTCCGACTCTTATCTTGCAAGCCTGGTAGCCTCGTTCTATTAGTAGGGTATCTCCAGTAGGCATAGTTACTAAGAACGGACATTCTAATCTAACAACTTTTTGTTTAAAGTTCTTAGCAAAGAATGGTGACACATAGAAATACGTAGATCCAGAGTTAAACAAAACATGCGCAAAATTTGATTCAATCAGAAGGGTACCTGCTACCACCGCATTAGACGCCTGAGCATCTTGACGAGTTAAATCGAATACTCGACCGGTCCCTCGGCCTGCTGAAGCTTGACCTCGACCACCTTGTCCTCTGCCAGCACCTCTTTCGATTCCATTGCCTCCTGCAGCTACAGGGGCTCTGTTGGCCACAGTAGCCTCTGATTGATTAGGGCGTACTGATCCTTGGCCAGATCTTGTGTAGAGTTGAGGGCAATCTCTTTTGATGTGGCCCTGTTGACCACATTGGTAACAGATCCTAGTATTGTTGTTGACAAAACAAGCACCAAAGTGGTTTCTTTCACATTTAGAG
Organism: Biancaea sappan; assembly: GCA_037074585.1. Lineage (NCBI taxonomy): Eukaryota > Viridiplantae > Streptophyta > Magnoliopsida > Fabales > Fabaceae > Biancaea > Biancaea sappan. Next base: position 45,472,371 of record CM073496.1, on the reverse strand, counting down.
CACCAGGGCCTTTGTTGACCCCTTGTACCACTTTGTTGACGCTGTGGCGCACTAGCGGTAGAGGCTGCATGTCCAATGGTTTTAGTGGGTGCAGAACCCTCTCCGTAGTAGCGTGATTTCTCATCTTGTTTCCTTTTTCTTTTGTTATTCCATTTTTCTTTTTGCATATCTCTTTCTTCCATCATACGAGCGATGTCGACAGCTTCTGTGTAAAATGAAAAATCTCGTATCTTCGATCCCACCCTGTCAAATAAAGACTCTCGAAGGCCTTTAATAAACCGTCGGATCTTTTCTTTCTCAGTTAGGACCATGTGAGTAGCATATTCAGACAACTCTACAAACAGATTGTCGTATTCATCGACGGTTCGTGATCCTTGCCGGAGTGCCTCAAACTCATTCATCTTTGCTTCTCGTATACTCTCCGGAATAAATTGTTCTCGAAAAATTCTTTTAAAGTCCTTCCATTAAGGGGTGGGGCATTTCTGGCCATGCCCTTTTTTCACGTTCGCCACCAGCGGTCCGCCTTACCTCTTAATTGAAAGGTAACAAGGGTTACTTTTCGAGGATCAGGGCATTCTAACGTGTCAAGGATTTTCTCACAGTCATCTAGAAAACGCTGTGGGTCTTCATTAACATCTCCTGCAAAGGTTGGCGGATTCAGCTTCATAAATTCTGAGATCTTGACCTCTGTCCCTACCCAATCCTGAGGAGGGGGTGGGGGTGGCATCTGGTCTGTCTCTTGCGCTCTTGTAGCATGTAATGATGCCTGTGAGTCACCTTCAGATGACTGTCCCATCAGAAGTTCCTTTAGTCCATTCACCTCGTTCTGCATTGCAGCTAATGCTTCCATTACTACAGTCGCGTCAATTTGTGATGGTACTCCACCACTTCTTTCAGGATTTTCAGTGGATATCTCCCTGTCTTGTGCACGGTTACCTTCTGCACGATTAGGCATCTCTAGCCTTGCATCTGCTGACTGAGCAATTGGAGGGACCAGGGCCCTGCCAGATCTTGTGCGAATTCCAGAAGCGTTTGATTTTCTTGGTGCCATCTAAACTTATTCTACAATTAAGAATAATATATATCGTCACTATTATGCTTCAAGGAAAGACACGAAAGAAAGGGATTTAAAACTCTACAGGGCTTTTGGTGGATCTTCATCCTATGGTCGTGCTGCAGTCACGACAATAGGGGAAAGCCCACTAAAGACACCTTGCTCTGTAATCACTAGGAGACCTAACAACCTATGCCTCTGATACCAACTTTGTCAAGACCCATTTTCTAGGCACATGACCGGCACAATGATGAATATCCCATCACTGTAAGCCTTTCGATAAATTCTTCCCACAAGTAAAATTATTAGTCATTATCTCTATATTCTTGAAATATCATTCTTTAATAAATACCAAGAAAATACATCAAATTTTCTTAATTAAAAAATAATAGATCCTCAATACAAAATACATTATCATACTGAAATACAAACCAAATACCAAACCCCTGACCTAGATGTCCTAAACGGTTACAGAGCAACATACTGTATAACAAAAGAAGGGCCTACCCGACAGCGGGAAGGTCCAACGTGATCTACTCCTCTAGCGGATGTTCTTCGGCGGCAACCTGATCTGAACAAAAAGTTTGTACAGAGAGTGTGAGCTTTTAAACTCAGTGAGCAAATCGGCCTTGCGTTAATAAAATTCAAATACATCACCAGTCATGCAAGCATATCCGAAGGCTCAAGCTCAACCAATAAACATAGTTAGAAATTTCATACAAGAAGACAAAAATTTATCCAATTCAACAAACGTTACTAGTACTCGTCAATGGCAATATATCCCGGAGAGCGCACACAGGCCAGCTCACCAATTTTGTATTTTTCCGCCATGACGCACAACCTCATCCTCTTAGCTAGGGCGCCTCACGGATTTATCACTAATCCGGGCTATATCCCTACTGAGGAAATCGTTGTCTCCACACTCATTGGTCAAGACACCCTTTAACCCGGGTTTTCTGCCTTACCGTGAGAGGGGGTACTGTACCACTCAATCACAATCAATAGTACAACAGTTCATATCATAATCAGAAGTACAATATAATACTCATCCATATAACAAGTATAGTATATAACTATATGATTCAAATTTCATATCATCATGAGATACTTGCTTCGTCTTATCCATACTTCTGGATTAATTATCTCATTATATTCGTCATTCTGAATCCAATTTCCCCCTATGAATCTTGAGAGTGTCCTACGACATACTTTTTATCACCAGTAATGCTAAAACTCTATTAAAACGGGGTCGTTTCACTCACATGGATTCCGTACGAGTATCACTTCTCTAAATTGTTACGGACAAGAGTACACAGGTGAATTTCAGTGTTCCGCTACAGAGATTTTCATGAAAGATTATAGAAAATACGTTAAGATTATTTTCGTAAAAATACTGTTCATACATATGGTTACTATTCATACAGTCACTATTTATACCGGAAATACAGAATATAATCTGTAAAAGAGTACACCAGGTAAGTTCCTAGGAAAGAGTGGAGGGTCACACTGGACACACTTAAAAACCAGGTCTTTCCTTAGCCAGAACTTTCCTAGACATGTATTCTTTACAGTTTACATTCTATTTCGGTAATCAGAGAATCAAAATAACACATAATCAGCTAAGGACAGTTTTTCTGATGTGGAAGATCGGCCAAAGCCGCAACCACAGAGCATACTTAAGAAAATAACTTTTAGAATTTGAAAGACATAAAAAGGGCATAGTATCCTTACCTAAGCAAAAGGAAAAGCCCAAAATCTCAGAGGTCTAGTGTCGGACCAAGAAATCTTAAGGAGAGAAGAAGAGAAGTTGAAAGTGTGATTTTGAAAGTGAAATGGAAGGGTCTATTTATAGGAAAATTTAAGGGTACTATTCCATCTGCCCGTCTCACCTACCAATCTCACTTACTAGTCTCATCTACTAGTTTCACTTATTAGTCTCATCTACCAATTTCACTTACTAGTCTCATCTACTAGTTTCACTTATTAGTCTCATCTATCAATTTCATTTACTAGTCTCATCTACTAGTTTCACTTACTAGTCTCATCTACTAGTTTCACTTACTAGTCTCATCTACTAGTCTCACTTACTAGTCTCATCTACTAGTATAATCAATTTGCTAATTTAGTTTCCTTTTAATTTAGTCCCTCAAGGAATTCTCTCATAAAAAATGTTATTTTCTCCTACAAATTTCTTTCTAACTTTCTCTTATGATCAAACCACATCTAGTACTTCATGATGATGTGAATAGTATTATATGGGTGAATAGTATTGTACACTGAAATAGTAATAGTAGTTTGTAAACACGCATTTATATTTTATTTTTCATGGGTATTACATATGGATAAGACGAAGCAAGTATTTCATGATGATGTGAAGTTTGAATCTTTTCAAAAACAATTTCATTGTTATCTTAATTTGTGGTTTATAAATCTATAATATAGTTATATATTATACATGTTATATGAATGAATATTACACTGTACTTCTGATTGTGATATGAAATGCTGTATTATTGATTGTGATTGAGCGGGACAGTACCCCCTCTCACGGCAAGCTGAAAAACCCAGTTGAAAGGGTGTCTTGACCAATGAGTGTGGAGACAACGATTTCCTCAGTAGTGATATAGCCCGGATTGGTGATAAATCCGTGAGGCGCCCTAGCTAAGAGGATGAGGTTGTGCGTCATGGCGGAAATATACAAAATTGGTGAGCCGGCCTGTGTGCGCTCTCTGGGATATATTGCCATTGATGAGTAAAAGTAACGTTTGTTGAATTGGATGAATTTTTATCTTCTTGTATGTAGTTTCTAACTATGTCTATTGGTTGAGTATGAGCCTTCGGATATACTTGCATGACTGGTAATGTATTTGAATTTTATTAACGCGAGACCGATTCGCTCACGGAGTTTAAAAGCTCACACTCTCTATAAATTTTTTTGTTCAGATCAAGTTGACAGTGAAGAATATCCGCTAGAGGAGTAGATCACTTTGGACCTTCCCGCTGTCGGGTAGGTCCCTCTATTGTTATAGATTATGTTGCTCTGTAATCGTCTAGGACATCTAGGTCAGGGGTTTGGCATTTGGCTTGTATGTCAGTATAATAATGTATTTTAAATTGATAATCTATTATTATATGCAAATCATCTTTATGATTTTCAAATAAGAAAATTTGATATATTTCTTCATATTTATTAAGGAATTGTTATTTTGATAACATAGAGATAATCAGTAAATAATTTAACTCGTGGATAGAATTTATCGAAAGGCTTACAGTGTTGAGAGATTCATCATTGTGCCGGTCATGTGCCCAGAAAACGGGTCGTGACAAAGTTGGTATCAGAACAAATGTTGTTAGGTCTCCTAGTGATTACAGAGCAAGGTAACCTTAGTAGGACCTCCTCTATCGTTGTGAACCTGGGCACAACTATAGAGAGACGGCTCTACTGAAGGTCCTGTAGGATGTTTCCATTTCCTTTCCCTCCGAGACTTATCTCTTCTTAGGAATTATGTTCTCAGTTTTAGTTTTAGACAGATGTGGCTACACTTTTGAACTTAGTAAAGGAAAGGTTATTACTTGTTTTGATTCTATTGTTGTAGGATCAAATTTTATATGGTGGATTTTATAAGCTGAATTCATGATTGATTTTGTGTAGCTAATTTTCTTTATCTTTCTTTATTATTATTTTAGAGTACCGTCCAATAAAAGAAACCACTTGCATTAAAAAAAACTGAAGGATTACATTGCAAAAAAAAAAAGGAGTTTACTCGTGCATGAGTAATCTAAAGGCAAGTTGGTCTTGGATTAGGAGGGTTGTATTGTATCATCACCCATCGACCATTCCTTGGAGCAAGAGACAGAGCAATGTCGCGGATGGTAGTGTAAATTCCATTCATACAATCAACACTTCTTTGTTGTTGATTGCAGAAGCATTGGGTGGACCAATAGAAGAACCTATCTATTCTCGAAGTCATTGCCACGTTATTGCGTTTGGTTAACTTCTCCAGATCCTCTATCATCTTCTTGAGAATCTTCACCTCCTGCTCTAAGCAGGCGATTTTGTCCTCCGAGCTATGGCCTGTGCTAATCTCCTCAGCTTCCTCATTCTTCTTCATCTTCTTCTCCTTTTGATTCTCTTGAGATCCCTCGAGAGGCCTTTTGCCCTTATCCTTGCCTAAACTTAAGTTTAAGTCAAGTTCTTCTTCCTTAGCCTCTACTGTGAGATCAATGTACTTCCTTGTGGCCATAATTTGGAAAATTTAGAAATTTTTGTAAGAGTATTGTAATACCCCAATAATTTGTATGAATATTTAAAGTCTATTTTGAAGTTTAGTGAAAAATTTAATTACGTGAAAAATGTGCTTTTTGAATTAGTGAAGAAAATTTGGGAATAGAAATTTTAATTTTTTTAATTTAGAATTTTTTTTTCAAATTCTCAAGGACTTAAATGAACAAATTTTAAAGTTAGAGTGGCTATGATCAATTTTTCCAAAAGAAAAGTAGTGGGGCCCACACGTATACACTTCTCTCTTATTCTTTTCTTTCTCTCATTCTCCCGTAGCTTCCTCACTCTCTCTCTCGGTTATGCGTCGAATTTCTTCATCAACCATTTATGTAATTTTTGCATGGAGAAGGAAGCTATGAAAGTTAGGATGATTGGTAAGTTGATGTTCTTCTTCTTCTTCCTCTTATTACAAGACCAAATCCTTGGTTATCAATTTGTAAAATTTTTGTAAAATTTTTGTAAAATATTTTAATGGATGAATTTAAGTGTGGATGTTAATCTAAAACATTCCTAGGTGGTTTATGATGTTATTAGAACAAGAAATTTGGAGAAAACTAAGAGAAATTCGTAGAATTTGGATATTTGAAAAAAGTTAGTGTTCTTGATTAGAGCTGTCAAAACGGGCCCAACCCACCGGGTTGGGCCCGTTTAGCCCACTTTTTAGGTGGGCTGGGTTTCTAAAATTTAGGCCCGTTTTTGACCGGGCTTTTTAGGCCCGGCCCACCTAACCCGCGGGTTGGCCCGCCTAACCCGTTTTTTTTTTTAAAATTTATATTTTCCTACTTTACTATATATGAATATATGATGTGATTACATAAATGTGTATGTATTTGTATAACAATATTAGTTAAATGATGAGTATTGAATAATTAGTGATGTATGATCCTTCAATTTTTTTTCTTTTTAATATTACATCTTAGAGAATATTGATAAATTATTTTGTATTGTAAGACTTTTGATGTTTTTAAATTAGTTGTATTGTCCTTAAATGATTTTATTGGCTTTGATTGATTAAAAAAACAAAAGAAAATTAAAAAATATAAAAAAAAGTGGGCTGGCGGGCTGGCCCGTTTAGCCCGCCAGCCCGCAAAAAGTGGGCCGGGCCCTCAAAATTCAGCCCGTTTTCAAAAGTGGGCCGGGTTGGCCCGGCCCACTTTTCATCAACCCGACAGCGGGCCAGCCCGAACGGGCTGGGCTGGCCCACTTTGACACCTCTATTCTTGATGAAAATTTGAGATTTGAGCTTGGATTGTTGCTAAAAATTGGGGGTTTTAGTGTTAAAACACTCCTTAGACATTAAGGATAAAAACCCATGGAAGAAATCAAAAGAAATGTTATTTTAGATGTGATTTTAGGATTTTTGGATGAAGAACACGAAGAACTCAATGTTCATTCTGGAAATTTTCCAGAAAATACTGTTTACCGAGAAAATTTTTCCAGATTTTCTTGTTACTGTAGCATTGACTCGGTCAATGTTACTGTAGCATTGACTTAGTCAACGAAACTGTAGCTACGTTGACCGTTGACCGTTACTGTAGCATCAGTTTTTTTTATATCGTTGAAAAGCTCTTTGAGTCTAGTTTCCAATGGTATAAGTTTCATCTGGATATTCATTACCAGTTAGGAGTTATGATTTGAAAAGTAAGTGAAGGTCGGGAATAGTGGTAGGAAATTTCTCTATTTCGTAACCCTGATGGTTTTTATCTGGTTACAATAGGAATGGTCAAAGCGCAAGGTGGGAGTGCCGAGAACGTGAAATCCAGGTGAGTGGGTTAATACTTGCTATGATTAAATATCTTTGTTATTGATTTTTTGCATCATAGTGAAAATATGTTGTATATCCAAGTTTGAAGAGGAAGATGTGGGACGATGAGACATAAACAATTGTGGAACTTGCCTGATGATGTATATAATTATATTTTCTTATTTTCTCATGAATGGAGGTTATATGATGGATTGTGAATGGCATGTGAACTGAGTTGAAATGTGTCATATTCTGATTGTTGAGTTCATTCATACGCGGATAGTTGAAGTATGTTATTGTTGAATAATTGTTCTATATTATGGGTTATGTTGTATACATGCTATGTTGCTGGAACCATATTGATTATATTGTGACTTGAATTGTAAATGACTGAGTTGTGTATGTGGCTCATGATTATGATTGAGAATGCTCTTAGATGTGATTGTGATTGTGTTTGACTAGAAAGGAAAGGCATGGCGGTGTACCCCATGGAGAAATCTATGTGAAGCTATAAGGGTGGAGACTATAAATGGAGCAATAAGGGTGGATGCGGCGGGGGCCGCGGGCAACGATCTAGAGGTATCCTGGACAACCCGGTTGGTAGGGAAATGTGTGAAATTGATTTCACTGTTTGCTGTTGTGAATTATTTGAATTATGTTGAAATGTATTTGATTTACTTAGATATTGTTGTGAAGTATTATGAATTATATTATATTGTATTATGATCGATTACGTATGATTATTGCATATTATCATTATGATGCATGATATTTTTTTTGTCATAATATTGTGTTGTCTGTTCACTAGGTACGTGGTTTGCTCATACCCCTCTTGTTAACATTTTTTTCAGAGTTGACAATTGAAGGTAAATATCTATACAAAGAGTTATGGATCCTTAGCCCATGATTACCTTTTCATTTGTTCAGGGTAAAGGTATAATGTTTAGGTCTTATTTTAAGTTGTATAAATCTAGAAAATCTCTGTAATCGGGTAGGTTCATTCAGTGATGTAATGTGAATAACTGTAGTGTATATAGAGAACTCGGTTTAGCCGTATTTTCTTATCTTTTGTGAAAAGGTGAATAATTCTCTTATTTTAGTTCTTAAATTATGTAATTTAGATTAATTGTATTTAAAAGAATGGTATGATGCTTAAGAGAAAGATAGGCTTATGGAGATGAAATGAAATTCACTTTCCGTGCCGGTCACGTGCTCAGATTTTTGGGACGTGACAAGTATGAGGCTAGAGGAATGCTAGAAGATTATAGGCTCAGAGATTATTACTCTTTGTGGTATGGTAACTGAGAACGCTGAGAATGTTTTTATAGAGAAAAATTAGGACTTAGAGACAAAGAAGACATCTCTTCGCCGCACCCCTACACGCTCAACCTATGGATTTCTACAAGTTGGAAGCCAGAAGTCTAGGATAGGCGTGCACACCAACAACGCATCGCATTAATGCCAAAACCACGAAAGTCAATATTCGGTGGATTTGCGGCCGATTTTACTTGGTTTTCCCATTTCTCCCGTTGGCATTTTTCGAAATTCAAAGAAGTTGACGATATAGCCATTAAAGATTGTCTTGGATGCTTTTATGATGAACTGAAATGCATTTCTCTGTTTTATTGTGTTGTTCTTAAGAGCCTTCAGTTGAGTATAACATACATAATTGATTGAATCATGTTGTAATTACATGTATGTATGTTATTCATGCATAATGAGTGAAGGCTACGACCAAGGAGAATATGTGATGATTTTACATGTACTCATAGAGAATGGGAAGTCAAAAATTTAAAATGACAAGGATGATACATCTTCATGGTCACACATACTTACATCTAATGCTCTCGTGGGCAAATGAAAGGCAATGATTTCCTTGCATCATGATAATACTTGATACATGTGCCGTAAGCAGTTAACTTTATTTTAAAATATATATATTTATATATATTATGTGTAAGTCCAGAGTAAAGACACCAATTATAATCTAAGATAAGGCTAATATGAGACTACCCGATCATAGAGGGACATTGTGATATGGGATTACAAGATAAAACAAGTTTAGAGGGGGAAAATCTCAGACTGAAGAGCGTAGTTAGTCAAAATTTTGAAAAAGGTCAAGATTAGCCGAAAATTTTTTCAGGAAATCTTTGACTTATGTTAATTGAATTAAATTATATTTACTATTTATCTGCATGTCCGACATTAATTGCTGACATTGCGACGTATGTGATCTGTAAACCTCCTAGCGAGCGGCGTATAGGTTGTGGTGGCTTTAGCTCCAGGGGCTTCGGGTTGTCTATAAATCTTGTACGCTCGTTACCCCACTCATCACACCAAGCGAACTTCTTTCATTACATACCTATTCCTCAATCTTCATTCCTTTCTCATTTCAACTTCTTTCTGAAATCCCTAGAGCAATGGCCGATAATAAGTCTTTCAACTTGAATTTTGAGACTAGCAACGTAGAGCTTGATTTAAATCTAAGTCTTGGAGACAACAAAGGGAAGAGACCTGTAGACAGGTCACCAGAAATTAAGAAGAGAAAGAGGGATGTAATAGAGTTGGAGGAGAACAGTACTGCAACATCCTCAGAAAATAAGCTTACGTTCCTAGAGCGTAAGATCGAAAATCTAGAGCGTAAGATAGAAAGCCTGGAATACAAGATAGAGGATCAGAAGCGACTAATAAATCATCTCTTTGAAAACCAAGAGAAACTGATAAATCGTCATTTCGGGGAACTAGCTAATCGAGTTGATAGACATTCAATGTTTACAACTCAAAATTTTCGTGACCAACAAGCAAGGTGTATTGACTGTATGAACGGAGTGACTTCTGCTTTTCGCCAAATTTCTCAGGCACTTCCTCCATAAACCCTTTCTAGGCTATAACGATTAGCTTCCTCCTTCAGGTCTGAAGCACATTTCTCTTCTAGACCCGGAGCACCTTCTACATTTCAAAAGCCTCATCGTCCTTAATTTATTCTTTTTTTTTGTTTGTACCTAAAGCTATATTTGGTCTAAGCTTCACGTATTAAAATTATCTATGTACTAGAAATAAAATTTAAATTAGTATTTAAATCTCCTATGTTGAAGTGATTTCTTAAAGAACTTGAGGAATGAGAAGATGTTGGACTTGTTATATTTCATACTTGATTCTAAAGCAGAGTATGGTAATATCTTTTTGACTGAGCAAAGTTACTAAAATGATATTTCATTGCACTTTTGAGCTATGGAGGAGTGCTAAATAAATATTTTATAAACCTATACATAGAGAACTATGAGTTTGCCCTAATCATTAAAGAGGTACGACTCTATATGAGTCATTGAGGTGAGAGGAATTTCTATATATATTTATTTTATAATTATACGTGAAGAGTATGTTATTTATTTAACACATTTTCTAGAATTGTTCTTCTTAGAGATTTATGTAATGATTTCATGAGATTTTGCCTTTTATATGACGCCTTCAGCTGAGAGTATCGTTTTAAGGCAGGAGGATCGCCTTTGGGCAAGAGTATTGTCTATGACCAAAATGACGCCTTTAGGTAGGGTGCTTGTATTCGTAAAAGTTATAAGCTATGTGTGTGGTATTCAGTATGAACTGGAAAGACCACGTACCATTTTTGAAGACGACATCTATTTGAGGTTTTACATGGATCTCTGATTAAATGGTTTAAGTTTGGTAAAGGTTATGGTGATGAGACACTTTATAGTATAAAAGGTTGTGGAGAAGATCAAACTGATGAGGAAGAGATTGTTTGTTGTTTAGAAAAGGCAAAAGTCCTACGCAAATTATTGATAATGCGGTCTAGAGTTCATAGTCGATGGTATAGTGTTCTTGTAAATCTCACCAACGGTGTGATGAGGTTTAGGAAGAAAGAGATGCAAAGGATGAGATATAGATGAAGTAATCACACTTATTTCAGTCTTGAGATGAGTTTTGAATTCGGAGGACCGAATTCTCTTAAGGGGGTGATAATGTAATACCCATGAAAAATAAAATATAAATGCGTATTTGCAAACTATGATTACTATGCTAGTATACGGTATTGTTCACCTATATAATATTATTTACGTATACGATATTGTTCACTTATACAATCGAAATGTCAAGTACTAGAAGTGGTTTGATCATAAGAGAAAACTACAAAGAAGTTTGTAGGAAAAAAAATGACATTTTATGTGTAAAGATACTCTCAAGGACTAAAGTGAAAGGGCTGAATTGAAAAGAAACTTAAAGGTTTAAGGTGAAAGGATAATTTTCCCTTTAAGTTTCTAATAGTAATAAAAAATTCTAGTCTTTTCGCGTTTTGTACAGTAAAATTATTAAGGTGCACAGTAAATTGCATTATTAGAAATGTCATTTTCATGAATAGTAAATTGAATATTTTATTAATGCATAGTATCAAATAGTACCGTTGACTTTTCCTATAAATAGGCCCTTTCATTTCACTTCTAAACTCACACCTTCAACTTCTCTTCTTCTCTCCTTAAGTTTCTCTTGCTCCAATGCTAGACCTCTGAGATTTTGGGCCTTTTCTTTTCAGCTTAAGTAAGGATACTATGCCCTTTCTATGTCTTTCAAATTTTAGAAGTTATTTTCTTAGTATGCTCTGTGGTTGCGGCTTTGCCTGATCTTCCACTTCAGAAAGACTGTCCTTAGTTGTCTATATGTTATTTTAATTCTCTGATTACCAAAATAGGATATAAACTGTGAAAAATATATGTGTAGGAAAGTTCTGGCTAAGGAAAAACCTGGTTTTTAAGTGTATCCATTGTGACCCTCCACTCTTTCCTGGGAACTTACCTGGTGTACTCTTTTACAGATTGTATTCTATATTTCTGGTATAAACAGTATCCGTATATATGAACAATATCTATACGTATAAATAGTATCCATATGTATGAATAGTGACCATATATATAAATAATATCCGTACGTATGAATAGTAACCGTACGTATGAACAATATCTGTACGAAAACAATCCTAACATATTTTCTCTAATCTTTCATGAAAATCTCCGTAGCGGAACACTGAAATTCACCTGAGTACTCTTGTCTATAACGATTTAGAGAAGCGACACTAGTACGAAATCCAGGTGAGTGAAACGACCCCGTTTTAATAGAGTTTTAACATTACTTATGATAAAAAGTATGTCGTAGGACACTCCCAAGATTCATAGGGGGAAATTGGATTCAGAATGACGAATCTAATGAGATAACTAATCTAGAAATATGGATAAGACAAAGTAAGTATTTCATGATGATGTGAAGTTTGAATCTTTTCAAAAACAGTTTCATTGTTATCTTAATTTGTGGTTTATAAATCTATAATATAGTTATATATTATACATGTTATATGAATGAATATTACACTGTAGTTCTGATTATGATATGAAATGCTATATTATCGATTGTGACTGAGCGGGACAGTACCCCCTCTCACGGCAAGGCGAAAAACCCAGTTGAAAGGGTGTCTTGACCAATGAGTGTGGAGACAACGATTTCCTCAGTAGGGATATAGCCCGAATTGGTGATAAATCCATGAGGCGCCCTAGCTAAGAGGATGAGGTTGTGCGTTATGGCAGAAATATACAAAATTGGTGAGCCGGCTTGTGTGCACTCTCTGGGATATATTGCCATTGATGAGTACTAGTAACGTTTGTTGAATTGGATGAATTTTTATCTTATTGTATGTAATTTCTAACTATGTCTATTGGTTGAGTATGAGCCTTCGGATATACTTGCATGACTGGTAATGTATTTGAATTTTATTAACGCGAGGCCGATTCGTTCACGGAGTTTAAAAGCTCACACTCTCTATAAAATTTTTTTGTTCAGATCAGGTTGACAGCGAAGAATATCCGCTAGAGAAGTAGATCACTTTAGACCTTCCCGCTGTCGGGTAGGCCCCTCTATTGTTATAGATTATGTTGCTTTGTAATCGTCTAGGACATCTAAATTAGGGGTTTGGCATTTGGCTTGTATGTCAGTATAATAATGTATTTTAAATTGATAATCTATTATTACATGCAAATCATCTTTATGATTTTCAGATAAAAAAATTTGATATATTTTCTTCATATTTATTAAGGAATTGTTATTTTGATAACATAGAGATAATCACTAAATAATTTAACTCATGGATAGAATTTATCGAAAGGTTTACAGTGTTGAGAGATTCATCATTGTGCCGGTTATGTGCTCAGAAAACGGGTCGTGACATCTTTTGTACTCCAATTTTCAAAATGACTCATATTCCTTACACATTTAATTGGGTCAATTATGTATAAGGAAGAGGCCGAGAGGAAACGAAACAATCCAAAGTAATATTGTCACTTTGGCCCGTGACTTGCAGGCCATTTAATGACAACTTGTAAATGGGCAATTTTGAATTGAGAAAAATGGACACGTTTAAAAACAGGCTGGCCTTTTTTTTTAAACATTTTTATTTTTTAAAAATATATTATTTAGTATAAATAATCTCATTTTATCACATTTTTATATTTTATTACTTTATATTTAATAAATATAGTAAATTTAGATATAAAAACTTTTGTAATTTTAAAAAATAAATATAAAATTTTCACATTTAAATATAATTTTGAAAGAAAATATAAAAAATTAAAGTTATTGGTTGTTTAAAAATATTAAAGAAGTAATATTTTACATGTATAAATTGTATTTTAATAAAAAATATTGATTTTTCCACTAAAAATATTTTGAAATTATATTATTTTAATATAATTTTTAAAAAAAAAAAAAAGTGGCCCGTGAGATTAAACAGGCCAGCCAGTTTACCATTTGAGCATGACAGGCCGGTTCGATTTGACCCATTTAATAGTAACTAGTCCAAAGTGAAGTGTAAGAATGTGTTGATGTCAATGAAACAAAATCCAAAAGGGATGATGTGTTGGTGCTAGAGAAAGTTAAGAGGTTAGGGGTCAAGAGGGAAGAGAGTTGAAAAATCAAATTTTGAACTCTAACGCTAATAACTCTATTTTATAAATTTATTTAACCTATATTTTTATTAATAAATTGAGTAAAATAAATGATTTTAAATATTTTTTTTAATTTATTTAGTCTTTTTAATTGTTTAGTTTAATTTCATAGGAAATTAGTTTTTCTTTAAGATTTACCTTAAGATTAATAATTTATTATGGTTATTTTGTTTAGTTTAGGATTTATCATTTAAATTATATGAAAATTTATTTTGGTTAGTTTTCTTTTAGGATTTAATTTAAGATTAATATTTGTTAAAGTAATTTTTATATCTTTTCCTGATTTTATTTTTTGATTTATTATTTTTCTATTGGAATGAGATTTGAAAAAGGTTTAGAGGATTCCGCTAGAGAGAGAAAAGGGCAGTTGTTGCTGGACGTGAAAAAGGGTTGTAAACACGAACCAATTTTGGAAGATTGTCAATCATTCGATTTCATCTTTTCTTCTACTTTCTTTGAAATTTTAATGGCAAACATGATTTCTTTTGAGATTATGAATGCTTTATTTGCTATGAGTGGCTAGACCCTTTTTGTTAGGGAGAAGATGTAGCTTTCCTTGAATACTATAAACTGAGTTTTTAATGATAGTCTAAGTGTATTTAATTTTCTTATTGATCAATTGTTTCTATGTCTACTATTTTGCAAACTGATTACTTGAAAATTGATTTAAAATTCATGTAGGAAATTGGAAAATTTATATATGAATATACCTATTAAAATAATTGCCATAAGTAAGTATGATATATGAATAAATAAATTTCTTGTGTGGTTTTGATTTAATTAACCTATACTTACTGCCTTTTTCTAATTTGATTGGTCTAAAGAATTAGAGAATTGGATTAGGTTCTTAATTCGCTAAGGAATTGAGTTTTAATTAAAACTAATAATTCAACCATCAATATATAAATTGAGGACTTGGACTAAAATGAAAACTCACTCATTGTTGAATAGGATAGTGAAATCGAATCTCTAACACTTTGATAATTTGCAGATTCTTAATACTTTCCTTAGTTTAATTGTGTTAATTTTTGCTAATCATTAGTAATTTAGTTAATTGTCAATTATTTAATTTAGTTTAGTTTAATCTCACATATTAAAAATCGATCATCTAGATAGTTTAATAATAGCAAAATTGGTAATTGATTCCCGTAATCCTTATAGGATCGACACTTTACTTATTTTTATATTACTTGTTGACTTGGTATACTTATCAATAGTTTTTCAACCAACAAACGCAAACATAAATGCAAGTATTTCCTATATTTAGTGAAACTCAGGTTTAGGTGCCAAACCATGATGTCATCTTTTCGAATTTTTGATTTCCCAATTCCCCTTTTATTTTTAATTTCTCTGTCAATCTTCATTTTTTTTAATTTATGAAACTATGCTACTTTTACTGTTCCTAGGTCGGCTGACAGCATATCGCCCGTGTCAGGGGCGACACATGTCATCGACGCGACACGTAACATTTAATATTTAAAATATTTTTAATAATATTTACAACTGTAATTATCAGACCTATCTCAGACCGATGGGTCAACCTAAGAATTAACGACCCAAAGTCTAACCCGACTCTTGACCAACCCAATCGGGTCTTGACTGACCTAGGGACCCGACTTCTTTTTTTTTTTTTTGAAAAAATTGATGTTTTTAAAAAAAATTTTAACTTAAACATGGGATCCAGCTTGACTAATAGTCAAAGCAACCACTATCCATATATCACACCAACATCACATATTTATAGAGGCTAAGTGAAAGTGTGAAACTCCTAAGTCCCATATCATCCAAAGCAAAGCTCTATCTCATTTTTGCCTCCATAAATATGTGATGTTACTGTGATATGTGGATAGTGGTTGCTTTGATTATTAGTCAACTTGAACCCCATGTTTAAGTTTAAAAATTTTTTAAAAAAATCAAAGTTTTCAAAAAAAAAAATAGAAATTGGATTGTTAGGTCAATCAAGACCTGGCCGGGTTGGTCAAGAGTCGGGTTCGGGTTAGACTTTGGTTTTTCTCTTCTTTTTTCTTTGGTTTGTCTTCCAAATCAACCCAGAATTTCATTTTAATCTATTTGAAGATTCAATCTATCATTTTAGACCAGAATCATGAAAGAAAATAAATCAAAAACAAGTTTTAAAATTGACAAACTCACTTTCACGATAAAATGCTCTATTTTTTAGTTTCTTCCTTCTCCTTTCAGTCGGTTGGAAAACTAGCTAAAACTTCACCTTTTTTTCTCACAAGAATTGCTCCTTAACTTCTTAGAAACTTTTTAACTTAAAAGGTTGAGTTCTCTTGTTAGTTTTCTCTCAAAATTTCCTTTGTTTTTATACTTAAAAACAAAGCAAAATTTTCTCACCCTCTTTCTCGATTGTGAGTGTGCAAGAAAAGGAAAGGAAAATGATGCTATTTATAGCCAAAATGGAGCTAAGGGACTAGCTATCAGATGCTCAAATATTAAATATTTCAACCACTTATGTTGATTTCCACAAGATAAAGTTTTTATAATTAAAATTGGGAAGAAAAAAAATGGAGATTCAACATGCCTGGCTCAAATATTAAATATTTCAACCACTTATTTTGATTTTCAAAGGAGAAAGTCTTTATAATTAAAAGTGAGAAGACAAAAATGGAGATTCAACGTGCCTAGTGATTCTTTGTGTATTAGTTAATGGTAGTGGCTTCATGTGTCAAATACCAGGTGGCAAAAAGGTTGGGATAAGATTAAAATAGGTATCTTCTTAAATTTCTAAATTTTCAAATAGGTCCCTATAGAAATGGGTGATATTTCTAATTTTTCAAAAATTGTTTCTAACATTTTCTTCTTTCAATATGATCCTTCAAAATATTAAATTATCTAATAGGAATATTATTTTTTATTCCCCGATTATTTTCTCTTTCAATTCCTAATTCTTTAGAAATTTTTTAATAAAATTTTCTTAAGCCTAATTTATTAAATATTAAGGAGACATTTATTTATTTATTTATTTTTGGGATGTTACAACTTGCACCTCCATGAACTCACTGAGACATAGCCCAATGGTACCCAGATTGCATTGAGTAAACAAATGATTTTTCAAAAGGCCAAACAAGTCTATCCTGAATTCTTTGTTGAGTGAAAGACATATCCAGCGTTGCATCAGCATCTACACTAAGGAATAAATCACCAATTTTGTTTGAATCCCATGTTCTATTATGTTGTAGAATTAATTCATGAACATAGTGAACTTCTGAATTAGATAATCTGGGAGTGAGGATTTTTGAGCGATTAGTAGTAAGAAGCTAACGATCCTTCCAAATTCGAATTTGCTCTCCATCTCCTACCTTCCAGACTGCTCCATTTTCAACAATCCTTCGTGCCATAATCAAACTCCTCCAAATATAACTACAATTATGACCCACCTTAGCATATAGAAAAGAAGTTCTATGATAATACCTTCCCTTAAGCACTCTAGAAACCAAGGAATAGCCATGAAGTATGAGACGCCAATCTTGTTTGGCTAGAAGAGCTTCATTGAACATTCTCATATTTCTAAACCCCTGCCCCCTTGAGATTTAGACCGACAGAGCACTCTCCATGCCACCCAATTCACTTTCTTACTATTTTCATCCTCACCCCACCAATATCTGCATATAAGAGACTCAATGTCATCACAAACAGAAAGAGGCAAAGCAAAACAACTCATTGTATAGGTCAGAATGGCCTGCGCTGTGGATTTGATAAGTACTTCCCTTGCCCCCAGAGAAAGCATTGTGGCTTTCCAACTGCTAAATTTCTTTCGCAAATGATCAAGTAAACCTAAGAAAATATATCTCTTAGATCTCCCAAGCATAGCAGGAAGACCTAGATAATTAGAAGAAATTTCAACTGTCTTTACACACATTCGTTCTTGGATCAAAGTCTATCTACTAAAAGACATACTAGTTATTTTTAGGCTAAAATATACTTTACTCCCTAAACTTTGCTCTATATGCAAAAAACTCCCTAAACTTTCAAACTCAACAAAAAACCCCATCAAATATTATTTTGTGCCAAAAATTCCTTACAGTTAGTTGACCGTTAACTAATGCCATGTTATCAGTATATTAGATACCTCAAATGCCACGTCAAATATTTTTTACACCTCAAATATTGATAGTGACGATTTGACAGCACTGACATGACAAGTGAACTGTAAAAAATATCTAACGTGACATTTGAGGTGTCTAGTATACAGATGATGTGGCATTTAGTTAACAGCCAACTAATTATAGAGAGTTTTTTATATAAAAAAAAATTAAAAAAAATTTTTTATTGAGTTTAAAATTTTAAAAAAAAAATTTTACATATAAAATAAAATTTAGAAAGTAAAATGTATTTTAACCTTATCTTTAACTTCTAAATGTATGGGCATTTCACTTTACTTTTATTGATTAGGAATTAACCACATTAAATATATATTTTTCTTTGAAGTTTTACTTTTACCTTTCAAAAGCAAAGAAAAAGATATATGAGGATGATGCAAAGTGTGCTAAGATTTTTCCAGAAATCCCGATGGGAAGGCCAGCCTCTACTATCGAAATCCCTGACAGACGGCGCCGTTCAGACCAAGGAAACGGCCGCTACACCCCTGATTCTGATGTTTCCGACGACTACCGTACCCGTCGTAGCCCTAGCTATGAATCATACGGTCGCTATGTTGACCGCGATCGTCACCGCCATCGATCAGAATCACCCGAGTTCGGAAACCCAAGACAAAAGCATGAAACTTTGAACGGTGATGCTTTGCCAAAGAAATTTGGTAGTGGAGATGGCGGCCGAAACGGCGCGTATCACGATAGAAATCGCGGGAATTGTGGGCGCTCGGATTCTGAATCGGATGAGGACTTGAAGGGTTTGAGCTATGAGGAATACAGGAGGCTTAAGAGGCAGAAGATGAGGAAGATGTTGAAACGTTGTATTTGGAATGTTACGCCGAGCCCTCCAAGATATGAGAACGATAATTTGGAGGAGAAAGCGGAAGAAATATCTGAGAAAATTGGAGATGATGATTCAGGCAAGAGTTATTTTGGGGATAAGGAGACTAAACCGAAACGGGAATCTAGATCTGCGTCTGAGAAATCTGGGGATAGGGAATCGGTGAGTTCTTCCGAGTCCGAGTCTGATTCTGAATCGGATGTTTCACGTTCGAGGAAGAAGAGGAGAAGGAGTTCCGGTTCTAAGCGTAGGAGTAGGAAGACGTATAGCGATATTGAATCTGAGGAAAGTGAGAGTGAATCTGAAGGCGATCGTAAACGGAGAAACAAATCCTTTAAGAATCGGAAGACGAGTGGTAACCGGAAAAGGAGCGGGAGGAAGAGAAGGTACAGTGATTCGGACGGGAGCGAAGAGAGTGTGAGCGAAGACTCTGATGCTAGTGGATCCACAGATGATCGTGTGAGGTCAAGGAAGAAGCAGAAGCGATCTTCAGGGTCTCGGTCAAAAGGGAGCATGAGAAAGAGACGGTCTCATGCGAAAAGTGTTAATTCTGATTCCGAAAAGAGTGCAGGTGCTGTCGATGATGCAAGGAGTAAGGCAGACGATATGAAGAAGGCAGAAATTAATGCTGAGGCGCTGAAGCTGAAAGAATTGTTTGAGTCGCAGAAGAAACTCGCTTTGGATGAGGAACCCACGATTGGACCAGCTCCCCTGCCGAGAGCTGAGGGTCATATTAGTTATGGTGGGGCGCTTAGGCCTGGTGAGGGGGACGCAATCGCACAGTATGTCCAGCAAGGGAAGCGTATCCCTCGTAGAGGTGAAGTAGGTCTTTCTGCGGAGGAAATTCAGAAGTTTGAAAGCCTTGGATATGTGATGAGTGGGAGTAGGCATCAAAGGATGAATGCCATTCGTATAAGGAAAGAAAACCAGGTTTACAGTGCGGAGGACAAGCGTGCTTTGGCTATGTTTAACTATGAAGAAAAGGCGAAGAGGGAACATAAGGTTATGGCTGATCTGCAGCGGCTTGTGCAGCGCCATATTGGGCAGGATGTTGGTCCGACTCATGATCCTTTTGCTGCAAAAGGCTTGGATGGTGCTGACGCCTAATTCCACGTATGTTCAACTTTTCAAAACCTTTTCTTTGAAGTTACCAAGTGCACTTTATTCAGCTGACAATAGGTTAGAAGTTAAACTTCATTGTGGAATATGTAGTCATGGAGCAGGGAGTAAGTATCAATTTGCTGGTCTGGGATGACTATAATATTGGTAGATTTACCATTTGTTGTAAAAGCACACGGGTTATACAAGAATCAGGTGTTTCTGCTGCAAATGGTTTTGAGCGAGTCTAACTAAGCAACGACAGAAAACTGACCAATGTTGTGCACTTTCCAGCTGAACAAAACTGGCTCCTGACGATTTATTAAAATGGGAGGTTTCTACAATATATATAGATATATTGATTTCTAAATACTTAAAATTAAGCCAAACGCCTACTTGCTTTTTGCTTGTTGCTGTTGAATTTTGCGTGTCCTGATAGTTTAATTGTAACGTCTGACTTAATTAACAATTTTTTTATTCCAAATTTATCCTCAATTAAGGGTGGTTACCTGATTAGGGTGTCCTTTTAATGTTTTCCTTAATGAACCTTTTTCTATAATTTTGACTTATATTAAGATTGTAGCATTTCTCTTTTAAAATTTCTCTTATGAGGAATTTTATTTTTCTACTTATAACTTTTCTTCTTAAATTCTTTCATAGGTTTCACAGCTTGTACTTTATTTGATTTTCTTTATATAGTATTATTTCTCTGAATCTTTTTTTACTATAACCATGACCCTCTTTATCAATTTATTATTTTCTTGGCCAATTCTTTAATTAAGCCTATTTAGTTTACTATGAATAATTAATTCTCTTGTGAATATTAACAAGCTTGGGCCACAGATTAGAAACTGTTATCATGCTGTATAGGGGTCAGTCAGTCGACTGTTATGTTTTAGCTTGGAATAAGATATTTGGAATAGGTTATTTGATCTGTTTGATGAGAATTGAGTTTGCTTAGATGACCTTTGTGCTCTTCTTGTGACTAATTTTATCGGCTTTGGTTATAAGAAGAAGAACAAAATTTTGTAGAAAGCAACTATGTTCACAATTGTGTGGTGTATTTGAATGAAAAGAAATGCCAGCGTTTGTAATGATCGGTCTTTCCCTCGTTATGTTGCTTTTCTTTGGGTTTCAGTCAATGAAATGTTTAAGTGGGTGCCTTTTGTTGATGTTTATAGGGATTGGAGAGCTTTGTTGTAGCCTTGTTTAGGGACTTTGAGGGGAGGTTTTTTGCTTCAACTGTCTTTTCTTTGAAAGATCTCTTATCCTCCCTTTATCTTTTTAGTCTTTCTTTTTCTTTTGTATCTCTCTCTTGTCAGTAATATGCAGGTTGCACTTAAGCAATAACAAATGAATATTATAATGCAGTAGATTCCGTCACATATAGGTTTTTGTCTGATTTTCCTCGTCCAGGCTGGCCTTTTTACAAGACAACAACTCATACTCTCCTACTACATAAGTTACATGCTACATGTAGGCTGCAAGATTTACCATTGGTTTATAAATCATACATATTTTACAAAAATTCCCTAAAATAACTTAAATTTGGATCATTAAGAACTCATCAAGTCTTTATGCACTTCTCTTGAGTTCTGTCCTGAAATGGTCAGTTTCCAAAAGACAAATGAGATATAATTATCTGAGTAGCTAGTATATTTAAGAAAAACATTCATATATGCCATTTCAGTTATAAAAGCTCTACTTTCTGAAAAATAACTTGAACATGAATATGAACCATTATGCAAATCATTCCAATTTCTTTAGCTTCAATTCTCTACTGTGGAATTTGAAGCTACTTATGTTCTCTACTGTGGTACCTAAGTGCACTTATTTGAGTTTCTGTCCTCTATTGTGGGACTAGAGTGTGATTTTGATTCTCTACTGTGGAATCAAGCATTAATCTACCGTTCTCTACTTTGGAACAGAGCTTCATCTGCTGCATAAGTTCACATATCCATGTGATCATAAAAACATCTGAAATAATCATTCAAACATTGCTTTTATGAAGAAAACTGGCTACCTCTTCTGCTGAATTCGAGCTTTTAGTTGGAAACCGTATATTTCAGGTTATTTTCCCCTTTTTAGACCCCTTTTTTGTTCCTGTTATTCCGTGTTCTTCTTCTGTGAAAACATTCTGATAGTTTAGAGCTTGAAATAAAAATCAGTTTTAATATGAGTTCTATGTTCCCTTACTTGGTGCTCTTCCTAGTTAGTGCTGAGTCCCGACTTGAAATTGAATTCCTAGCCTACTGAACTCTACTTACGTCTGCTGTCCTGTCTTTAGTCTCTCTCTTTCTGATCTTGCTTTCTCTCTCTTATTTTCCCTATTTATATTCATGAGTTAGCCGTCCCTTAATTAATTACCATACCCCTGATGGAAATGTCAGCCTACCCAGCTCCTATTGAGGGTAAAATTGGCATTTGATCATGTTTTAGCTGAGCTGCTTGCTGTATTATGCCATTCTGCAGTCAAGCAGTCGATTGCCTTCTCTCTAGTACGTTTGTTTCTTAATTTCTGGGGTTTGGCAGTTGGCTGCAGTCCTCTAGCAGCCAACTGGTTCTATTCCACCTTAGTTTCATTTTTCTTTTCAAATTTATCCTTTACATGTCTTCCCATATTTTCCTTTTAAGTCACCTATTTTTAGTTTGCTAGTTTTATTTGGGTTGTTACATTAATCATGGATAATCAGATGCTTTTTGGATCACAATTGAACTTGGTTCGCCATATAACTTCCAGTATATTCCTAATTTGTCTGGCTGAGAATAAGCTAAAAGAAGGCAAGGTTATTATAGCAGTATGGCGAGTTCAATTGTGAACCGAGTAATCCAGCTAAAAGAAGGGCAAGTAAAAAGCACAGAATCAGCTAAAAGAAGGTTGTGATTCTTTTAATTGTAAGAAGAATCATCTTCAATTTCACCAGTGTGTTAAGGTACTTAAGGGAATGACCAACAATTTTTACTTGTTTTGCAATGTATCAACCAAGTAGTCGAGTGGAAAGTATGTGGATGTGGAAGCCAGTCATGCAACGAGACTGAAATATTCGTCAAGTTTCGGGACAAGATGCGCCCTTTTCATACAAATTATTCAAACAAGTTGGGAGGATATATGTAAATGGAATTTGACGCCCTAAAGTCCAAAAGCGGTGGTTCCATTGAAAATGTTAACCAAAGTTTTCAGAAGTAACACGTAATGGCTCGAAGCTGATCGAACTACTGTCACGATTTGGTAGATCTTACGGAGTGCCTCGTTGTACTCACTGCCAAACATGAATTTTCTGTATGAAGTTTGTCTTGGTTAGACTAGGAGATATTTTAAAATAAACAAATCATGCATATGAAAATAGTGAAAGCTTACTTAAAGTTTACTGCAATTTCTTCTCATGAGTATATTTAGTGACAGAAAATAAAGGAAGGCAAGATATCGAAGACACACTTGCACCTGAAATTTCGGAGACAACATTAGTGAAAATGTGAAATACCTTATGATTTTGATACTGTTTAAAGTGAAAGTGCAGAACAGACAGCAGTACAGAGCACCGCACTGGACAAGCAATTATGAAATAAATCGCATTCAGTTCATCCCGTGACTCTCTTTATCATTTTCCATTACCTTTTCTTTTAGGCTAAATTCTCATGGACTTCATTGACCTCAATTATATTACAGTGGGGCACCCTTAAAATGATGATTACTTAAGGTCGAAAAGAATATATTTGATGATGTTGTTTACATCGGGCAGTTACTTGATTTGAACCGTCTAAAGATAACTAGTGAAAAGGTTATTTTTCCTTTCCCTTTTTCAAGAACCTCTCTGCTTCTTCCAGTCAATTCCCTATTTTCTTTGCTCTTCAAAATTGGAGGTCTCTTGGGCCTAAAATCAAATGCAGAAAAGCTTGGATATGACCAAACTGAGCAAATGAGAATGAATCATATGGGGGACCACAAAGTCTGAATTGTGATGAACGTATTTCGTGAAACTTGGATGCCTAAAAATAAATCCCCAAATGAGACCTTTTTGTTAAATGTGATGTTAATTGCTGACAACTGCCTTGGCTGAAATGGGTTTCATCACATGGACATGGGAAGGGCTTGATTGGCATTTGGCAATCCTCATTGTTGATTGATAAATGAAGCATAAAGCCTAAAGGAGCGACCAAAGATCTTGGTTTCCACTTCTAATCTTAGTTTTCACTTTCATCCAATAGTACGCTTCCTATTGCTGGTCTTTAGCTAGACAAAATATCATAAAGTTAGCTCCTTGTTTATGCTTTAGAGTTTACATTTTCTATTCCCCCAAATAACATTTCACAGAAGTACTTAAAAATTAACCTGCATTTCCAAGCAATGTTTTGTCTCATTGACTTTTCCATTTACTGTAATCATTCCACTCATAACGATAAATTCTTTATGTCTCGGACGTCACAGAGAGATATTATCCATTTTTTAAAAAGATTTTATTGAATGAGCTTTAAAGATTCCCAAGTGCTGTTAACAGTGGATGGGCACACTTGACATTGCTGAATGGTATCGTGAGGCCAATTATTAAAGGATGGAATTTTATTAGGCAACCTGATAGGTATATTTAGATCTTTCACATTCAGCATTCTGACCCAATTTTGATGAGTCCTGACCATTCATTACAACGAGCGGTCGATTTCTGATCCTGTGATTCCTCTTCTTCCTCCTTTTATTTGTGCAAATGGAATGCTACTTTGCATTTGTTCCTCCTACAAGTTATGTAAAACAACAGTACTCTTTGGATATATTTAAATATATATGAAATTTTATTCTTATCTTTTGGTTGGGACCATTCCTAACTGTCACGACTTCTGCTTCATGGCCTGCCATGTAAATTGTGTTTCACACTCCATCTGCCTGGGTGCAGATTCATTTGCCCGTCATACAAAATGATTAAATTTCGGTCTATCCAGAATGTGCACATGAATCATGATTAGACTTTTCTTGCCTCTATTGACTCCACAATCCAATCTCATTCCACTTTCTTATCTGATTTTCTTTTCTGCAGAACCCAAAATAAGGTTAGAACTTAATTTAACTACAAGATCCTGTACTTGAATTTCACATAAAAAAATAAAATTTTTAATTGTATGAGCTAATTTAACGTTAAATTTTCTCATAAATTGCTTCCTAAATTTGGATCCATTGTAATGGAATGGGGTCCTCTGCTCTTTAAGAAGAGCAAAGTACTCTTTATGATTTAGACTATCAGATGAACTGCTTCGACAATCCAAATCTTTTTAAATAATATTTATTTATTTTATAGTTACAATATATATATATATATTCTAAATAAATTTTAAAAGATACATTTCTTTGTAATTTTTATACTTTAAAAGATATTAATATTTTAAAATTTATTAATAAATATTGTTTGAAAAAATCTAAATCGTTGAATCAAATCATCTGACATCTAAATTTTGAAAAGTAGAGGCCCCTGTTTCCATTGGAATTAGTACTATAATTACAAAATCTCATTGTGCAATTATAATTGTTCAATTTGGGTTGAATAGCCATAATTAAAGTAAGGTATGGTCGCATCTGGTTTGCTTTTTTTTTTTTTAAAAAAAAAATATTCTTTCAATCTTAACCGTGCCATTAAAAATGAATGACCACAAGGATTGCACACCTACAGTTATAGCACCAAGAATCCGGATAACCCCAACCTGCTTCCCTTGGCTCATTGGGAAGCCCCATTTACTAAGTACTTTCTGAAACAACAGTGACATGAAGTACCCACAAATTCAAAATGCCAGCGAAACCTTTTCTCACTAGTTTGATAATTGATACAATGAAGAAACAAGGCTGAACAGTACAAGAATGGCATCAAGCAGATGGTCCACCCTTAATGTGATTGTCCCAAGTGGTGGGGCATCTAATCCTTCGTTGGATAAAGAAAGATGATCCATCATTTCGTCATATTAATTATTGAATATGATGGTCAATTGGCCTGCATTTTGCCGCTGCAGCTTTCTCCTACTCTCATCAATTTTGGTTTCAAACTAGACGATTTAATGCACCGAAAATGGGCCCAAGACGAAGTTGCTATGCTTGGATTAAGGTAATTATTAGTTAAATGAGTTGATTTCTAACTGAAGCAACCATAATCAATTTAGATTCTGGGGTTAGATTAAATTTCATTAGTCTGTTAAAAAATTTATCTTTTAAACCTTCTTCTCACTGGCTAGAAGGTTAACATTTTTGTAAGTTTGATATGTAATATAAACTCAGGTTTGGTTATGTTGACTTAAGTTTGGCAGAGGCCGTACATGGATAACCTACAATGTTTCGTAGACTCAGGAGAATGTATACTTTTTATTCTTAATTAATGTTTTGATTAATTAAAAAGGGGCCGACTTGATTAATCCCATACTACGTTCCTCTGTTTCACTCGGTTACGCAAAATAGGAAGTTATACATATTATATAGATTCCCGATCTCCTCTTTTTCAGGAAATAAGATAACTACATAAATTCATTCTGACATAAATTTGGAGTATTCGGTTAATTAATTTTACTTTTGAATTATGTTCTTACTCTTACAGTTATGTAGAAGTGACATGATTTGCAATTTCAAAAGTGGTGTTTCAAGATTCGAGTAACAAAAAGACAGAGAAAAAAGGGTATAAAATAGTAGCAAATACCCAGTTGCCACTTATGTGCTTAAGGCTTAAAGTGGCTCCTTTCCTTTCCTTTCCTTTCACAGCCTCTTACTTGGTATTCCCTCCAACTTTTTATTCACTCACAGACTCGCTCTGTTTATTACTTGGACTTTGCCTCCCCACACTGCGCAATTGACAGGTAGACCAAATCTACCTCTCTCTCTCTCTCTCTCTCTCTCTCTCCCTCTACTCTTCCATATCCCCCTCTCAAGAACAAACAGAAACCCAAAAAAGAAGACCGATGCAGCTGATCTTCAAGCGTTTTAGCTATGGCTGCATGAGGTCACCTCGAATCAGCTGAGGTAAAATTAACTCCTTTCTGTTCTTATTTTCTTGTTCTCCTTTTTGAAGGTTCAGAAATTCAGAATCTCGTTGTTGCTCTGCAAAACCATAGAGAAATTAGTTTTGGGTTTATACTGTTTCCTGGTGGTGTTGCCATGAGGGAGTTCCCTTCTTGTTTTGGCGAAAATGGTGTTCAGGTTGCTGATTCATCCTCATCAAGCACCACGAGAGCAGCTCAGAATGTGGTGACTTGCGTCTATCAGTGTAAATTACGGGGTCGTGCTTGCTTAATCACAGTCTCGTGGACCAAAAATCTGATGGGTCAAGGCTTGAGCGTGGGAATAGATGACTTGGGCAACCAATGCCTCTGTAAGGTTGATATAAAGCCATGGCTGTTCTCAAAGAGAAAAGGGTCCAAGAATCTGGAGGTGGATTCTTGTAAAATCGACATATTCTGGGACCTAAGCTGTGCTAAGTTCGGTTCTGGGCCAGAGCCACTGGAGGGGTTTTACGTAGCAGTTGCGTTCAACCATGAGACGGTGCTACTGCTTGGGGATCTGAAGAAGGAAGCACACAAGAAGATGGAGAGTGACTATGCTCAAAATTACGCCGTTTTCATTGCCAAGAGAGAGCACATTTTTGGGAAGAAGTTTTACGGGGCAAAGGCTCAGTTTCGCGATAAGGGGCAAGTGCACGATGTGGCAATAGAGTGTGACACAGTGGGGCTTAAGGATCCATGTCTTGTAATTCGAATTGATAGCAAGACGGTGATACAGGTGGAGAGACTGAAGTGGAAGTTCAGGGGAAACCATACCATATTGGTGGATGGTGTCCCTGTGGAAGTGTTCTGGGATGTACATAATTGGCTCTTTGGGAATGCTATGGGCAATGCAGTTTTCATGTTTCAGAGTTGTGTTTCAGCTGAGAAGCTCTGGGCTGGCCATTCTGTCTCAGATCCTTCAGTGTTGAAATGGGCTTATTCGCAGCAGTTTAGGGATTCCCAGTTGCAAGGTCTTGGATTCTCTCTCATTTTGTACGCTTGGAAGAATGAGTAGTTAAGAGAGACACACAAAGAAAGAGGTGTTATATTTTCGTTTGAGTGTTATAACTGATTTTGCCACCCACAGATTTCAAATGTGATGTGATCAAATATTCAGATTACATAATGATACTTCTTTACTCGTCTCTTTCTTTACATTCCTCTATCAATTGCATGCATGACTGGCTTTTATTTGCTTTCTAAAATGATTAGTACTATACTTATTTTTCATGTCTAAATACCACAATCTGCTTAAGCATGAGTTTTATACAGAAGCCAGAATATGTTAATGACTCCTATTTTACATTTGTATGCGATGTTGATTATAAGCTCCAGCAAGAGAAACCATTCCAGAAATTCCTAGTCTCTTGATCTGCTGCTGTTAGCAGTTGCTTACTGATTATTTCAGTCTTATTGATATTCCCAAGGCTTCAACTGTCATCAATATTTGGAAAATTTTTATCTGTTCATAGTTCACCGAAGTGAATGCACTAAAGAGATTCTGTTCAATTAGCGTTTTGCAAAGTCTGGTCTGGTATTGAATAAGATCAATAAGCATGCTTTTAGCTCTTGATCAGAAAATGGGTATCATTTAGAATAGATCTCGAGGAATAACTCAACTTTTCTACCAAGGAAAGGCTTTCACTGCTACAGGGAAGAAAAAAAGTAGCTTGGATTTGGAAGTAGATTTATCTTACACTCTAACGTGGGACTGAACAAGTCATTACTCATGAAGGCGTGTAGCCTATGCATTTAGCAATTATAAGCTTCTTAATGAATATAGTTGGGAGGTTCTTAACCCTGTGGGCTCTATATTAGTATGAAAGTCAGCTACGCAACATTTTCCAAATCAATTAATGACATCTTCAGAAAATTTATTACAGAATATGGAAATAGAAGTCCAGAGCATATGACTGAATTTCAGATTTTAATTTGATCAGAGGATTCTCATTTAAAGTTTGACCAAATCATTTAACACGATCACTTTTATGTAAAGCATAGACCACACGTCCAAAATCCTAGTGCACAAACCAATGAACAATTCTCGGTGCTAATTTAACTAAGCAAATATTGAAGCAAGGCTGTTAGCTGTACATTTCCGCCCTAACCCTGTGAAGCCAAGGTCAAGCAGACAGAGAGAAAAATTGTTTGCCAAGAAATGTTTCTTCATCCTACAACTTCCAGACTAATTTTCATTGAATACACAATAAGGCAGAGACAACAAGAAGGGAAAAGATAAGCGCAGCTCAGAAATGAGGAATAATCACTGCTACTTTTTACGTCCAAATGTATCTTCAACACCATTTGTAACTCTTTCTCTGCGCTCAGCAATCATCTCTGAATACGCCTGACAAAGAATAAATATTGCATAGTTAGGATATATTGTTTTGTTTTGCTCACTGATCCTACGCATATCATGGGTAATTTATAGTAAAGTAATTGATATAGTTCTCCCTAATTTTGAGGAACCAAAGACAAGGTTACCTCAATAAACCAACTAAATGCAATTTCTCTTAAATTTGTATTAATGCTTCATTCCTATGCATCTTAGAGGCCAGTGAAAAGAACCTTGGAATGCATGTGATGTGAAAGCAAGCATATTAAATGTTTCGAGTTACAGACATGTTATGTTACACATTTTCCATCCCCAAAACAACGTTTTTGACTCTAGAAACAGCCATTGTACTCATGAATACATTCAATGTCATCTGAAGAACCTATTGGATGTTCATAAGGCAGAGGGAATTGAAGAGAGATCATTTACTGAACTAACTAACTTCGCACATTCAAAAAAACATGTTTCTATTAAAGAAAAAACTACCTTTTGGACATAAAGAAAACGAGAAACCCTTTCTCGTCTTTTCCCTCCCCACCCCCCCCCCCCCCTCCCCCCGGCCCTCCTCTTTCATGTAGGGCATGGAGCTTAAATAGTACGTTCAGATGTGTTCCAGATAAGCTCAGAAAGAAAGAACAAGTAACATAAATTGTAGTTAATGCCAGACCTTGGGATAAGAATACAAAAATATGTACCACCATGCGCATATGAGAAAAGAGACGACTGAAGTGACAACCACAGATCGCAAAATAAGCCAGCTAGCGGCAATTATTGAGATCCCTGTAAGGGTTATTGTCCAGGGCTGACACCTAAACAAAAATAAGAAATCCAAAGTCAAAATAACTACGCAAGTTCAAACCACAACCAAAGTGCAGGTAGAATCGAATGGCTAGAGAAAGCTTTGCAGAGGGACTTCATCTTGTGCATTAAATGTTGTCTCTAAACAATCAAACCTCATTATTAAAACAGCAATTTTTTTTTCTAATATTCACGGAGACAAGTTTCTGGTGTTAGAAAAACCATGTTGTGGGTTTTATTTTATGTAATTCAAAATGGAGGAAAATTTACCACTGAAGGGTGAATTAAAAGAGGGCGGCGAAATTAGGTAGTAGCAAAAATAATTAGGGAATGATGAGAGGCAGAGATAAGAAAGAAGAGAGGAGGAAGACTCACCATGATGGTTTTGTGTCCCAGACAGAGTCGTACTCGAGGGAGAGTTGATTGAGATAGTCCTCCATATCCTCGACCACGCCATTTTCGTCGGAGAACACAGACTCTTTGGGGTCATTCGAATTGACACCAAATGCTATGGTTTTTTTGGGGACTGTTGTGGAATTGAGAGTGGAAGCGATAATGGGATAGGAGAGATGAAATTGAGATGGGAGTTGATGGCGGAAGCCCAGGAGAGGAAGCGACAAAGGAGCAAGTGTCCTCATTTTCCGCTAAATAATTCTCGCTACTCAGAATTCAGCCCTTCATATCAATTTCAGGAGAGAGCAAATCCCCGAATCTGTACTATTGGCTATTGCCCTGGCGTATTCCAAGTTTATCACTTACGGTTTTACTTCATTCAAATGGAAGCGGTAAGGTTATCCTAGGGCAATGTCTGTTTGTTTATCCCTCTTTTCCAAATTTCCCGGGGACATTCGGGCCAAAAGTTTTACATCAAAGATATTAATTTCTGCTTAGATTATTAGGTGTCAAAATGTATCTGTCTCAACCTATCCTAATCCTTTAAACATGAATGAGGTTAATGGTTTAATAGCTAATTTTTTTAAAAAAATTTTGGTCCCATTTACCAAAGTCTTTTAGGATCTGGAAAGACTTGGGTGAATTAGTTCCATTAAGCTTCTTTTTATTTATTTATCTTTTTAAAGTTTAGTTTACTTTTTTAAAAATTAATCTAATTTTTTAAAATTTTAATATTTAGTCTCTATTATTCAAAATAACTAGATAGATCCTGACTAAGAGAGCTCAAAGTCACATAAATATAAGAACAATTATAAATAGATAAGTTCTTGACATCAAATTGTCAAGAGGTCTTAACGCTTCAAAGATATTACTGCAAAACTATGCTCGGACCATAATAAGTCCATCTCTAAGGGCACAACAAGAGGTCCATGCCTCTTGTTCTAGTATTTTTTTTTTGCGCCAAGGCCATTCTACCAAACATAATATCAATATTTATTTGTCAATAACTATCCTTTGAACAAATGTGAATTTGAGATCTCTCAGTTGAGATCTTACCTTCTATTGATATGTACACTGGTGCGTATAATTTATAGCACATAAAATATTCCAGCAAGTATACTGGGTCGCAACAAGTAATAAAGTGATAAGTAGAGTATCGTCCCACAGAGATTGAGGTATCAAATAAAATTCAATTAGGCTAAGTGAAATGCTATTAAGACTTATGAAGGAAATTTCAGAAATTACACAAAAAAAGGGGGTGATGATTGAAACAACGCAATATAAATAACTTAAATTTAAATAACTAAACAGAAAATAAAACAGACAAAAGATATGTAATTGGTCACAAATTTCATGGAATTGTACATCATCATCCTTTCCTTTGAATATTCTTGGCTAATTCTATTATGTAATCTTCAATCTAAAATTCTTAGAAAGTCTTCTAAGACTGAATTATATTAAAATTATAGTTAGGAAGATCTTCACTAATGTATAACTCAAATATAATCCGATCAAGTCCTAATCACATCAATGCCCCGCAATCGCATATGACATGTTATCTCTTGTCCTACTCGTTACAAATACATAGCAATCGCATGCATGTATAAATAACAAGCTTCATAGAACAATAAATAAAATAGAACTTTGGCCAAGAAAATACTCATTGGTCTAAATGAATTAAAGTACAATTTCCATTTCATCAAATGACCGACTACACGAGAAAATGAGATTGATTTCGTTGGTCTAATCCGATTAATTCATAGACAAATTAATCTTTGAATCATTGAAGAACAATTCAATTAAATTACAATCCATTCAATGTTGCCCAATTTTCTAAAATATGATTGAATCCAAAAACTTTGGAATTACAATCTAACTTAACCAAAAATAATTGACTAAAATCTTAGATCAACCATTCAATTAAGTCATGAAGCTCAAGAAAATTATTCAAGCCACATAAATAAAACTATCTATATCTAGATAATCTAATTTATGGTGGAAATCACAAGGTCAAGCTCAATATCTAGCTAACTCTAGCATAGACATAAAAATCCCAAACTCATTGAAGGTTCATCAAACATTCAAGAGGAAGAATAATCGGTAAAATCCATTCCATTAAACGAAAATGCATTAAAACTGAATATGTTCAACAATAAAGCTTCATAAAACCGAACTACATCAATCCTTAAACTCAGAAATTACAAGGAAGAGAAGAAGAACATGACAGAAAATAGAAAATACAGCAGAAATCTAAGAAACTATGAAGGAAAATAGAAGAAAAGGAAAGAAAATGGGAGAAGGAGAGCCATTCCCAAGTGGGAAGGCTTCCTTTCCCTCTAACCAAGCTAGAGAGTTGCCTCTATGTTGCTCCCAACCACTGCTGCCCAAGGAAGGCAGAAAAATGGTGCTAGGACTTCACATCAGAAAAATGACTTAGCCTCCTTAATAAATTTCGATTTTTGCAAATATAAAACTGATCTAACACATGCCTAAAGGGATATTCTGCCCTAGATGCCTCCTTGGATGCCTCTTCCATGATATGGCAGCACTTTGACAGCAAAACAGCAGCAAAATTAATATTTCTGCAGCAGCAGAAAAGTATGGCAGCAGCAGAATGGTATGGCAGCAGCAGCAAAATTAATATTTCTGCAGCAGAAAGTGACAAACAGCAGCAGAACAGCAGCAGAATATCATGGCAAAATTAATATTTCAGCCATGCTTTTCTTGACCTACGAAAATTAATATTTCTGCCCAAAAATTCTGACTACATGGCATTGAATAAGAGTTCAAGTGGGCCCCACATCCAGCATATCCTAGTAAGCATCTACATCACCCAAAAAGTGCCACATTAGCATCCAAATCATCATCTTTGTCCATGTCAACACTTTTCTCTCCAAAATTAAAATTTGTAGGAATTAAATTGAGCATTTTACAATTCAAGTTCTAAAAATATAAAAATTGAGACACATTCAATCCAAAAATAGTTTATACCCAATAAATTCTAAAACATAATAAAATTAGAGAATTGACAAGATTAAAGATGCAAAAAGGACTAAAATAGGGACTAAAATAAATGGAAAAAGTATGTTATCATACACAAATTCTTATTCTCATAACTACACCTCGAGAATTGGATCTTTTAAGAGAGCTCTCTAATACACAGGGTCCTCTCTCATGAGAGGCAAGTGTAGAGCATACTCACATTTCTGTGTGGAGAATGATTATAAGCATGATAGTAAACATATTTCAGAAAGAGAGAGATTTAGAAAGAGAACATGATGGAAAACACACGAAGGATTTTATTTAGTAGTGGAACTTGTTCTGCCGATTATAAGGTTAGAAGCCTCTATTTATAACTGAGGCTAGACACAAACAAACAAAACAAATACTATTGAACAATAGTAAACTGGTACATCTACTTTAATTCTGGACCGCACATTTGTATAGAAACTTTAATAAAGCTACTTTTACGTTGGCCTAATCTACACCGCACACATAGTTACACATGGGTTAAATCCACACTGTCTACTTGTCTTTTGGTGACATCACTGTGACATCATGATGACATCACTGATGTCATCATTGGTGACATCATGATGATGTCATGATTTCATCAGCGCGATATCGTGACTGCATCAACATACTCAGTCTCGATTTCTCCAAAGCATTGGCTCATGTGATGGAGAAAGATTCAAATTTGGGTCATCATCTGAGCTAGATGAGTCATCTGTCCTTTTCTTTTTTTTCTTTGTGTAAGCCACAAGTCTTATGGGTCCATATTTGGATCTTGAGGGTCTTGAAACAGAGATTCATGATTTCAAATCATTTGTTCTTGCTCCATTTCTTCTTCAGTCATAGGGCAAGAACGGCTCCGCATTCCATGTTGAGAACATCCTTTTGTAGAGGCTTGAGTGGAAGATCTTTCTCCTCTATGGGTTGTTGAGGATCTGGACATAAGTGAATAATTTCAAGATAGTCAGGGATGTCAATCTCTGGCATTCTTGGTTCACCTGGAAAGAATTCTCCTGGGGTCGATCTAAGAGAGGTATAGAGAGTGTCTGCTACTCGTTGGTAGTTGTTGACTTCTTTGAGAAGATGTTCCAATGTTGAGAGAAAATTAACTCTGTGTGTTGGATAATCCAATAAAGTCTTATATTCATAAGCATAGTCAGTTGAAAATAAGAGCTTTGCCAGACTGATCCAATAAGGTTTATGAACGACGAAAATAGAGTTAACTTTGTTTTGGTCTCTTGATGGCATACCCCATAATCGATGCTGTTGGATGATTTTCAGCAATTCATTTCTCCACCATACTAAGGGATTGTACCATTCAAGTAGTGTCCAAACAGGAGATCCTAAACAAGATTCATAGTTCAGATGGTTGTAGATCTAAAGTGGCTGAAGTTCAATAGCTGTGGTGTAAAGGACTGTAAGACTCCATAGGTACCACATTTGATCATCAGACATCCTCGGGAGGATTTTGGTAACTTGAAGATATGGTGTGGTGATGTTGAAGAAGGTAGGCTGATTTTCTATTGGTGATCTTCCTAAGGAAAGGTGGAGGTAGTAGAATAGAGATTTTTGGGCAATTTCTGTAACTTCATCAGGAGTGGCAGGAGTCAAGAAGCCAAGAAGGAAAGTCTTCTTGTGTCTGGCTGTGGCATTGATGGGAAGAGGAATATTAAAAATGTCTTTATAACTAAAAAGAGGAAGGATATTTTCAGGGGTGAGGAAGTTGATGAAGGTTGGGCGAGGTCTTGAAAGAATATCAACAATGATATTGTGCCTTCCTTTGATGTAGCGGACTGAGAATTTATAGTGGGGGAACCATTCTTTCCACCTCAGTAATTGTGGATGAGGAAGCATTTTATTTTTGAATTCAAGGACTTTTAGAAAAGATGAATTATCCATTTAGACAATAAATTCAAAAGGGATTAGATAAAATTCAAATTTACC
This sequence comes from Biancaea sappan, assembly GCA_037074585.1. Classification (NCBI taxonomy): domain Eukaryota; kingdom Viridiplantae; phylum Streptophyta; class Magnoliopsida; order Fabales; family Fabaceae; genus Biancaea; species Biancaea sappan. The sequence goes on along the minus strand of CM073496.1, from coordinate 45,436,749 downwards.
AATTCCATTTTTCATGGCTAAGATCTCCTTGAAAATTGTGTGATAATGCTTTTCAAATTATTTGAATTCTCTGCTGGCATGTTAGCAATAATAGTCATGTCCATTGTCTCGTTCTATCAGGATTGAACCCTAGTAATCATCACTGGCATCTATCTAAAGGATTCTTTGTCCTTTGTTTGGGATCTTTAATGGTAGCGGATTTTGAGACACTTGCTTCAGATGCTTTACAGTTTCTGTCTAAGTAGGCCCCCATGGAGAGGTGTTTGACTTCTTTAGAAGCTTGGACAACTAGCTAGTATAATTGGCTACATGTAGCATAGAGTTTCTAATGTATTTCATAATTCCAAGGAACATCTGTATCTGCTTCTATATGAGATTTTCATTAGGAAAATTCAATAATTTTTCAGCCAAATGTGGACCTGGTTCGTACTTGCCATTGTTGAGTTTCATACCCAAAAAGTCCATTTGGGCCTGTCCAATAATGCTCTTTGGGCCTAAAAGTATGATCCCATAGCTTTTGGTAATCTGGGTGAACTGTTGTAATAGTTGTATATAATCTTTTCCTGTTTCGGAGAACAGTAGGATGTCCTCTATATAGATGAGAGTGTGATGCAAGATGGGTTTATAAATCCTAGTCATAGCCTTTTGAAACAGTGATGGGGCAACCTTAAGTCCAAATAGCATGACTGTCCATTGATACTAGGCATCAGGTATACAGAAGGCTGTCTTGGGTCTATCTGCTGAATCTATTCCGAACTGCCAAGACCTAGCTTTAAGATCGAACTTTGAATAAATCTTGGAACCTTTGAGTTGAGCAAATTGGGCCATAGTATTGGGAATAGGAAACTAGTCATCTTGAAGGAATTAGTTAAGAGGTTTATAATCAATAACAAGTCTTTTTTTTCCCCATTTAATCATAGATCTCTTTTCAACATAAAAAGCTTAGCATGCTCAATCAGACTTAGTCAGTTCAATGAGTCCTTGTTGAAGGAGGGATTCACATTCTTGTCTGACTAGCAAAAGATCTTCAGGTGTCATTTCTGGATGAGTTGTGTAATACCCATTATTTTTTTTTAAGTTATAAGTATTTAAGAATTTCAATAAATTTATTTTGAAGAAAATAAATTCCCTATCAGTTTAATTTTTGTATACTCGTTTGTGCATATTGTTGAAAATATAAATTTTTAATTATAGATTCTATAAATTGTGGGATATAATGGATGATATGATATGGAATTAATCCCATTAAGTAAATATACAGTTCAAAAGTGGAATCTAGAATGAAAACTGGTAAGTGAGACTGGTAGATAGAATAGTATAGGAGAATGGTAGATGAAAACTGGTAAGTGAAACTGGTAGATGAAATAGTATAGGAGAATGGTAGATGGAATAGTAGCAAATAGTACCATAACTTCTCCTATAAATAGGCCCTTCCATTTCAATTCAAAACTCACACCTTCAGTTTCTCTTCTCTCCTTTCCTCAAAACTTCTCTTGCTCCGGCGTTAGGGCTCTGAGATTCTAGGTCTTTCTTCCTTAGCCTAGATCCAAGGTAAGAATACTATGCCCCTTTTCTGTGCCATTCAGATTTTTAAAAGTTATTTTCTTAACTATGCTCTGTGGTTGCGGCTTTAGCCGATCTTCCACATCAGAAAAACTGTCATTAGCTACTTATATGTTGTTTTGATTCTCTGATTACCGAAATAGAATGTAAACTGTGAAGAATACATGTATAGGAAAGTTCTGACTAAGGAAAGACATGGTTGTTAAGTGTGTCCATTGGGACTCTCCACTCTTTCCTGGGAACTTACCTGGTGTACTCTTTTACAGATTATATTCTCTATTTCTGGTATAAATAGTACCTGTACGTATGAATAGTAATCGTACGTATGAATAGTAACTATACGTATAAATGAATAGTAACTATATATAAATAGTATTTATATGTATTTTTGAATAGTATATATACGTGTATATTTTTATATGTATTTTTGAATAGTACACATACGTATACGTGATTATATGTATTAAAGAATTATATTAATTGAATCCATTAAATGTAATTGTGTAGATTTAAAGAAGATATAGTAACTTAGATTTCAGGTGAGTAGCTAACCTACTTGGATACTTATTTATGAATAGTCCAAGTAATTTACATATTCAGATTATATCTACTATTACCTTTGACTGAATATTTCAATTAATATGGCTGTGTGCCGAATATGATTATGGTCATATGCTATGGCTGTGTGCCGAATGTGAATATGGCTGTGTGCCGAATATGATTATGGTCATATGTTATGGCTGTGTGCCGAATGTGAAGATGGCTGTGTGCCGAATATGAATATGGCTGTGTGCCAAATATGATTATGATCATATGCTATGGCTGTATGCCAAATGTGGAGATAGCTGTGTACCGAATATGATTATAGTCATATTCTATGGCTGTTTGTCGATTATAAGTATGATATGATTTTACTTATGCATTTTATACATATACTTGTGATGATTATCTGTAATTAAGTTTCTATCCTTGTAACGTTATCTATTCATTGAGATTATTATCTCATATTGTGGTGGATATATTTTTTTTCAGATCCTGAGGTTAACGAAAAACATCCGTCTGAGGAGTAGCGCAAGTTCAATATCCTAACCCTCTTTGCTTCAAGGGTTGGTGTTTATTTGAATTAAAGTTGTTTCTTCAGTTTTAAATTCTAGAAAGCTATGTAGTCAAATAGGACATCTAGGAGGAAGTGGTTATTGTACATAATTATGTTATTACAGTACTTTAAGTTTACTGTATGATTGTAGCTTATTAAGTAAAATCGGAGTATTTAACTAAGATAAGTCTTTGTTATAATATTACTCTCACATTTTAGAATGATTATTATATGGAGCTAAAAGCATAGGCTTACAACTAGAGAGTATCTCTAAGTTGTGCCGGTCACGTACTATTTTGAGGGTCGTGACAAAGTTAGTATCAGAGTGTAATACCCAAGAAAAATAAAATATAAATATTTGTTTACAAACTATTGTTACTATTTCAGTATACGGTACTATTCACCCGTATAATACTATTTACGTATACGATACTGTTCATTTATGCAATCGAAATGTCAAGTACTAGATGTGGTTTGCTCATAAGAGAAAACTAAAAAGAAGTTTGTAGAAGAAAATGACGTTTTATGTGTAAAAATACCCTCAGGGACTAAATTGAAAGGACTGATTTGAAAAGAAACTTAAAGGTTTAAGGTGAAAGGATAGTTTTCCCTTTAAGTTTTCAATAGTAATAACAGAAAAATTTTTAGCTGTTGCCTATTTGCACAGTAACTGCATTATTAGAAATGTCATTTTCATAAATAGTAAATTGAATATTTTATTAGCGCATAGTATCAAATAGTACCCTTGACTTTTCCTATAAATAGGTGCTTTCATTTCACTTCTAAACTCACACCTTCAACTTCTCTTCTTCTCTCCTTAAGTTTCTCTTACTTCAATGCTAGGCCTCTGAGATTTTGGGCCTTTCCTTTTCAGCTTAGGTAAGGATACTATGCCCTTTCTATGTCTTTCAAATTTTAGAAGTTATTTTCTTAAGTATGCTCTGTGGTTGCGGTCTTGGCTGATCTTCCATATCAGAAAAACTGTCCTTAGCTGTTTATATGTTATTTTGATTCTCTGATTACCGAAATAGAATGTAAACTGTGAAAAATACATGTCTAGGAAAGTTCTGGCTAAGGAAAGACCTGGTTTTTAAGTGTGTCCAGTGTGACCCTCCACTCTTTCCTGGAAACTTACCTGGTGTACTCTTTTACAGATTGTATTCTCTATTTCTGGTATAAATAGTAACCGTACGTATGAATAGTGACTGTATGAATAGTAACCGTATATATAAACAATAACCATACGTATGAACAGTATCTGTACGAAAACAATCCTGACGTATTTTCTCTAATCTTTCATGAAAATCTCCGTAGCAGAACACCGAAATTCACCTGAGAACTCTTGTCTGTAATGACTTAGAGAAGCGATGCTCGTACGGAATCCAGGTGAGTGAAACGACCCCGTTTTAATAGAGTTTTAGCATTTCTGGTGATAAAAAGTATGTCGTAGGACACTCCCAAGATTCATAGGGGCAAATTGGATTCAGAATGACGAATATAATGAGATAATTAATCCAGAAGTATGGATAAGAAAAAGCAAGTATCTCATGATGATGTGAAGATTGAATCTCTTGAATTGTGGTTTATAAAGCTATAATATAGTTATATACTATACCTGTTATATGGATGAATATTATATTGAGCTTCTGATTATGATATGAAATGCTATTGATTGTGATTGAGCGGGACAGTACCCCCTCTCACGGCAAGGTGGAAAACCCGGTTGACAGGGTGTCTTGACCAATGAGTGTGGAGACAACGATTCCCTCAGTAGGGATATAGCCCGGATTGGTGATAAATCCGTGAGGCGCCCTAGCTAAGAGGATGAGGTTGTGCGTCATGGCGGAAATATACATAATTGGTGAGCCGGCCTGTGTGCGCTCTCCGGGATATATTGCCATTGACGAGTACTAGTAACGTTTGTTGAATTGGATGAATTTTTATCTTCTTGTATGTAAAAGGATGATGTTGTGCGTCATGGCGGAAATATACATAATTGGTGAGCCGGCCTGTGTGCGCTCTCTGGGATATATTGCCATTGACGAGTACTAGTAACGTTTGTTGAATTGGATGAATTTTTATCTTCTGTCTATTGGTTGAGTATGAGCCTTCGGATATACTTGCATGACTGGTAATGTATTTGAATTTTATTAACGCGAGGCCGATTCGTTCATTGAGTTTAAAAGCTCACACTGTTTGTACAACCTTTTTGTTCAGATCAGGTTGCCAGCGAAGAATATCTGCTAGAGGAGTAGATCACTTTGGACCTTCCCGTTGTCGGGTAGACCCCTCTTTTGTTATAGATTATGTTGCTCTGTAATCGTCTAGGACATCTAGTTCAGGGGTTCGACATTTGGCTTGTATGTCAGTATAATAATGTATTTTAAATTGATAATCTATGATTTCATGCAAATCATCCCTATGATTTTCAGATAAGAAAATTTGATATATTTATCGGAAGGCTTACAGTGATGAGAGATTCATCATTGTGCCGGTCATGTGCCCAGAAAAAGGGTCGTGACACAGAGGATTGGGTTTTTAGGTCTCCTATTGGCTACAGAGCAAAAGGTGTCTTCGGTAGACCCTCCCCTATTATTGTGAACCGCGGCACAATCATAGGATGAGGTTCCACAGAAGGCAGCATAGGATGTCATTAATATTCCTTTGGTGTCATACTCCTTAATTAGTATTGCGCTCTAAGGTATTCTTAACATCTAAAGGTGTTTGCTAAATCTGTGTAGATTTTGACACCTTTAATGGCAAGAGGAAGACCATCTAACCAAGGTAGGCGTTTGGGCTCTAGAAGAGTGCCAACACCTTCCTCCTCAGTGAATGCATCACAAGAAAGCAGTGAACGTACTGAGACTGTAGGTGCTGATGAGATACCTCCTCTAAATGATCCATTTCTAAGGGCTATGTTCAATACTATCCAAGAACGAATGGATAGAATGGAGGCAATGATAATAGGGCAATCTATTCTGAACAATCCCCCAGTGGCACCTCAAACCAATACGCAAGCACCTCTTCCCCAACAAGAGGAGATTTTGACAGAAAAACAACTTACAAGCTTCCGAAAGCTCAAACCTCCATCATTCTCTGGAGAAGATCCAAATGAAGACCCAAAAAAATTCTTGGATGGTATTGAAAAGGCCTGCACAGCTTTGGGATGTTCAAGTGTCCAGAAAGTGGCATTAGCTGTTTACCAATTGAATGGAGTTGCTGAAGAATGGTGGAACAGCTTTAAAGGGGGTAGAGCTAGTAATGCCCCACCAGTGGAATGGGAAGAATTTGAGAGGATGTTCATGGAAAGATTCCTCCCTCAAAGTGTACGAGGCGCAAAAACCCAAGAATTTGAAACCCTCAAGCAAGGGTCTATGTCGATCCACGATTATAACACTAAGTTTATACAACTCTCTCGATTTGTAGCTAACAAAAATCTTGATGAAAGAGAAAAGATAAGGAGATTTGTCATGGGCCTTCGCCCCTTTTTAAGACAACTTGTGGGGACCCAAATTGAAACATATCCTTCTTATGCCGCAATGATAAGTACTGCAAGATTCATGGAAATGGCAGAAGAGGTGAAGGGTGAACAAAGAACGAAGAAAAAGCGAGGACGGGAAGAAAAGCCCTACAATAGCTCACCAGGAGCACCAAAGCCGCCAAATCGAGGCCAATCAAATCCTATAGCATTTTCGGGGCAAACTATTGCGTCATCCAGTGTAGTACAACCAAGTTTCAATCAAAGGATGGATGATCAAGCACCAATTCAACAAAGGCATGCTAAGCCTATGTGCCCGCAATGTGGGAAGTTTCATTCGGGAATATGTTATAAAGAGAGCAAAATTTGCTACCATTGTGGTCAAGCGAGTCACTTTGCAAGGGAATGTCCACAATTACTTATTGGGGCTAGGTCTGCACAACCATCATATCCTCAAGCAATGACAACATCAGCTAGTGTAGCTCATTCATCTGCAGGAAGGGGTGGACTAGGAAGAGGAGCTGGAGAGGAGCAGGAGGAAGAGGGCAGCAGTCTTTTAATCATGGTCCAGCTAGGGTGTTTGCTCTTACCAAACAAGACGCCCAAGCATCTAATGCTGTTGTCACAGGTATTTTGACCATTTACTCACATAAAGCTCATGTATTATTCGACCCTGGATCTACCCATTCATATGTATCTCTAAATTTTGTTAAATACATCCTTAAGAAACCGATAAGTTTAAAACAACCGTTTCTTGTGTCTACCCCTATGGGAGAAAGGGTTCTAATAGAGGAAAAGTATGAAGAGTGTAGTGTGGTTGTAGGAGGGCTAGAAACCGTGGCAGAACTTATGATCCTTGATATGATAGATTTTGATGTACTTTTAGGCATGGATTGGTTGGCTTCATGCCACGCAACCCTCGATTGTCATAGTAAATCCATAAAAATTTCTATGCCCGGAGAAGCCACATTTGTATTCCAGGGAGACCAAAGTAGGACACTGCATAACTTGATCTCCCTAATGAGCGCCCAACGATTATTGAGAAAAGGGTGCAGAGGGTTCTTAGCCTTCGTACAAGACGTAGAGAAGGAAAAGCTCAAACCCGAAGATGTGCCAATTGTGAGAGAATTTTTAGATGTGTTTCCAGACGAATTACCAGGACTACCCCCGGATCGGGAAATTGAGTTCAATGTAGATCTGGCACCAGAAACTCAACCTATCTCAATTCCACCTTACAGAATGGCACCGACTGAGCTGAAAGAACTCAAGGAACAACTGCAGGATCTTCTAGATAAGGGTTTTGTCACATCCCAAAACTTACATGTGATATAAACATAAAATACCTAGGGTGTACCTCCGTGGTACCCCATAATCTCTGTGAACATTCTTAATATCCATAATTATGTGAATCATAAATATTCCAAGAAAGATATTTTGTATACATATTTAGAAAATGTTCAACCTTCAAACACTATACAGTACTATACAACCTCCCAAGCCTAGGTGACCTACTAGATTACAGAGCGTTTCCTAATCCTTACCAATTGTTTACCAGACAAAAGTGGAGTATATCCTTAAAGGCTATAAATTCTTCTCCTCAACCACTGTATCTGAAAAGATAATCATAGAGAGTGTGAGTTTATCATAACTCAGTGAGTAAACAACTGTACATGAAAATATCATAAGCACAAACACCACATTTACTAATACAATCAATCTATCATTTATTGTAAATAATTATAGTATTACACTTGTCTGAATTTGCGTATGATTTCTTGGGTGATCAATCCCTCAATCACTTTGCATTATATGCCATAGATACTTGCACTGAGTGACTTGGGAATTTAACCCTCAAACTCTTGGTGCATAAGTTTTCACAGTTATACACCGAGTAGTATGGGACTCTAACCCTTTCAAACTCGTGCATAGGTTTTCACAGTTATACACCGAGTAGTATGGGACTCTAACCCTTTCAAACTCGTGCATAGGTTTTCACATTTATACACCAAGTAGTATGAGACTCTAACCCTTTCAAACTCGTGCATAGGTTTTCACATTTATACACCGAGTAGTATGAGACTATAACCCTTTCAAACTCGTATATTAGATCTCGTAGATCTTTTGCTCATCAATAAAATAGTGACAATTTATCACAATATAATTACTATGAAATAAATGAATTTACACATACTTTTATTCCCTTGAATGTCTATCATCAACCATAACAATCATCATATATTATCAACAGCAAGATTGATTATTTCTCACTTCAATGATGTTATAAACAAGACTTGTATTGTACTTTATCTAATAAGATCACATTAGTTTAGTAAGGTTATTCACTTACAAAATGTTTCAATTTATTCAAGGAACAATCACATCTAGTTCTTTAGTCAACTAGAGAAATCAATTCTCAAAGGTAATAAAATACTTTCCAATGATATTGTACTTTTTCTCAACCTTAACACACACTGATAATCTTCTCAATTTCACAAATAACGCAAATTGGATTTATATTGTGCTTTGACTAATTTATTAAATTAATTTTGCAAGGTTGCCTACTCACCTGGATTCTACGCTCTCAGCGCTCCCACCTTGCGGCCCAAACATCCCTATTGTAACCAGGTAAAAACCATTAGAGTTACAAAATAGAGAAATTTCCTATCACTACTCTCGACCTTTACTCACATCTTAAGTCATAAGTCCTAACCGGTAATGAATTTCTAAATGACATTTATACCATTGGAAACTAGACTCAAAGAGCTTTCCAACGATATAAAGTTTGCCCAAAACGGAGTCCGGATGAAGAAGTTATGACTGATTGAAAATAAGCTAAGGCTTTTCAGCATACCTGGCGCCTGGGCGCCACACATGGCGCCTGGGCGCTAACACAAGCCTGGCGCCTGGGCGCCAAGCCCCTTTTCTTCCCAAAATCTTCTGAACCTTGGCGCCTGGGCGCCAGGATCGCGACCTTTCGCGATTCCTCTCGGTTTTGGCTCAGATCCGGCCAAATCTTCACCGTTTTCCATGATTTCTTCCATAGGATCTCACCCTTAATGTCTAAGGAGCATTTAGACACCAAAAACACCAATTTTAATTGAGAAACGAAGCCGGAATCTCGATTTTTACCCCAAACTTTCTGAAAACTATAAAATAGGGAAAAGCTTGAGAAATAGAAATTTCTACCTCAATTCCTTGCTTTCCCTACGTTGCTTGGCTCCTAGAGGCTCGCCCCGTAGCCCAAGATCCACCCTCCAAGCCCGGTTGTGGAGTTGGAGTGTAGAGAGAGAAAGAGAGGAGAGAAAGTGAAGAGAGAGAGAGAGGAAAGGAGAAAATGAAGAAAAATTAGGTGAGGCCGCCTATTTACTTGCCCGGGGTGAAATTATCACTTGCTCTTTAGTTGACCCTCAGTCAAGACTAGTAAAAGCAAATTCATAAAATCTCGCCTCGGGTGATTCTAAATCCTAATTGCCCCACAATTTTCTTATTTCACTTTAGTCCCTCTCAAAGTCTCAAACTCCACTTTAACCGCGAATCTATCATCCTTTTGGTATCGGACTCATAATTCATTCCCATAAGCTCTATTCTTCTTCTCAGGTTTCTACTTGGTCATTTCTCAAAAGTACTCCATACTTTCTTTTCTTTTCATTTTAGTCCTTGAGAATTTGTAAAATGTCCCAAATTAAAATTTTTGAAATTTCTATTTCCAAATTTCCTTCACTAATTCAAAAAGAACATTTCTCATGTAATTAAATTTTTCAATAAACTTCAAATAGACTTTAAATATTCATGAAAATTCTTGGGATATTACATTCTTCCCCCCTTAATAGAATTCGGTCCTCCGAATTCAAAACTTAACTCAAGATTGAAACAAATACAGATATTTTGTCCAAATCTCGTTCTCTCTTTTAGAATTTTCACAATCAAGTACAAAATATAACAAGTTCAACATATTTTTATCTCTCGAGCTTCTTCAGTACAAGAATTTCCTTATTTCTAGTACATAAGTTACAGGCAACAAACTGAACTTGATTTACAAAACAGATAATCTTAATACGCGAAGCTCAGATCAAATATTAGCTTAAGGTACAAATAAAAGAAAGAATAAATTAAGGACGAGGAGGCTTTTGAAATATAGAAAGTGCTCCAGGTCTAGAAGAGGAAGGTGCTTCAGATCTTAAGGAGGAAGCTAATCGTTGCAGCCTAGAAAGAGTTTCTGGAGGAAACGTTTGGGAAATTTGGCGAAGTGCAGAGGTCACTCCATTCATACAGTCAATACACCTCGCTTGTTGGTCACGAAAATTTTGAGTTGCAAACATCGAATGTCTATCAACTCTATTCGCCAATTCCCTAAAATGACGATTCAAGAGCTTCTCTTGTTCTACAAAGAGACGATTTATCAATCTTCCCTGGTCCTCAAAGTGGCGGTTTATCAACCTTTCCAAGTCCTCCATCTTTTTTCTCATAAGCGCAAGCTCATCATTTGAAGATGTTGCAGTGCTAACATCCTCTAGCTCTACTACATCCCTTTTTCTTTTCTTAGCTTCTGATGACTCTTCCATGGATCTCTTATTCTTATAGTTCTCCAGACTAAGATTTAGATCTAGTTCTACCTTGCCAGCCTCAAAGTTTAAATTGAAAGATTTATTACCGGCCATATTTTTCTGAGCTATAAAGGTTGTATGGAATGAGAGGTTTGATGCTAGAAAGCTTATAAGTAATGAACTCTTAGTGTAGTGAGCGGCGTAATGGGGCATCCATTATTTATAGACGAAATTTAGGGCTACCAAAACCCTTACATCACACTCTAAAGATGGCCTCCAGACCTTATCCGTCGCAATGCCAACGGTCTATAATAAGTATGCTAGAGAATAATAAATATAATCTCATGCAAAAGATTTTCTCAAAAAATTCGGCTAACTTTTGACTCTTGCTCAAATCATTCAACTAATCGCCGCTTCAATCTATGACTTCCTAACTCTGTATTTGTCTTATCAAATAATCCTAGATCGAGATATTACTCGATGAATGGGTAACTTCATACTAGCCTTATCTAGGTTTCTAATCCGTGGCTTTACTCTAGGCTTACACATTTTCAAAAAAAAAATACATATTAAAATAAAAACTTCTCACATTTACATATATCAAGTGTTACTATAAAGTGAGAAAAATTTTTACCTTTCTCTTGCCTCTACGAGCATATATGTATGCATGTATCAACATGGAGATACATCATTATCTATATATTTTCATCTATTCAAGTCCTTTTTAAATTTCAGACTTCTCATTCTCTGAATGTATATAGAATCATTACATATTATTCCTGGCCATAACAAATAGCCTTCATTCTCAATGCATGGATAACATACATACATGTCATATGTATTTAAATACATATAATCACAATATAATTCAATCAATCATGTATATTATACTCAACTGAAGGCTTTCAAGAACAATACAAGAAAGCAGAGAAATACATTTTAGTTCATCATAAAAGCATCCAAGGCAATCTTTAATGGCTACGCTGTCGGCTTCTTAGAATTTCAGACAATGCCAACAAGAGAAATGAAAATAAACAAGTATAAATCGGCCGCAAATCCACCGAATCTTGACTTACGTGGTTTTGCCATTAATGTGACACACTGTTGACACGCATGCCTACCCTAGACTTATGGCTTCCAGCTTGCAGAAATCCATAGGTTGAGCGTGTAGGAGTGCGACGAAGAGATATCTTCTTTGGCTCTAAGTCTAAATTTTTCTCTATAAAAACTGCCCCGAAGTTCTCAGTTACTACACCACAAAGAGTAATCATCTCTGAGCCTACAATTTCCCAGCATTTCTCTCTCATCATACTCCTGCAAAAACTTCTAAATTTTCTAAACTATGGCCACCAGGAAATATATTGATCTCACAGTGGAGGCCAAGAAAGAAGAGCTCGACTTAAACTTAAGTCTGGGCAAAGACAAGGGCAAGAGACCTTTTGAGGGGTCTCAAGAGGATCAAAAGGAGAAGAAGATAAAAATTGAGGAAGCTGAGGAGATTAGCACTGGCCACACGTCAGAAAACAAAATCGCTTGTCTAGAGAAGGAGGTGAAAAATCTGAAAAAGATGATAGAAGACCTGGAGAAGTTAACTAAACGCAATAATGCGACAATGACTTCAAGAATAGACAGGTTCTTCTATTGGTCTACCCAATGCTTCTGCAATCAACAACAAAGAAGTGTTGATTGTATGAATGGGATTTACACTACCCTTCGTGACATTGCTCAGTCTCTTGTTCCAAGAAATGGTCGAGGGGTGATGATACAATACAACCCTCCTAATCCGAGACCACCTCGCTTTTAGATTACTCATGCATGAGTAATTTCCCTTTTTTTTTTTGCAATGTAATCCTTCCGCTTTTAATGCCAATAGTTTCTTTTACTAGATGGTACTCTAAATAATAATAATAATAATAAAATGAAGAAAGATAAAAGAAATTAGCCACAAAAAATCAATAACAAATTCAGCTTATAAAGCCAATGACATAAAAATTTAATGACCCTATAAGCTGTCACAGAGACAAACAGAAGTTCTGTACAAGTCTCGTTGTCTTTCCTCTTATCATACAGGAGTAGATGAAGGCATCACGTGTAGATCAATTAAACTCAATATTATGCCCTTGAATTGTCATGAATTCTTGCTTAAGAGCCTCGACTCGCAAGCTTTCCTTAAACTAACACTCTGAGGCACGAACTATTATAAGAACATCTTTTTAGACCATTCCGATCATACATCACGTTTAACAATTATGAATGTTCATACGCCAACAGCCTACCTATAACATGCTCTAATTGTTCCAATGTTACAAAACTTCTACATTGTATATATATATATTTTTTGAAACACTTCTATCACATAGTACCATCATGCCAATCCCTAACTAAACAAGTGCAACTTTGGCGAGTCGCCCCTAGAGAAGACTTATAACTTACCCCAATATCTCTTATGCTAGGTTCCATTTTACCGTAGTATCTCCCTTAGAAAAAACTACCTAGCCCACATCTATTTTCTCAACCAAGCTTTTATCAAGGAACATATTATTTAGGACTTACATCCTCTTCCATAAATTACATCTGTCTGGCATCTATCAAAATCAAATCTTGATCTGCCTCACAAGGGTTCTTTCCCATTCCTGCATTAGTAATCTGTGCTATATTCTTTGCAAAAATCTTTCTTGAACTCTAGCCCATGCCTCATAATTAACTTTACCCCATCTAATACATCACTCTTGGCCCAGCCCTCAAGCCATATTCTAGTAATTACTAATCCTCAGCTTTCAGAGTACACTACAGAGTTATGTTCCCAATTTCTCAAAAAAAAAAAAATTTCATACAGAAATCACTTTTTCCATTGGTATAAAGATCATACCTCCAACAAGTTCCAAAGTTCCACATATGAAATCAATTACCTCATATTGTAACAAAATTATCTCTAACTAACTCCATCGAAGGGTAAGTTATGACAAGAACACTCAACTTTACAAGGTCTTTTATGGAACCTAATCCCATGGTCATGCCGCAGTTCATGACAATGGAAAAGGGCCCACAAAGAACACTTTGCTCTGTAATCTATAGGGGACCTAAAAACCACCTCTGATACCAATTTTGTCACATCCCAAAACTTACATGTGATATAAACATAAAATACCTAGGGTGTACCTCCGTGGTACCCCATAATCTCTGTGAACATTCTTAATATCCATAATTATGTGAATCATAAATATTCCAAGAAAGATATTTTGTATACATATTCAGAAAATGTTCAACCTTCAAACACTATACAGTACTATACAACCTCCCAAACCTAGGTGACCTACTAGATTACAGAGCGTTTCCTAATCCTTACCAATTGTTTACCAGACAAAAGTGGAGTATATCCTTAAAGGCTATAAATTCTTCTCCTCAACCACTGTATCTGAAAAGATAATCATAGAGAGTGTGAGTTTATCATAACTCAGTAAGTAAACAACTGTACATGAAAATATCATAAGCACAAACACCACATTTACTAATACAATCAATCTATCATTTATTGTAAATAATTATAGTATTACACTTGTCTGAATTTGCGTATGATTTCTTGGGTGATCAATCCCTCAATCACTTTGCATTATATGCCATAGATACTTGCACTGAGTGACTTGGGAATTTAACCCTCAAACTCTTGGTGCATAAGTTTTCACAGTTATACACCGAGTAGTATGGGACTCTAACCCTTTCAAACTCGTGCATAGGTTTTCACAGTTATACACCGAGTAGTATGGGACTCTAACCCTTTCAAACTCGTGCATAGGTTTTCACATTTATACACCGAGTAGTATGGGACTCTAACCCTTTCAAACTCGTGCATAGGTTTTCACATTTATACACCGAGTAGTATGAGACTCTAACCCTTTCAAACTCGTGCATAGGTTTTCACATTTATACACCGAGTAGTATGAGACTCTAACCCTTTCAAACTCGTATATTAGATCTCGTAGATCTTTTGCTCATCAATAAAATAGTGACAATTTATCACAATATAATTACTATGAAATAAATGAATTTACACATACTTTTATTCCCTTGAATGTCTATCATCAACCATAACAATCATCATATATTATCAACAGCAAGATTAATTATTTCTCACTTCAATGATGTTATAAACAAGACTTGTATTGTACTTTATCTAATAAGATCACATTAGTTTAGTAAGGTTATTCACTTACAAAATGTTTCAATTTATTCAAGGAACAATCACATCTAGTTCTTTAGTCAACTAGAGAAATCAATTCTCAAAGGTAATAAAATACCTTTCAATGATATTGTACTTTTTCTCAACCTGAACACACACTGATAATCTTCTCAATTTCACAAATAACGCAAATGAAATTTATATTGTGCTTTGACTAATTTATTAAATTAATTTTGCATGGTTGCCTACTCACCTGGATTCCACGCTCTCATCGCTCCCACCTTGCGGCCCAAACATCCCTATTGTAACCAGGTAAAAACCATTAGGGTTACAAAATAGAGAAATTTCTTATCACTACTCTCGACCTTTACTCACATCTTAAGTCATAACTCCTAACCGGTAATGAATTTCTAAATGACATTTATACCATTGGAAACTAGACTCAAAGAGCTTTCCAACGATATAAAGTTTGCCCAAAACGGAGTCCGGATGAAGAAGTTATGACTGATTGAAAATAAGTTAAGGCTTTTCAGCATACCTGGCGCCTGGGCGCCACACATGGCGCCTGGGCGCTAACACAAGCCTGGCGCCTGGGTGCTCACCTGGATTCCACGCTCTCAGCGCTCCCACCTTGCGGCCCAAACATCCCTATTGTAACCAGGTAAAAACCATTAGGGTTACAAAATAGAGAAATTTCCTATCACTACTCTCGACCTTTACTCACATCTTAAGTCATAACTCCTAACCGGTAATGAATTTCTAAATGACATTTATACCATTGGAAACTAGACTCAAAGAGCTTTCCAACGATATAAAGTTTGCCCAAAACGGAGTCTGGATGAAGAAGTTATGACTGATTGAAAATAAGCTAAGGCTTTTCAGCATACCTGGCGCCTGGGCGCCACACATGGCACCTGGGCGCTAACACAAGCCTGGCGCCTGGGCGCTCACCTGAATTCCACGCTCTCAGCGCTCCCACCTTGCGGCCCAACCATCCCTATTGTAACCAGGTAAAAACCATTAGGGTTACAAAATAGAGAAATTTTCTATCACTACTCTCGACCTTTACTCACATCTTAAGTCATAACTCCTAACCGGTAATGAATTTCTAAATGACATTTATACCATTGGAAACTAGACTCAAAGAGCTTTCCAACGATATAAAGTTTGCCCAAAACGGAGTCCGGATGAAGAAGTTATGACTGATTGAAAATAAGCTAAGGCTTTTCAGCATACCTGGCGCCTAGGCGCCACACATGGCGCCTGGGCGCTAACACAAGCCTGGCGCCTGGGCGCCACACCTGGAACCTGGGCGCCAAGCCCCTTTTCTTCCTAAAATCTTTTGAACCTTGGCACCTGGGCGCCAGAGCTGGCGCCTGGGCGCCAGGATCGCGACCTTTCGCGATTCCTCTCGGTTTTGGCTCAGATCCGGCCAAATCTTCACCGTTTTCCATGATTTCTTCCATAGGATCTCACCCTTAATGTCTAAGGAGCATTTAGACACCAAAAACACCAATTTTAATCGAGAAACGAAGCCGGAATCTCGATTTTTACCCCAAACTTTCTGAAAACTATAAAATAGGGAAAAGCTTGAGAAATAGAAATTTCTACCTCAATTCCTTGCTTTCCCTACGTTGCTTGGCTCCTAGAGGCTCGCCCCATAGCCCAAGATCCACCCTCCAAGCCCGGTTGTGGAGTTGGAGTGTAGAGAGAGAAAGAGAGGAGAGAAAGTGAAGAGAGAGAGAGGAAAGGAGAAAATGAAGAAAAATTAGGTGAGGCCGCCTATTTACTCGCCCGGGGTGAAATTATCACTTGCTCTTTAGTTGACCCTCAGTCAAGACTAGTAAAAGCAAATTCATAAAATCTCGCCTCGGGTGATTCTAAATCCTAATTGCCCCATAATTTTCTTATTTCACTTTAGTCCCTCTCAGAGTCTCAAACTCCACTTTAACCGCGAATCCATCATCTTTTTGGTACCGGACTCATAATTCATTCCCATAAGCTCTATTCTTCTTCTCAGGTTTCTACTTGGTCATTTCTCAAAAGTACTCCATACTTTCTTTTCTTTTCATTTTAGTCCTTGAGAATTTGTAAAATGTCCCAAATTAAAATTTTTGAATTTCTATTTCCAAATTTCCTTCACTAATTCAAAAAGAACATTTCTCATGTAATTAAATTTTTCAATAAACTTCAAATAGACTTTAAATATTCATAAAAATTCTTGGGATATTACAGGTTTCATAAGACCCAGTTATTCCCCGTGGGGTGCCCCTGTTCTCTTCGTAAAGAAGAAAGATGGATCAATGAGACTTTGCATTGATTACAGGCAACTGAATAGGGTCACTATAAAAAATAAGTACCCTCTGCCTCGTATAGATGATCTCTTTGATCAGTTGCAGGGAGCTAAGCATTTTTCTAAGATTGACTTGAGGTCTGGTTATCACCAACTCAAGGTCAAAAAGGCAGATATACCCAAGACAGCATTTCGTACTAGGTATGGACATTACGAGTTCACAGTTATGTCTTTCGGACTAACAAATGCCCCGGCAGCTTTCATGGATCTCATGAACCGGGTATTTAAACCATACCTTGATCGATTTGTCATAGTATTTATAGATGATATATTAGTTTACTCAAGGAGCTCGGAGGAGCACGAGCAACATCTTCGTATGGCATTGCAGAAGCTGAGAGAACATCAACTTTATGCGAAGTTCTCAAAGTGTGAGTTCTGGATTGACCGAGTAACCTTCTTAGGTCATGTGATTTCAAAAGATGGCATACAGGCGGACCCAAGCAAGGTTGAAGCGATCAAGATGTGGCCGAGACCTACTTCGGTAACAGAAATTCGGAGCTTCCTAGGATTGGCTGGTTATTACCGACGTTTCATCCAGGACTTTTCAAAGATAGCTGCCCCTCTCACACGGCTAACACAAAAGAATGTAAAGTATCAGTGGGATGATGAATGCGAGAAGAGTTTCTTACAACTTAAGCTGCGGTTGGTTACAGCGCCAATACTTGTATTACCATCCGGACCAGGAGGGTTCACGGTATATTGTGACGCCTCTCGAATAGGACTTGGTTGTGTCCTTATGCAGAATGGTAAAGTGATAGCTTATGCCTCCAGACAACTCAAGAAACATGAACAGAATTACCCGACACATGACCTAGAAATGGCAGCGGTTGTGTTTGCACTTAAGATATGGCGGCACTATCTCTATGGGGAAAAGTGTGAAATATTCACTGATCATAAGAGCCTTAAATATATCTTTGATCAGCGTGACCTTAATTTACGACAAAGGCGCTGGATGGAATTGATGAAGGATTATGACTGCAATATCCTATACCACCCTGGAAAAGCAAATGTGGTAGCAGATGCCTTAAGTAGAAAATCCTCAGGTACTCTTGCACATATAACTGAGGTAAGAAAGCCCTTAGTACAGGAGTTACAAGAATTAGAGTCTCGTGGGGTATACTTTGAGATATCCGACTCTGGCATGTTCTTGGCTCACGTTAAGGCTAAATCTTCCTTATCCAACCATATTCGTCTATTTCAGAAGGATGGCCCAGAATTGGCCAAGATCATGGACAAGGTACACAGTGGAGATACCCAAGAGTTTACACTTGATGACACAAGCACACTTTGGTTTAAAAATCGATTGTGTGTTCCTAATATGCCGGCTCTGAGGAGAGAAATTATGGAGGAAGGACATAACACGGCATACACAGTTCACCCTGGTATGGCCAAGATGTACCAAGACTTGAAACAAATTTACTGGTGGGATGGAATGAAGCGTGACGTGGCAGATTTTGTATCAAGATGTTTAACTTGTCAGTAAGTTAAAGTTGAACACCTGAGATCGGCAGGGAAACTTCAGCAAATTAAAATTCCTGAGTAGAAATGGGAAGATGTGACGATGGACTTCGTAGTAGGATTACCACATTCTTCTAGTGGCTATGATTCTATCTGGGTCATCGTTGACCGGTTAACTAAGACGGCCCAATTTATACCGGTTAAGACAACATATAGTGTGTCTAGACTGGCTGAGCTCTACATTAAAGAAGTTGTGAAGTTACATGGAGTTCCTTTGACGATTATCTCCGATCGTGGGCCACAATTCACGTCCCGATTTTGGAGAACTTTTCAGGAAGCCCTTGGCACCATAGTAAACCTTAGCACGACTTTTCACCAGCAGACTGACGGACAAACAGAGCGGACCATTCAGACTTTGGAAGACATGTTGAGGGCATGCATCCTTGACTTTGGTGGAAGCTGGGAAAAGCACCTTCCGCTAGTGGAGTTTGCCTACAACAACAGTTACCAATCAAGTATCAAGATGGCACCTTATGAGGCCTTATATGGTCGCCGGTGTCGATCACCGATTGGATGGTTCGAGATGGGTGAGGTAAAAATCCTGGGACCTGATTTAGTGCAAGAAGCAATCACCAAGGTAAGAGTTATCCGACAACGGATGTTAGCAACCCAAAATAGGCAGAAAGCCTATGCTGACCATAGACGAAGAGACTTAGAGTTCATCATTGGAGACATGGTGTTTCTCAAGGTTTCACCCATGAAAGGCATAATGAGGTTTGGGAAGAAAGGGAAATTAAGCCCCAGATATATTGGACCTTATGAGATCCTAGAGAGAATAGGCAATGTTGCCTACAAGCTAGCCTTACCCACAGAATTAGGGGGAATCCACCCCGTCTTCCATGTGTCTATGTTAAGGAAGTACCTTCCTGACCCTTCACACGTACTTCATCAAGATACCCTCCAATTAGATGAAGATTTGTCATACGAGGAAGTACCGATAGCTATCCTGGATAGCCAGATTAAGAAGCTCCGATCTAGAGAGATTCCATCGATAAAAGTACTGTGGCGGAATCAGACTCACGAGGAGGCCACATGGGAAGCCGAGGCTGATATGCGAATTAGATACCCACATCTATTTGAATCTTCAAGGTAATTTAAATTCGGGGACTGAATTTTTTTAAGGGGGTAGAATGTAATACCCATTATTTTTTTTTAAGTTATAAGTATTTAAGAATTTCAATAAATTTATTTTGAAGAAAATAAATTCCCTATCAGTTTAATTTTTGTATACTCGTTTGTGCATATTGTTGAAAATATAAATTTTTAATTATAGATTCTATAAATTGTGGGATATAATGGATGATATGATATGAAATTAATCCCATTAAGTAAATATACAGTTCAAAAGTGGAATCTAGAATGAAAACTGGTAAGTGAGACTGGTAGATGGAATAGTATAGGAGAATGGTAGATGAAAACTGGTAAGTGAAACTGGTAGATGAAATAGTATAGGAGAATGGTAGATGAAAACTGGTAAGTGAAACTGGTAGATGAAATAGTATAGGAGAATGGTAGATGGAATAGTAGCAAATAGTACCATAACTTCTCCTATAAATAGGCCCTTCCATTTCAATTCAAAACTCACACCTTCAGTTTCTCTTCTCTCCTTTCCTCAAAACTTCTCTTGCTCCGGCGTTAGGGCTCTGAGATTCTAGGTCTTTCTTCCTTAGCCTAGATCCAAGGTAAGAATACTATGCCCCTTTTCTGTGCCATTCAGATTTTTAAAAGTTATTTTCTTAAGTATGCTCTGTGGTTACGGCTTTGGTCGATCTTCCACATCAGAAAAAATGTCCTTAGCTACCTATATGTTGTTTTGATTCTCTGATTACCGAAATAGAATGTAAACTGTGAAGAATACATGTCTAGAAAAATTCTGACTAAGGAAAGACATGGTTGTTAAGTGTGTCCATTGGGACTCTCCACTCTTTCCTGGGAACTTACCTGGTGTACTCTTTTACAGATTATATTCTCTATTTCTGGTATGAATAGTACCTATATGTATGAATAGTAACCATACGTATGAATAGTAACTATACGTATAAATGAATAGTAACTATATATAAATAATATTTATATGTATTTTTGAATAGTAAATATACGTGTATATTTTTATATGTATTTTTGAATAGTACACATACGTATACGTGATTATATGTATTAAAGAATTATATTAATTGAATCTATTAAATGTAATTGTGTAGATTTAAAGAAGATATAGTAACTTGGATTTCAGGTGAGTAGCTAACCTACTTGGATACTTATTTAATTATATGAATAGTCCAAGTAATTTACATATTCAGAGTATATCTACTATTACCTTTGACTGAATATTTCAATTAATATGGCTGTGTGCCGAATATGATTATGGTCATATGTTATGGTTGTGTGCCGAATGTGAAGATGGCTGTGTACCGAATATGAATATGGCTGTGTGCCAAATATGATTATGGTCATATGCTATGGCTGTATGCCAAATGTGGAGATAGCTGTGTGCCGAATATGATTATGGTCATATTCTATGGCTGTTTGTCGATTATAAGTATGATATGATTTTACTTATGCATTTTATACATATACTTGTGATGATTATCTGTAATTAAGTTTCTATCTTTGTAACGTTATCTATTCATTGAGATTATTATCTCATATTGTGGTGGATATATTTTTTTTCAGATCCTGAGGTTAACGAAAAACATTCGTCTGAGGAGTAGCGCAAGTTCAATATCCTAACCCTCTTTGCTTCAAGGGTTGGTGTTTATTTGAATTAAAGCTGTTTCTTCAGTTTTAAATTCTAGAAAGCTCTGCAGTCAAATAGGACATCTAGGAGGAAGTGGTTATTGTACATAAGTATGTTATTACAGTACTTTAAGTTTACTGTATGATTGTAGCTTATTAAGTAAAATCGGAGTATTTAACTAAGATAAGTCTTTGTTATATTATTACTCTCACATTTTAGAATGATTATTATATGGAGCTAAAAGCATAGGCTTACAACTAGAGAGTATCTCTAAGTTGTGCCGGTCACGTACTATTTTGAGGGTCGTGACAAGTTGCCTTAGTAGGATTAATATCTTCATTCTTTTTGAAAGGCAACTTGATGAAAAATTCTTCATTTCTCGAAAGAAGAGCTGGATGTTTGAAATTAGCATGATTTTCAAGACCATGAGTTGCCAAAATGTCTTCAATAAGAGCGTACTCAGGAGGATTTTGTTCAAGGCTGAACAATCTAGGAATATCAATGTATGCTTGGAAGAACCTTTTGAGTCTAATTCCTTTAAGGAGAACCTGCAAATATTTTGCTTGTGTAAAAGTATTCATGCCTACGACAAGATCTTTTCTGGGAAGATTATTGCCAAGGACTTTAGTCCATACAATATAATTGGGGAAGAATTTTATGTCAATCTTATTTTTTATGATAAGATTAATAGAAAATACCTTTCCATTTGCTGCATAGAAATAGGATAGATGAGGTTGCCAATAGTCTACTGGAAGAACATCTAGATTCATGATAGATCGGGTTGCTCCAGTGTCTATGTAGGGAATAATTTTGATAGGCTGATCATACTTGCTAGTTTTGATCTTTGTTTGGATCAATGAAAGAGGATACCGTTGAGGCAGTGGTTGAATTTTATTGTTGTATTTTCTTTTTTCATGAGTGGCACAGAAGCTTGGATGTATCATATGAAATGGTTGAAAAGAATCTTCTTCTTCAGAAAATTCTGAATCATATTCTGCTTCTTCAAAATCTGAGTAGAAATCTCGATCATCATGAAGAGCAAAGACAATGTCTTTATTTTGTTCATCTTGCTCTGAGAAGAGAGATTCTATGTCATCTTGGTCAAGTGGAAAAGTAGCTTGAAGTTGTTCAATCATCTTGATAGCCTTACTTAACTTCTTTAGGTATTTTTTTGCAAAATGGCCTTTTTGTCCACAGATATAACATCGATATATAGATTTACTTTTGAACATTTTCTTTTGAAGAATCTGATTCTTTTGGATCTAGTACCTCGTCTTGGAAAGTGACGTCTACCAGAGAATTTTGGGAAATGAGATTTCTTTTTGGGAGGACAGCTGCACTGATTTTCTTTGCATTTGATGCGAAGATATAACTTCTTCCAAACTTTCTGAAGTTTTGTTTTGCCATCAAGAATAGAATGGAAAAGCTTTTTTTGTTCACAGAGTTTCTCCAGAGTAGCTAGAGCCAATTGATAAATTTCTGTAAGAGAGATATCTGACATATATCTTTTTAGAGCTAAAAGAGCTTGAAGTTCTGGTTGGAGTTTATTAGGTAGAGAAGCAATGAAAGTATGCTTCAAATTGGAATCACTGGTTCGATTTAACATATGAAACATTTCTGTCATTCTTTGATAGTGTCGATCAAGGTCTTTCTTTTTGAGAGAACAACACTTTATATCAAAATATTTTTGAGGCTTTGTTTTTCGATAAGTTGAAAATCTCCTAGGAATTCTTTGTGAATGAATCCTAAGAGTCTCCTTACATCTAGTTGAGTAAGCCAAAGCTGTCTGTAAGCTCCAAGACTTTAAAACCATTTTCTGAGAGTTCCAGTCATTCATGATACAAGTTTTTTCAGAATTACTTGGAGGTTAGCATTTGGCTTTGTCATCAATAAGTCGATCCATGCACCTATTTGATTCAGTTTGTCTCTCCATTCCAGAAGTTGGCTTTGTGGATTGTGGTTCTAGAACTTCTTCATATGCCATTGGAGTATTCTCAGGTTCATTAGTAGGAGGATTATGGACATATGGTTTTTCTTATTCTCCTGTTTATCTTTGATCAGGAGAAACCATATAGAGAGCAGTTACATCAACAAGATTGCTTTCAGAGTTTGAAAGGTTGTCTGGTTCTGGTTTTGGATCAGGATTGGAATAAAGATGAAATGATTTTGGGTCTTCTATGATACCTTTATCTTTTTTTATCTGAAGATAGAGGTTGTTTTGATAGAGAAGAAGTTGGAGTCTTGATTTTTAAAAAAGGAAATCCTGGTTCAAAATGAAGAATGAAGGATAATAGTTGAGTGGTTGTCATAGGTGGTCTAGGTCTAGGATATAAAAGTTTTGGTTTTGGTTGTGGAAGACGAACCTTCGGTCTTTGAGGATGTCTTTCAGCTTGTTGAAAAGTCTAGTAAGTCATTTTGAAATGTTTAGAAAAATTATCCTCAGTTGGGTAAGTGTATCTAGTGGAAGTATAAGCAGGTAGTTTAGAAGTATTGAAGAAAGGGTAAGTATTATAAATACATGAGTGACTCTGATTCATAGCATCTATTTGGCGAAGTTGATCTTTCAACTATTTGATCTCCCTTTCTTTTTTGGTGAATTTAGGACCAAAGTATCCTTGGCTAAGAAAATATTGAAGGTCGAGATCAAGTTGAGTGACGCGTTGATCTAGATTTTCATAAAGTAGTTGGACATAAATTGAGAGTTTATCTAGCTTGGCGTGAGTGCTATCATGCCTTGAGCTAAAATAATCTATCTTTGAATCAATCCTGTGAAGGACTCGATTCTGAGCTGAGCCATTTTGAGTTTGCCAATTGAGGACTTCTTCAGCTGGAGTGAGAGTACTGTGGTGAAAGGGAAATACTTCTAAAGGTACAAATGGATGAGAAGTCACCTTAGTATTGCTATCAGTTTTTCTTTCCAAAGGAGGAAAGTCTTGTTCATACCCAGTTGGGGTATACATCATCACCGGAACTTCTGGAGTGGATTGAGGATTGAGATCTGGAACCGCTACCTTCTTACAGGGCTCAATAGGAGTAGGGTCTACTGTTATCCCCAAGCTTTCTAGGATTTCAAGAAATACTTCATCTCTATAAAGTTTATGAGGGGGATTAGTAAAAGCTACCCATGACTTGTTGTCAGGGTCTTGATCTCTTATAGGTTTCCTTGGAGAGCGGAAGTGGTCTGTTTTTGCATTAGGCTTCTTTTTGTGTTTCCGCCTCAAGTAATATCCTTGATCAACATCATCATCATTGGAGTAAAGTCCATCCATCCAGCAATCACAGTCAGGATCACACATCTCAAGTGCTACATCTCAAATGAAATGACCATTTATGTGAGAAACATAAACAACATGGTCGGGAGTAGCATGGTTAATAGGGATATATTTCTCCATGGCAGTGGCAAGATCATCATGGACTCATGGATCCTGGGAATAGAAGAAGGTGACTCTGCTGGTCTTCTAAAAATTTCTCATTCAGCTGAGGGACTTCTTCTGGATTCTTAAAGATGGTTTCGACAGTACCATCTCTAAGAATGTAATGTTCTAGAGGAGCTATAGTATGGACAGGTCTACTTGCTACTTATTCTTTTTCATAGTTGGTCAGCCAAGTGAAATGTATCAACTTGAGAAGATCTGCCTTAGGAATATTATTTAGAATCTAGATGATGGTTGGAACATTATCTCTGGCAGCAATTACCATGAAAACATCACCAGTAGAGTTGGGCTGGATCCTGCACTTAAGGAGGTCAGAATTGTTCCTATAAGTGTGTCTTGATATTTGGTATAGCTGGAGTTTAGAAGAGCAATCCTGGCTATTATAGGATTCCCTTTTCTTTCATGAAGGGTGAGGCAAAGCCTTACAGCACCAAAGTGGATATAAGAATAACCTTGTCTTTTCGAAAGATTAATTAAATCAGTGAAAATTTCCAAAGTTGCATATTGTTCTTGAGAAGTGGAGCGGAGTCCACACTGGTCCATTCGAGAGCTTTGAACCTACTCCTTGACAGGAGAAGACTGTCAATGGATGAGATGTCGTAGTTTACAAACAGTAGATCTATCACGGTGGTCAAGGTTATATGGATTCATGAGAGGAAGATGAGTTTTATCTACCCTGATATTTTCAGGAAGATGAGTGACTTCAACGAGATTGTCAATTTTCTTGGAGAGAGTTTTTATACAAGAGGGTGGAATGAAAATAGAAGATGAAAGTCGAACAAGTTCAATGGTAAATTCTGTAGAGGTTTTCATAATTGAGTAGAGTTCTTTCCTACTCTCCGCTTACTATCATACCTTATGATCCTTCTCCTTTTGTTCTTAAGGCTCTGATAACAAGTAGGAGTGTAGCTACAAGACTAAGAGTCAATACACATTAAGCCAGTAAATAGATCCCGACTGAGAGAGCTCGAAGTCACATAAATAAAAGAACAATCATAAATAGATAAGTTCTTGACATCAAATTATCAAGCAATCTTAACGCTTCAAAGATATTACTGGAAAACTATGCTCAGACCATAATAAGCTCATCTCCAAGGGTACAACAGGAGGTCTATGTCTCTTATTCCAGTAATTTCTTTTCGTGCCAAGGCCACTCTACCAAATATGAGACTTATTTGTCTATGACTATCCTTTGAACAAATGTAAATATGAGATCTCTTAGTTGAAATCTTGTGGGATTTGGGCTCAACAAGGCCAATCTGACTTATTTGACAGCTCTAATTATTATTTCTCTTTGAAATTTGATATTGCCATTCAAATTTGGACAAAAACAATTTCTTTCAACCTTATACTTTGCTATAATTATTACCAAGATTTAAGAGTATTCACTTTATTAAGAGTATGTTTAGCTTTTTGTTCATTTCTACAAATTATAGTTTGAACTATATTAATATAATTTTGATGTAATAACATGTTTGAGAGTCTTTGAAACGTGATTTCACCTTCAAACTATAGTTTTGTTGAAAACTCCAAATTATTATTTTTGTAAACTATAATTTGTCCAAATTTAAATTTTTTTAAAATTAATTCTACAAACTATGATTTGTTTAAACCTAAATTTTTTAATTATTTTTTAAACACACACTTAGTAGACAAAAGGGGAAAAAAATCTACGATGCTTTATAAAAACATACTTACACATGTCATTCAATAGACCAATTCCATCTATAATGTAGTTTTCTTTTTCCCGCTTATAATAGAGTTTTTTCCCTCTTAAAGAGTGGCATGAGGTAATCGGTGGATTGTTGATTTTTTTTTTTTTTTTAAAGAAATGTTTCCGTTGAATGAATGAACGAATTGCAATTTAAGCAGAAAAAAACAAGAGACAAACTTTTAGCCAGCATTATGCAAAAGGAAGCTAAATAAATGCATAGACTAAACTGCTTGTTCTAGTATTTTAGTATTACAACACGTTAAATTTTAATCAAACCTAAATTATTTTAAGCAATTTTAAAAATATTTTTCTTATATTAAATTGGTACATTTTACTTCTTTAAAAGCATTCTCTAATCAGTTGGAGTGTGGCAACTCCTCTAGCCATGAATATGACGATATTATTAAAAATATCAAACAAAATTTTGGCAACAAGCATTTTGTTAATATTAAAACATCTTCAGAGAGGTTAATATTCTAATATTTTTGTAAATATGGGTGCCTGCCTATAGATCTACTCAGATTTGCGTTTGGAAAGGTCCCTCTCTTCTTGCTAATTGCACCTCTACTATATTTATTAACACCTAATATGTTTGCATGTTTTTTTTTCTCTCATGTACCAATTTAAAAAAAAAAAAAACGAAGCACACGCTCATCAAAACAAGTCCAAATTAATTCGTCTCTAGTATTTTTGCAGTTGCTATATTAGTGAGCTAGATTTTCGTTCCCATTATAAACTATTAAACTCCACATACTAGATATTCATAAATTCCTAAATTGAAAAAATAATCTCTCTCTTCCAAATATATACAAGAAATATGTTCATTGACCCGATTCATTTTGGTTGTACTTTAATCAGAATCGAGTTTATCAATTTTATAAAATTATAAATTTATTTAATTTTAATTTTTAAATATTTTAATTTAATTTTAAATAATTTTATTTACAATAATTTATAATTTTAATAAAATATATATAATTATAAAAAATATTAAATTAATTAAAAAAGGCTAAATTAATCTAAATATATAAATAATTTTAATGATATAAAAATATAAAAATATAATGTTATATATATATATATAAAATAAAATTTTTAAATATTAAATTAATTCAATTTTAATTAAATCAAACCAAATCATATTTTAAATACCACTAATATACATTCATTCGTGTGCAGCCATCTACGAGGGAACGGATACACACCTTGATATCCATTACAACTTACAAATTTAGCCAGCTGTACTCAAACCACTTAATAAAGACATGCATAGGAAATCAAAATAAATATTTTTAATTATAAAACTTGAACAATTCGACAACCATTTTAATTTAGCCACGAACTTGATCGATTTCTTTATATTGTTCTTTTCCCTATAATTCTAGTGACATCAAAAGAAATTCCACTCACTTTTTGAAAGCCTCTGCGTGTGTGCGAGTATACTTTGAATCTTACATGGAATAAGAAACCAATTTCAATCAATCAACACCATTACACAAAAGGGAATAAAGTAACTTTCTTTTCTACCCGTTATTATTCTCAATAAACTGATGGCTGCTAGTTTTACATCATATACGGCCATAAAGTCTCGAGCAAAACAGCAAATCCGAGTCATATTACTGATTATGCAACTCGTCTAGCCTCCTAAATAACATGAGGTTATAAAGTAAAAAAAAAATTAAAAAAAAAAACCGGGGGTTAGGGTGGCCAAGGAAGACCAAAAGAGTACATAACTTGATCATTGTATCAACAGATTCTGCTTATGCATTACCCAGATCGATGAAAGGACACAGGATATACATGTTGAAGATCCCCATAGATATCTAGACTAATGAAAATGATTTTATTTATTTATTTTGGGAGTAGATTGAGTGGAGGACAGCCCCCAAGATGCCAGCATATTTGCATTTTATGCAAGTATGGCAAAAATAGACCAGCTACAAGCGTCAACTTCAATAAAGTCACAGGACAAAATGGAAGTTGAAGAAAACCCATCGTCCGCAAGTCGACATCCCGTTCCTATGCTGCTCACCTAGTATATAAAACACAGCACAAACTTTTAGAAATGCAGATGAAAAAGCATATCGTACCAAAATTGAATGAATTTTGAAGCAAAACGACTGCAAGCAATACAACCGACTTCAAAGCATTATGCTGTGCCATGCATTCTCGACAATTGATAACTCGGGTGATACAAAGTATTATTACTAGTGTCCTAAGAATAGAAGACTTCCGACCACCTTATTATGGGGGTAGAAGCATGGGGTATGGAAAGCCTAGATGCAACCTGTCACATGTCAGCCATGGAATTCACCAAAACATCTTATCTGTTCCTTGATAAGCCTTCCATACCAGCCCAATGTCAACCTACGAAACAAAGCTAACCTATCCTTGTAAATGCTTTTATTAAATAGAAATAGGGCCTTTTGCCCCCGGTATTACCAGATGGATAAAAAAAAAAAATGGAAATCAACTTGCATAGCTCATTTTCGATACTTAAGAGAGAGAGAGAGAGAGAGAGAGAGAGAGAGAGAGGGAGGGAGGGAGGGAGGGGTACCAGGGTCACTAAATAGTTATCTTGTTCAATAATTGCCATATACTAAGCATCGTCTACATCGCAAAAAAGTCTATCTCATCTGAACTTTCCCCGTAAATCGCATAGCTCGCATCTTGACCGTCCTCATTGCCACTACCCTGATCACTATTGTAGCTGCTCTCGGATGTACTCATAAAATTCGATCCATCAGAAGTATGGCTACTCAATTGTGATGGCAGACTTATCTCACTATTCAATTCAACATCAAATGGCTCAATGTAACTGCAACATAATACATAAACCTAAAAGTTAGTTACTTTAAAAAGAAAATAGACAATCTCTCCACTTGCACAGACGCAAATGAGAAGCTTGGTGAACCAAATACTCGATAATTGGAAGTTAATCAAACCTTCCTTCTGATGGAAATTCGGCCAGCAAAGACATATCAGGCCTTGCTTCCAAAACCTGCTTTATAGGCAGGATACTGCAGTATAGAGCCCAAAATTTGCAACTGAATGAATCACTACAACCCAAACGATCCAGAAAAATAAAACATCACATCCACATAGATAATCATTACCTAGAGTTGTAGCACCTATGATACCAGTCACCCTCAGATGCCAAGCCTTCCCTATTGGATATGTCCTGCTTAAAGGAAACAGTAAGAACTAAAGCAAAAACGTTTTTCTGCCAAAAATTTTGCTGTTATTTTTTAAACAATACAGAACATATGTTTCTATGTACCCACAAGATGTACAAGGAATTTAAAATCGCCAGCAAGAATTGCTGTCAGCAACCTAGCAACTTCCATCTGCACAAGGCATTCGAGTTTCAAAGAAGTAGTTTGGAAAGAATTGAACACTTAGATACACATTATTACAATCCTCACCTCTTTCAGATGCATGCAATCCCTCAAAATCAATACTTCAAGCAAACTCCCATTACTACTGCTTCCAAGGTTTCTGGGTGGAGGAAACAAATTATTTGCGTATTAAAAGATGATCTTAACACATGAATAGGATATCAAACTTTTAAAGTCTTGTTAAGAATAAACGACCTTAAGAAGTTTCCAGTGATAAAATAGGATGTTGAAAAATCAACATATTTCAGTTTCCGAAATCCCTGCATGAGTGTAAACAAAAAATGTTACAAGATAAGGCCACATTTATACAGCATCCAAGTTTTTTATACGAAGAAAACACTGTATAAGGTTTCTTTTTGGATAAAAGTGAAATAGGAGAATTTCATTTAGGTTAAAATTAATAATCCAAAGCAAAAGTAATGGTTTCAAGTCACACATCAAGAGAATAATGGTCTCAAAGTTTACACCATTGCCAAGTAATTATCTAGACAGATGAAATTTACATGTCAGCTATCAAAAAGTGAAATGCGATCAGTAGTTTTAAACTCATATATCTTTGCATTATTCTAAAACTGCCACATTAACACAATCCATGATGACTTTGGAGCTCAAAAGTGCACCAACTGCCTTCGACATGCACTCAGCTGGTTTTTGGTGAAAGAGCCTAAGAATTTCAATGAACAATACAACGTTAGGAATGTGTGTAGCCAACTTGACTTGGAGAATTTTTCCTTCACAAACCTATCCCCCATTCCCATGGAAGATGTATTTAAGAAATTAAACATTATATTGTGAAAGTATATATTTATAATAAATAAATTAGATAAAAGAAAAATAACCCCGGATCAACTAAAGACTGCCAAGAGTTAACCAAAATAATACATGCACAGTGCAAAAATGTTGGAAATTAGAAAAGAGTGTATCTGTTAGTTTGTGTGCTTATAGCCTTATACCATATTCCACTGAGATTGACAAAAATCCTTAAAACATACCTTAACCAGAATGCGTATTTTACAATCATGTAGCTTGAACCCTCTAAGAGACAAAGAAGTTAGATGGGGACACTTGTTTACAAGGTCAATGCAGGTTGGTGTTTTCAAACTGTCATCTCTACCTGCTAATTGAAAATATATAAGTTACGATATAAATAACCTTTAAAGGTGAAATAGAGCTGAAAACAAACCAAAAACCAAACCTGTTTTTGAAGACTCAAAAAACAAACGCTCAATCAAGGGGCAGTTTGCACTTACTGACACCAATGTTTGCCTCAGTTCAACATGACTGGCAGTTCAGGAAAAAAGTATCAATGAACAATATAATTTGGAAATAACCTTTGTGATCTTATCATACTATATAAATTAGCGTATACACGTAAAAACAAAGATACTGATACACAATAAATGCTTCAAAATATATATCTCAAATGTAAACCAAAAACTGTAAATACACATTTTTAGAGGATATCTATATATATTAGATTCATCTAGAAAAAACTAACCAAATATAGTTGCAAACTTGGTCAATAAGCAACTGTAAAGATTTCCAATACAATCATGAAATGGAATTTTAGTGTGTATTCAAGATCAGAAAAACGTAAACCTATCAGGAACAAAAATACACATTTTCTAAATGTTAAAGACAATTAATTAAAGATATTGTTATGTCCAAAGTAGTCACAAAATGCTTATAGTAAGAAGAATGAGAATATGAGAAGTGACAGAAACTTACAGCCCAACAATTTCCAGATCAAGGAGAGAAGGGCAGGCTGATAATGCCCCAGCAAGGGATGCGTTATCCATTCTCTCAATATTGTACAAGTGCAGCTTTCTCAAACAAGCCCTACAAAATGAAAATACTTCTATATAAAACAAGCCATCCACATATATTGATCAAAAGCCCAAGAACAACATACCCTGGAGCAGCACCGTCGCCAATCAAAGGGCTTAAACAGGATCTTGTTAGAATGGATGACTCCTTCCCTTGTCGGGATCTCTTATCATTCCATGAAAAATTAGATACCTCTACAATAGCATTTCTTATGGTGTAAACCAACGGCTGACTAGATCCAGGCAAAGCAGTAGCACCAGGGACCAGGCCAAGCTTCAGAGACCTTTTTTACCAATTTAAAAAGACAAGCAGGAAAAGATAATTAGGAAAACAACATCACATTGTAATGCATGCTCCGGAAGTTAGCAAGGAAAAATTGATAAGGTTTTTTTTTCCCCCTAGATTGATTGATTGCTTTATTTGATTTGTATTTTTACTGAAATAACCAATGAAATACATGGCAAAATACACGGAAGAAGAAGTGTAGAACTATAAAACTAGATACACTTTTAAATAGGAAAACAAATTAAAGGCAGGAATGTCTGAGCATGTTATGCATCAATAGAGTTGAGCCACTTATAAACTACGGAAACCAACATGGATGAGGCAGAACTTCCCAACGAATAATCAGTATCCAACCAAACATCCTTTTTTTTTTTTGGCCTTTAAAAATCAAAGGTGAAGTCCATGAAAGAAATGATCAGCTCATCAGGTGTCCGAATTATAACCCATAATCATCAATTGTGCAGTTAATTAAAGTTTACCTGGGAACAAAAGTAAATATGGGTAGAAAGAATCAGACAGACAAAAGTTCTTACCTTAGGGACTTCCCCGCTCGCTGAATCATTGTGGAAACTACTGCATTGTTAATCTTTGGAACAAGTGTTGTCAAATCGAGATTTGCATAGCACAAAGGATCCTTAGCACATTTGTTAAATAATGAACAAGTTGCTGCTGCATAGCATAAACTCTGGGTATCAAGCATTGAGAAAACCTGTAGTTCACGACAAGAGATCAATGACCACAAAGGTTGCCTTCTTACAGAAAAGAAAAAAAAACAACAAACAAACAAACAAACAGACACTGATGAAGTTTCAAATGTCAAAATGAATTTTCTCCAAGAAGACTACCATGTGTTAGCAGTAGCACTATTAACTAACCAAAACCAACACTTGCATGCAATGCGAGCAGGGAACTACGCGTTATTCTTATAATTATATTTTCCGGCACCATTATGGCTCAGTTACTCAGTGAACTCTTATCCAGTTACATTTACACTAGTACATCACTCATTAATCACACATTAAATTTCAGGGAAAAAATGATAAAATTAAAAAAAGAGAATAAAAAAAATAAAAAAAACAGCCACAGAAACTAACGGGGTAAAACAACATATCGACTGACTTAGGCAAACAAAATAGAAATTAATTATTTGCAAAGAGAGAAATAATGTAAAAGAATTCAAACTCGTTATGACCAGCACTCTATGAGATGCTAGCCTTTAAACAAAGGTTTCAGCACCAGCTGTTTGGGGTAAGAAGGATACAGAAAATGACACAACCAAAATTGGAGTGCCAGGCGCTACGGCGATGAAGCATAGTTGCATTGCAAAGGCTCGTAATAATTGAAAATCATTAAGCCACTTACGGGACTTGAAGTTGCTATCATCTTCATCAGGTCAATCAAATACATCACTACGGTTACATCCAAAATCACCACGAAAATAATAGAAAGGATCATAATGCAACAAGGCTATATTGTCAGATTCACAGACAAAGGGAGAATGGCTGATTAATAAGAAACAAACCGAATTTAAGAGCTAAGCAACTGCCGACATGTAACCAAAACCAACAAAAAAAAAAATCAGATTATAAAAAGGAAAAAAGAAAGAGCATCTAACTGAATTCAAAATAAAATCCAAAGATGCAAATGATGAACAAGGGGCTCAGGATGCACGAACCTTGATGGTAAGGTCAGGAGGGAGAGGCCAGGCGAGAGAATTGTGAGAGGATGCCCGCTTTCTAGAGGAGTGTTTGGCGGCGTCGAGAAGCATGGAGCCCATTTTGAGGGCGCGATCGATGAGAACAGAGTGATCGGCATCGGAGGGCAGTGAATCGAGAAGCCTCTCCAGGGAGAGATGAAGGGAGAGAGAAGGGAATTCGGCGAGGCCGAGAAATGCCTCGAGGAGATGGTCCACCTGGTTGAGGTTTTGGAATCTAGGGTTTTGGGAGGGACAGGGTCGCTTGGCCATTGAGGGGGAGCCGTGGAGGAGGGTATCCATAGCTTTAGCGGGTGGTGGAGACTGACTGATGAGCAGAAGAGAGGGCATAGGTTAAATGTATCGGAGATCCAATGTACGAACAAAGCGTTAGAGTGCCAAGTGTTTGTCTGCCTGCGCCACGCGGACTACGAATCTGCTTCACGTCATTTCTATGCGTACTCTCCTAAGTGAGTTTAGTAAACCTACATTTTCTTTTTTTTTCTTTCTTTCCCCCAATATTAACGCTA
This sequence comes from Biancaea sappan, assembly GCA_037074585.1. Taxonomy (NCBI): domain Eukaryota; kingdom Viridiplantae; phylum Streptophyta; class Magnoliopsida; order Fabales; family Fabaceae; genus Biancaea; species Biancaea sappan. The sequence goes on along the minus strand of CM073496.1, from coordinate 45,402,402 downwards.
ACTGCGATACACCATCTTGCTTATATTTTCTCTCAATCATTTATTTATTGCTCTCGATTTATTTTTTTTAGACAATTTTGTCTGTTTACCATTTAATTAATTTACATAATATACTTTAGTTTTATGTCCGTTAATTTTGATTTTACTTGATTATTATAATCTGTATAAAATTATAACTCTAATTGATATCGAAAACAACAACAAATTAAAAAGAAATAATTACTTACATTTAAAATATCATTATTTTGATGAATAAACTGAAGAATAAATTATTTTTATTATATTTTTGAACAATAAGAATTTATTTATTTATTTTTTACTCTTCTACATTATTTTATATTATATATCCTATTTTATTTTATTTATCTACTTATAAATAATTCTAAAATTAATAATTAGAAAACTCTAAAATTTTAAATAATAGAATAGAAGTATGGATATGGCCCAGAAAGTTAACAAGGAATGAAACAGTCCAGAAAGACAGATGATGAGAAGGGGGAATAGAACATGGAAGACACATGCAATCATGCATGATGATGCAATGTACAGTAACAAACAATGTTAGGAAATTGGGATGGAGCCCTAACTGCTCTTCAATAACACCTCCTTCGCCCTCCATTAATTCCCAAAAAAAAAAAAAATAAATCAGGGAGCCTATGAACATAAGATTCCAATATGACAATATGAACATAAGATGATGAAAACAATGCCCGAGAAAATTACATGAACATAAACCCATAATGAACATCATGTCGTATTTACTCTATCAAAAGAAAATACTAAGATTCTTTCTCATTTGTTTATTTTCCTTATTCTCACTCCATTACTTCAATTGCTTCCATCAAAGAAAAGGAAGACGGTAACAAGATGCATTTCCAGATGCTACGCGTATTATACAATGGAACGAATAAAGGTGTAGACAGAGACAGGTGAGTGGAGCTACTATAGTCTGCAAAACATGGCCCAGCCTCATTTCTACATCTTAATAAATCACAACTACTTAGACTAAGCTCAATTTTTCATCATTTAGCTTACCCTTGTCTTTTTCTGCCTACAAGAGTATACAATTAGTGTTCAATTTTATTTTTATTATTAATTATTTCAAAATGACTATGCATTTTGTATTTAATAAATTAAAAAAAAATATTGATTTTCTATCTGAGATATCTTGGTAAGCGGTAACACTATGATTATTTAGTTTGTACCGCAAGTATATTACATCCGAGTCTTACAAATCTTATAAAATTGATAATTGTAGCTATCAAACTGCTACAATCCAGCTATAAAAAAAAATAATGCAATCAATTTAGGAAAATGAATCTCAAGCGCAGAGACGACAAGTGTTTAAAAAAAAAATTGAAACTCTGTGGGCTTATTCACTAAAACCAATAATCAAAGAATAACATAGGGCCGCAATTCTATTGGCACAAAAAAAAAATACAAGGAAGTGCTTGAGGTTATTAATTTGATAATAAACTCTTGGAAACAGGAACGTGTTTTCTTTATGCTCAACATTCAGTATTAGTCATTTATATAATTTAATTTGCAAGGAAAAAGAATTTAGGGTTTCGGGTCTCTGTTTCCCGAATTCAGGACAGAGAAACAAGGTAGAAAGAACTTTAAGTGGAAGACGAGAGAGAAATGAGTGAATAAGGAGAGGAGAAAAGAAAGGAAAGGCAGGGAAAGGGGGTGGCCGATCACGTGCCTCTGTCTTCATCCAAAATACCAAAGTTCAAACGCTGGCGTTTCGTTCATCCACATTTGCCTTCTGTGGAGTGTGGACTATGTCTCCGTCATGCGCCTCTTGGCCATACACAGGGATTAATATTCCACATTTGATCCTTGTCATTGGCCAGCTGATTCAGAAGTTTCTTCTATTAATCTGCTTTTTCATCATTTTAATGGCTTCCCGGCACATGCATGCTGTGTCATGTGCAGTTGAGTTCCGAACAGGTTTTACTTTGATTATCATCACGACCACGTGTGCTCGCCATTTGAGCTTCGAAGGTACACAGCCTACAATTATCTCTTTTAAATCATTACAATGGACTCCTATCACCTTCAACTTCTTAGTGTCCTAGTATTTCACACTTTCATTGGCTGCATTTAATTCACTCATCAAAAGTGATTTGGTCCAAATGGAATTTCCTTTTATTGATGCTTGCACTTAGCTTTCTGATGTGATTTCCGGAGGGAAAACACTTGATCGATTTTCTGGATAGGTTGAAAGAAACAAACAAATGAAACCAAATCACCCAATTGATAAGCCAAAGGGTGCCACAACTAAGAGAAATGGGTTGATTTCGCCACACTCAAGAAAGAAGAACGTGAGTGATAAGAAATCTAGTTGCTCTCGCCACTAACACAAGTTAGATAAGAGAAAGAACTCAAGAATCCTCTTGAAAGCAAAATGCCAATATCTCATATATGATTCAAAGATGGTTTACAACAAATGGCAAGGACCCTTTTTATAGAGGGTCTCCAAAACAAAAAGACAAAAGACTCCAACTAATGCATTAAATGCATCAACTAAAAGTCAAGTAGTGTAGGCTAAATGTCAAAGACAATAAATGCATAGGTAGCTAAATGTCAAAGACAATAAATGTATAGGTATTGACTACAACTATATTCAACAAATGCAACTATCCCACATGCAATCTTTTTCACACTTCTTCCACTTTCAACAAAGTGGTTAAGCCCAATTCAAGCCCTTTAGTCCTTAAACGAGTTAGAGGCCCAATTGAAGTGTTCTCCCTTTCTTGGGCTGCAATTAGTCCAAGCTCTTTAACCCTTAAACGAGTTAGAGGCCCAATTGAAGTGTTCTCCTTTTCTTGGGCTGCAATGGGATTATCCTTGATTACATCATCCTCCCCTGGTTGAAATGGATTTGTCCTCAAATCCAAGTCCTCTTTATCTTTTAAGTACGGGGAAAGATCCCTCACATTGAAAGTAGTAGAAACAGCATAGTCTTCAGGCAAATCAATTTTGTATGCATTATCATTTACCTTGTCTATGATACGGAAAGGACCATCTGCCCTTGGCATTAATTTGGACTTCCTTTGGTTTGGAAATCTTTCTTTTCGAAGATGAACCCACACTAACTCTCCAGGACTGAATTGAACAATTTTTCTTCTTTTGTTGGCAGTCTTCTCATAGATGGAGTTCTTCTTCTCAATTTGCTGTTTAATGTTTTCATGTAACTTCTTTATCATGTCAGCCTTCATTTTTCCATCTATGCATTCTCGAGCTTCAAGTGGTAATGGTACTAAATCAAGTGGGCTCAATGGATTAAATCCATAAACTACTTCAAAAGGAGAGTGTTTAGTAGTACCATGTACACTTCTATTGTAAGCAAATTCAGCATAGGCCAAGCATTCATCCCAACTTTTCAAGTTTTTGCCAATGATAGTTCTTAGCAAAGTAGAAAGCGTTCGGTTCACCACTTCAGTTTGCCCATCAGTTTGTGGGTGACAGGCAGTACTAAAGAGTAACTTTGTTCCCAGCTTTCTCCATAAAGTCTTCCAAAAGTAGCTAAGAAATTTGGCATCACGATCTGACACGATACTCTTTGGAATGCCATGAAGTCTCACAATTTCTTTGAAAAATAAATTGGTGATGTGCACAGCATCGTCGGTCTTATGGCATGGAATAAAATGAGACATTTTTGAAAAACGATCAACAACAACCATGACCGAATCTTTACCTCTTTGTGTCCTTGGTAAGCCTAGCACGAAATCCATACTAACATCAGTCCAAGGTTGATCTGGAACAGGTAGAGGTGTATAAAGTCCATGGGCTGCTTCCTTGCTCTTGGCTTTTTTGCAAACAATACACCTTTCAATCACATGATGCACATCTCTAATCATGTTAGACCAATAAAAATGCTCTTTCAGCATCTCCAATGTCTTGGTTTCACCGAAATGCCCAGCCAATCCTCCTCCGTGAGCTTCTCGTGTAAGTAATTCCCTTATAGAACAGTTTGGAATTACAAGTCTCCCCAAGCGAAATAAAAAACCTTCAGATCTATAAAATCCCTTATATGCCATTTTCTCACAAGCGAGATAAATAGAAGCAAGTGTCGAATCTTCCATATAATGGTCTTTAAGAGATTCAAATCCCAACAATTTAGCATTCATCATGGAAATTAAAGCATATCTCCTTGATAAGGCATCTGCAACAATGTTGGTTTCTCCCTTCTTATACTTCAACACATAAGGAAAAGCTTCAAGAAATTCCACCCACTTTGCATGTCTTCTATTCAGCTTGCTCTGACCTTTCAAGTGTTTGAGTGATTCATGGTCTGTGTGAATTACAAATTCTTTTGGTAACAAGTAGTGCTGCCATGTCTCAAGAGCTCTAATTAAAGAGTAGAACTCCTTATCATAGGTAGAGTAGTTAAGACTGGCTCCATTCAACTTCTCACTAAAATAAGCTATAGGACGCTTTTCTTGAAGAAGTACAGCTCCAATTCCCACTCCACTAGCATCACATTCAATCTCAAAAGTCTTAGAAAAATTAGGCAAAGCCAATATGGGTGCATTGCACAATTTTTCTTTGACAAGCTCAAAACTTCGTTGGGCTGCATCACTCCATTTGAACTCTTTTCCTCCCTTAATACATTCAGTTATGGGTGCTAAGATGGTGCTGAAATCCCTTACAAATCTTCTATAGAAAGATGCAAGCCCATGAAAACTTCTTTCTTCAGATATGGTTCTTGGAACGGGCCATTCTTTGATAGCTTTCACCTTTTCTTCATCAACTCCCACTCCTTGCTGAGATACTACAAAGCCAAGAAAAATCACATGGTCTTGACAAAAGTAGCATTTTTTTAGATTAGCATAGAGTTTCTCCTTTCGCAACACTTCCAAGACTTCCTTCAAATGTTGCACATGCTCCTCATAACTTTGACTATAGATCAAAATATCATCGAAATATACCACAACGAATTTTCCAATGAAAGATCTAAGCACATGATTCATCAATCGCATAAATGTGCTAGGGGCATTAGATAGTCCAAATGGCATTACCATCCATTCGTAAAGTCCATGCTTTGTCTTGAAGGCTGTCTTCCATTCGTCTCCCTCTTTCATTCGGATTTGGTGATAGCCACTCTTCAAGTCAATTTTTGAAAACACCTTGGAACCATTCAGCTCATCCAACATGTCATCCAATCTTGGAATTGGGTAGCGGTATTTGATGGTGATCTTATTTATAGCACGGCTGTCCACACACATTCTCATAGAGCCATCCTTTTTAGGGACTAATAATGTAGGCACAGAACAAGGGCTCATGGATTCCCTTACATAACCCTTTTCAATCAACTCATCAACTTGTCTTTTTAGCTCCTTAGCCTCCTCTGGATTCATTCTATATGCTGGCTTATTTGGTAAGGCAGCACCGGGCACCAAATCAATTTGATGCTCAATTCCTCTTAAGGGTGGCAATCCCTTAGGTAGCTCGTTCGGAAAGACATCCGCAAATTCTTCTATCAACTCCCTCACAAGCTTAGGAAGCTTTTCTGCAAGTTCTGGATTTAGCTCCTTGAGAATTAGCAATAATACAAAGTTTTCCCTTTTTATTGCCTTCTTTAACTCATTCTTAGAAGCAAAACAACTAGGCTTCTTCTCCTCGATTACATCCTCCTTCGGCTGTACTTGTATTGGCTTTAAGGGTGCCAACACAATCTTCTTTCCATCCTTCTCGAAAGCGTAGGTGTTTTTGAAGCCATCATGTAGTGCTCTTCTATCAAATTGCCAGGGCCTCCCAAGTAGAAGATGACTAGCATCCATAGGGACTATGTCACACAATACCTCATCTTTGTAATTCTTCCCTATAGAGAAAGGTACCTTTACTTGTTTGGTGACCTTCATCTCGCCATGATTATTTAGCCATTGCAGCTTATATGGACGGGGATGATTGATAATAGGTAGCTTCAATTTTCCAACCAAGGTGGTTGAAGCAACGTTAGTGCAGCTCCCACTATCAATTATCACGTTACAAACTTTGCCTCTGATAGTGCACCTTGTTTGAAAAATATTCTCCCTCTGTTCTTCTTCTACCTTGGCTTGGATATTCAAGGCACGTCTAATAACTAAGGCAGCACCTTCATCAGCATACTCAACAACTTCTTCTTCGTCAAAATATTCTTCCTCTTCACATTCCTCCACAATATCTTCATCTTCACTCTCTATTTCCCCTTGTTTCTCCTTCAAGATCATCACTCTTCTATTAGGACATTCGGATGCTATATGGCCATGACCTAAGCACTTGAAGCACTTAATGTCTCGGCTTCTTTTAGAGGGCTGGTTGTCTTCTCTCTTATCCTTCCCCTTAGAACTTTCAGATTTGTTCGGCTCTTTCTTCCATATCTCCTTATTACTCCCTTTGGTAGTGTTTGAGGTTTGGGAAAGTGTTTGGAAAGGTTTACTTCCCAATAGTTTAGACACTCCATTGTTTCTTCCATAAACTCTCTTTTTCTGTCTCTCCACCTTAATTGCCAATTTAATTACATCTTCTAAGAAGACATAATTCTGCAACTCTACTAAGTCAGCAACTTCTTTGTTCAAACCACCAAGAAATCGAGCTATGGTTTGCTCTTGGGGTTCATTCAGCTCGCACCGAATCATCAAAGTTTCAAATTCTTTGACATAATCTTCAACACACATGCCTCCTTGCCTCAAGCTTTGAAGCTTAAAATAAAGCTCTTGCTTGTAGTAATCAGGTACAAAACGCCTCTGCATGAGCCTTTTCATCAATCTCCAATTTCGAACTTCCTCCTCTCCATCTCTTCTTCGTTGATTCTTCAAATTTTCCCACCATAGATTTGCATAATCAGTGAATTCAAGGGCTGCAAGTCGGTATTTGGTAGCTTCTGAATATTCTTGATATTCAAAATTCTTCTCTACTCTTTGCACCCACTCCAAGTATTTTTCAGGAGAACTTGTTCCCTTAAATGGAGGAATCTTCATTTTGATGTTGGCATCACGCTCCCTCTGCTGCCTTCTTTGTCTAGGTTGTTCACCTTCTTCAGCTTCAGATTCTTCTCCATGGTGTTCAACATAAGCTCCTCTTCTTGGTTGTTGTTGTTGTAGCTCCATAAATCTAGCCATTTGAGTGGTTAGTTGAGCTATTTGTTCCATCATTTCTTCTTGACCTCTTTGTAGGCCAACAATTTGAGCTTGTTGTAGGCTAAGCCCAAAAGGAACTTCAGAACTATTTTCTCCTGTCATAGTGATTTGTAATTTGTTGGTTTGAGTTTGGTGAAGGGTAGGTTCACTCTCTAAGTGTTTACACTCGGATTAACAATGAACAGTAGCGTTGAACAATGAACAGTAACGATGAATTTTTTTTTTAAATAAAAAAGCTGTAATAAAATAGAACAACACAAGAATAGAAATAAAGATAAAGATGAACAGACCAGAAAATTAGCCTTCCATGTAGGTGGCAGATTACAAAATAAGGAAAACTAAGCCTTCCATATAGGTGGCAGAATACAAAATAAGAAAAACTAAGCCTTCCATGTAGGTGGCAAAACACAGAATAAAATGCAATAAAATTAAGCTTTCCACGAAGGGGCAAAACACAAAACAAATAATAGAACCTGAATTGAAGTGGCTCTGATACCAATATGATGTGATTTCCGGAGGGAAAACACTTGATCGATTTTCTGGATAGGTTGAAAGAAACAAACAAATGAAACCAAATCACCCAATTGATAAGCCAAAGGGTGCCACAACTAAGAGAAATGGGTTGATTTCGCCACACTCAAGAAAGAAGAACGTGAGTGATAAGAAATCTAGTTGCTCTCGCCACTAACACAAGTTAGATAAGAGAAAGAACTCAAGAATCCTCTTGAAAGCAAAATGCCAATATCTCATATATGATTCAAAGATGGTTTACAACAAATGGCAAGGACCCTTTTTATAGAGGGTCTCCAAAACAAAAAGACAAAAGACTCCAACTAATGCATTAAATGCATCAACTAAAAGTCAAGTAGTGTAGGCTAAATGTCAAAGACAATAAATGCATAGGTAGCTAAATGTCAAAGACAATAAATGTATAGGTATTGACTACAACTATATTCAACAAATGCAACTATCCCACATGCAATCTTTTTCACACTTCTTCCACTTTCAACAAAGTGGTTAAGCCCAATTCAAGCCCTTTAGTCCTTAAACGAGTTAGAGGCCCAATTGAAGTGTTCTCCCTTTCTTGGGCTGCAATTAGTCCAAGCTCTTTAACCCTTAAACGAGTTAGAGGCCCAATTGAAGTGTTCTCCTTTTCTTGGGCTGCAATGGGATTATCCTTGATTACATCACTTTCCTTGATTAAGCTCTTTCCACTTCCCACCCTGTTACCATTCTTAGTTGAGAGAGACTCATGGTCCATGGCCAAGAACTGGTAAGGACCGAATCCATTCATCTATTATTTTCCTCATTATTAACTATTAAGAACTTGATAACGCTGCTTACATTTTAACTTATCTAGCAATGCAGCAACTTCTTGCTTTGATTTTTATTACATCATCTCCCATCTTATAATGACAATATCTAAAGAGGTCATCTTTGGGTCTTGTTCTGCATGCCTCATTCTTGTTAAAAGGCAGCAGTGAATCGGTGATTTGAACAACTTAATTTTTTTCATCCAGTTCCAAACTTAGTCGTACAGGACTGTAAATAATGCGTGAAAAGCGATTATATATAGCAGAGGCTTGAATGTCAAAAATGGAGTACGATAGCTGACCTCCACTTCATGCTCAAGACAAGACATCCACCAACTTTCCCGCTTGTTCATACCCAGCATTGTCTCCCATTTGTACTTTGCTTCTGTAGCAGGAAACTATTGGACCAACAAGCTCAAAAGGGATCTTCCCTCAACACTTTAACGTGTCTTGCCATTAGCTTAATTTGTGCAAACCACGCCATATCTTATCCTAATTTGGTATTTGCAAAGTGGGTTTTCTGAGTTCTATATAAGGTAAGATTTTAAAGCCAGAAGATATGTTAGGACTTAACATCCAGCGAGATTCTGCCACTACCAGGTAGCAAGTCTTGTACTCACGTATATCATTCTATGCTGCTTTTTTTTAATTATCCATTTGATAAGCCAATTATACTTTATATTATTAGACTTCATATAATTATATAATATGCTGACAATCTATATCTATATCTATATCTGGCACACGATGTAACTGCTTGGATTGAGTTTTGTAAACAACATTGCTTTATACAATTTTTTTTTTTTGGGGGTGAAATAGGGCATATTGTTCATCCAATTACAACAATTGATTTTGGATTAGTGTACATTGAGGATAACTATATGGACAGGGATGGATATGTCCATTGCAGACTACAAATAATTTTAAATAACTTTATCAAAGGGAACTTTGGCAATGGGAAAGTTGATGGTGCTTGAATCACAGAAAGCTGCATAGTAAAAACTCTTAGCTACTATGAGGAAAGTATTCTTGAATCTTGATATTGGAGTCAATGCCATTACAAGATTTTTGAAGCACCAATTGCACAAGTTCTTGCATTTCTGATTCTGCTTCTGGGGTGGTGATGTTGTATGTGTTCATACCTCTGCCGCCACTCTCAATCTCAGATGTCTAAAGGGTTTAAGAGAAAAAGGTAAAGGAAATTAATGATTATTCCCAGAAACCAAAATGCTACTGAAAAGAATGAATTGAGAGGAAAGATTTGTTGTGGCCACAATAGTTGTGCTGTCACTTACCTTGTCCTTTTGGTAACAACCGAGTCTATGGCAGACTGTGTTAGTGAGCTCAATGAGTTGTTTGTAAAGGAGATTGAACAGTAACTCCTCTGAAATCCAATGCCCAGCGCTTAGGTTTATTATATGCACCAAAAGCTCTGCTTGTCCTTGGCACGTGTCTCCTCCACTTTGCCAACTTGAAAGCCAATTTTTCCACTATAATAACAATAAAATAATGAGAGAAGGTCAACAAGACAACGTTGAAACCAGTACTTTCTGGTGACATTGTGGGACCACTCATGTCTAATTCTTGAATGGTACTATTTGTTTACAACATCATTAAATATAGAAAGTGTGTAAGTACTTTGTTCAGTTTCAGATTACTTATTGCTTACAATAATGCTAAACTTGTCATCAAAGGGAATGCACTACGTGACGTCAATTGAAAAAGAACAGTTTGATGCATAGCATAGCCAATTTCATGGCCACGAGACACAAGTATATCCCACGACAGCTGATCTATGGTTCCAACCAAAGCACCCACAAGTCCTTCCTCTGTTTTGTTCCTATTTAGTCTCCTGCGCACAAACATTCGACATGTAGCTAACTTGCTATGTATATCTTACATTATTTGTAGGTAATTAATTGATTACCACCGAGTGGAGTGATCTCGTTCTTTGATGCAGTGAGTGAATTAATCTATAAAGGCTTTCCTCATTGTTCATCTCTAACGTAGGACGTGATTGTGTCTTGCAAGGCTGTGGTTTTGGCCCATGCAAGCCTCTCTTATTTTCTGTCTAAATCTGGTTTTCTTACACCTCGAAACTATAGCTGATCTATCTATCCTAGACAAGTACACTGTAGTGAAGGCTACATATATAATGTCAATAAATTTCTTATATATATATATATATATATTTAATTACTTTTCGACATGTGTGTTCCAGTTTTTAAGACAAATGAACTATTCAACATCCTATTTGATTGTGTTTTAAGTTGTAAAGGTGCTTATTATTTAAGCTGTGATTCTTTCATAGTGCAGATTGTAATTTGTATAATTTTATAATTTTTCATTAATTTCCTTATTCTCTCTCGACAAATTTGAAAATATGCTCTGCCTCCTTTATGGTTTTACCTTCTGCAACAACAAAAAAGAATCTGAATTGTCTAAATTTTACAATTTTTGGATCTAATGACTACAATTGATGGAAAAAACATAAATCATCATATGCAGTTAGCTTGGTATTCTTCAATCATAATTGTTCGAGTTAAAACGGATGGTCACAATTTCAATACTGCACAATCTAATTTTGGAGTTAACTGCAAACCGTCCAAATTTCAACAAAATGCTATATTGATAAAGGATGGTAAATTCCAACCATGAGGAAACTTATTGATCATGCAAAGTGAATAAGATGCCTATTGTAAGTGTAATGGGCTAATAAGGCATTACAAATTTAAAAATAAAAAGGTCATTTGGTCATTTGGTCCCTACTAAATGGTAGGAACGTTTTTTAATCGAACCCACGGTATTAAATGAATAACCCCGGGGGGGGGGGGGGGGTCACAAGCAGCATATGCCTCATACAAAGAAAATGAAAAGGAGAAAAACCAAATTTTCATGGCATGTTGCTGATGATAAGTCTTCGTCTCTTTTTTGGTCTGTCTGTTTCTTTTCGCCCATATGTGAATTTGCATTCAACTCTACGGTGTTTCTGTGTTGTGTAGTAGATTACCATTAGAATGAACCAGAGGCACTACCAAATTTTCTTGTTATTAAATATTTATTATATAGATCGTATAAAAGGTAGATAATATAATATAAATATTTATTTGAAAAATATAGAAGTTGACTGTAGTTTTAAAGTAGCAACTAAAATTGCCGGTAAAACAGTATAAAAATAAATATTTCTGAATATATATATATATATATATATATATTCGTTGAATGCTATGATGAAAAACAAAAAGAATTAATCATTAAAACATCAATTGATACTCTTTTTTAATTTTTTCGGCCAAAACATCATTTGATACTCTGGACATGTAAAATTTTATAGAAAAAAGATATCAATTTAAACATTCCGTTTTCTTACTTGGTTTTACATTGATGCAAGCCGAGAAAATTCAAGCCCCCGGCAATCCATATTCAGCATTATGGTGAAGGATCAAAAGCCATATACTATTGTGTTAATGATCAAAGTTACAATATCAAGAGAACTATTAACTGAAAAAAAAAAAACGACAATTGGGATTCTTTCTCGTTTTGTAACTAGCCAAGTGAATCACTTATCTAGCAGGAACTTTAACCGATACACTTTTTTTTTTCTTGTTTTTACCTGAAGATATTAGGATTTATATATGCTTCGCTTCTTGTCATCTTTGAAAGTCAGCTTTTAGAGATTCCTACGACAAAGATCTTCAGCCCTTTCTTTCCTATACATATATATCAAGCATCTGAACCCAATCGACGGTTGGACATCCCCTACGAAAGAGTTCAGTGGAACATTGTCACAGAAATTATTGCGCATATGATGCCGAAGCACTACTGCAATAATCCATTCCATTTCATAAATCAAAGAAAAAGTCTCTTCATTGTAAATGGCTCGAAAACATTATCAATTTATCATTGTTTACGGTCCATAGTGCCAAACTACCAATAGTTGAGGTCCCAGGAGAATGGATAAAAAAAAAATTTGCCCACCAAAGCACGGTAAGAAATAAGGAAACGCCAGAAAAGCCCAAATAAACCAAAGATTTTTGACATTCTATTAACTCAGCTTTTTGTTCATTTCTTACTTCTAAATAATAATCACTGTTTCTACATTCCTCCAACAAGAACAATAAAAGTAAAGGAAAAATTTTAGATCTAAAAATTGAATCACAATTATCTACATATTGGAATTGATTTTGATGGGTCAAGTTAAATGGTCAACATGAGAACGTAACAGCCTTTGCCAGGCCAACCGACCAAGAAGCATGAAAAGATTGTAGTCCCCACTTCCATTTCAAAAATGTAAATGTAGGCCAACTGGCTCAATGGAACTTGACTTCCTTTAATTATCAATCTCTTCCTTGAAGATTCCTACCAGCAACATGGTGGTACATCTCCTAGTATTTCAGATGAATGTAACCCACTTCAAATTGCGTATACTTCTCTAAAACTTGCCACCTCTTCAAGAACGTCAAGCAAACACTTTCTTCCCAACACTCGGCTGCTAAGCAACAATAGCACATATAGTTCCGTACCTTCCATTTGAATATGAGTTCCAACAGACTCACGTAGCACCCTTTTCTTCTTGTACCCAAGGCAACAATTAACAATGTGGATAATCTTTTGCTTCATTTGAAAAATAGCTCAAGGTACAAGCTCTACACTGAAAATAAAAATGGTATACTATGTCACCGGAAGGAAGGCAACAAACCCAGAAAGTGCTGCTTCAACAAGAAGCAATAGCAGGCTAGCAGCAAACACTTCCAGGATATGTGCTGATTGAAAAGAATTTGTTTTGGTGCATCGTATTTGGTTTCTAATACTTCAGCTCAGATATGTGGCTGGGACCTAAGAGGGATAGGACATTTCTTCCACAGACTTGGGAAGATTTTTGGCCACTCCCAGCCGAAGAATTCTCGTTTTGTTGCTTCTGCAAAGTGTTGATTGATGAATCAAGTTTGCTTCCTTGGGAATTTGGCTTCAAGTTACCTCCATTAGGTGGAGGTCCGGCAACTTTTGTACACACAGATTTGCTATTACTGAGTTGTTGTTGCCCCTGTGGTGACAGGGATGTTTCGTAGTTTCCCCCAAAAGATATCTGTGCATGACCCTGCAAAACTCTTCCTTGCTCCTGATAAAAATTTTTTAGGGATGGGTTATTAGTTGTGTTGATAGATACATGATGAACTTGAGGATCTGTGGTTCTTCCTGAGCTCTTTGACTGAGAAGCTTGGTTAGAACTATTACATTGAGAGGGATTTTTTGAAAAAATGGGGGGATTGCTTACAAATTTCGTAGCAGAAGTGGCATTGGAGGGCAATGCTTTATATTGACTAGCCATAGAAGGTTGCTGCTGTTGTATGCCATATTTCTTCTGAAGCTGAAGCAATTTTTGCGAACTTGAAACATTACCAGGACTGGAACGACTAGGCCAGCTTCCATTCATAGGAGATAACACAAAGTTAAGATTCTTTGATGAATTATCAAAATTAAGGGTTGTTGGCCCATTTTTTGATGACTTCCCCGAAATGGCTTTCTTTTCATCATCTTGGTGAGAAGAATTGCCCCCACTCTTCCCTTCGCACATTGAATAAGTCCCTAACTGTGCAGGACGCGACGTCCCTGTAGCTTGAAATCCTTGCCATTCAATATCAGGCAGGCTTTGAAACATCACTGGGTTCTGTGCCATGGATGAGAAGTTAAGGTTTGACGGTGGGCTGGTCCCATTAAATGCAGCAAACGATATGGCAAATGCTTGAGAGGGCACAAGCTCAACCTCCCCCAAAGCCTGCTGCTTTTGCTGCTGGTCGCCGAAATTTTTTCCACAGCCAACAGAACTATCTGGTGTTGCAGACGGCCTGAATAATAAGTTCACTGGTTGAACTGGAATCTTCAAATTCTGCCCATACACATTCTTTTGGGAGTAAGATGGAGCAATATCTCCGCCCACCTCAGTCTCCAGCTTGCGAGGACGTGACTGTGAGATATGTTGCTTCTGCGACCGTTGCAATTGCGTAGTAGCAGAGGTCAAAATGTTATTGCCATCAGCTTGCGCACCACGTGACTGCTTATGAGATGATGATGATGACACATTTGATGTGTTTGTATTAATATAACCTGGTTGAACCAGCACTTGGGAGTGAGGTTGCTGAAGAGGATGGAACATCTGAGAAGAGTAGAAAGGCCCATTGAGTAAATTTGTTGCTTGTGCAGGGCTCGTACCTCTAATTGCTGCAGTGGCTCCAATAGGTGTTGAAAAGGGGAACGGGTACCCATTATTCTGTACTATTGTCACATACGGAGCATCATTGGCTGCCAAATTTGAGTGGCTAAAGTTCATAGCAGAAGTAACTGCTGGGAAAGCTGAAGAGGAACAAAGAGAAGCAGCAGCTGAACTATTAGGTTTATTAGAGGAGGAAGCAGAGTTGGTGGAATTCAAAACTCCAGCCTGACTAGTTGCTGCTGTCACTGATGGTTGACGCTGGCCCAGAGGAAATAGGAGAGCAGAACCATTCTACAATCAAAATTAAATGCATGACTATCCAGAACAATGCTCACCAGTGCAATCAGTAAAATTGTTGACAAAGTATTCAGTTTGTATAGAAGCAACGGGAAGACGAGATCATACCACTACATTACTTGCTGAGGAAGGATATGGACCTTGCTGAGGCACAACATGCTTTCTTTGTGTTGAATCCAGACAATTTGCAGTATCAGAGCTTTCATTTGCAGAAAGACCAAGAAAGCTTGTGGTAACCCACTCTTTCTCTCCAGCATTTTGTTTCAAGCCTGGCAAGTTCTTTTGTGATTGCTTTGCAACTACCATACTTTCAGCAGATGGCACTCTATTGACATCGTTCGGCTTTGTGCCACACAAAGAAGCAGAGCCAACTGCTGCTGGCCAACTGTGGTTCGTCTGTGTAAACTGCTGGTGTAAGAAGATGTTACGAGCGATGTAATGATGGGTTGCACATCTCTTTGGTAGAGGTTGAGAGAGAACAAAACTAGCGTCCTGCATGTTGAATTATGCGTGTATTCATTATGAAATCCCCATTACTGCAGGAGTCGAGAAAATTGACGCTCATGAACTAGAAAAACAAGTTTAGTAATAATTAGGAAATTATAATACCTGCGATGTTGTCAATGATCCAATGGTTTTTTCTGTCTTCACAACTGTCTGCAAAGGCGACATGTTTCTGCCCACCATAGTTACAAATTATTAATCTTAGCAGTCACAATATCGACATGACCAACGGTTTAGTAAATTTAGACAAGTATCTGAATGAGGAAAGGAGTATAATCCGGGGAAGAAAATGATCTCATACTCGTGAGGGGAGAGAGTGCTGGAACATCCTGGTGTGGCTGTTGATAAAGGCACTGACCTAGATTGGACTGGAGAAGAAAGAAATCAGAGACTATAAATGAACAAATTGGGTCAGAACTCGGAATCAGAGTAGGCAGATGGCACTATAAGTAAGTGTTATGTTACCAGTTTTTTCTACTATGGGATTTGCCGATTGATGAGGTTGTTCCTGATTCCTATTCTGCTCTTCTAATTTATTACTTGCCGTGCTGTTATTATATTTGTTAGGCTTCTCGAAGTCAAATATGAGTATATCCCGCTTTTCCTTGAAGGCGTCCATCTTCATCTCTTCAGTTTCTACTGGCTCTCTCCTAGTCTCTTTCTTCCCTTGTCTTTCTACCTTGTCTTTAGCCTTGATATTATTTTCCCTCCTCTGTATCAGAATTTGTAACAAATTGAAGTATGAAACAGAGGACAGGGTAATGAAAATTATTGTAGATCACAGGCTACTCACCAATTCCACTTCCGGTGCCAAAGCTTTAGGTTCTGATGTGAAATCATCCCTTTCAGGGGATACTGCCATAGGAGGAGGAGCCTGATGGAAAGGCAGTCTCCTTTAGATATTTGAAAGGGAAAGTGAACGAAAATGTAATCGGAATGCGAACAAGAAGGATCCTCACCATCAGATCAATCTCAAACTTATTTACTCGTTGGCAGTTGGCCTCCGGAACAGCAAAACTCCTAGTAAATTCAACCAGAAGGAAATGGAATTAACAATAAATCCTTAAAAGTAAGAAAAAGAAAGCAGAATTATTTTATGCTCACTCTCTGTTGGCAGAGATTTCCATTTCATCAACATCCAACTTAGAGCACGATGGCAATTCTCCTTTCAAGGAGACGGGTCTTCCATCTTTTGTAACGCCACATCCGGTACCTGAATTCAAATTGCCTTCCGCAATACCTTCTTTTAGAGCTCCAGATGGTCCAACTTCTCGACCAGTAGCATTCTCATCATTAAAACAAGATATCTTGGCAAATTTAGGTGAAAGCGTCTCCAATTTAACTGAATCAGCCGTTGATTTATTCGGAACTGGAGTAAAAGAGTTGTGGTCCTCCGCTATCTTCTTCTCTAGAGATAAAAATCGAATAAAAAAGGTCAGAAAAAGAAAATACAAAAAGCAAAGTAAATAGACTAGAGATAAATCTCATAATCTGATCCAAAAAATTAACCCACCAACATCCATAGATGGATGAATTGAAGGACTAGTTCTCCGTGGTGAAACTGAGGTGCGAGGATTTATAGCTGGGAAAGAATCCGATGTTTTAGTATCGTGACTGATACCATGCGTTTCGTTTGTTTCATGCTTCTGCAAACACTCCTGTTTCTTTGAAGACATTAAACCGTATAGAAGCTCAGCTATCTCAATCTCAATGTCTTCCTGATTTGTTGAAGACGGTTTGGACGTCTTGGGAGGGCTTGCCATGGGTCCAATTGCTTTCTGCAATATACAGCTCAAATTAGAAGCTAGATTTTAATCCTGCCGTCGTTTCAGACAAATTAAATTAATCCAAAAACAAAACAAAACAAAAAGAAAGCAAGTGCAGACCATCTTCTTCCGAACAGATTCATCCGAAGATGATGGTGAGGCAGCTCCAACACTCTGCCTGCCCGAGGAATTCGACCGTTGCCGGGAATTTTGCTCTGCTGCTGCTCCACCATTTGCGGATACCCAACTGTCATGCAACCTTTTCGCAGAAGCTGCCCAAAGCAAAAATCGAACGGGAAGAGAGAAAAAGAAAAGGTACAAAAAAAATAATAATAAGAGTCCGGAAGAGACGAAAAATAAGTGGAAAAGGGGAAAGGAAGACAAAATAACGCTTGTTTCAAAGAAGCACCTGAACGAGCCTTCCTGGGCACTGTGACACCGATCATTTCATCCGTTGGCTTCCACGGAGACAGCGTTGGCCTCACGGGTCTGGCCGGCGGTAACATCCTCTGATGATTTTGATCGGATGCGGAAGACGCAGTATAAGGAGAAAGCACCCGAAGAGCTCCGGCTTCGTCAATCCGGTAGTCCCGTTCATTTTCCACACTGGGTTCGATGATTTGCTCGCTTTCTTCCCTGTGAGACCCTCTCTTCTTCTTGTTCCTGTAGGATGAATCTCTAACTCGATCCCGATCCTTATCCTTCTTGCTGGTGACAGGCCTTAACCTGGGGCTCTCCTGCGACTCCGCCTGTGCTTCCTCTGTAATTTGAAAACAAATAAGAAGCAGAGAAAACATGGAGACTGAAACGGCGAAGCAGATAAAGAAAGAAAAGAGAACAGATGGTACCGGAGAAGTGTGCGAGAGGAATAGTTCGATGTCGTGGTCTGGGGAATCCATTGGTAGTGTTGGGAGTGGCGGCCATGAAAGGAGGATGATGCACTGAGTTCTATGAAATAAACAGAGCGGAAGACGAAGACATGGAAGAGAGTGGAGATCGACAGAGAAAACGATGGTGAGAATCAGAGAGCACTGTTTTTGTAGCTTTGGCTATGCCTCGCTTTTTCTTTTTTTTTTCCCCACCTCTCACCTGACGAATGAGGATATTATTCTTTCTCATCTCCACTTTCTTCATTCAAGTTTCTAACTGATTTTCTTTTTCTATTTAAATATTTATCAGAAATATAAGCTTTAATAATTCGTCACTCACGCGCCACCGTAACCTACTCGAGAGATCCCGCAGCAGTAGGGAGCGGCTCGGATTTTATGGTGAAGATTTTAGGGAAATGGATGCCGTTGGATGAAGGTGGGATCCTACGGTGCCAACGTGGCAGAGACGTCCTTGTCTGCTAGAATTTCTCCTTTCTCTCTGGCCAATGCGGCAGTAAAGTGGCCATGTGTCACTTTCCTTCTTTTATGCCTCCTTTTACAAAATTAAAAAAAGATTGGAATTCAGCGGACCTCGTGGGCAAATCCCATCCAGAGGACGTGTCCTTTTCTAATTGGCTCCAGCTACACAACGAAATATCTAATGCCACGCTGTCATATTGGCAAGAATAATCATTAATCAGCACTCATTAGAAAAAAGGCGACACACCTCTGAGCTCTGGCACTGCCAGTCAAATTTTTAGTATTAATTATTATTATCATCATTGTTTCATTATTCTGATGTGGACCCCGTCACACTCTTAGATCGGTAGTTTCTTTAGTGGGATCATCGTCCGTCGTGGCAATGCCTTTACTTAGAAAGCGAAAGAGGCAGCCACGTGGAGACGCAATAATTCGGACGGAGGTAGTGTCACCGTGTCACGCTGTGATAGGGTGGACTGTTGCCGTGAAAAGTAAAAACAAGTTACGTCAATCAGGCAATACAATAGGAAGCAAAGCATACTTATGTAATTTCCTTTTGTGACTTGACTTCACATATATTATATACAGTTACAGCAAATATATATATATATATATATATATATATTCATTCTAGTGTAGGAGCTAACTTGTTAGATGCTTCATTTTGAATTTCTCTATATATTAATTTTGCTACTATAGGATTGCTTTCATAACTGACCTGGACGTTTTTCATGTAAATAAAGCTTTCTTTATCTTTCCTGTTTTTAAAAATAATTTATTGTGACTAATGAGTTATGAAAGCGGAATTGAATTCACTCCCGCGCTTCTAACTCTAACTATCATCTGTTGGATTAATTGAATAATTGATATTTGAT
Source organism: Biancaea sappan (assembly GCA_037074585.1). Taxonomy (NCBI): domain Eukaryota; kingdom Viridiplantae; phylum Streptophyta; class Magnoliopsida; order Fabales; family Fabaceae; genus Biancaea; species Biancaea sappan. Next base: position 45,382,960 of record CM073496.1, on the reverse strand, counting down.
TTTTTTAATTTTTTTAAAAAATATATGATTAATTTTAGACTATTCTATTATAGTTAATAATTAAATCTAACTGAATATTACATTTGTATAATAATATTCAGTAAAATTTTTTTTATAAAAACTCATAATCAATGATAATCAGATACAATAACTTGAAATATATTTTTATAAAATTACAATAAGTATAAAATTTAATTTATAAAATTTTTTTTACTAAATATTGTAATAAAAATACAACATTTAGTTGGATTTGATTATCACTAACTGTCATAAGATAATCTAAAATTAATTACACAAATTTTTTAAAAAAAAAAACAAAAAAAAACTCAAATATCAATTATTAAATTAATCTAACGACTAATGATTGTAATTGGATGCTCCAGCGCCTCAACAACGCAGCAGTTAATCCACCCCCAACCCTCCAAAGAGTCATTAAACTGTTAATTTATAAATAATAATTAAAAGTACTTAAAGGCCGATTGGGTGGTTGTGAGTTATGCATGGCAACAACTAGCACAAGAGTTGCGTGAACTCGAATTTAACTTCCAAATATATATTTAGGTGTCTTTTCATCAATCTCCTTGAATAACTTATTACTTGATTCTCTCAACTACAACATTGAAAGGACAATATTCAATTAATATAATCTTGATTAGAACAATATTCAATTAATATAATCTTGGTTAGAACAAGCCCTCAAGAATATATATAGTAAAGTATTCATATGTTAGACCACGGCTCTTTCCACCCATGCTTTTCACATGATCTCACAACTAGTATTTATCATTTCCTCTTACATTAGTCCATTATATATCCTCTCTCTATATATATAGTCCATTAATTAAATTATTTTTCTATCTTGCAATATTTTGAACAGGTCATGAATAGAAAAGGAATTGTCCTTAGTGACTATGTTCTGAATAAATATTGTGAATAAATCCATGTCAAGTTTTAAGTTTTAATTACAGGAAAATATATTAAACTTTGAGGTTGAAATATTAAAATAAAAACTTGAAATCAAAAGGACCATCTGATTCGGCATGACCGGCCATATAATCCCGATTAAACAAAATATTAATAAATCAAATTTTCTGGCTTTTCACCCTACAATGATGGCTTTTAACCAAGGAATATTGCTTTTGAAGGACAATTACTATGTGAAGAAATAATGGGGTAACTACATGGCTTGAATCATGAATCATATATAGAGTAAATTATAGTTAGTAGGTGTTAGGCCCACAGGAATACCTTTTATGCCTTGTTTAATTGGGGACAAGGCTAGTCCCTGGTCCATTTTCTTTTGGCTGATGGAGAAGAAAGGAAAGAGAAAAGTGAATTAATTTGTAAGGGTTTTGGAAAAAAAAAAAAAAGGGTTATTGGTGACCAATCAATGAAAAGATTGAATGAATCTCAAGTAAGTTGATGAAAATATATACCCCAATCATAAAAGAAGGGTGAAACAAACAGATAACGTTAACGTCATAGTAATCAAAAGCATGTTCCTCCATGCACACAAAGATGCCTTTGTTCTTGTTCCATGGCTTTACCTATTCTGAAATTAAATCTTCCATTATATTCTCTGCATTCTTTTGACAACAGAACGGGATTTTTTATTTTTTGCAAAGAAAGATGCAAATGAAAGCATACCCCAAAAGAGAACACAAATCCATGTTATGTGGTCTATTATAGTATGTAATGCTAGTACAAAGTTCTTAAACAAATATTTAAAAGAAAAAAAAATTTAAGAAAAAGGATTCACAAAACCAATCTTAATTAGCTTTCCGACAGTTATATTTGAATATGAAACCCTATGAGAGGGATCCACCCGCTCTTCCACTTGCCCTAAACTTATTAAATATTGGTAATGCTTCCATGATTAAGATATATTAAAACCAAGTTTATAAACGCACTTTCTAATTTAATATGAAACCCTATGAGAGAGGGTAATAAAATATATTCAACTTGCCTGCCCTGGACTTATTATTAAACTTATTGGTAATGCTCCCATGATTAAGATATATTAAAACAAAAGTTTAAAGACGCACCTTGTATGAGATTTGGTTATTGATTAATGGGTTCAACCCACCTGCACATGACCAATCGAGCTAGAGGATGTTATTATATTTTGACCTTAGCTTGTTTGCTTTTTTAAATGGTATATATTTTATTATAACGAACATGCACAGGTGATATAAAAAGAAACAAACTATAAGAGTGGGTTAAGACAAACCCATCCGTTCAACTTAAAGAAATAATAGAACCCAAGAAAGAAATCCAATCTTAAATTAATAAACTCTGTTGGATTCAAGTTGTCTGCATGGACCAAAAAAGCAGAAAATATCAAAATAATTAATAATATTTGTTTGGAGTTGGGACACTGCATGATGAGGTGGCAAGCAATTGTTGTGTCCACATCGGAGTGGTATTCTATTCTGAACAGAGAGGACTTCCGGGAATGTGAAATTGTCTCGTAGCTAATGGTGGAGGTCACCATGATTAAGAAATACTGATTTTTTTTTTAAAGTAGAATATTGAGCACAGATTAATATTTAATTAATTGGACTATTCGAGATGAGGTCTATTAATGTTGTTTTGCTTGTTTCCATCATACCTCATAAATTTTCAAGTTGGGGTTTGGGGAAAGATGACATTTTTTAAAAATCATTTTTTAATGTTTTTCATTGCAAGCTGTAATGGAGAACTCCAGAGTTCAAACCAACGTTCCAAAAGTTAGGTCTTGAATTTTACTTTAAAACAAGGTTTTTTTTAAAAAAAAGAATTAATCATTAAAATGGTGATGACTCATTGTAATTAATATATATCTTTGTAATTATATACATTAAAAATATAATATAATACATTAATAAATTTAGATTTGACAAACTTTTAAAAAGTTTAGATAAATTATTAAGCATTTTTGTGCATATTTAACAATTATACTTAATCTGAATAATATATAAATATGAAACAAAATTTAAAATTAATTACAAAATAATATATCAATAATACCTACATGTCTAATAACACAATAGAGCTCATAAAATCCATGAAAAATAGAAAATGTATAAAAGACTAGAAAAAATGAAAATAAAACAAATACACCAGTTCAACCATTAAAGTCCCGTTTAGGTAAACATCTTATTTAATCACTTATATAATAAAGTTTTATATGAAAAACTCTTATACCATAAGTTTCTTTTAGATTAAGTTATTTAATATTTGGATATATAATTGAAGAAGTACTTTTAAAATTTATAAACTATTTTTAAAACATTTAAATAAATAAGTATGTAAGTGCTTATAATTATGAAAATTACTCAAATAAACATTAGACAAATTCTATATTTATCAAAATACAATTTATATATGTGAAACATTACTTCTTTAATATTTTTAAATAATGAATAACATTTAATTTTTCATATTTTATTTTTAAATTAATTATCTTATATTTAAATTTAAAATTTCTATATTTATTTTTAAAAAATTACAAAAGTTTTCATATTTAAAATTATTATATTTATTGAATATAAGGTTATAAAATATAAAAATGTGTTAAAGTGAGGTTATTTATACTAAACAATACATTTTTTGTTAAAAAAATAAAACAAAAAAAATTAAACTAGCTGGCCCATGAGCCATGTGGGCTTTAATCATTTAACTTGTGGGCTAAACGGACTAACCTGTTCAGACCCATTTTTTAAACAAGTTTAAAATGGCATGTTCAAAACCACCCATTTACGGGCAATCACTAGCTGGCCACGAGCTTTAACCAGTTTTGACACCCCTAAGAAGAAATTGTCGTGAATGTGAGATTAGATTGAAAGAGCATCGAAGGACGGAGGTGAAGGATTGACTTTTTATGAAATTTTAAATTATAATTGAAGATATATTTATCTTATAAAAATATAAAACAACTTATTTTTTAACAAACTCTTTTAAAAAGCTAAAAAATTTGACTTCTAAAAATAAGCTAAAAATAATTTTGAGGATTAATAAGATACTTATTTAAACTTATCCAAACATTCTTTTTTACATCAAAGCACTAATATAAAAAACTCTAATAAGTTGTAAGGCATGCTATTCAAATGAGACCTTCCAATTTTAGCCAACCAATTTTTAACCAATTTTTTTAATAATCAATTTATTGAGTTAAATCCAACCGTTTATGTAATGAATTCACTAGTCCTTTCTCATTCCGACTGTCTGCAAATCATGAGAAAGAATCGGAAATTAGTGGAAGGTCAAAGGACGATTAAACTTTCAGTGTACTTATGACAGATGAATTTCTTCCATGTATTTATGAGTGGCTGGTGGTTGTATTAACCCGTAATAAATATTTTTTTCTTTTTTAAAAGAATGTCATATCGTGATGCATTTAGTACAGGGCGTCATCCCTGCTCATCCTGGACAATACATTAGCATTCATTGAATAATGCAATATATTAGCTACACCGAAGTTTGGTAAACGAAAATACAGGGATTCTTCTACCCAAATATTTTTTGTTCAGGCGCATACCTTTATTGACCCACTCGTTTTCAGATCGCCCAGATAAAGATAAAGCTTAAATGACTCTACACAGCTTAAAAGATATCTGAAATAAGCGAAGTAGAAAACATCAATTTTCTCCCACCCTTTAACTCATTACTTGGCTGAAAGTGAGATAAAATGGAGAACACGTAAGACATGCTCCACCCTCTCACTCTTTCAACACGCAAGTAAGATTATTGCGTGCATGAATATGAATCTTCAATTAGAAGCCAATTTCAATAAAGAGTGCAGTTAGTTCTATGTTCTACATCCACATTTCTAATTTCGGGTAGACAAAATTGTCGTTAGGATATCTTCCATTGGGTTTCCCGAACTTCCACAAGAAAAAACATAACTACATAAGTAGAAAGGGAAGGTCTAACAATTTGTTTAATAGGTACAGAAATCTACATATTCATATGCATGAATTCATTTTTTCTTTTTGAAAAAAAAAAGCATAATTTAAATTTTGACGTTGTCTTGTGTAACATATAAACATTACGCACCAACCATCCCGCTTGAACAAAAGTTAGACAAAATTTGACCTTCATTTGAGAGGAGACATTTACATTTGTGTATTGAAACATCAAACTGTCAGCAACTCCTGAAAGACGAGCAGAATAAATCAATTATCAAACAATAAAGACATACAAGAATCAGGAAATGGAAAAGATAGATAACTTAAATTACTGATGGCCATATAACATGCTATATGAGTACAATAAGGGAAACTAAGCTTCACCAAAGCCAAGTGGCACCCAAATGAACCAACTTCACCAAATATACTGAGTTTCTTATTACTTTTCCTCATTAATTCTATATAATAAAATAGTTGTAGAAAGAGGCCTTCTGGAAAAATAGATAATACCTTTTCTTTCTGTTTGTAGACAGTGTCGATCTTCTTCATATACTCATCGGTCAATTTCTACATAAAAGATAAGAAAATTACAAGGAGAACAAATACAAGGGAACATTCACACTGATTGGGATCTCCCGTTCCTCTAAAACTAATGACCTATCTCAAAAACTTGTAAGGAACCGCCGCACCGCACAAAGTCTTTTATCAAGTCCAATTGCAAGATTTGACATTGATAACAAACAAGCTCGTGCATCAGAAAATTGTCAATTAAGTCAGTTTTTACATCTTGAGGAACAATTTTCTCTACGTACTTAATGTTTTCATATCTGGGAAAGGAGGAAAGAAGAGAGATGAAATATATCAAAAAGGTACAGCACTAAATGGACAATCCCCGGATGGAGTCAATATGAGGAAAACATCCTCAAGTATAAAGAAGACAAGCAAAAATTGGCCAGTGCCGACAACATAAAAAAAACAGGACTTTTTTTTTTTAATCCATATGAAATCCAGAATCCTTTATCTTCAATTATTTTCAATCAATCTATGGCAACACTATAAAGTTTGCAAGAGGACAGAGAACAGGTTTCACTAAATGGATCTAGCAATTATCTATAACATAGATATTCTGTTCTTTTCTCCAGCCCTCCTTGCTAAAAGCATAAGAAATGTTGGTTGGCTACTCTCTCTTTGCTCTCTTTTTCTTGGAGCAATAAGTATTCCTCTTGACACATTGTTCATTGCACCCTGCGGCATAGGTTTGAGATGGTTCTATCCCAAATTATTGCTCCAGACCCAAGCAAAATGAGACATGGCAACATGAACTTCAAATTCATAATAAGTTAGTAACCCCTACCCATATATACAGGAGTATCAGGTTACCTGCAAATCATTTGTAAGGTCCTTTACATTATCTTCTGAGAGCTTTTTATCCTGTAAGACAAATTCTAACAAAACTTTGAAATCTAGCAATTAAAAAGACAGAGGAATCACAGGCAAGGAGGCAAATAGAAAAAGGAGATAAAGATACGTGAGGAACTCAAGGATTTTAACCTTCTCAAGTTTTTCATAAGCTTTCAATGCATCTCTTCTTATGTTCCTCAAAGCCACCTATAAACAAAAGATCATGCACAATCATTTAAGAGGAAGTTATGTATAACCATTATTTAGCCAAAACATTTGTCCTAGAAGCACCATAGAACTCAACATATGACGCTATTATTATATACTCAGCAAGTAACATACAGTAAGCACTCCTAAATTTTGTCTGTCGATGATTATAAATCTATTTTTCACCCAGTTAATGTTTTCAGAAAGAACAGAAGAAGAAACTAAAAAATTCAGTTCTTTCAATTCAAAAATTGGCTTATGCAAGTTCCCTCTCGACCTTAAAAAAAAAAAAAGTTATAAGGAGGTTATATCCCCCAAGTTAGCAATAAATAAGAGCAAATTACTATCTTAAAGTTCAGATAATGTTGTAAATGTACCTTCCCTTCTTCAGCTTGTTTAGCCGCTATTTTTGATAGTTCCTGAAAAGAAAAACAAAAATAATTTAATTATAGTATAAATTCTGCAGATGGAATCAACAGATTCATTTACACTTTCAGAAGATGCTTAGAATTGATGTTTCAGAAAACCATAATTAGAATTGGCACTTATATATTAAACAAAATAATTCGGTGTCTTGATAAGTTCTATTGGCATTATGGCCTGGAATATCAAGTAAACAATTTCCCAGAGAACTCCTTTTTTCCTCTTAGCTAAATAAGAGGTGATATTAAGGCATTTTGTTATTAACTAAATAAGAAATGAGAGTCAAGTATGAATATTACTTTCAATTCGTTGAAATTGGATGCTCAACCTAGATGCTACAGACTCAAGGGAATGAGAAAACACCTTCCTTCTTTCCGAAGTCAATTGAGGAACACTTAATCGTATCACTTCTCCATCATTATTTGGAGTCATACCAACATCAGAGCTAACTATGGCTTTCTCTATAGCCTTCAAGCTGAAAAACATATAGAAGAAATATGAATAGCCAAGAATTTGCTTCCCAAAAAAAAAAATCAGTAAAATATATCATAAGATACATAGGAGGAAAAGGCCTCAGATAGGCTCATAGTATCCAATAGTTAAATACTTAGCAAAAGACAAGCACATAAAAGGAAGAAGGAAAAAAAAAAAAAAGGAGAAACATTAGGCTATAGACAACGGCATGCTGCATATGAAGTAGAATTGTACAACAAAGATTGGATAAGATCATTTTGATGATTCTAACCTCTTTCACCTCTTCTTGTTCATCATCTATAACTCACCTTGATTTGTCATATGGCTGTACCAAAAGAGAACTGGCATCAGGAGTGCTAATTTGAGCAATGCTCTTCAAGCTAACTGGTGTTCCATAGTATTCCACCTAAAAACACAAAATGACACAACTCATCTACAAGACAAATCTAAACAAAAAATAAAAATTAGATACATGTGAACATTATGCATTGCACACATTTATACCTCAAATTTATATCAATATATAAGTAAAAGTTTCCTGTGTGTTGAGCCAAATCAGGTGTATTTGTTACTCAATTGGAAAGTGATGTTCTCTTTGACAATTGGAGGGTACATAACATTATTAGTAGTATGAAAGAACAACGTAACAAGAAGATGGAAAATTAGCACAAAGCGAGAAAAGCAAAAGCTAACAACAAGACATAGGGTTTAAGGAGATAATGAGGAAGATAGCAAGACAGAAGAGGATTCGGAAAAATTAAAATGAAGCTTCGAGGAAGAAGGTAAAGCTGATAGGCCTAGCTTAAGTTTAAACTGAAAAGCTTGAGAACATAAAGCAGAAAAGTCAAAAGTGTATTATAATTTACGAGTTTAGAAAATTGATTTATCCAGTCTCTCACTCACTATTGGATCCATCATCAACGCAAGATTTTCATTTAAGGTGCAAAAAAAAAAAAAATTTGTCTCAACAATTTTGAAGCCTCAGTCGGTGTCCACAAGAATGTTTCCTATGCATTTTCCAAAAGTCACGAAATTCAATAAGTAACACCATTAGCCTGCTCTTGCATTCGTACCTCTATTTTGTCGAGTATAGCTGGGTTTGCTCTACCTGTCCTTAAGGAATTGAAATTTGACCGAACAGTTTCAATAGTCTTTTCCATCCGGTTTTTCTAAGGGAGACAAACAGTAAAAGAAACACTATCAGTGACAATCCTCAAAAGAACATCACCAAATTTTATAAAGGAATTCGATAAATTTAACCACATAATACATTTTGAAATCAATAATCGTAGACTTACAACATCCTTCTCAATGGCGGATTTTTCCGCTTCTATTTCTTCAATAGTTGCTGCCTTGACAACTCCAGTTCTGGAAATTATCCAAACGAATCAAGAAAAACATTAACGTGACGCAAACCCAACAACCACGCGAGCCACTGACTACAGAGATGTCCGATGAGCTTACCTCCTGGGCAACAACTGTCTGGAGACAACGGGTCTGCTAGAAATTCTGGAGGCAGCACCGAGCTTTAGAGTGACAAAGCTTGAAGCGGAGCCCCATGAGAACACATTTGGGCTGCCGCCACAGCATTTGACGCGATTCGAGACTCCAGGAAAGGAATCTGCAGGATCGCTAGAAACAAATTATTTTCGCAATTGAAGATAATACTCACTATGCTGATAGGGAGAGAACGTACCTTGAGGGGGGACAAGGGTTTTAGGAGGGTTTTGCTGGGGTTGGACAATGGACCGGACGAGGGTAGTAGGAGAGAAGGACGTTGCCATGAGAGCTTGGACGATTAACCCGGCCGAATGTTCGCTCTCAATGGATAAGAAATTTCTCGTCTTTTCAGCCTTCGGAGATTGTCCCACTTTTATTTCATTTTTTTGTTTTCTGATGCTCTCTTGTTTGAAGTCGCAGAAGAGACTGACATAAAACTGTGAAACTCCAGAAAGAGACCAATTTGCCCAGTTACGTAAGCCCAATGCTCACACCCCAAAGATAGCAATCTTATGGACCTTTTGGATACATGTCCCTGAAAGCACGGGCTTTAGGGGCAGGTGAATTGTAATTCATCATATCCAGGGAATGGACAAAAGATACCCGAATTCGATCTTTTGGGCCTCAAGGGACATATCTAATGAAAGACTCCAATATTGAGTTGTAATCATCATATGAGGTATGAATTATTATGCATCCACCAATCAAGGCAGAATATTTAGGTTCGATTGTACACTTCATTTATCGCAATTCGCAAATTTCGGGTACCAATATTGAATTTCAAATTTGATAGAAGTTGGGATATAAATATTTATTTTAAATGAATAAAAATACGAATAATAAAAAATATAATAGAATATTGATCTTTTGCGGTGAAGCAGTAGCCTAGGCCATTCTTAAGCTAATATGTAAAAAATTTCTCTCATATCAAATCAAATCAAATGATTATACAATTTAGTTCTTACGCTTTAAAATTGATAATAAACTTTTATTTTTATGCACTACAATTCTCCATTTATTGCTTGTCCAAAATCATAGTATTACTTATTCATGTAAATTTAAATAGACTAAGATGGTGTTTGGTAGCATGAAAAGGAGTGAGGGAATGATTGATGTAAAAAGAGAGTTAGTAAGAAATTGTCTAAATTTAATTATCTTATTCAAAAACACTAAATTTATTTTTAAAAAAATAAAAATTGAGGTATTTTGAAAAAATACTCCATTTTGATTCATATTCACTTTCCCTTTCGTTTTTCTTTACTTCATAACAAACATACCTAAATCATAAAAAAAACCCAAAAAAAAAACATTTGACCTATTATGATATAGAATAATGACCTGTTTTGTTGTTTTCTTCTAAACTAAATCATAAAAAAAGCATATTTTAAATGTATTTTTTTAGTTAATTTGGCAATTTCAATTTATATAAACTAGTTGAGTTTGGGTTTAATAGCCAATGTAAGAATTGCGTTACAAAAAAAATTTTAAAATTCATATTTTTAATTTTTAAAATTGATGTGATAAATTAATAAATCAAAACCCTTGCACTTGCAGTTGCACATGCAAACATAATTTTTGGATAATAATAAAACTATTAAAACGAGTCAACTCCAACTTATAACTATGCGCTGACAGGTTTTTTTTTTATGTTGTTATTTTTTTTTTGGTTCTTCTAGCCCACAGCCCGCCATAAATGCAAAAAATTCCAACCCAAATTTTTTTTAATGTCCAACCCAACTACTAGATCAGAGGCTCAGACGATGAATTGAGAGGAGAGATGGACGTCATTGAGGTAGGATGGACAGCGGGACACAGTGGACGATGACTAAGCACGACGAAGGTAAAGATTTATGATTTTTGACCTCGAACCCAAATAACATAAGAGAAGACACGAACGAAGACAAAGACGAACGGACAAACACAAACACAAACTTGAAGGTAAAAATCTTTGATCTCTACTCTGTTCTTCTCTGTCGGACTGTATCTTTATTCTCTCTTCATCTGGTCCTTTCCTCTTTAGTCTGTGGCCCTTTCTCACTCTATTCTCTCCACTCTAAGTCTCTACCTATACTACTGTCTACTAGTACTACCAGGTTGAGTATTATATATATATATATAACAGATAATTGGCGAGTTATTTTAAGTTGGGTCTGTTCAACTCAACCTTATACGTACTGTTATTTAATCAGATTAACCCACTTAAAAAGTAGATTAAAAACGAATTGAGTCTATTTTAACAATTCTAAATAACATCAATAAGACTATTCTATCTTTCCTGTATGATATAGAAAGGAAACATTAATCCAAAAGCAAAGAAAAATTGGTGAACTGATAAATAATTAAAAATATTTACCAAAAAATAATTAAAAAAATAAAAGTGAGGAGGACACTACAGAAGGTGGCGTATATAACTATCCCCATTCCCAAACGCACCCGATTTGAGTTGCTCTTGTCTTTAACTCTCACCAACTCAGACTACAGAATCAGAAAGATCACACATTCACTGTAGCCACGACTACCAGAGATTCAGAGAGAGGAAGATAAATTCAGCACACGAGTTGTTCACGCATCAATGCCTCCGCGGAGAAAACCGTGAACACTCGGCCTTTTTGCCCTTTTCTCTTTTGCAATATCTGTTTTTCATATTTCTATCCCCACCCACCACAAGATTAAGCATTCCGGGAGACCCCATGGAACTCAGCAAAGCAACGCTGGAGATCTTCTCCAAACTCGAGCACAAATGGCTCTCTCACTGTGAAACCACCCACAAAACCCGCATTCTCAGCATTGACGGCGGAGGAACCACCGCCATTGTCGCCGGCGCCGCCCTCATTCGCCTGGAGGACCAGATCCGTCTCCAGACTCGCGACCAACAAGCCCAGATCGCAGATTTCTTCGACATCATTGCCGGAACCGGCATCGGTGCCCTCCTTGCAGCTATGATCGCCGCCGATGACGGATCCGGCAGGCCTCTTTATACTGCTAGAGACGCCGTGAGTATCATCACGCGGAGGAATTCCGAACTCTACAAGCTAAAACTCCCCGGACTTTTTCGCCGGCGGCGGAGATTCTCTGCTCGGAGCATGAGCAAGGTGTTAAAGGAAGTGTTGCAGAGAAGAGAAGACGGAAGGGTGTTGACGTTGAAGGACACGTGTAAGCCCCTGCTCATCCCCTGCTTTGACCTCAAAAGCGCAGCGCCATTGGTGTTTTCACGAGCGGATGCGTCGGAGTCGCTGAGTTTCAACTTCGAGCTGTGGAAAGTGTGCCGCGCCACGTCAGCGACGCCGGGCCTCTTCAAGCCTTTTGAGTTGACCTCGGTGGACTGCAAGACCTCCTGCTCCGCCGTGGACGGGGGACTGGTGATGAACAATCCAACGGCGGCGGCCGTGACTCACGTGCTCCACAACAAGCGCGATTTCCCGCGGGCGAAGGGCGTGGGGGATCTGTTGGTCCTCTCCCTAGGCAACGGCGCGTGGAGCGGGACCTCCGAGAGGAAGGTACGCAAGAAAGGGAAGTGGTCGTCGACGATGTCGTCGGTGGTGGACATCGTGGTGGAGGGCGTTTCGGAAACCATTGACCAAATGTTGGGGAATGCGTTCTGTTGGAACCGTACGGACTACGTGAGACTCCAGGTAACTACCTCAATGGAATTAATGCCTCTTGAGTAGTTTTTCAATATGGTAAAATGTAATGATTAACCAAATGGGCGTGGAATGAATTGCGTGAACAGGCGTTGGGTGTGGGAAGTGGGGAGGAGGTGCTCAAACAGAAGGGCGTGGAATCGCTGCCATTTGGCGGGAAGCGGTTACTGAGAGACACTAACGGCCAAAGAATCGATTGCTTTGTGCAACGTCTTGTTGCTTCACTTAATCCTCTCCCTAACTCCACCTAGCTGGCTACTTCTTTTTCGTCTAATTTTTTTGTGCCAATTAAGTCAGAATTATTATGATTTAATTTTTGTATTCGAGAGAAGTAATTTCATGGATGATATTCATGGTGGACATAACTTTCTTAATTCCCGTTCTAATTTATTGAAGCAGCAGTAATTTTCATGACGGGCCTGCATTTTTTTTCCAGGTACACACCGATTGGATTTGTCGATTAGTATTGTAATTACTTCTTTTCCCTTTTTTCCGAATTCCCCAATAATGCTGCCCGACCAGGCTGGCAGGCTCCATACATTTTACTTTTTACCATTATATTGTATATTTTGATCGAACAACTATATGGAGAGGTGTAACTCTTTGAATCTTCGTCTACAGGCTAAGAATTCATGTGGATAACTTCACCCACAGATCCCTGATAACCTAGATGAAAATTCAAGGGCTAAAGCTTGTCGACAGCTTTTTTATAGTCCCACTTTTAATTTTGTTACTTGAAAAATTAGATATTAAGATTTAAGATCTATTGTCCAAGAGATGGCGCTAGATGCATCTTCAGATTTCTAAATGATTAAATTATAAAGAAAAGCCCCAATACTTGAGAGTTTTTCATAAAATTACTCGAATAATAATAATAATAATACATTTTCATTGTCGTAACGTATGACTCTCTTTTTTACGAACATATTGTTTCTGTTATTTTATGGGCATTAACAAAAACAAATAAATAAAAATTGCTAGTTGTCAGAACCGAAAATATCTTTTCAATAATACTTGGTCGGAGTCGAACCATAAAATAAAACTCTTATCCACTGTGAAACCAATAGAATTGAGGCAATCCCTATATATATGCAGAAGCAGCTGGCGAATCTTCATTAATATACAAGGAAAAGGACTGAAATCCCATTGTTTAGGTGGCAGCAACAAATACCACTGTAACCAACAAGCACCTTTATATTCATGATTCTCCTCAGTCCTCTCACAAAGCTTGCAATACAGAAGCTACGTACGTACTTTTGCCTTTTTCCTCCCATTAGTTTCACTTAGCTTTTCAGCCTTTCATATATTTTATATACAGTATGTGGCAATGTGCACCTCTGAAAGTCTGAATTGTCTCGGTCCTTCTTCTGCTACCTTATTTAGTGATCGCAGTACAGACGTTTAATGACTTTGGACACTGACAATATTGACAAAATAATAAGCTATATAATCTCTGTTACTTTTAATTTGTGTCATTGTGTTGGCAAGTGCAGTACAGTTTATAAGATAGGTGCTACGTACTGATAGCATTGTGACCCTACACACTCACTACACACTTCCCCACCTCGTCATATATGATTAATTTGTTGACAATGACATGAAAAATCAAGTTGGGTTAGTTTTAGCTAACCCCATTTGATTTGATGCCTGCCACACAGCCACAGTATATGGGATCTGAGTTTTGAGTTTCACGGTAATAGCAGTGGGGGACCTCAAGCACTTTTCCTACACAGGGAACTTTACTTTAATTTAGATCTTTTACTGGGATCGATTATGGATATGGATCCAATTATATGACGAGCAGATTACATTAAATCAGACATTTGTTTATTTTTCAAATCATTGGAATAAGATTCTGGGTGCCCACATGCATATGACTAGACATGGTTCATCGCTTGATAAAAGACAACAAGAGTGGGATTTTTTTAGGGTTAGACAACGAGGGCTTGATGGTAATGTTGTTTATATTGCACTTTGGTGGTGGCTGTAGTCATATCATAAATATATTTTTGCTATCTTATGCACAAAAAGGAAAATACAAGAGCCCGTGCCGAAGTACAAATTAACATACGCATGTTGGAGAAATTAATGGCAAATGGATAGCGTTTTAACACCATCAAGTGTCCATAGATCTAACAAATTAATTATGGCTAAAGGGAAATTTAAGCTGTGACTGTGACGCTTCGAAACCACCTGAAACCCACAAAATAGCGAAGTGGGTCAAAATATATAATTATAAATCTAACATTCCCATATTTTAAATTAAAGGGGCAAAATAAAAATACCCAACGGTAGAAATTGAGAGAGAACCCCACCGTAGTGTGGTTAAATTAACAGTTTAAAGCTGGTCATCATTAGATCAAGTTACCTTCTTTTCACGTTTACTAACAGTTTAAAGCTCAAAAAGTAGGCACTTGGCTACCATTTTTCTTTGATCCTGATGTTAATGGAAAGTTGGTTGGAGCCTAATGCCTTCTTAATTATCAATGCTTATCATTTTAAGGAGAGCTTGTTTCTCCTTTTGGTAAAGCAGATTCCAAAGCCTTGCCACATTCTTTCAAGACATACTTGATTGATGATGGCAGTAGGCCTATCATAAAATATCAATTATTATATAGTTAGCTGGGAATTAGCTGAGACATTATTATGTTATGGCTAGCTCTCTACGTTAAAGTGTGACGGGGTAGTTGGTTTATCCATTTAATTTATTGGTTAATTTCTTCATTCTTTTATTACTGTTATCACCATTCAAGTACCTATCGAGAACATTTAAAATCAATGTGGGAAAGTGAAATGAGCTTGTAAGTAGTTGGTGGGCAATCCGATTCAGATTTTATCGATGGCCAAAAGATAAGACACAAATCAAGATACCAAAAGGTATTAGAGGCAAAGAAGTTGTGAAATTTAAGTGAAACCCATTTGATTGACATCCAAGTTATGCTCTCTGTTGTTTTTCTCAAACAAGAAAAAAACTTATTCGATGCATTTTTACCAAACCAAGCATTGACTTTTTTGATGTTTGACGTTTTACCTGCTATTTGATTAGTTAAGATCAGATCCCATCTTAATTTTTGCTTGCATTATGTATACACTTTTAATTAAGCATAATGACATCAACATTCAGTTGAAGCATAATAAAAGGCATCGTTTTTTAGGCTTATGAGTCATGAAAAAATAAAAGCAACAGAGATTGATATCTTATCAATTGTCGACTACATTACATGCTAGTTACTTAATTGGGGAGAAAGTAAGATCCTCGACACTTGTACTTGATAAGAACGTTAGTTGATTCTTTCCTCTTTTTTTTTTCTTTATCTGAATGAATTACACTATTTTTTTGCAAAAAATTAATTAGATTACATTTATTATATACTTTTCTTATTTTAAATAATATATTTGATTTTCTCGACATTTAAATACGTATTATAAAAACTTTTTATTTAAGTTAAATTTCTATCCAATGTATGAGATTAATATAATTTTATTATTAACATAATAGCAAAGGTAGTCAAACTTCTAACAGAGATAGTCCTTTTTTCATAGGGGTGTTTGGTCGGAAAATAGTTGGGTAAATTTAAGTTTGAGTAAAAATAATTTTGGACAAATCTAAATTTGTATGAACGTAATTTTCATAAATAAATTTTGTTTGAATATTAGTTAGTAGAAATATTTTTGAATATGTAATTGTCATAAAGGTTATGAATTTTCTATTATTTTGTTTCATTTATCTTTAATAATAAATTAATAACTAATAATTAATCACTAAGTTACTAATTAAATTACTAACTAATAAATTATTATTTATTTAAATTCTAATTACTTTTTCCATTAATTAAGATATTAATAATTTCTTAAAAATTAATTAATTAATTAAAGCCCCACACAATACCTCCTTTCTTTTCTCTGGCTCATTTTCCTCCTCGTCTCTCTCCATTCTCAAGGCGTAGGAAATAGAGCATGCCATTCTCTCCCACATTTTGGAAACAGAGCAGTCGGAGCTAGAAATAGTTGGGGTCTCTTTCCAACGTATTGCCCTATTTCTTGACCAAGAAATAGAGCATGCCTGAGAGTGAGAGAGACATAGTTGAAACATAGACTCGATAGCACACAACACATGCAGACAGAGAAGGGTATCACAAGAAAAAAAAAAAAAGAAGAATATCATGGTGATTGAGCAAAAACTACTTCTTTCAGCGTTGGACAAAACTTAGATTTTGTGGAGGAGAATTGATTTTGCTAGAGGCTTGTCTCGGAACCAAACAATACCCATTTTCATGCTACCGCGTGTTGGAAATAATTGATTGAAAGTGGTGGGACCCACAAGAAGAAAATTTGCAAATGTGAATAGAGCTCTTGGAAGTCCCACATCGGCTGAGTTTAATGTGTGAAGCTTGGTTCCTTGTTATATATAGGACTAAATGTTAAGGTTATAAGTGTACTAATACAAGACACATTAGCTTGTATTTAATTCTTTCTTTCTTTATACTCTTGCTCTAGAGTGATGAGAGATGTAAGTTAAATACATACTTGAGAGTGTGTGGGTGTATTTAGGTATCAGTTGGTATCTAGTATTGGGTACCGGGTATTTAAGAGAAGTTTCTGTGTGTTGTAAAAATTTACACATAGTGTTTTCTCTGGTTGTCTTTGACAACGGTCGTGGTTTTTTCTCCAATTTTGGAGTTTCCATGTTATTTTCTTGTGTTGTGATTGTGAGTATTATTTCCTGTTATTTGTCTGGTTTATTTGTGCCAAGGTATTTTTCAAGGGGGAAAGGTGTTTTTCCCAACAAGTGGTATCAGGGCCTATGGTTCGGTGGGATGTTAAATTCTTAGTATGCTCTTGTGGTTGCAGCTTTGTCTGATCTTTCACAATCAGAAAAGAATTGTTCCCGGTTGCTTGAAGACTGTTCTTGGTTGCTGGGTTACTGGAACAAAGTGTGGTATTGTGAAAGTGCATATCTAGGAAAGTTCTGGTTAAGGAAAGACTAGGTACTTAAGGGTATCCATTGTGACCAACCTCTCTTTCTCGAGAACTTACCTGGTGTACTATTTACAGTTGTGTTTACTATTCCAGTATACAGTTGCAATGTCAAATTTTTCCAACGCGATGAGATTTGACATAGAGAAATTTGATGGGAGGATCAATTTTGGCTTGTGGCAAGTACAAGTCAAGGACGTGCTGATACAATCTAGGTTATACAAGGCGTTGAAGGGGAAGGTTTCCAGTAAAGATTCTGAAAAGAGCGGATCTAGTATGAGCGATGAAGATTGGGAGGAACTAGATTTGAGAGCGGCAAGTGCAATTCGTCTGTGCCTGGCCAAGAATGTTCTTGCAAATGTGCAAGGAATATCAACAGCTAAAGAACTCTAGGATAAGCTCGAAGGGTTGTATCAGGCGAAGGGTATCTCAAATCGATTGTTACTGAAGGAGTAATTTCATACGCTTCGTATGGAAGAAGGTACAAAAATATCAGATCATCTCAGTGCTCTCAATGGTATCGTATCTGAACTAGAGGCTGTCGGAGTCAAAGTTGATGATGAAGATAAATCGTTAAGGCTCATATGGTCTCTTCCGTCTTCCTATGAGAACATGAAACACATTTTGATGTATGGGAATGAGACTCTAAACTTCGAAGAAGTTGCCAATAAAATTATTTTTGAGGAGAGAAGGTTAAAATGTGAGGGTCGCTCTATACCTTCGTTACACTCAATGGCGGTAGCTAGAAGTGGGAGTAAAGGGAAGAAGAATATAGGTAAGAATGTGACTTGTTGGAAATGTGGAAAGTCTGGACATGTAAGGAGAAATTGTCCAGGTGGAGCATGTTCGGCAAAAGGCTCCGATGAAGATGCAAACTATGTCTCTCTCATTGCGGGGGAGGAATTTCTCTGAAAAGTGAGAAGTTTGAATCCTCATGGTATGTCCGCATTGCCATGGAAGAGGATGAGTTACTACTAACGGGTCCACAATTGCACATGGGCATTGGTTGGCATTGATGCAAGATGTGTAGTGAGATGATGTCGATGGCTGAAGAACTTCCAAGGAGAGCCAACATTAGAAGTTGCACCATAAATTTTTCAACAGGAATTCTTTGACATGTGCCGAGGTAAAATTCCTAGAATTGGTTAATTCTAGGTGGATATATTCTTTTATAGTGGAGTATGATAGTTCTTGGAACTATAATTGTCGGTGTAGACAATAAATCAGCAGATGTGGTTACTTTCAATTAAGGTGGAGATTTGTTGAAAATAATTGATTGAAAGTAATGGGACCCACAAGAAGAAAATTTGCAAATGTGAATAGAGCTCTTTGAAGTCCCACATCGGCTGGGTTTAATGTGTGAAGCTTGGTTCCTTGCTATATATAGGACTAAGTGTTAAGGTTATAAGTGTACCAATACAAGACACATTAGTTTGTATTTAATTCTTTCTTTTTTTATACTCTTGTTCTAGAGTGATGAGAGATGTAAGTTAAATACATACTTGAGAGTGTGTGGGTGTATTTGGGTATCAGTTGGTATCTAGTATAGGGTACCGGGTATTTAAGAGAAGTTTTTGTGTGTTGTAAAAATTTACACATAGTGTTTTCTCTGGTTGTCTTTGATAACGGTCGTACTTTTTTCTCCAATTTTAAAGTTTTCACGTTATTTTCTTGTGTTGTAATTGTGAGTATTGTTTCATGTTATTTCTCTGGTTTATTTGTGCCAAGGTATTTTTTAAGGGGGAAAGATGTTTTTCCCAACACCGCGATTATCTCCCTTCGACCTGCTTGAATGCTGATGAATGCAGAACCAAACACCCTCTTAATATGAAAATAAAGATTGTTAAATAATTGGCTTTAGAAATTTGCATAAAGATAACTTTAACAACACAAATAAATTAAAAAAAATAATTGTAATTTTAACAATTATATTAAATATAATTTAACTGAATCTCACAAATTTTTATTATTTTTAACCACACAATTAATACTTCACCATAGCAAAAACCCAAATTTATACTAAATTTTCTTCAATTGGCAATTGGTTTTGAAGCCTGGCCACTCCTTTTGCATTGAATACAATGCTTGAGCCTGAAATGGACCAAGATTCATTATTTACGTCCTAAATTCTGGCTGCATATTATTATGCATTCAGGGGTGGGACACACATTAATGTAACATACAGGCATGGGATGTTGCAGACGACACATCTTTTTGTCGTTTCCGTGACAAAATATTTATGTTTCATTATTACATCTTGAGTAAAACAGAATCGAAATGTTTTTTTACAGCTGGGAACTAACTCCTGCGTTTTAAACCTGTTCTTCGCAGTTGTCCTTTGTTTTAGAAATAAAGATAACCAGTAATTAAATAAAAAGAAGTGAACGGAGAAAGGAAAATGATGGTTGCTATATTACATATTTTGCCAACAAAATAATAGAAAGTTAGTGTAAGCCTTCAAGTTAAGAAATCATTTGTTTCAATTACTCTCTAAACTGATAAACTATCAGTTTTTTAATTGTAAAATATATAAAACCTATTTGAAGGGTGAATGTGATGACCCATTAATAACACACATGTGAACTTTGGTACTATATATAATAATAAAAAAATTAAAGAACTCGAAGAAAATGTAAATTCATTAAGCGAATATTAGGCGGCGCGATAGAAGTTTGAGGCGATTAATGAATCGTACATGGGTCGTACCTCAAGGTACGGACTATTTCCTTGCGGAAGATTCGTTGCTTGAAGTAGTTTACACCTTTTCTTTGCGCTTTTTTTTTTTTTTGGGTGACAGGTCAGTTAGCTTTGCTATATGCATCTAGTTCAAATCATTAATATATTTGTTCTAACATTTTTTTGTTTCCTTTTTAAACAATACGTTGCTTAAGTTGAAGTTCTAAGCTCCACCCCATTCATTCAAACATTTTCAAGTTTGTAGTGTCCATCAGATTCTTGAAAATTTCGACACTTTCATTGCATCAAGTTCATCCTATATTCTACAATTCTGTCCAAGCATTTTGGATTTTAATTTTTCTATAAAAAATATAATAGTTTTCAAAACATAATTATTTTTTTTTTCAATAACAGTGCTCTTAATAAATTATGAATAGTTGACAAAACGAAAACTATTCGTATTGTTGTACGTATATTAATAATTAATTTAATTTATTAATTTTCTATATGTATATGATTATTATTTCATAAAGTAAATATAAACGAATTGTTGTTTGGTAGTTGGTGTCACAATAAGGAGACAACCAAAAAAAAGTGATGGATAGGAAATAGGATTCCCTCTTGTTTCAAAACTTAAGACTGACGGTTCAATATCATAAATCTTTTTGGTTTCTTTTGAAAAAATTACATTCTTTTAAATTATAGTTTAATTTTAGACCATCAATTTTTAAGATCGACGGTCTAGATGAAATATAATTTTCAGGTTTCGTGCAAGAATGATACGAAGAGAGGCAACAATAATTCACAAAGAGTCTGACTTCTCTGTTTGGCCAAATAAGATCATATAATTAAGACTAACAAATGGAGCTTACGTGAAATTTATCTAATTGAACGGTTCTGTTTGACCAAATAAAATGCTAATTAAATAAAAGATCCGCATGCATTCATAAGAGGAAGACTAAAAACTATGAAGATGTAGGTGGTTACTGGTTGGTAAATATATAGTCCAGATTCTGTTCCCAACCAAACGCAAATGCACGTTCCACATATGATTCATGGGACTAATGTTATTGGTTGGTAGTGTCGCTAGAGATTCCCCAAACGAAGTTTCATCCAACAACCCAAAAAAAGAAAAGATAGCATTTTTTTTTTGCTTACATATTATTGTTTAACCTTTGCTACAATATTATTTGATAGTTACTTATGGTATACTTTCCTGTTGATACAACTAGTGATATGGGGAGGGCAGTAAGTACTTTAATGGAGAGTGATATAAAAAGTTTATTGATATTAATTTGATAAATGGTAGCACCAATGGGTGTGTACTGCACTGTGCGATGGAGATTCATAGGAAACCCGTGAATGAAGGTGGGAGTGCGAAACTTGAATGCCCGAATGAAGGGATAACTATAGAAAAACAAACACTGGGACTCTGGGAGTGATATATCATCACGTGACAGCTTGCTTCTTAACTTTACAGCTACTACACTGTATTTAATTTATGGGATTAATTATATATTATTATTATTATTGCTTAAATTAAATATAATGTCTGCAGCGAGGAAATTAAACCACAGGAGAGTACTCTGAAGGACATGTCTCTTGGAGGCCCCATACGAACCTTATTTGTTTTCTCCTCCCTCCCCCACACCTATACTATATATCCTACATTAATATCACCACCTACCCACCATGCCTTTCACATCTCTCTTACTCTCTTATAAACATTTAATTTTGGTGGACCAACTAGGCCCACAATTTTGTGAGAATCCATCTCAGTCGTAAATTTGCAATCTACAGAATATAACGATTGACAGTAATATCCGAGTACTATCGATCATTATATCAATGGCCCGTCAAACATTCTCCAAACTCCAAATAAACCTATTCAAGATTTGATGAGCCATATTGATGTAGAACAGAGTAGAAGGAGGGAGAAATAGAAACCTTATGATTTTAATTCATCCAAAATCTAATTACTCATATGATCAGAGGGACCCCTTTATATAGGGAGTCCAATTACAAGAGACTTTAATGCATATCCCAAATGTATAAGCTACTTCCAAAGAAAAGTAAATGAATGAGTAGTTGTAACATCAAGTTTCAATGTGGTCAACAATGCAACTCCAATTTTCCAAAGCATGTGGTTTCCAAAATGCTAGTTCCTGGAGATTTTATTATGCCTAGAATAAGTCTAATGGTTTTCCATGACATATAGCTACTTCTACAAGATAAAACTCATTGTAGGCTTCTTCAGATTAAAATTTCTGGGTGTAGAACATACATAAACCTCCTATAAGATTTCCTTCGATTGGAATCTTCAAGTATATGTAGAAAATAAAACTCACTGCTTTCTGTCACACCTTCCGCAACCTAAGAAATTATTTCGAAGTAGTCACATACCACCACTTTCATACTATGTGATCAAGTGCATGATGCTATTACTGTTTTTTACTTTTTACCAACAGCAGAAATATGTGACTCAATTATCCCATTTTAATGTCACTTAAACGTTGAGAAAAATAATAATAAATTGATCTGAACATCGACTTACCAGTCACCATTATATCAAGAGAATCATTACTATGTGAACATAGCATAACCAAACATCACAAGTTCCGCAGAAAGATTGAATTACTAATGGTGTGAATATAGCAATATTTGGCTGTTTGAAATTTGATTCAAATTTGATTCTTCTTCCGTTAATTGTGGAATACTGGAATTACACATTTTTCATCTTGCAATAGGGGAAGCACATGCAGAATCATCTTTGTTTGACCAGCTTTCTTTGATTCGACAAGCCTGCATTGGCTGTTCAATCTGGAGAGATTCTGCACCTTCCTTCTCCAGAAGCGAACAATATCTTTCAAATGTCTCTACACTAACCTGAAGTCTAAAATCTATGCTGAACAGAAAGTTCATCTCCAACCTGTTTAGCTCAGATGTGCTAACTCCTCCAACTTTTGCATAGTAAGCATTGTTGAAAAATCTGCAAAACCATGTACATTACTACTTCAACATCATGCACCATTTAAAGCAATGCAAGTTAAACTCAGAAAGCTAATAGGAGGAAGAAACCAGATGTTTTCCTTATATTAACCAGTAGGTCAATTTTATACAAAACACAAAACTTGCTAATATAAGGAACAATGCAAACATTGACAGCAGAAAAAATGGAAAGTTCACTAGTATTGTGTCAAACTTGCACTTACGCATCATCCATAAATTTTGCTGCTAGCATAATGCTGGTTATCAGAAGCCGGTGCACATTGAGTGAGGTCAGCTTGAACTCTGTGCACTGAAGGAATCTATCAACATAGATGTGTGCAACAACAAAGCAGGAAGTGCTGCAGGCTGAGTATTTGAAGATACGATCGATGTACTTACGAACACTCAGAGTAGGTGCTCTTAAGCCATGAAACACCGTAACAACATCTTTTATTTGTTTTTCCTCCAAAAGCGGTTCATTTCTCTGAACCAATCTCTCAAGAAGTGAAGAGAGAAGTGATAAAACCCGTGGAACGCCTACAACTCTTTTACCCACTTGTCTCAGACCCAGTGAAAGGTATACATCGGAGCTTATGTTCTGGCTTTCAAGCGCCAGAGTTCCCATATCCAAGCTGCAGAGCAATAAAAAACCATTTGTTTTTTTAGCACTTTTGAAATAGATTAAGTCAATGATCAGTATGATAATTCTCAAGCTGTTCGATGACATGTCGTAAGAAACAATGGAATAGCTTAAACTCCTATATTTTCTATACTAGTTCCTTTTCATTATGTCACGATTTGAAAGAACTGAAACTTAGTCTATTCAAAAAAATATGTCAACTTGTACAGAGAAGAAAGGATGCTAATTTGTACTGCCAATCAGGTCCTATCACCAAACACCATTCCAAAACCTTTCTATCTTATGCACATATGTATAGTTCAAGCCGAGTTATCCTGATGTTTGGTTAGATCTAATCCAAGTCTTATATGAGGTAGAAATAGAAACCTGAAAAGGTATACTAGCCAACTTCAAGAAAGCCACTCTATTTCAATCTATTTTCAATCTCCTAGTCATCACATGTTCTTTGGACAGAAAATTACACAGCGACAACCGTCTCTCAAGAAAAGTATTAAATACCCAATTTGCCCACATGAATTCACGCCACGTTGATCTTACCTCTCAGAATCAGCTCCAGATCTCGAAGTGACCAATTTTATTCCCCTCCTCTCCCCGACACCCCAAATTAGCGGGAAATATTACCGTGATTTACGCAATGAAGCCATGTGCCTAATTCCCATTAGTACAATACTGTAGGATGGAAAATGACAGCTCTAATAACCTCCCTCCCCCATCCCCAAGAACGAAAGAAATGAGAAGACGAAGAGAAAAAACGCAAGTTCGACGGGCAAAATCAACAAGAAAACCAGAAATGAGAAATCCCCACATCACTAAATTAAGCTAAATGAAGAAAACAGAGCCATTTATCTAAATCCAGAAACAGACCGAGCGGGGAGCAAATAGAGTAGTGCAATTGGTAAAGCAGATAATGTAGAGAGCCACACATTCAGATTAGCCAAAAAAAAAAAGAAAGAGATGAAATACTAACAGAGTTAAGGATGACTCTAGCGAAGTGATGCGTGTTGCTTCTACATACGGGTAAGGCGTGAAGATGCAACCCTGAACACAGAGATGTAGAAATCACGGTTTTCCGCAGACGTTACCATTGTGGGCTGTGTGTCTCTGTTCTTCGCACTTTGCCAGAGAAATTAGAAAAGCAATTGCTTTCTTTAAATTATCCCAAAAGCCCACATCTTCCTTCTATCTTCTCTCTCTCTCTCTCTCTCTCTCTCTCAGAAAGCGTCGGTAATGTATACTACTCTACTCATCCACCACCCCCGGGAAGATGCCTGTATATTTCGGTTTTTTCCCGTCATGAGTGGGTCCCAGAGTAAACAAAAGAAAAATATGTGATATCCATTATATTAATGTTTTAAACTAATAATACTCTACGCAGGTATTTCTTAGCTTAGGCCATTTTTACGAGTTTCTTAGTTGATGAATGCGCCGAGAAGAAGCATACGATGTCTATGACCACGGGTCCTGAAATAAAATTAGGTTATTTGATGATACTATTTGACACTTATGATCTAATGCTTGCTTCAAGAGTAAAGCTATTAATGTGTTTAATTGTCTCCTATGAAAATTGAATAGATGAATTTGCTATTTTCTTTTAT
This sequence comes from Biancaea sappan, assembly GCA_037074585.1. Taxonomy (NCBI): domain Eukaryota; kingdom Viridiplantae; phylum Streptophyta; class Magnoliopsida; order Fabales; family Fabaceae; genus Biancaea; species Biancaea sappan. Next base: position 45,357,549 of record CM073496.1, on the reverse strand, counting down.
TTCTTTCTATGTTTGTTTTTTTTTCATTTGTTTTTTAAACATATAAAAAATTTTTTTGAAAAAAAAAGAGAGAGATTGAGTGTAGACATATCAAATTGATTTAAATATTAAAAATTAAAATGAATATATTGTAAACTATTAAATCATTAACACATGTTAATAAATTCTCATGAATATTTAATAGTGTGTAATTCCAATGAGCGATGTGTGCCTTTATCTCTTTGACAATAATTAAATTACTAATATGGTAATTAAGATTTAAGATGGTGAAAGTGTTTAGATTAAATTATGTAATAAAATTGGATAATAATAATGATAATAATAATATTTAATATTATACACTGACAATAAACTCCAAGATAGCACATGCTTTATATGCTTTCAATTAAATAAACTCCAACATTATTAAATAATATATTCGTTATTTTTAAAAGCATTTAACGTTTCTTAAAAATTTGATCACTGGAAGAACTATCATCCAGTTCCGAGGTAATATATTATCTACCATACCATAAATAACTAAGCAATAAAGGAGCCTAGTTACATGTTTTACTCTTTATCATCTAGATTGTTGATATTTTCTGAAATTTTATAATATCCTCAAATTTGAAAACTAGCAAAAACAAACAATACAGGCAAATTAAGTATATACACCAAAACAAATCTGTATAAAGTATTAGAGGTTTGATTGAACTTAGGAGAGAATAATTTTGGCTACACCGACTAGAACTCGTCAAATGTAGACACCTGCGGAGACAGATCCATTATTGTTACTATTGTTTAAACTATAATCATCATCATCCCAAACTCTTCCATTTCCATGTTCATGTTAGGTGTAGGACAAGGCAAGCCATGCACAGAATATTACACAGCTGGCAGTGTCGGTGCTGATGCTAAATCCTAAATCTCAACCTCCAAACGTGCCATCCAGATAGTCATAAGAAACTTCTTTTGTCCAGACATAATTATTCAATATTCACTGGTCCCAGATGCAGGTCAAATTCTAGGTTTCTAATTTTTTATTGTCATTTTTTTAAGTTATATTTAAGTATTACCTTCTTTCTAATATATTTGGATTAATATTGTTGATATACTCTTTCTCTTGCACTTAGTATCTCATAATATATGCTCACTGAGACCTAAACTTACCATGAGAAGTGCAGGTAGGTTCAAATAACCATGTGAAGAGCCAGAAATTGATCTCCAAACACTAGCGAATTAGATATAGGTACCAGAAGTACATTGCTACGTCCATTACCAGAAGTACATCATTCCTATCAAACTACAAATAGGTTCAGATTACCTCCATACTTAGCACCAGATGTTTTAATTCAAAACATACTAAATTACATTAGCAAAGTAACGAGGTTACAATATGAGTCTTCTCAGTTTTCATGGTCCTGTCTCTTTCTTTTAGAATCAGAAGCTGCACAAGCATTTTGGATTGCTTGAGTTGCATTAACAGTAGCTTCATTACTTTTAGTCATGCTTGATATCAAAAGAACATCCTTCACTTTCCCCAGTACTTCAAGCAAAATATTACTCTGCTTCTCCATCTACATATAAAGAGTATCAAGGATACATAGGTCAGAGACACATTGATACATGTCCAGAGCATCATTGACCAGAAGCTCAATTAATGAGGTCAAATTTATTATCTTTTTCTTATGAAAATATCTCTAAAACCATCAATGTCAAGGTACCTTTGACACGCACTGTCATCCCCAAAAGGCTAAGATAATACATAATACTCATCATACATTTCAACACTATTGAATACTAATTGTTAATTTTGGTCCTGAAATTATTTAACCTTTGACAGACATTTCTTAATAGCTGGAATATGGACAAGATCAGATAATACAACAGTAACAGAAATTACAAGAATTCAGCCAATCATAGCCATTGTTCAAAAGAGGAGGATTAGAATCGAAACTGACCAAGGCAGACAGAAACTACAAGAACCCTAATTAAAGAAATGTCTCACCAATCAAACGCAAAAGCTCTTTTTCTCCTTAAAACTAGAAGCAAAATAATCGAGAGAAATGACCAGAGATCTATAGTCCAGACATTGTAAAAATTTGCAGACAAGCATAAACTGAACCAGTGGAGAGCCAGAAAGAAAAGTGAAATTTTAATTCTGATATCTTCTTCAATTTAGGATAATGAACCCTAGGATCAAGTGGTGACAGCTAAAGGAGAAGAATCAACAGACTTTCAAGAGAAAATTGTTAGAGGAAGGGTCTTGGGAGTTATGAGAAAATGCTAACATCATGTGGGATGAGATGGCCAAGAGAATTAGAAAGGTAGCTAAAACACTTTTAGGAGAAAATCAAAAAGTCTTAGACAAAGAGATAAGGAATCTTTGTGATAGAATGAGACCGTTCAAGAAAAAATCAAATTTATAAGAAAATGCTTTAAAGCTGTCCATTTGTGCAATAACATAGAAAATTGGAATAGATATCGGAAGGCTAAAAAGGAGACTAAAAAAGCAGTAAGTGAAGCACGATCTAAAACGTTTGAATAGTTTTATAAGGACTTAGGAACGAAAAAGAGGAAACAAAAGATTTATAAGATTGCGAAAACTAGAGAAAGGAAATCTAGAGATTTGGATTAAGTAAGATGTGTTAAGGATGAATAAGGAAAAGTTTTGGTTACAGATGAAGATATTAAAAACAGATGGCAGGGTTACTTTTACTAGCTCTTTAATGACGGAGCAGGGTCGACTAGTGATATGAAAGATTTAACAACCCTGGAGAGAGAACAAATTATCGCAGGATTAAAGTTGATGAGGACAAGGAAGCTCTTAGAAGAATAGATAATGGTAAAGCCGTTGGTCTTAATAGTATTCCTATTGAAGTTTAGAAGTGTTTAGGGGAGGAGGGTACTATCTGGCTAACTAAACTCTTTAATGAGATTTTAAAGTTCAAGAAAATATCTAAGAAATGGAGAAGAAACACTTTAGTGCCTATATACAAAAACAAATAGGACATCCAGAACTGCACAATCTACCGAGAGATTAAGCTTATGAGTCATACTCTGAAATTATGGGAAAGAATGATTGAACGTAGGTTAAGAATTAAGATGAGTATTTCTGAAAATCAATTTGGATTCATGCCAGGGCAATCTACTATAGAAGCTATTTATCTACTAAGAGGGTTAATGGAAAGGTATCGGAGTAAAAAAAAGGACTTGCATATAGCATTTATTGATTTGAAAAAAACTTATGATCGAATACCAAGAAAGGTGCTGTGGAAAGCCTTGGAAAAGAAAGGTGTACGGGTTGCGTATATTAGAGCTATAAAAGATATGTATGAGGGAGCTATAACTAGTGTGAGAACGTCTGAAGGGGAAACAAGAGACTTCCCTATTAAGATTAACCTGCATCAGGGATCCTCTTTGAACCCTTATTTGTTTGACTTAGTTTTAGATGTTCTACCAAAACACATTCAAGAAGAAATCCCCAAATGCATACTTTTTGCAAATGATATTGTTCTCATAACAGAGTCAAGAGAAGATATTAATTTTAAACTCGAGTTACAGAGAGCTACTTTAGAATTGAAGGGTTTTCGTCTGAACATGAGTAAGATAGAATATATGTATTATAAGTTTAACAAGCGACAAGCTAGAAACGAGTTGAAGGTTAAAATTAGAAATCAGATTGTATCAAAAGTGTCAAAGTTTAGGTATATGGGATCAGTATATACAAGATGACGACGAAATTATTGAAGATGTGGCACATAGGATACAAGCCGGGTGGTTGAAGTGGAGAATGGCATCAGGAGTTATTTGTGATTGAAAAGTACCTGATAAGCTCAAAAGAAAATTTTATCGTACTGCTATAAGACCATCAATTTTATATGGGAGTGAATATTGGGCGATAAAAAGACAACAAAAATAAAAAATTGGGATAGTGGAGATGAGGATGTTGCGATGGATGTGTAGTTATACAAGAAGAGATATAATACGTAATGATCGTATACTAGAGTTGGAGTGTCACCTATTGAGGAAAAAATGGTTGAAAACCGTTTAAGGTAGTTTGGGCATGTTCAAATAAAACCGCTGGAAATGCCAGCAAGAAAAGTTGAGCAGATAGTTTGGAGTCGTGTGATAAAAGGTCGAGGAAGACTAAGAAGGACACTTAGAGAAGTTATTGAACGAGATCTTTTGGTAAATGAGATACCTAAAGAGTTGATCATTAATAGAGCTTAATGACGTCATGCGATCCATGTAACTGACCCCACCTAGTGGGATAAGGCTTTGTTGTTGTTGTTGTCTTCAATATAAGTTTAAATCTAACATTTTTAAACTTAGAATATATTTGGACAGAGGAGAATGGATGAGAAGGGACAAAATTATTCAAATCCAAATAGAAGTGTCAAAATTAAAATTTCACTTCCTTTTCTTTCTCCTCCATTCTCTTCAATCCAAAGAAACCCTTTATAGTAAATCAGGTGCAACCAGAAATTTGAGTATCAAAGAGCAAAGCCAAAAGGAAGTTAAAAAAAAAAAACAATTTCTTTTGTTTTTGTGCAATATAAGATCTGTCAACATCCGCACACTGGCAACATACTTCTTTATAACACTTAGTATTGCACATAAGTACCAATAATGACAAGAATGACAGAGGCAGAAATTCTACAAATTAATTGATGATGGAATCAGAATGATTCCTTTACTAACGAGAGTCTACACTTGTGGATGAATTAACATATTAGACAAGCATTTAGCTGCATCATTAAGTGAATCAAGCAACAAGAATGTGGTGCTAGACAAAGATTCAAGTTGTAAGATAAACAAGCTACTGTAAGTAGTATTACAATATACCACTTCAATTTTTCCAAGAGCATTTTCAAGCTTTCCAGTCAGATGCCAATTGTCATCTGTTAAAGCTTCAAGCTGCATATATATGAAAAAAAAACAAAACAAAACAAAAGGGCAGGAGTCAAAAGTACTATAATAAAAATAAAGGCAAAAAAGTACCCAGAGAAAGAAAGAAATAAGCTTGAAAGGATATTGGAATACTAAATAAATCAAAACCTTCTTCTGGGATTCTAGGTACAAGTTCCTGTACACAATAGATGCTGAGGATAGGGTTTCATCTGAGGCAGCATTTTGCTCCACATGCTTGCATGTTCAATACATAAAGCTAATGAGTCATGAGAAAAATAACAATATATGTACATTTTATTTTTTTATTAATTAAATACCTTGAGTTCTAGGGATTCTACAGTCTTTTCAAGGGCTTTTAATCTTTGCAAGATGTAGTCAACTTTTTCTTCCAAGCTTGTTTCACCCAGGTTTGTCTCTGGCTTTGACAATTCTTTATCAGTTTGAGCATCTGGTTCATCTTTCTCATTATCAATGACAGTGATGTCTTCAACATATGGTTCAATGTCATGGCTAGATGCATGGAAAACAGTAGTTTTAACGCGTTCTGATCGCCTGACACTTGCAGTACTGTGTTTGGACTTTTTCCTTCTATATGCATAAGACTTTTCTTGCAGCTCAGACTTTGTGTTTTCTTGTGCTTCTGCTGAACTTCTCTCATTTTGCAAAACCATTCCTTCCACTGGGGATTTTGGACAATTTAGAATAGGACTTGGAGGGTTTTGGTTTCCAAGCTGAGACCCCACTCTGTTCAGCGAGGGCTTTGAGTTTTTGGGCAACAGTTCAGACTTCTCCAAGGAAGGATTTGTACTTTCAGGCTTCAAGCACAATAAGAATTATAGTTAAGTTAGTAAATACTTTATAAATCAATTATCAGTTTAGTCAGCTTACCTGTCATAGAATTACAGAAATTCCTTAATGCAGAGGTGATACTAGACTATGCTTAGCCGTACTTTACATCATAAGAGTAAGCAATATTTCTGAGAAGGAATTCGATTGCAAACCCTCAAGTAATCACGTAGACATACTTCCTCCGTGTGAACACCAATAAAAAAAACAAAACAAAACAAAAAAAGGAACAGCATTTCATCCTCAACCAGCTAAATATTATACTTATGCCATGTTATAAAAGTGAGACAACGAGTTGAAAAGATGCTCACCTCGTCCAAAAAAAAACGGAAACAAAAAGACAAATCCAGTTTCCCCACAAAAGGAACAAAGCCATGGCACAACAAAAGCAAGTAAACACAAATACATGCTCTCATTTTCCCTCCTAGTCTCGATCATAAATCCTAACAGAGCCAAAACCCTAAGTCCATCGACAAGCCGCATATAGGCAACCGAGTAAAATAAGAAGGCGATTCTCCTTACATGAATGACAGTAACAGGTATAATATGGTCAATACAAGCAGATACAACAGGAACGGAGAAGCCACTGGAATTCCACTACCAAGTAGTCTACCGGCATTATGGATAAAAGGTGTCAAATAAAGAATGAAACAAGGAAAACATTAAGGCGAAAAATAACAATCGACTCTACCACAGAAGCCTTCTCCAGAAGCTTGGAAGCATAGGGTTTTCGACCCATTTGCAGAAAAATGGAAGAGAGACCCAAAGCCTAAGGCACGACCTCCACGAATGAGAGGGGCTTACAGCATTTGGTAGCGTTGGAATACGAAGGACGGAAGGAGGAAGAGGGAAAGGCAACGTTGATGAGAGGGCGAAGCAAGGGAGGGTGGCAGTGGGAGAGTACACGTGGGGGAGTGTATAGGTGGTGGATCGTACCAGTGTATCATGTCAAATCAGCCAATCCAGAACTTGGTTTGGGAGATCAGTAAATTAAATTTGAGTTAGACAAATTATATTTGATTAAATATATTTAAAAAAAATTAAATTTAAATAAATGTAATTTATATTTGAGAGATATTTAGATAAATATAATTTTAAGTAGATAAATATAATTTGATGTAAAACATGATGTTGGTATGTAAACGTGATTTGAAATGTGTAATTACCAAAAATAATATAAATTTTATATTTTATTTTTTGACATATTATTATTATTTATTTAAAGCTAATTTAGCAAACCATATTAATATTTTAAGTCTTGACTAATTTTTTAATAATGAACTAATTTAAAGTGCTAATAAATTAGTGAATTATAATTAAAGTACTAATGAATTGCTAGTTGAAAATCAAATTATTAAAATAATTTTTTATTAATAAATAATTACTAATTTTAATTTCTAATTGAAATTTTAATTAGCCACTAATTATTTATATTAAAGGAAATATGAGATAGTAGTGATGCCTAATATGCAAATCATACAAAAAAATTTAATTGCATAAAAAAATCAAAAATTTATTCTCAAAATAAAGGAAATAACCACATTAATTAGTATTACTGTACATAATAGATTATATAAATATAAATATATATAAATATTTACATAATAGTTTAAATAACTAATTTAATCATAATAAATTAGTTTTCACGTTGTATATAAGTTTAAAATTAAATTTTAGTTCAATCTATCTTTATTTGGTCCATGTTTTTAATTCAAATCAAATTTTGCTTTAATTTCATCATTTACTTCAATCGTTTTTATTTGTTCACTTAGGTGCTTGGTTAAAATTTTTTTTTGGTATTTCGTTTAATTTAAGATCATATCTAACTTCATATAGGTCTCTAATTTCATAATATATTTTGTTTTAAATTTAAATTGACCTTTATAAACTTTTTAGTTTATTCACTTAAGTTCCAAGTTAAAATTTTTCTTATGTCTTTTGCTTGATTTAATATCATATTTAAGTTCATCTAAGTCCCTAGTTACAGAATATATTTTGTTTTGAATTTAAATCAACCTTGTAAATTTTTTGGTCTATTCAATTTAATCTATGTCATGCATGTATCACGTATATCTCTTAGTTTTGTTTTTCAAACTAGTCAAAAACTTCATCTTTAATGATTTTAGGACATGTTCGGTCATTTATATCCAAAAGGAAGGCAAACAATAAATTAAAACTAAGTTTTCGAAATTCTCAAGTTTTTGTCTCTGTTCTTCATTTTTTTAGTTTTCCCTCTTGGTTTTGTCTTCCACTTAGCCCCATTTTCACACTTTTAACCACACAATTTGCTCCTCAAATGCCTTGAAGCTTTTCAGCACTCTCATTGGTAGTTCTTCCTCTCGACTGTACTCGAAGGAATGATAAATTCTCTGCCTTAACATTCTCTATTTTTCTCAATTAGGGATGGCAATGGGGACCCGAATTCGGGGAAACCCGCGGGGATCCCCGCATTCGGGGCCCCGTTGCCTGGAAATTTTCCCCCGCGTACACGGGGACGGGGGGAAAAATTCCTCCGAAAGTTAAACGGGGATGGGAATCACACTCCCCGCCTCGCGGGGTCCCCGTCCCCGAAGGATATTGTAATAAATTTACAAAATACCCCTAATATATATATATATATATATATATATATATATATATTAGAGATCTTTTAGTCATTTTATATTCAAAATAATTAAAATAAATTTAATAAAAAATAAAACCCTAATCTCATTCTCCCAAAATTGATTATTTTGTTAGTCTTGCATACATGAGTGATGAATTTTTCTAATTGTTCTCCAACCTAGAAGAGAAAAGAGAAAATTTTTTATTAAAATATGTACTATTGTTTTTTTTACATTTTAAATTTTTTTAAATAACCCCGTGGGGTCCCCGCTCCCTGCGGGGAATGGGGATGGAGAATATTTTTTCTCCCCGACTGGGATCGGGAGCGAGGACGGAGGTAGATTTTGGGGGTGGGGACGGGGACGGGGGAGGCACTCCCCGCCCCCGCCCCGCCCCATTGCCATCCCTATTCTCAATGGAAACAGAGTCTTTGTTTTTCGGCTGCACTCCAAGGGTTACTTCTTTTCTCCTAAAATCCATGGGTTTAGGCATACATATATGGGTAGGGATAAAATTGAATTTCATTGAAAATATTTCACCAACTCATGTTGCTTTTGTCGGAAAAGCTGCAAAATCCCACTGTGAAGATAACGTAGTTATAAGGGTCTGAAATTAGGTTTCACCAAATTGTAGGTTATGTGTGGAATCTCCCAAACAAGCTTAAATCCTGCAAACCACGTTTCATGCAACAATATCCCACAGTTTAACAGACTGGACGTGCTCCCAAACAAGCTCATAATAGACTAAAACAACTCTAACTATATAGAGTTAATGTTTATTTCTAATGATATTATATAACGTCATGCACATTACAATTTGTTATTTTTGTAATTTATTAATCTTCTAAATTTGGAATTTGATTGCATGATAAATTTATTAATTAAAAATTAAAATTTAGCTTTTGTAACATTCAGATTTGATTACATGCTTAATTAATACATGAATTAATATTGACTTTAATATGTGAATAAATATTAACTTGATTTTTGCCAATCTAAAGTATTGATTTTATGCTATAGTTATCTATTTAAGCAAATTAAACTAAAATTTTGACACATCCCCTTTAGACCTCTCACTCTCACTTTCTCTCTCTCTTTGCAAAATCCTAAATAGAATAAGATTTACAGCCACACTCTTACATTTTAGATAGTTGTGACAAGATCAAAAGTTAAAACTTTAGCTTCAAAGATGTCATATCTAACTACCTTCATCCCTGATGAAATATGTCCAAGCTTCCCATAGATGAAGTAGTGAGAACAAATATCTTTTCACACAGATGGAAACCACTTTAGTAACACACTACCCATCTTGAGATTGATAGGAAAAGAATGCTCGTGTCATTATCTCAAGGAGCTTCATTATTTAAAGAATCTATTTTTGCGTCACACCACCTGGCTTTGGTTGTTGAGTTGACAATTATCATCGATTTGTACAAGCAGCTTCATTTTACAGTCACTATGTTGAATTCAAAGTTCAAGATAGAGTGAAACTTGCATTGCGGACTAGACGGATTTTAATTCTCTACTTACTTTTTTATTTGTTTATGTCTCTTACTATTTTGTTGACACGGATCACTATTATAATTATTTTGTTTTTTTTTACATTTATGTTATTAGTAATTTAAACTTAGTACAAGTATGTTTGGTAGATGCATTTTCCATATGAACAATGTGGCAAACTTCATTCCATAATTTATATTTGTTTAGTTTATATTAATGAATATACTTAAATAGACTAAATATAGCTCAGACAACACATTCAGATAGAACAAATGTTTATAATAGAAAGCACAAAAAAATTACCTAAACATAGCAATATTATACTTAATTATTAAATTCTACATTAAGAACATGAATAAACTATTTTATCTTTTAACCATTATAAATTATTGAATTCTACTTGAATTAAGGATGAATTTGTGTGACTTTGATTTCTTTCCAAATTAAAAAATATTGTATAAAAAGATTCAAAATTGTTAATTAGGTAATTTTTATTTTAATCACATACTTAGTAGAAGAATTAATTTTGTAATTTATTAATTCTATAAGTAAATCTTTCCAAATTTAATTCACTACTTGATGACATAGTATTAGGTCAAAGAATCAAAATTAGTTAATTATTTTATTTAGTGTGGGAGTTCCATAATTATGTAATTTTGGACACTAGGTGATTTTCAATTCAAACTCAACCTTAGTACAAAATTTAATTCTTTATTATGTTAATTTCGTAAAATCTTTCCAAATTTATTAAACTACCAAATGACACATATAGCATGACGTCATATAATTAAAATTATCTAATTTAGGATTTGATTGCATGATGGTTGCATGATTAGTATGTGAATTAAAAAATTTAAATTCAAAATTTGTAATCTTCTAATTTAATTGCATGCTTAATTAATACATAAATTAATATTGATTTGTTAATTATGTAATTAAATCTAGAATGCTATCCTAATATTCATTATAATTGGATTTAACGAGATTATTAAATTATATGTGAATTAAGAATGAATTCGTGACATTGATTTCTTTTCAAATTAAAAATTATCGTATATAAAGATTCAAAATTGTTAATTGTGTAATTTTTATTTTGATCACATGCTTAATAGAATAATTAATTATGTAATTTGTTAATTATATAAGTAAATCTTTTAAAATTTAATGCACTACCTGATGACATAGTATTAGGTTAAAGAATCAAAATTATTAATTAGTTAATTATTTAATTTAATGTGGAAGTTCTGAAATTATGTAATTTTGGACACTATGTAATTTTTAATTCGAATTCATACTAAATATAAAATTTAATTATGTAATATGTTAATTTTGTAAAGCCGATGAAAATATTGATACAGTTGACGACCTCTACACACAAGAATTTTTGAACAATATCACCATGAACTAAAGTTAAAGATGAATGCTCAAATAACGTTATTTAGAAAAACTAAGAAATCAATAAGTCTTTGTAACGGTAGTAAACTCATTATGTCTCAACTTGGTAAGCATGTCATCAAAGCAATAAGTATCTCTAGAAAAAAAATATTGGAGAAAATGTTATGATTCCTATAATAATAATTACTCCATCATATTCAAGATTGGCTTTTCAACTTAGAAGACGCTATTTTTCAATAACATTATACTTTGTAATGACAATAACAAAAGTCAAGGTTAATTACTTTTAGTAGTTGACTTGTAATTGACAAGCACAGTCTTTATATATAGACAACTATATGTGGCAGTTTCAAGAGTGGAAAACATGAATGATTTGAAAATTTTGATTTTTGATAAAGATGGTAGTTCTACCAACAACAACATCATATATAGTATATGAAGAAGTTTTTAATAACTTGTGCTGAAGTAAATAAATATCTAAATTTGAATATGTGTTATATCCATAGTTTTCAAAATTGAACCGGTCATTGAACCGGTGGAAGTACTTGTTAAAGGTTCAATGGTCGTACCGTGGTTGAACTGGTGATAATTAAAAAATATTATATATATATATATAATTTAAAATATTAAAATACTTAATATAATTAAAAATTCATATCAGTAAGTGAAAGAAATAAAAAAAATTAATCTATAATTCATATTTCATAACATCAACAATTCATAACATCCACAATACTCAACAAATCAAAATTACATCCACAATAAACAAAAACTAACAAAATAACATTAATTAATTTATATTAAACTCAGGAGGACTACTGTTATATTTATCAAATCCAGGGATAAAATACTCAAGTGATTCTTCATTTGGTTGATCTTGATCTATAATGTCCTCTTCATCACCTAAGTAAGAAATAAAGTTAAAAAAATACATTACGTAACAACTAACAAGATTAATACTTATACATAATTTATCTAATTTGTTTTTTTTTAAAAAAAAAACTAACCTCTATCAAGTCTTGAAGATTCACCAAGTATAGGAATTGCGGTCTCGTCATAAATATCATTCTAAAACTCATTATCATTAAATTCAAGGGATGCTTCTTCAACAATCCAAAAATCAATTTTGTCAATAGATTTATAATCAATAGGATCATAATTTCTCTTCTTGTATTGCAACCTAAAATAAATCATGAAAATAACAATGATTTAATTATGAGTCATGACAAAACTAAATGACATACTAAACTAAAAAGAAATCAATATACCTATTCTTTAAATGCAAATTATATGTAACATAAACATGGTCATTTAATTTTTGATGTTTTAATTTGTTTATTCTCTTTGTATGAATACGTTCAAAGAGACTCCAATTATGCTCACAGCCCAAAGAAGATAATGCTTAACTAAGAAGTTAAATTGCCAACTTTTGTAAAGTTGGAACACTCCCCCCATACATGAACCACCATTGATCTACAAAATCAAAAGATTCAAACCATTAAAATATACTTTATAATCCAACTAAAGATTAAAATAAGAAAATATTTATGTTAGAATGGTACTAACCAGGTCGTATAGTCTTGCTAGCCTTATAAGCACTTTCCCGACTGAAGGTTCCTTCACGATCACGATATAGTTGGAGTTCTTTAATGGCACCTGATATGTCCTTACATATACTTCTGATGTCAAATATGTTAAGAAGTGCTTGCATGATCTTATTACTCTCAACAAAAGATGCATCATAAAAGAAGGTAAGATTTAAAAAATACGCTACTGCATGAAAATTACGCTTCAAGTACTTATTCTATCGAGCCTTAATGATGTCTGTGTAAGGCTTATACATATGCTCCTTATTCTTAAATATTTCCTTTATAGCATGTTTTATCCTTAGCATCCCTTCATAAACATACCCCAAAGAAGGCTGTTCATCTGAATCAACAATCCGTAACAATCGGATTATAGGAGCCACAAACTTCACTATAATGAAACAATCATTCCAAAATTTACTATCAAGCGTGATAGCACTTACAACCTTTCCAGTAATAGTCTTTGCTAACTTATGACCTGTAAAATGCTTATTGTAATATCCCAAGAATTTATATGAATATTTAAAGTCTAATTTGAAGTTTAGTGAAAAATTTAATTACGTGGAAAATTTGCTTTTTGAATTAGTGAAGAAAATGTGGGAATAGAAATTTTAATTTTTAATTGAGGAAATTTTTACAGATTCTCAAGGACTAAAGTGAAAAGAAAAGAAAGTATAGAGGACTTTTGAGAAATGACCAAGTAGGAACCCGAGAAGAAGAATAGAGCTTATGGGAATGAATTATGAGTCCGGTACCGAAAGGATGATGAATTTGAGGTTAAAGTGAAGTTTGAGACATTGAGAGGGACTAAAGTGAAATAAGGAAATCTGTGGGGCACCTAGGATTTAGAAACACCTGAGGTGAGATTTTATGAATTTGCTTTTGCTAGTCTTGACTGAGGGTCAATTGTAGAGCAAGTGATAATTTCACCTCGGGCGAGTATATAGGTGGCCTCACCTATTTTTTATTCATTTTTCTCCTTTCCTTTCTCTCTCTTCACTTTCTCTCCTCTCTTTCTCTCTTCCTTCTCTCTAATTTCTCTCTCTACACTCCAACTCTACAACCGGGCTTTGAAGGGTGGATCTCGGGCTACGGGGCGAGCCTCTAGGAGCCAAGCAACGTAGGGAAAGCAAGGAATCGAGGTAGAAATTTCTATTTCTTAAGTTTTTCCCTATTTTCTAGTTTTAAGAGTGTTTGAGGAAAAATCGAGATTTTGGCTTCGTTTCTCGATTAAAATTGGTGATTTTGGTGTCTAAATGCTCCTTAGACATTAAGGGTGAGATCCCATGGAAGAAATCATGAAAAACGGTGAAGATTTGGCCAGATTCGGGTCAAAACCGAGAGAAAGTCGCGAAGGGTCGCGATCGTGGCGCCCAAGCGCCATGTGTGGCGCCTAGGCGCCAAGGACATGTGGGGAAGAGAAAGGCATGGCGCCCAGGCGCCGGGCATGGGTGGTGCCCAGGCGCCGGGCATGGGTGGTGCCCAGGCGCCAGGTGTGCCGGAAAACCTTAGCTTATTTTCAATCGGCCATAACTTCTTCATCCGGACTCCGTTTTGGGCAAACTTTATATCGTTGGAAAGATGTTTAAGTCTAGTTTCCAATGGTATAAGTTTAATTTAGATATTCATTACCGATTAGGAGTTATGACTTAAGATGTGAGTAAAGGTCGAGAGTAGTGGTAGGAAATTTCTCTATTTCGTAACCTTGATGGTTTTTGTCTGGTTACAATAGGAATGGTCAAGGTGAAAAGTGGGAGTGCCGAGAGCGTGAAATCCAGGTGAGTGGGTTAATACTTGCTATGATTAAATATCTGTTATTGACTTTTTGCATCATAGTGAAAATATGTTGTATATCCAAGTTTGAAGAGGATGATGTGGAACGATGAGGCATAAACAATTGTGGAACGTGTCTGGTAATGTATATAATTATATTTTCTTATTTTCCCATGAATGGAGGTTATATGATGGATTATGAATGGCATGTGAACTGAGTTGAATAATTGTTCTATATTATGGGTTATGTTGTATACATGCTATGTTGTTGGAACCACATTGATTATGTTGTGGCTTGAATTGTAAATGACTGAGTTGTGTATGTGGCTCAAGATTATGATTGAGGATGTTTTTATATATGATTGTGATTGTGTTTGACTGGAAAGGAAAGGCATGGTGGTGCACCCCATGGAGAAATTTATGTGAAGTTATAAGGGTGGAGATTATAAATGGAGCGATAAGGGTGGATGCGACGGGGGCCGCGGGCAACGATCCAGAGGTATTCTGGACGACCCGGTTGGTACGGAAAATTTGTGTTAAATTGATTTTACCGATTGTTGTTGTGAACTTTTGAATTATGTTGAAATGTATTTGATTTATTTGGATATTGTCGTGAAGTACTACGAATAATATCATATCATATGTTGATCGATTTACGTATGATTGCTGCATGTTATCATTATGATGTATGATATTTTTTTGTCATAGTGTTGTGTTATCTACTCACTGGGCACGTGGTTTGCTCATACCCCTCTTATTGATATTTTTTTCAGAGTTGACAGCTGAAGGTAA
The DNA here is from genome assembly GCA_037074585.1 of Biancaea sappan. Taxonomy (NCBI): domain Eukaryota; kingdom Viridiplantae; phylum Streptophyta; class Magnoliopsida; order Fabales; family Fabaceae; genus Biancaea; species Biancaea sappan. The sequence continues at coordinate 45,342,161 of CM073496.1, read as the reverse complement.
ATATCGGAACAAGGAATTATGGATCCTTAGTCCATGATTACCTTTTTATTTGTTCAGGATAAAGGTATAATAGTTAAGTCTTATTCTAAGTTGTATAAATCTAGAAATCTCTGTAATCGGGTAGGTTCATTCAGTGATATAATGTGAATGATTGTAGTATGTATAAAGAATTCGGTTTGGTTGCATGAAACAGAATTGTATGATGATTAAGAGAAAGATAGGCTTATGGAGGTGAAATGAAATTCACTTTCCGTGCCGGTCACGTGCTCAGATTTTGGGACGTGACACTTATCCACCACCAAAGCTTGTAAATCAGTCTTATGATCATGAATGCTCTTCAAAGTAATAAAAGTGGTGGCAAATTTAGTCACTCTAGGAAGCATAATTTCTCTCCAACCTTTTCTTTTTCTAAGCCAAGATAAGAAAACCATATGATTATAAATAAGGACAATTATCTTTGATACCTTTGATGTAAGATCTGCTATATGAGGCATACTGCAAATGTCCTTTAGAAGCAAGTTCAAGCAATGTGCAACACAAGGTGACCAAAAGATGTGCTCATATTTATCATGTATCAATCTGCCCGCTGCTACATAATTGGCTGCATTATCAGTCATTACATGAACAACATTAGCTGGTCCCACCCACTCAATGATTTCACAAAACAAGTTACACAAGTTACTTGCATCTTTTACTATATCTGAGGCATCAACAGATTTCACAAAAGTCATGCCTTTAGGACAATAAACTAAGAAGTTGATCAAAGCTCTTTATCTTTGATTGGTCCAACCATCAGCCATGATAGTACAATCCATCTTAACCCAATTGCTTCGATAACCATCAACGAGTAATTGACATTCTTTTTACAATCTCCTAACAAATTTGTCCTTGTCCTCAATTAATAATAATTTGATCCTTTATACTCAAGTCTAATAGCTGCAATCGCATCTAAAGCATAAGGAAAATAAGGAGATTGTATTGCATTAAAAAGAATATATGCATCATAAAACCACCTAGCAATTGTCAAGTCAACATTATTTATGGCTTCTTTGCTAGATAGTACACTTTTAAGACTCGATTGGGATCCTGGAGTTGTCCTAGGAGCAAAATAATTGCCTACACTTTTTCTTTTCCCTTGAACAAGTAATTGTTTTTTAGTTGGTTGAACTTCCTCAACTTCTTGTACATTTTCATTTTTATTAAGCTGATCATATGCTTCATCAATCTCATCATTTGTTGGCTTCATTTGCACTTGTTTCAATGACTCAATCATTTTATGGTGAACATCATGTGGCACCTTCTTACAAGAACTAATTTGACCTATTTTGCCAGCAAGATGTTGCTTCATTCTATTTATGCCTCCTCTTCTATAAGTTGATGAACAAAATAAACAGGTATACACATTGGCTTTCCCCTCTTTTTTAAAAGCAACATATTCCCACCCCAGATCAAATTTCCGATGAACTGATGAAGTAGAAGAGGCTGCTGTAGATTGATTTTCCCCTCTTTCTGATGATTGATTATTATCCATGACTAAGAATCAATCAATGGAGAATTAAAGACTACAATTTCTCAATAAAATAAACTTGTTAATAGTCAGCACTATCTTTTTCATTTTGTCCCCTTAATCAAATTGAATTGATCAATTGACTAATTCATTAAATTCATCCATTCTATTCCTAATGTTCTGTAACATAAATTGAAACTAATTCATCCATTCATCCAATCTTTTTTTCCTTAATCAAACTGAAATTAATTCATGTATAATAAGGAATCAAAAACAAAAATCAAAAACTAAGAAAACAAATTTGAAGCAATCATAATTCATAAACCACCGACACCAGCAGTAGGAATCTGTAATATCCCAAGAATTTATATGAATATTTAAAGCCTATTTTGAAGTTTAGTGAAAAATTTAATTACGTAAAAATTTTCTTTTTGAATTAGTGAAGAAAATGTGAGAATAGAAATTTTTATTTTTAATTTAGGAAATTTTTACAAATTCTCAAGGACTAAAGTGAAAAGAAAAGAAAGTATAGAGGACTTTTGAAAAATGACCAAGTAGGAACCCGAGAAGAAAAATAGAGCTTATGGGAATGAATTATGAGTCCGGTACTGAAAAGATGATGGATTCGAGGTTAAAGTGGAGTTTGAGACATCGAGAGGGATTAAAGTGAACAAATCTTATAAGCTAAGGTGGCTATGAGCGATTTTATCGAAAAAGAAATTGGTGGGGCCCACGCGTATACACTTCTCCTTATTCTTTTCTTTTTCTCATTCTCCCTCCCGTAGCTTCACTTTCTCTCTCTCTCGATTATGCTTGCAAAGGAATTTCTTCATCAATCATTCATGCAATTTTTGCTTTGGGAAGGAAGCTATGAAAGTTAGGATGATTGGTAAGTTGATGTTCTTCTTCTTCTTCCTCTTATTACAAGATCAAATCCTTGGTTATTATTTTTCCAAAATTTTTGTAGAATATTTTAATGGATGAATTTAAGTGTGGATGTTAATCTAAAACATTCCTAGGTGGTTTATGATGTTATTAGAACAAGAAATTTGGAGAAAACTATGAGAAATTCATAGAATTTGGATATTTGAAAAAGTTAGTGTTCTTGATGAAAATTTGAGATTTGAGCTTGGATTGTTGGTAGAAATTGGGGGTTTTGGTGTTAAAACACTCCTTAGACATTAAGGATGAAAACCCATGGAAGAAATCAAAAGAAATGTTGTTTTAGATATGATTTTTGGATTTTTGGATGAAGAACACGAAGAACATCGAAAATTTTCCCCAGAATTACTGTTCACCGAGAAAATTTTTCCAGATTTTCTCGTTACTGTAGCGTTGACTCGGTCAACGTTACTGTAGCTGCGTTGACTGTTGACCGTTACTGTAGCATCAGTTTTTTTTTTAAATATCGTTGAAAAGCTCTTTGAGTCTAGTTTCCAATGGTATAAGTTTCATCTGGATATTCATTACCAGTTAGGAGTTATGATTTGAGAAGTGGATGAAGGTCGAGAGTAGTGGTAGGAAATTTCTCTATTTCGTAACCCTGATGGTTTTTATCTGGTTACAATAGGAATGGTCAAGTGCAAGGTGGGAGTGCTGAGAGCATGAAATCCAGGTGAGTGGGTTAATACTTGCTATGATTAAATATCTTTGTTATTGACTTTTTGCATCATAGTGAAAATATGTTGAATATCCAAATTTGAAGAGAATGATGTGGGATGATGAGACAAACAATTGTGGAACGTGCCAGGTGATGTATATAATTATATTTTCTTATTTTCTCATGAATGAGGTTATATGATGGATTGTGAATGACATGTGAACTGAGTTGAAATGTATCATACTCTGATTGTTGAGTTCAATCATATGCGGATAGTTGAAGTATGTTATTGTTGAATAATTGTTCTATATTATGGGTTATGTTATATACATGCTATGTTGCTGGAACCACATTGATTATGTTGTGGCTTGAATTGTAAATGACTGAGTTGTGTATGTGGCTCAAGATTATGATTGAGGATGTTTTTATATGTGATTGTGATTGTGTTTGACTGGAAAGGAAAGGCATGGTGGTGCACCCCATGGAGAAATCTATGTGAAGCTATAAGGGTGGAGAATATAAATGGAGCGATAAGGGTGGATGCGGCGGGGGCTGCGGGCAACGATCCAGAGGTATTCTGGACGACCCGGTTGGTACGGGAATTGTGTGTGAAATTGATTTCATCGATTGCTGTTGTGAATTTTGAATTTTGTTGAAATGCATTTGATTCACTTGGATATTGTTGTGAAGTATTATGAATAATATTATATCATATGATGATCGATCTACGTATGATTGCTGCATGTTATCATTATGATGCATGATTTTTATTTTGTCATAGTATTGTGTTATCTACTCACTGGGCACGTGGTTTGCTCATACCCCTCTTATTGATATTTTTTTTTCAGAGTTGACAGCTGAAGGTAAATATCGGAACAAGGAATTATGGATCCTTAGTCCATAATTACCTTTTCATTTGTTCAGGATAAAGGTATAATAGTTAAGTTTTATTCTAAGTTGTATAAATCTAGAAATCTCTGTAATCGGGTAGGTTCATTCAGTGATGTAATGTGAGTAATTGTAGTATGTATACAGAACTCGTTTTGGTTGCATGAAAAAGAATTGTATGATTTTTTTTTAAGAGAAAGATAGGCTTACGGAGGTGAAATGAAATTCACTTTCCGTGCCGGTCACGTGCTCAAATTTTGGGACGTGACAAGTTGGTATCAGAGCTTTGGGATTAGGTCTCCTACCGATTACAGAGTAAGGTAACCTTAGTGGGATCTCCTCTATCGTGGTGAACCCGGGCACGACTATAGAGAGATGGCTCCATTGAAGGTCCTGTATGATGTTTTCATTTCCTTTCCCTCCGAGACTTGTTTTTTTCTTAGGAATTATGTTTTTAGTTTTAGTTTTAGACAGATATGGCTATACTTTTGAACCCGGTAAAGGAAAGGTTATTATTATTTTGATTCCATTGCTGTCGGATCAAATTGTATGTGTGGGGCTTTATATGTTGAATTCATGATTGATTTTGTGTGAATGATTTCCTTTATCTTTCTTAATTTTATTATTACTATTTTTTTTAGTATCATCCCATAAAAGAAACCACTGGCATTAAAAGCGGAAGGATTACATTGCAAAAAAAAAAAAGAAAATTACTCATGCATGAGTAATCTAAAAGCGAGGTGGTCTCGGATTAGGAGGGTTGTATTGTATCATCACCCCTCGACCATTCCTTGGAGCGAGAGACAGAGCAATGTCGCGGAGGGTAGTGTAAATCCCATTCATACAATCAACACTTCTTTGTTGTTGATTGCAGAAGCACTGGGTAGACCAATAGAAGAACCTGTCTATTCTTGAAGTCATTTCTGCATGATTGCGTTTAGTTAACTTCTCCAGGTCTCCTATCATCTTTTTCAGATTTTTCACCTCCTGCTCTAGACAGGCTATTTTGTCCTCCGAGGTATGGGCCGTGCTAGTCTCCTCAGCTTCCTCGTTCTTCTTCATTTTCTTCTCCATATGCTTCTCTAAAGACCCTTCAAAAGGTCTTTTGCCCTTGTCTTTGCCTAGACTTAAGTTTAAGTCGAGCTCTTCTCTCTTGGCATCCTCTGTGAGATCAATGTACTTCCTTGTGGCCATGATTTGAAAAATTTAGAAATTTATGTGGGAGTATGAGAAGAGAGGAACGCTGGGAAGTTGTAGGCTCAGATATGATTACTCTTTGTGGTGTGGTAACTGAGAACGTTGGGACAGTTCTTATAGAGGAAAAATTTGAACTTAGAGACAAAGAAGATATCTCTTCGCCGCACCCTACACGCTTAACCTATGGATTTCTGCAAGCTGGAAGCTAGGAGTCTAGGGTAGGCATGCACACCAACAACGCGTCGCATTAATGGCAAAACCACGAAAGTCAATATTCGGTGGATTTGCGGCCGATTTACACTTGGTTTTTCCATTTCTCTCGTTGGCATTTTCTAAAATTGAAGGAAGTCGACAATGTAGCCATTACAGAGTGTCTTGGATGTTTTCACGATGAACTAAAATGTATTTCTATGCTTTCTTGTATTGTTCTTGAAAGCCTTCAGTTAAGTATAATATACATGATTGATTGAATTATACTGTGATTATATGTATCTAAATACATATGATATGTATGTATGTTATTCATGCATAGAGAGTGAAGGCTATTTGTTATGGCCAGGAATAATATGTAATGATTCTACATACATTTAGAGAATCTGAAGTCTGAAATTTAAAAGAACTTGAATAGATGAAAATATATATAGATAATGATGTATCTCTATGTTTATACATATATACATATATGCTCGTAGAGGCAACTGAAAGGTAAAATTTTTCTCTCACTTTATGGAACGCTTGATGTGTAGATGTGAGAAGTTTTTATTTTAATATGTATGTTTGAAAATGTGTAAGCTTAGGGTAAAGTCACGGATTAGAAACCTAGATAAGGTTAATATGAAGCTACCCGTTCATGGAGTAATATCTCGATTTAGAATTATTGGATATGACAAATACAGAGTTAGGAAGTCATAAATTGAAGCGGCGATTAGTTTAATAATTTGAGCAAGAGTCAAAAGTTAGCCGAAATTTTTGAGGAAATCTTTTGTATTTGATTATATTTTGTTATTTTCTGGCATGCTTATCAGAGACCGTTGGCATTGCGTCGGATAAGGTCTGTAGGTCATCTTTAGAGTATGATGTAAAGGTTTTGTAGCCCTAAATTTCGTCTATATATAATGGATGCCCCATTACGCTGCTCACTACACTAAGAGTTTATATCTATAAGCTTTCTAGCATCAAACTTCTCCTTTTGTACAACCTTTATAGCTCAGAAAAATATGGCCGGCAATAAATCTTTCAATTTAAACTTTGAGGCTGGCAAGGTAGAGCTGGATCTAAATCTTAGCCTGGAGAATTATAAGAATAAGAGATCCATGGAAGAGTCACCAGAGGCTAAGAAAAGAAAAAGGGATGTAGTAGAGTTAGAGGATGTTAGCACAGCAACATCTTCTAATAATGAGCTTGCGCTTATGAGACAAAAGATGGAGGACTTGGAAAGACTGATAAACCGCCACTTTGAGGACCAGGGGAGATTGATAAATCGTCTCTTTACAGAACAAGAGAAGCTTTTGAACCGTTATTTTAGGGAATTGGCGAATAGAGTTGATAGACATTCGATGTTTGCAACTCAAAATTTTCGTGACCAACAAGCGAGATGTATTGACTGTATGAATGGAGTGACTTCTGCACTTCACCAAATTTCCCAGACGTTTCCTCCAGAAACTCTTTCTAGGCTGCAACGATTAACTTCCTCCTTAAGGTCTGAAGCACCTTCTTCTTCTAGACCTGGAGCACCTTCTGCATTTCAAAAGCCTCCTCGTTCTTAATTTATCTTTTCTTTTGTTTGTACTTAAAGCTGATGTTTGATCTAATGTTTACGTATTAAAATTATCTGTTTTGTAAATCAAGTTCAGTTTGTTGCCTGTAACTTATGTATTAGAAATAAAAAATTTTCGTATTTGATTTTTTTTTGTTGAGGCAATTCTTTTACTGAAGAAACTTGAGAAATAAAAATATGTTGAACTTGTTATATTTTGTACTTGATTGTGAAAATTCCAGAAGAGACAATGAGATATAGACAAAATATCTGCATTTGTTTCAATCTTGAGTTTTGAATTCGGAGGACCGAATTCTATTAAGGGGGGAAGAATGTAATATCCCAAGAATTTATATGAATATTTAAAGCCTATTTTGAAGTTTAGTGAAAAATTTAATTACGTGAAAAATTTTCTTTTTGAATTAGTGAAGAAAATGTGAGAATAGAAATTTTTATTTTTAATTTAGGAAATTTTTACAAATTCTCAAGGACTAAAGTGAAAAGAAAAGAAAGTATAGAGGACTTTTGAAAAATGACCAAGTAGGAACCCGAGAAGAAAAATAGAGCTTATGGGAATGAATTATGAGTCCGGTACCGAAAAGATGATGGATTCGAGGTTAAAGTGGAGTTTGAGACATCGAGAGGGATTAAAGTGAACAAATCTTATAAGCTAAGGTGGCTATGAGCGATTTTATCGAAAAAGAAATTGGTGGGGCCCACGCGTATACACTTCTCCTTATTCTTTTCTTTTTCTCATTCTCCCTCCCGTAGCTTCACTTTCTCTCTCTCTCGATTATGCTTGCAAAGGAATTTCTTCATCAATCATTCATGCAATTTTTGCTTTGGGAAGGAAGCTATGAAAGTTAGGATGATTGGTAAGTTGATGTTCTTCTTCTTCTTCCTCTTATTACAAGATCAAATCCTTGGTTATTATTTTTGTAAAATTTTTGTAGAATATTTTAATGGATGAATTTAAGTGTGGATGTTAATCTAAAACATTCCTAGGTGGTTTATGATGTTATTAGAACAAGAAATTTGGAGAAAACTATGAGAAATTCGTAGAATTTGGATATTTGAAAAAGTTAGTGTTCTTGATGAAAATTTGAGATTTGAGCTTGGATTGTTGGTAGAAATTGGGGGTTTTGGTGTTAAAACACTCCTTAGACATTAAGGATGAAAACCCATGGAAGAAATCAAAAGAAATGTTGTTTTAGATATGATTTTTGGATTTTTGGATGAAGAACACGAAGAACATCGAAAATTTTCCCCAGAATTACTGTTCACCGAGAAAATTTTTCCAGATTTTCTCGTTACTGTAGCGTTGACTCGGTCAACGTTACTGTAGCTGCGTTAACCGTTGACCGTTACTGTAGCATCAGGTTTTTTTTTTAAATATCGTTGAAAAGCTCTTTGAGTCTAGTTTCCAATGGTATAAGTTTCATCTGGATATTCATTACCAGTTAGGAGTTATGATTTGAGAAGTGGATGAAGGTCGAGAGTAGTGGTAGGAAATTTCTCTATTTCGTAACCCTGATGGTTTTTATCTGGTTACAATAGGAATGGTCAAGTGCAAGGTGGGAGTGCTGAGAGCATGAAATCCAGGTGAGTGGGTTAATACTTGCTATGATTAAATATCTTTGTTATTGACTTTTTGCATCATAGTGAAAATATGTTGAATATCCAAATTTGAAGAGAATGATGTGGGATGATGAGACAAACAATTGTGGAACGTGCCAGGTGATGTATATAATTATATTTTCTTATTTTCTCATGAATGAGGTTATATGATGGATTGTGAATGACATGTGAACTGAGTTGAAATGTATCATACTCTGATTGTTGAGTTCAATCATATGCGGATAGTTGAAGTATGTTATTGTTGAATAATTGTTCTATATTATGGGTTATGTTATATACATGCTATGTTGCTGGAACCACATTGATTATGTTGTGGCTTGAATTGTAAATGACTGAGTTGTGTATGTGGCTCAAGATTATGATTGAGGATGTTTTTATATGTGATTGTGATTGTGTTTGACTGGAAAGGAAAGGCATGGTGGTGCACCCCATGGAGAAATCTATGTGAAGCTATAAGGGTGGAGAATATAAATGGAGCGATAAGGGTGGATGCGGCGGGGGCTGCGGGCAACGATCCAGAGGTATTCTGGACGACCCGGTTGGTACGGGAATTGTGTGTGAAATTGATTTCATCGATTGCTGTTGTGAATTTTGAATTTTGTTGAAATGCATTTGATTCACTTGGATATTGTTGTGAAGTATTATGAATAATATTATATCATATGATGATCGATCTACGTATGATTGCTGCATGTTATCATTATGATGCATGATTTTTATTTTGTCATAGTATTGTGTTATCTACTCACTGGGCACGTGGTTTGCTCATACCCCTCTTATTGATATTTTTTTTTCAGAGTTGACAGCTGAAGGTAAATATCGGAACAAGGAATTATGGATCCTTAGTCCATAATTACCTTTTCATTTGTTCAGGATAAAGGTATAATAGTTAAGTTTTATTCTAAGTTGTATAAATCTAGAAATCTCTGTAATCGGGTAGGTTCATTCAGTGATGTAATGTGAGTAATTGTAGTATGTATACAGAACTCGTTTTGGTTGCATGAAAAAGAATTGTATGATTTTTTTTTAAGAGAAAGATAGGCTTACGGAGGTGAAATGAAATTCACTTTCCGTGCCGGTCACGTGCTCAAATTTTGGGACGTGACAGAATCATCAACTAAAATCAAGAATCACAAACCACTAGCAGCAGGAATCATAAACAAAAATCAAGAAGCATGAACCACAACTTAAAAATATTTCCATATTTCAGCAAAAATCAGAAAAAAAAAGGCAAAAGAAAGGGAATAATAGCACCAGAAGCAGGGAGGCTCGGCGTCAGGAAGAAGACTAGAAGCTTACCTCGAGGAAGCCGAGAGCATCTTTCAGAGTCTCAAAAGGAGGGAGATGGAGGCTCGACATCGGCGACGACCCAAACCAGCAAGAAAAGGTGACCCAGACCAACCAATCAACGATGAAATTCGAAGTAATCACACTAGAGCGAGGCTCGGCGGTGACCTAGACAGCGGTGACGTCGATTCAGCACCAGCACCACGATGTCACAGCAAGGTTACCGATTTAGGGATTTCTACCTTCCCCCTTTTGGCTCTCAGGTTCTCTGAGCTTCTCAACTGTGCCAATTTCTCAGCTATGATTTAAAAGCTTTTTTTTTTCTTAAGAACCCCCCAAAACGACGTCATTTTGGGGGTTGGAACTAAAATTAAAAAAAAAGAACTAGGGGAACCGGTTGGAACTAAAATTGAAAAAATAAACATAGGAACCGGTTCGACCGGTTTACAACATGGCCGATTTTTTTCATCGAACTGGACTGGACTCTTGACTGGTTTCTGGTTCGATCGGTCAAAACGGCCGATCCGGTCCGATTCTTCAATCAATGGTTTTATCTATATATCGATAAAATATATGTACATCGCACATGTTACTACACCTGATTTCACCCTATTTTGTGTTTAAAACATATTATTAAATACAAATGTCATATAAAATAAGTAAATTGTTGATTTAATTTTTTAAATTGAAATTTTCAAAAGTAAAACTGTTTACTTTAACGGATGATTCGTTTTATAGACAATCTTCTTTTCTTTATAACATGACATTTTATCCTATTAAATTATTATAAATAAATGAAAAGTTACATTAAAATTAATAATTAAAAATATTTAATTTAAAATAATATTAAGTTTTAAAAAAAGAAATGAATACATATTAAAAAATTATATGTTGATTACAACTTATATATATATATATATATATATCAATATAATATTATATTTTAAAGTTAAAAAACTATATTATAATTTAAAATAATTATGTGTTATTTGTCGATAAAAATTAACGAATTTAATTCCCTCGGTCATGTGCCCCTACTTCCACAAATAATAATAATAATAATAATAATAATAATAATAATAATATAACGCCCTACTTATGCGCGTGTGTGTATATGTGAACCTAAACAAGCATTTCATTTTTTTTTTAATTCTACTCAATATAAACATTTTTTTTCAATTCTATTAAATATAAACATTTTTTAAAAAAGTTTAAAGGTAAAGAAAGAAAACATATAATTTAAAATAAAATTATATCTATGATAAACTATTTTAAATAATTAAAATCAAATTGTATAATATATATTTTTAATTATTAATAATAACTTTCGTAATATTTTTTTATTTAATATATAATTTTTTTTTAAACAACAACTTACACACACATAGATTTTTTTTTTTTAAAAAAAGGTGTTTCGTGTGTCATTACTGAGAACGGAGAGATATGAAAAATTTTTGTATTTGTGCTCAGACACATCAATATTACATCGTAACGATCTCATCAAATGAACAAGAAATTATGTCCAAACAAATATTTATTATTACATCCAAACACATAAATAAATATATTTAATAAAAGTAGACTTCATATTTCTAATGTATATATCAATTTTCACTTTTATCTTTAACTTTTTTTTCATCAATTATATCTTATATATATATATATATATATATATATATATTTTCAAATATACTCTTTTAACTAACTTTGTTAAATCCATTGGCGTAAAAAATGTTGACACGTTATCTGTCATGTAGATTCTTGAAATTTCAAAAGTACCATCCATCTCTCACTTGTCTCTCTCATTCTTTGTTCAAATGTTCCTCTTTCCCTCTTCATCTCTCTTCCATTTTTTCTCAGTTATGTGTGTGTGTCTCTCTCTTTCTTGCCTATGTTTTACAAAAAAGAAGAACAGGGGAGACAACTCACTTCCTTTGGCTCCATCTCCATCTTGCTCTCTCTGGTTCTCCCTTTTCACCTCACTTTCTCATTTCGCCCCCATATCTATCTATCTCTCTCTTTCTCTCTATGTGTGTGAAGCTCATATTTCTGTATGTCTCAAGTTCCCCCATTCTTTGTTTTTCGCTCATTTGGTCTCTCTACTCTTTGTTTTTGTCTCACTCATTCTCGTTGCATCTCCATGGTCTCATCACAAGTCCTCTGTTCTTGTTTTCTCATCTCTCCTTATTTATGCTCTTTTTCACTCTTGCTCACTCTCTTCCTAGTCACCCTTTGTTCTCGCCTCTCAGTTCCTTTATCCATTGCACACATTACTTTGTTTTATGTCAGAAAAACATAACAAGCTACACCCCCTTCTCGGCTTCTTCGTCTTCTTTTATCATACTGCCTTGACATCTATTGTACTCATCAAGCCTTTCTCTTTCTCCCTCTCTTGATCTTCTCTCTCTCTCTTTCTTGTCAGTTCTTCCTTCTTGCTCTTATATTCAACATACATAGCAACACAAATACACATCAACCAAAAATGTGAAGTAACAAGTATAAGAGTTACCTCAAGCTTCGTCTCAGCTCCCTGCCGCACTACCATCCAAATCAAAGACCTGACGAGAAAGATATTGAGAAAGAGAGACAAGAGAGAGAGGGATGAACAGAGACACAGAGACGAGAGAGACACATAGATAGACAAAGACACAAAGACAATAGAGAAACACAGAAACATAGAGACAAGTGAGGGATTAAGGGTATTTTTGAAATTTTAAGTTTGAGTCCATGTGATAGATGACGTGTTGCTTGAGATGTGCTACATGGACTATCTAATCAGTATTTTCCGTTAGTAGATTTAATGGCATTAGTGAAAAGAGTGTATTTGAAAAAAAAAGTTAAAGACAAAAGTAAAACTTGATGTAAACTTTAAGGATATGAAGTATACTTTTGCCAATATATATATATATATATATATATATATAGATATTAAATAACCCTTTGGTGCCAGTATAAAAAATATGACACACTGGATAAAAAATTAAAATAATAATAACAACAACAACAAAGCCTTATCCCACTAGGTGGGGTCGGCTACATGGATCGCACGACGTCATTGAGCTCTATCAATGACCAATTCTTTAGGTATCTCATTTACTAGAAGATCCCGTTCAATAATTTTTCTAAGTGTTATTTTTGGTCTTCCTCGACCTTTTTTCACAAGGCTGCAAACCATGTGCTCAACTCTCCTAACTGGCGCTTCCAACGGTCTTCTTTGAACATGCCCAAATCACCTTAAATGTTTTTCAACCATTTTTTCCTCAATAGGCGCCACTCCAACTTTACCTCGTATATGATTATTACGGATCATATCTCTTCTTGTATGACCACACATCTAACGCAACATTCTCATCTCTGCCACTCTAATTTTATGTTCTTGTTGTCCTTTCATCGCCCAACATTCACTCCTATATAAAATCGCTGGTCTTATAGCAGTACGATAAAACTTTCCTTTGAGTTTATCAAGTATTTTTCGATCACAAACAACCCCTGATGCCATTCTCCACTTCAACCACCCAGCTTGTATCCTATGTTCCACATCTCCAATAATTTCGCCGTCATCTTATATAACTGATCTCAGATATCTAAATTTTAACACTTGTGATACGGCCTGATCACCAATTTTAACCTCCAACTCGTTCCTAGCTTGTCGCTTGTTAAACTTACAATGCATATATTCGGTCTTACTCCTACTCAGACGAAAACCCTTCGATTCTAAAGTAGCTCTCCATAACTTAAGTTTAAAATTAATCTCTTTCCTTGACTCTACTATGAGAACAACATCATCTACAAAAAGCAAGCATTTAGGGATTTCTTCTTGGATGTATTTCGTCAGAACATCTAAAACCAGGTCAAACAAATAAGGGCTCAAAGATGATCCATGATGTGGGCCAATCTTAATAGGGAAGTCTCTAGTCTCCCCTCCAGACGTTCTCATACTAGTTGTAGCCCATCGTACATATCTTTTATAGCTTTAATATACGCAACCTGTATACCTTTTTGTTTTAAGGCTTTCCACAGCACCTCTCTTAGTACTCGATTATAGGCTTTTTCCAAGTCAATAAATGCTATATACAAGTCTTTTTGTTTTCTCCGATACCTTTCCATCAACCCTCTTAGAAGATAAATAGCTTCCATAGTAGACTGTCCTGACATGAATCCAAATTGGTTTTCAGAAATACTCGTCTCCATTATTAACCTAAGTTCAATCACTCTTTTCCATAATTTGAGAGTGTGACTCATAAGATTAATCCCTCGGTAGTTTGCGCAGTTCTGGATGTCTTCTTTGTTTTTGTAAATAGGCACTAAGGTACTTCTTCTCCATTTCTCAAGCATTTTCTTGGACTTTAAAATCTCATTAAAGAGCTTAGTTAGCCAGATAGTATCCTCATTTACTAAATACTTCCAAACTTCAATAGGAATACCATTAGGACCAACAGTTTTACCATTATCCATTTTTCTAAGAGCTTCCTTGACCTCATCAACCTTAATCTTGCGATAATATGCCAAATTTTGTTATCTTTCCAAGGTTGTTAAATCTTTCATATCACAAGTCGACCCATGTTTCGTCATTAAAGAGCTTGTGAAAGTAACCCTGCCATCTGTTTTTAATATTTCTATCTGTAACCAGAACTTTTCCTTCTTCATCCTTAACACATTTTACTTGATCCAAATCTCTAGATTTCCTCTCTCTAGTCTTCGTAATTTTGTAAATCTTTTGTTCCTCTTTTTTCGTTCTTAAGTTCTTGTAAAACTCTTCAAACACTTTAGATCGTACTTTACTTACTGCTTTTTTAGTCTCCTTATTAGCCTTACGGTAATATATGAAAAAAATTAAAATAATAATAATATATGAAAAAAATCATTTGGTGCAATTAACTATAAATGTAAAGAAAATACATTAGTTATTGTAATCAAAATATAACTTTTTATTTAAATATAAGAAATTATAAAAATATATCATATGAAAATTGAAAAAAATAGGCTCTTTATCAAAGTTGGCATAACTAAAAGGAGTAAGGGCAAATCGGCGCCATATTGAATATAAAAATTACTTGAATTATCCAAAGTCCAAACCAAATTTTATTATTATTATATAAAAACAATTTTTTATATATAATATAACAAATATAATTCATGTTATTGTTTATATAAAATGATTTTAAATTATAAAAAAAAATTAACAACAAATTTTATAATACCATATAATATCAAAGATAATAATTAACAACAAATGTTTAGTTACTTATTTATTTGAAGATTATTATAAATTACATGTGTTCAGATGTTGTAAAACAAAAAAAAAATCTTAATCATTCAATATTTAAATCTATAAAAAATATCTTAATAATCATATATATATATATATATATTCAGATTTAAACATTTTAATTTCAAAAAAAAAGACCCTTACATTACTAATTTAGTTTAAGCAAAATTGCTTTAGTCCCTTGACTTTATCCCTTATTTCATATTAATCACTTAACTTTACTTTATTTCATATTGGTTCATTAATTTTCAAACACATTTTATTTTTATTTTTTATTTTTGCAAACATTCTTAATTTGGTGGAGAAAAATTGCTAATATAACTACTAATTTAATGAATATCCATATCTCTGTTATATATATATATATATATAGTTGTTGACTCATACATATCAAACTTAAAAAAAAAAAACTTTTCCACACACTTTGCTCCACACAAAAATATTCCTAAGAGAACAGAGAAATTGGAAGTTTGAAGATGAAGAAAAAGAATTTGTGTTTGAATGTGACAAGACATAAATTTGTATGCAATTATTTTTTTTAGAAAAAAGATTGATATATGTGAGTTAGGATCCACATCTTTCCTTATATGATAGAGATTTAGACACTAGTTAAGTTTTAATAATTTCTATCAATCAAGTTAGTGGTGTTTGTAAGAAGGATCAATATGAAACAATAGTCAAAATTAATGAACCAAAATGATATTTTTTTTGCCTTTATTTTGTAAAAGATATTTTTCCTTTATTTTATAAAAGATTATAATTGTCTTATTTTGATTATTTAAAGATCAAAGATCTCTATTTATTATATAAGTTATTATATTTGTCTCAATATTTTTTTTTTGTTACTATATTGCTAAATTTCAAATATTTTTTATTGTCAAAAATTATCTTAACAAATAAAATGACTAAATTAAAATCAACATAATTTTTAAAAAATTAAATTAAAATATTTAATCTTTTAAAGACTAAATAGAAACAATTACAAAATTTTACAAGTATGTCAATAATTTAATCTAACTAGTCATTGACTTGTGGGACAAACAACTGTTGTTTTATATGACTCTGTGTGTGTGTGTGTGTGTGTGTGTGTGTGTGTGTGTGGGTGTGTGTGTATGTATGTATATATATATGTGCGTGTGTGTGTATAATCATGCTAATGAAGCAGATAGATATAAAAATGTAAACTAACAACCTGATCTAATTGTGTAGGTAAGTTAATGTGCTTATTAAGCATGGTAAATATTTATATGATTGGGATATTAGTTTATAATTGTATATAAAAACAAAATAGAGCACTATCATTACAAAATTGTATTCAAAGTTGCTGTAAAGTTGTATTTACATATACAATGAATTAGCAATTAAAATGTCATAGAAAAATCATGTATAGGATTATCATTTATCGGATGTCCAATAATTTTTACACTGGTGTTCATGTAGAGAATTGGAGGTCATCATATTTTACATTGATTATTGATCATTCTTTTATCATATCCTATTGTGACTATGTGATGAGAAGAAGAAGTAAGGTTATACAAAATCAGATGGTCTTATTTAGTTTCAAATAATTCGAAAACCAGTCAAATAAAGAATTCAAGTGTGATGAAGAAATAGCATTGTCACTATCACATATTACATATTAGATGTTTGGGAATATTCAGATGCAATATAATTGAATATCATATGTTAACTATAAATTATTGTAAAAAAGTTAAACTAACAAGAACACAATTTAAAAAAAAAAATAAATTGAGAATCTTAATTTTTTAAAATTGAAATAAATATAATTATAATATTTTGTGAGAATAATTTAGTCTAATAGAGAGCATAGTATCTGAGTTCAGTTACAGTTTAAACAAGTGACTATTGTCGATATATAGAGATGGGGCTGTGCAGTGGAATTCCATATTCGCTACACTTCACTTCTTCATTTGACTTTATGTGCAGTGGAATTCCATATTCGCTATACTTCACTCCTTTACTTGACTTTATTTCCGATAAGAAGATAAACAAACCCAGATTTGAGACCCTGGACACTCTACCGATAAGCCTAAGGCGTCCCTCTCTCTCTCTCACACACACACACACACACACACACACACACACACGCGCACACTCTCTCTCTACCTTCTTCATTCTCAATTCCATGGTACCACCTCTCCTCTCCTACCGCAGCTCTTTAACCCCTTCACTATTGGCTGCAATACTTCCCCGCTATACCCACGTCTCTCGCTCCCGCCTTCCCATTCGCCGACCGCTTACTTCTATTGCTTCCGTTTCTGTCTCAAACAGTTCTAATGCTTTTGACCAACAAAAGAAACAAGGGAATCGTCCATATGAGCAGCCACAGCCCAGAACATTGTTCCCAGGCGGGTACAAGAGGCCCGAGATTAAAGTCCCTAGTCTCGTTCTGCAATTGGACCCTAACGAGGTTTTGAGCGGTGGTGATGCCCTAGATTTGGTCGACAAGGCAGTGTCGAAATGGGTTGGGATTGTGTTGCTCACTAGCTATGAAGCAAGTGGCGGTAGGCTTTACGAGGCTGCTTGCATGTTGAAGTCGGTGGTTCAGGACCGTGCCTATGTGTTGATTTCTGAGCGCGTTGATATTGCTGCCGCTGCTGGTGCTACTGGAGTTCTGCTTTCTGATCAAGGTCATTATAGTGTTCCTATTATCTCATGAGAGTTAAGGCATTGCTTGTTTGCTTTATTACTTGCCCATTTAATTGGACACCGGCAATGTGAAATGAGACGAACTTAGTTGCCAATTATAAATCTTAATAGCCTTCATAAATTACTTACGAGCTTGACTGATGAACCAGCTTTGGTACTTAAATTAAACCTGTTAAATAATAGAAGCAATACTATAATGCACGCGTTCTCTTTCTGTGCGCCGTATGTTCATTTAAAATAGATAGAGGGTAGAGGGTCCGTCTTAATTCCTTCAAGTCCAAGCCTCATTAAATATTAATTATACTGTAAGGAGGCACAAGACCGAGTTGGGAGTGGCGATCGGGAAGGATAGGGATCAAACCCATTACATCAATTCCCCTGGCACTTGTGTCCAGGCGAGGTGCCTTGCGACACTCAAGTATTTTTTTTTTTTTTTTAAAACAATGGATATGGGTTATTTTGCCCTTGATTTGTTTGCCATGATAATTTTATGTTGTGAAGATATATAGCAACATCAAAGTTTTTATACTTCTCAATTCCCCTGACTCTTAAGTTGATAGTTGCCGGCACTGGCATAGGTTATATGTTTCTCTCATCTGGTGCAGGTCTTCCCACAGTTGTTGCAAGAAATACAATGTTGGATTCAAAATCCGAAACGGTGGTTCTTCCCTTAGTAGCTAGAATTGTCCAAACTGTAGATGATGCTGTAAATGCATCTAAATCAGAAGGTGCTGATTGTCTTATATATGGCAGTGCTGATGGCAAACATGTCAATCTGGAAGTTAATTCCATATATGAGAACTCAAAGATACCTATTTTCATCACGTGTTCTTCCTGGGGAAAATATTTGTCCTATGATGAGGCATCAAATTTACTTGCTTCAGGTGCTAGTGGATTTGTTATCAATTTGGAAAGTTTTGGTTCAGTTGATGATGGATTTCTGCACAAATTATTTGACAGCGAGTATACAAATGATGAGAAAACATTAGATGATAATGGCAGCAAAGTCAGTGAGCATAAGTTATCACACAAGGATAATGATTTTCAGAAGGGTAATGAGGTCTTGGCTGGATTTATTAAACTGGCGGATAGAGAAAAACATTTGGTAGAAACAGAGAGATCAATATTGAATGAAGCAATAAAAGTTATCAAGAAAGCTGCACCACTGGTGATATTTTAATTTTACAACATGTATTTGAAGTAATTATATTTTTCGTTATTCTGTATTTTGACTTGTGTATTGTTTACTTTGTGTTGAATTGGGATTGTTTCAAATGACAGATGGAGGAGGTTTCACTTCTTAATGATGCAGTTTCTCAAATTGATGAGCCATTTTTGCTGGTTATAGTGGTAATTGTGTGCTGAATCTCAAGAAATTCTGGTTCCTGGAATATACATTGGTATTAGCTCTATATTTCAAAACAAGAAAAATCTTATTATCATGTTCTATTTCAGAATAATTTTACAAACAAGTGCTGTGTTGCAAACTTCTCTCCTCACTGTTGTTTGCTGGGATTCTGTTTGTAATTCATCTGAATGTCTTATCACCTCCTTATATAGACTTGTTAATTATTTTCTCTTTATAAATTTTTTGAAGCTGTCTTGCTATGGAGTCTCAATTTTCATGCAGTTAGTGATCACTGACATGTACGTTATATCTGTTATGTTATTTGAAACAAGGAAATATGTTTAATTATTTGGGCGGCACATTGTTCCTGTCACTCACAAGATCACTCATACTCGTAGGATACTATCTTTGTTAAAGTGAATTGTCAAAATAAAAATGATTTTTGTTACTTACTTGTAGGATCTTAATTGTTGCCATAGCAGTCATCAAGTATTGTCTAACTTTCACCTCTGAATGGTTGGTTGTCTCTTGAAATTGATCACTTCCTTGTGTTTTTTTTTTTTTTTTCTTTTTCCCCTAAACTTCCTACTCAAAAGGTAATTGGTTAAGATGTCATAAATCATTTTTATTTTAAGATGAGCTTCTTATTCATGTTGTGAACTGCATAAGAATGCCGAAGAAATTTTGGCATAGCATGCGTTTTGTTTATATTAAATTCTTGATATTATCAGGGGGAATTCAACTCTGGTAAATCTACTGTCATCAATGCGCTTCTTGGGGAAAGATATCTCAAGGAAGGAGTTGTTCCGACAACGAATGAGATTATGTTTTTACGTTATGCTGAGTTAGATTTCGAAGAGCAACGTTGTGAAAGGCATCCAGATGGTCAATATATATGCTACCTTCCTGCTCCAATTCTTAAAGAAGTAAGTTGACTAACTTTCAATTTTTCCTATTTCAGGTTTATCCCTGTAATTCATGTTTGCATTTAGTTTATATTAAACCTTTTGCCACCCTTTCCTGTAAGCAATTAGATGTTATCTCAAGTTTCAACAATATTCTAATGCTTTTGAAAACAGATGACCGTTGTTGATACACCTGGAACTAATGTGATTCTCCAGAGACAGCAACGTCTTACAGAGGAATTTGTACCCCGTGCAGATTTGCTTGTGTTTGTTATTTCTGCTGATCGTCCTTTAACTGGAAGTGAGGTATAGTTAGTCGCCAATGCTAATGGGGCATAGTATGCTGTTTTTATTGGTTATCATTGTTCAGGCAGGAGTATAACATATGTTATCCTATGATATTAGTGATGCTGATTGTTGCTTCTTTACTGGTACTGTGTTTCAGGTTGCTTTTCTTCGATATTCTCAGCAATGGAAAAAGAAAGTTGTCTTCATTTTGAATAAATCTGACATATACCAGAATACTCGTGAGGTTCATCTATGGCTTAAGCTTCATATTTGTTATTGACAATTTTATATAATCTCAACTGATAATCTTGTAATGAAATTAGCAGTTTAGTCTCTCATATTAATTAATTTTCTGACTAAACTTTATAACATAAATTAAATTCACAATTTGATGCAGCTTGAGGAAGCAATGTTGTTCATCAAGGACAACGTGCAAAAATTGCTCAATACTGAAGATGTGATATTGTACCCCATATCTGCTCGATCTGCTCTTGAAGCAAAACTTACGGCTTCCTCTGATATTGGAAAGCATAATGAAGAAGTATCAGTCTCTGATCGTAGTCCTCATTATAGAGCCAGCAGCTTCTATGAATTTGAAAAGTTCTTGTACACCTTTTTAGATGGGTCAACAATCCCAGGAATGGAGAGAATGAAGCTGAAACTTGAAACACCAGTTGCAATTGCAGATAGACTAATTTCAGCATGTGACACTCTTTTGACACAAGACTGCCAATATGCCAAACAAGATTTGGCTGCAGTGAACAATATTGTTGACAGTGTAAATGATTTTGCAATGAGGATGGAAGCTGAGAGCCTCTCTTGGAGGAGGCAAATTTTATCATTGGTTTGTTAAGCAAAAGCCTAAGATTTCTTTTGGTTTAATGCAAGTTCATTTACTCTTTGACCCCCTCATATATTGTGTTTTCTTATAAATCTCAATACAAATTATCAGATTGAGACCACTAAATCAAATGTTGTGGAGCTTGTTGAAGATTCTTTGCAATTGTCAAATCTTGACATTGTTACTTCATACGTATTCAAAGGTGAAAAATATGCTATGCCTGCTACCTCAAGAATCCGGAATGACATAATTGGTCCTGCCGTGGTGGCTGCTCAGGTTAGTAGCTGGCTGTAAAGTTTAACCTGTTAGGATCTAAGTTGAATGCTGAATCCAGATTTTATTGCAACAGTGTTTACTCTCTTGCTTATCAGAATAACTTGTTTCATCCATCACCTTTATCCATTCTATTGCTAGAAAAGAGTCCGAAGACCATCAATCATATGAATACTGGATCATATGATTTGCTGCCTGAAGTTAGCTGTGTCTGTTTGGCAAACAATTATTTTTTGTTGATCTTTAACATGCAGAAAATACTCGGAGAATACGATAACTGGTTACAATCCAAAAATACCGATCAAGGAAGATTTTACAAGCAATCTTTTGAAAAACGATGGCCCTCATTGTTTAATGCAAACAGTCAGATGGATTTTGAGACCTATGACTTGCTAAAGAAAGTGGACCAAGCTGGGAGTCAGGTGATTGAAAACTTCAGCATCAGTGCTGCTTCCAAATCATTTGAGCAAGAAGTCCGTGAGATGGTGAGTTTTGAAACTCATTTTGATTCTATGGTATTTTTTTCTTGTCCCCCCTCCCCGTTTTCTGTATTGAAGTAAAAGTTGAAACAATCAACTATTGACAAACTGGCAAAATTCTTGACTTTTTGAACGAAGTTTCAGCTTCCTTGTTTTTTAACTTCGAATAAATTTTTTTAGCTATACCATATTGTATTGTCACCAAACAATCTGATCTAAAATGTTTCCATTTAAATTAGTTTTTAGGGGCTTTTGGTGGGCTAGGTGTAGCTGGTTTATCTGCTTCACTTCTGACGTCTGTGCTGCCAACGACTTTGGAAGATCTTCTTGCTCTTGGCCTTTGCTCTGCTGGCGGGTAATATGCCTTGTTCAAATGAACTATTAACACTTCATTACACTTATTGAAGTTTGGTGGTTGTGCATTCTTCTTGGCTGAAGCATATTTCTTATAATGCTTTTAAAAAAGGGGGGGAAAAGGTTACATTATCAGGTTTTTTCTGATTTCTGGCAGTTATCTAGCTGTTTCAACTTTCCCAGCTCGTAGGCAGAGTGTGATCGATAAAGTGAAAAGGAAAGCAGATCGCTTGGCCCAAGAACTTGAAGAGGCCATGAAGAAGGATCTCATGGAAACCACGGCAAATTTGGATACTTTTGTTAAAATCCTTAGCAAACCCTACCAGGATCAAGCACAGAATAGACTTGACAAGCTTTTAGAGATCCAAGAAGAATTATCAGATGTTGAGAAAAAAATTAGAACGCTACAGATTGAAATTCAAAATCTTCATGTGTCATGATCTTGTCTTTTGATTGTATAGGACTCTCCCATTCAGTAATGCATGCGAGAGTAATTCGTCCGTATAAATTATGTTTAAGTGGCCATGCCAGTGGCAATTTTTGTCATTCAAGAATTCCTATTTCTCATAAGATAACTCAGATGGAAAATTCCTGTAGTAGCAACAAACTCCATTTTGCTCTCATGTACTATCACATTCCTCATGCATCTATTATTAACAAGCCTTTTATTGACACTGAACTTTAAAACTGCTCCTTCTGATCTTTGTATAGAGTTATGGCATTGAATGCAATCAACAGAGCAGCAGACACTATGGTACACCATCCCCTCCTATCACATGTAAGAAGTTGATGATGTTTCCTATCTTAGTTAGGATCTAAGAATAGCAGGTGCTGCAATGAGTGATGTGTCACTAAACGAAGGTCCAGCGTTTCACACACGACATCCACATCCATAAAAGCGTACAATGGAATCAATGCACCTTTTTTTATGTCTGTCCTTTCGCAATTTACTCTATAGTAGCAAGTAGCAAGTAGCAAGTAGCAAGTATCAGTTTTCTATAGAACTAGCAAGGCCAATGGAACCAAAAGGTGTCAGCACTACCATGGTCAAATCTCAACTGGGTAAACCATAGTGCGCCTCGTTGACATTTCATACCACCCAGAAAAGAGAATCCATCGTCTTTTTCTCCCCTAAAAATTTTATTATAACACGAATCCGAGATTAAGTAAATGCTGCATAATCAGAGAATGAACAAAAGCAAGATCTAGCTGTAGCTATAGAGAACTTTATGCATTGGTTTTATAATGGTTGGCCATTTGAGAACAAACGCAAAAGAGTACAAGGTGGGATAATGCACTCAAATCTGATGGTCAGGGTTTTGACCTATTGGAGGAAAGTATGAAAGGTGCATATATCCTTGTCCCCTCTTTAATTTCCTTGTTATTCTCCTTCCCCTTCCTTGTAATTTCCTGTTTCTCATGCGTTAAACGTCAAAATATATATATGGAGCAGTTACTCAGTTAGCTGTACTGGAACCAGTAGGGAAAGGAATGCCAGGACCCTTCTTGTTGCCTTCACTGGTTTCAGCATTTATAAAATCACAGCTTCCTTTACTGGAATAAGATTCCTTTATAGACTGCATCATCCTTGTCTCAGAACTAACCCTGGTACCTTATAATTGATTTTTTACGTCATCTTGTCTGCAACAAATGCTAGTAGTTATGTAATGTTAAGGTCAGACATACAGAAACTATTATGGGACCAATTTGAGATGAGATATTTAACTGCACAATTAAGTGGCACGAGTATTCCGATACTGGTCACTACAAGATAGTCAAAGACTGTGCTAATTCAGCCCAGCTTTTAACGTATGAACTGTAAGAGAAGACCACATGTTAGCGAGTCTTCAATGTGTTTTAGCAGATTATAATGTATACATTTTCCGTACGTATTTGGCTACTTGTTAAGTCAGACAGATTTGGCCAATAAAAGGGCTAGAAACTAGAAGGCCAAAAAAAGGAAAAGGTAGTGAATCGATGCCTTCTTTTGCTTTGACCCAGAAACACAATAGTCGTAGAATTTGAGGAGTGTGCTATAAATTTCATGATTTGATGAAAAAAGTCAAGAAAAGTTGCAAGACCTCTTAGCTTAGAAGACACCAAAGTGAGGATTATTTAAGCATTTTAGTATCCACCCATAGTTTCTTCTTGTTGGTCGGTTAACTTTATTAGATTATCTTACGTATGCCCATCTCTGCAAGAAGAAGCACCTATAATGAGGTATTTCCCCTTTCATAAGTCACACAAAAGAACTTTAATTATTATTTATATGTCTTCATTGTACAATGTACGAGTAATAAACTGTGACTTGGTTTGGATCATTATTATAAATGGAGAGCAGTAGAAAATAGAGAAGAGAAGCCTGTCCATTCTTCCCCTTTTTTCTGGCGGCAATTCAGTTAAGCAGCTTATGGAAATAAGCAATTTTCAGCTTCACAAAAATCCCAAATAAAAACAGCCCCCTCTGCTCTTTATTACCCTTATACAGAAGCGAAGCAGTTAGGCACGATTAAGGACTCACTCAAAAATAGAATCTAATTTTTAACATTAACAGAGTCTAAAATAAATGAATAATTTAAAAAAAAAATTAAAACTAAATTCAAATTTTTTGACATAGAATGGCATGTGTTATACTTGAAAAGTCACTTGAAATAAAAGGTTAATAGAGTGTAATTATGAAATGAGGACTCATTATTTGTCTTTCTATCAAGTATAAAGCTACAAATGACACTATAAATTCAGACCCCTTCTCCTCTCTTTCCACTCCCATTCGATCCTCTCTTCTCTTCTCTGCTGCTTCTTCCTCTCTTCAATTTCCAAGCAAAAATGTCGTCCTCAACCTCAAGTGTGTGTGAGGGGTTGCAATCAAGCCTTTTGGAACCACATGTTGTAAGGATGAAACTGGCTCCAGTTTCACACTCTCACAGATCCAAAAACGAGTCTGAGACACCCACACTTCCCTCGCCCGACACAACCCATGACAATGACATGAAACAGGACAAAACCATTGGTGGAAAGGGAGGGTGGAGTTTTCTTCAATCTCTTATAAGTAACACTCACAAGCCTGAAACTGAAAAGGTTTATATCCACCCCACTGTGAAGCGATCCTCTTCCGTTCTGAGCCCAGAGAGCTTGGAAATGTGCACTGAGAGTCTAGGCTGCGAGACGGGCAGTGATGGGAGTGGAAGCAGTGATGACATTGCTCTTTTTTCATTACAAAGTGGCGCAAAACAGAGTCCTACTTCAGAAAGTGTGTCAAAAAGGTCGAACTGTAGAAGTGCTTCGAACTTTCCACCTCCATTGTCTTCAATGAGTGAGAGGGGTGGGGTTCAAGTTAGGCCTCGTCGTGAAGATGGTCGTCTCATATTGGAAGCAGTGCCTACACTTTCCCCTCCTTCCTATTTCAGAGCAGAGCGTAGCAATGGCAGGCTTACCCTTCGACTCTTGACCACCTTCCATTCTTCTTACTGCAATGAAGAAGAGGAAGGAGCAATTGAGGAAGAAGAGGCTGAAGAGGAAGATGCTGATGACGAAGCAGGGGAAGAGGAGTTGGAGGGGAATTATGAGAATGTGGAGGAAGAAACGGGAATGATGAGAAAAGTTTCAAGGCCAAGCAGGTGTAATCAAACTGAGAAAAGCAACACACAAATGCTGGATTGGGAGCCATTCGGGGTGGCTACTTAATTTCTCCCCTCTCTTATGTCTTTTTCCCACAGTTTAATATAATTATCTGTGTTTTCAGCAATTTCCGATTGTCTTAATGGTAGTTATTTTAGTTATTAGTTATTTTCCATTTCGTCATTCTATCTTCTCTCGCCCTCTGCCGCTTTTGTGGGCAGCTGTTTTCTGTTTTATTTTATTCTATTCATTATTTTTTTTAAAAAATGTTCCTAGAATGCTCCGAAACCTTAATATCTCAAACCCCATAATTAAAAACCTTGATATGCACAACAGACACACGCACATGGAGCTTTTATAAATATATATTGCAACTATATGTGGTGATGGTGTTTTAATATGACATTTCATAAACTACAAGAAGTGG
Organism: Biancaea sappan; assembly: GCA_037074585.1. NCBI lineage: Eukaryota > Viridiplantae > Streptophyta > Magnoliopsida > Fabales > Fabaceae > Biancaea > Biancaea sappan. The sequence goes on along the minus strand of CM073496.1, from coordinate 45,315,816 downwards.
GGCCAACCCAACTGTGTCTTGGTGATGATATTTTGTGACGGCAGATGAGTTATCTGGTGATCTCTCTTCCCCATAGAAACGAAGCTCCAAAATGAGATAGTTTATGTCCGGATCACAAGTCTAAGTCTTACCACATATATAATCTAACAAGTTCAGATTAAACCATATAGAAATAATGATCGGAGAAACATGTTGATATGATATGAGGTCTCTCCATCAATGTCAGATGAAGCAACATCAACATGGGAATGGAAGGGGGGGCTGCAGGGAAATGATTGAAAGAGGTAATGAAAGAAAGAGGGAATTGAAAAGAAATGGAGGGCATAGAGTGAGGCTAACACAGCAAAACTAAAACAAGTCGGCAAGTACGGCCTCAGTACCAATGCTTGGTAACTATCACCACTAGCAGGGACCCCCAGTCCTTTACAGTAACATGGACTGACCTCATCGTCTACTTTTATCCATGTGCCTTCCCTTCCCTCTCCTCCTTCATTCTCATCCAAGTTGGGGAAGCTTTATTTTGTCTCAATTTGATGATTTTTAAACTTGATTGGGTTAAATATAAATTAAAGTTGTTTCACATATGAGCGTTTGAAGAAAAAGATTTTATAGAAAAGATGAATGTCAAACTTAACAGATGTTTTTGTGTCCAAAATCTTTGCTTTTAAAAAACCCAATGTAAAACCAAACATTCCCTTAATTTGCTACACTTCCATATTTCACCATTGTTATTGATCTTGTTCAATCTCCCAAATTTTATATATGCAAACGCCCAACTCATCTAACATTAAAATGTAATTAACTCTCTTGGCATTGTGTTCCAAAATCTAAGTATTTTCATATCTTCTACTAAATAAGACAAAAGACTCATCTTTCTTAGTTTATTGAACTTAAAACATAAAGTTTTTTTTTAAATCAGCATCTTTGTGAATTGAATCATGATCGTTCGTTCTTAAAGTTTAAAGAGTTGTTACTAATGTGTAACTAGTCAATTTTGAGCATCTTTTCATTGATGTGACATTTATAATGGTTAATATTTAATTAAGTGGATTGATGTAAGTAGATATTAATAATTGGACAATAATTGAAATTGAATCATCTTCAATATTTTATATATGGATTTTGTTAGTGACCAATCATTTAGATTTTAAACATTATACGAGTGTTGATTAATTTAGATTCGAGTTAAGTAGAAAAGATGACAAACTTTTTTCTACCAAGTTCTAATTTAATTGTATTTTCAAATAGTCGAATTTGAAACCTTTGACTAGATTAGGACAACATTTACCAATTGATCTACACGTTTAGTTGTCAATCATTTATATTTCCAAAACTTTACATGATGCTATGGAAAATAGAAAGAGCAGGTAGAAGCTCTCTAAATATACACACTACATAGAGATGGTGTGCGAGATTTACACATTTTCTTAGCATCTTTCTTCGATTGTATCATGTGAATTTCTTTAGAAAATTAAAAGAATAGAAATGATAGTAATTAAATAGAGTTAGACAAGGGAAGTGATGAGTTTAGGCGACAGTGCATAAGAGAGTAAGGCCGTGGATCGAGGTGAGTGTAGTATAGGAATCAATACCTCCAGAACCTAGCGTGGGATCACTGTGAAACGAAATTTCAACCCACATGGATCACTTAGTCTACAACATCATGAGCTTTAGCTACCGACCTTTGTGACGTACATAACACCTTTAAGCACATATTCTCTCTCCCACATCAACTCAATTTAATTACCTATAACAACAAATCTTTTCCCCAATCAGATCTGCACTGCCATGTCCCCTAGCTAATTTTCATCCAGCTTCAAAACTACTGTTAGTATTAATTAATTCATACATATACAAATTTTGCTGACTTTGAGGTTTCCTTGTCGGCTAACTGCCGCGTTATACTTAGTTACGTATATATATATATATATATTAACTAGTTATGGATGTAATAATTAGGTCTATCATGTGATGCATATAATAAATTAGCCATGGTAGTTGATGCTGACGTGTCTGAGTGTGGTCGCACTAAGGTGGAGTTGTCTGCCTCGTCGGATTTATGCATGCTTTCACATGTGAGGCGCTTTCCAAAAAGAAAAATCTAAAGAGTCATGTGATCAGTTAAACTGAGCAATTGTAAAGCTTTCTGGTTTTTGGTTGCATGCAAGTAGGTTTTTATGTTCTTATGAGTGCGACTTTTACGCGAATTAGTCACAGCAAGAATCCTATTTCAAAGTTTGTATAATTTCAAGACTCCTTATAAATTATGAATCATGAGAACCCTATTCGATGTACAGCATTTGAAAAATTTAGTGGCCAATTCAGTAATTAAGTCGCATGCAATTAATAAAATATTATTAGAAAATGTAATTTTTTAAGTGTAGAGAATGGATATAATTAAGAATTGAGCTTACATATGTAGTATTGCCTGGCAGAAAAGGAAGAACTGAAGGGGTCTTATAAACAGAGAGACTGATGAGAGAACTGATACCAGTCATTAATTATTTGGTATTGTCAATATAGGTTAATGATACAAAAGAAAAAAAAATGAAAAAAAGATTTTGAGTTTTAAAAGTTATTTTGGTTTTTATAATTTTTTTTAATGTTATAATATTATATTATTAACTATTATTTTAAAATTATGTTAGGTCTTTATAGCACTGTCAAAGTATTATTTATTAAATGGTATAAAAAATCAAGATTATTTTTATATGATAACGTAAAATTGATTTTGTTGGTACATAATGTAATTAATTTGATTTATTTAGTATTGTTTGACAAAGTTATCTGTTGGTGATTGATGTAAAATAATAATAATAATTACTAATGGCTTGTGAGACTCTCAAAATGGTGCATTAAGTTGAAAAATACACGTAGATAGTTATATTGTGCTAGGTAGTCATATGATGGTTCAATAAAAATTACTAAAATGGATGTTTTATACAACAAAATTCAGTGCTGGCACTACCTCAAAATTAATTTTGATTATAGTACTATTTACATTAGTTAACTATTAATAATATGGTTTGTAAGCATGTTAATTAATTATGAAATTAAGTTTTTTTTTCGTTAGAATCACGAGCATCAAAAAAAATTATTGAATTTTAATTAATTTAATTTAAATTTTAAAATAAATTAAATCGTAAAATTGTAAAATTTTTTTAGCTATAACTTTTTTATTTACCAAAAAAAAATCAAAGAATCAAAGTATTTGAATCAACTCTAACATATTAGTGTTAAGTTGAGTTTGTGTAGCAGCTATAATTTTCTGAGAAACGGTTTTCCTCCGGAGTGGACGGTAGCCGTCGGATCTTTGATAGTTGCATAATTGCAAGGAACAACGTCAGGTGTCGGATTTTGGTCTCACCGCCGTCGCCACACAAGAAGCTCATGTGACCGGAGCGAGTTCCGGCGCAATTTCCCGTGGACGGAGACTGCAGCTTGCTTATGGATCTGATGATACATGGTAAAATACGGAGGATTCCATTCCTCATGCTATGAATTGAGTCTCCGGCCATAACTATTATTGTCTGCAAAATCCAGGTTTCAATCTCTGTTTGGCCCTCTCGTACTTGATGTTGCTGAGCAGATTTTTGACTTTTAACTCATTCACCCAATTATTTTGTACGTATTTCAACCCACTCCTAATGACTCAGCAAATATATTTGTCTGGTTGTTATATAGGTTTCGATTTCTGTTTGGTTATTGGGATAAGGATTGGAGTTTGAGCTTTTCCATCCTTATTCTATCTAGAGATCCGTGTTTTGTTGAAAAAAAAAAATCCGCACAATTTTTGAGGCAAACTAGAGAATGATTCTTTGTAGCAATTTTCATATTGGGATTCGGTATTTATATGAGTATTATTCTTTTTTTTTTTAATTTAGATTATTAAATTTTAAATTTAATGATATAAATTTTAATATATATTTTTTAAAAAAAACTACCAAAGCTATTATTTGACATTTAGATTATTACATCTGAAATCTGATGATTTATATAAGGACAAGAACCATATTTATTTTTATAGGATAAGCACCAAATTCAAATTTACATATAATTAAAATGAAGTATTCGATTCTCAATTATATATTTTAAATATTTTATTAAATACAATATTACAAAATTTCCTTTTCTATCTCTTTTTTCTTCTCCCTAATGTCTATCATCTTCTATTTTTTTCCTCTCATGTATTTTTCGTCTCTCTCTCTCATGCAATGAAATTCAACTTTCGTTTTCCAATTTATCTTTATATTTTACCAGTTTTATCCTTATATATTGTTCAACATTTTTTTCTCCCAATGTTTGACTTCTTAATTAGTTCTCCCTCTTCTCCCACCATTCCAAATCATATCCTCCCCCCCCCCCCCTCTTTCTTATCTTTAAACTCTCTTGTCCTATTACTGTCGCCGTTGAGGTTACAACTTTTAATGGATGATAATATATGCCTTCATTATTTAACCAAAAAAAAAAACTTATCTTTACTTCCTAATACTTTGATATAAATTTTTTTTAATCAAAACATGATAAGTGTGTAGTCTTTAAAAAAAACTATGTGTTTTTTTACAACTCAATATTATATGATTGATTCTTTAAGTTTTTTTTTAATAAATGTTCCATTTTTAATAAAGAACTTGATAATAAAAATATTAAAAAAACAGCATATAAGCTTATTTCTAATCTTTTTTGGTCCTCCAACTCTTTTAATCATCTATGGTTACCCCACCATATTGAAGATTTGGGTTCCAATTTGGTTTGCATTGACAATCTCTGTTGAATTATTTTTACAAGTGATTGGAGAAAAACGATAAAATGGAGAAAGAAAACAAAATGAATTTTATTGGGTGAAGATGAAATAAGAATACAATTTCAAATATGGAAAAGAAAATAAAAAGAAAAAAGATAGTGAAGGGGGGGGGGGGGGGGAGAGAGAGAGAGAGAGAGAGAGAGAGAGAGAGAGAGAGAGAGAGAGAGTTAAAAAAAAGGATAACACATGCGAGTTTATAATACTGCAATTATGCTTAAATTTTAGATATGTATGTTTTAAATATATTTTGAAACAATGTCGATGATATATTTTGTAAACAGTGGAGATTTGTGTATTTTACCCTCTTAAATGCAAATCCCTGAAATAATGTCTCTCAGCAAAAGCGATTTTGGACTTCTAGGGTTAATTATGATGAGGCTGTTGTCATGTATATTGACATGAGTATGCATGTATATATCTTAAAAGTTAGCATTTCTATATTTGATTATAACATACATTAAAATCAAGATTTCCTTTTTCTCTAGTTGTCAAATTGTCGTGGCCATTTTTGGAGAGAATTGGCATCTCTAGGCGCACTAATATATAATTAGGTTAGCTGTTATAAGAACAACAGAATCTGTGGGGAACAACGATATTCCCATCTAACTATAGTGTTTACTATCTCATTATAGGTAAATAAATACCTTATTTGACTAATTTGTGTTCTGTTGTCTAGCGTTTGATGATCTTGCATCCCAGTGGGCAGGCAACATAATCTGACAGCGATGTATATATATATATATATATATATATATATATATAAATATGCAACTTGGTACGGTATCTGTGTAAAATTGCACGGGGAAAGGATATAGAGATGACCAATACGTACAATCTTTCAAACTATTCTGTTATGTTATAAAATACGAGGATGATTATAAAATATTAACATTCATCATAAATTTTATTATAATTATACGAATTTTGAATTAATTAAACAATTGATAGGTCGACTTTTATAAAATTGGACCCAATTTATACATTATTTTTAATATCAAAGATATCTTTTTACCTAATATAATAGAAGATTAATCTCTTCAAAATTTATTGAACACAAAAAAATTCTTTTCAAATTAATATTTTTAAAAATCAAACGTTTGTTTGTTAGTTCTTAGGCTCAAACAATCATTATCTCAATGATCAGTCAATCAGTCAATATTGAGCACACCATTACATTTACATTACGTTATATGTTAGTTTACATAATACTAATTAGTTGTCCACAGCTTGGCATCATGTTGCCAACATGCCACTCAACTCAATAAGGGCTGGCTGACTTTGATTTTTGAATACACACCCTACGTTTAAAAGTAAAATTATCGATTTCTACAGATTTCTATATGAAATAGCTTCTAGTGCAGTGCAGGTAGATAATTAAGGAGGGAGAGCTAATGATGATTTACAATACAACGATTTATAGATTATTATTTGATATTGATGTGATTTCCCTTCAAATACCATGAAGTAAATAAGCCAAACAAGTACAGGAGAAAGAAACAAATGGATATATTATAAGTGAAGTTGATTAATTAAAGTCAATATAATTATCATAGAGAGATAACTAAGACAATTCTCCACTAGCAAGGATCTAAATCAATCATATATATTATATGCCTACGTAGCTCGTCCACAATCACCTCTAATCTATTCTCTATCATATGTTCCTACAAAGCTATCGTACATGAATGTGAATGAGAACCATTAAACCATTAGTACCTGAAAGTCTGAAACATGCACCATCGGGAGATACATGCACGCAAGAACCAACATGACGTGTTAATATTGGCGTTGATTAAAGAGGACCTTTGAAGAGACACTTACAATACACACGTTGAGAAAATGTTGTCAGTCTGGCTTACAAACGCCAAAAAGGCATGTTGTTCCCCACCAATATAATTGTAGTCTTTCACTCTTTGTTCAAGTTTGCCACATGTTCTGAACTTTGAATATTAGCTAGCTATATAGTCTTTTCACTCCTTTTATCTATATTCTTTCATTGTTGGACTCATGTTACTCCTACTTCTCCTCTTTGTCTTTTCTTATAAGGTTTATGAATATTCGTTTAATTAATTAAGCTCCCTAATTTTTGAAGTACATCGAATATCTTACACCCTCAACATGCATATCCCCTCATAACTGGCTTCAGTTAATTAAGCAAAATACATGGCCGGTCAGGTAGAGCTGAATAGGATCGCTTACACGGAAAAGCCATAAATATGAGGCAAGGACAGGGCCCATGAAACAATGTAAATTTCAACCCATAAGGTGGTGTGGTGGCGGCTAAGCTTTCCCCTCCTAGAGGCAAAACTTGCGTTTTCAAGGGGATTTTGATCACCATTTTTATCCCATAAATGGAGGAAGAAGATAAATGGGACACGGAAAATATAATTATGTATGAAAGCCATTAATGAATTTGAGGTGCACACAGAGCAACGGGTCTTTGCATACGTATATAAGCATGGCCACGCTAGCGGTTATACCTAATAATTAGCTTAGCTAGCTAGTTGATGAGCATGTTTTCTTTAAGAAGCAACAAATTAAATGCTAGGATTCGCTCGATTTGTCTGCTTTTGTAGATTTATCGTTATGTTATTGTTATGGGGAGCTACTTGTCTCCCATATGCATACACAATTAGTCTCTGTTGAAATATTTTTATAAGTGATTGGGGATTATAAGTGATTGGAGAAGAACGATAAAATAGAGAGAGAAAACGAATTGAATTTTATTGTGTTGAAAAGAAGTCTTGCATCAATAGGTTAAGAAAAAAAAAGATAATGGCTTATAAGTGTGAAGAAAGTAAAACCAAATTACCTTAGACATTTTGGGTGCAAGATCATCAAACTCAATCTAGGCCCAAAAGTTATTTTGAGTCAACACTTTTAATATGAAGATTTGGATCTGACCCTTCAAATTTCCAACATATTGGGTGTAGATGAAATTAAGAAAAATTTAAAATATGAAAAAAAAATAAAAAGAATAGTCAAGGAGAGAGAAAGAGAGGAAAAAAGATAGCATATGAGTTTAGAATACTGTAATTAATTTTAATTTTAGATATATTCAAAATACATTTGAAACAATCTCAACCATACATTTTTGTAAATAATGGAGTGCACTTTACACTCTACAATATGCAAATGAAATAATTATAATGTCTCTCAGCAAAGACGATTTTGGACTTCTAGGTAATTATGAGGTTGTTGTGTCAATGTATATGTTGCATGAGTGTATATGCATGTAAGAGTGAAGGTATATATCATAAAAGTTAACATTTCTGTATTTGATTATAACAAACATATATAAGACGTCAAGATTTCCTTTTTCTCTCGTCGTCAAATTGTCGTGGCCATTTCTGGAGAAAATTGGCATCTCTGGGCATTAATATATAATTAGGTTAGCAGGTATAAGAACAACAGAATTTCTGGGGAACAACAATATTCCTATCAAACTATAGTGTTTACTATCTTATTATAGGTACATAAATAGCTCATTTGACTAATTTGTGTTTTGTTGTCTAGCTTTTGATGATCATGCATCCCAGTGGGCATATATAGGTAACATAATCTAACAGCGTTACGTGCAACTTGGTTCAGCAGTTTTATCTGTCTAAAATTGCATATAGGGAAAGGATATAGAGATGATAAGTTGATAACAATATTTGAACTGTTCCGTTATGTTATAAAATACGTGGATAATTACAAAATATTATTTATTATAAATTTTAATATAATTACATGAAGTTTTAAATTAATTAAACAGTTGATAAGTCAACTTTTATAAAATTAGACCAAATAAGTTAATTTATTTTATTTCTATCAAGAGTATCTTCCTGCTTAATAGAATAAAAGATTAATTTGTTTCAAACTTTGAATACAAAGATTAGAGTAATCCACAAATTAACATTTCCAAAAATCAAATATTTGCTATTCTTAAAGTTCAAACAATTATTATCAGAATGAATGATGAGTATCCAATTACATTATATGTTAGATTACATAATACTATCATGTTCCCAACATCTAGCTATGCCACTCAATATGGAGTGGCAGACTTTGATGTTTGAATACATATATACCATACGTTCAAAAGTAAAATCATCAATTTCTAGATGATTCTTATATATGAAACAGCTTCTAGTGCATTGCAGAGTAGATAATTGGCATTCCCCCTCTAGCAAGGATCTGAATCAATCATAATATATGCTTGTCACACTAATTAGTAGTTTCCTACACAGCTATCCTAAATGAAATTTTCCATATTGTCCACGAATGTGAATGAGAACCATCAAACTAATAGTAGCTGAAACATGCACCACCCGGAGTACACACCAAAAAAAAAAAAAAGAACCTGACGTGTTAATATTGGTGTTGATTAAGGTACATACAAACATATCATTTACGCCACACGTTGAGAAAATCATGTCCTAGTCTGGTTTCCAAACGCCAAAAAAGCGTACTGTTCCCCACCAATATAATTCTGGCCTTCCACTCACATCACTCTCAATCTTTGTTCAACTCTGTTATTTGTCACATGTTTTGAACTTTGAATACTAATTAAATATAGTACTTTCACTCCCTTTATCTATATCAATATTTATTTTTATATTGTTGGATCCATGTCATATACCTACCTAGCTACCTCTCTCCTTTATCTTTTCTTATTTCTTCTAAGGTTTCAAGCGCCCTACACCTTACCAATATTCATGAATATTTGTTTAATTAATAAAGCTCCCTAATTTTGAAGTACATCAAATCTCTAACACCACCGCATGCATATCCCCTCATAATTGGCTACAGTTAATTAAAGCTAAATGTACGTATGGCCAATATAAGAGAGGTCAGGTAGAATTGAATTGGATCGCTTGCACGGAAAGAAATATAATCATACATGAGAAGACCCATAAATGTCACAATACATATAATCAATTATTAGGGGAAAGAAAGAATATAAGAACGATATATATGTGTATAAGGCAAGGACAGGGCCCATGAAACAGTGTATTTTCAACCCATGAGGTGGTGGAGGTGGTGGTTGTTAAGCTTTCCGCTCCTAGAGACAAAACTTGCGTTTTCAAGGGGATTTTGGTCGCTACTTTTATCCCATGTATGGAGGAAGATGATCTATGGGACAGAAAACCATGTATGCATGGAGGAAGATGATCTATGGGACAGAAAACATAATAATGTATGTAAGCCATTAATGAATTTGAGATATGCACAAAGAGTTACGGGTCTTTGTCCTAATTAAAGCTTTGCATGAATTCATGCATGCATATATAGACACACAAGCATGCCTACACAGGCGGTTACCTAATAATTATAATTAGCTTAGCTAGCAAGTTGGGAATGTTTTATATAAGAAGCAACAAATTAAATGCAAGGATTTTCGCTCGATTTGTCTGCTTTTGTGGATTTATCGTTATCTGTTATGGCTATGGGGAGCTTAATGTTACACATCAATACATACAATATGTGACGAGCTAAATTAAATATATAGCTCATAAGGTGGTGTCACTTGGGTTCGTCAATGTATATATGCCAAAACGATGCCATGCGCAGAATCTAGGAAAGTATCCTTGAAGGCCCCACTTGCGTCAAATGCTCCGGAAGATTCTCGGATTGAGTTGATTGAAGCGTATACAGCTACGGCTAGGGAAATTATTAAGACCTTGATTGCATTTTTTTCGAAAAAGCTTTTGGCTTTATTTTAAATACTATACTTAAAATCAAAACGGTGTACTGCAACCTGCATGCCCTCTCAAGTCTCAACTACAAAATAATTAAATGGATAAGTTTATAGAGAGTTTAAATTTTAAAGAGATTAGGTTTTTTCATTGTCAAATCAATTCAAAATTTATGTAAAATATATTTTTTATTATAATTCTTTTTTCTATTATTGCACACCAAAGTGATTTAACAATGTAAAACTTCAACTCTCAGAAGGTTAAACTCTTTGTAGATTTTCTTTTTTCTCTAATTAAATTTACCAAACAGCTTTCAATTTGGAAAAGAAGCCCTCCTTGTATCCCACTAGGCTGCCTACACACAGTGCTTTGACTTGTAAGGAATTCGCACACAATTAATTAATGACTTTTTTTAATATATATATTAATTCCTTCGTCTGATTCAAGCTCAGCATCATGAGTTGACATCAACAAAGATCTGGGTCATGGAAAAATCTATTCAAAGGTGTTCAACAAAAGCAGAAAAAGGATTGGACTCGTACAGGATTAGTAGCGAACTAATTAACAGGGCCTTGGTAATCTTCCTTTTGCAGATTCCAATATTCTGACAAGGGGCTGAAACCACTGGTGTTGCCAGAACGGTTGCTAGATTTCCTCGAAGAGTATTGATGAAGGGAATAATTAATAAACATTAAAAAGAAAATGCTGCAAGGTCGACAAATGATGTGGACCACCAAGGAAGATGAAACTTGAAACCATTGGTGCAAAATAAACTCGCAAAAATTGAGATGAGAGGCATAGTAAAATGTAGTACTACAATTATCGGCTACGTGTCGAAACCCCGCATGAGTTTTTTTTTGAATAAAATGAAATAATTTTCATTAAAAATAATACCAAATCAGTGTTATATAAGATTAATTATGACTTAAATATCATTAAATATATTTAATTTAAGCTTTAAGATTTAGAATTTATAATAATATTTAATTTAACTGATTGTAATTTATTTAATTAAATATTATGGTTTATGATTTAGATTTTAAGATTTAGAGTTTAAGATTTAAGGTTTACTATATTTAAAATTTAAAATTTAAAATTTATAATATTATTTAATTTATTAACTGTCAAATTTAAGAAAAATAAATTTTTTGTAATTTAAGAAAAATGGTAAAGCGGCATAGGAGGAGCCTCCTACTCCTATATATGTGTAGGAGGAGATCTATACCCCACATATACAATCTTTGACAGCCACAAAGTCTTGGAGCAGGATTCACTCCTGTTCCTCCAGCTCTGTATGGGAGTCGGATCCAACAGCAATTACTTTTTTCAGCATTTTTTTTAAATTTTAAAATTACCAATTATTGATAATGGTAAGTATAATAAAAATATATAATGATAATTTGTAAAATTTTAAAAAAATACTAAAAGAAAATCGTTTGTCAGTTAATTCAGCAGCTCTTGAAGCATGAGGCTAGCGACGAAGCCTTGAGCACCCAAAGTTGACCATGGTGTCATATATTTTTTTCACAGAATTTAAAAACTGGATCAATTGTTTTAACTAAATCGCATCGCAACTGGCGATTAATATTTTTTTCCAACCATCAGTACTTTTTCATATTTAAAAAATAGGTTTTTCAATGTTTATGCACTGGCAAATAATAAATTCAGCGTGCGCAATGAATACTTTTTTTTTTCTTAGTGAAATGTGTTAATTTTTTTCGTCTACGTGGGCTTCACTTTATGACGAGGTGGTCAGGTGTACTGTCGCTTAGATTTTTTGTGCCAGCAATTAGGACAACGTCAAATTCTAAAATTTTAAAAATATACAAAAAATAATTGATATAAAAGAAGAGAAAAATACACTTTATTTTTTTAAATTTATTTTATGTGCAAAAATTTATTTTAAAGTTTTAAATTCAGTAAAAGACTTTCTTTAACTTTCATTTCGTATAAAAAAATCTTTCATGTTAGTTGACCACAAGTTTAATATTAATGTGGAATAGGACCAGTGCTACATCACTAATAAATTTACATTTCACATGTCATATCACTGTTTTTTTTACAAAAAAAATATTATGTCAACATTGAACTAACAGTCAATTGACAGGAGAAGATTTTTTGTACATATTGAAAATTAAAGAAAATCTTTTGTTAAATTTGAAATTTTAGAAAAATTTTTGTACATAGGTAAAAGTTTATGAGAAAAATGTCCTTTTATTTTTTAATTTTTTTATGTGCCACGACAAAATTATTTTTGATGATATTATTGTTTCAAATTGGCACATAAAAAAAATGAAAAAAGGGTCATGCATGTATCCAACCCGAGAGGGGGACACACGATCAAAATGCGTGCTTCGTTTCCCTCGTTTTCGTTTAATTCTAATCGTTTGAAACATGGTGCATTTTGATTGGGCGATGTCAAAATTCATCGAATCAAAATGTGCCAAGTTTTTTCGATTTTTTTTTAAGAATCTATGAAAAGTTTAAGAGAGGTTAAAATTTTTTTTGATCCTTTAATCCTAAATCCTTTATAAAATTTTTTGTATCTCTTTTTATTAAATTTTTCAGTAGAAATAGAATATATATATATGTGTATATTTAATTATCTTTTCAAAATATATATATATATAGTTATTGTAAAAAATTATACACTTGTTATATTCTAGATAAAAATTTTATGCTTGTTATACTCTAATTGGATGACTTAACTAATAACAAAGATATAAGAAGTTTTATATAATTTTTTCTTCTATATAAAAATATTTTTAATCATCATATACAATACACAAATCTGTAAATGGTCCAACAATTAAAAAAAAAAAAAGGCCATCAAACTTTTACGAAAAATCAAGCTTCCCATATGTACATCTTCCTTTAATTTCCTTCTTTTTTTCTCACCCACTTCTTCTTCCCCGGCAGCACCATTTTTAAGAAATTACCATAGTTAATTATTGTTTTAGAAATTGTTAGTTGTACATTTTGTTTATTTGTTATTATTTTATAGGTTTAAATATACTTGAGTTCCCTATAATTTTATTAAAAAATAATTTTAGTCCTTATAGTTTGAAAATAATAAATTTAATTCTTGTAATTTTCAAAATCATAAAATAAGTTTTTGGGATTAGTTTTTGGTTAGTCAATCATTAGTTAACGCTGACTGGGATGTTGATGTCAGTATTAAAATCTGTGTCAGTGTTGACTATGTACTACTTATGTGGAAGTGGACGAGCCACGTGGACTCCTTAAAAAAAATTTTAGTTTATTCACTTAGTTTCTTGGTCAAAATTTTTGTTTTGTTTAATTTTGGATATAAACTCATATTATACTTCATCTAGGTCCCTAATTTAAGAATATATTTTTTCTTTCTCAAAATATCCCCTACAAAATTTTTAATTTGTTCACTTTAGTCCCTATTTTATATTTTCATACTTTTTTCCCACAGTTTGATCCTCCAAATCAGTCTATAATTTCATTTATAGTCATGATATGATTTAATGTATCATTTGTAACAAAAAACAATACAAGAAATGAATTAAAATTCCACTTTCAAAGCTTACTTTTTATTCACTTAGGTCCTTGGTCAAAAAAAAATTTTTGTCCAATTTTTGTTGTAAAAATGTTACCGTCACCAACATAGCCTGAGTCGCGTCTTTTAAGAGACACTGTCCTTAAGGAAATTATTTCGCGACTACAAAAATTATTCTGCATTTACAGAACTTCCTCCAGGATTAAACAGACCCTTCTAAGTGTTCTCTCAAGAACTGGAACACTCAGGTACCAGAATAGTAGAAAATAAAACATGTAACCCATAAAGTTTTAGAGAAAGAAAAGAAAAGAGAAGACAACCTCTAGTTATCTCTATCTCTAAAGTGAGGGGAAAGGAGCCTTTTTATAGGCATAAAAATGTAAAGGTAAAAGACATAAACATAAAAGACTTTTAATAGCAATTAATATTTCATAACCGTTTTTATTAATTGTTATTTAAAACTTGACAATTAATATCAATTAAATAGCCGTTACGAAATATTAAAAGCAATTAAAATTCTCTTACTCCTTTTTTAAAAAAACTCTTTTGAAATATCAAGCTCATTAAAATGCTATTTTTCCAACAATCCCCCACATATTTCAAAAGATATTTTTGAAAAAAAAAAACTTTTGAGTTACGTATGGGTGTAGACGCATTAATCCGATGTCTCTTTTTAGACTATGAACCAGACCTAGATCGATAAGATTTATCTTACAGAGTAGGCAGTGAAGCATATAGCTTCTATGAACCAACATACTCTTAGTCGTAAGATAGTGACCTTAAGAGTGGCATCTCACCCCCCACATTTCTGCTATTAACGCCGTTGTGCGCGTTATTTCGGCCATGCGAGTGCTTGGAATTCATGAGTGCTTTAGAATTTCACCACGATCTCATGGGAGCAGCCCCACTCTACACTCATATAGGTGACTTCATCAAGTGTATCTGCAATGAATACACCACCCTTAATGTAGGGTTATGAATATCATAAAGAGCTTGCGCTCAACCCACAAGTCAACGCATTCTAGCACTTTCACACTTAACACCATAGGAAATGGACTGAGAATATAGTGCTAGCAGAATTAACAGACGACTTGTTATTACCCATATGAACCTTCTTTATGGGATCTCCAATCACAAAGGTTGGGTTCCCGCTGCTGTTAATTTCATATTGGCTTAAGTCCAATTCCTCTCGATGTGTGAATGACTAATTTCCTTCTTACATGCATGTTTAGTCAGTGAATTGGCCAAATTCACTTTTGACTTTACAGAACTAATCAGTATACTTCAAATTCATTTTTTTAGCAATTGCTTGATAACTTTGTATCTCAACACAAGTGTCTACTCTTACCATTGAAAGTTTATTCTTTACAATGGCTATTGCCATTTGGCAATCAAAAAACATAGACACTAACATCATTGGGCTTTTACCCAATTAAAAAATTTGCTAAGTAGTTTTTCTACTACTTAGTCTTATTTTCAGCTAACTCCAGAGCACTAAACTCTGATTTTATAGTGAACCTATAAATTTGTATGGCTACTTTCTCCAAAATAACATCCCACCACCACCAAAGGTGAGGTTTTAACCACTAGTGAACTTTGTCTCATCTGAATCAAATATTCAGTTAACATCATTGTATTTTACTAATACAATGAGAAATCCACTTTATATGATATCGTAAATTACGATACCTCTCAACTCTTTTATTGGAATTATGTACATATAGACACTCATATGACACATAACACATGATATGTCAGGCTAGGTAAAGTTTATTAAATACAACAGAGACTCTCCTCTGTTTTCCTTAACTGAGTGTTAAAATCATAAGGAGTTTTTTACCAGTTTGTCATCTTGATGATCAAACTTTTAAGATAACTTTGAACATAACGTTCTTGTGATAGTAAAATACCATCACCTTTCCTTATGGTTTTAATCCCAAAATCACTTTTACTTCACCCATGTCTTTCATGTCAACACTAGACATAAAGGAATATTTGACGTTATGTAACATCTATGTCACACATATACAGACAAATAATCATCCTTACCATCTATCACTTCCACATATATACACATCCATCTTTAATTAAAAAAAATATTTTCACTAATTACGAAGAGAAAATATTAACAACATAATAACTAAGGTTTTATAGTTAATTTATTTTTCTCATAGTCATGTAACATAAACTTTGCAAAATACCCCCACAATTTTACATTTATAAGAGTATAACTACACAACTCATAAAACCTCATACAAAATCTTATAATTATTATAGATGAATATCAAACGCATAACATATATGCGCATCTAAATTCATCCATCATATAATATTATTTTTCAAGAAAATAATTTCACAGAATTATTTTGGAACTTTTCAATCTCATTTGTGACCAATAACTCAACAACATTGTACCTCTATGTACAATTAAAGAGTTATCATGGATTGGAACTAGAAAATGCTAATTCCAATTTATATATATATGACATATCATCATTTTAATGAGATGGTTTCCTCAACTTGAAAATTGACAGCATGGTATCATCATCTCAATGAGATGGTTTTCTTAATTTTCAAATTGGTCCAAAATTTATATGCCAATATCTTCAAATTTGGTCACAAATCCACAAAAATCATGTTTCAAAATAAAACTCTCAAAAGTTTAAGATTAAACTATTTTGAATTCTTAAATTAAAACCCTCACACATATATGTATATACGTATCTCCACAGTCCCAAATACACTTACATATTTGGCTTTTTATATTCTTTTCATCATTGCTCAAAACCATTAGATACCATAATATGAGTATTAAAGCTATAAACCCAAGGATTGATTTCAATAATATATTCCAACGTAAATCAATATAAAATTCATGTTATCAAAGCATTCAACCCAAAAATTAACGACAATGTACATATAAACATAAACTGTCATGATTAATATATATATATATATATATATATAGTGGTTTCCTTATGGTCTTTCCATTTTCTCACAGTAATATATATATATATATATATATATATATATATATATACACCAAAATCATACACATTTGAATATATGGTCACGTTTACGTTTTCCCACGAGTGTATCATATGTTGGCCACATAACACATATATATAATGGCTTCAATTATATATATATATATATATATATATATATATATAACGATACACACATATATCCGTTGGCTGCATAGGATATTTATGTTGGTTAATTAAAAATAACAATAAAATAACATTATAACCCATAATAGCATGGCATTGAATCCAATTTTATTATATGCCATATGCAGCAATTTACTGGACCAACATAAAGGAGATTAAAGACCAATATAAAGCAGGCAAATGGACCAACGTCTCACGGTTTCCAAAGAATAGTTATAAATTCCTAATTATAATTATCTTGAAAATTAATATTTTTTATATAATAAATCTCCCACTTCATATATGTAGCTAGCAAATTGGATAAATTAAATTCCAATATAAAACACCATGTAACTAAAATCAACAAAGGTTGAGAAATATATTACCGGTGTCCCTTAAGAAGACAATCGAGGCGCGACTGTACCAGCATCGGTATCTTAATTTCCTTAAGATTGTTGTAAAAATGTTACCATCACCAACATAGCCTGAGTCGCGTGTTTTAAGAGACACTGTCCTTAAGGAAATTATTCCGCGACTACAGAAATTATTCTGCATTTACAGAACTTCCTCCAGGATTAAACAAACCCTTCTGAGTGTTCTCTCAAGAACTGGAACACTCAGGTGCCAGAATAGCATAAAATAAAACATGTAACCCATAAAGTTTGAGAGAAAGAAAAGAAAAGAGAAGACAACCTCTAGTTATCTCTATCTCTAAAGTGAGGGGAAAGGAGCCTTTTTATAGGCATAAAAATGTAACGGTAAAAGACATAGACATAAAAGACTTTTAATAGCAATTAATATTTCATAACCGTTTTTATTAATTGCTATTTAAAACTTGACAATTAATATCAATTAAATAGCCGTTACGAAATATTAAAAGTAATTAAAATTCTCTTACTCCTTTTTTTAAAAAACTCTTTTGAAATATCAAGCTTATTAATATGCTATTTTTTCAACAATTTTTTTATATAAATTCGTCTTCTACTTTGTCTAAGTCCCTAATTTAAGAATATATTTTTTTTTATCAAAATCATCCCCCACAAACTTTTTAGTTTGTTTACTTTAATCCCTTTTCTTCACTTTCATGCTTTTCTCAAGGTGAGAAAAGGGACTAAGTAAAAAACGAGTTTATATAAAAAATTAGACAAAAATTTTTTTGACTAAGGACGTAAGTGAATAAAAGGTAAGCTTTGAAATTTGAATTTTAATTCATTTATTGTATTGTTTTTTAGTAAAAATGATAGATTAAATTATATCATGACTAAAAATAAAATTATGGACTGATTTAGAGGACCAAAGACCTAAATAAATAAACTAAAACTTTTTAGGGAGTCCACGTGGCTAGTCCACGTCAACATAAATGGTACACAGTTAACGCTCACATGAATTTTAATACTGATATCAGCATCTCAGTTAGCCTTGACTAATGGTTGATTAATCAAAAACTAACCCCGAGTACCTATTTCATAGTTTTAAAAACTACAGGGACTAAATTTATTATTTTCAAACTATAGGGACTAAAATCATTTTTCAATAAAATTATAGGAACTTTAAATATATTTAAACCTTATTTTATATATTAGGCATTATCATTTTTTTAACAATTATAATACCACATAGCAGCAGTTTGAACCTGAATGGATCAACTGTTTTAGTTCATCTAAAAATGCATCTTGCTCAATTATTAGGTTTATATGCATTGCAACAAAAGGTGATGCAATTGAACCTGGAAATATTTTATTATTTGCATATGCATGCATAAAAACGAGCGTTATCATACTCATATTCATTCATATAATTACACATAAATGTATTTCCATCGGCTTCTACTAATAATTAAAACAACTATTTATGTTTTAACTTATCACTTTATCTAAATATAATTAATTTCTAAAAAAGGTTACAATATGAGTATAATTTTAATTACATGTTTATTAAAATTTTATATTTAAATATTTTTTTAATAGGACATATAACAAAAGTGATACAGAAGATCATCCTATGGTCACATATTTATATGTGGCACCAGGGAGGAGGGCGACCCATCGTGCCTTATATGTTATACGTGATGTGGGAGGTCAACCCCTCACCGCGCCATATATATGTGGCACGGGGGTTCAAGGCTCGTGCCTAACATGTGGCATGGGGGGTCCACATATATGTTGCATGGGGTGACCCCCTCTGCCACTTTTGCAACACATGGCACGGGGGTGATCCCACATGTCACATATATGTAATGTGATGTTTTAATATCCTTGATATTATGAGTTGTAAGAAAATAGAAAATCTGGACGAACGAAAATTTATTTGAAAATGAGACGAGTACTCAAGGGGAATTTGAGGACTTTTCGTAGGAACAATAGTCGTATTTGATTATTTTTGTAATTCCTATAGTTAAAGTTTTGCTATGATTCATTTTTTGTAAATTCATATACTTATGTTATATGCGTTGATATCAAGTATGAGAGCTTGGATGAATGCGGTATGTTTTATTCATGTGATATAATGCGGTGAGATGCGGTTATTGGGGATTGAGTTTCGGGTTAAAGGAGAAATCCAAAGTGTGAAATAAAACCTTAAAGCTCAAATCATGTGCATGTGCCCCATTAGCAAATAAAAAAAATAAATGGAGATAAGATAAAATAGTCCATATAGTCCATAATTAACATAAGATAAAGTAATCTAATTAAATAAAACAAGTTAGCCCAACCCAAAGGAAGTGGCGTAAGACCTATTAACTAGATTTAAATGGACAAACAAATAGAGATTATTGGGAATTACAATAAATAAATTAAATTAGGCAAATAAATAAATTAAGTTTCATAACTAAGAGGACTAAATGAAAATTAAAACTTGGCTAGGGGATGAATTGAATTACACGAAATGAGGTGAATAAGTAGGGATTAACTTAGTAAAGATAATATGAGACTCTAGAAAGTGACTAATAGTCTAGAATTAAAGAAAAATAAAAATAGTCAAAATGAAGAAAAAAATCCCCTTAAAGTAAATAAAAATTAAGGAAAATAAAATAATATAAATTAAATAAAAATAATAATAATAGAAAACAAAATAATATACTATCCTAATAGATTAGGTGTGTAGGTGTAGGGATTAAGTAATTAGGAATTAGAATCATAATAGAATAAGGATAGATCAAATAAGATTTAATATAACCTAATTTTATAAGATAAACGTAAGATCCATTTAGGATCAGGAAGAGAAAAACAATAAAAATTAACAAAGAACCCTGCCAATAGGCATATATCCTTATAAATAATATAAGATATATAGAAATAATATAAATAGTAATATAATAATAAAAATAAGAAAAGAAGAAGTACTAAATAATAATAATAAAATAATAAATAAAGAGATAATCTATACAAGTAATAAAATATAATAAATGAATGAATAAACTATATAAGAATATAATATAATAAATAAGTGGATAAATAACTAAGAATATAATAATATTATTATTAAGTGGATAACTAAATAAAATACAAATCCTAATCCAACTTAAACTAAACTAGTGGGTAGCCATTACACTTCTTTTACAAATATCACCCAAACCCTCAATAACTAGTAACCCAACATACCTCCACTCTCTCTCATCCCATCAAAAGGAATAAACCCTAGCTAGCATCTTCACCGAAAGTAAAGAACCCTAGGCGTGTATCCCAACAAAAAACCCCAGTTGTGCACATATCCCTCTTTCTCTACAAAAACCCTAAGAACACCATACAAACATATCCATATGATAACTCTAACCCTAGAATCATAACACATACACCCCCATAAACCTTCACACCCCATCCTTATTCGAATCTTCAAAGTTTTGGAATTTGGAAGAAAAGGTAAGTACCCTAACCTCAGTGATTTACTCCTAACTGTAGGATCAATTAGGTTTACAATTGCAAATCAAAGTTTCTAACATCATCTCTTTAATTAAAAAACATAATCATGTAGCGAATCTCCAAACCCACACTCGTGCTCTCTTCTAGATTCACTCAGATTTCGTTTAAATGGTATCATAAAGGTTCCAGGTGAGTGGATGACATCTTGATAATCTAATTTTAGCAAATTTAATCATGTTAGTATATTGGGGGTGGAATCTCGAGTTTCATAGTGTCACATCCCAATTCAAAAACATGACCGACATGGTAGTGGGCTCTGCCCATAGCCGAATGCCTAACAACACATAATCAACACACAAGAAAGATATGCCACCATAAATAATTTCATCATGAAATGACAGATTTATATAGGCAATTAATATAAATACACAGTAATGTAGAATTTACAACACATTCCAAATCCTTTTACTCAATGTTTTAAAAATCGGACTGGTTATTAAACAAGTGAAGATACCGGTTCAAGGTTCACTGGTTCAACCATGGTCGAACTAGTACTAAGTAAATATATATATTTTTAATTTTATATTAATAATAAGAATTACCCTTTTAAAAGAAATTAAAAAAATAATTTTTTAATATAAAATATATTTTTTTATATAAATTATAAATATTAAAAAAAATTTAACATTATTAACGCGTGTTGTATAGGGCATTGGGAAGAGCTCTCTCCAGTCTCCAGAGAGTCACTTTTTAACCATGCTTTCAACTTTTTTCTTCTTGGGAAGAGCTCTCTCCAATGGCATTAGGAAGAGCTCTCTACAATGGCACACCCATAGCCAAACGTCTAATACCTTGGTTTTCAAATCAAAGCTCAAATCTCTCCAATGGCTCTGGATCTCTCCATTGAATGCTTTTGCTATAGCATTGGTTCCTCCTCTCCCTCTCGTCAATGAGGCATTAATGAAAGTACCTTTTTTTCGAAAGTCTTCTTCTTCTTCTTCTTCTTCTTTTTTCTTGACGGTCTTCATCTTCATCTTCATCTTCATCTTCTTTCTTCATCTTAGTGATGAATGATGATGGAAGGCGCAAAATAAAATAAGAAAAGTTGGAACTGGTGGAACCGATTACCTAGTCGGTTCAACCAGTTTAGCCAGTCCAAAATCAGTTCAATCGATTTCGTATCAGTTTGAGTCAGGACTAATTTTTTAGCTTGACTGGATTGGACCCTAGGCTAGTTTCTAATTTGACTAGTCAAACCAAGATCCCTATGTGTTTTATTCTACTACAGAGTGACTCAATCCACCAAACTTTAATACAAGAATCAACAACCCAAAGCCAGAAGGGTTGGAGACTTGAAGGCTCCACTACTCCTGATATGGAGACTCGCTAGATACTTAAAAACCTGCAATAGGTATACAAAAGAGAGGGTGAATACAGAGATACTTAGTGAGAAAGAATTCAATCAAAATAATTTAAAATGCAAACTGTGTACCGCTTATAGAGGTAGGGCCTCAATTAGCCCTACCCACTATCGTGGACTTGTTCCACACACACACACACCAATATATGCATGACATAACACTAAGCTACTACAGTCATGCCACCAACATGTTTTAGCATAAATACACATTCATACATGCTTTATCGACCTATTATTATATCCAAAGTTTACTACACAATGCAATGAAACATCAACATGATTTTCCCATCAGTTGCAGAAAGTATACTATATCCTTACATAAGTATAAAAAATTTCGCCACAAGGGAACTTAACTTATTCCACAGAGGAAGATTCAATTCTTTTGACAATATTTATAAATAGGAGGGCTACACATACTTCCTTTCATGTACATATACCTCATAGTGGAGAGGGCCACACAAGCTTCCACTATGTTATTAATTTACTATAGTTGAGAGTGCTACATAGGCTTTCCACTAGGTTCTCACCATTTTACCATATGCACATAGGTCATAGTCCAAATGGGCCACATCAGCTTCTCATTCCATTCAACCTTTTCATACTAGAGAAGGCCACATGTGCTTCTCTTAATATCATTAGTCATAGTGCGAGAGGGCCACACAGATCTTTGTATTACCATTAACTTGTCATTGTCAACCAAGCCAAATAGGCTTTTCAATATTATTAGTTGTAGTGCGAGAGGACTACATGGCTTTTCATACTACCACTAATCTGTCATCATCAACCCAAGCCACATAGGCTTTTCAATATTATTAGTTGTAGTGCGAGAGGGTCACATGGCTCTTCGTACTACTACTAATCTATCATTGTCAACCCGAGTCACATAGGCTTCTTAATCTCACACAATATTTATGAATGGCATACAAAACAAAAATATAAACCTAGCATAAAGAAAATTTCATATATACACAATTTACAAGGGATGATTACATTCCTCACCAAACCCAATCTCAACCAAAACATACCAATCCATCATTCACAAGAATTCCACTCACACAATGCAATTACGCATCATCAATATTCCAATCCGCTTAATGTAGTGTGCTAATGTCACCAAGCAATTAAATGTGATGCTACCCTATAACCGATTCTTATCCACGCAATCCAATCCAAGTAATTACATATCAACCAATACAACCTCCACATTTAAATACAATGGTCCTTCTCACTATAAGAATCCATTCTACATTTTTTATTCCAACATTTAATAACATTTCTAAATCAATCACATAATTGTATAAGTTAATTATGCATCACAACCAATCTCAAGAATCTTAGATATAGAACACTACATGACCATATTGGCTTAGTATTAATTCATCACTATTAAATCCCATGACAATATTTCTTTTCCTATTTACACAATCTCACTTAAGTTACCATTATTTATCACAATCAATAAAAGGAAATTAACAATGAGTTAATACACAATAAAGATGAAGTAGAAATTATCCCTTACCTTTGGTTCGAACTATGTTATCTAACTTGGATAGTCCCAAACGATGTAAAAGGTATGTAAGAGTGCTCATCCTTATGAGAAAACTGTGCAAAAGATGTCAAAATCATAAGACAAGGAAATGCTTGATATAGTTTTTGACTTTTGATCACTCCTTTGGTCATATTTCTTAAAGGATAAAGAATTTTAGAATGAAATTATTTCATTTGAAACTAGACCCAAAAGGCTTTCCAACAATACCTTATTTACTAAAAACGAAGTTCAAACGAGAGAGTTATGACCGTTTGAACTCTTGAAAATTTCCTAGTGGAGCCCTAGCGCTGAACATCTAAAGGCTGCCATTGAGTGCTGTACTCAGTAAAACATGTTCTCTTTCTGCGCTGGCTTTGCAGAGCTCGGCGTTGGCGTCTGGGTAAAACACAAAAACTACCCTGTTTTGCCTCTAAAACTCATTTTTTAATCTCAAATCACCCAAACTTCATTCCAACGATTTAAGTCACCAAAAGCAAGTTTTCCATAAACTAAAACACTTTAAAACATCAATTACAATTTGTGTTTAAGATTAAATCCAATTTCCCCCAATTTTCTGATTTTTGTTCAAAACTAAACAAGTGTAGATTTCATCTTAAAAAACCAAGTGTTTGTGCCCAATCTAACCTCCTAAATCATAGAGAATGAAAGAAAAGCAGTTTGGAAGCTTAGAACATGGGTTTTGAAGCATCAAACATCCCTAATTCCAAGGGTTTCACCAATATTCTACCCTAGGGTTTGTTTACGTGAAAATGAAAAAGAAGAGAGATTTTGACTTACCTCAAATCCTAGGGCTTCTTAATGTGAATGGAGGTCGTGGGTGGCCAGAGTTCCACTAGAGATGGTGATGGAACCACCATTACACCTCTTCTTGGTTATGGAGGAGGGAGAGAACACGAGAAGGTGGAGACAAATAAAGAATATGTGTGTCTGTGTGTGTGGTCTAATGTGTGTTTGTTTTAGTGAGAGTGTGGAGCCCACTTTGCCATTTGCCCCTCTAGGTAAGATAAGATCACTTATGACTCAAGGGCAATCTTTGGAAACTTCTTTAAAATAATCCATATGGACACCAAAACCACACCTCAATAAAACTACCATACCACAGGCGAGTCCACAACACAGATACTCTAAAAATTCCTACTCCTTAACGCATTTTTGTTAAACACAACAATCTTATATCTTATTCACTTTAGTCCCTCCCAAGGTTCCATACACAATAATAATTCCCCCTTCCACCAACCTAATGGCACCAACCACACAACTTACCTTCACTAAGCCCAACTCTCACAAGAATTCTTACTTATTCCTTTTCATGAAATTAATCAACCCTTTCGTTCCTTTCATTTTAGTCCTTCATTTGGTTCTTTCACCCCATCAAGCTTCCTAAACTATTTCAAGGCAATAACCTACACATAACAAACCAAATATAAATATACAAGCAAGCACATGCCTTAATTCCATAAATACTCATCATGCCCATAACCATCTATGCACATACACTAAAACGGAACAAGGATTTCGCACAAGGATTCCTAATGGTTCCATACACAATAATAATTCCCCCTTCCACCAACCTAATGGCACCAACCACACAACTTACCTTCACTAAGCCCAACTCTCACAAGAATTCTTACTTATTCCTTTTCATGAAATTAATCAACCCTTTCGTTCCTTTCATTTTAGTCCTTCATTTGGTTCTTTCACCCCATCAAGCTTCCTAAACTATTTCAAGGCAATAACCTACACATAACAAACCAAATATAAATATACAAGCAAGCACATGCCTTAATTCCATAAATACTCATCATGCCCATAACCATCTATGCACATACACTAAAACGGAACAAGGATTTCGCACAAGGATTCCTAATGGTTCACAATCACCCACTTGCATACTTCAATCCAACCCAATATCCATACTGACACATAAATGAAATGAAAACATCAACTAAACTCAATAAATTAAAGCATCACATAGTTGACAAGGAAAAATTTTTTAATCCAATTCTTCGAAATTTTCCTATACCAAAAGATTATATTAACCAAAGAATTTCAAAATCACAGATATTACATATAGACTAAGATAATAATAGATGTGATGGGAAATTTATTATTGTCAATAATAGTAACTGATCCACTACCATGATAACATGATTTATGAATTTGAAATAATTATTTCATACACTGGTTGAATATACAATTCTTTGTGAAATATGTATGGTTGTGTTCATGTGCCTACGAGGCTTGATTGTGGAAGTAGGTTGGTACTCCCTTTCTATGGCAAGCTATGACTGGTCAAGATTTAGACTCGATAAACTATTGGGGCGACGTTTTCTTCATAGTGGGATGGGAGCCTAGGTGGCTATGTCGAACCTGTGAAGCGCCCCTCTGTTGAGACAAATATGCATGCTTTACAAAGGCAAAGTAGGGTTGGAGGTTCAGCGATTTCTCCCGGGGTGGCTCTGCCTTATGATGAGATTTGTGTTTGTTGTGTGATGTACGAGGTGCTGTTAATCTAGTATGTTTTCTTATTATGTTACTTGGTTGAATTCATGGCCTACGAGTATATTAGTATGATTGATTTTGGCATTTGAGTTTTATTATTGAGTTGCCGTTACATTCAATGAGTTCTTGTAACTGGCACTCTTTTTTCTTCCTTTTCAGATTTGGTTACAGACCAGGAACCCCCACTTGAGGAGTAGTAGGATTTTTGATAAAGAACCTTTCCATTATCAGGTAGGTTCAATATTATCCTGTTTGAGTTAAGGTTTAGGTGCTCTGTTGTTGTTAGGACACTTAGAGATGACTTTTGGGTTATTCGATAAACTTTATAATTAGTTGAATTAATTTTTAAGACATTTAGCATTAAGACGTTTATTTGATCGGTTTGACATTTCAATAATATAGTTGTTTTTAATCGAATTTTTATAAATAAATTTGGGCTGTTATTTGGTGTTCACATGAAGATGAATTGATTGCTTTCTTTTGTAATGAATTTAAAAGTATATGAGTGTTTGATATTTAATTTAAAACATGTTCTATTGTTCTTCTTATTTTGGTTGTATGAACTATTCTTAAACATTATTAGAACTCCTTTTCTTCACTTAATAAAGATGAAGTCTTTACAAACTTATTCCTCTTTTTAAGTTAAAGATAAATGATGTTTTAGTTGTTTTTATTAAATGTGCTCACTCGGTTATTATCCATAAATTAGCATGAACTTGGTATAAGGTTTACTTCTTTTGACACTTACAGTTATTAAAGAAAAGTACTTGCTTAATTGCTTTTGAATATATTAATAATAATGAGAATTAATGAAGGGGTTTTTTGACGTTACTTCATAAGGGAGCTACTGCTTTTATAAACAAAAATGCTATGTAATAGGATTTATTTTTATATAAACAAAAGCAATATTCCTTTTCTTTAGATATTAAACCTTTCCCCCAAGCGAAATATTTCTGAGAAACTATTTTTTTCAAAAAATTAAACGTAATTGAAAATACTTTCCTAAGGGAAATATGATAAATTTAGATAATTATCACTTAACTCAATTGTATTAATTTATTTCTAAACAAAATACTACATATTATAAATAAAATGAAATTTTTAGAGTATTCCTATTATTTATAAATAGTATTAAATTATTACAAATTATTTCACTACTAGTTCATACATTAAAAAATATAAAATAATGATGCATCGTTTAGTTGGCCAATGAAATTTGTTTTTGATATTTGACCTTGTTTGAAAGAGCTTATTTTGAGCTTATCTTACTTATCTTATGACATAAACGCTTATGCACGTGTTTGGAAGAATTTATAGAAATATCTTATGACATTACCCATAAGCTGTTTTCATCTTATTTTCATAAGCTCTCCAGAATAGCTTATAAAAATAAGCTGAAAACAACTTATGTGAAATTTACTCTCATAAACTCTTCAATTTGAAAAATAACTTATATATAAGTGTTTATATGATAAGCATTTATTGTATAAGTACTTAATTAAGCTCTTTACCCAAACATGGCTATTGTCCTTCTTTATAAGCCTAAGGGACCAACACTCACACCTACTATTTTAAATTGTGTAGTTATCTCTTACAAGCTTATCATTGAGTCCATTTTATATCTTCGTGGACTCTCTTACAAACAAATTATGTGATAATAGATAATCTAATTTAACCAAAAATAATAATAGATATGGTCTAATTTCCAATAAAGAGAGTTAATAAAAAAATTTCGATTATACTAGAAAATTTAGATTAAATAAATAAAATTATCATATTTTCTCATTTTTTTATCATTTCATATAATGTAGCTCTACGATAATATTTATTAAAGCATTTATTATTGTTTTTTACAAGAGATGGAAAGATGGCTTGAAAAACAACATATCATGTCACTTATTAATTTTTTCATTATATCGTTTAATGTGGGTTTACGTTTCCCAAACAACATGATATAAGATATGGTGTAATAATTTGTTTATTGAAAAATAATATTAAATGAGTTAATTAAATAATATAAAAAAGACAAGGTAATTTTTTTTATGAATATTTTAAATTTAGGTTTGAAAATTTTGTAGTATACTATTTAGTTATTTATTCTTTCAATCAATATGAGTTTTTTACATTTTTCAATACGTTTTTCATTATTATATGTGCTACCCTATACATTTTGAATATTGGAAGAGTATAATTAATAGTAATGACTACTCCATTAATACTTCTTATCAATGAGTTGCACATTTTGCAAGAAGATATAGCCTCATTGAATATTGAATGTGTCACGACCCGTTACCTGAGCACGTGACAGACATAATGATGAATCTCCCACCACTGTAAGCCTTTCTATAAATTATACCCACGAGTTAAATTATTAGTTATTTTATCTCTATATTATTATCAAAATAACTATTCCTTGACGAAAAAATATCAAATTTCCTTATTTGTAATACACAGAGATGACTTGCATATAATAATAGATCTTTATTATGAAATACATTATTAAACTAAAATACAAGCCAAATATATCAAACTCCTGATCTAGATGTCCTAGACGATTACAGAGTAACATAATCTACAACAAAAGAGGGGCCTATCGACAGCGAGAAGGTCCAAAGTGATCTACTCTTCTAGCAGATATTTTTCACCAATAACCTGATCTGAACAAAAAGATTTCACAAAGAGTGTGAGCTTTAAAACTCAGTGAGCGAATCGGCCTCGCGTTAATAAAATTCAAATACATCACCAGTAATTTAAGTATATCCGAATGCTCAAACTCAACCAATAAACATAATTAGAAATTATATACTAGATGATATAAAGTCATCCAATTCAACTAACCGAATTTTGTACTCATCAATGCAATATATCCCGGAGAGTGCACATAGGGTGGCTCACCAAATTTTTTTATTTCCGCCATGACGCACAACCTCATCCTCTTAGCTAGGGCACCTCACGGATCTATTATCGACCTAGGCTATATCCTTACTAAAAAAATCATTGTCTCCACACTCGTTAGTCAAGACACCCTTTAAACTGAGTTTTTTGCCTTGCTATGAGATGGGGTACTATCCCGCCCAACCACAATCAATAGTATAGTATTTCATATCATAATCAGAAGTACAATGTAATATTCATTCAAATGATAGGTATTGTATATAACTATATTACATGTTTATAAACCACAAATCAAGATAACAATTAATTTGTCTTTGGAAAGATTCGAACTTTATATCACCCTGAAATACTTGTTCATCTTATCCATACTTCTGAATTAATTTAAATTACTTCCATAGATTCTCCACTCTGAATCCAGTCTACCCCTATGAGTCTTGGAAGTGTCCTATGACATACCTTTTATCACCAATGATGCTAAAACCCTATTAAAACGGAGTCATTTCACTCACCTGAATTCCATTCGAGTATCACTTTTCTAAATCGTTACAGACAAGAGCACAAATATAGATTTCAGGTTTCACTACAGAGACTTTCATGAAAGGTTAGAGAAAATAAGTTAGGGTTATTTTTGTATATTTACTATTTATACATACATTACTATTCATATGTACAGTTACTATTCATACCAGGAAAGTTATTTTCTGATGTGGAGGATCAGCTAAAACCACAATCATATAGTATACTTAAGAAAATAACCTATAAAATGTAAAGAAATAAAAAGAGCATGGTATTCTCACTTTGGATCTAAGCTGAGGAGAAAAGTAGCACCGAAGCAAGAGAAATTATCTATTTCTCACTTAGAGAAAATACTAAGCACTCAAAGAAACTTGCCTCTTCTTTATCTCTCCAAGAACACTCAAGAAAACACTCTTAAGACTTGGATGGAAGCAAATGATCCTTCCTCCTATTTATAGGCTCCATCCTCCTCAATGGATGGCTAGGATTATATTTCCCCATCAAGTACTAATGACCAAGATTAATCTTTCCCACTAAATGTTAATGGCTAAGATTGCTTCATACCTAATAATATCCAATGGATAGGATTACTTCATACCTAATAATATCCAATGGCTAAGATTACTTCATACCTAATAATTACCAATGGCTAGGATCACTTCTCCTAAAGTCTTAAGTTTCATTTCACTTTAGTCCTTTCATTTTAGTCTCTAAGGGATTTTCTCACATAAAAAGTCATTTTGTTCCCTAATTTCTTTCTAGTTTCCTTTTATACCCAATTCATATTTAGTACTTGACATTATTATTGTATACGTGTATAGTACCATATACGTCAATAATGTTATGCAAGTAAATGCTATCGTATACTAGAATAGTAACTGTAGTTCGTGAACACACATTTATATTATATTTTTCACGGGTATTACAGGATGAGTCATAGATGGTGAATTTTAACTGTTGATTGATTTCCCAACTTATAATTAAGATAATTAATATAAGATAAAAATAATAAAATTTAGATAATTGTCACTTAACTCAATCGTATTAATTTATTTCTAAACAAAATACGACATACTACAAATAAAATAAAATTTTTAGAGTATTCAAGTTAATTATAAATAGTATAAAATTATTACAAATTATTTCACTATCAGTTCCTACATTAAAAAATATAAAATAATGATGCATTGTTTAGTTGGTCAATGAAATTTGTTTTTAATATCTTAGTTGTACATTTCATAAAATCATAATTACATGTTCATTATACTATTCTCAAATAAATTCATTCATAAACATTTCTCAGAAATTCATTTACACGATACAGTGTAACATACCTAATTACACAACCATTCTAGAATTTCTTAACTATTTACATATTAACTATTTACATAAATAAAAGAATCTACCTAAGATAATAGCGTGCCCTATCTGCCGTCCTTGAAAACTGTGAGGAGGTCAGTCCAAACCACGAGAATCACCTGAAAACCTTACCTATCCTTAAACACAAAACAAGTATACTACAATACTAAAGAAAACGATAAGAAAAATTAAAAAAAAAAGTAATTTTAAGGAAATAATTTCAACATATATTCAAACTAATTCTTGATAGACTACATGAAATATATATTTCATATTTACTCTCTATAATACAAGGATAATACTTATATCATTTAACAATTAGGAATAATTCTCAAGTATAAGAGTATGATCACACATTTCACTAAAACCATGTTCACACATGGGTCGGAAGCTAATTGATTCCTAAGCAACTCATGACCAAAACGCATGGGCCCTTTTATGTGTGCAATAATGTGAGACTGGGGACACCACAGACCAACCATATATACATGCACGTGACACACAATTATATAATTCAAATACATTGGTTTTCCTCGCCTCAGTGACCAATCATGGCACTGAGAACATACCTCCCTTATCCTCCTCTCACCATGCCATGAAGTCACAAGACCTCGACGGTAACCGCGTCAAGGACAATCGAGGTCTCTAGCAACTCACAACCACAGGGCACAAGGATATACCACAACTCGCTCCCCTTTTTGTGCTTGCAGCAACGTGAGACCAAGGACAACGAAGCTAACCGCCAACAGATTATCACATCATATTTAAAAAGGGGCATATAATACACAACACAAGTGCTCATAAGGCATAAAAGACATAGTTGTAACTCATAGCATTGATATTATTCCTTACTTTCAGTCATCATACAATACTGGGATCTCAATAATTAGAAGTAATATTAATTAACATACTTAACATGGCAACAACATTTATGAATTAATCACAAAAATCTTCTTTATTTTCTCACTAAGTACGTAAGTCGTGAAGATTTCACATACTCTCACATTCTTGTAATTACACTTACTTCATTCATATTTTTCACAATAGCCAAAGTATTTCCCTCATACTCACTTGCATAACTTAATGCCAAAGTAACAATACACATAGATTCATTTAACAAAATTATACTAGTTTCAATGCATAACCATCTATGGCAACAAGTAACACCTATAGGGTTTTCATATCACACTTACACATATTTATGATATTCTAATATCCTTGTGGGCATACATCTATTCTATTACACTATATTGAATATAACTCATATTCACCACATAGGGTCATTTACTTTGCTTATGCAATATCCATGATTCCAAATCTTTCTCATACTCATCATGCCAAGCAAATATAGTACTTTGTTTAAGTAAGAATAAATAAAATTTTAACATGCCACACATTAAAAAAATAATCTTCACATAATTACATTGATTAAACTCTAAGAACAGGTCCATAGCAATTAAGACATAAAAAGGTAAGGCTCCCTCAGCTTGCATCAAGCTTCACAATTGAATTCTTATCTCTTTAAAGTGGTTGCGCAAGTTTTAAGATGTCCCAAGGAGTTCCAATTCATGCTCCAACATCTAGGGATCAAGAAAACATGAGAAAAAGGCTAACATACCCCCAATTTACCATGTAATAGGAAGGCGCTAGCCCTTCAACTCTCTATGACTTGGCACCCTGGGCGCCAAGTTGTAGAACTTCGAACATCAATTTGGCTTCAGTGTTTCTAGCCCCAAAACCAACAATTTCTCACTATTTTTCATGATTCCTTCAATGAGGTTCCTATTCTATTGTTGTAGAATCATTGTAGCACTCAAAACCCAAGAAAATTTCATGGTTCTAAGCCTAAATCCTTAATTTTCCACTCAAAACCCTTACTTTGTTCTTATTCCATCATTTCCTTAAAATCTCTTCCTAACTATACCACATTCATGAATTTGTCCTCTCAAATTCATCATTAATCATCCTAGGGGCTTTCAAAACATTAACCAAATTCTAAACTTCAGAAGCAAGCCCAAATCTATCTTATTACGCATAAATCCAAAAAATGCCATGGGGGAAAGAAAGAGAAGGGAAACTCACCTGAATCTCTTTGTTTTTCCTGTGCGGTGGCTCGTTAGAGGTTCATCTTCTCGCTAGTGATGAGCAGCTGGGAGCTTTATGGAGGAAAATAACGTCTATGGGCACTGGCAGAGGGACTTCGTGAGGAAGGATAAGAAGAAAATAAATGGGGAAGGAGATGGGTGGATTTTTAAGTTGTGTGAGTGGGGCCCACATGCTTTCTTTTAACTTGGTCCTTTCTTGGAAACAACTTTTATTTGGAATCTTGTAAGGTAATAAGATAACTTAATTATCACTAGGGCAGCCAAAACACTCTCATAAAATAAAATAACTAACTTCCCATTCTGTTTCGTTGGCAAATATGAATATTCTCATATGTTCACTTTAATCCCTCATCCCTATAAGGAAATTTTCTCTAAAGCATTCTATACATACTCTTTCTCTTACAGTAGTCTTTGGGCATTCACTTTACACTAATCACGTATGTTCTGCTTTTCTTATGAATCTTACTTGGATCAAAGCACATCTTAATCCTCGTTAGACTATAAGATCTCTTAATTTATCTAGTCAGAGCTCACAAATAAGAGAAAATTTTTTATCATCAGGAAAATACATACTTTTAACTACACTATAATACTGGGGTATTACATTTATGTTTTCCAATACGTTTCTCATTATTATGTGTGATACTCCATACATTTTGAGTATTGGAAGAGTTTCATTAATAGTAATGACTACTTCACTAATACTTCTTATC
This sequence comes from Biancaea sappan, assembly GCA_037074585.1. Classification (NCBI taxonomy): domain Eukaryota; kingdom Viridiplantae; phylum Streptophyta; class Magnoliopsida; order Fabales; family Fabaceae; genus Biancaea; species Biancaea sappan. The sequence goes on along the minus strand of CM073496.1, from coordinate 45,281,737 downwards.
AATGAATTGCATATTTTGTAAGAAGATATAGTCTCATTAGATATTGGATGAGTCATAAATTGTCAATTTTAACTGTTGATTGGTTTTCCAACTTATAATTAAGATAATTAATATAAGATAAAAAAATAATAAAATTTAGATAATTATCACTTAACTCAATCATATTAATTTATTTCTGAACAAAATACTACATATTACAAATTAGATTAAATTTTTAGAGTATTCCAATTAGTTAAAAATAGTATTAAATTATTATAAATTATTTCACTATTAGTTTCTAGATTAGAAAACATAAACTAATGATACACTACTTAGTTGGCCAATGAAATTTTTTTTTTAATATTGTCCTTCTTTAGAAGCCCTAGGGACCAAAACTCACGCCTACTATTTTAAATTGTGTAACTATCTTTGTGGACTCTATTTCAAGCTTATCATTAAGTCTATTTTATATCTTCGTGGACTCTTTTACAAACAAATTATGAGATAAAAGATTATCTAATTCAACAAAAAATAAAAATAGATATGGTCTAATTTCTAATAAAGAAAATTAATAAAAAAAATTCAATTATACTAGAAAATTTAGATTGAATAAATATAATTAACATAATTTTTTATTGTTTCATATAATATGACTTTACGATAATATTTATTGAAACATTTATCATTGTTTGTTACAAAAAAAAATGAAAAGTTGGCTTGAAAAATATCATATCATACCATTTATTAATTTCTTCATTATTTTCTTTAATGTGGCTTTACATTTCCCAAAAAAATGATATAAGACGTGGTGTAATAATTTATTTATTGAAAATTAATATTAAATGAGTTAATTAAATGATATGAAATAGGCAAGGTTATTTTTTTTTATGAATACTTGAAATTTAAGTTTAAAAAATTTGTAATATACTATTTATTTATTTATTCTTTCAATCAATATGAGTTTGCATTTTTCAATACATTTCTCATTATTATGTGTGCTGCTCCATGCATTTTGAGCATTGGCAAAGTCTTATTAATAGTAATGACTACTCTAATAATATTTTTATTAATGAGTTACACATTTTGTAAGAAGATATAGTTTCATTGGATATTGGAAGAAACATAGATGGTGAGTCTTAACTGTTGATTGATTTCCCAACTTATTATTAAAATGATTAATATAAGATCGTAAAATAATAAAATTTGGATAATTATCACTTAACTCAATCGTATTAATTTATTTTTGAACAAAATACTACAGATTATAAATAAAATTAAATTTTTAGAGTATTCCTATTAATTGTAAATATTATTACATCAGTTTTTACACTGGAAAATATAAAATTATGATGCATTATTTAGTTGGCTAATGAAATTTATTTTTGATACTGTCCTTCTTTTTAAGCCTAAGGGACCAACGCTCATACTTGCCATTTTAAATTATGTAGTTATTTCTTACAAGCTTATCATTGAGTCCATTTTATATTTTTGTGGACCTTCTTACAAACAAATTATGTGATAATAGATGATCTAATTTAACAAAAAATAATAATGGATATGATTTAATTGTTATATTAGTTTTTAGTATGCTAGAAATATTTTTAGTATTGAAAAGCAGTGATGTTAATAATTTTTAGTGTACTAGAAATTTAATTAGTGCACTAGAACTAAATGAATTTAGTTTATTAAAAAAGGAATAAAGAAAAGAGAAAAGGAGCAAAACACGGAGAAATATATTCTCATTTAGACCTTTGTCCTACACTCAGTCCCCTTAGAAACTCATGGAATTTTCTTCACTATTTCCAGCACAATTACAATGATGAGCTTTTCTCAAGCTCGTCACCAACTCTAAAGTTCTATAAACTTACCTTGTAATATGAAGGTTTCTAAGTTCACCTACGACTCAAAGGTTTTTAACTAATGATTATAAAATCAAACCGAGCCAAAATGACTGGTCCTAGGTAGCACTGGGAATACAGGCCTGGACACCGAAAAATAGGTCTGTTTAAAAACAGGCATGAACAGGCAGGCCCGTTTTGGACCGCGAGGCCTGCAGGCCCAGCCCGCATTACATATACTTTTTTTTTTCTATACTACTCTGATGAGACTGATGATGGGTTGATGGCTAAAAATGCTGATGCCCTACCTAGCCTAGCCACTTCTTCTGCGACTGTGTACTGCCCTTCTTTCCCCCCTTAATCTAGTCACTTAGCCCCTTGCCCCATTCCCAGTTCCTACCTCCACACAGTAGACCCGCAGTCATAGTAGAGAGAGAGAGAGACAAAATAGTTTGATCTTCCTCTTCCAGTCCCTTCCTCATTCAGCCTTTGCCCCTTCCCTTCCTTGAGCACTTGGCCGTCTGGCCAGTCATAGACCAGGTGGCTTCTTGCCTTGGCTTCTCGATTTTCCTTCTTAGCTTGTCCAGCGTCCTCTTGTATTTTGGTTCAGCGGTTCTCGGCTTATCTTCTCTTTTGGCATTCTCTTCCATTCTTCAGCGTTTTCTTCTACGTTCTCAACCAGTCGTAGAGCAGTGACAGTGAGCAGATGGTGTTTCCAGTTTCGACAGGGGTAAAGATGAAAAAATCTTTGATTTCTTCATTTTCTTGTTCTTTGCCTTCCCTTTCAGTTCTCGGTTTTCCCCTTGATTTTTTGTTGTTCTGTGTTGTGGTTATGTGGTATACAGTATACTAGTATTTAACTGAAAGTCTGAAACTATGGATTGAATCAATAAATGGAGTGTCCTTTTCATTTTCCACATCTTTTCTTTAGTATGTTAATATATTATGGAATTGCAAATTTCCTTCCAATTTTTCATACTTTCTTGTTTTGATACAGCTTTTCTTTGGTGTGTTAATATATTACTGAAACTCGTTGGAGAAGGTATATATTAAAATAGGAAACTAAGGTCAATGAATGCCACTGCTTCTTCGGCTTTGAAAATATTGAATTGCAAATCCCCTTTTGTTTGATTTTTCATTCTTTTCATGTTTCGATACACTTTCTTGCTATTTTTTATGTATCCAGTATCCTACCAAACAATATACTATTATATTATTATTATTAAAGTTGGGGTTTCATTCTTGATAATTAATTAATTACAGCCAACTAATTCCTAGCAACAACAAATCATAAGTAACTAAACAATTGTTTGACTTTTTTCCATCTTCTACTTTTTCTAATCTTGTATTCATTGTTGCACTATTGCTAATTGCACACAACTAATCAATACCAAGGCTTCTAAGAGAAATTTTACTTCTACTAAAAATTAACGTGTTAAATTAATTATAATTAAACGTATAAATAGACAAACAAAACAATGTGTTATTTTAACAAGTATGCATTGACAATTTGACATGCTGTATTGTTGTGATATAGTAACTTAGTTTACATCTTTTATATATAAATCAAATTTACTTAAGCATATTTGAAACTTTGTTAGAAGCCTTCAAATAAGTGTTTTGATTAGTTACTAGTTAGCCCTAAAAATTAAGTAAATATATAATTTTTATTTATATGTTGTCAAGTTGAGATAATATTTGAAAATTTATAGTGGTACTGGTAAACAATCGGAGAGCAATGGTCGACGGAAACTAAGAGCTACGGATAGGAATTTAGAGGTTCAGTCTTTCTCCCTCTCATCTTCCCTCCTTTTATTCTCATGTTGTCAAGCTGAGATGTATTGGATTGTTACGAATGTGAATGCTGATGCTATTTTAGGAACTTAGAGAAGTTTTTAACTTGTGAGCATGAAGTATTTGTACTATGTTGTTGTTAAATAGCAATTTTGTTTTGACTAAGGATAAAAATGGGTATAGAGAAGTTTTAAGTTTGGAATTGTGAAGGAATGTGATGTGAGCTATGATTAGAGTTTAGATGTTTTAAGTTTTAAAGTTTAGAGGTTTTAGGTTTTATTCTTCATTTTTTTTAAAACTTTTGTTTTTCTCTGTTTACTCTCTTTAGATTATGGATTCAAATTCTATTCCTCTACCCCAAAGTGAAACTCAAACTCAAAGTGCAAATATTGATTCAGCAACATCTATTCCTCCTCCATCTAGAAAGAGAACTACATCTGATGTGTGGACATGTTTTACAAACTTGGGTGTGGGTGGGGATGGAAAACCTAGAGCAAAATGTAAGGGATGTGGGTGTGAATATATAGCTAGGGCTAGCACTCACGGTACTTCAACTTTGACCCGTCATTTATCTAAGTGTCCAAAGTTAAATAGTTATAGGGATGTCGGTAGCCTACTTGTTGATCAAGCTAGAAGACTTAGAAGTATAAAAATTTCTCAAGTAGTTATTTGTGAGAAAATAGCTACACTAATTGCAAAACACGATCTTCCTTATTCATTTGTTGAGTATAATTCCTTTATTGATTTGTTGAGTTATTGTCATTCAGATGCCAAATCAGTTTCTAGAAAGACATGTGCTTTTGATATAGGAAAATTGTATAAGTCTAAGAAGGCAATGTTGAAGGAAAAGTTGACCAGAATTCCTAGTAGGATTTGTCTTAAATATGATGTATAGACTTCTTGCACAACTAAAGGGTATATTTGCTTGACTGCTCATTATGTTGATGAGAATTGGGCATTGAAGAGTATAATTCTTGATTTTTCTGATATGCCTCCTCTACATTCAGGGCATGAATTGTCTAGGAAAGTGATGGAACTTATAAAAGATTGGGGGATTGAAAAAAAGATTTTTTCCATCGCTTTGGACAATGCATCAAGTAATAATGGTATGCAAGAATTGTTGAGGGAGCAACTGTGTTTGCAAAATTGTTTGCTATGCAATGGTGAATTTTTTCATGTGAGATGTTGTGCCCATATTCTTAATTTGATTGTCCAAGAAGGCTTAAAAGTTTGTAATGATGCTTTGCACAAAATAAGAGAGAGTATAAAATATGTCAAGGGGTCTGAGGGACGAAAGAAAAAATTTGATGAATGTGTGCAAGGAATTGGCGTTGAAGAGAGTATTTCTTTGCGCTTAGATGTAGTAACTAGGTGAAATTCAACTTGCTTGATGCTTGAAAGTGCAATAAGGTAAAAGCGCGTGTTTAGTATTTTTCAATTAGAGGATGAATGTTATAAGCATTGTCCAACAACTAAAGAATGGGATAGAGGAGAAAGGCTACGTGTCTTTTTGTTTTTTGAGATCACTAAACTGATGTTAGGTTCTTCGTATCTAACATCTAATTTATACTTCTTGCAAGTATGGGAAATAGAGAAAATGTTGCTTGAAAACTCACATAATGCAGATGAGGTCATAAGAAGCATGTCAATATGTAACATCCCAAATTATTATGGAATAAATATTTAATATTTTTTTTGAGACTCTAGAAATCTCTTGAATGTCCTTGATGAATCTAGATTGTTCTAGAGTAATCTTGTATGTTCTACAGATATCTTGTATATTCTTGAATTTTCTAGATAAGTGTAGAATATTGTAGAATAGTATAGATAATTCTAGAGAATTCTAGGTTAGTCTAGGTTTATCTTGAGTTATCTTGAGTTTTCTAAACATTTCTAGTATAGATAATTCTAGAGAATTCTAGGTTAGTCTAGGTTTATCTTGAGTTATCTTGAGTTTTCTAAACATTTCTAGTATAGATAATTCTAGAGAATTCTAGGTTAGTCTAGGTTTATCTTGAGTTATCTTGAGTTTTCTAAACATTTCTAGGCTTTAGAGAGATATTTGAATATTCAAAAGGAATTTTCCACTTGCCTCCCATTCTTAGCTATAAATAGCAACATCTTCCTCCCCTTTCCTTGCACCATTCACAGCCGAGAGAGAGTGAGAAAAAGAGAATCCAGCAGCTTGGACAGAAGCAGAAAAAAAAAATTCCTGTTTTTTTTTTCAACCATAAAATAGAGGTTTTTGGAAAAAGCAAATAGCAACGTTAAACTCGATTTTCCTGAGCTACTTTGGGGAGATTCTTCTATTACTAACCCACACAAGTGTTAAGGGAGAAGTGGCAGTGAATAGGAAGCAAAAATCAGAACCAAAACCAGTGCAAACTACTCCACGGTCAACAGTCAAAAATCGTGAATCAAATTTCAAGACAGATTGAATAGCTATTTGAGCTAAAAAGTCAGACTACAAAGTACAGGTAGTGTAGCGTAGCGTAGCAATTTATAAAAGCTTGTTTTACTACTTGAATATTTTATGTCCATGAAGTTTTATCTAAAGTGAAATATGTTTTTCATGATGAAATTAGCATGATATTAGCTTGGAAGTTTTCTTCCATGTTCAGCTTGGGAGTTCTGCTTCCATGTCAGCTTGGAAATTCTATTTCCATGTCAGCTTGAAAATTATATTTCCATGTTTTAGCTTGGAATTTTTCTAGCTTGAGTTAAAGGACTGCAGTAGCCTTTTTCTCATGTTTAGCTTGGAAAAATAGTTCTGCAGACTATCTTTTCCATGACGTTGAGTGTGCCACCAACTATTCTTGATTCCATGATTTATTCATATATCAGCTTGCTAACTTTTCATCAACCTATTACACTGAACTGAGAATTTATATTACATGGACTAATTTTTATGATATAAGTACTTTTATGACTGAAATGGTATATTTATAAATGTTTATAAAATTATGCTAGCTACTGAGATACCCTTATCTCACCTTTTTGTGCTTTTCCAACTGACCATTTCAGGGGCTGACTATAAGGGAAAATGTGTAAAGATTGATTGAACACTTTTAGAGCACTCAAATTTATTAAGTATTAGAATTATAGATTATTTTTTTAATTTTAGATATCAAATTACTATGTACGACAGATTTTTAATTTATTTCAAACGAATGTAAAATTATCTTATGTTTAGAATTTCAATTATTATGTTTAACCAATTATGATTTGTACTGAGAACAATTGTAGAATGTTCTTTTTGAAGATATGAGTATTAAGCATTAGAATTTGAAAAACAAATAAATTTTTTTTTTCAGATTTTAGTATAGTAAAATAAGGACGTTACACAATAAGGATGAAGATGAAACTTAATAAATAATGGAGTGAGTATAGTATAGTGCTTGTACTTGGAGCAATTCTTGACCCACGTATCAAGTTTACATTATTGGAGGGTTGTTACATGAAAATTGATCCTATTACTGCTGATTCAAGAGTAGCACATGTAAAACGTAAATTGTTTGCACTTTTTGATGTATATTCAAGTACAAGCTCCTCAATCAATCAACCATCTTCTTCCTCAAGTCAAATTCCATCTTTATCAAGACATAATGAAGGGGATGACGGAGATGGATTATTGTCATCTTTAATAGTATGTTAATATATTATATTTCTTCTTTTTTGGCTTATTGTGTTATTTTATTTATACATGTTTTAATATTTTATAGAATTGTGGATTTTTTTTCCCTTTTTGTAAAGGCTTTGCAGGATATAGATTCCCAAATTGTGGGTTTAATGGGGAAATCTCAATTAGATATTTATTTGGAGGAACTAAAGCTTGATTTTCATCACTTTTCAAAGTTAGATGTTCTATAATTTGGAAGGACCAGAGTGTTATTCCAGAGTTATCAAAGATGACAGTTGATATATTGAGCATACCGATAACTACAGTGGCTTCAGAGTCACAATTTAGTATTGGTTCACTTGTCCTCAACAAATATCATAGTTGTCTCCTTCCAAAAAATGTGCAAGCATTAATTTGTGTACGTAATTGGATGCAAGGATTTATTTCTGAAGGTATTGTTTAAATAGTGTGAATTGTACAATTTATAATTTAACTTTTATAATATATTTTGGTTTATTAAGATTCTTGGCTAAATTGTTTTTCTTTATTTCAATGAAGATGATGTTAGTAATGTTACTAATGTCACTAACAAAAACAAATGTGCCTCCAACTTCAACGGTTGAATCAAATTCAAATCTCATATCAATAGATGAAGATGTTGATGAGGATGAAGAAGAATGATGATGAATTAAGGTATTTTTTTCCTTTTTTAGTATCTTTTTTATTTTTTTAAGAATTTAACATGTAATATTATAATTACTAATTATTGTAATCTAAAATTAATGTTTAGGTGACTCTTGGTGGGTGGCAAACTAAGGAAAGGATGGTGGCACTTGGAGCTATGGAGTTTCCTTGTTTAAACTTTGAATGTTAATTTGTATTTGTATTGTTGTAATTGTTTAGTCTCTTGATATTAATCTTTTGTTTACCAAGACTCTTTAGTCTTGATGAATTATTTTTTGTGGTTTAGTCACTTGATGATGGATTACTTTCTTAATGGATTAGTATTTCACTATTATGTTTGCCAAAACATAACAATATAACATGTTTATGTTTTTTGTTTTTGTAAGTTAAATATCAAGTGTCATTTTTATGGAAACTTTCTAGTTTCTATATATAATATGGTATATTGGATGAATGGTATGTTTACATTGGTGCATTTGTCTTTGAAATGCCATCAAGATTGTCATGCTATCATTTATGGATTTACAAACAACATATAAAAATGGCATTCAATGATTCACAGCAGTATTGTATTCTTTGCCACATTGATTGATAATTATCCATTAATAGAATCAAATGTTTTTTTGGTCACTGGAATCTTGGCTGTGAAAAAAGTGGTGCAAATGTGCAATGCAAAACATTGAAGCTTAACTCCTCCATTTCCTTGCCTGATGCTAAAATTGTAAAAGGGGACTCTAGTTTGACTTCATATTTTCCCCTAGTTTCCATATTTGGAAGTGTATGGTTCTAACAAATAACAATGATTAAACTTTTAGATGGGATGAACATTGGTCCTATCTCCGTACTTATTTTTTTTACTTTACTTTTATTTATGGCTCTGAACTGGACTAGTAATCCTTTAACATCAATGCATCATAGTGTATCATTGTAACTAGACAATGTCCAAAAGAACATGGAAAAGAGATTATTGTTATTATAGTTTGGGTGATTGAAAGAAAAAAACAAGCAACAGAGAAAGGATCAGTATTGGATTATGAAGGAATTTTTATGCCAATGCCACATAAATTTGGGCAACAAAAAGAAAATATCCTTGTAGGAGTTTGCTTTACAGAGAAAACAAACGCATTTTGAGTATTTTTGAATTATGAATTTTTGATCTTGTAAATTTTTTTAAAAAAAAATAGTCTAGCCAGCGGGCTGGCCCATAAGCCTGCGGGCCATATACGGGCGGGCCTGGGCTTCTTAGTCTAGGCCTGTTTGAAAACTAATTGGCCCGTGACCGACCCGTATTCCCAGTGCTAGTCCTAGGCCCAGTCTGATTTAGCTATTACTCTTGTAATCTTTAGAATTGATATGAAACTAGTTGAATCGATAAAACCGACGAAACTAGCTGGTTTCACCAATTGAAAAAAAAAACATACACACAAACAAAGAGAGGAAAGAGAGAGAGGGATCGTCGATCAAAATCACTTTTTGACTCTCTCCATCTCTGTTCTGTTGAGTTACTAACTTGACAGTGTGGCAGAGACGGTGAGAGAAAGATGACAACAGATGGAAATAGAGCTTTGGAGGAGGGAAGTGATCATGGATGAGAGACTGAGAGGAGTCTCTAAACAGAGAGAGAGAGAATACAAAGCTCCAGGCTCTAAAGGAAAAAATGAGAGTAAAAGATGTTGGCGCACTGTAGAAGGAAAAAAAGAGGTAGGGGGTCTCATGCTTCTAAATTCTAAAGCCTATGCATGAATTTATCAACGCATTGGAAATGAAACAAAAAAAAAGGTGGAAAGGTGCCTCATAGAGAGTTAAAAGGAGAGAAAAGCATATTCAATTAGTCATAATGTATAGTTTTATATATGTAAAGTGAATTTTTATTTAAAAATTAATTTTTTAATTTTTTAATATATATATATATTAATGTTTAATTATTAAAGGTTCGACCACAGTCAAACTATTGAACCATAGACTAGTACTTTCACTGGTTCAATGACTGGTCCGGTTTTTAAAACAATAGTTTAACCAAACTCACAAACACAAAGGGTTTTGTAACAAGTTAGTATTTTCTTTATCTTGACTAGGTAATTAAACAATCCTAAATAAGAAAGCATAAAAAAACTTTATATAATCATCTAATATAAAAAAATGACAATCAAATATTTTTAAAAATATTTGAAATTTTAATTTTTCAATTTATTGATTTAATTATCATAAAAAATATACTATAAATATATAAAACATAATTAATCATATTTTTTTACATATTTTAATTCAACTAGTTTAACAACGATTTAAGACCATTAAATCGATGTTTAAATCCAATTCAATTTCAACCAAAGTAATCCAATTTCATATCATCAAAACCAATGAAGTGATTATGACATCTACTTAATATCTTCTTATATCTCAAGTGTTTTCTTCCATGCCATCCATCCTTTCACTTTTCTTCAATTTTTCTTCACTCTCATCATTTAACATTCTCAACCCACCTTGTATATTTTCATCATTCATCACATTCATATCACCCACTCCTCTCCTCTCTACGTCTAATTTATCTCACTCACACACTCAACTTTCTTCTCTTTACTCTTATTTTTTTGAAAAGATGGCAGACTTCTTATTTAGTAATGCATATTTTCTTGAGAATGTTATGGTTGATATATTGTCTCAACTTCTTATTGATTTTTGCCAAAATTTTATGCCAATCTCTAAAAACTGGCATGACAGTTTAAACAACACCTTTTTCAAGGAAGCTCTTTGTCAAAAACCAAAAATAATGCACTCATTTTTTCCGTTACTAAACTTTTTGAGCCATGTAACTCGGAGATCTAGATTTGATATTATTGACATGAAAATTCAATTTTTGCAAACACTCCTAGTTCCAAATGTTTGGTTGAGCTCACATCACAATGTTCGGGTGCTTTGTACAATAAATGACCAAATATTAATCCAAGCCAATTACGTGTGCAGATACCATCAACTCATGGTTATCACCTAATGACTCGGTAGTGCTAACAAATTATTAGCCCTTTTATAAGTTATTTAATAATATTTTTTTATCAGACTTGTAGTTTTTCAGCCATGTCATAGTTTTATTGACAAATATCTATTTTGTCAGGTATTGTGAAATAATGTCTTGCATGTGATCTAAAAATTTTGAAACTTTACAGATTTGTCCCTGAATTGAACTAGATACAATCAACTTAATATTTAACTAGGCACGACACTTTTTAAAATTTGAAACTTTTCACATTAGATTAATAACATGCCAGGAGCTCCCCATAAAACATTCATGATTTTAAGACTTCATTTGACCACCCAAAAAAAAAAAAAGAATCGTATAAGAACTATCTTGATTTTGTCAAAATCTCACCCAGGGGTTTTACCATGCATGAAATTAGAGAAATTCAGGTATTTTCATAAAACTTACCTTAATTCTAGAGTTTTTTGGTGGAGAAGGCAGTTTCAGAAGGAGAGAACTCGCCAAAGATCCAAGGAAGAGCATTGTCTTAAGAGATTAAAGGGTGAAGGGAAGAGAAGAGGAAAGCGAGGCATGAAATGAGATACTGATGTATGTGGCGTGAAAGGAATTAGTAGTGTCACACCCCGAAATCTGGGCATGTGAATTTACATACATTTTAGGGTATATCTCAATGGTAGCTCATAAATTTCTAAACAATCCTAATATCCACAACTAGACAAATAATAATTCTAAAGAAAATAAATTTACATAGTGTCTTCCCTTAATATTGGGAAATTTGCTCAATAAATAACAAAGCAAATTACAGCTAACTTACATTAAATTTCCTAACTACAGCAAGACCTAGGTGGCCTATAGGATTACAGAGAGTTTCTATTTACATATAGCACAAAAATTGGCTCATTATGAACCCTCCAAACAAAAATGGAGTATGTCTCCAAAGCTGCTAAACTCTTAACGGTTCTTTTCCTCTTCAGCTGTTATATTTAGAAAAGAAAGATAACCACGAAGGATGTGAGTTCATAAAACTTTGTGAGTAGATAACTGTGCAAGTAAAATAAGGCATAAGTACAAATACCATAATCACAACCATAAGTTACATAAATAAATATCTCTAGCATGTACAGGCACGTACAGATACACAAATACTAGCATACCTTATTATGCAACCATAACATGCTATCCTCTCGTGAGCCTACATTCTTGGAAAATCCTCATTGAATCACATAAAATATTCTAACATAGCTCCAAGCATGTACAAGCATAGATAATTCACACACACAGCATATGATTATGTAACAAAGACATGCCTTTCTACTCATGTGTTTACATTCTCACATATGCCATATTGAGTCTAAATCTCAGTACTCACCCTTCACAGAGAATTTATGCTCAACCAGTATCCTCTAGAGGTCTACGTTCCTCTAGGATTGATTCTTGACTTTCGTCAGTATAGATGACACCCTTTATGGGTTCTTCTAGAGGTCTATGTACCTCTAGGTTAGCATCAACGGTTATATTAAAATCTCCACCTCCAATCACCTTTCTTCGAAGTTTTGCAAACTAAGAACCAAAATAAAATTATAGTACTACTCTAGAAAATCACTTTTCATCCCAACAAAATAGCCACCAAGCCAACATAATATTCCTAGGGTTTATGGAGGAAGGAATCAAGGAAGAACATGGATGATCTACTTACTTTCTTCTTTCCTCAAGTAAGAGCAACAATTCTTGGTCCTCCAAATATGGTGCCAACCAAGAAAAAGTGGCTTGAAAGTGAAGATGGAAGAATGTGTGTATGCACTGTGAGTGAGAACGATGGAGCCATTTGAGCCAAATGTGTGTGTCCATTGTGTGAGGGGGGGAGGGGGAGGAGAGAATGAGGGCAAGGTCTGAATTTTAAAATAAAAAGAAATGTGCCCAAATAGACTACAATGCCCCCACCTTCTAAAGCTTATTGCAATATGCCACACACACGTGTCTCATACCCTATTTCCTATACTAAGACAATTTTTCACACTATAAAGGTTCTAAGCATCTCACTTGCACACATTTGTATTTCACCCCATAAATATTTATGAAACTCCTAAAAATCACATTTCTTTCAATTTAGTTCTTGAAAGGTTCCAATTATTTTTCCTTCCCACGGGATGTTTAGTATAAATATCTCATTAAACTCCACAACGCAATTATGCACATAATAAATAATATATTTTCCTCTTTAGATTAATTAGCTCCCATGAACATTACAATTGCACACTCCACCTTTAGACGGCATATAGAGCCCATGCACTTGTTCGTACAACTAAAATTTTCAAGAAATGTATTGGTACCCTTTAGTAGGAAATCTTAGACGGCATACAATTGCACACTCCACCTTTTGATGATGCAGTTAAAAAAGTAGGACTGGAAACCAAAGGGCATAACGTTATCCAAGTTGCTTCTCTTACTCACCACATTTCTTCGTCTATTTGATTCTTGTATAAATTAATACTTATATAAAGGAACAAAAAGTCCCAGATATATCAGCAGCAATACAACATATAATGAAAAAATTTATAATGGTAAATACTCGTGTTATTGGCTTATTTTTATGTTGTAAAACGTGGTTGGTTCAAACCTTAGATTGTTGGAGATTAGACATACTTGCTATTATTTATTTTAGTTCAAATATATTAAAAAAAGATTTATTGCTTTAAACATGGGTTATTAGAACAGGCAAGTTCTCCATTTCTAATTTATACAAGAGTTGCTTAAAATGCTTTATCCTACTTCAAGTTCTCTCTTCTGGGAAAGTAGGCATCAAAACTAGCAATCTAACATATAAAAATCAAACACATATATTGGATAACTAGTAAGTAAACATAAACAAGAACTAGATTCAAGTCATAATAAAGAGAAATCTGAGAAAGATAGACAACTTTTCTCGGTTCTTTCTCAGATTTCTTTGAATCACTGTGAACTGATAGAGACTCTAAATCTCTATGATCTTGCTTACTACTTAAGAGCCACGACTAGTCACGGCTTCACTTGGGAAGGGGACAATTCTTATTCCGTTGCCGAATTTCAATTCTCACTCACCTTCTCTCTCTCGCTTAGGGTTCACTGGCTTTAAGTCCTCTCCTTCCATTATTTGCAATCTCTCTGTTCTCGTCTTTCACTTTCTTCCTCCTTTTCATGAGGTTGGGTCCTTGGGGTTTGATTGATCCCTGAGAGCCTTGAGTCTGAGCACAGCGTGGGTGCTTTAAAGTCCCCGCTAATTCGCCTCTCTTTTCTCCACCGATGTCCTCCTCTTTAGGGTTCTTTTTTTTTCCTCTCCCTTCCATCGAGTGTCTCACCTAGGTGCGTGTGTATGCTTGCTTTTTTTTTTTTGTGTGTGTTAGAGATGAAGAAGAGGAATGGTTTTGGACAGGGCTGAAAGGAATGACGGGAGACTAAAAGAAGCATGGAGATAGACCAAAAAATTTAGGTTAACACAGATTCTTTATATTTTATAATAATTGTTACAAATCTCAAATGTCCAAGTGATCAAATGGTAAATGCGTCCTTCTTTAAATTAAAGGATGAGGGTCAAAATCCTATACATGTTGTTTTATTTACTTTAAAAAAATCCACTTTAGACATTTGGTTCTACTTTCAGTGGTGACATCAAATTTCGCCACTAAAAGTGGATATCTTTTTTTAAAAAACTATTTATTATTTTTAAAAAATTTATCCACTTTCAATGGTGACACTTGATGTTGCCACTAAATTTAAAAAAAATTATTATTTAAAAAAAATCCACTTTCAGTGACGATGTTTGATGTCATCACCAAAAGTCTTTAGTGTAATAAAATATTTTTTATCAACAAAATGCAATATTTAAAATTTTTTTATAATAAGTTTAAAAATTAAAAATTTACTAAATTTCACTATAATAAAAAAAATAAATTTTACAATTTAAAACATTTTAATTTTAATCATTTACTTTAAAATAATTATTCTTTCCTATTGTAATTGATTGATTTTCAAAACATATTTAAATTACGCCATTAATTAAAAGCTAGTGATCAAATGGTAGATATACATTAACTTAAACCAATAGATGAATATTTAAGTGTTAGATATTGAATTTCGCTAATAAAATGTCATCATTTTATTATTTTTTAAAAAAAAATCTACTTTCAGTGGTGACTTTACTTTCAATGACAAAGTTTAGAGTCGCTAATAGAAATAGACATGCAGTGACAAAATTTTTTGTCGCCACCGAAGTAGTTGTCACCAAAAGTCCTTTTTTTTTGAAGTGACACAGATGTTAATGTTAAAAGTGGAGGAGTTGTGAAGTTGGTTTGTGAAGATTGCAGTGTTGAAAAATGTTGATTACCACTTTAATTTTTAAGTTGTTGCTCCCTAAGGTAGGTTAGGTGAGTTTTTCTCTCTCCTTTCCCTCCTTCTCTCTTCTTTCTTCTTTCTCTCCCACTTGCCTATTTCAGATATAGAAAAGTAACATTGAGAAGTAGTTGAAGACATAAGATCTCTGATTACCAAGATTTTTCCAAACAAGAAAGGAAGCGAAGAGATATAATCCACAAAGTCACGAAATATGGACCATTAATGGATATCAAATATGCTGGCAAGTGGATTGCAAGAGGAAGAGAAGGTTACCTTGAACGGAAGTTGCAGATTAGAGATGTCGTCGGCATGGTCCTTTCAAAAGAGTGGAGACAAAGAGAAGAAAGGTGACTAATACTGTGAAATCTTAGATCTGAGAGAAAGGGTGTATGTTTCTGTGTTTGCATGTATGTTTCTTCTGAAGGAAACCCTCTACACTGATAGAATCCTTATCCTAGAAAATCCTTAAAAAAACATATATGTACATTGGGTTAACGGGTTGGGTTGGGAATTTCTCAACCCATCAACTGACCCATCAAAGATCGAGTTGAGAATTTTGTACTCAATCTAACTCGTCAACCCAAACCAACCCAACCTAAATATGCGATTTGGGTTGGGGTTGGGCAAGTCAATCCAAACTTGTGCTTAGGCCTATATGACATGAAAGATGTCACGACCCCTATACCGGGTTCATGACCGGCACGGACAGTGTTGATCACATTGCCGCAAGCCTATTATTCTAAAAATCAAAACCCTTTTTAACTTAGCAATACTTTTCATAAATTACGAGTACATAATCATTATACTGTTCTAAAAAACAACCAATTCATAAACATTTCACAACAACTTATTTACACAATGTAAGGTGGCCTACCTAATTACAGAGCCTTTAGGAACTACCTAAAAAAATAGTATCATACCCTGAACAAAGGGGAGATCTTCGAGCACACGCACCTCTGAA
Source organism: Biancaea sappan (assembly GCA_037074585.1). Classification (NCBI taxonomy): domain Eukaryota; kingdom Viridiplantae; phylum Streptophyta; class Magnoliopsida; order Fabales; family Fabaceae; genus Biancaea; species Biancaea sappan. The sequence goes on along the minus strand of CM073496.1, from coordinate 45,265,517 downwards.
TAGTGAAAACTACAAAACCTGAAACTGTAAGGAGGTGAGTCCAAACCATGAGACTCACCATAAAATCTACCTACCTATAAATACACAACAGGTATACTGCAATATTAAAGAAAAACGATGAACGTGAAAATATAATTTCAAGTAATTAAGCTCAACATATATTCAAATTGACCCTTACCAAGCTTCATGTATAAATTCCTTACCTATTTTATCTATCTATGCCATTTAACTTATCCATGTCCCGCCATTAAAATCAGGAATAGTTCTCATACATAAAAATACAATCACACAATTCATTAACACCATATTCACAAATGGGGTGGTAGCCAATCGACTCTTCAGCAACTCAATAACCACAACACACTGATCATGTGCTTGCGGCAACGTGAGACCAAGGATGTCGAAGCCCAACCATATCACAATCACACAGATGTCAGAAGCCAATCGATTCCTCAGCAACTCAACAACCACAATGCACTGGCCCTGTGCATGCAGCAATGTGAGATCGAGGATATCGAAGCCCAACCGTGACACATAACACATCATACAACATAAGCTTTCACATAACCTAATAGACATAGACATCATTCTCAATATCATTGTACCTAGAACTCAGTCATAATAAATATACTTTATACACCTATATTTCATTTCCACATATTTGATTACTTATGGGACTCAGTCGAATGCATCATTCAATAGAAGTTTGTTTTCATAACCAATTATCATAGAAATCAGTTACCTAGACTAGATTACATAATTTATTCTAACGATATGTTACCTTTATCTTAGCATTAGCATTGAAAAACTATACATATAATACGCCTAAGATGGCACAAAAATCAGATTCGCAATTTTGCAACCTATTATTGTCATAATTATTTACATTTATACCCACATACACAAGAATGGACATACCATTAATGAATCAACATTTATTAGTGATATTATACACTTGACTCTTTTCTTTAATCGTAAACTTACGATCACTTTTATATAAGTACATGATAGTATACAGACATCAAAATAATATTCTTATTTCACCTCCGATGTATGCTATTACACATTATCGTTCACAATTAGATGCCAATCGTATACTTATTCTTAATTACTCATTCTACCTTAATGCCACTTGCTCTAAGTTTAACATTAGCCTGGAAATTAGCATACTTATACTAATATATAATTATGTGTATACGAGCTTATTCCACAACATATTATTCGACAAATGAGCACAATTCACCACAAGGCTTAGTCTCAAAATATATCTTTGGCAACAAGGACAAAAATGATGACACTAAATTGTCTTCATCCAAGGCAATTGGGAAATTTCACACTTCATGGTTGACAAAAATGCACACAAGGATGCTATCTCCATTTCTAAACATTTGAGGAATTCATGCACATCAATATATGAACAATTCATTTCATGATTCCATTTAATTAAACTCCAGGAGAAAAAAATAAATTCTAGGAAGTAAGAAAAAAAACATACAAGGTAGGGTAGATCCCTCACCTTTGCCCATGCTTCCTAGTTGAATGCATTTCTTTAGAAGTGACTTTGTAAGCTCCAAAGAGTCCAAAGAAGACCCTAAGACATCATGCAAGACTATGAACCAAGGATGCAAGAGAAAAAGGGTCAAAACCTATTTTTATCACATGACAGGAAGGTGGCGCCTCTGGCGCCAACCTTCTCACTCTCAGTGACATTGGCGCCCTGAGCACCAAGTCACAAACTTTTGAGCACAGTAGCGGCCTCACGTGATTTCAACTAAAAATCAATTTCTCATCAAATTTCATGATTCTTTCAATGGGATTCCTACACTAATGTTCTAGGACTATTATAACATTAAAACCCCAAGAGAATTTCATGGTTCAAAGTACAAATCTTCAATTTCCTACTCAACCATTACTTTGTTCTTAAACCAACATTCCCTTGAAATCTCTTCATATCTATACCACATTCATGAATTTATGATTTCTAATTCATCATGAATCATCTTAGGGGCTTTCAAAACATTAACCAAGCTTAAATCTTCAAAAACAAATCCAAATCATCATCATTTACCAAAAAAAAATCTCTAAGATTTCCTAGGGTTCAATATTCTTGCAAGAAAAAAGAAGAGAAGGAAGGAGAGAAGGATGGGAAGATGATTCCACTTACCTCTTCCACCCTTCAAGCTTGATCTCCATCCACTGGTTGGACCATTCACGAAGAAAAGAGAAGAGAAGAGAGGAGAGGTTGCTGGACCTCAGACAAAGAGAGAGGTGTAAAAAGAAAAAAAATGAAAGAATGAGGGAATGAGGTGTGATTTAATTAGCGAGGGTGGAGTCCACAATACAAATTTTTAGTTTGGTCCTACATGAGAAATAAATTTATAATTTGAACCCCCTAGGATACTAAGAAAACTTTTAGCTCACAATTTGGGCACCCTACCCACACTTCCTCAAACACATATCATCACCTCTAATTCTTGTTAAAATCCTAAAATTTTGTATTTATTCACTTTAGTCCCTCTCGGTCTCAACGATTTGTTTTAGCCTCAAAACTTTTAACCTTAAAGCTCTTAATCCACAAAAATTTTTCATCCTCATAATTATATCCTATTTAAATTACATAGTAATACCTGAGGTATTACAAAAGGCTTGGTTGTGGGGGCCATGTTAGGTAGCCAGATGACATGGAAGAATTATGTGGTGTTGTATAGGGATATGATAAGAAGGATTATGATAGTTCTATTAGAGCTCTGTTTGGCAAAATTAGTTATAAGCTAGTGGATAGCTTATAAGCTAACTGATAGCTTATAAGTTAATTTTTACCTTATATTTTATAGCTTATAAACTAGCTTATTTGAATAAGAAGTGTTCGGTAAAAGTAACTGTTGAAGTAGCTGAAAAGTGTAAAATAACATAAAAGGGCATATATTTTTTAATTCTAAAATAATATAAATAAATATATCATTTTTTAATTAAATTAATTTAAATTATTATAAATATAAAATTCATTAAAAATACATATTTTATATATGAATAATATATTTTCACATATATAATATATTTATATATATATTATTATATATTATTATATTTTATTATATATAATAAAACATATTTACATATTTTATTATTTTTATATATATTATACATATTTATAATATATTTATATATGTTTATCATATATATATATAATATTATATATGTATAATATATTATATATAAATATAAATATAATAAAAGATGAGTAAATAAGATATAATAAAGTAATGAGCATAATGGGTATTTTGAAAAAATAATAAAGGCAAAATAGGAAAAAAAATTTTAAGCTATAAGCTACTCAAAGTAGCTTATTAGAATAAGCTATAAATTACTAAAATAAACTCGTTTACCGAACACTTTTAACGAGTTTATAAGCTAGTTAAATAAACTATGAGCTAGCTTATAAGCTATAAGCTCTTTTGCCAAACACAGCCTAGATGTTCTTTTCACATGTTGAAAAAGATCATTAAAACTTTTGAATTCGTATGATTTCTTTTTTATTGGGATATTTATAATTTATTTAATTTTTTTATTAATGGTGTTTATGTTTTATATCATAATTCTTCATAGAAGATATTGAAATTTTACGGAAATTATCTTTTTATTGAATTTTTAAACACATTCTTGCCCTTTTGGTCAAAGCATTTTCCTTTTTATTGCCAATTTTCAGACAATGTTCCTTATGAGATATTCAATTTTGATCCTTTATGATTATGGTTCATGAGTGTGTTCATTAACCATTGCAAATTTCTAGACGTTGTAGGCATATGAGCCTCTTATAAAATTTAGGCAAAAGTATGTCATGTCTCCAATATTTACCCTGATTTTCATCTATGCTCCTAAGATTTTTTTTTTTATCAAATGTCTCATATGTTCAATTTTTTTTTAATATGATTTTTTTTAACACTGTAAAAAAACTAACGGAATTTCAGGTCATCTAACATATCCAATTATATGATAACATGTGGCATGCACTTTTTTAGAGGAAAAATCAGCAAAGTGTATATGCAATGATTCAAACCCCAACCCTTTATGAAAGAAGAAGACACATTCAACTATTGAGCCACTCATGTATATTTAACATATACATGCACAATTTAATATATATATATATATATATATATATAGAGAGAGAGAGAGAGAGAGAGAGAGAGAGAGAGAGAGAGAAAGAGAGAGAGAGAGAGAGGAACATTTAGTATTGTATTCAAAATTCAAAACAAAATACATCAATTATTACATGTTTTAGAACAATAACAAATCTTATATATTTAGAATATGCTATTATTTTACATAACTTATTTTAAATTATATAAAAAATTAAAAAATTTAATAAAAATCTTATAATATAAATTTAATTATTATTTATATTTAATAAAAATTCACTTTATATTAAAAAATAATTATATCAATATGCTATGCATATTAAAATTATTTTATAATGTAAGATTTGATATTATAATTTTTGATAATAATTAAGTTTTATAATATTTAACATAGAAAATTTTTTAAATTTTGTATATAATAAAATTTAATTATTATTTATACTTAATAAAAATCCACTTTATATTAAAAATAATTGTATCAATATGCTATGCATATTAAAATTATTTTATAATATTTTGATATTAATATGCATATTATATTGTTATAATTATTTTTTAAAATAAAGTGAATTTTTATTAAGTGAATTTCTAAATGTTTCTATACATATTAAGTTGTGCATATATATATATATATATATATGTTAAATATACATGAGTGGCTCAATGGTTAGATGTGTCCCCTTCTTCCATAAGGGGATAGGGTTCAAATCTTTACATATACACTTTGTTGATTTTTTCTCTTAAAAAAGTGCATGCCACGTGAGCAGCCAAGTCAACAAGTGACGTAAAATTTTGTTAGTTTTTTTTTACGGTGTTAAAAAATGGCATATTTAAAAAAATTAAAATATATGATATATATTTGACAAAAAAAAAGATATTAGGGACATAAATAAAAATTGGGGCAAACGATGGGGGCACGACATATATTTTTGCCTAAAATTTGACATTTACTATTCATTTGTAATTTGTAAGCACATATTGATCACATGTATAATTTGTAAAATGATTGACCTTAATATTTGGTCATTTAGACTCCTATGAATTTATTTCAAAGTTTGACCACAAATATTTACTTAGAAATTATAAGCATTTGGGTCAATTAAATATTAGAAGAACATTTTAATTTTGACCATGAATTAATGATTTATCAGAATTTGTAAGCTTATGGGTCAAATAAATAAAACTATTTTATTTTATATATATATATATATATATATATATATATATATATTACACAGGACTCTCTCTTGATAATATATGCTACAAAGAAAGATAAAAATGAGATACGCAAAAGCATACATTTTCTTGGTCAAAGCAAACATACCTGGTATCAAATATGGTTTTTTTTTTACCTTGGTGTCCTGTATCCCTTTTCTCCTTTTTGTTGCTTCATTACTAAAGCATAAAAGAGACAAAGTACGCATTTAAAGCAATTTAAAGCATTTATCTCCCCATAGAAAGCAACAAAAGTCAAAATACATCAAACAATTCTTTTGGCAATAATTCCAGTTTCATCCTTTGGCATTTCACTGAGTTAAAAGAATATTCCGTAAGTTTCAACCTATATAATAGATTAAAATAATTTTATTTTAAGATATTAATTACATGAATGTCATTAAATACTATATAATAAAATTAATAAATTAAAATGAGACATTAATTACATGAATTTGAAAAAATTGCTTTAAAATAAATTTGAAAAAAAAATTATTCTTATTAATATCACCATATTAAATTATATATATTAAAATAAATAAATTAAAAATAAAATATTAAATGAGTAGATTATGTAAATTACTAAATTCATTCTTATTAATCACCACATTAAATGCATTAAATAAAATTAGGGTAAATTCAAATTCAAATGGTAATGCAATCCTTTTGAAATATGATTAGTGTTCCACTATCAATGTATATTCCTAGCATCTCTAAATTTAAATTATGTGAATATTGCAACTATCAAGCAAATTTGAATTTAATTATATAATTGCATTAAAATGAATTTGAAAAAAATTGTTCTTATTAATCACACCATATTAAATTACATATATTATAATTAATAAATTAAAATAAAATATTAAATGAATAGATTGTGTAAATTACTGAATTCATTCTTATTAATCACTACATTAGATTCATTAAGTAAAATTAAGGTAAATTCAAATTCAAATGGTAAAGCAATCCTTCTGAAATGCAATTAGGGCTCCACTATTAATGCATATTCCTGAAATTCATGAATGCAAATTCTATGAAAATTGTAACTGTTATGCAAATTGAAATTTGATTATGTAAATTACTAAATTTATTCTTATTCTTATTTAATTATTTAATCACACCATATTAAATTACATATATTAAAATTAATAAATTAAAATAAAATATTAAATGATAGATTATATAAATTACTAATTATAAATTAAATTAGTCATGATTAAATTAATATATATATATATATATATAAATGAATTTTTCGGTGGCTATAAGAATTAAATAATAATTTAATGATAAATTACTACATTATATAGTATTTAATATATTCATGTAAATAAATTAAATGAATAAATTAGGGTAAATTTTATTATAGGGCTTGAATTGCCAGTATGTCATTAAATTAGATATAATAGAATAAATTTAAATAAATAAATTAGGTAAATTAATAAATTTAATAAATTAATCACATTACATTAAATAAATTTTAAAAAAATTAAGATAAATTACTATATAGATAATTGCTATAATTATTACGTAATGTTTGTGCAAATTTCAAACAAATAAATCAATATGATTTTATATTTGAACAGCCGCATTAATTACGCTCATTGATTGCTAAATCTTTCAAATATGCAATGAGAGTTGACACAGTAATTATAGCATCATTTCATTGCCCAATCCATGCATCTTTATTTGCTCACAATACTATTTGGGTACCATTCCACTCTCCCACCCTCTGCCTCTTCATTTTCTTTTCTGCTCTCTCTCACCTCATACATGGATGAAGTAGTCAGTCTCTCCCTCTCTGTTTTCGTCACTGCTCTCATACTCAAAATGGTTGCTTCATGGAAATGTGTAAGATTAATTTATATTGTCTGATGCTATTCTATTTTCCATTACTCAAGATTACGTTCTTTTGTATTTCTGTCATCCTCTATAGGTTTGATAACATCAAAGAGATTTGTCCACTAAGAGAAAACTGGAAGATGAAAACCAAAATTGTGCGCATGTAGTTTATGCTTAGATATAACTCACCTGAAACAGTTATAGCACAGAGATGATTCTACAAGATTCACAAGTGTTTTCGATGTCTTTTCTTTTTATTGTTTTTTCTATTTGGGCATAGTTTTTGGTTCATATAATTTTTTCTTTGTCAATTCATTTGTTTTCAGGAATATGGCATTCATACATCTCTCAAGCGGATTTTTATTAACAAGTTCAAGCACATTATTTTCGAACATGGTGTGTACATTATTATACAATTCAACATTATTGGTAAGGACAATAATAATTATTATATCACCATACATTTAAGATAAATTTTCAATACTTTACTAAAGTCTGTCGATTTGAAGATGACATTGTTATTCTGGGCATGAGTTTAAGTTTTATTCGTTTACAGATATCTCATCTCAACATGTTGATCAAAATTATTTGATTGATTTGTGTCCTCTCTGTAAGCCCATTTTTTTTTTATCATATACAATTAATTATTCCCACAATATGAACTCACAATTGTTTAGTGCACTTTTCATGTATTTTACAGATGTCATTGGCAAGCTAACTATTGTCAGAACTATTGAAGATATATGCAAGAATAGCATTAAGAACAAAATGACGGATATTGAACTGTAAGATCTAGAGTAAATTAGCTATGTTTTTAATTTGTAATTTATTTTGACTGTTTTTGTTCATTAACTACATTATATCCTTTTAGTGCAATAAAATGATTTGTACTCTATGGAGAAATTTTGCTAATTAGATTGCATCGTACATGGGCTCTGCTGCTAATGGACCAACTATGGTGGTTGTTCAATGTAGTAAAATGATTTTTCAGGTTAAATTCATAAATTTTATTTTCTGTAGTTTAAGTTAGTATAAGTTTTTGTTATAACATAACATGAGATTCTAAAATGTTAGGGTCATGATAGAGATCAAATTCTTTGAATGCTTTAATGATATTTATCAACCCTGATATGGTAGAATGTTTTTATTATGTTTTAAAGTAATATTGTTATTTTATCCTTAATAAGTTATTATTACTTATCTATATTAATTATTATATATGTATTTGAAAGTTTTTTTTTTCATTTATGATTGTAGGTTTAAATTGGATTGTGATGTCTCAACTCAAATATCATGCCAACTTTCTACGCAATCATCTGTATCTATTACTAATTAGTTCTTGCAAAAATAGTCAAAAAAATTCCTGCAAAAATATTCAAAAGTTTTGTTAGAGGCAAGTGAATTTCATTTCATTTTTTTTTCTTATTATTAATACATTGATCTCAATTTATATTACTCCTTATAGTAGTGTCAAAACGAGATTAGACCTATGGGCTAGCCTGTGACTGTTCGTAAATTGGTAGTCTTGGGCATCAAATTCTTTTTAATATTTCATATCAAAGTTGTTATATATATATATATATATATATTACAATAACTCATTGTTTTTGTATCTATTTCTTTTTATATATGTTATTCGTTATTATTATTTTCGCACGTGTATTTTTTTTTCTGAGTTTTTACTATAAACATAAACAATTGCTTTCCTCAGTTGGATTATATCTTGTAAATCTTATTTTTAATTATGGTCAACTTTACGTTATTATCTAAAAAATGAAATGTATAAAAGGATTAAAGATTTTGATATTTGACAAGTAGAGAATCCAGTGACAAGCATTACTAGCATAGATGTAAAAAAGTATTCCAAATCCATATTAAAGGTCAATAACTTTTATTTCAACTCTTTTTATCATTAGTATATTTATCTAAATTAATTCATATAATACCTTATTTTTGTTCTTCTTTTCATTTAATGTTATTCACATATAATCTTTAAGGCAATTATATCTAATAAATCAGAAGTATATGTGTTTTAACATAGCTTGAATGCCTCATTATTTTTGTGCATGTATTTCTTTATATGTATTTTAATTGTTCTTATTTATTTATTTGTTAAGCAAAAATAGTGACATTTATGTTAACTCGTACATTGCACAGATTACAACACTAGTTGAGAGATATTTTAAGAATATTTTTTTTATATTTGATTCACAAAACTTTATTATCTTTATAAGCTCAACTAACTTATATTCAAAACAAATATTTTCACTTTATTTTAAACAATCACAAGCATTAATATTTATAAAAGATGCTATTTAATAAAATATTTTGGTATAATTAAATATGAGTAAAACTGATTGAGTCAATATATATATATATATATATATATATATATAATCTTTCGACATCAGTAATACTATATTCTAATTTAACTCTTCCTACCATTTTAGATCTTCGCATCCTAATCTTTCACATCAGTTCTTTGTCCCATTGTCATGTTTTCTATCTTTCTCTACATCCATATTCTCCCACTCCTTTTATATTGAGAATGAATAAATTGTTAATTGTATTATCGAAAAGTTATAATTATTTTAATTTAATTCTTAAACAATTAAATGTCTTAATTTAATTTTTAAAAATTATATTTATATCAATTTAATTATTTTTATTGTTAAATGATAAAATTTATTATTAACAAATATGTTTTTAATCAAAAGTCACATTGATAAATAGAGAAACAAAATTGTCACAAACATATATAATTTTTTACAGATTAAATTAAAAACACTTGAACTTTAAGAATTAAATTGAAACACTTGATTTAAAAAATTAAATTAAGACAATATAGTCTTTTAGAAATTAAATTAGTAATTGACTCTCATTTTAATGCAAAATTTTAGTTTTTTCTTTTCTTATATAATTTTGGGTTATAAAAATGTATTATAATATTATATTTTTATTTTTAATAAATCTCGTAAACAATTCTGACGGCTGACTAAACCGCAGGAGAGAATTAGTAATTTATATAACTAAGCCAAAAATTATATCTATTAACTAATTAAGATGCACTTTTTTTTCTTAATTTGTTCTAAAATAGATATGTAGTCAACACAACAGAGAGTTGATCAACATAAACAATATCTAATCTAATTAGCAAAGAATTTACTTAAGAATTAGTAGCTTCAGATATAGTGAATGCACTTCTTTTCTTTTTGGGTCAAAATACACTTCTGAATAGAAATGTTTTGTGGATTTAGCTCGTCATGCACTTCTTTTCTTTTTGGGTCAAAATACACTTCTGAATAGAAATGTTTTGTGGATTTAGCTCGTCTATACTCTATAGTAATTGGGCCTAGGCCAGAACCTGCCAAAAAATCTTTAATCGACAAAACTGGGCTTAAATACTTGTTTTTGGACAAGAAAATTCATTTATAGCTTCATACATGATTGATACTTACATTCCGATGCAAACTAAATAAATAAATAGTTTAATTGGCCCACTTTAATCTATTGAAATTAATATATGCCCGACTCAGACTTTCTTTGCAATAAAAATAAACTTAATTTATATTTACTTTGATCAAAATATCCTTATGACAGATATTTAATAATATAACAAGTATAAAATATAATTTATATATTAATATAAAATAATCAATTTTTAAATTTATAATAAATTAAATTTAAAATTTGAAATACTGAAAAAATAAAAATAAAAATTTAGAAAACATATTTTTATCAATATTTTTATATTTTTTTTGAAAAGAATTTATGTGTATTATCAAAAAAAAAGAGCATCTAATTTGAACATATTGAGGAGAGTGTAATTTGGAAAAAAAAATTAGTGCAGAAGATTATAAGATAATATCACTCTCGTCCACGTTTACGGAATCTTGTTAAAACTTGAGCTAGAGATAATAAGATGTAATGATGTATGCTTGAGGAGGAAGAAAGACAACGCATAGAAAAAGGAAAAAGAAAGAAAGAAAGAAAGAAAGCTTAGGATCTTGAATCCGTAAACGTCGACGAGACTGACGTTTATCGACCATTCCATATTTTTAACGCGACATTGAAGGGGTCTTACGACTAAATTTGCTTGGATATACAAAATTTTATCATTATTTATTCTCCCGCAATTCCACTTCTAACAATTAATGCAATTGACTAAGACTGTTACCTCACATAATTTTTTTATGTTAGATTTTTTTTATTACACATTGTCTAATTATTTATCATTTATTTCATAGTACTATATTTGAATTAGACTATATTCAATTTATGTTTTTTTGTCTAAACTGGGTTGCAATACTGTTATGTGTCTTTAATGGCTTTAGAAATTTAACAATATTTAAGGCATAAGTTTTATGACCAATAAACTATGTTATGTGTCTTGAGAAGCATAACACACAATGTGCCATTAATTAGACATATATATATATATATATATATATATATATATATATAATTGTGTAGTCTCATTTCAATATCATTTATATTGAAATATTTATTAGTGTTTGTTATAAAAGATGGAAAGTTGGCACACAATCTCTCTATTTTAAGTTCTCTTGATTATATGTTATCTGTTTATCAGTTGTGTCATAACATAATTAAATTTGACAATGTTCAGTTTTTTTTTTTGGTCTAAGTTGGGGTGCTATGGGGTTGTAGTTGTCAACATTGCAAGTTTCCTCTTAAAATCGTATGAGTTTATCATCTCAAGTCCCAAAATCGAGTCAATTCAGTCCTAAACTCATAAATCGGTCAAATTCGTTCAAAATTGTCGAATTAGACCAAGTCAACCGAGTTTGAACAGTATAACCCAATTTAAATACTCATGAATTTTTTATTTGGACTCTGTTTTAAGTAAAATGACATACTGTTGGAAGGATCTCTGAGTCCAGTTTTAAATCAAATAAGTTTTGTTCAAAAACTCTTTGTGGTTTAAGAAATATGACTAAAAGAGTGATCAAAAGTTAGAAACAATTAACTTTCAAATGTTACCTGACGACTTGTAGTTTTCAATTTTATTTTAAACAATAATAACATTCTCATTTGAACTTCATTTTAAATAAATGATATATCATTGTAAAGACTTTTGAGTCTAGTTTCAACTGAAAAAGTTTTATTAAAACTTTCTTTATTGTTTAGGAGATATAACTAAAACAATGACCAAAGGTCAGAAGTAGTTAACTTTCAGGTATTACCAGTCGACTTGCAATTTCAAGTTTATTACTTTAAATATTTGTAACTATCATTTAAACTTTATTTTAAGCAAATTTAACTTTATATATACAAGAACTAAAATACTAATCGATCACCGATAATTCCTAATATCTAGTTCTATGAGTCTTTTTGTCTATGTATATATTGAGTCGGAGGTTATTCTCAATTATTTCATTTTTTAGGAGAAGAAACATATTGATACTTAATGGATTTAATTCTTAAAATTTGTTTAGGAATTAGGAACCTAGCATACTATTTCTGTTATTCTAGTTTTGTTGTGTTAGAATATATATATATATATATATATATAGAGTAGCCTACATTATGAGTTTATTCCTTTCTCCGAGTTTAGATAAATTTTTGAGTTTGACAATTTTGTATGGGATTATGTGTCTTTAATGACTTTAGAAATTTAATAATATTTAATGCACAAGTTTTATGACCAATAAACTTCAGTTGCGATATGTTATGCGCCTTAAGAAGCATAAGAGAAAATGTGTCATTAATTAGACAAATATATATATGTATTTTAAATTATGTAATTCCACTTGGATGTCATTTATATTGAAACACTCATTATTGTTTGTTACAAAAGATGAAAAATTGGCTTGAAAAACATCACACCATGTTATTAATGCAGCTAATTTGGATAGCCACCTCACACAATCTGTCTATGCTAGGTTCTCTTGATTACCACTACAAAAAAAAAAAGGCTTTTGAGTCGCCACTAAAAGTTTTTGGTGGTGACTTTTAGTGGCGACTAAAGTTGTTGGCGTAAGTCCGTGGTTGATTCTTTTGGTGGCGACTTTCAAAAGTCGCCACCAAAAGTCATTTTTATTGCAAAAAAAAAAAAAATTCGTGAAAAAAGTGACTTTTGGTGGCACCAAAAACTACCTTTGGTGGCGACTTTAGTCGCCACCAAAAGTCACTCGTCATCTTTTTAGATCCGGATTGGCCCGGCGGGTCGACCCGAGATCCATTCTACTCGTGCGGGTCTTGGCCGATCCAATAACTCGCTATCCCGAGCTGACTCGATTTTTTTGTATGCAATATTCAAGTTTATTTGAAATTAAACCAAACATGTGCATACCTGAGATTCGAACCTGGATCCATTGCTTGCAGCTATGTGTGTCTTACCATTCTGCCACTGCTTCATTTTTGTTATGTAAGTGCAAAATATTATATATATATATATATATATATATATATATATCTATATATAATCTGTTAAAAATATTTCAGGTCAAAAATATTATAAAACAGAAATAAAATAATATTAAACTTAACAAAAAGCAAATATATTATTATTATTGGAGTCACCACAAAAGTCCAACTTCAGCTAATTTCATAAAAAAAAAACGATTTCAGTTAAAAAAAATAGACTTCAGTCGTCACCGATAATCTAATTTTTTAAAAAAATTAAAAAATTAAAAAATTAAATTTCTTTTAAATAAAATTAAGAAAAATAAAAAATTTTGAATTTTTTAAGTAAAAAAATAATTTTTTAAATTTTTTTTAAAAAATTAGACTTTTGGTGGCGACTAATCTAATTTTTTATTTTATTCTAAAAAATCTGACTTTTTTTTTATTTTTTTTTAAAAAAAGACTTTTGGTGGCGACTATAGTCGCCACCAAAAGTCTAATTTTTTATTTTATTTTAAAAAATCTGATTTTTTTAATTTTTTTTAAAAAAGACTTAGTCGCCACCAAAAGTCTATTTTTTTATTTTATTTAAAAAATCAGATTTTTTTTAAAATAAAAAATTGACTTTTGTCGCTACCAAAAGTCTGATTGTTTTAAATTTTATTTTAAAAAAATTTAAATTTTTTAATATTTTTTATTTTTTTAAATTAACTTTTAGTGGCGACTATATTTAAAAAAATTGACTCTTATTTTTAAAAAAAATCTAAATTTCTTTATTTTTTTTTAAATTAGACTTTTGGTGGCTACTCTTAAAAGTCGCCACCAAAAGTATGACTTTTAGTGGCGACTATAAGAGTCGCCACAAAAACTCAACTTTTAGTGGTGACTTATTTAGTCGTCACCAAAAGTCGACTTTTGGTGACAACTTTAAAAGTCGCCACCAAAAAGTCGCCACCAAAAAGTCACCAAAAAGTGGCGACTTATACATGTTAACCAATTATTTATCAATTGTGTTATACGACATTTAAATTTGACAATGTTCAATTTATTTTTTCCATCCAAGTTGGGGTACTATGAGATTATGTGTCATCAATGACTTTGGAAATTTAACAATATTTAACATACCAGTTTTATGACCAATAAACTTTAGTTGCAATATGCTATGTGCCTTGAAAATCATAAGAGATAATGTGTTATATATATATATATATATATATATAATTTTTAAATTATGTAATCCCACTTCAATGTCATTTATATTGAAACATTTATTATTTTTTGTTACAAAAGATTGAAAAGTTGGTTTGAAAAATATCATATCATGTCATTAATGCAGCTGATTAGGACTATCACCTCATACGAACTCTCTATGCTAGGTTCCTTTGATTATACGTTGTCCAGTTGTTTATCAGTTGTGTTATACCATATTTAAAATTGACCATATTCAATTTATTTTTTCATCCAAGTTGGGTGCTATGGGGTTATATATCTTTAATGGCTTTGAAAATTTAACAATATTTAATGCACTAGTTTTATGACCAATAAACTTCAATTGTAATTTGTTATACTCCTTAAGAAGCATAAGAGACAACGTGTCATTAATTAGACACACAAACACACACACGCACACACACAGATATATATATATATATATATATTATATAATCTCACTTCAATGTCATTTATATTAAAATATTTATTATTGTTTGTTACAAAAGAAAGAAAGTTGGCTTGAAAAATAACATACCATGTCATTTATTAATTTCTTTATTAATTTCTTTAATGTTAGTTTACGTTTCCCAAAAAAATGATATAGACGAGGGTAATTTTTTTTTTTTTTACGAATACTTGAAATTTGAGTTTAAAAAAGTTGTAATATGATATTTATTTATTTATTTTTCCAATCAATATGAGTTTCCAATATGTTTCTCATTATTATGTGTACTGCTCCATGCATTTTGAGTATTAGAAGAGTCTGATTAATAGTGATGACTGCTGCACTAATGCTTCTTATTAATGAGTTGCTAGTTTTTTAAAAATATATATAGTCTTATTGGATATTGAAAAAGTCATAGATCAAGTTTTAACTATTGATTGATTTTCCAACTTATTATTAATATAATTAATATAAGATAGAAAAATAATCAAATTTAAATAATTATCACTTAACTCAATCATATTAATTTATTTCTGAACAAAATACTAAATATTGTAAATAAAATTAAATTTTTAGAGTATTCCTGTTAATTATAAATAATATTAAATTATTACAAATTACTTCACTATAAGCTCCTATACATTGGAAGATATAAAATAACGATGCTTCGTTTAATTGGCCAATAAAATTTGTTTTTGATATTGTCCTTCTCTATAAGTCCAAGGGACTAATGTTGATCACACATACTATTTTAAATTGTGTAGTTATCTCTTACAAGCTTATCATTGAGTTCATTTTATATCTTTGTGGTCTCTCTTACAAACAAAAAATGTGACAATAGATGATCTAATTTAACCAAAAGTAACAATAAATATAGTCTAATTTCCAATAAAGTGAATTAATAAAAAAATTCCGATTATACTAGAAAATTTATATTAAACAAATAAAATTATCACATTTAAAAAAAATTTATTATGTAATATAATGTGGTTTTAGGATAATACTTATTGAAACATTTATTATTGTTTGTTATAAAAGATGGAAAGTTAACCTGAAAAACATCATTTCTTTACATTTATTAATCGCTTTATTATTTCGTTTAATGTGGGTTTATGTTTCAAAAAAAAAGATATAGGACATGATCTAATAATTAATTTATTAAAAATAATATTAAATAAGTTAATTAAATAATATGAAATAGACAAAGGTTATTTTTTTATGAATACTTGAAATTTGGGTTTAAAAAAGTTTAGTATACTATTTATATATTCTTTCAATCAATATAAGTTTATGTTTTCCCATATATTTCTCTTTATTATGTGTGCTATTCCATGCATTTTGAGTATTGAAAGAGTCTGAGTAATAGTAATAACTACTTTACTAATACTTTTTATTAATGAGTTGTACGTTTTGTAAAAAAATATAATTTTATTGGATATTGGAAGAGCTATAGATGGTGAGTTTTAATTGCTTGATTGATTTTCTAACTTATAATTAAGATAATTGATATAAGATAGTAAAATAATAAAATTTAGATCATTATCACTTAACCCAACCGTATTAATTTATTACTAAATACAATATTACAAATTATAAATAAAATTTAATTTTTAAAGTATTTTTGTTAATTATAAACAATATTAAACTATAACAAATTATAAATAATATTAAATTATTATAGTATTTCTATTAATTATAAATTGTATTAAATTATTACGAATTATAAGTAACATTAAATTACTACAATCATTCAGTATTGGAATAGTCATATATGTTTCTCATTACTACTCCACTTATACTTCTTAATAATGAGTTGCATAATTTATAACAAGATATAGTTTCACTGAATATTAGAAGAGTCATAGATGATGAATTTTAACTGTTGATTGATTTTATAACTTATAATTAAGATACTTAATATAAGATAGTAAAATAATAAGATTTAGATAATTATCACTTAATTCAATCATATTAATTTACTTCGAACAAAATACTACATATTGTAAATAAAATAAAATTTTAAAGTATTTATGTTAATTATAAATGGTATTAAATTATTACAAATTATATATAACATTAAATTACTACAACTTATAAATAGTATTAAATTATTAACGTTTGTTCAATATCTTGCAGTTGTTTTTGCCAGATTCTACCATTATATTAACATATTCTTGTTAATTGCTATTTATTATATATTTCATTGATTGAATTATTATAATAATTATTATAAATATAATTAGTATAATAATAATTATCATCATCTAAAATTATGTAAGTAGGTTTAGAGTGTGAGACCATAAATATATACTTTTTCTTCTCTATCTTCTCTTGCTTTAAAGTAATTGCAGGATAGGTTGTGTGTCTGTTTCTCACCAGCTTGGAGGTTGTGCAACTAAGTTGTTTTTTTTTAATTTCTTTTCATTTTTGTTTCACACAAGTGTTTTATGAGGAAGATGATAGTTATCACATGTATTGACTCCCTTTTTTTTATTATCTTTTTGTTTTACGGTTGTTTAAAGTTTCACTTTTGTCACTAATGACAGAGCCTTTCGACAATGGGAATGATTTTCCAACGAAGTTGATGTTCGACATTTTATGTAGGAATAATGCAAAGGAGATTGTTCCAATGTTTGTGGTATGTAAGAACTGGAAAGACAGCTGAGACTGAATATGAGGACTTATATCTTGCATCTAAGTTGATTGTATATGATATCGTTGCTGATGAGTTTTTTGAGATCCCCATTC
Source organism: Biancaea sappan (assembly GCA_037074585.1). NCBI lineage: Eukaryota > Viridiplantae > Streptophyta > Magnoliopsida > Fabales > Fabaceae > Biancaea > Biancaea sappan. The sequence continues at coordinate 45,247,550 of CM073496.1, read as the reverse complement.
CATTTCATATCATACGTAAGGATTATAAAATTGTCAATTATAATAAAAAAACTTGGCATTTTGTTTATGCTTTCAAATTAAGGAATCTGTTCACACTTTAACTTTAGACGTTCGATGTGGCTTCGAGAGATTTAATGTCTTTGACTCATGTTTTTATGATTGAGGAGTTTCCAATTTATATAATTGGTGACTACATCATTATGACTTCTAGCTCCATAAATCAACCAGTGGATGTAGATAGAATTGAAAGCCAACTGGTATATTTGTATGACATGAGAGTGAGAACGGCGAAGTTGGTAAACCAATTTGTAGAACATGGTTTTTATTGGTATGACAATGTTACTTCATTTGTACAAACATTTGCTAAGTGCCTAATAGTTTGATTGGGTTAACCTTTTGAAATTATTGTTAAAAAATGTAATATTTTGTTTGTCTCTTTAGATCTCTAAGGACTGACTTTATGAAGTTTATAAGGTTTTGTACATAGAGTATTGAACTTTCTAATTTACTTGCGCCTTTATATTTATGTTTTAGTCTAATATATTTGGTACGTTTATATCGTGTTGGTAATTCTCTCATGAACAACTATATATATATTGTTATTCCTAAAATTTGAAGCAGAAGAGGTTTAAATATATTAGCTCTTCAACAACAACAACAACAACAACAACAACAACACAAATGTACTGTATACAAAGAAATTTATTCGCTCTTGATAAGGAAAATAAATGTTCAAATGTTATCACAAATGTAATGTATAGAAAGAAATTTTCAATAATGTATAATAATTTTACTAATGACAAATGTTACATATATATTAAAAAAATATTTACTTTACACATTATTGAATTTATTGCTGATTTATAGAATTACAAAGGTCCAAATATTAGTTTATCAATTCAATCTATTCATGAATCATGACGGTATAATATATTACTTTCATGATTTGATTAACTTATCAGCCATGTCATTGCTGATCTATCTTTCATTATCAGGAAGCTTCTATCAGTTTGTTTATTTATGGATTTATAGGTGTAGAGAATTTTACTTTAGATGGAGTGTTTGTACTTTGTAGAGTGCAGTTTCTTGCTCTCGTTGACCTAAATGGTTTGAGTTTGGACGTTTACACATTTTGGTTCCCTCTGTTTCCTGATATATCTGTTAGTTTTGGACATACTGACCCAAACCCCTCCACCAAAAAAAAAAAAGGGATATTCGTCTGACAATTGATTTATGGAAATATTCGTCTGATGAGTGAGTTATTGCATGCATTTCTTTCAAAGATATTGTTGGAAGGAATTGGTGTGGTGGTTAAGAAAAGTTGTTGTGAGCTTCCAGTAAGTACATAAGTAATTAAAATGACACGTGTCTCTGTTGTTGGGAAGTAAAGTTTGGATCCTTATTAATTACGTGCCTGCATATATGTGTTTTAGATTCATCCCCAGCATATATAACAGTTAACGTTCAAAAATAAATTAATCAATTTGAAATAAATATATCAGAGGAGGGTTTGACCAAAGGAAGCATTATGAGGTTATGGAGCAAGCCAGCAAAACCCTACTCCAAGAATAACCGCAACAACCAGAGATAGAGGGGTTTACCCAACCCAACCTACGTCCACGTCTACAATCACGTCCGCAAATGCTTCTAATTTACATAATTGTCCCTCTCATTATCTCTTTAATTATTATAGAACTATTTTAACAATAAGCTAACGTCCAGCTGAAATGACCAATATCTCCTCCCTACGGTTCTTAATCTGGATTAACAAGTCTTAATTATATGGTTTCAAATTCAAAAAAAAAAAAAAAAGAGGGAAAAATCCCCAAGATCGACGGCAAATGACAAGGATAAATTAGTAAATTAGCCGAACGTTCCAGAAAACTGGGATTATGACATGGTTTGAGACGTAATTGCAGTGGGTAATCGGGGTCGATTGTTCCGGTCAACATGTCAGCGACTCCGCCACTCCGGCATTACAATCCTTAACAATAATACGTAATCGTACGCGCAGCTAAACCACAGCGTCTTCTAAGGTTCTATACTGGAATTGCAGAGCACGCGTTTGTGGAGGAGCGTAGGGATTCGGCACGCGTTTGTCATTTTGGCCTTTTTTTTTAATATATATTTTTTTGCCTCCCACTTCCTCCGTTGCACACAAGTAAGTAAATTAGTTAAGTTGCAGGTCAGAAGTTGGAGCATAAAAAGCCTCTCCCATTCCATAACAAGAAAGCAACTGAAATTGTCGTCAAATAATAACAACAACAATAAAGCTTCTCGAGTTCGGCCATGGCTGCTATTCATGAAGATGGTGAAGTTGGTTTTGAAGAAGGAATGCTCTGGTTACCCTCTTATGTTCTAAATGAGGCCTTCGATGCTCAGGTACATCTTCTTCTCTAAGCCTTCGTCATCCCTTCATCACTTTTCCCATTTCCTCGTTAATTGCTATGGTTTTTCAGCGTTCGATGGAATTGCTATTATGTGTTCAACTTGTGCTTATTGTAATTAATCCTCAGTAATCTGAATATACGTCTGGTTTACATATGTGTTGTTTGGTGTTGCTTAAGGTACATATGAGGCATCGCCACCAGAATCATCAGCGGCAGCATCTGCGTTACAGAGAGCCACAGTCACAACAGGTGATTAATTAATCAGAAGAATGTGTTTTATGATGCTTGTTGAATTTAATTTTGCCTCCTTCCGATTAGTTTAATTAGTTCTTCTTTTTTCTTGTTATGAAAGAAATGAAATGTATATGGAAATAGAGATTTAAGGTAATTAACTTTAAGGGCTCGCGAGGAAAGTTCATAAACATGTAATCTTAAAATAGAAGTGTCGTGATGCATGCCTCAGTCGTTTCATGTGCATAATCAAACCTGGAATTAATTAAGCTCGTGGAATGTGGACCGATGGGGCTTTCGTAGTTGGCATTTCAAGTTTTCAACATATGGGTGTTGTGCATTAATTGTTATTATTTAATTGTTTGGTCTACCCAAAAAACTAATTTATGCGAAGAGAAAAAATAGCAAAAAAAATCAAGAAAATGTTTATGCAACATAATATGGAAGAAATTAATACATAGCTGAATATGTAGTCGCTGCATGCATATGATTGGATCACGTAACTGAGAATAATATGTTGTTAATTAGCATTCGAAATATGGGTCAAGATGGTACCAAAGGGGAAAACATGGCAAGGGTGGAGCAGGAATGCAAGCAATATTTCTAGAATCGGGGCAGAGATCATGTGGAACGGGTGTATTCTTACCCCAAAGGACTGGCACAAACGTTCAATCCACCAAGAAGCCAGGTTAACTACGCTAAATTTCTTTGCTAGAAATACTTTTACAATTAAAATCATTAAAAACTCAACAAAATATAGAGTAAGATATATATACTCCCGACTCTTCTTTTCCTTATATTTTCAAAATATATTCTCATGTCCCTCATAAACTATAGCCTGCATTATACTTTAGACGAGCTAATTTTATTATATTAGTTTTCATATTACATTCTCGGATGTATATATATATATATATATATATGTAAGTATATGGTATATAATTTTACAGTTTACTAAAAAATACCCTTCCAGCTACAAAATATCACCAATAATATATAATAAAATGTAACAAGTATTTTATTTTATTTTATAAAAAAGCATCAAACACGTACTTAAGTCTTAAATTAATGGAAGAATTTTCATTAGTAAATAGAAGATATGACGTTGGGTTACCAAATATGAAAAATAGACTATGCTAGATGTAAAAAATAATAAATTGAACTAAATTATAACACAATTTATAGTTATAATTGCAGGGGAGAGGAATTTAAAATTAGAAAAAGAAAGTTGTTCTATTTTGAAAATTTGCAATGAGGGATGATAGAATTTACTCCAAAATATATATAAACCAGTACATTTTGTCATTCAGAGTCACTATCTTCCGAGAAATAAATTCTAAGTGTTCTCAAATGACAAATATGTCTTTTTCTGGGGTTATAATTGCGTTTGCAGCTTGTGCTCCTGTACTCCTTCCAGCAAGAGTGGTTCAAGCTCTAAATCTCAATGTGCAGGCATTAGGTTTGCAAGTTTCACCCTGGCAAGGTCTTGGAACTTTACTTTCTTATAGTTATCTCCTTCTAGTTATTACGGACAACATATATGAATATAATATAGGAACAAAATTTACTAATTATAACAGCATGGTCTTCCTCTTATTGCAGATCCCAAATATAACCCAAGAAAATGTGAAGGAGCATACACTAACACAAGCAAAACAAGAAGTGAAAAGAGAGATGCGTCCAAGCAACTTGGTGCTGTTTCTCATGATGATCGAAGTTCTTCACCAGAGACATTTCTTCCAAATGAGTGGACTTATTAACTCCTCGTTGGGATATTAAAAAAAAGGCCCACGGGAAGAGCTGATATTATATATATTTTAAATGTTTATATCCTATAAATTAAATTCAGGCATAAAAGCTGCGCACAGTAATATCATTTGTGGTGCTGTTAATTAGATTCTTCAACCACATGTAAAATGTCGTTTTTATTAATTAATAATATCAGCACAAGCGTCCCATTTGTTTGTAACTTTGTGCCTCACAAATTAACAGTACTAACATTCGCCGTGAGGAGCTTCGCTCTGGAAAATTGACCATGGCACGAGAGTCGTGACCCAAAATAAAAAGCTTCGTAACTTATTCATATTTAATGAGTGCTTCTAATTAATTTTTAATTCTTAGTTTGCCCATATTAATAATGACAAAATATAATCGATAAACATTTTGCATATGTTGATATTAGAAGTGGCCGATGTGGATATTAACATTACCAAAAAGAAAAAAAACAAAGTTTACTTTAGTCCCTCAACTTTACCTTTTGTTACACTTTATTCCCTTAATTTTATGTTGTTTTATTTTGATCCTAACTTTAAAAAATTATTCAAAAGTTTCTTTAGGCACTTTAAACCATTAATTCGTTTAATGAAAAGTGTTGATTTACAAAATTTCATGCCAAATTATTATCTATACATATAAGTATATATATATCATCTATATATAATCATTAATTTTACATGTAATCCCTCCAACTATCAAATTACGCTCATATTTAGTAATTAAAAAAAAAACCTTACCAAGAGTGTCAAGAAAGAACACTCAATATGTCAATTTTTACTATGTCTAGGTATAGTGATTAATTAAGCTTCTTTATATTGATTCAAATTAAACTGTATGCTTTATTCTTAATTACTGGTGCCTTTCCATCATTTGTTTTTTTAAGTCTGGCAAAACTTAAAATTTTAATTTATTATATGGTGATATTTGTTGATCTCTAATTAGCATCGCTTATAATTTGGACTAAAATGATAAGTTTCCACCTTTTGTACTCTCAATCTTTAATGAATGTGAACTCATGTTGTGAGTTAATGTAGTTATTTGTTAAAGGGTTGTTGCACGCATTCTGTTTCCTAAAGCATCTCACGCAGTATCATTTGTTGTAAATAATTGATAACTAACGCAGTCTGAGTCGTATAGTCTTTAAAGAATTATTTTACGATTACAAAATTTTCTATCAAAATAAAACAAGTTCTTCTAAGATTGACTTAGGACCGAAAACAAAAAAAAATATAGTAACCTAGCGAAAACATATAGCATAGAACGCGGAGGAGTAGAGGAGGAGATTAGAAAAATGGCGTGTAAAATCTAAAGGAAGGGCTGTCTTTTATAGCTGCGAAAATGCATAATTGAAAGGCAAGGTTAAAGGATTGCTACAAAAATTTTTAAAAAGTATAAATAGGGTTGTTATAGAAATTTTAAAACAGTTGAAACAGTCAAAATTAAAACAGTCCTTTAATTCTTGAAATTTACCCAATTAAAAACAATAAAATTAGATTCAGTCAACATATTTTGTACGTAAGGGGTAAATCGCTAATTTGCACTATACTAACCCGAGTTTGTGAACGCGTGAGCCAAACTCTTCACTTAATTCTTTATAAGCCTATTATAATATATTAATATATAAAGTCTCATCTCCTCATTGTTTTAGTTGATGTGAAACTAATTTATTTTTTTGAAATACAAGAGTTTTTTTTTCTCTATATTCGAAGTTTGAACTGATTTATTATTTTATACACAAGATTGTGCCTTTCAAATTGCTATTTAAACACCAGAATCAGGATTAGGATCAGGAAGTTGCTCCTACTTCAAAAGATTCAATATGGTTTATATCACATGTAGTGAGTATTTAGTCTTAACTCTGTTCAATGCCAATAATTTCGCCGTATAAGTATAACCTTCATAGCAAGATAAGTTGAACCCTTGCCTCAGACACATAGTCTCTCCCTTCGCCTGAGCGCGGCCCTGGTGAGGGCTGCTCACCCCGTCTTCATGTTTTCTCTTTTTTCTGTCTTTGTTATGTTATTTTTTTTTTCTCTCTATAATGAGAGTTTTGCTTCTTCTTTTATAGAAAATTTCTCCTCTTCCTTGGTAAGAGGGTTTTTTTTTCCTCTTATTTTTGATGGATCTATAGTTGATGGAGAATGCTGGGAGAGGAGCGCTGTCTCCGGCCGCTGTCAACGCTGTGATCCTGTACCTGTTTTGAGTGCTGCAGTTCTACTCCTTGGGTAAGGCTCCAACAGCTTTGGGCAGCTCAAGTTTTGATCCTATTTGCTTTACTTTTTGGCTTTAGAATGTGAGATCTCTGGCTCTTCATTCCAAAAGTCAATGAAGAATCAGATTCGCAAATGGAGGTATACCCAAAAGAGTTACGCACTCCGCCGATCACTTTGATATCGATGATGGGGTGCCCGGAGCTTCACGCCTTTTTTCGGATCCTCCATCTTCATATCTAGGATTTTTTTTTGTTGGGCTTTACTTGTTGGGCATATGTGACATCTTATATATTTTATTTAGATTATTAGAAGACTAGCTTTTATCCAGGGTTAGGGGTGTGTTGCCCTTTTTTAATTCGCTAGGTCTAGAGTCAGGAGTGTGTTATCTCTATTTAGTCACATAATTCTGCTGTTTATGCCCAGTACTAATTTTAGGATAAGTTATCTTAAATTATGTACCGTTCTCTCATAAGTTCAAACTTGTAATGTAGTTGATGATCTATAGGCTTGATCTATCTTATGTATCTCTAGTTTGATGCTATTTTAATGGAATTGATATCTATTTGTTCCAAAAAAAAAGATTATAACCTTTATGTGGCATGCTCACTTTTGAAATGGCATCTGTCTTTTTTATGCTTGGACGTCATAAATTATTTATTAATGGCCTTTTTGGTTCTGTTTTATATCTTTTTTGTTTAGATATAGTAATTGTGATTTTAGTTCGAGTAATGGTGTTTTTCGAGAGATTTAACCCCGCTTCTCTCAAACAGCTGACAATAGATTATGTTATTGTTTTACAACTTTTTTTTTATGTTATTGTTTTACAACTTTTTTTTTGTGTCAGTTAATTACATATATTTTTTTTCAAAATGAACTTTCAACTTTTAGAGAACAGCCAAATAATAACTAAAACATTATCAATGATTCAGTATCATCAACCAAGTACTCAGAAGTCAAATTGGGCGAGTAAATTTTGGTTTCTTAAAGAAAATCAGTTAAGTTTCTTTTATAACAAAAAAATATATATCTAAATCATAATAACAAGAACCACTAAAATTATTATAAATACAAAATTTAAATAATCATAATCACAAATAATATTTTAAAACCTTAGACCCAAAAAAAAAAAAGCACTGGGAAATACTCTCCCGTGGTTGCCTTACTTTTTTGCCTCTTAACATTTTTTTAAGTATTATTTTATCTTACATTTTTTTATTTTTATTTCAATTTTATTTTTAGAAATAAAATTGTTAATATAGTGGATGAAAAAGTTAACGATAACTCTTTCATGTAACACATAACACATTGGTGTCACATGTGGCAGACATGTCATATGCATGGAATCAAATTATAATTTTGCCCTTTAAATCTTTATCATCTTTTCTCATCTCTCTTATCCCTCATAATTATGAGTGTTTATAGGTTCGGTTCGATTCAATTCTGAGCCTTAACAAAATCGAATTGTACTAATCAATTTTGTAAAATTATGGACCTATTTATTTTAATTTTTGGGAGATTTGATTTGATTTTAGACAATTTGATTCAGTTTTGAGTGGGGCGATTTGATTCAATTTTAGGTGATTTTTTTATAATAATTTTTAATTTTTAATTTTGATGAAATATATATAAATATAAAAAAAAGAAAGAGGCCAAATTAATTAAAATAAAAAAAACCAAGTTAATTATAAAATATATAAAAAATTTGACAAAAAATATATAAATATAATATTTTATATTTTACATTATATAAAACTATACCAAACCAATTAAAATTTATATTTTAAAAATTTATTTAGACATTTTTTTAATTTTAATTAATTTTTAGTCAATTTAATTTAATTTAATTAATTTAATTTGATTTTAAACACTATGGGAATTAAATGCATGTCATGGAAGGGGGGAGGCCTGCAATATCGGAGTCTGGCTCCCCTGTAGTTGACGCGCGAACTACTCTGTAGTTCGCGCGTCAACCGTCCATTCTTTCCAAATCGTGCCGTTTTAGTCTGCCACGTGTCTCTCCATTTTGTTTGTCTTGCACGATATCGTAGTCCCACACCTTCGTCTTTTTCATCCATTCTGAGTTGAGTCACTGAGATTCCCTTCCAGATCTGGTTGTCCTCTCACCAATGTCTGTCAAAACCCCGGCCGGCTATGGTGCCTTCCTCGCCGATGTCGAGGCCACCATCAAACTAGCTCTGCCCCAATCGATGTCGGATCTTTCCTTTATCTCCCTCTCCAGGAATGTCCCACGGTCTCTCTTTGGGCATTGATTACTAATAGAGCCGGTTATAAAGTATAGAGTTGTGTTGAGACGAGAAAGTTCTAATACTAGCTGGCATGCTTATGTATCAGAACGACATCACTGAAGTTAAACTACTCTGAAAAATTGTATCAATGAATTAATACTCACAGTCTCTCGTCAACCATGTTTTTATTATCATAAGTGATGTGAGGAATTTGTTAAATTAAGTGAGAAGAGAAACTTAATAAAATGCAGAGTCTTTCATATCTGTCTATTTATTGCAAATTTAGACTATGTTATTTCATATCTGTCTATTAATTGGATTTGGGTTTGTTTTGACGATTTCTTTCATTGATAGAAGAGAAGTTTTCTGCTTGGTTTTTCTGAGAAAGAGGATCCAGTCATTCTCTCATCTCTTTCTTTTTGACAAGTTATCAGCAGCAGCACCACCACGCCAGAAAGAAGCCAAGGTGTTGAAAAGGACTCTCTTAAGATGTAGCAACATATATCAGTAACACAGCATGATGTTTTTTTGTTTTTGTTTTTTGTTTTTTTTTTTCTAAATGGGTCTTCATAGATTTTAACATCCTAAAGTACATGTAAACCCAAGAATCTCACTTTCTTTTCTTCCTGTTTCTGCACGAAAACAACAAGTACCTAGAATAACATTTAAATATCAGTGGTAACTTTCTTCTTCCCTAAATGCAGTAGAAGGAGATATGGAAGCAGGGAATAAGAAGGAGGGAGGGAAGCAGGGAATAAGAAGGAGGGAGGGAAGCAGGCACTGGCAGAACCAGCTGACAGCGGAAGAAGGGAAGCAGGGAAGCATAGAAGAGTTCAAGCAGGCGATTTTGGTGAAGCAGGGAAGAAAATGATCGCAGTAGCAGGGCATCAGTAGCAGGGAAGAAGAGGCTTTCAGTCATGCATCAGTAAGCGTCCCTGGATATATATATATATATATATATATATATTTTTTTTTTTTTTTTAAAAAAGCATGAAGGTCAAAACACACTGCATTTGGAGAGTTGTAAGTGCGAAAATGAGAGGGCCATGTGGCAAGTTCCAGACGGCGTGATGAAGGAAGATCGGACGGTTCTCCTTCCAACTATAGACTGTAGTTGGCGCTCAAACTTCAGAGGAGCTGGACTCGTGTTATTTGTTATTGCGGCCATGGTTTTAAATTTACTTGTCTTAACACAAGTAGACGCTTGCTGGTCGTTAAAACAACGCTGTTTAGGGTTTTTTTTCTCGTTTATATATTTTTTTTCACTCTCCATCTTCGACTTCGATCCTTCTTCAACCATGGCGAATCGACCTTCCTCCTCTCTTCTCCATATACTATCTATCCTCTTCATTCTCTCTCTCTTTCTCAGCCTCTTCTCTTGTTGCTCTTTGGTACAGGCTGATTCCCATTTCGAAGGCTTCGAAGCCGAAGATGGCAATGATGATGACAGCGTTTCACGAGGCTTTTTTCTACTGCATTTCCTATTAAATACGCCTTACATTCTCCCCCATTCGGATCCCCCACTTAGGCAGTCTCTTCTCCCTTCCATTCGCCACACAACCCCACTCCAATTTTGGCTGGCTGAACATGTATTCTCAATGACCACACGGTGACACTCCTCTATTCTCTCAGCTAAAAGGGAGATAGGCACCACCACGCTGAATTGTGAAAGAAAACAGGTTGACCAGAAACCAGAGAAAAGATTAAGAGGTACCTCATGGTTCAACTTGGCTTTGCGAGAACCTTTCCTGCTGCACTGTAGTCAGAATTAGAGGCCAAAAGCGCTTCTCGTTAACGTCGCCTACTTGATTTCAACACTACCCCAGAATGGGATGGGAGATGGCGTCGATTTACATCAGGTCATGTGCTTTGCTTCTCCTCACAAAAACAGGAGCGTGAGTTTAAAACCAAGAGAAAGGATTAGGCGTATGTGTAGGCCTAGAGTGTGTTGCTGTGGGAAACTGATGGTGGCCGAGAAGGAAGTCAAGTGTGAGCAACGGTGTGGTGTTGGCTGGCTGGCTAGTGAATGATGGGTGACACGAAGTTAAGCAAGGAGGTGATGCCGTGAAGGGAAACAACATGAGCGGATATGGGTGTGTGAATAAGATCCGAGGAGCGATGATGGATGACGAGACTAAGGACTAGGAGGTCAATGTTCTGCATTTTGCTCCACTCTACATTCTGTTTCTGCAACAATGAGACTAAGTATCAATGCTCTACTTTGCATTCTGCTTCTGCAACAACAAGCTTTTTAGCTTCTCTTAGCTGAGGCTATAAATTGAATGACAGAATGGGGTTGATGAAGAGGGAAGAGAATGTGAGAATGAGGCATATTTATTAATAGCAGATGCAGAAATGGAAGGCTTACCACCACCGCCTTTGAGTACTGGGATGAGTACGAATTCGAAGGCCTACTCACTGTGCAACCCGCTGCAGAGACTCCTAGTGTTGTAAAAAATGAAAGTAATGGTTGGAACCCAAGAGGGGGGTGAATTGGGTTTTATAAATTTTCACAAGAATTAATTGGAAGTTAAAATGATTTTCTGTAAAAGTACAATGCTTATGATAATAAATACAATACAGAAAATCAATGTGCTGTCAAGATAAATAATTATAAAGATCAAGGAATTAAAGAATAGATATCAATATGCACAAATTAAAGAGTAAGGGATAGAGAAAGCAAACTCGGAGATTTATACTGGTTCGGCTAATCCAAGCCTACATCCAGTGCTCAAGAGACCACTTGAGTATTTCTACTATAATTGCAAGTTTAATCCGGGTACTTACAAACCACTACAACCACACAAATTCGATCCGGGTATTTGCGAAACCACAATGAAGAATTTATGAATCCGGGCTCCTCCTCAACCCAAAGCAAGTTCTTCCAACACCGGTACTTGCGAACCTCAACTCAGAATAATATATGTGTTGATCAAAATCAACAATACAAATAAACTCTCTCTAAAGAGTAGATGAAAACAAATGAAGCTCTAATAACTCTAATGATAGAGAATATGCAAGATTTGGCTCAAGAATGCTTTCCTTTCTCTCAAAGATGATAGAAGAAGTTAATATCACATTGTAAGACTTTGTTCTTGCTCAAAATCGTGTATCTAAGGTCATATATATAAGATTTTACAAAACTAGCCGTTATATAGCCGTTATAGTGCAGTCCAAATTTTGAGCTTTCTTTAAAAATTCATAACTCTCTCATTTGAACTCCGTTTTAAACAAATAATATACCGTTGGAAAGCTCTTGGAGTCTAGTTTCAAATGAGCCAAGTTTTACTCAAAAATTATTTTTCTTTTAAAAGATATAATCAAAATACTGATTATAGGTCAGAACAGAATAATTTTTTATTACAGTAAAATCAACTTTCAGTTTTTCAAACTATATTTTGAATAGTCATATATTTCTCATTTGGACTCCGTTTTGAATAAATAATATACCGTTGAAAAGATCTTTGAGTCTACTATCAAATGAGATTAAGATACTTGAAAACCGATTTTTCATTTATGAGATATGATATAAGGAGTGACCAAAGGTCAAAAAATAACTTTTGTAAAACTTCATATCTCACTATCTTTTTGTTCAAAAATGCTTGAGCCAATGTATGCAAATCTAAATCATTGAGTTGCACAAATATACTAGCCTATATAAAATATACCTAATGTAAAAACATAGGCTATCTTGATACATCCAAGCTTCCAAGACTTCAAATCTTCTAATTCTTCATTTCTTGGAGCTTTGTTCTTGTATGTTGCTTTCCTTGAGTGAGGCATGATGTTACTTTTCCTTGTTCTTCAATCCAATGCTAACTCTTCTTATTTTGAACCAACCTATAAAATATATCTTACTTACAAACCAAATGGTTAGTTCAATTCATGATAAATAGCATGATTAATGTATAAGACATTACACATTACATAACATAGTTATGCTTAAATACTTGTAGCATGTATATGATAATTAACCTTTATATATATCAATGCTACAATTCAAATACATTTGTCATCATCAAAACTTATGGTATAAAGCCTTAGGGTCAACAATCTCCCCCTTTTTGATGATGACAAATCACCACAGAAAAATATGTATTACAAGACAATGAATGCAATGTTATAAGCACATACACATATTTTTCTATTGTTTCTTCTCCCCCTATTTGACATCAACAAAAAGGTGTAAGTAACACAATATATGGAAGTTAAAGCACATACATTATTTAAGCCAGGATGTCGAAAGATGTCAATATAGCATAGGGTTAGGATACATCAAAACTTACCATTGTTTTCATTGACATGTAAAAACAATTTTTAGAAAAATTTCTCATGTCAAATGAAATGAGCCAAAAGATAAAACTTGAAAGAGTTTTAGTCTCCCCCTTAAACTTTGCATAATTTGAAAAAGAATAATGAATATTCAATTTTTTTAAGATATATTCTTTTTTAAGGTCATCTATATATTTTCAAGAGAGATAAAGCCCGCCCTGAATTTCATAACCCTTTTCCTTTGAAAAAGATTGTCCAAATCATTATAAAGGAAATTCAGTTTTTGATTGCAGAATTTTGAAGTAAGATTTTTTTAAGAAATTTCTGCAATATTTTCATTGAAAATGATTTCTGCTTGTTTATGAAAAGACATTTTTAGTAAATAGCAGAAAAATTGAACTCTTTGAAATAAAAAAAATAAACATCATTTGCTATCATATGATAGAAATATTTGCAGCACACAGTAGAAGTATGATATATGGATTAGCAAAGCATGATATATTCAAGCATATAGGTCATAATCCATACATCAAACATCAATATCCCTTTGTCATCAACAACAAAAGAGATCTTTAAAATCTTTTCTTTTTCAAAATAATTGTTGCTTCATATGATAAAACATATTAACATAACAGAAGCATTTTTAAAGTCCTTTTTCAAAACAAATTTGCTTCATAAAGAATAAGATAAATTTCAGCACAAAGGAAGCAATTTATATACCCATTCAAAATGAATTTATATATGTATCTTGAGGATGAGTACATGTAAAAATTTTGACAGCTCATTTTGTATGAGTGCATGTGGAATCATGAAATATTATTCTTAGCCATAGCCTTCGCTCATGATGCATGAATAGCATACACAACATATGTTCTTAGATACATATAATCACAGCATGATGTAATCATGTATGCTCTCAAGAACAACACAACAAAGCAGAGTGATACGGTTCTGAATATCACCATTTTATTAATCCTTAAAATTTCTAATCAAAACAAATTAAATCAGCCGCAAATCCACCGAAAATTGACTTTCGTGGTTTTACCATTAATGTGACGCGTTATCGGTGTGCATGCGTACTCTAGACTTCTGGCTTCCAGCTTGCAGAAATCCATAGGATGAGCGTGTAGGGGTGCGGCAAAGAGATATCTTCTTTGGCTCTTAGTCATAATTTTCTCTCTATAAAGACTGCCGCAGAGTTCTCAATTACCACACCACAAAGAGTATTCATCTCTGAGCCTATAACTTTCTGACATTCTTCTCTCTTCATACTCCTACAAAAATTTCTGAATTTTCCAAACCATGGCAGCAAGAAAGTTCATTGATCTCACAGTAGAGGCAAGGGAGGAAGAGCTCGACTTAAACTTGAGTCTAGGTAAGGACAAAGGCAAAAGACCTTTGGAGGAATCTCAAGAGAACCAAAAGAAGAAGATGAAGATCGAAGAAGCTGAGGAGATTAGTACAGGCCATACGTCAGAAGACAAAATTGCTTGTCTGGAGCAGGAGGTGAAGAAACTCAAGAAGATGATAGAGGACCAGGAGAAGTTAGCTAAACGCAACAATGCGGCACTGACTTCAAGAATAGATAGGTTCTTCTTTTGGTCTACCCAATGCTTCTGCAATCAACAACAAAGAAGTGTTGATTGTATGAATGGGATTTACACTACCCTCCGTGACATTGCTCAGTCTCTTGCTCCAAGGAATGGCCGAGGGGTGATGATTCAATACAACTCACCTAATCCGAGACCACCTCGCCTGTAGATTGCTCATCTATGAGCAAACCTTCCCTTTTTTTTTTAATGCAATGTAATCCTTCGGTTTGTTTTTTTTTATTTTAATGCAAGTGGTTTCTTTCAGATGATGGTACTTAAAAAAAATTATAATAATAAAGAAAGATAAAGAAAATCAGCCGCACAAATTTTGTACAATAGAAGGATATATATATTATCATTTCAAAGCAAAAGCAAGTTACATACTTACTCAAGATAAAACATATTATAATCAGAGTATGTAGTAACATAATTGAGGTAATATGGATTAATAAGATATAATCAGATATAAACTATAATCCATAAACAATGGTTCAATGTAGGCTTCGTTGGTCGACTACTGATAGGAGCGTTGGTCGACCAACCAACTTCAAAACTATAAATCTTACTGATTTCGGAGAGCAGAGGAAAGAATGTGCTTTAGAGGATAATTTTGAGGATTAACTCCTGTAAAACACTTTTGGTGGAGCACTTTGATGTTCAAATAAATCTCGAGCACTAGGAGCAACATTATGTTCAAGATATGCCATATTAATAAAAGTGCTATGCTTCCATGAAATGCAATTTTGCAATAAATTTGATTTCATTGAAAATATTTAAATAAGATTACAGCAAGGATAAATACTATAGGTAGGAGTAATCTTATTGTTGTGAAGACAAGAAAAATGTGCGTGTAATGGAAGCAAGTTTTCATGATGCGGTAAAAAGGATAGTTTGAGCAAAATTTGGAAGAAAGATTTTAGCTCAAAACAAAATTCGAATCTATAAGCTGCACACCTAACAATTGTTTTCAGATATAGCATGCATGAGTATCAAGGATAGATGTAAAGCATATTAGAGAACAGACAAAAGCATTAGAGAACAGTAAACATATCAGTCAAATTTCTTACAATGCATTCCAGCTTATATGTTTACTTATCCATTGCCTCCTTTTGATGCAAGAGAGTGGAGTTTGAATGATGTAGCCATTGAAAAGTTATTTCCGCTCCTTGCTTCGAGGCAAATCTGCAAATTAATCCTTTGTCTTTGATACCCAATTTTTTTTTGGGTTTGCCTGGGTCATGAGGTCCTTTTTGAACCCATTTCATTTTTACTCCATGAACAAGATTTTTCTTATAAAAACAGGAGTAAGACTTGTGTCCTTTCAGTCCACAATAAAAACAAGTGCAAGGTGGACTTTTGGACATTTTTGTAGGAACAAAGTAGTTTTCGAAATATTTCTGATTTGACTTGTTAAGAACAAAACCAATTTTGTTAAAGCTACTACTTTGTTTGTCAACAGAAGAGTTTTGAATTTCTCTACCTTGAGAAAGTTTTTTAAGTGTGTTTTTAAGATCCTTATTCTCCTTTTTCAAGGAATCACACTTGGTACAAAAGTAATTTTTGTTGGTAGAGATATTTGCCTTTAAAATCAAATTCTCTTCTTGCAAAGTTCTGTTTTGATTTTCAAAAACAAAATTCTCTTCCTTGGAAATAGAAAATTCGTTTTTCAATGTTTCCAACTCATTTTCAAGAGAAGAGTTTTTCTGTTTTGAAATATTTAGTTTCTTTGCAAGTATAAGAGATTCTTCATGTAAATCATCAAAGGCATCTTGTAATTCTTCAAAAGAGTAGTCAAATGAATTTACCTCATCTTTATCTCTGGCCACAAGACAAGTGTTGGCTTCTTCATTTGTGTTCTCCTAATCGGAATTGCTATTTCCCCAAATGGAAGATAGGTAAGCTTTCTTTGATGATTCAGTTTTTGGTTGTGGTTTCTCTTTTTCTCCTTTTTCTTTTTCTTCTATCTCCTTGGTGATTTGAGATTTTCCTGTAAGTTCAACACCAAGAGCTTGCAATTGATTAAGCACAAGTCGTATCTCATTAATGGTTTCACAATTTTTCATTTGAGCGATATCAAGTTCATTAATGAGATTTCTAGACTTTAATTCCATTGCAACAAGATCTTCCTCATATGCAACTTCTAAAGTTTCCCACATTTCCTTAGCAGTTGCACAATTGGAAATTCTAAAAAATTCATCTTGACTCAATGCACAAGAAATAATCAATTTTGCCTTAGCATTGAGTTGCACTAAACTTCTTTCAGTATCATTCCATTCACTCTTGGGTTTTGGAATGTATTTTCCTTATTCTTCCTTGACAGGCATATAAAAACCATTTTCTATAATTTCCCAGAGTTTATGGTCTACTGAAATTAAAAAAATTTTCATTTCATACTTCCAATATTGAAAATGATTAGCATAAAAAATTGGAGGTTCTGTGAAAGAACAATTTTCAGACATAAACCACTCACTAGATCCAACCATATTTACTCTTAGACGGTTAAGTCTTAAATCAAGAGCCCAAGCTCTGATACCAATTGAAAGTAATGGTTGGAACCCAAGAGGGAGGTGAATTGGGTTTTATAAATTTTTCACAAGAATTAATTGGAAGTTAAAATGATTTTCTGTAAAAGTATAATGCTTATGATAATAAATACAATACAGAAAATCAATGTGCTGTCAAGATAAATAATTATAAAGATCAAGGAATTAAATAATAGATATCAATATGCACAAATTAAAGAGTAAAGGATAAAGAAAGCAAACTCGGAGATTTATACTGGTTCGGCTAATCCAAGCCTACATCCAGTCCTCAAGAGATCACTTGAGTATTTCCACTATAATTGCAAGTTTAATCCGGGTACTTGCAAACCACTACAACCACACAAATTCGATCCGGGTATTTGCGAAACCACAATGAAGAATTTATGAATCCGGGCTCCTCCTCAACCCAAAGCAAGTTCTTCCAACACCGGTACTTGCGAACCTCAACTCAGAATAATATATGTGTTGATCAAAATCAACAATACAAAGAAACTCTCTCTAAAGAGTAGATGAAAACAAATGAAGCTCTAATAACTCTAATGATAGAGAATATGCAAGATTTGGCTCAAGAATGCTTTCCTTTCTCTCAAAGATGATAGAAGAAGTTAATATCACATTGTAGGACTTTGTTCTTGCTCAAAATCGTGTATCTAAGGTCATATATATAAGATTTTACAAAACTAGCCGTTATATAGCCGTTATAGTGCAGTCCAAATTTTGAGCTTTCTTTAAAAATTCATAACTCTCTCATTTGAACTCCGTTTTAAACAAATAATATACCGTTGGAAAGCTCTTGGAGTCTAGTTTCAAATGAGCCAAGTTTTACTCAAAAATTATTTTTCTTTTAAAAGATATAATCAAAATACTGATTATAGGTCAGAACAGAATAATTTTTTATTACAGTAAAATCAACTTTCAGTTTTTCAAACTATATTTTGAATAGTCATATATTTCTCATTTGGACTCCGTTTTGAATAAATAATATACCGTTGAAAAGATCTTTGAGTCTACTATCAAATGAGATTAAGATACTTGAAAAACCGATTTTTCATTTATGAGATATGATATAAGGAGTGACCAAAGGTCAAAAAATAACTTTTGTAAAACTTCATATCTCACTATCTTTTTGTTCAAAAATGCTTGAGCCAATGTATGCAAATCTAAATCATTGAGTTGCACAAATATACTAGCCTATATAAAATATACCTAATGTAAAAACATAGGCTATCTTGATACATCCAAGCTTCCAAGACTTCAAATCTTCTAATTCTTCATTTCTTGGAGCTTTGTTCTTGTATGTTGCTTTCCTTGAGTGAGGCATGATGTTACTTTTCCTTGTTCTTCAATCCAATGCTCACTCTTCTTATTTTGAACCAACCTATAAAATATATCTTACTTACAAACCAAATGGTTAGTTCAATTCATGATAAATAGCATGATTAATGTATAAGACATTACACATTAAATAACATAGTTATGCTTAAATACTTGTAGCATGTATATGATAATTAACCTTTATATATATCAATGCTACAATTCAAATACATTTGTCATCATCAAAACTTATGGTATAAAGCCTTAGGGTCAACAAAAAATGCCAAACCCGGGGAGAATAGTTCAGATCCCAGTGTTTCTCTGAAATATGAGACTGTTAAAGGTTTTCAGAAGTTTATGGTTAAAGAAGGACCGAAGTGAATATATATATATATATACAACAACAACAACAACATAGCCTTATCCCACTAAGTGGGGTTGGCTACATGGATCGCACGACGCCATTGAGCTCTATCAATGACCAACTCTTTAGATATCTCATTTACTAAAAGGTCCCGTTCAATAATTTCTCTAAGTGTCCTTTTTGGTCTTGCTCGACCTTTTTTCACAGGGCTCCAAGCCATGTGCTCAACTCTCCTAACTGGCGCTTCCAACGGTTTACTTTGCACATGCCCAAACCATCTTAAACGATTTTCAATCATTTTTTCCTCAATAGGTGCCACCCCAACTCTACCTCGTATATGATCATTACAGATCTTATCTCTTCTTATATGACCACACATCCAACGCAACATTCTCATCTCCGCCACTCCAATTTTATGTTCTTGTTGTCCTTTCATTACCCAACATTCACTCCCATATAAAATTTCTGGTCTTATAGCAGTACGATAAAACTTTCCTTTGAGTTTATCAGGTACTTTCCGATCACAAACAACCCCTGATGTCATTCTCCACTTCAACCACCCAGCTTGTATCCTATGTTCCATATCTCTAATAATTTTGCCGTTATCTTGTATAATTCATCCCAAGTACCTAAACTTTGACACTTGTGATACAACCTGATCACCAAGTTTAACCTCCATCTCGTTCCTAGCTTGTCGCTTGTTAAACTTACAATGCATATATTCGGTCTTATTCCTGCTCAGACGAAAACCCTTCGATTCCAAAATAGCTCTCCATAACTCAAGTTTAAAATTAATCTCTTCCCTTGTCTCTGCTATGAGAACAACGTTATCTGCAAAAAGCATGCACTTAGGGATTTCTTCTTGGATGTGTTTCGTCAGAACATCTAAAATCAGGTCAAACAAATAAGGGCTTAAGGATGATCCCTGATGTAGGCCAATTTTAATAGGAAAGTCTCTAGTCTCCCCTCCAGACGTTCTCACACTAGTCGTAGCCCCCTCGTACATATCTTTTATGGCTCTAATATACGCAACCCGTACACATTTCTGTTCCAAGGCTTTCCACAGCACCTCTCTTGGTACTCGATTATAGGCTTTTTCCAAGTCAATAAATGCTATATGAAGGTCTCTTTGTTTACTCCGATACCTTTCCATCAACCCCCTTAGAAGATATATAGCTTCCATAGTATACGGTCCTGGCATGAATCCAAATTAATTTTCAGAAATACTCGTCTCGATTCTTAACCTACGTTCAATCACTCTTTCCCATAATTTTAGAGTGTGACTCATAAGCTTAATCCCACGATAGTTTGCGCAATTTTGAATGTCTCCTTTGGTTTTGTAAATAGGCACTAAAGTGCTTCTTCTCCATTCCTCAGGCATTTTCTTAGACCTTAAAATCTCATTAAAGAGCTTAGTTAGCCAGATAGTACCCTCCTCTCCTAAACACTTCCAAACTTCAATAGGAATACCATCGGGACCAACAGCTTTACCATTATCCATTTTTCTAAGAGCTTTCTTGACCTCATCAACCTTGATCCTGCGATAATATGCCAAATTTGGTTCTCTCTCCAAGGTTGTTAGATCTTCTATATCACAAGTCGATTCCGTTCCGTCATTAAAGAGCGTATGAAAATAAACCTGCCATCTATTTTTAATATCTCTGTCTGTAACTAGAACTTTTCCTTCTTCATCCTTAACACATCTTACTTGATCTAAATCTCTAGATTTCCTCTCTCTAGCCTTCGCAATCTTGTAAATCTTTTGTTCCCCTTTTTTCGTTCCTAAATCCTTGTAAAACTCTTCAAACGCTTTAGATCGTGCTTCACTTACTGCTTTTTTTGTCTCCTTATTAGCCTTCCGATACCTTTCCCAATTTTCCGAGTTATTGCACAAATGGATAGCTTTAAAGCATTCTCTTTTAAATTTGATCTTCTCTTGAACAACCTCATTCCACCACCAAGATTTCTTATTTCTTTGTCCAAAACCTTTTGATTCTCCTAAAAGTACTTTAGTTACTTTTCTAACCTTCTTGGCCATCTCCTCCCACATGGTGTTAGCATCTTCTCGTAACTCCCAAGATCCTTCCTCCAATAATATTCTCTTGAAAGTCTGTTGATTCTCCCCCTTTAGCTGCCACCACTTGATCCTAGAGTTCATCGCCTGACGATGCTTTTGTTTCCGACCCTTAATAACCATGTCAAGGACCAAAACCCTATGTTGAGTTGCCACGGGTTCCCTAGGAATAACTTTACAATTTTGACAGATTTTTCTATCTGGATTCCTTACCATAAAGAAGTCAATCTGTGACCTTGAAGCTCCACTCTTGTATGTGATTAAATGTTCCTCTCGCTTCTTGAAGCAGGTATTGACAACCTTGAAATTATAAGCCATTGAGAAATCCAATATAGACTGTCCTTCCTCGTTAAGCTCCCCAAAACCAAAGCCACCATGGACCCTCTCATACTGTCCTGCTTCTTTCCCAACATGACCATTAAGGTCCCCCCGATAAAAATCTTCTCTTCTAAAGGTATGTTTCTAACCAATCCCTCCAAATCTTCCCAAAACTTTTTTTTAAGATATGCATCTGTCCCTACCTGTGGTGCATAGGCACTTATGATGTGGATAGTATTTCTTACGATAATCATCCTTAAGCATAGAATCCTATCCCCAATCCTTTTTACCTCCACCACACTCGGTGTCCATTCCTTGTCAACCATAATACCTACACCATTCTTTGTCCTTACTTTTCCCGTGTACCAGAACTTGAAGCCTGAACAGTCAAATTTCTTAGCCTTTTTTCCAACCCATTTAGTCTCTTGAAGGCACAAGATGTTAATTTTCCTCCTCTTCATAGTGTCCACAACCTCCATGGATTTTCCTGTCATGGTTCCAACATTCCACGTAGCAATCCTGATTTTGTTCTCCTCGACTAGCTTCTTTACCCTCAACCTTCCAGGAACAAGCTCTTGTGACACTACAATCGATCGACGATGCAGTGGCTCTAACTCATTTGACACTGTACTTGGGCCATACAGCGCGTTGCTTCCGGGCAACGACCTAGTATTAGTAGACCCTTGCTCATTTAACACTACATCTGGGTGTCGATGCAGCGGCTCTAGCTCACTTTTCACTGTATTCGAACCATACAGTGTGTTGCTTCCGGGCAACATCCTAGCATTAGTAAAATATTATCATTGATCCATATATATATATATATATATATAAATATATAAACAAGAAAAAAAACAGGAAAAAACAACGCCTAAACATCGTCGTTTTAAAAGCAAGTAGGCGTCTGTTTGTCTTAAGACAAGCAGACAAGCCGACAAGCCGGATCCCATAAAATTACCTATGTAACCCCAATTACTATCTAAGTAAATATTAGCTGTAATCACCGTTACCTTGAGAAGATAATTTAGAAACCCACCATTACTGTGTCTGCCTATCTAGTCATAACTTTATCTCTAATTGATGCTTTTCTCCCAAATTTCTTTAATTTCTTCTAGCAGGTTCGTTCCATCAAATGGACCTAACAACTAGTAGTAGCTCCCTTGGGAAAAGATGAAATATTTGTTAAAGATAAGCCTTTCACCAGAGATTTGATACTTGCCGTGGGGAGATTCGGAGAAAGAAAGAAAGGGATTCTACAATCTCCACATTCTAGCGTGTGACTTTCTTGGTTTAGATTGAAGGAGAACGCGACTACCACGTCACTAACATCACTCATGGTCTCTGCTTTCAACCTGTAGTACTTTGTCGGAGAACCCCACGTTCCCCAATCATCTTATTGGTGTCCGATTTGTGGAAGATGAAGCTGGCATTGAGTTCAGGAGACATATCCATGGCGTTCTCCATTCTCGACAAGCCCAACAAGGACGTCGGTTTCTGCATAGCACTAGGTGAAGATTTCCCTAGAAAATCTTTCGACGAGAATAGAGGGAATCGCATAGAAGCCGATGACTACGACAATAGAAGAGGCTTGTTACATCTGCCTAGCTCCTCAGCTTTCTGTTTCATGTATGTTTTCTCTACTCTCTTAAATATATCTTATTTGTTATTAGCTTTTTATGAACGAAAACGCCATGAGGATAACAAATTTGTAATTTTATTTTGTGTACATCATATGTTTGCCACGTATGCGAGACATTTGGACTAGCGTGTCATATCAAAGAGTTTACGTATATATTTTTTTATTCATTATATTAATTGCATTTGTTTCAGAGATTATGAACTAAAAAAAAAATTAAGGAAGAAATTAAAATTTAGTTAGGGACAAAAAAAAAAAAGAAGTAATTTTGCATTATTTTTATTTTTCTTTTGGGCCAGGGGATAGTTTCAGAACTCCTCCAGCTGCTTCTACTCATGAGTCATACAAACATAACAGAAAGATGCGGATCGCAGTAGGTAAACCCGGCCGCTAAAGCTGCAAAGGCCAAATTCAGTAGGTGCGTTGTCTGATCAGATCACTGGGAATTCAGCACCAGAACAATGAAGTTCCAGATAGAAGATGTTACAGTGTTCTTCCCCTATGATAACATATACCCAGAACAATACGCCTACATGCTGGAGCTGAAGCGAGCCCTTGATGCCAGAGGCCATTGCCTCCTGGAAATGCCAACGGGTACAGGCAAGACCATCGCCCTCCTTTCGCTGATCACCAGCTACACTCTGTCCAAACCCGACAACCCGGTTAAGCTCATCTACTGTACTCGTACCGTCCACGAGATGGAGAAGACCCTCGCCGAACTCAAGGTACTACACAATTACCAGCTTCAGCATCTGGGTCCCTCCGCCAAGATATTGGCTGTGGGATTGTCTTCGAGGAAGAATCTCTGTGTCAATCCAAGGGTTTTGGCAGCGGAGAATCGGGACTCCGTTGATGCTGGCTGTCGCAAATTGACGGCTAGCTGGGTCAGAGCGTTGGCGGCTGAAAACCCCAGAATCCCCACTTGCGAGTTCTATGAGCAGTATGAGAGGGCGGGCTCCTCTGCGGTACTGCTGCCTGGAGTTTATACCTTACAGGTAACTAAAACTTTGTTTAATTTTATGTGGTCGATTGATATAATGACGAATAAGACCTAATTTTAGTTTTGAATTCAGTAGCTAAACTACATTCATAACATCATCTTCGGCATTTTTATGCTTGCATATACCCATGGGGTTTAAAGGATGCTGGTATGGTGGAAAATGTTTTTTCATTGTTGCACATTATTCTTTTTTTTTTTGTTTTTTTTGTAAGAACCAAATTGTCAAGAATGAATAAAACATATCTGCTTAAATTCTTCTATATGGTCGGAATTCCAGAATCCTGATTACACATGAAGAAGCACCACATGTCACCTACTGCAGAGTGACAACGATATCAATTGACTAGTGAACCTATTGACAATGTATCTTGTTTAGTTACGAAACCTATGTAGCTATGTTCTTCGTAACATGTTGAAGCATCTAACTCATTCTCTTTTGTTTCTTTTAATAATAAAATTCTTTTTAAATTTTCTGCATGTCTGTGCATATTATTTAGTAATGAATTCTACAATTTTCAAATATATTTGGTCCTTGAATTTTATCCTGTTAAAATTTCCTATAATTGCAGGATCTTAGAGCATTTGGCAAGGAGAAAGGGTGGTGCCCATACTTTTTGGCACGACATATGGTGCAATTTGCCAATGTTGTGGTCTATAGTTATCAATATTTACTTGATCCAAAGGTGGCCAGCATAATATCTAAGGAGATGCAGAGAGAGTCTGTTGTTGTTTTTGATGAGGCTCACAATATTGATAATGTCTGCATTGAAGCACTCAGTGTGAGTGTGAGGAGGCAGACTATTGAAGGTGCTAGAAGAAATCTTAGTAGGATGAATCAGGAAATTGACAAGTATGTCTCTCTCTGGCACTTACCTTTATTTCTCTATGGCTTTGCTTTTTTGCTTTATTAACTTCAACGTGGAAGAATAGAAAACAAAAATCTTAAAAGGTTTTATGGCAACTTGCGTACAATAAGTGTTTCCCTTTGTCAGTTGGTTTAATCTTTAAAAAGGGTCAAATTTTGCTTGGGAGCACTTGAAATTTCAAATCCCTTGCCTCTGCACATTGTCATTATTGCTTCAAGTTTTTTTGCTGGACTATACTTTCTTAGGGTTATTTTTATTTTATGTCTGTTTCCATAGCCAGAATTTGATTTAGATTCTCTTAACTGTTTGTCCTGGTAGGAAGGTTCAGGGCCACTGACGCAGGTAGACTTCGTGCTGAATACAACAGGCTCGTCGAGGGTTTGGCTCTAAGAGGAGACCTGCCTGGTATGTAAAATGTTAATATTCTACTAATGTTTAATGGTGCATCCCTTAATCATTAACTTGTTTCCTTTACACAGCTACGGATGGCTGGCTCGCAAATCCAGCTTTGCCTGATGATATTCTGAAGGAGGCTGTCCCTGGAAACATTCGCCGAGCTGAGCATTTTCTTCACGTTTTACGCAGACTAGTTCAATATCTTGAAGGACGCCTAGAAACTGAGAATGTGGAGAAGGAAAGCCCTATAGCCTTTGTTACCTCTATTCTAAATCATGCTGGAATTGACCAAAAAGCACTGAAATTCTGTTATGATCGCCTGCATTCATTGATGATGACATTGGAAATTACGGACACAGATGAATTTCTACATATACAAACTATTTGTGATTTTGCCACTCTTGTGGGCACATATGCTCGTGGTTTTTCCATTATAATTGAACCTTTTGATGAGAGAATGCCACATATTCCTGATCCTGTATTGCAGGTTAGCATTGTTGTTCTGATGTGTCTTTACTCTTATACTGTTATGCCTAAATTACTTAAGTTAACAGCATAGATAATCCAATGCATGTTATGCTCTTTTTTCTCTTTAGAAAATGACTTATTTAATAACTACTAGTGAAGATAGATTAACTAAATATTTTTTGTAAATCTATGTCTCCTCCATCTCATGAGTAGTAATGAGTTGTTGCATGTTGTATTCCATGTTATGTAGGGGTGATTTTATTATTAGATGTATTCATTATATTTCTCTTATTTTCTTCATCAATGACATTTCAGCTCTGCTGTCATGATGCTTCTCTTGCCATAAAGCCTGTTTTTGAGCGATTTCAGTCGGTCGTGATAACGTCTGGCACTCTCAGCCCTATTGATCTATACCCTCGTCTTCTGAATTTCAACCCTGTTGTCAGTCGAAGTTTTACAATGTCCTTAACAAGAGAATGCATTTGCCCTATGGTTCTTACACGTGGCAGGTATTCCAACCATTTTCTTTTCCATTTCATTCAGCATTTTTATTAATGCATTTTCAATTTCTGTTTTCTGTAATTTGTAAAAGCGAGATGCTGGGCATATCTCTTGGATTCTCCTTTTTCTGGGTTTCTTTTCACAATATAGTGTGTTTATTTCAGTGATCAGCTCCCAGTCAGTACCAAATTTGATATGAGAAGTGATCTGGGTGTGGTAAGAAATTATGGAAGGCTCTTGTTGGAGATGGCTTCAGTTGTTCCGGATGGGATTGTATGCTTCTTTGTCAGTTACTCGTATATGGATGGAATAGTCAATAGCTGGAATGAAAATGGAATTCTGAAGGTGAGTGCACTTTTTCCTTTTTTCCTTTTTTTTTTTTTTGTGGATTTCCACTGTTCTTTTGCTAGTATTGTCTGTGTCATTATCTGGTGGTGCTAAAGGCCTCTCTTTTGCAGGAAATAATGCAACATAAGCTTGTTTTTATTGAGACCCAAGATGTTGTAGAAACTACATTGGCGCTTGATAACTACCGCAAGGCTTGTGATTGTGGAAGAGGCGCTATCTTTTTCTCTGTTGCTAGGTATGATGTTGAAATCATATCCCTCTTCTAATGTTGGGACTCTGCATCACTTAAATAGATCAAGCAGACTATATGCTTTGTTAAACTAAATAAGAAACGTCTTTTTATGCTAATACTATAGTTGACAATTATTGCACCAGCTGACCTACAGGATATTCGATATCGTGAGTTACATGATATTCATCTGTCCAATGTTTTGATGATATTGTGAACTCAATTTCTGTTCACCTCCCTCCATGACCTAGTCTCAGATAAGACAAGGGGAAGATGAGACAACTCTTGCTCGAATAGTTGCGTTGGATATCATGGTTTTTTTTTTTTTTCCCCTTTTGGTGGCTGTATCTCATTTTATGTGAGAATTTAAATTTCACCTGTCCCCTGTGATTGAAATAAGATAAGACATTGTGAATTGGATTCTGATGGAAACCAGAAAAATATAGGATGGAACCAGAGAGATATATGATGGAAACCAGAGAAATATTCAGTAGTATTATTGAATAGCAATTAGGATTACAGGATATAATCCTACCCAGAGCCCTTGCTCCTACAGACTACCAGGAATGGTGTGCTGCCCTCTCTCACTCAACAAACTATTACTCAGCATGCCCCTCTATGTCCTCCCCCTGCCACTAAATACCTCCACTACTAACTAATTCGCAGGACAGTACAAATCAGCCCTCTATCCTCTTTTTCTTTCTCTTGTACACCCTCCAAGTCTTGGGCCTACCCTCTTGGCCCAACAATTGCTCTGAGGCCCTAATATCAGTATTCCTATCAGATTCTAATTTAACATAGGCAGGCTTATGCTGGAATTGTAATGTTGATTGTTTATTAGGATGCCTGATGTTGTAATTGTCTATCCATCTATCATGGTTCATGAGAAATTAAGAATAGATGTACCTGTTTGCAGGGGGAAAGTTGCTGAAGGTATAGATTTTGATAGACATTATGGCAGACTAGTGATCATGTTTGGTGTTCCTTTCCAATATACATTAAGCAAGTAAGTTCCATTCGGTTAAATTTCTGTATAATGGTCTTCTGGATTACTATTGTTATATGTTAAGTTGGTGAGCATGCCAATTTCCAATATATGTTACATTGCTGGTTGCATAACTGTCAAGAGTAATGTAATTTCAGAATTTTGCTTGCACGCTTGGAATATCTACGGGATACTTTTCAAATTAAGGAAGGAGATTTTCTGACTTTTGATGCTTTGGTATGACTTGCCTTCCCTGTGTGCACGTGCACATCTTTATGGTTGTGACTCAACTTCTTTCAATTCGATTCTTGCTACTACAAGTCTTTGTAACATTATTTCTGCTGGAGCAGAGACAAGCTGCTCAATGTGTGGGGCGTGTAATCCGGTCAAAAGCTGATTATGGGATGATGATTTTTGCTGACAAAAGGTTAGTATTTCTAGCCCCTACATCCTTTTCTTTCATGAAGAAACGAGAGGGGGTTGTTACTGCAGGTATTTCTACATTGAAGTTCTGCAGTTGTTTGAATGTGATTGAATCTCTCAAAAGTGTAGAAGTTTCTGGTTAGAATTAATGAGGATAACTTTGTTGTCTGCATTATCAACGCATCTTCAGGAATTTGCTCCAATTTTCAAAATGTTGCCTGTCTCTAGCAATGAATTTCAAACAAAATGACTCTTCAGTTAGTGTCAGAATCTTGTTTATTAACTTAAGAAAGATATATGTTTATTCAAATCATAAGATTTAAATCCAAATATAATCAACAGTAGTTGCAAAAGACACACAATGGAATGTCATTGTGGATAATCATGAGTTTAGAGCAATAATCATAACATTCAAATCCAAATATAATTGATTACTGATATTAGTCATGGCATAATTCTCAATTCGATTACCTTCATGAGTCTTAGTGTCCTCAACTGTTTTACTATGGATGAGTTACAGTTCTATTAAAAAAAAAAAAAAAAAAGAAGGCAAAGACCTGGCATAGCAATATTTAAGAAAAAGGACAATAATCAATGGTGTTGTATCATGTGTTCTAGGGTTAGTGACAATTTTGGTTAATAGATCCTTTTTCTTAAAGATCACATTAAAGGGTTCATTACCTATTTTAATCCGAGCTATTCCTCTGTTCACATACACACTGATACTTCTAGAATTTATTGAGTGATTCTCCAAGATGTATATGTGCAAACCTGCCCTTGATGACTGCATCATTTATGGTACTGGCTGCTAGTGCATTCTTGTCTGGGACAAAGTTTGGGAAATATCTTCAGTGTTGAGTATAACTCTCTGCACTCTGCAGGTATAGTCGTCATGACAAACGTTCCAAGTTGCCTGGTTGGATTTTGTCTCATTTACGTGATGCTCACCTGAACCTGAGCACTGACATGGCTTTGCATATTGCACGTGAGGTCTGTCTTTGTGACTATATAGTCTGTTGCACATACTTCAGTATACTGAAATTTGTTGGTGCCGTCCCCATTATCAGATAGGTTATTTCACATTTTAAAAGTGTATAATGCTTATCTTTTATCTTTGGAAATTTCCTAATTGATTGCCATCGTTCTTTCATCTAAAAAAGTGTAATGTCCTAATTTGCCAAGGAGGAAAAGAGGTTTTGAATGGCCTTTAAAAACATCATTTTATCAATTAAAACTGTGGGGAACTTTGTTATGAAAACATAGTTTCACTAGAATGGTGTGTATTTCTCCTTTTTTGCTTGCTTATATACGCACCAGTTAGTGTTGGAGCAAGTTGACGAAACGGAAATTTGTGCCTGGCATAATTTAGTGTTGTAGACTCGAATTAGTGATTGTATAACGTCAATTTTCTTATTTGTTGGATGCAGTTCCTTCGGAAGATGGCACAACCATATGATAAGACTGGCGGTGGTGGCAAGAAAACTCTGTTGTCCCAAGAAGACTTGGAGAAGATAGTTGAGGGCAGCATGAATGATATGTTGTATTGAGATGAGACTTCACCTTGGATGCCCAGAAATGGGTGGCTTTAACCTATATTCGATAGTTCTTCAGAGTTCCCATGCTCACACTGAGGTGAAGGAGTTGCTATTCTGGTGTAATTGGCACCATGGAGAAGTCCTTAATGGAGGGGAAAGAAGATACACTGACACGGTAAAGCAAAAATGTGTTCCATAGAGGAACTGGACGACGGGACAGGATCTTAAATATTTTATAGTGCTTGATTAAATTTTGTATTTAATTGAGGATCTTAGCGGAAGTATCAAATTTTGTGAGCATGTATTGGCATTTGCATGCTTACCTTGTGTTGCAAATTGTACATGCTTTGAAGAAGCATTTGATTACAATGAAAACAATGAAGAGCAGTTTGAGGGGACATGAATTGGAGCTACTTCTGTCATATAAATTAAGATACAAATGAACGGAAATACAAATTAATACATCTAATTCATGAGCCGACAGTGTCAGAGTCAGCCACTCTTCTCCTTTCCAGATCCTAAAATGTTTATCCACTTTGGCAATGGCCGACATATATATTGTGCGGTCTGGCTGTCATAATTTACATTACTATGAGGTTAGGGCACATAATACCTAACCAAGTCAAATGTTATCTGCCACTCTCGAGTACTATTCTCCACAGCTCTACGTGGAATCACTTCATTGAGTCACGTGGTTCTGTTTGGCACGCTTTCTTTACCGAACTCGGTCTTCTTCATGCATCATATTTGCACTTGTTAACTTGCCAGTTGCCAGTGACATTTCTTCCACTATACACATCCAATTAATTCAGACTAACAAAATAGTCAACCGCTGTGGGGTATGATTTGATTCAGGGCTCTCTTCACTTCAACAATGCTGGCCTTCTTCCCGTTCGCGTTCTCCCTCACCTTTGCCCTCAGCTCCGCCACGAACATTCCATTGTTCAGCGACGACTGCGCCGTCGTCACCTCTATCTGCATCTCTCGCAGCACTTGCATCATGTCCAGCAACAACCCCTCCCTGTTTACGCACTCCAGCTCCAACAGCGCATCACTCTCTATGATCGACACCTGCAGCGACGTCGTCACCGCCGCTCGCGTCGGCGACACCGGCGGCGATACCTCCACCGTCTTCGGCTTCCTCATTCCTCCACTCTCCACGATCCTAATCTTCCTCTTGTCGGATTCAACCCGCACCAGGCTCCTCTGTTGTTCCTTCGATTGTTGATCGGCCTCCATCTGGCGGATCCGTGCCTCCAGATCCTGGATCTTTTTGCGTAACTGTTTCACGTACTCGATGGTGTCCCCTAATATGGAAGCCTTGTCCATTTTGGTGACGAAGGGAACGAGCGATCTCAGAATGATGAACCTCTCGTTGAGCTTCTCGCGACGACGTCGCTCCGCCAGCACGTGGTTGGCGCTTAGCTCATCTTGAGGCGTCCCCTTGCCACGTAAGCGCGTGACGGGGTCGGCGCTATCCCGGGGCGTGAGCGAGTTGTCGTCTTGGTACTTGGCGTGAAGGAAAGGAACGGTGAACAAGATGTACTTGAGGAGCCACTGAGAGGCGCCGTCAACGGACACGTGGAGGTGATGGGGGCGATGGTGGTCGGAGCGGGTGGTCCACTTGGCGAAAGCGGATTGGGAGGAATCAGTGATGTAGCCGATGGAGGGTGATTCGGCCCACCGAAGGGACTGGTTGTGGAGGATGGTGGACACAGTTTGAGAGTAGTGGGTGTCTTCTTGTGTCAGGTCTTCCAGAGGAGTACCTTCTGCAATATGCCATCAACAAATTAAAATATACTCTCACACTCACAAATCACCACACATTCAAGTTGTTATATCAATATTACATACATCATAGAGAAAAAAAATTTTAAAATAGCTAATAAAAATAGATAAATAATTCATCAAATGACATTTAATATAACTTAGACGTCGTTTGCTAAATTATTTGTGGACCATACAGCCCTATCCAGAACTTTTGAGTTTATGAGCTTTTCTTATACGAGGACTTGCACAAAAGTTGAACTGAACAAACATATGTACCACGGATGGGAAATCTATTAATTTCCATTAAGCAAGGCAGAAATGGAGAAAAAAAAATCAGAAAAAGAATATATATAAAATCACTTTAACAAATTTTTATCTAAAAATTAAATCTTAATTCCTAAAAGAAACTAACTAAAATAAAAACAAATATAAGTTAAATAGTAAATCTTAAACTAAATTAAATAATCACAATAAATGATAATTTTTAAGACAATTTTTAAGAAAAAACTAACTCTTTATAAAATTAAACTAAACAATTAAAAAGATTAAATAAAATTAAAACACCACTTGAAATTATTTATTTTATTCAATTTATTAATGAAAATTTATTTTATTCAATTTATTAATGAAAATATAGGTAAAACAACCACACAGCCCTATCCAGAACTTTGAGTTTATGACCTTTTCTTATACGAGGACTTGCACAAAAGTTGAACTGAACAAACATATGGACGTACTACGGATGGGAAATCTATTAATTTCCATTAAGCAATGGAGAAATGGAGATGTGTAACAGGATCTTCAACAATCTACTATATCCAGTCAGGTGTCATGTTCTAATTAGGTGTTCGTGGACTACGTAAACTATACTTTTTCTTTTTTGAATATTGGGTGAAGTTGAGTTAAATTTTTAGTTTTTACGTATGCGCATTAGGGTGGGGTATCGACGCGATCAATTTTGGGTGACATAAGGCTTAAAGTTGATGTTCATGAGCTAGGAGAGAAGTGGCCCCACCGTGAAAGACCGGTTTCGGCAACTCAATTTATTACAGTAGTGGACCATCTATATGACGCCTCATTCGCTACTCACTAGGTCTGAAATTTCAAATTAGTCATTAACGTGCATGCCGTTGCCAGCTAATTTAGTTGAGCAGTGCACAACTAGTGTACTAGATTTGCTTTTCCCTATTCAATGCAGCGTGCCGTATCATGTATAATGTGTTTATCTAACGAACTGTCACGTTACCTGAAGCTGGTAGTTGAAGCCCCCGGTCATCCCACCGCCGAGTCGACTCGGCCCTGCACGAGTCAGCTCTCCGCTCATGATCCGAGGGGTTCCCTGTGTGGCTCACCGCCAGCAAGTGAAAGTCGGAGTCAAGGTTGTTTGACCCATCATCCGGTGATCCCACCCGTATATCTTCCGACATCTCCAGCTGCATCAGCTCGCTAGGCTCCGCCGCTGTCACAGCCGCCGCTGACATTGGGTGGCTGTTGGGGGCTGTTTCGGCTTCGGAGTCGGAGTCAGCTTCTTCGTCGTCATCGTCTTCATCCATGTGGTTGTCGGGAGCACTGGTGGCGGGTGGCGGGTCCACCGCAGAGTACATGGCGAGGGGAATGGGAGCGGGGTGGAAGCGGGAGTGATCGGAAGAGGAGGTCGGGTTGGAGGTCGAGTGCTCCGACAGGGCAGGCTTTGGCGGCGGAGGGTGGTGCTGCAGCTGCTGTTGCTGTGGGTGGTCTGTGAAGAAGCTCTTCACATGTTGGATAAAACTAAGTTCTTCTTGAACCTATAACAAATATATATGCTTATATTACTTAGCCTGATTGTGATGTTAAAAAAGATTAAGAGGGTAGTAATATGTGTTACCTTATCTGTGGTGCCCAGCTCTACGACGCCGTCCAAGAGAGGAATGCAGACCACGGTCTGTAGTTTGCATGGGACACATATACGTAATATAATGGGTCACCTTAATTAGATGGACAAATTAGAAGGCCAGAAATAGCACAAGTTGGAGAATGTTAAAATTTTTACCTGAATACGAGCACTCTGGCACGGATAGAAATTTCAAATAATTGACAAGGGAGAAAGATGAGGAGAAAGTTAGTAAAAATTTAATTTACTCATCAATCATGCATGCATGCCAAATATATTTAATTATAGATTAATTTGTTATGGTAAACGTTAAGATGACACCAAAGCAGCTGTTTAGTTTTTCTTGAGGGAGTGAAATTATTTAATTAATAAATGCTCTCATGAATTTAATTATATATTACTATATTCAGTATTGAAAATTAAGGTCACTGAAGCACCTTAGCAAGGATAGCTCGAGAAAATGTTTTGCTGTCCACCTCGTTTGCACCAGCGAGCCATACATGCTGCCTCCTGGCATATGCCTTTCCCGGTAACCTATACATGAAATATTCAAGACAAAACTCAGTATTCCTATCGCAATTTTTTATCTAACTTTTTAGCATATGTACCATTTTTGGTTAGGCTATATAGCTTTGATCAAGATTAGTGGGTAGTTGAGACTCGAGACATGTCGTTTAATTAAATACTCCAACAATCATAGATATCCTGAACAAGATCAATTATTGAGTTCCTTGTACATATATTATGGCCGAGGAAAGCCTTCAAATTAGTGACATCAGATGCTTAGCTAGTTAATCCTACACTAAAACCGTATGTTTCTCTTTCTCTTCCATTCTCCAAATAGTAAAATATGAATTGTGTCTCAGATTCTTAACTCCTTGTGGATTGTGTGTGTGTATACATGCGAGTGTACTGCATCCCGCAATGGAAGCCTAGTACGTAGCTAATAGAATCCTCAGTCTACCTCTTCCATATAATTGAGAATCAAATGGGCTTTCATTTCTGCAATATTTGTTACAAACACGCAATCATCTTTGTACTCAGAAGAGTTAAAAAGCAATCCATCTCATGAAAGAAAAAAGTATATTAATAATTGAGCTGTTTATGAAACACTCAAATCTTTCAAGAGTTTAAGTTATTTCTGTTATTAAATTTTTTGGACATCTGTGTAAAAAGTGTTTTCCTGTACATAATACTACATTTACATATATTGACATAGGGTTTTGATACGAACTTTCAACCATTAAATTAATATCAAGATCTATGTAGTGACCACATAAGGTATTTAATTTTTTTTTATATTTTTATTATCAAATCCTCCACTAAAAATAAAATGTATAAAAAAATCTTTTAAAAACAATTCATTTAACTCTAAGTTGTGAAAAGATTTATTATTTTTTTAAAAGACTATGCAATTTTTGTATTTTGATTGAAAAGTCATATACTTATTATATTTTAATTAAAAAACTTGATAACAAACATAAAAAATTGTATGTAAATTTTTTTTTTTTTTAATAAAAACCAACCAGTTAAAAGTTGAGTTCTCCATAGCAATTTGCTATTGACATAATTCAATAATAAACAAACTTGTGGCTTCTCTAAAAGTGGAGCTTTTGCCTAAGAGCCTTAACTATTAAGTAGCAATTCTCTTGAACATAAGTTCTAAGGGGGTTTTAAAGGTTGTGGGTTCACTACTTCCTACCACTCGTGTCTCCTTTGTGAAAAAAAAAAATTGAGCTTTCCATAAGTTTAACAGCTATATATGTGAGACACTAAATCCTAGAAGTGTAGAAACTATAGAAACTACGAAGAGTGAAGAGAGAGAGAGAAATGAAGCATTGGGATTCGGAAAGCTTCCGAATGCAGAAGATTAGCAACTAGTAAGTAGTGAGAGCTTAATTTTTTGCAGTTTGAATAATAAACACATCAGTTGTGTGGTTTCTCGAAGAAGCAGCATCCCTAGCACACGTCCTATTCAAGCATATAATGCACAACTAACAACTTTACCAGGTCGATCGGCAATATCTTTACGACAATACTCCCGAATATATTCCATCATCACACTCTAAGCTAACTCTCTATATCAAGGTCGTCACATGGACATAATTGCCTAACCTAACTCTTCATTCACTTGTCATGAGGAATCTTTTACACACTCTCCAATCCAAGCATGAAGACAAATTGACACTACGTCAGCAACTACTAGCCAGAATTTAGTTGGAAAATGTCTCTTGTCTCTTACAAAATATGAGCGAGTTTAATTTGCTTTTATGTAAAAAAACATTCGTATTTAAACCAGGCGTATGAAAGGACTTGAATCATGTTTGTTTCTGATGTTTCATAAATTTTCTTCTGCCTAGCCAACATGTTTCTCATTGGGGGCACTGCATTCATACCTCCAAACAAGAACAATTTCCTGCCACTAATTTAATTACAAAATTGCAGAAATCTCATTAATTTCCTCTTGGCAGCCTATTGAACTTTTCCAGTACTCATGTTTCTTATTTTTTGGTTGATTTTGCTTCATATACTCCTGCAGTCCTGCTAGATTGCTGCATTTAAACTCACCGCCTCACAAAAAATTTCTTATTTGTATTCATCCTTCCCTAAATTTATAGTTCCATTTGTCTAACTTCACAAGAAAAGTTGAATTCCTAATTAATAACCGGTCAGACTTATAATGGCAAATGCAACTATGCAAGAAAGAGTGGAAAACTGAAGTGTTAATTTTTTTTTTAATAATTGAAGACTTACAGAAAGCTAGCTCGTTACAAAGAATTAAAAATGGAATTGAAACCTAATTTAATTTTGTAAGGGAGAAGATATAAGGAGAGTTACATAGATGACATACCCGACACCAGGAGGGAAGGAAAAAGAGACACACATCAAATAGAACCATTCCGATTCGGTGAGGTCTTCGGGTGACAAGGCGGCGCAAGGGCGTCGTGCCGGCGGATTGGTCTCTCCGGCCGACAACGATTCATAGAGCTCCCTGAGTTGCTGGCTTCTTTGGAGAGAGGCCTCCTCGGCGCTAACCTCCATTGGTTGCACCGTTTTGCGAGTCTTAATTGCCCCATTGTAGTACCCATCCGCCCACACCAAGATCCTTAATATCAAATCCAACACAAAATAACCTTACAATTATCATGCCGTCCTAAAAATGTTGCAATAATTAAGTACAAAAAGGTAATTAATCAAGAATAAGATAGTCACATGAGGAATTAACGAATCGTTATATATGTACCCTTGTTGTGGACAAGGTTGCCAGAAGAGACTATAAGTCCATTGAACCGATTGCACCGCCGCCTGCAACATGCTTTGGAGCTGGCTACTTGGCGGCGCTGTCATTTCTTTTGACTCCTCAATTACTACCACCACAACCACGACCACCACCACTACTACTATTACTACCACTTGTCTTCAGTTATGTGTATATGGATATGTGTTTTTGGGGATCGATCACCCCGAAAAGGAAAAATTGGGATGTGGGTAGTCCATGATAAGTAAGTAGGAGTGATCTGAAAATCAACGCTTTTTGATCCCCCAAATATAAGAAAAGATAAATAGAGAGAGGGAGAGAAGAGAAGGTACGTATGGTATGTGGGAGAAGAAGGGATGGTCTTGGTCCAGAAGGAAAGAAAGGAAGACCTGCAGATGTGCGTGTGAGTTTGGGAGAGAAAAGTGAGATAGATGAAAAAGGTGTATGACTTTGAGGTTGATGCGCGATCTATCCAAGAAATGTCATCTTTGTAATCTGAAGGAGGATCTAAGAAGGTTTGTTAGCGAAGTAAAGATCTGTGAGACAGGTAGAAATAGGGCTATATATGAATGAGGGAAGAGTTGTGGGGTTTTTGACTGGTTGGTCTACCAGACAGTTTGTGGCATGTGGCCGTAGTTATATGGAAGAGTTTGCTATATTGTTAGTTGCGTGGGGGAATCAGGGTTTGGAGCGCGTGGGTTTTGCTGGGACAGGAGGAGGATTAGGTGGCAGCTGTCAAGACTCAAGAGGCACGAGACTAGGCGTTGGGGGTTAATTTGTACACAAATTAACACACAGTAACTCTAGCGGGGTTGTTTGAGTTTTTTTTTTCGTTAATCTTATATTATCCCATCATTATTTTTTATTTTGAGTAATTTTCTATTTTAATGATGTAATTTTTAATAAGTTGTTTAAATTCTTTTATTGTGAATTTTATATTGTGACATTATTATTTTTTAATTTAATGATATAATTTTAAAAAATTTACCAATAAATGAGTCTCACAATTTTTTACTTTTTGTTAATTTCTGACCTTTTTATTAATATTTTGTTATAAGAATTAATTACTTATAAAAAAATAATTTTTATATGTGACAGTAATATTAACGGAGCCTAGCAATAAAGTTCACTGTAAACAAATATTTATTTTTAATAACCGTTAAAGAATTACAGTTGGAGATGCTTAATTCAACTCTCTACAATCACCAGTATTTACTGCTCTATATCCACCATCTGTAACTAGAATTGTTAACACCTTCTCTGTCTATTATTCAATGTGCTGTATCCTTGAATTTACTCGCTTGGTCCACCAATTATTCGTGGGTACCACCGTATTTATTAGTTAGCCAACAGTTACTCGCGGGAGCGAAGAAGCAATAATTAACTGGGATTCAGGCTTCTTCTGAAAATTAAATCTCAGCAGATAGTTAGCGCTGCTTCTTCCGTTTTCGGCAATAGATCTTGCCATTGTTCCACAATTTGGGGTATTAAAAAAAAATTAAGATATTGAAATTATACAGTATTTTTAAATTTAAAAATTATTTTTTAAATAAAATTGTGTTATAGTAAATTATTTTTACGATTAAAGTTGGTTATAATTACATTTGTTGAAATTAAAATACTTTTATATTTATTATTTATCTAATATAAAAAGTATAAAGAATAATTTAGGATGCATTGAATAATGATTTTGGACATGAAATAAATAAAATTAAAATTAAACTTAAAAATAATAAATTATTAAGTTATATTTTAAATAAACGTTTTAATATTATTATTAAAAGTATTTTGGTTATACTTTATTTTTAAAATATATTTATATGATAATTATAATCATAACAATAAATTTAATAAAATTGATAAAGTCTCATTTTATATTTAATAGTTATTGTATCAAAGATAAGGTATATAATTTATCCGACTTCATAATATTACTCAAATAAAAGTTAAGGGTCAGAAAAGATCATTCTAGGAATTTCGAGATATATATTTTTCTCAATAATGTCAAAATTTCTAATTTGTGTTAACCATTGGTTCCTTTTTCTTAGTTATTAATTTCTCTGATGTATTTTTAGTTGACATTAAAATGAACATGCAAATGCTAGTAGTAAATTATAGAGGACAATAAAGTATGCATTGCCACCTAGTACTAGTTAACGAGCTATCCCGTTTATAAACATTTCACATATTTGAAGATCAAGCCCATTCGAGGTTGAACTGCGGTTAAACAATCTAGCCCGTGAGATTTTTTTTTGGGGTATGTCCAACTTAATTTTTGGTAGCCAGGGTCTGGGCGTACAAAAAAAAATTCCCAAACCAAAGGGAAAGAAAGATCAAGCACTAGCATAAAAAGGGAAGACACACACCACACAACAAAATGAGGGAATTAGCCATCAGGGAAGAAATGAAGAAATCGATGGATTGAGAGAAATGAAGATGATGCTTTGTGCCAGTGCTACTTGCGAGGAGATGACGATTGACGACGCAAGGGGATGAACCGAGGGATTGAGTGTAATACCCGTTAATTTTAGAGTATAATTAGTTTGAGAGTATTTTAAAATTTTACAACGTTACTTTAGTTATTTATGTTTGTCATTTTTAATTTTCATATTTAATTATTCTATTTGAATATTATTTATGAAAATTGAGTTAAATAACTGGACTGGATATTTAAACCTTATGGGGTACATTCTTAAGAATAGTAGAATTTGTGGGAAAATGATTGAATTTAATTAATTGAAGAATTAATTAAAGTATTTTGTATGTTGGATCAAATGGGTTTGGACAATGGGTATGGATACCCATTGGGTTATCCAACTAACCCACTAAGTTTTTTTTTAGCTCTCTCTCTCTCTCTCCCTTCTTCATTTCACTTTCTCGCCTCTTCATTTTCACTCTCTCACAATTCTCTCAACCTTCAAACTTCCCCTCTCAACTCTCCCATAGATTTGGTATTGTTTTTTAGAATTGTTCGGTTCAAAAGCTTGGTAAAGATCAAAGGTAAGTTTTAATCTCATTATTTTTCTTAAATTTCAGTTTATTTGGAAGATTGGAGGAGATTTTGGTTCTTGAAAAATTTGATGATAATTCATGGATTTGAGTTGTTTTGGAAGTTTTTGAGTTAAGATTGAGTTAAGTAAGTTAGGAGAGATGAAATTTTGGTTTTAAAACAAGGAATTATAAGATGAAAATTTTTGGAAGATTTTTTGCAAAATTCGAAGTACTGTAGCAACTGGAAAATCTGGAAAATTTTGAGTTACTGTAGTGTCGGCAGTCAACGATACTGTAGCGGTCAACGTACTGTAGCGGTCAATGTACTGTAGCAAACCGTAACTGTAGTGAACCGTTACTGTATCAAACCGTAACTGTTGTGAACCGTTACTGTAGTTACGTTGACCATTGACTATTGACCGTTACTGTAGCTACGTTGACCGTTGACTGTTGACCGTTACTGTAGCAATAAAAAAATGTCGCATATTTTCATAATTTTGTTCCCTTTCTTATTTTTCCTTATGATATCTTTTACTAGGAAATTTTCCTACACAAATTCTAGTGTGGAACAAGGTAAATTTGGACAAATATTAAGGTAAGTGAATAACCTTGCTAGACTAGTTTGATATTATTAATCAAAGTACAATATAAGTCTCATTTACAATATTATTTGGATATTAAGCAATCAATCTTTAGATGACGGTATATGACGATTGACATATTTTTTTACAGACATTTAAAGGAATAAAAGTATGTATAAATTAATTTATTTCATGATTTTGTACAATGTGATAAATTCTCACTATTTTATTAACGAGCAAAGATCTACGGGATCTAATACATGAGTTTGAAAGAGTTAAAGTCTCATACTACTCAGTGTATAACTATGAAAACTTATGCACGGGTATGAAAGGGTTAAAATCTCATACTACTCAGTGTATAACTATGAAAACTTATACACGGGTATGAAATGATTAAAGTCCCATACTACTCAATGTATAACTATGAAAACTTATGCATGGGTATGAAAGGGTTAAAATCTCATACTACTCAGTGTATAACTATGAAAACTTATACACGGGTATGAAATGATTAAAGTCCCATACTACTCAATGTATAACTATGAAAACTTATGCATGGGTATGAAAGGGTTAGAGTCTCATACTACTCGGTGTAAATTGATGAAATCATAAATACGAGTTTGAAAGGGTTAGAGTCCCATACTACTCGATGTATAGCTATGAAATCTTATTCACGAGTTTGAAAGGGTTAGAGTCTCATACTACTCGATGTATAAGATAATTGATTATATGAGTAAATGTGGTATTTGTACTTTTTATATTTTATACAGTACAGTTATTTACTTACTGAGTTTTAAATAAACTCACACTCCCTATGATTATCTTTTCAGATACAAAAAATAAGGAAGAAGAGTATCCGATTGAAGATTAGAAGCCCCTTGGAAATATTCTTCATTTCTGTCTGGTGGGATACCAGTACATATTAATGTGAATACTAGGAACGCTCTGTACTTTCTATAGGTCTCCTAGGCTTGCGTTGAGATAAACATATCAAATTATGTATGCCTATATTTATTTATCAAATGAATATAATTCTGTCGTGTGGAGTGAATGATTAAGGTTGAATGTAAAACCTTACAAAATATATGTAAATAACTTATGTTTGAGAATTTTATCAAATGAGTAGTTGTGGATATTAAGATTGTTTAGGATTTCGGGATACCACTGAGGTTTTCCTAAAAGTAGTATCTTTTCACATGTTCAATTTTTGGGATGTGACATTGAGAGTGAGAGTCTGCAAGAGATGATGAAGAATTGAAGACGATGATGTTGTGCCAATGCCGATGGTGACTTACGAGGCCGAAAGCGAGCTAAAGTGAAAGAAACGACCGAAATTGAAGAAATCAGGAAAGATGAGATGGAGAGATCAAAGAAGAACTATGGAAGACGACAAGAACGAGAGGCAGAGAGAGCTTTGATGATAAAGAGAACCATGGAGGACAAGAGAGGCTGAGAGGCAGACCGAGTAGCTTCGAGAGACAAGGATGACACATAGAGCTTCTGAGTATGAGATTGATGAATTTGCTTAATGAGACGTTGAGCCTAAGAGACAAAGAGAGATTGAAGAGTGATTATAAAGACTAAAGAGTAAGGGTCTCGGGAGAGGAGGAGTGGCTGGGATGAGTCATGAGATGATGATAAAAAAATTAAAAAAAATATAATAATAAGACTAGTTTGCGGGTTAGCGTATTTGACCCGCAGGTTTAAACGGACTAAACCATTTAGGTCTAATTTAAAACGGGCTGGAATTTTCGAACTCAAAATCGTCCGTTTACGAGCAATCCCTATCTTACCCGTGGGCCATAATCTTTTTAAACAGCACTGACTGCTACTTACATATCTATTAGACCACCCAAAAAAAAAAATCTCATAGGATCATTGCAGAATATGTTATATTAACATTTTATATATGTCTAAAATAAAACTTTTTGTAATTAATATCTACTGTATTAGTATGTATGAATGAAAATTTATAACTTGGTAGCAGACTTCTCAAATAGTTGGCAATTCCTAGTCCCTAGAGCAATACTCCAACTCCAATAATGGTGGTTGCAGATTAATTAAGGAAGATTATTGATCTTTGTGGGTATTATGATGGAAAAGTCAGAGGCGAGCTTCAAACAATGGATTCTACAAATAAAAGATTAAAGATAAAAAAATGACCTTTAGGTCCCTAAAATTTGCACCTAGTTATATCTATGCTCCAAAAATTTTTTTTGATCAACTTATATCCCATATATTTCATATTGCATCACATATACCATTTTTTTAACACCGTTAGTCAACTTAACAGAATGTTGACTGGCTGCTGATATGGCAACCACGTGGCAACCATGTGGAATATTGTTCACGTGGCAGTCCACACATGGACAATTTTTTAAAAAAATTTTTAAAGTTTTTTTTAGTTTTTTAATTTTTTTTAAAAAATTTCAGTTTATTCATTTTGATCTTTAGTCAAAATTTTCCTCTTGTCCAATTTTTGATATAAACTCATATTCTACTTTGTCTAGATCCCTAGTTTAAGAATCTATATTTTTCTTTGTTAAAATTATCCCTTATAAACTTTTCATTTTGTTTACTTTAGTCTATATTCTTCACTTTTATAATTTTTTTCTCATGGTTTGGTCCTCCAAATCAGTTCATAATTTCTTTTTTAGTCATAATACTAAGAATAATACAAAAAATGAATTAAAATTTTAGTTTCAAATTTTACCTTTTATGAGATGTAGAGATATGCAATATTTGAAACTTTGAAGGTAAATTCATTTCTTGTAATATTCTTGGGTAGAAATGATAGATTTAATTATATTATGACTGAAAAAGAAATTATGGACTGATTTGGAGGACCAAACTGTGAGAAAAAAGTATAAAAATGAAGAATATGAATTAAAGTGAACAAAATGAAAAGTTTATATGGGATGATTTTGACAAAGAAAAATATAGATTCTTAAACTAGAGACCTAGATGAAATAGAAAATGAGTTTATATCAAAAATTAGATAAGAGAAAAATTTTGACCAAAGACCAAAGTGAATAAAATAAAACTTTTTAAAAAAATTAAAAATTTTTAAAAAAATTGTCCACGTGACAGTTCATGTGGATTGCCACGTGAACAATATTCCACATGGCTGCTATGTTAGCAGCCAAGTCAATATTCTATTAAGTTGACTGATAATATTATAAAAAAAAGCATATTTGATACAATTTGAAACATATGAAATATAAGTGAGCCAAAAAAAATCTTTAGAACATAGATGTAATCAAGTGTACACTTTAAGGGCATAAAAGTACTTTTTGCCTAATTTAAAAAATTCTGTCAACATAATCTATGACCAAAAAAAGAAAAAAAAAAGAAGAAGAAGTTTTGTTAATATCCCCCTTTGTCACGAAAAATTCCGTGCAAAAAATATAATTTTTCTTATAGTGAAAAATATTCAGATAATGTAAATATGATCCGAGGTGGGCTCAGCCCATTATTCAATTGAGTGGGCCACTCTCCCCCGAGTTAAATCCAAAATCAAGAGATGTTTTTAGAGTTGGGACACCAAACTAAGTCTACACTAATTGATGCTCCATCCAGAGTTCAGGCCCCAAAAATTAAAATGCTCACTCACAAGAAAAATAGAGCATTTTTTTTTGGTCATCATGAAGACGCTGCTAGGGTTCTTGCGAAATACCACAAAACTACCCTGTCAGGGTTCTTGCAAAAGCCACAGCCAAAAATGTGAGGGTTGTCTACCCTTTTTCTTTTTTTTTTTTGTGAAAGTTTTTCCTCTTCTTAAATAGAATGATTCTTCTCTCTATTTTAGAAGTTTTTTTCCCTCTTCTTAAAAGAAGTTTTGTCTTTGAACAATCCTTCTACATTCTTGAATTCCATCAGCGTCGTCTTCATCTTCACCAACGATAATTCCTTCCTTACCTCCGCCAATGATGACTACTTCGCGACCCAATGTTGGTCCCAAATGGCAATTCTAGCAACATCACCATCTTTCATCAACTGCTAACGAAGACCTTCTGCTCTGCGATGGGCTTGAGTTTTCGGTAGGTCGATTGAATGTCATATGTTGAAGAAATATTTGTTTTAATGATCTCTCTTTAAAAAATAATAGATAAGATGAGATGTGTTATCCTTACATTTTAGTTTTCTTAGTGAATAATGATGTTGTGTAGGTTCAGATCTTGTTTCTAGTGTGTTATCTTAAATTTTATTTTCTCTCTTCACATAAGTTCAGGTCTAATTTATAATTATTT
The DNA here is from genome assembly GCA_037074585.1 of Biancaea sappan. NCBI lineage: Eukaryota > Viridiplantae > Streptophyta > Magnoliopsida > Fabales > Fabaceae > Biancaea > Biancaea sappan. Next base: position 45,203,109 of record CM073496.1, on the reverse strand, counting down.
ATCTTTGTATCATGTAAAATAAAACTAAATAAAATGCTTACTCAGAAAAGAATAAACAATAAAATACTGGACGGTGATGGTTTCATTCTCTTTTTTTGCCTTCATAAAACGCTAAAAGGAGTCTTTTGGGCCTTGATTCCTGTTATTTGCCAAAATCAACCAGGAGCAAACTATGAGCTTTTGGGTAGCAATGAAAAATTTGAAAAAATTATGGTAATTAAAGTTAGATATGTACATAAGTGCAGTTTGATTGTTTTTTATAATTTCAATCTAACCAAACTAAGTTATTTATGAACAGTTTAATTCAATCAGCCTAGTTGAGGTTTGACAAACCAAACCAATTGCAAAATAATTTGGTTCGGTTTATTTGATCAATTTTTAAAATGATATAAATATACTTGTAAAAAATGTTTTGTTACTGAAATTTATGTTTTTAAGAGAACCCATTTATTGTTTTAGGTGTAAAAATATTTTTAAAAAATTTAAACGTAAGAAAGAAACATCAAAAGGTAAAGGAGCATTAATTATTATAAAATTATTTGAGTGACGGGTATAATAATAGCTTGACATTTTTTAATTTAATTTTAAATAAAATGTTAAAATGTAAATTTAAATTATAATAATCTTAATTATTTTAAAAATAATAAGCAAGTAATGTCAAGTCAAATAATTTCTTATTCTCTTACATGCAATTTAATTTCTTTTTTATTTTATACTTTATATTTGTTTTATTTATCTACTAATAGATGTTTGACAAATTTTGCAGATATCACTATAGTTTTAACATAATTTAAATTACTAATAATTTTAATATGAATTTGAACAAAATTAATAATACTAGTCTAATATGGAGATATGTATTTATGTAAAATTATATATATTATATTATTTAATATTATTATAGAATTGATTCAGTTTGATTTTGTTGAAAATTCCAACCAATAACTAAATGAAACCGATTTCTTTTATTTTTTTTTTAAGTTTTAAATTAGTTTGATTAAATGGGTTGAGTCCATTCAGTTTGTTTCAATTTTATATACCTTTAATTAGAAATCTAGAATAAGAGGTAACTTGAACTAGTATAAACCATGGTTTTCTATTAAGTGATTAGCTTGTACTATTATGTTTCGGATTATTTAAAACCGTTTTTTTTTTACGGTTATCAAGTTTAAATTGATTAAATTTGGTTAGTTGATCAGGTTATCCTACAAAATATGTTTATTTCAATATATTTAACATTATATGCATTTTAAAATTTTAGATCTAATTAAATTGAATATATGGGGTCAGGGCTACTCTCTCGATTCAATTGTTTATTATGTAAAATGTATCTAAAATACAGAAGGGTTAACTGAGACAATATTCTCTCGTACGCACGTAACATACCAATAATGTTTAACTAGCGCTCCACTCGACATGTTTGCACGATTCATATGTGAGATAATTATGCAGGTTATTTACTTTTGAAAGTCAGTTTTTCCAGTTCTTATATCCCCTTTTTTTTTTGGTTTTTAAAATACTTTTAATTTTAAAATATATCTATGTAACGGGAGAATTGATTTTTTTTTTAAAAAAAGTTGAACTGTTTATTTTTTTTTTTGGAAAAGGAACTGTTTGAAGTTTGATCCATTCAAATAAATAAATTGTCATAAATCTCATGAAAATTTAATTATAATCACAAGCCAAACTAAATTTGTCATCAACCCAATTCTTTTTGAATTGAATATTGTTCTGAATATATGTCTGAAATTATAATCTGGGCGGCCACAAATAGCAGCCACCGATTTATATAATAAAATGAAAGAGTTTCACTCTTCAGTATTAATTATAGGAATCTTTTTAAATGCTTCTATTCTAACAAGTTATGATGCACACTTGCATTAGTTGCTTGTGCAAATATCAAATTTTAAATTTTAAATAAAAATGAGTTATGCATTTAAGGTGATCGACCGTCTGGTTGCCCAATGATTGTGCAAATTTTAAATAAATAAATCAATTTTATCACATGCTCTATATTCTCATCCATTTTTTTTTGGTGGAACTCTCTCCCCTTCTTCTCAATAGTTCCTCTCTTAGATTTTCACCTGAACTATCACTCGCCGTTGCCATCGCCATCGCCTCCATCGAGAACCGCCTTCCTTTGTCCATGTATAATATAATATAATCTCTTAGTTTTCTCCCTTAATTATATATATATATATATATATATATATATATATATATAATTTTAATTGATGTCTATGTGCCATATCATTTATTTATTTTTAAATAATTATAATAAAATTTGAAATTAATTGCATCAATTCAAACTATAATAAAGAATTATAATTCTTTTTTTTTTCTATACAAGTTAGATGTTAAACTTCTTTATTACACCGTAATCAAGGGCCAATCTATGAAATTTTCATCTTCCTTCCTATCTTTATTTGCAGGTTTTTAAAAAAGATTATCATTATTGACCAATTTGAAAACTTTTTCATTTTTCAAAATTGAAATTTTAAAATTTAAAATTAACGTAGATATTCATATCTTTTCTTAAGATCTCATTTATATTTGCATCTCGCTTTCTTTTACGTTTTCCTTATTGTTTCACTTTGATTTTCCTTCTTCTTCCCTTTAGTTAATGAAAGACACCTTGGTGGTTTAGCATCAAAGTTTTAAGGGAATGTTTTTCTTACTTTCTGAATTTGAAAGCTAAAAGTCATGCACAGTAGAAAATATTAAAATAGTAGGTAATCAAATCTCTTCTCTTGATTGCTTTTTTTCAATCTTCTAATTTTTTACCCATCTATTTCCTTTTTCATGTTGTCTCCTATGTCTTTTTTATTCTCATCATCTTCTTTAGGTTTCTCTAATTTCCAAGCACATGGAAGAGGTCAAGAATTCAGCGAAGTACTTTAGCTTGAGCCTCATTCTCAAAGTCCCTTCCAAAGGAGGATTGAGATATGGAAATACCAGGTTTTGTTTCTAACTTCTTTGGTCACTTCTCTTCACGTGTGCAGAGTATGTAAGAGTAATGGAATCTTGATAAGAAGGTAAAAGAATCAAGAGAGAAAAAGATGTATAAGATCAGAAAATGAAAAATGATTGAATCTGTAATATTGCTGATGAAGAAAGATTACAGCGGTTCACCTCTTTCGAGTAGAGGGAAAACTCCAAAAGCCAAAGCTTCACAATTATCTTCAATATCATATTCTCCCTTGCCCCACTCATTTATTCTATCAAAATAACAGGGAATAGAAAAAACCAAATGACAGCAAAATACACGTCTCCAAAATCCTATCAGAAAAGACAAAATGCAATAACAGAATTTTGACAGCTAAGTAATTGCAGTCCTCTTTCTCATAAGTAATTGCAGTCCCTTTTCTCATAATTACGTGTCCAAGCCAGTGCCTTTCTTCCTTCTCTGTCTGACATGTCCTTCAGCAATAGATTTGTTTTCCAACTCAGCCAACATAGTAATCATGTGCCAGAAATTAGCTTTCCTCAACCTCCTTTCTTTCCACAAATCTCTGAGCTTATTAGCCACATCTCTGTCCATATCAGCTACTCTATCCACATCAGCTACTTTGCTGTCCATAATTGCCGTGTCACCCCTTCTTTGATCATCCAAGGATGGATGATTCATATCAATTACACACCCCTTCAAAACAACCTTGTCCTCAAGGTTGATATTGGGAAAGGATAATCTGTTATGCATTCCTCCAGGATCAAAAGGAAAAATATTAACCTCACCAGCAAAAGCTTTGTCACCTTGGGTTCCTTCATTTGCACAATGATCTTGACTAGCTGAAGCAATATTCCTTCCTGACAACAAAAGGAACTTATCCTCAAATTGCCTGGAGAAGTCTCAAAATCCTTCTTGAACTGTATCAATTATTATCTCTCTTAGTCTAACAAGCAGCCCTGAGTTATTATGTATAAAATTGCAGAAGTCTAGCAAGATATCTGTGCTGCCCTGGAGAACTATTTTTGTGCTAGTATCTAGAGCAACTTCTAGAGTGTAATCTTCTTTTTAAGAATTTTAAAAGGTAGTCTAATACATCTTGTAAAAGATAAGATAATGAACTTCTAACATACAGCTTCACAGCAACCTCGGAAGCCTCAAGAATATGGTCAGATATAGCTACTTCCTTCATAAATTCTCGAACGACTACTTCATGGGCAGGAGCAAGAGGAGAGGAATCCTTTGAAGTATTGTTTATTTCTTCAAGGTTCATTTGAATTTTTGCAAGAGATTGTTCCAACGTTTCAAGTAGCTTTGCCTTCAAGTTTGCCACTGGGAAGTCCACTTGCTTAAGGAGCACCGCAGCCTCAGCTCTTGCTTGCAGGGACTCAGAATATGAAAATAGCTTTCCCTGCCAATTATTTACTATGATAGCAATTGCTTCTTCAGATGCTTTCTTGCAATCTTTGAACGATGGGAGTCTATACGCCTTTAGGATTGGCATTGCTTTAGTGTAGAATCTGATTGCATCTGCATAGGCCTCTGATTCCATGAACTTTTCTAACCTGTCAGGTAAATCATATATGGACTGAACTTTACAAAGAAGATTGTAAATCCAATGTAGTTTCTCTACAGGCTCTTTTTTTCCAAAACAGGAAGTGCTAATAGTTTCACTCCTCAATTGCACAAACATTATCTTCTCTATATTGCACATAGGCAAGATATAGTCTTCATCAGCAACCTTTAAAGCCATCTCCCTCCCAGTACAGCATTTCCACAAACATGTAGTGTTCATTCCAATGTGAAAGCATTTTCTAGCAGTATGAAAATAAGTATCATATGTAGTGAAAAAGCACTTAGCGCATAAAAAGCCCTCAGGATCATATATCACAATAAAATCCATCCCATCAACTTGTTCTCTATTGAGCTCCAACGAACCATATACATAATCATTCACTAAAATAAGGATGAGTTCTTCAGTTAAAATTTTTTGCGAATGCGAGATAACATCTATAGCAACTGTAAATGCGTTTTGTAATTCATCAGAAAATGGAAGAACAATCATATTATACATACACCATGGAGTTGAAAGAAATAGTTGTCTCAAATCCAGTGTTGGATCATTTTGTTCTTCACATGCAGTTTCTGGTTTATTAAATATTTCAGAATTCTTTTGCTTTGTATCCAACGCGATGTCCTTTAGCTGATTCTTGGTTTTCTCCAGTAAATATAATGTTGGTGATAACTCAGGGACAACATCCATAAAATATTTGCTCTGATTGTCAACCGCTTCTGAAATTGGTGTCGATTGCTCTAGAACATCATTAGGTGTCACTGCAAGTACCGATGCGTCACACATAGAGCTGTCGTCTTCTGCTGCCACTAGCGTCTCCTTCAAAACCGGCATCTCAATGGGTGTTGATTTGATCATGTATTCTGAATTAGATGCTTTTAATTCCTCCCATTCTTGACCAAATTCTTGTCTAATATATTCTCGCATCATCGCTTCTATTCGCTTCATGGATTGTGTCATCCTTTCACATGTATCCGTCATTCTCTCACATGTTTCCAGAAATGTTGAGTTAGATGTTGTCATTACAACCTCTCAATGAAAGCACCAATGATAAGAAGGTAAAAGAATCAAGAGAGAAAAAGATGTATAAGATCAGAAAATGAAAAATGATTGAATCTGTAATATTGCTGATGAAGAAAGATTACAGCGGTTCACCTCTTTCGAGTAGAGGGAAAACTCCAAAAGCCAAAGCTTCACAATTATCTTCAATATCATATTCTCCCTTTGCCCCACTCATTTATTCTATCAAAATAACAGGGAATAGAAAAAACCAAATGACAGCAAAATACACGTCTCCAAAATCCTATCAGAAAAGACAAAATACAATAACAGAATTTTGACAGCTAAGTAATTGCAGTCCTCTTTCTCATAAGTAATTGCAGTCCCTTTTCTCATAATTACGTGTCCAAGCCAGTGCCTTTCTTCCTTCTCTGTCCGACATGTCCTTCAGCAATAGATTTGTTTTCCAACTCAGCCAACATAGTAATCATGTGCCAGAAATTAGCTTTCCTCAACCTCCTTTCTTTCCACAAATCTTTGAGCTTATTAGCCACATCTCTGTCCATATCAGCTACTCTATCCACATGTGCAGAGTATGTAAGAGTAATGGAATCTCATTTCGAGAAGTTGCTCCATCCTGGTCAGCACGAGAATTCCGGGAGGAGGCATTCATCACAAGTAAAGTTTTTTCTTTTACTAATATTGGATTTTTGATAATTAATCTCATTGAAGGCCAATTGCTTTTTTTGATTCTTGAATATTCATTATGTATTCTTTACCATCTAATGTAAAATTTTACTCTATATGCAAACATTCACCTTGGACCAAGTGTTGCAGATATCTTGAGGATTTTGCAGAACGTGGATAGTGTTCAGGCTCCTAAAGACTGGCGATCGGTCCATTCTAAAACGTGAAAGGATATATCATGGATAAAGAAGCAATTTCAGGTGGTAATTTTTTAATGTTGCTCCAATTAATTTACAATTTTAATAAGATTCTCACTGTATTCTTGCAATTTGGATAACCACAGGGGGTACCTGGGAAGATCATAACTGTAATCCAGGTAACTTTATTTGTTCTACAACTAACGACAAAATATATTTCTTCCACTATATAACGTATCAATGAACGAGCTTTGTTTTGTTTTACTCACATGATGTCAGGTGTTAATTTGTGGCACACAAACGTGCACAGAGATATATTTTTAATCAAAATCAAGTTTGAAAATTAAGTTGATCCAAAATTAAGTTTGTCCAACTCTATTTCATACGCAGACACAATAGCTGTTGATGTCTTGGCAAGATAATAGTGATAGCCGTAGTAAAAAATTAAGTACTACTCTGATGTTACTTCCTTGAGCATCTGATGTTTTATGATTGTCTGCATGCAGAAGTAACATGATACTCTGCACATTGTGGGAAAAAGTTTCTGATCAGATCCTTGAATATAGAGCTAAGAATCGTGATTCCCTTATTATAGTGGTCATTGTCTTTGCTTTTGCTCTGTTATCACTTATTTCATTATCCATGTATTAAGTATCTTTGCCATTTTCCTTTGGAAACATTAGGTTTGATTTTGATCAGAGGTATTGTCTGCTCATTTTCTCTCTAAGTTCTTCCATGGCTAAATAACTGTTCTCTATTTCTCTACAAATTTTACACAACATATTAAGTTATATGATTTAGAAACATATCATCAATGGAGTGAGAGTGATCAATCCTTATCTTAAATTCACGAATTTATCAAATGATGTTTGGTTCTACGAAGGGGTTGATGTTAGAAGGGTGCACATAGGTTAGAAGAGTTGTAATGCCATTGATTTATGTTAGTATTCCATACTAACACCGAGCATTATTTATCATATTCAAGAAGCTTAGTAAAGAATATTGGAGTAGTATTTGTACAATCTATGCTACAAGAGCCTAACCAGAGAGAAATTTCACTCCTTATCTTTTGGCTCCTTCAAATTTTAATCCTAACAATCACAACATGAGTATTTGGTTTTGATTTTCATGTATTCACAAAGTTCTTCTCACAGGGATTCTGGCTGAGTCTTGGGTACAATTGCACGGAAAGAAACTAAAAATTCCAATTTTATTCAAAATTATTTGAAAGATAGTGTTAGTTTTGGCAAAGGTAAGCTGAGGTAACACTTCTTAAACCATCTTTTTTCTTAAAGTCTCAAATCAATAAAAGCTTGAAGTCTCATTTACAAATCTGCAAGGATGCCATTATTGATACCAGGGCAGGCTGGGAGGACAATGTGGCTTGAGAATTTTTGTTTTCCTCTCCATAACTCTTATGTTCATAGCAGTGGTGGGAGTTCTTCTGATCCAAAAGAATGAGGACTCAGATAATCTGAAGAGAAGCTATTGGAAGAGACAACGTTTTGTGTATTAGCTTATTAACCCTTCGCTTGGCATGTTATTTATTTTAAAGAGGGAGATAGAGATAAAGCATATGTTTTTATTTTATTATATAATCACTTAGTTGTATACTTTTTGCTCAGCTCAATTGAAGCTAGCCATAGCATATTTTGTTGCATAGAATTCCAGTAACATCTACAGAGAGTCAACAAGCAAGGTCCAAATAATTCAATTTATATGCTGCATCTTTCAAATCTTTTTGGTTTCAAATTCTACATTGGGCTTGTTAGTGTGTTATTTGCTTTCGGATTAAGTATTTTTTTTTCCTTGAACAATGAATTGATTAGTGATTTTATTTCTACCATTCTCTTTTTCCTGCTCTATGTGCAGTATTACATTTTTATTAATTTTCTGTTTCAGATACTGAGATCGAGGCCAAATCAGTAAATAATCATGTTTTGTGTGTTGTTGCAAGTATGTAAATTTCAGATAATATTCTAGCCAGTAGCAAATCAATCCTAATGTGCATGTGGAAAATTTCGCATGCTTTCTCTAGGGACTATTATGGTACAATTCAGCAAAGCAACAATAAAAAGACCAAAAATTTATAATCTTTGGTTTGTAAAGCTTCCACTCCACTTTCACTGAAGTATAAGGTGGATCATAAGGATAAATAATATGGATAATCATCATGTCCTTTGTTCTTAGTTGATAATTTGTTGTACAATAACAAAGTATTGATAAAGTGCTTTTGTTTATTATTGTCAGGTTGATTCTACAATAAATATCAAGCCTGGAAAGGTTGAAAATATTTGGATCTTGAGAGGAATATTGAACACATGGCATCAATTTATGAACATGTTTGGTCCTTTGTTCACAATTCGTGTTGTCCTTTTTCCAAAGTGGTTCCTTCAGTAACAGTGGAGTTACCACAATGGTTCCTTCACTGCAATTTGAACAATATCAATTGCTAATCAATTAGTAAAATTGTCTACATTTTTTTCATAGATTATTTAATTTAATGAAGTTCAAACAAAGCGAAAATTTACTAACGATTTGTTAATTGCACAGTCACCTCCAAGAAAAATTAATACATGTTATTTTGGACTTTTCGTAATAGAAATGGTATAGTATTTGTAATTTTTTATCCTTACATCTCATTTTAAGTAAATTAAAGCAAAAGTAAATTAAAGATATTGGCACTTTGATAAAAGAAAAATATTTAAGTAATATTTTTTTTAAAAAAAAGCATTCAAGTATATACTATAATTACTACATCACAATATTAAGTGAGTAATTAGTTTTATTTTTTTTTTATCATAAATGCAGTTACTGTTTACACATTTTTTGTATTGCACGAGTCCAAATACTGAAATCAAGGCCAACCTTTATCTAACATTTGGGTCTGCCTACCTACTCCAATGCTCTCCTATGAGAAATTTACATGTTGCAATTCTTAGAATGCAAAATAAGGGATGTATAAATATATTAGCACTTCGATAAGAAAGGAAAATATTCAAATTTTATCACTAATGTAATGTATAATATGATAATTAAATGAAAAATATTTTATCTCAAAAATAAACAATTTTATTCCTTTCATAATTTTTCAATTGATGTAGCATCTGGTGTATCGCAGGGTCCTTAATATATATATATATATATATAATGAAATGTATAGGTGTGGACTATTTAAAAAATGAAATGGAGTTGGATACTATTTTTGTATTCAACTGAAATGGCAACATTGGGGATCAGTTGTCACCATTTCAGATGATCTACTCATTGAGGTTGTTGATGATCCAATATCTTCCATTGTTATATCAACATATCCAAATTTGTTGGAAGGCATTATGAATTTGAAGCACTTTGAAGAGAGAGCAACTATGGTTCCCATATTAAAAGATGTACATGAAATCAATGATTACATATTGTCTTTACTTCCAGGAGATGAGAGAATCTATCTAAGCTCTGATAATATATGCAAAGCAGATACTAGAGGTAATAATATGGAAAATTTGTATATTACTAAGTTCCTAAAGTAGATACTAGAGGTAATAATAAAGACGATTTGTATACTGCTAAGTTCCTAAATAGTGTGAAGCTCTCAAGTGTTCTTAATCATGAATTGAAATTAAAAGTTGGATCTCCTATAATATTACTTAGAAAAATTGATAAAGTCATGAGTCTGTATAATGGTAATAAATTGATTATTACAAAGTTGGAGAAACGTGCTCTTGAGGCAATAGTTATTGCTAGTAAGACTAATGGGAAAAAAGTGATGACACCCAAGATAATTATTACTCTATCAGATTCTATATTTCCTTTCAAATTTTTAGAGAGACAATTTCATATTTTTGTATGATTTGAAAGCCATAACTATTAACGAAGTGAAGAGCAATCTCTCTCTCTCTTTAGTGAGATTATATCTACAAAACCCATATTTTAGTTATGGTCAACTTAATGTTGTTATATCAAGAGTTAAAAGTAAAAAACAACTGAAGATTCTCATACTTGACGACGATAACGTGAATCCAATGGTAAAAACTGCTAATGTTGTCTACAAATAAGTATTCAAAAATCTTTCTTAAATTGAATTTCATTTATTTGTAATATTCATATATGCATCTCTATTATTTTTTGTGCTTCATTAATTTTTGTTTTGTTATTGTTTCAGGATATTGAGATTTAATTTGACGTCGGATTGTTTGTAATAGTTCATTGCAAAGTTATTTTATATTTTTTACAATAACTCATAATTTTTGTACCTATATTTTTTTATATTTCATTTGATATTATTATTTCGCATGTATATTTATTTTTCCAAACTTTTGGTATAAACCCGTGCATTGCAGGCCACAACATTAGTTAATATATAAAACAAAGCTAAATGGCCGGCGACAACTAGAGTATGTTTCTGAGTTTCCTAATGGAGACCAAGGCTAAAATAAGGAAGATGGAAAATATCAATAGATGACTGAAGTTTGATCACGTTTATGCGCTCGATACTGAAGGACTATTCTGGAAGGAAGAAATTCATTGTGATATTCTTTCTGCTTGTAGAAATTACATCCATTTTGGTTGCACTTGATTTTAATAGAAGGAAATTTCTTTGGGATCCCTTGAGCAATTTTCCTTGGATCTTATTTGGTCATTTTAATCAAATTCTGTATGATTATGAGAAAGAAGGGGTCACAGGGCATAACCAATGCCAGATTTGAAACCAGGCTTGGGTTTGGTTCTAGATTTGTTTGATGCGTATGTTTCTATTTGCAGAGTGTGTAGCCTGTCTCTTTCTTCCCTCTTGGGTGTGGGCCCATTGCCTAGTGCTCAGGCCTGCCGTCCCTTGGATGGCTTTGCCTGTTTCCTTTCTTTTGTACTGTCCAAATAAAAACTATAGAATTCTGTCCTTTTTTAATCACTAATATTTAAAAATTTATTAGATTTTGATTAATTTGATCAAAGTCAAATTAGACTACTAAGATTAAAGCTTTCTTAATATTAAAAATTTTCCATTCAAAAATCTCGAATCCAAAATCTTATTTTAAAAAAACAAATATTTAACCACTATACAAATTAGTAGAGCTCCCGTACACTTTGGTCATATAAGAAAAATGAGAATAATAATTTAGAACATAAAAAGTAGGAGTGAACAACTTTTTCTGTAATCTTTTAATAATAAAAGAAAGTAGGGTGGGTAGCTTCAACTGCAAAAGAAAAAACAACTAACAAAAAAACAAAGCTACGCAATTATATATATGTAACATGGATAAAGAAAAACAAACGGAACAGGACAAGTCCCTCCTCACATTCAAAATTAATAATTAAAAAAAAAAATGAGAGACTATGAAACTCTATTTCTGAAAGGCGACACAGAGTGCGCTTGAAATTAGTGAGAGAAACTATGAAGATGGCTGTGCCTCCAAAATTAGCAGGAATTGCGGTTGCTATAGTTTGGCTATGGAGTATTGCTGAGTGTGTTCCCAACACCAACATCACTACTGTTCTCTGCAACGCAGGGACGTACACTTCAGGAGACCCCTTTGCCACTAGTTTAGCGTATGTTGTTCGAGAATTAGAGATGGTGACTCCAACGCAGAAAAATTATGATTACTACGATATTTCTCCTTATCCTAATGCCTTTGCATATGGACACGCTGCTTGTAATCGAAATCTGACAACCTCTGACTGCAAGACCTGTCTTGGTGTTGCTAGAACGACCATGTTTGGATCATGTCAGACACGGATTGGGGCTCGCGTGGTACTCCATGATTGTACAACTAGGTACGAGCAATATCCATTTGACGATTAAGATTTATCAGTACAAATTGGGGGATCTGGAAATCTAGCCGCTGCAGAAGCCTGTGTGGTTTTGTTTGTTGTGCGCATATATGGAATGTAATGGTGTTCGTTTCTGCTGTCTGATTTAATTTCATCTCACTCTTGCATATGTTACTTCCAAACCTTGACTCGCATAATCTAAAGATAAAACTAATTAGTTTGCCTGCCCGAATTTTGTTTGACGTTTTGCTAGGACTGTTTGATCGAAATATAATAATTAAAGGCGATTCAAACTACAAATGAACCTTGCAACTGAACCAGATTACATGAAATAAAATGGTTTTGTGACGTGAATTCATGGTCCTATCATGATCTTCTGAAAAACCTTTGAAAATTACACGATCTTGGAAGTTGGGAGGCAGAAAGTTATATGCTTTCATGCACTCTTCCGACGAGGAGTGAGAGGAATTCAAGGAATGAAGCAGATTGCCCGAAACAAACAATTTAACAATGTCTTTTAAAAAAAAAAAAAAAAAGGCACGAGGCATACAAAGTGCTAAAATAGATAATTTCCAGATTTAGTTTCTAAATTATTTAAATGCCAAAACCTGTTTTGCGTTATCAGCTTGATGACTATTCAGAAAACATATGCTATCAGTGCCAGAGGCAAAAATATATTTTTGGCAAAACTCATCCCCATGCTCATTCCTTTTATGAGAGATTAGAAATAGGAGTGGGTAATGAATTTCCTATCTCCAACCCGACTTATATATACATATTTTGTTTTTTTTTAGAATTTCCTATCTCTAGTCAATTCTTCATTAGTTCGTCACTTCTTATCTTCTCTTCTCAATCACATGTCACTCCATGTCCATCTCCTTCTCCTCTTAGTGGCACTCTGGTCACTCCACTTTGTCTATGTCTCCTTTTTTTATCCTCAACACTCCACCACTCCACTCCGTCTATGATTCGTATCTACTACACTCTATCTCCATCTCTCTTCTAGTTCTTACAAACTAGAAATTTCTAGTTCGTTTTGATTTAGCTTCAACAGGAGTGAATTTTTTGGTTCGTTCTGATAGCAAGAAAAAAAAAAACTCAACCTGTCAACATGACCTAAACCAACCCGTTCAAGATCGGTTTGGGTTCAGCTTTAACCCAAAAAAAAAAACATAAATAGGAATGACTACCGAGAGTTTCTCTATATATATAAAAATGAAATTAATGAAAAACAATTGGCCATAAATCCATTCTCTTTCTATATATCATATACAAACAAAGTATGAAGGAATCAACCTTTATCCTTCAATTCAATGGTTTTAATGATTTACATCGTGCAAAATTTCAAAAAAAAACCCCGGTGCTGTATATATCATTTTCTAATCCGTCAAGGTTCCTTCTGAGTTAGCTGCAGTCCCCAAGATTCATCCAACATACAGTTCTAATCGGGGTAAGCTGATCAGTGGCTGCAGAAGCTTGTAATGACCTACAATGGCAGACCACTGCAAAGAGGATGAGGCAACCATTACAAAGAAGGCAGCATGATAAGGATTGGCAAATTTTTGTATAACCATGCATTGAAGTCTGAGCAAGCTTCCCGGCCCAATCACAGTGAAAGTTAAAAAAATGTTGTATTGGGAGCATGAAATCTCTCCCACTTGAGAAGAAGAGCATAGAGAATCTCATTCCAAGAATCAGGGACACCAGGTAAGCACCAGTGGCTGCAGTCTTCCCGCTGCACTGAGGCTATACTCTGGTTAGGCCCGAGGTAGTAAACAGATGGATGCCCATCTTTTCTGCGTAATGACATATCTGTCACATTTAACAAGTCCAAATTATTTGCTTCTGATGTATTCCAGTGCTCTGTTAAGACATCGATGACAATGTTGAAATGTTTGTCGGATAATGGAGGCAAAGAGCCTAAATCAGGAAGTGTTTCCAAGCGACAACTGCCACCATTATTCCAGTCACCACCTCTGCTAACACCAATCCAACGTATTAATACTCAAATCATATGTTCTTCAACATGTTAATACTTGATACAGGCAGAGACAAAGAGCAAACTACCTTCAAATGTAATTTCAACAATGTGTTCCAACAAATCAGGAAACCACCAGAAGGAAACAGTTAGGAATAAAAGCGGAGATACTAAACAAAAGAACCATGGGACAAAGCAGTATACTGCAAAAGAAGGACGCCTTCAATTTTTCTGACCAAATCAGATTTTGTAATTCATTAATACTGATGCAACCTGGCCTTTGTTTACAGCAATGGTGCATAGATATTTATACATAGTTACAAAATAATTTAGATACATTTATCCTTTAAGGCTAAACTTCACAAGGTATACAAATTTATCTAAATATTAAATTAAATCTATGGAACTGTAACGTATAACCCAGTAAGAAAAATTATTGACAGAACATATCAAGCGAATAAAAACTCAAGTATCAAGAATACCACGTAAAGAAGTTTAGGCAGACCTGAAATGCACAGGAGCATAAGTTCGGAAAAGGACATAAGTCTTGTTCATGTTTAGTTCATCGACAATCCAATCAGATACTGTCTCAATTGATTTTCTGAATGCATCTTCTACAGTCATATTCATCTTCACTTCGTTCCCTACCTGGAAGTAACAACCCCTGACAAATAAAATAAGCCCAAGATTAGACAGGTAACCAAATATGGCGTCAAATTATTCTTAAAAGCTAATGACAAAGGATAAAACTTCCAATCTTTTCTACATCACTAAACAGTCAAAAAAATTCTGGTCTCCCAGTCCCAATAGTTTCACAAGTATGGCAGTACCAATCCCCCCCCCCCAAAAAAAAAAAAAAAGTGGATAACTTTTTTCTTTATACATCCGTTTACATAACTCTGCAGTGCAATTACAATAGTTGCCTGTACATAAATAATAAATTATACCACATAATTTTTTGCTTCTTTATGCTAATTCCGGTCTCCATTTTTGCAATCTACTAGAGGAAGAAAGTATATCAATTTAGCACAATATCGTTTTCTTTTACTAAAAACAGTATAAGCTTAATACCTTCTATGATCATATTATTATGACTAGTAACCTGCTCCTCAGGATAACTAAGCAGATAGAAGAGTACCTACATTTTTATAGTCTTCTCATTATTCCACCAATGTCCAGCATTAAGAATCAGCACATCTGCATCTCTCCACTTGGGAGAAGTCCAGTCCATTAGGTCTACTTTCAAAGTCATTTTTACCTCTTTAGGAGATCCAGGTGGAGCCCGTCCCTGCACAACTAGAAATGGCGATCTATAGTATTCCACAGTGCAATTGAAATCTTCAAACCTGAATGCCAAGAACCCTGTGTGCTTTGTGATTGGACTCCCATTAACCTCGTATATATTAGTCTTGTTAGGAATAGCAGAAGAGAGCATACAAAGCAGTGATTCCCATTGGTTCCTCCCAATTGAGTCACCAACAAATACAAGCCGCTTGTCCTGCAGCTTTTCCAACATATTCCTAGCATCAAATCTGTTACAAGAGTGAAGAAAAAATAAACCCCTTGAGGCTACATAATATACATTACACGAAAAGAAAAAAGAAAAAAGGAAAAACAAAACTCCAGAAGTACTTAAGATGATAGAAAATTAACCAATGGCATATAAATTAAGGTTTCTTTGTAGCCCCAATCATTTCTTTTAGGGGCCATGGGATATACTTCATAACATTAGATATAAAACAATTAAAAATATAACAATGAGGAGGGTTGGATGTATTTATGGCATCAACTAAATGATCCACATGATACAAGTCTAAATCTTATGATGCAGGTACTATAGGATGAACAATTTTATCCAGCAAAATGCATAACGAAACAAACTTTCTACATGAGCAGGAATATGAAAGCAACTTCCCTCTAAACCACAAAAAAAAAAAGGAGGGAAAAATCATAACTACATGTTGAATGATTGTTCTAGGAACTAGGGGGAGGGGGTTTGTTAGGAGGTATAGAGTAATAAATGGACCAATCTATGGGAATTCCTAATTAAGGGAAAAGTAAAGCACACACTGGTAAGCGTTAAGCAAAACAAGAGAGAATACAACTTAATAAAATAAGAATTTGTTCTTATGAGCTCAATTGTTCTGGGAAAATAAATTGCAGAGTAAGGAAAATCTCTCAGAGCTTAGGCATGCCAGAGCTTGTGCATCCCATGAATGATTTCCCGCGGACGCGAGGGGGGGGGAACATTTATAGGAGTGGTAAGATCATGGGTTTTGAATGGCTTAAAAGGGGGGCACATGAAAACATGGGTATGGTAGTTTATCAGTGACAATGTGAGCCAAATCCACAAGTTAGGGAAAAAGGTGAGCTCAATAAAACAATAAATCTTATTTTATTAAGAAATAAATCCCTATCTAGTTTACTTAGAGCGATCGTGTATGACAGAAAAACCCTTTACTTCAATTCTACAAAGCCACTCCTTGAGATCATTCTTGAGGAAGTAGAGTGAAGACCACTCCTTCACAACATTCCTAACGTTGCTCAAATTGGGCATCGCGGATGCCTCTTGGCCTATGCCAAGCCCACTTTAAGAGCGAAGTCATAGTGACCTTGACGTAGTGCTTCTTAAATCAACAATACATTGACTCTGAGGAAGGGGGCATTCCTATCACGCTCCCCTTTACCTCAAGCTTCTCAAGAGTTGGAGAGTAAGATCCTTAGTTTACTGTCCAAGGGACGGATTCACAAGACACTCTAGCTCAGCAAATTATGTCACTGGGGAGGTCAAGCGTTAAGGTGCCTTGGCACCAAGATACTTGATTTTGGGAAGATTTGACACACCTAGCACGCTTACCTTGAGCATCTAACGTCTATGTACATTTATTGTTTGGTGGACGAATTCACTGTGCATTCTTGATGAGGGATGCCCTCTTATTTAATAATCTCTTTCTTGAATTAAGTAAGGCACTTTATGGGTGCTCCCTTTTCTTAAGAGAGAAGGTGTTCTCTCTTGGTTACTAGAGGGCGCTTCTCCTTGGATGCCAGGAGGTGCTCCTCCTTAGATGACAAGGAGTGCTCCTCCTTGGATGTCAAGAAGTGTTCTTTTAAGGTGTTTGGGGACACTTATCTTACTAAGAGAGGAGTATCCCCTTTACTGATATAAAATTTAAGTGTTTAAGTGTCTAGGGGGTCCCTTTTTACTAAGGGAGGAGAGGCCGTGTAGAAGCAATAATCAATACCAAAGTTCACCCATAATCAGCTAATGGAAAAATGAAGTTGATTTAATGGACAAGGGTTCACAAAGACATGTTGAGTTGTACTGTAATCAACAAACGAAAGGCTATCTTTTACTAGACCCACCTATAGTTTCTCATTAGCCTGTTATTCAGCCCGTGGCTTATCAAACAAACAATATACATGTGACCGCTAGCCGAAACGTTCTTCTTTGAATTTCATCTGATATGAAAGTTAACACAATCACTGATGGAATTCATTATTCTGAATTACTTCATACGATTTTCTATGGTGAGATTTAGTGAGCTTAAGCTTATAGGCTAAATATCTTAGAATACTAGAACTATAACGGTTTCCATACTAGCAATTTATTTAAACTTCGGAAATCAATTAATCAGTCACATAATTCATTTAAAAAAACAACATTAGTAGCCTATCAAAACAATTTGTTATGTGGCTCAGGCCAGAAAAAAAAAAAAAAAAAGAAAATCACAGAAAGCTCATTCACAGTTATCCTGTATGCACTCAAACTGAAACAAAACTCCCAAATATTTGGTATTCAGAAGAACAGCATTAGCCAAGCACTTCATATAGAAAAAACAATAATAAATTGTTTTATTGTTTTCCTTCATTTTCTTGGCGACCAAAATCGACATCTGAAAGCACAATGGGAAAAAGAAAAGACAATAAAGGAACCTGGGCAAGTTGCAAATTTTGGGCTGCCAGCGCCACTTGGTATAGAAGCTATCAGGCCTACCATTCTCAGAGCAAAGAAAACCTTGATCCAAGAAGGAACAATTTGTGGACTGATACAGCGGATAATTCTCATCCCAAACCCAGTTTCCATCAAATACATCACACCTATCACCCTCTTCTTCCAAAAACGCAACCCGTGCATCCCCACCCAATGGCGAGGGCGAAGATATGGATGAGAAATGCAACCCCAAGAGAGTAATTCCCCGAAAGGGTAGCCCCCTCGCCACAGCCCCGTAATCCAGGTAAAAGAAGCAGCTAACGAAAAGAACAACGATCAAGAGGAAGCCAACTATGCCCAAAGAAGGTTCAAGAGGGTTGAAGCGCTTAAATTTCTTCAGCAAGTCCATGTGGGTCACAGTGTCGCCCGAGTCCTGTGAAGCTGTGCTCTTATTCATCCATATCCTTCGAAAAGTATTCATGGGAGTGTTGCAAAAAGGCACAAACGGTGGGCTTTGAGGCTTCAGAGAAAGGGTTAGCAGCAGGGATGAGGAAGAGAAGGTGGGGTCCAGGAGCAGCGAGGCATTGATGGCAGAGATGCACAGCGCTACATGGGACTCAAGTTTCGTCGATTAAATCAGCAAGTGGCGGGTTAAAACATGAAAATGAAAAAGTTGTAGCTTAAGATTGTTGCTAAGTATTAGTTGGTTCCGTGAAGGAGGACTGGAGGAGGAGGGAAATGGATAATGAAATGAAGCACGGTCT
The DNA here is from genome assembly GCA_037074585.1 of Biancaea sappan. Lineage (NCBI taxonomy): Eukaryota > Viridiplantae > Streptophyta > Magnoliopsida > Fabales > Fabaceae > Biancaea > Biancaea sappan. The sequence goes on along the minus strand of CM073496.1, from coordinate 45,184,270 downwards.
CTGTTTTAGGTTTGGGAAAGAAGGAAGTAGCGGTGATGTGTGTGTGGCTACTTTATTTTAATTTATTTCTATTTTCAGGCAGAGAGGGGTGATTTGGAATCAAAAAAACTTAAAAAAGCGGGACAATGAATGACATCGTGATTCATGATGGGATGGAGACAGGCTCCTGTTCTCTTTATTAGGGTCTTGAGTTTTAATCAGACAGCATCTTAAATATTTAATCAAGCAATTTTTAGGTTCTCCGAATAAGAAATTAAGGCCTAAACTTCCACAGACTTTTAGACATTAATGGCAAGGTAGTTTAAAGTTTAATCACCCTCTGCTGGATTTGATTTTTCTCGAATGTGAATACAGAGACCTTCCTTTTGAAAAAAAGGGGGAAAATGCCACACTTTTTTATTTTATTTTGAAGAAAAAGAAATATAGTGCTTGCCACTTGTCAGAGGGATAAGAACGGAACGAATGAACAATCGATGCTTGAGAAAGAGAAGGGTTCACTATTCGTATGGCCCTTGTCGGAAAACAAGAGCTTAATTTATAGGGCATCTAAGATGACAGTACAAAATGAGCATCATAATTTCAAAGCCCGACGATACCAAAAATTGATATAGTCCAACTTGGCTTTGTGTTGGCAAAAAGTTTTACTGAGGAATAGTCAAATATGGACTGTGACATGCCACATTACGGTCTTAAAAGGGGAAAAAAAATATTTCTTCCCAAATTTACTGTATTCATTTGATCTGTGCTTGCCACAAAAGGGTTTTTTCCTTCAGCTTTAGAGGGAACTATGTTAACATTGCTTAGTTTTTTCCCTTCAACCCTTATACTCTAGGGTACTTAATGCAGTAACAGTTTATATAAGCATTAGAGATCACTCTTGAATAAGAGTAGACAGATATACATGTACATCCATTATACATAGCATATATTTGGCGGCTTTGTTGAATGATTAAACATGTCTCCCCAAAACTGCAAATATCATAAAACTGAAAAAAAAAAAAAAAGGTAAAATTATCCGCTTAGTTTGTTTACGTGCTAGAAAATTTAGAATTATTAACCACTTTAGAGGTTTAAATATCATTGCATTCGACAAAAATACTAAGGGTCTGTTTGGTTTGTGAAAACATTTTCTGTTTTCATTTTCAATTTTCATTTCCTGAAATACATTTCCTGAAATATTGAAAACATCTTTTTTGTGTTTTCTGATTTAGGCTTATTTTAAGAAATGTTTTCAAGAAAACGTTTTCAGTTAACTCAACCAAACACATTTTCAAGTTCATTTTCTGTTTTCAGTGAAAATGAAAACAGGAAATGCCAAACTAAACAGACCCTAACAATATCAGCAGCTGGTACAGTTAATCATATTAAGGAACTTTAAAGTTCCAAACAGGTGAAACGGGCAAGGTCTGATCATTAATTTCTTTATTAGGGAGAGAAAAATCTTATGTTACATAGAAGTGTCAAAGTCGAACAATTGTTCGAGCAATATTAGCTTAATTCGGTTAAAAAAAAGGATGCATACCATTTCACAAAACGCAGAACCAGAATGTCATAAAAGCAGCAATGCCACTTAAAATACAAAGTCTATCCAACCTACTTTCGTTCCTCATCTTCTCCTCTTTCAACTCATTCTGCACTTTGGAGTACAAATGACAAGACTCAAGCACTTCGCTATAGTTCTTGCTCCTTCGGCAGCTCAGTGCTTCCTTCAGTATAAGCAAACTGTTCCTTCCATTAACATGAGCACCTCCCATGTCTTCCAACTGCATGCTCAGCTCTGTTAGTTTAAGAGTTGTTTGAGCTCCCTCTACTTCATCAGTGTGAACCACTCTGAACTTCATGAGGAGGATGCATTCCACTACTTGACAAGGTAGAATGTCTTTGGCAGGAAGAACAGATCCAAAGCGTATAACAAAATCCTTATCTGTTGGCCAATGTCTCTGACCGCCAAGAGGGCTCCAACTAGCAAGATTGGCAGCTTGCTTAATTTTTCTGTTCACGATGATCCAACTAAGCTGCAGGCCATCGCGAAGCTCCCGCCATAGCTTCCCATCTTTCCTTTCTCTTTCCATGGATGCGATTGGTGGAAGACCATCAGACACAGAAAGGGTGACCACTCCATCATTGTTATCATCTCTATCTGCGTAAGTGAGAATATCAATTCGAAAAGGACAGTTGTAAAACCAACCATTGAAGCCATTTGCATTTGGAATTCCCCATAGAACTTTGGAGCAGAATGGCTTCCCTTTGTACCTGATATCTACAATAGAAACAAAATCTGATGGAGAGATGCATTCAGACTCATGTATGTCACCATAATATTCAGCCTCCGTCCAGTCTTCAGGGTACTCAAAGTCAAAATAGTTGTTCCATTGACACTCTGCAACCTCCTTGTTCACAATAAGCGGGAAACAATCTGCATAGAATTTTCTGAATCCACCAATTGAAGATATTAAACTCTTGACATCCTCCCTATTGGTTGAAGGCCACATAGATGAACATACATTTTCCCATAAACCGCCCTCTTTTGAGATGGAACAAAGTGACGCACAAGTACATGCTGCATTAGCCAGAGTTGGACCATCAAGACGTCGTAATATGTCATAGAAGATATCACTATTTAATGAGGCGATACTCTCGACTGGTGCAACTGACATAGTGATAATTCTCTGTTAAAAGAGAAAAACAATTTAAATCAAAACAGGAGGGGAAAACCTTCTATCCACTCCTACACTCCCCCCCCCCCCTCTCTCTCTCTCTCTTAAAACAACAAGAAAAGAAAAACACCAAAAAAAGGATTATTGTCTGCACATAATCTTTTATCAACGCGGCCAGAACATAATATGACAGTAACATATACTGCACGCATTGTGCCCCCCAGGACTATCTTGATTAAGATTATGGATATTTTTAAGAACCATTCAATTACACAGTACTCCAATTTCTTTAAAGTAGCAAACCTTCATCATGCTGATTTCATTTTTAGATGGTATATATATCTATCAACCTTGTCATTAGTTTGTTTGCAAATAAACTATACAGGTAGTAGACATTAAACATTGCAGCAGAATGATATCACACCATATTGGCTAATCTAACATTATTAGGATTATAGGAGCCTTAGTAGAATGTTCTTTAAGAAATCTTTCCAGGCATATACACGATCCTGGCTTGGGGTGATCTATTGATCTATTTTCAATTTGCTCAGGCCAGTGAAGATATCTATGATCTTTGGACAAAAACAGTGGATTGGAAATACATAAAATTTCCACCTCAAACAGTGAAACTCCAAGGCCCGGGCATCCAATGTTTAAAAAAAATGAAAATGGTGCCATAATTGACCTGTATTTGAAAGAGGATTACATGAAAAACTCGCATATAATTACATGAGCTGATGCTGTATGCAGCAACTGGTTTCTAATTTTAAATGTTTTTCTGAGCGATGCCTGAACCTGTCAAGAGATTGGTATGTTCCTTGGTAGTTGGTAGAAGTAGAAGAGGTACAGTTGTAGCCACAAGGCTGTTCCAGCCAGTCCTGACTCCTAAGACTACAGGTATTTTGCAATATATGCAGGCATAAAACATATCTCATCTCTTTCTGCGGGATAGAAACTTTTTATTATTGTAAACTAGAAATCACATATATCATCGAAAAAGATGAACTTCCCTAGTCCCTACATCAATTACAACCATCTAATACCTATCCTGAAAAATGGTCTGTGCAATATAAGTGTTTCAGTAATTAATGATTTCTAATTCACATCTAAACAGCAAATATCTGGATGAAGTTGCGGCAATCCCTCATGCATGAATATGCGTAGAGAAAACGTCATTCAGGTATGCAAATTTCGAAAAAGAGACCCATATATGATATAAACAGACGTATATGTTCAACACACTCAACCAACAATTTCTAATCCTAGGAGGGAGCTCTCTCAAAAAGACTCCAATGGCAAAATCATATAACTAGTGTGCGCGCGAATATCATTATTAATTAAGACTACTTAAAATTAGCTCAGATAGCAAATTTATATGACTATCATGTAGAGGGTCATATATATGATGTAGTAGAATGTAGATGTTGAAGGGCAAAATCCACAAACTGGATAGCAGTTAAAAAATGGAAAACAGGCTTGCAAATAATATTGAACACAACACACAACTGGAGAAATACGAGGCATACACGGAAAATATGGAAAATGAACATGGACTAAGCCAAAATCAAGATAACAGAGCCACACCATGAAATTGAGAGAGAGAATGACGGTCACCTTAAATACTAGACACCTACGCCATGAGGAAGTAAAAGGCGAAGGAGAGAGAATGGAAGTTTTGGAGGAAGCGCAGATAGAAAAAGGTCGATTTGGGTTTGGCGAAGTCGTGAAAGATCGGTTTAAGGGTCGCAATCCGTCGGGTTGAGGAAGGAAGGTCTTTTCGGGATGCTGTGTCGTTTTGTCCGTACCCTTCTACTCCGCCTCTGCGGTGAACGCCGTGCAGTTCCCTCTCTATATATTGACCACACGGAATTTGCCAGCTCATCATCTGGACAACAAGACTTGTATTGACTTGTGAGACGACTCCTTTAATGTTAGAGAGCAGAGAGTCTTTTCACCCATTTCTTGGGATTAAGCTTTGAAAGTAGTTACGAATTTTGACTTGACATGTATTGTAACTTTTCTTTATTTGCCAAAAATGTTACTAGTGTGAATAAATTGATTCAAATGAATTAATAAAAAAAGATGACAATGAAAAGAAAAATAAAAGTATCTTCATTGTAATTTGTAAATTATTCTTAAATTTAAAAATTAATTTTTATTTTAATTTATTATTAAAATTCATCATATTAACTATCACGCATAAAAATAATTTTTATATAAGAACTAATTTTTATACAAAAGTAATAAAAAAATTATTTAAATTAAATTCAATAAATATGTCCCTATTCCCTATGCTACTTTTGGAAGAGAGAAACGTGAAGCCGTAAAGGCACCATTTTCTTCGTAAATTATTTTCGTTTTGGAGATGTTGTTGTCGTCGTCTTTGACAGCGTGCAAGGTCGACAAGTTCAGGGTGCGAGTTTGTCGGCATCTGGGTATGATTTCGTCAGCGTCTAGGTTCTTGGGCCCTTCTCGACCATTTTCTGGGTGGATGTTCTTTGCATTATAGGTTTTTGGTGCAAATTCTTGTGTTCATTGGATTCTGGGGAGAGAGATTATTGCAAAGAGAATGGAAGAATTTCCTGGGTTGTAAAAAGATTGGGAATATTGAGAGACATTGGAAGAGGGGAGAACTTTGGGATGACTAGTTCTGAGGAGGAGAAAGACGTTGGCAGAGAGATTGGGTTGTAGAAATTGGATGTTGAGAGATTGAGTTGCAAAGAGAGCCGTTGGCGTTGGTAAAGAGTTAGGGATGAGAGAGTTATTGGTAGAGAGTTATTTGTTAAAAGTAGTGGAAAGTTATTTGTGAATTTTTAATAAATTTACTACTAAAGTTGAGAGTTACTTAAATTAGTGAGCAGTTATTTAAGCTAATGTGGTACTGTGAGATATACAATAAAACTCAAATAAAGTTCATCATTGTAGATGCTTTAAGAAATGTTTGAATTGTTATAAAGGCAAATAATACAACCTTTTCATTATCATTATTAAGTTATAACAAATAAAATGTAAACTGTAAATGCATTTCAAGATGACCCAAAAAAAAAAACTGCTTAAGTTTTTATACTATTATGTAGGCGTATGAAACTAAGAATCTAATTTACTTTTTTATCCATAATTATTCACTTGTTGCTTTTAAACCTGTACCCTAGGTATCCATTCATTTTTGGTATACTAGATGACACTTTTTTTTTAATTACAGCTAAATTAAATCATAATTTCACTTAAATATTAAACTATGGAAACAAAGAAGTCTGAGGACACTAGCATATTATTTATTTTTTAAGATTAAGATGTTTGAATCTGAATACATATATGATTATTAAGATATATTTTTCTAAATCTGAATACTGAATGAGTAAAATTGTTTATTTTTTCAACATTTGATTATATATAACTTATAGAAAAAATTTATATTCAAATAAATTAGTAAATAAATCTTTGTTATTAATTATTATCTCTAATATTATATAGTATTATGAAATTTATTGTTAATTTTTTTATAATTTAAAATTATTTTATACAAATAATAATATAATTTACATTTGTTATATTATATATAAAATTTCACCTTTATATAATAATAAAAAGATTTTGTTTACTTTGTTGAAGCAATGTCTTATATTCAACATTACATAAGTCCAAATCTTTTCAAAAACTCTTTTTAATATTTATAAAAATCAACGCAGTACTCAAGATTATATTTGAATAATTTTTAAATTTTTCCTAATATCTGAGTTATTAAGATCTTAATAAAAATAAAAAATAAATACTTAATGATTGAAATTTAAATTAATCATATTCAAATCCCATTAAATGTAAACAAATACTCGTTGAAAGTAAAACTCGAAGAATATATATATATATATATATATATATATATATATATATATATGTGTGTGTGTGTGTGTGTGTGTGTGTGTGTGCGAAAAAGCAATTGAATATAGGAGATATAATTATGAAGGGGACAGCCGTCTAATAACTCTGATTGTAATCATACTTATCACAAACCAAGCCCCCTATCATTATGTTTACAGAAAAAAATTGAAAATATTAATATCATGGCGGGACTCTTATAATTTAAAAATAGTTATATAATTATATTTAATAAATCTGTATATAATAGAAAACCGATGATTTAAGTCGAAATAAAGTGATAGCGCCATTATGAGACCCAACAGACGAAATGGTATTTGCATTACTTGATTTTTCAACCAATATCGCTCATTTAAAATCATGAAAGAAAAGGAGGTCGAGGTCGCTTTTTGTGGTTAGATATTATGGGTGATTTCATTCGGGAAAAAAAAAAAACACATTAGCACTAAATAGGTTACCTAATTGAGGGAATAAAGCCTTTAGAAGCTGACACTTAGCTAATCGTTCCATGCTTAGTCCATGTGGCTATGTCCTATGGTTACTGCAGCAACCAATCCACCCGACTCACAGTGCAACTTGCAACTTGCAATTTGCACCCATCTGTCCTGTGGTCCCAAATCTAGGACATCTGCTCTCTCCTTCAACCTTACATTCGTTCATGATTACAGCCTACAAACATTTCCAACCTCAGCTCCAACTCATCCGTATGATTTGAGTGTATGCTGGACCACATATTCCAATTCATCGACCTGAATTCTGAAGTACGTGTCCTGTGAAATTATGTTCATTTGCAAAAATTAACCATTAAAGACATTTTTCTTTTTATTTTGTTTTAAAAGCACCCTTTTGTATTAAGTTGAAAAGTTTGGATATTAATATTTCAAGCTGGGGAGTTGAGATTGCATGATGAACTAAGACAAGAGGTTAATAGCAACCCACCCCAAAATAGAAAAAAGAAAAAAACCACCATCAGAGAGAACGAAATCGGGTTGCAACATTTAGGTCAAATTATCCAGAGTCAACAACGGTTGACCACCGAGTTCAAGGAGTGAACAAGTTAGGCAGGTAGATGTGCTCTAGCAAATATTTAATAAGTTTGCGTGTAAGTAAACTCGCCCGCAGCTGGCCCCTTCCTACCTATGTTTCAAACTCTCTAGAATGTCCTCATTGAATTCAAGTATTCGTTGATTCAACTTTTTTTTCTTCAAAAAAATAAAGAACCGTGCATTATATGTTTATTCATATGCCAGTTATCATAAATCCTTTCCTTTGTTTTTTCCTCCCTGAACGTGTTAACATTCAATTGTAACCATTTAAATTAGCCCAGAAAGATTCACCACTTAGAACAGGAGCAGTAATTCAAAATAGAGATTAATTTATAACTTATCTCAAACCATAAATGAAAACAGTTTCCTTCAGTTGAAGAGAGCCTAGCATCTTGCAGGCATCTCAGTTTTACTGAACACGACATGCAGAGTCATTGCATTGGCTACCCTTTCCTACACTGAAAAAAGGTTCCCGATTTTCTAATCAATTGTAGGTCAATAGATAGGAATTATACATTAGAACTGGAAAGCACTCCAACGAAAATAGCAAAATTGACAAACTGAACATGAATAATCAGCATTAACAATCCTTTGATGTCCCTAAAGCGCCTAAAGCGGATCACAAATTCTACCTACAACATAGGTTTACAACCAAAACTCATAAAAATTGAGAATATGCAACTCAACGGCCACGACCACGGCCACGTCCACGGCCTCGGCCTCGGCCACGCCCCAAAGGCTTCCCTGAAAACAAAATCAATAAATTGAAAACTTATTACTCACTAGACAACAGCTAGCATGAACGTACTGAACAGCAAGTGTTCGAATTAACTATGCTGTAGTCAAATAATATGCAATACCGGCAGTTGGCTTCTTGGGTTTCACCCTAGGCGCCTCTTCAACCAGTAAAGTCTCGAGATTCAAGCTATCAGGAAGGATATAATAACGGATATTGTTACCCCTCACACTTAGATGATCTAGAGTCACTGGGTTTTTCCCCTTCAGTGTTAATTTGACCGTTTTTAAATGTGTATTCATACTGATGTCCACACCTGTGGTAAAGCAGTAAGTCCAAAGATCAGTTAGTCAGCTAGAGCTTACAGAATAAGACACTAGGTCAAGCACTATATTTAAGACACTAAGTCCAAAGATGATGTATAGTTATTACTGACAGGAAAATTCATCAGGGCTTTATTTAGATTCTTCATATATCAGGAACATGTGTCAGATTTTAATAAAATGATGCAGTACCTTGTAAAACCATTTTCACTTTCTACAAATTAATTTTAAAAAAAAAAAAAAAGCAGTGACCATGCTCACTAACCAAACATAACAAATATATATAAACATAAAAGTCATAACTTGTCCGTTTCTTATTCATGTGTGAAACTCAATCCAGCAGGGCTTTTGATAGGACGTTCCACAACTAGTACACAGAATTTCGGCGTTGGTAAACGAAAAGACATGGGAATTGAGGATGAACTCTATAACAGAGAATGAACAGGCTTGGAGCATGCATATGATTTCAAATAATGCAGATGGAGATGCGGGAATTTTAGTCCTAAACAGTTATAAGTCTACTTGTTCAATTGAAGGGCCACTGCTTATAAAAGACAAATGATCTCCTCAAGAAGGTTGATTCAGGTATATACCACATAAAATGATTGCATAACATTTATTACCAACTAGGCTAATAAGTATTGAGGAACCCTTTTGCTTAAGTCTCAAATAGACAAATATCATCAGTAATTACTTCTATTTTTACTTCAGATGTTATTGTTATATGCAAAAAGCTAGTCAGAGGCTACAGCAAATTTTATGCAGAAGAAATGACACAAGTACACAGAAGCAGGGAACTAAAACTATACCTGTGAAAGCAAATATCTGGCTAAGTAATATATTTTCCTACTAAACATATAAACAAGGCGAATTCCAGATCGAATTCCAGATCATCTTAATTATGCTGTAATCTATCATATGCAGATTTCAGAATGTCCTCCTTACTGTCTTTTAGATTATGACAAGGTAACAAGCCACTCACTCTAACATGAAAAGAAGGTATACATACATGAGTTAGAATGACAAAATGAAGTCAAATACCCAACATAATCATCTTCAAGGAGGCTGCAAATATGCAGAAAGGTACAATATTTAAGTCAAAAGGGTTATTAGTGCCTCAAATACAAGTTTGCAACTGATCCCAATTAGATAAACTTGTCTCATTTAGCAATCCAATAACTTAATATCATATATTTCAGAAATATGAACTTAATATTCTGATAATTTGAAATCCAACAAAGTTTCTTTAGAATCCTTAATACTGTACAGGATTAGATTATTTCTTTATTCCAAAATTATATTGCTGAAATAATTATATGGCCAGTTAATAAGGAGCAAGCGCAAAAGTGAGTGCCACATATCACTTCACAGTCACAGGTATAACCAGAGGCACTTTTTTTTTTTTTTTTGATAGAAAAAGAAGTATTATTAAGGAGAAAAGAGAGGTACAAAGGGAATGGTTACAAAAGGTGGAGGACAAGAGATCCTCCTAAAAAACAAGAACATAAAGTAAGAAAAACTAACAGACAGCACAGACACCCCACATAGCCCCTAACCAGAGGCACTTATTGTGCAAAAACAATTCAATTGAGAAAAAGAATGTGTTAAATCTAAAAATCTGCTTCCCGTTTCACCTTTTTCCACCTACAACACAATAATGCATATTGTATTTATTGGTTCCGTTCTCCATGAGTATGTATCAGATATTTCATTACTTAAATGCTTCACAATTTCTGAACATTTACAGCATTGATAAATTTCATGCTTTACACATTCAACTCATGAAAACTGTTGAGCTTTCCAGCAGAATATATATATATATATACACACACACACACACATATTAAAGATCGTTAACTTCCGGTATCGTTTCAAGGCTACCGGAAACAATATATTCACCAAATGCCAAGCCACTGAATCGTACATTATGTCATCGTGACTATTTTATTATATACAATTGCTGCTTCCGGGCATAGATTAAACGTTCCGATACTAAACATAGGTATATATCATAAATACTAAAAAGAATGCCTAGGGTTTAACAAAACCTTCATAAAATTACAATGTCAAGAACTAAGAGAGAAAATGAAAATAGTAGAAATAGTAATGAGAAGAACCTGTGATAGTTCCATGAACAACAGTACCGTTCTTGAGCTCGATTGATACAGTTTCGTTGTTTAATTTCATCAAAAACCTGCTCGTATTTTCAAATGAAAATTTCAGCTTCTAAGGAAAAAAAAAACCAAAAAATATACAGAAAGATCAACATTCATTACGAACAGACAAGAAGAATTAAGAGAAAAAGAGAGACCTGACGAGCTTCATGGTGGCTGGGAAGGAGACGATGGACTTCAGCACGGAGAAGCGGAAAGGGCGTCTTAAGCCCGCAGCTCGCTGCACTCGGGACCAAGTATGAGTTTAGGCGGAGAAAACTAAACGACAGCGTTGGATGACCTTTTTAAAGTAAAGTACACTCATATTTTTAAAAAAATTATATTTTTAATTTTTCAAAATGCATATTATGCAAAATATAATTTTATTAATAAAATAAAATAAATGAGAGTCGAATCTAATTTTTAAAGTAAATGGGTATTATATATAATTTAATCATTTTTTATTTTTATAGGAAAAGAACTCAATAAGTAGCTGCTTAGCAAAAAAAAAAAAGATAATAGCAAGTTTAAGAAAACGAGGATGAGGTAAATTAGTCCCCAAGCAATTTGAAATTGGTTAATTAAAATTTTATATTTATTTGCAGTTATTAATTAAATAAATGAGCTAAGATTGAATGACATAGAAAATAAAAAAGGACTTCGGCTGAGAGCTGCCAGGGAGAGGATCCCTTCCCAATCAATAGGCTTTGGAATATTAATTTTAGGTGGCATTTGTTTTCTATTTTAAAAAAAGATTAAGATATTTAAATTTGAATGTATATCTAATTATTTGGATATTATCTCTAAATCTCAATATTAAATAATTAAAATTGTTTATTTTTTAACATTTATATGCATTAAATGCATGTTAGCAAAAGTTATTTTTTTTAGCTTCTATATATGCATTTTTATTTTTTAACATCTATATGCATTGGGTGTGAACATTCCTATGAAATTTGGGAGAAATTTAAAGTTCATTTTGCGTCTCGGACCAAGGCGAAGGTTAGATAATTTCGCGCACAACTGAGAACGATGAGGAAAGGATCTTTGACGATTGGCAAATACTTCTTGAAATTGAAACACATCATGGATTTAATAGCCTCGATTGGTGCACCAATCTCAGTAACATATTACATTAAAGCTATTCTTGAAGGATTACTTGAAGAATACAACAGTTTTATTGTATCAACATCTTGAACTAAGCCTTACATTGTTGATGAGTTTGAGGCCCTCCTTCTTGCACAAGAGGAATGCATTGAAAGCTTCAAAAAGGATACAAGTCCTACATTGAATGTTAATTTCACTCAAAAAGCAAATAAATCTGGGTAAGGTAACTCTTAGTCATTTTTAGAATAGTGGTCGATTTGAAAATACCAGAAGTAGAGGAAATCATCATACCAAAGGCGGTGGAAGAAATTTTCACGGTGGAAGACAGAACAGGCCTCAGTGCCAAGTGTGTGGCAAATTTGGACTCATGGCCTGGAATTGCTACCACATATATAACCACAACTTCCAAAGTCTTTTTATGTAGCAACAACACATCTCCTCTTGCAATCAACCCAATTAGACTCAATGAAATCATATGACAACAATGCTTGTTGTATTTGATACATACTATGATAATAGTTGGTATGCAAATTCAGGAGAAACCAACCATGTAACCTATGATGCTAACAACATAGCCTTGAAAACATAATACAATGGTGGGGAGCAACTTGTAATACCAATCGTTTGTTTTCCTTATAAATTATTGCCTTCTGTTTTGTTTGTGATAGTTTGAAAATTTGTGTGTTTGAAATGTACAAAATGTATATTTGATATGGTGTATGGTTTGATAATGTCATGATATGCGATTTTGGGCTTAGGCTTGCAATGTGTGGTGCTAAGCCATACATGGACTAAAGTGAAAATCACAAGAACTAAAATAAAAAATAAAAGTTTTGTAGGGGTGTAGCAAAATGTTAATAAAAGGCAAGAATAAGAAGGGAATACTCTAGGGAATCTTGGTGTAAAATAAGAAATTAAAAATAATATTTAAATCTTGTGAGATTCTGATAGGATAATTTTTATAATTAAAATTTAATTTAGCATAAGTGGGACAAAAATTAAATAATAAGATAATTAGTAAATCTATATAATAGACTAAAACAATTCTACTTTTAGTTATTAATTATAAGTATGTTATTAAATTAAGAAAAATAGAAAAAAATTTAAATAAATAGATTAGGTAAATTAATAATATTACATTAAATGAAAGACATTATTTAATTTGAATTATTTGATTTGAATTGAAATTCAATAACAATTACCTTTATTATTTGATTTGAATTGATTTGAATATAAATTCAATAACATTAATTGTTATATAATTATTATTATATTCAATTTATTATGTTCAATATTCAATAACCATGAATTGTTCATATTCCTTATTCTTGTTCTATATACAAAGGATCATTCTAATTGTTATATATTACTCCCGTGTTTGTATTGTTTATTCTCCCTGTAGAATTAGTTTTCATTCTGTTAGTGCTTCGCATATGACTATATTTAACGACGTTGCTGATATTAATGCATCAAGGGATGATTGGAGGATTAAGGTTCAGAGTAATAATGTTGTGGATAATTCTATTGTTCAATATGCTCAAGGAGATTTTCAGTCTGAGATGATTTTGCAAGATTTTGAGGTGAATCTAATTTCATTATATTCAAATTTTTTATATGTATTATTTTGTTCATTATACTTATATTGTGTTTATTTTTTACTTTCTAATGGTGATTACATAAACGGTCATGTGAAGAGATAATTTGTGAGTAAATTCAAGCATTAAATAACTGAGGGAAATGTTTATGTGATGTTTATGTTTGGTATAGTTAAGTATAACAGTGAGTATTGTACAATGAAGTATTCATTCATGCTTGAGTTTCACTTTTCAACTGATATCCGACTAGCTGAAAATGATTTGAGTATTCCAAAAATTGTCTTCAACTTTTGTCTATTCAGTGATATTTTGAATCGTGTTACTGACGAGAACTATTTTGTAGGTTAATTTTTATTTTCTGTTTTATAAATTATATTTTATTTGTTATTGATTCCAACTTTCTACGAATAATATTATTGTGTTTCAGATATTATCAAGCTGGTCAATAGATTTGGTTTTCTTATAGAGAACTCTAAGAAATGTAACAAGAGCAGATTTATAGAAATTGAGATAGATGATATAGAGTATTGTTGCTGTCATTTTTTTTTTGTTTTGTATTTTGATTACTTTGTTTTTGTGTATTTATTACTTTATTTTGTTGTATATTTATTATATCTTTCTGTTAGTATTTTAACAATTATCTTCTCGATGTTATATGTTGTTTCTTATGATAGCTTCGCAATCGGATATAACAATATGATGTATTAAGTAATAACTGTTAATCTTCTTCCCAAATGATGGAAAATTATTTTTTTATTATCTATTATTAACATTTTTAGAAAGTTAAATTAACATTTAAAATTTAAAATGAAAAATATTATTAAAATGAAAAATTGACGTATTAACATAAATAAAAAATCTACTTAAAATGTAAAATTAACATTTTTCATAACAACCTAACGTATTAAATAATGACTGTCAATTAGAAAAATTAAAATGAAAAATCTGCTTAAATTAACATTTTTATCTACTTATTAACATGATAATTTTTTATTGTTTTCAAATATATTAAATTTCAAATGACACTTCCAAATACGTTAAATTGAATTACAATTTAAATTCAATAATATTAAATTAATCACATCAAATTAAACTCATCAAATGAATTTCAGTAATTAAATAAATAATAATATAAATTAATAATATATTTAATTAATTATATAATTAATATAATCTGAAACATCATTTGTTAGTTCGTGGAGTCTTATATAAATTAATATGATACTCTTTAATATTGTATTTTCATTAATTTTTTCGTAAATTACTTTTTTCTCAAAATTTTTCCTAAAATTGCTTTTTTTCTAAATTACAATGCTTTGACTTTGTCTCTTGTAATTCATATCTAGTTAAATTTCATAATGTGTCTAATACTATTTTAGTTAATACTCCTTAATTCTATATCTATTAATACTCTTTAATGTTAATTCCATATCCTTTTCTTCCCAAATTCATTCAATTTGTTAAAGTATTATAAGTAATTAATAATATAAAATATAAAATTAATAATATAAATAATTATATAAATAATAATATAACTTATTAATAATATAATTAAATATAATTAATTAATATAATATAATATAATATAAAACATCATTTGTTAATTAATTAAATTCCCTTAATTACTTTTTTCCTAAAATTACCTTTTTCCTAAATTATGGTGTTTTAAATTTGTCTCTTTCAATGCATATATGAGTAAATTTGCTAATGTGTCTAATACATTATATGTGTATTAATATATACAGTTGATTATTTAACTTATAATATAAATTTTATAAATATAAATTATATAAATTGTTACATATAATTTTAGCATATAATTTTATAATATATTTTTTACAATATCAAGTATAATATTTAATAACATATCTAGTTGGTATACTTGTATTTTATCAAATTATAATACATTATAATTATAATTTAAATTTTAAAATGAAAATCTACTTTAATTAACATTTTATCTTCTTATTAACATAATAATTTTTTTATTGTTTTCAAATATATCTATATAATAGACTAAAACAATTCCACTCTAAGACATTAATTACATAAATGTCATTAAATATTATATAATAAAATTAATAAATTAAAATGAAACATTAATTACATGAATTTGGAAAAATTGCATTAAAATGAATTTGGAAAAAAATTGTTTTTATTAATCACACCACATTAAATTACATATATTAAAATTAATAAATTAAAATGACATATTAAATGAGTAGATTATATAAATTACTAAATTCATTCTTATTAATCACCACATTAAATGCATTAAGTAAAATTAGGGTAAACTCAAATTCAAATTCAAATTTAAATGGTAATGCAACTCTTTTGAAATGTGATTAGGGCTCCATTATTAATGCATATTCTTAACATCTTTGAATTTAAATTATGTGAAGATTGCAACTATCAAGTAAATTATAATTTAATTATATAATTTCATTCAAATGAATTTGAAAAAATTGCATTAAAATGAATCGAAAAAAATATTCTTATTAATCACACCATATTAAATTACATATATTAAAATTAATGAATTAAAATAAAATATTAAATGAATAAATTATGTAAATTACTAAATTCATTCTTATTAATCACTACATTAAATGTTTTTAGTAAAATTAAGGGAAATTCAAATTCAAATAGTAAAGCAATCATTTTGAAATATAATTAGGGCTCCACTATCAATGCATATTCCTGAAATTCATAAATGCAAATTCTATGAAAATTGCAACTGTCATACAAATTGAAATTTGATTATGTAAATTACTAAATTCATTCTTATTATTATTTAATTATTTAATCACACCACATTAAATTACATATATTAAAATTAATAAATTAAAATAAAATATTAAATGATAGATTATGTAAATTACTAATTATAAATTAAATTAGTCATGATTAAATTAATATATATATATATATAAATATAAATGAATGTATGACATTTGATTATGTAAATTACTAAATTCATTATTATTATTATTTAATTATTTAATCACACCACATTTAATTACATATATTAAAATTAATAAATTAAAATAAAATATTAAATGATAGATTATGTAAATTACTAATTATAAATTAAATTAGTCATGATTAAATTAATATATATATATATATATATATAAATGAATTTGCCGTGACTATGGTTTAATAATTAAATAATAATTTAATAATAAATTACCACATTATATAGCATTTAATATATTCATGTAAATAAATTAAATGAATAAATTAGGATAAATTTCACTATAGGGCTTTAATTGCCAGCATGTTATTAAATTATATATAATAAAATAAATTTAAATAAATACATTAGGTAAATTAATAAATTTGGTAAATTAATCATATTACATTAAATAAATTTAAAAAAATTAAAATAGATTACTAGATATATAATTGCTATAATTATTACGCAATGTTTGTGCAAATTTCAAACAAATAAATCAATATGACTTTATGTTTGAACAACCACATTAATTACACCTATTAACTGCTCAATCGTTGAAATATACGTCGAGAGTTGATACAGTAATTATAGCACAATTTCATTGCCCAATCCATATATCTTTATTTGCTCCCAACACTATTTGGGTACTATTCCACTCTCCGACCCTCTCTACCTTTTCATTTTCTTTTCTACTGTCACGCCCCAAAATTTGAGCACGTGACCGGCACGGAAGGTGAATTTCACCTCACCTCTGTAAGCCTATCTTTTTGTTAAGCACAATACTAATCCTTATTTTGGTTATTTTTTTTAAATGTAATTAATTTAAATTACATAATTTAAGAATTAAATAAGAGAACTATTTCTCTTCTCACAAAAAGATATGAAAGTATGGCTAAACCGAGTTTTTCATACACGTTATAGTCATACATATTATATCGCAGAATGAACTTACCCGATTACAGAGCTTTTCTAGATTTATACAACTTAGAATAAAATCTAAACATTATACCTTTACCTTAAACAAATGGGAAGGTAATCTTGGCGTGAACGTCATCGAGCTAAGAAGTTCTCCATACCTGAAACTGAAAACAGCTTCTACTTGAAGAATCCTACCACATTCACACACAATATAGGTGTATATATATATACATGCAGATATACATAATTGATCTAACAGTACAATCATCTAAGTTTTGGTGTATAAGATATTTATCAAGACACATATATTGAAATCACGTCACAATTATTAACAAACACATTAAAGATCAAGTCAAATCACATTTCAAACAATGCAAACAATTCATACAATTCCAATTTAAGCTCTCAGACATTTTTCGGGTCCCGTCCACAATAAGTGGCCGTTGCCCCACGGCCCCTGCTGCATGCTCCCTTATTTCACCCCTGTCTTCAAAGGGATAAATTTGTTGTTCGACCTTATTTCACCATGTCCTTAAAAGGACGAATATCATATTTAATACCACGTGGTCATAGTGATTTCATTCCACTCTTATTTCATCCATGAGATCCCATAAACTCCACTTCTATTTCTTTCGAGATCAAACACAATCACATTACACAATCATAGGCAATCATATGCATCTCATTTCAAGAAAAGTTCACAATAGTCTCACATTTGCACATTTTAATGCATAATATTAATGCATTAATTTCATCTCACATGTATATATTTATAGTACACTTTTAATATATACATTAAATAAGCAAATAAGATAAGGTAGGATCTCTCACCTCGATTCCAAGCTAAATTTATACACTTTAAACTCAAAAAGAGACGCCAAGAGCCTCATCATAAACCTAGAAATTAATTCTAGCAAGTATCAATACCAACTCAAAACATAAGATATTAATCATTTAACTTTATTTTATTTTGAGGCTAAAATAAGAACCAATCTTTAAGAAATTTCTGGGAATGAACTGTAGCTCCGAAAATTATGAAATTTGGTAGAACTCCTTATTAGTATGTTAACATACTAGGATAAAAATTTCGTAATTTAATTCTATCGTTTGGCCCCTCTAAAGACCCTATTAGTGACTAAAGGTCAGAGCTGTCTAAAAATGTATAGGTTATGTTTTTCTATTTAATAAGTCCATCAAACCTTTGCCAAATGTTATGAAATTTGGTAGACAATTAGTGTGAGATCTCATCTAGGTGCCATAAAATTTTCAAGTCAAAATAACATCATTTAACTATTGCGTAAAATCCTAAATTCACATCTATTTTGAAATTTCCACTTCACTCTCTCAAGTATTGGCTTTTTTTTTTAAGTTAATTGTTTGTTCTCTTTTACTCATTCCATTGAAACTTGACTAATAGAGATTGACATGTCATCAAACTATAAATAACCGACCAAATTTCATAAATAAATAAAATACTACAAGAACCATCCACCCATTCTTGGTTTACCAAAATTTTCTGCCGAAAACTTACATGAAAAACAATTCCTACACAACTTCTGTCACGTCCCAAAATTTGAGCACGTGACCGGCACGGAAAGTGAATTTCACCTCACCTCCATAAGCCTATCTTTCTCTTAAGCACAAAATAATAAGAAATTATGGCTAAACTGAGTTTCTCATACACGTTACAATTATACACATTACGCCGCTGAACAAACCTACCCGATTACAGAGCTTTTCTAGATTTATACATTATAATAAGTCCTAAACATTATACCTTTATCCTAAACAAATGAAAAAAAAATAATAATCTTGGCGTGAACGTCATCAGATTAAGAAGTTCTCCATACCTGAAACTGAAAATAGCTTCTACTTGAGAGAATCCTACCACATTCACACACAATATAGGTATACATATATACATGCAGATATATATAATTGATCTAACGGTATAATCATCTAAGTTTTGGTGTACAAGATATTTATCAAGACACACACATTGAAATCACCTCGCAATTATTAACAACATATTTAAGATCAAATCACATTTCAAACAATTCAAACAATTCATACAATTCCAAATCAAGTTCCCAGACATTTTTCGGGTCCCGTCCACAATAAATGGCCGTTGCCCCACGGCCCCTGCCGTATCCTCCCTTATTTCACCCTGTCCTCAAAGGGACAAATCTATAGTCTAACCTTATTTCATCCCGTCCTTAAAAGGACTAATATCATATTCAATATCACGTGGTTATAGTGATTTCATTCCACCCTTATTTCATCCTATGGGATCCCATAAACTTTATTTCCGTTTCTATCAAGATCAAACACAATCACATTACACAATCATATGCAACCATATGCATCTCATTTCAGGAAAAGTTCACAACAGAATCATATTTACACATTTCAATGTATAACATGAATGCATGAATTTCATGTCATATATATATATATATAGAGTATACTTTTAATATATACATTAAATAAGCAAACAAGGTAAGGTAGGATCTCTCACCTCGATTCCATACGAGTATCACTTTTCTAAGTCGTTACGGACAAGAGTACACAGATGAATTTCAGTATTCCGCTACAGAGATTTTCATGAAAGATTAGAGAAAACAAGTTAGGATTGTTTTCATACGATCACTGTTCATATATATGGTACTATTCATACGTACGGTCACTATTTATATGTACGGTCACTATTGATATGTGCAGATACTATTTGTACATACGGTCACTATTCATACGTACAGATACTATCAGTACATACAGTTACTATTCATATGTATGGATACTATTTATACCAAAAATAGAGAATACAATCTGTCAAAGAGTACACCAGGTAAGTTCCCAGGAAAGAGTGGAGGATCGCAATGGACACACTTAAAAATCAGGTCTTTCCTTAACCAGAACTTTTCTAGACATGTATTCTTCACAGTTTACATTCTATTTTGGTAATCAGAGAATCAAAATAATATGTAAGCAGCTAAGGACAATTTTTCTGATGTGGAAGATCAGCCAAAGCTGCAACCACAGAGCATACTTAAGAAAATAACTTCTAAAATTTGAAAGACATAGAAAGGGCATAGTATCCTTACCTAAGCTGAAAAGGAAAGGCCCAAAATCTCAGAGGCCTAGCGTTGGAGTAAGAGAAACTTAAGGAGAGAAGAAGAGAAGTTGAAGGTGTGAGTTTAGAAGTGAAATGAAAGGGTCTATTTATAGAAAAAGTCAAAGGCACTATTTGATACTATGCACTAATAAAATATTCAATTTACTATTTATGAAAATGACATTTCTAATAAAATAATTATTGTGCAATTACGGAAAAATCGCAGGCGGTTTACTATTGAAAACTTAAGGGAAAAACTATCATTTCACCTTAAACCTTTAAGTTTCTTTTCAATTCAGCCCTTTCACTTTAGTCCCTGAGGGTATTTTCACACATAAAACGTCATTTTCTTCTACGAACTTCTTTCTAGTTTTCTCTTATAACCAAACCACATCTAGTACTTGACATTTCGATTGTATAAGTAAACAATATCGTATACGTAAATAGTATTATACAGGTGAACAGTACCGTATACTAGCATAGTAATCATAGTTTGCAAATACATATTTATATTTTATTTTTCATGGGTATTACAACTTCTCTCAGCAATTCAGATGACAAGCTTTTAAAATCCACTTTCAGTAACATAAAACTATCATACAAGCTATTTACCTTTGTTAACCGAGAAGGTAAGCTAAACAACAGCACATATGTATCTTACATGCTAAGGATAGTTCCCAAATGATGATTTCGGCTAGAGGGAATATTCATCACTCATCGAAGAGAGCTTACGAATGCAAAGTATAAGACACAAAGCACGACGATGCTACGGTGCTGAGGATCTAATATCGAAGTCACATGGGAGGACTAGTAGAATATTTACAATTTTGGAAGGTTGAATTATTGCTTCCAAAAGCTTGAGGATGTGATTAAGATCGCTAAGGCAAAGAGATTCCAATTTGAACACTCAAGCCTCTGACTAGTCTCTTAACTTTTGGCTCAAAAGTCTTTTAAGACTTAGTGGATTCACATGGCTTTGTCTAAAGTTAGCCACCCAATTGTTTTGGAGAAATTCTTAAGTTTAACCTCCCATAAAAATTTAGGTTCCACTTAAGTCCATAATCTTCAAGAATATTTTCTCATTTCCCTAAATAAAATTTGAAATTAGTATTTCCTCCTTGAAAATGGTTTTCACCTCGGTCCTCATAATTATTTTATTTCCCTTAACTTTTCCACAAAAATTCAATTGCTCCACACAACATAATAAAATTTTGAAATAAGTCCTTAATAAATAAAAAAATCCACATAATTTAATTTGCCAACAAGTTCCTAAAATGACTTTAAATATTTATAAAAATTCTTGGGGTATTACATTCTTCTCCCCTTAAAAAAAATTCGGTCCTCCGAATTTCATTACCTACTCTGAGACTTACTAAAAAAGGAAATCTCTTAGTGACACACATATGTTAGTGAAGACACCCTTGGCATCTTTCAAAAATTGTCTATGTCTATAAAATACTCATTTGGTACTCTTCCATAGCTTAGAAGTGAAACCAGATATCATTTTAGTAACTTTTCTCAATTAAAGGAAATACCATACTCTACTTTAGAATTCCCATAATCAGTTACGAAATATAACAAGTCCAACATCTTCTCATTCCTCAAGTTCTTTCAGTAAAAGGAATCACTTCATCATAAAAAAAATTCAAAAACTAACTTAAATTTTGTTTCTAGTGCAGAAGTTACAAAAACAAGCTTAACTAAAAATACAAAACATATAATTTTAATACGTGAAGTTTAGATCAAACATTAGCTTTAGGTACAAACAAAAGAAAGGATAAATTAAGGGCGAGGAGGCTTATGAGATGTAGAAGGTGCTCCAGGTCTAAAAGAGGAAGGTGTTTCAGACCTTAAGGAGGAAGTTAATCGTTGTAGCCTATAAAGGGTTTCTGGAGGAAGTGTCTGAAAAATTTGGCGAAGAGCAGAAGTCACTTCGTTTATACAGTTAATACACCTCGCTTGTTGGTCACGAAAATTTTGAGTTGCAAACATCGAATGTCTATCAACTCGATTAGCTAGTTCCCCGAAACGACGATTTATCAGTTTCTCTTGGTCTTCAAAGAGATGATTTATTAGTCACTTCTTGTCCTCTGTCTTGTATTCCAGGCTCTCTATCTTACACTCCAGGTTTTCTATCTTACGCTCTAGGAACGCAAGCTTATTTTTTGAGGATGTTGCAGTGTTGTCCTCCTCCAACTCTATTACATCATTCTTTCTCTTCTTAATTTATGGTGACCTATTTATAGGTCTCTTCCCTTTGTTGTTTCCGAGACTTAGATTTAAATCAAGCTTTACGCTGCTAGTCTCAAAATTCAAGTTGAAAGATTTATTGTCAGCCATTACTCTAGGGATCTCAGAAATAAGTTCAAACGAGAAATGAATGAAGATTGAAGAATAGGTATGTAATGAAAGAAGTAGGTTTGCTTGGTGTATGGGTAACGGGCATACAAGATTTATAGGCAACCCGAAGCCTCTCGAACTAGAGTCACCACAATCTATACGCTGCTCCTTAAGAGGTTTACAGATGTTATATATCACAATGCCAACGATTAACATTGGACATGCAAGTAAATAGTAAATATAATTTAATGCAATTAACATAAGTCAAAGAATTCCTCAAAAAAAAAATTTCGGCTAATCTTAACCTTTCTCAAAATTTTGACTAACTACGCCCTTTAGTTTGAGATTTTCTCACTCTAAACTTATCTTGTACTGTAATCCCATATCACAACGTCACTCCATGACTAGGTAGTCTCATATTAGCCTTATCTTAGATTCTAATCGATGTCTTTACTCTAGGCTTAATTGTATGCATCAAGCATTATCATAGTGAAGAGAAATCATTGCCTTCCATTTGCCTACAAGAGTAACACATGTATATATGTGTAAACATGAAGATGTATCATCCTTTACACATTTTATTTTATTCTAGTCATTTTAAATTTTTGAATTCTCATTCTCTATAAGTGCATGTGGAATCATTACATATTATCCTTGGCCGTAGCCTTCACTCATTATGTATGAATAGCATACATATCATATGTTTTTAGATACATTTAGTCACAGCATGATTTAATCAGTCATGTATATTATACTTAACTAAAGGCTCTCAAGAACAACAAAATAAAGCAGAGAAATATAGTTCAGTTTATCACCATTTCATTAATCTTTAAAATTTTTAATTAAAACAAATTGAATCAGCAGCAAATCCATCAAAATTGACTTTCGTGGTTTTGGCATTAATACGATGCACTGTTAGTATACATGCCTACCCTAGACCTTTGGCTTCCAGCTTGCAGAAATCTATAGGTCAAGCGTGAGGGGTGCAGCGAAGAGATATCTTCTTTGTCTCTAAGTCCTAATTTTTCTCTATAAAAACTGTCCCAGCATTCTCAGTTACTACACCACAAAGAGTAATCATCTTTGAGCCTATAACTTCCCAGTATTCCTCTCTTCTCATACTCCTACAAAACTTCTAAATTTTCCAAACCATGACCACAAGAAAGTTCATTGATCTTACAGTAGAGGCCAAGGAGGAAGAGCTTGACTTAAACTTGAGTTTAAGAAAGGACAGGGGCAAAAGACCTTTTGAGGGATCTTCAGAGAATCAAAAGGAGAAGAAGATGAAGAATGAGGAAGCTGAGGAAATTAGCACGGGCCATACGTCAGAAGACAAAATTGCTTGTCTAGAGCAGGAGGTGAAGAATCTCAAGAAGATGATAGAGGACCTGGAGAAGTTAGCTAAACGCAATAATGGGGCAGTGACTTTGAGAATAGACAGGTTCTTCTATTGGTCTACCCAATGCTTCTGCAATCAACAACAAAGAAGTGTTGATTGTATGAATAGAATTTACACTACCCTCTGTGACATTGCTCTGTCTCTCGCTCCAAGGAATGGTTGAGGGGTGATGATACAATACAACCCTCCTAATCCGAGACCATCTCGCCTATAGATTACTCATGCATGAGTAAACTTTTTTTTTTTGAAATGTAATCCTTCAGTTTTTTTAATGCCAATGGTTTCTTTTATTAGATGGTACTCTAAAAATAATTGAAAAAAATAAAGAAAGATAAAGGAAATCAACCATACAAAGTCAATCACGAATTTAGCTTACAAAGCCCATCACATAAAAACTTGATCTGACAGTAACAGAATCAGAACAAATAACAACCTTTCTCTTACCAAGTTCAAAAGTGTAGCCACATCTGTCCAAAACTAAAACTGAAAACATAATTCCTAAGAAAAGACAAGTCTCAAAGGGAAAGAAATGAAAACATCCTATAGGCCTTCAATGGAGCCGTCTCTCTATAGTTGTGCCCAGGTACACAATGATAGAAGAAGTCCCACTAAGGTTACCTTGCTTTGTAATCAGTAGGAGACCTAAACTCAATCCTCTGATACCAACTTTGTCATGCCCCAAAATTTGAGTAGGTGACCGGCACGGAAGGTGAATTTCACCTCATCTCTGTAAGCCTATCTTTTTCTTAAGCACAATACTAATCATTATTTTGGTTATTTTTTTTAAATGTAATTAATTTAAATTACATAATTTAAGAATTAAATAAGAGAACTATTTCTCTGCTCACAAAAAGATAAGAAAGTATGACTAAACTAAGTTTCCCGTACACGTTACAGTCATACACATTACATCTCATAATGAACCTACCCGATTACAGAGCTTTTCTAGATTTATACAACTTAGAATAAGATCTAAATATTATACCTTTACCCTAAACAAATGGGAAGGTAATCTTGGTGTGAACGTCATCGAGCTAAAAAGTTCTCTATAACTGAAACTGAAAATAGCTTCTACTTGAAAGAATCCTATCACATTTACACACAATATAGGTATGTATATATATATATACATGCAGATATACATAATTGATCTAACAGTACAATCATCTAAGTTTTGGTGTACAAGATATTTATCAAGACACACACATTGAAATCACCTTGCAATTATTAACAAACACATTCAAGATCAAGTCAAATCACATTTCAAACAATTCAAATAATTCATACAATTTCAATTTAAGCTCCCAGATATTTTTCAGGTTCTGTCCACAATAAGTAGTCGTTGCTCCACAGCCCCTGCCGCATCCTCCCTTATTTCACCCCTGTCTTCAAAGAGACAAATTTGTAGTCTGACCTTATTTCACCCTGTCCTTAAAAAGATGAATATAATATTCAATATCACGTGGTCATAGTGATTTCATTCCATTCTTATTTCATCCAATAAGATCTTATAAACTCCACTTCCATTTCTTTTGAGGTCAAACACAATCACATTACACAATCATAGGCAATCATATGCATCATATTTCAGAAAAAGTTCACAATAGTCTCACATTTGCACATTTTAATGAATAACATGAATGCATTAATTAATTATATATATATATATATATATATATATATTTAGTACACTTTTAATATATACATTAAATAAGCAAACAAGGTAAGGTAGGATCTCTCACCTTGATCCCAAGCTAAATTTATATACTTTATACTCAAAAAGAGACGCCAAGAGCCTCATCATAAACCTAGAAATTAATTCTAGCAAGTATCAATACCAACTCAAAACATAAGATATTAATCATTTAACTTTATTTTATTTTGAGGCTAAAATAAGAACCAATCTTTAAGAAATTTCTGGTAATGAACTGTAGCTCCGAAAATTATGAAATTTGGTAAAACTCCTTATTATTATGTTAACATGCTAGGATAAAAATTTCATAATTTAATTCTATCGTTTGTCCCCTCTAAAGACCCTATTAGTGACTAAAGGTCAGAGCTGTCTAAAAATGTATAGGTTATGTCTTTCTATTTAATAAGTTCATCAAACCTTAGCCAAATGTAATGAAATTTGGTAGACAATTAGTGTGAGATCTCATCTAGGTGCCATAAAATTTTCAAGTCAAAATAACATCATTTATCTATTGCGTAAAATCCTAAATTCACATCTATTTTGAAATTCCCACTTCACTCTCTCAAGTATCGGCTTTTTTTTTTAAAATTAATTGTTCGTTCTCTTTTACTCATTCCATTGAAACTTGACTAATAGAGATTAACATGTCATCAAACTATAAATAACCAACCAAATTTCACAAATAAATAAAATACTACAAGAACCATCCACCCATTCTTGGTTTACCTAAATTTTCTGCCGAAAACTTACATGAAAAACAATTCCTACACAACTTCTCTCAGCAATTCAGATGACAAGCTTCTAAAATCCACTTTTAGTAACATAAAACTATCATACAAGCTATTTACCTTTGTTAACCGAGAAGGTAAGCTAAACAACAGCACATATGTATCTTACATGCTCAGGATAGTTCCCAAATGATGATTTCGGCTAGAGGCAATATTCGTCACTCATCGAAGAGAGCTTACAAATGCAAAGTATAAGACACAAAGCACGACAAGGCTGCAGTGCTGAGGATCTGATATCGAAGTCACATGGGAGGACCAGCAGAATATTTACAATTTTGGAAGGTTGAATTATTGCTTCCAAAAGCTTGAGGATGTGATCAAGATCGCTAAGGCAAAGAGATTCCGATTTGAACACTCAAGCCTCTGACTAGTCTCTTAACTTTTGGCTCAAAAGTCTTTTAAGACTTGGTGGATTCACGTGGCTTTGTCTAAAGTTAGCCACCCAATTGTTTTGGAGAAATTCTTAAGTTTAACCTCCCATAAAAATTTAGGTTCCACTTAAGTCCATAATCTTCAAGAATATTTTCTCATTTCCCTAAATAAAATTTGAAATTAGTATTTCCTCCTTGAAAATGGTTTTCACCTCGGTTCTCATAATTATTTTATTTCCCTTTACATTTCCACAAAAATTCAATTGCTCCACACAACATAATAAAATTTTCAAATAAGTCCTTAATAAATAAAAAAAATCCACATAATTTAATAATTTGCCAACAAGTTACTAAAATGACTTTAAATATTCATAAAAATTCTTGGGGTATTATATCTGCTCTTTTTCACCTCATACATGGATGAAGTAGCCAGTCTTTCCCTCTCTGTTTTCGTCACTGCTCTTATACTCAGAATGGTTGCTTCATGGAAATATATAAGATCAATTTATATTGCCTGATGCTATTATATTTTCCATTACTTAAGGTTACGTTCATTTGTATTTCTGTCATCCTAGATATAACTCACCTGAAAAAGTTAATAGCACAGAGATGATTTTACAAGATTCACAAGTGTTTTCTCTACCTTTTCCTTTTATTGTTTTTGTTATTTGGGCATAGTTTTTTCTTTGTTAATTTTTTTTTTCAGGAATATGGCATTCATACATCTGTCAAGCATACTTTTATTAACAAGTTCAAACACATTATTTTCAAAGATGGTGTGTACATTATTACACAATTTAACATTATTGGTAAGGATAGTAATAATTATTGTATCACCATGCATTTAAGATAAATTTTCAATACTTAACTAAAGCCTATCGAGTTAAAGATGACATTGCTATTCTGGGTATGACTTTAAGTTTTATTCGTTTGCAAATATCTCATCTCAACATGTTAATCAAAATTATTTGATTGGTTTGTGTCCTCTGTGTAAACCTATTATTTTTATCATATACAATTAATTATTCTCACAATATGAACTCGTAATTATTTAGTGCACCTTTCATGTATTTTACAGATATAATTGGCAAACTAACTGTTGTTAGAACTGTTAAAGATATATGCAACAATAGCACGAAGAACAAAATGATGGATATTGAACTGTAAGATCTAGAGTAATTTAGCTATGTTTTTAATTTGTAATTTATTTTGGCTATTTATGTTCATTAACTACATTATATCTCTCTTGTCAAGGTGATTTGTACTCTATGGGGAAATTTTGCTA
This sequence comes from Biancaea sappan, assembly GCA_037074585.1. Taxonomy (NCBI): domain Eukaryota; kingdom Viridiplantae; phylum Streptophyta; class Magnoliopsida; order Fabales; family Fabaceae; genus Biancaea; species Biancaea sappan. The sequence continues at coordinate 45,155,909 of CM073496.1, read as the reverse complement.
ATTAGATTGCATTGTATATAGGCTCTGATGTTAATGGACCAACTATTGTGGTTGTTCAATATAGTAAAATGATTTTTCAAGTTAAATTCATAGATTTTATTATCTATAGTTTAAGTTGGTATAAGTTTTTGTTATAACATAACCATGAGATTCTAAAATGTTAGGGTCACGACAAAGATCAAATTCTTTAAATGCTTCAAGGCTATTTATCAACTCTAATGTTTTGATTATGTTTTAAAGTAATATTGTTATTTTATCTTTAATAAGTTATTTTTACTTATCTATATTAATTATTATATATGTATTTGAAAGGTTTTTTTTTATTTATGATTGTAGGTTTAAATTGGATTGTGATGTCTCAACTCAAATATCATGCTAACTTTCTACGTAGTCATATGTATCTAAAACTAATTAGTTCCTGCAAAAATATTCAAAAAAATTCCTGCAAAAATATTCAAAAGTTTTGTTAGAGACAAGTGAATTTCATTTCTTTTTTTTCTTATTATTAATACATTAATCTCAATTTATATTACTCCTTATAGTAGTGTCAAAACAAGATTAGACTTATGGGCTAGCCTGTGATTGCCCCTAAATGGGCGGTCTTGGGCATCAAATTCTTTTTAATATTTCATATCAAAGTTGTTTTATAAATATATTTTTTATAATAACTCATTATTTTTGTATCTATTTCTTTTTCTATATTTTATTCGTTATTATTGTTTTTGCACGTCTATTTTTTTTCCTTGTTTTTGCTATAAACATAAGCAATTGCTTTCCTAAGTTGGATTATATCTTGCAAATCCTATTTTTAGTTATGGTCAACTTTACGTTATCATCTAAAAAATGAAAAGTATAAAGAGATTAAAGATTTTGATATTTGACAAGTAGAAAATCTAATGACAAGTATTACTAGCGTAGATATAAAAAAGTATTCCAAATCTATATTAAATGTCAATAACTTTTATTTCAACTCTTTTTATCATTAGTATATTTATTTAAATTAATTGATATAATACCTTATTTTTATTCTTCTTTTCATTTAATGTTATTCACATTCAATCTTTAAGGCAATTATATCTAATAAATCAGAAGTATATGTGTTTTAACATAGTTTGAATGCCTCATTATTTTTGTACATGTATTTCTTTATATGTATTTTAATTGTTCTTATTTATTTATTTGATAAGCAAAAATAATGACATTTATGTTAATTCGTACATTGCATGGGTCACAACATTAGTTTAATTTCAAATTGAACCTTCAAATATATTGAATTGAATTATAATTGAAATTCAACAGCATTAAATTAATCACATCACATTAAATACATCAAATGAATTTTTGTAATTAAATAAATAATAATATAAATTAATAATGTATTTAATTAATTAAATTAATTAAATTAATTAATATAATCTCAAACATCATTTATTGGTTCGTGGAGTCTTATATCAATTAATACGATACTCTTTAATGTTGTATTCCCATTGGTTCAAAATAAAATAATTAAATTAAATTATAATTATTGTTAATATTTATGTGGACAAACTTTAATGTTATTGCCTTTTTTGATTCTAAGATGTTTTATACGCATATTGTTTAATTATATTTTGATTCCAAAATAAGTGAGATGGTTATGAGGGAGACCACATTCTTTATTTGATTTTCATTTTGATCAGTTAGTTAGTACGTGAATCATAAAGACTTGCGACGTGAATCAATGCACAATATACGTTTTAAACCATATATCCATATTTTCATATTTCCATGATTAATATGAAAATTATTATTATATTTTTTTTTCTATATTTCCCACTCTCTCTTTCTATTTAGGCAAATTAAATCAAGTCCTTGACATATCCCCCCAGACATCCTCTCACTCTCACTCTCTCTCCTTATTTTGTATAAGTCTAGCAACTTTTTTGAAGTCTATTCATCTATTTATGCTATTTTTCATCGTTACTTTTTATAAATTATAAAAGTTTTTAGAGTTGTGAATTACCCATGTGATATAAATAATGGAAGAAAGATAATGAAGCATGGATTTGCTTAGATTATACAAGAGTTAAACATTTAAGATATGAGGAAGATAAGCAGTATAAAAATAAGATATTAGGATAATTCAATAATTAAGATGATAGTAATTAACAATTATTCAAACTAACATAATCTAATATGATATTAGATTTAGTAGTAAATAATCCTACTAAACAATTCCTTATTTAAGTCTTAGATTTTACTTAAACTAATCTATGATTTGGATGGCTAAATCAATTTTTGAAATTGAAACAATAAGAAAAGGGAAATTAATAGGAAGATAAAACTCTAGAAGATAATTGATAAAGCAATCAAATAAAATCCTAAGCTAGTCGCTCAGGAGAATTCAAAAATACAGAAATTAATACATTTAAGGATATAATAATGAAACATAATAATAATAGTTATAGTTAGATTAAGATAATCCAATTGGAATAAATATAGTAAAAGGTTAACTAAGTTCTTCCTAACTAATAAAATCTTATAATTAAAATTTGGAAATGTTAAATAACACTTAAAATAGTTTAAACAAAAATCAACACTTATCTAAGCAATTAAATTTATTCAAAAGCTTTTAAATCTTTTCAAATTAAATCACTTCAACTTAAACTGAATAATTATCTAACCATTTAAATCTTAACCTTCAAATCTATTCAAATTAAATTATTCCAAATTTAATTAACTAAACATTTATCTAGAGAAAATTAAGCTAACTAGTATTAAACAGATTAAGAAACCCTAAAATCCCCTTGACCGTTGTCTCTTTCTTCCTCATGTAAATTCTCTCTTTCCTTATCCATCTCACATCATTCTCTCTCTCTCCCACTCTTTACTGTTGTTCCCCCTTCTCTCCTTACTAAAACCTAAGCCAAGCACACACCCAACCACCCAACCACTCTCTCACTTGGCTAAACACTTTTTCCAAACACAAAGACATTTGTAGCCTTTTGGAAACTTCAAGGTAACATCCAAGACTTCTAGGAAAGATTAAAGGTAAGGTTCTTAAACCAATTTTGTTTAGAGATTGATAAGATTCAAGTAAAGAACACACTCTAACATTAATTCTCCCTTTTTGAAATCCACAAATCCCATAGCACACGAAATCTTTGTATGTTGGAAGAAGCTTGGTCGATTTTGCACGGAAAGGTTTCATTGGAATTCAGGTGAGTGAATTAATCCCTTTTTAATATTATCTTAGCATTAAGGTAATAAGATAGAAAGGTAGGCAAATTCATGAGACTTAGGAAAGGGAGAATTTTATTAAGAATTCGGGATGAAATTTGAGAGAACATGAAATCAAGATATTGATGTATTTTTGCTAACGGTGAACATTAGGGAGAAAGAGACCGTGTGGCATGCTTATGAATTTTCATACGTCTTGAGTTAATTGTCATTTTGAATCATTATTTGGATTTGATTATTATGATAATCGGATGTGTCATGGCCTTGAGTGTATTGGCTTCATTGATTGTGTTTGAGTAGGATAGTACCCCCTCTTATGTCGAGGCAGGAAACCCAGGTGATACAGTGTCTTGATATCTGAGAGTGGAGACAATGACTCCCTCAATAGGGAGATGAGCTCGGGTCTAGGAATGTGACCCATGAGGCACCCTAACCTAGTGGATGAGGTTGTGCGTCATGGTGGGTTAATGATTGGTGGGCCGGCCTATGTGCGCTCTCGAGTATGTTAGCCATTGATGAGTATTAATTTTTTTGGTTTGTTGATTGGATTTGAATGTGTTTATCTTCGATACGTTTTTTCTTTCCTTTGTGTTTTATGATAAAGGCCTCAGGGTATGATTTATTATTGTTAATGTATTTGGATTTTATTAGGGTAGAGATTAACTCACTAACTAAGATTTTTATCTCACGATGGTTATTATTTTACTTTTAGATCAAGTAGCGAACGAGAAGTATCTGCAAGAGGACTAGCTATGGCCGTTGGACTTTTCCTATTGTTGGTGGGGTCCTAAGTTGAGTTTATCTATTTTGGTAGATTGCAAGGAATCCAGGTAAGTTCCATTTTCCCTTGTGTGCATACATTGAATGTGATTATTGGCTTGCTTGGAGTCCAAGTACGTTCCCCTGTAACCCTTCTCAATGGTTTATTATATATATGTGTTTCATTTTTGAAAAATTTGAGCTGTTGAATTAAAATATGGATAATTGAACCTATTCAAATTAAATGTAGTAATGTAAGGGTGCATGACTAGAAATGATTCTGGCTAAGAAAGATTTGGTATTTAAGTGGTCTATTGTGACCCATATCTCTTTCCTGCTGTAGTACCTCTTAATTTCAGAGTATAATTTGCTTGAGAGTATTTTAGAATTTCATAATGTTTGAGAGTATTTTAGAATTTCACAATGTTACTTTAGTTATTTATTTTAGTTATTTTAAATTTTCATATTTAATTATTCTCTTTGAATATTATTTGTGAAAATTAAGTTAAATGACTGGACTGGATATTTGTACCTTGTGAGGTATATTCTTTTTGTGGAAAAATGGATTGAATTTAATTAATTGAAGAATTAATTAAGGTATTTTGTATGTTGGTTCAAATGGGTTTGGACAATGGGTATGGATACCCATTGGGCTATCCAATTAACCCACTTCACTATTTTAAGTTTTAGCTCTCTCTCTCTCTCTTCTTCATTTCACTCTCTCGTTCCTTCTTCGTTTTCACTCTCTCACATTCTCTCAACCTTCAAGCTTCCCCTCTCAAGTCTCCCATTGATATGGTGGTTTTTTTTAAAATCATTCGATTCAAAAGCCTAGTAAAGATTAAAGGTAAGCTTTAATCTCATTATTTTCCTTAAATTTCAGTTTGTGTAGAAGATTAGAGGAGATTTTGTTCTTGAAGATTTTGATGATAATTTATGGATTTGAGTTGTTTTGGAGGTTTTTGAGTTAAGATTGAGTTAAGTAAGTTAGGAGAGATGAAATTTTGGTTTAGAAACAAGGAATTATAAGATGAAAAATTTTGGAAGATTTTCTGCAAAATTCGAAGTTACTGTAACAACTAGAAAATTCGAAAATTTTCGAGTTTACTGTAGCAGTCACTGTAGTGTCGGCAGTCAACGGTACTGTAGCGGTCAACGTACTGTAGCAAACTATCACTGTAGTGAATCGTTACTGTAGCAACTGTAATTGTTGTAAACCGTTACTGTAGTTACATTGACCGTTACTGTAGCAATCAGAAAATATCGCATATTTTCATGATTTCATTCCCTTTCTTATTTTTTCTTGTGATATCTTTTACTAGGAAATTTTCCTACACAAATTCTAGTGTGGAATAAGGTAAATTTGGACAAATATCAAGGCAAGTGAATAACCTTGCTAAGCTAGTTTGATATTATTAGTCAAAGTACAATATAAGTCCCATTTACAATATTATTTGGATATTAAGTAATCAATCTTTCAGATGACGGTATATGATGATTGGCATATTTTTTTTACAGACATTCAAAGAAATAAAAGTATGTATAAATTAATTTATTTCATGGTATTTGTACTATGTGATAAATTCTCACTATTTTATTAATGAGCAAAGATCTACGGGATCTAATACATGAGTTTGAAAGGGTTAAAGTCTCATACTACTCAGTGTATAACTATGAAAACCTATGCATAGGTATGAAAGGGTTAGAGTCCCATACTACTCGGTCTAAATAGATGAAATCATAAATATGAGTTTGAAAGGGTTAGAGTCTCATACTACTCGGTGTATATCTATGAAATCTTATTCACGAGTTTGAAAGGGTTAGAGTCCCATACTATTTAATGTATAAGATAATTGGTTATATGAGTAAATGTGGTACTTGTACTTTTGATATTTTATATAGTACAATTATTTACTTACTGAGTTTTTAAATAAACTTACACTCCGTATGATTATCTTTTCAGATACAGAAAATAAGGAAGAAGATTATCCGATTGAAGATTAGAAGCCCATTGGAGGTATTCTCTATTTCTGTCTAGTAGGATACCAGTACTTATTAATGTGAATACTAGGAACGCTCTGTACTTTCTATAGGTCTCTTAGGCTTGTGATGAGATAAACACATCAGATTATGTATATCTATATTTGTTTATCAGATGAATATAATTCTGTCGTGTGGAATGAATGATAGAGGTTGCATGTAAGACCTTATAGAATATATGTGAATAACTCATGTTTGAGAATTTTATCAAATGAGTAGTTATGGATATTAAGATTGTCTAGGATTTCGGGATACTACTGAGGTTTTCCCTAAAAATAGTATCTTTTCACATATTCAATTTTTGGAATGTAACAATTTGGTATCAGAGGAGGGTTCTATAGGTCCCCTATAGAGTACAGAGTAAAGTGATCTTCATGGGCCCTTCTCTATTATCATGAGCCGCGGCATGACCATAAGATTAGGTTCTATAAAAGACCTTGTAGAGTATAATGTCATTTTATAGATAACTTTTCAATAGGGCTAGTAAGTGATATTTTATTTATGTCTGAAAAGTGTTTGTTATGTGTGTAAATCTTTGACAATTCAATGTCAAAAGGATCTTCTAATAATAATGAGCATGTGGGTCCAAGGAGGGCCATGATTCTACCAGTACATGTACAAGAGGATCCTAACTATGGTGATAGTTTACATGCTCAAAATACTGAGGGCGCAGCTAGTGACCAAGCAAGGAGAGTCGAACCTGTTGCTCAGATTGACAATGCGACTATTGCACATATGATTAATTTAATGAATGAACGATTTAACCGATTTGAGGCTGAAATAAGAGGTCAAGCTGCACAAGCTAACTTGCCAATGGATCCTCTTATTGTTGAAGCTGAAATTGTACCACCGGCTCAGTTAGCTGGAGGGGGTAATGTAAGGGAGGTAAAAATGTCTAACTTCCAGAAAATGAGGCCTCCTACTTTTTCAGGGGAAGATCCCAAAGAGGATCCACAATATTTCCTCGAAGATTGTGAAAGCAATCTGTGATGCTATAGGGTGTTCTCTTAATCAGAAGGTAGAATTCATTTCCTTTCAGTTGAAGGGTAGGGCTAGTAAATAGTGAAGGAACTGGAAGAAAGCGAGAATTCAAAGCACACCACCAGTTATGTGGATGGAGTTTTACAGATTGGTTATGGATGAATTTCTCTTGGAAAGTGAATGATCATCTAGGGCAATGGATTTTCTATATCTAAGGCAGGGAACCATGACTGTTGATGAATATTATGCTCATTTTGTTAAATTATCTGAGTATGCCCCTAAAATCATTCATTCTGAAAAAAAATAGAAAAGTTTGTGGAAGGACTTCGTGACGCCTTATATGATCAAGTGGGTTCCAATATGAATGATTACTCTTCATACTCAGAAACTGTTGATATGGCCCGAAGGATGGAAAAGAGTTCAAAGAATAAGGAAGAATATCGACAAAGAAAGAAAGCTAGATATAGGAGATCTTTTGATCAAGGGGAAGACTCAGGGACTTTGAAACCCTTTACTGTGTCACAGTATGCTCCAGCCACTCCTTCTAAGTCATCTTATTCTATAGCCAGTGTGGCTAAGCATCGTTTCGAGATTAGGGGTGGTTTCCGCTCTTTTAATAGAGGAGGTACTCAAACTAGAAGGGAAAAACCTTAGTGTCCTGAATGTGAAAAGTTTCACTTCGGAGAATACAGGTTAAACACTATTGGTACATGTTGTTTAAATTGTGGACAAAAGGGACATTTTATAAGGGAGTGCCCTCAGCTCATGATAGGACCAGGTCAAGGGTCTGCTTTGCCACCTCGACCACAATCTATTTCTGCTTCTGTTACTCGAACACCAACCCCTTCAATAGGGGGTAGTATGGGAAGAGGTTCTGGAAGAGGCCAAGGAGACTGTGGAAAACAAACTGCTGGTAGAGGAAATGCAAAAGTATATGCTCTAACCCAACAGGATGTTCAAACATCCAGTGATGTAGTTACAGGTATATTATCTGTGAATACTTTTGCTGCACGTATTTTGTTTGATCCTGGTTCTACTCACTCGTATGTGTCACCTCTATTTGCCAAGAGGTTTGAATTTGATCCGATTACTCTTAAGAAACCATTCTTGGTTTCCACACCGATGAGAGAGACTTAGGTAGTTAAAATAGGTTATCATTCGTGTAAAATAATTGTTGGAGGTATAGAAACTGAGATAAATCTTATGATTCTTAACATGTTAGATTTTGATGTGATTTTAGGGATGGACTGGCTATCTTCTTGTCATGCTACTATAAATTATCGTGACAAGGTTATTTCCTTTAATATGCCGGGGAGGAGTAATTTTGTGTTTCAAGGAGATCGAAGTGATGTACCTTGCAACATGATATCTATGTTAAGTGCTCGGCATATGTTGTGAAAGTGATGTCAGGGATTTCTAGCTTTTGTCAAAGATTTAGAAAAGAAAGAACAGAAGTTAGAAGACATACATGTGGTTAATGAATTCCCAAATGTGTTCTCAGAAGATTTACCTGGATTACTGCCAAAAAGAGATATTGAGTTTGGTATTGATTTGGTCCCAAACATACGACTAATTTCTATTCCACCTTATCGTATGGCTCTTGCTGAGCTAAAAGAACTCAAAGGACAATTGGAAGATTTGTTGAACAAAGGGTTCATTCGCCCAAGTTTTTCACCTTGGGGTGCTCCTGTTCTTTTTGTAAAAAAGAAAGATGGTTCTATGAGATTATGTATAAATTATTGTCAGCTGAATAAAGTCACGGTGAAGAATAAGTATCCTTTACCAAGGATAGATAATTTGTTTGATCAGATTCAAGCAGCAAAATACTTCTCAAAGATTGATCTAAGGTCTGGGTATCATCAATTACGAATTAAGAACGATGATATACCTAAAACTGCTTTTCATATACGGTATGGGCACTATGAGTTTCTCGTGATGTCTTTTGGGTTGATGAAATGCACCAGTAACATTTATGGATTTAATGAACAGAGTGTTCAAATCATTCCTTGATAAGTTTGTAATTGTATTTATTGATGATATTTTAGTATATTCAAAGAGTCATGAAGAACATACTAAACATTTGAGAATGGTGCTTCAGACCTAGAGGGAGTTCATTGAATATTTCATGTTTCTATGTTACGGAAGTATCTTCCTGATCTTTATCATGTCATTCAACCCCAAGAAGTTCATTTTGATGAAACTCTCACCTATGAAGAGGTACCAGTAGCTATTCTTGATAGAAAAGTCAAGAAATTGCGCACTAAGGAAATTCCTACTGTTAAGGTTCTTTGGAGAAATCATTCTCATGAGGAAGCTACGTGGGAGGCAAAAGATGAAATGTGGATAAAATATCCATATTTGTTTGAAACCTGAGGTAAGGTTTTAATTCGGAGGATCGAATTCTTTTAAGGGGGTAGAATATAGTACCAATTAATTTCAGAGTATAATTCGCTTGAGAGTATTTTAGAATTTCACAACAATACTTTAGTTATTTATTTTAGTCATTTTAAATTTTCAAATTTAATTATTGTCTTTGAATATTATTTGTGAAAATTAAGTTAAATGACTGGACTGGATATTTGTACCTTATGGGGTATATTCTTAAGAATAGTAGAATTTGTGGAAAAATGGGTTGAAGTTAATTAATTGAAGAATTAATTAAGGTATTTTGTATGTTGGGTCAAATGGATTTGGACAATGGGTATAGATACCCATTGGGTTATCTAATTAACCTACTTCACTATTTTAAGTTTTAGCTCTCTCTCTCTCTTCTTCATTTCACTCTCTCGTTCTTTCTTCGTTTTCACTCTCTCGCCTTCTCTAAACCTTCAAGCTTCCCCTCTCAAGTCTTCCATTGAGTTGGTGTTTTTTTTTTTGAAAATCGTTCGGTTCAAAAGCCAAGTAAAGATCAAAGGTAAGCTTTAATCTCATTATTTTCCTCAAATTTCAATTTATGTGGAAGATTAGAGAAAATTTTGATGATAATTCATGGATTTGAGTTGTTTTGGAGGTTTTTGAGTTAAGATTGAGTTAAGTAAGTTAGGAGAGATGAAATTTTGTTTTATAAACAAGGAATTATAAGATGAAAAATTTTGGAAGATTTTCTGTAAAATTCAAAGTTACTGTAGTAACTGGAAAATCTGGAAATTTTCGAGTTTATTGTTGCAGTCACTGTAGTGTCGGCAGTCAACGGTATTGTAGCGGTCAATGTACTGTAGCAAATCGTCATTGTAGTGAACCGTTACTGTAGCAAACCATAACTGTTGTGAACCATTACTTTAGTTACATTGACCATTGACCGTACTGTAGCTATGATGACCGTTGACCTTTACTGTAGCAATCAGAAAATATCGCATATTTTCATAATTTCGTTCCCTTTCTTATTTTTCCTTGTGATATCTTTTACTAGGAAATTTTTCTACACAAATTCTAGTGTGGAACAAGGTAAATTTGGACAAATATCAAGGTAAGTGAATAACCTTGCTAAGCTAGTTTGATATTATTAGTCAAAGTACAATATAAGTCCCATTTATAATATTATTTGGATATTAAGCAATCAATCTTTCAGATGACGGTATATGATGATTGACATATTTTTTTTACAGGCATTCAAAGGAATAAAAGTATGTATAAATTAATTTATTTCATGGTATTTGTACTATGTGATAAATTCTCACTATTTTATTAATGAGCAAAGATCTACAGGATCTAATACATGAGTTTGAAAGGGTTAAAATCCCATACTACTCAGTGTATAACTATGAAAACCTATGCATGGGTATGAAAGGGTTAGAGTCCTATACTACTCGGTGTAAATAGATGAAATCATAAATACGAGTTTAAAAGAGTTAGAATCCCATACTACTCGGTGTATATCTATGAAATCTTATTCATGAGTTTGAAAGGGTTAGAGTCCTATACTACTCGATGTATAAGATAATTGATTATATGAGTAAATGTGGTATTTGTACTTTTGATATTTTATATAGTACAGTTATTTACTTACTGAGTTTTAAAATAAACTCACACTCCCTATGATTATCTTTTCAGATACAGAAAACAAGGAAGAAGAGTATCCGATTGAAGATTAGAATCCCATTGGAGTTATTCTCCATTTCTGTCTGGTGGGATACCAGTACTTATTAATGTGAATACTAAGAATGCTCTGTACTTTCTATAGGTTTCGTAAGCTTGCGATGAGATAAATACATCAGATTATGTATGCCTATATTTGTTTATCAGATGAATATAATTTTGTCATGTCGAATGAATGATAGAGGTTGAATGTAAGACCTCACAGAATATATGTGAATAACTCATATTTGAGAATTTTATCAAATGAGTAGTTGTGGATATCAAGATTGTCCAGGATTTCAGGATACCACTGAGGTTTTTCCTAAAAATAGTATCTTTTCACATGTTCAATTTTTAGGATGTGACACTTGCGAACCTACCTGGTGCACCACTTACATTATTTCATGTCTTTCTGGTAATTAAAATTTCGATAATAACATTCAGGCTGAAAAAGACTTTGGGAATTTGTTTCTATCATATGTGTCTTGTATGCTATTTTCCTGGTAAGTTTTAAATTGTCTTAAATAAGCATGATAACTCGTAATTACAAAATGAATGATATATGCTAAGGGATATACATAATTAATAAAAAGAATTAGATTATGTGACATTGGGTAGGATTATTGTGGCATTGTGCCAATCACGTGCCTAAATTGGGTCTTGACACAACCATTGATGGAAAATGACATTGGTATAAATATTTTGCATAGTGGTAATACTGATTTGCAGTCTTGTTTTTCTGCTTTATTTGCACCTTAAAGATGTCCTTCATGCTCATTTAATTAAAAAAAATTTTATGAAGGTGTCTAATGTGCCCAAGACAATAATGTCTTTTTTGCATTTTATCTTCATATGTAGCACTGTCAAAACGAGCTTTGACTTGCAGTCTCAACCTTCCCCCTAGCATTTGGGTGGCCTTAGGTATCCAAATTTAGGTTCGTTTCAGTCAACTTTTTTTTAAATTTAAATTTTTTTATATAAATATATTATAGGTAATATGGTACTTTATGTCCCTAAGGTTTACACCAAATTTCGTTTATGGTCCAAAGATTTTTTTTGGTTCGTTTATATCTCACATGTTTCAATTTTTGTCATATATACCATTTTTTGTAACTCTGTTAGTTAAGTTAATGGAAATACTGATTGGCTGCCATGTGGCAAAAAAATCTACCACGTGGCAGCCATGTGTACTCCTTAAAAAAAATTTCAGTTTATTCACTTAGGTCATTGGTCAAAATTTTTCTTTTATTTTTGCTTGATTTAAGATCATATTTAGCTTAATCTAGTTCCCTAGTTCCAGAATATATTTTGTTTTGAATTTAAATCAACCCATGTAAACTTTTTAGTTTATTCAATTTAATCCCTATCATGCATGTTTCACGTCCAACTCTCGGTTTTGATTTTCAAACTAGTCCAAAACTTTATCCTAAATTTTTTAGGACATTTTCGGTCATTTCCATTTCAAAGCAAGGCAAACAATGAATTAAAAATCAAACTTTCAAATTCCTCAAGCTATACGATTCATCATGTCATTCTTTGCCTTTGTTTTGTAATTTTTTTTTGGTTTTTCCTCTGCGTAGCCTCATAATTTCGTTTATAACTTAGATTAAGACATATTTGATCAGCTCTAGATGTTTTTCCTCTTGCCTTAACCGACTTAGAACTTTTAGTATAAGAGCAAAATTTAGTCTTCCATTTAGCTTTCTAAATCTTCTTCCTTCTTCTTTGTGAATAACTGAGAGAGAGAGAGAGAGAGAGAGAGAGAGAGAGAGAGAGAGAGAGAGAGAGAGAGAGAGAGAGAGAGAGAGAGAGAGAGAGAGAGAGAGAGAGAGAGAGAGACTCTAAACTCTATATTTTGAATAAGAAAATAGAGTACCCTTCCCCTGCACCATAGATGAACTCGAGAGAAAGAAAGAGACGATTAAGTTCTATTTTCTTAAACAAAAAATAGAGTACTCCTTCCAATTGAACCAAGCGAAAACCAAGGGAAGAATTAGTAACCAAAGCCTTAGGTTTTGGGATGGATGACTAGCAAAGATGAGCAGCTGGATTAAGACCAGAAAAATGTGATCTTCTGATCAAAATTCAACTGAAAACTGAGGAGGAGAAAAATAAACGCAAAAACAAAGCATGGTAACGGTAAGCTTGAATCCTTTGAATCTATGAGTTTAATTCACTTTTTTTGTCTAATTTTGGGTAGATTCAATCAAATATATCATAATCTAAATTAGAACTGAAATTATGAGCTAAGTAGAGGAAAAACCAAAAGAAAATGAAAAATAGAGCAAGAATGACTTAAATAGCCATGTAAGCTTGAGGAATTCAAAAGCTTGATTTTTAATTCATTGTTTGCCTTGCTTTGTGATGGAAATGACCGAAAATATCCTAAAAACATCTAGGATGAAGTTATGAACTAGTTTGAAAATCAAAACTAAGAGTTAGATGTGATACATGCATGACATGGACTAAATTAAATAAACTAAAAATTTTATAGGGGTTGATTTACATTAAAAACAAAAAATATTTTGGAACTAGGGACCTAGATGAAGCTAAATATGATCTTAAATCAAACAAATGACAAAAGAAAAATTTTGACCAATGACCTAAGTGAATAAACTAAAACTTTTTTTAAGGAGTACACGTGGCAGCTCAGTCAGCATTTCCATTAACTTAATTGATGAAGTTAACAAAAAAAAAGGTATATATGACAAAAATTAAAACATGTGAGACATAAACGGGCCAAAAAAACCTTGGCGCATAAACGAAACTTGGTGTAAATTTTAGGGACATAAAATACCCTTTTGCCTATATCATACTATTTAGTATATAAATAACCTCACTTTATCACATTTCTATATTTTATAACATTATATTCAATAAATATAATAAATTTGAATATGAAAACTTTTATAATTTTTTAAAAATAAATATAGAATTTTTAAATTTAAATATAATATAGTTAATTTAAAAAGAAAATATGAAAAATTAAAGTTATTAATTATTTAAAAATATTAAAGAAGTAATATTTTAAATGTATAAATTATATTTCAATATAAAATTATTGAATTTTTTACTAAAATAAATTTAATATTATATTATTTAAATTTAAAAAAAATTTTAAAAAAAACTTGGCCCATGGTTTAACACGGATAAGCCTGGACATTAGATTTATGGCCATCCAAAAACGGGCCGGTTCGGGCCCGTTTTCAGCCATGCTGGGCCAATCCATTTTGACAGTGCTACTTACATGTGCTTGATGAAATCACAAGGTACAAAGCAGATTCTTCTCAAAGGCACTATTACAGATGGTCTATATAGTTTTGACAACCTGCAAGTGCTACAACAGTCTTCTCCTCAAGCTAATTTTGTTACACATTCTTTTGTGAATAAATACAAGTTATGGCACTGTAGATTAGGTAATCCTTCAACATCTATAGTGCATTACGTTCTCAAAACTTGTAATATGCCCTTTATCAAATAAAAGTGGAACAAATGTTTGTGATGCATGTCTTGTAGCCAAATTTCGTAGACCACTTAGTTCTAATTTTTCTACTATGTATATTGAGCCTTTACAACTTGTGTTTTTTGATGTTTGGGGACCCTTTTCTGCTATTTTTTGTTCATGGTTATAAGTATTATGTTGTTTTCATTTATTCCTTCTCAAATATGTCTGGTTCTAACCTATGAAAAACAAATTTGAAGTCTTCCAAAGATTCATAGAATTTAAAAACATGGTTAAGCTCCAACTTAATTAATCATAAAATTAAAATCCAATAATTTGATGGTAGGCTCTTTCACAATTTTTTGACTACTCATGGCATTCTCCATAGGATGAGTTATCCCCATACACCTTGTCACGACCCGAATCCAGGGTTAGGTGTTTCACTATTCCCGGAACCATGGTCATGGCCAGTGCAGAAAATGAGTCACTTACACCATCACAAGCCTAGATTTTTTCAAATAACCTTAACCTCATACACTACCTCTTAGGTGGTCTATTTGATTATAGAGCATATTAGAATAATTAACTTAAAAATAAATAAAATTACCTTATCCCGAATAATGAGGAGGCATCTCAATCTGCGTGTCATCGGTCTAAAAATCTTCCTGTACCTGTAACTATGAAGGAGTGAGTTTATTTCACGGACTCACCCAAACTAAATATACTCTACACAAACATGCAATATAAAAATTTTTTATATAGAAATATATATACACATGAGAAACCTTGCCTACGCGACGTCAAGCAGCCCTGAATATGTATGCATGTCATTGTGCTCTTGACTCACATAAAGCACACTCCTAATGCCATCACACACACACACACATACACATACACATACACACATATATAACATCAAATATCAGACCACATACACTTATGAAATATACACATCACTCTTTATGGGTCTACGTTTCCATGGATCTACCTCCTAAGAGCTTCATTAACATGGGTCTACATTCCTACATATTATAACTTAAGATCCTTGTCATATAGGTCTACGTTCCCACAGATTGATTATCTATGTCTCAAAGGTCGTTTTGTCGGGGGTCTATGCTCCATCGTACGTCCTGTTCATGGATTTCACTATATGGGTAAACATCTCCATATTTCTAACTCTCAAGGCTTCATCAACGTGGGTTTGCATTCTCACAGATTCGTCGCCAATAGTTATCACATGGGTCACATTCCCACGAAATAATCCTTTCCCCAATCACATCCATAATCAAAATAAAATAAGTAAAAATCCCTCATATGCATAAAATAGAATACACAAATCGAGTATCTTATGCAGTCAAGAACATGTTTTTCCTCCTATAAGTCTACATTCTCATGAATGCCATATTGAGTCCAAACCATGGATTTAAAAACTGGACTGGACCGGCCAGTTCAACCGGTCGAACCAAAAATCGGCCTAGTTTCCGGTTCGGTTTGGCAAAAAAACTAGTCTTTATTCAAACCGGTACGGAACCGGTCGAACTGGTTTCGAACCGGCCAAACTGATGAAACCGGCAGGGTAACTGGCTCTACCGGTTCCAACTTTTTTTTAAAGAAAAAAATTTGAGCTTCAGCCATCAGTGATGATGATGAGGAGAAGAAGAAGAAGAAGAAGAAGAAGAAGAAGAAGAAGAAGAAGAAATCGTTATTGAGAGCAGAAAAGGAAGAAGTCGAATAGAGGTGCACTAGCTGACAGTGCTTGCTTCGCAAGATCTCCTCCCAAATTTTGTCTTCTTCTGCTGCACTTGCGTCTAAACTCTGAAGCCACTGGACTGCATAGGATAAGAAATAGAAGAAGGCATCACTGGGCACTTTGGCTGATGAAAACGCTCGGGAAAATGAGACAGAAAACCATCAAAAAAGAGAAAGCATAAGAGGCCAATAGTCAATAGAAAGGAACTAGCTCCATTTTCCAATACTCAAGGCTGCTTCTCACTCAGTTTTCGGCATCACGTCACTTCCACTACTTCTCTCTATTTCACTTCAATCTCTATATTACTTAATCTATGAAAAAATATATATTTTAAAAATAAAAAAATGATAGCATAATTTTAAAATATTATAAAAAGACAAATATAAAAAAATGAGTACATAAACTTAATAGGAAGTTTTTTTTCATAAATTTTATAATCATGTAAATTATTTTAATATTTTAAATTCTTTTTATTTTTAATATTTTTAAACACCACCGGTTCAACCGCGGTTCGACCACGGTCTGACCATTGACCCTTGAACCAGTTCAATGACCGGCCCGATTTTTAAAACATTGGTCCAAACCACAAGACTTATCGTCCCGGGTTATCATTACTTAATAGGTAAATGCTAACGGTCTACATTCCCCTAGACTTAATTTCCCGAGGTTCATCCACACGGATGCACCCATATATAGATTTACTACTCGGTCTTTCCCCGTGGGTCTACATTCCCACTTCCAATTCCTTAACTCATGTAATTTCATGAACAACCTACATACAACACACAGATAAAAATAATTTCCACTCCATTGTACTAATTCCTACTATTTCCTTTGCATAGATATATATTATAATATGTACCAACATTTTACATTTGGCACTCAATGAAGAATAGTAGCACTTATACCATTTCCATTTGTGCCTATGGTTCTCAATGGGTTTATAATATGTGCACCAGACATACTATTACCCAAGCATAACAATTTAATTAAATTACATTTATGAAAACAATCATAAATTAAATATGTATATAAACATTTAGAGTAGAGCTTGATTCCTCACCTCAACTCCAAGCTAGCTATTGCATTCCAAAAGATGTGGAATATGCATCAAAGAACCCATCCCTATAAGGTAACCATGTAAAAACATGTCAAAGTCACAAAATAGGGAAATCCTTACCACTAGTTTTGACATTTGATAACTCTTTTGGTCATAACTCTTAAATGGTAAATAATTTTCAAATGTAACTTTTATCATTAGAAACTAGACTCAAAGATCTTTCTAACAATATAATATTTGCTCAAAACAAAGTCTGAATGAAAGAGTTATGATCATTTGAAAACAGACCTAAAAAAAAAAAGAAATATTATAGCTCCCTTTTTCTGTCACGCCAGTATTGGCTCCATTGTTGTAGTGATGGGGTGACAGTATGCCACCCTTGTTTTCACAATTTTTCCCCTCTCTCAGTTTTTCATGGATTTGGGTCAAATCTTCACCATCTAGCTTGATTTCATCAATGGGTTTTGTTGAGTTCTCAATTTACTACCATTTTGGTGCTAAATACCCTCTCTTTTGATCTCTTTCTTGTTGGCTTATAATTCTTAACCCATGTTTTGAGTAGTTTAGATTAGTTTTAGTTTTCTTTGATCTTTTAATAAATGGAGTGATTTCATGATTCTTTTCTGTGATTTAATGGTTTTATTTGTTATTTTTTATGGTGAGAAGTTCGTGTTAGAAGATGGAATGTTAGAGCTAAAATTATGAAGGTGCTGGAGTGGTTGCTGTCTTCTATTGCTATAGCGGTGGATACAGCTATAGCAGTGGATTCCACAGCTATATCGGTAGAATGCTGAAAAAAATATTTTGGAGCCATCTTCTCTGCCATCTACAGCTATAGCGGTAAATCTTCACAGCTATAGCGGTGGAACTTGGAAAAACATGATTTTAAGCTCTCTTCTCTACCTTCCACCGCTATAGCGGTGGTTCACGATCCTGCACTAATTTAAATACGTCATAACAGATTTTCTAGGGATTTGGAGTTGGAGACAGAGGAGAGGCACTGATTTCTGCTAGAGGAGAAGGAGGAATCCATTCTCGAAGCCGATCAAGCCAGAATTCCGTCAACGCAACCTCAGATTCATAGAGTTTGCTCATTCTTTTACTATTTTTTGTAGTTTTATAGCTATGAATGACTGATTTTTTGTTCTAGGGTTACTATGAACCCAATTTCAGATTAGGATTTGTATTTCTCTTAAAACTTGTGATTCTTTTCAATTTAATACATACCTATCATTCATATTTACTGTACTTGTTATAAAATTGGCCACTTTATGACTTGTTTATTGCTTTCGTCGAACTCGAGAGAGAGAGATGTTGGTAGAACACTAAATGATTAGGACAAGTGATAGAACTTAGGGGTTTTACTTGTTATTTAATAGGAATATTAATTAACCTCATTTAATCAAATTAGGTTAACATTAATTCGACTTAAACTCACATAAGGGATTGTGTAGAGTTGAGTAGCTTAATTTAGGTTCAGAAAAATCACTTTAAGCCAGTAGAAAACCTAAGTTTAATGTGTATAATTGATTTAAATCACAAGTGTTAGGGAGAATTAGTAATTCCTAGAACGAAAGAGGGGGATTAGTAACTCTAGGCTTTTTATTTGAATTATTTCCATTCGATTCTATTGCAATTTGATTTTACTTTCAATTAGAGCTTTCTTAAATCAAAAATTGGTTTGTTTAACTAATACATTTAAACTTTTGGAGTACTTAACACGTTAGTCCCTGTGAAGATGATAACTCATATTTCATCACTTTATTACTTGTGCGACTGGTGCACTTGCCAGAACGCTCAACAGGTTTTCATCCTTGATGTCTAATGAGTGTTTAAACACCAAAAACCCCAATTAATTCCAACAATCCAAGTCATAATCATCAAGTTTTCATCTAAAACCCTAACTTTTCCAAATTTTTGAATTTTATGTTAACCATGAATTCCTCCTAGTTTTCTCCAAATTTCTTGTTCCATTGTTATTATCAAACATGTAGAAATGTTTTAAACTATTACCTACACTCAAAATGAACCATTTGAGTCCGAAATCAACCCAAAATGCTCTAAATTCAAAAATGAGCAAAAATGGAGAAAAAGTTGGGAAAGTGAGTTACCTACCTCATTTCCTTGCTCTTCCGGTGGTAGTTGGTTGCCAGAGACTCGAACTCTAGCTAAAGAATGGTTGCCGGAAACTTAGGTCTTGAGTTTGGGTGGAGAGAGTAAAGAGAAGATGGAGAGAAAAGAGAGTAAGGAGGGATGGAGAGAAATGAAAAATGAGGAAATAGTGTAAGGTCACTATATATACCCTTCTAGGGTGAAATTACTATTTTGCCCTCCGGTTAACCCCCGGTCAATGTTAACTATGGCAAATCCATAATTTCTCCAACTTGGATATTTCCTAAATCTTAGGTACCCCACAATTTTCTTTATTATATTTTAGTCCCTCAATGGACTTAGTAATCATCTATCTCCCTCAATGCCAAGTGTACCCCTTAGTCACTAATTACTCTACCTAAGGTACCACCTCTAACATCACATTCCTTATTAAGTAATAGGAAAAAATTTCCTCGTATATGAATTACCCCTTAAAATCAAATTAAACTAATACCCGAAAATCGCAGGTGTTGCACACCACAACAAAATGGAGCTAGTGAGAGGAAACAGACAAATTACTGAAATAGGTTTGACTCTCCTTACCTATGCCTCTATGCCTCTCAAATCCTGGGTTAGTTTTTTCCTAGCCGTAATCTATCTTATAAACATAAGGCCTACTCCTTTACTTAGTTTCAAATCACCACTAGAAGTTATGTTTCACAATAAACCAAATTATTCTACCTTAAGGGTCTTCGGTTGTACCTGTTATCTTGATTTAAGACCATGTCGTATTCAAATGTTTCAATACAAGTTTGTCAAGTATATATTATTGGCTAGTTATAAAGGTTATAAATGCCTAGATGTTAATAACAACAGGGTCTACATCTGTCGAAGTGTTATATTTGATGAGTTCTCATTTCCTTTCAAGTCTCCTCTGTCATCCACTACAGTTCCCACACAAACTACTCTCTTGATTCAGTTTTTTCTTCTTTGGCCATTCCATTAGCTCCTTTATCCCACTCTCACTACAAGAAAATTATGAATTAGAGACAAATTTTTTCGTCTCTAATTCATGAAAATTCTGTCTCTAATTGTTTAGAGATGGAAAAAATTCCGTCTCTAATCGAGGCATTATAGAACTTTGAGACGAAATTTTTCTGTCCCTAATTTGGGACAGAATATTCCGTCTCAAATTAAGAACAAATTTTTCCGTCTCTAATTTCCATTTTAAATTAGGCACGGATTTTTTGTCCCTAATTTTGTTTCTAATTTCTAATTTAGTTTTTTGTTAAAATGCAGTAGTTAAAACTGTCGCTAATATTACATTTTTCATATTTTTTATTTAGTGGCGGTTTTATAACTGCCGCTAAGTAACACAATTTCTTTTAATTAAATTATTTAACTTGTAATGCAGTTTTATGAGTATATTGTGATAGTTTTTAAATGTCTCTAAAATCATATTCTTTCAATATTTACATATAACAAACGTTGACAAATTATATATTCAATATAATTACTAAAAAAATCATACAAGTTAATTGAAGTAAAATGTACCAAAGCTATAATATTCCAACTAAAAATTTGTACATAATATTTTGAAGTGTAAAAATAAAAAACTACAAATCCCAGTTAGTTACAAAGCTTCATGGCTTGATGCTAATAAAGGACAAGCATCACCATCTCCCTAAAAAAAAAAATAACAGACAAAAGTTAAATTATGATCACAAAGACACCATAAGAGAACCAAGTTATGAATCTTATGTCTTCCCAAAGAGTCTAAGAATAGGGATTATCCAGCTTACTTTTCCATCCATGCCTTCAATGCCCTGTGCAGCTTGTACCTATAACCAATAATTAAAAGTACTAGTCACCATGTAAGAAGTAATATCTTATAGGTTTGATCAAAGCATACTAGAAAGCAATCAACAGCACACAGAGTTAATTGAGTCAGGGGGCATGGTGGAGAACATCACATCAATTTCTCACTTTTAAATCCTTTAGCTTTATAATGGTGTGTGTTGTGTAAAGGAAAGAAATGTGTGGGAGAATAGTTCTGCTATCAAATGTAATACTATTGATTGCAATAATGATATTAGGAAAAGTAGTTCTCTGATTTATGTTTTTTTTTATAGTGTGTGATGGCTTGTTCTTTACAGCTTTAATTCTTCATATTACCTAAAATAAATGTAAAAGTAAAAACCAAAATGAGGGTGTATTCTAGAGAAACAATAAATGCTCATTGACAGTCCATAATGGTTAAAATAATAAAAATATTGAGTCTTTCAGCTAATGTTATGGTCAATTCAGATCAAGTTTTACTTCCAATCTTTTTGGGTCATCATACAAACCACACCAGAAAGACAATACTAAAGAATAAAGATTCAAGGAAATGAAAAATTGAGCATAAGAAATTCAAAGCTCAAAGCTAGTACTCTTCTAGATCTCCAGGGTCAATCCAAAAAAAAAAATTATCTTTTTGCCACAAGTAAATGAAGTCTAGATGTAGCCAATAGGCAAAAAAAAGTGCCTTAATAAGATTATGTAATCTGTCATGTATAAGTGAGGCAGACTAGTAGTACCCTTTCATAGAAACTAATTGCAATATGTAATTGTCAATACTCAATGATACTGCTTGTATGTTTTTGTATACAATTATTGTGTTTGATTTTCAGGCATTAAGAATTTAGTTATTGATATTATCAATACGTTTCAATATCTGTGCACCTAAATTCTAGGCACAAGTTAAACCACATTCCTCTTATTCTCTCTAGCTTGTGGGTTTAGTCAGCTAAAATGTGTTAGCAATATCATCCTACATAGAAAGCTAAACTACTACAGTATAGCACAAATATAGGTTCATTCAGCTATAGAAATTTAGCAAAATAATCCAAGCCTAGTAAGTCACAGTATAAAGGCCAATGAACTCATTACAGTTAAGTAAATAACAAACATATTACTATCTACTTAGCAACAAAATAAATCATCAAGAAGCATACTATTATTTTGTTCTAGACATAACTAAAAGGACCTAAGTTGCTTAAATCAAAATCAGAACACTTGCAGAACCAAGACAATTTTATTAGGCAATAGTAACAAGATCAAATTTCCACAAGTCAAGATTTTAATTCAACTCAAAAGGATATTCCAGAAATCATGCAGCACACTAAAAAGCAAGACAAAGGATCAGGTTTGATTTAAAAGAAAATCAAAAAACGCACGACTCACCCGAAGCTTCGCCATTGTTTCCCGCTGCATAGTCACCAGCTAGCCATCATCTTCATCTTCTCTCTCGGCTTCTCTCATTTCTCACCCAAATCAACACATACCCAAATAGAAATAGCAAATCGAAGAATGAGACCAGTCAATAGAGAAAAAGGTAGAAGAGAGAAGAACATACGAAATAGCAGAAAAAGATAGACCTTACTGTCAACGGGTTGAGGTGGCTGGCGGTATTGTGGTCAAACAATGCTGATGATCACTCATGCCAACGACATTATCTCTTTCTCTCTCTCTCCTTTTCGGTCACCGTTATTCTGTACTAACCCGAGCCATGGAAGAGATGAGGGCAAAGGAAAGGGACAAAGCACGCTTCCTTAGCATTTGAAAACACAGAGCCTCTTTAGTTGTCCGTGTCCGTCGGATCATGGCACCTAATGGTTGAGATCACGAGATGGGGATTACACATGGGACGTTGGATCGTGCCAATCCAACGGCCTAGATCTCTTGGGTTGTGTTTAATTAAACGCGATGTTTCGCTTTCTTTCTTTTTTTTTCAATCAACATCATCGCGACTTGGGTCCCACTTGCCCCGCCCGCTCCGATGCCTATATGGACTGTTCTATCATGTACCCGACTGACGCGACTTGGTTTTTTTTTAATTCCTCCAAAGACCCAGCCAACCAGAATTGGACATACGGGAGTGGGACCCTCATCGATCCTTCCTTCCTTCCTTCCCAAGCACCAGCCTGAACATGCTTTCCCTCTCGCCATTTTTCTCATGAAGTTGTATGCGTCTGTTTCTTGGTCAAAGCGTCTGCTTCTCCATCGTCCACTGCGTCATCTTCTTCGGCGTCCAGTGAGTCATCTTCTCTAGCGTAATGTGTGTCTAGACCCCGTCGTGGTGTGTGCCTGGACTCCATCATGCAACAACCAGCAACGCCATGTACTAGAGGTCCTCTGCTTCTCCAGTGTCCCGTGAGTATTCTTCTCCATCGTGTAGCAGAGTACACCTGCCCTCCTCCGTCGTGCACCAGCCACCAACTGTTCAGTAAGCACAACAAAATAAGAACCTGTGGAATTTTTAGAATGAGCCTCTTATGAAACACAATGATAGGTTAATTACTCTTGTTGACTTTATGATTGAAGAGAAATACTTTAAGATTTCTTTGATTTTACTTTCATCTCACTAATAAGGTTGGATTATTTGACCACATTCGGAATGTAGGCGCTAAATGAAAAAGAGGGAAAAACTTGCTTTTGAACCTCTTTATGTTGCCTATGGCGTTACTTGCATTAAAATCAAATGCTCTCAGCATCAGATACTGTTATACATTGCAAGCTATTAAGTCATTCTTTCATTTATAGTCAGTGTATATCTTTCACTCATACCCTTGCAAGCTATTGCGTTACCTGTGGCATGATTTGAGATTGGATTTCCATATCTTTGCTTTCCACAACAATAGTTAGTGTATATATTTCTATAGGTTTGCAGTCAGAAGCAGTTATGCAGAGGAGGGTACTGGGGATGTCTATAGATCTACCAATATAGATGTTGTCGCTGATGTTAAAAGTGAATGGGTATGTGGGCACATCTAACTTTTTGGAACAAAAAGAAATTAAAAATATCAATGAAATATGCATATTAGGATATTTTTGCAAAAACATTCTTGCTTAATTGTTTTTCTTCTCAGGTTGTAGTCTTAGGAGGCAGTGGATTTGTTTATGTATGCCTAGTATGTAGAAATAATGAAAGTATAGGAACTACAGAAAATGAGAAATATGAAGCTGATGCTAATTAAAATAGAAAACATAACTAAGGGGTAAAAAGAATGAATATATCCCCAAAATGTGAAACACCTAAAATGATTGATATTCTTAATACTACAAAATATCATCAATACTGCTTGATCCTTGATTCTCTTTTGTAAATATAAACTCCATTAAAAGGTGTTTTAGTGAATATCTATTTGATTTTTGAGAGAGAATGTTGATGGGGCTGAACTTGAGGTCCTTTTGCAATGAATAACAAGCAAGGGGAAGGATATAAAACAAAAAAATTTCTCCTAAATGAAAAGTTACTGGACTGATCACCCATTCTAAAATGATATGTAATATAAAAAGATACCTCTTTGATTTTTCTCCCATAGGCTTTTAAGGAGAATTTTATAATCCAAAATTTCAGTAATTATAATTTTAATATTGGGACATAATCCATATAATGATACTGAAGAAAATACTATTTTCCCCTTGATGCTTGGCAAGTGTTTTTGAAGTCCAAAATTCATCTTACAGTGTATTGATAAGTAATTCAAACAATGATATCTTGAGTTTTAACTACCTATTCAACTCTCCAAGCTAAAATACATTCTAAGCAATGTAAATTCAAAGGAAACTTTTTAGAACAGAAGAACTACAATAAAATTGATAGATAAGTAATTCAAACAATGATATCTAATTGATTTTTCTATCAAGCTTTTTCTGTCAAATTCATGTGCACAATCATAGTTTTCAAACTTAAGCTTTTCTTGAAGGACCAAATAATATATGAATTTTCATCTAGCCATCTTGCCCTTTTTACTTCATTTTTACTGAAGGATTGATGGGATGTAATATTAGATAGGAAAATGGGATTTTTTTTAAAGTAATAAAGTTTAGGCTTTTTTACGGGATGCAATACTAGATTATATGTTTTTTCTTCTACTTTTAAGGAGATCTCTTTGACCTTTTATTCCATCTCAATGGCATATTTTTGGCATTTCTCATTGATGATTTACAAAGTACATGAATTTATTTGTGTCTTAGCTGGCAATGGCCTCTTTACTTTAGTGTTATGCATTCTCTAATTATATTGCTCAAGCATGAATCTATTTTAATTATATCTACGTATCCTTCCTTGTTATTTATAAATGAGTAGTTATTTTTTCTTGAATATAGAGGGATGAAGGGCAATTTGATTCTTGTAGTGGGGATGGAATTTGATAGTGTAGATGCAGCATGGAATTTTTGGAGGGCGTATGGTGCAAAGATGGGATTTGGAGTGAGGAAGGAAAATGAAAATAAAAGCAAGAAGGATAACACAATCATAACATCGATGCTCTATGTTTGTTCAAAGGAGGGCTTTTGAGGGCTTGACAAGAGGGATGCAAAAACCAATAACATCCGTGACGAGACTAGAACGAGGTGTAAAGCCTATATACACTTTAAACATGTTTCTAGAAAGTATTAGGTAAAAAAATTTGACGGAGTTCATAACTATGTACTACACACTCTAGAGACAACTCATATGCTACCATCACAGCGGCATATTTCTGATGTTCAGGCATATGACATTAAACTAGCACCGAATTCTGGCCTTAGGCAGAAGGCATCTTTCGATTTAATGAGCATCTATGCAGGAGGAAGAGTGAACATTGGCTTTACTAGGGATGATGCAAAACATTACCTTAGGGTAAGAAGAGCACGAAATATGGCTTATGAGGAAGCGGGTACCTTGATGCAATATTTTCAGAAGCAATTATCGGAGAATCCCTCGTTCTTTCATGCATATCAGTTGGACGTGGAAGAACAGATTACGAATGTTTTTTAGGCTGATGCCAGAATGCTGATTGACTACGGACTGTTCGGTGATGTAATGTCACTTGATACCACATTTGGTACAAACAAGAATAATAAGCCACTTGCTGTATTTTGTGGTTTGAATCACCACAGAGGGATCATGATTTTTGGAGCGGCGTTGTTGTTTGATGAGACGGTCGAATCCTTCAGTTAGCTTTTCCAGACATTCCTTCAGGCTAATGGGCACAAAAGGCCTTTAACTATGTTTACTAACCAAGATACGGCTATGGCCAGAGCATTATCCGAGGTTATGCTAGGCACCATCCATGGGCTTTGTACGTGGCATCTGATGAAGAATGCCACGAAACACCTCTCTCGGTTGCCTAGGAGTGATTCCTATATATTGGCAAAGATTGCACGATGTATGCACAGTATCATTGATGAAGATCAATTTGAGTCGATTTGGAGTAAAATGGTCGAAGATCATGGTGTCAAGGACAATCAGTGGATAATCAATACATACGAAGTGAAGCACAAATGGGCAGCGTGTTACATGAAGAGAGCTTTCACACTTGGTGGTCGGAGCACACAGCTCAGTGAGAGCTTGAACTCAGATTTTAAGGACTTGCTAAGCCTGACGTTAGATCTTATTCAATTCTTCAAACTCTTTGCAAGAATTGTTGAGGAGAAGCACTACAAAGAATTAAAGTGTGAGTATAATTCCAGAGAGAAAAAGCCGCGGTTGAGAAATTCACAGTCTCTTATACTTAAATAGTTGTCTGAGCGCTATACTCCTATTGTCTTTGAAATGTTCCAAAAAGAATTTGATTTTAGGGAACAGATGTGTATAAAGGGAAAGGATGAGTATTAGCTTTTTTGACACTATGTTATTTCTCTAGTTGGTGATGATAGAGATTACATAGTATCCCTTGATACATCAGATAACACAGTCACATGTTCTTATCATAAGTTCGAGTCCGTTGGTATTCTTTGCTGCCATGCCCTCAAGGTCTATGATGCCAATGATGTAAAATTACTCCTTGATAGATACATCATTCCTCGATGGACGAACAAAGCAAGAGCTTCTGTGGTGTATGATGCTACAGGAAGAAAGATAGAGGATGATCTTAGGTTACAGACTACGCAGTGGTTTAGGGAGCTGACGCAGAAATCTATAAATGTATCAATAGAAGCATGTAGGTCAGTAGAAGGTCGGTCATTGATGGTGAATGTCATGGATAATTTGCACAAGCAACTAATTGAGCTTCATTTGACTAGAAAGGGTTTAGACATATATCCTAATGCTGATGTCAATGCCCTCACTGCCGGCCCAACTGATTGTACGCCATCGGCTATGGGGTTTGTGCAAAAAGACGGTGTAAATAATAAGAGACGCTAGAGGAGTTGTGTTGAGCGTGGGAGAAAGAAGACTAATAGAGTAGCCTCGACAAGAGTAAGTAAATTGTATATTGCTTGCATTTAACCGTACTTTATGTTATCTATCTAATTCCATCAAACTATTTGCAGATGAATGCAGTACAACTTAGCATATCTTGTTCAGCCCCTTTAGCACCACTTCCTGAATTTAGTTTTATTGAAATACTTATGGTTTAGATTTTGTGACATAACTTAAGTGTATTTTCAAGGAAAATATCAATGTTGCTGAGATACTAATAAATGATATTGTTTAACGTAGGCGCTACTGATCACCCAATGCCATCGTTGGAAGAATTGCATTTTAATGACAATTTTCCACATACAAATAATTGAGGTTGGCAACCAATTTTTTTAATTAGAGTATTTGGATATGGCTTTGATTTTTATTCCTTCTAGTCTTCCCCTTGTCTAATTCCTTTCATTCTTTATTCTGCTGTTTTGCAGGGGAGATTGCACGTGTTGTTGTTTTGGGTTCTTGTGGCTTCATTCTTTTGGTTCCAAGTTTTTGTGGGTTATTATGACTTTATTCCAGACATATCTGAGTTTTTGTGTTGTTGTTTTGGGTTCTTATGGCTTGACGTCACTTGTTTTTCTGTTTACTTTTATGTAAGTACTTGAATAAGTCATAATGGTTGAATTATAAATATTGATTTGGTTTGAAAATTAATGCTTATATTTATCGTGGTTTATCAAGACTCCACTTCCATGTTTGCTACTTGCCATGGTGGTCCTTATATTTATGTAGTGATATCCCCACAAATGGGAAAATAGGTATATCAATTTATTTTTTTTTAATTTTTTAACCTCCTGGTATATTGTCATGCTTATGCTGCTATTCTTGTCTCTCTTTTTGTCTTTTTCCCAATTAGGTTATTGCTTTTCTTGAAGATATGGAAATTATGGTAGAGCAATTTCTTGGAGCCTTCTATGGAAATTGTTGCTTTTCTCCCCTTTGACATCTTTGGGCTTGGGCAGGGTGTTTCAGGGAAGTAAGTTGTTCTCATTCACCTTGAACTTACTTTGCTTAATATGTAATTTGTATTATTATAGGCGCTATATATTCCCAAGCCCAACCATGAGATAAGTCCTACACTGAATTATAATAAACCACAATGTCCTTTTTAATATATATATATATATATATATATCTTAATATCTTTAATTATTTAACTAATTAATTTCCTATTCATATTCCATAATATTGTTGGTCCAAATATCCTTATATGATTCATTCCTCATCAATTAATTTGCTTGAATCTTTAAAATTTGAAAAACTTGTTCATAAGCTAGTAAGGTAAATGCTGTCAATTTGCAACTGAGTTTTGCTTTCAATCCTTTAATAGCATTCAAATTGTTCTGGAAGCTGCATATATTGGTGAGTGTAATTTTTTTCAAACAAAAGTTGGTATATCTATTAGGTAAACTCACTAGTAGCTATTGAGGAGAAAAAACTATCAAAATCTCATCTATCCTTCCAAGATCCATTCTCGACAAAAAGATTCTTAGAGGCAATTTTCTTTTCAAATTTTCTATCAGCACCTTCATACTGGGAGAAGTATTCTTGCACTGGAATTGACATGAAACTAATAATGGTTGATTATTTAGTGTTCCTAGGCTGATTAGATTAATGGTGTCTGAAAGTATCAAGAAACATTGATCTAGTCTACGGAGGTGGAAGATTAGTCTGATAGGTGATCTTGTCCAGCAAGTTTAAATGTTATGCGTTTTCTTCTAGCCATGAATAGGTAAGTTACATTATGAATAAATAAGTGAAAGGTGGCGAAACTTGAAACAGCCAAATATAATAATGTGCTTCTATGATTTATTAACAGAAAAGTTTTACTTCCAGTAGGCGTGACCTCATGGTGCAACATGTTTGCTGGTGCAGGCAGTCCATTTCCTGCTGAATCTGTGTACAAGAGTGCAAAAATGGACATGAAATGTATGACCTACATTACACAAATATGCATCAATAGAAGCTTTCATAGTTGGTATTAAAGAGACAGAAAAGGAGGCCAAATTAGTGTGGTTATGGTGGTTGATTTGGCAGGTTCAGGTGTGTGGGTCACAGAAGAGCAACCATATGCAATGATGATTCCAAAAGTCTATTCCTGAAGAGCACTATCAACGTTATGAGGAAGAGAAAGTTAGACTTGCTAAATATCATTTCTTAGTAGTATTCAGTAATGGCCATTCGCGTTGATTGAACAAGAATGTGAACTGCTTGTTATGTTTTACTCATTTGTTAATAGTAAATACCATTTCTTCTTAATTTGTTTTGGCCATTGAACACCCACTCACTCGCATCCAAATTTTGCTGAAGAGGATTGCTCTTACGCTTTTAACTCGTTGCTCAAAATGTTGGATCTTAATCACAATGTTGGTTGCTCTGCTTCTGCACCCGGTTCCATCGCTATGGTTCACAATGTTCATTTCAGTGCTTAAGCCATTCTTTCCTAGGATTGTGATTCACCCAGAAAACGCCCGTACCCATTTACTGTGGAATTTTTGAAGCCAGAGGAGGAGAAGACATAGAAGGCAATGACATTCTATGATAGAGAGAGATGCGCCAAAGAAAGGAAGAGAGAGCAGTCGGAGAGAGGACAAGCAGGATAGACCGGAGATAGGTAGAATTAGAGTCGAGACAGGGATGGACGCCTGATATTAGGATAGGGGGAGAAATAGAGCCCAATGTAGGCGAAGGGACGACATGAAGATCAGTTGTCATTTTTTGCAGGAAAATAAAAAAAAATTACAAGAAACCAAGTCGCACCGGGTCAGATACTAGATCCGGATCTGGACGTTAGGCGGGTTAGGGCAACTGGGACACATGTCACGATGATGTTGATCGAAAACACAGTCCAAAATATCTGGGCCGTTGGATTGGCGCGATCTAACGGGCCACGTGCAGTCCCCATCTCGCCATCTCAACCGTTAGGCGCCACGATCCGACGGACACGGAGCGCTAAGGAGGCTTCGTGTTTTCAAACGCTAAGGAGGCACATTTCGTTCGAAGGAAAGACAAGCTTGGTCGGTAGTACGGTGGATTTCTTTCTCTCACACAGCCCCCTTCCTCTCTCCCACAGCTCTTTCATTCATCCGAGCATACACACACACATACTTGATAGGGGAGAAAATGGAAAAGGTAGGTGTGGGTTTTTTTTTAATTATTATTAATTATTATTTTTTAATAGGGTATTACAATTATTTTATTATTTATTATTATTTTATTATTTTTTAAAGATAAAAAATTTCGTCTCAAATTATTAAATTTTTAAAAAATAAAAAATGAATTAAAAATTAGAGATATAATAGGGACAGACTTTTAGAGATGGAAAATTTCATCTCAAATTCCCTTATTTGATTATTAAATTTTTAAAAAATAAAAATTGAATTAAAAATTACAGATGAAATTTTAAAGATGGAAAATTTTGTTTCCAATCTCGTCTCTGATTATTAAAATTTTAAAAACAAAAATTAAATTAAAAATTAAGGACAAAAATCGAAAAAGACCAATTAAAGACGAAAAATTTTGTCTCCAATTCCTTCTTTGATTATTAAAATTTTACAAACAAAAATTAAATTAAAAATAGGGACAGACTTTTAGAGACGGAAAATATTGTCTCAAATTCCCGTCTCTGATTATTAAATTTTTAAAAAATAAAAATTGAATTGAAAATTAGAGACAGAAATAGAGACAAATTTTTAAAGACGGAAAATTTCGTTTCCAATTTCGTCTCTGATTATTAAAATTTTAAAAATAAAAATTAAATTAAAAATTATGGACAGAAATTGAAAAAGACCAATTAGAGACGAAAAATTTTCGTCCCAGAATCTATCTCTAATTATTTAAATGTTCCCTCTATTTCATATTTAAATTAGGGACGAATTTTTAATTATTTAGGGATGGAATTTGTAATACCCATGAAAAATAAAATATACATGCGTATTTGCAAACTATGGTTACTATGCTAGTATACGGTACTGTTTACTTATATAATACTATTTACGTATACGATACTGTTCACTTATACAATCTAAATGTCAAGTACTAGATGTGGTTTGATCATTAGAGAAAACTAGAAAGAAGTTCGTAGGAGAAAATGACGTTTTATGTGTGAAAATACCCTCAGGGACTAAAGTGAAAGGACTGAATTGAAAAGAAACTTAAAGGTTTAAGGTGAAAGGATAGTTTTTCCTTTAAGTTTCCAATAGTAATAAAAAATTCAAAGCCGCCGTGTCTTTCCACGTTTTGCACAGTAAGTCGAATTATTAAGGTGCACAGTAAATTGCATTATTAGAAATGTCATTTTCATAAATAGTAAATTAAATATTTTATTAGTGCATAGTATCAAATAGTACAGTAAATTGCATTATTAGAAATGTCATTTTCATAAATAGTAAATTAAATATTTTATTAGTGCATAGTATCAAATAGTACCCTTGACTTTTCCTATAAATAGACCATTCCATTTCACTTCTAAACTTACACTTTCAACTTCTCTTCTTCTCTCCTTAAGTTTCTCTTGCTCCAATGCTAGGCCTCTGAGATTTTGGGCCTTTCCTTTTCAGCTTAGGTAAGGATACTATGCCCTTTATATGTCTTTCAAAATTTAGAAGTTATTTTCTTAAGTATGCTCTGTGGTTGCGGCTTACTGTCCTTAGCTGCTTACATATTATTTTGATTCTCTGATTACCGAAATAGGATGTAAACTGTGAAGAATACATGTCTAGGAAAGTTCTGGCTAAGGAAAGACCTGGTTTTTAAGTGTGTCCATTGTGACCCTCCACTCTTTCCTGGGAACTTATCTGGTGTACTCTTTTACAGATTGTATTCTCTATTTCTGGTATGAATAGTAACCATACGTATGAATAGTACATATGTATAAACAGTAACCATACGTATAAACAGTATCTATACGAAAACAATTCTAACGTATTTTCTCTAATCTTTCATGAAAATCTCTGTAGCAGAACACTGAAATTCACCTGGGTACTCTTGTCCGTAACGACTTAGAGAAGCGATACTCGTACAGAATCTAGGTGAGTGGAACGACCTCGTTTTAATAGAGTTTTAGCATTACTGGTGATAAAAAGTATGTTATAGGACACTCCCAAGATTCATAGGGGGAAATTGGATTCAGAATGACAAATCTAATGAAATAGTTAATCCATAAGTATGGATAAGACGAAGCAAGTATCTCATGATGATGTGAAGTTTGAATCTTTTCAAAAACAGTTTAATTGTTATCTTGATTTGTGGTTTATAAACCTATAATATAGTTATATATTATACCTGTCATATGGATGAATATTATATTGTGCTTCTGATTATGATATGAAATACTGTACTATTGATTGTGATTGAGCGGGACAGTACCCCCTCTCACGGTAAGGTGGAAAACCCGGTTGAAAGGGTGTCTTGACCAATAAGTGTGGACACAACGATTCCCTCAGTAGGGATATAGCCCGGATTGGTGATAAATCCGTGAGGCGCCCTAGCTAAGAGGATGAGGTTGTGCGTCATGGCGGAAATATACAAAATTGGTGAGCCGGCCTCTGTGCGCTCTCTGGGATATATTGCCATTGATGAGTACTAGTAACGTTTGTTGAATCGGATGTATTTTTATCTTCTTGTATGTAATTTCTAACTATGTCTATTGGTTGAGTATGAGCCTTCTGGTATACTTGCATGACTGGTGATGTATTTGAATTTTATTAACGCGAGGCCGATTCGCTCATTGAGTTTTAAAGCTCACACTCTCTGTGAAACCTTTTTTGTTCAGATCAGGTTGCCAATGAAGAATATCCGCTAGAAGAGTAGATCACTTTAGACCTTTCCACTATTGGGTAGGCCCCTCTTTTGTTGTAGACTATGTTACTCTGTAATCGTCTAGGACATCTAGGTCAAGGGTTTGGCATTTGGCTTGTATGTCAGTATAATAATGTATTTTGTATTGAGAATATATTATTTTTAATTAAGAAAATTTGATATATTTTCTTCGTATTTATTAAGGAATGGTTATTTTGAGAATATAGAGATAATGACTAATAATTTAACTCATGGGTAGAATTTGTCGAAAGGTTTACAGTGATAGGATATTCATCATTGTGCGGGTCATGTGCCTAAAAAATGGGTCGTGACAGAATCAGAGACAAAATTTTCGTCTCTTATTTATGTTTTTTTTGGTAGTGTGTCCTCATTTTGCAAATAATTTATCTTCTATGCAAAATAATTTTGCTACTAACATTTCTTCATTGATGACTATTGTAGTTGACAGGGTTCAAGCATCTAGTTCTTTACAACCCACTGACACGTTATTTGCAGCAACAACCCCAAGATCAACACCACGTCTCAACCAACTGCATGCTTCCTGTGATAGTGTTCCATCTCTGCAACCTTAACCTGCTGACTGTGTTCCATCTAGGACTGTAGACCTTCCACGTTCCCAATCTCTTTATCCTATAATAACTCGAGCTTAAGCAGGTATTTGCAAACCTAAATTTTTTATTGCCATAGTTGAACCTATCACAATACATGTTGCTCTTGCTGATCCTTATTAGAATAAAGCACTACAAAAGGAGTACCAAGCTCTTTTAAGGAATAACGTTTGCGAATTGGTTCAAATACCCCATGGTAAGGTTCCTATTGACTGAATGGATCTTTAAACTAAAAGAAAATCATGATGGATCTGTCAACAAGCATAAAGCTCGCTTTGTTGCTAAGGGGTATCACCACCAGGTTTCGACTTTAATGAGACTTTTAGTCTTGTGGTTAAACCAACCACCATTCGTGTAGTCTTGACAACGGCTTTAGCAAACCAATGGGATAAGGCAATTGGATTTCAACAATGTCTTCCTAAATGGTACTCTTAATGAAGAAGTTTTCATGGTTCAACCACAAGAATTTGAGTAAGGGAATAATAATGTTGTTTGCAAGTTAAAGAAGGCTATCTATGGCCTAAAACAAGCCCCAAGGGCTTGGTTTGACAAACTCACATCAACCCTCAAGATGTTTGGCTTCTTGTCTGCCAAATCAAATCATTCACTTTTTATCAAGTTTAACACACAATCTATCATTTATATTTTGACATATGTTGATGATATTCTCATAACTAGAAGCTTAGAAAATGAGATTGATGGTCTAATAAAGAGTTTGCATATTGTATTTGGCTTAAAAGATCTTGGCCATTTCATTATTTCCTTGGTATCCAAGTGACTAACACCAGTGATAGTGAGTTGTTCTCTCTTAAACGAAGTATATTGCTGATCTTTGATACAAAGCAACTATGGTAACTGCCAAGCCTCGTCCTATTCCCATGACCTCTAATCTCAAATTGCACAATAAAGGTGGCAAACCAGTGGCAAGTGCTCAACTCTATCAATCTATAGTTGGTGCACTATAGTATGTAACCATTACAAGATCAGAAATTGCATACTTACTGAATAAAATTTGTCAATTTATGTACAACCCAAAAGAGGAACACTGGAAGGCTATGAAAATAATTCTTAGGTATCTTAGAGGTACACTAAATCATGATTTACATTTGCAAAAACCTTTTCACTTAAAGATTACAACTATGACATATGCAGATTAGGCCTCAGATCCCAATGACGAAAGGTCCACCATAGGTATGGTTGTATATCTTGGGGGAAATCTCACTACTTGGGCTTCTAGAAAGCAGCAGTTATTTCCAGGTCCAACAAAGAGGCTTAATTAGAGCCCTAACATTGACAGTAGCTGAAATCATGTGGTTCAAGTCTCTCTTACAAAGCTTGGCAATTCCATACTCCAACAGTATACTATGATAACCTAAGTACAGTTCTCATGGTTGCTAATTCTATACTCTAAAACAAAATATGTTGAATTGGACCTTTTCTTTGTCCAAGAGAAAATACAATACAAAGACCTTGAAGTTCATAACATTTCTACAAATGATTAAGTAACAGATATTCTGACTAAAGCTCTTCCTCATATGAGCTTTCCAAAGTTGAAGACTAGACTACAAATATGTGACTTAACAGAGATCAATTTGAGGGGAAATGTGAGGAAATGAGCTATATATATATGGTTAAGTTTGTTAGATCAAAGTTTGTCAAATCAGTAATAAATTATAAGTTAGTGTGTATTTGTTATGTTGTGTAGGCACGAGTCAATTATTGTAGTCTGTATATAAATAACACTTGTATATTGTAATGAGTGATACTCAAAATACATACACAATATACAAAGAGCTTTTTAATTTTTCCTCTTCTCGTTTCAGAGGGTACCTATGGATCTTCCCAAAAGGAAACATCTGATCCATCACCAACATTCTAACGAATACTAAATTTTAGTTAATCCAAACCTTCTAAAAGGTTAGACCATGCCCATGAAGCTCTACCATTCTTCTTAGCCTCTAAAATTGTTATATTAGGAAAATAAATTCCTTTTAACAGTTTAATCCAAAAATCATTAGGGCTATTCAGAATTCTCCATCCTTGCTTTGCCAACATGACAAGATTAAATTTAGTAAAGTCCCTGAAACCCATTCCCCAGTTCACATTTTGCCTTTGCCATTTTACTCCAGGTTTGCCAATGAATACTTCCCTGATCTCCTAATTTTCCCCACAAAAAATGAGTTATGACTCTATCCAAAGATTCACTAGTCTTTTTTTTGGGAATTTGAAATGTGACATAGGGAATTAGGGGATTTCATTTGCCACAACCTTTATAAGAACTTCTTTCCCCGCTTGAGATAGTAAAATGTGCTTCCACCCTTGGATTTTTTTTCTTTAATAAGTCTATCTCTAACAAAAGCTAGTGATTCATCCTTAGACCCTTATATAATTGTTGATCCAAGGTATTTTCCTAGGTGAGCATTTGATGTAATACCCAAGTTAGCTGCTGTCATCCCAACATCCTCTGAAGTGTTATGAGAGAAAAATACACACGATTTATCCAGATTAGCTAGCTGACCAGACGCATCACAATATGCATTCTTAATAACTTTCATATTTTTAGCATTTCTTTTATTAGCTTTTAAAAAAAAGGAGTGAGTCATCAGCCAAAAAAAAAATAGTGGGTCAAAGTTGAACAACCTCTCACAAGTTTTTTTTTTTTGAAAGAGGCCAGAGGCTAGAACCTTTCACAAGTTTTACTCCCTTAAGTAAACCTACATTCATCCTTGATGGCACTTCTGCTGGAAACTGAGATCATGAGAGAGAAGCCCGTCATCCACCGTCCATCGCTGCCCACTGTCCATCTGACCAAAGCATGCATGGAACCACCGTTGCTGACCAAGCAAGCATATAGCACGAGAGACAAGCCATGAGAAGCCGCCACTATGCGCCTCTGTTTTAGGAAACCAAAATAGAGCACTCATCTTCTCCGTCGATGGTGCATGAGAGAGAAGCATTGGAAATGGGAAGGGCAGTAGAGGGTATCCAATGGATTTTTGAAGCTAACCATGTTAGATTACCGTAGAAGCAAGGTGGTTGTCGAGTTGAAGGAACCATGGTTTGAAAACATGAAACTTGGCTGATCTCCAACGGGATTTGCTCCACCAGCTAGCCAAACATCCCATTTTTTCTTCCAACCACATTTAGGCAATTGTAAACCACGTTGCGGTGAATCAAACGTGTTGCCAAATATACGCATAAAAGAGATAAGAAGACAAGGGATTCCTTTTGCTGCACTTGAGTCTTAATATATAGTTAAATTTATTTATTTTATATAGCAAGTGTGAATATAAGCGTAAATTTTAAACATATTCTCGACCCGTTTAATAAATAAGTTAAACCTGAGTGACTCACTAAACAATTTTGTATACACAATTCAATCAGAAGTTCCCATCCATGCGTAT
This sequence comes from Biancaea sappan, assembly GCA_037074585.1. NCBI lineage: Eukaryota > Viridiplantae > Streptophyta > Magnoliopsida > Fabales > Fabaceae > Biancaea > Biancaea sappan. Next base: position 45,118,437 of record CM073496.1, on the reverse strand, counting down.
AGTTAATTAATTGATCCTTATTTTATATCTTTGTATCCAGATTTCAGAAACTTCATGAGATGTGGTAAGCGTGTTATAAATGAAAGTGACAAATTGATCACCATCAGGTTGATCTTTTGACTGATATGGTCGCATATTCGATCAAATTGTTTTTCAATTGACTGTACCCCCACCAAGAAGAAATTTTTCTCCATGTTGTTTATCCATTTCAAGAGATAAACCTACAGATTTTTCAAGTGAATATATATGTGTGTTCCTCAAACCTACATACATATTTAGTTATTTACACCCCCCCCAACGGCCCCACCCAAATATATATATATATATATGGGTAACTGTGTGCTCCAAGTTCGTGATCTCTTTTGATTCTTCTTGCTGTCCTCTAGAAATAAAACATAAAGTGTACAAACTATTTTTCTTGATTGAAAATATTGGCTTGCCACTATATATAAATGGAAACTCAATCATCAAATTTTATTATTTTATTACGAGTACAGTGCTTTATCTTCTTATGCCAAAACTTATTTGATTTGCTAAATTTTACTATGCAAATTAATTTGTATTTGTACACATCGGTGAACATTAAAAAGAAAAAAATAATCAACACTTTATTTCACGTTGTCATATATTAAACAGATGCTAATATAACGCTTTAAAGATGCTTCCAGCATATTTTCATTATAACTATCTTATAGATCTTGAACTCTCTCTCGAGTTGTGGGTAACACGAGAGAGAATAACACTAACCTCATTTTAGAGTTTTTAGATACTTAAGATTTTAATATAACATACATATTACCGTATATTCAAAAAATATTATCAATATTTTAAGATAACATTATGAATAGGGTAATAAAGCATTATTAACATAAACAACACTTGACGCGTGGACCCCTGTCCTTATTCAAAATATTAACCCATCTTACTGTTGAATATGGGAGGGGAAGACGATGAGCAATTCTCAAGCGGAGGAGGTGAAGTTGAAGTTAGCACACGTAGTTCGACTTCCAAAGAGCAGAGAAGTGAATCCCAATCTGGAAGCAGCCAAATCAAACTGCAAAAGATTGTCCTCCAACTGGTACCCTCCGATCACTATGGAAGTCCCGGGATTGTCCCCTCCATTCACCAACCCAAGACACAGCACATCCTCCCCCATCTCCACTATTGAATTAGCTCCAAAAATCCTCCAAATGACATTCTCATTCTGAAGCACAAGCTCTATGGTCGGCACCGCCCAACCCAGCCTCGTGCTTCCCACATTTTCCCTACTGAAGCACACTTCAAACGGAGCCACACCACCCACCCTGGTTATGTTCCTAGCAGCCGAAGCATTAATAAAAGCCTCTGTGACTGCCTTGAAGATGGAGGCTTCCAAAACTGTGTATGGATCCACTGTACTAATCTTAGTCCCGCCAAAGCCTTCCTTGTTTATGGAGAGTAGAGTTGTGTTGATATTGGGCACAACTTGTTCATCGATTCTGATAGATTTCACTCCGATGAAATATTCAGAGGAAGGCTGACCCTGTGAGAAAGCGGAAGCTGTGCTCACTGGGTTGATAAACAGAGGAGTGAAGGTGAGCAATTGAGAGGCGTCCACGTTTGGGAGTAAAACATAAGGGCCGTCTCCGAAGAAAACCACGCCCTTCGAATTCGATGTTGACGAGAGGCAAATGGCGAATTTCCTGTGGAAGCTAAAGGCGGAAGCGAATTGGGAGGGCAAAGCGATTTTGGTTCTGCCCAGACCCGCCATGCCGGATGCTCCATTGGCCAGGCCGTTCAGTAAGAAAGTGGGCGCGCACGAGAAGAGGAAGCGGGAAACGGTTACGTTTCGACCGGGGTTGAAGCCGTTAGTGGACGGGACGGACACCACGTCTTCGCCGAGCTCGCCGCCGGTGGCGGTGTGGGTGATGGTGTTGTCCGGGGTGAGGCCGCAGGTGTTGTTGTTGCAGCCGGGGCGGGGAGGGGAAAAGCAGTCGCCGCAGCCGGTGGCGCCGGCGAGGGAGCATTGGGCAGAGCGGCAGCGTGCGGGCCGGTAGGTGGAGGAGGTGTAGTTTTGGTCGCAATCGACCCAGAGGAATTGGCCGCCGAGATCAAGGACGAGATTCACGGAGACGAGTGGGGTTCGTTGGTTAATTTGAGTGAGGTATTGGAGAGTGGAGGCATCTTTAGTGACAGGAACGACGAGAGCTTTGGGTCTGAAAGATGACTGAGCAAAACAGGGAGCGATCAGAGATAGGAGGAGCAGAGGAAGAAGACGTTGAAAGTTGGAAGCCATTGGTTAATTTGTGAAATGATCGTGGAGGGATTACTGGGAACCCACCTCTATTTATAGTAGTAAGGAGGGGTGTCCACTGTTCGGGTTGGTAGAAAAATTAGAACCAACTCATTCAAAAGGAAGCGAGTTTGGGTCCGGTAGAGTTAGAATGTTTCCTATAATTCAACTCAAAATAAACCGACTCATTTTGGATCTTAGTGATCTAATTGTTTGGCTAAATAAATAGATAAGTATAACATATCAAATAAATAATTGATAATTTTAAATATCCAATATATATATATATATATTTAAAAAAGAGAAATGACAAGTTGGTGAGTTAAGTTTTTATTTAATTTATATTGTAAGATGACCTTTGGCAAGTCAACTCGACCAACTCTAATAATCATCGTGGAGAGCGTAATATAGTCAACAGTTATTATTATTATTATTATTATTATTATTATTATTATTATTAAAGACAACAACACAAACAAACATCTTGAATTTAATAGTTTTATGTAATTTATTATTTAGTCTTTGTAGTTCAAGAATTTATAATTGAGTCTTTATAATTTTATAAATTTTTAGTAGATATTATTAAAAAGCTTGTAGGTGTCTTATTAAATTTTATTGGCATGACTAATTATGTACATATTGACATTTTAAATATGCATAATTTATATAAAAAAAGAATGATCAATTGAAATTAACTTATATGTATATGATGTGTGATGTAATTTATATTAAGTAATTTGAGTAAACAAAGTTAAATTGTGTATTTTGAATGCCAATTTGATAAATAATTGACCATAATGCTAAAATTTAATAGAATTTTAATAATAGAGATTATAATAAAAATTTAAAACTATAACTATAAATGAAAAATTATGAGAACTAAAAGAATAATTAAAAAAAACATAAAAGAATAGCCCGGGGGGGGGGGGGGAATAATTGCTTCACCACATCAAATAAGACATAACTATTACGGCTATTCACATATAAGTTCCAAAATCAAAAGTCTCGCATTAATTGTACAACGCCAGTAACACTCAATTAACCCAAAAAAAAAAAAAACACCCAGCGAGTGTTAAGAGAATAAAAGCACTGTGAAATTTTCGGTGAAATAAAATTAGTGTCAATTCGTTCATGATTTATACATTTAAGAATGAGGAATCGGTTAAACAAACGGTCTGTAGTTGTACAGAGCTATACCGATGAGAAGAAATAGCTTAAATATATATAGGTCATTTCCATCTATGTGACATGCATGGTAAATCACATGTCAAGTAATAAATCTTGTCTAATATATCAATAATTTTTATTTTTAAAATTATATTATTTAATTAATAAAATTTTATATATTACATAAATAGTAGCACTATCGCAATAAATATTAAATACCATAGAAAGAAGCTTGAATATGTAAAGGATGTGACGCTGTTGAAGACAACGCTGATTTATCGTCAGAGAAGGCAGCATCATTGTATCTAAGTTGGATCCAGAAACTGTGGGTGCCCCTTTCATTTGATTTCTACGGTTGACTTTGGAGCACATTTTGTCTCCGCGTAAATCTCTGTATTTTATTAGTATTTTATCTTTAACTTGTTCCATCTTCACAAGACATTTGACCAACCTTCTGTTCTCTAATGAATTTAAATGTAGTACTTACATGCATCGTTATTGAACATAACAGATAATTCCACGTGTGACATCGACGGCACATAATTATCTTTATTATTATTATTATTATTATGTAAAACTTTACTTAACTCTACTTAACTTGATTGAAGTTAGATTGGATTACAAGAGTACAAAATTCTCCTAACATTAATTTTTTTTATTTAAAAAATTTCAATTTAAGACTTAAAAAAAAAACAATTATCATACCACTTAAACTAATTAACACCGACGCATAATTACATTGCTTGAGTTTGCTTGAACGGAAAGAAGACGAGTGCCCTTTGGCTTCATCTAGAATCAAGTTAGCCACCCAAGTTCGTCCATCTTTGAAAATGAAGATTTGCATATATCTTATCCTCTTTCTTATATAAGTGAGGCCATTTTTTATTTTTTAGTCAAATCATTTCTATATAAACAAAATAAATGTAATAGCCAATTAATGGACTGGATTGGATATGCATTTTAAATACTAAAATTCATTTAGTGGGACCAGTTAGAATTGAGTATTAAAATGACGTCTATGTTTTTTTTTTTGGTTTATCATAGATTTTTTATTGTAATTAATTTTAGTTACTATCATACACTAAATTTCAGCATCTGTTTTAGTAAAAAAATTTATTAGTTTGTTGGCGAAACATCATTAGCAGATGAAATTGAGTTGCCTAGATTTTTCTTGAGTGTGCTTGGAGAATTAATGAGAAAAATAATCAAGAAAGAGTTTATTATAATTAAAAAGAACAGGTCCAAGTTCAGTATGTAGTGCACGCAACTAGATGATGTTGAACCTCATTCAAAATGTTCATGCTGGACTTCTCAGTTTCAATATGACAGCTGGATTACATGCATTGATCATAGAGTTTATCACTTTAAGGTAGAGACTGAGTCTACAATTCCATAATCTGGTACACTGGCTCCCACCGAAGGAATAAGTATAAAAGCAATGTAGCTTGTTCATGGTTTAGGCCGTAATGAAAGAAAATAACTTACTATTACTGAAAAACTACATTTTGATTTGACTACCCCTCCCCGAAACTTATCTGATTAGCGGGCATCCTCTTTTTAGGGCATATTTTTCAATAGTCGCTTTATCAATCATCAATCATCAATAGTTTATTTAGTTTATGTGTAAGACAAATAATAACTGATACTATAAAAGGAGATTCGGAGAAATAACACTTGGCCGATCATTTATTCACTTTGAAGTATATCCTTAGCCGTTGACATAAAGGGGATGATGAAATAAACGTCAATTTAGAGAGAACTACAACGATAACGCTGAATCTAAAGGAAGGGGAATAATCATGACTTTATTTTGCCGGGAAAGTTTTGAGCTCACATCATTTTGCACCTTGACATATTCTCACAAGACAGGTCGGCACAACTGGGTCCCTATATCTGAATGGGCCTTCTAGGAAGGCCAACCATTGAAGGTCATCCTGAGGCTCCTTGTTTGGGTAAACCCCAAATACCTCAACCTTAGTTTTGGCTAATTCATGCTTTTCTGGTGTTTCATAGCCACATGTGACTGGCTGGTCTTGACGCTCACTCTTCCTGCTTCTACTTCAATCTTTATGGAGTAAACAAACACCTTGAAAATTACGAACGAAGAAAGTTCCACTGAATTTTAGCTTATGTTTTCAGAATTAGAGGGATCAAGAAATAGACAGGTTATCCCTCAATTACCATTCAGTCTTGATAACAATTTCATCATCTTCTTTGGACACTTGGGACATTTTAGTTTAAAGACATAAATGTGTAATGAAAATGGTCAAAGAGATATAGGCTTTTCTTTTTTTTTTTTTCATTACAAGCTGTTAAATAGTTAGGAAAGTAGTTACCCAGGAGATAATGTAGTTTTCTATTGGGGCATATTGCTTGCCAGATATTGGAAATGTTGAGAATTTGATAGAACAAGAATTTGCTTATATATGGAAGATGGAGAATCTCTCTATTAAAGTAAATCTAAATCTATGATTTTATGCCGTTATGATACATAAAACTCACATGCAGCATTTAATTGTCAGCAAGATAACTGATTTTAATTAAAAGCAAATGTACAAAGATATAAGCATGCTTAGTAGAAAAGAACCTATTTGATTTATTTAAAGCCATTAGATGTTGTGCTCAACAGTGAGTAAATTTGTCATCAGACAACGTAACAAATATCTTTATTCCCCTTAATAAAGATTTCTAGTATCTAATTCCAATCCTGGGACATCTTATCTACCAACAAAACTATATATTGAGTCTCTTATTTTGTTTAATGTTAGAGACATGTTTAAATCAGAATACACCCTTCCATAACAGTAATAACCTTCGCTTGCAACAATATCTTTTAGTTGTGCTCATCAACATGAATATGAACAACTCTTGGTGATGCCTCCTCAAAGGTAACATATTTATGTTACTATATATGACAATTACAAAGATATGCTACAGGACATTGTGCACTCCCGATTGTAGGATACTAATTACTGAAGCATATAACAAGCGTTTCAACAACTACAAAAATGACATTGGTACATGATCTTTAATATCTCTGGTACAACACTGCTAATACCTCTACAGACATGAGAATTATATACACTAAATTAAAAGAAGTTTAATATTTTAGGCACTGAACAACACAAAGAAGACCAAGTACTAAGATGTTACCTCACTAATTTCAAATTTGGAAAGAAGTGACAGTACTAATCAAATCCAGACACTAGAGGAGCAACCCTAGTAGCAAGTGTCCCACCTCTGGGGCATTTTACTGTTGCCTCAATATTTGGCTGTAGTTTTGCAAGAGCTTCTCCTGACTTGAGTACCACCTACAAAACATGATATTTAACTTTGCACTCAACATATGCAATTTTTTTGACTGAATCTAACATATAATCTATGTGATGCTGCTAGTGTGGCATGACCACAAAGTTTAGCCTACAAAAGAGAACAAAGAATGTGAAGAGTAAACAATTAACAAAAACTCTTGCTCTTAACTCTTCAAGCATTTTCCATAAGAACAATATGCTTGCGTTATATGTACAAAGTAAAGCTCACCTATGCAATATAGGAGTGAACCATTTGAGACAGAAACAAGCATTGTTGGGGGCATCCGACTCAGGGACCTGGGTCAAGTAGTATGCTTCCATGATATGAACTTAGTGGCTCGTGTTGCATCCATTACTCGTCTTTCTTGAAGAGTGACTCAGGGAATGCGTCGACTTATTCATAAATAGTAAAGAGCAATCAATTAGTCACAATTCACAACACACAGAAATATACCAACTAGTTTTTAACTAATGCATTTATTTTTAGAAGACAGATAATGACATAGAGTAGATCAATGGGGTAAAGGTTTAAGCAAGCAGTAAGCACGAGGGTGTTAAAATTGTTGAATAATGACAAGCTAGTTAGCAAAGACAAAATCAAACGCTATGTTCTTAACTAAGCATTTATTTTGTGATGTATGAAAATCATGTATGTTCTTAGTATCAGATTTGTATTACTTATAATTCATTTCTTTTAATTTTCTGTGTATATACGAGTCTTTCTAATGCAATATATGCAAAATGTTCTTTCTTCTGTTCTCTTTTTTTAGTTAGCTTTTATGGTTAACTCCATATCCATCACGATTCCAGGGCTACTGATGATGATACACATATACTACTGCTATGGAAGTTCATAAAGAAAGTTGCAAATTGTCTATCTAGAGTTAGCAAGACTTTTCCTAATTTCAACATGAATCTTATATTTTTACGATTCAATAATAACATAATTAATCACAGATGCATTCTGAATAAGTATTTAAGGAGAGCAAAAGCATCTACTAACAAAAGTGGTGACATTGATCGATTTACACACTAATATAAATATGTATGATTTCCATAGCCAAGTTTCTCTTTATCTAATACAGAAAGTTGGGAAGAGAAGGACATATGCGGTTTATAAGAATTCAAAACTCCAATTTCAATTACAGAAGGGTTCGTGTTATCCAATACATCTATTGGTCTCAATTACATTCGACAAAAAACAGGATTAAACCAGAAGATATCCTTCCATCACTGTAATAGCCTTCCCACGTAACAGCACCCTTTGGTTTTGCTCATCAAGATGAAAATTGAGAACACCGCCTCTTGGTGATGCCTGCTTGAATGTAATATTAAGAATTTAGTACAACAATCACAAAGACAATCCCAATTAGTGAAGCATGGAGAGTACCTGATAAGCATTGAAATCAAACTTCCCAAGTTTCTTGCTCCAGTAGGATGCTAAGGCACAATGAGCACTCCCACAAACAGGATCCTGACACAGGAAAGAAAGGAAAAATAGCGTCTTAAGAAATAATGCAATTAAGAAAACACATCACTATTAGGTTCAAAATCAAACCATGACTCTTCTGAACTGTACCATACTAAGACCTTCTGTCTTCATTTATTGCAAAATTAAGTAGGTATTGCTAACACCATTGAAGGTACATAATAGCTATCATCATGATATCTCAGCCATTTACCTCATTGATTCCTAATTTTGGGCAAAAGAATCTGCTGTAGAAGTCAAATCCCGACTCCAAAGGAGCAACCCCTGTGATAATTATCCCTCTTCCAGGACATTTCATTATAGCATCAATTTGTGGCTGTAGTTCCATAACAAACTTCCCAGATGTGACTTCCACCTACAGGACATGATAAGCTTTAAGCAAAACATGTTTGTTGTTTCAAGAATTCCTCAAAGACATTATTAAGCATGTCCTTTTCCAGATAAGAGTAGAATGAGACATCTCTTTTACTCAAGAATCTATCAGGTCAGTAGTTATGAAAATGTAATTAATATGTTGCGCAAAATAATTGAAGCGTAATTAATGTGCCAAGACAATAATAAAAATGGAAGAGAACAAATTCAAGAATTACCAATAGGTCATCTCCAATGGATGTCCTTTTTATGTCAATTATAGAAGCACCATTCAATGCTCCAGAAATTTGCGAAGTGTCAACAGGATTAAATTCTATGGAAGGGTCAACAGGAAAATCCAATTCAATGTAAAATCCATCCTTATTGATCTCTGGGATTTTTTTGGCAGTCAATACTCCAGATAACGTCACAAATTCAACAATACCGGAAGCCACTAAACCAGATGAAAAGAGTGTGTGTGCAGCAGCTAATGTCGCATGGCCACAAAGTTTAACCTGCAAAAGGGCACGAATTTTATAAATGGTTTAGAAAGACCCCAGTCAAAGCATTTGCCAAGTAATCGATATGCTTCAAAATCATGTTGATTTTTGAAACGTTTTTACTCATTAAATTCAAAAAATAACTTAAAGATGCTAAATAAATCTTGTAGCTCAAATATTCAGTTACCATGAAATGGAAGCTATCAATTATCATGAAAATAGAGCAAACCTATTCATATATTAAATTTACAAATCACATATTTATCAAAAACCGAATAAGATTATTGTCATGCACTTGAAAAATCGTCAACTGCTTTAAATCATTCCCATATCAAATCTGGAAATACGTATACGGAAGAACTATTCTGAAATCATGTATTCAATAATTTAATTTGTTTTAGAGATTTGACCTCAGCAACGGGAGTGAACCATCTGAGACAGAAACTAGGATTAGAGCTTGCGTTGGCCGAGTTAACGGAGCCTTCCGACTCAGTGATGCGAGTCAAGTAACAGGTCTCCGAGATGTTGAACTCGGCAGCTACCGCTTGTAGCCATTCCTCGTCCCTCTCTTCCTCTAAGAAACATATTGCCGCGGGATTCCCCTTGAATGGTGACTCGGTGAATGCGTCCACCTGTTATATCATTTCAGAGACCAGCCATTCATGATTGTACATAACACACCACAAACACATAGTTGAATGGGAAATATACCATTGAGTATTTGACAAGTTTCTTTGCCATTGACACAGAGAGAGAGAGAGAAAGATAGAGAGAGAGAGAGAGAGCAGATTTTCCAAAGAGATGAAAAAATAGTCAATTTGCATCAAAAAATTTGCACTGTAGAGCCAATTGCATCAGAAAATTTGATCTCCTCCTTGCATGTTCAAAAAACGCGAGTCAGAAACATAGCAAGCCAAAGGTCAGAAATTACAACAAAAGTCAATAAGCAAAGTTAGCAAATGAAGACAGATTTGCAGCCAATTTTGAAGAATGCCAACAACTAATAGCAACAAATAGAAGTCAGCAAAAACAACAAGTGGAGACTCCTTCCATGTGCATAAATTAGCAATCAAGAATAGCAGAAGGAGCCAAAACACAAGTCATAAGCAACTGGCAATCATAACAACAAATGTGGAAAATAGACAGCACACAAATTGCACCAACAAACCTTGCTTCCCTCTGATTTTAAAAAAGGGCATTTCAGATTCATTTGAAGTGTGCTAGAGATCACCTTCCACCAATTTCGTAGCTTAGTTTTTTTTTTTTTTATATTTTGCTTTCTTTGTATTTTCATTTTTCTATCACCATGGAGTGTGAGATTTTATGTAATCAGTCTATGGATTAATTGGAATTTGTAGCTTGAATATTCATGTTAGATAAGTATTTTGGTTCTTAAATCTATTTCATTTTTTTGTTCTACACTCTTACCACTATTAAGTTTATACTTGTGCTGATTAGACTAGTATGAACGAAAGTTTTGATTTATTGGGTTTATCTGAGGATTAAACTTGCTATATGTACATGAATGTGATTGCTGTGTATGTGTAGTGAGTAGGAAAAAAATTGGTATGTCAGTAAGCGATTGCAGGGCATGATTTAGGTGAGGGCTTAATTAGATTGCATGTTGGTTAGATATTAATGAAGATTTTCTTAATTTTGATCCATGTGTAATCTAGTTCTTAGAGATCTTTCGAAATTTTAGTTTGATAACCTAATGGTAGAATTGAATCAGAAATTAATTAAAGGTAAAACTACGATAGCTATAATTCCAGTGAAGCCATAGACTGATTGCAATTAGTGTTCTGTGTTATTATTTTGTTTTTATTAGCATTAGTGTTTAAGTTTTAATTCTGTAATTTTATTCTGTAATTTTATTCTGTTACCAATCAACCCCCTGTATAATCAGTAGGTAATTAGTGTTAGAACAATTAACTAGGCAATTAAAAACAAGGCTCCATGAGTGAGAACGACCTAGGAAAACCAATATATTGCAAATTATCACAGAATCTAATTCTGGGTGGTTTGACAACTATAATGGCGTGAACCAAAATTTTGGCACCGTTGCCGAGGAGCCAATTTGCTTCTTTTTACTTAATTTGTTGTTTAATTTCATTTTTACTTGATTTCAAGTGATTTTGTATTCTTTAAAGAAAAAAAAAAGAAAGAAAGAGAGGAAAAACTAAAAGATGAAATTAATTGAGGAATAAACGAAACTTACCTGGGCATCCTACCATCGGGCTGAATGATATTTTTGAGGTAGTAAAGTTCCCAGCAAGAATTCCTAGCCTGCTCTATGTGATTGTTGTTCTTAGCTTCTATAGAGAAGAAAAGAGTATGCAATGCGGACTTGAAAGCTTGTCAAATCCGCCTGATCTTCAGATTAAAGCATTTGGAGTTTGACTTCACATGAATTGGCAGACCGCTTTCTGTTCAATTTAGCCACTTGGTCAGCAAAGTAGTCTTACCCACTCCTCCTAATCCAGTGTCACATCCCACCTAGGACACGTGACTGGCACGAGAGTAAGTTATTCTCACCTTGGAACCTAACTCATTTTAATGATTTTATATACCTAATATTTCAATATAGACAAATAAAAATAAATTCATCTAAGAAAAACCTTCTTTTGCTCATTCATAGATAAATAAATATAATTAATCTTATACATTAAACATATTTTATATATTCATTCACAACAAGTCAATTCGATAAAATATCTAGAACCAAATCTTTGATACAATCAAGTCATTTATATTCATTATTTTCTCAACTACAATAACCAAATTCCAGTTCCTAGGTTACCTACGAGACCATGGAGCAACTCCAAAGTAGCAACTTAGAAATTACAAGAATGAACAAGAAGCCATCCCTGGATTCAAGTGGAGTCTTGGACTAAAGATCTATAACTCCTTGCATCTACCCTTATTGCTCCATAAATATAATCTCTACCCTTATAGTTCTGTATAGATTTTCTCATGGGGTGTACCACAATGACTTTCCTTCCTTTCTCAAACACAAGCACAATCACAATCACGATTTCAATCCATAAACAATTATTCAACCATAACATATCTCAACAATCTAAAAATGATAATTTCAACAATCAAAACTTGTCACATTTCAACATAATCTTCATATCACAAGTCAAACACTCATTTATGATATATCTCAACCAACCATAAGTGAATAAGTTCAGTAATCAAATATACCACATCTCAACTCAATTCACAAATAAATCACAATCCTTGTCACAATCTCATCATCCATATTGCATCACAAAACCCATGAATATTCTTCATACAATTGCGTTAAGTTAATTCACAAAGGAACTACAACTTTACAATTTAAATTACAATTTTAGATTAACTTTGTGTGTGTGTATGTTTATACATATCTTTGCCAAGGTCAATGTTTTAAACAAGGAATTTACAAAAATAATATAGTGTGTGTGTATGTACATACGTCTCATAACTAGAGAATTATATACATTCATTGACTATAGGTATATATATATATATATATACATACATACATGTATTCTCTTAATTCTAAGACATAAGGCTTCATTTGTCTTCATGAATATATATATATATATATATACACAACACATATATCTCCATTTCACATTCCAAGGGACAATAGAGTAAATATATACATACACACTTCCTAGTACTTCTTTGTGTATCAATGTAAAATTACAAATATATACAAACATATATACACACATTGGAATCATCCTCTTCACTTCTCTACTTAGGAGGAATTATAGTTATGTGTACATTGCCACACAAGTTTAACTACTATTTATTTCCTATTATTCATGCAACACAATAGCAACGAGAATCCAAGTGAAATCTTACATACATTACTCATCATTTTCTATACATCTAAATACACCACATGTTCTCACTGTGATGCAAGGAATTTCTAAGTAAAAATATTTAGTTATAGGAAGCATCACCTACTTACCTCGGATCCGAGAAAGGCTCCCACACTCTAAACCAAAGGAAGGTACCAAAGAACTCGTAAGAGGTCTAGAAAATAAGCCAAGAAGGAAACAACACCATTTAACAACTTAAGTCACAAAGCACCTAATATTGTTCTATTTTTCTAGTAGTTTCGAAGCCCAAACTTTACAAAATTTCTGGTATTTATTTGTAGCTCCAAAATTCACGAAACTTGGTACAGACCTTTCTTTATATGTTAATATACTATGGTAAAAATTTCAGATTAAAACTCCCTTATTTGACCCTCCTCATTAGTGATCCTATGCCAAAACTGCCCAATTCTGCTATAAGTACTGTTCTATGCTTGACAGACCATCCTAACTATTTCCAAATGCAATAAAATTTTGCAGATCATTAGTTCCATGTCTTAGCTAAGTGCCATAAAAATTTCAGATCAAAATGAGGCCTTTAGCTACCAAAACTGAATCAATTTCCTAAACTGTCAAAACTTGCCCTGCATTGAACAAAGTGTTGTTCTCATGCCTATTTGACCAAGCAAACCAATTTCAATGAGCTTGAAACTTTTCAGATCAAATTACCACAATGTGACGAATCTCTCCACAAGGTTTCATGATTTTAGAAGCTGATTTGGTCATCCAAAAACACATAAAACTAGCAACATTCAAAACTGTCCTATTTTCTTTTCATGGCCCATTAGTGAATTAATTTCAGCAGTATTTTAGTCTCAGTTGACACCCAACAAGCAACACAACCATAAACCATATTTCCCAGTGCTTATCCTCATTTAGTTCAACTTATAATTATTCCAGCCACAATGTGAATGAATTTAAGAGAACAAACCCATGACAACGTATGCAGAATTGTTTGCATAATCTGTCCCTCTTTTCCCCTTTTCTTTCTTTCTTTTTGAATTATCTTTCTCTTATGTGTTCCCCTTTGAATTATGGCCTCAATTATCACACAACCAGCCCCCAAATCAGAGCTTAATATATCTAATCACTCCCTCTAAGCTTAGAAAATTTTTCTGCATAAAAGAATTCATTCATACACCCTTCGGCCACCATCAATCATTTTTACTCAACAAAGCTTTCTTGTTAGACGTTTCACAACCATAATCTTTTAACCATTAAGTTATTCAAGCATAAAGTCTTTCAATTCATCCTTAACTAACCAAATCTAGCATGAGACGTACCATTTCTGATAATGAATTAGATTACTCTCCTTGGTTTTTCTCCAAACTTCTGCAGAATTTTTTTTTTTTTACAAGAAGGCTTCTAATCCAACATCCTTTCGGCCAAGAGGAAAATAGACCACCAAGGCTCCTAATTTCTATTTCTAAATACTCAAAATTAATATGCAGCACTTCATTTACTGTTAAACCGAGAAGGACAGCAGAAATTCTTCATTGATCATGCTAAAACAGAGAAAACTAGTGATGCGGAATTTTCTGTTGTCTTCTTCAACCAGTACAGCAGAAAAGACCATTCTTAAACTCATCATTCTTGTCTTAACTCCTCTGTTTTTAAGGGTTAGGCTCCCTACCAAAACTCACCCAAACAACAACAAGCATACGCCGTCTCTATTCCGTTCTCTTCCCTCTACGTGTTCTTCTGGTTTTTCCATTAAGGTTTTAATCTTCTTGAATTGGAAGAAGAAAGAAATGAAAACAAAAACAGAGGAGAAGGGAGAGTGATATTACCTTCAACATTCAAAGGAGGAAGAAGAAGAAAGGGGAAGCCCCTTTTTTTCCTGATGAACCAGCTAGACCTCTCACTCTCTCCTTCCCTCTCGGTTTCTCTCTCTTTCTCCAAGCCGTTGACCCAATCTGCGTGAGAGTAATGTCCAGAATATTTTCAAGAGATTAAATGAAAGCTTAGGACATGTGGGGACACATGGCATCATCTTGCGAAAATTTCACAAGACAACATGAGCTTTCATTTGGATCATTAAGCTTTTGTAAAAATTTTAAATTTTATCCAAAATTTAAAATTATATTTTCACTACTTCTAATTTCATTTTTTCCTTTAAATCAATTCTCCTACCAAAGATAGGAAAATTTTCAAATATGTCCTCATATTACTATTTATTTCCTACTGTAAATTAATTCTCAATATATTCACACTTAAAGTTTTAATTCCCTAAAAATTTTCTATTAATTATATTTTTTTATTTTTATTTTTTAAAGATCCACTGCACCCTTTTTAAAATTTGGAATATTACATTAAGGAACTCCAATTATTCTTTTCTTTGTGTCTCTAATGACTTTAATGGTTTAATAATTAATAATTTTGATTTTACCCGTACCTATTCCCATTTGGCTTATTCTTTTGAACTTCAAAGGCCCACTCCATCTAATCACTAGTAATAGTCTTTTAGCCGTAAGGAAATTTGAGCCTAATTGCAAAATCCTATTCTTTTTTATTGAGCGCATTTCCTATCATGAATTTTTTACTTTAAAACTTGTCTTGAATCTCTACTGAGAATACTTTACATATATATATATATATATGCTTAGAAATGATTTAGGCATTTGTTTCTTTGTTTATCTCATAGCCAAATCACCATCTCATTTTGTTATTTCCATTGTATGCCACTTTGTGCCTTATCCATATTCTTTCTTGTATTTTTTCCATCATATTTTCTTTCTTAAAACAAAATTTTGCTTGCAATTTAGGAAATAAAGAGCATTTTGAATTCTTTGAAGAGATTGATATGCTGAAATTTCTGTGAATTTTGGGGTATTTTAAATTGTATTTCTTCTAATTCCTCCCAAGCAAAAAGAATAGAAAAGAAAGAAAAATTTTGAATGGCGTCATCAAAAGAAATGAAAAGAAAAACAAAATATAGATTAAAAAAATGAAATGATAAAAAAGAGGAGTAGATAGAACTTTAAAACCTAAAATTAATATTATTCGATCTCCTATAAATTTACTTGTAAATACTCTTCATTTTCTTAAGTTATCAGCATATTTTGTTTCTTTGTGCATCTTTCCTATTTCTTTAATTTTCTCGTTGTTTTCCCATTATTTTTTTCTACCTATGTCACAACCTTGTAAAATCCTTTTGATTCAAGCATGCATATGACTTTTAGTTTGAGATTTAGATCTTTGACAAACTTATGATAGTGATATTATGATAGGTTGAATATTGAGTGACTTACCATAAACACTTGAGATAATAGAGCGTATACACTTCTCTTGTGAAGAGATTGTTACTTAAATTCATTTATGTCAAAATAATTGTTATGATGCTTGCGTTTTAGAAATTTAAGATTAATTTTCTCTAAATTCTAAATATTTTTGAATTATTCCATTATTGCGTGTTTTCATAGATCTCTTTTGAATAAAACTTATTGGTGTTAGGATTTTATTTTGTTCACAAGTGCAAAAGGCTAAGTATGGAGGATTTGATAACATGCATTTTCCATTTATTTTAGTCTTTATTACCTCTTTAATTTTGCTTATTCTTTAATTTTATTATATTTTTGGATTTATTGAGTGTGAATTAATTATAGAATTAATATGTTTCAATTTCATAATTTTATCCCAATTAATTTAATTATTTATTTTTGTAGAAAATTAATTAGAAAAATTTATGATGATGTGGCGATGACTAAGCACTGACATGGCAAAATTCTACTAACTGACTTGTGGGACTCACATTTATAACACTTGAGAGAATAGAGCGTATACACTTCCCTTGTGAAAAGATTGTTACTTAAATTCATATTTTTCAAAATAATTGCCATGATGCTTGAGTTTAGAAATTTAAGATTAATTTTCTCTAAATTCTAAATATTTTTGAATTATTCCACTATTGCATATTTTCACAAATCTCTTTTGAATAAAACTTGTTGGTGTTCAGATTTAATTTTGCCTAGGAGTGCAAAAGGCTAAGTGTGGGGGATTTGATAACATGCATTTTTCATTCATTTTAGTCCCCATTTTAGCTCTTATTGCCTCTTTAATTTTGCTTATTCTCTAATTTTATTATATTTTTGGATTTATTGGGTGTAAATTAATTATAGAATTAATATGCTTCAATTTCATAATTTTATCCCAATTAATTCAATTATGTATTTTTGTAGAAAATTAAGATAATGTGGTGATGACTAAGCGTTGACATGGCAAAATTCTACTGACTGGACCTGTGGGGTCCACGTTATGCACTGTAGAACCAATTTGCATCAAAAAATTTGATCTCCTCCTTGTATGTGTAGAAAATGCAAGTCAAAAACATAGCAAGCCAAAGGTCAGAAAATACAGCAAAAGAAAGCTAGCAAAGTTGGCAAATGAAGACTAATTTGCAGCCAATTTTGAAGAATGCAAAAAACTAGCAACAACAAGTAGATTAGCAAAAACAGCAAGTGGAGACTCTTTCCATGTGCATAAATTAGCATTTAAGAATAGCGAAAGAAAGAAGCCAAAATACAAGTCATAAGTAGCTGGCAATCAAAGCAACAAATGTGGAAAATAGACAACACACAAATTGGACCAATAATTTAGCTTCATCCCTTCCTTCCTGCTGGTTTTAAAAAGGGCACTTCAGATCCATTTGAAGTGTATTAGAGATCACCTTCCACCGATTTCGTAGCTTAGTTTTTTTTTTTCTATATTTTGCTTTCTTTGTATTTTCGTTTTTCTATCACCATGGAGTGTTAGATACTATATAATTAGTCCATGGATGAACTTGAGTTTGTAGCTTGAATCTTCATGTTAGATAAGTATTCTAGTTCTTAAATCTATTTCATTTTTTTATTCTATACTTTTGCCTCTGTTCTTGTTGACTACTTGGCAAGCATATCAATCGTACAAGTAATATAGAGTGAGTAGAGTATCGTTTCCACGAGGATTGAGGTGCCAAGTACCCACAAAGCTAAAGTTAAATGTTATCTAGACGAATCATTAAACAGAAATATAAATCTAAAACTAACAAATTAAACTAAAACTACTAACTAAAACCTAAGACTAAGCTACTCCTAGTGACAAGACCCTAGGGTTGATGGGATAGACTTCACTTGACTTTTAATCCGAATAATTTATAGATAAATTAATCTTTAAGTTACTAAAGAATGATTCAATCCAATTACAAATCCTTTAAATGTTGGTTAAGTTCTCAAAATTGTTTGAACCCAATCCCTTGGAGAAACAAACCTACCTAACCCAAATGATTGTCTAATTCCTTAATCTAATCATTCAAGTAGGTGATTAAGTTTAAGAACTCATAAAAATCACATAAATAAGATTATCTATTCCTAGATTAATCTGATTTATGGTGGAAGTTACAACGGGCAAAGTTAATATCTAGTTATCCCTAGCATAGATAAAAATCTCAAACTCATAAAAGTGGTGATCAAGCATTTTTAGAGCCACTCAATTTGGTAAAATCCACTCCAACAAAATATGAAATGCAATTTAAAAGAATCATTCAACAACAAAACTTTGTAAGAAATCAACTTACATCAACCACCAAACCTTTCATTTCTCATAGGTTCCATTATCATTCTCTCACTCTTGCTTTCATCAATTGTACATGCTAGTCTAGGATATAAATGTTCTCAAAAGGATTTTCCCAAACCTCAACTAAGATAAAACCTAATTCTCCATAATCCCTTATGTGAAAATCAAGTTAAATTGAATAACAAGGCCTAGTTGACTATATGAGACTAATATCTATATTCCTATGACATTAGCAAATCAATCCCCTCTCCTTAAAGGTTCAAGAACTCATACAACTCATTCCTTAGGTCTAGATTGATAACATGCAATTTTTCATATATTTTAGCCTCTATTCTAGCCCTTTTTGCATCTTGATTTTTGCCAAAACTCTATTTTTATAATGTTTTGAATTATTTTGGGTGAAAGTTAATTATAGATTTATGTGCTTTAACTCCATAATTTTACTCCAAAATGGTTCATTTATGTGTTTTACAGAGTTTAGAGGCATCTGGGCTCGAACCGGACAAGAAACAAAGCAACAGAGAGTAAATCAGAAATGCTGAAAAAAATGGCCTGGCGCCTGGCGCCAGGAAGCCAATGCCCGGCGCCAGGAACAGTGAGTTAACAGGATGACGTGGAATTCAGAGGAAAAATTAGGTTAAGCTAGCTGGCGCCGCAGAGAGCCACTATAAATGAGATTTTTAGGTCAGAACAAAAGAGGCTTCGCTCTAGACTTCAGACCCGTAGCTGCTGCAGACAGAGGCGACTTCCAGAGCTTGGTTTGAGGGAAAGGAAGCCTTCCCACTTGGGAATGGCTCTCCTTCTCCCATTTTCTTTCCTTTTCTTGCATTTTCCTTCATAGTTTCTTAGATTTCTGCTGTATTTTCTGTTTTCTGTTATGTTCTTCTTCTCTTCCATGTAATTTCTGAGTTTAAAGATTGATGTAGCTTGGTTCTATGATGTTTTATTGCTGAACAATTTCGATTTTAATGCACTTTCGTTTAATGGAATGGATTTTACCGATTATTCTTCCTCTTGAATGTTTGATGAACCTTCAATGAGTTTGGGATTTTGATGTCTATGCTAGAGTTAGCTAGATATTGAGCTTGACCTTGTAATTTCCACCATAAATTAGATTATCTAGATATAGATAGTTTTATTTATGTGGCTTGAATAATTTTCTTGAGCTTCATAACTTAATTGAATGGTTGATCTAAGATTTTAGTCAATTATTTTGGTTAAGTTAGATTGTAATTTTAAAGTTTTTGGATTCAGTCATATTTTAGAAAATTGGCCAACATTGAATGGATTGTAATTTAATTGAATTGTTCTTCAATGATTCAAAGATTAATTTGTCTATGAATTAATCGGATTAGACCAACGAAATCAATCTCATTTTCTTGTGTAGTCGGTCATTTGATAAAATGGAAATTGTACTTTAATTCATTTGGACCAATGAGCATTTTCTTGGCCAAAGTTCTATTTTATTTGTTGTCCTATGAAGCTTGTTATTTATACATGCATGCGATTGCTATGTATTTGTAATGAGTAGGACAAGAGATAACATGTCATATGCGATTGCGGGGCATTGATGTGATTAGGACTTGATCGGATTATATTTGAGTTATAGATTAGTGAAGATCTTCCTAACTATAATTTTAATATAATTCAGTCTTAGAAAACTTTATGAGAATTTTAGATTGAAGATTACATAATAGAATTAGCCAAAAATATTCAAAGGAAAGGATGATGATGTACAATTCCATGGAATTTGTGACCAGTCCACATCTTTTCTCTGTTTTGTTTTCTATTTAGTTATTTAAATTTCAGTTATTTATATTTTGTTGTTTCAATCATCACCCCCCCTTTTTGTATAATTTCTACAATTTCCTTCATAAGTCTTAATAGCATTTCACTTGGCCTAATTGAATTTCATTTGATACCTCAATCTCTGTGGGACGATACTCTACTTATCACTTTATTACTTGTTGCGACCCAGTATACTTGCTGGAATATTTTATGTGCTATAAATAATACGCACCAAGTTTTTGGCGCCGTTGTCGGGGATTGATGGTTGTCAAATTGATTTTTCTTTTAAGCCAAAGTGATGTTATTTTAGACATTGTCTTTTCTTGTTTTAGTTTTTTCAATTTCAAGTGTTTTTAGCTCTTCAAGTGTCTTTATTAGTTTCATTTCTTCTTGTTACCTTGCTTATTTGATATATCTCTCATGTTATTTCTCTTTGTTGCGTGCGAGGTATTGGATCATTTTCCTTGACGAAGGAAATAATAAAAAAAAAAATCAAAGAGAAAGTAAGGAAAACAAAGAAGAAGCGACGCTAAGCATAGACACCAAATAAAGTCTGGCTAAAGACTTTAAACCAAGCGCTGTTGGGAGGCAACCCAAGTTTTCTAACCTTTTCTTTTTAATTTTGTTTGTTGATTTTATTTCATAATTTTTATTTTCTGTTTTTGTTGTTAATTGTTTGATTTTTATGTGATTTTTCTTTTAGTTTCTGTTTTTCTTTTGTTTTTCATTTTGTGCAAATTTGTAGAGGCTATTGTTGGTTGTTTTTAATATTTTTGTATGATTATTTTTCTTTTTTAGCCTAGATGTTTTTATTCTGAAAACTTTGCTGTAAAATACTCTCCCTGCTACTGAAACCGACGCCCAACGCTGGTTTTAAAAAAAAATTCTGAAGCTGTGCGTTTCAGCACTTCAGAACCGTGCTTCCCCTTCTTTCTTCATGCTTCGCCCAGCGTCCACCCCTCCTGTTCGCGCCTTCACTGTGGCTGCCCTAAATTTCGAACCCTAGCCCCAAATCTCCCCAAATTTCCTCTCAACTCTTCTGCAATTCCCTTTCCCCTACTGAATTCGGCCCTTCTCTGCTGTATTGACGAGATTTCAGCATCTCTCTGCGCTGGTTCTCTTCCCTTCGTCCATGGGTGCTGTTTTGCGTTTTTTGTGTGTTTCTGTGTGATTTTTGGGCATCTCTCCTCTGTTCAACTGATTGGTAAGTGATTTCTATCCTATTCTTGTGTTTTTCATTGATTTGAGTTGAAATTTTAAGGATTAGGTTGAAATATTCGAATTTTTGGATAGAGCATATATTTCTTGAATTACTGAGATTCTTTTTGATGCTGGTTTTGGGCTGAATCTATTGATTTACTGTGTTCTTAATTATTATTGGCTGTTATGGTGGAATGGGAATGATTAGAACACTTTGGAGGTAGATTGGCTTTAAAATTTTACATATGCACTCAAGGTGTTCGGTGAAATGCTCCAATGACAAATTTTATTGAGTTTGTGCATGTTGTTGATCAATTACTGCACTAATTCTTTAATTCACTGCTAAAAGTGTTGTTGAGGTGAAACTTTATTGAATTTGTTGTGAAATGGATGAAATTTGCAAAAAAAAAAAATTTGGATGATGCCACTTGATATTTGATCTAGTTCAAATTTAGTTGTACTTAGGTTTATGCATATTTTCATTTAATAATATTTCTGCACTTTTCATGCCTGATTATGCATAAACTTAAGTCAACCATGTTCTTGATTCATTGTGGCCATGCATTTTGGGAGAAAAATTTTGACTCTCACAAGGTGTTTGACAAATGCCTATGTGAAACTTTAATTGGGAATTTTTGGAAATACAAATGCACATATGTCTTCATTCTTAGCAAGCGTTTTGGTTTTTCTCTCTAACCATTCTTCAATGTTTCAAAGGCATTACTTGTGCTCTAAGTGTTTAGGGAGCTTTGTGAATTCATTGCATTTCTCTTTGTAAATTGCCGTAAATTGTGAGTTCACTTAGTTAGGGAACAATTGTATATACTTGGCTCTTGGGTTTGAAATCAGATTTTTATTTTTATTCAGTTGGAGAGATATTTTACATTTGCTTAGTTGTTTGTTTTCTTTTTTATTTTATTTTTTTATTATAGTTTAATTAAGTTTTTATTATTCTCTTTTTAGTCTTTTTTGTTATTTATTTATTTATTTATGTGTTTTCTTTTCTTAGGTTTATTTATTTTAAGTTTCTTAGTTTAGTTATTTTCTTTTCTTTTCTTTTTCCTCTTTGATTGAGCTTTTAAATTTGAAATGTGGGAATATGATTTATGTTTAACATAATGCTTTTGTGCATAATTTTGTAGGAATCATGCCTCGCAAACCATCTAAGAGATCAAGAGCCAGTACTGAGGCTGGCCCATCCTCATCTTCTCCGTTGAATCCAAAGTTCAAAACACCAGAACATGAAGATAGATATCGTGATTATTTTTCTGGTAGAGCGGTTATCAAAGAGAAAGGATTTCGTTTGGCTCGTGGAGAAAACGTAGTAATTGAAGATTACATACGAGCCTACGGATGGGATACTTTATGCAAACCGAACCGAACACACTACCCAACATTGGTAAGAGAGTTTTATGCTAACGCCTGGGATAGTTCCGGTGCTGAGCCGACTCATTATACCTCGCGATTCCCAGTGCCTCCTAGAGATTTAGTGCCCAACTTCCCTCCAAATGTTGCATGGCCCAGGGGACACCCACCTTTCCCAGTTCAACCCTCTCCTCATAACTCTCATGTTGACATCTCGGATGATGAGGATGATGAATACGACGATGCTTAGTCTTGAGGGAGTTTTCTTTCCTTTTCTTTTAGTTGTTTTGTTTTATTTTATTTTAGTTTGTTTTAGCATTTAGATTTGTTTTTGTTTAATTGTTTTAGTTAGTATTTTTTTTAGCTTGGTAAAAAAAAAAAACAAAAACTGATCAAGGCTTTTTATTTTCCTTTTACTATCTTTTGTTTGTCCTCTTTTTGCCTGTCAGAATTATTTTTCTAATAATTGTTTGCATTGAGGACAATGCTGAAATTAAGTGGGGGGGGGGGGAAGAATACAATGTCTTGGTTGTTAGTTTAGTTCTTGTTTTTAATTTTTTTCTTTTTCTTTTCATGTTGTGTTTTTCTTTGTTCTTTTTCTTGTTTTAGCCTCTCTCTTTCTGCACAACTTTTTGTGTTTTTGATCTTCTTCTTCTGTTAATTTTTAGTGTTTCTTTTGTTTTTGGGGAAAGAAATTAATTTGAGAAAACATAAGCTTTGATTTAAAAAAAAAAATTTTCTGCATGTTTTCTCTGTTTTGGCAAAACTTTGAGCCATCTTGCATGAATATTCTGTACTGTTTGGCTATGGTTTTTGCCACTTTCTTTACATGTTTTTAAACCTTTATATGTCTTCTAGTTGTAGAATTTTATTTGGAGTGATTCGCATCCATTTTGGGGTCGTTCTATGTCGGTAAAGCTGTGTCGCTAGAAATTCTGCACTGCAGAATTTTGCTACTCTGTTTTGTCCGAATTTGATGCTCACTTTTTAAATTTTTGTTGGAGTTTTGGTGTGGAATTATGCATGATGAAATAGCTAAAGTGTAGATTGACTTAGCATGAAGAGAATTTAGTCTTATTTCTCTAAGGAATTCAAGTTAAATGGCAATGATGTTGACTTTAATGAATTTGTAGTAATAGTCTTTTAGCTGTGAGTATTTGAGCCTAAGTGAAAAATGCTATTCTTCTTGTTGTGTGTTCTCTGTCATGGATTGTCACTCTAGAACTTGTCTTGAATCTTTGATTGAGGCTACATATCTTGTACAAACTTGGAAATGATTTAGGCATTTATTTCTTGTAACCATTGTTTAACCAAATAGCCTTGCATACGTTGTTCCCATTGTATGTCATTTTGTGCCTTAACCATTTTCTTTCTTGCGTTTTTCCACCACTTTTTCTTCGTACAAAAATATTTTTTTTTTCTCTTCCAACTTAAGATGTGAGGAGTATTTTTAAATTCTTTTAAGGGATCGATGTGCTGAAAAATCTTGTGAATTTTGGGGTGTTTTGAACTATATTTCTTCTACTTCCTCTCAAGCAAAAGAAAAAGATTGGCCAATCAAGAAGAAAAAGAAAGAAAAATTTTGACTGACGTCATCAAAAAGAAAAAAAAAAGGAAGAAAGAATAAAAAAAATTGAAAAAAAAAGAAAATGATGAAAAAGAGGAGCAGGTAAAACATTGAGACCCAAAATTTATTTATACTCAATCTCTTATATTTCACTTGTAAATACTCTTCATTTTCTTGAGTTGTTGCCATATTTTGTTTCATTGTTCAATCTTTCCCTTTCGTTTCCCACTATTTTTCCTACCTACGTTACAACCTTGTAAAGTCCTTTTGATTCAAGTATGTATTGGATTCAATTAGTGGAGATTTAGATTCTTGATAAGCTTATGGTAGTAAATTTGTGATAGGATGATTTTGAGTGATTACATCTTAAACACTTGAGAGAGTAGAGGATAAACACCTTACCTTGTGAGGAGATTGTTACTTGAATTCATTCTTATCAAAATAATTGCCATGGAGCTTGAACTTTTTAGAAATTTAAGATTTATTTCTCCTAATGTAAATCTTTCTAAATTTTAATTATTTCATTGTTGTATATTTTCTACACCTTTTCTTGCTGTGCTTATTGGGATTCTCTGTTGCTTTTAATTGATTTTGCCCAGGAGTGCAAAAGGCTAAGTGTGGGGGATTTGATAACATGCAATTTTCCATATATTTTAGCCTCTATTCTAGCCCTTTTTGCATCTTGATTTTTGCCAAAACTATTTTTATAATGTTTTGAATTATTTTGGGTGAAAGTTAATTATAGATTTATGTGCTTTAACTCCATAATTTTACTCCAAAATGGTTCATTTATGTGTTTTACAGAGTTTAGAGGCATCTGGGCTCGAACCGGATAAGAAACAAAGCAACAGAGAGTAAATCAGAAATGCTGAAAAAATGGCCTGGCGCCCTGCGCCAGGAAGCCAATGCTCGGCGCCAGGAACAGTGAGCTAGCAGGATGACGTGGAATTCAGAGGAAAAATTAGGTTAAGCCAGCGCCCGGCGCTGGCGCCGCAGAGAGCCACTATAAATGGGATTTTTAGGTCAGAACAAAAGAGGTTTCGCTCCAAACTTCAGACCCGCGGCTGCTGCAGACAGAGGCGACTTCCAGAGCTTGGTTTGAGAGAAAGGAAGCCTTCCCACTTGGGAATGGCTCTCCTTCTCCCATTTTCTTTCCTTTTCTTACATTTTTCTTCATAGTTTCTTAGATTTCTGCTGTATTTTCTGTTTTCTATTATGTTCTTCTTCTCTTCCATGTAATTTCTGAGTTTAAAGATTGATGTAGCTTGGTTCTATGATATTTTATTGTTGAACAATTTCGATTTTAATGCACTTTCGTTTAATGGAATGGATTTTACCGATTATTCTTCCTCTTGAATGTTTGATGAACCTTCAATGAGTTTGGGATTTTGATGTCTATGCTAGAGTTAGCTAGATATTGAGCTTGACCTTGTAATTTCCACCATAAATTAGATTATCTAGATATAGATAGTTTTATTTATGTGGCTTGAATAATTTTCTTGAGCTTCATAACTTAATTGAATGGTTGATCTAAGATTTTAGTCAATTATTTTGGTTAAGTTAGATTGTAATTTCAAAGTTTTTGGATTCAGTCATATTTTAGAAAATTGGCCAACATTGAATGGATTGTAATTTAATTGAATTGTTCTTCAATAATTTAAAGATTAATTTGTCTATGAATTAATCGGATTAGACCAACGAAATCAATCTCATTTTCTTATGTAGTCGGTCATTTGATGAAATGGAAATTGTACTTTAATTCATTTGGACCAATGAGTATTTTCTTGGCCAAAGTTCTATTTTATTTATTGTCTTATGAAGCTTGTTATTTATACATGCATGCGATTGCTATGTATTTGTAATGAGTAGGACAAGAGATAACATGTCATATGCGATTGCGGGGCATTGATGTGATTAGGACTTGATCGGATTATATTTGAGTTATAGATTAGTGAAGATCTTCCTAACTATAATTTTAATATAATTCAGTCTTAGAAAACTTTATGAGAATTTTAGATTGAAGATTACATAATAGAATTAGCCAAAAATATTCAAAGGAAATGATGATGATGTACAATTCCATGGAATTTGTGACCAGTCCACATCTTTTCTCTGTTTTGTTTTCTATTTAGTTATTTAAATTTCAGTTATTTATATTTTGTTGTTTCAATCATCACCCCCCCTTTTTGTGTAATTTCTACAATTTCCTTCATAAGTCTTAATAGCATTTCACTTGGCCTAATTGAATTTCATTTGATACCTCAATCTCTGTGGGACGATACTCTACTTATCACTTTATTACTTGTTGCGACCCATTATACTTGCTGGAATATTTTATGTGCTATAAATTATACGCACTATAGATTCTACCTCTCTTTCCCAAGTTTAGCAAAAACACCAAATCATCCCAATAATTGACCAAATTAAATGAAAGCATTAAGATTAGAATAAATAAACATGTATTAACCAATTAACAATTACAAGAGTTTGAGAAATTACACAAATTCTAATCTAAAATCGAATTTACAACAACTCTAGAGTTACAACTACCTACAACTAACATACAGGACAAATTACAATATTAAACTAGAAGAAAATGAAGAAAAAAGAGAAGAGATAGGGGAAGGAAGACCAATCCCAAGAGGGAAGGCCTTCTTCCCCTCTAACTAGCTCTAGAAGTTACTTTTTTTTTAGTGCCTTCAAGCTCCAAAATCTTCCAATCCAAAGTTAAGTCAAAAAGCCCTAGTTTTTAAACTGTTAGTTTCGTGACTTGGCGCCTAGGCGCCAAGTCCAACAACCAGTTCACGGGTTAGGTGCTCGAGCGCCATGTCTGGCGCCAAGGTGCCAATTGGGCAGAGGCTTCTTCATGTTTAAATTCTTAGAGCCTGGGCGCCAAGCTACTGGAAGCTTCATTTGTCTTCATATGTCTCTTGTTTTCTCCCAAAAATGCACCTACAAAAGACAACAACTAAAATCAATTAAAAAGACAAGAAAAAGGGAAATAAAACAAGAAAACTACAAAGCATAAAGAAACTAAATGAAAACCAAGATAAAAACGCAAAATGATAGGAAAATAAGGCTGAGAGAAGAAGAAAACCCCACTTATAATAGCATTATTTGATGACTTTTTAAGACTTATCAGTTTTTAAGTTTATACTTGTGCTGATTAGACTAGTATGAACAAAAGTTCTGATTTATTAGTTTAATCTGAGGATTAAACTTGCTGTATATACATGAATGCGATTGTTGTGTATGTGTAGTGAGTAAGACAGAAATTGGCATGTCAGTAAGCGATTGCAAGGCATGATTTAGGTGATAATTTAATCAGATTGCATGTTAGATAGATATTAATGAAGATTTTTTAAATTCTGATTTATATGTAATCTAGTTCTTGGAGATCTCTAGAAAATTTTAGTTTGATAACCTAATGGTAGAATTGAATTAGAAATTAATTAAAGGTAAGATTGTAATAGCTATAATTTCAACGAAGCCATAGATTGATTGCAATTAATGTTCTGTGTTATTATTATGTTTTTATTAGCATTAGTGTTTAAGTTTTAATTTTGTAATTTTATTCTATTACCAATCAACCCTCTATGTAATCAATATGTAATTAGTGTTAGAATAATTAATTAGGTAATTAGAAGCAAGGCTCCATGAATGAGAATGACCTAAGGAAACAATTATATTGCAAATTGCTACAGAATTTAATTCTAAGTGGTTTGGTAACCATAGTGGCGTGTACTAAGCTGCCTCATATTAATTCATTTGTTTTTATAAATATTATTAAAATTAATAAATTACTAGTGATATACCTATAAGCTAAACATTTTAAACATCCAACATCATTTTAGCATTTGGCTTGTAGACTTATACTTTTCAGTTAAATGCAACGTTTCAATAATGGGGACCAATAACCAAGCGACACGTGGTGCGTCTCATCCACGTTAGTTACCTATGATCCAGTTACCTATTCGCTTAACCGGGTTCCTTTTCATTCTCTTCAACAGCTCCGTCTCCACAGCTCTTTATCTCCATATACCTGTAATCCATGTTTTCAATGTCGTTTTCCTACATCGCTACTGTCTGATAGCCATTGCCTCGTCGTTTGGCCACTACTTTGCCATATGATAGCCACTGCCTCACCATTTCCCTGGTGAATTTGGCGTTGATTTTAAGCGAAGGTAATGCTCAACCTCACCATTTATCTTTACTTATACTATGCTTAATTAGTTTCTTTTATGTCTCTATTGTGGGCTGGAGTATGAAGGGAAAGGCTTTAACTCTCAATTTATTCCGAGATTTCAAACCTTTTCACTTCTGGTTTCTCTGCCTGAGTTAAATTTTTGCTTGAGGTCAATTATGCTAAATAGGGAAAGGCTTGTTGTTAAATTGTTAATGTGTTGAGCAGTATACTGTCAGGGGGCTTTGAGAGAAGATTGTCACAAGGTTTCTTTGTTGGGATGGAAAGGACTAAGTTTTTCATTTTGTCACACCCCCTGACAAGGATATGACCGGCACAATAGAAGAGACTCACCCTTTTCACCTTAAGCCATGACTAATACTTTTCACATACACAGAAACACATGCACACAAATATAGAAATAAATAGTAATCTGACAACCGTTCATAAACTCCATTGATTTACAATAAATATATGAGTATCTATTTGTCCATATTCTAGCTGCCACTGTCATCCAGAATATAACAAATAGATATGTACAAAAGAATGCACATAATCACAAGGTTTGGCATTTCAACAAAACTCATTCCCCCTAAATCTTCACCTACCCAATTGCAGAGCACACTTAAAGTAATACAAAATAATTGGTGAGGAGGTACAAAATGCACAATACCCAAAAACAAGTGGGGCGATGACTTGGATCACGGCTCTACAAGGACGTCTTCTTCAATAACCTCGGGATCTAAAATGTTGGAAGGGTGTGAGTACACACTCAGTGAGGGTAGTATTTATTAAACAATAAAAATAGAAAATAACACACAAGAGAAATCACAAAATAATCACATTCATGCCCAATCGATCTAAGGAAACTCATGACTGTAAAAGCATGAATTATCTCCTTATGCCTTACTTCAAATGCTTACGGCATCATGAGATGATAATTCTATGAGATAGAATTATTATAGCTTTAAAGTTATTCTTTTTAGCTAGTTCTTGAGTTATTTTGCTTGAATAATTGTTTATTCAATCTTGTTTCTAGCATTTTAAAGTATTGGTTGAGTGTTTAGATTTTTCTCTTGTTTTGGCTTGCTTTTCGTGGTTTTTTAAAGTATTAATTGAGTGTTTAGATTTTTCTCTTGTTTTGGCTTACTTTTCATGGTTTTTAATTCTTCTTTTGTTGATTTTGTATGTTAGGAATTTTTAGAGGTTGAAGGTTGAAATTAAAGTCTTGAATTGAAGTATTTTATCAAGTCTTCAGGCCTCCCAGATGCTCGAATCCCTGTTGATAGAAGAGGAGTGCTCTACCCAGCAACCCAGTGCTGGCAGAATTGGTTTTTGGTTCAAGAGTCCAGCGCATTAGACACACGTTTTGCATTGTTTGCTACAGTATTTATGCATTCTTTCACATTCTAACCTAATTATCTTTGAATCTCTTGGCAGCCAACATAGAGGAGTGAAGTCTGGAGCTAGTCTAGGGGATAAGGATGCCTTCCCACTTGGGATTAGCCATTCTTCTTCCACTTTTCTCTTTATTTCCACCATGAACTCTCTGTTTTATGCAGTAATTTCTATTTTTGCTAGTTTAAGTAGTTAGTCTTCATTTCTAGGATTGTTATTTGAGTTTGGATTAGATTTCACATAATTTCTTGAACTCTTATAATCGCTGTTTAGTTAATACATGTTTATTCATTCTAATCTTAATGCTTTCCTTTAATTTGGCCAATTATTGGGATGATATGATGTTTTTTGCTGAACTTGGAAAATGGAAGTAAAAACTAGGTCAATGGATGAGTAATATGAGTTCTTAAACCTTAAAAATTAGGGGATTGATTTGTTAATGTTATAATAATATAAACATTAGCATTATATAATCAAATTAAGGCTTGTTCATTAAATTAACTTGAAAAATGAAAGGTTTGAAAATTGATGTAAATTGACTTTTATGAAGTTTTGTTGTTGAATGCTTCATTTCAATGCATTTCATATTTGTTAGAGTAGACCTTACTAATTTTAATGCCTTTTGAATGATTAGCTACCATTTAATGAGATTTGGATTTTGTATCTATGCTAGGAATAGCTTGATATGAAGTTGATCTTGTAACTTCTATCATAAATCGGATTAATCTAGGGATAGATAATCTTATTTATGTGGATTTTAATGTATTCCTAATCTTAATCACCTACTTGAATGATTGGACTAAGGAATTAGACAATCATTTGAGTTTAATAGGCTTGTTTCTCTAAGGGATTGAGTTCAAACAATTTTGAGAACATAACTAACATCAAAAGGACTTGTAATTGGAATGATTCATGCTTTAATAAGTCAAAGATTAATTTGTCAATGAATTAGTCAGATTAAAAGTCAAGTGAAGTCAATCCCAGCAATCCTAGGATTTTGTTAATAAAATTAATTTAATTTGTCTAGTTTTTAGAATTACACTTTTGTTAAGGTTACTTTTAAAGCTTCTTCAATTTAAAGGATCGTCTAGATAGTGTTTTACTTTAGTTTCGCGGGTACTTGGCACCTCAATTACTAGATAGTATTCACTCTTATTACTTGAACAATTGGTGCACTTGCCGAATCGCCAATATGAGACCAAGGACAATGAAGCCAACAATGATTCATGCGACATTAGCATTTACTAACATATAGTATCCTTTTTGTTCACAACAATGTCTCACAAAGCAAGCTAATAAATGTGCATATTCATGTATGTTATTCTACCATCTCCACTATCAAATGCTTACACATAATAATCAGAATGTTTCGACAAGAATAAAATACATGGTAGAAAAATTATCTTCCAATCCTACATTTATGTCATGAATGCAAATGGAATTAAATAAAGAGTTAAAAGTTACCTTCACCTTAGCAAAATTTTTCCTTCTAATTCCCTTTAAAGGAGGAGATATGTAGGCCTTAAGAGAGTGGAAAGAGGCCACAAAACTTACCATAACTTATTGACCAAGAGACAAGAAGAAAAGGGGTTAAAAATTACACTATAGAGGCAAGACCAGGTGGTGGTATGGGCGCCCAAGGTGCCATTAGCAGAGGCAACATGGTCAGGGTGCCTCGGGTCCCAACTAGCCAACTCTCAAGTTAGGTAGTGCCTTGGGCGCCCAGGCGTGCCAACTAACTAACCCCACCCATGGCTGCCCGGCCAGGGCGCTTCTCGGCCAAAACCCCCAAAACCTAAAAATTCCCTTTTTAAGATCTTCAAGCTCCAAGGCCTCTTCATGGGATGGAAATAGGATTATTGAGGGACATAAATCCAATACCAAAAATCTCCAAACAATTTAAACCATTAACACACTTCACTTACTAAAACACTTTTCCCTTTCAAGAAAGGCTCTAACTTCACCAACCTTGGGTTTCAATCCAACCATTTATGTCTCACCAAAATAAAATAAGGAAAATGTGTCTCCAAGGTTAAAGAAGCTCAACATATCACCCAATTTCATCCATAAAAGCTTTCCCACAACAGTACCCAAAGCCCCTCTTCTAAGGTTCCAATGTATAAAAGAGAAAAGAGATTGAAAGCATACCTTAACTTGTAATGCTTCTAAAAGAATCCAAAAAGAAGACGGAAAAAGGATGTGCTCAACAAAATAATTATGTGTATATGTGTGATTGATAGAGAAGAAAGCCAAGAGACTTCTTTGAGAGAGAGAGAGAGGGGGGAGAAGAGTGATGGCAAAAACTGGGATAATGCCCACCTTGTCCTTTCTTGCAAGAATCTACAAAAATATATTAAATAAAGGAGATTTCACAGTTAAGCATTAACACATCAATTTCTTAAGCTTACTTCATTTAATAAAAATACCATAATACATACCACAGTATTATGCCATTAAAAACACTACACACGTTACATAATTTAAAGCCAGTCATGCACTTGAATATAGTACCAACATAGATAATTAATTGCAAATCATAATTAAGAAAGGCTAAGAAAATTAAAATCAACAGACATGGCATCCACCTACAATACGATTGAAACCTGAGGTATTACAGTTTTCCCCTTCAAAAAATTTAATCCTCCGAATTTCCAACAGCAGTCTCTATGAGGTAAACAAGTGAGGGAACTTCGACCTCACAAGCTCTTCTGTTTCCTAGTGGCTTCCTCCTGAGAGTTATTTTTCCATAGAACCTTAACCATCAATATCTTTTTTGGTCGAAGTCGTTTTACTTGGTGATCTAGCACAGCTACCGGTACTTCTTCATAGGAAAGGGAACCATCAATATGTAGTTCTTGAGGCTGTAGCATGTGAGAAGGTCGTGGAGGTACTTTTGTAACGTGGATATGTGAAAAATTAGGCGTACTCTGTCGAGTTCTGTAGGTAAGCTAATCGGTAAGCTACCTTGCCTACTCTTTCCAAAACCTCATTAGGCCTAATGAATCTAGGATTTAATTTCCCCTTTTGGTCTAACCTCATCATTCCCTTCATGGGAAATACCTTCAGAAAAACCATATCCTTCACACTAAATTCTAGCCCTACTGCCTGTGATCGACATATGCCTTTTGTTTATACTTGGCTCTACTAAAAGCCTTTCCTTAATGAGCTTCACCTTTTCTAAGACATCCTAAACTAAATCTAGTCCAAGAATCTTTTCCTCCCTAATTTCAAACCACCCTACTGGGGATCTACAATATCTCCCATGAAGGACTTAAAAGGGAGCCGTTTTAATATTATCTTGGTAGCTTTTATTGTAGGCAAACTCCACTAGTAGTAGGTGTTCCTTCCAACTACCACTAAAGTCCAAAACACACATCTGAAGCATGTCTTCCAACATTTAGATGGTCCTTTTCGACTACCATCCATTTGACTTGGAAAGCAATGCTTAAGTCTACTTTCGTTCCTAGAGCTTCTAGGAATGCTCTCCAAAAGTGAGAGGTAAACTGTGGTCCACGATCAGAGATAATGGATAATGGGATTCCATGAAGCTTGACAATTACGCAAAGGTACAGTTTTGCATAGGTAGCAACATTATAGGTGGTTTTAACTAGCAAGAAATACACGGCCTTAGTCAAACGAACTACAATGACCCATATCAAATCATAACCCGAAAGTGTGCGTGGTAACCCTATAACAAAATCTATAGTGATGCGTTCCCATTTCCACTCTGATATGACTATCTTTTGAAAAAATCTAGTAGGTCTTTCATGGTCCACCTTAACTTGTTGACAAGTTAGGCACTAGGATATATACTCTGCTATCTCCTTCTTCATGCCATCCCACTAAAAGTTTTGCTTTACATCATGGTATATTTTGGTTGCCCTGGGATAGACGGTGTAAGTAGTCTTATATGACTCGTCAAGGAGTTCCTTATGTACGGTCCTGTCATGAGGAACAAGCAATCAATTTTCAAGCCAAAAGGTTCCCTCAGAATCTACACAGAAACTGACGTGCTTACCATTTTTTACCACTTTGGTTTTAATTTTAACCAACTCAGGATCTTCTTCTTAAGTTTTCTTGATTTTTTCCATAAGAGGTGATCGAGTTAGAATGTATGCTAGGGGAGAACTAGACTTTGACAGTTCAAAGCGTATACTGATCTTCTATAATTTATGCAACTCCTCAATCAAATGTCTTTGATATATGACTATATTAGCCAAACTTCCTATGGACTTCTTACTCAAAGCATCTGCTACCATATTTGCCTTACTGAGATACAAAATAATGTAATCATAACCCTTCAGCACTTAAGCCACCACCTTCTAGGGTGATGCAGAAGATGCCCTAGGAGCGAGGGTTACCTCAAACTGATGAGCCAAAGGATGAAAAGAATCTTGTGTTGATCCTCCTTTTGTTCGGGGACATATATTCTTGACATGGCCGACTTGACCACAATTATGGCACATATAGCTGTCACCTTACAGAAGCTGGAATAGCCCCTAACTATATAAGGTGTTATGTTAGAAAGATGCTCTAAAGGTAATAGCCTGTAGCATCATACGTACAAACTTAGTTATTAATTCAAAGAGGTTTTCTTCGTTATTTATATTCATATTCTTAAACTCAAGATTAGATCGTAATATAAGTAATGAAGTCCATGACACAAAACATAGCATGAATGAAATAATGATGGCAATCATAATGTGAGATTCCTATCATGTGTGATTATGTATGTATCTAAACTATCATTAGTCGTAGGATCATCTAAGATAGGATATCAGTGATCCGAATAGACTAACACAAGTTATGTTTCATAATTTGATTAAGTAGCTGTCCTCATAAGCTATAAGTATGAGATATTTTCAGTAAACATATGAATGCTTGTTAAGGGTAACAAGTACATTGGATGACCTGCATGAAACATCACATGGATACCTATTCAAATGTCAGTGATAGGTCTCAAAGCAGTTAACAGTGCAAGTATCCTTGGACATGAGAAACTCAAGTTATCTTAGATACATATCATGTGTTTTGATTCCATTCCTTGTTACCTACCATGGGTCGCTCTTAGGGTGGTGATTGAGCACAGCGTGAAGTATTTGAAGATATTTTAGTAGTCAACAGAGGATTCACTACTCATAATACAAGGAAATATACCCATGGCTATTTGTCAGGATAATCGAGATGAAATCTTTGGCCAAAGCAGACTTGTCATAAAGATGGTCTTCAATGACATAGTTTAAAGTGATTGCTCCCGCCGGACAAGGAATTGACTACTTAGGGTGGACTTGACGTAATCAAGTATAATGGGAGTTGACACATAGGCCATACTCTGAACTAAGTAGGTATAAGACGGTGAAAGGACATATTGCATAGACACGCTTTAGCTGCAGAAAAATTTAGAGTCAAACAACTGACTTTCTGGTCAATTGGGGGTCACAATGTGTTGCTAGATACCGCCTGTAATCTATTTACAATCAAGTGTTGATTGTGAATGGCCAACATAGCCGGAAACCTAATAGGTCATATGCATAAAAATTCACTAGGGATCTAAAATGAGCTTGAGGATTTGATCCTAAATTTGAAAATTAATTAAAAGGAAGTAAGAGAATAAAAAGGATAGGAATATGTTTCTATTCCTACCCACACAAGGAAATGCCCAAATGAGAACCTCTTGGTTGCCTCTTTTTTTTTTTTTAAAGAGATTGGGCTTCTTAAGGTGCCACCTTAAGAAGCCCAATAAGAAAATGATGCACACTAAGGGAATTAGAGCTTTAGGGTTTGAAGTAGCATCTATTACTTTAAGAGTGATAGTGAAAGCCATATATCATACACTCTCTGCTAAGTTGTTAAGAGTCTTGTTTAGGAAACACTCATGTTTTCTTCTCCTTCATCTAAGAGGGTTTTCTCTATAGTTTCTTCGTGGTTGTTAGCACAAGAACAAGAAGGAACCCCATTACTTGAAGAAGTTTTTCCTTAGCGTATTTTGCATGGATTACTATTAGAGTTATCCCATTTTAGATACTTGCTTTGGCTTAGAGAGGTTGCTGCACTATAAAAGGTATTTCTGTTTGTCTTGATTACTTGGTTAATGTAATGGTAATATAGGTTGATCCTTTGGTGAATGGGTTTTAGAGAAAAGTTTTAAATTTTGCTGCCTTCTATGATCTCTAAAATCCAACATGTAACTTATAGATTGCATCGAGACCATTGGTACCACAGATGCAGAAGTGTTATAGATGGAGGACTTAGATCCCACCGTTACCCTAAAGCCAGAAGACTTTCCCTCTTTGTAATACCCTTAAGATTTATTCAAAAATTTAATTAAATGGTAGGATTTTTTTTAATTAGTGAAAAGAGAGGATATAAGATGATGAAAATGTTTAGGGTGAAATATTAAATTTCAAGAATTTTTTTTAAGTCCATGAAGACCTAAGTGAAAATTATTTCAAGGGGGAATAACTTTTCATAATTTACTTTAAGGTATGAACAAGTGGCATTGAGAGAGTGTATGGTTAATTTTTCACCATTAAATTTATAGCTTCTAAGAGAAGCCATAGCACACCATTTCTGATCCCTAATTTTTTGGATGTACACAGGAAAGGGAGTTTGAAGGAGAGATTATGTGCGAGAAAGAGAGACCGAAGAGGAGATAGAGAAATTAGCATTGGTCATCCCTCGGCTACTGGTCACATCCCTACCTTTTCTTTCTTTCCCATTCTTCATTCAATCATGTGTATCTGAAGCGAGCAAGAGGGAGAGAATTAAATTGAGTGAGAAAAAGAGGGAGGCTTTGCCTCGCCAATAGTTGATTCCCCTCTCTTCCACCTTCTACCTCTTCATCGACCAAGTCTATGTAAGAACAGAGCCAAGAAAGCGATAGTAGTGAGAAAGAGACCATCCCATCGACAATTAATCTTTCTTCCTCCCTATCCTTTATTCTATTCTCTCCCCTGCTACATGATGTAAGAATAGATGAGATGATTGTGGTTGACGATTGCAGCTTATAGATTCAAGCAAGAAATTGATAGGGTTATGATGAGGCTTTTGGCATCTCTCTTTGAGTATAAAGTGTAGAAATCTAGCTCGAACTCCAGGTGATGGAGCTTCTACCTTACTTTGTTTGTTTTCCATTCTTGGCTTTAATATAAATATGTTCTGCATACAAATTCAAGTGATGAGATAAGTATGACTACTATGAATATATTGTGTTTGGATGTTCAAAGGAAGTAAATATGTACACATATGAAAGTGTTATATTCTTGTTATGCAGGAATGTATGAGATTATGACTACAAGTGATGATGAAAGGCTTTAGTCAAGGGATAATGTTGTGTGATATATGTATATATATATATATATATATGCAACTCCATTGGATTAACTCTTATGCTTTGTAGAAGTATCCATATACTTACATATGTGTATACTTATATATATATATACTATATATATATATATCTATATCTATACCAAGTTACAAAGGTAATTTATATATATATATATATATATATAGGTATATACTTACTGATTATATAATGAATATTGTGCATAAAAACGTGAATTTACACATATGCATGCCATCTCATGGGTTAAACTTAAGGGGATACACACACACACACACACATACACACACACACACACATATATATATATAAATAAGTATTTTGATAACTCAAGAATTTCATATGAATAGCAATGTATGTACACATACACATACACATACTACTATGTCACAAGTAGGTTATCTAGAAATGTAGGTGTAGGTATATGTATAAATATATATATATATATATATATATATATATGCATATACACATACATACTTTCTCTCACCCTTATAAATTAAAAGAGAATGATATACTTTATATATTTGCATGAAGACTCATTTGTGGTAATAAGTAGTAGGCATACATTTGGCAATGGAATTGATGATGACCATACGTGCTAATGAACTTGTGATCAATGATACTTACACAGTGAATCTTAGGGGTTATAAATTGCCATTGTGGAATATTAATCGATATTGATTGTGAATACAATTGATATAATTGAAGGATACATGATACGGCCATGTGATTAAGTTCATAAGTGTTGATGTTGTGAATTGTTATTATGTTTGCTATATTATGTATATGTATGTGTTTAATCAATTTTGCACATGATTGTGATGCCTAAGCTTTCATGATGAAATTGATTCATTTTTCGCAATCCCATGGCCATGGTGAAGAACTTGGCAGGCCTTTGGTCCACAATGCCATTGTTAGCGATGAGTTATGAATATGGTTTAATGTAAAGAATCTCATTTGAATATTTGTGATGAGTTATGAATGTTTGATATATGAATGAATGCCTATAGTATCATGTCTCCAGCATAGCCCTATAGAATTATTGCAAGTAAGGGTCAAAGAAGCATGTTAAATGGTTGGTTGTATAAATATGTTTAGCATGTTATTAAAAATAATGCATTGATATCCATAAATATTTCTTTATTCATGCGTTTGTCACATGTATCCATTCTGTAGCATGCATAATTGATTTTATATGTGGTGGTAGGGCTGTTTATAGTGAGTCATGGTTGGACTCACCCCCTCATAGTTTCAGGTACAAAAGGCTCCATAACTCGATGATGTAAAGGTCAAATACACCTCTCCATGACCAGGGTAAGGTAAGGTACCTTAGAAGTCATGTCTTGTTAGGTTTTCTTAGTTAAGCTCTGTAATCGGATAGGCATGCTATGATGTTTACTCATGTAAAGAATTATAGAAACTAGCACGAAGACTATGGCTTATAATTGTAGTTATCACACATGAAGGATACACATTCACTTAAGGAGAGGTTACATCATAAAAGGGTTGGCGAAGCCCCAAAATAAATCGCCTTATCCAGCACTTATCATCCAGCACCATATAAGGTGCATAATGAGCTCGGCATACAAACTTGGAATTATATTCATCAATGGATGTGTCGAGACCTTGTTGTAATTTCTCAAACTCTTATTTTCTAGCCATCTAGGCTATCTCTAGAAGAAAATGCTCAAGGAATGTAATACTTGCCAATTTTGGGTTCATATATTTGGGGGTATTACAGTATTTCATAGTGTTAAATTATTTAATTTAATTTAGTTATTTTATTTTCCAAATTTAATTAATTATATTTGAATGCAAATTATGGAAATTAAGAAAAAATTACTAGAGTAGCTATTTTGTTACGATATTGTATTTTTCGTTGAATTGTGAAAAAAAGGAGAAAGAGGAACTTAGTAGAATTAATATAATTGATTGTGGAATTTTTCTAGCTAGGTCAAGTGGGCTTTGGGAACTTAGGCATGGGTACACATGAGTCACCCATTGACCCACCAAGTCTTTAAGTTTCTTCTTTCTCTCTCTTCTCTCTCATTTCACATTAAACACACTTAGAGCAAGAAGAAGAAAGTTGGCTTTCTCTCAACTCCTTCAATCCTTTCTTCCATTTTCTTCTGAAGATCTTGTGTTTTCCAGCTATACTTTCAATTCACAAGAGTTCTTGAGGCAAAGAGGTAAGTTTCATCTTTCCCTTTCCTTATTTTCTCCATTTTCGGATTTATTATAGACTAAGGAAGAAAAATGGGATTTAGGGTTATTTGTGCTGGAACCTTGCTTCTTTTGCTTCTTTCTTTTGGGTTTCTTGTTGAACTTGGTGAAACACAACTAATTGGAAAATACCAAATTAGTTTCATGAGAGAAAGTGGGAAAAAAGGTATTTGAAGGAAAAGATTGGGAATTTTCAAGAAAACCATGGAATCAGTTTGTTCTTGATTATTGTAGGGGTTTTAATTTAGAAAACCTATCTTGAAGTAAGAACCAAAGCAGAAAGGTAAGGAGAGAAAGAGGTGAGTTTTCATGATTTTTGGGTTTAAAAATCGTGAAGAATAAGGGAGCCTAGACTTGGGGCACCCAGGCGCCCTGGGGACAGTAGCAACGGGTGTCATGTCGCCTAGATGCCAAGTAGGCAAAAGCCATAACCTTGGA
Organism: Biancaea sappan; assembly: GCA_037074585.1. Taxonomy (NCBI): domain Eukaryota; kingdom Viridiplantae; phylum Streptophyta; class Magnoliopsida; order Fabales; family Fabaceae; genus Biancaea; species Biancaea sappan. The sequence goes on along the minus strand of CM073496.1, from coordinate 45,078,412 downwards.
GGAAGCTCTGGGGTACCTAAACATCCTGTACTGGGCAAAGAAGAGAAAAGACAAAAAATGGATATTTTCCTAAGGAAATATTGGATTGGTTTTGGAAGATTCATTAGCTATGTTTCTCGGAATTCTTCTACAGTAAATCCTTATTGGCATCAACGTGAGTGGGTGACCATGCCAACTGGGTTTTTATTTATTTAAGTTCAATATAAATCTCATTCACATCATAATTGGAATTGAACGAATTAAATTCTCTAGTTAGTGTTGTTAACTAGATGATAGAATATCTTGTGTAACTTGGAAAAAATAGGATGGGAATTGTCATGCCCCAAAATCTAAGCACGTGACTGGCATGGAAGGTAAATTTCATCTCACCTTTGTAAGTCTATTTTCTCTTAACCACAATACTAATCCTTATTTTGGTTATTATTTTAAATGCAATTAATTTAAATTACACAATGTGAGAATTAAAATAGGTGAACTATTTCTCTTGTGACAAAAAAAATAGAAAGTACGGCTAAATTGAGTTTCCCATAGACACTATAGTCATACACATTATATCGCAAAACTAAACTACTCGATTATAGAGCTTTTCTAAATTTATACAACTTATTATAAGACCTAAGCATTATACCTTTACCCTGAATAATTGGGAAGGTAATTTTACGTGTACATCATCAAACTAGAAAATCCTCCATACTTGAAACTAAAGATAGCTTCTACTAAAGAAAATCCTACTATATTCACACACAATATAGGTATATATATACATATAGATATACATAATTGATCTAACAGTACAACTATATAAGTTTTGGTGTACAAGACATTTATCAAGACACACACATTGAAATCACCTTGCAATTATTAGCAAATACATTCAAGATCAAGCCAAATCACATTTCAAAAAATTCATACAGTTTCAATTTAATTTCCCAAACATTTTTTGGGTTCCGTCCACATAAAGTGGTCATTGCCCCAAGGCCCTCGCCGCATCCTCCCTTATTTCACCCCTGCCCTCAAAGGGATAAATATATAATCCAACCTTATTTTACTTCGCCCTTAAAAGGACGAATATCATATTTAATACCATGTGGCCATAGTGGTTTCATTTCACTCTTATTTCATCCATGTCCTCAAAGGGACCAATCTATAATTTACCCTTATTTCATCCCATGGGATCCCATAACTCCATTTTCGTTTCTTTTAAGATCAAATACAATCACATTACACAAACATAGGCAACCATATGCATTCTATTTTAGGAAAAGTTCACAATAGTCTCACACTTCATATTTCAATGTATAACATGAATGTATTAATTTTATGTCACATATATATATATATATATATATATATGTATATATATATATATAATATATTTATAGTACACTTTTTATATATACATAAAATAAGCAAACAAGGTAAGGTAGGATCTCTTACCTTGATATTTGCCTAATTTTACCTTGAACCTTCCTTGAAGATGTATAAGATAATGGAAGGTAATTTCCTTTACATCCAAACTATTCACAATATTCCAAAATATGTGGAAGATGCATCAAAGACTCCATCCCTATAAGATAACCATGCAAAAACATATCAAGGTCACAAAATAGGGAAATTCCTTACTATAATTTTGACCTTTGATCACTCCTTTGAAAATAACTCTCAAATGATAAAGAATTTTAATAAAACTTATACTATTAGAAACTAGACTCAAAGAGTTTTCCTACGGTATCTTATTTGCTAAAAACGGAGTCCAGATAAAAGAGTTATGAACATTTTAAAGCTGATGCTACAGTAACGTTCAACGCAGCTATAGTAAGTTTGACCAAGTCAATGCTACAATACGTTGACTGAGTGAATGCTACAATATCTGCAAAAATCTAGAAAAATTTTCTCGATGAACAATATTTTTTTGGAAAATTTTCAGAATGAACAGTAATGTTCTTCATGTTCTTCATCCAAAAATCCAAAAATCACATCCAAATACACCATTTCTTTTGATTTCTTCCATGGGTTTTCATCCTTGATATTTAAGAATTATTTTGACACCAAAAACCCCAATTTAAACTAACAATCCAAGCCTCAATCATCAAATTTTCATCAAGAACACTAACTTTTTCAAATATTCGAATTCTATGAATTTCTTCTAGTTTTTTTTTCCAAATTTCTTGTTCCACAATTATTATCCAACATGTAGAGATATTTTAAACCAATATCTACACTTAAATTCATCCATAGAAACATTATACAAAGATCTCCCAAATTGATAACCTAGGATTTGTTCTTGTAAGAGGAGAAAGAAAAAGAAGAATATCTACTTACCAATCCTCTTAGCTTTTATAACTTCCTTTCCCAAGCAAGATGGCATGAATGAATGATGAAAGAGATGGCATGAGAGTGGCTACGAAGGAGATAGAAAGAGCTATGAGAGGAAAGAGAAAAAATGAATAGGAAGAGATGATGATGTGTTTAAGTGAGTGTATATATAGGCTCCACTAATTTTACTTTCAATTTAGTCCCTTTGGTAAAATTAGGACCTTGCAAGGGAATTGGAAAAACTTCATTATACATGAGGCACCCAAATACACTTTCATAAAATAAACACCATCACGTCCTATTTTTATTAAAATCCTAAAATCATGCATTTATTCACTTTAGTCCCTCTCCACTTTAACCTCGAATCCATCATCCTTTCGGTACCAGACTCATAATTCATTCTCACAAGATCTATTCTCCCTCTCGGGTTCCTATTTAGTCTTTTCTTAAGAATACTCCATATTTTATTTTCTTTTCAGTTTAGTCCTTAAATGTACTTGTTACACTCACCACACATTTTTCCTTTTCTCGATGAAATCTTACTTGACTAATAGCAAGTCTTAGTCTTATTAAACTTTAGGGTCCTTCGTTTCCCTAATCAAAACTCAAAAATTTGCAAAATAAATAAATAAATAAATAAAATTTCACTCTTATCAATATGTATACTTTTAACTATACCGTAATACCAGGGTATTATAGGAATTGTATTTGGGAATTGTGAATTGTTGAATTATGCGTTGAGTTGTGATTGTATATGATTTGCATGGGGAAAAGGAATTGTGATGGGAGTGTAGACCAACAGTGCAAACCGGGTAGTAAGTTCTAGGATGATTAAATCCTGGTGGACGAACCTTAGGAAATTTAAGATGAGGGGAATGTAGACCCTTAGTAATTTTTCTTTGAGTTTCGACTCAATGTGATATTTGTGAGAATGTAGACTCATGGGGGAAATAGCATATCATTATTGCAAGAATGTTGACTCATTGGGAATAGCATGCCATTGTTGCATGATTCAGTATGCCTTGTGTGTGTATTTATTTGTGCTTGTACGTGCTAGAGGTATTTATTTTGATTGTGATAGTAATTATAGTATTTGTACTTGTACCATATATTAATTTATTGTATATTCATTTGCCCATTGAGTTTTGATAAACTCACACCCTCTGTGGTTATCATTTTACAGATACAAGGGTTGAGGAGGAAGGGTGTCACTGGTGATGTAGTGGCTTTTAGAGATATCCTCCATTTTTTATTGGTAGGTTCATAAAACTAATTTTTAGGCTATATGCCTAGGAAACGCTTTGTAATGCTATAGGCCACCTAGGCTCGGATGTATTTAGGGATTTATTGTTATTTTGACTATAATTTTACTATTGTACTTTGTTGCTTATGTTTTCCATTGTTTTAGGATGTGGGAGGAAACATATAGATATTTTATATGTTAACGTGTATGAATGATTTTTCCTTTCTTGAAAGTTTTTTTTTAGGATTGCATAATTGTGGATATTAGGACTGTTCAGGAAATTCATGGGATACCGCAGAGGTACAACCTAGTATTTATGCTTAAATCACGTGCTCGATTCTCGGGGCGTGACAAGGTAGGCTTCATTGAATTCCCTCTGAGCAATCGATGGAGCTCCCACAGCTTGACCCTCTAACCAAGTCTCCCACCAATCGCTGGCATCACCTTTGAATAGAAAAATGGCTATATCCACCATACTATTTTCAAGCCATCCCAGAATATTTCGAATTCTTGAAATTTAGTAAAGGAATTCCTGGGGGTCTTACTGATCTCCTGACCTTGAAAAGACATGGGCAACTTAAGAAATTATGATACCTTCTTGGTCGAGAGATCCTCCCTCCCTTAAGTTGGAGGAACAACTTAAACATTAGGCACTGCTTGAGTAGGAGGTGGGGGTAGATGCCACCGGAAGGTTCGTCTCAGTACTTTGCCTAGCCAAAAGAGTCGCTACAGTTTGCAAGGTTCCTTGAACACCCTCTTTTGGCAGCACCATGGATCCTTACATTCCCACCAGAACAGCCATAAGAGTAGCAATATCAGACTGAGGAGGTTCTTCTACCCCCTTGTGGGGCATCCCCACAGATTCTTCGACGTCTTGAACAAAGGCACTCTAATCTTGATCCCTTACTACCTCGCAACCTTAACCCAAGTTGTGGGTGGGTGTGACCGAGGAATGCAAAGAGGCCCTCTTAGAGCTCAAGTGATCCTTATCTTCGCTAGGTACCTCTTAGTATATCAGAGACATAGCAAATCTACAAGGCATAATTTAAGTTCAAGACTTAGATTCCACATTAACCGTGACACATAAAATAATAGGATATGACTAGAAAGGAAATTTATGGAAAAGAAACACAATACAGGGCCTTGCTATGCCTAAGTTCATAGCGATAGAAGGGGTCCCACTAAGGCACCTTACTATGTAATTGGGATATAACCGGCATGGTAGAAGAGACTCACCCTCTTCACTGTAAGCCTTGACTAAGACTTTTCACACAGACAGAAGTACATGCACATAAATATAGAAATAAATATTAATTCGACAACCATCTATAAACTCCATTGATTTACAATAAATATATGAATATCTATTTGTTTACATTCTAGCTGCCACCATCATCTAGAATATTACAAATAGATCTGTACAAAACAAAGCACCTAATCACAAGGTTCGACATTTCAACAAAACTCATTCCTCTAAATCCTCAACTACCCAATTACATAGCACATCTGGAGTAATACAAAATAATTGGTGAAGAAGTACAAAATGCACAATACCCTAAAACAAGTAGGGAGATAACTCGAATCACGGCTCTACAAGGACATCTTCTTTAGCAACCCTGGGATTTAAAATGTTGGGAGGGTGTGAGTACACACTTATTGAGGGTAGTATTTATTAAAAAACAAAAATAGGAAATAACACACAAGAGAAATCACAAAATAATCACATTCAATGGCTAATCAATCCTAGGCAACTCACAATTACAAAAGCATAAATTATTTCCTTATGCCTTACTTCAAATGCTTATAGCATCTTGAGACTAAGGACAAAAAAGCCAACAACGATTCATGCGACATTAGCATTCACTAACATATAGTAGCTTTTTTGTTCACACGAATATGTCTCGTAAAGCAAGCTAATACATGTGCATATTCATGTACATTATTCTACCATCTCCATTAACAAATACTTATACATAATAATCGAAATATTTCCACAAGAATAAAATACATGGTAGAGACATTACCTCCCAATCCTACATTTATGTCATGAATACAAATAGAATTAAATAAGGAGTTAAAAGTTACCCTCACCTTAGCAAAAATTTTCCTTACTAATTCCCTTTAAGGAGGAGATATGTGGGCCTTAAGAAAGTGGAAAGAGGCCACAAAACCCATAACAACTTACTGACCAAGAGATAAGAAGAAAAGGGGTCAAAAAATGCACTATAGAGGCAAAACCAGGTGGTGGCACCTTGAGTGCCCATACTAGTGCCTAGGGCACTATCTTGGAAAAGGCAACATAGTCAGGGTGCCTCAGGTGCTAACTAGCCAACTCTCGGGGTGCCCAGGGGAGCCAATCAATCAACCCTACCCGTGGCTACCAGGCTAGGGCGCCTTTCATCCAAAACCCTAAAATTCCCTTTTTAAGATCTCCGAGCTCCAAGGCCTTTTCGTGCGATGGAAATAGGAGGATTGAAGGACATAAATCTAATACCAAAGCCCTCTAAACAATTTAAACCATTAACGCACCTCATTTATTAAAACTCTTTTACCTTTCAAGAAAGGCTTCAACTTCTCCAATCTTGGGTTTCAATCCAACCATTTGTGTCTCCCCAAAATAAAATAGGGAAAATGTGTCTCCAATGTTGAAGAAACTCAGCATATCACCCAATTTCATCCCATAATAGCTTTCCTACAACAATACCTAAAGCCCATCTTCTAGGGTTTCAATGCACAAAAGAGAAAGGAGATTAAAAGCATACCTTAACTTGCAATGCTTCCAAAAAAATCCAAAGAAAAGATGGAAAAAGGAAGTGCTCAGCAAAATAATAGTGTATGTGTGTGTGTGTATGTGTGATTGAAAGAGAAGAGAGCTAAGAGACTTTGTGGAGAGAGAAGATGTAGGATTTTAAAGATCATAGAATACAGCAGAATTTAAAATTTTTTCTCTAAAACCTATTCACTAAAGGATCAACCTATATTACCGTTACATCAACTAAGTAATCAAGATGAAGAGAAATACCTCTTGTAGCGCAAGTCTCTTAGCCAAAGCAAGTATTCAAAATAGGATACCTCTAATGGTAATTTATGCAAAATACGCTAAGGAAAAACTTCTTCAGGTAATAGGGTTCCTTCTTGTTCTTGTACTAGTAAGCGCAAAAAAGCTATAGAGAAAACCCTCTTAGATCAAAGAGAAGAAAACAAGAGTGTTTTCTAAATAAGACTCTCAACATTATCACTCTTAAAGTGATAGATACTACCTCAAACCCTAAAGCCCTAATTCCCTTAGTGGGCGTCATTCCCTTATTGGGCTTCTTAAGATGGCACCTTAAGAAGCTCAATCTCTTTAAGAGAGGGGTCAGTTAAGAGGTTCTCATTTGAGTTTTTTCTTTATTTGGGTAGGAATAGGAACATATTCCTATTCCTTTTATTCTCTTATCTCCTTTTAATTAATTCTCCAATTTAGAATCAAATCCTTAAGCTTGTTTTACATTCCTAGTGAATTTCTATGCCTGTGACCCATTAGGTTTTCGGCTATGTTAGCCATTCACAATCAACACTTGATTGTAAATAGATCACGAACGATATCTAGCAATACATCGTGACCCCTAATTGACTAGAAAGTTAATTGTTTGACTCTAAACCTTTCTACAGCTAAAGTATGTTTATGCAATGTGTCCTTTCACTTTCTTATACCTACTTGGTTTAGAGAATGGCCTATGTGTCATCTCCCACTATACTTGATTACGTCAAGTCCAATCCAAGTAGTCAGCTCCTTGTCTTATGAAATCAATCACTTTAAACTATGTCACTTAAGACCATCTTCATGACAAGTCTACTTTGGCCAAAGACTTCTTAGCGATTATTTTGACAAGTAGCCATGGGTATACTTCCTTCTATTATGAGTGGTGAATCCTCTGTTGATTTTTCAAATACTTCACATTGTGCCCAATCAACACCTTAAGAATAACCCATGATGGGTAACAAGGAATGAACTCAAAATATAAGATCCATATCTAAGATAACTTGAGTTCATCAAGTCCAAAGATAGTTAAACTGTTAGCTGCTATGAGACCTATCACTGACATTTGAATAGGTATGGATGTGATACCTCATGCAAGTCATCCAATGTATTTGTTACCCTTAACAAGCATTCATATGTTTACTGAAAACATCTCATGCTTACAGCTTATGTGTCATGACTCGTTACTTGGGCACATGACTGGCACAATGATGAATCTCCCATCACTGTAAACCTTTCCATAAATTCTACTCACGAGTTAAAATATTAATTTTTTTCATCTTTATGTTATCAAAATAACCATTTCTTGCCAAATAAATACGAAGAAAACATGTCAAACTTTCACATTTATAAATATACAGAAATGACTTGCATATAATAATAGGTTCTCAATATAAAATACATTATTATACTAAAATACAAGCTAAATATATCAAACCCTTGACCTAGATGTATTAGACGATTACAGAGCAACATAATCTATAACAAAGAGGGGCTTACTCGACAGCGGGAATATCCGAATTGATCTACTCCTCTAGCAGATATTTTTTGCCAGCAACCTGATCTAAACAAAAAAATTTCACAGAGAGTGTGAGCTTTAAAACTCAGTGAGCAAATCGACCTTGCATTAATAAAATTTAAATACATCACCAGTGAAGCAAGTATACCCGAAGGCTCAAACTCAACCAATAAACGTAGTTAGAAATTACATATTAGAAGATATAAAGTTATCCAATTCATCCAACGGTATTAGTACTTATCAATGGTAATATATCCCAGAGAGCTCACATAGGCTGACTTACCAAATTTGTTTATTTTCGCCATGACGCACAACTTCATCCTCTCAGCTATGGCGCCTCACGGATCTATTACCGACCTGAGCTATTTCCCTATTGAGGGAATCATTGTCTCCACACTCGTTGGTCAAGACACTCTTTAAACCGAGTTTTTCGCCTTGCCGTGAGAGGGGATACTGTCCCGCTCAATCACAATCAATAGTATTGTATTTTATATCATAATCAGAAATACAATGTAATATTTATTAATATGATAGGAATCGTATATGACTATATCGTAAGTTTATAAACCATAAATCATGATAACAATTAAAATGTCTTCGGAAAAATTCAAACTTTATATTACCATAAAATATTTATTTCATCTTATCCATACTTCTGGATTAATTTGAATTACCTCCCTAGATTTACCACTTCAAATCATTCTACCCCTGAGTCTTGGGAGTGTCATACGACATACTTTTTATCACTAATGATGCTAAAACCCTTTTAAAATGAGGTCGTTCCACTTACTTGAATTCTGTACGAGTATCACTTCTCTAAATCGTTATAGACAAGAGCACATAGTTAAATTTTAGTGTTCCGTTTAGACCTAAGTTGAAAAGGAAAGTAGCATTAGAGTAAGAGAAATTGTCTATTTCTTACTTAGAGAAAAGACTAATCACTTAAAGAACTTGCCTCTTCTTTTTCTTTAGAAAATAAGAAGCTAAACAAAAGGAGAGAAGAAATGAAATGTAATGATAGAAGCACCATTTAAGCCTCCCTTATATAGGCTTCAAGAATGAATTCTAGCCATTGATGTAGGTAGGTGTGGAACCAATCCTAGCTATTGAGGTGTAATAGGCGTGGAACTAACCTAGCCATTAATTTTCAACAAATCCTAGCCATTGATTTTTCCAACATTTTATGTAAGATATATTCATACCAAATAATTTTCAATGGATAAGATTACTTCATATTCAATGGCTATGATTACTTTTCCTAAAGTCTTAAGTTTCATTTCACTTTAGTCCTTTCATTTTAGTCCCTAAGGGGATTTTCTCACATAAAAAGTTATTTTCTCCTACGAATTTCTTTCTAGATTCTTCTTATGACCAAACCACATTTAGTACTTGACATTTTGATTGTATATATGAACAATACCGTATACGTGAATAGTATTATATAGGTAAATAGTACCATATACTATAATAGTAATTGTAGTCCGCAAACACACATTTATCTTTTATTTTCCATGGGTATTACATTATGAGGATAGTTGCTTGATCAAATCAAGAAGCATAATATGTGCTTGTCTATTCGGATCACTGATGTCTAGTCTTAAGTAATCCTACGACTAGGAATAGTTTAGATACATACATAATTACACATGATAAGAATTTCACATTATGATTGCCATCATAATTTCCTTCATGCTATGTTTTGTATCATAGACTTCATTACTTATATTACGATCTAATCTTGAGTTTATGAATGAGAACATAAATAATAAAGAAAACCTCTTTGAATTAATAATTGAGTTTGTACGTATGATGCTAAAGGTGATTGCCTTTAGAGCACCTTTTTAATGATCTCCTACTAATCGCCTTTGTATCTGATACCATAAGTGTACATGTATGTCTCAAAATTAGACTGGGGTAGTGGCTTAGTTAGCGGATCAGCTAAATTCCTATCAGTGGGAACTCTCTTTATTTTCACATCATTTCTACCAATGATCTCCCTAATCAAGTGGTAACACCAGAGTACGTATTTGGATTTCTGATGAGACCGTGGCTCCTTTGCGTGTGAAATGGCTCTATTGTTGTCGCAATAGACCGGTACTGCATCATTAATGTTGGGAACCCATCCTAGTTCAGTGATGAACTTCTTAATCCAAACCGTTTCTTTTGCTGCCTTAAAAGCCGTAATGTACTCTGCTTCTATGGTTGAATCTACAATCATTTCTTGCTTGGAAATTTTCTAACTGACTACACCTCCATTTAATATGAATATGTAACTTGACTGAGATCTTTAATTATCCTTGTCGGTTTAGAAGCTGGCATCTGTATACTTACTTACCTTGAGATCTCATTCTCTATATATTAAGAATAAATCCTTTGTACTTCTTAAGTACTTAAGGATATTCTTAACAGCTACCTCATAACCCTCATAGGGTCAGATTGATATCTGCTCATGACACTTAAAGCGTATGATACGTTGGGATTAGTACATAACATAGCATACATGATTGATCCCATGGATAAGGCGTAAGCGATCAAACTCATACGAGTTCTTTCATCTTGTGTCTTCAGACACATAGACTTTAAGAGTATAATCCCATGTGTCATAGGAATGAATCCTCTCTTGGACTCTTCCATGCCAAATCTCTTTAGCATCTTATCTATGTATGTAGATTGTGAAAGACCAAGCAACTCTTGGATTTATCTCTATAGATCCTTATCCCTAATATGTAGTTTGCTTCTCGAAGGTCTTTCATGGAGAAATTCTTAGAAAGCCAAATCATCATAGCTTGAAGGACAGAAACGTCGTTTCCTATAAGTAGTATGTCATCTACATACAACACAAGGAATACGACTACACTCCTACTAACCTTCTTGTACACAAAAGGTTCATCTTGATTTTGTAAGAAACCAAACTTTTTAATTGTCTCATCAAATCAGATGTTTCAACTCCTGAGTGCTTGCTTCAATCCATAGATAAATCTCTAAAGATTGCATACTTTGTTGCTATCTTTGCATGTGAATCCTTCGGGTTATATCATATATACATCCTTGGTCAGGTTTTTGTTGAGGAAAGCTATCTTCACATCTATTTGCCATATCTCATAATCATAATGAGCTACTATGGCCAAGGATATCCTAATGGATTTAAGAATGGATACCGGGAAAAAGGTTTTGTCATAATCAACGCCTTGTTTTTTACGATATCCCTTTGCAACCAACCTTGCTTTATAGGTTGTAACATTACCTTCTATGTCGGTTTTCTTCTTGAAAATCCATTTGCACCGGATAGGCTTAATCCCTTCAGGTGGATCAACTAAAGTCCATACTTGGTTGTCATACATGGAATCCATTTTTGATTTCATGACGTGGAGCTATTTATTAGATTTTGAACTATTTAGAACTTCTTTGTAGGCCATAGATTCCTTATCTTCTATAAGTAATACATCATTAGGTTCACTTATGAAAAATCTATATCTCTTAGGAGCCTTATGTACCCTACTAGCTCTATGATGCATTTGTGCTTGTACAGAAGGTTTGATCGTTACTCTTCTTAAATGAGTTAACAGCTTTAGCTCTTGAGCTGGTAGATGTTCTGTGTCTATCAGCTCTTGAGTAGGTAGTTGCTCTATATCTGCTTAAGTATCTTGAACTTCTTCAGTTCAATCATACTCCCACTATTTTTTATTAAGAGAAACTCTTTCTTTAGGAAGACAGAATGCCTTGAAACAAACACTTTTTGTTCCAAAGTGTGGAAGAATTGATATCCTCTTGTTTCCTTAGGGTATTCCATAAACAGAAATCTGTCAAATTTTACCTCAAGTTTATCTGACATTATTCGCTTCACGTAAGCTGGACAACCCAATATCTTCAAGTAAGATAAGATGGATTTCTTGTTATACCATTTATAGAATGGAGTAACATTAACTACCTTGGTTGGGACTCTGTTTACGATGTTAACAACGGTCTCGAGTGCATAGCCCTAAAAAGACTTAGGGAGCTCTGCATGACTTATCATGGACCTAACCATGTCTAACAAGGTTCGGTTTCTCCTTTCAACCGCACTATTATGTTGTGGCATGTAAGATGAAGTCTACTAGGACAATATCCCATTGTCCCTAAGATAATCCTGAAACTCTTGGTTTAAGTATTCACCACCTCGATCAAATCTTAGTGTCTTGATACTTTTACCAAATTATTCCTCTACTTCATTTCTAAATTTTTAAACTTCTCAAAGGCCTCAAATTTGTATTTCATTAGATACACACACCCATATCTAGAATAGTCATCGATAAAGGTAATGAAATAGGCATAACCACTCCTGGCGTATATTGACATTGGTCCACATATATCAGTATTAGACCCAATAAGTCAATTGCACGTTCACCCGTTTCACGAAAAGGTGATTTAGTCATCTTGCCCTTTAAGTAAGAGATGCATGTGTCATATGATGCATTATCAAATAACCCTAAGTTACCTCCTTTGTGTAACTTACTCATGTGTTTGTCACTTATATGACCTAGATGACAATGCCATAAATATGAGGTTAGTTGATTATCTTGTTTTAGACATTTAGGGCTGCCATTTTCGATATTGAGAATCGGGTTAAATGTATTTAATACATAAATCCCATTGCATAATTCAATTCTATAAAGAATACCATATAACATTATATAACAATAGTTGTTACTAAATGTTAAATGAAAACCTTTTTTTAATTCAAACTCGAAATTAAAACAATGTTTTAAATTAAGGATGGAACAAAATAATAGTTGTCTAATTCTAAAATTAAACTACTAGGTAAAGGTAATACATAAGTTCCTACATCTAATGCAGCAACTTTTGCTCCATTTTCAACTTGTAGGTCTGCCTCTTCTTTAGTCAAATGTCTACTGTTCTTTAAGCCCTGCATATCGGTACATATGTGTGAGGCACAACCAGTATCTAATACCCAAGTTTTACTAGAAACAATATTTTTCTTAATAATGAAAATACCCGAAGTAGTTTTAGCATCAGATGCCTTTTTCTTCCTTACGGACTCCAAATAGGTCTTGCAATTCCTTTTCCAATGGCAGTCTTTGCCACAATAGAAGCAAAGTCTCTTTCGTTGCAGCATTCTCTGCCTTTTTAGCCTGCTTTTTCTTGATACCTCTCTTAGCCTTAATGGATTTCTTCTTCTTGGAACTTTCACTACAAAAAAAATAAATAAATTAGAGACAGAAATTTTCCGTCTCAAATTACGTCTCTAAATAATTGAAAATCCATCCCTAATTTAAATCTAAAATGAAGGAAAAATTTAAATAATTAGAGACAGATTTTGGGACGAAAATTTCTGTCTCTAAATGGTATTTTTGGATTCCATCCCTAATTTTTAATATAATTTTTATTTTTTAAAATTTTAATAATCAAAGACAGAATTAAAGACAAAATTTTTCGTCTCCAAAAGTACATCTCTATTTCCATTTCTAATTTTTAATTAAATTTTTTATTTTTTAAAAATTTAATAATTAAAAACGAAATTTAAGACAAAATTTTTTGTTTTTAAAAGTCTGTCTTTATTTCTATTTGTAATTTTAAAAAAAATTTAATAATCAAAGATAAAATTTGAGACGAAATTTTTCGTCTCTAACAAAAATAATAATAAATAATGAAATAATAAAATAATTGTAATACCCTATAAAAATAAAAAATAATAATAATTTAGAAAAAAAACCCGGAGAGAGAGAGAGAGAGAGGGAGGGAGGGAGGGAGAGAGAGAGAGAGAGAGAGAGTTGCCATGCTGCCGGCTGAGCTAGTCTTTCCTCTGCCCTCATTTCTTCCGTGGCTTGGATTCGTGCAGAACAGGGGCGACCGAGAGGGAGAGAAAGAGAGACAATGTCATTGGCGTATGTGATCGTCGGCGTCGTCTGACTGTAATACCGCCGGCCATCTCAACCCATTGACAGTAAGGTCCCTCTTCTTCTACTATTCTGTATGTTCTTCTCTTTTCTATTTTTTTTCAATCCCATTCTTCGATTTGCTATTTTTGTTTGGGTATGTGTTGATCTGGGTGAAAAAGGAGAAAAGCCGAAAGAGAGAAGAGAGAAGATGAAGATGATGCTAGCCAATGACTGTGCAGAGGGAAATGACGGTGAAGCTTCAGGCGAGTTACCCGATTTTTTATTTTCTTTCAAATTAAACCAGATCCTTTGTCTTGCTTGTTAGTGTGCTGCATTGTTTGGTTGTTTAAGCATATATTATGAGTAGATATCAGAAGAAATTTAAAGTCTATTGGCATATTCAAAAGATTCAATTTTCTATTGCTAAGAAAGGGTTTGGATAGGGAAAAAAATTAAATTAAATTGTACCAAGATGGGCAATCTAAGGAAATGAATAATCTGTAATTTTTTTTCTAGTTATATCCTACTAGGGTTTGAGAGAGAAATTTAACACTGTAAGTCAGAAAGATTGAGTTAAAATGCTAGAACTGTGGGCTTGGTCAAGAAAGGAAACGATGTAAGGCATGTAGCAGTAAATCGAGAACTCTGGATGTTATTTGTGACTCTCTTTATTCTGCATATGGGTGTTGGCAGGGGATGCCTCTGTTCTGCCTCAATTTTGTTAAAAATGGAAGTGTGGGTGGTTTGTACTATGTTTATGATTCAAATAATGGAGTTTTTCTTATCTTTGACTCTAAAATCCCATGATTTGATCATTTAGTTGTGAAGTGGTGTAATTATAGTTTGAGACTTCTCATTATTATAATGCGGACCATACTATTATAATTGGGATCTAAAAGGTATGATTATGGCTCTTGACCTGAGTCTCTTACCTCTTGACAATTTAAGGGTCAAGGTAAACTTGGAAATTTTGGATATGCAGTTATGTGTGTTTTGTCTTGGGCGTATTGTTTTATTTGAAGTTTTAGATTTATAAAGGAATAACAAGTCGCTTCTTCGATGACTCTTAGTACTATGAAATTGTTTTGTTAAAGTATGTCATGCTTACTTTTATACATGAGTTCTGGACTATCCTTTTGAGTTGAATTGAAATCTTGACTTGTGGAAATTTGTTTTTGTTACTATTGCCTAATAAAATTGTCTTGGTTCTGATTCGAGAAGTGAACTTTGGGTAGGATACTGTTTAAACATTGTTTGACTTGTTTTCATAAACAGTGGTGGAATTCTTGGGACTTCTATGCATGATTTCTGGACTATCCTTTTGAGTTCAATTGAAATCTTGACTTGAGGTTCAATTTCCTTTTGCCATCTAGAAAAGCTAGATGTTATAATTGTGTGTTTCAATCGCAAGCCTAAAATCTAGTTTTTTTTCTAATTGAATGTCTCATTGATTAGGCTAAATTAATTGTCATTTAGATTTTATAATTGACTGCTATTCTCTTACTGCTATATATAACTTGGTGTGATTCTTGATTAAAATATAAGATTTTATTTTGGTGTATTGGGTTTTGAACTTAAATTTTGTGGTTATAATTTAACTTTGATCTGTGATTTTTTTAGGGAGATGGTGATTCTTGTCCTTCATCAGTGTCAAGTCATGAAGCTTTGTAACTAACTAGGATTTGTAGTTTTTTATTTTTACACTTTGGAATATTATGTACAAATTTTTAGTTGGAATATTATGTACAAATTTTTAGAATATAACAGTTTTGGTACATTTTACTTCAATTAACTTTTTATGACTTTTTTTTAGTAATTATATTGAATATATAATTTGCCAACAACTGTTATATGTAAATATTGAAAGAATATGGTTTTAGAGACATTTAAAAACTATTGTAATATACCCACGAAACTGCCATTACAGATTAAATAATTTTATTAAAAGAAATTATGTCAATTAGCGGCGGTTACAAAACCATCACCAAAAAAATTATATGAAAAACGTAACATTAGCGGCGGTTAAAAATGACACAAACTTGACAAAAATAGTAAAATAATTAGAAATTAGAGACGAAATCAGGGACGAAAAAAATTTGTCCATGATTTGAGATGGAATCAGGGACGGATTTTTCCTTCCCTGATTTTGCCTCAAAATCTGAGATGGAATTTATTTTCGTCTCAAATTTTTGCAACGCCACGATTATAGATGAAATTTTAAAGACGAATTTTTCCATCTAATTCCTAATTTTCTTATAGTGTTTTCCCTTTAATCTTAGAAGAATCCACCAGCATCACATCCTTCTTCTATTTCTTGATAAAAGGCTCAGTTGCCTAGAGTAGGTTGATCAACTCTGGTATAGTCAATGAGATCTGATTCATTTGATAGTTCATTACAAACAGTGCATAATTATTAGGTAAACTCTAGAGAATTAAATCAACCTTAATTTATGATCCATCGCGAAACCTAGCGCTACTAACCCATCATCTTAAGTGCGTGTTGCACTACAGATGACCCTTCTTGCATCTTGGAATAAAAAAGGGAACATGAGACATCGAACTTTTTGGTTATTGCTTGCTCATCAAATAGTTCCCTCAAATGGAAGATCATGATGCATGCGTCCATGGCCTCATGCTACTTCTGAAGCTCGGGTGTCATAAAGGTCAACATGATACATGTTGCTAGCTCATCATGCACTTTTTATAGGCCAACACTTAGTCTTCATTAATGTCATCAGCAGGAGGCTCAAGGAGTGCTTCATCAAGAACATAGGCTATGCGTTCAGCCTTGAGAACGATTCTCAGGTTTCTAAGCCAGTCTAAGAAATTTGCCCTAGTCAACTTATTGGACTCGAGAATTGATCTCAAATTCATGGTGGATGTCATGATTCTATCAACCTAGATGTAAAAAACATGAGCATGTTAAAGTATGTATATGAATGCATGATATATAATTTTTAATATATCACATTATTTCTCCTACTATTTTATTATGAACCCAAAATTAAAACAAAAACCCTATTTTGGATTCGGGAGAACCTGTTGGAAGTTATGGGCTTAATGTCCAAAACTCACCTTGAATGACCTTGGAAAGAGTCCAACAAGCCATTTTGGATCAAATGGTAAGTAACTCATACCAATTGTATTGTGTATACAACCATCGAGTAGTGCTATCAACTGTTGATGTATGCACTAATCATTAGACCTGTCAACTCTTAACTCAAACACATCATATGTATATAGCCTAACTTAGTCTTTGTCCACATTGACCTTAGAGAGAGTCCAACAAATCAATGCTTCTAGTTAAAGCCTGCCCATTAATCATAAGATCATATCTTAATAGTTTGAACATGTTCAACTTAAAGCCAGGCTTGGAGAGAGTCCAACAACCCAAGCTTTAAGAAGATCTCTAGTTCACCCCATATTAATAGAAGACTTTAGCTTTAATATTATTCGAGGGTTTTCTTAATTAGTCTCATCAAATTTTAAATTAGACATAAAAACAAGTGCAAGTTGGACTATTGGACATCTTTGCAGAAACAAAGAAAATTTTAAAATGCTTCTGGTTTGATTTCTTTTTAGAAACAAGACCAGCTTTGTTAAACCTTCTTCTTTGTTTCAAAACTGAGGTATTTAAAATTTCTCTACCTTGAGAAAACTTTGCAAGTGTATTTTTAAGATTATCATTTTCCTTTTTCAAAGAATCACACTTGTTGCAAAAGCAGTTTTTGTTGGTAGAGATACTTCCCTTTAAAATCAAATTCTCTTCTTGCAAAGTTCTATTTTGATTTTCGAAACCAAAATTCTCTTCCGTGGAAATAAAAAATTCATTTTTCAATCTTTCCAACTCATTTTCAAGATAAGAGTTTTTCTATTTTGAAATACTTAGTTTCTTTGCAAGTTTTAGAGATTCTTCATGTAAATCATCAAAGGCATTTTGTAATTCATCAAAAAAGTAGTCAAATGAATTTACCTCATCTTCATCTCTAGCCACAAGACAGATGTTGGCTTCTTCATTTGTGTCCTTTTCATCAGAATTGATATTTCCCCAAATAGAAGATATGTAAGCTTTCTTTGATGATTCTAGTTGTAGTTGTGGTTTCTCTTCTTCTTCTTTTTCTACTTCTCCTGTCACCTTGGTGATTTGAGATTTTCCTGTAAGTTCAACACCAAGAGCTTGCAATTGATTAAGCATAAGATGTATCTCATTAATGGTTTCACAATTTTTCATTTGAGCGATATCAAGTTCATTAATGAGATTTCTAGACTTTAATTCCATTGCAATGAGATCTTCCTCTTATGCAACTTCTAAAGTTTCCCACATTTCCTTAGCAGTTGCACATTTGGAGATTTTGAAAATTCATCTTGACTCAATGCACAAGAAATAATCATTTTTGATTTAGCATTGAATTGCACTAAATTTCTTTCTGCATCATTCCATTCACTCTTGGATGTAGAATGATTTTTCCTTGTTCTTCCTTGGAAGGAATACAAGAACCATTTTCAACAATATCCCAAAGTTTATGGTCTACTGAAATTAAAAACTTTTTCATTTCATACTTCCAATATTAAAAATGATTAATATTAAAAACTGGAGGTTTTGTGAAAGAACAATTTTCAAACATAAACCAATTACTAAATCCAACTATGTTAACTCTTAGACGGTTAAGTCTTTAAACAAGAACCCAAGCTCTTATACCAATTGAAAGTAATGGTTGGATCCCAAGAGGGGGGTGAATTGGGATTTATAAAAATTTTCACAAAACTTAATTGGAAGTTAAAATGATTTTCTGAAATTGGACAATGCTAAAGATAATAATTTAATTTAGAAAATCAAAGTGTTATCAAGATGAATAAGTTTATAGTGCAAAGAATTAAGGAGAAAATATAAATCTACACAAATTAATTAATGCTTGAGGTAGAAATCAAAAATAAATACAAAGCATTAATTAATTAACTTCAAATGTAAATAGAGTAGGGATAGAGAAAGCAAACTCGGAGATTTATACTGGTTCGGCTAATCCCAAGCCTGCATCCAGTCCTCAAGAGACCACTTAAGTATTTCCACTATAATTGCAAGTTTAATCTGGGTACTTGCAAACTACTACAACTACGCAAATTCAATTCGGGTATTTGCGAAACAACAACGGAGAATTTATAAATCCGGGCTCCTACTCAACCCAAAGCAAGTTCTTCCAATACCGATACTTACGAACCTCAACTCAGAATAATATATGTGTTGATCAAAATTAACAATACAAAGAAACTTTCTCTAAAGAGTAGATGAATACAAATGAAGCTCTAATAACTCTAATGATAGAGAATATACTAGATTGGCTCAAGAATATTTGGATTTCTCTCAAAAATGATAGAACATGTTAATATATCATTGTAGTACTGAGTTCTAACATGAAAATGTGTATCTAGGGTCATATATATAGGCTCCGTTTATAGCCGTTACTACACTTAAAAATGCAGTCCAGGTGTAATCAGTCGACTGTCGTAAGGCCATCAATCAACTGATAGCTCAATATATCCGTTAGACACAAAAATATGATCATTAGAGAGTGTTTCTGGGCTATCAGTTGATTAATCTTGGTCTATCAGTCGACTGATTGCTCTCTGTCAAAAATCCTGTTAACTTAGAACTTGTAAGCTCACTTTAAAAATTCATAACTCTCTCATTTGAACTCCGTTTTAAACAAATTATATATTATTGGAAAGCTCTTGGAGTCTAGTTTCAAATGAGATAAGTTTCACTCAAAAATTATTTTTCATTTAAAAGATATGATCAAAATACTGATTGAAGGTCAGGATAAAATAATTCTTGATTATAGCCAAGTCAACTTTCAGTTTTTCAGAGTTTAGTTTAAATGGTCATATATTTCTCATTTAGACTCCAATTTAAATAAATAATATACCGTTGGAAAGATCTTTGAGTCTAATATCAAATGAGATTAAGATACTTGAAAAACTGATTTTTCGTTTATGAGATATGATATAAAGAGTGACCAAAGGTAAAAAACTAACTTTTGTAAAATTTCATATCTCATTATATTTTTGTTCAAAATGCTTGAGCCAATATATGCAAATCTAAATCATTGAGTTACACAAGTATACTAGCCTATATAAACTATACCTAATGTAAATACATAGGCTATCTTGATGCATCCAAGCTTCCAATACTTCAAATCTTCTAGTTCTTCATTTCTTGGAGCTTTATCCTTGCATGTTGCTTTCCTTGAGTGAAGCATGATGTTGCTTTTCCTTGTTCTTCAATCCAATGCTCACTCTTCTTGTTTTGAACCAACCTATAACATATATCTTACTTGCAAACCAAATGGTTAGTTCAATTCATGATAAATAGCGTGATTAATGTATAAGACATTACAAATTAAATAACATAGTCATGCTTAAATACTTGTAGCATATATATGATAATTAACCTTTATATATATCATTGCTACATTTCAAATACATTTGTCATCATCAAAACTTATGACATAAAGCCTTAGAGTCAACACTATTTACCAAAACCATGATTTAAAAATATGCATGAACAATTCATACTTGGTAAAATTCCATAACCAGCCATCATGTCATATATACATCTTGTCATGCATTGTCTATCAAAATAAATGTATAATTAAAATCGGCATTTAAGGTCTACGTGGCGTTAGAATAATTTTATCACATGAATTATTTCTCCTTTCATTTTAATCTCAATTAAAAATTGCTTGTTTCCTTATTTAGAATTAAAAACCCTTTAATTCTAATTTCCTACTCTAATTAGGTAAAATAAATATATCTCAATTCAATTCCAAATTGATTTGTTTCCTTATTTAAATTAGGAAAGTAACAAAGATTTTAATTAATTCTAACAAGTTTGTTTCCTAATTTAAGATAAAAAAATAATCGAAATTTAAAATAATTAATTAATTAATTTCCTAAGTCATATTAAGAAATATATCAAGATACAATCTAATCAATTAATTAAATTATTTCCTAAATCATATTAGGAAACTAATCTTGATCCAAGCTGATTAATTTATTTAACTATCAAATTAATTGATCTTATATTGATTAAGATTCATTATTCCATTGATTTCTCTTAAATCAATCAATCAATTTAATTAATTTATTTCCTAATCGAATTTGGAAAATAATCATATCTTGAATCAATTAATCTAATTATTTTATTTCCTAAATTATATTAGGAAACTAATCAAGATCTAAATTAATCAAATTAATTTAACCTATTTTAGTCTTGAATTCAAAATTTTTTTATTTTTATTGTCACGCCAAAACTAACATCTACTAAGAGAGAAAAAATAGGTTTTATGGATCAAAAAAATTCTTTTTAAAAATCCTTTTGATAAAAACAAAATATTTTTCTTTTAAAATGTTCATGTTTGGCGTTAAAATATGTTCTTCAACAAAGCAAAATTCAAAACATACAATTCATAAGAACATCTCATGCTCTTTCATACAAAATTTTAAAGCAAAAGAAACAAGCATCACACCATGTTCATGTTTCAAAAACACAAAACCTAAATATGCCGATTTCTATTAGACTTATACATTCTTCGTTTTAAAGTAATGGTAACTATAAGCTAGTTTCTGATATGTAGGGTTTTAGAGATCATAGAATGCAGTGAAATTTAAAACTTTTCTCTAAAACTCATTCACCAAAGGATCAACTTATATTACCATTACATTAACCATGTAATCAAGACGAAGAGAAATACCTCTTGTAGCGCAGCAACCTCTCCAAGCCAAAACAAGTATCCAAAATGTGATACCCCTAATGGTAATCCATGTGAAATACGTTAAGGAAAAACCTCTTCAGGTAACGGGGTTCTTTCTTGTTCTTGTGCTAGCAAGCACAAAAAAGCGATGGAAAAAACTTTTAGATGAAGGAGAAGAAAACAAGAGTGTTTCCTAAACAAGACTCTCAACAGTTGAGAGAGTGACTATTGTGTGTGACTTTCACTATCACTCTTAAAGTGATAGGTGCTACCTCAAACCCTAAAGCCCTAATTCCCTTAGTGGGCGTCATTCCCTTATTGGGCGTCTTAAGGTGGCACCTTAAGAAGCCCAATCTCTTTGAGAGAGGGGGTAGCTAAGAGGTTCTCATTTGAGCTTTTCTTTGTTTGAGTAGGAATAGGAACATATTCCTATTCCTTTTATTCTCTTATCTCTTTTTAATTAATTCTCCAATTTAGAATTAAATCCTCAAGCTTGTTTCACATTCCTAGTGAATTTCTATGCCTGTGACAATCAACACTTGATTGTAAATAGATCACAAGCAGTATCTAACAATACATCGTGACCCCCAATTGACTAGAAAGTCAGTTGTTTGACTTTAAACCTTTCTACAGCGAAAGCGTGTCTATTTTGGAACATGACTAGAATAGAGGCAGGTTACTCCTACCACCGTAAGCCTAATAACATACTATCAACGTACATAAATTTCAACAAATAATTTCCATTTCAACAAAAGATAATAATTTTATTTAAGCGACCACTTAGTCTTGAGAAATATTATGTCACAACAACAACATCCAATCCAAGGAGATAAGTTAAAATATCAAATATAATCATATAATTATGCAAAAATCACGTTCCAAACACTTTCTCTAGCAATATAACCCCTAGGAGTTCTATTATACTACAGAGCAACTCATCCCATACTATTCCTTTTATATTAATCCAGCCGACACCAGAAGGGTTCAAGGACTTGGAGGCTTCACTACTCCTCATACGGAGACTCACCAAATACACTAAAGACTTGCAAGCATACGCATGGAGAATAAAGAGTGAGTATAAACTACTCTGTGAGGACCACACTAAGCAGTAGAATAAGAAAAGCAAACTGTATATAGCTCGTAAGGATAAAACCTCGAATGGCCTTATCCTTCACCAAGAACCGGCTTCACACACCAAACCAAGATACATATCATATGAAACTAAGCTGCCACCACTATACCATAGAAGCATTTCAATACATATATAAGAATATATATATATATATATATCCCAACATCCACTAATTGATAGAGTTAACAACACAACACCATTCAAATATAAATGATATCAAGCTATCATTTACAGAAAAGAATTCAGTATAGAATCACATCATCATGAATCATAAGTAGGAAGGTCACATAAGCTTCCTTTAAAGGTCTCATGAACCATAGTAGAGAGGGCCACACATGTTTCTCACTAGAATATTCGAATTTTACTGTATGCATATAGGCCATCACCTAAGAAGCCATATAGGCTTCTCTTCCAATTTCCCAATAGACAAGGCCACACATGCTCCTCTTTCAATCCATAATAAAAAGGGGCCACACAAGCTTCTCTTCTAATCATCAGTCATAGTGTAGAGAGCTACTAGGCCATTCGTACTACCATTGATTCATTTTCATCAAATGAGCTAACTAAGCTTTTCACACAATATCTGGCATAAGGATTATCAAGTACGTCGATTACTAAACCAACGTTATCAAACATAAGGCGTGTTATATTTACAACACATGATAATGTAGCACCATACGCATTCTATATGCAACAAGGAACTAAATTCATATACGATCACATTCTAGCATAATCAAGACATCCTAGCACAATACCGTTGCGACAAGAATCATGTTTCCTAATAGGGACAAGACTAGGCCAAGCCACTATTTACATAACAAGATGATAATGGGAAAAGCTTAGCATAAATAAGGGTGGCCTTAACAGAGTAGTACTCGTCTTACCCAACACAATCCATAAGAAAAGTATTATTTATAGGTTCATCCTTTAAATCCTCCCCAATATGTATATCACAAGGTTCACATGCAAAAGTTTTATGTAGATAGACACAGGAATTCCTCTTTGCTTGAGAAAATTTATCCATACATCAAGATGACTAAAAGATTTCTTTATGTGCATGTACAAACCTCAAGCAATTGCATAGGTGCATAATTTCATACATCATATACTAGCATTTGCATGAATATTTAATCCACCCATATAAATATATGCTACACCAAAATCAATTTTCAATCCAAGAGTTGTCATAATTTATGCCCTTTCCATGCGTAGCCATCTCTTTGGATTACTTTTCCATAACATTACACATATAGCATTCATGATTTATGATAACACAAGACTATATATATAGGTCATGAGATTCTAATTTGGTTAATAAAATAACATGTGCATATATTAGATAATAATACCAACATGAGAGAGCAAACAAAGTGAGCTAGAATTCCCTCACAGTCTTAACCAACATTGTTCAAGGAACTCAATCTCAATGTTCGAGCACCTTATCCGAAACCAAAGATCAAATCATAAAGTGTTCGATTTACCAAGAATATTACCTTTATCTTTGTTGTAACTAAGTGTTCAAAATCAAGGTTCAAGGAATTAGAACATAAGGTACTTTAGTAACATGGCAACAGGAAGTTCATAGTGAAAACAAAATAATTACTCAACTTATGAGAAGTACATCTGTAAACCTAGAACTTGATTCAGAGGGTTAATAACTAGTTTACCAAATACTCAATTACCGACCTTCCAAACTAATTCTAGTTTAATAACTTATCAAATTTATTTGCATTTCACCATAGAAGATTATGGGAATTAATCCTAATAGCCATGTGTAACAATATTGAGTTTACCAATCTCTAAATAAGCTATTAGGTTCTCTAAATTTCATATTTATCCCTCAGATAGTAGCAACATAAAGCATCCCAACACAATGATATACAATTTGTTGACCCTAAGGCTATATGCCATAAGTTTTGATGATGACAAATGTATTTGAATAGTAGCATTAATATATATAAAGATTAATTATCATATATATGCTACAAGTACTTAAGCATGATTATGTTATTTAATATGTATGTTGCATATATTGAATCATGCTATTAAACTAACCATTGGGTTTGCAAGTAAGATATATTTTATAGGTTGGTTCAAAAGAAGAAGAGTGAGCATTGTATTGAAGAACAAGGAAAAGCAATATCATGCTTCACTCAAGGAAAACAACATGCAAGGATGAAGCTCCAAGAAATGAAGAATTAGAAGATTTGAAGTCTTGGAAGCTTGGATGCATCAAGATAGCCTATGTGTTTACATTAGGTATATTTTATATAGGCTAGTATACTTGTGCAACTCAATGATTTAGATTTGCATACATTGGCTCAATTATTTTGAACAAAAAGATAGTGAGATATGAAATTTTACAAAAGTTAGTTTTTGACCTTTGGTCACTCTTTATATCATATCTCATAAACGAAAAATCATTTTTTCAAGTATCTTAATCTCATTTGATAGTAGAGTCAAAGATCTTTCCAAAGGTATATTATTTATTGAAAACGGAGTCTAAATGAGAAATATATGACTATTTAAAATATAGTTTGAAAAACTGAAAGTTGATTATTCTGTTCTGACCTATAGTCAGTATTTTAATTATATCTTTTAAAAGAAAAATAATTTTTAGTAAAACTTGGCTTATTTGAAACTAGACTCCAAGAACTTTCCAACGGTATATTATTTGTTTAAAACGGAGTTCAAATGAGGGAGTTATGAATTTTTAAAGAAAGCTCAAAATCTGGACTGCACTATAAGTGCTGTAACGGCTATATAACGGCTAGTTTTGTAAAATCTTATATATATGACCTTAGATACACGATTTTGAGCAAGAACAAAGTCCTACAATGTGATATTAACTTCTTCTATCATCTTTGAGAGAAAGGAAAGCATTCTTGAACCAAATCTTGCATATTCTCTATCATTAGAGTTATTAGAGCTTTATTTGTTTTCATCTACTCTTTAGAGAGAGTTTCTTTGTATTGTTGGTTTTGATCAACACATATATTATTCTGAGTTGAGGTTCGCAAGTACCGGTGTTGGAAGAACTTGCTTTGGGTTAAGGAGGAGCCCGGATTCATAAATTCTTCATTGTGGTTTCGCAAATACCTGGATCGAATTTGCGTGGTTGTAGTGGTTTGCAAGTACCCGGATTAAACTTGCAATTATAGTGGAAATACTTAAGTGGTCTCTTGAGGAATGGATGTAGGCTTGGATTAGCCGAACCAGTATAAATCTCCGAGTTTGCTTTCTCTATCCCTTACTCTTTAATTTGTGCATATTGATATCTATTCTTTAATTCCTTGATCTTTATAATTATTTATCTTAACAGCACATTGATTTTCTGTATTGTATTTATTATCCTAAGCATTGTACTTTTACAGAAAATCATTTTAACTTCCAATTAATTCTTGTGAAAAATTTATAAAACCTAATTCACCCCCCTCTTGGGTTCCAACCATTACTTTCACACTTTAATTAATAGCATAAACTATGCTCCCCAGAATTTCCCAATTACTGTATCCACCCAAAGTTTAGGAAATTTGGCCAATTAACTCACAAAGGCTCCAATTATAACGTCCTTCCCTGAATTTTCTACTGCAAAGAGCATTCACTTGCCTACTTTCCTTTCAGTCAATTACCCTATTAGTTTAATCGTGGATTTACTTGGTTTTTATTTTATTACATACATCTCCCTGTTAGCTACACACAAGTACAAGTTCATCTTTTATTTGTATACAACCAAAGACATAGTTTCACAATACACAGTACCATCATTTTTTGCACTCAATTCATCAATCTTCAATCCGTGAACAGAGAAGCTAGAATCATGAAATTATAGTAAAGATAACATCACATAAAGCCTTATTTAAATAATTTATTCACCCATTTTCATTTCAACCACTTAAAAAATCATTGATACAAAGTAAAAACCCAACAATTTCTTTAATTAATTCAATTAAGTTAGAAGTTACTCTCACACATTACACCAACACAACCAAGAAAGCATTCAGAGAACACTAAATTAATTTGTTAAAACATATGAAGATTCTACATACTATGTACTTACTTTGTTCTATCCAAAATTCTCAGTTAGCACAACAAAAATTCCATAAAAATAGAATTTTAATTCAAAATATGATAGACTACAGCCACACTGAAATTTCCATGTTAAATTCAATGAAAATAAATCAAAGCAACAACATTCAGCCATCAATTACAAAAGGTCACTCACTCTCGGTCACGCACTCGGTTTCTCTATCCTTACACCCATCCCTTTTTTTCTTCCTTCTTTGATTTGACTAAATACTCTCCCCATAATCTTCAACTGACTCGTTGTAG
The DNA here is from genome assembly GCA_037074585.1 of Biancaea sappan. Classification (NCBI taxonomy): domain Eukaryota; kingdom Viridiplantae; phylum Streptophyta; class Magnoliopsida; order Fabales; family Fabaceae; genus Biancaea; species Biancaea sappan. The sequence goes on along the minus strand of CM073496.1, from coordinate 45,051,224 downwards.
CCAGTGGAAGGACAAGTCATCGACAATAAGCTGACCAGACAATGCTGATCGAGCAAGTAAGGGTAGAGGAAGTAGTTGTTGCAGCTCACTCTCTCAACTCCTACCTGTATTGCTTTGTTTCATCTCAGTTGTAAGGAAAAACAAAAGGAGAGAAGAAAGAAAGGAGGAAGGATTCTGGTAAGGTACTCCCGATGGCAGACGACGGTGGCACCTCTGACTCAGCTCCTCTCACCTATGTACTATCCTTACTCTCCTTCTCGATCTCGATCTCTCTCTCTCAACTCTCCTCTATATTCATGAAAAGAAAGTATAAAGTGGCTTCTTTAGGAAGCTTTTGGGTGAGAAAGAGAAGAGCACACGTGCATAGCCCTCATTATGCCATGTGTCTGCCATTTTGTTTTATTTGCACAAGACATTCTTCCTTAATTTATTAATTCACTTGAGTCCTTAAAAATTTTGTAAATATTCTCAATTGCCCCCAAAGACTCAAAATTATTTTATTTCTCCCTTGTATTATTTTCCCCCAAATAAATCCAAGAGCTCTATTTTGTCCAGTGATTTCAAACAAGTCTTAAATATTATTATCATTAATTTAAGTTAAGTCCCTCATTGAGGATTTTTTTGGAAATTTCTCGCAATGAAATTTAAAGATTCTAAGATTTTTATGGTTACACTAAAATTCAAATTAGCCCCAAAATTTCACATATAAACATATAAATAGATTAACATATTCATTGATGAATTAAAATTCATGGGTATTACATGAAGGAACGCTGATTACAGCATCAATATTCGTGTTACCATTAGGGCCAAAAGGATTCATGGTGTATTGTGACGCCTCATGAATAGGCTTAGGATGTGTCCTCATGCAACATGCCCAAGTGATTGCATACGCTTCTAGGTAGCTTAAAAAAATGAATAAAATTACTCGACCCATGACCTAGAAATGGCAGCAGTTATCTTTTGCACTGAAAATTTAGTGGCACTGTCTCTATGGTGAGACGTGCAAAGTTTACACAAACCACAAAAGCCTCAAATACATCTTTGACAGCGAGATTTAAACCTGAGACAAAGAAGGTAGATAGAGTTACTAAAGGTCTACGATTGTAATAGTCTGTATCATCCGGGTAAGGCTAACATGGTAGCAAATGCTTTGAGCCAAAAATCTATTGGAGGTCTTGCTCACATAGTCGTCGCAAGGAAACCCTTGGTTCAAGAGTTACAAGAATTCATGGCTAGTGACATATGCTTTAAGATAATGGAGTCAGCATCATTTTTAGCCCACATCAGGGCCAGGTCCTCAGGTAGAGGATTGAGATCTTATCAAGATCATAGATAAAGTAAAGGGTGGAGATACCCAAGAGTTTTCACTTGATGATATAGGAGTGTTGCAGTTTAGACATAGTTTGTGTGTTCCAGATATAGCTTGAGGCGAGAGATCATGGAAGAAGCATATAGTGTCGTTCATCCTAGTACCACCAAAATGTACTAGGACCTGAGGTAACTTTATTAGTGGGAAGGGATGAAGTAGGACTTGGGAGAATTCATAGCACATTGTCTAAATTATTAGTAGGTTAAGGCTAAACATCATAAGCCAACCAGACTGTTACAATACTTAGAGATACCTGAGTGGAAGTAAGAAAGCATCATGATGGATTTCGTAGTCGGGTTACCTTGCTTTTCCTAGTGACTTTGACTCCATATGGGTTATAGCAGTCTGTTTGATGAAAATGGCACACTTCTTTCTAGTTAAGACTACCTATGTAATACCTGTGATTTTTGGCATGCTTGAATTCACTTTTATTCAATTGCAAATGCGTTAGTCTGGATTAAATTGAAATATGTGCTCATGAAACTATATTTGTGGATGAACTTTGTTCTTATGATGATTGATGATATTGTGTATGTGCAATAGATAATTTTTGGTTGATTTTAAATTGTTGTGAAATAGAATCCTTTTATGGAAGAGGTAGTGTACCCCTTAGTAGTATGGAAAGACTAGAATGAAATAATTTTAAAGCCTAGAGAATAAGAAAGGAACATAAAAAGCATAGAGAATAAGAAAGGAACATAAAAAGCATATGTGAGTATGGTTAAGGCCTTATATTGATAAGAAGCACAATGTTAATAATGTTTGGCTTTAATTAGTTAGAACATTATGGAATACTATGTTTTATCTCAAATTTTGATAAGTGCTAGGATTGTTGACTTTTGGGAGTTGGTCAAGAGACGACATAGGAGAGATTTCTTAATTTCCTTTTAGTTGTATATTTTCTTTTTGAAGCCTCTCTTTCTCTCATATGCATCTTTCCCTTCCTTATTTCTTCCTTCTCGGTGCATCACTCTCCCAACCCCATATCATTTCCCTTTATTCCTTCCTTGGATTTGCTCTTGCTTGACTGTCTACTGGTGATCTCTCTCCCTCTTGGTGGTCTCCCTGACATGTTAGTGGAACTCTTTCATATCTTTTTCTCCATTTTCACATAATAGAAACACTAAGAGTAGTGTGGGTAAATTTCTGAGTTTGGGGGTTTGGGTGTTGTTCCAAATGGTTCCTATCATGATCTGTTACCTAGGCACATGATAGGAACAATGATGAATCTTTCATCACTGTAAGCCTTTCCATAAATTCTACCCATGAGTTAAATTATTAGTTATTATCTCTGTGTTATCAAAATAATCATTCCTTATCAAATAAATATGAAGAAAACATATCAAATTTCCTTATTTGAAATACACGGAAATGACTTGCATATAATAATATATCCTCATTATAAAATACATTATTATACTGAAATACAAGCCAAATATGCCAAACATCTTACCTAGATGTCCTAAAAGATTACAGAGCAACATAATCTACAACAAAATAAGGGGCCCACCTGACAGCAAGAAGGTCCGAAGTGATCTACTCATCTAATATATATTCTTCGCCAGTAACCTGATCTGAACAAAAAGATTCCATAGAGAGTGTGAGCTTTAAAACTCAGTAAGCAAATCAGCCTTGTGTTAACAAAATTCAAATATATCATCAGTCATACAAGTATACCCAAAGGCTCAAACTCAATCAATAAACATAGTTAGAAATTATATACTAGAAGAAATAAAGTCATCCAATTCATCCAATGGTATTAGTACTCATCAATGGCAATATATCTCAGAGAGCGCACATAGGCTGGCTCACTGAATTTGTTTATTTTTACCATGACGCACAATCTCATCTTCTTAACTAGGGTGCCTCACAGATCTGTTACTGACCCGAGCTATATTCTTACTAAGGGAATCATTGTCTCTATACTCGTTGGTCAAGATACCCTTTAAACTGGGTTTTCTGCCTTGTCGTGAGAAGGGATACTATCCCGTTTAATCACAATCAATAGTACAGTATTTCATATCATAATCAGAAGTACAATGTAATATTTATTCATATGATAGGTATAGTATATAACTATATCACAAGTTTATAAATCACAAATCAAGATAACAATTAAGTTGTCTTGAGAAAGATTCAAACTTTATATCACTCTGAAATACTTATTTCGTCTTATCCATACTTCTGGATTACTTTGAATTACCTTCCTAGTTTCGCCACTCTGAAACAGTCTACCCCTATGAGTTTTGAGAGTGTCCTACGACATACTTTTTATCACCAATGATGTTAAAACTCTATTAAAACGGGGTCGTTTCACTCACCTAAATTTCGTACAAGTATCATTTCTCTATGTCGTTATAGACAAGAGCATACAGGTGAATTTTAGTGCTCTGCTACGGAAATTTTCATGAAAAATTAGAGAAAACAAGTTAAGATTATTTTTTGTACAGATAATGTTCATACATATAGTTACTATTTATATGTATAGTCACTATTCATACATATAGTTACTATTTATACCAGAAATAGAAAATACAATCTGTAAAAAAGTACACCAGGTAAGTTCCCAAGAAATAGTAGAGGGTCGCAATGGACACACTTAAGTACTAGGTTTTTCCTTAGCCAGAACTTTTTCTAGGCATGTATTCTTCACAGTTTACATTCTATTTTGGTAATTAGATAATCAAAATAATATATAGGCAGCTAAGGACAATTTTTTTGTTGTGGAGGATAAGCCAAAGCCACAACCACAGAGCATACTTAAGAAAATAACTTCTAAAATTTGAAAGACATAAAAAGGGCATAGTATCCTCACCTAGGATCTAAGCTAAAAAGGAAAGGCCTAAAATCTCAGAGGCTTAGTGTCGGAGTAAGAGAAACTTGAGGAGAGAGAAGAAGAGAAGTTAAAGGTGTGAGTTTAGAAGTAAAATAGAAGGGCTTATTTATGGGAAAAGTCAATTATACTATTTCACATTATGCGCTAATAAAATATTCAATTTACTATTCATGAAAATGATATTTTCAATCAAATAATTTAATTTACTATGCACTTTAATAATTTAGCCTACTGTGCAAATCACGAAAAGACGTAAGCAGCTAAATTATTGGTTACCATTGGGAACTTAAAGGGAAAACTATCCTTTCACCTTAAACCTTTAAGTTTATTTTCAATTCAGTCATTTCATTTTAGTCCCTGAGGGTATTTCCTTACATAAAACATCATTTTCTCCTACGAACTATTTTTTAGTTTGCTCTTATGACCAAACCACATCTAGTACTCGACATTTCAATTGTATATATGAATAGTACCGTATACGTGAATAATATTATACAGGTGAATAGTACCATATACTGAAATAGTAACCATAGTTCGCAAACACACATTTATATATATATATATATATATATATTTTCAGTGGTATTACATTATTGCCCCTTTTAAGAAATTTGGTCATCTGAATTTTAAATTACCTCAAGTTGTGAAAAGATGCGGATATCTAGAATGCATATTGGCCTCGGATTCTCATGTGGCTTCTTCGTGAGTCTGATTTCACCATAGTACCTTGACCAATGGAATCTCCTTAGAATGGAGTTTCTTTACTTGACTATCCAAGATAGCCACTAGTATCTCCTCGTATGACAAGTTCTCATCTATTAGGATAGAATCATTGTGAGAAGGGTGAAGTATGTGAGAAGGGGAAGTATGTGAGAAGAATTAGGAAGGTACTTCCTCAACATGGATACATAGAAAACAGGGTGAATCCCTTCTAATTCTATAAGTAGGGCGATCCAATAAGCCACTTTTCCCACTCACTCTAAATTCTTATAAGGCCCGATATACCTAGGACTTAACTTTCCCTTCCTTCCGAATCTCAACACAGCTTTTATTGGAAAGACTTTTAGGAATACTATATCACCAACTGAGAACTCTAAATCACTTTGTCTGTGGTCAGCATATGTTTTTTTGTCTACTTTGAGCTGCTTGCATCCTATCCTGGATTGTCTTAACCTTGGCTAGGGCATCCTGAGCTAAGTCGGGTCTTAACACTTTTGCTTCACCTATCTCAAACCAACCTATTGAATACCTGCAACGTCTCCCGTACAAGGCCTCATAAGGTGTCATCCCAATAGTGGCCTAGTAGCTGTTGTTATATGCAAACTCTATGAGATACAAATGCTTCTCCTAGTGACCACTAAAATATAGGATACAACATCGTAACATGTTCTCTAGCATTTGAATCATCTACTCTGACTGTCCATCTATCTGTAGGTGAAAAGTGGTACTGAGGTCCACTCGTGTACCTAATGCCTCTTGAAAACTCTTCTAAAAGTGGGAGCTAAATTGAGGACCTCTATCAGAAATGATAGATATGGGTACACCACACAACTTTATTATTTTCTTAATGTATAATTACGCCAATGTTGCCACGTTGTAAGTGGTTTTGATTGAAATGAAGTGTGTTGATTTAGTTAGTCAGTCAACAATAACCCATACTGAGTCGCAGCCTCATGTGGAGCAAGGTAGACCAACAACAAAGTCCATTGTCACTAGTTCCTATTTCCATTCAGAAATCTCTAATTGTTGTAACAAGCTTCCTGGCTTCAGATGCTGAGGCCTTAACCTATTGACATGTTAAACAATGAGATACTAACTCTGCTACGTCTCCTTTCATTCCTTTCCACTAATAGATCTGTTTCAAATCCTAATACATCTTGGTGGCTCCTGGATGTACAGCATATGAGACACTATGGCATTCCTCCATGATGTCTCATCTAAGAGTTCCAACATCTGGTATACACAACCATTGTTTATAATGCAAGGCTCCTGCATCATTGAGTATGAAACTATTCACTTCACCTTCCTTCACCTTGTCCATAATTTGGATAAGCTCAAGATCCTCTATCTGGGATACTCGTATCTGGTCTACAAGGAAAGATCTAGCCTTGATATGGGCTAAGAATGATCCTGTCCTTGTAACCTCGAGAGTAGCACATTTTGTTCTCAACTCCTTTAGTTCTTGGATCAATGATCTTCTTGTCACTGCTATATTGGCTAGATTACCCATAGGTTTTCTCAAAGCTTCTGCCACTACATTCGTTTTGCCTAGATGGTAAAGAATATTGCAATCATAACATTTTAGTAATTCTACCCATTTCCTCTGCCTCAAGTTTAGGTCCTTCTGGTCAAAAATATATTTCAAACTTTTATGGTCAGCGTAAATTTCACAGTTTTCTCTATACAGATAGTGTCACCATATCTTTAAGGCAAAAACTATTGCTGCCATCTCTAGATTTTAGGTAAAGTAATTTTGTTCGTGTTTCTTAAGCTGTCTTGATGCATATGCTACTACCTGGCTATGTTGCATAAGGACACATCCCAGCCCTACTCTCGATGCATCACAATATACTGTAAAACCTCCAAATCCTGTGGGTAAGACCAATATAGGTGCAGAGATTAACCTTTTCTTGAGTTCTTGGAAGCTTTCTTCACATGCGTCATCCCACGGTACTTTACTCCTTTCTTAGTTAGTCGTGTGAGAGGGGCAGCTAACTAGGAAAAATCTTAGATGAACAACAGTAATATCTTGCTAATCCCAAGAAGCTGAGAATCTCCATGACGGTGGTGGGTCTAGGCCACATTTTGACCGCTTCTACTTTGCTTGGGTCTGCTTAGATATTATCTTTGGAGATCACATATCCCAAGAAAGTCACATGATCAATCCAAAACTCGTATTTAGAGAATTTGGCGTATAATTGATGATCCCTCAATGTCTACAACACAACACGAAGGTGTTATTCATGCTCTTCTGAACTCTTTGAGTACACAAGGATGTCATTTATAAAGACAATAATGAATTTATCCAAGAAAGGTTTAAAAAATGTATTCATTAAATCCATGAAAGCAGCTGGTGCGTTTGTTAGTCCGAACGACATTACCAGGAACTCATAGTGTCTATATCTGGTACAGAAGGATGTCTTGGGTACATCCTCCTCCTTGATCTTAAGTTGGTGATAACCAAACCTCAAGTCAATCTTTAAAAAACACTTGGCTCCTTGAAGTTGATCGAAGAGGTCGTCGATGTGAGGCAACATGTATTTAGTTTTTATAGTTACTTTTGTTAGTTGCCTGTAATCTATGTATAGTCTCATCGATCCATCCTTCTTTTTCACATGCAGAACAGGAGCTCCCCAAGGTGAATAACTTGGCCTTATAAAAGCCTTTATCTAGCAAGTCCTGTAACTGAGCCTTTAGCTGTTTTAACTCTGTTGGCACCATCCTATAAGAAGGTATGAAGATTGGGTGAGTCTCTGAAGCTAACTCTATCTGGAACTCAATCTCTCGATCTAGGGGTACACCTGGTGGATCATCTGAGAAGACGTCTATAAACTCTTGGACCACTAGAATGTACTCCACTTTTAGTTTTTGCTTCTTGATATCCTTAACAAATGTCAAGTATCCTTGATAGCCGTTTCGCAATAAACGTAAGGCATACAAGGATATAAGGTTTCCAGGAATCTCCCTTTGTTCACCTTAAAATATGAAGGAGGGTTCCCTCGAAATATTGAAAATAACTATCTTATTATAGCAATCCAAGATGGCATAATAAGATGCCAGTTAATCCATGCCTAAGATAACGTCAAAGTCTAACATATCCAATATCATTAGGTTTGCAGTCATATTTGCTTCTCCGATTTTCACTTTGCAAGCCGGTAGCCTCGTTCTATTAAGAGGGTGCCTCCCATAGGCGTAGTTACTAAGAACAGACATTCTAATCTAATAACTTTTTGTATAAAGTTCTTAGCAACAAACGATGACACATAGGAATGCATAGAGCCAGAGTTAAACAAAACATGTGCAAAGTTTGATTCAATCAAAAGGGTACCTACCACCATATTAGACGCTTGAGCATCCTAACGGGTTAAGGCAAACACTCGAGTAGTCACTCAGCTTGTTGAAGCTTGACCTTGGCCATCTTGTTCTTTGCCAGTACTTCTTCCAATTACGTTGCCTTCTATAGTTATAAGGGCTCTGTTGGCAACGGTAGTCTCTGATTAATTAGGGTGTACAGATCCTTGGCCGGATCTCATATGGAGTTAAGGGCAATCTTTCTTGAAGTGGCCCTATTGACCACATTGGAAATACACCTTAGTGTTGTTATTGCCAAGACAAGCTCTGAAGTGGTTTCTTTCACACTTAGGGCACCAGAGCCTTTGCTGACCCCCTGTACTACCCTATTGATGCTGTGATGCACTAGCGATAGAGGGTACATGTTCAGTGGTTTTAGAGGGTGCAGAACTTCCTCTGTGGCCGTGTGACTTCTCATCTTGTTTCTTTTTTCTTTTGTTATTCCAATTTTCCTTGCACATATCTCTTTCTTTCATCGTACGGGTGATGTCGACGACCCCTGTGTAAGATGAAAAGTCTCATATCTGTGATCCTATCCTCGAAAATAGGGACTTTCAAAGGCCTTTAATGAAATGTCAGATCCTTTATTTCTCATCTAAGTCCATGTGAGTGGCATATTTAGATAACTCTACAAATAGATTGTCGTATTCATTGACAGTCTGTGCTCTTTGCTGGAGTATCTCAAACTCATTCATCTTTGCTTCTCGTATGCTTTTTGGGATAAATTGTTCCAAAAAAATTCTCTTAAAGTCCTTCCATTTGAGGGGTAACGCATTACTAGCCATGCCCTTCTTCCATGTTCACTACCAGTGGTCTGCCTTACCTCTTAATTAAAAGGTAACAAGGATCACTCTTTGGGATTTAGGGCACTCTAACGTATCAAGGATTTTCTCATAATTATCTAGAAAATGTTGTAGGTCTTCATTAGCATCTCCTGCAAAGGTTGACGATTCAACTTCATAAATTCTGAGGTCTTGATCTCTACCCTTACCCATTCTTTAGAAGGGGGTAGGGTGGCATCTGGTCTGTCTCTTGTACTTTTTTGATATGTACTGATGCTTGTGAGTCATCTTCAAATGACTATCTCATCATAAGTTCCTTTATCCCATTTACCTCATTTTGCATTGTAGCTAATGCTTCTATTACCACAACTGCGTCGATTTGTGGTGGTACTCTACCTTTTCTCCTAAGGTTTATAGTGGGCATCTCTTTGTTTTATATATGGTTACTTCCTACACGATTAGGCATCTCTAACCTTATACCTACTAACTGAGCAACTGGAGGGACCAAGGCCCTACCAGATCTTGTGCAGATTCTAGAAGCATTTGATTTCCCTCGTGCCATCTAAACTTATTCTACAATTAAAAATAATATGTATTGTCACCATTATGCTTCAAGGGTAAGACACGAAAGAAAATGATTTAAACTCTATAGGTCTTTTGGTGGATCTTTGTCCTATGGTCGTACTGCAGTCACGACAATAAGGAAGGGCCCACTAAAGACACCTTGCTCTATAGTCACTTGGAGACCTAACAACCATTGGCTCTGATACCAACTTTGTCATGACCCATTACCTGGGCACATGACTGACACAATGATGAATCTTTCATCACTGTAAGTCTTTCCATAAATTCTACCCACTAGTTAAATTATTAGTTATTATCTCCATGTTATCAAAATAATCATTCCTTATCAAATAAATACGAAGAAAACATATCAAATTTCCGTATTTGAAATACACGGAAATGACTCACATATAATAATACATCCTCATTATGAAATACATTATTATACTAAAATGCAAGATAAATATGTCAAACCCCTGACCTAAATGTCCTAGATGATTACAGAGTAACATAATCTACAACAAAATAGGGGGTCTACCCAACAGTAGGAAGGTCCGAAGTGATCTACTCCTCTAGCGGATATTCTTCGCCGGTAACCTGATCTGAACAAAAAGATTTCACAGAAAGTATGAGCTTTAATACTCAGTGAGTGAATCGGCCTCGCGTTAATAAAATTCAAATATATCACCAGTCATGTAAGTATACCCAAAAGCTTAAACTCAACCAATAAACATAGTTAGAAATTACATACTATAAGATATAAAGTCATCCAATTCATCCAATGATATTAGTACTCATCAATGGCAATATATCCTGGAGAGCGCAAATAGGCTGGCTCACTAAATTTGTTTATTTCTGCCATGACGCATAACCTCATCCTTTCAGTTAAGGTGCCTCGTGGATCTGTTACTAATCCGGGCTATATCCCTACTAAGAAAATTGTTATCTCCATACTCGTTGGTCAAGACATCCTTTAAACTGAGTTTTCTGCCTTACTGTGAAATGGGGTACTATCCCACTCAATCACAATCAATAGTATAATATTTCATATCATAATCAGAAGCATAATGTAATATTCATTCATATGACAGGTATCATATATAACTATATCACAAGTTTATAAATCACAAATGAAGATAACAAATAAGTTATCTTTAGAAAGATTCAAACTTTATATCACCCCTGAAATACTTGTTTCAACTTATTTATTCTTCTGGATTAATTTGAATTACCTTCCTAGATTCGTTACTCCGAAACAGTCAACCCCTATGAGTTTTGGGAGTGTCCTACAACATACTTTTTATCTCCAATAATGCTAAAACCCTATTAAAATAGGGTCGTTTTACTCACCTGGATTCCGTACGAGTATCACTTCTCTAAGTCATTACGGACAAGAGTACACAGGTGAATTTAAGTATTCTGCTACGGAGATTTTCATGAAAGATTAGAGAAAACATATTAGGATTGTTTTCAAATTGGCTAGGGGTCAAACTGCAATTACTTCAAATTGTGGCATGGGATTGGAAGTATTACAATAAGATAAATGTGAGACCTTAGGGGAATAAAAATTGTAAGAATTAAAGGAAAATTAAAAATATTCAAAATAATGAAAAGAAATTCCTAAGAATTTAATAAAATAAATATTAAGTAGGGTTAGTATAATTATTGGACAATTATAAGCCCAACTGGAGAATTAATAATTTTAGGGCCCAAAAGAAATTAGCATAAGGTTAATATAGCTAAATTAATTAAATGTAACCCAAGCCCAACAGTGATTCAAGTAAGGTAAGTTAGGACCCTGTTAGGAATAGGTTAATTGTTAATTAAAAGGCCCACACTAAAGGACCAAGAGGTAGTAGGCTTATAAACTAACCAAAATACAATTGGGCTGACTAGCTACCGGAGTAGGCCTAACTTGAGCATTTAGGTGTGAAGCCCATATGTGGAGAACTTAAGTGTGGCATGAGCCCACTTACTAAGCTTGAAAAAAAAGTATTTAATTTACCTTGAGTTCTAGAAGACTTTAATTAAGATAAGGATATGATTAATATATTAATATAAATAATCAAGTGATTAAATATTAGATATGGCAACATAAAAAGATGATATTTTAACCTAGCTTCTAGAAGGATAAAATTAATAATTAAATTAAAGTAAAACAACAAAGACCCAATAGGATTAGCATTAAATAATAGAAATTGCACTTGGATAATATCTAAATAATAAATAAAAAAGATATCGTAATCCTAATGAGATAGGCATGAATCTATAATAAGTAACTAAAGTATTAAACAAAGAAAGAATAAATAAACCTAACAGGATTAAACCTTCTAGAACAAGGAAAAATAAAATAAGATAAATTAATATAAGATAAAATATTAATAATTAAACTAAGGATGATCATAAATCTAAGATATCCTAATTAAATTTAAATTCTACTTAAACTAACTAAGCCTAAACCCCACCTATAAATAGACCCTATGGCCTTCATATTCCTCACTCACCCATACTTCCTCACATAAGTCTCATAGAATATATCTTTGATGATCTATCTTGATGGCAGAAAATTCCAAAAAAACAAAGGTAACGACTAGAAAATCTGATTTATTGCACTTTTATTTTTTCAAAAATTAAATCAGTCATAACTCCCTAAATCAAACTCCATTTTCAACAATTAGATATCACTGAAAAGCCCTTTGAGTGTAGTTTTAACACAATAAATTTTTTTTGAAAATTCCTTACTGTTTGGGAGATATGACCAAAACAGTGACCGAAGATTAGAAGCAAAAACAAACAATTTTTTGATTTCATGATTTTGATTTCCTTTTGCAACCTTTTTGTTGAAATTATTAGAATTTCATCTTGAAATCTTGTACACACCTTCTCTCTCTCTCCAGAAAATATGTGAAACCTGGGAACCATAGCTTTGGAATCCAGATGAGTAAACTAACCTCATTTTATGAAACCAAGTTAAATTGTATGTGTATTTATGAAAAGAGGACGACTAATGTATGCATAAATTTAATGGTTGATTTAATCTTTTGATTCTAATGATGCAATCTGTGTGAACAATATGGTGAGATTAAATGAATTATGCTATATTATTAATTGATGTTGATATGTGCTCAAAACATTGTTTGTGATTGAGCGGGATGGTCCCCCCTCTCACAGCAAGCAGAAAGCCTAGGTTAGAGGGTGTCTTGGTCAGTGAGTGTGGAGACAATAACTCCCTCAGTGGGAGGTATAGCCCGAGTCTGGTAAAGAGACCTGTGAGGTGTCCTAATTGAGAGGACGAAATTGTGCATCATGGCAGAATAAAATTGGTAAGCCAACCTATGTACGCTCCCAATGATATATTGCCACTGACGAGTACTAGTTATGTTATTTGAATTAGATGCATTTGCTGTATTTTGGTATATATTTTCTATGTTTTTTGGTTTATTATATGGCCTTCGAGCATATCTGAATAATTGGTAACGTATTGGGGTCCTATTAAGGCAGGGTTGATTTATTCACTGAGTTTTCATAATGCACACTATCCATGATTCTTTTTTTTTTAACAGATCCAGTCGTCGTCAAGGAGCTCCCACCTGAGGAGTAACGGTGCTTAATGTGGACCTCCCCATTGCTGGGTAAGCCCTATCTTTCCATTTTAACATCAATGGGTTGCTCTATAGTTACGTAGGACACTTAGGATGGTTTATAGGTAGCTTTTGATTCATTTAAATTCTGTTTATTTGGCTTTGTTTAAATTTCTTAGATTTAAATTAGTAATTACATACTTAATTTATTAAATAATGTTACATAAATACAATGAGAATAATAGGGTATTTTGAGATAGGTTAGGCTTACGGTAACAGGAAAGTGCCTTATATGGACAACAATATAGGTCTTCGATAGGGTGGTTTGAGTCAAATGATGTAAGGACCTTAGGGCTCGACCTGGTTCAGGAAGCTTTAGACCGAGTCTAAGTCGTCTAGGAGCGCATGCTTGTAGCTTATAGTAGGAAAAAGGCTTATGCGGATCACAGATGGCAAGACTTGAAGTTCATAACAGGCAATATGGTCTTCTTGAAAGTATCTCCCATAAAGGGGATCATGTGATTCAGGAAGAAAAGGAAGTTAAGTTCTCGATACATTGGCCCATACGACATCTTAGAAAGGGTGGGCAACATGGCATATCAGTTGGCCCTACCCATTAAGTTAAAAAGGATATACCCCAACTTCCACATATCGAGGCTAAGGAAGTACCTTCCTGACCTATCCCACGTGCTTCAACCAGAAATAATCCAGTTGGACAAAACTTTCTTTTACGAGGAAGTCCCTACAGTTATCCTTGATAGTCAGATCAAGAGGCTTCGATCTAGGGAAATTCCTTCTATCAAGGTCTTGTGGTGGAATCAGTCACACAAAGAAGCCATGTGGGAGGCTGAGGCAAACATGTATGCTAGATATCTATACTTGTTCGAGCCTAGAGGTAACATAAATTTGAAGGATTGAATTTTCTTGAAGGGGTAATAATGTAATACTCAAATGTGAAATTTCAAAATTTTGCTTGCTATCCTATTTCTATTTAATGCATTTAATGAGGTTATTTGTTCTTTGTGTGTGGGGCACGAGGCCTGTAAGTATAGAAAGGGGAAAGAAAGCATAATGGACCTAAAATTACAAAAAAAAATGATTATGAAAGGGAAGCCCAAAAGAAAAATATAATAATAACAAATTAAGTAATAGTGACAATACATAAATAGACATATAATCTATAATAATATAATGATAATAATAGTAATAAATGAACAAAATAATACATGAACAAGATAATAAGAATGATAAATAAATTACATAAACAATACATATAAATGGTGCCTAAATTAAGTATATATGACTTAATATTAAATAATGATAATAAACAAATTGAATAGTAAGATAAGGATAAGATAAGAAGGAAGAAATAAAATAATTATATAGGATAAGTCAAGTATATCAAATAAAATAGTTTTAATTTAAAGTTAAGAGCATAATTGAATTAGGATATAATTAGTTACTTTTCGATAAACCTTCTAGCAATAGTTTAAAACAATAATCCAAACAAAAGATTTGGATGACTAAATAAACAAATAAAAATAAAATTAAATCTAGATTAAGCTAACTAATAAATTATTAAATGAATAGAACCTAATTCCTAAACCTAGATAGGCGTATGAAACACTAAACAAAAATAAATCAATTTAATAAATAATAAATAACAATAATCTTATCCAACCAAATCTAAACTTAAAATAATCTTAGATTTAAAGATAAACAACTTGAAACAAATCCATAATTACTAAACAAATAGATAAAACAAAAACTAATCCTAATAGGCTAAGTGTGTAGTTAACATAAGAAGACTTCTTACTTTTAAATATAATATCTAGATAGCCTATCCTACCTAAACCAAAAACAAATCTAATATTATTTCAACTTAAAATGCAAACGTAGATTTTCCTAATTCTACTCTAAAGCAATGTCTATAAAAGAAGCTCTCGCCCCCTCCCCTACAGCCACTTTTCCTTTGGAATCGAAAAATCAAGAACTCCTTCCTCTCTCTACAAACCTTAGGTGCCACCCATACACAAACACTAGAACACCTCTAGAAACCTAACCCTAGAACACTAGAATCTCTCTCTCTCTCTCCCCCCTTAACAACCAATAAACCTAGCGGCCCACACTTTTTCGTCTACATAAAATACTATTCGGCCACCACCTCACCAAATCTTAGGTACATCTTCTCTCTAAAAACTCATATATCATATGTCATTCACAAAAATTCAAGATCAAAGAGCACTTGAAGGAAAACACTCTTTGACATTTGAGAGCCAAAATGGTAAGTACAATAATGTAATACCAGCTTTGGATGCTAATATATATTTGGATTTTAATAAGTAACTGGAATACGAGGGAAATATTTCTGTTGCTTAATAAAGAAATGTGAGATTAAGAAATGGCAGAGGGAATAGGCACGTGGGACAGAAGGAACTAAATAATCACTAAGTTTAAGAAGGGACTAAAATGTATTAAGAAAAATAGCATGGTACCTAAAGTACTAGAAATATCCGAATGGGAGAAATTATGAAATTGGCATTATTAAGGTTGACTGGGGGTTGACTAGAGGGCAATATAGTAATTTCACCCTTAAAGGTGTATATAGGTGGCCCTTTCATTTTCCTCATTTCTCCCTCTCTCAAGAGCTTCTTCTCCTTTTCCAAACTCTTTCTTCATTTTCTCTCAAATCCTGCACCACCCAAACTTCTAGCAACTCATCTCTGGTAAGGGTCCAGATCTCTAGTGACCAACCAATACCGGAAGGGCAAGGAATTGAGGTAGGCACCTCATCTTTTCTATTTTCTTCCCATTTTCAAATTTTGGAGAAATTAGGTATAAATTGATATTGTTTGGGATCTTTGGGGCTTGGATGATATTTTAAAACATTCTCTGATAATTGATAATGGAATTAGAATAAGAATTGACAGGGAAATCAAGATTAAAGTTGGGATTAAAGAGTAGGAAACCGAAGAAAGAAAAGTTAGGGTTTTAAGTGGAAAATTAGAGATTCAAGCATGTATGCTCAGAATTAATTTGGGGTTTTAGTGTCAAAACACTCCCAAAACATTAAGTATAGAAACTCATGGGAGAAATAAAGAGAAATACGTGTAATTTGGGCTAATTTAGTGAAGAACCGAATCCAAATTACGTAAGTGCAGAGTGTGGTGCCCAAGGCACCACCAGGACAGTAGGGAAAGAGGGTGGCACCTTACTTGAGGCCATCAGGTCTTGGCACCTGCTTAATAAATTAGGGGCATTAGAAGGTTGTGGCACCCTGGGCACTGATGTTATGTATTGTATTTTTTTTGTGGGGTTGTGTGTTGAGCTGTTTATGTGATGTGCCATAGGTTTAGCTATAATTTGAGGCTTCAACAAGACTTTCTACGAAGGTCAAGAGATGCTTGAATCCCAAGTGAAGGATTTAGCCTTACTTTGTGTGATTTATATTTTTAGGATTGTTTTCCTAAATCTAATTAAACATATTTAATTATTAAATGTTTATATGTTGAACATGAGAGGAATGGAACCATGCATGATTATGGATAAGCATAATTAATTGTATGAGGTATATAAGTATAATGCACTGATGAGTATGAGTGTATAGATAGAGAACATGAGTAGCCAGAGATAACCCTTAGGATTAATATCCTAAGTGTGTGTTGGGCTCAAGTGAAAGTTCGACTTGAGCATGGTAAATTGGGTGAGATTGATTTGTAGTTTTGATTAGGATTATGTTTGTGACTGTGTTTGGATGAGACTTAGTGGTGCACTTTCGACGTTGAAGACTAGCAATTGCTGAGATAGGGCATGAGGTAGGACCAAGAGGGATGTACCTGGGGTAAGAGGATAAGGCCTAGCGGTACACTCTTGGGGTTAGATACTGGTAATTACCAGATTAAGACGTGGGCCAAGACTCAGAATGAGAGTCGTATCATAGGGTCAATGGACATAGGATCCATGAGTTAGTCCATGAAGAGGTAGCTCCATAGGATAGTATCTCAACGATAAATCTGTGGGAGAGTAGTCTCGCATTGATGAAGCCTTGAGAAATAGAAATATAACAATACATACCCATATAATGAAACTCTTGAGTGGAATGTCCAGGGAAAAAGAGACCCACAATAACGTGGCTCTTAAATGAGTTTCCCGTAGAGACATAGACTTACGTGGGGTTGATGAGTTATGTGTGTGGAGCTCAATGCCAGATTCCTCTGAAGGCCTATTTTTCATGTTTTCTTACTTAATCAAACCTAAGGAGCCTCAAAGATAAAAGAAGGGATGGACTAAGCTAAATGATATCATTCCTGAAATTTAACTATAATGAGTAGGGAAACCTTGGTTTCTTAAGCGAATAGTTTAGATCCCATATTTTCTTTGTTTAAGTTTTGAGTAATGTTAAAATTAAGTTAATGTCTTTAAATTCCTAGAGGCAAGTAATAAAACAAAACATCTTACAACCAGCAGTCAACTAATAGTAGTTAAAATCAAACAAAACATCTAATATCTACAATCAGTCAACTAATGGAAGAAGATCAGTTGACTGATTACACTCGGTAAGGCTAAAATTCTAGATTCAGTAGCTATCAGTCGACTATTGAAAATTTATCAATCGACTGATAGCATTCTAGAGTGCGAAATAAGTTGGTGGAAGGCTAAAAATCAATGTAGAAATTGACTAAATTACCCTTAACATACCCAAGAGAGCTCAAAAATAAGTGAGTAGGGGTATTAGAGACATTTCATAAGCAAAGCTTTCTAAATACTCTTCTTAGAAGGTAAAAGAAAGAGAGAGAGCTATTTTTTCGCAAAGATAGAAATAGAAAAAGAGAGAGAGAAACGTATGGAAGAAGAAGGAGAGAAAGAAGGGATTTCTGGCTATTAGCAAGAAACTACAAATGGTAAGTCTTCTAGCTTGATTCCTTTAGTTTAAATAAATTTTAGAGCTTAAGAATTGATAACATGAGTACATTTCAAACTAAAAGAAAGAGAAAAGAAGAAGAAGTGGTCTGAAATTTGAGAAGCAAGAAGAACTAGAGAGAAACTAAAAGAGAATTCACAAACTTTAGCTCTAGAAGAATCAAAGATAGATAGTTTTTCATAAAAGCAAGTTATTTTATATGTTTGTCATGATATTTGTATGATATATCAAGTGTTATATTAAAGCTTTCCATGAATGTTTTAGAAAAAGATTTCTCTTGAAAAGTAGAGCTTAATTTCTCATGGGATGACAAAACTAAGACCTTTCCTCATGGGATGCAAATAAATTCCTAATGGGATGCTGAACTTTCCTAATAAGATGTAGAATTCCTCATGGAATGCATAATTTTCTCATGGGATGTAGAGTACTTTTCATGAGAAAGAGTTAGAAGTTATAGTGCACTATAATAAGAATGAGAATATTCTAATAATATGTTTATATGATAGCTTTTAATTCATGAAAATGAGAAATATTTATTTAGATTACTTTTATGACTGAAATGGCAATATCATTGTTTTCACAATATATACTAGTGTTTACAGTGATTTTTGGTTTAACTTAAATCCAACAACAAATAACAGAATTGAGAACGATGTGGTTTCAAAGTTATGCAATAATCTCATTTTTGATGAAAAATGAGTCAAATGCAAGTATCTTGAAAGGTAATTGCACGAAAGAACATGAGGCTGGAAATACACTTTTTGCAAAAAAGTCAAAAAAAAAAGGTAAAAGCAAAGTAAAATGCAAAAAGTAGTTTGCAGAATGTAAAGTGCATAAAAGGTAACTTACAAAAAGTAATTAGCATAAAGTAAATGGCAAAAAGTAATCAGTAGAATGTAAATGGCAGAAAGTAATTAGCACAAAGTAAATGGCACAAAGTAAATGGCACAAAGTAATCAACAGAAAGTAAATTGCATAAAGGTAAACGAATGTGTAGTAAATTGTAGGAAATAAAAAAAGTGATAAATAATTGGAATGAAATTGACTTTGAATAAAAATGACTGAAATGTTAAAGGGGTAAGCATACTTTGATATCAATCTGTTAATCTACTCGTGTGAGATGTTAAGATGTTTAATCAAGGGATGCCAACCCTATTTACAACAAAACACTTAGTATTTATAGGCAAATGACAAAAATAATTATCTATATATTTATTCGCCACGTAAGTGATGATTTACATTGTTCGACACAACTGCCTTAATTACTTGATGATGGAAGTAATTGCCTTCAATAACTTCTATTCAAAAATTTCTATCCATCTTGTCTTTGACGTTTGACAACTTGGTTAATCAGTGTGTTTTCGATATTCAACGACTAACTCTTTCAAACTCGTTTATCGACAAAGTCTCTCAAACTCATTGGTTGAATGATGGACTTTCGACGATTTCACTTCGACGAAATTGATGGTGTCACAAACTATTTCAAGTTGACTTGTCCATTCTTTGTGTTTTCCTCTGTCAAAATCCTTTCTATCAAATTGCCAGTTTCTGTCAAATCTTTGTACCAGATTAATAGATTAGCACTCCTATAATCGACATAATTTTGTTGCACCATTGAAGATGATTTCTTGTCAACCAAGCAACATAACTTTTGTCAACAATTATATATTAAAAAATAGTTGTCTAACAAATGCCCCCCAAGATTTTATTCTCAACAAACATAGAGAGAACTAAATTTTAAATAGCTTCGTAACTAATACCAGATTTCTATGGATTAACTTAGGATCATAATTATCTCTAAGATGATAACTTTATCTTGGAATATGAGCCGTTACCACCTTTTTGACTTTTTGTGTCCTTTAAAACCCTAAACCCTAGTCGTTTAGTCACTTACTCTGTAATTTGCACATTGCTATCTCTTTTACGCTATTCCCTTTCCATATTCCTCCAAATACCTTTACCTTTGAGTTACCACCAGTAATGGCATCCTCTAATGTTGGAGCTTCTTCTTCTACCAAGCAATCCACCAGTGCCAAAAGCATAATTGGAGACCCAATTATAGATCAATTAAAGCTATAGCAGAAATTGAAGGTAATAATCCCCATTCCTAACTCTTCTTCTACTCCTCCTCTTGTGTTTTTGGGACCCTTGCTATCCCAAGAAATGTTCCCAAAAGAAATCCAACCTGTATTTCCCTGCAGTCTTCTCAAGGAAACCATTCTTGCCTCAGCTTTGTCTATAGCCATTTACAATTTCAGAAGGCTAAAAGGATGTTCCAGACACCGCCTTCTTGAGTTGACAAATACCACACCTAGCTTGACAGGGTGCAAGTACAAAAGGCAAATTTTGGCAAAAGATAGTCATTTTTTACTTCATTCAACTCTCTCGTCATACCATCAGAGTCGATTCTACCATGATCGGAGCATCGGTCTTTTTCTAGAACAAGACCACTAATAACTTCCATTTTTCCTATAGCATGATGGGCCCCGACGCTTTTCGATGTATCAGCCATTATGGGCCTTTGACCAGATAGGGGAGTTATTCATCTATACCTTCAGCCTAGCTAAACCATAGAGGTTTATTCACCCAAACACATATCTTGCTCTTCTTTTGTAAATTTTCACCACAAAACTTCGTCCATCGTGTCAGATAAAGAACATGTTGCTTTTATTCTCCTTTGGCTGTCGGCTTAAGCCTTTGGCTCTAAATCTGTAAATATAGCTAAATCCCTTCAGCCTTTAGCCAACCTTATTCATAAGGGTATTCGACTTGCCATAAGCCAATGGCTCCTTGCTAACCTTTTTCAATGCATGAGCCAAATGGTTGACAACATCAGGGCTCAAACGAAAAAAAGAGAATGACAGGGGCCCTATTTGGTTGCTTCAGTTATGGTTGAATGCTATTTTGGATCAGCGCCTGACAGCTAAACCTCCAAGTGACAAGTTGTCGAGTTACATGTCTGGGTCGTATAGGCCAAATCTTTGTTATCTGACATGCGATTTGTAATATCTGAGGTTTTTGAAATAATTCACAAAGTGTGAAATTTAGCAATTTAGGGAATTAAATTTTTTTTATGAAACTACTGAGGACTATAATGAAATTGGAAACAAAAATGGTAATAATTTCTAAATGACTTATTTACAGTTTTATAAAGATGTATGTTGACTTATCTTAAGTGTAAAAGATAATAAGGAGAAAATAATCACAAAATAATTTTTAAAGGTATGGATAAAATTTTATTTAATAAGTTAGGGACCTAATTGAAAAGTACATAAATGGAAATGAGCCCTTTAACATTTTAGCCAAAGGGGTTATTAGTGGCATCCACCTGTCCCACCATCGTCTATTATCATTGACATAATTGAGAACCTTCACACACCAATTGACATTGCTTCCACTTTCCTCTCACCATGTGCATCGTCTTCTTTATGCTCTTACCCACATCTTTTTCTTCATGCTTCTTCTTGGTTTTCCTAGCAAGACTCACTCCCGGTGATCCTTCAAAACTCTATAAGTGTGACTCTTTCTCAATTTTCATATTCTTCTCCAATTTTGTAATTAAGGAACCCTAGATGGAAATTTTAATAATTTCTGAGTTTGAAGGGTTAGGTATGGAATCAAAACCTCTCATTGTTGATTTTTGGGAGAAATTGGTTGGAAATCCTTAATTGATGATGAATTTGTTGTTAAACTAGAAAAAATGATAATAAACTACAGGGACCAAATTAAAACACTTGGAGTTGATTTAATTTTAGAAAAAAAAATATTCTTAATCTATGGACCTAGATGAAGTGAAATATGAGCTTCAATCAAGCAAAGGAAATAGAAGTAAAAGTTTGAATGAAGAATTTTAGGAAAGGATAATGGAATTGAATTTGCTCAGTGTTATAGTTGTCTTTTGCTGCTGCTAAAATTTTGGGACTGTTTGAGGCACTAAATGAACTCCAACTGACCTAAATTTTGGTATGTTATAAGAAATGACATCCAAGTATGTCTCTTAATTAATTCAGAATTTTCTAGGTTGTTTAGTACCCCTAATGCACCCAAGACAATAGCTGAAGTTTAAAGAATATGAAAATGATACTGTTATGACATGCTATTGTTTTTGTGAGTTTTGGATGACAAATCAATTCCTAAAATCATAAAATTTTTGTGAGAGATTCTTTATATTATGGTAATATAATCTGGAAAGTTTCAAGCTCATTAAAATTAGTTTACTTGGTCAAATAAACCTAGAAAAATACTTTGTTCAATGCAGAACAAATCTAGGTAGTTTCGAAAATTGATTTGGTTTTAATAGCTAAAGACCTCTTCTTAATCTGAAATTTTTATAGCAATTAGCTAAGACATGTAATTAATTATGCGAAATTTCATGGCATTTGGACATGGTCAACTAAGTGTAAAACACATAACATTGTACCTATTTAGAATTTAGACAGCTTTGACCTACAGTTACTAAAAGGGTCTTTATTGAGAACAAATGATAGAATTAAATTCTGAACTTTTTATCCTAGTATGTCAACATTCTAACAAGGCTCTGTACCAAATTTCATAATTTTTAGAGCTATGGATTAATACCAGTATTTTTCTAAAATTTGGATCAAATTTAGCCTCAAAATATAATAAAGTTAGATTATTGATAGCTTATGTTATGAATTGATGTTGTTACTTGCTTGATTTAATTTCTAGGCTTACAATGAGGTTCTTGAAGTCTCTTTTTGAGTATAAAGTGTAAAAATATAGCTTGGACTCCAGGTGATGGATCTAATCTTGCCTTATTTGATTTATTTTTAGAATTTTGTTTCCTAGAGATGTAATAAAGTAATGGATGAATATATTTTCTATATATTTGGATTGAACTTGCAAAGGAAATGCATGTGAGTGATTGATGATTATGAATGACATGGATTTATTAAAGTTCATGATGTGCATTTAGATGCTCTTGTTTGTGCATGTGATTGTATTGAAAGAAACAGAGATTACAAATACTTTTGTGTCCCTTTGAGGATAGGGGTGAAATAAGGTTGAACTGTTTGACGTCCCTTTAAGGGCGGGGGTGAAATAAGGTTGAATTGCTTTAATGTCCCTTTGAGGGCGAGGGTGAAATAAGGTTGATGCCTATGGGCAGAGGATATAGTCTATGGCCTAGATATAGCCTACAAACAGGATACGCCTACGGGCTGGGATATAGCCTACAGGCAGGATACGTCTACAGGTGGAGATATAGCCTACGGGCAAGATACACCTTTGAGCTGGGACATAGCCTATGGGCAGGATATGCCTTCAAGTGGGGACATCGTCTACGGGTAGGATGAGGCCTTCGGGTGGGGTACATGTAAATATTTATGAACTCTCTCATAATGTTTTCCTCTTGACATATATTTACTTCATGAATTATTTATATTATGAGTACTCATATGTTCATGCATGATTATATGTGTAGTACCCACTATATTTTCAAGAATTACGATAAGTTTATTTTAGAGAAAATAATTTTCTCATCTGTTTAATTTTTGTATGCTTGTTGGTACATATTGTTGAAAATACGGATTTTTATTTATAAAGTGCATAAATTATGATATATGATGAATTTTATAATATGAAATTTATTCCTTGGATAAAATATGGCTTGAACATAAGTGGGATCTGAAAGAAACTGGGAGAAAAATAATGTTATATATGAGAAAATCCCTTTAAAGACTATTTTGAAAGGGACAAAAATGAAAAGAAACTTAAAGGTTTAAGAGAAAGGATAATTTTCCCTTTAGTTTTTAATAGTAACGACTAACGCAGCCGCCTCGTGATCGCACAGTAAACTGAATTATTAGAAGTGTCATTTTCATGAATAGTAAATTGAATATTTTATTAGTGTATAGTGTCAAATAGTACCTTTGACTTTTTCTATAAATAGGCCCTTCCATTTTACTTCTAAACTCACATCTTCAGCTTCTCTTCTCTCCTCTCCTCAAAACTTCTCTTGCTCCGACGTTAAGGCTCTGAGATTCTAAGTCTTTCTTCCTTAGCCTAGACCCAAGGTAAGAATATTATGCCCCTTTTCTATGCCGTTCAAATTTTAAAAGTTATTTTCTTATGTATGCTCTGTGGTTGCGGGTTTGGCTGATCTTCCACATCAGAAAAACTATCCTTAGCTACCTATATGTTGTTTTGATTCTCTGATTACCGAAATAGAATGTAAACTGTGAAAAATACATGTCTAGGAAAGTTCTGGCTAAGGAAAGACATGGTTCTTAAGTGTGTCCATTGGGACTCTCTACTCTTTCCTGGGAACTTACCTGGTGTACTCTTTTACAGATTGTATTCTCTATTTCTGGTATGAATAGTACTTATACGTATGAATAGTAACCATACGTATGAATAGTAACCATATGTATGAATAGTATTCATATGTATAAATAGTATCCATATATATGAATAGTAATCGTACGTATAAATAGTGATTATGTGTATGAATAGTATTTTGGTACAAAAGTGACCCTGACTTTCTATATCTGATCTTTATGAAAATCTCCGTAACGGAACCTGAAATCCAGCTATGTACTCTTCTTTGTAGCAACTCGGAAAAGTGACTTGGATACGGAATCTATGTGAGTGGATGACCTTGCTAACTGACTTTATTTATTTTTATTCCAAGTACAATATAAATTCTATCTCATATCACAATTAGATTCTATATTTATTGATGATTGCTAGATAATGAAATTTATTGTTGATTTAAGATTATATTGATGAGAATTATGAATTGAGTATATAATACACATGGAATGGTTGAGGGCTTGACCCAAGATACCAATGTATGGAATTATACGCATGGAATGGTTGAGGGCTGACCCAAGATACCAATGCATGGAATTACACACATGAAATGGTTGAGGGCTTGACCCAAGATACCAATGCATGAAATTACACACATGGAATGGTTGAGGGCTTGACCCAAGATACCAATGCATGGAATTATACACACAGAATAGTTGAGGGATTGATCTCCCAAGATACTAATGCGTGTAATGATACACATGGAATGGTTGAGGGCTTGATTTCCCAAGATACCAATGCATGTAATGGTTGTAGACATGAATACATCTTTAAGGAGAAATATCACCTACGGGCATAACACGCCTTCAAGCGGGATGACATCTACAAGTGGGATGACGCTTTTGAGCGAGGTGCATGTGATTATTTATGAACTTTCTTATGATGAATTCCTGTTGACTTACATTTATGTCATGAATTATTAATGTTGTGAGTTTTTCACATGTTCATACATGATTATATGTACTTTTGGCATGCATAATTAATTATATATGCGATAAGGCTATTTTATGGTGAGTCAAGTGGATAAGACTCACCCCCTCACAGTTTCAGGTAAAGAAGACCCTTTAACTTCGAGAATGAACGTGTCGATGATGCCTCCCCTTTGTTCGGGGTATGGTAACAGACTTAATTATGTT
The DNA here is from genome assembly GCA_037074585.1 of Biancaea sappan. Taxonomy (NCBI): domain Eukaryota; kingdom Viridiplantae; phylum Streptophyta; class Magnoliopsida; order Fabales; family Fabaceae; genus Biancaea; species Biancaea sappan. The sequence continues at coordinate 45,025,628 of CM073496.1, read as the reverse complement.
GTTTTAGTAACTTTAAAAAGCTCTGTAATCGGGTAGGTCATGTATTGTTGTATAAGATGGTTAAATTTGAAAACATGTAATTTAGTTGTATGAAATCTTATTCATACTTTCTCATATGATTATGAGAAGAGAAAACATTCTCTTGTTTTACTTCTTCATTGTGCAATTTAAAACAATTATATTTAAAGCAATAATTAGATTAAGGAAAGAGTAAGAAGTTAAATGGAAAGTTAGGCTTGCGGTGATGTGGGTTTAGACATCTCCGCGCCAGTCACGGGCCTGGATTTAGGGCGTGATAAAATTGGTATCATAGCAAAGGTTGTTAGGTCTCCTAGTGATTATAGAGCAAGGTAACCTTAGTGGGACCTCCTCTATCGTTGTGAACCCGGGTACAACTATAGAGAGACGGCTCTACTGAAGGTCCTGTAGGATGTTTCTATTTCCTTTCCCTTCGAGACTTATCTCTTCTTAGGAATTATGTTCTCAATTTTAGTTTTAGACAGATGTGGCTACATTTTTGAACTTAGTAAAGGAAAGGTTATTACTTGTTTTGATTCCATTGATGTCGGATCAAATTTTTATGTGGTGGGTTTTATAAGCTGAATTCATGATTAATTTTGTGTAGCTAATTTTCTTTATCTTTCTTTATTATTATTTTAGAGTACCATCCAATAAAAGAAACCACTTGCATTAAAAAAAACTGAAGGATTACATTGCCAAAAAAAAAGTTTACTCATGCATGAGTAATCTAAAGGCGAGGTGGTCTCAGATTAGGAGGGTTGTATTGTATCATCACCCTTCGACCATTCCTTGGAGCAAGAGACAGAGCAATATCGCGGAGGGTAGTGTAAATTTCATTCATACAATCAACACTTCTTTGCTGTTGATTGCAGAAGCACTGGGTGGACCAATAGAAGAACCTATCTATTCTCAAAGTCATTGTCACGTTATTGCATTTGGTTAACTTCTCCAGATCCTCTATCATCTTCTTGAAAATCTTCACCTCCTGCTCTGAACAGGCGATTTTGTCCTCCGAGGTATGGCCCGTGCTAATCTCCTTGGCTTCCTCATTCTTCTTCATCTTCTTCTCCTTTTGATTCTCTTGAGATCCCTCGAGAGGCCTTTTGCCTTTGTCCTTGCCTAAACTTAAGTTTAAGTCAAGTTCTTCTTCCTTAGCCTCCACTGTGAGATCAATGTACTTCCTTGTGGCCATGATTTGAAAAATTTAGAAATTTTTATAAGAGTATGAGACGAGAGGAATGCTGAGAGATTGTAGGCTCAGAGATTATTACTCTTTGTAGTGTGGTAACTGAGAACGCTAAGACGGTTTTTATAGAGAAAAATTATGACTTAGAGACAAAGAAGATATCTCTTCGCCACACTCCTACACGCTCAACCTATGGATTTCTATAAGTTGGAAGCCAGAAGTCTAGGATAGGCATGCACACCAACAACGCATCGCATTAATGCCAAAATCACGAAAGTCAATATTCGGTGGATTTGCGGCCGATTTTACTTGGTTTTCCCATTTCTCCCGTTGGCATTTTATGAAATTCAAAGAAGTTGACGATGTAGCCATTAAAGATTGCCTTGAATGCTTTTATGATGAACTGAAATACATTTCTCTGCTTTATTGTGTTATTCTTGAGAGCCTTCAGTTGAGTATAATATACACAATTGATTGAATCATGTTGTAATTACATGTATACATATGATATGTATGCTATTCATACATAATGAGTGAAGGCTACGACCAAGGAGAATATGTGATGATCCTACATATACTCATAGAGAATGAGAAGTCAAAAATTTAAAATGACTTGGATAGAATGAAATGTGTAGAGGATGATATATCTTCATGGTTACACATACATACATATAATGCTCTCGTGGGCAAATGAAAGGCAATGATTTCATTGCATCATGATAATGCTTAATGCATCTGACCGTAAGCAGTTAACTTTGTTTTAAAATATATATATTATGTGTAGATCCAGAATAAAGACACAGATTAGAATATAAGATAAGGCTAATATGAGACTACCCGATCATAGGGAGACATCGTGATATGGGATTACAGGTTAAACAAGTTTAGAGGGAGAAAATCTCAGACTGAAGAGCGTAGTCAGTCAAAATTTTGAGAAAGGTCAAGATTAGCTGAAAATTTTTTTTAGGAAATCTTTGACTTATGTTAATTACATTAAATTATATTTACTATTTATCTACATGTCCGACATTAATTGCTGGCATTGTGACGTATGTGATCTGTAAACCTCCTAGCGAGCGGCGTATAGGTTGTGGTGGCTTTAGCTCGAGGGGCTTCGAGTTGCCTATAAATCTTGTACACTCGTTACCTCACTCATTGCACCAAGCAAACCTACTTCTTTCATTACATACCTATTCCTCAATCTTCATTCCTTTCTCATTCGAAGTTATTTCTGAAATCCCTAGAGCAATGGCCGATAATAGATTTTTCAACTTGAATTTTGAGATTGGCAACATAGAGCTTGATTTAAATCTAAGTCTCGAAAACAACAAAGGGAAGAGACCTGTAGATAGGTCACCAGAAATTAAGAAGAGAAAGAGGGATGTAATAGAGTTGGAAGAGGACAGTACTGCAGCATCCTCAGAAAATAAGCTTGCGTTCCCAGAGCGTAAGATAGAGAGTCTGGAATACAAGACAGAAGACCAGAAGTGACTAATAAATCGTCTCTTTGACGACCAAGAGAAACTGATAAACCGTTGTTTCAGAGAACTAGCTAATCGAGTTGATAGACATTGAATGTTTGCAACTCAAAATTTTCGTGACCAACAAGCAAGGTGTATTGACTGTATGAACGGAGTGACTTCTGCTCTTCGCCAAATTTCTCAAGCGCTTCCTCCAGAAACCCTTTCTAGGCTGCAACGATTAGCTTCCTCCTTAAGGTCTGAAGCACCTTCCTCTTTTAGATCTGGAGCACTTTCTATATTTCAAAAGCCTTCTCGTCCTTAATTTATTCTTTCTTTTGTTTATACCTAAAGCTATATTTGGTCTAAGCTTCACGTATTAAAATTATCTATTTTGTAAATCAAGTTAAGCTTGTTGTCTATAACTTATGTACTAGAAATAAAATTTAAGTTAGTATTTAGATCTTCTATGATGAAGTAATTCCTTTTACTGAAAGAACTTGAGGAATGAGAAGATGTTGAACTTGTTATATTTCGTACTTGATTATGAAAATTCTAGAGCAAAAAATGGTAATATCCTTTTGACTAAGCAGAGTTACTAAAATGATATTTCATTGTACTTCTGAACTATGGAGGAGTGATAAATAAGTATTTTATGAACCTATACATAAAGAACTATGGATTTGCCCCAATCATTGAAGCGGTACGACTCTATATGAGTCATTGAGGTGAGAGGAATTTCTATATATATTTATTTTACAATTATACGTGAGGAGTATGTTATTTACTTATCACATTTTCTAGGATTGTTCTTTCTGGAGATTTATGTAATGATTTCATGTGATTTTGCCTTTTATATGACGCCTTCAGCTGAGAGTATCGCCTTAAGGCAGAAGGATCGCCTTCAGGCAAGAGTATTGCCTATGGCCAAAATGACGCCTTCGGGTAGGGTATTTGTATTCGTAAAAGTTATAAGCTATGTGTGTGGTAACATGTGTTCTGAAATTCAGTATGAACTGGAAAGACCACGTGCCACTTTTGAGATGACACCTATTTGAGGTTTTACATAGAGATAGAGTTCGTCTCTGATTAGATGGTTTGAGTTTGGTAAAGGTTAGGAGGATGAGATACTTTATGGTACAAGAGATCGTGGAGAAGATCAAACTGATAAGCAAGAGATTGCTTGCTGTTTAGAAAAGGCAAAAGTTCTATGTAAACCATCAATAATGCAGTCTAGAGTTCACCGTCGATGGTGTAGTGTTCTTGTGCATCTCACCAAGGGTGTGATGAGGTTTGTGAAGAAAGAGATGCGAAGAATGAGATATGGACGAAGTAACCACACTTATTTCACTCTTGAGGTAAGTTTTCGAATTCGGAGGACCGAATTTTTAAGGGGGGTAGAATGTAGTACCCACTATATTTTCAAGAATTAAGATAAGTTTATTTTAGAGAAAATAATTTTCTCAACTGTTTAATTTTTGTATGCTTGTTGGTATATATTGTTGAAAATGCGGATTTTTATTTATAAAGTGCATAAATTATGAGATATGATGAATGTTATGATATGAAATTTATTCCTTGGATAAAATATGGCTTGAACATAAGTGGGATCTGAAAGAAACTGGGAGAAAAATAATGTTATATATGAGAAAATCCCTTTAAAGACTATTTTGAAAGGGACAAAAATGAAAAGAAACTTAAAGGTTTAAGAGAAAGGATAATTTTCCCTTTAGTTTTTAATAGTAACGACTAACGCAGCCGCCTCGTGATCGCACAGTAAACTGAATTATTAGAAGTGTCATTTTCATGAATAGTAAATTGAATATTTTATTAGCGCATAGTATCAAATAGTACCCTTGATTTTTCCTATAAATAGGCCCTTACATTTCACTTCTAAAACTCACACCTTCATTTTCTCTTCTCTCCTCTCCTCAAAACTTCTCTTGCTCCGACGTTAGGGCTTTGAGATTCTAGGTATTTCTTCCTTAACCTAGACCCAATGTAAGAATACTATGTCCCTTTTCTATGTCGTTCAGATTTTAAAAGTTATTTTCTTAAGTATGCTCTGTGGTTGCGGCTTTGGCTGATCTTCCACATCAGAAAAACTGTCCTTAGCTACCTGTATGTTGTTTTGATTTTCTGATTACCGAAATAGAATGTAAACTGTGAAAAATACATATCTAGGAAAGTTCTGGCTAAGGAAAGACATGGTTCTTAAATGTGTCCATTGAGACTCTCCACTCTTTCCTGGGAACTTACCTGGTGTACTCTTTTACAGATTGTATTCTCTATTTCTGGTATGAATAGTACCTATATGTATGAATAGTAACCGTACGTATGAATAGTAATCGTATGTATAAATAGTATTTGTACGTATGAATAGTAACCGTATGTATGAATAATATTCGTACGTATAAATAGTAACTGTATGTATGAATAATATTCGTATGTATAAATAGTAACTATATGTATGAATAGTATTCATATGTATGAATAGTATCCATATATTCGAATAGTAATCATATATATAAATAGTGATTATACGTATGAATAGTGATTATATGTATGAATAGTATTTTAGTACAAAAGTAACCCTGACTTTCTATATCTGATCTTTATGAAAATCTCCGTAGCGGAACCTGAAATCCAGCTATGTACTCTTCTTTGTAGCAATTCGAAAAAGTGACTTGGATACGGAATTTATATGAGTGGATGACCTTACTAACCGACTTTATTTATTTTTATTCCAAGTACAATATAAATTTCATCTCATATCGCAATTAGATTCTATATTTCTTGATGATTGCTAGATAATGAAATTTATTGTTGATTTAAGATTATATTGATGAGAATTATGAATTGAGTATATAATACACATGGAATGGTTGATGGCTTGACCCAAGATACCAATGCATGGAATTATACACACAGAATGGTTGAGGGATTGATCCCCCAAGATACTAATGCGTGTAATGATACACATGGAATGGTTGAGGGCTTGATTTTCCAAGATACCAATGCATGTAATAGTTGTAGACATGAATACATCTTTAAGCAGAAATATCGCTTACGGGCAGAACACGCCTTCAGGCGGGATGACATCTACAAGTGGGATGACGCTTTCGAGCGAGGTGCATGTGATTATTTATGAACTTTCTTATGATGAATTCCTCTTGACTTACATTTATGTCATGAATTATTAATGTTGTGAGTTTTTCACATGTTCATACATGATTATATGTACTTTTGGCATGCATAATTAATTATATATGCAATAAGGCTATTTTATGGTGAGTCAAATGGATAAGACTCACCCCCTCACAGTTTCAGGTAAACAAGACCCTTTAACTTCGAGGATGAACGTGTCGATAATGCCTCCCGTTTATTCGGGGTATAGTAACAGACTTAATTATGTTGTTTTAGTAACTTTAGAAAGCTCTATAATCGGATAGGTCATGTATTGTTGTATAAGATGGTTAAATTTGAAAACATGTAATTTAGTTGTATGAAATCTTATTCATACTTTCTCATATGATTATGAGAAGAGAAAACATTCTCTTGTTTTACTTCTTCATTGTGCAATTTAAAACAATTATATTTAAAGCAATAATTAGATTAAGGAAAGAGTAAGAAGTTAAATGGAAAGTTAGGCTTGCGATGATGTGGGTTTAGACATCTCCGCGCCAGTCACGGGCCTGGATTTAGGGCGTGACAATATGTACTTTTAGCATGCATAGTCAAATATGTATGATAAGTAGGACTAGTTTTTATGGTGAACCAAGCGGATCGGACTCACCCCCTCATAGTTTCAGGTACAAAAGACTTTTTAGTTTCGATGACGTGAATGCCAAGAATACCTCTCCTTTTGTTTAGGGTAAAGGTATAATACCTCAGTTTATGTTAAGTTGTATAATTCTAGAAAAACTCTGCAATTGGGTAGGTCATGTATTGTTGTATGATATGATTATGTATTGTAAGGGAAAATACTAATGAGTGTAGTAAAGCTAGAAAACCTATAATTTAAGTGAAAGAATATTTATTTATACTTTTATGTATAGTTATAAAAAGGAAGATGACTTTGTGATCATCTACACTTATAAAAATTTTGATTTGTTTTAAATTAAAGAGTACTTGAGATAAGAAAGTAAGAATTTTAAGTCTAGGCTTGCAACGTTGTGGGATTAGGCACTGTCTGCCCCTGTCACTGGCTCGGATTCGAGGCGTAACACAATTCTTTTTCCCGAGATAAGAAGCGCAATTTTTTCCATTTTTTTCAAGATTTTTCATTCTATTGCCCTTGACTCCATCAAAATAAATTTTTCCCTATTTGCTGAGCGTCGAAAAGGTCCTAAATATTTCACCCGACCGATAGCCTCCGACCAAGAGAGTATTTTGATTTGGTCAAATTTTTTCTGTCAACAAATCGTTTTAGCGGGTGCTCCCGACATAGAAGACGCCAGCTTCTATATCCATCTGCCCAATATGTTTGCTCGATAGATAGGTCTCTGCCAATCTATCCCAGCACCTTATTCTTTCATACCCAGTGATCATCTTATTGATGCCTAGATCTCTAAGGAAGAAGATATTAAGGAGCTGATGTAGGAGAATGACAAACGCAAGCAAACTTTTGAGTTTATACCTTTCAGAGTTTCACAAGGATTGTCGAAATGCTTTGTTGATTGGTGGTCAAAGTACTACCAATCATATCATCAAAGTATCAAGACGTGTTTTAACATTCTTGTCGACTTTACTGTGCAAAAACAAAACCCAACGTCGAAGACTAAAGGTGAGCATCTGGAAGAAATTTAGGCCTTTGAAAAATTTTACAAGATAAAGTAAGATCCCTAGTATGATCACTAGATTGCTTAAACTGTGGAAGAAGTCATGGCCAAACTAAAACAAGAGCACAAAATCTGACATGATCTTAAATATTTACAATATCCCGATATTCGACCAAAATTTATCAAAAAAGTTCCTTTTTCAAATTTGGTCCCATTGCCTTGTGCTCATTTTGGTTTGGCCGACGTCTTCCCTAGAGAATAAACGAGGGCTAGTAACTTCAAAGTTGTCGAAAGATTCCATTCTGTGACGAACTTTTTTCAAATGAAAAATGAAAGAGTTACTTTCGCTCGTCAGTTTGCCTTACCTTTTGAACAATTAAAAGCCATGAGGATTGCTACTGAATTTCCTCAAGGTATATGATCCGGCTTATTCTAAGATAATAGCCAATTTTGACAACTAACTTATTTTTATCTTGGTCACCTGTAGCTCTTCCTTTGAAGAAAGCTTTAGTCTACAAGCAACTAACAGAGCAATTGGCCATGTCTTAAGAAGAAGAAGATGAAGATAGTCAGCCTCTTCAGAAAAGAAAGAAAGAGGTCAAAACAAGTAACCGACCAGCTATTTTGTCTCCAAAACCCGCCAAATCCAAAAAGGAAAATACTAGGCTAGAACAAGAAAAAGTTTCGACAAAAAGAAAAATAATTTTTCCTGATGTCAGACATGCTTCTAAGAAGTCCAAAGCACATGACATCCTAGTAATTCTGACCCAACTTTTGGGTCCCAGTTATATTTTTAACATGATATGATTTGTCGAATGGATTTGGTTGAATATAGTATACTCATCCGTCTTTCTGTTGTCAGGAAAAGGAGTTAGCTCCTAAGCATTCAACCTCAGCTCATGCATCTGACGAATCAAACCTGCGAACCGAGTAGAGGGTATGATCTTTTTGACAAATATATATTTTTTAAAATATAAGGCTAACATGAAAAATTTTTATCTCACGATTCGGACCAAGAGATATTGAGTCCTATCACTAAAACATCTGTCGGAGCTCTTCAGACCGAGGCTCCGATGACATTGCTTGGTCCAAAGTAGCTTGTCGAACCTAGTCATGAAGGGTTCACCATTGAAACAGCTGAAGCTTTTCTTGCTGGGGATTCAGCAGCTGCTCAGTCTCCTTTTCGATAGGCTCTACCACATGGTGAGCTCAAACAAGAACTTATGCCTATTTGTGGCACCACATCCAGTTCTCACCAATTTGACCAAAGTTATTCCCCTGTCAGTCTAACTCTATTCGAGATCACAGAGGATACAGATATGGGGTCTTTGATGGCTAGCATTTCTCCTCTCCCCAGTCCACCTCACTCGACGATCCAATTGAAATCCCTTAGGGATTCAAGTGATAATGACATGGACTTAGACGCCTTGATCAACCTATTATTGGGTAATCAACATTTCTTCTTTGGTTTCAAAGGAATTCTCAGTAGACTCGAAGGTCGAGGAATTATTAAAAGAATTGAAGAATTTTCTTGACTATCATTTTGAAGACATTGCTTTTGACAAGTCTATGAGAAGCAAAATTCAAGCTATTCTAGATGAACCTAAACCAGCCAAGTCCCAATTGTTAATCTATGATCGAAGCTTGTTTTTGTCCTTTAAAGATTTCATTGAACATCTGTCTAGCAAAGCACCTTCCTTCAACTAAGTCATCTCTTCTTAAGAAAGGGAGGCCTCGAAAAAAGAAATTGTCTTGGCTATTGGTATTGCCGTCTATGTGCTTTTGTATGTTATTGGTTATGTGATAACCTATTTGATCTTCTCTTTGGCTGGAGTTGAATGGTTACTTAAATTTGGGAGGAATTGGAAATTTATGTTTTGAATAGTTCATTATTCTTATTTACTCATTTGATTATGTTGTTCACTCATGTATGGTTTTGGTTGTAATAAGGTTAATAGTAGAATTTATATGGTAAATTTAAATTCCTTTGGTTGATGATACTAATGGCTGTGCTGGGATACATAGGCTAGCGTATTGCAGTGATTTATGTTGCCATCCTTGGAATTTATAATAGTTCTACAGTACGTTCTTCTAAGTATACTTTCAACTATAAGTATGATCCTCTCCTTAGCTTATAAGCTAAGGAGAGTCTTTAACTATCCATAATCGTTAGATGACTGTGAACTCCACTAGACACAGCCATCCAACGACTGTGAGCATCTAATGAAAGTATCACTAAGGAAACAATCCCTCTCTGATTTTCCAACAAGATGAAAGAATAGTCAACCCTCAAATTTTGATCCGATACTTGTTAGATACTGTTGAATTTTAAATCTAACGGTCCAGATTTCAAATAGTATTTTTGATCATTTTTTTAAAAAAAAAGACATTGAAATATGTGTTAAAATTAAAATCAAACTTTACAACCTTAGATGTTAGGATTCAAATCAAACTTTACAACCCTGGATATTAGAATTCAAATTAGACTTTATAAATTTGGATGTTAGAATTCAAATCAAACCTTACAATCTTAGATATTAGAATTAAAATCAAAATTTGCAATCTTGAAAATTGTAGCCACATGTTGCTGCCCCTCCCACTTGAATTTTTCTTGGCAAGTGGGTTTTCTTATTTTATAATATTTTAATGTATCAAATGAGCCCATAAAAGGCATCTACGTGTGTTATTTTAAGTTGAATCAAGATTTATTGAATCCTTAATTTAAAATATCAATATGGACCGTTAGATTTAAGACAAGCACGGTACTTTTTTTAAGCACCGGATCTAATTTCATCAACTTTCTTACAACCATCAGAGTTGCCTCATATTAACTCACTTGCTTTTCTTTTCTTTTTTTAAATATTATTAAAATTAATAAATTACTAGTGATATACCTATAAGCTAAAGATTTTAAACATCCAACGCTATCTTAATTTACTTCCATTGTGAGTATGGGGTAACGTTAATTCGGGGAGTACTCATCAATTTCACGTACCCAAAAAAAAAAAAGTTTGCACAGGCAATGGTTTCTCCAAAATTTAGGTGAACAACACAAAAGAATTTAACAAGTGGGCCTGGGGTTCCAAATTTATTTTCCAGCGGATGCTATAATCGAATACATAGTGCGGATTATAATCCATAATTCAAGAATCTGTTACCAGGAGAAAAAAAAACATAACAGTAATAGCGTAGGATACTACTCAAAAGTAGATAGATGCCCAAATCTGAATTGTTGTTAGATAGAGTGGGGCATAAGTATGATTAGAAGCTATAAGTTGTAGCATGTTTGAAAAAACTAATGATAATAAGCGTGATTCTTAATTGGTCACTTTCAATTTTCGTAGGCTTGATTGATTTGGGTGGAAACTGTTTGATGGGTTGTCGTGGGTGACTGAGGAAATCTTTCTTCAATAATCTACCAACAGCCTCGCCACTACCTATTATTGATCCATCTTCATTCTTTTATCCCCTAGCTTTTGATTGCCAGACCCTACTAGGTACCCCGCCAACTCAAATGTGCATCTGCTTTCTAATTATTAGGGGTGTTCACTTGCCATGCCCAAGTCTGAATTTATGTTTTTAAGGTTTGTTGGGCAAAAATAATTTATAAATTAACTGAAAGTTTATAAATTAATTTATTGAATGAGAAGTGTATGATCAAAATAATTATTAAAATAGTTAAAAAATGTAAAATGACATAAAATGATATATATTTTATAATCACAAAATAATATAAATAAACATATTATTTTTTATTTTTTAATTATAATTAATTAAATATATTTTTATATTTTTATTATATCTTTACATATATATATATAACTGTGAGAAAGAAAGGTAAATAAATTTTTTTTATTTTTTATTTAAATTAATTTAAATTATTATATATATAATTAATTTTATTTATTTTTTATTTTTTATATACATATATGCTATATATATATAATATTTATATATTTTATTTAATATATATATATATATAATGTATATAAAATAAAGGTATAATGTGTATTTTTATAAAATAACAAGGTAAAAAAGAGAAAAAAATTATAAAAGTTATAAGTTACTCAGTAGAATCTCCAAATAAGCTATAAGCTATTGAAATAAATTCGTTTATCAAATACTTCTAACAAATTTATAACCTAGTCAAATAAACTATAAGATATTTTATTTGACTTGCCAAACACAACCTTAATTAACCATGCAACTTTTTTTTTCAATTACAAAAAGAAGCATTTCATTAAAATAGAAAAAAATTCAAAAGGGAAATAAAAAGAAAACAAAAGAAAAGCAACAACAAGACATTCTTCTAAGAAAAACAAGAAACAACATAACCCAAGAAGTCTAATAAGATAGAAAGCCCTTCAATCCTTACGAATCCGCAAGGAATACCTTTGAAAAAAAAATCATTTGACTAATATTCAAAGAAACAAAACAAATATTAATCCAAAACATGAGAGAGAAGAAGAAGCGGTCTTTGGAGACTCTAGCATTCCTTTGCCTCGCGTGTGCTAGGGTTTCTCAATGCCGCAAACCTCTTACACTAAGGTTAGCGACAACCCCTCGCTCTCCTTTTTAGCAGATTTTTCTTTTTTTGTAATGTTTTGGTTTTAGTTATATCTTCTCTCTTTTGTGGGAGTATTTATCTTCTTATTTAAAAAATGTTCTCTTTTCTTGTGGAAGATTGCTCTTTTTCTATAGAAGTGTACCTGAATTTTTGCAACTCTATCTCCATATTTGCATAAATCTTGCAAGATCTTGCTTTGAAGACCATTGCTCTCAAGATTCTCCAAAGAAGAAAGGTTGAAGAAAGGAATGCTGCCTCTATTGCTACGACTTCAATGTGGATTGTGGTGATATTGTATTTCTTTATGTAGTAAGGTGTGTTGTCCTGATTTTTGCTTCTTTTTCTTAGCTGTAAGAGATTTTTCTTTTGTTTTTTGTAATTTCTTTTGTACACATAGCTTGGTGCAGTGTTAATGATACAAAGATTTGTCTTAGAAAAGAAAAAAAAAACACTCTAGCATTCCTTTCAAAACATGCAACTCATTTTAGTATTATTTATTTTTTGTTCAAAATCACAAATTTAACTCATTTTAATTGAAAAATGTTTTTAGATAATTACATATATATATATAATACTTGTTATATTATATAGATAATATATGAATGAATTTTTTTCAGTCAAATTGGTGTAATAATAACTATTTTTGTTGTAAAATTTAACTTCCTCATTCTCTCCTTAACGAATTTTTGGTGTCACCAATTGACAAAGATTTATGTACATATTCCTTATAGAAAAAAGAAAAAGTAAAAAAAGGGACATTTGCATTGACTTTGAATTTCTTCGTTGAAATTGTATAGGTAAAATTAGAGGGCAAAAAAATTAGAGGGCAAAAGCATCGAGTACTATTATTACGATTATTTTTTTTTTTATTAACACTGTGCTGAGTGACTATGAACCGTCCGATCAAGTGTCATATGACATTTGTGTTCGATTGGATGATCTATCTTGACTCATCATGGTACTGGGTCAAGTCGAAAATATGTGCTCACTCTTGCTTGTACTACAAAGATGGGGAAGAAAAAGAAAGCCACATCTTAATTCTTTAACAAGAGATTATTTCCAAAGATGCAGATGTGACACACACACACACACACACACATATATATATATATATATATACATATATATATATAATCAATATTTTGGTAGTAAATATTCACTTCAAACTTTTATGGTACGATTTAAAACAAAATAAAGCCCTTTTTGTTAAACTAGATTTCAAGTGATGTTACTATGTTAGAGTGAGGTGGATGGATGTATATTAAAGCAAAAGGTGAGGGGGGAAATAATAGCGAGGTACAAATAATGCAAGTGAGATCGAAAACCCAAGAGTAAATTATAGTTTTAGTTCCTCAAAGATTTTTTTTTTTAAATCCAGTCCATAGAATATTTTTATCTCAATTTATTCTTTAAAAAATCATTTACCAATAAAAAAAATCTGTGTATTTAGAAAATTAAAGAAAGGCATGTCAGTGTCGATGTTGTGGTGGAAGGTGGCGGTAGTGGGATTTGAATGAATCTGGGACTGGAAGAATTCTGCGCCAACCATTGTTTCCGGCGTCATCTGCTCCACCTTCAGGCACCAACTCACCGGCGCCTCCGCCACCTTACGCCATTCCATTGACACAGAGAATCCTTCAGGGCTCGCCCAACAAAGAAGTTAACAATTGCAATTCACATGAACATTCAGCAAAAAAATTGTCCATGTCAGCACTTTATAACTCCATGTCATTAATTAAGTTAAGTGGAAAGTTAATATTTTAGATACAATGACTTTTTTATTGGGGAATAATTTTTTCACATCAAATTTGAGAAAGAAATTTTTTTTAGGGACTAAGTTAAAAAAGGTGAATGTTGCAGGAATGAAAACGTTAATTTACTGGAAACTCAAGATTGAAAAAGATCATAGGAAACCCCGTGATGGTACCTCATTCAAAGATCACATCGAATATAATCTCATAATGATATCTCAATCATATCATCATTCAGTATCTCTCACCTTTTACTATGACCCCTTCTAATTGCTATCATGCATATCACATCTATGATATACGATCCCGCATGCATCATATTTGGATGCACATCTAACGGAGATGACATAAAATTAAAGGACCTAGGTAGGTGTTGATATATCAGTGGATGGTAGTACCACTTCCTAAAATGCCAATTTTCATGGTTGACGTCATCATTACTGAATGCCTTCTTTTACTTGTTTCTAGACTCTATCCAAGGACACTGTGTAGATAATTTTAGAGATGCATTTATTTGTTCAGTTCTCATTACTGGTATGATGACATTCCGGAAAGAATAATACCACGTATTGTCATAGGATCATTACACTAACTAGTAAGTTGTACATTGCTAGAAAATGTGACTTTGTGGGACTCAAAAACCATGATTATAACGTTAAATCATTGTTTAAAGGAAAATAATTTCTTTGAGATGACTCTGTGCATGTGAGGAAATTTAATTATTAGAAATTGCCTAACTCATTACGTGTTTCACTCATTTTTTTTCTTTCATCAAAAACATCTTTGTACACATTATAATTTTTTTCAAAATCAAATGTCATGCATATCCATATCTCTAAACTATACTTCTTACAGCAAACACAACGGATATAAAGTCCGAAAGTAAATGTATAATAATATTAACAAGGTTCACCCAATTAATGTGCAAAGAGACTTAAGAAGGAGATTCAATTTTTGTAAGACCAAAGGTATATATATTAAGTTAGATATCTTCTCAAAACATCCTTTATACAAAAATCCTGATTTTCTTCGAGAAGCATCTTAACGTTATAAGAACATTTACCACACATATATATAGGTACGAACATCAGCATATGATGGATCATGGATGGTCGCACAACTTCAAAAGCACTACTTTAGGATTGCCAATGTTATGAACAATGAAAAGATCATATCTACTTAGCGCGGTTTAAAAAGATCGTAGCTCACGATTAAGATCGAGACTTTCTGTAAACGGACGATGTTCAGTTTAGGAATTTAGACCCATTTTAAAATGGGTCTAAACGGTCCAAACAAACCGACCCGCGGGCTAGCCTTATTATTTTTTTAAGAAATTTTTTTGCCAATCCAGTGACTCAGTCAACTTCAGCCCTCCCATCAGTGCCTCACGCTCACCCTCAGCTTACCCCCAGTCTCTATCATTCATGAGTCATCACTCCTCCAGAGGACCAGAATCCAGATCCAGTCCTCCTGACTCCTGAGACTCTCTGACTCTTCAATCTCTCTCAGCCTCAGCCCTTAGGTAGTGAAGCGCCAAAGCCAAAGTCATTAGAGACAGAGATCCTCTCTTCATCTCACTCTTGTCATCAAAAGTTTTACATCTCTAGTCCTTGTCGACCGACGACCTTCATCGTCATCTTTCTCGGCGAAGTCATTAGAACTTAAAACGTCTCAGATCTCTGCATCGTCCTCATCTCTCATCTCAGATCTTTGTGTCGTCCTCATCTCTCGTTTGAGTCGTCTCAGATCTCTGCGTCGTGCTGTCGTCCTCTTCTCGTCTCAGAAGCTCTGCATCTCTCGACTCGACATCATCAGTCAGCAACTCAGCATCTCTCTGATCTCTCTAGTCTGAGTGGTCTTTGATCTTCATCTCTCCGATCTCCCAGATCTCTTAGATCTTCATCTCTGGTCCCCTCTGATTAACGTTAAAGAGTTTTTTTTTCTGGTGAAGCACTGAAACTAAAAGAAGAAAAAAAAAAGATTGCGGGCTACACCATTTATCTGCGGTCCAGCCACAAGCGGTCTTGGTTTTTTAAAAAAAAAGACCATTTATAAACAAGCCGGTCCATGACTGGCCTGTTAAGCACTGTTATATCTAATAGTATCCAAGTACTCTATAGCAACCTGCTTGTCTTGGTTTGATGATAATGATTATCTATAACCCTTTAGCTTTATGGGTATAGAATCTCAATTTTATTAATATCTTATGTGTTTTTTATTTTTTATTTTTTGAAAAAAAAATTGACATTTTGGTCACTCAAAGATGTATCTTGTTCCTTTATATAGTTTTTTTTTAAAAAAAAATAAACCTTTCATTTTAATCCTCAAAAGAGCGCAAATGATATATATATCCCGAAAATTCTAGACACAATGGACTATTCGACTAGCCTCTACGCCCCGAATTCAGTATCATATACAATTAGAATCTCAAGCTACTTGACAGAAACTTAATTTGCTTGTGTTTTCTTGAAATAACACACTATCAGTGTCAAACTCAAAAGTGGCATTTACAATCACCTAGTACATACTGGATAGCATTATTTAACATGGTTCGATTTGTGTAATCACTTGAACCGAGAAAGAGATGGTAGGGATTGACGAGATTGAATTTGAAAGTTGGAACCCACTTGAGAGGAAGAAGATGAGATGCTAATTAAAGCAGCTTTCATTTCATACTAAGTTCTATCAATTAATAAAGGACCCCACTCTGTTATATCGCTGCAAGAATCCCAAGTCCTTCATGCCATTGCCACCCTTCATTTTCATGCACGGGAGAATACAGTACTGTCCTTACTCCTTACAGTTCATCAGAACATATGCTTTTCCCTTATGTCATACTTCCTTGGACGATGATGGACACTCATCAATTCAGTCATCTTGACAGAATCACGTGCACTTCAACACATCAATTAGTCATTCTCAAATTAACTCCTAACCTTTTTTAATTTGAGTTCCAATACACCACTGAGATTAATTAGCTGTTGCGAGCTGTAATTTATGTTGTTGCCTTTAGGAGTTATTGCTATATTCTAAAATATACATATAATGCAACAGTTGGAATGTCTTTAGCTGCTGAGATTTTAAAAGAAAGTAAGATCAGTGATGGCTATAAGAAAATCTTGGTGATTAGATAAGACGTATGGAAGGTTTAGTTAATCGCAGTACAAATAAAGACAAAAACAGAAGGGAATAATGAGAAAGGCCTTATCAGAGACACAGTCATATTCTTGTGCAATATGCTGCTCTTGCAACCACTGAGCCCGAATGATATCTTGCAGGGCTTGGTCGAGCCTCAAGAGGACCAGTGACATTCGTAGCTAGCTATACGATATAAAGCAAAAGAAAATGAGAGATAAATATCCTCAGAATATTGAGGAAGACCACCACTTTGCTTCCTTTTCTATAGTAATAGTAGACTAGACTACTTTACAACACGCACTTGGCCCTGTGCAAAAAAATAAAGGGACGAGCCTCTTTAGTTCTCTATAGTTATTGGATGGTACATGTTAAAGTGGGACTTACAGTCATCTAATAATTATATGAAGCTAAGGAAATTCCTTAATACCAAAACTAAGGAGACACCCCAAATCCGATTATTTTCGTCTTTTGAGTTTTGACTCTCTTTCAATACTCTCATTTGCTTATGAGCTAAAGAGAGTTATTAGTTATTTACGATTTTTAGATGGTTGTGGGTCTCATATAAATAGGTGGAGCCCATAGCTATAACAATTAAAGAGAGTTTCACTAAAGAGAAGATTTTCATCTCTTTTAGCCTTTTTCTACAGCTATAAATACCTATCCAACCTCTTCTCTTTCTCAATCCTACTTCAGTTCTTGTATGAGCTTTCAAGATATATAACCCATTCTTTCTGGTCACAATTTTCTCAGATTGATTGATTACCATGAGCATCTCTATGGTCATGAGCAAACTCATAACGCAACCACTTATAAATAGTCCTTCCAGAAAACTGAACGTGACCAATCTTCCGTGGCTGAAAGAGAAGGTAGTGGTGGTCATGGGAGCCACCGGCACCGGAAAGTCCAGGCTCTCCATCGACCTAGCCACTCTTTTTCCTGCAGAAATCATCAACTCCGACAAAATGCAGGTCTACGAAGGACTTGACATAGTCACAAACAAAATCACCATGGAAGAGCAACGAGGAATTCCTCACCATTTGCTAGGGACACACGACCCCAACTCAGAGTTCACGGCCATCAACTTCCGTGACGCGGCTTCGCTTGCCATTGACTCAATTACGGGTCGTGGGCGGCTTCCTATCATCGTAGGAGGCTCCAACTCCTATATTGAGGCACTAATCGACGATGACGACTATAAATTCCGATCGAGGTATGATTTCTGTTGTCTCTGGGTAGACGTGTCGATGCCTGTCCTTCGTCAATACGTAGCTGAAAGGGTTGACCAAATGTTTGAGAATGGAATGGTGAATGAGCTGAGACCCTTCTTTAATCCCAAGGGGGATTACTCGCGTGGAATTAGAAGAGCTATTGGGGTTCCCGAATTCGATCAGTATTTTCGAAGCGGAGCATTTACAGATGAAGAAACGAGGCAGAGGTTACTGGAAGAAGCGGTGAGTGAAACGAAGGAGAATACGTGCAAATTGGCACGTAAACAATTAGGGAAGATTCACAGGCTGCGCAATGTTAAGAGATGGAGGATTCACCGCCTAGATGCGACATCTGTGTTTCGAAAGCGTGGAGATGAAGCAGACGAGGCATGGAAGAATATGGTGGCGGAGCCAAGTGCCATGATCGTCGCAAAGTTTCTTTACAAT
Organism: Biancaea sappan; assembly: GCA_037074585.1. Taxonomy (NCBI): domain Eukaryota; kingdom Viridiplantae; phylum Streptophyta; class Magnoliopsida; order Fabales; family Fabaceae; genus Biancaea; species Biancaea sappan. Next base: position 45,007,069 of record CM073496.1, on the reverse strand, counting down.
TTCAACACTGCCCATGTTGGTGGTGGCGTTCGATTATATTCAGCCCTCGAAAGCGCCATCGCTACTGCAACGTGCTGAGTACCGATACTACTCCTCAGTCTGCTTTTCTGCAATCTACAACTCCAGAATAGTGTTTTGAGTTTTGACTCCTTCATAATCAAATTTGTATTAATTTTGAATATTTAATTGAATAAATTAATTAGCCTTTTTGTATTCTTCTCTTATATTTAATTTCTTTAACATTTGGTCAATATTTATAAAACATATTCCATCTAATTCATTTTCTATTAATAAATCACAATTTTATTCTTACTATAATAATACTTTAAAATAAAATTATAATTCTTATTTTTTATATATCAGGAAAAAATTAAATAAAATTTATTTTTGAAAGAAATTATTATTTTAATTTTATACAGAATTAAATTAACCTATTTTTTATAGATATTAAATGTTTGATGGCTAAGTGTAATTTTTAAATTTTTTAATAATATTATGTATAATTTGACGTGGCTTCGTCGAGTGACAGTTAAAATTATATATACAATTATTTTTAAAAATCATAACTTATTGTGTTTTAATTAGAAAATTATGTACTTGTGACTAATTAAAAAATAAAAATCTAATATACTCAAATTTTCTCCATTTCAAATGACTTTTTTTTAAGATTAAGAAGTCGTAATTCAAATACATATTTAATTATTAATTAAAATATTATTTCTAAATCTGAATATTAAATAATTAAGACTATTTATTTTTTATTATATATATATATATATATATATATATTAAATACAACTAAATATTTTTAAAACTTTTCCTGTGAAATTAAAAATAAATGTGATTGAAATCTTACTCTATCAAATAAGTCCTTAATTTGCCTCATTGTCGTCTGCACTCTCGCTCTTACTAATAATTATGAATGAGATCAAACTTTTAGTCCTATCATCTAAATTAACCAAATGCAATTGATGCAACTATGAATGTGATCCAATTATGTGCTAATCAAACAGTTCGATTGTACCTTTGATTTGCCATATGGATAATTTAGCTTACGTAAGGAAGTACTAACATATTGTTTACAATAAAAAAAAAGTATTTTCACATTACACCAAAAAAAAAAAGATAAACGTATTTTCACATGTATGGTTTGCTATTTAAGCGAGCATATCTATTTCTAATCATATAGAAGTATATTGAGTGACTACTTAAAATGTTCAATTCTTAAAATAAATATATCCCTTCTTGAACTTAAGGGAAAATTAAACACAGTTCTTTCTAAAAAAATTATTACACTTATAATTTTGATACATAATATTTTTATTTTTATATGATAGTTTTAAGAAATGAGGTGTTCCTCTTTTATATATATTCTAAGGTTATTCAAAATTGAACTAAATTGGCTAAGTTGATCCAAACTAATCTAAACTAACCAAAATTGAAAAGAGTAAGAATGTGTTTAGGAGTCCAGTGAGTAAAGGTGAGTTAGGCAAATTAGATTGAATTAAATGTGGTTAGAAAAAACCTAGATTTGGATTAACGTAATTTGGTACAAAACATGATGTTTGGAAGTTGGTGTGCAAACGTGGTTTGAAATGTGTAATTATTAGAAATGACATATATTTTATATTTTTTTAGTGTACCATTATTATTTATTGTCATTTATTTAAAGTTAATTCAGTGAATTATATCAATGTTTTAATAAAGTGTACTATTTGTTTTATTTATTTGTCCAATATTACTTCACTAATTACTTATTATAATATTTTTAAAATTAAAACAATGTGAACTAAGTATAATTATAATTAAAGTGTTAATAATTACTTATGGAAAAGAAAATATGAGATATTAGTAATGACCAAATGCAAATCATACAAAAAAGAACTTAATTGCATAAATGAAATTTAGAGATTCATTCTCATAATAAAAGGAATTGTGTTCTTAATTGTATAATGATATAATTAAATTAATTCTTTAATTAATTAACAAAATAATTAGGATGTTTAATTGTGTAAATTAAGTTTTTAAAGTAATTATATAAATTATGAAATAATTAGGTTTAATTGTATAAATTAGGTTTATTCTCATTATAAAAGAAATTATGTCATCACTAATAACCTTCAAAATTTGATAAATTTCATGAATCCTAATTAAAATTCAATTTATACTAAATCTGGATATTTTAAGAAATTTTTCTCTCTCCCTCCAACTTCTCATTTTATTCACTGAGGTCCTTGGTAATAATTTTTCCTTTATCTTTTTCATGTTCTAAGATCACATTTAGTTTCATCTAGGTCCATAGGTCACAAATATATTTTTATCTAAAATTATAGCTGCTCCTACAAACTTCTAATTTCATTCACTTTAGTCCCTAACATGCATGTTGTAACGTCCTTATTTTACTATACTAAAATCTGAATTTTTTTTTTAAATTCTAATGCTTAATATTCATATGTTCAAAAAGAACATTCTACAATTGTTCTCAGTACAAATCATAATTGGTTATACATAATAATTGAAATTCTAAACATAAGATAATTTTACATTCGTTTGAAATAAATTACAAATCTGTCGTACATAATCTATAATTCTAATACTTAATAAACTTAAGTGCTCTAAAAGTGTTCAATCAATCTTTACACCTTTCCCCTTATACTCAGCCCCTGAAATGGTCAGTTGGAAAAGCACAAAAAGGTGAGATAAGGGTATCTCAGTAGCTAGCATAATTTTATAAACATTTATAAATATACCATTTCAGTCATAAAAGCACTTATATCATAAAAATCAGTCCATGTAATATATATTCTCAGTTCAGTGCAATAAGTTGATGAAAAATTAGCAAGCTGATATATAAATAAACCATGGAATCAAGAATAGTTGGTGGCTGTCACATCCCAAAAATTGAGCATGTGAAAAGATACTACTCATTTGATATAATTCTCAAACATACGTTATATACATATATTCTGTAAGGTTCTACATTCAACCTTAATCATTCATTCCACACTACAGAATTATATTCATCTGATAAGCAAATATAGACATACATAGTCGGATATTTCTTTCTCATCGCAAGCCTAGGAGACCTATAGAAAGTACAGAGCTTTTCTAATATCCACATTAATAAGTACTGGTGTCCCACCAGACAAAAATAGAGTGTAATCCCAAGGGGCTTCTAATCTTCTAACGGATACTCTTCTTCTTTGTTTTCTGTATCTGAAAAATAATCATAGGGAGTGTGAGTTTATTTAAAAACTCAGTAAGTAAATAACTGTACTATATAAAATATCAAAAGTACAAATACCACATTTACTCATATAATTAATTGTCTTATACATCGAGTAGTATGGGACTCTAACCCTTTCAAACTCATGAATAAGATTTCTTAGATATACAACGAGTAGTATGGGACTCTAACCCTTTCAAACTCGTGAATAAGATCTCATCGGTATACACCGAGTAGTATGGGACTCTAACCCTTTCAACTCGTGTATAAACTTTCTTAGATATACACCGAGTAGTATGGGAATTTAACCCTTTCAACTCGTGTATGGGTTTCATAGATATGCACTGAGTAGTATGGGACTTTAACCCTTTCAAACTCGTGTATTAGATCCCGTAGATCTTTACTCATTGACAAGATAGTGAGAATTCATCACATAGTACAATTGTCATGAAATAAATAGTTTCTTCATACTCTTATTTCTACTGATCATCATATACTCCCATATGAAAAATTAATTGCTTATTATCCAAATAATATTGTAAATGGGACTTATATTGTACTTTGACTAGTAATATCAAAGTAGCTGAGCAAGGTTATTCACTCACCTTGGTGTTTGTCCAAGTTTACCTTGTTCCACACTAGAATTTGTGTAGGAAAATTTCCTAGTAAAATATATTACAAGGAATCATAAGAAAGGAAACAAAATCACGAAAATACGTAAAATTTTCTGACTGCTACAGTAACGGGTTGCTACAGTACGGTTTGCTACAGTAACGGTTTGCTACAGTATCGGTTCGCTACAGTGCCGGTTCGCTACAGTACGTTGACTGCTACAGTACCGTTGACTGCCGACACTACAGTACTGCTACAGTAACCGAAGAAAATTTTTCAGATTTTGTTTCGAAATCCCTGGTCGCTACAGTAACTCGGTTTTTGCAGAAGTTTTTGCAGAAATTTCTAACAAATTCATCATTTCCCTTCTTGTTTCAAAACCAGAATTTCAACTCTTTTAACCGATTATAACTCAAATATAACTTCTAAAACAACTGAGATTCATGAATTATCATCAAAATCTTCAAAACAAAACCTCCTCTGATCTTCTACATAAACTGAAATTTAAGGAAAATAATCGGATTAAAGCTTACCTTTGATCCTTACAAAGCTTTTGAACCGAACAAATAATCGAAACTCTGAAGATCAAGGAAAGGATTTGAGAAGAAAATGAAGAACTGAGAGAGAAATCTTTTCTGCTTCCTTCGGCTGAGTGAAAAAAATGAGGGTTACTATTGAAACTTTATATTAAATATTTCTAATGGGTTATTCAATAACCCATGGGTATCCATAACCCAACATCCAAACCCATCCAGTCAATTTACAATAAATGGACTAATTGACCATTCTGAAACCATTTTTCGATGAATTTCACCATTCTTAGAATATATCCCTCATTGTGCAAATATTTAGTCCAGTCATTTAACTCAATTTTCATAAATAATATTCAAAGAGAACAATTAAATATGAAAATTAAATATGACCAAAATAAATAACTAAAGTAACGTTGTAGAATTCTAAAATACTCTTAAGCGAATTATATTCTGAAATTAACGGGTATTACATTCTACCCCCCTTAAAAGAATTCGGTCCTCCGAATTAAAACCTTACCTCAAGTTTCAAATAAATGTGGATAGTTTTTCCACATTTCATTTTCTGCCTCCCACGTAGCTTCCTCGCGAGAATGATTTCTCCAAAGAATCTTGACAGTAGGAATTTCTTTTGGTACGCAATTTTTTGACTTTTCTATCAAGGATAGCTACTGGTACCTCTTCGTAGGTGAGAGTTTCATCAAAATGAACTTCTTGGGGTTGAATGACATGAGAAGGATCAGGAAGATATTTCCGCAGCATGGACACATGAAATATTGGATGAACTCCCTCTAGGTTGGAAGGTAGGTCTAGGCGATATGCCACATTACCCACTCTGTCTACAACCTCATATGGGCCAACATACCTCGGACTAAGCTTGCCTTTCTTCCCGAATCTCATTACTCCCTTCATAGGTGAGATTCGTAAGAAAACCATATCACCTATTGCAAATTCAAGGTCACGTCGTCGGTTGTCCGCATAAGACTTCTGTCTACTCTGAGCAGTTAACAACTTTTCTCTGATCAGTTTAACTTTATTTATATCTTCCTGAATCATCTCAGGTCCAAATATTTTGGTTTCACCAAGTTCAAACCAACCTATAGGAGATCGACACCGTCTCCCATATAAAGCCTCAAAAGGTGCCATCTGAATACTGGCTTGGTAACTGTTGTTATAAGCAAATTCAATAAGAGACAAATAATCTTCCCAACTTCCACTGAAATCCATCACACAAGCTCTTAGCATATCCTCTAAAGTCTGAATTGTCCTTTCGGACTGTCCATCAGTCTGAGGATGGAATGCTGTGCTAAGATTCACTTTGGTACCCAAAGCCTCTTGAAAGACTTTCCAGAACCGAGAAGTAAACTGAGGTCCTCGATCTGATATAATGGATATTGGTACACCATGAAGTTTCACTATTTCTTTAACATAAAGTCGAGCAAGTTTTGCTACACTGAAAGTGGTATGAACAGGAAGAAAATGTGCTGACTTAGTAAGTCGTTCCACTATGACCCATATTGAATCATTTCCTTTTGTTGACCGAGGTAAACCTACTACAAAATCCATAGTGATCCTTTCCCACTTCCATTCGGGAATATCTAGTTTTTGCATCAATCCAGGTGGTCGTCGATGTTCAGCTTTAACTTGCTGACAAGTCAAACATCGAGCTACAAAGTCAGTCACGTCTCGCTTCATGCCCTCCCACCAATAAACTTGTTTCAAGTCCTGATACATTTTCACAGCACCAGGATGTACAACGTAGGGTGAACCATGAGCTTCCATTAAGATTTCATGTTTCAAAGATTCAATGTTAGGGACACAGAGTCTACCATTAAACCATAAGACTCCTTCTTCATCTACCAAGAAACTTGGTGCTAGACCTTGCCTTGCCTTATCTCTGATTTTGACCATATCAATGTCATTTTCTAAAGTTACTTTTACTTTTTCTACAAGGGATGATCTAACTGTTAAATGAGCCAGAAATGTACCTGACTCAGTGATCTCGAAGAATACTCCATCACCTTCCAATTCTTGTAGTTCATGTATTAGAGACCTCCTTATAGTGGCAATGTGAGCTAAACTTCCCATAGACTTTCGACTTAGAGCATCAGCCACTACATTTGCTTTACCTGGATGGTAAAGGATGGTACAATCATAATCTTTCAGAAGTTCCATCCACCTTCGTTGCCTTAGATTGAGATCTCTCTGCTCAAAAATGTACTTAAGGCTTTTGTGATCTGTAAAAATTTTACAAGTTTCCCCATACAAGTAATGTCTCCATATCTTTAGGGCAAACACTACAGCTGCCATTTCCAAATCATGAGTGGGGTAATTCAATTCATGCTTTTTAAGCTGACGTGAGCCATAAGCTATGACTTTACCATGTTGCATCAACACACACCCTAAGCCTATTTTTGAGGCATCACAGAATACAGAGTAACCCCCTGGTCCTGATGGTAGAATTAAGACTGGTGCAGAAGTTAAACACTCTTTCAATTGGGTGAAACTTTGTTCACATGAATCATCCCAAATGTATTTAACATTCTTTCGGGTTAACTTATTTAATGGAAGAGCCGTCTTAGAGAAATCTTTGACAAAGCGACGGTAATACCCTGCTAAGCCAAGAAAACTACGTACTTCAGACACAGTTGTTGGTCGAGGCCATTGTTTTACTGCTTCAATTTTACTTGGATCTACATGAATACCTTCTTGGGAAATAACATGTCCCAAAAATGTTACATGACTCATCCAGAATTCACATTTTGAGAGCTTTGCGTACAACTGATGCTCTCTCAAAATCTGAAGCACTATTCTCAAATGTTCAGTATGTTCTTCATGACTCTTTGAATACACCAAAATATCATCAATAAATACAATTACAAACTTATCAAGGAATGATTTGAACACTCTGTTCATTAAATCCATAAATGCTGCTGGTGCATTTGTCAACCCAAAAGACATCACAAGAAACTCATAATGTCCATACCGTGTAAGAAAAGCAGTCTTAGGTATATCATCACTCTTAATTCGTAACTGATGATATCCAGACCTTAGATCAATCTTTGAGAAGTATTTTGCTCCTTGAAGCTGATCAAACAAATCATCTATCCTTGGTAAAGGATACTTATTCTTCACTGTGACTTTATTCAGCTGACGATAATCTATACATAATCTCATAGAACCATCTTTCTTTTTCACAAAAAGAACAGGAGCACCCCAAGGTGAAAAACTTGGGCGAATGAACCCTTTGTTCAACAAATCTTCCAATTGTTCTTTGAGTTCTTTTAGCTCAACAGGAGCCATACGATAAGGTGGAATAGAAATTGGTCGTGTGTCTAGGACCAAATCAATACTGAACTCAATATCTCTTTCTGGCGGTAATCCAGGTAAATCTTCTGGGAACACATCTGGGAATTCATTAACCACATGAATGTCTTCTAACTTCTGTTCTTTCTTTTCTAAATCTTTGATAAAAGCTAGAAATCCCTGACATCCCTTTCGCAACATACGCTGGGCACTTAACATAGATATCATGTTGCAAGGTACATCACTTCGATCTCCTTGAAACACAAAATTACTACTCCCCGGTATATTAAAGGAAATAACTTTGTCACGACAATTTATAGTAGCATGACAAGAAGATAGCCAGTCCATCCCTAGAATCACATCAAAATCTAACATATTGAGAACCATAAGATCTATCTCAGTTTCCATGCCTCCAACGATTATTTTACAAGAACGATAACATGTTTTAACCATCAAAGTCTCTCTCATCGGTGTGGAAACCAAGAATGGTTCTTTAAGAATAATCGAATCAAATGCAAATCTCTTGGCAAATAGGGGCGACACATATGAGTGAGTAGAACCGGGGTCAAACAAAATACGTGCAGCAAAAGTATTAATAGATAATATACCTGTAACTACAGCATTGGATGTTTGAGCATCCTGTCGGGTTAGAGCATATACTCTTGCATTTCCTCTGCCAGCAGCTTGTTTTCCACGGTCACCTTGGCCTCTTCCAGAACCTCTTCCCATACTACCCCCTGTTGAAGGGGTTGGTGTTTGAGTAATAGAAACAGAAATAGATTGTGGTCGAGGTGGCAAAGTAGACCCTTGACCTGGTCCTGTCATGAGCTGAGGGCACTCCCTTACAAAATGTCCTTTTTGTCCACAGTTAAAACAACCTGTACCAACAGTGTTTAACCTGCATTCTCCGAAGTGAAACTTTCCACATTCAGGACACTGAGGTTTCTTCCTTCTAGCTTGAGTACCTCCTCTACTAGAAGAACTAAAACCACCCCTGCTCTCTGAACGAGGCTTAGCCACACTGGCTGTAGAATAAAATGACTTAGTAGGAGTGGCTGGAGCATGTTGTGATGCAGTAAAGGGTTTCAAAGTCCCTGAGTCTTCCCTTTGATCAAAAGATCTCCTATATCTAGCTTTCTTCTTTTGTCGATATTCTTCTTTATTCTTTGACCTCCTTTCCATAACCAATCTGTAAAACTCTGTCCACATAACTGGCGGTGCGCCTTGAATTCTAGCTTTCTTCCAGTTCCTCCACCATTTACCAGCCTTACCTTTTAACTGAAAGGAAGTGAATTCTACCTTTTGAGTAGGAGAACACCCTATAGCATCACAGATTGCTTCACAATCTTCAAGGAAACATTGTGGGTCCTCTTTGGGATCTTCCCCTGAAAAAGTAGGAGGCCTCATTTTCTGGAATTCAGACATTCTTACCTCCCTTACGTTATCTCCTCCAGCTAACTGAGCTGGTGGTACAATTTCAGCTTCAACAATAAGAGGATCCGCTGGCAGGTTAGCTTGTGCAGCTCGACCTCTCATTTCAGCCTCAAATCGGTCAAATCGTTCATTTATCAAATTAATCACATGTGCAATAGTTACATTGCCAACGTGAGCAACAGGTTCGACTCTCCTTGCTTGCTCACTAGTTGCGTCCTCAGTACTTTGAGCATGTAAACTATCACTACGGTTAGGATCATCTTGCACATGTACTGGTGGATTTATGGCCCTCCTTGGACCCATATGCTCATTATTATTAGAAGATCCTTCTGACATTGTACTGTCACAGATCTACACACATAACAAACAATTTTCAGACATAAACAAAATATCACTTACTAGCCCTACTGAGAAGTTATCCATAAAATGACGTTATACTCTACAAGGTCTTTTATGGAACCTAATCCTATGGTCATGCCGCGGCTCATGACAATAGGGAAGGGCCCACAAAGATCACTTTGCTCTGTACTCTATAGGGGACCTATAAAACCTTTCCTCTGATACCAAATTTGTCACATCCCAAAAATTGAGCATGTGAAAAGATACTACTCATTTGATATAATTCTCAAACATACGTTATATACATATATTCTGTAAGGTTCTACATTCAACCTTAATCATTCATTCCACACTACAGAATTATATTCATCTGATAAGCAAATATAGACATACATAGTCTGATATTTCTTTCTCATCGCAAGCCTAGGAGACCTATAGAAAGTACAGAGCTTTTCTAATATCCACATTAATAAGTACTGGTGTCCCACCAGACAAAAATAGAGTGTAATCCCAAGGGGCTTCTAATCTTCTAACGGATACTCTTCTTCTTTGTTTTCTGTATCTGAAAAATAATCATAGGGAGTGTGAGTTTATTTAAAAACTCAGTAAGTAAATAACTGTACTATATAAAATATCAAAAGTACAAATACCACATTTACTCATATAATTAATTGTCTTATACATCGAGTAGTATGGGACTCTAACCCTTTCAAACTCATGAATAAGATTTCTTAGATATACAACGAGTAGTATGGGACTCTAATCCTTTCAAACTCGTGAATAAGATCTCATCGGTATACACCGAGTAGTATGGGACTCTAACCCTTTCAACTCGTGTATAAACTTTCTTAGATATACACCGAGTAGTATGGGACTTTAACCCTTTCAACTCGTGTATGGGTTTCATAGATATGCACTGAGTAGTATGGGACTTTAACCCTTTCAAACTCGTGTATTAGATCCCGTAGATCTTTACTCATTGACAAGATAGTGAGAATTCATCACATAGTACAATTGTCATGAAATAAATAGTTTCTTCATACTCTTATTTCTACTGATCATCATATACTCCCATATGAAAAATTAATTGCTTATTATCCAAATAATATTGTAAATGGGACTTATATTGTACTTTGACTAGTAATATCAAAGTAGCTGAGCAAGGTTATTCACTCACCTTGGTGTTTGTCCAAGTTTACCTTGTTCCACACTAGAATTTGTGTAGGAAAATTTCCTAGTAAAATATATTACAAGGAATCATAAGAAAGGAAACAAAATCACGAAAATACGTAAAATTTTCTGACTGCTACAGTAACGGGTTGCTACAGTACGGTTTGCTACAGTAACGGTTTGCTACAGTATCGGTTCGCTACAGTGCCGGTTCGCTACAGTACGTTGACTGCTACAGTACCGTTGACTGCCGACACTACAGTACTGCTACAGTAACCGAAGAAAATTTTTCAGATTTTGTTTCGAAATCCCTGGTCGCTACAGTAACTCGGTTTTTGCAGAAGTTTTTGCAGAAATTTCTAACAAATTCATCCTTTCCCTTCTTGTTTCAAAACCAGAATTTCAACTCTTTTAACCGATTATAACTCAAATATAACTTCTAAAACAACTGAGATTCATGAATTATCATCAAAATCTTCAAAACAAAACCTCCTCTGATCTTCTACATAAACTGAAATTTAAGGAAAATAATCGGATTAAAGTTTACCTTTGATCCTTACAAAGCTTTTGAACCGAACAAATAATCGAAACTCTGAAGATCAAGGAAAGGATTTGAGAAGAAAATGAAGAACTGAGAGAGAAATCTTTTCTGCTTCCTTCGGCTGAGTGAAAAAAATGAGGGTTACTATTGAAACTTTATATTAAATATTTCTAATGGGTTATTCAATAACCCATGGGTATCCATAACCCAACATCCAAACCCATCCAGTCAATTTACAATAAATGGACTAATTGACCATTCTGAAACCATTTTTCGATGAATTTCACCATTCTTAGAATATATCCCTCATTGTGCAAATATTTAGTCCAGTCATTTAACTCAATTTTCATAAATAATATTCAAAGAGAACAATTAAATATGAAAATTAAATATGACCAAAATAAATAACTAAAGTAACGTTGTAGAATTCTAAAATACTCTTAAGCGAATTATATTCTGAAATTAACGGGTATTACAGTGGCACACTCAACGACATGGAAAAGATAGTCTGTAGAACTATTTTTCCAAGCTAAACATGAGAGAAAGGCTACTGCAGTCCTTTAACTCAAGCTAGAAAGATTCCAAACTAAAACATGGAAATATAATTTCCAAGCTGACATGGAAATAGAATTTCCAAGCTGACATAGAAGCAGAACTCCCAAGCTGAACATGGAAGTAAACTTCCAAGCTGATATCATGCTAATTTCATCATGAAAAATATATTTCACTTTAAATAAAACTTCATGGACATAAAATATTCAAGTAGTAAAACAAGCTTTTATGAATTACTAAGCTACCTGTTCTTTGTAGTCTGACTTTTTAGCTCAAATAGCTATTCAATCTGTCTTGAAATTTGTTTCACAATTTTTGATCGTTGACTGTGGGGTAGTTTGCACTGGTTTTGGTTCTGATTTTTGCTTCCTATTCACTGCCACTTCTCCCTTAACACTGGTGTGGGTTAGTAATAGAAGAATCTCCTCAAAGTAGCTCAGAAAAATCGAGTTTAACGTTGCTATTTGCTTCTTCCAAAAACCTCTATTTTATGATTGAAAAATAGAGAATATTTTTCTGCTTCTGTCCAAGCTACTGGATTCTCTTTTTCTCACTCTCTCTCGGTTGTGAATGGTGCAAGGAAAGGGGAGGAAGATGTTGCTATTTATAGCTAAGAATGGGAGGCAAGTGGAAAATTCCTTTTGAATATTCAAATATCTCTCTGAAGCCTAGAAATGTTTAGAAAACTCAAGATAACTCAAGATAAACCTAGACTAACCTGGAATTCTCTAGAATTATCTATATCATTCTACAACATTCTACACTTATCTAGAAAATTCAAGAATATACAAGATATCTCTAGAACATAACTAACCTGGAATTTTCTAGAATTATCTATACCATTCTACAACATTCTACACTTATCTAGAAAATTCAAGAATATACAAGATATCTTTAGAACATAACTAACCTGGAATTTTCTAGAATTATCTATACCATTCTACAACATTCTACACTTATCTAGGAAATTCAAGAATATACAAGATATCTTTAGAACATACAAGATTCTTCTAGAACAATCTAGATTCATCAAGGATATTCAAGAGATTTAAAGAGTCTCAACAAAAAAAATATTAAATATTTAATCCATAATAATTTGGGATGTTACAACTCATCCCCCCCTAAAATTTGAATTTTGTCCTCAAAATTCGGTAAGTCCCAATTCCCCTTGAACTCAATCACGCAAGCCCTTAACATATCCTCTAAGGTCTGGTTTGTCCTTTCTGTTTGACCATCTGTTTGAGGATGATAAGCAGTGCTAAACGTCAATTTTGTACCCATGGCATCTTGTAAAGATCTCCAAAATCTAGAGGTGAACCTTGAGTCTCTATATGATATGATGTCACAAGGAACACCATGCAATCTGACTATCTCCTTTATGTATAACTCAGCATACTTATCTAGGGTATAGGTAGTATTGACAGCCAAGAAATGTGCTTATTTTGTCAATCTATCTACTATTACCCAAATGGAATCATGGCCAGAAGAAGTTCTAGGTAGTCCTACAATGAAATCCATTGAGATGCTATCCCATTTCCCTTTTGGGATTTCTAAAGGTTGCAATAAACCGCTTGGTCTTTGGTGTTCAGCTTTTACTTTTTGACAGGTTTAGACATTTACTAACAAATTCTATTACCTCTTTCTTCATTCCAGGCCACCAAAAATTTCTTTTTAGGTCATGATACATCTTTGTTGTTCCTGGATGAATAGTATACTTACTTTGGTGTGCTTCTCTCAAAATATCTTGCCTAAGGTTTCCTTGATTGGGAATATACACTCTTTCTCCAAATTTGAGTAATCCTTTATCGGTGAATTTAAGATTCTCTATTTTACCTAAGGCCATTAACTCTTCTACTTCTTTGATGTAAGGGTCTTTAGGTAAAGCTTCCAAAATTAAATCCTCTAGTTCATTTCTAATCACTAGGGCACTTATTTTTAGACTCTTACGGTTAAAAGATACTTTAAGACTCATATATCTGAATTCCTCTAAGAGTTGTTCCTCTATAAGCATCATAATAGCTAGATGAACAGATTTTCTGCTTAAAGCATCAGCTACTATGTTGGCTTTACCTGGGTGGTACTTAAGAGTGAAATCATAGTCCTTCAGAAATTCAATCCATCTCCTCTGCCTCATGTTAAGCTTCTTTTGGTCAAAAAGGTATTTAAGGCTCTTGTGATCAGAAAATACTTCAAAACTTGCACCATATGGATAATGTCTCCAAATTTTAAGGGCAAAGAATACGGCTGCTAATTCTAGATCATGAGTAGGGTAATTTTGTTCATGTGGTCTTAGTTGTCTAGATGCATAGGCCACTACTCTTCCTAGTTGCAGTAGTACACAACCTAAACCTTTAAGTGATGCATCTGTATAAATTATGAAAGGTTTTTGAGGGTCAGGTATAATTAGATGTTAATCTAGCCTTTAATTCCTGAAAACTTTCTTCACACCTATAGTCCCAAATGAAAGGTAGATTTTTGGCCATAGGTAATACTCTTGCCCGAAGGCGATCCTTTTTCCTTAAGACGATACTCTCAGCTGAAGGCGTCAAAGGAAAAATCACATGAAATTCCTCTCACCTTAATGACTCATATAGAGTCGTACCCCTTTAATAATTAGGACAAACCCATAGTTTTCCATGTATAGGTTCATAAAATACTTATTTAGCTTTCCTCCATAGCTCAGAAGTGCAATGAAATATCATTTTAGTAACTCTGCTCAGTCAAAAAGATATTACCATACTCTGCTTTAGAATTTCCATAATCAAGTATGAAATATAACAAGTCCAACATTTTCTCATTCCTCAAGTTCTTTCAGTAAAAGGAATAACTTCAACAAAGAAGATCTAAATATAAACTTAAATTTTATTTCTAGTACATAGATAATTTTAATACGTGAAGCTTAGACCAAAAATAGCTTTAGGTACAAACAAAAGAAAGAATAAATTAAGGACGAGGAGGCTTTTGAAATGTAAAAGGTGCTCCGGGTCTAGAAGAGGAAGGTGCTTCACACCTTAAGGAGGAAGCTAATCGTTGTAGCCTAGAAAGGGTTTCTGGAGGAAGCGCCTGAGAAATTTGGCGAAGAGCATAAGTCACTCCGTTCATACAGTCAATACACCTTGCTTGTTGGTCACGAAAATTTTGAGTTGCAAACATTGAATGTCTATCAACTCGATTAGCTAGTTCCCCAAAACGACAGTTTATCAGTTTCTCTTGGTTTTCAAAGAGATGATTTATTAGTCGCTTCTGGTCCTCTGTCTTGTATTCCAGGCTCTCTATCTTACGCTCCAGGTTTTCTATCTTATGCTCTAGGCATGCAAGCTTATTTTCTGAGGATGCTGCAGTACTGTCCTCCTTCAACTCTATTACATCCCTCTTTCTTTTCTTAATTTCTAGTGACCTGTCTACAGGTCTCTTCCCTTTGTTGTCTCTGAGACTTAGATTTAAATCAAGCTCTACGTTGCCAGTCTCAAAATTCAAGTTGAAAGACTTATTATCGGCCATTGCTCTAGGGATTTCAAAAAGAAGTTGAAACGAGAAAGGAATGAAGATTGAGGAATAGGTATGTAATGAAAGAAGTTCGCTTGGTGTGATGAGTAGGGTAACGGGCGTACAAGATTTATAAACAGCCCGAAGCCCCTGGAGCTAAAGCCACCACAACCTATATGCCGCTCGCTAGGAGGTTTACAGATCACATACGTTGTAATGCCAGCAATTAATGTCGGACATGCAGATAAATAGTAATTAACATAAGTCAAAGATTTTCTGAAAAATTTTCGGCTAATCTTGTCCTTTCTCAAAATTTTGACTAACTACGCTCTTCAGTCTGAGATTTTCTCCCTCTAAACTTGTTTTATCTTATAATCCCATATCACGATGTCCCTCTATGATCGGGTAGTCTCATATTAGCCTTATCTTAGATTCTAATTGGTGTCTTTACTCTGGACTTACACATATCACATATTCTCCTTGATCGTAGCCTTCACTCATTATGCATGAATAACATACATACATGTAATTACAACATGATTCAATCAATTATGTATATTATACTCAACTGAAGGCTCTTAAGAACAACACAATAAAATAGAGAAATGCATTTCAGTTCATCATAAAAGCATCCAAGGCAATCTTTAATGGCTATATCGTCAACTTCTTTGAATTTCAGAAAATACCAACGGGAAAAATGGGAAAACCAAGTAAAATCGGCCGCAAATCCACCGAATATTGACTTTCGTGGTTTTGGCATTAATACAACGCGCTATTGGTATGCACGCCTACCCTAGACTTCTGGCTTCCAGCTTGCAGAAATCCACAGGTTAAGCGGGTAGGGTGCGGCGAGAAGATATCTTCTTTGTCTCTAAGTTCTAATTTTTTCCTCTATAAGAACTGTCCCAGCGTTCTCAGTTACCACACCACAAAGAGTAATCATCTCTGAACCTACAACTTCCCAGCATTCCTCTCTTTTCATACTCCTACATAAATTTCTAAATTCTCCAAATCATGGCCACAAGGAAGTACATTGATCTCACAGTGGAGGCCAAGGAAGAAGAGCTCGACTTAAACTTAAGTCTGGGGAAAGACAAGGGCAAAAGACCTTTTGAGGGATCTCAAGAGAAGCAAAAAGAGAAAAAATGAAGAAGAACGAGGAAGCTGAGGAGACTAGCACGGGCCATACCTCAGAGGACAAAATCGTCTGTCTAAAGCAGGAGGTGAAAAATCTGAAAAAGATGATAGAGGATCTGGAGAAGTTAACCAAACGCAATAACGCGGCAATGACTTCAAGAATAGATAGATTCTTCTATTGGTCCACCCAGTGCTTCTGCAATCAACAACAAAGAAGTGTTGATTGTATGAATGGAATTTACACTACCCTCCGTGACATTGCTCTGTCTCTTGCTCCAAGGAATAGTCGAGGGGTGATGATACAATACAACCCTCCTAATCCAAGACCACCTCGCCTTTAGATTACTCATGCATGAGTAAACTTTTTTTTTTGCAATGAAATCCTTCAGTTTTTTTTAATGCAAGTGGTTTCTTTTATTGGCTTGTACCCTAAAATAATATAGCTACACAAAATCAATCATGAATTCAGCTTATAAAACCCACCATATAAAAATTTGATCCGACAGCAACGGAATCAAAACAAATAACAATTTTTCCTTGACTAAGTTCAAAAGTGTAGCTACATCTATCTAAAACTAAAACTGAGAACATAATTCCTAAGAAAAGATAAGTCTCGGAGGGAGAGGAAATGAAAATATCCTACAGGACCTTCAGTAGAGCCGTCTCTCTATAGTTGTGCCCGGGTTCACAACGATAGAGAAGGTCCTACTAAGGTTACCTTGCTCTGTAATCACTAGGAGACCTAACAACTATTGCTCCAAAAATTTTCTCAATTTGATCCATCCACTCTTGGGCTACGTCTGGGTCATGAGATCCCTTAAATGAAGGAGGGTTATTTTTTTGAAATTCCCCTAGAATCCAGTTAATTGAGTTGCTAGTTTCACCTTCCTTTCTCTTTCCTCTACCCTTTAACTCATCAGTCAAGAGTTTTAGAACTTCAGTGGTGGCAGCCTGATTGTCTTCTTGTCGATCTGCCCTAGCCACCAAGTGTTCTATGTTCTGAGTAAGGGTTTCCAAGATCTCGACTTGGGTTCTCTTAGATGAAGCCATTTCTACAACACTGAAAAGGTTGTATTTCTAAATCATAGAAACAAGCTAATCAAACATATAGCAAACATCATCAAAATATCCTAATTCTACCCATAAAGTGCCCAAATCTTTTGCTGTGATACCAAATTTTTGTAACGTCCTTATTTTACTATACTAAAATCTGAATTTTTTTTTTAAAATTCTAATGCTTAATATTCATATGTTCAAAAAGAACATTCTACAATTGTTCTCAATACAAATCATAATTGGTTATACATAATAATTGAAATTCTAAACATAAGATAATTTTACATTCGTTTGAAATAAATTACAAATCTGTCGTACATAATCTATAATTCTAATACTTAATAAACTTGAGTGCTCTAAAAGTGTTCAATCAATCTTTACACCTTTCCCCTTATACTCAGCCCCTGAAATGGTCAGTTGGAAAAGCACAAAAAGGTGAGATAAGGGTATCTCAGTAGCTAGCATAATTTTATAAACATTTATAAATATACCATTTCAGTCATAAAAGCACTTATATCATAAAAATCAGTCCATGTAATATATATTCTCAGTTCAGTGCAATAAGTTGATGAAAAATTAGCAAGCTGATATATAAATAAACCATGGAATCAAGAATAGTTGGTGGCACACTCAACGACATGGAAAAGATAGTCTGTAGAACTATTTTTCCAAGCTAAACATGAGAGAAAGGCTACTGCAGTCCTTTAACTCAAGCTAGAAAGATTCCAAACTAAAACATGAAAATATAATTTCCAAGCTGACATGGAAATAGAATTTCCAAGCTGACATGGAAGCAGAACTCCCAAGCTGAACATGGAAGTAAACTTCCAAGCTGATATCATGCTAATTTCATCATGAAAAACATATTTCACTTTAAATAAAACTTCATGGACATAAAATATTCAAGTAGTAAAACAAGCTTTTATGAATTGCTAAGCTACCTGTACTTTGTAGTTTGACTTTTTAGCTCAAATAGCTATTCAATCTGTCTTGAAATTTGTTTCACGATTTTTGATCGTTGACTGTGGGGTAGTTTGCACTGGTTTTGGTTCTGATTTTTGCTTCCTATTCACTGCCACTTCTCCCTTAACACTGGTGTGGGTTAGTAATAGAAGAATCTCCTCAAAGTAGCTCAGAAAAATCGAGTTTAACGTTGCTATTTGCTTCTTCCAAAAACCTCTATTTTATGATTGAAAAATAGAGAATATTTTTTTGCTTCTGTCCAAGCTGCTGGATTCTCTTTTTCTCACTCTCTCTCGGTTGTGAATGGTGCAAGGAAAGGGGAGGAAGATGTTGCTATTTATAGCTAAGAATGGGAGGCAAGTGGAAAATTCCTTTTGAATATTCAAATATCTCTCTGAAGCCTAGAAATGTTTAGAAAACTCAAGATAACTCAAGATAAACCTAGACTAACCTGGAATTCTCTAGAATTATCTATATCATTCTACAACATTCTACACTTATCTAGGAAATTCAAGAATATACAAGATATCTCTAGAACATAACTAACCTGGAATTTTCTAGAATTATCTATACCATTCTACAACATTCTACACTTATCTAGAAAATTCAAGAATATACAAGATATCTCTAGAACATAACTAACCTGGAATTTTCTAGAATTATCTATACCATTCTACAACATTCTACACTTATCTAGGAAATTCAAGAATATACAAGATATCTTTAGAACATACAAGATTCTTCTAGAACAATCTAGATTCATCAAGGATATTCAAGAGATTTAAAGAGTCTCAACAAAAAAATATTAAATATTTAATCCATAATAATTTGGGATGTTACACATGCATATGTCTAACACCATGTTTTTCCATTCACCTTGCTTCATGGCTCTCCTATACTTATATAGGGACCTCTAAGCTATGTTTAAACATTTCCTAAACACATGCAAACCTTCAAGCTCTCCTATACTCACATAATATATCCACATTTTTCTCCTGCGTTTCTTCAAACTCTCCATTTTTCTTCCTTTTCTATTCTTCTCTCCTCACAGACCCACAATAGTGCCAACACACACACACACACTAGCACTTGACCCACAGCGAGAGCACCACCATCTCTCTCCTTGACCGCCCAAGCTTCTTATGCATCCCTTTTGTCTAACCTCTTTTCACTATACCAGCACACACTCATACCCCACTTTGTACACACATCTAAAGAAGGGAGAGATAGCTCTAGAGTTAGAGAAAAACAAAAAGTGAAAAAATAGAGTTCATCCTCTCGGTTTCTCACACTATTACATTTCTCTAACACACGCAACCTAACCTTCAAAGCACCGAAGCCACACACATAACGCAGCACCCTTTCCTTCAACCTCTTCTCCTCAGCCATATTCGGCCACCGCCATGGAAAAGCCAGCCTCTGCATTCAGTCCTCGCCCCTTCTAGATTCCCCAATCCCACTTCTCCTCCTTCAACTTCCCATCGCCACTTCAATCCTCACCAAACACATGCGAGGAGGCACCCTCAGAATCGTGCTTCACAGTGCCATCACTCCCCGACGTGCTTCTTCGAGTTCTCGCTCCTTAGGCATGCTCTGTTTTTCTCGAATGAAAACAGAGACTTTTTTTTTACATTTGGTTACTTCTTCTCTCCTTAGCAGTAGGGTATTGGGCGAAATCAAATTAATGTGAAGCCAACCACGCTTAAGAAGCCAACCACGTTCAATAAGAAGCTATCCTGCGAAGCTTTGGAGTAACCCATAGTTGAATGACTTCCAACATGGGTTGCTTCAATGGAGTCCCAAACATCTCAGAATTCTTCCAAACCATGTTGAAGTGTTGCAAACATGGATTGATTCCAATGTACCACTCATCCAAACACACACTAAGTCTAAATTGATTTTTAAAACATGACAAACAAATAGTTCAATTAAATTATTAATAAGTGGTCTAAGTGAAGAAATGTGAATTTATTAAAAAAATAGTTGTTTATTATGTTCATAAAATAATATGTTACGAATTTTTTTTTCCAAATATAATAATGAAAGGCCTCAAATATCATTCAAGAACTTTATGATAATTTTTTTTCTCTAAAATCAAATTTGATTGTCCAATAAAAACCATATCATATTGCCAAAAACCAAAATAAGTCCATGTATTTTCAAAATCAATTCGTTGGATTCGATCTAAAAAAAGCTAAATCAAAACTTTGAATACTCCAAACTTAATCTTAGCCCCCGTTTGATAGACATTAATGGAGAATAATTCCATTTCTTGCTAATTGTTTATCATGTTTAGTATCCATTTTTGTTGTTGGAGTGGAATTTGTCTCCCTTTTTTTTGTACAGCCAAATTCCATCAAAATATGGAAGGAATCTAATTCCATTCCATTAGTTGGATGTGAAATGTCAAATTTTCCCTTTTGTAATTACCTAAAATTTTAGTTTAGCCCCTTTGTGCATTGTCTGCCAATGTGTGGGTCTACTGTATCACTGTCACTGGAAGACAAATGTGTCTATGACAGACGACAAATGGGGTCGTTGGTGTATGGAAGAAAAAGGAGGAAGAAGTGGAGGAAAAAAGGCGGAAGATGGAAGATGTTACAGAGGAGAAAAAGAAGAAGGAAGCATGTGCAGGAGAGTGATAAAGGCTTTTATTTTTTATCTTATATTTAATTTTTTTTTAGTAAGGAATAATTTAGTAAATTTATATCTAATTCTTTCATTTCCTTCATTTTAAACCTCATACTAAACAAAATAAATTCAATCATTTTCATTTATTCTCATTCATACCAAACATAATTTTAAGATTCCCATTCTCATTCTCTTTCCCATTCTTAATCCCTTTTCTTCATTCTTCTAAATTTATAACAAACTGTGTCCTTAGAGTTTTCTCTTGAAGAAAAAAAAATCATATATTAGGTGATTTGTTTGATTGCAAAAAGATTAGAAATTTACTTTTTAAAAAAAAATTAAGAATAGCAAGGGTATGGTGCAATTGTGGGTGAGGCGAACTTTAGGCACGAGAAGGCATCCTCTATTGCAAGTGCTACGAATGTGATTGACGTGATTTCAACCTCTCACCCACTTCCATTTAAATCCATACTCAATCAAACTCCCATTATCTTAGTCAAATCAAACAGTTTTCGCTCCATTTTTTCCATATACCCATTATATATCAATAGTTAGGAAAGTAGTTACCCGGGGGATAATGTAGTGTTCCATCAGGATATATTGCTTGCTAGATGTAGGAAATGTTGAGAATTTGATAGAAGAATTTGTTTATATATATGAGAATTTGATTTATTTAAAGTCATTAGATATTGTGCTCAACAATGAGTAAATTTGTCATCTGACAAAGTAACAGATATCTTTATTTCCCTTAATGTAGATTTCTGGTATCTAATTCCAATCCTGGGAGATCTTATTAGCCAATAGCCAACCAAATTATATATTGACTCTTATTTTGTACAATGTTAGAGACATGTTTAAATTAGAATACACCCTTCCATGACAGTAACAGCCTTCCCCACAATAATATCCTTTGATTCTGCTATCAACAAGAATATGAACAACTTTTCTTGGTGATGTCTCCTCAAAGGTAACATATTTAAGTTACAATATATGACAATTACAAAGATATGCTATGAGACATTGTGCACTCCCAGTTGTAGGATACTAATTACTGAAGCATATACCAAGCGTTTCAACAACTGCAAAAATATGACATTGGTACATGATCTTTAATATCTCTAGTACAACACAGCTGATACCTCTAATGACATGAGATTATATACACTAAACTAAAAGAACTTAACATTTTAGGCACTGAACAACACAAAGAAGACCAATTACTAAGATGTTACCTTATTAATTCCAAATTTTGGAAAAAAGAAGCAAGAGTACTAATCAAATCCAGACACCTGAGAGCAACCCTAATAGTGAGTGTCCCACCTCTAGGGCATTTGTTGTTGCCTCAATATGTGGTTGTAGTTCTGCAAGAGCTTTTCCTGACTAGAGTATCACCTACAAAACATGATATTTAACTTTACCCTTTACACTCAATATATGCAATTTTCTTGACTGAATCTAACATATAATCTGTTGCAGTTGCTAGTGTGGCATGATCACAAAGTTTAGCCTACAAAAGAGAACAAAGAATGTGAAGAGTAAACAGTTAACAAAAACTCTTGCTCCTACCTAGTCAAGCATTTTCCATAAGAACAATATGCTTGCGTTATCTTAACAAAGAAAAACTCTCCTCTATAATAGAAGTGAACCATCTGAGGCGAAATGAAGCATTGTTAGGGGCACTCCGACTCAGGGACCCAGTTCAAGTAGTATGTTTCCAAGATATTAAACTTAGTGGCTACGCGATACATCCATTACTCTTCTTTCTTGAAGGGTGACTCAACGAAGGTGTCCAAGGCTGTCGGTGATGATATACATATACTGTTGCTATGGAAGTTTATTAAGATAGTTGTAAACTGTTTATCTAGAGTTAGAAAGACTTTTCCTAGTTTCAACATGAATCTATATTTTTACGATTCAATAATCATATAATTAATTAAGGATACATTCTGAATAAGTATTAAAAAGAGCACAGGCATCTACTAACAAAAGTGGTGACACTGATCGATTTACACACTAATATAAATATGTTTGATTTTCATAGCCAAGTTTCTCTTTATCTAATACAGAAAGTTGGGAAGAAAAGGACATCTGCAGTTTATAAGAATTCAAAGCTCCAATTTCAATTACAGAGGGGTTCTGGTTATCCAATACATCTATTGGTCTCAATTACATTCGACACAAAATAGGTTTAAACCAGAAGACATCCTTCCATCACTGTAATAGCCTTCCCACGTAACAGCACCCTTTGGTTCTGCTCATCAAGATGAATATTGAGAACTTCGCCTCTTTGTGATGCCTGCTTAAATGTAATATTAAGAATTTAGTACAATAATCACAAAGACAATCCCAATTATTGATGCACTGAGAGTACCTGGTAAGCATTGAAATCAAATTTCCCAAGTTTCTTGCTCCAATAGGAAGCTAAGGCACAATGAGCACTCCCAGTAATAGGATCCTAACACAGGAAAGAAGAAAAAATAGTGTCTTAAGAAATAACGCAACTAAGAAGACGCATCACTATTGGGTTCAAAATCAAACCATGACTCTTCTGAACTATACCATACTAAGACTTTCTGTCTTTATTTATTGCAAAATTAAGTAGGCATTGCTAACACCATTGAAGGTACATAATAGATATCATCATGATATCTCAACCACTTACCTCATTGATTCCAAATTTTGGGTAAAAGGATCTGCTGTAGAAGTCAAATCCCGACTCTGAAGGAGCAACCCCTGTGACAATTATTCCACTTCCAGGACATTTCACTATAGCATCAATTTGTGGCTGTAGTTCTATAACAGACTTTCCAGATGTGACTTCGACCTACAAGACATGATAAGCTTCAAGCAAAACATGTTTGATGTTCCAAGAATTCCTCAAAGACATTATTTAGCATGTCCTTTTCCGCAAAAGAGTAGAATGAGACATCTATTTTTCTCAAGAATCAATCAGGTCAACAGTTATGAAATTGTAATTAATGTGCCAACTACCAAGACTATAACAAAAATGGAAGAGAACAGATTCAAGAATTACCAATAGGTCATCTCCAATGGAGGTTCTTTTTATATCAATTATAGATGCACCATTCAATGCTCCAGAAATTTGTGAAGCGTCAATAGGATTAAATTCTATGGAGGGGTCAACAAGAAAATCCAATTCAATGTAAAAACCATCCTTATTTTTATCATTTTGCAAGTTAAAGGCACTCGCAATATTGATCTCTGGGATTTTTTTGGCAGTTAATACTCCAGATAACGTCACAAATTCAACAATATTGGAAGCTACTAAACCAGATGAAAAAAGAATATGTGCAGCAGCTAATGTGGCATGGCCACAAAGTTTAACCTGCAAAAGGACACGGATATTATAAGGTTTAGAAGCCCCCAGTCAACCATTTGGCAAGTAATCGACATGCTACAAAATCATGCTTAATTTTTGACAACAAAATTCAAAAAATAAATAGTATGCTAAATAAATCGTGTAGCTCAAAAAAGTCATAAAATATTCAGTTACCATGAAATGGAAGCTATCAATTATCATGAAAATAGAGCAAACCTTTTGCATAAATTAAATTAACAAATCACATATTTTATCAAAAACTGAATGAGATTATTGTCATGCGCTAGAAAAATTGTCAACTGCTTTAAATCATTTCCATATTAAACTTGGAAATATGTATACGGAAAAACTATTTTGAAATCACGTATTTACCAATTTAAATTGTTTTAGAGATCTAACCTCAATGACGGGAGTGAACCATCTAAGAAGGAAACGAGGATTAATGCTTGCGGTGGGCGAGTTAACGGAGCCTTCCGACTCCGCAATGTGAGTTAAGTAACAGGTCTCGGAGATGTTGAACTCGGTGGCTACAGCTTGCAGCCATTCCTCGTCCTTCTCTTCCTCTAAGAAACACACTGTCGCAGGATTCCCCTTGAATGGTGACTCAGTAAATGTGTCCACCTGTTATATCAATTCAGAGACCAGTCATTCGCGATTGTACTTGTACATAACACACCAAAAACACATAGTTGAAGGGGAAATATACCACCGAGTATTTGACAAGTTTCTTTGCCATTGACGCAGTGAGAGAAAGAAATTATCACACCCCAAAATTTGAGCACGTGACCAGCACGAAAGGTGAATTCCACCTCACCTCTGTAAGCATGGCTCGACCATCGATTCCCACAAACATATTAGTTTCATATCTAAATAATTTATGCGCATAAAAATACAATGCTTCTTGAAAGAAAAGAAAAAAAATTATATTTCATTCATCTTAAATAAGTATTTAAGAATATTCATCATTGATGTTTGCTTAAACATTTTTAAGGTACCACACTTATATATCCAAATACATCATCCTCATATCACCTACTCAATTACAGAGTATCTAGACAACATAATCAATAATTTACAAATTACCATACCCTGAACAATGGGATGGAGATCTAAAATACTTTTTTGGCACAATATTCTTTGTACAAATTGTGGTTGCTAAGATTTGAACCTTATACCTGAAACTGAAGACAGCTTTACTTAAAAGAATCCTATCACAATCATACACAAAACAAGTATATATATATATATATATATATATATATATATATATGTAGATGTACCTATTTGATAAGTCATCTATATTTTAGTGTACAAGATATTTAGCATGACACGTACTTTAAAAGTATATTGCAATCATTAATAAATACATTCAAAATCAACTCAAATCACATTTCAAACAATTTTCTATCTGTTCACAAGTCATCCTCTTATTTCCTCGCACATTTTCAACACATATACGTATTGAAACAATTTTCAATATCAACATGAATCACCTTATTTCACACCCATCCTCAAAGAGATGTAAAAGTAATTCAACATTATTTCAACCCCCTAATTCAACATTATTTCAACCCCCGACCCATAATATGCATCCATATGTGGGAATCTTTTTCCATACCACCTTTATTTCATCCCATGGGATCCCATAAACTTCATTTTTGTTTCTTTCAAGATCAAACACAATCACATTATACAAATATAGGAAATTATATGTATCTCATTTCAAAAAAAGTTCACAATATTCATCACCATACATCTCGACTTTATAAAAGTACTCTCATGCACGTAAATTTTTAGATGAAATCATTATAGTCTCACACTTGTACATTTCAATGCATAACATGAATGCATTAATTTCATGTCACATATATATATATAGTACACTTTTAATATATACATAAAATAAGCAAACAAGATAAAGTAGGATCCCTCACCTCGATTCCAAACTAAAATTCTATATTTCAAATCAAAGAATAGGATCTCTCACCTCGATTCCAAACTAAAATTCTATACTTCAAATCAAAGAATAAATGCCAAGGAACTCATCAAAGACCTAAAGAACAAGCCAAGCAAAGAGATAACACCAAATCAAAAAATAGGTTATCAATCATTTAGCTTTGTTCTGTTTTGAGGTTAAAATCAAAACCAATCTTTAGAAAAACTCTGGTATTAATCCATAGCTCCAAAAATTGTGAAATTTAGTACATGGCCTTATTATTATGTTAAAATACTATGATAAAAATTTCAAAATTTAATTCTATCACTAGGCCCCACTAAAGACCTTATTAGTGACTAAAGGTCAAAGCTATCTAAATTCTAAACAAGTGCAGTGTTATGCATTTTAGACTTAATTAACCATGTCCAAATGCCATAAAATTTTGCAAATCATTAGTCTCATGTCCTAGCTAAGTGCCATAGAAATTTCAGATCAAAAAAAGGTCTTTAGCTATTAAAACCAAATTAATTTTCAAAATTGCCCAGATTTGCTCTACACTAAACAAAATGTTATTCCCATGATTATTTGACCAAGAAAACCAACTTTAATTGAGCTTGAAACTTTTCAAATAAGATTAATATTATGTCAGGAGCTCCCCATCAAAATCTCATGATTTTTGGACATTGTTTAACCCCACAAAATACACAAAAATAAAAGTATATAAAAACTGTCTTTTTTTTTTTTACAGTTCTCAAACTTAATCATGGTTTTAGGTGCATTCCATGGTTTTGTTCTCTTATATCAGTCCCACAACTTCTAAGACATTCCAAAATTCATGTCCAACAATCATTAAAACAAATCCCCTAAACATCCACCTAAAATCAAAACAAAAAAAAAAAGAAGAAATTTGAGGATGAACAGTAAAATCGCAGGTGAACAGTACTATTGATTTTCAGCATGTATTTTTTAGCAAGACTCTCAAAACAAATCCCCCTATGATCATTATGAAACCAACCAAGAGAAGGGAGAGGGGTTTGAATAGCCTTTAGAGGTCCCAAACACAACAAAACAACAAGAAAATCAAAAAAAAATGAAGCCCCTAAAACAGCAAGTGCAGAAGAAGAAAAAGAGAACCAGAATACTTGTTGTTAAACAAAAGCACCACCGTGAGCCTCCCTTTCGATGGCTGAAATGACGAGCAGCCACTGTGCACAACAACGGTGAAGGAAGAAGCAAGGACGATATGAAGAAGAGAGGAAAGTTGAGGGAAGAGGTACGGCAAAATGGGTTCATGAGAATGTAACTCATGAAGAAGCTTCATTTGGAAGCTTAGATCCAATCTAAGGGAGGAAATACATACACGTGTTCTCTTCCCCACTTTAGGATTCACCTTGCTTAAATTGCATAAGTAATTCTTTCTCAAGTTTTTAATTCAATCGAGTCTCTATAAAAAATTGTAAAATTTCTTAATTACACTCAAAAATTTAAAATTTATTTTAATACTCCTTATTTGATACTTTTTTACTAATAAAATAAAATATTCATACAATTTAATAAAATTTTCAAACAAGTCCAGTTCATAAATTTTCAATTAAATTCTTTAAATTAAATAAATTATAAGTTAACAATTCATTGTAAAACCACAAATATTATAGAAATAGAGAGAGAAAGAGAGAGAGAGAAGATTTTTCGATGAGAAGAAAGAATAGTCAACCCTCAAAACCCATTTGAGCAGCCTCATATAAATTCATTTGCTTTTCTTTTCTTTATTTTTAAAAATTATTAAAATTAATAAAAAGAAGAAAAAGAGAGAGAGAGAGAGAACAAATTTTCCAACGAAATGAACACTCAGTCAATCCTCTAACACCCATTTGAGCCGCCTCATATAAATTCATTTGCTTTTCTTTATTTATTTTTGAAAATTATTAAAATTAATAAAAAGCAAAGAGAGAGAGAGAGAGAGAGAGCAGATTTTCCAACAAAATGAAGGAGTAGTCAACCCTTAGACACCAATTACAGCCGCCTCATATTAATTCATTTGCTTTTTTTTTTGAATATTATTAAAATTAATAAATTACTAGTGATATACCTATAATCTAAACATTTTAAACATCCAACGCCATCTTAATACTTTAATTTGCTTCCATCTTGAGCATGGGGTAACGTTCATTCGGTGAGTACCCATCAATTTCACGTACAAAAGGGAAGCAAAAAAAAAAAAAAAGATTGCACAGGCAATGGTTTCCCCAAAATTTAGGTGAACAAGACCGAAGAATTTAACAAGTGGGCCTGGGGTTCCAAATTTTTTTTCCCAGCGGATGCTATAATCTAATATATATAAGTGTGTCTGAAAAATTTTATTTAAAATTTATCTAATTTATCTTATAGTATAAGTATTTATGTATGTGTTTAAAAAAATTTATAAAAATAATTTATAATATGCCTATAAGTTTTTTTAATTTATTTTCATAAACTATTTTAGAGAGTTTATGAAAATAAGTTAAAAATACTTTATATAAAATTTTTTTTATAAGCTCTTTAATTATAAAAATAATTTATATATAAACGCTTATATAATAAATATTTATTTTATAAATATTTAAATAAATTATTTACTCAAACAAAATTTATGTGTAGATTATACAAATAGAAAAAAAAAATCATAACAGGAATATCCTAGGATACTACTCAAAAGTAGATTGATGCCCAAATCTGAATTGTTGTTAGATACGGTGGGGCATAAGTATGATTTGAAGCTGTAAGCATGTTTGAAAAAACCAACAATAATAAGCGTGACTCTTTCTTGGTCACTTTCAATTTTCATAGGCTTGATTGATTCGGGTGAAACACTGTTTGATGGGTTGTCGTGGGCGACTGAAATCTTTCGTCAATAATCGATCCTACGGAGTACCAACCTGCCTCACCACTATCTATTATTGATCCATCTTCTTTCTTTTATCCCCTAACTTTTGATTGCCAGACCCTACTAGGTACCCCACCAACTCAAATGTGTATCTGCTTTCTATTTATTAGGGGTGTTCACTTGCCATGCCCAAGCCTGAATTTCCCAACTTTTACATTTACAGTATACAAAAATAATTTATAAATTAATTTATTGAATTAGAAGTATAAAATAAAAGTAATTGTTGAAATAGTTGAAAAATATAAAATAATATAAAATGACATATATTTTATAATCATAAAATAATATAAATAAATATAGGGCCGGACCAACTCTGTAAATAAGATAGGATGAGCTAAAAATTTAGTAGCTCATATTTAATAAGGACTTTTAGTTCAGTACATTTAGGTTCATATGGCTGAGTTGGCTGGGATGGACCGGCTCCATGGACTTTTTTAATAAAAATATTTTAAAATATTAGTATTTTGTTTTTGTAACTTTTTTTTATTATTTAAGTCATGAGTTTTTAAAGTCATTTAAATATAAAAAATTAGCCTTTGAAGTAATGTATATGACACAACATAATGTCTTAATTCAAAAGAGAGATTTCTAAAATTAAAAATAAAATATCATAAAAACTATAAATTTTTGTTTCTGTTTTGAATATTTGACCCTAGCCTATATTTTTTTTTTCATTGAGCTTTATTGAACAAAGATATCATGTATAATATATTTTTTAATTTGTCATACATTACATCTAAATTTATAAATATAATGTATGTTTAAATTATAAATAAAAAATTTAGACTGGCCCATTCCATTGACACTTCTAGTACTAACATATTGTTTACTGTAAAAAAAAGTATTTTCACATTACACAAGAAAAAAAAAACGGTATGGTCACATGCAAGGTTTGCTAATTAAGCGAGCGTATCTATTTCTAATCATATAGAAGTTTATTGAGTGAGTACTTAAAATGTTCAATTCTTAAAATAAATATATCCCTTCGTGATCTTAAGGGAAAATTAAACACAGTTCTTTTTCAAAGAATTATAACACTTACAATTTTGACACATAGTATTTTTATTTTTATATGATGGTTTTAAGAAATGAAGTGTTACTCTTTTATATATATTCTAATGTTATTCAAAATTGAACTAAATTGACTAAGTGGATCCAAACTAAACTAAACTAACCAAAATTTAAAAGAGCAAAGTCTGAATTGATTTTTAAAATTGGACAATTGAATAGTTCAATTAAATTATTAATAAGTGATTTAAGTGCAGAAATGTGAAGTTATAAAAAAATAAAAATAATTATTTATTATGTTCACAAAATGACATGTTACGAATTTTATTTTCAAATATAATAATAAAAATTCTCAAATATTGTTCAAAAACTTTGTGGTAATTTTTTTTGCTAAAATCAAATTATATCGTCCAATAAAAATCATATCATATTGCCGAAAAACAAAATAAGTTCATTTATTTTCAAAATCAATTAGTTGGATTCAATATAAAAAAAAAACTAAATCAAAACTTCGAATTCTCGAAACTTAATCTTAGACCCCAATAGACATTAACGGAAAAAGATTCTATTTCTTGCTCACTATTTAGCATGTTTAGGAAAGGTAGGCGGAAGACGGAAGATGTTACAGAGAAGAAGAAGAAGAAGGAAGCGCATACGGGAGAGTAAAGATGGCTTCTATTTTTTTTATCTTATATTTAATTTTTTTAGTAAGGGATAATGTAGTAAATTTATACCTAGTTCTTTCCTTTCCATCATTTTAAATCTCATATCAAACAAAATAAATTCAATCATTTTCATTTATTCTCATATCATACTAAACATAATTTTAAAATTTTCATTCTCATTCCTTTTTTCGTTCTCATTTTCTTTCCTTCATTCTCCTAAATTTATTGCAAACGAGTCCTTAGAGTTTGATCTTGAAGAAAAAAAATTCATATATTAGGTGATTTGTTTGATTGCGAAAAGATTAGTAATTGACTTTTAAAAAAAAATTAAGAATGGCAAGAGAACGGTGCAATTGTGGGTGAGGTGAACTTTAGGCATGGGAGAGCATCCTCTAGCAAGTGCTGCGAATGCGATTGACATAATTTCAACCTCTCACCAACTTCCATTTCAACCCATACTCTATCAAACTCCCACTATCTCATTTCATATCAAATCCTTTTTGCTCCATCTTTTCCATATACCCATTAAATATAAATATGCATTAATAATTATATCTATAATAGGATTAATCGGGGAGAGAATAGCTTCTGTAGTTACTATAAACATCTAGTTCACGAGCTATCATTTTTTTTTCAATTTCACTTTGACCATATATATTTACATAATGAGAAACGATTAATCGAATAAATGTTCCAAGCAAAATGATCTTTCTATGAATGCATAAGTGCCTTTCTTTTGTTCCTCAATAATAATGCATTTTTCCACCCTTCTTTGGGCTGGATTCCCATGTCCCTCCAGAAGCTACAATTTTAGTTTACCTAAGCTTTTATGTTGGTCAGAGCCGTGGTGGTAGTCCCACTATCTGTAATATTCTTGTCCTTCAGGGTGTAATTAGTTATGGTAGTATGGAAAAAAATTAACTAAATTATTATTATTATATGTAAACTGTTGAAACTATTATATTTCATGTGTGGATTACCATGTTTTCATAGTCGGATTAGGACAGCTTAGTTTAAATATATTTTATGACTGAGTTACCAATAGTTGTACATGATTGTGTTATGACCCAAATTAATTCTTGAAGAAGCAAATCAGATGGGCGCCAGCACCTTAACTCTCGGCCTGGCACCAAACAGGTGGTGCCTCAGGTGCTAAGCCCCAAACTCTCTATCTAAGCTTTGAATATGGCGCCCCAGGCGCCAGGTCGCGAAAATTTGTTTATATACTAGAATTGATCATTTCTTTCCCATTTTTTTGTTGGATTCCATTTTTCTGCTCATGCTGGATGTTTCTCTCCTTCTGACAACCAAAGATTTACTAGGCTCCTTTCAATCTTAGTAGAAAACATAAGGTAAGCAAGTATGGAGTTACTTGAAATTCATCTTCCTTTCCTTCATTTCTTCTTCTCCTTAACTAAAAAACCCTAGGCAAGAAGAATATAAAAATTTTGTTTTAGTAAAACATAAATGATTATTATGCCATAAATTCTTGAATTGTTAATTTTTAGAGGTCTTTCTCCATAGAAAGGATGGAAAGGAAGAAGAAAAAGAGTTTTAGGTTGAATTACTTTTGAAATAGTCATATTATGTCTTGGACTATTAGAGATTTTGCACTTTAGAGCAGTAGTATTGAGCAGTATTCTAACTGAATAATTCTGTAAGACAGCTAACAGTTTGGATAGTTAAACAAAGCAAAATCTGCTGCTATTTAATGGCTAGATACCATAAGGAAATTCTACAGAACCTATATAGTAAAACTTCCTTATTAGGATAATATAAATACTTCTTATATAAACTCTGTTCTACTTACTAGAAGTTTCAACTCTAATGTACTCTTTAATTGTTATCTTATTTGCATATTAGGAAATCTTTGGAAGTTATTTCTTAGCACCCCTATAAATTAGCTGCAAGAACTAAGGCAGTTAGTACCATATTCGAAGTGAGTGCGGTAACATTATCCTATCTACATTTTTTTTTTAAGTATTATCATAGGTATCGTAAGGAAATTTGTGAACGAGTCTAAGCAATGTGCGGTGTATTTTTTTTAAGAGAATTATATTCCTTGTATCTAAGGTTGATGTTATTATTGATATTGTTTTATTGAAATTCTGTGAATACCTGTGTGACAACTGAATATTATTATGATGTTTTCTTGGTGGTGCACCCTATGGGAGAATTAAGGGAGTTATAAGGGTGGAGATACCCCTTTATGGAGAAATAAGGGAGGATGCGGCCAGGGGGCCGTGGGTAACGATTCATTGGTATCGTGGACGATCCGGTTAGTATGGGACTTGTATTACACATTGTATGCATTACACTATGCTTATCATTCGTAACTGATGTAGTTATAAATTCGTTGATATCCTTATGAAATTAAATGATAATTTATTTGTGATAGATAATGTTATCCATTCACTGAGTATTCTATTACTCATCCTGATTTTTTTAAAAAAAAACCTTCAGATTCGGTAGCTGAAGCAGAGGACTCTCCAGGATAATAGCGAGTCCATCTCTTCCATTTCCCCTCTATTTTTGGGTTGGTCTTTGTACTTTATTTGTTTTGTAAACTTTAGAAGTTGTTCTGTGATCACATAAGCCTCCTAAGATGTTGTGGATGAGCTATGTGAAATTTGACGTTGTACTATGCCGCTTGCAGTTTCGTTGTAAGGAAAATAAAATCTTGTCAATGTTTTGGATTTGAAAATATTACGGTATATATTTATACACGCTAAAGCAATGAGAACTTAGTTTTAAAATTTAAACCAACATAAACATATATTTAGAAATATATGATATTAAAATTTATCGTATTATTGCCTTTTGGTTTAGAATAGAAAAGAAATCCACTAATGTGCTGTCACATTTTTTGGATGTGACACTATCCCCAAAGCAAAGTGTTCATTTTCAAATCACATTTGCAGCAACTTTTCAGATCTGCATTGATTTGGTTTTTCAACAGTCAAAGCCTCAAAAAGTTGTTTTAGTATTCTATATTAGGACTCTCATGAATACGGGTTTACGAGGGAGAGAGGGAGTGAGGGACTACACCTATAAAGCTAGACAAGTACTTTCTTTCTTTCTTTCTTTTTCATATGCAATATAGGAATATCTGGCTACGCTAAATAATAGTTCAACTCACTTTATTACCAACCTTATAGCTGAGTAGTAGATAATAATCAAACAAACAACATCTTCAAAAGTGATCACACAGCTAGCAACAAACACCAAACAAGATCAGATTCCTCTGCATACCGCTTGAGTTGCAAACTTAAGAATCAAAGGGGCCCCCCGCAATAATAAGTGGCATTACAGGAATCTCCAATGGTGACAGTGTATTGATGGAGGGGCCTTGTGAGGAAGGTGGGCAAGTGAAGCAAGACCTCACACACACATTGGCTGTCCACTTCCTTCACCCACCTGCAACAGTTGTCTTCTTGGGGGGTGACCTGGCGGCGCCGGTGGCCTCGGCCGTGACTGTGGCCGTGGCCGTTTCTGTGTCCATGGGAATGGCCATGTCCTTGGTCATTGTGGGAGGGAGGAGACGGAGGGGGTCCTGGGCTGAAGGGAAGCCTTCCACAAGCGTAGTTGGCAAGTGCAAATTGGGATGCACACAGTGGTCGAGGTGTTCTTGGAGGCCCAATCTGGCTCTCCATCTTTGGCACTAATGCCAGTAATGCCATTCCCACTGTTATTATATTTATAATCTTCACCATCTCCATCTTAATCTCTGTGTGGTTCTTCTGCTAATGCATCAGATCCCAGAAGAGTTCTAATGTTCAAGTCCCCGTTAAGCCTGCTTAAATACTTATAGAGACATGGTTTCTTGTTTCTGTGAGGTGTTTTATTTGGGATCTGGAAGTTAAAAATGGGATTACCAAGTGAATGAACTTGTTTTACTACGTCTCATCCACTTTGTGTGATGGCTTTGTTGGTGACATGCATAACTGTATATTTTAAATAGTTGCACCACCAACCTTGTTCCTGAATCTGAGCACACGTTTTCTTCAATTACTCGCACACTGCTCAAGAGTGTGGGGGAAATGGTAACAACATCCAGAAATTAAGAGTGTGAGAGAAAACTAGACCTCACAAAGAATGGTCAAGAGTAGCCTCCAAAAAAGAAACGTTAAAATGTTCAAACCTGAATGGTTATAACTAAACAACTGTGCTGGTGATATTTAGAAATCACAATTTTCAACTGACTCTGCCGTTACCAACCTCCCTAAATTTATTGACAATCACAAAAATGAATATAAAAAAATGCTCGGTCTCAGAGGAAGTAGACAATATTTTCATCAATTTTAAGAGACATCCTGGACTCTCTGCAAACAACCAATTTCAACAAAATACTGCTACGCCTACAACAATGGTGTGGACCAGAAAAATGGTGCCCGCCAGGACCACTACTTGCCTCATATAATTGTTAACAAATTAATTCTGTCCTGCAGGTAACCTGTACCCATACTAGATTAAGTGGACAAAAGATCTTTAAACGCATTAAATATACGAAATTGAAACCTACATGGTAGGTACTAGCAAGGGAAAATATAGTTCTGGTAACAATGAAAGAATCATTATGATCAGAAGTATGCGATTAGTTGGTTTCTATTTTTTACGAATGATGTTGCATTCGTTTAGGGGAATCAAGCAGGCAGGGGCAACAGAAGTTAGAATGACAGAACAGTGTTAAGAAGCAGCTCATGCTTTTCAACTATGATCTTAAAACAAATAAAACCCTAATGAATAGTCATCGGCTGCACTGAACAGATTGATGTCAGGTTACTTAGACACCCAGAGGATACTGATTTTGCACATTTCTCACCGAAGTCATTCCTTTAATGTCCAAAAGGGTCAATCCTCTTTCAATTCCTCTAAGCTTCCTGGAGCTCAGACCAATAATATAGAATGCTTTTACAGATTCATCTTGCACGTATGCTTTTATGTCTCTCTAACTTCTTTCATTTGAACTTGTTTACTAATATGCTGCTTCTGACGTGATGAAGCAGGGGAATCAGTTGAGGCTGCAGCTGCTAATTGAGAAACTAAATGTGGTGCCTTCTTCTGCATGTACTGTATCTGTTGAAAATGTCCACAGCGCAACATGCATGAATCTACACTGTCTAATGCTGCAATTCCAATGATAGTACTGATAAATTTCTTGGAATCAGTGAAAGCAAGGAGCTAAATATTTTTCTTGAGGGAATAAGACTGCTGAGGACACATCAAACGGTTTGAGGCAAAGAGTTGCTGAGGAATTTTATCATTGACATGTTTGTGTGAATGTTGTTGAGTGTGTCAAGAGATTGGACCTGAGGTTTACTCCTTTAAAAGGGACATTGCTTTTATGAATCAAGGGTGGAAAGATTCTGATTGTCCTGTAGCTAATGATTATCCATGGTAGAAGCCATAGATCAGAAAACTGTGAAACTTCCATGATTGAGATTGGAAATTCTGTGGTTGAAAGCTGATTGTTTCGTTAAAAGGTGTTACACCAAATGCTAAAGAACGGAGAGTTTTCGATCAGAATTTGATTCTGACATTTCTGTTGCTGCTAGTGAAAATCCAGAGAGTGCTTTTTCTCTGCGAGAAAGACTGATGATGTTGAAGATCAAGTTATTGAGAATAATGTAGCTAGCCTGTCTGATCAAGTATCCTGGATTGATTGGCTTGGAGAAATCATTAATGAAGCCAAAATTATTAAGGGACGATTAGCTGTAGACGCTCATAATTGGATAGTAAACGATAGTCTTGGAATGATATATTAGGGAAATTGTGAAAGTCACATCACAACTGCCATTGATTGTAATGAAATTCTTCCTGTACAATTTGCTTCTAATTTTATTATGGCATGACTTCTTGATTTGGATTAATTTTCATTCAGTAATAATAGCAATATTTTTTTATTTCCACGTGCGTATGTCTATTGGAGGAAGCTTCTAACTGTTTTGAGTTATTTTAATTGAAATGTGTCCTGTCAACCCAGTCCTTCTAAATTTGAAGACACTACACTCTTTAAAATCTTCGTTAAATACATCATCATGAACATGCCTCAAGATATTGAAGCAATAGGGAAGGTTTTTTGATTGTAAGATAATTAAAACAATTTTTTGCTAAGTGGTGTTTTAAAAATTCATTTGTATTCAGAGTTGTGGAGCAAAATCTTCGCTTTGCAAATTCAATATGTTTCATATGAATAATAACTAGGCATCTACATACTTATATAAAATAATTCCATCAGACATATCAAATGTATGACCTATTTCCTTCGAAACTCTATATTATGTTGACATGAAACATGTGAAAATGTTTTAGTCTACCATGAAAATATCATTTAAAAGTTGCTTCAACCGAAAACATATTGATGTATGAGAATATTGAAAATCACCAATAAGAATTGATCTTAAACACTATTATAAATACTTTTTTCATTCAATTACTAAACCCCTCGGTAAAGTAAGGATTGATTGGCTTGTCGTCCATGTAACCAATCAATTGTAATGGTAGTGAAAAATATAATGATGGACACATTTCTCTTTTTTACATATAAATTTGCTTATTTATGCCCCATAAATATGATATGTGATTTATGTCATAGACTCATTCTTGCACCTATTTTAATTCACTCTTCTCACTTTATTGTCTATTTACTTTGTGTAGTTTCTGAAATATGTTTCATCTTACAATATTTGATTCAATAAAGTAGATATGTCCCTTGTCCGTTTGTGGAGTTGTCTGGCTTCAATCTTCTGAAAAAGATCAATAGCATAAAAATTATTATTGTTAATTCTGAGGTATTCTCTTCATTACAAAAGTGATTAGCGTTATTCTTTATTTGTCTATCGTTTGTTCTTTTTCTGAACGCATCACACCTGTATACATGCAAAAATGAAGAAGTCTTTTGTGTTTAAAAAAGAGTATGAAAATTGATATTCTTATACTTTTGTTTGAAATTGTATTTGTTTGGATTGGAATTTTGTTAACAACTTATAATTTTCATGCATTTGTGGCGTGTCTTCAAGATATTTCACCATAATTGAGTTGAATGTCAATTGATATTGATATATTAGCACAAACTTCTTATTGTGGTTGAATTGTCCATATGCTATCTTTCTGCATTGTTTTTCTATGATCAATAACTATTGGGTTCATTTATTTTTTCAAGAAAAAAAAGACTTTAAGCATGGTCAGTGATAGTCTAAAAAATTGATTAGAGATCAAATGTTCCATATAGTCGTTTATTGTGTTCATTATGTTAATTATATTAATATCAATGTTAATATCTCAATAACAACTATGATCTAACTCATTCATTATTAATTAAAAAAATAAGTTAAAAATTAATTATGATATAGATTTTGTTTATTTAATTTGTAGCAATCTCAATAACACTACTGAACTGGTGTAATAAACAAATAAAAAAATAATTTTAATATTGCCAAAGGGATGTTATCAAACAACTGGTCTGTCAAGCATATTACGCTGACGGGATTGCTGAAGTCATGACGTTAAACAAGGGATTGTTTGCTCATAAAGTTAATTGGGAGTATATTTAAATGATTCTCAACCCTAAAAAATTGTGTCAATCTTCTTATAGGTGAACGCTATTTAAATAACTTGAATTCTAATAGTTTATTTGAATTTGAAATTCATAGAATTTTTAAATATTTTAAATTTGTAAGAATTAATAATAATTAAAAATTAACCATTAATAATCTATCTATATATTACAAAATTAGAATTTAATTAAACAACAATTATATATATATATATATATATATATATTATATTACAATTTCAAAACTATTTTAAAATCTTAATATTACATAATAAAACAGTAACGTATGATAGCTAAGTGAAAATGTAAGTGAACATTACTATGTAAATTGATGTGGCTTTTTTTTTAATTTTTTTTTCATTTTAGAATATCTAATCTTTAATAAATTACTATAGTTATTGCACTTTTATATTAACAGATAAAGGATCCCTAATTAAGCACGAAAGTCATCCGTAACTTTTGGAAAGTTAAAAGAGTGCTGGAAGTAACGAAAATGTTTGTACTTATTTCAATAAGTCATCCCTGACTTTTGGAAGAATTATAATGGACACCCCCTAATTAAGCATGAATGAAAGGGGAATGTGTTCACTTTTTCGTGTAAGAGAAACCTACTCCTTTTAGTAACAGTAAAATTGTTATTAAAAGGTGTAAGTGCCTCCTACAGAGGAGGCACGACGCATCCAAATGAAAGTGGGATGAAGAAATCCAAATATTAGTATTTAATGTTTTGAATTTAAGATAAATATGAAACAAAATAAAATGAAATGGAAAAATTGAACAAATGCTTAGAAATAATTTCAAAAAAGATGAATGTATCTAAGTGAGGTGGGGAATCGAAGCATCTTTATTTAATGTTCTTATCTCACAAAATTATGAAACAAATTAAAAAAAAATGAATAACAATAATAATTA
Source organism: Biancaea sappan (assembly GCA_037074585.1). Lineage (NCBI taxonomy): Eukaryota > Viridiplantae > Streptophyta > Magnoliopsida > Fabales > Fabaceae > Biancaea > Biancaea sappan. The sequence goes on along the minus strand of CM073496.1, from coordinate 44,967,747 downwards.
ATATAATAAAAAACAATTATAATAAATTCAATTCAATTTTTAAAAAATAGTCCTTTCATGTCTCAATTCAATTCAATTATAAACATGTGCATTACTACAATAATGCATCTATATATGTTATTTTATTGTTTTATGTTAATTTATATAATGATTAAAAAAACTTTTTTTGTCAACACGTTGGTTTTATTTTTCATTTTTACACGTCAATTCATATCATTTGACTATTTGTTGGACATGTTATTTTACAGAATCATGGAGATGAATATTTTATTTGCCAATGGACGATTTCCTAATCTCATGATGGTTAATATTAGTTCTTTTCTAGATTGTAAACAATGCATGCGCCTTTGCCTTGTATCTAAAAACTGATACGCTAGCCTACAATTATTGTTCTTGGATAAGAAACGCATGGAGCGTCATAGGGAAAAGTCAATTACCATGTTGTTGTCAAAGAAGTCCTTAATCGACTTTAAGGTTTCCAACCATCTGTACCTTCCAAACGTTAGAGATTTGTTTGTTTGAGACCTATTTGTTCCCTTCCCAAACAACATTCCCTAGCGTGTTCATTTTGTTGGATGCATAGATGGACTGATTTATTTTAGAAGACTCCTTCGTCAATCAAGAAATTATTTCATGGTTTTCAATCTTTCGACGAAATGTTGTGTCGAATTTATAGACATTTCTAGAAATACAAGTGTTAGTATGTAATAATTTTAGCTTATTTTGTATTTATTATTTATATTTATACATAATTGATTATATTTTCATTTCATATGTTATTAGATACCATTTACTATACCTTCGGGCAAAATGATGCAACAGACAACTATGAGCTTTTGGTTGTGTACTAGACCAATTGGTTTGATGAAGTCATGTTCACCACCTTCTCACTTCAAAAGAAGGTTTGGGATGAACCCGAGCAAGCTATCATTCCAGAGAAGTTTTTCTATAGTCAACCCATTTCTGTGTCTGGTTACGTCTCCTGATTTGCTGAATATACATAGTCAAGTGTCTATGTACCTAACCGTATCTTGGTCTATAAGCTTTCCAATAAGAAATTTTATCACCTCCAGTTACCCGCCTTTACTGAAGGACAATATCAAAGTTTTGAATTAAAATGATAAGTTTGTTGTTATGGTGTATGAGGAGGAAAACCAACATCCTTATGACGTCTTGATAGGGAATTTTAGATGGTGAAATTAGTTATTTAAGGAGGGGAGAGAGAGAGAGAGAGAGAGAAATGTCATGGATAATATTTGCAGTTGTGTGTGTAGGAGCACTTTTTGTTCTGGAGGAGCTTATAGCTCTGGTATGAGGCTCTAGGTCTCTAGATGGTCTTTTGCTACTTAACTTTCCTTTCTATTCTGTAATTCTGCATTCTAGAGTAAAACTTTAGTCCTTTAGTTGGGTATATATTTTGGTTCCCAATCTACTTGTAGTCCTTTGACACTGTCTCAGGCGATCCAACCTCTTAGTCTCCTATCTTTGAGCTCAATGATGTGTCTTCATACTATGAACCACACTTCATTTATGATGATAAGGTGGTGTTTTCAGTGGGTAGATTTTTAAATTGTGGCACACCAATGAAGAAGACCAAACATACAATTTATCTGTACTGCCCTATTCATGAGACGCGGAGCTTTGTAAGTGAGGCCTTACATGATGAAATATGTTGGTTTCTGTTTAAAGTTTTTCAAAATGTACTTTAATAATCATTTTACAACTTCTTTGTTAGTTAAAAAGAATTTTAACTCTATTCTATTATCTTGCAACATATTTGTGTAATACCCATGAAAAATAAAATATAAATACGTGTTTTCAAACTACTGTTACTATTTACGTATATGGTACTGTTCATTTATACAATCAAAATGTCAAGTACTAGATGTGGTTTGGTTATAAGAGAAAACTAGAAAGAAGTTTGTAGGAGAAAATGACGTTTTATGTGTAAAAATACCCTTAGGGACTAAATTGAAAGGACTGAATTGAAAAGAAACTTAAAGGTTTAAGGTGAAAGGATAGTTTTCCCTTTAAAGTTTCTAATAGTAAATAAAAGAAAATTTTCCATCTAAGGTGCACAGTAACTGCATTATTAGAAATGTCATTTTTATGAATAGTAAATTGAATATTTTATTAATGCATAGTATCAAATAGTACCCTTGATTTTTACTATAAATAGGCCCTTCCATTTCATTTCTAAACTCACACCTTCAACTTCTCTTCTTCCCTCCTTAAGTTTCTCTTGCTCCGACGCTAGGCTTCTGAGATTTTGGGTCTTTCCGTTTTTGCTTACGTAAGGATACTATGCCCTTTCTATGTCTTTCAAATTTTAGAAGTTATTTTCTTAAGTATGCTCTGTGGTTGCGGCTTTGGCCGATCTTCCACATCAGAAAAACTGTCGTTAGCTGTTATTTTGATTCTCTGATTACCGAAATAGAATATAATCTGTGGAGAATACATGTCTAGGAAAGTTCTGGCTAAGGAAAGACCTGGTTTTTAAGTGTGTCCAGTGTGACCCTCCACTCTTTCCTGGTAACTTACCTGGTGTACTCTTTTACAGATTGTATTCTGTATTTCTGGTATAAATAGTACCCGTACGTATAAATAGTGACCGTATGAATAGTACTGTACGTATGAATAGTGACCGTATGAATAGTACTCGTACGTATGAACAGTATCTGTACGAAAACGATCTTAACGTATTTTCTGTAATCTTTCATGAAAATCTCTGTAGCGGAACACTGAAATTCACCTGCGTACTCTTGTCCGTAACGATTTAGAGAAGTGATACTCGTACGGAATCCAGGTGAGTGAAACGACCCTGTTTTAATAGAGTTTTAGCATTACTGGTGATAAAAAGTATGTCGTAGGACACTCCCAAGATTCATAGGGGGAAATTGGATTCAGAATGACGAATATAATGAGATAATTAATCCAGAAGAATGGATAAGACGAAGCAAGTATCTCATGATGATATGAAATTTGAATCATATAGTTATATACTATACCTGTTATATGGATGAGTATTATATTGTGCTTCTGATTATGATATGAACTGTTGTACTATTGATTGTGATTGACCGGTACAGTACCCCCTCTCACGGCAAGGCGGAAAACCCGGGTTAAAGGGTGTCTTGACCAATGAGTGTGGAGACAACGATTCCCTCAGTAGGGATATAGCCCGGATTGGTGATAAATCCGTGAGGCGCCCTAGCTAAGAGGATGAGGTTGTGCGTCATGGCGGAAAAATACAAAATTGGTGAGCCGGCCTGTGTGCGCTCTCCGGGATATATTGCCATTGACGAGTACTAGTATCGTTTGTTGAATTGGATGAAATTTTCTTGTATGTAATTTCTAACTATGTCTATTGGTTGAGCTTGAGCCTTCGGATATGCTTGCATGACTGGTGATGTATTTGAATTTTATTAACGCGAGGCCGATTTGCTCACTGAGTTTAAAAGCTCACACTCTCTGTACAAACTTTTTGTTCAGATCAGGTTGCCGCTGAAGTACATCCGCTAGAGGAGTAGATCACGTTGGACCTTCCCGCTGTCGGGTAGGCCCTTCTTTTGTTATACAGTATGTTGCTCTGTAACCGTCTAGGACATCTAGGTCAGGGGTTTGGTATTTGGCTTGTATTTCAGTATGATAATGTATTTTGTACTGAGGATCTATTATTTTTTTATTAAGAAGATCTGATGTATTTTCTTTGTATTTATTAAGGAATGGTATTTTGAGAATATAGAGATAATGACTAACAATTTTACTTGTGGGAAGAATTTATCGAAAGGCTTACAGTGATGGGATATTCATCATTGTGCCGGTCATGTGCCTAGAAAATGGGTCGTGACAAAGTTGGTATCAGAGCATAGGTTGTTAGGTCTCCTAGTGATTACAGAGCAAGGTGTCTTTAGTGGGCCTTCCCCTATTGTCGTGACTGCAGCACGACCATAGGATGAAGATCCACCAAAAGCCCTGTAGAGATTAAAATCTCTTTCTTTCGTGTCTTTACTTGAAGCATAATAGTGACGATATATATTATTCTTAATTGTAGAATAAGTTTAGATGGCACCAAGAAAATCAAACGCTTCTGGAATCCGCACAAGATCCGGCAGGGCCTTGGTCCCTCCAGTTGCTCAGTCAGCAAATGCAAGACTGGAGATGCCTAATGGTGCAGAAGATAACCATGCACAAAACAGAGAAATATCCACTGAAAACCCTGGAAGAAATGCTGGAGAACCATCACAAATCGACGCGACTGTAGTGATGGAAGCATTAGCTGCAATGCAGAACGAGGTGAATGGGCTAAAGGAACTTCTGATGGGACAATCATCTGAAGATGGCTCACAGGCATCAGTACATGCTGCAAAAGTACAAGAGACAGACCAAATGCCACCTCCACCCCCTCCTCAGGATTGGGTAGGTACAGAGGTCAAAATCTCAGAATTTATGAAGCTGAATCCGCCAACCTTTGCAGGAGATGTTAATGAAGACCCACAACGTTTTCTAGATGACTGTGAGAAAATCCTTGACACGTTAGAATGTCTTGAACCTCGAAAAGTAACCCTTGTTACCTTTCAGTTAAGAGGTAAGGCCTACCGCTGGTGGCGAACATGGAAGAAGGGCATGGCCAGAAATGCCCCACCCGTTAAATGGAATGACTTTAAAAGAATTTTTCGAGAACAATTTATTCCGGAGAGTATACGATAATCAAAGATGAATGAGTTTGAGGCACTGCGGCAAGGATCACGAACCGTCGATGAATACGACAATCTGTTTATAGAGTTGTCTGAATATGCTACTCACATGGTCCTAACTGAGAAAGAAAAGATCCGACGGTTTATTAAAGGCCTTCGAGAGTCTTTATTTGACAGGGTGGGATCAAAAATACGAAATTTTTCATTTTACACAGAAGCCGTCGACATCGCCCGTATGATGGAAGAAAGAGATATGCAAAAAGAAAAATGGAATAACAAAAGAAAGAGGAAACAAGATGAGAAATCACGCTACCACGGAGAGAGTTCTGGACGTGCAGCCTCTACCGCTAGTGCACCACAGTGTCAACAAAGTGGTACAGGGGGTCAACAAAGGCCCTGGTGCTCTAAATGTGAAAGAAATCACTTCGGAGCTTGTTTTGTCAACAACAACACTAGGGTCTGTTACCAATGTGGTCAACAGGGCCATATCAAAAGAGATTGCCCCCAACTCTACACGAGATCTGGCCAAGGGTCAGTACGCCCTAATCAATCAGAGGCCACTATTGTCAACAGAGCCCCTGTAACTGTAGGAGGCAATGGAATCGGAAGAGGTGCTGGCAGAGGACAAGGTGGTCGAGGTCAGGCTTCAGCAGGCCGAGGGAACGCTCGAGTATTCGCTTTAACCCGTCAAGATGCTCAGGCGTCTAATACGGTGGTAGCAGGTACTCTTCTGATTGAATCAAATTTTGCACATGTTTTGTTTGACTCTGGCTCTACGCATTCCTATGTGTCACCATTCTTTGCTAAGAACTTTAAGCAAAAAGTTGTTAGATTAGAATGTCTGTTTTTAGTAACTACGCCTACTGGAGGCACCTTACTAATAGAACGAGGCTATCGAGCTTGCAAGGTAAGAGTCGAAGAAATAAATACAACAGTAGACCTAATGCTGTTAGATATGACAGACTTTGATGTCATCTTAGGCATGGATTGGCTGGCATCTTGTCATGCCACTCTGGATTGCTATAATAAGATAGTTAAGTTCAATATTCCGAGGGAGCCTTCCTTCGTATTTCATGGTGAAAGGAGTGAAATTTCTGGAAATCTTATATCTTTAATGTGTGCCCAACGTTTATTGCGAAAGGACTGTAAAGGATACTTGGCATTCGTTAAAGATATTAAGAAAGAAGAACTAAAAGTAGAAGACGTTCCAGTAGTCCAGGAGTTTGTAGATGTCTTCCCAGATGATCTACCAGGTATACCCCCAGATCGAGAGATTGAGTTCCAGATAGAGTTAGCACCAGATACTCGCCCAATCTCCATTCCCCCTTATAGAATGGCACCAACAGAATTAAAAGAGTTAAAAACTCAGTTACAGGACTTGCTAGACAAAGGCTTTATAAGGCCAAGTTATTCACCTTGGGGAGCTCCTGTTCTGTTCGTGAAAAAGAAGGACGGATCGATGAGACTATGCATAGATTACAGGCAACTGAATAAGGTAACTATCAAAAATAAATACCCGTTGCCTCGCATCGATGACCTTTTCGATCAACTTCAAGGAGCCAAGTGTTTTTCAAAGATTGACTTGAGGTTTGGTTATCACCAACTCAAGATCAAGGAGGAGGATGTGTCTAAAACAGCCTTCCGTACCAGATATGGGCACTACGAGTTCTTGGTGATGTCATTTGAATTAACGAATGCACCAGCTGCTTTCATAGATTTAATGAATAGGATTTTTAAATCCTTTTTAGACAAATTTGTCATTGTCTTCATAGACGACATTCTGGTGTACTCAAAGACTTCAGAAGAGCACGAACAACACCTTCGTGTTGTGTTGCAGACATTGAGGGATCATCAATTGTACGCCAAATTCTCTAAATGCGAGTTTTGGATTGATCGTGTAACTTTCTTGGGACATGTGATCTCCAAAGATGGCATCCAAGCAGACCCAAGCAAAGTAGAAGCGGTCAAAATGTGGCCTAGACCTACCTCCGTCACGGAAATTCGCAGCTTCTTGGGATTGGCAGGATATTATCGTCGTTTCATCTAAAATTTTTCCCAGTTAGCCGCCCCTCTCACACGACTGACTAGGAAAGGGGTAAAGTACCAATGGGATGACGCTTGTGAAGAAAGCTTCCAAGAACTCAAGAAAAGGTTAATCTCTGCACCTGTATTGGTCTTACCCTCAGGACCAGGAGGTTTTACAGTATACTGCGATGCATCAAGAGTAGGGTTGGGATGTGTTCTCATGCAGCATGGCCAGGTAGTGGCATATGCATCAAGACAACTTAAGAAACATGAACAAAACTACCCCACCCACGATCTGGAAATGACAGCAGTAGTTTTCGCTTTAAAGATATGGCGACATTATCTATACGGAGAAACTTGCGAAATCTACACTGACCATAAAAGTCTAAAATATATTTTCGACCAAAAGGACTTAAACTTGAGGCAGAGGAGATGGGTAGAATTACTAAAAGATTATGATTGCAATATTCTTTACCACCCAGGCAAAGCGAACGTGGTAGCAGATGCCTTGAGTCAAAAATCTATGGGTAGTCTGGCCCATATAACAGTAACAAAAAGACCCTTGATCCAAGAACTACAAGAGCTGAGAGCAAAAGATGCTACTCTTGAGGTTACAAGGACAGGATCATTCTTAGCCCATATCAGGGCTAGATCTTCCCTTGTTGACCAGATACGGATATCTCAAATGGAGGATCCTGAGCTTGTCCAAATTATGGAAAAGGTGAAGATTGGTGAAGTGAATAGTTTCACACTCGACGATACAGGAGTCTTACATTTTGAACAACGGTTGTGTGTACCACATGTTGGAACTCTTAGACGAGACATTATGGAAGAAGGCCATCGTGCTGCATATGCTGTACATCCAGGAGCCACCAAGATGTATCAGGATCTGAAACAGATCTACTGGTGGAAAGGAATGAAACAAGACATAGCAGAATTTGTGTCTCGCTGTTTAACCTGTCAACAGGTTAAAGCTGAACATCTAAAGCCAGGAGGCTCGTTACAACGATTAGAGATTCCTGAATGGAAACGGGAATGAGTGACGATGGACTTTGTTGTTGGTCTACCTCGTTCCACAGGAGGTTATGACTCAGTTTGGGTCATTGTTGACCGACTAACCAAATCAGCACACTTCATTCCAGTCAAAACCACTTATGGTGTAGTAACGTTGGCACAATTGTATATTAAAGAAATAGTAAAGTTGCATGGAGTACCTATATCTATCATTTCTGATAGAGGTCCTCAATTTACCTCTCGTTTCTGGAAAAGTTTTCAAGAGGCATTAGGTACTCGAGTGGACCTTAGTACCGCTTTTCACCCACAGACAGACGGACAGTCAGAGCGGATTTCAGACGCTAGAGGATATGTTACGAGCTTGTATTCTAGATTTCAGTGGTAGCTGGGAAAAATATTTGTATCTTGTAGAGTTCGCATATAACAACAGCTACCAGGCCACTATTGGGATGGCACCCTTTGAGGCCTTGTATGGGAGACGTTGCAGATCTCCGATTGGTTGGTTCGAGGTAGGTGAAGCAAAAGCATTAGGACCTGACTTGGCCCAGGATGCCCTAACCAAGGTTAAGACAATACAAGATAGGATGCGAGCAGCTCAAAGTAGACAAAAGGCATACGCTGACCACAGACGACGTGATTTGGAGTTCTCAGTCGGCGATATGGTATTCCTTAAGGTCTCTCCAATGAAAGGTGTGTTGAGATTTGGAAGGAAAGGAAAGTTGAGTCCTAGATACATCGGGCCTTATGAGATTCTAGAACGAGTGGGAAAAGTGGCTTATCGGCTTGCCCTACCTATGGATCTGGAAGGGATTCACCCTGTTTTTCACGTATCCATGTTAAGGAAGTACCTTCATGACCCTTCTCACATACTTCACCCTTCTCAGAATGATTCTATCCTAGTAGATGAAAACTTGTCATACGAGGAGATACCGGTAGCTATCCTCGATAGTCAAGTAAAGAAACTCCGATCTAAGGAGATTCCATCCGTCAAGGTTTTGTGGAGAAATCAAACTCACGAAGAAGCCACATGGGAAGCCGAGGCCGACATGCGTTCTAGATATCCGCATCTTTTTACGACTTGAGGTAATTTAAATTCGGAGAACCGAATTTCTTAAAGGGGGTGATAATGTAATACCCATGAAAAATAAAATATAAATACGTGTTTTCAAACTACTGTTACTATTTACGTATATGGTACTGTTTATTTATACAATCAAAATGTCAAGTACTAGATGTGGTTTGGTTATAAGAGAAAACTAGAAAGAAGTTTGTAGGAGAAAATGACGTTTTATGTGTAAAAATACCCTCAAGGACTAAATTGAAAGGACTGAATTGAAAAGAAACTTAAAGGTTTAAGGTGAAAGGATAGTTTTCCCTTTAAAGTTTCTAATAGTAAATAAACGAGTAAGGTGCACAGTAACTCCATTATTAGAAATGTCATTTTCATGAATAGTAAATTGAATATTTTATTAGCGCATAGTATCAAATAGTACCCTTGACTTTTACTATAAATAGACCCTTCCATTTCACTTCTAAACTCACACCTTCAACTTCTCTTCTTCCCTCCTTAAGTTTCTCTTGCTCCGACGCTAGGCTTCTGAGATTTTGGGCCTTTCCGTTTTTGCTTAGGTAAGGATACTATGCCCTTTCTATGTCTTTTAAATTTTAGAAGTTATTTTCTTAAGTATGCTCTGTGGTTGCGGCTTTGGCCGATCTTCCACATCAGAAAAACTGTCGTTAGCTGTTATTTTGATTCTCTGATTACCGAAATAGAATATAATCTGTGGAGAATACATGTCTAGGAAAGTTCTGGCTAAGGAAAGACCTGGTTTTTAAGTGTATCCAGTGTGACCCTCCACTCTTTCCTGAGAACTTACCTGGTGTACTCTTTTACATATTGTATTCTGTATTTCTGGTATAAATAGTACCCGTACGTATAAATAGTGACCGTATGAATAGTACTGTACGTATGAATAGTGACCGTATGAATAGTACTCGTACGTATGAACAGTATCTGTACGAAAACGATCTTAACGTATTTTCTGTAATCTTTCATGAAAATCTCTGTAGCGGAATACTGAAATTCACCTGCGTACTCTTGTCCGTAACGATTTAGAGAAGTGATACTCGTACGGAATCCAGGTGAGTGAAACGACCCTGTTTTAATAGAGTTTTAGCATTACTGGTGATAAAAAGTATGTCGTAGGACACTCCCAAGATTCATAGGGGGAAATTGGATTCAGAATGACGAATATAATGAGATAATTAATCCAGAAGAATGGATAAGACGAATCAAGTATCTCATGATGATATGAAATTTGAATCATATAGTTATATACTATACCTGTTATATGGATGAGTATTATATTGTGCTTCTGATTATGATATGAACTGTTGTACTATTGATTGTGATTGACCGGTACAGTACCCCCTCTCATGGCAAGGCGGAAAACCCGGGTTAAAGGGTGTCTTGACCAATGAGTGTGGAGACAACGATTCCCTCAGTAGGGATATAGCCCGGATTGGTGATAAATCCGTGAGGCGCCCTAGCTAAGAGGATGAGGTTGTGCGTCATGGCGGAAAAATACAAAATTGGTGAGCCGGCCTGTGTGCGCTCTCCGGGATATATTGCCATTGACGAGTACTAGTATCGTTTGTTGAATTGGATGAAATTTTCTTGTATGTAATTTCTAACTATGTCTATTGGTTGAGCTTGAGCCTTCGGATATGCTTGCATGATTGGTGATGTATTTGAATTTTATTAACGCGAGGCCGATTTGCTCACTGAGTTTAAAAGCTCACACTCTCTGTACAAACTTTTTGTTCAGATCAGGTTGCCGCTGAAGTACATCCGCTAGAGGAGTAGATCACGTTGGACCTTCCCGCTGTCGGGTAGGCCCTTCTTTTGTTATACAGTATGTTGCTCTGTAACCGTCTAGGACATCTAGGTCAGGGGTTTGGTATTTGGCTTGTATTTCAGTATGATAATGTATTTTGTACTGAGGATCTATTATTTTTTTATTAAGAAGATCTGATGTATTTTCTTTGTATTTATTAAGGAATGGTATTTTGAGAATATAGAGATAATGACTAACAATTTTACTTGTGGGAAGAATTTATCGAAAGGCTTACAGTGATGGGATATTCATCATTGTGCCGGTCATGTGCCTAGAAAATGGGTCGTGACAATTTGTTTATACTGAGACTATTTAATAATATAATGTCATGACAAGATTAATTATAATTCATACATTGCACGGGTCCAAATCTAGTTTTCTTCATGATTTAAGTGAGGAACGAATTCCATAGCAATGAGCAAGTCCTACTCTTTATAGAAAATGATGTGGAAAGCCTTAGAATATCTCCAATGCCAATTCTTGAAGAATTCTTAAAAATAAGAACATGTTCTTAGTAAATTTCATCATTAGAGTGCGCTAATATGACTGTCACATGTAAGAACTGTTCTTATATAAAAATTGATTCTAATAGCAAAAGTAGTGGAGAGTTATAGGACTCATTATAAGAGTATAAAGATGTGAGATAACTTGTGAAACTCATTTACGAGTTCTTTAGAGTTGCACTATTGGAGTGAAAAGTTGTTTAAAGAAAAAAAGTGGTGATGTGACATTATAAGATCTACAATAAGCAACTCATTGAGTAGCACCATCTAAGAGCATCTCTAGTAATGAATCTTATTTGAGTTCTTATTGTAGATCTCACAATACCACATCAGTTTAAACAATTCTTCATTACTTTAAACAACTCTCTACTTCAATGGTGAATTTCTTAAAAACTCACAAATAGATTCCACAAGCAACTCTCCATTACTTTAACATTTATTATTTTTCACTAACATTTATTGTAGGTTGATTATTTTATTATTTTTTTTATATAAGAATCATTCTTACGCGTAACAGTCAGTGTGGCAAACTTCAATGGTGAACCAGAACAAGAACCAATTCTTATATTTAAGAACCACTATTGAAAATGAGCTCTTATAAGTAGCTGAGATCTATTGAGGCCCTTAGTTATAACTTCTAATAATAGTGATTTGACAATGATGTAGACAACATTGTTTTCATCGATGAAACCACTCACCAACTTAATGAAGGAAATCTAGCGGCCAGGAGAAATCAGCAGAACAAGCCAATTTGGAAACCGCTCAAGTAGGGTTCGGAAATCTGGTCAGGATGGAAGAGCTAAAAAAGATATTGGTTCATGAAAAAGAAGCAAATTTAGCCACCGAAATGAGGGAACTTTGATCTCGTCCGCTGAACTTGTCAGATGAAAGGGATAATTCCGATGATTTCTGTTGGAATGCTTGGCATTTTCTTATGTTCATTGATCATTCTTCACACCTTTTCAGTACGTGCTTGAGTATCTCTTACAGGCACTGGCATAGCTATTAGAAGTATTCTTGGGTAAAGATTAAACTATAACATAATCATGTTGCTTGAATTTCAATATATGCCTTCATAAATTCTTTGTGAAAGAGCAGTAGTCAAGGTTTTAGAGAGAGATGATATTATTATTGTAAAAATGCCAAGTCTAATTCAGCTTGAGCTTTATACTGACTCAGTGAGACATAAGACTCAGAATTATCTGTGTTTTAACATATCACATATAGCAGACATGTGAAGTAACAAATATGATTTAGAGAAGTCACTCCCATTCCTTTGCATGAATGGATTGCTGAAGCTCGTCGTATATAGGCAACACCAAATAAATACTACTACTAGTATCTTCAATTGATTCATTGCCTGAGTATGGCTTCTTGCGCCAAAACTCATGAAACAATAAAACATGACTAACTGTAGCAGAGGAACCGAAAAAGCTGCTGATCAGGAAAATCTAGAAAGGGAGGAATCTGCATGAGAGGCTCATGCTAAGCAAGAAGCATTCATGGAGAAGGTTGTTCAAGCGTCAATGGGACTACAGAAGGTCCTGAATTATTTCATTCTATTGAATGCACTTGTTATAGTTTATGATTTGTCTGTTTCTTCTTATTTTTTGCAGTAATTTGTTTTCCATTCAAAATGAAGTTTTCATTCCTGTAGTTTCTCTTCAACCTTCTCCACTTTGCAGTCATTCATTCTTCCCTTTAAAATTTGTTGGTTTTAAGAAATTCTATAAATTGTGTAACCTTAATTATGGCCACGTAGTTAAACCTGTTATCACAAATTTTTTGGTCCATTTGATTGTATGAAATGTATTTTGTTTGACCTCTATTTCCTTGTTACAACGTGAAGTTTGCTTCATCATACATTATATCATAACTTTCGTGAACGTGATCTTCACATATTTACTTGTAATTTAGCTCTGCAGAGGAAAAAATTATGTTACTTGCCAGGATATCAAGCTTCTGAAAATTTTTATGCAAATACTCGGTTGGGCGAATCGTTCACCTCAAGCTAGACTAGGTGTATCTTAGCTTCTTGATGTTCATCCACAAAAGCATAGTGGCATAAATTCACAACTCAGAAGACTTATTGACAGAATCAGAATAGGCCGCCGACGTAGAATAATTGGGGTCCAAGAGCTATATATGTGTATATATATATATATATATATGAAAATTAAAAATCTTCGGTTGAAATTTAGTCGTAAAACTTGACAATTTTCAAGAACATACTAGATGAAGATGAAAGGACAGAAGGGAAGAATTATTAGAGAGCAACTTGTTCACATGTCCGTGGGCTTTCGGTTGTGATCCAATGAAATGACCAAACAACAGTGTCTTTTTAAGATGACGAGCAATAGAATTCCCTTTTACCTTTTAAAATGTTGAACGCATCAGATTCCAAGACGGACTAACTAGGGTATCCCTTTCATCATAAGTGTAATATGACATTAGACACTTTTGGAATATGACCGAAACCATTTAAATCTATAATTTCCATATCCCCTCCCTGCCCTGTAAAAGGAATAAATCTAGAATTTTGCCATCAACTCTGCTACCTTACTTCCTACTGAAATGCTCAGTCAACATGATGAAAATATATTTAATATCTAAAAATTTCGAAATGATCCATTGACTTCTACTGATATCTGAAATATTTTACAGTCCATTGACTTCAAACCTATTGATTCAATTGGGTGGTAGCATTATATATTAGTTATTTATTGCTTAATTATTTGAACTGTGCTAATGGGAGTTAATTATGGCCAACTTTCTGAGCAAGGCAACAAGTGTTCGAGGAACATTTAGGAACTATATTTGATTATATATGTAGAATGCAAATCTACCTTCATGTTAGGTTTGTTTGTAGCATATGAATGAAAAAGCAAAGACTGAAGCTGAACTACTAGTGACGAAACTGAGTTGATGAAGACATAGTATTTCTAACTTCATCTCTAAACTAATTTGCAAATTACACATCTAGCAGGCAGTCCTGCCTCATCTAGTTTCTTCACCTCTAAACACTAACTAGCTAGGTCACTCATGCTTTACACTGAACCTTCCATAGTTCCCAAAGGAGATGCAAGCTTGAGTTTATAGCAAGTGTGAATGGGTATGGTTACTGGTTAGTGATCACTCATCGCCAGAAAGAACGATGGAGGATGGCGTGATAAATTAGTCATGCCAGCACAAAAGTAAGACAGTGCATCTCCAGATAATGTAGAGACGGGTCCTCTGCTGCCTAATTTGCTTAGAACAGCGTTCCCATGAGTGTGACCTAAGCTTTGAGCTTGAGCTCCTCACTGAGAACACACTAGTTGCCATTTGATTTGCTTCTCTTCTTCTCTAATCTGCTACTCGAAGCTCTTGTGGGAGAAGTTAATATATGTTTCGGGGTGCTGTGTTTTGAGGTCTGAATGGTCCAAAGCATATATATAGGGGGAAGATTGAAGAGATTGAAGATATGAAGAAGCAACTTGTGGCGCATGACAAGTTATGGCCCATTGTTGCAGAGATCCATTGCCCACCTGAGAAGATAAAGTGACACCTTTGACCTTGTCTCCTATGCCACCCCTCTCGAGAGGGACTGCTCATCCACTTCTACTCACAGAGGGTCACCCTTGTCCCCCATGCCAATCCCCTATCTTTTTGGGGAATGCAACCACTGAACTACTATGTCATTATTATCTTCCTTTTTTCATTTAATAATTGATATTGAGTCAATCAAGCATACCAGAGGACCCCCTCATCTACAATATAATTAAGGCTCTTTATTGGCTTAAAGCTAAGCTCTAATTTGTAATAATCCCAACAAAACATGTGGAACGAGAGTCTGCACTCTGCACTCAGCTTCTGCTATGTAATTGGAATAGTTGGCTCATACTTCATAGTGTAAAATCAAAGTAATGACAACCTTGTCAAGAGGTCATTCTGCTAAACTCTCTTAATTAGGAGCATCTCTGTTGTTTACTGTTTAGCCTGAAAAATGCTTCCGCAATTCCATCTAATAATTAATGCGCTGTTTAGGCAATTAATTTCTGACAATCATGCCATTATGTTAAAGCAAGTTCATTGCCACGCGTAAACTAAGAGACCCAACTACAGTAGCAGATGACGCAGAGAAGTGGGGTGGGCTCAAGTTCATCTTATGGTTGACGTTTGACATGACAAACCTCCAATATTCGGTTTGAACAGGCTTACTCAGGCATACGATGCTCTTTGTCCCCTTATAGATGACCTTTTCTCCACACCTCTTTATGAGATAACATTGACTCCATTCCCGTGACATGCACATTCTCAATTTCTTAAATATTTCTTTAACCGTAAAAACTATAATTGCTCATGATTTTTTTATATAATATTATCATGCAAGCAGCAATCAAAACCTTGTTGCTGTAATATTTATCAAACTTAACCCTTCTGTGTTCCTAGAATAGGATTACCACATGATTTTTCGTGCAATTCTACTATATCTACAAAAGGACAAAAAAAGAAGAAGAAGAAGAAGAAGAAGACATTGGGATTCAGAAGACCATAGTTGATATATTTCAGACTGTTTATGGGCAGACATTTCACCAGACATCAAGTGTACCACATCACACGGCTTGAAAAATCTTGAAATAATTAAAGCATTAGATTTCACATAAATTTTTGGAAGGTTATAAATGTACGTATACTTACATTGAACAGAGAAGATGGCTAATTAATGGTGATGAGAGAAGGAAGATTTCCACACGAGGCCACAATCATGAAGAGTGAATAGAACAAGAAGATGACGGGCCAGGGGGTGCCCCCAAAAGAGTCCAGTGTCACGTGTACTGTGTCTGAAAAGCAGAACCGAAACGGTGTCGTTGTCAATCCGACATGCCGGCCTCTTATCGTTGCCGGCAGCGATAAGATCACCTCAAAACCCTTCAAAGATGGCTTGGTACTCTCAGAAACTTCCTGGGGAATATATTCACAGAGGGTGTTCTCACATTTAAGGACAGGCCCCACCTCCACTTCTCGGTGACTCCAAAAGTGGACACAGTGGGCTTGCTTTGGGCCCACCCTCTGTTAGCTTCTGGGTTTAGTTCACCACACGTGCAATATGGGCCCTTTCTCCTTGGCCCATCTGGCTTCCATTATAGGCAGAGAGGTTGGAATTGGAATACGATTGACTTCTTTTTCCTTTTGTCTTTGGGTTAAACGAAGCTTTCATAACCTTATCTCTACCGAAGCGAATTGGCCGATGACTCGTAAAAATCAAAGGGATAAGATCATTGTGGTGCCACAATGTGATTGCCTACCCCACCAACCTATCACGTGAATTGCAAGTGCTCAAGCTGGTTTAAGTTTAATCTTAATCCCATTTTTGTGTTTTCCTTCTAGTGTAGATATAAACGAAGGAACGCTTCCTTGAATGGATATGTTTTTATTCCCTCGTTTTTAACCAAACGGCTCTTCTAAACAAGGGGGAAATTATCAATATTATTTTGTTATTCTCAACCTACATGTAGGTGTGCTACTCCAACCATCAAAACTAAACCTATTAGCCTGGGTTCAATTGGATTAGAGGATTAGTTCGAATTCATTTTTTCCCCCAAATCGTTATAAATAGATCGAGTTGTGGATTCAAAAATTTTAATTATACCAATTCGCTACTAGTCTCTTGCTTGTTTATTTTTTTTCTTTTTCTTTTGAAGATTGTTATTTTTCTTAAGTTGAACTTTTAGATTTGAAACTTCATTAAATTATACTATTAAAAAAGAATCACATGCCAACCCAACCTCACTCAAGTACAGATTAAATTGATTTACTTCAAGTGACAAAATTTAATTTTAAACTCAACTCAGGTCACCATTTGATTGATTCGCAGAAAATTCACTCACTCCATGAAGACCTATAGTCATTATACTAGTAAAATAGTAATTTAAAAAAAAAAAAAATATATATATATATATATATATATATACCGCATTTCCCAGCAAAAATATTTCAACTTTACAGTGACGTTTACATTAACAAATGACAGACTCAAGTAAAAGTATCCATGAATCAACTTCAAAGAAACAATTTATATCGCAAAGGCCAAAACAGAACTTTGATACAACAACGAGAACACAAATAAATAGACATGAAATATGTATAAATAATCAGTAGAAGAATCAAGGCCTACTAGATATACATTGCTTTTGTTACAGACATCGTTGTGAAGTAGCGGTTGAGTCTCTCAAGCCTCCCCCAATGCCTTCTTGATGTCATTCTGTCGAAGAATAACAGTAAGTTCAGCATATTAGCTTACCAACCTAGTTTCAACAATACCCACACACACACACACACACAGAGAGAGGGAGAGAGAGAGAACCTCAATGGCCAATGGCGAAGTGGTTGGGGCATAACGTTGGATTGCATGGCCTTCCTTGTCAACCAAGAATTTAGTGAAATTCCACTTTATCCTAGACCCCAGAAACCCACTTTTCTGTGCTTTAAGGAATTTGTAAACAGGTGCTGTGTCTGGTCCATTCACACGTATCTACATGTACAAAGGAGTAACTTTTAACAATTTATGTGAATAGTAAAGCCACATATATGAGTAAAGAATGCATTACTCACCACGAGATAAATTCATTAATTCATTGTAAAATGATGAACATAGAAAATTCAGATGCAGGGAATATTATAGTTTCGTATTCCAACAAAACATTTCTGCATCTAGGAAAGGAATTCAGTATTGCAATTAATGCTATTTCCTAATGCCTCATATATTAATATGCTAACTTACAGAAGATTCAGATTGAAAATGCTGCTCGTTGTTCAGTGTTCACAGGCAAAAAGCTCCTGCTCATTCTTTTTACCCTTAGTTTAAATTAGAGTGGAAATTAATACCATTTGAAAGCTTCAAAAATTTCATGGCTTTTTTTTTTTCCTGTTAATTCCCATCATAGGGAACGGATAATCAAATCTTTTCACAAAATTACACTATTGGCTGATTTGATAAAACATGCCATCGCTTCCCCCCCCCACCCCAATCTTTCATCTTTCAGGAAACTAATAGCTCTAGAGCTATACCACACATTTGTGAACCAACCCAAAAATAAAAAATTTCAGCTACCTCTAAGATATTCACAAAGGATAAACAGAAATAAGAGTTTTTTTTTTTTTTTAGGAAAGAATAAGAAAAAAGTAGTTAATTGTAGTCTAATTGATTTGATATTTTTATGCACAAGTTGCACTATACGTCAACCCAAGATGCATCTTCCTCCCTATAATTTTGAAAGCGTACTTTTGGAACACCAATAGGCATTAAATGAAAAAAGAATTAAGTAGTTCATCTCACTTTGATGCTGAGCAAGCATGATAACTTATATGCTGTTCTATATCTCCAAGAATCTATGAACTTTTGCTTGCATTGTATCATTTGGTGTACGTACCATAATTAATAACATTTGAGATTATGCAGGACTATAAATGAAAGATCCTTTTTTGGCTCTCTCTTTACTTTGTCTTCATACTGATATGAATTACATTTCAAGCCTTAGATAATCCCTGAGGTATATGATGATTATTTTTATTATTTTTCAGATATGTCAAAACTTACGGTCATTGTAGCAACCTTTCTATGCTTGACAACACAGGTGTGTATCTATATATATATATATATATATCAGCAGCATATTTAGCATGACAACACAGAATTGAGAAAAAGAGAAAAGAAGGGGTGGGGGAGGGGGAGGGGGAGGGGGGAGGTAAGCAACTAATCTACCCACTAAGAAAAATTATTAACTATCAACCAACAAATATCCCTGCTTCCTCCTTAACAACCCAAGAAAAGGAAAAGAATCTCTCACAATGCAATTGCGGCAAAAGAAATTTGTTCTTTTGAAGGAAGAACTCTATGGTGAACGGGAACCGGATCCTCTCCCTCGCAGGAGAGTCAGTGGCGGCCCGTCCTGGCGTATGGCACCAGGGAGAGGACCCAAGCCTGGTGAATGGAATTCATGCAATAAATAATAAGGGGGGGGGGGGGAAGTAAAAGAAAAAGGAAACATCAATCACAGACAGTAAAACATTTTAAACTAGACATTACTTCCTACTTCATGTCCTCTATGGTCAATCCAATTGCATGAAAAGTCTAGCATGGAAGTCTAAACAATTTTCAAAAAAAAAAAAAAAAAAAAAAAAAGATGACTTTGAATATAGACTGGAATGTTGCCTTGTGGTTGTTATTTTTGTTGTTGTTGATATTATTATTACTACTACTACTTTTTTGAGATGTTGCAGCATCCAGCAGAAAACAGGACAGTGTCATACTTTAGGACACATATCAGATGCTAGAAGGATAAAATCAGGGAATCAAGATCTGTCTTCACTGTTCTCTTCCAGAATTACAAAACA
This sequence comes from Biancaea sappan, assembly GCA_037074585.1. Classification (NCBI taxonomy): domain Eukaryota; kingdom Viridiplantae; phylum Streptophyta; class Magnoliopsida; order Fabales; family Fabaceae; genus Biancaea; species Biancaea sappan. The sequence goes on along the minus strand of CM073496.1, from coordinate 44,948,235 downwards.
CTCATCTCCGTATCTTTATTTTTACTTCTTTTCTTGGATAAAAGAAGAAATTGTATTCAAATCCTCGCTCATCAAGTCATAAGAAGAGTCAAACTAAAGTAGGAACTTGACTATTTGGGGTGCCATAAGAAGGATAGAATCTCATAATTAGCTATCACATTTGACACATAGCAAATGTACTTTTTATGGTTTATGCAGCCTCGACTGTTATACTCTCTGAAGTTTTGATCGAAGTTCTAAAGAATCATACTTCATCACTTCTATATTCTTGTATATTGCAAAGAGTTGCAATTGCAAAGGTTCAGGATCGGAGCAATAAAGAGTTTACCAATTATAACAACAAACAGAGCAGTTTACACTTGTATAAATTACACATATGACATCCACAAAGTCGAAACTAATCATTACAAATAAACTAGTTGGATCAAGCAGTCTACAAAGAAATATAGTCAGAAAATTCAGACCTCTTTTTGTTATTGTTATTCCATTTTCCATTCAGTTTGGTATTTTTAATATTCAGCCTAACAGGTAAATATTTCCATTAAAGCTCAAAATATCTAAGAAACATGAATCCCACAGGAAAAAGGAAATATATCATTAATCTAAGAAACGGATCCAGTGTCCCTACATAAACAAGTATAATACCTTTCCAAAAATAGGATACTCAGCCTTGTATCTTGTACAGGCAAACTCTTGCGCCTCCTGGCTTGTCCCAGGCTCTTGCTTCAGAAATTGATTGCATGGAAATGCCAATATTTCCAAACCTGAAGCCAACCGAACAAAATACTTCCGGCTGTTAAAAGGAAATTCTTTGGGCTTATCAATCAAACTAAGTTAACAATAAATTGATAGCTGCAAAGGCACAAAACATACCTTTGTCCTTGTATCTGCTGTAAAGCTCAGTTAATTGGGTGTAATTCGAATCCGTAAATCCACTGTTTTTAAAACGCGCATGAATTCAGTTAGCTAACCCATAAACAATCATAAAAGGGAAAAAGATAATGAAAATATTTTGGAACGCATGAAGGGAGTTTGGTTAAAGAAGGAAAATAACCATTTCGAAGCGACGTTAACTACGAGAAGAACTTCGCCTTTGTAGATGTTGAGATCCACGTCTTTGCCTCTGGCATCCTGTGAAGAGTGTTCACAGAAAATGAATAAAGATTTCTATAGCTCCACCTACATGAGTAAGAAGTTGAAGTTGAGACGAGAATACCTTGACCGTGAATTCATAGATCGATTTTTCTGAGACTGACTGCGAAGCACCCATTCTCTCTCTCTCTCTCTCTCTCCAGATACTGTTCTACGGCAAGCCCCTTTGTCTGTATTATCAACGCGCTCGTACCTCTTGGGTCTTACTGTTAGACACCTCAAAAGTTACCGATTAACCAAAAATTCAGATTTTTAAATCAGAAGTTACTGATATTTTATTAGCAATTTATTTGCACGATCAATATTTGTACATCCTCGAATTAGATGTTAAGATTATGTTTGTTCTGCGAAAACATTTTTTATATTTATTTTTATTTTCTATTTTTTATTTTTTATTTTTTATTTTTTAAAATATATTTTTTAAAACATTAAAAATATTTTTAATGGTGTTTTCATATTTAGACTTATTTTAATAAATATTTTTTAAAAAATATTTTTATTAAACTTAAACAAACACATTTTTAAGTCTATTTTATTTTTTATTTTTAATAAAAATCAAAAATCAAAAATATTCAAATCACACAAACCCTAAGCATTTTATTTGATTTAGAGTGTATTTGACCAAACTATAAATATTTAGTATACAAACTTATTTAAATAACTTATAATTTTTATATTTTTTTTTATCCTTATTATTTTATTAAAATTTCAACATTATCCTACTCACAACCTGTAACAATATTATTAAGGACGCTAGATGATATGTTTATTCTGTATTGTTTTAAGATTACATTAATAAAATGTAATTATTAACAAAAAATGATAAGTATAAGACTATTTTGGAGATAACGTAATAAAATGATATTATTTTAGAACCTCAAATATTTATTTTACTTATTACATTATTTGCACTAATTATTTTAATTGTTAATAAAAAAATTATCTTTAAACAAAATATTATAAAACAGTTTTAATATAATTATCTAAAAATAAAATTTATATAAAATATCAAATAAATATGTTATTTTATGTCATTTTACATTTATCAGTTAATTCAATATTTAATTTTATCAAATATTTTTAATTCAATAAGTTAGCTTAATAACTTTCAACTTTTAACTAAAGATTAATTTTTTAAACTTTCAAATAACTTATTAGTTAATGAAAAAGATGGCCTGCATGACTATATATACATATATAGAAGAGTTTTGTTACAAATTTAAAAGTCAGAAGATGCATAACTGCGAACGTGTGGTGACTCGGAAGCTTTCCAGTTTTTCCCCAACTTGTATTTAAATAATTAAAGAAACAAACACAACAAAAATTAATAGTGATTGTATTAATTGCATCTAATATTTTTATGAATTTAATTGGTGTAATAAAATCATCATTGCTCATAACGTACTGATTATATTTCAAATTATAAATTTTGAGTCTTCCCTCAACATACTAAAAATTGCTTGTTCCATCAAGTTTTGACTTAAAATAGCATGCAAGTCGTTAGAGCATTGAAATCAATGAATTAACATGACACAAATTGAAGTAACTTATTTCATGTCAAAGGTTTAATTTTTTACACTCACAATTTAAAAATAAATAAATAATTTAGTCTTTAAAATATCATCTTTTTTTATTCTTTAAAAACTAACTCAATTGAGTATTCTAAAATTTTGCCCAAACAAAACAATCGCTTTATTGGTTAAATTTTTTATCAATTAATGAACAAGAAGCTACATAACCCATAATTTATGACTTGAACTTTGTCTAGGTGATTTTTTTTTTTGCCTTTTCTTTTAGATGACGTCATTTAGGCAAATTTTTCAAAGTCAAGTGACTGTCGAAATCATGTTTTTATAAAAACAAATGTTAGGTAAACAAGTTTATGCCATAAGTTGATAGCTATATGAAAAATTTTGCTTAACAAGATAACAATTTTAATTCAAAAAATATTTTTAAAAAGTTCTCTTTAAAAGATTGTTTTGAAAGGATAAATTTTCAAGACTTCGCTTTCATTTCCTGTAAGAATGGGCGGTTAGGCACCATCCTTTAAGATGAAATCTTGATATTTATTCAGGGACTCACGAGTTGTTGCATTATCATTTTAACTCAGAATGGATGGGACACCTGTCAGCAAAATGAAAGCTTGGGTACCGGCGCACACATGTAAGGCAGCATCCAGCTAATATACGCTTCCAATGAGTTAATGCAACGATTTTTTTGTTTGGGAGACCCAATCACGTGTATACTGATAATTAACGAAAGAAAAAAGAAGGCACACCAGTGGTGATGCAGTCATGAATCCCTCATGATCTTCAAACACTTACAGATAAGTTCCCAACATCCTTAATTAATTGCGACATGCAACAACTTATGGAAGTTGGCCACCACTGACAGTCACCATAATAAAATTAGAACCACCATGTCACAGGCGAAAAAAAATCCTGCACCTTTGAGAATCATATATTTTCTATCTTTAAATATGAAATGTCAGATCGCATAAGATAGACAACATCTCAACATCAATAAAATTATTAAATCAAATACCATCCATCCTACACGATCTAATAATTTCTATTTAAAAGTAAAAAAACATAAAAATTCTCAAAGGTTAAAAATCTTTTTCCGCCACAGGCAGCATTCACACACAAGGCGTGTCGGATACTAATTATTTTGTCAGGGGGAAGTTTATATTACTACGACAATTTCCAGTATCAGCCATAGATATAGATGTATATGTACGCACGCAAGCACGTACAAGTATTAATCTAGTTCCTTTAAGGATATCCATGAAATAAATTATAATTTTTAATGGGAAAATTTGATACATGAGAACCTAAATAAGTTACAGCTGACCAACTCTACAGTGACTCTTCCTGCCCTGCATTTCCGCAGAAGAGGCTAAAATATATATATATACACAAATCTAGCAGATCATTACAACGTCCTGTGCAGATTAGGCTAAGCCCTTAAAGGTTCTATGCATGTACAGGCCCAAATGAACAAAGCCGGAGACCGGGCCTAAAAGTGGATCATACCTAACATTCAAGGAGCAAAAAATAAGTAACAATAACACAGATACTTGGAATAACATAAGACACCACCAGATAGTCTCAATCATACCAGCCTTGGTTGCTTGGTAAATTTCCTTTCACCTTGGTTGCCGCCAAAAGCTTGGACCTGAAGCAGAGATTAAAGCTTAATATTTACCAGTATTATCCCAAAATTTATAGTAAAGATTAGCAAATCAAAGGTAATCCTGATTTAAGCAAACAAAAAATAAATTTGCTGGGGAGGGGGAGTGCACCTCTGCTTGTCACTGAAATTGCATCATCAAAGGGAGGCATAGAGTTCCTGTGATTCATTGACCGGGGAGGAAATCTCCACCCATGGCCTGGTAATCTAGATGACTCACGTGGATGACAACCACGTGGGGCAGGAACAGCTTTGTCCTGATACCGATGACCTAGGGGCAGAATTCCTAAGATAATTAATAGGAATATAGACAAAACCAAAGCAAACTATAGAACATGCCCCAAAAAAAAAAAAAAACATATGCTTGATCAGTAATTACAATCGTACCAGTATAAGGTGCCGGACCTCTCCATCTCTCTTGGTATTCAAGTGGTGGTGGTTTTAATCTCTCATGATTATGTAAGTTTTCTCTTTCCATATTCTGCACAATGTGATGCCTACTGGAGTACAAAGGGGGTGGGACCTCCCTCCGAGGCTTCACTTGCTGTTCCCCATGAACAAAAGAGAACTGATTAGATGGCACATGATAAGGTGGCCGTAATGGGCACGCTCTATTGTGCATGGTGCCAGCAGAATGGCAAAAATTGTCTGGTGGTGGCATAGGGACACTGCCGAAAGAACAAGTAGACTCGGGTGTATGCATCTGCATGTCTCTACCTTCAGGGACTCGATAGTGCACTGCCTCACTGATTGGCTGGCTATTCCTCAGTGCTGCCACGGGCGGGGCCATAGACTGGAATGAATTATCTTGCAGCATCTGCAAATATGCACGGTATAAAGTAAAGAGTATATTATTAGCAGTCACTTGGCTCAATAAAGAATGTAAGATAGCAAGCAAAAGTTGAACAAACCTGTGCATTTGTAAAATGTTTTGAATCAACAGCAGTGCCATTTGAATCAGAGCCATTCGACATGAGGTGCAAGGAAGGAGGAGGAGGTGGAGGTGGAGGTGGTGGAGGAGATGATGGCAGTGGTGGGGAAGATATAGGCACATCCTGAGGTAAAGGAGCGCAAAGGAACAGAGGAATACTTTTCTCAACTTGATTATGTGAGGCCTGTGAAGCATTACCTCCATCAACATTACAAAATGAATTCATTTTTACATCACAGGAGGGAGCTACATCTTCCATTTCAAGCTCACCATCGACATCCTCTAATACATGTCTGTGCTTTTCAATTGCAGGAATCGCTGAATTTACATCATGGGTTTCAGAATCATGTTCAGGTGTGACAGCCTCAAAGTTTCCACCATCTGAATCACTCCCTTCATCTTCATCTTTAAGCATTGGTGGCATGCAAAATCCAGGCAACTGAAAACTTGAGTTACTGCAAGATCAAATACAATGTATGTCAACACACTCCCTGGAGTACAAGAGAGAAAAATAAATTTAAACATTATATACAAATTCAAACCTTCCATATTCGTCAACAAGCATACCCTCCATTTCTCTGATAGGGTCATGAAAAGCCCTCTCTGTTCTTAATGTGCGCCGTAAAGATGAACCACTATAGGAGTCTAGTTCCCGGATATGACGATGAATAATGGATTCTGGTAAAATTTTTCTATCCAACCACAACCGTAAGACCTAAATAAATCAAGAGGAAAAATTAACAATAATGCGGACACAAAAATGAGAAGAAAAGGCCATTGACTATAACTGTGTAGAATATTAAAAAATGCATTGACTTGCCTTAAGACACTGTCTACGATTTTCTTGTGCAGTACATCCAGGAGGAACAGCAGCAGACAAAAGACGAGGCAGGATTGCCTGGATAGCAGATGGATATACTCCACCAACATCACCTGAAAAATAAGACATCCTTAATGTCATCAGGTACTACATGCATACCTTCTGATTAGTTATTTAACTTCATCTTTCTCACTCTGATATCCCTTTCTTTCTTTTTGTCAGTAAATTTCAATAAGCACCAAGTAATAGAGTCATTTACCTTTTAAACCACGTGAACACTGAGCAATAGAGTCAACCAGAAAAAATAAATCCACCCTTCGATGCAGGCTTGAATCCATTTCTAGGCTGTGGACGAGAATTTCCATCACCTAGAATGGCCCACCCGAAATGAAAATTAATAATAAATAAATAACTAAATATATTATCACCCAAAAAAAGGGCAAAACACAAACTTTTGAATGCAAAGTGCAACATTTTTGTTAAGCAAATAACCACATTGTCATTATAATAATTTAATACCATTCAAAATCCAGAAAAATTATAACTACTCATATTTCCGCAAGTGTGCCAATTACTTTGTAATACTCAAACAAACAAATTAAACCTCACTCTTCTCTGAGCAGGATTCTAAAAATTTTTGACATAATTCTTACATTATATAGTGCATTAGTTTTTCACAATTAAAGGACATCGAATGCCTACATAAACAATCTTACATGTCTTCGTGCATTTTTCTACAAAGAAAAACTGCAAAATAGCTATTATCAATATTAGGTTTATTTAGTAGTTGATACACAACCATCTGGAAAGTGAATTTTCACTTAGCTTTAACTAACTAAAATGAAACGGAAAAACAAATCCCACTGTGTCCCCAGCTGTATAACTTTGATTATCTTAATTTGGCCTTAGAATTAATACCGCATGTAACTATAAGAACATACACTATTTATGCCATTTTAAAATCAACAAATCCCTGGACCCTCTTGTATACAGTCCTGATTTACTTGTATATGGGAAAGGAGAGCTTGATAAAAATACCACCTCATACCAAAGAGCAGGTTCGTTCAATCTCAATAAAAGCAACAAAAACAAGAAAGAGTATCTCTAAAAACTGTATACCATGCACAATGCAATTTCAAGATCCTAGCTAGACTCATGCCCTAACTTACAAATTGTTATTCTTGGGAAACCCTCAATATTTTCCTTCCCAGTGAAATCCCAATCATTTGACATGGTTAAGCCTTAACAGAAAACTAAAGTTTCTAAAATCTAAGGTAATATAGTACAAACACAACTTAAAATCCTTCTATACCAAGAAAAGTAAAATATTTCAAATCTAGAATTTTTTTTTTTTCGAGAGAAACAAATCTAGGAAAATTAAGAACCAAGAAACAGTTTCTATAGAGGGAATGAAAACAGCATCATACTACCTTTGCTGCATTGCCAAACTTGGCACAGTCAATGGCTATGCGTGTTGCTCGACCAATACTTTCCTTGGTTCTTGTCAATGTTCCAAGCATTGCTTCAAAATATATCAAAGCAGCATGTCCTGCTTCAGTGGACTTGCCAATGGATCTTGATTTTTGTCTTGCTGCCGAACCATCTGTCTGTTCATGAACAACAGGAACAGACAGAGATTGCTTCTGGTGTAACTGTACATCAGGGCTACAACTGCCATTATTTTGAATGACATTACTACTGTCTGATGTAGAAACATTGCAAACTGACATATTTGGTGGCGAACCTTGCAGATGGAAATCTGCCCCATCAGTCAAGGACGGACTTGACCGAAGACCCAAAATACCCTTTTCACCCAAACAGTCATCAGAAAATGAAGCAGAATTCATATCCTCCTCTGACCCTTTACATTTGACCTCTTTCACAACCTTACATCTGAAATAAAAGAAAAACATTGTGAGCATCTTTAGATTGAAACAAATGCAACATAGATTACTTTAATTCAACAACTATTTCCTTTCTGAATCCACTATTACTAAAACTGTCAGCTTACCCAGTAGATGTTCATCCTTTCAAATTCAATCGAACTATTTTTCTTTTTTTTGGGGATACGCTTTGCCCTAGACAAAATCCCTCCTGGGCAATTTTAAAAACACTTTCCCCCAGGTTGGTCTAGTGCAACAATTTTAATCATAGGAAAGAAGGGAAAAGTACGAAGAATTAGTGGCTTAAGAATATATAACCGGTTTCTTGTCTGCTCTGAGGATTTGGGAGGGTGAGAGGGGGTTAGCAAGCTAAGAATTACAGCAACACAGAACTAAGCTTACATGTCATTTGTTTTGCTGCTGTCACCAACAACTGGCTTCATGCACTCAGCGTCCTCACATACGGTAACCATATTCAGAGGCACATCAGAACTATCTTGAGATGAAAATTTACCAATTTGATTGTCACTTGAGACAATTCCAAGACTCGTCCCAGCATGTTCTGAGGTATCAGATGCTTTATTTGAATGGTCAACAATTCTGACACTATCTTGACCATTTGGTGACAATGACGAACCCGGTGAATCTTGACTGCTTCCAACTTCAACATATTTTGTACCAAAATTAGAAGGCGAAATTGCACGCAATTGAATTTGAGAATCAGTCCCAGCAGTATGACAAATCACACTATCACTATGATCTCCACTAACTTCGTCATTAGCACCTGGGAGGGCATCCTGGCAAATTTCACGGTTTTGGAACATAATCAATTGCTTATCCACTTCTATAGATGAGTTATTCTCCTTGGAAATCATTGGATTCGAACTGGTAGAAAAACTATTCACATTGATATCAGAAGAATTATTCCCACAACTATCCACACCTACCAAAACTAAGCCATTCTCCCCTGGACTACTAATGGGCATACAAGGACATCTCGTGATAGAAGACATACAGCAGGTACTATTTGATTCCGTTCGACCTTGTCCTTCAGCAACATTAGCTGACATTGCCTCCAGAGCACGATGAAGTCGTTTGGAGGGAGGTAAAACAGCTTCGCCATCAATAGAGCAGCCAAATGATTGGTCTTTCTTAATTTTACAATTCTCCAACCCACTTTCAGAACATGGAGCTAAATTTTTTGAAGGAGAAACATTATCTAAATCTCCATTAAACAAAGATGAATCTCCATCAGCAGGACTACCATTCTCACTTTTTGATGATGTAATATTCTGCTGCAGTGAATTGCTGATATCCTCCTTTGACCTTTTCTCTTGAGCTTGCAAGGTGCTATTGAGCTCTGTCTCAGCAGATGAAGATTTTCCCATTCTGACTCTGGCTCTTTTTAACAAGGGCAGGTGTTTATCTCCATCATGCTCAGAGCACCTCTCTTTTAAATGATCACACATAGTCTGCAAACTTTGACTAGTATTTCCCACAAAAGCCTCCTCATCTGGTGTGACGGTCAGCTTTGCAGCATCATTAGTTGCTCGCTTCCTGTTTGGTTTTCTTTTCTTCTTATTGACCACAGCCTTCATTTCCAGATCAAGCCCATTGATCAACTCAACTTCTCCTGCCAAGCACTCAATAGTCTCAGACTGGTCAAGTTTAGAACTAGAATCTATAGTACTACCCTCATTCAAGCTATAGGTGTCAGAATCTATCAGGAAAATTTCAGAACCATTGTTTTCCAGGCTAACATTTGAAGCAAGACCAGATGAATCACCATCATCACAGCCAGAAAGATTGGGTGATTTCCTGATATGTTTATTCCTTCTTACAGACACACTCTGAACTGCAGTAGCTGATATGTCACCAGTACTCTTTCCACCATCACTAGAAGGCATTACAACATTTTGAACCCGTGACGAGCTTCTAGATCTTCGAACTGGTACAACTCTCTGTGCGATGTAGCCCTGAGGAGACAAATCTACAGATGTTTTCCGAGAAGAGTAAGTAACTGAAAAGGGCGATTTTACAACAGCAACAGAATCATCAGTTGGCTCCTCCAATGATGCCTCTTTATTAGAAGATTCCTCCCTCAGTGCAGCAGCTGAGGCATCTTCAGCTGCAGAAACTGAAAATTTCATCTCTGAATTAAGCATCAAATCAGGAGTTTCTGTCTCATCCTTTACCCCTACGTTGGCCGATAAATCAACAGTGCTCGATACATCTGCACCAGTAACTTCACCACCAGAGTTATTTTCTCCAACTTGGGACTCTTTCTTCAATTTTTCATAACTATCAATTATCTCCTGTACTGCACGAACAAAATCAGCTCCCTTCCCCTGACGTTTGAGAAGAGATTGTTTCCTCTCTTCAGTAAATGCTTCAACATCAGCAGGATTGCAGAAAGCTCTGGATGAAAAAAATATATATATCCCATTTCAAAACTTACAATACTTGCTAGCTGAAGAAAAGTGAGGTTTGTAATGGGAAAACAAGAAATGGCATCATACATTCCATAACTGATATGTCGCATGATTTACTACTATCATCGTCTAAAATCCCACATTCCATAACTGATATGTGACATCATACATTCACATTTCACTATGATTTCAATCAATCAATCTGATTTCTAATGTAGACATGGAATTTCACACTTTAATGCCTCTTGGTATAATTCTTCTTTCCCTTATGTTTGGTGTACACCACCTCCTTCCCTCATTAAATAGGATTCAATCAGTCAGAAAGAATCTAATTCAATCACATCCAATCTTGTTTCACATTTGAAAAGATTTAAAAAAAAAAAAAGTGTAGACTGCTCAGAAGACCCCTCCTCAAATCAGGGAAGATGTCTGAAATTTGCCCAAGTCAGCGTACACAATCCTAGATCTTACCATCACGTACCAAGCTTGTACTTCTCTGTCTGACACCCAACCAAAAAAATAATAACGATACTAATTTTGAATCTATGAATGCATACTCAAATTCAACAGGACAAATCCTCATATTTCAATATGATTTGTCTACACTAGCATACCTTTCCAAAAATTAACTATCTACCCATTCCACATAAGTTTCCCATCTAAACACAAAAGCTCCTAATGATGGAAACTCTCACTAGTTCTATAAATCCAACGGAAAAAGATTATCACAAAACCATCAAGTCCTCAAATAATCAGTGATACATCTACTATCTTAACCCACTAGTGCCTGAATCATGCTCTGATACCAAAATTAATTTTTCTTAACTTTCTCCAATACTAAAATCCTACTTAAAACTTAGGAAAGTAGTGTAATTTAGGATTTTACATTTAAATCACCCATGTTCACAAGATAAAATCACTCTGAGAGAGATGCCTGATGAAACAGAAACAGATGACAAACTTTAAATGGTAACTTAACTGACTAGATTCTAATACGAACCTTTTGAGCATGATCTAAACGATGTAATTGCTAATCAGTGTGCCTTTTGGGCACTGGTAAAGACACATTAATTAGCTTGGGTTTATAAATTAAATACTATTCTAATAAGTACTGAAAAGTCAATAACTCAATATAAGTAATAATAGCATTCAATAAGTTAGTCTACATTTTTTAAAGATAAAATTTACCTTTATCTTAGGTATTCAACATCATTTAATTTTTGTAAAAATAAAATTTGGCTGCATTTCGTTTTTAATCACAGTATCTTTTTCTATTAATTCATTTTTATGATTTTTCTCTACAAATTTTATCATTTTATTCATTGGGACTTTTTCCCCTTATTACAACACAAAGCTGTTAGAAACCTCCTCCCCACCCCCCGCTGTGGCCTGGGCACTCAAGCACCTGAGTCACAGCAGTTAAGCACCAGGCAGTCTAAGAGGAGGGCTAGCTCGCACCTGAGTGCCAGGAAAACGGCGCTTAGGCACACAAATAGCTGTTTAGCATTTTATTTTCGTTCCTTTTTCATCTTTTCTTATAATTTCAGACTTATTTATGTTTAATTATGTTTGAATGTGTTTTATTTTTAGGTGGGCAGTTATTAGGTGTAGTTTTCTGCCATATCCTTAAATTATGGGAAGTTATGCTTAATTCAAGGGAAGTTTTGCCCTCTCTAGTTGTATATAGTGTTTTTCTTCAGAATTAATGAACTGTTAAGAGAAGTTATATCAAATTAGAGTCTTGCACTTAGGAGACTTTGATTCTCACTGACCAATGAACAACACTTAGGAGATCTTGGTTGTCACATCTATAAAATAAACCATTATCCCAGCCCCATAAAAAGTTCCTTAACTAGGGACCCTAATAAATGGCTGGGCTCTTTTCTTTTACTTTTTTCTTTTTAAGATTTTGCTTAAAAGAAGATGATTATAATAATCACGAACACTTTTTAAAGAATATTTGGAGTCACAACCAAACTGTACACTGTAAAAGATTGCAGGGAAAGTGATGAAAATGAATTAATAGAAGAAAAAAAAGTCTCTTAAAAAATGAAGTTGAATTTTATTTTTAAAAAATTTAGATGACTGGCCTTAAAAAATGTCAATAAAATTAATGATAATTATTACTTATCTTAACTTTTCATTAGAATAATATTTAATTTAAAAATTCAATATTAATTAATGAATCCTTAACCAATGCAATTCACCCAGGGCTCACTTGGAGGCTACACCATAGAAGAATTGGAATCATGTAGATTTAAGACGAAGACAGTGATGGTAATGATAATAAGTCAGAAATTATAATTATGTCAATACTCACTCCCAACTGACAAAAGAACCCAATCAAGCCCAGAGATTCCCATCTGAAAGCCCATGTTGTCTACGAAGATTGGTATTTGAATATTGTACACTTATGCTATTAGAAAGCTTACAGCTAAAATACCAAATAGAAATACCGCGGATTTCTTTTATTGAGTACAAACTCATGCCAACACATGGTAAAAAACTTTTACGAGACTAACTAGTAATTCAAATGGGTCCATCTTAGACATAACCAATTGCACAAATAATTTCACCCCAAAAAAAAAAATTTGTACAAAACAACTGTAATACATGAAGCATTCTAACCATGCATGTCTACGTTCAGTAATACATTTAGCATGCCAAACCAAAATCAAATCCCTAAAATCCAAAATAGCTTCAATAGAACCCTTAACCTTCACTTTTTCTCTCTCTTCTATTTATGAACAGAACAGAATCTAATGAGATAAAACAGATATTAAGAAAAACACACATATCTAAATACTATTTCACAACAGTACATGCAACTCTGGGCGGACTCTCAACCAGAACTATGCCTACAGAGCAAAATCACAAACAAGCATTAAAATGAATAAATACTTTCATCATATCAAACTACAGAAAATTTACCATGACCTTAAATCTTCTAGACAGGGCTATAGCCGTGTACGAAGATTCTATACTAACAATAAGCCTGGCCAACTGAAAGGAAGAATGTCATCAAAAGCATCGTCTTCATAAACAACAGGTTTACCTTGCTAAAAGCTTATTGAAAATTGAAATAGACAACACACCCAAATAGTTTAATAATTTTGCAAACAACAGGAAAGTCACCTTTACATATGAAAATATCACCATTAAATTCATAACTGCATAGTCAGGTTTACAGAAACAATAACAGTAAAAAAGGCAACTTATTTATTAGTATCAATGTTATTATACATGCATTGTAAACAAACCTTAATGTGGCCTTACTTGTGAAAATTGAACATGCATATTTGATTCCCAAAGTCATACGAAACACAAACGGTTGTTATAAGAATTAATACTCGATTATAATGGTTTTTCAACACTTACATCTGTTGGGTTCCGAAGAAGTAAACAACTACTTTCTTCCAATCATTAGAGTAACCCCACCTCTCTGGCTCACTAACCTGCCACCAGCCAAAAACTTGATAAGCCCAACAAAAGTCATTATAACAAAATAAATAAATAAATAAACGCAATAGAGAGTGGCTTTTAACTATGTAAATTATTCGTCATATTTTCCCCCAGGCGAGGGAGGGAGGGAGAAAATGGGCAAGTCACAGCGCCAGGTAATTTTGGCCCATCGTCTATAGTCTCTACTTCTCCATCGTCGCCCCATAAAGATTAGAAGAGGAGGCAATTACTACATCCAAGAATATACGAATAATAAGATTTTGCCATCCCCTAGACCCCGCTTGCTTCATGCATCGAACAGTCAATTCACTCAGCCAAGAAGCCGGTCAAACCAAATATGAGAGAAAACAAGTCAGGCATTTTCCTCTATAATCTACCATCTAGTATCATCATCAGAAGACTCAGAATCATACAGAGAACCGAACAAAAAGGTCGTGAACAAGGCAAACCCTTACACTATAAGACAATACTTAAGTCTACACAACAGCTCAGATAAAGCAGCATGCAGTGCAAGAATCTAAACCACCCCCCCCCCAAAAAAAAATTCCAAAAAAAAACCCACTAGAACAACTAACCAAAAAGAATACAATTTTACCATGAATTGACAAGTGGCACCTACCGTAGCAGGCCAAGCAGGGAACCCTTTAATTTTGGCGAGCACAAGATCGCCGACCTTCCATTGCCGTCGAGCGGCGGCAGCCGCCGCGGCTTTGCTGGCGCCCTTTCTGCGACTAGGCGCCATAAGAGGAACCCACCGCCACAACAGTCAAATTAAGGCAAGTGATTTGAACAGAATCGGATAGTCAAACTCAGTGATATGCCAAAATCGCTCAGGAAACGAACGGCTCGGCACTCTCTGGAATTTTCTAACAAAATTCGCAGGCATTGAAACTCGAATGATCACAAAGAATCCAGAAAAAGAAAAGAAGGGGCAATAGTGGCTGAACCAGAAGAAACCCTAATTTCGGAGAGGAGAGAGTCTGCGGAGGAGTCTTTGTGTAAGAAGTGATATCACACACAGATGTGTTGGTTAGGTGGGATGGAAACTAGGGTGCGCAGGGACCATGGAAAGCCAAGCAGGATGCTGGGTTTATCTCAGCCCTGCGATGGAGTGTGATCAACGGCTATTAACGAAGAAAACGGGAGACGTATTGAGCCGATGATACTTAAATCGCATCACTGCATCTTTTTTTAATTTACGAACCAGCACCTTTTTTGTTGTTTAAATCTCATAAACGCACTAGCCCCGAAGTTTTTCTACAAAAACACCCTCAATCCCACTTATTTTTTCAAAAACGCTTCGAACCCCTCTTTTTTTTAAAAAAAAAACAACCCAATCCCTCTTTTTTCCTTCAAAAAAACCTACTGTCCTCATTTTTCTTTCAAAAAACCCTCAAATCCCTCATTTTTCTTTCAAAACAACCTCAACCCTTCTTTTTTCTTTCAAAAACACTCTCAACCCCTCTTTTTTTTCATAAACGCCCTATTCCCACTTTTTTATTTTTTGCAAAAACACCCAACCCCTATTTTTTTTTCAAAAACACCCCAGCCCCTCTTTTTTTAAAGAAAAATGCCCACAACCCCTCTTTTTTTTTTAAATCACAAATTAAAAATGGCATCTCATCAATACAAATTAAAGAGCCTTACCAACGCAAGTTAATTAAAAATTTTACAGGGTTTGTCAACACAAAATTACTGCAAAAGTTTTTAATCAACACAAATTAATTAGATGATTAGATAACAATTGGTATGCAGCATTTGAGTAGAGACTTAGGAGGCATTTGGTATGCGGTTGTAAGCGGAAAAGAAAAGTATCTTTCCAATGTTGCAGTGTTTTTTCGTCGTTTGGTATGCTTACTGTACCGGATGGAAGACGGAACTTGGCACTTCCTCTTCCATTATTTTTTGTACGGAACTCTTTCATCCATTTAGCAATGGAAAAGCACATTTGGGAATGGAAAGAACGTATGACTTTTAAAACTGTCCTTTTTCGTACACTTGTAATTTCCTTTCTATCCTCTAGTTTATGCACCTTATTCCCGACCTTGCTTTGCTTCTGCTTTGCCAGTGAAGGTATGGAAGAAGCTGAAAGCTTCCAAATGCAAAGAATTAACCAAATTCACAAATGCACTGAAGCATTTTCTTTAATTTCATTTTTGAAATCTTTTTGCTAAAAAATCCAGATCTTCACGCCGACGTATTTCTTGTCTCTTTAGAGACGCTAATGGACTGAATGGGGAGTCTGAGACGCCGGTAGTAAGAGTGAGGCAAAGAATCACAGAGATCGGGAGAGAGAACTAGCAAGAGAGGAGATCAAGAGAAAGCCAAATCTAAGAGGTAAAGAAAGAGAGAGAGAGAGAGAGAGAGAGCATATGAGAGAGGAAAAAAGAACTAGAGGACTAAGTGCTGGCAGCCGGTCAACCGGCCCTGCTGAAGACTCTTGGGTTAGTTAAAGGCAAAATAGTAAATTATTTTTATATTTATTTTTTATTATCTTTAAAAAAATATAATAATCTTATTTTATTTCTTTCTTTTTCATTGCATACTAAATAAGTTTTTTTTTCTTTTCCTTTTCTTTTTTTCATTCTCTCTTCCTTTCTATTTTTCTATTTCCTTTTCATTCCTACTCTTTCTTGGATACCAAACGGCCCCTTAACAATAGATATCTGATGCATGAAAAATACAATATAACTCTTATTTCTTGAAAGTAGAGTCCCCTTGGTCTATTTCTACATGCATGGAATACAACCACCCTAAATTGGAAGCAATAGATCATTTTCATTTTAAAATGCCATATAGTAAATTAGTAATAGAACAACTGCCAAAGCATACAAGTACCATCATTCCGTGAATGTTATTTCAACACAAAAATTTCTGTTATATAAAGCACATAACAAAGGTGCTAAGTCCAAGAATGTCATTTCGGGAATATAAAACACATTTCAAAATGTATAAAGTAAATATTGTAGTTTTAGTTTCAATTTATGATTTAAAAATAAAAAATCTGTCGAGGTCACACATGTTTATAGTCTCTATTGACCTAAATTATTTGCCTTCATCAAATTGAAAAAGAAAAAAAGAAAAAAAGAGGGACTGAGTGTTTTTAAAAAGAAAGAAGAGGGAATGGGAGTGTTTTTAAAATAAAAAAATAAAAAAAAGAGGGGCTAAGGGTGTTTTTGAAAGAAAAAAGAGGGGTTAAAAGTATTTTTTTTAAAAAAAAGGGGTGGTTGGATTTTTTTTTTTAAAAAAAAAAAGGAGAGGTTGGAGTGTTTTTGAAAAAATAAAAAAAGCTAGGGTTTTTTGAAAGAAAACTTAGGGGGTTGGGACGTTTATGAGATTTAAATAAGAAAAAAAAGTGTTAGATTGAAAACATTTCTTCTAAAAAAAAAAGTGCAATGACGTAATAATCAAGCATGATCAACAGTTCAAAATATTTGTCATATCTTTCATTATTGGTCGTTAATTACACCTATCGAAGGGCTGAGATAGAGGAACCCCTTACCCACAAAATCATATAAGCAAGTTGAGGTGCATTTAAACAAATGTGAGAATCAAGTAAAACAAACATAACAAAAATGATCTAAGAAGAGAAAGTTAAATTGCATAAATATATGCTGCAACAATGACAAAAGAAAATCCATCTGTATGCCACATGTCATTAATGGAGAAATAGCTAATAATTTGATATTAACTATTAGTTTTCAACAAGTGATTTTTTGACAAAGATTCTTAAAATCGAAAACTCAAGTGCTAATTGTAATGTAAAATCAACCCAATGCAACAAAAAAACACAATACACTTAGACATACATAAAAGTTAGACTTCAATCATCTACGATAACCAAGGCACCAAGAAATTTACAAGTGAAGCATACAACACTAATAATAGCAGGTATTCAAAAGCAACTATGTTTTTGAAATTACATTTTGTAGAAATTTTTCTTTCAACAAGTAATACCAAAACTTCGACTATATCAGTTAAAGAGGAAGAATTGGAGTGTTGGAGAGTTGGAAAGTTGAAAGGAAAGGATGTTTGGGAATATTGTAGGTTACAATGTGGTTCACTCTCACAGTCATGTATCATTTAATCTATCGTTTTAGAGATTTCATAACGCATCATTTGTAACCATAGTTAAGTCAATAAGGATAGAGCTATCAAAATGGGTCAAGCTCATTGAATTATACCAACCCAGCCCTGTAAATGGGATGAGAAAGGCCAATATTTTTGTAGCTCATATTTAATAAGAGCTTTTAGCCCAACCTATTTAAGCCCATAGGGATTAGATGGGTTGGGACGGGTTAGGCTTTTTTATTTAAAAATATTAGTATTTTGAGTTTGTAATTTTTTTTTATTACTTAAGTCATGAGTTATCAAGGTTGTCTAGATATAAAAAATTAGTCCATAAAGTAATGTATATGAGTCAACCTAATGTCATAATTTAAAAGAGAGACTTTTAAAATTAAAAATACAATGCCATAATAATTATAGTTTTTTTTTTAATATTTAACAATAGCCTATGTTTCTTTCTCATTGAGCTTCATTGAACAAAAATGTCATATATAATATGTTTTTTTTATTTTGTCATGCATTATATTTAAATTTATAATATATATTTAAATTATAGTAAAATTTAATTATTTTTTAAATTAAAAAAATATGAGCCAACCTAACTCAACCCACGGCCTTTAAAGGACTAAACCGAGTCATAATTTTCAGCATAATTATCATAAAAAATTTGACCCAACCCAGTCCATATGAACTTAGGCTGACCTAACCCAAACCCACTTCATTGATACCTATAAACGAGGGTCACTCCTTCTACTGGGGACATTACATAAAAGTGTATAAAATAGATAAATTTACCACGCTTCTCTTTCAATCCTCTTAGGGCCCTTTGTGGTTGCTCAATCATAGCCACTTGATGTGATCTTTTTTTTTTTTAAATTATGAAAGTTTAAAATTCTTTCAGTGCACATCTTTTCAGGAGACATTATTTAAAGGAATCAAGTGCTTAATTACTAGAATTAGTGTGTGTTTAGTTTAATGTTGTATTTTTACAAACCATAGTTTAAACCACATTAAAGTGCAAGATAACTTGTTTTCAAATCTACAATAATTTTTTTGTATTAACATGGTTTTGCTCTCATACATAATTTTAGTGAAAAGTTCTAGATTATTGCTTCCAGTTGAATTGAAAACGGTTTGGTGCATCCAAACACGTTCATGATATCTGCTCAAACTTAAGTTTATATAATTATTTTTCAAATATAAATCACATTTATTCAAAACTTAAGTTTACATGAAATTAATTCTACAACCTATGATTTGTCCAAACCAAGGATTTTCCAACTATTTTCCATACACACACATATAGTCTGCATTGCAATTAGAAAATATATTTTTGACCTAAGTCTTGCCAATGAGAAATTTATTTTTTTTATTTTTTTTACAAATAAGGCACATAATTTGAGAAAATGATAATGAAAAAGAAATATGAAAAGAACCGATTCCCAATTATCAAAACTCCCTAAAACTCATGTCTAAGAGAAATAATAAAAATTTTCTATCACAAAGAAAAAGATACTGAATAATAAGTAAAAATATCTTTGAATTTTTTAGCTTTCTTTTTTTTTTTTGCCATTATATCATTTGCAATAAATATGTTACAAGAAAATAAATACAAACATTTTATGTGATACTAATGGGCCTAAACAACTCTATCAAAACCAAGAAAGCTGAAGAGGCCCAATTTCTCCCAATATTCGAAGTTTGAGCTAATAGGCTTTTTTTGACACAAAATATAAAAGAGCATGGACTTCCGAATAATTTAGGCCAACCACACCCGAACTAACTTTTAATAATACAAGATGATTTAGTATAGTGAGCATTTGCACATGCTAGCCCACTTCACGGAGTAAGAATCCATGCTCATGCGAGTAGATCCCCAACTTGGCTTAGAAAGCCAAGCAAGCTAACCCCTCTGCTCTCCCCAAAAGCCCTCTCTGCTAGGGCTTCTATTTTTAGTCGCCGTCATCGCTGGTGAGGGTTACCTGAGAGGCAACCCTCACCCGCCTTCCCCATTCCTTCTTCTTCTTCTTCCCCCTCTCTCCCGTGAGAGCTTTGCCCTTCTTCATATAGAAATTTCCAATGTTTTTAAATTCACACTGGTCATTAAATCGATGGAGACACAAGTTCAAAGTTCAGTGGTCGGACCATAGTCAAATCGCGATCGAACCGGTAGTACTTAAAAATTTAAAAAATAGAATATATAATTAATATTGTAATATTTTACAAAATTATAAAATTTGTGAAAAAAAATACTCCCTATTTCTCTCTAATATATAATTTTGAGTAAATAATATTTTTATTTTTTATAATATTTTAAAGTTATGGTCTCATTTTTTATTTTTAAAATATTTACTTTTTTATAATTATAAAAATAATTATTAAATGAAAAAGAGAGAATGAGAGCATGTGAAAGAAAGAAATCATTTTGAAAATAGGTACCTAGGTGGCGTGCATCAGTGAACATTGACGGAGGTAGTAACTTTGCAGTTTTCACAGTATGGGAAAATGGATATTAGCATAGGCAAATGCACCAATATTCAAGAGTCCTTTTGCTTCCCTCCTTCCACTCTCTCTCTGTCTCTTATTCTGTTCTTCGCACTTTCTCTTCCTTTTGATCTACATTCTCCAGTACTACGACTTTCTCTTCCTTTCTTCCTTTTGATCTCCAGTACTGAGCGTGACTGTCTCCTCCTCCTCCTCCTCCTCCTTCTTCTTTGTGTCATTTTCAGCTATGGCAATGGCTACAAATCGGTGGCGATGGGAGATGGAAGTGGCTAGAGTCGTCAACAATTTCTTCTTCTTCTTTTTCTTGTTCTCCTTCTCTTCGCTGTAAACCTTCTGCTTCAACAGAGATGACTAGCGGTGGCTTTAGGTTTTTTTTCTCTACTGAATGAATTTAATGGAGGTTGGAACCAAATAGAACCAGATACCCGCCTGGTTCCACCGATTTTACCGGTTCAAGGACCAACCAGTTTTTTGCCTCAACCACACCGGACCTCTGGCCAGTCACCAGTCTGGTTCTTCAATCCATGGAAATTTCTCTCTCTTTTTTGGGAGAGTCTTTTGTAGTCTTGCATGCTGCCTTGATGGAATCGTCAACGATGCTAAATGTGGAGAAGGCTAGTGGTTGTGGAGGTTTTGTTGATCTGGATGCTGACGTCAGCTTCTTAAAGCCCATGAATGGAATGCTAGAGTTTCTACCTTCTTCTATCTCCTTCTTCCTGCCGCCGACATGACCTGGGATCGATTTGCCATCGAGATCCACAATCCATGGAAGAAGACGCGCAAGTGACTAAGCACTTTTGATTCCGCCTCCTCGGCTAGGGCCTACAACGAGGCTGCCATGAGCCTGTTGTAAAAATAGCCTTATAAAGGCTTAATATTTCAAAAGAGAAATCTACAAGTCCCACATTGCTTGGAGTAAGGAGGGGAAGAGAGTTTATATACTAATATGTGTTAGTAAGCTAATAAAGAGCTTGGGAAGAGGTGGGCTCTCGCACACATAAACCCACATGGATTCAAACTACTGCAGTACAAATCGTCCGATTTGCCCCCCTGCGCATGCAATGAATCGGACCGGTTTAGTTTTTCTCTGGAGAAATTTTTTTTTAACTTAATTTATTTTAGCTTACCTGAGTAGAGGCAAATTTTACATTTATGAAAATTAATTGGATTAACGTCAGAAAATTAAGGGCTGGCGGATTATGTTTCTTTATTTTAAATATATTTAAAATATTTAAAAACTCTATATTAAATTTCTGAAACTGCCCATTAATTTCTGAAACTGTCCATTAATATTCATAACCGAATTTTAATTTTCATAAACTTTTTTGTCTGCCTCAGCGACTATAAAAGGAGGGCTCCTCCCCCTCATTTCTCACACCTAATCAGAAAGCATTCTGATCCTCTCTTCTCTCCCTCTCTTACTTTCTGGGTTACGTCTCTTTATTTTCTGCTGTTCTGTGGCCTGAAAATATTTTCTCAGAGGAATCTGTTTAATCCTAGAGGGAGTTCTGTAGACGCAGTTCTCTAGCTGTGGTCGAGGAATAATTTCCTTAAGGACAGTGTCTACTGCAAAGACACGACTCAGATTTTTCCCTTGCTGGTTTCCAAATTTTATCCAACAATCTTAAGGAAATTATGGAAACCAACGCTGCTGCTTCCGCTATTCCAACCGATGCTGTTCCTGCTGCCACCATGCCCACTGTGCCTCCAGTCACCTTCTCCAAACCGTTCCCAGATATTTCAAAAATTGAAATATTCAACGGTCAAAATTTTCGGCGATGGCAAGAACGTATCTATACTGTCCTAGACATGCATGGAGTTGCTGCGGCGCTGACAGAAGCTTATCCACTGCCCACTGCTGACCAATCCAAAATTGACATATGGAATTATGCTAATAAGGTATGTAGACACACAATCATTAGTACTTTATTTAATGCACTCTTTGATGTCTACTGTACCTACAAGGAAGCAAATAGAATTTGGGAATCTATGATTCTCAAATATACTGCGGAAGATGCTATCAAACAGAAGTTCGTCATCGGTCACTTCTACCGTTGGGAAATGACGGATGACAAGGACATTAAAGTCCAAATCAATGAATACCACAAGTTGTTGGAGGACCTTCGTGCCGAGAAGATCAACCTGCCTGATGAGTTCGTTGCTGGAATCTTAATTGAGAAGCTGCCTGAAAGCTGGAAAGACTACAAGCAACAACTCAAACATAAGCATAAACAGTTGCCGCTCTCGGAACTAATAAAGCACGTCATCATCGAGGATACCAATAGGAAGGAATCCAAAACGACAAGTGCTAAAGAAATGACATCAAAAGCTAACATGGTGCAAGGTACATCTAGTCGTAAGAATAAAAGTAAAAACAAGAAAACTGATTACAAACCTAGAGAATCTAACCCCGCCTTTAAGAAAAAAGGTAACTGCTTTGTGTGTAGAAAACAAGGACATCATGAGGCTCAATGCAGAAGGAGACTGAGAAATGACAATCCTCCTAAGTCAAGTGCAAACTGAAAGTAATGGTTGGAACCCAAGAGGGGGGTGAATTGGGTTTTATAAATTTTTCACAAGAATTAATTGGAAGTTAAAATGATTTTCTGTAAAAGTACAATGCTTAGGATAATAAATACAATACAGAAAATCAATGTGCTGTCAAGATAAATAATTATAAAGATCAAGGAATTAAAGAATAGATATCAATATGCACAAATTAAAGAGTACGGGATAGAGAAAGCAAACTCAGAGATTTATACTGGTTCGGCTAATCCAAGCCTACATCCAGTCCTCAAGAGACCACTTGAGTATTTCCACTATAATTGCAAGTTTAATCCGGGTACTTGCAAACCACTACAACCACGCAAATTCGATCCGGGTATTTGCGAAACCACAATGGAGAATTTATGAATCCGGGCTCCTCCTCAACCCAAAGCAAGTTCTTCCAACACCGGTACTTGCGAACCTCAACTCAGAATAATATATGTGTTGATCAAAATCAACAATACAAAGAAACTCTCTCTAAAGAGTAGATGAAAACAAATGAAACTCTAATAACTCTAATGATAGAGAATATGCAAGATTTGGCTCAAGAATGCTTTCCTTTCTCTCAAAGATGATAGAAGAAGTTAATATCACATTGTAGGACTTTGTTCTTACTCAAAATCGTGTATCTAAGGTCATATATATAAGATTTTACAAAACTAGCCGTTATATAGCCGTTATAGTACAGTCCAGATTTTGAGCTTTCTTTAAAAATTCATAACTCCCTCATTTGAACTCCGTTTTAAACAAATAATATACCGTTGGAAAGCTCTTGGAGTCTAGTTTCAAATGAGCCAAGTTTTACTCAAAAATTATTTTTCTTTTAAAAGATATAATCAAAATACTGACTATAGGTCAGAACAGAATAATCAACTTTCAGTTTTTCAAACTATATTTTAAATAGTTATATATTTCTCATTTGCACTCCGTTTTCAATAAATAATATACCTTTGGAAAGATCTTTGAGTCTACTATCAAATGAGATTAAGATACTTGAAAAAATGATTTTTCGTTTATGAGATATGATATAAAGAGTGACCAAAGGTCAAAAACTAACTTTTGTAAAATTTCATATCTCACTATCTTTTTGTTCAAAATAATTGAGCCAATGTATGCAAATCTAAATCATTGAGTTGCACAAGTATACTAGCCTATATAAAATATACCTAATTTAAACACATAGGCTATCTTGATGCATCCAAGCTTCCAAGACTTCAAATCTTCTAATTCTTCATTTCTTGGAGCTTCATCCTTGCATGTTGTTTTCCTTGAGTGAAGCATGATATTGCTTTTCCTTATTCTTCAATACAATCCTCACTCTTCTTGTTTTGAACCAACCTATAAAATATATCTTACTTGCAAACCCAATGGTTAGTT
Organism: Biancaea sappan; assembly: GCA_037074585.1. Taxonomy (NCBI): domain Eukaryota; kingdom Viridiplantae; phylum Streptophyta; class Magnoliopsida; order Fabales; family Fabaceae; genus Biancaea; species Biancaea sappan. The sequence goes on along the minus strand of CM073496.1, from coordinate 44,923,866 downwards.
TAATAGCATGATTCAATATATGCAACATACATATTAAATAACATAATCATGCTTAAGTACTTGTAGCATATATATGATAATTAATCTTTATATATATCAATGCTACTATTCAAATACATTTGTCATCATCAAAACTTATGGCATATAGCCTTAGGGTCAACACAAACTTGGTTGAAGGAGATGATGTTATAGCTGCGGTCATTTCTGAAGCTCTCCTGATTGCCAATGTGAAAGAATGGGTGGTAGACTCTGGGGCTACCAAGCATATTTGTGCAAACAAAAATGCTTTTACATCCTATACTCCAGTAAAGGATGGAGAAAAACATGTTTATCTGGGTGATTCTAGCACCACTAGTGTCCTTGGGAAAGGAAAGGTTCTTCTCAAACTCACATCAGGCAAAACATTGGCATTAAATGATGTTCTACATGTGCCTAATATTAGAGCTAACTTAATTTCTGTAGCTCTATTAGGAAAAGCAGGGGTTAAAGTGTCATTTGAATCTGATAAGATCATAATGACAAAGAACAATGTTTTTATGGGTAAAGGCTATTGTAATCAAGGACTTTTTGTACTGAATGTTGCTAATGAAAAAGGTGAATCTTCTGCTTACTTGATTGATTCTGTTGAAATATGGCATGCTAGACTAGGACATGTTAGTGTTTCATATATTAAGAAACTGCTTAAAACCAATTTAATTTGTGATTTTAATAACATGAACATGGATAAATGTGAAACATGTGTTGAATCAAAGTTAGCTAGGAAACATTTTCATAGTATACATAGAGAAACAGAATTACTAAGTCTTATTCATACAGACCTAGGAGACTTAAAACAAACTATGACTAGAGGAGGTAAAAAGTATTATGTGACCTTTATAGATGACTTCTCTAGATACAATAAGGTATATCTTCTTAAGAGTAAAGATGAAGCCTTTAGTTCTTTCCTAGTTTATAAAGCAGAAGTTGAAAATCAGTTAAATAGAAGGATAAAAAGAATTAGATCTGATAGGGAAGGAGAATATATAATCTTTAATGATTATTGTGAAAAAGAAGGAATAATTCACGAGGTTACTCCTCCCTATTCACCTGAGTCTAACGGAGTAGCAGAAAGGAAAAACTGAACTTTAAAAGAAATGATGAATGTTATGCTTGTTAGTTCGTCTGCACCTGAAAACTTATGGGGAGAGGCTTTATTGTCTGCTTGTCATATACAAAACAGGATTCCCTATAAACAGACTAGTAAGACACCTTATGAGTTGTGGAAAGACTATAAGCCTAATTTAAAGTATATGAAAGTGTGGGGGTGTCTAGCAAAAGTCATGTTGCCTGATCCTAAGAAAAGGAAGTTATGACCTAAGACATCTGATTGCATGTTTATAGGATATGCTGAACATAGCTCTGCATATAGATTTCTTGTTTTGAAAAGTGATGTGCTTGATTGTGATACTATAGTTGAAACAAAAAATGCTGAATTTTTTGAACATGTTTTTCCTTTGAAAAATGTGAATGCTTCTAGTACATCAATGCAAAACAATGAAAGAGAATTAGAAATTGAAAATTTAAATCCATATGAGAATGTCCATGAGGATTTAAGAAGAAGCAAACGACAAAGGAAAACAACTTCTTTTGGAGATGATTTTTATACATATGATGTTGATGATGAACTTAGAACCTTTTCTGAGGCTGTTGTATCTACTGATGCAAAATTGTGGAAAGAAGTAATTAAAATTGAAATAGATTCAATTCTAAAAAATAAAACTTGGGAATTAGTGGATTTACCAAAAAGAGCAAAAACTATTGGCTGCAAATGGATTTTTAAAAAGAAATATAACCCTGATGGGTCGGTTGATAAATTCAAAGCTAGATTAGTAGCCAAAGGTTTTACTCAAAAACAAAACATTGACTATTTTGACACTTTTGCTCCTGTCACTAGAATATCATCTATAAGAGTTTTAATTGCTTTAGCCTCAGTATATAAGCTCTATGTTCATCAAATGGATGTTAAAACAGCATTTTTAAATGGTGATTTAGAAGAAGAAATTTACATGGAGCAACCTGAAGGTTGTATTCTTCCAGGTAAAGAGAGAAAAGTTTGCAAACTTCTTAAATCACTATATGGATTAAAACAAGCACCCAAACAATGACATGAAAAATTAAATCATAAATTGATTTTTGATGGCTTTACTCCTGTTGAAATAGATAGATGTGTGTATACAAAAAGAGTTGATGCTGATTGTGTAGTTATCAGTCTGTATGTGGATGACATGCTAATCTTTGGTTCAAGCATGGATATAATATATAAGACAAAAGACTTTCTTGCATCAACTTTTGATATGAAGGACTTGGGTGAAGCAAGTGTGATTTTAGGAGTCCAAATCATAAGGAAAGGTGATACTATTATACTATCACAGGAACACCATGTTCAAAAGTTACTCAAAAGGTTTGGTCATTTTGATGACAAACCAGTGTTATCTCCTTATGATTCTAGTACTCAACTGAAGAAAAACTTGGGTGAGCCTGTTGCTCAGTCAGAGTATGCACAGATCATTGGGAGTCTGTTGCATCTGATGAACTTCACTCATCCTGACATAGCATATGTTGTGTGTAGATTGAGCAGATATACACACAATCCCAATGAAGACCATTGGGGGTACTCTTGTGAGACTTATGAGATATTTGAAGGGTACCATGAGTTACGGTATCGAGTATAGTGGATTTCCTGCTGTATTAAAAGGATACAGTGATGCTAACTGGATCTCTGATTTAGATGAGACAAAATCCACTAGTGGATATGTGTTCACCCTTGGAGGTGGAGCAGTGTCATGGAGGTCAGCTAAACAAACTCTTATATCTAGATCAACCATGGAATTAGAGTTTATAGCTCTGGAGTTGGCTGGTAGTGAAGCTGAATGGTTAAGAAACTTCTTGGCATGCATACCTTTAGGTATGAAACCAGCACCATCTGTGTCTTTGCATTGTGATTGTCAAGCGGCAATAGCCATTGCAAAGAATAAAATTTATAATGGTAAGAGTAGACACATTCGTTTGAGACACGATGTGGTTAAGCAATTGCTAAAGGATGGAGTTATATCGATCGATTTTGTAAGGTCAGAAGTAAACCTGGCCGATCCTTTAACCAAACCCCTGGGTAGAAGTGTAATTAATAAGACATCAAAGGGAATTGGACTTAAGCCAACAAGAAATTAACAGCGGCGGGAACCCAACCTTTGTGATTGGAGATCCCATGAAGGAGGTTCATATGGGTAATAACAAGTTGCTTGTTAATTCTGCTAGCACTATATTCTCAGTCCATTTCCTATGGTGTTAAGTGTGAAAATGCTAGAATGCATTGACTTGTGGGTTGAGCGTAAGCTCTTTATGATATTTATAGCCCTACATTAAGGGTGGTGTATTCATTGCAGATACACTTGATGAAGTCACCTATATGAGTGTGGAGTGGGGCCGCTCCTATGAGATAGTGGCGAAATCTGTAGAGCACTCATGAATTCCAGGCACGCGCACGGCCGAAATAACGCACACAATAACGTTAATAGCAGAAATGTGGGAGTGAGATGCGACTCTTAAGGTCACTATCTTACGACTAAGAGTAAGTTAGTTCATAGAAGCTATATGCTTCACTGACTGCTCTGTGAGATAAATCTTATCGGTCTAGATCTGGTTCATAGTCTAAAAAGAGACACTGGATTAATGCGTCTACACTCATATACGTAACCCAAAAGTTTTAAATATCTTTTGAAATATGAGGGGGATTGTTGTAAAAATAGCCTTATAAAGGCTTAATATTTCAAAACAGAAATCTACAAGTCCCACATTGCTTGGAGTAAGGAGGAGAAGAGAGTTTATATACTAACATGTGTTAGTAGGCTAATAAAGAGCTTGGGAAGAAGTGGCTCTCGCGCAAATAAGCCCACATAGATTCAAGCTACTGTAGTGTAAATCGTCCGATTTGCCTCCCTGCGCGTGCAATGAATTGGACCGGTTTAGTTTTTCTCTGGAGAAATATTTTTTTTTAACTTAATTTATTTTAGCTTACCTGAGCAAAGGCAAATTTTACATTTATGAAAATTAATTGGATTAACGTCAGAAAATTAAGGGCTGGCGGTTTATGTTTCTTTATTTTAAATATATTTAAAATATTTAAAAACTCTCTATTAAATTTCTGAAACTGCCCATTAATTTCTGAAACTGTCCATTAATTTTCATAACCGAATTTTAATTTTCATAAACTTTTTTGTCTGCCTCAGTTACTATAAAAGGAGGGCTCCTCCCCCTCATTTCTCACACCTAATCAGAAAGCATTCTGATCCTCTCTTCTCTCCCTCTCTTACTTTCTGGGTTACGTCTCTTTATTTTCTGCTGTTCTGTGGCCTGAGAATATTTTCTCAGAGGAATCTGTTTAATCCTGGAGGGAGTTCTGTAGACGCAGTTCTCTAGCTGTGGTCGCGGAATAATTTCCTTAAGGACAGTGTCTACTGCAAAGACACGACTCAGATTTTTCCCTTGATGGTTTCCAGATTTTATCCAACAGAGCCTTTGCCGACCTAGGGCTAAGACCATCTTTGTCTATGACGTCATCATTGTCTCTCCAGCGATCTTACGGACAACAGTGGTGGTGACTTTTCCTAATATCAATGGCGATGGTCTGTTGTGGTGTGATGATGAAGAGGCTCGTGGGTATCTCCAAATTCAAAATTTTATTTTTAAAAAAAAAGAATATTGTTGGGCTTTACCAACCCACTTTAGATATTCTTGTTAGGAATTTGTGATAGTTTTTTTTTCCTTTGGATAATTAGAAGATTAGCTCTAATATAGAGTTAGGGGTGTTGCCTCTTTTAGTCCGCTAGGTTTAGAGTCAAGGGTGTGTTGCCTCTGTATAATCTCATATTTCTGCTGTTTATACCTTATACCGATTTTAGGATATGTTATCTTAAATCTTATACCGTTTTCTCATAAGTTCAGAATTGTAATATATTTGATGATCTATAGGCCTGGTCTATCTTATATAACCTTAGCTTAGTACCATGTAATGAAATTGATATCTATTTGACAACAAAAAAAAAAGCCAAGCAAGTTGTTGAACTTATCTTAGTCCTTCGATAAAGTGTGATTAATGGTCAATAATGAAGGACGCAAGAAACATTTTAAGGCATTGATCAAACTCAATGTTGTGCAAATGATTGTATCACTGCATTTTTTTTAATTTCCAAACCAACACATTTTCTTTTAAATCTTTTAAACTCCCCATATCCTTTTTTTTTTCCAAAAACGGCCCAGCCTTTCTTTTTCTTTCAAAAACACCTAATTCCTCTTTTAAAAATGCCCTCAACCCTCTTCTTTCTTCCACAAACACCCTAAACACTATTTTTTTTTTCTTTCAAAGCCAACCCTAACCCCTCTTTTTTCCTTTCGAAAACACCACAATCCTTTTTTTCTAAGAAAAAAACAAGCTCTCAACCCCTCATTTTCTTTTCGTTCAAGAAGTCCATAGCCCCTTCTTTTTTATTCTTTCAAAAATGCCTCTACCCTTTTTTTTTTCTTTAAAAAACACCCTCAGCCCCTATTTTTTTCTTTCAACTCAATGAAGGTAGATGATTTAGGTCAATAGAGACTATCAACAAGTGTGATTTCAATGAATTTTTTAAATCATAAATTGAAACTAAAATTACAGTGTTTGCTTTATATATTTTTTAATGTGTTTTATATTTCCAAAATAACATTCATGGACTGTTGGTACTTGTATCCTTTGATGGTTGTTCTATTATTAATTTACTATATGGCATTTTTAAATGAAAATAATCTATTGCTTCTAATTTATGATGGTTGCATTCCATGCATGCAAAAATTGACAAGGGGCACTCTACTTTCAAGAAATAAAGGTACTGTATTTTTCATGCATCAAATATCTATTGTTAAGTCTATACTCAAATGCTACTGTTAAGTTCTGGATTTAGCACCATTTTGGTGTTAAATGTCTTATCTTTTTATTTCTTACTTGTTTTGACTTGTGCTCTTTAACCCTATGTTTTGAATGTACCACTATAGCAATCGTGTTTCTGTAGTTTTTCTCTGGAGGTTTAAATAGCAAAAAAGTAGCTTTTTTAGGTCATTCTGAGTTTGAGATACAAGGGAAGGCACCGAGTTCTGCTAGGGGAAGATGATGAATCCATCTTTCAAGCATTTCAACCCGATTCTTATCAACTCAATCTTAGTTTCATGGAGATTTCTTCATTTTCTATTGTTTTCTGCATTTTTAGAACTATGAATAGCTAAATTTCTATTCTAAGATTACTATAGACCTAATCTTTGATTAGGAATTGTTTTTCTCTCTAACTTTGTGATTTTTATTCAATGTATACATTCCTTTCACTCATCTTTGTTGTGCTTGTTCTGAAATTAATCACTTCACGATTTGCTTGTTGTTTCCACTGAACTTTAGCAAGGGAGGTGGCTGTAAAACATTAAGTGTTTAGGACGAATGGTTAAACTTAGGGGTTTTGCTTGTTAATTAATAGGAATATTAATTAACCTCGCTTAATCAAATTAGGTTGACGTTTATTTGGCTTAAACTCACATAAGAGATTATGTTAAAACTGAGTAGCTTAATTTAGGTTCGGGAAAATCACTTTAAGCCATTAGAAACCTAAGATTAAAGTATATGATTGATTAAAATCACAAGCGTTAGAGAGAGTTAGCAATTCTTAGAACGAGAGAGGGAAATTAGTTACCCTACGCCTTTTATTAATTTAATTTCATATGAATTTGCGTGTTTTCTATTTAATTGCAAAAAAAGTATAAAAAATATTTTTATCTGTTGAATGTTACCTTTTAATTTTCAATTTAGAGCTACATTTAATTCAAATTGGGTTGTTTGACTAATACATTTTAAGTTTCTTGAGTAGTTAGCTAGTTAGTCAATGTGGAAACGATAATCTAAACTTTTTTCACTGTATTACTTGTGTGACTGGTGCGATTGCCAATTCGTCTAATAATATTAATTGTTATCTAATCATATGATTAATTTGTGTTGATTAAAAATTTTGCAGTAATTATGTGTTGATAAACCCTCTAAAATTTTTTAATCAACTTGTGTTGATGAGGCTCCTTAATTTGTATTGATAAAATGTCAGTTATTAATTTGTGATTTGAAAAATAATAATTGTTTTTGGACTTGGGACCAACGACTCAAAGTCCAACTCGATTCAGGTTATTTCATTGGCCCAGTCAAGACTCAATTGACCCACTCGGGTTTTAATTGGACCAACGACTCCATGACCAAGTTCGACTTGGGGCTTGCTTTTTTTTTTTTTTTGCTTTTTTAGATTTCAACAAAAAAATATATAAAGAAAAAAAAGTCTAACTAACATTGAACTCAGTATCTCATAGAAGAAAAATAATATTTTAACTAGAACTGTCAAAATGGACTAAGCCTACTAGGCGGAGCCTGTAAATGAGATAGGACAGGCTAAGAATTTAATGACTCATATTTAATAAGGGTTTTTAGCCCAACTCATTTAGGCTCATAGGGCTGAAGTGGGATGGGACAGGCCGGCCCCATGAGCTTTTTTAATAAAAAATATTTAAAAAATATTAGTATTTTAATTTGTAATTTTTTTAATTACTTAAATCATGAGTTATTAAGGTTGTCTAAGTATAAAAAATTGGCCCTTAAAGTAATATATTATATATATGACCTAACCTAATATTTTAATCCAAAAAAGAGGCTTCTAAAATTAAAAATAAAATGTCATAAAAAGCTATAAATTTTTATTTTTGTTTTAAATCTTTGACATTAACTCATGTTTTCTTTCTCATTGAGTTTTATTGAACAAAGATGTCATGTATAATATTTTTTATGCATTACATTTAAATTATGAATAAAAAAAATTATTTTAAAAAAAAATGAGCTGGACTAAAATTTTCAGCCCAATTAGTAGTTAGAACCTGGCCTAACCCCCCACCCATTGACAGCTCTAATTTTAACTATTGAAAAAAACTATAATTATCATATAAGTGCACCACAAATAATAGTGTTATTTTGAAATATAAAATGTTATTATTTTATGTATATTATATAATTATATTCTTTACAATAATTTTAATTCATAAAAGTTGAACAATGTTAATACAAATTTTGTAATATCATATAAAATTAAACATAACTAAATAACCATAAGATATTCAAAAATAAATTATTTTTAATTTTATTTTTACAATTTATTAATATAATTATAAAATATTATTTATTTATTTATTTCTTAAATATGATATTTGTGTGTTAAAATTACTTTTAAGATATATTTTTTAAAATATTTTAATTGTTAAATTTACATATAAATTATTTATATTACTTATTTTGATATTTATTTATGAGCATATATATATATATATATTTTTTTTTTTCGGTTTAACAATTGACCTAATAACCCAACATTTGGAACAGTAACCCGGTAACCCAAACCAATTCTTAAAACTTAAAAAAAAAAAAAAAAAAAGAGGGCTACAGGCAATTTTGGGAAAGAAAAAAGAGGCTAGGGTGTTTTTGAAAGAAAAAGGAGGGGTTGGGGGTGTTTTTAGAAAAAAGAAAAAATAGAGGTTGTGATCATTTGTGAAAAAAAGAAGGGACTAGGGTGTTTTTGAATGAAAAGAAGGGGTTGAGGTGTTTTTGAAAGAAAAAATAGGGGTTGGGGTGTTTTTGAAAGAAAAAAGAGGGGTTGGGGATGCTTTTGAAATAAAAAAAAGGGTAGGACAAACTGCACAACAGACAATCGCAGAAAATCGTTTATCCGTTTCAGCAGAAAAACAGTAGTATTTTCTGTTTTCATTCAAACAGAACGGCCTTTACATACTAACGTCACAACACTAAACAATCTTGAAAATACGACTGCAATTTTCGTTTCCTCTTTATTAAGGTACTTTTAGCACCTCCGAAGGCCTTTATCATCAAAGCAAGCAATCCAGAAATCAGACTTGCCACAGATGTCCAAATAAATTAACAAAAATATGGATCCCTAAAATTGTACATTCAGAATATAGGAGGAAAACTTACAGTGTCTGACTTGACATCTGCATTTTTTTTTTCTATGAGAAAGCATTTCGACAAGCACTTGCTTTTAAGGTGCTAAACAAGAACGTGGAGGTAATTCAATTACAGACGCTATATTCTCTCAGCTCAACAGCAAACTAGAAACTTTCAGACGCTAAATGGAGACAAAATTTCAAATCTTAGGACTCAGAAGCCCCTATTGTCACTGTGGAAATGAATCAAATTGCTACCATTGCAGCCCAATGGCTAGGTCAAGCAAAGCTTCTACCTGGCGTATAGTCCGTTGCTTCTCTTGTTGCTTCAATCTATTGGCAACAGATTCAGGATCAAACCCTGGATCACTCTGCACTTCGTTCTGTTCAGAACGAACCTCTTGCAGCAATTCATCCACCTCCCTTACAAAGTCCACCCTCAAAAGAGTATCATCAACTTCAAGTGGAGGTCGTATCGGCCCTTGATGCTGATGCCATATAAGTTTGAAAGAAAATGTTCATAATAACAATAAGGGGATTTGATAGAATTCAGACTATAGGAAAGACACAAAACCAGTAATGAAAAGTTCTGATAGTATTATTCATGATTCAAGCCAGAAAAGGATTAAAATTGCAGTAGCATAAAACCACCAAGATGGTGATTCTCCAGAGCACAAGCTCCTCAGAACTCTATAGAGCTCTGCCAAAAAGCATACTACTCACAACCTACCTCACTCCGTCCCACCACTCAGCACAAATACTGACATTCTCCCTAACTACCTTCCAGGTCATCATTCTCTCTCTCTCTCTCTCCCCCTTCAGTCTTTTTCTCCATCCCACGTTTCCCTCTCCTAGAATAAACTTGCCACACCTTGGGCCTCAAGTCTGGGCCCAACACTTTGTCCCCCTCTTCATGCTAATAACTACTGAGGTTCCTATCAATACTCCCTCCAGAAAAATTTGCCTTGTCCTCAAGGCTAAATTCTGGAAATTGACTTTGAAGGGTATACTCCTCCCAAGTATCTTCTTCCTCAGCCAGCCCACTCCATTGAACCAGGTGCTCCACAATTTGCTGTCCATCAAGCCATTTAACCCAAGAAGCTAAAATTTTAAGTGGCTCCATATTATCCTCCATTGATGGCTCCGTTGGCAGTGTAGTCTCCAGTGGATAATCACCCACAGCTTTCTTCAAAAGAGAAGCATGAAAAACGGGATAAACTTTGGACGATGGTGGTAGTTGCAATTTGTAAGCAACCTCTCCGATTCGATCCAAGACCTTAAAGGGACCATAAAAGTGTGGGGACAGTTTAGAATAAATTCGTTGTGTCACCAATGCCTGGTGGTGTGGTCTTAATTTGAGAAAGACCCGATCCCAAACCTCAAAAGCCTTGTCTTGCCTTCCCCTATTAACATATTTACACATCAGCTGCTGTGCCATTGTGAGATTGCCTTTTAGTTGTCTTAGAGCCTTATCTCGGTCCAGTAATTCCCTTGCTACAGCTTCAACCTTGGTCTCAACCATCATAAAACGAGTCACAATAGGAGCCTTTCGACCATAAACTACTTCAAAAGGCATAGTGCCCGTTGAACTATGAAAGGTGGAATTGTACCAAAACTCCACCCAAGGTACCCAAAAAAACCAACTTCGGGGCTGATCTGATGCAAAACAGCATAGATATGTCTCTAGGCAGCGGTTGTCGACCTCCGTTTGGCCATCCGACTCGGGATGGTAGGCTGAACTCAACTTAAGAGTGGTGCCACATAATTTAAACAACTCCCTACAAAAAATACTAACAAAAAAAGGGTCTTTAGAATGGAATTAGGAATGCCGTGCAAGCGAATTACCTCTCTAACAAACAGTGCAGCAACACTTTTTTGCCGTGTAGGGATGTTTTAACGAAATGAGATGGGCATACTTGGAGAGATGGTCTACCACCACAAACACAGCTTCAAATCCTCTAGATTTGGGTAATCCCGTAATGAAATCAATGGAGACATCTTCCCAAATTTGTTCTGGAATGGGAAGAGCCTGAAGGAGACCATAAGGGGTTGTGGCAGAATATTTATTCCTTTGACAAGTATCGCATGCTCTGACAAAATCCTGCACTGTTTTCTTCATCCCCATCCAATGTAAATTACTTGCCAAACGCCAATAGGTGCGAAGGAAGCCCGAATGACCCCCAGAAGGAGAGGTGTGAAATTCATGAAGCAGTATAGGAAAAAATGCTGATTTAGCAGACATAACCAGCCTATTTTTGTAGAGCAGCACCCTTTTGTTCAAAGAAAAACAACGTGGAAATTGCCTATGCTGTTGGATGTCCTCCCTTAATTTTGAAGCTCGGCATCATTTGAAATTTCTTGCTGTAATTCCTCACTGTGCAGCCAAAACGGAGATGAAACCAATGTTGCAAATTCGCCCTCCTCTTCATACAACCAAGATAAAGAATCAGCAGCTTTATTCTCTAGACCCGGTTTGTATATAACTTCAAATTCAAACCCCATTAATTTCGCTGCCCAGTTCTGTTGATCACGAGTAAGCACAGGCTGTTGTAGTAAGTATATGAGGCTTTTTTTATCAGAATATACAACAAATTTCCTTCCCATCAAGTACTGAAGCTAGTGTTGTATTGCAAGAGCCACAGCCATCAACTCCTTCTCATAGATGGACTTTGCAAGACTATTAGGAGATAACATCTTACTGTAAAAAGCCACTGGTCTCCTAGATTGCATAAGAACAACACCCAATCCACGTCCCGATGCATCACACTCCACTTCAAAAATTTGTGAGAAATCCGACAAAGCAAGAACGGGCGATGAGGTAACCGCATTTTTTTAACTCCTCAAAAGCCACTGCTGCAGCCTTATTCCACACAAAACCTTCTTTCTTAGTGAGATCAGTGAGGGGCTTTGCTATTTTCCATAACCATGAATGAATTTCCGGTAATAACTAGTGAGTCCTAAGAATCCCCATACCCCCTTGACAATAGGCCAATTTTGCACATTGATCACCTTATTCGGGTCCAAGGATACCCCTTCTATTGAAATCACGCGACCAAGGTATTCTATTTAAGTCTTGTCAAAACTGCACTTCTTATTGACCACAAATTGAGTAGAAGACAGCACCTTCATTACTTGTCACAAGTGAACCAAGTGAGTCCTCCAATCTCTACTGTAGACCAAAATATCTTCAAAAAATACTAGGACAAATTTACAAAGATAAGGATGGAAAATTTGGTTCATAGCGGCTTGAAAAGTGGCCAAGGCGTTTACTAGCCCAAACGGCATAACCAAATACTTGTAGTGGCCCTCGTGTATCCAAAAAGCGGTCTTCTCAATATCTTGCTCCCTCATGCAAATTTGGTGATAACCCAACTTTAAGTTCAATTTCGAAAAATAATTCGCCCCATGTAGTTCGTCCAACAACTCATCTACCACCGGAATTGGAAACTTATCTTGTTAGCTTTGTTTAAAGTTCTATAGTCCACCCACATCCACCAAGTGTTATCCTTCTTTTTGACCAAGATCACTGAACTTGAGAATGGGCTGGAGCTGTGTTGGATAATGCCTTGTTGGAGCATCTCATTGACTTGCCTCTCTATTTCTGACTTATGATGATGCGGATAACGATATGGATGAACACTGATTGGAGTGGTTCCCTCTCGAAGCATTATCGAGTGAGTGATGCCTCTATGTAGAGGTACCTTGGTGATCTCTTGAAAAACTTCTGGGAAATCCTCTAATAAAAAAGTTAGCTCCTATTCTTGCTGCAGAATCAATTTTTCCCTTGGTTCTGTCACTGGAAAAATTTCAGTGTTCCACAACCAACCTTCCACCTCTCTAAAATTCTCAATCTTCATTTCGCACATAGAAAGAGCTTGAAAATTATTGAAATTTTGCTAACCAGCTCTATTGCCCATTCCTTGCAGTAACACCGATCTATTCTGGAGTGAAAAGTCATGGTCATTTTCTCGTAATCCATGTTAATCTTGTGTAACATCCATTCCACCTAAATCCAAAACAAATGCCTCGACCACCACTGTCAAATCTCTAATCATTAGCGGCAATCTTGAACATTTTCCCGCAGTGAAAACACGATGGCCATCTCTAATCTTCACCAGAATTTTCTTAGAATAATCCACCTTTAAATCCAAAGAAGAAACTACTTGAGGAACAACAAAGTTATGTGTAGCCCCGCTGTCCACCATGACCAGAACTGGAGCTCCATTAATGGTAGACTCAAAACGCATCGTCTTGCAATTCTGGAAGTCCTCGGTGGAAAAACCCAACATCCCAATGACTCAGCACTCCATTCCTTCCTCTTCGTCTACTCCTTCACAGGTCTCGGCTCCTTACCCAAAATCAGGAGACTGAAGGATTTCGCTGCACACTGGTGGAGAGGGTGGAAGCGCTCGCCACAATGGAAACAAAGGCCACGACTTTTCCAGTCCATCAGCTCTCCGTAAGAGAGATGACACACTCCTCTGGTCTTCTCCGAACCATTCGCACACCCAGAATTCCTCACACTCGATGTCGCATTTGATGAACTCGTCTGAACCGTATTCGAGCCATCAGCCCCCATGCTTCGAGTTTGTCCACTACCTATTTGCGAAAGTGGGCTGAGTTTTTGGGCCACTGAGGCCCAAGCCGAGTTCGGCTTATCTAAAGGATTCCAGGGCTCAAAATCTCTTCAAGTGCTCGACCCATTTGGTTTGCCCATGTTCGAAGATGTACTACATCCCACAAAAGTATAAAGGCTCCATTGTCCTGTTCCCTGAGCATTGAGCTGCTCTTTTCCGGTCATCTCTGCTTCAATGTCACGGGTCAACTGCATGACTTGCCATTTGGCTGAGGGCTGGTGTGTTCGAACCTTCAATCGAATTTTTGGCTTCAACCCACCCATGAAATAGCCAACATATTGCTGCTCAGACAACTTCAAAGCATGAGATGAAACAAACTTGAATGTCTCAATGTAATCTTCGACAAGACCCACTTGGTGAAGCACCTTCAATGCTTCAAAAGGGCTGTCAAATCTGATTCCACTATAACGCAGCATCAGAGCTTGTTTCAAAGCCTTCCATGTCGGGTTCTCTTCAGATTCACGCCACAAATTGAACCAATGAATGGTACTCCCCTCCATACACAATCTCGTCAATTTAATTTTCATGCTATCATCAATATCGTGTACTTCAAAGTATGTTTCCTCTCATGATATCCAGCCTCTACCTTCTTCACCGAAAGCCTGAACTCATCCATACTTTCTTTGATTGGGTCCAGTGAGGTCTCACAAAAAACCCAAGAGGTCTATCCGTAGCTGAAGATGAAGTGTTGTTATTGGGTGACCCTTCATTTTGTTCTTCATGCACCCTTTTTCCTCCTATTTTACTGATTTCCTGTAAAAGATTTTGATGCATGGTTTGTTGCTCCTATTGCTGCTGTTTCTGCATCTCTAACAGAGCTGCCTTGAAGGATGATTGAAGTTCTTCAATCGATACCTCGAGTCATGCTTCCACATTAGCCAGACGGCCTTCTACTAAATCCATTATATCAGCTGGTTTGGGCAGCATTGCTTCTAATCCGGCGGGTCAGACCAATTGATAAAATTCAGATTATAGCAAAGACACAAAAACAGCAATGAAAAGTTCTGATAGTATTATTTATGATTCAAGCCAGAAAAGGATTAACACTGCAGTAGCATAAAACCACTAAGGTGGTGATTCTCCAGAGCACAAGCTCCTCAGAACTCTACAGAGCTCTGCCAAAAAGCATACTACTCACAACCTACCTCACTCTGTCCCACCACTCAGCACAAATACTGACATTCTCCCTAACTACCTCCCAGGTCAGCATTCTCTCCCCCCCCCCCTCTTCAGTATTTTTCTCCATCCCACGTTTCCCTCTCCTAGAATAAACTTGCCACACCTTGGGCCTCAAGTCTGGGCCCAACACTTTGTCCCCCTCTTCATGCTCATTACTACTAAGGGTCCTATCAGGATTTGACCAAATAGTTATATGAAGTTTGTAACAAAGTAAGGCAACTTAACATCCACAGCTTATATACATTAAGAATCACAAGAGCTATGGCTCTAATAAAAATCATTTAAAAAGAACACTCAAACTTGAAGGAGCTACTAGACAAACATCACTTGGCAAAAAGTCTGAACAGTGCAATCTACAAGTGCAGCATACCTTGTCTATGTCTAATCCTTGTGGAACAAGAATGCTAAAAGGATCTTCTCGTGGAAAGGTCTCAACCATGCGTTTTTTACATTTCTTGAGCCACTCTTCATCATTAAAGCCATCGTGCATCATCAAAAGATCATTAAGCAACCTCATTGTAGGAGAAGCCTCACGTTTCAAGATCTCAGTCTACAAAATGAAAAATAGAGGAACTCAGGAAAGGAACAACGAAGTTAAACTTGCGCTGAATGGAATATTCTAAAATTGGTCAAACTAGGAGGCTTACTTGAAACATCAAATTCAAACTAAATGATTTTACATAGTAATATCAAGGGACCAAGATGGTCATGAAAGTAGAATCATTGATTGTATAGCATATCTTACCTCGACCCTTCTGTAGAGCAGATCCAGACTTCTAACAGCATCCTTTTCATCCTGACAGGATAACAACATGTGCAAAAAAATAGTAAGAAGATTTGAAAAAAAAAAAAAAGATTTTAGTTTCTATTTGAAATATAGAATAAACAACTTCTAAAATTTATCTGACATTCCCCTCAAATTGTAGCAATTATTTATAACAGACGACAGTTCAAAATAAAAAGCATAAATAATCATGGTTTTCTTAACATGTATAGTAAGGAACTTTTTGGTTCAACGGAGAGGAAGGGAGGGCAAATAAATTTGTTTTGTTTTGTTTAGTTTGAGGGGAGGGAAAAGGAAGGAAAATAAACTTTCTTTTGTTTGGTTTGCAATGGGAAAGGAGAGAAAATAAAACAAAATGACTATTATAACCGTTTAATTGTACGATCAACAGGACATGATAAATTTGTTATCAATTATATTTCAATAGCAAAAGGAGATGACATAAAAAAATTTAATGTCATCCATCACACACAAAGTACAGAAGAAAAAAAAATTCCAAAACATACACCTAAAAGAATATTTAAAAATAAATTTATAAAGTGCATGCAAATTGGAACTTTGATAAATAGCAAAAAAAATTCCAAAACATACTAAAAGAATATATAAAAATAAATAGCTAGTAGAATTTATAAAGTGCATGCCAATTGGAATATTTAAAAATTTCAAAACATAATAAAAGAACATTTAAAAATAAATAGCTAGTAGAATTTACAATTTGTTTTTATTTCAAATATATGTTTCAGTTCTTACAGAGAAACTTGAATACTGAAGGATGAGAGTTAAAAGAAAGAGCAGAGAAACTTGAATACCGGAGAACGGGAGTTAAAACATACGAGGAGAAGAAGAAAGAAAATTTGTTAAGGACACTTGTATCTTTTTACATTGTTACAATTTTTCTTCCTTCCAAATCCTCCCACTTTCGAAGGGAAAGAAAATGAGAGGAAGGGAGGGATTTGTCACCTCTATTTTCCCTCCCCTCCCCTCTAACTAATTGAAACAAACAAGGTCAATTTAAAAAATCCCTCCCCTCCCTTCTCTACAACCAAACAATACCCAAGAGAAGCATACTAATCGACACTTGATGACAATAAATCTTAATCTCTTAAATAGACAGGTAGAGCTGTAGACAACTGGTAATGACTGTTAAATCTTATGAGAAATGAGAATGAATAGTTTGACTCAAATCTGTCAGCCAATAGGTCCAAATATATTATCCGTCTATCAGTCTTTCACCAAGCAAATGAAAGGATTGCAATGACAACTTAAAGGAATTTCCTTTTAAACTTTTACTAGTTAAAAGAGTCCTTAGTGATAGCAGGTTTACATTTCCTCAGAGTGATACAGAATCAGCTGGTAATAACTCAAACACTAACCTGTTTGGGTAAAGATGGGCATTTCAGATATCAAAATCAAAATACTAAACAAGAAATTTGTTGACAACAAAAAAAAAAAACTTTTACTTTGTGCCTGTTGTCAATGATAATGAAAGGCCATTCACTCTCACCTGAATACAGGAAAGGTTATAATGGTAAGCAATAATATGGACATTACCCTAGCTAACTATAATTAGAATCGTACACCAGAAAGATTCCACAGCATTGATAATGCTGCCAAAATCCTGATAATATGGCAAACAAAGTCCTCCATGATGCAAATGACTTGCTTAATAACTTTATGATGAAAGATTTGCAATGGAAGGTGGATGGTCATGGAAGTATAAAAGAAAGATTATGCCAATCCTTCAACCTCAAATCAATTCTATTTTTAATTTCATCATGAGATGAAATCCCAACATAGACATTAATTAAAATAGTTGCCATTACCCCAAAAATATATATATAAGATATACCAAGTTCTTTTAGATGAAAAAAAAAATTAAATAAAAAAAAAAGCTTACATCACGTCGGGCAAGATCAAGGCGATTCCATATAACCATTAAAACAAGTTCAGTAAGTTCTCCTTTCTCAGCAGCTTCCTCAATTTTCTACAAAAGAAGAATCAGCCATTAACTGTATTTGCTGACAGCCATAGAATGCTTCAACCCAAATTTTCAAAATTTAAAACATGCACAAAACTACACATAATTAATGATCCAAAATATAGAACTTCTCTTTATAATATTATTAATAAATAAGCAAATTACGTCACTGCAAAAATTATATAATTTCATGGGGAAAGAATTTAACACAAAAGCACATTAAAAAGGTTATCACGTAAGGGTCCACATCAGACATAATGGACTTTTTTCTTTTCCTTTTTTCTTTTCTTGTTCTTTCTTAAATTTGAAAGAATTAAATCAATAGCCCATTTCCTTGCAAATGCAGAAACCTCAGTTACTAATTACTAACAACAGAATATGGTTCTTTTCTACTCTCCCTCTCCAAGCATGTTACATTGAAAGCTAAATTAGAGACTAGATGGCTGCACCAAACAAAATATATATACCAAACACCTATGATTATAGCATTACCTTCAAATGCTAAGTTCACAGCATGCAAGACCATATTTAGGAGGAATTCAGATGCATAAGTTGTAAGTTGAAAATAAACACTTTCCCATGATGAAATATCTTATCCATATAGTGATTGGGGAAATTGGTTCTGTAAGTGTAAGCAATTACCTCTTCTACTTCTTCAGCTGCTCTTATAAAGCTTGAAACCAATTTGCGTGCTTTTATGACATCTTCTTCTGGGTATCCCTTCAACCGCATGCCAATTTCGCGATATTCCTCAATTTTTGTTTCTTCCTCCTCCTCTTCCTCTTTGCGTAACCGTTGCAACTCCTTTGTCTTTTCACGTTGTTGGGCTTGCCATTCCTATCCTATAGAAGGTTAATACAGTCTATCCAAATAGTGCCATTAATTTTTTTAATTTTCAAAGATGGCATAGAAGCATGCAGATACACACACTCATGGCATAATGTTTTGTGATTATATTCATTAACCAAGAAGAAAAATCTTGACTATACATTTATATATTGACTATTAAACACAGAACAATACTGATGTCTTCAGAAGCCTATGAAGAAAGAATTATAAATGTCCATTGAATATATTTGGCCACGGTGGTTAGTATTAGCAGAGCCTAGATTGACACACAAGAATTCAAGTTTAAATCAAGCTATAATATTTCTATTTAGGGATCTTATCAAGGACTTTTGAATAAAACGGAACTAGAACTTCGAAAAACAAATAATAATACAGTTTTAGTCCTTTCATTGTTTGGACCACAATGTTACTCCTTGCAACGTGCAAAATTTTGTGACACTCATAAACGACCTCAAATAATTTCGGATGGAAAGATTTCTATCTCAAAGTCACTTTTAAGCAGAAGTGTCTATCATCTTAGTCAAATGATTTGCCTGTTACAGCCATCTTAGCCAAATCGCTATAATTATCAAAAAGAAGAAAAAAACCTAGTTCGTAGTAGGAATATCTTATCTGATGGACAAAACCGCATACATACATCATCATAATACTCCTTTGGCATCCCTTCTAGTAGCACCTCTTCCTTTTCCTTGTCTACGCATCTTCTTAAAACTGTTTGCAAAACCCAGAGAGTGGGGAAAAAGCAATCACGACATGAATACAAGAAGAAAATGATTAACTTGAGAGTAACAGACATGAGTGCTGGCAGTGACTAGCCTGCGCGCGGTGTGTGTTTGCAAGACGAACAAGTAGGAACTCTCACAAGGGATGAACAATAAACAAGTAAAGGCGAAAAACAAGGGCATGTAAGAGACAAGACCGTCATTCCCATTCTTCTTTTGATATAAATGCAGAAACTAGTAGAGCATTTAACTTAGCAAAAAATATATGAAGTATGTAAACCCAGTCAGCCAAAAGCCATTATCTTCGTCCTTTTCCCTTCGATAAAACGGTGCTATTTCCACCCTGGGAAAAAGGAAAAATGAAAGAAAATATAAATGTGAGTAAAAAAAAGGTGTTTGGTATAATTATGTTTGGCATGTGATAAGAAAAAAAAAGAGAAAGGAAAAAAAATAGAATAAAAAGAAAATATTTTACTAAAATATTTTAATTTAAAAAATATAATATTTTTGAATAAAGTAATTTAAAGAATTTTTTTACTACAATTTTTTCTGCGTTTTTAAAGACCAACTAAAGGAAATAACAAGAACTTATTGATATTAGACATGAACATAAGAGCACATCTAATAGCCAAGAGAGTAAGAAACAGTCTCATTAAGTTTTCCCACATTCTGTGTCTCTAAATTTTTTTGATTAAAGACGGTTTCTATTAGAATTAGGCCTCCTGGGAAGAATGAAGGCTCAGATTAGATATTTCACAAATCTAGAAATGCTTCAATTCATTTCAATAATCTTAGGACTTAAAAGGATAACACCATTGCTAAATATACTGTAGATCCATCAAGAAGAAGAAGAAAGCAACCAGGAGAAACTTAAGATGATTTTGAACGGCAGAATGTTCATACCTTACCTCCAAAATTAAGTATAACCAAATGTAAGCCCAAAAGGACCAAAATAACTCCACAAGCCATACTCCTACATCAGCAATCTTTTTCACTTCTCCAGCTTTTGGAACTACTACACAAACAACATGAATGGGGAAAAGGTCAAAGGCAGCCGAAACAACAAGAGTTCCAGGACCCAGACCTGAATATTCAGCACAGTTGCACTTGATACATAGAACAACAGATTGTCTAATATTAGCTACAAAATATCAGTTCATATACATAGAAGAATTTATGCATTTATTCAAGTATAATATTAGGCGTAATGTTAAAGCAAGTATATGATAACTGTGGCAAGAACCACTACTAATTTAGAAGTCAAGTAGTACCTGAGACGGTGACAGAAAAGAATGGAGAGAATCTAGTTAGAGAAGGCAACGTTGAGAGAGGACGAATGCAGAGACGCCGAGGGCAAAAACACTAAGGAAGGATGAAGGCAACAACATCGAGGTAGAGATGGAGATGTCGAGAGAGGTTTCAAACACGACGATGATAGTAAGAGGAGTGGAGGATCAATGCAGGGGCGAGATGCGAGGTTTTTTTGACTTCAGATGCCACATTCAAATTTAAATTATGTATCTATCCTATTTCTAATTCTATTTGCCAATTTAGGCCACTTTCACTGTAGAGAAGTCGAGTTTGCAAGCGAGTATGTCACCCCTGCCAGAGATGACACAAAGCAGTGTCACCCCTGACAAGGGTGATAGGTGTGCCGCCCATTCTGTACCTTTGACTGTTCGTTACCCCCCGTTACTACCCCCACTCAGCCGAGTGCATAGCCCCCCCTTGACTGCACCTCTCCTTTTCTCTTTCCCTTTCTTCTTCTTCGGGAAACCCTACAAATTGAGATCCCCTCCTTCTCATTTTCTTCTTCCTTCTTCTTCCTACCACCTCCAGATTTTCTTTCCCCCACCCCTAGTGATCCACCACCTCCAGATCTTCTTTCCCCCACTGTGATCCACCATCTCCAAATTTTCTTTGCCCACAAGTTGATCACTGTGGTAAGTTTTTTTTAACGTCAATATTAATATTTTATTAAAAAATATTATTTTTTATTTTTACTTAATGTTTGTATTTTATTTTATTATTTATATTAAGAAAGTGTACGTGGCAATTTTTGATCTCTCAAGTCATCTGTTATACATAATTATCAAGGTACATATTTTATTTCATATTTTTTCTATTGGATTTTACTTTAAATAATTTATCTAGAATATGTAAGTCTATTTTTTTATTGTTACAATAATTAAAAAAATTAGAGGTGTTTGATTTAATTAATTTAGGATTTTAATTTGTTTTAATTGTAATTATTAATTTAAGGTTGGTTTGATTAATTGTTGTTTGATTTAATTAATTGTTGTAATAATTAATTTAGTTGATTTGTAGTTTTTTTTTATTAGTTTAGGGTCTTGTAATTAAAAATTAGAAATTTTTTAATCTTTATATGGTTGCTTAAATTTTAATAATGTTCTTTACATATTAAAATTTTATATGTTATTAATTTTATATTATTGCTTAAATTGTATTTATTTTCTGAATAATTATGATAATTATTGTAAATAATTATGTCATATCACAAAAATTGAACATGTGAAAAGATACTATTTCTAAGGAAGACCTCAGTGGTATCCCGAAATCCTGGACAATCTTAATATCCACAACTACTAATTTGATAAAATTATCAAACATGAGTTATTTACATAAACTCCAAAAGGTTTTACATTCAATATTTATCATATATTCCACACAACAAAATTTATAGAAATCTAAAATAATAAAGAAAGATACTCATAATCTGATATGTTTAAAACACACAAGCCTAGGAGACCTATACAAAGTACAGAGTGTTCCTAAAATTTACATTAATAAGTACTGATATTTCACCAGACAAAGATGGAGATCAACTCAAAGGGCTTCTAATCCTCAGTCGAATAATCTTGCTCCTTACTTACTGTATCGGAAAAGACAGTTATTGGGAGTGTGAGTTTATTTAAAACTCAGTAAGTAAATAACTGTACCATGTAAAATACTACAAGTACAAATACCATATTTACTAATATAATCAATCTGTCATTCATTTTACATAATTATAATATTAAATTTATCTGAATTTGCTTATGATTTCTTGGGTGATCAATCCCTCAATCGCTTTACATTATGTGCCGTAGATACTTGCACCGAGTGACTTGAGAATTTAACCCTCAAACTCTTTGTGCATAAATGTGCCTAGATACTTGCACCGAGTGACTTAGGAATTTAACCATCAAACTCTTTGTGCATAGGTTTTCATAGTTATACATTAAGTAGTATAGTACTCTAACCCTTTTAAACTCATGTATTAGATCCCATAGATATTTGCTAATCAATAAAATAGTGAGAATTTATCACAATACAATTACCGTGAAATAAATTAATTTATACATACTTTTATTCCTTTGAATTTCTATAAAAATATATCGATCATCATATACTGTCATCTGAAAGATTGATTGCTTAATATCTAAATAATATTGTAAATAGGACTTATATTATACTTTGACTAATAACATCAAACTAGCTTAGCAAGGTTATTCACTTACATAGATTCCGTAACCAAATCACTTTTTTGAATTGCTACAGGGAAGAGCACGTAGCTGGATTTCAGATTTCGCTATGAAAATTTTCATGAAAATCAAATATAAACAGTCATGGTTGCTTTTTTACAAAACATTATTCATATGTATGAATATTATTTATATGTATGGTTACTATTTATACGTACATATACTATTCACACGTACGGATACTATTTAATTTATAAGTGAAAATTCATATTTTTAACATTATGCACAATCAAGATAATAAGATTCACATAAGCATACAAAATAAAACAGATAGGGGAATTTTTTTTTTAGAATAAATTTATCATAGTTCGCATATTTTTTTTTTAAATATAGCAGGTATTACAAATTATTTTTGGATAATAATGTTAGCTTTTGACTCTTTACATGATTGGTTATATTGTAGCAAAATTTTGTACACAATGAAAATATATGTGTTTTTAATTTTGGTTATTTACGTTTAGAACAAATAGTTTTATAAAATAATTTATGTGTTATTAATTTGAAAAAAATTATTTCTTGCATAATCAGGACATTTTTTAATTATTAAACTTCAAATAATTATTTTAGTAGCAATCAATTTAGTTTAATTCTAGTTTTTGCTATATCTTTTAAGAAAATTTTAGATTTTTTGGATAAGAAATTTTTTTTCTTTTCTATTTGTTGTAAAAAAATGTATGTCTTCTTAATTTTAAATATTTATTTTTATAACAATTAGTTTTATAAAATATTTAAGTGTTATTAATTTGAAAAAATAATTATTCCAAAATAAAATTGTAGGTGATTTTTAGTTCTTGTTTTACTTTTTTAGTATAGGGTTTTTGGATTTAAAATATTTTTTTTTTGTTTTTACTCGTTACATATGGTACTTTTTTTTTAGAAATTAAGGGTTGTAAATAATTAGGGTTGTAAATATTGCATACTAAAAAAAAATATCTCAAACTGAAAAAATAACTAAATCATAACAACAACTTAAAACTACTTAATGTATGTGAAAGTAAAATTACAATAAATAAAAACTATAAAACAAAAACATAATACATTACAGAAGAATTTACTTGAGAGAATAATGAACAAAGATGAAGAAAAATACAGAGAGGAGATGGCTAAGTAGTCTGAAGGAGAAGTAGAAAATTTGAGATGACTAAGTACTCTAAAAGAGAAGAGGAGAAGCAGAAAAATTGAGATGGCTGAAGTAGAAAATTTGTGAGTGAAATCTAGGGAGAGAAAGGCGTTTAAAAAGAGAGAAACATAGCTCAGGGGAGGGGGTCCGGGGCCACGCGTTAGCCCCCACTGTTGTCGCCTTTGACACTGGCAACAAGTGTGTCATCCTTGTCAGGGGCGACACCGTTCTTGCTAACAGAAAGTAATGTCGCCCCTGACAGGGACAACACACAAGTTGACCAAAGCAATGTCACCCCTGTCAGGGGCAACACACTTATAAACTCACTCTGTCGCAATAAAAATGGCCTAATCTGGTAACTTAAATTACAAATAGGATAATTGCATAATTTAATTTCGGATACAGTGTACGAAGTAAAAAAAATTGAGATGCGAGAGGCTTCAAATTTGGGAATTAGGTCACTCAAGATTAGGAAATAGAAATGAATGGATTAGGGTTTTCATTTTTTATTAAAATTATTTTTTTTGGCTAGAAACTTACTAAATTTCCCCTAAAATCTATAATTAATATACATATTTTTAAAGGCATTTTAGTAATTTTATGAAATTACTAAAAATCTTTCAGGGACGGAGACCCTGCAGGGTGGAGAGTGTGATCCACGAGGGGAAAATTCTCGCCTGGTGCAACTTTGAAGAATTCACAAATGAGACCCACAAATTACCCCATGTCTTTATATTTTCATAACGGGTCTCAGAACTCTCCACTACTTTTACTGTAAGAATCGATTCTTATATAAGAACGATCCTTACATGTGGCAGTCATATTGGGGTACTTCAATGGTGAAACTCATTAAGAACGAATTCTTATTTTTAAGAACCCTTTAAGAATTATCATTGAAAATGTTCTTATAGAAGAACGATTCTTACATATGGCAGTCATGTTTGACGCACTCTAACGATAAAATTCATTATGAACGAGTTCTTTTTTTTAAGAACTCTTAAGAATTGATATGTAGTTATTGCAAAACATAACTCTCATTAGTACTGTTAATTTAGCACATGGCTTGCGGGTAGGCCTTTGACTGCCTTTAAATAGGTCTTGGGTTCAGAAAAATATAACCCGTTTAAAAATGGGCTAAGCCCATGGGCCAACTCATTTAAATTTTTTTATTTTTTTTACAAAAAATTGTATTATTTAATATAAATAATCTCACTTTAACACATTTTTATATTTTATAATGTTATATTCAATAAATATAGTATTTTTGAATATGAAAACTTTTGTAATTTTGATACATATACAATTTTCAAATTTAAATATAATATAGGTATTTTAAAATATATATATATGAAAAATTAAAGTTATTGGTTATTTAAAAATCTTAAAGAAATAATATTTTATATGTATAAATCAAGGTTCTGAAATTGGGATATGTCATTGAACCAATGGAGGCACTAGTTCAAAAATCAATGGTCGAACTATAGTCGAATTATGGTCGAATTAGTGGTACTTTAAAAATATTTTAAAATAAAATATATAATTAAAAATATTACACGTAATCACATATCATAAATATAAATATGCAAACTCAATTAATATTGAAAAAAATGAATTACATAAAATACTTATCAATTTTGATGAAATTCAAAAAAGGAATAAAGAAATAAAGTTAATATTGGAAAAAAAAAATAAGGAGACTTAGAGTATATTAGTATACCACACACCATTCTGAATTACATAAAATAGTAAAATACATAAAGTAGTTTCAGCCATATGCCTCTCTGACTATAGTTACTAAATGCAAACTTAAGGTATAGCACACGTCCTGCTCATTTGCTTGTCTTTAAAATGGCGCTGTTCAGGCCTTTTTTTTGTTTTTTTGAAACAGTGTGAAATGCACCGTTTTGTTTATTTTATTTTTTTTGAAATGATGCAAAATGCACCGTTTTATTTATTTGTTTAGTGAAATAGTGCAAAACACATCGTTTCACAGAAGATTTTTTTTTGTTTCTCAAATAACTCATCTAATCATACGATGCCATGTGTCCTTGTCATCTATTGTTTTTTGAAACTCGACATTCAAGGGCTAAATTGAAAGCAAAAGCTTCACAAAAGCCCCAAAGCTCAATTTTTGTTTCAAATAAACCTAGCCCTGATGCAGCCCTTCGTATTTTGGTCTTGTCACACAGGCAACATCCATTTTCCCTCCACTGGAAACAATGTGAGTCTCCTTCACTGTGTGCATCGTCGTCTCCAACTCCTCCAGCATGCTACATCTTCGTCGGCGTCCTTTTCTGGCCATTGTGGTATTGTTTCTGATGGTTCTGAAATTTTTTATTCTAAAGAGTATTGAAGGTTTTATTCTCCAACACTATGCTATTGGTTTGCTGTCATTTAAAAGGATTTATTTTGAAAACTTTTCATTCTCTGAGATAAGTTTTTAGCCACCCCTTTGTATTATTTTATTGAGTCTCATTTGTTTTTTTTTTTTAAAAATTTTAAGTGTTGAGATTAGTCCCATTTGTTGCTGAGTGGTTTAGAAAAAAAAGTGAAAAATCTCATGATCAGTAATGAAAAATATGTTTGGGCGTGGCCTCCAATTGTTGAGTGGTATAGAAAAAAAAAAGGGGGTTTAAATAAATTATTCCACTTATTAAATCAAAGGAGTCATTGTTTGTTGTGAAAACTAGAAGACAAATAATGAGTTGTTATGTATTTGTTAAATAAGGGGTTTAAATAAATTATTCCACTCATTAAATAAGAATGTATTTGTTAACTTTTAAAATAATTCTTATAATCAATGTGTGTTAATATTTTTTTATGAATATTATTTCAGATAATTATGATGGAGGAAGTTAGAAGCTTAAGATTGAGATGAAATTTGAAAATGTAGAGGAGGCTTGGTATTTTTGGTGGGTATATGGACGAAAAATTGGGTTCAGAATGAGAAAGGGTACACACGTTATAAATGAAAACTTCAATAAAGTATGTATGCTCCAAAGAGGACTTTCAAGAGTCAGATAAAATAGATGTAAATACAAAAAATCTGCGCGATGAAACTAGAATGGATGCCAAGTCAGATTGCGATTGAAGCTTGTAAAAACAAAATACAAAGTGCATCAATTCATAGAGCAACATAATCACAAACTACATACTGAAGAAACTAACTACATGTTGCGATCTCAACAAAGAATATCCAAAGTCTAAGCACATGAGATCAATTTTGCAGAAGACTCAAACTTTAGGCAAAAGACATCGCTTGACTTGATGAGCTTACATGCAGGGGAAGAGCGAATATTGGATACATTCATATAGATGTGAAAAATTATCTTAAGTTAAGGCGACAAAGAAATATGGTTTATAGGGAGCCGGGGCGTTATTACAATATTTCCATAATCAATTGTTAGAGAATTACCCATTCTTCCATGCATACCAAATAGACTTTGAGGAGCAGATTACAAATGTATTTTGGGCAGGTGTGAGAATGCTTGTAGATTACGGGATATTTGGAGATGTGGTGTCACTGGAGACAACCTTCAGCACAAATAAAAACAATAGGCCTCTTGCTTTTTTTTTTTTGTGGATTTAATCATCACTGAGGAATGGTAATTTTTAAAGCTGTATCGATGTATGATGAGACTGTCGAATACTTTAATTGGCTCTTTCAAACCTTTTTGGAGGCACATCTCATAAGAAGTCCCTCACAGTGTTCACTGATCAAAATGTGGCTATGGCGAGAGCGTTGTCCGATGTGATATTGGACACTATGCATGGCCCATGCATGTGGCATTTGATGTGAAATGCCACTAAACTTCTAGGCCGTTTGTCGATGGAGGAATCTCACATTTTGAGGGAACTCTCCCAATACATGTATGAAATTGACAATGAATATCAATTTGAGGCTGCATGGTGTAACATGTTAGAACATAATCTTGGAAATAATCAGTGCTAACAACAACGTACCAAATAAGGGGCTTGTTTTATGAAAAAAGTGTTCACTCTTGGTATGCGAAGCACTCAACTAAGTGAGAGCTTGAACTCAGACTTAAAGAACTTATTGAACCCATACTTGGACCTAGTACAATTCTTTAAGCATTTTGAAAGAATTTTAGATGACAAGATATACCATGAGTTGAAGTGCAAGTACGAATTTAGGGAAAAAATTCCCCGGTTTAGGAACCCATGGTCTCTTATGTTAAAACAGTTGTCTACAAATTTACACTAGTGCGATTTTTGAGTTGTTTCAAACAGAATATGAGAAGATAACAGAGACTTGTATAAAAGGGAAGAATGAGAGTTAGCCAGTTTTGCAATATGTAATCTCTTTGATTACAGGGAGAGAGATTACATGGTATCTTTTAACCCATCCTCAAACATTGTTACATGCAGTTGTCATAAGTTTGGCAATCGAAAGCTCTAGGTCAGAGGAAGTATATTCCTTGTTGAAAAATTTCACTACCAAGATGAGTAAGGAAATTTGTGAGCTACATTCAATAGGAAAAGAATTGGATTTGGGTGTCAATGCCACTACCGTTCCCACACCTTAGCTCGCATCACAAGTCCTGAGATTGAAGCAAAGAGAGGGTGCAAGAAATAAGAGACAGTATAAAAGTAGATTCAAGGAAAGAAAAAGACGGGAGTAGCAATGGTTAAATCGACTAGGGTGAGTAAATTGTGTTTTAGTGGGTTAAGGTATATTCTATGTAGATGAATGAAGCACTGACTAGAGTATCATGCTCGTCACCTCTCGCACCATAGGCACATGCTCTCGAAAAGAGTTTTACTAAAATGCTAATGGTTAGGATTCCAATTTGAGTTTACGTTAATGTTAGGTGTAATAAATAATTCTAATAACTATACTAATATATGTTATTTCTTATCGTAGGCGGCCTTTGTATATGTGTGTATTTTGATCATTAGGATTCTTTTTTCAAAAGATACTGATGTATTATGTGTTTGGGAAGAGTTGACAGATAAGTAGTGTGTCATATTACTCTCTTATATTGTATCTTATTACTCTTGTACTTTAGATGCTTTTGTCCTAAACTCACAATGTCAACTATAGGGCATTCTGAGCTCCAGCGATTAATAGATTGAAAATGACATATGCAGTTCAATTGTTGGGTTCTTTTGTGATCTTTGTTGGCTCATTATAGATTATTTTCAATTTTCTCATATTGACTAGAATATGAAAGTTTTAAAGCAGACAAACACCCCAAGTGGGTTTAATGCCAAAATGATTAACTACTGCATTTGTCAACGGTTAGAGAAGAGCAATAAAAAATTCCAAAAAATAGTTATTTTTATTAGTAATAACTTTTTGAGATCTCATATCATTACAAGAGTTTGGGAAAATAACAGAACTTACAACTCTTACAACAACTACATATATAACATCCATCCCATTACAATTTATTGACCAATACAGACAACAATACACTAGCAATTTGCCTAAGTCAACACTTTCTATTCTTCCGATGCTCATTTGTTGTTGCCCAGTTGCATCTTTGCTCACAGGATTTAAAGCATGTGGTTGTGAAATGGAGGGAGATGCATAAGTTTCAGCACTTTCTATTCTTGCTCTGCTCATCGCCATAGTATTCAGGCCTTCTGTCAAAGGAAAATATATATAATATATTTTAAACAACTTTGAGTGACCAGAAAATTGCAACAAAATACAATAAAATAGCAATAAGACAGTCAACTTTGGCAATTTCATTTAGCAATAAGACAGTAAAATAGCATACACAAGTAGCATCAATTTTATGATGTTTAAACCAAAACAGAAATGAAAGAAGGGAAACTCTTATAGAACAACACATTTAAATTAACCAGAGCAACACATTTAAATTAAACAGAACAACACATTTAAATTAACCAAAACAAAACAACACAACAACATTCACCAAAACATCACATTTACTGGGATCAACCAAAACAACACAGCATCATTAGACAAGGTGGGTGGAACGTGTGCTTGCAAGGCAACTCTTGCATTTTGTCATCAAGGACCAAGTTTTCCTTGCAAATTGCACACACTGCATCTTTTCCCAACTTAGCGAGCATTTCCTCTGTTTAGAGTAAAGACTAGAAGTTTTGCTACAACTTCTTTACTGGCACAAGGGACTCTTGGAGCTACTGGACCATCATCCACCACCTAAATGACAAGAAGTTACAGCAATGTTTATCCTTAAAAAAGTGATGCAAAGTATAACAATAAAAGAGCCATCCAAAACAGACAAAAGGCATGTATTAATCAAACCAAAGAGTCTAAATGCCAAACAAAAGACACTGTTGGGAGTCCAAACTAGCTTTTAATGAACAAGTGAAGTATAATGGAATTATGGGTGCTATAACCTGTTCAAAGTGAACATAATGCACCTACTTTCCTAGTTGAGCTTTACTTCTCATTGATCTCAAATCAATATCGAATGCTTTGGTTTGCTAATACTCCAAGTCCAAACAATGAATAAGCCACGTAACATAAAATTAGTAGACTACAGAAACTGAATCTAGAAATTCAAAACCTAGTTGCTATCTAAGAGTAAAGAATTGAAGCTAAGAGAACAACGATTAACAGGAACAAAGGATAAGAATTGGTTGCACCAGCCATTGAGGCTGTGGTGGCGATATTCTAAATCACCACAAAACATAGACACAGGGAAAGAAAAAAGGTAGATTATTTCAAAATCTTTGTAGAATTATAATGCAAAGCATATATGAACAAATATAAATAACATATTGCAAACAAATTAATCCAGTTGGTGAAAGAGGGTCACTTCTATCCAATATGAGTTTGTGTAGGTTGTGAAGTTTGTGATGAATTATCTTCTAGATGTATCGTCCGGTTCGTGACAGAAATTGCGGTGTCGAGCATTTGGAGTATCATCCTCTTCGTGGGTGAGGGAAGAGGACATGGCGAAGAACAAAGGAAGGAGATCGGAATGCAGGAGGAGATTGGACGCATGAAGAAGGGAAAAGTGTTCTGAAAACAAAAAATAAAAATAAAAAGCAGGACTTAAACGGTGCGAAACACACTGCTTCAAAAGAAGAAGAAAAAAAGCAGATGAAACGACAGTCTTTAAAGGAAAAGCAAACGATCTCATTCCATATAGCACACGCCACAGTGTCTCTCTCTCCAGTCTCCATTCAATCTCGATCTCCATTCCTGATCCAAATTCTTCCACTCTCCACGACTCTCACTTCCCTTTGTCTCTCTCTCTCTCCCCAGTTTACTCCAATTTATTGATTTTTCGTTCGACCAACCAATTTAATTTTCTTAACATTAGTACAAATTGTATTTTAATTAAAGATTATTAAAGTTTTTTAGTAATTTTTTAAAAAATTATATTATTTAAATATAAATTTTTAAAAAAATAGCCTATAAACCGACTTCTTTAAGACCACAAGAACGTTAATTTTAATAAAAAAGCTTGTTTAATCTT
The DNA here is from genome assembly GCA_037074585.1 of Biancaea sappan. Lineage (NCBI taxonomy): Eukaryota > Viridiplantae > Streptophyta > Magnoliopsida > Fabales > Fabaceae > Biancaea > Biancaea sappan. The sequence continues at coordinate 44,892,571 of CM073496.1, read as the reverse complement.
TAACTCGTTACTATCCAATTTGATAAACAGTGCTAACTCTCATCATAACCATTTATTTCAAATTAAATGACCAAAATTATGTTGCATAAGATTAAAAAAAAAAAACCTTAATCTCAAATGTATTAAAATAAAAAATAATTGATAAACTACTCTCTACAAATACTGCAAAAATTCCTTTCAACTACGATCCCCGTGTGGTTCAGTAATTTTATAACTTGTTTTGGTTTGAAACATGGAACAATAACTTCTTCACTAACTCTTTACACTGCTAGTTTTTAATGTTTAAACATTTAGTTTATTTATTTTTCATTAAATATAATTTATACATGTTTGTCATTTTAAAATATACAAAATGTTCGATGGGAGTTTGAGAATTCAAGGACTCCTTTGCGCTCCAGAGACCCAGGATTGGCCTCATTATAGTGAAAATTGATGCAGCATCAGTGACCGAACTTTTAGCCTGATCTGTAAGTGTGCTTTTATGAGAGGGGCAGCGAGCGCAAAACATACTGAATAAATATGTTAAAACATCAAGACTAAGACATACATTAAGCCGGTATCAGTACCTTTTAGATATGTTGTGATTTTGAAGGCGAAGAATTAAAACAAAACATTACTGAAATCTATAAGAAAAAAAGATCGACAACACCAAAACTACATTTACATATCCTAGACATGAATATAAGAGAACTAAGAATTGCCTCTAGTCCTATAAGCGATTATAATCTCTCTATGAACCTTACTCTTTTTTTTAGAGATGAAAAGGAAAGGGTTGTACAGGAAGTTGTTCAGTCTTCAGACTATAGCCTTTGCTTGACCCGCCTGCCATTTATGTCACTGCCATCAAGTATTGCTTCATTCCTATGCCTGCACATAAAGTCTGAATGCTCAGTAAATCTGGCCACGTACTCCAATAGCTCGGTCAGAACAGATGGACAGCTTTCCTTCAGGTACTCAAAACCATCAGTTTGCATCACAGCTGAAGATGAAGAAATGAAAATTGCCTCAGTTAATAACAATATTTCTAGATGAAAATTAAACTTGCATAGAGAATCTTGTTGATATCGGTCCAGACAAAACTTTACTACAACAATTTGTTTGGATAATTTTTTTTTTTAAACTAAACTATTTCCGTAATAAGTTGTGTTTGCACCTAACAAATGGGTTTAATACAAGTTACAAACTAATATGAAATAGCTAGCCATATACAGAGTCTTTTAACATCAGCTTGTGATAATCACAAAACTATTTCAGCAAGGATAAATTAGTTGTAACTAAAACACATCTCTCATTACAAATACTAAATGAATCCTTACAACTTGGCATCTTTTTGTACCATGGCCCAAATATTGACAAGCATCAACTGTTAACAAGAAATTTTCCAATCTCTTCTACAATTACATGCTGGATTTTAGATCTTCTGTTATCATGATTAACCACCACCAACCCTGGTATTAAATCAATTCCTTCTGTGCAACAAAATAAAAGTTCAGAAATAGAAAACTCACCTCTGAGATTTTCTGGTGTCGCAATAAATTTGAGACAGACTGCTTTCAGCTGGAAACAGTGATGCTGCTCTGCCAAGGCCAAAGTTGTAGCCACGGTGTTTATTGCAACATCTTCACAGAGATTGGCTTCACTGATCAACCTAAGCCTCTCTAAGCCATACCTATCTGCTGCTGCTAGCAGATGCTGAGCCATCAAGGTAGTTGCCCATTTTGAGTTTAACCCAGTAAGTTCTTGCATGTCAGGCAGTGCGTCCCAGTATATAAAATGAAGCAATGCCTGGAAAATAGAATAACAAGGAAGGATGCAAGTGAAGAATAATTCCACGTTGACATTGCTTAAATTTATCAAGCTAATAACTAGCACCTTCTCATGAGAGACAGGCCTTGCATGTCATAATTGTACAGAAAATGCAAGTAATAAACCAAAAAAATAAAATAAAAAAGGAGGCGGAAGGAGAATAAAAAGAGAGAAAAAGAATGGGAATGTGTTGTCAGCATGAGTTCATTTATGATGTGTTCAAGATTGGATATGTATTCCCTGAAAGATATTAAATAACACAACTGGAACATTCCCTTCTCAAAACAAATGATGTTTTAGTTTTTCAGAAAGTAAAACCATTAATAAATAAGATTTTGTACCTTTTATTGTTAAATAAAAATTAAATTGACATCGTTTAGCACCTCAAAAAATGGAACTTGTTCAATTCCACAAACTTAAAGAATCAATTTCCAAGCCAGAACTTATATAAGAGAAGAATCCAACAAAATCTTGCCATGACCAAAAATCCATGTGAATGTCCAAATTATAAATCCAAACCCCCCACTACAAGTGCTCTAATAACACCCAACTCCATGTTTAATGTTCCAAAAGCAGAGAAAATAACTGTTGGCTATAAACTGTATTCTAACATTCTGAGAATTGTGCTAAAATTAGGCCAACCAACCAGTAAATTTTTGCTTTTTCCTTAATAAGACTTATGCAGACTTAGTTCCTTCCATTCTATGCAGTATTATACATCTATATAAGTAGAACCTGCTACAGAAAACTTTAACAAAGAGGAACCAAGCAACTAAGGAAGACATAAGAACTTGTCCAAGTGTTGTATTGCTATTTGTTATTGTAATTTCTCAGAGAAGTTTACATGCTTTCTATCAAGTCCCATGAGTTGGTGGACTGCAATCTTAAAAAGAACTGATCATGATGTACTTAGTAGTGGTAAACGGGCGGTCCGGTCCGGTCACGGGCTAGCCCGTCACGGTCTTGACTTAAACGGGCTGGTCACGGTCTGGCCCGTTTATAAACGGTTTTCATATATGAAGACCAAGACCGCCCGCGTAAGACCGCGGGCCTAAACGAATTGACCGCGGTCTATCATTCTTTAAAAAATAAAATAAAATAATATTCAAATAATATAATTTTTAATTTTTTAAAGTAAAAATTCAATAATTTTTTAGTAAAATAATATTTATACAAGTAAAACATTATTTTTTTAATATTTTTAAATAACCAATCACTTTAATTTTTTATATTTTCTTTCAAAATTAACTATATTATACGTAATTTTAAAAATTTCATATTTATTTTCAAAAAATTACAAGAGTTTTTATATCCAAAATTATTATATTTATTGAATATAAGGTTATAAAATATAAAAATGTGATAAAATATAATTATTTATACTAAATAATATATTTTTAAAAAAATTAATAAAATAAAAAAAAAGACCGCGGTCTGCCCGCGGTCTAGACCGTTTAGACCGCGGGCTTAAACGATTTTGACCGTTTAAACCCATTTTTAAACGGGCCTAAATTTCTGAACTCAAGACAGCCCATTTATGGACGGTCACGGTCTTGACCGCGGGCCACGGTCTTTTTAAACAGCACTAGATGTACTTTGTGACCAGTAAGTGATTGCACCACAAATGACAATTTACAAAGCAATTTGTCTGGGTTTTATTGTTATTATAATTGTAATTTCTCAAAGAAGTTTATATGCTTTTACTCAAGTCCCATGTTTTGGTGGAGTGCAGTCCAGGTAAATAGTAAATACTGATCTTTACATAATATATTTTGTGACAATAAGGGATTGCCCCACCCCCACAAATGTTGACAATAAATAGAAAAAGATAACTTAAAGCATCGAAATGCACGGATGATCCTTTCTTGTGTAGGAAAACCTGAACCTATAAAATCAGTCTTCCTCTCTCATAACGCAGATTCTATAAAATTTGTGTTCCTTTCTCATAAGGCAGATATAGATGATTACTAAAACCAGTTTCTTGATGATACATTTCATAACAAAGCATCAACCCAATGCAAGAACTTGTGCATAAGGCAGGGCATTAATCAGTCACAACAAGATGAATAAAAAATAGAAATAGCAACAAAGAGCTGTCTGCCTCCCCTCACCACCCCCCCCCCTTTTATTTGTTTAGGATGATACATGATCCTCCCTAATTCTATTTTATTTATTTATCTCCAAGAATTATTCTTCTTCTATGAAAAAAGAAAACAAAACAAAAATAACCCAGAGGAAAGAAAATGAAGCATAATGTGTATATAAGGCATAGACGGAAATAGTTACCAACTAAAAGTTGAAATCACATGGTGAATACAAATCAAATCAACCAAAGGAAGCACAAAAGAGCATGTGGCCAAACCTTAAAAACTGGAGCCTCCATGTCTTCAACTTTTATACAGTGAGTATTGTGATCTTTCATGGGACCAAAAAGTTGGGCTCTGAAAACAGGTGAACGAGCTGCTAGTATCAACTTATGAGCAGCAAAAATTTCTCCATCAACTTCAAAACTCACATCACTTCCTTTTCCATTTTCAAGTAGCTGCCCATATTGCTGACCAACATTAGATGGCGGTATTGCTATGGAGTAGATTTTAGGCCCCTCTGTGTATGATCTCACAACACCAACGCTACAAGTAACACAGAGGCAATCATCTTTTAAGTAGTCTGATGTCTCCAAAACAGTTCTCTTGAAGAATCGCTTATAGCCCCTGAATCATCCAGTACCAACCAATAAGCAGTTACCAACAGACAGTTCCACATAAATCACAGAGAATTTAACCAAAAAGAATCTAAAAGCATAAATTAGAATTTCCTGTAATATTTGCCCCATATAAACTAAAGGCAAGAGAAAAAATGGTACAAGGAAAAAAATTAGTGATAAATCTCTTCCCTGGGGGGAGGGGGGTTCACACACCACACAGTCAGCAGGAAAAATTCTTAAAAACAACTCATGACATGAGGGTGAATCCCATTCTTCTCAAATCACATGAGCCACCCTCCAAGGAAATGCTAAAATTGTTGTCTTTCATCATCCTCCATGTCATCCCAAGCATATAACTGCATTTTTGGGAGCAAGGAAAGAAGAAAAAAATATTTCACTCCTTGCATCTTACCAACCATCCTATTCCATTTAAAAAAAAAAAATGGTAAAATCTTTCAGATACACCCTTCTTAGAAGAAAACTTTTTAGCTTATTCAATAAAAGAGGCGTCTGACTTCAAGAGAAGACGGGCAGGATAAAGAGCTTCACAAGATATTTTTTTGGGACAAAACTTGATGTATAGTTCTTCATAATTTTGTTATTAGGTTCTCTAACAAAAACATAAAATATAAAAGAATTCTTTGAACGAGGCAATTGTAACAAATATCAACATGTCATGCTAAAAGCAATCATCTTAAAGGTTGCACCCAAGTTTTATCTATATTTATACTAACCTCAACACTCGAAATACCGATATTCAAAGCGTAGCGCTTCATAGTTCAAGCTCTCTATAAATAGTATAGCAATTAAACTATTTCCTAAAAGTTAGAAGCCGCATAATTTTTTTTTGTGGTGGGGGTGGGGGGAGGGGGGAGGGGGTAGCACCAACTCGTTCAGTTCACCACTATAACTATACCCAATCTCCCGAAAAATCTTATTCATGCTAAAGCGAGGACTCTCAACTAGTTTCTCATCAAAGAAAAAGCCGATTGTTCCAGCAGCGTTTTTTTTTTTTCAAATGCCTTGTCTTTAGACCGCATTCTACATTCAACATTAAGGATGAGAACTTGGCGACGCGAAAAAAATATTTTCAGAGTACCCGTTGATCACCCAGATCAAGAAAAGGGGCAAGGGTATGTGGGGGAAAACAAAGGCAACTTACCACATGCTACCACGGTATTTCAAAGTGTAGGGCCCGCTTTCCAGCGTCCTCTCAAAGTGACTATTAACCTTATGTCTCTCCCTCCCGCTCTGATCCAAAAGGGTTAGCTCAAAAAGAGCCCTAACGTCCGTCCCCTCACTCGCAAGCGCGATAAACAGAGATACGTAGGTAGCATTGTCCTCAACACTTTTCCCGTCCGGATAAAAGTAGATCGCCCACTCATACCCACCAACTGAAAACGTGTCAGATGCTATATATTTACCAATCCCAATCCCTTTTGATAAGGAATAGCCCGTGATCTTGAACTGGTGAGAACCCCTTACAGTGTCGGTTATTGATGACGATGAGGTTGTTGCGGGTGCCGAAGATGGAAACGGAGACGAAGGATTAGAGGACGGCTTTGACGTTTCTCGGAGAACCTTACCCATGCGCAAGCAACGATAACAAAACTACCAATGTCTTAATCTTTCTGCGGAAGCTGTCCGGAAGTGAGACCCGATGGGAAGGGAAAGATTGGGAAACTTATGATGTCAGATAAGGATCTAGCATCTAATCGCAAATTCGGGTACAGAACGGAATTTCCGACTTTCCTGACTCATAGAGGTTAAATCTGAATATTATCTCGGGCAGGCCAAAGCTTGATGAGAAGATCTAGGCTCCTGTGTGGAAAATTATGAGATTCTGGAAGATGAATTTCTAGGGTTTCGATTCAGAAGAGAGAGAGAGAGAGAGAGAGAGAGAGAGAACGATAAAATGACAGATGATGACCTTAAAATGGCTTTATATATATTTTCTTTTTTTTTTTCCAATAGAATTATTGGAGAGTCGTGCACTGTGCGTATTGCTGATCTACCTACCTGTCTTCGTCGACTCGCTTTCTTTTTAGAACACGTGGTCGTTAACAGGAAAAAATTACTGAAGTGAAGTTATCTTCCTGTAAAAAAAAAAAATTAAATAAATAAAAGTTTCCGGAATGAATTAAGAAAAAGTTTATAAAAAAAATTTTAGACGTTAAGTTGTTTTATTTTACCATTATATTATCTTAATATATATATATATGTTAAATTATGATGGAACGGAAAGCTTCTTTCCATCGTTGTACACTTATTCCCGTGTTTGGTAAGCATACAGAAACAATAATATGACGGAACACTTTTCATGTTTTTTGTATGGACTCTTTCCATTGATTTAACAATGGAAACGGGCTGAAGGAACGGAAGAGTGTTAAAGGAAAGGCAAGATTCTTCATTCATGCTGGATTTATCCTTTTTATCCCATTTATTGAAAGAGAGTAGAATAGAAGAAATTTTAACCAAAAAAATTTAACAATATAAGACCAGAAAAATCAAGCAACTAGAATAGATGAATTCGACCAGTCAAAATTTCATAAAACTAGAGCTTCAATCTATCTAGTACCAAATATAAGACTATGATTTTTACTTTTAATTTTTAATCTTGCATTCACGGACCTGTAAGTTCTAATGTCATTCATCATATTCATGTAAATTTTTATATGAAGAAAATTGCATTTTTTTTTCCTCCCGCATTGTCCAAGGACCCAAATATGAACCTCCCTTATTTCTTTTCATGAAAGGAACAAGAAATCTGGATCTGGAAAATTTTGATATTTTGGTTTTAATTATATTTTATTTTTTGAAAAAAAAATAATTTTAATTAAAGGGTAACTTGATAAAATTACTTTATATATTTCCTTTCCTTTCCCTTACAAAATACATACTAAACAAAATTTCTTTTATTCATTTCTATATCATACTAAACATATTTTTTTCTTCTTTTTTTTTATTTTTTTTTTTATTTTTATTTTCTTACTTTTTTTTTCATTCTTACTCTTTTCTAAATATCAAACAGACCCTAAAAATATTTGTGTTCGTTTTAGCACCGTGTAAAAAGCTTTCAAATGTTTTTAAGGATATTGTATAAATAAATAAGTAATTTTAAAAACACACACACTATACAATTGAAAATGGTACAAACTAATGATATTTGTCCATAAACCAGGGGCTAAGTTTACGATGTTCAGCAGGAGATTCAAATTCATGATATTTTAGATGAAACTATTGATGCCAAAATTCTCTAAAATTTTTTATATTCTCGATTTAAACAACTTTTTTTTCTTCTGATTTTAAGCACTTTCATCTGTTATGAACAAATATAACATCTTATAGTACTAAAATTTGTTCTCATCAAATAGTATAAATAATAACATTACAAGGAAGATGTCAATTTAAGTTGTGAAATTGAACTAGTTCCATTACAAGTCAAAAAATGGAATTAGTTCAATTCCACAAACTAATTTGTTCTCTCCTTATCTATTGTAAGCAGTGGCTTATCTATGACCCTTTAATTAAGGAAGAAAATTTTCATTTATTTTTTTTATATCTGATGGTAATTCTTTTAAATTAATTTTAATTTATTACTTATTTAATGGTAATTTCCTCTTAAAAAATATTTCTATCACAAAAAATTTGTTCTTCTTTTAAATCCTAATTGCATAATCAATCAACCAATTTGATCGAATTAGACCTATGTACAAAAACCACAAATTTCAAACTTTAACAAAGAGGTCCCTAATAATATAATGATAAATTAATCATCGTCAAGAAAAAAATTTCATGAAATTGACTTCACAAATATGTTACTCATAATCATAATTGTATAATCAATCAAATAATTTGATAAAATTAGACCTATGTACAAAAACTCAAAATTTCAAACTTTTACAAAGAGGTCCCTAATAATAGAATGATAAATTAACCATCATCAAGAAAAATTTTCATAAAATTGACTTCACAAATATGTTACTCATGATCCTAATTGTATAATCAATCACCCAATTTAATAGAATTAGACCTATATACAAAATCCTCAAATTTCAAACTTTTACAAAGAGATCCCTAACAATGAAATGAGAAATTAACCATCATAAAAAAAAATTCATGAAATTGATTTCACAAATATGTTACTCATGATCCTAATTACATAATCAATTAACCAATTTAATAGAATTAGACCTATGTATAAAAACTCTAAATTTCAAACTTTTACAAAGAGGTCCCCAATAATGGAATGAGAAATTAACCATCATCAAGAAAAAATTTAGTGACTCTGGAGAGTAGGGGTCTTGTGACTATGAGCAGCAGAGAAGGACTGAGTCACTGAAAAAGTTCAAAAAAATATTAAGAGGATTAAAAAAAATAAGGAAGGGGGTCAAAATGAAAAAAAAAAAATTACATGAAAATTTTAAATTTCAGCTGCACCCCTTGAGTTATTTGTGGTTCTGCCACTTATTGTAAGATGGACTGTTAAGTTTTAAATAAACTTAATAAAAGTAAAATAAAAAAATGTGAGAATATATTGGGGACACGAGAGTTGAAATGGATAAACTTTCTTTCCACTGTTATTGTCAAACATTTAATGGTCTGTGGTTATCAGAGAAATTAGTTTTTTTTTCTATCAAATAATAACATTACAATCAACTAGTTTTTTTTAAATTATTATTACATGAGTTTTTCAATAAAACACACAATAATAGTCTAATTAAAACAAACCTTACGGAATTCGATACCCTGGATGTTAAAAATCCAAATTTGCATATCAATAACATTAGGGAAAAAAAAAGGTCATAATATAGTAGTATTTGTTTAATATAATGCACGAGTGGTGATTGTGATAATTACATTAAATTTTCGTCAGAACTCTGAAGTATGAATTTCTCTTAACCCATATTCAAAATTTAATGATTTTTTTTTTATCATTATTGTTGTTGTTGCTGTTGTTGTTAAGCAAATGAATTTATTTTTATAATAAATAATAAATTATATTTGCAATAAGTTAAGAAGATACTAATAATATTAATAATAATAGTTTAATTAATTTACGTCTCCATTTGAGTAAAGACTCATGTGAAGAATATGAAATTAACAATGATTTGTCTACCAACTAATCTAAAACAAAGACCCACAATCAGAACGTCCGCGTCTAAATCGCACCAGTTTTATACTGGATTACGTAAGACATCTAGACAAGGATATCGTAGTTAGAATTTTTTTTTAATATATAAACTATAAATTTTAAATGATAATTGCAGGGCCTAACAACCGAGCTCAAACCGCATTTTTTAAACACATAACTTTCAGTGTGTTTTGATGAGTGTGAATTTGATCTTTTACACGTTCTTTTTTCACTTCTTTTTTTTTTTTCAAGTCTCTTGCTTTCTTTATAACAAATAAATAAATAACTAAAAATATTTAGTTTCAAAGAGTTTCAGTTTTTTTTATTTCATAATTCTTACTTTAATTGTTTCATGAGTAAATTACCTAAAATCTTTACATGAATTTAATATATAAAAAAACTCAATCTTGAGAATCAAGAAAATCTTTTTTTTTTATATAGATTTCTACTTTGAAAAGGGGTCAAAATGTACAAATCCTTTTAAACTTAGAAATCTAGACATGTTATGTTCTTAAACATTGAAATTGTACAAAACACCCTTCTTAACTTTTTCTCTTATTGCAAAAGGTCCTCGTCATACAAATCTCCATTTGGTCAATTAATTGTTAAAGTATATATATCATCATTTCTTTGCCATGTCATGCCATTTCACACATCACTAATTCTAATTGGCAATTAACACTGTCAATTCATCCATTGACCTGCAAGCGGACTAAAGCTTGCCCATTTATGAGGAAACTAGGACTTCTCTTTTTAAGTCCGTCTCAAAACAACTTAAATGAGTTGATGTTTATATATATATATATATATATATATATAAAAGAAATGATTAATAAATAGAGGATTAATTGTTTGATTTTAAATTAAAAAAAAAATTGAAGCAAAGATAAAGATTAGTGAATATAACTTTTTTAAAATTATATCCATCTATTATTCTATATAAAACAAAGAAATGTTAAATTTACATAAAAAGACTTAAAAAATGAAAGCAAGAGGAGATGTGAATGTATTGTGAATAGACGTTAAGTAAGAAACAAATAATAATGTATTGATACGTATAAATTATAAAGAGAACATTTGAACACTTTTTTTTTTCATTAAAAAAATTGAAAAGATGGCCATAAGTGAGATAAACAAAGTCTTAGATAAAATGCCTTTCAAAATAACTTTATATATATATATGGATGATTTTTTAATACTTTTGTTTGATTTATTAGTAACTTTTTCATTTGTCAAAAAAATTATAATAATATATTTTGATAGTGTGATATAGGTTATATTTTATTTTTCATTTGTTAAATTAACGTTTATGAAAATTATAAAAGTTTTTATACAAAAAAATTAATATTTAACTAGACAATTTTTGTTAAAAAATAGCTCGCATGTAGTTATGGGTTTTAAAAATTTGCCCCCTTTTATTAAACGAGTGGGGCCAAACCGTTCAATGGCCAACTCATGTTAGTTTGGGCTTAAGACTAATTTGTTTAACAATATTATTGATAGTTGACTTGTCCTCATTAGATTTTTTTTTATTTTTATTTTTTACAGTAAAACATTCATCTCTCCCAAACCTACTAACATGAGAAACCAAATATGGTACTTTGGTCTCTGACCATGAGTTCGACATCTCTACTCTTTGACTTAAAAAAAGTATAATGCTCTTCAGGTTAATCGTGGCTAATACTTTTAGTCATGGTTAAAATTGTAGCAAAAAAAATCGTGGTTAAAAGTAAAAATTGTAGTAAATTTTTAATCACAGTTTCTACTTTCAACAACAATTTTTTTTTACCATGGTTGTCACTTTCAATTATAGTTTTAACAGTAATTAATCCGAAAAGCACTATACTCTTTTCAAATCAAAGAGCAAAGGCATCGAACTCTTCGGCCACCAACTAAGCACTGGCCACTAGCATAGAGGATACTTTAATTGTTAGTTGACCTAACAAAGATTTGAATGGAAGGAATTTTTTGTAACAAGAAAAAAGATTTGGGAGATATTTTACTAAGCTTCAAAGTTCAAAAAAATAAAGTGTTCAAACTCATAAGTTGTAGCGGGTTTGAATATTTTAGTCTTCTAAATATGCATATTTAACAATTTAATTATAAACCTTAAATTATGTGATTTAATACTAATTTTTTATTTGTTTATCCTTAGTTTAACCCTATAAAAATAAAATAAAATAAGACAATTGAAAAATTAAATTAAACGTTCATAAAATTCAAAAATTAAATAATTAAAGTACATGTCTATTAATAACTGTAAAGCACACCTTTTTCTTCTTTTGAGGAGACCTATTTTGAACCGTTGTTAATAAAATTATTGAAAGGAAAGAGTAGGAGTCCACCAACGAATCAACCATGTGGCTCTTTGGGCCCGAGACAGAGAGAATATAAGGAAAGAATTTGGTTGTAATTTTTATATTTTTGTCATTAATTTTTTAATTTGAAGATGATAAAAGTATAATTTTAAAAATAATTATATATTTTCCACAACTTAATATATATATATATATATTTAATTCCTTTAAAGATTTATTTCTAATATATTATACTTTAAATGAAGAAGCTAATATGAAAGAATTATGTTTTGTATGCCCAAAAAAAAGGAGAAACATAAATGAGAAAGAAAATAGGGTGTTTTATTAAAATACATAAACTAACTTTTTTTAAAAAAAAAAGTTTAGTGTTTTGTAGAGAATAATTTAAACAATTCCTCACTCTTTTGTTGTTACTTCATTCATTACATTATTTCAAATCCTTATGCAAAAAATGCCTTAGGAGAGTGCTGTATAAGTTTAGTCATGGCGCTAAGTGTACCGCACGTGTCCTTTACCTGTTACGTAATTGTGAGAGTAAGACCATGGATGGCCCACAACTAACATGATTTTCACATGAAGGATCCTTTGGAACGCATGACAGAAAAGAGAATGAAAGAGAAATAAAAAGAAAAAAAAAGAATATATATTTAGTATGAGATAAAAAATAATAATAAAAAAATATATTTGATATGTATTTTTTAATGAAAAGAAAAGTAAGTATACGAGGTTAATTTACTAAATTATCCTTTTATTTATTATAAATTTTTAAAAAACATAATAAAAGAATCCCAATATATTAAAACTTTCTTTCTATGCTCTTCTTTTATATCTTCTCTCTGCTTTTGTTTGAAGCCAAAATGGCAAGTGAAGATGACCATCATGGCCACCATTGTCCTATAATTGAAATCTCATCGGTGGCCATATCCCTTATTTCCTTTGTTTTCTTTATATTCTTCAAACTCCCTTATTGTCTGAGGTAAAACATAGCGATGTAAGAGATGGATAGACGATCCCACCGATGACAGACAACACAGATGGACGAATCAGCACAAACGGTGTCAAACAACATGAACCAGCAGCAAAAGCTTGAACCCAAGAAGCAAGAACCAGAGACGAATGCTTCGAACTAGAGACAAATGCTTGACTGAGAACATAATCGAGATTTAGAAGTAAACTTGAGGGCACATTTGGAAATTTACCTGATCTTTCAGATGGAAAATTTCAGTGGAAAAAAAAATTGCTTCATGGAAAATGATTTTTCATCCTCCTTTTCCATGATGCCATACCAAATAATGGGAATGCAAAAAAAAAAAAAAAAGAAGGAATTCTTTCTTCCAGTCTGCATCAGTATAGTTACCAAACATGCCATAAATTTTCCTTTTTTTTTTAAGTAAAGGGAAAATGAATAAAAAAATATTTTATTAAAATATCTTAATTTTTTAAAAAATTAATTTTTAAGAGTAATTTGAACAATTTTACATTATTTTTTTTTCTTCTCCCTTGTGTTGCATTACTGAATCCCTGGTGTCTGCCGAACATGTCATAGTGTCACAAACGTGCATGCGGCTGATAGCTGATTGTACTATTAAAATAATAATAATAATAATAATAAAATTATGGATTAAACATATGGATAATTTAATTTAAGACCTAAAAAACAAAAGATTTTTGATGCTACCCAAATGCTCAACTTGAGGAAAAACTCTGGGATTATAGGGAGGGCTAAGTTGATGGGGTTTAATTTAACACAGGGTTGTCAACGATTATTGCCCTCTCTTGTTAAACCACAAATTATCAGACGTCAATCTCGTTGAGCGAGGCCAAATCAGAAATCCCAAAGTGAATGGTCCAGTTCCAATAAATTTGTCAATTTTGACTTAGCGGTTCAACGCTCTATGCTTGCCCAAGGTATGCTGCTCATTAAGTTGCATATTTAATCAAATGGTTAATTTTTTGAAAAAAGATATGAAAAAATCGACCTCTTGAAAAGTCAACTTCTTCCATCTCAATTTTTTTTTTTAAGCTACGTGTCTTGTAAAAAAAATTTATGGACACAAAAAACGAAATGAAAGAAAGTGAGAGAAAGTCGACTTCTTGAGAGGTTGACCTCTCGATAGCTAAGCCTTAATTTTTCTTATTATGTTATAGAATTGTTTGATAGTTCTACAGATTTTGTTGTCTTAATGGCCTAATCATGTGAAAATATAAACTTTTTGGTTAGTAGCACCATCTAAGATCTATTTATTGATGTAACGATACTGCACTTAAACTTCAACATTCTCTAGTCGCTTCCTGTGTCTTGATGACTTCCAAAATCGCCATGAATGTGTTTGCTTCTCTCAACTACCATTGGGTATTGTTTGTGTGTGTGTCTTATTTGGATTGACCATCTTTCTGCGTATTGGTGGGATGTTAAATCCAATGGCCAAATGATTAGGGTAATCAGTGAAGGTTCGTTTGCATTCTAAGATGGGATATATGGCTATCTTTCTCTAATATGCTATATATTGGGGGAATGTCAAATCCAATGGCCAAAAGATTAAGGTAATCAGTGAAGGTTGTCTGCTCTCTAGGACCAGATGGCGGAGATCTGATTCATCACTTTCCTTGTGCCTGCATTTACTTTTCAGAAGAACATGTGGGATGACTTATGCTGCAAAATCTGTTGCTGCATTTGCTTCTCTGAGTAAGCCTCTTTGGTTGCAGCAACCTTCTCAAATGCAGTACTCTTCAGCTTTGGCAATAGTACACTAAGCATGACAAAGTTTTACAGTTCATTCCAGGACGCTCAATTATGTTGGGTTAATTGGATCTCTGCTGTGTTAACTATGTGAATATAGCAGAGTAAAAATTAATTTCTAAGCAATTCCTTCGATGGCATGATCCTCTAGACACATACTGCTAAGTGAGTGTTTGAAAATTTGTTAAGTAAACTTAAGTTTGAACAGAATTGATTATATATGAACATGATTTATGTTTGCAAACTGTTATTAAAAAAGTAATTTTAAAAAATAAATCTCATTTGAATATTGATTAGTAGAAGTACTTTTGAATATATAATTACTAGAAAAAGTATGAATGTTATATTATATTATTTTATTTATCTTTATTTAATTTCTCTCATATAAAAATGTAATAAAATAAATTATATTAATGTTTTAGTATTTTTTTAACTATTAATACTAATAGTTGATTTAAAATATACATTTATTAATGTTGTAATGAAAATAATTTATTTATTTTATCTCTATTTTTAAAATAATTATATGAATGTTTTAATAATAATTTTTTTAACCAACAAACTCACACAAAAAAATAATATAGGTAAAAGGTAAGGAAGGAAAGTTATGCTACAAAATATTAACAGCACTTTTAACAAAAGTAAAAGTTTCAACAATTCAAATTGAACAAACTTAGGTTTGGTGATTATAAGCAATTTTGAAATCATCTATGCAATCAAACTTCTCTAAAACTTTTAAAACCTTAATTTTGGGCAATAAAAGTCTGTTTGTAGCAAGTTATCGGATTTTCAATCATGCTCTAAAATGAAATTTACTGTTTTGGTCAAAACTGTTATACCGTCCCTAGTGCACGAAAACGTTAATCATTATATCTCAGTGAAACCCAAAAAAAAAATGCATATATTTGCACGTACTTGTGTCCATCGGTCAAAAGCATTAGGATGCCCCATATAAATTCGATTTTTATTTATTTATATTTAAACTAGTGTGAGGACAAGCACTAGGGATGACAATGGAGACTCGAATTCGGGGAAACTCGCTGGGATCCCCGTATTCAGGGCCCAGTTGGCAGAAAATTTCCCCCCGCGGGGACGGGTACGGGGGGAAAAATTCTCCCAAAAGTTAAACGGGGACTGGGATCATACTCTCCATCGCGCGGAGTCCCCGTCCCCGAAGGGTATTTTAATAAATTTACAAAATACTCCTTATATATATATATAATATAATATATTAGAGATCTTTTAGTCATTTTATATTCAAAATAATTAAAATAAATTTAATAAAAAATAAAACTCTAATCTCATTCCCTCAAAATTGATTATTTTGTTAGTCTTGCATACATGAGTGCTGAATTTTTCTAATTGTTCTCTAACCTAGAAGAGAAAAGAAAAGATTTTTTATTAAAATATGTACTATTGATTTTTTTTTACATTTTAAATTTTTTTAAATAACCCCGTGGGGTCTCCGCTCCCCGCGGGGAATGGGGATGGGGAAGATTTTTTCTCCCCGGTAGAGATCGAGGGTGGGGATGAGGACGGGGGAGGCACTCCCCGCCTGTCACGACCCGTTTTCTGGGCACATGACCGGCACAATGATAAATATTCCATCACTGTAAGCCTTTCGATAAATTCTACCCATGAGTTTAGTCATTATTAAAATAACCATTCTTGAAGAAAATATATCAAATTTTCTTATTTGAAATTCATAGAGATGATTTGCACATAATAATAGATTTTCAATATAAAATACATTATTATGCTGACATACAAACCAAATGCCAAACCCCTGACCTAGATGTCCTAGACGATTACAGAGCAACATAATCTATAACAAAAGAGGGGTCTACCCGACAACGGGAAGGTCCAAAGTGATCTACTCCTCTAGCAGATATTGTTCACTGGCAACCTGATCTGAACAAAAAGGTTGTACAAATAGTGTGAGCTTTTAAACTCAATGAGCGAATCGGCCTCGCGTTAATAAAATTCAAATACATCACCAGTCATGCAAGTATATCCGAAGGCTCATACTCAACCAATAAATATAGTTAAAAATTACATACAAAAAGATAAAAATTCATCTAATTCAACAAACGTTACTAGTACTCGTCAATGACAATATATCCCGCAGAGCGCACACAGGCCGGCTCACCAATTATGTATATTTCCGCCATGACGCACAACCTCATCATCTTAGCTATGGCGCCTCACGGATTTATCACCAATCCGGGCTATATCCCTACTGAGGGAATCGTTGTCTCCACACTCATTGGTCAAGACACCCTGTCAACCGGGTTTTCCACCTTGCCGTGAGAGGGGGTACTGTCCCGCTCAATCACAATCAATAACATTTCATATCATAATCAAAAGCTCAATATAATATTCATCCATATAACAGGTATAGTATATAACTATATTATAGCTTTATAAACCACAATTCAAGAGATTCAATCTTCACATAATCATGAGATACTTGCTTTTTCTTATCCATACTTTTGGATTAATTATTTCATTATATTCGCCATTTTGAATCCAATTTCCCCCTATGAATATTGGGAGTGTCCTACGACATACTTTTTATCACCAGTAATGCTAAAACTCTATTAAAACGGGGTCGTTTCACTCACCTGAATTTCGTATGAGTATCACTTCTCTAAGTCGTTACAGACAAGAGTACACAGATGAATTTCAGTATTCCGCTACAGAGATTTTCATGAAAGATTAGAGAAAACAAGTTAGGATTGTTTTCATACAGATACTGTTCATATATACGGTCACTATTCATATATACGGTCACTATTATGTACGGTTACTATTCATACGGTTACTATTCATACGTACGGGTACTATTCATATCAGAAATAGAGAATACAATCTGTAAAAGAGTACACCAGGTAAGTTCCCAGGAAAGAGTGGAGGGTCATACTGGACACACTTAAAAACCAGGTCTTTCCTTAGCCAGAACTTTCCTAGACATGTATTCTTCACAGTTTACATTCTATTTCGGTAATCAGAGAATCAAAATAACATATAAATAGCTAAGGACAGTTTTTCTGATGTGGAAGATCGGCCAAAGCCGCAACCACAGAGCATACTTAAGAAAATAACTTCTAGAATTTGAAAGACATAGAAAGGCATAGTATCCTTACCTAAACAAAAAGGAAAGGCCCAAAATCTCAGAGGCTTAGCGTCGAAGCAAGAGAAACTTAAGGAGAGAAGAAGAGAAGTTGAAGGTGTGAGTTTAGAAGTGAAATGTAAGGGCCTATTTATAGCAAAAGTCAAGGGTACTATTTGATACTATGCATTAATAAAATATTCAATTTACTATTCATGAACCACAAAATAGAAAACTTAAAGAGAAAACTATCCTTTCTCTTAAACCTTTAAGTTTCTTTTCAAATCAGTCCTTTCATTTTAGTCCCTGAGGGTATTTCACCCATAAAACATCATTTTCTCCTACGAACTTCTTTCTAGTTTTCTCTTATGACCAAACCACATCTAGTACTTGACATTTCGATTGTATAAATGAACAGTATCGTATACGTAAATAGTATTATACGGGTGAATAGTACCGTATACTGAAATAGTAACAGTAGTTTGTAAACAAATATTTATATTTTATTTTTCATGGGTATTACACTGCCCCCGCCCCGCCCCGCCCCATTGCCATCCCTAACAAGCATGACAGTTTCCAAGGGAGAGAGCTCTTCCGTGGGAAGGAGAAAAGATGCCATCTCATCTATTAGGAACTGTTTAAAAAACCAATTTGTGTACAACACAAAATGTTTCAGAATGAGTAACAGGAAGGAGAGAGGGGAGGAGGAGAAATAAAATTTTTTGTTTGATTTATTTTGAGGGAAGAGGGTAGGGGAAAAAATAAAATAAAATAACTATCAAGCCCTTTGATTATATAGCCATAATATAATAAATTTGTAATTCTAATAGCAAAATGAGATGACATAAACAGATTTAACATGTCCATCAAATACAAAGTACATAAAAAAAATTTAGAACATACACTTAAAAGAATATTTAGAAATAAATTTATAAAGTG
The DNA here is from genome assembly GCA_037074585.1 of Biancaea sappan. NCBI lineage: Eukaryota > Viridiplantae > Streptophyta > Magnoliopsida > Fabales > Fabaceae > Biancaea > Biancaea sappan. Next base: position 44,873,818 of record CM073496.1, on the reverse strand, counting down.
CATGCTAATTGAAACTTTGATAAATAACTAAAAAATCCAGAATATATTAAAATAATTTTAAAAATAAATAGCTAGCAGAATTTATAAAATGTATACTAATTGAAATATTTAAAAATTCTAAAACATCCACATCAGTTTACATGTTACAATAATAATAATAATAATAATAATAATAATAATAATAATTTCAGATTCCTTTAAAAATAAAAGAAATTGATCTATCTAGATTTGTTTAGTTTTTTGTTATGTTTTTATTTTTATTTTAAATATATGTTTCAATTTTTACGGAAAAACTTGAATACTAGAGAATGTGAGTTAAAAGAAAGAATAAAGAAACTTGAATAAAGGAGGACGAGAGTTAAAATGCACACGAAGAAGAAAAAAAAAATTGTTTAAAACACTTATATTTTTTTATATTGTTACAATTTTTTTTCTCTTTAAATTCTCTCACTTTTGAAAAAAAAGAAAATGAGGAAAAAAAAGAGATTTTTCACCTTCATTTTTCATTTCCCCTCTTTCAACTAATTGAAACAAACAAAATTAATCTAAAAAAATCTCTCCTCCCCCTTCCTTCTAACCAAACAATACCTTGCACTTTTGAGGTGCCCAATCCTCAAAATGCATCCTAGAACGAGGGTGGGTCTTCTAACGTGAGAAATAAAAAAAATTCATTAAACCCTTTACATTAGTCAAGAGTTAAAAAAAAAAAAAAGAGATTGCCCAGAGGCAGCAAACTCTTGCTGCGGAGTTGGGTAGACGACATTTTCAAAACGAGAAAAAATTTGCGGTTGAGCACCGCCGAAAGATACGTTCTTTTTCTTGGGCAAACATAACATCAATTAGCCAATACCTTATTCAGCGCCGAGTGTGGAAATCAAAACGTGGAAAGTGATGATATTAGTCGTGCTATATAGTTAACAATGCTCCAGATCATGTACATCAGTCAAGTTTCAAACAAAAGTGACTTTCAGACACATTGCCAAACCCTTAGAGGCAATTAAGATATGATTCACTTGTCGATTCATATCCAGGAGTAACAGATATAATCAACAACAGAGCTTCAACCAAAAGGAGCATTTGTTAAAAAAGGATGACCAAAAATCCATGCCAATAAGCATGACGGCTAGTTAACACATTCAGATGATTCACAAATTATTTTCAATTTATGGCAAATAAACAGTGCAGTTACCAAGAGTGTGTTCACAAATTCTGCACTACAAAAATGACAGTGAAGATGAGCTTCTTTAAAATTTACTCAATTTCATGCAACACATCTGCTACGTATTAAAATGATAACCACATGGTATGTATTTTCTAGATAAAAGTCAGATCTCAGGGCTGCCAATCCCTTTGGCAAATGTGCGGACTCAGCTAAATCACAGAGCATGCATCTTAACTCAATACTTTTGACACCACACCTGCACCAACTGTTCTGCCTCCTTCTCTCAAGGCAAATCTTTGTCCTACAAAATTAATAGCAAGCACTATATTAAAGCTTCCCCCGACTCCAGCATAAAGGGTACAACATTTTGCAGTAGACAGAAATATCTAGCAGCAAAAGAAATCCAGTAGCAAGGATAACATCGCAGTATGTGAGTAATTAAGGTAGAAAAGTAAAAAAGATACTTCAATAAAATTAGTGAAAATCAAGTCATACTGACCTGGCTCAAGTGGAACCGGTGAAATCAACTCAAACGTTGCAGTAACATTATCTCCTGGCAAAACCATCTTAACATTTTCCGGCAATTCTACTTTTCCAGTGATATCAGCAGTCCTCATGTAAAACTGAGGTTTATAGTTTGATGCGAAGTGAGTGTGTCGCCCACCTTCATCCTTTGTGAGTACATATATTTCTGCCACAAACCTCTTGTATGTCTTTAGAGAACCAGGCTTGGCAATGACCTTTCCAATAAGAGTACCACATCAAAAAAGTTGATAAAATGTAATTCATCTAGGAAGACTTTAGTAGTTTGAATTGAAACTATACAAACTTTAGTGAGAACGATCCAAATAAGCATACAGATTACAGACACAGTTGTCCTTGCTCCTAAATGCTGCTACAAGGTCCAACAAAATGAAAAAGCTTGAAAGGTGTCACTGACCTGACCACGTTGAATGTCTTCTCTTTTTAGACCACGAAGAAGAAGACCAACATTGTCACCAGCCTAAGAAAATGTGGAAACTCATATTAATTTAACATATGCAGCGCCAATAGCCCTAGGATAAGGATACCAGTTACTCACTTGTCCCTGGTCCAATATCTTCTTGAACATCTCAACACCAGTTACCGTTGTTTTCAGAGGACCACCCTACCAAAAAATCATAGTATTAGGATCCACAATTAAGGTCTAAGGAGTTCTCAAAGCCTCTGATACAGGAAAGTCAACCAATGCCCATCAAAGATCAAAAGTTTAATACCAACGTCCAGTAGAAGAAAAAGGCATCAAGACTTGGTACTTTAAATTAAAAGAAAAAAGCATGAGAATCAGAGGGCAGCATAAAATCCAGGAAATGACTAAAAATACATACCTGCGATAGACCCAGAACCTCTACTTCCTCACCAACTTTTATGGTCCCTTGTTCAACACGGCCAGTGGCCACTGTACCTCGTCCCTTCAACATAAATAAAAACGTAAAACAAATTAAGTGTCATTCTAGAAAGACATTGCAATTATTTGCAGTGTGTTTTTTTCAAGTATACAAGAGGAAACCAGTGCAGACTTCGTGAGCACATAAAAGCATCGACAAACACGCATTTTGATATCCTCTAATTCCAAAAGAAATAAATAAATGTAGTAAGCTTTAAGAGCATCTATCAAATAAGAGTACTATAATTGATAGAAATTAAATAAATTTCACACTTCATTTCTTGGAAAAACATGTTTACAGATATTACAAGACAAGCAAATTGCTGGAACATCATAAGAGAACTCATCATCACATTGATAAATTACCACTCATAGGAAATCCAACAAGAGAGAGGTCCAAGTCCTTTTTACCTGAATAGAGAATACATCTTCAATAGGCATTAGGAAAGGCTTGTCAAGCTGGCGGACAGGGTCAGGAATATATTCATCAACAGCATCCATTAATTTTAGAATGGCCTTTCTACCAATCTCATCATTTGTACCCTGCAAAGCAGACAATGCTGAACCTCTGATGATAGGGATTTCATCCCCAGGGAACTTGTAGAAGTTTAGTAGCTCTGCCAATTACATAAGTTAGCATGAAAGAGTCTTTGCAGACAAGAGAATCAAAATCTATTCAATTGTATTCTTTCTATAAGTAAGAAGGAGGAGAAGTTTCAGAGAAACACCCTACCACGAACTTCCATTTCTACCAGCTCTAACAACTCTGGATCATCAACAGCATCAACTTTATTTAAAAAGCACACAAGAGATGGCACACCAACCTGCAGGATGCATTTAATGATTATGTGTACATTAATCTACAAATAAGGAAGGCAACTCTAGATTTAAAAGAATGCTTGGATAGTGTAAATCACATTTGAAATAGAATACCTACTTGGCGTGCAAGAAGTATGTGTTCCTTTGTTTGAGGCATTGGTCCATCAGGGGCAGATACAACCAGAATCCCCCCATCCATCTGGGCAGCTCCTGTAATCATATTCTGCAAAACAACCGATTTATAATTTGGTGCATAGTTACATAAGAGCATACTTGCAGAAACATAGATGTATACCAGCAGTCTAAGAGATGCAAGTATGCAATTAAAAAGAAAGGGTTTCTGTAAGATCTTCTCTGGCAACAAGTACCATAAGAAATGAATCTTTTTTTTCCTTCCAGTCATTAAATTTTAGTGCAATTCAACTAGTAGAAGATCTAGCTACACAAGCAGAATTAAAGAAATAATACAAATAACAATAATAATATAGAAAATAATAACTATCTGATTTAATGAATTGCTAACTTCCTTCAGCCCCCTCCGCATACTAGCAAAACAATCCTAGATATTGAAGGTTCAGTATTTGTCACAGCTTCTCCACATGATTGCCTTTACTTCAATTATAATTAAGCAATTCTTAGAGAGATTGAACTAAAGTTAATGCTTACTTTAACATAGTCTGCGTGTCCAGGGCAGTCTACATGTGCATAGTGTCGTTTAGCTGTTTCATATTCAACATGGGCCTGAAAATTGAACCATTATTATCTAAAATAGTGAGATTGAATATATAGTTATCTGTTGCATGGCCAAAAAGGCCCGCCTGAATGATTAAGTAATGTATGGCCCAACCGTTGCAATTGTGATTCCTCTTTTCTTCTCTTCAGGAGCCTTATCAATTTCATCAAAGGCTACAGCTTTAGCTTTTCCTTCTTCCGCCAGCACCTGATAAAAGGTCAGATAAATAAATCCTGATGCTACAATAATGAAGGCTTTCCTGGTTCATACACCCATATTTAAGTTCACATAACAGTCAATATGGGGAGAAAATAATTTAATCCCAGTTATACTGACATGGACTTAAGCATTAAAATCTAGAGAAACATCAAGAAATTCAAACCTTGGTAATTGCTGCAGTGAGCGTAGTCTTCCCATGATCAACGTGCCCAATAGTTCCCACATTAACATGGGGTTTTCTGTCAGCCAGTGAAGACAACTAATGTAAAGAATGGAGATAGGGAAAGAGGAAGGAAAAGAATATTATAATACGGAAACTGGAGCCTTCCTCCCAATGGAAACATACTGTGGAAAGCATTTTGGCCTCGCGTTTAAACTAAAATCATTGGACTGGGTAACTAACTCCCGGAGAAGCAGCATTTGATTATAGACAAATCTACTGTGCAGGATGTCATAACTGGACAATTTGATCTAGTGGCGGACAATCTAATATAGAGATAGCCAATTTTTTCTTCTCCGTGGAACAGCATTTCTTCTTTTGGTGACTAAAAAATGTGATTAATAAATCAAGAGTTTGACACGCACATATACAGACACCCGACTGTATGGATCAAAGGAGAGGAGCTCAGAAAGTAATGGACAGATTTAAACAGAACTTACGTTCTTGTGAAAGTGGCCATGGATCTCCACCATGGATTGGAAGAAGAGGTTGTCTCATTTCCATGAACCAACTCAGTAAGCTGGGAATGGGCGGTGACTGAGCCTCGAGAGCACCAGTAGATTTGAGATGAAAATGGGAAGAGACGCTTGGAAGCCGAATTTCTGAGAGCAACCGAAGCCATTGGAGATTGACGAACTTGAAACGCAAAATAAGAAAATGAAGCAGCCCTACGACTGGAAGATGCAGACCCTCGAGCGCTGAGAGACGAAGACTGCTCCTATGGTATGGGGTTTTAGAGGAATGGGGATGGAGGAGTCGAGGGTTTTACAATGCAATGTCCCTCTGGTTGTACCCGACCCATATGATTCCGGGGTCATCTGGCCCAACTATTGCAACCCGAACTTCATTTCACCTAAGATAATATAATATATGTTTCAGAACTGAAAATAAAATAAAAATATTATTAATTTCCGTAATAATTGCTATGGATAATATTATTTTAAATTTTAATTTCGTTTGTCGCTTTATTTTAAATTATGTCAATCTAAATTTTTAGATGATAATTTTTGGATAAGTGAATGGAATTTACTATTTGGCTATGGCTCGAAAGTTACGGCATATATTATCGTTTATAAATTTATCATAGAAAACAATTTTTTAAAAAGATAAAAAAAACACAAATTAGATAGAGTAGATTGATTATTGAAGAAATTTGCTAGAGTCTAGATAACATATTATAACGTCTATTAAGTTCGGTTACATTCACTTCATGCATATCAGGATCATTTATTAATCTATTTCTCCTCAAGTTATAGTAGTCTTTGGCTCTTTGCCCCGAAATTGTGTTAGTATCTGTTATGTGTTGTATTTCAAGTCTTGTCAAATTTACAAATTGTGGAAAATCTTTAAATTTTGGAAACTCAAGCGAAATAAAAATATTTCCCAATCTATCGAATTCAGAATAGAGGTGCAAAAAAGGGCGAGAAAAAAAGTAGTGGGCTTTAGAGTTGCACGTTCATCACCCGAAGGAGACGAAAAGGTATGAGCAGTATTCCTGATTTCCTGTTATTGGGTCTCGTACAGCAGGATAACCCCTTGTACGCAGGGTAAGCGTAAGGGGCCAGCGTGGTAACACCAAGAACCGTACCTACGTTGCGCTTTTTTGTTCCTTTGCCCTCCATTTACTCCTTGCATCAAATTCTCTCGCTTTCCTCACTATTTTCTCGATAAAGTTTCGGTTTTTCCTGTATTTTTTATTGTTTACTTTCTTGAGGAAAGAAAGAAACTTGGGCAAACACGATTAGCAATATAATTTTCTCTGTTTCCCCTTTTACTGTAAATCCATTTGTTTTGGCCTTCTTCCCTTGTATTGGGAATTTCGGATGGGTTTCGACGTTTTGGGTTTATCACAAAGGACTGTGCTTGCTTTGTTTGTGTGAACCACTGAGACGTTTTGGCACTTGTTGATCGGGATTCGGGAGTAGGGTTGTTTGTCATTAGAGTTCGATGAAAATGATTCCTTGGGGTGGAGTCAGTTGCTGTCTGAGTGCAGCTGCTCTTTATCTTCTCGGGAGAAGCAGTGGCAGGTAAGTGATTTATTGTCCTTATTCACTAAGCAAAGTTAGGCTATGAATTATGACTAATATGTATAATCTATTGTTGCGTTAGATTAAGGTATTAAGTGGCATTCTATAACCTGAGAAGTTTAATTTTGTGGTACAGGGATGCCGAAATTCTTAAATCCGTTACCCGGGTCAGTCAGTTAAAGGAACTAGGTATGTGTATTTTTCAGAAACTGAGAGTGATATTCTTGGGACGTTTTGCTCATTTTACGCTTCCAGGAAAGAGTGGGACTTTACTGATCGAAGTTTAAATCGCACTGGTCTGAGTATCGGTCCTTAGGATGCATGATATTGGTCCGCCATTGTAATGCTTGTAGTTGTAGGTGTACTCTATTTATTGGCTGGTTTCGTGACTATTAGTGTACAACTGTCTCATAGGAATGGATTGCATTGTCTCAACGAGTGTTGTTTTGCTATACAATAATCACACTATCACTCTTAATTTGTTGTAAATTGTCATTTAGATTTTCCCAAGTTCGATTTGATTTTGAATACTAGCTTCTAGTATTTAAGTCATGGCTTCTGGCGGAAAAATGCTGCTTATCCTTAAGAATACCTTATTTAAATTGCTTGCTGTGTACAGATCATCATGACATATTCTCCATTTTACAAATATATAAGGTGTAAGATCAATTTTTGCCATCATTTTGACATAACTAGGTCCTAATAATCTTTGTGCCCTTGAGACATGATTCATAAGATAGTGGCCTCCTCTATATATATCAGTACTGTTACTAACAAAAATCTGATGTGCTGCTTCTTGGTGCCAAAGGTTGAGGCTTTTAGATGAACTATCTATTGTATTATATACAATAATGACGCAATCAGTCAATTGTGGTTTTTAATCATATTTTGCAATTCTTCACTTTTCAGCGCAACTGTTAGATGCTGAAATATTACCTCTAGTTGTCGCAATTTCTGGAAGAGTTGGCTCTGAAACTCCAGTTAACTGCGAATTCAGTGGTTTAAGGGGTGTAATAGTTGAAGAAACGGTACAATGCGCATGACATTCTGCAGAGCATGAATAGTCTTTTTCTATGAGAATATTGCTTATTGTGTTTCAGTCATCTTTTATTGACATATAACATGGTTTGTGTTTTTCTCTCTAGGCAGAGCAACATTTTCTTAAACACAATGATGCTGGTTCATGGATACAAGATTCTGCTTTGATCCTATCCATGAGCAAAGAGGTTCCTTGGTATCTGGTATGTTGTTGTCTCTCTTCCTCTGGTGGATTTCTTTCCTTGTTATTTTTAACCTAGTGGTTAAGCTTATGGAGTGATCATCCCCTGCTGCCCGGGTGGCCCAAATTTAACCCTCAGAAAAGAAAAACAGAAAAAAGTTTGACAGAATGCATATTATATGAGTGGAAACCAAATTCACTCAATGTAAATGGTTGAGTAATAAACATATTGGATCCTCCACTTCTGTGTGTTAGGATGATGGAACTGCTCATGTTCACGTTGTTGGAGCTCGGGGGGCTACAGGCTTTGTATTACCAGTTGGAAGTGAAGCATTTGAAGAGTCAGGTCGATCACTTGTTCGGGGAACACTAGATTATCTCCAAGGTCTCAAGGTGGGATGTTGGTGTTTCCTTACCCGCTCCCCCCTTAATTTAGAATAGAGAAGGGAGACTTCCCAGGCTTTTATAAATTGACATAGTTTAAATCTTTTTTTTTCAGATGCTTGGAGTCAAGAGAATTGAACGGGTACTTCCAATTGGCACGTCCTTGACAGTTGTTGGCGAGGTATGTGGTAGTGTTGAAGCTCTAGTTGAATGCATTACAAATAATATTGAAATAATAATCTATGCTTACGAAAATGTAGGGGATTGCTGTCTCTAATTCTATACGAGATCTTTCTATGTTCAAATTATAATAGTTCTGGTGGTGTTTTGTCTTTTAAACTTATTAATTAATAATTTTTCTTGCAATTACTTATGATTATGAACTGTATGATCAGGCTGCCAAAGATGACATTGGAACGATTAGAATTCAGCGGCCCCACAAAGGTCCATTTTATGTCTCTCCCAAAACTATTGATCAGCTCATAGCAAATCTTGGGAAATGGGCAAGGTAACTTTATAGTTACATACACTCTTATTGTGTTCAACTTTCTAGATTGACTGAAATGTTCTTATTAGGTGGTATAAGTATGCATCTGTCGGCTTGACAGTTTTTGGTGCTTATCTAATAACTAAGCATGCTATTCAGTACATCTTGGAAAAACACCGCCGCCGTGAAATGCAGAAAAGGTACACATCGCAGCTGATCTTTCTCATTAGTATTTAAAATGCTGAATAGCACTTTTTTAGACCAAGAAAACTGATTACCATTGAAAGCAATTGAATTAAGGAAAAAAAAAAAGAATTATACAATGATGGAGTCCCATGTCAGGGAGCCTTCATTAATTCTTGTGGTACTTAAGTGGTGTGGTTACTCCCCTTTACAAGCTGGTTTTAAAGGTGGGTCCCCCACACTTACTTGGTCTCCATCAACATCCTTGACATTTACGACAATAGTTGACCTCTTAAAGTTAAGTGGAAATATTTTCAAGACAATTCCTAGTTTTACAACATCAGTTCCATGCATCTCTCTGCTCATACTTAATCAATCTGTGCAAAGCACTAAGTTTCTATTTATGCAGGGTTCTTGCTGCAGCTGCTAAGAGGTCAGGACAAGATAATGAAGGTACATTGCCAAGAATCTATGTTTCTTAATTTTACAATGGCTGTTTTGATAGGTCCTCAAAATTTTTGACTTCTTCTCAGGTGAAAAGGCTGACAGCATTTCAGATGGTGCAAAAAAAGATCGTGCAATGCCAGATTTGTGTGTGATATGCCTTGAGCATGAGTATAATGCTGTCTTTGTTCCGTAAGCTACTAATCTTGTCCTTTTTCTTCTTGACACAAAATGCTCTAAACTGTGGAGTATGTTGGCCTTTCATGTTTCTCAGCATATTTTGACATGCTATTAAAGGACTCATTTAGAAGCATGCTTTTGTATATGCAAACGTCTTCATCATGTCAGGATAATCTCTAATCAAGTAAAGTGTTTCCTTTGTCTTGTCAAGTCATTATTGATGTAGGATGATGAAGATATGTTATGGTGACCGTGACAAATATAGCCCATTGTCTTAGCAAATCCAATCAGGCCATCACGCATGGTCAAGGGCATATGTGATAGCATAATATGGTGCCTTAAGCATATTCACTCTCTACCCAGTCCCATGAAAATCATGAAATAAATGTAAAAAATTACAGCTTTTTGGTGATTTCATTAATCAAGTCAAATGTACTGGGCATTGTTATTATTTTCTTATGTCATTTTCTTCAATAAGTTGAATGGACCAGTTCTGTCAGAGTTGCTAGTATTTCAGGTAATTATTAACTGTGATGAGAAACAGGATACTTGTCCTTCCAAAGTGATGCAAAACAACATCATACAGCTACATAGCTATTTATACGTTGGCCAAAGCCATGTTTAAATATTAATTCACCTTAGTTTTATGACGGGAAGAAGGTCTGAGTTTGCAGCATATGTTTCCATTCAATTAACTGTCTTTCATATTTGTAATATATACCTTCTCATTTATTTGGTACAAAGGGAATCAAACCTCAGGCCTTCACCCAAACCTCCACTTGCCAAGCTTTTTATTATATAATTTTAGCCCCAAGACCGTAAACTTTTATGGGCTTTCTATATACATCCCTGCAATAAGCTTCCAAACTGTGCTGTTCAAAGCCTCAAATGTAGAGTGATCTATTTGGTTTCACATTACAGTCAAAGCCCCTAATGTCTATGTTATAATTTCAGGTGTGGTCATATGTGCTGCTGTACAACTTGTTCTTCACACTTATCGAACTGTCCTCTATGCCGGCGGCGGATAGATCAACTTGTGAAGACTTTTCGCCATTGAGCATAATGGAGCTGAAACTAGATGAACCCATGTGAAATGCTGATTAATGCCTTAACAATTGCGTCAATGGTGATGGTAAAATTTCTGTACTTCCTCACCAGCCACTTTCTGAGGCCTTGTCTGAGAAAATTTGAAATATACTAGCTTTCAGAGAATTACCAAGAAAAAAGTGCTTGGTGACTAACGGTTGATGCTGTTGGCATCTCAAATTGTAAATATATTTGCAAATTGCGATGGCACCAGTTGTTTGGTACTGTAACTTATCGTTATGTGCTGTTCTTTCAATTTCAGCCTTTCAGGAATGTCATTGTTATCCATTCCTTCTCACCCATATGGATTTGATGTTGAGATAGCATGTACATTGTCGCGTTTAACTATATTTCATCTTATTTTCTGTTTTCAGAAATAAGAATTTGAACCTAAAACTACACAGTAACTATGAGTCTAGACTCTGGCTTACATGGGTGCATTCCTAGGTAATAGTGTTATTATTATTGACTGTTAAATGCAGAAGGCGTATGCCTGAACTTGATCTCCAGGTTTAAAGTAGTAGGGGTTGTCCATTTAGGCGACCTAAACTCGAATCAACTTCGTCATGCCACACTGGAAAGAGTGTGCCGAGAAACCTCTCTTAGCTGGAGAGTCCCAAGAAGCGGATTCAAGTTGCTAGAATTTGACCAATTTGTGTACGATATGCAGATGGATTGAATGGTATATCCTTTTCTTTCATGACAAGGCAAGGAGCCTCATGAGGACTTGAGGAGAGATGTTAATGTGGAAAAAATATGAACGGCAAAACAGGGAATCTTTGAAGAGTAACCAAGGGGTGAAAAAAGAAGTAGAAAGCTTAATTTGGATGTTAATGGGAATGTTTGGTTTTCCAGAAATTACAAGTCCATGGGACTTGCATTTCTTTTCTTGAGAGGGTTCATGACGAATTTCTGCATTTAAACTACATAGGCCCTACCTGACAAATCATAGGATCATCATATACATTCTGATAATGGCTACAGCATATTCCATGTTGTGCCAACATAATATATCTTCTTTTTTGTGCGATATCAGGTTACAAGAATAAACCACTAGCGTGAGAGTGTAAACTTCCGAAATCCAGTTCATATTCCACATATTTGTTTTTTTTATTATTATTTTTTCTTTTTTGGAGTTCGGTAGGCATTTGGCATGGTTGCATATGTGAGTGACTTTAGTAAATAATAAAATCATATAGGATTCCGATCATTTAATTCGTTAAAATATGTAAATGCAGCCTAAACGTGAACTTAAGTGTGAATCATGTAGATGCTGTATGAGACATGTTATATTAAGAATGGAGTTTATTATAGGCCGGGATTGCTTTAAAACCGATTATGTTGCGGATTAAACTTTTTACTCGAATCCATATTTTATATGTTAATTTTTAAAATTTATAAAAAAAAATTATTTTTATGTAAAATAAAGGATCTCAATGATATCGTCATGTAACGATTTGTAAAAAAAAAAATGCTATAAATAACCCATTCATTCTATTTTTAGGGTTTCGAACCTTTTTATTCAAGCTTATTTTTTTTTTTATTCTTTTAGACCAAGCTTACCAAGCTGTACCGGTCTTTTGAGCGATGATTAGGTCTTAATGTTCTAGAGTTGTTCGACAGTGTTGTGTGTATGATTAGGTCTTAATGTTCTAAAGTATAGAATAAAAGGCCATAGTGATATACGGGAGCGGGGATTCTTTACCTTTGCGTGTATTTGGTTGAATTTTTATTTTTATATTTTAATTTTGAAGATAAGTTTTATAAAATTATTTTTGAAATTAATTTTAAAAATATTTTTTTATAGTTTGTTTTGAAAATAATTTTAAAATTTGAAAAAAAATATTTTTAGAAGATTTGTTTTGAAAATAATATTTAAAAATTATTTGACAAATTTTTATACACGTCATTTTGTGATAAATTCAAAGCAAAAAAATAATCAATAAAAATATTTTAAAAAATAGAAACAAATACAAGTCAAATATATTTATTAGTCTAGCTTGAATTATATTTTAATGAAGTAGTTAAATTCAGAATCCAATTTGATTACTTAAATCATTAAAATGCTCTTATATAATTAAAACCATTACACGTTTAAATAAAATAAAATGAATCTACAAAATTAATTAAAAAGTCCTATGAAAAAAGATAAATATTAAAAAGTAATAATTTAGCAAAATCTAAATGAAAGAGACATAATTATTTATGAATCTAAAAAAAGGTGCAAGAATTGAAATGAAAAAAATTAGTCAAAAACTCTTTTTTTAATTCTAGCAGCTGCTATGAATCGCCGCTAAATTTTCTTTTTGTGCCGAATTATATTGACATAAATATCATTTATGAACCCACATAGTTACATTTAAACCATCACATTTTTTTTTCTATTTTCAAAAATATATATTTCTAAAAACGTTTTTTTTAGACACAAAAAGTTCAAAAACTAATTTTTAATTATACCAAATAAATTTCATTATTCTATTTTTTTTTATTTTAATAAAAACCAAAGAGGCTCTTTGTTTCTGAGCACAGGGTAAGAGTAAATTGACTAAATTGAATTCAATTATTGTGGCCGATTTCCACCAGAAAGATATTATTCTTACCTTAACCTTGCTACGAGCAGTGGAATCACGCTTCCTACGTGGGATTCACACATTTGCAATAGCAGTTTCTTAATTTCTTCGGATCTACGAGACTTCACTTGCATGAATCCGATACCCCTTTGAAAACTTCCCCATCCCAAATATGTTCTATTTTCCCTTTGTGAAAAGGATCACTCTTGTGCTTATATACAAACATCTTCACACGCAGACATGACAAAAAGCCCATAATATTTATTAGCCGCCCTACTTGTCTGTTTGGGGTTATAAGCCTAGAAAATAGAGGGACAAGCGAAGAGGGAATTGATACCTCCCTATCACATCCATGGAAAAATATGGGAAAAAGCTACCTACTTTGTCTCTGTTTGGAACCCCACAAATATCACAATTCAAAACCAGATGATTTGTTTATTAGTTACCCCACCTTCCCATAAACACTATAAAACGAGCTTCTTCTTCCCAGTTTTACCCAACCCATAATCTCCTTCCTCTTCTTCCCTTACGCCCTTGTCGAGCCTCACATCATATCATTACCTGCATTTTCTAACTACATGGAAAAGAACAACCATTCAAACTACTCCTCCAGGTGCAGGAGAATTCGTGAAGCACTCTCAAACCAGCCTGCTTTCAGAGCTATTCGTCGCTTCTCACGCCATCACCATGAATCTCCCAGGCCTTCAAGTCCCCCATTGCCTCAACGTGACACTAGGGAAACACATGGATCAATCCCCATCAACTTCAATTACTCAACCCCAGAAAGCCAGAAAGCCACGAAAACATGGCAAGGACATGGCCAAGCAGGAAAGGCTGCTACGAAGGTCGAACACAAAAGGCCACAATATGTTCCCGGGAATGCAGCTCCTGCATATGACAAAGGAAAATCAAAGCAGGTCGCACAGGACTCTGATCAGAAATATGATAAGGATATGAATTACGTATTCAGTGAGTACATTCAGAGGGCCAGAGAGAAACTAAGAACAGTGTCGAATATTGGGAAGGGGCAGAGCAAGCCTGCAATTGAGGACGGTAGTAATAATATTGGTGGTAACAAGAAGAAGGATAATCACAGGGATCAAATCTCTGATTTTATTCAGAGCACTAAGAAGAAGATCAGAATCACTTCAAACCTTAGGAATACTGGTTCCTTGAAGAGGGGGTGAGAGACATTATTTGAATGTGTGGTTAAGATCGTATTGTTGTTGGTGTTGGTGATGTGTATTCTGCTTCTGTCAGTGGAGGGGATGAAAATAATGCCTTGTGTTCCAGGGTGAGCAAGCTGATTAATCCTCTATTTATTATTTATCATTTCTAATTTCTGTTTGATTAAAGTTATGGAGTTTGATACTCTTTGATTGGGAGGAATAAATTGGATTTCATTATTGTAAAAAGAAGGATAATTGGCATTTGTTACTAAATATTTGTTCAGTTGTTACTTTGTGTATTATTTGGTTTGATTTCTTTCTTCTTCCTTTCTATCTTTTCTCAGAATTTATATGATGTAATTTCCAATTTTTTGGAGATTACATTGGATAATTTGATAAGTAAGTTGTGTTCCCCCTTTCACAACAAATATTTATCATCCGTATTGAAAGCAAACTTAGTATAGAAATATTCATATTACTTTTCAAATATTAAAGAGAATTTAGTATTATTTTCATTCATATTTTAATAAATAAATAATTTTGACATAAATTTAACTCAACTGTGATTTAAAGTTAAATTATATGACTTTTATAAAAAAGAAACTATAATAGATTACATGTAAAAATATAAATAAAAATAGTTCTGAATACACACAAACACACACACACACACAATTGCTTCTATTTATGTTTCCACAAATAAGAGATTCTAATTCCAAATTTCCAATCCTACAGTAGCAATTTTTCAGTACCATTATCATTAAATTTAATAATTAGTATTACTATTTCATGTCATTGATGACATGATTAATACTGATAGTGATTGTTAACGGAAATAAAGACTCATTTTGATTAGAAAGAGTATATGATATATCATACTAAATTTGGAAAGAACATAGTAGTTAACGGATTTTTTGATATTATACCACGCCACCTTTGATTCTGTCCATCCTAGTTGAATTGGATTTGAATTTTTTTTTTGAAAATTTTGGAAGAAAATAGAGAGTATATTTTTTAATTGCATCGATTCGTTTTGAATTGGACACTCATAATTGAAAGAAGAAAAATCACATGTAATTTGATCATAATTTATTTATTTATTTTAATTATAATTATCTAATCTAAAACAAATAATTGTAATTAAGGAAATATACTCTTAATTTTCACAAAAAATAAAAGAATTCAAATCCCTTAAGCAGCAAAACAGCACTGCAACTACAGCAAACATGAGTACTATGATTCTGTATTACCAACATAAACCAGTGTTTTGTGACTTGGCCTGTTTCAACCTGGCAAAAACCCAATGTATATGTGTTTGTGTATATATTTTGAGTTAATTAGTTTTACACATAGTAGTGTATGGTAAAAGAAATTAAATTAAATAATTTAAATTGTGAAATTTTATACAAATTTTTATTTTACTTATTTTGATATGTATTTAAAAACATATATAGATATATATAGTATTTTAATTAATTATTTATTTAATCGGTCCAACAATTAAATTACTAATTCGATAGTTAGATTAATAACTGGGTAACCTAGAAACGAGCTTAGATCAATGTCTAAGGCTTGTTCCAAAACATTTACATGAACAAAACTCTAAAACTGGCCAGAGGTGTCACAAGAACATTTGATTAAAAAAATGACCAACAACCTTGAGGATCAAAATTCCACTTCAGAAAGCTCTAAAAGTGCATCCTCGTGTTGTTTTCCACATTTTTTTTTGTCTTTTCTATTATTCTAATGGAGCTAGTTTATTAGTATATCGAGAATGAGGAATAATGCTTTTTGAAATACAATATTATGCTAATTAAGTTATTCCAAAGACATTACTATAACTTGAACAAAGAAAATGGCCATTGTTTAAACTAATATGCTCTACTCAATTTGATGGGTTGTTGACAAAAAAACGTGTTTGTGCTTTCTTTTCCTAAGCCCTAATTGCCTCCTTTAGCATTTTATGGGGTGCTAATCTCAATGGCACCTGTGCCAAACTCCACAATTCTGTATTTTTTAACAGTGATTATGTCAGATTGAGATGGACAACAAAAACACTATAAGCGCGTTTGCTATATATGAAAGATTTTTAAAGGAAAGGAAAAAAGAAATAGAAAGATAAAGAAAAAAGAAAAAAATTATTTGGTATAACATAGAAAATAATTAAAAAAAATGAATTGAGAAAGGAAAGATTATAGATAATTTTACTAAATTATCCCTAAAGAAAAGCAATACTTGATGAGCTTTGAGATATGTGGGAAGCAAAAAACATTCATTAATTGCATAACCAGCCTTATTGTGACATGCTACCAAAGTCCAAAAGCTTGCATCCCTTCGTCTTCTTATCTTCATCTTTACTTTCTTTGTCTCCCCTGTAACCATTGCCCCACCGTCACCCTCTCTCATCCTTCACCATCATTGCCACAACCTCTGCACATTGAAGCAGCAAAGTGAGAAGGTGTAACCCCTTTTTGTCTCTCTTTTGTTGCCATTGTTTTCCCTCTTCTTTTCCTTTCATAGTCTCTTTGTCCCTCTCGGTCTCTACTTCTCTCTCGATCTCCTCTCTCTCTCGACTCGTCTCCATTTGCTTCTTCATTCTCAGTCTCGTCTTACTTTGCTTCTTTGTTCTTATCTCGTCTCCCTTTGGGTCTCTCTCTCCTCCCTCTCTCCCTTGCTCCCTCTAAACACTTGTTGATTAGTTGGAAATACCAAGAAGAGTTGAGAGCAAACCAGTTAGCACAAGCTGAAAATTCCTTTGACTCGTCTCTACTTTTCTTTCTTTTTTTTTGTCCATTGAGCAATGACAAATTAAAATGGAAAATTGAAAACCGTTTTTCCATTGATGGAATTTCGCCTCAGCTACTAAATGCATGAGACTTTCGCGTACGATGGAATTCCTTCTTTCATTGATGGAAAATCGGTGTACCAAACATGCTCTACATCTCTACTTGTGTCACATTCCTAATTTAGAGAACATGACCTGTATGACGATGGGGCTTACACCACCACCGTAAGCCTAACACAAAGCACACTTCACACATAAGGATAGAGAAAAATATGAATATTTCGTCCAAAAATAACATGACAAGGCATTAATAATCTACACCAGTTCATTAACAACATTAAACTAAATCCTAAGAGTTCTATTTACTATAGACTCAGAGAACCTAAACGTATCTAATTAACAACATCAACTTACAATTGGAACAGATTAAGGACTCAGAGGCCCCGCTACTCTTCATATAGAGTCTCACCAACTAAACAAGAACATGCAAGGAAATACAACCAACAAGGGGTGAGTATGATAAACACTTGGTGAAGGAAATAATTTAACCATAAAATTTACCACCATGTACCGCTCATAGGGATGGGACGTAAAGTGAAATCTCATCCACCAATAGTAGACCAAAGTCTCATCATACACAACCTATAAAGTCAAGTAAAAAAGTCCTACCATATGCACATAAGCATCGCTAAGTCATGCTTCACGAATGGTTTACTAAGTCCATTCCACCATATGGCTCAATAACACAAATTTAATATGCAACGTCATGCAAATACAAGATCAGAGAATTTCACCATGCTTACTGTATATATATAATATTGCCACTTGGGAATTTAAGGGCCACCGAGGCACCATTTATATTAATAATTATTTAATAATTCCCCTATTTTTTCTTCACATAGGCAGAATCCTTAAGTGAGGCGTTCCCGAGGGATAAGGTTGCTTAGCCATATTGCGACTTATTTCCAGACCGTTCTACTGACAACTCAATAATGCGTCGTCTAACATTTTAGGTTATCGAGAACGATTTAGCCCTATAGACTTCTAATAATATGTTTGGGCTCTTCCCTCAATGCATCATCCCTAGCAATTAGGGTTACCCATATTTACACTGATCATACAGGTCTTCAATTGAAAGCCCTTACCATTCTTGATATATATATATATATATATATATATGAACCCATGTTCAAGAATATGCATCACGATAGAGCAACATGAATTGCCGTTATTATAAAGTAAGTTCACACATTGTGACTTTTACAAGACATTACTAGAAATTTTAACATCAAAATCAACTCATGGAAACATGAGACCTTTTATAAGTCATATACACAATCCACAAGGAATAAATACAATGCACAACAATTCCATTACACAAGCATAATGTCATACTTTCTATTAATAATTCAACAATTAACAACCAACTAACCACAAGCAGGACAATTACGAAGTCTCGCGCCTCTCATAAACACACTTATTTCTATTACACTTATATGGAACTTTGCATCAAGGACATTTCAACCTGAACAAGAGTAGAGTGCTACTATGTCGAGTCTAAGTAAAGTTACTCAGTCCCCATTTGTAATCATACAATATAAGAAATCATGATCCATAAAGCTAGGACTACCACATGAGCAATAATATAATTACAATATTTCACCACCATAATTTCCAATTACATGATTGCTTTTCCCACTTCATACATACCAATAAATTACCATTGTTCATCATTAATTTTAATCAGCATCACAGTGGAAATCAACATAGTCAAGTAAAGAATAGAGATTATCCCTCATATAGCCAATTTCTACAAATTCCCTTGGTATACAACCCTTTTATTATGATTCCAATTCCATAATAAAGTTTGAACTCATCTAACCTATCTTATGCATGAGGGGTTTCATATGAATACATACATATTCATATTTGCCATAGCAATTAAGTTCATGCATATCACCACAAGCATAAAGGAACATCCTTTGAAAGAAAAGACAAAGGATCAAGGTAAAGAAATCTCTCACATGACCAAGATTCTAAGTTTCAGGTAAATAGACATTACTAATCAAAATAGAACATCCCAATGAATGTACTATCCATGCGTATATAATCACATTAAAGTATTTAAAGGGAATAAACCAAGTCCTTACAACACAAATATATGAATTCACATAATCATAAAGGAATTAGGAGATATCCTTCATCACCATATTCATACTTAAGTATAATAGTCCTTCACATAACTAAAGTCCAAGTAACATTTACCTAGATATGAATGTTGTTTTTCTGAAAGGATATCCCCAAGGGTATCCAACCCTATGTATAAATATGAGGTTCCAAAGAATTGCATGATAATTTAATGTGCAAATAAAATTACATAACTAAAAGTTTAAGAAAGATCCCTCACCTGAATTTGAAGTACTTCCGGCCTCCAAAGAATATCTCGGCCAAGTCTCAAACCATGCCCAAGTTTATGAGACATCAAAGAGCATCTTAGAACTCAAAAACCATAAAACCTACACATGTCCAAACCATGGCGTCCTGAGAGCCAGCCTTGACACCTAGGCTCCATGGCCTTTCTAAGGCCAAAAACGTTGCCCATATGGTGGCGCCTGGGCGCCAGTTCCTCTATGCTCTTGGCTAACTTCTGTTCTATGGCGCCATGACCTACAACATCAAAGAGAGGCTCGGTTTTGGGTCAAAAAAACTCAAATCTTAATCATTTTTTTGATTCCTTCAATGGGATTCCATTCCTAATGTTCGAGGGTTAATTTGGCACTAATTTCCTAAGTTAAAACCAAATATACAAGCTTCATTTAAGAAATTCCCAATTTAAACTCTAACTTTCTCCTTATCCTTTCATATTCCTTAAATCTATCCTCAAACAAGGATAATATGTGAATTTATGACTCTATTGTCATCAACAACCATACAAGAGGGATTTAAAATACTACCCAAGTTCCAAAATTCATAAACCAACTCAAATCTCACCTCATTTCCCACAAATTCGAGAATGGGAGAAAAATGGGATAAGAGAGATACTCATCTTGTTTTCCTTTGCTTTTCCAGTGTGATGACTGGCTGGAGCTCAACCTCTTGCTGGAAGGTGGCTGCTGGATGATTGGGTGGAGGCTCGGTGGTGGAGGATGAAGATGGAGGGTGACTTGGTTGAAGGAGAGGAGAAAATCGTGAGAGAGGGAGAAATATGATGGATGAATGGTGTGTGTGTGTAATACCCAAGAAAAATAAAATATAAATATTTGTTTACAAACTACTGTTACTATTTCAGTATACGGTACTATTCACCAGTATAATACTATTTACGTATATGATACTGTTCATTTATACAATCGAAATGTCAAGTACTAGATGTTGTTTGGTCATAAGAGAAAACTAGAAAGAAGTTCGTAGGAGAAACTGACGTTTTATGTGTGAAAATACCCTTAGGGACTAAAGTGAAAGGACTGAATTGAAAAGAAACTTAAAGGTTTAAGGTGAAAGGATATTTTTCCCTTTTAAGTTTCCAATAGTAATAACAGAAAAATTTTCCATAAGGTGCACAGTAACTGCATTATTAGAAATGTCATTTTCATAAATAGTAAATTGAATATTTTATTAGCGCATAGTGTCAAATAGTACCCTTGACTTTTGCTATAAATAGGCCCTTCCATTTCACTTCTAAACTCACACCTTCAACTTCTCTTCTTCTCTCCTTAAGTTTCTCTTACTCCAAAGCTAGGCCTCTGAGATTTTGGGCCTTTCCTTTTCAGCTTAGGTAAGGATACTATGCCCTTTCTATGTCTTTCAAATTTTAGAAGTTAATTTCTTAAGTATGCTCTGTGGTTGCGGCCTTGGCTGATCTTCCACATCAGAAAAACTGTCCTTAGCTGTTTATATGTTATTTTGATTCTCTGATTACCGAAATAGAATGTAAACTGTGAAGAATACATGTCTAGGAAAGTTCTGACTAAGGAAAGACCTGGTTTTTAAGTGTGTCCTGTGTGACCCTCCACTCTTTCCTGGGAACTTACCTGGTGTACTCTTTTACAGATTGTATTCTCTATTTCTGGTATGAATAGTATCCGTACGTATGAATAGTAACCGAATGAATAGTAACCGTATATATGAATAGTATCTGTACATAAAAATAATATTCATACGTATGAATAGTGATCGTATGTACGAATATTATCTGTATGTATAAATAGTATCTGTACGTATGAATAGTATCCGTACGTATAAATAGTGACCGTATATATGAATAGTGACCGTACGTATGAATAGTGACCGTATGAATAGTAACCGTATATATGAACAGTATCTGTACGAAAACAATCCTGACGTATTTTCTCTAATCTTTCATGAAAATCTCCGTAGCAGAACACCGAAATTCACCTGAGAACTCTTGTCTGTAATGACTTAGAGAAGCGATGTTCGTACGGAATCCAGGTGAGTGAAACGACCCCGTTTTAATAGAGTTTTAGCATTACTGGTGATAAAAAGTATGTCGTAGGACACTCCCAAGATTCATAGGGGGAAATTGGATTCAGAATGACGAATCTAAATGAGATAATTAATCCATAAGTATGGATAAAATGAAATAAGTATCTTATGATGATGTGAAGTTTGAATGTTTTCAAAAATGGATTAATTGTTATCTTGATATGTGGTTTATAAATCCATAATATAGTAATATACTATACCTGTTATATGGATGAATATTATATTGAGCTTCTGATTATGATATGAAATGCTATTGATTGTGATTGAGCGGGACAGTACCCCCTCTCACGGCAAGGCGGAAAACCCGGTTGACAGGATGTCTTGACCAATGAGTGTGGAGACAACGATTCCCTCAGTAGGGATATAGCCCGGATTGGTGATAAATCCGTGAGGCGCCCTAGCTAAGAGGATGAGGTTGTGCGTCATGGCGGAAATATACATAATTGGTGAGCCGGCCTGTGTGCGCTCTCCGGGATATATTGCCATTGACGAGTACTAGTAACGTTTGTTGAATTGGATGAATTTTTATCTTGTATGTAAGAGGATGATGTTGTGCGTCATGGCGGAAATATACATAATTGGTGAGCCGGCCTGTGTGCGCTCTCCGGGATATATTGCCATTGACGAGTACTAGTAACGTTTGTTGAATTGGATAAATTTTTATCTTCTGTCTATTGGTTGAGTATGAGCCTTTGGATATGCTTGCATGACTGGTAATGTATTTGAATTTTATTAATGCGAGGCCGATTCGCTCATTGAGTTTAAAAGCTCACATTGTTTGTACAACCTTTTTGTTCAGATCAGGTTGCCATCGAAGAATATCTGCTAGAGGAGTAGATCACTTTGGACCTTCCCGTTGTCGGGTAGACCTCTCTTCTGTTATAGATTATGTTGCTCTATAATCGTCTAGGACATCTAGTTCAGGGGTTCGACATTTGGCTTGTATGTCAGTATAATAATGTATTTTAAATTGATAATCTATGATTTTCATATAAGAAAATTTGATATATTTATCGGAAGGCTTACAGTGATAAGAGATTCATCATTGTGCCGGTCATGTGCCCAGAAAACGGGTCGTGACAGT
This sequence comes from Biancaea sappan, assembly GCA_037074585.1. Taxonomy (NCBI): domain Eukaryota; kingdom Viridiplantae; phylum Streptophyta; class Magnoliopsida; order Fabales; family Fabaceae; genus Biancaea; species Biancaea sappan. The sequence continues at coordinate 44,851,118 of CM073496.1, read as the reverse complement.
GTGAGTGAGTTTTAGGAAAAATAAATAAGCATTATGGGGAATTTACCTTTTCGCCCTCAAATAAACTCGTGGTTACATTTAGAAGTGGCATACTCATAATTTCCCCATTCTATTATTTTTCCTTCTCACTAAACCCCACACATCTCCATCACCACCCCTTTTTTCCATTTTCTTGATGTATCACATAATTATTCCCATTTTCACTTTAGTCCCTCCACAAACTCAGTAACCCTTTATGTCTCTTATTCACATGTTCATCCTCACCCTTAGGTCACATATTATTTTATATGCCTTGCCACTTTAATCCTTAAATTTTTTCCTTCTAGTAAAACGAAAATTTTTCCTGCACTCAAAATACTCTTTAGGAAATTCCAATAAACAAATATATGAAAATAGTGGATATTACAGCCTGGTCTCCATTATTTGCCCACGTCATAAGCCAAGTGGAAATAGTAACCCATATGGCTAAATCTAATGGGCAATAGACTAAATCATTAGTGTTATCGGATGATGTAATGTTTGTTGGTCCTCCTTATGGCTGCTTATCCCCCCCTTATGTGTTTGGAAAATAGTTGGCAAATCTAGGTTTTTACAAACCATGATTTGCGGAACGTGATTTAGGTAAATATGATTTATGTTTGAAAAATAATTAGGTAAACTTAGGTTTGGACAAACTATGAACGTTATTTATATTTGAATGTTGGTTAATAGAAATACTTTTAGATGTGTAATTATCAAAAATGGCATGAATTTTATAGTTCATTATTTTATGTACCATTATAATTTATTTTCACTCATTTAAGCGTAATATAATGAATTATATCGATATTTTAATAAGATGCACTTTTTTTTGTTTTTTCTATCAAAATTACTAATTACTCATTAAATCAATTTTTTAATTTAATCATTTTTTAAAAAAGTGAAGGATAAAATTAAAAAAAAATCTAATTAAAACAAAAATGAACTATGGATTAAAAGGATCAAAATGAAAATAATACAAATAATACAAAAAGGTGACCTAATTGAAAAGAAACTTAAAATTTAAAAGTCCATTCACAAATTAAAACGATAAAAACCATAAATAGACCTGTGGCCCCCTTTGTTATAGATAGCATGAGATCATGGGAAGAAAAAATAGAGAGAACTCGACAGTGAGGCTTCCTCTTTCAAGAGAGGGGCAGAAATTAGAATGAGACTATTAACTTGGTATTAAATCAAGATGCCCAATGTAAAAGCTAGTGGAAGTCAATGCAGCTCAAACCTTAGTTTGAACTTCAAACGTGAATTAATATTTTCACAAAATGTGGAACTAAACACACGTTGTATGCAACACATCAAGGTTTGGAATGACCAAACGTACTTTTTGGAGGTTTGAATGTGGAACCAAACACCCTCTAAGTGATATTTGATTGATTTTGTCTATACATGATTATTTCATTTTTTGATAAATGAATATATCAATTGATGGATGCAAAATAGTGAAATACTTATTCTGAATCACAATTTGGTTGGTAAAGGGTCGTAAGAAGGGACCTACAAACAATATAAACAAAAAAAGAGGATCTCATTTGCATTTATGACACTTAAATTAGTTTAAGAGCAAAATGCGAAGCGAATAATATTTGAGTAAAATTGCTTATGTGATTCAGTTTAGTGTCTAACTACTTATAAAGATGTCGTCAATTAGCGTCAAGGCATGAGGACATTGCAAGCCATTGAGTATATTGTGTGATGATGACAATTAATTCTAATAAGAATATTAGAAGTGGTTCATTTTCATGTTCAGTTGAAGGTTGATCTTTTCATTAAAAGAAAATTATTGTTGAAAGAATTGTTCAGTAATATGTGGAATACTCCCTTTAGGTCAAGAAATAAACTTGTGAAACTGGATCATTTGTTTTGGAGTATTAGGCTAACTGATGTAGATGAATTATGATTTATCATAAATAACACAAGCTATGCATGTTAGTTTATTTACTGTATTTATTTTGGTGCAAATAATTTGTTGTTTTTAATAATATATCAAGATGTCATTGCAATTTTATCAGAGTAATTTGTGTGGAAAATATTTTGCAACTAGTGAAAGATGTCTACCATAATTTTTCGTAATTTTGAGGGAGGGGAGTCATAAGAAGTGGAGATTAATTAGAAGATTTAAGAAATCCCAAATCTAGTTTACTATGCATTTAATATAATTTTATTCATAGACAAGAAGACACTATAAATGGCATAATTATATTACTATATTGGAAGTTTGGCATGCTCTGAGAAGAGTATTCATTTTTTTTAAGAAATAATTTTATATAACTCTCATCTCCACATTTTTAAGTCGAGAGTGATATATGTTACTGAAAATTTTCTTGTATTGTCATATTTTAAAATTAATTTGTATTGTTTAGTTATTTCATTAGGGAAAGTGTACCATATATAGTAAATACTGTTAGTCTAAGAGAATACTCTAGAGGAGGTGAATAGAGTATATGTAATTTTTCATAAAAGAAAACTTATTTTTCAAATTTATTAGGGTCCACTTATATTATCAGGTTTTGTTAAGAATCTTTTTCAACAAATAACTAATAATAATAATGAAGAGAAAAGGAAAGAAAAATGACACCACGATTTATAGTGGTTCGAAAGAATCACATGATTTCACCTACATCCACTTCTCACAACACACAGTTATGAGTATTTTATTAGGGAAACAAGATTACCAATACAAAGTAACCAGATTAAGACTCAGCCTCCAACTTTTATGTTACTTAGTAGCAACCTTCAATCTGGGTCAACAGGACCTTACTTTTATACTTCAATCGTTAAGCCTTCACACGTCCCTAGCAAACTTACACTGAGTAACCTTCTTTGCAAGAAAGTGCAACTCAATAGCTTTTACACCAGAACAAACACATACCATATTAAATACCTACTACCAGTCCCCACAAGGACATAGTACACAAAGTACAAATAATTACACAAAGTACAATAATTCTTTCAGTTCACATGAAACTCAAGATAGAGAGAAATCTCACTTAGAAAATATGAATAATACAAATCTCTCACACACACAATGAACAAAGAGTTAAAAAGAAGTTTGCTTAGAATAGAATTCTCTTTTTTAACTTCGATGAAGAATGTTGTTGTTGCATCTGTGTTTTATACTTCTCCAAAAACTAACCGTTGGTGGAAGATGCTCCTCATTAATTGGAAGAATTAACTTTGATTGGATTTAATGTTTGCTTCCTTAACTGGTACCTCATACCCGAGATGGAAATAAACATCAATCACTTTAATACTTTGATTGCATTTTATTTGATGATAATTCTTTCCTTTTACAATTTAATTCCTTTCCATCTATACAGATTTATTTGTTTAATGCGTGATATAATCAACTTGGATTAATGTCAAAATCCTTCCATATTCGTTCATTGATTTGTGACTTGATTCATACTCGGTTTGTTTGCTCCAGTATTAAATGTGCACCAGGCGACCAGGATCCACATCAATTGCAATATCTTGATTAACTTCATTTTTTACATTGTTGACTTGTGTGTTTATTACAGATTATTTCCTTCTTCTGCAGTATTGACTTCATATAGTTATTGAGTTTTAAATCTGATTCAATGCAAATCTTTTCCTTTTTCATAATCTTTCTTTTTCTTTTTGACGTGTATTTATTTCTTTTCACCTTTGTTGATTTCTTGATAAATGCTTGATATGATTATTTCGTCTAACGGTATAACCCTTCCTTATGTGTTCCTTAATTGGTGGCTTGAGTTATGCTCAAGTTTGTCATCTAGTATTAAATGTGCTTTATAATACAAGGGTCCACATAAATGTCCAGAATCAAAAACTTGATTGAACAAATACTATACCGACCGAGAAAACTTTGTAGCCTTCCTTGTAAACATATATAGTCTTAATAAATTAGAAATGGGCACGGCGAAGGAATAAGTTTATGTTACCATCGTATACCCATTAAAAAATCGAATCAAATCTTCAGTCCAGTAAATGGAATTGGCAGGCCAACCTGAGAAGCTGTTTATTATGGGCTTTTTGTTCAGATTGATGGGCTTTTCAAAATCTCCCAGCCTGGAAACAATCGCCCGTAAATTGATGTCATAAGATTGGGTCCTTAATGAAGAACTATGCGCGTATGAAGAAATCAATTGACCTCAAAACTAGAGCTCTTAAAAACGGATTGGCTTGGACCTGACTCGTTTTTGATACGAACCAGAGTCTTCCTAACCCAGCTCAGCCGTATTAGGGCCTATGATCAGGTTTGGTCAAATCCTCTTGAAAAAAAAAAAAGCATTACTTATTATGACTTAATATGTTGAAATAATACATTTTTTATTACATAAAATAACATATCTTTAATTATTTAAATTAAAGTTAATTTTATTTCCATTCAAAATATCAACATTAAAATGACCATATAACTAATTAAAACTGAATTATAAAATTATTAAGTCAATTGGTACTTTACCACGAATAAAACATCCAAATGTATATTCTTTTTAATCTTGAAAAATCATAAGTCTTGCACTATTTTATTTTATTTAAGTTTAATTAAGTTGTATTCTATTTAAGATAATTTTTATTTAATAAAAAGGACCCTAATATTATTAAAGCTGACTAATTTTAAATACGAGTCAAAATTTTTCCAACTTATTCACCTATATTTTTTAAGGGTTGTACACGTCGAGCAAAACTCCTTTTGTGAGCTCTATCCAAAATCCTCATCATTGATCTTGTTATTTCATCGTATCTAGTCAGTTACTAAAAAAAAAAAATGGAAAATACAGAAATCGTAACACGACTTGTAGAGATCAGTCGTATGATGCCTTCTCTTGTGATAGATAGGTAACTGCTATATAATAGCTGATGATGAAATTTTAGCACTGTAAAACGACGAATAAATGGCGAAAACGCTGAGTAGCACACCCTCAGCGACAACTAACGACCCCTCCCCAACAAAGGAGTAAGGTGTCGTTTTACTTGAAAGATAAGTCAAGCACCCAAATCCAAATTTTTTCTAGATAAATCTCGCTCATAAAAGCTGACATTTTATCGTGGAGAGAGAGAAATAAAAAAGTTGCGTTGATGAAATGTTCTAGAAAAGTTCATTGAAACTTCAACATGATTACATTCTCTTTCCAAAAGTGAGTCCTTATTGAGTTTAGAATTGTCATACACTAATACAACCGACACTAGAAGATTGAATCAAATATAAACTTAGGCGTTGAAATCTGGCAAATATTGTAGTCTCCTTCCCATCACGCAATCGACAATCACCGTAATATTATAATACTTCACTGTTTTTCCTTTTGATACAGCAAAGGTCAAGCCGTCTATCATCTTCAGTAATCACTTATACATGGCTTTTCAAATCCCAGGTAGCAACTTCCATGACTCCATTTAGCTTCTTTTATCATTTAAATTCTAATCATTTATTATTTTTCAATCTTGTTCTTAAGTCACCTTTATAAATACATATAATTATTAACATTTGAGACAAGTGATGATTCGCTACTCATTTTTTATAATTATCTTATTACTTGGCACAGGAATGTCAATTAAAATCAAGTTGCTTTCAAAATTACATTCAAATTTGGGGAGAAGCCTCTTAGGGAAGAAAGGTCAAAGAGGCATAAATTGCCCCATGGACCAGTTTAGAAGAGGCGCTATATTGGACGTTCGAAAGTTGAAAATGTATAGGAAACAAACTATACTTTATCAATGCTTTATTATTACTATTTTTTTTAATCCCAAAGAGCCAACCATCTCCACGTAATATTCCACTCCAGGTGATATTAACCAAAATCAACTATATATACTACAATTTTGTGACGTAACCAACTTCCTTTACATCACTTGATCCCATACAATGTATTTTATACACACTTATTTTTCACAAAATTATAGTTATAACAGGCAGGGGACTCTTTTTTTTTTTTTAATTCTTTTTTAAGAAAAAAATTATTCTAGATTATTCAAGACCACAGATCTTGTATAATATAAAAAACATATATTCTCTTACTGAATGTTGGCAAACGAATTAGCAAGGAAAAATTAAAAAAAAAAAGACAATGCAAAAGTAGTTTTCATAATTAGCATCATCGAGAAAAGGAGAATCCAATATAATGGTTATTCTTATCTGTCATGAATGCGAGTTCCCATTTAAATTTTCTCGCCTACCATGCAGTTAAGGGAAAAATGTCTGGAAGCAATTTATCTTCCAAAGTTTGCCATTTTATGCACGAATGGTTGTGATGAATCAATATGGCATCGTTTCAGCCACTTGCAGTGTCATCACAAAAAGGGTAAAGGATCGCTTTCACTTGTTTTGAGTGGTCCACAGAGAATTTTGAACAAAAGCAGTTTCACTTACACCATCAACTTATTTCAATTATTTTTTTTTGATAATGTAACTTATTTTAATTATAAACAGTCAATAAACCTAAAATATCCGGAGTTAGTTATCAATTTTTACACGAAGATTTGGTATGTGGATAACATTGCCTTCTAATTCTTTGGGTTGTGCACTTGATTCTCCATATGGCAAAGTTCCCAAGGAAGTTGGCACGAGCATATTAAAAGTGAGTGGGTGCGTGCAAGAGATAAAAAGATATGACGAAATTGGTGAATGCCTTCTTAACTAGTAAGGATCCTCCTAAGGAATATAGGTAATGTAAAGATTCCATCTTTTTAACAAAGAGAGAGGAGTTTAATTTATTTAGAAAATAAGGAATCCTAGGCTATAAATAAAATAAAATGAAAAATTCATTTTACAATATATACGACACACAGACATGCATGAGACCATGCACCTATGTATACATATAGACGTTATTGTTAATGGCAGTGGCATAATGGATCCCTCGGAGTATATGCGCTTGATCATGATATGCATGTAAGCTTGTGTCACAAATGTGTAGTGATATTTGGGAAAAAGTATACTAGAGGAAGAGAAATTCATATTAGTGATTGAAATAATAGATTATCGTGACGAGTTTATTTGTGGTTATTGTGCTCATGGGATGATGGGGATGGTGGTCTCCTATCCATCCGAATAAGGCACTTTTAACATGAGCCTCTCATGAGCCCCTTGACTTTTGGTTAGATAAAGCGTCTCGGATCAGGCTCATTACGTGATGGATCTCACTTTATATATATATATATATATATATATATGGAAATCTTGCTTATCTGTTTGATCTGTATTTTATTTGGTCAAATAGAGTCATCAGATTTAGATTGATAAGTAGAGTTTATGTGGAGTTTACCTGATCGAACAATTTTATTTAACTAAACAAAGTGTTAGTAAAATAGAAGATTTGACTAAACAAGATGCTGATAAAGTAAAAAATTTGGAAGCTATATATATGAGTTTAGCTAGCTCTATCTGAGTCAATTCTCAAGATTAGCCATGAAAGGAGCTGTTATTTCATTACCTTCTTTCTGTCTGTCGCTCAAGAATCTAAATAAAGATATTCTTATTAATTATCGATAGAAAAGAATCTAATAAAGTTTAGAAAAGTCGGGGAATGAAAAGCTATATATAGTTAAAAAAGATAGCATGCCTTTTTCAAATATCTTTTGCAAAGAAGTATTATTTTTCCTTCTCTTTGCATATTAACTTTATCAAGTCAGTCGCTAAGTACTACTTTATAAATATATATCCCAAAATATCTTAATAGTCCCATCTTATAATTTGTTATGTGAGGACTAAGGACTTGAACTATATACTACTCGCATTTAAAAATGTTTATATTCGTTGATTTATGATATTATGAATAAACTTCACAGGCACTGATTACGACAAAAGCCATTTGGTTGGCATAATGGCGAGAAACTTGGAATTATTATTTAAGAGTCCGAACCTACTTACTGGCCGGAAGTTTATCTTTGATTATTATATTCACTGCATTTTTACTGCTTCAAAAGTTAATGCAATATTCTCCGACTGCCTATCACCTTGGGAAGACTTGTCGGCTGCTAAAATTAAATGATTTAAAATAAACAATTGATGAATAAATATCAAATTTTGGCCCTTAAAGTTCATACATGTTAAAGTCCATGTGGTGAGAAGAATTTATTAAAGGTTCATTATATGAAATTTGGCATCTCGTTTCTATTAATTTAATTTTTGAAGTGAATTAGATAAAAGTGCTATTTTTAACATAATATGATTAAAGTCGCTTAAATTCTTGATAATGCGCTGCCTGTGTTGGATTACTAATTATTTCCATGTAGTTTTACACTCCAATATCTAATCTTAGGCATGCAATGGTGTGTTGATGTCTCACATGGATTAAAAAAAAGTGTCAAGCGTTCTTTATATGGAATTAAATCTTTTTATCCTATTAAACTATTTTTTTGGAATGAACTACATCTAAATACCATTATTAACATGATATAAGAGTTGATTGGTCTCTTGATAGTGAATTGCCATGTTACTATTTCCATATAGTTCCACACTCCAAGATTTGATCTTGGGCATATAGGGATGTGTTGAATTTTCAAATTGGTGAAAAAAAGATTTGTCAAAAGTACTTTATATGGATTTAAGCATCCCCATCCTATTAAACTAATTTTTGAGATGAGTTAGGTTTAAATATTATTCTTAACATAATATAAGAGCATGTTAATCTCCCAATAGTGAATTGCCCTTGTTAAGCCATCTATTATTTCCATGTATTTCCACACTCTAGGATATGATCTTGGGCATATATATAAGAGTATGTTGAATTCCCACATTGATGAAAAAATTATATTAAGGAACTTTATTATTATATTATATAAATTGATGAAAACTCATTTAATTATCAAACTGCAAGGATTTGTTTATATAAATTAAAAAGAAAATAAAAAATTATTAATTTTATTATTAAAAGATCAAAAGTCTCAATTTAATCTTTAAAATATTATGTATATTTTAATTTGATCCTTATGTTTATCAAAATGATTTTTGACAACAACAGAATTGAGATTTAGTAGCAATAAATTCTGTAATTTAATAACAAACACGGTCCAATCAGTTGAGTCAAATACAATTTTTTAATAATTAAATTGATATATTTAATTTTTTTAAAAATTAAATTAAAATAATTATAATCTTTTAATAACTAAATCAATAATTTACTTTCAAAAGGTTAAAAAAAAAAGAAAGAAAGAATAGGGGATGCAGGGTGTGCCAAAGAGCTTTGATGATGAGAATAGTAGGGATAGGAATGAAATGTCTATTAAAGAATAAGAGAGTGGGAGGCGGATAAAGCATAAGCAGTGGTCCAAGCCAAGCGTATCTACAGTGATAGTTTTTAACGAGTTTTTAAATTTAAAAATTAATTTTTTTTTTGATTTACTACTGTAATTTGATACGTTGACTGTCACGCGTGAGAACGGTTCTTATATAAGAATCAATTTTTTATACAAAAAGTAATAATAAAATAATTAATTTACAATAAATGTTAGTGGATAATAATAAATATTTGAATAGTATAAAGTTGATTGTGAGACCTATTTATAAATTTTTAACAAACTTATCACTAAAATAGAGAACTGTTTAAAGTAATAAAAAGTTACTTAAACTAATGTGACACTACAAAATTAATAATAAAAATTAAATTAAAATTCATTACTGCAGATTTTCTAAGAATATCGCTTAATAAAATCAAAAATTCATTGAGATGAGAGTTGATGAGGGAATAATAAGACAGCAAGCCTCTTTTCTGCGAGCCCCCCTTTTGCTCTTTTAATCTTGACTTTGGAATCTGAGTCATAAGAGCCTAGCCTAGCCGAGCCGAGGCAGCCAAGCGAAGCCGAAAGAGCGGCCACGCTCTCGGGAAGGAACGACGTCGTCGAACATGGCGGCGAGTGGAGATGCCAACATCGAACATCCAACAGCTTCGAACTCAAATGGAATGGGGCCCACAACCACCTTCAGTTCCTCGTGTGAGGTGGCGTGTCGCTGACCACACACTGGAGCTTGGTGGGGCCCACCGCCACACCGGCTTCCGCTTGGCCTTCACTGATGGTGGAATGCTCCTATTCCCCTGTGGGTCCCACACACATGCCCCAATTCTCCACTTTACTTATTTATTCCGCCATCTCCTCTCCTTCAACCCAATCTTTCCTTCCTATTCTTTTATTCTCTTTTTTTTTTTTTTGCAATTTTTTTAAAATTTCAGTCTTCTTTAATTCATAGAACAAATGATCATATTGGTCTCCACATTATTATAATTATCTTTATTTAATTATTAAAAAATAAACAATTTAATTTAATTTTTAAAAATATTTCATTTTCATCTTATGTTTCGATAACAACAATTTTATAATTTAATAATAATTATTTTAATAAATTTGTTAAAAAAAAACTAAATTGAAGCATTAAATTTTTAAAGACCAAATCACTAATTTCCTTGAATTCATAATTGTAAACACTAAACACATAGATTCTAAAAAAGGAAAAAAGAGAAAATTATAATGAAAGGAATGCGCTGAATGAATGCTATTATAATCGTATTAATTGTGTATTTCTTTAAGACCTTGCGTTGTAGATTAACAGTTTCCTTACTTAAATCAACAACCTTCTTAGAGAATTCTCTTACGCATAAATTGCCATGATTTGAAATAATGATGTCCCTTGAAAAAAGCATTGGACGAGAATTCTCATACCGTACGAACTTTGTAGGTAAACATAACAATTCCATATGCCTTCTTGTCAAAACTCAACCTTAAGAATATTTATAGTAGTTTTTAAGGTATTTTTAAATTTAATAATTAATTTTTATTTTGATTTATTACTGTAGTTTGTCATAAATAAAAATAGTTCTTATGTAAATAATAATAATAAAATAATCAATTCACAATAAATATTAGTAAAAAATAATAAATGATAAAATAATAAATAGTTAATTTTAAGATTTATTCATGAGTTTTTAAGAAATTCACTATTAAATTAGAGAGTTACTTAAAGTAGTTGAGAATTACTTAAATTTATGTGGTATTGTGAAAGTTGCTTAATCCTTTACAACTAATTATGGATTTATACCAACTGTTGTTTGCTCAAAAAATAAAAAAAAAAGACATAAACACTTTGTAGTCAGCAAACTAACCAATTTTAAAAACAGTTGTCGTTTATATATTCATTAACTACTAATGGTGATAACTTCCAAGAGCAGATTTTAAGGTTGAATAATTATTAATTAGAGCAACAGTGGGTGTTTTGAAACTTATTGTTCGCTAATTTTGAGGGCGGCTCAGGCTCCTCCAAATGTTTTAATGTTTAAATCAATAATAAAAGTCCAAAGAGTATAAATTGTGTTTGAAGAAAAAATTTATAGGTCAAATTGGAAGAGGCATTGTGGTAATTTCCAGAAGGTTAAACCTAGAGAGGAGGTATGAAGGCCACTGGGTTGGGTGCATTGCAAATATTTGAGAGACTGTTTAGTTTATGAAAGTATTTTTTATTTGTATTTTCAGGAGTTGAACCTATTTTTAAAAATATTTTCAAAATTTTTTTATTAAATTCAATCAAACACATTTTAAAATTATTTTTTTATTTTCAGTCAAAATAAAAACAAAAAATTTAGACAGACTAATTTTTACATTGTAGTTAGCAAGTCAAACTATATATTAATATGGACGAGAGCAATGTATATCACTGAGTTAGAAGGAGATCCTTCAAATTCAATCTATTAATAAACTAGGTCAGCTTAATTTTAAAGTGTCGATAATGAGCTTGATGTATAATCAGAAAATGTTTAGAATTAAAGCATCCTTGTTTATTCATAGAGGAAAGAAAATGATTGAATTCGGTAATTGATAATTCCGTTACATTGTGCATAAAAGATTTTAATTAAGAGTAAAATGTTTGTTTTAGTTTAATTTAGAGCACACTTAAGTTGAGAAGAATAAAAACAATCTAATTGGAATATTTTATTTTAAGTTTAAAGTTAAAATTTATTTCTCTTGTAATACATTTGAATTAAATTTTTTTAATAAAATAAAATTTAAGGGCTTGTTTGAATGTGTGTTTTTTTTTAAATTTTAAAAACATATTTTGTAAAATTGTTTTAGAAACTAATTTTGAAACTAAAAAAAAAGTTTGGATAGTTTGTTTTAAAAAAAATTAAAACTTCAAAAAACCAAAAAAAAGTGTTCGAAAGATTTGTTTTAGAAAACAAGATTTAAAAATTATTTGATACAAAAGTTTTTTACATAATGTTTGTGATAAATGCAATATAATAAACTAATTAATAATGATCTGTTTTAAAAGAGAATAAAAATAGTTACAAGTCAAATGTATTAATTGTTATAGCCTAACTACATTGCAATTAATTGGTTAAAATTATTATTTAACTACATAAATCATTAAATGGATTTACACAATAATTTAAAATAATTACAATTTTAATAAATTCATTAAACAATGTCTCAATAGTTGTGAGTTTAATTTCTTTCACGCCCCATTTTCACTTTTCCCTAGGCATTTTCTTTTGTAACAAAAATCAAACAATTTCACAAATATTAGATAAAAACACAAGTTTAAAAGGCAGAAAAAGAAGTGGTCATTAACTGTCATTATATTTATTAAAATGATTTTTTATTGTAAACCACTATTAAAAATATTCCTTTTTTTTAAAAAATTATATTGACATAAATGCTATTAATAAACTTAGATAATTATAATAATGTTATCATTTTTTCTATTTTATTTTCAAAATAATAATTTTTGAAAACACTTAAAACTTGTTTTATTTTTTATTTTAAAAATATTTTTCAAAAACATTATATCAAATAATTTTATTATTTTAAAATTTTTTAAAAACAAAAATTTTTTTCTTAAAAATAGCAACAAAACAGGGCCTAATTTTTTTTTTTTGTCGCCATTGTTTTCATGAGGATTTTTTCTAGTTCTAGGTTCCCATCTCCTCTATCAGACATCACTCATCCTCTCTCTTCACTTTCCAATCTTCCATCTTAGTCTCAAATACCTTGTGATATCTATACACAAATTTCTCACATATACATAAAACAAGAGAAAGAGAAGAGAGGAAGAGAAGAACTCATATGTTTTGATTCAACTCCAAATATTGATTTCAAATAACAACACACCTACATGCCTTTTTATAGGCAAAGATTACACAATAAAATATAATAAAATAATCAAGCAAGTGGCTATAATTTGAAGAAAACTTTGATTTGAATTATGTCATCCAAGGTTGTCAAATTTGAATTGAATTCTAACATCCAGGGTTGTAAAATTTGATTTGAATTCTAATTTCCAAAGTAGCAAAGTCTGATTTGAATTCTAACTTACAAGGTAGTAGAGTCTGATTTGAATTTTAACTTTCCAGGTTGCAAAGTTTGAATTTAATTCTAACATTGCCTCCCTTAAATCAAGCTTGCAACCTTTTCATTCCGAACAATTTCTTCAACCTGTAAAACAACTCAATCTTTAATGGCTTTGTAAATATATTTGTAATTTGTTCTTCAGTTGGACAGTATTCGATCACCAATTCTTTTTCAGCTACTAACTCTCAAATTTTGTGGTATCGAATATCAATGTGCTTTGACCGCCCATAAAAAACTGGATTTTTTCCATAATGCAATAGCAGATTTGTTGTCACAAAAATTTTTGTAGGAGTATTCTGCTTCTGGTGCATCACTTCTAAAATTCTTCTCAGCCATATCGCTTGTGTAGCACAACTGGCTACTGCTATGTATTCTGCTTCAGCTGTAGAGAGTGCAACAACTGGTTGTGTCACGACCCGTTTTCTGGGCACATGACCGGCACAATGATGAATATCCCATCACTGTAAGCCTTTCGATAAATTCTACCCATGAGTTTAGTCATTATCAAAATAACCATTCCTAAAGAAAATATATCAAATTTTCTTATTTGAAATTCATAGAGATGATTTGCACATAATAATAGATTCTCAATATAAAATACATTATTATACCGACATACAAACCAAATGCCAAACCCCTGACCTAGATGTCCTAGACGATTACAGAGCAACATAATCTATAACAAAAGAGGGGTCTACCCGACAACGGGAAGGTTCAAAGTGATATACTCTTCTAGCGGATATTCTTCGCTAGCAACCTGATCTGAACAAAAAGGTTGTACAAACAGTGTGAGCTTTTAAGCTCCGTGAGCGAATTGGCCTCTCGTTAATAAAATTCAAATACATTACCAGTCATGCAAGCATATCCGAAGGCTCATACTCAACCAATAGACAGAAGATAAAAATTCATCCAATTCAACAAACGTTACTAGTACTTGTCAATGGCAATATATCCCGGAGAGCGCACACAGGCCGGCTCACCAATTATGTATATTTCTGCCATGACGCACAACATCATCCTCTTAGATACAAGAAGATAAAAATTCATCCAATTCAACAAACGTTACTAGTACTCGTCAATGGCAATATATCCCGGAGAGCGCACACAGGCCGGCTCACCAATTATGTATATTTCCGCCATGACGCACAACCTCATCCTCTTAGCTAGGGCGCCTCACGGATTTATCACCAATCCGGGCTATATCCCTACTGAGGGAATCGTTGTCTCCACACTCATTGGTCAAGACACCCTGTCAACCAGGTTTTCCTCCTTGCCGTGAGAGGGGGTACTGTCCCGCTCAATCACAATCAATAGCATTTCATATCATAATCAGAAGCTCAATATAATATTCATCCATACAACAGGTATAGTATATAACTATATTATAGATTTATAAACCACAAATTAAGATAACAATTAATCTATTTTTGAAAACATTCAAATTTCACATCATCATAAGATACTTATTTCATTTATCCATACTTATGGATTAATTATCTCATTTAGATTCGTCATTCTGAATCCAATTTCCCCCTATGAATCTTGGTAGTGTCCTACGACATACTTTTTATCACCAGTAATGCTAAAACTCTATTAAAACGGGGTCGTTTCACTCACCTGGATTCCGTACGAATATCGCTTCTCTAAGTCATTACAGACAAGAGTACACAGATGAATTTCGGTGTTCTGCTACGGAGATTTTCATGAAAGATTAGAGAAAATACGTTAGGATTATTTTCGTACAGATACTGTTCATATGTATGGTACTATTCATATATACAGTTACTATTCATACGATTACTATTCATACGTACGGTTACTATTCATACCAGAAATAGAGAATATAATCTGTAAAAGAGTACACCAGGTAAGTTCCCAGGAAAGAGTGGAGGGTCACACTGGACACACTTAAAAACCAGGTCTTTCCTTAGCCAGAACTTTCCTAGACATGTATTGTTCACAGTTTACATTCTATTTCGGTAATCAGAGAATCAAAATAACATATAAACAGCTAAGGACAGTTTTTCTGATGTAGAAGATCAGCCAAAGCCGCAACCACATAGCATACTTAAAAAAATAACTTCTAGAATTTGAAAGACATAGAAAGGCATAGTATCATTACCTAAGCAAAAAGGAAAGGTCCAAAATCTCAGAGGCCTAGCATCGAAGCAAGAGAAACTTAAGGAGAGAAGAAGAGAAGTTGAAGGTGTGAGTTTAGAAGTGAAATGAAAGCGCCTATTTATAGGAAAAGTCAAGGGCACTATTTGATACTATGCGTTAATAAAATATTCAATTTACTATTCATGAAAATGACATTTCTAATAATGCAGTTACTGTGCACCTCACGCGTATGGAAAATTTTTCTGTTATTACTATTAGAAACTTAAAGGAAAAACTATCCTTTCACCTTAAACCTTTAAGTTTCTTTTCAAATCAGTCCTTTCAATTTAGTCCCTGAGGGTATTTTTACACATAAAACGTCATTTTCTTCTACAAACTTCTTTCTAGTTTTCTCTTATGACCAAACCACATCTAGTACTTGACATTTCTATTGTATAAATGAACAGTATCATATACGTAAATAGTATTATACGGGTAAATAGTACCGTATACTAAAATAGTAACAGTAGTTTGTAAACAAATATTTATATTTTATTTTTCATGGGTATTACATTATCATCCCTTAAGAGAATTCGGTCCCCCGAATTCAAAACTCATCTCAAGACTGAAATAAGTGTGATTACTTCGTCTATATCTCATCCTTTGTATCTCTTTTTTTCCAAACCTCTTCACATCCTTGGTAAGAATTACAAGAACATTATACTATCGACTGTGAACTCTAGACCGCATTATCAATAATTTGCATAGGACTTTTTCCTTTTCTAAACAGTAAACATTCTCTTCCTCATCAGTTTGATATTCTCCACAACCTTTTGTACCATAAAGTGTCTCATCCTCATAACCTTTACCAAACTCAAACCACCTAATCAGAGACGAACTCTGTCTCTATGTAAAACCTCAAATAGGTGTCTTCTCAACAGTGGCACGTGGTCTTTCCAGTTTATACTGAATATCAAAACACAAGCTACCATACACATAGCTTATAACTTTTACGAATACAAGTACCCTACCCGAAGGCATTATTTTGGCCATAGGCAATATTCTTGCCCGAAGGCGATCATTCTACCTTAAGGCGATACTCTCAGCTGAATGCGTCATATAAAAGGAAAAATCACGTAAAATTATTACATAAATCTCTAGGAAGAACAATCCCAGAAAATGTGTTAAGTAAATAACATACTCCTCATGCATAATTATAAAATAAATATATATAGAAATTCCTCTCACCTCAATGACTCAAATAGAGTCGTATCCCTTCAATGATTAGGGCAAACCCATAGTTCTCTATATATAGGTTCATAAAATACTTATTTAGAACTCCTCCATAGTTCAGAAGTGTAATGAAATATCATTTTAGTAACTCTGCTCAGTCAAAAGGATATTACCATACTCTGCTTTAGAATTTCCATAATCAAGTACGAAATATAATTCCAACATCTTCTCATTCCTCAAGTTCTTTCAGTAAAAGGAATCACTTCAACAAAGAAGATCTAAATACTAACTTAAATTTTATTTCTAGTACATAGATACGTAAAGCTTAGACCAAATATAGCTTTAGGTACCAACAAAAGAAAGAATAAATTAAGGACGAGGAGGCTTTTGAAATGTAAAAGGTGCTCCAGGTCTAGAAGAGGAAGGTGCTTCAGACCTTAAGGAGGAAGCTAATCGTTGTAGCCTAGAAAGGGTTTCTGGAGGAAGCGCCTGAGAAATTTGGCGAAGAGCAGAAGTTACTCCGTTCATACAGTCAATACACCTTGCTTGTTGGTCACGAAAATTTTGAGTTGCAAACATTGAATGTCTATCAACTCGATTAGCCAGTTCCTCGAAACGACTATTTATCAGTTTCTCTTGGTTTTCAAAGAGACGATTTATTAGTCGCTTCTGGTCCTCTGTCTTGTATTCCAGGCTCTCTATCTTACGCTCCAGATTTTCGATCTTACGCTCCAGGAACACAAGCTTATTTTCTGAGGATGTTGCAGTACTATCCTCCTCCAACTCTATTACATCCCTCTTTCTCTTCTTAATTTCTGGTGACCTGTCTACAGGTCTCTTCCCTTTGTTATCTCCGAGACTTAGATTTAAATCAAGCTCTACATTGCCAGTCTCAAAATTCAAGTTGAAAGACTTATTATCGGCCATTGCTCTAGGGATCTCAAAAATAACTTCGAATGAGAAAGGAATGGAGATTGAGAAATAGGTATGTAATGAAAGAAGTTCGCTTGGTGTGATGAGTGGGGTAACGGGCGTACAAGATTTATAGACAACCCGAAGCCCCTGGAGCTAAAGCCACTACAACCTATACGCCGCTCGCTAGGAGGTTTACAGATCACATATGTCGCAATGCCAGCAATTAATGTCGGACATGCAAGTAAATAGTAAATATAATGTAATGCAATTAACATAAGTCAAAGATTTCCTCAAAAAAATTTTCGGCTAATCTTGACCTTTCTCAAAATTTTGACTAACTACGCTCTTCAGTCTGAGATTTTCTCCCTCTAACTTGTTTTATCCTGTAATCCCATATCACGATGTTCCTCTATGATTAGGTAGCCTCATATTGGCCGTATCTTAGATTCTAATCGGTGTCTTTGGATTTACACATAATATATATATATATATATATATATCAATATATATATTTTAAAACAAAGTTAACTGCTTACGGTCGCATGCATTAAGCATTATCATGATGTAAGGAAATCACTGCATTTCATTTGCCTACGAGAGTATTATATGTAAGTATGTGTAACCATGAAGATATATCATCCTCTACACATTTCATTCTATCCAAGTCATTTTGATTTCACATTCTCTATGAGTATATGTAGGATCATCACATATTCTCCTTGATCGTAGCCTTCACTCATTATGCATGAATAACATACATACATGTAATTACAACATGATTCAATCAATTATGTATATTATACTCAACTGAAGGCTCTTAAGAACAACACAACAAAGCAGAGAAATACATTTCAGTTCATCATAAAAGCATCCAAGGCAATCTTTAATGGCTATATCGTCAACTTCTTTGAATTTCGGAAAATGCCAACAGGAGAAATGGGAAAACCAAGTAAAATCGGCCGCAAATCCACCAAATATTGACTTTCGTGGTTTTGGCATTAATGCAACGCGCTATCGGTGTGCACGCCTACCCTAGACCTCTGGCTTCCAGCTTGCAGAAATCCATAGGTTGATCGTGTAGGGGTGCGGTGAAGAGATATATTCTTTGTCTCTTAGTCTAAATTTTTCTCTATAAAAACCTTCTCAGCGTTCTCAGTTACCACACCACAAAGAGTAATAATCTCTGAGCCTACAATCCCCTAGTATTCCTCTCGCCTCATACTCTTACAAAAATTTCTAAATTTTTCCAAATCATGGCCTCAAGGAAGTACATTGATCTCACAGTAGAGGCTAAGGAAGAAGAACTTGACTTAAACTTAAGTTTATGCAGGGACAAGGGCAAAAGACCTCTCGAGGGACCTCAAAAGAATCAAAAGGAGAAAAAGATGAAGAAGATTGAGGAAGCCGAGGAGATTAGCACAGGTCATAGCTCGGAGGACAAAATCACCTGTTTAGAGCAGGAGGTGAAGAATCTCAAGAAGATGATAGAAGATCTGTAGAAGTTAACCAAACGCAATAACGTGGCAATGACTTCAAGAATAGATAGGTTCTTCTATTGGTCCACCCAGTGCTTCTGCAATCAACAGCAAAGAAGTGTTGATTGTATGAATGGAATTTATACTACCCTCCGCGACATTGCTATGTCTCTTGCTCCAAGGAATGGTCGAGGAGTGATGATACAATACAACCCTCCTAATCCAAGACCACCTCGCTTTTAGATTACTCATACATGAGTAAACTTCTTCTTTTTTGCAATGTAATCCTTCAGTTTTTTTGTTTTTAATGCAAGTGGTTTCTTTTATTGGCTGGTACCCTAAAATAATATAGCTACACAAATTCAATCATGAATTCAGCTTACAAAATCTACCATATAAAAATTTGATCCGACAACAATGGAATCAAACAAGTAATAATCTTTCCTTTACTAAGTTCAAAAGTGTAGCCACATCTGTCTAAAACTAAAACTGAGAACATAATTCCTAAGAAGAGATAAGTCTCAGAGGGAAAGAAAATGGAAACATCCTACAGGACCTTCAGTAGAGCCGTCTCTCTATAATTGTGCCCGGGTTCACAACGATAGAGGAGGTCCTACTAAGGTTACCTTGCTTTGTAATCACTAGGAGACTTAACAACCATTGCTCTGATACCAACTTTGTCACGACCCGTTTTCTGGACACATGACCGGCACAATGATGAATATCCCATCACTGTAAGCCTTTCGATAAATTCTACCCATGAGTTTAGTCATTATCAAAATAACCATTCCTGAAGAAAATATATCAAATTTTCTTATTTGAAATTCATAGAGATGATTTGCACATAATAATAGATTCTCAATATAAAATACATTATTATGCCGACATATAAACCAAATGCCAAACCCCTGACCTAGATGTCCTAGACGATTACAGAGCAACATAATCTATAACAAAAGAGGGGTCTACCCGACAACGGGAAGGTTCAAAGTGATATACTCTTCTAGCGGATATTCTTCGCTAGCAACCTGATCTGAACAAAAAGGTTGTACAAACAGTGTGAGCTTTTAAGCTCCGTGAGCGAATCGGCCTCGCGTTAATAAAATTCAAATACATTACCAGTCATGCAAGCATATCCGAAGGCTCATACTCAACTAATAGACAGAAGATAAAAATTCATCCAATTCAACAAACGTTACTAGTACTTGTCAATGGCAATATATCCCGGAGAGCGCACACAGGCCGGCTCACCAATTATGTATATTTCCGCCATGACGCACAACATCATCCTCTTACATACAAGAAGATAAAAATTCATCCAATTTAACAAACGTTACTAGTACTCGTCAATGGCAATATATCCCGGAGAGCGCACACAGGCCGGCTCACCAATTATGTATATTTCCGCCATGACGCACAACCTCATCCTCTTAGCTAGGGCGCCTCACGGATTTATCACCAATCCGGGCTATATCCCTACTGAGGGAATCGTTGTCTCCACACTCATTGGTCAAAACACCCTGTCAACCGGGTTTTCCGCCTTGCCGTGAGAGGGGGTACTGTCCCGCTCAATCACAATCAATAGCATTTCATATCATAATCAGAAGCTCAATATAATATTCATCCATACAACAGGTATAGTATATAACTATATTATAGATTTATAAACCACAAATTAAGATAACAATTAATCTATTTTTGAAAACATTCAAACTTCACATCATCATAAGATACTTATTTCATTTTATCCATACTTATGGATTAATTATCTCATTTAGATTCGTCATTCTGAATCCAATTTCCCCCTATGAATCTTGAGAGTGTCCTACGACATACTTTTTATCACCAGTAATGCTAAAACTCTATTAAAACGGGGTCGTTTCACTCACCTGGATTCCGTACGAATATCGCTTCTCTAAGTCATTACAGACAAGAGTACACAGATGAATTTCGGTGTTCTGCTACGGAGATTTTCATGAAAGATTAGAGAAAATACGTTAGGATTATTTTCGTACAGATACTGTTCATATGTATGGTATTATTCATATATACGGTTACTATTCATACAGTTACTATTCATACGTACGGTTACTATTTATACCAGAAATAGAGAATATAATCTGTAAAAGAGTACACCAGGTAAGTTCCTAGGAAAGAGTGGAGGGTCACACTGGACACACTTAAAAACTAGGTCTTTTCTTAGCCAGAACTTTCCTAGACATGTATTCTTCACAGTTTACATTCTATTTCGGTAATCAGAGAATCAAAATAACATATAAACAGCTAAGGACAGTTTTTCTGATGTGGAAGATTAGCCAAAGCTGCAACCACATAGCATACTTAAGAAAATAACTTCTAGAATTTGAAAGACATAGAAAGGCATAGTATCATTACCTAAGCAAAAAGGAAAGGCCCAAAATCTCAGAGGCCTAGCGTCGAAGCAAGAGAAACTTAAGGAGAGAAGAAGAGAAGTTGAACGTGTGAGTTTAGAAGTGAAATGAAAGCGCCTATTTATAGGAAAAGTCAAGGGTACTATTTGATATTATGCGCTAATAAAATATTCAATTTACTATTCATGAAAATGACATTTCTAATAATGCAGTTACTGTGTACCTCACGCGTACGATGGAAAATTTTTCTGTTATTACTATTAGAAACTTAAAGGGAAAACTATCCTTTCACCTTAAACCTTTAAGTTTTTTTTCAAATCAGTCCTTTCAATTTAGTCCCTGAGGGTATTTTTACACATAAAACGTCATTTTCTCCTACAAACTTCTTTCTAGTTTTCTCTTATGACCAAACCACATCTAGTACTTGACATTTTGATTGTATAAATGAACAGTGTCGTATACGTAAATAGTATTATATGGGTAAATAATACCGTATACTGAAATAGTAACAGTAGTTTGTAAACAAATATTTATATTTTATTTTTCATGGGTATTACAGGTTGTTTCTTTGATGACCATGATATTGCACTAGTACCCAGATGAAATACATACCCTGATGTGCTTTTTCTTGTCTCTAAATCTCCGGCTCAATCACTATCTGTATATCCAACAAGCTTCACATCTTCATTATTAGCATAAAAAATTCCATCAGTCAAAGTACCTTTGATATATCTAAGAATTCTTTTGGCTTTTGTAAATGACAAACACTTGTTTCTTCCATAAATCTGCTTAGTAATCCTACTCCAAACACAATATCTGGTCTAGTTGCAGTCAAATATCTCAGACTTCCAATCAAACTTTTATAATGGGTTGAATCTACCCTTTTGCCATCATTTTCTCTTGTCACCTTCAATTTTTCCTCAACTGGTGTGGTAATCGGCTTTGAATTTTCCATCTTAAATTTCTTTAAAATATCACCAGTATATTTCTTCTAAGAAATGAAGATTCCATCATTCTGCTGAATGACCTCAATGCCTAGAAAATAGGACATTAGGCCTAAATCTGTCATTTCAAAGCACCTTATCATAGCCTCCCTGAATTCTGCAATCATCTTTAAATTATTGCTAGTAAAAATTAGATCATCAACATAAAGACACACAATAAGAATATCTTCAGGTTCAACAAATTTAATATGTAAAGTGTGCTCAAATGGACATCTTTCAAAACCATGCTGTATGAAGTAGGAATAAATCTTCTTGTACCATGCTCTTGGTGCCTGTTTCAACCCATACAATGCTTTCTTCAATCTGTAAACTTTATCTTCTTTTCCATTGATCACATATCTTGCAGGTTGTTCAACATATACTTCTTCTTCCAAAGTACCATTAAGAAATGCAGACTTAATATCCATTTGATATATTTTCCAATTATTTTAAGCTGAGAGAGAAATAATCATGCGGATCGTGTCTAATCTTGCAACAGGAGCAAATACCTCAAAATAATCAATACCTGGTTTTTGCTTGTATTCTTTAGCTACTAACTGTAATACCCATGAAAAATAAAATGCGTGTTTTCAAACTACTGTTACTATTTACGTATATGGTACTGTTCATTTATACAATCAAAATGTCAAATACTAGATGTGGTTTGGTCATAAAAGAAAACTAGAAAGAAGTTTGTATTAGAAAATGACGTTTTATGTGTAAAAATACCCTCAGGGACTAAATTGAAAGGATTGAATTGAAAAGAAACTTAAAGGTTTAAGGTGAAAGGATAGTTTTTCCTTTAAAGTTTCTAATAGTAAATAAACGAAAATTTTCCATCGTACGCGTAAGGTGCACAGTAACTGCATTATTAGAAATGTCATTTTCATGAATAGTAAATTGAATATTTTATTAGTGCATAGTATCAAATAGTACCCTTGACTTTTAGTATAAATAGGCCCTTGCATTTCACTTCTAAACTCACACCTTCAACTTCTCTTCTTCCCTCCTTAAGTTTCTCTTGCTCCGACGCTAGGCTTATGAGATTTTGGGCCTTTCCGTTTTTGTTTAGGTAAGGATACTATGCCCTTTCTATGTCTTTCAAATTTTAGAAGTTATTTTCTTAAGTATGCTCTGTGGTTGCGGCTTTGGCCGATCTTCCACATCAGAAAAACTGTCGTTAGCTGTTATTTTGATTCTCTGATTACCGAAATAGAATATAATCTGTGGAAAATACATGTCTAGGAAAGTTCTGGCTAAGGAAAGACCTGGTTTTTAAGTGTGTCCAGTGTGACCCTCCACTCTTTCCTGGGAACTTACCTGGTGTACTCTTTTACAGATTGTATTCTGTATTTTCGGTATGAATAGTACCGTACGTATGAATAGTGACCGTATGAATAATACTGTACGTATGAATAGTGACCGTATGAATAGTACCCGTACGTATGAACAGTATCTGTACGAAAACGATCTTAACGTATTTTCTGTAATCTTTCATGAAAATCTCTGTAGCGGAACACTGAAATTCACCTGCGTACTCTTGTCCATAACGATTTAGAGAAGTGATACTCGTACGGAATCCAGGTGAGTGAAAACGACCCTGTTTTAATAGAGTTTTAGCATTACTGGTGATAAAAAGTATGTCGTAGGACACTCCCAAGATTCATAGGGAGAAATTGGATTCAGAATGACGAATATAATGAGATAATTAATCCAGAAGTATGGATAAGACAAAGCAAGTATCTCATGATGATATGAAATTTGAATCATATAGTTATATACTATACCTGTTATATGGATGAGTATTATATTGTGCTTCTGATTATGATATGAACTGTTGTACTATTGATTGTGATTGAGCGGTACAGTACCCCCTCTCACGGCAAGGCGAAAAACCCGGGTTAAAGGGTGTCTTGACCAATGAGTGTGGAGACAATGATTCCCTCAGTAGGGATATAGCCCGGATTGGTGATAAATCCGTGAGGCGCCCTAGCTAAGAGGATGAGGTTGTGCGTCATGGCGGAAAAATACAAAATTGGTGAGCCGGCTTGTGTGCGCTCTCCGGGATATATTGCCATTGACGAGTACTAGTATCGTTTGTTGAATTGGATGAAATTTTCTTGTATGTAATTTCTAACTATGTCTATTGGTTGAGCTTGAGCCTTCGGATATGCTTGCATGACTGGTGATGTATTTGAATTTTATTAACGCGAGGCCGATTTGCTCATCGAGTTTAAAAGCTCACACTGTTTGTACAAACTTTTTGTTCAGATCAGGTTGCCGCCGAAGTACATCCGCTAGAGGAGTAGATCACGTTGGACCTTCCCGCTGTCGGGTAGGCCCTTCTTTTGTTATACAGTATGTTGCTCTGTAACCGTCTAGGACATCTAGGTCAGGGGTTTGGTATTTGGCTTGTATTTTAGTATGATAATGTATTTTGTACTGAGGATCTATTATTTTTAATTAAGAAAATCTGATGTATTTTCTTTGTATTTATTAAGGAATGGTATTTTGAGAATATAGAGATAATGACTAACAATTTTACTTGTGGGAAGAATTTATCGAAAGGCTTACAGTGATGGGATATTCATCATTGTGCCGGTCATGTGCCTAGAAAATGGGTCGTGACACTAACCTTGCTTTAAAGCGATCAATCTCACCATTGGGCTTATACTTTATTTTATACACCCACTTTACTCCAATTGGTCTTTTATCTGCTGGCAAATCTGTTAACTCCCACGTTTCATTCTTCTTAATCGTATGAATCTCATTATCCATTGCTTTTTTCCAATTCTCATTATTTGAGGCTTCTTCAAAGGTCATGGGTTCACAATCTGCAAACAAAGCAAAATTAATAATTTCTTCATCAGAAGTATCATTATTATTACCCACAACATAGTCCTCCAATCTGGCTGGTAATCTGCGGTTCCTTTGTGGTCTGTTGGATGTTTCTGCCTCATTAGGTGATGG
Source organism: Biancaea sappan (assembly GCA_037074585.1). Taxonomy (NCBI): domain Eukaryota; kingdom Viridiplantae; phylum Streptophyta; class Magnoliopsida; order Fabales; family Fabaceae; genus Biancaea; species Biancaea sappan. The sequence continues at coordinate 44,825,696 of CM073496.1, read as the reverse complement.
AACTCCATGTCCATTTTCTTCTTCATAATTGTCTGGAATCATTACCACTTCCCTCTGGGATTTCAAAGACCAATCCCACATTTCTTCTTCATTAAACGTCACGTCATGACTGATAATCACCTTTTTTGTCTCTGGGTTGTAAAGTTTATATGCTTTTGAGTTTGTGGAGTAGCCGATGAAAATACACTTTTCACTTTTGTCATCTAATTTCTTCCTGAGTTGATCTGGTACATGGGCATATGCTATACACCCAAAAACTCTGAGATGCCGGATTGAAGGTCTTCTTCCACTCCAAGCTTCTTCAGGTGTCTTATCACGAACACTCTTTGTAGGACACCTATTTAAAATATAAACAGAAGTGGCAACTGCTTCCGCCCAAAAATCTTTGGGCAGTTGTTTGGCTTTCAGCATGCATCTTACCATATCCATATTGTCCTGTTCTTCCTTTCTGCTACTCCATTTTGTTGAGGTGTGTATCTAGTTGTAAGCTGATGTTGAATTCCATGTTGCTCAAAGAAATCTGTACATGGAAGGTATTCTCGGCCTCTGTCTGTTCTGAGTGCTTTGATTCTGCAACCACTTTGCTTTTCTACAAATGCCTTGAATGTCTTAAAGGCATTACAAGCTTCCGATTTTTGCTTCACGAAATATATCCAAGTCTTTCTACTAAAATCATCTATGAAAGTAATAAAGTACCTGCTACCACCTTGTGTTGGTATTTCAACCGAGCACAGATCTGAATGAACTATCTCCAGTAGCTTTTTCGCCCTCCAAGACTTTCCGGTTGGAAATGATTCTCTATGCTTCTTTCCCATCTGACACGTCTCACATACTCCAGAAGGAATATTCACAACAGGCAAACCAGAAACATATTCTTTTCGCTATAAATAATTCAAACCAGAGAAATGAAAGTGACCAAATCTCATATGCCACAACCAATTATCATTTGGAATTATAGAACTCAAACAAGAAAACTTATTATGTTGAATCCTCAAGGGAAATAGGAGGTTGGGATTCATTTTTACCTTAGCAATGAATCTCCCATCTCCATTAATCAACATGCAGTAGCCATGTTGTATCTGCATGTTGTAACCTTTCTCTGACAGTTGTCCCATGCTCAATAGATTGAGATGAAGACCAGGAGCATAAAAAACATCAGAGATAAAATTTTGTGAACCATCTTTTAACCTAATAGCAACTTGGCCTTTTCCCGAAATTGGAATATTTGTGTTATTACCAAATTTTACGGTAGATTTTACCGTTTCATCCATAGAAGAAATTAATTCCTTTTTCCCACACATATGATTACTACATTCAGTATCTAAATACCAAATATTTTCATCTTCTGAAAATGAATTACTTGCCAAAAATAAACTTTGTGGGTTATTAGTATTCTCACCGACATCTTGATACTGATTTTCTGCCATGTTTGCCTGATGCTTGAATCTACAATCTGCAGCTTTATGCCCAAATTTCCCACACTAAAAACAATTAAAATTTGTTCTTTCTTGATAATTGTTACCTCTTTCTCTTCCTCAGTTGGCAAATCCAAATTGTTTCCACCTCTTCCTTGACCAGGTGGTCTAAAATTTTGGTCTCTCCTTTGGTTGTAGTTACCACATCCTCTTCCTCTAAAATTTTCTCGACCTCTACCTTTGTAATTTCCTCTTCCTCTATTATTGAAATCACGACCTCTACTTTCAATATTTTGACTTGACTCAGCAACGTTGTTGAGATTCACCTGACTCTTTAAGGCTTCTTCATTTACTTTTTCTGTCTTCTTTAAGATTCTGCTCATGTGGCTTTCAATGCTTCCCTGCAACTCTGCTACTGTCATAGCATCTATGTCGTGGGACTCAATTATTGTAGTCACCACATGATCAAACTACATTGGCACGGTGCGTAGAATTTTTTCTACCACCTTGCTGTTAGAAATATCTTCTCCATACACCCTCATCTTATTGACAAGATCTGTAACACGTGAAAAATATTGTTCTACAGTTTCTGAGCTAGACATTTCATACCTTTCGTATTCTCTACGTAGGGACTGTAGTTTAGATTTCTGAGCTTTTTCAACTCCTTTATATGACAACTTCAAGATATCCCACGCTTCTTTAGCTGTTTTGGCATTTTCTATTTTGCCAAAAATTGAGTAATCTACACCTTGATGAATTTGTGAAAGTGCCAGTTGGTCATTCCTTCGAGCAGCCTCATCAGCTCTTTGTTGTAATCCTGATTCTACAAAGCTCCAAATATTGTGAGCTTTTAAATGCGTAGACATCAAAATTTCCCAATAACTAAAATCTAATTTCCCATCTAATTTGGGACCAGACCAAACAATATTGAAATTGATTGCCATATCTCTCTCTCTCTTTCAAAATATACAAAAAATAATTTGACACAGTGAGAACTATCTTGTTCCTCACACACTCAAAATATTTTTATGCTCACAACTCTCAGGTAACCAAGCTCTGATACCAATTTGATATCTATACACAAATTTCTCACATATACATAACACAAGAGAGAGAGAAGAGAGGAAGAGAAGAACTCATGTTTTGATTCAACTCCAAATATTGATTTCAAATAACAACACACCTACATGCCTTTTTATAGGCAAAGATTACACAATAAAATATAATAAAATAATCAAATAAGTGGCTGTAATTTGAAGAAAACTTCGATTTGAATTATGTCATCCAAGATTGTCAAATCTGAATTGAATTCTAACATCTAGGGTTGTAAAGTTTGATTTGAATTTTAACTTCCAAGGTAGCAAAGTCTAATTTGAATTCTAACTTCCAAGGTAGTAGAGTCTGATTTGAATTTTAACTTCCCAGGTTGCATATTTTGAATTTAATTCTAACACCTTGTGACTTGTGAGTTGGTCAGATCTGCAAGAGACTGAAATTAAGCGATAGACTATAGGTGAGCAGCGCACAATGGAGCAGGGGATCAAGAGACTAAATAGTTGGCATTGGCAACAACGAGTGACGAAGTGAGAGACTGAAAGGAAAGACAAGTGATGGAGGTGAGCAATAGGGGAGATGAGCGACGAAGGCTTTGCATATATATATATATATATATATATTATCCTTCTCGGCTTCTCCTTCCCCATCATCACTCATGCTTGATTCTTGAAGCTTCTCTGTCATTCATCTCTTTCGTCTTCAATCACAGGCATGAACCTGATTCAAGCGTCTTCTCCAATCTCCATTCATTCAATAGCTAAATTTGGTTGAAAGAAGAAGAACAAAGAAGAGAAAGAGAAAGAAGAATAATAAAGAAGAAAGGAGGAGGAAGGAAGAAGAAGAATAAATTGTCACCAATGAAGGAAGTTTGGGATAGCAAACAGAATGAAGTAATATAAATCACACTAATTTTGTGCTTCATACGGTTACATATCTGAATCAAAGGGCCAATTAAAAATGAATCGAACCAAATTTCTTTAGAACAAAATATTCAGAAACAACTTATGAAAATGAAAAAAGGCTCTAAACTAAATAGAAATGAATTAGTTATTTAACAACACCTGAACGAAGAACACAAGAGTGGTAGAGAAGATGTAGTAGTGAATCAAAAAATACAACAAAACATAAAGAACATCAATATACGTATCTAAAAATTAGTTAGGAATGTACAGAGAGAAAATACATTCGAAGGGCAATAGAGAAAGAATGATTAAAAAATATTAAAAAATAACAATAGAGACAAATATCATTGAACGTTTCAATATATGTATTGAAGAATGACTTAAACAAAAATCGTGAGAACAGAAAAGTTCTAAAGATGATTATTATTGAGAGAAAAGAAAAAACTTTGTGAAGAATATTGCTTAAGAAAGACACTGCCTCTGAGGATGAGAACAATTAACACAAACAAAAACATCATTTCCCTAAAGCCGTTTAAATAGAACGAAAAAAGCAAACCAAATCGACTTAGCACGATAGAGTGCTAGAGAGTGGAATGGACGTATTGATAAGACATTGAATTTATAAGAATTAAATTAATTAAATTAATAAGTTGTCAAATATTAAGTCAAAAATATTCACTGGAATTTAGGATATTTGTATGTTCGTTGAAATTAATTTGTTGAAAATAAATAAAGTCACCAGAATTTAGGAATGTAGAATAATTAAAATAAATTCTAGACAGTCAACACATTCACCATAATTTAGGAATTTGTAAGAAATTAATACATTAACCATAGTTTAGGAAAAATTCAAGATTAATATGTTAATATGTTATTTTATTAAAATAATGATATTAAATGAAGAACTTAAAGTAAAAAATATAAGATCTTTCCACCAATATCAGCAAATAAATGGATACTGAAAATAACAATAAAGAATATAAACTCTCTCTAGTATTGAATGAATTTGTCAAAAAACAAAAAAGAAGACTCCACAAGCTATCGTACAAAAAATGTCAAGCTTATCATTAAAGAGATGTCAATAAATAATTGAATATATATATTTTGAAGAACGAAGAGAATATACATGAAATATACATGTGCAATTGTAAAAATGTATTTTAAAGATCGAAGTTGATATGTATGAAATATACTCGTGGAAAGAAATCATGCTTCTCCTAGTACAACGCTGGAAAGATAATAGGCAAAATAAAATATTGAGAAACGTCGACTAAAAAACTATGATTGATACATGCATTTGCATTAAATGAATGATGGGATATCTTAGGTCAAACAATGAGGTTCATTTTTAATTGGAAAGTAGGGCTTTAATTTTTTATCCGAATAAATGAATAAATTGGCCAATATATTAATTAAACACCAATTTATGACTCAAAAGGAAATATATGTTTAATTAAAAAGTTCAATTTTAATAAGAAATTATGAAAAATTATAATGGAATTAGTGATTTACTTTTTTATCCGAATAAATGAATAAATTGGCCAATTTTTTAATTAAACAACAAAATATATAAAGATACTTTTTTTTTATTCTGCCAAGGTATGACTTAAAAAGGGAATATATATATATATATATATATATATATTTTAATTAAAAAGTTCATTTTTAATAGGAAATTCGTAAAAGGTAAAATATGATTAGTGAATGAATTTCTTATCCGAATAAATGGACGAATTGGGGATATATATATTCAATTTAAAAGTTAGTTTTAATAGGAGATTTTGATAAGTTACAAGGAAATTAATTTTTACTATGATTTAATGAACAAATTGGTCAATATATTAATTAAACAGAAAAGTACATAAAGATACTTTTTATTTTATTTTGCCAAGGTATAACTTAAAAAGGGAATATATATTTAATTAAAAAGTTCATTTTTAATAGGAAATTCATAAAAGGTAAAACAGGATTAGAGAATGAATTTCTTATCCGAATAAATGAACGAATTGGAGATATATATTTACGTTAAAACTTCAGTTTTAATAGGAAATTTTGATAAGTTATAACAGAATTACAAAATTAATTTTTTTCTACGAATAAATGAACAAATTAGTCAATATATTAATTAAACATCAAAACAAATAAATATATTATTATTTTTATTTACCAATGTAGGATTTAAAAAGAGAAAATGATTTTAACTAAACAGTTATATGGAAGATATATTTTAAAAGGAAATTATTTAAATGCTGAAATAAACGATATGCTTTAAACGTTATAAATTAAAAGCAATAAAATAATTATTAAAAACCAACAATAGGTGTAAAAGACTGTTTTCACATAAAAATATTATCCACATATTATATATAAATACTACAAGTTCTTATTATGACAATCATTTTGTTGAAAAAAATGACAGGTCTAACATTATATCAATTAAACTACAAAAGATAATAACATTGTATGGATAATCGAAAAACATATTAACACAAATTCAGTACTGAAGCTTTTCGGGTCAAAATATTTAGAAACTTAAAGTACAAAACAACTAAACCAATTTAGTCATTCAACATCTGCAATCAATTCATGAATGTTCTCGGTCTTGATTGATTTCTTGACCTTAATCAACATCTGAACACCACTGGCATGATTATCATTCATTTCTACAGATTTCTTCAGAATTCTATTTTGTTGGTGTAATTGAACATGAAATGTTCCCACTCTTACATTCTGAGGCAATCGAACTAATACCCTATATAGCAATTAAATGAAATAAATAAATTAAAAGCAGCGACCAAATTGTAAAAATGAGGAAACCCATACCACGAATCAAATAAACCTTGCATGAGTCACTTATACTATTGCTATCAAATTCCTTATCATAAGACTGAGATGTTTGAGAACCCAAACTGCATTAACTTAGTAGGTCATTGTCATTGGTCATGCATGTAACCAAATACAAAGAACTAACTTCTCGCACATTATGTGAATCAACATTGAGTTTAAAGATAAACCTCTTCCCAACAAACTTATCAATTTTTTTCTGAAACCTCAATAACATCACCAGATTGCTGTAAATACAACATGTTATTATGAATAGTAATTGTAAATTTGTAGAACAAAAAATAAGAATGCTTTGGTAGCAAAACTAGTCACATATACAAACTCTAGGAGATCAGAAGCACTACATTGCAAATATTTGGACAACTCTCGATAAAAAACAACAAAGGTGGCACTACTTGTATCATCCATAACTTTCATTTCGACCTTGAATCTAACATTCAACAATAAAGCAAAAAATCACAAAACAAAAAATGAAATGGAAAAGGAACTCGCTATAAACTTGATAAACTACAAACCTGAGAACTACAAAAGAAATATAATCCTTGCACTTATCACAAAAAAATTGATTTTCATCTGGCAAAATCTTCTTTGAACACTTTTTTACAAGAGTTATAAAACCAACCATGCTCTGTAATTATATGAGACATAATCACAGTGGCAACACATACAACTTTCTACAAGAAAGCAATCAAAGAAAATCATTTCCTTTCACACCTGACTATATAAGAAAAATAACAATTTACTAATAAAACAGACCCAAAAAAAAAAAACAATTCACTTGATGGAGTTTCTTGGTCTCAAGCAAACTTTTCCAATAATTGGTTAGGAATGTATCAAAAGGGGACATAATTGAGCCACCGAAATCCTGAGATGAACTGTGAGACTTTGGCTGTGCAACATTTTTTAACCTAATAATATGAAAAACAGTAAACGGATGAATGCAAACAGTAAACAAATGAATACCAATATATATAAACAGAAACAAATATACCTATAAATAGAAACATAAACAATAAATGCTCATTCAATGAAAAATATATAAAAATATTTAGTCACCAGAATATTATTTTGAAATGAACTGACGATACTCTACAATGTCAGGATTAATCAACAACTTGGAAGCATAAAGTGAGTTTGTGACCCTCACAGGTCTTGTAGGAATGTTCATGTTGTGTTTGCATGAAATAATGTATACAAAGGAAAAAAAAAGTATTCAAAAGCAAGAAAACGAATAATCAAATAAATAGGAGTATGCTACAGAAATAGGAAAGTATACTAGAAAATTGTCTAATCTTGCACTAGAGAATAATGACTACAACAGGACTGCTAGGTTATCACAAAGATACTAAGCTGCTGAGCAAACTTTTACTACAATGTACAAAGGATTTTGTTGGAACTAATATATATATATATATATATATATATATATATATATATATGATGAGAAACTCAAAGAAACTTCTATTTTATTCAATCAAAATTCAAGAAATACAGAGAGTACACTCTCCTAATCTAGAGCAACACTGCTCCTATAAGTCAATTTTCTTGCAATATTCTCATCCCTATATCATTAGTCTCTAAACAACTTATATAAACCCCCTGTCAACTAGGACTGACACTAGCTCCCTTAACAACCTGTAACTGACTCTCACAACTCACACGTGGATCAAATTCTCAAGTTTCACTCCTTCGGTTCCTTCTCATGTACACCCTCCATATAGGAGGTTTATGATCACGTAATAACATCTCTTTTCCCCTATTTCTATCATTACCCCTTCAAGATTAGCCTTGTCCCTAAGGTTAAAAAAAGGGAATTAACTGGCCAATAAGACTTTATCATCCCATGTAGCGTCAGAAAGATCCATGTCCTTCCATTTAATTAACTATTCTCAAGTTTCCTGTCCCCCTGTAAGCTTAATTCTTCAAGATAGCACCTTCTTTGGATAAGCCACCTGAGCATCATCATTTTCTACCTCCACAGGCAAGCTGGAGTCACTGTGATAATCTCTTATAACTTTCTTAAGTTGTGAGATATGAAAAACAGGATGCACACAAGAAGACATTGGTAGCTGCAGCTTATAAGAAATAACATTCACTTTCTCCAAAATTTTATATGGCTCAAAAAATCTTGGGGCTAATTTTTGGTTGATCCTTCGCACCATAAAATGTTGTCTATGTGGTCGAAGAAGTAAAAATACCCAATTGCCCACTTCAAACTGCACATCAATCCTCTTTTTATCCACTTGCAACTTCATATTATCTTTGGCCCTCCTTGAATTATACTTGAGTTGCCTTAATGCTTCATCCCTATCCCTTAATTTACTAGCAACAACTTATACTTTAGTTTCTCTTGCAGAAAAATGAATTATTGTAGGTGGTGGTCTCCTATAGACCACTTCAAATGGTGTGGTCCCTATGGTCTTATACCTATAATTTTGCCCATGGAAGCTAGTGAGACCATGTCCTTGGCTGTTCTGAAATGAAACATCTAAGATATGTTTCCAAACATCGACTAATCACCTTCGTTTGACCATCTGATTGAGGATGGTAGGCAGAAGAAATGTTAAGGATTGTTCCTTGCAACTAGAATAATTCCCTTCAAAAATTACTAATGAATAATGGATCTCTATCACTCACAATAGAGCTAAGGATGCCATGTAAATAAACAACTTCCTTAACAAAAATATCAACAATACTTTTAGCAGTATAGATGTGTTTAGTAGAAATAAAATGACTGTATTCGGACAGTCGGGCTATAACCACTAGTACAACATACCCATGACTGTTTGGAAAACCCATAATAAAGTCCATAGATAGATCACTCCATACCTAGTTGGGAATGGAAATAGGTTGTAACAACCCATAAGGACTAGTTGCCAAGTACTTTTGCCTTTGACATGTATTACATAATCTGATAAAGTCTTGGATCCCCTTCTTATGCCTTGCCAATATAAATTTGCTACTATCTTCTTATAGCTGCGTAAAAACCCTGAGTGACAGCCACTTGGAGAGGAATGGAATTCATGTAATAGCTTAGGAATTACAGATGAAGAAGTTGGAATAACCCAACATCCCTTGTAAAATAACTTCCCCTGAAAAAGTGATTACCTAAACCCACTTGGACCCTCTTGCAATTCATGAATAATTTTTTGCAACCCAGGACTTTGCAATATTTCATCTTCCACCTTTTCCAAATCAATCCAGATAGGAAATGAACATATACTGTTGCACAGCGTCCCTTCATGCCATATGGACAATGCATTCGTAACTTTATTTTCTTCCTCCACCTTGCAAACTATTTTGAATTGAAAACCCAATAATTTGGCCATCCACATTTACTGATTTTCTATAGTAATTTGCTACTCTAACAGATGCTTTAAACTTTGTTTTTCAGAGTGAATTAAGAACTTTCTTCCCAATAGATATTGCCTCCAATGCTGCATTGACAACACTATTGCCATTAGTTCCTTCTCATATATGGACTTAGCTAAATAGGCTTTTGAGAATACTTTGCTGTAAAAAGCAAGGGGCCTTTTTTGCTGCTATAACATTGCCCTTATATCCTCACCACTAGCATCACACTCAACTTCAAAGGGAATTGCGAAGTTGGGAAAAACTAATACTGGAGTGGTTATGACAACAATCTTCAATCTCTCAAAAGCATCATGAGTTTTAGAACACCACACAAATCCATCCTTCTTAGTTAGTTTAGTTAGTGGCTTTGCCAATATTCCATAATTCATAATAAATCTCCGGTAATAGCCTGTGAGGCCTAAAAACCCACAAACACCCTTAACCTTTATAGGAACTGGCCAATCCAGAACAGTTTGTACTTTGGCTGGATCCATATCCACTCTTCTTCTTGAAATAATGTGTCCTAGATACTCTTTCTCCCCTTGTCCAAAACTTCATTTTTTCTCATTTTCTGTAAAATGATTCTTTCTTACACCATTAGAATAGCCTTAAGATGGTCAAGATGAGAATTCTAGTCTTTACTAAGAATTAAAATATCATCAAAAAATACTAACACGAACATTCTTAAGACTGGTTTGAGCATTCAAGTCATTGTTGATTGGAACGTAGTCGGTGTATTCGTGAGGCCAAACAGCATCACCAAAAACTCATAATGCCCCTCATACATTCAGAACGCAGTTTTATGTATATCCTCTTCCTTCATCCAGATTTGATGGTAACCAGATTTGAGATCCAACTTAGAAAAGTAACAAGCGCCATACAGCTTATCAATCAACTCCTCCATAAATGGAATGGGATACTTATCCAACACTGTTGCCTTGTTTAAAGCCCGATAATTAATACACATTTGCCATGAATTATCCTTCTTCCTAACCAAAATTACTGGGCTCGAATAAGCACTAGTACTCTCCCAAACAATCTCCTATTCTAGCATATGCTGGACTTGTTTCTCAATCTCACCTTTCTAGTATTGAGGTATCTATACTGAGGTACACTAACCACCGTGGATAGAGGCTATAGGACAATTGAGTGAGTAACATCCCTAAGGGGTTATATCCCCTCAGATTCCCAAACTACCTCCTAATATTTACCTAATAAAGTTTTCAATTCTCTCTGCTGACTACTGGATAAATTCAAAATTGCATTACCCTTCTCTCCTTGCACAACTATCCACAATAGCCCTTCGATGAATTGCATTCTTGCTCCAACAATACTTTTTAAAGTATCAGGTTCTAGAAATTTATCCTCATTTCTCTGGTCTTTTTTCGAACTCTTCAATTTAATATGTTTCTCATCTTTCACAAATGACATGGTCATATCTTTCCAATCCATGACTACCTTCCCCAACGTTTCCAAGCATTTTATTCCCAAAATTAAATCAACCCCTCAAAGCTCCATAATGTCAGCTTCTAATACAATATCTAGATCACCCAAGTGAACTTGAATATTAGACCACCTTATTTGGGTTTTAATCCAATGGCTATCCCTAAGGTGTACACCCATTTGATAAGTTCTATCCACTTTTAGACCCAAACTCGATACGATGTTTGGTGTGATGAAATTATGACTCACCCTGCTGTCAATTAAAACCATTAAGGGTATTTCACCTACCTTGCCCATCAACCTCATCGTTCGAGAAGGATCCCTGTCAACACAATTCTCTGTAACACTACATAAACCAATCACCTTGCAATGTAATACCTCTTCTTGTTTACCTTCATCCATTTCAATAGCCAGTGCCTCTTTATCTACACCCAATTCCTCGTCATCTCCCAAAATAAGCACTCGATGTTACCGGTCAGCACATTTATGGAATAGGTGAAATTTTCCCCACATCTGAAACATTTACCACGAGCCTTTCAGTCCATCATCTCTAAGTAATTCAGATGCTTCACGCCCCTATTTTTTTCAAATCTAGTACGCCCCTCAAGATCATTTTTCCTTGTTGAAGATTGAGTTGAAAATAACCCAATCCTATTATTGTGGTTGTGTGATGTGGCAATCGACACTAAATTTGATCTAACCAGGCTACGAGTTCCTGTCTCTATTCTAGATGCATTGCTTTATGATCCCCCTCGTGCAAAACCCAACTGAGAAGAATACGAATTATGCCCCATTTGACTAAAACCCAACCCAGTTGACCACCTAGATCAAGATTGGGCCCGAGATTGTGAGAAAAAGGCCCAACCATATTCACCCTATTACCGTTCCTTTCCACACCATCTTCGTTAGGCAAAAGCTCGACTTCAACATCATGGGCTACTTGCATAGCTTGATAACAAATTTTTGACCTCAATGTCCTCACCTGATTTTTTATCTCCGGCCATAATCTACCAATGAAATAACCCAGGTACTGCGTCTTTGGTAGCTTCCCGCACTATGAAGAACACAATTCAAACTGTCACATCCCAAAAATTGAACAAGTGAAAAGATGCTACTCATTTGATAAAATTCTCAAACATAAGTTATTTACATATATTCTGTAAGGTTTTACATTCAACCTCAATCATTCATTCCATACGACAGAATTATATTCATCTGATAAGCAAATATAGACATACATAATCTGATGTTTTTATCTCATCGCAAGCCTAGGAGACCTATAGAAAGTACAGAGAGTGCCTAATATTCACATTAATAAGTACTGGTATCCCACCAGACAGAAATAGAGAATAATTCCAAGGGGCTTCTAATATTCAAACAGATACTATTCTTCCTTGTTTTCTGTATCTGAAAAGATAATCATAGGGAGTGTGAGTTTATTTAAAAACTCAGTAAGTAAATAACTGTATTGTATAAAATATCAAAAGTACAAATACCACATTTACTCATATAATTAATTGTCTTATACATCGAGTAGTATGAGACTCTAACCCTTTCAAACTCGTGAATAATATTTCATAGATATACACCGAGTAGTATGGGACTCTAACCCTTTCAAACTCGTGAATAAGATCTCATAGATATACACCGAGTAGTATGGGACTCTAACCCTTTCAAACTCATGTTTAAGATTTCATAGATATACACCGAGTAGTATGGGACTCTAACCCTTTCAAACTCGTATTTACAATTTCATCTATTTACATCGAGTAATATGGGACTCTAACCCTTTCAAACTCGTGTATAGTTTTTCATCGTTATGCACAAAGTAGTATGGGACTTTAACCCTTTCAAACTCATGTATTAGATCCCGTAGATCTTTACTCATTAATAAGATAGTGAGAACTTCTCACATAGTACAATTTCCATGAAATAAAATAATTTATACATACTCTTGTTCCTTTGAATTTCTGTAAAAAATATATCAATCATCATATACTGTCATATGAAAAATTGATCAATTAATATCCAAATAATATTGTAAATGGGACTTATATTGTACTTTGACTAGTAATATCAAATTAGCTTAGCAAGGTTATTCACTTACCTTGATGTTTGTCCAAGTTTACCTTGTTCCACACTAGAATTTGTGTAGGAAAATTTCCTAGTAAAATATATTACAAGGAAACATAAGAAAGGAGACAAAATCACGAAAATATGCAAAATTTTCTGATTGCTACAATACGGTTCGCTACAGTAACGGTTTGCTACAGTGACGGTTCACTACAGTACGGTTCGCTACAGTGACGTTGACTGCTACAGTACGTTGACTGCCGACACTACAGTAACTCGAAAAATTTTCCAAAATTTTCTTGTCGCTATAGTAATTCGAGTTTGCAGAAAAGTTTGCAGAAACTTTCTCAGAAAATTTTCATCCTTTCCTTTTTTTTGATTCAAAACCAGAATCTCAACTCTTTTAACCGATTATAACTCAAATATAACTTCTAAAACAACTGAGATTCATGAATTATCATCAAAATCTTCAAGAACAAAACCTCCTCTAATCTTCCATATAAACTTAGATTTAAGGAAAATAATGAGATTAAAGCTTACCTTTGATTCTTACAAAGCTTTTGAACCAAACAAATAATCAAAACTCTGAAGATCAAGGAAAGGATTTGAGAAGAGGATGAAGAAACGAGAGAAACTTCCACTGTTCAATTTTCAGTTTTTCCTTCTGCGTGAAAATGAGAGGGTACTATTGAAGTTTTATTTTAAATATTTCTAATGGGTTATTGAATAACCCATGGGTATCCATAACCCAACATCCAAACCCATCTAGTCAATTTACAATAAATGGACTAATTGACCATTTTTAAACCACTTTTTCATGAATTTCACCATTCTTAGAATATATCCCACATGGTGAAAATATTCAGTCCAGTCATTTAACTCAATTTTCATAAATAATATTCAAAGAGAACAATTAAATATGAAAATTAAAAATGACCAAAATAAATAACTAAAGTAACGTTGTAAAATTCTAAAATACTCTTAGACGAATTATATTCCGAAATTAACGGGTATTACACAAACGCTGCGATATACTCGTCCACAGTCCCTCATTTTCATAGCTTATTCAGCTCCTTATATGAATTGTCCAATGTTCCTTTCCCAAATTACGATGTCAACGTATCTTTGAAACTCTCCCAAGATACTTCCTCAGCCGACTTTTTCCAAAAATTAAACCAATGAATCGTCACTGCCTCCATACTCAATTTGGCTAGCTGAATTTTCACCCCTTTCGAGATCCTCTAAACCTTAAAATAGGTTTCATCCCGTGTAATTCTGGCCATTGGGTCCAAATTAACAAATGCTGACAGCTTTACTTTCTTCGTCGATAAGCGAAATTCATCCAACTTATCATCTAGCGCCACCTGTAACATCCCAAATTTTCCTTATCTAAGTTTCAAATAATAATAGAATTAAGTTATTCATGCCGTTAGATGCCTAGAAGCAAGTAATCAAGGGAAGGCATGAGAAATTAGGATAAATGAGCTAAGAATAAAAGAAAAATGAAGTTTTGAGGGAATTAGTCGACTAATGGTAATGATCAGTCCACTGATAGCATCCAAAAATGGACTAGGTTGCCGATATCTGCAATCAGTCGACTAATGAGGAGAAATTAGTCGACTAATTACTCTATGTCAGGATGAAATTTTAGGTGCTGAGGTAATTATTCGACTAATAGGGTTGGATCAGTTGACTAATGACACATTAATCAACTAATCGTGAGCAATCAGTCGACTAATCGGTTGCTGTAGTGCGAAAGTAAGTCAGTTTTAACTAAAAAATCAGTGAAAAATTGACTAAAATACCTTTAACATGCCAAGGAAGCTCAGAAAAAGTAAGGGTAAAAGAGGGATTTCCATGGTAAGAAGATTCTTGAGACCATTTTAGAAGTAAGTAGAGAGAGAGAAAGAGAGAATTCTGAAATTTTAGAGAAAATAGAGAGAGAGAAACATGGTGAAAAAGAAGAAGGCAGAGAAGAGAGTTTTAGTTGGTTTCTAACAAGGGAAATCATCAAAAGGTAAGTTTCCTAGCTTGATTTCTCTAGTTAGATGGATTCTAGAGCTTGAAATTGGTAGAATTATAGTTTTTCAGATTGAAGAAAGATGAGAGAAGGAGTTGGTCTAAAAACTAAGGAAAACAAGGAACCTTAGAAGAGAACTAAAAGATATCAGACAAATTCCAGCTTTAGGAAGAATTAAGGTAGCTAGTTATTCATAAAAGCAGTTTATTTTCAGTTATTTATCATGCTTGTGTATGATATACTGTAGTTTATGCTAAATCTTTCTATGAATATTTAAGAATATGCTTTCTCATGAAAGTAGAACTTGATTCCCCATGGGATGAAGTAATACCTCATAGGATATAGTGAGTTCTCTCCATGAGATAGCTAGAAAGCAAGTTTTTCAGTTATTTATCATACTTTTGTATGATTTAGCAAGTATGTATATCTTGAAGTTTTTTATGCAAATAAAGAATCAACTTTCTTTTGAAAAGTAAAGTTTATGTTCTCATGGGATGACAAAACCAGAAATTTCTCATGAGATGATAGAAATACCTCATAAGATGTAAAAATCCTTATGAGAAGACAGAGCCCCAGAAATTCTTTATGAGATGACAGAATTTCTCATGAGACATAAAATTCCTTATGGGATGACAGAATTAAGAATTCCTCATGCGACATTGAGTACTTTTCTTGAAAAAGTAGTCAAAGTATAGTGCACTATGCTAAGAAAGAAGTTTATGACACCAATTATGTGTCAAGATATCAGTTTATATTTCATAAAATGAGTTTACTATTGAGATTGTTTTATGTTAATTCTTTCATATTCATGGAAATGTGACACATTCATTGAGAATTACTTTTATGATTGAAATAGTTTATGAAATGTTTTCTTTAGACAAACTAGCTAATGAGATTATATATCTCATGTTTTATATTATGATTAATCATTTTAGGAATTGAAAAAAAAAGTGAAGGAAAGCATAAATAACAAGATAGTAGAGTTATTAAATGTTATTTATTATAGGAGAAGTTAAGTTAGCTTTTTTATGCAAACTTTAGAGACATATGTACATTTGGTGTGTATGTATAGAAATATATAAGTCTTATGTAAATCTCTTGTATTGTAGTTCTATTCTAGAAAAGAATTTACAAGAATTACTGAAGAGGTATTGTAGACTATAAGTATAAATGAGTTTAATGGTTTTACCCTGTATTCTAGCTAATAGTTTTATAAAATTAGAAGTTCAGGGCACGTCAGTCGACCGATGACCCTGTATCAGTTGACTGATGCCTTTCAATTTACAAATCTATTCAAGTTCACAGTCGATCAGTCGACTGATCATCATGGATTATTCGACTGGTCACTTACTACAGAGACTGAAATTTTATGCTTTTTTACAATTTACTTAATTATACGAAACTGGATAGTTTGTAAATATTTTAGAAAAGTATCATGTCCTCAACCAGATTTTTCTTTAATCTTTAATATAATTTTTGATAAATTATATAAATGAATATAATTCTAGTAGACATTACATCACCCCTGCGTTGGCCACTAAATGACTTTTTGGCCTATTTCTGTCTTCCTCCTTTTGTCTCTTTACATCGTCTTGAAGCCTTTTTTCATATCTTGCCTCGTTTCCTCCAATCCATGCTCGAAGATTTCCATTCGAGCCTCAACTCTGTCAACCTTATCTGACATTCTCAATGGCATGGAAAATTCATGATCGTTGGCTAGTTCCTCCGATAGTCCCTCTGAGATCTAGTAGGTCCGACCACTTGATGAGAAACTCAAAGAAACTTCTATTTTATTTAATCAAGATTCAAGAAATACAGAGAGTACACTCTCCTAATCCAGAGCAACATTGCTCCTATGAGTCTATTTTCTTACAATATTCTTATCCCTCTTTCATTGGTCTCTAAACAACATATATAAACCCTCTACCAACTAGGACTGACAGTAACTCCCTTAACAACTTGTAACTGACTCTTACAACTCACACGTGGGTCAAACTCAAGTTTCATTCCTCCGGTTCCTTTTCACATACACCTTCCATATAGGAGGTCTATGATCATGTAACAACATCTCTTCTCCCTTATTCCTATCAATATATATATATATATATATATATATTACTCAAATAAAGGACAAACAAATACAACAGGAACAAAAAAAATAAACAAACAATATTGAAGAAATTTGGGAAGCAGGAGGAAAAAAAATCAATACTCTGAGTCTTTGAGCTCAATTTCCATGAGTCTGCTTTTGGTACCATTCTTATAGCTCTCTACTATAGGACCAAACCTATTAACCAGTCCAATAATACCTAAAATAAGAAGATATTAATATCTAAATTATTAAACATTAAAACGAAAAGAACAAATATTTAATGAAACACAACAGTACAACTAACCAACTAAATAGTTCTCATCGGCAACATGCGTCGTAATATCACTAAAAGAACAAAAGTTGAAGATAGATTTCGGAATGCTCAAATCATACAGACATCAGTCGAGAAGCTAAACTCAAGTATAAAAGGATGCTTCGTTATACGGTAGTCATTGTTATACTTAATAACAGTAAACATGAACATTACATAAACATTACCCTCAATGATTTGACACTTAAACTTACTCACAAAAGACTTCTTGACTTGACCATGAATGCGATCACCCTTCAAAACAATAAACAAGAAATACATGACCATTATGAATTAATAATACAAACCTAACTACTGCATAAACTAAACATTTAAATCACCTGAGAATCTTGCAAAACCATCTCCAAACTATAGATTTCTTAAGACATATTGAACGAAAGAACAGTCTACATTCTAACGACATGGACCTTAATCCTCCAATCCTCCATTGACGAACTAATATTACTAATATTAGAAACATGATTAAGCTTAGCCATAGGTGAAGTAGAAGGAAGTTCAAATACAATAAACATCAAGCACAGTGGATGACTGTCACAAAATGATCTCATATATATAGAATTGTTGGGAACATTTGAATTGAAATTTCAAATAAAAGATGAGAAGATAATAAATAATCTAACAGCTAATTCCATAATTAGCTGATATCAAAATCAATTAGGGATTAACAACACCACAAATAATGGATAATTTATAGATGTTTGACAATTTCCAAAATAAACAATTTAAATAAACGACAGTTAATATATCATACGAAAATTTTGAGCAAAAACAAAAGTTATTTTTACATTGAATTTTCATTAGAACAAACATTATGACAAACACCAATTTTAGCAACGGAGGATAAAGTGTCATAATTAGAGGAAAGCAGACGTAATCCTACATAAGCACGCAAAATGGAATCACATTAGAAAAATAACAAAAAATATTTAATGAAGCAAAAACATTTAAGAAGGGTCCAGCAACTAATGCTGAGAGTGAAACTTTTTTAATATATATAATATAATTGATATAAATAATAATGTAAAAAAGCCCGAGACATATAGCAGGCCCATATTGGAATCTTCTACCACCTTCCCTTCAAAGCTCGAGAGCCTAACTGCCCGAGACTCCAAGCCCTCTCTACCCAACCGATTGCCCATGCCATGCGTGCCCCTGCAATCCCCCTCTGACTTCCCCTTCCCCGGCAAACCAAACCCTCCATTTCCTTCAAATTTTAGAATTTTAAAAATAAAACTTTGTTAACAGTATTTCCACGTCACCTGCTCTCTAATTCTGCCACGTAATCCGAAGAACCAACCTGTACGGACCTTCCTCCCTCTTTGGCTGCTTCGCCTTTGCTCGTGTATAAATATTTTGACTCACTCCTAAACCCTCCCATGTGAAAGCCAAACCGAGCCTCTTCTTTTCTCTCTCTAACCCCTTCCTACCTCCAAATCCGATCTCATTGTACCAGATTTACTTTCTCTTCACCATTCGACTCGATTTCTCACGCACATCATTCTGCAAAATCATCATATATACTCACTCTCCCCAGCAAGTGGTACCGCAATTGCCGTGATGCCGATGGCGGCTGGGCCAGCATCGCCGACCGATCCTGCTCCGGCAGGGCCAACTATGGTGCCGATGCAATCAACGCCTATGGTGGTGTCCGACTCCTTCGCCAAGGACGCCATCATGTCTTGGTTCCGCGGCGAGTTTGCTGCCGCCAACGCCATTATCGACGCTCTCTGCGGTCACCTGGCTCAGCTCAGCGCTGCCGCAGGAGCCTCCGAATACGACTCGGTCTTCGCCGCAATTCATCGCCGGAGGATGAACTGGATCCCGGTTATACAGATGCAGAAGTATCACTCAATAGCGGAAGTGGCTGTCGAGCTTCGCAAAGCTGCGGAGAAGAAAACAGAGGCCAAGGAAAAGAAGGAAGGTGAGGAAAAGAGTGAGGACATGAACGGTTGCTTGGATGAGAAAGAGAAAATTAACGAGAAAGTGATGGAAAGTAATGGAAATGGCGGTGACGAGGCTGCCGAAGAGTACGATTCGCCAGAGAGTGAAATTACCGATTCAGGTAACTACATAGTAATGTTCTTTTTCTTAGGCTTCATTTTTTTTTTCCGACATTCTAGATGCTATTTCACTGCCACCGGCAAAAGCCAGGATTCGTTCACCGTTCACGGCGTTTATTCCATTTTTTTTAATTTAAAAATCATTTTAATAAGTAAGATTAAAAATCACACATAGTAAAGGTTTGAAAAAAATTGAGCTTTTTTTGCTATTGAATGAAAGCTTTGTGGTTACCCTTTTCGTTCAAAAAGCGAAATAGTAGATGTGGAGTTGCAATTTTTTCACCCAAAAAAAAAAAGATGTGGAGTACCAATTTTGTTTAGGTATTTGAAACTTTCAGATAGCTTTGAAACGGTAAGAGTTGAGAAAAATGAACCTAAAGTCTTAAATTTTTTATTATTAGGTTATCTTAAAATTTTTGTAAAATAATTTTTAATTATTATATACATAAATTTAAAATAATTTAATGATTAAAAAAACTCAAAACTCTTTAAAAATTAAGTTTTCAATAAACTTTTCCATGTAATTTTGTTTTTGTGTTGTTTTGGTCCGAGATTTCTAATATGGTATTGGAAAATTATTTAAAGGATGAAACTTTTTCTTTTTCCCTTAAAAAAAAAAGCAGGAATACAGTTTGTTTGCACCCGCATTCGAGCTCAATTGAAAAGTGTTGTTGAAAATTAGATGTTGTTACTTTTGTCTGTTGTTAATGAAATCTGCTGGGTCAACAGTAACATTTGGATCCGTTTATAATTTTGAGGGCAACAGGAAAAAGAATATTAGCGAGAAAATATTAAATCAAGATTTTCGTGTGGCGTATACTACAATGCTTCGAAACAGGCAAGACCTGGAGATGCGTTCACAACAGGCGGTGGACGGTTGGAGCTGATTAGTGTTCCTCTTAAAGTTGCGTGCCTGTTTCACAGTTTCAGTAATTGCGGGTTCGGGTTAGGGCAGTTGGGTTTGGACAATTTTTAGTGTGTGCTATTCCCAATGCTAATTCTCACAAATCTCAATTACACTAACTGTTCCCAGTTGGAAGGTCAACGCTGTCATGGTTGTTGGGTGGGGGATCCTATGTATCAACCAACCATAGCAGCCACCCAACGAATTGGAGATGCAAAAATAGTTCAGAGAGAGAGAGTAAATCAAATGATTTATCAAATATTATTATTTTAATTTAATCTTGCAAACATAAATTTTTTAATTTAATCCTTTGAAATCACACCGATTTTGTAAATATAGAATTTTTAAATATTTATAGGTCATTCATGATAGTCCGCTAATTTTTAATTTTTGAAGATCAAATTGATAGTTTAGAAATTAAATCATTAATTTATTCGAAAAGAAACGATATAGTTGTCGCAAATTTGAAAATTGTAATGTAAATGGTTTTTTTGTTTGATGCATCGGTGTGCCCTTGTTGGCATTATATTGGACAAGGGGACACATACGACATAATAACGAAAAGGACTTTGTTGGAAGACGGCCAATATTTTTGACTAATCACAGTGATTTCAAAAATGTAAAAGAAAAAAAAAGGGGGGACTTATATTAGCATTTGGGCTTTATTTGAATTCTTCCCCTAACAACCTTTAGACATTAAGTCTAACATTATTTAGAATGAATATGCTTTTTGATCATAATTTGCCATTCCCCTCCTTTGTTTGGCAGGTTCTCAAGAAATGCAAGCCAGTTTCAGTATATGTTCGAAC
The DNA here is from genome assembly GCA_037074585.1 of Biancaea sappan. Taxonomy (NCBI): domain Eukaryota; kingdom Viridiplantae; phylum Streptophyta; class Magnoliopsida; order Fabales; family Fabaceae; genus Biancaea; species Biancaea sappan. Next base: position 44,804,393 of record CM073496.1, on the reverse strand, counting down.
CATGAAGAATGTGAAGGACGTTCTTCCCAGATAAAGTTGACAAAAGGTTTCTCAGCAAAGGAGTCGGTGAAGGGGCACATGGTAAGTTATTTCTTTCACATAATTCAAATGCATTCTGTTTAGGAAAGTAGCCTGGATTCGTTTATGGAATAAGAAGCAGGTGGGTACTGGTGAATTGGCAGGTAAATGTAGTGAAAGGATTAAAGTTATATGAGGACGTTTTCACTGATTTAGAACTGTGCAAGCTCTTTGATTTTGTCAATGAGATTCATTCTGCTGGCCAGAATGGGGAACTCTCGGGTAAACCTCCATTAACCAACAGTAGCTGAATTTTTGTTGTGGAATATGGAAGTGAGTTATTGTCTTGAAGAAAGTACTGACTGGATCTTCTTGAATAATTGTAGGCGAAACTTTTATACTGTTCAACAAACAGATTAAGGGCAATAAGAGAGAGCTGATTCAGCTTGGTGTTCCAATTTTTGGACAGATCAAGGAGGAGGTAAAATGTAAGTACAAAGCGACTCAGTGTAACGTTCAATTAAACGATTTCAGTTTTTCTTTACCGTTTTCTCACATTCTGTTTTTCTCTGTACGTTTCTCTGTTTACAGGCAATATAGAGCCAATTCCAGCTCTTCTCCAAAGTGTCATTGATCATTTTATTCAATGGAAACTACTTCCAGAATACAAAAGGCCAAATAGTTGTATCATCAACTTTTTTGAAGAGGTAAACATTACATTCTTTCATGCTTGCTCCTCTTGTTATACCCTGTGTTAGACAATTAGTAAAATAGTTTCTTTAATAATTTGGTATGTGCAATGAAATAACCCAGCAATGTTTGTACAATTATTTTTAGGGGGAATATTCTCAGCCATTCCTGAAACCACCCCATCTGGACCAACCTGTGTCCACTCTTCTTCTGGCTGAATCAACTATGGCATTTGGGCGTACCCTTACGAGCGACAATGAAGGGAACTACAAGGGACCACTCATGCTCTCATTGAAGAATGGGTATATATATTAAAGAACTTATAAATACTCTTTGCAGTCATAATCTTCCGTTTATTAGTTAAGATTCTAGTCACAATGCTGGATACAAAGGAAGAAGTATCTTCGACATTTATAGGACAGCATGAACGCCCTTCTTGGATGATTGATAGTTTAATTAACAGAATAACATAGAAACTTTGCAGGCAGAGGGAAGGGACAAAAACACAGCAATTTTTTTCAAAAAAATTTATTTTGGAGATGTCAGTTGGTAGAATTAAAGCCTAGTTTATAATTATCAGTATTTACTTAAGGTTCGCAGTAGAGATCTTCAATTTGACCCCGGAAAGCATTCCACCCTTATATACAGTGTACGCGTATGTTTGTGACATATATAGACAAACATTAAATGTCTATTATCAAGGAATGTTAGGTATGGCATTATCATCTTCTGACCAGTAGCTTCAGGCCATTCAAGGTTTGAGCATTTGGTCTCAACTTCCTAAAAGAGGTTGCATCCAAATATTCCAATCAGTATTGGCATATTAACTGTATGTGGCTTTCAAAAGGGATGAAAGTTTTCCATTTTTTGATAAATGAGTCGCACATTTGTCTTCATTATTTAACTAATATAGTCATCACCAGGATCGTACAATTTTTCTTTCGCCGTATGTGTCATATATGGAATGAGTTTGAGCTGATCACCAGCACACTGTGCATTACTGATCTTTGCAGGTCTCTTTTAGTGATGAGAGGAAACAGCGCTGACATGGCAAGGCATGTGATGTGTCCCTCCCCTAATCGAAGGGTCAGCATCACCTTCTTTAGGGTAAGGCCAGACTCCAACCAATGCCACTCAACAACTCCTTCCATGGCAACTGCAATGGCTCTTTGGCAACCTGGTATTGCTAGCTCATATGCTTTGCCAAATGGAGCTCTCAGTGGCAATGAGGCCGTGGATATGATGCCCAAATGGGGAATAATTCGTACCCCAATGGTCATGCTAACCCCTATGCGCCCTATGGTGTTGAATCCCCGCAAGCTTCCTCGTGGTGGGACAGGGGTGTTCTTACCCTGGAACGTGCAATCCAGAAAACCTGCAAAGCATCTTCCACCTCGTGCCCAGAAAGGACGGCTTCTGGCGTTACCTCCCCCAACTGAATCACACTCTCACATGGCAGAGTCCACTTCCGACCCCTCCATTACTCTTGAAGGACAAGCATAAATTTAGTTCAAGGAAATATGAATCGAGGATTACTTTGTTGCGAAAACAGGGGCCCACTGTTATTTGAGGAGTTTGGTTCGTTCTTTCTTTTTTTCAGCTCTTTCACCTTTAGATTAGATTGTAGCACTGTTCACAGTAGTGGGCTTCAAAATAGTTGTCAGGTCGTCAAATTTGGAGTGTGTGAATTATTGAGGGTGGAATTTTGTACGAACGGTAATTTATGTTAATCTTCTTTTGGAACAAACAAAATTATCATCGGGATGCATAGTTATTATTACTTCACCCTTGTTGTATCTCTCCCAGATCCTTTGTTGGGCTTTACCTCTCAGCAGGATACTGAGCGCTACCAGCAAGATCCAATTGAAACGAAATAGGTGAGGTCTGTGTAGGCCTTATTCTGAGAAGTTCATGTTAGACAGTTTTGAGAAACCTAGTACCTGAAGTAGCAAAGTTAGACAGAGGATCCAGATTTTGTTGTATGCTAGGGTCAGTTTCTGTTCTTAAATGTTTTAATTATTGCCTTTATGCTGATTGTATACTTATATTACATCTGCAGAGTTTTTGTATGAAGAGTAGGCCGTCCGCTATATACCAGAAAGAATTGCTTCGAACGCCACATCTTATCTTGAATTCAATACATCTAACCTTCACAGGTGATACTACAAGTCTACGACCTCTTCAAAAGTTCAACGTAGGATTAAGCAAACAGGGCCGAATTTTGAAAGGTTGATTATTCTCTTATATGATGCAATGAATCACGCCTTGATGTCCTTGTCAACGGAAAAACGAAAAGCCGAAAACAATATTTATATAAAATATAGTTAGAGCAAAACTAATCTGAAGGCGCCTATTGTAGTTACTCCATTATGAACTATATCTTAAAGGCAAAAATGCAAAGAATTTCTCACAATTTGGAGGATTGTAAATTTATTCTTTTAATCTTGAAAGTTAAAATAAACTACTGGAATCTTGTGTAGCACAAGTCCTCTGAATTTTTTTGTCCAAAACTTTTGCACCATTTGTTTATGCAAATTAAAGTAGGCGACATTAATCCAAAAAAAAAAAATCAACCTATTATCTTAAAAGAATTTTTTTTTGTTGCAAATATGTAAAAAAATAATAATAATTCATTGTTATATCTCTTAGCATGATAGATCATATATATATATATATATATATATATATATATTAATTTAGCCGTTATAGTATGCTAAAAAGATCAATAGAGAAATTAATCAATTATGCTACACTAAATTGAAAGTTAAAAAAAAAAAACTTATTGCTAACTTTTCTTAATAAATAAATTATACAACTACATAAGTTGTTTAGCATTTTTGAGACAACGGACAAAAGAGAATGCGAAGAAGTATTATTATTAAAACAATTGTTTCTATACACACGCCTGCATATATACATACATGTTAATCATAGTAGGATAGGCCCATCATCATGAGTGCAGAGTAGACCTCTGCTTTGCATCTGAAATGACGTCGTTTTGGATACTTTTTTTTTCTTCCAATCAAAACGACGCCGTTTTAGTCTAGAATTTTTTTTTCGCCTAGGTGCAAAATGCACCGTTTGGAAGAAGGGAAAACAAACCGGCTTCAGATCTTTGCTTCTCCTCTCTTCAGCTCAAGACCCTTCCCTTTTCTCATCCTTACGTCATCATTGAAGCCCTCCATCTCTCCTCTCACTGTCTTATCTGGTTCGATGGCTTCAATGTTGTTCTCTCCTTTCATCTTCGAAGCCCTTCCTTCCTCATCCCTCTACTTCTCTGTTCTCAAATCTCGGTGTCGTCTCTAAGAATGGGAGGTAAGACTCACATCCCTCTCTCTCTCTCTCTCTCTCTCTCTCTCTCTCTCTCTCTCTCTCTCTCTCTCTCTTTCTCCTTCCTCTTCCTTTGTCATGTTGTTGATTTACCTGGGTTTAGTCCATTTTTCATATGATTATATGGCATTTGATAGGATTCGATTTAATTAGGATTACGATAAATTAGGATTAGGATTAATTAGGACTCAGATTATGATTAATTAGGATTAATTTAGAAATTCCTAGGATTAATTTGCTGTTATTGACTTTGCTGTTGCTGACATATTGTTCTAGAAGGATAGCAAACTGATAGTCTTTTTTTTTTAATAGAAAAGCAAACTGTACTACAATTTCATTGCATTTGGTATGGATTAATTTGCTATTATTCATAGGATTAATTTGCTGTTAGTCTTTTTTTTTGATAGAAAAGAAAACTAATAAGATTAATTTGCTGTTATTCATAGGATTAATTTGCTGTTATTAACTTGCTTATGGTGTAGACATATAAAATCATTTACTTGTTTTTGTTGTGCCGGATTGGTATTTACTTGTTGCTAGACTGTCTCTTATGAATTTATTTTTTTGCTGGATTGTTTGTAGACTTTGATGCTCTGGTATTTATTGGTATTTACTAGTTTATGGGACAACTATAAATCCTTCAAAATTTATTGGCATATTACTTTCACAATTTCAAAATTGTAGTTGTTCATCATGTCACATCTGCTATGCTCGACTATTTTGATTTTTTGGACTGATTTCTGCTGGACTAGTTTTCTACAGTGCTGGACTAATTTTACTGTGCTGGACTGGTTGAATATTGTTTTTGTTAGGCTGTTTTTTGCTGTTGCTTGCTAAATTGTATTATGTTGTTTTTTATGGACTGTTTTTATTGTTGTTCTACAATCCATCTCTTTCATTTGTGGTTTTTGATTTCTTTTCTTAATATAGGTGCAAGGCCATGATTTAAGCTGCAGACTCCGATGATCAAGGAGAGGATATCAAATGTACTTAGAAGCAACAAATGTAGCTAAATGATCAAGGAGAGGATATCAAATGTACATAGAAGCAATAAACGTAGCTATAGGTTAATGTTATAGGTTCGTGTTATAGGATCATTTGTTGCTATTATGATTCGTGTAAGCTGTAATGGGATTGGCTTTCTGTGTAAGACTGGCAGGTTCATGTAGTGGTGTTGGCTTTGTTGTAATGATCCTTGAGATCAAATTAATTATAAAAGTGGCTTTCTTTGTACTTTCTCTTTTCTTGTTGAGATTTATATTTTAACTTGAATAAACTAAATAAATCTCAACTTAGGATTGATACACCAGTAATGTGAATAATACACCACTAAAATACATAATGGTCAAGACTATAAATAATACATAATTACAAACTAACACCAGTGTTTATCCAAAATACATCACTAACATGATACCACATGGAGTAATCTTGAGTAACAGGATACCAGTGTTCATCCAAAATACATCACTAACATAATTATAGACTAACACCAGTGGTCAACAGTCTGTGTGTGGAAAATCTTGAATAAATTGCAAAGCTTCAAGCGATGGCATTGAGCGATCAATGAGCACATATGTTAAGAAATTGCACAAATTAGTACAATTATTAGGATTACAGTAACCATTAGCATTACATTAAACTTATCTCAGAATACTAATCATAAGCATTTCAGTAAAACTCATTTCAGAAACATATGCATAGGGTGCAGGAGGTCCTGAGCATGATACTCTGACTAGTGCATCATTCATCTACCTGGAATAACAAGAGTGAAATTGGATAAATAAAAGAGTTTAAGACTTAAAAACATTTAAAAACATATGAAAACACATTTTACTTACTCTAGTAGATTCAACGGTTGCTACTCTCATCTTTTTCTTTCCTTGAACCTCAACATAACTTTTATATCGATTCTTATTCTTTGAACCCTCTTTTTGCTTAAAGCCTGTAGCCTGTGATGTGCACTAAGGTGTGCGAATGACGGTGGCACTGGGATCTCCATCCAAACCTTTACCCGTAAATTGAAACTCACAAAATTGCTTCCTAAAGTCGAATGCAATTTTTCTTAGTGCGGAAGATGCTTCTTCTGACCTAGAGACTTCAGCCGCCAAACTTGTCAAATCTCGACTAAGTTCCCTAAATTGATTTGTGCTATCTTACCTAGGGTCCTCTTCGATCTCCTTTCCCCTTACATCATATACTACACCGACTCTCACGTTCCTTGTTCATCAAGGTATAATATATTAATCAGGGATTACTTTGACATCATTGCGATCACACACCTTCAAAGCATGACAACACAAAATATCGAGGTTCTTAAACTTCTGACAACTGCATGTCATGATATTCGAGGATGGGTCAAAAGACACCCTAAAGTCTTTTTCTCTATTAATCAAAGAGCCTACATAGTGAAACACCAACTGACTCTCATTTCTCTCCTTTATGTAAGTCTCATGTGTGTCATCATATCTCTCTGAAATAGATCAAAAATAGCACTAGCATAAATCGTAGACAATTGTCTTAATATAGGGCACCTTGAGATCCTCAATCAGGAAATTTTCTCCTTAGACTCAAACTCGCACCTCAACTCATTATACCTTTTTTCATCTATAATTCTCTCAAAATGCTTGAAGAATTGCATTAGGTCCAAGTCCGAGTTAAGTAAGTCCTTCAAGTCCAAGTTTAAACTTTCACTCAATTGAGTGCTTTGCACACCAAGAATGAATGCTTTCTTCATAAAGCAAGGCACCCATTTTCTTTGGAATTGCTAAGTTGTTAGCCATTGGTTATCTCCAAGATTATGTTCCAACAACATATGACACCAAGTGGCCTCAAAGCAATCTTCATCGTCAATTTCATATATTAATCGTGAGAGTTGTGCTAAAATGTGAGATTCCCCTTACTTCAAACGGCCTACATGATTAGCGGCATTCCACATCAAATGCTATGTGCATAGGCCATGCATAGTGTCCGGCATCACCTCAAACAATGCCTTCGCCATAGTTGCATCTTGATCAGTGAACAATGTAAGTAGCTTCTTCTGACGATGTACCTCCATATGAAAGAGCCAAATAAAAGACTCAATAGTATCATCATACAACAATACAGCTCCAAAAATACCATTCGTCAGTGATGATTAAATCCACAAAAAATAACAAGAGGCCTGTTATTTTTATTTGTGCCAAAAGTTGTGTCTAGTGACTCCACATCTCCAAATAGCTTGTAATTTACAAGTATTCTCACATCTGCCCAAAACCTGTTTGTGATATGCTCCTCAAAGTCCATTTGGCACGTATGGAAGAATGAAGGATTATCTACTAGTTGACTCTGGAAATAATGCATCAATGCTCTAGACTCCTCAAAAGCCATGTTCCTCTGTCGCCTTGACTTAAGATAATTTTTCACATCTGTTTGAGTGTTCCCTAGATTCGCCCTTCCACCCATATATAAGCTTATCAAGTCAAATAATGTCTTTTGCCTAAGGCCAAAGTCTTCTGTAAGCTTGATCTCATGCGCTTGAACTTCGGATATTTTACGTTACGATTGCAACATGTGGCTAGTTTCTTCAATATGCAGCTCGTGATTATGTTGCTCTATGAATTGATCCACTCTGTACTTACCATCTACTAACTTCACTTTCAATTTAACTTGGCAACCAGTTCTAGTTTCATCCCGCGGATTCTTCATATTTACATCTCTTTTATCTAACCAACGAAAGCCCTCTTTAGAGCATATATATCTTCTCCATGTTATCATGGTTCTATCCTTTCTACTTAAGATGAACAAATCTTTTCTTACTCTGAAACCCATTCTTCCTCCATATCTCTTCCAAAAATCCCATGCTTCTTCTACATTGTCAAATTTCATCCCAATCTTAGGTTTCCAATTTTCTTCTATTGATGAATCTGAAATAAAACCAATTTCATAGTTAATATTTTAACAATTTCAAGATTTATTTCAAAATGAATATGAATATCAACACCAAAAGTAACAATAAAGTAGTTATTTTTTTGCTAATGGTTAGTTATTTCACCATTATAGTTGGTTTTTCGCTAATCATATATAACAATGAAGCATTATAGTTAGTTTTTTGCATATAGATAAACTATTTATTGTATATGGTCAAAGAAAATAAACAATGAAATCCATATGAACTTTAAAAAACTAAAAAACTATCATCAAAACTATCCTATTAATCCACATGAACTTAAAAAAAAAAACTTATTAGTAATAGCAAGAAGGAATTGTAAGTGGGGTGGGCAAAAAGATACTGTTAGGATTTGTTTTTAGTTGCTAATAAAGCTCTTAATTTTAAGCAGTTATTTTTTATTTGAACTAGTCTTCTAGGATTAATGTTAGTGGCCAACTGTCATGATATTTTCCTGGTATTTCATTATGCTCTATAAGGCTATATATAGCCATTTTCATTATTCAATAAACTATGCATTTTGAATCAGTAAACACTAGTCTTTGTTATTGTTCTTTCTACACTCAACATATACAACTTAGATGTGGTGGTTTTAGAAAGAAAGCAATATTGGAAGACAAAAGGAGAGAACTTCTGTTTACCTACACTGAAATGCTGTAGATGTTGGAGAACAACTGCAAGACGCCAGAGATGTGCCAGATGCAATGGAAGGACACTGGAGCAAGGGAATAAGCTGGAGCAATAGCAAAGGGCTACACAAGCATTCACGATGTCTGAAAAAGCGAGAAAATGAAATATGATGTATTGTGAAGGAGAGGAGGGTCATTTTGAAAGAAAACGTGGGCAATGGGGCTTTTCTACAGTTTTATCCTCTATTTTAGCCTACAGAGTTGTCTTTTGAAAAAAAAAACTTCCATTAGTTAAATGGTGCGTTTTGCACCTAGGCGAAAAAAAATTTCTGGACTGAAACAACGTCGGTTTGATTGGAAGAAAAAAAATAAAAAAGCATCTGAAAAGATACTGTTTTGGATGCAGAGCAGAGGTCTACTCTGTACATGTAGAGCAGACAAGCCGGACTCCATCATCATCATCATCTTCAGTGTCCCAACACAAGCCCTCTTTTCCTTCAGCAGCAGTCAAGCGTTTACGTACATGAACTTTATCTTGGTTTTCACTTTGAATCAATTTCTTTTCATTAAAACTTCTTAAGATCCTAAGTATCATCGCACCCAAGGTCCTCCTCCTTAGCTTCTGAGTTCTTGCTGCCAACCAGTGCCCCCTCTCAGGTTTGATGAAATTCATCACCCCCTGTTTTTGTATCACTTTTCTTACTCCCAGTATCCATCTCATGAACAACTTTTGAATTCTTGACTTTTGATTCATTAATAGACTAGCTGACATTGTGGGCCTGTAGCCAAGTTCTTTGGTAATAAATTGTCTTTCCTTTCTACTTTACACTCCTCCTTACCATCTTCTACGTTCAGTCTCTTCATTCCCGCCTTATTACCAATAGCAGAGCTCCCAACTTGCAACTCTGCATTCACCCTTTTACCTAAATCTTCAAAACCAAACTCATTATTGGTCAAAAGGTGTTAAAGCCTATGTATTTTAATTAAAGCTCACATGTTTTTTATAATGCAACCCATTTGTGTTTTTGGGGTCAATCTGATCATCTCCTTGGTGCCCAGTTGAGTTTTTTCTCCTGTAGGTCACATGTTTCTATCTTTCTCTATTTTTTGAAGAAAATTGACATTTGTGTAAAAGCGCTTTTTATGATAGTCAAATGTGAGACAAAAAGAGTATATGTCAAGAGAATTAAATAGTGAGCATTAATGGAGAAACAAATGGCGATTTAAGAGCATTAAGTTCCTATTCTTTGGGGATAACAAACAACAATGTCTAGTTCTCCCCTTCACCTAGTTAAGCATTAAAGTAGCTCCATGAAGTAAAAATGAAGGGCAAAAGAGAGAGTTGTTGTGGAGAGAACATTCTTAATCATATATGATCTTCCTTTTCTATTATGAGTTTTGTGTGAGCTTGCATTTATTGTGTTGGGTGATTTAAAGAGCTTGCTTATCTTAATTTCCTCTCTTGTATTTATGTTTAAGGTTTTAGATTCGCTTGACGGATTGTAAAAACTTTAATAGCTAAGCCTTGTGTATAAGGTTATAATTTTTTGCTTAGTGTAAGTGTCTCTGGTTTTAAATTTATTTGAATTTAGGGTGTAAAAGTCTAAGAGGCTTGTCCTTAAGTTGTTCCCTTTTAAATCTCTATTTGTTTATAAGAAATCCCCTTTGCATTGTGCATAGGGAGGACGTAGGATCCAAGTGGTTAAGATCTAAACATCTTTAAATCTCTTATGTCATTTTTCTTTACTCTCTAGTTTATTGAAAACTTCATTTTACGTAATCCAGCTTCTGAAGTAAAATTTCACATTAAAAATGAAACAATTTAAGTTAAACAATTCAACTCCTCTTCTTACACTAACAAAAGTTTTGGTGTAGCTTTACTCTCATACTCCTTGTCATCATCATCTACAATATCCCAACTCAATTCCTATACAGTCGCCTAACAAGCCTAGCCCTTATGTTCCCCACTTTTTTGAACTTTTATAAGAATACCTATACCAGAAAGTTTCATGATTAAAAGTAGTTGGAACAACCCACTTTTAAATACTCGCAATAGTGTCAATTTATGTGAGAAGGCTCTCTCTCTCTCTCTCTCACTCTCATTTTCTCTTTTACAATGCGAACTCATAGTCATCCAAGTCCTCAAGTTGCTCATAGTAAGTGCTTGCATCACTTAAATGAGATGAACTTGAGCATCAAACATACTATAGAGTTTTGAATTTAAGCTTTTTTCACAACTATATTTTTGGTAGTTATTGTTGTCTGATTTTAATTTGTCCTAGAAAACCCTGAGCAACCTCAATCTTCTTTTCCAAGCTAGAGTCGTCTGCCTTTAGATCCTAACAGTAAGTCTCGATGATGGATTTAGATGTGGTTGACAAGGGTTTTATGAGACCTACGAAGTTCCATCCATGAGTGTTAAATTCCTAATTTAATTGAATTAGGGTGTATTTTACTGTTTAATCTTTAGCTTCCAACATGCTTGAGTGGTACTTTCTCAGCAAAAACCCAACTTGTTTTAGTTAAATCATTGATTCAGTGATTCATTTCAATTCTAGTGTTTTAGTTTTGCAGTATGCTAGTAATTGGTGTTTTATGGTGGTTATGTAGGATGGAGCATGAAAGGATGAAATATAGAAGAGACGGAGACTGTATTAGAGTCCGCTTACCACTAAAGTGGTGAAGATTCCCTCATTGTAGCAATAAAGAAAACATTCGGACGAACAACTTTATGATACGCCACTTAAGCATGATTCCTTTCAATTCTAGTGTTTTAGTTTTGCATTTTGCTGGTAATTGGTGTTTTATGGTGGTTATGTAGGATAGAGCATGGAAAGATGAAATATAGCAGAGATAGAGATCGTCTTAGAGTCCGTTTACTGTACAAAGTACTACCATTGAAGCAGTGAAGATTCCCTCATTATAGCAATAAAGAAAACATTTGGACAAATAACTTTATGATATGCCGCTTAAGCGATGGAAAATTTGGTGCTAAAGTAGCAGAGCACAACACATAGAAACCTTTATGTCTGCCACTACTTCAGCAATGGAACATACCGCTACAATGACTAGCTCGAAAAGTCCACTCGAAATATACTACTGATTATAAGCTTGAAAGATTGTAAACTACTCTAGTGAGGAGTATGACATGAAAGAAAGACATTGATGACTATATAGGGCCTTTTGTAGATCCCCATCCTATGGTTGTGCCACAGTTCATGACAATAAAGGAAGTCCCACAAAAGATACCCCTCTTTGTAGTTCATAGGAGACCTAATTAACTTGGCTTCTGATACCAACTTTGTCACGACCCGCTTCTCAGGCACGTGATCGACATAGTAATGACACTTCCTGTTACTGTAAGCCTAATCCATTCTTGAATTACTCTACAGTTTTCATACACTAACATGGGAATTCCCATACATTAAAACGAAATAAATGAAGAAAATTTAAACAAATAAAGGTGCTTAATGTCACCTTACATGCATATAACACAATTCTCCTTTTTTGAAATAATTAATTATGCAATGTAAATCTGTTTTCAAATGAAAATGTTTTTCGAGTAAAATCCCATTTTTTGGAATAATTAATGTACAACATAAATTCCCTTTTAGGAAGATGAAGACTTTTTCAAAGAAATTCTACTTTTCAAAATGATCCAACTTTAATCCCTTCTTTCAAAAGGTATAAGTTTCAACGATATGTTTCTTTCAAAGTAGATGAATACCCAACGTAAGGCATTTAGAATAATCCAAAATAAACCAATATCTTTTCAAGTATTCCAAAATTAACCGAATATCCAAAGTTCAAACGGATAGATGTCCAACTACTCTTGACGCAACACATTATAAGATAAAGTTCCAACATAACCAGAATAAACAAAATATAAAAATAAACAGCAAATCGTCCTCAGAATCCCTCCTAAGTAACATACGCAACTACAGAGTGACCTACGAATACAAACAAAAAACAAGGAATAAAGCCTACCCAATAACAAGAAGTCTACAATAAGCATCGCTACTCCTTAGCCGAGTGATCCTCAACGATAATCAAATCTATAGAAGGAAAATAAGCCACATAGGTATGAGTTATCATATCTCAGTGAGTAGTACGACACTACCATAACAAAGTTTAAAAGTATCAAACATCATATAATATGCCCGTCATGCCACAATCTTAACCAAATTTTGTAAGTAAGAAACATACTAGTTATACATCACCATATCACATCCAACCAGTGGTACTCGTTAGTGGCAAGACACCTATTGGGAGTCAGATCCCAACCCAGGCCACCCTCCTTACCATGACGAGCGATCACACCTCACAAGTCAAGGTGCCCATTAGGAGTCAATGCCCAACCTGGACCACCTCTTTTACCTCTCTATGAGGGTCATTCTCTATCACTTACCAGCCAAGGCGCCATTGGAGTCTCCGCTCAACCCGGGCCACCTCCTCTACCTCGCCATGAAGAGGGTACCAACCAAGCATCCGCACATATAATATATGCATGCACCATTTGAAGCAACTAAGCATCCACAATATAATAATGAATAATACACAATTATTCCTATTCAATACGTACAGTGTAATCCTTGTGATTTTTATTTTCCACCTTTAAATATTTTTTTATAATTTTTTTTCACTTAGTTTGCATAGAACTTTTAAATAGTGATGGCAATTGTGCGAGTTATGGAATATGAGTGGCTTATTTATTGATGTTTTGCTGTGGGACTTATGAGAAGGAATTAGAAATTTAATTAATGAATTATTATAAATTTATGTATTGGTAAAAGACTACTTGAAGGAAAAAAAAAAGGCAAAAGTATACTTCATGTCTCTAATGTTTATACTGATTTTTGTTTATGGCCCTTAACTTTGTTTTTGGTTAAATATGTCATACATGTTTTAATTTTTGTCATATATGCCTTTTTTTAAACATCTTCAAATTAGATAACAGAAAATGTTGATTGGACTGCCACGTGACAAAAATCATCCGATATGTCACTTGCCACGTGGACCCATAACATAAAATTACAATAATTTTAAAAAATCTCCTTCTGCTCTCTCTCTTTCTCTCTCACTGCCCTCTTCTCTCTCTTTTCTCTTGTCTTTGTCTCCTTCTCTCCCATCTCTCTACCTTTCTCTCGTCTCTGCTCTCTCTTTCATGTTGCTCTGTTTTAATGCTCAGAAAATAGAGCATGCTCTATTGACGTGTACCAATTTCCCTCTTTGCCTTTCATGTCTGTTTCTCTCAACTACATTCCCACTCTCTAAATACTAAACTCTATAATCTTCTTTTTACCCTAAATCGCCAATATTCATCCTATTTGCATTTTTAGTTAGCGATGAAGGTGTCACACGAATAATTTGGCAGTAAAAGTCATATACAATATATGATCCTTGTAAAAGTCATATAAAATATATGGTGCAGTATTTTTATGTTCGTCATCTTTGAGAATGCCAATATGACATGATCCCTCATCAATCTTTTAAAGGAAGGGAAACATGCTCTTTTTTCTTTTTTTCTTTTTACTTTCATTAATAATTCTTTCACAACAAAGAAATGTAAGAGAGAAAATAGAAAGAAAAATTTTTTACTTATTATTAGGGGCATTTTTATAATTTTAGGTTATAAGTCTACGTGGCAAGTGACGTGGCGGATGATTTTTGCTATGTGGTTTCCCAGTCAATATTTTTCGCTAACTTATTTGACGATGTTTAAAAAAAGGGCACATTTGACAAAAATTGAAACATGTAGGACATATTTGACCCAAAACAAAGTTAAGAGGAATAAATGAAAATCGATGTAAACATTAAAGACATGAAGCATCACGATCCCTATTCGGGTACATGATCGGCATGAACAATATCCTAACTTACACCGCCACAAGCCTAACCTTCCCATAACCCATATTCATTCATTAGCTAGATTATCCTTATCTTTAAACAATATAAACTTAATTCTTGCCACAAATGGTTATAAATAACATTTCTTCAACTGACCTTAAACGAAAATACGAGAAAAATACTATCTTAAAATTACACGTGCACATTTCCAAGAGTTCTCATTTATAATTACCCACAATTAATTTAATTACACAACGTAGCATAGCCTACCCGATTATAGAGCCTTCTAGAAATTCCTATCCATATACTTAAATAAAGATAACTACTATGATGTTACCGTGCCCTGAACAAAGGGGAGGTCCTTCAAAAACACGAGTCTCTAAGATGTAAGGCTCTTCCTTACCTCAAATTGTGAAGGGATAAGTCCAAGTCACGTGACTCACCTAAAATATAACCTTATCTATCATAAACACATGACTATGCATGCCAATACTTATAACTAATACATGAATAAATGAACATTGGTAAATAACCATGCATTGATGTCAAAGTTCAACATCAAGTGTATACATATACATAATCTTTTCATCATCATTCCAGTTATGAGAAAATATGCACAATGAATCTCACATGTCTATAAATACATGGCAAGAATTTTATCATCATCACAACATTTTACACATAAACATAATACATTCACCATCATAACAATTTACACATAATTATAATACATTCATCACACTCACAACAATACTTTCACATATGTACACCAACACTTTTGCAATCACATGTCTCTCTTTCTTCTCCACACCTCTTCGTCACATTGTACCCCTTTATTGCCTCGTATGTCCCTACTATGTATGTCTACACATAGGGCACAAATTTGCATTATGATCTTTTGGCTTTCTTTGGCCATACATAGCATTTTTCCCGTCCTTATTTCTTTGCACGTGGAGAACCACAAATTTACATGTAACAATGCCTTTTGTCAATGTTCTCGTCGACACATGTCCTTTTGGCACAAATCCATCCCAGACATTCCTCTCTTGATTGTCACAATTATTACACAGCTTCTTTATTACATAATGTCTCCACACCTACTAAGGGTTGAGGTTTTCAATATTCATAAGGTTTATCACAACAGTAAACAATACCTCAATCACTTAGCATGCAATGGTTTCCTCCTGCATTACTTAGCTTAATAAACCATGGGTTAATGCATAGGAATGTACTCTTGGGCAATCAAGAGAAAAAATATGGAATTTGCATATTAGCCTGGAGCCCATAACATTGCTCGAAGGCCACATATACATTCACAAGCAATTACACAAGGTTTATCATCACATTACATGCTTAAGACATTTATACAAGACTTAATGTACACATCATGACAATATCTTTGGTAGTTAATTTCTCTAGACCATGCATGTACTCTAACATACACAACCCATTCACATTTGGGATAAAACTTCTCTTTAACATTCACTTAGCATATAAATGCACATTGATACAATTCACATTTACACATGACATGGAATTAAATTTATGCAATGAGGAATTTAACAACCCTTATCAACCACAAGCAATATACATGATTTTATTATGTGTATGCAAGGTTCCACACTAGCATCTAGCTCATCTCATTACATAACTACTAGCAATCATACTTTAGAGGCAAACATAGCAATTTAAATAAAAACAAACAAGGTAGAGCTATCCCTCACCTTTTCTTGATCTTTTCTTATCAACCTCCTTTTAAAGATGGATTTACAAGTTTTAAGATGTCCCAAGAAACACCAAAGCATCATCCAACACCTAGGGTCCAAGACAACATGAGAAAGGGATCCAAGACAACATGAGAAAGGGATCAAATTTAGTAACTTTAGGAGCATGTGCAAATGGTGGCACCCCTCATCATCCTCAGCCTTGGTTGCCTGGACCAAGGTGCCTGGGTGCCCATTACTGGGTAGCTATGGTTGGAGTCTGAAAATGACTCTAACCTTGGCTAGCTCCACCCTTTTGTTTCCAAAGCTTCATGGGTTTGGTTTAGGTATTCTTAAGCAAGCTGAAGGCACAAAAATACAGTTCCAAAACTTAGAAATTGAAGCCACATTCAAGGAGAAAAGATTACAAGAAATTCTTCTCAAACTCATCATTTCAACAACTTAAGTTTCCTTCCAAAGATTTAACTACATTCAACAATGGTTTTCATCTATCAATACTTTGGAACAATAATCCCACATCAATTGATTAATGGCAACATTATACACAATTTTCCCAATTTGTTAACTTAGGGCTTTCTTGAAAGAAAGGAAGAAGAGGAAGGAGAAGAAAAAGAAGAAGAAGAAAAAAAAGAAGCAGGCTTACCAACCAACATTTTTCTAAGCTTCCATGATCTTCTTCATCCCTCAAGCTTGCCATAGATGGTGATGAAGAACGCTTGGGCACTAGGCAGAGGAGAAAGCCATGGGAGAGTGAGGAAAAGAAAGAATGAATGGGAAGGAAAGATGGAGAGTGTTTAAGTTAGTATAGTGTGTATCCCACCATACTCTTTTCATTTCGGTCCTTCTTGAAACCATTCTTTTTAATTAAGATTTGCAAGGAATTTAGCAAAGCTTGATCATAATTGGGGCACCCAACTATACTCCCACTAAAACACACTTCATCACATACTATTTTCATTAAAATACCAAAATCTCACTTTTTGTTCACTTTAATCCCTCTCAGTGTTTTGAACTCCATTTAAATTCAAATCCCTCATCTTTTAGGTGTCAGACTTACAATTCATCCTCATAAGATTCATTCTTCCTCAAAGGTTCCTATTCGGTCTTTTCTCAATAGTACTTTAGGTTTTCCTTTCTTTTCACTTTGGTCCTTGAGTATATTTCTTACATTCACTACAAATGATTTCTTTTCTGTTGCAATTTTTCTTGATTAAAGGGCAAGTCTTAATCCTTATTAAACTGTAAGATCCCTCATTCCTCTAGTTGGGGTGCATTAGTTCGTGAAAAATTTTTACCCTCACGAATTTACGTACTGTAACTATACAGTAATACTTTAGGTATTAGATGAAGTATACTTTTGCAAAAAAAAAAAAGAATGATTAAGTATAAGAGAGTTTGATGAATGGACCCAAAGGGGATTTTTGTTGAAGATAATTTAAAAGCCTAAGTGACCCACCACACACTTATATCCCTTCTCTCTATCTATGCATGGGTGCTATTTATCCTTTCTCTCTCTTTCTCCTTCTCTAAGTGTTGTGGCCGAGTGGTTCTGGCTGAGGAAGGGGGTATTTTTTGCTTCCAATAAAGAGGAAACCAAGGTATGTTCAAGAAGTGTATCTATTCTTCCCTTCCTTTTCATGTAGCTTAAACCCTACGATGGTGACTTTGGTTTATTTTGAGTTTTAGTCCTACCTTGTGTTCTCAAATGCTCTCGTGATGCTTTTAAGTGTTTAGGGGCTTTAAATGTTCATTTTGGGTGGTTGGATTGCATTGATGAACAAAGGAATAGAAGTTGCTATTATAAATGTGTGTTAAATGTTGTCATGTGTGTAAAGATTGGGAAAATTAATGAATGCAACTTCATTCTTAGCTTTGATAAAGATTTGAAAATTTGAATTTGATTTTATGATGCCCAATCACCCAAATATGTTATCTTTGGTGGTCATAAAAGCATTGGGACACAAAGGGGATGAATTTTGAGTTGGAAGAGGTGTATTTTTTAAGGGTGCTGATTGGGGATAAATGTAGATGGTTTTAGAAATGGGGGCTGAGGTGCCTGGGTTAATGCCCTAGGCGCGTACCAGCAGAGAGGGCTCATGAAAAGGGTGTTTGGCTCTCGTGACACCAACCAACCCGAGTGGCATAGCATTGGGGCACCTTAGGCGCCAACATGGTCACCCATGGCTGGAGGGATGGGAATGTTGGGGAGATGAGTGGTGCCCTAGGTGCTATGGATGGCACCAAAAGCTGAAGGTACTATGTGTTTTGTAAGTTTAAAATCTTGCTATCTTGTTTTAGGTTTTTCCATTGGTTGTTTATTTTTTGTTTTTATTACATCTCAGGTGAGGGACTACCACTACTCAAATTTGATTTAGATGTTTGATCCTATTAATGAGGAGAGTATGCCCTCTTCATGTTCTTTATTTTCCTTGTAATAAATATAAATTGGCTTAGGAGGATGCCATACTAAATTAAACCCTATATGTAACATTATACACCTTATGTAGTGGTAAGCTTTATGGTTAATATTGTTGATCTATCATAGTAAGAATACTTGATATATCATTTAAATTAGATGGCTTAATGGTGAAGGATAATATTTCCACTCTTGCTAAGTGTGAGAATGCAAGGGTAAAGGCCAGTAGATGGTAGGCAAATACATATACACTCATTAGGATATCTAAGCCCTTGACCCTCGAGGATGTCATTTGAGTGATAGATAGATGATGATAACTATTAACATAATCATGTTTGGCAACAAATGTCTATGAGATGGAGACAAAATGAGAAATCTCCACACCGCTCAAGTATTAGTTGGCCTCAGCAGCCCCACTCTTCAATGAAGCTTTATGTTGGATTATTTATTTGTTCATGTCTTAAGCATATTAATTGAGATGGATATGATTTTTGTTTGTACGCTTTTATTTACAATTGCGTAATTGTGTTATCTTTGATGTGACGGTTGAGCTGGAAGATGAGACTGAATGCAAGTTCCTATCCCCGGTAGAAGGTACACTGTAGGTTATTTCCTTGTAGTATTATATCTCACTAAGTTTATTATTCACTTCCTTTATTGTGTACTTATTGCAGATTCTGTAGTAGTCGACGAGTCTCTACACGAGGAGTAGCGAGGTCTCAAATCACCATACCCATTGTTGTTCGTTAGTGATCCTTTTTGGTATTTTTGGATGAAGGCCTGCAATGTAGTTAGTAGGACTCATAGGGTCTGTAGTTTGGTATTTTGCGATGGAAATGTATTTCATACCGTAGTGTAGCTTAACTATATTTTAAAACTTTCCTTGACTTTATTTTGTGATGGAAGAAGGAAAGCTTGGAAACATAGACATTCTTTTGTAACTACAATATTGCATGGTATAAATGACTTTTAATTGAATTGGCTTCCATGTATTATCATTATATTTGGAATTTATTTCATTTATTATGATAAATTCTTGTGTTAGTTTAGGCTTATGATTGAGGGGCTGATCTGATTCAGGCCAATACGATGTCGAATCGCCTATAATTGAATTAGTGGCAATCTTGCAATATAGTGATCCCCAGGTCGTATTCACTCCAAGAGCCTCATTTCGAATCACTAATTAAGTGCTCTTAACACTAATTATGCTACTTAAAACCTAATTAACGAGGGGGTATTTGACATATTAATCGAAAGAGCATAATCAAAACAGCAGCAGCAAACAAGCAACAAAACAATAACAGAAAGGATTGACAGTAAAAGAGAATATGCAACCAGCCACTAGGATTTATAGGAGTATAACTATCACTACTTAACTCATTGATTCAGTCTTATTCTCATTTCACCATTTAGTTTTTAGGAAAAGAAATCTAGAAGAACTTCTAGAGCTGTAATGCTTCTAACCATAGTCAAGAAGAACTTCATTAATCTATAGCTAGATGCAACTTCAAAAGACCTCAACCAAATCAAGTTAGATATCATCTAACCTAGCCATTTCATTTTACTTACTTTTCCAATCAGTTAAGCAAGGTTATATCTCAAATATATATCAGTTTATGCTTCTACCAGTTCATATCAGAATTTAGCATCAACATTAATACAAGAACAAAACAGAAAACGAAAATGAGATGAAATAGAGAATAAAATACTTATCTTGCACTGAAAGTTCAAGCTACAACATCCTAAGTTCCTAGTGACTGATTATAATGGGAATTTAGCCCTCCATGAGAGTAAAAACACCAAAACAGGAGAGAGAAAGATAAATAGAATATGACCTACGAATTTTCTAAGTTACAGCAGTGAAGAATAATTATGTGATACAAAACTAATACCAAAAAGCATAAGGAATATTCTGCTCTAGATGCCTTCAAGTTGACTTTCAAAGGATACTGAAGTTTTGTTGTTTTCTTCTGCAGATATAGCAGCCAGCAGACAAGTAGTAGAAAGCATAAAATAAGTGCAATAGGAGAGTTCTTTGTGTGTAAAATCTGAGGCATACCTACAGCTTCCATTTCTAGCAAAGTTTGGGGAAAAGGGGGCTGCATGCATGGCTAAAAGGGCTGGATAAATTTGAAATAAGGGCTCCACAAGTCCATGTCATTAGGTCAGCAGAAAAGAGTGTCAAATTAGCGTCCTACTCATCCTAAAGTTCCACATCAGCGTCCATGTCAGCAAAAGTGCCATGTTAGTGCCACATCATCAAGAAATCTCCAAAATTAATTTCTGTAAAATACTCAAATGGATTAAATTGAGTCTTTAATAATTTAAGTCATAAAAGATGAAAATAATTCAATTTTCATCCAAAATTGATTTAGACCCAATAAATCATAGTGTAATAAAATTGGAGAATTTTCATAGATAAAAATGCAAATAGACCAAGATAGGGATTAAAATGTATATAAAAATGCTAGATATCATGATCCCACACCATGCCAGTCACAAAACCCAAATTAGGGGCATGACACATGGGTTCAAGACATAACCTTAATTCAAATTTAACCGAATATAATTTAAATTTAGGCATATTAGTTAACCAAATTATGACTTAACATTTAAACTTAATAATTAATCAAATTATAACCTCAATTTAATCATGGTAATTTAACAAAATTTAAGCCTACACTTCTACACTTTACACCTAATTAGAAGTTCAGTCTCATACTGAAATCTAATTACCACATCCTACAAATTTCGGGAAACTTCCTGCATCACACTACATGATATCTAATATTAAATCTAAGTTAGGGCAAGGTTGTTCCACTCACCTGGATTCCAACGCTATTGTAATGCACGAGGTTTTTAGGCAATTCACTATGAACTTTCAACATGGAATTTAGAAATTTAGGGAATTAAAATTAGAAACAAAAATGATAATAAATTTTAAAGGAACTATTTAAAATTTTATAAAGTCGTCTGGAAATTTTTTTATTTTTATTTTATAAAAAGATGGAGTTATTAGTAATAAGATAGTTTTTGGAATTTTTAGAAAAAGGAAAATTTTGGAAATTTACACATAAGAGGGACCCGAGTGAATTGGCATTCTTAAGGAGGAGTTGTGTAATTTTAGCAAAAGGGGAATATGTGGCCATTGGAGATGGTGACACGTGTGTCATCTTCCACCGTTGAATGAAGGGTTGGCTTCTTAGGGAAGCAATAGCCATCACATAAGTCCCCAATTACACACACAAGAGTGACAGCGGCAGGAGAAAGAGAGAGAAAAAAGCCTTACGCCATCGACCAAGCTTCATTCCTCCACCTTTTTCCCTCGTCTTCTTTGTCTATGTGAATCGAGGGAGGTTGAGAGAGATAATAGAATTAGAGAAACCAAAGGAGAGAGAAATACAAGCTAAGCGTGGTGGTGTATCTTAATCATCTTCATCATTGCACCATTGTTCCTTGTTCGAAGCTTCACCAGAGTCATCCCCTTCCTCCTCTATTTTCTTTCCTTCGTATGGTGAGTTGTGTTAACCAAGGCAAGGACAATAGTGAATGTAGGTTCTGCACATCGACATCCTTCGTCGCCGTTAATGCCGACAAAGTTTGGCTGGGTTCATTAGTGGCATAGAAGGGGGAAAATAGTAAGTAAGGGTTGGAGTGAACATTCTTCTCCTTTTCTTCTATCACTGACAGTGTTTTATAAGGTGGATTTTCATGGGTTGCTTTTGAATTAGGGAGTTTTTGGGTAAACGTAGGAATTTGTGAAGGAATGAGTCAAATTAAGCCTAAAGATAGCTTAAAAGAAGAGAAAGGAAAAATGAATGTGTATAAGAAAGGATGATCAAGGTGAATTCTGCTCTATAATATATGGTGCAGTTTGAGACATAGTGTTGAGAATTTCATAATACAACTTTGAATTAAATATGGTCCTTTGTTGTTAAATGAACTGTGGGATGATGCTAAGTATGTTAAGAGTGTTATGATGTTAAAAAGGTGGATTTAGTACCTCTGAATTTGTGTTGGGAAGAAAATTATTGTTTTGAAATAGGGAAGAATTAAGTATTGCACTAATGATACTGAAGATACATTCACAACTTGAGAACTTAAGAAAGTGTAGTAAATTCTAATATTGTGGGCTAAGAATCCAAGTTTGGTTATATAAAATCTAAGTGATATTAATTGAGATCTTAAATGGTAATATTATGTTTAGAACTTAAGCCTTAAGTACTTTGGCCTGAATTAGAATTTGTAAATTTATGGATTAAGTGAAATAAGCAAGGATTATCTAAAATGCTTTGATAAGTTGGGAATTGTGAAAAACAAGACATGTTTTGTATATACTTCGATTTTTGTGTTCGATGGGTAACCAAATAAAGCTTATAAATTCTGAAATTTTTATGAGAAATTCCTAAAAGTTATTAACCTAAACTGGAAAGTTTCAGAATTTTCAGAAGTATAGCAATACCTAGCTTAATCAAGATTAAATCTGACTAGTTAAAAATGAGGATCTATTATACTATTCTAATGATCTTATTTTGGCCTAAAACTTTTATGACGCATAGCTAAGGCATTGCCCTGTCTCTCTACAAAATTTCATTGCATTTGGACATGATTAACTAGGTCTAAAAAAACATAAAACAGAACCTATTGGGAAATTAGACAGTTATGACCTATAGTTACTAAAAGGGTCTTTAGAGGGGTCAAAAGATGGAATTTAAATCTGAAAAGTTTACCATAGCATGTCAACACATAAAGAAGACTGTGTATCAAGTTTCATAATTTTTGGAGTTGTGAATCAATACCATAATTTTTCTAAAGATTGACACAAAATTAGCCTCAAAATAGAACAAAGACTAAATGTTTGGTGACCCATGTTCTTAATTGGTGTTGTTACTTGCTTGATCTAATTTCTAGGCTTATGATAAGGCTCTTGGAATCTCTCTTTGGGTTTAAAGTGCATAAATCTAGCTCAGCCCTGAGGCAAGAGATTTTTCTACCTTGCTTCTTTGATTATTTTCTTTAAGGTTGTTGACTTGTGATTATTTGTAATATGTGTAGATATGATTGGCACCCTAGGTGGGATGGTTTAGGTATTGTGGTATACCTTGATTATGGAATATTGTGATGATTGTGATATGTGTGGTTTGTGATGAGATGTGTGGGTCTGTGAGCCGGTGAAGTTCAACGGGGCGAAGTATGGCTTATAAGAACCCGAATCATGGGAAGAGGTCCATAAGCTGGTGATGCCTGACAAGGCAAAGGAGGGCTCACAGGAACCTCAACCATGGAGAGATTCAGATGTGATTTGTGGAAAAGGTCGTGAGTGCTTGATTATTATATGCCTTGGTGTAGCCTTTTATTCTATTGTGGTTGATATGGTTACACTATATACTCTGTGATGATTCCTTTGAGTTCGATATACAGAGGTATGAGTAATGTGTATTGTTCAAGTACATATATATATATATATATGTATACACAGATAAATGTACATATAGGTTTGGTAATTATTATTGATGCTAGATTTTGGTTGTGCAAGTTGGAATGGTTATTGGGGTTGTATATAGGGTGCCTATGCATATTGTACAAATTATATATTTTGATCTTGGAATAGTGTTGTTATATGTTTATGTAAGATAAAAGTTTTTATCGTGAGTCAAGTAGACGGGACTCACCTCCTCATAGTTTCAAGTGTAGAAGACTCTTTAGTCTGACAATGTACACACCAAGAATACCTCCCCTTTTGTTCAGGGTAAAGGTATAATATCTTAGTTTTACGTTAAGTTAATTAATTCTAGAAAAGCTCTGTAATTGGGTAGGTCGTGTACTGCTATGTAGCAACACTGAGAGAGTAATTGAATTTGAGAATAGAAAGAATGTATGATTTACATTTCTATGTTGACTATGCAATGAGATGATATTTCATATATCTAGCTATGTTGAAAGTTTATTAAGATAATGAAAAGTATAGGGGTTAGAGGAAAATTTTGGCTTGTAGTGGTGTGGGCTAAGCACCGTCCACGCCGGTCACATGCCTGAATTTGGGTCATGATAACTACCTTTATCGTAACCTATGCATTATCCAGAGAAAGAGATATGAATATAGATTTGGGATCAACTACAATATAGTGTTTGTAACGTGAAAATAACGTTAAGAGTTTTACTTGATTTAAACTTCTCAATTTTCTGAACTTACGGTCTAAGGTGTACGATTAGATTTAGGATTCTAGTTCTTTCCTTGTTTGTGAAGTCCCCTAGAGTCGGAGATGTGTTCCCTAAAGCTCATATATGGAAATGAAACATGTGTGTATGTGTGGGGGCTCGCGTTCCTCTTTGGGGGATGTGCATGCTCAATCTGAGGCTTTGAGAGTGAGAGTGGCATTTAGGACCTAAGTGGAGTGTATGAGTGGGTGGTGCCTAGTATGTGTGCTAGGGTTTCAAGTGTTTGAGACATGTGAGTTAGAAAGGGGGCATCTAGGGTTTACTTACATGACTAGGCTTTTTCTTCTTATGTGGTCATTTAGGGTTTTTATGATGAGGAGAGAAAGAGACGACTAGGTTTTCTTAGGTGTAGAGGGAGGTTTGTATATGTAATACCCTAAGTATTACGACGTCATAAGGAAAATTTTTTTGCAAATACCCGTAGGAATTTTACCGTGTCTATCATTTAAATATTGAATTTATGCCTATCATAAATGTATGTTATTTCTTCATAAGTTGTATGAGGGACTAAAGTGAAAAATAAAAAGTTGACTAAGGGTCAAACTGCAATTTCTTCAAATTTTGGCATGGGATTAGAAATATTACAATGAAATAAATTTGAAACTCCAGAGGATTTAATAATGTAAGATCTAAAGGAAAATAAAAATAGACAAAATGATGGAAAGAAGTTCCTAGGAATTTAGTAAAATAAATATTAAATGGATAGGTAGAATCATCAAACTATTACAAGCCCAAACTAAAGATTAAGAGGTAGGCTTATAAACTAGTCAAAATATAATTGGGCTGACTAGCTAGTGGAGTGGACCTAACTTGAAGCTTTTAGGTGTGATTGTGAAGCCCATAGGTAGAAAACTTAAGTGTGACATGAGCCCACTTAGTGGACTTGACAAAAAGTAATTAATTAATTAATTAACCTGGAGTTCTAAAAGACTTTAATTAAGATAAAGATATGATTAATATCTTAAACATAATATAAATAATCAAGTGATTTAATATTAGATAAGGCAACATAAAAAGATAATAATTAATCTAGCTTCTAGAAAAATAAATTAAATAAAATAATAGTGATTAAATTAAATTACAAAACCTAACAGTATTAGGATTGAATAATAAAAGAATACTTAGATTAAATTTATCCACCTCAGCGTAATAATCAATAAATAAATTAAGAAGAAATAACATAAGGTGAAATATTAATAAATAAACTAGGATAATCATAAATCTAGAGGATCCTAGTTGAATTAATATAAATAAGAAATAAACTAGGATAATCATAAATCTAGATGATCCTAGTTGAATTAATATAAATAATAAATAAACTAGGATAATCATAAATCTAGAAAATCCTAGTTGAATTAATATTAATAATTAAACTAAGGATAATCAAGAATCTAAGATATTCTAATCCTACTTGAACTAACTAAGCCTAGACCCCCACTTATAAATAGATCCCAAGGCCTCCACGTTCCTCACTTGCCCACACCTCCTCACATAAGTCTCATGGAATACATGTCCAGTGATCTTACCTGATGGTGGAAAATTTCAAGAAACAAAGAATTTCATCTTGGAATCTTACACACACTTTCTCTTTCTTAAGGCAATATGCGAAACCCTATAACCATAGCGTTAGAATCCAGGTGAGTAGACCAACCACATTTTAATTGGGTCTTAGCTTTGTTAATTATAAGGATATGACATAGGTTGATCTTAAAATCATAGGATGTGTTTGTGGTTATGAAACCAGGTTAAATTGTATGTGCATTTATGAAAAGTGGACGACTGATGTATGTATAAATTTAGTGGTTGATTTGATTGTTTGAATCTGACGATGCAATCTTTGTGAACAATATGGTGAGATTAAATGAATTATGTTATATTATTGATTAATGTTGATATATGCCTGAGACATTTTGTGATTAATTAGGATGGTACCCCTTCTCACAGCAAGGCGGGAAGCCTGGGTTAGAGGGCATATTGGCTGGTGAGTGAAGAGACAATGATTGCTTCGATAGGAGGTATAGCCCGGGTTAGGTAAGACACCTGTGAAGCGCCCTGACCGAGAGGATGAGATTGTGTGTCATGGCAGGAATGAATTTGGTTGTGAGGGCATAGGGATATGTTGTCATTAAGGAGTACTAGTTAATTGGATGCATTTGTTGTATTCTAGTATGTATTTTCTGTGATTTTTGGTTGATTATATGGCCTTTGAGCATATCTAAATAATTGGTAATATATTAGGGTCCTATTAAGGCGGAGCTGATTTGTTCACTGAGTTTCCATAACTCACACTCTCTGTCATTCTTTTTTTTAAAAAAACAAATCTAGTCGTCGTTAAGGAACACCCGCCTGAGGAGTAACGGTGCTCGGTGTGGACTTTGCTGTTGTTGGGTAAGCCTTGACTTTCTATTTTAATGTCAATAGGTTGCTCTATAGTTGTATAGGACACTTAGGATGATTTCTAGGTAGCCTTTGATTAATTTAAATTATGTTTATTTGGTTTTGTTTAAATTTCTTAGATTTAAATTAGTAATTACATACTTAATTTATTTTAAAATGTTACATAAATACGATGAGAATAATAAGATATTTCAGGAATATGTTAGGTTTACAGTAACGAGGAATCGTCATTATTATGTCGGTCACGTGCTCAAAAAGCAGGTCGTGATAGTGTATGCTTAGGGTTTGCTTGCTTGAGTGGAGTGAGAAGCGGTTTTAGGGTTCCTAGGGTGTTGGTGGTCGTGTAGATGTTTTAGACTTGGTAAGGCTCCTTTAATTTATTTTTATTTGAATTCTAGGTTAAGTGTTGTATTAGGACTTTCCTTATATTTTATTTACTTTATTACTTGTTATATTTTTATTTATTTTATTATTTATAGATCAAATCTATTACTAAGGATTTTTAATTAATTCATATTAATTTCCTTTCCTAGTCTTACCATATTAATTCTTTTATTGTTTTTCTTTCCTAATACTTTCCTAATTTATTAATTTCCTTTTCCTTATCCTACTCTACCTCTTTTACACCACCACTTTCCTTATTTTACCAAATCCTATTTTAATTTTGTTTACTAATTCTTCCATAATCCTCATGCCATTCTTTTGATAAGTTTTCTCTAGTCTACACGTCTCTAGATATGTATTTAATTTAATCAGTCTTACCTTATTTTATTTATTTCACACCTCACGACATTATTTAATTTAATTCATTATTAACTCTTTATTTAACTTGACTATTTAATTCATTTATTTTATTTAATCTCCTTAACACCACATATGTCACATGTCACCAACCACCAATCAAGGTGTCCTTGATGTGGCATCCCAATCACATATATTTTATCATTTTAGTCCCTGGTGTAATTACAACATAACTCGTGAGAATTAATCAATCGCCACATAACATGCACACCTTTAAGATGAAATAAACAATGCACATTGCAAACACAAACATTTAAATGAACAAACATGGCAAAAATCCCTCTAGGTGTTATGACCTGAAATCGAAGGCTGTGATAAATGCGGACGATGTGACATCTACACCGCTACAAGCTAGGATATTTCAATTTAACCCAACTAACATAATATATATCTTAGGTGGCCTATCCAATTAAAAAGCATATTAAAAAATATAAAATAAGTAAAATTACCTTATCCCGAACAATGAGGAGGTATCATCGATCCTCGAGCCATTGAACTGTTCGTCCTTCTATACTTGTAATTGTGTGGGGGTGAGTCTAATCCATGAGATCACCCAAAATAGTTCTACTCTACATAAACATGCTATATATATATATATATACACATACATACAATTAAACACTTCAGGAAACCAAGCATGCGCGACATCAAGCTGCAGTGAAAACATGCCTATGGCATTGAGCTCTTGACTTTCGTGAAGTGTACTCCTAATGCCACTACACCCAAATCCCTGACATTGACCTCTCCAGTCGTATATATATCATACATAACGCACATATCCATACATATATACTATAGTACACAACACATATACTACTACACACATAACTCATCCTCCTTACGTAGGTCTGTATCTTTACGGAGAACTCACTCAAAAGTCACGTTATTGGGAGTCTATATTCTCCCAGATATTCTGCTCAAGAGTTTCATTATATGGGTAACCATTCCTAGATTTCAGTCTCTCAAGGCTTCATCAATGTGGGTCTACATCCCCACAGATTTGTCACCGAGATATCGTCCCATGGAGCTACCTCTCCACAAACCAACCAATGGATCATATGTCCACTGACCCTATGGTATGACTCCCATTCTTAGTCCTGGCCCTTGCCTGATCTAGCAACTACTAGTGTCTAACCCTAAGAGTGCACCACTAGGCCTCATCTAAACACAGCCACAAACATAATCACCAGCACAAACAACAATAATAATAGCAACCTCAGCATGAGAAATCCCACATCTAGTGGATACATCGTTGACAAGTTGCCCCTTGAGAAATTTAATGGCCAACATTGGCTTTTCTCAAGTCGGGTCTCACTTTGCCATGATATTGCCCCTTGGAAGGATCGTGAAGTCCACTGACTTCCTCAACCTGGGCACCCCATTTTTATACCATACACACAATCCCAATCAAATTTAAAAACCAGCCCCACCCTATTTACTCTTAGTTGTACCTAACACACACTGAGGATATTAATCCTAAGGGTTATCTCTAGCTACTCATGTTCTCTACCTATACACTTATACTCATAAGTGCATTACATATATATATATATATATATATATATATATATCACACACAAATAATTATGCTCATTCATAATCATGCAAGGTTCCCTTCCTTTTATGTCTAGCATATAAACATTTAATAATTAAATGCATTTAATTAGATTTAGGAAAACAATCCTAAAAAGATAAATCACACAAAGTAGGGCTAGATCCTTCACCTGGATTTGAAGCCCTCCTAGTTCCCATAAAATGCAATGGCAAAATCTTGGACCATCACAAGACCTATGGGATAGCGACGCACGTAATCAGCTCACAAATTGACAAGAAAACCCATACTTAAGCATGGCGCCTTGGGCACCATGGCCTTCCCACACCTCCCTTTGGTTTTAGCCTATGGCACCCAACCACAGCCATGAATTTTCCTCTGCCCCTGTGGCGCCATAGGTTCCCCATGCTAAGAGCACAAAGGTGCTCTCAGTTTTGGCCCTAATTCAGCCTAAATTTCACCATTTTGCCTAGTTCTTTCCATGGGTTGTCATCCTTGATGTTAAAGGGATGTTTTGACACCATAACCCCCAATTTAATTCCAAGAATCTAAGTTTAAATCATCTAATTTCATTTAAAACCCTAACTTTTCCATTATAGGTTTCAATCACTTAATCCCATTTTAAATATTGGTTTCCCTATCAATTCTTGGTTTGAATTACATTATCAATCATCAAAGAATGTTTTAAAACATCACCCAAGCTCTAAATATCCCAAACAACCTCAATTTCTACCTAAATTCCCCAAAATCCGAAAATGGGAAGAAAACAGAAAAAATGAGGTGCCTACCTCAATTCTTTGCCCTTCCAATGGTGGTTCGTCGCCGAAGACCCGAACCGTCATCGAAAGTTTGGGTGGTAGAGAATTTGAGTGAAAAAGGAGAGAGAGTTTGGAAAGGGAGAGAGATAGGGAGAAATGAGGAAAATAAAAGGGCCATCTATATATACCCCTAAGGGTGAAATTACTATTTTACCCTCCGGTCAACCCTTAGTCAATCTTAGTAATGGCAATTCCGTAATTTCTCTCACTTGGGTATTTCTAGTACTCAAGGTACCACGCCATTTTCCTTATTACATTTTAGTCCCTTTTTAGACTTAGTAATTATCTGGCTCCCTTAGTTCCATGTGTCTGCTCCCCCAATTCTCATCTCTCATTATTTTATACACCTTATCATTTCTTAATTTTACTTTTCTTTATTAAGTAACGAAAAAATTTCCCTTGTATTCCAATTACTTATTAAAATCCAAATATATAAACACTCGAAAATCACAGTTGTTACAACTGGTATCACAATGACCCACTACTACAATAGTAGGGTGTAGTCGCTACAACAGTGAAGTACTCAGGAAGAAGCCTATGGCCTGCAGGCCAGACTGGGACCGCCTGTAAACGAACGGTCCTAAGTTGAGCAGTTTAGGCCTATTAGTCAAGCCAGTTTAGGCCCACGGATTAGCCCTTTTTTAAAATTTTTGGTTTTTTAGAAAAATATATTATTTAGTAAAAATAATCTCATTTTATCACGTTTCTATATTTTATAACATTATATTCAATAAATATAGTAAATCTGGATATAAAAACTTTTGTAATTTTTTAAAAATAAATATAGAATTTTCAATTTTAAATATAATATAGTTAATCTTGAAAGAAATATGAAAAATTAAAGTTATTGGTTATTTAAAAATAGTAAAGAAGTAATGTTTTTCGTGTATAAATACTATTTTAATAAAAAATAATTATTAATTTTTTACTAAAAAAATTTAAAATATATTATTTTAATATTAAAAAATTAAAAAATTAAAAAAAAAAAAAGTGGCCCATGGGCCTAAACAAGTAGTCTTGGTCTTAAAGATTTTGGCCCGTTTACATCAAGACCGTCACAAGCCGGCTTGTTTAACACCACTAGGTGAAGGACAGTGTGCAGAGTCGCATTTTGTTTGCCAATGCTGCAGTGGTCATTTGTGCCACTGCAACGGCACATTAAGTTGTTACTATGCGTTTCAAACTATTTAAGGCTCTTTGGAAACTTTTGTTGGGGAATTTTGAGTTTTGGAACACATGAGAGCGCATTCTTTAAATCAAAAAGAACGAGGGACCTGCGTTTGGAGTCAATTGACACCTTCTTCCATTATTCCCATCTTGGATTCATGACTTCTTCATCTTTTACTGTTTTATGTTATTTGCTTGAGCAACTAAATCCCTTTTTTAGGGTTGCTATGAACCTTACTTTGGAATAGGATTCAAATTCTCTCTCCTTCTTGTGAACATTGGTTTTACAATACACGTGTATTCATTTAGTTCTTCATGCTTCATTGATAAGATTAATTAGCGGAATGTTTTTGTGTTTTTTGCCAAAATTGGGAGAGGAAGGTGAGAATTAGACTGGTGAATGAATAGTGTGAGTCATGAACCTTACACAATTAAGGGGATCGTTTAGCTAACAAAATAGGAATATAACTTTTAACTTCATATAATCAAATTAAGGCTTGTTTGTTAATTGAACCTAATCATACATAAGGAATTATGGTCGCTTAGGTTTAACTTAGTTGTAATTTGTAAAATTTTATCTAAGTAATTGAGTGCCTTAGATTCATATATGTTTCCGATGATTGCAAAAGTGAGAGAGGTAGCGAATCTTAGGAAAGACGAGGGGGATTAGAAGTCCTAGGTTTTTGTCATTGTTAAATTCTTGTAAAGTTTTTCTATGTTGCTGCACTTTATTTATTTTTCCACTGCTAACTCGAACTTTCGTATTAGAAACAGAGCAACTTTCAATCCAACGTGTAGTCTAAATATTATATAACTTAGTTTCTTGAGTAATTGGCATGTCAATCCCTGTGGGACTGTAATACCCAAGAAAATTTCATGTTCCACTCGGTCAATATATTCATTCTTTTATAAGCCTATGTGTGAATTTTGGGGTTAATTTGAAAATTCATTTAAGACTATAAAGTGTTGGAATAGTTAAACCTTGTAAAAATTCATTATTTTGCATGCATAAGTGTTGGCGTAGTGATGGGAATGGAAAATAATTAACGAATGATGAACTAATATTGGGTATGCACTATTTGTGAATTTTATCAAACAGGCCCTTGTGTAGGGACCTAAGTGAAAGGAAATAATTCATTGTAGTTATTCTAGAAACTTGTGGTAAATGTTCCAGTGTTAGCGTCTTGGTGAGCTAGGGAAATATATTTGATGAGTGAGTGAGGTGGTGGCATATAGTGGTAAATGAGAAGGGAGAAGAAGGGCAAAATGGTCCACACAAGTGAATATATTCAATCTAAACCCTCCCCCTATATTTGTCACGCCACACCCTCCTTCTCTTTATGCTTGGACGTCATTCCCTCCCCCTCACTCACGAAGACTCTAGCTTGCCCCTACTTACTCACTTTAGTGAGACTTTCCCTCTCTGGCAACCGAAACTTCATCGGAGATCCTTTCCTTTCTTTATATGTGCAAAACTCTTCCCTTAGCTCTCATTGGTTGGAAATTTGGGAAAACCTTAGAGTAGGATGTGAGAGGGAATGTGGTTTGGGGGTTGATTAATCTAGAATTTTGCTTCCACTTGAGCATATTTATGTTGTTTTGAAATTGATATGGATGATGGAAGGGCAAATGGAATGGGTTGAAGGAAATAGGTTAGAGATGAAAGACTTATCTATGAAATCTTTGAGTTGTTTGTGGTTTCTTCTTTTAGCTCTTTCTTTGGTGGATTAGGAGGGCTTTTAGTGACTAACAAACATGATTTGAGTGGCCTTTGGGTTAGTTAAACCATGGATGAAGATTTAGGGCTAAAAAGGAGAAGATTTAGGATTTCGAAGAAGGACGTTGGAGCTCAGGGTGGGCACCCACCAAACAAAAAGGAAGGGGGGCCAATAACTAGAAAACTTGATGTTGAATGGTCACCAATGGCTAAGTGTGTGGTTTGGAAGGGTTTGTTAAGGTGGGCGCCCAAGGAGCCACAAGCTGGACCCTAAAAGTTACTTTAAATATGAAATTCAATTGGTTTTGGTTCATAGGTGGCATAGCGAATTGCTTGGGTGGTTGTTAAGGGTCTTTACAGACATATATCTTGCTCAAAAACAAGGTGAGTGATGATTCTTACTTTCTTTAAGTTGTGGGAATTTATATATGTGTTGAATTTATTCTTACAACTCTTGAAACTCTCAAACATATAGTTGGTACATTCCTATGGAATGCCTTAATTGGTTAGGAACATTCTCGCAGTGGAATTTGCAAATTTAGGTGAACTTCACCTCAATTATAATCATGTGAAGGGCCATTATACAAAATTTATAGATGTGGTGGTAAGGGATAAAGACCCTTTCTTCCTTTGGATATGTGAAGATTTCATTATTTTGAATTCATTGAGATCCTACATTATGTGATGGATTACACTCGTTTACTTTATTTGTCTTAGATTGTCATTTACAATGTCCCTTATTGAGATTATCTTAGTAATATTTGTATAGAGTAAACCCTTAACAGCTTAGGAATAGGCTCACGCATGCTTACACTTACCATGGTAATGTTGCTTGTGTTGACCCTAAGGCTATATGCCATAAGTTTTGATGATGACAAATGTATTTGAATAGTAGCATTGATATATATAAAGATTAATTATCATATATATGCTACAAGTACTTAAGCATGATTATGTTATTTAATATGTATGTTGCATATATTGAATCATGCTATTAAACTAACCATTGGGTTTGCAAGTAAGATATATTTTATAGGTTGGTTCAAAACAAGAAGAGTGAGCATTGTATTGAAGAACAAGGAAAAGCAATATCATGCTTCACTCAAGGAAAACAACATGCAAGGATGAAGCTCCAAGAAATGAAGAATTAGAAGATTTGAAGTCTTGGAAGCTTGGATGCATCAAGATAGCCTATGTGTTTACATTAGGTATATTTTATATAGGCTAGTATACTTGTGCAACTCAATGATTTAGATTTGCATACATTGGCTCAATTATTTTGAACAAAAAGATAGTGAGATATGAAATTTTACAAAAGCTAGTTTTTGACCTTTGGTCACTCTTTATATCATATCTCATAAACGAAAAATTATTTTTTCAAGTATCTTAATCTCATTTGATAGTATACTCAAAGATCTTTCCAAAGGTATATTATTTATTGAAAACTGAGTCCAAATGAGAAATATATGACTATTTAAAATATAGTTTGAAAAACTGAAAGTTGATTATTCTGTTCTGACCTATAGTCAGTATTTTGATTATATCTTTTAAAAGAAAAATAATTTTTGAGTAAAACTTGGCTCATTTGA
This sequence comes from Biancaea sappan, assembly GCA_037074585.1. NCBI lineage: Eukaryota > Viridiplantae > Streptophyta > Magnoliopsida > Fabales > Fabaceae > Biancaea > Biancaea sappan. The sequence goes on along the minus strand of CM073496.1, from coordinate 44,769,551 downwards.
AACTAGACTCCAAGAGCTTTCCAATGGTATATTATTTGTTTAAAACGGAGTTCAAATGAGGGAGTTATGAATTTTTAAAGAAAGCTCAAAATCTGGACTGCACTATAAGTACTGTAACGGCTATATAACGGCTATATAACGGCTAGTTTTGTAAAATCTTATATATATGACCTTAGATACACGATTTTGAGTAAGACCAAAGTCCTACAATGTGATATTAACTTCTTCTATCATCTTTGAGAGAAAGGAAAGCATTCTTGAGCCAAATCTTGCATATTCTCTATCATTAGAGTTATTAGAGCTTCATTTGTTTTCATCTACTCTTTAGAGAGAGTTTCTTTGTATTGTTGATTTTGATCAACACATATATTATTCTGAATTGAGGTTCGCAAGTATCGGTGTTGGAAGAACTTGCTTTGGGTTGAGGAGGAGCCCGGATTCATAAATTCTTCATTGTGGTTTCGCAAATACCCGGATCGAATTTGCGTGGTTGTAGTGGTTTGCAAGTACCCGGATTAAACTTGCAATTATAGTGGAAATACTCAAGTGGTCTCTTGAGGACTGGATGTAGGCTTGGATTAGCCGAACCAGTATAAATCTCCGAGTTTGCTTTCTCTATCCCTTACTCTTTAATTTGTGCATATTGATATCTATTCTTTAATTCCTTGATCTTTATAATTATTTATCTTGACAGCACATTGATTTTCTGTATTGTATTTATTATCCTAAGCATTGTATTACAGAAAATCATTTTAACTTCCAATTAATTCTTGTGAAAAATTTATAAAACCCAATTCACCCCCCCTCTTGGGTTCCAACCATTACTTTCAATTGGTATCAAAGCTTGGGCTCTTGATTTAAGACTTAACCGTCTAAGAGTAAATATGGTTGGATCTAGTGAGTGGTTTATGTCTGAAAATTGTTCTTTCACAGAACCTCCAATTTTTGATGGTAATCATTTTCAATATTGGAAGTATGAAATGAAAATTTTTTTAATTTCAGTAGACCATAAACTCTGGGAAATTATAGAAAATGGTTTTTATATGCCTGTCAAGGAAGAACAAGGAAAATACATTCCAAAACCCAAGAGTGAATGGAATGATACTGAAAGAAGTTTAGTACAACTCAATGCTAACGCAAAATTGATTATTTCTTGTGCATTGAGTCAAGATGAATTTTTCAGAATTTCCAATTGTGCAACTGCTAAGGAAATGTGGGAAACTTTAGAAGTTGCATATGAGGAAGATCTTGTTGCAATGGAATTAAAGTCTAGAAATCTCATTAATGAACTTGATATCGCTCAAATGAAAAATTGTGAAACCATTAATGAGATACGACTTGTGCTTAATCAATTGCAAGCTCTAGGTGTTGAACTTACAGGAAAATCTCAAATCACCAAGGAGATAGAAGAAAAAGAAAAAGGAGAAAAAGAAAACCACAACCAAAAACTGAATCATCAAAGAAAGCTTACCTATCTTCCATTTGGGGAAATAGCAATTCCGATGAGGAGAACACAAATGAAGAAGCCAACACTTGTCTTGTGGCCAGAGATAAAGATAAGGTAAATTCATTTGACTACTCTTTTGAAGAATTACAAGATGCCTTTGATGATTTACATGAAGAATCTCTTATACTTGCAAAGAAACTAAATATTTCAAAACAGAAAAACTCTTCTCTTGAAAATGAGTTGGAAACATTGAAAAATGAATTTTCTATTTCCAAAGAAGAGAATTTGATTTTAAAGGCAAATATCTTTACCAACAAAAATTGCTTTTGTACCAAGTGTGATTCCTTGAAAAAGGAGAATGAGGATCTTAAAAACACACTTAAAAAACTTTTTCAAGGTAGAGAAATTCAAAACTCTTCTGTTGAGAAACAAAGTAGTAGCTTTAACAAAATTGGTTTTGTTCTTAACAAGTCAAATCAGAAATATTTCGAAAACTACTTTGTTCCTACAAAAATGTCCAAAAGTCCACCTTGCACTTGTTTTTATTGTGGACTGAAAGGACACAAGTCTTACTCCTGTTTTTATAAAAAAAATCTTGTTCATGGAGTAAAAATGAAATGGGTTCAAAAAGGACCTCATGACCCAGGCAAACCCAAAAAAATTTGGGTATCAAAGACAAAGGATTAATTTGCAGATTTGCCTCGAAGCAAGGAGCGGAAATAACTTTTCAATGGCTACATCATTCAAACTCCACTCTCTTGCATCAAAAGGAGGCAATGGATAAGTAAACATATAAGCTGGAATGCATTGTAAGAAATTTGACTGATATGTTTACTGCTCTCTAATGCTTTTGTATGTTCTCTAATATGCATTACATCTATCCTTGATACTCATGCATGCTATATCTGAAAACAATTGTTAGGTGTGCAGCTTATAGATTCGAATTTTGTTTTGAGCTAAAATCTTTCTTCCAAATTTTGCTCAAACTATCCTTTTTACCGCATCATGAAAACTTGCTTCCATTACACGCACATTTTTCTTGTCTTCACAAAAATAAGATTACTCCTACCCATAGTATTTATCCTTGCTGTAATCTTATTTAAGTATTTTCAATGAAATCAAATTTATTGCAAAATTGCATTTCATGGAAGCATAGCACTTTTATTAATATGGCATATCTTGAACATAATGTTGCTCTTAGTGCTCGAGATTTATTTGAACATCAAAGTGCTCCACCAAAAGTGTTTTGCAAGAGTTAATCCTCAAAATTATCCTCTAAAGCACATTCTTTCCTCTGCTCTTCGAAATCAGTAAGATTTATAGTTTTGAAGTTGGTTGGTCGACCAACGCTCCTATCAGTAGTCGACCAACGAAGCCTACATTGAACCAATGCTTGATAGATCTTGCAAATAATCAATCAATTAAGATCATTAAAATTGTAAGAAGACAGAATCAAAAGAAGAGCAATGAGCAAAACAAGGATATCAAAATCTTGAAGAGGAACTTCAAGAAGCAACAAAAGTTTGCCAAAATTGATGAGTATCTCTATCCTTTACTTCTTCATTATTTAATTGAATGATACTCCTTGATCTCAATTGTACATTCTGGTAAATTTTTTTTACTGACATACTTTCATTACAATGATATATTGTTCTCTAATATCTTACATATTTGATCATATCATTGTATATAAAGATATTGTCTTTATACCATTCATCATGGTTTGAGCATTATACATGTCATATCCTTTGTATAAGATATAGCTTATGAACGATTGTTTATGGATTCTAATTTATATCTGATTATATCTTATTAATCCATATTACCTCAATTATTGTACTACATACTCAAGTTATAATATGTTTTATCTTGATAAGTATGTAACTTGCTTTTGCTTTGAAATGATGATATATATGTCCATGTCAGAAAATTCTTTCCATCTTTAAAATGGATATATATTTTTCAATATATATATACTGTGCTGAATTTGTGTAGCTGATTTATTTTTTCTTTCTTTATTATTATTATTTTGTACCGTCAAATAAAAGAAACCACTTGCATTAAAAAAAACCGAAGGATTACATTGCATAATTAAAAAAAAAAGGGAAAGTTTGCTCATGCATGAGCAATCTACAGGCGAGGTGGTCTCGGATTAGGAGGGTTGTATTGTATCATCACCCCTCGGCCATTCCTTGGAGCAAGAGACTGAGCAATGTCACGGAGGGTAGTGTAAATCCCATTCATACAATCAACACTTCTTTGTTGTTGATTGCAGAAGCATTGGGTAGACCAATAGAAGAACCTATCTATTCTTGAAGTCAGTGCCGCATTGTTGCGTTTAGCTAACTTCTCCAGGTCCTCTATCATCTTCTTAAGTTTCTTCACCTCCTGCTCCAGACAAGCAATTTTGTCTTCTGACGTATGGCCTGTACTAATCTCCTCAGCTTCTTCGATCTTCATTTTCTTCTTTTGATTTTCCTCCAAAGGTCTTTTGCCCTTGTCCTTGCCTAGACTCAAGTTTAAGTCGAGCTCTTCCTCCCTTGCCTCTACTGTGAGATCAATGAACTTTCTTGCTGCCATGGTTTGGAAAATTCAAAAATTTTTGTAGGAGTATGAAGAGAGAGGAATGTCAGAAAGTTATAGGCTCAGAGATGAATACTCTTTGTGGTGTGGTAATTGAGAACTCTGGGGCAGTCTTTATAGAGAGAAAATTATGACTAAGAGCCAAAGAAGATATCTCTTCGCCGCACCCCTACACGCTCATCCTATGAATTTCTGCAAGCTGGAAGCCAGAAGTCTAGAGTACGCATGCACACCGATAACGCGTCACATTAATGGCAAAACCACGAAAGTCAATTTTCGGTGGATTTGCGGCTGATTTAATTTGTTTTGATTAGAAATTTTAAGGATTAATAAAATGGTGATATTCAGAACCGTATCACTCTACTTTGTTGTGTTGTTCTTGAGAGCATACATGATTACATCATGCTGTAATTATATGTATCTAAGAACATATGTTGTGTATGCTATTCATGCATCATGAGCGAAGGCTATGGCTAAGAATAATATTTCATGATTCCACATGCACTCATACAAAATGAGCTGTCAAAATTTTTACATGTACTCATCCTCAAGATACATATATAAATTCATTTTGAATGGGTATATAAATTGCTTCCTTTGTGCTAAAATTTATCTTATCCTTTATGAAGCAAATTTGTTTTGAAAAAGGACTTTAAAAATGCTTCTGTTATGTTAATATGTTTTATCATATGAAGCAACATTCTTTTTGAAAAAGAAAAGATTTTAAAGATCTCTTTTGTTGTAGATAACAAAAGGGATGAAAAATGTTGATGTTTCATATATGGATTATGAACTATATGCTTGAATATATCTTATTACACTAATCCATATATATTGCTTCCTTAGATGAAACGTTTCTAAATTCCTTCGAAGCAAAATGTTTTAGAAAAATATCGTGAATCTCTTGAATTGCTTCCACAATGCTGAAATTGCTTTGCCATATTGAAGCATTATCTGTTTTGAAAAGAAAAGGATTTGAGTATCCTTATTTTAAATCACATTTGCTATATGTTGAAATAATTTTATGCATATATGCAGAAATTGTTTTTCAGAAATCTTGAAAAATATTATTATTCGATTTATGGATTATGATTAATATTCTTGTTTATATCATGCTTTGCTAATCCATATATCATACTTCTGCTGTGTGATGTAAATATTTCTATCATATGATAGCAAATGATGTTTTTTTAAAGAGTTTAATTTTTCTGCTATTTACTAAAAATGCCTCTTCATAAACAAGCAGAAATCATTTTCAATGAAAATATTGCAGAAATTTCTTCAAAAATCTTACTTCAAAATTCTGCAATCAAAAACTGAATTTCCTTTATAATGATTTGGACAATCTTTTTCAAAGGAAAAATGTTATGAAATTCAGGGGGAGCTTTGTCTCACTTGAATGTATTTTTTTTTTGAAAAAGAATATATCTTGAAAAATTGGATATTCATTATTCATTATTCTTTTTCAAATTATGCAAGGTTTAAGGGGGAGCCTAAAACTCTTTCAAGTTTTATCTTTTGGCTCATTTCATTTGACATGAGAAAAATTTTTCTAAAATTTTCTTTTTACATGTCAATGAAATCAATGATAAGTTTTGATGTATCCTTACCCCATACTATATTGACATCTTCTGACATCCTGACTTAAAGAAGGTATGTGCTTTAACTTCTATATATTGTGTTCCTTACACCTTTTTGTTGATGTCAAATAAGGGGAGAAGAAACAATAGAAAAATATGTATACGTGCTTATAACATTGCATTCATTATCTTGTGATACATATTTTTCTGTGGTGATTTGTCATCATCAAAAAGGGGGAGATTGTTGACCCTAAGGCTATATGCCATAAGTTTTGATGATGACAAATGTATTTAAATAGTAGCATTGATATATATAAAGATTAATTATCATATATATGCTACAAGTACTTAAGCATGATTATGTTATTTAATATGTATGTTGCATATATTGAATCATGCTATTAAACTAACCATTGGGTTTGCAAGTAAGATATATTTTATAGGTTGGTTCAAAACAAGAAGAGTGAGCATTTTATTGAAGAACAAGGAAAAGCAATATCATGCTTCACTCAAGGAAAACAACATGCAAGGATGAAGCTCCAAGAAATGAAGAATTAGAAGATTTGAAGTCTTGGAAGCTTGGATGCATCAAGATAGCCTATGTGTTTACATTAGGTATATTTTATATAGGCTAGTATACTTGTGCAACTCAATGATTTAGATTTGCATACATTGGCTCAATTATTTTGAACAAAAAGATAGTGAGATATGAAATTTTACAAAAGCTAGTTTTTGACCTTTGGTCACTCTTTAAAAACTGAGTCCAAATGAGAAATATATGACTATTTAAAATATAGTTTGAAAAACTGAAAGTTGATTATTCTGTTCTGACCTATAGTCAGTATTTTGATTATATCTTTTAAAATAAAAATAATTTTTGAGTAAAACTTGGCTCATTTGAAACTAGACTCCAAGAGCTTTCCAATGGTATATTATTTGTTTAAAACGGAGTTCAAATGAGGGAGTTATGAATTTTTAAAGAAAGCTCAAAATCTGGACTGCACTATAAGTACTGTAACGGCTATATAACGGCTATATAACGGCTAGTTTTGTAAAATCTTATATATATGACCTTAGATACACGATTTTGAGTAAGACCAAAGTCCTACAATGTGATATTAACTTCTTCTATCATCTTTGAGAGAAAGGAAAGCATTCTTGAGCCAAATCTTGCATATTCTCTATCATTAGAGTTATTAGAGCTTCATTTGTTTTCATCTACTCTTTAGAGAGAGTTTCTTTGTATTGTTGATTTTGATCAACACATATATTATTCTAAATTGAGGTTCGCAAGTATCGGTGTTGGAAGAACTTGCTTTGGGTTGAGGAGGAGCCCGGATTCATAAATTCTTCATTGTGGTTTCGCAAATACCCGGATCGAATTTGCGTGGTTGTAGTGGTTTGCAAGTACCCGGATTAAACTTGCAATTATAGTGGAAATACTCAAGTGGTCTCTTGAGGACTGGATGTAGGCTTGGATTAGCCGAACCAGTATAAATCTCCGAGTTTGCTTTCTCTATCCCTTACTCTTTAATTTGTGCATATTGATATCTATTCTTTAATTCCTTGATCTTTATAATTATTTATCTTGACAGCACATTGATTTTCTGTATTATATTTATTATCCTAAGCATTGTACTTTTACAGAAAATCATTTTAACTTCCAATTAATTCTTGTGAAAAATTTATAAAACCCAATTACCCCCCCTCTTGGGTTCCAACCATTACTTTCAGCTTGGGCCTATTGCCAACCCTAAACCTTAATTATATACATAGATATGGAAATCCGAGTTAGATCTTAAATTAGGCTGGTGATAGTGAGGCTTGTGCGGCAAAAGGTGAAGGTATCAATTGCCTTAGTTGTGGGAATGCTTTAGGGAAGGAAAGGGAGTATACTCTTACCTTTGTAAATAATGGTTAAAGTTAGCTATTACCTTTAACTCGGGCTTATGACTTAAATTATTTCCCTCTATAAGTAAGAACCTCCCACATAATAGGAAAATAGTTAGAAGGACAATCCTAATTAAAAATATGAAATCTTTGGAATAAGTAAGGTGGGAGACCTAATTTCATCCTCATCCTAACTGTGGTATGACAATCATTCATTTTGCTTACATAAATCTTATGGATGTAATGACTATGGTTGATATGGCTTATGGGATGAATTTTTATGCGAAGACCTCATTCTGAGGGTTAAGTTATACTGCCTTCTTTCATGCTTTACACTATTTGCATATGAAGACTTTAACATGTGTATTTGTGTGGACATTTTCCCTTGTGTTGGTTGTCCCTATGTTTTAGTGATGGCTTTACTTTGTGTGCCATTGTGACATCTTGTTTCCATGTGATCGTTAACCTCTATGTACTCAATTTATTTTTTTCTTAATGATACCTTGGTACGAGGTTTATTCATATGTGCATGGTAATGATACGTGTAGGGTTGTACTATGAAGGTTTATGTACGAGTGAATATGTATAAATAGTTACTTGTGATGGATGTGTCCTATGTGTCTATATATGAAATGTGCTAGATTGGACCCATAGGGGGTCGGTATAGTTATCCCGGTCTATATGACCAAAATTGCTTGGATGATGCAATGTTTAGGGAGTTGTAGATATAACATCATCACAATCGATTATGGTGAACTACTCTAACCCTCAAGACTTACCACACTCAATGATGCCAAGGCTGATTATTTTATAAAGTGTATATACTTGGATGAACTCGTGAATCATAGATCATCTCGTATACACACAATCATACCTCGTTATAGAATCTTGAGTTGGTCATATATTTTAATTTGTGTATCTTGGATGAAAGCACCAAAGCTTATGTACATAGTTCGTGCAGTGATATAAACTATGCCTTTTTATAGAGAGTTATATCATGCATAATAATTGTGTTGTGGTTGGATGCCTTTGCCTAACTTTGTTGGTTGTGTAATAAGGGATCACATGGGTCTGGTTGAAATTGCGGATGGGATCCTGTCCAATATCTCATCCTTGTGGGCGGTACACAGGTTACAATTTATTTTATAGTTGTTTTCCCTCAATGAGTATCTTTCGTACTCATCCCTTTGTTTGTATACCCTTGCAGGTTCTTGCTTAGTTGGTGAGAGTCCGTGTGAGGAATAGCGGAGCCTTCGAGTTTAGAACCCATGCCGGCTTTGGGTTATTGGTAGTGATTTTGATTAAGGTTTTCAAGTCACTCTGTAGTAAATAGAACCCCTAGGATTCGTTGTGGATAATGTGATGGAATTATTAATGGTTTAAGTCTATATTTATTTCCGCTAATTGAGAATATTGGTTGCACTTTGTTTTGATTAATATTATAATGGAAAAGAAATTATATTTCTTTAATACATCAAGTGTACCTCATTTTATGCTTTCTGTGTATTAAACGTATGTTGTGTCAGGCTTATAGTGGTGACGTGGAATTCACCGCCATACCAGTCATGTCCCCAAATTAGGGCATGATAGGAACAATATCTGGACTCACTCTTTATTACTTGAACTACCAGTACACTTGCCAAGTTCACAACAACCAGTGCCATATGCATAATCATTAGGGTTAGGGCTACGACTAAGGTCTGCTTTGTCCTCAGCTAGCAAGGATTAGCAATCTGAGTCACCTTACTCTGTTTTGGGGCACATTGTTGGTAGGGGTGGCAATGGGGCCCCAGCTTTGAGGATCCCCACATCCAAGGCCGTTGACTGGGATTTTCCCCCTGTGGAGACGGGGGTGGGGGGAAATCCCCAAGAAAGCTAAACGGGGACGAGAACAAGGATCACACTCTCTGTTTCGTAGGGTCCCCTTCCCCGAAGGGCATCGTAGTAATTTCACAAAAATTACTAAAATGTCTTTAATATATATATATATATATATATTAATTATAGATCTGAAGGGTAGTTTAGTAAGTTTGCAGCTAAAATAAAAATAATTTTAATTAAAAAAACCCATCCATTCATTCCTAATCCTAAATGACCTAATTCCCAAATCATATTTTGAAACCTGGCTTATGTGTCTTCATCTCTATCCTCGACGTCACCGTCTCTGCCTTTGTCCTCCCTTGGTGTCTTTGCCTTCGTCCTCTCTCGACGTCACCGTCTCTGACTAGGTTCTCTCCATTCTCGCCCGTCACTGTCTCAGGTACGAGGGACTTTCCATTTTTGTTTTTCTCATAATTTCACCTTACCTAAAAGATTGACGCTTTCACATACACAGACGTAGTGGTGAAGGAAGGAAACTGATTGCGCCCCGCCCCCATTGCCATCTCTAATTGTAGGTAATTTTCAAATTCAGGAGGATGTGGGCCATCTGAGAAAACTGATTTAAAGAAATTAGCAATGGAATCGAGGGAATGCACAGAACAGAAAGGGAGAGAGATTGCAGTAATAACAAGAAGTGAAGGAAGCACGGATCCAGATCCCTAAAAAAATATTAAATTAAACTCTAAAATAGTCACACACAAAAATGAACAGTAGCCTCGTGTAACAATTTTTGTCCAAGGAAGCACATGGAGGAAAGTTTTGAATGTGAGGGGGTTTTTACTAAATGGTTTGTGTGGCGGACAAAGATGAATAGACCGAACCAAATGTCGACCTCTTCGGCGCGGAAAGGATTTAAAGGGTTAACTTCTTTTTAAATATATTTGTATTAATTTTTTATATTTTTTAAAAAATAATAAATTAAATTACTTTTCATTCTTTCACTTACATTTTAATTTTTTTCCTCTAAATTTTGATTTATATTTTATTTTATAGACATGTTAATACATGATTTAGAGACAATTCATCATAAGAATTTAAGACCACGTATAATAGTATACTCTATAGATAATTATATCCTTTTTCTTTTTCATTTAAATTTTGTTTTTAATAGTTTTATATAAAAATTGGAAAAAAAATGTAAATACATATTTTTTTTAATGATCTGTTTATAAAAAGTTTCATTGAATCTTTAAAAAAAATTAGCAAACACATACTTTAATTTGGAAAGTAATTATTTTATTTTTACTAAATTATTCTTGTAGAAATGGAAACTAATAATACATTTATGCAATTTATTTGGTTAATAAAATCATGATCTAGTACATTTAAATTTTCTCAATGCGTCATCAAAACAATTTAACCTAAATTGATAAGAAGGTATACTATTTTATTTTTTCTGAATTAATATCTTTATGTTGTTAAACCATTAATTTAATTTTATTAAAAGGATTCTAACTAATAGCACATGATATTTTCCATCAATAAAAAAGAAAAAAAAAACTTCCTTAGGTGAACTTATAAAAATAAGTTATTTTACTAAAATGTCTTAACTTTAAAAAAGTACCAAAAAATAAGTTTAGTATTTTTAAAAAGAATAATTTAAACATTTCTTATTATCATGCTTTTTACTTCATTTATTCCAATGTCTCAGGTTAGCTTCCTAACATGCAGATAAGGTACAAATGACAAAGTTTTGCATATATATATATATATATATAGCATTTTAGCTGCTGCTTAGTGCAAGGATTTATTTGTTTCAAGTTTTTCAGTAAATCTCATTTGCGAGATTATAATTCTCATTTTGCATGTTTTAGGGTAATCTAATTTCCGCATGGTAAATTAGAATTCTTTGAACATAAATAAAGAAAGCACGTCTCTTTAAGAACATTGGATGATAAAATTGAAATGATATCGAGTAGATAAAAGCGCGTAACATTCAAGGACAATAAAAAGGTTGAAATGAAAATTATCTTTTTACCTGTAATAGAGCTGAAAATAATGTACAGATTCCATCAAGACATTAAAAGAATAATTTAGATATACAGAGAATATGTTAAAGGGACAAATTAAGAAAAATTAGGACAAGGTTCATGAATAGGGGAAAATTGCATAAGCGGATTCTCTCCTAAAAGTATAGATTTCTACTCTAATATAAATCATTGAATATGTATCTAACGGTACATATTTTTTTTTATTTTTTTATTATTTTTAAAATTCTATAGACATTGATTAATTTGATGATCCTCAACTAAAATCAAATGATCAATAAAAATTTTTAAAAAAATAAAAAAAATAAAAAATAGATCATATGATGAATTCAATGATTGAACCTCCTAGTGTAAGAAGAAGCCTCGTTCGGAAATTCCAGCCACTAATACAAACGGTACACTGTCATTCACAATCAACGCCCATAGTTCTCCTGAACCCTAAAAAACGCAGAAAAACAAAGGGGGGGAACGGGACGTACTGTCATTCACATTTTCTCCCCTTTCTTCCTACGTCCTAGGGCTTGTAATCATAACTTGATCTCGCTTTCTTTTTTTTTTTAATTTTAATAATTAAATTTCTTTCTTGCAATAGTCTAAGCTCCACCCAGCATTTCCGCTTCTCCTCTAGGGTTCTCATTCTTCCAAAGAATGAGTGTTTGAGTGGTAGAGATCATAGGGTGCCCAGAGATGATCGACGGTGCAGGGCCTCCTAGAATCCAGCCTCAACCATGGCTTACCTTTTCCACTCCAATGAAGCAAACTAATAGGACCAGGATGCAGATTCCTACATTTGCCTTCGAGGTTGTCCCCTCCTAACCCGTGTTGGTTCCACCTGTGGTCCACAGCCTTTATGTTCCCTGCCAACACCAACAGGAACGGAGGCAGAGACCCCAAATGGTATATCCTCTTCTGTTTCTGCACTGTCATCCACTCCTCCACCTTCTGTGTGTAATTCCCTTCCCTCCATTTTTCCACATCCACTATCATCACCCCCGTGTTGAAATAGCAGGGACGTCTTCCCTCGAACGCACGAGACAGACGTGTATCTGACCAGAACAGGTCGGTGAAGTAGGTGGTGAAATTGGCATGGCAATACTCCGGCGCAGCCACTACCTTGCCCTCCAAGTCGACCTCCCAGAGCTTGCCAATGTCGTCCACAACCACAAGATCAGAGTCCAGGTATATGACGCGATTCACATAGCCGGGTAGTATGTCGGCGAGGTAGATTCTCGCGTAGTTTAAGGGTTGGTCCAAGGCTTGGCGGATGGATTTGGAGATTTTGTCGCGCACCCTGCTGGATTCGAAGCGGTAGATTTCGAATTTGAGGTAAGGGAAGGTGGAATTGATGCTGAAGAGGATGTCGGGCTTGAACCTGGCCCAGAGGAAATGGAACTCGATGTTCTCAGGGCACGTGGAATGCTGCAGAATGGAGAAGACGGCAGCCATGGTGCCTCGGAGGTAGTTGGAGTCCAAGGTCATGGCAATGTGGATCTTGTCGGAATTGCAGGCATCCCCATTACGGAAGGCGGGGGCTTCCCGGAAGGCGGAGGCGGCGGGGAGAGGGAGGAGGAGGAGGAACGACAGGAGGCCGAGGAGGGGGAGGGGGAGGGAGGGGGCAGAGGAAGAGGAAGAGGAAGGGGGAGAATAAGAGAAGGCCATCCTGTCCCCTGCGGAAGGGCAATGGTGGGAGGGGCAGGGGAGCAAGGAGATGCAGATGCTAGAGCGAGAGAAGCATTGTTGGGGAGGGGGACACCTACCATACATTTCATTCTGATTCATTCAATAAAACGGAAGGAACCAGGTTGGTGGGATTGTAAGGAAGAGAACAATCCTCGGAGGCCACCTCTCTTGTTGCAATTTAATTAATTAACCACTCTCTCAAAATCCTTTCTACCTTAATTGGGGGAGGATGCTGATATTTTGTTGATTGTTAGATTTCTTCACAGTTTATGTTTGCCCCTCAAATTTTGGTCTATGATTCTGTGACTCATACTTTCCCTAATTAACAGCCGATTATAAAAGCTTTATTCTTTTCTTTTAATTATTCATTATTTTTATTTTATTTCATTTCATTATTAACACATTTGTTCCGCCCGCTGTTAAGACAGCAAACCATTCAGAAGAGAGCCCAGCATCCCTGTTTACAAAATTATCAACTTATCTAAATATGAATATTTGCATGCATGATCGTGGTATCTGTTAGGAAAAAATAAGGCTTTGAGTCGTGATAAATTACTTTTTTTAAACAGTTTATGTCTGTGTATTGGGGAAACACAGGCAAACCCTTCCAGGATACAACAAAGCCCTCTTGGAACCAAAAAAACTCACCGTAGAATTCTAATATGATATATATATAGAGTTTGAACAGTTATGTCTGTTCAATTTGAATAGATATGTCTTTCTATTTCTAACAGTCATGTCTATTCTATTTTAAATAGTCATGTCTATTCAATTTTCAAAAGTCATGTCTTTTTTTTTTTGAATAGATGTGTCTATTTAATTTATGTCTTATTGAATTTTAAAATAAGTTTAAAATTCAATTTCAAATAAAAGATATATCCTTTTAAATAAAGACATATCTTTTTATTTAAAAGACACATCTTTCTTTTCTTTTAAATAAAAAGACATATCCCTTCAATTTAAAAGAGACATCTCTTTAATTAAGAGACACTTCTTCTTAAATAAAAAACACATCTTTTAAATAAAAGATACATGTTTTCAATTTAAAAGATACATCTTTTCAATTTAAAAGACACACTTTTTCAATTTAAAAGACACACCTTTTCAATTTAAAAGACACATTTTCAAATAAAAGGAACAACAATTAAATTCCTTTTTAAATATCATATTTTATCCAATACAAGATTTTTAATTCTACTCAATATTACAAACTATATAACAATCCCCCACTAGTTTGTAATATTTCTACATGATATCATACATAATAGAAAGTATCTTTACAGAGATTTGAACTTCCTAATAGTGTAACATTTTAAAGTTTTGACGAAGTTAGTGGTATCATAAGATTTGAACCATAACTCCATTTGCCAAAACCGAAAGTACAACACATATGACATCATTAACTTTGTGAAGACGTTCCGGTAATCTCGCTTTAGCACTTTTATGGCCATGAGCTAATCCTGGTTTCATGAATATTTACAAGATCAACCCTTTTAAATCTTGTTTGAAGCGGCACCACTTCAATATTCATATAGGTGGTATTGTTATTATGTCCCTGTTACTCCAGACATTTAACAATACCATTAAGACCTTTGTCATCCTCTCTTTGTAACAGTATGCACAACTCTTGACATAATATTATGTAGTACATTCTTGAACAAGGTCTTAATTTAGAGTCTGTGCCTCAAACAACACTTAGTAACTTGTTATTACCCATTGAACTTTTATTGTTAGAGTGTATACTAACTCAAAGTTGGGTTCCCATTACTAGTGCTTTATTTTAAGGGTTTTAACCCCATTCCAATACAAGTTTGTTGTACTACATCTCTGGGCAATGGTTTGGTCAATGGATCAGCCAAATTTTTATTTGACCTAATATAAACAATTGTCATTGTTCCATTTGTGACTAATTCCCTTATATAAGCATGTCTTAAGCTTATATGTCTTGATTTCCTATTGTAAATTTTGTTGTGAGCTATACACATAGTAGCTTCACTATCACAGAATACAGAAATGGCTGGCATAGGTTGTGGCCACAACTTAATATCTAACAACATGTTTCTCAGCCATTCTGCCTCTTTTCCATCAGCTGCCAATGCAATAAATTCAGATTCCATTGTGAAATGGGAAATACAAGTTTGCTTCTTAGATGCCCAACTTATGGCACCTCCACCCAAGGTGAATATCCAACCAGATGTGGATTTATTATCATTGACACTTGTGATCCAACTTGCATCAAAATAACCTTCTAATACAGTGGGAAAACCACTATAGCAAATTCCCAAGTGCTTTGTTCTTTTCAAATACCCAAACACTGTAGAAATTGCTTTCCAATGTTCATTACTTGGATTACTTGTAAACCTTGAGAGTTTGCAAATAGCAAATGCAATATCTGGCCTAGTACTATGCATTGCATACATCATACTACCTATTGCACTTGCATATTCTAATTGTGCTATCATTCTCCCTGAATTTTCAGTCAATTTTATACTGGAATCATAAGGAGTATTAAACTCCTTTATTCCTAAATGTTTGAATTTATCAAGCATCTTATCTATATAGTGTGACTGTAACAAAGTCACTCCTTTGTTATCTCTTTGAACTTTAATACCTAAAATAGTATCCACTTCATTCATATCTTTCATTTTAAAGACTGAAGTCAAATACTTCTTAGTTTCAGAGATACCAAACATATTTGTTCCAAATATTAACATGTCATCAACATACAAACATATAACGACACCATATTCACTTGTAAATTTGGAATAAATACATTTGTCAGCATGATTATGTATAAATCCATTTGATAGTATTACACTATCAAATCTTTCATGCCACTGCTTTGGTGCTTGTTTCAAACCATAAAGAGACTTGACTAATTTACAAACTTTGTTTTCATTTCCTGAAGAATGAAACCTTCAGGTTGATTCATATAAATTTCTTCATTTAAATTTCCATTTAAAAATGTTGTCTTAACATCCATTTGATGTACATGTAATTTATACATTGATGCTAGTGATAAAAGTACTCTAATGGATGTTATTCTTGCTACAGGAGCATAGGTATCAAAATAATCAATACCTTCTTTCTGTGTGAAGCCTTTAGCCACCAATCTTGCCTTGAAAGTTTGAATAGAACCATCTGTATTATATTTTCGTCTAAATACCCATTTACAACCAATAGTTTTTGATCCTGTAGGTAGATCAACTAAGATCCAAGTGTTATTGGACATAATTGAGTCCATTTCATCATTTATAGCTTCTTTCCAAAAAGCTACATCTCTAGAAGACATTGCTTCTTGAAAAGTCTTTGGATCATTTTCAACATTTAATAAAATAGGTATCTTATTACAGATATCAGTTCTACTTCCTTCAACAAGAAAGACTAAAGCTTGTGAAGAAATAAAATCAGAACCAAAATATTTTTCTTTTCTAACTCTTTGACTCTTTCTAACTTCTTGATGACTTTCATCAATTTTTCTTTTATTATTAACATCACCAGAATGTGACAATGTATATGTGTCATCATCATTTTGGTTTTGATCTTTCAATTGATCATTGGTAGAATCATGAAAAAATTTATTTTCAAGAAATTCAACATGTATAGATTCTACAATCACATTTGATTCTACATTCAAAAGTCTATAGGCCTTTGAATTTTGTGCATATCCTACAAAAACACTTTTAATGCCCCTAGGTCCTAATTTAGTTCTTTGATGATCATGAACCCTATAGTATGAAATACACCCCCACACTTTAAAATAATTTAAATTTGGTTTTCTATTATTCCAAAGTTCATAAGGTGATGTTTTCAAACTCTTTAAAGGCACTCTATTAAGTGTATAACATGCAGTTAAAAGTGCTTTACCCCATAAATTATGTGGCAAACGAGCATTCAATAACATAGCATTAACCATTTCTACCAAGGTTCTATTTTTTCTTTCTGCCAACCCATTTTGTTGTGGAGTATAAGGTGCACTACTTTGATGTATTAAACCATGCTCTTCACAGAATTTATTAAACTCAATAGAAAAATATTCTCCACCTCTATCACTACGAAGAATTTTTATTTTCTTATTCTTTTGATTTTCTACTATTGATTTATATTCTTTAAATTTTTTAAAAGCTTCATCTTTGGTTCTTAGTAAATAGACAAATGTGAATCTAGAGAAATCATCGATAAATGTGATAAAATATCTTTTACCACCTCTTGTTATTTCTCCATTTAATTCACAAATATCTGAATGCACCAAGTCTAATAAATCTGTATTTCTTTCAACTTTATGAAAGGATTTTTTAATCATTTTTGCTTGTATACAAATTTCACATTTTCCATTATTTTTGAAATTGCAATTGATGTAACTATTTTTGGACATAAATTTCAAAGAACCAAAATTCAGATGTCCTAATCTAGCATGCCATAAAGTATAGTTAGAGTCAACAATATAAGCAAAATCAACATTTATTACATTAGTACTAAGTTTAAACATGCCATCAGAATTATAACCCTTTCCTACAAATGTTCCACTCTTAGACACTATAACATTGTCAGACTCAATTACAATTTTGAAACCTTTCTTAGATAGCAAACTAGCAGACACTAAATTCTTTCGAATTTCTGGTACATGAAATACATTTAACAATGCCAATTTCTGTCCAGATGTGAAGTTGATCTATACAGATCCCTTTCCAAGCACTTCTGCAGTAACATGATTTCCCATAAGCACCTTTTCAAAATCTTTGACTTCTGTGTAGGTCTTGAAGAAATCGTTATTGTTACAAACATGGATGGTTGCACCCGAATCAAGCCACCAGTCTTGGCTTTTCATTATTGCATTAGCCATGTTCACTTCGGTAATCATACCAATGTGAAGTGTAGACACCATGGCCACCATTTCCGATATTGTGCTTTCCACCAAGTTTGCTTTCTCAGTCTTTTCATTCTTTCCATTATTGAAGTTAACTCCAGCCTTTCTATATCTACACTCACGAATAACATGGCCCTTTTTGCCACAATGGAAACAAAGAATATCCTTTTTCTTTTTCTTAAAGGATTTCTTATTTGCTTTTAAATTCTTGTTTCCCTTGTGAATATTCTTTTCATTGACAAGATTAACAGTAGAACTTGAAGCCATAATTAGTGCTTCTCTTGCACGAGTTTCATATTCAATTTGAATATGAGTAAGAAATTGTTCTAATGTTAATTTGTCAGTGGAGTGCAGAATTTTCTTTCTATAATTATTCTAACAAGAAGGCAATTTAGAAAGAATTGCACCAATTTGCAAAGCATCTGGAATTTTGACTTCAACATCCCTTAGTTTTGAAACTAGGATTTGGAGTTCATGGATTTGATCCATAATTAGTTTAGTGTCAACCATTTTAAATTCAAAATATTGTAGGGCTAGAAATTTATCAGTACCTCGTTTTTCTGTCTGGTAGGCAGTTTCTAAAGCAGACCAAATTGCTTTTGGTGTCTTCAAATTTGAATACAAATCATATAAACGATCAGTCAGGGTATTCAGAATGTGTCCTCGACATATGAGTTCATCCTCTTCACGTTTCTTTCTTTTTGCTTTGAGTTGATCAGATTCTTCAGGATTAGGATCTGGCAGCACAGGCAGATGAGGGTCTAAAACATAGTGAATCTTAAGGGCAGTGAGCAAGAAAATCATCTTGTCTTTCCAGCGAGTGAAATTAGTGTCATCAAAGCGATCCATTTTGATGAATTCTTTTGGATTCTCCATAGTAGTGAATGACAGGAATATAAACTCTTTAAAATTGTTAGGAAAAAATAAGGCTTTGAGGCGTGATAAATCACTTTCTTTAAAGAGTTTATGTCTGTGTATTGGGGAAACACAGGCAAACCCTTCCAGGATACAACAAAGCCCTCTTGGAACCAAAAAAACTCACCGTAGAATTCTAATATGATATATATATATATATAGAGTTTGAACAGTTATGTCTGTTCAATTTGAATAGATATGTCTTTCTATTTCTAACAGTCATGTCTATTCTATTTTAAATAGTCATGTCTATTCAATTTTCAAAAGTCATGTCTTTTTTTTTTGAATAGATGTGTCTATTTAATTTATGTCTTATTGAATTTTAAAATAAGTTTAAAATTCAATTTCAAATAAAAGATATATCCTTTTAAATAAAGACATATCTCTTTATTTAAAAGACACATCTTTCTTTTCTTTTAAATAAAAAGACATATCCCTTCAATTTAAAAGAGACATCTCTTTAATTAAGAGACACTTCTTCTTAAATAAAAAACACATCTTTTAAATAAAAGATACATGTTTTCAATTTAAAAGATACATCTTTTCAATTTAAAAGACACACTTTTTCAATTTAAAAGACACACCTTTTCAATTTAAAAGACACACCTTTTCAATTTAAAAGACACATTTTCAAATAAAAGGAACAACAATTAAATTCCTTTTTTAAATATCATATTTTATCCAATACAAGACTTTTAATTCTACTCAATATTACAAACTATATAACAGTATCGCATGCATTTATCTATCGGCTATGGATGGTATAACAATGTAAATTATAGACCCCAATGAAGTTTAGTATCACATTCTATATTTAGTGATATGAATGTATGAAATAAAATATTTAATACGGGTTTCCACAACATAAGATCCATACTTGCTATATATCATAAACAAAACAATAATATTAATGTGTACCAGAAAAATATTAATAATGAATATCCAGAATTAAGTTTCTGTCTTTTACTTTTTCAAAGTATGGTGCAAAGATTCTTCTTTTGCCTTCAAAACTTTGATTTCGCCCACCGTAATGTTCTGTAGCTTTTGAGATCATTTAACGTGGTTCAACTATATCTGTCTCAGTATTTTCCTTTTCTATCCTTGATTATGTGCTTGGTGCGTTTGTTTGTGATTTTTGGGGAACAGATGAGATGGTTCTCCGCGAATATGGCGTGCTTTTGTCTACAATTTCTGATAAGGAGAAGAGATGATTCTGGACCAAGATCTATGCTTTGTGAAGGTGAAGAAGTAAGAGAGGAGACGGAGAGGCAGTAGTCAATTAAATTAGACTAGATTAAGAGCAATTAGTGCGTGCAATAACCTATTAAATTTAGCTGACAATACCTACTCCATTAAAACAATATATACATTGAAAAATAAAAAAGAAAAAAGTTGCATGTGTAGGTTGTTGGATGTATAAATGAAAAAAAAAAAATCGTCATGATTTGTAATCTTTGTATATAAAAAATGATTTTTAAAATTTAAAAATTATTGTTTAAATTTTTAATATAATATATATATATATATATAATAATTTGTCAATATAATATTTTTATATAATTTATTTTATTATATTTAAAAATAGTAAAATTAAATAAGGGTAATTGAAATAAGATAATATAAAATCTATACTCTTTCTAATAATTACACAAGATGACAAAAACTAGTTCCTCTCCAAGTTCTGGAGGAGACAGAACTCTCCAAGACCATATCTAAACCATTAGATGACATCATCTAACAATCCAGATTAATCTTTCATTTTTTTAAAAAAATTACATGATTAATTTTTAACAAATCCAATTTTGTATTTTTTTTTCATTTTTTAAAAATTAATCGTGCAATTTTTTTTAAAAAAAAGATTAATTTAGACAATTGGATAATCTCATCTAATAATCCAAATCTGATCTTGAAGAATATTGTTCCCTCCAAAACCTGAAAAAGAGACGGTTCCAATTACACATCTAAAAGTGATTGTAGTAATCAACATCAAAATATAAATCACATTTATAATTGGTTAAATTATAAATTTAGTTCCTATAATTTCACTAAAATTATAAATCAGTCTCTATACTTTATTTTGATGTCAATTAGTTTTTATAATTTCTCAATCTCTTGAAATTGGTCCTTGCCAATAGAAAATGTTAGTATGGCATTAATTTTTGCTAACGTGGCAACTGATATATGCACGAAGCATGAAGATTATATGAGAACCAAAACCGATTTGGGCAAAGATATCTGTTTTGGCAAATGTGTATGTATAAGGAACGTCAAGTTTGCCGAGTTCGTTGCGACTAAGAACACCAATGTAGTTGAGTTTGTGAATCGTAGATTGAGCATGCTTGCCTGGACAAAATTAATTACTCGGCTTGTTGACATATCCATGAAAAACACACATTAAAAGCCATATTAGCAAAAATTAATGACAAACTAACATTTTCTAAAGGCAGGAACCAATTTAAAGGAATTGATTAACTATAAGGACCAATTTACATCAAAATAAAATATAGAGATTGATTTACAATTTTGATAAAATTACATTGACTAAATTTATAATTTAACCTTTATAATTTGTCCAAACTTAAAATTATCTAACTATTTTTCAAATATAAAATTACATTTATATTTATTCAGAATTAATTCTGTATATTAAGATCTATCTAAATCTAAATTTTTTCAATACATTTCGAACAAGGGACAACCGACCCCAAGTCCAAACATACGCGTTATGACCATTATTATATACGATGACAGTCAATTTTGATACCATTCGTCGTCATTTGAAGCCGACGATCGGGGCACATTGAAATTGTCGTGTCTCCATCCTATTCCCTTGGAAGCAATTCTGGTAAGGAAAGAAATTTATGTTCGCTTTCTCATATATTTAATATTAATATTTTTCAATCACAACATGATAAGTGTTGAATTCTACAATCATCACACAACAAGAATATAACCTTTAAAAAATAACTTTATATTTTTTATAACTCATTATTGTATGACTAATTTTTCAAAAAACATTTTACACATGTTCTACTTTTAGTAAGTAATATGATAACAAAGATGCAAGGAACTTTATATTAGTCTTATTGAAAAAAAAAAATTCGTAATTGGCTCAATAATCAGATGTCTGTTATGCTAAAATTGTGATACATGTTTATAATCCTAACAGGTTCACTACATTCAAAAGGTATTAATATTGATCCTAATTTTGCATTCTCCAGTTAAATGATATACCATAAAGCAATAAAGCATGAACCAATCATAATTCATCTTTCGGAGGTGCTTGAAAACATTGCTCATCCCAGTAGTAGGGAAACTTCAATTTTGCTGCAGTGTGAGGCATGAACCAGTCCTCATACATAAACCTAAACAAGAGGTAGAACACTCTTAATGATAATGAGAAAGCGATAGTAATAAAAAGAAGAAAAGCAAGGATATATGGAAAGAAACAAATAAATCTGCATCGCAACCCGGTTGTTCAATAAAAGTTATACCACCTCCGTTCTACCTATAATATTTGAGATGGGTTTCAATGCGACATAAAAAGGCCAACACAATCTCCAACTAACTACCATTGGTCACCAGATCCATAATAACATGGTCAAAATGCAGTTGTAGTTTATCACAGTTTATGTGATGTGATCCATACGTGCGCGTGTATGCCTGTGTGCGGCATTTTTTAAACACTAAGCATCTATTTTCCTTTCCTAATAGAACAGTCAACATATAACTGAAAGCACACAAACTAATGCTGCTTTCATCTAAACCGTGTTCTTGCTTATGCAAGCCGAGAAAGGAAAGCTACAAGGCAAAGCTTCCATGTTAATATGATTTCTTTAAAATTTTACTGAGGAAGTTTGCCATTAGGACAAAAGATAGCCCGTGGAAAATTAATAGCCAAAACCAAAACGAATGATTTTGGTACTACTAATGTAATGAATAACTCAGCACTGAGAATGTAGGAGACTATTTGCAATGCTCAGAAATCAGAATATGAATACGGAGCTTCAACAGTGTTTTTGAAGATCTACGACTAGTGTCCCCACATTCACTAGGCAACTTAAAAGCACGTCATACAACGAGAGAGATGCATATGTTTCATAACACGACTGATACTACTTCTTATTCCAAGCCATACCATTTTTAAATTTTGCATGAGCAAAACCAAACAGATATGAAGTATTAGGTAAAATAGAACGTAGAAGAGAACGGGAAATAAAGGTCACGTACACTTTAACTGGTGGACGAGATATGATAACAAGCACTTGTAAATCCTCATGTTCGTTGGTATTCCATAACTGCAATGCACAATATCTTTAATCACTTAAAAGTGATTAAAAATTTGTAGAATATATCTACTTCGTTCACCAAAAAAATCGTGTGCTTCTCTTTTTGTTAAGATCAGCAAACAAGATAAAGAGCAAAGATCCTTAATTTTATGACTTTATTGTTTAATGTGCTTTAACAAATCACAAGGTGTCCCCTTAAACTAATCTATGGCAGTGAAGGAACTACTTACATAACTGGTTCATAAAAAATTGAAAATATTCTAAAACAAATTTGAGCTAGAAAATTCTCACTGTACTCTGTCTAATGTTTACCTGATGAGCATCGTTAACAGGAATATGAAATGTGCTATTTGGAAAGATAAAGTGCTCCTGCGGCTTTCCAGGGAATCTTTCGTGTGAACTTGACGCAAGATAGAGAGTGCCACTCCCTTTTAGGACAATAAAAACTTCCTCACAAGAATGCCTGTGAATTGGCGTGCGTGATCCAGGTGAAAATGTTTGAAGCCATACCTCGATCTGTTTAAAACCAGATGATTTTGTAAAGTAAATCATATATAACAGACAAGACAATATTGAACTCATCTAGCAAATAGATAGCTGCCAAACATGTTTCAATATCATCATTTAAATTGAGTAGTGTTTAGTTTTTACTATGATTTTAAATTAAAGAGATCATCCATGGTTCAAAAATATGAATAAAATGATAATATTATCTCCAAATTTCGCTCCAGAAAACATAAGACATCAATTATCATAAACACACACCCAGTCCTCCAGTTAACTTCTTTCTTGACATTTGCTATTTGAATGATCACAAACAATGGCATTTTCCTAATGCTTACTGTCTTTTTAAGGCGTCACTGTTATAGCAAGAACTCCTATATAAATCTGGTATGATTGTTTTTCACTTTCTAATCAAAACATAAGCAATCTTAATGTATATCAAGGAAAAGAAATCCATCACTCCATCAAATATTTTATGTTGGATACCTCTCTCATTCCATGCAAGATTGAACCTGCAATAGTTATGTGAGAGAGACCGGCCCTTCCATAGTTATCCTGAGGCATCTCACTGATATTTCTTACAAGAGGTAACCCTGCATATTTGCATATAAAGAAACAAAAAAGAAGTATATGCGTGCTATTAAGCCTTGGACAGAAACCTAAATCCATCAGCAAATAGACTGTCCACTTTAAAAATGTGAAACAGTTCATGCTCCTTGTAGTTTCCAATAATTGGTACCATTCTCAAATTTAACAAACTATTTATACAGAACAAACACCTGAGAACCATCACTTGGCATTGAAAACCAATATCTGGATGTATATACGCTGCTACCCATTTAGTGTAAAGTTCATGCATATAAGGTAACACAGCAGAAAAAAAGAAGACCATATAAGGGGGGAATAGAGAAAAGTATCATATTTATACATACTGAATCGGAATCAGAGCAGAATTTTGCGTCCATTATATAACAAACAACTATAAATTTGTGATCCATTGTTCGTGATCCATTTCTGCCCAACCGCTTTGTAGCAGTAAGGGCCTTGGAGGAGAGGGAGATTTTCATTTATTTATTATTAATCAATAGCCCAATAATCAAGTACCAACTCCAGTTACGGAGGCCAAAGTACAGATGAAACAAAGTATATATTGAATGCTCTTCGCCTTTATAGCAAGCATAAATTACTCATGAAAATTTTCAATGAAATTGAAGAGTAATCATCGAACAACTATCGAAGCAGAATGAGCAACTATTTCTGGAGCTAAAGCGTCAAAGTATCGCAATTAACTTCCAATGCTTATCCAGGGGCAAAGACCGTAAAATAGGAGAACATAACCTGGGAAGTAAGAAAAACCAGAGGTAGGGAGCAGTAAGCATCTCTAACCTGTGATAGAGCATTGAGAAGCTAGAGCAATTGCAGAAAATGCAAAGAAGCTAAGAAAGAAGGTGAAAGAACGCCCTGGCATCTTCCCACAAATTCTACCGGTGCGATGTTCTGCTCTCTGTCGCTTACAACAATAAAGGTGAGGGTAACGCGTGACTTGCACGCGACGGTCCATTTGTTTGATTGCAAAAAATCGTGCGTGCGAAATTTATGGAAACGGGGCGCTGATCTTCTACTTAGTTCAGTATCGCAATGGACCAAGCCAAATTGTTTGATTAATGCACGTGTCACGTGACGTCAGTCGACCATAACTAGTGCCGTTTAAAAAAATCATGACTTGCAGGCTAGATTGAAATTGCTCGTAAATAAATGATCTTGGGTTCAGTATTTTAAGCTCATTTAAAAACAGACCTAAACGAGCCAACCTGGGCCAAACAGGTATGGGGCGGGTCAGCCCGCCTTTTTTTACTTAACGGGTATGGGCGGGCCGGTCACAGGCCAACCCGCCCCAAATTTTTTTTCCCACTGTTTTGCCGAGTGCCCAGCGGCCCAGCCCCACATACCAGATCGTGCGTGCTTAGCCTATATTCCTTCTTCACTCTTATTCAATGACACACACACAATCAGTTCAATTTATTTTAGGGTTTCAACTTTTAGAACTCTGTCTCTGAGACTCTGATTCCCAGCCCCACCACCTTCACTCCTTAAGTCCTCGAATCAGTCTCTTGCTTTCCCATTCACTGATTCGCGTCTTACAGCCAGCCAACCAGTAACTACACACGGCGATTTCGGTCTCAAACTCTCAGCAGCACGGCCTTCAGCCTGGCACCAACGAAGCCCAGTCTTTTACTTTAACGAATCTCGCTCTCATCTTGGTCTCAGACTCTTAGCAGTAGTGCAGCATGGCCTTCGGCCTCGCATTGAGCCACCGACACAGCACAGCATCGACTTCAGTTCTCTCACTCTCCAACCGTCCAACGTCTCCATTAGGTATGTAGGTTTCGATTATCCTCTCATTTAAGTTTTCTGTATTTTTTGTTCTGTCAAATGAGTGGCTAGCTGAGTGACTGAGTCTCTATTTTCATTTTTCCCTATTTCTTGGTTTGGGATTTTGTATAACTGATAAAAGGGGATGTTATAGTCATAAACTAGTTTCCAAATTTCAATTATGAAGAGGAGGATTTTAGAATCCGATTCTCTGAGTTTTGTCATGTGTGAATGCATGCGTTAATTAATAAGTATAATGTTTGGCAAAAAGAAAAACCAAAAAGGCGTGAGAAGGTGGCATGAGTTTTGTTATGACTTCTAACAGTACATTGCAAAGGAAGAAAACCTATACGCTTTACAATTACCTCTGAGCTAGTTTAGTGAATTCCTATTAAGTTGTTGAAATGGACGGCATAAAAAGGGATGGAAGTAAATAGGGATGGAAAGGTTTTGATTTTGACTTTTTGGTATTTGGTTGAGAAGACTTTGTTGTTGTTGTTGTGGTATTTGGTTGAGAAGGTGGAAAATAAGATAATTGAAAATAGAGATTAGACTCTTGGTATTGCATAGCTTTTCCCATTTCAATCCTATATTTGATATGAAAATGTTATTGAATGATGGAATGCATTTAGGGGTGCATTTGCGTTGACTTCAATATAAATTATGTACCAATTTGTCCAAGTGCTTACTGTTGTTATAGTTTAATGTAGTCCCATTCAAGAAAAAATGTATGTTAAATTGTGAATGTTAATTATAACAAATTATAATATTTGAACAGTTTCTTTAACTATGGAAGCTCCTCGTAATCCTTCTACCCCTGAACAAAGTGGAACTCAAAGTGGAACTATAGAGTCTAATGCTACTGTTCTTAGTCCTTCTAGAAAGAGGTTAACTAGTAGTGATGTGTGGAATTATTTTACTAGTATCAGTTTAGGTAGAGATGGCAAACCTAGAGCAAGATGTAAAGGGTGTGGGCTTGAATACATAGGTGAGGGTAGTACACATGGTACTTCAAGCTTGTCTCGTCACATTGCAAAGTGTCATAAATTGAAAAGCTATCATGATGTAGGTGATATGCTTATTGACCATGTTGGAAAACTTAGAAATAGAAAGATTTCCCAAAAGGTTCTTCTAGAGTATCTTGCCATTGCTATCATTAAGCATGATCTTCCTTTCTCATTTGTTGAGTATGAAGGAATTAGGAATGTGTTGAAGTATTGTAATCCAGATGTAAACTTTATTAGTAGGAGTACTGCCGCTCTTGATGTAAAGAAATTTTACTTGTCTAAGAAAGAGAGTTTGAAACAAGACTTAAGCAAAATTCCTAGTAAGATATGCCTCACATGTGATGTATGGACTGCTTGCACAACTGAGGGTTTTATTTGTTTGACAACATACTATGTTGGTGACGATTGGAAGTTGAAAAATAAAATTCTTGCTTTTATTAATATGCCTCCACCGCATTTAGGACATGAACTGTGTAAGAAAGTGAGGGAGATTCTAAAGGAATGGGGGATTGAGAAAAAAAAAATTCCATTACTTTAGATAATGCATCTAGTAACAATGTTATGCAAGACTTGTTGAAAGACCAACTTTGCTTGCATGATAATTTGGTATGTGATGGAGAGTTTTTTTATGTGAGATGTTGTGCTCATGTCCTTAATTTAATAGTTCAAGAAGATTAGAAAGTAGCTCAGGATTCCTTATACAAAATTAGGGAGAGTGTTAAATATATTAAGAGGTCAGAGGCAAGAATGATTAAATTTGAAGAATGTGCAAGAGGACTTGATATTGAGGAGGGTGTTTATTTATGTTTCGATGTGACAACTAGATAAAATTTCACTTATATGATGCTTGAAAGTGCAATCAAATATAAGCGTGTATTTAGTGCTTATCAAATGGATGATGGAAATTATAGGCTATGCCCATCTGCTGAATAATGGGATAGAGGGGAGAAGGTGTGTGCCTTTTTTAGGCCATTTTATGATATCACTAATTTGATGTCGAGCTCTACATACCCAACTTCTAACTTGTATTTCATGCAAGTTTGGAATATAGAAACTTTGTTGATTGCAAATTCATCCAATGAAGATGAGGTCATAAAAGACATGACAATCAGAATGAAGACAAAGTTTGATAAGTATTGGAGTGAGTATAGTGTCGTGCTTGCATTTGGGGCAGTTCTTGACCCACGGCTTAAGTTTTCATTGTTGGAGTTTTGTTTTAAAGAGATTGATTCTTCCACTTATCTCTCAAAGGTTGATGTTGTGAGAAAGAAATTATTCAGGCTTTATAATGCATACACTAGTAGCTCTAGCAACTCCAATGATGTATCTTCTTCCTCAACCTCAACTCAGTCACAAAATCCAACTTTAACATCATCAAGCTCAAGGTCCACCGAAATAGTAGGTTACAAAGCGATTATGCAAGTAAGTTTTAGTAACTTTTTTTTGACTTATTTTATTTAGACATTAATTATGTATACAACTAATGTGGAATTGTGGTCTATGGACTTGATTCTTGAAGACTTTTAAAGCTGCTCAAGATCAAATCATAGTTCGAGCAGGAAAATCTCAATTGGAAGTGGCTTTAGAGTCGGCCTTTAGTATTGGTTCTCGTATTCTAAATAAATATCGGAATTGTCTTATTCCCACTAATGTGCAAGCTTTGATTTGTGCTCGTAATTGAATGCTTGGCTTTGTGGCTTCTGAATATGACGAAGGTAATGTTTATATATTTTTGAAGTTTAGTTTTTATTATCTTTCAATTTATTAATGTTTATGTCTTGCTTTCTAAAAATTAACTAATTGTTGAAATTGTTTTTTTTAATATGGTTTTTGGATTAGACAATGACAAAAATGATAACAATACGAAAAATGTTTCTTTGACTTCAACAATGGAGTCACATATCATAATGGTAACAGATGATGATGATCTTGAAGATGATGATTGAGAAAGTAAGGTTTGTTTTCACCTCTCTTCATACTTTTTTTTAATTACTTTTGATTTTTAAACACATATATAACTTGTGTTTTAATTATTTTAGGAAGCTTTCTTGTTTTTTTCTCTTGGTGTTGGACTATTGGACCATTGAAGAAGAGAGGCAAGATGATCAATGAAGGCTTGTCAATTATGCTTATCAATTATGGTTTATGGATATTTATAATTCTAATTTGAAATTATTTTTGGATGGTTGGATGTCATCTATTTTGATTTAAGAAAAACTTGATGTATGATGTAACGCTTAGGCTTTCTTGTAAAATTAAATGGAGGCCATAAATAATGCTATTTATGTATGATGCATGCTTCATGATGTATGTTTCTGGTTTTATTTTCATAATTGATATTTCATACTTGTATAATGAATAATAATGTATGCAGGTACAGCTTGAGGCCTTCCCTATTTGCAAATTGCAATATGTATGAATAATTGAATATGATGTATACTTGACAGCTTGAGGCTTTCATGTTAAAAAAAAAATTTTAGGCCAAAAATAATGTTATGTATGTTTTTATTGATGTATATTTTTGCTTTCTAGTTTCATTTTCATACTTATTAATGTATGCAGCTTCAATTACTTGTATAATGATTTGTATAATGATAAATTGATAATAATGTATGTAGCAGTTCAGCTACTTGTATTGTATAATGATAAATTAATAATAATGTATATAGCATTAGCAGTTCAGCTATTTATGTTTGCTTTCATATCATTATTCATTAATGTATCAATCAATTCAATCTTTCAATCTATGCTTGGTTCTTCTAGCCTTGACTCTTGAGGCTTTCACGTAAAAAAAGATAAAACAAAAAGGAGTCCAACAACAAATAGTAATGGGAAAAGAAAAAAAAGACCAAAAAAACTAAAAAAGCCCAGCATCCCTTAGCCCAAAACAACAAAAAAAAAAGAATGAACAAAAAAAAAGGTTAGGAATATAATTCATGTGCTTCTTATAAACTTTTTTATAAAATAAAATTTATTGTGAAATTAATTACTATAAAAGATAAAATTAATAGCACATAAAAAAATAATTTTACTATCATCAAATTACGTCTTAACACTTTTTTCTTGGTTATAATATAATATTAAGATATTATTTCGGATGTCATTGTTTTATGACGTATCATTATATCAAATATTATACTTCAATTTACATACGTGAGTAACACATGTGGTTATAATATAATATTAAGATATTATTTCGGATGTCATTGTTTTATGACGTATCATTATATCAAATATTATACTTCAATTTACATACGTGAGTAACACATGAGGTGATATGATCAAAATCTCATTGGATCAAAATCTCATTGAATCAAAACCCGTCTTCTTGTTGTTTTTCTTTTTTTTTTTTACGAAAAAAGCCGATTAAACCTTTCATATATTACTGGAAACATCCTGCAGAATCAGAGTCTCAATACAACTTGGGCAATCGTCATTCCACTGAACATTATAGTCAAACTCTTTTCCATGTAACGCTTGATGGTGAGCAATGGGTTCACGACAAACCCATTCAAACGAAAAGGAGCAGAGATTCCTCACTTCAACTTTTATATCTTGAACCAGATTAAAAGATAGGATGGACCAAGATTGTCATTTGAGAAAGCGTCCACAATAGCTTCTGCGTCGTCTTGGTTCTGGCAAGCTTTAGCCCCTCAAAACCTGTCTTATTCTTTTGATCTCACATTTGTGGTAAACTCATCTGAATTCTACAAACTTGCTATTTTACTGCTTATTGACATGCTCGTAAATTTACTGAAACCACCAAGATGGAGATAAAAAAGAAATATATCCGAAATAATAGAATTCTTATATATCTTGTTTCCGAAAACGAATTGTTTCTTCAACTTTCCTTCCTTTCTTGTTTGCGATTAGTCCAACAAACAAGGGAATACATGAAATCCTTTTTTCTATTTCTTTCCATTTCATTTCCTTCTCTCCATCCACTTAACCTGTAAAAGGAAGGGATGGAGAATCCAAAATAACAAACTGCAAATTTCAAAACAACTTATATCTTTCCGTCACAAGACAACAAGCAAAAGGGATTTAGTATCTTGCTTCATTGGAAGATCCGAACGCTGCTGCAATGTTAACGCACATCTCACTCATCCCAGTGTTGGGGAAATGTATTGCTCCAAGAACTTCCATATTTCATTTACTATGTGTAGTATAACAATTGGGTAGCGACCACATTGGCTTCTTCCCTAGTCCGTCTTCTGTAGCCATACAAACTGTAGAAAGAGATATCATTCACAAAATAAGTCACAAGGAAATGAAGCAAATAAGAAGTTCAGGCCCCGGGAAATTAGCTAACATATATACCTTCCATGCATACATTCCAAAGAAAGCTATTATGTCTGCAGACCAAACAACAGCAAAGGACTTCCAAAAGAATGGGATTACAACATTGAGCAATGGGATGACAAGAAACAGATAGTTGAGCGCTTCTTTCTCATTTTTTGAGCAGTCTCGAGCTCGTAGCGAGGGAATTGCTGCAAGTTTAAGGAGTCCTAAATATCATACAATGTTTACATAAACCTAAAGAATCAAAGAAAATCAACAACATTTTTCATGAACAACTGATCATAATAACATGTATCGGAAACTGCTTCATGAAATGCAATGTAGTTGAACTTGAAGCTTGGAAAATTCGGTGTTTCTCAGAATTATATCATCTATATTTAGAAGGTTCTAAAATTTCCTACTAAGTAATGATACTTTCTATTAAGGTTGAAGTCGGTAGGGGAACACTTACTGAACATCCAAATAGACCACATTCCCATTAGTCTCCAAATGTCTGGTTCATTTGATGGGAATATGAGATTAAAAGACAAAGCTCCACCTAACAACATTGAGGCATACCCTTGAACCTCAAAAACAGTGTACAAGGCAGTTCCTGGTACTGCAGGATTTTTTGTGGCCGTGGAAGCCCTTGGTGCAAAAGTTGAGGCAGTCTTCTGAACAACCTGTCATGGAAATAGAAATTAAAAAAAAAAAATCAGTATACTCTACCCTATGCCTTTTTCTCAGCCACATGCAACTGTAATTCAAAGGAATTGCATCCAGTATCCACAAGTCACCAAAGCCTAGGGACTTTCACAATGCCTCTAGTATCGGATCCCGCCAAAACTGGTAAATTTCCCAGCAGAAAATAACGAGTGCCCCCAATCTAACTAGTGCGTTAAAAACTTCAAACACTTGCATTCCTGACACTTTGGGTTGAATTGAGACTTCCAATATGAAAATCAGCACATAACTGATAAAAGATAAGACTTCAATGGACTAAATACCATGTCACCTAAATTTTCCAGACCCAGACACAAACTCAACCACAAATGTTCAAGTAAAAGTTTTAAGAAAACAAGAAATGATACGAACTGGGCATTCTCAAAATTGATTTAAATTGCAGTTCAAGGATGGTCCTGGGAGCGAAACTAGCCTTTTTAAGCTCTTTCTCAATTGGAGCAGAAGAAGTGGATGGACTGGAAGTCGTGCTTTCCTCAACGGATTCTGCTTTTAACTCCTCTGAAAGTAGCCCATCAACTGTTTGTGTGTTTGGTTCATCGGAAGAGGCACGAAGAAAGACCTTATTGCGAAGCAGAGAGTGCGATAAGTTGGTTTTAACGATTGCAGAGGCTGAATGGAACCGTAAAAGCTTGCTGTTTGTAAGGTCAGGAGAGACTAAATGGAGAGCCGAAATACGACAGTTGCTAGAAGCCGTTGAGATTAACGTGTTCATTTTTTCTGAAATCACTTCTCGTTCTGGGTTCTCATCAGAAATTCGATGACGAAGAGGAGGGTGGGATAAGGAATGTGAGGCTCCAGCAGTGAGCAGAAGGCGCCCGTGCAACGCAGCAAGAATCTGCAACGACGACGTTGGGATCCCGTTTAGTCTTGAGCGGTCTGTATTTTTCCTTTTTCTTCCCTCTGCTCGTACACTAATTAATTTATTTTAATTTTTTATCCCAAATCAAATGTTATTCCTTTCTGTTTAGAGATAAATCGGGTTTAGAGTACTCTTAGTGTTATTTTTTTGTTTCTTTCTGTGTCACCAAAAAGAAAATCAAATGTTAAATTAGGGTCTTAGGGAAGGAAGGAAAGAGTAAAGTGAAAAAAAGAAGAAGATAGAATTACATTTAAATATATCAAAACTCTTAGCACCAAAAAGTTGTGATTAATCAAAGCTTTTAGAACTGTGCGTGTAAAATTAAGAAATAGTAATAGAAAAGTTTTAAGTCTTTGATAAAAGATTAGCATTCAAACTTCTTAATAAAATATTTCCGGACATTTTAAAACATTTTCAGATGCCTACAGAAAGTTCGATTTCATTATTGCTTCTTAAAAAAATACTGATATTTATTATTAAATTCATAATTTGAAAACTATATTTTAAAAAGTTAAGCACTTATCTCTATAATTAAAACCAAAATTTTCAATAATTTACGAATTCTGAGGTCCTCCGGTAGCTGAAATCATTTGGGTAGAAAATGAGAATAGGAGTTAGGTATGGAAAAAAAAATAAAAAAATATTTCTTTTTATAATTTGATTAAAATATTTTGTGTAGAACTAGAATGATAAAATGACTATAATATTGATAAATATAAAAATCTATATAAATATTGTAAATAATAACATTATTTAAAAAATTAAATAAAAGTAATTCTTACGTTACTTAAAAAAAATCTAGCATTTATAATTTTTTTGAATCATGATAAAGATACTTTTTTTTAATACCTTATGATTCCATCAAAAAAGTCAACGACCTCACTTATCAGGGTCTCAACTGGAACATTGGCAGATTCCTCTTATTCTGAGTTTTTTATATCAGATGCTACATTCCCCAAAAAAATTTGGAGAATACTACAATTTTAAAAAAAAAAAATTAAGGAAGCTCACCATGGCTGCTCTTGCCATTCACCTCTCTGCTAGAGTTTTTACTTTGTCTCCGTCGTTGTTGGTAAGAGTTGCCTGCCTTTTTCCTTCCACTCTTCCTCTTCTCTTTTTTTTTGTGAGAGATTTTTCCCTTCTTTTAGTAGAAGTTTTATTGAAGCAGCACCTGAAAAATAAGAATAAATACAAAAAAATAGAAGAATTGAAAGTTAGAGTAAAAATATAGTTCGTGTGGTACTGGGCTGAGATCTGAGTATATCAACTTTCTTTAAAATAATTTTTACGTTTCTCATGGGTTAACTTTGCTATATTACCCGATGCAATGATACACAGATGTGTTACCTCTAAAATACAACAATCCAAGATTCAAATGTTTGTTTAACACCTCCTGCACATAAGAAGTAAATCAAACTCGTTTTCTCTCATACCTTCTCTACTCAAAATATCACACAAGAGCATATATAAATATATATCACGTTAACACACACTTTATATATATGTATACTCTTCCATATTACCACTCCATATATATATAATTTCAAGAGGCTTCCCTATACTGAAGAAGATCGTTGGTCACCATTAAAAGACATATTATGTATATTAAAACAAGTTAATGTGCAACGTTGATATACCCGCACCAATTAAGGCATACCCACGTTTATATTAACGTTTGTACATATATAAAACCAACAGTTATGTACCTAATGAAGTTTAATGAAAATAATTAAACATATTTAATGTTTTATTTGTTTTGATATTTTATAATAATAAACTCTAACAATCCCCTACTTATTATTATAAAATAGCACACAATAATATATACACTTTAGATAGAGGTAGATTATTATGCATAATATAAATAGCTTAATTTACCTTGAACTTATACTTAGCAAAAATATATTTTTTGATTCATAGTCATAATGGTATTCGTCTTGAATTATATACTGCTTAGGAGAAACAATATCTATATCTTGCACATAGCAACCCAGGTACAAATCATGAGCCCTAACTGGCACGGTTATGCAGCCTTGTGTTGTATTCTCATATAAGAGCGACCCCACTCTGCCACATTTAAATAGATGAATTCTGTTAACAGTGTTCGTGCAATTTAGACAGCTCACTCTTATAGAGCTACAGATTTCATTTAGAATTTTAAAAACTCAACCTCACATATTCACTGCAGGAAAATGCACTAACATCATAGGGATGAATTGAAGAGTTTGAACTCTTACAAAATGCGCATTCAATCAAGCAATCATATGATTCATTTTTTCTTTTAAACCAAGTTCTTAGGATCTCTAGTCATAAAATAGGGTATCTTCATAGGCTACTTTTAATCATTTGGGCTTGATATTCATCTCCCTCAATATCTTTAGATTCTTTGACTATAACTATAATTTTAGAAAATCTCAAAATTTAAAGAATCTAGGTATGACAGTATTTATCACAATAAGTGATCTCAAATTATTAAAGGTGGGTATACAATGACATAAAAAATATTCAAATATTTATTCTTCTACCATATAATAATTTTATCTACGAACACATAATTGTTTATAAAATTTCTCAAATTTAATTTTGTAACTAAAATTCTCAACACCATTGCACCTTATTATACAATAGGAGTGTTCTCATATAATGGCATAAAAATATGTTTCCTCAAAAATTTATTTTTGGTTTATATCATCATCTCAAATTTTAACGAGATGATATCCATAATTAAAAATATATATGCCAAAAATTACAAAATATATGGTCACAAATTTACAATAAAATTAGTTCTAAAATGATTTGTGAAATTCACAACATTGCATATTTAGCAATAAAATTTATCGTCTAATTTCGCTGAACTCATTTTTGGATATCCACAAAATTTATATACCCCCACTATTGATAGGTATTATGTCTTTCTACAAGAGTTTCACAAACTTTTTTTTTGTGTTCACCCAAAAATATAATATTATTATAGCACTATAAAAATATCACGTATGTGAAATCACAATTTATATAAGAGAGTGAATTTTCACAAAATTCACAATTTCCTTTTTGTTTGGAAACATATCATCAAATATCTTATAACTAGATATAAGCATTTTCTACAAATTAAAGTACTTTCTACAAAGTATAATTTTTCATATGGCTTTATAGCCCACAATAGTATAATTAAAACAAAATTCTACTAACACATTTTGTTTTTAATTCTCTTAACCATTGGCCAAAAAATGAAATGTAGAATTAAAAACAAAATCTCAAAGTGAAAAATTATATTTCATATTGTTTTAGAAAGCTCATAATTATATGGCCATAAAACTTATATTCCATATAGCTTTAAAAAGTTCATAATAATATGACCATAAAACTTTATTGTAGAATAAAAAAATTCCACAAACACAAATTTTCAACAATATTAAAATGTTGAATACTTGTTCACATATAAGTTTTAACAAAGCCTTTTCATATTATCAACAGTTATGTTAATAGAAATTTATGGGATATAATCAATACTCAAATATTAAACTAATAAAATTTCTATTAAGCTACAACAATATTAACTAATATTGACCATAAAACATTTTTACCAAAATTTGTATATTTTTATAATAACACTCCTACATCCCCCACTTATTGTTATAAAAATAATACCCAACAAAATTTTTTTTCTTGCCCCCACTATTTATAAAAATTCTAAAAGAAGAAAAAGATTAAAATAGTACCACATACCTTGTAGTCTAGGGAGAAGAAATCACCATATCACAAATTTATCTTATGAGCAACAATTGATCACTTGATGATCACTCCAAATTAAAACTCAAGAAAATTATGAGTTGTGCTCATATAAAATAGTGGATAATAATTTCACCCATGTAATAATATTTTGCTAATAGATCAAATCAATATGCATTTGCTCCACATATGTATATATATGTTATATATACAATCTTCTTTAAAAGAATATTTCAAACCAAGTAAACGAACTTGCAAAAACAATATAGATGTACAAGATAATATATAGTCAAAACTAAAGTCTTGTAACAACATGTATACCTCATCATAGATATCTCATATAGTGAAAAATTCTTTCATAAATAAAAAACTCCTTTTGTGAGCAACAACCAAATAAAAAATTATAATAGTTATAAACCCACAAAATTTTGTAAATTTACTCAATTGAGAATCACAAAGATTTCCTCTAGATAGAAAATTTACATTTGAAAAAAATTTCATAAAAAGATATATATGTCAAAAGATACAAAATATTGAAGCATACGTAATTGGAAATAAAATATGTGTCATCTTAAATAAGGTGTCAAAAAATATACCATATAAATAGATTCCCAAAACTCATAAAAAATTTATGAGTTATTGTAAAAAAAGAAAAATATTCCACCAAAAATATTTATGTAATTTTTTGTGAAATAAATTCACAACTCTAAATGTTGAAAAACCAAAAATATTTACATTGATTTACTCAAATTATGAATCACAAAATTTCTTCTTAAAGAAATTCACAATTGAGAAAATCATATCAAAAAATTATTTTTTTCAAAAACTTCATTCACCATTTTTATTTTTTATTTGCTGTTTTGGTGGGATTTAACATGAAAAATTATTTTAAAATTGTTGGAGCAGCACCTGAAAAATAAGAACAAACACAAAAAAAATAAAAGAATTGAAGGTTAGAGTAAAAATATAGTTCGCGTGGTACTGGGCTAAGGTATGAGTATCTCAACTTTCTTTAAGGTAATTCTCACATCTCCCACGGGTTAACTTTGCTATATTATCCGGTACAAGAGTACACAAACGTATTACCTCCAATATATAACAGCCCAAGACTCGCTTGTTTGTTTAATATATTTGCACGTAGAAAGTAAACTAGACTTGCTTTCTCTCTCACCTTCTCTACCCAAAATATTACACAAGTGTGTATAAATATATATCACGTTAACACATACTTTATATATATACATATATATATATATATACTCTTTCATATTACCACTCAATGTGTATATATATATATATATAATTTCAAGAGGCTTCCCTATACTGAAGAAGACCGTTGGTCACCATTAAAGGACATGTTATGTATATTAAGACAAGTTAATGTGCAACGTTCATATACCCGCACTCATTAAGGCATACCAACATTTATATGAATGTTTGTATAAATATAAAGCTAACAGTTATATACATAATGAAGTTTAATAAAAATAATCAAACAGATTTAATGTTTTATTTATTTTGATATTTTATAATAATAAACTTCAACAAGTTTTTCCTCTCTTCTTTGGAAGAGTTTTATTGTTCCATTTCAACCCTAAATCATTGCCAAAACTGTCCTTTGTTGTTTTCTGTCTTTGCTCAGCAAAACATTGTCATCCTTTTCGTCTTTGGTTTCCATTTCAATTTGTTGGCCTCAGCGATGAAGACCCATCATCTAATCTGTCACATCCCAAAACTTAGATATATGAGATAAACATAAAATACCTAGAGTGTACTTCCGTGGTACCTCTTAATCTTTATGAACATTCTTAATATTCATAACTATGAGAATCATAAATTTTTCAAAAAAGATATTTTGCATACATATTTAGAAAATGTTCAACATTCATACATTACACAGTACTATACAACTTCACAAGCCTAGGTAACCTACTAGATTACAGAGCATTTCCTAATCCTTACCAAATCTATATTTATTTGTTTACCAGACAAAAGTGGAGTATATCCTTAAAGGCTATTAATCATCCTCCTTAATCACTGTATCTGAAAAGATAATCATAGGGAGTGTGAGTTAATCAAAACTCAGTGAGTAAACAACTATGTATGAAAATATCACAAGCACAAATACTACATTGCTAATTTAATCAGAAGGTATCAATTAATTCAATACATTCAATGTATTTATATATATATAGACACCAGCATTTTATGTCAATTTTGAAAGTCCTATGAGCTTACGTTCTCATAACCATATTAAGCCCGAAAATCTATTGGTGCTCAATAGGTTTACGCTCCCCAATGTTCATCATTAGGAATATCCAGGGATTTACTAATTGGTAAATTCAAGTCTATTATGTGATCAATCTCTCACCTTATTCAGGTCTGTTGGGTGATCAATCTCTCACCTTATTTAGGACTGTTAGGTGATCAATCCCTCACCTTATTCATACATCAAATATAATCACAATTTGACATATAATCATATTCTCACAAAATATTTCAATTTATTCAAGGAACGACCACATCTAGTTATTTAGTCAACTAAAGAAATTAATTCTCATAAGATAATAAAATAATTCCCAATGATATTGTGATTTTTCTCAACTTGAACATATACTGGTAATCTTCTTAATTTTACAAATAATGCAAATGAAATTTATATTGTTCTTTGACTAATTTAGTAAATTAATTTTGTAAAATTGTCCACTCACCTTGACATTGCCCAATTTTACCTTGAACCTTTCACGAAGATGTGTAAGATGATAGTAATTTCCTTTATTCCAATCTAGTCACAACATCTCAAAAGATGAGAAAGATGCATTAAAGAATCCATCCCTATAAGATAATCATGCAAAAATATATCAAGGTCACAAAGTAGGAAAATTCTCTACTACAATTTTGACTTTTAATTACTTTTCTAGACATAACTCTCAAATGGTAAGAAATTTTCAAATGAAACTTATTTCATATGAAGATAGACTCGAAAAGCTTTCCAACGATACATTATTTACTAAAAATGGAATTCGGATGAAAGAGATGTAGCCATTTTAAAATTCAGTATGGGTTTGCTATAGTACCAGTTTGCTACAATATCGGTTTGCTACAGTACCTGTTTGCTACAGTACCCCCGAAATCTGGAAATTTTATGAATGCTACAGTACTGCTACGGTAAATTGCGATGTTCCTCTTAGGTTTTCATGATTTTGAGGTCAAATCATCACCATTTCTCTTGATTTCTTATATAGGTTTTCATCCTTAATGTCTAAGGAGTGTTTTGACACCAAAACCCCAAATTCTTGAATTTTCATCAAGAACCCTAACTTTCTTTAAATTTCCAAATTCTTAAATTTCTCCTAGTTTTCTCCAAATTTCTTGTTCCACAATTATTATCCAACATGTAGAAATGTTTTAAACTAACATCTTTACTTAAATTCATCCATAGAAACAATATACAAAGATTTTCCAAAATGATAACCTAGAATTTGTTCTTGTAAGAGGAAGAAGAAAAAAAAAAGAACAACTACTTACTAATCTTCCTAACTTCCAAGGCTTCCTTCCTTGAGCATTTGGCATGGATGAAGGTGAAGAAGAGAGCTTGGGTGTGCTTGGCCTACAAAGAGTGAGAGAGCTACGGGAGGAAGATAGAAAAATGAATAAGAGAGAAGGATGAGTGTTTAAGTGTGTATATGCATGGGCCTTACTAATTTTGTTGGATAAAATTGCTAATAGTCACACTAACTTGTAATATTTGTTCATTTAGATACTTGAAAATTTGTAAAAAATTTTCAAATTAAATATTTGAAATTTCTTTTTCCCAAATTTCTTTCACTGATTCAAAAAGAACATTTTCCACTTAATTAGATTTTTCAATAAACTTCAAAAAGACTTTAAATATTCATAAAAATTATTGGAGT
Organism: Biancaea sappan; assembly: GCA_037074585.1. Taxonomy (NCBI): domain Eukaryota; kingdom Viridiplantae; phylum Streptophyta; class Magnoliopsida; order Fabales; family Fabaceae; genus Biancaea; species Biancaea sappan. Next base: position 44,729,020 of record CM073496.1, on the reverse strand, counting down.
ATTACATTCTTATCCCTTAATAGAATTCGGTCCCCCGAATTCAAAATTCACCTCAAGACTAAAACAAATGTGAACACTTCATCCATGTCTTATTCTCTGCTTAAGAATTTTCAAAATCAAGTACAAAATATAACACATCCAACATATTTTCATTTCTCAAGTTCCTTCAGTAAAAGAATCACTTCAATAAAAGAAGATTCGAAAACTTAAATTTTATTTCTAGTACATAAGTTACAAGCAACAAGCTTAACTTGATTTACAAAAAGGATAATTTTAATATGTGAAGCTTAGATCAAACATCAGCTTTAGGTACAAACAAAAGAAAGAATAAATTAAGGACGAGGAGGTTTTTGAGATATAGAAGGTGCTCCAGGTCTATAAAAGGAAGGTGCTTCAGACCTTAAGGAGGAAGCTAATCGTTGCAGCCTAGAAAGGGTTTCTAGAGGAAGTGCCTGGAAAATTTGGCGAAGAGCATAAGTCACTCCGTTCATACAGTCAATACACCTCGCTTGTTGGTTACAAAAATTTTGAATTACAAACATCGAATGTCTATCAACTCGATTAGCTAGTTCTTCGAAATGACAGTTTAATAGCTTCTCTTGTTTTGCAAAAAGACGATTTATCAACCTCCCCTGGTCCTCAAAGTAGCGGTTTGTCAACCTTTCCAAGTCCTCCATCTTTTGCCTCATAAGCACAAGCTCATTATTAGAAGATGTTGATGTGCTAACATCCTCTAGCTCTACTACATCCCTTTTTCTTTTCGTAGCCTCCGGTGACTTTTCCATGGATCTCTTATTCTTATAGTTCTCCAAGCTAAGATTTAGATCCAGGTCTACCTTGCCAGCCTCAAAGTTTAAATTGAAAGATTTATTGCTGGCCATATTTTCTGAGCTATAAGGGTTATACGAAAGGAGAAGTTTAATGCTAGAAAGCTTATAGGTAATGAACTCTTAGTGTAGTGAGCAGTGTAATTGGGCATCCATTATTTATAGACGAAATCTAGAGCTACAAAAACCTCTACATCATACTCTAAAGATGGCCTACATACCTTATTCAGTGCAATGCCAACGGTCTACGACAAGTATGCCAAAAAATAATAAATATAATCTAATGCAAAAGATTTCCTCAAAAATTTCGGCTAACTTTTGACTCTTGCTCAAAATCTTCAACTAATTGCCGCTTAATCTATGACTTCCTCACTCTATATTTGTCTTATCCAATAATCCTAAATCGCGATATTACTTCATGAATGGGTAGCTTCGTACTAGCCTTATCTAGGTTTCTAATCCGTGACTTTGCTCTAGGCTTACACATTTTCAAAAATACATATTAAAAGAAAAACTTCTCACATTCACACATATCAAGTGTTACCATAAAGTGAGAATTTTTTTCCTTTCATTTGCCCCTACGAGCATATATGTATATATGTATAAACATGGAGATACATCATCATCTATATATTTTCATCTATTCAAGTCCTTTTAAATTTCTGACTTCTCATTCTCTGAATGCATATGGAATCATTACATATTATTCCTGGACATAACAAATAGCCTTCACTCACTATGCATGAATAGTATATATATCATATATTTTTAGATACATGTAATCACAGCATGATTCAATCAATCATGTATATTATACTCAACTGAAGGTTCTCAAGAACAACACAATAAAGTAGAGAAATACATTTCAATTCATCATAAAAACATCCAAGGCAATCTTTAATGGCTACATTGTCAACTTCTTTGAATTTCAGAAAATGTCAACAAGAGAAATGGGAAAACTAAGTATAAATCGACCGCAAATCCACCGAATATTAACTTTCATGGTTTTGGCACTAATGCGATGCGCTGTTGGTATGCATGCCTATCCTAGACCTCTGGCTTCCAGCTTGCAAAAATTCATAGGTTGAGTGTGAAGGGGTGTGGCGAAGAGATATCTTCTTTGGCTCTAAGTCTAAATTTTTTCTATAAAAACTGTCCAAGAGTTCTCAGTTACCACATCACAAAGAGTAATCATCTCTAAGCCTACAATTTTCCAGCATTCTTCTCTCCTCATATTCCTGTAAAAACTTCTAAATTTTCAAAACTATAGCCACAAGAAAGTTCATTGATCTCACGGTGGATGCCAAGGAGGAATAGCTTGACTTAAACTTGAGTTTAGGCAAGGACAAGGGCAAAAGACCTTTTGAAGGGTATTAAGAGAATCAAAAGGAGAAGAAAATGAAGAATGAGGAAGCTGAGGAGATTAGCACAGGCTATACGTCAGAAGACAAAATCGCTTGTCTAGAGCAGGAGGTGAAAAATCTGAAGAAGATGGTAGAGGACCTGGAGAAGTTAGCTAAACACAATAATGCGGCAATGACTTGAAGAATAGACAGGTTCTTCTATTAGTCTACCCAATGCTTCTGCAATCAATAACAAAGAAGTGTTGATTGTATGAATAAAATTTACACTACCCTTCATGACATTGCTCTGTCTCTCGCTCTAAGGAATGGCCGAGGGGTGATGATACAATACAATCCTCCTAATCTGAGACCACCTCGCCTGTAGATTACTCATGAATGAGTAAACTTTTTTTTTTGAAATGTAATCCTTCAATTTTTTTAAATATTAATGGTTTCTTTTATTAGATGGTACTCTAAATAATAATAATAATAATAATAATAAATAATAATAATAAAGAAAGATAAAGAAAATTAGCCACACAAAATCAATCACAAATTCAGCTTATAAAGCTAATCACATAAAAAAAATTAGTGACCCTATAAGTTGACACAAAGACAAATAGAAGCTCTATACAAGTCTCATTGTCTTCCCTCTTATCGTACAGAAGTAGATGAAGGCATCCCGTGTAGATCGATTGAACTCGATATTATACCCTCGAATTGTCATGAACTCTTGCTTGAGAGCTTCGAACTCACAAACTTTCCTTAAACTAACGCTCTGAGGCACGAACTACTATAAGAACATCTTTCTAGACCATTCCAATCATACATCACGTTTAACAATTATGAATGTTCATATGCCAACAACCCACCTACAACATGCCCCAATCGTTCCAATGTTATAAAACTTCTACATTTTTTTTGAAACACATCTATCACGCAGTACTATCATGTCAATTCTTAACTAAACAAGTGCAACTTAGGCGAGTCACCCCTAGAGAAGAATTATAGTTTATCCCAACCTCTCTTATGTTGGGTCCCATTTTATTGTAGTGTCTCCCTTAGAAAAACTACATAGCCCACATCAATTTTCTCAACCAATCTTCCATCAAGGAACATATTGTTTAGGCACAAACGACCTCTTCCATAAATCATATCTGTCTAGCATCTACCAAAATCAAATCTTTGATCTGCCCCTCAAGGGTTCTTTCTCATTCCTACATCAGTAATCTGCGCTATATACTTTGGGAAAATCTTTTTTGAACTCTAGCTCATGCCTCATAATCAACTTTACTCCATCTGGTACATCACTCTTGGCCCAGCCCTCATGCCATATTCTAGCAACTACTAATCCTCAGTTTCAAGAGTACACCACAGAGTTATGTTCCCAATTTCTCAAAAAATTTAACACAGAGGTCATACCTCTTCCATCGATATCCCTCCTCACTGACACATAAGGATCATGTCTCTAACAAGATCCAAAGTTTTACACATAAAATCAATTACTTCTTATTGTAACAAAATTATCTCTAACTAACTCCATCGAGGGCTAAGTTACAAAAAAAAGGCACTCAACTCTATAAGGTCTTTTGTGAAACCTAATCCCATGGTCATGCCGCGGTTCACGATAATGAGAAAGGGTCCATAAGAACACTTTGCTCTGTAATCTATAGGGAGCCTAAAAATAGCTCTAATACCATTTTATCACATCCCAAAACTTAGACATGTGAGATAAACATAAAAATACCTACGGTGTACCTCCGTGGTATCCCTTAATCTCTATGAACATTCTTAATATCCATAACTATGCGAATCATAAATTTTTCAAGAAAGATATTTTGCATACATATTCAGAAAATGTTCAACATTCATACATTACAGTACTATACAACCTCGCAAGCCTAGGTGACCTACTAGATTACAGAGCATTTCCTAATCATTACCAAATCTATATTTATTTACTTACCAGACAAAAGTAGAGTCCTTAAAGGCTATTAATCATCCTCTTCAACCACTGTATCTAAAAAGATAATCATAAGGAGTGTGAATTAATCAAAACTCAATGAGTAAATAACTATGTATGAAAATATCACAAGTACAAATACCATATTGCTAATTTAATCAAAAGGTATCAATTAATTCAATACATTCAATGTATTTATATGTATAGATACCAAGCTGTAAACTTACATTCTCACAACCATATTAAGCCCGAAAATCTATTGGTGCTCAATAGGTTTACGCTCCCCAATATTCATCCTTAGGAATATCCAGGGATTTACTAATTGGTATATTCAAGTCTATTTGGTGATCAATTTCTCACCTTATTTAGGTCTGTTGGGTGATCAATCCCTCACTTTATTTAGGTCTGTTGAGTGATCAATCCCTCACCTTATTCATACATCAAATATAATCACAATTATGACATATAATCATATTCAATAGGTTTACGCTCTTTTATTTTTGAAACCCTGTGAGCTTATGTTCTCACAATCATATTAAGCCCAAAAATCTATTGGTGCTCAATAGGTTTACGCTCCTCAATGTTCATCTTTAGGAATATCTAGGGATTTACTAATTGGTATATTCAAGTCTGTTAGGTGATCAATCCCTCACCTTATTCAGATCTGTTGGGTGATCAATCCCTCACCTTATTTAGGTCTGTTGGGTAATCAATCTCTCACCTTATTTAAGTCTATTGGGTGATTAATCCCTCACCTTATTTAGGTCTGTTGGGTGATCAATCCCTCACCTTATTCATACATCAAGCATAATCACAATCATGACATATAATCATATTCTCACAAAATGTTCCAATTTATTTAAGGAACTACCATATCTAGTTATTTATTCAACTAGAGAAATTAATTCTCATAAGATAATAAAATAATTCCCAATGATATTGTGATTTTTGTCAACTTGAACATATACTGGTAATCTTCTCAATTTTGTAAATAATGCAAATGGGATTTATATTATGCTTTGACTAATTTAGTAAATTAATTTTGTAAAATTGTCTACTCACCTTGACATTGCCCAATTTTACCTTGAATATTTCTTGAAGATGTGTAAGATGATAGAAGGTAATTTTCTTTATTCCAATCTAGTCACAACATCTCCAAAGATGAGGAAGATGCATCAAAGAATCCATTCCTATAAGATAATCATGCAAAAATATGTCAAGGTCACAAAATAGGAAAATTCCATACTACAATTCTGACCTTTAATTACTTTTCTAGACATAACTCTCAAATGGTAAAGAATTTTTAAATGAAACTTATTTCATTTGAAGATAGACTCGAAAAGCTTTCCAACAATACCTTATTTACTAAAAACGAAGTTTGGATGAAAGAGATATAGCCATTTTAAAATTCAGTATCAGTTTGCTACAGTACCGGTTTGCTATAGTACCCCGAAATCTGGAAATTTTATGAATGCTACAGTACTGCTACAGTAAATTGCGATTTTTCTCTTAGATTTTTATGATTTTGAGGTTAAATCATCACCATTTCTCTTGATTTCTTCCATGGGTTTTCATTCTTAATGTCTAAGGAGTGTTTTGACACCAAAACTTCAAATTTAAACTAACAATCCAAGCTCCAATCTCAAATTTTCATCAAGAACCCTAACTTTCTTTAAATTTCTAAATTCTTGAATTTCTCCTAGTTTTCTCCAAATTTCTTGTTCTACAATTATTATCCAACATGTAGAAATGTTTTAAACTAACATCTTTACTTAAATTCATCCATAGAAACAATATACAAAGATTTCCCAAAATGATAGCCTAGGATTTGTTCTTGTAAGAGGAGGTGGAAAAAAAAAAAAGAACATCTACTTACCAATCTTTCTAACTTCCAAGGCTTCCTTCCTTGAGCATTTGGCATGGATGAAGGTGAAGAAGAGCGCTTGGGAGTGCTTGGCCTACAAAGAGTGAGAGAGCTACGGGAGGAAGATAGAAAAATGAATAAGAGAGAAGGATGAGTGTTTAAGTGTGTGTATGCATGGGCCCCACTAATTTTGTTGGATAAAATTGCTCATAGTCACACTAACTTGTAAGATTTGTTCACTTAGATACTTGAAAATTTGTAAAAATTTTCCAAATTAAAAATTTGAAATTTCTTTTTCCCAAATTTCTTTCACTAATTCAAAAAGAACATTTTTCACTTAATTAGATTTTCCAATAAATTTCAAAATAGACTTTAAATATTCATAAAAATTATTGGGGTATTACAAAATCTGCCTATCTCACACTCATTTCTCTCCCCTTTCTCCCCCCTGCGCTCAGAATCTCCCCCCCGTTGTTATACACTGCACTGTCCCTGATTCCATCTTGGTTGCTTTCAATCCGCAATATAAAGGCTACACGTGAAATGACAGAGGTACTCCAGATCTATTGACAAGCAGAGTGGGTTGGGTTGTTCATCCATTATTGCGAGACTTCTTGAAAAATGATCCAGTTATAGCATCGGTCTCTGGCACTCAACCATGCTTGATGACGTTGGAGGTAGGGGAGCCTCATGAAGGTTTGTTGGGTGGGATGATTTTGCCGACTCCTTAGAGCCAACGTCATTGCTAGTGAAGGCAAGATGGCTTGTTGCCTTGGGCATGATGCAGTCGATGGACTGACAAAGCTCGGGTCAAGGGACAAATGAGGTTGGCTCCAGCGGTGCAGACTCTACTTCATTTTTTAGTCAACTCTGTTTTGTTTTGGTTTATTGGGCTTTGAATGACAGTTAGTTGGGCTTTTGTGGCAATTTTTTTTTGTGTTGTAGCCTCTTTTAAAAAAAAAAGCAAAAATATGGTATGGGTTAGGCTTTATTAGCCTTAATCCTATTGGTCTAGCGGTGTGTTGCCTCTGTTACGACCTAGGTACTATCTTTAGAATGTGTTGCTCTAATTCTATATACATGTTATCCTATGAGTTCAGGTTTAAACTGTAATTATTTTATCTAAAAGTCCTGTATTATCTCATGTATCATAGGCTTAATGCCTTTTAATGAAAATCATTTCTATTTGTCCAAAAAACAATTAAGGAATACTACGAAATCTGTCACATGTACAATTTTCTCTTCTTTTTTTTAATGTCAAATTGAAACTCCTTTTCAGTCATATTATTAAAAGAAAATTAAATGTCAGTCAAGATTAAAAAAAATGGCAGCGTGGGAAATTAGAGAGAGGTGATAATATAAATGGATGATGGGGAATTTGGGAGGGTTTAAATGGATAGTTGGGGTGATTATAATATACAAATGTATAAAAAAATAAAAAAATAAAATATATAATTATATATATATAACTAGCATTTGGACCTGTGCGATGCACCAGATACTATAATAATGATCAACAATAAATCAGCAATGTTTAAAAGTAAATATATTTTAATATATATGTAACATTTGTCATTAATGAAAATATTATACATTATTAAAAATTTCTTCGTAAACTACATTTGTAATAAAATTTGAAAATTTTTCTTCCTTATCAAGAGCTAATATCTTTAAACCTCTTGTACTTTGAGAGAATACTGGGGTCGGTAAATAGACGCTAACATTAGACAATGATTAGCCTTGACTTTTATTAATAGTCATTGCAAAGCATACAATGAGTAGAAATTATCTTCGTGTGAGATTGAACGGCAATCGTGAGTCTGAAGGAGTTATTGTTAGTTGAGGTATGAACACCTTCTCTCCAACATTGGTACTGAAAATTACACTTGCTTCTATTACATGATTTCCTAGTTTAGTGACCAATAACCTTATACCGTTACATAATCCCATAGATTTGTCAATGTTTCTCAATAACATGACAAGCATACCAACTTTTAATTTCAACTCATGATTAGACAATCCAGATAATTCGATGCTATTTAAAAATTCAATAGTGTACAAATCTTCAACACTACTTTTATTAGTATTAGCTTTGCATATATTGTCAGAGTTCAGATAAATCTTTTCCTCACCTATGTTAAAATAAAATAAATAAGAATGGAGATATTATATAACTAATAATTTTGTTGTTTGAAATAAAGAAACAAAATACATATTAATAATTTTTTAATTAAACAAAAAATTACTTGAAATAAAATAACCATATTGACTGCATCATTATTGTATGTGGGAAAAGCTGCAACAGATGATCATTAACTGCATCAATGTTTTGCAATGTCAGAGTCAAAATCAAAATAGCTCTTTCTTGAAAGTAATTGAGTTGGCCTACCTTTCCTAGTAGATCAGGGTAAGTATAATCTACAATGACTTTTATAGGATTGCAACCTGACTTAAAGAGTATATTATCAGGAATTTCAATTTTAGATTGACTATCATTATTGGTGTCAAACTTTCCTTCCCTAATATCCAAAATCCATTGTGAAAATTGTAAGATCTCATCAATGTCATTATTCATTGAATTTGATTGCAACCTCATATTTTTTGTCAATCTCTTTACCTTGCAAAAATCCCATAAATATAATGCATTGATTGTTGAGAAGACAATGTTTCCCTTGTTCTTTTGGGAATTACTGGCAGTATCTATCTAAAATACCCCCAAAGTCCATAACTTTTCCTCCAAATGATTGTAAATCACAACATGGGTTTGAGAAATGCATTATATCTCTTAAGCTCTTGTCTTCTACTTCAAAGCAAATTTTATTTGTCATTAGTGCTTCAGCCCAAATGATGAGTTTTATTTTCACGATTAGCTCAGGCAAGTGACTACCTTGCTTTATATTGCATATGGAGTCTTCATTTATTTCTAAGGGTATTAAAAATTTCGAATGTGTTGTCCTTCTACCTGGAAGAAGCAATGATGCAATGCCACTCAATGCAACATTTAATACAATATTCCCCTTAGATCATATGGAGGCAGATAACGTTTTCCATAAAAAAAAGTTTTACCTGTACCACCATATCCATAGACAAAGAAAAGACCACTATTGTTTAAGTCCAATGCATTGAGAATTTCATCATATATTCTTTTTGCTCAAGTGTTAAAGATTTGAGTAATTATGCTAATTCATCAGTCAATGCTTTTGTATCGTAGTTAAGTTCATCTACAATGAGCTTGTTTAGACTTGTGAGGAAAGCTTGAGCATTTGGCTTTGGCATAGAATTAAACTTTGCAAGATTTCTACCATAAAATTTGGCATATCTTCTATTTTCTATCTATTTGATTCCAAAATACGTGTAACTTTTGGCCATTTAGGATTGCATGTAAAGGTAATGAATAGATCAGGATATCCTGCTCATTTGCATATTGTCATTGCATCATGATAATTTTGTATGGTATATCATGCACCACCTGTAAATAATGATGGTAAAATTATTTGCTTCCCTGTGATGATGGATCTGTTTCACCTTTGAGAATAGCTTCAAACAACCCTCTGTACAAATTTGTTCGTCGACTCGTCTGATGTGTTCTTATGTAATGTAATCGTTCAGATTCAATCATTGTATAACCATCAGCCAAGAATTATTGGAATAACTTTTCTGAAGAAACAATTGTATATGGTTCATTGTCTCTATCCTGTGTTCTAAAAGCAAAGAATTGCTTCATTATAGGTCTTTTCCGTTTTCTTGGCTAACTTATGTTATCTTCATTTAGAGCAATATCTTATCTATATCCATCTTCACTATATAGGAATAGCAATGGATATTGCATTGGTAGGTATTGTGGGTGTAATTCGTTTATTATTTCAAACAAATTGATTTATATTGAACAATTAAATCTCTTTCATTTCTTGAATCACCAATGTCTCCAACGATTAAAGCAGCAACTTCAGCACAGGTTGGCAAATTATATTTTCTTCCATCTTTAGTCATCGTTTGAATTAGACGAATCTTTAGATTTGGCAGGTAATTATCTTGAATCATATCTCTTGCCCAAGTCTCCACCTAATCAAATTGTGTTGCTAGCCCTTTTAAGAGCAAATCCTATAAGCAAGGTCGATAGGGAAGCCGAACTGCTATTAACCTCATGAATTGCCAAGGAGTTGGTTGCTTGGCAATTGAAAAGGGTGGAGATGATGATGCTGATAAATGCATCACTTTTTCAATCACATCAGGAACATCTACATGCTCCATATAGTTGCTATTTGATACACAATGTGAAGATGAAGTCATGTTCTCTCGGGATACACATTGTATCATTTTCATAATTTTTGGTAGACTATGTGTTGCAGGAATGATTATTGGCCAAGGAATGAAGTTTGTTTTCTGGTGTGCACATTCATTCAGTATGTCCAACTTAACCACAACTTGTGGAGTGCTCGAAGAATTTGCTGAAGAAGTTGACATGTTTGATTGTGGAGTGATTGAACAATAATGCAATATGTGGTTTATAAAAGTTAAAAGTATAGATGAATTGCTTATAATGAAAAAGAAGAAGAACATGGTTAATTTATTTATATAGTCGTTTTAACAATTAATGATGTGCAGTCATTGGTCTCTTCGAGTTTTGAATATTAATTTTCATATAGAGGAACATGATAGACATTCCTGACCAATATAGATTACATGTGCATGCACTTAATTAAGTTTTTAGGGAACATAATGCAATAAAGGTAGGAGAAAAATAGTATCAAAACCAAAATTGAAATATGGAGAATTAACAACGACGGATATTTAAAGTTATTATAATCAATTTGACATTAGTAACTAATCAACTAAACATTGATAAAAATAATATACTGTAATTTTTAAAAATTAATTAATATGATTGGGTTAACAAAAAATAATTAAAATTAAAATTTAATATAATTTAGAGACATATATTAATTACCATAAAAATTTAATTTATGTCTTTTTAAATTTTCCATGAGACTACTTTTTTTTTGTCTGCACATTTCAAATCTATCCTTAAAGCATAATCAGATTTCAAGAGACTGTTCACATTCTTATAGGTTCAATTTAAAGTTATGGCAAAAAAATAATAAATTTTACAATATAACACATGCATGTCTTAATTAATTTTTTGGGGAGCGTTATTGAATATGCCAGCCATGGAGAGAATAAGTATCAAAGCCTAAATTTATAGAATCTACTATGAAGCCATGTAGAATCAAATTCCAAAGCTTATGATGAGTTTTTATCTATAAACAACTGAACAAATTAAATCCATTTATGGGATATCCTTTCAAGTTGTCACAATTTTCTATGTGCTTAATTAAGTTTTTAGGGAACATACTGCAACAAAGGTGGGAGAGAAAGAGTATCAAAGCCTAAATTGAAATATGGAGAAAGAATAATGACAAACATTTAAAGCTATTTATAATCAATTTGACATTAGCAACTGATCAACTGAACATTGATAAAATAATATGTTGTAATTTTTAAAAATTAATTAATATGATTGGGTTAACAAATAACAATTAAAATTAAAATTTAATATAATTTGGAGACATATATTAATTACCACAAAAATTTAATTTATGTCTCTTTGAATTTTCAATGAGACTATTTTTTTTTTCTACACATTTCAAATCTATCCTTATAGCATAATCAAATTTTAAGAGACTGTTCACATTCTTATAGGTTCAATTTATAGTTATGGCAAAAAAATAATAAATTTTACATTATAATACATGCATACTTTAATTAATTTTTTGGGGAGCGTTACTAAATATGCCAGCCATGAGTAGCACTGGGCAAAAAGACCGTGGCCCGCGGCCTGGCCCGTGACCGCCCGTAAATGGGCAGTCTTGGGTAGAGAGTTTTAAGCCCGTTTAAAAACGGGCCTAAACGGGTACGTAGCGGTTTGGTAACGGTCCAGACCGTCTCTTTGGCTAAACGAGTAAGCAGGCCGGTCACAGTTTTTTTTTTTGGCTAAAACAAGCTATCACAAGTCCAAGTCCATTTACCAACTCTTCTCACTAACTCTGTCTCTTAGGCTCACTCTCACAAGTCACATGAATAGCACAGCAGCACCAGCACGCCCATGACCCACGCACAGCACAATCAATCAGTCAATACTCAATCACTTAGTCTAAGTGCTTAGGGTTTCAAATTTCAATCTCCACTTTTGAGTTTTGTCTCAACTCTCATACTCCCTCTGTCTCTCAGCAGCATCGACACACCGTCACAGCCTCACAGGCGATCCAACAGCCTTTGGCTTGGCCTCGCACCGGCAACGGCTACCACGTTCATGACCGTGAGTCCATGACATAGCAACGCTGCAAGCCTGCAAGTCTGCAACAGCCAACACGGCAAGTCTGTAACACCGAGTTCGGCCTCGCAAGCTCGCACCACTTGCAGTGGCACGGCACGGCATCTTTGGCCTCTGTGACTTCTTCTCAACACTGTGACTTCACCTCTCTGACTCTCCATTAGCGATTAGGTACAATTTCTTTGATTCTAGCTATCTCTCAATTTTTCTCTAATTTTTGTTCTCTTTTGGTTTTCTTTTTCACTGCACATCAGTTTTTTACATCATAGATTCATAGTATAGGAGTGGCAAGAAAGATAGTACTATTAGGAAGAAAAATGAATGAAAGTATTATTTCTTAAAAGTAAAAAATCCGGGGCCTAATTTTTGAAATTGAAAGTTTAGGAATAATGGAATATATATAATTTCAATTGACCTCAAATTCAAGGGCCTGTTACATTTTTTTCCAAATATAAAACATAACACATTATAGCTACATATCTATAAATATTGTCATATGTCATATTTAAATTATCTCAAAAACAATGAAAAGAAATATTAGAAAAGAACTAGATATGATCATTTTATAAAGAAAGATTTTAGTCCCATTTTATCATCTTGTTTTGTTTTCTTCTATTTTGTTTTTGGTCATTCATGTTCAAACTATCTACCATGAGTTTGAATCAAAGAAACATTTTTTTTAAAATAAAAACTTTAATACATCTTTTTGCACATGAGTTATAGTTATGTTGTTGGTTAAATTGTAATTGACAATTACTGAAACTTTTAATACCCATGAGTTAGAGTTTTTTTGTTGGTGGTGGTTTTGTTGGTTAAATTGTAATTGACAATTATTGAAACTTTTGTTTGAGCTGTTAAACCTGGATTTCAGCAATTGAGGTGTGAATTCGATCATTTCATAGTTCAATGTTCATTAATAAAAGTTGTATGAATGAATTATTTTAGTCTTTATGGAATAATTTTACTAGTATAAAGGATAAAAATCTAAAGGCTGTAAATTACAACAAATTATCATACTTGAACAGTTTCTTTACTTATGGAAGCTCCTCCTCCTCCTCCTCCTCCTCCTGAACAAAGTGGAACTCAAAGTGGAACAGTAGAGTCTAATGCTACAGTTCTTGGCCCTTCTAGAAAGAGGTCAACTAGTAGCGATGTGTGGAATTATTTTACTAGTATCGGTATAGGCGGAGATGGAAAACCTAGAGCAAAATGTAAAGGATATGGGATTAAATACATAGGTGGGGTAGTACACACGGTACTTCAAGTTTGTCTCGTCACGTTACAAAGTGTCCTATGTTAAAAAGCTATCATAATGTAGGTGACATGCTTATTGACCATGCTAGAAAAATTAGAGCTAGAAAGATTTCCCAAAAAATACTCCGAGAGTTTTTTACTGTTGCCATCATTAAACATGATCTTCCCTTCTCATTTGTTGAGTATGAAGGAATTAGGGATGTATTGAAGTATTGCAATCCAGATATTAAACCTATTAGTAGGAAGACTATCTCTCTTGATATAAAGAAACTTTACTTGTCTAAAAAAGAAAGTTCGAAGCAAGACTTAAGCAAAATTCCTAGTAGGATATGCCTCACATGTGATGTATGAACTGCTTGCATAACTGAGGGTTTTATTTGTTTGACAGCACACTATGTTGGTGAAGATTGGTCTTTGAAAAATAAAATTCTTGCTTTCATTAGTATGCCTCCACCGCATTCGGGACATAAACTGTGTAAGAAAGTAATAGATATTTTAAAAGAATGGGGTATTGAGAAAAAAACTTTTTTCCATTACTTTAGATAATGCATCCAGTAACAATGTCATGCAAGACTTGCTGAAAGATCAACTTTGTTTACATCATAATTTAGTATGTGATGGTGAGTTTTTTCACATTAGATATTGTGCTCATGTTCTCAATTTAATAGTGCAAGAAGGTTTAAAAGTAGCTCATGAGGCCCTATACAAAATTAGGGAGAGTGTTAAATATATCAAGGGGTCAAAGGCAAGAATGATCAAATTTGAGGATTGTGCAAAAGGACTTGGTATTGAGGAGGGTGTTCATTTACGTTTGGATGTGACAACTAGATGGAATTCTACTTATATAATGCTTGAAAGTGCAATTAAATATAAACATGCATTTAGTGCTTATCAAATGGAAGACGAAAATTATAGGTTTTATCCATCTACTGAAGAATGGGACAGAAGGGAGAAGATATGTGCCTTCTTGAGGCCATTTTTTGATATCACTAACTTGATGTTAGGATCCACCTACCCAACTTCCAATCTATATTTCATACAAGTTTTTGGTATTGAAACTCCGTTGATTGGGAATTCATCCAATGAAGATAAGGTCATAGCAGATATGACAATCAGAATGAAGACAAAGTTTGATAAGTATTGGAGTGAGTATAGCATTGTGCTTGCATTTGGGGCAGTTCTTGACCCACGGCTTAAGTTTTCTATGTTGGAGTTTTGTTTTAAAGAGATTGATCCTGCAACTTGCAATTCAAAGATTGATATTGTGAGAAATAAATTATTCTAACTTTATGATGCATACTCTGGCTCTAGCTCTAGCAACAACTCTAGCAATGTACCTTTGTGCTCATCATCATCAACTTTAACATCATCAAGCTCAAGATCTAATGGAATAGTAGGGTACAAAGCGATTATGCAAGTAAGTTTTAGTAATATTTTATTTCTTTGACTTATTTTATTTAGACATTATTTATGTATTAGTAATTGAAATTTTGAATTAATATTTATTTTGTGGTATTTTTGTAATTATGGTTCTTAATTCTTAAAGACCTTTAAGGCTTCTCAAGATCAACTTACAGTTCGAATGGGAAAATCTCAATTGGAAATATACTTGGAGGAACCACCCTTTGATATGGATCATTATGAAGATTTGGAAGTTTTAAGTTTTTGGAAGGATAATAAGAAAAGACTCCCAGATTTGGCACGAATGGCCATTGGCATATTGAGCATTCCAATTACTACAGTGGCTTCAGAGTCAGCCTTTAGTATTGGTTCTCGTATTCTAAACAAATATCAAAGTTGTCTTCTTCCAACTAATGTGCAAGCTTTAATTTGCACTCGTAATTGGTTGCTTGGCTTTGTGGATCCTAATGCTGAAGAAGGTAATGTTTATATATTTTTAAAGTATAATTTTATCTTTCAATTTATTAAAGTTTATGTTTTGCTTTTTGAAAATTAACTAATTGTTGAAATTATTTCTCTTTATATGGTTTTTGAATTAGATAATGGTGTTAAGATTGATAACAGAGATGTTTCTTCAGCTTCAACAATGGAATCACCTTTCATATTGGTAGGTGAAGATGAGGATTGAAGAAGTTAGGTTTGTTTTCACCTCTCTTAATACTTTTTTTTATTTTTATTAGTTTTGACTTTTAAACATATAAGTAACTTGTGATTTGATTATGTAGGAAGCTTTCTTGAAGATGAGAGAAAGATGGATGAAAGCATCAATTATGCTTGTCCATTATGGCTTATGGATTTTTATAATGCTAATTACAAATTATGCTTTATGTTGGATCATGAATGTCATCTATTTTGGTTTAAAGAAAACTTGTATGTTCCCAAAATACCTTCTTTATGGATTTTAATCTTTATGTTAGCCAGGAGACTTTTATAATATAAGTATGTAACTTGTATGAACTTGTAGTAGAATAGTTAGCATGTATGAATTGTACGTGAAATTGTGAGCTTTTGGATTTTAATCTTTAAGCCATGAGACTTTGTTTTATAATGCAACTTGTATGAATTGTATAAATGGTGAGCTTATTTTTTTTTTCCTTTTCAAAATGATAACCTATTTAAGAAAGGTATACCAAAAAAGAAAGAATTTATTCCTGAAAAACTATAAATGGACAATGCTTTAGCTCAAAAACGCCTAAAAACATGCTCTTTATAAAAAAAAATTCAGAAGCCCAACCTTTTGAACAAAAAAAAATGAAAAAAAGCAAAAAAGAGAGGATTGGACCGCGATCTGGACCGTTTAACCGCGGTCCAGAGACGGGCGGTCCTGGTCTCAGAAACTTAAGACCGTTTGTAAACGGTCCTGACCGTGACCGGACCGTTTATGGGCAGCCCGTCGCAGTCTGGTCCGGTCTGGCCCGTTAGCCAATACTAACCATGAGAGAATAAGTATCAAAGCCTAAATTCATAGAATCTACTATGAACCCATGTAGAATCAAATTCCAAAACTTATGATGAGTTTTTATGTGTAAAGAACCAAAAAAATTAAATGCATTGATGGGATATCATTTCAAGTTGTCACAATTTTCTATGACTAATAATTAAAATTAAAATTAAATATAATTTAGAGACATTTATTAATTACCATAATTATATATTGAGAAATCAATCAAAATTTATAATTTTTTTCTCTTTCAATTTCCAATGAGACTATTTTTTGATCTACACATTTAAAATATATCCTTATAGCATAATCAGATTTCAAGAAACTATTTACATTCCTACATGTTTAATTTCTAGTTATGAACAAAAATAATAATTAAGTTACACTATAACATGTGCATGCGTATAAGCAACCAAATAGATTAAAATCATTTATAGGGTATCCTTTCAAGTTGTTACAATTTTTCATAGCTATTAATATAGCTTATGCCTTTTCCAATTCACAATGAGACTATTAATTGGTCTGTACATTTCAAATATATCCTTGGCATAATCACATTTCAAGAAGTTGTTCACGTTCCCACACATTCAATTTGTAGTTATGGAAAAAAATTATTACACTATATGTCATTAATTATTATTCATTAATTATATTCCTCATTAATACATGTGCATGCCTTGATTAATCTTTTGGGGAACGTAACTAAATATTTCTTGGAGATAATGAGTATCAAGGGCTAGATTTATAGAATCTAATATGAACTCATATAATGTAGGATCAAATTCCAAAGATAATGATGAGTTTTTATATGTAAGCAACCAAATAGATTAAATGCATTTATGAGATATTCTTTTAAATTGTTACAATTTTCCATGGCTATTAATATAGACAAATAGTTGAGCTTATAGGCAAATAATTGAGTTCATCTAATGTAAAACATGTATTTTGGTAGCTGTCACGTATTTTTGGATTATTTTTCAAATTTAATTACTTTTTTTGGAAGAAATTTTGTAGATTTTTAATTAATTAGAATTGCATGACAACTATATATATATTAAAATAGTTTAATTTTCTAGCTTTATATTAAATTAAATTTTGACATCTTTATATTAATTGATATGCATTGAGAAATCTATCAAAATTTATAATTTATATCTCTTCTAATTTTTAATGAGACTATTAATTGTTTTGCACAAAGAAAAAAATCTATCTTTATGACATAATTAGATTTCAAGAAACTATTCACATTCTCATGCGTTCAACTGTAGTTATGGAAAAATAATAATAACTTATTACATTATATGTCTTTAATTATTTTTCATTAATTATATTCCTTTCCAATACACGTGCTTGCCTTATTTAATCTTTTGGAAAACGTAATTGAACATGCCTTGGAGATAATGAGTATCAAAGCCTAAATTCATAGGATCTACTATAGATCCATATAATGTAGAATCAATTCCCAAAGCTAATGATGAGTTTTTGTATGTATACTACCCATATAATGTAAGTTGTCACTTTTTTTTGACTTCATTAGTTGATTTTAATTAATTATTTTTTTGGCAAAGAATATTTTTAGATCATATTTAAATAGAATTGCGTTACAACTTTATATTAAATTAATTTTTCTCTTTTTATTTACATCTTTTTTGCTGACTACAAAATTAATATATGCTCAAATAATTATGCTTAAATATTGCTTGGTCAATTTCGTGAGATTTTTAATTATATTATTATATGCTTAAAACTTAATCCAAAAAAAATATGGAATCAAATCTAAGACTTTGGCAATTGTAATAACATGAACATCATACACGAAAAATTAAAGATCCAATAATGACGCCCACCAAAATAATAACAATTGACAACTTGTTCATAGGTCCATTGATGGAGAACACCAAAATAGTAACAACTGGGAATATCGTAGATAAAAATTAAAAATCAACACATTCTACGTCCTAACAAAGAAACAGCATAACAAAAAGGTCATTGCATCCATCTTCTATTCACTTTTCAATCTTAATTGTCTTCTTGACATTAGAAGATAGTTGAGTATTAAAACCTTCATTTCTCATAAGATAAACAACCACATCTGACACGGCACCTAATTCTTTTATATGGGTACTCCCAGTAGGTGTAACTTCATCATAATTAGTACCAAATTCAGACTGATCTGTGTTGGAGGTAATCTACATTTTGGAAAACACATTATATTACAAATATAAGATATTTTTTGTTAAATAAAGCAATCAAAATAAATAAATAAGTACAATAATTATATACCTTTTGATCAATTTCACCAATGGTCTGACTATCATCGTAGTCTCTTAATTTATAATCACATCTTGGAAAATAGAATAAGCTCTTATCATATCATTATCATCGCTTATTTTCTGTGCCAAGATAACATTACTTTAGCCCTTAGCATTTCTATCACCAACTTTAATCATGAAAATAAATTTTCTTCCCAATAACTTGTTAAAACACTCCAGAACTTTGTTAATGTCACCAAAAGTCTAAAATAAAAAACATATGTAAGTATATATATAATGATATTGCTTGATTAAATGATAAAAGAGTAATTAAACAATAACGTATAAATGTGATCATGAAGTTCACTTATAGTACGTTGCAGGAATCAAGATACCTCTCTATCAAATACTACAAATACCGCACTCCTACTACTATCAACCACCTTTGAGTTCCACTTGAATCTATAAAATTACATCTCAATTCAATACTGCAGTTAAAAAAAGGGAAAAAAGTAAGTCTCTTTTATCTTGGCTCCATGGATGTCATAACATATATCATTCAAAAAGAAAAAGAAGGGAAAAATAAATCTCTTTACCTTGGGATAATGGATGTCACAATGCATCCACACTTATCACAATAGAACCCTACACCATCAGGAGAAACCTTTTTTGTGCATTTATGGCAAGCAGTGTAAAACCAACCTCTTTGAATTTCTATACTAATCACAGTTGCGATTATTACACATGTAGTTTCCTTCAATATTTAAAAGAAGCATTTGTTAAACAGTAAAATGAAATAGGGATTTTTATAACTTGGAAATCGGTAAAAAGTCCTTACAACATGACAATTTCTAATTTCATCGATAGTCATTCTATTCTCTATCTGCAAGAGACCATCACTAGTTGAAATCTCATATTGTACAGATAGCTGAGTAGGACATTGACTTGCTAAGTCACCATTATTTTTCATCCTACAACACCAAAAGGAGCAAAACAATTACAAAAGTTAATGATAGCATACCAAGTAAACAAATAAACCAAATATATAATATAAAAGTAATATTTTAATCACTAACTATTCAAGGAGATCTTTGCATTCTTGAATATCAGGATTTATAAGAAGCCTTGTAGCATATAACGAATTTGAAATCCTCCTCGTACCTAATAATAGAAAAAACAATGTAGTGTCAAATCTACTTCTAATTAAATGTACAATCATACTTATTTCCTTTAAAAAATCTATATTAGTATAAAATAAAAGAGAAATTATCAAACAACAAAAATAATAACATTATTATACAACAAATAACTACTATATAACACATACAAAAAAAGCTTATACTCACCAGTGTGATCACGGATCTTATACCATTACATAACAACAACTGTTGGGCTTGAACCATCCTTAGCTAGATGAGAATCAAGCTCGTCTGCAAAGCTCCCCCACAATTTGCATATCAGCTTGTTACCTTTACAAAAACAACAAAGACATCAAAAAAAAATCAAACAAAAGAGTAAGGAAAATTAAAAACAAATATAAGTACTTGGCATCCTCCAATTCCAATTCCATGCGCTTATTTTCTGTCCCGTCTTTGTTGAACACAACCTTAATTTGACCATATGTACTCAACTTTCTAGTGACATCTATATATTTACAACAACAACAAAAAAGGAATAAATAAATATGGAAAATCACTTAATTAAAAAGTATGATTGTACATAGTCACAATAAAAATCATACCGACTAAGAAGTTTTCATCAAAACGTCGTGATAAGATGTCTTCAATAGGAAAAAAAATCAAAATAATACATCCCTATGGAAGAATTGTTCTCAAGCAAATGTAACTTTGTAGACCATTAGAAATGGATATTATATGTATGCTTAGTTATTCAGTAGGATCCACTATTCTGACCAACATCGAACTGAGTGATGAAATAAACCTTGTCCTCAATCAGAATATCCTTAAATTTACATAGAAGCGCTCTCCTAACTTTTGCATGGATGCGAGAACCCTACAAAATAATGAAACAACAAATTAGACACAATGCTTAAACATTGAACCACATATATAATAAGGCAACGTACCATTGCATCGTCCAACACCATTTCGACCTAAATAACTTCATCTGGTTGATTGAACCCACGAACTTTCCATAAACATATGACACGAACCTTGATCTTCCAGCTTTGACGCAATGGGCATATTTCCTTCACATAATCCATTTTCATAGCCATCAAGAAATACACTTGAAAAAAAGAAAATGAAGACACAAAATGAACTCAGTGAAAAGCTTGTAAGAGAATTCAAGAATGGAGAAGGAAACTAAAAGCCACCAAAAAATAAGGAAAAACATTTATATAGTGATAAGAGAGTAGGTGTGAGTGTTGGCCTATTGGACTTTCCAAGGAAGACACTATCAAAAAAGAAAATTAATTGGCTAACTAAAAGGTGCATCATTATTTTGTATATTCCAATGCAGAAACTATGAGTAAAATAAAAGAGGATGATTTTATGAAGCCAACATAGAGAAGATGGACAACTTGACAGGTCAAGTCAGCTACAATAATTACGGGAGGTGGAACTACTTTATTTTATATATATATATATATATATATATATATATATATATATATATATATATATATATATATTGATATAATATATAATTAAATAAGGTAATTAATATATAATTAAATTTATGTAATTAAATAATTTAATTTATATAAGTATATAATTATAAATATTTAATTTATATTAAAGACATAAATTAGTTATTTATATATAGATTAGTTCATAATTTTATTAAATTTGTAGTATTATTTTAAATAATTGATTACATAATGATTTATTTAATAAATTGATTGTATGGTTAAAATGAGTTTATTTATATATAATTACATATAGTTGATTAATTAGTATATGAAGAAATAGAGACAATTAAAAAAGACTATATGTAACTTAATTATTTTAATTGTTTTAATTATTTTTTACAAATTAATTTTACATATTTTATAAATATATAAAATTATGTATTTTAATTTTAGATATTTTTAATTGAAAAGAAGCATAAATTAATCGAAAATAAATTTAAATAATAAGATAAGTGTAGTTTTATTTAAATGATAAAAAGTCAACAATATTGAATAACATTAATATATGCAACATATGATAAAAAATTTTTAAAAAAATGATTGTCAGTCCTACAACGCCTATGTACAATTGGTCGTTTTAATTGTCGATGTTGCTTGGGTTTTTCTTCCTTGATGGCTCCTTCTTATTCTTCATCCTCTCCTTCTTTTTCATCTTGTTATTTTCCTTCTCTATATGGCATGATAGGTAGAGCATTTAAATTCAACACCGGTGATTGAACTAATGGAATCGCATGGTCTAGTGTGAAGAACTGTATTCCAAAATTCGCATTATGTGGCATTGGAAAAGAAAGAAAAGATGAAAAATCAAATTGATATTGTGCTGAAATTAGCGTATGATTCTTTATTAATTTTAACAAAAATTATACTTTAATTATTTTAATTATTTAAAGATTTCATATATTGTACATAATAAATAATAGTATTTTTTAATTATCTCTATTTCTTCATATACTAATTAATCAAATATATGTAATGATATATAAATAAACTTATTTTAACCATACAATCAAGTTATTAAATAAATTATTATTTAATCAATTATTTAAAATAATACTACAAATTTAAAAAAATATATGAATTAATCTATATATAAATAACTAATTTATGTCTTTAATATAAATTAAATATTTATAATTATATACTTATATAAATTAAATTATTTAATTACATAAATTTAATTATATATTATAGTCTTTCTTTTTTTATATATTTATATATTATAATCACCCTAACTACCCATTTAAACCCTCCTCAATTCCCCACATCCATCTATATTCTAATCTCTCCCCAGTTCTCCAAGCTGCCATTTTTTTAAAATCTTAATCGAGACTCGACCTCTGACAGTCTGAGTCTCAATTTTTTTTTCTTAAATAAGACTCGGCCTCTAGCAGGCTGCATTTTATTTAATTTTTTATTATAATATGACTAAAACTTGACCTATCAGAGACTGAGTTTTAGTCTAACATAAAAAAATAAAAAGAGAAAAATGTGAATGTGATAGATTTTGTAGTATCCCCCTAATTTTTTTTTGAAACTGTAGTATTCTCCTAAATTTTTTTTGGAAAACGTAGCATTTGACCAAAACTCTATATGATTGACCAACTGCTATGAAAAATTGAAAATTATAGGTATGCCCCTCTCTAGATATGGTGAAAAGAATAGATTGATGTGGAAAGTGAGTCATAAAGGAACTTATGTTCACGAACGGCTCCTTTAAATTTTTTACCTCCAAATACACTTTACAGTTGAAGTCTCAACGTCTGTGAAAAAGTCATCCAATTGTTTGTGATGCATTGTGTGTCCCTCACCCCTGCGTGTCCTTCACCCCAAAATGCATTGTTTTATTTAAATGAAACGATGCATTTTTGGGTTCTTTTTTTTTTTAAAAAAAATTGAATCCTAACTGTCTGAATTCCAACATTAGATTGCAACATGTGACACACTCAGATGAAATGCAGTCATTTTAATGTTGTTGAATGTTGCTAGAAATTGTGGGCAAAGAATGAAACTCTATTAAACTAACAAAATGAAATGGTGCATTTTGGGATGAGGGACACATAGCCCATCACAAATGGTTGGATGGCTTCTTCATGGGCAACGAGGATTTTAATTGTAGAGTAAAGTTGACGGTAGAAAATCCAAAGGAGCCGCTTGCCTTGAACAAAGTGACGTTGTTTATGTCTCTCCGGGCTTTTACATAGTTTTAAGAAGTTTTAATTAAACGCAGTGTTTTGTGTTATTATAAGCAGTGAGAGTCAGTTAGTTGTCGTTTGGGAATATGGCAGTATAAATAGATGCGTCCCTACTATAACTAATAACTCTCTGTAATATTCTCTCTCAAACTTCAATATTCAATATTCATCAACATGTGTTTCTTGGGTAAACTTCGATCTGTTCATGGTATCAGAGCGGTGCAAACGATCCCTGCATCGCTTTCTTTCTTGACTTCTTTTTTACCTTCTTGAATTCTTCTTTTCCATTTCTGAACAAATGGTGACCGAAGCAACCAACAATGGCAGAAAAGATGACTCCACAACTCTGCAGACTTCCAACCATCCCGGAATGCAGTTAATCACAGTCTCTCTTACCAGAAACAACTACATGACATGGAGTAGATCAATAAAGATTGCCTTAGGTGCTAAGACAAAAATCAGCTTCATCAATGGAAAAAACCCACCCCCGATGAAAATGACCCGAAATACAAATAGTGGTTACGTGTTGATTGTATGGTGCGGTCTTGGATTCTCAACTCTATATCCAAAGACATTGTCGATGTAATACCCAAGAAAAATAAAATATAAATATTTGTTTACAAACTACTGTTACTATTTCAGTATACGGTACTATTCACCTGTATAATACTATTTACGTATATGATACTGTTCATTTATACAATCGAAATGTCAAGTACTAGATGTTGTTTGGTCATAAGAGAAAACTAGAAAGAAGTTCGTAGGAGAAACTGACGTTTTATGTGTGAAAATACCCTTAGGGACTAAAGTGAAAGGACTGAATTGAAAAGAAACTTAAAGGTTTAACGTGAAAGGATATTTTTCCCTTTTTAAGTTTCCAATAGTAATAATTCGTGAGGTGCACAGTAACTGCATTATTAGAAATGTCATTTTCATAAATAGTAAATTGAATATTTTATTAGCGCATAGTGTCAAATAGTACCCTTGACTTTTGCTATAAATAGGCCCTTCCATTTCACTTCTAAACTCACACCTTCAACTTCTCTTCTTCTCTCCTTAAGTTTCTCTTACTCCAAAGCTAGGCCTCTGAGATTTTGGGCCTTTCCTTTTCAGCTTAGGTAAGGATACTATGCCCTTTCTATGTCTTTCAAATTTTAGAAGTTAATTTCTTAAGTATGCTCTGTGGTTGCGGCCTTGGCTGATCTTCCACATCAGAAAAACTGTCCTTAGCTGTTTATATGTTATTTTGATTCTCTGATTACCGAAATAGAATGTAAACTGTGAAGAATACATGTCTAGGAAAGTTCTGTCTAAGGAAAGACCTGGTTTTTAAGTGTGTCCAGTGTGACCCTCCACTCTTTCCTGGGAACTTACCTAGTGTACTCTTTTACAGATTGTATTCTCTATTTCTGGTATGAATAGTACCCGTACGTATGAATAGTAACCGTATGAATAGTAACCGTACATATAAATAGTATTCATACATAAAAATAGTATCCGTATATATGAATAGTGACCGTATGTACGAATATTATCCGTATGTATAAATAATATCCGTACGTATGAATAGTGACCGTATATATGAATAGTGATCGTATATATGAATAGTACCATATGTATGAACAGTATCTGTATGAAAACAATCCTAACTTGTTTTCTCTAATCTTTCATGAAAATCTCCGTAGCGGAATACTGAAATTCATCTGTGTACTCTTATCTGTAACGACTTAGAGAAGCGATATTCGTACGGAATCCAGGTGAGTGAAACGACCCTGTTTTAATAGAGTTTTAGCATTACTGGTGATAAAAAGTATGTCGTAGGACACTTCCAAG
Organism: Biancaea sappan; assembly: GCA_037074585.1. Classification (NCBI taxonomy): domain Eukaryota; kingdom Viridiplantae; phylum Streptophyta; class Magnoliopsida; order Fabales; family Fabaceae; genus Biancaea; species Biancaea sappan. The sequence goes on along the minus strand of CM073496.1, from coordinate 44,703,606 downwards.
ATTCATAGGGGGAAATTGGATTTAGAATGACGAATCTAAATGAGATAATTAATCCATAAGTATGGATAAAATGAAATAAGTATCTTATGATGATGTGAAGTTTGAATGTTTTCAAAAATGGATTAATTGTTATCTTGATATGTGGTTTATAAATCCATAATATAGTAATATATTATACCTGTTATATGGATGAATATTATATTGAGCTTCTGATTATGATATGAAATGCTATTGATTGTGATTGAGCGGGACAGTACCCCCTCTCACGGCAAGGCGGAAAACCCGGTTGACAGGGTGTCTTGACCAATGAGTGTGGAGACAACGATTCCCTCAGTAGGGATATAGCCCGGATTGGTGATAAATTCGTGAGGCGCCCTAGCTAAGAGGATGAGGTTGTGCGTCATGGCGGAAATATACATAATTGGTGAGCCGGCCTGTGTGCGCTCTCCGGGATATATTGCCATTGACGAGTACTAGTAACGTTTGTTGAATTGGATGAATTTTTATCTTGTATGTAAGAGGATGATGTTGTGCGTCATGGCGGAAATATACATAATTGGTGAGCCGGCCTGTGTGTGCTCTCCGGGATATATTGCCATTGACGAGTACTAGTAACGTTTGTTGAATTGGATAAATTTTTATCTTCTGTCTATTGGTTGAGTATGAGCCTTTGGATATGCTTGCATGACTGGTAATGTATTTGAATTTTATTAATGCGAGGCCGATTCGCTCATTGAGTTTAAAAGCTCACATTGTTTGTACAACCTTTTTGTTCAGATCAGGTTGCCATCGAAGAATATCTGCTAGAGGAGTAGATCACTTTGGACCTTCCCGTTGTCGGGTAGACCTCTCTTCTGTTATAGATTATGTTGCTCTGTAATCGTCTAGGACATCTAGTTCAGGGGTTCGACATTTGGCTTGTATGTCAGTATAATAATGTATTTTAAATTGATAATCTATGATTTTCAGATAAGAAAATTTGATATATTTATCGGAAGGCTTACAGTGATGAGAGATTCATCATTGTGCCGGTCATGTGCCCAGAAAACGGGTCCTGACAAAGTTGGTATCAGAGTAAAGGTTGTTAGGTCTCCTAGTGATTACAGAGCAAGGTAACCTTAGTAGGACCTCCTCTATCGTTGTGAACCCGGGCACAACTATAGAGAGACGGCTCTACTGAAGGTCCTGTAGGATGTTTTCATTTCCTTTCCCTCCGAGACTTATCTGTTCTTAGAAATTATGTTGTCAGGTTTAATTTTAGATAGATGTGGCCACACTTTTGAACTTAGTAAAGGAAAGGTTATTACTTGTTTTGATTCCGTTGTTGTTGGATCAAATTTTTATATGGTGGATTTTATAAGCTGAATTCATGATTGAATTTGTGTAGCTATATTATTTTAGGGTACCAGCCAATAAAAGAAACCACTCGCATTAAAAACAAAAAAACTGAAGGATTACATTGCAAAAAAGAAGAAGTTTACTCATGCATGAGTAATCTAAAAGCGAGGTGGTCTTGGATTAGGAGGGTTGTATTGTATCATCACCCCTCGACCATTCCTTGGAGCAAGGGACATAGCAATGTCGCGGAGGGTAGTGTAAATCTCATTCATACAATCAACACTTCTTTGTTGTTGATTGCAGAAGCACTGGGTAGACCAATAGAAGAACCTGTCTATTCTTGAAGTCATTTCTGCATGATTGCGTTTAGTTAACTTCTCCAGGTCTCCTATCATCTTTTTCAGATTTTTCACCTCCTGCTCTAGACAGGCGATTTTGTCCTCCGAGGTATGGCCCGTGCTAGTCTCCTCAGCTTCCTCGATCTTCTTCATTTTCTTCTCCTTCTGCTTCTCTGGAGACCCCTCAAAAGGTCTTTTGCCCTTGTCTTTGCCCAGACTTAAGTTTAAGTCGAGCTCTTCTTCCTTAGCCTCTACTGTGAGATCAATGTACTTCCTTGAGGCCATGATTTGGAAAAATTTAGAAATTTTTGTAAGAGTATGAGGCGAGAGGAATACTGGGGGATTGTAGGCTCGGAGATTATTACTCTTTGTGGTGTAGTAACTGAGAACGCTGGGATGATTTTTATAGAGAAAAATTAGGACTTAGAGACAAAGAAGATATCTTTTCACCGCACCCCTACACGATCAACCTATGGATTTCTGCAAGCTGGAAGCCAGAAGTCTAGGGTAGGCGTGCACACCAACAATGCGTCGCATTAATGCCAAAACCACGAAAGTCAGTATTCGGTGGATTTGCGGCCGATTTTACTCGGTTTTCCCATTTCTCCCGTTGGCATTTTCCGAAATTCAAAGAAGTTGATAATATAGCCATCAAAGATTGCCTTGGATGCTTTTATGATGAACTGAAATACATTTCTCCGTTTTATTGTGTTGTTCTTAAGAGCCTTCAGTTGAGTATAATATACATAATTGATTGAATCATGTTGTAATTACATTTATGTATGTTATTCATGCATAATGAGTGAAGGCTACGATCAAGGAGAATATGTGATGATCCTACATATACTCATAGAGATGTGAAATCAAAATGACTTGGATAGAATAAAATGTGTAGATGATGATATATCTTCATGGTTACATATACTTACATATAATGCTCTCGTGGGCAAATGAAAGGCAGTGATTTCCTTACATCATGATAATGCTTAAGGCATGTGACCGTAAGCAGTTAACTTTGTTTTAAAATGTATATATTGATATACATATATTATGTGTAAGTCTAGAGTAAAGACACCGATTAGAATCTAAGATACGGCCAATATGAGGCGACCTAATCATAGAGGGACATCGTGATATAGGATTACAGAATAAAACAAGTTTAGAGGGAGAAAATCTCAGACTGAAGAGCGTAGTTAGTCAGAACTTTGCGAAAGGTCAAGATTAGCCGAAATTTTTTTTTGAGGAAATCTTTGACTTATGTTAATTGCATTAAATTATATTTACTATTTACTTGCATGTCCGACATTAATTGCTGGCATTGCGACGTATGTGATCTGTAAACCTTATAGCAAGCGGCGTGTAGGTTGTGGTGGCTTTAGCTCCAGGGGCTTCGGGTTGTCTATAAATCTTGTATGCCCGTTACCCTACTCATCGCACCAAGCAAACCTACTTCTTTCATTACATACCTATTTCTCAATCTCCATTCCTTTCTCATTCGAAGTTATTTCTGAGATCCCTAGAGCAATGGCCGATAATAAGTCTTTCAACTTGAATTTTGAGACTGGCAATGTAGAGCTTGATTTAAATCTAAGTCTCGGAAACAACAAAGGGAAGAGACCTGTAGACAGGTCACCAGAAATTAAGAAGAGAAAGAGGGATGTAATAGAGTTGGAGGAGGACAGTACTGCAACATCCTCAGAAATTAAGCTTGCATTCCTGGAACGTAAGATAGAGAGCCTGGAATACAAGATAGAGGACCAGAAGCGACTAATAAATTGTCTTTTTGAAAACCAAGAGAAACTGATAAACCGTCGTTTCGGGGAACTGGCTAATCGAGTTGATAGACATTCAATGTTTGCAACTCAAAATTTTCGTGACCAACAAGCAAGGTGTATTGACTGTATGAACGGAGTAACTTCTGCTCTTCACCAAATTTCTCAGGCGCTTCCTTCAGAAACCCTTTCTAGGCTGCAACGATTAGCTTCCTCCTTAAGGTCTGAAGCACCTTCCTCTTCTAGACCTGGAGCACCTTTTACATTTCAAAAGCCTCCTCGTCCTTAATTTATTTTTCTTTTGTTTGTACCTAAAGCTACATTTGGTGTAAGCTTCACGTATTAAAATTATCTATGTACTAGAAATAAAATTTAAGTTAGTATCTAGATCTTCTTTGTTGAAGTGATTCATTTTACTGAAAGAACTTGAGGAATGAAAAGATATTGGACTTGTTATATTTCATACTTGATTCTAAAGCATAGTATAGTAATATCTTTTTGACTGAGCAGAGTTACTAAAATGATATTTCATTGCACTTCTGAGCTATGGAGGAATGCTGAATAAGTATTTTATGAACCTATAGAACTATGGGTTTGCCTCAATCATTGAAGGGATGCGACTCTATATGAGTCATTGAGGTGAGAGGAATTTTCATATATATAATTATGCGTAAGAAGTATGTTATTTACTTATCATATTTTCTAGGATTGTTCTTCCTAGAGATTTATGTAATGATTTCATTTTATATAACGCCTTCAGCTGAGAGTATCGCCTTAAGGTAGAAGGATCGCCTTCGGGCAAGAGTATTGCTTATGGCCAAAATGATGCCTTCGGGTAGGGTGCTTGTATTCGTAAAAGTTATAAGCTATGTGTGTGGAAACATGTGTTCTGATATTCAATGTGAACTGGAAAGACCACGTGCCACTTTTGAGATGACACCTATTTGAGGTTTTACATAGAGACAGAGTTCGTCTCTGATTAGGTGGTTTGAGTTTGGTAAAGGTTATGAGGATAAGACACTTTATGGTACAAAAGGTTGTGGAGAAGATTAAACTGATGAGGAAGAGATTACTTGCTGTCTAGAAAAGGCAAAAGTCTTATGCAAATTATTGATAATGCGGTTTAGAGTTCACAGTCAATGGTATAATGTTCTTGTAAATCTCACCAAGGGTGTGATGAGGTTTTGGAAGAAAGAGATACAAAGAATGAGATATAGACGAAGTAATCACACTTATTTCAGTCTTGAAATGAGTTTTGAATTCGGGGGACCGAATTCTCTTAAGGGAGTGATAATGTAATACCCAAGAAAAATAAAATATAAATATTTGTTTACAAACTACTGTTACTATTTCAGTATACGGTACTATTCACCTGTATAATACTATTTACGTATATGATACTGTTCATTTATACAATCGAAATGTCAAGTACTAGATGTTGTTTGGTCATAAGAGAAAACTAGAAAGAAGTTCGTAGGAGAAACTGACGTTTTATGTGTGAAAATACCCTTAGGGACTAAAGTGAAAGGACTGAATTGAAAAGAAACTTAAAGGTTTAACGTGAAAGGATATTTTTCCCTTTTTAAGTTTCCAATAGTAATAACAGAAAAATTTTCCGGTGCACAGTAACTGCATTATTAGAAATGTCATTTTCATAAATAGTAAATTGAATATTTTATTAGCGCATAGTGTCAAATAGTACCCTTGACTTTTGCTATAAATAGGCCCTTCCATTTCACTTCTAAACTCACACCTTCAACTTCTCTTCTTCTCTCCTTAAGTTTCTCTTACTCCAAAGCTAGGCCTCTGAGATTTTGGGCCTTTCCTTTTCAGCTTAGGTAAGGATACTATGCCCTTTCTATGTCTTTCAAATTTTAGAAGTTAATTTCTTAAGTATGCTCTGTGGTTGCGGCCTTGGCTGATCTTCCACATCAGAAAAACTGTCCTTAGCTGTTTATATGTTATTTTGATTCTCTGATTACCGAAATAGAATGTAAACTGTGAAGAATACATGTCTAGGAAAGTTCTGGCTAAGGAAAGACCTGGTTTTTAAGTGTGTCCAGTGTGACCTTCCACTCTTTCTTGGGAACTTACCTGGTGTACTCTTTTACAGATTGTATTCTCTATTTCTGGTATGAATAGTACCCGTACGTATGAATAGTAACCGTATGAATAGTAACCGTATATATGAATAGTATCCATACGTAAAAATAGTATCCGTATATATGAATAGTGACCGTATGTACGAATATTATCCGTATGTATAAATAATATCCGTACGTATGAATAGTGACCATATATATGAATAGTGATCGTATATATGAATAGTACCATATGTATGAACAGTATCTGTATGAAAACAATCCTAACTTGTTTTCTCTAATCTTTCATGAAAATCTCCGTAGCGGAATACTGAAATTCATCTGTGTACTCTTATCTGTAACGACTTAGAGAAGCGATATTCGTACGGAATCCAGGTGAGTGAAACGACCCCGTTTTAATAGAGTTTTAGCATTACTGGTGATAAAAAGTATGTCGTAGGACACTTCCAAGATTCATAGGGGGAAATTGGATTCAGAATGACGAATCTAAATGAGATAATTAATCCATAAGTATGGATAAAATGAAATAAGTATCTTATGACGATGTGAAGTTTGAATGTTTTCAAAAATGGATTAATTGTTATCTTGATATGTGGTTTATAAATCCATAATATAGTTATATACTATACCTGTTATATAGATGAATATTATATTGAGCTTCTGATTATGATATGAAATGCTATTGATTGTGATTGAGCGGGACAGTACCCCCTCTCACGGCAAGGCGGAAAACCCGGTTGACAGGGTGTCTTGACCAATGAGTGTGGAGACAACGATTCCCTCAGTAGGGATATAGCCCGGATTGGTGATAAATCCGTGAGGCGCCCTAGCTAAGAGGATGAGGTTGTGCGTCATGGCGGAAATATACATAATTGGTGAGCCGGCCTGTGTGCGCTCTCCGGGATATATTGCCATTGACGAGTACTAGTAACGTTTGTTGAATTGGATGAATTTTTATCTTGTATGTAAGAGGATGATGTTGTGCGTCATGGCGGAAATATACATAATTGGTGAGCCGGCCTGTGTGCGCTCTCCGGGATATATTGCCATTGACGAGTACTAGTAACGTTTGTTGAATTGGATAAATTTTTATCTTCTGTCTATTGGTTGAGTATGAGCCTTTGGATATGCTTGCATGACTGGTAATGTATTTGAATTTTATTAATGCGAGGCCGATTCGCTCATTGAGTTTAAAAGCTCACATTGTTTGTACAACCTTTTTGTTCAGATCAGGTTGCCATCGAAGAATATCTGCTAGAGGAGTAGATCACTTTGGACCTTCCCGTTGTCGGGTAGACCTCTCTTCTGTTATAGATTATGTTGCTCTGTAATCGTCTAGGACATCTAGTTCAGGGGTTCGACATTTGGCTTGTATGTCAGTATAATAATGTATTTTAAATTGATAATCTATGATTTTCAGATAAGAAAATTTGATATATTTATCGGAAGGCTTACAGTGATGAGAGATTCATCATTGTGCCGGTCATGTGCCCAGAAAACGGGTCGTGACAGTCGAAGCTTTCCTGTATGTAAATATTGCGAAAGAACTCTGGGATGAATTACGAGAGAGATTCGGTGAGTGTAATGGACCCCTCCTATATCAAATCCAACGTGATATTTCAACGGTGACGCAAGGTACTACAACAATCTCACAATATTACACAAGATTGAAAAAATTGTGGGATGAGTTTGCCTGCCTCACACCGGTACCAGAATGTAGCTGTGGCGCAGCCAAGACCATGGCAGAAACACTTAAATCCCATAAACTGATACAATTCCTCGGGTCTCAATGAGGCTTATGATTCAATCAGAGGCCAAATCCTTCTATTAGAACCATTACCCAATGTTAACAAGGCCTATGTCATGATTTTGAGAGTGGAAAAGCAACGCGAGGTAAACCACTCTTACACAAGTAATCAAGATAATAATGCTTTCCTTGTTAAAATGCAACGGGGGAGCAATACCAAAAATAGAAGCGACAGAAATAGTCAAGGATGAGGAAAAACCAATCCAGGTAGAGGCAGGGGACGCAACAGTGACAAGATCAGCAAATTCTACGACTACTGCAATACCCCTGGTCACACCCGTGAAACATGATTTCACTTACACGGCTTCCCAGAATGGTACCAACAGCTCAAAGCACAAAAAGAAACAGTCAATGCGATCAAGACTGAAGAAAACGAAACAACACCTTTCGACTATGTTGATAGCATAAAAACCAAACAAGATTCCTTCGCCAATATGCTACAAGGGATACAAAATGAACTTGACAAGCTCAAGGGACAAGTAAAAGGAGAAGGACACTCGGTAAATCTTGCACATGTTAGCGAGTACGCAGGTAAAGATACTAACACACAAAATGTTGTCACAGCCTTTCATGCTTCTCTTGAAATTTCTGATAAACTTGAGCCACACTCATGGATAGTTGACACAGGGGCAACCACACATATGTGTGCTAACCCAAAAATCTTTACTGAACTCAAACCAACACCTCACAATATTACTGTCAAATTGCCTGATGGCACAACTAAACAAGTTTTTCAAGAAGGGAGTGTTAGTTTAAGTCCAGAAATACACTTAGAAAATGTTCTCTATGTCCCTAGCTTCAAGTTTAACCTCATATCTGTAAGAAAGTTAACCACTACCACTCAATCGAAATTCACCTTTTATCCTAATCATTGCCTGTTGCAGACCAGAAGAATGATGTTGTCTTGTTAAGAGGAAGGACAGTAGGAAATCTATATGTTTTTTACATGAATAGTACTAAGTGTAAATCTACAAACACAAACAAATGTGTGCTAGCTAGAAACTCTTTTCATAATGTTTCAAATCATCATGAGTTAGCAAGAAATTCTTGTAATAACACCATCTGCAATAAAATGATTTCAAATACCAGTAATATTACGAATACAGAAATACTAAATGTTACTTTTACTGCTAACTCTGCTAGTGATAATATGTCACAAATACACACATGGCTCAAGCGATTAGCCCATGCCCCCGTTAATGTCTTACAGCATATAAGTGCTCTTGAAATTTCATCCATTCCATCTAACAAGGCGAAAACCCAATTGCAAACATGCGAAGCTTGTCACAAAGCGAAGCAGACAAGGCTTCCCTTTTCCAATAGAACTAGTGATACTTCAAATGCTTTTGAACTCATACATATAGATATCTGGGGCCCCTATTCCACTTCTTCCCTAACTGGTACCAGCTATATGTTAACAATCGTGGATGATTATAGTAGAGCAACATGGACTTACTTGCTACATCACAAATCCCAAACATACACCATTGTTACAAATTTTGTCAACATGGTCAGAACTCAGTTTGAAACCAAAATCAAATGCATCAGGTCTGATAATGGAGGAGAATTCTTAAGTAGTAACTTTCAGAACCTTCTAAACAGCAAAGGGATAATACATCAGAAAACTGTACCATACACCGCTCAGCAAAACGGGGTAGTTGAACACAAGCACAGGCATCTCCTTCAGCTTGCGAGATCCCTCATGATTACAGCGTCTATGCCCACTCGCTTCTGGCCATATGCTCTGTTAATGGCAACCACATAGTCAACAGACTTCCCTCACCAATTCTGAAGTGGAAAACACCTTTCGAGCTTTTATATGGAAAATTACCAAAATATACCTCTTTGAAGATTTTTGGGTGCCTCGGATATGCAACAAATATCACTCCACACAAGACAAAGTTTCAGCCAAGAACTCACAAATGCGTTTTTATCGGGTTCACGCCAGGACAGAAAGCTTTTAAACTTTATAATCTGGATACCAAACAGGTTATAGTATCTAGGGACGTCATATTCTATGAAAATGTGTCCCCTTTTAATTGTTCTCCTGATCCAAACACTGAGAATGATGTTACTCCTTTACCCATTGTTAATTGCCCAATCAATCAGGATGATGTTTTAATAGAAAGCATATCAGAAGATGATGAGATAATAGTAACAGAACCTGACAATGACAACAACATTACTAATGACAACGCAGTGTCAATCTACAAACAAAGTACTAGGTCGAGAAAAACACCAGCCTGGTTAGATGATTATGTGGTCAATACTACCACTATATCAAATGCTGCATCTGCAAAATCAAATTACACACCGAATACATATCCTTATACTACTTCCAATGATTTTAATATTTCTTACACTAATTATCTTGCAAATATTTCTACTAACAGTGAACCTAGCTCCTATGAACAGGCCAAAGAAGATATACAGTGGCAGCAAGCAATGAAACAAGAACTTGAGGCATTAGAGCAGAACAAGACTTGGAAAATGGTCGACTTACCACCAAAGTGTAAAGCCATAGGAAGTAGGTGGGTTTACAAAATCAAGAGAAAGGCAAATTGAGAAATAGATAGACTTAAAGCAAGGTTGGTAGCCAAAGGCTATCACCAAGTAGAAGGGATTGATTTTTCTGAATCTTTTTCACCAATGGCAAAGGTGGTTATAGTACGTGTTTTACTAGCTCTGGCAGCGGCAAAAGAATGGGTTGTGCACCAGATAGACATAAACAATGCATATCTACATGGGACTTTGGATGAAGACGTATACATGTATCCTCCTCAAGGATATGATAAAGCCGAACCTGGACAAGTATGCAAACTAATTCGCTCACTTTACGAACTGAAACAAGCGGGCAGACAATGGAATTTAGAATTAACTAGTAAATTACACCATCTTGATTTTATTCAATCTTCTACTGATTACTGCCTTTTTGTAAGAAATATTTCAGGGAATTTTGTAGCTTTATTAGTTTATGTCAATGATTTATTTATAACAGGCAATAATGAGAAGGAGATTAAGCAAATTAAAAGAGAACTACATAAACTTTTTACTGTCAAAGATCTAGGATATGCAAAATATTTTCTAGGACTCAAAATTATAAGGAAAAGGGGAGGAATGTATATAAACCAAAGAAAATATATTTTGGATATTTTATCAGATGCAGGTCTCACAGGTTCAAAGCCAGTAGATACCCCTCTGCCTAGAGATATGAAGTTAGCAGCTGATCATGGAAAACCTTTGAATGATCCAGAGAGGTTTAGAAGACTCATTGGGAGGTTACTCTACCTCAACTTTACTCAACCAGACGTGGCTTACGCAGTCCAACAGCTAAGTCAGTTTGTGGGAGAACCTACCTTATTACACTGGAATGCGGCTGTACATGTCCTTCGTTATCTTAAAGGGAGTCCTTCAAAAGGATTATATTTTAGTGTAAATAAAAATTTACAACCTATTGCTTACTGTGATGCAGGTTGGGCATCGTGTGTGGACAGCCGGTGATTGATAACTGGTTTCTGCATCTTCTTAGGGACATCATTAATAAGCTGGAGAATTAAAAAATAGAACACGGTTTCTAGATCATTGGTTGAGGCAGAATACAGAAGTATGGCCTCGACAACATGTGAAATCCAATGGTTAACATACTTGCTTCATGATTTTGGTATAGAATTTACCCAGCCAATATCCATGATGTGCGATAACAGCACTGCGTTACATATCACGGCAAACCCGGTCTTTCACGAACAGACTAAGCACCTCGAGAATGACTGTCATGTAGTGAAGGAGAAATATCAGAAGAGGTTGATTTTGCCTCAATATGTTCCGACAAACTCACAATTGGCAAACATATTCACAAAATCTCTGTTGAAGCCACGTTTTCAGGAACTGGTTTCCAAGTTGGGTTTGGGTGATGGGCACCAAATTCCAACTTGAGGAGGGGGTGAACAAAGTGACGTCGTTTATGTCTCTCCGGGCTTTTACATAGTTTTAAGAAGTTTTAATTAAACGCAGCGTTTTGTGTTATTAGAGTCAGTTAGTTGTCGTTTGGGAATATGGCTATATAAATAGATACGTCCCTACTGTAACTAATAACTCTCTGTAATATTCTCTCTTAAACTTCAATATTCAATATTCATCAACACGTGTTTCTTGGGTAAACTTCGATCTGTTCACGCCTTATGTTGTGAAGGATAGAGAATAAATATGCCGCTTGTCTCATGTAGACCGTTGGATTTGAGATGCAAAGGCTCATAGTGATTTATATATATATATATATGTATATATATAAATATTAAAATTTGGACAGTTAGATTTCGGATTTAACGGTCTATAAAGAGACAAGTATGCTGTTTGTCTTTGAAGACAAGCAATAAATTTGTGCTCGTGAATGACGTCTATAAACTACTCACTAAACATGCCAGTAATTCCCAAAATCCCACTCTTAATTGGAGTTTAATTTAGAAACTCAAAACCCCTAGGAAAAGTATTGTGTTCATATTGAACTTTTTCACTGATCACTTCCAATTGGAGATACCTGAAGAAAAGAGGGGTTAATACTCAAGGCATCTGTCCCTTATCCAAAACTGGCTTTAAAGATGACAATAATCTATTTATGACATGCTCTTTTGCCAAGGCCATTTGGTTTGGATTAAAGCACACTATCAGGTTTGAAGCCATTATCCCTCAATCCATTACTTGATGCGTTCAAAATCTTGCTAATATTGCTGGCCTAGGGAGATATACTAATCAACTGAGAAAAGATTGTCTCTACCTCCTAACCAATGTGCTTATTATTTGTTGGGCCACCTATAACCACAGGAATGGAGTGTTATTTGATAACATTGTTCCTAACATTCACGATGTTCTTAATGTCTTTTCAGAAAACAGATCTAGATTTGCAATACTCGACTTCCCTAAGCACACAGGAATTTTCAGCAAAACAATGCAACAAACTCAAACCTATTGTCATATATACTTCCGAACTGATGAAGGCATTGAAAAAGCTTTCTTCCTTTATTTAAGAAAAGGTCTTGAGATCCTTAAAGAAATGACACACCGAAGAATCATTCATGAAGTCTCGAATAGAGCCTTCCTTCATATCCAACATCTCCCCTTCCATGTATATTTTTCTCCTCCTAAATAGTGTAGGTAGTACAGGTTGATATATCTTCTAGCTCATCGCCTATTCTCTTGTACCATTAAAACAAATAAAAATAAAAATTTATTTCTTCATTTTTTAAAATGCATACTCTTTTAAAGCTAAATATATTATATCTTATAAATTTGTACTATATTAACGATTTGCAAAACAAATATAATTAAAATTATTTAAAAAGTTTATAAACTATTCCCATTTCCTCATGCTGAAAATCCCAAAAAAGAAAAAGAGATTAATCACTTCCATTCTTTCGCATTCCCATGTCAATACTCAATAACCAAACATGATCTTAAAGTCCCATGCTATGAGTTGTGCGTTCACATGACAAGAGATCATTTCTCCGGTTAGTTTTTCAAGTGTCAATAAAAGTCAACGGCCTTGCCAGCGGGGTGGGGTTACGCCATGTGGAACCCACATGCCCAGACGAAAAAGACCGCACTTTTTCCGGAGGGCTAGCGGTTCCAGAAGGACAAATTTTTTCAACATAATTATGACTTTACAATAACAACAACAATATAGCCTTATCCCACTAAGTGGAGTTGGCTACATGGATCGCACGACGCCATTGAGCTCTATTAATGACCATCTCTTTAAATATTTCATTTACTAAAAGATCCCGTTCAATAATTTCTTTAAATGTCCTTTTTGGTCTTACTCGACCTTTTTTCATAGGGCTCCAAACCATCTGCTCAACTCTCCTAACTGGCGCTTCCAACGGTCTCCTTTGCACATGCCCAAACCATCTTAAACGATTTTCAACCATTTTTTCCTCAAAACATAATTATGACTTTATTTAGTAAAAATAGTTATAAATCAGCTGAAAATTTAAAATTAGCTGAAACTAAAAATTTATTAAAGTAACTTATTAAATTAAAAATATTTTATAAAGTAATTATTAAATTAGTTAATAAATATAAAATAACATAAAATACATACTTATATGATATTTTATAATTTTAAAATAATACGAAATAAATATATTATTTTATATTTTAATTAAATTAATTAAAATTATTATATATAATTAATTAAATATATATTTTTATTATACATATATAAATATAATATATTTATATAGTAAGAGAATCAAAGCAATGAAGTTGAAGCATGTTGCAACGATGATAGATTTATGATTCAATGATGACAAATGATGGACAACAAAGAAAAAGACGACCAATTAATAAGAACGAAAGTGGAAACAATTAACAAAGATAATGTACATGATATATAAGCATAGAATAGTAATTTTAGTAAAATAATAAAAATTAAAAAAAAATATAAAAATTAAAAGTTATAAATTATTTAAATAAATTTATTTATTAAACATGTCTGTTTTAATTAAATAAATTTATAAATTAATCAAATAAATTATAAGTTAGTTTTTAAATCATGCCACACATAACCTTATATTCTATAAAGCAGCCTTTATTTTCACGCAAGACTGCAAAATCTTGACGTGTTGGAAAGGTTATTAGTTTTTATGTTAAGATATTACTTTTATCTTTTAATTTTATTTTAAATTTCATTTGATTTTATTCTAATTTAATTTTTTAACTTCATTTTCGATTTCACTTTTGTCTTTTGATTATTAAATTAGAATGTCAGAATAAGAGTTAAATATAAAATTACGGGATCAAATTAAAATAATTAAAATAAAACAAAATAAAATTAAATAATATTTTATTAAATCACCTCAAAGGCTGAGTATATAATAATAAACTATTATTTTATATGATTTTTTTAAGACTTTAATGATGGAACAGTTCAATCGCTCTTTTTTTTTTTAAAAAAAAGGGAACTCTTTATAATGTCATCTTTTCCATTAACTAAACAACTGAACGAGCCTCGAATTTCTGGGAAGCAAAAGGGTGAAAAAACTTTGAATTTTTCTTAACTTCAGCCAATAAACCCGAAAAAAAAAATCTGATTGTAAACCCCGTCTTTCCTTTAGACCATACTCATAGGTGTGTCTATCTTTTTTAAAAAAGATGGCTCTGGTTTTTTAAAGATTTTTTTTAGTTTTTTTAATTTTTGAAAATTTTAAACATCAATTACTATGATTAATAGTCTAAATTTAACTGGACGCTCTTGTTCACTTGAGAACAAGATCAATTCCAACCTATATCCCAATAGTACTTTTTTCATAGTCAAAAGTTTTTTTTGGTTTAAATTAAATTTTGATTTATTATAAATTTTTTTTGTATGTCAATTTTGTCCTATATATTTTTTTATTTTATTTTTTATGACTAATGCCGTTAACAAAATTGATAAAAAATGTTAACATGAACTCCTCTAAATAACATGGAGACTCTCTTATGTGACATATCAAATGTTTAAATATTAGTTTGAGGTGAAAGAGAAAAATAAAAAAGTATCATTTGAGAGGAAATTAAAATTTAATTAAATATTTGAGATAAAATTAAAACTAAAATTAATTAGTATGAAATGTTGGCTATGGATGTGCTACATAAAGAAATTTACGTTACCATTTTTTGTCAATTTTATTAATAGTGTTAGGCGGTGTTTTGTTTAGCATTTGGTACCATCTAACTTGCGTTGGGAGCCCCATAAGCACGATTGCACAAAAATGAAAAGCTATTTGGTTATGTGTTGATTGCCTCAACCATAATCGATTAACCATCCAAACCCAAGTTTCATTGAACGTGTCAGAAGATAGCTTTTGCCATGATCGATCCATTACTCCTCAACACCTTCATTTCCTCTACTACTCTTTTGTCTTTATTTTTCTACATCCCATTTGAAATTTCTGCCTGGAAGCTGAAGGTTGAAGAAGCTTGGTCGCCAATTGCCAATCGTGAATCCTCTAGTTACTTTGACTTTTGACCAACGTTGATGTTTGATGCACTACTCTTCTTGGACACGTGGACACTGAACCAAACAATGGATTGGAGAGTGAAAGAGGAATAATCTGAACATGTAGAGAAGAAGAGGAAGAGACGAAGAGACAATAATGGAGAAAGTGAGAGACCGTGTGGACTGAGGAAGATAGTAGCGTATGGATTAAGCTGTAGTTAATTTGTATTTCAAAAAAGATTAAATAATTAGTATTTCAATTAATTTAAGACATTAAATAATTAGTATTTCAATTAATTATTGAAACTAATTTGAATTAATAATAAAATTGAAATGAATTCTTTAGGTGATTAATAACTACTTAATTTCTTTTGTATAATACTAATTTGATTACCAATAGTTAAATATTAGTACCAATAGTTAAAAAAGTTTTATTAAAACATTAATATAATTTATTTTATTATATTTTTATATGAGAGAAAATAAATACGGGTAAATGAAATAAAATAATATAAAATTCATATATGATAATTAAACATTTAAAAGTGATTTTGCTAACCAATATTTAAATGAATTCATTTTTCAAAATCTCTTTTATGATAAACAATTTCTAAATATAAATTACGTTTATGCAAACTTAAGTTTATATAGATTTTTATTTATCTATTTTATATATTTCTATATTATATATTTAAATTTGCTATGTGTAACACTTAATGCTAATTTAATTATCCCAATTAGCGCCATGTGTTTCAAACTAATCATTAACTGATGGTTGACAAATATTAGAGACTATTTTTTGTAGTTTTGGAAATTACAGGGACCAAATCTTTCATTTTTAAAGTGTAAAGACTAAATCTTCTATTGAGTGAAACTAAGTACCTGAGTTATATTTTGTATATAAATATATTCCATAATAAGGTTAGTATAATTTATACTTATATTCAAACAAAAGTATTTTCATTTTTTTCAAGAAAAATATGCGTGTCCAAACCACTAACATGATTTATGTAATAACACTGAGCTTAGCCCAGGAGATTTAGGTGGTGTATCTTTTGAATATAAATTTTAGTTTTAATAGTTGGGAGTTTGATCTCTTCCACATATATTTTTTTTTTACTCTCTTTGTTTAAGCCCTATATTTCTTTTGTAAAAAAAGAAAAAAGAAAGAAAAAACACTGAACTTGGGAAGGGAAACTAAAAACCAAAATAGAAAGTACAAACGAGAATTGAGAAGGGTTGAGAAACCAAGAGAGAAACAAGAAAGCTGGATTATGATAGCAAGAAGGAAAGAATAAAAAGCGCATGATAAACTTACTAATCAAGTCAGGAATCCATTTTCACGAGGGGAGAAAAATGAGGAATCCCCTTAAAAATTGAAATAAAATAATAGTTCTTCATGTGCCTCCTTCAATGTACATGTGGTGTGGGCTATACGCCATTGAAAGTTTAAAACAAAGAGATAAATTTTAAAACAAGTAGCTCCTGTGTTTTTTTTTTTTTTGGGTAAACAGCTCCTGTGGTTTTTATTTAATATAAATTTGATCAACTTTTAATATTTAACAGACAACTCTTTTAATATGAAATTCCATGGTTATAAAATTTATAGACCGTTTATAAAACATACTGTGTACGTTCCGTTTCATTTTCTTTTATATTTTTAAATAATTATCTTTGATATATCTTCTTTAAATATTTTAATAATAAAAATGAATTCATTAAGTTATTTACATTTTAATACACGGTTGCTCTTTTTCTTTTAACTATTTTTCTCTTGAGAACAAAGTCACACAGACTTATTTTCTTGAATTTACAATTTATTTATTTTTTGGTGCAACTAATATTTAATCAGACTATTGAACCTTCGAGAAAGTTTTAGTATTTTTGAATCAATTGTTAGAAGTTTGATATAAAGCTAAAAAAAAGATCAAGAAAAAAATATCACAGTTGGATTATATTTTATACCAAAATATTTGTTTTTTTGGTCAGACAAGAAGAACACCAAACAATTATGAATACTTATTTATTAGTATGGATTTATTTCAAATTTGTTTTTCAGTCATAAGACATATTTCTAATTAATGTGAGAATATGTTTTATTTGTTCTTAAGTGGTAGTAATGGATGAGAATTTATAATTTATGCGATAAGAACAATTAAAGTAAACTTATTAATAAACATTCTTCTTTGGCGAAGGGCTTGGTATTAGGAAAATGGAAGACATTTGATTCAACGGTGAAGAGCTTGACAAAATCGATTGTAATCCCAAAATTTAAGTTACGTTTATCGTGGATTCGAGTAGATTTTGGATACAATTGTGTTTGGTAGATTCTGCAACTTTTTTTTCCTTTCCTCTACTACTCCCTCTATTCAATTATGAAGGAGATTGAAGGTTTAAGAATTAATCTGGACATGACTCTGTATTCTTGGTGTAAGAGAAAATCTAATTCTGCTGATGATGAAGTTGCTGGCCTCTGTAGAAATTTCAATCTAGCAAGGCTCTGGTCTGAGAAAAATGGAGAAAACCAAAAGCTTAAACTGGAGAAAAATCAAGAAGTGGTGGGGGTGAGAGAAAGTCAAATCAAGTGTCCTCATTGCGTGTATGTGAATGGAATTGGGAAAGTGGAGGGGGAGAAACTTCATGGCTAAGAGAAAAATGAAGAAGCCTCTTAGTTAAGCTAAGAGCAAGTGAGACACGTGGCTTGAGTTTAAGATGCCACCACAGCTTTCTTTGGCTAGAATAATAAGAAAACATCTCAAAAAGCTTTTTATTTAATCTAAGTCTATAGCAACCTAAGAAAATATTTAATTTTTGCCCCAAAAAAGAAGTGAAATTTTGATTTTTTTAATTAGCTTATTAATAACTACTTAATTTCCATTGTAAAATATTAATTTGATTATGATATTAATAAAAAATTATTATTAAAATATTAATATAATTTATTGGCTAAAATATACTTTATGTCCCTAACGTTTACATTGATTTTCACTGATACCCTTAATATTTATTTTTGGTCAAATATGTCTTACATATTTTGTTTTTATCAGATATGCTCCAAAATGTCAAAAATATTCTCTCTCTTTATCTTTTTCTCCCTCCCCCTCTCTATCCCTTCACTCACAAATCGATAATAGAATAAGAACAACAATGGAGAAGCAATAAGGAAGGAGCAAAGAACGACAACAGAGCATAGAGAATTGATGGGAGGAGCCTTTGATGACATGGACAAGTACGATGACATCATTATGCACTTTGCCGATATGATTTTTAGGTTTTGGGAGGATGTTCAAACATTGTTGGAAAATTCATTCGACGCTGACGACTGTCAAGATGATGTTGACAACAGGAGTTTTGTGCTTTGTTGCATTCTCTGCTTCTCCGTCACCAATCTGAGAGAGAGAGAGAGAGAGAGAGAGAGAGAGAGAGAGAGAGAGAGAGAGAGAGAGAGAGAGAGAGAGAGAGAGAGAGAGAGAGAGAGAGAGAGAGAGAGGAATAAATGGTATTTTTAGTATTTAGGAACATATCTGATAAAAATAAAATAAGTGGGATATATTTGATAAAAAATAAATGTTAAAAATATAATTAAAAATCGATATAAATATTAGAGATATAAAATATATATTTTTTTGATTTATTTTATTATATTTTCATATCAGAGAAATTAAATAAGGGTAAATAAAATAAATAATATAAAATTTATAATTTTTTTAATAATTACTCATTCAAAAGTGATTATGTTAATTAATATCAAAATAAAATCTATTTTTTAAAATTTCTTTTCTGATATCAGTTTCTAAACGTAAATCATATTTATACAAATTTTACTCAAAACTTAAATTTGCCCAATTATTTTCCAAAAACTTCTATATTGAAAGGAAAGTAGTAAACTTTAATTTTCACTTGAAAAATATAATGAGATCATTCAATTTTCAAAAAAAAATAAAAAATGAAACTATTAAATTTGAAACAATTTTATGGAAAGCTTGACTAATTTTCTCATCACTAAATTTATTTTGTGACCGTTGAATTAAATTAAAAACTTACTATAAAATCCTGATATGCATTTAGTAACGAAAAAAATCCAATCTTTCGAGACATAATACTTTTTATAAAAATTATCCTTACATTTTAACCAAAAGGGAAAAACTATTAAATGTTGTACACTGGCAGTAGTACTGGTACATTAGTACATTACCACAAGTCATTGTTTAGGGTTTGGGTTTTTTTTTTTTTAAAAAATTTAAAGAAGGAAGAAACATCGCAGTTTTGGGTAAAACAATTGCCCTGCAAGGGGCAATGAATTCACCGTCTTTACCTGATGCGGGATGTCACCTGCGTCTGTTGTTTCATAATAACTTTTAAGAAACAATCAAGCCGGGAGAAAAAAATGGCCAGGGGCTGAAGCGAAGCACTTCAGTTTATTTAGTTGTCAAATGCAATATACGCGCTACGGTAGCTTCTTCAGCAATTGGTACAGTGTGAGTATTTTTTTTTTATATTATTCTCCAATAATAGGCGTGACTTGCAGTTGCAGACGCAACTTGTGCTGGTTGTTTGTTAAACCTCAAAATTCAAGATTGTCTGATAATTCATTTGGGCTTCATTTCCGAATAGTTTTGTGCGTAAAAGCATTCTGCCCCCCTTCCCTTATTTTTTTCACAGCGAAGAAAAGACGTAAGTCCGTCTTTCGGTTCTGCCACCGCGAGTTGCGAGTTACCGGCGAGTTTATTTCACGCCGGAATAAAAAACTTCCATAGCGATTCGGGAGCAGATTGAATGTTCCTTCTCTTCTTGTAGTGTCGATGGTGATAGATTTGAAGTGAGTCAAGTGACCGTGTTTTACGTTGTCTCCAATGGGAAAATTCCTTGGTGGTTTTGTACTGTCTGTGCTGCTTCTAACAGGTAAATTGCAATTTTGCGTTGTCAGAAACTGCTTTTTCCCATTTTATCTCTTATTTAAATTGTTTCAAATGCTTCAGTGATGCTAACTGAAGTGGGTGAATAGGGTAAATTATGGGCCATCGAATCGAACGGGTGGTTGAATTATTAAACATGGCTTTTGAATTCCGCTTGTATTGCTTAACCATTTGTGTCTAGTTTCCATAGCTGATCGGCTTGCGTAAGGAAAATATGAGCAAGTCAAACAAGTGTATGCATGAAATGGGTCGTTCAGCAGAAAATGTTCAATATTATGGAGTTTGATGTACTGAATAAAACGTCTGCTAAAGTTTCTGGTTGCTATCAAATCTTGTCTTGGCGGGGAGAGTGTATACCTTCATACATGTACCCATAATGTCCTTCTGGGGCACTTAGTTGATTTTAAAGAAGAAAAATGTGGAGTTGACTCCTTTGATTTGTGTAGATTTTGTCACTTCCGATGATAGATGGCATTTGTAGATTTGGGACTCGTGAAACAAGTGCTATGATAGAAAATTTAAAGTTAAGAGTGAGTAGGCAGTAGCTGTTCTCTGTAAGGGTCTCCCCACCTATACTGTAAGATTCTTTTATAAGAATCTTAATATTTCAAACGAAGAATATAAACTATGTATCTTACTGGATTGTTTGTTGACTACCTTCTCATCTTTATGGCTATTTCCTTTAAATAGACAGTCATTTACTTGTACTCCACTTTCCTGCAGCTGCTTTAATCAACTGGAGTTTGATTTCTCTTGTTGATTTGATAGCTTTTCTCATCGTTCAATACAATGTACCAAAAATAGGTAAGTTACTTTGTTCTTTCTGTTTGGATTTCAAGGTGATGTTGCATAAACTGCAATTCTGGTTTTTTTAACCAATATGCAAACGATGTGTCTACTCTGGGAATTTCATTATTCCTTGGCATGCTTGGGGTGGGGCAAGATGTGGCTGTTGATGCTGTGACTCATACTACTGAAGATATAAGTGAAAAGCTCTTGCTTATATTTCTTCCTCTTTTTTTATTATTGGACAATATAAAGTCCATTTTTACAGAGATTATATGTAAATGATGAATGTTATATTCTTATTTGCAATTTGAGTTTGATGTGTAAAACTTAAAAGTCTCCTTATTTTCTTGGATAAAAGTGAAATCCACTGAAGATCACAGTACATGGCGAGGGCAGAGTCTAAGTAGTGAGGGTAAAAACACAGAAAAGATGCAAGATGGAAAACTATTCAAGGCCCAACTCATCTAGAAACTCTAAAAATAAGGCTGTAGAAATAAACAACTTTTGAACAACTTTTGTTCAAGAAAGTAAGATAATCACATCAAATACATCATATCAAGGTACGCAAAGCTTTTTGGTTTGTTACAAACAATTCTGTCTGCACTAAGAATGAAAGAACCCTTAAACAGATAGCTCATCTCTTATCAATGGTCAACTTCTTCTTCCAGAGAAAAAGCATTGATATTAATAAAATAAATGCTTATCACCAATCTGAGGAAAAAGCATCTTAAATGCCCAAGCTACCCTCCTATTAATAAACAACTGGGTAATAGATTTTATTTGTCATTTGTACATTACAGCTCAACTAAAAATGAATAGACCCTTCTACAGTATTTTTATTTGTTAATTACAAATATTATCTTCTGTAAAAGCTTTGCTGCTGAGCACGTGAAAAGGCTGTTCTAGGCTGTTGTAAAACTCCAAAAGATAGAGGGGCTCTTTGGTATCCAAGAAAGAGTTGGAATGGAAAGGAAGTAGGAAAATGGAAAGGAAGAGAGAATGGAAAAAGGAGGAGGAAAAGGAAAAAAAACTTGTTTGGTATGCAATGGAAAAGAAAGAAAGAAAATAAGATTATTATATTTTTTTAAAGATAATGAAAAATAAATATAAAAATAATTTACTATTTTGTCCAATAGCCTCAGTATAGCCGGTCGACCAGCTGCCAGTGCCTGGCAGGAGGCGATCGACCGGCTGTCAGTGCCTGGCAGGGCCGGTCGACCGGCTGCTGCAAGCTGGTCAACTGGCCTATTGCACAGCAGGCCGGTCGATCGGCTGCTGCAAGTTGGTCGACTGGCGTGCTGCAGGCCTGTTGATCGGCCTGCTACAGGTCGGTCGTCCGACGGCCAATCGCCTGCCACCATGCTGACTCAAGAAAGGTTGGTTCTTGCTTGTTGGGTGCCATTATTGTGACTGTGAACAATTCAAAATTTGCTTCAGAAAGACAATAAGGGTAAATCAGTGTTGAAGCGTGCTTGCGACGCAGAAGGATACTGCGACGCTGAAGGAGACGCCAAAGGATATTGCGGGTGCTATTATTTTAATTTATTATATGAATGTGTGTGCGAGTGCGAGATGGCTGAGAATGAAAGTGTGAAATGAAGGTGCAAGAGGATAGAACGTGAGAGCAGAGCGTGAGCAAATTTGACATTTCTCTTCCTTTTTCTTTTCCATGACCAGTTTTCCATCAATGAAGCGATGGAAACGAATATCAAGATTTTGAAGGAAGAGGGAATGCCGGCTTCCATTCCAACTGCTACAGCAAGCCATACCAAACAACGGGAAAAATGCACAGTAATAGAAAGACGCTTTCCTTTCCCGCTTCCGCGAGCATACCAAACGGCCCCAAAATTTCTGCCACTTTCACAGCACATTGTCTGCTGTCCATTCAATGGGGAGTGGGGTCTGTCTGACATTTTAAGAGGACTTAAGGAGGAAGATAAGAAAGTAGTAAAGGAATAAGAATAAAACATACCATTTTGTCAAAACAATGAACTATGCTCTTTAACTATGTTTTTTTTTTTTTCGTTGAACCATGATATATGTCCTAGGACAGAGTTTTATGAGTATAGACCATTCTCAGAAGTCGTTTGAAAGGGTTGATGTGTTCTTGACATTGCTTATCATCGTGTTGGATGTTATGCTTTTGCTCATTATTCTGCTCGTCATTATCTTTGATACCTGCCACTGACATTGTTTTCTTTGTTGTAGAATTTCATTCCCGAAGGCAGTTGTTGTTATTGTGGTTAATCATTATCTTCTCTGTACTTGTCATATTCTCTCAAGTGACTTATCTGGTAATATGGGCTGTTGAGGGAAGTACATGGAGTATACCGCGTTCTTGGTGGGCAGAGCTGGTTGGATTTATGATGTGAGATTGATTTCATTTCACTTACTGACTGATTTATCATTTTGCAGACTTACTAATTTGTTATATCTGGGGTGCCCTTTTGCAGAGTTCAATCCTGGAAATCTCCTCGTGTAATTTATTTCTTGGCTGTACAACTCCTTGCACTTTTTGTAGCTTTAATTGATATACATGAGAAGAGACTTGTTCTTTCTTCATGGCATGATTCATCTTGGGGCCAGTTCTTGTCCATTGTTGAACGATTAGGTTTGTAAGTAGCTCATTTGACCCTCTTATTTCTTTTTGGGAACCTTGAATTAAGTCCTAATTACAACGTCTGTATATGAACTTTATGATGTACCATGCATGGTTGCCCTCCATCCTTTCTTGCTCTTGGCCCCAAAAAATCCCCTTCCTTAGAAAAAAACACAAAATACTCTGTTTTATGTTTTTTTCAAATAACAAGGAGCTGTTTGTTATATTTTAAAGTTGACGTGCCAAATTTGTAATTAGGCTTTAGTTTGAGAGGTAAAATGTATTTTCCCCTTTCATATATTTGTTGTTTTCTTGCACCAGTTTTGGATTTTGAGTGTACTCATTTAAGGATATGTGTTAAAGTAACAAAGGATGGTTGAACAATGTGATTTCACTCTGGATGAAATTGGACAGGATGTATTAATATGTTTCATTCTGTTGTATAATGTAACATGCTTTTTTCGCTTTTGGCAATTAAAGTGATCAGAACCTTCACTATGAATATTATTGTGATTGCCAGATATTCTAAAGCAGATTGTGAACAAGTTTAATTCTTCATATATATATATATATATATATGGTTGAGAATGAGTATATGACAAAAATATATTAAACTAATTTGTCGTGGTGACTGCATTGACTGCTATGTTTGTTGTGTCGAATTTTTTTTGAAAAGTATTGAGTAATTAGGAAAGCATTATGAGATTAGGAAATTAATTACTTGGCTCAGTTTTGTAAACTGTTCATTACTTCTCTATCAATGTTACCTTTTCAACTCCATTCCTATTTTTACAGCAGAGTGTTTATTTCTGTGATCTGACACTGTTTTTACTGTATTATGTTCCTTTGGCATCAATTATTTCTCTGTTTTGCCATTTGAAGGTTCTCATCTTCGGGTTGCTTCCTGCTTGCTGTTGCCTGCCATACAACTAGTTGTTGGAATTAGCCATCCTTCATGGGCTTCACTACCTTTCTTCATTGGTAGCTGTGTTGGTCTTGTGGATTGGTCTTTAACAAGTAACTTTCTTGGACTTTTCAGGTGATTTCTTAATGTATGTTTTTTTTATGCTCTTTTTTTTTTTCCCTTTCCTCTAGGTAATATTTGATTTTATAAGTCTCCTTTTGGCTTTTGTCTGTGTTTATGGTTCTGAAGGTGGTGGAGGCCTCTTCAGCTGTATGCAGGTTTCAATATTTGCCTTCTTTACGTGTATCAACTTCCTGTGGATCTTCCAAGTATGATCGAAAGAGTGGCTGATTTGATTGGTCTCTACAAAATATCTGCAAATTCTGACTCGCCCAAGATCTGTTCCTGCCTCTCTCTCATATATTTCTATATGGTGGTATGTAACTGTTTCATGAACTTTTTTGCTTTATGTGGCTGTTTAAGTTGAAAAAGAATAGTTTATTTTATTTTATTTTTTCTATTTTCCTGGATAAAAAAAAACTTTATCAGAAAGAAAGAAAAATAGAAGAGAGGAGGATAAGTGAATAAGACAAGAAAGAAACCCCCCCAAAAAAACACAAAAAAAAAAAAAAAGAGAAAGAAGAAGAAAAGGGAGGAAAAAGATGATAATGCTGCAAAATTGCTCAGTCAAAGAGGCTCCCTTCAAAAAATTATGATGAGAACACCTAAGGGAAGCAAGAGATAATACCAAAGATAATAGTGCGCATGCTGGGCTTTCCCTTAAAGTACTAGTATTGCTGGTCCAACAACATAGCCTTATCCCACTAAGTGGGGTTGGCTACATGGATCGCACGACGCCATTGAGCTCTATCAATGACCAATTCTTTAGATATCTTATTTACTAAAAGGTCCCGTTCAATAATTTCTTTAAGTGTCTTTTTTGGTCTTCCTCGACCTTTTATCACAGAGCTCCAAACCATCTGCTCAACTCTCCTAACTGGCGCTTTCAACGGTCTTCTTTGCACATGCCCAAACCATCTTAAACGGTTTTCAACCATTTTTTCCTCAATAGGTGCCACCCCAACTCTACCTCGTATATGATCATTACGGATCCTATCTCTTCTTGTATGACTACACATCCAACGCAACATCCTCATCTCCGCCACTCCAATTTTATGTTCTTGTTGTCCTTTCATTGCCCAACATTTACTCCCATATAAAATTGTTGGTCTTATATCAGTACGATAAAACTTTCCTTTGAGTTTATCAGGTACTTTCCGATCACAAACAACCCCTGATGCCATTCTCCACTTCAACCACTGCTGGTCCACTTTCGATCAATTCCTTCTTCTTGCCTTATTGTTTTTTTGGATGTAGTTGAGCCTTGTACATAACTTCTGCAAGAGATTGACAAGTTCCGAATGTTTTTTAGAATAGTTTAATTCCCATTTTCTACTTGTGGAATTTGAAGATTCTTGTTTGGGCATTGATTGGCTTTTGATGATGTCATCATGATATTAGTTGCTAATTTGATGTCTTTATTCAGCTGAGCTTTGGCTTTCATTATTGCAATTTTTCACTGTAATGTAGATATAATAGAGATGATAATGCATGGAAATGGTGAAGGCTAATAGGTTGGATAAGCAAACTGCCAAAGGGACAAAATGGTTCTTGCAATGCAAGTTTCATGTTCCCTTTGGAATGGGCCATAGCATTACTTTGGAAACGTGGTGTAGCATATTGTGTATGTATGTTTAGACTAATATTGTAGGTTTCAATCCATTCAGTGATTTCAGGTTCTGGAACTCTTTATTTTATTTAATTATGGTGATATTGCAGAATTAGATATGTTCAGGCTAGTTGGATGGTCAACTTATGTTTTAGCCCATTAAAAAAGTAATCAGGTAAATGAGAAAATATAGTGAGATCAGGTTGGGGAGGCTTTGGTACATGCTTGTAATGGGTGTGGGCTTGGATGTGGTTATCATTAAAAACAATCCTGAACATGCTTCCTTTGCATCCCAAAAACTGATATAACTGTCGTTTGGACAGATTCAGTAGCCTCTAATTGAAGATCTGCTAAGTCACCAAATTTGCAAACACTTGCTTATTGAAGAAATCCCAGAGTATGAAAAAGGAATACAAAATATATATGGGGTAGCCCATGAGACAGAGAAGATCATAAGGGATTTTTTGTGGTTTGATGGAGGGGAGAGTAAAAGGGATAATCTATTTAGCTGGGAGGTGTTTTATAGATCTAAGGATGATGAGGGTTTGGGTCTTGGTAATTTGGTGTCTAAAAACACTTTTCTTTTGGCTAAGTGGCTATGGTATTTTCCTTTGGAGCCTAATTCTCTATGTCATAAGGATGGCATACATCAGAACGGTGGGATGCAAACCTTAGAGGTATCATTACTCATACAAGCCCTGGAAGTCCATTTCTTAGGTATATCATTCTTTCACTCCAATGTTGGCCTTATGTGTTGGAGATGGATTTCACTTTCGTTTTTGGAGGATCTCTGGATTGGTCATGCCACCTTTAAAGAACAGTTTCCCCATCTTTATTCCATGTCCTCTCTGCAGAATGCCCTTATTGTGGATTTCTTGGGTGTTTAGGGGGAACACGAATTTCCATTTTTCTAGAAACTTAATATGACAGACTTGTAGACGATTTTACATTGATGCTGGACACTTTGGCCTTGTTTCGCACCTCCTCGCTTCTTGACCAGCGGCTATTGAAGTTGGATTCCTTGGGCTCATATTGGAGAGCTTTATTGTATTAGCCCCTTTGTTGGGCTCTTGGGTCAGTTTTGTCCTTTTGTACTTCTTTTTCCTTTCTAATAAAATTTCTTTCTTTTTCTATCAAATTAAAAAAAAAAAGAAAAGGAGATACCCATTGGGAAAGTGAAGGTGCCTTCAAATGGTCAGCTGTTCAAAGGTGCCTTCAAAGGTTAAAGCATTTATTTGGACAGCTCTTCTCAATAAAATTAATACAAATGATTTGCTTCAGATTAGGAGGCTTTCTAAAGCTTTATCTCTTGATGTTTGTGTGATGTGTTAGAGGAATTCGGAGACAAATGGTCATTTGTTTTTACATTGTGAAATGGCTTGGGATATTTGGAACAAGATTATTTGGACTCTTTGAGGAGAGTTGGGTTTGCTCGGTTGACCTTGGTGTTCTTTTAGCCACTAGTTTTATTGGTTTTGGGAAGAGAAAGGAGAATAAGGTTTTATGGAAGGTGGCCGTGTTTGAAAATGTGTGGTGTTTGTGGATGGAAATAAATGCTAGTGTTTAAGTAGCGGTTTCTGCCTCCTCATCTGCTGTGGAATAGAATTCGCTACATTGGTTCTCTTTGGGTCTCGGCTAGCGGATTTTTTAAGAGGGTGTCTTTGGTATATGTCTATCGGGATTGGAGGGCTTTGTTGTATTAATCCTATTTTTGGGTTATTTTGGATTGATTTTTGTATTCTCTAGGAGGATATTTAGTCCTCCTCTTTTCTTTTGTTCCTTTCTTTCCTTTGTTCTTTCTCTCTCCTTAATAATATTTCTTTTTCGATTGAAAGAAAAAAATGAGAATAACTGATATATGACTAAAATGAATTTGCTTTATTGTACATGTGGTAATATATGCATTTTATCCTTGAGTCTGACAGTCTTTTCTCTGCATAATTTTTTCCGTCCTTTACAGCTGTCTTCCATTAAATCTGATTTGGAGGAGATGGGATTTATTATGTCTGGGACAGAGAGTAGTTTGACTGAGCAACTTCTACCATCTAAGTATTCATTTTTTATTCGTGAAAGGTAATGGAATGAAAATTTGTTTACTTGATTTTCATTTGCCTCTTTTTCAAGGATATTGTTCAAAAGCTTATGAATGGTTGATGTATTTATTTTTTTCAAGAAAAAGAAATTCCTATCTACTTATTCATTTCTTGAAGAATAGGCCAGTCTTTGTAAAGCTTTGCTGCTCTTTTTTGGCAAATGTTTCCCTTTGTTAATTTTTTGGTTCAGCAATGAAACTTTTGTCAAAGGTGGATAGTGGACTATAAGTTGACCGTATATTGGTTTCAAATGAATTTCGTACAATCATGTGAGCAGTGTGGATAATTTGTAGGTGTTACAAGCTGACCTTCTTATTTGTTGCATATTTTTGGGGTTAAGGGAAAAGATAGATTTTGAACTCTAATAGTTCTCCATATTTATTGGAATATTGATGTATTATCCATACGGTTAGACTATTTAGTTATCATTCTGATAAGTATTATTTTAAATAGGAAATTTTGTTATTTGTTTTTATTTATTAGGATAAGATTATCCTATGCTTATCTTTTTCTGTTTTGCCTTATAAACAAGGCTTGAGTCTCATTATTCTAATATATTGAAGTAATTCATTATTATTCAAATTCTCTTATCTTTCTCCTAGATTATATGCTTTTATGGTATCAGAGCAATCAGAAGCATATAGTTCTAGTTGAGGGAGATTAGGCCGTCATGGCCAATTCTTTGGATACCGCTGGTCCGGTCTCTACCATCGTTCCCTCTTCACTGTTTGATAACGCTCTCTCCCAGCACGGCCGTAATTTCCTTCATTGGTCTCGGTCGATTGAAATAGTCGTCTGTGGGAAAGGTAAGTTTGGGTATCTTGATGGCTCTGTCATGCAACCTATTAGCGATGATCCCTCCTTTGCCGCTTGGGACATCAGTAATTGCATGGTAATGTTGTGGCTACTACATTCTATGGAACCATCTATTGCTGAAATTTACCTCCTTTATCCCATTGCCAAAGCAATTTGGGATGCTGTTCAAATTGCTTACTCTGATTTCGAAGACTCTTCTCAAATGATTTCTCTTCGAACCCGCATACGAGAACTACAAGACAACACCTCTGTTACACAATACTTCAATTCTTTAAAACAGTTATGGCAAGAATTGGTCCTCTTCAATCATCAGCAATGACATGATCCCGCTAATGCAGAAATTTATCGAATGATGCTTGCCAAAGAACGGATTTATGATTTCTTGGCTGGTCTTAATTCTACTTTGGATGATATTAGAGGACGTGTATTGGGTCTTAAACCCATGCTGGATGTTGATGAAATTTTTGCCATGATCCGATGGGAAGAACATAGAAAACAAGTGATGCTGGGCTCTTCGTCCTCTTTGTCTCCCCTTTTTAATTCATCTGCCATTGATGCTCGTCAACATACTGGGTGTAACAATCAAACCAAGCTATGGTGTGATCACTGCCAGCGTCCCAATCATACAAAGGCGACTTGCTGGAAGATTCATGGCAAACCTACAGATTGGGTCCCACGACATCTCTGAGATACAAGTGGCAAGAATACTCAATCCACTGGTGATAACAGTGTTTAAGTTGCCGCCGCTAAACCTCCAGAATCTGCAATTATCAAGTTTTTTCCGAGGTTCAACTTGAACAACTCAGCAAACTTCTCTCTGGTTTCAACACTTTATCTTCTACTTCCTCAATGGCAAATGGTATTGTACATCCATCCTCCTTTATTTCCCATCACAGTGGACCTTGGATGATAGATTCAGGTGCGTCTGACCATATGTGTCATTCATATCGTTTGTTCACATCTTACTCTTCTTGTTCTAATAACAGGACCATTCAGGTAGCCAATGGGTCCATTATACCTGTTTTGGGTGTTGGCTTTATTTCTCTCAACTCTAAAATTTCTCTTTAGAATGTTCTTCATGTCCCTACCTTAACATTTAATTTGCTATCCATCAGCAAAGTTACAAAGGATTTGAATTGTATTGTTAAATTCTCACCAAACACTTGTGTTTTTGAGGAACATACTTTGGGTCAGATGATTGGGAATGCTAAGGAAATTGATGGCTCTTATAGGAAATTGATGGCTCTTATACTGCTTTATGAATATGCCTCTTCGGTGCAACATTGTTACTGGTTCAGATCACCTTCCTCACAAACAAGAAGTTCTGCTTCTTCACTATCCTATTGGCCACCCTAGTTTCTCCTATATGAAACGTTTGTCTCCTTCCTTGTTTCGTCACAATGAATTTTTTTCTTGTGAAATATGTCAGTTAGCAAAGCATACTCGCATTCCTTTTCCTACTCATCATTATCAAGAAACCAAACCTTTTTCCCTTATTCATAGTGATTTGTGGGGTCCATCCCAAATAAATTCTATATCTAATAAAAGATGATTTGTTTCTTTCATTGATGATCATACTAGAGTTTGTTGGGTGTATATCTTACGAGATAAATCTGAAGTTGCGCAAACCTTTGAAAATTTCTATAACATGATCAAAACCCAATATAACACTCAAATTTAGATTTTACAAACAGACAATGGGACAGAATATTTCAACACCTCTCTTAAGAATCTTCTTCTAAAGAATGGTCTTCATCAAAGTTCTTGTGTTAAACACTCCTCAACAAAATGGCGTATCCGAGAGAAAAAATTGTCATTTACTTGAAGTTGCTCACTCCCTACTATTTATGCACAATGTTCCCAAATGTTTTTGGAGTAATGCATTACTGACAGCATGCTTCCTTATAAATAGAATGCCATCTAAAGTTTTACCCTTCCAAACACCTCTTTCTGTTCTACAGAAGTCTTTTCCTACTTCTCCAATTTTATCTACTTTGGATCTCTGGATTTTTGGGTGTACTACTTTTATTCATAATCATGACATAAACCAGAGTAAATTGGATCCTAGATCATTCAAGTGTATTTTTCTAGGCTATTCAACATCCCAAAAAGGCTATAGATGTTACTCACCTGAAAAAAAAACAGTACTTCATCTCTAGAGATGTTACCTTCTTTGAGCACCAACCTTATTTCACCAAAAATTTGTCTCCCGCCCGCCCGGAGGGGGGGGGGGGGAACTAGATGACTAATTTTTGGGACAATAATTTCCTAGAAAATTCTGAAAAAGGATTAAATATTGAGTGTGTTAACCTACGTCTATTCAAAATTGGGAAGCCTTCTGGTTGACAAATCCTGACTCTCAAAATTTGAATCCTATTCCTAAACGTCTTCTCCCATACAGACAAACAATTCAGAGTGTCAGATATCTTCCTTACCTTTTGATGAAGTCCAAGCTATTTTGTCTGAACCCATTGAACTAGTAAAATCTTTCCCAATAACTTACACTAGGAGGAAGCATATTCATAAAGAAGATAAATTAGAAAAATCCACCTCTGACTCTGATTTCTGTGTAGATCCAGATTTAGATCAACTTGACTTACCTATTGCATGAAGGAAGGGATCCAGAACCTGTACATTGCACCCTATATCTAATTTTGTTGGATATTCTCATCTATCTCAATCTATGAAATGCTTTGTCTCTCGGCTATCAGAAGAGCAAATACCAAGAACAATTGATGAAGCATTAAGTAAAGATGAATGGAGGAAAGCTGTACTTGAGGAGATGCAAGCTCTTGAAAAAGATAAAACATGGGAGGTTGTTCAGCAGCCCAAAGACAAAAGAACAGTAGGCTGTAAATGGGTTTTCACAGTGAAGCATAAAGCAGAAGGTTCAATTGAAAGATATAAGGCTAGATTGGTGGTGAAGGGATACACATAAGCTTATGGCATCGATTTTCAAGAGACTTTTGCTCTTGTAGCAAAAATTAATACTATTTATGTTTTACTGACCCTAGCTGCAAATTTAGATTGGTCATTACAACAATTAGATGTGAAAAATGCCTTTTTGCATGGAGAAATTGAGGAAGAAGTTTACATGGATCTACCACTAGGATTTGACTCAGAAAAGGAGCAAGGGAAAGCATGTCGTCTTAGAAAATCATTATATGGGTTGAAGCAATCACTTAGAGTGTGGTTTGAGCGTTTCACTAAAGCTGTCCGACAACATGGGTTCAAATAGGCTCATTCTGACCACACTTTATTTTTTAAATCCCAAAGAGGAAAGATGACTATACTGATTGTATATGTTGATGACATAATTCTCACAGGTGATGACAAGGTTGAAATAGAAGAAATCAAAAGGAAATTGTCAAAGGAATTTGAAACAAAGGAGTTAGGAAACTTAAGATATTTTTTGTGAATGGAAGTTGCAAGGAGTAAAGCTGGAATTTCTGTTTCTTAGAGAAAATATGTGATGGATTTGTTAAAAGAAACTGGGATGATGGAGTGCAAACCAGCTGAGACTCCTATGGATCCTAACCTAAAAAATAAAGCTCAAGTTGATGATCCTGCAACAGATAAAGGGCGCTTCCAAAGACTGATTGGGAGACTTATTTATCTATCACACACCTGGCCAGATATTGCATTTGTAGTGAGCTATGTAAGTCAATTCATGCATTCTCCTTCTGTAAGTCGCATGGATGTAGCATACCGACTTCTTAGGTATTTAAAAGGCACACTTGAAAAGGGACTACTTTTTAAAAAAAACTTTGGAAAGGCATGTGGATGTATTTGTTGATGCAGATTGGGCTGGATCAAGAATAGACAGACGCTCTACTTCTGGCTGTTTTTCCTAAGTTTGGGGGAACTTGGTTACATGGAGGCGTAAAAACAAAATGTTGTGGCAAGAAGCAGTGCTAAGGCAGAATTGCGATCAACAGCTCTTGGGGTTTGTGAAGCATTATGGCTGAAACTTCTATTGGAAGAGTTAGGAATAAAGATACAATGTCCGCTGCGAATTTACTGTGACAACAGAGCTGCCATAGCAATTTCACATAACCTTGTGCATCATGACCGAACCAAACACGTGGAGGTAGATTGCCATTTTATCAAAGAGAAGATAGACGAAGGAGTCATAACAATTTCCTATACACCTACTTCACAACAGACTGGACATTCTAACCAAAGCCTTGTTCAAACCACTATATGATAAGATGGTAGACAAGCTGGGATTGTATAATCTATACTATCCAGCTTGAGGGGGGGTATTGTAATATTGATGTATTATCCATACGGTTAGAGTATTTAGTTATTATTCTGATAAGTATTATTTTAAACAGGAAAGTTTGTTAGTTGTTTTTATTTATTAGGATAAGATTATCCTATGCTTATCTTTTTCTGTTTTGCCTTATAAATAAGGCTTGAGTCTTATTATTCTAATATATCGAAGTAATTCATTATTATTCAAATTCTCTTATCTTTCTCCTAGATTATATGCTTTTAATATTTTTACTTAGTGTAACTACTTAAAAGAATTATATCAAGGAATTGTGTACCTCCAATTTTTGCTTGAATCACATTATCAGTTATTGTTTGTGTGGCTTTGAAGTGATGTAGCAGTATATGTTGTAAAAAATACAGTTATGGATAACTCTACCGTCAATCTTGTTTACTTCTACCAGATTATGTGCTGCTTCTGAATCCTTTGCATCAATTCTCTTGCTCTTACATGCTTTTATTCCCCTCCCCCCCCCCCCCCCCCCCCCCCCCCCCCCGACAAAAATGTTATGTAGGTTAGAATCCTTCTGAATTTCTTAATTAACCATGCAGATCTGGTGTGAGGCACACAAATGTTTTACTCAGAGGAGCTGTTTTTCGGACGTTTAGTATCAACTTTTTCACGTATGGTTTCCCGGTATAAATTCCTGAAGACATAATATAATCTGCTTTGTTTTGTCTCTGATGAATATGATTCTATAGAGTCATGATTGTTTTTCCCATTTGGTACACAAGGAGGAATATAGAGTCATGATTTTAGCTGTTGAAGTGATTCTTAAAAAATTTAATCGTAATGAGGATGAAACTATAGGTAAGTCTAATCATTATGATCCCTCCTTTGACAAATTGATGAGTTGGTCTCTAATTCTTCCAGAAAGCATTTTATTGTGATTTGCTGGCAGTTTTAAGTTCTAAACCAATCAGTTCTCAAGAAATATGTTGTATATGACTCAAAGCATATGTATGTCTCAGAAACAGGGTTTAAGGATGAAGTCCTTTTGTCAAAACCCAGCTGACCTAATATGGTAAAGTACTGAGTAAGGCCCCCAAAATACTTTGACGAGAATACAACTTCTATGAAAGCCTGGTAGACTCAAAACATGATAAACAATTACCTTACATTGAACTTAATCAATATCTTCATTACTAAAACTAGAGTTGTTAGACTGCTTAGTCAAATGAGCTATGATGCCTTGTCTAGGAAATGCTTGAAAGCTTTTCTGGTACCAAATTGTGCATTTGAGATTGCTTCTTGCCTTCCCAAAATCATTTTGACCCACTAGTTGTGACGCATCTTGCTGATTTAGTTCTCTTAGAAGCATATTCTGATTTTGGCAAGAGCAGCATATGGACTTGCCTCTGATTTGGCAAAATATGGTATTACTTTATTTGTAGAGCAAGTTAGTCTCTTCTCTTGTGTCAGATGGCTTAATTACGTGGTCCTTTTTTTTATTATGAAAAATTACAAATCTCTCCCTTGGGACGAAAAATACCCTTAAGTTTGTAAAGTAACTACTTTTCAAAAATTAGTATAATTTATAATCATTATTGACCAAAAGAAAAGTAAGATTTACAATCATTGAAGAGAAAATAAGTAATTATAAGAACCAAAGAACATATTCTCAAAATATTTTTTTAAAAGAAATTTAGCCAATTAAAAGATAATAATTAATAATGTTTAATTTCAGCAATAATATGTGTATTGAATATATATCTAATCAACATATATGTTGTTATACATTAATCAGCATTTCCTTTCTTAAGCTAATAGTTTTCTACATTTATATAAAATGGTATGGATATCGAAGTCAGGTGAACACTAATTAGCATGGAAATGGTCAATTTCATTGGGAAAAGGTTTGTCTCTATCTTATGTGAGCTTAAGCAATAATTTCAAGACTAATAGATGAAAGAGGTACCTGCCTGACGCTAAATAGTACAGACTTTGCATCTCTTATATTTATTTTTGGTAGTTATGCATTTAATTGCTTTTAGTTTTGGTAGGACTTGTAGAGATTTTCTGTTTGATTTTTGCTAATTGTATTTAGTCCAAAGCTGACAGCAAATAACCTGCCACTAGCACTATTATTAAAGGAAATATCTCTGTCTTTCTTTTCCTTCTATTCTATGAAGTTTTTAGTTGAGATACATAGTCTTGTTTGATGATCCTTTGATGCATTTGCAGCCATTGATCTCAAGTGTTGTATTCATTTATTGAAATTTTTTGACAGGTCTCCTTGTTTGCTCTTTCCTTTTGGAGTTTTCATTTTGCAAGCTTATGTGCATTTGGGCTACTTGCTTATGTTGGCTACATCGTCTATGCCTTCCCTTCCTTGTTTCGTATGCACCGATTGAATGGGCTGCTTCTTGTCTTCATTCTCTTTTGGGCTGTTAGCACCTATATATTTAATGTTGCATTTTCGTTCCTGAATTGGAAACTTGGACGGGTAATTATCTCCTTCACATATACATTTTAATTATATAAAACATATATATTTAAATAATTGTTCTATCATACATGTCTTCAGGACATGAAAATTTGGGAGATGGTGGGTTTGTGGCACTATACAATACCTGGGCTTTTTTTGCTTGCACAATTCTGTCTGGGAATTTTGGTTGCTCTGGGTAATCTTGTGAACAACTCTGTTTTCCTCTGCTTGTCCGATGAGGATGGGAATTCTTCAAATGACTTTTCCTCTGTGAATGGTAATGAGTTACAATCTTTTCTGTCTAGCCATTTTCCCTTTTTATTTATGTATGCTTTGAGTATGAATAGAGAGACACAAACATGTGCATACATTCTTTTCTTGCTAGAATTAACTCTTCTGACACTCATGGGATGGTTAAGGAAAGACAAGTAAACTCTTGCTGAATTTTACCTCTACACATCTTGCATTAAAAAATCAGTGAGGACTGGGGGATGAACACCAAAGGGAAGTTGAGTAAATCCTGATCATGAAGAAGAGAAAAGGAAGAAACTTTTCCTTCCTATCAGTGATTATGTCTGAACTAATATATAGTGTGAGTACTAGTTGTATATATGCTGTATGCTGACAATGGTGTGATTGTAATAAGGCAGTAATCAGAGGTGTAATTTGTTAGTAATTATTGTAGTCAAATGGCTTGTCTTGTTCCATTAACCTATGAATACAAGGTCTTATGTAGATCAGCACTCATTGACTACATCCCACAAAAGTGTTTTCTCTTAATCTTTCACTCTTCGTAGGGTTCATATGGTATGACAGCTTCTTTTTTTTTTTTTTTTGGGGGGGGGGGGAAGGGAACCCCCTAAATCTCCCATTGTAGTCAAGCTTTTGTCAGTGGCTGTGCTCTTATTAATTTTAACATTCTTATATGTATCAATCATCAAATCAGATTTACATATGACGAAATTTCTATCTTCCACCCTTGCTTGTTTCTGTACTTCTGCTGTTATGGTTGGTGAATTTTTATGCATCTAATTTTTAATTTTGGTCAGCTAATAGTGCATCTATGTCTGTAATATGATCTCTTGATTTCTTATCCACAGTGGATGGAGAGACCACGGTATTGATTGTTGCCACAATAGCATGGGGTCTGCGCAAAAGCTCTCGGGCTATCTTGTTGACATTGATCTTTCTCATTGCCATTAAACCTGGTTTCATTCATGCTGTATACAGTATGTTTTATCAAACTTTTACATTATTACTATCCTATGATCTGTTTTACTAATTCATGGAACAAAATCATTTATCTTCTGTTCTGTGCCATAAGATGAATGGCAATATACTGTATGATGAGACCTTATATTAATTTACTGATTAGTCTTTTTTCTGTCTGCTGTTCAGTGATATTCTTCCTGATATTTCTCTTGAGCCACAACATCAGCAGAAAGATGCGACAGGCTCTGATTCTTCTATGTGAGGTTCATTTTGCACTGTTGTACATTCTTCAAATTAATTTGATCTCTTCTGCTTTGGAGAAAAAAGGCTCTTTAAGTATGGAAATCCTAATGCAGTTAGGTATGCGGTGGATTGAGTTGGTTTATACTTCTTGAGATAATAGCAATTCCATGTATATTTGCCTTTGCACTAATGAAGTAATAAGGAAAAGGGAAGTCTCATGATATGTTTTGTGAACTGATGCAGGTCTCCTTGAAGAAGATAGTTCTTGGGATTTTTTGGAAGTAGCTTTGCTTGCTTGCTTCTGTGCAATTCATAACCATGGTTTTGAGATGTTATTTTCATTTTCAGCAATTGTGCAGCATGCCCCAAGCCCCCCAATTGGATTTAGCATCTTGAGAGCTGGTCTTAGTAAATCTATTCTGTTGTCTGTATATGCCTCCTCCTCTGTGAGATACAGTGATGACAGTTTCTCGTATGGTATGTTTTAATTTTGACTTTTTGTGCTTTGGGCTTTCATTTTAGTTCAACATATTGAATAATAAATAAAATCTTTGAAGTACTGATTCTCTTGATTGTTGTATTTGGTAATGAATCCTGGAAAGTTATTAAGCATGTGAACAGCAGGGTCGATTATAAAATGGAAAATTGAAAAAAGTCAGATGATGTTATTCCTTCTTTTATGCCAAATTCCTGCTGGTTGAGTTTGGTTAATATCTAGGATCAGCGTGTGGCTTTATGACCTCTGCTTGGATGATGGAAAAGTTGTAATCATGTAATTATTACTGAGCCTCGGATGCTAACATACGTACTTGTACTATATGTAGTAAACCATGAATAGAACTAAGAATCTTTGTATTGCTACCTTTTTGCCAGTGCTTCCATTCTTGATTGTGATCTGTTTCATTCTCAAATTATTTTTACAGAGAGAAGAATTGCATCATATCTCAGTACAGTTGGAGAGAAATTCCTATCTATTTATCGATCATGTGGAACCTACATTGCTTTCCTTACTATTCTTCTCACAGTATACCTGGTGAGACCAAATTGCATATCATTTGGTTACATGTTCCTTCTCCTTGTATGGATTATCGGAAGGCAACTAGTTGAGAGAACCAAAAGACGGCTTTGGTTTCCATTAAAAGTGTATGCAATTTTGGTGTTTATCTTTGTATATAGCTTGAGCAGTTTCTCAAGCCTTGGGATGTGGCTGTCCAAATTAATAGATCTCTACATTTTCTTGGGATATGACTCAAAGGCATCGCCTTTGAAAAATATTTGGGAGTCTCTGGCCGTCTTAATTGTCATGCAACTTTATAGCTATGAGAGGAGGCAGAGTAAGTGTAACAGGCAGGATCACTATGATCAGCTGGAGGAATCAGGGATAGTTGGGTTTATCAGAAGATTTCTTATATGGCACAGTCAAAAGGTCTTGTTTATTGCATTGTTTTATGCATCTTTTTCTCCCATTAGCGCATTTGGATTCTTATATCTGCTTGGCCTTGTCATCTGCTCTGCTTTACCAAAAACTTCTAGGATCCCATCCAAATCATTCTTAGCATACACGGGGTTTCTGGTTGCAGCTGAATATCTTTTCCAGATGTGGGGTAAGCAGGCTGAAATGTTTCCGGGCCAGAAGAACTGTGATATATCTCTATTTTTGGGTTTCCATGTATTCCAGCCGGGCTTTCGGGGTTTAGAATCAGGATTGAGGGGAAAAGTGCTGGTAATTGCAGCTTGTACTCTTCAGTACAATGTCTTCCGTTGGTTGGAGAGGATGCCAAATACAGTTCTAGACAAAGGGAAGTGGGAAGAACCTTGTA
Source organism: Biancaea sappan (assembly GCA_037074585.1). Taxonomy (NCBI): domain Eukaryota; kingdom Viridiplantae; phylum Streptophyta; class Magnoliopsida; order Fabales; family Fabaceae; genus Biancaea; species Biancaea sappan. The sequence continues at coordinate 44,664,452 of CM073496.1, read as the reverse complement.
CATTATTTGTTTCCACGGAAGATGCATTCAGTAACGTTACTGCATGCAACGAGGGAAATAAACCATTATCCAATTTGGACAATTCATCGCAAAGTTTGCCCTCTGGTTTTTCTCAAATCCATGAGACTGCATCCTCTAAACCAGGAGGTTCTGACAGTATTAGTGAAAAATATTCATTTGGGTTTATCTGGGGTAGCACAAAGGAGAGTCACAAGTGGAACAAGAAGCGAATTGTTGCTTTGAAAAAGGAGCGATTTGAAACACAGAAGACACTCGTAAAAATATATGTGAAATTTTGGATGGAGAACATATTTAATTTGTTTGGTCTTGAGATAAACATGCTAGCATTACTACTAGCAAGCTTTGCTTTGTTGAATGCAATATCAATTTTGTATATTGCACTACTTGCTGCTTGTGTTCTTCTGGATCGGCAAATTATACGCAGAGTCTGGCCCATATTTGTTTTCTTATTTGCTTCCATTCTTATCAGCGAATATTTTGCCGTCTGGATGGATACATTATCTTTCAATTCAAGTGTCACAAGTGAGATTCATTGCCATGACTGTTGGAGAAGTTCAACTCAGCATTTCCATTATTGCAGAAAGTGTTGGCTTGGTAGGATTCTCTCATCCATATTTAAAATGCAATTTATGGAAAATTCCATGCCTCTACTTGTGATTCTAGTAAATCCAGTTTTTGAGGGCTTTAGAAAGTTTTCTTTTATAATCATTAGGCTTCATAAATTCTTTATCTTTAGTGCATCTGAAAGAGCTTATTTTGAGTTTATCTAATTTATTTTATGGCATAAGTGCTTAGGCACATATTTGGAAGAGTTTATAGAAATAATTTATGGTATGCTCATAAGCTGTTTTTAGTTTATTTTCATTAGCTCTCTAGGATAGCTTATGAAATAAGCTGAAAACAGCTTATATAAAGTTTGTCCTCATAAACTCTTCAATTGTAAAAATAAGTTATATATAAGCGCTTATTTTATAAGTACTTAAATAAGTTATTTACCCAACCAAGACCCTTGTTCAAACACTATGATTATCTGTTCATTTTCTTTCTATCTAGTGTACTTATTCTCTGGCAAAAAGAATATGTAAAGAAACTGGTGACGTGGATTATTTAGGGACTTCCTTTGAACACGTTGCAAATATGCAGATTTATGTTTTGTTTTATTATGTACTTTGAAGTCTTCATATTGAATGGTACGTTCTTCTCATTGCCTCATCTGTAGGACTTCTTGTTGATGACCCTCGGATGTTTATCAGCTATTTTGTGGTCTTCATGCTGGCTTGTTTTAAACTCCGATCTGATCGCCTACCTAGTTTGTTGGGATCATCAACGTATCGTCAGATTATGTCTCTACGTAGGAACATATTTGTCTGGAAAGATCTCTCTTTTGAAACTAAAAGCATGTGGACGTTTCTTGACTATTTGGGGCTTTACTGCTATTGCCATCTCTTGGATCTTGTGCTGATATTGATATTGATTACTGGGACACTTGAGTATGACATTCTGCATCTTGGTTATCTTGCCTTCGCTCTGGTATTCTTTCGCATGAGACTTGAAATACTGAAGAAGAAGAACAAAATATTCAAGTTTTTGCGCATATATAACTTTGTTCTCATTGTTCTTTCTCTTGCTTATCAATCGCCTTTTGTTGGGGGATTTACTGCTGGGAAATTTGCAACTGAGGATTACATTTTTGAGATCATTGGATTCTATAAATATGATTATGGTTTTCGGATTACAGCAAGATCTGCACTTGTTGAGATTATCATTTTTGTTCTTGTATCACTTCAATCCTATATGTTTTCTTCTCAAGAGTTTGATTATGTGTCTCACTACCTGGAAGCAGAGCAAATTGGTGCTATTGTGCGTGAGCAAGAGAAAAAGGCTGCCTGGAAAACTGAACAATTACAACAAATTCGTGAATCTGAGGAGAAAAAACGACAGCGTAACTTGCAGGTGGAGAAGATGAAATCTGAAATGCTCAACCTGAAATTACAGCTCCACAGCATGAACTCATTCGCTAATTGTGGTGATGGATTTTCTCACAATGAAGGTTTAAGGAGGAGGAGAAGCACCTCCCTTACACCAAATAATGGCATCGGAACCCCCGATAAAGGGGAGCAGATTCTAGGGAAGCTGGACCACTCTATAAGAGAGGATTTAGTTTTTCCAATTGAGCTGCCCAAATCATCTGCTGACATGGATGTGGAGGCTCCATCAACAGGGGAGTACATGAAGCATTCAGTGGATTCTTCTCATTGTGAGATTACTGAAATAAATGTTGATACTCATTGTAATTCAGAAAAGAAGGCAAAAGTTAAAGGGCTAGATAAAGAAAACCCATTAAAATCTGCTGTGCAATTTTTAGGCGATGGTGTTTCCCAGGTACAGTCCATTGGAAATCAGGCAGTCAATAATCTAGTGAGCTTTTTGAACATTCATGAAGATTCTGATATGAATGAGCAGACAACTGTAGAGGATGGGATATATGATGAGATGGAGAGTCAAAAGACCCGGCTTAGGTATTTGGATCGTTCCTCATCTACTCAGTCTGATATGAGTTCTGATGCTGCGAGTCTGCAGTTAGGAAGGATCTTCCGTCATATATGGTCCCAGATGCGTTCCAATAATGATGTTGTATGTTACTGTTGCTTTGTTCTTGTGTTCTTGTGGAACTTCAGTTTGCTTTCAATGGTGTATCTTGCAGCTCTTTTCTTGTATGCTTTATGTGTAAATACAGGCCCAAGTTACATGTTCTGGATTATCATGCTCATTTATACAGAAGTTTATATTTTACTTCAGTATCTGTACCAAATCATAATCCAGCACTGCAAGTTCAGTGTTGATTCACGATTATTACGTGAATTAGGTTTTCCAACAGATAAAATTATGTCATCCTTTGTTGTCAGTTCATTGCCTATCTTTCTTGTCTATTTATTCACCCTCATTCAGAGCTCTATAACAGTAAAAGATGGCGAATGGATGTCTTCTACAGACTTCAAGTTTTTTATTAGAAATGATCTCTATACCAAAGATGTCCTGTCTAGTTATAAATGGCATGAGAGAACCTGGGATCTGCTAAATCAGTTAACCAATATGGTGAAACAGATAATCAGAAGCTTCTTCAGGTTCTGGAAATCTCTTACACAAGGAGCAGAATCTCCTCCATATTTTGTCCAGGTGTCTATGGATGTCAATTTCTGGCCAGAAGATGGGATTCAGCCAGAGAGAATTGAGTCTGGAATTAATCACTTGCTCCGACATATCCATAATGATAGGTGCAAGGAAAAGAACCCCAATCTTTGTCCTTTTGCTAGTAGGGTTCATGTTCAAAGCATTGAAAGAAGTCAAGAAAATCCCAATGTTGCACTGGTTGTTTTTGAGGTAGTGTATGCCTCTCCTTTAATTGAGTGTTCTTCAGCAGAATGGTACAAGTCTTTAACACCAGCAGCTGATGTAGCCAAAGAAATTCTCAAAGTACAGCATGCAGGTCTTGTGGAAGAAGTGGGATTTCCTTACCGTATACTGTCTGTAATTGATGGGGGCAAGAGGGAAATTGATCTATATGCCTACGTATTTTGTGCAGACTTGATTGTATTCTTTCTTGTGGCCATGTTATACCAGTCAGTCATAAAAAATAAAAGCGAATTCCTCGATGTATATCAGCTCGAAGATCAGTTTCCAGAAGAGTTTGTCTTCACTTTAATGGTATGCTGATACTTTTACTTTTTCAACTGCCCGGATAGTTATGTGCAGCATTAGTATTTATATACTTTGATTAATCTAGCTCATGTTCGAACAAATTTGACCTGTTTCTTGAGTGAGAGGAGCAGATCAAGTGTGACAATATAGATGTAGGCCTCAACATCTCTCACTTGAGGAAATTGTCTGGAATTTCTTCCAATAGTTCAGTTTTTTATGTATTCTTTTTACAAATAGATTTGTGCATTAAGATTATTTTCCCCTTCTTTTGTAGTTATGTGGTGGTTGAAATTTATAGAAAAAATGGCTAAGCACTTTATTGGTATATTTATGATTTTTTTTTGGGTCTGTTTTCTTGATAAAAGAAGTTAAAATGACCATATAATTCTGCATTTCTTGGTCTGACATGATTTTCCATGTTATCTAGACTTCTAATAATAGTGAATTCTCCAATTCAGGTTATCTTCTTCTTGATTGTGCTTGATCGTATAATATACCTCTGTTCATTTGCCACGGGGAGAGTGATTTTCTATATTTTCAACCTCATCCTCTTCACATATTCATTAACACAGTATGCCTGGCAACTGGAGTCTTCTCAGCAAGGTGCATCGTGGCTGGCTCTCCGAAGCATATATTTTGCAAAAGCAGTTTCTCTTGCACTGCAGGCTGTACAAATTCGATATGGCATGCCTCACAAGAGCACATTGTATCGGCAGTTTTTGACCAGTGAAGTTTCACGAATCAATTACTTAGGATATAGGCTTTATCGTGCCCTGCCATTCCTTTATGAGTTACGATGTGTACTTGACTGGTCATGCACAACAACATCTCTGACAATGTATGACTGGCTAAAGGTAGGTTCTGTTAACAAGTATTTAATTCATTGTGCTTTTTTTAACTTAATAAAATTTCCTTCTTTACATTGAAAACTTTGATAAATTATTTATTATAAGCATTACTCTTTTATTGCATGATTGCTCTCAAGTCTCAAGTAATCGAATATAACATTTACTAAAATTTTTGTTTGAATTATATTGCTGTTAAAACATAGTCATGATAGCCAAAACATCAGATATCAGTGTGAGAAATGAAGTTTAAAAAAAATCACTTAATTGCTTGCAATACTTAATTGCCTGACACTGATAGTGGACAATATGAAATTTGCTTTATTATGCATTGAAGTTTGAAAAAGATAAAACACTATGACTGGAACTTCTTTCTCTCTTGAATTACTTGGGTGAAAAACACATATAAATAGGAGAAGAAAGGGGACAAAATCCCTCACGATCATGCTAATAAATCTCCTACAATCAAGCTAGACAGAAAACCTAATGAATCTGTAATAATCAACTATTCTAAAAAAGGAAAGAAAATAACAACTAGAAAAGATAAAAAAAATACAAGGAAATAAATGTAAAACTGGAATAAATTCCCATAAAATAGTCAACAGATAGGAGAGAATAAATGAGAGAAACTATGGATTTTCAAACAATCCCCCTCAAGTTGGGAGGTAGATAATGAGCATTCCCAACTTGCCTTAAGTTCTTCAAATCTTGTTCTAGTTAAGAGCTTTAATAAAGATGTTAGCCACTTGATACTTAATAGGAGTATAGATAAAATCAAAAACTCTTGAGTCCACCTTCTCTTTGATGAAATGTTTGTCTATTTCAACATGTTTAGTTCTGTCATGTTGAAGAGGGTTCTTTACAATGCTCAAGGCTGTTTGATTGTCACAGAACATGGTCATAGGTGCTTCATAGTTGATTTTCAATTCTTCCAACAATCTTTTCAGCCACAACCCTTTACACATGTTTTGGGCTAGGGCTCTATGTTTGGCTTCAGCACTGCTTCTTGACACAACAACAACAATAACAACAACAGCCTTATCCCACGCAATCCTTCGAGACATCGCGATCGCCCGATCCCCGGTGCTCCACGAGCAAGCCGGGGCAATGCGAGCACGAGCGTCGTTAAAAATTAACAAAACGTCGACAGCAGGGTTCGAACCTGCGCGGGCGAAGCCCAACAGATTTCAAGTCTGTCTCCTTAAACCATTCAACAGATTTTTTTATTTTTAACTTCTCCATGTCTTCAAATTACCCCAAACATAGGTGTTGTAGCCTAAGTAGACCTTCTATCAATTATAGACCTTGCCCAACCATCATCACAATTTTTTTTTCTCAAAGATGCCTTTACTTTAGCTCATCTTGAGGTATCTCAAGATTTTATAGACAGCCTCCTTGTGAATATCTGTAGGTTTATGCATGTACTGACTAATAACACACAGGAAAACGAATGTCAAGTCTCGAATGAGTTAATAGTTTACCCACAAGTTTTTGGTACCTTTCAGTATTGACAGGAGGACTTTCTAGAGAGAACTTGAGTTTGTAGTCTAACTCTATGGGTGTATCAGCTGGTTTGCACCCAACATCCCCGTCTCAGTGAGTAAATCAAGTGTATACTTCCTTTGGGATACCACTACTGGCTACTTCCATTCCCAAGAAGTATCTTAGGGACCCAAGGTCTTTAATCTCAAACTCTTTAGCAAGAGCTTGCTTTGGGTGCTGAATTCTTCTGCAAAATCCCCAGTAATAATGAGATCATCAACATATACAATTAGCACAACTATTTTTCCATCATTAGAGAACTTGGTGAAAATTGTATGATCAACTTGTCCTTATGAGTACCCTTGCTCTTTTACAGCTATAGTAAATCTTTCAAGCATGCCCTTGGGATTGTTTAAGGCCATATAAGGATTTTCTCAATTTGCACGCTTTGCCTTGAAATTGTTCTTCAAATCAGGGGGGAATAGCCATATACTGTTCTTCTTCTAAATCCCTATTTAAGAAGGCATTTTTAATGTTGATGTAGGGGCCAACTCTTGTTGGCAGGAATGGACGGAAGAACTTTTATGGAATTAAACTTGGCTACTGGTGTGAAGGTTTCTTGACAGTCAATCCCATGAGTTTGGGTGAATCTCCTTACAACCAGCCTTACTTTGTATTTGTTTATACTGCCATTTGGATTGTATTTAACAGTAAACAGCCATTTACAATTGACTGCCCTTTGTCCCTTATTCATCCACCAATTCCCGAGTATTATTCCTTTTTAATGCCTTGATTTCTTCATTTACAGCATCCCTCTATTTGTCCTGTTTAAGCTTCATAAATGTTTTGGGCAACTTTCTCAAGAGTCATGTTAACCAGAAATCTTTTATAACATGATGAGAAGTTTTCATAAGCAACATAATTTCCAATAGGATGATGAGTACAAGAGCAAATACCTTTCCTTAAGGCTATGGGTAAATCCATTTGCTCAACATCCCGCTGGTCATCCTTGGAACTTGGATTGGAGATGAGGTTCTGCTCTAGAGGATGATTGGGGCCCTAATTCTTGGACCTTTTTCTTCCTTGAGTAGACTTTTAGATCCTTCTGTTGGTTAGCATTTTCATGAGGCACTTTTGTAGATTCAGGCTCATTATTTTTGGTTTCAGTGGAGGGATGACAATGACTGTCATTTTGAGGTTCAACAGTGGTATTTTGGCTAGGACACGATCTACAGGGGTCAAAGGGAAGCCCACTAGTAATGTGTTTTTTATTTTGGTAGTAGCAGCCTTCTTTAGTTAAGTTTGTTTATGGCATATAATTGCATGCCATATGGAATAGCTCTTTTCTGAGACATGCTGTTTCATAGCAGTGCATAGCATTTTTCTGCTTATTTCTGAAATTAATGTGCATTGTTTTTGCCCTTTTTAGCTAGAGGACATAAATGCAAGTTTGTACCTTGTCAAATGTGATGCACTCTTGAATAGAGATACACACAAACAGGGAAAGAAGCAAACAAGAATGACCAAATGCTGCAATGGGATATGCCTCTTCTTTGTATTAATCTGTGTTATATGGGCTCCGATGCTGGTAAGTAAACTCAATAGCCTTTAATATCATTGAGATGTTTGAATGGAACTTGTTATTTGTGATGTTGCCAAAATGATTTTGCTTGGTGCTGCTTTTTACAATTGAAGCATTGAGTTAAAGAAATTGTCCAAATCCTTAAACAGTTTTACGTCACTGGTTGATTTCTAGAATTTCAGGTCTTGCCTTAAACGTTCTTTTTTTTTTTTTTTTTAGGGTGGTCTGTGGTGTCTTTGGTTAGAACACAATGGTAGAATGTTTGATCAGCAATTCCTTCTTTGGGAAGGGGTAATTTTTTTGTCATCTTTGTGGGTTTCTGCTGATGGTTTCTTTAAGGAGGTTTCCCTTGTGGATCTTCAAAGGGATTGGAAGCTCTTTTGAGCCTGAGTTGTTTTCTTTTCTCATGCTTCCCCCCCCCCCCCCCCCTCCCTTCTGGGTGGATCTCTTGTTCTCAGCTATTGCAACTTTTTAATATTATTCTCTCTTCTCATCAACAAACTCTTTTCTCATTTAAAAGGAAATTATTGAGCACTCTCAATCTGTTCATTTTTTCTCACGTGAAAAAGGAAAATTGACTTAGTTGCCTAAGAAGGAAGAAGAAATGAAGTCTTGGTCCCCTTCCAATATGTCTCTTGTGTTGGTGATGAAACTTGTGTTTTATAGTTTCTGATAAAGATGATGGTTGAATCAAAGTAAGTAGGTCTCTAGGATCGTTTTCCTCTAGCTTATTTATCATGGGTTGAGATGGTTATCTAGCTTCATTTTGTGTCTTTTTACCTAAGATTTTTTCATATATATTCTGCAAATTTGTAAGCTCTGTAATTTTCTTCATTTTTCTCTCTTTTTCTTCTTCAGTCTTGTCCTCCACATTGTACGCCACATGCTGCCTTCTTTTGATGGAAAATATTTTATTAGAACCAAGAAAAAAAAAAGTGTCCTGAGAGTTGAAGACGATTTGGGAGTCAAAGTTGAAATAAATTACAATTTTATGTAAGAAGACACAACAATATCCTTATTACAATTTTATGTAAGAAGACAACAATATCCTTAGTTGTCCCAAATGCGGACAAATGAAATTGACTGAAAATCATGCATTTTTTACAACAAATGAAATGAAAATGACAAGGGGGGATAAAAATATGTGCCTACTTATGTTCACATGCTTGGCCATCATGATTTTATAATGAGCAGAATATAATAAAACAATCCATGCAAGTTATACATAGATTATCTTAATTTTGCTGACAGATGTACAGCAGCGGTAACCCAACAAACATAGCAAACCCTATCAAAGATGCCAGTTTTCGGGTTGATATCAAGACAGTACATGGAAGGTTGAATTTGTATCAAACTACCCTCTGTGAAAAACTCCCGTGGGATAAAGTCAAGTCTGATGCTAATCTTGATCCTCATGGCTACCTAGATACATATAATAAGAATGATATCCAGTTGATATGCTGCCAAGCTGATGCTAGTACAGTGTGGCTTGTCCCATCTGTTGTTCGGACCAGACTGATTCAGTCATTTGACTGGTATGATGAGATGGAAATATTTTTTACCTGGTTACTTTCGAGGGACAGGCCAAAAGGGAAGGAAGTTGTGAAATATGAAAGGCCTGTTGATACGCAAAATCTTCCAAGAGAGACAGATGTTCAGAAGGTTCTTAATGGCTCTATGAACAGCTTTAGGATTTACAATGTTTATCCTAGAGTTTTCCGCGTCACTGGTTCTGGTGATGTTAGACCATTGGAAGTAGAGGTAATCGTTTCCTGAGCAGATCTTTCTATTATCACTATTTTCCTCTTTGTAATATCAACTTTTGAGTTTAGTATTCCAAAGCACTTATTTCTAATCGGCACTTTTTTCCCCTTCTCTTTATTAAGCTAACTTTTATGAGTTATCTACATCAGTTCTTGGTTGCATTTGGTTTTATAAATTGGTGCAAATATTGAAGCCTCTCTTATGAACGTCATATCATGTATCATTTGAAGTTTACTAATAATTTTATGGGACAAAATGGAAGATATAGGAGAGTTGATGTTGAGCCTGCATACCTATTAAAAATGTTTTAACCAAAGAATGCTTCTAAAAATACTATTGAACAGCTGATATATGTTTTTTCAGGATAATTCTGTCAGTGCTGATTTCATGATAAATCATGAGCAAGATGAATGGTGGTCCTTTCATGATATCAATTCATCAAAATCAAGCGGATGTGGAGGTTTGACAGGACCCATGGCGATTATAATATCTGAGGAAACACCACCACGTGAGTTGGACAATGGCATTTTTATCACTTACATGCCCATACTACATTATTTTGCCAAGTTATTGTATGGATGATGCTTCTGAAACTGAAAGTATTTCATAATTCTGCTTCAGAGGGTATTCTTGGTGACACACTAAGCAAATTTAGCATATGGGGGCTCTACATTACCTTTGTTCTCGCCGTTGGCCGTTTTATCAGACTTCAATGCTCTGACTTAAGAATGAGAATTCCTTATGAGAACCTACCTTCCTGTGACAGGTACTGTCGAGTTCTTTTCTCAATATGGCAGTACAATATGATAAAATGTTTGCGTTCTTCCCTTGAATTTGTCAAGTTCAATATGATATAAGAGGAAGAGGCTTTGCCCTACTAGGGCATTGTTGACACCCCTTGTGATAATACTTCTTGTTGCGTGGTTTTTAATATAGGTTGATAGCCATCTGCGAAGATATATATGCAGCAAGGGCCGAGGGTGAGCTTGGAGTTGAAGAGGTACTTTACTGGACATTGGTGAATATATATAGGTCCCCACACATGCTACTTGAGTACACCAAACCTGACTAAAACCCTCGGCATACTACTTTCTCATTTCTAACAACTAACAAGGCTTAAAGCTCTTATATATGGTTTGACTGCCCTGCGTACTGAATGACACCATTTATGCATTTTTGGAGCCCCAAACAATACAAAGCAACAGTGCCATGTCCAGAAATCCAAAGCAGCATTCTTTGTTTTCATGGCAAAAAGCAATATAATGATCCTTTTCTGGAGGGCACCACTTTCCATGTTGAAGGCTTATTTTCTTACCTGTTGGGACTTCAACATCATTTGGGTACTGATTAATTTGAAGGCAACGTCTTCATTCGCAGATTGGCGAGGAAGACATGTCATGACCGTAATTATGATTATGATTTCAAATGATTATTTATGGGTGTATCATGTATATATTGTACAATGCAGTTCCATAGAGTTGTAGTGAGGTATTTGTTGCTGGTTTTTTCCCTTTCCTTGCTTATCTCGAACTGAACCGTGGCCTAAGCCTTCTCAATACATGTGGAAAACGTGCTTATGGCTTTTCATATTTCTTTATTTTGGTTAACGAATGGTATTTTCCTTTCATTTATATTTCCAAAGCACATACGTGTTTCTCTTGCTAAAACAATTATATTTATATTAAAATATAACATCCGATAAATTTAGCACTTAAAAATATTATATTCTTTAGGAGGTGACTCTCTCTTATAATTGTATCCGATTCTATATGATACTAGCGGAAAAATACAAATCTATATAATAGACTAAAAAAATTTTATTAAGACATTAATATATAATTTTAAATTATAATTTTATAAATTATAATTTCACTCTTGAGCTTAAATGTAAAATTATAAATTATATTACTTAATTTTATATTATAATTTTATAAGATGTTTTTTACAATATAAAGTATGATGTTGTAATAACATATCTAATTAAATTAAATATTAAATAATATAAATAGGTGATATAATTATATTATATCAAGTTATAATACATTATAATATAAATTAAGATGTAAAATATAAATTTTGTTGAAATTGATATTTTTATCTATTTTATAACATAATAATTTTTTATTTTTTAAATATATTGAATTGAATTACAATTAAAATTTAATAACATTAAATTAATAAATTAATCACATCATATTAAACGCATGAAATAAATTTTAGTGAAATGGTGGAATAAATTTAATTGCTTCTTAATGATACAAAACTTTAAAACTTCTGTTAATAATGATGATTCATTATTGTGCGTCTTTTTTTTATTATGTAATTGTTACTATATAATTACTATATAATATATAATTTTAGAATGTAATTTTATAAGATATTTTTTATAATATAAAGTGTGATATTGTGATAATATATCTAACTAAATTAAATATTATATAATATAAATAGATGATATAATTATATTTTATCAAGTTATAGTACCTTATATTATAAGATCTAGTATAAAAATTTACTTGAATTGATACTTTTATCTACTTATTAATATAATAATTTTTTATTATTTTCAAATATACTGATTCGAATTGATTTATATTAATTATTTGGTTTACAATTGAAATTCAATAACAGTGAATTAATCATATTACAGTAAACTAATGAAAGGAATTTTGGTGGAGTGGTAGAATAAATTTAATTGCTTCTTTATGATACAAAATTTCAAAACTTTTATTAATAATGATGATTTATTGTTGTGCGTCTTTTCCTCTTATTTTTGCTATATAGCTATTATTATATATGTACTACATAGTACATAATTTTAGAATATGATTTTATAAGATATTTTTTATAATATAAAGTGTGATAGATAATATAAATGGATGATATAACTAGTGTACCGACCCGTATGGTGTATGGACATTTTTATCAAATATAAATATAACACATGTTTAAATTTAAATATTTGTTTATTTCACACTAGTTTTTAAAAACTTCTTTGTATAATATATTTGATATTGTTGTGGAATGATTACCATCTTTGTTAAGAGGCAAAATTTTCAAACTATTTCTACTTCTCACTCTCGATAACACATGTTTAAATTTAAATATTTGTTTATTTTAGCACAAGTTTTTAAAAACTTCTTTGTATACTATATTTGAAGTTATTGTAGTATGATTACCATCTTTGTTAAGAGGCAAAATTTTCAAACCATTTCTGCTTCTCACTCACGAAACTACCACATATAATTGTCCATGTGTAAAGATCGGGCTTGCACCAACTGTTGAAAGTGATTGACCTTAACTTTTGTTAATTGTCATTGCAAAGTACAATATTATTGTAAATTGGCGTCTTCAAAGTTGAAAAAGGCAATTTCAAATCTGATGGAGTAATTATCATTCTGGGAATCATCACTTTTTCTCTAATATTTTTTAGAGATAATTGTTGTTTCAATGACATGCTTACCAAGTCGAGACATGTTCAGTTTACTACAGTTACAAAGTCCCATTGATTTCTAAGTAACATCATTGGAGTACCAATCTTCAGCTTTAGTTCATGGTTTGGAACACCCGACAATCTAATTGTAATACCCAAGAAAAATAAAATATAAATATTTGTTTACAAACTACTGTTACTATTTTAGTATACGGTACTATTCACCAGTATAATACTATTTACGTATATGATACTGTTCATTTATACAATCGAAATGTCAAGTACTAGATGTTTGGTCATAAGAGAAAACTAGAAAGAAGTTCGTAGGAGAAACTGACGTTTTATGTGTGAAAATACCCTCAGGGACTAAAGTGAAAGGACTGAATTGAAAAGAAACTTAAAGGTTTAAGGTGAAAGGATATTTTTCCCTTTTAAGTTTCCAATAGTAATTTTCCTGAGGTGCACAGTAACTGTATTATTAGGAATGTCATTTTCATGAATAGTAAATTGAATATTTTATTAGCGCATAGTATCAAATAGTACCCTTGACTTTTGCTATAAATAGGCCCTTACATTTCACTTCTAAACTCACACCTTCAACTTCTCTTCTTCTCTCCTTAAGTTTCTCTTACTCCAAAGCTAGGCCTCTGAGATTTTGGGCCTTTCCTTTTCAGCTTAGGTAAGGATACTATGCCCTTTCTATGTCTTTCAAATTTTAGAAGTTAATTTCTTAAGTATGCTCTGTGGTTGCGGTTTTGGCCGATCTTCCACATCAGAAAAACTGTCCTTAACTGTTTATATGTTATTTTGATTCTCTGATTACCGAAATAGAATGTAAACTGTGAAGAATACATGTCTAGGAAAGTTCTGGCTAAGGAAAGACCTGGTTTTTAAGTGTATCCAGTGTGACCCTCCACTCTTTCCTGGGAACTTACCTGGTGTACTCTTTTACAGATTGTATTCTCTATTTCTGGTATGAATAGTACCCGTACGTATGAATAGTAACCGTATGAATAGTAACCGTACATATGAATAGTATCCATACATAAAAATAGTATTCATACATATGAATAGTGACCGTATGTACGAATATTATTCGTATGTATAAATAGTATCCGTACGTATGAATAGTGACCGTATATATGAATAGTGACCGTATATATGAATAGTCCGTATGTATGAACAGTATCTGTATGAAAACAATCCTAACTTGTTTTCTCTAATCTTTCATGAAAATCTCCGTAGCGGAATACTGAAATTCATCTGTGTACTCTTATCTGTAACGACTTAGAGAAGCGATATTCGTACGGAATCCAGGTGAGTGAAACGACCCCGTTTTAATAGAGTTTTAGCATTACTGGTGATAAAAAGTATGTCGTAGGACACTCCCAAGATTCATAGGGGGAAATTGGATTCAGAATGACGAATCTAAATGAGATAATTAATCCATAAGTATGGATAAAATGAAATAAGTATCTTATGACGATGTGAAGTTTGAATGTTTTCAAAAATGGATTAATTGTTATCTTGATATGTGGTTTATAAATCCATAATATAGTTATATACTATACCTGTTATATAGATGAATATTATATTGAGCTTCTGATTATGATATGAAATGCTATTGATTGTGATTGAGCGGGACAGTACCCCCTCTCACGGCAAGGCGGAAAACCCGGTTGACAGGGTGTCTTGACCAATGAGTGTGGAGACAACGATTCCCTCAGTAGGGATATAGCCCGGATTGGTGATAAATCCGTGAGGCGCCCTAGCTAAGAGGATGAGGTTGTGCGTCATGGCGGAAATAAACATAATTGGTGAGCCGGCCTGTGTGCGCTCTCCGGGATATATTGCCATTGACGAGTACTAGTAACGTTTGTTGAATTGGATGAATTTTTATCTTGTATGTAAGAGGATGATGTTGTGCGTCATGGCAGAAATATACATAATTGGTGAGCCGGCCTGTGTGCGCTCTCCGGGATATATTGCCATTGACGAGTACTAGTAACGTTTGTTGAATTGGATAAATTTTTATCTTCTGTCTATTGGTTGAGTATGAGCCTTTGGATATGCTTGCATGACTGGTAATGTATTTGAATTTTATTAATGCGAGGCCGATTCGCTCATTGAGTTTAAAAGCTCACATTGTTTGTACAACCTTTTTGTTCAGATCAGGTTGCCATCGAAGAATATCTGCTAGAGGAGTAGATCACTTTGGACCTTCCCGTTGTCGGGTAGACCTCTCTTCTGTTATAGATTATGTTGCTCTGTAATCGTCTAGGACATCTAGTTCAGGGGTTCGACATTTGGCTTGTATGTCAGTATAATAATGTATTTTAAATTGATAATCTATGATTACATGCAAATCATCTCTATGATTTTCAGATAAGAAAATTTGATATATTTATCGGAAGGCTTACAGTGATGAGAGATTCATCATTGTGCCGGTCATGTGCCCAGAAAACGGGTCGTGACAAAGTTGGTATCAGAGCAAAGGTTGTTAGGTCTCCTAGTGATTACAGAGCAAGGTAACCTTAGTAGGACCTCCTCTATCGTTGTGAACCCGGGCACAACTATAGAGAGACGGCTCTACTGAAGTTCCTGTAGGATGTTTTCATTTCCTTTCCCTCCGAGACTTATCTCTTCTTAGAAATTATGTTGTCAGGTTTAATTTTAGATAGATGTGGCTACACTTTTGAACTTAGTAAAGGAAAGGTTATTACTTGTTTTGATTCCGTTGTTGTCGGATCAAATTTTTATATGGTGAATTTTATAAGCTGAATTCATGATTGAATTTGTGTAGCTATATTATTTTAGGGTACCAGCCAATAAAAGAAACCACTCGCATTAAAAACAAAAAAACTGAAGGATTACATTGCAAAAAAGAAGAAGTTTACTCATGCATGAGTAATCTAAAAGCGAGGTGGTCTTGGATTAGGAGGGTTGTATTGTATCATCACCCCTCGACCATTCCTTGGAGCGAGAGACAGAGCAATGTCGCGGAGGGTAGTGTAAATTCCATTCATACAATCAACACTTCTTTGTTGTTGATTGCAGAAGCACTGGGTAGACCAATAGAAGAACCTGTCTATTCTTGAAGTCATTTCTGCATGATTGCGTTTAGTTAACTTCTCCAGGTCTCCTATCATCTTTTTCAGATTTTTCACCTCCTACTCTAGACAGGCGATTTTGTCCTCCGAGGTATGGCCCGTGCTAGTCTCCTCAGCTTCCTCGATCTTCTTCATTTTCTTCTCCTTCTGCTTCTCTGGAGACCCCTCAAAAGGTCTTTTGCCCTTGTCTTTGCCCAGACTTAAGTTTAAGTCGAGCTCTTCTTCCTTAGCCTCTACTGTGAGATCAATGTACTTCCTTGAGGCCATGATTTGGAAAAAATTTAGAAATTTTTGTAAGAGTATGAGGCGAGAGGAATACTGGGGGATTGTAGGCTCGGAGATTATTACTCTTTGTGCTGTGGTAACTGAGAACGCTGGGATGATTTTTATAGAGAAAAATTAGGACTTAGAGACAAAGAAGATATCTTTTCACCGCACCCCTACACGATCAACCTATGGATTTCTGCAAGCTGGAAGCCAGAAGTCTAGGGTAGGCGTGCACACCAACAATGCGTCGCATTAATGCCAAAACCACGAAAGTCAGTATTCGGTGGATTTGCGGCCGATTTTACTCGGTTTTCCCATTTCTCCCGTTGGCATTTTCCGAAATTCAAAGAAGTTGATAATATAGCCATCAAAGATTGCCTTGGATGCTTTTATGATGAACTGAAATACATTTCTCCGTTTTATTGTGTTGTTCTTAAGAGCCTTCAGTTGAGTATAATATACATAATTGATTGAATCATGTTGTAATTACATTTATGTATGTTATTCATGCATAATGAGTGAAGGCTACGATCAAGGAGAATATGTGATGATCCTACATATACTCATAGAGATGTGAAATCAAAATGACTTAGATAGAATAAAATGTGTAGATGATGATATATCTTCATGGTTACATATACTTACATATAATGCTCTCGTGGGCAAATGAAAGGCAGTGATTTCCTTACATCATGATAATGCTTAAGGCATGTGACCGTAAGCAGTTAACTTTGTTTTAAAATATATATATTGATATACATATATTATGTGTAAGTCTAGAGTAAAGACACCGATTAGAATCTAAGATACGGCCAATATGAGGCGACCTAATCATAGAGGGACATCGTGATATAGGATTACAGAATAAAACAAGTTTAGAGGGAGAAAATCTCATACTGAAGAGCGTAGTTAGTCAGAACTTTGAGAAAGGTCAAGATTAGCCGAAATTTTTTTTTGAGGAAATTTTTGACTTATGTTAATTGCATTAAATTATATTTACTATTTACTTGCATGTCCGACATTAATTGCTGGCATTGCGACGTATGTGATCTGTAAACCTTATAGCGAGCGGCGTGTAGGTTGTGGTGGCTTTATCTCCAGGGGCTTCGGGTTGTCTATAAATCTTGTATGCCCTTTACCCTACTCATCGCACCAAGCAAACCTACTTCTTTCATTACATACCTATTTCTCAATTTTCATTCCTTTCTCATTCGAAGTTATTTCTGAGATCCTTAGAGCAATGACTGATAATAAGTCTTTCAACTTGAATTTTGAGACTGGCAATGTAGAGCTTGATTTAAATCTAAGTCTCGGAGACAACAAAGGGAAGAGACCTGTAGACAGGTCACCAGAAATTAAGAAAAGAAAGAGGGATGTAATAGAGTTGGAGGAGGACAGTACTGCAACATCCTCAGAAAATAAGCTTGCGTTCCTGGAGCGTAAGATCGAAAATCTGGAGCGTAAGATAGAGAGCCTGGAATACAAGACAGAGGACCAGAAACGACTAATAAATCGTCTCTTTGAAAACCAAGAGAAACTGATAAACCGTCGTTTCGGGGAACTGGCTAATCGAGTTGATAGACATTCAATGTTTGCAACTCAAAATTTTCGTGACCAACAAGCAAGGTGTATTGACTGTATGAACGGAGTAACTTCTGCTCTTCACCAAATTTCTCAGGCGCTTCCTTCAGAAACCCTTTCTAGGCTGCAACGATTAGCTTCCTCCTTAAGGTCTGAAGCACCTTCCTCTTCTAGACCTGGAGCACCTTTTACATTTCAAAAGCCTCCTCGTCCTTAATTTATTTTTCTTTTGTTTGTACCTAAAGCTACATTTGGTGTAAGCTTCACGTATTAAAAATTATCTATGTACTAGAAATAAAATTTAAGTTAGTATCTAGATCTTCTTTGTTGAAGTGATTCATTTTACTGAAAGAACTTGAGGAATGAGAAGATATTGGACTTGTTATATTTCATACTTGATTCTAAAGCATAGTATAGTAATATCTTTTTGACTGAGCAGAGTTACTAAAATGATATTTCATTGCACTTCTGAGCTATGGAGGAATGCTGAATAAGTATTTTATGAACCTATATATAGAGAACTATGGGTTTGCGCTAAGCATTGAAGGGATACGACTCTATATGAGTCATTGAGGTGAGAGGAATTTCTATATATATTTATTTTATAATTATGCGTGAGGAATATGTTATTTACTTAACACATTTTCTAGAATTGTTCTTCTTAGAGATTTATGTAATGATTTCATTTTATATAACGCCTTCAGCTGAGAGTATCGCCTTAAGGTAGAAGGATCGCCTTCGGGCAAGAGTATTGCTTATGGCCAAAATGATGCTTTCGGGTAGGGTGCTTGTATTCGTAAAAGTTATAAGCTATGTGTGTGGAAACATGTGTTCTGATATTCAATGTGAACTGGAAAGACCACGTGCCACTTTTGAGATGACACCTATTTGAGGTTTTACATATAGACAGAGTTCGTCTTTGATTAGGTGGTTTGAGTTTGGTAAAGGTTATGAGGATGAGACACTTTATGGTACAAAAGGTTGTGGAGAAGATCAAACTGATGAGGAAGAGATTGTTTGCTATTTAGAAAAGGCAAAAGTCCTATGAAAATTATTGATAATGCGGTCTAGAGTTCACAGTTGATGCTATAGTGTTCTTGTAAATCTTACCAGGGATGTGAAGAGGTTTGGAAAGAAAGAGATACAAAGAATGAGATATAGACGAAGTAATCACACTTATTTCAGTCTTGAAATGAGTTTTGAATTCGGGGGACCGAATTCTTTTAAGGGGGTGATAATGTAATACCCAAGAAAAATAAAATATAAATATTTGTTTACAAACTACTGTTACTATTTCAGTATACAGTACTATTCACTAGTATAATACTATTTACGTATATGATACTGTTCATTTATACAATCGAAATGTCAAGTACTAGATGTTGTTTGGTCATAAGAGAAAACTAAAAAGAAGTTCGTAGGAGAAACTGACGTTTTATGTGTGAAAATACCCTCAGGGACTAAAGTGAAAGGACTGAATTGAAAAGAAACTTAAAGGTTTAAGGTGAAAGGATATTTTTCCCTTTTAAGTTTCTAATAGTAATAACAGAAAAATTTTCCATGCGTGAGGTGCACAGTAACTGCATTATTAGAAATGTCATTTTCATGAATAGTAAATTGAATATTTTATTAGCGCATAGTATCAAATAGTACCATTGACTTTTGCTATAAATAGGCCCTTACATTTCACTTCTAAACTCACACCTTCAACTTCTCTTCTTCTCTCCTTAAGTTTCTCTTACTCCAAAGCTAGGCCTCTGAGATTTTGGGCCTTTCCTTTTCAGCTTAGGTAAGGATACTATGCCCTTTCTATGTCTTTCAAATTTTAGAAGTTAATTTCTTAAGTATGCTCTGTGGTTGCGGTTTTGGCCGATCTTCCACATCAGAAAAACTGTCCTTAACTGTTTATATGTTATTTTGATTCTCTGATTACCGAAATAGAATGTAAACTGTGAAGAATACATGTCTAGGAAAGTTCTGGCTAAGGAAAGACCTGGTTTTTAAGTGTGTCCAGTGTGACCCTCCACTCTTTCCTGGGAACTTACCTGGTGTACTCTTTTACAGATTGTATTCTCTATTTCTGGTATGAATAGTACCCGTACGTATGAATAGTAACCGTATGAATAGTAACCGTATATATGATTAGTATCCATACGTAAAAATAGTATTTATACATATGAATAGTGACCGTATGTACGAATATTATTCGTATGTATAAATAGTATCCGTACGTATGAATAGTGACCGTATATATGAATAGTCCGTATGTATGAACAGTATCTGTATGAAAACAATCCTAACTTGTTTTCTCTAATCTTTCATGAAAATCTCCGTAGCGGAATACTGAAATTCATCTGTGTACTCTTATCTATAACGACTTAGAGAAGCGATATTCGTACGGAATCCAGGTGAGTGAAACGACCCCGTTTTAATAGAGTTTTAGCATTACTGGTGATAAAAAGTATGTCGTAGGACACTCCCAAGATTCATAGGGGGAAATTGGATTCAGAATGACGAATCTAAATGAGATAATTAATCCATAAGTATGGATAAAATGAAATAAGTATCTTATGACGATGTGAAGTTTGAATGTTTTCAAAAATGGATTAATTGTTATCTTGATATGTGGTTTATAAATCCATAATATAGTTATATACTATACCTGTTATATGGATGAATATTATATTGAGCTTCTGATTATGATATGAAATGCTATTGATTGTGATTGAGCGGGACAGTACCCCCTCTCACGGCAAGGCGGAAAATCCGGTTGACAGGGTGTCTTGACCAATGAGTGTGGAGACAACGATTCCCTCAGTAGGGATATAGCCCGGATTGGTGATAAATCAGTGAGGCGCCCTAGCTAAGAGGATGAGGTTGTGCGTCATGGCGGAAATATACATAATTGGTGAGCCGGCCTGTGTGCGCTCTCCGGGATATATTGCCATTGACGAGTACTAGTAACGTTTGTTGAATTGGATAAATTTTTATCTTCTGTCTATTGGTTGAGTATGAGCCTTTGGATATGCTTGCATGACTGGTAATGTATTTGAATTTTATTAATGCGAGGCCGATTCGCTCATTGAGTTTAAAAGCTCACATTGTTTGTACAACCTTTTTGTTCAGATCAGGTTGCCATCGAAGAATATCTGCTAGAGGAGTAGATCACTTTGGACCTTCCCGTTGTCGGGTAGACCTCTCTTCTGTTATAGATTATGTTGCTCTGTAATCGTCTAGGACATCTAGTTCAGGGGTTCGACATTTGGCTTGTATATCAGTATAATAATGTATTTTAAATTGATAATCTATGATTACATGCAAATCATCTCTATGATTTTCAGATAAGAAAATTTGATATATTTATCGGAAGGCTTACAGTGATGAGAGATTCATCATTGTGCCGGTCATGTGCCCAGAAAACGGGTCGTGACACTAATGTTGTTTAGATATTCTTGTGTGTAGAGATTGTTTATTGTATCAATATTTATATTGACTCTATATATACTATCAAAACTTAAATATTCTTGTTCTTCTCCCGGAAGTAAAGATAACATATATTTATTTATAGTATCAACATCTCTCATCCTTGGAGCAATGATTGCTCTTTCTTTGAAGTAACTCAAATTGTTTAAATTATTCAGGAGACCAGTATATGTGCTTTTCACGATCGAAGATACAAAATCATCAACAACACTGATTAGTAAATCTTCAGGAATTTCAATAGTTAACTCACCAATATTTTTATAATCCATTATTCCTTCACCAACACTAATGATCCAGTCAGAAAATGAATTGACTTGTTCAGAATCAACTATTGATTCAGATGTTTGGAATTGTATGTTTTGAGTTAAATGCATTACTTTGCAATAATTCCAAATGTAAGAGGAATTAATTGTGAAAAACACAATCTCTTCTGTACTTACTCTTAATATGACTGGTAATATTTGTCTGAAATCTCCACAAAAAACAATAACTTTGCTACCAAAAGGTTGAGTACAACTCTGATTATTAGAAAATCTCATCAAATCCCTTAGAGTTTTATCAAGAGTTTCAAAACACATTTTATTCATCATGAGTGCCTCATCTGCATTCCATTAATTTTGTCTTGGTGATGAGCTCTACAAGGTCACCTCCTTGTTTAATATTATAGCTTGAGTCTTCAATAATTTGTAATGGAATATGGAATTGAGAATGAGCAGTTCTTCCACCTCGAAGTAAGAGAGATGCTATTCCACTTGAGGTAACATTTATGACAATCATCCCTTTTGATCTAAGTGCTACTGATAATATTTTTCGCAAGAATGTTTTTCCAGTACCTCCATATCCATATACAAAAAAGATGCCCCCACTATTTGCATTAACGACATTAGTGACTTTTGTATATACATGTAATTGATATCGGTTTAACATTTTAGTTGAATCAAGATGCTCCTTCTCTAAAAAAGATTGATCATACGACATCTCATCATATATAAGCCTATTTTCATATTCATGACTTATGGCTATGTTTGGAAATGGCATAAATTTAAATTCATTGAGAGATCTTCCATTATTCTGAAGTATGTTTTCAATTTTGACTAACGTGTAATTCTTCAATTGATCATCAGTGAGTTGCGAATCTGTTTCAAAATGAAAGATGATGAGAACTTAACGATAAGATGATTTGATAGAGAAATTTTGTCTATATTTATAATGTAATTTTCATGAAACTTAAAACAGGGTTACCTCTATGGCGCGATAATGTTCTTTGTTTGTACAATATATAAAAGTTGTCATGTGTTGTCCCAAACAAATTCAGGTATTGAAATTGTATTTGATAATAGTATAGTTACAAACAATCTTCTTAGGTACTATGTTGTTGCCCACTGACTTGCTTCAATGATTCCATCAACATATTCTTTGTCATCATCAAGCAATCCTAAAGCATAACAAGCATCCTTAAATGTATGATGAAGAACTCCATCAATTATTCTAATCTCTTCAAAAAAAAGTTTGATCTTTAATTACATTAAGCAAAGTCCTGAGATAATGCACTTCACTACTTCTAGGAGGAGTGTAGTACAACTTCCCAATTGAGAAACCAGTCTTTTTAGGAGACCATTCTTTAAGGTCATTGTAATACCCGTTAATTTCGGAATATAATTCGCTTGAGAGTATTTTAAAATTTTATAACGTTACTTTAGTTATTTATTTTGGTCATTTTTAATTTTCATATTTAATTATTCTCTTTGAATATTATTTATGAAAATTGAGTTAAATGACTGGACTGAATATTTGTACCATGTGGGATATATTCTTAGAATGATGAAATTCATGGAAAAGTGGTTTAAGAATGGTCAATTAGTTCATTAATTTTAATTTGACTGGATGGGTTTGGATGTTGGGTTATGGATACCCATAGGTTATTCAATAACCCATTAGAAACCCTTAATAAAATAAAAAACTTCCTACTTCCTTCATAATTCCCGTACCTGAAGCAAAGCAAAAGTAAACAGTGGCATTTGCTCTCATTTCTTCATCCTCTTCTCAAATCTTTTCCTTGATCTTCAGAGTTTTGATTATTTGTTCGGTTCAAAAGTCTTGTAAGGATCAAAGGTAAGCTTTAATCTAATTATTTTCCTTAAGTCTAAGTTTATATAGAAGATTAGAGGAGATTTTGTTCTTGAAGATTTTGATGATAATTCATGGATCTTAGTTGTTTTAGAGGTTATTTTTGAGTTAGGATTGAGTTATGGTCGGTTAAGAGATATGAGATTCTAGTTTTGAAACAAGGAATCAAATGATAAAATTTTTTGAGAAATTTTCTGCAAAACTCGAAGTTACTGTAGCAACCGGAAATTTAGGGAAAAATTTTCGAGTTTACTGTAGCAGTTACTGTAGTGTCGGCAGTCAACGTTACTGTAGCAAACCGTTACTGTAGCAAATTGTTACTGTAGCGAACCGTTACTGTAGCAATCAGAAAATATTGCATATTTTCGTGATTTTGTTTCATTTCTTATGTTTCCTTGTAATATCTTTTACTAGAAAATTTTCCTACACAAATTCTAGTGTGGAATAAGGTAAATTTGGACAAATATAAAGGTAAGTGAATAACCTTGCTAAGCTAGTTTGATATTACTAGTCAAAGTACAATATAAATCTCATTTGGATATTAAGCAATCAATTTTTCATATAACAGTATATGATGATTGGTAATTATTTTTTTATAGAAATTTAAAGGAATAAGAGTATGTATAAATTATTTTATTTCATGGCAATTGTACTATGTGATAAATTCTCACTATTTTATTAATGAGTAAAGATCTACGGGATCTAATACATAAGTTTGAAAGAGTTAAAGTCCCATACTACTCAGTGCATAACTATGAAAACCTATACACGAGTTTGAAAGGGTTAAAGTCCCATATTACTCCGTGTAAATAGATGAAATTATAAATACGAGTTTGAAAGGGTTAGAGTCCCATACTACTCGGTGTATATCTATGAAATCTTATTCACGAGTTTGAAAGGGTTAGAGTCTCATACTAATCGGTGTATATCTATGAAATCTTATCCACTAGTTTGAAAGGGTTAGAGTCACATACTACTCGATGTATAAGACAATTAATTATATAAGTAAATGTGGTATTTGTACTTTTGGTATTTTATATAGTACAGTTATTTACTTATTGAGTTTTAAATAAACTCACACTCCCTATGATTATCTTTTCAGATACAGAAAATAAGGAAGAAGAGTATTCGATTGAAGATTAGAAGCCCCTTGGAGTTATTCTCTATTTCTGTCTGGTGGGATACCAGTACTTATTAATGTGAATACTAGGAACGCTCTGTACTTTCTATAGGTCTCCTAGGCTTGCGATGAGATAAAAACATCAGATTATGTATGTCTATATTTATTTATCAGATGAATATAATTCTGTCGTGTGGAATGAATAATAGAGGTTGAATGTAAGACCTCACAAAATATATGTGAATAACACATGTTTGAGAATTTTATTATAAGTAGTTATGAATATTAAGATTGTTCAGGATTTCGGGATACCACTAAGGCTTTTTTTTAAAAATAGTATCTTTTCACATGTTAAATTTTTAGGATGTGACAGTCATTTTTGTAAATAAATTTTGTTGAAAACTTAGCATATGTTAGAGTTTTTGCCTCGGCATATTTTTTGTTTCCCTTGAACCAGGCAATAAACATAGTTATAGTGTGAAAATTTCTTTCAACAGCCAAATCAATTGGTTTATCATTCTTGAAAATTATAGTTTGCGTATTCGGAAGATGAAAACTCAATTTTTTTATGGGTGGATCTCTTAAATTTATATCAAACCCAAATATTCTCCAAACTACTTCACAAGGAGATAAATATATGCAATCATAAAACATTTTTATTTCATCTCTCTTTATTGTGTCTACCTTCTTTCAATCTCTGATAGAAAGTAGTTGTTACTCTATCATGTCCCTTATTAATGTATTTGAACAAATATTTTATGGACCTTGATTGATTACATTTTTCAACATTAATGTGAGCTCGATATCTCATTAGCAATGTTGGGTTATATGGTATAACATATCTGTGGAAAAAAAAATCATAATGAAATACTTTTACATCACCTAATATAATGTCATTTAATCAAGTAAATTATTGATAGCTTCTTATTATCCAAATGAATTTTTTTTTAATTCACATCCTAATTATGCAATTATCATGTAATCAAATCCTAAATTAGAGAATTTTAATTGTATAACATAATAATATGTCATTAGATTGTGCAATAAACTTGTAAAGGAATTAACATATTACATAATTAAATTTTGTATTAAGCATCAGTTTAATTTAAAAATTACTTAGTGTCTGACATTACGTAGTTAATAAACTCCCACATACTGTCATTAGGTAGTGTATTAAATTTGAAAAGATTTATTTATAAAATTAACAAATTACAGATTTAATTCTTCTATCGAGCATGTGATCAAAAGAAAAACTACACAATTAATACTTTAAATCTTTTATTAAATTAATTTTTATTCAAAAAAAAAATCAAAGACACAAATTAATTCTCAATTGATGTAAAATTTAATAATCTCACTAAATCTAATTATAATTAATATTATAACAACATTCTAGATTTAATTATATAATTAACATATCAACATTAATTCACGTATTAACATGTAATCAAAATAGAAGGTTTCAAAATTTAAATTTAAATTCTTTAATTCACATACTAATCATGCAATCAAATCCTAAATTAGAGAATTTTAATTATATGATATAATACTATGTTATTATGTGATGTAATAAATTTGAAAAGAATTAATTATGAAATTAACATATTATAGAATTAAATATTGTAATAAACATGGGCTCAAATTAAAAATTATCTAATGTCTAAAATTATATAAATATGAAACCTCCACATTAAATTTAATTATTATCTAATTTTGATTCTTTGACTTAATACTATGTCATTAGATATTGCATTAAATTTGAAAAAAAAATTTACTTATAGAATTAAAAAATTACACAATTAATTCTTTTATCAAACATGTGATCAAAATAGAAATTACACAATTAACAATTAATTTTGAAAAGAAATCAAAATTACAAATTATTAGTAGTTACCTATTATCCAAATGAACTCCATTTTTTTCAATAGTAACGTCGTTGTCCAATCTTCGATACCGAGGATAACTGTCTTCATCAATAACTATTAAGTCATTGAAGGCTTTTGGAAAATGTTTTGTACATCTACCATCTACCATACAAGGTGAGTTATAATTGATACTTCTACAACGCTCATGCATCATAAGATTGCTTACTGCATCATGTAGATTGAGAAATAGTAGCTTGTCCGAATTCAACTTCCTCTATATACTTATTATTATTATTATTATTATTATTATTATTATTATTATTATTATTATTATTATTATTATTATTATTATTATTGATAGAATTAAATGATTTATACTTTACCTGCAACTTCTATATACTTTTAATATTTTACCTCTCATCAAGCAGATCACTAACATACCATGGTTACTTGATGCATCCTTAATCCTTGTTTGGCTGACACCATATTTTTTAGAGTAACACTTCTTTTTCTTTCTGTCATTCTCTTTATTACAATTATTGTTTAATGATGTAACTTGAGAACTAATATCCAAATTCTTTGAAGATTGACATGCACGACTATCAAGGATAATCAAGCTCTAATTGCTAAGAGCATTTGTAGGATTCCTTTTCGCTTTATTTGAACCTATATTGTGTTCATAAAAAAAATATGAAGATATTGAAATAAGTTTATTAATATATCGAGACTCTTTATGGATAATATGTACTAAGAGAACTTTCAAGTTGTAACATCAGTAAGTACTGGAGATGGTGCTGGTCTATTAAAAGTTATGAACCCTGTTCTTGCAGAATAAGAGATGATATGTTGCGGAAGATTTGAGTATATACAAATAATATAAAATATGTGGTTATATTTTTCTATAACAACAATCTGTAATCGAAAAAATAGTTCAAAGTAGATGCATGTTGAACTGGTGGAAATATTACAAATGTTTGTCTAATAACGTAACTTCAGCATTAAAATTCCAAAATCTTGAAGAGTGATATGTGGAACTATCAAAAATAATCAAATTACAATTGCTGAAGGAAGGCATTTGTAGAATTCTTTGGTCTAACATGAGGACCTACATAGTGTTTATATAGAACAAAAAAAAAACCTTGAGAGAACTTTCACAAATTTCTATGGAGTTTGCAAATGAATCTAAATCAAACTAACTCACGATTTGTAATGTCAAACAAAACTAAAGAAGGTGTAAGTTGATTACTAATTATCGATCCTGTTTTTCCACAATAAGAAAAAGCATGTTGCGAAGTATCTGTAATAATAGAAATTAACTAAAGTAGATTATCAAATTTTTAGATAATTCTGTTGGTTATTCGAAAAGTTAGATGAAAAAGATACCTGATTTAGTGTTGAAACCATTGCAATAAGCATCATGAAGTTTTGTATTCCTTAACATAGTAGTGTTCGTCCTATCTTTCTCGACAAAACTCGCACTTCCTATGATGTGCAATTTACATATTGCATCTGTTCCAACCCTGAGTATTTGTATATCAAAATTAACTAATGAAATTAATAACCTTAATTGCACATAATAGGATTGTTATCAATAATTACGTATTAATTCCAATGATGACAAATTTGTTCAAACATTACTATATACAATCAAAATAAAATGAAATAAAGAAACTTTATTAATTTTGTCATAAAATCCATAATCAAATTAAAAATGGAAGTTGGAGTTCTATAATATAAACATATTAAATACCCAATTGAAATTAAATTTAATGTTGGTTAACTTTGTGAACAAAATATTTAATCAATTAAAGATTTATAAATTATCATTGATTTAATTTCCAAACTTAATTTTAGAAATCAATTATCATAATAATCAATCAGTAAAAATAAATAATTGATTTATATCACTAAAGTATTATTAATCTCAAGCAAACACAATGAATAGTAAATACTTTTATGAAATTAATTCACTTGGAATCCTGGTTATTGATAAAAGTAATATTCTAAAATCGAAATCATTTATTTCTTGTCTATAATTTTCAAACTATAACCAGATTTAATGCACACAATATTAGTTACTTACTAATTTGAATGATATGTCTATTCTAGGTTTTAGTGACTATTAATGTTAATAGTCACCAAAACCTAGAATAGACATATCATTCTATAATTTTCAAACTATAACCATATTTAATGCACACACTATTAATTACCTACTAATTCGAATGATATGTCTATTCTTGATTACTGAACCAGATTTCAATTATCCTATATTAATTACTTTTATGATGTTTATTTTTTGATGAGATTTTCATTAATCATTTGTATATTTAGATATTTATTTTTTAGAAGGAATTGATTTGTAAATGTCATTAGGTAAATACTTTTATAGAAATTAATTATCAGGGATAATCAACCAGGGAAGATTTTATATGAAAATTGATTTGTATGAAAATAGGCGTATTGATCGGGAAATCAAAATTAATTCAAAAAAATAAGTTTTTAAATGCCACATGATTTCTATTAAATTAATCAATATTTAGAAAAAAATCAAAATTAATTCAAAAAAGATAGTTTTTTAATTCACATAATTAACAATTAAAAATTATATTAAAAATCAATTATTTTGGAAATTGACAAATCAAAATCGTATGAAGCATTACTATTAATTACGTCGTTACACTAATGAAAGTAAGTATATTGGAAATCAATTAGTTTAACGGTGAACTATTTTGGACTCAAATGATAGCAAATTCAAAATTTCCTAAAATTTTAAAAACTTAGCATTAATTTGTAAAATGCTTAATTCTTTAACAAAATTAAAAAGATTTAATTGCATGATTGTATGATTAGTATGTAAATTACAAAATTAAATTCAAATATTGTAAATTTTTAGTTTGACCCCCCTCAATTAATAGATGAATTAATATTGGATAAATTAAGAATGAATTACAAAATTAAATTCAAATATTGTAACCTTCTATGTGAATTTAGAATGAACTTTTTTGACTTTGATTTTTTTCTAAATTAAAATTTATCATGTTGAAAAATGCAAAATTATTAGAATGTTTTTATATATTAATGTATATTAAGATAGGAGCCCATATTTTTTTGGTTTCATTTCATGCTATACGATAATTAATTTTTTCTCCTAAAAAAACCTTCAAAAAATCTCACATGAAATATGGAAACAAAAAATATAATTAACAAATATAATTATAAAATAGATGAGAATTTTAAAAAAAAAGATAGAATTAAAGTTTGATTACATGAATATTAACAATAATAATGATATTTCTTATTAACAATAATTAACAAAAAATTATTCACATGGATCGACGTTAACTCATATTTTAGTTGAATATTTATTTATTATTCACGTGGAGGTAGAGTTAAATAATCATAAATATAAATTAATATAAACCAAATAAATATAAATTGTTGCTAAAATCGTCACATTGTTTAAATTACTAACAACATAAATTACTAACTACAAAAAGTTGTCACGTTGTTCATAAGAAAAATACATTGTACAATTACACTTGCATGAAGTTTAAATTGCTAACAACATAAATGATTGTCAACTCAACAGATAAAGTCGGGAGGTGTGTTGCGAAAGTGGTCTCTTGAGATAATGAAGCATTATGTGGAAGTTTTTTGCAAAAACACTTTGAAATAATGACATGATTATTCTCTTCATATCAGTCTTGAGACGGGTATTGTGTCCATAGAGTGGCTTCCATATGCGTGAAAATAAAATCGGTTCCCACTTCTTCATCTATAGAAAATTTAGAGATGATGAAAGAATACATTTTATCAGGGAGGAAGGTGATGAGATATAGCATATTTGAATCCGAAACCTTGGATTTGATCTCGTTACAACTATTTGTATTGTAAGAGTGTGGCTGCAAAATCTGGACCTTATTTAGGGTTTTGCAAAGAGAGAGGAAGAGGGAGAGAGAGAGAGAGAGAGGTATGAAGGGGATAGGCCGGCTTTGGTTGAATTTGTTTAAATAGGCGAAATCTAGACCTTATTTAAGAAGTAGAATTTTATTTATTTAATTAATTCATTAATCATGCATATTTGTAATCATGCAACTAAATTCAAAGGTAGAAAATTAACAAATTAAAAAAATAAGAAATTATAGTTGAATGATTAAAACTTTAGGAATGTATATTAAATGTGTGCATCAAATCAAAATGTTTAAATTATTGATTTTTTTAATTCAAGCATTAATCATGCAACTAAATTGAAAATGAGAGAGGTAACAAATTTCAAAAATAAGAAATTATAATTGAATGACATAATATTAAGACATTAAGAATAAGCATCAAATATTGCAATAAATGTGTGGAGGTGGTATTGTTTTAGTCTATTATATATATTATATTTTATCAAGTTATATCACATTATATTATAATTTAAGATTTAATTTGAAAAATTAACTTAAATTGACACTTTTATCTACTTATTAACATAATATTTTTTTGTTGTTTTCAAGTACATTGATTTGAATTTATTTGAATTGATTATTTGATTTACAATTTAATGAATTAATCACATCACATTAAACGTATGAAAGGAATTTTGGTAGAACGGTAGAATAAATTGTTGTGCTAATAATGATGATTTATTATATTCAAGTTATTATGTTCAATATTCAATAACCATGAATTGTTCATATTCTTTACTCATGTTATAAATAGTAGGTCATTCTAATTGTTATGTATTGCTTCCGTGTTTGTATTGTTTACTCTTCATGCATAATTATTTTTTATTTTATTAGTGTTTCGCATATGACAAAATTTAGTGACATTGCTGATATTAATGTATCAAGAGATGATTGGATAGTTCCATTGTTTAATTTGCCTAAGGAGATTTTTAGGCTAAAGATGGTTTTGCAAGATTCTGAGGTGAATTTAACTTCATTATATTCAAATTTTTTATATGTATTATTTTGTTCATTATGCTTATGTTGTGTATATTTTTTTCCTTTTAAGGATGATCGCATACACGGTCATATGAATAGATTATTTGTAAGTAAGTTCAAGCATCAAATCAGACAACAAAACAACCATTTATGCTTGAGTTTTGTTTTTTAATTGATGTCCAACTAGCTGAAGATGATTTGAATATTTCAAAATCTGTCTTCAAATTTTGTCCATTTAATGATATTTTGAATCGTGTTGCCGACAAGAACTATTTAATACGTTAGTTTTTATTTTCTATTTTATAGATTATGTTTTATTTGTTGTTAATTTCAACTTTTTACGAATAATATTGTTTTGTTTTAGATGTTATCGAGTTAGTTAATAGATTTGGTCTTATTATAGAAAACTCTAAGAATGGTAACAAGAGCAGAAGTATGAAAATGGAGATTGATGATACAAAGTATTGTTGCTGTCATTTTTTCTATTTGTTTTGTATTTTGATCAGTATATTTTTGTGTATTTATTACTTTATTTTGTTGTATATTTATTACATCTTTCTGTTAGTGTTTTCTTTTTTCCTAATTTTAATATGTATGTATATATATATATATAGGAGTGTGTGTGTGTGTGTGTGTGTTGTAGGTGTAACAGAATTATGTGTACAATGTGGGGACAATTCGTAGACGAGCTGAATTAAGATTTTTGTCAATAATCCAATTTGTCCAATTGTTTTTGTTATTCTCCTGTGCAAGATTTGACAATTTTCTAATACATTGTTTGTTGCTTGCTCTTTTGATTTCTTTGGTGGAATATTCATTGTCATATTTATTTTTCAGCTAACATTGATACCTATTTGTTCAGGTTTTGTTAGGATTTTCAACACCCTTATGCTTCGAGGCTATTTATTAATCCTGAAGTTTTTGAATATCGTATTTTCATTTCAAAGTAATGTGTGTATATATATATATATATATTTATGCTTTTGTCACAATTTATGTAATACCCATTATATTTTTTTTAGTTATAAGTATTCAAGAATTACGATAAATTTATTTTGGAGAAAATAAATTCCTTATCGGTTTAATTTTTATATACTCGTTTGTGCATATTGTTGAAAATATAAATTTTTATTTTTAGATTCTATAAATTGTGGGATATAATGGATGATACGATATGGAATTAATCCCATTAAGTAAAAATATAGTTCAAAAGTGGAATCTAGAATGAATAGTTAAAAGTGAGACTGGTAGATGAAAACTGGTAAGTGAGACTGGTAGATGAAAACTGGTAAGTGAAACTGGTAGATGAAATAGTAAAGGAGAACGGTAGATGGAATAGTAGCAAATAGTACCATAACTTCTCCTATAAATAGGTCCTTCCATTTCATTTTAAAACTCACACCTTCAGTTTCTCTTCTCTCCTCTCCTCAAAACTTCTCTTGTTCCGGCGTTTGGGCTTTGAGATTCTAGGTCTTTCTTCCTTAGCCTAGATCCAAGGTAAGAATACTATGCCCCTTTTCTATGCCATTCAGATTTTAAAAGTTATTTTCTTAAGTATGCTCTGTAGTTGCGGCTTTGGCTGATCTTCCACATCAGAAAAACTGTCCTTAGCTACCTATATATTGTTTTGATTCTCTGATTACCGAAATAGAATGTAAACTGTGAAGAATACATGTCTAGGAAAGTTCTGGCTAAGGAAAGACATGGTTCTTAAGTGTGTCCATTGGGACTCTCCACTCTTTCCTGCGAACTTACCTGATGTACTCTTTTACAGATTGTATTCTCTATTTCTGGTATGAATAGTATTCGTATGTATGAATAGTACCCATACATGTGAATAATAACCGTATGTGTGAATAGTGACCATACGTGTGAATAGTATTCGTATGTATGAATAGTACCTGTATATGTAAATAGTGACCGTACGTATAAATAGTATCCGTACGTATGAATAGTGATTATACGTATGAATAGTATTTTGGTACAAAAGCAACCCTGACTTTCTATATCTGATCTTTATGAAAATCTCCGTAGCGGAACCTGAAATCCAGCTACGTACTCTTTTTTGTAGCAACTCGGAAAAGTGACTGGGATACGGAATCTATGTGAGTGGATGACCTTGCTAACCGACTTTATTTACTTTTATTCCAAGTACAATATAAACTCCATCTCATATCGCAATTAGATTCTATATTTATTGATGATTGCTAGATAATGAAATTTATTGTTGATTTAAGATTATTATGAATTGAGTATATAATACACATGGAATGGTTGAGGGCTTGACCCAAGATACCAATGCATGGAATTATACACATGGAATGGTTGAGGGCTTGATCAAAGATACTAATGCATGAAATTTTACACATGGAATGGTTGAGGGCTTTATTTCCCAAGATACCAATGCATGTAATGATTGATTATAAGTGGAGACTGAATTCTTGAACATTCAATACATAGGTATAGAAACCCTGAATATCAAAATAATTGTTGTTATTGTGATTATGATTCTGGTATTTGTACTTGTGATATATTTATTATTGCACAGTCATTTAGTCACTGAGTTTTGATGAACTCACATTCTCCATGAACATTTTTTTTAGATACAGTGGATGTCAACGAAGAAAATCCGCAGGAGAATTAGTATTCCTCGAGGATACTTTTTATCTGGAGGGCTTATAAATCCAAAAGCTTAGGGATGCTCTGTAATCTCTATAGGTCACCTAGGCTTGGGAAGTTGTATCATATTGTATGATATTTGACTTGTGTTTCTGTTTCACTATGCTGAACTTTTTATATGTATAAATATCTTTCTTGAAAAATTATGTTATGCATTAGTATTAATCAGAGATTTTATGGGATACCATTGAGGTATACTCTTGAGTTTACGAAGTTACTCACATGCTCAAATTTGGGATGTGACAGTTTTGGTATCAGAGGAGTTTTAGGTCCCCTATAGATTACAGAGCAAGTGTTCTTTGTGGACCCTTCCCCATTGTCGTGAGCCGCGGCATGACCATGGGATTAGGTTCCATAAAAGACCTTATAGAGTATAGTGTCTTTTGTTTTTATAACTTAATCCTTAGTGGGTTAATATGAGGTGATCCTGTTTGATTTGAGAAGTATTTGTTCTCTGTGTAGACTTAACTCTACGATGTTAGAGGGATCTTCAAATCATAATGAGCATGTAGGCTCAGGGAGGACTTTAATTCCACCAGTTAATACACAGGACAACCCTTCTGACCATGGAGATAGTTCACATGTTCTGAATATTGATGGTTCAACTGGTGGCCGGGCGGAGGGAGCTGGAGCCGCTCAACAGATTGACGCTGCTGTTGTCATGCAAATGTTCAGCTTGGTGAATGATCGGTTAGATCATATAGAGGGAGAACGAGCAAAACATGTTGATACACCAAAGGTTCCTCTTGCTATTGAGACCAAACGGGCTGGAGAAGGCACAGTTAAGGACGTGAAAATGTCTGAGTTTCTAAAGATGATGCCACCCATTTTCACCGGCGAAGATCCTAATGAGGACCCGCAACGATTTCTGGATGATTGCGAGGCAATTTGTGATGCTTTGGGGTGTTCTGATGCCCAAAGAGTAGAGATTGTCTCCTTTCAACTAAAAGGGAGAGCCGGTAAATGGTGGAAGGCCTGGAAGAATGGGAGAACCTAAGATGCACCACCAATTACATGGGCGGAATTTCAAAAAATGATTATCAATGAATTCCTTCCAAAAAGTGTTCGATCATCTAGAGTAAGAGACTTTTTGTATTTGAAACAAGGATCCATGACAGTAGACGAATACAATGCCCAGTTTATTAAGTTGGCAGAATATGCTCCGCAATTGGTGCCTACAGAAGAGGCTAAAGTGGAGAAGTTTGTGGAAGGTCTTCGCGATTCTCTTTATTCGCAGGTGGGTCCTAATATGGTTAATTATAACTCTTACTCTGCCACTGTCGATACTGCACGTAGAATGGAAAAGAGGTGGAATAAAAAGGAAGAATTTAAAAATAAAAAGAGGTCTAGAGATGGGAGGTATTTTAACCAAGGTGGGAACTCAGGAACCTCAAAGCCTTCTATCACTTCACAGCATGTTCCGATTGCATAATCTAAACCCACATTCTCCACGGCTAGTGCAGCTAAGCCTCGCTCAGAATATAAAGGTGGTTACAGTTCTTCGAACAGGGG
Organism: Biancaea sappan; assembly: GCA_037074585.1. NCBI lineage: Eukaryota > Viridiplantae > Streptophyta > Magnoliopsida > Fabales > Fabaceae > Biancaea > Biancaea sappan. Next base: position 44,628,951 of record CM073496.1, on the reverse strand, counting down.
TGGTTCTCAAGCAGGAAGAGGAAAGCCTCAATGTCCTGAGTGTGGAAAATTTCATTTTGGAGAATGCCTCAGGAAGATGGGAACATTAATTTGTTTTCATTGTGGACAAGAAGGGCACTTCAAGAGGGAATGCCCTCAACTTATCTCTGAATCTGGTCAAGCATCTGGTCTTCCATCTCACACCCAACTGGGAGTTACTCCAGTCGCTCGTACACCGACCATTTCTACTGGAGGAAGCTTTGGGAGAGGATCTGGCAGAGGCCAAGGAGGTCGTGGGCAGCAAGCAGCTGGTAGAGGAACTGCCAGAGTATATGCCTTGACTCGACAAGATGCCCAGGCATCCAATGCTGTTATTACAGGTACTTTATTAGTTGGCGCTTTAGCTGCACATGTATTATTTGACCCTGGTTCCACACATTCGTATGTGTCACCTCTGTTTGCCAAGAGGTTTGAGTCTGAGCCAGTTATACTGGATGAACCATTTCTGGTAGCTACACCGATGGGGGAAGCCCTAGTAGTTAGATCTGGATATCATTCTTGTAAGATAACTGTTAAGGATATAGAGACAGAGGTAGATCTTATGCTGCTTAGTATGACAGATTTTGATGTGATCTTAGGAATGGACTGGCTATCCTCATGCCATGCTACATTGAATTGTCATGACAAGACCATTTCTTTTAGTGTACCGGGTGGGCATAATTTTATATTTCAAGGAGACCGAAGTGAGGTTCCCTGTAACATAATATCCATGTTAACCGCCCGACGTATGTTACGAAAAGGGTGTCATGGATTTCTAGCCTTTGTCAAAGATATAGACAAGGAGGAAAGAAGTCTTGAACGAATACCAGTAGTTAGTGAATTTTCAGATGTATTTCCAGAAAATTTACCTGGTTTACCACCAGAGAGGGATATTGAATTTAATATTGAATTGGTTTCGGGCACTAGACCAATTTCAATTCCTCCTTACCGCATGGCACCCGTTGAGTTGAAAGAGCTTAAAGAGCAATTACAAGACCTGCTAGATAAGGGGTTTATCCGCCCAAGTTTCTCACCTTGGGGTGCCCCAGTACTCTTTGTGAGAAAGAAAGATGGCTCTTTAAGACTGTGCATAGATTACCGCCAGTTAAACAAGGTCACGGTAAAGAATAAATATCCTTTACCAAGAATTGATGACTTGTTTGACCAACTTCAGGGGGCACAATGCTTCTCAAAAATAGATCTGAGATCTGGTTATCATCAACTGAAAATTAAGGAGGAAGACATACCCAAGACCGCATTTCGGATGCGATACGGGCATTATGAATTTCTCGTAATGTCATTTGGATTGACTAATGCGCCAGCAGCATTTATGGACCTTATGAACCTAGTGTTCAAACCTTTCCTTGATAGATTCGTGATCGTCTTCATTGATGATATTCTGGTTTACTCCAAAAGTCGGGAGGATCATGTAGAACATTTGAGAACGGTGCTGCAAACTTTGAGGGAACATCAGTTATACGCTAAGTTCTCAAAATGTGAATTCTGGATGAGTCAAGTAACATTCCTGGGGCATATAATTTCTCAAGAAGGTGTTCATGTAGATCCAAGTAAGATCGAAGCAGTGAAGCAGTGGCCTAGACCAACAACTGTATTTGAAGTTCGGAGTTTCCTTGGCTTAGCGGGGTATTATCGTCGCTTTGTCAAGAATTTTTCTAAGTTGGCTCTTCCACTGACAAAGTTGACTAGGAAGAACGCTAAGTATACTTGGGATGATGCTTGTGAGCAAAGTTTCTCTATGTTGAAGGAGTGTCTAACTTCAGTGTAATACCCGTTAATTTCAGAATATAATTCGCTTAAGAGTATTTTAGAATTCTACAACGTTACTTTAGTTATTTATTTTGGTCATTTTTAATTTTCATATTTAATTGTTCTCTTTGAATATTATTTATGAAAATTGAGTTAAATGACTGGACTAAATATTTGCACAATGAGGGATATATTCTAAGAATGGTGAAATTCATGGAAAAGTGGTTTCAGAATGGTCAATTAATCCATTTATTGTAAATTGACTGGATGGGTTTGGATGTTGGGTTATGGATACCAATGGGTTATTGAATAACCCATTAGAAATATTTAATATAAAGTTTCAATAGTAACCCTCATTTTTCACTCAGCCGAAGGAAGCAGAAAAGCATTTCTCTCTCAGTTCTTCATTTTCTTCTCAAATCCTTCCCTTGATCTTCAGAGTTTCGATTATTTGTTCGGTTCAAAAGCTTTGTAAGGATCAAAGGTAAGCTTTAATCCGATTATTTTCCTTAAATTTCAGTTTATGTAGAAGATCAGAGGAGGTTTTATTCTTGAAGATTTTGATGATAATTCATGAATCTCAGTAGTTTTAGAAGTTATATTTGAGTTATAATCGGTTAAAATAGTTGAAATTCTGGTTTTGAAACAAGAAAGGAAAGGATGAATTTTTGAAAGATTTTTCTGCAAAAATTCGAGTTACTGTAGCGACCAGAGATTTCGGAAAAATTCTAGAAAATTTTCTTCGGGTTACTGTAGCAGTACTGTAGTGTCGGCAGTCAACGGTACTGTAGCAGTCAACGTTACTGTAGCGAACCGGCACTGTAGCGAACCGACACTGTAGCGAACCGACACTGTAGCAAACCGTACTGTAGCAACCCGTTACTGTAGCAGTCAGAAAATTTTACGTATTTTCGTGATTTTGTTTCCTTTCTTATGATTCCTTGTAATATATTTTACTAGGAAATTTTCCTACACAAATTCTAGTGTGGAACAAGGTAAACTTGGACAAACATCAAGGTGAGTGAATAACCTTGCTCAGTTAATTTGATATTACTAGACAAAGTACAATATAAGTCCCATTTACAATATTATTTGGATAATAAGCAATTAATTTTTCATATGGGAGTATATGATGATCAATAGAAATAAGAGTATGTAGAAATTATTTATTTCATGACAATTGTACTATGTGATGAATTCTCACTATCTTATTAATGAGTAAAGATCTACGGGATCTAATACACAAGTGTGAAAGGGTTAAAGTCCCATACTACTCGGCGTATATCTAAGAAATCTTATACACGAGTTTGAAAGGGTTAAAGTCTCATACTACTCAGTGCATATCTATGAAAGCTATATACGAGTTGAAAGGGTTAGAGTCCCATACTACTCGGTGTATATCGATGAGATCTTATTCACGAGTTTGAAAGGGTTAGAGTCCCATACTACTCGTTGTATATCTAAGAAATCTTATTCATGAGTTTGAAAGGGTTAGAGTCCCATACTACTCGATGTATAAGACAATTAATTATATGAGTAAATGTGGTATTTGTACTTTTGATATTCTATATAGTACAGTTATTTACTTACTGAGTTTTTAAATAAACTCACACTCCCTATGATTATTTTTCAGATACAGAAAACAAAGAAGAAAAGTATCCGTTGGAAGATTAGAAGCCCCTTGGGATTATTCTCTATTTCTGTCTGGTGGGACACCAGTACTTATTAATGTGGATATTAGAAACGCTCTGTATTTTCTATAGGTCTCCTAGGCTTGCGATGAGATAGAAATATCAGACTATGTATGTCTATATTTGCTTATCAGATGAATATAATTCTGTAGTGTGGAATGAATGATTAAGGTTGAATGTAAAACCTTACAGAATATATGTATATAACGTATGTTTGAGAATTATATCAAATGAGTAGTATCTTTTCACATGCTCAATTTTTGGGATGTGACAAATTTGGTATCAGAGGAAAGGTTTTATAGGTCCCCTATAGAGTACAGAGCAAAGTGATCTTTGTGGGCCCTTCCCTATTGTCATGAGCCGCGGCATGACCATAGGATTAGGTTCCATAAAAGACCTTGTAGAGTATAACGTCATTTTATAGATAACTTCTCAGTGGGGCTAGTAAGTGATATTTTGTTTATCTCTGAAAATTGTTTGTTATGTGTGTAGATCTGTGACAGATCAATGTCAGAAGGATTTTCTAATAATAATGAGCATATGGGTCCAAGGAGGGCCATAAATCCACCAGTACATGTGCAAGATGATCCTAACCGTGGTGATAGTTTACATGCTCAAAGTACTGAGGGCGCAACTAGTGAGCAAGCAAGAAAAGTCGAACCTGATGCTCACGTCGGTAATGCAACTATTGCACATGTGATTCATTTGATGAATGAACGATTTGACCGATTTGAGGCTGAAATGAGAGGTTGAGCTGCACAAGCTAACCTGCCAGTGGATCCTCCTATTGTTGAAGCTGAAAATGTACCACCAGCTCCGTTAGCGGGAGGAGTTAATGTAAGAGAGGTAAGAATGTCTGAATTCCAGAAAATGAGGCCTCCTACTTTTTCAGGGGAAGATCCCAAAGAGGACCCACAATGTTTCCTTGAAGATTGTGAAGCAATCTGTGATGCTATAGGGTGTTCTCCTACTCAAAAGGTAGAATTCACTTCCTTTCAGTTAAAGGGTAGGGCTGGTAAATGGTGGAGGAACTGGAAGAAAGCTAGAATTCAAGGCGCACCGCCAGTTATGTGGACAGAATTTTACAGATTGGTTATGGATGAATTTCTTCCGGCAAGTGAACGATCATCCAGGGCCAGAGATTTTCTGTATCTACGGCAGGGAACCATGACTGTTGATGAATATTCAGCTCAGTTTGTTAAATTATCTGAATATGCCCCTGAAATAATTCCTTCTGAAAGGAAGAAAATAGAAAAGTTTGTGGAAGGGCTTCGTGATGCCTTATATGATCAAGTGGGTTCTAATATGAACGATTACTCTTCGTACTCATAGACTGTTGATGTGGCCCGAAGAATGGAAAAGAGGTCAAAGAATAAAGAAGAGTATCGTCAAAAGAAGAAAGCTAGATATAGAAGATCTTTTGATCAAGGGGAAGACTCAGGGACTTTGAAACCCTTTACTGCATCACAACATGCTCCAGCCACTCCTACTAAGTCATCTTATTCTACAGCCAGTGTGGCTAAGCCTCGTTTAGAGAACAGGGGTGGTTTTAGCTCTTCTAGTAGAGGAGGTACTCATGGTAGAAGGGAAAAACCTCAATGTCCTGAATGTGGAAAGTTTCACTTCGGAGAATGCAGGTTAAACACTGTTGGTACAGGCTGTTTTCACTGTAGACAAAAAGGACATTTTATAAGGGAGTGCCCTCAGCTCATGACAAGACCAGGTCAAGGGTCTACTTTGCCACCTCGGCCACAGTCTATTTCTGCTTCTATTACTCAAACACCAACCCCTTCAACAGAGGGTAGTATGGGAAGAGGTTCTGGAAGAGGCCAAGGTGACCGTGGAAAACAAGCTGCTGGCAGAGGAAATGCAAGAGTATATGCTCTAACCCGACAGGATGCTCAAACATCCAATGCTGTAGTTACAGGTATATTATCTGTTAATACTTTTGCTGCACGTATTTTGTTTGACCCCGGTTCTACTCACTCATATGTGTCACCCCTATTTGCCAAGAGATTTGCAATTGATTCGATTATTCTTAAAGAACCATTCTTGGTTTCCACACCGATGAGAGAGACTTTGATGGTTAAAACATGTTATCGTTCTTGTAAAATAATCGTTGGAGGCATGGAAACTGAGATAGATCTTATGGTTCTCAATATGTTAGATTTTGATGTGATTCTAGGGATGGACTGGCTATCTCCTTGTCATGCTACTATAAATTGTCGTGACAAAGTTATTTCCTTTAATATACCGGGGAGGAGTAATTTTGTGTTTCAAGGAGATCGAAGTGATGTACCTTGCAACATGATATCTATGTTAAGTGCCCGACGTATGTTGCGAAAGGGATGTCAGGGATTTCTAGCTTTTATCAAAGATTTAGAAAAGAAAGAATAGAAGTTAGAAGACATTCATGTGGTTAATGAATTCCCAGATGTGTTCCCAGAAGATTTACCTGGATTACCGCCAGAAAGAGATATTGAGTTCAGTATTGATTTGGTCCCAGACACAAGACCAATTTCTATTCCACCTTATCGTATGGCTCCTGTTGAGCTAAAAGAACTCAAAGAACAATTGGAAGATTTGTTGAACAAAGGGTTCATCCGCCCAAGTTTTTCACCTTGGGGTGTTCCTGTTCTTTTTGTGAAAAAGAAAGATGGTTCTATGAGATTATGTATAGATTATCGTCAACTGAATAAAGTCACAGTGAAGAATAAGTATCCTTTACCAAGGATAGATGATTTGTTTGATCAGCTTCAAGGAGTAAAATACTTCTCAAAGATTGATCTAAGGTCTGGATATCATCAGTTACGAATTAAGAGTGATGATATACCTAAGACTGCTTTTCGTACACGGTATGGACGTTATGAGTTTCTTGTGATGTCTTTTGGGTTGACAAATGCACCAGCAGCATTTATGGATTTAATGAACAGAGTGTTTAAATCCTTCCTTGATAAGTTTGTAATTGTATTTATTGATGATATTTTGGTGTATTCAAAGAGTCATGAAGAACATACTGAACATTTGAGAATAGTGCTTCAGACTTTGAGAGAGCATCAGTTGTACGCAAAGCTCTCAAAATGTGAATTCTGGATGAGTCATGTAACATTTTTGGGACATGTTATTTCCCAAGAAGGTATTCATGTAGATCCAAGTAAAATTGAAGCAGTTAAACAGTGGCCTAGACCAACAACTGTGTCTGAAGTACGTAGTTTTCTTGGCTTAGCAGGGTATTACCGTCGCTTTGTCAAAGATTTCTCTAAGACGGCTCTCCCATTAAATAAGTTAACCCGAAAGAATGTTAAATACATTTGGGATGATTTATGTGAACAAAGTTTCACCCAATTGAAAGAGTGTTTAACTTCTGCACCAGTCTTAACCCTACCATCAGGACTAGGGGGTTACTCTGTATTCTGTGATGCCTCAAAGATAGGCTTAGGATGTGTGTTGATGCAACATGGTAAAGTCATAGCTTATGGCTCACGTCAGCTTAAAAAGCATGAATTGAATTACCCCACTCATGATTTGGAAATGGCAGCTGTAGTGTTTGCCCTAAAGATATGAGGACATTACTTGTATGGGGAGACTTATCAAATTTTTACAGATCACAAAAGCCTTAAGTACATTTTTGAGCAGAAAGATCTCAATCTAAGGCAACGAAGGTGGATGGAACTTCTGAAAGATTATGATTGTACCATCCTTTACCATCCAGGTAAAGCAAATGTAGTGGCTGATGCTCTAAGTCGAAAGTCTATGGGAAGTTTAGCTCACATTGCCATTACAAGGAGGTCTCTAATACATGAACTACAAGAATTGGAAGCTGATGGAGTATTCTTTGAGATCACTAAGTCAGGTACATTTCTGGCTCATTTAATAGTTAGATCATCTCTTGTTGAAAAAGTAAAAGTAAATTTAGAAAATGACATTGATATGGTCAAAATCAGAGATAAGGCAAGGCAAGGTCTAGCACCAAGTTTCTTGGTAGATGAAGAAGGAGTCTTATGGTTTAATGGGAGACTTTGTGTCCCCAACATTGAATCTTTGAAACATGAAATCTTAATGGAAGCTCATGGTTCGCCCTACGTTGTACATCCTGGTGCTGTGAAAATGTATCAGGACTTGAAACAAGTTTACTAGTGGGAGGGCATGAAACGAGACGTGACTGACTTTGTAGCTCGATGTTTGACTTGTCAGCAAGTTAAAGCTGAACATCGACGACCATCTGGATTGATGCAAAAACTAGATATTCCCGAATGGAACTGGGAAAGGATCACTATGGATTTTGTAGTAGGTTTACCTCGGTCAACAAAAGGAAATGACTCAATATGGGTCATAGTGGATCGACTTACTAAGTCAGCACATTTTCTTCCTGTTCATACCACTTTCAGTGTAGCAAAACTTGCTCGAATTTATGTTAAAGAAATAGTGAAACTTCATGGTGTACCAATATCCATTATATTAGATCGAGGACCTCAGTTTACTTCTCGGTTCTGGAAAGTCTTTCAAGAGGCTTTGGGTACCAAAGTGAATCTTAGCACAGCATTCCATCCTCAGACTGATGGACAGTCCGAAAGGACAATTCAGACTTTAGAGGATATGCTAAGAGCTTGTGTGATGGATTTCAGTGGAAGTTGGGAAGATCATTTGTCTCTTATTGAATTTGCTTATAACAACAGTTACCAAGCCAGTATTCAGATGGCACCTTTTGAGGCTTTATATGGGAGACGGTGTCGATCTCCTATAGGTTGGTTTGAACTTGGTGAAATCAAAATATTTGGACCTGAGATGATTCAGGAAGATATAAATAAAGTTAAACTGATCAGAGAAAAGTTGTTAACTGCTCAGAGTAGACAGAAGTCTTATGCGGACAACCGACGACGTGACCTTGAATTTGCAATAGGTGAACTCAATATCTCTTTCTGGCAGTAATCCAGGTAAATCTTCTGGGAACACATCTGGGAATTCATTAACCACATGAATGTCTTCTAACTTCTGTTCTTTCTTTTCTAAATCTTTGATAAAAGCTAGAAATCCCTGACATCCCTTTCGCAACATACGCCGGGCACTTAACATAGATATCATGTTGCAAGGTACATCACTTCGATCTCCTTGAAACACAAAATTACTCCTCCCCGACATATTAAAGGAAATAACTTTGTCACGACAATTTATAGTAGCATGACAAGAAGATAGTCAGTCCATCCCTAAAATCACATCAAAATCTAACATATTGAGAATCATAAGATCTATCTCAGTTTCCATGCCCCCAACAATTATTTTACAAGAACGATAACATGTTTTAACCATCAAAGTCTCTCTCATCGGTGTGGAAACCAAGAATGGTTCTTTAAGAATAATCGAATCAAATGCAAATCTCTTGGCAAATAGGGGCGACACATATGAGTGAGTAGAACCGGGGTCAAACAAGATACGTGCAGCAAAAGTATTAACAGATAATATACCTGTAACTACAGCATTGGATGTTTGTGCATCCTGTCGGGTTAGAGCATATACTCTTGCATTTCCTCTGCCAGCAGCTTGTTTTCCACGGTCACCTTGGCCTCTTCCAGAACCTCTTCCCATACTATCCCCTATTGAAGGGGTTGGTGTTTGAGTAATAAAAGCAGAAATAGATTATGGTCGAGGTGGCAAAGTAGACCCTTGACCTGGTCTTGTCATGAGCTAAGGGCACTCCCTTATAAAATGTCCTTTTTGTCCACAGTTAAAACAGCCTGTACCAACAGTGTTTAACCTGCATTCTCCGAAGTGAAACTTTCCACATTCAGGACATTGAGGTTTTTCCCTTCTACCTTGAGTACCTCCTCTACTAGAAGAGCTAAAACCACCCCTGTTCTCTGAACGAGGCTTAGCCACACTGGCTGTAGAATAAGTTGACTTAGTAGGAGTGGCTGGAGCATTTTGTGATGCAGTAAAGGGTTTCAAAGTCCCTGAGTCTTCCCCTTGATCAAAAGATCTTCTATATCTAGCTTTCTTCTTTTGACGATATTCTTCTTTATTCTTTGACCTCTTTTCCATTCTTCGGGCCACATCAACAGCCTCTGAGTACGAAGAGTAATCGTTCATATTAGAACCCACTTGATCATATAAGGCATCACAGATTGCTCCACAATCTTCAAGGAAACATTGTGGGTCCTCTTTGGGATCTTCCCCCGAAAAAGTAGGAGGCCTCATTTTCTGAAATTCAGACATTCTTACCTCCCTTACGTTATCTCCTCCAGCTAACTGAGTTGGTGGTACAATTTCAGCTTCAACAATAGGAGGATCCACTGGCAGGTTAGCTTGTGCAGCTCGACCTCTCATTTCAGCCTCAAATCGGTCAAATCGTTCATTCATCAAATTAATCACATATGCAATAGTTGCATTGCCAACGTGAGCATCAGGTTCGACTATCCTTGCTTGCTCACTAGTTGCGCCCTCAGTACTTTGAGCATGTAAACTATCACTACGGTTAGGATCATCTTGCACATGTACTGGTGGATTTATGGCCCTCCTTGGACCCATATGCTCATTATTATTAGAAGATCCTTCTGACATTGATCTGTCACAGATCTACACACATAACAAACAATTTTCAGACATAAACAAAATATCACTTACTAGCCCCACTGAGAAGTTATCTATAAAATGACGTTATACTCTACAAGGTCTTTTATGGAACCTAATCCTATGGTCATGCCGCGGCTCATGACAATAGGGAAGGGCCCACAAAGATCACTTTGCTCTGTACTCTATAGGGGACCTATAAAACCTTTCCTCTGATACCAAATTTGTCACATCCCAAAAATTGAGCATGTGAAAAGATACTACTCATTTGATATAATTCTCAAACATACGTTATATACATATATTCTGTAAGGTTTTATTCAACCTTAATCATTCATTCCACACTACAGAATTATATTCATCTGATAAGCAAATATAAACATACATAGTCTGATATTTCTATCTCATCGCAAGCCTAGGAGACCTATAGAAAGTACAGAGCGTTTCTAATATCCACATTAATAAGTACTGGTGTCCCACCAGACAGAAATAGAGAATAATCCCAAGGGGCTTCTAATCTTCAGACGGATACTCTTGTTCTTTATTTTCTGTATCTGAAAAAAATAATCATAGGGAGTGTGAGTTTATTTAAAAACTCAGTAAGTAAATAACTGTACTATATAAAATATCAAAAGTACAAATACCACATTTACTCATATAATTAATTGTCTTATACATCGAGTAGTATGGGACTCTAACCCTTTCAAACTCATGAATAAGATCTCATAGGTATACACCGAGTAGTATGGGACTTTAACCCTTTCAACTCGTGTATAGATTTCATAGATATGCACTGAGTAGTATGAGACTCTAACCCTTTCAAACTCGTGTATAAGATTTCTTAGATGTACACCGAGTAGTATGGGACTTTAACCCTTTCACACTCGTGTATTAGATTTCTTAGATATACACCGAGTAGTATGGGACTTTAACCCTTTCACACTCGTGTATTAGATCCCGTAGATCTTTACTCATTAATAAGATAGTGAGAATTCATCACATAGTACAATTGTCATGAAATAAATAATTTCTACATACTCTTATTTCTATTGATCATCATATACTCTCATATGAAAAATTAATTGCTTATTATCCAAATAATATTGTAAATGGGACTTATATTGTACTTTGACTAGTAATATCAAATTAGCTGAGCAAGGTTATTCATTCACCTTGATGTTTGTCCAAGTTTACCTTGTTCCACACTAGAATTTGTGTAGGAAAATTTCCTAGTAAAATATATTACAAGGAATCATAAGAAAGGAAACAAAATCACGAAAATACGTAAAATTTTCTGACTGCTACAGTAACGGTTCGCTACAGTGCCGGTTCGCTACAGTAACGTTGACTGCTACAGTACCGTTGACTGCCGACACTACAGTACTGCTACAGTACTCGTAAAAAAATTTTCCAGAATTTTTCCGAAATCTCTGGTCGCTACAGTAACTCGAATTTTTGTAGAAAAATCTATCAAAAATTCATCCTTTCCTTTCTTGTTTCAAAACCAGAATTTCAACTCTTTTAACCGATTATAACTCAAATATAACTTCTAAAACAACTGAGATTCATGAATTATCATCAAAATCTTCAAGAACAAAACCTCCTCTGATCTTCTACATAAACTGAAATTTAAGGAAAATAATCGGATTAAAGCTTACCTTTGATCCTTACAAAGCTTTTGAACCGAACAAATAATCGAAACTCTGAAGATCAAGGAAAGGATTTGAGAAGAAACTGAAGAACTGAGAGAGAACTACTTTTCTGCCTTCCTTCGGCTGAGTGAAAAAAATGAGGGGTACTATTGAAACTTTATATTAAATATTTCTAATGAGTTATTCAATAATCCATGGGTATCCATAACCCAACATCCAAACCCATCCAGTCAATTTACAATAAATGGACTAATTGACCATTCTGAAACCACTTTTCCATGAATTTCACCATTCTTAGAATATATCCCTCATTGTGCAAATATTTAGTCCAGTCCTTTAACTCAATTTTCATAAATAATATTCAAAGAGAACAATTAAATATGAAAATTAAATATGACCAAAATAAATAACTAAAGTAACGTTGTAAAATTCTAAAATACTCTTAAGCGAATTATATTCTAAAATTAACGGGTATTACACTCAGCCCAAGATATATTGGTCCTTATGAGATTGTGGAAAGAGTGGGTAACGTAGCTTATCGCCTAGCCTTACCCTCGAACCTAGAGGGAGTACATCCAGTATTTTATGTATCGATGCTACGTAAGTATCTTCCTGACCCCTCTCATGTCATCCAGCCACAAGACGTACGATTTGATGAGACTCTTGCTTATGAAGAGGTGCCAGTAGCTATCCTCGATAGGCAGGTCAAGAAACTTCGTACCAAGGAAATTCCCATTGTCAAAGTTCTGTGGAGGAATCATACTCACGAGGAAGCCACATGGGAAACAGAAGATGAAATGTGGACAAAATATCCACACCTATTCGAATCATGAGGTAAGTTTTCGAATTCGGAGGACTGAATTTTTTTAAGGGGGGTAGAATGTAATACCCATTATATTTTTTTTTAGTTATAAGTATTCAAGAATTACGATAAATTTATTTTGGAGAAAATAAATTCCTTATCGGTTTAATTTTTGTATACTCGTTTGTGCATATTGTTGAAAATACAAATTTTTATTTTTAGATTCTATAAATTGTGGGATATAATGGATGATACGATATGGAATTAATCCCATTAAGTAAAAATACAGTTCAAAAGTGGAATCTAGAATGAATAGTTGAAAGTGAGACTGGTAGATGAAAACTGGTAAGTGAAACTGGTAGATGAAAACTGGTAAGTGAGACTGGTAGATGAAAACTGGTAAGTGAAACTGGTAGATGAAATAGTAAAGGAGAACGGTAGATGGAATAGTAGCAAATAGTACCATAACTTCTCCTATAAATAGGTCCTTCCATTTCACTTTAAAACTTACACCTTCAGTTTCTCTTCTCTCCTCTCCTCAAAACTTCTCTTGTTCCGGCGTTTGGGCTCTGAGATTCTAGGTCTTTCTTCCTTAGCCTAGATCCAAGGTAAGAATACTATGCCCCTTTTCTATGCCATTCAGATTTTAAAAGTTATTTTCTTAAGTATGCTCTGTAGTTGCGGCTTTGGCTGATCTTCCACATCAGAAAAACTGTCCTTAGCTACCTATATGTTGTTTTGATTCTCTGATTACCGAAATAGAATGTAAACTATGAAGAATACATGTCTAGAAAAGTTCTGGCTAAGGAAAGACATGGTTCTTAAGTGTGTCCATTGGGACTCTCCACTCTTTTCTGGGAACTTACCTGCTGTACTCTTTTACAGATTGTATTCTCTATTTCTGGTATGAATAGTATTCGTATGTATGAATAGTACCCGTACATGTGAATAATAACCGTACGTGTGAATAGTACCCGTATATGTAAATAGTGACCGTACATATAAATAGTATCCGTACGTATGAATAGTGATCGTACGTATGAATAGTGATTATACATATGAATAATAATTATACGTATGAATAGTATTTTGGTACAAAAGCAACTCTAACTTTCTATATTTGATCTTTATGAAAATCTCCGTAGCGGAACCTGAAATCCAGCTACGTACTCTTCTTTGTAGCAACTCGAAAAAGTGACTGGGATACGGAATCTATGTGAGTGGATGACCTTGCTAACCGACTTTATTTACTTTTATTCCAAGTACAATATAAACTTCATCTCATATCGCAATTAGATTTTATATTTATTGATGATTGCTAGATAATGAAATCTATTGTTGATTTAAGATTATTATGAATTGAGTATATAATACACATGGAATGGTTGAGGGCTTGACCCAAGATACCAATGCATGGAATTATACACATGGAATGGTTGAGGGCTTGATCCAAGATACCAATGCATGAAATTTTACACATGGAATGGTTGAGGGCTTTATTTCCCAAGATACCAATGCATGTAATGATTGATTATAAGTGGAGACTGAATTCTTGAACATTCAATACAGAGGTATAGAAACCCTGAATATCAAAATAATTGTTGTTATTGTGATTATGATTCTGGTATTTGTACTTGTGATATATTTATTATTGCACAGTCATTTAGTCACTGAGTTTTGATGAACTCACACTCTCCATGAACATTTTTTTTAGATACAGTGGATGTCAACGAAGAAAATCCGCAGGAGAATTAGTATTCCTCGAGGATACTTTTTATCTGGAGGGCTTATAAATCCAAAAGCTTAGAGATGCTCTGTAATCTCTATAGGTCACCTAGGCTTGGGAAGTTGTATCATATTGTATGATATTTGACTTGTGTTTCTGTTTCACTATGCTGAACTTTTTATATGTATAAATATCTTTCTTGAAAAAATTATGTTATGCATTAGTATTAATCATAAATTTTATGGGATACCATTGAGGTATACTCTTGAGTTTACGAAGTTACTCACATGCTCAAATTTGGGATGTGACAATTTATATATTTAGTTATTTCTTATTAAGTTCTTATAAAGAAATTTTCAGAAATCTCTATTAGTTGTAAGTAAACTTTATATGGTATTTTTCATAATATTATTGTATTGATTCAAAGTTATTTTATGTCATTGTTCATCTTTTTTATTTTATTTCCTTCTTTTCAAGTTAAAAACATTGTATTTGAAAATTATTTGTAAATAGTATATCACATTGAAGGTGTATTTGCATTGGAGAAATATTTTCTTTGTTTGAATAATTTAGTTTTTTTTATTCACATTAGATGTATATATTTTAAAATGTTTGTCTCTTCTAACAGTCACTATATGTTTGATGCCAATTTATTATTATTATTTTTATAAATTACAAAAATTTTTAGAATTGTAAATTACTTGTGCATCGCACGGGTCACAACATTAATTATTCTAATAAATTTAGAACAATCTATTAGAATGAGGGAGATCAAGTCATCAAGAGAAGGGAAAAACGCACAATTACTATAATATTACTTGTTGGGCAATTATTTTTGAATAAAAATATAAATATGTGATAATGAAAGTGAGTTGCTTGGCTGACAAGTAATCGTCCTCAGTGGTACAACAAAATAGTGCTGATTGCCTAAATATCAAAATAAATGATCTGGCTTAGAAATTTGACAAATGTCAGATGTTCGACAGTGACAAATTCGATAGAAGGGAGCAAGAAGAATGGACGTCTTCACCAAAACATCTATATACGTCTGTTAAAGTGAAGTTGTCAGAAAGACACTATTCGACAAGCAAATTCAGACATAATCGACGAATAAGTCGACCATAGTTGTCGAAAGATGAAAGTATGTCAATTGAACATAGCTTAGTTGTCGAACATTAAAGGAAAGCGAAATTGTCGGATTAAAGCCGTCAAAGACAGTTACTCTACCATCAGATGGCTAAGGCAGTTGTGGCAGACTATGTAAACTGTTACTTAACGTGAGTTTAAGTAGTTATGCCGATGTAATGTAAATGTAAATCATCACATACGTGACATAAACAGTTACTTTAATCATTTGTCTATAAATACTAGAGTAATTGTTGTAAAAAAGGTTGACAACTCTTGATTAAAAATCTTAACATCTCACACGAGCAGATTAAAAAATCAACATTAAAGTATGCTTTCCACCTTACATCCCAGTCAAATTTAATTCAAAGTCTTTTATCATTATAGTCCTTTATCGCTTTCATTTATCTTCCAGCAATTTAATCGCTTTCATTTACATTTTGCACTTTAACTTTCTACAATTTACTTTATGCTCTTTACATTCAGCCCTTTACTTTCCGCCGCTTACCTTTTGCAGTTATTGTTTTTATGCACTTTACATTCTGCAATTTACTTTCCTATGATTTTACCGTTTTTATTTAACTTTTGCAAAAAATTTATTTTTAGACCTCACGCTCTTTCATGCAATGTTTGTCAAATCACTTACATTTGACATGTTTATCTTGTAAACGAAATTACCACATAACTTAGAATCAAGTATTTATTATCTGATTTTGATCTCGATCAACAATCTCCGTTAACGAATTGACACAAGAAATTTGTTGCCGGATTCTGATTAAACCAAAAATCACCGTAAACATTACTACAAATAAAATATGTTATATGGATTTTATTGAGTAGAAAATCTTACTTTGACAATGCAAAATCACATAAAGCTATACAAACAAAGAAATAATGTTCTACATAAGAAAAATAAAAGCATGAAGATGTTGTTTCATAGGACGCAAATTGCATCTTCTTTAGCGCGCACATAAAGCAATAGATATACAAAAATAATGTTCTACTTCTACATTAGAAAAATAAAAAGCATGAGGATGCCATCCATAGACGCAAATCGCGTCTTGTTCAGCATTCACAGGACGCGCGTGCAATCGTTAAATTAGTCTGAATTTAGAAGTCCAGCTCCAAACATGATGCATATTGCTTCCCCCTTCCATACCTATTATCTTCCATAGTGGTAATTTAGCCGTAAGTCCTAGTCAAATGCTTCCCCCTTCCATACCTATTATTTTTTCTGGAATAAATTAGCTATTTAATACTAAAGATAGTATCTCATGTTTTAATTTGATTATTTAAAGATAAAATTTCTCAACTTTAATTTTTAGAAAGTAATTCTCATTTCAATATGATCGTTGAAGATAAACTTCTTAATATAGCCTCTAAATTTTTTTTTCCAACTAAAATGGCCCATTCATTAACCAATAACCAAATTAGAGAGTTTGATATCAAGTGGTTGTTATAAAATAGACTTTCCAAGTGTCTCTAATTCTTAAAATGACATCATTTTGTATTAGAAAGTTTGCAAAATAATTATTTTAATTGGAAAAATGTTTGAATAACCAAATTAAAATACTTTATTTTTGAACAACTAAACAGAGAAAAAAATGATCTTCCTAAAAATTAAATAGAAACATTTTATTATTAAAGGATCAAAATAAAAGAAACATAATCTTTTAATAATTGAATTGCTAATTTATTTTTTTAAATTAATCTTCTAATAAAAAGAAAGTATCATTTGGGATCTTTTATTTAAATCCAACCCACCCATCGACATCAGTGACTTTTGACTTAAATTTCGATATATTTAGAAGGGAATGCATTTGAACAAAAACTAGAGAGTCTAAATGACACAACTGGATTGAAATAGCAAATCCAAGCCTACAAATTTATGTAAACCTTAAAACTGGTATAATACAAATCAGTTATTCAACGACATTTACAAAAAGTTGCTTGTCTATAGTAACAAATTGCTTTGGCAATGAACGATTTGATTTTTCTTTAGTTTTGAACCAACAGCAAGTTCATTAAATTTTTATTAATTTTGCACAAAATGTTATTGAGTGTATATATATTGGGCTAAGCCGAATGGGATTTAACCCACAAGTAGGAGCGAGTGACGCCCTCTAAGTATAAATAGAGCATCCTATTTCCAAACCCAAAGAGCGAGGCTGAGGCGCACGCTAGAGCAACAGACACGACACTGAACCCCAGACTCCGCAGAACAATGACTTCCAGCTCTATTTTCTTTCTGTAACGTTCCATTGCTTCCGCATATTACAGACGTATGTGAACAAATGAGTCTTTCCGGTACGTTCGGTTCCTTTAAGGACTAGAAATTACAGTTTTTCCTTTTTTTCTGGGTTCTTGATTTTCAATGGGACGAAATCTGGTTGTATCTGGATTGTTTTGACGGCTTTTGAAGTTGGGCATTGGGTTTTAATTGCTTCGCTTTTTTTTTTTTTCCACCTGTGTGATTGCTTGTCAGTGTTCTATTGGAATATGGGTGCACTTGGCTTCTATGCCTGCTCTCTGTTTTGACTATATTAGCTGTGCTCAGAAGCTGTTTGTTGCAGGAGTTTCAATTATAAGGGGTTGTCGTTTCGATTGTTCTTGAATTCTTGGTACAAGACCTCCCACATTTTGCTTTCAGTCCTTTAATTATCTGCGAAGGTTTGTTTTTCTTCTTCTTCTTGTTAAATCAACCCTTTATCTTCTTGGTGCCAATATAAATTGTAATCTAGCTATTAATTACCATTAGTGCTGAGTACTCATATCGACATTGGTTAATCCTTTGTTGATTTTATTCCCAATTTCATTGTGCTCTTTTTTCCTTCTTCCAAAATTTCTTGATAGGCAAAGATATTGCGCGCTTCAATCTTATAGTTCCTGGGATGGATAAAGGGGCCGATTGTTGCGTTGAGAACAGGCCAGGAGAAGGAAGCAAGAACAAGAGAAAATTAGCTCATCCTTCTATACTTCCTAATAACATCTCCTCTCTGATTGAATTCCCTCCATATGAATTATCATCTGAGATTTCAGAATGCTCAAAGGCTGAATGTTCGCCATCAGTATTGGGGTCAGAATCAGATAGGTCTGGAGAAGAACCAGAAGTGAATATGCATGAACTCGCAGACTGGAATGATCCTATTGTAAGTCCTCTTGAGGAATTACTTTTGTCTAACTTGCAAGCAGTTTTCCTCAGTGCAATCAAACAGATTGTTGAATTTGGCTATAGTGAAGATGTAGCTGAAAAGGCCATTTCAAGAAAGGGCCTATACATAGAGGAAGGGGATCCTGTGTCAAATATTGTGCATGATGCTCTGAATTTTTTGAATGGGCAAGATATTGTTACTAGAGACATTGTCTTTGAAAATTTCGAGCACCTGCTGCATTATACCATGGTGGAGATGGTCAGTGTGCTTCGCGAAGTTAGACCCTCCTTAACAGTTGGTGAAGCGATGTGGTTGCTGCTGATATTTGACTTGAACATTTCACAAGCCTGTGCGGTGGAGGAGGATCATTTCAGTGGTTTTATTTGTAGGGGAGAAAGTTCTGCCAGTTCTATCAATCCCCAACTACAGTCAGAGATTCAAAGCTCTGATAGTTCAACTTGCATTACACCAAATACCCAGAAGGACTTCAATTCCAGTCACCAGAATAATATGTCTGAAGCACCCAAATTTGGAAGTTTCCGAAATTCGCCAAACAATCAAAGTCCTCTTGCTTCAGAAGGGGTAAAGCTTGGGGCAGAGAAAGCTCCATTGCCATGTACTTCAGAGAAAGTCTCAGGTGCTTCAAGGGAGTCTGCACGAGCAGCACTTCAATTAGCTGCTTCTGAAGGTAAATCAGGACCCTGTTCTAAGCGGCATGATAGAAAAGAACTAGCAGCACTTCGAAAGAAGTTCCTTCATATGGAAAAATCTTACAGGGCTTGTGGAAAAGTGGGTTTTAAATCAGGGAAACTTGCAAATATTGGTGGTTTTATTGAAAAAAGACTCAAGACACCATCTGAAATTCCTAGTCAACACATGAAATGTAGCCCCTCAACCAAAACTGCATCTATTTTACCTGCCTGTGATAGTTCTCGTACATTACCTGCAAAGGACACAATATCTACTGTTGTGGATACTAAGAATATAACATCTGACAAGAAGTCCAAATCAACATCTGAGCTAAGGGCTTCTGACAGTCAAAAGATTCTTAATTACTGTGCTGGTATTCCACATGACAAGTCTTTGGGTAAATATATCCCACGAGATCAGAAGGAAAAATTGATCTTGAAGCTAGTTCTGCAGGTGCAGAAGTTGGAAGGTGAGCTGAAAAACTGGAATGACTGGGCACGTCAGAAGATTATGCAGGCTACTCAGAGGCTAACCAAGAACCATGCTGAGCTTAGCACTCTGAGGAAGGAGAAACAAGAAGCAGAACTGTTCAAAAAAGAGAAGAAAATCTTGGAGGAAAATGCTATGAAGAGGATATCTGAGATGGAGAATGCCGTGGCAAATGCAACAGGTCAAATTGAGGGTGCTAATTCTGCTGTTCACACACTCGAGGTGGATAACTCAGTGCTGAAGAAGGAGCTAGCTGCTGCTAAGTTGTGGGCTGTGAAGTCAATGGCAAGCTATCAGCAAGCATTGGAGAGAGAGCAGACGGCAATTAAAAAGGCCCAGTCATGTGAGAGCCAGAAGGGTTTGCTTCTGGATGAGCTTGAGAGAGAGAAGCACAAATTAGCTAACCTACAAGAGAAGGTAGACAAGGAGAAAAATCTTGAAGTTAAGGTGGAGGTATGTGCCATTGAATTGTTGTAGATTACTCTTAGAAAGTATTCCCCTTTAGTTACTTTGGCCAGGGTTTTGCTTAACTTTCAACTGGTTCAAGGGGCACATAATGGCTCAGATAGTTTACCATTCAAGGTTCATGTGACTTCAAGCTTTTAGACTAGTCTTTGTAGAAAAGAAAATTAAAAAAAGAAAAGAGTTGATTGGTTTAATCAATTGAATCTCTAATCTGATCGAGCTAAAAATATTGGAAAGGAATGCATATTAGTATACTCAGTTAAATATCTAAAACGCAGGTCCTCCTACCCACGTAATTTTTACCTTCGCAATTATATAAGAGATCCTTGCTTGAGTAATAAGATTTCTGTGCTATATGTGGACCCATGGTTTTCATTTAGTTGGCCAATGGCTTCTTATTATACATCTCACCGTGTGTATTTTCTGACTGTGAATGAGAATGTCACAGGATAGAATGAAACAAGAGAGAGCAGCGAAAGACAAGCTCCTTGCAGAGGCTGCATCCATCAGAAAGGAAAGAGAGCAACTTGAAGCACGTGCAAAAGTTGAGGAGGATATGATCAGAAAGAAGGCGGCCAGTGACATGCAGAAATATGAGGAGGATATTGCAAAACTGGAGAAAGAGTTGGCTGAAGCAAAATTGAAGTCTGAGTCTGAAAAAATAGCGGCACTTCGTAGGGGAATCGATGGAAGAAATGATAGTCGCTCAAGAAACTGCAAGAGTGCTCCAAATGTGGAGGAAAAAAGGAAATCCAACGAGTCTCAAAAGATGGAGAGTTTCCAAGACAGTTTGGGAGATGGAAGTTTGAGGAGGGAGCAGGAGTGTGTCATGTGCCTATCAGAGGAGATGTCAGTAGTTTTTCTGCCTTGTGCCCATCAAGTTGTCTGTGAAAAATGCAATGAACTGCATAAGAAACAAGGGATGAAGGACTGTCCATCATGTAGGACCCCAATCCAGCGCAGGATTCAAGCTCGATTTGCTGGACAGGAATGCTGAAGAAACATTCCAGTCAGCTGAGAGGATTCTATGGAGAGGTGCCATTGAAATCCGTTTTAACCATAATCACATTCCGTTCTGACCCCTTCTCTTTTTAATATTGGTTTTTGACTCTTGAGCAAATTATAGATGAAGATAGAATGGTTCTGAGAGACAGTTACATGTAAAGTCCATCTTATGCTTTTTTACATACAAGAAGGCCAATTTTCAAATGAAAGTGTTTTAATTTGTGGTTCTGTTTTTAACCCAGTTCCTTGTAATTTCTCCGTAATAAGCCGGTGAGGAAATGAAAACTTCTGAAATGAACTTCATTCATTTACAAGAGAGATCAAAATGACCTATGTGATTTTATTTCAGACCAAATGCAAAGTTAAAAAAAAAAAATGCAACATCTCTGAAGCATCTTAATTTATTAAAGCTGTTATGTTCTCTATATTATTATAGGAAAAATCTCTCTTAAATCAATTATAGGAAAAATCTCTCTTAAATCATTTCAAAATTTATGTGTATGACAATAAAAAAATAATTTATATAAATTTTAAAATGATCCAAAAATAAAAATATTTTTCTACAGGCTTATCCATTATTATATAACAACACGCAATATTTGATATTATTAAATAACAACATGTGACACTGGCGTCAAACTAATTTTGGAATGCTTTGAAATTTGTATATATAATAATAATTATTATTATTATTTTAGATAAATTTTAAAATGATTTAAAGGAAAAAAACTGACTTTTCAAGAGATAAACCTTCGTAGACTTACCCAAATATGATTGATGATTTTCTTGAGAAATGGAAAAGAAAAAATAAAAAGGTCAAAACCAACGGCAGGGAGTCGAGATATACTGATTTTGACTCCGTTGTGCCATTCGACGCAGACAACATCGTCATCGCAGAGGCAGACCCCCGACATAACCGGACTGTCTAACGTGCACCGTCACCGTCAGTGCACTTTGTTGTATCCTACGCATCCATTCAACGTCTCCCTATGGCAGACGAGGAACTTATGCAGAAGCTTGAGGACTTCACCAAAAACGCCATGCTTCACCAGCTGGAAACTCTCCGCGCCATACTTGATCACAACGGCAGCGTACGCTATCTCCAGCCCTACCTCCAAGGCTATAATGCGCCGGTCAACGCTGCTACTTTCAGACGTGCCGTGCCGTTGTCTTGCTACGATGATTACGTTGATTATATCAATCAAATGGCAGATGGAACGGATGATGATGATGAGCCTCGCCTCTCTGTCGATCCTCTCATCTGTTTCTTCTACAGGTTACCATCTTCTTATATGCTCTAATCTCCTCAAAAATCCAACTGCTTCATCTTTAGCTTAATTTCCTTCAATTTGCTTATATTATGCTTACCATTGGATTGACAATTTGTTTTGGTTACTGAGAATAAAATCTTATTTTGTTTATTGATAATAATTTTATTTATGACGAATCAAAATGAGAAATACTCGGTTTTTGATAGAATAAATTGAGAAAGCATTTTTAAGGGAGATTAAATATATATATTTTTTATTTTATATATTTAAAAACTAATATAATGAATAATAATTTCTAGTCGAAACTGACTTGGTGTGATTTCTTATTCATTGTTTAGGATAGTGAGCCTTTGTCTGACCGATAGAATTGATTTTGATTGTGACTTTTGGTTTCTCAGCTCCGGGACAAGTTCCATGAAGCCAAAACTGATACCCTACTTTGATTCAGACCTTTCGAAAGCTGCCTCCTTTATTGCTCACCGAGGCAGTGCCACCATTCTACAGAGGTAAATCAATAAAATAATATTAATTTATATCAGGATTTGAAAGATTTATATTTGTTTAGTATAATGAGTTTTTAAACCTGCACAAAGGCTGTATCCTCCAAGGCCTACAGTCAACAAGGTCCTATGGTTTCTCTATGCCGACAATATCACTACTACTAAAAGTGGCTTGAAGGTCATGGCTGCCTCTTCCTACCCTTTGCAAAGTGGTAAAGCAACTTCTCAACCACTCGCTTCCTGTTCTAGTCCTCCAGGAGTCATTCTTGGATCTAATGTTGATCACCAAATGTATTGCCACCTTCTTTGCGGCCTCAGGAAATTTGACGTTATAGATGGGATTAGAGCCCCATATGCTATAGGCTTGATTAAAGCTCTTAATCTCCTGGAGTCTAAGTGGGAGCAGCTATGTGCTGATCTTGACCGTGGGCTTGTAAGTGATGAGACTTTTGAAGGGTCGATGAGGGATGCTGTAAATGAACTTCTCGATGGGCCTCAACCAGAGTTGTCAAAGAGAGTAAGGTTAGCTTGTGAAGGAAATGACTGGGGTGGAATAGTATTTAGGTTGTGGCCTAACACACGTTATATTAAGTGCGTTACCACAGGAAGCATGAAACAGTACTACCCAAAGCTTAAGTACTATGCAGGAGAAATACCTATTTTAGGAGGAGATTACTTTGCTTCAGAGTGCTCTGTGGGTATTAATTTAGACATAATGCAACCCCCTGAAACAACCCGATTTGTAATGCTTCCAACTGCTGCCTACTTTGAGTTTCTTCCATTCAACATGAATCCGGATAGTGATCTTAGTGAAGAAACAGTGGACTTTAGTAGTGTCGAAGTAGGGAAGATGTATGAAGTTGTCGTCACTACTTACAGAGGATTCTACCGCTATTGTTTGGGTGATATTGCCAGAGTTGTTGGTTTCCATAACTCATCCCCGCTAGTGGAATTTGTGATGAGAGCACCGAAAACTCATTCTGAGATTCTGACTGAGAAAGACCTGATCTTGGGAGTTGAAAATTTTCAACTTGCACTAAGAACTGCTATGGGAATAGAGATTGATGAGTTTGCAAGTTTCTTGGACATTGAATTGAGCCCAAAGCAGTTGAAGGTATTTGTAGAAGTTCAAGAGGGATCTATACAGGATAAATTGAAGGAATCAACGGTAGCCTTTCAAAGGTGCGGTCCCTCCCTTGGGAGTGGCTTGGGAGCAATGTACAAGGTGCAGAGGGATAAAGGTCAACTAGGACCCTTGTTGATTCTCATTCTAAGGCCTGGAGCTTTTGATAGGTTATCAGAGGTGGCCATTAAGCATGGAGCACCAGCTAGTCAATATAAGCCACCTAAGATTATACGAAATCGAGAAATTGTCAGATTATTGGAAAGTTTAGCTTTTCTGACAGTATCTTTGGATGGCTGATAAATAGCGGATGGACTGGACTACTACCATATCCTCCATTCCTACCTCAAATTTCAACTTGTTTGTGGAATGATGATATCAATCTGATTACAGTGATATAGTGTCCAAAAGGAGGTTAGTTGCTTTATAAAATAATAAAAAGCATTGTAATTGAAGGATTAGTTGTTTGAAGATCATGTATGTTTGCATATGGTTGTGCAAATTCTCTGGACGCTTACATGAAACTGCTGCAAGATATTTCCAAATCAGAGTATTTTAAAAAACCTGAGTTTCTTTAAATTTCAAGATGCGAAATTTATTTTTAAACACCTATGAATATAAGCAAACAAATGACGCGAAGGCTCATTCTCTCCATTGCTTACAGGCATACTAATGAGGTCCCCTCATGGAAATAGTAGTCTTTATTGCTCCCCCCCCCCCCCCCCAACACAAAAAAAAAAAAACCACCACCACATCCAAGAAAAAAAAAAACCTCTTTCCTCCTCTTTCTGCACTGCAAAATACCTGTTTCCTACTTGTTGATAGCTGCTTGTAATTGTTCCAAGCTTCTTCCTTTAGTTTCTGGCACCATTAGAACTATAAATAGTACAGCCAGTGCATTGATTGAAGCATAAAGAATGAAGGTACCTGAAAAACCAAGTACTCTTGTGAATTTTACAGTTCTATAACTTCAACAATGTTATAAGATTGAATAGGAATTTTTTTTTTAATAAAATAATAATGCGAATCATTAATCCTCTAGATGATATGAAAATTAGAAGCGTAATATGTACCATAGGAGCTCCAACTCATGAGAAAATTGAAAGTGTAAGAACATATCCATGCACCAAACCAGTTCACTAATGTTGCTAGGCTTCCTGCACGTCCTTTAATGTTGATAGGAAATACCTGCAACAGAAAGGTAGTTTCTAGGCGTCATTTATGCACTCTGTTATGAAATACTTGTCGCCAGAAAACAATAAGAAATACTACCTCTGACATCACAACCCAAGGAATGGCTCCCATTCCTACTGAAAATGATGCAATGTACACCTGGTATCATCAAGAGTGTCACATGATACACGTCTAATGTGTGATGGATTAAATTGTGTCATTAGAGAAAGAGTAAATGATCAAACCAGTATGCCAGTTACAGCAAGTGCAGGGACTGCCCCAAGGAACACCTCATGAACCTGATTCATACAAGGATATCTCTATCACATAAACAACAGGAGTTGAAACTGAAAGCTGTTTGGTAGTTTTCTCACTTCTCAGGTAAGGAAAGTACCTTAAAATAGAATGCTAATGCAGTAATTATACAACCTGCGCACAATCCTGATCCAGAAACCTTAAAAAGAAACCAAAAAAGAGGAACGACAATATATTATAAGCAAGCAATAATTTGAAGGTGAAGTGTTTTCTGGTGGAATTTACCAGTAACAGAGGCTTCCTTCCAGCGTTATCTATCAAGGCTGCACCAAGGCCAGTGACCACAACCTGCAAAACAAAAATAATGATGAATTTGTTTGTGGGAAACATTATAATCGAAAGTTGTTCAGAAAATAGTGAAGTTAGAATTAAAAACCTGAAGAATAGCATATGTTATGGACCCGATGCTGGAAGAAAATCCTGCCACATAATTATATAATAACAGATATCCATAACCCAAAACAAAATCAGAGTCTGACTATTTTATGAAGTGCATGTTCTCTTACATGCTTTCACTGCAATGAGTGACAATGGGAAATTCAGATTAATTATATTCAAAACAATGTGTTGTCAGAGAGACAGAGAGACACAGGATGCAGAAATGCAATTACAGCAGATCATACAATACCTGCTAGTTCAAAAATACTGCTGACATAAAAGCAAACTCCATTGATTCCCCCAAATTGTTGGCAGACCATTAGTCCAATTCCTATCTGGTCATTAGTTACAAAATATTTATTTGTTGACTTTCTAGGAAAGTGTAGTGATATTACAATGTATAAATTTATAATCAGTTAAATGAAGGAGTAAGGAGAGGTATAGGTACAGTGATTGAGCTCAAGTATCTTCTCTCAAACAATTCCAGCAGCTTGGGTTTTGGGAGTTGATCAAGAGTTGTTATGTAATCCTGTGAACACCCCCATATTATCTTTGGAATGCCTCATGTCTTTGATGTTGTGATTACTTTTATTTTTTTTTAAAAAAAAAATTATGTTAGACCATAGGAACCTGAATTTCTTCTGCCTCTTCAGATATGTCAGCATCCTTGCCTCGAAGCTTTTGCAGTGCAGCCACAAAATCGTGTTCTCGTCCTTTCTTTGCCTGCATTCATCATTTGGTATATTCTGTGTCATGCATCTTAGTTCATTTGGCCTTCTTTTAATATGATAAATTAAAACACCCTTTTCGTACCAGCCATCTAGGAGACTCTGGAACGAAGAAGAGACCAAAAAGTAGTATGGCACAGGGAATGAGGCCTGCAAGCACTTCCCTAGTGAATTCTCCAGCTAATTATTATTTTGGTTGGAAAATCTAATTGTGTAAATATGTTTTCTCTACCATTTTTCGTGTTAAAAAGTTAATTTAAAACTGGATAGAAACTTCACCAGCTAATGCTAAAGTCCTCCATGAAACTACTGTTCCAATAATAAATGACACAGACACTGCCAAAACGATCATGAACTGCAGCAACAACAGGAACACAAAAATTAGATGTCATTACTGTCTTTATTAGGTACTTCAATGGGGATATTGTTACTGTATAATTTATAATGCTCCAAAAATTTACTATGAATGTCCCCATTCTTTTAAACTACCTGATTTGCGGTAGTAAGTCTTCCTCGGAGATCCTTTGGTGCAATTTCTGCTATGAAGACAGGTACCTTAATGTCATCAATGATTTAGTTAGACTCTTAAAAGTTGAAATTTTAGGATTCATAGTATTATGCCATTTTCTTAATTGTTTGTGTTTCATTGAATTGAACCAACACATACAACATAGGAAAAGATTCCCATTGCATATCCTGTTGCCAGCCTCCCAATGTCCAACGGCCATGGTCCCTGTTGGTTCATAAAAAAGTAAGAGATGGTATTATGCCATAAATTGGAGAACTATTTTAGGTGAAAGAAGAACAGAAGAGTATTGATCATAAGAACCTTAGAGAAGTAAATAAGAAGCCACCCTGCAATAGAGAAAGCACTCGAAAATCTCATTGTCTGCATACAACCCACATTCTACTTTAATCCCTTCTGATAGGTTCCACATAAATCTAATTACGGTAGAAAGTAACTCAAAAACACAATCAAACAGTTTTAATGAACTTACCCCTTTACGTCCAATAAAATCTGCAATGGTTCCACTAGTAATTGCGCCAATCATTGCCCCAAAAGTTAAAATGGAGCCAAACAACGAATACTGCAAACATTTAATATCCAAAAGAAGAATTAAAACACATTCAGGGCTGGAATCGCAGGCACTGAACTGAAGGTGTTGTGCAATTAATTATGGTGTTGCAACTAAAGAATTTAGCACTAAGCTTATTAAAATTGTCATTGTTTCCCACTCTCACATACCATGCATTTTCACTTTGCTAAAGTCAGATTGTAAGCAAGTGATTTTATTAAGAGCTTGCTAAAGTCAGTCGCATTTTCGCATCATCATCCTCAACTGTTTGTTAAGAGTTTTTTATTCTATTACCTGTGACATCATCGTCCTCAACTTACTGGCTTACCTCTGCTAAAGTCAGATTGAGATCCTTTATGATAGCATCTTGAGTGGGCGATGAATAACCAGCCTGGAGAGTCGAAGACATACAAATAATCATACATCAGAACAATAAAAACCGAACATGTAAATTAATACTCAATTTCTGTTTTGAGATTTTCTTGTTCTTTAGGAGTTCCCACATGTTAGGTTAGAGATATTAAGTCGAATCGAATGCTGAGTACTTACACAAGCACCAAATTCATAGGAGCCGCAGACTGCGACAAAAGTACTCAAGTACACCATCCATGGATGCCCATTACTCGAATGAACACTCTCACTCCCATGGCCATCTTCATTAACCACTCTCACCAGTGGCTCTCTGATTTCTTCCTGCCTACCATCCTCCTCGTCCTTTCTGTTCCTCATCTCAGCTTCTCTATATAATATCTACCTCCTTGAAGGTATACACAGCAAAAAGCAGAAGGCCTCACAAGTTAAAACCAAATGCAAGGAAGCTTGCTATTCTGGAAACAAAGGGAATTCTTTTCGTTAACAAAGCAAGCCACGGCTTGGCAAGCAATACCCCTTTTGAACTTCCCAAGTTTGATATCTTCCCTTTTCCAAGAATTACGTTCTTTATGTTAGCTCTTCTTCTGAATCAAACTGTCAGTCATCTTATTCACTTTCAGCAATTCAACTTGCTCAACTGGCTCTCACACTCTGGGTGGATAGAGCAGTAGCAGCTGTCGTTTTGTTTTGCAATCCACTATCGAAATTTCTCGCCTCACTTTCCTGCGTGTGGCAGAGGAAGCCCACAAAAATCCAGATCAAGAAATTGGAAGATGAATTACATCACATCATTTAGTTAGCTTTCGTGGCTGTTGAGTTGTGTGAAAGATACAGACTCCTAAATGGATTTGCATTTGTGTAGGAAAGGCATTTATAGGAGCTAGTGTTTGTTTTTTTAAATATATCTTAGAATATGTTGTGAAAAAATTGTCAATTTAATTTTTCATTTTAACGCATGTTTTGAAATATTTTAAAAAAACATGAACAAAAGCTTCCTGACCGGAAAAGATCTGGATCCACTTGGATATTTCCATTTCAAAAATTGACAACGAGAGATAAAGGTGTGAAATTCCTGCGGCTAATTTTGGCAGTTTCATGATCTTTAATTCTTCATACTATTTTAGATTAAAATATTATTTTAGTCCTAAACTTAGTTTTAATTTTTTTTATCTTTTAATTTGATTTTTTAATATTACTTCAAACTTTACTTTATTCCCTTAAATTTATTTGGTTCTAGTTTGTTCCTTAACTTTATCCTAAATTTTAGTTTATTTTCAAAACTACACCTTTTAAGTTTCACTTTAATTCTTTAATTTTATTTTGCTACAATTAAGTCTCTTTATTTTATATCAATTTAGTCATTTAACTTACAAAATTCACTCAAATATTTTAGTAATTTTAACACGATCATGATGCTTATCAAAGTTTTACACCATTTCCCACTTACCTATAATAACCTCATAAATATTAGTAGTGTTAAAAGAGAAAAACATTTAAGTTATTTTTACAAATTAAAAGACAAAATTGAAACAAAACAAAAATAAACAACTAAAAAAAATATAAAGTAAAGTTTAGAGATCAAACCAGAGCAACATAAAAATAAAGACCCAAAAACCAAAGTGAAACCGACGATAAATATAAATAACTAAATTGAAATAAAATAAAATTAAAGAATTGAAATAAAACTATATGTTAAATTAAATGATCAAATTATAACAAAATTAAATTGAGGGACGTAAATAAAACATTAAAACTTAAACTACAATTAGAAGGGGGAAATAATATTTTAGCATATTAATTTATGTTAGTGAAATTATAAAGTAAAATTGAAATATCAACTATTCGAATGAATGAAAATTAAAATTAAAAAATTTGTGTCTTTGATTTTATTCATTTATTTAATAATTAAATAATTGAAATTTTAATTTTATTATCTATTTTTTGTTACTAAATATAAAGAAGTCGTGGCTACAAACGGAACTTATATTTCTTTTACTGGTTAAATAAGTTAGAACTAAAATGTTTGAAGCTTTCATCATTTTATTCATTGGTTAGTAATTATCACGCATCTTGCTGCCTTTGAAAAGACACTATTATTAGAACATGACCAGCCGATGCACATATCATTAGTTCTACACCACCATCTCTATCACTGGATTGGTAGGTACATTGTTGGGCGTGTGGCCCTTAAGTATTACAAAAGAAGAAATGGGCCTAAGGGCAAGGGAACCGGGGCTGATTTGGAAAATAAGGAAGTGGAGGAGAAGGAAAAGGGAAGGGGCGTAACTAACTTGCTGAGTTGGCTCTGACAGTGTAGTGAAGGGAGGTAATATTGGAAGGAGGAGTGAGGAAGGGGTACGGAGGTATTTTGGGACTGGTTTAGGGAGAGAGCTAGACCTCTCGAATGTCTAGCGATGGAGTCCGTTTGAGTGTCTTGTGATTTCAGTGTGTGCTGCCTTTTTAATTCTGTTTTGCTTTATTGTGTGTGTTGTTTTTCTATTGTGAGGTCTGTAACTTCATCCCTTCCCCACTGGAAGTGGTGATTTCCTTAATTCAATAATAATCAATATTATTCAGTATTTTTGGGTTTATCTCTTCTACTGGTCTCTATCAATTTGGTATCAGAGGAGGTCTGGGTGGGTTATGGTGAATACCAGAATGGAGGGTAGAGTAGAGAATGTGAAAAAAGATTTAGAGATGATGAAGCTATGGATGATCGAGATGAAAGAATCTCTTACAAGGCTTGAAGAAAAAGGCAAGAATCAGGAGGTGGGCAATCACGGTGCTAACAATGAAATGGCGGCAGCAGACACTGGAGACACTAGTCGGCTACGACACATGGAGAAGGATCCTTCGCGTTTCAGGAAACTTGAGATTCCCCTCTTTGCTGGTGAAAATCCAATAGGTTGGTTATTTAAATTAGAGAGATACTTTACTGTGAATGCCATTGATGACAGTGAGAAGCTTGAAGCTGTTGTAGTGTGTATGGAAGATAAGGCACTAAATTGGTACCAATGGCTGGAAGTGCGTAATCCAGTAAAAACATGGGCTGACTTCAAACGCCAGTTACTGAATCGTTTTCAGCATTCCCAGGCCGGCGACACCTATGAGATGTTGATGGCGTTGAGACAATCAGGGTCGGTGGCTGAATACAGGGAAAATTTTGAGACGATGTCAGTACCCTTGAGTGAGGCATCAGATGATATGTTAATGGGGGCCTTCAGGAATGGGCTGAAAGAAGACATAAGGGCTGAATTAAGAATCATGAAGTTTGGATCCTTACAGGAGATGATGGACCTGGCCCACAATGTGGAAGAGAGGAACATTATTGTCGAAAAAAATAGGGAGGATTTTTTGTCCAAACACCTGAAGACGGCAGCAGCAACAAAGTGGAATGTGACAAAACCCATTGCTGGCTGGACAAGGATCTCGGGTGGGTCAGACCCGACCCGGACCACTATCTACAACCCAACTCCTACTAAGATGACCGAGTCGAAGCCCCCGACAGCAGAAAAATAGAGCACGACTAGCTCTGTGTCTTCGTCCAGTAACAAAAGCTCCAGCTCCCAAGTCCGAAGGCTCACCGACGCGGAAGTTGCGAAGAAGAGAAGCCTGGGATTGTGCTACAGGTGCGACGAGAAGTGGGCTCCAACACATAAGTGCAAGAATCGCCAATTACAGGTCATGCTCTTGCAACCGTGCGATGACGAGGAAGAAGAAGACTCGGAGGGTGATCTCGAGAAGGAAGAAGATACCCCTATTCTCGAATTGTCCATGAATGCAGTGGTGGGTCTCACAGGAAACCACACGATGAAGCTGAAGGGTAAAGTTAAGGGAGAGGAAATACTAATCTTGATTGATAGTGGAGCTACCCACAATTTCATTGCTACTGAATTAGTGGAAAGACTGAATATACCTACCCAATCTTCTCTGTTATTTGAAGTCTTGTTGGGGGATGGTTACAAGGTAAGAGGAAGACACATATGCCCTGCGGTGGTGGTAGAGATGCAAGGTGTAAAGCTCCAACAGAGTTTCCACGTCTTCGATATGGGAGATACAGACATGGTACTTGGAGTAGAATGGCTTCGATCCTTGGGTGAGGTCAAAGTCAATTGGGATGAATTAACCATGAAGTTTAAGATTGGGAATGAGGAAAGAAGGATAAAAGGGGACCCATCATTGGTGAAAGCCTTGGTTTCTTTAAAATCTACGATGAGAAACCTGAGGAAGGGAGGCCAGGGCTATCTGGTGGAGTTTGGACAGATTCAGTAGCACCAATAGAAGAAAAAATTCCCCAGGAGATACAGGACTTGTTGGACCAATTTCCTGCAGTACATGATCCCATTCATGGCTTACCTCCAAGAAGGGTCAGGGACCATGCCATTGAGATTAAGCAAGGAGAACAGCCTCCAAATATCCGACCATATTGGTATCCGCACTAACAGAAAACAGAAATTGAGAGTTTGGTGAATGAGATGTTGGCAGCAGACTTGATTCGTCCCAACAATAGTCCGTATTCAAGTCCAGTTTTGTTGGTGAAGAAGAAGGACGGAAGTTGGAGGTTTTGTGTTGACTACCGGGCATTGAATAAAATAACAATTCCTGATAAATTCTCCATTCCAGCAATAGAAGAGTTATTAGATGAGCTCAAGGGAGCATCAGTATTCTCCAAGCTTGATTTGAAGTCTGGGTATCACCAGATACGGATTAAAGAAGGAGATGAAATGAAGACAGCTTTCAGAACACACCAAGGACATTATGAGTTCATGGTAATGCCCTTTGGACTCACTAATGCACCTGCTACTTTTCAATTTCTGATGAATGACATATTCAAGCAACAACTGAGGAAATTTATTTTAGTGTTTTTTGATGATATATTGGTATATAGTGCTGACTACATGTCCCATATTGAGCATTTAAATGAGACTATGAGGATTCTGCAAGAACACAAATTAGTCATCAATATAAAGAAATGTGTATTTGCGAAAACCCAATTGGAGTATTTGGGACATATCATCTCGGCTGAAGGGGGGAAGGCGGATTCCTCTAAAATTAAAACCATGGTGGAATGGCCTGTTCCAAAAAACTTGAAGGCCTTGAGAGGATTTTTAGGATTGACCGGATACTATAGGAGGTTTGTGCAGAATTATGGTAAAATTGCAGCCCCGTTGACAGCTTTGCTAAAAAAAGATGCGTTTAAATGGGGAAATGAGGCTTAGGATGCTTTTGAGAGGTTGAAGAGAGCTATGACGACACTGCCGGTTTTAGCCATGCCGGACTTTACACAACCCTTTGAGCTTGAGACGGATGCATCGGGTGTGGGTGTAGGAGCTGTACTCATGCAGAACAAGAGACCTATAGCCTATTATAGCCAGGCATTGGCTGTTAGACATCAATTAAAGTCAGTATATGAAAGGGAACTCATGGCCATTGTGTTAGCGGTAAAGAAATGGCGACATTATTTGCTAGGCCATCATTTCATTATTAAAACTGACCAAAGGGCCCTAAAATATCTGCTGGAACAGCGCGAGTTGGGGAATGAGCAGCAAAAATGGGTATCAAAATTGCTTGGTTACTCTTTTGAGATAAAATATAAGCCAGGCAGGGAGAATAAAGTTGCTGATGCACTCTCTAGAAGAGAGAAGCTAGAGTACAAAGCTTTTACAATACATCAATATAAGGACATACTGCAATGGGAAGAAGAAATTAAAAGAGATGATAAATTATCCTTAATATTACAGCAACTCATCACCAATTCCAATCCACCAGAGGGTTACACATTGAGGAATGGGTGTCTTCTATACCAGGGCAGGTTGGTGCTACCAAAAGATTCCCAAAGAATTACTCCACTGATTGCAGAATTCCATAACACACCAATGGGTGGCCATTCAGGATACTTGAGAACTTATAAAAGGATGTCTGCAGTACTGTTTTGGGAGGGAATGAAGAAGCAAATTCAAGATTATGTGGCTAGATGTGCCACTTGTCAGCAAAACAAGTATGAAGCTAGGAGCCCGGCCGGATTATTACAACCTTTACCAATTCCGAAGCAAGTTTGGGAGGATGTCAGCCTTGATTTCATCACTGGGCTGCCAAAGTCAAATAGATTTGATACAATATTCGTTGTGGTAGATCAGTTGACGAAATATGCTCACTTTGTCCCTCTTTCACACCCTTATAGTGCTAGTGACGTGGTAGCATCTTTTGTTAAAGAGGTGGTCAAGTTGCATGGAATACCAAGATCTATTATATATGATAGAGACAGAGTGTTTATGAGTAATTTTTGGCAGGAATTGTTTAAGCTGTCTGGTACTACTCTTGCTCGCAGCTCCGCTTATCATCCACAATCAGATGGGCAAACAAAAGTGGTAAATAGAAGCCTAGAGACTTACCTTCGGTGTTTCACTTCAGACAAACCCAGAAAGTGGTCACACTGGCTTGCATGGGCTGAATATTGGTTTAATACCAATTTTAATCAGTCAATTGGGATGTCACCATTCAAAGCTTTATATGGTAGGGATCCTCCCACTCTTTTTAAGCTTGAGGATGTGGCGTCCACTGTGGAAGAAGTGAATCAGCAGATTCGAAATCGAAATGCTGTGATAGAGGAACTTAAAGGGCATTTGGCTAAGGCACAGGAGTCCATGAAGAGGTATGCTGATAAATCAAGGAGGGACATTTCCTTTGAGAAAGGGGACTTTGTTTACCTCAAACTCAGACCTTACAGATTGAAATCGCTTGCTAAAAAAGTGAATGAGAAATTGAGTGCTCGTTACTATGGCCCCTTCGAGGTGACAGAAAGAATTGGTCAAGTAGCTTACAGGCTGAAACTTCCAGATACAGCCCGCATTCATCCGGTATTTCATGTTTCTCAACTTAAAAAATCTCTCCAAACTGAGGTGCAGCCCCAACCTTTACCTTCAGTCCTGACAGAGGATTTGGAGTTAGTAGTGGAGCCTGAAGCTATAAAACAGATGAGATCAATTACTGATGGGACTAGGGAGGTTTTGATTAAATGGAAGAATTTACCCGAATCCGAGAGCACGTGGGAATCAGTGGATACCATCAGAAATCAGTTTCCAGATTTCCACCTTGAGGACAAGGTGCATCTTTTGGGTGGGAGTAATGTTGGGCGTGTGGCCCTTAAGTATTACAAAAGAAGAAATGGGCCTAAGGGTAAGGGAACCGGGGCTGATTTGGAAAATAAGGAAGTGGAGGAGAAGGAAAAGGGAAGGGGCGTAACTAACTTGCTGAGTTGGCTCTGACAGTGTAGTGGAGGGAGGTAATATTGGAAGGAGGAGTGAGGAAGGGGTACGAAGGTATTTTGGGACTGGTTTTGTCACGACCCGTTTTCTGGGCACATGACCGGTACAATGATGAATCTCTCATCACTGTAAGCCTTCCGATAAATATATCAAATTTTCTTATCTGAAAATCATAGAGATGATTTGCATGTAATCATAGATTATCAATTTAAAATACATTATTATACTGACATACAAGCCAAATGTCGAACCCCTGAACTAGATGTCCTAGACGATTACAGAGCAACATAATCTATAACAGAAGAGAGGTCTACCCGACAACGGGAAGGTCCAAAGTGATCTACTCCTCTAGCAGATATTCTTCGATGGCAACCTGATCTGAACAAAAAGGTTGTACAAACAATGTGAGCTCTTAAACTCAATGAGCGAATCGGCCTCGCATTAATAAAATTCAAATACATTACCAGTCATGCAAGAATATCCAAAGGCTCATACTCAACCAATAGACAGAAGATAAAAATTTATCCAATTCAACAAACGTTACTAGTACTCGTCAATGGCAATATATCCCGGAGAGCGCACACAGGCCGGCTCACCAATTATGTATATTTCCGCCATGACGCACAACATCATCCTCTTACATACAAGATAAAAATTCATCCAATTCAACAAACGTTACTAGTACTCGTCAATGGCAATATATCCCGGAGAGCGCACACATGCCGGCTCACCAATTATGTATATTTTCGCCATGACGCACAACCTCATCCTCTTAGCTAGGGCGCCTCACGGATTTATCACCAATCCGGGCTATATCCCTACTGAGGGAATCGTTGTCTCCACACTCATTGGTCAAGACACCCTGTCAACCGGGTTTTCCGCCTTGCCGTGAGAGGGGGTACTGTCCCGCTCAATCACAATCAATAGCATTTCATATCATAATCAGAAGCTCAATATAATATTCATCCATATAACAGGTATAGTATATAACTATATTATGGATTTATAAACCACATATCAAGATAACAATTAATCCATTTTTGAAAACATTCAAACTTCACATCATCATAAGATACTTATTTCATTTTATTCATACTTATGGATTAATTATCTCATTTAGATTCGTCATTCTGAATCCAATTTCCTCCTATGAATCTTGGGAGTGTCATACGACATACTTTTTATCACCAGTAATGCTAAAACTCTATTAAAACGGGGTCGTTTCACTCACCTGGATTCCGTACGAACATCGCTTCTCTAAGTCATTACAGACAAGAGTTCTCAGGTGAATTTCGGTGTTCTGCTACGGAGATTTTCATGAAAGATTAGAGAAAATACGTCAGGATTGTTTTCGTACAGATACTATTCATATGTACGGTTACTGTTCATATATACGGTTACTATTCATACGGTCACTATTCATACATACAGTCACTATTCATACGTACGATCACTATTCATACCAGAAATAGAGAATACAATCTGTAAAAGAGTACACCAGGTAAGTTCCCAGGAAAGAATGGAGGGTCACACTGGACACACTTAAAAACCAGGTCTTTCCTTAGCCAGAACTTTCCTAGACATGTATTCTTCACAGTTTACATTCTATTTCGGTAATCAGAGAATCAAAATAACATATAAACAGCTAAGGACAGTTTTTCTGATGTGGAAGATCAGCCAAGGCCGCAACCACAGAGCATACTTAAGAAAATAACTTCTAAAATTTGAAAGACATAGAAAGGGCATAGTATCCTTACCTAAGCTGAAAAGGAAAGGCCCAAAATCTCAGAGGCCTAGCTTTGGAGTAAGAGAAACTTAAGGAGAGAAGAAGAGAAGTTGAAAGTGTGAGTTTAGAAGTAAAATGAAAGCGCCTATTTATAGCAAAAGTCAAAGGTACTATTTGATACTATGCGCTAATAAAATATTCAATTTACTATTCATGAAAATGACATTTCTAATAATGCAGTTACTGTGCACCTCAGAAAATCTGTTATTACTATTGGAAACTTAAAAGGAAAACTATCCTTTCACCTTAAATCTTTAAGTTTCTTTTCAATTCAGTCCTTTCACTTTAGTCCCTGAGGGTATTTTCACCCATAAAACGTCATTTTCTCCTACGAACTTCTTCCTAGTTTTCTCTTATGACCAAACCACATCTAGTACTTGACATTTCGATTGTATAAATGAACAGTATCGTATACGTAAATAGTATTATACGGGTGAATAGTACCGTATACTGAAATAGTAACAGTAGTTTATAAACAAATATTTATATTTTATTTTTCTTGGGTATTACAGGTTTAGGGAGAGAGCTAGACCTCTCGAATGTCTAGCGATGGAGTCCGTTTGAGTGTCTTGTGATTTTAGTGTGTGCTGCCTTTTTAATTCTGTTTTGCTTTATTGTGTGTGTTGTTTTTCTATTGTGAGGTCTGTAACTTCATCCCTTCCCCACTAGAAGTGGTGATTTCCTTAATTCAATAATAATCAATATTATTCAGTATTTTTGGGTTTATCTCTTCTACTGGTCTCTATCATACACCATAATTTTGCCTGTAAAAACTATCCCTAGCTAACATTTATCACAACAATTATGAAATGCAAGTTGGCCTCAGCTTTAACGATTGGGAATTTATTCTTTTTAATTAATAATTTGTGTTTGAGTTTTATAAATAAAAAAATAATATTAAAAAAATTTACTTCAATTTAATTTGAACTAAATTAATTGGAATCTAACGTGTTTTCACTGTTATTTTGACATGTGAGAGAACAGCCCCACTTATCGAATTACAGAGATGCACCATGCGCCCTTTTGTACTCAAATGATTTGGGGAGGAGTACTGAATAATGCTTAGCTGTATGCACGAGATTCAAGTCAGTGAATTTTTGTACTCAAGAATGTATGTCTCTTGTCTTTTTCGATGTTGTTTATTACATCCAAACAAGTTCTGAATATATCCTCCCATTGTTTGTTTCTAACCAATAAATTACACCTTTTTTGTAATTTCTAATTCTCCCTTATCATTTAACAGTTGCCATAATCGATGTGATGATAATGCCTTAATATATTAATCGTTCTACATACCTTCTACATCTCCTCTCTTCACCAATTATGAAATAGTATTTTCTGTCTAATGTAGGAATTTAATCCTACTTTAATATTAGACTTAGAAGCTCCAAATAATGAGACCTTTTCTTGGAGTGAATTTTGAAAATGTGACATCCTTCGTAAATTGCTTGTTTTTACTTGGAAGATTGTGTTTATTGTATTATTTTTAGAGGTATCATTTTAACCCGTAATTCATAGGTCAGTTTGAGGTCGCTCGTAAATGGGCGATGCGGGTTAAACGAGCTAACCAGCAAACCCATGAACTGACTCCTTTTTTATTTTATTTTTTTACAAAAATTATATTATTTAGTATAAATAATTTTATTTTATCACATTTTTATATTTTATAATATTATATTCAATAAATATTGTAGGTAAAAATATACCTAAGGTCCTATAATTTCACCCAATAATAATTTTAGTTTCTATACTTTAAAAACAATAGATTCAGTCCATATAGTTTTCAAAATCATAAAAAGTGGTCCATGAGGTTAGTCAACAGTTTGATCAACTATTAACTTGCCACATATTTATTGACTCTGATACTTCCATTAACATTTAGAGTCACGTCAACGACACACATGTCAAATTAATATGCTGATGTGGTGCCATGTGGTTTTTTTTCTCCCTTTCTTTTCTTCCTTTTTGTGCATCTTCCCTCGTGATCTTCATCTTTGTTGGTCGCTCACCTCTTCGCTCGTCTTTGTGGATCTTTGGAGAAATTGAAGGTGTCATTGCTCTCTTCATGGGTCCCTAGTGTTCGTATTTGCTGTTGGTTTTAGTTGCTACTCTCTTCTTTTAGTTTAACGTGTGTGTCACTTACGTGGCTATAAATACGTATGAAAGCATCACATTCATCAAATATGTGGCAAGTTAATCATTGACCAAACTGTTGACTAACCCCAATAATCACTTTTTTATAATTTTGGAAACTACAAGAACTAAATCTATTGTTTTTAAAGTATAGGAACTAAAATCATTGTTGGGTGAAACTATGAGGGCCTTAGGTATATTTTTACTAATATTGTAAATTTGGATATGAAAACTTTTGTAATTTTTTAAAAATAAATATAGAATTTCAAATTTAAATGTAATATAGTTAATTTAAAAAGAAAATATGAAAAAATAAAGTTATTGGTTATTTAAAAATATTAAAGAAGTAATGGTTTATATGTATAAATTGTTTTTTAATAAAAAATTATTGAATTTTTTACTAAAAAATTTTAAAATTATATTGTTTAAATATAAAAATTAAAAAAATAAGGTGGCTTACGGGTCATGACAAGCAGTATTGGTGTTCAATAAAAAAAATTTAAAAAAAAATCTTGTTTATAAACGAGTCGGTATATGACCGGCATATTTATCTCTAACGCGTGACATCTTGGCCTAATCCATTTCAAAGTGTTAAATACCTTGTGCTAACATTCTAAGAAAGCACCATTTTAGTGTGGATCCTATCTGCAACCTTTGTAATGAAGAGGAGAAAAACCTAGATCATCTTTTTCTTTCATGTCAATTTGCAAGGATTTTTGTGGTTCGGCTCCAACCTTATAGTTAAGCCTCCATATGTGCAGCAAAAGTCCATTCAAGATTGGCTAACACTTTAGTTCCACCAATGGACTTGAAGCAAAAATCTTCTCAGGAGTTGTACCATCTTGTGTTTATACTGGAAGGCATATGGTCTACCAGGAATAATACTGTGAAGTTCAAGAGTACTAAAGCCAACAACTACGAAATTTGATTGTAAGTTATAACCGATGAATGCTTTTCATTTAATTTTCTTTAGTTGGGTTCCAGTTGTATTAAAAAAAAAAAAAGTGGGCCCAAAGTTTCGAAGAGTTCAATTATTGCGTTGTTTATTTTTGGGAGAGCATGTGCCCAAAAGATACGCACGTGATTTTTAACAGTGCTTTTGGGAAGAGGGGACCGTGAACTAAAAATATACATGTCAGTATGTCACAAAGATTTTAATCATAATTAACTGGGTTTAATTTGTAAGATATTATAAGTATTTGAATAGAAAGTCATTCAAAATTTACAATAAAAA
The DNA here is from genome assembly GCA_037074585.1 of Biancaea sappan. Taxonomy (NCBI): domain Eukaryota; kingdom Viridiplantae; phylum Streptophyta; class Magnoliopsida; order Fabales; family Fabaceae; genus Biancaea; species Biancaea sappan. Next base: position 44,588,451 of record CM073496.1, on the reverse strand, counting down.
AAAATTTAAAAGTTCATAGATGTAACCTAAGATAATACAAGATCATAGAGAAATGTATGATAAAAATTGTAAATATTAAAATGTCTTGAATACAGACGAAGATAACGAGAGGTTAGATTGATTGGTGGATTCTCCTAAATTATTATGAATTCCAATCATAGAGGAGAAATTGGGCTGAGTGGGCCAATTTTAGTTTTGTTTTCGTCCAATAGTGTGCCCACCACCTATTTGCCGAACAAGTATGGAACCCAGCATTCATTTTCTTGTCCACTAACCACCATGCTTATTGTTTGTCTTGTTCCTATTTTTCTTTCACCCGATTTATTTGCAGGGAGGATAAAATTTAACGTTCAATTTTATTGTTGTAATCCTTTTCTTAATAATCCTTTTTTTTTTGTGTCTGTTGGGCCAAAGTATTATTTTAATCCTAATAAAGTTGTTGGGCTAGAGATGAAATAGACCCACAGCCATTGCCAAGACCAGCCCAAATTCAAATTACAGGTTGTCCTTGGGATTACTGGTCAAATCAAACAAAAAAAATAGTTATTTGGTTTAACATTCATCTGTATTCTCAAATTACATGTTTTATTTCTTAAATTCCCGTTTACGTAACTTCAATTAAAAATGGATTGATGGGTTTGACTGAAACTTGAGCGACGAGGATGAGAAGTAACGGCACGTAAAGCGGCGTCAAAGTTGAACTTGAAAACCCACTTGCCAGTTGCCATAGAAAACAATTACTTTTCCACTTCATGCATGAATAAAGCTTTTGACATTTCCACTTAATTGCCTTTTTGTTTAACAAATTAAAGAAGCCATGCAATGAAATTACCTAGGATAGGATCATTGATCGTTAAACATCATTCATGAAAAGTCGTGAAATAAAATAAAATAAAAAGCAGTGTAGACAGTCATCAATCAAGAATAAGTCAAGGACGCATGATGAGAGTCAAATTATACCCTCCAACAGTTAAACAAACATGCTGATAACAGATTTGAGCCTCTTTATTATCTCAAAATATTTAATTCTTTAATATTTTTATTTGGATCTATTTAAAATTTTTTTATTTAATTTAATATTATATTTAACTTCATTTAAATTTTCATTTCAGAATATATTTTATTTTAAATTTAAATCAATTTCTATAAATTGTTAAATTTATTTAATTAGTCTCTCTAATACTCTATACATGACCTGGGTCATTCATGGTTTTAATCTGACAATTTAAGTAAAAGTATTGGAAAGTCCAATACTTTTGAAATATTAGAAAGGCCCATTCGCTGATAATTGTCTCAAACATAATGAGAAAATCCTCTAAGTATGATGAAAAGATCTACAATATGTTTACTTCTTTACGAATCAAGTCAAATATAACGGTTGAAATTTGAAGAGGTGATTTTTTTATTTTAAAAAAAAATTACTAAAAATTTGCGACTATAGAGAGATAAGGAGCGGATCTGAACTCCTCCCAACATGTTCCACTTTGTTTCATCCACACTTTCATGCCCACTTACGCTTTATGAATATCCTCATCCTCAATGCCTTATGCCTCATGCATCCTAATTTTATATACCACACTCTTCTAAAAATTAGAGAGAATTAAATTCTACATTAATTTTGGCCTAGCACATATCCTCCTCCTCAGTGCTGCTGCAATAATTTAATGTTGAAAAAAATACTAGGCTGCATCATTATATAATTTTCTTTAATACAGCATCAATGTAAAAAAGGCGTTGACATTGCCAATCTTAGCGAGCTAACCAGCATGCCACTACTCTGCCTACACTTGGGGCCCTGATTGCAACACTTTTGAACATGAAAGGTTTTACTATGATTCAACGATATTATACAGAATGACCAAAACTTAAGAGCTCTGAAAGAATAAATTTTTGTACGTGGTTTTGCCTTTGCAGCTGAACATGCTTGAGGAAGGCAATGCATTCTCTGAATCTACACTCATGATTCTGAAGCCACAACCTTTTGTTCCTTAGAACCAGAAGAAAGGCGGTGACTTTGAAGTGTATAAGCTTGATAACCAGTAGGACTAGAAAGCTGACCCGACTCACTACTGCTAACAGACCTCTCAATGTCAATCTTCCCAGCAACGAGAGGAATCGGTCGTTCTGGTATGGAAGGCACTGATTGATCTGAATCCTCCAACATCTTAACGACCTGGTCCATTGTGGGCCTCGCATATAACTGTGGATGAGAACACAGCACAGCCACCAACACATACTTCTCCATGACTTCTGGAGAACCAGTTTCCGGCATGCCATCTTCAACAACATCCAAAGGTCTACCTGTTCTAACTAACGACCAAGCCCAGTCTGTGAGTGCTGAGGGTTGGCCATCATGGTTCATTTGAAGTGCCTTTTTCCCACTCAGCAGTTCGAGAAGCACAACACCAAAACTAAACACATCGCTTCTCTCTGTTAACTGCCCATACAATGCATACTCGGGAGCAACATACCCCATGGTTCCAGCTACCCTAGTGCTCATATGAGTCATTCCCTCAGGGTTGAACTTCGCCAGTCCAAAGTCTGCAACTTTTGCTTCAAACCTCTCATCCAGAAGAATGTTACTAGCTTTTATGTCCCTATGAATAATAGCTGGCTGAGCCCCATAATGCAAATACGCCAATCCCCTGGCAGTCCCTAGTGCAATTTTTTGACGAGTTGGCCAACTGAGTTTCTTCCCCATGGAGTTAAACAGATGGTCGTGAAGACTCCCATTCTTCATCAAATCACAAACGATGATCCTCTGATGACCCTCTAAATTAGTTGTGGCAGTGCAGTAACCTCTCAAAGCAACAAGGTTTACATGCCTAACGCTTGCAATGACCTCAACTTCATGAGTGAAGCTCGCATCCCCTGCAGCTGAACAATTCTTGAACCTTTTCAATGCAACTTCAGTCCCATCGGGGAGCATTCCTTTATACACATTCCCATATCCTCCTCTCCCAATTATGTTGTCCCTTGAGAAGTTCCTAGTCGTCTTCTTAATGTCATCAAATGAGAACCTAATCAAGGTTGTGCTCTCATTCAAGGAATTCAACCCAGAAACAAACCCAAACCCCTGCTCAGTTCTGCTGATACTGTACTTTTTCATCTTCTTCTTCTTGTTCAGTCTCCAATAAAACCAAAACCCACCAACCACGAACAACAGAGCCAATGCGAAAACAATCGAAACAATAGCAACAATAATCTTTCGCGTCTTACCAGTGGAACCCGCAGTGACAAAATCCAGGGAGAACAAGCATTTAGCAGTGCCTGTGTCAGTGGGTCCATACTGATTGGCAAAAGCAGCGGCGTAAATCGATGAATAATCCCTACAATCAGAGACGTTCCCGATGGATGTTCCCGTCAAGTACAAAGCAGGCAAATTGGACAAGCTCGTAGTACAAAGAGCGCAAGGGGAGTTATTTTCCAGAGATTGATTACAGTTCCTCTGCACATCTTGAATTGCTGACGTGGGAACCTTGTCTTCAAATTGTTGTCGGGTAGTGATGTTCATACATCCCTGGGCGATCCAGGTGGTCTGGAAGCCACAGGTGGAGCGAATATCAAGCTTGGAGTCGAACTGATTGATGTAAGACTGGAAATCACGCCAGCACGACTCGGAAGAGTTGAGGGGTGGGAGGAAGGAATCACTGCGACGGAGGTAATCGGACATAACAAGATGGAGCGCCTGGCGGACGGACTGGCACTGGGTAGCGGGGTCCCGCGGTGGTCGGACGCCGCCGGTGACGACGCGGAGGACGGTGAAGTTGAGTGGGCAAGGTGCAGTGAGAAGGGTGCCATTTTGGGAGAAAGAAGGAAAGGGGAAAGCAAGAAAGAGAAGGCAGAGGAAGAGAAGGGACATTGGGGATTCTGGTTTAAGGATCAGAGACAGAAAAGAGGGTCAGAGGGATGAGAATGAGAACGGGGAAGGAGGGTTGGTGGGTATCTGAAATTGAACATGTGGGAGGAGCTGTCCCATTTTGACTATGGTGGAGAAGTTAGTTACAGGTTCTGCGTTCAGCACTTAGCAGCCACTCACAAAGAAAGGATGCTTCCAGGAACTCAACCTCTCCAAAGATGAGTAACAGAATGGTGCTTTGACCTCCCATTGCCTTTCTTCCCCAATCCACTTCTTTTTTCCTCCTCCTTTCTCAATTTTCTAATCAATTTCATTCACCGATACACGACACCCAGAAATTAATAATTTTATGCGACGGGGAGTCGAGGAATAAAATAATAATTTAAATATGATATTGCCGATTGCGCTTCTTAGTCATTATTACCAAGACTTTTCTGGAGAGTGACAAGAATCCGGAATCCAGCGGCACGTTTGCTTCGACCTGCTACGCGGAAAACAGAAAATGATATCCTTGCTACAGTGTCGCTTCGGGTGTTTGGTTCGCAGTGTGTCCAGGAGTGTTTCCTTTCCGCCTCGCACTGTTTTCCGTCATTAAACGTACGGATTTTTCCTGGTGATATCATCCGGAGTCCCGCGTTTCTGCCTGGAAGAATTTGTGCAATGACATTCATACCCATTCCAATTGCGTTTTTTCAGATTGAATCCTCGCACAAGCCCTTTCGCACGCTCGCTTTATAGGTCGTCTTCTATTCTCACGCTCAGTAGGTCATACTCTGTGTGTCCCATTCGGTGGCGCTGCTGTCATCGCACATCCTACTCCTTCTGTCGATTACGCAGTCTCTGGTATGTGTTCATTACTGTAAAAATTTCTTTCTGTTGATTACGCAGTCTCTGATATTGTTCATTACTGTAAAAATTTCTGTGGATTAGAACTCATCTGTTTTATTGTTATATGATTTCTGTTCTATGTTCTCAACAATGGTAATTTGATATGATATATGCAGTAGATGAAATACTATTAAAGCAATGGTAGGAAGATATGCTATATACATGCTTATGGAAGCTTCCCCTATTTTGGTTATCTCTGAAGTAATCATTCGCTGCACAGATATAGTAATGGCATCTGGCATAAAGAAAAATTGCGAGGAGAAATTAATTAATCACAAAAATGGCAGTATGAAGTGTATGACAGCAACGATAGGGGTATATAGATGACTTTGAAATGAGTTTAAGACCCATTTTTGATTAATGTATTATAGCACAAATAAAGTTATTAACTGTTAACTTTGTCAGTGAAATGAATGCTACTTATTTTGATTCCTGCATTACCTTGTTCAAAATTTAGCAGAAGGTGATATGAAGGTTAAGACAACAGGCAGAGTGAGGATGGTTAGGGAGGTTAAATAAAAGGGTTGGTTAAATAAGGGGAGAGAAGAATTCAGTGAATGGGAGTTGCTAAAAACCTCAAATAACTAGAGAAGATTCATTGAGCATCTTGTGGCATCAATTGAGTGCATTTTAATAGAGCCCCATAGATCAAGTGATCAACTATTTATTTCACCCAATATTACAACTCAGAACCTCCCTAAGTGTGGTTTTATTTTCATATCTTTTACTTGAATATGCTCCTAAGTGAGATTTAATGCATCAAATCTCAAGCACTGGCCCCAATTAGTGTATCAAACAAGATTTTTATGCAGTTTATGCTGCTAATTCATTATAAAAGAATATTAGGCATAGTTATTCTCATAGTCTCATATGTAATCAAACTTTTAATCTTTCCTAGTAGCTTCAATATAGAGTGAAATTACATTAAACTTCAATATCATAATTAAGCTTCATGAAAGAATTAGGCGTGCATAAGGATGCTCATAAGGATAAGCTTTATGAACACCTTGTTTTGTTGACCGTAAAATTGAATTAATATGAACCTGAGAAAAAAAACTAATGTTATTTGTACGAAATCAGCCCTTAAATCCAGAATTCCTTGTCAAATTGCACTTGAAAAAATTTGAGACAATGAACAAACTCATGCCCCTTGGTAATCATGCTGCTATTTCATTATTATTCATATTACACCACTACTTGCAAGCATAATAATAGTAACAACACCAACAGTCTTGTCAGTTTTCTCTTACCTCATAATCTTAGGTGGTGTTTTAAAGTCTAAAGTGAAAATTAGGGAGGGATGAAAATTTTCATCTAGTCTATATTGTAGTTTGTTCATAATATTGTCATTACTTTCATTTATTTAATTTATTTTTATTTTATTTATTGACTATAAAGAAAGAACAAAGTGCTCGCTGGCTTTATGTTGATTAATTATAACCAATTGAAGAATATCATGATTAATGATAATGTAGTCTAATGTAAGTAATCATTTCAGGCAATCATATTTAGCTATGGATGACTTAAAAACAAGAATTGTTGCTGCTGTTATGAGTTGGTGGTTCAACATGATTCTTGCCATATGTAGCTATTATGTTTCTGTTGTCGGAGTGGTTCTTTGTCGACATCGAATCAGTAGGAGACCTTACCATGTTGATTTTCATAGTCATAGGGCCCATTTTAGGAGTCTAGTCTATAGCAGCGACGCAGCTTGCCACAACTTAACGAGGATGAATAGGGCAACTCTAGATAACCTATGTGCAATGCTTGATGTTATAGGTGGACTTAGGCCTACCAGACATATGCTTGTAGATGAGCAAGTTGCCATTTTTGCTCACATATTGTCTCACCATGTTAAGAATAGGGTTATCCAAGCCAATTTTAGGAGATCAGGAGAGAGTGTGAGTAGACATTTCAATAGGGTTCTAAAGGCTATGATGTATTTAGATACCCGATTGTTCAAAAATCCTGAGCCTGTCCCTGCAGATTCAGCCGATCCCAGGTGGAAATGGTTTAAGGTAACTTCTGTCTTGAGTTTGCATGAGCAGCATTGTAATTGGGTGCCTTTTTGATTAATTACGGCTGTCTGTCACAGAATTGTGTTGGTGCCCTCGATGGAACACACATAGATATAAAAGTCCCGTTGGAGGATAAGCCAAGGTACCGAAACCGGCATGGCGATATTACCACTAATGTGTTAGGTGTTTGCTCTCAAGACGGTCAATTTATATATGTTTTGCCTGGTTGGGAAGGGTCTGCAGCTGACGGACGAGTGCTGCGTGATGCAATTTCGAGGCCTCATGGGTTGAGGGTTCCTCCAGGTGAATATCATATGTAGTTTGTATTTACTTCAAAATTTTACCCACTTAAAGAAAATATTGTGACACGTATAATGTTTTTCTTATAGTGTTATTACTTGGTCGATGGGGGATACACTAATTGTGAAGGGTTTTTAACACCTTACCGAGGGCAGCGATACCACTTAAATGACTGGACAGCGGGCCGTCAACCAACAAATCCTCGTGAGTGTTTCAATATGAAACACGCAGCAGCACGTAACGTCATTGAGAGGTGCTTCGGGATGTTAAAGATACGTTGGGCGATACTTAGAAGTCCGTCCTATTACCCGGTCAGAACACACAACCGGATCATAATTGCTTGTTGTCTGCTTCACAATCTTATAACACAGGATAATCCCCTGGACGAGGAGGATGACATAGAAATAGAAGGTTCGTCTGTTGACATTGACAATCATTCTGTAATCGAGCCAACAAATGCTTGGACTCGATGGAGAGATAACTTAGCAGAGGAAATGTATGGTGAGTGGAGGAGTGGGCGACGATGAGATTATGAGAGGGTGGCCATATGTTTTTTTGAGACATAACATTAGTGGTTTTTGTTTGAACGTAGCCATATGTATTTTTGTTGATATTTTTAAGGTACATGATCATGTCGTATGTATGATTATTTGTGATGTTTAGAGTTTGTTAATATATCTCATATCTATTCATATTCTATTATATCATTGCACTGTTTGTGAATATAGACTTGGAAATGGCACACCATTGGACTCCTGAGGAGGATGCCTTACTTGTAGAATCACTAGTGGAGCTACGGCTGAATACTGACTACCATTGTGATAACAATTTCAAGCCTGGGTACCTACCTAAACTAGAGGCAATGCTTGCTGAAAAGGCTCCTGGCCATGGCCTTAAGGCTAACCCCCACATTGTTTCTCGGATTAAGACCCTAAAGACTTCTTGGCAAGCTGTATATGATTTGATTCATGGAACGAATACAAGCGGGTTTGGGTGGGATCCAGTTAAGCAATGTGTCGTAGCAGAGCCTGCCGTATGGGATGCATATATACAGGTAAATTATGATACCAAGTTTTCATTGTTGTGCTTTTTATGTATGTCTCTAATGCTATCTTACATTTGCAGGCCAACCCAAGCAAGCGTGGTTGGAGAAACAAAACATTCCCCTATTTTGAACAACTGACCACTGTGTATGGTAAAGACCGTGCATCAGGAAGGGATTCACAATCATCTGTAGACATTAGAGCAGAGATGGCATCCCAAGCAGAAGTAGAAGACAATGTCTTGCCCACACCAGAATATGAGGAGTATGCATTTGAGAGCCCTACTTCTGATGTGCCTAGCGCTGGGACTCCTAACTTACAGTCTGAGGCAACATCTAGTTCAAGCAAGAAGCGAAAAAGAAGCAATGCTGGTGATGATATTGCTACAGCCCTGGCTGACCTAACAACAGGTATGAGGGAGTGCATTAAGGAGGCCTCCACCTCTATTTCCAGGTCTATCTCCACATCATTTGACATGCTGAATCGTGATGCCAATATGGTCGAAAGAAAAGAAAGACTTCTTGAAGAGTTGCTAAAGGTTCCAGGGCTAACAGAGGAGGAAGTCATCCAGGCGAACGGAGTAATTGTTCAAAACCATAGTCTACTTGTTCAATTTCCTTGCGTCCCAGATACATTGAAGGCTTCCTGGATAAGATCCTTCATTCGCTAGATTCTATATGGATAAGACTATACATGTATTTTGTAAGATTGAAACCTGTATCCAGTCTATTTTGTAAGGATGAACCCTATGTGTATTTTTGTAAGGATTCAATCTATATGTCTCTTTTGCTAAGGGTTCAATTTGTATGCCAATATGTGTAAGGGTTATCTCTTTTGTAATGGTGAAACTTCTTAAATATCATATGTATTTTTAAAGCTTCATTTGGAAATTCTGTACACAAATTCTGTTGTTGTATATTTTTCTTGACTTATCATGCCATGGCCTTTTGTAGCAAAATCTGTTGTTTGGCAGCCAACATTCTTTGAGAATCTGCAAAGCCAACATGATGAGGTAGAGGCAGAGTTTGTGGGGGAGAGCATTACTAGAGGCTCTATGAAAAAATTACTATAAAACAAGAGTTTCCCTGTTCTTCGATAATCTATGTTTTCTCATGTGTTTCCCTGCAGATTCAGTCACTACAAAACAAGAGATGTGGTACCATAGCATTAATGTACTCCTTATACTTTGTTATTCAAGTTTATATCACTTTTGTTGTCAAAGGGATGTCAGTAGATATCTTACACTTTGATTGCTAGTGTGTTATTGGCTAGCCGTGTAGTTGTCAGATTAGTTGATCTGGAGTCAAGATTAATGATTCTTTGAGCTTCTTAATATCAATATTGCACCATCTGCAGTAGATCGATGTGATGCAGAACCAGATTTTGAGAGCAATCAGTAAATTTCCTACCAGATTTCTATTAAGTATATTAACATCTACTGTGATTGTAATTGTCCTAACTGCTTACCCATTTTTGTGTGTAGGTTTAGGAGATGGTTCAGGTCTATGCTACTTGAGAATGGTGGCCAATTTTATGATGTTTTCAGAGCAAAACATCTCTTTTAAATATCTTGTCATTATTCACATAGGGATTTCAAAGTTGCCTTTTCAATTTGTTAAATTCTCTCCTGTTAACTGTTGTGATGAATGTTTTGAAGAACTAATTGGTTGTTTTAAATATTTTATTTGTAATATTTGCCGTAACACATTGCTGCGCATTGTTCATATTATATGCATCATGCTCTTTTTTTCCTTTTCAAATTTTAGTTGGAGCAATCAATATTATGTGGTTAATCTTTGATATCATTACAATTGAAAAATAAGATTGTTTTGTCATTGTTACATATTTACATTTTGCAGAAGGGAAGCATACACCTGCTGGTCACAAAATACAGGCGCTGAAGTATTTAACTTTGGTTCAAGAATTGACCATATTTTGTGTGCGGGTTCGTGCTTGCATGAAGTGAATGTGAATGACCTGCAATGCCATGATTTTATAAGATGCCATGTTATGTGACTATTCAGTGATCTATTCAGTGCCCACAGGTGGAAAGAAGGCCGGAGCACTAAACTTGAAGGATCTGATCATGCTCCAGTTTATGTGACTTTACTTGAAATACATGATATCTCTTTGCATAATACTCCCTCCTTATCTGCTAGATATGTTCCCACGGTTCGTGGGTTACAGCAAACTCTAGGTACAAAACGTTGCCTATTCTTTGAGTTCAGAAGACACTATAGCAATTAAAAGTTTAGGACGAAACGTAGGTAGTAATCAGAAATGCTTTAGCAATTACAAGTGGAATACTATAGCATCATCAGCAATGTTGTCCACATCTATCAAAAGAGACTAGAAATTATGTACCAAGTAAAGTAAGAACTTTCCATTAATTAATATCCAAAACATAGTCAATTACAAAGTTGTTAAGATGAAACAAAAGAGACCCAATATACATAGAGGTCAGCCAATACACAGGTTCAACATAATTCATTATAAAATACTACAACCAAAGCAAGGTGCACTATTTTTTCAGCACCTTAACAACTACCAACAGCAACAATACAAGGATCAATTCCTATACTACTAGTTTTTAACCAAGATCACAAGTAATAAAAAAACTATGATTACAACCATTGCTGCCTTATGAAAGTTCATTTCAGGCCTTTGGATACCCTTCTTTTGTAGCTTTGTAATGTCGTCAATCTGTTTCTTCATGATGGCCACGTTGCTCTGAAGATGCACCACCTGGTTATAGAGCAAACTAATGGCTGTGTTATCAACATGTGTTTCAGGTTTGCTATCTACTTCATCCCCATGTTCTCTATTCTCAATCTTGACCCAGGCGAAGTACTTGCACTTCCCAGACTCACACCTTACATACACGAGGTCAGGGTGCTTATTAGAATGAGATATCTTGATTGCAGCACGGCGATTACATAAGCAATATCTCTCTTGTAACCTAAGGACCCCATCAGTCGAGCCATCTTCCACATCTGAGGATTTCATGTTATACCTATAAATACAAAATACAGTCACATGTATTTGTTTGCTCACGGGATAATAGGCACAATATAGACAGAAGTGAATCAACTTCTAAGTAAAGATATATATACATACAATAGCCAACCAAAAACATAAATCTGTAAAAGTAACTCTCAACAGTAGGTGTACTTCTTTTCATATTTTGGTCATTCATATACAGAGCCATGGAATGGAATCAAACCACAAAAGAAATTACAACAAATTTGTAAGCTTGACACCTTAACTAAAACAAAATTATGGAAATTATAAAAGAAAACAGAGAAGAGGTGATTCAGGATGTTCATTGTCAAGTGCTATATAAATGACATGTATTCAAATGCCTAATAGCAAAAGAAAACAGAGCATAATTAGTCATGTTGTCAAAAACCAAAAAATCTCAGCAACTTATCTCTCAACAGGGTGCAACAGCAATGTCATCAGGAGCGTCAACAGTAGGATCATCAGTTCGATTAAACAGAACAGTAATCCGAACAACCTATCTCTCAACACACATAAGCAACCATCGTTATCTACTACCCAAAAATCACACTTCCTAAATGCGAAATATATCCACGGTTAAACAGCACAATAATCCGACCAACCCATGTCTCATCAGTTCGATTAAACAGAACAATAATCCGAGCAACCTATCTCTCAACAAGGAAACGACCCTAACAAAGAATCTGATTTAGAAGTCAGAAGAAGTCAAGAGAACAAACCGGCATCAATTTGTAGTCTTCAATTGCAATGGAGAACTAGGGCTTCGCGTCGGAGAAGGCGTCGACCAGCTTCGAGTCGTCGGGAAGTCACGATGGATGGAAGCTTTGCCGAAGTCGCGTCAGAGGAGAAGGTTTGGGTGGCTAGGGCTCAAAGCGCGATGGGGGAGAACGACCTTCAATTTCGTAAAAAGAAATTTTAAATCAGTTGAGGGACAAAATTGTAAATTACATCAGTTAATTCATTTTATGTTTTAATAAAATATACACAAATTTTTTCTTTCCTAATCATTTTTCCATATCTAACCAAACAATTTTTTTCCTTTCTCTTCTTTTCTTTCCATCTTTTTTTTCCTTTCCATTTCTATTTTCCTTTCCTTTCTTTATCTGTAATGCGAACCAAACAAGCCGCAGGTTTTTCAAAATTTCCGGTCTCTGTCGTTTTGATGTATTTGATCTTCTGTAATTTAAAAGAAAATTTACTATAGTATTATAGAAGATGATTTTTAGAGTTTTTTGGACAAATGCTATAGATTTTTTAAAAAAATAGTAATATGCTATAGATTGAAAAAAAATTAGATGCATACTACGAAATGGGTCACATCAGAATTTTTTTTCACTGAAACTCGACCTATGTCAGACTGAGTTTCATTGAGAAATTAAAAAAAAAAAAGAATTCCAACAAGACTCAACGTGCTATAGGCCGAGTCTCCTAGTTTTTTAAAAAATAAACTCAGTCCACCGTTAGCCGAGTCTATATTTGAAAAAAAAAATGAATATACTGAATCAGCATGGAGTCCAAATGATGGAACTCCACGCTAGCGCCCTGTCAAAAGGAAGCTTGGCCTGTCAGTGGTTGAACTCACTTTATTGACAAAGTGAGCTTGGCCACTGACAGGCCGAGCTTAGTGTCAGTGACCAAACCAATCCAAGTTCGGCTTTTGATAGGCCGAGGTTGCATGCAGGTCAGCCTTATATATCATTGTGGCTTTATTCATATGAAAACATTGGAAAAAATTGTAAGTGTCTGAGAGCTAATCGAAGAGAGGTGAAGAAAGATCTTCAAAAAGGTTAGTATAATTTATTTTTTTCATGTTATTAATTAAATTTATTTATAAAATTAACTAACTGGTTATTCTAATTAATAATCATTTGTAATTTTGTACAATATTAATTTTATAAATTTTGATTGTTTAAATATTTTAAATTATTTTGTGTTTAAACCAATTTTAATTATTTTGTATAATATTTTGATAATATTATTTTACAAACAATGCAATTTAATTGTTCTAATTTTTTTTTACAATTTAAATTATTTGTTGTTTCGAACTTGTTCTAAAGGTAGTTAAGATGAATTCCTTAATAAATGTATATCTACATGTCAACAAAAAGACTATTAAGGGTGTTGAGGGTGTTGAATTTAAATCTGATATTTTCACTATAATGTCACTAGATGACTTAAATATAACCTTGGACGCATTGACTACTATGATTCACAATCATTTAGAGCTCTCCCAAGTGAATCAGTGGCATTAATAAGCTATAGATACAAGATGCAATCAGAATACAGGGTGATAAAGTTGAGTAATGACAATATAGTCAGAAGCATGATCAGCAAATATTTAAAAAGTGGAGATGAGGAGATTGAGCTGTTAGTCAAAATTTCAAGTCGTCATATAGATTTTAATTCCGAAGCTTGTACGTCACAAGCCATTGTTACTTGTGATATTTCAGCTCAGCCCCGCAGTCAAGGACAATTCACTTCCATGTTGCTGGCAGATGATGATAAACCAGTGCCACAACTAGACGATAGTCCTTCATCTGCTCGGCCATGTATGGATGACTTTACTGACGAGGAGGAGTATTTTGGTAATTTAGTTGCGAGTGATGATGATGACGCTGATGATGATGCAAATGAAGGTGGTAACGGGCATGACGAAGGAATTTCGGTCCCTCCAATCAGTGAGTACCAAGACCCTATGCACAGGTATTTAACAAGCCTTCCAGAGCAAGAGGAGATGACTGATGAAGAACCTGGCAGTTCAACTGTCACATCCCAAAAATTGAACATATGAAAAGATACTACTCATTTGATAAAATTCTCAAACATAAGTTATTTATATATATTCTGTAAGGTTTTACATTCAACCTTAATCATTCATTCCACATGACAGAATTATATTCATTTGATAAGCAAATATAGGCATACATAATCTGATGTTTTTATCTCATCGCAAGCCTAGGAGACCTATAGTAAGTACAGAGCGTTCCTAGTATTCACATTAATAAGTACTGTACTGGTATCCCACCAGACAGAAACAGATAATAACTCCAAGGGGCTTCTAATCTTCAAATGGATACTCTTCTTCCTTGTTTTCTGTATCTGAAAAGATAATCATAGGGAGTGTGAGTTTATTTAAAGACTCAGTAAGTAAATAACTGTACTATATAAAATATCAAAAGTACAAATATCACATTTACTCATATAATTAATTGTCTTATACATCGAGTAGTATGAGACTCTAACCCTTTCAAACTCGTGAATAAGATTTCATAGATATACACCGAGTAGTATGAGACTCTAACCCTTTCAAACTCGTGAATAAGATTTCATAGATATACACCGAGTAGTATGAGACTCTAACCCTTTCAAACTCGTGAATAAGTTCTCATAGATATACACCGAGTAGTATGGAACTCTAACCCTTTTAAACTCGTGAATAAGTTCTCATAGATATACACCGAGTAGTATGGGACTATAACCCTTTCAAACTCGTGAATAAGTTCTCATAGATATACACCGAGTAGTATGGGACTCTAACCATTTCAAACTCGTGTATAGTTTTTCATCGGTATGCACTGAGTAGTATGAGACTTTAACCTTTTCAAACTCATGTATTAGATCCCGTAGATCTTTACTCATTAATAAGATAGTGAGAATTTATCACATAGTACAATTGCCATGAAATAAAATAATTTCTACATACTCTTATTCCTTTGAATTTCTGTAAAAAAAATATACCAATCATCATATACTGTCATATGAAAAATTGATTGATTAATATCCAATAATATTGTAAATGAGACTTATATTGTACTTTGACTAGTAATATCAAATTAGCTTAGCAAGGTTATTCACTTACCTTGATGTTTGTCCAAGTTTACCTTGTTCCACACTAGAATTTGTGTAGGAAATTTTCCTAGTAAAATATATTACAAGGAAATATAAGAAAGGAAACAAAATCACGAAAATATGTAAAATTTCTGATTGCTACAGTAACGGTTTGCTACAGTGACGGTTCGCTACAGTACGTTGACTGCTACAGTACGTTGACTGCCGACACTACAGTACTGCTACAGTCTCGAAAAATTTTCCCAAACTTTCTGGTCGCTACAATAACTTCGAATTTGCAGAAACTTCCCAGAAAATTTTCATCCTTTCCTTTCTTGATTCAAAACCAGAATCTCAACTCTTTTAACCGACTATAACTCAATCCTAACTCAAATATAACTTCTAAAACAACTAAGATTCATGAATTATCATCAAAATCTTCAAGAACAAAACCTCCTCTAATCTTCCATATAAACTTAGATTTAAGGAAAATAATGAGATTAAAGCTTACTTTTGATCCTTACAAAGCTTTTGAACTGAACAAATAATCAAAACTCTGAAGATCAAGGAAAAGATTTGAGAAGAGGATGAAGAAACGAGAGAAACTTCCACTGTTTAGTTTTCAGCTTTTCCTTGTGCGTGAGAAATGAGGGGGTACTATTGAAGCTTTATATTAAATATTTCTAATGGGTTATTGAATAACCCATGGGTATCCATAACCCAACATCCAAAACCATCCAGTCAATTTACAATAAATGGACTAATTGACTATTCTTAAACCACTTTTTCATGAATTTCACCATTCTTAGAATATATCCCACATGGTGCAAATATTCAGTCCAGTCATTTAACTCAATTTTCATAAATAATACTCAAAGAGAACAATTAAATATGAAAATAAAAAAAATGACCAAAATAAATAACTAAAGTAACGTTGTAAAATTCTAAAATACTCTCAAGCGAATTGTATTCCGAAATTAACGGGTATTACATCAATGATGAATGACGACGGACTATATGCTGGAAAAGTGTTCAATGAAAAAAGTTTACAAAGAGGTGAGGTAAAAGAGCACACTATCCGGAACCACTGATAACTCTATTTTATAGAGTTATTTAACCTATATTTTTATTGATAAATTGAGTAAAATAAATGGTTTTAAGTCTTTTTCTGATTTATTTAGTCTTTTTATTTGTTTAGTTTAATTTTATAGGAAATTAGTTTTTCTTTAGGATTTATCTTGAGATTTATTATTTATTGTGGTTATTTAGTTTAAGTTAGTAAGGATATTTAAGTTAACTTCTATTAGAATTTATTTGAGTTAGTTTCGTTTAGAATTTAAATTAAGATTAGGATTTGAAAAAAAAAAAAGCAATCTTTATATTATTATTATTATTATTATTATTATTATTATTATTATTATCTATGTTTTGATTGGATGCATTTTTTTTTTAATTAGGATTCGGAGATTGAAGAGAGGACGCGCACTGTACACGAAGGAGACAAGCTTTGAAGATTGGAATCATCATTCTTCTTCATCTATTCTTCATCTTTTCTTCTATTTTATTTTTCTTTTAGTTTTAATGAGAAAACTCATGGATATTATTGTTGATGTTTTATGTATCATGAATAGCTAAATTCCTCTTGTTAGGGAGAAAATGTAGCTTCCCTTGAATATTATAAACTGAGTTTTCGATTAATTTGAGTTTATTTAATCTCTTATTCGGTAATTATTTCTGTGCTTACTGCTTTTTCAAACTGATCACTTGAAAATTGATTTAGGGTTCATACAGAGAATTGAAAAATTCATGTATTGAATACGCCTATTGAATTAATTGCCATAAGTAAATTTGATCTAGGAATAGACAGATTACTTGTGTGGTTTTGATAGAATTCACCTGTACTTATTGCCTGTGTCTAATTTGGTTGGTCTAAGGAATTAGAAAATTTGATTAGGTTTAGAGTATTGATTCGCCAAGGGATTGAGTTTTAATTAAAATTGAGAATTCTACCATCAATATAGAAATTAAAGACTTAGATTAAAATGGAAACTCATTCATAGTTGG
This sequence comes from Biancaea sappan, assembly GCA_037074585.1. Taxonomy (NCBI): domain Eukaryota; kingdom Viridiplantae; phylum Streptophyta; class Magnoliopsida; order Fabales; family Fabaceae; genus Biancaea; species Biancaea sappan. The sequence goes on along the minus strand of CM073496.1, from coordinate 44,571,430 downwards.
ATAGGTTAGTGAAATCGGATTCCTAACGCCTTGATAATTTGCATATTTTACTTAGTTTAGTTGTGTAACTTTTCGTTAATCATTAGTAATTTAGTTTATTTTAGAAAATTAATTTAGGCTACTTTAGTTTAATCACATTAAAATTCGATCGTCTAGATAGTGTAAAAATAGCGAAATCGGTAATTGACTACTATAATCCTCGTGGGACCGGCACTCTACTCATTTTCTATATTACTTGTTGACTCGGTACACTTGTCGATAGCATTTCTTACCAACAAGTTTTTGGCGCCGTTGCCGGAGATTATTAGTGTTAGTTAATATCTGGAGTACCTATAGCTATACTAATTTAGACACCTTCTTTGTTTTCTTCTTTATTTTAGTTTATTTTGTTTTATTTATTTTTGTTTTAATTTTCAATAATTTTCTTTTATTTGGTAATTTAGTTATTTTGGTTATTCATTTTTTTTTCTAACTTTTTCTTTCTTTCTGATTTATGCGAGGTACCACTGATCCAAAGTCACTTTTGTTTGACTTGGAAATAGAAAAAACAGCACGTTTAAATCGAAAGCAGGCAAGGGAGAGAAAAAGAACTCAGATAGCCACAGAAACTCAACCATTAACAATGACTGAGGAAAACCATAGAGTACTTGATAATGTAGCCAATCAGGGTAATGCTGCGAATCATGGAGGTGTTGTTAGGCGGACCATAGGAGAATATCTTGCACCCATGACTGATGGGTGTCCTACGAGCATTGTTAAACCTCCTATTCAGGCTAATAATTTTGAGATCAAGCCAGCTCTTCTGCAATTAGTTCAACAGGAGCAGTTTGGATGAAGCCCATTAGAGGATCCCAATGTCCATGTCAATCATTTCCTCCAATTGTGCGCTACAATTAAAGTAAATGGAGCCAGTGATGATGCTATTCGACTGAGGGTTTTCCCATTCTCACTGAGGGACAAATCCAAGAGCTGGGTATATTTACAACCTCAAGGCAGTATTACTACATGGGCGGAATTGAAAAATCAGTTCCTTACTAAATACTTTCCGCCATCAAAGTCTGCTAAAGTGAGAAGTGATATTACCTCATTCTATCAATTCGATGGAGAATCTCTGTATGATGCATGGGAACGGTTTAAAGATCTGTTGAGGAGTTGCCCACATCATTCCATTCCAGATTGGATGCAGATACATACCTTCTATAGTGGGTTAGACGAATCATCAAGAGTTATGATCAATGCAGTTGCAGGAGGTTCACTGAGAGGTAAGACCCCCGATGAAGCATTTCAGTTGATTGAGACAATGGTAACAGATATTTATCCTACCCCGAGAGATAGAGCTATTCCAAGGAGACAAGTGCTGGAAGTGGATACTTTAGATGTTGTGAAGACATTATCTCAGCAAATGGGTGCATTGACACAGAGGTTTGATACTATGCAGATAGGGGCCGTGAATACCTTACATCTTTTATGTGACTTCTGTGGAGATAACCATTTGAATGGGGCATGTGAGGCCAATGCACACACAGAGCAGGTTAATTACATGGGCCAGCCCCAACAACCTCAGCATAATCCATATTCCAACACATACAATCTAGGGTGGCGTAATCATCCCAACTTCAATTAGAATCAACAGAGGGTACCTAGACCGTCAGTGTCACCATACCAGCCTCCTTATGTTCAGAGGACTTCTGAGAAATCTTCTAGATAAGAACAAGTTATTGAGAAGCTAGCCCAACACACTATAGATTTTATCACAGAGACAAGGGCAAACTTCAAAAATTAGGATGCTGCAATAAAGAGTCTAAAAAATCAGGTAGGACAAATAGCTAAGCACTTAGCTGAAAAGCCCTATGGACTTTTACTGAGTAACACAGAGACAAATCCTAGGGAGCATTGTAATGCAATATCCTTGAGAAGTGGTAAAACACTTGAGCCACTTCCTAAGGAGGACAAAACTGAACCAATAGCTAAACTTCCACCTGAAAACACTGTTGAGGCCCATGATCCCAATGATAATGATTTGAGTAAGGGTGAACAGAACATAGAGCAATCTGAGGAGAACTCTTCTAGGGGAAGGAGAAAGAAGAAGGAACCAGATTGGGATAAGCCATATGAGCCTTCACTGTACCAAAAAGTTCCTTATTCTCAGTGTTTGAAGAAACAGACTCAAGATAGGCAATTTTTACGATTCCTCGATATCTTCAAGAAGTTGTGGATCAATATTCCATTTGCTGAGGCGATTGAGCATATGCCAGTTTATGCTAAATTTTTGAAAGAGATCCTATCTAAGAAGAGGAAGCTTCCTAAGGATGAGACAATCATGTTAAACGAAGAATGCAGTGCCATTCTTCAGAAAAAGCTGCCTCCAAAGCTTAAGGATCTAGGTAGTTTTCACATACCTTACAAAATGGGAAATTTAATTATTGAAAAAGTTCTTTGTGATCTAGGAGCTTTCCATATTTCGTCGGCTTGGGATTGGAAAAGTTAAGCCCACGATGATATCACTACAGTTGGCCAATCGGTCAATTAAGCATCCTTATGATATCGTGCAGGAAATGCTTGTGAAGGTTGATAAATTTATGTTCCCAGTTGACTTTGTTATGCTAGACATGGAAGAAGATAAAAATATCCCACTTATTTTGGGAAGACCCTTTTTGGCAATGAGTCGAGCATTGATGGATGTGAAAAAAGGAGAACTTATGCTCAGGATAAATGATGAAAATGTGACGTTCAATGTGTTTGAACTCATGATGCACCCGGTGGAAGACACTGATCAATGCCTCAGAATTGACCACACTGACTCCTTTGCTACCAAGGAATGCCACAAGTATGTTCTGTTGAACTCATTGCATTTAAAACACTCTCTAATTTTGATGATTGACAAATCAACTTAAAATAGTTCATATCTAAAGCTATTATGCATTTCAGCATCACGTTGGTCGACCACCTTGCCTGCACTGGTCGACCAACGGTTTCCAGAAGCAAAATATCAGAATGGTAATATCACGGTGGTCGACCACCATGGCTGCACTGGTCGACCAATAGATGGCAGAAGTAAATTATCATTAAGGAGTGCTACACTGGTCGACCACCATGGATGCACTGGTCGACCAATGGATGACAGAAGCAACATATCAAGCAACAAGTAATACACTGGTCGACCACTCTTCATACACTGGTCGACCAATGAACTTCAGTAATCATCACTGCCACTCATTGGTCGACCACTCCTAGAAACACTGGTCGACCATCGTGTTCCAGCAAGAAGATTGCTTTGAAGACTGGTCGACCACCACCGCTCCACTGGTCGACCACCCAGCTCCAGTAAAAGAAGAAATCAAGCACTGGTCGACCAATGCAATAAGACTGGTCGACCAACGTACCTATTGTTTCAATTCTGGAGCTCACTGGTCGACCAACGTGCCACACTGGTCGACCACTGACATCGTAAAAGAGCTCTAACGGCTAGTTTTTGCTGACGTAATACAAGATTTATTTTGTAATTTATCTCCAACGGCTCTATTTCTCCTTGGTCTTTAAATAGCTGTCTTAAGAAGGTTATTAAGAATAGAGAAGAGAAATTAAGTGTGATATATATCCCTGAAGTCAATCTCATCTGTGTATTGTAAGAGAGCTTGCTACTGTCATATTCACTCTGTTTTGAGAGTTTGCATCTGAAAATTGTTTTTCTCTGTGTGTATCAAGGAAGTTCTTTCTTGAAGTTTGTTTTTGTAAGAAAACAAATCAGTGAGGGGGAGAGACACCCTTGGAAAGGAAAAGATCTCTGTTGTAGTGGCTCACAAGTGCCCTTCTGTATAAACTTGTGGTTCATAGTGAAATACTCAAGATATATTCTTGGGGACTGGATATAGGCTTGGATTAAGCTGAACCAGTATAAATATCTGTGTTTATCTTTCCTCCTTATTCTTTTAACTGCTTAAAGTCTTTTAATTGTTTAAATACTTTACATTCTTCTTCATCTTCATATTACTCTGTTTTCTGTATTGTCTATATATTGCTACTGAACTTTAAATTATCTTAAACTTCCTATTATCTTTTAAATAAATTTTATTTTACCCAATTCACCCCCCCTCTTGGGTTACAGCCATATTTATCAATTGGTATCAGAGCCTGGGCTCTTTATTAAAGACTTAACAGTCTAAGAGTATAAAATGGCTGGTCTTGGTGATTGTATTTTACCTGAAGGAAGCTCATTTACAAAACCTCCTGGTTTTAATGGTAATCATTATAGCTACTGGAAATCCAAGATGAAACTTTTCTTTAATGCAGTAGACCTTGATCTCTGAGATATTGTGGAAAATGGACCTTACATACCTATGAAGGTTGTTGAAGGGCAAAGTATTCCAATACCCAAAAGAGAATGGTCTGAATCAGAAAAGAAATTAGTTCATTTAAATGCCAAAGCTATAATGATTATTGTTAGTGCCTTAAGTCAGGATGAATATTTCAGAGTTTCTAGCTGTACAACTGCCAAAGAAATGTGGGACACTTTGGAAGTTGCACATGAAGGAACTCAAGGAGTTAAGGAATAAAAAATTAGCACTCTTACAAATGAATATGAAAATTTCAAAATGAAGAGTGATGAAAGCATAAGTGAAATGAAATTAAGATTTACTCATATTACTAATCATCTTAGAGCTCTCGGTGTAACTTATGCAGAATCTTCTCAAACCACCAAGATATTAAGATGTCTCACTCCGGAATGGGAAGCCAAGAGAACTGCAATCATGGAAGTAAGAGGAGAATCCATGAAATCGCTCACAGCTCTGTTTGGAAATCTTCAAAACTATGAGCCAAAAATTCTGGAAATGAGGCAAGAAGATGAATCCAAGAAAAAGAAGACTCTCTCCTTAAAGTCATATTCCTCCAAGAAATCAGAAGCAGAAAGTGATGAAGAAGAAGAAATCAATGAAGAAGATCTTGGTCTTTTTATCAGAAACTTCAAGAAATTTATGAGGAACAAAAATACAAGAAAATGGAGAAAAGACCAAGATAGTAAAGAAGGCCCTACATGTTATAAATGCAAAAGGATTGGACATCTAAAATGGGAATGTCCACAACTCAACAAAGAACAAGAAGAAAAGAGAGGACATGACAAAAGTAAGAAGAAAGCGTATGTATCTTCAATATGGGCTAACAGTGAATCAGATGAAGAAGATGAAGAAGCTAATCTCTGCTTCATGGCAAAAGAAATTCAAAAATTAAATTTACAGCTGGGCACTTCAAATAATTCACACAAGGAGGAAAATAGAGAAGCAGAGCTTTGTCTCATGGGAAGAGATAATGAAGAGGTAATTTCTTCTGAACCTTTATATTCATTTGATGAACTGCAAGAAGCTTTTGAAGAATTGCATGATGAATCTGTACAGCTTGCAAAAAGATTAAGAATTTCAAAACAAAAGATTTCTTTGCTTGAGAGTGAAATTCAAAATTTGAAAGATGATCTTAATATACTCAAGGAAAGAAATCTGGATCTTGAAAAAAAATTCAGTTTTGATAGAGGAAAATGCAAACATGAAATCTTTGCTTAAATATCCAACAAATAATTGTTCTTGCTGTAGGTGCATTGATTTTGAAAAAGAAAATAAGGATTTAAATACCACCATTGCAAAATTTACTTAAGGGAGAGACAATTTGAATATATTACTTGGAAAACAAAGATGTGTTTTTGATAAAGCAGGAATAGGCTACAAGACTAAGGCTAGGCAAAAATATTACAAAAATTTCTTTGTTCCAGCAGCAATGTCAAATAGTCCTTTCATTACTTGTTTCTATTGTGGCTTAAAAGGACACATCTCTAACTCCTGCTACTATAAGAAAATGACTCCAAATGGAAACCAGAAAAAGTGGGTTGTTAAAGGAACAATTAACAAAGAAGGACCCAAACAAATTTGGGTACCTAAAAGGAGCTAAAATTTCTGCAGGTTTGCCTCAAGTCTAGGAGTGAAAAATGGTACTTGGATAGTGGTTGTTCCAAGCACATGACTGGAGATAAATCCAAGTTTCACTCTCTATTTCCAAAAGGAGGCAAAGTGACCTTTGGAGGAAACGACAAAAGATTAATCAAAGGTATTGGTAAGGTTGGTAAGAACTCTTCAACTTCCATTGAAAATGTGTTATTTGTTGAAGGCCTCAATCATAATTTGCTTAGCATTAGTCAACTATGCGACAAAGGAAATAGAGTTATTTTTGATTCATCTTGTTGTATAGTTAAAAACATCATTGATAAGCAAATTAAGCTTGTTGGCCAAAGAATCAATAATGTTTATGTTATAAATCTTGATGAGGATTCCCCTATTGATTCTAAATGTTTAATTAGTGTAAATGAAGAAAGTTGGCTTTGGCACAGAAAATTGGCTCATGCTAACATGAACCATTTGGATAAATTAGTCAAAAAGGATCTTGTGATAGGCTTACCCAAAATAAGATTTGAAAATGATAGACTTTGTGATGCATGTCAAAAAGGTAAGCAAGTCAAAAGTTCTTTCAAGTCTAAAGAAATTGTTTCAACTACAAAGCCTTTACAACTTCTCCATATGGACCTTGTAGGACCATCTAGAACAAAAAGTCTTGGAGGCAACTCCTATGCACTAGTTGTTGTAGATGATTATTCAAGGTACACATGGACTTTCTTCTTAGCTCAAAAGGATCAAGCTTTTCAATCATTTCTCAAATTAGCAAAATTCATTCAAAAGGAACAAAGCTTGACCATTGTAAGAATTAGAAGTGACCATGGTGGAGAATTTGACAACCATAACTTTATGGAATTCTGTGATGAAAATGGAATTGAGCATAACTTCTCATCTCCTAGAACTCCTCAACAAAATGGTGTTGTTGAAAGGAAAAACAGAACACTTGGGGAGATGGCAAGAACAATGCTCAATGAAAGAGATCTTCCTCAATACTTTTGGGCTGATGCCTTTAATACTGCCTGCTATATAATGAATAGAGTTCTGATAAGGCCAATTTTAAAGAAAACTCCATATGAATTATACAGAGGAAGAAAACCCAATATTTCTCATCTCCAAATTTTTGGTTGTAAATGTTTTGTTTTGAACAATGGAAAAGAAAATTTAGGAAAATTTGATGCCAAAGCCGATGAAGGAATCTTCCTTGGTTACTCAAGCACTAGCAAAGCTTATAGAATCTATAACAAAAGAACACAAACTGTTGAAGAATCCATACATGTTGCCTTTGATAAGTTTGCTCATTCTCTTAAAGATTGTACTAATGACTGTGAAGTGTTAGATTCCTTCAAAAACCTTTCTCTGGATGATAAAGTAAAGCAAGATCATGAAGGAAATGCAAAGGAAGATATCACCATGAATCAAGGAAAAGAAATTTCTCAAGAAGAGAAAATACCTCATGAGGAGATTACTATTAGTAACAATAATGATCCTCCAAGAGACTGGAAGTATGCCAAAAGCCATCCCAAAGAACTCATCATAGGGGATGCATAACAAAAGGTAACAACTCGAAACTCCCTTAGAAATGTCTGTAATCATTCTGCATTTCTTTCTCATAGTGAACCGAAAAATATTGATGAATATTGGATCTTGGCTATGCAAGAAGAATTGAATCAATTTGAAAGAAGCCAAGTCTGGGATTTAGTACCTAGACCAAATAATCACTCAATAATTGGCACAAAATGGGTATTTAGAAATAAACTAGATGAGAATGGAAATGTGATTAGGAATAAAGCTAGACTAGTTGCAAAAGGTTATAACCAAGAAGAAGGCATTGACTATGATGAAACCTTTGCACCTGTGGCTAGACTTGAAGCTATTAGAATACTCTTAGCTTTTGCATGCATACATGATTTCAAACTATTTCAAATGGATGTAAAAAGTGCTTTCCTCAATGGCAACATTTTGGAAAAAGTCTATGTTGAGCAACCCCCTGGTTTTAAAGACTTTGAAAAACCTGATTATGTATTTAAATTAAAAAAGGCTCTCTACGGTCTTAAGCAAGCTCCTAGAGCTTGGTACGATCGATTGAGCTATTTTCTCTTAGAAAACAATTTTTCAAGAGGTAAGGTAGATACGACATTGTTCTTTAAAAAGGAAAAGAATGACTTAATTATTGTGCAAATCTATGTTGATGATATCATTTTTGAGGCTACTAATGAAAAGCTTTGCAAAGAGTTTGCCAAAATTATGCAAGGTGAATTTGAGATGTCAATGATGGGTGAACTGAACTTCTTTCTTGGGCTTCAAATAAAACAAATGGATCATGGTACATTTGTATGTCAAACCAAGTATACTAAGGAATTGCTAAAAAAATTTGGAATGGAAAATGCAAAACCTGCATCTACGCCAATGAGCACATCAACATACTTGGATTTGGACGAAGAAGGTCAACCATTTGACATAACTAAGTATCGAGGTATGATCGGCTCACTTTTATACTTAACTGCAAGTAGACCCGATATCATGTTTAGTGTTTGCATGTGTGCACGTTTTCAGGCTTGTCCAAAAGAATCTCATTTTAAAAATGTAAAAAGAATTTTTAGATACTTGATTAGCACATCTAAGATGGGTTTATGGTATCCTAAAGGATCCTCAAATGTTTTAATTGGCTACTCAGATGCTGATTTTGCGGGTAGCAAAACTGATAGGAAAAGTACAAGTGGAACTTGCCAATTTGTTGGTAATTATCTTGTCTCTTGGTTTAGCAAAAAGCAAAATAGTGTTGCCTTATCCACTGCTGAAGCTGAATACATTGCAGCTGGAAGTTGCTGTGCTCAAATTTTATGGATGAAGCAACAACTTGAGGATCTTGGTGTATTTCTAAAAAATATTCCCATCAAATGTGATAATACAAGTGCCATTTGTTTGTCTAAGAATCCAGTTCAGCACTCAAGAGCCAAACATATTGAAATAAGACATCATTTTCTAAGAAATCATGTTCAAAAGCAAGATGTCTTACTAGAATTTGTGCAAACTGAACTTCAATTAGCTGACATTTTCACAAAACCTCTATGTGAGGAACGATTTTGCTTTATAAGAAGAGAACTTGGCATGGCAAATCCCTTTGAACTCTAAATTGTTTCATCATTACATATATGTTTAATTTGAATATTTATCTTTACCCTACTGAATTGAGCTTCGGAGTGTCCATTAATCATAATTTGCAGGAATTTATTGATATACAAATCCCATAAGTTTTGGTCATTCCTCTATATTTTGTAATCTACAAAAAAAATTTTTTGTTGGTCGACCAACGCTACCTCCATTGAATCATCGCCCAGTGCCAGGGGCCCAATGCTGAACGCTGAGACAGGTGGTCGACCAGTCTGTAGCCTTTGGTTGACCAGTTTGAGGCAGTACATAAGAAAATAACTTCTGGTCAAGATTGGTCGACCAGCCATTTCACGATGGTCGACCAACACTCCACATCTCAATGTTCCATTCCCTCGATGGTCGACCAGTGGCCTAACGTTGGTCGACCAACGCTTGACAGAACGTTTTTCCTTATTATTCTTCCTTCGATGGTCGACCAGTGTCCTTCCGGTGGTCGACCAACGCTCATTTAACTTTCGCCGCTATATATTCCCATTTTTTGATTTTCAAATCATTCTTCACAGTTCCATTTAGTCGATCTCCTCTGTTCTCTATGGTCGACCACGTCTCTGTCCTTCCCAGGTACCATTTCTTCCAATCTTTGAATTCCAATCTTCCTTTTCTCTCCCAATCGCACCTTCTAGGGCTTTTTCGAAGCTCTCTGCTCAAATCCTTCAAACTTTTGCCTCTTCCCCTAATCTCTGCCCTAATTTCGTACTTTCCAAAGTTCCTTCAAGTCTCTGTTATGGCTTCATCTTCACGGACAAGGAAGGCACGGACCAAAAACCCAAGTACTCTACCTATGGGTGATCTTCTAGTCAATGAGGAACAACGAGAACGGTATGCACAATTTTTTCAATCTAGAAAAGTTCTTCTCAGCAAATATTTAGATTGGGATTATTTTGCCCAAAGAAATATGCCTTTCATTGATTGTTTGGACAATTTGGGTGTGAAGCATTTTGTTAAATACAAGGGTCACTGGTCTGATAAAATTGTTAAAGCTTTCTACACTACATTTGAATATAATTCCAGAAGGGGGATTTGTACTGCTGAGGTTAGAGGGACTAAAATTCTTTTTAGTGAAACTCAACTTGTAGAAATTATTGGGCTTCCACCACCAGATAACTCCTATTTGCGTTTCTCTGATAGCTATTACTCTCTTAGCTCTATTGACTATAACAAAGAAGAAACTTATCGGACTATCAATAGAGAAGTAGAATAGTCTGGTCAAGGGGTCAAGATCAATGCTATGGATGCAAATGACAGGATATTGCTCAATGTTATTACTCATATTTTTATCAATAAACCTAGCAATTGGGCTGGAGGAAGTGAATCTGAGTTCCTTATTATGGCCTGCTTTCTAAATGGAACTCAGTTTAATATTCTTTACCTCATCATGGAACGAATGGCCTCGAGTGTCTCCAAACGGAATGCTCCTTTACCATATGCTCACCTTGTTTCCAAAATTGTAAAACATTGCAAGATCAACAATCATTTCAACGTCATGAAATCTGCCTCCACTATTGATCAAAACTCTCTGAGGCGGATGAATTTTGAGTTAGTTGGAAACGAATGGAGAAGAGCTTCTGATAATGTAACCATGAAGTGGGCCCGAGAAAGAAGAGAAAGTGGGGTGCATACTCATATTGCAGCAAGTGATAGTGAAGAGGACTCTGACGAAGAAGAAGACACGGTCCCTCCAGTAGATTCCTCAGCTGGTCCTTCAATTCCTACTGAACCATCCTCACAGATGGTGTGTGATTTGTTGGACAATTCCAATCACATGCTTAGTTTGATGGATTCTATGAATTCCAGACTCCAATCATTGGAAATAGCATCTTCTACTCAAGCTTCTGAACTCCAGCAGATCAAGGATATGATTCGTGATATACATCAACGGCCTTGAACATCCTTTCCCATTCTTTTTGTTGATGACAAAGGGGGAGAAGTCTTCTATTTTAAATTAAAGTACTTTAAAAGTATTCTATTTTTACTTATGTGTTTTAGAGATTATGTTTTGGGATTATTATTTTGCTACTTTTGTGTTGCTACTCTTGAATGTGTTGTCTAATTATTATGCTTTTAATGGTTATGATACTGATGCTAACAACTACTCTGTTTATTTCAAAACTACTCTGTTTGTCTAATTTTTTTTTAAGATATATGATTCAGGGGGAGTATATTAAATATACAACTATTTTAATTTGGTTGTCATCATCAAAAAGGGGGAGATTGTTGAACTCATTGCATTTAAAGCACTCTCTAATTTTGATGATTGACAAATCAACTTAAAATAGTTCATATCTAAAGCTATTATGCATTTCAGCATCACGTTGGTCGACCACCTTGCCTGCACTGGTCGACCAACGGTTTCCAGAAGCAAAATATCAGAATAGTAATATCACGGTGGTCGACCACCATGGCTGCACTGGTCGACCAATGGATGGCAGAAGCAAATTATCATTAAGGAGTGCTACACTGGTCGAACACCATGGATACACTGGTCGACCAATGGATGACAGAAGCAACATATCAAGCAACAAGTAATACACTGGTCAACCACTCTTCATACACTGGTCGACCAATGAACTTCAGTAATCATCACTGCCACTCATTGGTCGACCACTCCTAGAAGCACTGGTCGACCATCGTGTTCCAGCAAGAAGATTGCTTTGAAGACTGGTCGACCACCACTGCTCCACTGGTCGACCACCCAGCTCCAGTAAAAGAAGAAATCAAGCACTGGTCGACCAATGCAATAAGACTGGTCGACCAACGTACCTGTTGTTTCAATTCTGGAGTTCACTGGTCGACCAACGTGCCACACTGGTCGACCACCGACATCGTAAAAGAGCTCTAACGGCTAGTTTTTGCTGACGTAATACAAGATTTATTTTGTAATTTATCTCCAACGGCTCTATTTCTCCTTGGTCTTTAAATAGCTATCTTAAGGAGGTTATTAAGAATAGAGAAAGAAATTAAGTGTGATATATATCCCTGAAGTCAATCTCATCTGTCTATTGTAAGAGAGCTTGCTACTGTCATATTCACTCTGTTTTGAGAGTTTGCATCTGAAAATTATTTTTCTCTGTGTGTATCAAGGAAGTTCTTTCCTGAAGTTTGTTTTTGTAAGAAAACAAATCAGTGAGGGGGAGAGACACCCTTGGAAAGGAAAAGATCTCTGTTGTAGTGGCTCACAAGTGCCCTTGTGCATAAAATTATGTTTCATAGTGAAATACTCAAGATATATTCTTGGGGACTGGATGTAGGCTTGGATTAAGCTGAACCAGTATAAATATCTGTGTTTATCTTTCCTCCTTATTCTTTTAACTGCTTAAAGTCTTTTAATTGTTTAAATACTTTACATTCATCTTCATCTTCATATTACTTTGTTTTCTGTATTGTCTATATATTGCTACTGAACTTTAAATTATCTTAAACTTCCTATTATCTTTTAAATAAATTTTATTTTACCCAATTCACCCCCCCTCTTGGGTTACAGCCATATTTATCATGTTCCTAAACTATCTCTTGAATATGTTTTGTGTAATTTAACTAAAGTGAAATGTGATGAAAAAGATGAGAGTGAATTAGGAATCAAGAGATGTATAGAACAGTCAGAAGCCTTGCCTTGTGCATCATTTGGCCAAGAAAGTAATGTTGAAATTTTGAAAAAAGATGAGGTAAGGAAAGACCTTCCGAAACTTGATTTGAAACCCCTTCCCCTTCATCTTAAATATGCTTTTCTTGGTGAAAATAACATGTTTCCTGTTATTATAAGTGCTGAACTAACACAGATAGAAGAAGAAAAACTTTTAGGAGTTTTGAGGAAGCACAAATCAAAGATAAGTGAAGCCATAAATGACATGTCATAAATGACATGAAAGGGATGCATCTAACAAGTTGCAGAATATTCATGGAAGACGACTGCAATTTGGTGGTCCAACCTCAATGGAAATTTAATCTTACATTGAAAGATATGATGTTGAAGAATAGGGAAGTACTAGCTTTGGTGAAGCATTATCCTATGGGAGAAGTCAATAGGGAGAAGCTCTCTCCGAATCTTATTAATCTAACATGAAGACACTGGAAGAGTCAAGCTAACAACTATAACTAAGCGCTTGTTGGGAGGCAACCCAATTTTTAATATTTAGCTTTAAGATTTATTTTGTTTTTGGTTTTGTGGTGTTTGATTTTCTTTTTAAGTTTCTTGCAATTTTGTTTTCCTTATTTTTCTAAAGACTTGAACTATTTTGCAGGTAATTGAAAAGATCATTGATGAGTTTAATTGATAAAAATGAAGTTTGGTGTATTCACAAGTGTTTGGGGAGCTATTTTGCAAGAAGAAAATAGCAAAACAATTTAAAAGGAAGATGAGGTAAGTCTATATTTTGGGTGCAATTCATGGATTTTGGAGACTAAGTGTGGATATGTGATATCCCAAATTTAATTACCTTAGGAAATGAAGCTAAATAAATAAATGAGCAAGCAAATCAGGATAAAATAGTTATTAAGAAATTTTTGAGAGATATAAATAGAATTTTATCCATTGAGTAGGGACTTATTTGTATAGAATAAAAAGATTTGAGGGTTTTTATCATTTTCAACCAAAAGAAAAAAATGAGATAGTGATGTGTGTGAGGTGTGCGGTGAGAAAGAAAAGAAAGAAAAGAAAGAAAAGGAAGAAAAGAAAAAAAAAGAAGAAGAAAGAGAGATGTGAAGTTTGACAAAGAATAATTAAATAATATATATATATATATATATATATATATATATATATAAATGGGTTGTGAGTCACGGTGGGGTGGAGAAGAAAGAACAAAAGAGAAGAAAGAAAGAAAGAGGAGAGAGAGAGAGAAAGAGACGAGGGAGAGAAAGAGAGGAGAGAAAGAGAAGAAGAAAGGAAAGAAGAAGAAGAGAAGACATGGGAAACGCAGAGCAAAGAAATAAGTTTAAAAAGTTGAAAGGTTGAAAATCAGATCAGGTAGTTAGTCTTCCATAAAAGTATGATTATTTATGATTTATGATATCTGTGTTCATAATCAATTTTTACAAGAATTTTATTTATAATTCATGTTCTACATAGTGAATAAGAGAAATTTAATTATTGCGTGATGTTATGCTTTTATGGCTGAAATGATCTCCTCATGTGTTTACATGTTTTTAAGAAAGTGACTAGCTACTGAGATATTTTATATCTCACTTTTAAAAAATTGATCATTTCAGGAAAAAGGGCAAAATGGAAGGCTTTGATGATATTAATGATAATCTTGAAGTGTAGAAATATATTTTATAGTAGTTTATGATACAAAGATGTAAAGATAATAATAAATATTATGTAAATTATTTTTGTATGTATTCAAGCTCAGATATAATTAATGAGAATCTTGTAAATTTTCTGCAAGGTTACTATTCACATGAATAGTAAAATTTGTGAATAGTGAAATCTATAATTATTTGAAAGAAAATTATTCAGAAAAATATCCAGTGAACCGATTTAGAGAAAAATTATTATTTTTAAAAGAAATAAAAAGTCGGGGTGTTACAAAATGGTATCAGAGGAAAGGTTCTGCCATCTTTTGGAGAGGAAAATATTTACATGTAATTGTTTGATTTTTTTAAAAGTATTATTTTTATGATGTTTATGTTTGAGTTGCTATGAATGTTTGTTATGATTACATGAGATTTAGAAGAGTATTTGAGTAAAAAAAAAAGTAAGTCATATAGAGAATTGATTAAATATGAATAAAGGCATACCATGTAAAAAAAAGTATCTTTTGATGAATAAAGAAAATAATGGAGTCTTATTTGTAACGTATGCCTGGCCAGTATATTTTACATGTAAGAAATCATTATAGCCTGAATTCATAAAAAGAAAAAGTATGCCGAAGTTGAATTAGAATTTACTTTGAGTGTGATAATTTAGATAAAAAAAATATTAGAGATATTTGTCTCTATAAAATTAAGTACCTAGTGAAGTGTACATTGAATTATAGATAAAGCTTATATTTCCTATGATCATATGAATTATCCATGTGTTTATTCTCTCTCTAAAAGTATTCTTGACGATGGAATTCTACAAAAATGATATGGAATTCTTATTCCATGCCATATTTATGATTAGAAATGTTATTAGTATAAACATATCTATGTTTATGTAATAACTCTTAATTCTGTAGAAAGAATTTGATTTAGAAGAAAGTATGTATGATTATGATGTATTATGAAATAAGTGAAAATATGTTTTATAATACAAATTAAATTCTATAAGAAAATAAAATTAGAACTAAAAAAAAAGATTGCCTTGGATGCTTTTGTGATGCATTTTCCATTATCTTACACATTTTCAAGGATGATTCAAGGTAAAATTGGGAAAAAGTCAAGGTAAGTGAATAACCTTGCTAAACTAGTTTGATGTTATTAATCAAAGTATAGTATAAGTCCCATTTACAATATTATTTGGATATTAAGCAATTAATCTTTCAGATGACAGTATATGATGATTGGTATATTTTTAGAAATTCAAAGGAATAAGAGTATGTATAAATTAATTTATTTCATGGTAATTGTACTGTGATAAATTTTCACTTGTTTATTGATGAGCAAAGATCTATGAGATTTAATACATGAGTTTGAAAGGGTTAGAGTCCCATACTACTCAGTGTATAACTATAAAAATCTAAAAAGATCTACGGGATCTAATACATGAGTTTGAAAGAGTTAGAGTCCCATACTACTCAGTGTATAACTATGAAAATCTGAAAAGATCTACGGGATCTAATACATGAGTTTGAAAGGGTTAGAGTCCCATACTACTCAGTGTATAACTATGAAAACTTATGCACAAAGAGTTTGAGGGTTAAATTCCCAAGTCACTCGGTGCAAGTATCTACAGCATATAATGCAAAGTGATTGAGGGTTTGATCACCCAAGAAATCATACGCAAATCTATAGTACAAATGCAAAGTGATTGAGGGTTTGATCACCCAAGAAATCATACGCAAATCAAATAAATATAATACTACAGTTGTGTAAAATGAATGATAGATTGATTATTTTAATAAGTGTGATGTTTGTATTTAGAATATTTTCATGCACGTTGTGGTTGCAATTTTTATATGTGTATATATGCATTAGTTTGAATTTTGGGGACAAAATTCATTTAAGGGGGGAAGAATGTGATATCCCAAATTTAATTACCTTAGGAAATGAAGCTAAATAAATAAATGAGCAAGCAAATCAGGTTAAAATAGTTATTAAGAAATTTTTGAGAGATATAAATAGAATTTTATCCATTGAGTAGAGACCTATTTGTATAGAATAAAAAGATTTGAGGGTTTTTATCATTTTCAACCAAAAGAAAAAAATGAGATAGTGAGGTGTGTGAGGTGTGCGGTGAGAAAGAAAAGAAAGAAAAGAAAGAAAAGGAAGAAAAGAAAAAAAAAAGAAGAAGAAAGAGATATGTGAAGTTTGACAAAGAATAATTAAATAATATATATATATATATATATATATATATATATATATATGAATGGGTTGTGAGTCACGGTGGGGTAGAGAAGGAAGAACAAAAGAGAAGAAAGAAAGAAAGAGGAGAGAGAGAGAGAAAGAGACGAGGGAGAGAAAGAGAGGAGAGAAAGAGAAGAAGAAAGGAAAGAAGAAGAAGAGAAGACATGGGAAACGCAGAGCAAAGAAATAAGTTTAAAAAGTTGAAAGGTTGAAAATCAGATCAGGTAGTTAGTCTTCCATAAAAGTATGATTGTTTATGATTTATGATATCTGTGTTCATAATCAATTTTTACAAGAATTTTATTTATAATTCCTGTTCTACATAGTGAATAAGAGAAATTTAATTATTGTGTGATGTTATGCTTTTATGGCTGAAATGATCTCCTCATGTGTTTACATGTTTTTAAAAAAGTGACTAGCTACTGAAATATTTTATATCTCACTTTTAAAAAATTGATCATTTCAGGAAAAAGGGCAAAATGGAAGGCTTTGATGATATTAATGATGATCTTGAAGTGTAGAAATATATTTTATAGTAGTTTATGATACAAAGATGTAAAGATAATAATAAATATTATGTAAATTATTTTTGTATGTATTCAAGCTCAGATATAATTAATGAGAATCTTGTAAATTTTCTGCAAGGTTACTATTCACATGAATAGTAAAATTTGTGAATAGTGAAATCTATAATTATTTGAAAGAAAATTATTCAGAAAAATATCCAGTGAACCGATTTAGAGAAAAATTATTATTTTTAAAAGAAATAAAAAGTCGGGGTGTTACAAGATATTGGAGTATAAAGATATCAGAATTTGAAAATGCTGAAGCATTCATATCTGATGCCTTGGCATTGATTCATTTTGAAAAAAAAAAATTCTACAGTAAAATCAGAGAATGAATGCCAAGGCATTCATTTTGGATGCCCTGGCATCCAAATATTCGTTCACATAAAAAAAAAATATTGTAGCGTGAACTTGAGAAATTCCAGAGATCCAATGCCAAGGCATTCATTTTGAATGCCTTGGCATCCAAAATTTCGTTCAAAAAAAAATAAAAAAATTTTTTAGGCATCCAAAATTTTGTTCAAAAAAATTTTTTTTTCTCTTTTATTTATTTTCTTTATTTTTTATTTTAATCTTATTTATTTATTTTTACTTTGATAGTTTGACTTCCTTCATCTTATTCCACCTAAATTCTTATTGAATTTGTGCTAAGAACCATAATATTTTTCTTATTTGCACTTAAGTCCCTAAGAATTAATTAAACCCTAACACCCAAATCTCTTCAGCCATTCACATCTACCATCCCCCTCGACGCATTCGTCGATGTTCACCTTCTTTGACACCACTAAATCTCCACACTATATCCTCTGTTCTTTGCCATTGAAGTCACAACACCTTCCTCCATTAACCCAAATCCCTCACCAGTGAAACCCCACGGCCATCGCCACTGTCATTTACCCTACTCCCATCCACCATTGACGCTGCAACCTTCTCCGTAACACCCATACCCCTCTTTGCCTCGCCTGTCACTAGCCATCGTATCTCCTCGCCTTTTTTCTCCATCAACACTGTAACCCATCACGCCATAACTGAAATTTTCTCTTTGGTTTGAAATTGCTTGTGTTGAAGGTTTGATTTATCACTTTGGGCATAGCAGCAATCAAGGTCAGTAACTCTTTACTTCCATTGATATTGAGATTGACTTGCTAATGGTTTTACTTGCATTAAAACTTGCCTCGTTGTGTAATGATGAGCTTTGAATTAAGAGTTGGTTGATCAAATTGCTTATTTTGGATTGAATATAGAGCATTGAGGAACTTTAGCATTGATTATATGAAATTGTGGTTATGAATTTTAGAAGTTTTGCTACTTTGAATTGTTGTGAGTGCTAATGATTTACAGGGGTACTTGATGTTTGAATTGTTGTTGAATTTTAGCATTGTTGTTAATGATTAAATTTTGCTGAGTGGATTAGTACCCATGTTGATATGCTATTGATATGAGTTGTCTCAACTATGGAATTGGTAGCCATGCTGTTTTGCTAGTGTGAAGCATACTCATAGTTATTGTTCATGAATTAGAGACTGTATTGTATGCGAAGTTAGGTTGAACTACTTGAACTACATATAGGAAATTTATGGATTAAAGGGTTTTGTGCCTTACTTTGTTTTAGTACAGTTGTTGATTGTTGATTTACTCAATTTTAGATTAAATACTAATTAAGTTCTTAATTCCTAATCCCCTCTACTTTTGGAAAGACATGTTTAAGCATTGAGGACAATGCTTCATTTTAAGTTTGGGGGTAGGAAAATACTATTTTAAATTCACCAAAATTCTTAATTTTTGAGGCAAATGGATGGTGAATTTAGTTTTGGATTGGAGAACTTTTTAGTCATTCAATTTGTGCTTTCAAATGGTATAACTTAAATTTTACTTTCCCTTGGAAACTTTTCTAAAAATTAAGTGAAAATTATTGATTGCTTTTGTAGCTTTTCCTATAAAAACTCAATTATCTATGATGAAGATTAATTGATATAGGAAGATGATTTATAGGAAATTAAAGATAATTTTAGCAATGGAAAAGATTGCTTCAAAATTAAAATTGGTTAAATCCTATCTTACATCAACAATGTTACAAGATAGATTGAATGGGTTAGCTATATTATCTATTAAGAGTGAAATGCTAGAATTACTTGATTATAAAACTTTGATAAATGATTTTGCAGCTAAAAAGGCTAGAAAAATAATATAAAGATTAATTATTTATATTATATTAATTTTTTCTAATAATTTTGCCTAAGGCCCAAAATTCTCTAGACACGGCCCTGATTGCTTGCTAATGGTTTTATTTTCTTAACTCTTAAAAAATTATTGAGCACTGTAGCAAGTAAAATTTGAAGTGTAGATCTTTAGAAAAAAGTTTTATATTTATTGAGTTATATACTTTATCTCAATTTTAGAACTCTAAAACTTGATTTTTTATTCTCCCAAGGCAAAATCCTAAGTAGCATGTAGATAGAGATATGATTTAGGCATTTTTTGATTAATTTTGAGCCTTGGACTTATTTTTTTCAGTTATTTACCACTAGTACCCATTCTGAGCCTTTTTATTGTGGAAATAATTGAAATTTTGAATTTTCTTTTTGTTACCTTACAAGTATACACCTTAAGCCCAAAAAGAAATTACCTACCCTTTCAAGAGAGTAAGCGATACATAGAAAAATCCTGAAGGAAAGGAGGCTGAAAAAAGAAAATGATGAAAATAAAGATGAATGAAGCCAAAAATGTTCAACCCCCTAGAAAAAGAAAAATGAAAAAAAAATGGATTAAAATGATTCAAGTTTGGGGGAGTTGACATTGAAAAAAAAAAGAAAATAGAAAATGGAAAAGGAAGGAAAGTTGAACTAAAAAATAGAGAAGTATGAAAGTTATGCTTTACACTATGTATTACTTATTCTCTTGTACTTTGTATATCCCTTATCACTTTTCTTCTTTTACCTTAACCATTGGCCCCATTACAACGGGATAAAGACCTATTGATCTTTATTTTTATGTTGCTTAAATTAGTGGAGGGAGAATAGAAGATTAAGCATTGAAGTTCTAAAGTTGAGGTTTGGTTATTTAGTCTAATAAGTATAAAATTGATTCTAATTATTTGCATGAGAATGTTGTTGGCTACTTACACACACACTTCAAGGGTCTGAGAAAATGGATTATTATCTTTCGAACTTAGAAACTTGCTAGAATTGCTTTAGTTTATTGTTTATCATCTTATTCTATGCAATTATTGAGGATTGATTTTTGGCTTTCAGGATGAATTACAGAGAGTGGTCAACTTACATTTTTGTGGAGCTTTACTTTTGCTCGAGGGTGAGCAAAATCTTAAGTTTGGGGGTGTGATAACTCTATTTTATAAAGTTATTTAACCTATATTTTTATTAATAAATTGAGTAAAATAAATGGTTTTAAGTCTTTTTCTAATTTATTTAGTCTTTTTATTTGTTTAGTTTAATTTTATAGGAAATTAGTTTTTCTTTAGGATTTATCTTGAGATTTATTATTTATTGTGGTTATTTAGTTTAAGTTAGTTAGGATATTTAAGTTAACTTTTATTAGAATTTATTTGAGTTAGTTTCTTTTAGAATTTAAATTAAGATTAGGATTTGAAAAAAAAAAAGCAATCTTTATATTATTATTATTATTATTATTATTATTATTATTATTATTATTATTATTATTATTATCTATGTTTTGATTGGATGCATTTTTTTAAATTAGGATTCGGAGATTGAAGAGAGGACACACACTGTACACGAAGGAGACAAGCTTTGAAGATTGGAATCATCATTCTTCTTCATCTATTCTTCATCTTTTCTTCTATTTTATTTTTCTTTTAGTTTTAATGAGAGAACTCATGGATATTATTGTTGATGTTTTATGTATCATGAGTAGCTAAATTCCTCTTGTTAGGAGGAAGATGTAGCTTCCCTTGAATATTATAAACTGAGTTTTTGATTAATCTGAGTTTATTTAATCTCTTATTGAGTAATTATTTCTGTGCCTACTATTTTTTCAAACTGATCACTTGAAAATTGATTTAGGGTTCATACAGAGAATTGAAAAATTCATGTATTGAATACGCCTGTTGAATTAATTGCCATAAGTAGATTTGATCTAGAAATAGACAAATTACTTGCGTGGTTTTGATAGAATTCACCTATAATTATTGCCTGTGCCTAATTTGGTTGGTCTAAGGAATTAGATAATTTGATTAGGTTTAGAGTATTGATTCACCAAGGGATTGAGTTTTAATTAAAATTGAGAATTCTACCATCAATATAGAAATTAAAGACTTAGATTAAAATGGAAACTCATTCATAGTTGGATAGGTTAGTGAAATTGGATCCTTAACGTCTTGATAATTTGCATACTTTACATAGTTTAGTTGTGTGACTTTTCGTTAATAATTAGTAACTTAGTTTTTTTAGAAAATTAATTTAGGCTACTTTAGTTTAATCACATTAAAATTCGATCGTCTAGATAGTATAGAAATAGCGAAATCGGTACTTGACTACTATAATACTCGTGGGATCGACACTCTACTCATTTTCTATATTACTTATTGACTCGGTACACTTACCGATAGCATTTCTGACCACCTATAAAGTTGTCCACCAAAGTAAAACAGTTGAATTATACGAGTGCACTAAAAAGGACCAAGGTTGTAAGTGGAGATTTAGGGCCATTCTGAAGAATCCCAGCAATTATTGGCAGATTACAAAGTATCCGGGACCCTACACTTGTGTCAATGCTTCGCTGGTCCAAGATCACCCGTAGTTGGATGCAAAAGTTATAACAAATCATATTATGGACTTGGTGATAAAAAATGTAGATATACCAGTTAGTCAGGTGGTCGCACATATTCGACAAAATTTTAGCTACAACATTTCTTACTGGAAAGCGTGAAATGGAAGACTATTTCCAATGCATATGGGGATTGGGAGCAATCGTACGCATTGTTACCTCAGTTTATGGCGGCAATTCAGCAAGTCATGCCCGGTTCAGTGGTAGAATGAAAGATTGGCCTATGTCCATCCGACAATGTTGGTCACCTGCAGATGAAGTTCGTGCAGGTATTTTAGTCTTATAAGCCTTGTATCGATGCCTTGGCTTACTTGAAGCAAATAATCTTGGTTGACGGCACATTTTTGTATAGCAAGTACAAAGGAACCTTAATGATAGCTTCATCCCAAGACAGCAACAACAAAGTGTTGCTTATTGCATTTGCGCTGATGGAGTAAGAAAATAATGACTCTTGGTCGTGGTTTCTTCAAATTCTCAAGGAACGGGTTGTAGGCAACTAGGATGTAACTTTAATCTCTGATAGGCATCACAGGCTTATCACTAGTGCAGAAGAACATGGATGGACTCACATGTTTTGTCTACGACACTTATCCAGTAATGTCCACACCACATTATGATCAAAATGGTTATCCAAGAGGCTTAAGCATGGTGGTATGTCTTTATTGGAAATTAAATAATTTTTTTAATTCATAATTAGTTCATGGACTAACGTGTTATCTTAATTAGGATATTCATACGATTTTCGCGTGATGAACGAGGTTGTGGCAGAAATACTTGGGTCACATGCAAATTCAAATGGGAAAGTTAGGGATTGGCTGAATAGACTAAGGATTGAGCAATGGACACAGGCATATGATATCTATGGTCGTCGATGGGGTCAGATGACGACAAACTTAGCTGAATCGATGAACCACATCTTCAAAAGCATTGGATATCTCCCTATTTTGGGGTTAGTGAAGCATACATTGTACAAGCTTGCAACTTACATTGAAAACAATTTGACAACAACAAATGCACAAATTAACAACCAGGAGGCATATTCGGAGGTCATGCATAAGAAGCTTGTAGAAAATAAATCAAAAGCCTCTGCATGCAGCGTGCACGTATCTAATCAGGCTAATGGATATTTTGAAATTGAGGAGCCATACGATTGGTTGAATCATTAGCTTGGTCATGTCTCCATGCTCAACCTTTTTGGTGGCCAGAATGATTGTGGCGAATATCAAGTTTGCCATTTTTCGTATCCACATGTGTTAGTAGCTTGTGAACATGCAAATATTGATTTTAACGCATTTGTGAATCATGTATATCGACTTGACACGACCAAACTAGCTTACAACAAATCGATTCACCCTATCGGTGGGCAAGAGCGGTGGCCAGTATATAGAGGCCCACAGTTGCTACCTGATCCTGCACTTGCTAGAAGTCAAGGGCGACCAAGATCATAACGGCTACGGATGGACATGGACCATAGGTTGCGTCGCCAGCCATCCAGATGTAGCTTATGTAGACAACAATGTCATAATCAATCAAATTGTCCACAATAGCCTCGTTAGCTATTAGATTTTTTTTTGTATAATTTTAAATTTTTTATATGTATATTTCACTAATTTTGAATTTTTAGTAACACTTCTTTATTATATCTTATTCATATTTATCTTTTATTATATTTATATTTATATATAATATATTATACATATATAATAATATATGATAAAAATATATAAATAGATTATAACTATATAAAATATAAACATAAAAATAATAAAATATGTAAATATATATTTTTAATCAATTTTATATTTTATAATAATTTAAATTAATAATATAATTATAAGCTATCAGCTAGCTTATACCCTATCAACTAGTTATAAGATATCTGCTAACTTATAAGCTAATTTAATTAAAAAATCTAAAAAAATCACTAACAATTAATAT
Organism: Biancaea sappan; assembly: GCA_037074585.1. NCBI lineage: Eukaryota > Viridiplantae > Streptophyta > Magnoliopsida > Fabales > Fabaceae > Biancaea > Biancaea sappan. The sequence goes on along the minus strand of CM073496.1, from coordinate 44,547,531 downwards.
TAATTAAGTTAATTAGTATAAAAAATAGACAGAATCTTAAAAAAAAAAGGATTTGCAAGATTAATTATTCTATTATATAAAATGGCTTATTAAAATTAAAAAAACAAAATAAGAAAAAAAATTTAGTCACGAATAGAGTCAGCATGAAGTCCTATCACGTGACTCTGTCCAAAGCAAGCTCAGCCTCTGACAGGCCGAGCTTGCTTTATATGAAAAAACAAAATTAAAGCAAGCTCGCCCTGACAGAGGTCGAGCTTGCTTTTGTTCAGAAGTTAGCTGGATGGGACTCCACGCTAACTTCGAGCAAAGAGGGTGGGGTGTCGTGTAGCATTCATGAAGAAGAAGAAGAATTAGGAGAGTGTGGAGACGAGTTCCATTATAAATAGGAGAGGAGTGTGAAGTTCTAGACCACAGCAAAGGAGAAGAGAAAAAGTGATTAAAGAAAAAATTGTATTCAGAATATTTAAGTATATTAAAAAAAATTTTGGTTAAATTGTGTTAATTATTTTTTTGAAATTAAATTTTATTATGTTATATTATTTTATTTTTTCTTCTTATATTATTTTTGTTATGTCAAATGGCAGATCCCAAACGAGCTGTGAACCCGGGTCCTGAGGACGACTCGCTTTTGTATTTATAGTCTCGTCACATCTCTCAAGATGTTTGGGCTAATAAGGTTAGTCTATTGTAGAATTTTTAAAGATTTAAATAATGAAATGTTGTTATTCTTATTAGTACTTAAAATTTAAAAATTTCAAAGAGATCGCACTTTACATCTGCGGAAATGTATACTTGTGGACGGTAACCCACCATTACTGATCGTCCCACTCATACACACTGCTGGTTTCTACGGTGTGGCGTGTTTGGGTAAATTTGAGTATAACCAAGCTCTTGTCTCGGCACTCGTTAAACGTTACAAGATGTAGCACTCTTGTCTCGGCCACCGGAGACATATACTTTTCACCCTATGAGGGGAGAATGCACAAACGTTACAAGATGTAGCAATTCAGCTTGGTCTCCTATATGGTGGTAGGCCAATTACTGGTACAACTGCCATAAACTAGGGGTATTTATGTGAGTGGCTCCTAGGAGTTGCCCCACCATCAAACAAATTAGATGGTCAAAGGTTGAGCATGAATTGGCTGGTTGAGACCTTTGATCATCTTCTAGATGATGCCCCATATAAACATATTGTGCGTTTTACCCGTGCCTATATTTTAAGACTGATTGGGGGTACCTAATGCTAGATAAATTTGGCACCAAGGTGTATCTAATGTACCTGTAATTCCTCGAAAATTTAAATGATTGTAAGGAATATAGTTGGGGATCAGCAGTACTGGCACATCTGTATAGAGAACTTTGCATGGCAACGGACCTTAAGCAAAAGAAAATTAGTGGTTGTCTTACCCTTTTGCACATCTGGGCACGGGAACAATTTCCTCGGTTAGAGCCATCCATATGCCCTGTCTACGATTTGAATTTAGAGCATAATCCTATACTTCCATCATCAGGAAGTCGGTATGTATTACCTAATATGATTATCAAATTTATCAATTATTATTTAATTTTTAAACTAATATACTTGTGAATTATTACAGTTGGAGGGGTGCCAAGGACTCAATTGGACCTGCCAAAGAAGCCTTGAGACGTTACAGGCTTCTATTAGATAGGATGAATGATGATGAGGTATCTTGCTTAAATTGATGTTCTTCAAATACCAAGTTACTCTAAATATTTATTTATCCTAATATTTAATGGTCACAAGTCATCTGGTGCCCATACGTCAGGGACAACTATAAGATGATTTCACAGTACTGCCTAGCTGACAGCAATGTCTGGTGCTCCTATGTACCTATAATTTGTTTTCATATCATTGAGTGGTATCATGTAGATCGCGTGCTCCGCCAGTTTGGGGGAGATCAACCGATTCCTATGCCACTAATCGATCTTGGCTGCCATTACACATTGCAGATGACGGGAAAATATGATAAAAATTAGGCGGAGGTACATAGGGACTTCATTGATAAGTGAAATCAGTGGTCTCAGCGAGTGATCTAAGTCCAAGTCCAGTATCCTTTAGTTCCCCTATGACATGATTCTGAGTACATGCACTAGTACTGGAAGCATACTAAGCGATGGATTGATCTTACAAGTGGTGCTGAGGGTTATGCAGTTAATCTCCTATTTACTATCATATTTAAATTATATTTTCAATTTATCTACTTTGTTCTAATTTTTTTTTTGTAGATTGACATGGCATGGTGCTTGTATAGAATGGCTCGTGAAGATCTAAGACCAGATGATTTGGCAGAGAGAATTGAGCAAGTGGCTATGAATATTATCACTGCCATGGGTGAACAGAGAGAACTCAGACTCTCTCACCCTACTCCACCTGCTCAGGATTTTCCTGAAACAATCATTCCAGAGGAAGTGCCAGGCAAGCATTCTCAGGGGCTTATCGCATCAAGTAGGGGTGAGCATTGAACCCGCCCAACCCGCCCAATCCGACCCAACCCGCATAATTGGGTTGGGTTGGGTTGGGTTTAAAAAAATGAACCCGCCAGTTGGCGATTCGGGTAACGGGTTGAAGGTTTTGTAACCCGAATCGACCCGTCAAGCCGATTATCTATTTTTTTTTAAAATATATAGTATACACTACATACGCACGTGGGAGTAGCCGAGTAGGGACGCGGTTGACTGGGCTGAGGCTTGAAGTCTGAAGAGTGAACACGCATCATCAGTCATCACTCATCACACACGCTTAGGGTTTGCAGCACGGCCACAATTCCACAATTCTACTTTCCTAAATCCCTTCGGCCCTTCCTCTCAAGTCTCACCCTCAACCTCAAGGCTTCAATCATCCATTCTTCATTTCTTCTTCTTCTTATTCTTCTGAGCTCATCAGCTTCGTATCCTTCAACTTCAAGCACTACACCGGGACGAACGTCGAACAGGAACAACAAAGCATAGCGAAACAGCCGAACAGCCCAGGACGCAAGTAACCATCTATGAATCCTTGTCTTGTCTGAGTTGTTGTCTGACTTGTCTCCGACTCTCTGTAGGCTTGGCCTCTTGTGCTTCTGAAATGAACCAGAACCGGTTCTATGAAACCATCTCTGCCTCTGGTTTTCTTCTTTTCTAGGAACACCGAACATGTTGCATCAAAAATTACAAGTATAGGTAATGATAGACCAGCTAGAAAAAACATCATATATCCCCCAAAGGTGAAACCATAATCTCCAGATGTCCAGTCATAAACTCAAAGCTGCTTAGATGAGAATTTTAATTGTATAGAATTGACCCAAACGAAGAAGGAGGAAGAGGAGAGAAACATTGTCATCTAGAAAGCTGTGGAGATAGAAAACTTTAGCCAACCACCATCATGAAACCAATAGATGCGACCTTAGTCCTTAGACATCTGATTAAAGTTATAAATGAAAAGGATTAAGAAAAAACTGTAGATTTTCCTCATGTGCCATTAGCTCATCATTTTCTGCGTTGCTAAATTCAGTTTCATAATTATCCTCATTAAAAAAATGCCCATGATAGCATTTGCTGCAAACAATCATATTGAATTGCAAAAGAATCTGATTCTTAGAACTCTGCCAGTGCTATAATGCTGCTTCAAATAAAGAAGTTTACTTCATACAATAATTTCAACAACCTGCAGTCCTGTGGAACAATCAACAAAAAGAACTGTCAAGAATAAGAAACTTTAATGCCAATGTGATTTTTAAGTGTTTAGGATTAAAAAAACTATCAGCCTTTTAGATATCCTTGTTTGCACATTTGGAAACCTTCAAACACAATTTTAACTCCAAGGGACTAGGTTTTTACATGGACTCTTTCTTTTTGTTTACACAAAAGCGCATGATAATTTCTTTCAATTAAATTACTTTTTCTTTAGCACCAAGTGACTTAGTGCAAGTTTCCTTGTATTCATAGACACGGTGGATGATGTGTCAAGAGGAGTCACACAAGTTGGGAGTGCACCAACACCAACTCCACCTAGTGGTGAGGATAATACTTTAGATCCAATGACAAATACCAGTACTGAAGCCACTACTCAATCACAAGGAGATACGGTAAGCCTAAAACGAAGCCCTCTAGACCTCCCTCTCATGTATGGAGTCATTTTACTAAGTTTCCTAGTGGAGATAGGTGTGCATGCAATTATTGTGGCAAATCCTATGCTTGTGGTTCTAAAAGTCATGGAACTAGTAATTTAAGTAGGCACTTGAATGATTGTCCCAAAAATCCAGAAAGACATGTTGATAAAAAACAAAAGAAGTTGGGATTTGAAAAGAAACCCGAAGATATTGATGATGGCATGGCAAATGTCAAAGTAATTGAATTTAATCAACAAGAATGTAGAATTGCAGCTGCCAAGATGATAATTATGGATGAATTACCTTTCAAGTTCGTTGAGAATGTGGGTTTTAGATTGCTTCTGCATTTGCTTCAATCTCAATTTCAGATTCCATCTCAATTTACTGTGGCTAGAGATTGTTATCAATTGTATTTACAAGAAAAAGATAAGTTGAAGTTGTCATTTAGTTGTATGTCTGGGATGATGTCTGTTACAACTGATACTTGGACTTTAATTCAGAACTTGAATTATATATGTGTCACTGGTCATTTTATAGATGATGGATGGGTATTGAATAAGAACATCTTGGGATTTTTTCTTATATTAGATCATAAAGGTGAAACCATAGGAAAGGCCTTAGAAACATGTCTGAAGGGTTGGGGAATTAAGAAAATTTGCACTGTGACTGTTGATAATGCTAGTGCTAATAATGTTGCCATTGCTTATTTAAGAAGGAGATTGAGTGATTGGAATTGCACAACTATATTGGGTGGAGAGTTTATGCATTTAAGATGTTGTGCACATATTTTAAATTTAATTGTCACTGATGGATTGAAAGAGGTGGATTCTTCTATTGTCAAAATAAGAAATGCTTGCAAATTTGTTAAGTCATCTCCCTCTAGATTGGCAACCTTAAGAGATGTGCTAGTGATGCAAATATAGAAAGTAAGTTGTCTGTGATTCTTGATGTGCCCACTAGATGGAATTCTACTTATCTGATGTTAGATACAGCTGAAAAATTTGAAAAAGCATTTTATCGCCTCCAAGATAATGATGCTTCTTTTGTCTCTATGCTTGAAAATGATGGGGGGCCTCCTACCTTTGATGATTGGAGTCGTGCTCGTACTTTTACTAAGTTTTTGAGAATTTTTTATGATGCTACTCTCTCTTTTTCTGGCTTTATACATGTTACTTCAAACACTTTTTTCCAAAAATTATGTGACATCAACAAAGTTTTAAAGAAATGGATGGATAGTGATGATGTCTTATTGTGTAATATGGCTACTAATATGAAGGCTAAGCTCGATAAATATTGGGATGGGGGTGATAATATGAACTATCTGTTATTTATGGCTGTTGTTCTTGATCCGCGCTATAAGATGGCCTTCATTGAATTCTGTTTTAAAAGGATGTATGACTCAAACAAAAGTAGGCAGATGTTGGATAGATTGAACAACTTAATCAAAGAGTTGTTTGTGTTTTACAAAGTAATGTATCTGCCTGATACGGAAGACTCTAGTCATATGTCATCTGATCTAACTTCAGTATCACGTGGAGGTACTAGCAATGATGATGAGGGAGATGATGGTAGTTGGTCCTCTGAGTTTTATGTGCAAGTGAAAAAGAAACATTGTGATGATAAGGTGAATGAGTTAGAAAGATACTTAGAGGATGATGTTGAATTCAATTATGATGGTTTTGATCTCTTAAGGTGGTGGAAGGGGAAAACTATGAAGTACCATAGAGGTGGTTTTGATCTCTTAACATTGATTTTTTAAGTAGCATAGTAGATACAGGGATGGCTAACACATCTTAAATTATTGTGATGATAAGGTGAATGAGTTAGAAAGATACTTAGAGGATGATGTTGAATTCAATTATGATGGTTTTGATCTCTTAAGGTGGTGGAAGGGGAAAACTATGAATTCAATTATTGTTAAACTGTAATCTGTTAATCTTTAAACTGTAATATGTTAATCTGCACTTGCTAGTTGCTTGTTTGTATTTATGAACTAAGAATTTAAGATAGTTGCTATTAACACATCAATTAAATAGTTGCTAGTTATTTCTCCTTTTTTTGGGATTTATGATCATCTATTTATTGTTAACAAAATTATGCTTGTATTTATTTACATGAATTCACAATATTAAAAATTATACTTGACTATTACTGCCATTTCTTTTCTTGTTAACTACTAATAAACTAAATACGCATGAGAGAGACAGACTTGCTTGATGGCTGTGGCTGATGCTTTAATATCAATATGAAAAGAAGAAGAAAGAAAAAAAAAAAGGAGACTGACCCGCCCGACCCGTTAGATCCGCCCGACCCAACCCGCCATCTAGCGGGTTGGGTTGGTTCGGGTTTAGCAATGAAAATAGCTAAACCCGAACCAAACCAACCCGCCTGTATGTGTTTGGTTCTGGTTGAATTTTCTCTCAAACCCGACCCGTGATCACCCCTAGCATCAAGGGAATCTATTCCATATGATGCACGTTACGACCCTGATGCATCCATGCCATATCAGACTGCGTACATGCCATTTCAGACTCAGCCTAACGTAGGTTACAGTGGCGCTGGTCCATCTTTTACACACGTCGGAGGCTTTAGTTCTCAATTTGGCGCTGATTGTTATACGCCGTCAGCACAACACTACTTCGATTTGTCATTTCTTTTTTCTTCTCCAATGCCCCATAATCCGGACTTTGGAAAGCAATTCTTCACACCGGACCAACCGATTCCATTAGTTCAATCTCTAATGTTGGATTTAAACGCTCAACCTACTATGCCATATAGGGAAGGAGAACAGCAAGACGACGACGACGACAATGACAACGAAGAAGACAACGAAGACGAAAGAGAGAATAGAGGAGAAGAAGACAACGAGGACGAAGAACCCGAACAACGTTGACGGTCAAAACGACCAGTTGTACGTAGATGTTGTGGGATAGACAATCATTTTTTTAAAATTTTTTTTAATCATATGTTGTATGTATATATTAATTTCATCACTTAAATAAAACTACACTTATGTTATTATTTAAATTTCTTTTTAATTTATGCTTTTTTTTAAAATTAATTGACATAATTGAAATAATTAAATTACATATTTAGTAAAATTAATATTATATAGTTAATTAATTTGTAAAATCAGTTAATTAATTTTAATATTGAAAATTTAATTATATAATTTTAAAGTAATTTATAATTCTTTATTAATTTTTTAAAAATTATATTTTAATTATTTAAATATTTCATCTCACTATTTATTATTGTACATAATAATAATATTTTTAATTATCTTTACTTTTTCATATTAATATCTAAATAAACTTATTTTAAACATACAAATAATTTATCAAACAAATTATTATGTAATCAATTAATTTAGTATATATATATATATAATAACTAATTAATATAACTAATTTTTTATTTAATATATACAGGTTGGCTTTTTTTTTCTAAACAATAAAGATTCGGCCTGCTCCAGGCCGAGTCTTTATTAAAAGGCTCGGCATTAGGCAGGCCGAGTCTTTTTGTTTAAAAAATTTATTTAAGACTCCATTGTTATCAGATCGAGTTTATTTTTTAAAAAACTTGGAGACTCAGCCTGTAGGCCGAATCTTGTTGAAAATTTTTTTATTTTTCAATGAAACTCAACTTGATATGGGCCGAGTTTTAGTGAGAGAAAATCTTGATGTGACCCGTTTCGTAGTATGCATCTAATTTTTTCCTAATTTATAACATATTACTATTTTTTAAAAAATTTATAGCATTTGCCCAAAAAACACTGATTTTCACGTGCATGTTTACTCCAAAAGTAAGGCTAGCTGTTTTGGAATTTAATCATCTGTCCTGTAAAAGACTCTAAATATAATATTCCTTGTCTTGCACATTTTACACATTGCCTTGATTCAAACTTTCTTTTAATGCAATAAAATCACCAATAAACGAATTGTATTGTTAACAACAAGGGTCCAAGTTTCAACTTGCAGAAGTAGTAGGTTTTAAAATGAAAAATGAATAAAAATAAAATTATTTCAGATCTGCTAGGAACATTTCAATTTCGTCACATATTAGATTATGATTTATTTTGGTCTATATTTAGCCCCTACTCGTTATTGTTCAAATTATAGAAAATTCATTGCAAACAGTCCTGAATCAGAAGCGCAGCACGTTGATCAAAGTCTCACGAGTGTAACAGTGCAAGCGTGCATTCAATTCAGAGAAGACTTTCCTTTTGTTTGACTGTCCACTTCAATTTCAAAATGGACCCTCCTAAACTATGGGACTCAAACTACCTATTTTGTCGGTGGGTTTACCTTAGTGTAACCCAACATGAACAATTAAAAAACATGATAATACGTATTAATTGACCACAGTTTTCTTCTTTTAAATAATTTTTTTTGGGGGGGGGGGGGGGAAGGAATACGTTTTTTTTTGTTGTTTTAATTAATATCCAATAATATAATGTTTTCAGTTTTTCTCCTATAATTTTTTTCTCCTTAAACCTGTTGGGAAACTAAAAGATTAAAACTTGAATGGAATCAGTTCGACGGTCAATAACCGTTAAGCGTTATGTTTATGTCAGATAGAGAATATTGAACAACTTTCATACTGAAGAGAGAAAAAGGAAAAAGAGAATTAAGGGAGTTGGTGGCATAGCAAAATTAAGTTACTAAACATACACGAAGATCTGGATTGATTTTGTGGTGAGATTAGCAAGAGCCACCAACCAGAACCATACGACCAAATGAATGTTGACACTACTTAAACCTCAATCAATCCCATGTTACACGTCAATTTCTAGAGAAAAACAATCATAACCTGTCTTATATATATGTATATATTTCATGAGAAAGATACTATGATCCATCCCCAAAAAAAAAAAAAACAAAGAGACCTTGGATGATGGTAAATCATACCAAGTAGATTGCATAAGAAAAGAAAGCGAACGGATTTATTAGGTACAGAAATGACTTGATTGGTATGAATAACTGTGGACCCTCTCTGATTTCCCATTGAAGAATAGCAAGTAATAATTAGGTGTTGAGTGTTGTATACTTGTAGTTCAATTATTTGTTTTCTGCATATAGTGATTGTGTTAATTATAATACGCTGGGATTGTCGAGTTATATATGTACTCGTTACGTGTTTTGGGGCAGATTTACTACGCAAAGTGACAACTAATTATGAGTGATTAAAATTAATCAAGTTGCAGTTTTGGCTGGTGGATGTTAGAGCATATTAGTGGAAAAGGTTGAAGCTTTGTGTTAGGCTCTTGGCTTCTTAGTTAATAGGGAAATGACAAACATGGGAGTAGTGTTTAAGTTCCCCCATAAAAGCAATAATGATGACGATTATTATGATTTATGAAGTGGGCACACGTACAACTAACTTGTGAACTTAGTTTTTTCTTTTTAACGAGTGAAATCTCGGAAATTATCGCACATCTGTATACTATATCACCTAAATTAAGTGCTCAAAGCTAGAAACTTTGCAAAATTAAAAAAAGGTTTGAAAAACTCCAGAGTGTGAAGGCGGTTGTGAGTTTTCTGCACGGTCCTGTGTGTAAAGGACACATTTTGAGCAATGAAGCTAAGTGTCAGCTTTAGGGTGCACCGTATTTTCAGTGTGAGAAGGCCACACCACACATGACACAACGAAGCAAAACGCAACATAGCCACCCTGCACGGATAAAGCTGTATTTATGACCTTAACCTCCTCTTTCTCCAATTTCTTTTCTTATTTTCTACGTCAACCGATGATATTCCACTATAATAACCAACATTACACTCCATATTTCTCAGAACTTTTTTCTGAGAAAAGAAAGAAATAAATTTGTGAGTGAACGTTGTTTGTTGGAGAGGGGGAGGCTAAGCAATTAACTCATCGTGTCTGCGTCTCTGCCCACTCTTCTGTTACTCTGTTCTGCATCTGAGTACATCATTTATGAGATTTTCTTCATGGCGTTCCAGCTGCCTCCTGCTTTCTATTCTGATATTTTAGTAACCTCTGTTCCATGTCTCTTCATAATTTGCTTTGCTTTGGGTTTACTCTTATTGCTCTCCTCTAACCCTGCCCTTCCTTCATTCTACCATTTTGGAAATTTTTCTGTCTGATGGGTCGCTTCTTCTTCCTCATCTTGTTCACTGTCTGGCTTCTAAAGCATTTTTAGAGCTCAGTCTGTACTGGAGCAACAACCCACTCTGTCTTCATTTGAGTTATAAATTTCTCCTGCATCACTAAAATTTTCAGTAATTTTCTCCAAAGATGAAGGAGAAGGCTGATTCCCCAGTCGGAGTTCTTGACGACTATTTAAGGAGTTCGGAGTCAGAAACAAGCTGTTCCAATTCCAAAGAACCCACACTAGATTCTGAGTCTCAAGAAGATAAGTCAAAAGCAGCTTCTAGATGGCGTGGTTTTCTCCAATTATTGAGGACCAGATCAAAGAAACCTATAGCCACATTGCATCCTCTCAGCATCCTCAAGCTCTCCAAAAGAATGAGCAGTAGCATGAGGGAGACTATAGTGCCTGAGTGTCGCATAGGTGCAGATTCATCCCTCCACGGGTCACCCTGGAAGATCTTTACTCACCATGACATTCAAATGGCAACCAACCATTTCAGCCAAAGTATGCAATTTGCTTCAGACTGATATTTCAAAACAACATGAAACATTAAATTAATTGGTTCGAATGTTACATTGATTGGTGCAGAAAATTTGATTGGAAAAGGTGGTTATGCTGAAGTTTACAGAGGGTGTCTGCGAAATGGTCAGCTGGTAGCAATTAAACGGCTAACACGAGGAACACAAGATGAGATTATAGGGGATTTCTTAACAGAGTTAGGCATAATGGCGCATGTCAACCATCCCAATACTGCTAAGTTGGTTGGGTATGGTGTGGAAGGAGGAATGCATCTTGTTCTTGAATTGTCTGAAAAAGGGAGCTTAGCTTCAGTGCTTTATGGTATGCCTACGTTCCTGACTTCTTAAACCTAGTTTTACGATTTTAATCAAAATTTCTTTCTTAAATCTTCATTAGGTTCGAAGGAGAAACTACCATGGTGTGTAAGGCACAAAATTGCATTAGGAACAGCAAAGGGTATGCAATATCTCCATGAGGGCTGTCATAGAAGAATTATCCATAGAGATATAAAGGCTGCAAATATCTTGCTCACGGAGGATTTTGAGCCACAGGTACGCCTCCTTCTGTCCGCTTCCCATTAATTTAGTCCTTTAATGCAGCTGGTATAAAAAGCAGTATTGCTAAAGTCGAATGCATAAGTTGAGTTCATAACTTTCAGAATTTGATTATACAGATTTGTGATTTTGGGCTGGCAAAATGGCTGCCGGAGAATTGGACTCACCACACCGTTTCAAAATTTGAAGGGACTTTTGGGTTTGTGACCTTTGGACTTCCAAATTGTATACTCTTGCCCATTATGAACATTTTAATGGTCCCATTAAACCGGGATTGAAATCTTGATTGTTACAGTTACTTAGCTCCTGAATACTTACTTCATGGCATAGTGGACGAGAAAACAGATGTATTTGCATTCGGTGTTGTGCTATTAGAGTTAGTCACAGGGCGGCGAGCCCTTGATTATTCCCAGCAGAGCCTTGTTTTGTGGGTACGCTGTGCAAATTACACACAAATTATGACTCTTTGTATTTGGCTTATTAAATACTAAAGATGGTTAGTTTCTTCTTTGTTGACTAATTTTCCAGGCAAAACCATTGCTGAAGAAGAATGATATTAGGGAGTTAATTGATCCTTCCTTAGCCGATGACTTTGACTCCCTTCAGATTCATCTGTTGCTCTTGGCAGCATCTTTATGCATACATCAATCCTCCATTCGTCGGCCCTCTATGAGACAGGCACGTTCTTCTGTTTTCTTCAAATTTCAGCACAACTCAGATTTGATCAACTATCTCAGTAACCAAGTTCATCATTTAGCAATTGACTTTTTGGTGCAGGTTGTACAGATTGTGCAGGGCAACCTTAGCGACTTCAAGTACGTGAAGAAAACTAGAGTCCCATTTTTCAGGAAAGTCTTGCAGGAACAGCTTCTCCATTCTGAATAAGTCCACAGGAATTAATATGGCAGCTGCTTCTTCTGTTCCTTCTTAAAGATGAAGATGTCAAGTGTTGAAAAATCATAAGAGAGATCATAGGAAGACACTGCAAGGACCTGGGATGTAGAATATTGGTGTTTAGAATTAAAAGCCCATGACAAGTGCCTAATCTTTGATACTGCCTTTTCTTATGGAGTATACTGTTGTTTGAGCAGGAGGTAGATGATATATGCTCCCATTCTGGTAGGCCTAATTCATGTTGCAGCTACAGACTAATTAAAGGGCTTGGCTAAGTTAATGATCTAATCTTCAAATTATGGATCTAATCACAAAGATATATAAGAGAATAATTTATATTATCTTCCCTCTTGTGCTTATGCTCCATTCTTCTCCTACAATCAGTTCCATCCTCTGCAAACATACAGTTCTGTGTATAGGCCATTCATACATGTCTGATTTAGACATATTCCTCTGTATGGTGTATCCGTTATGTTGTGCATAAAAAGACAGCAGTTAAAGATCTAATCATAAGAAGATCCTATTAATTATATATAAGTTATATAGCATGGTGATTATTTTCAATTTTATTCTTTCGTTTTTTTTTTTCCCTTTATGACTTGTTGGAGTTGTTTGGAGTAGGGCTTTTCCGACCATTAATTCAACGAGCTTCAGAAACTGCACGATGAGAATAGTTCAGATTTTGTGATTGAAATGAATCTGAATTTTTTTCTCAACATGTCACTAACTTTGTAAGTATTTATTCTCTCTCCCTGTCTACTTCAGGCTACTTTTAATTTGACTGTAGTATGGATAATGAAAAATGGGATGACTTTGTAGAGAACAAAACACCAGTAGGTTTTGAATAAATAGAAGCTCATGTGCATTGGTACAAGGAATACTGTGCCAAGTATGGATCTGTTTCTCCTTTTTTATTGTAATTTGAATTTTATTTTTTTTCAAAATTTAACAATAAATTTGCTCTCTCTATTTTCTTCTCTTCCACACTCTTCTATATATATATATATATATATATATATGCACCTCCTTTCTTATTATTAAATTATCCTATACCCTTGATAAACAAACTAAAGTTTTAGTGGATGAGGTAATTAAAAGCGCTTGTTATTTACGTTATTGTTTTTATTTTCTTCATCGAAAACTATAAGATGAATTGGACTGCTGAAATGAAGGAAAGCCATTATTATCATTTCAAAAAGTCATCAAGAAATCAACCAAGTAATCATATATAAGCTCATTTTGTCAAAGATACGCTATTTATACTTCAATATGAATTGATAGATACTTTGAAAAGCCTGAAAGCTCCATCCCTTGCCGTTGAATCTAAATGATAGCAATAAATTAAAGTGTTGGGTTTTTGTAGCCCATTGTTGTGTGAGACAGAAAGTTTATGGGTAGGAGACGGACATAGGAAAGAGAAACTCTGAGAACATGTATATTCTGAAACGCTTGAATACGAGTGTTTATATACAACAGATAGTAAACCCAAAAACTACATCGTTCCAGTAGCAACAACAGTAACTAACAAAACATAAACCACACCATATTAAGAAGGGACTACAATAGCCAAAAACAGAACAATACAAAAGGCTAATATTTAACTGTCCCCTTCAAACTAAGAGGGGTTTCAACCAATCTAAGTTTGTCACAGAGAAAACCAAATCTGGAACCAGCAATAGGCTTTGTGAACAAATCAGGTAGTTGATCCGAACTAGGAACATAAACAATAGCAACCTCTCGTCCCAGCACCTTATCTCTGACAAAGTGAAGATCAATTTCTACATGCTTTGTTCTAGCATGCAGAATTGGATTTGTAGCAATAGCCTTTGCACTTAGGTTGTCGCACCACAACATAGGAACTCCTGAAATAAGACACCCCAACTCCTTCAAGAAAGACTTTAACCATACCACTTCACTATTTAATGAAGCTACAGCCCTGTACTCAACTTCAGCACTTGACCTTGAAACCACTCCCTGTTTTTTACTTGACCAAGACACCAATGAATCTCCCAAGAAGACATAATAGCCACGTATTGACCTCCTATCTATCACATCAGTGGCCCAATCACATAATAGCCACGTATTGACCTCCTATCTATCACATCAGTGGCCCAATCAGTGTCTGAAAAACCAGCAAGAGAAAAAACAAAAGATGGCTTGATGTGTAGACTCAAACCAGCAGTACCCTTAAGATACCTTAGTACACGCTTGGCTTTCACCTAATCAACAGTAGTAGGGGCACTCAATTGCTGACTAAGCTGGTTTATAGTGAATGAAATGTCAGGCTGGGTACTGGTTAAGTATTGTAAAGCTCCAACAAGGCTTTTGTCAATAGAAGGATTCTCCAATGGCTCTTCGTTCAATTTAGTGTAATGCTTCCCAAGTGTATGAGGTGTAGTACACGAGGAAGCATTCTTCAAATCAAATCTTTCTACCAAATCAGTCATATATTTCTTCTAGTTAAGAAATATACCTCTTCTATCTCTCAACACTTTAATTCCTAAGAAAAAATGCACCTCACCAAGTTCTTTAAGAGAAAATGCAGTGTTCAGTTGTTTAATAAACATATCAACCAAATTTCTACTATCTCCTGTCACTAACATATCATCTACATACATCAAAATTATTATAACATTGCTTTTAGTATGTAAGACAAATCAGGAATGATCACACCTTGTACTTTTGAACCCCCCATTTTATCAAAGTACTTCTCAGCTTGTCATACCAGGCCCTTGGGGCTTGTTTAAGCCCATACAAGGCTTTCTTCAATATGCATATGTGACTTGGATACTTAGGATCCTCAAAACACCTTGGTTGCTTCATAAAAACATGTTCATTTAAGCTGCCATTCAAGAAGGCATTGTCTATATCAACTTGCTTGACAGTCCAGTTCAAAGAAACTGCAATGGTAAGCACTACTCTCACTATGGTCAGCTTTGCAACTAGACTAAAGGTCTCTCCAACACTTATACTAGGGTCCTATTGAAACCCTTTGGCTACTAGCCTAGCTTTGTGCTTCTATATACTCCCATCAGCAGCTAATTTTGTCTTAAATATCCATTTATAGTCCCCTAATTTTTGTCCATCATAAGGAACCAAATCTCATGTGCTGTTCTTTTTCAAGGCATCAAATTCCATCTCCATTACCTTTCTCCAATGGGGTGTTTTATAAGCTTCAAAGGGATCAGTTGGATATGTAATGCTGCTGCTCAACTCAGTTAAACCCACAAATGCTGAACTTGGCTGAATAGCTTCACTTTTTTGTCTGGTGGCATTAGGATGAGTAGAAGCATATATGTATTTGCTTCTTTCAATAGCTGAATCACACTACCCTTCACCTTCAACACTTGATTGTGATCTCAGATTGCTTGCTGCTTGTTCAGAAAACTCTGCACAAGTGGAGTTAGTGTTATCTTCAATCAACACTTCATTATTTCTCTGCACAACACTAGAAACATCATTATCAATTTTATTTTCACAATAAGATTGAATGGGAACCATATGAATGACTTCTCTAATTTCTTCAGGTCTTTTAGTATTAAGAAAACCTCTCTTGAAAGGAAATTCTAACTCATTAAACATAACATGACGAGAAATGTAGAGTCTACCAATAGATGAGAGACACTTGAATCCTTTGTGATTCATACTAAGGCCAAGATAAACACATTTAATGGAGTGAAAACTCAGCTTGTGTTGGTTATATGGTCTTAGGTACGGAAAACAAGCACACCCAAACACTTTTAGTTCTTTAAATTCAGGTTTTCTTTTGAACAAAACAAAATAAGGAATTTCTCCCTTAAGAGCAGTAGTAGGTAACATGTTTATCAATCTTGCTGCTCCTGAAAAGCATCACACCAATAACTCAAAGGTGCACCGACTTGGGCTATCATACTTAAACCCATTTCCACAACTTGGCGATGCTTCCTTTCCACTCTACCATTTTGCACAGAAGTATAAGGGCATGATTGCCTCATAATAATTCCACTTTGTTGTACAATATCCAAAAAAGGCTTAAATTCTGATCCTCCATCACTTTGTACAATTTTTATTTTTCTTTCAAATTGGTTTTCCACCATTTTCTTAAAATGTGTAAAAGCTTAGATAGCCTCACCTTTTGTTTTAAGGGGAAAAAGCCATAGAAACCTATTGTGGTCATCAAGAAAAGAAATGTAGTATTTGTGTCCTGAGTTATATTGCACTGGAGCAGGGCCCCAAAGATATGTATGAATAAGGTCTAAAGGTTGGTCAGCTCTTATTTCAGATCTCTTAAAAAGAAGAGAATGCATTTTTCCCAATTTGCAAGCATCGTAAAAGAAATGTTCTTTATTGCTCAATTTTTCTAGATTATATTCTTTCAGTACATCATTCAAGATTTTTTTCAGATAGGTGGCCTAGTCTTCTATGCCACAATTCTATTTTTGAACATTTTTCATCCTTTGAGGTCAAAAAACAGCCAACCTTCTGTGCTCCTTTGACCTTGTACAGCCCCTCAAATTGCATTCCTTATATCAATATCTTTCCCATTGTTTTGTCCTTCACCACACAACCACAAGAATCAAAAACAGCAGACACATTATTGTCAGATGATAACTGAGACACACTGATCAGATTTTTGCTAATCTTTGGGACCAACATAAGCTTATTTAATTCAAGAGAAGTGTTCTGAATTTCAAATTTTCCAACCTTTTCAATATTTATTTTCTCTCTATTTCCAACAACAAGGTACTTTTCACAAGGAGGGATCATACCTTTTTCAACAATAGCAGGTTCATTGGTGACATGGTTTGATACACCACTATCCAAGTACCAATCTTGGTTATCAAGATTGTCTTGGGTAATGAGATAGGCAGAATAAGATGAATTAGAATCCTTACCATCCTCTGAATTACCACCTGACACATCAGAAAAACTATGATCAAACCTATAGAAACAACTGACGATTGTATGGCCTACCTTTCCACATAATTGACAAGTAGGCTTATTTTGTCTTCCACCACTTCTTCCTCCACGATTCTGTTTTCCTCTACCTCGTGTTGTTTGTCCCCTCTAATTCTAATTGGAATTTGAGTTCTTTTTGGTTGTCATAACATTAGCATTTGGGGAACTATATTGACCTGATGCAGACCATTGTTCCAACCAGCTTTCGAATGTAATCAGAAAAGTCTGAAGTTCAACCCATGTAAGTCATGTTCTGTCAACAAGTTAGACTACAATTGGTCCATATTCAGAATCAAGGCCTGAGAGAGTCTGAATGACGAGGTCATCATTGGACAGTGGGAATCCTGCCTTTAGGAGGTTATCTACCAATTCTTTAACCTTTCGAAGATATTCATCCATCTTCATTCCTCCCTTTCTTAAACATTGCAATTCACTCTTGTACAGAGTGATACATGAACGCGTTTAAGAACCAGAAAACTCCTTAATAGCATTCCACAATTCTTGTGATGACTTGCATCCAAGAACTTGAGAGATGACGTCCGGCGTCATACTATTGTAAAGCCAACCTAATAGCAACTGATCAAGAGTAACCCACTCTTGAAATTTTGGGTTAATCTTTTTGTTCCCCTCAAAGATAAATAGCTCTGGGCACGGGTTGGTTCCAAAAATAAATCTGTCGAGTTTGTTTCCATGAATCATAGGAAGAACTAGCGAGGTCCATATAAGGTAGTTCGTCCGGTCAAGCTTGACAGAGCAAGCTTGACTGAGCGTCGTCGTGAGGGGAATTATCTTATTCTGGAAAGTGGCTGAAGAAACTTGTTCAGTCGCAGCGTTTGCCAAGCCCGTGGTCGACGACGAGTTAGTCTGCAAAGCCATTTCAAGATCCAGGATCTTTTGCACTTCTGAAACCAACAGAAAGTTTATAGGTATGAGATAGAAATAGGAAAGAGAAACTCTGAGAACATATTGTATATTCTGAAACACTTGAATACGAGTGTTTATATACAATAGATAGTAAACTCAAAACTACACCGTTTCAATAACAACAATAGTAACTAACAAAACATAAATGACACCGTATTAAGAAGGGACTACAGTAGCAAAAAAAAACAGAACAATACAAAAGGCCAATATTTAACTGTGAGACGTCAGCAACAATTGCGTCATGAATACCTTTTTTTGGAGAAGAATCTAAAATACTTGTTTAGTGTAAGCATTTGTTATGTTCAATGGGGTGATCAAGTTCATGAACCATTCAATGAGCAAGGTTTCTATTTTTTTGGTCAAATGAATATCAATTCCATTAAAATGACACCAAGTCAGGATTACATAAGATAAGTTAGGCTTAAAAGTCATCTAATACATTACAAGCCTAAAACTTATGAAAAACAATACATGATTTAAAATAACTAATCCTAAAAACAGTATCAGGCATAAACAACATAACAATGAGACTAAACAGAGGCAAAACACACCCCTAACCCTAGATTAAAGCTAGTCTTCTAACACACCCCTAATATATATTTGAAAATTAAAAAAAAAATTGGATCTGGAGATGGGGCTCCTTCCTCCATGCCTTCTGAAGCTAGCATTGTCAGCAGTCAGAGAAGAAGCAAATGACAACTGCTAGCCTCCCTCCATGCCCTCTAAAGCAAGTGTCGACAACAGCCAAGGAAGGATCAATGCTCAGCAGTCCTAGCAGCGACAACGGTCAGAGACAGCTTCAACAATGACTGTGGTGAGGATGGAGAACAGGGAACCAGAGGTGGAGAGATGAAACAATGACAAGGACAGACGTAGAGAATCACCGCCGAGCATCGCCTAGAGCCATCTAGATCTGCACGGACAAAACCTCTGCAGAACAAAGAAGGAAAATATCTACAAAAAGAAGGAGAAAACTCACACGGAAGAGAGGGGATAAAAAGAGAGGAGAAGAAAGTGGATGGAGCCGGCAGCCCTCCACCTTCAGCGCGACATTGGTAACCTAAACCTAGCTTTTTTTAGGGGTTTATTTTAAGCAAGGTTTCTATTGAAGTTTGGATTTTGTGAGTTGATGAACAAGAAAGCAGACAGACACCTAAACATAAGAAAATGCTTGCTATCTTGTGTGGATTTAGAAACTTAAAGCCCATTTGCTAGAAATTGTAAAGAAATGTAATTTAGTAGTGGGATCTCCCCAATCGATTAAAGTAGGGAAAATGCGAGGCTTGTAGGCCCAAACAGGGGTTTGAGCTTCTGCATTTTGCTATCTTTTTTTTTTGGTTAAATTTTAAAGGTATTAATTGGCAATTTGATATCTGTTTCGTTTATGAAATATTTTTTATTTTCATTTTCAATCATTTTTTTATATGCATTTTTTCAAATAGTAAAAATATCTTTTTGGTGATTTTAGATTTGATTCTATTTTAAAAAATCTTTTCAAGAAAATATTTTTATTAAATTCAATCATACACATTTTCAACCCTATTTTTTATTTTTAGTAAAAATAAAAAATAAAAAATATCCAAACCAAACAAAACCTTAAATTTTCATCACAATTAGAACTGTCAAAAAGGTTAGGTGCAATGGATCAACAATGTAGATTTGTAACAAATAATTAGGACTAGACTAAATAATTCCTGACTTGGTCCTAAAATGTTAGATCATCTAAGTGGGCTAAAGATGAGCTAGGCCTGGCCTATATTTACTTTTATTTTTTGTTTTTATTTTGTTTTTACTTTAATTTTTATATTGTGAATAAGAACGAAACTACTTTTAATTTGAATAATTAAAAATATATTATTTTTATAATAAAAATGTATTATTTTAGATATATAATATGTTGACTTTTTGAAAAGTAATGTTTTAATTATAACTATTTTAATTTTTAAATATTTGATAAGTTTTATTTTTTGATAAATAACGATTTGACAAGTTAGTTAATTATTATTATTATTATTATATATATGTATTATCTAGTTACAATAAATAATACATTTTAAAATTAAAAATTCAATTTTTTTTTTTAAAATATAACTTAGGCCAGCCTAACCCTAAGTGCTAATAAAAGCATGCTAAATTAAGAAAATATTGACCTGTATTTGAAACGAGCCGATTCAGTCCTAATAATACCAAGGTGAAAACGAATTAAGAACGAGTCAAACCTAACCTCAATATAATAACTTGAGATATAATAACCGGAGATATATAAATGTATATGGTTAATTGGTCGCAGATCTGAGTCTGGCATTTATTGAAAAGAGGTGGAAATAATAATGAGTATGCTATAAAAAGGTAATGGACCCGCATTACCACATAGATCTATAATAGGCCAGGTCCTTACAGTGGCATTTAGGAATGGAGTCTACTGATTAGGAACCTCGTTACTTTATGCTTCCTGTTTAGAGTTTTAATGCCAAGATCCAGCTTCAAAACAGAAACCAACGATTTCCTCGCACAGATTATGATTTATTAGTTTAATTAAGATCCATCCTTCTTCCTTGTTTTCCTGAGCAAAGGGTTTCGGAAAAGGTCACCTTGGGTAACTGGATGAAAAAGACAGCAAATCGAAGTTTACATAATACGAATTTAGCAGAGAGAAAAATACAGTGCACTTACCACCTACCTCAAACTATAATTGAAGACCATGCACTGAGTACAAATTGATTAAAAAAAAAAAAAAAGGTGGGTGCTTTAATGTTGTTGGAGTTGGTGTGTTCCTCACTCTTGACGCATCTCCATTCTACTTTTAATGAACAATTGATGGGGGATTAGAGTAGAAAAAGAAGCAATTTTGTGTTGAGAACTGCCTCTCCCGTGATTTCTATTCTGCAAATGGAATGGGATCGTTTTGGTTTGACGATATTTATAGTAGTATGTTGTTTGCTTCTGTAATTTTGGGACCATACTCTCATACCTATTCTCTTATACCTTCATAATTGAGCTTAGTACACTTGGCATTATAATTGGATCTCCTATGAATTTCATAAAATATACATATTTCTTTTCACAATATAACTTGGGCTTAACGTAATAGCCAGTTGTGACAAAATATGAGCAATTATAGAAATGGGCTTGTTTGAGACTCTTTACTGTCACAGCAAGCAAAACTGATATTTGGAGAAGACATGATATATGGTTGTTATGATTCTGTTAAATATATGTTGACTTTCGTTTTCGTCACTCTAAAAAGCCACTGATGTCTAACCATTTCACATGGTATTTGGTTCAGAAAGGACGTGAATGCAGAACAACCCTCACCATATCTTTGACTCAAATTGCAACTCTCTCTCTCTCTCTCTCTCTCTCTCTCTCTCTATTCTGAGCTAACTTGTGCTTCAAACTACCTTTCATTCAAAAGGAAGAGACAAACTTGTTCTCTTTTTTATAATTTTCACTCGAAAGAAAGGGGTAAAATTAAAAAGTGTGAAGTTATAAAGAAAAAGGTGGCAACAGAAGAGAGAAGTGGATAGCGAAAACAGCATGCACAAGAAGTATGTGAGTACGAGCTTGAGTTGGGACCATATTCTGACCAGTGAAATGAAAGAGAATCCCTGTCCAGTCCATGCAAGTTACAACAAAAGAACTACATACCCACCTCTTTCCTTTTTATTCTCTTATACCTTAGCTGTCTCTTACCTTTCGCCTTTCACGCAAAACCCACCCTTTCTCTCTCTTTTTTGCCACCAAAGCTGTCAAACTAACCTTGGCTTATTTTCTGTCCTCGCCTTTTCTTGTTGGACTTAATAATTAGATTTATAGACATTAGAATATGTTCTTAATTTATTTTTTTCCAATTAATATATATTGTGTCTAAAATTTATTGGTTATTTCAGCCAAATAACCCAACAACTATTGCCTAGAGGTTGTATGTTCTAAACAATGCCTGTTGCAGTAATATATATATATATTGAATAAACCATGAATTGACGCGTGTCACGGCCTGCGACGAATACGACAATGAGACCCACTAAATTTTTACGGATAGTCGTTATTTGTGCTTATGAAGAGACAAAACCGCATGGTCACGTGATCTCCACCCGAACCGCCGTATGGAACCGCATGAGCTGTCGTCCGGGCCTCAGCTTTGGAGCCACGTAGGCTCGGACAACCGTTTGATCCAAATCTATGCCTTATACAGAAACAAAAAACACGCCATTACTAAAATAACAGTGCAATTAAAATATTACAATTTGGCTGAAATTTTTCCTTGGAGTTGCTGCTAACATATTGAGAGAGAGAGAGAGAGATGGAGTAGTGGGAACCTCTGGTTGTAGTCATTGCTTCTTCGCTGAGAAGCCAGAATAATGAAAAAGCAAAGTAGTTGAGAGTAGAAACATCGGAAGAGGACTTAGCAATTGCGTCTCTTTCAAGTTAACAACCTCTCATCCTCTCTCTTTTTCTCCATAAGGCCTATATTTTTTTATGCTGACACCATTAAATCGGCTCACGGAGAAGTTTTTCTACCTTCCCAAAAGCTTCATCTTCCTTCTATAAATACTCATCAAACATCCACTCTTATTACTGTATACTTATGACCTCCTCCTAAGTTATTCTCTTTGATTGGTGTTACAGTTTTGCCTTCAAGGATGAACCAAAGTATATTCAGGTGTGGCATTGTTCGGTACGCTATTGTTTTAGTGTGTTTGATACATATACAATGTGATTCGCAAGTGAGTGCCATACTGGACCCGGTTGATTTCTTGGCTCTACAATCTATTCACAAGGCTTTAAAGGATGTGCCAGGATCAAATTTTCTTTCTTCGTGGGATTTCACTTCAGACCCGTGTAATTTCAATGGCGTTTACTGTAATTCCGATAAAGTCATTGCCCTCAATCTCGGTGATCCCAGTGCCGGTGCTCCCGGTCTGACCGGCAAACTCGACCCGGCCATCGGTAAGCTCTCTGCTTTGGCTGAGCTCACGGTGGTGCCAGGTAGAATATACGGTCCTCTGCCCCAGTCGTTGTCTAACTTGAACAACCTTAGATTTCTCGGCATTAGTCGAAACTTCATTTCTGGCCAGATTCCGGCGACTTTGGGTCAATTGCGAAATCTGAGAACCTTAGACCTCAGCTTCAACCAGCTAACTGGAAGCATTCCTCCGTCCATTGGAGCCTTACCAGGGCTAAACAATGCGATCCTCTCCCACAATCACCTCTCCGGTTCGGTCCCCTCGTTCGCATCACAGACACTAACCCGGCTCGACCTGAAGCACAATGGCCTCTCCGGTTCACTGCCTCCCAATTCTCTCCCTCCCTCTCTGCAATACCTGTCTCTATCGTGGAACCAGCTGAGTGGGCCAGTGGATCGGCTTTTGAACCGAATGGACCGGTTGACATACCTGGACCTTAGCCTCAACCAGTTCTCGGGCAAAATTCCGGGTCGAATCTTCTCATTTTCCCTCACCAATCTGCAACTAGAAAGGAATCAGTTTTCGGGCGTGGTGCAACCAGTTGATCAGGTGAGAATCCCAACCGTTGATCTGAGCTACAACAGATTGTCCGGTCAAGTATCGCCGATGTTCTCGACCGTACAGAAACTGTACCTGAACAACAACCGGTTCACGGGTCAGGTTCCGAGTAGTTTCGCGGAGAGGCTATTGGACGCAACCATACAGATATTATATATACAGCACAATTATCTGACGGGGATAGCGATCAGTCCAACGGCTGAGATTCCTCTAAGCAGCTCACTGTGTTTACAGTATAATTGTATGGTCCCACCCGTAGAGTCAACGTGTCCCTTGAAGGCTGGGAAGCAGAAGACGAGGCCTATTTCGCAGTGCAGAGAGTGGAGGGGATAAGAACAACCTCAATTTTCAAATCATATACCTTACTTTTCGCTGCTAAAATTGAGACTACAGAATAGGAATGGGAATAAGAAAATCATCAGTATTTGGTAGTTGAAATCCTCATTTTTAGCTTAAATGAGGAAATAGATTTTTCTTTACTTCCAATAATTAGATTATTATATTCTCATATAAATTTTAAAATTATATTCTTATCTTAATTTATAATTAATTTCATCCAATTTTCATAATTGAAATCTTCAAGAGGCGATATTTATTTTAATTTGTATGTTTATTTTTTGTTTTAATAAATTATTTTTTATTTATTTTCATGTACTATTTGAATAAAATAGTTAGGTTTATCATAATTTATTTTTTTAATATCATAATATTAGATTGTGTGACTTAATCATTTAATTCTTATTATTAGCGATGTGGTCAAAATATATAAAAAATTGCTTCATATATTTTGTGACATAATGTAATACCCTAGTATTACGATATAGTTAAAAGTATACATATTCATGAAAGTGAAATTTTATTTTATTTTATTTTTGCTAATTTAGGAGTTTTGATTAAGGAAATGAAGGACCGTAAAATTTAATAAGACTGTGACTTGTTGTTGATCAGGTAAGATTTTATTGAGAAAAGGAAACATATGTGGTGAGTGTAAGAAGTACATTCAAGGACTAAAGTGAAAAGAAAATAAAATATAGAGTACTCTTGAGAAAAGACCAAATAGGAACCTGAGAGGGAGAATAGATTTTATGAGAATGAATTATGAGTCCGGTACCGAAAGGATGATGGATTCGAGGTTAAAGTGGAATCTAGGACACCGAGAGAGACTAAAGTGAATAAATGCAGGATTTTGATATTTTAATAAAAATAGGATGTGATGGTATGTATTTTATGAACGTGTATTTGGGTGCCTTATGTATGATCAAGTTTTTCCAATTCCTTTACAAGGTTCTAATTTACCAAAGGAACCAAATTGAAAAGAAAATTAGCGGGCCCACACATACACTCACTTAAACACTCATCCTCTTCTCTTCCTATTCATTCCTTCTCTTTCCTCCCGTAGCTCTCTCCACCTTCTCCTTCATCTTCCATTTTCTCTCTCGATCAAATTTTCTCCCCTTTAGTCCTTCATGAGCTTGCTTTCGATCAAGTCTTCGGTGGGTTCCTCCCTCTAGCAACCTTCCTCTATGCTGGAAAACTCTTGATTTAAGGTAAGTTTCATCAAAATTTTCCAATTTCTTTAATTTTTGTGAATAGTAAATCTTAGGTTATCAATTTAAGAAATCTTTGTATAATATTTTTATGGATGAATTTAAGTGTGGATGATAATCTAAAACTTTCCTACATGGTTTATGATGTTATTGGAACAATAAATTTAGAGAAAACTAGGAGAAATTCATAGAATTCGGATATTTGAAAAAGTTAGTGTTCTTGATGAAAATTTGATGATTGAGGCTTGAATTGTTAGTTTAAATTGGGGTTCTTGGTGTCAAAACAATCCTTAAACATCAAGGATGAAAACTCACTGAAGAAATCAAAAGAAATTGTAATACCCAAGAAAAATAAAATATAAATATTTATTTATAAACTACTGTTACTATTTCAGTATATGGTATTATTCACCCGTATAATACTATTTACGTATACGATACTGTTTATTTATACAATCGAAATGTCAAGTATTAGATGTGGTTTGGTCATAAGAGAAAACTAGAAAGAAGTTTGTAGGAGAAAATGACGTTTTATGTATAAAAATACCCTCAGGGACTAAATTGAAAGGACTGATTTGAAAAGAAACTTAAAGGTTTAAGGTGAAAGGATAGTTTTCCCTTTAAGTTTTCAATAGTAACTATTTGCACAGTAACTACATTATTAGAAATATCATTTTCATAAATAGTAAATTGAATATTTTATTAACGCATAGTATCAAATAGTACCCTTGACTTTTGCTATAAATAGGCCCTTCCATTTCACTTCTAAACTCACACCTTCAACTTCTCTTCTTCTCTCCTTAAGTTTCTCTTACTCCAATGTTAGGCTTATGAGATTTTGGGCCTTTCCTTTTCAGCTTAGGTAATGATACTATGCCCTTTCTATGTCTTTCAAATTTTAGAAGTTAATTTCTTAAGTATGCTCTGTGGTTGCTGTTTTGGTCGATCTTCCACATCAGAAAGACTGTCCTTAGCTGTTTATATGTTATTTTGATTCTCTGATTACCGAAATAGAATGTAAACTGTGAAGAATACATGTCTAGGAAAGTTCTGGCTAAGGAAAGACCTGGTTTTTAAGTGTGTCCAGTGTGACCCTCCACTCTTTCCTGGGAACTTACCTGGTGTACTCTTTTACAGATTGTATTCTCTATTTCTGATATGAATAGTATCCGTACGTAAAAAATAGTATTCATACGTATAAATAGTGATCATATGTACGAATATTATCCGTATATATAAATAGTATCTGTACATATAAATAGTGACTGTATATATGAATACTACCGTATGTATGAACAGTATCAGTATGAAAACAATCCTAACTTGTTTTCTCTAATCTTTCATGAAAATCTCTGTAGCGGAATACTGAAATTCATCTGTGTACTCTTGTCTGTAACGACTTAGAGAAGCGATATTTGTACGGAATCCAGGTGAGTGAAACGACCCCGTTTTAATAGAGTTTTAGCATTACTGGTGATAAAAAGTATGTCGTAGGACACTCCCAAGATTCATAGGGGGAAATTGGATTCAGAATAGCGAATATAATGAGATAATTAATCCAGAAGTATGGATAAGAAAAAGCAAGTATCTCATGATGATGTGAAGATTGAATCTCTTGAATTGTGGTTTATAAAGCTATAATATAGTTATATACTATACCTGTTATATGGATGAATATTATATTGAGCTTCTGATTATGATATGAAATGCTATTGATTGTGATTGAGCGGGACAGTACCCCCTCTCACGGCAAGGCGGAAAACCCGGTTGACAGGGTGTCTTGACCAATGAGTGTAGAGACAACGATTCCCTCAGTAGGGATATAGCCCGGATTGGTGATAAATCCGTGAGGCGCCCTAGCTAAGAGGATGAGGTTGTGCGTCATGGCGGAAATATACATAATTGGTGAGCCGGCCTGTGTGCGCTCTCCGGGATATATTGCCATTGACGAGTACTAGTAACGTTTGTTGAATTGGATGAATTTTTATCTTGTATGTAAGAGGATGATATTGTGCGTCATGGCGGAAATATACATAATTGGTGAGCCGGCCTGTGTGCGCTCTCCGGGATATATTGCCATTGACGAGTACTAGTAACGTTTGTTGAATTGGATAAATTTTTATCTTCTGTCTATTGGTTGAGTATGAGCCTTTGGATATTCTTGTATGACTGGTAATGTATTTGAATTTTATTAATGCGAGGCCGATTCGCTCATTGAGTTTAAAAGCTCATATTGTTTGTACAACCTTTTTGTTCAGATCAGGTTGCCATCGAAGAATATCTGCTAGAGGAGTAGATCACTTTGGACCTTCCCGTTGTCGGGTAGACCTCTCTTCTGTTATAGATTATGTTGCTCTGTAATCGTCTAGGACATCTAGTTCAGGGGTTCGACATTTGGCTTGTATGTCAGTATAATAATGTATTTTAAATTGATAATCTATGATTACATGCAAATCATCTCTATGATTTTCAGATAAGAAAATTTGATATATTTATCGGAAGGCTTACAGTGATGAGAGATTCATCATTGTGCCGGTCATGTGCCCAGAAAACGGGTCGTGACAAAGTTGGTATCAGAGCAAAGGTTGTTAGGTCTCCTAGTGATTACAGAGCAAGGTAACCTTAGTAGGACCTCCTCTATCGTTGTGAACCCGGGCACAACTATAGAGAGACGGCTCTACTGAAGGTCCTGTAGGATGTTTTCATTTCCTTTCCCTCCGAGACTTATCTCTTCTTAGAAATTATGTTGTCAGGTTTAATTTTAGATAGATGTGGCTACACTTTTGAACTTAGTAAAGGAAAGGTTATTACTTGTTTTGATTCCGTTGTTGTCGGATCAAAATTTTATATGGTGGATTTTATAAGCTGAATTCATGATTGAATTTGTGTAGCTATATTATTTTAGGGTACCAGCCAATAAAAGAAACCACTCGCATTAAAAACAAAAAAAAACTGAAGGATTACATTGCAAAAAAGAAGAAGTTTACTCATGCATGAGTAATCTAAAAGCGAGGTGGTCTCGGATTAGGAGGGTTGTATTGTATCATTACCCCTCGACCATTCCTTGGAGCAAGAGACATAGCAATGTCGCGGAGGGTAGTGTAAATTCCATTCATACAATCAACACTTCTTTGCTGTTGATTGCAGAAGCACTGGGTAGACCAATAGAAGAATCTATCTATTCTCGAAGTCATTTCTGCATGATTGCGTTTAGTTAACTTTTCCAGGTCTCCTATCATCTTTTTCAGATTTTTCACCTCCTGCTCTAGACAGGCGATTTTGTCCTCCAAGGTATGGCCCGTGCTAGTCTCCTCAGCTTCCTCGATCTTCTTCATTTTCTTCTCCTTCTGCTTCTCTAGAGACCCCTCAAAAGGTCTTTTGCCCTTGTCTTTGCCCAGACTTAAGTTTAAGTCGAGCTCTTCTTCCTTAGCCTCTATTGTGAGATCAATGTACTTCCTTGAGGCCATGATTTGGAAAAATTTAGAAATTTTTTAAGAGTATGAGGCGAGAGGAATACTGGGAGATTGTAGGCTCGGAGATTATTACTCTTTGTGGTGTGGTAACTGAGAACGCTGGGATGATTTTTATAGAGAAAAATTAGGACTTAGAGACAAAGAAGATATCTTTTCACCGCACCCCTACACGATCAACCTATGGATTTCTGCAAGCTGGAAGCCAGAAGTCTAGGGTAGGCGTGCACACCGATAGCGCGTTGCATTAATGCTAAAACCATGAAAGTCAATATTCGGTGGATTTGCGGCCGATTTTACTTAGTTTTCCCATTTCTCCCGTTGGCATTTTTCGAAATTCAAAGAAGTTAATGATATAGCCATTAAAGATTGCCTTGGATGCTTTTATGATGAACTGAAATGCATTTCTCTGTTTTATTGTGTTGTTCTTGAGAGCCTTCAGTTGAGTATGATATATATAACTGATTGAATCATGTTGTAATTACATGTATGTATGTTATTCATGCACAATGAATGAAGGCTACGATCAAGGAGAATATGTGATGATCCTACATATACTCATAGAGAATGTGAAATCAAAATGACTTGGATAGAATGAAATGTGTAGATGATGATATATCTTCATGGTTACACATACTTACATATAATGCTCTCATGGGCAAATGAAAGGCAGTGATTTCCTTACATCATGATAATGCTTAAGGCATGCGACCGTAAGCAGTTAACTTTGTTTTAAAATATATATATTTACATATATATTATGTGTAAGTCCAGAGTAAAGACACTGATTAGAATCTAAGATACGGCCAATATGAGGCGACCTAATCATAGAGGGACATCGTGATATAGGATTACAGAATAAAATAAGTTTAGAGGGAGAAAATCTCAGACTGAAGAGCGTAGTTAGTCAGAACTTTGAGAAAGGTCAAGATTAGCCGAAAATTTTTTGAGGAAATCTTTGACTTATGTTAATTGCATTAAATTATATTTACTATTTACTTGCATGTCCGACATTAATTGCTGGCATTGCGACGTATGTGATCTGTAAACCTTATAGCGAGCGGCGTGTAGGTTGTGGTGGCTTTAGCTCCAGGGGCTTCGGGTTGTCTATAAATCTTGTATGCCCGTTACCCTACTCATCGCACCAAGCAAACCTACTTCTTTCATTACATACATATTTCTCAATCTCCATTCCTTTCTCATTCGAAGTTATTTCTGAGATCCTTAGAGCAATGGCTGATAATAAGTCTTTCAACTTGAATTTTGAGACTGGCAATGTAGAGCTTGATTTAAATCTAAGTCTCGGAGACAACAAAGGGAAGAGACCTGTAGACAGGTCACCAGAAATTAAGAAAAGAAAGAGGGATGTAATAGAGTTGGAGGAGGACAGTACTGCAACATCCTCAGAAAATAAGCTTGCGTTCCTGGAGCGTAAGATCGAAAATCTGGAGCGTAAGATAGAGAGCCTGGAATACAAGACAGAGGACCAGAAATGACTAATAAATCGTCTTTTTGAAAACCAAGAGAAACTGATAAACCGTCGTTTCGGGGAACTGGCTAATCGAGTTGATAGACATTCAATGTTTGCAACTCAAAATTTTCGTGACCAACAAGCAAGGTGTATTGACTGTATGAACGGAGTAACTTCTGCTCTTCACCAAATTTCTCAGGCGCTTCCTTCAGAAACTCTTTCTAGGCTGCAACGATTAGCTTCCTCTTTAAGGTCTGAAGCACCTTCCTCTTCTAGACCTGGAGCACCTTTTACATTTCAAAAGCCTACTCGTCCTTAATTTATTTTTCTTTTGTTTGTACCTAAAGCTACATTTGGTGTAAGCTTCACGTATTAAAATTATCTATGTACTAGAAATAAAATTTAAGTTAGTATCTAGATCTTCTTTGTTGAAGTGATTCATTTTACTGAAAGAACTTGAGGAATGAGAAGATATTGGACTTGTTATATTTCATACTTGATTCTAAAGCATAGTATAGTAATATCTTTTTGACTGAGCAGAGTTACTAAAATGATATTTCATTGCACTTCTGAGCTATGGAGGAATGCTGAATAAGTATTTTATGAACCTATATATAGAGAACTATGGGTTTGCCCTAAGCATTGAAGGGATACGACTCTATATGAGTCATTGAGGTGAGAGGAATTTCTATATATATTTATTTTATAATTATGCATGAGGAGTATGTTATTTACTTAACTCATTTTCTGGGATTGTTCTTCCTAGAGAATTATGTAATAATTTTACGTGATTTTTCCTTTTATATGACGCCATCAGCTGAGAGTGTTGCCTTAAGGTAGAAGGATCGCCTTCGGGCAAGAGTATTACCTATGACCAAAATGATGCCTTCGGGTAGGGTACTTGTATTCGTAAAAGTTATAAGCTATGTGTATGGTAGCTTGTGTTCTGATATTCAGTATGAACTAGAAAGACCATGTGTCACTTTTGAGAAGACACCTATTTGAGGTTTTACATAGAGACAGAGTTCGTCTCTGATCAGATGGTTTAAGTTTGGTAAAGGTTATGAGGATGAAACACTTTATGGTACAAAAGATTGTGGAAAAAAAATCAAACTGATGAGGAAGAGATTGTTTGCTATTTAGAAAAGGCAAAAGTCCAATGCAAATTATTGATAATGCGGTCTAGAGTTCACAGTCGATAGTATAGTGTTCTTGTAAAATCTTACCAAGGATGTGAAGAGGTTTGGAAAGAAAGAGATACAAAGGATGAGATATAGACGAAGTAATCACACTTATTTCAGTCTTGAGATGAGTTTTGAATTCGAGGGACCGAATTCTCTTAAGGGGGTGATAATGTAATACCCAAGAAAAATAAAATATAAATATTTGTTTATAAACTACTGTTACTATTTCAGTATATGGTACTATTCACTCGTATAATACTATTTACGTATACGATATTGTTCATTTATACAATCGAAATGTCAAGTATTAGATGTGGTTTGGTCATAAGAGAAAACTAGAAAGAAGTTTGTAGGAGAAAATGACGTTTTATGTATAAAAATACCCTCAGGGACTAAATTGAAAGGACTGATTTGAAAAGAAACTTAAAGGTTTAAGGTGAAAGGATAGTTTTTCCTTTAAGTTTTCAATAGTAACTATTTACACAGTAACTACATTATTAGAAATGTCATTTTCATGAATAGTAAATTGAATATTTTATTAATGCATAGTGTCAAATAGTACCCTTGACTTTTGCTATAAATAGGCCCTTCCATTTCACTTCTAAACTCACACCTTCAACTTCTCTTCTTCTCTCCTTAAGTTTCTCTTACTCCAATGTTAGGCTTATGAGATTTTGGGCCTTTCCTTTTCAGCTTAGGTAATGATACTATGCCCTTTCTATGTCTTTCAAATTTTAGAAGTTAATTTCTTAAGTATGCTCTGTGGTTGCGGTTTTGGCCGATCTTCCACATCAGAAAGACTGTCCTTAGCTGTTTATATGTTATTTTGATTCTCTGATTACCGAAATAGAATGTAAACTGTGAAGAATACATGTCTAGGAAAGTTCTGGCTAAGAAAAGACCTGGTTTTTAAGTGTGTCCAGTGTGACCCTCCACTCTTTCCTGGGAACTTACCTGGTGTACTCTTTTACAGATTGTATTCTCTATTTCTGATATGAATAGTATCCGTACGTAAAAATAGTATTCATACATATAAATAGTGATCATATGTACGAATATTATCCGTATATATAAATAGTATCCGTACGTATAAATAGTGACCGTATATATGAATAGTGACCGTACATATGAATAGTACCGTATGTATGAACAGTATCAGTATGAAAACAATCCTAACTTGTTTTCTCTAATCTTTCATGAAAATCTCTGTAGCGGAATACTGAAATTCATCTGTGTACTCTTGTCTGTAACGACTTAGAGAAGCGATATTTGTACGGAATCCAGGTGAGTGAAACGACCCCGTTTTAATAGAGTTTTAGCATTACTGGTGATAAAAAGTATGTCGTAGGACACTCCCAAGATTCATAGGGGGAAATTGGATTCAGAATGGCGAATATAATGAGATAATTAATCCAGAAGTATGGATAAGAAAAAGCAAGTATCTCATGATGATGTGAAGATTGAATCTCTTGAATTGTGGTTTATAAAGCTATAATATAGTTATATACTATACCTGTTATATGGATGAATATTATATTGAGCTTCTGATTATGATATGAAATGCTATTGATTGTGATTGAGCGGGACAGTACCCCCTCTCACGGCAAGGCGAAAAACCCGGTTGACAGGGTGTCTTGACCAATGAGTGTGGAGACAACGATTCCCTCAGTAGGGATATAGCCCGGATTGGTGATAAATCCGTGAGGCGCCCTAGCTAAGAGGATGAGGTTGTGCGTCATGGCGGAAATATACATAATTGGTGAGCCGGCCTGTGTGCGCTCTCCGGGATATATTGCCATTGACGAGTACTAGTAACGTTTGTTGAATTGGATGAATTTTTATCTTGTATGTAAGAGGATGATGTTGTGCGTCATGGCGGAAATATACATAATTGGTGAGCCGGCCTGTGTGCGCTCTCCGGGATATATTGCCATTGACGAGTACTAGTAACGTTTGTTGAATTGGATAAATTTTTATCTTCTGTCTATTGGTTGAGTATGAGCCTTTGGATATTCTTGTATGACTGGTAATGTATTTGAATTTTATTAATGCGAGGCCGATTCGCTCATTGAGTTTAAAAGCTCATATTGTTTGTACAACCTTTTTGTTCAGATCAGGTTGCCATCGAAGAATATCTGCTAGAGGAGTAGATCACTTTGGACCTTCCCGTTGTCGGGTAGACCTCTCTTCTGTTATAGATTATGTTGCTCTGTAATCGTCTAGGACATCTAGTTCAAGGGTTCGACATTTGGCTTGTATGTCAGTATAATAATGTATTTTAAATTGATAATCTATGATTACATGCAAATCATCTCTATGATTTTCAGATAAGAAAATTTGATATATTTATCGGAAGGCTTACAGTGATGAGAGATTCATCATTGTGCCGGTCATGTGTCCAGAAAACGGGTCGTGACAGAAATGATATTTTGGATGTGATTTTGAGATTTTTTGATGAAGAACACAAAGAACGTTATTATTCATTCTGGAAATTTTTCAAAAAAATACTGTTCATCGTGAAAATGTTTCTAGATTTTTGTGGATACTGTCGTATTGACTCGGTCAACAATACTATAGCATTGACTTTAGTCGAAGTTACTGTAGCTGCTTTGACAGCTACTATAGTATCAATTTTAAAATGTTCATAACTCTTTCATCCAGACTCCGTTTTTAGCAAATAAGATACCTTAGAAAGCTCTTTTAGTTTAGTTTGTAATGGTACAAGTTTCATTTGAAAATTATTTATCATTTGTGAGTTATGTTCAGAGAGTGATCAAAGGTCAAAATTGTAGTTAGGAATTTTCCTATTCTGTGACCTTGATATGTTTTTTCACGATTATCTTATAGGAATAGATTGTTTTATGCATCTTTCACATATTTTGGAATGTTGTGAATAGTTTGGATGTAAAGAAAATTATCTTCCATCATCTTACACATCTTCAAGGAAGGTTCAAGGTAAAATTGGGCAAATATTAAGGTGGGAGATCCTACATTACCTTGTTTGCTTATTTTATGTATATATCAAAAAAAATGTACTATATATATATATATATATACATATATATGTGACATGAAATTAATGCATTCATGTTAGACATTGAAATGTACAAATGTGAGACTATTGTGAACTTTTCCTGAAATGGGATGCATATAGTTTCCTATATTTGTGTAATGTGATTGTGTTTGATATTGAAAGAAATGGAAATGGAGATTATGGGATCCCATGAGATTAAATAAGGGTGAATTACATATTTATCCCTTTGATGACAAGGATGAAATAAGGGTGGAATGAAATCACTATGGCCACGTGGTATTAAATATGATATTCGTCCCTTTATAGGCGGGGTGAAATAAGGTTAGATTACAGATTCATCCCTTTGAGAGCGGGGGTGAAATAAGGAAGGATGCGGCGAAGGTTGCAGGGCAACAGTCACTTTATGTGGACGGAACCCCAAAAATGTCTAAAAACTTAAATTAAAATTATGTAAATTGTTTGAAATATGATTTGGCTTGATCTGAAATGTGTCTGTTAATAATTGCAAGGTGCTTTTATTGTGTGTTTTGATAAATATCTTGTACACTAAAATTTAGATGATTGTACTATCAGATCAAATATGTATATCTGCATGTATATATATATATATATACCTATATTGTGTGTGAATGTGGTAGGATTCTCGCAAGTAGAAGCTATCTTCAGTTTCAGGTATGGAGAACTTCCTAGTTCGATGATGTTCACGCTAAGATTACTTTTCTATTAGTTCAGGGTAAAAGTACAATATTTAGGTCATATTTTAAATTGTATAAATCTAGAAAATGTCTGTAATTGGATAGGTTAGTTCTACGATATAATGTGTATGACTGTAACGAGAATAAGAAACTCGGTTTAGCCATACTTTCTATTTTTTTTGTAAGAAGAGAAATAGTTCACCTATTTTAATTATTAAATTGTGCAATTTAAATTAATTACATTTAAAATAAGGATTAGTATTGTACTTAGGAGAAAAATAAGCTTAAGGAGGTGAGATGAAATTCACCTTTCGTGCCAGTCACGTGCTTAGATTTTGGGGCATAACATATTAAAAATTTATTAATAAAATGTTAGTAATTTGTTGATTATTAATTATAACTATGAACTAGTTTTACAAATTTTGCTTTCAATTTGTCATATATGCAATATTAATATATTTAATATTGTGTAATATACTAAAAATCATATTCAATATCTTTGTTTAATTTAATTACTAGTGTTATTATAATATTTGCGTAAATTTTTACATTTTTGGGTATTATAGTAATTTTATTACAACTTTTTATTCTTACATCAATTCTTACAACTAAACAAGAGTTTCATTCCTTTCCATGCTTACCAATTGTTATTCTCATTTTCTTAACTCAATTCTAGCAACCAAATGTGATCATGACGGAACACATTTAAGAAGAAATTTTTAAATGCATGCTTTTTGTGGATGATATAGTCCTCATGGTGGAGTCAAGAGAAGAGATTAACTCTAAATTCGAGTTATGGAGGTGTACTCTAGAATCGAAGGGTTCCGTCAAAGCAGGAGTAAGACAAAATATATGTATTCTAAGTTTAACAAACGGCAAGATAGAAATGAGTTGGATGTTAAAATTGGAGACCAAGTTATACCAAAAGTGTCAAAGTTCAGGTATCTAGGATCAATTATACAAGATGACAGTGAAATTAATGGAGATGTTGCACATAAGATACAAGCTGGGTGAGTGAAATGGAGAAAAGCATCAGGAGTTGTTTGTGATCGGAAAGTACCTAATAAGCTTAAAGGGAAGTTTTATCGTATGGCTATAAGACCGACAATATTATATGGGAGTAAATATTAGGCAATGAAAGGACAACAAGAACATAAAAGTAAGGTAGCAGAGATAAGGATGTTGAGATGGATGTGTGGTCATACAAGACGAGATATGATCCGTAATGATTGTATACGGAGTAGAGTTGGAGTGGTACCTAATGAGATAAAAATTGTAGAAAATCATTTAAAGTAGTATGGTCATGTTCAAAGAAAGCAGTTGGAAGCGTCAGTAAAGAGGGTTGAGCAGATGGTTTGGAGTCCTGTAAAAAAAAAGTCAAGGAAGACCAAGAGGACACTTGGAGAAGTCATTAAATAAAATCTTTTAATAAATAAGATACTTAAAGAGTGGGTCATTGATAGAGGTTAATGACATCGTGCTATTCATGTAGCCGACCCCACTTAATAGAATAAGGCTTTGTTGTTGTTATT
This sequence comes from Biancaea sappan, assembly GCA_037074585.1. Lineage (NCBI taxonomy): Eukaryota > Viridiplantae > Streptophyta > Magnoliopsida > Fabales > Fabaceae > Biancaea > Biancaea sappan. Next base: position 44,511,020 of record CM073496.1, on the reverse strand, counting down.
ATTGTATTCTATATTTATTTTTTGGCCTTTTGATTCGTTTATTTATTTTTGGGGTAATTGGTAAAAAATGATTAAATAACTAATAAGATTTATGAATATAGATAGAAACAATGATGGGCAGATACCTAATGTTGTATATTAATATTTACTATTTTGAAATCCAATACGATTGATTAGGCAAAAGGAATCAAAATGTGATTGACACTTGTATGGTGTCAGTATTATTATAAGGAGGCTTCATTTTCTGGGTTATGTAGCTTCCCTATCGTGGGCACCAGATGCTGCCCTCTCAACTGGAAAATGTTTGTGGGGACAAGGTGATGTGGGGAATGAGTAAGCTGGACGCACAAAATTAGATAGTGAAGAAATGTTTTTACTAACTAATATCTAAATAAAATTGTCACGTCCCAAAATCTGAGCACGTGACCGGCACGAAAAGTGAATCTCATTTCACCTCCGTAAGCCTATCTTTCTCTTAAGCATCATACCATTCTTTTTCATGCAACCAAACCGAGTTCTCTATACACACTACAGTTATTCACATTACATCACTGAATGAACCTACCCGATTACAGAGATTTCTAGATTTATACAACTTAGAATAAGACTTAACTATTATACCTTTATCTTGAACAAATGAAAAGGTAATCATGGGATAAGGATCCATAATTCTTTGTACAGATATTTACCTTCAGCTGTCAACTCTGAAAAAAAAAGTTAATAAGAGGGGTATGAGCAAACCACGTGCCCAGTGAGCAGACAACACAACACTATGACAAAAAAATATCATGCATCATAATGATAACATGCAGCAATCATACGTAATCGATCATAATATAATATAATATAATATAATTCATAATACTTCACAACAATATCCAAGTAAATCAAATATATTTCAACATAATTCAAATAATTCACAACAGCAAACAGTGAAATTAATTTCACACATTTTTCGTACCAATCAGGTCGTCCAGGGTACCTCTGGATCGTTACCCGCGGCCCCCGCCGCATCCACTCTTATTGCTCCATGTATATTCTCTACCCTTATAGCTTCACGTAGATTTCTCCATGGGGTGCACCACCATGCCTTTCCTTTCTAGTCAAACACAATCACAATCACATCTAAAAGCATCATCAATCATAATCATGAGCCACATACACAACTCAGTCATTTACAATTCAAGTCACAACATAATCAATATTGTTCCAGTAACATAGCATGTATACAACATAACCCATAATATAGATCAATTATTCAACAATAACATACTTTAACTATCCGCATATGGATGAACTCAATAATCAGAGTATGACACATTTCAACTCAATTCACATGCCATTCACAATCCATCATATAACCTCCATTCATGAGAAAATAAGAATCACCAGGCAAGTTCCACAATTGTTTATGTCTCATCGTCCCCTTCAAGCACAATATAATTTAAACATATAAATATATATATTTATGTCATCATCCTCTTCAAACTTGGATATACAACATATTTTCACTATGATGCATAAAGTCCATAACAAAGATATTTAATCATAGCAAGTATTAACCCACTCACCTGGATTTCACGCTCTCGACACTCCCACCTTGCACCTTGACCATTCCTATTGTAACCAGATAAAAACCATCAGGGTTACGAAACAGAGAAATTCTTTACCACTACTCCCGACCTTCATCTACTTCTCAAATCATAACTCCTAACTGGTAATGAATATCCAAATGAAACTTACACCATTTGAAACTAGACTTAAATAGCTTTTCAACGATATAAAGTTCACCCAAAACGGAGTCCAGATGAAGAAGTTATGACCGATTGAAAATAAACTAAGGTTTTCCCGGCACACCTGGCACCTGGGCGCCAACCCAAGCCTGGCGCCTAGGCGCCACACCTAGCGCCAATTCTTTCTTCTTCCCCAACGAACCTTGGCGCCTAGGCGCCACGATCGCGACCTTTCGCGATTTCTCTCGGATTTGGCCCAAATCTGGCCAAATCTCCACCGTTTTCCATGATTTCTTCCATGGGATCTCACCTTTAATGTCTAAGGAGCATTTAGACACCAAAAGCACCAATTTTAATCGAGAAACGAAGCCGGAATCTCGATTTTACCTCAAACACTCTTAAAACTAGAAAATAGGGAAAAGCTTAAGAAATAGAAATTTTTACCTCAATTCCTTGCTTTCCCTACGTTGCTTGGCTCTTAAAGGCTCGCCCCGTAGCCCGAGATCCACCCTTCAAAGTTCGGTTGTGGAGTTGGAGTGTAGAGAGAGAAAGTAGAGAGAAGAAAGAGAGAAAGAGATGAGAGAAGGTGAAGAGAGAGAGAGGAAAGGAGAAAATGAGGAAAAAGAGGTAAGGCCACCTATATACTCGTTCGGGGTGAAATTATCACTTGCTCTCTAGTTAACCCTCAGTCAAGACTAGCAAAAGCAATTTCATAAAATCTCACCTCAGGTGTTTCTAAATCCTAGGTGCCCCACAGATTTCCTTATTTCACTTTAGTCCCTCTCAATGTCTCAGACTCCACTTTAACCTCGAATCCATCATCCTTTCGGTACCGGACTCATAACGCATTCCTATAAGCTCATTCTTCTTCTCGTGTTCCTATTTGGTCATTTCTCAAAAGTCCTCTATACTTTCTTTTCTTTTCACATTAGTCCTTGAGAATTTGTAAAAATTTCCCAAATTAAAATTTTGAAATTTCTATTCCCAAATTTCCTTCACTAATTCAAAAAGAACATTTTTCATGTAATTAAATTTTTCAATAAACTTCAAATAGATTTTAAATATTCATATAAATTCTTGGGATATTACAAAAATTTATGTTCTAAAACTATTTTTTTTATAATAGTTTGTTAGTACAGATACACACAAGAAGAATAGTTGAATTGTGTATTTTGAAATCTTTTTCTTTTTGTTCTAAAAATAAAATTTCAGTTCAGGAGAATGTAAGGTATAAAGAACTAGTATCTTTAAAAGAATAATGAGTAAAGAGAAAGAGATAAATATACGAGATTAATTAAATCCTAACCACTTGGATCTTATGTCATTATTTTAATACACAACGGCAAAGGAGTTTTCTATAGTCTTAAATGTTTTGAGTATTACAAGAAAACTGTCACGACCCGTTTTCTGGGCACATGACCGGCTCAATGATAAATATCCCATCACTGTAAGCCTTTCGACAAATTCTTACTCATGAGTTAAATTATTAGTCATTATCTCTATATTCTCAAAATAACCATTTCTTAATAAATACGAAGAAAATATATCAAATTTTCTTAATTAAAAATAATAGATTCTCAATACAAAATACATTATCATACTGAAATACAAGCCAAATACCAAACCCCTGACCTAGATGTCCTAGACGATTACAGAGCACCATAATCTATGACAAAAGAGGAGCCTACCCGACAGCGGGAAGGTCCAAGGTGATTTACTCCTCTAGTGGATATTCTTCGCCGGTAACTTGATCTGAAAAAAAAAATTTCACAAAGAGTGTGAGCTTTTAAACTCAATGAGCGAATCGACCTCGCGTTAATAAAATTCAAATACATCGCCAGTCATGCAAGTATATCCCAAGTCTCAAACTCAACCAATAGACATAGTTAGAAATTACATACAAGAAGATAAAAATTCATCCAATTCAACAAACGTTACTAGTACTCATCAATGGCAATATATCTCGGAGAACGCACACAGGCCGGCTCACCAATTTTGTATATTTCCGTCATGACGCACAACCTCATCCTCATAGCTAGGGCGCCTCACAGATTTATAACCAATCCGGGCTATATCCCTACTGAGGGAATCGTTGTCTCCACACTCATTGGTCAAGACACCCTTTCAACCGGGTTTTTCGCCTTGCCGTGAGAGGGGGTACTGTCCCGCTCAATCACAATCAATAGTACAACATTTCATATCATAATCAGAAGTACAATGTAATATTTATTTATATAACAGGTATAATATATAACTATATTATAGACCACAAATCAAGATAGCAATTAAACGATTTTTGAAAAGATTCAAACTTCACATCATCAGGAGATATTTGTTTCGTCTTATCCATACTTCTGGATTAATTATCTCATTAGATTCGTTATTCTGAATCCAATTTCCCCCTATGAATCTTGGGAGTGTCCTACGACATACTTTTTATCACCAGCAATGCTAAAACTCTATTAAAACGGGGTCGTTTCACTCACCTGGATTCCGTACGAGTATCGCTTCTCTAAGTCGTTACGGATAAGAGTACTCAGGTGAATTTCAGTGTTCTACTACGGAGATTTTCATGAAAGATTAGAGAAAATACGTTAGGATTGTTTTCATACAGATACTGTTCATACGTACGGTTACTATTTATACCAAAAATAGAGAATACAATCTGTAAAAGAGTACACCAGGTAAGTTCCCAGGAAAGAGTGGAGGGTCACAATGGACACACTTAAAAACCAGGTCTTTCCTTAGCCAGAACTTTCCTAGACATGTATTCTTCACAGTTTACATCCTATTTCGGTAATCAAAATAACATATAGACATCTAAGGACAGTTTTTCTGACGTGGAAGATCAGCCAAAGCCGCAACCACAGAGCATACTTAAGAAAATAACTTCTAAAATTTGAAAGACATAGAAAGGGCATAGTATCCTTACCTAAGCTGAAAAGGAAAGGCCCAAAATCTCAGAGGTCTAGCATCGGACCAAGAAATCTTAAGGAGAGAAGAAGAGAAGTTGAAGGTGTGATTTTGAAAGTGAAATGGAAGGGTCTATTTATAGGAAAATTTAAGGGTACTATTCCATCTACCCCGTCTCACCTACCAATTTCACTTACTAGTCTCATCTACTATTTTCACTTATTAGTCTCATCTACCAATTTCACTTACTAGTCTCATCTACTAGTTTCACATACTAGTCTCATCTACTAGTCTCACTTACTAGTCTCATCTACTAGTCTCACTTACTAGTCTCATCTACTAGTATAATCAATTTTCTAATTTAGTTTCCTTTTAATTTAGTCCCTCAGGGAATTCTCTCTTATAAAATGTCATTTTCTCCTACAAATTTCTTTCTAATTTTTTCTTATGATCAAACCACATCTAGTACTTGACATTTTGATTGTACAGATGAACAGTACCATATACGTAAATAGTATTATATGGGTGAGTAATACTGTACACTGAAATAGTAATAGTAGTTTGTAAACAAGCATTTATATTTTATTTTTCATGGGTATTACAAAAACCCTTTAGGAACAATCCTTCTAGATTTTTATTTTCCAAACTTATATAGACTCAACTTTGAAACACTTCTCACAAGGGAAATAATTACAACCTTTTACACAAAGCTCAACAACCACGCTTTTACGACCCTTTTAGCGATTCAACAAACTAAGAGAAGAAGGAACTTTTCAACCACTCAAAAGCAATAAACACAAGCTCACAATAGAGAAAAGAAAAAGGATTGGTGAAGAATGTTCTTTTAATAAATCACTCAACTTGGTTCTTTTTCTCCTTCACAAAGCAACATGAACTTTAAATATATAGAAGGAAGAGCTAGTTGTTGGTGTCTAACGGATCTCCCATAAATACATAATTTCTTATGCATCTTTTTTCCATTAATGTATGGCTGGCTCGTCGCAGGCCAAAGAAAAAGTGCTCGGCTCACTTTTTGGGCAAGCTGAAATTTTCAGAGCTCGACCCACTTTTTTACGGGCTGACAGGCTAAACGGGCCAGCCTGCTAGCTCACTTTTTTTTTACTATTTAATTTTTTTGTTCTTCTTTTATTTAATTTTATTTTTTTATCAATCCAAACTAATGAAAACATTTAAGGACAATATAACTAATTTAAAAACATCAAAAGTCTTATAATACAAAATAATTCATCAATATTCTTCAAGATGTAATATTAAAAAGAAAAAAATTAAAGGCACATATATCACTAATCATTCAATACTCATCCTTTAATTAATATTGTTAGACAAATATATACACATTTATATAATGGCACATACATGATAACAAAGTAAGAAAATATTATTATTTAGAAAAAAAGGTTAGGCGGGTTGGCCTACTTAACCCGCGGTTAAGCGAGCCGAGCGTAAAAAGCCCAGCAAAAAAAAGGGCCTTAATTTAAAAAACCCGACCCACCTAAAAAGTGGGCAAGCCGTTTTGACAGCTCTAGAGAGAAGAAGGCAACGTGAATCATAAAAAAGTTCTCTGCTACAGTAGACAAGGAGGAAAATATTTTGACACACAATTCCTTTTGCCTCCTGAGACTTTGACTTGGGTAGCACATTTAAACTCCAACGGCTAAACACTTAAATAACAACTTATTTCATATTTCATTAAAGCTTAGCACAAAGAGAGAGAGAGAGAAAGCCAATGACAAGAATGACAAATGTGCTTAATAAATATAGGTGAAGTTCCCTAAATCCTAACAGCTCTCTTTTTGCTTTCTGCACATTAATCAACTAATAAATACTCTTTGCGCATAGGACAAAAACAATTTTCCTTAAAAGAAGAGAAATATATTCAGAGAAGCAAGTACAACATGTAATATCAAGACAAATAAAACTAAATGGGTCAAGATAATAATCAAAATTAGATCCAACAAACAAATGAGTTGCATTATCAAAATAAGTGGGCTTTTATAAAATATGTTTGCTCCAACACAGTTCTAAGTTCTAAACATAAATCAGTTTCATATAAATTTTAATTTGCCTAAATTAATTTTGCTCAAAATATAGATTTAACCAACTATTTTTTAATCATCTTCTAGCTTGGGTCATATTACACTGAGTGTCACGTCCCAAAATCTGAGCACGTGACCGGCACGAAAAGTGAATTTCATTTCACCTCCGTAAGCCTATCTTTTTCTTAAGTATCATACCATTCTTTTAAATATAATTAATCTAAATTACATAATTTAAGAACTAAACTAAGAGAATTATTCATCTTTTCACAAAAGATAAGAAAAATACGGTTAAACCGAGTTCTCTATACACACTATAGTTATTCACATTACATCACTGAATGAACCTACCCGATTACAGAGATTTCTAGATTTATACAACTTAGAATAAGACCTAAATATTATACCTTTATCCTGAACAAATGAAAAGGTAATCATGGGCTAAGGATCTATAATTCCTTGTACAAATATTTACTTTCAGCTATCAACTCTGTAAAAAAATGTTAATAAGAGGGGTATGAGCAAACCACGTGCCCAATGAGCAGACAACACAACACTATGACAAAAAAAATACCATGCATCATAATGATAACATGCAGCAATCATATGTAATCGATCATAATATAATATAATATAATTTATAATACTTCACAACAATATCCAAGTAAATCAAATACATTTCAACATAATTCAAATAATTCACAACAGCAAACAGTAAAATCAATTTCACACATTTTTCGTACCAACCGAGTCGTCCAGGGTACCTGTGGATCGTTGCCCGCGGCCCCCGCCGCATCCACCCTTATCGCTCTATTTATATTATCCACCCTTATAGCTTCACATAGATTTCACCATGGGGTGCACCACCATGCATTTCCTTTCTAGTCAAACACAATCACAATCACATCTAAGAACATTCTCAATCATAATCATGAGCCACATACACAACTTAGTCATTTACAATTCAAGTCACAACATAATCAATATGGTTCCAGCAACATAGCATGTATATAACATAACCCATAATATAGAACAATTATTCAACAATAACATATTTCAACTATCCGCATATGAATGAACTCAATAATCAGAGTATGATACATTTCAACTCAGTTCACATGCCATTCACAATCCATCATATAACCTCCATTCATGAGAAAATAAGAAAATATAATTATATACATCACCAGGCACGTTCCACAATTGTTTATGTCTCATCGTCCCACATCATCCTCTTCAAACTTGGATATACAACATATTTTCACTATGATGCAAAAAGTCAATAACAAAGATATTTAATCATAGCAAGTATTAACCCACTCACCTAGATTTCATGCTCTCAGCACTCCCACCTTGCGCCTTGACCATTCCTATTGTAACCAGATAAAAACCATCAGCACTACGAAATAGAGAAATTTCCTGCCATTATTCCCGACCTTCACTCACTTCTCAAATCATAACTCCTAACTAGTAATTAATATCCAGATGAAACTTATACCATTAGAAACTAGACTCAAAGAGCTTTTCAACGATATAAATTTCACTCAAAATGAAGTCCGGATGAAAGAGTTATGAATATTTAAAACTGATGCTACAGTAACGGTCAATGGTCAACGCAGCTACAGTATTGTTGACTAAGTCAATACTACAGTAACGTTGACCGAGTCAATGCTACAGTAACGAGAAAATCTGGAAAAAATTTTCGGTGAACAGTATTTTCTGAAAAATTTCCAGAATGAACAGTGCCGTTCTTCGTGTTGTTCATCCAAAAATCTTAAAATCATATCTAAAACAACATTTATTTTTATTTCTTCCATGGGTTTTCATCCTTAATGTGTAAGGAGTGTTTTAACACCAAAATCCCCAATTTTTAGCAACAATCCAAGCTCTAATCTCAAATTTTGATTAAGAACCCTAACTTTCTTCAAATTTCCTAATTCTTGAATTTCTCCTAATTTTCTTCGAATTTCTTGTTCCACAATTGTTATCCAACATGTAGAAATATTTTAAATTAATATCTTTACTTAAATTCATCCATAGAAACAATATACAAAGATTTCCCAAAATGATAACCTAGGATTTATTCTTGTAAGAGGAGGAAGGAAAAAAAAAGAAGAACATCTACCTACCAATCTTCCTAGCTTCCAAGGCTTCCTTCCTTAAGCATTTGGCATGGATGGAGGTGAAGAAGAAAATTTGGGAGTCCTTGGCCGAGAGCTACGGGAGGGAGATAGAAAAATGAATAAGAGAGAATGATGAATGTTTAAGTGTATATATATGGGCCCCACACATTTTCTTTTCAATTTAGTCCCTTTGGCAACCATCTTACCTAGGACTTGCAAGGGAATTGAAAAGGCTTGATTATACTTAGGGCACCCAATAGACTCCCACAAAATACACCTCATCACATCCCATTTTTTATTAAAATTCCAAAATCCCGTATTTGTTCACTTTAATCCCTCTCGATGTCTCAAATACCACTTTAACCTCAAATCCTACTTTAACCTCAAATTCATCATCTTTTCGATACCGGACTCATAATTCATTCTCATAATCTTTATTCTTCCTCTCAGGTTCCTATTTGGTCATTTCTCAAAAGTACTCCATATTTTCTTTTCTTTTCACTTTAATCCTTGAAAATTTGTAAAAAATTTCTAAATTAAAATTTTGAAATTTTTATTTCTAAATTTTCCTCACTAATTCAAAAATAACATTTTTTACGTAATTAAATTTTTCAATAAACTTCAAAATAGATTTTAAGTATTCATAAAAATTATTGATATATTACACTGAGAATAGTGAAGCGACAGTTCAACACCCTACAAAATGGTCAAAAACTTAAAGCGATAGTTCAATATCTAACTCGTTTGTCGGTTGTTCACTCAAAGACAATTAAGAGAAATTTCCTTTTACCTGCACAATGCATCTCTATCTGCCAATTATTATTATTTTTATATTGATATATTCATATGTCTTGCACCTTTAAATTAAAGCCATGTCAACTTTCTTTTGATAAAGGTTATAAGTAATTGACTGGAGGGGTTTGAAGACGTCAATTCCTTTATCTTCAGAACTAAGATTTTTCTTTTTTTGAAGAAATGAGTGGACATAATTATGAACAAACAGTCTGCCCCTAAGGTAGACGACGGTGCAGTCATTTTCCTAGTAGAATCTCACTCTTTATTACCTCATAATTTGTGTGTGCCCCTAACATCTGGAACATTACCAGACAGCAGGGGCCCAAATGATTACAATAAGTTAAGGTACCATCTTTCCCTTTCAAAGAGAAGCAGCCATCTCACGTTGTTGCTGAGAAAGAAACTACATAATACTCCAAGACAACAGCGCAAGTTTTCTTCAATTTACAACCATGGAATAGGGTGCTATTAGTGCTTTTCATGCTTTCCAAGTGCCAAGCTTCGAAAACCCACAAGCACTTGACTTTATTCTTGATCTTTCTGTGAGAATGAGCGTACAACTATTATTCTTGATTTCTGATTTGATTTACCGCAAGGAAACGTAGGAGACAACGTCCACAAATGAAAGTCTCGAACTTATTTACGTGTTTATGTACAAGCTGGAGTTCACAATACAACATAATTACCAACTTGGTATTTAGTCTTCAAAGAAGTGTCTTGTCCAGACTCTCTTCTTAGTGGGAAGGGCAGGTACGTCGCTACTTCCAGAAAATCCCCATTTCACAACATCCCCATCCCATGAAGAGCTAACAAGCATAGTTTGGAAAGGATGCCAACTACAATCTCTTACAGGAGATTTGTGGTGCTTCAGCGCTGCAACTTGTGCTCCACTCACCTGTCACAAATTCAATTAGGGAAACCCAACCAAACATTAACTTTCTTCATTAGTTCTTATTCTTATAAGTATTTTTGCAAATGTGTAGCTTAACGGAACTGTCCAAATTATAGAACATGCAAGTATGGCTAGAGCAGTCGAGAGTGGGATTACATACCAAGTCATATATATAAACACATGCGTCGTGAGATCCAGTATAGATGTACTTTTGGCCAGTGCTGCATATTTGGGAAAAAAATCAATTAAATGAAATACTAACCTCTATGGTTACTTCAACATTCGAAAGGTATGTAAAATCTTGGTGGGAAAAACCAGTCTCTAAAACTACAAAAATTAAAATGCTCAAGCAAGTGGCACCCATGTCCAGATTTAGAAAACCCAGGGTGGAACACCGGTCTTTCTTATCCCAACCCCAATTCTTTCCTCCTCTCTTGACCACAGATAAGTCATCAAACTAGTTATGCCAAATCAGAACCTTTAGAAATTGGATTTTGATTGACCAGACAGACTACATCAGTAGCATATTTGGCCACAAAAAGGAAAAAGGAAAATAATTAAGAAATAGTAAGACTTAGTGCGTTACCTAAATGCCGGGGAAAAATAGCACCGGATAAGAGTACGCAAGACTGAGTGACCTCTATACGTAGCCACTGACTGATCACAAGGGTGCTTTAAATCTTTTGCCTGAGGCGGGTAGTCCATCCATCTATAATCCCATTCAAAGCTCCTATACCCAGGATTGCTGGAATGCCAGGAAAATTTTATTATAGTATGTCAATGCAATGGCTATAAATTTCTTTGGAGATTATATACTATCAAATTCCCGGAAAGGGATGGTAGGACAGACAATTCATTAGTTATTTAAAAAATCTTAAACATTCTAAGTTCTTACACTGAATTCTGAATTCATAATGAGAATTTTCAATTTTCCAAACATACAAAGAGACATACTCGAAAAGAAGTAAGAAGAAAATACAACAGTATTAGTGGTATTTTCCAACTACCCGGGTAAATGGAATTAGCATTCAAGATGGAATTTTGTCAATGTCACTATTATATTTCTATGAAGTACTCATAAGCTTCATATTATTTACTGTCAGATTAATATAATTTCATAAGCCTAATTATGCCTCCTCAATACCTTATTGACATTTACGCATTAAAGAACCTGTATTTTTTCTTGTTATTCATCAACAATATAATAGTAACCAGTGGTATATCAGTGTAGCAAGACCATAACCAGTCTACTTCATTCCAAAAACATGATAGCATCACGGATTAAAACCGAACAGCATCTCTCGAATTTTCATTATCAGATCACTGGATGGCCGGCAGTTTTCCTCCGTTTCTCAACAGATAGGATGATATGGTACATTTCACCTAGTAGCAGTTTATTTACTAAATATAATTCAGTCTTTACTAAGTAAAAAATAAAATAAAATAAACCATATACAGAATGGATTGGGTTACATTTTAATAAACAAAATATAGACAACAAATGAAAATTTCTCAGGTAGACCAATCCAATTATGAATAAACAAGTAGGTATGTTAGACACATTTTCAATGACATCTACTTCTGACATGCTTCACGTTTGTTTATTTATAGTCCGAGTCTTGCTATTAGAATATTATTGAACGCTGATGAAAGGGAATAGGGCATACCAGGTAACATTTGAGGACATTTTGCGAATGTCCCAAAGCTTGATAGTCTGATCTTTACCATTTGAAATGAAATAGCGCCCATCACCCCGGCTATCAATATATGTAATTCCCTCAAGGTGTCCCATTAGAACTCCAGCTGACTTGCCTGTAGATTTTAAGCAACGTCGATCCCAAACCTAAAAAAATTTATACATGTGTCCTTAGAAAAAAAGAAAAAAAGCACAACAGTACTCTAGTTGCCTTCAATCAACTAAAACAATTAACTCAAATAAACGAAAAGCAACTTTCAACTTCCCTATATTTGAATGTTAATTATATTGGCATTGACTTCCTATGTTAACGATGCTAGTAACTTCCATATACAAGTAAAGGTTGTGAAATTCAAATGGAGGAAAATAGCACAAAACATTTAATTTGAACTCCATATTATGGTTTTGGACATACCTTGCAGAAAGTATCATCACTCCCAGAGTAAATAAGGTGGCTAGTTTCATCAGCAAAACATACTGTGTTCACATCAGACTACAACAACAAATATATATATATCAAACGTTAGGACCTACATTTGTCGATATTCTCATTCCATTGTAAGTCAATATATAAGGTAAAAATTTTGTTAACCAAAAGACAAATAAATTATGAAAGTCCAATCCAGTGGAACTTTTTTGGTTTTCTGTTTTTTCTTTTTTTCGTAATGAGGTATATTGATAATCAGTATGGTTCTCTGGACAGGCCATTCAGCCATCTCTGAAGTTTCCTTTCCTTCTAGACCAACAAAATCATACAAGCAAGAGTTCAAGGATTTCAAAGAAGAAGAAGAAGGAATTAGGCCTTCAATGCATCCTGCAGCCAACCAAAATTGCTACTTATTAAATCACACCCTTGCCCCCCAAAGAAAAAATAAAAGTTTCCAGTACACTGCCAGGCCATGATATCAGTCAGAATTCCTACTTATGCAGAATAGCCATTTCAAAATCTAGTTTCAGCAAATGAAGTGTTCATGCCTAGTGACATTACCGTGTGTGCTAGAATTCGAAGAGAGAGCTTATTTGCTTCAAGATCATATACATATATAGAATCACCACTACTTCCAGCAACTAACTCTCTCCCATCTGTTGAAAATCTCACAGAGAAGATTCCAAAAGAGTATCCTCGATCATCATTAGAAGAAAAATCCAAACCATCATGGATCTCCTGCACATCATAAGAACTGAAACATATTTTGAATGCTAAAAGAATAGTACTAATCTAATTACCAAACATACACCAGTTGGGATTGATACACATCTTGAAAGATTCAATTTTTTAATCCTTAACGCACTCTGTCATGGTCATTAGGTTTATAACAAGTACAGTATTTACAAAAATGGAATCAAGATGAAAATTGAAAACCAACAAGCCGAATCAGTAGTCAGTACCGTAACATTTCCTAGGGATTCTGTTTCAGCAGATCCAACATTTACAATGTGTACAATAGGTGACATGCTAGCATATACCTGAAATTAAAGAGTGCAATCATCATAATTTAAAGGCTAAAACAGCAATATACTAAGCACCACTGTAGGGCGTATAAATTTCTGTTTCATGCAACTATAATAATGGAGTGCAGGAACTCACAAGGTGGCGTTGATCAGGGGAAAGATATGTATCAGTGATTGTCCATCTCAAACTTTTGGCTAGAATGTTCTTCTGAACTTTCCAACCTTTGTCCACATTGTATATTCTTATGTGGCTTCCCTGCAATATAGATGCTCTTGATTTCATTAAAATTAAACTATAGTATACATATTTTCTTTTTTCCAAAAAGCGAGATCACCAATACAGCCATAAAATGAAAAAAGCTAGCAAATTCCAAGAAGGAACTGATATTTCATGGTTCTTGGCTTCTAATTTAACTATTTGCCCTTGGTTTTGATATACACAACATAATTATATATATGAGGTAACATACTATAATCTCCAAGCTCAAGATTAAAATGAAGGATATAGTGGAAAACACTTTATATCTAAAGAGTTGGTCATTGATAGAGCTCAATGGCGTCGTGCGATCCATGTAGCCGACCCCACTTAGTGGGATAAGGCTATGTTGTTGTTGTTGTTGTTGTTGTTAGTGGAAAACACTTTACCTGAAATCCGGCAACAAATAGAGAGCCATCAGCTGAAAACTGAGACACATAAGCCCGAGTTGGCATTTCATCAATGAGCCAGGGACCATTGACAGGCAAATATCTGCTCAGAAGATGACAACTATCGGCTAACGAAAACCTTCCCAGTCCTGAATAATTAGATTCCCGACCTGCCAACATCTTCACTGGGGAAACAGGCAATTTTGTCCCTCCAGGTCCAACTTGGCCGAGCAGTCGATGGGGTTTTGACTTCAACTTTGTAATCTGAGCAATTTCATTGTCTACATTTATCAATGGCTTTTTAGTTTGTGGATTACTACAATCTTCATGGATGTTATTTGCATCATCACATAGGTTGGATTCTATCTCTAGTCTACTCATTGCATAACCCATTTCTTCAATGTAAGCTGCACCGGATACTGCATACATTATTATTCACATCAACAGGAAAAATTTTGTATTGCCTAAGCATCTTTTGTACTGTAGGCTCTTCATGTCATCCTTGTGAACGTCAACCCTACAAAAACAAGCCGTAAATCAGAAGATGAGTACATTTATTTTTTGCCCTCATTTCTTAAAAAATAAATATTACAGTACTCAAAGTCATTGATTAATCTACTCTATTTCTCATTTTGAAGTTAATACGCTTTAGTTGACAGCGTTTAAGTTCTTTTCTTGCCTCAATCATCTAAAAAGTAGTACTATTAAGGATGGCTTTCTTCACTGACTCTAGTTGCTCTTTGACAATGAGTTTAAAAAATTACAGAAATACCATGATATCTGTCTTCTCGTGAAAAGTAGCACAGATTCGGCAAATATCCTATTTTTTAAGTTTGAGGAATAATTGTCGTGCCTCTTTAGTGGTTTTTGGAGGATAACCCAATATCTGTGTGCACCTGAACCTTTTACGCATTCCAAAGGAAATTCAGTGACTAGTAATTTACGTACAGAACCAGAAATGAATCACACCCAATACCTAATCTAATATCCCTCAGCCGCCTTGATCAGTTCCTAATAGCGCTTACTTTTACCATATCAAACGTACAGTAAAACCTCAGCCACTGCAAATAAATAGATTCAAAGGTCCATTCTAGTCAGTACAAAAACTCAATCGATGGATATCCTTACCGAACGTTATCTTCAATGAAGTATAAAGTCAGATAAAGCCTCAAATATATATATTGAGTGGCAAAAAATATTTATCGAACCGGAGGATTCAAGATGATAAGAATCACAGTTTACAGAAAGAAAAAAAAAATAGAAACCTGCAAATATCTGACAACTGTTACTATGAAATCATACCTCTGTCAGCTGAATAACAAAAATCTCTTTTTTTCCTTTTGTCATAATCGAAGATTCTTTGATTGTTATATGTCTAAGGAAAAGGTCAAATTTAACATAATTTTCCTCTTTTGGGGTCGTTGGAATAGAAATATAGAGTGAAGTATCCAAAGGATGTTATTATTTATTCGGATAAAGCCGGTGAAAGACTGAAAGGAAAAAAGATTGTCTAGACTGCGTCTGCAGAAAAGCACTGGGAATAATTTAACCTGCGGTTGTATATTTTCACTTTTATTCACTATGCAACGGTGAAATTATAATACGCTGATTTCATTTTTATGAGAAAAATTTCTCATAAAAATGAAATCAGATATTCATTTAATATTTTTAGAAAAAATAAGACTACATAAACTCAAAAAAATTCAGAAAGAGATGGATAATATGGGAAAGGAAAAAAAACGAAAATATCGATTCTTTGGTTTAACTATCGTTTTAGTTTTATAATTTTACTTATTCATTTTAATTTCATACTTTAATTTGTTTTTTGTTTTAATTTAGTTTCTTAACCTTTAATTCATACTATTTTTTTTTAGCATTTGAAAATTAATTCTTAACCTTTTTTTAACTTTTTTTAAAATATTCTTTAACATTTTTTAATGTTTTAAAATGGTATATAAATTAGAGCCCAAACAAACACTACAAAGTTAATAAGGAACATGAGTTATGTTGGGTCAGTATATCTTCATCATATATCAAAAATCTCAGTTAAGCCCAACCGGTCAAGGATTCTGAACTAGGTTGAACCAAATTACGGGTCATTTAAAAATAATATTTTACTCACTTAAAATAAGGCTATACGACTTCTAAAAAATAGGATAAATTTTAAAAATTAACAAAAATAAATAAATAAGCCAAAAGGATCATGCTAAAAATTGATTAAAATAGACTGTTAACCTATTTGCCAAACCCATATCATTTATAAAGTTTGGGTGATCTAGCCCAATGGCCCAAATTCATATTGGCACCCATATCTATACTAGATGTCATGAAAAATGATAAACTGATGTAAATATATATATATATATATATGACAGAAATTGCAAATTAAGGAGTTAAATTATAATAAAACCTAAATCTTTTTGTGTGGTTGCCTTTTGTGTGCATATGAAAAACGTTAAGAAGATAAATTAAGAAAAAGGAAAATGGGATGGTGAGGCAAGAGATAATGCAGTTGAAGTTGAAGGGCAAATGAAAAAAAGCAAAGAAATAGAGCTGATATAAACATACATAAACCCTCATTATCACATAAATGCAACATCGTTAATATAAAATAGAAGTCAAGGTTTGACAAATGGTGCATATAATTTGTGAGTTTGTGAGCTAAAAAGTTACATCAATTATATTGAATTGAAAATAAATCTGATTATTAACTGATAAAGGTAGAAAAAAACAAATGGAGCAAGTATTACGATGTGCTTCCATACAGAGTGTCCAGAATCCTCAAAAGCCTCATCAAATTATATTCTGCTTCATATTCTCACTTCTGTGTCAGTGCTTCTGCTCTCTCCTCAATCTTTCTAAGATGATCAGATCTTACACTAATGTGAAGTGTTCGTATCAGCAGAGTTCAAATTCCTTACAAGTTTGACGCTGTTGAATTTGAGGATGAAACTGTTGGGAAATTCTTGCCGACGAACAACGTAGCCTGAGTCGTGCTCTGGTTGATACTGTCCTTAAGAAAAGATTCGTAGCTTTTCTCCCAGGATAAAACAGGCCCTTATGAAAAAATTTAGATAACAGAACAACAGAAAAAAAATGTAAAGTATAATAACCCAATATTTTTTCCTTCTTCAAAAAGGCACTCAAAAAATAATCGTTTTCATCTCTGGATATTTCACGCCATTATATACACAAAGTGAGAATGAGAGTAACGTTACGGAGAAGTGGAGAGAA
The DNA here is from genome assembly GCA_037074585.1 of Biancaea sappan. Classification (NCBI taxonomy): domain Eukaryota; kingdom Viridiplantae; phylum Streptophyta; class Magnoliopsida; order Fabales; family Fabaceae; genus Biancaea; species Biancaea sappan. The sequence continues at coordinate 44,493,480 of CM073496.1, read as the reverse complement.
AAAATCGTGAAAGCATGAAAGAGAAAAGTGATATATTGAATAAGTCAATAAAGGGAGTGGAAAAGTTGCTGAAAAAGAAATATTAGTGGTTTTGTACTTTCTTTTCAAGTTAGTTTTATAAGTATATTATATAAAAATAATTTAATTTAAAATCACATTAACAAATTTTGCAACAATTAGGATTAATTTTTGATAAGAATAATAACTACATAAAATTATTAATTCAACAAAATTAACAAGTAGATAAAATTACAATTAATTATGACTTATTCAGATAAGCACAAAATAATTAAAATAATTTAATTATTTTATTTTATTTCAAAAAAATATATCAAGTCCACAATATTTATGAGTCCATTATCACACTTAAATGTATATATATATATATATATATATAGCCTCATCTCCCTTTAATTTGATTAATGTGATACTTGAAAATACTCTTTTGAAATACACATTTTAAACTCAATTTTTACAACAATTCCCCACATATTTCAAAAGATTTTTTTTTAAAATCAAAGGAAAACTGGGTTACATACTTGGGTGTAGATGTATTAATCCGGTGTCCTCAAGACTATGAACCTGATTTAGACAGATAAGATATAACTCACAGAGTTAGTGGTGAAGCATATAGCTTCTATGAACCAACAAACTCTAAATGTAAGTCAGTGATCTTAACAGTCACATCACACCCCCACCATTTCTGCTGTTGACGCCGTGGTGCGCATTTACGGCCATGCGCGTGCCTGGTATTCTTGAGTGCTCTAGAGATTTTGGCACAATCTCATAGGAGCAGCCCCACTCCACACTCATATAGGTGACTTCATCAAGTGCATCTGCAATTAATACACTACCCTTAAGGGCTATGAAAATCATTAAGAGCTTTTGCTCAGCCTCTCCATCAAATGCATTATAGCACTTTCACATTAACACCATAAGAAAGGGACAATTAACTAGTACTAGCAGAATTAACAAAGAGACTTGTTATTATCCATATGAACCTTCTTCATGGGATCTCCAATCACAAAGGTTGGGTTACTATCACTGTTAATTTCAAATTGGCATAAGTCTCATTCCCCTCGATGTCTGAAAAATTAATTTATTACCCAAGGGTTTAGTTAAAGAGTCAGCTAGATTCACCTCTGACCTCACATAATCGATCGATATTATTCCATCTCTGAGCAATTGTTTTACCACATCATGTCTCAAACGAATATGTCTACTTTTCCCATTATAAATTTTATTCTTTGCAATGGCTATAGCCGCTTGACTATCGCAATGCAAAGATACAGATGGTGTTGGTTTCATGCCCAACGGTATACTTGCTAAGAAGTTTCTCAGCCACTCAGCCTCATTACCAGTCAGCTCTAGAACTATGAACTCTGACTCTATAGTAGATTTAGCTATAATTGTTTGTTTGGCCGATCTCCATGATACTGTGCCACCACCAAGAGTTAACACATATCTAATAGTAGATTTTGTCTCATCTGAATCAGAGATCCAGTTTGCATCGCTATATCCTTCTAATACAGCAGGAAATCCATTATATGTGATACCAAAATTCATGGTACCTTTTAAATATCTCAAGAGTCTCACTAAAGCACTCCAATGGTCATTACTTGGGTTGTGTGTACCTACTCAATTTGCACACAGCATATGCTATGTCAGGTCGGGTGAAATTCATTAAATGCAACAGACTCCCAATGATCTGTGCATACTCAGACTGAGCTACAGACTCACCTAAGTTTTTCTTTAGTTGAGTGTTATAATCATAAGGAGTATTCACTGGTTTGTCATCAAAGTGACCAAGCCTTTTCAGAAGTTTCTGAACATAATGTTTTTGTGATAATAAAATACTATCACCTTTCCTTATAATTTTAACTCCCAAAATTACACTCGCTTCACCCAAGTCTTTCATGTCAAAATTAGAGGCAAGAAAATCTTTTGTCTTATGTATAATTTTCATGCTTGTTCCAAATATAAGCATATCATCAACATAAAGACAAATGATTACACAATCATCATCTACTAATTTTGTATACACACATCTATCTACTTCAACTGAAGTAAATCCATCATAAACTAAAACATTATTTAGTTTTTCATGCCATTGTTTAGGTGCTTGTTTTAATCCATATAAAGATTTAAGAAGTTTGCAAACTTTATTTTCTTTTCCAGGAAAAATACAACCTTCAGGTTGTATCATATAAATTTCCCCCTCTAAATCACCGTTTAAAAATACTGTTTTAACGTCTATTTGATGAACATAAAGTTTATAAATTGAAGCTAGAGCAATTAAAATTCTTATTGAAGATACTCTACTAACAGGAGCAAAGGTATCAAAATAATCTATATTTTGTTTTTGTGTAAAAACTTTGGCTACTAATCTGGCTTTATATTTTTCAATTGACCCATCTGGGTTATATTTTTTTTAAAAAATCCATTTGCAGCCAATGGTTTTTGCTCCTGGTGGTAGATCTACTAAAATCCATGTATTATTTTTTGTAATAGAGTCAATTTCAGTTTTAATTGCTTCTTTCTAAAATTTTGCATCAGAAGATGCAATTGCTTCAAAATATGTTTTAGGTTCATCATCAACAGCAAATGTGTAAAAATCATCTCCAAAAGAAGTTGCCTTCTTTTGGCGTTTGCTTCTTCTTAAATTCTCATAGGTATTTTCAGATAACTCTTTAGATATTTTCTCATTTATATTTTCCTTATTAATATTTTGTAAAGATGCACCATCAATACATTATTTTTTAAAGGAAAAATATTTTCAAAAAATTCTGCATTTTTTGTTTCAATTATAGTATTAATATCTAATACATCACTATTTAATACAAGAAACCTATATGCTGCGCTATGTTCAGCATATCCTATAAACATACAATCTGATGTTTTAGGGCCTAATTTTCTTTTCTTAGGATCAGGCAACATAACCTTAGCTAAGCACCCCCACACTTTTAAATATTTTAAATTACGCATATGATTTTTTCATAATTCATAGGGTGTTTTATTTGTCTTCTTATAGGGAATCCTATTTTGTAAATGACAAGCTGATAATAAAGCCTCACCCCACAAATTATCTGGTGCTGAAGAACTAATTAACATTACATTCATTATTTCTTTTAAAGTCCTATTTTTCTTTTCAGCTACTCCATTAAATTCAGGTGAATAAGGAGGAGTTGTTTCATGAATTATCCCTTCTTTTTCACAAAAATCATTAAATAAAATATATTCTCCTCCTTTATCTGATCTAATCCTTTTAATCTTTTTATTTAATTGATTTTCTACCTCAACCTTATATTTTAAAAATGAATTAAACGCTTCATCTTTATTTCTAAGTAAATACACTTTTGTATACCTAGAAAAATCATCTATAAAAGTTACATAAAATTTTTTACCACCTCTAGTCATAGTTTGTTTTAAATCTCCCAAATCTGTATGAATTAAATTTAATAAATTTGTTTCTCTTTGTGTGCTATAACAAGACTTTTTTGTTAATTTTGATTCAGCACATATTTCACATTTATTCAAATTAATATTATTAAAAACATAAATTAATCATATTTCACGCATTTTCTTAATATAAGAAATACTAACATGTCCTAATCTAGCATGCCATAAATCTATAGAGTCAATCAAATAAATAGAATTTGCAGATTTTTCATTAATAACATTTAAAACATTTAATTCAAAAAGTCCCTGATTACAATAGCCTTTTCCCACAAAAATATTATTTTTTTGTCATTACGATCTTATCAGATTCGAATGACACTTTAACCCCAGCTTTGCCTAATAGAGCTACAGAAACCAAATTAGCTCTAATATTAGAGACGTGCATAACATCATTCAGTGCCAAAGTCTTGCTGGATGTGAGTTTAAGAAGAACTTTTCCTTTTCCAAGAACACTAGTGGTGCTAGAATCACCAAGATATACTTGTTCTTCTCCATCCCCTACTGGAGTGTAGGAAGTAAAGGCATCTTTGTTTGCACAAATATGCCTGGTAGCCCCAGAGTCTACCACCCATTCTTTCACATCGGCGACCAAGAGAGCTTCAGAAATAATAGCCGCTATTACGTCATCTCCTTGGACCAAATTCACATTTGCTTAGGAGGATTATCACCTTTTACTCTCTTTCTGCATTGCGTTGCATGATGTCCTGTTTTTTCACAAACAAAGCAATTTCCCTTCTTCTTGAAGGTGGGGTTAGAAACTCTAGGCTTATAATCAGATTTATAACTATTTTTATTTTTATTTTTAGAATAAGAGGTACCTTGCACCAAATTCTCTTTTGACGTCATCTCCTTAGCATTCGCCATTTTAGACTCCTTTCTATTAGTGTCTTCAATAATAATGTGTGTGATAAGATCTGGAAGCGCCAGTTGTTTGTGCTTGTGCTTCAATTGTTGCTTGTAGTCTTTCCACGAGTCTGGCAATTTCTCGATCAGGATCCCAACAACGAACTCATCGGGCAAGTGAATATTTTCAGCACGTAAATCCTCCAAAAGCTTGTGGTACTCGTTGATCTGAACCTTGATATCTTTATCATCCACCATCTCCCATCGATAGTAATTTCCGATCATGAACTTTTGTTTTCTGGCATCCTCCGCAGTGTATTTGAGAATCATCGATTCCCAAATTTTGTTCGCTTCCTTGTAGGTACAGTAGACATCGAACAAATCGTTAGATAAAGTGCTAATAATTGTATGTCTACATACCTTATTAGCATATGTCCACGCATCAAGTCGATTGGGATCATCAGTAGACAGAGGCTTCGACTCTGTCAATGCCGTAGTTGTAATACCCGTTAATTTCATAATATAATTCGCTTAAGAGTATTTTAGAATTCTACAACGTTACTTTAGTTATTTATTTTGGTCATTTTTAATTTTCATATTTAATTGTTCTCTTTGAATATTATTTATGAAAATTGAGTTAAATGACTGTACTAAATATTTGCACAATGAGGGATATATTCTAAGAATTGTGAAATTCATGGAAAAGTGGTTTCAGAATGGTCAATTAGTCCATTTATTGTAAATTGACTGGATGGGTTTGGATGTTGGGTTATGGATACCCATGGGTTATTGAATAACCCATTAGAAATATTTAATATAAAGTTTCAATAGTACCCCTCATTTTTCACTCAGCCGAAGGAAGGCAGAAAAGCATTTCTCTCTCAGTTCTTCAGTTTCTTCTCAAATCCTTTCCTTGATTTTCAGAAGTTCGATTATTTGTTCGGTTCAAAAGCTTTGTAAGGATCAAAGGTAAGCTTTAATCCGATTATTTTCCTTAAATTTCAGTTTATGTAGAAGATCAGAGGAGGTTTTGTTCTTGAAGATTTTGATAATAATTCATGAATCTCAGTTGTTTTAGAAGTTATATTTGAGTTATAATCGGTTAAAAGAGTTGAAATTCTGGTTTTGAAACAAGAAAGGAAAGGATGAAATTGTTAGAAATTTCTGCAAAAACCGAGTTACTGTAGCGACCAGAAATTTCGAAACAAAATCTGGAAAATTTTCTTCGGGTTACTGTAGCAGTACTGTAGTGTCGGCAGTCAACGGTACTGTAGCGAACCGTACTGTAGCAAACCGACACTGTAGCAACCTGTTACTGTAGCAGTCAGAAAATTTTACGTATTTTCGTGATTTTGTTTCCTTTCTTATGATTCCTTGTAATATATTTTACTAGGAAATTTTCCTACACAAATTCTAGTGTGGAACAAGGTAAACTTGGACAAACATCAAGGTGAGTGAATAACCTTGCTCAGCTAATTTGATATTACTAGTCAAAGTACAATATAAGTCTCATTTACAATATTATTTGGATAATAAGCAATCAATTTTTCATATGGGAGTATATGATGATCGGTAGAAATAAGAGTATGTAGAAATTGTTTTATTTCATGACAATTGTATTATGTGATAAATTCTTACTATCTTGTCAATGAGTAAAGATCTACGGGATCTAATACACGAGTTGGAAAGGGTTAAATTCTCATACTACTCGGTGTATATCTAAGAAAGCTCATACACGAGTTTGAAAGGGTTAAAGTCCCATACTACTCAGTGCATATCTATGAAACCTATACATGAGTTGAAAGGGTTAAAGTCTCATACTACTCGGTGTATATCTAAGAAAGCTCATACACGAGTTTGAAAGGGTTAAAGTCCCATACTACTCAGTGCATATCTATGAAACCTATACACGAGTTGAAAGGGTTAGAGTCTCATACTACTCGGTGTATACCGATGAGATCTTATTCATGAGTTTGAAAGGGTTAGAGTCCCATACTACTCGATGTATAAAACAATTAATTATATGAGTAAATGTGGTATTTGTACTTTTGATATTTTATATAGTACAGTTATTTACTTACTGAGTTTTTAAATAAACTCACACTCCCTATGATTATTTTTTTCAGATACAGAAAACAAAGAACAAGAGTATCCGTTTGAAGAATAGGAGCCCTTTGGAATTATCCTCCATTTCTGTCTGGTGGGACACCAGTACTTATTAATGTGAATATTAGAAACGCTCTGTACTTTCTATAGGTCTCCTAGGCTTGCGATGAGATAGAAATATCAGACTATGTATGTCTATATTTGCTTATCAGATGAATATAATTCTGTAGTGTGGAATGAATGATTAAGGTTGAATGTAAAACCTTACTGAATATATGTAAATAACGTATGTTTGAGAATTATATCAAATGAGTAGTATCTTTTCACATGCTCAATTTTTGGGATGTGACAGTAGCGACTCCATGCATATCAAGAATGGAGTAGACACGCTCTTGCCATCTCCGAAAATTCTGACCATTGAACATCTCGATTTTGGATATGTCAGGGAACGGCTTCGAGAACGTGACAGGAGGCATCACCGGTATAGATAGCGCAGCAGGTTGTTGGACGGCAACGGTAGCAGTGGGTGTACCGTTTTGAGGCGCGGCTACAGTAGCGTCGGCACTCATCTTTTCTTAAGATTGTTGGGAAATTCTTGCTGACGAACAACGTAGCCTGAGTCGTGCTCTGGTTGACACTGTCCTTAAAAAAAGATTCGTAGCTTTTCTCCCAGGATAAAACAGGCCCTTCTGAAAAAATTCAGGTAACAGAACAACAGAAGAAAATGTAAAGCATAATAACCCAATATTTTTTCCTTCTTCAAAAAGGCACTCAAAAAATAATCGTTATCATCTCTGGATATTTCACGCCATTATATACACAAAGTGAGAATGAGAGTAACGTTACGGAGAAGTGGAGAGAAAAAATCGAAAGCATGAAGGAGAATAGTGATATATTGAATAAGTCAATAAAGGGAGTGAAAAAGTTGCCGAAAAAGAAAAAGAAGTATTAGTGGTTTTGTACTTTCTTTTCAAGTTAGTTTTATAAGTATATTATAAAAATAATTTAATTTAAAATCACATTAACAAATTTTGCAACAACTAGGATTAATTTTTTATAAGAATAATAACTACATAAAATTATTAATTCAACAAAATTAACAAGTAGATAAAATTACAGCTAATTTTGACTTATTCAGATAAGCACAAAAATAATTAAAATAATTTAATTATTTTATTTTATTTCAAAAATATATATCAAGTCCACAATATTTATGAGTTTATTATCACACACACACATATATATATATATATATATATATATATATATATATATATATATATATATATATATGACCTCATCTTCCTTTAATTTGATTAATTTGATACTTGAAAATACTCTTTTGAAATATACATTTTAAACTTAATTTCCTTACAAGTTTGACGCTGTTGAATTTGAGAATGAAACAATCAGGGTCATCATTATTTCAAGACCCTAACCTCTAAAACTCTCCTGCCTAAACTACCTAGATATTCCTATAAATGACATTATGAATATTACATTATTCAGAGAGTGATCTGCAACGAGAATCCATTCCACTTAAGGAGCATTACTTTAAAAGTTGAGCTGTGGGTATGGATAATATACTTCTCGGATAAAGTCAGAACGAGGGAGCTATAATGAAGTTCAAATTTTGATGATATTTTTACCAAACATTAAACAAGTCAAGTAGGCCCCAACCTCGTTTACCCATATGCAACACATTACCTGTTTTCCTGATTTTGACCCCTAATCAGGTAATGCCGACAAAGTTTACTTGTTACAAATTCTGTCTTTTGTGGTGGTTGAACGATTGTTTATTTCTTTCCCTGTTATTTTAGCAAGATTAAAATACCAAGTAGATAAATAAATGAACCCAGTTTTTTCAAATGCAATTGTAGTGCCTGCATTTAATGTTTGCATCCTCCTACGTCCCTCCCTGACTCTAGCTTGTGTTCCTCTCTGAATAATAACCAACAAAAACTTCAAAAGTCCTTTACATCACACTGCTATCTGACAAAGATAAACTCTTCCCTTTTTTTTTTTTTCTTTTTGTGACAAAAAGTCAGTCTCATCAATGAGGATTCATTTCCTTAATTTACAATTTAGGACGCATAATGAGCAGAGGACCCAAATAATGAGATGTCACTGACTTTCTCCCAAAATTTGTTATCACGAAATGAAAAACCCAGCAAACCCTGACGCCTATGTTTTATAAGATTTCCCCTAGCCAAAGACCAGAGTGTTTGGTGTGGCCTGGCCCCAGTTGACCTACAAGCATTCAAAGCCTATCAGAATTATTATATTCGTAATAGTTTCTTTATTATTATTAATTCCTCCAAAGCTCGTTAATTTTTCCTTTTTTCAAGGAAGTTCACGTCAATTTCAAGCTCACTGTTGGAAGAAGGTGTAATCAGGACATTATGGAGTCTTAACAGATCTAAGGATTTAAATTCAAACTTCAAACAAACCATTTCCGGCAGAAGCAAGTAGGGTTAAAGTATTAGGGTTTTGATGATTAAAAAAATATGAAACAGGGCAGTAATGACAGGTGAATAGAAGAATCGTCATAATGGTGTGAACGCGCAAACCAGAAGCAATGACCCGTCAAAAATAGTTTAATGCAAAAAGAAGCATGGAACCGACCAAACAAATTACGTTGCTTTTGTCCATAATACGCATCAAAGAAAAACCCAATCGTTGATAATGACTCCGTCCTGTCGTATTAGGGAATATTTTCAAGGCATAAACAGCTAATTCACTAAGGACACTCCATAATAAGACACGGAGCAAAGCAGGATAGATAATGTGCACAAGAAAGGTGATCATCAAGCTTCAAACAAATGTCCTAATACCCAATTAATTCAATAGTTTTTTGGCGTTAGACGGAGGCAACCCGCAAAAGAAAGAAAACATAATTTTAAAACAGGGGATAGGAAAGTCAACAAAAGACAGGGTTCCATGTCTTTGTCCAAGCTTAGCTGTTCCTGCCACTTAGTGACCATTAAACGCTTGAAGGCAATCCCAACAAGTTTTATATTTTAATTGGTGCTTTGGGGTTTGTGGGTTCCCTAAAAGTGGTCCATAAGGCTGAGAATTAGAATACATCCAAAATTCCCAACTACTAGAAAAACAGGTTCCCCTATCAAAACAAACCCAAGTTCCTGTTTTTGCTTGTTTCCCCAAGCTCCAAACACGCCTGTCCTAGAAGTAGGCAATCAGTTGATGACAAGAATTCATGAAATGTGATGTTGAAAGATAGCCAAGTTCATGATTCATGCCCCTCCCAATCATCCTTCCTGTTTCAGTTTCTCACGTTCTTTAGGTGGATGGGGTTTGGCTTTAGTATTCCCCACCTCTCTACCTCATTCCTTTGTGATTCATGACTAAGCAAACACATGGTCGTTTCTTTTTTCGATCCAGCACATTCTTAAGCCGATTCTGATGTGCCATACCTTAATGGGAAGGAAAGAGCGCAGAAATAATTCATATTCTTGATATTTTCTTGATGCTGATTCTAGCACTAGAGATTATCTTAATTTCGAAGACCTAACTAGAACCACACATCCCCATGTCAGTCACAAGCATAGTTGTGTAAATTTCGGCCATTATTGCTGCCCTTCATCAGGAAAGGCCAAGTTAATTTCGCAGTTCAAATCATGATGCAGCAGAAAACAGTAAAGCATTACAGATACATTAACTTTTGCCAAACTGAATAACAAGGACAAACAAACAACTTTTATATATCTAGAACACTGGTATTACATACAAGTTCATAACAGGACGGAATCTAAACTAGTTCATATTCAGAAATGAATATGCTGCAACATGAATCCATTTACTTGACTGTATGAAGCCCTAATCCCTCATCCTCCCTCCTGTTAATGAGGTCAAAAAGTTAAACAATGGGGCAAGGTTTGTATACGGTGGTTTAGCCAAACCCCACAAATTATGAAACTGAGTTCTGGAGCTCCAATCTGCTGAATCTGGCACTACCCTCCAAAAGAGATCATCAGGCAGCGTTCCCCGGAGAAACAGAACTATCAAGTTGACCACCATAGATGCTATGACAGCAAGAAGTAATGCTACACAAGTTTATAACTACACACCACCACTATAAAAGAGCAAAAACCGGATAAGCAGAAAAGGAGTTAAAAAAAAAAGATACCAAGAGAAATAGTCAAGCTTTTGTTACTTATGTATGGCCTTCTGTAGGTAAGGTTAAGTAATTGTAGCAGCAATAGCAGTGGTACTAGTACTAGTAGTATATTAACAGTTAGAATTGACAAAGTTTCTTATCTCCTCCATAAGGTAATAGAAATGATCGTTATTTGGCAAGAAGTAGAACCCAATTGTGGCCTCCTTTAGGTAAAGAAGTTTAACCTCTTGGCCAGAATTCCTGAGACCGTCCACATAGGTCAATTGCCAATCTTGGACAAGGTCCAAACCAGCCACACAAACAAGACTTTTAGGGAACCTGAGTCCTGCGAGGCTCTTCCCTCTGGGGCCAAATGGGTTACATGCTGGATGGTCTCTATCTTCCCCTTCTGGGAGAAAAGCTCTCCAATACCAGTCACGGTCTTGCAATCTGACAAAGTACTTCCCATCAAGTCGCTTCTCTGACTCTGTTCGCTTCTGCCCTCCAAACAACGGATGAAGCAGGATGTTACCTAGTACCTCAACATCTGCCTCCGCCGCCCTCTCCGCCACATGGTGAACAATGTTGCCACCGGAACTGTCACCGGCGAGGTATACATGAACCTTGGAGTCCTTTCCACTCTGAAGCCATGGTCTTGATTTCACCCACTTGAGTGCAGCCCAGCCATCATCGTATGCACATGGATACCGATGTTCCGGTGACCGGCGGTAGTTTACAGAGACCACAACTGCCTTACAGATGTTGACGAGGCGGCGACAGAAAGTGTCGTAGATAGCACTGTTGGCAGAGGAATGAGAGAAGCTTCCACCGTGGAAGAAGATTATGACAGGGACGATCTTGGTGGTGCTCAGGGGCTTTTCAAGCTCTATGATGCCCCAGTGAGACTCGTTTTCTGGAGCTGGTTGATACACCCGATTGAAGAGGCCGGTGTTTCGATCGACATGGTCGAAAGAGAAAACTCCATCTACGGGAATTGTATTGGCGGGAACCTTCCGGTCAAGGAACTCTGCAAGCTCTCTGTTGAAGGTGCCATCGGCACGTCTTAGTAGATTGTAGGCCAACTTGAAATTGGAGATTAGAACCCAAGTATTGAGTGGAACAACGCTCTACAAAATGCACCCAGATTGAAGAAATTAGGACGTTTCTCCATATGAAATCAGTCATATACTACGGATTAATAATTTAAATCCAGGAATCCGACAGTCACATAATTTTTTGAAGTCGTCAATAACTTTAACTGAAACACCTTTTGAAATGAGCGCAGACACTAAACTCTTCCACCTCGCAAAAGCATAAATTTAATCGAAAAGGGAAATGGAGAATTAGTGCCCAGACAAACCTCACAAATCTTCAAAAATAAAAGACGAAGATTTTCAACTTGTCGCACCAAATCAAACTTGAACTTTTCAACTTACCAGAACAAGAAACCTGAGGTCTACATGAAAGGAATAGAAAGTACAAGAAAAATCAAACCAGCCTGTGAACTCTTACATTGTTAACTAGCATCGTGAAAAGAGGGGAGGGGGGAATCCCAGTAACTCGAGATTTCTCCAAAGAATATACATCCAGTCCTTGCAATTAAAGTTAAAGACGAGAACTTTTCTCTCAAACTCATAACCAAACATCGACGAGACCTCGCATCACATAATTAGAAGGGACAAGAAAAGAAAGCAAGCAATAAAACAAACACGACGTGAGCTCAGTCCAACGTTTTGCCAGATGAAGGAAGGTACCTTGGATTCATTGAGGTTGACTTCATTGCTCCCAGCCATGTCTCTCTCGTCGCACTTATCTATATAGCAAATATTCAAATAGAAACCAAGAAGACGCCTAGAAGCCGAGAATGATCCTGAGAAGAACTACCCCTTTATGCCGCCTCATAACAATTTTGAAGACAGCGAGAAGACGATGAAGAAAGCCTTCAGGTGATGCAAGGAGAGGACCAGAGAACTGATGGGTGTAAGATGTAGCACCCCCCCTTTCTCACCTGATTGATTTCTCGTTCTAGCTGAATCGAGGATGGTCCAGAGGGAGCTCAAAGAAGCAGAAAGATCAGAGATCAGAAAAAAGAGAGACAAGGAAAGGGGGAAGGAGGGGGGAGGTGTGAGAAGGATAAGAAGGAGAAGGGAAGAGAGAAACAGACAGAGGTATAGAGAGAAGAGAAGAGAAGAGGCGGAAGGTGAGAGAGTCAAACGCAAGGGAACGCCGGGGATGGACGGAGACGAAAAAGACGACGAAGCGGGCGGCCGAATTAAACTATTTATGTGGGTCCCTTCGTTTCGTTTTTTTCATAAAAAATTATTAACAAAGTTTCTTTTTTAAATATCCCATTTTTTAATCAATAAATTCTTTAATTTTTTAAAACACAAAATTTAATCCTTAAAATTTCTTCCATGTATATTTAATTTTTATTAAAAATTATTCAGATTCTCTAAAACTAAATATTAAATATAAGAGAAATATTAAATATAATTTATTTTAAATAATTAGTATGCTTTATTTGTGAAAAAAAGCATTTTTAATTATAAATAAATTTGCTTCTTTGTCCTTTTGCTCGTGTATTGAGGGAATGATAAATGATTAGTGATTACGGTTTTGTTTCGTTGATGGCTAATTGGCAATTGGCAAATGGCAGTGTCCTCTTGGACCTTCGTTTACAAAATGTGTAGACAATCCGTACTTAATGTTTATGACGTAGAAAATAAATAAAGAAATTTAAGAAATCAAGTATTTTTCATAAATAGAAAAATTTAAAAAAAAAAAAAAAGGCCAAAGCTCATCACTTTAAGACATGCTTTGGCCTTTAAGCTCTGTTTTTCATTTGGTCTTGCAAAAGTAATTTAAGAATCTTTTTGGTTTCCTTCCTTTATGTTGTACTTTTTGATAATTTATGGTGCCGTATCTATTATAACGTTGCCACTATAAAAACTTGATATAAATATTAATAATGCATTGTTGATATAATAAGAAATTTAACCTACAAATATTTTAAAATTAAATAAATAAAAATTATATTAAATTTATATTTGTGAAAACTTAATCAAGATAAAATATTTTATTTCTTTTTTTTTGCTATTTTTTTATTATACAACTGTTCAATAAATATATTTTATTTTTAAAATAGAATTTCACATTTAAATTAACAAGAGAAATACTTTAAAACACATGTTTAATTTACAATTTTGAATAAAAATTGTCTGACCGAAATTTTCCAACTTTCATCTGTGAAGGATGGTTGAAATGGTAGTAATTAATCTTGAACTGATTAAAATTTTTTACAATATCAAACTTTTGAACCTACAAAAATACTTATAAATAGATCATTTCAATATCTTAAACAATTAGCCTCACTCAAAAATTATGAAAATACTAAATCATAAACTAACAAACTTTTTGTATGACCATTGATCTTGTAAATCAAGTAATATAGAGTTGGGTATTATAGGATTAAAGATCAACATTCAAATTTTCTTATCGTATATTTAAAAAAAACCAAAAACAAAAAAAATTTCTGCATATGTTCCATTCTAATGTAAAAGATATATTAAATACGTGAACCTTAATTACCTGAGGCATTTGGTAATTTTTTCCATCATTAAAATAGTTAGTCATTAGCCTCACAGTTTTTTTTCGCAATAAATATTTAATATATGATAAATATTCAATATCTTTTTTTTAAAAAAAAAAAAAGATAAGTACTCATATGTTCAGTACACATGAGGGAGTATGATATGATATGATACTCAAAGGGAGATGTGGTGTGGACACGTGTCATCTGAAGTTGGCTTTAGTTTGTCGTGAGAGTCGATTAATTAGATATTTGTGGTGAGGTTGATGAGAGACGCGTGGGTTGATATGAGCCGTGAGTTTATGTCCATCTAAGGTGTAACGCATCATCATCATCATCATCATCCCCCATAACCCTATTACTCATACCATTCATCCTATAGCGTCATACACTGCCACTCGCGCCACTTACTTACCCATTTAAGTTCAATTTCCACAACGTCGTTCTTTTTCCTTTTTGCATTTTTTTTCTTCTTTAGAGAAAATAAAACTTCCTCTTTTATAGTAATCCTAAGATTATTTTCCCCCACTCTATCGCGCTTTTAAAATAAAAAAAAAATAGGAATTTTCTTTTTGCTACAACGCCCGCCTTTCTTTTCCTTCTCATTTCTCAACCCAAGCAAATTATTAAGGCTATTCACGCAATTTGCTTACTTTTAGTTTTATAATATTTTATTTTCATCCTTCACTAATATTTCAATATTACTTGACTTTTCAAAAAAAATATTTTAATATGTTAATTAAAAGTAAATTTATTTTAATTGTTTTTTATAAATATACTATAATAAAAAAAATTTAGAGTTAAAATCAAATTTTTAATACCAAAAAATAGTTTAATTTTTTTAAAATGTTATATAAACATAGAGGCTCTTGGTTTGTGATAAACGAGCACATAGTATTTTGCTTCGGCAGCTGCGCTTTGTGAAAAAGAAGTGAATAAGTCTGTTATTTTATTTCAGAGAATTTACTTTCCAGGTATTTAGAAAAAGAAAAAGTGTAAACCAACCACACATGGTGAAAGGATAGAATAATAAAAATAAGGAGAAGATAGATAGAGAAGGTATGAGATGGAAGTGTGGGAATGGGGATTGAGATTATAATAAGAAAAAAACAGTGGAAAGGTGGAAAGGGAAAGGGGGAGAAAAGGAAGGAGAGTAAAACAAAAAAGCATTTTGGATTTTATGTATTTGGAAGCATATGGAATGGAAGTGGTAATAGGGATGGTAGAGGCGGTGGTGGTGAAGCATGTGCCACACATACGCATACTCACAAAATTATACCAAACACGTTGCCGTGTTGCTTACAACTTCTTGTTTCTTCCTTTGCTTCCTTTTCCTTTTCCTCTTTCTCTTCCCTCTCTCCCCCCATTCAATACCCCGCTCTTTGTGTCTTTTTGGGACAATTAATGTTTTAATTATCAATTGTTTCAACTAGCTCCACATTAGTTTTTTCTTTTTTCCTAAGAAAGTCTCGTGTCTCAATTTCTCTTTTCTTTTTTAATAAAAGAGCCACAATATTTGAGAAAATATGAGTAGAAAAAAGACATGAGAAGAATCAAATTCTAAAGAAGTGCCACTTGAGCTGATACTCTTAGACTCCCGCACTGAACTTTGTGTATAGAAAAAAAAGTCAGCACTAAAAAAGTTGTATACTTTTATGATCTTATGCATCTTTCTAACTAAATCACTCATAATCTAATAAGTTTTTTAATATTATTTTTTATTTTTCATACATATTTTTCAATGAAAATAATTCTATTCAAAATATTATCAAATATTAATTATGAATTCATCTCTTAATAAGAATTCAAGCGATCATTTTGTGATAGATTAGATCTTTTCACTAGATTTAATTCTCCTTCGTTGGATATTAGTGTTTCAAATTAAAAAAGAAAGAGAGAGAGAGAGAGAGAATATTTGAGTTATAAATATTAAGGGTCATTTGGTATGCTCGCGGAAGCAGGAAAGGAAAGTGTCTTTCTATTACTGTACTTTTTGTTTTCTGTTGTTTGGTATGGCTGGCTGTAGCAGTTGAAAACGGAAGCCGGCATTCCCTCTTCCTTCAAAATCGTGATATTTATTTCAATCGCTTTATTGATGAAAAACCGGTCATGAAAAGGAAAAGGAAGAGAAATGTCGAATTTATCCACACTTTGCTCTCGCGTTCTATCCTCCCGCACCTTTCATTTCACATTTTTATTTTCCGTCATCTCGCACTCGCACACACATTCATATTCTTTGGCGTCGCAAGCACGCTTCAACCTCTCTGTTTTCCTCACGTTTTAAATTATTCACTGACGTCGAACAAGTCTTAATGGTATCGAACGAGCAAGACCCATGAGTCAGCATATTGGCACCAGGCAGTCAACCAGCGATCGACCGACTGCTGCTGGCAGGGAGACGAGAGAGAATTCAAGAGGATAATTTAGTCATTTTGTTCTAATTTTTTCTTTCTTTCCTCTTAAAAATACATATCAAACACACAAAATATTCTATTCCTACTTTATTTTCTATCTCATACTAAACATATTTTTTTTCATTCTTTCTTCCCTCTTTCATACTCTTTTCCTTTCTATTTTTTTATTTCCTTTCAATTTTTACTCTTTCTTAAATAGTAAACCACCCTCAAATGTTTAAGTTAAGATTGAAGGGAAAGAGGTTGTGGGGACCAGGAAGGGATTTGGCGTTTAGTGCGTTAGGTCAACAACTAGGAACAGCTTGTGGCCGCTTGTGCCGATTGCCTCACTCCACACCAAATACTAACTCTTGCTTTCGTTTCTGTCTCTCTTTATTTATTTCTATTTCCCCATTGCTATCTAATGTCACTAATCCCACGTCCCCCTTTGGATTATTCTCTCTCTCTCTCTCTCTCTCTCTCTCTCTTCTTTTGTATTTCTATCTGTCCCATCTCATGTATGATGTATCCTCTTCTCTCCCTCTATCTTTGTTCCTAACATCCTCCTTAACATTCTATATTCTCCCTCTTAATCTCTTCACTCTTATGGCTTATCAGTTATCATTACCTTCCTTTTTTTAAATTAAAAAAAAATATAGGCCTCTTATTTTTGTCTTTGACAATTCTAAAACCAGCAACGCAGGGCCCCTCTAGAATTGTATGATAAAATATATTAGAATAAATCAATTAATTTTATTATCATAATATTATACTTATTTCAATTCTATTTTAAAAAAAATTAAGTGTTTTAGTTTAATCATTAAAATATTATATTTATCTTAGTTTTATTTTTTATTTATCATAGAATCTTTTCACAAAAATAAATTTGAAAACTTAATAATTTTATATTTAATGATTTAACAATAAAAGTAATCAAATTAAGGCAAAAATAATGTTATAAAAATTGTGTTATAAAAATTTTTGTATTTCAAAAGAATAAATTTGTTATTATATCTACTAAAACAAGAAGATGATGAAACTTTATATATTTATGATGAGCTCAAAAAGAATTTAAGAAAAAAGTGGGTTTATGGGTTCAAAATCTTTGAGTTATTGCACTACAAATTTAATTTGTTTTAAATTTGTAACTGTCCATTGACACTATCTAATCAATACTTTCTTTAGATTTTTTAAGGACGTTTTTATCCAGACTTGAGGCTGCATAGTTTTAGTTTCCTCCACCTTTGCGTGCTCTCTGATTTTCTAAAAATCTATTTCATCTTGGAGAAAGTTTTATAATTGTGAAATCATTTCTTAGAAGATATTATCCTACATAATACAACTCAGGTTACGTTAGTTGTCAAACATTTATAATGCATAATAATTTAAAGATTAAATTAAAATATTAATCAATAATTTATTCCAAATATTAAGAATATGAACACACCCACGATAGCCCTCCATCCCATTCACAACTGTCATAAAAACTAAGTAGCAAAAAAGAAGGAGAAATTAGAGTTTTTCTTATAGTAAATTATCGATTTATTTCCTAAAATTTTGTAGATGTTTAAATTTAGTATTTGCAATATTAAGTGTTTCGATTTAATATCTAAAAAAATTGCGTCTATTTTAATTTGTTATTCTATTATCAAAATAATTTTTAATAATAAAAAAAATCATTGAATTAGTAATAAAAATAACTAAATTGAAATAAATATAATTATTTAAAATTAACAGGACACAGTTGATCTATTATAAACTAAATTAAGGCTGTTTGGCTAAATCAATAATTTACTCTTTTTTCTTTATGTATTTTTTCAAGTTAAAAGTAGAAACTCTTGAGCTTTTAGGGATCCAATGAGAAACCGAGAAATAGAGAAGGAGGAAGTGCATTTGTGGTGAATGATGAGGAGACAGGGAGTAATAAAATGAACAAAAAAATCATGAGCCCAAAATGCATACACGTAACTCATAAAATATGCGAATGGGGAATGGCATGGTGGACGTCAATTAATGAAGGAGTAGCAAATGAACAATGTGAGAATATGATTGTACAAAGTGCTTGCCTTTAGTTAGGGTGACCTTTAACTCCACTAGCCTTAGCCTTATCTTTTCATTGGCTACATAAAAAGACAAACCATGCTTCCTATGCTTATGCTATTGCCATGCCTATGTGCAATGAATGTAACCGCTCGTTGCCTCGTTCCAGGATTAATTCCCTCTTCTCATCAATTTTATAATACAAACATCAAACCCCACCCAACTCCGTCTCGGTACCATGCATTTTTTTGTATCAAAATTATTATATCAATTTCATAGATTCTTCCTTCACCTACGCTGTTACACTTACACGCCTGGCCTTTCAATTATTTTTCTTCATTTTTTTTGCTTACACTTATGTTAATGTACGTTCCTAATTTACTCGCTTGGTCCAACTCACTTCACCGGAAGCTTCCTTTGACGTCAAGCTGACGTAATTCACAACAATTATTCTACCGATTTTAAGTACACCAAAAAAAAAAAAAACATTGTGGCTCTTTCTTCTTTGTTGTGTTGTTTAGCACCTTTTTGATTGCTAGAATGAATGATTATGGAAAGGGGATAACTAATTATACATATTTGGTTGGCAGTGATGGAATTACAATTCTCTCAAATAAAAAAAATTAATACAAACTATACATTCTCTTGAAATTTATAAACTTATATTATTATCTTACTCATAGATACAACTTATTAACTATTTATGGATACATCTTCATTATTTTGAACATTTATAACCTTTTAATTTAAACCTCAAACTAACCACCTTACATATGCATCATTTTCTGTTGTTAAATATTTTAAAATTATTTTTATAACTTTTCACTTTCTGAAAAATATATGAAAGTGATTGTTATGTATTAGTTATTTGAAGAAGAGTTCAAAATTTTTTTAATGAAAAATAAAAATGAAGAGGCACCTGCTTAGACACATTTTTTTGTTAATATTTAATATATTACGGAGAATTACATGTTTTCTTAAAAATATATATATATTTTTACTTTGTCATTAAAACCCACAAATTTTTGTGAACAATAGGCTTTTTTTTGGTTAAAAAAGAGAAATAAAAATTGATTGGTTTAATTTATTTAATGGTGAAATTATATATGTTTGTCAAATTTATTAGTCTATGAATATTATGGTCATTTACTCATTTTTTTATATTCGTACACAAATTATTTCAATTAAACAACAAAAATAAATGATTTTTCTATTCCTTTACACAAGTAACCAACCAATAACATAGAATAGTACTTTCATTTTTATCATCATCCTCATTTCAATTTTCATAAAAAAATGTTCCCAACAATCAATTAAGACTTTACTTTTCAAATTATTTTTTTAAAAAATTAATACCAATTATATAGATGGGGGCCGATCAAATTGCAATGATCTGGTTTTGAATTTGATTTTTTGGCAACCTTTAATTCGCGTGGCAATAACTGAAATAGTGATATGTTATGCGTGAAAAACAGAACCTCAATTCCTGAGTCAATGTCTCGTTACTCGAGATACGAGTTATTTTAATCATCTGGAAATTCTGGATTTAAGGGAGGCATTATGTAACGTCCTTGACTTTCATCCTTTGAAGAAACACCAACTATATCTGTTACATAACATGGGTTAGTTGAGACAGTAATACCAATTAAATTAATCTCTCTTTTATTTTTATTTCAAGACTGCAACTTCCAATTTTTTTATGTCTTGAAAAAAAAAAACCAACTATAATACCTTAATACAAGGAACACTCATATAGAACACACCTCTGGCCCATTTATCACAACCCACTTGGGTACTCCCACTTGCCTCTCATGAACAGAAAGTTGCATTGATGAGAATGAGCCCTTGTAGGATAAGCAAAACGTACAAATGTGTGTGTGAAAGAGCTTAAAAAGCTTTTTACTTCAAGATGGTTAGGGTTGTTTGTGTATTGATGTCTGAGTATTGTAAGTGATGAATGTGATTAATGAGGTAGATGATGACAGCCAATAGCCATGAAGGTTTGACCTAAGAATTAAAACAAAGACGATCATGGGAGATTGCGACGTGTTTCTGATGATCAATTATCAAATTAAACGAAACACGGATCTGTGATTATCTTTTTTATTTCTTTTCATGCGGGGTGAGATTTTCATAATAAAATAAATGTTGTGAAAGATAAAGCCTCCACATTTATAATCCAATAAATAAAAAAATACTATTAATGGGGTGACACACACACACACATATTAAAGTGTATGTCGTCAAAATTTTAAATACAAAATTAAATTATTTTTTATATTTATAATAACTAAAAAACGAAAAGTTATTTAAATTATATATATTATTTTATATTATTTTATTTCATTAATGTATGATTTTTGACTCAGCGATAAAAAAATTATATATATTATTATAGATAATAATATTTTTGTGATAAATTGTTATTTTGAAATAATTACGCAATGATTTAATGGCACATGTTGGTTGTTTGGCATTGGAAATCACCGCCAAATGTTAAATATTTTTCTGCTTTCAAATAAATGCTCAATTTCTTTACCATTTTAATTCTCTCATTTTTTTTGGCTCATGACAATTGATATAATAACTGTTTTCCCACCAGAGCACGCGAAGTTTAAATGGTGTATACATTGTTTTTTTATCGTTGGTTTTGGACTGTATGTGCAAGCGATCTGAATGTCAAAATATTAAATTCAAATGCTGACACGTTCAGCTCCAAGAAGTTTCTTGGCAATACTATTAGTCATTTAATAAATATAATATATTATTAAAAAGTTTTAATCTAGCAAAATTATTATATTATAGATGCCCAAAAATGGGCTTCTGCTTCAAGTCTATTTTTTGGCAGAGCAGAGGCAATGAGCAGGCCCAGACTAGAACTGAATCCGAAAATTGGATTATTTTTTTTTTTAAATACGAAACTTTGAATTTGTTAGTTCTCCTTGTATAAGTGACATAACCCAAGTTCATGGGCCATGTTTCACAATTATAATTAAAGTAGAAGGATTTCTGTTTCAAATTAATTCAGGTTGTGTTGATCCAAAAAAAAATAAATAAAAAAACATAGAAAGGAAGCCAGATTTGAACTGTAATTATTTTATTTCTAAGTCATGTTTTATCTTGTATCCCAGACTTAATGTCTTTGATGAAAATTATTTCTATTTATTCCAAAAAAAAAAAGGGAAGCCAGGTTCTTTCTATATTTCAGCCTTAAAATTGGTATACCCGTTGCTTGGACTCCCAAATGCTGGATGTGGGTGTTTCATCTCACGGCCCATAGGGCCCATGAGTGTTTGTTTCCCTCTCATTTTTTTTTCTCGCAAAAAAAATTTTCGTATGGCAGTTATTTTCTTACTACTATTCCACCACTGGACTCCATGGTAAATGACATACAAAAACTCTAGTTTAAACATTATAATTACGTACCAATCAACAAATAGCAGTTTTCCTACTCGTTGAGATATTTGATTGTTGGATATCTGATGGCTGAGATTACACGTGTGTGAGTTTTTTTTTTCAAACGATTAACCATTCTCAGTTGTTAGATTAAAATTCGATGGTCAAAATAAAACAAACATTTTGCTTATACAAACAAGAAAACCGAAAGCCAATTGAGAGGCAGGGCTGTTAAATGACAATAGAGCTTAGAAGGACGAGATTTTGTAATGTACAAAAACGCAGTAGTTTGGATTGAAAGGCGTATAACTGAAAAGGCAAAATTTTTTGGGGTAGCTTTGGGGTAGAAAGTAAAACGATCAGGTGGGTGGCATTTTTCATTTGTTTCTAGAACAAAAAGACAGCCATTACACTGCACAGAATCCTGATTAGACAAACAAAAGCTACCTCAAACCCAAAACCATTGTTGTTTAATCCTTCTCTCCCTTCCCAATTAGGTAGGAATTATCTGCAGAGCTCCATTGCTTACGAAAATGGTAGTATAAAGAGAGGCGGTAGTGTTACTTGATTATTGTCTTGTGTCGCTGTCATTAAGAGTATGCAGCGATAGCAGCTAGTGACATAAGAGTTAATGGGAAATATTTGAATTTAGTTCCCTAAAGTAATCTCTATAAAAAATAGTTGAGTTATATATTAGTGGAGCATTGTGTGCAGCCACAGATTGATAGAGAACAACGTGGCTGCTGAGAGATAAGTATGAGCTAATTAACTCTATAAAAGATGCCCCAAGCTTCAACCACTACAGTTTTCTATTATTCAATCGTTTTCACATATAGCCATAAACAATATGTGGAACAAACTAACTTATTGCGAGCATAAGTGGTTAAATAGTTAGCACCAGGGATCAAAATGGAATGCCCTGTTTTCATATTGCCTAAGATACCATAAACCTTGGAAAAGAAGTATAGAAGAATAAAAGGATTAACGTTTGAGGTTAGTAGGAAATCGCATAGCACCGTCCACTTTTGAATCAGTCAGTGTAAAAATGTTCCCACGTTGTTCGAACTTACGTATGTTTGATTGAATCAACGAATACAATGGGCACCCTCTTTCAGTCTTGGCTCAAGTTGCTTCATTTTCAAAAAAGCCATCGGAGACTAGTTACGGTCCTCCTCTTTCTCTGTCACAGTCAATTCCCTAACAACAAGCATGCTCCTAGTTGTTTAATTAAACGAGGCTAACAAATAAAATAAAGATTTGATACGACTAATATATGAAAAATAATCAGGCTAATCAATATCCCCACTTTGGCATTCTCAGTTTTCTTCAATTTCCATCCCAGGTTTCACAGAAGAGAAGGTCTCTGCTCACCAATCACCATGGACAGACTGGTGAAAGCAGATGTGAAGGAAGTGGAGATGATGTTCAAGAAGGGCCAAAAGTGCAGCACATCGTTCAAGCTCACCAATCTTATGCACACCATGTCTGTGGCTGTGTCTTTGACTACCACAAACCCCCCTCTGTTCTCTATAGACCGACCGTTCTCTGTTATCCCACCACTATCTTCGTCTTCGTACGCTCTTCTCCTTTCTCAGCCCTCCGATCAACCCCCTCTCTCGGCCCCTCCCGACGTCATCACCGTCCGAACCTCCATGCTTCCCACCGGCAAGGCCCATCAGAACGACTTTCACCGCTTGTTCTCCAAACCGGGACCCCACGTTTTCCGCGACGCCGTTCTACCTGTATTCTTGATGGGTCCTGATGTCGCCGAGTTTCTTATTTCTCACTATACCCAAATTCGCGAAAGTGTCTCCCTCTTTCAGAAAGCGATCTCCGGGTGTGCTCAGTCTCAGCTCACGCCGTTGCTAAGATCCGCCATTGAATGTGGAAGCGAAGATTCTGTTTTCGCCTTGGTCGATGCTGGGGCAGATGTGAATTTCAAGGATTCAAATGGGCAATCTTTCATACCCTTGGCTATTAGGACCGGGAAAATCGATGTTCTGAAGGTTTTACTGTCCTCTGGTTGTAGAGTAAACCACTCAATCGATTCAATTTTGCACGAAGCCGCAGTGATGAACCGGGTGGATCTAATAGAGATTTTATCCGAATATTTCGGCGATATAGACGTAAATTCGGTAAACTCCGAAGGCAGGACACCGATTCATGTGGCGGCGCTTCATGGTCATGTGGAATCGATTAAATTCTGTGTGTCGATTGGAGGGAACCCGAACGTTGCGGATCGTAAAGGATGGACTCCCCTTCATTGTGCAGCTTCAGAAGGCCATCTGAAGCCCGTGGAGTGTTTGTTAGAATGCTCCAATGTGAAATACGCAGTGAACAAAGACGGGAAGACGGCGTTTTCTCTGGCGGTGGATAATGGGCACTGGCACTTGCTCGATTTGCTTCACTGGGGCGACGTGTTGCTAAGAGCGGCCAGAACAGAGGATGTCCATGGATTGACGAGTTGTCTCGCAGAAGGGGCGATGGTGAACAGGAAGGATCAGAATGGTTGGACTCCACTGCACTGGGCTGCGTTCAAAGGTCGAATCAAGAGCGTGAAGCTGTTGGTTGAACACGGTGCTGAGATTGATAGTGTTGATGATGCTGGGTATACTCCGTTGCATTGTGCGGCTGAGGCGGGGCATTTGCAGGTGGCTATGTTCCTGATTACTCGCGGCTCCCGAGCAAATCTTAAGAGCTTTGAAGGTGTTGTTGGATCTCTTAGCTTGGAATGTTTCGATAAACCCACAGGTCTTGATTGTTCTTTGCATCAAGAAAAAACAATGGCTTAAATGGAGGACATACTCTACTCCTTTTCCCTTTCTTTCTTTCTTCTTTGTTTTCCTGCATCTTGTATATAGTTCTGCAAACTGCAGTGTCAAAGAGAGAGAGAAATAATGTTGTGTTTTCCTCTCAATGAATACGTACATCTATTTTAATAGGAATTTTGTTCACTTTGTAATTTTGTATCTTCAATCCATTCTAGATTTAGTCTCTACTCTATTGTATACAAGGAAGAGTTTAGATTAGTATGAACCTTTGTCCGGTGAAGAATTTCTTGTTAGATAGAGCTCAAATCATGAGTGATGATTTTCGTGCAAAATATTGATTTGAGTACTCGAAAATAAAAAATTAGCTATTTTAATTTAGTCTATCTAAAATTATAATGATTTTAATTTAATTTTTTTCATGACTAAATTATAAAATCTATAGTTTGTTAGATTTTAAAATTTTGTTGTTGACAAAAAAAAAACTAAATTAAAACAAACAACCAATTACCAAAGGAGTAGGATAGTATCAGAATGTGGTTATTTATTTCTTTCACCTTCTATATTCTTTAAAAATATGCAGTTCAACAGCGTGCTTTCACTATTTCATCCGTGAAAACAACAGGTTTACAACGTGTTAGCGAGAATCCACAATCCAAAAACTAAAAAGCATATTCTGGTATCGCAATTTTCACATCTGAGCTCCAATAATATTTCCTTTTTCATTTGCCCCCAAACACACACCACTAACATTCAATTCAGACACCCTCACACTCAATCTAGAAAGAAACATAGAATTATAGAAAGGACAAATAAAAACAAAAAATAAACTCATCCGTCATCAACTTTATAAGGAAAGAGAAGTATGAGTCGAATAATTTATACAATAAATTAATTAACACTCATCTCATCCCATAGAAATAGAGTTTTGAACTTCAATAACTATCTCGCCACTTGAAAGTTTTGTATCCATCTACACTTTGGTATCACATGTTATGTTTTGTAAATGATTTTTCTTTTTTGCAAGAGTAAATGAAGCTTTAACTGTCTCCTTAAGCAAATATTAAGTCTTTTTAACAAACGAGATGTTAACTTACCAATCCACCATCGTCATTCCTTCCATTGTTTAACAAACAGTCTTAAATTTTAATAATTGCTTTCCAGATGGCCACGTCATGAAAAATGCCGACCATTGCCGTATTGTTATCTTAAATTGATTACGTCGTTGCTTCATATATTTAAGTCTATAACATGTAGTATAATGACCATAGAACAATTTATTATGGTATTCTTTAATTAATATTCAATCAGCGGACGTAAGATTTGTTTTGCTTGAATCCAAAATTACGCTTTTTGGGTTTACTGAATATTCAATTAAATTTTGAAGCGTCACCCATGAGGTCTACACAATTTAATGGTTCTCAATGAAAAAAAAAAACATATAATCCTTCTTTTTTAAAAAAAAAAAATCTCGTTATCAAGTCGTTGCTTCTTCCTTTTTTTTTTTTAGCGTTTTATGATTGAATTAAAATATTTCACATGTTATTTTGTTTAATTTTCGAAAGGAATTAATATTTGGCATGCTTGTCATAAAAGTATAAAATTGATGTAATATCTACTAGTAGGGATTGGAAACAGATATCCTCTTACGCGTAGGAGCACATGAGAGCTATTGAATTTTGATCCAATAGCTCTTATTCATCTAGCGTTTTTTTGTTTTTAAAAATTTTTGTAAGTATAAACTAATTTAATAATAATTATAAATATAATAATAAATATAAAATGATAATTTTAATAAAAACAAAAAATACTAAATAAATAGAAATCGTTGGATTTTTCGTAGAGATGTACATAGGTATGGTTCAATAAGTTTTCAAGCATATTTCAAATAACACCAAACTAAGTTATTGATGAGTAGTTTTGTTCAATTCACCTAGTTGAATTAGGACAAATCAAACCACCAAACTTATTACAAGACGGTTTGGTTTGATCGGTTCAATTAATTTTTAAGATTATTAAAAATATACTTATAAAGAATGCTTTACTATCAAATTTCATGTTTCTAAAAGAATTGATCTTTTAACTAGTTCTGGGTTTATATATATTTTGAAAAAAGTTAAACGTATAAAAGATATTGAAAAGTAGATGAACATTAGTTATTCTAAAATTATTTGAGTGATGAATGTAATGGTAGCTTGACATTTTTTTTATTTATTTATAAATAAAATGTTAAAATGTAAAATTAAATTATAACAATCCTAATTATATTTTAAAATAATAAAGAAGTAATGTGAAGTCAAATAATTTCTTATTCTCCTACATACAATTTAGTTTCTTTTTTGTATTGTGCTTTACATTTATTTTATTTATCCACTAATAAATTAATTTGAAATTAATAAGAAAAAATTTTCAAATTATAGACAATGATGTAGATGTATGACAAATTTTATAGATATTACTATGATTTTAACATAACTCAAATTATTAATAATTTTAATATAAATTTATACAAGAATAAGAATATTCGTCTAATACGGTGGACATGTATATAAGAAAAATTATATATATTATATTATTTATTATTATTATAGTGGTTGTTGATTTGATTTGGTTAAAATTATCTTTCAATCAATAACTGAACCAAATCGCTTAATTTAAACAATTTAAAAACTAAACTAAACCAAACTAATTTTTTTGGATTTTGTTCGGGGTCGCAGTCCTCTCGAGCAGCCAGCACTTGCACCTTGCTCTTTTAATAATAAAGAGTAGCTTACAAGTTTTTAATTGGTTTAGATTTTTTTTTTTGGACAAAGGATATCATTCCATTAAAATAGCACTAAGCCAAGTTACATAAAATAGACTAGGCCTAAAGATCGTCAAATATATTACAAGTCTGAACTTATGGGAGAACCGGTACATAATTTAGGATAACATATCCTAAAAATTAATACCAAGCATATACAGCGCAACTATGAGACTAAACAGAGGTAATACATTTATGACCCTAAATATAGCAAATTAAAAAGAGGCAACACCCTTAACCTTATATTAAAGCTAGTCTTCTAAAAACCAAAGAAATGATACAATTTGATATATATGCCACAAGAGAACCAGAGTGGGCTAGTCCAGCAACCACCCAGAAAACACAAAATCGGGAAAAGAAAAAAAAAACAGTAAAGCCATCATCCCTAACAAATTCATCTGGGTCATATAGCGTGGAGGACCATTATAGCAAGAAGGACTAGATCTACGAGGCTGTGTTCGTGAGTAGCCCATGGCTCGATTGCAGGTGGCCCAACCTGGAATGCAGCAATTCCAACATCGATCTCGTTCCGAAGGCGCATTAAAGGCGACCTTCACTCTATAAACCAGGTTGCTTCCAGGACGTGCCTTTGCCTCATAGCTACCAAATCGCAAGTTCTTCAGTGTCAGCTTTCTTTCTTTTGGCATTGTGCTTGGGTACAAGATATGGCGCCTCAAAAATTAGATCTGAAAACAAAATCCTCTTCCAAAGAAGAGGGGGAACTTTCACAAAAAAAGAAGGGAAAAATACTCTCACAAAGGAGAAGGGAAGAAACGAGGAGAAGGAGGAGGAGGAGAGGATGGGTAAGGGCTGCATTAATGTTATATAAACCCTAGTAGAGACAAGGAATGTGATGAACCTCGATTAATTGGTTTAGATTGACTCAATTTGGTTTTGTAAATTGTACACCTCTCTATCTATTTTTTTTAGACAAATGGAAATAGATTCCATTAAAGGCATTAAAGTCTAGATACATGAGATATTACAGGATTTTAGGATAAAACAATTACATATCAGACATGAATTCATAGGATAATAGGTACGTAGATTTAGAATATCACACCCTAAAAAGTACTTAGGTTTTAATAAAGACAACACACCCTAGATCAAGAGGGTTAAGCTAAAAACCTAACCCAAAGAGCAGCCCATAATTTTCTTTTTTTTTTTTGAGATAGACAGCCACAAAAGTCCAACTAATAACCACCAAAAGCCCAAAACCAACAAAAAAAAAAACTAAACAAATGACAAGGACAGGGATTGAGACTATAGTAGCCCTAGCCATATCTGACCCTCGACACTTCATGCCCAAGCCGTAAGTCTTCACTAAACGTTCACAGAAATGGTTAACCAACAAACCTCCATCATCAGTTGCCATATCACTGTAATGGATGTGCAGCGTCGTTCCTCTCCTTGCTCAGTCGGACAACACGTAGACTCATTCATTCACGCTCGCTGGAGCCAAAGCCAACATGAGGTTGATCTCTGGCTACTGCTTATGCTTGCTTTGATCTCCATCAACACTATTTTATTTTTCTTTTCCCTGTCGCCGGCACTTCCTTCCTTCCCCCTTGCCACCAATGCTTACTTCATTGGACTTGAGGCAGCGTCGGAGAACTGGAAGGCGAGGAAGGAGCTGAGAGTTGAGGCTAGATGATACAGGGGTGCTGTTGAAGTCCAGATCCAGTAGCCAAAAATAGCAGAGAATAGCCAAGTCAAAGCTTTTAGGTTGAGAACGAAACCAAAAAACTTTTCCGAAGAGGAGAAGAAAAGCTTCTACTATGAGAAAAGGAATGATTTCTCACAAAGGAGAGGAGAATAAAAAGAAAGTGGAGAAGAAGGCCCTCACTAGTGGCAGCTACCTCTGAGAAGAAATCCTAGCAGAGAAAAAGTGAGAGTGATCCTTTATTACATGCTGTACACCTCTCTATCTACTGGCCACATTTGTGTGTTTTTGTCAAAGGCCCCATTTGTTTGTTCAAAAGCCCAAATCATGATATGGGTCAATTTAAATGAAGTACGTTTGACCATAGAAATTAAGCTTATGGAGATGTATGTTTTTTTTAATAACTGAACATAAATGATATATTATAATGTGCACAATAATGTATGTAATACTTTTTTCTCCCAATATTGAAGTTTGATTTTTATATTCCATTTAATTACCTATATTTTTTTTGTTATTATTATACTACTCAAGATAATTAAGATTAAAATCTTTTACAAGATCAAAAGAAGCATAGGAAATATCAAATTACAAGATCAAATCGAGGATTGCAAGATTGAATCGAAGATCTAAGATCCTATGAAATTTTCAAAAATAAATATAAAAAATATTTATATAATTTTCTAAAATTATTAAACAAACATAAATTTATCCAAATCTCAAAATACTTCTATAAAACATTTCATACATTACAAAAGTAACAAAATGCCATTCATACACATTTAAAAGTCATCAAATTAACCAATATCCAATAATCCATACATTAAACAAGCTAAACAAATCATGATACTCAAGATAAAAAATAGTTGACAGCTTGACATGTGACAATAATTCTTAAAAAAAAAATAATGATGATCAAGTCCATCCACATTAATGGCACTATCAAACTCTTGCTCTTGCATAGTCTCATTCTCACTATCATTCCCATTACTCTCACTATCATTGTCACCATCAACGCCAATTAATTCTTCATTACCAATCTCCTAGTCCTCAGCTATGTCATGAACGTCTAAATCCTCCACATCTTGTATATGTAGAAACTCTGCATATACAATGTGTGACACTGGTGTTAGAGGCTGCAACAATGCCCATATTAGGACGTATTCCTCCAAAAAATGCAAGAGTCTAGACTTGCATTACTGGAAAGCAGTTTTGTAATACCCACCAAATTTGGGGTCATGTATTTGGGAGTGTTACAATATTTTAAGCGTTAAATTAATTTATTTAAATTAGTCATTTCATTTTTTCATGTTTAATTTTACTCTTTTGAATAGTTAATTGTGGAATTTATGATATATGACTAGACTAAGTATCTTAATGTTGTTTGGTAATTTTTTTATGTTTGTGAAAAATAGAAGAAAGGAAACAAAGTCAATATAATTTTTGAGGAATATTCATAGTAGGGTCACTTGGGTTTGGGACATTTGGGTATGGATACCTATGGGTCATCCCAATGACCCACAAACCTTTAAGTCTCTATTTTTCTTTTTTTTTTTCCTCTGCTCATTTCACACTTGGAAGCACTTTGGAAAGCAAGAGGGAGGTTTTTTCTCTCAACTTCTGCAAATCCTTTCCTTCATTTCTTTCGTTGGTTTGTTGTTTTCCAGTTGCTTTCGGACTCACCTGAGTTGCTGGAGTTAGAGGTAAGCATCATCTCCCTCTTTTTCGTCCATTTCCACCATTGATGCCCTTAGTAGAGGGAAAATGTGTTTTTGTTGATTTGTGTTTAAATACTGGATTTCTCTGCTTCCCTCTCTTGTTTTCTTGCTTGTGATATTGAAGGAAATTGTTCTAAGGGAAAAGTTGGCTTTATGGTTCCATTTTTGGGTAAAACCCATTTATGACAATATTTGGGAAAATTGGGAGAAATGATGAACCAACTATATCCTTACTTTAAGAGCAAATTCCAACACTTCTAAAGGTCCTAGAGACCATATTTGAAGTATAGGAACAAATGGGAGAAACAAAGGATGAGTTTTGGTGAATTTTGGGTGAAAAACTAAGGAGGGCAGTAGCTCCAGAACCCGTGGTGCCCAGGTTTGGGCGCCCAGGCGCTATTGATGTTGTACCCCGAATCTGGGCTTGTGACCGGGGCAGATGGTGCCTAATCCTCATCGTTGCAATCCTAGAACTTCTTTAAAATTCTTACTTTCTTTATCTCACATATTCTTTAATTTAAAACAAATCAAAATTTTTATAAGTATGTAGATGATCACAAAGTCATCTTCCTTTTTATAACTATACATAAAAGTGTAAATAAACATTCCTTCAATTAAATTACAAGTTTTCTAGCTTTACTACACTCACTAGTATTTTCCCTAACAATACGTAATCATATCACACAACAATACACGACCTACCCGATTATAGAGCTTTTCTAGAATTATACAACTTAATATAAACTGAGGTATTATACCTTTACCCTGAATAAAAGGAGAGGTATTCTTGACATTCACGTCATCGAAGCTAAAAGTTTTTCTGTACCTGAAACTGTGAGTGGGTGAGTCCGGTCTTGTCACATTCCAAAATCTGAGCACGTGACCGGTACGAAAGGTGAATTTCACCTCACATCTGTAAGCCTATTTTTCTCTTAAGCGCAATACTAATCATTATTTTGATTATTCTTTTAAATGTAATTAATTTAAATTACACAATTTAAGAATTAAAATAAGAGAACTATTTCTCTTTTCACAAAAAAAGAAAGAAAGTATGGCTAAACCGAGTTCTCTATACACGCTACAGTCATACACATTACATCGCTGAACGAACCTACCCAATTGCAGAGCTTTTCTAGATTTATAATTATACCTTGACCTGCAACAAATGAAAAGGTAATCTTAGCGTGAACATCATCGGACTAGGAAGTTCTCCATATCTGAAACTGAAGACAGCTTCTACTTAAGAGAATCCTACCACATTCACACACAATATAGGTATATATATACATGCAGATATACATAATTGATCTAACAATATAATCATCTAAGTTTTGCTGTACAAGATATTTATCAACATACACACATTGAAATTACCTTGCAATTATTAACAAACACATTCAAGATCAAGCCAAATCATATTTCAAATAATTCAAACAATTCATACAATTTCAATTTAAGTTTCCAGACATTTTTCAGGCCCCATCCACATAAAGTGGCCGTTGCCTCACGGTACCTACCGTATCCTCCCTTATTTCACTCATGTCTTCAAAGGGACAAATCTGCAGTCCAATCTTATTTCATCCTGTCCTTAAAAGGACGAATATC
This sequence comes from Biancaea sappan, assembly GCA_037074585.1. Classification (NCBI taxonomy): domain Eukaryota; kingdom Viridiplantae; phylum Streptophyta; class Magnoliopsida; order Fabales; family Fabaceae; genus Biancaea; species Biancaea sappan. The sequence continues at coordinate 44,460,980 of CM073496.1, read as the reverse complement.
ATATTCAATACCACGTGGTCATAGTGATTTCATTCCACCCTTATTTTATCTCATGGAATCCCATAAACTCCATTACCGTTTCTCTCAAGATCAAATACAATCATATTACACAATCATAGGCAATCATATGTATTCCATTTCAGGAAAAGTTCACAATAGTCTCACACTTGCACATTTCAATACATAACATGAATACATTAATTTCATATCACACACAAACATACACACACACACACACACACACACACACATATTTATAGTACACTTTTAATATATACATTAAATAAGCAAACAAGGTAAGGTAGGATTTCTCACCTCAATTCCAAGCTAAAATTCTACACTTCAAATCAGAGGATAAATGCCAAGGAATTCATCAAAGGCCTAAAGAACAAGCCAAGCAAAGAGATAACATCTAATCAGAACATAGGCTATCATTCATTTAACTTTGTTATGTTTTAAGGTCAAAATCAAAACCAATCTTTAAAAAATTTTTGGGAATAAACTATAGCTCCAAAAATTATGAAATTTGGTACAGAACCTTGTTAGTATGTTGAAATACTAGGATAAAAACTTCATAATTTAATTCTATCATTTGGCCTCTCAAAAGACCCTACTAGTGGCTAAAGGTCAAAGCTGTCTAAATTTGGAATAGGTACTGTGTTATGCATTTTAGACTTAGTTAACCATATCCAAATGCTATGAAATTTTGTAAATAATTAGTTTTATGTTTTAGCTAAGTGTCATAAAATTTGTAGACCAAATAAAGTCTTTAGATACAAAACCGACTTAGTTTTCGAAACTACCCAGATTTGCTCTGCACTGAACAAAGTGTTGTTCTCATGTTTATTTGACCAATCAAACCAATTTTGATGAGCTTGAAATTTTTTAGATCAGATTAATAATGTGTTAGGAGCTCCCCATAAAAATTTCATGATTTTAAGAATTGATTTAGTCATCCAAAAATATATAAAAATAGAAGTATTTAAAACTATCCTATTTTCCTTTCTCAACCACTTAGTTAATTTTTCCTTATTTCCTTTACTTGATTGAAGTCCATATTTCACTTCATCTAGATCCATATATTAAAAATATATTTTCTTCCGAAATTAAATCAACTCCAAAAAACTTTTTAGTACTTTTAGTTTAGTCCCTGTAGTTTACTGTTGTAATACCCGTTAATTTCAGAATATAATTCGCTTAAAAGTATTTTAGAATTCTACAACGTTACTTTAGTTATTTATTTTGGTCATTTTTAATTTTCATATTTAATTGTTCTCTTTGAATATTATTTATGAAAATTGAGTTAAATGACTGGACTAAATATTTGCACAATGAGGGATATATTCTAAGAATGGTGAAATTCATGGAAAAGTGGTTTCAGAATGGTCAATTAGTCCATTTATTGTAAATTGACTGGATGAGTTTGGATGTTGGGTTATGGATACCCATGGGTTATTGAATAACCCATTAGAAATATTTAATATAAAGTTTCAATAGTACCCCATCATTTTTCTTCACGCAACCGAAACTGATATTCGTTTTCTCTCTCCTTTCTTCATCCTCTTCTCAAATCCTTTCCTTGATCTTCAGAAGTTCGACTATTTGTTCGGTTCAAAAGCTTTGTAAGGATCAAAGGTAAGCTTTAATCCGATTATTTTCCTTAAATTTCAGTTTATGTAGAAGATCAGAGGAGGTTTTGTTCTTGAAGATTTTAATGATAATTCATGAATCTCAGTTGTTTTAGAAGTTATATTTGAGTTATAATAGTTGAAATTCTGGTTTTGAAACAAGAAAGGAAAGGATGAAATTGTTAGAAATTCTGCAAAACTGAGTTACTGTAGCGACCAGAAATTTCGAAACAAAATCTGGAAAATTTTCTTCGGGTTACTGTAGCAGTACTGTAGTGTCGGCAGTCAACGGTACTGTAGCAATCAACGTTACTGTAGCGAACCGGCACTGTAGCAAACCGTTACTGTAGCAAACCGTACTGTAGCAACCCGTTACTGTAGCAGTCAGAAAATTTTACGTATTTTCGTGATTTTGTTTCCTTTCTTATGATTCCTTGTAATATATTTTACTAGGAAATTTTTCTACACAAATTCTAGTGTGGAACAAGGTAAACTTGGACAAACATCAAGGTGAGTGAATAACCTTGTTCAGCTAAATTGATATTACTAGTCAAAGTACAATATAAGTCCCATTTACAATATTATTTGGATAATAAGCAATTAATTTTCATATGGGAGTATATGATGATCAGTAGAAATAAGAGTATGAAGAAATTATTTATTTCATGACAATTGTACTATGTGATGAATTCTCACTATTTTATTAATAAGTAAAGATCTACGGGATCTAATACACGAGTGTGAAAGGGTTAAAGTCCCATACTACTCGGTGTATATCTAAGAAATCTTATACACGAGTTTGAAAGGGTTAAAGTCTCATACTACTCAGTGCATATCTATGAAACCTATACACGAGTTGAAAGGGTTAAAGTCCCATACTACTCGGCGTATACCTATGAGATCTTATTCACAAGTTTGAAAGGGTTAGAGTCTCATACTACTCGGTGTATATCTATGAAATCTTATTCATGAGTTTGAAAGGGTTAGAGTCCCATACTACTCGATGTATAAGACAATTAATTATATGAATAAATGTGGTATTTGTACTTTTGATATTTTATATAGTACAGTTATTTACTTACTGAGTTTTTAAATAAACTCACACTCCCTATGATTTTTTTTTCAGATACAGAAAATAAAGAACAAGAGTATCCGTTTGAAGATTAGAAGCCCCTTGGGACTATTCTCTATTTCTGTCTGGTGGGACACCAGTACTTATTAATGTGGATATTATAAACGCTCTGTACTTTTTATAGGTCTCCTAGGCTTGCGATGAGATAAAAATATCAGACTATGTATGTCTATATTTGCTTATCAGATGAATATAATTCTGTAGTGTGGAATGAATGATTAAGGTTGAATGTAAAACCTTTCAGAATATATGTATATAACGTATGTTTGAGAATTATATCAAATGAGTAGTATCTTTTCACATGCTCAATTTTTGGGATGTGACAACTGTCATACTTTTTCTTTCGGTTTGGTCCTCTAAATCATTCAATAATTCCACTTTTAGAACAGAATAGGACAGCCCACATTCACACAGATCATGAATTGCAGCAAAAACTAGAAATGAATATGAAACTTACCTCCTAGTCATCTTTCTCTGCTCGGGTCCATTAAGGCTTCATCTCCTCCTTTATACTATACTTCAGTCTTTGAACCCATGTGCTTTCTCTCACCTACTACAACCTCCTTCGACCAACACGGGCCACCAAGTTGTAGCTCATCAGACAGTGAGGAAGGACACTAGCATTGACCATGGTGGTGGACGACATGAGGGAAATAGTAGCTTGCTCATCTCTCTCTTGATCTCCTTATCGTGTTGCCCATCTCTTGCCTCTATGTTGACATCTGTCTCCCCTCAGTCTCCATCCTCTTTGCAAGAAGAGGAGGCTTTCCAAGAAGCCAGCATACATCCAATAATTGGGAGATAACCCATGTGTCCCCTACTAATTCTTCTTTTCTTCTTTTTCTTTTCTTTTCCTTCATGAAAGCTTCACCAAGCTTCCCCACAAGTTCCAAATTCCAATCTAATGGAGGTAGGGTATACATTTGTCCCTTGTTAGGCCATTAGATTTCCTTGGTTAAAATTCCTCAAAACTAATCTAACTTGTAAAATTCATTCACTTGAGTCCCTGTAATTTATTTTATTCCTTTATACTTTTCCACAACAATTCATTTGTTCCACACAACATAATAAGATGTTCAAATGAATCCCTAATAATAAAAAAAATATCCACGCAACTTAATTAATTAATTTTTTTAATTCTTCTTTATTATTTATTTTTCATTTGTTGTCTTATATATATATATATATTAATATTATTCCAACACTTCATGATTGAGATGGTGGCTTGATAATGCACCACTTGACTCAATCATTTAGCCATTACTTGTATATTTTATTATTGTTATGTATTCCTTTCTCATTTGCTTTTATATATGGCCAATAATGCCCACTTGATACACTATACTCTCATTATCTGAATTATATTTATACACCATTATTGCCACTTGTCTATATATATTTATGTGGTTAGCACTATAATTATTTTATGCATAAGACCACTTATATATAAGTATTTATATAATAGCATAATTATTATAGTTATTATTATTTATTTATTTTTCTTACAAGCTCCTAAATAGATTAAAAATATTAATATAAATTCTTAGGGTATTATAGGTGTAACACCCCGAGGATTTATTTAAAAAAAAAGAAATAGTTAGAAATTTATTGGAAAAATTTATTACGTGAATTTTTTTTTTAAAAAAGAGAGAATTAAAAAAATGGAAAATAAGAAGCAAAAGAAACAAATCCTACAACTACTCCACTAAACTTTGTCTTCCATCATCTATGTACGACAACATACTCAACCGTCCTTTTATCTCTTACCATCACTTCATCCTTCATTCACTCTCTCTCTCTTCCTTACATAATCTTTCTTTTCTTTCTTAATTACAAACTTTACATCATATAAAGTCCATCAAACCTTCTCCTTCCTATTCTTCGTGAGTGAACTTAAGAGGGGGAGTCAGAGATGTTTTGCCTGTTCTTCTTGGTTAACCAGTGGCCAGCTGAGAAGGAGACACCAAGATTTCTCTGTTCTACTAGTTCAAAAACAGAGAATTCTTCCTCGGTGAAAAAAGGACAACACGAAGAGGGACTTTTTAGATGTAGAAGTCAGGCCAAACTCTGAGGATAATTTTAGGACATTTGAACACTGATCAAGATAGAAATGATTTTCTGCAGGCAGGCCTTTGATGAGTTCCTTGGCATTTATCCTCTGATTTGAAGTGTAGAATTTTAGCTTGGAATCGAGGTGAGAGATCCTACCCTACCTTGTTTGCCTATTTAATGTATATATTAAAAGTATACATATGTGACATGAAATTAATACATTTATGTTATACATTAAAATGTGCAAATGTGAGACTATTGTGAATTTTTCCTGAAATGGAATGCATATAGTTGCCTATGGTTGTGCAATGTGATTGTGTTTGATCTCGAAAGAAATGGAAGTGGCGTTCATGGGATCCCATGAGATAAAATAAGGGTGGAATGAAATCACTATGACCACGTGGTATTGAATATGATATTCGTCCTTTTAAGGACAGGATGAAATAAGATTGGACTGCAGATTTGTCCCTTTGAAGACATGAGTGAAATAAGGGAGGATACGGTAGGTACCGTGAGGCAACGGCCACTTTATGTGGATGGGACCTGAAAAATGTCTGGAAACTTAAATTGAAATTGTATGAATTGTTTGAATTATTTGAAATATGATTTGGCTTGATCTTGAATGTGTTTGTTAATAATTGCAAGGTAATTTCAATGTGTGTATGTTGATAAATATCTTGTACACCAAAACTTAGATGATTATATTGTTAGATCAATTATGTATATCTGCATGTATATATATACCTATATTGTGTGTGAATGTGGTAGGATTCTCTCAAGTAGAAGCTGTTTTCAGTTTCAGGTATAGAGAACTTCCTAATCTGATGACGTTCACGCCAAGATTACTTTTTTTTCATTTGTTTAGGATAAAGGTATAATGTTTAGGACTTATTCTAATGTATAAATCTAGAAAAGCTCTGTAATCGGGTAGGTTTGTTCAGCGACGTAATGTGTATAATTGTAACGTGTATGAGAAATTCAGTTTAGCCATAATTTCTTATTATTTTGTGAGAAGAGAAATAGTTTTTTTTTATTTCTTAAATTATGTAATTTAAATTAATTGCATTTAAAAGAATAACCAAAATAAGGTTTAGTATTGTGCTTAAGAGAAAGATAGGCTTACGGAGGTGAGGTGAAATTCACTTTCCGTGCCGGTCACGTGCTCAGATTTTGGGACGTGACAATAGGTCTACTTGGCTCACCATAAAAACTAGTCCTACCTATCACACATATTTGACTATACATGCCAAAAGTATATATATTCATGCATGAACATATGAGTACTCATAACATAAATAATTCATAAAGTAAATGTGTCAAAAGAAAAACATCATGAGAGAATTCATAAATATTTACATATACCCCGCTCAAAGGCATCATCCTGCCCATAGTGTCTCTGCCCGAAGGCGTATCCTGCCCGTAGGCCATATCCTTTGCCTGTAAGCGTGTCCTACCCAGAGGCTATATCCCCACCCGTAGGCGTCAACCTTATTTCACCCTGCTCTCAAAGGAATTTTAAAACAATTCAATGTTATTTTACCCCCGTCCTCAAAGGGACGTTAAAGCAATTCAACTTTATTTTACCCCCGCCCTCAAAGGGACGTCAAACAATTCAACCTTATTTCATCCTTGTCCTCAAAAGGATGTAAAAGTGTTTGAAATCTCTATTTCTTTCAAATACAATCACATGCACAAATAAGAACATCCAAATGCACATCATGAACTTTAATAAATACATGTCATTCATAATCATCATTCATTCACATGCATTTCCTTTGCAAGTTCAATTGAAATATATAGAAAATATATTCATCCTTTACTTTATTACATCTCTAGCAAACAAAATTCTAAAAATAAATCAAATAAGGCAAGATTAGATCCCTCACCTAGAGTCCAAGCTATATTTCTACTCTTTATACTTAAAAAGAGATGCCAAGAGCCTCATCATAAACCTAGAAATTAATTCTAGCAAGTATCATCACCAATTCAGAGCATAGTATATTAATCATTTAACTTTATTTATGTTGAGACTAAAATCAGAACCAATCTTTAAGAAATTTCTGGTAATAAACTATGGCTCTAAAAATTTGAAATTTGGTATAGAGTCTTGTTAGAATGTTGACATACTAGGATAAAACTTTCAGAATTTAATTCTATCATTGGTCTCAATAAAGACTCTTTTAGTAACTGTAGGTCAAAGCTGTCTAAATTCTACATAAGTGCAGTGTTATGTGTTTTAGACTTAATTAACCATGTCCAAAAGCCATGAAATTTTGCAGATCATTAGTTTCATGTCTTAGATAAATGCCATAAAATTTTTTGATCAAATTGAGGTCTTTAGTTACCAAAACTGAATCAATTTCCTAAATTGCCTAGACTTGCTCTACATTGAACAAAGTATTGTTCTCATAATTATTTGACTGAGCAAACCAATTTTAATGAACTTGAAACTTTTCATTTTGAATAAGTAGGATGTTAAGATGAGCTCATAAAAAAGTTAAGAATTAAAGATATTATTTGGCCACCCAAACAGGTCCAAATACACAACCTGCCCAAGTTTGTCTCTACAGTGATTAAGGTTCAATTCTTGGGTTAGTTTACCAAGCTAGACTCTCCTAAAAATTAAAAACTTTCTAGATCAAATTAATAACATGTTAGGAGCTCTTCATAAAATTTTCATGATTTATGAACATCATTGACCACCTAAAATACAAAGAAACCAGAAGCATAACAAAACTGTCATGATTTTCCCATAATCTCACTTAGGATTTACTATGCACGAAAATTGAAGAAATTAGGGAATTTTGATGAAACTTACCTTAAATCAAGAGTTTTCCAGCATAGAAGAAGGTTGTTGGAGGGAGGAACCCATTGAAGATTTAATCAGAAGCAAGCTCTTGAAGAATTGAGGGGAAAGAGTTTGACTTAGAGAGAAAATGGAAGATGTATGTTTGGCTTGAGAGAGAGAGTTTGAGTATGCATGAGAGAAGAGAGTGCACCGGACGAAGGAAAGAAAGAAAAGAAAATGTAGTTGGTGTGAGTAAAGGAGAGTATGCCATGTGTCTCACTCATATTTGCACATATTTCACTCTCTCAGTTCACTCACAGAAAGGAAGAGAAGGAAGCCTTGTAGGAAGCAAAATGGAAAATTTGAGCCTTCTGTCACAGGGTTAGAGATTCGACACTAAGTTCAACCCGTGTGACACCCTCACCTTACTGCCACTCGGTAGGAGTTCAGCCGTATAGCCCATATAAATAGAGAGGTTCACTGGTTTCGTCCTGCCATGGACTCATCAGGGGAGTGGCTCCAACTCTCAACCAGTGAGGTGCCCAGGGGACAAACCCGCAAGGCACACACAACTATACATCCGTTGGAGTCACAACTAATAGATTACAGTTAAAAACCATGTGAACCTATACAATATCGTACATGTTGCGCAAACTCAATCTTCAAATATCTAGGCCGTGACATTCTCCCACCACAATTTCATGCACGTCCCCGTGCATGGTTGAATTCACACAACGCCACGCCCAATAACACCAAAGCTGCCCGCATACAACCATCTTGGCTTTCGTCAGTGGAAACAAGGGACACCCATTCCCTACCTACTCGTACCCGGCGTGCAGCGACCAAGCCATTCACCCCTAATCGGCTGGCCCATTACTCTCTCCGACGAACAAGCGCTTGGAGAATCTCTCCGGGCGAGATCACCACGATCATGTCACACCGCGTGACACCCTTAGGAGAACACAACTCCCACCACAAAGACACAGCCAATATTTTATCCTCGTGCGAACTACTTATGCGCAACCTTCCCATGGGCCGGAACCGCTCTGATACCACTTATCACGGGGTTAGAGATTCGACACTAAGTTCAACCCGTGCGGCACCCCCACCTTACTGCCACTCGGTAGGAGTTCAGCCGTATAGCCCATATAAATAGAGAGGTTCACTGGTTTCGTCCTGCCATGGACTCATCAAGGGAGTGGCTCCAACTCCCAACCAGTGAGGTGCCCAGGAGACAAACCCGCAAGGCACGCACAACTATACATCCGTTGGAGCCACAACTAATAGATTGCAGTTAAAAACCATGTGAACCTATACAATATTGTACATGTTGCGCAAACTCAATCTTCAAATATCCAGGCTGTGACATTACTTGTCACGGGGTTAGAGATTCAACACTAAGTTCAACCTGTGAGGCACCCCCACCTTACTGCCACTTGGTAGGAGTTCAGCCGTATAACCCATATAAATAGAGAGGTTCACTGGTTTCGTCCTGCCATGGACTCATAAGGGGAGTGGCTCCAACTCCCAACCAGTGAGGTGCCCAGGGGACAAACCCGCAAGGCACGCACAACTATACATCCGTTGGAGTCACAACTAATAGATTGCAGTTAAAAACCAAGTGAACCTATACAATATCGTACGTGTTGCGCAAACCCAATCTTCAAATATCCAGGCCGTGACATTCTCCCACCACAATTTCATGCACATCCCCGTGCATGGCTGAATTCACACAACACCACGCCCAATAACACCAAAGCAGCCCGCATACAACCATCTTGGCTTTCGTCAGTGAAAACAAGGGACGCCCATTCCCTGCCTACTCGTACCCGGCGTGCAGCGACCAAGCCATTCACCCTTAATCGGCTAGCCCATTACTCTCTCCGACGAACAAGCGCTTGGAGAATCTCTCCGAGCGAGATCACCACGATCATGTCACACTGCATGACACCCTTGGGAGAACACAACTCCCACCACAAAGACACAGCCAATATTTTATCCTCGTGCGGACTACTTATGCGCAACTTTCCCATGGGCAGGAACCGCTTTGATACCACTTGTCACGAGGTTAGAGATTCGACACTAAGTTCAACCCGTGCGGCACCCCCACCTTACTACCACTCGGTAGGAGTTCAGCCGTATAGCCCATATAAATAGAGAGGTTCACTGGTTTCGTCCTGCCATGGACTCATCAGGGGAGTGGCTCCAACTCCCAACTAGTGAGGTGCCCAGGGGACAAACCCGCAAGGCACGCAAAACTATACATCCGTTGGGGCCACAACTAATAGATTGCAGTTAAAAACCAAGTGAACCTATACAATATCGTATGTGTTGCGCAAACCCAATCTTCAAATATCTGGGCCGTGACACTTCTCTCTCTTTCGCCCACTGTATGCTGATACTAGTGTGTATTAGAAAAGTGGGAGTCCAATTATTGTGCTTTCCTTTCTTTTTCGATTCTCTCTCTCTCTCTTTCATTTTCTCCTTTTTTTTCTTTGTCTTTTCTTCCTTTTCTTTTGTTGGATTCACGAGATAAGAATGAGAAGTGAGTGGGATCCACCAAGGTTGGCTTTTAGGAAGTACATAAGAATGAGAAGTGAGTGGGATCCACCAAGGTTGGCTTTTTGCTAGAATAAGAGGAAGTACCTTTTATATTTCTTTTTCTTTCATCAAGGTCCATAAAACTTGGGTTAATTCTATTTTATGCCCCAAATAAAATTATATTTTCCTTATTTTTCCTAAAAAAAGTATATACATACAACTTAATTTAAATTATTTTTTTACAAGCTCCTAAATAGACTAAAAATATTAATATAAATTATTGGGGTATTACAATTAAGGCAGTAGCCTCTGGCGTAGTGGTGCCTTGGGCACCATATGAACATAGGCAATATGCCTCTCCAGAGCTTGGGGCGCCCTGGGCTAAATAGAAAAGGGAAAGTGGGGAACTGAATATGTTTCTAAAAGGAAATGTTGGGATGTTTTTAGGTGATTTTGGAGGTTCGGTTGGTTTTATTTCTTGGTCCTTTTTCCACGGTATATCCTAATCGGCATCGAGATGAATGAGTGACCTTGCTAATTAGTTTTTTTTTTCAAATTTAAGTATAATATAAATCCACTCACACCATAATTGGAATTAAATTGGTAAAATTTCCTAGTTGATAGTATTAACTAGATATCAGAATTCACTTGTGGAATCAGAAATCTCGTGTAGAGGAATGTGTTTGGAATCTATGGATCATTGATTTGTGTGTTGTGTGGTGCTTGTGTGTGAATTGCATGCAGAAAAGGAAAGTATGTGGGAACATAGACCCACAGGCAAACCAGTAAGTACATTATCGGATGGCAAAATTCTTACAGACGAACTTCGAGAAACTTAAGATTAAGGGAATGTAGACACTTGAAACTTTTCCATTAGGTTGCGACTCAATGTGATATTTGTGTGAGAATGTAGACTCATGGGGAATGAGCACATTATCATTGTATGGTACACTGGCGTGTGTATCTCGTTATGCTTGTGTGCTGGTTATATTGTTCTAATCCTGGTTATAATTATTGTATTTGTACTTGTGCTATATATATTGATTTCTTGCATAGTCATTTTGCTCACTGAGTTTCGATGAATTCACACCCTCTGTGGTTGTCTTTTCAGATATGGTGGTTGAGGAGGAGGAGTATCCGCTGGGAGATTAGCAGCTCGTTGGAGAAATACTCCACTTTTGACTAGTGGGTTTATGAAACCAAATTTTGTATAAGATAGGAAATGCTCTGTAGTTTTATAGACTATTTAGGTTCGGATGTATCTTATGATATTGTCATAATCTCGGCTGTAATTTACCGTTGTACTTTTTGGTAATGTTTTCGTTGTGCTGGGATATGGGGTAAGGACATGTGAATATCATGTATATTAATGTGTGTGTTTATGTAAATCTACTTTTTTGGTAATTTATGATTTGCATAGTCGTGTATAGTAGGACTGTTTAGGAATTTTTTGGGCTACCACAAAGGTACATCCAGGTTGTTATGCGAAACTCATGTGCCCGATTTCCAAGTCGTGATAAGTTTCTTGGAATCAACTAATTAACTCAAAGGATAATGAAAAAAACATACAAGACATTTAGGTATACTAGAGCACTTACCTGCTTCTCAATATCATCATCATGCTCGTGGGAGTCGTCCTCTTAGGTAAACATTGACAAATGATAACAAAATAGACAACATAGATTATTGCGACAACTACTGAAAACATGCGAGCCCATTTGAGCTCCAGCATTTTCATGATTGAAATAGACACGGACTTTTTTGTCGCTGGAAGAAGACATGATGAAGTGGCTACACTGGGAAGACTAAAGACAGAAGACGTGGAAGATTGAAGACAGATAAGCACACGAGTGGAAGAGTGATGGGAAGACTGAAGACAGAAGATGTGGAAGAGTGAAGACAAAACGAGTGGAGCTACCTTGTTATATAAGCACATGAGCGGAAGAGTGAAGGCGAAAGACTAAAGAGAGAATGAATTACCCCTGCTATCACCATCATTACTACCTTAAAACTGGACACACATCATCCTTTGCAATCACATTCATATTGAATGGCAATGCTGCATTGCCAATTTAAAAAGTTGTTCGTATTTTTTAATTTTATAATCATTAAAGTCAGTTGTTTATATACTAATTTTAAATAAAAGTTTTGAATGGGGATGTAGGTCAAATGGTAGAGCGCTTGCTTCGCTTGTAAGAGCTTCATGATTTAGGGTTTAACGGGTATTTACTACCTTTTTACTTTTGAGGCATCCCTTTGTTGTTTCTGGCAGCTCCAACAGCTTCTGAATGCACCCGACATAAATCTCAACCGCCCTCAAATTAATTTCATTGTTGAATAAATGGTGTGTGTGTGTTTTATTGAAGAAAGAAGTGAGCCGGGGGGTGTTTGTGTATGAAAATGTGAGCAGGTGCTTCTTGAATTCATTCGTTGAAAAGCATACTTTTTTGGTTGCTTTACAGGTCTGTACAGCCTAGAATTACACTTGCAGTATACACCCGTTTTTGCCTCACAATCCCCTTTTGCTCTGTAGAAGCAAATCAAAGATTTAGCCTTCCAGCTGTCCTTAGTCTTTGTGCCTCGTGTGTTAGCATCAATGTTCACTCGTAAGTCTAAGCCCACAATTTATACCTTTATGAAGATTCCTTGAATCTTCTTCCTTTTCAACCAGAATAGAAGTTTCAGCTTTTAGCTGTCTATGGAAGAAGATGATCTTGCTATTTAGCATTTACGTTAAACACAACTCAAGAACATGTGACGAACCCTTAGTTATTGCATACGCAGTGCGTCGAAGCCATAATAACCACATTTAATATATCGATGTTGCTATGCTGCTCAAAATCGTACGAGTGGCATAATGGAATTTACGTCTTGTTTTCCTATCTTCCAATCATATACCCTACATACACTCTTCCTTTAACTTCCTCCTCTCTTCATTTTCAACTACCTTCAAGATAGATTCAGCAGCGGAGTGAGCGTAAAATTAAATTTAACTCACTTGCTTTTTTAAAAATAAAAACGTAATACTGTTAGAAGGATAATCTCTTGCGTAAAAATAATAAATAGTTACATTGTATTTGACAAGGGGAAATTAATGACGCACTTAAATATTTATCATTTTCTTTGAGGAAAAAAAGAAGGGTGTACCGGTGTAGTATATATGTATGTGCCATTCTGACGTGCGTTTGAGTGTTTGACGTTTATTTGAGTTGGGAGATGCGCATAGGGTACTCGTATCCGTCTTCAATGGGATTGACGTGAGTGAGTGCTGTCCCTCTCCGCTCTCCGCTCTTCCCTGCTCTGTGAATCTATATACCTAACCATCTAAGGAAACCCCTATTCTGTTCTTCTTTCATGAATCACAACCATATATGTCCAATCTCACTCGCACTCCGCAAAATAGGTGAACCAAGGGATCAAACATTGAAGATTTCAAATTCAATTAAACACGCAAACTTATACGTCTAACGGGTCTGGAGCTAGTCCGGGCCCCACCAACAGCTTGGATTGTAGGGTTCTCTCTTTGTGATCAATTTGATTTTCAGTGTTATTGAGATCTGTGCAGCAGAATCTGAGGTGTTTGGGGATGGGCTCCAAGCCGTGGCTGTACCCAGCTCCGACCTATCGAACTCTAGAGACCTACTGGGATACCGATGAAGACGCCCCTGGCCCACGAACGGCCCACACACTTACCACCGTTGCCGCCACCGAGTCACACGGTCCCCGCCTTATCCTATTCGGGGGCGCCACCGCTATTGAAGGAGGCTCTTCCTCTGCTCCTGGCATTCGTAATCTTGCAATCCTTTCTCTCTCTCTCTCTCTCTCTCTCTCTCTCTCTGCCCTTCTGTTCCTCTGTGTCACTTTATACCTGAAATCTGCTTCCTTTTGTTTTTGCTGTGTTCTGTAGGATTAGCGGGAGTCACGAATTCAGTTCATTCCTACGACGTTCATACAAGAAAATGGACCAGGTGATTCCCATTTTCAATTCTTAAATCTTTGAATTTCGCTTCATTTCTGTTTCTTTTAATGATTGAATTGTTACTCAAGTGATGATCTCTGCTGCTTTGTGTGTGCAGACTAAGACCTGCCGGGGAGCCGCCCTCCCCTCGGGCAGCGCACGCTGCCGCTGCTGTTGGAACTATGGTTGTTTTCCAGGTAATGGAGAAATATATTTTATTTTATTTTTGATTTTTTTTTTTGGCCGGGGGGGGGGTGGAGTTGCTGGGATTCCTTGCTTGGGAGTTTGATGATGCTGGGTTTTGGACAATAAAATGATCTAATTAATTGATGCTGTATTGCTAGGGTGGGATTGGACCCGCTGGGCATTCAACGGATGATCTCTATGTGCTTGACATGACCAATGATAAATTCAAGTGGCATAGGTGAGCTAATGAGCTTAATTAACCAAGTTTTTTTCTTCCTAATGTTTTCTGAGTTTCATCAGATTATAGTTTTAGTTAACGTTAATGTAGAGTCGTTGTGCAAGGACAAGGACCTGGGCCTCGCTATGGCCATGTGATGGACTTGGTTGCTCAGAGATACCTAGTCACTGTCAGTGGGAATGACGGTGAGCACAAATCTGTATTTGACTTACCTTTTAGATTTTCTTATTAAACATAAGCTGAAAATTGTATACTGCTGTAAAAGCAACATATGCGATGTGAATCTTTCTCGAGTAACCCATTGAATAGGCAAAATGTTCAACCTAAATATGAATGATAAACATTACTGCATATGAAAGATGAACATGAAAGTTGCTTGTGGACCAGGGTTTTGTAAGTTTGAAAAATAAAGAGTTGTGATAACAGAAATCTATGTCTAGTTTGGTCTTTCAAAGTTTGAATAATTTTATCTAGTTATCATTACACAATACTGACTTCTCATTAAAAAAATAAAACAGAAACTACTTATTTGGTACTGGAGATTTTTATCTCCTCCTACGTAGGAGGTCCATGAGGAATGAGGAGTGGGGAAAGTGGAAAGGATAAAGATCGAACCCAATCACATACATCTCTCCTCAGCCTGTAAAGGTTGAAATTGGTGCTATGTGAGCTATTAGCTCAGTGGTGGTACTGGAGTTTTCTAAAAGTTGTTATCCTTCTATGTTCCTATGCTACATATATTTATCTGGCTCTTTCACACATAGTTCGCGATTGTGTGTAGATACTTTATGTTGTCACTCATGAGCATGACTCGTGGTATATAACAATAATTTTAATATATTTTAATATTTTAGGGAAAAGAGTTGTTTCTGATGCTTGGGCTTTGGATACTGCTCAAAAACCTTACATGTGGCAAAGGTTAAACCCTGAAGGTGATAGACCTTCTGCTAGAATGTAAGTCTGTTCGGTCTCTTGACAAATGAAGGTCTATGGTTGTCTGTATTGTTCAACATAACATATTGACAATTTTTAATTATACTGTCTCAATTTACAGGTATGCTACAGCTAGTGCCCGGTCAGATGGCATGTTTTTGCTGTGTGGTGGAAGAGACTCTTCTGGAGCAGTATGATCTACCATACTTTTTTCATTAGATAATTACAATTGTTACTTTTAGAAATTTTAGAGAGTGACATTTAATATTCATGCTTGGATTTTTGACCTTACATTTTGTGTATTGCAAGGTTATGGTCTGATGAATAGTGAAAATTATTGTTGATGCAATCATTCTAGTAAAATTCATATTCAAAAGCATCTTGCTTGAGATGCATTTAGTGAAAATAGCTATTACATTAACTGTTTGTATCCTTGCCAGCCGCTAGGAGATGCCTATGGACTGCTCATGCATAGGAATGGTCAATGGGAATGGACCCTTGCCCCTGGAGTTTCCCCTTCACCAAGGTATCAACATGCCGCGGTAAGTTGGAGATACCTACAAGAAATTTGGGAATATGGTACTTGGATTCTATTCTTAATGTGGTGCTGCATTCTCAGGTTTTTGTAGGTGCAAGATTGCATGTTACAGGAGGTGTTCTCAGGGGAGGACGTTCAGTAGAAGGTGAAGCATCCATTGCAGGTAACTTAGGTTTTCTATTTTTACTATATTCCAACACTGCATGTGTTGCTTTCAATGTTGTATTCATTTCCTATATTAACCTGTTTTTTTTTTTTTTTTTTAACTCTGTTGACAGTATTGGACACTGCTGCTGGGGTTTGGTTGGACAGAAATGGCCTTGTGACCTCCTCACGCACAAGTAAAGGTCATGATTATGACCCTTCTTTGGAACTTATGCGTCGTTGTCGCCATGCAGCAGCTGCTGTTGGTGCTTGCATATATATTTATGGTGGTCTCAGGGGAGGTAAAGACCCAAAAGACACAATTGAGGGATGTTATAGTCATAGATTGAGAGCTTATTTTGATACTGACAGCCAAATATGGCAGATTCAATTGTTAGTTATTAATTGGTCTGACTAAGCATATGGATATTAGTAATTAGATATTGCAAAATGTGTTTTCTTTTTCTACCATGGTTAATATAACCAATCATGTTATCTATTGCAGATACGCTACTAGATGATTTCCTAGTGGCTGAAAATGCCCCTCATCAGTCTGAAATTGACTCTCCCGTTTTAACGGCTGAGAGAGCTTTACCTATTGCAAGCCCCAAAAGGAATCAATCTAACTTAAATTATAATATTTCAGAGGGTGGACCAGACATTCTCTCATCTGCTGGCACAGGGTATTTTATTCATTGCTTTTTCTTTCTATAAAACTCGGTGCTTCTACCTTACTGTCCCAGTGCTTGGGTGGTTTCAAATTTATGACAACTTGAAATATTTCTCTTTAGCACCATGGACAAAAACTCCATGGAGAAACTGCGGGAAGCATCTGCTGCTGAGGCTGAGGCAGCCAGTGCTGTCTGGCATGCTGTGCAGGCTGTACCGAGCAGTCAAGCTGAAGAAACATCTGTATCAGATAACAACTCACAGGCTGCAGAAACAGCTTCAGATGGTAGTGACATTGAGGGAGATGTTCGCCTTCACCCCAGAGCTGTATGAGCTTGAAATCCTTATTCATAATTATAACAGATAATTATCCTCTAATGGCAGCAAAATAATATGAATCCTATTGCAGGTTGTAGTTGCTAAAGAGACTGTAGGTAATCTGGGTGGAATGGTGAGACAGTTATCACTGGATCAATTTGAAAATGAGAGCAGGCGGATGGTTCCCATAAATAATGATTCGTCATATCCTACAAAAAGGTTCAACAGACAGAAATCCCCTCAGGGTTTACATAAAAGGGCAAGCATTTTTTGCTGGCTTTGACATGTCATTCTCAACTATTTTATTTATCATATTACGACAATATCACTTATTTTCGTCACTATTTTGCCAGATAATTTCGACTTTGCTCAGGCCTCGCAACTGGAAAGCTCCTGCAAACAGGCGGTTCTTCTTGGATTCTTATGAAGTGGGCGAGTTGTGTTATGCTGCTGAACAAATATTTATGCATGAACCAACTGTTCTACAGCTGAAAGCACCTGTCAAAGTCTTTGGTGATCTTCATGGCCAGTTTGGTGATTTGATGCGGCTATTTGATGAATATGGATTTCCTTCTACTGCTGGAGACATAACGTAAGATTGGCATCTTATTAGTAGATTAACAATTGCTTGTGTCAAAATAGCTGATGAAGGGATTCAATAACGCTTAGTTCTCTCTTCCTTTGGTATTGTGAATCTGATGGAAAACCATTGAAGACCTATTCTAGGCGAAATAAAATTTATAGGAGCTAGTATTTTAGGAAAATAGATACTTTAAAATTATGTTGCATTTATTTTCCTTGATGCTAGCTTGTCTAGGATTAGGTCATGCATTAAATCCTCATGCAACTACTTCATGCATTAAAGACTCTTGTAACTAGACTCCCTTTATAAAGGGGTCTCTCTTATTTTGTAGTCAGATTTGAATGAATTGAATCTTAAAGATCTCTATCTCCTCCTTTTTTTGTTGTATCTTCTCCCTTCTTTCGTCTCTATTTCTCCCTCCTTGCTTTCTGTTTCTCCCTCGACCTCATTGTTCTAGATCAATTTGGTATCAGAACAAGGCCTTTTCGTTCCAACCACATTCCATGCTACCTAACCGACTGACTGAAACATTCAAGACTCACTAGAAAACCCCCCACCAAACCCTATGTTCGTCACTGTTTGAGCTTGTTTGCCCACTTCCAGTCACCAAACCAAGAAACAACCCGACCATCACCTCCAAAAGCCTCTGACCGGCCCGTCCCCAAAGTTCGATTGTCAGAGATGGCTGCACGCGCCAACAGACTCCTCTGCGTGTGAGCCTCTCACGCTTGCATGCGCCAGATTGGAAAAGTGCCATTTTCAAGCTAGATTTTGCCTCTTCTCAACTTTGACTGCACCCATAGCCATAAAGGAATAATTGGGGTAATATTTATACTTATTTTGGCTTATAGCTGTTGTGGTAAGGTATTTAAAACTCTCTTTGAAAACCTGTTGCTAACTAAACTATATTAGTGGTAATTTTGCAAGCGTACTGAACCCTCACCTCTCTTCCTTCTTCCCTTATTTCCCCATTACACAGTATTGTCTTCCATCCTTGTTAATCATCTTCATAGTATTGCATTATCTAAAAGAAAAAAATGATTACTATGATCAAGAGCAGACATTTATCTTGTTGATTATGATTATATCTAATCTCAATAGTGTGACTGCCTTCATTTGCATGACCGTTAGTGACTTATACAACAACCAAAACCTTTTTGCTGAACAACTTGAAATAAAATTAACAATGGAACAAAACCTTCAACATTCACAAGATAGACTGGACAAACTCGAAGAGAAAATTATGGCTCGTGATGAGTTTGTGGACCAACGTCTTGAAGAAACTATGAGTGCCATTAAATTATTAGGGAGACAAATTAAAGGGAAGAGTGCTGAAGACTTAGCAGGGATAGTAAGGGATCAATTTTCGGAAAGGATGGGTGAAACTATTAGGGAAGAGAATTTGTTGATCCATAACCTTCCTAGGACTTTACCAGTAGGTTCTAATAGAATCCATCGCTCTTCCATTAGTCCTGACGACGAGAATGCTAGAAGAGCCTCTTGTGGGTCTCTACCTCGACAACCTCAGTATAGGGAAACTCAAAGGGATGAGAGGGAATTTGAGCGTCACCTTGCTAGACGTCATGAATTAACTTTTGATGATAGGCAAATCCACAATGAATTAGGTGAAATCATGAGAAAGGTTAAGGTGGAGGCTCCTGAATTTGATGGGAAGTTAGATAGAAGATTACTTTGATTGGTACGACATGAATGATGTTCAGAGAGTCAGATTTGCTAAAATGAAACTTGTAGGATTTGCCAAAAGATATTGGCAAACTGTACAAAGGAACCTAGAGTACCAAGGACAACCTCAAATAGAGGTTTAGGTCGAGATGAAGATGAAATTAAAAGAAAAATATTTGCCCACATATGATAAGAGCTTTGATGAATCAATTTCTCAACCTTAGGCAAACCTCTAGTGTTTCTGATTATATGACTTGTTTTGATGAACTTGTTCTTAGGTGTGATTTACAAGAAAAGCAATGGGTGACGGTCACTAGATTTATTAATGGACTCCGGTCAGACATTCAAAGGGAACTTAAAATCAATTTCCCTGAGTCTCTTGAAGAAGCATTCCATAAAGCCCTTGCAATAGAATCTTTGTTTAGAGATCCATCTTTGGGTGCTTTACTTCACAAGTAACAGATTCAAGACAAACATGCAACCCCACTTCCATTGATCGCTCAATTGGAGCATCACCATCTAGAGCCCCCCAATCTATTTACCTTCCAATCAAGTTTCTGGTCCTAGAAACGCTAAAAGAAATGAATATATTGGCTCTAGTTCACGCCCTAATGGGCCTATCATTGAATGTTTTCATTGCCATTCTAAGGGACACATTGCGTCGAGATGTCCACATCGCACCTTGACCATTGAACACCAGTTCAAAATTCTAAAAATAAAGTAGCAGATGTAATAGTAGACCCCTTTGACTGCCCTTTTGATATTGAGGAAGATACTATAATAAATAATTCGAATCAAACTTCTGAGCATCTTAGTGTTATGAGGATTTTTGTAAAGTGTGGGGACAAAGTGTGTAAACTAGTTATCGATGGGAGCAGCACAAGAAATGTGGTTTCTTACTTGGGGTATCTATACTTGGGCTTCAACTAGAACATCATCCAGAGCCTTTTCGAGTAGCTTGGGTAGATTAAACATCTTTGCCTGTTACCCAACAATGTCGTGTTCCCCTTTGGATGAGGGAATACCAAGGGGAAATTATCTGTAATGTGGACCCCATGGGTGTTGCCCACATCTTACTTGGTAGACCATGGCTTTATGACCATGATGTCATTAACTATGGTAAAGAGAACACTTATGTGTTCAAACATGAGAGAAGGAACATTTGTTTGTGGCTTGCCAAATCCGACAGTGAAACTAAAGCAACATCCAAACCAAAGAAAAAAAAGGAATCTAAAATTCACAACATTCTCTTTTTAAGTCACAAATAGTTTGAAAAAGTGGGTAAAGAAGTTGATGTCATGCTTGTCTTAGTTCCTAAAGCATCACTTGGTGTCACTATTGCAAACACTTGTCAGGTGTCTGATGAAATCTCTAAACTCTTACAAGAATTTCATGACATTGCTCCAAATGAGCTTCCTACAGAGTTGCCACCCATGAGGGATATCCAACATGCCATTGATTTGATCCCTGGTTCATAGCTCCCCAATCTTCCCCACTATAGGTTGAACCCTGAAGATAGGGAAGAATTGAATAGGCAAGTGAAAGAATTACTAGAAAAGGGCTATATTCAACATAGTCTTAGGCTTTGTTTAGGTAAACAGCTTATTTAAGCGCTTATATATAAGCTATTTCTATAATTAAAGAGTTTATGAGGATAAACTTCATATAAACTGTTTTCAGCTTATTTTCATAAGTTATCCTAGAAAGCTTATAAAAAAAACTTATGAAAATAAGTTGAAAACAATTTATAGGCATATGCCATAAGTTATTTATATAAGCTCTTTCACGCATGTGCATAAGCACTTATGCCAAAAAATAAGCTAGACAGACTTAAAATAAACTCTTCTAAACGCATTCTTAGCCCTTGTGCTGTATCTGCCCCGCTTAACTCCCAAAAAAAGATGAAACTTGGAGAATGTGTGTGGATAGTCGAGTAATTAACAAAATCACTATCAAGTATAAGTTCCCAATTCCTAGGCTAGGACATGCTTGATTTAGTGGTTGGTTCAAGTTAGTTTTCAAATATTGACCTTTGTAGTGGTTATCACCAAATTAAAATTAGACCAGAGGATTAGTGGAAGACTGCTTTTAAGACCCAAGACGGGTTATATGAATGGTTAGTAATGCCCATTGGTCTAAGGCTCCTAGCACCTTCATGAGAGTCATGACTCACATTTTTAGATCCTATCTAGGAAAATTCTTGGTAGTTTACTTTGATGATATCTTGATCTGTGGCAAGTCTAGGGAGGAGCATTTAAATCATCTTCATTTAGTCTTTCTCACTGTTCGCCGGGAGAAGTTCTATATTAACTTCCCAAAGTGTTCTTTCTTACAAACTCAAGTTGTTTTCCTAGGATTCATAGTTTTTAAGCAAAGTCTAGCTGTTGATCCTGAAAAGGTCAAGGCTATTAAACAATGGTTTGAACCTACATCAATCTCTAAAGTCCCGTAGTTTTCATGGTCTAGCCTCATTCTATAGGCGTTTCATTAGGGAGTTTAGTATCATCATGACTCCTATTACAAATTTCCTCAAAAGAGATAAATTTCACTGGCCTCCTGCAGCTACTCAAGCATTTGTAACTATTAAACAACAACTTTTTGAAGCTCCTGTTTTACCTTTACCAGATTTTAGGAAACCTTTTGAAATTGCCTGTGATGCATCTAGATAGGAATTGGGGGAGTTCTTAGTCAAGAAGGGCATCCTGTGGCCTTCTTCAATGAAAAACTCAATGAGGCCAAGCAAAAATACTCCACATATGACAGAGAATTCTATGCTATTGTTAAAATTCTTAAACATTAGCAATTTTACCTTCTTCCCCAAGAATTTAACTTATACTCTGATCTCCAAGCTCTTAAGTTTATTCACCACAAAAGAATATGAATTCAAGGCATGCAGAATGGGTTGAATTTCTTCAGAAATTCACTTGTGGTCAAACAACCATCTGGAGTTGAAAATAAGGTAGCCGACGCATTAAGCCGAATGTTCACTATCTTATATTCCATGAGTGCCAGCGCTATAGGGTTTGATAGGTTGAAGGATGTTCACTATCTTCAGAAATTCACTTGTGGTCAAACACCAATCTGGACTAGGCTGTGCATCCCTCGTACATCTTTAAGGGATTTTCTTGTTTGGGAGTTAACATGCTAGAGGGTTAGCTGGCCACTTTGATAAGGATAAGACTATAGCTTTAGTAGAGGATAGGTTTTACTGGCCCTCCTTGAAATGTGATGTTGCTCGAATTCTATCTCGATGCAGAACATGCCTAACCTCCAAGGCAAAAGAAACAAAACACTGGCCTCTATACTCCCCTGCCTAGACCTCATGAACCTTGGAAGATCTCAATATAGACTTTGTTTTAGGATTCTTGATGACATGATTCTATCTTTGTTGTTGTTTATAGATTTTCTAAGATGGCTCATTTCATCCTTTGTAGCAAAACCACATATGCTTCTCACTTGGCCAATTTATTCTTCTATGAGGTAGTACATTTGCATAGCCTACCCTCTACCATTGTGTCTGATAGGATGTTAAGTTTGTTATCTATTTTTGGAAAACCATTTGGAAGCTCTTCGGCGTCCATTTGAAATTTTCCTCGACATTCCATCCTCAAATAGATGGGTAAACTGAGGTTACAGATTGTAGCCTTGGCGATTTGCTTAGAAGTTTAGTGGGAGACAAACCAGGAAATTGGGATTTGATTCTGCCAATAGTTGAGTTTGCCTATAATAATTCGGTAAACCAGTCCACAAGCAAGAGCCCTTTTGAGATTGTCCAAGGTTATACCCCTCGCCAACCCATTGACCTTTTGCCCATTCCTCTCACTACCTGTATCTTTGATTCAGCAGAATCCATTGCCCAACATATTCGTGACTTGCACGCTGAGATTAGACGCAAACTCACATTAAGTAATGAACAATATAAGTTGTTTGTTAATGTTCATTATCGATCTCAGAATTTTAATGAAGGTGATTATGTCATGGGCCGTATTTGACCGAACGTTATCTTAAACATTCCTTCAAAAAGCTATATGCTCGTGCTTTCAGGCCTTTTCGCATAACTAAGATATTTGGACCTAATGCATACTTGCTTGAATTACCACCTCATATAGCCATTAGCCCTGTTTTCAATGTGGAGGATTTGTTTCCTTCTAAGACACCTGTAAGCCTCCCCTTTTCTTTTCTGATGGTATTGCAGGTACTCAATCTCCTTATAGTCCAGTGCCCATCTTACCTTCCGTGCCTCCATACACTGAAGCCATTGATGCAATTCTGGATGACCAAATTATTCTCTCCCCACACGATCTCCTTCACCGCTACCTTGTACAATGGAAAGGTCGTTTTGATTTGGATGCTACTTGGATCACTGAGAACGAGTTTCTAGGTTTAGATCTTGATTTGTTGGAATATTACCATAATTCTCACTCTCTTGAGGAGAGTTCTCCCCACTCTGGGGGAAATAATGGAAAACTATTAAAGACCTATTCTAGGCGAAATAAAATTTATAGGAACTAGTATTTTAATAAAATAGATACTTTAAAATTATGTTGCATTTATTTTACTTGAAGCTAGCTTATATCTAGGCTTAGCTCATGCATTAAATCCTCTTGCAACTACTCATGCATTAAATCCTCTTGCAGTTACTTCATGCATTAAAGACTCTTGTAACTGGTCTCCCTATATAAAGAAGTCTCTTATATTGTAGACAGACTTGGATGAATTGAATCTTAAAGATCTCTATCTCCTTCCTTTCTCTGTTGTCTCTTCTCCCTCCTTCCTTCTTTATTTCTCCCTCTTTTCTTTCTGTTTCTCCCTCGACTCCTCTGTTCTACGTCAGAATCTTTCTTTCTTCTTTCCAGTAGGTAACTGAATATAAAATACCTGCCATTTATATTCAAGAAACATCAATTGTATTTTAGCCAACTAGTTTATATTGATAATTAAAGCTATTGGAGGTATATGGTATTTGTCTTCATATAATGTGGTTTTGGTTTATCTGGATTACTTAAACAACCATTAATAACTAGGTATAAAGGTTGCCTAGTAATAATTTTTTCAGATTTCACTGAATTTAGTAGGTTTCTTTGAATATCTTAATCACTCAATCAAGAGTGAAGTGACAGATAATGAGTTGATATGAAAATGATTGAATGCTTGAAAACTTCTGTTGATCATATGACTTGACTTCAGTTCTTTAAATTGCATTCAATAAATACTTATCTCAAGGATCGGAGATTGAAACTTTTATTTTGTGCAAAAATGAAAGCTTTCTGTTTTGATTATGATAAGATTCTTCAAATATTTAAAAACTGGATTTCTGCAAGTATTTGTAATAAATGGAGAAAAAAAATTAACAGTTAATACATAAAGAGGTTTTAAGGCTGACATCCTTGAGGGAAATTGTCATGTACTTCCAGACTGATGAACTTGTTGAATTATCTACTCTAGCTTAACTGAAGGCTAAGATTAATATACAGCATAGTTTAATTAGCCACTTGGCCTGCTTCATTTTGTTCTAGCTAATGGTTAATTGAAAATTTGTTGAAGCCATTTGGTCTCTTGCTCTGCTCCTTCATATGTACAATGCATGAAAAGCTGCTTGGGATTATTAACGATGAGCCACTCATTTAATATTACAGGTATATTGACTACCTGTTTTTGGGAGATTATGTTGATCGAGGACAGCACAGCTTGGAAACCATTACACTGCTTCTTGCTCTTAAGGCAGGCTACTGTTTATTATATTGTTTTTCACTTTTTATATATACTGTTTACTGTTGCTTTATAATTGACTAAGTACTTCCTTCTTTTGATTATGCAGATTGAGTATCCTGAGAATGTTCACTTGATACGTGGAAACCATGAAGCGGCAGACATAAATGCACTATTTGGTTTTCGCATTGAGTGCATTGAGAGAATGGTAGGGATGAATGTGCTTGTGTTGTGTTGCTTCAGTTTTTTCGGTTGAAGTCTGCAACTAACTATGTGTTTGTAGGGAGAAAATGACGGAATATGGGCATGGACCCGGTTCAATCAACTTTTTAACTATCTTCCACTTGCTGCTCTTATTGAAAAGAAAATTATCTGTATGCATGGTGGCATAGGGAGGTCTATCCATTCAGTCGAACAGATAGAGAAGCTTGAAAGGCCAATAACAATGGATGCAGGATCTATTATTTTAATGGACCTTTTATGGTTTGATCTCTTTTCTTTTTTGAAAGTCATATTACCTGTTGTTTTTGCTTTGCTTTTGGCTTATATATTTTAACTCCTATACTTGTAGGTCTGATCCCACGGAGAATGATAGTGTAGAGGGTTTGAGACCAAATGCTAGAGGACCGGGACTCGTCACATTTGGGGTATGCATGCTATCATTCATTGCAAACATGGTTTTGTTCTGTGGAATTCATTCTTCCAACCTCACCACATATATGTGTGAAGATGTAATTTCATGCTTACGGCTTAAAGTAAAATCATCTTTCATTAGATGTTGTCAATATTCGGTGGTTGAGCTTGAAAATACCTTCTCTCAAGTTTAGAACTTAGTGGAGGTGAAAAATCTTCCTAGTGATACTTTGAATGGCTAATCCTATGCTGTGGACTTTGTGATTTGTTGAATTATTTTTTGTTAATGATATTTTTAGATGACAATGGAACATTCAATAGACATTTTTTGGCGGTCTGTGCAAGACCAAACGGATTGACAGTTACAGTTGTAAAGATGCCATTTAATATGCCAAAATGTTATAAAGTTAATTTTTCTATTTACAATTTAAATACATTGTTGTTCAGAATTTCTTTTTCTTTTTTTAACACCATTATGAATGGTAATGCGGTAGCCACACATTTTAGGATTAAAAATTCTTTTGGTTGGACTACTCAGTTAACCCTTTTGTTTTATTCGTATAACTTGCAGCCCGATCGTGTGACAGAATTCTGTAAGAAAAATAAATTACAGCTCATTGTAAGGGCCCATGAGTGTGTCATGGATGGTTTTGAGCGATTTGCCCAGGGACAATTAATTACTCTCTTTTCCGCAACTAACTACTGTGGTAAGCACAATCTCTTGCCACTGTTCTGTTTTGCATGTGATATAATTTCAGTCTCACTTCGGATAAATGCATATGTAGGGACGGCAAACAATGCTGGAGCCATACTGGTAGTTGGAAGGGGTTTGGTTGTGGTTCCAAAATTAATTCATCCCTTACCACCTCCCATTCAGTCTCCAGAGACATCTCCTGAGCGTGTCATGGATGAGACATGGATGCAGGTGATGCTCTAACCCCTGTTGGATTTCAAAATCACCAAGGAAGTAAATATGTTAAATGGCTATTTTTTTATTATTCCTTTTATATATATTATTTTAGGAGCTCAATATTCAGAGGCCCCCAACTCCTACTCGGGGTCGACCGCAGCCAGACCTTGATCGCAGCTCACTAGCATACATATGAGTGACATAATTCATGGCTTGGATTTGCAGCAACCTGGTCAGGCTTGATCCTGTTCTGCTTCTATATATGCCACTGGTGAAAGTACGCATGATTTTGTATTGTATTATTTGTCTTCTTTTGATTTTTTAGTAGCGGAAAATCTATCCCCATTTTGTGTACAAATAGTTGAGAGTGCATTAGCAAATTAAAGTATGGGTGATTGTCTTATTTAGATTTAGTGTCACGTGGGGCATGCAAAGGTGGAAGAGATGTGAAGTATCTTCTACTGCTTAGCTAGCCTAGCCTTGATTAAATAGGGAGGGAATACGGTTGACTAGTTTGTATATTGTAACATAAATTATTATATGCAATTTGTCCTTCACATGGTGTTTAAAACATTTTGATCTAACTGTCTCTCAAGTTCGATTGGGTTGATTCATGCTCTGCTCCATTGAGGAGAATGAGAGTTGGCAATTATCAGGTAATATCTAGCATCGCTGTTTATAAAACTCGTGAATTTGCTTAGACCATAAATGGGGCTGAAGAATGCTTCAACAACCGACCTTTCGTGAACCTCTCTGGGTGACTTGTTACTGCTGGAGGTATCCTCCAAACATCATTAAATTTCTTGTGATGTCAACATGTTGCAGTTTCCCTAGTCATGTAATGAGAGAGGATTTATAGGAAAGGATCTTCTGAAAGAAAGAAGGCAAATATTTATAACCAAAATTAATGGACTTTGAGAGCAGAATAGTACCACGGTTTGAAGTTTATTACAGTTTACAGTTTAGTTTTGATGGTTGTTTAAACTTTCAAGAATAGTAATGATTCGATTTTTGAAGAAGTCAATTTGAAAACAATTCTTTTGTGTGTTTAACGAAATTAAAAGGAATTAGTGTTCACGTAAAGTGATACTTATAGAATGAATCATGCCTATTTTGGAGAATAAGATAATTGAGAGGCAAGTATTGAAGCCTTCATACTAGAGATATTTCGGGGGGCGGAAAGGGGAGTGACCATTTTTCTCATAATATCAATATACGAGGTGGTTTTCGTTTATTTATTCTCTATTTCTTGGCAAGCGAGCAGGAACGTCCAATTTGTTGCTAGTGCTAAGAGAAAAGAAACTACATTATTATTTAGGTTAAAATGCATTTTATTCCCTTAAACTTTATTGTATGTGCAAAAAATTCTCCATAAACTTTTAAACTAAATAAAAAATTCCCTCAACTTTCATTTTGTGTCAAAAATCTTATACAGTTAGTTGACCGTCAGTTAACCGTTAGCTAAATGCCATGTTATCAGTATACTAGACAACTCAAATGTCACGTCAGATATTTTTTTACAGTTCACTTGCCATGTCAGCATTGCCAAATCGTCACTATCAGTATTTGAGGTGTAAAAAATGTTTGACGTGTCATTTGAGGTGTCTAATATACTGACAACGTGGCATTAGTTAACGATCAATTGACGGTCAACTAACTGTAGGGGGTTTTTGGCACAAAATGAAAGTTGAGGGGAGTTTTTTGTTGAGTTTGAAAGCTTATGGTAGTTTTTTGCACATAGAGTAAAGTTTAGGGAGGTAAAGTGCATTTTAGCCTATTATTTAGAATAATGTGACATAGAAGTGTTAGAATTGGGATTGGGTTTTTAATATTATTCAGAAATAGATTTCCATTTATTTACCAATAAATCAATCACAACATCATCTTCCGTAAAACATAACCTTTATTTAAGAATGAAGCAGATAACTTGTAGAGAACAATAAACAAAGAAGAAAAGGAACAGAAAAAAACAAGAACACACAGCACAAATGTTTGATTAAGAGTTAACAACCCCACAGAGCTTCCTAACTTCTTCAGCCTTGTCTCTGAGCACCTCAATGGCTCCCATTCTCTGCATTGACTGTGCAAACTCTTTTGAAGAAACGATCTTGTCGGACCAACTGAGTGACAGTAACTTTTGAACTCTTGTCCGTGAGAAGAGAAGCATCTGAGTTGAAAAGACCCTTGTTCTGAAGAAGAATGGCGTAATAGTTGGCATCAAAAGTGGTGGAGCTTCAAGGATCCATCTCCACAGTGGTGGTGACATCACTAGGACCCTGACACTGAGTCTTCAACAACTCGGCATAAGTGGAGTTCAAGGAAGGATCTTGACCGCCATTCCCACTGAAGTTGAACAACCTGCTACTGAATAAGATGCAACGCCCTCTTCCATTTGTGTGCGCACCTGTATCTATATATATATATATATATATAATAGCTCAATCCATTTTCATATGATTATTCGCCATTGGTTTTTTTGATTCCATGTAATATTTAGAGTAAACTCACTTTTTGGTTCTTAAAAATATACCTCATTGATGGTTTAATTCTTGAAAGATAGCTATTTAATTCTTGAAAGATAGCTATTCGTCACTTTTGTTCACGAATTTTAAAATTGTTACACAAAATGGTTTTTCCATTACGACGACTGATGAAGTGAACATTCAACAATTTTAAAATTTAAGAACTAAAGTGGACAGTTACATTAGCATGTTAAGATGTCACGTCACTCCTCATCACTGCTACACCTACACATAATAGTTCACATTAATAGACAATGTTATTTTTCAAGTTGATAGATGAACCATTTTGTGTAATAATTTCAAAATCCATGAATTAAAATAGTTAGTGATTTTTTTTAGAGACTAAACTGTCACTGAAGTACAACTTCAGGGAAACAACAATAACAACAAAGTATTATCCCATTAAGTGGGGTCGACTACATGGATCACACGACACCATTGAACTCTACTAATGACCAACTCTTTGGGTATCTCATTTACCAAAAGATCACGTTCAATGACTTCTCTAATTGTCCTTCTTGATCTTTCTCGACCTTTTTTCACAGGACTCCAAACCATCTGCTCAACTCTCTTTACTGGCGCTTCCAACGGTCTTCTTTGAACATGCCCAAACCACCTTAAATAATTTTCAACTATTTTTTTCTCAATAGGTGCCACTCCAACTCTACTTCATATATGATCATTAAGGATCATATCTTTTCTTGTATGACTACACATCTATCGTAACATCCTCATCTTCGTTACCCTAATTTTTTATTCTAGTTGTCCTTTCATCGCCCAACATTCACTCCCATATAAAATTGTTGGTCTTATAGCAGTACGATAAAACTTTTTTTTGAGCTTATCAGGTACTTTGTGATCACAAACAACTCTTGATGTCATTTTTTACTTCAACCACCCAGCTTGTATCTTATGTGCCACATCTTCAATAATTTCGCTGTCATCTTGTATAACTGATCCCAGATACGTAAACTTTGACACTTGTGATATAACCTGATATCCAATTTTAACTTCCAACTCGTTTCTAGCTTATTGCTTGTTAAACTTACAATGCATATATTCTGTCTTACTCCTACTCAGACGGAAATTCTTCAATTCTAAAGTAGCTCTCCATAACTCGAGTTTAAAATTAATCTTTTCATTTAACTCTACTATGAGAACAATATCATCTGTAAAAAGTATGTATTTGGGGATTTCTTCTTAGATGTATTTTATAAGAACATCTAAAACCAAGTCAAACAAATAAGGGCTCAAAGATGATCCCTGATGCAGGGCAATCTTAATAGGGAAGTCTCTTGTTTTCCCTCCAAGCGTTTTCACACTAGTTGTAACCCCTTTATACATATCTTTTATAACTCTAGTATACGCAATCCGTATACCTTTCTATTCCAAGACTTTCCACATCACTTTTCTTAGTACTCGATTATAAGTTTTTTCCAAATCAATAAATGCTATATGCAAGTCTTTTTGTTTATTCCGATACCTTTCAATCAACCCTCTTAGTAGATAAATAACTTCCATAATAGACCGCCCTGGCATGAATTTAAATTAATTTTCAAAAATACTAGTCTTAATTCTTAACTTACGTTCAATCACTTTTTTCCATAATTTCAGAGTGTGACTCATAAGCTTAATCCGTTAGTAGTTTGCGCAGTTCTAGATGTCCCTTTTGTTTTGTATATAGACACTAAAGTGCTTCTTAATATTCATATACGGATGGACGAGACCGATAACCAAATCATGCTCTGTAAGCTTCTTGCTAACAAAGTTTTGCTTGAGTTGGGTGAAGTTGAAGTTAGGGGAGGGGTGATTAGCAATGGCATCTGAGCTTTTTGATACTCTGCCATCCCTTCTATCAGTAAGAACTTCATTGACTTATTGAACTGCAATAGTTATTACAATCAATATTGAAGTGGCCTGAAATTCAGTACACCTTGAAGAATAGTGATTATGATCAATGAATAATGAACTTACTGGGGAGGAAACTGCATCTGTAGCAGCTAATGCGAGTATGTCAGCACAGGATACTACTCCTGGACATTGAGCCTCTATTTCTGCTTTAATTTCATCAATGACATCAAAGCCTGCCAAACTCAGATTAGGACCTGCGTCTTTCTCTGCAGTATTATCAGCCGTTGAGTTCAACAAAACTGACCCATCACAACCCTGTGACATGTTTCATTAGAAGCCAGATCACACACATGCATCAAGACAACAAAGAAGCTTAAGTATGTTGGAATTAATTATGAATATTTTTACCCTGACATAGTCATGAAAAATGCGTTCTCAGCAACTTTGCAGAAAAATGGGCCTTTCGGACACACGCTTCTGAGTTATGTTCTTAACAATCTGCTCAGCTTCAGGACATGATTCTTGGTAGAAATTCTTCCTGAGACCCCCTCCTTCACAAACCCCAACAACGCCAATTACTACCACACGCCATAATAACACAACTTTAATCTCCATCTTCCAGAACTTAAACTCAGCCTCTACTTCCTTAAACTGAAGATTATAATGGAGGAGAGTATTACAATCACGGTGCATTTAGCTACGAGGCAATGGCTCCCTTCTGTGTCCTCTTTTAAAGCAAATCCAGATAAGCATTACATATATTATTCCTTAGGGTGGGGATGGTTCCATTTAACCAAGTTTCGTCACAACTGATTCTCAGTCCTTGCTTGCAAAATGTAGCTAGTGGCATTAACATAACTGCACCTATACAATTATAGGAAAGATAAGTAATATGAAAAATTGAATCTCAGTCAAAAGAAGAATTAATTCAATTTATAAAATTCCCTAGCTGCTTATAATCCTTCTTCCCAGTTATCAACTTTGCAGGTCAAGCTCTTTAACAAGAATTGCTTTGTTTGACTGGTATCCCCTCCAATAGCAAGTGATAATTAAAAAAATACTAAAAGTGAACTGGTCATGACAATTTTAAAATTTAATTAGTCTCGTTTTTGAAACTTATATTTCATATAATTAATTATTTAATTAAAAAGAAATTGGTTATTATGTGATTAATGAACTCGGTTTCATTTATAATGTATTTTAAATTTTGAACGAATTTAGTACAGTGTGATGCAAATGCCGAAACCTGCATTGAAGCCATTAGTTAATCAAGTTTGGTTTTTATATTAGATTGGCCTAAATACTATTAACTGTCATTTTATGTATCTTATAAGTTTTAAAAGGATTGTTTATGGTGATATGTAGCACGTAATCTGTACTAATACAGGTGATCTCATGATAATCCCATTTTATTCTCAAAAGATATTTTTAATAGTATTCTCTAACTTAACAACAAAGTAATTACAAAAACATTAGTACTTGTTTGAAAAATAGTTAGGAGAACTTAGATTTTGGACAAATCAAAGTTTGGGTAAAAGCGGGTTGGAGATGTTTTATGACAAAACAAACTTTGAGTAGAATTATATAGTTCTGCAAAAATTTAATTTTAAACTTTAAATCAAACATCATTTAGTTGCTACAAAACTTTAGTTTTAAACTTTTCACTAGTCTTCCAAACATGTACTTAGTCCCTTCAGATCGTAACATGAAATTGCATGAAACAATTAGAGCAACAAAATTATTTTAGCTAAAGAATACAAGAACATCTTCAAGAAAAGGAATAAGAAGTATATTAAACCATCAATAAAAATGTACAAGTATTCGTTGAAGAGAACCAATGTTTTATCTAAACCAATAAAATCAAAGGTCGATGATATGATTAACGTAGAATCAAACAAGTTATTTAGAAACCCAAAAAAAAAATTGATGACAAAATTAATGTCTATTTTTTTTTCTAGGTTAATTAAGAAAACATCGTAATAACTTAGAAGTTGTGCTTCCAAATTTTCGTGCTAATTCGATTGCGCTACACATGGTTGCTGAAAACTTACTCTACATTATGATTAACATTAACCTTGTTTGCACATATAATTTATTAGTTAACAATGTTATTAATGCAAGTAATTGAAAAAATCTCGATGGCGCATATGTATCCAACAAGATCTGAAAATATTATTAGAATTTAAGAATGCAAGTAATTGCAAGGATTATGCTCCACATTTCGTGGCATGATCTGATCAGTATTCACAATATTTAAGTAAGATGTAACACCAAGTTTCCAGCAAGTAGGTAGTTGGGAGCATCATTTGCTAGAAGCATAAAGATTGATCATCTTGTGAGAAAGGGAACAATATAGGAACGTTTGGTGATTTTGTTTTTTAATATTTTTAAAGTAGTTGGATTAGAGGGAGGAAGTGACTTATTATTTAGTATTGTGCAGGCCCATTTATTCCTAATCAGGGCCCACTCCGTAGCCCATTCTTGCTGCAGTGGGCCTTTTCTTCTCGGTTAAACAGTTGTGGGATCCAATAGTGCTATCCTCTTTTGGATTTTGGAGTTGAAATATTTCTACGGTGGATAGCTGATTAAAGTGATCAATTTTTATTTTTTAATATTTAATATTTAATATTTTGAATTATTCTTATTATGCTCTCTATTATTTTTTTAAGCATGTATTATGCGCATCATATGTATAACGTATTCATATTTATCAGTTAACAAGAAGGCCCTCAAACCCGAAGATTCCTTTTTGCAACGGTCATCCGCAAATTCGAATTCCACATTCCCAAGCTCCCCAATGAAAGTACATTTTTCCTCGTACATATGACTTACTAATTTTTTGTAGATTGGAGTAATCAAGAGTTATATACGTTGGATTACCTTTTTAGAAAGTGTCATTTTTTTTTTACATATAATCTGTTCATCAATTTAATTTCTGTATAACATTTTCTTCCTTTCCAACATATATGATCTGTCTCAAAAATATTCCTGAATTAATTTTTTTAGTAGCCATGTGCAATTTAATTTCAGGTTAACAATAAATAGGATTAATTTTGTAAATGATTATATCATATGATCGATGAATCGAAGCAGAAGGAGTTGGCGGGATTTGGCTAATTATAGCAGTTCAACTAAACATAATAAATACTCAAAACAATGATTATTTAAAAGTTACTTTTTTTGTGAATATGCAAATTAAATTAAAGAGCCAACCACTCTTCCAAATAAAGACTAATTAATTAAATTAACTTACTTCCGTAGGCAGCAATCATAAACATACTTGAAATAAAAGAATTGCCCGCTTTGTAAATGCAAACGCTTTTTTTCATTTTTAATAAATCGAAACCAATTCTTAATATGAAAAAAATATTTTTTTCAAGGAGTAAAACAAACTTTAGTGCTAAAACGAGAATGGTAATGGAAAAGATGAGTGGCAGGTTTCGTAATATTGAGAAAGAGGACAAGGAAGTGTGGACAAAGTTAGGGAGAGTTGAAACAGAATTTGAAAGAGTGGCCGTTAGAAGTTAAAAAAGAGGTTCTTTCATACATAGCTTCAAAACAAGAACCTTCACTACTACCCAACAAAACACGCAAACACTAAACGGACTAGCTCATCCTCAAGTTTAAAACCTCGCGATAACAAAGAGCAGTTTCGGAGTGTGGTTGATAAAGGACAATGTCAGGGCTTGTGACGGTGAAGGGCGATGGTGGCAAGGGAGGCAGAGCAGCAAAGACGCCCCAACAAGACAGAGACAACAACAATTCCCTCGTCCCTCTTCTCTTGGCCGCTTTGAGGAAGTCAATGGTGTCGTGTCGGGTGGATACACCCGACGATGTAATCTCCGCCGTCCCTCACTTTGAGACCGGGTGGCCCACCGACGTTCAGCACATCACCCACGTCACTTTCGATCGCTTCCATGGCTTTCTTGGTCTTCCTGCGGAGCTCCAGCTCGAAGTGCCGGGTCGGGTTCCAAGCGCTAGGTGCTTCATTTCTTTCTTTAATTTAATCTTTATTTTGTTTCATTTCACATTGGATTCACTTAACTGCGGAGCTAGAGCTTTTATTGATGGTGTGTCTAGTTTCGTGAGAGAGAGAGAGAAATAAAGAGGACGACTTTCATTCACAGAAGCTATCGTATTATATACTACTATTAGCTGAATGTGGAGAAAATTTAACTTCTTGAAAGCCGGTGAAGAAATTTAGCCGTTAGAAACTCTTTTAAGACCACTTGTAAAAAATTTCTCTGAATTGGGATTGTATGCTTTGTTAATAACCCGAATCGAACTCAGATTACCATATAGGTTATTTCAAACATGCATTCATTTACAACGGAACTATGCTTTCTGCGGTCTTATTTACTGCTTTTTTTATTACTTATTGTGTTAATCCACGCAAAGGTTTGAACTTTGAGCTTAAGATTTCTTGTAAACTGTTAAAACCAATTTATTACTTAAACATATCCACTCTTATTCTGAATTTCGTCTTCCCCAAACCTGATGTATGCTTAATGCATCTTTCTAACTAGCGAGTTGCAACTATCTATATTTGCAGCGTAAGTGTGTTTGGCGTGTCAGCAGAATCAATGCAGTGCTCTTATGATTCAAAAGGGAATAGCATTCCAACTATTCTGTTGTTAATGCAGGAGCGTTTATACTCACAGGGAGGCCTAAAGGTGCCAAATTTATGACCCCCATATATGTCCTTATTTATTACAATAAGATGAGGCAGGCTGTGAATTTCAATTTTCAAATAAACATATTTAGTTTTTTACAATGATTTTCA
Organism: Biancaea sappan; assembly: GCA_037074585.1. NCBI lineage: Eukaryota > Viridiplantae > Streptophyta > Magnoliopsida > Fabales > Fabaceae > Biancaea > Biancaea sappan. The sequence continues at coordinate 44,425,181 of CM073496.1, read as the reverse complement.
GGCCGAAGGAATATTTCGCATAAACCCAGAAAACAGTGAAGAGGAGAAGGTGAGGGAGAAGTTGAACAGAGGGATTGTGCCAGACGACATAGATGTGCATTGTTTAGCAGGCCTAATTAAAGCGTGGTTCCGAGAGCTTCCTTCAGGAATTCTAGATGGACTTTCTCCAGAGCAAGTTCTGGAGTGCAACTCAGAACAAGAATATGTTGAGCTTCTGAAGCAACTAGAGCCCACTGAAGCTGCCCTGCTCAATTGGGCCGTTGATCTCATGGCTGATGTCGTTGAACACGAAGAACACAACAAAATGAATGCCAGAAATATCGCCATGGTTTTTGCTCCAAACATGACTCAGATGTCTGATCCACTGACGGCTCTGATGCATGCGGTCCAAGTGATGAACTTACTCAAGACCCTGATAACCAAGACACTCGAAGAACGTGAAGAAACGACAGAAACAGGATATTCATCCATGTCGTTTCATTCCTCTGAGGATGAATATGAAAGTGACGAAGAAATGGATGCTAGTGGCGGTGAAGATGAAGAGGAATATGAGATCTCATTTACTGATTGCAGAACTGGCAAGTCTTTCTCCAGTTCTCCATTTGAAGAGAAGTCTGTGAGATCAAATGCTGACTTAACTAGTCCATCAATAGAATTTGCAGGGACCGATGATGTAGAGATGATGGATGAATTAACAGATTCTATTTCACCGGTGCTACTGTTAGCATCTAGCTAAGAACTTCATTTATTTATATATTTATGTTACTTGTTTCAGATTATGTGTGCAGAAGAAGGGTTGGTTGTGTAAATTAATAGAGTAGCAAGTGTTTGCTTGTGGTGAATTATGTGGAGATCATGTTCAGTTTAGGGCTGACCTCGATCCAGTTCTGTATTTTCCGGTACTGCAAAATTTCTTTCTAACCATGACAGAGGGGGATGTGTTTAGCTTCTAAGGAGAAGTAACATGTCCATATTTCACATAGAAAGTTGGTTTCAGTTTTAGGTGGTGCTTGATATGTAAGCTATCTATGAATTATGATCAAAGCTTTTAATGAATTCCAGATTTCATCACCGGACTATCTCTATGTTGGATCCCTCTCCTCGTTTCCCAAAAATCTAACAAGAATAGTATTAGTTTTCGGATTTTCTGATAATAATTTTTTAAATCAAATAATAATAAACTGGATTTTTCTTCGAGTAAAATCATTCTTGCGTCTTGTCGTTGGTGGCATGTGATTATCTGTATTTCAAAAGATGAAAGGGGCAAAACAATACACCAAGCCTCCTAGAGCTAACCCAGATTTAAAAATAAAAAATTAAAAAAAAAAAGAAAGAAAGACAGAAAAATACAATTATCGATAGGAACTGCAGAAATGATATATAAGCATTTGATGAAATCATAAAAATACGGTAAGTATAAAACAAAGTAATCAGCTACATCAGTATAAGCATTACATACAATTTAAAAGCTTCTTTACTTGTTTCATATACTACCCCTTTCCCTGTTTCAACATATATAATAAAAGAATTAAAAAAACAAATACCTACAGAGTTCTGTAAAGCCCTAAATTACATAGGAAGACTGAAGTGTAGAAGGACTCAGAAAAAGCAGCGATGGAATCAAGACGCCAAGCAAGCTTCCCAGAATCGCCTGTTCTTTTCCATCTCGTCCATCAATGGCTGCTCTGAATCAACAGAAAATCTTGACTTGTGGTGTTTTTGAATCTCGTCGTCATCATCACAATACGATATTCCAAAAACACCAGTTTCTACTTCCTCATCCTTCTTCCTCTCGTCACGGTGATCACAATCGGCATCAGAAACACAAGATTCATACCCACTGTCACTGAGTTGTTCGCCCAGATTACCATTCCGACCCTCATCAGATCCATCGTAACTGCAAGATTGAGCATCATCACCACCATCATCATCATCGGCTCTGCCAACATCATAACCAAATTGTTCATCCAGGATGGCATCACAATCATCCTCGGAATCCCCAGTGGCTTCAAAAAGCATGAAGCGAGATACATCCAAGGTTTGCTTCATGTCCATGGTATTGGTCTATCTGCCTTGTAGCGGACCGAAATGCTGCAATTATGAAGGATTGAATTTGTAGTAGAATTGAGAAGAATACGTGAGAAGCAGAAATTAAAAGCAAAGGTGTGGCTGTCTTTGTTTGACACTTTGAGACAATCTCTGAAATATTGGCCTCCCCATTTGGTTTAACCATGTTTTTATTGAAGGAAGAAGAATGACAACGACACCTCAAGATCGTGACTTCCTTCTAGAAGCTCGACAGCTTACACAGCTCTTGCTACATTTTTGTCGGAAAGGGGACTTTTTTTTCTATAGATAAAGATTTATACCAAATTTTATTTATATTTTAAAATTTAATTTTTTTTAACTTAATTATACTTCATATGTTTTAATTTTTATTTTATATATATATATATATATATATTATAATTTCATCAATTAACTTAACAGAATATTGATTACTTTGTTACGTGTGAAAAAAGCATTTGTCATTTGACTGTCACATGAACTCTAGAAAAAAATTTTTTTTTTTAAATTTTAATTTATTTACTTAATTTTTTGGTCAAAATTTTTTTTGTCCAATTTTTAATATAAACTCATATTCTTTTTCATCTAGGTCCCTAGTTTAAGAATCTATTTTTATCTTTGTCAAAATCATCCCTTCCAAAGTTTTCAATTTATTCACTTTAGTCCAAGTTCTTCAATTTCATATTTTTTCTCATGATTTGGTCTTTTAAATCAGTTCATAATTTTATTTTTAGCCATAATATTTTTTTGGGTGAAAATGATAGATTTAATCATATTATGACTAAAAATAAAATTATAGAGTGATTTGAAGGACCAAGCCATGAGAAAAAAAATATGAAAGTGAAGAACATGGACTAAAGTGAACAAACTGAAAAGTTTGTAGGAAATAATTTTGAGAAAAATAAAGATAGATTCTTAAACTAAAGACTTAGATGAAGTAGAAGATAAATTTATATCAAAAATTAGACAAAAAATTTTTTTTGACCAATTACTTAAATGAATAAAATGAAACCTTAAAAAAAACATCTGAAGTCCAGGTGACAAGTAATTTTTTATCATGTAGCAACTTAGTCAATATTTGGTTAAGTTGACTGACAAAATTAAAAAAAAAAGTATATATGACAAAATTGAAATATATGAAATATAACTGGGTCAAAAATAACTTTTGGAGCATAAATAAAATTTGGTATGAACCTTTGAAAAATAAAATACTATTTATCTTTTTGTTAATGACGTTGCTTTTTTTAATATCACATTTTAACACTTGTCTAATTTTAAAGTTAACGTTTGTCAATTTTTATTTATTTTTTGTCATATTAAAAGTAAAATTACAATAACACTTTTTATAAGAAAATTAGATGATTTGATAAAAAGGAAAGTAGAAGATAAATTTTTATAACATATATCAAAATATGAGATGAGTAAAATAAGAAATTAAAAATTAAAGAGGTATTAAGTGTACTTTAGTTATCTAAATATCTTGACCTTCTAGAAGGGAGATTTCGATCTGTGGTTCCAGGAGTCAAAGTAGACGGTTTTTCAAGTCATTGTTTTCAAAATTTTCATTTTTAGCATAAACTTTAGTCTTCAACAGTTTGTTAATCACAACTGGCAACTAATTGAACACGCAAATTGTTACCACCAGGTTAATTGATAGAATGTTGTTCTAATTTAATTAAAGATCTTAAGTTTAGATTTTTAAAAATATAATTATGTTAAAATTTTGATAAAAAAAATTTTATTATCTATTATAATTTTTTTTGATTTAAATTTAAATTAATTAATATCTATAATTTAATAATCAGACATCGAATGATTATTTATCCAAAAAAGACGCAAATTGTTTTCCATTTCTTCTTCATTTTGCTAAACCTAGTGATTGCGTCAGTGGCTATCAACAGTAAATTGCATCAACATCCACATTTTGTAATTATCCAAAATTATCATAGTAGCAAAGAAAGTTGGTTTACGTTGTTGTCATGATTTTTTTAAGGAAAAAAAAGGGAAAATTTCAATCATTAAATATCTAAAAATTTTACATGTAACTTCAAAATTTGGACACTTATTTGAAAGCATTTTTTGATGTAGTGCAAAAGAAAGATTACTGTAAAATAATCGTTAAACCATTACATGGAAAATAATAAAATTAAATTAAAATTTGATTAAATATAATACTTAATAATACAAAAATATTTACCATTATATAAATATAAAAATTAATAAATACAGTTGATTTTATATAAAAAAATGACAACAAAAATGATCATAAACATTACTAATGTTAGTTAGTATAAGTGATTGGCCATTTGTTTTTTACTTTCCCTCTTAAATTCAAATTTGTGAATAAAAATAATAATAACACCGGGAGATATTTACACTTAAATAATCTAATATAATTTAAATCAAATAAATCAAATCTTTGAGAAAATTTTAGATACTAGTGATTAAGAAAAAATATGTAATTTTTTTAAACAAAATAAAAAATATTTCTATTAAAATTACATCAAATCAGAGCTATATAAAATTTTTTAAAATTTAAAGATTAACTAATACATTACAACTTTTAAATTTGAACTTATAAGATAAAAAGATACATAATTATATTTACAATATATTATAAAAGTAGTACTAAAACTTACATAATAATAATAATAAAAAAAAAAATAAAGACAATCAAAAAAGCAAAACTTGATGGGCTGGAGAATGTTGTTGTCATAATGTGAGGAATTCCGTGTTTGGGAGTAGGGATAAGAAGACACGTCATGGGCTGCATGAAACACAAAACCAAGGCAGCCCAACTACAAATATTTTGTCTCACTTTAGAGTTTTGACCTTTCGACACTCTATTTCAACAATTCAACTTTACTTCTCATTAACTCAACAATTCCTAACTATTCATTTTGATTTTTGAGCACAACCAAACAAATTACTATTTTTTTATGAGTTTAATACTTATTCAACTTTCTTTGGATTAAAATATAGAAAAGAAAGTCACAAATGACTGTGACTTTACTGACCAGAAATCAGAAAAGCATAGAGCTTGACCTTAAATACATATAAAATGCTGTTGGCAGTCTGGTCTGGTTATATTTAACATATGTGAATTAGATCTGAAGGATGTGACAAGATAATTAATGAATTCTAGAAACGGCATGCTAGACACATGGTTGTGCTGCATAGAAAATAAAGAAAAAGGAAAAAGTAGTTATTAAAAATATAAACTAATCAAATAAATAAACAGGTGGGTGGCCCCACGGGTGAGGAATCAACTACCCCTACTTTTGAAATTAGTTGATTGCCGATAATTACCGCAGGGAGTTATCTTATGAACATATAAAGATATTTTTACTTTTATATGACACAAGCAAATATGTAACATACTTATTGAACACGCTTTAAATTAGTCATTCTATACTTCTGGACATATAATATTTACATCGTTTTTTATTTTGGGGCTCCCGGGAATTTGAATTTAGTGTTTGTCTTAAGTCTTTATCTAAATTGTAAGATTTTATATCTAATAGTTTAGATATCAAGTATAGTTTTGATATTTTTTTTAAAAAAAGAACATTAAAATTTGTATTATTAAATTTAAAATCTAATGATTTATATAAAGGTAAGCATCCGATCTCAAGTTGGGGAACCATTTAGAATTGTTGCGATTCTTATTTTTGGTTTTTTTATATATATTACCATTTAAAAACTACAATTTCTTTTAAAAAATATTTTGAGAATACTTCAATGTGTTTATAAGAGATTCGTATTTTAATTAAATTTCAAATATATTTTTATTGTACACTACTACAATTATATTTAAATGATTGGTTATATCTATACTATTATATATGTTTTTGAGACTTTCTAAGCAATGGTTTCTATAATTATATATATATATATATATATATATATATATATATATAATAAAATATGAGAAAGATAAGTTATAATGTCTTTTTTTTTTCTTGATAAGAGATAAATTATAATGTTTCAAGAGTGGAAAGCTGGGAAAAGTTAAATATCTTTTCACTACTATTTTTTTATTAATTCTAAATATAATAAAAGTTATTATAATTTATTTTTTTCAGAATATTTAAAAATATATCAAAGAAAAAATTAGCATGCAACAGAACATTTTATTAGCTTTTGATATAATTTTATCATTTTTTCACTATAATACAAATTATTATATTTTTATGTATGCCAAATGTAAATATATCGGCCGTGAATTTCCAAGTTTCAGCCTTTTTTACCTTTTTTTTTTACGAAGTTATGCAGTTGTGGTTGTGGGGCTTGGGAGTTGAAAGCTGGAGAGGCCCAAGAGGTTAAAAAAACAAAAAACCGGCAGTGGAAGCTAGATTATATGCAACCTAGTAAACAAGTGGGCATTTGGTCTAGTGGTATGATTCTCGCTTAGGGTGCGAGAGGTCCCGAGTTCAATTCTCGGAATGCCCCTGTTTTTTAGCTTTTCTTTTGCTGTAAGCTGCAGTTGACCTTGCTACTTCTTTATTAATACAAGCGCCGACTTGTGTATTCATTTCAATGCACTCATAAATTGCAGAAGAATTACATGATTGTTTGGGAGATAAAGTTCAGAAAGCAAAGAAGACAGAAAATTTACACATGCAGTGGAGGGCATTAGATTTCAAACCAACTAAACCAGCCTTTCAATGTTGGGGACAATCAAATCCATTTAACTTCTCTCAGTTGACTGGCAGGACTCTTCTATTCTTTGGGCAATCAGATTAACCGCTGCATTTGCTGATGAGAATGCCCCGTGAAAGCTTTCTTGATAAGAAATAGACTCTAACTCACGAGCCATCTTCAACAAAATCTCACCCAGGTCTGTTTGTTTCTCTAGCAAAGATTTGTAGTATGATTGAGCAGCAACTTTGCTTATCTCCACATTAGTTTCTTCCGGGCAGTATTCATCATCCAACCATTTATGGAGTGTTACCCTAAGCCATTCTGATTCCTGAAAGGCATTCTGGATCATGTAATCGTCCACTTCCTCAACAAGTGAGGAGCCAAACAGTACAACTATCCTCGGGTGAACTTCATTAGTTTCCAAATTTCAAATTGGACACAAGCACAGAAGAAAGAACATACACACATTTTGATTTGAGATTGCATGTGCTTGCACAAAGTGTCCGATTCGCTTCACACAGAAGCATGCACAAAGGAAGAGAAAGAGATCCCAGGGGATTGGAGAAAATCAGCATTTCTTAGGTTAACAATCACAGCATGAAATTAATTAGGACCTCAAAACTGAGTACACTAAATGGCAAAAGCAGTGAAAGAGATGTCAATGCCAATGGAATTTGGTTTAATTCTTGCAGCCCAAAATATTCATAAATTGAAGAAATCTTGAAAGAATTCTATTAGATCATGGGAAATATATATATATACACCATGTGGAAGTTTACAGAGCAGGTGGCCTTTGGCTGAAATCATTAGGGTTTGAATGGCGAATCGAACATGGATAATTTTTTTGTTTAAAAAATGTACAAATATCAGCAGACGTCACAAAATCCTTGATGCCAGAATCATGGTTCGAGCACTAGAGCATTGATGAAGAATTCAGTACTGTTCCGCTAAAGAAAGTTAAGCCATTGCCATGTGTAGCCCTATGTGCGTGGACCCGAAAACTCACAAACGAGAAAAGAGAAATCATGAATCATTCCTTTCTAATTACGTTATAGAAAATTTGTTTCTTAAGGGAGTTAAAACATTTCCGAAACTGGAAATTCGTTTAAAAAAATGATACAATTGATAGGAATTATAATGTCAAACAAATTTAACAGAACGAAAGTATGTGGAAGGGGAAAGAAAGGATACCTGGAGGGCGTTGGATGGGAGTAACCAATGAGTCGGAACCCTAAGGTCTTGGAGTTGGGGATCATCATCAGGATGCTGGTCTTCTTGCTCACTGCTATGCGGGCATGAAGCAGAGTGGGATCTGAGAAGTGAATACGACGGCGAATCATTATGCCGAAATGGGAAAGAAGCGACTGGCAAGGTACAGTGAAGAGAGGAAGGAACCACGAAAGAAGCAGCACGGAGACCACAGACATACGACTGACCCATATTCAAGGATATCATGGTGAAGCCTGAACAGATGTGGCTGACCTGAGGCCTGAGGCCTCCCGAACTGAACCCAGTAAACGCAGAATTACTTTTTAATTTATATTTTATTTTTAAATATTATTTTTATACTTTTATTATAGTTTTAAATATACACGTGGCACGCTGAGGCGAACCAAACTTGTCCACCTGGGCACTTCATCCTCCCCTCACATCTTATTTTAAGTATTTTAACTGCAAGCGATTGTTCCAGTAGTATCTACCAAAGCCATTAAGCTTAGGGATTAAATTTGAAGCGTCACACGGTATTACTAAATATTTTTCCAAAAAAGGAAAAAAGACAAACAAATATATCTTTTCTTACAAGTGCGATTAGTTACATAAGAGTATTTACAGAGGTTAACTTTAATTGAATTTTTATTGTGGGTACTTTAATGTCATATTAACTTAAATAATTTTTTAATATTTTAAGTAATTGTTTATTATAGTAGTAAATTTTTTAACAACTCATAAATAAATTTTACAATTAATTCTTCGTTATTTTAGTATTTATTTTCTACTAATATTTTATTATAAATTAATTATTTTATTATTACATTTTGTATAAAAATTAATTTTTATATAAAAATTGTTCATCTAAATGACAGAACTTTCAATGGTGAGTTCATTAAAAAGGCAATGCAAAAGAAGAATATCAGCAATTGGTAGAAGAAATAGGGAAAAGTCGACGTAAAAGTTAACTCTCTTTATTCTCTTCCAATTTCATCCTCTATTTTCAATCTTCTTTCCATTGTCACCTAAGAGCAAAAATCTTAAAGAGTTCCTGTATTTTAGTATGGATAATACATCCTAAAAGAAAAAACCAAAAAGGCCTCTTGCAGAATTTATTTTAGTGCTGTTGGTGGCTTTTGTTTTGTTATTATCTTGAAGGGGCTTCAAGTATTGTACAAGATAGCAACTACGGAATATGCTTTCTGGCATATTTTGAACTGCCAAAATATTACCGGACTAGAATGAATTTTCATATATCATAGGATCAACTATTTTGGCCGCCATGATAAGCCTTATTCTATGTCAGGACTGTATCAAGACTGAAATGTACCAAATCAATACTGTTGAGTAGTTAGCAATACTTCAATTCACTCACACCATATAAATTGTGCTTATATGCCTTACCGTATCGTGCCTATTTTCTGATTTGCTATATGAGTTGTCTGCAACTGTATTTCTGTTAGTAGTGGATGAGCTGGTATATTTTATTTGTTAAAGATAGTACAGCTGTCATTATTTTATTGATACATGTATAACAATCTTGTGTGTGTATATATATATATATATATTGACACAGTAATAATACAAAATACAAAGAGCCTACTTTCCCTTTTGTGCTTGCTTTATTGACTCGGTATAATTGCCGAAGTTGCGTTTTCCTTCCCATGGATTCCCAATCTTCAAACACTGCAGACTCAGGATCACAAAACCCTCTACTTCACAACACCAATCGAAACAGCCCTCCCATTGATTTTCAAATATGGGTTGTCTAATTAAGTTGGACAGTTACAACTACCTACTCGGGCAGTCCATGGTCATGTCGATTATTCGCGGGCACAAGCTAGAAGGCTACGTTCTTGGGACAAAACCATGTCTGACAAAGCTTCTCTCTGAAGGTGCAGAGAAGATAAACCCAGCATACGAAGAATGGGTGCAGGTGGACCAACTGCTTCTCAGCTAGTTGTTTAGAGTTAGCCCTATGACAGTAGAAATTGTTGTAAAACTTGGATAGTAACACGAAAATAATCTGAGTCGCGTCTTTATAATAGACACTGTTATTAAGGAATTTATTCCACGACCACAGCTAAAAATCTGTGTCTACAGAACTCGCTCCATGATTAAACAGATTCTTCTGAGAAAAGTTCTCAGGCCACAGAACAACATAAATTTTAAAGAGAGTAATCCAAAGAGTTTGAGACAGGGAAGAGAGAAGAGCACAACAGTTTGTTGTGTGAGTGTGTAAAATGAGGGGAATGAGTCCTTTTTTTATAGCTGCTGAACATTAATGAGACAGACAAAAATTTTAATACAATTAAAATTCGGTTTCAAAAATTAATGGGCAGTTTCAGAAAATTAATGAGCAGTTTCAGAAAATTAATGGACAGTTTCAAAATATTTAATTATATTTAAAACAAATAAAACAAAACTGTCAGCCCTTAATTTTCTGACATTAATCCAAATTAATTTCATAATAATAAAATTTGCCTCTATTCAAATAAGCTATAAAAATAAATTAAAAAGATATTTTGAAATACAAAGCCTTTAAAAGGCTATTTTCACAACAATCCCTCACATATTTCAAAAGATATTTCAAAAACTTTTGGGTTACATATATGGGTGTAGACGCATTAATCCAGTGTCTCTTTTTAGACTATGAACCAGACCTAGACCGATAAGATTTATCTTACAGAGTAGTTAGTGAAGCATATAGCTTCTATGAACCAACATACTCTTAGTCGTAAGATAGTGACCTTAAGAGTCGCATCTCACCCCCCCACATTTCTGCTGTTAACGTCGTTGTGCGTGTTATTTCGGCTGTGCGCGTGCCTGGAATTCATGAGTGCTCTAGAGACTTCGCCACGATCTCATAGGAGCGGCCCCACTCCACACTCATATAGGTGACTTCATCAAGTGTATCTGCAATGAATACACCACCCTTAATGTAGGGCTATGAAGATCATAAAGAGCTTACGCTCAACCCACAAGTCAATGCATTCTAGCACTTTCACACTTAACACCATAGGAAATGGACTAAGAATATAGTGCTAGCAGAATTAACAGACGACTTGTTATTACCCATATGAACCTTCTTCATGAGATCTCCAATCACAAAGGTTGGGTTCCCGCCGCTATTAATTTCATATTGGCTTAAGTCCAATTCCCCTCGATGTGTGAATGACTAATTCCTTCTTACATGAATGTTTAGTCAATGAATAGGCCAAATTCACTTTTGACTTTACAGAATTGATCAGTATACTTCAAATTTCATATTTTAGAAATTGTTTGATAACTTTGTGTCTCAACACAAGTGTCTACTGTTACCATTAAAAGTTTGTTCTTTACAATGGCTATTGCCACTTGGCAATCACAAAACACAGACACTGAAATCATTGGGCTCTTACCTAATTAAAAAATTTGCTAAGTAGTTTTTTCGGCTACTTAGTCTTATTTTCAGCCAACTCCAGAGCATTAAACTCTGATTTTATAGTGAACCTATAAATTTGTATAGCTGCTCTCTCCAAAATAACATCCCACCACCCAGGGTGAGGTTTTAACCACTAGTGGACTTTGTCTCATCTGAATTAAAGATTCAGTTAACATCATTGTATTTTTCTAACACAATGAAAAATCCACTTTATATGATATCGTAAATTACGATATCTCTCAACTCTTTTATTGGATTTGTGTACATATCGACACTCATCTAACACATAACACATGATATGTCAGACTAGGTAAAGTTTATTAAATACAACAGAGACTCTCCTCTGTTTTCCTTAACTGAGTGTTAAAATCATAAGGAGTTTTTCACCAGTTTGTCATCTTGATGATAAACTTTTAAGACAATTTTGGACATAACGTTCTTGTGATAGTAAAATTCCATCACCTTTCCTTATGGTTTTAATCCCAAAATCTCATTTACTTCACCCATGTCTTTCATGTCAATATTAGATGTAAAGGAATATTTGACTTTATGTAACATCTACATCACACATATACAGATAAATATTCATCCTTATCATCTATTACTTTCACATATATACACATCCATCTTTAACTAAAAGATATATTTTCACTAATCACAAAGAGAAACTATTAACAACATAATAACTAAGGTTTTATAGTTAATTTATTTTTCTCATAGTCATGTAACATAAACTTTGCAAAATACCCCCACATTTTTAAATCTATAAGAGTATAATTACACAACTCATATAAAACCTCATACAAAACCTTATAATTATTATAGATGGGCATCAAACACATAACATATATGCGCATCTAAATTCATCCATCACATAATATTATTTTTCAAGAAAATAATTTCACAGAATTATTTTGGAACTTTTCAATCTCATTTTTGTGACCAATAACTCAACAACATTGTACCTCTATGTACAATTGAAGATTTTTCATGGATTGGCATTAGAAAATGCTAATTCCAATATATATATATATATATATATATATATGGCATATCATCATCTCAATGAGATGGTTTCCTCAACTTGGAAATTGACAGCGTATCATCATCTCAAAGAGATGATTTTCTTAATTTTCAAATTGGCCCAAAATTTATATGCCAATATCTTCAAATTTGGTCACAAATTCACAAAAATCATGTTCCAAAATAAAACTCTCAAAAGCTTAAGATGAAGCTATTTTGAATTCTTAAATTAAAACTATCACAAATATGTTTATTTCAAGAATTTCACGTAAATAAAATTCTCAAAATAAAAAAAATTTAAAATAGTTCACATGTAAGTTTTAAGAAAGCCTTTTCTATCCAAAATATCACATATATGTAATATATATATCTCATATATATTTTTATTCCATTACACACTACTTCATACCACAACGACACACTCATGTATACATACACATATAGTGCAAAGTGTCCTCTCATCCTCCACATTACCGTTGGCCACACTTTAAAATACCATATAAGTCCATTAATATATATACTTAAAACATCCATGTGGTAAAGCCAAAATCCAATATGTATATATATTTTTCATCTCCTTCTCACAGCATTTCAATATACAAGATATGCAAATATATAATGTGGGCTTAGTCACATTAAAGCCATATTAAACCCATAAAAGTACATTAATTTATATTGATGCCAATAATATATACTAATGCACAATTCACAAAGGCTTCCAGTTACCCACTCAATGTTTATACACATAAAATTAATAAAACCAATATAATGCCTGTGAGAACATTATACATATAAAAATCAACATCCACTATGATATTTATAACGTTGGCAATATAAACATGTTGATGTACATTGCAATCCAACTGTTGGCCACATTCAATATATGAAATAACATTAAAATACTATGTTGGAATATCTCAATTTATATTTGATAAGAAACCCAACGTTTATATACATATATATATATATATATATATATATATATATATTCAATGTATATAAATTGTTATAATATATAAAGCACATTAAGGCCAACGTTCATAAAACTGATAGGAACCAAGAAAGCCAACAATCATACAATAAAAGGGTATTAACTCATGTATAAAGCAACTTTAAGTCCCATAGTTGTTTATGTTTTTTTTTTTCACGCACTATGACATGTCATTAATTCCCAATTGATTGAGAATAAAAGTTTTTAATCAACTTAATTGTATGTAATCATTTTCAACAATAAACCATCATTAAGACTATTACATTAAGTGCCCCAACAGATAGTTAGATATATATATATATATATATATATATATAGAAAACATATTCTCATTTTCATTAGACTTTAAACCACATCAAAACACAATATAAACCATTAATCACCATATGTCAAGCGTTCTTGAAGAACTTGATTGTAATTCAATATGCCAAACATATATATATATATATATATACACATTAACATATATACACATAAAGGTCATATCAATGAATTATAATGTTGAAAAACTGAAGAGGATATTCCAACGGGAAAACATTTAAAGCTATGTTTATAACCATTATAACACATATGTATAGTGTTTGCCTTCTTGCTAAAAACCTATCGGCCACATGAGAATAATTCTCATTAAATTGGAGCAAATAACATGAACGAACGTATATGTATATTATATACACATCAATGCTCCCCAACGTCTATATACTTCATCTTCCCTTATAAAAGGCCGTGATTATATATATTAATCCATTATTTAAAAAAATAATTAAAACACTAAAGCATGATAACATACCAAAGGAAATCAAATTCCAAGGCAAACATCATGTAACTAAAATCAACAAAGATTGAGAAAATATTACCACTGTTCCTTAAGAAGATAATCAAGGTGCGACTGTTGCAACGTCAGCAAATAAATTCCTTAAGATTGTTGTAAAACTTGGATACCGACACGAAAATAATCTGAGTCGCGTCTTTATAATAGACACTGTCCTTAAAGAATTTATTCCGCGACCACAGCTAAAAATCTGTGTCTACAGAACTCCCTCCAGGATTAAACAGATTCTTCTGAGAAAAGTTCTCAGGCCACAGAACAACAGAAATTTTAAAGAGCGTAACCCAAATAGTTTGAGAGAGGGAAGAGAGAAGAGCACAACAGTTTGTTGTGTGAGTGTGTAAAATGAGGGGAATGAGTCTTTTTTTTTTATAGCTGCTGAACATTAATGAGGTAGACAAAAATTTTAATACAATTAAAATTCGGTTTCAAAAATTAATGGGCAGTTTCAGAAAATTAATGAGCAGTTTCAGAAAATTAATGGACAATTTCAAAATATTTAATTATATTTAAAACAAAACTGTCAGCCCTTAATTTTCTAACATTAATCCAAATTAATTTCATAATAATAAAATTTGCCTCTATTCAAGTAAGTTATAAAAATAAATTAAAAAGATATTTTGAAATACAAAGTCTTTAAAAGGCTATTTTCACAACAGAAATAGCGTCCCAAATGCTTGATTGTACAAAAATCCACGAACCAGAAACGGACTCTGTGTATCGGCTCTGTCAGGAGTAGTTTCTATTATATATATATGTATATTATTGTCACGTCCCAAAATTTGAGCACGTGACCGGCACGGAAAGTGAATTTCATTTCACCTCCGTAAGCCTATCTTTCTCTTAAAAATCATACAATTCTTTTTCATGCAACCAAAACGAGTTCTTTATACATACTACAATTACTCACATTACATCAGTGAATGAACCTACCCGATTACAGAGATTTCTAGATTTATACAACTTAGAATAAAACTTAACTATTATACCTTTATCCTGAACAAATGAAAAGGTAATCATGGACTAAGGATCCATAATTCCTTGTTCCGATATTTACCTTCAGCTGTCAACTCTGAAAAAAAATATCAATAAGAGGGGTATGAGCAAACCACGTGCCCAGTGAGTAGATAACACAACATTATGACAAAAAAATATCATACATCATAATGATAACATGCAGCAATCATACGTAAATCAATCATCATATGATATGATATTATTCGTAGTACTTCACGACAATATCCAAATAAATCAAATACATTTCAACATAATTCAAAAGTTCACAACAACAATCGGTGAAATCAATTTCACACAAATTTCCCGTACCAACCGGGTCGTCCAGAATACCTCTGGATCGTTGCCCGCGGCCCCTGCCGCATCCACCCTTATCGCTCCATTTATAATCTCCACCCTTATAACTTCACATAAATTTCTCCATGGGGTGCACCACCATGCCTTTCCTTTCCAGTCAAACACAATCACAATCATATATAAAAACATCCTCAATCATAATCTTGAGCCACATACACAACTCAGTCATTTACAATTCAAGCCACAACATAATAAATGTGGTTCCAGCAACATAGCATGTATACAACATAACCCATAATATAGAACAATTATTCAACTCAGTTCACATGCCATTCACAATCCATTATATAACCTCCATTCATGGGAAAATAAGAAAATATAATTATATACATTACCAGACACGTTCCACAATTGTTTATGCCTCATCGTTCCACATCATCCTCTTCAAACTTGGATATACAACATATTTTCACTATGATGCAAAAAGTCAATAACAGATATTTAATCATAGCAAGTATTAACCCACTCACCTGGATTTCACGCTCTCGGCACTCCCACTTTGCACCTTGACCATTCCTATTGTAACCAGACAAAAACATTAGGGTTACGAAATAGAGAAATTTCCTACCACTACTCTCGACCTTTACTCACATCTTAAGTCATAACTCCTAATCGGTAATGAATATCTAAATGAAACTTATACCATTGGAAACTAGACTCAAAGAACTTTCCAACGATATAAAGTTTGCCCAAAACGGAGTCCGGATGAAGAAGTTATGGCCGATTGAAAATGAGCTAAGGTTTTCCAACACACCTGGCGCCTGGGCGCCACCCATGCCCGGCGCCTAGGCGCCCCACGTGGCGCCTGGGCGCCATGCCTTTCTCTTCCCCACATGTCCTTGAGAATTTGTAAAAATTTCCTAAATTAAAAATAAAAATTTCTATTTCCACATTTTCTTCACTAATTCAAAAAGAAAATTTTCCACATAATTAAATTTTTCACTAAACTTCAAATCAGACTTTAAATATTCATAAAAATTCTTGGGATATTACAATTATTTTCGATTATTATATACAAAACTCTCATACTTTTTTAGAAATTAACACATAAATTTTTTCTACCCCTAAATATAAGTTATACTAATGAATCTAGGTAAATTTGTGTGTTGTTTTCTTTTTCTCACTATTTATTTTCCTAGTTTTCATTAATTACTATAAGACTATAACACTAATGGATATAGATAATATGTACACTTCCTAGATGATCACACAGAGTTTACTTAGATCTATCCCCTTAAGACTAAAGTTGGGGCACTTAATGCTTTTGTGCAATTTAAAAATATGGTGGAAACTCAATTTGAAAGGAAAATAAAAGTGCTACAAAGCATTGGGGAGGTGAATACAAAAATTTTAGTAATGTTATGCAACAAAATGGAATTATATTTAGACAATCTTATCCTTACGCTAGCAGTCGACCTTGTAACAGAGTTCAAAACGATAAATTAAATTGAGCAAATCGATAAAACTTAAGTTCACTGGCTACTTCCAACTCTCAAAATGTAAAGCTTTAGTTAAACAAGTCAATGGTAAGGTTCAAATTATCGACTAGTCTTATAAATTCACGATGTAGAATGTCCAAAGTCCAATCATTTTTAGTCCTCAAATAGACTTCGGAAAAAAATTTTAAAAAAAGAAATTTATATTCACATCTTAACATATAATAAACTCAAATGTCTCTTATTTCTTGTAATTTTTAAATTTGTAGATCCAAATTTATTTCTTGAAAGTAAAATTTTCAGGACTTTTTTGTTAGATTAAGAATCATTTTTTTTGTAATGTCTTGTTAAATTTGTATTTAAGTTCTATCATAGATATTAAATTTCTTATCATATGTCAGAGAAAAAAAATTGTTAGAAGTAGAATTTAAACCCACGCCCTTTCAAACCAGAATTTTGATTTAGCGCCTTAGACCAACTCGGCCATCTCAACTGCGTATTTAATTTAAAAAGATGCATTTTTTTTTATATAATGTATAGTAAACGAGAATGAATAAAAGTAAATAAAAGTCCAAAACCAAAAGACAGTTGAGTTGAGGGAGTAAGGTGTCAAACTGAAGGTTTTAAGTGTTTGAGAAGGGCACAATCTCCACAATTTCCTGCCCCTACCGCAGAATTATCCATGTTGTTTTGAGTGTGTTTGGGAGTCCGGTGAACAAATGTGAGTTAGGTAAATAAGGTTGAATTGAATGTGATTGGAAAAAAAGATTTGGATGAACGTGATTTATATTTGTGAGACATTTGGACAAATATGATTTTAAACAAATAAACATGGTTAGGTGCAAAATATGATATTTGGATATTGGTATGCAAACATGGTTTAAAATGTGTAATTATCAAAAAGAACACATATCTTATATTTTATTTTTTGGTGTACTATTATTATTTATTATCATTTATTTAAAATTAATTAAGTGAATTATATCAATGTTTTAATAAAGTACACTATTTGTTTTGTCTATTTGTCCAATATTACTTCACTAATTACTTATTAGAATATTTTTAAAATTTGAACAATGTGAATTAAGTATAATTATAATTAAAGTGTTAATAATTACTTATGGATTGAGTAAATGAAATTTAGAGATTCATTCTAATAATAAAAGAAATTGAGTTCTTAATTATATAATGATATAATTAAATTAATTCTTTAATTATTTAACCAAAATAATTAGGATATTTAATTGTGTAAATTAAGTTTTTAAAATAATTATATAAATTATGACATAATTAGGTTTAATTGTATAAATTAAGTTTATTCTCATAATAAAAGAAATTATGTCATCATTAATAACCTTCAAATTTTGGTAAATTCCATCGAATCTTAATTAAAATTTAATTATACTAAATCTGGACACTTTCAGACATTTTTACTCTCTCTCTGTAACTTTTTATTTTATTCACTTAGGTCCTTGGTAATAATTTTTCCTTTATCTTTTTCATGTTCTAAGACCACATTTAGTTTCATCTAGGTCCATAGGTCACAAATATATTTTTATCTAAAATTATAGCTACTCCTACAAAATTTTGATTTCATTCACTTTAGTCCCTAACATGCATGCATATGTCCAACACCATATTTTTCCATTCACCTTGCTTCATGGCTCTCCTATACTCATATAGGGACCCTCTAAGACATGTTTAAACATTTCTTAAACAGATGCAAACCTTTATGGCTCTCCTATACTCACACAATAGATCCACATTTTTCTCTTGCGTTTCTCTTAAGCCTCCATTTTTTTCCTCTTCTATTCTTCCTCTGCTCATAGACCATTTCACAACACTAGCACTTGACCCATAGAGAGAGTACCACCATCTCTCTCCTTGACCGCCCAGGCTTCTTATGCATCCTTTTGTCTCACCTCTTTCCACCATACCAGCATACACTCATACCCTCACCTCCGCACATACACATCTAGAGAAAGGAGAGATAGCTCTAGAGCTAGAGAAAAACATATAGTGAAAAAACAGAGTTCACCCTCTCGGCTTCTCATACTATTACATTTTTCTCACACATGTAACCCAACCTTCAAAGCACTAAAGCCACACACATAACATAACACCCTTCCCTTCAACCTCTTCTCCTCAGCCATATTTGGCCACCACCATGGAAAAGCCAGCCTTTGCATTCAGTCCCTGCCCCCACCCCCCTAAAAATAATTCCCTAATCCCACTTCTCCTCCTTCAACCTCCTGTCGCCACTTTAATCCTTGCTAAACACATGTGAGGAGGCACCCTCAAAATTGTGCTTCACAGTGCCATTCCCGACGTGCTTCTTCGAGTTCTTGCTTATTAGGCATGCTCTGTTTTTCTTGGATGAAAATAGAGACTTTGTTTTGACATTTGGTTACTTATTTCTCCTTAGCAGTGGGGTATTGGAGGAAATCAGATTATGTGAAGCCAACCATGTTCAACAAGAAGCTATCCTACCGAGCTTTAGAGTAACCCACGGTTGAATGACTTCCAATGTGGGTTGCTTTAACGGAGTCCAAAACATCTGAAAATTTTTCCAAGCCACATTGAAGTGTTGCAAATGTGGATTGAGTCCAACGTACTGCTCATCCAAACACACATTAAGTCTAAATTGATTTTTAAAACATGACAATCAAATAGTTCAATTAAATTATTAATAAGTGGTCTAAGTGAAGAAATGTGAATTTATAAAAAATAAAAATAATTATTTATTATGTTCATAAAATAATATGTTACGAATTTTTTTTCAAATATAATAATTAAAGACCTCAAATATTATTCAAGAACTTTATGATAATTTTTTTTGTCTAAAATCGAATTAGATTGTCCAATAAAAACCATATCATATTGCAAAAAAAAAAAAACAAAACAAAATAAGTCCATGTATTTTCAAAATCAATTGGTTGGATTCAATCTAAAAAAAACTAAATCAAAACTTTGAATACTCCAAACTTAATCTTATCCCCCATTTGATAGACATTAATGGAGAAGGATTCCATTTCTTGCTAATTGTTTATCATGTATAATATCCATTTTTGTTGTTAGAGTGGAATTCGTCTCTCTTGCTTTCTGTACGCCCGGATTCCATCAAAATATGGAAGGAATCTGATTCCATTCCATTAGTTGGATGTGAAATGTCAAATTTTCCATTTTGTGATTACTTAAAATTTCAGTTTAGCCCCTTTGTGCATTGGCCACCAATGTGTGGGTCTACTATGTCGCTATCACTAGACGATGAATGTGTCTATGATAGATGACAAATGATGGAAGAGATCGATGGGGTCATTGGTGTATGGAAGAAGAAGGAGGAAGAAGTAGAGGAAGAAAGGCAGAAGATGGAAGATGTTACAGAGGAGAAGAAGAAGAAGGAAGCATGTGTGGGAGAATGACAAAGGCTTCTATTTGTTATCTTATATTTAATTTTTTTAGTAAGGAATAATTTAGTAAACTTATATCTAATTCTTTCATTTCCTTCATTTTAAACCACATACTAAACAAAATAAATTAAATCATTTTCATTTATTCTCATATCATACAAAATATAATTTTAAGATTCTCATTTTCATTCCCTTTTCCATTCTCAATCCCTCTCCTTCATTCTTCTAAATATATAACAAACGTGTCCTTAGAGCTTGTTGTTAAAGAAAAAAAAATCATATATTAGGTGATTTGTTTGATTGCAAAAAGATTAGTAATTTACATTTTTAAAAAAATTAAAAATGGTGAGGGTATGGTGCAATTGTGGGTGAGGCGAACTTTAGGCATGGGAAGGCATCCTCTGCTGCAAGTGCTGCGAATGTGATTGACATGATTTCAACCTCTCACCCACTTCCATTTTAATCCATACTCTATCAAACTCCCACTATCTCAGTCAGATCAAACCCTTTTCGTTCCATCTTTTCTATATACCCATTAAATCTAAATAGTTAGGAAAGTAGTTACCTGAGGGATAACGGAGTGTTCCATCGGAGTATATTGCTTGCCAGATGTAGGAAATGTTGAGAATTTGATAGAACAAGAATTTGTTTATATATATGAGAATTTGATTTATTTAAAGCCATTAGATGTTGTGCTCAACAATGAGTAAATTTGTCATCTGATAATGTAACATATATCTTTATTCCTCTTAATGTAGATTTCTAGTATCTAATTCCAATCTTGGGAGATCTTATCAACCAACAGCCAATCAAACTATATGTTGACTCTTATTTTGTACAATGTTAGAGACATGTCTAAATCATAATACACCCTTCCATGACAGTAACAACCTTCCCCTATAGTAATATCCTTTGGTTCTGCTCATCAACAAGAATATGAACAACTCCTCTTGGTGATGTCTCCTCAGAGGTAACATATTTAAGTTACTATATATGACAATTACAAAGATATGCTACGAGACTTTGTGCACTCCTAGTTGTAGGATACTGATTACTGAAGCATATAACAAGCATTTCAACAACTGCAGAACATGATATTAGTACATAATCTTTAATAGCTCTGGTACAACACTACTTATACCTTTCTTGACATGAGATTATATATTTTAGGTCCTGAACAACACAAAGAAGACCAAGTACTAAGATGTTACCTCATTGATTTCAAATTTTTGGAAAGAAGAAGCGACAATATTAATCAAATCCAAACACCTAAGAGTAACCCTAGTAGCAAGTGTCCCACCTTTAGGGCATTTTGTTCGTTGCCTCTATATGTGGTTGTAGTTCTGCAAGAGCTTCTCCTGACTTGAGTATCACCTACAAAACATGCTATTTAACTTTACCCTTTACAATCAACATATGCAATTTTCTTGACTGAATCTAATATATAATCTATGGGTAGCTGCTAGTGTGGCATGACCACAAAGTTTAGCCTACAAAAGAGAACAAAGAATTGGAAAAGTAAACAATTAACAAAAACTCCTTCTCCTACCTAGTCGAGCATTTTCCATAAGAACAATATGCATGTGTTATCTGTACAAAGAGAAGCTCACCTCTACAATAGGAGTGAACCATCTGAGGCGAAAACAAGCATTATTGGGGCACTCCAACTCAGGGACTAAGTATGTTTCCAAGATATTGAACTTAGTGGCTACACATTGCATCCATTTCTCGTCTTTCTTGAAGGGCGACTTAATGAAGGCATCCACCTATTCATAAATTGTAAAGAGCAATCAGTTAGTCACAACACACAGAAATACACACCCACTCTTAAGTTTTAACTAATGCATTTATTTTTGGAAGAATGACATGAAGTAGATCAATGGAGTAAGGGTTTAAGTAAAGCACGGGGGTGTTAAAATTGTTGAATAATGACAAACTAGTTAGCAAAGACAAAACCAAACTCGACATTCTTAATAATGCATTTATTTTTGTGATGTGTTAAAATTATGCATGATCTTAGTATCACATTTTTATGACTTTAGATTCATTTCTTTTGATTTTATGTGTATATACAAATCTTGCTATCTTATACAATGTATGCAAAATGTTCTTTTATCTATTCTCTTTTTTTTAGTTAGGTTTTATGGTTAATTCCATATCCTTTACGAGTCTAGGGCTACCGGTGATGATATACATATACTGCTTTTGTGGGAAGTTCATTAAGATAATTGCAAACTTTTTATCTAGAGTTAGCAAGACTTTTCCTAATTTCAACATGAATCTATATTTTTATGATTCAATAATCATATAATTAATCAATGATGCATTTTGAATAATTATTTAAAAAGAGCAAAAGCATCTACTAACAAAAGCAGTGACACTGACTGATTTACACACTAATACAAATATGTATGATTTCCATAGCCAAGTTTCTCTTTATCTAATACATAAAGTTGGGAAGAGAAGGAAATTTGCGGTTTATAAGAATTCAAAAATCTAATTTCAATTACAGAAGGGTTCTTGTTATTCAATACAAAAGAGATTTAAACCAAAAGACATCCTTCCATCACTGTAACAGCCTTCCCATGTAACAACACCCTTTGGTTCTGCTCATCAAGATGAATATTGAGAACTCCACCTCTCTGTGATGCCTGCTTGAATGTAATATTAAGAATTTAGTACAACAATCACAAATACAATCCCAATTAGTGATGCATGGAGAGTACCTGGTAGCATTGAAATCAAACTTCCCAAGTTTCTTGCTCCAATAGGATGCTAAGGCACAATGAGCACTCCCACAAACAGGATCCTGACACAGGAAAGAAGAAAAAATAATGTCTTAAGAAATAACGCAATTAAGAAGGCGTGTCACTATTGGGTTCAAAATCAAACCATGATTCTTCTGAACTATACCATACTAAGACATTCCGTCTTCATTTATTGCAAAATTAAGTAGGCATTGCTAACACCATTGAAGGTTCATAATAGATATCATCATGATATCTCAGGTATTTACCTCATTGACACCAATTTTTGGACAGAAGAATCTACTGTAGAAGTCAAATCCTGATTCCGAAGGAGCAATCCCTGTGACAATAATCCCTCTTCTTCCAGGACATTTCACTACAGCATCAATTTGTGGTTGTAGTTCCATAACAGACTTCCCAGATGTGACTTCGACCTACAGGACATATAAGCTTCAACCAAAACATGTTTGATGTTCCAAGAATTCCTCAAAGACATTATTAAGCATATCCTTTTCCAAATAAGAGTAGAATGAGACATCTATTTTTCTCAAAAATCAATCAGGTCAACAGTTATGAAAATATAATCAATGTGCCAAGACAATAACAAAAATGGAAGAGAACAAATTCAAGAATTACCAATAGGTCATCTTCAATGGATGTCCTTTTTATATCAATTATAGAAGCACCCTTCAATGCTCCAGAAATCTGTGAAGTGTCAACAGGATAAAATTCTGTGGAGGGGTCAGCAGGAAAATCCAATTCAATGTAACATTCGTCCTTACTTTTACCATTGTGCAAGTTAAAGGCACTCGCGATATTGATCTCTGGGATTTTTTTGGCTGTCAATACTCCAGATAACGTCACAAATTCAACAATATTGGAAGCCACTAAACCAGATGAAAAGAGAGTATGTGCAGCAGCTAATGTGGCATGACCACAAATTTTAACCTACAAAAGGGCACGAATTTTATAAGGTTTAGAAGCCCCCAATCAAACATTTGGCAAACGATAGACATGCTACAAAATTATGCTTGATTTTTGACAACAAAATTCAAAAAATAACTTAAATATATGTTAAATAAATAGTGTAGCTTAAAAAAAAGTCATATAATATTAAGTTACCATGAAATAGAAGCTATCAATTATCACAAAAATAGAGCAAATCTTTTCGTAAATTAAATTGACAAATCACATATTTATCAAAAATTGAATGAGATTATTGTCATGCACCAGAAAAATCGTTAACTGCTTTAAATCATTTCCATATCAAATATGGAAATACATATACGAAAGAACTATTTTGAAATCACGTATTCAGTAATTTAAATTTTTTTAGAGAACTAACCTCAGTGATGGGACTGAACCATCTGAGAAGGAAACGAGGATTAGAGCTTGCGTTGGGTGAGTTAACGGAGCCTTCCGACTCCACGATGCGAGTCAAGTAACATGTCTCCGAGACGTTGAACTCGGCGGCTACAGCTTGCAGCCATTCTTCGTTCCTCTCTTCCTCTAAGAAACACACTGCCGAGGGATTCCCCTTGAATGGTGACTCGGTGAACGCGTCCACTTATTATATCAATTCATAGACTAGCCATTCATGATTGTACTTGTACATAACACACCAAAAACACATAGTTGAAGGGGAAATATACCACCGAGTATTTGACAAGTTTCTTTGCCATTGACGCAGTGAGAGAGAGATTTTCACACCCCAAAATATGAGCACGTAACCAACACAAAAGGTGAATTCCACCTCACCTTCGTAAGCCTAGCTCGACCTTGATTCCCATAAACACATTAGTTTTATATATAAATAATTTATGCACATAAAAATACAATGCATCTTGAAAGAAAAGAAAAAAATTATATTTCATTCATCTTAAAATAAGTATTTAAGAATATTGCTCATTGATGTTTGCTTAAACATTCTTAAGGTACCACACATACATATCCAAATATATCATCTTAATATTACCTACCCGATTACAGAGAATCTAGACAATATAATCAATAATTTACAAATTACTATACCTCAAATGATAGGATGGAGATCTAGGATACTTTTTGGCATGATATTCTTTGTACAGATTGTGGTTGCTAAGATTTAAACCTTATACCTGCAACTAAAGACAGCTTTACTTGAGAGAATCCTACTATAATCACACACAATACAAGTATATATGTATAGATATACATATTTGATACAGTCATCTATATTTTAGTATACAAGATATTTAGCATGACATGCACTTTAAAATTACATTGCAATCATTAATAAATACATTCAAAATCAAGTCAAATCACATTTCAAATAATTTTCTATCTGTTCACAAGTCATCCTCGTATTTCCTCGTACATTTTCAACACATACGTATTGAAACAATTTTCAATATTAACATGACTCGCCCTTATTTCAATTCCCATCCTCAAAGGGATGTAAAAGTAATTCAACCTTATTTCAACCCTGACCCACGATATGCGTCCATATATGGGAACCTTTTTCTATGCCACCGTTATTTCATCTCATAGGATCCCATAAGTTCTATTTCTGTTTATTTCAAGATCAAACACAATCACATTACACAAATATAGGCAACCATTTGCATCTCATTTCCGGAAAAGTTCACAATATTCATCACCATACATCTGGACTTTATAAAAGTACTCTCATGCACATAAATTTTTAGATGAAGTCACAATAGTCTCACACTTGCACATTTCAATGTATAACATGAATGCATTAATTTCATGTCATATATATAGTATATTTTTAATATATACATAAAATAAGCAAACAGGTAAAGTATGATCTTTCACATTGATTCTAAATTAAAATTATACACTTCAAATCATAGGATAAATTCGATACACGAATTAAATTCAGGTAAAGTATGACCTTTAGTCTGGTATTAATCCAAATCAGAACCCACTGAAGACTTTATTAGTGACTAAAGGTCAATGCTGTCTAAATTCTAAACATGTACTGTGTTATACATTTTAGACTTAGTTAACCATGTCCAAATGCCATAAAATTTTGTAGATCATAGTTTTATGTCTTAGCTGAGTGCCATAGAAATTTTTGATAACTATGTAGAATAAAATTCTATAAAAATTAATTATGCACATAGATATCATAAATCATAAATAATCATACTTTTATGGAAGACTAACTACCTCATGAAGAACGAACTTTAAATATGGATCTAAATCCCTTCTTTCTCTGATATTTCCCATCGTCTTATCTCTTCTTCTTCTTTCTTTTCTATTTCGTCTCCTCCTCTCTCTTTTCTCTTTCTCTCTATTTTCTCTTTCTGTCTTTCTTCTCTTTCTTTCTTTCTTTTCTCTTTTTCTCCGTTCACACACACACACACATATATTATTTCCTCATTACCCTATATATATATATATATATATATATATATATATATATATTTCTTCAGTACCCCACATGTCTCTTCTTTCTTTTTCTTTCATTTTTTTCTCCCTTTTTTTCTCCTCCATTACCCCTATATATATATATATATATATATATATATATATATATATATATTTATTCAGTACCCCACATGTCTCTTCTTTCTTTTTCTTTCATTTTTTTCTCCCTTTTTCTCTCCTCCGTCCACCTATACACACATTACTTTCTCACTTTTTCTTTTGGCTAAAACTAATAAAAGACCTCAAATCTTTTTATTTTTATTCAATTAGGTCCCTAATCAATAATAAAATTTTCTTTATATTTCTCAAAAATTTTGTAATAACTATTTTATCCTTATTTACTTGCTCATTTATTTATTTAGCCTCATTTTCTAAGGTAATTAAATTTGAGATATTACAATAATTATCAAAACAACACTTTGTTTAGTGCAAAGCAAGTCTATGCAGTTTAAGAAATTGATTTGGTTTTGGTAGTTAAAGACTTCTTTTTGATCTAAAATTTTTATGGCATTTAGCTAAGACATAAAATTAATGATCTACAAAATTTCATGGCATTTAACATAGTACCTATTTAGAATTTAGACAGCTTTGACCTTTAGTCACTAATAAGGTCTTTTGTGGGGCCGAATTATAGAATTAAAATTTTAAATTTTTATCCTAGTATTTCAACATACTATTAAGGCTTAATACCAAATTTCATAATTTTTGGAGTTATGGATTAATACCATAATTTTTCTAAAGATTGGTTCTATTTTAGCCTCAAAATAGAACAAAGCTAGATGATTGATAGTATATGTTCTGATTTGGTGTTATTTCTTTGCTTGGCTTGTTCTTTAGGACTTTGATGAGTTCCTTGGCATTTATCCTCTGATTTGAAGTGTAGAATTTTAACTTGGAATCGAGATAAGAGATCCTACCTTACCCTATTTGCTTATTTTATGTATATATTAAAAGTGTACTATAAATATATATATATATATATATATATATATATATATATATATATATATATTTGTGTGTGTGTGTGTGTGTGTGAGACATGAAATTAATGCATTCATGTTATGCATTGAAATGTGCAATTGTGAAACTATTCTGATTTCATCTATAAATTTATGTGCATGAGAGTACTTTTATAAAGTCGGGATGTATGGTGATGAATATTGTGAACTTTTTTTGAAATGAGATGCATATGATTGCCTATGTTTGTGTAATGTAATTGTGTTTGATTTTGAAAAAATGGAATTGGAGTTTATGGGATCCCATGAGATGAAATAAGGGTGGCATAGAAAAAGGTTCCCACATATGGATGCATATCATGGGTCGGGAATGAAATAAGGTTAGATTACTTTTACATCCATTTGAGGACATGGATGAAATAAAGTTGAATTACTTTTATGTCCCTTGAGGACAAGGGTGAAATAAGGGTGAGTTATGTTAATATTAAAAATTGTTTCAATACAGATATGCATTGAAAATGTGCGAGGAAATAGAAAGATACTTGTGAACAGATGTGAAATTGTTTGAAATGTAATTTGACTTGATTTTGATCATATTTATTAATGATTGCAATGTGATTTCAAAGTGTGCGTCATGCTAAATACCTTGTACACTAAAATATAGATGACTGTATCAAAAATGTACATCTACATATATATATATATATATACACACACACACATACATACTTGTATTGTGTGTGATTGTGGTAGGATTCTCTTAAGTAAATAATTCTTCAATTGCAGGTATAAGGTTCGAATCTTAGCAACCACAATTTGTACAAAGAGTATCGTGCCAAAATGTATCCTAGATTTCCATCCCATCATTCGGGGTATGGTAATTTGTAAATTATTAATTATGTTGTCTAAATGCTCTATAATCGAGTAAGTAATATTAGGATGATGTATTTGGATATGTATGTGTGGTACCTTAAGAATATTTGAGCAAACATCAATAGTGAATATTCTTAAATACTTATTTAAGATGAATGAAATATAATTTTTCTTTTTTTTTTCAAGAAGCGTTGTATTTTATGCGCAGAAATTATTTATATATAAAACTAATATGTTTGTGGAAATCGATGGTCTAGTCAGGCTTAAGGAAGTAAGATGGAATTCACTTTCTGTGCTGGTCACATGCTCAAATTTTGGGGCATGACAATCCATTTCTCTTACTTTTTGTACTGCCTGATTCCATCAAAATATGGAAGGAATTAGATTCCATTCCATTAGTTAGATGTGAAATGTCAAATTTGACCTGAAATCTCAGTTTAGCCCTTTTGCGTATTGGCCGCCGGTGTGTGGGTCTATTGTGTCACTATCGCCAGATGACGAATGTGTCTATGTGACAGACGATGAATGTCGTGGGTGTGTGGAAGAAGAAGGAGGAAGAAGTGGATGAGGAAAGGTAGGCAGAAGATGGAAGATGTTACAGAGGAGAAGAAGAAGGAAACGCGTGCAAAAGAGTGATGATGGCTTTTATTTTTTTATCTTATATTTAATTTTTTTAGTAACGGATAATGTAGTAAATTTATACCTAGTTCTTTCCTTTCCTTCATTTTAAATCTCATATAAAACAAAATAAATTCAATCCTTTTTATTTATTCTCATATCATACCAAACATAATTTTAAGATTTTCATTCTCATTTCTTTTTTCATTCTCATTTCTTTTTTCATTCTCAATTCCTTTCCTTCGGTCTCCTAAATTTATAGCAAACGTGTCCTTAGAGTTTGTTGGAAAAAAAAATCATATATTGGGTGATTTGTTTGATTGCGAAAAGATTAGTAATTGACTTTTTTAAAAAAATTAAGAATGGTGAAGGTATAGTGCAATTATGGGTGAGGCAAACTTTAGGCATAGGAGGGCATCCTCTAGCAAGTGTTGTGAATGTGATTGACGTGATTTCAACCTCTCACCCACTTCCATTTCAATCCATTCTCTATCAAACTCCCACTGTCTCATTTCATATCAAACTTTTTTTCCTCCATCTTTTTCATATACCCATTAAATATAAACATGCGTTAATGATTATATCTATAATGGGATTAATCAGGGGAAGAATAGCCTCTGCATTTACTCTAAACATCTAGTTCGCAAGCTATCGTTTTCTTTTTTTCAATTTCACTTTGACCATATATATTTACATAATGAGAAACGTTGATTGAATAAATGGTCCAAACAAAATGATCTTTTTTATGAAAGCATAAATGCCTTTCTTTTGTTCCTCAATAAGAATGCATTTTTGCACCCTTCTTCTTTGGGCTGGATTCCTATGTCCCACCAGAAGCTACCATTTTAGTTTACCTCAGCTTTTATGTTGGTCAAAACTGTGGTGGTAGTCCCACTATCCCCAAAGCAAAATGTTCATTTTTAAATCACATTTGCAACAACTTTCCAAATCTTCATTGATTTGGTTTTTCAATAGTCAAAGCCTCAAAAAGTTGTTTTAGTATTCTATCAGTGTGTTTGGAAGTCGGGTGAGTTAAACGTGAGTTGAACAAATTAAGTTTGATTGAATATAATTAGAAAACGTCATTTATGTTTGGAAAATATTTTGACAAACATGATTTGGAGCAGATAGACGTGATTTAGTGCATGAACATGATGTTTGCATGTTGGTGTGCAAACGTGGTTTGAAATATGTAATTATCAGAAAGGGTATGAATTTTTTATTTAATTTTTTAATATAACATTATTATTTATTGTCATTTATTTAAAGGAAACTTAATTTTTTTTGTTTATTTTTCTAATATTACAAATTAATCACTAATGAATCATTTTTAGTTAATAAATTAATTTTTTATTTTGAAATTACTAATTAAAAATTTAATTAATCACTAATTATTTACAATAATTTAAAGATCTCTAATTAAATTTTAAAACATTTTTCTTCTCTAATTATTCACTAATTTTTTTATTAATAATTAAATTTTAAACAAGATGAATTAAGTATTCATTATAATTAAGTTTTAACAAAATAAATTAATAATTTAAACAAAATCAAATTATTCATTATTTAAATTTGACTTCTAAATTTTTTTAATTTTTTACTTAACTAGTTTAAGCTCATTATTCAACCATAAAACAATACTCAAATTTTGGTAAACTCCTTCTGATCTTAATTAAAATCCCTATTATAACAATTTTGTTTATTTTCAAATATTTTACTTCTAACCTACAACTTTTCATTTTATTCAGTTAGGTCCTTAGCTAACATTTTTCCTTCGTCTTTTACATGATCCCAGATCATATTTAGTTTTATCTAAGTGCCTAGTCTCAGAATATATTTTTCTCAAAAACTAAATCAACCCCTGTAAAATTTTTATTCTTTCATTTTAGTCCCGTTACGTTTTTTTCTAATGCTTTTGATTTCCAAACCTGCCCAGAACTTCTTCTTAGATATTTTCAGCACATGTTTGATCATTTCCAACTTAAATCAATGCAAAACATGAATTAAAATGATGTTTTTCGAATTCCACAAATTTCTTTAATAAGTAATTACAAACTTTTCTATTATTCACTTAGGTCCCTCTTGCAATGTTTTTCCTTTCATATTTAGTTTCATCTAGGTCCCTAGTCCTAGAATATAATTTTTTCTAAAATTAAAACAGCCTCTACAGACTTTTCATTTATTTCAAGTTAGTCCCTCCCATGCATTCCAAGTACTTTCTAGGGAGTTAAAATTTAAAACATTCCCAGAACTCTTTCTTGGATGTTTTTAGGACCTAAGAAACCATTTCTCCCCATGGACTAAGCTAAAAAGGCAATTACAACAAAAATGCATTTTTTCCAAAACATACCCAAGATGTTGCGTGAATGTGGAGCTAGTTTGGACTGGATTTTCCTTCTAGTTTTTGCCCTATATTACTGGAACTCCTTCCTATAATTTTGGGTAAGCTAATCACACAACACACTTCTCAAAATACCAAGAAAATCAAGGTCCAACCACTCCTTTTTCCCTCTCGGTTTCTACTCTGTTTTAGGTGCAAAAAACAGAGTTGTTTTTGCTCTCGATTCTGCACTATAGCTTGAGGGAGTTTCCGGTTTTTCTGCAAGGATTTGGCTCACAACTTAATGATTCTTCTCGAATTGGTTTAGGCAGAACAAGACTCGAAGAATTGGACTACACTTCCTCACTTCTTCTCTCAATTTTTGACAGCAGAAAAATAGGATGGAGGGGTCTCGGTTTTACTACTGGGGTAAAAAATGGGAAGGGCAATAAAGGGTCTTCAGGAAAATAATGTGGCCAATCACGTTAAATGCATCAGAGAAGCTATAATATGAAGTTTTGGTGCCAACCAAGTTAAAGACCCATTACTGCCAACCACATTATTGCTACCTCGATTTGTCATTGTTGCCAAACATCTCACAAATCCTTCAAACGTGGTTGAGCAATTAGAAACGTAAATGGCGGCAACACGGATGTGCTCCCAAACATACACTTTGAAAGAAAAAAAAAAGAAGCTTTGGCATAAGTAAGTTGGTCATTTAGTTTTTAAAATGATATATTTATTTTAATTTTGTTATTGAAAATAAATATATTTTAATTTAATTATTTAAAAATTATATTTGTCTTAATTTTTTATATATCAAAATATGGTTTAATAATAATAAATTTGATAATAAAAATAATCAAATTGAGAGAATTATAATTTTTTTAAAAAAATTAAATTATTATTTTATTCTAAATTTAATAAGATTCAATTTCAATTGAATCAAATTGATCTTATTAAACTAAAATAGACTAAAACCAATCAACCAATAAAATTGAATTAGATAGTATCAATTAAATGGTTTGATTATTCCATGTTCATGTTAAGACTTAAGAGTGGCTCTTAGAAACGCGTGTCTAATTTTCATTGGTTAAAAGAATAATTAATGTCTTTACAAATGAATGGAAATTATCTAACTCGATTTATGTAATTATAACAAATAATTTCAATATAATTAATTATAATAAATCTTGATTCCACAAATCTAAAAATATAAATTATTTATTTTTAATATAAAAATAAAACACAATATACAATATAAATAAAATGTTATAGTTAATTTTTTTATTTTTGACAATAAATACAAAATTTAAAGCAAAAAAAAAAAAGAGAGATACCCCTAACTTTTACCATTAAAAAGAAAGGAATTATAAATTTTGGCTAACCTTTGATATCGGTTTAAGAAATTAATCGAAGAACATATTGCATGCGAATTGTTTGGAAGATGCTAGGAGAATAATAAATATATGAATGAATATTATGAATTATGCAAACTTACTGTTATAAAAGGAAGTAATCAATAGCTTCAAGATTAAAAAGAAAGTTATAGTTTTAATGAGTATATGAATTAGGTAATTTTAATAAATTAGGATTCCATTTATAATTTAAAATTGATTCCATAAATTTTTAAAATTATTTTCTATAATTGCATAGATTGAATTAGAAATTTCCATTTATTTACAAAGACATTAATTATTTCTCCAACCAATAAGAATTAAACAAGTTTAAAGAACATGTATATTTACACGTTCCCAAAAAAAGTTTGATCACCACTCTTACGGAGTGTTAAACATCAAAATTTGACTAAAGAACAACTTCAATTATATAACATTTAAGATTTATAATGTATCTATCCATTAAAATTTGTCAATCTAACTAAATACCTAATATCTAACACTAATTCTTAACCAATCGTTATAAAAACAATAAGTAATTATATTTTATATGTTTTATATTATATATTTTAGTTATACATTTTGACTTGAAATATTTTTGGTGTGACTTTGTTGTTGGAAATGTTTATTTCATGGTTAAAATAAAACAATGTTTATTGTTGAATTTTTAAAATTTTATAATATTCTCTTCTTCTTTTTTGTCTAATTTGATCGTCTAATTAAATCCAAATTGGGCAAAGTTAGATTAAATTGATTTGATCATAACTAAATTCATTAATTTGATTAAATGAAATGTTAACTATCTAGTTAAATCAGTTCAATTAGATGACTAAACTAAATTGAAGGTAGTGCCTTGTGTGAGATTTACCTTCGACTCCTAATGATAATATGTACTCCAGTGTCTTAATGAAAACCTTTGCACATAATTTTTTTAAAAAAAAAAAAAGAAAGAAAAAAACTCGCACACACCAACGACAAAAACATTCAACATGATCACAAAAGGATGAGGCCAAGAATCCAACTTCACATGGGTATATAACAACATTAGTTAGAGGACCACATATATATATAAAGGAAAAAGGGTGAAATTTAGGGAGATTTGAAACTTTAATTATGAAACAGAAGAGAAAGAGAGATAAGAAAAGGGAGGGAGAGAGAGAGTTAAAAAACAGAAACATAAGTCTGCAAAATTGACATTTATAAAAGGGAAGGAAAGGGTGAGTAGTGCAGTGGTATGCAATGCATACTGATACACTTGTGCTGACAGCAATAGGCCGATTGGAATATGGACAAAGTTAATGCATACAAAGTTATTGAAAATGAGTGACTCATCACTCTTTCTTTTGCTTATTCATTTTACCATCTAGTGTATTTCAAAAAAAGTAAAACTTGAAGTTTC
Organism: Biancaea sappan; assembly: GCA_037074585.1. Lineage (NCBI taxonomy): Eukaryota > Viridiplantae > Streptophyta > Magnoliopsida > Fabales > Fabaceae > Biancaea > Biancaea sappan. The sequence goes on along the minus strand of CM073496.1, from coordinate 44,391,032 downwards.
ACATTAATTAGAATAAGATGGAGATATATGTAGATGTTATAATAAGTTTATATAGAGTTAAGAGAAGAAATATCATCTGACCAGGTTTATAATGTTTACAACACTTAGTGTTCCTCACTTTTTGTCCTCCCAATTCTCGGTAAGGCAAAGGCATCATGCACAAAAAGAGGAAATGATGAGATGAGAGACAGAGGGAACAAATATAATTTCATTATGCATAAAATATTCTTTATTTCTGTTTCAGTGCAGCCAAATAGACTAGATTGCATAGCATGGAGACTAAAAGCAAAGTTACAATGAGTAAAATCTCCCTACATTTGCTGACTCCTGAGGTCCTTGATTTGTTATCTTTCCTTAGGTGACAATAAAGTATGGTTTTAGACAATAATTTTAATGTTGTTAATGGTTTAAAGAATTGATGGTGAGAAAGAAGGACAAGGACACTCAGTGTTCATGTGCTCCAGAAGGAAATCACGTTCCAAATTTTGTCTGGTAGCACAGAATGCAGACTCGTGATTTCATAAAGGTCCCAAGCATCCAATGGCCACTTAAAGCTGTGACCCCACCACCACATCTCGAAACACTCTTTTAGTGCCTCAATCATGAACCTCCTCGCTTTCTCCTCCCACAGTTTCCTCTCTGATTTTCCTTCTCTCATCCTGAGGCAATTGATTATGCAATCATTTATGGCTCCCTTTTGGTCATTCTCTGCAATCTTCTCCCTAGCCTTAATGGCATCCCCTTCTTCGTCATCCTTGGCTTCTCCACAAAGCATACATATCTCCACCATATCAGCAGCACCAGCACCAGCAACATCACCAGGTGCTCCTCTGGTCTTTACTCCTCTCTCCCCAGACATGGAGCCACTCTTCCCTTCACCTGGTGGAGCCGCTTACTCTCCTTCTGACTCTTCTCTCCCCACCATTCCTGCAAGCCCCAGTCCTCCAAATCCAGATGTGTTCCATTCTCCAGGGCCAGCACCAATGGCTTTTCCGCCATCAGAGTCAATGCCAGCTTATGCCCCTGCTTCACACTCTTCGTCTCTGCCTCTCAATCTGGTCTTGTATCACGCGTTGCTGCTAATTTGCTTAATGCAGCTTCTTGGCATGTGAATAGGTGTTGTTGTTTCCTCTTTATTGCTCTTTTGTTGTCTTATTCTGGGTACTACGTTGTATGAGAATCTACTTTTCGGTGATGCCAGGATAATGTCGATAAAAATTTATGGCCACTAAGAGTTTACTATTTTAGTTTCACTCTCTGTCTTCATTTATGCTACGAATTTTTTTCTCTTTTCTTTTCTTATTTGTGCCCAGCTAGAGTTTATAGTTCTGAGTTTCTTTTCTTTATCTTCTATTCTGATCAATCTGAAGCAAAAATGATATATGACTTATTTTTTTTAATATTTCAAGTCACCCGTGAGGCTTTTGGTTCTGATTCAGTAAATGCAGTCCCACTTTGGTTTTAGAGACATAGGGATGAATGAGAGAAAGGACCACATATCACTTTGATGTTGCTCCAAGACCTTTTTTCATAAATATCTTTATGTGCGCACTTTGCATTAAGAATAAATAAATAAATAATATTGGGGTAGGCTGCACAATAAATAAATAAATATTATTGAGACTATAGGAATGATTACAATAACTCAGCAAGAAAAGGAATGTGCACTATCTTGTTCTACGACAATAGGAAAATATGATCAATTATATAACTAGGATTCTTAGACTAGTCAAATGTATGAAATGCCTAGGCTTCTTTCTCGGGTAAGTCCATAACACGAAAGACTATAGACATATATGTATAAAACTTACTTCTACTTCTTATACGCTATTTGCCTACTTGTAATTTGTAAATCACATCTAGAGAGCTACAACACTGGGCTGATTCCATGGATACCCATTGAACAACTTCCCTGACAGTGTTCCCATGAGTTTGTTAAACTCAAATGGGTACTTCCATTTCTTGGTGCAGTCCTTTGCAATGAAGTTTCTCATCTTCACATTCTCCTGCTTCATCATATCTATTGCCAAACTCAGGTGTTTTATCACCTCTATCTTCTCTTCATCTTTCTGCCTCAGTTCATCCTTCTGTGCCCCATTCTCTTCCCTGAGCTTTCCTATTTCTTTCCTCAACTTCGTTACTTCATCACTCATGGCATCTTTCTGCTTCAGTTGATCCTTTTGTGCCCTATTCTCTTCTCTGAGTCTCTCTATCTCTATCCTCAAAAACATTACTTCATCTCTCATGGCATCTTTCTGCATGAGTTGATCTTTATAAGCCTTGTTCTCTTCTCTAAGTCTCTCAGTTTCTTCACTTAACCTCTTCACTTCATCATTCACAGCCACAAATCGATCTTTCAATTGGGTCTCCTCTTCCTGCTCAGGATCATCAACTTCAGACTCTGCAGACTGCTCCACATCACTGTTCTCAGAGAAGCTATCGTAACTTCGATCTGTAAAACTCATCAGCTTCTCTGAATGATACTTGGCTGAGGCAAAAGGAGAGCCTCCTGGAATCAGGAGGCGAATTCCAGAGTCAGGCTTGACTTGATCATACCGCTCAGCTAAAGATCGATGAGTCCTGTAGAAATCTTCAACCATGCTGATAAGATCTGGTCGCTTCTTGTAATACATCTCTGCACGTTGGGCAAAGGAATCTGCATCTTGTTCAATCAGTTTTAACATTGCTTTTGTCTTCCCATTTAACTCTGCAATCACAGAAACACCACCACATATCAAATCGTTTTTCTTTTTAATCTCATACACTTGTTCCAGATATAAGTCATAGTCCCCAAAAAAAAATAAAAGGGACCACTCCAACGGTTAAATCCAGACGCAAAGAGTAGAAAAAAGAAAAGAACTTCAAAAGTAACACTTAGTAATCACAATTCACTTTTAACAACGGGTAGTTTGTGCTTTCTAACTTAAAAAGTACTTTCAATTATGCATTATACTCTACCAGAAAAGTCAATTATCATTCAGAAATACACCTGTGGGTCCAAAACTTCTACTTGAGACAAACTGTAAAACAAAATAACAGAGCCAGAGAAATAACTAGTGGGCCTGAGTCATTAATTATGATATATTAATATATTATCAAATTATCAAATATCAAATGGGTAATTCTACAATCAATCTTCACGATATCAATGCATCGTTGAATTTATATTGACCCATAAAACCAGTGCCACGAGGATACATAGAATTGTTCAACTTACCATAAGTACTCACAATTACCCAAATTGTCCAATTGCAGTAATTTTTTTTAAAAAAAATATTTAGGACTCGAATAAAAGGAATAGGCGAAAAGAAAATGCTAACGTATGCAGATAAGGAGGAAGACAGAGGAAAGAAGGAGATACCAGCAAGAGTGGATTGGAGCCATGGGGATCTTTTAGAGGTGCTGTGATCGTCGAGCCACCACCAGTTTGAAGTTTGATTCGTCCTCATTTCAGCCATCTTCTGCTTCACTCTTCTCTGGTTATCGCCTGAAGCTTAAGTATAAAAACCACATAACAAAACAACAAAAAAAGAACCTTGAATTCTCCACACAGCTAAATGAGCAATACTTATTAGCTTTTCTATGGTCAAATAACTTAAGAAATGCAATGAAAAGCACCAAATTTATCGTATTTCCCCAACGGACAAAATCAGATGCACCGACCAACAGATTCACACCGCCTCTTCGTTATTTTCAAGACAGCAGAAGCATCGTTAAAGCCATAGAAAATCCATTCCCGTCATTTTAAAAGAAAATCCCAGAGGGTAACCTTAACCCAACGACAATGTAACCCATAAGAAATTTAAATTAAAAACACAAACTTTTCACCATCAACTTATAAGACAAAAAAGGGGTTGAGGAACTACAGAGATTCCCAATCGAGATGGCAAATTTAAAGCGATTTTTCTAGATTTCGGAAAGGGAAATAAAAGGACTCGAGCTTGGCAATGTGGATGACACAAAATACAAAAGAAAGAGGAACCTGGTTCAACTGCTTCCGAGTGAGTCGTCTGGCTCGTCTTCCTCCTCAGCTGATGTAGACTGTAGGCTTGGCTTTCTCAGCCTTCAGCCTCTATTTGCTCTTCCACACTCTGTTCTTCACACTTGAGACTGTGCACAGTAGAATCCAGAGACGGAGGAGTCGCCTGAATACCGTTCTCCCTCTCTTTGAATTTGAAAACGACGCTCAATTCCAATTGGCGATACAGACTCTGATTTTAAACCCGCATATTGATCGAATTGCCCCTACCTAACATTTTTATTACAGGGCTGCCAACGAGTGCTCACTAGTAGATAACTAAATATTAATAATGACTTCCTCAATAGCACCGTAATGTTTTTCCAGAAATTTCGTCCCTCCCAAATAGGTATTTGGCCTCCAATTTTTGGCAAGATGATAAATTAATAGCAATAAAGGTTATTAAAACAAGAAAGATCATAAATTAAATAATAAAAAAGTAAAAAAAAAATGAATATGATGATGGACTAGAAAAACAGATCACATGTTTGTTTTTATAGGATAAATATGGTATTTATCTCATCTAATTTGTTAATTTATATTAAATAATTTAAATTTTATTATTTTTTATTAAAAAAATTATTACTTAATATTTAAACTATTAAATTTAAAAACTAATGATGCAAATGACACAAGTACCATTCTGACATTCGTTTCCGGTGGACTGGTGTGTGTTGTATACAGGAACGTGAGGGAGCGTACTCATACGCTGTTGGCGGTCAACATTCTAACGTAACGGTCCGAAATATCGTCATTTAGACACTTCTAAATTCTAATTGATATATTAGTTGTCCATATCTACGTACATTGCAATTCAAAATCTTAATACAATATGAATCCTGAAAACTTTTAACCATAAATTAATTGTGCACTTACTTTATACTTTTTTTTTCATATTCTGGTATGTATTCCATGTCATTGTTTTTATATACGTATCTACTTCTCATAAGAAGATCTATCATTGGGTCTTTCTTCCTTATTTTGTGAAATTATTTAGACAGTGCATTATAGATTTAACAATAACACAAAAGATATTTAGAAAATTAAATAACATAAAAGGCAACTATTTATAATGGTATTAATTGTGTGTATCGGGAATGATTAATTTCTTACAGGAAATACACATTTATATATCTTGGATGACTCTTATTACATTCAACATTTCCTATCTAGTGAGCCAGTATATTAAGAATTTCCTTTTAAAAAAAAAATAGCAGTCAAATATGTCATCTAGAAGAATCAGATTTTAGACTAACAAAGAAGGATAATGTTTTTCTAAAAATATATTAATATATTTAATACCTTTTCAGGAATCGGATTGGATAACATTTCCCATCTAGATTTTTTTTTTAAGCATTTCCTTTCTAAACTTATGTTGAATTTTTGTTAAGATAAGTGTTTATATTTAATATTTAACAATGTCTTAAATAAAATTACTTCTAGAGAGTGTTTGGTGTGTGAGAATATTAAATTATTCTCAAAAATATTTTATGAAAAAATATTATATTCTCATGTTTGATACATAATTTTAAAAAAAAAATTTTTAAAATGCAACGCTCTCAAAAATAAAATATTCCTACAAAACTCCCAGTTTTTCATTCCTATAGGAAGAGGTAGGAATGATAGATTCATATGTTGTGTGAATATTTTTGTGACATAAAATTATTACTTTATTCATATTTTCTACTTCTAATTATAAAAAATTGAAACTCTATTTTGGTTCATAACAAATACGATATTTTTTATTTTGGCCTCTTATAAAATTATATTTTTAATTTAGTCCCTCATATATGAAATATTTATCAATTTAGTCACTCATAAAATTTTTTCTTCAATTTAGTCATTCACATATGGATATTTTTTAATTTAGCCCCTCACATATGAAATATTTTCCAATTTAGTCACTTATAAAATTATCTTTTCTGTTTAGTTCTTCACATATGGATATTTTTCAATTTAGTCACTAACATAAAATATTTCTCAATTTAGTAACTCATAAAATTAACTTTTCTATACGGTCCTTCACATATGAATATTATCAATATGGTCCCTCACATAAATTTTCTTTTAATTTAGTCACTCATAAAATTATCTATTCAATTTTGTCCTTCACGTATAGATTTTTTTAATTTGCTCCCTCACACGAAATATTTCACAATTTAGTAACTGGTAACATTATCTTTTCAACTCAATCCTTCACATATGGATAATTTTCAATTTGGTTCCTCACATATAAAATAATTCTCAATTTAGTCATTCATATAATTATCTTTTCAGTTTAGTCTTTCACATGTGGATATCTTTTCAAATTAGACATTCGTAACTAAATATATTATCAATGATGCCATTTTATCAATATGTTATTAAGTTGGCCCAATTTAACAAGAATGTATATATTAAAAATTGATAGGGATAATTTCAAAAAATTACCAAACATTTTTAAGAATATTGATGTGAACCAAATACAAGAATGTTAGATTCCCATGAATATAGAAAAATATTGTAAAAAATTTTTGTAATGACCCAAACATAAAAATGTTACATTAATAGAAATCACATTCAAACATTTCTAAAAATATAAGATTCTTTATACCAAACGCCTCTTAATGAAAGATATCGGTGAAAGAAAAAAAAATCTAAAGTATCTCAGCAAAAGTTAAAAAAAAAAAAATTTGACCAAATTCAAATCTTATAGACAGCACACCGTACCATTCAGAATAGGGTTCATAATTAGAAATAGTGTAAATACTCTATGAAATGTTATAAATTTTTTATGATAGTATAAAAATTGCCATACTTTACCCCAAAAAAAAAAGAAGAAAAAGATTCACACGAAATCATGTTGAAGCCCATTAAGAATTCGGGTATTAAGAAGACAATGAAAGAAGTAAAAACAAAAATGGGAGTTGGATAAGCCGTTGTGTCCGAACCCGACTGGTCCACCCGGATGGTTAGCTCAGATTCCTCACAATCCTTTCGCTACTGAAGAAAGAACTATCTTTCCTCTTTCCTACCACTCCCCTAGCTCTCTTGCCATGTGATCGGGAGTCAAATTCTGAATTTTCCCCCCTTTCTTTCAAGGGTTCCTCTTTATCACTCAATTTAATCTATGCTTCAGTTAGAACCACCAATGTTTTTATTCTCCTTTTTTTGTAAAATGGCTTTCGAAGAAGTGAAGGGGAGATAGTTTGGAGGGTACGAGAGGAGGGAAGGGGGGAGGGGGAAGAGAGGGAGGGTATGTAGCTCTGGTGTTAAGTTTCGTGTTTGATTATTTGGCTATTAATTTGTTTTTGTTGGTGCTGATTTTATATTGCCTTCAATTTAGGTTGTTTTCGATTTCAGATAGCCTTGCTGAATGAATATGCCGCTCTGTCTTTATGCAAGTAGTTGTTGATTTTACTTGGCAAAGGGAACATTTGTCGTTATTGTGATGTAACTTTCATTTTTTAAAAATTCAAGTTCTCGATGTCTTTTGGTTTTGTTTATCGATTCCCAGATTGTGTTCTGTAAAAAGAAATAGAAAAAAAAAAAGTAAAAGGGATTTGGAATGGAGGAAATGACAATGGCTTTGAACATGTAAAAAGGTGACGATGTCGTTTAGGAGTATAATCCAAGATATAAAGGGTGAGTTTGGGAGTATTTCAAGGAAAGGATTTGAGGTGAAGTTGGGGTATGGGATGAGATCGAGGTCGCAGTCATACCGTGATGCTGGGGATAGCTTAGTGGTTGTTGATGGTTTGAAGCAGAGCTGTTGGGCTAATATGCCACCGGAGCTCTTGAGGGATGTGCTGATGAGGATAGAGGCCTCTGAAGATACCTGGCCTGCCCGAAAACATGTGGTTGCCTGTGCTGGTGTTTGCCGCAGTTGGAGAGAGATCATGAAAGAAATTGTGAAACCTCCTGAAGTATCTGGCAAGTTGACACTCCCAATCTCCTTGAAGCAGGTCTGACTTGTTGGCATACATTTACCTCACAAATTATGATATCATTCCATTCATGTCTGTTGCCTTTCTTTATGTATCTTAGATTTGTTTATTATTATCATCGTACAGGTTTTCAGTTTGTGGATGAAATTTAGTCAAGTCAACTAAAACAGTCACTTGCCTACTTGCTAGTATTTAGTTTGTTGACTTTTGTGCTGAGCCCGGCACTTTATTACTGACTGACTAGACATCACATTGAACTGACGAAGTTTAATTTGCTTGACAGTAATGTCTTATATGCAGCACAGTAATGCACTGACATTAAGCAGTGGTATATGTTATCTTGATAACCAAACTTTACTTGAGTAGTAATGAAACATCAGAGGTAGATTGATGAGGGACACAGCTAACATTTACAGTAAAGAATTGCAGTTGAAATTGTTTGATGATTTCTTACATAGTTATATTGGACAAGCTCCGTATATAGTTGTGAAAGATGTAATCACACTGATAGTTGATAAAGCCTATATATATATATATATAGTGATGGATGAGCATTGTAGAATGAAGGAGCATTACTTTGGCTGTATTCGATCCTTCATGGTGAGGTGAATACCCAACTCACAGACTACCCCAAAGAGTGGATGAGAGAGTGTGAGAAAGATAGTTACATGGCTCTTACAATTGAAGTTCCTATATACTTATTTCGACTTCTTCAATTAGAATTTAGGTCATTCATGGCATCAGCATTATGTGAGAAGAGTAGTAATATTTGATGATTGATATCTGTGAGATTTAATTATAATATTATTGGACGTGAGGGAAGGCGTGAAGGAAGAATGAAAAAAAGTGATCTTTAAATAGGATTGCTCGTGTGAAAACATGATTTAGTATACTAATTATTATGACTTTTTTTTTTTCTTTGAACAGCCAAATCAAGATGTTATTCTTTCATTTTATGTTCTTGCACTGCTTCTTATCCACTCAGTTTCACACTCAAAAGTGGCAGTAGCATGCAATAGTTATTAACTTCTGATACAGTTTTGCTTTATTGCACAAAAGTTTCTAGACTAATTCGCATTTGACTATAAGCATGCAAATGATTTGAATTTCTATGTTATCACATAAGGTAAGCAAAATCAGACCTATGTTGAAGGATTGGCAGCTCTGCTGTGGTTATAGTGCAATGATGTAACTATTACAATACACAGTTCCAATTGTCATAGGTTTGATTATAGTTGAATCTGCTTCATATGTAGTCCAATTTAAACCATTGTGGGTGACAATTTTATTGTAGGGCAGATCTCATAGCTCTCGTTAACTATATCCCTTTTTTATTACCAAATTATAATTTTATCTCTTGCTACCTTTGTGCAGCCTGGTCCGAGGGGCTCTCTTCTTCAGTGCTATATTAATCGGAATCGCAGTAATCAAACATATTATCTGTTCCTTGGCTTAAACGAAGGTAACCTACTAGACTCTAAATTTAATCTGTGTGATCTAATGCATCAAACATTATGACACATAAGTTGGATTATAGGCCATCTATTATTCCTAATGCTACTGTAATATTTAGAGAAGGAAAATAGTTGCCTACTATTGCTTTTTCCCCCCTGAATGCTTTGATGCAGTTTGATGTTGATTTGTATAAGCTTGCAGCTTCAAATGACGATGGCAAGTTCCTTCTTGCTGCACGCAAATGTCGACGTCCTACCCATACAGACTATATAATTTCTCTAAACTGTGATGCTGTGTCAAGAGGGAGTAGCACCTATATTGGAAAGTTGAGGTATGTTCAGCTGACACGTGACATGATTGGTTCATCAATATTATTTAGGCCTTGGATCACTCACTTATTTCATTGTTGATAGATCAAACTTTCTCAGTACCAAGTTCACTGTGTATGATGCACACCCTCCACTTCTTGGAGCCAAAGTCACTAAATCTCGTTCAACCAGGCTAGTTAGTCTCAAGCAAGTGTCTCCAAGAGTTCCTGCTGGCAACTATCCCATTGCGCATATCTCATATGATCTGAATGTCCTGGGCTCCAGGTAATGAATAAAATGATTGTGTGAAGAGTCTCTCTCCTGGAAAAAGGGAACTACATGGAGAGAAATCATTAAGTCAAATTATTTGGTGATCGTTTTGTTTTTTATGCATAATTCCCCACTTTCCTTTTAGGGGGTGGTTATTGCTCAGTGATTCTATTAATCCTTATTTAGTGTAGTTAAAATTTAGATGGAAAAATGTTATCAGGGGCCCTAGGATAATGCATTGTGTTATGGATGCCATCCCTGCTTCGGCTGTTGAACCCGGAGGTGTGGCCCCCACGCAGACTCAATTCCTGCATACTAGAATCGATACTTCGCCATCTATTCCTTTCTTTAGATCAAAATCAACCCGCATGGAAAATTTCCAGTCAGTACCTTTGTCTTCCCAAAACAAGGGAATGCTGGTATTACAAAACAAGTCCCCTAGGTGGCACGAACAACTCCAATGCTGGTGTCTAAACTTCAATGGACGAGTGACAGTGGCTTCTGTTAAAAACTTCCAGCTGGTTGCTTCCCCGAAGAATGGGGTTTCGGAGCAGGCTCAGGAAAATGTTATTCTCCAGTTCGGAAAAGTGGGAAAAGACGTGTTCACCATGGATTATCAGTATCCGATCTCAGCTTTTGAAGCCTTTGCAATATGCCTTAGCAGCTTTGACACCAAGATTGCTTGTGAATGATTGATACACAGGTATACTAAATCACAGTAGAGTAGTTTGTTTTAAGCATTTTTCAGTGGGTTGGGTCGTTTCACTGACTTGTGAAAAACTTATCTAGCTTGTTGAACGTTCATTTTATTCAAATGTTCAGAAGTCATGTTTCATGCTGAGAGCCTTCTGGCCATTGATCATCATGACGTCAATAAGCAATATATGAATCTCTAGTGATTTGTCACTATGTCATTGTTGTTTCCATTTTGTTGAAAATTTAGTTTTGGTTTATTTGTAAACAATAATCAAACATTATTATTAAGACTTATATTACAGTTTCTTATATCTTTGATGTCAAAATATATAAAAAGTTCCTTAAAAGATTAATTATATAATGCTGAGTTTAAGATTGGAAAATTATACACTTATATAAAAAGTTCCTTAAGATTGGAAAATTATACACTTATCATATTCTGATAAAAGATTTTTTCCTTGTTTTTAGCATAATGATAGCAAGGTTCAGATATAGGGCTGTTGAATTAATAGCAATGTTTATGACTTGTGAAGTTGGTGACTTGACTCGGCAGGTGTTGGCCAACTCCATTGGTGGCGGGAAATTCACTTGCAGATCAAACATTGGGGACAGGTTTTGTATTCTATTTGGTTGCAGTTTGAGTATCAAGGTATCCCCACCTCCCTCCCCCTCTTCCCCATCTGTATGTCAGTGGAAGTTGTATTTGAGTGTTCCAAGATTCCATCATCCATGTGGTGTTTCTTTGTGTGCAAGTTTGTAGACAACCTAAGCTGCGATTCGTTTGTGAGATTTCGTGTTGCTCTTTTAATACCCCTTTGTTTTGGCAATTAACCTGCTTTCCTGATGCCTCTTTTCATATTCTTTGTTTTGGCAATATTGGTTGGGGTTTGGGATTTGAGAATGGCAAATTTGGCAATAAAAAAGATCAAATTGGGATAATTACGACTATCTTTCAAACTAATTTAAGACTTTATATTTTATGGATTAAATTGAGATAGACCCAATGAGTAATTTAGGGTAACAATACCACTAACTATTGCTTACTCTTGTTCCTTACTTTTAAACTTCATAATTGCTGCTATAATCCTTTTTGTTTTTTCTGTATCTGACAATATGTTGACGGTTTATCTGGTACATGTCTTATAAGGACAAGTATTATGCTTATCTGAATTCAACAGTCTAGATTTTAAGTGGTAATTTTAGTAGTTTTTTTTTTTTCAAAAAAAATATAGAGGAGAAGCACAAGATCCATTTTTTGTTAATCATGTAATGCTGTGATGCATAAAGTAATAAGAAAAATATTGAGAATTTTCATATTTTGAACTAATGGTGCGTTTGGAATAGGTTATTTTGAACATATCTAATTTATATTATGGCATATGAATTTATGTACATGTTTAGAAGAGCTTATAGAAATAACTTATGAAATGCTCATAAACTGTTTTTAGCTTATTTTCATAAGTATAAAAATAAGTTGAAAACAGCTTATGTGAAGTTTTTACTCATAAATCTTTCAATTATAAAAATATTTTATATGTAATAAGAGTTTATTTTATAAACGCTTAAATAAGCTATTTTTCCAAATAAGGATTAAACAAATTACTAGCATTGCCACAGCACATTACACTCTAATCATCAACTCATCTGATCATTGTTTTTCTGGACATTAACCTTTTTAATGGTCTTTAACTTCTTTTTATTCTTCTGGACTTCAGCAAAGCTGAAAAACACTATTGGTCTTTAATCATCAACCTTAGCTGCCATCGTTTATTGGCCAGATTGATCATTCAGGCCCAAGCTTAAATATTGACCCAGATACTAAACACAGCGCTAAATAGAGGCCCAACTTTTGGAGATGAAAGTAAATGTGGAATGGTGGAGAATTATAACCATTTTATGCCCTCCCGAACAACAAAGAGAACCTTATAATCCTTGACCTAAAAGAAAAAGGGGAAAAAAAAAGAGAAGAGGAACTATGTAATCTGCTTATCCTTTTTTATGACACTAAGAATTAGGATGTGATTACTAAAACCTATAATTATAAAACCATAATATTGTCGTTTATTTAAAATTTTAAAACTTAGTCCCGTTCCACCACTGGTAATCATTGAAATGAAATGAGAATTATAAGCGTGGCAATTTCAATATTATAGAGAGTTTTAAAGCCTGAACGTCCTTTCTATTCTGAATCTGATCACGGGCGACATACGCATTTAGTTTATATATTTGGAATTGACACTGAATAAATGCAACTTCATGTATCTTGAATGCGTTTCACATAATAGTGGTTTTTATAGAAGCTTTAATACAACTGACTTGTCTACTATGCTTGTCCCTTGTATCAGTATCACCCACTTGAGTTTAAGGATAAAGAAAAGGATGTGTAAGGACCTTATTCACTGTACAATGCTTTCTTCATTATTAAATTAAATCCACTGACCCAATCACCCGTTGCTAGAAAACGAAAGCTCTCCTCTGATGATCTTCACAACATAATTCAATTCAATCTCATTCATTTCCCATTGTTCATCACTCCAATTTGCACCCCTGAAATGCAACTGACACTCATATCAAATCAGTGAAGCATCATCCTTATATTCTGGTTCTCATTCTCAATTCAAGAAAAAAGAGGAAGTAGAACTGGAACATGGGATGGGAATGTGAAGTTGGGCCTTGAGAAACAAGTCAATGTCATGTGAAACTGGTCCCCAACAGACAAATTAGTCCTTGGACGAGTGGTCCTCGTTTTTAAGGTGGTCCATTCATGTCCAAAAGTAGCTTAGTCCATGAGTCACAGCCATCCAATCCACCTCAGGCTTGGACCTCATGGACCACCTCCCCTTAATTGAACACGGATCCCTCTTGCCACCCTCATCAATACTACATCAAATCCACACTTGAAATTGATTACTCGAACCTACGGCATTTATTTATACACCCCCCCCCCTCTTCCTTTTTTCTTCTATTCATTTTTGTTCTTGTATTTCTTTTTATTTTAAAATTATTAATATTTAAAAATTTATCGGATTACAAAAATTGATTGTCTTATTTTTTGAAGAAAAATGAGAGTTTATCTTGCGATCTAAACATCTGTTTGATTTGTGAAAAAAAATTTATTTTTATTTTTAATTTTTATTTTTTTAAATGTATTTCTTGAAACACTAAAAATATTTTTTTGATATTTTTATATTTGAGCATATTTTAAAAAATATTTTCAAAAAAATATTTTCATTAAATTCAACCAAATATATTTTCAAATCCCTTTTTAATTTTCACTGAAAATAGAAACAGAAAATGTCCAAATTAAACAAGTCTTAAATTGTTCTTTTTCCTCTATTTCATAACAAACAATCTAAATTAATTTGCTCCTTTTTTTGTTATTTCATCTTTCAATTTAGACGTCCACTATGAAACAGAGAAAAATGGACCATCTAAATCACAAATAGACTTTCATTTTCACACCAAAAAATAAAACAATATATTTTTTTAAATTTCAATTATTTTAATTCGTGTCATATTAAATTACAAATATATAAATTTTTTTAATATTATTTTTTTATTCATAAAAACTTAAATTTAAAACTTTCTTTTTTAAAAAAATATTCAACCAGTTAAACCAACAAAAATTGAGTTTTTGTTGTTGTAATTTGAATTAGTGTGTGGTAGTGTGGGGGTGAGTGGTGGAGGAGAAGTGAGGGGAAATAGAGAGTGACCATTAGTTAAGGTGCCAACAATTCAGAATTATAAGAAATGATGTTACCCATTAACTAACTTGAGTACCACACATACACAAAGTGGTAGAAGATATTCACCACTCTAATCACTCTTCTTTCATTTCTCCAATTATCATATCCTTATAATTGCCACTTATTTATTTCATGTCAATTAGATGGAGATTGCACACTAGTTTTCACTTTTCAACCTTTCGCTGTTTGATAGCTGGACCCAGCGCAACTGAAAACTACTTATGTTTTTTTAATTCCTCTCACTGCCTCCTCGCCACGTGTCACCCTCATAATTTGCGAGATCATGTATCGTCTTTTTATATTTTTACACATTATCGCATTCATACTACTTTAGCATCAGTTTTTTCTACGTCATTCATTATTCTACGGAGCACGATAAACCAACAGATGCAAATTACTGTACAAGGTGTGAACGTAAGTAAATTCTGACTTTACTTCTGCATAAGTTATTCTTTCGATTTTATAATTTCATTCAATTTTCATTTTTTATAGTTTAAAATTTATAATTCATTTTAATTTATTTAACATGACTAGGTACGTACTTTATTAATGCTCAGAATTTGCATGATTAAAGTTAATTCATCCAAATTACAATTTTTCCAATTAATTAATCCATTTTTTTCTTTACCATGTATAATTAATTAAATCAACAGATTTTAATAGAACATTGACTAAAATTTAATAGTAAAGATTGAATTGAAATTTAGCATTATAGGAAGATTCACTCCATTGGATTTGGAATGCCTACTTTTCTTAGGAAAAATAGACTGCTTTTTTTTTTTAAGGAAAAAGCATTTAGTTGCCACCAATCTACTATTTTTTTTTAATTTTTTAGTATTAAATGTATTTTTTATTTTAAAATTTTCAAATAGATATAAATTTTTTTTATGTCTATTTTCATGGATTTATTTGAAAAAATTGTGATCTATCTAAAATTTTTTAAAACAAAAAATATACATTTAGTACTAAAAAAAAATAATGAACTACTGACCCTTGAATATATAGATCCAACGATCTAACGACCATTTACTTTTTTTTTAAGATAAGTACCCTACTTTTTTTGTTATTTTTTAAAAAAAAAACACTCCGAATTCGACTATAATTATGTCAAATGAATTAATTTAATAAATTTTTGAATATGAAAGATTGTAGGAAAGGAGGGAAGAGAAGAAAAGGAGGCGTGGATGGCGTGACAGGCTGTGATCTAATTTGTCAAACAAAATGGGAAGGGAATTGAGTGGCAATATGGTAATTACAAGGAAGAAGCGTGCCACATTGAGGATTTGGCAGGTAGCTAGCGAGATAAACAGGAATTAGGAATTAGGTTTGATAGGGTTTAGAAAATGAAGTCCACAGAACATGCTATTTGCCTATTTCAACTTTTTGTTAGATTTATATCACAATACAAAATGCTGACTATTCAGTTACGAGTTCAGTCTTGGCCTCATCTACTTCTATTTTTGGCTTAATAAGGCAAAAATTTAAACTAATCCTACCTTTCGTGCTCTCCCATTTCAACTTTATTAGGATGTCATCAAACAAACTCCCTCCATGTCAAAATCGTATCCTATCTAACCTCTAAGATTGGATCGGATCATTTGCCTAATCAAAATCTACGTCGCTTAATCACATTCTTCACGCTCATTCTCATCATTGCGCAATCCCATTACTTTCTTAAACTGTTGTTATTCTTCTCTCTCTCTCTCTCTCTCTCTCTTGTTTTTTTGGGGAAGCGAGGTTGTCTAGGTAAGGTGAATGACATCTTCAACTTTGATTCATCCACCACAACACACAACCTCCACTCCTTCCTTCCTCCAGCTACCTATTACCTAAGTACCGTTGAAATCTGCTTCTATTCCATCAACGCCCATCATCATCATTCATAAACAGCCACAGCCAAACGGTCCAATTCAAGTATGTGGAAGCTAAACCTCCATGTTAGTCATACACTTTTTTTCTCAACATCAAGAAACAGTAGTTCTATAAATGTTTGTTAATAAGTGTGGATACTATTTTTATTTTTATTTTTATTTTTATTTTCCTTCTTAATTTCACTATCAAATATTAAATGTAAGCAATTTGAGTTAGATTTAAGTTTTAAGAGTATAAATTTACTACTTGTTTTCTTGTAAACTGTTAAATTTCTGTCCAAGTTTATAGATCTAATAATCTATGAAGAAACAAGTATGTTACTTGTCTTTAAAAACAAATAGCAGATCTCCACTATAAATTTAAATTTGTTACCATACAAAGAATAAGTTACTTTTTCCAAATTCAACCCCTAATATTATACTAATATTAAATTTGATCTTTGTATAAAACAAGTAGCGTGAACTATCAAATAGATAAAAGAATGACCAATGCTGATAAAAATAGTTTGACATCTATTTCCTTTAAACAATGTTTCAGATTTAATAGTGAAAATTGTACACCTTAATTATTCAACGTAACTCGCAATTGGATTGATAAAAAACTAATAGATTTTAATATATTGGGGAGTGAAGAAATAAATCAAAGAGGGAGATTCAAGGGAGGGAAAAGATGAAGATTGTCGGTGACAATGAAATGAGAGGAGTGGTTGGTTTGTGGATTAAAAAGCCATAATTGGAGCTTTCCGTAATTTGGAGGGTGGCAAATAATGGACAAATGGCGTCAAAGGCAGTTTACTAATTATAAATGCCAGGGTATGGTGGGAAGCTTGCATCACAAAAGATATAAGAAAAGGTGTTGAGATTTAAAAAGGATGCCAAAGGAATGGAAGAAAGACAAAGAAAAAAGGTGGTGATTACGGAATAGACAGGGGAGGGCGGCAATAGAGGTGGCAATTGGCCAAGCCTCTAGAGCTTTTGTCAAAACCCTCTTCGCCTAACTCCTTACTCCAATTTCTACTCTCAATAAATAGTTTTAATTGAGTAAATGATTTATTTAAGCATTTATGGAAAAATAATTTTAGTTTTTATAATTTAAAAATAATAAATTTAATCCATGTAATTTTCAAAACTATGAAATAGATTTTTGAGGTTAATTTTTTATTAGTCAATGTTGACTAACATGCTGATATCAGTATTAAAATCTATGTCAACACGGACTATTTACCACTTATGTTGATGTGGACGATCTACGTGGACTTTCAAAAAAAGTTTCAGTTTATTTACTTAGATCTTTAGTCAAAATTTTATTTTTATCCAATTTTTGATACGAACTCATTTTTTATTTTGTTCAGGCTCCTAGTTTAAGAATTTTTTTTATTTGTCAAAATCATCCCTTACAAATTTTTCATTTTGTTCAATTTAATTCATATTCTTTACTTTCATGCTTTTTTCTCACAGTTTGGTACTCCAAATCAGTCCATAATTTCATTTTTAATCATAATATGATTTAATCTATCATTTCTACTGAAAAAGAATACAAAAAATAAATTAAAATTCAATTTTCAAAGCTGATATTTTATTCACTTAGGTCCTTGGTCAAAATTTTCCTTTTGTCTAATTTTTTATATAAACTTGTCTTATACTTTGTCTAGATCCTTATTTTAAGAATATATTGTTTTGTCAAAATCGTCCCCTACAAAATTTTTAATTTGTTCACTTTAGTCCCTATTCTTCATTTTCATATTTTTTTTCTCACCGTTTGGTTCTCTAAATCAGTCCATAATTTTACTTTTAGTTATGATATGATTCAAATTATTATTCATACCCAAGAACAATACAAGAAATGAATTAAAATTTAAGTTTCAAAGTATACCTTTTATTCACTTAAGTATAAATGATAGATTGAATGATAGATTATATTATTTTTGGGTAGAAATGATAGATTTAATTATATTATGATTAAAAACCCAAGAACAGTACAAAAATGAATTAAAATTCAAGTTTCAAAGTTTATCTTTTATTCACTTGGGTATAAATGATATATTGAATGATAGTTTATATTGTTTTTGGGTATAAATGATAAATTTAATCATATTATGACTAAAAATGAAATTATTGATTGATTTGGAAGATCAAATCGTGATAAAAAAGGATGAAAGTGAAGAATAATGATTAAAGTGAACAAACTAAAAAGTTTGTAGGGAATATTTTGACAAAATGATATATTCTTAAACTAGAGATCTAAACGAAATAGAATACTAGTTTATATCAAAAATTGGACAAAAGAAAAATTTTAACCAATGAACTAAGTGAATAAAAGGTAAGTTTTAAAACTTGAATTTTAATTCATTTATTATATTTTTTTTAGGTTTAAATGATAGATTAAATCATATCATGACTAAATGAAATTATGGACTGATTTGGAAGACCAAATCATGAGAAAAAACATGAAAATGAAGAACAGGGACCAAAGTGAACAAACTGAAAAATTTTTGGGGGATATTTTGAAAAATAAAAATATATTATTAAACTAGGAAACTAAAAGAAGTAGAAAACGAGTTTATATAAAAAATTAGACAAATTTTTTTTTTGACCAAGGACCTAAGTTAATAAACTGAAACTTTTTTTAGGGAGTCCATGTTAACATAAGTGGTACATAATTAGCACTTATATAAATTTTAATACTGACATTAGTATCTCAGTCAGCGTTGACTAACTGTTTACTAACCAAAAATTAAGCCTAGGGACCTATTTCATGATTTTGAAAATTATAAGGATTAAATTCATTGTTTTCAAATTATAGGGACTAAAATCATTATTCAATAAAACTATAGGGACTTTAAGTATATTTTAATCTTAAATTATTTAATGTTTGAATACATACTTAAATAAATACTTTTAAATTATAATTGAGAAAAGAGGGAGGTAAAATGTTTAATATTCATAGAATTTTAAATTATAATTAAGAATGTATTTATTTTATAAAAAGCACAAAATAGAGACTTTTTCAAAAAATTTAAAAAATTAATTTCATAAAATAAGTTAAAAATAATTTTTTAAAAATTAATAAATAACTTATTTAAATTAATCAAAACATTAAAAAGCTCTAACAATCTATAAATTATATTATTCAAACGGAGCTTAAATACTATTCTTTTCCTTATCTTGTTTGCTCGAGGGTGGGGCTTTCTGAGTTTTGTAGCCTTCGGTTCTCTAGCTAAGCAAGCTAGTTGCTATATTGGGTTACCTTGCAAAATAGCGGCAATGCAGGGTTAATATTTAATATTAATATAATTGGTCATTTTCCAATTTCTATCCTCTTCCTTCAAAATATGGGTCCTTCAAGAGGATCTGGAGTGGCTGCCACAATTTTAACTGTTGCCACAATTTTCAGCAACGGTTTAAAACCGTTGCTATAAATTTTGTAAAAAAATATCACAATTAACACTTATAGCAACGGTTTTAAACCATTGCTGAAACTTGTGGCAACAGTTAAAACTGTTGCCACAAGGGAAGAGTTGGCTGCTCTTCTTCACAACAGTTAAAACTGTTGCCACAATTTTCAACAACGGTTTAAAACCGTTGCTATAAATTTTGTAAAAAAATATCACAATTAACACTTATAGCAACGGTTTTAAACCGTTGCTGAAACTTGTGGCAACAGTTAAAACTGTTGCCACAAGGGAAGAGTTGGCTGCTCTTCTTACCCGAAGAGCAGCCACTCCAAATCCCCTTCAAGAGGGACACTCGATTTTGTATACGCATCTGCAGCTACTGTTTAGGACGCAGGATCTCATGCTATTCGTTTTTTGCTGCTGCGACTGAATAACTGATAATGATATACATACCCATCAAAATTTATATTTTACACACAATCAAGTAACATATAAATAATTCTATAAATATAAGAAAATTTATTTAACTGACTAAAATTTTTAAACAAATATAAATTTATTTAAATGTCAATATACATTAATATAATATATCATATATGGTAAAAGTAACAAATATCCTATGTAACTATATTGAAAAGTCATCAAAATATAAATTTTATACGTTAAATAAGTCTTCAAAATATATATAAATAAAAATTTTAGTATAAAAATAAATGTTTGTTTTCACTTTTTATTTAATAAAAAGGTCATATGTAAATAAAATTGTGATCTTACTTTTAATATTGTGATTTCATGAAATCTTGATACAATTTTGATCTAACTTGTAATATAAGAAGAGCAATTAATAGTGCTATTTAATTATTTTACACAAAATTCATATAAAATTATTAAAGAACATTTTTTAAATATTTGAACAAGTAAATGATTTTTGTATAACATTTGATATTCACTTCAATTATGATATGAAAAGATATTATATGAGTTCTATAAAAAATTAAATAAAATCGTGTGAAAGAAGTATAAATTAATAACAAATAGTGAATGCTTGGTGCTCTATGTATGTCTTTGTAATTGAATTCGAAAGTTGAACCTTACGAATCTTAGGAATGGTATTCTTAAATATGTTAAGCTAGTTAGAGCTCTCCTCTTTCCACTTAACAAATTTAAAAGAAATTATGTGTTATCCTGAAAACATACTTAAAAATATAAATGAAAAACGAAACAATATTCGGGCAATAATAATTTTTGCAATTCTAATATAGGGAAACGTGCAAATATTGAATGACTAAGGGTCACGCTTGTATGACTAGGGAGATACCTTAGAAATAAAGGCAACATATGTTAGTCCTATTTTTATAAATTTAAATTTAATAGTATCTAATTTTAAGTAAGATTATAAAAAACAGATGTGATTTTTTATTAACAAAAAAAAAACAACAACTAAAGGTATGTTTAAATTAATCTAAGTATGACCTATTATGAATGGCAATATTTATTTGAATTTCAATAATTACAATGATTTGATTTTAGAGATGTTTATTTGGGAAGAAGACTACACACTCAATAATTTTGAAATGAATTATCTCTAATTTATTGAAATGGCGATGTTTTTAAAAAGGAGAGAGAGAGAGAGAGAGAGAAGCGTCAGTTGTTATTAAAAAAAAATTCCATAGTTATATATAGTTGCTGAAATTGAATTGAAGAATTGAAATAAGAATGTAAATTGTCAACATTCTCATATTTCGTTATTAGAATTTTGATCCCCTTATGAATTTACATTCCTTTAAGTGAAGGAATGTAGATTGCTAATCTTAAGTGATGGAACAAATTTTTCAATACTTTTAATATAATAATTTTACTATTATATTCTTGTAAATTTTAAAATTACACTTTTATTTTAATTTATAATTAACTTCATTTAGTTGTCATCGAATATCTATAACATTTATGTTGACATACTTAAAAGTATTGGGATCATGATCACCAAACACTACAATGATGTAGTTAAAATTCATTCAAAATTATTTTAAATATTTTATAATATATTAAAAAGTTATTAAAAATGTTTTGATAACATAAATGAATTTAATGTACAAATTTAACTTTTAATTTATCTTATATATAATATTTAATATATTCAATATATTATTATTTAATATATTTAATATGTTATTATGTAATTTTTAATATTGTATAATATATTAAAAATAATTATATTCAAATTCTTTTTGAATTTATTTACCAGTATTCTTTTACATAATACTTGTATAACTTTTTGCATTCAAAGATGTCATAGCAATGTTCTCCAAGTTCCTTTATGTTCTTATATAGATTCTTACAACCAAATATAGAAAATAAATAATTTTTCTATTCATTTTCATATCTAACCAAATATGAAAAGGAGAATAGGATTCCAATTCATATTCTCATTTCAATTCATATTTTAATTTTCATGTCTCAATTTTAGCAACTAAACTTGACCTATATGTGTTGATGAGTGTTTATAACTTGAAATTAATTGCGTGAGTATCATATTTATGGATATTAAGGTATTTGATTTCTCAATTCCCCACGACAAGAATAACCACGTCATATTCGGTGAGATGTATTTGCCTAGTTACCGACGTTCGTTGTCTTTGGATATATTTTTACTAATAACAAAAAATAAATGAGCAAACAAATTGGTTGTCGACAAGAACAAGAGAAAAATATAACAAAACAAAATGATTTTAATTTTTAATTAAAGATCTTTATAACATCTTAAGAAAATAGATATTTATCTTTATATCTATAATCTGTATTATAAGAAAACAAATAATCAGTTGCATAAATCAACAAACTGGCAATCATAAGCCAATTTTCAAAGTTAGCATAGAATTGATTCAAGCTTGAAAAAAAAGAAAAAAGAAAAAAGGGTTATTTATTACTAAGCATTAATGCCGATCAGATTGTTATTCTGAAAATCAACGTGACAGTTGTTTTTGGGCAAAAAGTCAAGATGTGAATATAGGTTATGTGGCCCTCTCTTTCTCAAGCACAACACATATGGCTGAATTCACAAATTTTTGGAGACTCTCGGAATTCCCTAATTGATGGTCATAATCAATCGCCGAGTAAGTAAAGTAAAGCGATCAATGAAAGAAAAGAGAGGATAAAAGAAAATGATGGGACTAATCTCTAATCCTCTTATCCCTAAAGGACTCTTTTTTTCTTTTTTGTTTTTAAGGTTGTAATTTTCAAATTGAATGATTAATAATCAGTCAATGATACGCGATTTATGTAAAGAATCTGTCGAGTGGGAGCCATGTAATACAGTAGTCAATGATCTTTAGCACTCCCAAATTACAATCTTTAACAATCTCAGAAACATAATTGATCTTTTTCTCTTTCTCTGAGCCTTTTTTGGTGGTCAAAAAAAGTAGGTGCAGGTCCTGTTTGATGCTCACAAGAACCATCCTTCATAGTTCATCCTGAATGCTTCGATCTAGTTTCTTGATTTATTAATGACAATTGACAAATTAATATCTATAAGTTTAAGGTATACTTTAATTAATGCGATTTGATATTGGAGGGTATACGTATGCTTCCGTGGAAGATGAAACCAACAAAACAAAAAAAAAAGACACAAATATAAAGAGATTAAACTTTCAGTAATGATAAGATAGAGACCCTTCCACTAATGAAAAGGTCACTTGATATTAATTTAATAAACCATAACCATCGTAGCTTTCTTTCACGTGCACCTAATCCCTCCCACTGAGTTGAGCTGCAAATTATGCTCATGACTTCCTCATTAATGTCAAACCGCTTCATTAATCTGGATTAAATAATATAAGTTTAAAATGTTAATCGCGATTAAATCTCAAATATAAAACCAACCAACTTCGCAGCGAGACAAGAGGGACAGAGAGGCAGAGAGAAGCTTTATTAGGAAGAGATCCGAGCCGTTGATTGGGAAGGGAGAGGGTCTTTTCAGGAGTGTCCGCTTTGGGGGCATTAAAAGGGACTGATCCATGGGGTGAGAGAAACCCCACAATACCATGTCCTTTTCATTCTCACAATACTGCCCTTTCCCATAGCAACAGACGAAGAACAATGATGAAGGGCAGATTCGTCATCTCACGAGGAACTGGCCCAATAATTTTGGTCATGACTCATCACACTGACATCTCTTTTTTTTTTTTTTACCACTAATAGAAGACACAAAATTGAAAAAAAAAAAAAAGATCACATTGGCAGGGGTGAATACAAACTATATATACTATATAGTACAAGATAATTTACCATGTGACCGTAGGCCGTGAAAGAAAAAAGAGTATGGCGAGAAGGGAAAAGGGGGCTTTTGATAGAGATGCAACGTGCAGCCTGTTTCTACTTTAATCAATTCCCTCACCATAAACCATTATGACCCCTCCCTCCCTCCCTTTCTTCCAATGGATTAATAGATCTCTTTTTTCCTTTATTGCTTCTTCCTCTGCTTTCTTCATTGCTGTTCCTGAATATCTCTTCTTTGCACCCTTACTATATCGGGACTGTGAGTACTAGCAAGGACTAGTTTTCTCTCTTCTTTGATCTCTCACTCTTTTTTCTTATTTTTCATTAGTTTGATTAGGTACGCATTTTAATTGCCAGATAAGGTGTATGTCCAAAACACTACACCCAGACAATATAGAAACAACAACATCTCTGTTACTCAATCAAGCGCTAACAGAAGCCGTCTTGGAGCCTTCTCAACATATTTAATTAATTATTATACCAACAAAAAAAGGTTTCTGCTATATAATTATACTCAAAAATGGTGATCCTATAACAATAAATAAATAAATAAAGGAGAACAAATTAGTGTTTTAATTTCTTTATTTTCTATGGAAGTAACTTGACATGATAGAATTCTTCTCCATACAAGGTGACTGAATATATTCTATATCATCATGGATAAATTTTAATTAGTCGATACTTGCCTTGCAAAACATGTTCTTCTTGGTTTTCTTTATTAGTTACCCCCACTTTTACTATTCTAATACTTTTGAAAAGATTGCTTCACAATAATATAGCGTGTCTGTGTGTATATTCGAGGAAGAAGGGAGAGTAAAAAACCATGGAGAGTTTGGGACAAATGTATCCCGCTGGGATCCTCAAATGTATCTACATTTTTGAAGTCGACTCTTACGTTGAAAAAAAAAGAATTACAGAAAAAAAGAAAAAAAGCATAGTGGAAGGTTAAGTGTAGAGGATATCTGAGTGGTGGAACGAAACAGTGCCACATGATTGGACGGCCATGATGTCATGATTTCTACACTTCACTTCATGATTCTACATCATTCCCCAATATTTTAACCTTTTTCTTCTCGTTCAAATACGACTCTCACTAGTCACTCCCCTCCCACGTGGTCCCCACTACTTCCCCTCCCATCTCTTGAGATCCAGCCGTGCAATGCGAATCATGAGATTCCCTTCTACCCCCCATTTCCCTACGCATCCTCACACTTTATCAAAATCCCCCCATCCCCTCCACGATTAATCCTGTCGGTATTCCCTCTTTGAATCGCGAGAATATGACCTTACCCCTTCAAAATATCGTCCTCTGGTCCTCCCCTTTCCTGCTTTACGTACACCCGTTTTCTGCGGCTGCTCTTCCTTCCCTCTCAACGGATAAGATCAGCTCCTCCCGCCTCTCATCGGACGGTTCCTATTTCGTCTTGCCACGTGTCACTTCATCATTGCCGATTACTTCTCTTCGCTGACTCAACCACCTATTTAACCTTAGTTAAATCCTAACCTTTCCGGACACAACAATAAAATCCTTATCCTCTCTTCCACGCTCACTCTTCTCCTGTATCGCTGGCAAGTGGCAACTATAAGCTTCTCAATGGCGTCTCAGATCTAACAGTACCCAGCAGTTGCCTCTGTCCGACACCCTCCATACGCATCTTTTCTGTGCTGGCTTAGTTATTTACTCACAAAACCATTTCGCTGCTTGGGAATACTCCTACCTGTTAACAAATGCAGAGATTGGCGTATTCCTTCCCCGAGGAGGTCCTCGAGCACGTGTTCTCATTCATTCACTCCGACAAGGACCGTAACGCGATCTCCTTGGTCTGTAAGTCGTGGTACGAGATCGAACGATGGTGCAGGAGGAAGATTTTCATAGGCAACTGCTATGCTGTCAGCCCTATGATGGTGATCAATAGGTTCCCGGAGGTGAGATCCATTACGCTCAAAGGAAAGCCTCACTTTGCGGACTTCAATTTGGTTCCTGATGGCTGGGGTGGTTATGCGTGTCCTTGGATCACAGCAATGGCTAGGGACTACCCGTGGCTAGAGGAGATCAGGCTCAAGAGGATGGTTATAACGGACGAGAGTTTGGAGTTGATTGCTAAATCATTTAAAAACTTCCAGGTCTTGGTGCTGTCCTCGTGTGAGGGATTTAGTACTGATGGACTCGCTGCCATTGCTGCCAATTGCAGGTGATTACATTCTTTCTCCTGCTCTTCCTTCTTCGACGTTTTGAATTTGATCAGGTTTTCATATTTAGTTTGCGTTATGTTAGAGTGAGGCGACGGTAAGCGAAACAAATTAGAAGTTATTATTATCGATGGAGGAATTTCTGGGTTTTAATGAATAGTCGCTATCTAACATACTGAAAAACGTCAAGTTTACTAGTTTCCTTTTGGGTAGTTATGCTTTATGGGAATAATGAACGAGACTTTCTCTCTATTCGGCTTAATTGGTTGATTAGGTCAGATTTGTTGCTTGCTTTTTGTTTCGAGCCCTGCGAAGTGATATGAAGTGTTGACATTGTGGATTCTGGCTACATTCTTCTAGAGTTCCAGTATACTTGTGGAGTCTTTCCTATTGGGGTTTTCTTCTGTTTGAAGAACTAAGAATCCAAATTACATCTAGCATGGCGTTTTGATTACTTACAATTGAGAGTTGTGGCGGATGTGATGAAATTATCATTATTTTCATTCTTTTTTCTCCAGTTCTATGTCATTCCATGGGACGACCTATTATCCGCATCCCCCAGCGAGATTGTACTCTTCCCGTTTCGCTGCGGATATGCCCTCGCTCTATTCGAGCATCATACATGATGTATTTTTTTTTCGGCATGGTTACTGTTTTGCTGCTATTTTGGCAACAAGTTGTGAAACTTCGGTTCCTGTACCTATTGCGCTACGTGGTGCACATTTCTAGGTTATAAATGAAGTCCTGAGCATGTAGATGTAGATCCAGGAATGTTGTGTTTTAAATCAATTTTACCCCTTTTTTATTTTTTAATTTGTGCATTTTTTTCTTCTTAATATCTGTTGTCGATTTAACTAAATGTGGGATTTCTTTTAATTTGGGCCGTTTAATTCCCTGAGTATATTCCTCTGTTGTATTAATAATTTAATTTTTGTATACTTCCCCCTCCTCCCCCCCGCGCGGAGAGAAGAACTCTTGATTTGTTTGTTTGATAGTGGATTAGAGGGGTTCTGAACCATGAGTGAAAGAACTAATTTCCTTTACTTGTAATCTTTGCTTTAGCAAGGTATATTAAAGCTGTTAAATATTTTGGCTTAGTATTATCCAATTCACCCCATTCTTTATTTCTTAGAGACCTAAAAATGATTGTTGGTTTGGGAAATATCTTGACAGCTTCATTGAGAAATCTACTGTCTGCTAATGCATTGCAGGAATTTGAGGGAGTTGGACTTGCGGGAGAGTGAAATAGATGATATTAGCGGGCATTGGCTAAGCCATTTTCCTGATTCGTTCACATCATTAGTTTCCCTTAACATCTCTTGCTTAGGTTCTGAGGTGAGTTTAACTTCCCTAGAGCGGTTGCTTGGAAGGTGTCCCAACCTTCGATCTCTCCGCCTCAACCGTGCTGTGCCTATTGATAGGCTAGTCAACTTAATTGGCCGGTCTCCTAACTTGGTTGAGTTAGGCACAGGCACCTACTCGACTGAGATGCAACCTGATATATTCTCAGACCTGTCAGGAGTTTTAGCTGGGTGCAAACAGTTGAAGAGCTTATCAGGCTTCTGGGATGCGATCCCATACTACCTTCCAGCTGTCTATCCTATCTCCTCCAGGCTAACTTCACTAAACTTGAGTTATGCTACTACTGAAAGCCCCTTTCTTATCAAGCTGGTCAGTGAGTGTCAGAATCTGCAGTGTCTATGGGTATGTCATATTAACTTTATATGTTTTCCTTTCTTATGTTTGTATCCCAGAGCAATTTTTCTGAGGCCTACTGTAAGTCCTTATGCTAATTAAGTTCACTGAAACAGGTGTTGGATTACATTGAAGATTCCGGCCTCGATGCCCTTGCTGCATCGTGCAAGGATTTGAGGGAGCTGAGGGTGTTTCCATCAGAACCGTTTGGGTTAGAACCAAATGTTGCATTGACAGAAAAGGGCCTTGTTTCCGTGTCGGAAGGCTGCCCCAAGCTCCAGTCTGTTCTATATTTCTGTCGCCAAATGTCTAATGCCGCCCTAGTTACAATTGCTAGGAACAGGCCTAATATGACTCGGTTTCGCCTTTGTATTATTGAGCCTCAAAGACCCGACTACCTTACTCATGAACCATTGGATGCTGGTTTTGGAGCTATTGTAGAGCATTGCAAGGATCTTCGGCGCCTATCACTTTCCGGTCTTCTTACTGATCGTGTGTTTGAGTATATTGGAACTTATGCGAAGAAGCTTGAAATGCTTTCTGTGGCTTTTGCTGGAGATAGTGATTCGGGACTTCATTATGTGCTGTCTGGGTGCGAAAGCCTTAGGAAGCTGGAGGTCAGGGATTGTCCCTTTGGTGACAAGGCCCTTTTGGCTAATGCTGCAAAGCTGGAGACAATGCGATCCCTTTGGATGTCCTCTTGCTTAGTGAGCTTTGGAGCATGTAAGCTGTTGGGCCAGAAAATGCCCAGACTTAATGTTGAAGTCATTGATGAAAGGGGACCTCCGGATTCGAGGCCAGACAGTTGTCCCGTTGAGAAACTCTATATATACAGGACTATTGCAGGACCGAGATTGGACATGCCTGATTTTGTGTGGAGAATGGAAGGTGATTCTGCATTAAGGGTTTCTTGAGTGATTGAGCTGTGGATCTAACACTGCACTCTAGGTGCATCTGGTTGGAATTGTCAATGGCAGGTACATGCTCAGTAAGCTTCTCCATGATGAAATTTACTGTTGCCTGGCTTATACAATTGCTTTCATGGTCGGTGTTTGGGCTAGGTGGGTATAAGGAGGCTGAGCTCGTTTGCCATTCATTTTACACTTTGGCTGAGCTATGGGATACCAGTCAATGATTAATAAATAGATTGAAATTTGGTGGTTTTTGTATCTTTGTATGTTCATTTGATGAAGCTGTCATATTTATTCTTCAAACTGCGCACGACATTTTGCGGACTTGAGCATAATTTATGCATGCTATGCTACCTTTTTTAATCAATAAAATTCATCTTCTAATGCAGCCTTGTTTCCTTGCAATGCTTGATGAATTTATCGTCAAAATAGCTCTGCTTTTTTGTTCGATCGGGGTTGAAATAGCTAGTAGAATGCGCCTTCTAGTCGTGACGTGACGTTTCTGAATCGAGGAATGGCTTTATTGTTGAATGTTCCATTAGGCATTTGACCTTAGAATCCATGCGCAAAGTGTCTGTAAGTTTTGACTTTTGATTGATTCAGTACTCCTGTTAAGACTGGGGTTTACACGTAATTATAGTGTGAGAATGTGATTTTTTTAAAAAAATTGCTTAATTGTTAGTGTTAATGGCGTAAGTTGTGCTTGTTAAGATCTCATAAAACTAAAAAATTGAGCAAGGGAAAGCCCGGTGAAATGAGG
Source organism: Biancaea sappan (assembly GCA_037074585.1). NCBI lineage: Eukaryota > Viridiplantae > Streptophyta > Magnoliopsida > Fabales > Fabaceae > Biancaea > Biancaea sappan. Next base: position 44,361,516 of record CM073496.1, on the reverse strand, counting down.
TTTAAGTCAGCGGTTCAACGTTGTTCAATATGATAACCTTGTATGAACCACAGGTAAATGGTTAAAATAACTGCCTAAATGGGTTTCTCTTCATAATAACATTTTAAATACATTTCTACATTATTTAATAATTTTTCTGATTAAATGCATTCCATTTTTTTTACCCTCTTTTCAACGCACCTCTTAATTGATCTATTTATCCTATTATATTGTGGGTTTAAAAGTTAAACTTTTTAATATTTTAATGATTTTAAAGTTTAAACGATTGACATAAAATTTATAGTAAATAATATCAACAGCCTCTTGTAACTTTTGTTTAGTGATCTATAACATTCACAGGTGAAACTAATATGTCTGGAATACCAGTCAAATCACAGAATACACAGATAGTCTGACAAGTGGGGAAGGTCATGACATTACATTTACATTCGCAGGAACACCAAGCGGATACAATCAATAGAGTGAAATGATTGTTGCACTATTAAAAGAATTCTTAATTACATTGGCAATGTACACGTGCGTCTTAGAGCCTAGTTGAGTAGTGCAGTTAAATTGGTTTGATACGGTAATATATAGGTACGTACATATATATGTGTGTGTGTGTGTGTGTGTGATTATACTTGAGTTATTCCATACTGTCGTTGGTGAATGATGGACTGCACGTTTCGTGTTGATGATAATCATCATTCATCTTCGCTCATTAATTATGGTATGCTCCTCTCATCATAACTTAAATCTCATTCACTCTTCCTTATCATGCTCATTTTACTGTTCTTTCTCACACTCATTATTATATTATTATATATCATATAAAAAATCGATGCACTGTGTCTGTGATTCTATTTAAAAATTTGGGAATATAACAGAGATAGATACCTACGACTGCGAGTATCTTTATTGTAAGGAAAGAATGATGTCACGGTGGGTTTATTTTTCAAAAAGTCGGGCTTTTTTGTTAATTTTATTAGACGCACAAATTTTAAAATGTACCTCTAAAAGCTTGATTTGAAAAATCTAATTCTCCTTATTAAAATTTGCAACGCGAAAATCCAACATTCAACGTAATGCACACGATGATCACAATCAGTCGTACTGGGTGAAACACGCAGAAACAACCTTTGAAAGAGTCAGAAAATTTAGTGACATTATTCTATAATTTTCTTGGTGGACTTGACTTTTACGTTCTATTATAGCTATTTAACCCATTTTTTAATTGAACCAGGTTAAGATTGGTATTTTAGATTTCTTCCTTTAAGTAACGGAGGGTGAAGGCATAGCCATTCATGATGGAGAAGCTTATTTGCACGGAATGTTTTGCTACCATCTTAATTCTTATTTATTTGGGTCTAAAAGAATAAAGAATATTTACGCATATTTCAAGAATTTTAATTTGAAGTTGGGTGAGAATGAGAATATATGAGTAGATAATAAATAAGAGAGCCAATGACGCCATTCCACTGACCCTCTAAAAGGGAAAAGAATCTCGTGCAAGCAAATAAATTGTTAAAGGAATAACGCGTTCCAACCAAGGCTAGTAGATATGAACGTGAATTTTGAATGTAGAAGGCTAAGTCAATTTTTGTATCCAAATAAAGATAGCACTTGTGGGCAATGGGGGTAGATATTTTTAAAAAATTGAGTCTAGATATTGACTAGTTTTCTTTAGTCCACATTACTAGAAGATTATTGGTCGAGGACAGCCAAATATTAATTCTGAAATTAAACTATACGACGTTGACCGAAAAGTGCAAAATAGACAAGGGTTAGACTTGCAATGAAACCGAAAGACCAGTTGAAGACCAATACACTATTATTAAATTAGATATATAACAACAGCATATAATTCGGGATTCTTGCTGTTCTTCATGATCGCAGAGTAGAGAAGGAAATAGGAAGGAGGGAGGCATATTAGGCGATGGGGAAGGCTATTTGCGCCACAGAATGTGATGGAAGATTTGATTTCCTGAAACTTATGATTGTGCTGCTAATAACTCTCTACCTTTTGTTTTGCTGCTTCATTCCACCTCCAAGGCGGGTTGTGGCTGTGTATCGCTGTGCTTGAATCGTTTCTTGCTGCTTCTTTCTCATCCATCTTCTTGTCTCTTTTTATCAGTTTGTAAGTTTCGTCCAAATATTTCTCGTTTGTTTGTCCTTGTTGTGCGTCTCATGTTCAGATGAGATGCACGGTGACTTTTTCCATTTGCTAGCTTTCTTGTGATCAGATTCTCATGTCTGTATAATAGAAGCACTTCATTTCTCTGTGGGGCACATTATTATGAACTACGAAGCATTTTTATGCCTCCAATTATGCATGTTTATGATTACAGGCACTAGACGAGAAACATTACAGCTCTCTCTCGTTCAAACCCTGAAGCAGATGATGGTACCTAAAATTAAAATGATAACGTCACAGATTCCAACAGAACAAGCTTGTACGATATGTGGTCTCCAATAAGCTCTTAGCCATCTTAATTTGTGTGAATCCAGTCTAATTTATTTTTAATTCTTAAGTACTCAATATTAGGTGTTTTTAAAGAAGAAAGACACTTGAATAAGTTATTGAACGAAATCTTCTAGTAAATGAAATACCTAAAGAATTAGTCATTGATAGAGCTCAATGACGTCATGCGATTCATGTAGCCAATCCCACCTAATAGAATAAGACTTTGTTGTTGTTGTCGTTGATGAATACCACGGCTGCTTTGCCACAAGTACTGGCATCAATAGATATATATAAAATTTGATAGAAGCATGAATGTGATCAACTTCATTCACGGCGCAGCCAATATTGAGATGGATAACACAAACCACTGCACAACCAATATGCTCTATATTATAATCCATACTTTCGAACAGTTCAATAAGCGCGTGAAGCCCTTAAACTAATATTACAACAGAGTTTACATCGATCTTGTTCCACGTGAAAACACTGCCATGGTCATAAAATTCAGGTGTAATAAGATGTTCTCTGCCAAGTTCCATTTTTTTTTTCCTGAGACGAATTAGGATTTCTTGTCAGCTTTATTTTTTAGTTGAGCCTTGAATCGTCTCCAAAAGATGCTCTATTCTGTACTTCAGAACAGGCTGCCCTTTTCGTGTCTTCTTCAGCATTTTCTCCCGCAAAGCTTTTCTCCGAGCTTCAGCTTTTTCTTTTTCTTCCTGCTTTGCCCTTATAGCGGCCTCCCTCTCCATCCTCTCCTTCTCTTTCTCTTCGTGCTTCTTCGTATACAATGCTTCCAAACTAAGGGCACTATCCTTTTTCGTCCTCTTCTTGCTCATGTCCTGGCCCTCTTCAGTTCCATTCTCACTCTGCAACAGCCAACATAAAAAGAACTTACCTATACTTGAACATACACATTCAAGAGTCTTTAAACGGTATAGATTCTTAAATCTCTTCTTTCTTGGTATAAAAGAATATATTCTTAAGATCAAGCATGTACAGATGATCAGCATCATAAAGATCTAATGAACAAAAAAAGATGAAGCAAAGGCATGATAGTTATATATGAGAATAACATCTCACTTAATAGCTGGGACTTGGACTATATTTCGATAAAATTAACAATGACAATAGCTAATTAGAAAGGGAGGTAAATGAGTCTGAAATTAAACCTCGATCTGTCTCTGGGTTGACGAGAGGTCATTCTGCTGATTTTGCTGCTTTAACAACTTCTTAAACTTCTTCACATTCTTAGCATTCTTATAGAACTCCCTTTGCTTCTCTGACAGAAAAGGGATAACATGTCCATCAGGAAGATGAACTTAAGCTAAATTATGGCATTGGCAATATCCGCATTCTCATCCCACTTTGACCACAAGTGATAAGTAGACTATCAGAATTAAAACAGACGTTCAGATGATTAATTATTAACCTTGTCAAAGCAGGAAACACCATGGACAGGGAGCACAGACAATGGAAAATTGTATAACCCAGAGAAGTCACTTCCAGATATTACAATAGGGTGCACATAAAAGTTTTTGCAAACCTTTAAGAGCCTCTTTAGTGAAATTTTTACTAAATCATGATGTGATTTACACATCCAACATTCATTGTCACCAAAAATCCAAAACCTTGAATGACAAAAACAAAAGTATTATCTCGATAATAAGCCAGGGAAACCGTCAAGCATGAATACAAAGTTGTTTAGATGTTAGTTGTGATTGCTCTGGAAAGACAACTGATAAACTAACTACATCGGTGACTATCCTGAGAATTTAAGATCAGACTCCAACATTCATCCCAGAATATAGCTTGGCCAACATGTGTGGGCCATAGGCACCAAATTTGTTTAAGCAAGTGAGCCTTGATATCAGGAGTTCATTCTTCAACTCTAAAGCTTCAGCTATAGAAATCACAACTGAATGGCGAACCAATAACACTATACAATTCAGTATCCACAAAATCATATTCTTTTAGTGTTCCAATCCCCTTGTATCAGTCTCGGGAAGAACAAGTCACTCACCAAAATAAAATCGTCTCCAAGAGATAAAAAAGATTGAACGAGACACAAAGGAACCAATACTAATGGCGCAACTAATAAAATTAAAAGCTTGAGAATATAGAAAGGACGATGAATATATTATGAAAGAGAAAAAGTAGCATACTTATGAGAGCTGGGTTGTAGTGATTGTCCGTGGATTTCGCATTGGCGAAGACCTCGAGTGAGAGGCCACCCCCGCCCAACCTAGTTATGTTCTTCTTCTTCTTCATCATCATCATCTTTTTCTTCGTCCTATTGATTGATTCAGATTTGTTGAAGTTCTCGCTGTTTTCTTCATTCTTCCCGCTTCGACTCTTCATTCCTCTGCTGGTAATTTTGCTCAATCAACGGAGGACAAAACCGTTTAGGGTTCAGTTCAGAGAACAGGGGGAGAATTTTCGTGTTTTGGGGTCAAATATAAAAGTAAACAGTTACTAGGCTAGCTCTAGGTTGCTGGGTTATGTCGGTGATGGCGTAGGCCCATCATAATAGACTTTTGAGCCTACTTGGTTTACTTTGGACTGGTCTTAGGCCCATTTTTCCTCAAAAAATAAGAAAAATTAAATTTGGTCATATTAAGATTTTAAGAAAAATAGTCGAACAAAAAAAGATTTTAAGAAAAATTAATCATTCTAATCCGTTATAAAATAACGTCGTTGAATTTGATTGCTACTCTTGGCATATTTGTAGAATCAATGTTTGTAAGACATACATTAATAAAATTGATCATTAATTTTTGTTCAGTAGTACTGAAGTTGTTTTTAGACCCAAAAAATTTAAATTTGAATCTCAATCAAAATAAATTAATTAAATTTCATCACTCTTAAATGAAAAGTGACATCATAAAATGATGATCTAAAGAACAAGCCCGATACATGGCTTTTTGTTGAGTTTTTACAATTCATAGTTTAGACTGTATTAAGATAGTTTTGCATTTCAAACTGCTGTAATGAAAATTAGATCAAACCAATCGGTTTAATTAGTTGAACTAGGAACTGATCCGGAATAACCATAGTTATCAAAATCACGATTTAACTCTTAAAATCGTACGATTTTACGTTTCTACCCTCCCAAATCGAGTAAACTCGTACATAAACTCGGAAACCGGTCAAACTCGTTCAAACTCAGTCAAAATCGGTCAAACTCGGTTGAAATCGGTCAAAATGGCTGATTTTACCGAGTTGGAACAGTGCAGCCCAATTTTTTTTTAAGAATTGCAGTGACCCAGCGGCCCAGCCCACTTATGTCTGTTTGCCCCATGACCCGGATCCTTACCCAGTACCCACTACCCGCTGAACCTAATTAACCCTAGCCAAAATTTCATTCCCAAATTCCTAATTTCGTTCTTCGCTTCCTGCTGCTCGCCCTCGCTCAGTGCTCTCTGACTTCGTCACTCCAATTCTTCACTGCCTGTGTTCTTGCTTTCTCCATCGTTCTCAGCTTCTCATCTTCTTGATTCTGTGAGGCTGCATTGTTCTTCACTCCCCGGCGATGACTTCTCGCATCGTTGTTGGACCGGTTCTGCATTGTTCTCGTTTTCTTGCCTTCTTGGTACTTCTTCATTCTCATCTTCTCTATTATCTTCTTTGATTGAATCATTTTTGTTGTGCTACATTATCTATATGCAAGAGATTCTGATCTGTGTATGGGGATGGGTCGGGTTAGCGAAAAGCACAGTAGCACAAATGATGTATGTATGTAGAATAGCTTCTGAGATAATCTAGTGTGAATGTGTGATTGATTTGAATTGCTTCTGCCTTCTGAATGCTTAAATGGAGAGAAGAGAGTTTTCAGAGAAATTTGCATCAATTTACTGGCCGAGATATTCCTCTGTTTTGCTGTGCTCCTCTGAAGAGAAATCAAAGAAAGTTGATTTTCTAACTACTTAAAAATTTATTTATAAGATATTTATGCTGAAGAAACATGAGAATGAAGTAAATTAAAAAATGAGATAACTATTTATATGTACCTGTAGGTTGAATTTGGCTGAGATTGTAACAAAACTCCTCTGTTTTACTGTGATCATAATATTTAATCATGTTTGCTGTGATAATTATCTTAGTTAATCATGTTAATTATGTTTATTGCAGCCGAAATGAATCATGTTTGCTGTTCTTCATTATATTCCATATATGTTTGAACTTTGAAGTATTTTAAGTATGTATGGGTCTGGAAGTTAGAACATTAGGTCATCTTCTAGTGCTGGTAAAAGAATTGCTGCAAGAAAAAATTTTCCTGGAAATAGGTCTGATATTGGGTGGCAACATGGGCAAGATGTTGAGGGTAATGCAAGAAGAACAAAGTGCAACTATTGTCAAAAAGGTTTAAGTGGTGGAGTGTATAGATTGAAGAGTCATTTAGCTGGAACTAGGGAAGATTGTGAGCCTTGTCTTGATGTCCCTAGTGAAGTGAAAGCCCAAATGTTAAAAATTGTGATTGAAAGGAAAGAGGCTTTAGCTCGAAAGAAACAACAATGGTTTGATTCTGATGTTTGTGAAATTGATGGTGCAGAGGTTGATGTGCAAGAAAAAAGAAACGAAATAATGAATTTATTTAAGAAACCAAAATCTAGTGGGGTAGGAGGTACACAATCCACCATTAATCAAATGTTTAAAAAAGATATAAGGGAAAATGTTTGTCGACAAGTTGCTCGGTTTTTTTATACTAGTGCTATTCCCTTCAATTGTGTAAAAAATCAAGAATTTATCAAAATGTGTGAGTTGATCGGGGATTATGGCAAGGGATTCAAGCCTCCTTCTTATCATGAAATTAGAGAGAAATATTTGAAGGTAGAGGTAAAAGACACAAAAGAATGGTTGGAGGGCTTTAAGGCAGAGTGGAAAAAGGTTGGTTGTTCCATCATGTCAGATGGATGGACGGATAAGAAAAGGCGTTCCATTTGTAACTTTCTGGTGAATAGTCCTAAAGGAACAATCTTTTTATATTCATTGGATACCTCTGACATTTCACAGACCGCCGACAAAGTCTTTCAAATGTTAGATGAAGTTGTGGAGAAGGTTGGAGAGGAAAATGTGGTGCAAGTGGTTACTGACAATGCTCAAATTACAAAGCAGCTGGACAAAAATTAATGGAGAAAAGGAAACACTTGTACTGGACACCATGTGCAGCCCATTGCATTGACTTGATGTTGGAAGATTTCGAAAAAAAAAATAAAGTTGCATGAAGTCACCATAGTAAAGGCTAAAAAAATCACAACATATATTTATGTAAGAACAATGCTCATTAGCTTGTTGAGACAATTCACAAAGGGAATAGACTTGATTAGACCAGCTGTGACTCGGTTTGCCACTTCTTATTTAACATTGGCATGTCTTAATGAACATAAAGTGGCACTAATAAGCATGTTTAGTTCCAATGAGTTGAAGGATACCAAGTTTTCATCTACTCAAGATGGAAAAGAGGTACAAAGGGGTGTATTGGACAATAGGTTTTGGCAAAACATTCTCACATATCTTAAAGCTGCTGCTCCCCTCATTAAAGTGCTCCGCTTAGTAGACTCAGATGAAAAACCAGCTATGGGATTCATATATGAAGAGATGGAACGTGCTAAGGAAAAAATTAAATTAAATTTCAACAATGTTAAGAAGAGGTAGATAATTTAATTTTTGTCCATTATTTATATTTATTATTCAATACAAATGTTAACTTTGATATTTCTTATTTATTGTAGTTATGAACCCATTTGGAATATAGTTGATGAGAGGTGGGAAGGTCAGTTACATAGGCCTTTGCATGTAGCTGCATATTTCCTAAACCCTCAATTTCAATATAGTCCTTCTTTTAATGATGATTTTTTTTTATTAAAGAAGGGCTATATAGTTGTATGTCAAGATTGGTTCCAGATAGAATGGAGAGAAGCAAGATTGATGCTCAGTTAATTGATTTTAAAATGGCTAGAGGGTTGTTTGGCATGGATACTGCAATAATTAATAGAGACAAAATGCTTCCATCTGATTGGTGGGAGGCTTATGGAGATAGATGCCCTAAGTTAAAAAGACTCGCCATTCGAATTCTTAGCTTCACTTGTAGCTCTTCTGGGTGTGAGCGTAATTGGAGTGCTTTTGAGATGGTAAATAAATAAAACTTTCATTTTTTTCTTTTTTATAAATGCTTATCAATTTATAAATGCTTATCAATTTTTTTTTCAGGTTCATACAAAGAGAAGAAACCGCTTACATCAAAAGAAAATGAATGATTTAGTCTTTGTGATGTCCAATTTGAAGTTAAAAAAAATAAGCAAATCACAAGAACTCCTATTTTTGACTTTGATGATATTCGTTCCGATGATGAATGGATAGCTGAAGGTGCAACAAGTGAAGATGTTGATGTTGAAGATCAAGAAGATGAAGAACCTATGATTGGTAGTAGGATAGAGCATGGGAGTGACATTGGTGATTTTTTTTATTGATTTAGATAACCTAGATTTTGGTGGACCTTCAAATGAAAATATAGATATGGATATGGATAAGAGTGGCAGTGATAGTGGTGACTCAAATCAAAATGAGCAAGATTTTGAAGATCGTACATTTTCAGAACTTAGTTGAGATTTATTGTTGAATATTTGAAAGTTGAAACTTTTATTTTAGTTTGTCTCATTTGTGGTGTTGATAGGATATCATTTGGGTTGTATGGACATCTTTTGTATGTTCTATGTTGTATGGACATCTTATGTATGTTCTATGTTGTATGAACATCTTATGTGGACATCTTATGTATGTTCTATCTTGTATGGACATCTTATGTATGTTGTATGGACTATGAACATCTTATGTATGAGTTTAATTAGTGAATGTATATATTGAGTAGCAGGAAAGGGTAAATGTAAACTCTTATGAGTTTACGATCCGAGTTTACCCCCCTCCCCCGAGTTTGGGAAAACTCTCGATTTTGACAACCTTGGGAATAACCTCTAAAATTGATGAGTGATTGAGTCGGTCAAGAACCGGCTAATATTGTCAAAACAAGTATTGGCCTGCGGGCCAAGCCAGTCACCTATATTTAAGGTGGGGCCTGGGGATAAAAAATAAGCCCGTTAAAAAATCGGTCTAAAACAGATTGACCTTCTTGACGTGCGGGCCAAACAAGTTGGAAGAAGGAAACTGCGAGCTAACTCGCATCTTTTTGTTTTTTAAAGAATTAAACCTACATTACCCAGTAACCCAGTGGCCCAATTGCCTAAGACACTAAGCCAAGAACCACCAACCACTCATTTCAGCTTACTCCATCATCATCATTCAGATCTACTCTCACAATACCTTCAGTGTTTTTTATTTCAAGTTTTCGATTCACAAACTGTCACATCCCAATTTCGGGCATATGAGTAATTCTATAAACTCGAGGGTGTACCTCCATAGTATCTCATAAATTTTTTTATCAACACTAATGCAAAACATAAATTTTTTAAGAAAGAGATTTTGCATATATATATATATATATATATATATATATATATATATGAAAAGCTCAACATAGTAAAATAGTAAACACAAACCAAATATGATACGGTATGATAAAACTTTCCAAATATAGGTGACTTATAAATATTACAGAGCATTTCCTAAGCTTTTAAATTCATAAGCCCTTCAGTCAAACATGAAAAAGTATCTTCAAGGATTACAATCCTCCTGCGAATTTTCTTCCTCACCCACTGTATTTAAAAAATAATCATATAGAGTATGAGTTCATCAAAACTCAGTGAGAAAATGACTGTGCAATAATAAATATATCACAAGTACAAATACCATAATCATTATCACAATAAGAACAATTATATTTATATCCAGGGTTTCTATACCCTCTGGATTTGATTTATGTTCAGGGATTCAATTCTCATTATATTCATATCCACAACCATTACATGCATTAATATCTTGGGGGATTAAGCCCCTAACCATTCTATGTGTATAATTACATGCATTTAGTATCTTAAGTCAAGCCCTCAACCATTCTATGTGTATAATTACATGCATTGAGTATCTTTGGTCAAACCTGAACCATTCCATATGTATAATTACATTCTCAATCATAATTCTCATTAACATAATCTTAAATCACACAATAAATTCCATTATCAAGTTATCATCACTAAATAGAGAATTTAATTAAAATTTATAATTACGATATGAGATAGAATTTATATTGTACTTGAAATAAAAATAAATAAATAAATTCAGTTAGCAAGGTCATCCTCTCACATAGATTCCATATATGAGTCACATTTCTGAGTTATTACAGAGAAGAGTACGTAGTTGGATTTCAGGTTCTACTATGGAGATTTCATGAAGATCAGATAGAGAAAGTCAAGGTTGCTTTTGTGCAAAATACTATTCATATGTATGAATACTATTTATGTCTATAGATACTATTCATATGTATGGATACTATTCATAGATACGGATATCATTTATATGTACGAATATTATTCATACATATAATTACTATTCATACTGGGAATAGCAAACATAAGCCATAAAAGAATACATCATGAAAGTTTTTAAGAAAGGGAGGTGGGTCACAATGAACACTCTCAAATACCAAGTTTTTTCTGAGCCAGACCTTTCCTAGACATGTACTCTTCACAGTTACTCTATTCTGATAGTCAGAAAATAATTCTCAAGCAGTCAAGGATAATTCTTTTCTGATGTGGAAGATCAGCTAAACCCGCAACCACAAGCATACTGAGAATTTAACCTCTAAATAATTACAAGAATTTAAAGGAGCATAGTATCCTCGCATTGGATCTAGGCTAAGGAGGAAAGATTTAGAATTTCAGAGCCCTAATGTCGAAGCAAGAGAAATTTTGAGGAGAGGAAAGAAGAGAAACTGAAGGTGTAAGTTTAGAAGTGAAATGGAAGGGCATATTTATATGAGAAGTTAAGGTACTATGAGCTAATAAAATATTTAATTTACTATACTCTAATAATTCAATTCACTATGCGCTAATAATTCAGTTAGACACTATGTACTTTACTATGCAATCATGAGGCTGAATTATTAGTTACTATTGGGAACTAAAGGGAAAATTATCCTTTCTCATAAACTTTTAAGTTTCTTTTTACTTTAGTTCTTTTCATTTTAGTCTCTAAGGAAATTTTCTCACATAAAACGTTATTTTTCTCCCAATTTTTTTCAAGATTCCTCTTATGCTCAAGTCATATTTTACCTATGGAATAAATTCTATATCATAACATCTATTATACTCCACAATTTATGCAATCTACAAGTGAAAATTCATATTTTCAACAATATGCATAAACAAGCATAAAAAAATTAAACAGATAGGAAAATTATTTTCTCCAAAATAAATTTATTATAGTTTGTGAACACTCATAACTTTAAAATATAGCAGGTATTACACAAACCTCACCTTAGTCATCAGTACTATTAGAGTCTCAGTACTCTTACTTTGAATCTCTTATCTGATCTCAGCTTCTTGCCTCTTGTTTGCATCTCGTCGCCATTGTTTCTTGCTCTTATCGCCGTTTTCCCTTCTCGCTCTCAGCATCTTAGCCTTTCACTTGCATCCCGTAGCCATTGCTTCTCACTCTTGGCTTCTTAGCCTTTCTCGTCTCTTTCCATCTCGATCACAGTCCCCTCCTCCCAGTCTTGCTCGGTTGCTTTGCCTCTCTCCCCCTACTCTTGCCCAGAAGCAACTCATCTTCCAGACCTAGATCTCCTCTCGTCTCTCTACGTCCACGATCCCTACTCTCCTTGTCACCAACTCGTATGCTATCCTTTCTCTCGGCCTTTCTCGTCCCTATTGATTTTGAAAAAAAATTTTTGCTTGCTGGCGGGCTTAGACTTCAAAATACAAGCCCATGCCTCGATTCATTGTTCCCATGCTTGTTACGGGCTGGGCCGACTCGTTTTGACAATGCTAGAACTGGTGCTAAATGAACTGGTCCACTTGAATTTATTTATTTATTTTTATTTTATTTTTTTAAAAAAATTTTATTTTATAATCAAGTATCGAAGAAATTAATATTACAGATTAACCAATTTTAGTAGAGATGTCACCATATTGATATCTTATAGATTTGATATGAATAAATATTATATTGATTAATTATATTTCCTTGTTATTTAGTTAATTTTTTCTTTGAACTTTCAATTGTGGATATTATTTATGTAATTTGATATCAAATCTTATTTATAATTGAATTTGTAAATTTATATTTATTATCTTTAATTATGTATATTATTTTTTAATATTTTAAAGTAGATCAATTTGACCATATTCTGATTATTGACCCTTGAGTTAGTGTCTCTATCAGTTTAATGATTGGTCAAGTTCTTAAAACTTTGCCTCAAACCATAGTTTCGATAAAAGCTTTGGGTTGTTGCTTTTATAAATCTTGATTTGCCTAAACCTAAATTTCTCCAACTAATTTCGAAACAAACACATACATTGTGAAAAGTGGGATGAAAGTATCATTTTCTAATAAGAAGATCAGAAATAATTTCAAGGAATTGTGCATGATAATTGGCTGGGTGGAATATTTCCCACATTCTCACCGTTTACGCTAATGATAATTTTGAAAAGGATAGCATTATTTGGATAGTTCCAATTTCTGCGTTGAAAGTACACGCCATAATTGGCTACATCAAAGTAATTGAGAAAATAATGTTTTTTATAATGATATTTTTCATCTCTTGAATGATGCTTTATTAATTAGTTACTTAATTGGTAACAAAAAGATAATTAGCTTATTAGGAAGAGGTTGTGATTTGTTTCATATAAAACTAATGGGTAAATGACAACTCTAAAGGCTTTCGTAACTTATAAAAATAATAATAATTACAATTAATTTGTATGAAACTTATGAGTTATGACATATACATTTTAAAAGAAAATATTCTGAATTAATTTATCAGTTATAATCAAATTTATTTTACTTACTCAAACTTTGATTTGAATTAATTTATTTATTTAATAGAATAAATTTAAGTGAATAAAATATGTAAATTAATTAATTTGTTAATTTGCGGATTATTTATTATAAATTATTTGTTGCACAGATCAGTAATTGATTAAATATTGATTTCATCTTTATTTTTAAATACATCTTTTTTGGTTTCAATAGGATCCAAAGAAGAAAAACACTAAGGGTTACTGCTACGTTTAGACTGGATCTTCAAGCCACATATTTCATTTTTCAAGAATTTAATTTTTATCTCTTTCTTCAGTTAAGGGATTATTATTTGAAGATTTATATCTCAAACTTTGATTTCTATTAAATTAAAAAATTATTTTGGAAAGAAATCAAAATAAAGTCAAATAAAGCAAATTTTTTTAATTCACATGTCAATTCCATAATCAAATTTATTTTACCTACTAAAAAATCTTCTAAGATACTACAGTGGTCAAATAATAAAATAATTATTTTTGAATTTCAATTTAAATCATTTCAATTAATTCAATGTCACGTCCCAAAATCTGAGCACGTGACCGGCACGGAAAGTGAATTTCATTTCACCTCCGTAAGCCTATTTCTCTCTTAAGCATCACACCATTTTGTTTCATGCAACCAAAACGAATTCTCTATACATACTACAATCATTCACATTACATCACTGAATGAACCTACCCGATTACAGAGATTTCTAGATTTATACAACTTAGAATAAGACTTAACTATTATACCTTTATTCTTAACAAATGAAAAGGGGTATCATGGGCTAAGGATCCATAATTCTTTCAGCTGTCAACTCTGAAAAAAAATGTTAATAGGAGGGGTATGAGCAAACCACGTGCCCAGTGAGCAGACAACACAACACTATGACAAAAAAATATCATGCATCATAATGATAACATGCGGCAATCATATGTAATCGATCATAATATAATTCATAATACTTCACAACAATATCCAAGTAAATCAAATACATTTCAACATATTTCAAATAATTCACAACAGCAAACCGTGAAATCAATTTCACACATTTTCCGTACCAACCGGATCGTCCAGGATACCTCTGGATCGTTGCCCGCGGCCTCCGCCGCATCCACCCTTATCGCTCCATTTATATTCTCCACCCTTATAACTTCACATAAATTTCTCCATGGGGTGCACCACCATGCCTTTCCTTTCTAGTCAAACACAATCACAATCACATCTAAGAACATGCTCAATCATAATCTTGAGCCACACACACAACTCAATCATTTACAATTCAAGTCACAACATAATCAATATGGTTCCAGCAACATAGCATGTATACAACATAATCCATAATATAGAACAATTATTCAACAATAACATACTTTAACTATCAAAGTATGATATATTTCAACTCAGTTCACATGCCATTCACAATCCATCATATAACCTCCATTCATGAGAAAATAAGAAAATATAATTATATACATTACCAGATACGTTCCACAATTGTTTATGCCTCATCGTTCCACATCATCCTCTTCAAACTTGGATATACAACATATTTTCACTATGATGCAAAAAGTCAATAACAAATATATTTAATCATAGCAAGTATTAACCCACTCACATGGATTTCACGCTCTCGGCACTCCCACCTTGCACCTTGACCATTCCTATTGTAACCAGACAAAAACCATCAGGGTTACGAAATAGAGAAATTTCCTACCATTATTCCCGACCTTCACTTACTTCTCAAATCATAACTCCTACATAAATTTCTAAATTTTTCAAATCATGGCCACAAGGAAGTACATTGATCTCACAGTGGAGGCCAAGGAAGAAGAGCTTGACTTAAACTTAAGTCTGGGCAAAGACAAGAGCAAAAGACCTTTTGAGGGGTCTCTAGAGAAGCATAAGGAGAAGAAAATGAAGAAGAACGAGGAAGCTGATGAGACTAGCACGGGCCATACCTCGGAGGACAAAATCGCCTGTCTAGAGCAGGAGGTGAAAAATCTGAAAAAGATGATAGAAGACCTGGAGAAGTTAACTAAACGCAATAATGTGGCAATGACTTCAAGAATAGACAGGTTCTTCTATTGGTCTACCCAGTGCTTCTGCAATCAACAACAAAGAAGTGTTGATTGTATGAATGGGATTTACACTACCCTCCGCGACATTGCTCTGTCTCTCGCTCCAAGGAATGGTCGAGGGGTGATGATACAATACAACCCTCCTAATCCGAGACCACCTCGCTTTTAGATTACTCATGCATGAGTAATTTCCTTTTTTTTTTTTTGCAATGTAATCCTTCCGCTTTTAATGCCAATGGTTTCTTTTATGGGATGGTACTAAAAAAAATAGTAATAATAAAAGTAAGAAAGATAAAAGAAATCAGTCACACAAAATCAATCATGAATTCAACATATAAAGCCCCATACATACAATTTGATCCGACAGCAACGGAATCAAAACAAATAATAACCTTTCCTCTATAAGAACTGTCCCAACGTTCTCAGTTACCACACCACAAAGAGTAATCATCTCTGAGCCTACAACTTCCTGGCATTCCTCTCTTCTCATAAGCTTTATTCTTCCTCTCAGATTCCTATTTGGTCATTTCTCAAAAGTCTTCTATACTTTCTTTTCTTTTCACTTTAGTCCTTGAGAATTGTAAAAATTTTCCAAATTAAAATTTTGAAATTTCTATTCCCAAATTTCCTTTACTAATTCAAAAAGAACATTTTTCATGTAATTAAATTTTTCAATAAACTTTAAATAGATTTTAAATATTCATATAAATTCTTGGGATATTACATTCTTCCCCCCTTAATAGAATTCGGTCCTCCGAATTCAAAACTCAAGATCAAAACAAATGCAGATATTTTGTCTATATCTCAAAAGTCCTCTATACTTTCTTTTCTTTTCACTTTAGTCCTTGAGAATTGTAAAAATTTTCCAAATTAAAATTTTAAAATTTCTATTCCCAAATTTCCTTCACTAATTCAAAAAGAACATTTTTCATGTAATTAAATTTTTTAATAAACTTCAAATAGATTTTAAATATTCATATAAATTCTTGGGATATTACATTAAAGAAATCAGTCACACAAAATCAATCATGAATTCAACATATAAAGCCCCATACATACAATTTGATCCGACAACAACGGAATCAAAACAAATAATAACCTTTCCTCTATAAGAACTGTCCCAACGTTCTCAGTTACCACACCACAAAGAGTAATCATCTCTGAGCCTACAACTTCCCGGCATTCCTCTCTTCTCATAAGCTTTATTCTTCCTCTCAGATTCCTATTTGGTCATTTCTCAAAAGTCCTCTATACTTTCTTTTCTTTTCACTTTAGTCCTTGAGAATTGTAAAAATTTCCCAAATTAAAATTTTGAAATTTCTATTCCCAAATTTCCTTCACTAATTCAAAAAGAACATTTTTCATGTAATTAAAATTTTCAATAAACTTTAAATAGATTTTAAATATTCATATAAATTCTTGGGATATTACATTCAAATAAAATAAAATAACGAAATTCACTAATTATTAATTTCACTAATTAATAATTAATAATTATGATAATATATTCTGATAAAAATATATTCTGCTATTCATTTTAATAATAACCCACATAATATATTTTGATAATAATACTATAATTTATAGATTTGTTAACATAAATAACTAATGATATAAATTGTGACAAAAACATATATATATATATATATATATATACACACACTTCGAAATGAAAATACAATATTTAGGGACTTCAAAATTAATAAATAGCTTTGAAGCATAAAGGGAGTTGGAAATTCTGACAGAATCTGAACAAATAGGTATCAATGTTAACTAAAAAATAAGTATGATAATGAATATTGCACCAAAGAAATCAAAAGAGCAAGCGACAAACAATGTATTAAAGAATTGTCAAATTTTGTACCAGAGAATAACAATAGTTAGACGACTTAGGTCATTGACAAAATGTTGATTTAGATTGTTAGTGAATTGTTTCCCACAATGTACACATAATTCTGTTATACCTACAAAACACATACACACACACACACACACACATACATGTTAAAAATAAGAAAAAAAGAAAACACTAACTGAAAGATATATTAAATATACAACTAAATAAATGATAATAATGCAGAAATTCATCTAAATACAAAACAAAAAGAAAAAATAACAACAACAATACTTTGTATCCTTAATCTCAACTTTTATATGGCTGCTCTTGTTACTATTCTTAGAGCTCTCTATAATAGGACCAAATTTATTGACTTGCTCGATAACATCTGAAACGCAACAATATTATTCATAGAATATTTGAATCAACAACAAATAGAACATAATCTACAAAATAGAAAATAAAAACCTAACCTACTAAATAGTTCTTATCGGCAACATGATTCAAAATATCAATGAATGGATAAAACTTAAAGACAAATTTTGGAATACTCAAATCATCTTCAACTAGTTGGACATCAGTGGAAAAGCGAAACTCAAGCATGGATAGATGTTTCGTTATACGATACTCACTATTATACTTAACTACACAAAACATAAACATCACATAAGCATTTTCCTCAATTATTTGATGCTTGAACTTACTCACAAATAATTTTTTCACATGACCGTGTACGTAATCACCCTTAAAAGGCAAAGAATAAATACAACATAAGCATAATTAACAAAATAATATATATAAAAAATTTGAATATAATGAAAATAAATTCACCTAAGAATTTTGTAAAATTATTTCCAGATTAAAAATCTCCTCAGACATATTGAACGATTGAACTTTACGCAACCTCACTATCAAAACCTTGTGTATTTAGAACTAGACTAGACCAGCAGTTTGAACAGGAACATGACGACTCGAGGCCAGGCTTGGTCTAGGTCAACCTTTTAGACCGGCTAGTAGTCTGCTCGACTAAGATTCGGATGACCTAGCCAGGTGTTAGCTGAACTAGTGAACCACCGACTCGGTTGACCTACTATCTGAAAACAGAAAAAAAAAATACATAAGAAAAAATAGAAGATGAAGAATCGACTGGGGAAGAAGGGGAAGAACATATCGATTCTTTTTCTTCTTCGACCGATTCTTCTTCGACCTTTAGTGAAGAATGCAGATCTGAAATCATGGAGAAGTGAAGAATGCAAAGTCTCGCATCGTACTCACAACTTCGATTTAGGCCTCTGTCGCTCTTGCTCTGTCTCTGTGGCTCTTCATCAGCTCACGAGGTCACTCCCTCACTAGTTAACCCTTGGTCTCTTTGTGCTTCACTGGGACTAGTTCACCCTAATGGCCTCACCTCACCGGCCTCTTTGTGTCTCTCTCTCTCTCTTTAATTTTTGCTTTTGGTGCGTGAATGCTCTGATGGTTACTCTGTATTATGTAGTGGTGAGAGAAGTGAGAAGTCTCACTTTACAAGTTTCAAAATTAAAATTTGACTTCGACTAAGACACTAGGTGAGGCTTCGAAATCTGAAGTGAAGTCTAAAATATCTTTATGATATGATGAATAATTATTTTGTGTGGTGTGATTCGTGATTTAGTGATCGTGTGGTGTAATTCTGATTTGTTTGATATGTATTTTGATTTAGTAATTTAGTGATTTTATTGATTTGATTATGTGATAAAATTGTGGATTTAGTGATTTAATAATTTAGCAATATGATGATTGATTAGTGATAGAATTTTGGATCTGACCATTTGATAAAATTGTGGATTTGATCTGAGCAATCTGATCTTTGATAAAAAATCAATCAAATCAAATTATATAATTAGTTTTAATATATATATATATATATAATATTTTTAATATTTTACTAAATATTATTATCTATTTTCAAAAAAATTCTAAAAAATTAAATTATTAATAAAAAAATTAGTATTGATATAAATATATATTTGTAATATGTCTTCAAGATTTTAAAGTATATATAAATTATTTATTTTACTTATTTTTAAAATTTATTTGTAAACAAATATAGTATATATATAATTTTTAATTTTTTTAATTTATTTATCTGGTTCAACAATTAACTCAGTGACTCGGTGATTAAACCAATAACTCCGTGACCCAGAGGCCAGCTTCGGGTCGGTTTCAAAAACATTGCTCGAGCCTTAATCCTCTAATTATCCCTTGATGTATTAATATCAGCAAAATCACTAAATTTAGCCATATGCGAAGCACAAACAGAATGAAACTAATTCTGTAGGAAGACGGGAGCAATACATGACAGTTAGAATGACCTTTATTTATATAACATAAATATTAAACATAATAAATTGAATTTAATAAATGATAATAATGTAGTAATTAATAGTATCAATTATATAGCAAATTTATTAATTTTATTAATTATTAATATACCTAATAAAGGATGTATATATAATTATATAACAATCATATATGAACACTTCACAACGGTAAGTTAGTTTTTATATAGAAAATATATAGCAATTAATTATTTGATTATTTGTATATAATGAATGATAATTTACCAAATGACAACATATTTCAATTGAAAATTTTACCTAATTTACCATATTATATAGCAATTATATAGCAGTTTACTCTAATTTTTTCAAATTCATTTAATATGATTATATAGAAATTATATAATAATTTATCCTAATTTTTTGCAAATTCATTTAATGTGATATGATTAATTTACCAAATTTAATAATTTACCTAATTTATTCATTTAAATTTATTTTATTATACATAATTTAATGACTTACCAGCAATTAATGCCTTAAAGTAGAATTGTTTTAGTCTATTATATAGATAATATAAGTAAAATAATAATAAATAAATCTCAACTCTTGCTCTTTTATATATATATATATATATATATATATATATATATTTATTAGAAATTTCTCATTTATTCTAGCTTAACGTCTTTTTTAAAATGTCAAAATAGTTGAATATAATATTTAAAACAAAAAAGTATTAATATATTTTAATCAAATTTCAAGATATAAGTGTACTTATCCTATAAATGATATAATAGCTACCTCAAAAGTCAAAATAATCCAATTATTATACATGAAAGTTTATACAAGAAGGAAGTAGAATGTAAAAACACCAAAGAGAAATAACATGGAGAAGAAAAATACTTCTTATTCAATTACTTTATAGAAGCTTCTATTTATAGGCATACAATCATAAAGGTAGGTAACATAAAAGTCAGGTAATCATAAAAGTTAGGTAACCCAAAAGCTAAGAAGAATAAAGGAGATTCAATAGTTTCAGGAGTTGGAAAACTAAAAAGGCATCCACAATAATGGATTAATTCATAACACTCCCCCTTAGATGTCCATTTTACAAGGAATATGCCTCAAATGTTGAGGTAGGAAAAGCCTTGGTAAACAAATCTACCAAATTATCACTTGAACGAATTTGTTGTACGTCAATATCACCTTTTTTTTTTAAGTTCATGAGTGAAAAAAAACTCTGGTGAGATATGTTTTGTTTATCTCCTTTAATATATCCTTCCTCCAACTGAGCTATACATGTATAATTATCTTCATATAGTACAATTGGAGTCCTTTTTCCAGAAGATAATAGTCTATATGTCTCTCGTCTATGTTGAGTCATGGATCTTAACCAAATGCATTCACGACTCGTTTCATGAGTTGCTATAATTTTTGCTTGATTTGAAGAAGTAATAGCAAGTGTTTGTTTTATAGAACACTATAATATAGTTGTATTACCACATGTAAATAAATAGCCTGTTTGAAATCTATAATACCCGCTATATTTTAAAGTTATAAGTTTTTAAGAATTACGATAAATTTATTTTGAAGAAAATAATTTCTCTATCTGTTTAATTTTTGTATGCTTGTTTGTGTATATTGTTGAAAATATGGATTTCACTTATAGATTGCATAAATTTTGGGGTATAATAGATGTTATGGTATGGAATTTATCCTATGAGTAAAATATGGCTTGAGCATAAGAGGAATCTAGAAAGAAACTGGAAGAAAAATAACATTTTATGTGAGAAAATCCCTTTAGGGACTAAAATGAAATGGACAAAAGTGAAAAGAAACTTAAAGGTTTAGGTAAAAGGACAACTTTTTCTTTAGTTCACAATAGAACCAATAATTCAGTTGCCTCGTGATTGTACAATAAAATGCATAGTGTCAAATTGAATTATTAAAGCGCATAATAAAATGAATATTTTATTAGCGCATAATACCTTGACTTCTCCTATAAATAGACACTTCCATTTCACTTCTAAATTCACACATTCAGTTTCTTTTCTTTCCTCTTCTTAAAATTTCTCTTGCTTCGATGTTAAGGCCTTGAAATTCTAGGTTTTTCCTCCTTAGCCTAAATCCAAGCGGAACCTGAAATCTAACTACGTACTCTTCTTTGTACAACTTGAAAAAGTGACTCGGATATAGAATATGTGTGAGTGGATGATCTTGTTAACTGAGTTTATTTTATTTTTATTCCAAGTACAATATAAATCGCACCTCATATTGCAATTAGATTCTTTATTTAAAGATGATGACTAGATAATGAAATTTATTGTTTGATTTAAAATTATGTTAATGAGAACTATGATTGAGAATGTAATTATCTACATGGAATAGTTGAGGACTTGACCCAAGATACTCAATACATATAATTATACACATGGAATGGTTGAAGGCTAGATCCCCAAAGATACCAATGCATGTAATGGTTGTGGATATGAATACAATGAGAATTGAATCCCTGAATATAAATTGAATACAAATAGTATAAAAACCTTGAATATGAATATAATTGTTCTTATTGTGATAATGATTATGGTATTTATACTTGTGATACATTTATCATTGCACAGTCATTTACTCACTGAGTTTAGATAAATTCACACTCTCTATGAATATTTTTTTAGATATAGTGGGTGAAAATGAAGAAAATTCACAGGAGGATTAGTATTCCTTGTAGATACTTTTCACGTTGTCTGGAGGCTTATGAGTCCAAAAGCTTAGGAAATGCTCTGTAATTTCTAGAGGTCACCTAGGCTTGGAAAATTTTATCATACCATATGATATTTAGCTTGTATTTACTGTTTTATTGTGTTGAAGTTTATATATATATATACAAAAATCTCTTTCTTAAAAAATTTATGTTTACATAGTTGTGGATCAGAGATTTTATGGAATACCATGGAGGTAGACCCTCGAGGTTATAGGAGTACTCACATGCTTGAAATTAGGATGTGGCAAAATCGGGCCTTGTGTGGATCAGATAAATATCCAGCATCTACATAACCAATGAGTCGTGGTTTAGATCCATTTGCATACAACAATCCCATGTCAATAGTACCTCAGAAATATAAAAAAACATGTTTAATTCCATTCCAATGTCTTCGCGTTGGACAAGAGCTAAATCTAGCTAATGGGCTGACAGCAAAAGCTATATCAGGCCTTGTATTGTTGGCAAGATACATCAATGCACCAATTACACTAAGATATGATACTTCAGGACTAAGAACTTCTTCATTATCATCTCGAGGTCAAAAAATATCTTGTTTCACATCAAGTGAGAGAACAACCATTGGGGTACTTAATGAATGTGCTTTGTCCATATAAAGTTTTTAAGGACTTTTTCTGTATAAATTGATTGATGAATAAAAATTTCATTTCTTAAATGCTCAAATTGTAAGCCAAGACAAAATTTTGTTTTTCCAAGATCTTTCATTTCAAACTCTTTCTTCAAACACTCTACTACCTTTTATAATCTCTTCAGGAGTACTGATAATATTTAAATCATCAACATACATCATAATAATAGCAAATCCTGAATTTGCTTTCTTTATAGAAACACAAGAACATATATGATAATTCTTATAACCATTCTTTAACAAATACTCATTGAGACGGTTATACCACATTCGTCCAGATTATTTTAACCCATATAAGATGCATATCAAGTTTTTCATGTACTACCAGACTAATGAGATAATGAAACGTAATTGTATCTACTACATGAGAATATGTGAAATTATAATCAATTTCAGGTCTTTGTGAAAAACCTTGTGCAACAAGTCGTGCTTTATACCATACAATTTCATTCTTCTAATTTCTTTTACATACAAATACCCATTTGTACCCAACGGGTTTTACACCTTCAGGTGTTTGAACTATAGGTCCAAAAACTTCATGTATTTTAAGTGAATTCAATTCAGCTTGAATTATGTCTTGAAATTTTGGCCAATCACATCTACGTCGACACTCTTCGACAGATGTAGGTTCATGTCCTCATTATCATTCAAAATATTAAGCGCTACTGTATACATAAAAGTGTTGTCGACAACTGTTTTTTTCGATTTAATTGTTTCTCTGTAGAAATATAATTTATTGAGATCCCTTCATTTTTATCAATTTCAAGTACCTGAACTTCTTCTAGAAGTACTTTGTTTGTTATGTCTCTAGACTCTTCAATAACATTTATTTCTTTAATGGGCTGATCTTGAATAAATGTTTCTTTCCTTTTGCAGGGATTTTTGTCTTTTGAACTGATTGGTCTACCTCGCTTCTGACGTGCATTAGACTTGCTAGCAATTTTACTAATGGATTGTCCTTCGAGGACATCAATTCGTACATTTGTGTTTACAACTGGTATATGTGACTTGGTCACTCTTTTTAGGTTAGTAAATGCATCTGGTAGTTGATTTGCTATTCTTTGTAAGTGAATTATCTTTTGAACTTCAAGTTCACGTTATTTTGTGCGAGGATCAAGATATGACAAAGTATTCCATGTAATTTCTTTGACCAACTATTTTTCATTTTCTTCCCCTAAAGTTGGAAGACTAACTCATCAAAATGACAATCAGCAAAATGTGCTGTAAATACATCTCTTGTCATTAGCTCAAGATATCTTATAATATAAGGAGAATCATATCCAATATATATTCCCAATCTCCTTTGAGAACCCATCTTAGTGCGTTGTGGTGGCACTGTTGGAACATATGCCGCACACCCAAAAATTTTGAGATGGGAAATGTTTGGCTCATGACCATAAGCTAATTGTAAAGGGGAATATTTATGATAACTTGTTGGTCTGATGCATACTATGTTGATGCATGTAAAATTGCATGTCCCCAAACATAGACAGGGAGCTTTGTCTGCATAAGCAAAGGTCTAGCTATTAATTGAACTTTCTTAATAAATGATTTAGCTAACCCATTTTGTGTATGAACATGAGCTACAGGATGTTCAATATTTATACCAATCGATATACAATAATCATTAAAAACTTGTGAAGAAAATTCACTAGCATTATTAAGGCGAATGGATTTAATTGTATAATTTGAAAATTGTGCTCTTAATTGAATTATTTAAGCAAGTAATCTTGCAAACGCCAGATTGCGGGTTGATAGCAAGCACATATGAGACCATTTACTGGATGTGTCTATTAATACCATAAAATATCTAAATGGCCTACATGGAGGATGAATAAGTCCACATATATCACCTTGTATACATTCCAAAAATGTTGGAGATTCAGTTCCGACTTTAGCTAGTGATGGCTTAATAATCAATTTACCTTGAGAACAAGCAGCACATGAGAATTCCTTAGATTGAAAAATCTTCAAGTTTTTCAATGGGTGTTCATGTGAATTTTCAATAATTTTTCACATCATTATTGATCTAGGATGTCCCAACCGGTCATGCCAAATAGTGAAAGTTTTTGAATCAATAAACTTCTGGTTTATTCTAGCATGTATCTCAATTGTACTGTAATATCCGCCATTTTCAAATATTAGTCTATTGGAATTTTGTTAAGGAGTATTTTAAGAGCAAAAAAAATTTTCGCTTTATTATAGGGAGTATAAGGAGTGGGTCCAGGGACTAAAGTGAAAAGAAAAGAAAATATGAAACACTTTGGAGAGACGACCGAATGGGTAGGCCATGTGGGGGAGTAAACTCTTAAAGATAAATTGTGAATCCGATACTTGAAAGTTGATGGATTAAGGCTAAGGTGGACATTGAGACACTGAAAGGGACTAAATGAATGATTGAAAAATCTTAGTGCTTTATGAGAAAGGTGTTGTGAAGATGACTGTCAAAGTGAAAGTGTGGTTGGGTGCCTTACTTATGAACTAAGAGTTTTGTCAACTCTCTTACAGGTCCTAATTCAAATTTACCACATAGAGGGACCAATTTGAAAGAGGAAGTAGTGGGCCCCTCCACACACACTTACTTATACACACTCTCTTCCTTTCTCTTAACTCAATTTTCCTCCTTCCCCTCTCATGCGTCTCTTCCTCCTTTAGGCTGGCCAATGCTTACTCAAGGGCTTGGCGATTTTTCTTCCTTCTCTCATCTTAATCTTCCATGAAGGTAAGGTCTTCCCCCTCTTCTTCATTTTCTTCTCTCAAGAACACCAAACTCTAGATGAAGAATTTAGGGAAAGTGCTGTTGAATATTCCTATGAGTTTAATGATGTGAGATTGTGGTTTCAAAATGTTAGTTGATAAGGAAAGAAAAAGAATTGGGAAGACAATTTTCCAAGAAATGAAATCAAAATGGGTTAAGGTGTTATTGGTGGAAGCTAAGGTTTATAAGGAGTATTGGATGATTCAAACCTGTATAATTGGTTTTAACTTGGGAAATTAGTGTCACTGTAATCCTAAAACATTAGGAATGTAAACCCTTGAAGAAATTTAAGGGAAAATGGTGATGGTTGGGTTGAAAACGCTTGGACCCGTAGCTGAGATTCGAAAGACTGTAGCTTGGCGTCCCAAGTGCCAATGCCACAAGATTTGAAGGGATGCTAGCCTCCTGATGCACGTTAAGGTGGAATCTTGACCTTTTTCTTATGTAACCTTGATCCTTAGGTGATGAATGGTGTCTTGATCATTCTTTGGGCACCTTTGGAACTTTCAAAGCCACTTTTAAAGAAATGAACTTCTTTGAGGAGCTTGGGCTAAGGTGAAGGAACCTTACTCTACCATGTTCGATTGTTTGCCATAAATTATATTTATTTATTAGTTATTTGTGTATATGCTGAGGCACTCGCAAGTTGTGGCTACTTATGTTTAATGATGGTTAATCCTTAAGCAATTCATTAGATACAAGTCGACATAGATAGATATATTTTTCCCATTATGTGAATGTTATTGATGATTATGATTGTGATGGAGCAAGAACTTGCGTGATGTAAATAAATGAGATAATCGTATCCTATATTGTAAATGAGCAAGACTATTCATGGTGATTAGTTGGTTATGATTATACGTCTATATAGATGTGGAATTTACTAAAGGTATATATATACATGTGTGTAGATATGGAGTAGGACAATTATGAGGATGATTCTAAGAGGGTATTTATATATGTATAGGTACACAAGGTTATGATCCATTATGGGGGTAGAGGAAGGTACTCTTGCATATGTGTATATATATATATATATATATATGTATATATATTGCATTCAAGTACACTAACACAAATACGTGTATACATTTTTCCCTGTAACCAAAAAAGGTAAGTGTGCTGTAAGTATAAGCAAGGAACCTTGTTATAAGAATGTTTAGCATGACAATGCATAGAGTATGGTAATTAAAGTAATGACTAGATCACGATTATTAAAACTCATGCTATTATAGATGAAGCTATTGATTTCCTTTGGGATTATTAAATGATGAATATTTGCCTAACATTGATGAAAGTACAAAATTAAGATATAAACCATTTATTGTAAAAGAATTGCACAAATGAATATTTTGATCGCTATGGTTAATGAACATGATATGTTGACAGTAACACTTGTTATAGAATGATGTTTTCACTGTTTAACGTGACTGTA
The DNA here is from genome assembly GCA_037074585.1 of Biancaea sappan. Lineage (NCBI taxonomy): Eukaryota > Viridiplantae > Streptophyta > Magnoliopsida > Fabales > Fabaceae > Biancaea > Biancaea sappan. The sequence continues at coordinate 44,334,281 of CM073496.1, read as the reverse complement.
TATGATTGTGTCATATGTTGGCTTGTGGGTAAATCAGATTGAGATTTGTAGCTTATGCTTTATATGAAATATATGTGAGGATGTTTATTCGTAACTGAGCTACTAGAGAGTTATAAAGGGGAGGGTCTCGCATCTTGGTGATCCTTACCTAGCCTTAGCTGCTGACTTCGCCGCTAGAGTATCCGAACTAGTTGAGCACTCCGCCCGACTTCTCTATTGGAACACAATCAGGACCGGGCAGGTTTGAAGAGCAGAGAAGGTGCTGGTGGAATTAATGGATCAAAACGCTTTCCATGGGCCTTCTCGAGAATATCCTGAAGCTAATCCAATGCTTTAGTCGGAGGAGGCTTCTTTTCTTTCCTCTGGCTCCACGCTAGCTAGGATCACCATCTGTTTCGACTCGTTCGTTCATTTCCGCCACGCCAACATAGCCACCATAATAAGAAGCAGGCGAAGCAGCTAGAAGCTAGAGCTTCTAGCCATTGAATTCTTATTCACGAATGAATTGGGAAAGCCAACAGAAAGATTCGATTCTGACTTCGTAGAGCCGGTGCTGCTGTTGCCTGCGCGTAGGGTGTCCCCCACTCCCGTCCCGGGGCGCTAAGGGGCTTTTGTTTTTGGAACAGACGTGTTTTGCTGACGCCTTGAATCAAGCTTTTGTTGCGACATGCTATGTTTTCTCCCCCAGCGCTAAATTGATTTATTGATTTTATAAATAGCTTGGAACGGTGGACATACCAATATTATAAATGTCTTGAAATAGAAGACAGTATCATATTGTAAATTTCAAATGTCTTGGAACGGTGGACATATCATAACTTTTCAAATGGCCTAGAACAATAGACATATTATAACTTTCAAATGTCCTGAAACGGTGGACATATTATAAATTTCAAATGCCTTGAAACGGTTGACATATTATGAATTTCAAATATCTTGGAATGATAGACATATTGTAAATTTGGATTTGTGCTAAATTAAATGGTTATTATCTTATTGGGAAAACTTTGGTTTTACTTTTATTTAAATATGGTTATATATATACATATACATATATGGTGACTTGGTGAAATCCTCTGATTTTAAATTTGCTTGATGTCATATGTTAAATTTGTGTAGCCGAGTCATGTAATGATATGGATTTTGTAGTTTTCTTGTAATGCATGACTTGATGGCGATTTGTACATAGGGTAGGGTTTCTTTACTTAGTTATGCAGGTTATGTAGAATGAGGCTTGGTTCTAGTGTTGTTAGATGGGATATAATTTTGTGTCCCATTCTTATGAGCAGCACATGGTGGTAATTTGTTCAGTTTAATTATTCTCTCACTGAGTATCTTCATATTCATCCTTTCTCTGTATCCTTGTAGGTTCTGCTTAGTTGTTGGAGCTCCGTACAAAGAGTAGTGGAGTCTCTAAGTTCTCAACCATTTTTTATTATGGATGATTTTGATATCGGGTATGCTGGTTTCTTTGAGTTGCTCTGTTGTGAATAGAACTCCTAGATATATTGTGAACTTAGTGATATAAAAATTTTACTTTATTATTATATTTATGCTGTGTGCACTTAGTGTGTGTGATATTAGGCTTACAGTGGTGGTATGGATCTCACCACCGCGTCATACATGTTCCCGAATTTGGGTTGTCACATTGTACTAATTCTTGTATAGTACAATCTAGAAGAGAAAACATGTAGTCTTTCTAATACAGTTTTCTTACCAAAAACAATGCGTGTAATATGAATGTATTCATTATTTTTTTCACATACAGTCTCTATGTGATATCTGTTACAACGAATATCTTTGAAACTCAACAAATTTCGTTGAGATTTAGAAGAGAATAAAGCATTATTTATGATAAATTTTGTTCCTTTCGATAGTATGATTATGACTCTTCCAGAACCTTCAATTAGTTTTGTACTATCAGAAATTATAGTAACATAAGCTTCACCAATTTTTATTTGAGAAAAATATTTTCTATCTTTAAGGATAGTGTGAGTTGTTGCGCTGTCTAAAAGACATATATCTTCATCCATATTTTCTTCAATTAAATAAATAAAGAAATGTAAGAAATATTACAAAGTAACTAAAAAAATTAGATATAAATATAAATCATACTTTAAAATTTCATATAAAATTAAAATCTTACATTAGAATTTGCAATCATATGAGTAATTCAAATAAAATAAGTAAACCTACAAGTAATAAAACAAGTAAATTTATTTTAGATATCCCTTGTCACCAACAATACAAATATTTTCTTGCGAGTTAGCAAAGAAATCTAACAGATCTAAGTGTGTAGTATTTGATAGGATCATTGACAAAGTCCTCATATAGGTTAAGAAAATTTGTCTCTATGATTTTCTCCTTTTGTTTTATTAATGCCTGATAAAGATCAACAAGATGTTTAGCTGTACGACAGGTACGTGACCAATGTCCATTCATGCCATAACGATAACATGAACTTTTTGTATACTTCCCTTTTTCACTTGTGCCATCTTGTTTTTCTTCTTTCTTATTCCTTTTTTGGTGGTAAGGAACATACTTATTAGAAGAGGCATTATCTCTTCCATTGCCACGTCCACGGCCTCACCGTCCTCGTCCATTATTAATTGCAGTCACATTTACTTCAGGGAATGGAGCAGAACCAGTTGGATGAGCTTCATGATTTTTCATTAATAGCTCATTATTTTGTTCAGCCACAAATAGACATAAAATCAATTGTGAGTATTTTTCAAATCCCTTTTATCGATATTGCTGCTGTAGGCGCACATTCGAGGCATGAAAGGTAGAGAAGGTTTTCTCTAACATTTCCTTATTAGTAATTTCTTCTCCACATAATTTTAATTGAGAGCTAATACGAAACATTGTGGAGTTATACTCACTGACTATTTTAAAATCTTGCAATCGTAAATGCATCCAGTTATAATGAGCCTTTGGAAGAATAACAGTTTTTTGTGGTCATACCTTTCTTTTAAAATTTTCCAAAGAACAAGTGAATCTTTCACAATAAGGTATTCAGATTTTAGTCTTTCATGAAGGTGGTGATGAAGAAACATCATCGCTTTAGCATGATTTTGCATTGTTTCATCATTTCCTTCTTTAATGGTGTCTCCAAGACCCACTGCATCAAGATGAATTTCAACATTAGCATCCAAGATAAATAATTCTTCCTTGAAATATCAAGATCCACAAACTCAAGTTTTGTAAGATTTGACATGATTCTAGAATTAAATAAAATAAGACTAGTGAAAACTTCTCAAGTAAAATAGAAAAATCTTACCAACATAATTTCTTCCTTGTGGTTTGAAAACGAATGGCAAAGAGAAAATTCGTGCTGATAACGTATCGTAAATGAAAGTTTATGCAAGAAGGGAGTAGAATGTAAAGACATTAAAGAGAAATAACATATAGAGAAGAAAGATAGTTCTTATTCAATTACTTCATAGAAGCCTCTATTAGCATACATATCATAAAGGTAGGTAATCCAAAAGTTAGGTAATTATAAAAGTCAAGTAACCTAAAAACCAAGAAGAATAAAAGAGATTCAATAGCTTTAGAAGATGGGAAAACTAAAAAGACATCCACAATAATGAATTAATTCATAACACCAGCGAATGATGTATCCTGGCATAATAATTTTTCATCATTAATTAGTCACTTAAACTTAATTGCAAGAATATTGTCACATCCCAAAAATTTAGCATGTGAAAAGATACTACTCATTTGATAAAATTCTCAAACATACGTTATTTACATATATTCTGTAAGGTTTTACATTCAACCTTAATCATTCATTCCACACTACAAAGTTATATTCATCTGATAAGCAAATATAGACATACATAGTCTGATATTTCTATCTCATCGCAAGCCTAGGAGACCTATAGTAAGTACAGAGCGTTCCTAGTATCCACATTAATAAGTACTGGTATCCCACCAGACAGGAATAGAGGATAATTCCAAGGGGCTTCTATTCTTCAAACGGATACTCTTGTTCTTTGTTTTCTGTATCTGAAAAAAATAATCATAGGGAGTGTGAGTTTATTTAAAAACTCAGTAAGTAAATAACTGTACTATATAAAATATCAAAAGTACAAATACCACATTTACTCATATATTTAATTGTCTTATACATCGAGTAGTATGGAACTCTAACCCTTTCAAACTCATGAATAAGATTTCATAGATATACACCGAGTAGTATGAGACTCTAACCCTTTCAACTCGTGTATAGGTTTCATAGATATGCACTGAGTAGTATGGGACTTTAACCCTTTCAAACTCGTGTATGAGCTTTCTTAGATATACACCGAGTAGTATGGGACTTTAACCCTTTCAACTCGTGTATTAGATCCCGTAGATCTTTACTCATTGACAAGATAGTGAAAATTTATCACATAATATAATTGTCATGAAATAAAATAATTTCTACATACTCTTATTTCTACCGATCATCATATACTCCCATATGAAAATTGATTGCTTATTATCCAAATAATATTGTAAATGGGACTTATATTATACTTTGACTAGTAATATCAAATTAGCTGAGCAAGGTTATTCACTCACCTTGATGTTTGTCCAAGTTTACCTTGTTCCACACTAGAATTTGTGTAGGAAAATTTCCTAGTAAAATATATTACAAGGAAACATAAGAAAGGAAACAAAATCACGAAAATACGATAAAATTTTCTGATTGCTACAGTACGGTTTGCTACAGTAACGGTTCGCTACAGTGTCGGTTCGCTAAAGTAACGTTGACTGCTACAGTAACGTTGACTGCCGACACTACAGTAACTGCTATAGTAACTCATAGAAAATTTTCCAGAATTTTTTCGAAATCTCTGGTCGCTACAGTAACTCGAATTTTTGCAGAAAAATCTATCAAAAATTCATCCTTTCCTTTCTTGTTTCAAAACCAGAATTTCAACTCTTTTAACCGATTATAACTCAAATATAACTTCTAAAACAACTGAGATTCATGAATTATCATCAAAATCTTCAAGAACAAAACCTCCTCTGATCTTCTACATAAACTGAAATTTAAGGAAAATAATCGGATTAAAGCTTACATTTGATCCTTACAAAACTTTTGAACCGAACAAATAATCGAAACTCTGAAGATCAAGGAAAGGATTTGAGAAGAGAATGAAGAAAGGAGAGAAAACTTCTACTGTTCAGTTTTCAGTTTTTCCTTCTGCGTGAGAAATGAGGGGGGTACTATTGAAACTTTATATTAAATATTTCTAATGGGTTATTGAATAACCCATGGGTATCCATAACCCAACATCCAAACCCATCCAGTCAATTTACAATAAATGGACTAATGGACCATTCTGAAACCACTTTTCCATGAATTTCACCATTCTTAGAATATATCCCACATTGTACAAATATTTAGTCCAGTCATTTAACTCAATTTTCATAAATAATATTCAAAGAGAACAATTAAATATGAAAATTAAATATGACCAAAATAAATAACTAAAGTAACGTTGTAAAATTCTAAAATACTCTTAAGCGAGTTATATTCCGAAATTAACGGGTATTACATTCTACCCCCCTTAAAAGAATTCGGTCCTCCGAATTAAAATCTTACCTCAAGTTTCAAATAAATGTGGATAGTTTTTCCACATTTCATCTTCTGCCTCCCACGTAGCTTCCTCGCGAGAATGATTTCTCCAAAGAACCTTGACAGTAGGAATTTCTTTAGTGCGCAATTTCTTGACTTTTCTATCAAGGATAGCTACTGGTACCTCTTCGTAGGTGAGAGTTTCATCAAAATGAACTTCTTGGGGTTGAATGACATGAGAAGGATCAGGAAGATATTTCCGTAGCATGGACACATGAAATATTGGATGGACTCCCTCTAGGTCGGAAGGTAGGTCTAGGCAATATGCCACATTACCCACTCTGTCAACAACCTCATATGGGCCAACATACCTCGGGCTAAGCTTGCCTTTCTTCCCGAATCTCATTACTCCCTTCATAGGTGAGATTCGTAAGAAAACCATGTCACCTATTGCAAATTCAAGATCACGTCGTCGGTTGTCCGCATAAGATTTCTGTCTACTCTGAGCAGTTAATAACCTCTCTCTGATAAGTTTAACTTTATTTATATCTTCTTGTATCATCTCAGGTCCAAATATTTTGGTTTCACCAAGTTCAAACCAACCTATAGGAGATCGACACCGTTTCCCATATAAAGCCTCAAAAGGTGCCATCTGAATACTGGCTTGGTAACTGTTGTTATAAGCAAATTCAATAAGAGACAAATGATCTTCCCAACTTCCACTGAAATCCATCACACAAGCTCTTAGCATATCCTCTAAAGTCTGAATTGTCCTTTCGGACTGTCCATCAGTCTGAGGATGGAATGCTGTGCTAAGATTCACTTTGGTACCCAAAGCCTCTTGAAAGACTTTCCAGAACCGAGAAGTAAACTGAGGTCCTCGGTCTGATATAATGGATATTGGTACACCATGAAGTTTCACTATTTCTTTAACATAAAGTCGAGCAAGTTTTACTACACTGAAAGTGGTATGAACAGGAAGAAAATGTGCTGACTTAGTAAGTCGATCCACTATGACCCATATTGAGTCATTTCCTTTTGTTGACCGAGGTAAACCTACTACAAAATTCATAGTGATCCTTTCCCACTTCCACTAAGGAATATCTAGTTTTTGCATCAAACCAGGTGGTAATCGATGTTCAGCTTTAACTTGCTGACAAGTCAAACATCGAGCTACAAAGTCAGTCACGTCTCGCTTCATGCCCTCCCACCAGTAAACTTGTTTCAAGTCCTGATACATTTTCACAGCACCAGGATGTACAACGTAGGGCGAACCATGAGCTTCCATTAAGATTTCATGTTTCAAAGATTCAATGTTGGGGACACAGAGTCTCCCATTAAACCATAAGACTCATTCTTCATCTACCAAGAAACTTGGTGCTAGACCTTGCATTGCCTTATCTCTGATTTTGACCATATCAATGTCATTTTCTAAAGTTACTTTTACTTTTTCAACAAGAGATGATCTAACTGTTAAATGAGCCAGAAATGTACCTGACTCAGTGATCTCGAAGAATACTCCATCAGTTTCCAATTCTTGTAGTTCATGTATTAGAGACCTCCTTATAGTGGCAATGTGAGCTAAACTTCCCATAGACTTTCGACTTAGAGCATCAGCCACTACATTTGCTTTAACTGGATGGTAAAGGATGGTACAATCATAATCTTTCAGAAGTTCCATCCACCTTCGTTGCCTTAGATTGAGATTTCTCTGCTCAAAAATGTACTTAAGGCTTTTGTGATCTGTAAAAATTTTACAAGTTTTCCCATACAAGTAATGTCTCCATATCTTTAGGGCAAACACTACAGCTGCCATTTCCAAATCATGAGTGGGGTAATTCAATTCATGCTTTTTAAGCTGACGTGAGCCATAAGCTATGACTTTACCATGTTGCATCAACACACACCCTAAGCCTATCTTTGAGGCATCACAGAATACAGAGTAACCCCCTGGTCCTGATGGTAGGATTAAGACTGGTGCAGAAGTTAAACACTCCTTCAATTGGGTGAAACTTTGCTCACAAGAATCATCCCAAATGTATTTAACATTCTTTCTGGTTAACTTATTTAATGGGAGAGCCGTCTTAGAGAAATCTTTGACAAAGCGACGGTAATACCCTGCTAAGCCAAGAAAACTACGTACTTCAGACACTGTTGTTGGTCTAGGCCATTGTTTTACTGCTTCAATTTTACTTGGATCTACATGAATACCTTCTTGAGAAATAACATGTCCCAAAAATGTTACATGACTCATCCAGAATTCACATTTTGAGAGCTTTGCGTACAACTGATGCTCTCTCAAGGTCTGAAGCACTATTCTCAAATGTTCAGTATGTTCTTCATGACTCTTTGAATACACCAAAATATCATCAATAAATACAATTACAAACTTATCAAGGAATGATTTGAACACTCTGTTCATTAAATCCATAAATGCTGCTGGTGCATTTGTCAACCCAAAAGACATCACAAGAAACTCATAATGTCCATACCGTGTACGAAAAGCAGTCTTAGGTATATCATCACTCTTAATTCATAACTGATGATATCCAGACCTTAGATCAATCTTTGAGAAGTATTTTGCTCCTTGAAGCTGATCAAACAAATCATCTATCCTTGGTAAAGGATACTTATTTTTTACTGTGACTTTATTCAGCTGACGATAATCTATACATAATCTCATAGAACCATCTTTCTTTTTCACAAAAAGAACAGGAGCACCCCAAGGTGAAAAACTTGGGCGAATGAACCCTTTGTTCAACAAATCTTTCAATTGTTCTTTGAGTTCTTTTAGCTCAACAGGAGCCATACGATAAGGTGGAATAGAAATTGGTCGTGTGTCTGGGACCAAATCAATACTGAACTCAATATCTCTTTCTGGCGGTAATCCAGGTAAATCTTCTGGGAACACATCTGGGAATTCATTAACCACATGTATGTCTTCTAACTTCTGTTCTTTCTTTTCTAAATCTTTGATAAAAGCTAGAAATCCCTGACATCCCTTTCGCAACATACGCCGGGCACTTAACATAGATATCATGTTACAAGGTACATCACTTCGATCTCCTTGAAACACAAAATTACTCCTCCCCGGCATATTAAAGGAAATAACTTTGTCACGACAATTTATAGTAGCATGACAAGAAGATAGCCAGTCCATCCCTAAAATCACATCAAAATCTAACATATTGAGAATCATAAGATCTATCTCAGTTTCCATGCCCCCAACAATTATTTTACAAGAACGATAACATGTTTTAACCATCAAAGTCTCTCTCATCGGTGTGGAAACCAAGAATGGTTCTTTAAGAATAATCGAATCAAATGCAAATCTCTTGGCAAATAGGGGCGACACATATGAGTGAGTAGAACCGGGGTCAAACAAGATACGTGCAGCAAAAGTATTAGCAGATAATATACATGTAACTACAGTATTGGATGTTTGTGCATCCTGTCGGGTTAGAGCATATACTCTTACATTTCCTCTGCCAGCAGCTTGTTTTCCACGGTCACCTTGGCCTCTTCCAGAACCTCTTCCCATACTACCCCCTATTGAAGGGGTTGGTGTTCGAGTAATAGAAGCAGAAATAGACTGTGGTCGAGGTGGCAAAGTAGACCCTTGACCTGGTCTTGTCATGAGCTGAGGGCACTCCCTTATAAAATGTCCTTTTTGTCCACAGTGAAAACAGCCTGTACCAACAGTGTTTAACCTGCATTCTCCGAAGTGAAACTTTCCACATTCAGGACATTGAGGTTTTTCCCTTCTACCTTGAGTACCTCCTCTACTAGAAGAGCTAAAACCACCCCTGCTCTCTGAACGAGGCTTAGCCACACTGGCTGTAGAATAAGTTGACTTAGTAGGAGTGGCTGGAGCATTTTGTGATGCAGTAAAGGGTTTCAAAGTCCCTGAGTCTTCCCCTTGATCAAAAGATCTTCTATATCTAGCTTTCTTCTTTTGACGATATTCTTCTTTATTCTTTGACCTCTTTTCCATTCTTCGGGCCACATCAACAGCCTCTGAGTACGAAGAGTAATCGTTCATATTAGAACCCACTTGATCATATAAGGCATCACGAAGCCCTTCCACAAACTTTTCTATTTTCTTCCTTTCAGAAGGAATGATTTCAGGGGCATATTCAGATAATTTAACAAACTGAGCTGAATATTCATCAACAGTCATGGTTCCCTGTCGTAGATACAGAAAATCCCTGGCCCTAGATGATCGTTCACTTACCGGAAGAAATTCATCCATAACCAATCTGTAAAATTCTGTCCACATAACTGGCGGTGCGCCTTGAATTCTAGCTTTCTTCCAGTTCCTCCACCATTTACCAGCCCTACCTTTTAACTGAAAGGAAGTGAATTCTACCTTTTGAGTAGGAGAACACCCTATAGCATCACAGATTGCTTCACAATCTTCAAGGAAACATTGTGGGTCCTCTTTGGGATCTTCCCCTGAAAAAGTAGGAGGCCTCATTTTCTGGAATTCAGACATTCTTACCTCCCTTACGTTATCTCGTCCAGCTAACGGAGCTGGTGGTACAATTTCAGCTTCAACAATAGGAGGATCCACTGGTAGGTTAGCTTGTGCAGCTCGACCTCTCATTTCAGCCTCAAATCGGTCAAATCGTTCATTCATCAAATGAATCACATGTGCAATAGTTGCATTACCAATGTGAGCATCAGGTTCGACTCTCCTTGCTTGCTCACTAGTTGCGCCCTCAGTACTTTGAGCATGTAAACTATCACCACGGTTAGGATCATCTTGCACATGTACTGGTGGATTTATGGCCCTTCTTGGACCCATATGCTCATTATTATTAGAAGATCCTTCTGACATTGATCTGTCACAGATCTACACACATAACAAACAATTTTCAGACATAAACAAAATATCACTTACTAGCCCCACTGAGAAGTTATCTATAAAATGACGTTATACTCTACAAGGTCTTTTATGGAACCTAATCCTATGGTCATGCCGCGGCTCATGACAATAGGGAAGGGCCCACAAAGATCACTTTGCTCTGTACTCTATAGGGGACCTATAAAACCTTTCCTCTTATACCAAATTGTCACATCCCAAAAATTTAGCATGTGAAAAGATACTACTCATTTGATAAAATTCTCAAACATACGTTATTTACATATATTCTGTAAGGTTTTACATTCAACCTTAATCATTCATTCCACACTACAAAGTTATATTCATCTGATAAGCAAATATAGACATACATAGTCTGATATTTCTATCTCATCGCAAGCCTAGGAGACCTATAGTAAGTACAGAGCGTTCCTAGTATCCATATTAATAAGTACTGGTATCCCACCAGACAGGAATAGAGGATAATTCCAAGGGGCTTCTATTCTTCAAACAGATACTCTTGTTCTTTGTTTTCTGTATCTGAAAAAAATAATCATAGGGAGTGTGAGTTTATTTAAAAACTCAGTAAGTAAATAACTGTACTATATAAAATATCAAAAGTACAAATACCACATTTACTCATATATTTAATTGTCTTATACATAGAGTAGTATGAGACTCTAACCCTTTCAAACTCATGAATAAGATTTCATAGATATACACCGAGTAGTATGGGACTCTAACCCTTTCAACTCGTGTATAGGTTTCATAGATATGCACTGAGTAGTATGGGACTTTAACCCTTTCAAACTCGTGTATGAGCTTTCTTAGATATACACCGAGTAGTATGTGACTTTAACCCTTTCAACTCGTGTATTAGATCCCGTAGATCTTTACTCATTGACAAGATAGTGAAAATTTATCACATAATACAATTGTCATGAAATAAAATAATTTCTACATACTCTTATTTCTACCGATCATCATATACTCCCATATGAAAATTGATTGCTTATTATCCAAATAATATTGTAAATGGGACTTATATTGTACTTTGACTAGTAATATCAAATTAGCTGAGCAAGGTTATTCACTCACCTTGATGTTTGTCCAAGTTTACCTTGTTCCACACTAGAATTTGTGTAGGAAAATTTCCTAGTAAAATATATTACAAGGAAACATAAGAAAGGAAACAAAATCACGAAAATACGATAAAATTTTCTGATTGCTACAGTACGGTTTGCTACAGTAACGGTTCGCTACAGTGTCGGTTCGCTAAAGTAACGTTGACTGCTACAGTAACGTTGACTGCTACAGTACCGTTGACTGCCGACACTACAGTAACTGCTACAGTAACTCGTAGAAAATTTTCCAGAATTTTTTCGAAATCTCTGGTCGCTACAGTAACTCGAATTTTTGCAGAAAAATCTATCAAAAATTCATCCTTTCCTTTCTTGTTTCAAAACCAGAATTTCAACTCTTTTAACCGATTATAACTCAAATATAACTTCTAAAACAACTGAGATTCATGAATTATCATCAAAATCTTCAAGAACAAAACCTTCTCTGATCTTCTACATAAACTGAAATTTAAGGAAAATAATCGGATTAAAGCTTACATTTGATCCTTACAAAGCTTTTGAACCGAACAAATAATCGAAACTCTGAAGATCAAGGAAAGGATTTGAGAAGAGAATGAAGAAAGGAGAGAAAACTTCCACTGTTCAGTTTTCAGTTTTTCCTTCTGCGTGAGAAATGAGGGGGGTACTATTGAAACTTTATATTAAATATTTCTAATGGGTTATTCAATAACCCATGGGTATCCATAACCCAACATCCAAACCCATCCAGTCAATTTACAATAAATGGACTAATGGACCATTCTGAAACCACTTTTCTATGAATTTCACCATTCTTAGAATATATCCCACATTGTACAAATATTTAGTCCAGTCATTTAACTCAATTTTCATAAATAATATTCAAAGAGAACAATTAAATATGAAAATTAAATATGACCAAAATAAATAACTAAAGTAACGTTGTAAAATTCTAAAATACTCTTAAGCGAGTTATATTCCGAAATTAACGGGTATTACAAATATAGTCAGTCAGCCTATTGAGTCACGAGTTTATGATTTGTTTCTTTATAAATCAGCATAAGCAAAATAAAATAAACAGATCTCAACTCTTGCTTAAATTACCTTTTGTTTTTTAATAGGCGAAATCCTATAAATCATATAATTGACCACTTCAAAATAGTTCAGCAAATAACGTTCCAAGCATGATAATTTTTCATCTTCTCGTGGAAGATGCATAATTAATTATTAGCCATAAATAAATGAGTAAAAGTATGATCAAGTTATCGCAACCATGTAGTGATAATTAAAAAAAATAGTGGGCATGCCTAATTAAAAGAAGAAAAAAAAGAGAGAGATGATAGTGGAACAATTATGCATCATACTATGGCTAGAGCTGTTCATTAATTTCATCACAATGCGTATAAAAACAAAAGATCACTGATGTACAAATAATACAAACAAACAGAATATTGTTGAGAAGTTGAGATACGTTCCTCTATTTTGATAAAGAATAGTAATTGGTGATGGCAAAGAAGGAATTCTGGAAATAGCCACTGCAGGTATATATATTTTTATGATGTAAATGCACATTGTACAAGTTTTTAGCCAAAAGTCCAATTGCGTAGCTCTAAATACAATAAATACAATCTAAATTTGTTCACTGTTAAACAAGACGGATCAGATCAGTCTTTTTCAGACTAAAGATTAAACAAGTCTTTTTATTAAGACTAAGACCGTTTGTCTTGACCTGCGAGCCTTTTTTTTATTTAAATAATATAATTTTAAAATTTTTTGGTAAAAAAATTAATAATTTTTTTTATTAAAATACAAATTATACATGTAAAATATTATTTCTTTAATATTTTTAAATAACTAATAAATTTAATTTTTTGTATTTTATTTTTAAATTACCTATATTATATTTAAATTTGAAAATTGTATATGTATTTTTAAAAAAATTACAAAAGTTTTCATATCCAAAAATATTATATTTATTGAATATAAAGTTATAAAATATAAAAATATGATAAAATAAGATTATTTATACTAAGTAATATATTTTTTAAAAAAATAAAAATAATAAAAAATATTTAGATGGGCTAAAGCTAAGTTCATTTTTAGTCGAACCTATTTTTTGTACTTAAAATCATTTATAACCTATGTATACCATGAGCTAAATTGACAGCAATAATATATATGGCTAATTTGGATCCCATACTTCACACTCTCATCATCTCCTACATTCCTCATTATAAAACTAGCCTCTCAGTTCTGACAATCAAAATTGTTCATAGCAATCAATCTCTATTCTGTCATGTCAAAGCCACTCATGGCATCCATAACAACCACCATGGTTCTTCTCCATCTCTTCTCATTCCTATCCTCACTCTGTTTAGCTTCACAGAGTAAGAGTACCCACACTGGCTTCACATTAGACCTCATCCCTCCCTACTCTCCAAAATCCCCTCTCTTCATTGCCAATAATCTTAGCATTATCCATGCACGTGTCCACCACGAGGCTCCTCCTGGTCCTCCATCAGAAACTTCCATTAACGCTTCAGATCTTTCACACTCCCACATCATTACTCCACCAATTGAACGAAAGTTCGAATCGTCATTGGCTGTTAAAGTTGGTCTTGGAACCTTTGGCTTTGCTGAAGGTTCTCCCTCTACCTCGTATAAATCATACTACTTGATCTTAGACACAGGAAGCTCTCTCACATGGACTCAATGTGAGGACTGTAAGCTTCCACATAACGCATGCTACAAACAAAAGGACGAACCTTTTCCAAACAGAGACTCCAAATCTTATGGCCCTCTTCCCTGCAACAAACACCCTCTCTGTAAACCAAATAAATGCATCAGAGATCATTGCTCCTATTCCGTGAAGTACATGGACGGTGCCTATTCCTCTGGGATTCTCGCAACAGAGACATTCTCTTTCCCCTCCAGTTCAACCTCCCAAACAGAAAATCCCGGGCATAGTATTCGGATGTGGGGTTAAGAACAGAGACCCACTAGAAAGTGACGACTACGAAATAGCAGGAGTGTTTGGTTTGGGACAAGGGGATCGTTCTTTTGTGAAGCAGATACAGAAGCAGAGTAATGGAAGATTCTCCTACTATTTATCAAGTGTGGTGGAGAATCAGAATCCCCCCAACATGTATCTGAGATTCGATGCAGACATAAAGCAACCCAGAGATTTGAGAACCACAAGCTTCTTTAAAAACGGACGCTTTGATGCTTACTGTGTGAAATTACTGGATCTGGGTGTGAATGGGGAACCACTGGGGCTTGATCCAAGGGTGTTCGCAGTAGGTAGGGATGGGAGGGGAGGGTGCATTGTGGACTCAGGCTCATCATTTTCATACATAATCAAAGTCCCTTATGAGCAACTGGAGAAGAGGTTGAAGCAGTACTTCTCGGGGCTTAAGGAATTCAGGACGGACACGACACAGCCAGAGAGGTTGTGTTATAGGAGGGACGTCGTACGAGGATTCAGCAAGATTCCGAGTGTGAACTTCTACTTTGAAGATGCAGAGATGGATGTGGGGCCTGAAGGCGCATTTAGGAGGGAAGTGATGGGGAAGAGGTGTTTTGTCTGATGATAAAGTCAGAGGAGAGTCTAAGTATAATAGGTGCATATCAGCAAGTGAATTACAAGTTCATATATGATACTGTCTCAAACAAGCTGCAATTTGGGCCTGAAGATTGTGCCAGAAATGGTTGATACCTCATAATGAGGCAACCAAAAATTATCTACTTTCACATAAATTAATATCAATAATTAACTAGTAACTCTTTTTTTATTGGTTGTGAAAGTATATTCAAAGAATAAACAAAATAATAAAAGTCTTTGGCTTTTACGTGTTAAGCAGTTTGTTTGGCTTTTACGTGTTAAGCAGTTTGTTTGGCTTTTACGTCAAGCAAGTGATTTGAATTTCAACGAAGAAGTAACATGACATGAAGGGACGCACCATATCCAAAACATATGAGACTAAAAATATTCAGCCCCATACATCTGTTCTGCAAAATTACAAATATTTTGTGTTCATGCCAATTTACAAATCTATACCGAGAAGAAAAATCAAATTACTCAAATTGTGGCCGTAATTTATTTTTCGAATCTTTCATTTTTCCTTTTCTTCTTGTTTTCATCTTTACCAGTCCGTTTGGTTCAGTCTCCTTTCCAGTATTGCAACGGAATTCCTTTGGCAGCTTCCATTCTCCCGCATTTGCTTCGCAAGACTCCATGGAATGGCGGTTTCCATTGTGGAAAATAGGTGACACTGTCTTCTATTTTTTCATCTGGATCTTCTCCTTTCCTGAGCGATGGAAAACCGCATCTCCACTCTGGAAAAGGCATGTATTTCCATGGGTGTCCTGACGCTTTCAGAAGTAGGAGAAGCGACTAGTGAAGTAGTCGTAATCGCCGAAGAAGACGGCGAAGAGGCAGGTGGGGGGCTGCCGACGGTGAATGAGCCGTCGCTCTTCGAGGAGCCGCCTTCGGTGACGCTGCCGGCGATTGTGCGACGGTGAAGAAAATGCACAGTTCCATTAGCATCGAAATCACAGTGCCAGAGGAAGCCATTCTCAGAGTAAGAAAAAAAGAGAGAGAAATACAGAAGCTCTGAGACTGAAGGAGTTGTATTTGAAGGAGATGGGTCTGTGCAAAAGGGAAAAGGGACGAAGCTTTTGATCTGTTTTTAAAAAAATATAATTTCAAGTAAGGGATAATTTGTTAAATTGTCTCATATATTTATTTATTTTTTATTAAAATACACACTACGAAATAATAATAATAATTATTTTTTATTTATTTTTTTATTTTATATTAAACAAGCCTTTTTTTATTTTTATTTTTTTTCTATTTTCATTTCTATTCCTACTTTGTCCTCAAACCAAATGCACTGTAAATTGCTAGGTTTTGCTATGAAGTTTCCTTCATATTAACACAATTTGTAAAAATAATAATGAGCGTGCTAATGCATTGTCATCCATTATTCTACACTAATACATCTTCCAAGACAAGCTGAACGCAACAATCAAATAAAATATAAACCAAAATCCCACAAACGTAATGATAAATTCAGAAAATTGGGGACTCAATGTAAAAAACAACTGGCGCTGCGGACATTGGATTGCTAGGGCTGATTCTGATAGTCCAAATTAAAGAATTTTGGGTCCAAACCACAATGCACCAAATTAAATATGAACAATAAATACATCAAACACTCTGGAAATCGATACTGCATTAGGAAGATCCCGCGCATGGTATTCGGATATGGGAAAGTGACGACTACGAAATAGTATTCGCATTAGGAAGATCTCTTCGCAAACACTGCAGGTAACATCTTTCTGAACTTCAAGATTTCCAAATTAGGAAGATTTCAAGACAGCAAAATAGGATAGCAGACGCTCTTGCCAGAAAAGGAAGAAAAGACAGACTCCGTCTCGCCACCTATCACTGTGTCCCTACTGATATCTCACGGCTTCTCCAAGAAGATGCAAAGAATATCACTTCAATTTCCACCACCCACACCTCCCGCGACTCCACTTAATTTGGTGCTCTTGTTTTGTTGGTTTGCTGGTCTTCATGCATCCAGACTGGATTTCTATTGGTTTTAGGATGTTTAGCTACTTTTATCTGCATTTTGTATCGATCCTATGCTTATTGTCGTCGAAGTGGTTCACTGCTATGTTTAGTTGTATTAACTTCATGCACGAAACTCCTGGTTACTGATTAATCTAATTCCCTTTTTTATCCCCCCCAAAAAAAGATAATTAAGAAGATGTATTAACTAGTATCTAATTGGAAACTTTAACAACTCTATAGGCGTACGAAACAAGGGTAAAAAAAAGCACAAGGCCAAAAACCATGAGAAGATTATTTATGAAATAAGAGATATTGCTTGTTCTAAAAAAAGCCATGGTAAATTAGGTGACTGCATAAACATGCAGTCTTATCAGAAGTTTGACCATTAGCAAATGTGAATTTAGCTTTCACAGTGCAATCAAATAGATGGAATGGAGATATAACTCACATTTAAATCTATTAAGCACAGTGGTGAATCATGGTGTCCTAGGATTTGCAAGCTTTCATGCTGAAACTTGTCCTTGAAAATCCCACAAAATAATAAATTAGTGATGATAGAGGCAATTCCTCTCTGTATTTTCTTCAATGCTGGAGAAACAGTTTCTCCACATTAATAATATTTCTTCACAAATTCACATGTAAAAGAAATGAGATTTTCTATATAATGCTGCTGTATTATAACAGACCAGCAAACTAGTGCCACAAAAACTTGGCTTTTAAGTTTCTCCAGGTGAATTCCTTGGCTATGAAATGGAAAATTCTTGGCGGTGAAATCATTATGCATATGAATGGCAGCAGAGCATGAATATGCCTCACTCGTTGGGCACTGTTTGTTATCAACTGAAAAGAAGCTAGCCTCATATTCCTCATCACGATCTATGGAGCTAGGATGCCTAATGAGTACACTTCCATGCCCCATCTCAACGGAGACCATTGATGTTTCACTTTCTAAAAGAAGATCCTTCTTCAGAAGATGCAGAGAAACAGGACTGTTGCTCATAGAGAATAATATATATATATATATATATATATATATATATATATCTTTTGTGAGCTTCTCAACAGAAAATGGTTTTTGGCGGCTTACGCACGTCCTCTTTTTTGAAGGCAAATTCCTTCAGTTTTGGCGGCTTAAAAAAGCAGTAGAATTCTGGTCAAATTCCTACCTTTCCAGACTACCCTTCCTTGATGGCAAACCCTTCAGTTTGCCAATCCTCTACCTCCAACTGCACGCACCCTGCTTGGCACCCCCCTGATACTTTCTTGGTTGAAACTTAATTGTGATGGGTCAGTGGCAAATAGCCTATGGGAACAGGAGGATGTCTACGCGATGCCTCTGCAAACTGGATTATGGGATTCTCAAGCTTTTCGGGCAACGGAGATGCTCTCCAAGCGGAAATGAAGGCAAATTTTCAGGGGTTATATCTTATTTCTCAACTAGCGCATATCAAAAAAGTTGTGATTTAGCTGATTTCTCTCATTCTGTTGACCTCCTTATGCAATCTAATTCTGTTTTTCACTCTATGGAAACAATCATTGAAAACTGCAGGCTCCTACTTTCTGAATTGAAAGCTTACAGAATCCAAAAGGTGTGCAGACGACATAACAAGTGCGCAGACTTGCTAGCAAAGGAGGGGAGAACTCAAAAGGTTCAACTTATAGCTTATGATCATGTGCCTGACTTCCTCTTGCAGATTTACCATCAGGAAAGACCATCTACACCCTCTCAAGGCTAATTTTCCAGATCCTGCTTCTCTGCTCTGTTGTTTGTCCCTTAATCTCATCGCAGTATTTTCTAGTTTCTGTTTGGAATTTTTTTGCTATGCCATGTACTTATTCATAATTGATCCTCAAACTTTAGTTTTACCTTGTCCTTTCTGTTTAATCATGTTGGCTAGACACTACCCCCAGAGCCATGGCACTTATTAATCATGGCTGTACTCTCGTCTTCAAGATAGGTGAGACGGATTGCAGATCAATTAAAATGCCATGGATTGATCACTATACTACTGTTGCCTCGTTAAAAATTGTGCAAGTTTTTTTTTTTTTTTTCGGTGTGAACCAAGTTCTTAAATCACTTTAAATTTCGGACTAATTCTTGTTCGGGTCGTGAGCATTAAGGTTATAGTCATTCCAAAAAGTATGTTTTTCAAGATTCAAATTTGTGTTCACTTTCTTATTGGGGTGAGACCGCCAACGGATCCGGATTAGCTCCTGTGAGCTTGAGAGTCCAGTTTTTTTTTAGTCACGATTTTGTGACTTTTAGCCACGGTTATAACCGCGGTTATTTTTGTAACACTTTTAGTAACAGTTATAACCATGGCAAAAAGTCACAAAACCGTGACTAAAAAGAGCTGGACTCTTCAACTTACAGTAATTTATCTGTGTCCACCGCGTATTGTTGGTAAAATTGTACAAGTTTTAATACAAATTTTTTATTAGTTTGAAAAAATTAAAATATAAATAACAAGAATTACAAATAAAATAAATTTTTGAGACTAATATTACAAAAGAATTTGATTTATGAAATCAGAATATAATCATAGACATAAATTTTAATCTCAAGTCTGAGGTGAAATTTTTGTACTCAAATAAAATTTCAATTCATGATTTGAAATGCTGTATTTCTGTCGTAAATTTTGAGATAAAAATTTTCTGTAAATTTAAAAAAAAACACTGTTCAATTTTTTTGCAATAAAAGAATACGCTCGGAAAAGTATTTTGTTCAAATTCGTCTCAAAGCAATAAAAGATATTCTTCTTTAAATGTATATGTGTGTGAATTAGTATTTAGTGGATGGTGTATGATGTTATAAATTGGAATGGGAAAGTAAAAGGGTTTCCCTTTTTTTTTTTTTGTTTTTGTTCTTCTTGTTTGACCGTCGCATAAGGATTTCAAAATCATTTTGTTGAACTCTTGAATTGATCTGATCACTTGCCTTATTTTATTTTACAACCACCAACTGATTTTTATTTAAAACCAAAAAACTAGTTATTATTTAAAATTTTAATTTTCTTATAAAAAAGTGTTTCTCTTGTAATCCTGTCACGGATTTATCATGATATATATCCTAAATTAATGTATTTAAAGTTTCAAATAAATCAGTACCAACAAACATTGAAGATAGAGTATAGTCATTAAAATTATATTTCAATTACCATATTTTATGCATTAGTGTTACATAATACTAAGAAAATAAATAACTTTTTTAATCGTCAAGTATGATCAGTTATTTGCCGTGGGTAATTGAGGTTACTTGGGATTGAAGTTAGGGTTTGCTCTTCCTAATCCTACAAGAATTAGGCTAACTATCTCATACATGCCAATCTTTCAACAATTATGGTCTTTATATTTATATTCCCAATCATGCATTAATGGTCGTTCATAATCATGAATCATCATTCAGATTTTTTTATTTTGTATTTATTTCGTCTCCTTCAAATATAGAAGCACTAGATCCAGACTCTAGATATCTTCTTTACCATACAAAAAGACTTAGAAAAATTACTAACCACAACCACAATGTCTTTACGATCAATTTATCAATCCGTAAGTACTTATTGTGTGGTTCAGTTTGTAGTTGGACATGGACTGTTAGATTGCCCACCATTATAAGTTTTCAATATATATATATATATAGATTAGTGATGCATATCTTATGTTTCAGGGCTGTGATTCTGTATGTATAAATCAGGTTGGAAAGAATCAGAGAGACGATGAGAAAACAGAAACAATAGGGGAGAAAAGAAAAAGGGAACAAGATTCCACAGACAAGAGGACCCTCGTGCTTGGAATTAATGTAATTAATTTTCTTTAAAGCCTACTTTGGATGTGTTGCCTCTTTCATTTATTTTTGCCCAGTAACTAACTCTGTAAGCCCACTGTGCTTAATTCGTGGTTAATGGTTTCTGCGTTTCTTTTAAATTTCTGGGTTTTGTAGGCCGTTAATAATGATCAGGGCAGAAAGATTATAAAGAAACGGAAAGACAGAACCGGGGAAGCAAGAGGAAATATTTATAAGAGTGAGATTGAGACTACGACGAAAGCTCAGAGTACAGCGCAGACTGATCAGTGCGTAGAAATCAATGGTTCTGAGGAATGTAAAGAAGAAGAAGAAGAAGATGATGATGATGATGATGATGAAGAAATGTCTTGGCCCCAGTTATTCGCGAATCAGTTGATAAAGATGAATGAACACCAATTTCCTGAAAAGGAGGAAGGCATCCCTATGATTCCCAGTCCTTTCTTCAAAGACTTGTTGGGACTTTGACTTTGACCCAAATTTACTCACACTATACTGACTCTGACTACAACTCAGCCCCTTCCGTTTGTATCTAATTTCTGATTTTTTTTTTCCTTGGGGTTTTCTTGAATCACCTGAACTTTTTTTAGTTTGTAATTTTTATTTCTAACGTTAGAACATCGGTTGTTTGTTCTGTCTTTATCAGCATATATTGTGAATTTTTTATGGTACATTTAAGTAAAAATGGATTAGAGAGAAAAGCTCGATGGGCAAAAAAACACAAAGAAAGAAAACGGAAGGAAAAGCATACATATTTTACGATTAAAGACGGAAATTGCATAACAAAAAGAGATGACAAATAATTAGTGATGCAATTAAAAATAAATATGAGTATGTGTGTACATATGTGAGTGGTGGTAATAAAATAAAATTTAGTTGAAAAACTAAAAATATATTTTTTGTATTTTTTTAAAAAGAAATTGAAATATCAAAGAAAACTTTTTCTAACACAAAAAAAAAAATAGAAAACTTTGAATGTCAAAATTTTTTCTCTTGAACTTTCTTTCAAAACAAACGATACCATAGAGAAAAAAGTGACCCATATGAACTTCGAAGTTTGCACTGAAGTTTTTGAATTCCCTTTGCACAGACTCTAGACTACTCAAAAAGAAAGTGGACATGGAAATGGTAATTTGAAGGTGAGTACTGAGTAGAGCTTACGAGGCAATCTAAGCATAGGGTCCTGGTGCACATGGAATTGGTGTTTTGGTTAATTTAATTTTTAATTTTTAATTTTTTATCTTTTGCCACACAACAAATTTGCATGCTAAGTTAGTCGTTATTTGACTATGCCTACTACTTATAACTAATTTTGAAGACATTAAGATTAAAGTTGAATTTAACTCATTTAAAGTTGTTAATTTAATTATAATTGGAGACGCTAGCTAATGTTATCAGGGAAGATATACAAATATCTTAAAAAGACGAAGTGTAATTTTTAATATCCCTCATATTTAAAAAAAAAACCTAATATATAAACGTTGTTGATAAGTTAGTCTCATAACTCGTCTTAATATTTTGTCCAACAAAAAAAAAATCGTCTCAACATTGCATTTGAGAAGACTTTTTCTTACAGTTTCTCCGACTTTGTTTATTAGTTTCCAGGATTTTGTTTCGTATGTGTTGCTTCCTCTTATGTACCAAAGAAAAAAAAAATCCTTATTCAGTGAATGCCTTAATTAATAATTAGATTCGCGAATAGACAAAGGATAACAAAAAGGCGTGAAGTTTGCTACATAAGAATATTATACATCATTATCAACGTAAACAAACAAATCATCAATAATTGTGAACATATAAGGAATGTTTTTACTTCCCAACTTGGTTTAATGAGATTTTAAAACCTAAAAAATAAAATATGAATTCAAAAATAAATCTAAATACGATATTTATGAAAAGTGCCAAGAGAGAACTAGAATTTTTAAATTTGAAATTGTGATAAATTCGACCAACTACCATAATAAATAAACTTGCTTGGTATATGAGCAATTGCTCTTTAGTACTATATATACCGTGTCTTTATCGTCCCTCACTAATTACAGCAGCAAATCCCAAATTGTCATCATCTATTGGTTCAATACATGCTTGAATATACTAATTTTAAACTTCCAAAGCACAAATATATATTTTCTACAATTTTTAAAAAATTCAACCACAAAATGTAATATATTTATATAAAATAAAATATGAAATCCTCCAATGACTAGGTCTACTTCAATGATGTCAAACTTGTGAAATTATGGTACGCATGGTTTGCGCCCCGCAAGAGTGTTATTTGTGTTTGCTGAGAACTTGAGATCAGAGTTTTACAATGCAATTATCTGACTTCACTCCAAAACAATGACCAGAAAATGAATTGAACATCAATGGAAGCAAGAAAAACGATTTGAAAAGGCCACACATCTGTTTGGCAACGCCATTTAAGAGCACGTGACTTCTCAGCCCCATGCAGCGTTATATTCAAGGGCAGCCACAAGGCATGCGCATGCTTCATAATCTAAAGGATAGTACATGAGCATGAATTCTTCTTTTGCTTGTCCTCCTGATTCTTATCTGCAAGGTAACCCAAGGGAAAAAGCACATGAGATTAAGAACCAGGTAGTATGTAAACAAATTTTCAAACTAGATTTAGCTCACTTCATTAAATGTACAGAAGAAAATAATTAAACAAACCTGTCTTCTTAGCTACAGGAGGCTGCACTACAACGTGCATGGTAATTACTCCCCCAGGAACGTCACCAAAAGTTATTCTGGAATCAGCTAGAGTTTTGCTGTTTTCCAGAACTTTACCAGCATGTATAAGTTTTACATCACTAACTGACTTTGGTGAAACTGTCTTTCCTGTAAATGCAAAGATAGCATCAAAAGGTGAGGAAGACATAGAAGATGTATGAAGATTTCTTAAAACTAATAGCTACAAGCTATAAATCAGAAGTGCGACTTCAACTGCCAATACTGATATACGTCCTAATCCATATATAAAATTATCCTAAAAAGGTGATAAGCTTTGCATAATTGCAAGCACGACCTCAATCAAGTGCTAATACTGCGCACATATTGGTTATAAATATAATTCAACCAATGCAGATCATCCTGCATGAAGGTCTACCTGCTCAGACCTTTTTATTTACTAGCACAGGGCTCAATATTTCAAATAAAATAAGTCGTTCAACGCATTGGCAGCCATAACATCAACTCATGTAAATCTTCAAATGGTACTTTAATCTAGCTCTAGCATAAGTACTGAAACAGTACGAAAAGAAGCACCAACTTCTAGCTATCTCGGACAATTTGGGCCTCATGAAAAGTAAGTTCATTGCATAAAGTTGGCAAACATGGAATGACATCCGAGACGAAATTTACTGATATTACGAAGTATACTTAACTATAATTTACATATGTTCAATAGTGTCAGATGTTTCAAATCTTGTGCACCATTTTGTAACATATCTCATCATCAAGGTTTTAATTCAACTAAAGAAAACTTTCATCCAAAAGGCCTGTATTTATACATTCGTCATCCATGCAGGGGCAGTAAAGTACGATTATGGCCATTATAGATTATAGAACACTAACTGTTAATAGACTATTAAACAGCAATAATTCAAGTTAAAATACATGAATTAATATTAGTATATATATATATATATTACTAAATTCAACAAAAACAAGATGGCTAACCTTGAGGCCACTCAGCAACTACCCTTTGCTTAAGGGTGCCAACTGTTGTTGATGATGAATAAGTACTGTGGGCTATATCTGTTCCGTCAAATATGCGGAATTTAAGTTCAATACGCTCGTCTCCTTCAGCCATGATAGCCCGTGTGTACAAATTTGTCAAGCTTATGTTACTGCAGAACAGTACTTCCACTAAACAAAGGGTTCGGTCTCACCTTACTCACCTGCTATTCGTTCCCACAACTTCAATCCATTTATAATCAGATTCAATCCATTTATAATCAATTATATCTGAGCTCTTAATACAATAGCAAAGAATTGACAAAGTAGTCTATTAATCACCTCAATTATTCCCCAAAAAAAAAAAAAACAGCAGTTAAATAAAGCGTGGAACGGCAGAGTTAAAGCTTTCCAAGTCTTGGCAAAATATCTAAGTGACCATAATCAAAATACTAAAACTTGAAAATGAATATAATATGCTGATCAAAAGATCATTTATGACTAACCTCTGAATCTGCCGAAAGTTTCCTTATCATAGCAAACAGACGAGAACTGCACATCTGAGTTGACAGCTGGAAAACCAATACAACGAAGTGAACACCTCATATGATCCGATTGCTTCTCCAAACAATCTTTACGAGAGATGTCACTGCGTCCAGATAGGGAATTTTAAGACAAAAAAGATTGGATTCCCAACGATCACATTGCAATTAATCAGAAATCAGAATTGATTCTATACGAACTAAGCAAGACCGCAGAAATAAAACCACGAGCAATTGAAGAATTGGTATTTTGTTCGATTCCAACAATTTTCAACCAATGGAATGCGATTCTAGGTATCTAAAGCAAATTAAACCCTAGAAATACAACACTCTGGAAAAATCGAAAACGAGATAAACCGGTCTCACAATCGTCGTGAATCGTGAATTCATCAAGCATTACGAAGGCGATGTGATATCTTGAATTTATCGGAAAGGAAAGCGTGACATTCAGCCTGAGAATTAAGAATCCAAGGAAAACTAATGAATCCAAGGCGATGTGATATCTTGAATTTGCAAAGAAAGTATAGTGCCGGTTTCTAGGAATTCACAACCAGTAAAAGAGATGATAATGAATATTACCTGATCAAGAAGCCATTAATGGAGGATCAGTGAGAGGTAGTGATTTAGCTAACAGTGGACCAGAGAAAGAGAGAGATCTGATCGTTGTTTCTCTGATTTTTCAGTGCTTCGCGATACTTTTCTTTCCTTATTTTCTCACACCTTTAGTCTTTGCTTCTTCAATTGGTAAAAAATCGGTCTCTTTCGATTCAGAGAGGATCTAACAGTAAACAGAGTGGTTACTACCGAGCGGCTGCGAATTTGTTTTTCTTTGCTACGGGTGGATATACGAAGGAGACATGATTCAAACCTCTCACAATTTGCCACGTTAAGCGTGAGGACTTGAAATGACTACTCTACCCTTTCATTACTGTTCCAGCTTTGATGTGGCAGCCTGGCAGAATTGGGTAGCTATGAGTCGGAGGCATCTTACAACTTCTTACTCTTTTGTTTTTTTAAGTCTTATTCTTCTGAAAATAAAGATAAATATAAAGTAAAGGATGTATCATAAAAAATAATAATAATAATAAAAGGGGACAAATATATATATATATATATGAAGGCAAAATAAAGGATACGGACTGAGGGAATGACAGTTGCGGAAGTTCTCTTTTATGAGTGGAGATAGACATTTCAGGTTGGACCGTTGGTGTCAGTTATTGTACCCTGCGGTGCACTTCAATCAAATTAAATTTGTGTGTGCCACAACTGCAACTTGTAAACGGTGACTATAGAAACAAAGCATTTTAATTGTGAATTTTTTTTGTAAAGTAAATGTATTAATTTTTTTTAATCATAGCTTCATTTATAATTTTTTTAATAATAATTAGAGGTATTTTCACTCTTTAGAATCAAACTCATATTAATCAGTTTTGATTATAGAGATTTAATTCTTATTCTACTCCATTTTTTATCTTCAATTCTTGATATCGCTCAATTGTCCAAAATCTTGTATTTCTTTGTTATGTTAATTTCGTTGATGTATCTCTAATGAATCTGTGGCTCCGTCCGTCTCTCTAGGATCTGGGTCATAGCTTAGTCTCATTGACTTGAGAGTTGGGGATCAAATTATGAGAGAGACACAGAATACGTATTATTCATCGACTAAGTTTAGGAGTTTAACTTCTCTCAAAATGTTAAGATCTTAAAATTAAACTAAAATATTTTTTTTATGATCATATTACACAAATCTTAAAATAATTTAATAGTAAAAAACTTATATTTTCAAAAAGTCAAACTCTATAAATTTTTTTCTTATTTATTTGCCTATAACGCGTCTGGCTTTTTTATTCAGTCCAATATTGTGCTGGGTTTTACAGGTTATCCAATTAAGGTGTCATGTCCATCAATGACATAAAGTAGTACCTATAGGTTAAACTTGAACTTAAATTCTTTAGAATATAACTTTGTGCATATAGCAAGCAATTCCTAACTAATACATCATTTATCATGAGCCTCTATAAAAAAATATTTGTTATATTTCTATCACATTTAAAAATAATTTAATATTATTTCTATTATATTTTCATAAATATGAATGTTTATCTAAATTTTAAAATTTCACTTAATCAACCGACAACTCTGATATTCTTGATAAGCTATGGGAGGATTTACAAAGAGGTTGAGTTTAAATGCTGGTAGAAGAGGAAGAGAACCAAAAAAAAAATTTAATATAATTGAAAATAACATTGTGCATTTTTATTGATATTAAATTAAATTATATAATAAAAATATAAATAAGATAAAATTACTAGTAAATGAGCTCCTAGCCAGTCACCAAGCTATACTAAAAGCCCAAAACTAGCAAGAAGGAGAAAACGCGCGTTTTGCAAAAGCTGGATTTCACAGTAGCTCCCTCTCCCCATGATCTGATATGGACTCATTTAGTGGGGGAAAAGTAGAGAATAATAGTCAATCCAAGATCTTTTCTTTTCTTTTCTTTTTCTTTTTTAAAGAAAAGTAAGGAATGTAATTCCTTTCTTTATCTAGAATGTGGGCAATATATAAGAAAAAACGAGAATCTCCCTGTTCCCTTTTTAAAACATATGGACAACGCAAAAAGACTATAAAGTTATTTACTACACAAAATATTTTGTTCGATCTCCTCTTAAATCAAATTTCAAAATTGCAATTTTATTCTGCACTTTCTAGTTTCTAGTCCATACAGAGAAGCCTTTCCCCTTCCATAATCCAGCCAATAAGATTAACACGAGGAAGATGACCCAGATTAGAACACGTCAAAATTGATCATGATGCGGTTTACAGATCTTCTGAGAATATATAAATATATGTATTACAAGACATGGAAGGAAGGATGGAGTGATGGACCCACACGTTCAAAGTAAGTGCTTGCTTGCAGATATTATCATACTGTGATGCTGCCTCTTGAAGTTAAGGTTGCTGAACTAATACAGATGGTACAGAAAACAACATATATATGCAGAACACACCATATATAAATTAAACTTCATTAAGAATATATATCAGATTACGTTACATATTATGTATATATAGC
This sequence comes from Biancaea sappan, assembly GCA_037074585.1. Taxonomy (NCBI): domain Eukaryota; kingdom Viridiplantae; phylum Streptophyta; class Magnoliopsida; order Fabales; family Fabaceae; genus Biancaea; species Biancaea sappan. Next base: position 44,306,072 of record CM073496.1, on the reverse strand, counting down.
TAATGAAATGCAAGAAATTTAACACTTGAAACATATAGGACTACATAGAGATTAGAGAGTATGAGTATATATTCAATAGTAACAAAGATGACTAGGCGTGAAGTTTAATTTATTCTTCCGATAAGGTAGGAGGGAGGGGATAAGATATAGGTTGATAAGGCTTGAGGAGTTGAGCGAGCGAGCCACTCAGGTGAAGAGACATGACTTCGTTGGTGGACCCCACGAGCTTGCCTCCGATGAACACAGCAGGCACAGGTGCAGTACAACCCAACCTCATTAGAGCCTTCTCCATTTCCCTGGCTTCAGGGTCCTGGTCGATTTCGTGAACCACTGGGTTCACCTTCAGTTCTTGAAACAGAATGTTCACTGCATAGCACAGACAACACGAGCTCTTGCTGAATATCACCACCCCCTTTTCTGATGCCAACCTCATCACCTTGTCCATCTTTATTCTATATATATATATATATATATCTATATCCTTCTTCTTCTTCTGGCTATGTACAGAAAAGTAAGGACAAGGGAAAAGGAAATGGAAAAGGAAAATTTAGTTTAGACTGCCTTAGACTTACTAGAACTCCAAAACCATCAGACCGAATCCAAACTGAATTCGATCCAATGGCTGTATTGGGATTGGGTGTCTATGGAGGAGAAGTCGGAAATATATATAGAAAATTAAGTGAAGCTTAAGGTCATTTGAGATGAGCTACTAGCTAGCTAGTGTACTAGACTATTTATAGGGAGATCTCGGACACTGCTTTCTTTGAACAAAGCACAATTCAAAAGATGGTGTGCTTTTTAGATGCCCAACTATAAAGGGAGATAAAGACCACAGTTAAATGATCACACTAGGCTCTCAACTCAACAAGTTGGAACAAGAAATACCACTTACATGCGTAAGCCTCCATTTGTAGACAGGCTGCCAGAGGCTATAACCATGTAATTAACAGCACATGGAAATCTTTTGTGTATCTTTCCATGACCCATTTGTTAAACTTGGGCAGAATTTATGGAAGCAAAGACGATGCTCTCTTTCAAAAGGCAGCAAAAGTGCAAACTCTATTACTGGGAAGCTTGTCAATTTGTATTGGATTCTCACAATCAACTGCTTTGAATCTCAGTGCAGAAAGATTGGGACTGAGATGGCTTTCGGTGGCTCTTTTGATTCTTTGTGTTGCGATTCCCTCCCTCGCACTAGCTGTGCTATTCTCACGTGTGATAGACACACACGTGTGTGTACATAAGAGGGAATCAATTCCATTCCTTCATCACTGCCACTGCATATATGCATCGACACGCGTTAGTTTCCCATCTGATGAGTGCATGTCAGCTTATCGTATCTATTTATGCATGTATATGTAGATGTATTAGTATACCAAGTCTGAGTACAGGGGATTATTCATGATAGGGACTATGCTGCTAATTATTGATTATTTGACAGAATGAGCTCACGTTATGTATAGTCTACAATGACTTGTGTAGAAGTCAGAGGAAAAAGTTTCGTGTTTTATGGATATGGAGGAATAACTATATGTATATGTATGGAGACACAAAAAGCTCTAGCATCACCTTTTTGTCTCAAGCTCAGGAAGGTCCCATGCACATCAACTCCATGACTACAATTCATCACTGACACCCTATACGTGTATACATGATGCTGTACATATATGCTAATCATATATATATATGATTAGTCCTTGCACCAGGTGCGCAAATTGAGTGGTGAGGAATCAAAACCTAGTTGGATCCTGACACTTGAGAATAAATAATAGTAATATATTTATATAGGGATTTATGACGCGAGAGATTCCTTTTGTAAGTGGATGGGATTTTCATGTAAAATTCCTGTTATTCATAAAAGGAGATACTCCAATACAAACTTTATGCCATATAACTATTTTTCTTCGGGCAATGGAGTGATTTGACTGAGTTGACACTTTTATACTATGAAAAGTGCGTGGGAATATATTTCATGGTGAATTGGATAAAGTGTGCAAGTGAAGCATGTTTGATCGGTTGATCTTAGAGATTAAATATGAATCTCCAAAAGTTTAAAGCTGCATTCAACTATGTATACCTCTCCTCCATTATGATAATGAAGTTTGAAGATAACTGTTAAACAGTGGTCACATATGCAGTCAGCCCTTCAGAAAATACCAAAAAAGGCCATTTTATACACACTTCTTTCTTTCCTTAAATTTGCATACAATTGAAACGGGACACTCAAGAAAAAGCAAGAATGCCCTTTTTATCAAAACTCCTCTTATACTACTGTAGCATCAATAATACACGAGGGTAGTAGTACAGGGAGCTTCTTTGGGTTGAAAGATGAAACTAGCTAAAACCATATGGCCTTAGCATTTATGAGCATTTGTTTGAGAGAACCATCAACGTGGAGGGAAATGACATCTTTTGCTGATCCAACAAATTTCCCTCCAATGAACACTGCTGGGACTGAAGGGTTACAACCCAGGCCCCTCAAGGCCCTTTCCATTTCCCTCCCATAGGCATCATTGTCAAGCTCATGCACTGCAGGGCTTGCTCCAAGCTCATAGAACAGTTGCTTGATGCTGTGGCACATGCAACATGAGCTCTTTGTGAATATAACAGCAGCCTTATTTGATGCCAAATCCCTTACTCTGTCCATTCCTGCAACTTATGATACAGCTGAAGAATTATTCGAAGGTTTTCTATGCAGAAAGCTGCAGGGAAACTAAGCAAGATATCGAGTGTGGGAATACTGTGCAGATGTTGATCACTCAGGCTTTGTTTGCTATGGTGGACTTTGAGATTTCATGCCTCTTATTTATAGGGGTTGGTTGAGGATAGTGGACTGCATTATATAATCTAGAAAAAGGAGAGGAAACAAATTAACTATAGTTAAATGGGATTAAAGAGGGGGGGGGGGGGGGGAGAGAGAGAGAGAGAGAGAGAGAGAGAATGAAAGTTGCTTAAGATATTTGTTTGGATAAGGGGGAATGCCACAGACTGATCATTTGGTCGATGGTGACCCTGCCATGAACAAGTTGCTTAAAGCATATATAGCATCACACTATAAGTAACAATTATTTCAAATCCATATTTGGGGAGGGATGTCCGTACAAGAGCTATCAATGCTGGAATAAGAACAATGTTATGAATTATTAACTGAAAACTCTATCGGCACTGGCTGGCAGCATCAAAACATTATTCTTACATCAATAAATGCAACCATTAAAGCCAATGTTGCGCTGTCAACAAATTCCGCCGTTAGAATGGAATCCATTATCCAATTAGAATTAGTATTATGCAAAAGTCAGAGACCCAAGGAGCGGAAAAGAAGTCCAAGTGTCATTTGCATGCTGTGTAAGGCAATCCAAGTTAACCAAAACTCTTATTTTGAAAGGGAAAATCAATCAAGTAAAGGGGAATAAGTAAAGAAGAAAAGGAAGATGATTATGCTACTAGCGCAGCTTTAAAATCAACCAGTTACTTCGACAATTGATTGGCTATGCTGTGTTCTTGTTATCTCTTTCTCTTACCCTCTTCTGTAACCAGTGTTTGATTCTGTTCTGTATCCCTCACTGTATGGTGCAACGAGTTGCGTAGCTGATGTGGAGAAAGATAAGAGTTTATCCAATTCATCTCCACTTTCTGATCACTTTGGTCCCCGCATCGGATTCACAGAATAAAAACTATTGACATTTGGCCCTTTGAATATTGAAGGGATTCTAGCTTAAAGAATTGCAGGCACAGCGGTGACTGGTGAAGATGTCATTAAGAAATCCCAATGCTGTTATCTAGAAATTCATTTTGATGATTATGGTTCCAACTTCCAACTTCTCTGGGCACAAATTCCTCGTCTCTCTACATGATCATGCTTGCTTTGTGATAATCCTAGCAAGCATATCCAGAAGACATAGGAGAGAATGTCAACTTTTCGAACGTAAGAACTTGCTAGAAGGATATGGCTAGGCTGAGAGTCCACTGTTCATTGCTCATAAAAGGAGTGGGCATGACTGAGTATATCAAAATGGTAGTTACTGCATAGGTTTTAATTCTTAGGAATACTGATCTAGATACGGGACATCTAAATAGAGAAGAATTTAGTTCCTTTTTAAATTAAAAATAGTATATAATTGGACCTAGCAAAAGAATAAATCGAAATCAAGTATCAGATCTCGATTCCATTTGCAACTGAAAAAAAGAAATTATTCCTTTTTTGATCAATTAAAAATGCATTGGGCCTCTGGTTTTTCAGTTCTTGATTTGGGCTAGACGATGGTGATCTTTTTTTGGCAGTCATTGGACCTTTTGCTCCAATGGAAGGTTACTGTGTTTTTTGTTCCAATATAAAAAAGTTTACCGCATTGTTTTCTCGTATATACATATATATATATATATATATATATATATTCTATTGTGCTCAATTATAATAATTTATAGTTTAAGGTTTAAGGTTTTCTTCTAAGTTATTATTATGTACACTCTACTTATCAGTAACTAAAGTATCAAAGATTCAAACGAAAGACCTTATCCTTTGTTTGCATTGCTTGCAAGTCTCAACAATTCTAATGTCCTCATTTAATCATCCGAGTAATTTTCAAATCATCAAAATTTTTTTAAGACAAAATAAAAATCATTTCTATTAAAATGACACCAAACAAAAGTTATATAAAATTTTTCAGAGTCTAAAGACCAACTATTACATCATAAGCTTGAACTTATGGAAAAAAAATACATGATTTAGGATAACACCCTAAAAACAATACCAAAACTGTCACATCCCAAAAATTAAACATATAAAAAGATACTATTTTTAGGGAAAACCTCAAACATAAGTTATTCACATATATTCTGTAAGGTTTTACATTCAACATTTATCATTCATTCTACACAACAGAATTATAATAATCTAATAAACAAATATAGGCATACATAATCTGATGTGTTTATCTCATCGCAAGCCTAGGAGACCCATAGAAAGTACAGAGCGTTCCTAGTATTTACATTAATAAGGATTGGTATCCCACCAGATAGAAATGGAGAATAACTCTAAGAGGCGATACTCTTCTTCATTGTTTACTGTATCTAAAAAGATAATCATAGGGAGTGTGAGTTTATTTAAAAACTCAGTAAGTAAATAACTGTACTATATAAAATATCAAAAGTACAAATACTATATTTACTCATATAATCAATTGTCTTATACATCGAGTAATATGAGACTCTAACCCTTTCAAACTCGTGAATAAGATTTCATAGATATACAACGAGTAATATAGGACTCTAACCCTTTCAAACTCGTATTTATGATTTCATTTATTTACACCGAGTAGTATGAGACTCTACCCCTTTCAAACTCATGCATAGGTTTTCATAGTTATACACTGAGTAGTATGAGACTCTAAAGTAGTATGGGACTCTAACCCTTTTAAACTCATGTATTAGATCCTGCAGATCTTTGTTCATTAATAAAATAGTGAGAAATTATCACATAGTACAATTACCATGAAATAAATTAATGTGTACATACTTTTATTCCTTTGAATTTCTGTAAAAAAAATACTAATCATCATATATTGTCATCTGAAAGATTGATTGCTTAATATCCAAATAATATTATAAATGAGACTTATATTGTACTTTGAATAATAATATCAAACTAGCTTAGCAAGGCTATTTACTTACCTTAATATTTGTCCAAATTTACCTTGTTCCACACTAGAATTTATGTAGAAAAATTTCTTAGTAAAAGATATCACAAGGAAAAATAAGAAAGGGATCAAAATCATAAAAAATATGCAATATTTTCGAATTGCTATAGTAACGGTCAACGGTCAACGTAGTTACAGTAACTGTTCACTACAGTGATGGTTTGTTATAGTACGTTGACCGCTACAGTACCGTTGACTGCCGACACTACAGTAACTGCTACAGTAAACTCGAAAATTTCTAGATTTTCCCGTTGCTACAGTAACTTCGAATTTGGAGAAAATCTTCCAAAATTTTTCATGTTATAATTCTTTGTTTCTAAACTAAAATTTCATCTCTCCTAACTTACTTTAACTCAATCTTAATCCATGAATTATCATCAAAATCTCCTCTAATTTTCTACTTAAACTAAAATTTGAGGAAAATAATGAGATTGAACCTTACCTTAGATTATTGTTAACCAGTTGAACTGAACAAATAATCAAAACTTTAAACATCAAGGAAAGGATATGAGAGGAGGATGAAGAAATTTGAGAGAAAACTTCATTGTTCACTTCTACTTTTGTTCAGACGTGTAATACGCAAGAAAAATAAAATATAAATATTTGTTTACAAACTACTGTTACTATTTCAGTATACGGTACTATTCACCCATATAATACTATTTACGTATACGATACTGTTCATTTATACAATCGAAATGTCAAGTACTAGATGTGGTTTGGTCATAAGAGAAAACTAGAAAGAAGTTCGTGGGAGAAAATGACGTTTTATGTGTAAAAATACCCTCAGGGACTAAAGTGAAAGAACTGAATTGAAAAGAAACTTAAAGGTTTAAGGTGAAAGAATAGTTTTCTTTTTAAGTTTTCAATAGTAATAACAGAAAAATTTTCCAGTGAGGTGTACAGTAACTGCATTATTAGAAATGTCATTTTTATGAATAGTAAATTGAATATTTTATTAGCGTATAGTGTCAAATAGTACCCTTGACTTTTGCTATAAATAGGCCCTTCCATTTCACTTCTAAACTCACACCTTCAACTTCTCTTCTTCTCTCCTTAAGTTTCTCTTACTCCAAAGCTAGGCCTCTGAGATTTTGGGCCTTTCCTTTTCAGCTTAGGTAAGGATACTATGCCCTTTCTATGTCTTTCAAATTTTAGAAGTTATTTTCTTAAGTATGCTCTGTGGTTGCGGTCTTGGCTGATCTTCCACATCAGAAAAAATGTCCTTAGCTGTTTATATGTTATTTTGATTCTCTGATTACCGAAATAGAATGTAAACTGTGAAGAATACATGTCTAGAAAAGTTCTGGCTAAGGAAAGACCTGATTTTTAAGTGTGTCCAGTGTGACCCTTCACTCTTTCCTGGGAACTTACCTGATGTACTCTTTTACAGATTGTATTCTCTATTTCTGGTATGAATAGTACCCATACGTATGAATAGTAACCATATAAATAGTAATCGTACGTATGAATAGTGACCGTACGTATGAATAGTAATCGTATGAATAGTAACCGTATATATAAACAGTAACCGTATGTATGAACAGTATCTGTACGAAAAACAATCCTAACATATTTTCTCTAATCTTTCATGAAAATCTCCGTAGCAGAACACCGAAATTCACATGAGCACTCTTGTCTGTAATGACTTAGAGAAGCGATGCTCGTAAGGAATCCAGGTGAGTGAAACGACCCCGTTTTAATAGAGTTTTAGCATTACTGGTGATAAAAAGTATGTCGTAGGACACTCCCAAGATTCATAGGGGAAATTGGATTCATAATGACGAATCTAAATAAGATAATTAATCCATAAGTATGGATAAAATGAAATAAGTATCTTATGATGATGTGAAGTTTGAATGTTTTCAAAAACGGATTAATTGTTATCTTGATATGTGGTTTATAAATCTATAATATAGTTATATACTATACCTGTTATATGGATGAATATTATATTGAGCTTCTGATTATGATATGAAATGCTATTGATTGTGATTGAGCGGGACAGTACCCCTCTCACGGCAAGACGAAAAACCCGGTTGACAGGGTGTCTTGACCAATGAGTGTGGAGACAACGATTCCCTCAGTAGGGATATAGCCCAGATTGGTGATAAATCCGTGAGGCGCCCTAGCTAAGAGGATGAGGTTGTGCGTCATGGCGGAAATATACATAATTGGTGAGCCGGCCTGTGTGCGCTCTCCGGGATATATTGCCATTGACGAGTACTAGTAACGTTTGTTGAATTGGATGAATTTTTATCTTCTGTCTATTGGTTGAGTATGAGCCTTTGGATATGTTTGCATGACTGGTGATGTATTTGAATTTTATTAACGCGAGGCCGATTCGCTCATTGAGTTTAAAAGCTCACATTGTTTGTATAACCTTTTTGTTCAGATCAGGTTGCCAGCGAAGAATATCTGCTAGAGGAGTAGATCACTTTGTACCTTCCCGTTGTCGGGTAGACCCCTCTTTTGTTATAGATTATGTTGCTCTGTAATCGTCTAGGACATCTAGGTCAGGGGTTCGACATTTGGCTTGTATGTCAGTATAATAATGTATTTTAAATTGATAATATATTATTACATGCAAATCATTTCTATGATTTTCAGATAAGAAAATTTGATATATTTATCGGAAGGCTTACAGTGATGAGAGATTTATCATTGTGCCGGTCATGTGCCCAGAAAACGGGTCGTGACAAAGTTGGTATCAGAGCAATGGTTGTTAGGTCTCCTAGTGATTACAGAGCAAGGTAACCTTAGTGGAACCTCCTCTATCGTTGTGAACCCGGGCACAACTATAGAGAGACGGCTCTACTGAAGGTCCTGTAGGATGTTTCCATTTCCTTTCCCTCCGAGACTTATCTCTTCTTAGGAATTATGTTCTCAGTTTTAGTTTTAGACAGATGTGGCTACACTTTTGAACTTAGTAAATGAAATGTTATTACTTGTTTTGATTCCGTTGCTGTCGGATCAAAATTTTATATAGTGGATTTTATAAGCTGAATTCATGATTGATTTTATATAGCTATATTATTTTAGGGTACCAGCCAATAAAAGAAACCACTTGCTTTAAAAAAAACTGAAGGATTACATTGCAAAAAAAAAAGATGTTTACTCATGCATGAGTAATCTAAAAGCGGGGTGGTCTTGGATTAAGAGGGTTGTATTGTATCATCACCCCTCGACCATTCCTTGGAGCAAGAGACATAGCAATGTCGCGGAGGGTAGTGTAAATTCCATTCATACAATCAACACTTCTTTGCTGTTGATTGCAGAAGCACTGGGTGGACCAATAGAAGAACCTATCTATTCTCGAAGTCATTGCCGCGTTATTGCGTTTGGTTAACTTCTCCAGATCCTCTATCATCTTCTTGAGATTCTTCACCTCCTGCTCTAAACAGGCGATTTTGTCCTCCGAGCTATAGCCTATGCTAATCTCCTCAGCTTCCTCATTCTTCTTCATCTTCTTCTCCTTTTGATTCTCTTGAGGTCCCTCGAGAGGTCTTTTGCCTTTGTCCCTGCCTAAACTTAAGTTTAAGTCAAGATCTTTTTCCTTGGCCTCCACTGTGAGATCAATGTACTTCCTTAAGGCCATGATTTGAAAAATTTAGAAATTTTTGTAAGAATATGAGGCGAAAGGAATGCTGGAAGATTGTAGGCTCAGAGATTATTACTCTTTGTGGTGTGGTAACTGAGAACGCTGAGAAGGTTTTTATAGAGAAAAATTTAGACTAAGAGACAAAGAAGATATCTCTTCACCGCACCCCTACACGATCAACCTATGGATTTCTGCAAGCTGGAAGCCAGAAGTCTAGGGTAGGCGTGCACACCGATAGCGCGTTGCATTAATGCCAAAACCATGAAAGTCAATATTCGGTGGATCTGCGGCCGATTTTACTTGGTTTTCCCATTTCTCCCGTTGGCATTTTCCGAAATTCAAAGAAGTTGACGATATAACCATTAAAGATTGCCTTGGATGCTTTTATAATAAACTGAAATGCATTTCTCTGTTTTATTGTATTGTTTTTGAGAGCCTTCAGTTGAGTATGATATACATAACTGATTGAATCATGTTGTAATTACATGTATGTATGTTATTCATGCATAATGAGTGAAGGCTACGATCAAAGAGAATATGTGATGATCCTACATATACTCATAGAGATGTGAAATCAAAATGACTTGGATAGAATGAAATGTGTAGATGATGATATATCTTCATGGTTACACATACTTACATATAATGCTCTCATGGGCAAATGAAAAGCAGTGATTTCCTTACATCATGATAATGCTTAAGGCATGCGACCGTAAGCAGTTAACTTTGTTTTAAAATATATATATTTATATATATATTATGTGTAAGTCCAGCGTAAAGACACCGATTAGAATCTAAGATACGGCCAATATGAGGCTACCTAATCATAGAGGGACATCGTGATATGGGATTACAGGATAAAACAAGTTTAGAGGGAGAAAATCTCAGACTGAAGAGCGTAGTTAGTCAAAATTTTGATAAAGGTCAAGATTAGCCGAAATTTTTTTTCAAGAAATCTTTGACTTATGTTAATTGCATTTACTATTTATCTGTATGTCCGACATTAATTGCTGGCATTGCGACGTATGTGATTTGTAAACCTTATAGCGAGCGGCGTGTAGGTTGTGGTGGCTTTAGCTCCAGGGGCTCCGGGTTGTCTATAAATCTTGTACGCCCGTTACCCCACTCATCATACCAAGCGAACTTCTTTCATTACATACCTATTTCTCAATCTCCATTTCTTTCTCATTCGAAGTTATTTCTGAGATCCCTAGAGCAATGGCCGATAATAAGTCTTTCAACTTGAATTTTGAGACTGGCAATGTAGAGCTTGATTTAAATCTAAGTCTCGGAGATAACAAAGGGAAGAGACCTGTAGACAGGTCACCAGAAATTAAAAAGAGAAAGAGGGATGTAATAGAGTTGGAGGAGGACAATACTGCAACATCCTCAGAAAATAAGCTTGCATTCCTGGAGCGTAAGATCGAAAATCTAGAGCGTAAGATAGAGAGCTTGGAATACAAGACAAAGGACCAGAAGCGACTAATAAATCGTCTCTTTGAAAACCAAGAGAAACTGATAAACCGTCGTTTCGGGGAACTAGCTAATCGAGTTGATAGACATTCAATGTTTGCAACTCAAAATTTTCGTGACCAACAAACAAGGTGTATTGACTGTATGAACGGAGTAACTTCTGTTCTTCGCCAAATTTCTCAGGCGCTTCCTCCAGAAACCCTTTCTAGGCTACAACGATTAGCTTCCTCCTTAAGGTCTGAAGCACCTTCCTCTTCTAGACCTGGAGCACCTTTTACATTTCAAAAGACTCCTCGTCCTTAATTTATTCTTTCTTTTGTTTGTATCTAAAGCTATATTTGGTCTAAGCTTCATGTATTAAAATTATCTATGTACTAGAAATAAAATTTAAGTTAGTATTTAGATATTCTTTGTTGAAATGATTCCTTTTACTGAAAGAACTTGAGGAATGAGAAAATGTTGGACTTATATTTCGTACTTGATTATGAAAATTCTAAAGCAGAGTATGGTAATATCCTTTTGACTGAGAAGAGTTACTAAAATGATATTTCATTGCATTTCTGAGCTATGGAGGAGTGCTAAATAAGTATTTTATGAACCTATACATAGAGAACTATGGGTTTGCCCTAATCATTGAAGGGATACGACTCTATATGAGTCATTGAGGTGAGAAGAATTTCCATATATATAATTATGCATGAGGAGTATGTTATTTACTTAACACATTTTCTGGGATTGTTCTTCCTAGAGATTTATGTAATAATTTTACGTGATTTTTCCTTTTATATGACGCATTCAGCTGAGAGTATCGCCTTAAGGTAGAATGATCGCCTTCGGGCAAGAATATTGCCTATGGCCAAAATGATACCTTCGGGTAGGATACTTGTATTCGTAAAAGTTATAAGCTATGTGTATGGTAGCTTGTGTTCTGATATTCAGTATAAACTGGAAAGACCACGTGCCACTGTTGAGAAGACACCTATTTGAGGTTTTACATAGAGACAGAGTTCGTCTCTGATTAGGTGGTTTGAGTTTGGTAAAGGTTATGAGGATGAGACACTTTATGGTACAAAAGGTTGTGGAGAAGATCAAACTGATGAGGAAGAGATTACTTGCTGTTTAGAAAAGGCAAAAGTCTTATGCAAATTATTGATAATGCAGTTTAGAGTTCACAGTTAATGGTATAATATTCTTGTAAATCTCACCAAGGGTGTGATGAGGTTTTGGAAGAAAAAGATACAAAGGATGAGATATGGACGAAGTAATCACATTTATTTCAGTCTTGAGATGAGTTTTGAATTCGGGGGACCGAATTCTCTTAAAAAGGTGATAATGTAATACCCAAGAAAAATAAAATATAAATATTTGTTTACAAACTACTGTTACTATTTTAGTATACGGTACTATTCACCCATATAATACTATTTACGTATACGATACTGTTCATTTATACAATCGAAATGTCAAGTACTAGATGTGGTTTGGTCATAAGAGAAAATTAGAAAGAAGTTCGTGGGAGAAAATGACGTTTTATGTGTAAAAATACCCTCAGGGACTAAAGTGAAAGGACTGAATTGAAAAGAAACTTAAAGGTTTAAGGTGAGGTGCACAGTAACTGCATTATTAGAAATGTCATTTTCATGAATAGTAAATTGAATATTTTATTAGCGTATAGTGTCAAATAGTACCCTTGACTTTTGCTATAAATAGGCCCTTCCATTTCACTTCTAAACTCACACCTTCAACTTCTCTTCTTCTCTCCTTAAGTTTCTCTTACTCCAAAGCTAGGCCTCTGAGATTTTGGGCCTTTCCTTTTCAGCTTAGGTAAGGATACTATACCCTTTCTATGTCTTTCAAATTTTAGAAGTTATTTTTTTAAGTATGCTCTGTGGTTGCGGCCTTGGCTGATCTTCCACATCAGAAAAACTGTCCTTAGCTGTTTATATATTATTTTGATTCTCTGATTACCGAAATAGAATGTAAACTGTGAAGAATACATGTCTAGGAAAGTTCTGGCTAAGGAAAGACCTGGTTTTTAAATGTGTCCAGTGTGACCCTCTACTCTTTCCTGGGAACTTACCTGGTGTACTCTTTTACAGATTGTATTCTCTATTTCTGGTATAAATAGTACCCTTACGTATGAATAGTAACCGTATAAATAGTAATCGTACATATGAATAGTGACCGTACGTATGAATAGTAATCGTATGAATAGTAACCATATTGTAATACCCGTTAATTTCAGAATATAATTCGCTTAAGAGTATTTTAGAATTCTACAACGTTACTTTAGTTATTGATTTTGGTCATTTTTAATTTTCATATTTAATTGTTCTCTTTGAATATTATTTATAAAAATTGAGTTAAATGACTGGACTAAATATTTGCACAATGAGGGATATATTCTAAGAATGGTGAAATTCATGGAAAAGTGATTTCAGAATGGTCAATTAATCCATTTACTGTAAATTGACTGGATGGGTTTGGATGTTGGGTTATGGATACCCATGGGTTATTGAATAACCCATTAGAAATATTTAATATAAAGTTTCAATAGTAACCCTCATTTTTTACACTCAGCCGAAGGAAGCAGAAAAGATTTCTCTCTCAGTTCTTCATTTTCTTCTCAAATCATTTCCTTGATCTTCAGAATTTCTGATTATTTGTTCGGTTCAAAAGCTTTGTAAGGATCAAAGGTAAGCTTTAATCTGATTATTTTCCTTAAATTTTAGTTTATATACAAGATCAGAGGAGGTTTTGTTCTTGAAGATTTTGATGATAATTCATGAATCTCAGTTGTTTTAGAAGTTATATTTGAGTTATAATCGGTTAAAAGAGTTGAGATTCTGGTTTTGAATCAAAAGAAAGGAAAGGATGAATTTTTTTGAAAGATTTTCTGCAAAATTCGAAGTACTGTAGCAACTGAAAATCTGAAATTTTTCTTCGAGTTACTGTAGCGACCAGAAATTTCGGGAAAAAAATCTGGAAAATTTTCTTCGGGTACTGTAGCAGTTACTGTAGTGTCGGCACTCAACGGTACTGTAGCAGTCAACGTTACTGTAGCGAACCGACACTGTAGCAAACTGTTACTGTAGAAAACCGTACTGTAGCAACCCGTTACTGTAGCAGTCAGAAAATTTTACGTATTTTCGTGATTTTGTTTCCTTTCTTATGATTCCTTGTAATATATTTTACTAGGAAATTTTCCTACACAAATTCTAGTGTGGAACAAGGTAAACTTGGACAAAAATCAAGGTGAGTGAATAACCTTGCTTAGCTAATTTAATATTACTAGTCAAAGTACAATATAAGTCCCATTTACAATATTATTTGGATAATAAGCAATTAATTTTTCATATGGGAGTATATGATGATCAGTAGAAATAAGAGTATGAAGAAATTATTTATTTCATGACAATTGTACTGTGTGATAAATTCTCACTATTTTATTAATGAGTAAAGATCTACGGGATCTAATACACGAGTGTGAAAGGGTTAAAGTCCCATACTACTCGGTGTATATCTAAGAAATCTTATACATGAGTTTGAAAGGGTTAAAGTCCCATACTACTCAGTGCATATCTATGAAACCTATACACGAGTTAAAAGGGTTAAAGTCCCATACTACTCGGCGTATACCTATGAGATCTTATTCACGAGTTTGAAAGGGTTAGAGTCCCATACTACTCGGTGTATATCTATGAAATCTTATTCATGAGTTTGAAAGGGTTAGAGTCCCATACTACTCGATGTATAAGATAATTAATTATATGAGTAAATGTGGTATTTGTACTTTTGATATTTTATATAGTACAGTTATTTACTTACTGAGTTTTTAAATAAACTCACACTCCCTATGATTATTTTTTTTCAGATACAGAAAATAAAGAACAAGAGTATCCGTTTGAAGATTAGAAGCCCCTTGGGTTTAGTCTCTATTTCTGTCTGGTGGGACACCAGTACTTATTAATGTGGATATTAGAAAAGCTCTGTATTTTCTATAGGTCTCCTAGGCTTGCGATGAGATAGAAATATCAGACTATGTATGTCTATATTTGCTTATCAGATGAATATAATTCTGTAGTGTGGAATGAATGATTAAGGTTGAATGTAAAACCTTACAGAATATATGTATATAACGTATGTTTGAGAATTATATCAAATGAGTAGTATCTTTTCACATGCTCAATTTTTGGGATGTGACAAATTTGGTATCAGAAGAAAGGTTTTATAGGTCCCCTATAGAGTACAGAGCAAAGTGATCTTTGTGGGCCCTTCCCTATTGTCGTGAGCCGCGGCATGACCATAGGATTAGGTTCCATAAAAGACCTTGTAGAGTATAACGTCATTTTATAGATAACTTCTCAGTGGGGCTAGTAAGTGATATTTTGTTTATGTCTGAAAATTGTTTGTTATGTGTGTAGATCTGTGACAGATCAATGTCAGAAGGATCTTCTAATAATAATGAGCATATGGGTCCAAGGAGGGCCATAAATCCACCAGTACATGTGCAAGATGATCCTAACCGTGGTGATAGTTTACATGCTCAAAGTACTGAGGGCGCAACTAGTGAGCAAGCAAGAAGAGTCGAACCTGATGCTCACGTCGGTAATGCAACTATTGCACATGTGATTCATTTGATGAATGAACGATTTGACCGATTTGAGGCTGAAATGAGAGGTCGAGCTGCACAAGCTAACCTGCCAGTGGATCCTCCTATTGTTGAAGCTGAAAATGTACCACCAGCTCCGTTAGCGGGAGGAGTTAATGTAAGAGAGGTAAGAATGTCTGAATTCCAGAAAATGAGGCCTCCTACTTTTTCAGGGGAAGACTCAGGGACTTTGAAACCCTTTACTGCGTCACAAAATGTTCCAGCCACTCCTACTAAGTCAACTTATTCTACAGCCAGTGTGGCTAAGCCTCGTTTAGAGAACAGGGGTGGTTTTAGCTCTTCTAGTAGAGGAGGTACTCAAGGTAGAAGGGAAAAACCTCAATGTCCTGAATGTGGAAAGTTTCACTTCGGAGAATGCAGGTTAAACACTGTTGGTACAGGCTGTTTTCACTGTGGATAAAAAGGACATTTTATAAGGGAGTGCCCTCAGCTCATGACAAGACCAGGTCAAGGGTCTACTTTGCCACCTCGACCACAATCTATTACTCAAACACCAACCCCTTCAACAGGGGGTAGTATGGGAAGAGGTTCTGGAAGAGGCCAAGGTGACCGTGGAAAACAAGCTGCTGGCAGAGAAAATGCAAGAGTATATGCTCTAACCCGACAGGATGCTCAAACATCCAATGCTGTAGTTACAGGTATATTATCTGTTAATACTTTTGCTGCACGTATTTTGTTTGACCCCGGTTCTACTCACTCATATGTGTCGCCCTTATTTGCCAAGAGATTTGCATTTGATTCGATTATTCTTAAAGAACCATTCTTGGTTTTCACACCGATGAGAGAGACTTTGATGGTTAAAACATGTTATCGTTCTTGTAAAATAATCGTTGGAGGCATGGAAACTGAGATAGATCTTATGGTTCTCAATATGTTAGATTTTGATGTGGTTCTAGGGATGGACTGGCTATCTTCTTGTCATGCTACTATAAATTGTCGTGACAAAGTTATTTCCTTTAATATACCGGGGAGGAGTAATTTTGTGTTTCAAGGAGATCGAAGTGATGTTCCTTGCAACATGATATCTATGTTAAGTACCCAGCGTATGTTGCGAAAAGGATGTCAGGGATTTCTAGCTTTTATCAAAGATTTAGAAAAGAAAGAACAGAAGTTAGAAGACATTCATGTGGTTAATGAATTCCCATATGTGTTCCCAGAAGATTTACCTGGATTACCGCCAGAAAGAGATATTGAGTTCAGTATTGATTTGGTCCCAGACATACGACCAATTTCTATTCCACCTTATCGTATGACTCCTGTTGAGCTAAAAGAACTCAAAGAACAATTGGAAGATTTGTTGAACAAAGGGTTCATTCGCCCAAGTTTTTCACTTGGGGTGCTCCTGTTCTTTTTGTGAAAAAGAAAGATGGTTCTATGAGATTATGTATAGATTATCGTCAGCTGAATAAAGTCACAGTGAAGAATAAGTATCCTTTACCAAGGATAGATGATTTGTTTGATCAGCTTCAAGGAGCAAAATACTTCTCAAAGATTGATCTAAGGTCTGGATATCATCAGTTACGAATTAAGAGTGATGATATACCTAAGACTGCTTTTCGTACACGGTATGGACATTATGAGTTTCTTGTGATGTCTTTTGGGTTGACAAATGCACCAGCAGCATTTATGGATTTAATGAACAGAGTGTTCAAATCATTCCTTGATAAGTTTGTAATTGTATTTATTGATGATATTTTGGTGTATTCAAAGAGTCATGAAGAACATACTGAACATTTGAGAATAGTGCTTCACACTTTGAGAGAGCATCAGTTGTACGCAAAGCTCTCAAAATGTGAATTCTGGATGAGTCATGTAACATTTTTGGGACATGTTATTTCCCAAGAAGGTATTCATGTAGATTCAAGTAAAATTGAAGCATTAAAACAATGGCCTAGACCAACAACCGTGTCTGAAGTACGTAGTTTTCTTGGCTTAGCAGGGTATTACCGTCGCTTTGTCAAAGATTTCTCTAAGACGGCTCTCCCATTAAATAAGTTAACCCGAAAGAATGTTAAATACATTTGGGATGATTCATGTGAACAAAGTTTCACCCAATTGAAAGAGTGTTTAACTTCTGCACCAGTCTTAATTCTACCATCAGGACCAGGGGGTTACTCTGTATTCTGTGATGCCTCAAAGATAGGCTTAGGATGTGTGTTGATGCAACATGGTAAAGTCATAGCTTATGGCTCACGTCAGCTTAAAAAGCATGAATTGAATTACCCCACTCATGATTTGGAAATGGCAGCTGTAGTGTTTACCCTAAAGATATGGAGACATTACTTGTATGGGGAAACTTGTAAAATTTTTACAGATCACAAAAGCCTTAAGTACATTTTTGAGCAGAGAGATCTCAATCTAAGGCAACGAAGGTGGATGGAACTTCTGAAAGATTATGATTGTACCATCCTTTACCATCCAGGTAAAGCAAATGTAGTGGCTGATGCTCTAAGTCGAAAGTCTATGGGAAGTTTAGCTCACATTGCCACTATAAGGAGGTCTCTAATACATGAACTACAAGAATTGGAAGCTGATGGAGTATTCTTCGAGATCACTGAGTCAGGTACATTTCTGGCTCATTTAACAGTTAGATCATCTCTTGGTGAAAAAGTAAAAGTAAATTTAGAAAATGACATTGATATGGTCAAAATCAGAGATAAGGCAAGGCAAGGTCTAGCACCAAGTTTCTTGGTAGATGAAGAAGGAGTCTTATGGTTTAATGGGAGACTCTGTGTCCCCAACATTGAATCTTTGAAACATGAAATCTTAATGGAAGCTCATGGTTCACCCTACGTTGTACATCCTGGTGCTGTGAAAATGTATCAGGACTTGAAACAAGTTTACTGGTGGGAGGGCATGAAGCGAGACGTGACTGACTTTGTAGCTCGATGTTTGACTTGTCAGCAAGTTAAAGCTGAACATCGATTACCACCTGGTTTGATGCAAAAACTAGATATTCCCGAGTGGAAGTGGGAAAGGATCACTATGGATTTTGTAGTAGGTTTACCTCGGTCAACAAAAGGAAATGACTCAATATGGGTCATAGTGGATCGACTTACTAAGTCAGCACATTTTCTTCCTGTTCATACCACTTTCAGCGTAGCAAAACTTGCTCGACTTTATGTTAAAGAAATAGTGAAACTTCATGGTGTACCAATATCCATTATATCAGACCGAGGACCTCAGTTTACTTCTCGGTTCTGGAAAGTCTTTCAAGAGGCTTTGGGTACCAAAGTGAATCTTAGCACAGCATTTCATCCTCAGACTGATGGACAGTCCGAAAGGACAATTCAGACTTTAGAGGATATGCTAAGAGCTTGTGTGATGGATTTCAGTGGAAGTTGGGAAGATCATTTGTCTCTTATTGAATTTGCTTATAACAACAGTTACCAAGCCAGTATTCAGATGGCACCTTTTGAGGCTTTGTATGGGAGACGGTGTCGATCTCCTATAGGTTGGTTTGAACTTGGTGAAACCAAAATCTTTGGACCTGAGATGATACAGGAAGATATAAATAAAGTTAAACTGATCAGAGAGAAGTTGTTAACTGCTCAGAGTAGACAGAAGTTTTATGCGGACAACCGACGACGTGACCTTGAATTTGCAATAGGTGATATGGTTTTCTTACGAATCTCACCTATGAAGGGAGTAATGAGATTCGGGAAGAAAGGCAAGCTTAGTCCGAGGTATGTTGGCCCATATGAGGTTGTAGACAGAGTGGGTAATGTGGCATATCGCCTAGACCTACCTTCCAACCTAGAGGGAGTTCATCCAATATTTCATGTGTCCATGCTACGGAAGTATCTTCCTGATCCTTCTCATGTCATTCAACCCCAAGAAGTTCATTTTGATGAAACTCTCACCTACGAAGAGGTACCAGTAGCTATCCTTGATAGAAAAGTCAAGAAATTGCGTACCAAAGAAATTCCTACTGTCAAGGTTCTTTGGAGAAATCATTCTCATGAGGAAGCTACGTGGGAGGCAGAAGATGAGATGTGGAAAAACTATCCACATTTATTTGAAACTTGAGGTACGATTTTAATTCGGAGGACCGAATTCTTTTAAGGGGGGTAGAATGTAATACCCGTTAATTTCAGAATATAATTCGCTTAAGAGTATTTTAGAATTCTACAACGTTACTTTAGTTATTGATTTTGGTCATTTTTAATTTTCATATTTAATTGTTCTCTTTGAATATTATTTATGAAAATTGAGTTAAATGACTGGACTAAATATTTGCACAATGAGGGATATATTCTAAGAATGGTGAAATTCATGGAAAAGTGGTTTTAGAATGGTCAATTAATCCATTTACTGTAAATTGACTGGATGGGTTTGGATGTTGGGTTATGGATACCCATGGGTTATTGAATAACCCATTAGAAATATTTAATATAAAGTTTCAATAGTAACCCTCATTTTTTACACTCAGCCGAAGGAAGCAGAAAAGATTTCTCTCTCAGTTCTTCATTTTCTTCTCAAATCATTTCCTTGATCTTCAGAATTTCTGATTATTTGTTCGGTTCAAAAGCTTTGTAAGGATCAAAGGTAAGCTTTAATCCGATTATTTTCCTTAAATTTTAGTTTATATACAAGATCAGAGGAGGTTTTGTTCTTGAAGATTTTGATGATAATTCATGAATCTCAGTTGTTTTAGAAGTTATATTTGAGTTATAATCGGTTAAAAGAGTTGAGATTCTGGTTTTGAATCAAAAGAAAGGAAAGGATGAATTTTTTTGAAAGATTTTCTGCAAAATTCGAAGTACTGTAGCAACTGAAAATCTGAAATTTTTCTTCGAGTTACTGTAGCGACCAGAAATTTCGGGAAAAAAATCTGGAAAATTTTCTTCGGGTACTGTAGCAGTACTGTAGTGTCGGAAGTCAACGGAACTGTAGCAGTCAACGTTACTGTAGCGAACCGACACTGTAGCAAACTGTTACTGTAGAAAACCGTACTGTAGCAACCCGTTATTGTAGCAGTCAGAAAATTTTACGTATTTTCGTGATTTTGTTTCCTTTCTTATGATTCCTTGTAATATATTTTACTAGGAAATTTTCCTACACAAATTCTAGTGTGGAACAAGGTAAACTTGGACAAAAATCAAGGTGAGTGAATAACCTTGCTTAGCTAATTTAATATTACTAGTCAAAGTACAATATAAGTCCCATTTACAATATTATTTGGATAATAAGCAATTAATTTTTCATATGGGAGTATATGATGATCAGTAGAAATAAGAGTATGAAGAAATTATTTATTTCATGACAATTGTACTGTGTGATAAATTCTCACTATTTTATTAATGAGTAAAGATCTACGGGATCTAATACACGAGTGTGAAAGGGTTAAAGTCTCATACTACTCGGTGTATATCTAAGAAATCTTATACACGAGTTTGAAAGGGTTAAAGTCCCATACTACTCAGTGCATATCTATGAAACCTATACACGAGTTGAAAGGGTTAAAGTCCCATACTACTCGGCGTATACCTATGAGATCTTATTCACGAGTTTGAAAGGGTTAGAGTCCCATACTACTCGGTGTATATCTATGAAATCTTATTCATGAGTTTGAAAGGGTTAGAGTCTCATACTACTCGATGTATAAGATAATTAATTATATGAGTAAATGTGGTATTTGTACTTTTGATATTTTATATAGTACAGTTATTTACTTACTGAGTTTTTAAATAAACTCACACTCCCTATGATTATTTTTTTTTCAGATACAGAAAATAAAGAACAAGAGTATCCGTTTGAAGATTAGAAGCCCCTTGGGTTTAGTCTCTATTTCTGTCTGGTGGGACACCAGTGCTTATTAATGTGGATATTAGAAAAGCTCTGTATTTTCTATAGGTCTCCTAGGCTTGCGATGAGATAGAAATATCAGACTATGTATGTCTATATTTGCTTATCAGATGAATATAATTCTGTAGTGTGGAATGAATGATTAAGGTTGAATGTAAAACCTTACAGAATATATGTATATAACGTATGTTTGAGAATTATATCAAATGAGTAGTATCTTTTCACATGCTCAATTTTTGGGATGTGACACATATATATGAACAGTAACCGTACGTATGAACAGTATCTGTACGAAAACAATCCTAACATATTTTCTCTAATCTTTCATGAAAATCTCCGTAGCAGAACACCGAAATTCACCTGAGCACTCTTGTCTGTAATGACTTAGAGAAGCGATGCTCGTACGGAATCCAGGTGAGTGAAACGACTCCGTTTTAATAGAGTTTTAGCATTACTGGTGATAAAAAGTATGTCGTAGGACACTCCCAAGATTCATAGGGGGAAATTGGATTCAGAATGACGAATCTAAATAAGATAATTAATCCATAAGTATGGATAAAATGAAATAAGTATCTTATGATGATGTGAAGTTTGAATGTTTTCAAAAACGGATTAATTGTTATCTTGATATGTGGTTTATAAATCTATAATATAGTTATATACTATACCTGTTATATGGATGAATATTATATTGAGCTTCTGATTATGATATGAAATGCTATTGATTGTGATTGAGCGGGACAGTAGCCCTCTCACGGTAAGGCGAAAAACCCGGTTGACAGGGTGTCTTGACCAATGAGTGTGAAGACAACGATTCCCTCAGTAGGGATATAGCCCAGATTGGTGATAAATCCGTGAGGCGCCCTAGCTAAGAGGATGAGGTTGTGCGTCATGGCGGAAATATACATAATTGGTGAGCCGGCCTGTGTGCGCTCTTCGGGATATATTGCCATTGACGAGTACTAGTAACGTTTGTTGAATTGGATGAGTTTTTATCTTCTGTCTATTGGTTGAGTATGAGCCTTTGGATATGTTTGCATGACTGGTGATGTATTTGAATTTTATTAACGCGAGGCCGATTCGCTCATTGAGTTTAAAAGCTCACATTGTTTGTACAACCTTTTTGTTCAGATCAGGTTGCCAGCGAAGAATATCTGCTAGAGGAGTAGATCACTTTGTACCTTTCCGTTGTCGGGTAGACCCCTCTTTTGTTATAGATTATGTTGCTCTGTAATCGTCTAGGACATCTAGGTCAGGGGTTCGACATTTGGCTTGTATGTCAGTATAATAATATATTTTAAATTGATAATATATTATTACATGCAAATCATCTCTATGATTTTCAGATAAGAAAATTTGATATATTTATCGGAAGGCTTACAGTGATGAGAGATTCATCATTGTGCCGGTCATGTGCCCAGAAAACGGGTCGTGACAAGACGCGTGAGAAATGAGAGGATACTATTGAAGTTTTAGGTTAAGGGTTTTTAATGGGTTATATGAATAACCCATGGGTATCTATGACCCAACACCCAAATCCATCCAGTGAAATTACAATTAATTGATTAATTGACCATTTTTAAACTATTTTTCCATAAATTTCACAATTCTTAAGAATATACCCCACATGGTACAAATATCCAGTCCAGTCATTTAACTTAATTTTCATAAATAATATTCAAATAGAACAATTAAATATGAAAATTAAAAATGACTAAAATAAATAACTAAAGTAACATTGTAAAATTTTATAATATTCTCAAACGAATTATACTCTGAAATTAACGGGTACTACAAAAACATACTCAACAACACTAGAAGACTACATAGAAGCAACACACGATTAACTCTAGATCAAAGTTGGTTTAAATAGTGGCAATACTGAACTTCTAGTGAGCCATCACGGATGATTTATCATTCCCTTCGCTTCTTTAGAGGGTCCCACAGGAGCAAATTTGAAAACTCCTCTACTGGCCACCGCTTGCGGTAGCGATGGCTCAAAGACTCAATTCGCCGGTGGGTCGCTTGGCGCTGGTGGCAAGTTGGTAGAAAGGAGAGATTTGGAACTTCAAAAAAAAAAAACTCTTCTAAAGATGAGAGGAAATCTCTACAAAAAAAAAAAGAAGGGGAAACTCTCTCACAGAAGAGAGGGAGGAAGAAGAAGAAAAAGGTAGGGGAAAGGGCCGACGAGGGTTGCCAGCCCTCACCAGCTGCGGCGAGAAAACCCTAACAGAGAGTGTGGAAGATGATGGGTCATGAAAGCTAATTTAGTCTTTTGCATGGGTGTGTTGCCCTCACCCAGTCTCTCCCTTGTCTCTTAAGCTTGTGATGTAATAGTTGATTTTTAGACCCTGAAAAATATTATGTAACTCTGGCATGATGTTATTTTAATAGAAATAATTTCTATTTTGTACAAAAAAAATTTTTGATAGTTTGAAAATCACTTAAATGATCAGATGAGGACACTAGGAAGCTGAGACTGATTGTTGACACTTGCAAGCAATGTAAGCAAAGGATAAGGTCTTTCGTTTGCATCTTTCGATACTTAAGTTATTGATAAGCAGAGTGTACATAATAATAAATTGGAAATGGAATTGGTTATCTGTTAGTGTTTAAGCATTGGCTCTTTATAATGTGCTAGCCATAAGCAAATGTCTTGATTACAGGTGTTGTTTTGTTAGTTAGTAACTTGCAGACCGACCAATCTATGTTTGGTCATGTATAGTCGAGGTTTCGTTATTTTAGAGAAATGGGCCTAATGTTGGGCCATCACTAGGTTGATCTAAGTTTAAGTGAGTTTGGAGTCCATAATTGGAAGGGGCAAAATATGGTTTATAAGATAAATATCTAAAAATTTAAAACATTTTAAACCTTAGATGTTTCAATATGACAACTTAAAAATTCTTAGAAATTAGAAATTAATTTCTTAATATATTATATGAAGTTAATAAGTCAAATTAGTAGTGAACTCTTAATCAAGGAAATCAGCTGGTATTTATTTTCCTTGAAAAATCAAAAGTCATTGATGAACCAACTAATGTGAAAAGGCAGGAAGTGTATGTGCTTCAAGAATTTGAGGAGTCGTTATCAGTCACAGTCACAGACAAGGTATGCAGATTCAGCAGCAACATTGTAGGTGTCAACTGTACCGTCACGTGATAGGGCCTGAACAAATATCAAATTCCGCTCAACGAATCCAATGAAAACTGACAAGCATATATTGGTGATCAGATTCAGATCAATCATTCTGAGAATAATCTGAGATTTTGAGTTTTATTTGTATACAAATGTCGGAGATTTCATACATATGCTCAAGCTTATGACTTTCTCATGCTACAAAATATCTTTAAAAAAAAAAAAAGTTGAGGCAACCTCATCTATAATTCATGCCCGTGTGCCAAGAATCGTCCTCGTTTTCTTTATATCTCAGGCTCTATCCACCACGTTTACCTTGCATCAGATTCTCTAAATTGCAGCTTCTTAGATCAGTTATTTATAAAATAAATGATTGACATTGTCTCAATTATAATATTAAAATATATGCAGCATTACTTAATACTCATAATCTTTTTCACCATTCCTTTCCTATCTCTTTCTAGGTGCTATCTCTTTTCTGCATGGGAAGGGAAGGGTATATCAAGAAACTGATTATGTAAAAAATGTAGTTGTATGATCCGTGATTTAATTGTTAATATTTCAGGATGAAATTTAAGTAAGAAACTATTAATATAAATATTTTTTTGAGGTTTAAACCACCGGTATCTAAAAACTAGTAAGTTATAATTAATTTAGTTTGAGTCGAGTTAGACTATATAAGTGTAAAATTTATCTAACAGAATGACATAAAATGTAAGATAAATTAGAGAAATTAGGTGAAAATTATATAGAAAATTTCAAAAAAAAAAATAAGATTAAAAAAAGGAAGAAAAAAAAGATAGTGACGGAGAGGGAAAAAAGATAACAGATTAGTGTCTGTAATGCTGCATTTATTTTTAAATTTTAGAAAAAATGTAATTAATTAAGATAATTTTTAACCACTTATTTTATAAAAATTTGAGATTTGTACTCATTAGTTAAAAGAATGAGTTGAACTTTAAAAAATCCTGATCTGTTTCACTTTATATTTGTCTTTTCCCTTCTTTGTCCCTTTCTTTTTCACATTTCCGTATATTCCTATCATCAAATCAAGATTCATCTCATCCTATACATCTCCTTAACTTCTTCAAGGGTAAAAGTCTATAGACAGATCAAGTTTGATAAATATCTGATCATCACTTTCCAATGTGAAAAAATATCATATCAGAAAAAATGCAGGTATCTGCAGAAAAAGCCATGGATAGCACAAGTGCATTGCCTGCATTGCCCTTGGATCATACTGTAATTATGTACAATATTCAAAAGACTTTCTTGGCTAATAAGGGACTAATTAGCACCTTTTGCTTTTAGATTTTATCAAATATCCCTTTTACATGCTTCTATCTGCTTTCAAGAGTTCTCTGAGTTAAATGGGCTGGGAATCTAGTGATGAACAGAAAAGTTGAGTCACTTAATAGGCCCAATCCTTTGTCAATCTTAGCAGATATTCCAAAACAGTAGTTGACACACCACAAATTAATCAAGGAACAGAAAAAAAATACGAAATTAACAAATTGTAAACTAAGATAAGGCATAACTAAGAATCTTATTCTTGAAGAAGTCTGCTTGCGGCTCTCATTAGATTGACCGGATAGTGATAACAGCTAGCAATGCAACTTGTCTCTCCACAACACATGCACTCTTATTCTTCCTCCAGTTTATATATAGGCCTTACACGTAAACTTGGTTTCCAAACTACCTTACAGTGATTGCAGTATAGCAACCATAATACATACGTATAATGATGGAGGTGATTAAGAGCATGGTGGGTGAGAAAGCAGTGGTGATATTCAGCAAGAGCAGCTGTTGCTTGAGCCACTCCATAAAGTCACTGATAAGTAGCTTTGGGGCAAACCCAACAGTGTATGAGCTTGATGAAATGGGAAATGGAGAGCAGATTGAGAGGGCATTGATTCAAATGGGATGCCAGCCAAGTGTTCCTGCGGTGTTCATAGCACAACAGTTCATTGGTGGTGCTAACCAAGTCATGTCCCTTCATCTCCGGAACGAGCTTGTCCCTCTCCTCATGAATGCCAGAGCTATCTGGATTTGGAACAAAAAGTAGCAGTATCATGCATTCCTACATGCATGCATGTAACATTAATGACATATTTTAGGTGAATAATTAAGAGGAATAGCTAGGTAGCCAAGTTGGCATAAGCATATTTCTTTGTAGTTTCTTCTAGTATTAGATTGTTGCATGCCATCATTTCTGATTGTATGTTATTTCAATATATATAATCAACGCGTCTCTTGTTGTTTTCTTTTCTTGTATATATGCTCTTTATCTCTATTCTTGTATACATGCTCTTCATCAGCAACATATTAATTCAGCTGAAGAAAACGAAATGCATAAAGGGGTAATGGTTTCATCATGATGCACCATAACAGCATTAAAGGCAACTCACCAAGCTCCCTCTCAAGCCACAGTAGACAGGGTGCTGACAATAAATGTATGAGCCCGAGTTTATAAAAGAATAAGAAAAACAAAAAAAAAATAGTTTTCTTGGGTAATAAATATTGATTAATAAGGATATATAAATATGCTAAAAGAATTGAATATTCATCTAGCTAGGGGCGGTAAACACTAGTTTCAACTTGTATGCTGATGGAATGTTTCTCTCAAAAATCAAAAGTTCTTTTTTTGAATAAAAATTATAATCATAAAGAATAGATACTGCATAATGAATAATTTTCCTAGTTTGGTGATAAATGGTTGAATAGTTGAATGAGGATGTGATGAACGTACTCAAGTGACCCTTTGCTTGATGTTGGAGCCGTTTATGCGAATTGATAGAACATGACTTTCACGCTAAGGGGGTCCTTTTGCAAGCTGCAGGCACGTGGAAAATTCTGTCGCTAAAAGATTACATGACTATAATTTCCACACAACAATTAAGTAATTATTTTATGTTATCTCAGGCAATGAAATGCCTTGGAAAGATAAAGTAAGATCTGATTGGATGCAAAGCTAAGCTAATCAATTAGGCATGATATTGAGCCCTCCAAGATTTTTTATTGCAAGGGAATCGTTTTTTGTTTTCTGTATATCCAATCACGATACTCACTATTATGAGCCATGACAGTATAGGCTTGCATGGTGCAGGAGACGTCCAGCACTAAACGAAATCAAACATACATGTAAGACAATTTTCCAATTCGTTTTGCGTATCGGATTATGCAGCATATAGTAAGCCTCCAGTGAATGCGTGAATAGTGAAGAAAACAGTGTGCGGCCAATATGTAGATTTTCATGCTATTAAGGGTCAGATTAACCCAAAAGGCAAATGCTATTACACATTACCTTTAAATCAGCATATCTTCTCCTCAAATATCTGATCTTCCTCTTTTCTTTTTCTTTTTTTCTTTTGGGGGGTGCGTACTCAGCTTTCGGTATTGTTGATTTGAAGTTGATGCGAATCTTGTAAGAGATGAAAAGTGGCTTCTAGTGGATAGACCCATGTTGTCTCCAACTGAACAGAGTTGGTGGATGAGAAAACAGAGTTAACATTAGGAATTAATGTGATAATCTTAACGTGGCCATGTCCTGTGTTAAATGCATTCATTCATTCATAATTAAGCTACTCTAGAAAAGCACGAGGGTTACAATCAAAAAGACAATTTTGGAATCCAGGGATGACACAACTTTTAAAACATTTATTCTCCACGAGATGTTATTCTACTCCAACGTGGGGAAGCTGTTCAATCTCATTTATAAATAGACCCCCTCTGAACCTAAATTCCACAGAGCAAACTAATCAAAAACCCTTTACCCATCAATTCAGTAGACTTATATATATATATATATATAGTTGTTACCTGCCAAATAGATATAGATGGATACAGTGAGGAGGTTGACGGCGGAGAAGCCGGTGGTGATATTCAGCAAGAGCAGTTGCTGCATGACCCATTCGGTAAAAGCTCTTATATGTGGGTTTGGGGCGAACCCAACGGTGATAGAGATCGACAAAATGCCGAATGGGCAGCAAATAGAGAGAGCCCTGCTTCAGTTGGGTTGCAGCCCAAGCGTGCCTGCAGTGTTCATAGGCCAGCAATTCATAGGCGGTGCTGATAAGATCATAACCCTCAACGTCCAGAACAAGCTTTCTCATTTGCTTTTAAGGGCCAAAGCTATTTTTATTTAGCTCATCCACTCATGCTAATTCCTCTTTCCCCTACTGCTTTCTCTTGTGCTTTTCTCGGCACTCTCACTTTTGACGCTTTTTTTCTTTTTGCACTCTCAATCTATCTCAACCCAAGCTTCTGCAGTGCATATATTTGTGGCATAATGAAAACATTTGTTTCGGCCAGGTGCAGCTTTTGTGCGTAAACCATTTGTTTGAATATCGCAACAAAACAATCCCTATGAAATAAAGTTGACTATTGACATTAAAATAATGCCAGCTTATATCAACTCTAAAAACATCTTTAACCTATGCAATTTTAATGATTTGTTTATTGTGTAATTTATATTATATCATTATTTTTTATTTAATTATTTATTACTTTAAATAATTTTTTATTCTAATGGTACAACTATAAAAAATTTATAAATGAATCCTACAAATGATTAATTATAATTTTTTTATTAATTTTTTACTTTAAAAACCAATTGCTTACATAAGAACCAGTTCTTACATGTGGCAGTTATGTTGGTATACAGTAAAACTTACTAAGAGTTGATTTTTATTTTTAAAAACTCTCATTGGAAGTGTTCTAAGTAACCATTTAACCACTAGTCTACTTGATTAATGCTGGTGTGTTTGATACGTAAAAAGGAAAAAAGAAAAAGAATAGCAAAATTGTCTTTTTTATTATAATATCCTTTTTTTACAAAAAAGAGAAAGTTCAGTATTTTTTAAGAGGTAATTTGGACAAAATTTAATATTTTTTAATAAGATAATTTAGACAAACTCTCTCCTACTTTTTCACTCTTTCTCCTATTACTTCATTACCTGCCAAACCCACTCTAAATTGTTCTAGTATTACCAACGTTAATTGGTTTTAAAAAATAAAATTTGCTCTAGTATTTCGTCTATGGGTTTATAAGAATACTTCATTATTATTAGTTTAGACTTAACTAGTTAGCTCCAAGTTACTCTAGAATTGAACGTAATATTCGAACCAGCTTCTGCAAACACTTGTTTCAACTAATCATAAACTTAGTCCTTATATTTTACAAATCAAGAATTAAGTAATGTAGTTTTCAAAACCATGAAAATGGTTCATAGTATTAGTTAACAATCAGTCAACAGTTAGCCCAAGACATGGGACACTGACAAAGAAGCTTTTATCACCATATATGTCCACATTAGCACCACACATGTTAAAGTAATGTACTTACGTGGCGTCATGTGTTCAGTTTTTTTTTCCTCTTTTCTTCTTTTCTGTGTCAGTAGAGGATGGGTCATCCACTTCAAAGCTTCAGTCTCCATTAGTTTTTATTTTGTGCATTGCTGGTCCATTCTCCTTTTCAAATCTTCTGTTCAATTTGTTCCTTCTTTTTGAATTCCCACTACTGCTTATCTGAACAGGGACTATCACAATCCAAAATTCAGACACATGACTGGCACGACATAGGGTTAATTTCCTATGCCGTAAACCTAATCCTCCTAACTCCTGGTTCCCACGCAATATGTGACATGCATGACCATATAAATGATTAATTAAACATGAGGAAATAATCAATCAACATGTCATGTCAGGAACTCCCTACATGCAACCCCTCCCTTTAGGTGTTTTATCTGACTACAGAGCCTACAACAATAATGACAACATACCGAAAGAAGACTGATGAACTCGACCTTTAAGGCATATAAGATCGAAATCCTTGGACCCGTATTACTCCTCGAGTGGCGGTATCATGACTTACGCAACCTACAAAGATGTAAGAACAAAATGAGATAATTATCTCAGTGAGTAAACACTTTCTCACTTTACCTTTTTACTGATTAGTGTGTACACCATTATATGGTTTAGCACCTTTACCCCAAGATACACTCTAACTGAGCATATGATAACAACATGTTGTAATTCTACATGAACACACAAGATATTCCCGATTACTCAAAGCAACCTTGACTCCAAAATGGTCAAATTCACGATGCCTGACCATATATATCAACATTAGGTCGATATCTCCAAATCTAAGGTGATTTGCTAACTCCTAACCCGAAGGTCAACAGTACCACCTAACCCATAGGTAAATTTTATTTCCAAGCCCGTAGGCTAAAAACATCCTCAAGCTGCGTAGGCTACTATATAGGCTCCAAGCCCTAAGGCAAATAATATCTCCAGAGTTTCAAATAATGAGATGCACACTCCTGATCCAAACCACACCTGAGGACTACTTAAATATGTATCTCAACATGTGACGTACATACATCTAAGTAGTATCTAGTGGACTAGTCACTGACATATGCGTATTCGTCATGAGCTCACAAGGTGAGTTCACCAAAACATTAAATAAGTTTGAGACTCCAAGGCTCTTTAAGGTATTCTGACTCATAAGACGTACTATATCTCGACTTGTGGGTCGTAACACGTCTAAACATGTAGACATAAAGAAAAAGGAAAATCTTCAAGTTTTCACTCCAAGCAACACATGCTAATTAAACTTCGTCCTCACTATACATGTTAATACATAAATATATAAAAAGTAATCCATCAAGGACAATATCTCTGTGGCTTGAAGCAAATAATAGTCTCCTGGTCAAAAAAGGCCATAAAATTCTCCCGGCTCATAGACCATTATATTCTCCCAGTTTATAGGCCATAATACTCTCCTGGCACATAGGCCATGATATTCTCCCAACTCATAGGCCATGATATTCTCCCGGCTCATAGGTCATAATATTCTCCCAGGGAATATTACTTCACCCCGCACACATTACAATACAAGTACACGTGACTTGAATAAAGACAAAGCCAAACAAGAAGGGTTTCCCAAAAGTTCATAAGAAAGGGAAATTACACTACACTCCTAACATCATACAGCTAAGAACTCACACCTTACCTAAGTTCAACATCATGCAATAATGTTGAAGAACGCCCATAAAGGATTCTCCTAGCCTAGAGGCCAAATAAGTTATCTCCAATCCCGACACGATTTTGTAGAGTCTTCGGCATAAAGCCTAGGGTATATTGGCAAAAGGCCATACCAATTCCATCACATGTAAAATCACATACATGAATGCAACCCATAATAAGCATGCAATACAAATTGTCAAATATGATATTCATGCCTAACCATAAATTATCACCAAGGATTTCCCATGAACACTCTTATTCTCCATGTTACATCATCATTCCCTTCCCATGATATGCCAACTAAGCTTCCAAGCATTTCAACAATTATTAACACAATACTTAAAACACCCAGCAATTAGCATTGAGCAAGTACTAGCTAGTAGGCTAGGTTAAGTACAACCCTTAGCTCTCTATAATCACAACATCACAACCACAACACGTATACTTTATGATGTAACTTATAAGCATTAAAAACATTGCAAGAGTGGGCTAGCTACTCACATAATCAATAAACGTAAAGTTCCACTCGTCTCCCACGAGCAACCATAACACATTAAAAAGTGTATTTTCTATACGAGTAACTAGGCAAGAATTTACAATGTAAACAACTCCACTAGTCTCCCGTGAACACCTATAACACATAAAAAGTATGTTCTCCAAACAAACAACTAGGCCAAAGAATTAGTAATGTATATATAACTCCACTAATTTCCATGAACACCTATAACGCAAAAAAAGTGTGTTCTCCAAACAAACAACTAGCCAAATAATTAGCAATGTATACATAACTCCACTAATTTCCATGAACAACTATATCAAATAAAAAGAGTGTTCTCCAAACAAACAACTAGCCCAAAAATTAGCAATGTATATATAATTCCACTAATTTCCATGAACATATATAACACATAAAAAGTGTGTTCTCTAAACAAACAACTAGTCAAAGAGTTAGCAATGTATATATATATATATATATAATTTCCATTTCCAACTCTTTAAGGCTAGACAATTTCTTCGGTCACATTTTTGTTGTCCCATGTACGAGAGAATTTAAATTATAAGTTTAAATTCAAAACTCCCTACAACACTCCTTTCATAAAGTTCCATAATCCAATTTATAAGTTGAATTAATGTGCTTGGAGAGATTAACCACTCACCTTAGATGTAGCCAAAAGTTACCCGGATGAAGAACAAAATTCAAATTTCAAAAGTCTCCAACTCACCTGGGAAGCCATCCAACAAATGAAGGTCGTCTTCGGATTTGACTTGACTTGCTGGGTCCCTTCCTCAGTCTTTGACTGGGTGATAACATGCAATTTTTCATATATTTTAGCCTCTATTCTAGCCCTTTTTGCATCTTGATTTTTGCCAAAACTCTATTTTTATAATATTTTGAATTATTTTGGGTGAAAGTTAATTATAGATTTATGTGCTTTAACTCCATAATTTTACTCCAAAATGGTTCATTTCTGGGCTCGAACCGGACAAGAAACAAAGCAACAGAGAGTAAATCAGAAATGCTGAAAAAAATGGCCTGGCGCCCGGCGCTAGGAAGCCAATGCCCGGCGCCAGGAACAGTGAGTTAGCAGGATTACGTGGTACACAGTTTAAAAATTAGGTTAACCCAGCGCCCGGCACTGGTGCCGCAGAAAGCCACTATAAATGTGATTTTTAGGTCAGAACAGAAAGAGGCTTCGCTCCAGACTTCAGACCTGGTTGCTGCAGACAGAGGCGACTTCCAGAGCTTGGTTTGAGGGAAAGGAAGCCTTCCCACTTGGGAATGGCTCTCCTTCTCCCATTTTCTCCCCTTTTCTTCCATTTTCCTTCATAGTTTCTTAGATTTCTGCTATATTTTCTGTTATCTGTCATGTTCTTCTTCTCTTCCATGTAATTTCTGAGTTTAAGGATTGATGTAGTTCGGTTTTATGAAGCTTTATTGTTGAACATATTCAGTTTTAATGTGTTCTCGTTTAATGGAGTGGATTTTACCGATTATTCTTCCTCTTGAATGCTTGATTAACCTTCAATGAGTTTTGGATTTTGATGTCTATGCTAGATTTAGTTGGATATTAAGCTTGACCTTGTAATTTCCACCATAAATCAAATTATCTAGATATAGATAGTTTTATTTATGTGGCTTAAATAATTTTCTTGAGCTTCATTACTTAATTGAATGGTTGATTTAAGATTTTAGTCAATTATTTTAGTTAAGTTAGATTGTAATTTCAAGGTTTTGGATTTAATCATATTTTAGAAAATTGGCCAACATTGAATGAATTGTAATTTAATTGAATTGTTCTTCAATGATTTAAAGATTAATTTGTCTATGAATTAATCAGATTAGACTAAACGAAATCAATCCCATTTTCTTGTGTAATCAGTCATTTGATGAAATGGAAATTGTACTTTAATTCATTTGGACCAATGAGTATTTTCTTGGCTAAAGTTCTATTTTATTTATTGTCCTATGAAGCTTGTTATTTATACATGTATGAGATTGCTGTGTATTTGTAATGAATGGGACAAGAGATAACATGTCATATGCGATTGCGGGGCATTGATGTGATTAGGACTTGATCAGATTATATTTGAGTTATAGATTAGTGAAGATCTTCCTAACTATAATTTTAATATAATTCAGTCTTAGAAGATTTTCTGAGAATTTTATATTGAAAATTACATAATAGAATTAGCCAAGAATATTCAAAGGAAAGGATGATGATGTACAATTCCATGGAATTTGTGACCAGTCCACATCTTTTCTCTGTTTTGTTTTCTATTTAGTTATTTAAATTTCAGTTATTTATATTGTGTTGTTTCAATTTTTTTTGTATAATTTCTGCAATTTCCTTCATAAGTCTTAATAGCATTTCACTTAGCCTAATTGAATTTTATTTGATACCTCAATCTCTGTGGGACGATACTCTACTTATCACTTTATTACTTGTTGCGACCCAGTATACTTTCTGGAATATTTTATGTGCTATAAATTATACGCACCAAGTTTTTGGCGCCGTTGCCGGGGATTGATGGTTGTCAAATCAAATTTTCTTTTAAGCCAAAGTGAAGTTATTTTAGACATTGTCTTTTCTTGTTTTAGTTTTTACAATTTCAAGTGTTTTTAGCTTTTCAAGTGTCTTCATTAGTTTCATTTCTTCTTGTTACCTTGATTATTTGATATATCTCTCATGTTATTTCTCTTTGTTGCATGTGAGGTACTTGATCATTTTCCTTGACGAAGGAAATAAAAAAAATCAAAGAGAAAGTAAGGAAAACAAAGAAGAAGCGACGCTAAGCATAGACACCAAATAAAGTCTGGCTAAGGACTTTAAACCAAGCACTCTTGGGAGGCAACCTAAGTTTTTCTAACCTTTCTCTTTTTAATTTTGTTGTTGTATTTCTTTCGTAATTTTAATTTTGTTTTAGTCTTTTTCTGTTGTCCATTTTTTTTCTCTGTTTTCTCTGTTTTTGGCAAAACTTTGAGTCATCTTGCATGAATATTCTGTACTGTTTGGATATGGTTTTTGCCACTTTCTTTACATGTTTTTAAACCTTTATATGTCTTCTAGTTGTAGAATTTTATTTGGAGTGATTCGCATCCATTTTGGGGTCGTTTTATGTCGGTAAAGCTGTGTCGCCAGAAATTCTGCACTGCAGAATTTTGCTGCTCTATTTTGTCCGAATTTGATGCTCACTTTTTAAATTTTTGATGGAGTTTTGGTGTGGAATTATGCATGATGAAATAGCTAAAGTGTAGATTGATTTAGCTTGAAGAGAATTTAGTCTTATTTCTCTAAGGAATTCAAGTTAAATGGCAATGATGTTGACTTTAATGAATTTGTAGTAATAGTCTTTTAGCTGTGAGAATTTGAGCCTAAGTGAAAAATGCTATTCTTCTTGTTGTGTGTTCTCTATCATGGATTGTCACTCTAGAACTTGTCTTGAATCTTTGATTGGGGCTACATATCTTGTACATACTTGGAAATGATTTAGGCATTTGTTTCTTGTAACTACTTTTAGCCAAATAGCCATCCATTATCATTTTTTCCATTGTATGCCATTTTGTGCCTTATCCATTTTCTTTCTTGCGTTCTTCCACCACTTTTTCTGCCTACAACAATATTTTTCTCTTCCAACTTAAGATGTGAGGAGTATTTTAAATTCTTTTAAGGGATTGATGTGCTGAAAAATCTTGTGAATTTTGGGGTGTTTTAAACTATATTTCTTCTGCTTCCTCTCAAGCAAAAGAAAAAGATTGGCCAATCAAGAAGAAAAAGAAAGAAAAATTTTGACTGACGTCATCAAAAAGAAAGAAAAAAAAAAGGGAAGAAAGAATAAAAAAATTTGAAAAAAAAAAAGAAAATGATGAAAAAGAGGAGCAGGTAGAACATTGAGACCCAAAATTTATTTATACTCAATCTCTTATATTTCACTTGTAAATACTCTTCATTTTCTTGAGTTGTTGCCATATTTTGTTTCATTGTTTAATCTTTCCCTTTTGTTTCCCACTATTTTTCCTACCTACGTTACAACCTTGTAAAGCCCTTTTGATTCAAGTATGTATTGGATTCAATTAGTGGAGATTTAGATTCTTGACAAGCTTATGGTAGTAAATTTGTGATAGGATGATTTTGAGTGATTCCATCTTAAACACTTGAGAGAGTAGAGGATAGACACCTTACCTTGTGAGGAGATTGTTACTTGAATTCATTCTTATCGAAATAATTGCCATGGAGCTTGAACTTTTTAGAAATTTAAGATTTATTTCTCCTAATGTAAATCTTTCTAAATTTTAATTGTTTCATTGTTGTATATTTTCTGCACCTTTGCTTGTTGTCCTTATTGGGATTCTCTGTTGTTTTTAATTGATTTTGCCCAGGAGTACAAAAGACTAAGTGTGAGGGATTTGAT
Organism: Biancaea sappan; assembly: GCA_037074585.1. Taxonomy (NCBI): domain Eukaryota; kingdom Viridiplantae; phylum Streptophyta; class Magnoliopsida; order Fabales; family Fabaceae; genus Biancaea; species Biancaea sappan. The sequence goes on along the minus strand of CM073496.1, from coordinate 44,269,747 downwards.
AACATGCAATTTTCCATATATTTTAGCCTCTATTCTAGCCCTTTTTGCATCTTGATTTTTTGCCAAAACTCTATTTTTATAATGTTTTGAATTATTTTGGGTGAAAGTTAATTATAGATTTATGTGCTTTAACTCCATAATTTTACTCCAAAATGGTTCATTTCTGGGCTCAAACCGGACAAGAAACAAGGCAACAGAGAGTAAATCAGAAATGCTGAAAAAAATGGCTCGGTGCCAGGAATAGTGAGTTAGCAAGATAACGTGGTACACAGTTTAAAAATTAGGTTAACCCAGCGCCCGGCGCTGATGCCGCAGAGAGCCACTATAAATGTGATTTTTAGGTCAGAACAGAAAGAGGCTTCGCTCCAGACTTCAGACCCGCGGCTGCTGCAGACAGAGGCAACTTCCAGAGCTTGGTTTAAGGGAAAGGAAGCCTTCCCACTTGGGAATGGCTCTCCTTCTCCCATTTTCTCCCCTTTTCTTCCATTTTCCTTCATAGTTTCTTAGATTTCTGCTATATTTTCTGTTATCTGTCATGTTCTTCTTCTCTTCCATGTAATTTCTGAGTTTAAGGATTGATGTAGTTCGGTTTTATGAAGCTTTATTGTTGAACATATTCAATTTTAATGTGTTTTCGTTTAATGGAGTGGATTTTACCGATTATTCTTCCTCTTGAATGCTTGATTAACATTCAATGAGTTTGAGATTTTGATGTCTATGCTAAATTTAGCTGGATATTAAGCTTGACCTTGTAATTTCCACCATAAATCAGATTATCTAGATATAGATAGTTTTATTTATGTGGCTTGAATAATTTTCTTGAGCTTCATTACTTAATTGAATGGTTGATCTAAGATTTTAGTCAATTATTTTAGTTAAGTTAGATTGTAATTTCAAGGTTTTGGATTCAATCATATTTTAGAAAATTGGCCAACATTGAATGAATTGTAATTTAATTGAATTGTTCTTCAATGATTCAAAGATTAATTTGTCTATGAATTAATCGGATTAGACCAAACGAAATCAATCCCATTTTCTTGTGTAATCGGTCATTTGATGAAATGGAAATTGTACTTTAATTCATTTGGACCAATGAGTATTTTATTGGCCAAAGTTCTATTTTATTTATTGTCCTATGAAGCTTGTTATTTATACATGTATGATATTGCTGTGTATTTGTAATGAATAGGACAAGAGATAACATGTCATATGCGATTGCGGGGCATTGATGTGATTAGGACTTGATCGGATTATATTTGAGTTATAGATTAGTGAAAATCTTCTTAACTATAATTTTAATATAATTCAATTTTAAAAGATTTTCTAAGAATTTTAGATTGAAAATTACATAATAGAATTAGCCAAGAATATTCAAAGGAAATGATGATGATGTACAATTCCATGGAATTTGTGACCAGTCCACATCTTTTCTCTGTTTTGTTTTCTGTTTAGTTATTTAAATTTCAGTTATTTATATTGTGTTGTTTCAATCATCACCCCCTTTTTTTGTGTAATTTCTGTAATTTCCTTCATAAGTCTTAATAGCATTTCACTTAGCCTAATTGAATTTTATTTGATACCTCAATCTCTGTGGGACGGTACTCTACTTATCACTTTATTACTTGTTGCAACCCAGTATACTTGCTGGAATATTTTATGTGCTATAAATTATACGCACCACTGAGGCCTGATTAGTAATCTATCAATCCACCGTGGCTTTTCTTCCTCCGCCCCGATCTTTGGAATTTCCTAGTGATAAATTTGCTCTTTCAGTGATAGCTTGTGATTCCTGAAAGACGAGCAGACATTTAACACAAAATAAATTAATGATACACTTAGCAACACTTTGATTAAAAAAAAATCCCTCAAGCATTGGCACCAAGAGCACCTAAGCTTCCCTCAGTGCTCCTTTTGGTCCTAGAACACTTTAGGCACCCAACACCTAAAATTTAAACCGTTTTAGAGGTCCCTAAGGTGGTTGTACCATGTTGAAAACACCAGCACATCAGCCATGGAAAATATTGCAGAAAACTCCCCCCAAAAATCCCCTTGGTTTCCTCTCTTTTTGGCCAAGAACAACACGGTTTTTGTGCCTATTTTTCCTTGAACACACTAGATTATACCTCATATAACCAACAGAAAAATTCTCCAATAGATTCCAGCTCAAAACCGAAGCAACACAGAGGAGAAATTCACGGATGAATAGTAAAATCGTAGGTGAACAGTATCTACAATTTTTTTAGCATGAACTTTTCTACAAAACATTCAACCAAAAATTATATTTTCACCATGGAACTAGCCAAGAGAGGGGGGAGGGTTTGGACAGCAGTTAGGAACTCCAAATACAAAAAAAAAAAAACACAGCCACACACTAATGGCCAAACTAGAAAAATATGCAAAAAACATGAGCTTGCTGCTTACCTTTCCAAATTAGTGGTGTTGGAGCTTAGGGAAGCTTGTTGTCGTGGGAACCTTGGACCATATGTGGGAGGACAGCCAAGAAAGAGAGGACCTTTGTGAAGAATGAGGCTAGACTTGGAGTGAGGAGAAACTACACTAGTGCTTCTAAAAATGAGCTGCATTTCGGCCAAGAAGAGTAATTTAGTGCGTGTATGAATTTTCTATGGGTCCCATTTACTTTTCAACGTTTAAAAAATTTACCCTTTATCCCAAGAGTGATCTTAGACTCCATGGAACATTAGGGCGGGTCTCAATATCACACAACACTCAAATTACTAATTAAAAGGCTTTTTAAGATAATTTCCCTTTTTATTTTTCTCCATCTCCACTCACTTGGAAAAATTATGAAAAACATTAATTCATGTAATTGGATCCTTCTTCAAAGACTCTCCACATCCAAAGTCCATCTCCTATGTCACCTAGTCAACAGTCCCAAAACCATAGTCAAGCACACACACATGCTCAAAGCATTATAATAAACTCCAAAATTACAAAGGTGATTTCAAGCAGTAACTTCACATAAGAAAATATTTCCAAGCATTTGAATCATCATAATTTCTCCCTTAATTAATTAAATTTCCTTTTTTTAGAGGGTGCAGTTAAATCTCTTTCCCATGTGATCAACATAGGCATCTTTATCTCTATAATTTTATAACATCAAGTGCATATATGGCAAAATAATCACAATGAGCATATAAGCAAGTCTCCTGTGTACCAATACACATAATAAACTTTGGGGATATTTCACGCACTTGTTCAATTTTTTTTTTTGAAATTTTTGGGTACACCCAACGAAAGTCCTTCATACAAGCCCATACTGGCTCGAGATATTACATTATCACCCCCTTAAAGAAATTCAGTCTACGAATTTTCAACAAACACCTCTCCAGGAATCTCCCTTTCTCCCTCTTTGCCTGCTTACAACCTAGAGCTACCAACCTCTATATTTCTCAAGAAATTAACAGGTAAAAAGTCTGCTAATCGATTTGGATACAATTACACGACCATTCCTTTGGCATTGGCAGCCTTGGATTTCACATGTGCCTAGAGGAAATTGTCCAAGAAAACCTTTCACTCTGCTCCATTACAGACTCATCTGCCAACCAAGGTCATTGGCATGCCTTGGCTTTACGCCACCTTCCAAACGTTATATAGCATGCATGTAACATCCCATATTTTCTTTATCTAAGTTTCAAATAATTATAGAATTAAGTTATTTATGCCTTTAGATGCCTAGAAACAAGTAATCAAGAAAAGGCATAAAAGAACTAGGATAAATAAGCTAGATATAGGAGAAAATAGAGTTTTGAATGAAATAGTCGACTAATTATAACTATTAGTCGACTGATAGCAGTTAAGATTATATCAAATTACTAATATCTGCAATTATTTGACTGATGGAGAGCAATTAGTCAACTAATTACACTTTGTAATACTGAAATTTTGGGTTCATTAGTGATCAGTATAATTGGGAGATATCAATCAACTAATCGTCTGCTGGAGTGTGAGAATAAGTTGGTTTAAACTAAAAAATAAATGAAAAATTGACTAAAATACCCCTAACATGCCAAGGAAGCTCAAAGATAAGTAAGTAGGGGCAAAAGAAGTATTTTTTTTACATTTAAGAAGCTCTCTAGACCATTTTAGAAACAAAAGAGAGAGAGAGAAAGATCATTTTCAGAAAAATAGAGAGGAGAGAGAGAGAGGGAAAACGTGAATGAGAAGAAGAAGAGAGAGAAGGGAGCTCTATTTAAAGATTTAGCAAGAAAACTACAAAAGATAAGTTTCCTAGCTTGATTTCCCTAATTTGATGAATTCTAGAGCTTGAGTATAGAATAGCAATTTTCAAACCAAAGGAAAGAGAAAAGAAGAAGAAGTGGTTTGAAATTTGAGAAGTAAGAGAAACTAGAAGAGAATTCACAAGTTTTAGCTCTAGAGAGAATTAAAGGTAGCTAGTTTTATATAAAAGCAAGTTATTTATATGTATTATCATGCTTGTGTATGATATAACAATTTATGATAAAGTCTTCCATGAATATTTGAGAACATGATTCCTCAAGAAAGTAGAACTCGATTCCTAATGGGATATAGAATTTTCCTCATGAGATAACTAGAACTAGTTTTTTATAAAAGCAAGTTATTTTGGTTATTTATCATGTTTTTTGTATGATATGTCAAGTTCTATATTCAAATATTCCATGAATATTTTTGTCACGACTCGCTTAATAAGATCCGTGACTAGCACAATAACGATCTTGCTCGTTACTGTAATCCTTCCTATTGACTCTACCCTTTTGTTGAGTTCAATTATGCAGAAACATAAGATCCATAATTTATTTCAAAAATACATCTATTCATGACAGATGAAAATTTTATTAAAAACATATCTAGCGTCATTACTAACACATACAAAAATATTATACATAACTTAATATAGTTATAAAGGTACAGATGAACAACCATAATAACACCATTTTCATAAAGATTATAAAATCCAAAATGTAAATTCCTGAAATAACCTCCTAGATCATTGAACTTACCTGGCAACGGGAAGATTCTTTATTCTACAGATCACTCTGCTACTCTTTTAGAGGGAGTTCTTTTCTGCAACTGTATCTAAAAGGGGAAATGTGAGGGTGAGTTTTTGGAAAAAAAACTCAGTGAATATACGATAAACTCAATAACAAGAACAAAATACAAAATAGATCATGATAATGAACTCAAAGGCTATAAAAATCGACCAAGAACACAAGTAGGGAATAAATAAAAATCAATAATTTTCCAACAAATAAATAATCTGAAAGTAATGGTTGGAACCCAAGAGGGGGGTGAATTGGGTTTTATAAATTTTTTACAAAACTTTATTGGAAGTTAAAATGATTTTCTGTAAAAGTACAATGCTTAGGATAATAAATACAACACAGAAAATCAATGTGCTATCAAGATGAATAATTATAAGGAGCAAGGAAATAAAGAATAGATAACAATAAGCACAAATAAAGGAGTAAGGGATAGAGAGAGCAAACTCAGAGATTTATACTGGTTCGGCTAATCTCAAGCCTACATCCAGTCCTCAAGAAGTCACTTGAGTATTTTCACTATACTTGCAAGTTTGATCTGGGTACTTGCAAACCACTACAAAGAATTTCGTTAGCCAAGGCTTCTCCACAACTCAATGGAGAATTTATGAATCCGGGCTCCTCCTCAACCCTCTGGAGAATTTCTGCTAAACTGGCTTCTCTACAACCCAAAGGAAAGCTCTCTCAATAAATACTCTATCAAGGAATACTCTCCTTGATAATACAACTCAAGATAATATTTGTGTTGATCAAAATCAACAATTACAGAGAAACTCTCTAAAAACAGAGTATATATTACATTGATAAGCTCACAGAGGTATAATCTGCATAAGAGAGAATTTACAGATGATGTTCAACAATAGGAGTGTTCTCTCTTCTTTTTTGATAGCCCCCAAGGTTGATATATATAGCCCAAGGACGAATAAGACCGTTGGAGACAAATCCAAGGTGATTCTATAATGATGTCAGCAAAAACTAGCCGTTACAGCACATTTTCTGATGTCGGTGGTCGACCAGTGTGGCACGTTGGTCGACCAGTGTGGCACGTTGGTCGACCAGTGTAGTCCAAAAGTGATTCATCAGTCACGTTGGTCAACCAGTGTAGATGGGGTGGTCGACCAGTGCTCAAATATTTTACCTCTGGAGCTCATTGGTCGACCAGTTAGCATAAGGTGGTCGACCAGTGCTCAAAGACTTTGCCTCTGGAGCTCGTTGATCGACCAGTCAGCATAGGGTGGTCGACCAGTGCTCAAATATTTTGCCTATGGAGCTCGTTGGTCGACCAGTCAGCATAGGGTGGTCGACCAATGCTCAAAGACTTTGCCTCTGGAGCTCGTTGGTCGACCAGTCAGCATAGGGTGGTCGACCAGTCACTTGTTATCTTCAAATTCTTTGTTTTTAGAGCATGATGGTTGCTTTCTTGATGCATCCAAGCTTCCAAGACTTCAAATATTCTAATCCTTCATTTCTTGGAGCTTTATTCTTGCATGTTGTTTTCCTTAAGTGAAGCATGATATTTCTTTTCCTTGTTCTTCAATCCCATGCTCACTCTTCTTGTTTTGAACTAACTTATAAAATATGTCTTACTTGCAAATCCAATGGTTAGTTCAATTCATGATAATAACATGATTCAATATATGCAACATATATATTAGGTAACATAATCATGCTTAAGTACTTGTAGCATATATATGATAATTAACCTTTATATATATCAATGCTACATCTCAAATACATTTGTCATCATCAAAACTTATGACATATTGTAGCATATATATAATAATTAACCTTTATATATGTCAATGCTACAATACATTTGTCATCATTAAAACTTATGGCATATAGCCTTAGGGCTAACAATCTCTCCCTTTTTGATGATGACAAATCACCAAAGAAAAATATGTATCACAAGATAATGAATGCAATATGATAAGCACATACACATATTTTTCTACTGTTTTTTTTCTCCCCCTATTTGACATCAACAAAAAGGTGTAAGGAACACAATATATAAAAGTTAAAGTACATACCTTCTTTAAGCCAGGATGGCAGAAGATGTCAATATAGCATGGGGTGATGATACATCAAAACTTATCATTGATTTCATTGACATGTAAAAATAATTTTCAGAAAAATTTTGCATGTCAAATGAAATGAGCCAAAAGATAAAACTTGAAAGAGTTTTAGGCTCCCCATTAAACCTTGCATAATTTGAAAAAGAATAATAAATAATGAATATCCAATTTTTCAAGATATATTCTTTGTCAAAAAATATACAATCAAGTGAGACAAAGCTCCCCCTGAATTTCATAACCTTTTTCCTTTGAGAAAGATTGTTCAAATCAGTATAAAGGATATTCAATTTTTGATTGCAGAATTTTGAAGTAAGATTTTTGAAGAAATTTCTGCAATATTTTCATTGAAAATGATTTCTGCTTGTTTATGAAAAGGCATTTTTAGTAAATAGCAGAAACATTGAAATCTTTGAAGAATGTAACAAGAAATCAACATCATTTGCTGACATATGATAGAAATATTTGCATCACACAACAAAAGTATGACATATGGATTAGCAAAGCATGATATAAACAAGAATATTAATCATAATCCATAAATCAAATACTAATAATTTTCAAGATATTTGAAAACAATTTCTGCTTATATGCATAAAAGTATTTTAACATATAGCAGAAGTAATTTAAAATAAGGATACTCAAATCCTTTTCTTTGCAAGACAGATTTTGCTTCAATAAGGCAAAGCAATTTCATCATAGTGGAAGCAATTCAAGAGTTTCACGATATTTTTCTAAAACATTTTGCTTCGAAGGAATTTAGACACGTTTCATCTAAAGAAGCAATATATATGGATTAGTGTAATAAGATATATTCAAACATATAGTTCATAATCCATACATCAAACATCAATATTTTTCATCCCCTTTGTCATCTACAACAAAAAAGATCTTTAAAATCTTTTCTTTTTCAAAAAGAATGTTGCTTCATATGATAAAACATATTAACATAACAGAAGCATTTTTAAAGTCCTTTTTCAAAACAAATTTGCTTCATAAAGGATAAGATAGATTTCAGCACAACGGAAGCAATTTATATACCCATTCAAGATGTAAAACATTATAAGCAGGATATATATAATATATATCATCGCAACAGAAGCAATATAAATCACTAAGGCCAACATGTAAATCACTAAGGCCAACATGCAAAGGACATATATTTAAAGAAGATCAGTCAAGCAAATTCAATATTATATCCATTTTGAGATGAGTAATCATACCTCTCAAAACTCTTTTATCCAATCGACTAATCTTTCTTACCTTTCTTTTGCAAGAGCTTGTTCATCCAAGAATTGTCTTGGCTTAGAGACAATTTATTTTGTAACTCTTGACTGCTTGACCCTTGATGAAGATTTCAAACCTGTATAGTTTGACTGTCCCTTTGAACAAGTTATTCTTATCTTTAGGCTTCTTCATCAACTAAGAGAAATATCCTTGCACATATTGTGATTAGTAGATCCAAATATCATATAAACAATTGATAGATGATAGGCAAGGAAAGTTACTTCAAAGAATTTTAGTGGCAAAAGAAATATTTTTCTCCTTTGAAAGATGAGCCACTGTAGTTCATATTTAGCTTGAAGTGTAAAAGAGACATTGAAAATAATATATGACCCTTTTTATCCCTTATGTCTCTATCTGCACTTTTTCTGTTTCAACTTTTAAAGAGTTTCCAAAATAGTTTCTAATCAGGTTAGAAAGTCTTTCTTGCCATTCATCTAGTCATTACATAAAGCTCATAATACTTAATGGATTAAAGATCTATTTCAAGCAAGGATAGAAATTACCAATGTTTTGAGTGTGCATGCTTAATTAGAATCACCATCTTCATCGTTGAGTCCTTCATCCTCAAGATTGGTTGGTTGTTATTGCAAGCTCGAGCTTGAGAATACTTTTCCTCATAAAACAATGTGACTCTAATTCTTAGGTACCCAAATAATTTGAGTCCTTGACGGGTTATGTAATACCCATGAAAAATAAAATATAAATGCGTGTTTTCAAACTACTGTTACTATTTACGTATATGGTACTGTTCATTTATACAATCAAAATGTCAAATACTAGATGTGGTTTGGTTATAAGAGAAAACTAGAAAGAAGTTTGTAGGAGAAAATGACGTTTTATGTGTAAAAATACCCTCAGGGACTAAATTAAAAGGACTGAATTGAAAAGAAACTTAAAGGTTTAAGGCGAAAGGATAGTTTTCCCTTTAAAGTTTCTAATAGTAAATAAACGAAAATTTTCCATCGTACGCGTAAGGTGCACAGTAACTGCATTATTAGAAATGTCATTTTCATGAATAGTAAATTGAATATTTTATTAGCGCATAGTATCAAATATTACCCTTGACTTTTGCTATAAATAGGCCCTTCCATTTCACTTCTAAACTCACACCTTCAACTTCTCTTCTTCCCTCCTTAAGTTTCTCTTGCTCCGACGCTAGGCTTCTGAGATTTTGGGCCTTTCCGTTTTTGCTTAGGTAAGGATACTATGCCCTTTCTATGTCTTTCAAATTTTAGAAGTTATTTTCTTAAGTATGCTCTGTGGTTGCGGTTTTGGCCGATCTTCCACATCAGAAAAACTGTCGTTAGCTGTTATTTTGATTCTCTGATTACCGAAATAGAATATAATCTGTGGAGAATACATGTCTAGGAAAGTTCTGGCTAAGGAAAGACCTGGTTTTTAAGTGTGTCCAGTGTGACCCTCCACTCTTTCCTGGGAACTTACCTGGTGTACTCTTTTACAGATTGTATTCTGTATTTCCGGTATGAATAGTACTCGTACGTATGAATAGTGACTGTATGAATAGTACCCAACAGTATCTGTACGAAAATGATCTTAACGTACTTTCTGTAATCTTTCATGAAAATCTCTGTAGCGGAACACTGAAATTCACCTGCGTACTCTTGTCCGTAACGATTTAGAGAAGTGATACTCGTACGGAATCCAGGTGAGTGAAACGACCCTGTTTTAATAGAGTTTTAGCATTACTGGTGATAAAAAGTATGTCGTAGGACACTCCCAAGATTCATAGAGGGAAATTGGATTCAGAATGACGAATATAATGAGATAATTAATCCAGAAGTATGGATAAGACAAAGCAAGTATCTCATGATGATATGAAATTTGAATCATATAGTTATATACTATACCTGTTATATGGATGAGTATTATATTGTGCTTCTGATTATGATATGAACTGTTGTACTATTGATTGTGATTGAGCGGTACAGTACCCCCTCTCACGGCAAGGCGGAAAACCCGGGTTAAAGGGTGTCTTGACCAATGAGTGTGGAGACAACGATTCCCTCAGTAGGGATATAGCCCGGATTGGTGATAAAATCCGTGAGGCGCCCTAGCTAAGAGGATGAGGTTGTGCGTCATGGCGGAAAAATACAAAATTGGTGAGCCGGCCTGTGTGCGCTCTCCGGGATATATTGCCATTGACGAGTACTAGTATCGTTTGTTGAATTGGATGAATTTTTCTTGTATGTAATTTCTAACTATGTCTATTGGTTGAGCTTGAGCCTTCGGATATGCTTGCATGACTGGTGATGTATTTGAATTTTATTAACGCAAGGCCGATTTGCTCACTGAGTTTAAAAGCTCACACTGTTTGTACAAACTTTTTGTTCAGATCAGGTTGCCGCCGAAGTACATCCGCTAGAGGAGTAGATCACGTTGGACCTTCCCGCTGTCGGGTAGGCCCCTCTTTGTTATACAGTATGTTGCTCTGTAACCGTCTAGGACATCTAGGTCAGGGGTTTGGTATTTGGCTTGTATTTCAGTATGATAATGTATTTCGTACTGAGGATCTATTATTTTTAATTAAGAAAATCTGATGTATTTTCTTTGTATTTATTAAGGAATGGTATTTTGAGAATATAGAGATAATGACTAACGATTTTACTTGTGGGAAGAATTTATCGAAAGGCTTACAGTGATGGGATATTCATCATTGTGCCGGTCATGTGCCTAGAAAATGGGTCGTGACAAAGTTGGTATCAGAGCATAGGTTGTTAGGTCTCCTAGTGATTACAGAGCAAGGTGTCTTTAGTGGGCCTTCCCCTATTGTCGTGACTGCAGCACGACCATAGGATGAAGATCCACCAAAAGCCCTGTAGAGATTAAAATCCCTTTCTTTCGTGTCTTTACTTGAAGCATAATAGTGACGATATATATTATTCTTAATTGTAGAATAAGTTTAGATGGCACCAAGAAAATCAAACGCTTCTGGAATCCGCACAAGATCTGGCAGGGCCTTGGTCCCTCCAGCTGCTCAGTCAGCAAATGCAAGACTGGAGATGCTTAATCGTGCAGAAGATAACCATGCACAAAACAAAGAAATATCCACTGAAAACCCTGGAAGAAATGCTGGAGAACCATCACAAATCGACGCGACTGTAGTGATGGAAGCATTAGCTGCAATGCAGAACGAGGTGAATGGGCTAAAGGAACTTCTGATGGGACAATCATCTGAAGATGGCTCACAGGCATCAGTACATGCTGCAAAAGTACAAGAGACAGACCAGATGCCACCTCCACCCCCTCCTCAGGATTGGGTAGGTACAGAGGTCAAAATCTCAGAATTTATGAAGCTGAATCCTCCAACCTTTGCAGGAGATGTTAATGAAGACCCACAACGTTTTCTAGATGACTGTGAGAAAATCCTTGACACGTTAGAATGCCCTGAACCTCGAAAAGTAACCCTTGTTACCTTTCAGTTAAGAGGTAAGGCCGACCGCTGGTGGCGAACATGGAAGAAGGGCATGGCCAGAAATGCCCCACCCATTAAATGGAATGACTTTAAAAGAATTTTTCGAGAACAATTTATTCCGGAGAGTATACGAGAAGCAAAGATGAATGAGTTTGAGGCACTCCGGCAAGGATCACGAACCGTCGATGAATACGACAATCTGTTTATAGAGTTGTCTGAATATGCTACTCACATGGTCCTAACTGAGAAAGAAAAGATCCGACGATTTATTAAAGGCCTTCGAGAGTCTTTATTTGACAGGGTGGGATCGAAAATACGAGATTTTTCATTTTACACAGAAGCCGTCGACATCGCCCGTATGATGGAAGAAAGAGATATGCAAAAAGAAAAATGGAATAACAAAAGAAAGAGGAAGCAAGATGAGAAATCACGCTACCACGGAGAGAGTTCTGGACGTGCAGCCTCTACTGCTAGTGCACCACAGCGTCAACAAAGTGGTACAGGGGGTCAACAAAGGCCCTGGTGCTCTAAATGTGAAAGAAATCACTTCGGAGCTTGTTTTGTCAACAACAACACTAGGGTCTGTTACCAATGTGGTCAACAGGGCCACATCAAAAGAGATTGCCCCCAACTCTACACGAGATCTGGCCAAGGGTCAGTACGCCCTAATCAATCAGAGGCTACTGTTGCCAACAGATCCCCTGTAACTGTAGGAGGCAATGGAATCGGAAGAGGTGCTGGCAGAGGACAAGGTGGTCGAGGGCAGGCTTCAGCAGGCCGAGGGAACGCTCGAGTATTCGCTTTAACCCGTCAAGATGCTCAGGCGTCTAATACGGTGGTAGCAGGTACTCTTCTGATTGAATCAAATTTTGCACATGTTTTGTTTGACTCTGGCTCTACGCATTCCTATGTGTCACCATTCTTTGCTAAGAACTTTAAGCAAAAAGTTGTTAGATTAGAATGTCCGTTTTTAGTAACTACGCCTACTGGAGGCACCTTACTAATAGAACGAGGCTATCGAGCTTGCAAGGTAAGAGTCGGAGAAATAAATACAACAGTAGACCTAATGCTGTTAGATATGACAGACTTTGATGTCATCTTGGGCATGGATTGGCTGGCATCTTGTCATGCCACCCTGGATTGCTATAATAAGATAGTTAAATTTAATATTCCGGGGGAGCCTTCTTTCGTATTTCATGGTGAACGGAGTGAAATTTCTGGGAATCTTATATCTTTAATGTGTGCCCAACGTTTATTGCGAAAGGGCTGTAAAGGATACTTGGCATTCGTTAAAGATATTAAGAAAGAAGAACTAAAAGTAGAAGACGTTCCAGTAGTCCAGGAGTTTGTAGATGTCTTCCCAGATGATCTACCAGGTATACCCCCAGATCGAGAGATTGAGTTCCAGATAGAGTTAGCACCAGATACTCGCCCAATCTCCATACCCCCTTATAGAATGGCACCAACAGAATTAAAAGAGTTAAAAACTCAGTTACAGGACTTGCTAGACAAAGGCTTTATAAGGCCAAGTTATTCACCTTGGGGAGCTCCTGTTCTGTTCGTGAAAAAGAAGGACGGATCGATGAGACTATGCATAGATTACAGGCAACTGAATAAGGTAACTATCAAAAATAAATACCCGTTGCCTCGCATCGACGACCTTTTCGATCAACTTCAAGGAGCCAAGTGTTTTTCAAAGATTGACTTGAGGTCTGGTTATCACCAACTCAAGATCAAGGAGGAGGATGTGTCTAAAACAGCCTTCCGTACCAGATATGGGCACTACGAGTTCTTGGTGATGTCATTTGGATTAACGAATGCACCAGCTGCTTTCATGGATTTAATGAATAGGATTTTTAAATCCTTTTTAGACAAATTTGTCATTGTCTTCATAGACGACATTCTGGTGTACTCAAAGACTTCAGAAGAGCACGAACAACACCTTCGTGTTGTGTTGCAGACATTGAGGGATCATCAATTGTACGCCAAATTCTCTAAATGCGAGTTTTGGATTGATCGTGTAACTTTCTTGGGACATGTGATCTCCAAAGATGGCATCCAAGCAGACCCAAGCAAAGTAGAAGCGGTCAAAATGTGGCCTAGACCTACCTCCGTCACGGAGATTCGCAGCTTCTTGGGATTGGCAGGATATTATCGTCGTTTCATCCAAAATTTTTCCCAGTTAGCCGCCCCTCTCACACGACTGACTAGGAAAGGGGTAAAGTACCAATGGGATGACGCTTGTGAAGAAAGCTTCCAAGAACTCAAGAAAAGGTTAATCTCCGCACCTGTATTGGTCTTACCCTCAGGACCAGGAGGTTTTATAGTATACTGCGATGCATCAAGAGTAGGGTTGGGATGTGTTCTCATGCAGCATGGCCAGGTAGTGGCATATGCATCTAGACAACTTAAGAAACATGAACAAAACTACCCCACCCACGATCTGGAAATGGCAGCAGTAGTTTTCGCTTTAAAGATATGGCGACATTATCTATACGGAGAAACTTGCGAAATCTACACTGACCATAAAAGTCTAAAATATATTTTCGACCAAAAGGACTTAAACTTGAGGCAGAGGAGATGGGTAGAATTACTAAAAGATTATGATTGCAATATTCTTTACCACCCAGGCAAAGCGAACGTGGTAGCAGATGCCTTGAGTCGAAAATCTATGGGTAGTCTGGCCCATATAGCAGTAACAAAAAAACCCTTGATCCAAGAACTACAAGAGCTGAGAGTAAAAGGTGCTACTCTTGAGGTTACAAGGACAGGATCATTCTTAGCCCATATCAGGGCTAGATCTTCCCTTGTTGACCAGATACGGATATCTCAAATGGAGGATCCTGAGCTTGTCCAAATTATGGAAAAGGTGAAGATTGGTGAAGTGAATAGTTTCACACTCGACGATACAGGAGTCTTACATTTTGAACAACGGTTGTGTGTACCACATGTTGGAACTCTTAGACGAGACATCATGGAAGAAGGCCATCGTGCTGCATATGCTGTACATCCAGGAGCCACCAAGATGTATCAGGATCTGAAACAGATCTACTGGTGGAAAGGAATGAAACAAGACATAGCAGAATTTGTGTCTCGTTGTTTAACCTGTCAACAGGTTAAAGCTGAGCATCTAAAGCCAGGAGGCTCGTTACAACGATTAGAGATTCCTGAATGGAAATGGGAACGAGTGACGATGGACTTTGTTGTTGGTCTACCTCGCTCCACAGGAGGTTATGACTCAGTTTGGGTCATTGTTGACCGACTAACCAAATCAGCACACTTCATTCCAGTCAAAACCACTTATGGTGTAGTAACGTTGGCACAATTGTATATTAAAGAAATAGTAAAGTTGCATGGAGTACCTATATCTATCATTTCTGATAGAGGTCCTCAATTTACCTCTCGTTTCTGGAGAAGTTTTCAGGAGGCATTAGGTACTCGAGTGGACCTTAGTACCGCTTTTCACCCACAGACAGACGGACAGTCAGAGCGGACGATTCAGACGCTAGAGGATATGTTACGAGCTTGTATTCTAGATTTCAGTGGTAGCTGGGAAAAGCATTTGTATCTTGTAGAGTTCGCATATAATAACAGCTACCAGGCCACTATTGGGATGGCACCCTTTGAGGCCTTGTATGGGAGACGTTGCAGATCTCCGATCGGTTGGTTCGAGGTAGGTGAAGCGAAAGCATTAGGACCTGACTTGGCCCAGGATGCCCTAACCAAGGTTAAGACAATACAAGATAGGATGCGAGCAGCTCAAAGTAGACAAAAGGCATACGCTGACCACAGACGACGTGATTTGGAGTTCTCAGTCGGCGATATGGTATTCCTTAAGGTCTCTCCAATGAAAGGTGTGTTGAGATTTGGAAGGAAAGGAAAGTTGAGTCCTAGATACATCGGGCCTTATGAGATTCTAGAACGAGTGGGAAAAGTGGCTTATCGGCTTGCCCTACCTATGGATCTGGAAGGGATTCACCCTGTTTTTCACGTATCCATGTTAAGGAAGTACCTTCATGACCCTTCTCACATACTTCACCCTTCTCAGAATGATTCTATCCTAGTAGATGAAAACTTGTCATACGAGGAGATACCGGTGGCTATCCTCGATAGTCAAGTAAAGAAACTCCGATCTAAGGAGATTCCATCCGTCAAGGTTTTGTGGAGGAATCAAACTCACGAAGAAGCCACATGGGAAGCCGAGGCCGACATGCGTTCTAGATATCCGCATCTTTTTACGACTTGAGGTAATTTAAATTCGGAGGACCGAATTTCTTAAAGGGGGTGATAATGTAATACCCATGAAAAATAAAATATAAATGCGTGTTTTCAAACTACTGTTACTATTTACGTATATGGTACTGTTCATTTATACAATCAAAATGTCAAATACTAGATGTGGTTTGGTTATAAGAGAAAACTAGAAAGAAGTTTGTAGGAGAAAATGACGTTTTATGTGTAAAAATACCCTCAGGGACTAAATTGAAAGGACTGAATTGAAAAGAAACTTAAAGGTTTAAGGCGAAAGGATAGTTTTCCCTTTAAAGTTTCTAATAGTAAATAAACGAAAATTTTCCATCGTACGCGTAAGGTGCACAGTAACTGCATTATTAGAAATGTCATTTTCATGAATAGTAAATTGAATATTTTATTAGCGCATAGTATCAAATATTACCCTTGACTTTTGCTATAAATAGGCCCTTCCATTTCACTTCTAAACTCACACCTTCAACTTCTCTTCTTCCCTCCTTAAGTTTCTCTTGCTCCGACGCTAGGCTTCTGAGATTTTGGGCCTTTCCGTTTTTGCTTAGGTAAGGATACTATGCCCTTTCTATGTCTTTCAAATTTTAGAAGTTATTTTCTTAAGTATGCTCTGTGGTTGCGGTTTTGGCCGATCTTCCACATCAGAAAAACTGTCGTTAGCTGTTATTTTGATTCTCTGATTACCGAAATAGAATATAATCTGTGGAGAATACATGTCTAGGAAAGTTCTGGCTAAGGAAAGACCTGGTTTTTAAGTGTGTCCAGTGTGACCCTCCACTCTTTCCTGGGAACTTACCTGGTGTACTCTTTTACAGATTGTATTCTGTATTTCCGGTATGAATAGTACTCGTACGTATGAATAGTGACCGTATGAATAGTACCTAACAGTATCTGTACGAAAATGATCTTAACGTACTTTCTGTAATCTTTCATGAAAATCTCTGTAGCGGAACACTGAAATTCACCTGCGTACTCTTGTCCGTAACGATTTAGAGAAGTGATACTCGTACGGAATCCAGGTGAGTGAAACGACCCTGTTTTAATAGAGTTTTAGCATTACTGGTGATAAAAAGTATGTCGTAGGACACTCCTAAGATTCATAGAGGGAAATTGGATTCAGAATGACGAATATAATGAGATAATTAATCCAGAAGTATGGATAAGACAAAGCAAGTATCTCATGATGATATGAAATTTGAATCATATAGTTATATACTATACCTGTTATATGGATGAGTATTATATTGTGCTTCTGATTATGATATGAACTGTTGTACTATTGATTGTGATTGAGCGGTACAGTACCCCCTCTCACGGCAAGGCGGAAAACCCGGGTTAAAGGGTGTCTTGACCAATGAGTGTGGAGACAACGATTCCCTCAGTAGGGATATAGCCCGGATTGGTGATAAAATCCGTGAGGCGCCCTAGCTAAGAGGATGAGGTTGTGCGTCATGGCGGAAAAATACAAAATTGGTGAGCCGGCCTGTGTGCGCTCTCCGGGATATATTGCCATTGACGAGTACTAGTATCGTTTGTTGAATTGGATGAATTTTTCTTGTATGTAATTTCTAACTATGTCTATTGGTTGAGCTTGAGCCTTCGGATATGCTTGCATGACTGGTGATGTATTTGAATTTTATTAACGCAAGGCCGATTTGCTCACTGAGTTTAAAAGCTCACACTGTTTGTACAAACTTTTTGTTCAGATCAGGTTGCCGCCGAAGTACATCCGCTAGAGGAGTAGATCACGTTGGACCTTCCCGCTGTCGGGTAGGCCCCTCTTTGTTATACAGTATGTTGCTCTGTAACCGTCTAGGACATCTAGGTCAGGGGTTTGGTATTTGGCTTGTATTTCAGTATGATAATGTATTTCGTACTGAGGATCTATTATTTTTAATTAAGAAAATCTGATGTATTTTCTTTGTATTTATTAAGGAATGGTATTTTGAGAATATAGAGATAATGACTAACGATTTTACTTGTGGGAAGAATTTATCGAAAGGCTTACAGTGATGGGATATTCATCATTGTGCCGGTCATGTGCCTAGAAAATGGGTCGTGACAGGTTAGTTCATAATTCTCAAGCAATGGAGGATTTATAGAGAAATCATTCTTCTTCAAAGATTGATACCGTAAAAAGCACAAGAGAAGAAAATCTTTTGAAATAAGCATTTCCAAATCCTTTTCTTTTCAAAATGATTTTCATTTCAATATGATAAAACATTTTTTTTAAAACAAACTCTTCTCTTAAAAGAGTGATTCTTTGAAAAGCTTATCAGAAAAACTATGGCAATAAGAATTTCCAAGTCCATTTATTTTGAAAAACAAATTTTGCTCAAAAAGGATTTGAAAAGAGATGCAACATAGCAGAAGCAATATATATATTGTCACATCCCAAAATTTGAGCACGTGACCGGCACGGAAAGTGAATTTCATTTCACCTCCGTAAGCCTATTTTTCTCTTAAAAAAAACATACAATTCTTTTTCATGCAACCAAACCGAGTTCTCTATACATACTACAATTATTCACATTACATCACTGAATGAACCTACCCGATTACAGAGCTTTTCTAGATTTATGCATCAGAATAAGTCTTAAACATTATACCTTTATCCTAAACAAATAAAATGTAATCTTGGCGTGAACGTCATCAAATTAGGAAGTTCTCCATACCTGAAACTGAAAACAGCTTCTACTTGAGAGAATCCTACCAAATTCACACACGATATAGGTATACATATATACATACAGATATATATATATATATATATAATTGATCTAACGGTATAATCACCTAAGTTTTGGTGTACAAGATATTTAACATCAAGCCAAATCACATTTCAAACAATTCAAAACAATTTCAAATCAAGTTCCCAGACATTTTTCGGGTCCCGTCCACAATAAGTGGTCGTTGCCCCACGGCCCCTGCCGCATCCTCCCTTATTTCACCCATGTCCTCAAAGGGACAAATCTGTAATCCAACCTTATTCCACCCTGTCCTTAAAAGGACGAATATCATATTCAATATCACATGGCCATAGTGATTTCATTCCACCCCTGTTTCATCCCAGGGGATCCCATAAACTCCATTTCCATTTCTTTCGAAATCAAACACAATCACATTACACAATCATAGACAACCATATGCATTCTATTTCAGGAAAAGTTCACAACAGAATCATATTTACGCATTTCATTGTATATCATGAATGCATGAATTTCATGTCACATATATATAGAGTATACTTTTAATATATACATTAAAAAGAACAAACAAAGTAAGGTAGGATCTCTCACCTCGATTCCAAGCTAAAATTCTACACTTCAAATTAGAGGATAAATGCCAAAGAACTCATCAAAGGCCTCCTTGAAAGATTACTGCAGAACTCACTATTTATAGTCAAACTCAAACTTGACATTCATATATCTTCTTCCAAGGTGAAGAATGGATTCCGTATATTTGGCAAAAATCAGACACACTTCATGGGTTTTGATCTCTGAAACAGCCCCATGAATAACCAATCTTTTCAAATTGGGACATCTTTCCAACAGTCAACCCATTCTTGGAAGAGATCGTTGATTGCAGTCTATCCAAGTTCCAGTACAACCACGTTCACCAAAAAAAAAAGATGTACCTCCCCCTTTAGGATGGAAGTTAGCTTCAACTTTTGCCTCAACAATAGCAACTTGATTCTTTTATGTACGATTGAATGCCGTAGTTATGAGATTGTTACCCCAGCATTCCACAAATGTTTCTCTGCATTCAGCTTCTGCACCTTTAAGGTAGCATCTGCCCTTGCATCAACAAACCGCCACTGGGTATACCGGTTATATAGAAGCCTCAAGGTATGCGCATCAAATATTCAATCCTCCCCTATCTTCCTTCTCCAGATGTCAGCAGAGAAACTAAGAATTGAAGGCGTTTTAAAATAGCCTCCCAGTACTCCACCACTTTTGCTGTACCAGTACGCATTTATGACTCGATATTCACCAGCATAGCCTCCAACTCAGAGCAAGTCTTCCCCTGCAGAAGGTTCTTTACCTCTGTCTCGACACTGGAATGCAGACCTCTCTCTTCTGCAAGCAGCTCAGCAGGAGGTTCTTCTCTACGCACCCTAGCTCGATCGATTGCATCCTTTTTTTTTTTCGAGCTTCAACAAGCTCCCAATCACACACAATAAAAAGTGCCTGTATATAGACATTGATGACTAAGTCTTTAGATATTTTCCGAGCTAGATAATAGAAGCCCCTAAATATACTCTAGCGTCTTGTGCTCCTGAAGTACTATCAGAGGAAACACTGTCAGTATCAGATACGGTGAGATCAGAAGGCAAGGAAAGCTCGTTTACTGAATTTCCATCTGGGAATTGCTGAGCAACCTTCAATAACTCAGCTTTGCCCAAATCCAAACTCAATCCCCCATCAAAAGACGCCCTTCTACCATCATCCACCATTGATTGCTGCAATACCCGAACCACTTTTCCATAACCGTTTCCAACAAGCTTCTTATCACCAGTTTTCAGCACTGATTGGCCAGGCAATTCCTCAGGGTCCCACTTGTAGACATCGATCTCTTGAATTACGTCGAGCTTCAGTTTCTTTCTGGACATCTTCCTCTTCAGAATATACATGACCAGTTCCTCATCCGTCGGATCGAAACCCTGCCATCGACGCCATTACCTTGCTGAAACACTCGAGAAAAGAGTCCGACGCCACCGTCAATTTCGGACAGCACCAGGAGAAAAGGAATTGAAATTGAAGATTTCCCCAACAACAAACCATTCCTTGGATCCAAAAGTTCGAATCAAGAAGCAGCAAACCAATCACTACATGATCCGATTGAAACCCAGGGAACGAGAAATCAGATAGAGTAAGAAAAATTGAAGTTAATTTGGGGACGCTAGGAAAGAAAGAGAGAGACAGAGAGAGTTATGGTCCTTTTGGACTTGGGGTAGTATTATGGTCAAAGAAGGAACTGAGGATGGCTTGGCCTACGAGGGCCTCTGAACTTTTCCAATAAATTTCTAACTTTTTCTTCTTTTTTTTTTATAACTCTTCGGGGTATTACATATATCCTTTTAAAGATAATAACAGATGATATTATAACAGGATATATATCACAACAAATGCAAATGATATACTCATACAAGATATACTATATTATAATCAGAGTATATAACAGCACAAGGGAAGTAATTATGGATTAGCAAAAGATATAGCTATTATAAAGTATAATCCATTGGCAGAGGAAGATTTCAAGTGAATACCCATTAAGATTCATCTTCAATGATGAGTTCCTTAGGATGACTTTTAGCATACCTCAAATCCTTTGAAAAATCATCATTGTTGCTTGATGGCTCCTTCTCATGAGGTAATTTTTCTTCTTGAGGCTTTTCTTCTTCTTGAGATAGTTTGGTATTCTCTTCAATGCCATTATCTTCTTTTGAAATAAGGGTACACTTTCCCTTTTTAAAAGTTCTGAAAATAATTTTCTGCTTATGTATAGAGACATTTAAGTACATTAGCAGATGTAATTTTGAAATAAGGATTTCCAAATTCTTTTCTTTTCAAAATATGATAAAGCAATTTCAAATCCTTTTCCAACACTTTTCAAAATAATTCTTATTGAAAGAATGTCACCAGATTTAGCACAGTAGAAGAAAATATATATCCATTATCATATATAAAACATTTTATATCCAAGATATATCATATCATCTCAGTAGAGGCATTATGTATTTTGAAAAGTATACATATATTCATTTAAGGCTAGAAAAGCATTTTCTCACATGAATATATATATATATATATATATATATATATATATATATATATATATATATATATATATCATCATTACATAGCGGAAGCAAGTTACATACTCATTCAAGGTAAAGAATATTATAACCAGAGTATTTAGTAACATAATTGAGGTAATATGGATTAATAAGATATAATCAGATATAAACTATAATCCATAAACAATAGTTCATAAGTTACAGCTTATGTAAAATAGATGATATGTATAATGCTCAAATCATGATGAATGGCATAAAGACAGTTTAAGCATTTAACATATCTTTATATGCAATGATGTGATCAAATATGTAAGATATCAGAGAACAATGTGTCATTGCAATGAAAGTATGTCAGTAAAAAGATTTGCCAAAATGTTCAATTGAGATCAAGGAGTATCATTCAATTAAATAATAAAGAAGTAAAGGATAGAGATACTCATCAATTTTGACAAACTTTTGTTGCTTCTTAAACATCCTCCTTAAGATGTTGATATCTTTGTCTTCCTCATTGCCCTTCTTTTGATCCTATCTTCTTGCAATTTTAATGATCTTCATTGATTGACTATTTGCAAGATTCTCTCAAAAATAATCTCTTATAAGATCACCCATGAAGCTTTGAAGAGATCATTAAGTACATAGCAGTAGAATTTAAATCCTTTATCTACTATCATCCGCTGGTCGACCAACGTGTCCACACTGGTCGACCATCGTGAGAGTGAAAAGGTGCAAGGAGCTTACTGTCAGGCATTGGTCGACCATCGTGAATGAGCTGGTCGACCACTCCTCACCAGAATAGCCTTATTTACCCACTGTCTCGAGTTGGTCGACCAGTCTGAGGACCTTGGTCCACCACTTGTCTCAGCTATCAGCATTCTTCTCCTAGCGCTGGGTGTTAGTTCATTATAGCCTTCGTTGGTCGACCACTGATAGGAGCGTTGGTTGACCAACCAACTTCAAAACTATAAATCTTACTGATTTCAGAGAGCAAAGGAAAGAGTCTGCCTTAGAGGATAAATTTGAGAAATAACTCCTGCAAAACACTTTTGGTGGAGCACTTTGATGCTTAAATTAGCAATGTCCAAATAAATCTCGAGAATCAAGAGCAACATTATGTTCAAGATATGCCATATTAATAAAAGTGCTATGCTTCCATGAAATGCAATTTTGCAAGAAATTTGATTTCATTGAAAATATTTGAATAAGATTACAATAAGGAAAAATACTATAGGCAAGAGTAATCTTATTGTTGTAAAGGCAAGAGAAATGTGCATGTAATGGAAGCAAGTTTTCATGATGCGGTAAAAAAGATAGTTTGAGCAGAATTTGGAAGAAAGATTTTAGCTCAACAAAATTTGAATCTATAGGCTGCATGCCTAACAGTTGTTTTCAAATATAGCATGCATAAGTATCAAGGATAGAAGTAAGGCATGTTAGAGAACAAACATAAGCATTAAAGAGCAGTAAACATATCAATTAAATTTCTTACAATGCATTCTAACTTATATGTTTACTTGTCTATTGCCTCCTTTTGACGCAAGAGAGTGGAGTTTGAATGATGTAGCCACTGAAAAAGTCATTTCCGCTCCTTGTTTCGAGGTAAATCTGCAAATTAATCCTTTGTCTTTGGTACCCAAATTTCTTTAGGTTTACCTGGGTCATGAGTTCCTTTTTGAACCCATTTCATTTTTACTCCATGAACAAGATTTTTCTTATAAAAACAGGAGTAAGATTTGTGTCCTTTCAGTCCACAATAAAAACAAGTGCAAGTTAGACTATTGGACATCTTTGCAGAAACAAAGAAGTTTTTAGAATGCTTTTAGTTTGATTTACTTTTAGAAACAAGACCAACTTTGTTAAACCTTCTTTGTTTCAAAACTGAAGTATTTAAAATTTCTCTACCTTGAGAAAATTTTGCAAGTGTGTTTTTAAGATCATCATTTTCCTTTTTCAAAGAATCACACTTGGTGCAAAAGCAGCTTTTGTTGGTAGAGATACTTCCCTTTAAAATCAAATTCTCTTCTTGCAAAGTTTTGTTTTGATTTTTGAAACCAAAATTCTCTTCCTTAGAAATAGAAAATTCATTTTTCAATTTTTCTAATTCATTTTCAAGAGAAGAGTTTTTCTGTTTTGAAGCATTTAATTTCTTTGCAAGTTTCAGAGATTCTTCATGTAAATCATCAAAGGCATCTTGTAATTCATCAAAAGAGTAGTCAAATGAATTTACCCCATCTTCATCTCTGGCCACAAGACAAATGTTGGTTTCTTCATTTGTGTCCTCCTTATCAGAATTGCCATTTCCCCAAATGGAAGATATGTAAGCTTTCTTTGACGATTCTGCTTTTGGTTGTGGTTTCTCTTCTTCTCCTTTTTCTTCTTTGTCTACCACCTTGGTGATTTGAGATTTTCCTGTAAGTTCAACACCAAGAGCTCGCAATTGATTAAGCACAAGTTGTATCTCATTAATGGTTTTGCAATTGTTCATTTGAGCAATTTCAAGTTCATTAATGAAATTTCTATACCTTAATTCCTCAGCAATAAGATCTTCCTCATGTGCAACTTCAAGAGTTTCCCACATTTCTTTTGCAGTTGCACAATTGGAAATTATGAAAAATTCATCTTGACTCAATGCACAAGAGGTAATCAATTTTACCTTAGCATTGAGTTGCACTAAACTTCTTTCAGTATCATTCCATTCACTCTTGGGTTTTGGAATGCATTTTCCTTGTTCTTTCTTGACAGGCATATAAAAACCATTTTCTATAAACTTCCCAGAGTTTATGCTCTACTGAAATTAAAAACATTTTCATTTCATACTTCCAATATTGAAAATGATTAACATCAAAAATTGGAGGTTCTGTGAAAGAACAATTTTCAAACATAAACCACTCACTAAATCCAACCATGTTTACTCTTAGACGGTTAAGTCTCAAATCAAAAGCCTAAACTCTGATACCAATTGAAAGTAATGGTTGGAACCCAAGAGGGGAGTGAATTGGGTTTTATAAATTTTTTACAAAACTTTATTGGAAGTTAAAATGATTTTCTGTAAAAGTACAATGCTTAGGATAATAAATACAACACAGAAAATCAATGTGCTATCAAGATGAATAATTATGAGGAGCAAGGAAATAAAGAATAGATAACAATAAGCACAAATAAAGGAGTAAGGGATAGAGAGAGCAAACTCAGAGACTTATACTGGTTCGGCTAATCTCAAGCCTACATCCAGTCCTCAAGAAGTCACTTGAGTATTTTCACTATACTTACAAGTTTGATCTGGGTACTTGCAAACCACTACAAAGAATTTCGTTAGCCAAGGCTCCTCCACAACCCAACGGAGAATTTATGAATCCGGGCTCCTCCTCAACCCTCTGGAGAATTTCTGCTAAACTGGCTTCTCTACAACTCAAAGGAAAGCTCTCCCAATAAATACTCTATCAAGGAATACTCTCCTTGATAATACAACTCAAGATAATATTTGTGTTGATCAAAATCAACAATTACAGAGAAACTCTCTAAAAACAGAGTATATATTACATCGATAAGCTCACAGAGGTATAATCTGCATAAGAGAGAATTTACAGATGATGTTCAACAATAGGAGTGTTCTCTCTTCTTTTTTGATAGCCCCCAAGGTTGATATATATAGCCCAAGGACAAATAAGACCGTTGGATACAAATCCAAGGTGGTTCCATAATGATGTCAGCAAAAACTAGCCATTACAGCACATTTTCTTATGTCGGTGGTCGACCAGTGTGGCACGTTGGTCGACCAGTGTAGTCCAGAAGTGATTCATCAGTCACGTTGGTCGACCAGTGTAGATGGGGTGGTCGACCAGTGCTCAAATATTTTGCCTCTGGAGCTCGTTGGTCGACCAGTCAGCATAAGGTGGTCGACCAGTGCTCAAAGACTTTGCCTTTGGAGCTCGTTGGTCGACCAGTCAGCATAGGGTGGTCGACCAGTGCTCAAATATTTTGCCTCTGGAGCTCGTTGGTCGACCAGTCAGCATAGGGTGGTCGACCAGTGCTCAAAGACTTTGCCTCTGGAGCTCGTTGGTCGACCAGTCAGCATAGGGTGGTCGACCAGTCACTTGTTATCTTCAAATTCTTTGTTTTTAGAGCATGATGGTTGCTTTCTTGATGCATCCAAGCTTCCAAGACTTCAAATCTTCTAATCCTTCATTTCTTGGAGCTTTATTCTTGCATGTTGTTTTCCTTGAGTGAAGCATGATATTTCTTTTCCTTGTTCTTCAATCCAATGCTCACTCTTCTTGTTTTGAACTAACCTATAAAATATGTCTTACTTGCAAATCCAATGGTTAGTTCAATTCATGATAATAGCATGATTCAATATATGCAACATATATATTAGGTAACATAATCATGCTTAAGTACTTGTAGCATATATATAATAATTAACCTTTATATATATCAATGCTACATCTCAAATACATTTGTCATCATCAAAACTTATGGCATGTTGTAGTATATATATAATAATTAACCTTTATATATGTCAATGCTACAATACATTTGTCATCATCAAAACTTATGGCATATAGCCTTAGGACTAACATAATCAAGTACACATCCTGGGTTTTGGCACTCATCACTAAGGCGGAACCACCCCGGTGAACTACCTGCTCAATCTCTGGTCCTCTTAAGACCTTGTGATGCTACACATTTGTTCCATTTTTATTAACAAGAACTATGTCTCCCCTAACGTTTCTTAATGTCTGTCTTACTCATCACAGAAATAGGGGTACCACCCAATATCACAAACATACCATACGGCTTTTCTCAATAAAAAAAAAAGATTCAACATATCATAAATATTCATACTTTAAAGTATCATAAAAGTTAAAAATTATAATATAAATAATAATTTAAAATTTGAATATGTAAAGATAGTATATATTGAAAATAATAACGTCAATGTTCTCATTAATATCCTGTTGTTACCTTAAACTGGTGAAATTTGGGATTTCAACCTAATTCACTAACGTGACAGATCGTGCTATGATCCTATTATTAAAATTACGTCCACTCACTTGAAATCCGTACGAGTATTACTTATCTAAGTTGTTACAGACAAGAGCACACAGGTGAATTTCAGGTTCAGCTACGAAGACTTCATGAAAGGTTAAAGAAAACAAGTTAAGGTTATTTTCGTATAGTTACTGTTCATACCAGAAATAGTGAATACAATCTGTAAAAGAGTACAGTAGGTAAGTTCCCAAAAAAGAGCGGAGGGTCTCAACGGACACACTTAAGTAGCTAGAACTTTCCTAGACATGTATTCTTTACAGTTTATATTCTATTTTGGTAATCAGAGAATCAAAATAAGATATAGGCAGCTAAGGATAGTTTTTCTAATTTAGAATATCAGTCAAAACCACAACTATATAGCATACTTAATAATATAACTTCTAAAATTTGAAAGACGTAAAAAGGGTATAGTATCCTCACCTCAAATCTTATTTGAAAAGGAAATGCTTAAAATCTCATAGGCCTAGTGTCAGAATAAGAGAAGTTTAAGGAGAAAAAACAAGAAAAGTTAAAGGTATGAGTTAAGAAGTAAAATGGAAGGGCCAAAAGTCAAGGGTACTATGCGCTAATAAAATATTTAATTTACTATTTATAAAAATGACATTTCTATTAAAATAATTCAATTTATTGTGCATATTAATCACTTAGTTTACTTTGCAATCACAGAAAAGTCAAAGGCGGCTTTACTATTGAGAACCTAAAAGGAAAATTATCCTTCCTCGTTAAACCTTTTAAATTTCTTTTCAATTCAGTCTTTTCATTTCAGTCCCTGAGGGTATTTTTGCATATAAAACGTCATTTTCTCCTACGAATTTCTTTATAGTTTCCTCTTATGCCTAAACCACATCCAGTACTCGACATTTTGATTATACATTTGAACAGTATCGTATACGTGAACAGTATTATACAAGTGAATAATACCGTATATTAGAATAGTAATTGTCACACATTTATATTTTATTTTTCACGAGTATTACAATTTTAGAAAGAGATTTCTCATGAAAAGTATAGCTTAATTCCTTATGGGATGATAGAATCATAGAACCTTTCCTCGTGGGATGACAGAAATTCCTTATAGGGAGTAAAATCCTTATGATATGACAGAAAATCTTCATTAGATAACTAAATTTTTTCATGGGATGTAGAGCACTTTTCATGAGAAAAAAAATTAGAAGTTATAGTGCACTATAATAAAGAATGAGAATACTTAAATCATATGTTTATATGATAGTTTTTATGTTCACGGAAGTGAGAATTATTTATTGAGATTGCTTTTATGACTAAAATGGTCCTTATGATAATTTCTTAAAGTAAACTAGCTAATAAGATTATATATCTCATGTTTTATGTTATGACTAACTATTTTAGGAGTCGAAGTAGAAAAGCCAGAGAAAGCAAAAGAATAAGCCAGTAGAGTTGATAAGTAGTTATATAGCAAAAAGAAATGTTGTGTCAGCTTCCTATGTAAACTTTTGGAGACTTATGCATATTTTGTATTTGTGTATAGAAAGATATGAGTTTCATGTAAATCTCTTATGTTGTAGTTATTCTAGAAGAGAATTTACAAGAAATAGTGGTTATTGTGCTATGAAGCATGCATAAATAATAAAGAAGGAGTTGTATTATGTTTTAAGTTACAATTTTCTAAGATTTTGAAGTGCAAGACATATCAATCGACTGATTGTCCTATATCAGTCGACTGATACCTTTTGAATTTATGAAGTATGCAAATCTGAGGTCTATCAGTCGACTAATAAATATCCATAAGTTGACTAATCGTCCTCTGCCTAATTTAAAATTTTATATTGGAAAATGCTCCAAAATTTCCCTATTTTTATGCAATCTGATATTTTATAAGAATTTTCAAAAAAATCCCATGGTTTAAACCAAGATTTTCACTAAACATATATTACAATTTTCTTAAATTGTATAAGTTTAGTATAAGTCCAGTAGATGTTACAATGCACTAATCTCCCTTAGCCCCGTTGGCTAACAACAAACCGAGTAAGCATAACGCGTGTAGCCTACATGCACTCATACTTCACTACAACTCTACCCCAAACATTTCTTCTCCGATGTTGTTTATCTCCAAGTTGTCATGAAGACTGCAATCAAATCTCTATACTCCATAACGTAAGGATTGCGCTTGAATCACATGGTTTGCAATCTTAACCCCATGCTCGGGATACCTTTGAAACTCTCAACCTTAGCACCACCCCCTTCCCATAACCTTTACACTCCCAAGGAGCTAAGCCCTTACAAGAGGTACCTTATGCTTTCTTTACCATGCATCATTACAAACCCTCATCTTGTCCAAGTTAATGCCATATCTAACCAAAGGCAAAATAGCATACAGTTAGACTCACTTTAAGTCGAGGTTATTTTATTTGCCTCAACATCCCACAAGGTCATTACTCTTCCAAGGCATAAAGGCTTATGATCTCCATGGCATAAAGCCAAAAGGAAAAATTCTCTGGCAGAAGGCCGAACATCCTCCATCACATAGAATGAACACTTATAAACTAGAGAAGCATGTATTTTGCCAACAGTGTTTTAACAAGTAATTTCTCCAATTCTCTCTCGAAAAACTTTTCCCAATACAACCGTATCATAGCAACGTGTCAAGCATTATTTTTGTAAACAATTTCTCTGCCGCCAAAAGGCTTATCTACGTGTGTATACATACACACGTATGTATTCGTCTCCTTCTCTTATCTCCTATCAGGACACTCCCGTCAGGTAGGCTCTATCTCCTCCACTCCGAGAAATACATTGCCCTCCCTGTGAAACAAAAGTACTATACACATATGCCTACATAATCTTGTTGTCTCTTCTCCAAGCATTGTTGCTCTTGGGTTGCTACTTATACATGGAATTACGTGTATCACATGAGCAGGTGATTAATCACCCCCTTAGACAGCACCTTAGTCCTCTTTAGTCTCTGAGCTTATAGGTCTCCTTACCTATCGAACCTTGGGAATAACGATGCCACTAGTCATGATAGGGTCTGAATTACTCCTCTTGTCATGCTTTAAGCTACTACTTTGTACGACTAATCTTCCAGGTAACAGGATAGTGGTAAGAACACCCAAAATCTCGAGTCTCACCACCATAACTCCATGATGAGATATGCCTATGACATGACCCATCTCATCCAAGTATAATTATCAAGATAACCCTAATAGTAGAGTGTTACTCTTCTCCTTTCCCTCTCTTGATCGATGTCATGAGTTCATCTCTATCTCTCCATGGCATCCTCGATCATATTCCCTTTAAGTTTTATAACAAGGTCACATTGTAATTTATTGGGGTCTTACACATGTCAAATAACCACACATTCAACCCTTCAAGCCAAATCATTATCGATTATACATAAGTGGACTTAACTGCTTTCTCCGCTCCATGAATCACATAAATCTCCCAGCCCACACTATATTTTAGGCCAAAATCCTCCATGTCTCATTGGAGACATCACTGTCGATATATATATAACAAGATACATTTTTTAATCTCCATTGTGTTTTGTCGCCACCCAATCGAGGGGTATGGTACGAAAAGGACTTCAACTCCGAAAACTCTTACTCCTAGCTCTATAGTCAATAAAAGACCTAAAATCATAAGCTCTAATACCAACTTTGTCATGACCCAAAATCCAAGTACGTGACCGGTATGATATAAGGTTAATTTCCTATATTTTAAACCTAATTCTCCTAACTCTCGATTCCTATGCAACATGTGACATACATGACCATATAAATGACTGACTAAACATGCAGAAATAATATGTAAACATGTCATGTCAGGAACTCCTTACATGCAACCCCTTCCTTCTAGGTGTCTTATCTGACTATAGAGCCTACAACAACAACGACAACATACTGAAAAAAGGCTGATGAACTCGACATTTAAAGCATATAAAATCGAAATCCTTGGACCCCTATTACTCTTCGAATGGCAGTATCACACGCAACTTGCAAAGATGAAACAACAAAATAAGATAATCATCTCATTGAGTAGGCACTCTTTTACTTTACCTTTTTACCAATTAGCATGTTCACCATTATATGGTTTAGCACCCTTACCCCAAGATACACTCTAGCCGAGCATATGGGAACAACCTGTTGTGATTCTACATGAATACACAGGATACTCCTGATTACTCAGAGCAAACCAGACTCCAAAATGGTCAAATTTATGATGCCCGATCAGACATATCAATGTTAGGTCAATATCTCCAAATCTAAGGTGATTTGCTAACTCCTAACCCGAAGGTCAACAATATTATCAAACCTATAAATGAATTTTATCTCCACGCTTGTAGGCTACTATATAGGCTCCAAGCCCTAAGGCCAATAATATCTCCAGAGTTTCAAATAATGAAATGCACACTCCCGATCCAAACCACACTGGGGAACTCCTTAAATACGTGTCTCATTATGTGACGTACATACATTGAAGTTGTGTCTAATAGACTAATCACCGACATAGTCATATCTGTCATGAGCTCACAAGGTGAGTTCACCAGAACTTTAAATAAGTTTGAGACTTTGAGGCTCCTTAAGGTATTCCAACCCATAACTATCTCTTGACTCGTGGGTCGAAACACATCTCAACATGTAGACATAAAGAAAAAGGAAAACCTTTAAGTTTTAACTCTAAGCAACACATGCTAATTAAACTTCATCCTCACCATACAGGTTAATACATAAATATATAAAGAGCAATCCATCAAGGACAACATCTCCATGGCCTGGATGCGATAATAGTCTTCTGGCAAAAAAAGGCCTTAGAATTAACCTAGCTTATAGGCCATAATATTCTCTCGATTCATAAGTCGTTATATTCTCCCGGCTCACAGGCCATAATACTCTCCTGGCACATAGGCCATGATATTCTCCCGGCTCATAGGCCATGATATTCTCACGGGAAATATTTCCTCACCTCGCACTCATTCCAACACAAGTACACATGACTTGAATAAAGACGAAGCCAAGCAAGAAGGGTTTCCAAAAGGTTCATAAGAAAGAGAAATTACACTACACTCCCAACATCGTACATCTAAGAACTCACACCTTACCTAAGTTCAACATCATGAAATGATAATGAAGAACGCTCATAAAGGATTCTTCTAGCCTAGAGGCCAAATGAGTTATCTACACTCCTGACACGATGTCATAGAGTCTTTGGCATAAAGCTTGAGGTATATTTGGCAAAAGGCCATACCAATTCCATGACATGTAAAATCACATACATCAATACAACACATAATAAGCATGCACTAGAAAGTGTCAAACATGATATTCATGCCTAACCACAAATTATCACCAAGGATTTCCCATGAACACTTTCATTCTCTATGTTACATCATCATTCCCCTCCCATGGTACACCAACTAAGCTCCTAAGCATTTCAACAATTATTAACATAATACTCAAACACCTAACAATTAGCATTGAGCAAGTAATAGCTAACATGCTAAGTTAAGTACAACCATTAGCTTTCTATAATCACAACATCACAACCACAACACGTATACTTTATGATGTAACTTATAAGCATTAAAAACATTGCAAGAGTGGGCTAGCTACTCACATAATCAATAAACGTAAAGTTCCACTCGTCTCCCACGAGCAACCATAACACATTAAAAAGTGTATTTTCCATACGAGTAACTAGCCAAGAATTTACAATGTAAACAACTCCACTAGTCTCCCGTGAACACCTATAACATAAAAAGTGTGTTCTCCAAACAAACAACTAGGCCAAAGAATTAGTAATGTATATATAACTCCACTAATTTCCATGAACACCTATAACGCATAAAAAGTGTGTTTTCCAAACAAACAACTAGCCAAAGAATTAGCAATGTATATATAACTCCACTAATTTCCATGAACACCTATAACACATAAAAAGTGTGTTCTCCAAACGAACAAGTAGCCAAAGAATTAGCATTGTCTATATAACTCCACTAATTCCATGAACACCTATAACATAAAAAAAGTGTGCTCTCCAAACAAGCAACTAGCCAAAGAATTAGCAATGTATATATATGAAATTTCCATTTCTAACTCTTTAAGGCTAGACAATTTCTCCAGACTAATTTTTGTTGTCCCGTGTACAAGAGAATTTAAATTATAAGTTTAAATTCAAAACACCCTACAACACTTCTTTCATAAAGTCCCATAATCCAATTTATAAGTTGAATTAATGTGCTTGGAGAGGTTAACCACTCACCTTAAATGTAGCCAAAAATTACTCGGATGAAGAACACAATTCAAACTTCAAAAGTCTCTAACTCACCTAGGAAGCCATCCAAAATTCCACATTTAACACAAATAAATTAATGATACACTTAGCAACACTTTGATAAATTTAAAGAAAAAAAAAACTCCCTTAAGCATAGGCACCAAGAGCACCCAAGTTTCCCTCACTTCTCCTTTAGGCCCTGGAACACTTTAGGCACCTAACACCTAAAATTTGGACCCTTTTAGAGGTCCCTAAGGTGGCTATACCATGCTGAAAACACTAGCACAACAACCATGGAAAATACTGTAGAAAACTTCCCCAAAAATTCCCTTGTTTTCTTCTCTTTTTGGCTAAGAACAAACAGTTTTTGTGCCTATTTTTCCTTCAACACACTAGATTATTCCTCATATAACCAACACAAAAATTTCCCAATAGATTCTAACTCACAACCGAAGCAAAACAGAGGAGAAATTTTGCTTATGAATAGTAAAATCGCAGGTGAACAATACCTGTAACTTTTCAGCATGAACTTCTCTACAGAACATTCAACCAAAAACCTCTATTTTCACCATGGAATTAGCCAAGAGAAAGGGGAAAGGTTTGGACAGTAGTTAGTGTAATGCTCTGAAAAACGAGCACGTTTCTTAACATACAAATTACAAATCTTATGGTATACCTCAGTGGTAGCCCATAAATTTCCTGAACAGTCCTAATATCCACAACAATGAAAAACATAAATTACATAATTTACAAAGCAAATTACAACCAATAAATAATAAATCTCTTAATACAACAGGACTTAGGTGTCCTATAGGATTACAAAGTGTTTCTATTGGCATACAACCCAAAAATTAGTTCATTTTGAACCCTCTAAACAAAATAAAGTATATCTCCCAGCCACTAAACTTCAGCGGTTTCCCATTCTCCTTGGCTGCTAAATCTGAAAAAATGTAACCATAAAGAGTGTGAGTTTACCAAAAACTCAGTAAGTATATGACTGTGCAATAAAATAAGGTACAAGTACAAATATCAGGATCACAATTATAATTTAAATAAATACCTCTAGCACGTATAGGCATATACAGATACACAAACACAAGCATACCTTATTATGTGACCGTAACGTGCTAATCTCCTTGCGAGTCCACACTTTCGCAATCCTCATCAATTCATTGCCAAAGTACATATAAGCATAAACAGACACCCACATTAAATTCACTTTGCAACAATCATATGTTATGTTTTCCTGCACTTTTCCACACTTACCACATTGAGTCATAGTTCAGATTTTCCTTGTTGGACTATTATTTCCCAATGGCTTCATTCCAGAGGTCCACCCTTCTGTTCCCAATTTTTGACGTTCTTCCCACAAAAATATTAGTTGGTTCCCTCTCATTGTATGAATATGCAATGCATTCATACAAATACAATACAACATAAAATCAACTCAGCATCTCAAATACATTTCCCAAATCTACACAAGTCAACCCATAATATCCTTATAGAAAATTCATAAAAAGAACTCCCAATATTACAAGAAAATTCCCTAATCTAGTTAATATGACTAACTAGGAAATTTAATGAATTTAAATTCAATTATGGTGTGAATAAGATTTATGTTGTACTTGAGTAATTTTAAATAAAAACTCAGTTAGCAAGGTCACCCAATCACCTTGATGCCGACAATGTTTACAATATAAGAGTCTCAGGAAATGAAGTCAATAAAGCTCCCAAGTCATCTAGAATCAACCAAAAACAATAAATAAATCAAGCACAAAAAATCCTCATTACCTTTGCTCACTTATTTGGTCGTAACTCTTAACCAATAAGGATTTTCCAAATAAAAATTATATCATTAAAAACTAGACTCGAAGAGCTTTCCAACAATATAAAGTTTGTTAAAAACGAAATTCGGATGAAAGAGTTATAACCGTTTGAAAAATGTCCAACAAAACATTGTAGTCTGACGTCAGCATGACGTCAGCACGCTTGGCATCTGGGCGCCACACCTGGCGCCATGGCCTTTTTCTCCCTTTCCTTCTAAAGTGTGGCGTATGGGCGCCACAATTGCAACCCACGTGATTTCGCCTCGGTTTTGGCTCAGATCCGGCCAAACCTTCGTCGTTTTTCATGATTTCTTCTATAAGTTTTCATTTTTGGTGTTTAAGGAGTATTTAGACACCAAAACTCCCATTTTTAACAGAGAAACTAAGCCTCAAACTCAATTTTACCCCAAATAGCCCTAGAACTAGAAAATAGGTAAAAGTTTAGGAAATTAGAATTCCTACCTCGATTCCTTGCTTTCCTTACATCGGTTAGTCAACGACAACTCGCCCTACCATCGAAGAATCGCTCACCAGAGCTTGGTTGGAGGATTTGGGTGGAGATGGTAGAGAGATGGAGGAGAGAAAGAGAGAAAAGAGTGAGGAGAGAGAGAAAAGTGAGAAAATGAGAAAGAAGGAGTGGTGTCACCTATATATACCCGCTCAAGGTGAAATTACTACTTCGCCCCTGGTCAACCCCCTGGTCAACCTCAATAGTGACAAATCCGTAATTTTTCTAATTTGGACATTTCTCTCCTTCTAGTGTTACCCTAGTTCCTTATTTCACTTTAGTCCCTTTCTAGACCCTATATTTACCCGGCTCCTTCTATGCCTCATGACTACTCTTTCTCTATTCCCTGTCCCCTAACACTATTTCTATAAAATTTTCTCTTTCTCTTGTCTTTCCCCAAAACTCAAAAAAATACCATCCACAATAAAATATTCAGTCCAGTTATTTATCTCAATTTCTATAAATAATATTAAAAAAGAATAAATTAAATATGAAAAATTAAAAAATGACCAAATAATTTCATTTAAATAATGCATTAAAAATAACGTCATAAAATAATGCTTTAAAATAATACTATTAAAATAATGACAAATTTTATTATAAAAACTGTAATACCGCCAATCACGTGGCCTCAAAATTGGCAGGTATTACAGTTAAGGACTCCAAACACAGCCACACACTCATGGCCAAACCAAAAAAATATGCAGAAAATGTGAGCTTGCTGCTTACTTTTCCAAATCAGTGGTGTTGGAGCTTAGGGAAGCTTGTTGCCGTGGGAACCTTGGACCATACGTGGGAGCATGGTTTTCATGATCTCAATCTAAATCTTAAGATCTTATGATTTCAAACAACCCAAACAATCTCGATCTTATGCAAGATCTATATCTACTAACATTTTGAATTTTTGTCATTTTTTATTTATTGATATGTTTCTAATCTATTTGGTCAATTGAGATGAAAAAAGTCATTAAAATAACTTAATTTTTTACTAATACTATACAATTACAGTCTCATCACTCATCTTTTGTTCAATTTTTAACTTAGTTTAGTAAAGGCTAACAATGAGATATAGTATTATAAGTTTTGAAGAAAAAAGTGTTTATTTGGTGAGGAAAAAAAAAGGTTTCTAAATACAATAAAAAGTGGGGGTTGATGTCTATTTTTTCTTTACTAATTGTATGACATTTGAGCTTGTTTTATTGAAATATAATGAGACTTTGATGGTTTGGTATTATTTACAAAATTTATATCATTATATATATTTTTTATATTTTTTTATATTTTTTATCGGATCTTACGATTTTTGATTCGATCTTACAATTCGATTTATCTTGTACCACTTTCAATTCTTCATAAGATGTCGATCTTGACAACCATGTGTGGGAGGACAACCAAGAAAGGGCACCTTCGTGAAGAATGAGGCCCGATTGGACTGAGGCCCGACTACACTAAGGCATGTAAAAATGGGATGCATTTCGGCCAAGAAGAGTAATTTTTTATGTGTGTGTGTGTGTGTGTGTGTGTGTGTGTGTGTGTGTGTGAATTTTCTGTGGGTCCCACTTACATTTCAACATTTTAAAAATTTACCCTTATATCCCAAGAGTGATCTTAGACTCCATGGAACAATTAAGGTGGGCCCCAATATCACACAACACTCAAATTGCTAATTAAAAGGTTTTCTAAGACAATTCCCCTTTTTATTTTTTTCCACTCACTTGGCAAAATTATGAAAACTATTAATTCATGTAATTGGATCCTTCTTCGAAGACTCTCCACATGGATTTGGGTTCTCTGCAATACATTTTCCTGCATGGACTTTTAGCAACAGAAAAAACTGTTGCTAAAAGTAGTATTGCACTCTGCATTACTTTTAGTAATGCAGAGAACCCTGATCCTCTCCACATCCCAAGTCCATTTCCCGTGTCACCCAGGAAATAGCCCCAAAATCATAGTCAAGCACACAAACATGCTCAAAGTATTATAATAAATTCCAAAATTACAAAGGTGATTTCAAGCAATAATTTCACACAAGATAAATTTAGTAAGCATTTGAAGCATTATAATTTCTCCCTTAATTAATTAAATCCCTTTTTTTAAGGGTGCAATTAAATCTCTTTCCCATGTGATCAACATATGCATCTCCAACTCCATAATTTTATAACATCAACTGCATGTATGGCAAAATAATCACAATAAGCATATAAGCAAGTCTCTTGTGTACCAATATACATAAAAAACTCCAAGGATACTTCACGCATTTATTCTTTTTTTTTTCCAAAATTTCCAGGTACACCCAACAAGAGCTCTTCATACAAGCCTATATCAGCTTGGGATATTACAAGGACATTGGAGTATTGCTCCCTTCTCTTCGAAGCTTCAATCAAAGTAATGTGTTCCCTTCTCTTCAAAGCTTCAAACTCCGTCACTAGGGGTGGGCACAAGTCAATTTGGTTCGGGTTGAGGGGAAATTTCAACCTGAACCGACGAAATGTGATCACATCGAATCAGGTCAGGTCTGGTTGTTGAAATTTTAAGAATAAACCCGAACCAGCTTAACCTACCCTCTAACGAGTCGGTTAGTGGGTTGCTTCTTCTTTTTCTTTTTTCCTCTCTCTTTCTTGGAGTGGGCTAGCATTTTTCTCAAAGATAAATCCAACACCTTATGAATCACCAATCTATAAATCAGTTCAGATAATAAAAAAAATCCGTTTAACCATTGCCAACCAATCTATAAATTTCTTTTCCATGTTGGAGTCAAGATGCTGCACAGAGGAAGATGGTCAAGCTTTTGCAACAAAACCAGAAAATTAGAAATTTTTGGTTTTGAAGCACCAGAGTCAAGATGAGATGAGAGAACCATAAATAACACCATAACGGTCTGAAGGAGAAGGAAGGAGAACACTCATGATTCACGAAGAGAAGTGAAGAAACGAATAAGTAAATGGAGTGGAGAGCTACTTAGAATAGAGACTGGAAAGGAGAGAAGAGACCAAAGATAGGTGAGATTGGAAAGGAGAGGAGGAGAGAGTAGAGACCAGAGACGATTGCTAAGGCTAAAACTTAGAATTAGAAAAACCTATATATATATATATTATAGATCGGGATTGGCAGGTCGGGTTAAATTGAAAATTTCTCAACCCGCCACACAACCCACTAGTGATCGGGTTTAAAAATTTTGATCCAAACCAACCCACCAATCTAACTCAAACCAACTCAAATGAGCAGGTTGAACGAATCAACCCGAACTGCTGTCCACCCCTACTCGTCGCCACTCATCTGAATAGGAATATTGGAGCATTGCTATCTTCGTGAAACTGTTCAAAAATTGTTAACAACACTAGCAGGCATATATATATATATATATATATATATATATATATATATATATATATATATATATATAATACTCATAAATTAACTTCATTGATTGATCACATTTTTTGAATATTATCATGATCAAGGAGCACTAAACTATAGAAATATATAAAATAGTTTATTATTTCATATAAAATCACTTCACACAAAAGTTGAATTTGACTCTTCTCTTACTTAATGAAGTAAATTGAAGTTGCTCACTTTGAAATCTAGAGGGTAATTATTTTTGATAATGTGGTCATCTGCCCAAGATAGTCATGGTGTAGTTATTACTATCAAGTAGGAGTGAGCACCAACCCGCCCAACCCGCTCAACCCAACCCAACCCAACCCACACGTTTGGGTTAGGTTGGGTTGGGTTAAATTTTTTAACCCGCCAACCCTGCCCAATATATATATATATATATATATTAGGATTTTTTAGGGATTTAGCCACTTAGGATTTTTTGTTATACTCATTATTTATAAATAAATATTTATGTGTTATGTATTTATTAAAATTTGGATTATATAATATTGAATTTTGGATTGAATTAATTTGCCTATAGCATTATAGCTTACTGTTTACTATTATTGTCTTGTTAGATGGAATAAAGAATAATATGTGCCTTTACTAATTTATTTGTCTTCTATGTATTGTGAATAAAGAAAGAAAGAAAAAAGAGAGAAGAAGAAGAAGAAAGCAAAACAAAAATAAATAAATAAATAAAAATTAAAAATTAAAAATTAAAAATTAAAAAAAAAAAAAAAAAAAAAAAAGACCACCCTCCAACCCGACCTAACCCAACCCACCAAGGTGCAGGTTGGGTTGGTTCGGGTTCATCATCAAAAAATAATAACCCGACCCAACCCAACCCGATTAAATTTGATTGGGTTTGGTTGAAATTTTCTCTCAACCCAACTCAATCTGACCCGTGCTCACCCCTACTATCAAGTCCTCTATTATGCCCTGTTCTACATATCTAGTGGCAGGGCATGAGTTTGTCTATTATTTTTCCCTGTCCCTCCCATTTTGCTTTATGTTGCTAAAGTCACCAGCAGTGTTCCTAACAAACTACCCTCTACTAACACAAAAAAGAAGAAAAGATAAAAAATAAAAAAAAGAATACGTGACACCAATATATTGGGACTCAGACTGAATCAACGGGTTGACTCGAAACCCGACGACCCAAAGTCAGGACCGACCTAAGTTACTAGTTCAGACCAATCTACAAGTGGAACGGCTGAGACCTAGTTGACCTGGCCAAGTCTCAGTCGGCCCGCTGACCAACCAACCTGATGGAACTGATTCTATCTTCTTGTTTTTTTTCTTATTGGCCTAGATAAGCATTGAAGAAGATGAAGGAAGAGGTTGAGGGGAAAGAGAGAAAATGATATGGACAGAGGGAGAAAGAAGTTGTTTGGTCACCACCCCACCATCAAAGCTGCTGTGGATTCAATGGTTTCAAGCCCCTCACCTTCTTCGATTGTCTTCTCGCCGAACATAGGCTAGTCGGAGAAGGAATCCATCAATGAGAAGCTCCAAGGTAAAGAGAAGGAAGAGAGACACATGATGTCGTAAATCTCATGATATTAAGCTTGAATGAAAAGAAAGAAAAAGAAAGGGCCCAATAGGGAGAGAGAGAGAAAAAAAAAAAGAACTAGAGGCTTGGAGATGTACAAAACTTATCTAAACTGACTGGACCGAAACAAACCAAACCAAACTGAGAAAAACCGAGTCAAAATTGAACAAATAAGGTCTAGATCGATTTTCAAAATTATGAAATTTTTAGTTCGTCGATTTGGTTTGGTTTGGTTCGGTTATGTTATAACCGAATCGAACTGAACCATACTATATGCAATAAAAAATATATTTATATATATATATATATATATTTACTATATGATTTCATTGACTTGGGCAATATTTTCAGACGAAAACTGGACTATATTAAGAAAATTAGAAAAATGAACACTGAATACTTGGTATTTTGTAAAATTATGGGTTTTTTTTAAAAAAATAGATAAAAATGAGCATTTTTTTTATTTTTTAAAAATTCTTTAGGGTATTAAACCACTGAAAAAGAAAACCAAATCACCTAAAAAAACCAAACCAATCCGTCGATAAACTAGACCAAATCGCCAAAAAAGAAAATCGAATAGGTCCAAGAACTAGCAAACCAACTTGGTTCAGTTCGATTTGGTTCATGCCCAAAATTGAATCAAAACGAACCTTTGTACACCCCTACTAGAGACTAGAGTGTAGACCTATAGCTGAAGCTGAAGTCTATTCAATGCATTGGGAACCCAAACAATTAAAAAGTATAATTTAATATAGTATTTTAATATTTTATAGTTATATATTTTATTTTTTTAATATTTTTTAAGTACCAATAGTTTAATTGCGGTTTGACCATTGAACTTTAAAGTTTGAACTGGTGCCTCTATCGATTCAATGACTGATCCAATTTTTAAAACATTAATTTTAAAACATTAAAGTGTGCAATTTTCATATAAATTATGTATTTTACTTGTTTTTACATTTATTTATAAGCATATATAAGTATATATTATTTTTAGTTTTTTAAAATTTATTTACCCGATTCAGCAATTGACCTGGTAACCAAACAGTTAAACTAATGATCCAATGACCTAGAGACCAGTCTAGGTCAATGGTCGAGCCAATTTCAAAAACATTGTGTAACACCATATGAGCACATTATTTTGACATGTGTAGCACTTACATGAACCTATATGTTGATAGAAACTTCTTAGTCAACTACACGTCTTAGGCTAACTTGCCAGAGATTATTTTTATAATTTTAAAAACTATAGAAACTAAATTCTTAATTTTTAAAGTATAGAGAATAAATTTATGATTGAATAAAACTATGAAAACCTCAAATATATTTTAACCTAACAATTTTTTTATGATATCCACAAGAAGGTTGCAGAAGAATACACAGACTTTAGCTGGGGGAGGTGCCATTTATATCCCCAAAAGAAGAATCAAGTAGATGACGAAGAATAGATAAGTTTACATTTTTTTACTTTTCGTTCTATAATTTTTTTAAAAAAAATAAAAATTAATAAAAATATGTTACTCTAGTATATTATACAAGAGATATTGTAAATGAATCAATAAAAAAAAACACATCACAAGCCATTGTGGAGGAATCCATAGTTCCCACTCTGTGATGCCCAGAACCGACCTCGCACTATTGTTTCTGATTTATCCTAGTTGTCGGAACGCATATGCCGAGCGTTCATTGAAACCAAAAATGCCAGGCAAATTATATCTTTTTGAGCTTTATTTGGAGGGTCACTTATTGAACTCGAGTGGAAAACTATTCTTATGCTTCAAGCATTACTTTATATTCATCTGGAAAAAAAACTCAAGAATATTCTGTATAAAACCAGACCAAAGCCAAATACGGAATTGAACAATGTCGTGTCAGCAACAATTATCAAGACACTAGTAGGCAATTAAACTGTTGGAAAGCAATGCATTCATGAATCACAAATTCATTTGTGCTTGGATACCTAGAGTTGACCTAAGAAAACCAGAATCTTCAGGACGATTTTCATAAAAACCAGAATCTTCAGGACGATTTTTATTTTGTCTACAACTTAAGATCAAAGGACATGGTTCTTTTCACCAAAAAAATAAAGGACACGGTTCTTTAGTTGTGTGTCTGAGCAGTAGTATGCAGGTGAAAATCCATCCAAGACTAGACAATATAAGATAATGGAAGTGGTTCAGCTCTCTCTCGATAGAAAGAAGAGATTCTGGAAAATGAAAAGACATGCAGAAGACTGTACAGGGTCACACATATCCAAGAAACCCAAGCAAGATTAATTATTTCCGTCCCCTACACAATTGAAATAGATTGACTTGAAAGGGTTACCACTGAGTAATGTCAAACTTACCTTCAATTAACAATCATTTGCACCATCCATCAAAAGGAAAAAAGGAAAAAAGAAATGGGAGAGAAATAAAATAGAGGATTTAAAAACAGTACACTGATTGAACCAGGATCCCTTTACTTCTGAACATAGTCTTTTAGAACATTGTTTCTCTCCTCTAGGCTCGCATTTCTTTTCCAATTTAGGACAGCTCTATGGACTATGGCTTTAGCCTCACTAATCTCCTTAGCTGAGAATTTATGTTCTATGATTCCCAGTGGTCCAGGCTGCAGTACGTTAATCACAGTCTCCATCTCTTGCTCAAGCTGTCTAAATGAAATAAAAAGTTATCTTGCATAAGCAATTTCAAGAACTGAAAAATTCATTTAAGATAAATAAATTTTCACATAAAGTGCACATATACAACGTCCCATTTTAGCAAAACTGCCTCACTTTTTCCTTTTATTTTCTAGAGCTGACATACGTGGAAAGTTTCATAAAGTTGTTACCCTTTATTTCAATCAGGGCAACCAACGAACTCAAAAGATGGAAAACGTATAATGAACAATGGTGAGAGCTTTTAACT
Source organism: Biancaea sappan (assembly GCA_037074585.1). Taxonomy (NCBI): domain Eukaryota; kingdom Viridiplantae; phylum Streptophyta; class Magnoliopsida; order Fabales; family Fabaceae; genus Biancaea; species Biancaea sappan. Next base: position 44,226,376 of record CM073496.1, on the reverse strand, counting down.
TCTTTTTCAACTGCATTACACGGCCATGATTAGCCTGCACTTCAAATTGCTTATAATATTGACTCCTCAATTACAAAAATTAACTCATGATTAACAGAAAGCACTCTTGTACACTACAAATGCAATAAGATAGGCAGTGTCGATTCCCAAAGAGTTACCCCAAAGGCCGAGTTGAGGTTATCCAACTTGAATGCCCAAATATCAGATCTCACCAATAGCAGGAGGAACAAGCTCAATGTGATCCAACAAACAAAAAAGTAGTAATTTGTAAAATTGCCCGACTCAAGCTTTATGAATTTTCTTTTTCCATCAATAGGATTGAATGCTCTTCCCAGTCTCAGTCACTCGTATTCCTCAAGCTTGTCCAACCATAATATATCGATATTTAATAATGCCCTCATTTATTATATTTTCTTCATAAAGTAACTTTTAAGTTTCTTCATCCACGAAGCGCATCATAATCCCAAAGACGACATTGTATGCAATCTATATATAGGGTGCAATGCTCTACATTATCCATCCGAATTCAGAAAGCGGTCACAGAGGCCAAATAAGAATAGGAAACAATCCCAACTAGCCAAGGTACTTATTATGTCAAACATGTCCCATGTATCAAATTTGTTAAAGTATACATACAAATGAATAATACACAAGGTAAGGATTATATCAAGCGATCGTATGGAATCGCTTCAACAACCAAAAATATCAAAATGCCAGCAGCCACCGATTTTCGATGAAAATCCACTAGCCAAATAGGCATCTTCTAGATAACTTTTTTAGTACGTTTTTAAAATACCAAGAAGGATGACAAAGGAAGATACCGAAATTAACAGAACCGAAAGATGATGGCGAAAAATAAACCAGAGAGTCGATACCTGACTAGCCCAGAAAAGGGCAAGGAACGTCGAAGCCCTGCTAAGGATATCCGCATCCCGTAACCTTCTGTTCACACAAGACAAAGAACATAATATGATAGCAAATATGAAGAAAAGAAGGTATGCATACAATTTACAATAAAAATGAAATAACAGAAAATATGAAAAAGCCACCATCCTATTGAGATCTAGACATTGATATTTTACAGTGGAAATTCAAGATAAAAGTCAAGATTGTTGGTGAATCACTCGCACAGAATGATGAACAAATTCAGAATCAAATGACTCACTTTTGATAAAGTGCAGTGTAATTTTGTTGCTCACTAACGTTCTATCAACGATCCTCTGCTGCCAACACGCAATTACAGTTCACCTCCACCGTCATGGCTGTCTGACAATTCCCGTCTCTCCTCCCCTTTCTCTCACGACTTTCTTTCAATTTACTCACAGAGGGCAAAAACAAATCTTCTCCAAGAAGAATCGTCCCCTTGGTCCTCAAGAAGCGTCTCTGCCGATGAACGCCTGAGCATATATAGACGGCTAGAATGAGTGGGTGCGGCTCGAGGGAGAAGAGTGAAGCGTTCGAAGGTTGGATGCGTTCGAATGTTGGATGCGTTCGATGTGGCGCGATGGGTGAGAGTTGGACGCTGGGGCTGCTTCACAGCTAAGGTGTTAAGGGTTCAGGGGTTCGGTGTGTTGTGCGGAAGAGGCTAGGGTCCAAAGTGGCCGAACCTGAAAGTGTTGGGGGTTCCGTTGAAAACGCAGCGTTTGGAGGGGAAAGTGGAAATCGGGTCTGGTATGATGATTTCGGGTCATATGTGAGTTTGGATCCGGATTCTGGGCTTTTGGATGGGCTGAAAATTGAGTCACCGTTTGGGCTAAATTTTGGGCTTGATAAAATTTGTTTGGTTTTGGGATCAGCTTATCCTAAGGTAGGTGTTTGGAAGGATAAAGTATTCTACACTGGTTTGGGATATTCTGACAGATTTTTTCTCTTTTTTGTATTATTTTTTATTTCTTATTTTTTATTTTCTGAAATTTCTATTTATATAAATTTTTTATCTCCTAATTTTTTTAATTTCTTAATATATTTATTTATTTACTTTTTATTTATTTTTGAATCTTTAATGGCTTTGCATTTTTTGATTTTTTACATTTTAACCATGTATTTACTATATGTTTGGGATTTTGACAATTTCTTCTAATTTTTGGTTTTATATTTAGTTATTGATTTATTAATTATTATTTGAATTTTAGTTTTATCTTCATTTTGATATTTTTGAATTTCAATTTTTTGTACATTTTATTATTATTTTTATCAAAAATTTTAATTGGAACCCTGACAAAATACGATGCTTACACTTCAGACATTATAAAATTTAGGGTATGTTTGACAAAAATAGTTGATAAGCTAGCTGAAAGCTTATAAACTAATTTTTATCTGAAAGTTAAAAGCTTATAAGTTAACTTGTTGAATTAGAAGTGTTTGGTAAAAGTAACTGTTGAATTAGTTAAAAAGTATAAAATTACATAAAAAAAAGCATAAAAGTATTTGTATTATTTTATAATCCCAAAATAATATAAAATAAAAATATTAGTTTTTATTTTTTAATTAAATTAATTTAAATTATTATATATATATATATATATATATGTTTAAAATAAATTAAATTAAAGATAAAAAATTTAAATAAAAATAAAAATTATTCACAATGAAAATCTTTTGGGGATTTAGGTTATGAATAAAACAAAATGATATAATTAGTATTGAGATAAAATAATAAGGGTAAAACAACAAGAAAAATACAAAAGCTATAAATTATAAAAAGTAGTGTTTCAAAATAAGTTATAAACTATTGAAATAAACTCGTTTATCAAACACTTCTAACAAATTTATAAACTAGTCAAATAAGTTGTAAACTCCTTTTTATGACAAGCCAAACACACCCTTAAATTGCACGATCTGCGTTCAGCCATATCCTTAAATTGCACGATCTGCGTTCAGCCATATCTCCAGATTCACAAAACGAGAGCAAAGTAGATTTGGCTAAATACAACGTCGTCTATTTCTGAGAGACACTAAACAGGGGCAACACCCGAAAAAAAAAAAAACGGCAAAAACGACTCCACTGGGGATCGAACCCAGAATCTCTGGTTCCGTAGACCAGCGCCTTATCCATTGGGCCATGGAGTCATCATCTGCTATTTTTTCAATAAGATAATAGAAACTGGGAGCAGGGCCAGTACTTTATCTCTTTGAAACGGCGGTATCAAGTCTTTCAGTATTTGAAAAACCAAAAGCGTCACCATCTTCTGAAGTTCTCAAGCAAATAAAAGTGATTGAAGGTTTAACACGCAGGACAAGTTCCTTAACACCTTTGCCAAATATATCAACTAACCTCCATCTTAATATATAAATGGGTCACGTTAAACTGCGCTTCTGTCATGATAAAGTGTTCAAATAAATATCTCAATCAGAGAATACTAGTTTAATCGAGCATCCACCCTCAAATAACCGAGCTAGTTTGGGTAGTGACCAAAAACCAGAAACTATTAACTGGAAATTGTAAAAAAACAACAATCACACTATGCATATACTATACATACATTATGACATATTATATATTACACATTTATTAATATAGTGTGAATACTCAGCATCATGAAACTGAGTGACGCCTTCGCCTTGGAAAAGGAAACCGACTTTCAGAACTAGCTTTCCCACGAATTTGCTTAATGCTATTAATCCGAAACAAAGCGTTGAGCTTGCTCAGTTTCTTGGTGAAGGATTTGAAGAGCTTGTTGGCAGGATGAGACCTCACAAACTCCTGCTTCATATGAACGTGGTCTTTCTCCAAGTCCGTCAGCCTCATTCTCATTCTCGCAACCTCAAGCTTCAGCTCTCTGTTCTCTCTTCTCACCGACGCATAGTTATCTCTTGGAGAAATGGCTCCACTTCCCGCACCGCTTCCCGATCGCTGAGGAAACTGCCCATTGAACCCACCAAACAACAACTGGTTGTGTCCCCCACCACTCATTGCGTTCCGAAGTCTTATTTGCTCGAAGTATAGAACTTGCACTGCCATCTGCACTGGCAGCCTCTCGTTTTGTGCTGCATGGCTACACGCTTCTTGACTTAATTTCTGACAGTCTATGGTTTTGCACAGACGGTACCTCTCTGACTCCTTCATGTTTGGATGAACCTATAGTTGAGCAAATCATCAGAATATAACGATACATTGATGGGGTTTAATAACTATAGAAAAGAGAGTAATTTGACCATAACATTGGGACTTAGAATGGTGTAAGAGTGAAAGATAGGATTTTTCACCTTAAGGAAGATATCAACAGCTCGGTAGAGTCCATCACTTACAATACGAGCATGATCTGGAAGTAGTTCTGCAAGAGCTATGAATTTTGATGGCAACATGTTTGGGTCTAGAGCTACTTCAGAGAGCAGATTGTCCAACAACTTAGATACCTTGAGAATTGAGCTTTGTTTTGGAGATCCAGGGCTGTCAAAGTCATACACCATTTCCCTTTCATCTCTCAAGTCGCTGTCTTCATTGTCATCATCCTCATCCAAGTTTAGAAAAATGGAAAAGATCCTCAAAATTGAATCTATGTCATAGATTGTGGTGTGGGTGCTTTGATGTGAGTTTGCTGGGATTAGGATGTCTTCGAGAATTGCCTGGTCGAGTTGCAATCCGATCCGCCTCTCCAAATCAGATCTGCAAGAAGCAGATGCTGATGCTTCTATTGCAGCTTTCAACAAACTTGAAAGAAATGCCATAGGCACTGGGCTCTTCCTTGATTGAGTTGGTAGTAAGCTAACAATGGCTTCAACAATGACCCTTTGTTTCTTCTGCAATTCTAAATCCAGAGAACTTCCTTTGACCCCTTGGGCCTCCCTAACAACAATCCCCTGAAGAGAATTATGTGCATAGCTTATCAAAATTTTGCTGATCATGTCCTGCTTTAGTCCCTTTGACTTCACTGCAGATACAACTCGTTGGAAGAAATTAAGACTAAGCACATTGAGAGAGTTTCCCCACCAATCTAAGGGAGTTTCTGGTTCCATGTTTGACATAGTTTTGGAAGGGAAATTGTGGTCAAGTTTCAGCAAACCAGAGGTGAGCTGCTCTTTGCATGCATTATTTGCAATTGCATTGATTAGTCTGCTAACAAGGTTTATTTCTTCTGATATGGGCAGAAGAGTTTCACAACAATGAAGAACGGTTATTGTGTTTGGTATGTCTGGGAGTACCGTGTCTTTTATATATGCTTCAACCTGGGTCTCCAAGTTTTTCTCTGCAAACTCTTCCGTCATTTCCAGAAAATGGGCTAAACATCGAAGCATAGCAATGTTTGAGAGGGTGAACTCAACGTTAACTCCATAACAGAACTTGGCAGCTAGCTCAAACGCCGCTGCTCCACCCGGTACGGCAAGACTTATGCGTGAAACTTTTGAATCTTTTGCTTCTAACAGCAGTTTCCGAATCCTTCCACACCGAGAAACTAAAGGAAACTGTTAAAAGAAAAAAAGCAACCATACTACTGAAGTTCATAGTGAAAATCTCCTTTGCTTTAAGTCATCATATCATACAGTATTTTACTTTTTCTCAGATGATTTATAAATGGAGAGGAGCATTATGGTCATAATTTGCATCATTAGCTGTTGATATTGTATAGACAATCTTATATTCATAGGTACCATAGGTATATACATTTTGAATCTTGAAAGCAAGGTCAATCTAAAAGAGTGCAAAGCTTGTTTCCTTTTACCTTGTGAAGTGCAAAGCTTGATGCTCCAACTTCGATGGTAAGGTCACTAGAGACATCAGATATTGGCCTGTAATAAACAATTCTGAGCGATTCATTGTACGTGAAAGACATGGAAGCTTCTGCTTACAGTAACTAAAGCAAGCACGCATATTAACAAAACTCAAATCATTTGAGACTCTGCAAGAGCCTCTTCTCCATATGCTTTGTACACCACAAACCAAAAGACAACCTAATCTCCCAACACGAGAATGGCCCTAACTCAATAATTGCAGAACCGAGTGGGACTAATAGAACAAAACTATAGACAATATGGTACATGAGTCTAGGTAAAATGGAATATCTGAGGATTGATTAAACCATTCTAGTGGAAATTATTAGGCCACTCTTGTCTTGTCAGGTTGATGTTTCCATGTGAGGCCACAGAATTTTTCCCCAGTGGGTAGCTCATATTACATCACCGTGCTTATTTAAGGCCTAAATATAACAAAAGCACCAGAATAATTGACAGACAAATACAACTTGGCGTGTACATTGCTGACATATGAGATTTGGACATTCACCATGCAGCTTCAAATGCTGTTGTCGGCTGGGTAAAGTAGTATTAATTTATTATAAGGTCAATGTTATTGCCACAGCTTTTTCTGTATCTCAGCTTTACCATAGATATAAAGAGGCTTTGCCTGATTTAGATGGGAAATCATGGAAGATTTCTTGGCAAAGCAAAAGTCTTTTGCGGAAAGATTGAAGACATACACATAATATTTACAGACGGACTTGGAAAAATGACGAGACAAGGAAAAGGTTTCTGGTTGGGGTTTCCTTCGCCGAAACTTACCCTATAAAAGAACCCTACAAAATAAGGACACCAGCCCCACAAAATGAAACTGCTGAGTTTTGAGCACTTAATTCCGAGATGTGGTTAAACATAATCTGATGAGATCAAACTCCACTTGAAGGTCTATGAAGGAGATAAAAAAAATTGATATTTTGAATTGAACTGCCGTTTAAGATCAATCTCTTAAATTGTCTCTATCATTCTTTTAGTTACCCTGATGCATCTGAATGTGCATTTATTGACATGTTTAACAGAGGAGTCTGTGATCTGGGAAATTGAGCAGGAAGCTGACACAGTAGAAAGAGGCATGACAGGACAGCGATCAACACAAAATGACATCATACTGAAGAAGTAGAAGATTTACCATTCAGTGGCATGCCTTATGCTTGAACTTGGACGACAGGATCTCTTCCCAGAAATGCTGGGCTTTAATTCACCTGCAGTAACAACTCCCATCTCCACAGAGCCCACCAATTCTAACTCTGCCTCTGATTTGATTTGACTATGTTAACGACTCATTCCATGCCAGCTTAATCAATAGAAAACTACGTAGTAATAGTATCGTCTTCTGACAGATCCTAAGGACGGCGTCCCTAGCCTCTTCTTCCTTGTCTGTGTGGGAAAAGTTGAAGTGAAGCCCAAGTCAAATGAACACATGCAAGGCTAAAGGTTGGAAATGACTCTAAAAAGAAACTTTATGGAGAAGTGCTTATAATGAGCTTAATCTAAAGTCAAGGCAAACTCAAATGCATTTACACTTTTCGGTGAAAGGTAGTGACTAAGTAGCCTTTTTTTTTTTTCTGACTGTTTTTTTAACAAAAAAAGTTGCAGGAATTCTGAAGTGTTGCAGTGCTTTCTGGGGTTGTAATAATGGCTGGCCAATGCTACCTACCTAAAGTTTAGCATAAATGAAACTCTATTATTACATTGTGGCTCAATATATTTGGTTGGACCTGTTATATTGAGAACGAGGGTACACTAAATCAGATTAAACACATAATAAAATGTTTAAAAGTTGTAGCCTTTGGTTATCCGAGGCAATCACTTAATCCCACTACTTTAAAATTAAAATCTCAGGGCCTAACTTTCTGGGCAAGCAGCCAATCTGTTTTGTAACTCTCACACAACTATCTTAATCGAGGAAAATCAAAGATAACTATATTGATATGGGGTACAATACAAATTTAATAAAGAAATATCAGCTCAATGTGCTTATCACAATTACAAAATGTGAAGACTACTGCAATAACAATCTGGTGGTCATAAGGAACTATCTTTATTTGTATTGAAGTTCTCGGTATCAAGTTATGTGCAAAGAATCAATTATGAAACTTGCTTTTATCAGAGAAGGCATAGTTGGTTCAGCTGCAAGACAATATACCATATACTCAAATTCATCAGTGGATCAGATTACATACTTCAAATTTCCATCTTTAAATCCTTCGCTATTTTTTATTTTATAGTGGGTATTGGTAACATGAAACTTCAAAAACATTGCTTCTCTATGGCAGCCATAAATTTGGAACAGAACAAAATTGGACAGCTACAGCTAATAGGATTTCTTCTCTTTTTCGCAACATTGGATTGGAAGATACCATATCATTGGTTCAGGTGTGAGAGGATAGTGACCACAATCATGATGTTAGGAAACACGAGGCCCCACCCCGTCAAAATTTTTGCAGTGTGGGGACATTGATTTAATTTCTACATGAAGCCTGAAGGTATTAATTAATATGTTCTGCAGTCAACCCTGTATTCGGATTTAACTATTAATCTTAATTAACAGAAAACATGAGGGTTTTGTCACTTTCATACCAGAGATCTCCCTGACACAATCAAACCTTTAAATTAATCTATAATAAAACAAGTCTTTAAGTAACATGTTTGCATGTCCTCTGTACAAGAACAAAGAATGGAAAGGAGAATCAGGTATTTAATGACTATACTTGTACATGTTCATTTGCACCAAATATTTATGAACTTATTTGTATGTTGATCTGCTTATGGGTTTCATACAGCGTGGGATGCCGGATCAGTCCTATCCACTCAGTGTCTCCATGTTTCCAATGATGACTTTAGGTAAAGTTAATACACTGGTCCTAAAACTCTTTTAGAGGTCGCAATGATCATTGAAATGATGTTTCTTACTGCCATAAATGACCAAAAAAGTTAAAGTGCGAGGGTAGTCAAATTCATTTAAAGCAAAAACAGTTTAGTGCGGCAACCACAGTTTTATGGTATAATGGGAATTTCCATCTTCCATCATTTGACACAAATCAAACTTGCAGAGAAATATTTTATGGGACACAAATCAAACATTCCCATGTTATTATGTTATTTCCTGGCCCTTGAGGCCTGAAATTATGCAAAAGTGAAATTTCGTAGCACTTTGATTTTGCTTGTCCCCATTGGAGCAAGACAAAGCGTGCCCCTGCAAGCAATACTGAAAGCCTGTCCTGGACGCTTTCTTCCTAAGTAGAAAATACTCTGTCGTTTGATGGTACACCCCAACGCCACGGCCCACGAAATAAAAATCATCATACAAAGGTTCATGCACAATCATTATTAGAACAATTACATGTGTTACACATTGAGTTTGAGACTAATTTTTTCTTCAGTGTGACAACAATTGTATTGTAGACAAATTATTATGATGTGTTAATTAAAATCATAGCCCTATGAAAAAAAGTCGAGGAAGACCAAAAAGGACACTTAGAGAAATTATTGAACGGGATCTTTTAGTAAATGAGATATCTAAAGAGTTGGTCATTGATAGAGCTCAATGACGTCGTGCGATCCATGTAGCCGACCCCACTTAGTGGGATAAGACTATGTTGTTGTTGTTGTTGTTAATTAAAATCATAAGCAACTAGAGCTTGTACAGAGGCCTGCTGCAGCGAATTTTTTTTAAATTCTGGTGGGGGGCCTAAAAAGTGCAACGAATCAGAATTTGAAAATGTCACATCATTGAATACAAGGTGAGCTAACATTTAAATTAGTTTTAGCGTTATATGTTTCTATTTAATAATGTTCCATATTTTTAATAGTGATACGTGTTATCTTTTAATTACTTTGATGCAGCGAATGAGATGCCACTATTTTGTAGTGACATCTTCAATGGAAAATAGGATATTGCCATCGCTTTCACTGAGAAATTGTCGTGTTCCCAAGCACAACGAACTGCTAAACTAAAACGTACATAGACACCATCCCAGCATTGCTCAATCAGTACATAGTAATCCTTTCCTCGGTACTAAATGGGGACCAAAAAGAAAGAGAAACAAGACACTGGAAGAAGGAACTGGACGCCTTGTCTATCAGAAACACATACCAGCCAAAATAAGCATCACATATACCAGAAATTAAGAGTAGTGATCAGAAGAGGTAGGAAAGGACGCTGTTAAGTTTTAAATTGAAGCTTATTTCAGAAAATTTACAATCAGATAAGATGAAACGAGCATAAAAGAAGATGGTCTAGTGCAGACTAAGCAGGGAATGAATGATGAATTCTTAACAGTGAGAAACTTGGAATTGTTTCCACCAAAAATTCAGTGAGTCTATAGGAAGAAACAATGGAGGCTTGTGAAATCACACCCAATAGAAAATGAGGCGTCATTTTTTAGTTTTGCATTAGCCTGATCCTCGTATCTCACCACCTTGTCCAGTGTTTCTGCTACTGCTTAGAGGGGCAGAACTCTGACTTGAGAGTTGCGCATCAGACAGTGAGACGGATCCACCTTGGGATAAAATCAAACTGACAGGAGAGCCGGAGTTATTTCCAGCAGAAGGCATCCGGATCGAAAAGGATTCCTTTTTGGACCCTGACATGGGTCGTTCAGGCCGAAGCTCTGAAGATGTAGCTGGATGAGACAGGGTAGAGAGCAAAGACTCAACTGGGTATGGAGAAACCGGCACATCAATAAGAGATGTTGAAGAACTGAATCTCATTGGCCCCAGAGGATGGTCAAATTTGCAGGTGGAGCCAAACTTGCAATGCCCATTTTGCAAATAAAATGCACAAGGTTGTACCCCCTGTTTTCTAGAAAAAGAAATAATTAAGAAAATTTTCCAAAAAGAAAACACATTAATTATGATGCAACACAACATAGTAACGTCATTAAGGGCAATCAATCATTTAGTTGTCGCATTACTGGCATTGATATTAAAAGGGAAAAACACTGCAGAAGCAAATTACTCAAAATAAGAAAACACGTGAAAGGTTTATGATGAAATATACTAAACAATTAAAAATACGCTAATTATCACCAATTAGGTCAGATTCATTAATAAAATACAGATTTTTTGCATATAAGAGGTATTAAAAAAATATTAAAGTATTGTTCCAAACAAATTAATCAGCAATCCCATTTCAGTATGATAAACAATGACCTTAATGAAAAACACCCAAAAATTCTGCATTTGTATGACTAATTGACTATCATGAATTATTACATAAATGGGCAAACCCAATAAAAGAAAAAATGCTTGAACACAAATCATGATGCATTGCTGTAAGAAAGGAAGAAACTACAAGTAATTAGTAATTACTGCGTTACAGTGAGAAAGAAATGAAAGACATCTCTATCAAAAAGAAAAAAGAAATGTCACTCTGTTCAAGAAAAAAGCAATCCTGCCATAAAACCAGACTCCCATTTTGTCTTTTAGCATATGGCAATTGTCAAAACTCAAAACTTAGTTTTGAGAAAAGGTGCTCAATGAAATAAATATGAGGGAAGTTTGGACATAGTATTACAAAGGAGAGAAGGAATGCGTTTCATGTCAAGAAGAACTATTAAGATCAATGTGACAAAAGATAATTATTTCTTCAAATGGTGATGACAAGGCGGATAACTTCACAGTGAATAATGCTACTTATTACGCAGATGTTGCTGTCATAACAGCATGATGTCTGGATCTAAAAAGGTTACAAAACAAATAAGGATAAGAAGGGACACCTGAGATTTGATGGAGCCACTTCTGTAGAAATGAATGCAAATGTTGTGCAAATAGTATTACTCCATCATACACTCAACTGCTTACCTCGTCCCTCCCTCAAAATTACAAAAATAATTATGACCCACCCACATTCTCTGTGCTGCATTTCCAGGCTCAATTACCCAGACAGCCCCCAACCAACCAACCCCGTGGGGCCAGGACAAAATTGAGATAAGTAATATGACTGGGATGAAAAAATAATTTATCAAATTGTATGTTCGAAGCTGGAAAGCCTTATCCTTTGCTTTTAAACAAGGTTGCACACCCCCTGGGATTCCATGCCAAAGGCAGTGATAAAAATTATAAATATGCAAAACAGTGATGAACACAAGGTTCTTAGTGTAAAGACATCAATCTTTCAAATCTCAGACACCAAGAATGCACAAAGACCCAATAATGTGATGATGCAAATTTAAAAACAATATTCAAATTAGGACAGACTCTGTACATATGCAAAGCAAATGTACCACTACCTCTGAATCCCAATCAACTGCTGTTCACTTTTACCCAAGAGAAACTGAGGTCAATCGTGATTTATGACAAGATTGCCACACGAGCACTTGCCAGCTTTGTTACATGGAGGGGAGAAAACCATGCCCAAAACAAATAAAAACACAACTAGCAAAATTAGCAGCTTGATGTGCAAACATACATCTGTATATACAACAGCACTAACCAAAAAGGTAGGATCATGAGAAGAAGGATGAAGATATAGTCTTCTACCTCACTGAGCAAATCAGATGACGCAGAGAGATGGAAAATACTCTGACAGAATATCCTCCTATTCTGCTCTTCGCTTATTTGGCATGAAAATGGGACTGATGCTTTTGCATCCAAACACTAATCACTTATTACATGTATGATTTTTCTCTGAAGTGTTTCACTTGTCTCAAATAAACTGATAACATTACTCCAAACAGCCCTCCGCCGAAAACACCTCAAAAAATATATTTGCTTAATAAATTTATTTTATTTCATTTTCTATTTTTTGGTGACCAAAAGTTCTTCAGAGCTAATCAAGATGCTTAATGCACGCCCTGTGATGCTTAATACTGTCTTTAAATATTATGAATAAAAAGATACCCTTGCACTTCATGATCAGTGTCAAGTACAAAAAATACAAACAACTTATGCAATTAACCCAAATAGCAATGAACAAAGTTCAATATTAAAAAAATAAATAAATAAATTATCAGTAAACTACAATAAGGACAAATCTGCAAGCTAGAACCAATAAATACTGAATCCAATATATACAGATTAATAGTTAATCAGATGCCTCAGAAAACATGTAGCTGCAAGTCTTCAGTGCATACCGGTCCAAAGAGTAGATTGAAGTACATATGAAAGTCAACCTACAACTGTGAAAATAGCACAAGAAATATAAAAAATTATTTGCATAATCTAACTTAATCTAATTTGCATGTTACTGTATATCTTATGGCTGCTAATTGCTGGTTCAGTGACAGCTTGTCCAGAAACAAGAAGCCAAAACATGAATAACTAATTAAAAGAAACTAAGGAAAATTTCTTCTTTTTTTTTTCTTTTTGATATCCTTGGGTGTCCGGGCCAGCATGAGCGCACCTCGACTAATCCTAAGGTAACAACAAGGAAAACTGGCAACAACAAGGAAAACTGGCCCTGATGGGACTCAAACTGGTGACCTTTGGAGAGCAAACCCAAAGCCTGACCAACTGAGCTACCCCTCAGGGTTAGAAACTAAGGAAAATATCAAAGGTCACAAATTTAAATTTGGACGTAACTTGAGAGTTCAGATTTAACGAAACAAAAAGGTATTAGAGTCAAAGGACAAATTATCAAATCAAGAGAATAACCACACTTACCGGACGTAAAGGAAGACCAACAGGGCTGAGAAGTGGCCGTGTTGCAGCACGATCCCTAGGATGGTGATACCGACAAGCTAATCCATATTTGCAGTCCCCTGTTCTCATATAATATTGGCATTCAGGTTCACCAGGTCTTTCAGGAAATAGTTGTTCATTCTGGCTGCTGCTTGAAGGGCCAGAAGAAGAGAGCATAGGAGTATATGGTCTGGCATAAACTGATGTTGATGAAGACATCTGGGTCACTCCATATAGAGAACTAGCGCCAACAGCAGGTTGAGCACCCGGAGACAACACAGGACTTACAGGTGCCTGCACAAAATTCAAAACTCCATGAGAAAGTAACTAACAAACAAAAGAAAAAGAAACAATGACTACCAGCCAAATCCCCAAGAATATATATTTTCATCTCACCGAATAAGGACTCCATCCTGGAAAGGGAACAACCCCTGGGGAAAGAAGTACTGGACCATAAGCCCCTTGCACATATGAACCAGGCAACATTGGAGGCCTGGCCACTCCCACTCTCAAGCTGGTGGATGCCCCCCCATACTGTTCAGTCAGAGGAATCGTTGGAGATTGCACCTGTTGATAAAATTGAGGTGCAGATGCCGACATCGATGTGCCAGCTGGTTGAGGATGATGGAATTTACAAGTTATACCAAATTTGCACTGCCCCGTTTTCAAATAGTAGGAGCATTCTTTCTCACCCTGTTGGAAAAACACACACACACACACAAAGAGACACATAGTTTAACCACCGCCTTATTTTCTGTCAATTACATGAGGACAAGGACAAGAAAAAGAAGAGTCAAACCGGCCGTAACGGGTATCCATAAATATTTAGTGAAGCTTGACCTAAAGATCCACCTCCATGTTTCGGATGGTGGAATTTACAGGATGCACCAAATTTACAGGTTCCAGTTTTTAAATAATACTGCCCATCAGAAAAGATCCAGAATTAGTACAACCAGGAGACAGCTATTTTAAACCTAATGTACAAATGCTAGACCTGGTCCAAAGAAAATGAAGCATAAAGAATTTCCAGCTCAGGAACCCACATTGTCTAGATCATTAATCACTATACCTGACATGGAGGTTCCCACACCCGTTCTGGGTACTCCCCTGTAACTCTTACAGCAGCAGCAACCTGCTTAGTAATTGACTCAATTCACATTTATGTACTTAATTTTCAAATTTAGCTAAACAATATCAACAGAAAAATTAGCCATCTTCACTCTTCTAAATTCTAATCGTTAATAACTACACAAAACATCTCCACCCACTCAATTGGATTCTTATAGAAACCCAACTGACATGGACAAAAATTCTAAATGCAGTTCTTTGTTTTTTTAACTGCTCCTAGACGCCTTGAACAAAATCAAATTCAAACAAAAGGAAGAAGTAACAGACGGGATCATCATAATAAAAATGCCTCCGGAACCTTAGTTATGGAAAAAGATAACACTGACATTGTTGAACATTTTACTGGAGTCAGTGATAAGGGGAAAGGATGACAACCAAGAATGGTACAACATCAAGGAAACACATCGAACCTAATGCAGATATCTTAAAATGATCAAAGGGTTACCGCAGCGCGATCACGGGGATGATTGTAACGACACCTGCCACCATATCCACAGAACCCGGTTCGCATGTAGTAAACACAATTCGGCACGCCGGGTCGCTCCGGGTATGACTCGCCGCTGCTGAGTGCTAATTGCCACATCGACTCTACATGAATACCAAAACTAGAACATAAATTACAACAAACACCCAACTTAACGTTAACATTAACGAAACCCTAACAGAGTCATATCAAGAATGTAATAAACCTGATGCAAAACAGACAAAAATGAAATAGAGGGTTAATGCAAACACCTTCTAGCCCAGTGTCGCCGGTTGCTGGGCGCCACTCAGACGGATAACCCGGTTGCGAGCCATTCCTCCGCGGATTTCGACCGTACAACTCCATGAAAATGAGTTTCTTTTGGGTTGAGAGTGCTGTACAACTTACAGACTTTACAGGAACGAGACCGGAAAACCCTCTACAAGAATTTTACACAGGTCTAGAATGTTCGGAAAGATCAGAGAGATTGTGCTCCTTGCACGGTTGCGTCAAGAATCCGAGAGATATAGACGGGTTTCCACTGTGACAAAGTGTTTGCTCTTTCTCTCCCCCCTCAGGGCCTCACTCCCTCTCTCCCCTCCCTCTGCCTCTCTCTCTCTCTGTCTCGCGGGCTGTACGGTCTGGTTAGGGGCATTTTTCAGCTCGATTTTCCCCTCTCTTTTTCCCTAATATTCAATTTCCTTTCCTGGGGTTGGTTTGTTCGTGTACCCGCCAAACAGAGCTCCAGGAAAATGCTAATTTTCGCGGATTAGTTTGTGGAAAAAAGACCCTCGAGAAACGAAGTAGCAAGTAACCGACACTCGTACTTGTGAAATGACCCAACCGTCCTTCAGAATTCCAACGTTTGATGACTTTGGTGGTTGGTGGCTATTTTGATGTAACAAAAGCAAGGTTTGATGTTTTCACCCAAAAAAAAAAAAAAAAGAGATACGCTCTGATATTACAGTTCTAAAATCACCAAATTCACGGATTCTAGGGACACATTCGTCATTGCAGTCTTTCGTCGTAGGCTTTTGATTGGTCTGTTTAAATTTTTGCGGCCCTGGCCTGCTCTGTGTACCAAAACGACCGTCCTCCCTTGGGGGACATCCCATAAAATAGTACTAAAATGAATTTGGAGTTGTCTCATGTCATTCTTAGAACACTTCACTGTCTCGTCGCCTTTCTAGAATACAATAACCTCAAATAGATGCATCTCGGCACATATAATTACAGGAGGGAAGAAGCCATTTTCAAAGTAAGTTCCATAATAAATTTATTAGTAAAATATTGTATTTATATTTAATTCACAAAATTTATTATTGTTAAATTTTATTTTTTAACTCAAAATTACTAAAATTAAATTAAGATTTTTAATTTTTTTTATGATTAAGTTAAAACAACTAATTTAATGAACCAAAATAATAATTTATTCTAAATTTTAGAGACTGACAAATCTCCCATGTTTATTTTTCTATATTAACTAGGTTGATGAATTTCTTTTTTTCTATCTTGTGTTCGTGATTTGCAAATATGGAACATTTAATGTCCTTGATTCATCAAATATTATTGTTTCTCAAATTCTAATGATATAATTTTGAATTTGATATTTTATACATATCCAAGTTGTGACTACAACAAGTCCAACCACATGGGGTTGAAGCTATGGGGTATTTGCAATGAATTCGTATTCCCACGTTGATAAAGTTTCGTTGACTTATTTAGTTCCATTAAGAAGAGGAATGCATGCAATGACATTGACATTCTCATTTAATTAACTGCTTATTAGTCAACAATGTGGGTTCGACGATTAATTATCTTTTTATTATTAAAGACAAGTTAAACTAACCTCTATTAATAAATGGCGAAGCTATATTTTATTACTTTGACCAAATAAGGATCTTTTTTTGGGAAATAATTCGTGTTTATTTTAAAATAGTGTGCTAGCACTAAGCCTTCCTTTGCCGAGTTATTATCAAAATATGTGTATGTATGTATATATATACATATATATATATATATATATTTAAACCACTATTTTTCAGGAAACTCATTAGCCATAGTTAATTTGATTTGAACATATTTTTTTTTCATTTATAATTCTCCAATCTAAGATTTTGGTATGTATATGTGTTGTGTGTGTATATATGCACACACAAAAATTGATGATAAAGTTATGTTAATAAAAAAGAAAGAGTGGTTTCTATGTCATATTTCTTTAACTTGGTTTTACAAGTGTAAAAAAATCTACGCTGTACTAACTGCACAAAAACGTTTTCCGCATATATCGCTTATAGTTAATATTTTAATGTAACATAAATTCAGTTATTTATATTGAAATAAAAATTAACAAGCAATAACACTAGTATGTGTAATGGCAATAGCTAAAAATAAGAGTAATCAAATTCAATTCAATTCCAACTAAATTCAATTATTTTGATTCAACTAAATTTGATCAATTAATTAAACTAGTTAAAGTGAAAATCTAATAGTTGTTTAGTTTGATTCGTTTACTGAATATTTATGTTAAATATCTAAATTAAAATTACGTAACAGTTAAAATTTATATTTGATATAATAATTAATAATATATCTACATATCTAATGTCCAAACGTAATTCCTAAATACCCATCCTAAAATATTTATTAATTATAGTTTACATGTCTAGTTTTCTATATTTTAGTATGAATTTTGACTTATTTGTGGTCATATTACATTTAGTTGTGTTGAAATATTTTTATGTATTTTTCGTTGGAAGTGTTGTGTAATGCCCAAGAAAAATAAAATATAAATATTTATTTACAAACTACTGTTACTATTTCAGTATACGGTACTATTCACCCATATAATACTATTTATGTATACGATACTGTTTATTTATGCAATCGAAATGTCAAGTACTAGATGTGGTTTGGTCATAAGAGAAAACTAGAAAGAAGTTTGTAGGAGAAAATGACGTTTTATGTGTAAAAATACCCTCATGGACTAAATTGAAAGGACTGAATTGAAAAGAAACTTAAAGATTTCAGGTGAAAGGATAGTTTTCCTTTTAAGTTTCCAATAGTAATAACAGAAAAATTTTCCATTGAGGTGCACAGTAACTACATTATTAGAAATGTTATTTTCATAAATAGTAAATTGAATATTTTATTAACGCATAGTATCAAATAGTACCCTTGACTTTTGCTATAAATAGGCCATTCCATTTCACTTCTAAACTCACACCTTTAACTTCTCTTCTTCCCTTCTTAAGTTTCTCTTGCTCCGACGCTAGACTTCTAAGATTTTGGGCCTTTCCGTTTTTGCTTAGGTAAGGATACTATGCCCTTTCTATGTCTTTCAAATTTTAGAAGTTATTTTCTTAAGTATGCTCTGTGGTTGCGGCTTTGGCCGATCTTCCACATCAGAAAAACTGTCGTTAGCTGTTATTTTGATTCTCTGATTACCAAAATAGAATATAAACTGTGGAGAATACATGTCTAGGAAAGTTCTGGCTAAGGAAAGACCTGGTTTTTAAGTGTGTCCAGTGTGACCCTCCACTCTTTCCTGGGAACTTACCTGGTGTACTCTTTTACAGATTGTATTCTGTATTTCTGGTATAAATAGTACCCGTACGTATGAATAGTAACCATATGAATAGTAACCGTTCGTATGAACAGTATTTGTATGAAAACAATCTTAACGTATTTTCTCTAATCTTTCATGGAAATCTCCGTAGCAGAACACTGAAATTCACCTGAGCACTCTTGTCTGTAACGACTTAGAGAAGTGATACTCGTACGGAATCCAGGTGAGTGAAACGACCCCGTTTTAATAGAGTTTTAGCATTACTGGTGATAAAAAGTATGTCGTAGGACACTCCCAAGATTCATAGGGGGAAATTGAATTCAGAATGGCGAATATAATGAGATAATTAATCCAGAAGTATGGATAAGAAAAAGCAAGTATCTCATGATGATGTGAAGATTGAATCTCTTGAATTGTGGTTTATAAAGGTATAATATAGTTATATACTATACCTGTTATATGGATGAATATTATATTGAGCTTCTGATTATGATATGAAATGCTATTGATTGTGATTGAGCGGGACAGTACCCCCTCTCACGGCAAGGCGGAAAACCCGGTTGACAGGGTGTCTTGACCAATGAGTGTGGAGATAACGATTCCCTTAGTAGGGATATAGCCCGGATTGGTGATAAATCCGTGAGGCGCCCTAGCTAAGAGGATGAGGTTGTGCGTCATGGCAGAAATATACATAATTGGTGAGCCGGCCTGTGTGCGCTCTCCGGGATATATTGCCATTGACGAGTACTAGTAACGTTTGTTGAATTGGATGAATTTTTATCTTCTTGTATGTAAAAGGATGATGTTGTGCGTCATGGCGGAAATATACATAATTGGTGAGCCGGCCTGTGTGCGCTCTCTGGGATATATTGTCATTGACGAGTACTAGTAACGTTTGTTGAATTGGATGAATTTTTATCTTCTTGTATGTAAAAGGATGATGTTGTGCGTCATGGCGGAAATATACATAATTGGTGAGCCGGCCTGTGTGCGCTCTATGGGATATATTGCCATTGACGAGTACTAGTAACATTTGTTGAATTGGATGAATTTTTATCTTCTGTCTATTGGTTGAGTATGAGCCTTTGGATATGCTTGCATGACTGGTAATGTATTTGAATTTTATTAACGCGAGGCCGATTCGCTCATTGAGTTTAAAAGCTCACACTGTTTGTACAACCTTTTTGTTCAGATCAGGTTGCCAGCGAAGAATATCTGCTAGAGGAGTAGATCACTTTGGACCTTCCCGTTGTCGGGTAGACCCCTCTTTTGTTATAGATTATGTTGCTCTGTAATCGTCTAGTACATCTAGTTCAGGGGTTCGATATTTAGCTTGTATGTCAGTATAATAATGTATTTTAAATTGATAATCTATTATTACATGCAAATCATCTCTATGATTTTCAGATAAGAAAATTTGATATATTTATCGGAAGGCTTACAGTGATGAGAGATTCATCATTGTGCCGGTCATGTGCCCAGAAAACGGGTCGTGACATGTTGGTTTTATAGTTGATATTGGGAAATCATTTTACATTGAATTTTGAAATTTTACAACACTTTTTTCCTCAACAATTGATTGTCCAATTCAATATAAATAGATTAAAGTCAGATTGGATTAGTTTAATTATGACCAAATTCATTGAATTAGTTGAATGAGACTTTCAATAATCTCTTAGATCAATTTAATTAGTTAAAATAACCAAATCAAACTAATAATCCACTACTCATCTCCAACATTAATAACAGCCAAATAACATAAAAGCCACCGATCAACGCAAGCTCAAATATATATATATATATATATATAAAGCTAGTCTACGGGATGCAACACCGTATCCATTCATCATCCATTGTTCTCTATTTTCACCTTTTGTAGCTTTTAAAATGATTTTGATTATATATTATTAATTGCTAAAATGAGTGTTTTTACTATATTAATGAATGAGGTAAATTTGATAAATTTCATCAATTCCATTAATTTGCGTATAGTCACATAGCATGGGAAACACAAGAGACATTTCCATTAAAATTTTAGAGCATTCATAAGCACTATTTTTTTCTATCAATAATCAACTCACTAGACTAGTCACTGTCTCATTTTGAAACAAATTACTTCAATACTATTTTTTCCTTGAGATCTTGAGAATTTGGTAGAAAAGAAGGAAGTGGCGACAATGGTGACAGAAGTGGAGGAAAAGGGAGTGGAGACGATGGTGGCAAAAGCAATGAAGGTGGTGGTGGTGACGGCAGTGCATAATGAAAGTCCTAAGTGGTGAAATAGCTTACATTTTAAGTGAAGCATTCAAAAACAACCCCAATAAGTATTGCAGTGGTCTATATGTTTAGTAAAAGGTCAACAAATAGTACGTATTATATCTACAAAAAAAAATGAAAAAGTTTTAATATAAATATTTATTAACCGCTTTGGGTTTTTTTTAATTTTCTTATATATATATTAAAGTTGTTTTTGCTTTTGTTGCTATTTATTTTTTCTTCAATCTTATTATCAGTGTCTTTAAATATATTTTTGTGCATTCATAATGTAACTATATATATATATATAGAGAGAGAGATCAAAATAACATAATATGTCATATAAAAGGCCACAAAAACCTTCCACACAAATTTGCTCACTGTGTTTTGACACTTGGTAGCATATGAGAGAACCTATTTTTGCTCTTAATAGAAAAGTACCTAGCCAAACTTATCTTTGATATAATAACAATGATGAAAAATTAACTTTTAAAATAATTACTTATGAGAGAATCTATTTTCGCACTTTTTCCAACTCGGATATTTTTCCCACACACTAGACACTCACCCACTTCTACCTCAAAATTTTTCCATCTTAAATTATTTATTATATTTATCTTTTATGTCAAACTAGTCCCTCCACAAATTTACTATTCAACTGGCTCTCCCTATGCCACGTGCCCACCCTCATTCCTTGGCCACTCTTCATTTTACACACGATGCCACATTCCAACCTTGCATTACCTTCCCAAAAAACAAAAAAGTTTCTCTTGCACCAAAATATTCAATTGAAAATTCCATTACACTAATACTTAAAAACTGCGGGTATTATACCATCGTAACTCACCATTAATTAATTGTGATTATAAAAATTTACCATCTCAATCAATAGCCATTATGTTGGGATATTATTGTGTTATCATAAAAATAATATTTATCTCCTATTCTAAAATGTTGCTCTTTGTATTCAATATATTAAAAGATGATTAAAAATGTTTACAATTTCCTAAAGCTTTGGATCCCTCATGCATTGATGACATATCTAACGTAAAATTACTATGATTATAAGGGAATTAATTACTACTAAAATACGTCATAATATAACAATGTACTACTCAAAGGACCCATAATGCCACAACATCATACTATTTAAGTATTTAATCATATATAATATATTTAAATATATGGCAACTGAACAATGTTTAATAACCATATTAATTTCCCGTTAAATCAATAAAATTTGTTAAAGTGTATTATATGATCATTGGACATTCGCATAGCTTTAATCCCCTATCTTTTGTACATTGACTTCTAATCAATTGGAATTAAATGCTTTTACTCTCACATTAATGGTAGCCAATGGGTAAATGGAAAGGCCAACTAATATAGATGCTTATTTTGGTATTATGTAAGGAGAAAAATAATATAATACGTAGAAAAATAATATATATATATATATATATATATATATATATGATATTTTGAGTAAAAGAAGGTATGGGTAAACCAAAGTTTAATCTAACTAGTGAAGGGATTGTAAATAAAACATGCTAGTTCTAAGGGGTTGTATCATAAATCCATTGAAAGCACCAAGAAGAGAAAACCTGTCAAGCACTAGCATTTTTTTTTAATATATATTATCAAGTTACTTAACCACCGCCATTATTTCTTTTATCTTCAAAATGCTATTTTGGTGCTTTATGCTCCTCTTTTTTAATAAAATTTTTAAGATTAATGATAAATCCATAATTTAACTAAATTAGGTGTATTTTAGTGTGTGATATTCGACTTCTAACTTGCTTAAGTGATATTTTTAGCATAATCGGTCTTGTTTTAGTTAAGTCATGGATTTTACGAGCTCCCTTAATTCTAATGTTTTTGCACTACCCTTTTTCCTTGGTAATTGGTGCTTTGAGTTGTTTTTGCAGGAAGGGGCAGAGGAAGGATGACATGTAGCAGAGAGAAAAGTCAGATTAGAGCTAGCATAATTTGTTGATGCCACTAATTTAGTTGTGAATAAAGGTGCACTACAGCAATAGTTACATAGCTTGACATACGATTATGCACTTCACCGCTGAGGCAGTGAAAGACGCTATGCTGTAGAGGCAACCCAACTACCATGACGGGTAAATCTGGCTAGTGCCGTGTCACATCCCAAAACTAACATGTGAAGTAAACATAAAATACCTAAGATGTACCTCCGTGGTACCCCTTAATCTCTATGAACATTCTTAATATCCATAACTATATGAATCGTAAATTTTTCAAGAAAGATATTTTGCTTATATATTCAGAAAATGTTCAACATTTATACACTATACAGTACTATACAGCCTCCCAAGCCTAGGTGACCTATTAGATTACAGAGCATTTTCTAATCCTTACCAAATCTATATTTATTTGTTTACCAGACAAAAGTGGAGTATATCCTTAAAGGCTATAAATTCTCCTCCTCAACCACTGTATCTGAAAAGATAATCATAGAGAGTGTGAGTTAATCAAAACTCAGTGAGTAAACAACTGTACATGAAAATATCACAAGCACAAATACCACATTTACTAATACAATCAATCTATCATTTATTTTAAATAATTATAGTATTACATTTGTCTGAATTTACGTATGATTTCTTGGGTGATCAATCCCTCAATCACTTTGCATTATGTGCCATAAATACTTGCACCGAGTGACTTGAAAATTTAATCCTCAAACTATTTGTGCATAGGTTTTCACAGTTATACGCTGAGTAGTATGGGACTCTAACCCTTTCAAACTCGTGCATAGATTTTCACAGTTATACACCGAGTAGTATGGGACTCTAACCCTTTCAAACTCGTGCACAGATTTTCACAGTTATACACCGAGTAGTATGGGACTCTAACCCTTTCAAACTCGTGCATAGATTTTCACAGTTATACACCGAGTAGTATGGGACTCTAACCCTTTCAAACTCGTGCATAGATTTTCACAGTTATACACCGAGTAGTATAGGACTTTAACCCTTTCAAACTCATGTATAGGTTTTCATAGTTATACACTGAGTAGTATGGGACTCTAACCCTTTCAAACTCATGTATTAGATCCAGTAGATCTTTTGCTTATCAATAAAATAGTGAGAATTTATCACAATACAATTACTATGAAATAAATTAATTTACACATACTTTTATTCCTTTGAATTTCTATCATCAATCATAGCAATCATCATATATTGTCAATTGAAAAATTGATTGTTTAACATTTCAATAATATTATAAATGAGACTTATATTGTACTTTGTCTAATAATATCAAATTAGTCTAGTAAGGTCATTCACTTACAAAATGTTCCAATTTATTCAAGGAACTACCACATCTAGTTATTTAGTCAACTAGAGAAATCAATTCACAAAGGTAATAAAATAATTCCTAATAATATTGTAATTTTTCTCAACTTGAACATACACTGGTAATCTTCTCAATTTCACAAATAATGCAAATGGGATTTATATTGTGCTTTGACTAATTTAGTAAATTAATTTTGCAAGGTTGCCTACTCACCTGGATTCCACGCTCTTGCCGCTCCCACCTTGCTCCTCAACCATCCCTATTGTAACCAGGTAAAAACCATTAGGGTTACAAAATAGAGAAATTTCCTATCACTACTCTCGACCTTTACTCACATCTCAAGTTATAACTCCTAACTGGTAATGAATATCTAAATGAAACTTATATCATTGGAAACTAGACTCAAAGAGCTTTCCAACGATATAAATTTTGCCCAAAACGGAGTCCGGATGAAGAAGTTATGGCCGATTGAAAATAAGCTAAGGTTTTCTGGTACATCTGGTGCCTGGGCGCCACACATGGCGCCTGGGCGCCAACCCAAGCCTAGCGCCTAAGCGCCAAGCCCTTCTTCCTCCCCAAAACCTTCTGAACCTTGGCGCCTGGGTGCCACGATCGCGACCTTTCGCGATTCCTCTCGGGTTTGGCTCAAATCTAGCCAAATCTCCACCATTTTTCATGATTTCTTCCATGAGATCTCACCCTTAATGTCAAAAGAGCATTTAGACACCAAAAGCACCAATTTTAATCAAGAAACGAAGCCGGAATCTCGATTTTTACCCCAAACTTCCTTAAAACTAGAAAATAGGGAAAAGCTTGAGAAATAGAAATTTCTACCTCGATTCCTTGCTTTCCCTACGTTGCTTGGCTCCTAGAGGCTCGCCCCGTAGCCCGAGATCCACCCTCCAAAGTCCGGTTGTAGAGTTGAAGTGTAGAGAGAGAAAGTAGAGAGAAGAATGAAAGAAAAAGAAGAGAGAAGGTGAAGAGAGAGAGAGGAAAGGAGAAAATGAGGAAAAATAGGTGAGGCCACCTATATACTCGCCCGGAGTTGACCCTCAGTCAAGACTAGTAAAAGCAAATTCATAAAATCTCACCTCGGGTGTTTCTAAATCCTAAGTGCCCCACAAATTTTCTTATTTCACTTTAGTCCCTCTCAAAGTCTCAAACTCCACTTTAACCTCAAATCCATCATCCTTTTAGTACCGGACTCATAATTCATTCTCATAAGCTCTATTTTTCTTCTCGGGTTCCTACTTGTTCATTTCTCAAAAGTACTCCATATTTTCTTTTCTTTTCATTTTAGCCCTTGAAAATTTGTAAAAATTTCCCAAATTTCCTTCACTAATTCAAAAGAACATTTTTCATGTAATTAAATTTTTTTCAATAAACTTCAAATAGATTTTAAATATTCATGTAAATTCTTGGGATATTACATGCCGCTCACGCGATGAAAAATGTGGTACTATAGCGAAGGATGTCACATCTTGGTGAGGAAAAGTGATAACACATCGCTAAAGCGGTAAACCATAGATATATATTCGTCCATCAAAGCTCAAAGTGACAATTGTAATCACGCTACAGCGGCCAATGCGTAAATCTGCCTAGGTGCACTGCTATAGTAGTATATTTTACCATTGAAGTGGTAGGGGTCCTAAATTTGCCGCATCTCTTTGTTTATCGCTACTAAAACGACATAATATTCGGTTGAAGTGCCTGACATCTACACTAGAAAGCATAAATTCGTGCACATATCACTTAAGCGGTAATTTAGATGGAGCTACAATGATAAAAAGCATAATGTGCAAAGTATGGACACTGTGTGCCACCACTGCAGCAGTGAGATAAGTAAAGCTATGTATTTTGGTGATCATTCAAATGCTTTAGGAAACCCTCTCTAGGGTATTCAGGTTTTTTGCTTTCGAATTTTGTGCCATCTAAGAGTGAGAGACGAGGGGGAAATTGAGTTTTGACGCCATTTGACATCTTGTTCAGAATTTGAATCTCGTAATCATGATTTCTTTCTTCTTCTTCTTCTTCTTCTTACCATGACTAGTTAAATCCCTTGTCTAAGGTTGTTATGAACCTTAGTCGGAACTAGGATTTATTTCTTTTCTCCTCTTGTGAACATTGTGCTTGATATATGTATTCATTCAGTTCATATAACTTTTCATTATCCTGGCTATTTTTTAAATCGAATATTGGCTTTTCACTAACTTTGGGAGTGGAAGGTGAAAATGTTAAGTGCTAGATTTAGTACCATTTGGTGCTAAATCTTTGATCCATTTTATCGCCTACTTGTGTTTGCTTGTATGCATTTTCCGTTGTTTTTGTTTGATTTAGTTTAGTTTAGGATTTGTAAGAGTTTAATCTGCTTCATGTGATTCCTTGACTAAGAATGCTGCTAATCATCATTTTATCCTCTTTGATATAGGGCGAGTTGGACGAAGCTAAAGCGAATGACCGAACTGATTCGAGTTGCTGTGAGGAAGCTATCTGCCCACCACCACTATAGAGGTGAATTATCACAGCTATAGCGGTGATCCCTGGAGCTAAACATAAAGTTGAAAATTGCTTCTGTCCATTACCGCTATAGTGCCTGCCACTGGAGCTGAAGAACCAGAAGACCCATTCTCTGTCTACCACCACTATAGCGGTGGACCCTTACCGCTATAGCGGTGAACCCTGCACCAAATTTGCTGGAGAATTTATTACTGTCTTCTACCGCTATAGTGGTGGAAAGTTACCGCTATAGCGGTACGTCGCGACACTGAGCTGATTTAAAAGGCGTCAGATGAACTGTTTAGGGGAATTCTATGTTGGAGACTGGAGGGAGGCACCGACTTTTGCTAGAGGAGAAGGAGGAATCCGTCCTTGGAGCCAATCAAGTATGAATTCCGTCAACCCAACCCCGGATTCATGAAGTTTTATCATTCTTCTACTGTTTTCTGTAGTCTTAGAGCCATGAGTGGCTAATTTTTCTACTCTAGGGTTCCTATGAACCCAATTTCAAACTAGGATTTGTATTCTCTTGAGATTTGTGATTATTGTCAATTTATGCATACCTAACATTCAATACTTTTGAACGTATTATAGAATTGGCCATTTTATGATATGTATGTTGCCTTCATTGAACTTGGGAGAAGGAGATGTGGGTAGAACACTGAATGCTTAGGGCGAGTGATGGAACCTAGGAGTTTTACTTGTTAATTAATAGGGATATTAATTAACCTCGTTTAATCAATTCATGTTAACTTTAATTAGACTCAAACTCATATAAGAGATTGTGTAGAGTTGGGTAGCTTAATCTAGGTTCGGGAGAATTACCTTAAGCCATTAGAAAACCTGAGATTATTGTACATAATTGATTTGAATTACAGGTGTAGGGAGAATTAGCAATTCCTAGGACGAAAGAAGGGGATTAGTGACTCTAGGCCTTTTATTTGATTTACTTCTGTTGATTCAATTGCTATTTGCTTTATTCAATTAGAGCTACCTTCATTCCACAAATCGATTCGCCTAAATATTATGTTTAATTTCTAGAGTAATTAGCACGTTAGTCCCTGTGGAGACGATACTCTTATGTCATCACTGTATTACTTGTGCGACTGGTGCACTTGTCAGAACTCGTCCAACAGAAAACTAGACCATTGTGTGGATAATGAGTTATGAATCTTAAGTAATTAAGGGGAATATCATTGTCAAAACGAGCTTTGGCCCGCGGGTTAAGCCCGAACCACCCTTGGATAGGCTTAGGCATCCAAATTTACTGGCCTTTTTTTTAATTTTAATTTTTATATAATTAGATTAGATTAGATTATATTATTTAGTACAAAAATAATCCCACTTTATCATATTTTTTAAATATTTTATAACATTATATTCAATAATTATAAGAAATTTGGATGTCCAAATAAATATAGAATTTTTAAATATAAAAAATAAAATAATAGTACGTGCTTTTGTTGTGTTACAAGTAATAGGACGTTGCTGGTGTATTATAGATTGTGTAAGTAATCTATGAGTTTCTAACTTTCTAGAATGCACATGTTTCTTCCCTGAGTGTAAATACCTTCAATGTGAGCCAAAATCACAAGTTGTTATAAGCATAGATTATTGAGTTGTTAATTTAGAACTAAATATATAAATAATGACAACTATTGTTATACTAAATAATTTTAATATTATATTATTTAAATATAAAAATAGCTTGGCTCACAGGCTAACACGGACGAGCATGGACATTAGATTTTAGACCCGTCCAAAAACAACCCAATCTAGTCCGACCCATTTTGACAGTGCTAAAGGAGAACGATTAACTAACGATATAAAGATATATCCACTAGTCTCACATAATCATATTAAGGCCTATAATTAATTGAACCTAATCACGATTAAGGGATTAGGGGTGTTTAGTCTAACTTAGTTGTAATTTGAAAAAATTCTTCTAAGTCAATTAGACCCTTCGATTCATATATTACACCAGTGAGCGCAAGAGACAGAGAGAGCTAACAAGTCTTAGAGAAGACAAAGGGGATTAGCGATCCTAGTTTCGTGTCATAAGTAAATTCATCAAGTTTTCCTACGTCGATTTTATATATAGTTCATAGTCACTTTTAAACCCATTGTGAGTCTAGATAGTGTTTGACTTAGTTCCATAAGTACTTGATACGTCAATCCTTGTGGTACAATATATTTTCTCACTCTTTATTAATTGTATGACCGTTACACTTGTCATTAATTTATTATGACTATTATTAAACAAAATACTAATTTGGTCTTTTAAAAAATTACTTTTGTCTTAAATTAGTCCATGAAGAAAGATTGATAATTCTGTGAAATGGAACTATAACAGCCTTTTTCTATATTTTTTAGCTCAATTTTTATCCTCTTTGCTTGAATTAACTAGTTAAGTTTGCTCTTGTTTTTAATCTTTTAGTGAAGTTCTAAATTCATTGTCTACCCCCTTATTTTGACTCGTGATGCATAAATTTGATGGCTTTTGGGGTTATTTCTGTAGGATAAAGTAGTCAAGAGAATTGGAGGCCCAGATTTAAAGTTCTGGAGTCGCAGCGCTAAGCACTGGCCATTCAATGCTCAACGCTGTTGTGGCAAAAGTAGGTTTTTCTCTAGTGACGCATCGCTCAGCACTAATGTCCTACATGTTTTCATGTTCCATCCAGTGCTTCAACACCGACGTTAGTACTGCTGCGCGTTTTGGAAGCCATTATAGGCCCTATTTTGTTGCTGAACTAATCACTCTTTGATTTTTCAAATTCTTGGAAGGAAGAAGACTCTAAGACGGTTGGGAGACATGGGAGAAGCTCAGGGAGCACGATTAGGAATGATCAGATCTTTGAATCTCTTAGTTTTTCTTCTAAACCTTTTATATGATGTCAATAAACTCTGTCTTTGCTATTTCTTCCTTCAAATTCATGTGTAACTAAACTTTGTTGAGTTAGGGGATTGATGTAGCCAACTTTAACAAAGTTTTACTAATGGAATAAATTAACTTTAATTTCAATTTTACCTGTTAGTGTGAGAATTGCTGTTTTTTGTGACTCTTGAATGATTGGCCACTGTTCAATAAAATTAAAATTTGTATTGTTGCTAGGGATAGTATGGTATAATTTTGTTCTGTAATTTCCATCATAGATCAGATCAATCTAAGAATAAGAAATCTAGTTTATGTGGTATCATTGTTTTCTGAATTAAATCCTCTAATCAGATAATTACACTAAGGGATTAGGTAAGTGTTTTAATTAGAGTATTGTTAATATGAGGAATTAGTTTCAATTATTTTTGGAAGAATAACCAACGACAGAAAATTGGAAATAATATAATTCATTCTTCAGTGATTCAATATTAATTTGTCGATGAATTGATTAGAGTTAAATTAGAGTGAAATCAATCCCCTGCTCACTTATTCCATCGTTGAATTTCTCGATTTGTTTTATTCTTGCCTTTTAATTTCTCTAGTTTTAATTAATTTAGAATTCTCTTTGAGCTGATTAATATGTGATCCAAATAGAATTTATATTAGTGAAATTGGTAATTGTTAATACTCGATCATTGTGGATATGATACTCTATTATTACTATACTACTTGTGTGTGACCTAGTACACTTGCTGGACAAATGCATCAAGTTTTTGGTGCCATTGCCGGGGAGCGATGGATTTAACAATATTAAAAGTAGCTAATAGGATCCTAATTAGGAATTTTTCCTTGTCTTTAGTAATTCCGCTGTTTTTCTATTGTGTGGCTTGTTTGGCTGTCCGAGCTTCTTAATTCTTACATCTATTGTTTGTTTATGCGAGGTATCTCAAAGTCTAGTTCATTGCTTTTTTATCCAGAAATCGAGAAGACAGCACACAGGCTCAGTAAACAAACTAAAATAGCAAAATAAGTACAATCTACCGGAAT
This sequence comes from Biancaea sappan, assembly GCA_037074585.1. Lineage (NCBI taxonomy): Eukaryota > Viridiplantae > Streptophyta > Magnoliopsida > Fabales > Fabaceae > Biancaea > Biancaea sappan. The sequence continues at coordinate 44,195,863 of CM073496.1, read as the reverse complement.
GGCAGGCCAAAATGGAGTTCCTCTCCCTCAGGCTAAAACCCTAATAGACTATAACATTCCAATTCTTGATGGATGTGGGAACAACATAGCCAAACCAATGATTCAGGCAACTAATTTCAAATTGAAACCTACTCTACTTAATGTGGTCTAGAATAATCAGTTTAGTGGACATCATCTAGACGATCCAAACTCACACATATCCCGATTTCTTGAAATTTGTAATACTGTGAAGCTCAATGATGTGAGTAAGGATGCAATCATACTCAAGTTGTTTCCTTTCTCGATGAGGGATAAGGCGAGTAACTAGTTAGAGTCTTTATCCAAGGGGAGAGTAACTACATGGGCTGACTTGGTGCAGAAGTTTTTGACTCAATATTTTTCCCTATCTAAATCTGCTAAGTTAAGAACTGAAATCACCTCTTTCTCTCAACAAGACAGGGAATCTTTGAATGAGGCTTGGTAGAGGTATAATGACATTCTAAGGAAATGCCCCCATCACTTATTTGAACTTTGGATTCAGGCTCAAAATTTTTATAATGGGTTGCTACCAAACACTAGATCTATAATTAATGCTGCAACTGGTGGAGCACTCAACTGTAAGACACCTAAAGAAGCTTGGGACCTATTCACAAAGATGGCCTGTAATGACTATAAGAGCCAAAAACTAGATAAGGTTGATAAAAAAGAGTGGTCGTATAGAAATCAACGCCTTTGATGCCATATTAGACAAAGCAAGCTATTAACACAACAAATGGTCGAGTTGAACAAGAAATTTGAAATCGCCAATGTGAGTGCTGTTAACCCTCCTCCGATGGTATGTGACTTCTATTCTAATAATCATGCTAGTGGGGATTATTCGAGCAACATGTTTAATTCCTCCTCAGAGCATGTCAATTATATAGGGAATTAACAGAAATATAAGAACAATCTTTACTCTTAGACATATAATCTTGGTTGGAGAAATCACCCTAATTTCTCTTGAGGAAATTAAAACATGCAAGGTGGTTCTCATAAACCACAATTTTCTCATCAAGCGCCATCACAACAACCACAGAGTTCCCTTCCTCAACCCCAGTCAGGCAAGAAGATCTCTTCTTTAGAAAATGCATTAGAGATGTTAACTCTCCAAATACACTTCTTTCATGCAACAGACTTTATCATTTATGGATGAAACACGGAGTGGATTTAGGGACCAAAAAGCTTCTATTCATAACTTGGAGACCCAAGTAGGCCAAATTGCAAGACAACTGGCAAATAGACCCCAAGGTTCACTACCAAGCGACACGGTGGTTAATTCAAGAGAACATGTGAAGGTCATCACTACGAGAAGTGGAATAGTGATAGAACCAATTCCAAGGAAAGATGTGGCAGCAAAGGACAATGAAAAAGAATGGAAAATTTTGAAAATCCTACTGATCAAGATACTTTACCACAAGTAATGGAAAGTAAGAAAAAAAAATTGAAGAGATGAGCAGTCCAAAGACTCCCCCACAGCCAATCAAAGTACCGTTCCCTCAAAAACTTTGCAAATAAAAGGATGAAAAGCAATTTAAGAAATTTCTAGAGGTTTTTAAGAAACTTCATATTAACATACCATTTGCTAAAGCACTTGAACAAATACCTTCTTATGTGAAGTTCATGAAGGAGTTATTGTCGAAGAAGCGAAGAATTAGCGATGATGAGACAATCATGCTAACGGAAGAGTACAATGCTATAATTCAAAGGAAATTGCCTCTTAAACTCAAGGACCCCGAGAGTTTCTCTATTTCATGCACAATCAGGGATATAACTTTTGGCAAGGCATTGTGTGATCTTGGTGCTAGTGTTAGCCTTATGCCATCTTCAATTTTCAAACAGCTTGGGATTAGACAAGTAAAACCAACTTTGATGACTCTTCAAATTGTCAATCGCTCCTTAAAACATTCACATGGGATAATGTAAGATGTTCTGGTAAAGGCAGATAAATTTATTTTCCCAGTGGATTTTGTAGTGCTTGACATGCATGAAGATGAGGAAATTCCTCTTATATTGGGTAAACCTTTTTGGCTTCAATGTGTTCAATGCTATGAAGCATGAAGAGCCTTAATAGATGTAGCAGATGGAACCTTAACTCTGAAGGTTCAAGATGAGAAAGTGGTCTTCAATGTGTTCAATGCTATGAAGCACCTGATAGAGAAGGAAGACTGCTTCCGAATTGATATATTGGACTCTATCATCACCAATACATTTAGAGAGACTTTTTTATAAATCTTCTCTTGAAAAGGCTCTAGTGCTTGCAAAGAGTGTAGTTAAGAATGATGAAGACTCCCTGGTAGTTGAACAAATGACTCTATTGAATGCCATCCTTGCTTATTCGGTGTCATTACCACCTGAATTAGAAGAGTTGCAAAAGGGAAACCTGAAAAAGAAGTCCAAAAATTTGAGCTTCAGTCTTTACCTACGAATTTGAAATATGCATATTTAGGTGAAGATAACTTATTCCCTGTGATCATCAGTTCAGAATTGGATAAACTGGAAGCGGAGAAATTGTTAAGGGTGTTGAAGGAGTATAAAGATGCTATTAGGTGCTCCATCACTAATTTGAAAGGCATAAGTCCCTCATTTTGCATGTATAAGATTCTCATAGAAGATGACTACAAGGCAGTTGTACAACCTTAGAGAATATTGAACCCGGTCATGAAGGATGTAGTAAGGAAGGAGGTATTAAAATTGTTAGATATGGGCATTATTTACCCGATCTCGGATAGTTCTTGGGTGAGTCTGGTTTAAGTAGTACTAAAGAAAAGTGGAACAACAGTGGTAATGAATGAGAATAATGAATTGATACCCACTAGAGCGGTGATAGGATGGAGAGTCTGTATCGACTACAGACGATTGAATGATGCCACAAGAAAATATCATTTTCCTCTTCCATTTATTGATCATATGTTGGAACGCTTAGCTAGTCATGAATGCTATTGCTTCTTAGATGGGTATTCTGACTATAACCAAATCGCCATAGCTCCAGAGGATCAAGAGAAGACAACTTTCATTTGTCCATATGAAGTCTTTGCATATCGGAGATGCCATTCTGATTGTGCAATGCTCCGGCTATATTTCAAAGGTGTATGCTCTCAATTTTCCCTGATATAAATGAAAAATTTATTGAGGTTTTTATGGATGACTTTTCTGTTTTTGGCTCTACTTTTGATACTTGTTTTCATAATCTGTCTTTAGTGTTAAAGAGATGCCAAGAAACAAATCTAGTTTTAAATTAGGAAGAATGCCACTTTATGGTAAGAGAGGGAATTGTATTAGGCCATAGGATTTCTTCTAGAGGCATAGAAGTGGATAAGGCTAAGGTAGAGATCATAGAGAGACTTCACATTCCCTCTAATGTCAAAGGAGTACGTAGTTTTTTAGGACATGCTGAATTTTATAGGAGATTCATTAAAGACTTTTCAAAAATCACAAAACCATTGTGCAATCTTCTAGTGAAAAATGAACCATTTGTGTTTAATGATAAATGTTTGCTGGCTTTCAATACTTTGAAACAAAAACTGACTAATGCTCCTGTGGTTGTACCCCCCGACTGGGATTTACCTTTTAAACTGATGTGTGATGCTAGTGATATAGTTGTTGGAGCTATGCTTGGGCAGAGAAAAAATTAATTGTTACATGTCATTTACTATGCTAGTCTTATGCTTAATTCAGCTCAACTTAATTATGCAACAGTTGAAAAAGAACTGTTAGCCATTGTGTATGCCTTTAATAAATTTCGTTCTTATTTAATTAGAGCTAAGGTTGTTGTTTACACTGATCATGCAGCGATTAAATGCTTGTTCGCAAAGCAAGAGTCAAAGCCTCAACTTATCTATTGGATATTACTGCTACAAGAGTTTGATCTAGAAATCAAAGATAAAAAAGGGCTGGAAAATTTGGTAGCTGACCATTTGTCTCGGCTTGAACAACGGGATAAGTACAATGAGGAATTCCCTGATGAAAAGCTCTTTTTGTGGCAGGTCTACCTTGGTATGCTGATATGGCTAATTTCAAGGCAACAAAGGTCCTCCCGGTGGATCTTAACTCATAACAAATGAAGAGGTTCCTTTATGAAGCAAAATTCTATATTTGGGATGAACCATTTCTACTCAAAAGTTGTGTCGATGGGCTTTTAAGAAGATATGTATCACAAGAAGAAATTGAGGACATTTTGTGGCATTGTCATGCATCTGAATATGGGGGCATTTTGGTGGAGATCGTACAGCAGCAAAGGTGCTGCAATATGGTTTTTATTGGCCAACCATATTTAAAGATGCTTTTTGAATATGTTAAAAGGTGTGATAGATGCTAAAGGATAGGAAACATCTCGAGAAGGCATGAGATGCCTCTTAATTCAGTGCTCGAAGTAGAAGTGTTTGACGTTTAGGACATTGATTTTATAGGACCTTTCCTGTCATCTTACTCGAACAGCTATATTCTTGACGTGGTCGACTATGTGACCAAATGGGTTAAAGCGATAGCAACCAGAACGAATGATACTCAGGTAGTCATGAACTTCCTCAAAAGGAATATCTTCTCAAGGTCCTTAATCAGCGATGAAGGCACTCACTTTTGTAACAAGTGGTGAGATTCTCTATTGGGGAAATATGGTGTAAGGCATCGGGTGACAACTTTTTACCATCCACAGACGAGTAGCCGAACTAAAGTATCTAACATAGAGTTGAAGTGGATACTTGATAAAACTATGAATTTATCAAGAAAAGACTGGGCAATAAAGTTGGATGATGCTCTTTGGGCATATAGGACTGCACTGAAGACACCACTTGGAATGTCTCCATATCAATTGGTGTATGGAAAGGCTTATCACTTATCAATAGAATTGGAGCACAGAGCTTATGAAAGTGAAAAGATTTACAAGGAAAATATGAAGAAATGACACGATCAAAAGATAGGCTCCAGGAATTTTGAGGCTGGACAGCTTGTACTGCTATACAATTTAAGACTAAAACTCTTTTCAGGGAAATTAAAATAAAGGTGGTCTAGCCCCTTCATAATTAAAAAAGTTTTTCCCTATGGAGCTATTCTTGTGGTAGATATCGATTCAGGCAAAAGTTTCAAGATTAATAGACAAAGATTTAAGCATTATTTTAGTGAAGGAAGTAAACCTCAAGCCTTGTCCATGAACCTCTCTGTTCCAACATGAGCCCTGAGAAAGTCCAGCTTAGGACTATAAATTAAGTACTTCTTGAGAAGCAACCCAATTTTTCTATCCTTTAGTTCCTATCTTGCCCTGTCTTTAGTTAAATTTTCTATTTGATGCTTGCTTTTAGTGTTTTTGTTTGGTGTTTTTGTTTTGTTTGTTCTGCCCTTAGTCTTGATTATGCTAATGAAATTTTTTCTTCTGTTAGATAGCTTAGTTTAGCTTTTAGGGCTTGCTTTTGGGTTAAACTTTGTTTCTAGTTCTGCTGCTCTTCACTCCTAGCATTTACCCTAATTTTGGAGGTACATCGCTCAGCAATGAACCCGCATCGTTCAATGATGCATATACAAAACCATGGTTATCTTCTACAATACCCATCGCTAAGCGATGGTTATACATTGCTGAACGATGGGCGTCTGGGAAAAATGAAGCACTTTAGCGGTGAATCACTAAGTGATGTATCCGCATTGCCAAGCGATACGACCTTGACCTTAAAAAAAAAAATTCATGCATTGTAGTTTTTAAGTTGCATTTTTTTATTTAGTTTTTAAAATTTCCCCCTGTGTGAGTAATGCACCCATCACATCTTCCTCCCCTGTTTTCCTAAACTAAACCCTAAATCCCTAAATCCTTCTCAATCCTTCACCGAATCCCTTTAAATCACTCCCATTGCTTTTGGAAATCCTTTCTCTTCCACTATCGCACACCGAGTATGGGTCCTCCACTAGTTTTTGCAAGCCTTACTCATTGTTTTGTCCATTTGTGTTTGTGTTTCATGAATGGTCCTTGGGGCTTTTCCAAGGTATGTGTTTATTGGTCCAACCTTTCTTTGCTGATTTTCACTTAATCGCCTGGATTGATTGGGATGGAATTGAACGTATTCTTGATTTAGGGCTACACTTTGTTTAATGCAAAGGCAAGATGTCAACAAAAATGCTTGGATAATTATATGTTAAATACTTCCTTTGAATTTTAGTTTTCCTGATTTCTTTCGAATTTCATTAGGAGTGATTCTATCTATTAGGATTATCTTTACTGATTAACTATTGACAGTAATTAGTTTGAAAAGAAAAAAATATACAAGGGATTTTGTCAAGATTGAATATCAAGTTTTAATTAGGGGTATTTAATTAGGATTGAAAGGGATTATGTGCAGTTTGATTTGACATTTTGTGGCTAACTTGAAACACAATTGGGTTGGCTTGTAAATTTTAGTTGTTCTTGAGTTATTCTTGAATTTTAATTCGTAAAAGACTAAAAAAATTATTCTAAATATATTCTGTTGTGTGATGCTACTGTGATTTGGGGTTTCTATTTTGAAATTATTAATTTAAGTTGGGGGATTCCATTCGGAAGAAATTATTCTTGATTATTAATTTTGAGGGTCATGTGTGAATTCAATAGGCAGTTATTTTAATTGGAATTGAATTATTTCTAACCTTGCAAAGTATTTCCAGTCAAACTAATTTTGGGGTGTTCAATTAGACTTGAAAACACTACTGTAATAGTGTTTGTTTAACTCTACTGCTTAATAGTCAACTGTACTGCCTGATTAAAAATTTCCTACATTAAGTGAAGTTTAGTTGGCTAGCTGAGTTGGATTTTACAAAATTGTTTTCTAGTCAACTTAATTTCTCATGTTTCTTGCAGGATTGACATCATACCTCCAAAAACCTTGTCTAAAAGGGCAAGAACAAACATTCAACCTAGTTCCTCTTCTTTGGCAATCTCTAGATTCAAGTCACCATAACATAAAGAATGCTATGAGAGGTTCTGTACCAGCCGAAAGTGCATTGAGGAGAAGGGTTTTTTGTTGAATCTTGGATATGGTGAAGATATCACAGCTAACATCAAGGAACACAGTTGGGAAGCAATCTGCACACCAATCCGAAAACTATGTCTAACAATTGTCATGGAATTTTATACGAATGCGTGGGATAATTCGAGTGGAAAATCAACTTGGAAGTCATGGGTGAGGGGTAAAGAAGTATCTTTTGACCACACAGAAATTGTTGCACATTATAGCATCGAGTATGAGATCGACCATTATGATGTCGATCGATAAATGGAAAAGAAGGATGACGAAGTTATGCTGCAAGAGATTCTGACAACTTTATGTCGAAAAGGAGTGGGATGGGATAATGATAGAGGGGGTTGGCCGAATAGACTGAAAGAACTTATTTGAAACCCTCAGCCAAGGCTTGGCATACATTCATCGTGTACACGCCGACCAGCAATGCCTCAGAAATAATGATTCCAAGAGTTGTCCTTCTCTATACCATATTGACAGAGGGATCGATTCAACTTGAGAAGGTAATACATAAGCAAATTAATAAGATAGCTTAAGAGAACTCAACTAGACCATTACCTTATCCAAGCTTGATCACCCACCTATGCATTAAGGATGGGGTTCCTACAGAAGGAGAAGAATTTCATACAACGTTGAAATCGATCGACAATGGAGCTATAGAGAAATACAAGAAAGAATTTGAAGCTATATATGCTTCAATTTCTCATGCCCCGAGCCCAGCACTACCATAGGAAGAAGTTGACCCATCTCTGACAGAAGCCGATCCACCTACTTCTGCTCCCCCTACTGCGGAACCTACTGAAGACCATTTATGGAGCAGTACATATGGGACTTAATCCAATCCATGGAGCAGCAACTGGGTAGTCAGATACAAGACATGAGCCAGTATCTTGACGAAAGATTGGATGACATGGGAGGACAGATCAATACTTTGAAATAGTGTGTACACTGTCAATTTCACTACTCCATTTAGGCTTTATACACGCAAAAGCTGACAACCAATGGATTGATTCAAGCCTCAAAAAGGGATCCCACTTGATGGGTTATCTTATTCCCGACACCTCCGGCTGACTTAATGCCCAACTTCCTGCCTGATGTTGCATGGCACAGAAGTCCATTGCAATCACTCCAATCTACTGAAGATGAGACAACGGATGATGATGACAATGACGATAGAGCTAGTTCATAATGGAAGTTTTTTGATCCTTTTACTTGTTTTATTTCCTCTTTTTGGTCTGTGTTTGCTTTTTATTGCTGTTTGTGTGTGTCCTGCCCTATAATTAGGACTTTGTGGATTCTAAGTTTGGGGGTGGGATAGTATTATTTTCTCCTGTTCAGTTGGTATTGCTTCTCCTGTTTAGTTGGTTAAAATTATTTTCTCTTGTCTTTGTAACTTCCAAATTGCTAATGATGATTTTTTTTTTAAACAATGTGTAGCTCTTAGTACCAAGTTGTTTTAAGTTCTGATTGAAGTTTCATAAAAACGTCCTTAAGTTTTTAAACCATGTAGCTCTTAGCTCTTAGTAACAATGTGCCCAAGAATCCTTTGTCCGAAAAACTGCATATGTCTCTTTTGATTGCCTTCTTTGAACTTTAATGAACCCTCTTGACCATGAAAGGATCTAAGCTTGTGCTATTTAAATATCTTGTTGTAGATGATTGCAAGTATGGTTAAGGTTATTCTTTTTATTCCAAACTTTGATTTGTTGTTCTTGGCTATTAGCACTTCTTAATAATAATAATAATAATAATAATGAATAAGATTGGAAGCATGGCAACTTAAGGGTGTGATGTGTGGATTAGGCACATGGTCGCAACTTTGAAGTTGTCTATATTTCCTGAAATAAATTGTGGAGCATGATAACCTAAAGGTGTGACGTGTGGATTAGGCACACAATCATAACTTTAGTGTTTCAGTATGTCTTTTGCAAATAAAATAAGTGTGGTTGGATGAGTGACTGATGTGTGGATTAGGTGCACGCTAGTTATTCACTTTTTAACTTTACGTTAATTTCAAAAAAAAATTATGAAGTGCTGCTGAATATCTTTATTTCAAAGTCTAAGAATGTTCGATGCTATAAAATTTGAAACTGAGATTGCAATCATCTATGATATTATGTGGTTTAAAGACATCTTAGCGATTTATGATCTCGTTGACTAATTTTTGATAGGAGGTTGAATCTTAAGAGTTTATGTGTTCTCTTGAACGTAATACTTTATTTGGGTGGATTTGCAACATGCTAATCTATGCTTATTTAGGAAATTAACTACTTCTTTTTAGCCCTGAAATGGTGGTCTAGAACTCTGTGAACAGGTTGTTACTTTGAGCTATTTTTTGTTAAAGTCTGAGGCTTTTCGGAAGTCACCTTTTTTGCTGTGCTGGTTTCTATTTGAGTATGTTTTAGTTTTCTTTCTTTTTGTCTTTTTCTTTTCCTTGAGGATGAGCAAAATGATAAGTTTGGAGGTGTGATAATTCTATGAAATGGAACTATAACAGCCCTTTTCTATATTTTTTACCTCAATTTCTATCCTTTTTGCTTGAATTAACTAGTTAGGTTTGCTCTTGTTTTTAATCTTTTAGTGAATTTCTAAATTCATAGTCTACCCCCTTGTTTTGACTCGTGATGCATAAATTTGATCGCTTTTGGGGCTATTTTTGTGGGATAAAGCAACTAGAAAAACTGGAGGCCCATATTTGAAATTCTGGAATTGCAGCGCTGAGCACTGGTAGCACTGGCCATTCAACCCTCAACGTTGCTGTGGCTGAAGCAGGTTTTTCTCCAGTGACACATCACTCAACGATGGCAAGTCAGCGTTCAGCGCTGACATCTTGCATGTTTCTGTGTTCCATCCAATGCTTCAATATTGAGCACTGGTCTCTTAGTGCTCAGCACTGACATTAGTGCTGCTACATATTTTGGAAGCCATTATAAGCCTTGTTTTGCTGCTGACCTAATCACTTTTGATTTTTCAAATTCTCGAAAGGGAGAAGACTCTAAGACGGCTGAGAGATGTGGGAGAAGCTCAGGGAGCATGATTGGGAACAATTAGATCTTCAAATCTCTTAGTTTTTCTTCTAAACCTTCTCTATGATGTCGATGAACTCTGTTTTTGCTATTTCTTCCTTCAAATTCATGTGTAACTAAACTCTATTGAGTTAGGGGATTGATGTAGCTGACTTTAACAAAGTTTTACTGATGGAATAAATTTACTTTAATTTCAATTTTACCTATTAGTGTGGGAATTGCTTTTTTTTGTGACTCTTGAATGATTGGCCACCCTTCAATGAAATTAAAATTTATATCGTTACTAAGGATAATATGGTATAATTTTGTTCTGTAATTTTCACAATATACCAGATCAATCTAGGAATAGGAAATCTAGTTTATGTGGTATCATTGTTCTTTGAACTGAATCCTTTAATCAGATAATTACACTAAGGGATTAGGTAAGTATTTGTATTAGAGAGTATTGTTAATCCGAGGAATTGGTTTCAATTATTTTTGGAAGAATAACCAACAATAGAAAATTGGAAATAACATAATTCATTCTTCAGTTATTCAATATTAATTTATCTATGAATTGATTAGAGTTAACTTAGAGTGAAATCAATCCCCTACTCACTTATTCCATCGTTGAATTTCTCGATTTGTTTTATTCTTGCCTTCTAATTTCTCTAGTTTTAATTAATTTAGAATTCTCTTCGAGCTGATTAATATTTGATCCAAATAAAATTTATATTAGTTAAATTGGTAATTGTTAATAGTCGATACTTATAGATATGATACTTTTTCATTACTATACTACTTATGTGTGACTCAGTACACTTGATGGAAAAACACATCAAAAATTGTATTTGTTTTAATTTAATTCTTTTTTTTGTAAAATTTATTTTTTAATAACAAAAATTTTAAAATTTAACAACTACAGATTTTGTGATTTAACAAAAAAATAACTAAATTAAATATGATTTTTTATGAATTAAATTAATATACTTAATTTTTAAAAAATCAAATTAAAAAAATATGATCTTTCAAAACTAAATTAGTAATCCATTGTTGTTGTTATTAATAATATTATTATCATTAGGTTTCAAAAATGATATTTTGATCATCAATGTTTATTTTAAGTTTTATTTTAATTTTATATATTTCAAAACTTTTATATTGGTTCCTATATTTCAAAATTTTATTATTTTGTTCATTTTCAATTAAAACTTTTAATCTATGTAATATGTTACTATTTTGAAAATTACTAGTGAGACACTAATAACCAATGAACAGATATATAAATATATCATCTTAACATTTGGAGAATAACTTGTCAACTCTATTAAATGAACTAATAGATCTAACATGATTAAAATAGTAAAAATTTTAAAAATAAAGAACTAATATATAATTTTTGAAATATAAAAGATAAAAAAACTTAAAATAAATATAAAAGACTAAAATACTAATATACTATTTGTTTGCCTTATTATTAATACAGCCAGCTGAGAGTGAGAACTAACCTTAACCCGACCGGTATGCAGTGTCCGAAAGTTAACCAAACCATCGCTCAATTGGCCAAACGCTAGTCGTGTCTCATCCAAACGCCCCAGAGCCTTTACCTTATCTCATAGCATTGCTTTCTTGGCGCGCTTCGCCTACTGCCTCTACCGGAGTTTCGAGCATGAGTAGCTTAACGGCGAGCTTCGCTGCTCGAACATGTTCGACGCGCCGCCACCCAGTCTTCGCAACACACTCTCTCCATCGATGCGTTAGAAGATGCGTCAGCATACTACCCAGCACCACACGCAGAGCTTCTTCAAGAATCGTTTGCATGGCGGTATGCCACTAATGTCAGAGGATTATTGTCTCAGAGTTTTGAAAAAAAGAATTTGGAGCAGAGTTAGTTCAATTCATTATTGTGTTTGCTTATTTGTGCTGAATTGTAGGAACCTTATTTGATAACGAAGCTGGAATCCGCTGAGAACACATGGAAAGAATTATCGGTAGGCTCCTTCTTCTTTGTATTCTCCAATTGACAGTTAAAAAAGTCTGATTAGGAGTTCTAACTGTTACTATTGTATGCCTTAAGTTATCAACCCATTTATAGAATATTTCCTTATTGCGGTAATTGAAGCCGATGTTTACATAAACAGTCAGTAAGCTAACAATATTTGCAGGTCAAGCTTGCTGATGCAGACATTGTATCCAATCCAAGTGAATACCAAAAAGTGGCACAGTCAATGGCTGAACTTGACGAGGTATTGTAAATATTTTGCTCCTTGTGATGCCTTGGTTTAGATAAATCTTTCCATTGACATGATTAAATGTACTAGGTTGTGGCAACTTACAAGAGATTTAAGGAATGTGAGAAGCTTCTAGAAGAGACCAAAGGTTCGCTCTTTGTTTTTAATTATTTAATAGTACTTCAGACAATTGAATGGTCATTTGAAAATCATCTAGTGAAACTTCTTTATCACCATGTCAGCTTTGGCAAAGGATGATGGCAATGATGAGGATATGGCAGAAATGATAGCTTTTGAAATTGAGAGTCTTTCCAGACAACTTGCAGAGCATGAGGAGAAGCTTAAGGTTTGTATTTTACTTTGCATCACAATTTTCAGTTGTATGTCATATTCTGTCCTTGCTTGTGTTTTTAATCTGCTTTTCCGTGCTGAATGAAGAGTAATATTAACTCATTCATTCTCCTCCATATTCTTATTGTTTTCAGTATTTAGTGTCGAGGCATTATGCCTTTTTCACTTGAAAGGTTGTGTTTTATTTCGTTCTTACTCTTGTTTGATACCAATGATTGGATCAACATGGTAGTTATGATCAATTTGACACTGAAGATCTCTTGCTGGACTATTAACAAGTGCAAATTTTAATACCAAACAGGGGGATGCCAAATTCTAATGCCCTCTTATCACTCTCATCTTATTTATTCTTAGCTATCTAAGGAGTTCTTCTTCCTTTATGTTCACGTTTCTCTCCAATCTGAAATTCATGAATATGGCATTACACAATGGTAGGTGTTACTGCTTCCGAGTGATCCTTTGGATGCTAGAAACATAATGCTTGAAGGTAATTATCTCTTTATCTAAATTATGTTGTTGGAGCAAATCATTTTACTTTATGGCTTAATTGAATGTTTCATGATGGAAACTTTGGTTTAAACAAAGGAATTTATAGTTGATAAAAGAAAGGGGTTAATAAAGCTTATATAGAGCAGGCCTATGTGGAGAACTGAACTGAATTGTTTAATATTGATTAGTGTTGCTGCTTTTGAATGTCCCAATCCAAATGGTGGGCTCTTATTGGTTTACCTTATACCTCAGATAGTGAATGACATAAAATCTGGCTGTAACTGCATTTTTATATTTTACGTCTCCCTTAAGTAGCATTCCAAACTCTTAACTGAGCTTAACACAGCGTTATTCTATTATCTCTGTATGGGATCGTTTAACTTAAGAATCCATCCATTAACTACTGTAATGATCATTGTACAGGTTTTCTTTATCTTGTTTCATTCCTTAAGAAAGCTCACAAATATTATTTTGCCTGTCTTCTAACGGTTTATAAATGTTATCTTGTGCTCGGATTTTTATCTGTGGCTATAGAATGTGTTGCTTGTGCTTATATTTCAATCAAGTTTTCCATCTCTAAGGTTTGGCATCATTTACTTTTACAGTACGAGCAGGTACTGGTGGCGATGAGGCTGGAATATGGGCTGGTGATCTTGTAGGTACACATTTCATATGTCTTTTCTAATCCATGGGTAGTAAAAGTGACCTATCTACTTCACTGTTGAATACAATTTGGAAAACGGCCAAAGTGGATAATTGAAGACACACACATATTTTCCTTGTTTACTGGATCGTCTTTAAACTTTTCACTACCTTTTCACACAGGCTTCTTTCATGCCTAAATACTACATTTTTAGTGAATGAAACATTTCTAGTGCAGATCATATCTAAGTTCACACTAATGTTGTCGATGTCTGATCAGGTCCGAATGTATCAAAAATATAGTGAGCGGAACTCTTGGAAGTATTCTCTTGTCTCAAGCTCTGAGGTATTCCTCTAAAGACTCTGTGAAAAGTAGCATCAAATTTCTTTTGTAATTTGCATAACTTTCTTGCCTCTTTCAGGCTGAAAAAGGTGGATTCAAAACTTATGTGATGGAAATTAAAGGAAAACGCGTCTACAGTAAATTAAAATATGAGTCTGGTGTCCACCGAGTTCAACGCGTTCCTCAAACAGAAACACAGGGTCGCGTACATACGTCTACTGCAACAGTAGCTATCATGCCAGAGGTACAGTTTATAATGTACAGTATATATTTTGGCAATAAACCATGCATGGCTCTTCAACATTTAGCTTTGCAAGCATTATTTTAACTCTGAGCAGTCAGAGAATAGCTAATTTAATATTTGATTCCAAAATTTCAGCTTTTAGATATGGACCTATCTGGATCATCATAGTGGGAGCATCTGGTTCTTTAGGAAGTAGATATAGATGGAGGGGTTTCTCTATTTATGTAGTTTAGTCTTGTGAAGGGATTTCATTTTATGACCTGTAGATTGGTGTTATATGTTATTGTTCCGTCACCTCTTTTTTTTTTGGTTTATGTTTAAACAAACACATCTCCTTCCTGGATTTGAGGTTTTACATAGTTAAATGTGCTGTGAAGAATTCTATTTATAACAATCGGCTGATACATCGAGGATATGCCTTCCTTCAAGATATAATGATGTAGTTCTTCCCCATTGATGCTTTTGTGAACAACATCTAGATCTTTATATCAATTGTACTGATGATAAATCTTGATCTAAGCTGATGAAGTTGAAGTAACATCTAGATTTATATCTCCATTATACTGATGATAAATCTTGATCCAGGCTGATGAAGTTGAAGTTGTAATTGACCCAAAAGATATCGAACTTACAACAGCACGTTCTGGGGGTGCTGGAGGTACAGATTAATGAACCCATCACTATTTCTATCAATAAATCAAATTTTCCATTTTGCTTAACTAGATTCAAATCCATTATCATTTACCATGCAAAGATATCTTTCAGGGCAGAATGTTAACAAGGTAGAAACAGCCATCGATCTTTTCCATAAACCTACCGGAATCCGCATCTTTTGTACTGAAGAAAGAACTCAACTTCAGAACAAGAATCGTGCTTTTCAGTTGCTCCGAGCAAAACTGTAAGCATCAACTTAACCAAATACACATTTTGTCAATTTTACAGCTTCTGTTTTATGAATGGAATTTAATTATTCCTACTGTGCTGTCAACTTTTCATCCTCTACCTCTTAAATAAATGTTCACAAGACAAATATTCTGATGCTTCCTTGAGTTCATATTATACATGATGCTAAAACTGACCAATTACTCTAAGAACACTTGTATGATTTTCCTGAGGAATCTCTTCAATATTTTGCTTTAGTTTGTTGCATTCAAAATCATCATGATCTTGGTACAGATATGAGATGAAGGTTAGGGAGCAGCAAGAATCGATAAGAAATGAAAGGAAATTACAGGTATGCTCTAAGTTGCTGTGGGTTTTCAATATACTAGGTTGTTCTTATTGGAGCAAATGTGATCCCTTTGCCAGTTCAAGATTTTTTGTTGTTTGGTTGGTATGTGAATATTTGTCATTACATATATGTCACCATCAAAAGACAGCTTATGATTGGCATTTTTGTTGATTAAGCATGGCTCATGAGGTTAAGCATAATTACATACAATAGGCAATATGTTGGAAGAAATAATTACATATCTTTTGTTTTCTTCGATAACTAGGAACTTTCTTCAACACAAACACAGTAAAAACACAGCAGTTTACTCTTTTTAAATTCATGATCCTCTGTAGCCCAGCTTGGCAAGTTGTATTCTTTCAAATTAATGTAGTTATGATCCTTGCAACCACATTTCCCTTGCAGAAAATAGCCATTGTAGCTCATAAAATCATGTTGCCAAGTCCCAAAATATATGCATATTACTTTGGCAAAGAAATATTTCTTCTACATGCTGAGATACTATGATCTCAAGTATATATATATATATATATATATATATATATATATATATATATATATATATATATATGATAGAGCTTATGGGTTGATCTTAGTGCCTCTCATTTGCTAATGCTTGGCAATTTGCTAAACAGTCATGGATTATTTGTTGCACATGTTATTTGGGTGAGATCATAAACATTGAATTAGACACTCTTTGCTATACTTTTTCAATTTACAGGTTGGTACAGGTGCCCGTGCTGAAAAAATCCGGACATACAATTATAAGGTATCCAATGTTGCTCTCTCCATATCGTGAGTTCACATGTTTTACTGCTTCGCTCAAAACCAGGAGAATTTCTGTTAAATTAAATTGTGACAATATTCTGTTTTTAGTAAATTGGAAGATAAAAAGCACAAAATTTGAGAAGAATTACGACTTGTTCTTTTACATAATGACATTCATCCAGTGAAGTTAATCAGGTTCAGTGATTTAGAGGGATTTGAATCCTTTTTCATGTGAGGAGTTAACATGACAGTGTCATGTGAGGAGAGGCATCCAGACATGACACTGTCATATTAACTTCTTACAAGAAAGGATCTGATCTAGAGTTAGGTGGTTTATCCTATAAGAGTGGATTGGGGAAGAACAATAAAGACAGTTATATAAATGTTTCAATTTTGTCTTGATAGGCTTATGATGATTTACTGGCAGTTGATGATACTATCTGATTTTGTAATTAGGACAATAGGGTCACTGACCACAGATTGAAGATGAACTTTGAGCTCACCTCTTTTCTTGATGGTGATATAGAAACTGCTGTTCAGGTATATTGTGTCACATGATTATTTTTGAATTGAACATTTTTCTTTTTGGTGTTTCCAAATGTTTCTCTAATGAGAATGCTCTTGTGATAACGTAACTGTAAATCTTTCTTCCTGCAGTCTTGTGTTACAATGGAGCAAAAGGAGCTCCTGGAAGAACTTGCTGAATCTGTTGGTGTTACAGCTGGCTGATCTGCAAATTTTGTCCATGTTATTGGGAAATCCTTCTTAAACGAGATATGCAGGAAAATTTTGATGGTTTACTTCTCATAAAAGGAAGATCTGCCATTTTGTTGTCCTTTTGAATGAACCCCATTATCTTTAGTTCACAACATCCATTATCTTTAGTTCACAACATCCTGGGTTGACTGTCCATGTGTAGATAAGAGGCACTTCTTACTTGTAACATAGAGAATACAAGAGCCAGCATTCATATTGGTAACTTATCATCATGTGAAGTGACGCAATTAACTACTGAATTATGTGCTCACTGCTTTATGTGAGCCTATCGGGGGTCTGGACTCTGGAGTGGAGTGGGATCGAAGTTAATCCATTGCGAACTGAGCGCAACTAAGTTCTAGCAGAGTAGCATGGAAGTGCTTGTTCTTCACATGCTCGTCGTTAACTTATATTTTTGACATATTTTGCTGACATAGGCAACCGCCAGAACTGGAAGCATCATTAATGGTGTTCGAAGATGCATGTTTCCATATGTGGTGGCAGTTACTAACAGATTTTGATCTCACTAACGCGAACATAAGGGTTATGTTATATAAGTTTAGACTCTTCATTTTAGATTGGACAATTCATATTAAAGAAAAAAAAATTTCATGAGATATTTTCATTTTTAATTTAGATCGACTAATAGATATAATTTTATGAGGGATCCAAATCTATTACTAACTAGTAGCTTTAAAAAAAAAAGAAAAAAAGAGGCAATAAGTACCAAAGGGAAAAAAATCTTTCAACGTTATTCAAAATCTGAAAATAGATCTGGTTAACGTGGAAGACTAGGCTATTGTGATAGTGAGTATACGAAATAGTAGTTAAATGATAGTGATAGGTTGTTGATGCGTTGATTTTCGACAAGTGTATCGGGTCGCACAAATAGTAAAGTTAGTAAAGTGAGAGAAAAAATTATCTTTTCAGGAATTGACTTTAATAATTATTAATTTCACTAGCTTACGTTATATTTGGACAATTGAAAAGGTTGAGTGATTGAGTTTAGATTTAAGGAAAGTAAACTAAATTAAGACAAGGAATAAACTAGCACAACGAAAAACTATATGATCACAAAGCGGGTGTAGGGGATTGATTTCACTTAACTCCTAATTCGATTAATTCATAGACAAACTAATCTTTGAGTCATTAGAAAATATTTCGATATACTTGCAAATTCCTCTTAATGTTGATTAAGTTCACAAAGATATTTGAACTCAATGTCTTGGTGAAACAAATCTTCTTCCTTTTAATGTTGATTAAGTTCACAAAGATATTTAAACCCAATGTTTTGGTGAAACAAATCTTCTTCACTCAATTAATTAGTTAATGTCTTAGTTAAAATTGGAGGTTAAGCTTAAGAACTCATAAAAATCACGCAATTAAGGTTATCTACGTCTAAACTAACCCAAATTATGGTAGAAATTACAAAGGCAAGTTTATATTAAGCTATGTCTAGCATTAATATAAACCTTAAGTTCATTAAAGATGGTAGCTAAGCATCCAAGAGTAATAAATAGCAGTAAAGTCTACACCAATAATCGAAATTGCAATTATATTAAAGCATTTAATAACAAAACTTCATAGAAATCAATTACATCAATCCCCTAACCTTAGAGATTTAATTACACATGGTGGGAGAAGAGAAAAACATCACAAATACACAACTAAACATGATACAAGAGGAATGAGAGAAAGAAATTAGTATCAAACTCAATGAAGAAGAGGTCTCCCTTCTCCTCCAATTGTATCCTAGCAGAGCTCTTCCTTCTCCAGCCAAAAGATCCCCAAAAATTCTTCAGAAATCCAATTTATAGACTGAGTCACGCATAGGTCAAGATTCGGGCGCCTAGGCGCCATTCAAAAAATAGCAGGAACAACGCGATTTGGCGCTTGAGACGCCACTCTCAACCTCTTGTGTGGCACCTGAGGCGCCAGCCTTAATACGTCAGGTAGAGAGTTCAGGGTATGACGCCTGGGGTGCTAGCCTTCGAATTTTGCACTTTGCTCCAGAATTCTTCAGCTCTCTAACTTATATCATACCAAAATATACACTTACAAAAAAATACACAAAGATTACTCTAAAATATAGGGATAAATGGGATAAAAAGGGAAAGAATAAGGAAAACTACAAAATATAAATAAAAATACAAGAACTAAGATAAAGAGTACAAAAAGGAAAGCAAAATAGGAGTAAGGGAAAGAAAAAGCCCAATAAAATCATAAGAAAATAACTAAAATAAAAGATTTATCAGTTGTATCGTTTGCAATTGAAAAAGAAAAGTTTAATTATACTTGGCAAGGCATATGCACGTGTCGTGTCATGGATTAAAATTTATTATGATCCATAACGAACAAGGTACCTTTTGATATTAAATGTTTTAATGAACATACCAACTTGTGCAGTTATTTCTTCTTTTCACTTCAAAGAGTATGTCTCTTTAGTGCAATTTTATGTATTAACTAATGTTGTCACCTTTGCATACGATTAAATTATAATTTTAAAAATTTTTGTAATTTATAGAAATAATAATAATTATAATTGATTTATATGAAACTTATAAGTTATGACATATATTTTTTAAACGTAAATATTATGAATTAATTTATCAGTTCTATAATTAAATATATTTTACCTATTCAAATTTTAATTTGAATTGATTTATTTATTTAATAGAATAAATTTAAGAAAATAAAATTGATAAATTTGTTAATTTATAGATTATTTATTATTTTTTTATAAATTATTTGTTACACAGATCGATGATTGATTGAATATTGATTCTATCTTTACTTCTTATTTTTTGGTTTCAATCGGATCTAAAGAAGAAAAATACTAAAGGTTACTGCTACATTTGGACTTAATCTCCAAGCATCAGATTTCATCTTTCAAGAATTTGATTTTTCATCTCTTTCTTCAGTCAAGGAATTATGATTTAAAAATTCACATTTCAAACTTTCATTTCTATTAAATTAAGAACTATTTTAGAAAGAAATCAAAATAAAGTCAAATAAAGCAATTTTTTAATTTCACATATCAATTCCATAATTAAATTTATTTTACCTATTAAAAAATCTTCTAAGACACTACAATGGTCAAATAATAAAGATAATTATTTTTTAATTTTAATTCAAATCATTTAAATCAATTCAAATCAAATAATTTATATTATATGATGTTATTAATTTACCAAATTTATCAAATTTATTAATTTACCTAATTTATTTATTCATTCAAATCAAATCAAATAACAAAATTCACTAATTATTAATTTCATTAATTAATAATTATGATAATATATTCTGATAAAAATATATTCTGCTATTCACTTTAACAATAACCCACATAATATATTAAATATATTGGGACCCACATAATATGATAATAATACTATTAATTATAAATTTGTAAAACTTATGAAACTTTTGAGTTATGACATATACTTTTTAAATGTAAATATTTTAATATAAATTTTGATTATTTATACAAATATAAATTATAAATTTTAATATAAAATTTATGATAATAAATGACCACATTATATTATGATGTATAATAAGTTATCAAATGAAATAAAATAATGAAATGTATGTGTAATTAATAAAAAGTTTTTAATTTAAAATTTTTTGCAAAAAAATAATAATCAAATAAAAAATATTCATATGAAATGTTGAATAATCAAACGTAAAGAAATTTTATGATTATGATCAAGAATTAATATCGATATGTCTTGATTCTCATGAATGTATATTTCAATTCAAATAAAATAATAAAAGTAATTATTTTTAAATTTCAATTCAAATCATTTCAATCAATTCAAATCAAATTATTAATATTATGTGATGTCATTATTTACCAAATTTATCAAATTTATTAATTTACCTAAAGAAAGAAATAATGATACATGTATCAATTTCTAATTCAAGGTTTTCCACTACCTCACAATTTAGACAATGCAATTACAAAACATAATTTTTGGGACATTGTGTGTAATAATATAGCACGAGACTCAATTTTGTATGACATCAATTGTACTGGAAGAATCTACTCCAAAGGCAGATAAAAAAAAAATATTAAGATTTGATGAATAAGAAAGTTTACATACCTCGAAAAGTTTGAAGGGACTGTTTCGGTGATAGACAACACTCTTCTTATGGTTCTAACTGTAAAGCACCTACATTTGAGATATATAGGAAAATGAGTTTAGATTTTGGGATAAGAACTATTACGATTTGGAGGAAGATAGATGTGTCTCTAAGAATATTGAAGCTCATGCAAATATGAAAAAAAAATTAATGGAGTAAGGATACATGTTAAAAATATAAATTTTACAGAATGCGTAAGAAAATTGATAATATATTTACAACACAAACCAAAAGAACTTATCAGTGTGATAATCATAGAAAAGTTAATGCCTTTTATCTTCTTGCAAGAAAATTTGCACCTCTTAAAAGAAATAGACTATTATAGTAATAGACATAAAGATTGATCGTATAATCTGCTAGAGCTGTGGAGGAACACGGTACCAGAGAAATAGTGCTAGTTCATTGGACCATGATCTTTTTCTTCGATTCAAAAAAAACAGTTGCAAGGAAATAATGCCAGTCCATTGTATCATAATCTTCTTTTCTGAGATATATATGGACGAAAAAAAAAGAATTGAAGAAACGTACTTAAAAGGGAAAAAAGACTGAAACCTTAAGAATCCATATCACTAGGTGTCAGTTGGGTTTTTGATCGATGGGAAAAGGTGATCAAATGGTGAAAGATGAGTAGCGAGAGCTTGATTGAGAGAGAGAGCGTTGTTGAATTGTACCAGTGGACTCAGAGAAGGGAAATGAACAAGCATGATGGAGAATAAGACTCTGTAGTTTATCACTTCTAAAGATAGATATATAGCAATTAATTATTTGATTATTTGTATATAATAAATACTAATTTATCAAAGGATAACATATTATATTTCAATCGAAAAGTTTACTTAATTTATCAATTATATACTAATTATAACAATTATATAGCAATTTACCCTAATTTTTTTCAAATTCATTAAATGTGATGTGATTAATTTATTAAATTTATTAATTTATTTATTAGACTTATTTTATTATACATAATTTAATGACCTACCAACAATTAATGCCTTATAGACTATGTAGCAATCACATAACAATTTATTCTAATTTTTTTCAAATTCATTTAATGTGATGTAATTAATTTGCCAAACTTATTAATTTACCAAATTTATTTATTAAATTTATTCATTTAAATTTATTCTATTATACATAATTTAATGATCTATCGACAATTAATATTATAAAATAGAATTATTTTAATCTATTATATAGATTTTCACTTTTCAAAAATGTATAAGCTCAAATTTTGGTTATGTTTGGATAAACAATTTATTTAAGTGCTTATAGAGCGCTTATCTTAGAAGTGCTGATCTTATAAGTACTTATATATAAATTATTTTTATAATTAAAAAATTTATAATGATAAATTTTACATAAACTATTTTTAACTTATTTTCATAAATTATTGTAATAAATTATTTTTATAAATTTGTTTAAATACTATATAAATATTTATATAATAAGATAAGCTAATAAACTGAAAATAATTTTGTTTTGTCGGTTTATTACAAGGAGGGGAAGAACAAGGGCCACCTGTCCACCATGGAGCGATTCCAACCGTTGTACACATGGCATCTGCTATCGATCACCACCTTCCTGCACATGGCAATTCCCCTCTCAAACCCTCCCTCATCTTCCTCGCTTCAACCACTAATTAAACCTTCTCTTTCTTATTCCTCGCTTCTCGACAATTCTATGCTCCGTAGACTGTTACACTGTTCCTCCTTTCAGCGCCTTTTGCCTCGCCAACCAAAACTACCGTCACTCAGAAAACACGCCAATCCCTCTGCTCGCTTCCTGTCATTCTTTTGCCCTCTCTCCACTGTTATCTCGCGACCCGCTCACGCTTCCAAGGTTTTGGCAATGGCTGATACACCCACCCAATCAACGTCTCATTCCCACAAGTACACCAATCGACTTGCAGCTGAGCACAGCCCCTATCTTCTTCAGCATGCCCATAACCCGGTGAGTGAAGTTCTTTTCTTGATTCTAATAGTCTTTATCTCAGTCCTTCGGTTGGTTGCCAAGCGAAAATACGCAAGAGGAATGAACCATGACGGAAATATTGGATGTGAAGAACCGGGACAGCGAAAGAAGCAGTGCTTGCTTTGCTCTCCTGTCTTGATACTGCTGTGTGTGATGGGTCATTGGAAACCTAGTAGGGTTGACTCGAGTTTTCGTTTGAATTTTGTTGTTCTGGTTGATTTTTTCCGATATAACATCACTGATGATCGTATTGAAGGTTGATTGGTATCCTTGGGGCGAAGAAGCTTTCGCCGAAGCACGGACGAGAGATGTACCAATCTTCTTATCTAGTAATTCTCTCCCAATTTCTGGAAAAGCTTTTTCGCCCCATTATTTATATTTTAAAATTTCGCTGATATAATTAACTGCTGTTTGGCATTATGTTATTAATGGCGATTCCATTCGAAGTTGGGTACAGCACTTGCCACTGGTATGACAACTCCAATTGGTTGTGTAAACTTTTGATCCTTAGAGCAGAATGGAATGGAAAATTAAAAATGGACTGATCTTTTGGGAATCTAAATTATTGGTAAGGTGTCACGTTATGGAGGTCGAGTCCTTTGAAGATGAGGGAGTTGCCAAATTATTGAACGATTGGTTTGTCAGCATTAAGGTAAGTTAAAATGACGTTTGCCTGCATTAATTTTAATGTTCTTTTCTGCTTTGAATCGTAGTAGTCTTCTCTCTATTCTTTTCAGTTCGACCATTTTGTCAAGATTGCTTAAGAAAGTATTCTACTTTGTTCTGTGCAATTTTAACAATTATGTCAATGTCACAGGTGGACCGAGAGGAGCGACCAGATGTTGATAAGGTAAATTAAAACTATGATTTTTCTATTAAATCCTACAAGAAAATTAGCTTCAAACTCCTTTTAAGGAGCCAAAAAAATAAAAATGTTACTTTTTCTTTGATTTATGTGGATGTGCCTCCTTATTCTTAAACTTGTATTTTTAGTTTAGTTTGATTGGTAGGATTTGCTTCCCTGTCTTTCGAGTAGTCAGAGTTGCGTAAAGAAAGTTCAATGTGTTCCATCCATAATTACATGCGCTTAAAAGCTAGTTTTTTGATCCTTTGTTTCAGGTGTACATGACCTATGTGCAAGCTTTGTATGGCGGAGGAGGTTGGCCTCTGAGCGTCTTCCTTTCTCCTGACTTGAAACCTTTAATGGGTGGAACTTACTTTCCGCCTGATGATAAGTATGGACGACCTGGATTTAAGACTATACTCAGGTAAGTAAGAATTAATGCACATAGCAGGTTAAATCGTGAACCTGCCCAGCCTCTCCCCTTTTTTCTCAAAATGTGTTTAGTGGTCATGTTCCAATCCGTTGAATGGGAATTGTCTGTTTCAATGCTTATTATCGTTCTGGCTGTGTTATTGCTTATATTAGTATAATGCTTTTTTACATTCTCCAGAAAGGTGAAAGAGGCTTGGGATAATAAGAGGGATACTCTAGTTAAGAGTGGAGCCTTTGCTATTGAACAGCTTTCTGAGGCTCTGTCTGCTGGTGCAGATTCTAAGAAATTGACCGATGGAGTTCCTGAAAGTGCTCTAAACTTATGTTCAGAGCAAGTAAGGACTTGCGCGTCCCCCTTTTTTTTTTTGTTTTAAATACTTTGTCAATTCCATTAGAAATCCTCCCTGCAGTTGCTTAACACAAACAAAAGCAAATAATGTAAAAAAGTTATATGCATGCAATCGTGCCATCCTTCTTATTTTATCTCCTATGTATGAAAATTGTGAGTGCAGAAATTGTTAAAACATAGAAATATTGTATTCTTATTTATATAGAGATGATAAAGCAGATAGCAATCAGTGTTGAAAAATTTTCTCATAGCAACAGCATAGTACATCTCTTTTGATGAGGGAAAAATATTATAAATTTGGAGGTTCTTTTCATTGAATACATAACTTCCGTTGAGGGTTGCAAGGACTAGATAATCATTCAATCTACCATTGTCTTTGTAGCTCTCTCAAAGCTATGACTCAAAGTTGGGTGGTTTTGGATCTGCACCGAAGTTTCCCAGACCAGTTGAGATCAATTTAATGCTTTACCACTCCAAAAAGTTGGAGGAAACAGGGAAGTTGGGTGGAGCTACTGAACATCAGAAAATGGTTTTCTTTACCTTGCAATGCATGGCAAGAGGGGGTATTCATGATCATATTGGAGGGGGTTTTCACAGATATAGTGTAGATGAGTGCTGGCATGGTAAAGTTTATATTGGACAACAATCATTTTGGCAAATAAATCTTTGATATATATCTGATCTTTCTCTTCACTGTAGTTCTCAATGATACGGAAGAGAACGCTGATATCTGTGCATTTTTTTAATTTTTTCTTATTTATTGCAATTTGCTTTTGTTCTCTGTTATGAAATGTTAAGGTGATTAAATTGTTGAGCTGTAATACTCATTGCAGTTCCACATTTTGAGAAGATGCTATATGATCAGGGGCAGCTTGCTAATGCTTATTTAGATGCGTTTTCTATCACGAAAGACACCTTCTTTTCATGTATATCACGGGGTATCCTTGACTACTTGAAGAGAGACATGATTGGTCCAGAAGGTGAAATCTTCTCAGCAGAGGACGCTGACAGTGCAGAAAATGAAGGAGCTACAAGAAAGAAGGAAGGAGCCTTTTATATATGGACCAGCAAGGAGGTCTTTCATCAATTTCCACTCTGCCCATAATTTATTTCTCCATCTATTTCTTAATTATTTACCATTTTACATAAAGTGGTGCATCTTCTACAGATGTTTTAATGCTCTTTAATTATCATGTAGTGTCTACGTCCAGCTGTATGGATACTTTAGTTTAGTTTGCTTAGGACAACCTAACTACATTTCTTTTTTGGCCAGTGAGGCAGCGACTACCTAATTACATTGGCTGAAAAAGAAAAGAAAAAGGACAATCTAACTATGCATTATAAATTTGATAATTGTAACTTGTAAGCTATAATCCCTCCAGTAGTTGACAGATATTTCAGATGTTTGCGCCCTTCGTCCTGTTCAGAATCTGAATAGATAATATAATTTCTCAGTCATGAGAATATATGTTTCTCCTTTATCATCATCCACCTCTAATTCATGCAGGATTTTGGATGATGTATTTTATATGCTAAACTACAGTGGGGCCTCTTTTATGTTCTTCCAAACAATGTCCATAATACATGATCTAGAATACCCTAATTTAACTTTATTCTTATTAACCGTTTTCAACCTAATAAAAATGTGATTAAACATATTTTTGGTTTATTTTTTTAGCATCAGTTCTCTTATTCTAAATATGATTAGCTTTTTGAGTGGCTCACTTTTTTATATTGTTTTGTGGATTTACTCTTATTTCAGCAATGTCTTGGAAATTTCTTATGTAGTTATAGTAATTAATGATTTTGGTTGATTTCCTTTTTTATTAGTGGAGCTTGGTCCTTGATAGTTTGGTTTCTCATTTTTTTTTTTTTTGGGGGTTCTCAACGTGAATTATTTCTGTTTAGGTTGAAGACATACTTGGAGAGCATGCGGATCTTTTTAAAGAGCACTACTACATCAAGCAGTCAGGAAACTGTGATCTTTCTAGAATGAGTGATCCTCATAATGAATTCAAGGGAAATAATGTCCTAATCGAGAGAAAGGATCCATCTGAATTGGTGTCAAAATTTGGTATGTCAGTTGAGAAATACCATGAAATTCTTGGAGAATGTAGGCATAGGCTGTTTGAAGTGAGGTCCAAGCGACCAAGGCCACATTTAGATGATAAGGTATTTCGTTTAGCCAAGTTAATTGATTCATTTAGGAACTGTCGATGATTCTATTATCAGTTTAGGTATCAATTGTTCATGCACTCTAAAGAGACACTCTAAAGAGACCGACTGGATGCTTCTAGGTTATAGTATCTTGGAATGGCCTGGCAATCTCATCTTTTGCTAGGGCCTCCAAGATTCTCAATGGTGAAGCTGAAGGGACCAGATTCAACTTTCCTGTTGTTGGCACTGAAGTAAGTTTTAACATATTCTGATATAGTAGTGTAATTAGAGAGCTTTTGATATTTTATTTTCTTCAAAATGACTGAAGATCCTTAAATTCTGCATCTTGCTCCAGTCAAGTTTTTTTTTTTTAGAGGTTAAAATAGGACACTCGTGTTCTTTTATTTCATGGATGCTATCGATCACAGCTACTTCTGGAACAGACTTGTCATAGTTGCACTACTTTATACTGTTGATCACAACTTTTTAGTCTGAATCAGATTGGCTATCAGTGAAAGGTGTGAGAGAATAATGGTTGAGGGTGTTGGCAAGACCTGCAGCCAACTTGATTTACGGTCATTGATAATTGTAATTAACTTACTTCTTTTTCATTGCACGGCTTCCAGCCAAAGCAGTACATGGAAATTGCAGAAAAAGCTGCAATGTTTATTAGGAAGCAACTTTACAATGAGGAGACACACATACTACAGCATAGTTTCAGAAATGGCCCATCTAAAGCTCCTGGCTTTTTGGATGATTATGCTTTTCTGATTTCTGCATTGCTGGATCTCTACGAGTATGGTGGTGTAATTGACTGGCTTGTGTGGGCTATTGAGTTGCAGGAGACCCAGGTAAAGAACAATGTCTGGACTTGATTTTATAAAAAAAAAAAAAAAAATTGTTGACCGTGCCAGAACAGAACTGAGTTACTCATGCGATGAGATGCTTGCAGGATACACTGTTTCTTGATAGGGAGGGAGGAGCATATTTTAATACTGCAGGAGAAGACCCTACAGTTCTTCTCCGTGTTAAGGAAGATCATGATGGGGCTGAACCCTCTGGAAACTCTGTTTCTGCTATCAATCTTATTAGATTGGCTTCCATGGTTGCTGGAAATAAGGCTGAGCATTATAAACAAAACGCAGAACATCTTCTGGTCTGTCCCCTTTCACAAAAAATCTGTTCCTTCTTCCTTTTCTGTCACCGGAGCTCTGGGTCAGTTGCAGTCGACTGAGATTTTCTTTTCACGATACATGCAGGCAGTTTTTGAAAATAGATTGAGGGATATGGCTATGGCAGTGCCTTTAATGTGTTGTGCAGTAGACATGCTGTTTGTACCTTCCCGCAAGCAAGTGGTTGTGGTCGGTGAAAGGAGTTCCAAGGAATTTGAAGACATGCTTGCCACAGTTCACTCATTCTATGATCCTAACAGAACTGTAAGTGTAATAGGTGCTCGCAAAGAAGTTGTTTTCATTTTTTCTTTCTTTCTAGCTATCATAAATAGCTTCTGTGCTGATGTTGATGGCAGGTTATTCATATAGATCCCCACAACAAAGAAGAGATGGAATTTTGGGAAGCACATAACAGCAACATTGCCCTCATGGCAAAGAATAACTATGCAATAGACAAGGCTTTGACTCTTGTATGCCAAAATTTCACCTGTAGCCCCCCCGTGACTGATCATGCTTCACTTGTAGCTCTGCTCTCCCAGAAATCCTCCTCTTCATCAACATAGGCTCTTTCGTCTGTGCTTACTTGAGTAGGCAATAAAAGTGAATATCCTTGTAGAAATCTTGTTCATCTACATAAGCTATTGGTTGTGAGTCACTGACATACTAGTATCAAATAAAAGTGGGCACATATTTTTCGTAGATATGTAGAGTGACAGGTTCAAAAATTTTTGCGTGTGCACTTCTGTTCTCTCTGTGCTGAGGAAGCTGGAATTCTTACATGGATGTTTGCGTTTTGGACCAGAATAATGTATTCTTAAGAAGTGTTAAATGTGAAAGTATATCAGAGTTCAGTCAACTTCACCCGAAAAGAAAAGAAAACTGTATCATAAAATTATATAATAGATTATATTTATAATTATACAGAACTACTTGGGCGCCTGGAAAATGTTCAATTTCTTAGACTGTTCAAAATAAATTTAGAAAAAGAATCCACCTGAGATGCACCAAGCGATTAAGAAAGGTCGAAGGTTTTTATCAAAGATGATTTAAGTAAGTGGTTTATTATTTAATTTTGATTTAAGGAAGTGGTTTATTATTTGATTTTATCAAGTGATTGGTTTAAGCAGTTTATTGTTTGTTTTTTTAAAACAAATGGAAGAAATGGTAAAGACCTCAGCTTTTACATTCCATCCCTCGGCTAATATTTTGGATTATACTAGATAGCATAATATATTTAATTATTTATTTTAGCCAATACACAATATAAGTAAAACTTAGTTGAATGACACTCACTGTGACTCTATATAATAAGTTATACAAGCTGTACATCAACATAAATGTATTAAAAAAGATTGTAATTGATATTGATTCATCATCGTGTGATTTTATATTTATTTTTAAAAATAAGATATACTCCTGGGTTGGGGTAGGGGTGCTGTGTGGAAAGCGGAAACCCCGACACTTGATTACACATCGCTCCCTAAATCGTTCGTTCCGAACGCCCAAAGCCGTCGCAAGACGAGAATCCACGAAGCTGTGAGGCTAATCCTTTCTGCTTCTCCGCCCGATAGCGTTGCTATCACTCTTCGCCACTGGCACATAGTAGGATGAAGGCATTCCAGAGTCCCAGGTTGGCTAATCAAACTACTGCTTGTGTATTTCTTTCCAGAAAATCCAAGCAAGATATCGGAGTTTCAAATGCACGGTTCTTTGTTTCTTTTCCTAATCGATCACTGCCTGGTCCAGTCTCCTTCAAAACCGAAGCTAATCAGTCGGATTTCACTCTCTCTTACCTCGTACACTCTTGTGGATTGGCTCCAGAAGCTGCTGCTTTAGCTTCCCAAAAGGTACAGCTTCACTCCGCAGAAAGACCCGACTCTGTCCTAAATCTGCTCAGAGAATACGGCTTTTCAAAATCCCAGATTTCAAATGTTGTCAGGAAGCGCCCATTGCTCCTGTTAGCTAACCCCAAGGACACCCTTTTGCCCAAGCTTGAATTCTTTCACTCCATAGGGATTTCCAGCTCTGACCTCGCAAGAATTCTCGCTGCAGACCCAACCATTTTGACCAGAAGCTTGGAGAAGCAGATCATACCTTCTTATAATTTCCTGAAGAGCGTGTTGCAGTCCGATGAAAAGGTCGTTGCGGCCTTGAGGCGTACCTCGTGGGTCTTCCTGGAGGACCATTCCAAGAAGCTCATACCAAATCTCTCCATTCTGAGAGCAATGGGCGTTCCAGATTCCTGCATTGCACTGTTGCTAGCTCATCTTCCAGAGACATTAATTCAAAAGAACGAACAATTTACCAAAATCGTCGAAGAGATTAAGGAAATGGGATTCGATCCAACCAAGTCGACATTCGTGTTAGCAATCCACGTTATCACAGGTAATAAATCGATATATAATCGCTGCCACGAAGTATACCAGAGGTGGGGTTGGTCAGATGATGACATTCTAATGGCATTCAGGAAGCATCCGAATTGTATGCTTCTGTCAGAGGATAAGATAACGAAGGCGATGGATTTCTTCGTGAACCAGATGGGATGGCCTTCGAGGATGATAGCGAGATGCCCAGTGGTGTTATTCTTCAGCTTGGAGAAGAGAATCAAGCCGAGGTGCTTCGTTGTGCAAGTCTTGAGATTGAAGGGTTTGGTTAAGAAAACTCTGAGCTTATCTACCGTGTTGATGCCATCGGAGAACTGTTTCTTGGAGAAGTTCATGAGAAAGTATGAGCAGCAAGTGCCTGAACTGTGGAGTGTGTATCAGATGAAAATGGATTATAAGAGCGTCCTCTGATCTGAATTTGCAATTTCACTTTTTGAACGCATTGGCATTCAGGGGACTCATATTCCTGATTCTGTAATGAACGAAGTTATTGCACTTCCAAGTAATCTGGGTTAGTGCTTCCATCACTATGATCCCATTTAAAAACTAGGTTGTCTTCTATCATTTTACTTGATGTTTAATTTTTATTAGCATAATTTGAAAAATTATAAATAGACCTTACAATTAAACAAAAATAATTTTTATTTTATCGTCAAATTATTTTTAATATCTTTATTTATATATAAAGATTACATTATCTTAATCTAGTGTCTAGCAAATAAGGCATTAAGCAGTTCCTTGAAATATTGTATTTTTTTATCAAAATAGTTTAGGCAATGAGAAATTAAAAATTTAATAATAATAAATTTTTTAATTTAATAATAAAAAAGATTAAATTAAAATAAATATAATATTTTAAAAATTAAATTAAAATTTACTCTATTTTAAATGTCCATAATTTGATGATTTATATCAATTCATTCAAGTTATTAAAACATTACATGCCACACTGAAAGTGAATTATATTGGACCATTTATTGTACTTATTCGAGGTAACACTTTAAGTTAATTGACACTTGCTATCCCATTTTGGAATCAAGGCACTTCTTTAGCCTCAAAGCTAAGGAGGTTTTTTGACCTTCCATAACTATTGGATGGCTGTGAAGGGGACTAAGGAGGCTTCCCTCTTCCCCCATTTTGTGCCAGTGCACGCAGTTCAGTTTTTTTTTCTTTTTTCTTTTAAATTGCATTCCTATATTAACCCAATGGTAGTAACAATCGAGTTTACTGGATATTCTTTTTTCAAACTTTTTTGTCTCTAGTAACGTTGCCATCGACATATTGGTATTAAGTGTTTGTTTGAAAATTCGGTGAGCAGAAGTTGTTTGAATAAATTTTAGTTTACAAAATGTGATTTAGGTAAATGTAATTTATATTTAAAAAAAGGTTAGGTAAACATAGTTTGAAACAGACTATAAACATGATTTATGTTCAAATTTTAGTTTGCAAACGAGCTTTTGGATGTGTAGTTACAAAAAAAGATATAAAATTTATAGTTAATTTTTTAATAATGAATAATATTAATATTTTAATAAAATGTATTTTTTTGTCAATATTATAAATTATTCATTAAAATAATTTTTTAATTTAAAATAAAAATCTGAAAAATCAAAAAATAAAAACCAAAAAACTTAAAATAAAAATTAAAGCCAAGAAAGTACAAGGGCCCTCTTATGTGTGCTGAGCCTATGAGAGTAGACGACTTTCATTGAAAACATTTGTGCCCCTATTTTTGCAAGAGAACAGAGTACACAACTTTCCTTTTTTCTTTCTTTGCTTCCATTCTCTTAACGTCATTCATGAGAGAGAGAGAGAGAGAGAGAGAGAGAGAGAGAGGTGAAGGCTAGGAGGTAGCAATACCTTGCTCTATTTTTTGCATCAGAAGACAGAGAGCGAGAGAAAGAGAAGGGGAGAAGGGCAGGTGTGAAAAATCCAACGAAAAGGTCACGTACGAGATACGAATGTAGTTTAAATGGTTGGAGAAGCTTCACGGGATTGCGTTGGCCCAAACCACTATTTGGGAATGTCATGACCAGGAGCTGGGGACTAAGAGTTATACCACTCTCAGGACCGTAGTCATGATTGGCACGGACACCTGTCACCCACAACATCGCAAGTCTAGATCTTTTTTCGAATTAACCCTAATAATATGCACTATGTCCTAGGTGGCCTAATTGATTACAGAACTACTATAGTTAATAAACTTAAAATAAATCAATGTTATTTTACCCAGAGCAATTGAGAGGTATCCTTGATCTACGAGTTCTCAATCTAATTATCCTTACGTACTTACAACTGTGAGGGGGTAAGTCTAATTGTAGACTCATCCAAACTAGCCATACTCTATAGAAACATGCATATATATATATATATATATATATATATATATATATATATATATATATATATATATATATATATATATATATATATATATAATTAAATGCATGGGAAAAACCAAGCTCGCGACATCAAACCACCCGAGGACATAATCATGACATCGTGCTCTTGACTCTCGTAAAACGCACTCTTGATGTCGCCACACCTAAATCCCTGATGTCCACCCCTTTGGTCTCACAAACACACACACACACACTTCTATCATATAATATATGATAGAAAACAATTCACAGACATTTATTATTATATGATAGAAAACAATTCACAGACATTTATCAACACACACATCACACTCCATAGGTCCACTTCTCAATAACTTCATTAACATAGGGTCCGCGTTCCTACGTACTATCACTCAATAGTCCTATCAAGTGGGTCTGTGTTCTCATAGACTCATTGTTCGCATTTCATGAGCTACGTTGTCGAGGGTCTTCTTTTCCCCAGACGTTTTGCTCAAGTATTTCATTATATGGGTATGCATTATCATACCTTTGTTTCTCAATTTTTCAATGTTTCATCAACATAGGTTTGCATTCTCACAAATTCATTGTTCAAGAGTTGTCATTTAAATCTACGTTCTCACAGACTAATTCCCCCATCAATCCCATCCACAATCACAAACATAATAATAACAATAAAGAAACCACAGAGTGGAAAATCCCACATCTAATGGATATGTAGTCAACAAGTTTCTTCTTGAGGAATTTATTAGCCAACCTTGGCATTCCTCAAGTCAGACTCTACCTTGTCGTGACATTACCCCTCGGGAGGAATGTAAAGCCCACCTCGGCTCCTTCGCCCCTAGCACCCCATTTATACACCACACATACACTTAGGATATTAATCTTAAAACTTATTTCTAGCTACTCATATCCCCAAATTGTACCCTTCTACCCACAAATGCATTA
This sequence comes from Biancaea sappan, assembly GCA_037074585.1. Taxonomy (NCBI): domain Eukaryota; kingdom Viridiplantae; phylum Streptophyta; class Magnoliopsida; order Fabales; family Fabaceae; genus Biancaea; species Biancaea sappan. The sequence continues at coordinate 44,162,042 of CM073496.1, read as the reverse complement.
AAATAAATTTAGGAAGACAATCCTAATATATATATATATATATATATATATAATCAAATATAATAGAACTAGATTTCTCACTTGAATTTCATGCTTTCCCCGCTCCTGTCATGTGCCTCGGCTAAACCTCGAGCAATGACCAACTTAGGGAATACTGATCATAATTTCAGCACAAAATTCTACAAAATGCTATCTGGTAGCAGTCAGTCAATTGCCCACTAGTTGGCGGTCGACTGGCTAAGCATAGCCAAAGATAACTCGAGAGCAGCCGGTCGAATTGTGACTCTTTACTAGTCAACCGATGCATTTGTACCCAACTAGTCAACCAGTGTCATCTTATCAGTCGACCGATGCGTCTTGACAAACTGTTCTCCGTTAGTAATTTCACCATAGTTTGATATATATAAATGACCCAAACCCATTTATCTCATTCTTTCCCTCCATCTCAAAATGCTCTTCCCTCTCCCACCTTTTACTCTCTCTTCTCTCCATCATCTCTCAACCCTCCATGATCCAAACTTTCAGCGAGTATCCTTCGGTAGTGGGACTGGTCTCCGATAACCAATCACCACCGAAAAAGCAAGGAAATAAGATAAATATCTCATTTTTCCCATTTTTTCTTCATTTTCAGATTTAAAGGGATTACGGTAGAAATTGAGATTGTTGGAGAGTTTTTAAGCTTGTGATAAGTTTTAAAACACTCTTTTTTTTGAAATTATTATTAATGGCTTTTTTATAATTTTAGATGATGGGTCCCGTTCATATGGCAAGTGACATAGGGTCATGAAATATATTTTTGCCTAATAACAAAAACCATTTTGTTAGTTAACTATTATTGTCAGGTTGCATACACAAAATAGTTAATCAGTTATTAAGAAAAAACAATTTTTCATGTACTGAAATAAAAAATGAGTTTAAGCCTAGGTACAAATTGCTTTCAAAATTTATTGTTAGGTCTAAGCTTAGATCAAATAAAAATGCGAGTCGAAGATCCAACACAATGCTTATTACAAACTTTTTAATCTTATAGAAAGGTCTAAATTAAAGCATGGGCAAGTTTAGAGATTTTAAATTTTTAAAATTTTTAGAATTTCAATTTATGATTGTCCAGTTGCCCTATCCAATTTACCATAAGCATCCTTTAGACATATAATGTAACAATATTTACATTTAAAACTTGCTTGGAATACATAGTATATAATATACAAAGTCACTATTTACTATAACATTTGCAAAAATCAATGCAATTCTTACAAAATCCAAAATAAATTAAGAAAAATAAATTACAATAACTATTGATGGTCTATTGATATTGATGGAAAATTATCATGAAAAATAAATAAAGGAACTAAAAATTATTTTAAATTCAAAGAAAAAAAAAAGAAAAATATATGGATGCTAGATGGTGGACATGCCACATCACCTCCTATAATATATATATATATATATATATATTGCTTGATTGATGTTCACTTGCAGATTTTAAAAGAGAGATAAAAGGTCAAAAGTAAAAAAAGATGAAGAGAAAAAGCCAAGTAAAATAGAGAGAGAAAGCTAAAAATAAAACCAATAATACATTTAAAAAGTTTTAAGACTTGTTACAATATATTAATTTATAACCATTTTCTCATCAATATATATATATAAATGATAAAATAAAATCATTTTAAATTCAAAAAATGATGTAAAAAAAATGCTGAATGGAGTGTATAATGAAATTGATTTGAAATTATATTATATTTAAATGTAACAAACTAACTATAAAGAACCAAAAATCTTTATAATTTTGTGTCAACTTTTGATACTCTTTTGATTATCCATCTAATATTTGTATATATAGAAAAGAAATGAAAATAAATTGATTACGAATTGATTTAAAAATATATTATGCTTGATTCTATTTTTTATTTTTCATTTCTTTGTTTAAAGTATTATAGGTTAGCTACAGAATAAATAAATTAAGAAAAAAGACAGTTCAAAAATGTTGAATTGCTAGTGAGTTTTGTAGCACTCAACATAAGCTATACTACCATACGAAAGCAAAACTTGTATGATTGCAGATTCATAACATATTTAAAGTACTAAAGATTTACTGAGATATTTTGCAATACCATAATAAAAAATACTTCAAAAATAAAAATCACTCACAGAAACCAATTCAACCTTAATAGTGCAAAATTCTCATCACTTGGAAATCCACTGGATATTCTACAAATCTTCCTATCTACTAAGCTCTCATTCTTTGCAGCTAATTTTTTTTTATATTTTTTTCAAAACACTCTGACTCTGTCGATCTTGTTAGAATCACAAATGAAATGTTTATAAAAACATAATTCGTCCATCTGTTATCGAGACATTCATTGAGATAGGTTGAAATTATTATTATTATTATTTGCATGAATAATTGTTTATCCAATATATTCAGGCAAGTCTGTTTTCTCTGTTTGGCGCCGTATGATAAGCAGAGAACTGATCAAACGACATGCAGGAAATTCTCTTGCTATCCAGGGAGGTCAGAGAAAAAACAAGAACATTCCTTGTTTAATTTCAATTGTGGCTTTGTTAGGTGACTTGCTTTGAAGATAATGACCAACCATTTGGTAGAGGTTGCTTGGTGTGTTTTTGCTTCGTGGAATAATTCACATATCACCTTCTGAACTAATTAATTATAATGATAATCAGAACAAGTACATACTGGGCTAGTAACACTAAAATCTAATAAATGTTAGCCTGCCATTTTTTTAATCGTAAATTTCTTTAAAGTTCAAGAAACTGGGAATTATGTGATTACTTTATCGATTTTGGATTCATCGCCAAATGCCAAGTGGTTTCCCCACCGAAACGTTACATTAAAATAATAATAATAATAATAAAAAAATAAGTGTAGCAAAGGAACATTTCTTTTTAGAACGATTCTTTTATGTTTGGTGACAAAAAATGTAGAGTGGAGTTGAAATTTCAATCGTTTAATCATCAAATAAATAAGATTAAAATTGAATGAATAAAGTTAAAAACATAATTATTTTTTATTTTTTTTATCCATTCAATTTGACTGTATATTTGATGATTGAATCACTAATATAATTTGTCTAAAAGAATGTCGCACACCAGTTTTTGAAACATTCACCTTAACCACTCCTACGCAAAAGGGGCAATTCCGTCCAAAATGCATAATTCTCTGGTCAATAAAGGTCTTATAATTAAACGTTGAATTTAAAAAACTTTATTTTCATGACGAACCCGTAAATGCAAAATTCGACAGCGGAATTTGATATTGATTTGACTCATTAAATATGATAGATTTTTTATATTGGTTATATGTTCATATTTATACACGATTATAAAATATTTATCGTATGATAAAATTCAATTATATCATTTAATTTTTTTAAATTTATTATATTCTTACTAATTTAATTTGAATTGGATTAGATCATAGACATCAAAACAAACTAGCAGTGTATCAATAAGTTTTTTGAAACTACAATACCACTTAAATTATGGGCGAAGCTAAGCGTTCAGATTGTGGTTCAATAATAAAGATATAGATAATTTAATAAGTAATAATAGGTCAAATTCTTATTCTATAATTTCTATGTAAAAGTTGGGGAAATTGCTACATGGCACAAGTATAGCGAAAGCAAATATGTTCCTTTCAAAGACATAATAATCTATTAATATGGATAAATAGTGTCATTTGATCTAACGAGTTCTCACCAAGACCGTTAAATTTTCCCAGCAATACATATTTAAAAAAATATTATTTACTGATAAATAAAATGAAAAAGAAATTATACAAGCAAATTGTTAAAAATAAAATTGCATATATCTGGATTGTTACTTCAATACTTTTCAGACAAAGGAACGAAGTAGAAAAATACGAAAAATATCAACTAGTCTTGTTGCCTCGGTCTCTCTCTCTCTCTCTCTCTCCTCTCACCCCTACCCCTGAGATTAATTTATTTTTTAACGAAAAATACGAAAGTTAACAAGGAAATTAAAAAAGAAAAAAAGAAAAAACCGCGGCTGCTGTATTCCCCAAAACCCAAAAACACAGAAGGGAGCGAAGGGGAAACTGTTTGTTGATCAATCCGAGCTATAGAACTTGCGCGAAATAAGATTGAAAGCCTAAAAGGTTCTGTTAGAATTCAAGAGATTTTTTTTTTTGGAAAATTGTGTTTTTTTATTGGTTTAAGAATACAATTCGAGTTTGTGATTTATACACGAGTCCACGATCGTGCAGATTTTCAAAATTGTAGCGCGAATCCTTTGTGGGGTTTCGATTCTGGAATTGGGTCGAAAAAGAATCTGGGATTTGGATGTCCGGTTGTGAATGTGGAGGTTTAAGTGGGAGGGTGTGATTTTTTTATTTAGCATTTGTTTTGGATGATTTCTGTGGGAAGTAGGGATGCGAGAAAGGGACTAGGGCTAAATTTTGGCGGTGCTGGTGGTGGGAGGACTGAGATGGAGGAGTCTGAGCTTGAAGAAGGCGAGGCATGCTCATACCCAAACCACGAAGATTGTGACGCGAGCATCGATCCCGATTCCCTCTCTTACATTGTAAGGGTTTTTTTTGCGTTGGTTCTGTCTGGTTTTCCAGTTATTTTTGGCTTCGAAGTGCCAAATTCTTGGGGTTCTCTTGTTGCACTGTCTTAGATCCAAGATGTTAATTGTTTACACGGTTGGTATAATTTCAATCTTTTGGAGATATGCAGTGCTGAATTATATATTTTATTTAACACGGTACGGGTTCTATATTTGTTTTAAATAGAGGATGTTAAAGAAGATTACGATTTTTGTGATCCCAACTTGATGCATTAGGACAATGAAGCAAATGTGCTCAACTGCCTGTTTAAATGGTAATGGAAATGCTATTTGAACAAGCCTGATGGTGTAAAGGACTTTTCTTTACTCTTCAGCTAGGCACTTAGAAATAAATTGTTCATTGTTGTGGTGCTTTTGCTCGTGAATTCCTGTCTACAGTTATGGAATTTAGTTCCTTCTCAGACGGCCATATGTAATGTCCAGCACACGCCATCCAAGATATTGAAATTGTACTGGCTGTGTCGTCCTGTTTAATTATGAGAGCATGTGATGCATATCTTACCATTTCAGGATTATGGGACTCAAATCTGGGAAAGTTTTGTATACTGAGGAAACTTCTCAATTTGGAAATTATGCCAATAGTGAGATAACTAGTTGACACATCCTAAGGTTGTTCTGTCATTGCATTGGGATGGGAAATGCTGTTCATTTCTGCATCTCAAACATGTTGACATCTCTTGGACTTTGTCGATCAATTTTGATCCTTTTTTATTTTTGATGACTTGTTCTTCCTTTTCTGAACATTGAACTTTTGGAACTGTATTTTTTGAAGGATGAAAAAATTCAAGATGTTCTGGGACACTTTCAGAAAGATTTTGAAGGTGGCGTCTCTGCAGAGAATCTGGGTAAGTTATTACTAGCAGAATTATTCTTCTTCTCAGTGTAGGCTTACGAAATCAAGAATACTTGCTCTAACGATATTTGGGAAACAATCCATTGTTACAGGGGCAAAATTTGGTGGATATGGATCATTCTTACCTACATATCAGCGCTCTCCTGTTTGGTCACATCCAAAGACTCCGTCAAAAGTTCATAGTCAAAACACACCTAGGTGTTTTAGCAATTTGCAACTGGAGGTACATTCATTCTATCAATATGAGGCTTGCAGATATGTAATTTAACTTGTAATTAAATTGATTCTATGAGGAGGGTTTTTGACCTTGTATGATTTTTCATTTTGGGTTTTTCTTAAACATTTAATGTATTTTAACCAGGGTGGGCAAGGGGATGCTGTACATTCTTCGACTACAGCTCAGTCGTCAAGACTTGGGGAAAATTCTACTGGTTCCTCAGGGATTCCTGCAGTTAAGGTGCTCTCGATAGATAATGGAGTCAACCAAGAAAAATGTCCAACAAACACTTGTGATGAGGCATTCACTTCTAAAAACGTGAAATCTACTAACATATTGGACCAGAAGACACTAAAGGTTCGAATCAAAATGGGTACTGATAATCTGTCAACACAGAAAAATGCTGCAATCTACAGTGGACTTGGTCTTGACATGTCACCATCATCATCACTGGATGACAGCCCTTCAGAAAGTGAAGGAATTTCTCGTGAGCCTCAAGGTGCTTCCTTTGAATCTCCATCTAGAATCCTCCAGGTGAATTATCTGCTTGCAATTTGATATTTTTTTCTTTTCCTCTTCTTTGTATATTGCTTGAAGAGATTAGAAGTTCTTGTTATGGTGTCTTGAAACAGATTATGACATCCCTCCCTATGCTGTTGTCTCCTCTTCCTGATGATCTTATTCAATTAATTGAAGAGGAAACACATCCCAAAAATAGTATACCTGATCCTGTCCATATGGATGACTCAGAAAGTTCTGGCATGTTACTAGATGAACCTATTATTGTAAAGGCTGACAGAAAATGGTTAGGGGGTAAAAAATTGAAGTCTGTCAAGGGATATGGATCCTCAATGGAATTTAAGGGTGGAATTAATAAAAATGCTAGGAATAAAAATGGAGTTTTATCTAGGAAAGAACAGGGCAGTGATGCGTTGACTACTGAGGAGCTTGTTTCAAAAACCTTGAAGCTTCCACTTCTATCTAGTTCATATTCTTTGAGTGATGACTCAGTAAAGGGTGTAGATGGACCATGTGATACATTGAAGGAAGCCAGCAAGGGTATGGAGCGGGAGAAAGTCTTCTCTATTCATGCACAAAAGGAACAAGAGCCAAAATCTAATGAAGTGAATGGTTTTGTTGAAAAGGCAAAGGAAGGTTCAGGAAGAAAAGTTGTTACGGATAAGGTTGACAACTCTGTTGATGACTTATCTGTTTACACTGTGAGAGACAATCCTCATGGAGTAATAGCTGAATCTAAATCTAGGACAGCTTTAAACAATGAACACATAGAGCCTTCAAAGAAGGTTACTCAGAGAGGCAGCTCGTGTGATCAGGATAGTATGGCATTATATGTCGTCAGAGAACATCCCATTCCTGGGGGCAAGAAGAAATCAAAGGGGAGTCATGGCACCATGGCTCCAGAGGGGGAAAAACAAACCTTGAGGGTTGGCAACTCATTGGTGCCTAAAGCAAAGAAGAACCCTGATGATAGTTTTACATCTAGAAATGAAATTGAGGATGTTAGAGTACAAAAGGATCACGGGAGGGCTAGGGATACATATAAAGATTTTTTTGGGGAATTGGAGGAAGAGGAGGATAGACTGGATTCTTTGGAAACTCCTCATGTAGATAAACTAAAGGACTCTGAGAGGAGCACATCTGCAAATGTTTGTGCAGAGGAGAGATCAGTTGCTAATAAAGTTGCCAAGCCGTTAACATCTGATGTATATCCTAAAACAGCCACAAATTTAGTCCGGTGTATTGCAAATGGACATGGTACTGATGTGGATAATGGAAATGGGGCTCCTGTTACAGCACCTCCTGTTGACTTAGAAGATAATTGGGTACAATGTGACAGGTGTCAGAAATGGCGTCTCCTTCCCGCTGGCACAAATCCTGAAAACCTGCCTGAAAAGTGGCTTTGTAGTATGCTTGACTGGCTGTAAGTTCTAATTTGAGTGGCTATTCATATTTATGCATCTAATTCATGGCAAAATTTCTGATGAAAGTATAATACTTTGGTAGTATATAATGAGAGCTGCTTATGCTAATTATATGGGATAATATACCAAAGTAAGTGCATAAACCTTTCTAGTTCAAATATCTGACAATATGTACATTAATTTGCAGGCCTGACATGAATCGGTGTAGTGTTAGTGAGGATGAAACCACTAAAGCTCTTATTGCATTATACCAAGGCCCTCTTCTTGAAGGACAAAGTAACCTGCAAAATGCCTCTGGAACTGTTGTGGCTGGTGCGACATTATCAACTTTCCAGCATCCTGACCAACACTGGCTAAATCATGGTCTGCATGCAATGCCTGGTGGGAAGAAAAAAATTCCGAAAGAGATGTCAAATTCAGAAAATAAAGATGGGTCGTATCAGTTATCATCTTCTGTTAAGAAAGGCTTGCATTCATCAGTGAAAAGTAGGAGTTTAAATGATGTGAACAGATCTCCTGCAGTGAGTGCAGTTGATATTCCAGGGGAGAAACACAAAACTAAGCAGAAGATACTAGACAACAATTCTGATAGAGGTAGTTTGAATCAGATATCATTGTGCATATTATCTCTATTATTTTTTATTATATTGACATTTAAGCTTGTAAATTTCTCTGTATAATATTATCTTAATTAATCAAATTGTGTTGACAGGTGATACAAAAAATTTGAAGGTAAAAAGCAGGAGGGACGCTGATCAAGATTGTTCTAGATTGTGGAAGAAAGGTAGGACTGATGGAATGCTTTCTATGGATGACCAGTGGATTCCAGACCATAGTGGGACCAATAGGAAGGTTGGTAGTAGCTTGTATAGCAGTAATCCAACTACTTCAGTTGGCAAGGATCAACCTAAATACAAAGATAGCTCTTCTTCGAGGGACTCAAAATACAATGGAAAGGATAAGCTACAAGTTTCTGTTGAAAAAGCAAAAGATAATGTCCAGGGGTCCATGGACGAGGGATCCCAGGATCTTGGGAACTATGATACTGTTAATATTGTAAAAAAGAGAAAAATGAGGGAGCATCAGGATACTCAAACTTGTATCACAGGTAATCACCTAGAGGAGAGCAGGTTTTCTGTGCAGGACGAGTTTATTGCTCCCAAGAAGGATAAGAAGGCTAGAGTATCAAAATCTGAGGGTCGAGAGTCAAGTACTAGTAAAGGCAGTGGTAGGACGGACAAAAAAATTAGTCAGACAAAGAACCAGAAACTCAGGCAAGATCCAAGGAGCACTCCGTCACAGAGGAGCTTGGATGTTATGGACTGTTTGAAAAGGGATTTGGAATCAGGACAGGCTGTTGCTGCTGCCACTTCCAGCTCTTCTAAGGTTTCTGGCTCACATAAAACCAAAGCTGGCTTTCAGGAGGTGAAAGGTTCACCAGTGGAATCCGTTTCTTCATCACCCGTGAGAATTCTAAAGACAGATGAGTTTGTGAAGAGGGGGAAAGAGGACTCTCATGATACTGGTGCTGTGGGTAGTCCAAGAAGATGTTCAGATGGTGAAGATGATGGTGGGAGTGATCGATCTGGGACAGCTAGGAAGAATAATTCTTTGACTATGGTCCATAGCAGGAGCCATGGATCTTCCAAGCTTGATCTCCAGGATAAGGATGTTAATCATGTGCCACATACTAAAATTAAAGCTCAAACTTTGTCTCCAGATGTTGCAACCAACCATTTTACAAATGGTGGTGTTGACTCTTTAGGTCAAGATGGTACCTACCCTGAGAGGGAGCAAATTAAGGATCAATTGCAAGATGAAGAGAGAAGTGATGTTTATTGTGCTAATCTGTCTCTTCCAAGGAAGAATGGCAGAGGATCATTTTTGAAGGACAACAGTGAAAGCTGTAAATCAGAGTCTAAAGTAGAAAAGGTCAAGAATACTAGTTCACTTGGTCAGATTCAAGATCAGTCTCCTCCATTTGAGGCAAAACATGCGGATAATAAAGTTAAGTTGCAGGAAAAATTTGGGTTCAAGTCAGACAAGAGTGAGAATACATGTGAAGGTAAGAAAGATTCTACAGAAAACGAGAGTATGATGAAAGAGCATTGGTTGAATAGAGGGCATGACTCTCAAGAGGTTAATCTGGATGCCGTTAAACAGGAAACATTACCTGCTCCTAGTCAGAGTCAGTTGCTAGACTGTGAAGCTGAAAGATCTTCAAAGAGGCCTCTCTTGGAAAGAACTGATCAAGAAATATCTGGAAAAGGGAAGTCTCTGTCATTGCCACCCTGTGGAGGAGCTCAAATTGAGACTCTGGGTCGTTGCCCACGACCCGTTGCTGTTTCCCACAAAGGAAATGCAGATATTGCTGTTGGCCCCTCCAAAGTTGATGATGCATCAAAGCTGCAAAAGAAGCATATCAGGAAGGCTGATCAACAAAATGGAACTCAGCACACTGGTTCAAGACATCCGACACTTAATGGACACAGGTCCAAGGAGCTTGATGCTCCTAGTCCAATTAGAAGGGATTCTTCCAGCCATGCTGCTAACAATGCTGTGAAAGAAGCTAAAGATCTGAAGCATTTGGCTGATCGTCTAAAGGTTTTTTTTTTTTTTTTTTTTTTCATACAGTGCCTTCTGGAGTTTGGTTCTTTTGCTCTTCTTGGCCCTTTATTTAGAACTTTGGGTTTATTATGCAGAATTCAGGATCCACTCTTGAGAGCACTGGGCTTTACTTCCAAGCAGCCCTCAAGTTTCTTCATGGAGCCTCTTTATTAGAATCTGGTAATAATGATAATGCTAAACATAATGAGATGATTCAATCAAAGCAGATGTACAGTAGCACAGCAAAATTATGCGAGTAAGTCAGCATTATATCTTCTTAATCATGCATATATTTTTGGCATGCAATTGTTATCACATCTTGAGACTTTTGGCATGTATTAGTGAGTTATATTAATATTTATATATATATGCGTAGGGGATGGATTTATTCTCATGGTCTCTCCAATATACAGACCCTAACCTTAAAAGAGGAAGTTATTGTTCGTGGTACTTTATATGTTTCTAAACTCTTCTAAATGAAAATGAAACAAAAAAAGTGAATTGACAGACACTAGTTCATGTCAATGAAGTGGTACATATAAGATTGAAGACGTTGCATACAGTAGATATTGGAGCAAATCTTAGTGATATTTTAATTCTTTGAATTGTATCCGTGCCATATATTTTCTTACCTTGACAAAGTAAGGCAAGTGAGATTTTGGACCCAACATCCTCAGACCTAGGATGCATTTTTGTTCCTAACTGAGTAATTAAGTACAGCTGTGATGACAGGGAATCTGACTTTTCTATTGCCCCACTATCCTTATCATTTATTTCTATTTCCTCAACCCATGCATACGGGATTTGACCAGATCATGCTACGATCTCTGTAACTCTTTTGATTAGTTCTTTACTGCTTTCTCTTTGCTGCCGGAACAGTAAGTCTGCAGCTTTCCTGAGTTTTAAATTTGTAATTATAGCTATGTGAGCTCATTTTGGAATGATGATCCTTCATAAAACATGATGGATTGTGCATGGCCCTTCTTTAGTTAATTTGCATGTTGTAAATCATAGCCTTTGTGGTTGGATTTTGGATCTTTTTGTGGTTATGCATTCTTGATATTTTCCATGTGGTAGGTTTTGCGCCCATGAATTTGAGAAATTAGAAGACATGGCTGCTGCTGCTCTGGCCTACAAATGCATGGAGGTGGCATATATGAGGGTAATATATTCCTCACACAATAGTGCGAGCAGAGATCGGCATGAGCTGCAGACAGCTTTGCAAATTGTTCCTCTTGGTAATGAAACATATGATCTAGAAACAGTTCATTTGTGCATAAACAATTTTTTCTCCTTTTTTCTCCTTTTTTTTTTTTTTTTTAACAGCACTCCTATAGTAAGTACTTTGTTTCATACCATAGTCCCCTCCCTCCAGGTTGTTATAAACTTGTAAACCATTGTTTCTCCTCATTGCCTTTGCCAGTTGTATGAGATTGCACTGGGGGCTAATGGGAGTACATGCATTGATCTTTTTGTTTTTTAACCTTCTAAGTTGTTTTATTTTTGTCAGGTGAGTCTCCTTCATCATCTGCTTCTGATGTCGATAATGTTAACAACTCTACAACAGCAGAAAAGTTTGCCTTACCCAAGGGTGTTAGTTCTCCCCAAGTTGCTGGTACCCATATCATTGCTGCCCGAAATCGTCTAAACTTTGTGCGATTGCTCAATTTTGTAAGTATATATTTCTTCATACTAGAATTGTCCCTATGGGATTGGGGGTCAGTATCTTGATAGGGATGGAGAATACATACAGTTATTTCACTTTGGAATAATTTGAAGTTCTGGGGAATTGAGCCTCTTTCTTTTTGATAGTTCTGGTGTGCAAAAGGACCATGTTGTCAATTCATTGTCATGTATTGGTGCAATGCCTTCATGTGTTGGCAAAAACTGCAATATTGGCTTAGCTAATTAGTTGATTCCTTTTGCTTTTATATCATCAGTATTGACATAAAATCACATTAATGATTGCAGGCTCAGGATGTGAATTTTGCCATGGAAGCCTCAAGGAAATCACAGATTGCTTTTGCAGCTGCCAATTCAAGCTCAGCTGAGGGTAAGTATGCAGAGGGTGTGTCCTCCATCAAGAAGGCTCTTGATTTTAATTTCCAAGATGTTGAGGGCTTACTACGTTTGGTCCGGCTTGCAATGGAGACCATTAATCGTTGAAGGGTCTAATGTGTTGCCTGGGAAGAACATAGGATTCTTGGTCATGTATAAAGCCTTTGCTGAGACACAGAAAATTGCTGAACTGTATTATGAAGGGGAAGGTTTATTTTGTTGAATGTGGAAATACTCTTACCATCTTGTGAAGCCAATATTGTTTATATACATGTTTGCCACAAATGATGAAATGGCAATTTCAGTATACATTCAGGAGGATGCAGCTGCTTTCTGATGTGTTCAAAATTGGAAACTGTTGTGATTCTTGATATTGGTTTGATTGCGAAGGCATCAGTATTCTGGAATCAGCTTCTGTAAAAACGAAACTGGGCTGCTTTTGTATGTGGATTAATGTTACATCAGGACTGTCGTTGAAGACTTAATTGGTGGATGTGGATGGACTTCAGAGTTTGATATTACTTTCCATTTTTTGGTCTTATCTCCCAGATGGATTATCATCCTTTCAGTCTGTAAATTTGTGAATTACTAGCTGCTGGAGAGAGGGAGTTTGTGAATTAGCATGAACTGTATATCTTCTACTAGAGGAAATTGCAGTCTCTTGGTCCAAGCCATTTATGGAAGAATTAGAAGAGTAAGCCTTTCTTCTTCTTTTACCCTTCCCCCCCCAACCCTCCTTTTAAAAATTCATGGACATGGATATGCAGGTTTCCTTACCAACTTTTATTTTTTATTTGCCATTTTTATCTGATTTGAATTTAAATTATATATGCAGGTTTTCTTAAAACATTTTTTGGGATTATTGGCTGGACTTTCTATATACTGTCTTCCTTGTCTATGAAGTAAAAGAAGCAGAAAGTATATATAAATATAGAAGAAAATTTATCTATACGTGATAGGGTGTTTTGCCGCTAATATGTTGTTAGCTTAGAGGTATTTCCTAGTCTTGAGAAGTTATGTTTGACTGTTGACGAATTAATTACAATTTACAAAGCATCTCTAACTCGTTGCATTTCTTCTCGTTTACCTTGTCCCGAAGGAAGTGGACGTGTAAATAAATATTATAGAATCAAGTTTGCACCAGAGACAGCCAAGCTGGTGCTTCCTTTTGCAGAATCTGACAGGTAAATTATCATCTTGATTTTTCATTTAATCATATCACTGTTATTGCATTATTACCCAATTCAGGAATATTTATTTATTTAGAGTTCCTTGTTTTTCATTGGCTTAAAACTGCAGTTGAAAGCAGTATCCTGCTTAGACTTGTACAATTTTTACCATGTTTATTGCAAAGATCGTCACATTTGGCAGCATGTGTGGCCTGGCAAGTGACTCGCAACTAAAAATAGGATTCTCTGAATAATTTGAAAAGTTGACTTAATCACACCTAAGAATAGGATGCTGTTCTATACAATGATATCAGCTTTAGCTCATTGTGGAAGATATATTGTTTCCCTATGGCTTGCTTCTTGTTTTGCGTTTGAACGAGTGGTCACACTCATACATCTGGATGTGGCTTTATGTTCTTTGTCATCTCTGCATTGCTTTCTTGTTTGATACGTAAGCTCTCAACCTGCAGGTTTGGCACGCTGGCCGCTCCATAACTGTGGCCTTGGAGGAGAGTCCTTTTTTCTTAGTCAATAATAATACCTGGATTTGTATGTACCCAAAGCTAGAATTGGGCATTGAATATTGAGAATTCCTAACGGGATTAAATTTTGACTATATATTCTTTTTACCTGCTCCGATTTCCAATGTACAGAACTAGCTTCATTTATTGGCCTTGTATAATAATATAGGCCTGAATTATTTACGTACAAAAATGTATCAATAGCTTGCTTAAGGTGGTGTAGAAATATTCTTTCAAAAAAGGAGTGCAGAAAAATGTAAAAGATGGAATGGTACCTTCCATTTTCGTTTTCTAAATGGCAATGCCAAGTTTAAATTTCCTGAGAAATTAGTTAACTGTGGCAGTCTGTGGCCACCCTCGGTACTAAAGTGATTTTTTACTTCAGGCGAAGTGGAACCGACAATTTATATTAAAAATTAAGAAAATGGAACTTTTAGGCTGCTAGCTAATTAGCAATCGCTTGACTAATTTTAATCAAAATTCTATCTCCAGAAAAAAAAAATCAGTTATTTAAATAATATAAAATTACAAATAAGTGCATAATACTTGATTTTATATATTTCACCGTAAATTGAATTTAATGAGAAGACTTAGTATAAAGTTCTTTATATCGATACTATTAATTTTTTTATTAAAAAGAAAAAGATGTATAAAAGTTTTTTTGAAAATATGAGTTGTAAAAAATTTAAAATTTTTTTTTAAAAAATTATACAATTCTTGTGTTCTAATTAAAAAATTATATACTTGTTATATTCTAATTAAAAAATTTAATAACAAATATATAACAGACTATGCCCAAATTTTTCTTTATATATAATAAAAAAAAATATATTTTACCTCCATAAACTTTATCTAATATGTAAAAAATTCTTATAAACTTTAAAACTCAATAATAAATCTCCATAAACTTTAAAATACATATAATTTATCTTTTTCGTTAAAAAATTCATTAATTAACTTAATAATTAATGTCGAATCAATAAAAAAATGTTAAAAATGTCACGTCATCTTCTAGATGACCCACTAATTAACCCAAACCCATATTGATTATTACTCACTGGACTCAAGAAAAGATGTAAAAGAGTGAAGACTATTAGTCACATTTGTCCCAGTAGCTTTGCTTCGCGTCCAGTCGTTGAGGATCTCGTTGGAGAAGGCGAGAAGCTGAACAAAGGATCGCGATAAGTGCTGAAATCACACATTGTGGAGAAATTGGAGTTCAGAAGGTCTGACAAGCAAAGCTCACCCACGTTGAAATCCACAGCAAATCCTACATCATCGTACATGACATCATCTCTTTCCCTTGGCCCCTCTAGAGGACAAGAACCCGTTATTGTCGTACGCGGCGTTGAGTTCTGTTCTTTGTTCACCGATTGTGTTGTTTGCAACAAGAGGACACAACAATGGCTGCTCTGCTTCTGAAACTATCTCGAAGGAGGAGATGGGCTTATGATTACCTTGGAGCACTCGTTGCCTTTGTACGAACCATGTGAGAGAGGAATCTTTGAGCTTAGAATTAGTAGAAGCAGGTGAAGTGGTTCTGGGATTGGTGGTCCCATTATTGGGTTGAACAAAGAGTCTCTGAGATGAAGCAACATCGTTTATTGATGATGATTATCTTTAATTTTCTTCCCTAAATTGGTCGGATAATCCATAGGTATGGGTTTGGGTTAATTAGTAGGTCAATGTAGAAGTCATGAGATATTTTATACCATGTCAACAGTTTATATGATACTTTTTTGTTGAATTGGTGTTAAACACTAAGTTGACTAACAAATTTATTAACCAAATAGGTAAATTATACATATTAAATTCATAAGAGTTTATTGTCAAATTTTAAAGTTTATAAAAAAAATTTTGTACATTAAGTTCATGAAAATAAAGCATATTTTTTCGTGTAAAATTGAATGTAGCACCTTTCTACAGTGAATAAATTAAAATTGAATGTAGCACCCTTCTACAATGTATAAATTAAGTTCCTATCAAACTAATCGTGTGGAGTATAAAAATCTAATAACAGTATTTTTTATGCGGTGGTACAAATCATTAAATTTAACACATCCTACAAAACACCCTGATTATTATCAAATTACATACTGGAAAGTTGATTATTATACCATCAGAAAACAATAAACCAGTCATCAGGATTCAGGAGGGGCATAATCGTCTTAACAAGCAGGGCTTACGCGCTGAACTATTCATCTTGTTTCTCTTGGCTCCCACTCCAAGGAGTAAAATGCCAACCATAATTTTATACATTCGGCGATATCAATTTTCGATCACTTAACTTATTCGGTCCTCCCCAATCCCCATTACAACATATCCGTTTCCTCGCAAAATACATGGTTTTTGATTTCAAACTCCCCATTTCGAAGGACATAGGAGAAAATTGCCGGCAAATCAGTTGACAATCTTCTATCCTAAACTCAATGACGAGAATATGTATCAACAATATATAGTGACGATAAAAACTAGTTCTCCGAGGGTTTATTTATTGTGCAAAAATTTTCGCTCCTATATAAAATTCCTCCAATTACTAACGTGCCCTCACTACACAGCATTTACACCATTTTGCAACCAATAAGACTTAAACTATAATGATCCATTTCAGCTCATCCCCAGTTCACTTGCAGGCCTCAACACGGGGGTAGAATTTTATACATCAGTGGCCTTCATTATGCCAGATACCTGAAGGTGTTTGAATTATCTTTGTCCCTCTCCAGATAGTCCCGGGTGATGAGGTCTTCAATCCTCTTCTTGATAGCTTTGATGTCAGGCTACAATTCCAATTTCAACAAATGCAAATTGATTATAGAAATTCATTAATCTATACAAAATCTGCAAGAAATTATATTACTTCTAATATCAAAGCCTCCTTCAAGTTTACAATAATAAACAAAATTGGGAGCATCTTATACCTTGAACATGCGGCCCAACTGCTCAACACATTCCAAAACTAATTGTTGATGGCCCAAAATTTTCCTACTTTTCATAATGCGCACAATTGCAGCATCAATAGCATACCGCCTGTCTTTGTCAACATCTTCTATTACTTTTTTCCTTTCATCGACTGGCGGAAGTGGAATCTACACAGTCAAACAAGTGGAAACCAAGCTCATAACACTTCCAAATCAAATGAGAATTTTTTTTTTGTTTGTTTGTTGTTGTGGGGGGGGGGGGGGGGGGGAGGATAATATCCTTGGCTAAAAGTAATCGAACCTTGATCCTCCTCATTCTGTCAGTAAATTTGGCGTTAAACTCAAAGCTATCATTTGGAGAGATAGTTTTTGTGTTTGGCTCCTTAGCAAGTATCTTATATTTTGCACATGACAGGGAATGGAGCAAACGAACCAGGTCTTCATGGGTCAAGTTCAGCTGAGTCATAATCTCTGAATAGCTCAATCTATCCGCAGTGTTGAATAGCAGCAGGGCAGCAGCCTGTGAAATACAGAACAAAAAATTTTGAACTTAATTATTCTTGTAAACAATGGTTTCCTGATTCTCAAACAATTGAACAGGAGAGAAGGGAATTACCTGATAAGTTGACACAATTAGTTCAATGGTCTTCTGTTCAAATTTGCCATTGATGTTGCAAGTTCCCAAAGAGTAAATCCATGTAAGTTTTCTGTGCTTGGTCTTTGTTTCATAATAGCCCTTGAAAACTTCCACGCACTTGACCTGAAACCGAAAATAAATATATAGTAGCACTAGAAACAAGAACAGTCTTCATTGACCCAAAAAAAAAAAAAACAACAACACCAAGAATGCAAACTTGAAATAGCTAGTATCAGCGAGTATGTTTTTACCATCTCTGAAGGGAGACTGAGGTCAAAAGACTTATAACTTGGCCAAAATCCTGTGGTAAGGACTGTGACTGTTATGTCAATCCCAGGATTTACGTCTAGGTTATTATGAAGATATTCCTCAAAGCTTGTTTGATTATCCCGAGCCAATGTCAAGTCTGTAACCTGAGAGAAGTAACAAGTAAAACCTCAAATTATTTACTAAACAACTTGATAGGTACCCTGTAGTAGATTTTTGTTATTAGGTTAAAGGGTAATTATGTAATTTCCAAGGGGTGAATTTGTTATAAATAAAGGAGAGGTGTGATTGGGTAGGAAAGAAAATATTATGTCTGGACTAAGAGCATTATGCTCTGGTAGTGGGCAGAATTCCTCAGTGGTTATTGTAATCCTTTATTGGTCTTTGTAATCCTTCTTATTTCTTTAAATATTACAGTGATATTTTAGTGTTATTTTTTGGGTTCTATCACAACTTGTAATTATAGCCAGACAAACAAGGCCAACTGACCATCCCCTCCATCTTTGAAGTGAACTGTCCACCGCACTGCTGTTTTAGCTTCGTTAAAATACTTTTTTCATGGTCCTCATTGGCACTCCGGTCAAAAAGCAGTCTGCGAGCAAGCTTTTTCCTGCAAACATGAAACATATAAAGGTTGTCAAACAATAACATGAAACAAATAGTGGAACAACTTAGAGAAATAAAAGAAAAAGGACAGACCTGTAAAACTCAGCAAAAAGATCCTTATCGCTGATATATGCAAGAAGCTTGACTACCTGTATTGTTTAAACAAACTTAATGACATGAACCATAGTAGTGCAAAATTTGATAAACACAACCATTTAACGTAATACCTTCTCAAGGGTTTCTTCAATAGCCTCATCACTCAACTTCTCACTTCCCCCCTTCTTAAGGATGTTGTCACAGAATGTAGCTAGAAGTTCTGCACTAGAACTGCCAGAAACAGTTTTATTACAGAATACTTCAAAAGCTTCTTTCAATGCCTGTTGGACATCCAGTTGAAATATATTTAATATTCTTTTATCCCAAAAATAGATTGTAAGTTGTTCAAATGTGCACACAAACCTTGTGGAACAGGGTGTGATTCATAAAGCAATCATTAACGTATGCCATATACTTGTCATGGAGCTCAATGAATTTTCTGACAAGGGCCTGCAATATCACACAATTAACCATAAGACCTAAACAACTAGTACAGTCACAAATTAAAAAGAAAAAAATAATAAAAAGTGTAGGGATTAACTTGTTCCTGAATGCCAGAGCCACTTGCTGTCTGGTAAAAAAAAATAATAATTATCAGCAATAGCACCAAATCAACATCTCATGGCAGAAGAAAATCCAGTAATATCAAAACATAAGTGATTAAAACCGGCAAATGCGTACATAACAAGCATACCCACACCAAATCTGGTTCAGCAAACTTAAGTCATACAGCAAGAGAAACAGGATGACATTATACCATAAAGCATGAATTTAAAAAGTTAACAAATCATAGGCACATCAAATGCAATTTAAACAAAAGCCACATGCATAATATGTTTTTTGTTTTGGCTAGATAATAGGGTAATAAAGTTCCATTCAGCATCAACTTGTAACTAGCCAGGTAATAGAAGGAATACAACAATAACAATAACAACAACAATGAGCCTTATCCCACCAGGTAGGCTATATGAATCGCACAGTGCTATTGAGCTCTATCAATAACCAACTCTTTAGCTATTTCATTAATCAAAAGATTTCGTATAATAACTTCTCTAATTGTCCTTCTTGGTCTTTCTCGGCTTTTTATCACAAGATTCCATATCATTTGCTCAACCCTCCTTACTGGCACCTCCAACGGTTTTATTTGAACATGTCCAAACCACTTTAAATGATTTTTTACCATTTTCTCCTAAATAGATGCCACTCCAACCCTAACTTGTATACAATCATTACAGATCATATTTTTCCTTGTATAACTACATATCCATCCCAACATCCTCATATCTGCTAACCCAATTTTTTGTTCATGTTGTCCTTTTAATGACTAATATTCACTCTCATATAATATTGTCGGTCTTATAGCATTGTGATAAAACTTCCCTTTAAGCTTGTTAGCTACTTTTCGATCACAAACTCATGATGCCTCTCTCTATTTCAACCATCCATTTTGTATCGTATATGTAACATCTCCATTTATTTCCCATCATCTTGTATAACTGATCCCAGATACCTGAACTTTGACACTTGTGGTATAAACAGATTTCCAATTTTGACCTCCAACTCATTTCGAACTTGCTGCTTGTTAAACTTGCAATGCATATATTCTATCTTGTCCCTGCTCAGACGAAAATCCTTCGATTCCAACGTACATCTCCATAACTCGAATTTAGAGTTAATCTCTTCTCTTTGACTCCGCTATGAGGACAACATCATCTACAAAAAGCATGCATTTGAGGATTTTTTCTTGGATGTGCTCTATCATAGCATTTAAACTAAGTCAAACAAATAAGGGCTCAAAGTTAATCCTTGATGCAAACTAATCTTTATGGGAAAGTCTTTTGTCTCCCTACCAGACGTTCTCACACTAATTGTTGCCCTCTCATACATATCTTTTATACCTTTGATATATGCAAAACGAAGACCTCTCTTTCTCAAGGCTTTCCACAACACTTTTTTTGGTACTCAATCATAAGCTTTTTCAGGTAATAAAAAGAGTAATGTCAATAAAATTAAATTGTTCAAAAAATATATTAAACCTGATGGTTAGCAGCCTCTTCAGCCTGCTGGACTAGTGCAGTACCCTCAGCTGTAATATGCTGCAACAAGACAACCATCAATATCATTAGTGTTTCAAGATAATTTGGATTTAAAAATGTTCATTTCAATCAGAAAGCATAATGCAGGTAACCTGCTTGAATATATTAGCAACAGGGTCGAGGCCTTTTGGTATTTTATGGTAAAGTCTATACATTCTAGAAAGATCTTCCACCTAAACATGACAAGAATCAAGGAGTCAGTTAATCAAAATGCTTATAGGAAAGAACGATGGCATAAAAATCATCAAGCAAAGAAGTAAGAAGACACATTAGAATATGACCTTATCGTCTCTAAGCAAGGCACGGCAGCCAGAATGTTCCTTCTCAAGTAATTGATTTGCATGGGTCACCAGCAACTCATGTTGCACTTTCTATTGAAAATTTAAAGCAAAAGAAAAAGAAAAGCAGAAAAATTAAAGAGATTATATCAAGGTTAGGACAGATAGAAAATTAACAAAAAAAACTAGGGGTAGAAGAAGACGAAACATTCAAGAGGGAATATTGCTTGTGACTGAATCAATTAAATCACTCCTTTCAATTAAAATGCTTCCTACAGATATCTCCCTCCAAGCTTAGATGGGAATAAAGAACAAAAGACTTCAACACAATATATATCTCTTCTTCGCATATTTCATAATCTTAATAAAAAATAAAGTAGCCTGATTCATCTCTATATAATATATAGAGGCATAAGTATGCCAAATGCAGCATTCTAGTTGTCATGATTATGCACTTCATGAAGTATGATGTAATTGTTCAGTCTAAGGATAGAGCATGAAACAAAGTTCCAAGCACTTCTGATTACCCAATTAAAAAAGAAACTACATATTTATACAGACCTCAACTAATTTCTGCTCCGTGCTTGAGTGCAGGTAATGAGCTACTCTATCCCTCTCCCTTTTCAAGCATTCCTCAGCCTATGCCATTGAAAACAGCAGTATTGGCAGCAGGTCAACTAACAAGTTGCATACAACAATTCAGAGGCACAATGTAGACAGACTTGCCTTCAGCATATAATCTGGACAGGAGTCACCCTCAATCCAGTTTGTTGCCTTACTTTTGTAGTAAGTAGCAGTATCCTCAAGCATCTGTATTTCAAAATCTTGCTCGTATTGGTCCATTTGTCCCATACCAATCTCAACAAATATATCAAGAACGTTTTTTAACAATGACCGCTCAATCTGCTCTCCCTCACGTTCTTTGTCAATCTGTCCACATGCAATGATTATTCCAGCAGTCATCGCTAACAACAAAGTCTATTATCAACATGTGAAACCATAAACTTACAAGAGAGATCGCAGCATCTCTAGCATTAGCTCGCACCTCCATGTAAACCTGTAATTGACAGAATGGTCATGTCTAGAATAAATCAAACTATGTTTACAAAAATAACTGGGTCAGGTTGGGAAGAAAGGAGCATTGCCCAGACAGAAGTTCTGCTCACAGTTATGGACTAGAGGAGTAAAAGGTATTGATAACACACCAAATCACGGAAACAGGTAAGTCCAACTGCATGGAGTGCAGGCAGTGAGCGTCGTGCAATGAAATACCGATCAAGGTAATGGAAGAAGCGTGAAAGCCACCTAACCATAACTTTGTGGTTTGCCCATCTTTTGACTAGCTCCCTCAGCATAAATTCATCATGCTTCTCTCTTAAAGATGGCAGCACCTGGAAAAGCAACAATTATCCCAGAACACATGAGATTAAAGAAGAAATTCAAAACAAAAGTTAAAAGTTAAAATAGGTTCACATGGCAGTAAAGAGAAAGTTACAAACAGAGGTCTCCCTACAGTGGATTTAATGTATTCATCGAAAGCCTCCTTGTATTTGTCATAAAGTTGTTGAGAGTAGTCATATGGTGGCTTCTGAGTACACATGTTATAGATTGTTCTATGATTATATTAAGTATGTCCAAAATTATGCAATCACAAAAATTGGAAAAGACTTCAAATATATAGTCTAATTTATCCCAAAAAAAAAAAAGTCAACAATAACTCAGTCCCACAGAAAGGATACGTGTATAACATAATGTATTCCTCTGAACAGAAAGGCTTTTCTGGTAACCCTTCCAGAATATTCTTCAGCTTCGTAATCCCCTTCTGCATATAGTCCCATCCTTGGTCTAGATCAATGATCTTTCGGTCCATTCTGGCCGCAGAAATATCAACAAATTCGAATTATGAGGAACAACAGAAAAAAGAAAAAAGAAAATGAAATCCAGGCTATTTCACATATACAAATACACCCATGCCGTGCTCGCATGCATACTTTCAATTATAACCATAAATGCACCTTGCAGACAGTTAATTCCTATAACACGATTTTAAGAGGGGGAAAGAAAGCACCAATTACATAATTCCAGGCTAATAAAAACTAGCAGCAAATAACTTCTACGTCAAGTCGTGAACAAACAGGGAGGGGACTAATCCCAAAAACTAAACCCTAGCATAAAAAATAAATTCGTGAACAACTCAAAAAGAGTCCGTAATACAGTTATACGGACAATGCTCAACAAATGTTGTACAAATTCGACAAGATGATACAACCATTATAGACCACAAATTAACCCTAAAGTCTTTAACACTTTAGATCATGCCCAAGAATAACAACAATACGATGATAAAGATATGTAGAAAAACAGCAGCGTACTAACCCTAACTGCTGTAGCGATACGATCTGATTGTGACTTATTTCAGTTCAAGGACGAAGCAAAGAAAGAGATAACATGAAAGGAGAGAGATAAGGTTGATATGAATGGCGAAGGCAGTGCTCTAACTTTGTTACTTTATGATAGAGGATCAGTATAAACGGGAAACATGGATTTTTGATCAAAAGCCGCGAGCTGCAAATCACGGAGTATCCCACGGTGGTGCAGAGAATGAACCGGGGACACTCGGAGACGAGACGGATTTTATTATTATTATTATTTTTGTACAGTCTAGACAGAGTTTGGATTTGCCCAATGGTTCATGGGCTTCCAAACTAGAAGCCTATTTTGCTTTAAAATTGTACTTTTTCAGGATAAAAAATCATTTGTGCACAAAATAAAAATCAAAATCAAAGCATTGTTTGTTTTGATTAGAGTAAATTAAGAATTCAGTTCCCATAAGATTTTTGATTCAATTATTTAAATATGAAATATCTCACTTTAATTTCTAAATTCTCAATCAGATTTTTCAAAAATAAAAAATGTCAAGTTAGTTTTTTATTTTTTTTTCGAATTAAAACCATAAATCTAAGATATAATCTCATGTGATCATTAAACAATAATATAAACTAGTATTTCTAATTCCTATTTTTTTTTTGTATCGGAAAACCTACTACTATTTTTAAAAAAAAAACTACTTTAATTTAAACAAAAAGGTGTTCAGAGAGTAAATAAAGATAATTATCTTAAGATGACTAAATTAAAAAAAAATTTCAAATCTTACAAATGAGACAGGAGGCGTAAAAAAGGGAGCAATAATTGATATCAAACTTTTTATATCAATTTTACCTATTGAAATGAATGCCACAGGAGGCATAAACTCCAAGGTTTGATATTACTTGTTTAAAACATAAATGCTTGTTTGTTTTATAAAAATATTTTTTGTTTTTATTTTTAGTCTTTATTTTTTAAAATATATTTCTTGAAACATTGAAAATATTTTTTTGGTGTTTTTAGATTTAAATATATTTTAAAAAATATTTTTAAGAAAACGTTTTCAATTAATTCAACCAAACGCATTTTCAAATTTATTTTTTATTTTCATTAAAAATAAAAACTGAAAATACCCAAACCAACCCTAAATGTTTTTCGTAATCAATGTAAGTAAGTTAATTTAATTGATTATATGAAATATCTTATTCCATGAACATTGAGTACAGTTTTTTTTTTTTTGGAAAAGGCCAAAAGAGGCATGAGCACAGGTTTTACGCGAGCATCATGAGAGGAATTTTATAAACATTCCATCCAAGTAAACGTAAAGAATTCTAAAGAGCGAAAAAAGCACACCAGAGCCAAAAAAACTCACGAATTCTTAAAATCATTAGGGATAATTATCGGGAAAGAGATTTAACCCTCGTTGTAATAAAATATGTTGTTAATGATAAGTTGATATGTATTTAATTGTACTATTAAGTAGAGTTTCAAGTCTAAAAAGTTATTATTTATTATTTATTGTGTTGATATTTCCAAAAATTATAATTTGCCACTTTTAATTTGGCAAAGCATGATCTTTTCTTTTTTAAATTTGTATTTTATCATCTATCTATTTTATATAAATATATTTCTTTTTGTTATCGCTGTAACAAAGTGTGATATAAATTTAAATTGCAGCGTCGTGATAAATTATCCAAGTTATAACAAATTAATTTGGTCAAGAATTAAAATTTAAACTATATTAATTTATTAAAACATTATTAGAAAATTATTTAACTCATATACTAAAAATAATATTAAGAGCATATTCAATGATGAATCTCATTTGAGTTGCTTATTGTGAGTTTCACAATACCACATCATTACTTTTGACTTGAAGCAACTTTTCACTACTTTAAATAATTTATGATTCAGGGTTTAGGATTTGTGATATCGGGTTTAGGGTTTGTAGTAATTGGAGATTGTGGTATCAACTATCTCAAAAGCTCACCTTTCTTGCCTCTACTAGGGCTTCATAGCCCTCACCTCCTCTCTTTCCTTCCTTCTTCTTTTTTATTTGCTTTCCCCTCCCTCTAATGGGAGTTTTGTCTCTTCCTTCATGGAAGATCCCTCCTCTCCACAGGTAGAGGACTTCTGTGGAGCTTTGGCAGTGTGCAGCACCTTTTATCTTCTAGTTGTCAGTGCTTTCCTCCTTCATCCTGTCGCTGATGTTTGCCTCCTTCTTCACGATACTGTCCAGGAAGCTCTACTAGGCAAGCTTATGGTTTCAGGTTACATCCATCTTTTCGAACCTGAGGCAGTATCAGAGCAAGGGCGTGGAGCGAGGAGTGCGAAGGAGCAGGAAGTTTTAGATCTGGACCGACGATGTCCATTTTCAAATCCAAAATTTTTATTTAAAAAAAAAATGCGAGTAGACTTGCTGCTCTGGTTCAACTTGATGGGCATATGTTACAACTTGTATTTTTTCTTTGGATTGTTAGAAGATTAGCTCTAATATAGAGTTAGAGGTGTGTAGCCTCTTTTTAATTCGTTAGATTTAGGGTCAAGGGTGTGTTACTTCTGTTTAGTCTCATAATTATGTTATATATGCATGGTATTGATTTTTAAGGTATGTTATCTTAAATTATGTATCGTTCTTCCATAAGTTTAAAGTTTGTAATATATTTGTCAATTTTTAGACATGTGTTTATCTTATGTAATCCTGGCTTGATGCTACTTTAATCGAATTGATATCCATTTGTCAAAAAAAAAAAGACTTTTAGCTCAGCCCATTTAAACCCATAGGGTTGCGATGGGCTGGGTCAGACCTGCCCCATGGGCTTTTTTTAATAAAAAATATTTTAAAATATTAGTATTTCGAGTTTGTATTTTTTTATTTTTTTTACTTAGGTCATGAGTTGTTAAGATAGTCTAAGTATAAAAAATTGGCCTTTAAAGTAATGTATTATGTATATAACCCAACGTAATGTTTTAATCATAAAGAGAAGCTTCTAAAATTAAAAATAAAATGCCATGAAACCTATAAATTTGTATTTATGTTTTGAATCTTTGACACTAGTTTATGTTTCTTTCTCATTGAGTTTTATTGAACAAAGATGTCATATATAATATATTTTTTTATGCATTATGTCTAAATTTATAATACAGATTTAAATTATAGAAAAGAAAATTATTTTTAAAAAAATAGGTTGGGCCATGATTTTCAACCCAATTAATAGTTTAAGCCCGACCTAGCCCAACCCATTGACACCTCTATTATTCATTAATATTTATTGTGAGTTAATTATTTTATTATTATTTTTTGTATAATAATCATTCTTACACATAACAGCTAGCATAACGAACTATAATAGTGAAGCTCAATAAGAACCGATTCTTAAATTTAAGAACTCTTTAAAAAACCCCCATTTAAAATGCTTTAAATCACATTGTCAAAAACACACCCATTCAAATTTTAAAATATTTAATCTATATTCTCTATAATATAATATAATATATTAAAAGGTTTCTAGTTATTTATTACACCACTTTTATTAAATCCGTCTAACTCAATTTCTCTTGCAAACATATTATACCACTATTTTTAAATTTTCAAAATTAAAATTTTAGGGTTAGGATTAGTATTGTAAAATTTGAATTTTATTTGAATCATATCTACCCAATTTTGAATTTGAAAGTTTGAAATTTAAAAATTAAATTAATTTTTTTATCTTTTCAAACTATTTCATCTTACTTCAAATTTTAAAATACTATCTAATTAGGATTAGGTTAACTCAAATTGACTCTTTGAAAAATGAAACAAACTTGAATTTAATTGAGTTGTTGAATTATATCTAAATTTGAAATTTGAATTTAAGGTAGATTATCATCTCTTGCATTTATCTTTTGCCGTTATCTTTTTTTAATAAAATTTGATTTATAAGAATTTTTAATTTAAAATAATAAAAATATTTAAAAATAAAATTGAATGGATTAACGCGCGTGCACGCGCACGCGCGCGCACACACACACATATATATATATATATATATATGCTGCAGAAAATAAAGAAAATGGATTACCATTTTATCAGCAAGCAATTATTGAACTTTTATTTATTTAGTGGCATCTTAACTTGTCAAATTGACAAAAACTACTTAGTTATCTACTTGTCTTTGTTAGTATTGTATCTCGTTAAAATTATAGTAAATGTTTTTACTTTCATAAATATATAACTATTTTTATTTTACAAGTTCATATATTCATTTTACAAAATTTGTAGAAAGACACGTTCCTGTACATGATATTATTAACATAAGAACAATCATTGTACATACTATTTTTAAATGTAATTATTTTTTTTTGTCACAAATGTAATTATTTATTACTTATTGTTTTAATCATTTTAACATAGTAAATGAGTATTATATATTACTTATGATACTATGTGCATTACACTGTCACAACGCTAATTGTACTGATATTAATTAACAAACATTTTGAAATTTTAATATTCAACCAATTGTAAGATTGATTTTATTTTGGTCACAGAGGTACAGAGAAGGCCTAAAAAGGCCAAACAACTATCATTTGCAAGTTACAAAACCCAAAACAAAGAGCATGAGCTTATTATCAAAACAATCGTTGTACATAAGAACAATCGTGGTGCTTGATATTATTAGCATAAGAACAATCGTACATACTATTTGTATGTGATATTATTAGCATAAGAACAATCATTGCATACACTATTTTTAAATGTATTATTTGTTTTTTGGTCACAAATGTAATTATGTTACTTATTGTTTTATGCATTTTGACATAGTAAATAAGTATTATATATTACGTGTGATACCCTAAGCATTACATGGTCACAACACTAATTGAACTAATATTGATAAACAAATATTTTGAAAATTTAATATTCAACCAATTGTAAGATTGATTTTTTTTTTTGGTCAGAGGTACAAAGAAGGCCTAAAGAGACCAAACAAGTAACATTTGTAGGCTACAAAACTCAAAACAAAGAGCATAAGCTTGTTATCAGAACAAACTCAAACTAAGTGGGGTAAACTAATATGATCATGGCTAAACACATAGACAACACAATTAACTATTACTAAATTAATCTCGTTGTTGATATACCTATAAGGGATGAATAGTTGAATCATAGAAAAATGTAAATTAAAACTTTTTCTTAGAAATAGAGCTATCAAAGTGGTCAATGGCCGCAAGTGACCTATTTAAACTTACCAACTACCCCATAAATGCTTGAGCATCCTAATATCGACCCATTTATTAAATGATTCAGGTCGAGTCGGGCCCGTTTTAACAATATTACTTATAAATGTTTCTAATATAGTAAATAGTATACTATAAATAATAGTAGTGTACTAAAACCTTTAATTACCAATGAAAAATATGAACTTTAATGTACTAAAATTGATGACAGTGCACTAAGAATAAAATGATTACAAAAAGATAAACTCAAGTAAAGTTAGATGAAGAAGAGGCTAAACACATAAAAAAATATATCTTGGTTTATAAATATTAACTTTGTCTTACATCTAGGAATCCAATCTTTTTGGAATTCCAAAAGATTATTCTTATTATCTCAAACACACTACAATAGTAATTTTCTCAAACTTATCACTTAGGGTTTTACAAGCTCTTCCTAAATTTGAAAGTTTTGACCAAGGTTCATAAAACTGAACGAACATTGAACCAGTGGAAGCACCAATTTAAAGCAGTGTATTGGGACTTGGATCAGACCGGTGGGTCAACTTGAAACCTGGCGACCCAAGGTTGGAATTGGTCCAAGTCACTAGTTCAAATAGGTCTGCAAGCGGATTGGTTGAGACCTGATTGACCCAGTTAAGTCTCAGCCGGCCCACTGGCCTGGGTGACCTGACTTCCCTTTTTTTTTTCGACCATTTCCCACTAACCCATGCAGATTGACTTCATCTTCAACCACACAAATCGGCTTCACCTTTAACCATGTAGACCGACTTCTTCTTTGACTACGCAGACCGGCAAACAAGCTCATGTGGCGAGAGAGAGAAAAAAGCTCAACAATGAGAGAGACAGAGACCGAGCTAGTGGAAGAGGAAGCATAGATGACCGGGTGACTGAAGATGAGAGAAAATGATTTGAAGATGAAGAGATGAGAAAAGGTGATAACTTTGGAGAACAGACTAGAAAGCAGGGAGAGAAAGTTGGAGAGAGTTCTTGTAACATCCTATATTTTCTTTAATTAAGTTAGAAATGATGTTAGAAATTAGTAAAATATGTTTTTGGATGCTTAGGAAGAAGTAATTAAGGAAAGACATGAGAAATTAGGACAAATGAGGTAAGAGTAAAAAGAAAATAAAGTTCTGTGACAATCAATCGATTGACTGGCAATTAGTCGACTGACTGAGCAAACTAGTAGACTGATAGCATCAAAGATTAGACTAAGTTGATGATATCTACAATCAGTCGACTAATGATGAGAGATCAGTCGACTGATTATTTTCTGTCACGTTGAAATTTTAGGTTCTGAAGCAGTCAGTCGACTAATTAGGAGAGATCAGTCAACTAATTGCCAATCAGTCAACCATTGGAGAGCAATCAATCGACTAATCGCTTGTTGGAGTGCAAAAATAAGTTGGTTCTTGTAATACCCATGAAAAATAAAATATAAATATTTGTTTACAAACTACTGTTACTATTTCAGTATACGGTACTATTCACCCATATAATACTATTTATGTATATGGTACTGTTCATTTATACAATCGAAATGTCAAGTACTAGATGTGGTTTGGTCATAAGAGAAAACTAGAAAGAAGTTCGTGGGAGAAAATGACGTTTTATGTGTAAAAATACCCTCAGGGACTAAAGTGAAAGGACTGAATTGAAAAGAAACTTAAAGGTTTAAGGTGAAATGATAGTTTTCCCCTTAAGTTTTTCAATAGTAAGCCGCCTGCGACTTTTCCGAAATTTGCACAGTAACCGTAAATGATTAACGTGGATTATTTTATTAGAAATGTCATTTTTATGAATAGTAAATTGAATATTTTATTAGTGCATAGTGATAAATAGTACCGTTGACTTTTCTTATAAATAGGCTCTTCTATTTCACTTCTAAACTCACACCTTCAACTTCTCTTCTTCTCTCCTTAAGTTTCTCTTACTCAAATGCTAAGCCTCTGAGATTTTGGGCTTTTCCTTTTCAGCTTAGGTAAGGATACTATGCCCTTTCTATGTCTTTCAAATTTAGAAGTTATTTTCTTAAGTATGCTCTGTGGTTGCGGCTTTGGCTGATCTTCCACATCAGAAAAACTGTCCTTAGCTATTTATATGTTATTTTGATTCTCTGATTACTGAAATAGAATGTAAACTGTGAAGAATACATATCTAGGAAAGTTCTGGCTAAGGAAAGACCTGGTTTTTAAGTGTGTCCAGTGTGACCCTCCACTCTTTCCTGGGAACTTACCTGGTGTACTCTTTTACAGATTGTATTCTTTATTTCTGGTATAAATAGTACCCATATATATAAATAGTAACTGTATATATGAATAGTGACCGTACGTATGAATAGTATTCGTACGTAAAAATAGTATCCATATGTATGAATAGTGACTGTATGTATGAATATTATCCATATGTATGAATAATATTTGTATATGAATAGTGACTGTACATATAAATAGTACCGTATGTATGAACAGTGTTTGTATGAAAACAATCCTAACTTGTTTTCTCTAATCTTTCATGAAAATCTCTGTAGCGGTATACTGAAATTTATTTGTGTACTCTTGTCCGTAACGACTTAGAGAAGTGATACTCGTATGGAATCGAGGTGAGAGATCCTACCTTACCTTGTTTGCTTATTTAATGTATATATTAAAAGTATACTCTATATATATATGTGACATGAAATTCATGCATTCATGTTATACATTGAAATGTGTAAATATGATTCTGTTGTGAACTTTTCCTGAAATGAGATGCATATGGTTGCGTATGATTGTGTAATGTGGTTGTGTTTGATCTTGATAGAAACGGAAATAAAGTTTATGGGATTCCATAGGATGAAATAAGGGTGGAATGAAATCACTATAGCCACGTGATATTGAATATGATATTAGTGCTTTTAAGGACGGGGTGAAATAAGGTTAGACTACAGATTTGTCCCTTTGAGGACAGGGGTGAAATAAGGGAGGATACGGCAGGGGCCGTGGGGCAACGGCCACTTATTGTGGACGGGACCCGAAAAATGTCTGGGAACTTGATTTAGAATTGTATGAATTGTTTGAAATGTGATTTGGTTTGATCTTAAATATGTTGTTAATAATTGCGAGGTCGATTTGCTCACTGAGTTTAAAAGCTCACATTGTTTGTACAACCTTTTTGTTCAGATCAGGTTGCCAGTGAAGAATATCCGCTAGAAGAGTAAATCACTTTGGACCCTCCCGCTATCGGGTAGGCCCCTCTATTGTTGTAGATTATGTTGCTGTGTAATCATCTAGGACATCTAGATCAGGGGTTTGGCATTTGGTTTGTATGTCAGCATAATAATATATTTTAGAATCTATTATTATGTGCAAATCATCTCTATGAATTTCAAATAAGAAAATTTGATATATTTTCTTCAGGAATGGTTATTTTGATAATGACTAAACTCATGGGTAGAATTTATCGAAAGGCTTACAGTGATGGGATATTCATAATTGTGCCGGTCATGTGCCCAGAAAATGGGTCGTGACAGTTCTAACTGAAAAAATTAGTGAAAAATTGACTAGAATACCCCTACATGCCAACAAAGCTTAGCAACAAGAAAGTAGGAGTAAAAGAGGAATTTCTATGATAAAGAAGCTCCCTAGACCTTTTTAGAAGCAAAAAGAGAGAAAGAAAGACCATTTTTAGAAAATTAGAGAGGAGAGAGAGAGGGAAAACGTGAAAGAGAAGAATAAGAGAGAGAAAGAACTTCTAATTGAAAATTTAGCAAAAAAACTATAAGAGGTAAGCTTCTTAACTTGATTTCTCTAGTTTATATGAATTTTAGAGATTGAGAAGTCATAGAATAACAATTTTTAGACTAAAAGGAAGAGAATAGAAGAAGAAGAGTTCTGAAATTTGAGAAACAAGAGGAGCTAGAGAGAAATTAGAAGAGAACTCACAGGTTTCAGTTATAGGAACAATCAAAAGTAGTTAGTTTTTCATAAAACCAAGTTATTTGTATGTATTATCATGCTTGTGTATGACATAACATAGTTTTATGGTGAAGTCTTCCATGAATGTTTGAGAACATGATTTCTCATAAAAGTAGAATTTAATTCCTTATGGGGTGTAGAATTTTCCTCAGGAGATATAAAGTTCTCTTCATGAGATAATTAAAACTAGTTTTTCATCAAAGCAAGTTATTTCAGTTAATTATTATGCTCTTCTTTTATGATATATCAAGTTTTATACGCAAGCATTCCATGAATACTTTAGAAAGAGATTTCTCATGAAAAGTATAGCTTAATTCCTCATGGGGTGATAGAATTCCAGAACCTTTCCTCATAGGATGATAGAAATTCTTCATAGAGTATAAAATCCTTATGGGATGACTGAAATTCCTTATAGGGTGAAAAATCCTTATAAGATGATAAAAATTTCTCATAGGGTGATAGAATTTCCTTATGGGATGTAGAGTACTTTTCATGAGAAAGAGTTAGCACTATAATAAAGAAAGAGAATACTTTAGTCATATGTTTATATGATAGTTTGTATGTTTATGGAAGTGAGAATTATGTATTGAGATTGCTTTTATGACTAAAATGACTTTTATAAAAATTTCTTAATATAAACTAGTTACTGAGATTATATATCTCATGTTTTATGTTATAACTAATCATTTCAGGAGTCGCAGTAGAAAAAGCAAGAGAAAGCAAAATAATAAGCTAATACAGTTGTTAGTTAATTACATAGCAAAGAAGATGTGTGTCATCTTCCTATATAAATCTTTGAATACTTATGCACCTATATAAATCTTTGAAGACTTATGCATATTTTGTATATGTATAGAAATATATGAGTTTTATGTGAGACTCTTGTATTGTAGTTATAATAAGAAGAGAATTAGCAAGAAATAGTTGACATTGTCCAGGCCGGCTTCAAAAATATTGGTTCAAAGGTTAATGGTCGAATCGTGGTTAAACTGATGATACTTAAAATATATTAAAATATTAAAATGTATATATAAAGTCACTCATATATAACCATTAAGCTTATAATCATTATTAAATAGTAAATAGCTATGTTTATCTTTCTTAATATAAAAATATAAGTAAAAATTAAAAACTAGTAAATAAAAAAAAACTAACTTTTTTTTGGAAAAAAAGTCAAAAACCGGTTTGATCGATTCTTAGTTTACTTTTTCTGTACCAAGTTTATTGGTTTTTACCGGTTAAAAATTGGTTCAACCGATTATTAATCAGTTCTTTTCTTCATCGATTTTAATGGTCAATCCAAACTAGAGACCTAGTCAATTAATTGATTTTCTAGTCGAACCGGTTAATCTGATCTAATTTTCTAAACTTTGATTTTGACCAAACTCACATATAACTCTCTTTTACATAGGGTTTTACAAAGCTCACCCAAATTCTCTTACTTATCTAAGGAAAGATTTCCCAAAAGTGAATATATTTTACCTTTAATCTAGCAAGGGTTTCTCTTAAGGACTGTTTGGTTTAACCGAGGGGAGGAAAGGGGAGGAAAAATAAAATTTCTTTGTTTGGTTTAATTTAAGGGGAGGGGAGGAGAGAAAAAATAAACTTTTTTTTGTTTGGTTTGTAAAAGGAGGGGAGGGAAAATAAAACAAAAATGACTATTATAGTCATTTGATTGTATGACTAACAAAATATAATAAATTTGTTATCACTTATATTTAAATAAGTTAGCTCATTTGTTATGGTGAAATAATATAATGTTTTACAAGCTTTAATTTAGTTAATCTAAAAAGCATCTCAAATATATAATATGTTTTGAAAATTATATAAAATTTTAATTTTACTCTTTCCATAATAAGAAAAGAAACTAAATAATTTTATTGTTAGAAGAAGCAAAATTTTATTCTTTACTTGATATAAACTTATCTTTTACTTCGTCTAGGTCCCTAGTTTAAGAATATATTTTGTTCTTTATAATCATGTAACTTTTGAAACTTGAATTTCAATTGATTTCTTATATTGTTCTTAGGAAGAAATGATAGATTGAATCATATTATAACTAAAATGAAATTATCGACTGATTTGGAGGACCAAACTGTGAAACAAAAGCATGAAAGTGAAGAACAATGACTAAAGTAAATAAACTAGAAAATTTGTAGGGTATGATTTTGACAAAGAACAAAATATATTCTTAAACTAGGGACCTAGACAAATTAGAAAACAAGTTTATATCAAGTAAAGGACAAAAGAAAAATTTTGACCAAGGACCTAAGTAAATAAACTGAACACATTTTTTTTATTAGGGAGTACATGTGACTGCCCAATCAGCATTTTCGTTAACTTAAATGATGAAGTTACAAAAAAAAAAAGTATATATGACAAAAATTAAAGCATGTGGGACATAAACAGGTAAAAAAAAATTAAGGACATAAACGAAACTTGGTGTAAACCTTATGAGCATAAAGTACCATTTTGCTATTATATTATTTACGTATAATAATAATAATAATAACAACAACAACAACAACAACAACAACAACAACAACAACAACAACAACAACAACAACAACAACAACAACAACAACAACAACAACAACAACAACAACAACAATAAGGCTAAAAAGCACTTTACCCCCTTAAACTTTACTTTATGTGCAAAAAACCCCCATAAACTTTCAAACTCAACAAAAAACCCCCCTCAACTTTCATTTTGTGCCAAAAACCCTATACAGTTAGTTGACCGTCAGTTCAACAACAACAACAACAACAACAACAACAACAACAACAACAACAATAATAAGGCTAAAAAGCACTTTACCCCCTTAAACTTTACTTTATGTGCAAAAAACCCCCATAAACTTTCAAACTCAACAAAAAACCCCCCTCAACTTTCATTTTGTGCCAAAAACCCTATACAGTTAGTTGACCGTCAGTTGATCATTAACTAAATGCTATGTTATCAGTATACTAGATACCTCAAATGCCACATCAGACTTTTTTTACAGTTCACTTGCCATGTCAGCGCTGCCCAATTGTCACTATCAATATTTGAGGTGTAAAAAATATTTGACGTGACATTTGAGGTGTCTAATATACTAACGACGTGGCATTAGTTAACGATCAACTAATTGTAAGGGTTTTTGGCACAGAATGAAAGTTGAGGGGGTTTTTTTGTTGAGTTTGAAAGTTTAGGGGAGTTTTTTGCACATAGAGTAAAGTTTGGGGGGTAAAGTGTATTTTAGCCTAATAATAATAATAATAATAATCATCATCATCATCATAAAACTTTTAAATTGTCCAAATATGTTAATAATATATTATTTAAGGAGCAAAATGAAGTAAGTTAGAGGGCAATTTTGGTATTAAAAAAATTGTTGAGGACACTTACAATCTATTTGGTTTGCAGTACAGAGTAGGAATGGAAAAGAAATGAGGAATGGAAAGGAAAGGAAAATGAAAAAGAGAAAAGGAAAAGGGAAAAAAAAGTTGTTTGGTTTGCAATGGAAAATACTGTGCAATAGAAAAGAAATGTATAATTAAATTTACTATTTTACCCTTTAATTAATCTTCTCTCTCTCACTCACACACACACACACACACACGCACGTACGCACACACACACACCTCCGTTCTCCCTCAAAGCCCAGTTCATTGCCATGTACCTTCTCAAAGCCTTCAATCTTAAATCTCTCAGCATCTCACACTCTCATCTCACTTTAGAAGCCTTTCGAAGGCAAGGCCAAAGAATGCCAAGCCAAGCCACGCTCCTCCATGGTTCCACCACACCAAAATAGAAGCAGAGGAACTTAGATAGGTGCAGAGTAGTATAATGGAGAAGAAATGACAAACATCGTTATGAAAACAACCAACAGAAGGTCTGATTCATATCTACTGAGCAACTGAGCTACAGAGGTGGTCTAATATGAGGTTGTGGTCCTTGTGAAGAACTGGGGATGAAGGGCAACAACCAACAACAGTAAGCGGCAATGGTCTTTGAGCTTCTTCAGCGGTAAGTCGATCTCTTTCTTTTCAACTGTTTTCCATTGCAAAAAAGTTGTTTTCCATAGCTATTCAGAAGGAAAAATACGGAGGAAAAAATGCAACCCATGTTAGCATTTTTCCCTTACTGGAATGGAACCTTTCCAGCGAATCTAACTAACCAAACATGGGCTGTGACACTATTGACAGGAAAGTCGTGTTCCTTTCCAATGCTCATTGCCAACCAAACATAATGTTATGTCTTTTACATTGTTATAATTTTCCTTCCCTCCAAATCTTCCCACTTTTAGAGGGAAAGAAAATGAGATGGAGGGAGGGATTTTTCATCTTCATTTTCCTTCCCCTCCCCTCCAACTAATTGAAACAAACAAGGTAAATTTTAAAAAAATCCCTCCTCTCCCCTCCCTTCTAACTAATTGAAACAAACAAGGTAAATTTAAAAAAAAATCCCTCCCCTTGCCTCTATTTTCCTCCAACCAAACAATACATTAAGCACAATTTTTCATTAGCTCTTAACTTAGCTAAATAAGTCAAAAACTAAGTCACAAATTGCAATTGAGTGAAGGTAAAAGAGGTAAATGTAGAACTCTTGTTTTTCCGTTACTATTTGCACTTCTCTATTTATAACTCTTCATTTTTGTCACACCCCAAACCCGGGCCCATGACCGGCGTAGATAATGTGTTACCAGCATTGCCGCAAGCCTAGAATTAGTACCGCAGGATCATAAGTGGTGGCCTATTTGATTACAGAGAACACTAGAGAAATACAAATAAAATAAATTACCTTACCCCGGACAATGAGGAGGCATCCTCGATCCACGAGCCTTAGTCCTGATCGCCCTGCATACTATAATTGTGAAGGGGTGAGTCTAAACCACGAACTCACCGCTACCAGCCTTGTTCTACACAAATGTACAAAATATGTATACATATACCACACAAAATAAATGCACGTAACCCTTACACAAGGGTCCATGCTCCCATACCACATTTCAAGAGTGTAATCAACGTGAATTTATGTTCTTACTGATTATCACTTAAGAAATCTCATTATGTATCTGGCCTGATGGGTCATATTCATAATCATAACATGTGTCTGGCCTTTTGGGTTATACCCTCAGCCATAACATGCAATAGGTTTCTCAAATTAGATCCCCAGCCAGAACATATACCCCACCCACAAACAATACAACCACAACCACATAAAAATATAAATATGCAGATGAATGAGATGCAATACATATCCCGCTCTTTTCTACACCACATTGAAGACCAACCCTCAATGTGCATGCATACCCATGACACCATTCAGCAGAATCACACATGGGCAGCTTCCCGCTTTATTTCCATATCTTTTCCTCTTCTCACAAAATAAATATGAAAATGAATATGATGTAATGCATCCACACAATCTACACCATTCCACACATAATACATTTAATAAATAAATGCATATAAAATAATATAAATATACATATATATACATATATGTATATATTCGCATATAAGAGAGCTAGATAGATTCCCTCACCTGGATTCCACGCTCTTGTTGCTTCCACCTTGTGCCTCGACCATCCCTATTGTAACCATGCAAGAATTAATCATCAAGGTTACAAAATAGAGAAATTCCTCTACACTAATCCTAACCTTCACCCACTTCTCAGTCATAACTCCTAACTAGTAATGAATCTCCAAATGAACTTATATCATTAGAAACTAGACTCAAAGAACTTTCCAACGATATAAAGTTCACCCAAAACGGAGTCCGAATAAAAGAGTTATGGCCAATTGAAAATGGGCCAAAGTTTACTGGAATGGCTGGCACCCCATGTGGCACCTAAGGTGCTAGACACCAAAGTTTTTGCCCAAATTGAAGGGCTTGGTGCCTAGGCGTCCCATGTGGTGCTCGGGGCACCAAAACCCCTTAATTCCACTCAACGGTGCGCCTGAGCGCCATGAATTCACACCCCACAATTTGGCTTCGGTTTTGGGTCAGATCCAGCTGATTCTCCACAGTTTGCCATGGTTTCTTCCATAGGATCTCACTCTTGATGTCTAAGGAGCATTTAGATACCAAAAGCCCCAATTTTAATCAAGAAACGAAGCTGAAATATCGACTTTACCCTAAATACCCTTAAAACTAGAAAAATAGGAAAAAACTTGAGAAATAAGAATTCCTATCTCGATTCCTTGTTTTTTCTATGTTGCTTGGCTCCTAGAGGCTCGCTCCGTGGCCTGAGATCTGCCCTCCAAAGCTCAGTTGTGGAGTTGGAGTGTAGAGAGAGAAAGTAAAAAGAAGGAAGAGAGAAAGAGATGAGAGAAGGTGAAGAGAGAGAGGAAATGAGGAAAAAGGGGCGATGCCATCTATATATACTGCCCGGAGTGAAATTACCACTTACCCTCCAGTTGACCCTCAGTCAAGACTGGTAAAAGCAAATCTGTAAAATCCTATCTCGGGTGTTTCTAAATTCTAGGTGCCTTGCAGTTTTCCTTATTTCACTTTAGTCTCTTTTTGCATTCAACCAGTCTCCCAACTTCCTTAATGCCCTTGGTTCCACCAATACACTTTTTGACTTTCCACCACTCAATATTCCACAACCTTGTCATGCCCAAACCTCATATCTTCTT
This sequence comes from Biancaea sappan, assembly GCA_037074585.1. Taxonomy (NCBI): domain Eukaryota; kingdom Viridiplantae; phylum Streptophyta; class Magnoliopsida; order Fabales; family Fabaceae; genus Biancaea; species Biancaea sappan. The sequence continues at coordinate 44,123,004 of CM073496.1, read as the reverse complement.
GCATACACCATAAGAAAAATATCTTCAGTGTAAAATACTCCACAAAATTAGCTCCACGTAATACCCGAAAATCACGAATTTTTTGGGGTATTACAATTTTACTTTTCAAAAATATATCTACTGCACCAAAAGTGATATGAAGAAATTGACTTACTTTAAAATTGATCAAAACGTGTTAATCATAAGTCATTTTCAATTAAGGTTTTTCTCCCTAATTCCTTCTACGTGTTGAAGCATGCTTTATTAGGACAAAGAATGCTACAAGGGGGAGATTATGTGTTGTCACCATTATTTGTACTTCTTACGTCCCATTTGTCATTAATAGGTAATTGTCTATTTTGTATTCACGTAGCCTTTGACTTTGAACATTTATGCACATTTCCAAAAACATGGATAAATGTAAATCTTTTCCATCTTTTGAAAATTTGTCCTTATATGTTATTGATTATTTTCTTTCTTGTACATTTGACATTTTTTTTTTGTTGCACCACCTTCTTCATAAGAAGAAAATCATCAATTTAGCTAAAACACATTTATCATTCATTTCGTCTTTCCTAAGTGTTTTTAGACCTAACCAAAATATCAAAGAGATTTTGCATAGAAAAGACCAACATTCATTTGTATTCCATTGAGTTTGAACTTCATCATAGGCCTTGCAATTTCATCAGTAAATGAATTATTTTCAAGCCTAAAGCTCTATACGTGAAGTATCTATTTTGAAGACAAATTAGTGAATCCTCTCTTCAATGGAAGAGCTTTAATCGCATAGGTCTTGAAAGGCCAATTTGAAGTAGATTTTGCAAATATGAGATAAAAGCCCCAATACTTATGATACATACTCAAATTGAAAAGGGAATCATCTTCCATGGGAGAAAAATAAACTATTCCACAATGAAATTAAAACATCTTTTATGTAGAAGGGAAAGAAATTTACCACAAAGAAAGGTGACCAACAAAAAAATTTAAAGAACAACATAAGAAGGGCAACAATACCTTATGACTAGCCAACTTAGGGATCATAGCGGAGTGTTTTCTAAAATCCTAGCATATCACTTTGCAATATAATGAGCAATTTTTTTTAAGGGGCAAGGGGCCAAATTCAAAAACAGAAATCCTAAGTAACAGCGAAATGAGACTAAGATTTCCAATTACATTAGCTATAATCAAAATTTTCACTTCCTTTATTGGAAGCCATATGTATGAGTACCCCTATAATAATGGCTTATGCTTTGTTATTTACAAGCTAGTCTGCCACATCGTTGACTTGCCTTCATCTATGATTTATCTTGATCAACTATTGAGACTATAAGATGCTTTTGTTCTCGATATGGAGACTTGAGGAATTGGCTAACAATGCTCTTTCTTTTAAAGCAAGAGCACCAAGACTTACGAATCACTTTCTAGTTTGACTTTAACTATTCTTATTCTCGTTCTCGTGGCTAGCTCGAGACCTTTTAGGACTTCCCACATTTTTGCCTATATAACAATAACACCAACCCAAGTTCTCAGAGAACCCACATATCTGCATGCCATCTTCATCTCTAAAGATTTATTTATATTCAACTATAGCTAATTCAACATTGGCTGCTCCATTTGTGCATACTTTGATTTATTATTTATAGGTCAAAGCCATTTAATCATAATATTTCCCTTTTCGATGTTGCCTCATTGAAGTGTTTGTCCCTTATTATGCCTCTAATGTCTTCAAAGTATTTGAAGACACCTTGTCTGAAATGTCTCTTGAAATACTGATTTGTTCTTTCTATTATTTGAATACCACAACTTCCTTATAATAGGTTTGTGAGGAATGATTTTAATGTTATTAAATGAACTTTTACTTGTTAGACAGGTTTTAATCTTAAATGCTCTTAGCCCGATAGAAATTAGTTTAAAGTCTAATATAATTTGAGGATACTTTAAGTTCTTTAAAAAAAAGAATGGACTTTTACATGAAATACTATATACATTATTTTTAATTTTCAAAAAAAAATACTTTATGTTTAATTTTTAATTTGTTAAAGGGATAGGAAACAAAATTTTTTCCGTCCGTACACCTATTTTTAAATTAAATACCCTAACTAACCTACTTTCAAATTAAATTGCGAATCTGACCCAATTTTATTGTAGCGATGAAAATGCATTTTGGAGGTGCGAACTCCTAGTACGTAATACACACATAAGAGGTGCTGTCACGACCCGTTTTCTGGGCATATGACCGGCACAATGATGAATATTCCATCACTGTAAGCCTTTCGATAAATTCTACCCACGAGTTAAATTATTAGTCATTATCTCTATATTATCAAAATAACTATTTCTGAAGAAAATATATCAAATTTTCTTATTTGAAATTCATAGAGATAATTTGCATATAGTAATAGATCCTCAATATAAAATACATTATTGTACTAAAATACAAGCCAAATACCAAACCCTGACCTAGATGTCCTAGACGATTACAGAGCAACATAATTTACAACAAAAGAGGGGCCTACCCGACAGCGAAAAGATCAAAATTGATCTACTCCTCTAGCGGATATTCTTTGTTGGTAACCTGATCTGAACAAAAAAGATTTTACAGAGAGTGTGAGCTTTTAAACTCAGTGAGCGAATCGGCCTCTCGTTAATAAAATTCAAATACATCACCAGTCATGTAAGTATACCCGAAGGCTCAAACTCAACTAATAGACATAATTAGAAATTACATATTAGAAGATAAAAATCCATCCAATTCAACAAACATTACTAGTACTCATCAATGGCAATATATCCCAAAGAGCGCACATAGGCCGACTCACCAATTTTATATATTTCTACCATGACGCACAATCTCATCCTCTTAGCTAGGGCGCCTCACGGATTTGTTCTCGATCCGGGCTATACCCTTACTGAGAGAATCGTTGTCTCCACACTCATTGGTCAAGACACCCTTTAAACTGGGTTTTTCGCCTTGCCGTGAGAGAGGGTACTGTTCCGCTCAATCACAATCAATAGCACAGTATTTCATATTATAATCAGAAGTACAATATAATATTCATTCATATAACAGATATAATATATAACTATTTATAGGTTTGTAAATTACAAATCAATATAACAATCAAACTATTTTTTTTTTAAAGATTCAAACTTCACATCATCATGAAATACTTGTTTTATCTTATCCATACTTCTGGATTAATTATTTCCTTAGATTCATCATTCTGAATCCAATTTACCCCTATGAATCTTGGGAGTGTCCTATGACATACTTTTTATCATCAGTAATGCTAAAACCCTATTAAAACGGGGTCGTTCCATTCACTTGGATTCTGTACGAGTATCGCTTTTCTAAGTCGTTACAAACAAGAATACTTTGGTGAATCTCAGTGTTCTGTTATGGAGATTTTCATGAAAGATTAGAGAAAACAAGTTAGGATTGTTTTCGTATAGATACTGTTTACACATACGGTTACTATTCATATGTACAGTCACTATTTATACATACAGTTACTATTCATATATATGGTCACTTTTCATACGTACAGTTACTATTCATACGTGCGAGTACTATTCATACCAGAAATAGAGAATACAATTTATAAAAGAGTACACTAAGTAAGTTCTCAAGAAAGAGTGGAGGGTCACAATGGACACACTTAAAAATTAGGTCTTTTCTTAGCCAGAACTTTCTTAGACATGTATTCTTCACAGTTTACATTTTATTTCGGTACTTAGAGAATCAAAATAACATATAGATAGCTAAGGACAGTTTTTCTGATGTGGAAGATCAGCCAAAGCCGCAACCACAGAGCATACTTAAGAAAATAACTTCTAAAATTTGAAAGACATAGAAAGGGCATAGTATCCTCACCTAAGTTGAAAAGGAAAGGCCCAAAATCTCAGAGGCCTAGCGTCGAAGCAAGAGAAACTTAAGAAGAGAAGAAGAGAAGTTGAAGGTGTAGTTTAGAAGTGAAATAGAAGGGCCTATTTATAGGAAAAGTCAAGGGTACTATTTGACACTATGCGTTAATAAAATATTTAATTTACTATTCATGAAAATGATATTTCTAATAATTCAATTTACTGTGCACTTTAATAATTTAACTTTCTGTGCATAACGCGGAAAGACGATGGTGGCTTCAATTATTGGATACTATTTGAAACTTAAAGGGAAAACTATCCTTTCACCTTAAACCTTTAAGTTTCTTTTCAATTCAGTCCTTTCATTTTAGTCCCTGAGGGTATCTTTATACATAAAACGTCATTTTCTCCTATGAATATCTTTCTAGTTTTCTCTTATGATCAAACCACATCTAGTTCTTGACATTTTGAATATATAAGTGAACAGTACCATATACGTAAATAGTATTATACATGTGAATAGTATTGTATACTGAAATAGTAACCGTAGTTCAAAAACACACATTTATATTTTATTTTTCATGGGTATTACAGGTGCGTTCTTTGTGGGACTTAAAATGCACATATGAAGTATGAACTACGTTAACAATGCACATATGTTAAGTACGCATTGCGTTCAACACCTTACGCACTTACCAAGTGCGCTCACTAAGTGGCCAGTAAAACAGCGACATGTGGACCCCTAATTCACCACTCTGGGTTAAAACCCTTCTTCTTCCTTCACGTAGTCCCCCTTCTCCCCCAAATTTTTACAGTCCGGTGTTGCTGCTCCTTCTTCTTTTCATCTCCGATCAGTCAGCCTCCTCCATCATTTCTCCAAGTATTTTTTCACAATTATCACTCATTTTCTTTCCCTTTTTACTTGTTTTATTGTTTTTCGGTTGTTTGAGTATTTTTTTTAATTTTTTTGATATCTTTTTGGTCCCTGGCCCTGCATTCTTTAGAATTTTTTTCGGTGATACTAATAATTTTCTTGGAGTCATTTAAGTTTTCAGTTTTTTTGATTATTTTGTTATTACAATTTTTTTCTGATTATTTGTTATTACAATTCTTCAGAATTTTTTTTTTGGTGACAGGTTGAGTTTTACAGCAACAAGGTATTCTTATGCATGCTAAAAGATTGATGATTTATGTTGGGTTATGTTGGGTGAAGTATTAGTCCCCTCTCTTTTTATATTAAGGGAATAGGATAAAATAGTTCTTTAAATTGAACTGTGTCTATTTTTTGATAATTTTACTTAGTCTGGCTTATTTTCATATTGAAAATTAATCTATTGTTAATTGACTTGTGGAGTCAACAACTTACATTCGTATAATGGCCGAGAAAGTAAAACTTTTATTGGAGTCATTTAATAATTTTTGTTGTTGTTTTTAGTTATTTTTTCTAATTATTTTGTTATTAAAAATTTTTTATGATTATTTGTTTTTTTTCCTGTTTTGTGGAATTAGATATGTAATCTTATTAGTTTTACTTATCAATATTTGTATAAATTATAATAGTAATTTTTTAGATTACTCTTTAAAATGTTATTAGATTGAAATAATTATTAAACTGAAATAATTATTTTTAAAATAAATAGGCTTCCTATTTTTTATAGGTTAAACTTTTATTTTATTTATTCTTTTTTTTTGGAGTTAGATATATAATAATACTTAGGTTAAATTTTATAATTTGTTATTTTTAATTACTGGTCTCTTCAATATAAATTTAGATGTGGTATTTGTTTTTTAAGTGTTTATAATTTTTAGTTCTAGGTTCTTGGTCTCCTTAACCTAAATATTATTATATATTATTATCTGTATAAATTGTAATAGTAATTTTTTTAGATTATTTTTCTAAATGTTATTAGGTTAAAATAATTATTAGACTGAAATAATTAACTTTAAAATATATAGGCTTTCGTATTTTTTTAGGTTAAACTTCTATTTAATTTATTCTCTTATTTTTTTGTGGAGTTAGATATATAATAATATTTAGGTTAAATTTTATAATTTGTTATTTTTAATTATTGGTCTCTTTAATCTAAATTTAGATGTGGTATTTATTTTTTATGTGTTTATAATTTTCAGTTCTAGGTTATTGTTCTCTTTAACCTAAATATTATTATATATCATTATCTGTATAAATTGTAATAGTAATTTTTTTAGAATACTTTTTAAAATGTTATTAGATTGAAATAATTAACTTTAAAATAAATAAGCTTCCTATTTTTCTAGGTTAAACTTCTATGTAATTTATTCTTTTGTTTTTTTTGGAGTTAGATATATAATAATATTTAGGTTAAATTTTATAATTTGTTATTTTTAATTATTGGTCTCTTTAATCTAAATTTAGATATGATATTTGTTTTTTATGTGTTTATAATTTTTAGTTGTAGGTTATTGGTCTTTTTAAAACTAAATATTATTCATGTTTTTGCATAGTAAAATAAGTAAAATGGAACAAAACGCTAGAAGCTTGGTGCCGCCAAAACCCAGCCTTGAGGATCCTTCAGCTTTATACCTGCAAGATAGACATGTATCTGAAACTGTGTGGGATGGGGTAAGTGTGTATGAAATTAATTCGTTCTTTTAGTTTTTTATTACTACAGTAATACTAAGTTGATTAACATTGTGGTGACAGGAAAGCCATGTATTCACGAAAGTTTGACATTGCTACAAGTATACCCGAAGTTCTTTTTACCCACGTTGCCTCTTGTTCCATATATTCAGTAGGTAGGATTCTATGAAGGATCACGGATGGGTAATTTTGAAGTTAATTATGGTATGATTTCTACACTAGTGGAGCGATAGAGGCCCAAGACACATATATTTCACTTGTCAGTTGGTGAGTGTACTATTACCTTGGAAGATGTGGCCATCCAGACATGCCTCCCAATAGACGGTTTGCTCGTGGTTGGGCGAATCAATTATATTTAGACTGATCAGTGTCAAGAAATGCTCAGTGTCAGTCCTCTTACATAAGCCATTAGAGGAGGGCGCATATCGTTATCTTGGTTAGGTAACCAATTCAACGAAATCCCGCCGAACGCCACAGAGGGGTAATTATAGCAGCATAATCGGGCGTATATTCTGAAATTAATTAGGGACATATTGATAAGCGATAAGTCCAGCATGTTTGTGCACTTGATGTTCCTTCCTCTGCTTCAGAACCTCCAATTTGCTAGCCAGTACAGTTGGGGCTCTGTTATGCTAGCATACCTTTATCAGGAGTTATGTGGAGCCACTGACGTCGATAAGAAGGAGTTTGCAGGTTTTGTGCATTTGCTCCATGCTTGGGCATGGGATCGACTCCCATTGATCCAACCCCGGATCTGAGGTCGACATGTGCGACAATTGGTCCCAGATGAAGAAGAGGTTGATTACCCCGATCATCCACCACTGAGCTTTAGGTGCGTATTTGTCATGATATTTTTAATTTAGTCAAATTATGTTTAATATAATATAACATGTTACGTTTCAACGCTTATGTAGGTGGAGCGATTTCAAATGACTGAGTAAGCACTCGTTTCATTTACTAATACAATATCGCAACACATTTGACCGCTTGAAAGAAAGCGATGTAAGCTTTAAACTTGTGATGATGAGTCCTTTTTTTTTTAAAATTTCTTTTCACCGTTTAACTACAATTATCTGTTGCAGGTTATGTGGCAGCCATATGCACAAGAAGTGTATGAGAACTCGATACCAAATTACTGCTACAATGGTTTTAACATTTGGCAGGCGGTCATTCCCTTGATATGCTTCCACATCATTGAGTGGCACCAGCAAAATAGATGTCTCCGACAGTTTGGTCAAGATCAACCAATGCCATCGCTTCCTGCCAACAACGACTGATAGCACACACAACAGTTGATGGGAAAAACGGAAGTCAATTGGTAGACTGAACAACATGAATAGATGTTCCAGTGGTAGGCACAAAGACAGAGGGTGGTCATATCACGACCACTCTAAGAACTATTGCATAGAAATTCAGAATACATGACATGGTATTGACGCATCACACGGCAGTGGATGTTACGCACTGTAGCTGGAAATTTGGCGAGTGTAAGTTTTTATTTATTGCCATCATTAAACTTTTCATTTCTTTATAATGTGGTTTTCTTATTATTATAAATTACAATTATGTTACATGTCACACCCCAATTTAGGAACATGATCGTCATGGAGGCGGACTCCGCCCACCACCGTAAGCCTAATCTCAGCTATTATCAAGTGAAATAAACATAATATATATGGGTTCATTTTTACAACCAATACAAATCTTCCTAGGTGTCCTATCTAACTATAGAGCGACTTAGACACCCAACTATTAGACGTACCAGTATTCCAAGATAGAGGAACATAGACCCGGAGACTCTGTTACTCTTCATACAGAGACTTGCATCTAACAGAACCTGCAAGGGGTACATAAAGGAAGAGATGAGTATGACAATACTCAGTAAGGGAAAAATAACTGAAAATTTAAATATGACCTGTGTACTGCTCACAGAGATGGGACATAAAGAGGTACCTCATCCACCAACAGAAGACCAAGGACTCACCTCACATAACCTGTAAGTTGAGTAAAAGTTCTACCCACACACAAGCATACATAGCAATAACCTCAGTAAGAAAATTTATGAACTTTAGTCATCTCCATGTAATTCCCCACTATGCAGAAATAATAATTAAGAGAGGCCCACCATTCCAGAGCATTAGTAAAAATGATTAAGTAGTGCTCGCCGTCTAGGGCACTAATAAAAATAATTTAGAAATGCCCGCCGTCCAAGGCAAATAATAAAAAAATATTAAGAGATACCAGTAGTCCAGGGCAATAATAAAAATGATTAAGAGAAGCCCGCTGTCCAGGGCAATAATAAAAATGATTAAGAGATGCCCACTGTCCAGGGCAATAATAAAAAAGAATAAAAGATGCCCGCCATCTAGGGCAATAATAAAAATAATTTAGAGATGCCTGCCGTCCAAGGCAATAATAAAAATGATATATATATATATATATATATAATTGCATGTAATCTACAACATAGTGGTGACAACTCACTTGACACATATATAGATGTACAACAATTCCCCATACACATAAGAGTAAAATATGAGACAAGCATAAGTAATTTGTCATTCACATGAGTAACATTCATAGCATTCAATATCTCTAGGTTATCTTGCCAACATACAATAAGTTTATTCATATCCATGCTTAACAGTTCATTCTTATTCATATGAAAGTAATATTTTTCCTTTTCACACCTACGGTATGAAGACTCAAAATTTACATTTCAAAATAAAGGGAAAGGTGTTTCCATTAGGATCATTTTATTGTTTCACTAGACTCAGTATGACCATTTAAATCACCATTGAATGAACTTACTAGGAGTTAAAAACCATGAGACTATTCCTTAAGATGTTAGTCACTTCTTCCTACAAAGCTTAGAAGCCAATCCCCTCTAAACCAATTTAAATTCTACACATGCTCTGCTTAAAACCAAACTTTGGATCCTAGACTTTATGAATTTACTGGGCAGTCCTCACAACTCCAAAATTCATGAAATTTGGTAGACAACATCCCTAATATATCTAAAATCTTAGATAAAATTTTCAAAAGAAAATGCTTTGATTTACTACTTCAAAATTACTAAAATGCGGATGCTGCCCAGACTGACTCTACAGCTACAATAGTCTCAGTTTTACAAGAATTTGGCCCACCAAAACAATTCCAAAATTTATGAAATTTGGTATATAGACTTATTTATGTGTTATTCATAGACTAAGTTATGTGTTATTACACTATGGTAAAAATTTCAGTTTAAAACTCTACAATTTGACCCCTCAAATGGTCACATTATTTCCCATGCATCAGGATTGCTTAATTCTGCTATAGGTTCGGTTCTGTCATGCAATAGACCATCTTAAACATATCCAAATACAATGAAGCTTTCCAAATCATGAGATTTATATCTTGAATAAGTGCCATAAAAATTCCAGGTCAAAAAGACACCTTAACTACTGAAACCAAACAAATTTCCAAAACTGTCCAAATTTTCCTTTGTACTGCACATGTGTTGTTCTCATGCTCATTTGACCAAGCAAACGAATTTAAAAGAGCTTGAAACTTTCTAGATCAGTTTATCACTATATAAAGAATATTTCCACCAAGTTTTATGATTTTAGGAGTTGGTTTGATCATTCAAAAACACATAAAACCAGATGCATGACAAATTAGTCATGTTCTGTCCTTTACAAACTTCAGCTGATGTTTTAAGGGCTTTTAGGGTACCAAATCAGCACATAGAATTTTTTAGACACATACTTGGGTATCATATTTCATTACATGCCAAATTTCAAATCAATAAAAGCTCATCTAAACAGATCAAAGTTCAGCAACCATGACAGCAACAATACATTTCCATAAATTCTAACCTTACACACTTTTCCAAACTTTTGGCTACCCAAAAGAAATAGCATAATTTAAACTTAATCCATACTCTTCTTACAAGGTTTTCAATCACTTTCTTCCACTACCAATGCCCAACATTCCAAATTTCCTTACTAGGTACATAAATGAACTTTCTCAATCTTACTCTTTCATTTTCTTTAATTATGATGATTCATAGCTAAAACCTATGCTCAGAACACATTCATTCTTGATTTTACCTTCAACAACATATATATACATTCCTAAATCTCTTCCTATACAGTCCCAATACAAGAGCAACACAAAAATACTTTAAATCAGAAAAAGTTTGCAAAAGAAAGCTAAAGGACCAACTCCCTTACCTCTCGGCCTTGGATCTTTGTTTCCTCTCCTTTTCCTCCTCCACATTTCGATTCTCCTGCTGGTTCATCTTGTAGTTGTAAGTCACCTCCATTGCAGACCAAACAAAGGCAAAGCCACCCACATTGATAGACAAGGAAGAGAGAAGAAGAAGTTCAGAAATTTGCTTCCTCTTCATCGTCTCCTCTCCTTCCTGCAGCTTTGTTCTTGGTTCAACCATAAGGAAGGCCGAATGAAGAAAAGGTAAAAAAGGGAGGGGAGAGAGAGGTCGCTGGTGCCTGGGGTTGGCTGCAGCTCATGGTGGCTGTCCATTGTCTTCTCCCTTTCTCTCTCTTGGTTTCTCTCCTCTCCATTTCTCTTTCCTTTTTCTTTTTCTTCTTCTTGGCCGACAATGAGGCCCTAATGGCCTCAAGGATAAGACAATTTCATCCAATGGATGAAAACACTTCAAGTGTCTTCATCACAAGTGCCCACTTTATTTTTACTTAAACCTTATAAAAGCTACCACCTCTTTTTCTTTTAATTCACTTGAGTCCTCGAGCTTTTCAAATAAAATTTTTCCCAAATCACTCTTAAAGGTCCATAATTATTTTATTTCTCCCTTGCCATACCTTTCCAATTAAATTTAAGAACTCCACTTCGCCCAACGGTTCCAAACAAGTCCCAAAAATTGCCTTCATTAATTTTAGCTTAGTCCCTCATTGAGAATTTTCTTAGAAAGTTCTCACAAAAGAATTTAGATAATCCAAGATTTTTATGATTTCACAAAATTTCAAATTAACCCCAAAATTTTACATACGAACATATAAGATCTACACATTTACCAAGTGAATTAAATTCACAGGTATTACACTACAGTCGCTTGGTTACCAGTTTATCTACTGCCAGACGTTTCAGTCTAGCTAGATGCATGAGTTCAGACCCTTCAGTCTTCCTTGTTGGGAGACATAGGGAGCTTCAACGCGAATATGTTGCAGGCAAGATGATCATTCTTGGCACATAATGTCACATCCCACTACAAAAAAAGAAGGCATTTCCAGTGGTTTTTTTTTTTTTTTGCATTTACCGGCTGTTTTTACCGCCAGTAAATGCACAATATGGCGGTTCGAAAACTGTCGGCGTTACATGCGTCGGCATGCATTTACCAGCGGTTTTTTTGTGCCACCGGTATAACCATCGGGCAACAATTTTTGGCAGTGTCCTCCACCACCGGTGAAACTGTCAGTACACATTTCCCGGCGGTTGCTTTTGTATTCGTGGAGGTTGTAATTTTTTAAGTAAAAAATTTTTAAATGTGTTTTAGCGGCTGTCATAACCGCCTTTGGCTCCTTTTGTGACAGTTTGTTAATCGCTGCTAAATGTAATGTTATTCAATATATAGCTGCAATTACATAGTATTTTTTTAAAAAAAATATTGCATTTAGCGGCGGTTATAGAACTGTCGCTAAATTTAACTAATATATTTATTTAATAAATGTATGATTTAACTGTAGTTCCTTATTTTTATTTGTATCAATTCTAGATTTAATTAATATAATTATTTAAGTTATCACAATCATAAGTAAGAAAATGCAAATATTATAATTACTAAAGTAAATGTCATACGCATTTAATGTAACTTATATAAAGTGACAAAAAAGTCTTACAAATTCTTCAAATTATACAAACTAAATATAATTTATATAAAATGTTTATTAGCAAAAGTACTGGCTATTTCTCTGAGCATCTAAAGGAGGAGCGTAGCTTGATGATGACGATGGACGTATATTTTCCTAAAAAAAAATATTTTATATAACGTTAAGTTAGAAAATAAATATGTAAAAAAAGATTTACCAATGTTAAATATTTATAAACAATTTACCTCATTATTTACTAGTGGAGAAAACTTTGACGGTATTAGTCGGTTACCATAAAAGTCTTTCATAATGCATTGAAGCATATTTTCTAAATTATGTATGCGTTCATCTTTAGATAAGTTAGATTGCTCCATAAGCTGCAATTCAGATTTAAATTCTTCACGCATTTTCTGAACATCAACTGTAGAACCACTCTCAGGTGGCATAATATTTCCAAGAGAACCGCTGAAAACTTGAGATGGTGTAGGGCCAAACACCAAGCCTCTAACTCTGCTTGGGTGCTTTGATCCTAACACTTGTGCCAGAGAATCTTGTTGGCCAATAGTTGAGGAAGAACCTTCTTGAGACTCAATTTCTAAAATTTTTTCCTACAAGAAAGATAACTAAGTTGGTAATTTAATAAAAGAAATTACTGAATTAAGTTAATATAAATGTTTCAAATTTACACTAATAATCCTGGTTTGTTCATTAACATATGAACCATCAGTTTTCTTGTGAGTCTCAATGTATAAAGCACCACGACTAGCAGGCATCCCGGTCTTTGTTACCTGACATTTATTAAATAGATAATGTTATTTTTAAATCATTTAAATGTTTAAAATATTAACATTGTCTTACCATCTCGTGATGTTTCCTAGCATTGCTTTTAGAGCCTCCAGTATGTGGAGTTACCAGCTTCTTTCTATTTGTAATATTAATTTCAACCATTTTCTGTAATTGAATAAGACCAAATCAAAAACCAATATTATAAAAGATAATTCAAGGCTATTAAGGAATCATATCCACCTTTCCTAAATTAAAGCTGACCTATTAATAAGTATAAAAGTTGATGTTAAAACTATTTTATAAACCTTATAAGTAGAAAAATTATAACTGTCTTAAAAACCTTTTTCATTGTTTGTAGGCTACGTTTATTAGATATAAGCAACAAATATATACATACCCAATATGAATTTAGAAAAATACTTGATCATATATGAACATTAAAGAATGAAAAAAATGCTTAATTGCATATATGTATATCCTGGAATTAGAAATGTTAATTGCATCTCAACATTTAGTTTAAGTAAAAAAGAAAAATTGATTAAAAAAAAAAATACCACATTAGATGGCAACACTGAAATCCCTAATACTGACAGTTAAAACTTACAATTTAACTTGGTAAAATGGTGAGTATTGGAGAATTTAGTTGTCACATATCATCTTTTATTTGTTGATTCACTTTTAATTAAAAACATATGGTGAGATGCAACTAAGATGACAGTGTCATGTAATGTCTTCACTTTAAATGATCTTGATCCCAACAAAAAACTCCATAATACATAAGATTAACAGTTGCCTCATGCTATAAATAGAAGAATATAATATCAGGTCAACACATGCTAAGTTGCTAAAAAAACAAAGTGAAGTGAAAAGGACTATGGATAAGCTCTAGTTCATAATGAACTAACACAAGGTTGTAACACAAATAAATGACAATTCCCATTAAGGGTAGTTAAGAAACATATACTCATTATTAAAGGTAAGGCACAATGCGCCTATACAATTTCATGTGGGTGTGACATAGAGCTAATTGATGTATAAATTATCCAACACATATACAGATTTAAAAACAGTGTACAAATTAGAGTTTTACCTTTGTGTCTGGTCGTAGACGATAATCAATAAAAGCTGCCCACATTTCTCTTGGAATCCAGTTAGGATGTGAATTAATGTTATCTTCTCTACTCAAGTTTTCTTTATAATATTCTTTGAACAATTCTGAATGACCATCTCTCCAATGTTTTGCAAGAGATCCCAATATCCACCGCTTTCTTGCTCCGGAAGCATCTTGAAAATGAAAATTTTCCTTCAAAACATAACAAACAACACTTATTACTAGTATAATTTATCCATATATAAAATGAACACTCTTATTGCAAAATTAAAAAGATAAATATTCATTACCAGTATAAAGTCCTTGTAACACTTCTATTTATCAGTCGTAGGAACCTTTTTCCAACTTTCATAGCTAATAGGAAATAGGTTCACATCTAATGCTAACTCCCCTAGGAAGCCACTCAAACAACCAGCAGATTCACCCACAGGTTGGACAGTTGAATTGAATTCCAGAATTATTCGTTCTCCTTCTTGCATTATCAAAACATCTCTCACCATTAACTTCGCTTCCTTTAAAGTACCTCCAGCATTTGTTAGAGTAAAATTGACATTAACAATCTTAAATTATAAAGAAGAAATGTAAAAAAAAAAATACTTACCAATAACATTTACAGTCCAATATCTATTGGACTGACGATCACGTGCTCTAGATGAGTGCCTAACACTGTTTTCAGAGGATGGTGGTATTGATTGCTCTTGTGGCTGCACATTAGGTAGGTCCGAAGTAGGAGTTGGAGCTAATGGAGGAGGTGAAGATATTGGTGCACCTCTTGATGTAGATGTCAGTGCAAAATCCCTATATCTTTTAGTCCTCGGCATAGCTACTACATGTTAACATCACGAAGCCATTAGAGATAATAATTGATATATAAAAAGAAAAAGATTTCACCACAATAGTTAAGTAATTGATATATGGAAAGAAAAAGATTTCACCACAATAGTTAAGTAATTGATATATGGAAAGAAAAAGATTTCACCACAATAGTTAAGTAATAAATCAAATTATATATTTAAAACCATCACAATATCACTAAGCCATGAAAGAGATTAACATAAATAGTTCAATTGGTTGTAACACAATCAATACATAGAGATTAATGCAAATAATAGAACTAAATCATCATATCTCCATCAACATTATCATCTATATTTTCTATATCAATTACAGTGCTAGGTTCATCATCATCGTCATCCCTTGCTAATGGAATACTTCCAATATCATTTGGAAAAAGCAATGTCAAGTCTTACTCAGGATATGGTACATTGTTAGGAATAATATCTTCTTCAACCTCTCCCATTTCAAATAAGTCTCTTGGTTTCAAATGCACAGGAACACACTAATTTTTGTTAAACACATCTTCAACATAATACACCATTTGAGCATCTGAAGCCCGAATATATGGTTCATCGTCCTTAGCTTCACCGGTATGTATCAATTGAGAAAAACTAACCATATCAAATCCAAGGGCATCCTTTTTCAATCCAACTGATGTTGTTGTATTAGCCCATCTACATTTGAACATGACAATTTTGAATCGGCCATAATATTTTAGCTCTATTATATCTTCTAATTTTCCATAACTATTTGTTCCATAAGTGCCGAAAACTCCATTATTCTGAGTCTTCATCCCATGATCTCTTTTCATGGTACAGAATTCGAAACCATTAATATTATGCGCTGAACTTTCTAGCTTGTATGTGTGGCCCTTGTGCAAGACATATGATATCCTCTGAATGAACTTCACTCTTGTCATTAATAATCTAGGAAGAAGAAACCAATGGAATTAGACATGTAATCTATAGTTATAGTCTAAAAATAAAATTTCTAATATTACTCACCCGTGTTTGATGAAAGTAATGGTTGGAACCCAAGAGGGGGGGTGAATTGGGTTTTATAAATTTTTCACAAAACTTTATTGGAAGTTAAAATGATTTTCTGTTAAAGTACAATGTTTAGGATAATAAATACAACACAGAAAATCAATGTGCTATCAAGATGAATAATTATGAGAAGCAAGGAAATAAAGAATAGATAACAATAAGCACAAATAAAGTAGTAAGGGATAAAGAGAGCAAACTCGGAGATTTATACTGGTTCGACTAATCCAAGCCTACATCCAGTCCTCAAGAAACCACTTGAGTATTTCCACTATAATTGCAAGTTTAATCCGGGTACTTGCAAACCACTACAACCACGCAAATTCGATCCGGGTATTTGCGAGACCACAATGGAGAATTTATGAATCCAGGCTCCTTCTCAACCCAAAGCAAGTTCTTCCAACACCGGTACTTGCGAACCTCAACTCGGAATAATATATGTGTTGATCAAAATCAACAATACAAAGAAACTCTCTCTAAAGAGTAGATGAATACAAATGAAGCTCTAATAACTCTAATGATAGAGAATATGCAAGATTTGGCTCAAGTATGTTTAGATCTCTCTCAAAGATGATAGAACATGTTAATATATCATTGTAGTACTTGGTTCTTGCTCAAAATCGTGTATCTAAGGTCATATATATAAGATTTTAAAAAACTAGCCGTTATATAGCCGTTACAGCACTTAAAATGCAGTCCAGGTGTCCATTGGTCGACTAGTGTGGCACGTTGGTCGACCAGTGTAGTCCAGAAGTGATTTATCAGTCACGTTGGTCGACCAGTGTAGATGGGGTGGTCGACCACCAGCTGGCAGTAGCGAAATACAGATTTTGAGCTTTCTTTAAAAATTCATAACTCCCTCATTTGAACTCCGTTTTAAACAAATAATATACCATTGGAAAGCTCTTGGAGTCTAGTTTCAAATGAACAAGTTTTACTCAAAAATTATTTTTCGTTTAAAAGATATAATCAAAACACTGACTATAGGTCAGAACAGAATAATTTTTGAGTACAGTAAAATCAACTTTCAATTTTTCAAACTATATTTTAAATAGTCATATATTTCTCATTTGGACTCCGTTTTGAATAAATAATATACCATTGGAAAGATCTTTGAGTCTACTATCAAATGAGATTAAGATATTTGAAAAACCAATTTTTCATTTATGAGATATAATATAAGGAGTGACCAAAGGTCAAAAACTAACTTTTGTAAAACTTCATATCTCATTATCTTTTTGTTCAAAATGCTTGAGCCAATGCATACAAATCTAAATCATTGAGTTGCACAAGTATAATAGCCTATATAAAATATACCTAATGTAAACACATAGGCTATCTTGATGCATCCAAGCTTCCAAGACTTTAAATCTTCTAGTTCTTCATTTCTTGGAGCTTTGTCCTTGTATGTTGCTTTCCTTGAGTGAGGCATGATGTTACTTTTCCTTGTTCTTCAATCCAATGCTCACTCTTCTTGTTTTGAACTAACCTATAAAATATATCTTACTTGCAAACCAAATGGTTAGTTCAATTCATGATAAATAGCATGATTAATGTATAAGACATTACACATTAAATAACATAGTCATGCTTAAATACTTGTAGCATGTATATGATAATTAACCTTTATATATATATCAATGCTACATTTCAAATACATTTGTCATCATCAAAACTTATGGGATAAAGCCTTAGGGTCAACATTTGAAACCAAGAAACAAATTCCCTATAAACTGTCTTTTGAATCGCTGATGCGGAATGTGCTCGGTGTCTTAGTCTTCTCCTAACCAAGTCTTTGAATTCCCTATAAGAGAATTTTAATTAAGACATTATGATGTTGAGTAAAATCTTTAAATTAAAAAAATTGGGATCCAATCCTTACTCAATAAATCGAGTAACATGGTCACAGTTAAATAAAACATGTCGATATGCTTGATGTTTCTCTTTGGGGCTAAGATTGAAATAAACAACATGTCCCACTGGTTTTCTTCTTTGCTGAAATAGAGTTTCCCTTTGTGTGGTGCCAACATCATTGGGTTCATCATCAACACGTGGAACTCTATTAAATCTTGTCTCAATCCTATGTAAGTATCTTGATGAAAAGGTCAAACACTCTTCAGCTATGTATCCTTCAGCTATAGACCCCTCTGGTTGGGCTTTATTACATACATAGGATTTCATATGTCCTAAATACCTGTAGAGGAAACATCAATCACACTAAGTAATATTTAAATGATAACATCATTTAATTTATACTGTTAAATTACTTACTATTCTATAGGATACATCCATCGATAATGTACAGGCCCACCACATTTTGCTTCATCCATCAAATGGACAATTAAGTGAACCATCACCGTAAAGAATGATAGAGGAAATAACATTTCTAAGTGACACAATGTCAACACAATTCGATTTTGAAGCTTTTCAAGTTCACTTGTAATCAACACTTTCCCACACAAGTTCTTAAAGAATGAACATAAATTCAATAACACTGCACAAACTTGGTTAGGCAACACATTCCTTATTGCTAAGGGTAACAATTATTCCATAAGAATGTGAGAGTCATGACTTTTCAATCCAGAAATTTTACGATGCTTCAGATCAATGCATCTAGAAATGTTACTAGAATAACCATCAGGCATCGTGACATTCTTTAATGTCTTGAGAAATTGATCTTTGTTCTTATTAGTCATTGTGTAGAGAGCCTGACAAAATTTTCCATTATCATTGAGCCAAAGATCTGGTTTGATTCTTAGATGAAGTAGATCTTTGTGAGCATTTAAATGATCTTTTGTCTTACCAAGTTCATTGAGCATTGTGTACAACAAATTGTCACATACATTTTTCTCAATGTGCATCACATCAAGATTGTGACGTAACAAATTAAACTCCCAATATGGAAGTTGGACAAAAATACTCCTCTTCTTCCATTGCTGAAAGTCATTTCTATCTCGATTCATGCCATGTAATCTTTTCCCCCTACCATCCACATCTTGACTCTTACCAAATGTGACATCAATACTAATTTGTCTCCATATCTCTGAGCCTGACAATAAAACCGGTAGATTTCTCAACTTAGTATTACCATCAAATCGAACACAGTTTGACCTAAACCTATGTCCTGCTTCCAAGAAACGGCAATGACCCATAAAACACCACTTTCTACTGTGAGGAAGACGACAACATTTAGCATCAAAGTTACAACTTGGACAAGCTAACCCAGTGTATGTGTTCCAACTAGATAAGGTGCCAAGTCTAGGGAAATCATTAATCGTCCACATAAGAGCTACACACATCGTGAACACTTGATCACTTGATAAATCATATGTTTCCACTCCTTCACTCCACAACTCTTTCAATTCTTGAATCAATGGTTGGAGGTAAACATCTATATCGTTTCCTGGCATTCATGGGCCTGGAATGATCATTGAAAGCATGAATGATGATTGCTTCATACACATCCATAGAGGCAAGTTGTATGGCATGAGCACCACTGGCCATATACTATAGTTAGTACTCATTGTACCAAATGGATTAAATCCATCACTAGCCAGACCAAGCCGAACATTACGTGGCTCTAACGCAAAGTTTAGAAACATTGTATCAGATGCCTTCCATGCTTTAGAATCCTTGGGATGCCTCATGAAACCATCATTATTATTATCTAAAGTATGCCATTTCATGTCATTTGCAGTCTTAGAAGACATAAAAAGCCTTTATAGTCGTGGCGTCAAAGGAAAATAACGTAAAACTTCAGCAGCTTGCTTCTTCTTCTTTTTTTCTTTCCACTACTCAATGACGTACTGGAATTTCCTTTATCCTTCCATCTAGACGTGTTATAGACTTTGCATGTTTCCATATTTTTATTGTCTTTCCAATACAACATACAGTCCTTTAGACACACATCAATCTTGTCATAATTAAGTCCTAATTTGTTGATTATTTTCTTCACGTCATAAAATGAATTTGGAAGCTTCGCATTCTCAAAAGCATCTTGAAGTAACTCCAATATCATAGTCATTGCTTTATCAGTCATTCGACACAAACACTTTATGTGATAAAGCTTAATTAGAAAAGACAATTTCAAATATTTAGTACACCCTTCATACAATTCTTCATTAGAGTCCCTAATTAAATCGGTAAATTCATTATAGTCTCTAATTTCCCTTTGATTCCCTTCAGGCACTGTCCTCTCTTCTTCTTCTACTGATTCAGGCAACACATTAAGAGTTTTTATCACACAATTCCTATTGATCCCAAAAGCATTGTGTAACATATCATGCATTATATCCTGACTAGGTAAATGATTATGGCCACTTAAAGCATCATGTCCTACACTGGAGGCATCTTGGTTTTTTCTCATCCTACTTTCCCCTTGAAACATCCAAAAAGTATATCCATATGGAAATTGGCTACACATCAAGTGGTCATAGGCTACATCTCGAGTTACCATCTTCCTAAACCCACAACGGGCACATGGACACTTTATCCTCCCATTGCTAGATGAATGAGAAAACGCAAAATCTAAGAATCCATTTAGCCCAACTACATATTCAGGTGTGTTTCATGGCTTGGTGATCTAGGATTTGTCCATTCACAATCCTAAGGAATTTAATTTAAAAAATGAGTTATTTTAAAAGAAAAGTAAGTTGAGCCTATAACAAACTTATCCAAATCTCTAGTAAAGATCAAGCTTGGGTTAAATAAATATTTGTATAATGTTTAACTCTTCTTAATTAGAACAAATAAAATCAGCCCATGGTCAACACTTCAGCACACACACAAGTGCTGACCAAAAAAGAAAAGAAAAATTAAAGATTTCACCTACATAACAACATAACCATATACAAAATTTGAAACATTAAGAAAAAGCTTTATCCTTAAACAAGAAGAGGAAGATAGAAGCAAAATTCAACTTTTGTTTCTAAATTATAAGCACTTTAGCTAATTAAAAGCATAATCCATCTTTAGCAAGAATTAATCCAACTCATCAATAAAACCACACAATATAAGAAGTAACCTCAAAGTAAGAAGCACTAACCGGTAGACAACGTGGACAAGCAACCACAGTCACTCTAACACTCAACCAACGCGAAGAAAAGGTGCACCCACCAAATATGCAAGCACAGTTAGAGAGGCTAAAAAGCATTTCATGAAGGATTAATTAAATGTTCAAGTTAAAAATAAGTCACAAGAAATAATATTTGAAAATTTAGTTCCATAATAAAAGTTTAAATACCGAGTATAAACACACACATACATAGACACCAATGGAACCCCATAGGCATTACAAATTACTTGACCTTGTAAATGCTAATTATATCTATAAGCTCATCTTCCCTAAATTTTCAAAACTAAGAGCAAGTCAAATGAAGATTAAACATATCAGAGTTATATAACCATTGAAGTTCAAGTCTTGAAAATAATAACATACTAAATCATATTTGAAAATTTATTTCCATAATAAAAGTTTAACCACCAAGTTTTAGCACAAATAATAGAAAAGGAAATATTGCACATTAAAAAAAATGATTACATATCCAGCCCACATGACCAAGACCTACCCATAAATTGACTGTGTATGTGTGTGAGTATCTCATAATGGATTTTAATTATATTCTTACAAATATATAGTTTTGTATAATTATTTTAATGACATGTAGTGCAAAGTAATCCAATAGATTTTAAATCCTAATTTAATAACATGAACACAGAATAAGATTGAGTCCAAAAGGTTTAAATTCAAAATTAAAAGCAAGAAAAAGATTGATCCTCAAGATAGGTTCTAAACAACTACAACAGCCTAAAACAACCACAAATATGTTCTAAATTAAACAATATAATAAGTCTTATTACACAAAAAAAAAATTTAATTAATTAATCAAATGCCTAAATTAACCACAGCAAAGTAACCTTCAATTTTGATCAGAACTTTGAAGCCAAAGAGACTTAAGAGCTTTAAGGCTAAAGAAACAGATCTGATCAGAATAAAATAGAAAGCTTGATCAGAACAAAGT
This sequence comes from Biancaea sappan, assembly GCA_037074585.1. Taxonomy (NCBI): domain Eukaryota; kingdom Viridiplantae; phylum Streptophyta; class Magnoliopsida; order Fabales; family Fabaceae; genus Biancaea; species Biancaea sappan. The sequence goes on along the minus strand of CM073496.1, from coordinate 44,100,913 downwards.
AGACTTAAGAAGTTTATTTAAAGAATCTTGACTAGAAATAAAGGAAACCAAAATAATATCTTCAAGAATTAGCCATGACATGACAGATTAGTATTCACTTGAACAATTGAGATGAATTGGCTGAAAATTAATCTTGACTATGAAATTTCAAGATTAGTATTGTAATATCTCAAGAATTTATATGAATATTTAAAGTCTAATTTGAAATTTAGTGAAAAATTTAATTACGTGAAAATGTGCTTTTTGAATTAGTGAAGAAAATCTGGGAATAGAAATTTTAATTTTTAATTTAGGAAATTTTTACAAATTCTCAAGGACTAAAGTGAAAAGAAAAGAAAGTATAGAGGACTTTTGAGAAATGACCAAATAGAAACCTGAGAGAAAGAATAAAGCTTATGAGAATGAATTATGAGTCCGGTACCAAAAAGATGATGGATTCGAGGTTAAAGTGGTATTTGAGACATCGAGAGGGATTAAAGTGAACAAATCTTATAAGCTAAGGTGGCTATGAGCGATTTTATCGAAAAAGAAATTAGTGGGGCCCACACATACAATTATTAATTTTTCTTCTCCTTCTTCCTCCCGAGGCTTCATGTTCTTCGTTCATTTCCATCTTCCCTTCTTCAATCATTTCTCAAATTTTCATCCGGCGATCTTGTATTTTCTAACCATACTTCTGATTCTCAGGAGTTCTAGAGGTAAAGAGGTAAGTTTTATCTACTCTATTTCTCTTTTTCTCCATTTTCGGACCTATGGAAGAAAATTAAGATTTTGAGTTTTAATGGATGAATTTAAGTGTGGATGTTAATGTAAAACATTCTTAGGTGGTTTATGATGTTATTAGAACAAGAAATTTCGTAGAATTTGGATATTTGAAAAAGTTAGTGTTCTTGATGAAAATTTGAGATTTGAGCTTGGATTGTTGGTAGAAATTGGGGGTTTTGGTGTTAAAACACTCCTTAGACATTAAGGATGAAAACCCATGGAAGAAATCAAAAGAAATGTTGTTTTAGATATGATTTTAGGATTTTTGGATGAAGAACACGAAGAACATCGAAAATTTTCCCCATAAATTACTGTTCACCGAGAAAATTTTTCCAGATTTTCTCGTTACTGTAGCGTTGACTCGGTCAACGTTACTGTATCATTGACTCGGTCAACGTTACTGTAGCTGCGTTGACCGTTGACTATTACTGTAGCATCAGTTTTTTTTTTTTAATATCGTTGAAAAGCTCTTTGAGTCTAGTTTCCAATGGTATAAGTGTCATTTAGAAATTCATTACCGGTTAGGAGTTATGACTTAAGATGTGAGTAAAGGTCGAGAGTAGTGATAGGAAATTTCTCTATTTTGTAATCCTAATGGTTTTTACCTGGTTACAATAGGGATGATTGGGGCGCAAGGTGGGAGCGCCGAGAGCGTGGAATCCAGGTGAGTAGGCAACCTTGCAAAATTAATTTAATAAATTAGTCAAAGCACAATATAAATCCCATTTGCGTTATTTGTGAAATTGAGAAGATTATCAGTGTGTGTTCAGGTTGAGAAAAAGTATAATATCATTGGAAGGTATTTTATTACCTTTGAGAATTGATTTCTCTAGTTGACTAAAGAACTAGATGTGATTGTTCCTTGAATAAATTGGAACATTTTGTAAGTGAATAACCTTACTAAACTAATGTGATCTTATTAGATAAGGTACAATACAAGTCTTGTTTATAACATTATTGAAGTGAGAAATAATCAATCTCGCTGTTGATAATATATGATGATTGTTATGGTTGATGATAGACATTCAAGGGAATAAAAATATGTGTAAATTCATTTATTTCATAGTAATTATATTGTGATAAATTCTCACTATTTTATTGATGAGCAAAAGATCTACGAGATCTAATACACGAGTTTGAAAGGGTTAGAGTCCCATACTACTCGGTGTATAAATGTGAAAATCTATGCACGAGTTTGAAAGGGTTAGAGTCCCATACTACTCGGTGTATAAATGTGAAAACCTATGCACGAGTTTGAAAGGGTTAGAGTCCCATACTACTCGGTGTATAACTGTGAAAATCAATACACGAGTTTGAAAGGGGTTAGAGTCCCATATCACTCAGTGTATAAATGTGAAAATCTATGCACGAGTTTGAAAGGGTTAGAGTCCCATACTACTCGGTGTATAAATGTGAAAACCTATGCACAAAGAGTTTGAGGGTTAAATTCCCAAGTCACTCAGTGCAAGTATTTATGGCATATAATACTATAATTATTTAAAATAAATGATAGATTGATTGTATTAGTAAATGTGGTGTTTGTGCTTATGATATTTTCATGTACAGTTGTTTACTCACTGAGTTATGATAAACTCACACTCTCCATGATTATCTTTTCAGATACAGTGGTTGAGGAGAAGAATTTATAGCCTTTAAGGATATACTCCACTTTTGTCTGGTAAACAATTGGTAAGGATTAGGAAACGCTCTGTAATCTAGTAGGTCACCTAGGCTTGGGAGGTTGTATAGTACTGTATAGTGTTTGAAAGTTGAACATTTTCTGAATATGTATACAAAATATCTTTCTTGGAATATTTATGATTCACATAATTATGGATATTAAGAATGTTCACAGAGATTATGGGGTACCACGGAGGTACACCCTAGGTATTTTATGTTTATATCACATGTAAGTTTTGGGATGTGACAAGTATCTACCAAATATGCAAGCACAGTCAAAGAGGCTGAAAAGCATTTCATGAAGCATTAATTACATGTTAAAGTTAAAAAAACAATAAATTTTTACTCGATCATAGTTTCAAATTAAAAAAAAAGTTAGATACATTATGTTTCTAGACAAAAGTCAAAGTGATAAAACAAATATAACAAAATAATAATAATAATAATAATAATAATAATAATAATAATAATAATAATAATAATAATAATAATAATAATAATGAACTTTGCAAAAGAGAAAAAAAATACATAAAGGAGAGAAGAAATAGAAATGCAAAAGAGAAGAAAAGAGCCCAATTCAAACTGATTCCAACATCTCATAGCAAATAGACTTTCTGTGGATCAAATTATAGAAAGTGAGAGCCAAAGGTGATTGTAAGAGAAAGGCCCAAAATGATAATACTACATATCCATAAAAAAGATAAATATCATATTCAAATTTATATGCAAGAAAAAATATACACTAGATATAGCAGATAATAAAGTAAACTTTTTTTAAAAACATATTACATGAAATAATGATGTGTTGATTTGTTAATATTGCCAATATAATAGAGTAAACATTTTTTCCATTAGAAAAGGCAAAAAAAATTTCAAACATAATTAACAACACTTCATAATAATTTAGATAACTTGACAATTATAGAACAAAATAACAAAATAAAATTACAAGACTTAATCAGATAATCTTACCAAAAAAATACAAAATCACAGCTTCAATGTCATTTGCCTTTGACTGCTTCAATGTACTGCATCTGACCAAAATTCTCCTCACTCTCTCTAATCCTCACAGCTTTTTACAGTACAATGAATCAAAATGATTAGAAAATAATCTCACCAAAGAAAATGATAAATATTTAGCATTATAACAAAATCAAAATGATAATATGAAATCCTCTTCAAATAATCCATGTTTTCTATATTAGTCTCATTTTCAATCCATTAAAGACATTAAGAATAGGCTTAAGTGGTTATACCAAAAGTAGTTAGTCAAGAATAGCATTACTCTTGTCTAAAAGTGATTATATTTAAAAAAAATGGAAAAAGAACACAATTGATATCCACATTGTCATTTATTTTATTGGTCATGCTTTTCCCATTAATTATCCATCCCAAGACTTATACACTAGGTAGGTATATATGTCCGTGCACCATGCATGCTAAAAGAGAGAGCATGGCCAACAAGGCAAACAAAAAAGTGGGAGATGATATATTATAAAAAGAAGAGGCATTCTTTTCTGGACCCAATCTTTGTTCCCTGGGATCTCCATAGACATAAAGGCCTATATCATTTTGGACCCAACTTCAGGCCTATAACATACATATTTGCACACACACACACACATATAGTTTGAATATGTCTTAGTTATAATATTTATGTATTAGTTATTATATATATTCGAGATATATGTATTTGATAAAATTATATAATTTCAATCTCTGTTGATTATATGTTTTTAATTATATTAATGGTTGAAAATATTTTTATGATTTTATATTATGTCATATAAATAAAAATTAGTTTGAGAAGATTATTCATTTTTAATTTTTTTTTTCAAATATTTGGATATATTTGCCAAGGAGTTTGGAAATTTTGTAGGGAAGGTAGAAAATTTGAATTAGATACATGCTAAAATATACTAATAGCTCAAAAATTCAAATTAAAGTATTAGACACTCAAGAATAAGTCAACAATTATAAAATAAATGAAAACCCCCAAAAACCAGAAATGAAAAAAGAACCTCATGAGCAAGAAAGAAACAAAAGCAAAAGATAAGTTAGACCATAACATGTTAGAATCTCAAACAAAAGGGGTATAAGATATGTAGAAATTATTGGTCCAACCCACTTTATTTAGGGGCTAACCCAATAAATTAAGTCTATTTTGACATCTCTAATTTACATACCACTTTCAGACTTTGACAATGACATCTCAAAAAACACCAAAAAACTACAAAGGGAACATCACATAAACATCAAGCATCCTTATTCATAAAAAGAAAACAGCAACAGTAAACAAATAATCAAGTTGAAAATGCAATACTAGCTAATAACCTTGCAGTACACAGACCACACATACATAATCTCAAAACTCAAAAATTTCAAATAGCACTATATATATATTTTGAAAATGCAATAGTAGCTACGTATATAGTAATTTTATGCTTTCATGTGAGCTACTTTAATTCCTTACAAACTTGCTTCCCTATCACCCATTAACTCTTTGATCTATTAGACACTGGACAGATCAGATTTTGGTGCAAGATTTCTAAAATGAAAGTTTAACAACTACATTACATTATTTTACGTCAATGGCTTCAGTCAAAATTAACACCTCCAAAATCTTTCCGTTCTTAAAGAAATGGGTGACAAAGTTGATGTAGTGGATACAAGAATTATCATAGTATAATGTAGAGTTAGACAATATCTCCATGAGTATGTTATCTCCATGAGAAACTTCTAATTGATAATAAAGAGCCTGAAAATATAGTTACGTTGTTGCCTAGAATTGAAAAAATCATTAAAAAAATTAGTTGGGTTTAAAGCCCATGTGGAAGTAGTTGGTGTGTTAATCAAATTACTTCTTTGTGAATAAATTTCTTTAAGAATGGCATTATCTTCAATAAAGAATAATGTCAAGTTAAGATCATGCTAACTAAATTAGATGATGTACCTCTTTCAAATTTTTTGCTGTCAATATCTTTGCCAATGATCTGTGATACACCAGCTGTTTACACCCTCTGCAACCTGTAAAGTATTAATGATTAATTATAATAGTAGCTTAGAACCAAGCAAAAATACAAAAATCTACATTTTTTACATAAAAAACTTACAAGTCCGAAAGTTCCAAGGACAAAAATAGCAATAATTGACCCTGGTTCTGCTTTGCAGTGTTCCAGACAAGCTCTAAGAACTAAAGATAACAATTACCACCATAATGATTAAATTTCGCATATCTACTAATAAAAACAAATAATCAAGTTGAAAATGCAATAGCACCATTTACTTAAACAAAACAAAGAAAAGAAAGCAATGGAACTCCATCCAACTTGTGTACAGAGGCAATAATAAATATGAATCAGGCCATAAGTTGCTGCCTTTTATTTGGGGGAAAACACTTACATATTGACTTATTACAATTAGATATTCCATTCAAAATTCACAGACTTAGAATTTAAAGAGTAGGCAAAGACAGTATACTTAATTACACCTTTTGGAAAAAAAAACTCCATTTGGACTAAATTGCTATGGAGGGAGGCCACACAAATTATTTCCTCTGCTTTAATCCAAGGACTCCATCCAACCAAAATTTCTGTTTATTTTAAAACACATTAACTAAAACCAACTAACCAAAGCTTCCCTTGTGATGTATTGAAGCAATTTCTTGTTAGTCGATACCTGATGCCAAGAGACCTGGGAGATTACGATAGGCCTTCCAAGGTTAAAAGGATGAAATGTAAGGTATAGAATAGAAAATGTCGGCATATTCTTTTAAGTATTCTTCAAGAAACAAAAGAAAACTAACTAAGTAAATCGTAAAATGCTCACAATAGCAAAAATACTCTTTCACCTCTTTGAATGATTTGGTATTGTAAGTCTTTAGAGTATACAGTTCAAAAAAAATCATCACAGTTAGCTTTTGAAGAACCACCCAACATAAGAAGGCAACAGGAAACCAAGGTAAAAACTAATAATTAATTAAACAAAGGAAACAACCACCAGGACAAAAGTCCAAAACAATTGGAGGAAAAGCAAAAGCTTTACTATTACCATATCAAATCATTCAAAGAGGTGCGACTGTGTGTGTGTATTGGTGAAGGAAAGAAAATTTCTCAATACATAGCAGACCTACCAACACAACCAACAAATGGAGAAGCAAATAGTTGAATGGTTAAAAGGAAAAGGAGATTGAAGAGCACTAACCTAAAGACAATAGAATCCAAAGAGCAAAGGAGAATGTCGTGTGTCTGTGCGTATGCCAACGAGGGAGAGAAAATTTTTTAATACATGGCAAACCCACCAACACAACCAACAAATAGAGAAGCAAATACTAGTTGATTGGTTAAAAGGAAAAGAAGATTAAAGAGCACTAACCTGAAGACGATGGAATCCAAAGAGCAAAAGAGAATGCGGTGCATCTGTGTGTATATCAGTGAACAATGCAATCCAGAGAGAAAAGGAAAAGCAACACTCAAATGGTAGGGCATATACTGGCGCGAAACGAATGATGCCGGCGCAAAGGGGAAATAATGCTAAAGAGCAAAAAAAAAATGGCGGGAGTGTGCCCGCGTGAAATGAAAGTGAAAAGGGCTTAGGGTTTATTTAGATGTAATTACTGGAGGTTATAAAAAATCGCTGGAAATTGCATATAAAACCGCTGGTAATTGCATGTAATTACGGGCGTCTATTGAGCCCCCCGGGAAATGCTTCATTTACCGGCGATTTTTAAAAACCACCAAGAATTGTGCGCCAGAAACTGCCCTATTTTTTGTAGTGTCCCAAAACTTAGACATGTGAGATAAACATAAAATACCTAGGGTACCTTTATGGTATCCTTTAATCTCTATGAATATTCTTAATATCCATAACTATGCGAATAATAAATTTTTCAAGAAAGATATTTTGCATACATATTTAGAAAATATTCAACATTCATACATTACACAGTACTATATAACCTCGCAAGCCTAGGTGACCTACTAGATTACAGAGCATGTCCTAATCCTTTACTAAAAATTACATCCAAAAGTGCACCAAACAAAAGTGAAACCTTAAAGGCTATAAATCCTCCTCTTCAACCACTGTATCTAAAAGGATAATCATAGAGTGTGAGTTAATCAAAACTCAGTGAGTAAACAACTGTACATGAAAATATCACAAGCACAAATATCACATTGCTAATTTAATCAAAAGAATTAAATAAATATGAAAAATTAAAATGACTAACTTAAATTTTCCAAAACAAATAACTCCAAATTTGGCGGGTATTACATTCTTCCCCCTTAATAGAATTCGGTCCCCCGAATTCAAAATTCACCTCAAGACTAAAACAAATGCGAATACTTTATCCATATCTCATTCTTTGCTTAAGAATTTTTAAAATTAAGTACAAATATAATACGTCCAACATATTTTCATTTCTCAAGTTCCTTCAGTAAAAGAATCACCTCAACATAAGAAGATTCAAAAATTTAAATTTTATTTATAGTATATAAGTTACAGTCAACAAGCTTAACTTGATTTACAAAATAGATAATTTTAATACGTAAAGCTTAGATCAAATATCACCTTTAGGTACAAACAAAAGAAATGATAAATTGAGGATGAGGAGGCTTTTGAGATATAGAAAGTGCTTCAGGTCTAAAAGAGGAAGGTGCTTCAGACCTTGAGGAGGAAGCTAATCGTTGTAGCCTAGAAAGGGTTTCTGGAGGAAGCGTCTGGAAAATTTAGTGAAGAGCAGAAGTTACTCCGTTCATACAGTCAATACACCTCGCTTGTTGGTCACGAAAATTTTGAGTTGCAAATATCAAATATCTATCAACTCGATTAGCTAGTTCCCTGAAATGACGTTTTAAGAGCTTCCCTTATTCTGCAAAAAGACGATTTATCAACCTTCCCTGGTCCTTAAAGTGGCAGTTTATCAACCTTTCCAAGTCCTTCATCTTTTGTCTCATAAGTACAAGCTCATTATTAGAAGATGTTGCTGTGCTAACATCCTCTAGCTCTACTACATCCCTTTTTCTTTTCTTAGCCTCCAGTGACTCTTCCATGGATCTCTTATTCTTATAGTTCTCCAAGCTAAGATTTAGATCTAGCTCTACCTTGCCAGCCTCAAAGTTTACATTGAAAGATTTATTACCGGCCATATTTTCTAAGCTACAAGGGTTATACAGAAGGAGAAGTTTGATGCTAGAAAACTTATAAGTAATGAACTCTTAGTGTAGTGAGCAATTAATGGGGCATCCATTATTTATAGACGAAATCTAGGGCTACAAAAACCTCTACATCATTACTATAAAAATGGCCTACAGACCTTATCCGTCACAATGCCAACGGTCTATGACAATCATGCTAAAAAATAATAAATATGATCTAATGCAAAAGATTTCCTCAAAAATTTCGGCTAACTTTTGACTCTTGCTCAAAATGTTCAACTAATCGTCGCTTCAATCTATGACTTTCTCACTCTATATTTATCTTACCTAATAATCCTAGATTGCGATATTACTCTATGAACAGGTAGATTCATACTAGCCTTATATAGGTTTCTAATATGTGGCTTTGCTCTAGGCTTACACATTTTCTAAAATACATATTAAAATAAAAACTTCTTACATTCACACATATCAAGCGTTACCATAAAATGAGAAAAACTTTTTTACCTTTCATTTGCCCCTACGAGCATATACGTATGTATGTATAAACATGGAGATACATAATCATCTATATATTATTCCTGGGCATAACAAATAGCCTTCACTCACTATGCATGAATAGCATACATATCATATTTTTTAGATACATGTAATCACAGCATGATTTAATTAATCATGTATATTATACTCAACTGAAGGATCTCAAGAACAACACAATGAAGCAAAGAAATACATTTCAGTTCATCATAAAAGCATCCAAGGCAATCTTTAATGGCTACATTGTCAACTTCTTTGAATTTCAGAAAATGCCAACAGGAGAAATGGAAAAACCAAGTATAAATCGGCTGCAAATCCACCGAATATTGACTTTCGTGGTTTTGGCATTAATGCGACGCACTGTTGGTATGCATGCCTACCCTAGACCTCTGGATTTTAGCTTACAGAAATTCATAGGTTGAGCGTGTAGGGGTACGGTGAAAAGATATCTTCTTTGGTTTTAAGTCTAAATTTTCTCTATAAAAACTCCTCTAGAGTTCTTAGTTACCACACCACAAAGAGTAATCATCTCTGAGCCTATAATTTCTCAGCATTCCTCTCTCCTCATACTCCTGTAAAAACTTCTAAATTTTTCAAACCATGGCCACAAAGAAGTTCATTGATCTCACAGTAGAGGCCAAAGAGGAAGAACTTGACTTAAACTTGAGTTTAGGCAAGGACAAGGGCAAAAAACCTTTTGAGGGGTCTTAAGAGAATCAAAAGGAGAAGAAGATGAAGAATAAGGAAGCTGAGGAGATTAGCACAGGCCATACGTCAGAAGAAAAAATCGCTTGTCTAGAGTAGGAGGTGAAAAATCTGAAGAAGATGGTAGACGACTTTGAGAAGTTAGCTAAACGCAATAATGTGGCAATAACTTCAAGAATAGACAGGTTCTTCTATTAGTCTACCCAATGCTTCTGCAATCAACAACAAAGAAGTGTTGATTGTATGAATGGAATTTACACTACCCTCCGTGACATTGCTCTGTCTCTCGTTCCAAGGAATGGTCGATGGGTGATGATACAATATAACCCTCCTATTCCGATACCACTTCGCCTGTAGATTACTCATGAATGAGTAAACTTTTTTTTTTGAAATGTAATCCTTCAGTTTTTTTTAATGTCAATGGTCTCTTTTATTAAATGGTACTCTAAATAATAATAATAATAATAATAATAATAATAATAATAAAGAAAGATAAAGGAAATCAGCCACACAAAATCAATCACGAATTCAGCTTATTAAGCCAATCACATAAAAAAAATTGTGACCCTATAAGCTAACACAAAGACAAACAGAATCTTTATACAAGTCTCGTTCTCTTTCCTCTTATCGTACCGGAGTAGACGAAGGCATCCCGTATAGATCGATTGAACTTGATATTATACCCTTGAATTGTTATGAACTCTTACTTGAGAGCGTCAAACTCACAAGCTTTCCTTAAACTAACGCTCTGAGGCACGAACTACTATAAGAACGTCTTTCTAGACCATTCCAATCGTACATCACGTTTAACAATTATGAATGTTCATACGCCAATAGCCCACCTATAACATGCCCCAATCATTCCAATGTTACAAAACTTCTACATTTTTTTTTGAAACACATCTATCACACAGTACTATCAATTCGCCCCTAGAGAAGACTTATAGCTTATCCCAACATCTCTTATGTTGGGTCCCATTTTATTGTAGTGTCTCCCTTAGGAAAACTACATAACCCACATCGATTTTCTCAACCAAGCTTCCATCAAGGAACATATTATTTAGGCACTTACGGCCTCTTTCATAAATCATATCTGTCTGGCATCTACTAAAAGCAAATCTTTAATCTGCCCCTCAAGGGTTCTTTCTCATTCCTACATCAGTAATCTGCGCTATATACTTTGGAAAAATCTTTCTTGAACTCTAGCTCATGCCTCATAATCAACTTTACCTCATCTGGTACATCACTCTTGGCCTAGCCCTCATGCCATATTCTAGCAACTACTGATCCTCAGCTTCAAGAGTACACCACAGAGTTACGTTCCCAATTTCTCAAAAAAATTTCATACAAAGGTCATACCTCTTCCATCGGTATCCCTCCTCACTATCACAAAAGGATCATGTCTCTAACAAGATCTAAAGTTTTACACATGAAATCAATTACTTCTTATTGTAACAAAATTATCTCTAACTAACTCCATCGAGGGGTAAGTTACAAAAAAGACACTCAACTCTATAAGGTCTTTTATGAACCTAATCCCATGGTCATACCGCGGTTCGCAATAATGAAAAAGGGCCCACAAAAAACACTTTGCTTTGTAATCTATAGGGGACCTAAAAATAGCTTTGATACCAATTTGTCATATCCCAAAACTTAGACATGTGAGATAAACGTAAAATACCTAGGGTGTACCTCCATAGTACCCCTTAATCTCTATGAACATTCTTAATATCCATAACTATGTGAATCATAAATTTTTCAAGAAAGATATTTTGCATACATATTCAGAAAATGTTCAACATTCATACATTACACAGTACTATACAACCTCGCAAGCCTAGGTGACCTACTAGATTACAAAGCATGTCCTAATCCTTTACTAAAAATTACATCCAAAAGTGCACCAAACAAAAGTGGAACCTTAAAGGCTATAAATCCTCCTCCTCAATCACTGTATCTGAAAGGATAATCATCAAGAGTGTGAGTTAATCAAAACTCAGTGAGTAAATAACTATGCATGAAAATATCACAAGCACAAATACCACATTGCTAATTTAATCAAAAGATATTAATTAATTCAATACATTCAATGTATTTATATATTTATATCGATACCATCGTTTTATGTCAATTTTGAAAGTCCAATGAGCTTATATTCTCATAACCATATTGAGCCAAAATCATTGGTATTCAATAGGTTTATGCTCTTTTATTTTTGAAAACCCTGTGAGCTTACGTTTTTACAACTATATTAAGCACGAAAATCTGTTGGTGCTCAATAGGTTTATGCTCCCCAATGTTCATCTTTAGGAATATTTATCCACGAATTTACTAATTGTATATTCAGGTCTGTTAGGTGATCAATCCCTCACATTATTTAGGTTTGTTGGGTGATCAATCCCTCATCTTATTCAGGTCTGTTGGGTGATCAATCCCTTACCTTATTCAGGTCTATTGGGTGATCAATCCCTCACCTTATTCATGCATCAAACATAATTACAATCATGATATATAATCATTTTCTCATAAAATGTTTCAATTTATTCAAGGAACTACCACATCTAGTTATTTAGTCAACTAGAGAAATTAATTCAAATAAGGTAATAAAATAATTCTCAATGATATTCTGATTTTTCTCAACTTGAATATATACTGGTAATCTTCTCAATTTCATAAATAATGCAAATGGGATTTATATTGTGCTTTGACTAATTTAGTAAATTAATTTTGTAAAGTTACCCACTCACCTTAACGTTGCCCAATTTTACCTTGAATCTTTCTCGAAGATGTGTAAAATGATAGAAGGTAATTTCCTTTATTCCAATCTAGTCACAACATCTTAAAAGATGTGGAAGATACATCAAAGAATCCATCCCTATAAGATAATCATGCAAAAATATGTCAAGGTCACAAAATAGAAAAATTCCCTACTACAATTCTGACATTTAATTACTCTATTAGACATAACTCTCAAATGATAAAGAATTTTTAAATGCAACTTATTTTATTTGAAAATAGACTCAAACAGCTTTCCAACAATACCTTATTTACTAAAAACGGAATTCGGATGAAAGAGATATAGCCATTTTAAAATTAATGCTACAATACCGGTTTGCTATAGTATCGGTTTGCTACAGTACCGGTTTGCTACAGTACCGGTTTGCTACAGTATCAGTTTGCTATAGTACTTGTTTACTACAGTACTGGTTTGCTACAGTGCACCCAAAATCTAGAAATTTTATGAACACTACAGTACTGCTACAGTAAATCACGCTTTTCCTCTTAGGTTTTCATGATTTTGAGGTCAAATCATTACCATTTCTCTTGATTTCTTCCATGGGTTTTCATCCTTAATGTCTAAGGAGTGTTTTGACACCAAAACTCCCAATTTAAACCAATAATCCAAGTCCTAATCATCAAATTTTTATCAAGAACCCTAATTTTTCTTATTGTTTTGAATTTTATCTCTTTCAGCCCCAAAACCACGAATTTCTTCTAGTTTTCTCCAAATTTCTTGTTCTATAAATATTATCTAACATGTAGAAATGTTTTAAACCAACATCCACACTTAAATTCATCCATTAGAATCTCAAATCAACTCCTAATCACACTTTTCTTCTATAGGCAAAACCAAATCCGAAAATAGAAATTGAAGTGGAGAACTGAGCTTACCTCTATCCTTTGTAACTCAGATGAACCGAAAAACAACTAGAAAATAGAAATCGACCGGAGAGATTAGAAGTAAGGGTTGAAGGAATTGAGAGAAAATGGAGAATGAAGCCTTCAAAATTAATGATCATCAATGAAGAGAAGAGAGAGAAAAGGAATCTAAGGTTAGTCAAATGGGTCAATGGATAACCCATTGGTATCCATACCCAATATCCAAACCCACTTAACCCATTTAGCAAAATTTCTTAATTAATTCCAGAATTAATTAAATTAAATCCCTCTCTCATAAACTCCATAGTCTATGAAAATATTACACACATCATAAAAATATACAGTTCAATAATTGAGGTACGCCCAAATTCCATAAATAATATTCAAAAGAATTAATTAAATATAAAAAATTAAAATGACTAACTTAAATTTTCCAAAACAAATAACTCCAAATTTGGCGGGTATTACACATAACACCTCAAACATCCTTCGTAGAGGTGCCTGGAAGAGAGGCTAGATGAGACTATCGGTGACCTATAGGCTATACACGCATCCGGAGATTTGTCCGACAACAACTATCCATAGAAGACATCAGCGCACCTTCTCCAACTGCTTCGGTCCCCCTGTCCCCATCGATGAGGGACCTTCTACGTTCACTATGCCACTTATACTAACTATCCCCACCGATGAGGAATCCTCTGCGTTTACCATGCCACCTATGCCGACTATCCCCACTAGTAAGGGATCCTCTACTTATAACATGCCACCTTTACTTAAAGGATCCATTTACGATTAGTTCACCTAGAGCATGATGACACCACCATAGACACAAGTCTCATTTGTGGATCTTGGGTTTGGCCTATGGTTGGGTTTAGGAGGATCATTTGGATTTTCACAATTTCAGTCACTTCCTTCAGCTCATATTTAGGTGGGCTTTACTCTCGTCAGGAGTCGGACAAGGATGGCAACCAAGGTGAAGAACAACAAGAGGACCAGGGCGATGAACAACCAGAGGACCAGGCGGATGATCCTCTTCCTGAGCGTGGTCGACTACAGAGAGATAGGAGGCACACTTGGTGTGGTACTGAGAGCCATTATTAGTAGTTTGTTATTATATATGTATGCTATTTTATTTTCTTCAATCTAGTTATCTAACATAACCAACATGTTACTTTATTTTCTTTCAATTTAGTTATTTAACATATCCAAAATGTTATCTTATTTTCTAGTTATTTGGTTTGGTTTCAATCTAGTTATTTAACATAACTTAAATTAATGGACTAGTTGAAATTGAAACAAAAAGTAATTACTCATTTATAAGATAATGAGAGGATATTGCTAGAGTGGTAGGACGTAAATTTTAATATTATAAGAAAGTAACACGTTTTATATTTATCAAATATATAAGTAATACATTTTAAATATTATAAATAATAGATATTAAAATATTCCAATCCAAATATATATAATTTATAATGTTATTTATAATTTATCATTATTATAACATTATTATAAATAATGTTATTTATAACATTATTTATAATTTAATTTCAATCTAGTTATTTAACATAATTTAAATTAGTGGAATAAAGAAACTGAAACAAAAATAATCATTCATTTATAAGATAAAATTAATTTGTAATACAGAAAACATCACTAATTGCTAGGTCTTTCAAAACGATGCTGGTTTGGACAAAGTGTTGCGATAATGCCCTATTTCTTGACACACTCCACACGTTACTGGCTCACCTGAGTCTTTTTAATACATCTCATTCTTGAAACGATTAGACTTTGGTCTTCCTATTTTTGGGATATCTTTGGGATCAGGTACAAATTTAGGTCTCGGTATCTGTGGCTAATATTGCTCCCCACCAACTAGGTTAAAGGGACTCCGATATGCAGCTGATATCATCTCTAGACTATACATTTGGTCGATGAAATTTGTGCAATCAAAGTAGACACTTAAGTAGGCTACAACGACATGTGCGCAAGGAAATCGAAGCGTCTAAAACTCTCCACAGTCGCAATATCTATTTTTTAGCAAAACTTTATAACAATGTCCAAATTGCCTTCGTTGTTTGTCATAAGGTTAAGGTTCTTATACCTTAAACCATAGCCGGGGTAAGGTTGAATGTTGTCACCACACAAACAGTTGCTTTTGACTTGTGTTCTTTCAATTGATCTCGCACGTAGGTACGAAACTTTTGTTCGGTTCGAATTTGGGAATTTGCCTTTTCCGTCCTATTTGTGAAGTATCTAGCTAATTTATAATATGTAGATTGAGCCAATGTCGTCACGAGCAGACTTCTCACTCCCTTAAGCACGTAATTTAGACATTCCACCGTGTTAGTTGTTATGTGACCCCAACGTCTTCCCTCATCATACGCTTGACACCACAAAGCTCTATCACCCGCATGTTCCAATACTCAGTTATAAGCTCTGACATCGAATGTTCGAAGCTCGATCATCTTTCTCTCAATTATGGGTTGTTTATATGAGTATCTTGTACAGGTAATAACATTGTAAGTAAAAGATATTAATGTAAAATGTAATGACATACATAAAATAATGATAGGGTCAGCAAAATACCTATGTTTACAAAGAGTTGCTTCAACAACTTGTTCTTGAATTTCATGTTTAGATTGCTTGCCAAATATCGCATGCAATGAACATGGTATCCTAATGGTGGTTGCCAATCATTCTCTGCTTTATCCACGGCTTCCCTGATTGATGCGTGTTTGTTTGTAATCAAACAAACATACTTGTTCTTTGCAACATGTTGACGTAACCTATACGGGAAGAAAGACCATGCCTCAAGAATTTCACCTTCCACAATTGCAAAGGCAAGTGGTAGAATGTGACGATTCTCATCTTGGCCACATGCAATCCACAATGTCCCTTTGTATTTTTTATAAAGGAAAGTTCCGTCGGCTTGAATAATAGGTTTAAGGTGATTGAATGCATCGATGCATGGTTTGTACACCTAAAACACCCAACAAAATATTCTCCTATCATTTTGTCGATCATAATCCTAGTTGTACTTAACCACGGTGTCAGGGAGAAATTATCGAACTGTCGCAAACCAACTATCTAATTGCGAATTTAAGGCCTCCCAGTTACTATAATTCTTAGCTATGACCTTCTGCTTTGCCATCCATGCCTTCTTATAGGATACTGTGTATGCAAACTGCTCTTTAATACACTCTTTCACCTGAGAGATAGGCATGTCTGGAGATTGATTCACTTAGGCCATAATTGCTGTGGCGATCAAATCAAAGTCCAACTACCTATGGTCTTGGGAAATAAATGATGAAACACATGTGTGATCTCCACTGTACTTTGTGATCATCCACATGACGTAATTCTTCTTCAAACAAGCCCTCACTCGCCAATTACAACCATCTCCAAATTTCACGCACTTTGCAGATATTTCTTACACGACTTCTCCACCTTGAAGCTGTTGTACCTCTTGATTGAGTATGATTTCAGTGCTGCTGTTAGTGCATCTTTGTCAGGAAATAATAAACCTATAGCAAGGTCTGAATCATTGTCCCAGGTATAAGCTTCAAGTACGTCTGGAATTTTTGGCTCATCTGTTGGGGCTGTACTTACTTGTATTATATAAGCGGGTGGTGCATAGAATATGATGGGCTCAACTAGCTTAACCTCGCCATCTCCACCCATTAATTCTTGTATATTTCCTCCAAACTCTTCAAGCTCTGGTTCAGCAACACCGTTGTCCTCAACGTCTTCTATGCCATCAACGTCCACATCATCCAGAATATTACAAGGTGGGTTAGGTGGTGGAATGTTTGTATCATTGTCCTCCATGAGCTGAATTTATGAACTCAGTGACACATGAAAATGTGTAGAAGGACCATTGTCCTCATCCCACGTGGCATGCTCATTTAAATCGGGAATGTTGGCATTTAATTAGACTTCTGTCATCTCAATGTCTGTATAGACTTCTATACTTGTCAATGTCCCTTTCAATTGTAGGTGACAATCAATCATCACCTCTATATTATCATCAGTGTTTAATTGGAGCTAACCGATTATAAGTGGTGTCGTTTGTATGAGATATTTATATAGTAAGCGAGATATCTTCTCATGTTTTCTTAGTCTCAACTTACGGTGGATTGTTTCTCTCAAAACATCTAAAGAAATGTTGCGTTGAATTTTTACCACCACAGTGTTATCAGTTTCAAATGATACACCGTTGGAACCGCAACTCAAAATAGTCTCATTCGAGTAAACACGAGCTAGAAGTGCCCCACTTCGACTCATCCTAAAAAGAATAAGATTCATAATTACAATTATTATAAAAAAAACTAAGAAAAATTAAAAAAAATCATAATTTAATTATAAACTAAGGAAAAAATTCACAAAAATATTAAGATGAACAAAAATTCATAAATTACAAGTATTATAAATAAATAAAACTAAGAAAAATTAAAAAAATCATAAATTAATTATAAACTAAGGGAAAAAGTTCACAAAAATATTAAGATGAACAAAATTCATAAATTACAATTATTATGAAAAAAACTAAGAAAAATTAAAAAATTCATAAATTAATTAATTATAAACTAAGGAAAAAATTCACAAAAATATTAAGATGAACAAAAATTCATAAATTACAATTATTATAAAAAATAAAACTAGGAAAACTAAAAAAATCATAAAGTAATTATAAACTAAGTAAAAAAGTTCACAAACATATTAAGATGAACAAAAATTCATATTAAGATGAACAAAAATTCATAAAGTACAATTATTATAAAAAAAGTAAGAAAAATTAAAAAAATCATAAATTAATTATAAAATGAGGAAAAAATTCACAAAAATATTAAGATGAACAAAAATTCATAAATTACAATTATTATAAAAAAACTAAGAAAAATTAAAAAAAATCATAAATTAATTATAAACTAAGGAAAAAAATTCACAAAAATATTAAGATGAATAAAAAATCATAAATTACAATTATTATAATCATATAAAACTAAAAATTAAAAAAATAAATTAATTTTAAAAGTTAGGACAAAATTCAAAAAAGAAAGGAAAAGATAACAAAAATAAAAAGTCGTCAAGATAAACAACAATATAATACAATTTACAACTAACTATTATGTAAATCTATTAAAAAAAATAAAAATTCATAAATTACAATTATAAAAAATATAAAAATGAACAGATAAAAAATTCATAAATTAGTAAAATTAAGGAAATAAAATCATCAATCTAAGATAGAAAAGAAAGATAAACTAAGACAATAAAAAATTATAAATTAACATAATATTAATATTTACCTTTTTTCCCTCTAAATAACAAAATTGTTGATTGAATGCGATATTGTGATAGGTGAAATGTAAAAATAGAATGAGTGGAATGGAATGAGTGAAATGTAAAAACATAGAAAGTGGAATGGTAGGCTTCAGTATGTTACTATATTTATAGTAAGTGACCGTTTGGTATCCAAGAAATAGTTGAAATAGAAAGGAAATAGGAAAATGGAAAGGAAGAGAGAATGGAAAAAGGAGAAGGAAAAAGAAAAAAATAAGATTATTATATTTTTTAAAGATAATGAAAAATAAATATAAAAATAATTTACTATTTTGCCCTTAACCCAGCATAGCCGGTCGACCAGCTGCCGGTGCCTGACAGGAGTCGGTTGACCAGCCTATTACACAACAGGCTGGTCGATCGGCCTGCTACAAGCCGGTCGCCCGACCGCCGATCGCCTGCCACCACGCTGGTCGTCCGACGGCCGATCGCCTGACTCAAGAAAGGTTGGATCTT
Source organism: Biancaea sappan (assembly GCA_037074585.1). Taxonomy (NCBI): domain Eukaryota; kingdom Viridiplantae; phylum Streptophyta; class Magnoliopsida; order Fabales; family Fabaceae; genus Biancaea; species Biancaea sappan. The sequence continues at coordinate 44,081,609 of CM073496.1, read as the reverse complement.
GTTTGTTGGGCGCCATTTATTATAACTGTGAACAATTCAAAATTCAAAACTTGCCTCAGTAAGGGCAAAGCTGAAGTGTGCTTGCACGCAGAAGGATAGTGCGACGCCAAAGCGTGCTTGCGTATGCACGCAGAAGGATGTTGCGACATCGAAGGAGATGCCAAAGGATATTACGAGTGCTACTATTTTAATTTATTATATGAATGTGTGTGCGAGTGCGAGATGGCCGAGAATGAAAGTGTGAAATAGATGATGCGGAAGACCGGAACTCGATAACAGAGCGTGGGCAAATTTGACATTTCTCTTCATTTTCCCTTTCCATGATCGATTTTCCATCGATGAAGCGATGGAAACAAATATCAGGATTTTGAAGGAAGAGAGAATGTCGTCTTCCGTTTCCAACTGCTACAGCGTGCCATACCAAACAACAAAAAAAATGCACAGTAACGAAAAGGCGCTTTCCTTTCCAGTTTCCGTGAGCATACCAAACGGCCCCTAAAGCGTTATGTCCTGTCAAAACACATCTCTGGGATGCGCTTTTAGTTCAACATAGTACACACATTCTAGGTGCGTATTGCGTATTAGAAAAACACCCACCTAAAGTGCGATTTTATTTGTATAGTAAAAGTAGGTTAGATATGAAATTTAATTTGAATTTGGGTTAATTTGAGAAATTAATATAAAAAGTAGTGTATGATCGTAAAAAAAGTCATTTGAAACAAGTAGAGCTATCAAATGGATCAAGTCGACTCACCCTAGTCAAATGCTCAACAGAGGTAATTGTGAGTATGAGTTGAACTGGGCCTCATATAATTTATGGCTAAAAAATTTTGGCCCATTTCAACCCATTATGGGTTATTAGCTTATTTATCTTGTTAAAAATGTACTTTTAGCTATTTTAATAATAGAAAATAGATATTACAACAATCTAATTTTAAAAAATAACTTAAAATTCTAAAAAATATATTAAACCTTAAAATAAGTCATTTTTATTTTTTAAAATATAATTTTAATTATTTTGAATAACAAGAATAAGGTATTAGATATTAAAATTTTAAATTGTTGGTTATATTATATTTTCACATTTACATATGATTAATTTTTTTGATTACATTAATAAGTTGGTTATTAAAAATTATATAGATTGCTTAAATTTTAAATATTTAATAATATATTATTTAGTTCTTAAATTTTATAGATTTGTAAAATTATTATGGAATTAAAATTTTAAATTTAAATAAATATATATATATATTTCAAAAAATGTTAATTTACATAAAATTTTTAATTTATAAAAAATAACTTATTTGATATTTTTAAATATTAAACAACAAAAAAGAACGTAGATGAAAGTTATATCCTTATTCATTTTTTTCTTTTCCAAATCGGAGTGCAGAGATCTACCGCAATTCGTGGATGTACTTATTCATTTATGCATATACTTATTCATTATTTTCCAAACGTAAGGCTACTGCTACGTGATCTGTTACCCTTCACACCGGGGCCAAAAAAATTAAAAAAAAAAAGAAACGAAAAGACGCTATTACATCTCCGACTCGATTTTATCTTTCTCTCTCCAAAAGGCATAGTTCTAAACCCTAACTTGTTCACAACCAGAGTGAATTACAGGGATTGAATTTCTTAATGTGCGATTTTCTGAATCGTTCTGCTACAAGTTGCGGCGAAGAAACTTCCGCCCTCGTTGTCAGCAATGAAGGTATTGGAAGACGATTTTTCGGAGCTAGAGATTGGGAATTCCGTGGAGTCGGTCCAGAAATTTTTGATTTCGCAAAGGGAACTCTTCCATAGCCAAATCGATCAGCTTCAGAAAATTGTCGTCACACAATGCAAACTCACGGGCGTCAATCCTCTCTCTCAAGAAATGGTGCGTTTTCTATACACTGGTTCTATGTACATGCCGTTGTCTCTGTGAAACCTTTTAATATCTCTCTCTCTCTCTCTTTCTCAATTGTTATTTTTCTTAAAAAAGCAAAGGTCTTTGTTTAAGCTTCTTTATTTTGGGGCGAGATGAAGATTGATAGCCCTTTGATCACGACTATTGTCTTAACTTCCGAGACAGATGGTATTAAGTTACACAGTTTATAACTTATTCACAATCTCAATCTTTGGATATTTGCGAACCTCATAATCCACTCCGTTTTGTCTCAGCATTTTTTCTGCTGTACTTGAAGCTTCATATTGCTTTCGGTGATTTATCTGGAGATGCACTAGTTTCACTTTTTTTAATCTTCTCTTGTACGCTGCCTTTTGATATAACTTTTCCCCCTATTTTGCGTTGTCTGTGCAGGCAGCTGGCGCTTTGTCAATAAAAATTGGTAAGTTTTGGCTGAGTTTGATTTATATTTAAGAGTAACAAGTGAAAATGTGTATGCATGCTTAAAGTTTTGCCTCTCCCACGGCTATTTCGCAAACTTAATATTTTTCACAAGTGCCTTGATAGTAGTAATTAAGTTATTCGGGTGGTTCATCTGAATTTGTCCCACATAGTTTAAAGGTCTGTAACTGGGTCTCTACTCTACAGTTTTAAAAACTCTAAATTCGGTCACTGCCATGATAACTCTCTAGTTACTTCAACTATGTGCCATCTTGGGGTTCATGTTAACTTACCTGAAGAACTAACCTTGGTGGCATCACATGCTACACGCGTGAGTGCAATTTACTCCATTATCTACTTGTACTTCTTTTGTTGTCACAAACAATGCATATTCAAAGTGCCGAAATGGTACATGATTAATGGCACATTGACCGAAGTTTAATGACAAGGACAAATTGGACTTTTTAAAACTATAGGGCCCTATTACAAACTATAGGAACCGATTTGAAAATTGGGTGAAACTCTAGGAACCAATAGATTACTTTACCCTAGAAATTCTCTCTGCCTAACTTAATTCATTTTTGCAGGAAAAAGACCCAGGGATTTATTAAATCCAAAAGCTGTAAATCACATGCAATTAGTTTTCTCCATTAAGGATGCAATTAGTAAGAAAGAATCTCGTGAGATCAGTGCCTTATTTGGCGTCACAGTGACACAGGTTTAGCTTGTTTCGTTTCTAGTTTACCCGACCTTTTCCCTCCCTCTGTCCTTTATTTCTATACTATCATCTGTTAAATCAAGAAATTGTATGCACATATGGTTACTTAACATTTTTATTCAGTCATTTATGTTTAATTTCTTATTCTTTCTGGTCTGTTATTTCTATCCTTTTTTGGATGGAAGGGGGAACATTGAGTTGAATACTTTATCGACATTATCTATTATGTAGTGATTTTTAAGAGTAACTGTTTGCACTTGTTAATAGGTTCGCGAATTTTTCAACAGCCAACGCTCAAGGGTGAGAAGACAAGTTAGGTTGTCAAGGGAGAGGGTGTTAAGATCTAACCACTGTGAAGAACCTAGTGATGGGTTCCCACTGAACTCTGATCCTATGATGCCAATTAATCCAACTCCCTTAGACTCTGCTGGTCCCACCAGTGTTGAAGAAGCATCTTGTTCAACACAGGAGGCTTCATTGTCTGGCTTAAATGACCTAGAGAAACATTTTGTTGATAATATTTTAAGTTTAATGCGGAAAGAGGAAACATTTTTGGGGCAGGAGAAATTGATGGAGTGGATATTGGAGATGCAGAATTCTTCAGTATTATGTTGGTACTGGACTAGTCTCTTCATTATCTTGGTAATTTGTTCAATTATTGTTATCTTTGATTTCTGATTTAATTTTCTTGTTGTATTCTTTTAGGTTTTTAACTAGTGGAGGTGTGATGATTTTAGCAGCTTGGTTGAATGAAGCAGCTGCTGAAGAGCAAACAAGTGTTGTTCTTCTTATTTTAAAGGTATGTCTGGATTGTGGTAGCTAATGTACAGTGTTTGCATATCTTCAGCTTCATGAACATATCCAAGATTCTGGTTAATTGTTTTCAGGTCCTTTGTCATTTGCCTCTACATAAAGCCCTTCCCACACACATTTCAGCTATATTGCAGTGTGTTAATAGACTCCGGTTCCACAGGACAGCAGGTGTGCTTTTCCCCTTTCAGTGCAGCACTTGTTATTTAAGTTTCAGTTTTTCATGTTTTCATCAAGATTACTAATCTGTCTCATTCTTCTTCCAATGTATCATATGATGAATGAGTTTTAGGTAGTATTTGTTGGCTTGATTCACCTTGTGATTATTAATCTCCTCTGATTTGAAGATCAGACATATCAAACAGGGCAAGGGTTTTATTATCAAAATGGAGCAAATTATTAGCAAGGAACCAAGCAATAAAGAAAACCAATGGTGTTAAGCCTTCTACTGATGCCCAAAAGGAGATGCTTGATCAGAGGCAAACTTACATCTGTATCTTCTTCACATGTACTTTGTTAGACCTCCTTTCTTATACTGCTAATTCTAATTGCTGCAGGATTGGTCAAATTATGGGCACTGAATCATGGAATTCCAATATTGATGTTCCAGTAAGTGTTTTGAGCTATTCTTAAAAATATGAAAATCAGCTGGCAATGGCATTCCAATTGCAATGTTTCTTAGCAATATATATATATATATATATATTTTGTTTTCAGGAAGACCTTCTTGCCCTTTCAAATGAAGGTTCGGATAATATCAGGTGTGTGTAGGTTGTGGCTGAGTGCGTTATTGCTTTTAGTAGTTCTTGCTTGGATGAGTCTTTCCATCATTAATCTTGTATGGATTTTATGCCATATCTTGAGCTATTTGGCTATGTTTTTGCAATTTATAAAAATTCTTGGCTTCTTTTCTTTCTTTTCAGGAAATTGGAAGCTCCGCAATCTGTGAAGATGTTGACTGCCTCTTCGGATGATTCTATCAAGAAGTCTGTTCTTGGTGTATCTTCATCTCGTATCCTTGGAGGATTTTGTAGAGTTGATTCCATCTTGTTAACTGTTTCCTTTTAATTTGGGAAGAATGCTGACAGATTTACAATCTATGTAAGCATATCAAATGTCACTTACTAAAAATGAGATGCCGTAGATAAAGCATTTTTTTTTTTTGAATATTAAAACGATGGAATCCTAGGTTCCCTCTTGAATGCAAGCATGGTACTTGGTGCGCTGTAATCAGAATTCTGATAATTTACAACTTTTGCATTGGCTTAGAAGTTTAATCTTGTATAAATCCTTTTTACTGCAGAGTGAACTCCGTCAAAATAGCCATACTTGCTGCATAGGGTGCTCTCACTTTTGACTATCTCTGGATCTTTATTCTGATTATACTTTTATTATTTTCAACTATTAATATGTCATAAAATCTTGGATCAAGAGTCTGTTGTCTGTCTTATTACAAGTCTAGCAATTATTTGAAGTTGTGCAATGTTTGTTTTGTGGATGCTTGTCTTCAGGCCTCTTGAGAATGTCAATGAAATGATTTATGACATTATGTTGGAAACAAAGGTGCAGCTGGGAACGATATTATCATGTGCACTTTTTCTTTCGAGTATACTTGTTGATGGTCTCTATTTCCCTCCCCACATTCTTATTTAGACATTAATTTCCCCGACAGTGTAGTGAGAGCGAATAAAAATAGATACATGTGTGAAATAAGCAATTCTTATTAATGCTTTATCTCTTGAAGAGCAAATCTTTGCATTCTAACTTATTTCCATTATTTATCCGGAGTACCGTTGTAGTTAGCTTGTGTAATATACATCTAAAACTAGCTCGCTCAAGGAAAACAAGAAAATATGTTTCATGATAGTTGATGTGTCCCACAACTTGTGAAGGTGATAGATTTCTTTTCGTCTTCCTTAGCCACTAATAGAAACTAGGGAGCGCAGAAAAGTGCAGTTAGTGGAGCAGCCAGGCCAAAAGACAGTGAGCAGAAGCCCACAGGCTGCAAGAGTAGGGCCTATTAGTCAAGGTCGTCCCATGTCAGCTGATGACATCCAGAAAGCAAAAACGCGTGCTTTATTTATGCAGAGCAAGTATGGGAAGCCTGGTTCATCAAAAGGGAGTAAAGAAGCAAAGACTGATAGTTTTAATAAACCTCAGACAAAGCAGGCCGGCGTTGTGACTTCCTTATCTAAAATTCCTGTTTCACCCAAAAATGAGGAAGACAAAAAACCTCTGTTGCTTCCCTCTTATACTTATAATAGGAAGGAAGCTTCTTCTGATTCAAAATCAAGAATGGATTTGAAGGAACCTTTGGGGGAGAAGTCCGAGCGAGTGCAAATCCCATGGAAGACACCAGCAGGTACATCTGCAACTTTTGTTGGTTCCGTCAATTATGTGCCTGTAATATTAGCATAAAAAGAATTGGTTAATCCTTTTGACAGCAGAACAAATTCACTGCCAAAAGAAAAAAAAAATGAAAAAGAAAGAGTACAGATCGAATTAGGAGGTTTTATGATGTTAAGTAGAAAAAGGTATAACATAGTTGAATCCCCACAAATATTCTTGGAGGATGATTCAGACGCTTTTTGGCAACTTCCGATGCTAACTTATCGACCCCTTCCCCTTGTATCTTTTTTATTTTTGTGGCTGATATATATAGAACTAGAGTTATGGTCTACACACCACCTCTGTAAGTAACTTGGATATATTGGGCAGTTGCATATACTTTTTTTTCTTCTTTAAATTATGTTGTAGGAATCAATAAAAGATTGTCGTACAATCTGTCTCATGAATTTTTTACCAAATTCAACTAGGACTCTTGTTTGAGAATTTTAGCGTCCTATGTTTCCTACAAACATCGTCCAGTGTCAGAATTGATTTTTTTTTTTTTTTAATTTTTTTGGGGTTCTTTGAGCCTTTCTCTCGAGACTTAAATGCATTATTCAGCCAAATGGTCTGACGGCTTTGATTCTCTAAACTGGGTTTTAGTGCGTCTAATTTAAAGACTTGACGTATTGATTTTTACGAGCTATTATAAATTGAAAAAATGAGCGCAAGGGTGAAGATCAGTTTACATTTGACCGTATCGGGTCCTTTTTTACAATCATTTTGAACTAATAATGATTACCATCTGAATTTCATGTCAATAGTGGCTTGTGCATGATAATCAGATGCCTTCTGTTCCTTTAGACTTTTCCCAAGTAAATATCGACAAAAGTACATGAAGAGGTGGGTGTGGTGGACATGACCCAGATTTATTCCATGTTATCTCATTTTTTCAAAATGAGCAAAGCAACGGGGAAGTTCCGGGCTTCACTAGGATCATACATGATTAGTTCTGCTGCTATAATTGTTGACAGAATAATGAGGTACTATGACCGGAATGAAGATAATATTAAAATTTGTTTCTTTGTTTCGTCCTTTTTAGTTAAAAATATATCACTGAGATTTTACCTTTGCACTTCCTCTCCTGAATCAGTATAGGCATTGATAAGAACATTCTAGACTTTCACTAGCTGAATTTACCTTCTTCCATCTGACCTTTTAAACTTTACTAATAAATGGGGAGACATAAAGAACTTGTGGGTTGTAAAATTTATGAATAATGACAGAACAGTTAATTCGGCCTTCTTAAATATAGTCACCAAATTGCACTCAAATAATTTTACGTTAACAATTTGTTGACATTAATGAGTTAAAAATTAGCTAATTCTAGCGATGGAATTTTGATGGGAAGTCTTATCGTATTCCAGGTTTCCCCGGTCCATGTAGCATTGGAAGTGGCGGCTTTATGTTGTAATTTCCAAACATGGTCGCTGGGTAGAATATTCGTTCTTTATCTTTGGTTTCAGATCTTGGAGTTTGTATGGCGTCTGCTTATTTATCCTACAATGTGGCCTAGAATATGCATAATAACTCTCAAGTTCTGAGAATATCTGGAGGGTTGGACGTAGAGGATTTATAAGCTACAACCCGTCATAATGAAGAGAAGTTCCATAACCATATGTTTCCAATCAGATTTTTTATTTGGTTGGGGTGGGGGGGTGGGGGAAGACTTCACATGATTCCAAATCACTAACTTTATAATGAAAGTTGGTAAACCTTGCAATTTGAAAGAAATGAGCAATGACTTAACACACAAGTTATCTCATTTTGGTTATTTATCAAGTTGCCTATAAGGTTCTACCCAATTTTAAGAAAATCAAGCACAGCATGATGTTTTACTTTCTCTCTACTATCCCCATTATATTTTCTGAAGTAATCCTGAAACAATCGGATTACCGTATGAATTATCTTTGTGCTGTGGTGTCTGGTTGTTTTTGTAATTCAATTAAGTGTTGAATCACATTCTTTGCGGTTTTCACCCTTGCTCCCTTTCCCTTTCTGCAGAAGTGAGACTAAACGATACCTGGAGTGTTGGGGCTGGTGAAAATAGCAAAGAGATTGGCGTTCAGGAAAACAGGAATCGACGGGAGAAGCAGATTATTTATCAGACTGGCCTGGAGATACCATCTAATCCCAAGGAGCCATGGGACCTCGAGATGGACTATGATGACACTTTGACACCTGCAATTCCTATTGAACAGCTTCCTGATGGTGATGGTGCAGAAACACAAGCTGTCCCCAGTGAAGTTGTTGAAGTGGCGACCGCCTCATCTTCAAACTCTAATACAAATATTGCTGAACCTGATCTAGAGCTGCTTGCTGTACTGCTAAAAAATCCAGAGTTGGTATTTGCCTTGACTTCTGGTCAAGCTGGTAGCATACCAAGTGAGGAAACTGTGAAGCTGCTTGACATGATCAAAAAAGGTAGTGTCCATTTGCCTGACAATGTAAACGGCAGCACGAGTGGAAAGACGCAGGAGAAGGTGGAAGTTTCTCTCCCTTCTCCAACTCCCCCTAGCGAATCAAGAACGGTGCGTGATTTGAGACTTACTGTAACTATTTGTCGAAGGTCTTGTCAATGTCTCTTAGTACAGTTTCATGCACACTCCGCATCAGCATTGTCGGCTTGTACGTATTGAGAGTGAGGGGCAGATAGCACCTGTTGTAACATAGAGGCCTGCTCTATCTAATAGTATTACTATTTTGTCTACTGTGGTAGTGGGTGGGGTGTTGAGGGATATGGGTTTCATATTCGTTGGTGGCCTACATTGAGCTCGAATCGGCGTGTCCCACAATTCCCCAACGGAGACTGGTGAACCGTCAAGTTCTTTTTCTTTATTTGGAGTGGTGAAAATAGTCACGCAAAATTCAATATTATCAAGTGCGGAAGGTTATCAGTTTTTTTTTTTTTAAATTCTAACTAATAATTGGATTCCCTTGGGTGATTCTGATGGCTGGACCCTCTTAGCAAGGCAACTGTGTTATAAGGGCCCTTCACCGTTTCATTATAGTTGTGAACCTGCTAAAAGTTTTAAATCATGATCAAATACGGAAAGGGTAGTAAAATAAGGAAAATAAGTTATTATTGATTTGCATTAACTGATGGTTTCTCATCTATGGACTTTTCAGACTGGATCTGGATGGACGACAGAAGTTGCAAAGAATCCTTTCTCACGCCAACATTCAGTGCCTGACAGAATTATCCACAGCTTTCCAGTAGCTGCATCCACCAACTTGATGTTGTCTCAGGCTCCAGCCTCCGGCATCGCAGTACAGCAGCATCAAATTGATTCACTGTCTCAAGCAACTAATGTTGTTCCGGTTCTTTCCTCTGTGCATCCCACTCTGCTAACCAATTCTCCAACAACACAAATGCCAACGTCAAACATAGGTTTAAGTACCATGATGAACAAGTTAATCACTGCAAATGCATCTTCGGTTAACTTATCCACTGCACATTCACCTTTAGCAATGGGGGTAGACAGCACCACTAATGTAAAACCAGTACCTAATTTGAGTGTACAAGAGGGATTGTCTAATTCATATACGCAATCCTTTATGTTGCCATCACAAACACCACCGTCACTTTCAGTCACACCCCAACAAAGACATGGACACTTACTGCAGCAGACCCATTTGTCTGAACCTTCCTATCATAACCATGTACATTCCTACCCACTTCCAATGGAAAAACCAGGTCATGTATCGGAATCTTGGAGAGTTAGGCAGGATATGTCTTCCAGTTATCGCGCTCAACTAAATCAAAACAATTATAACGCATTGGTTGAAGGATCCATGCGATCTGGTTCTTCTTGGGAGAGAAATGATTATAGAGGAGGAGAAGAATTTGAATCTTGGAGTCCAGAAAATAGTCCACCTAGAAATAATGGGTATATTCGGGGAAGAAGTTACCCCGACTCCAGAATGGATCCTGGGAGGAATCATAGGCCTGAATGGTCAAGACAACGGGGTTCTTCTGTGCACTGGGATCCTAGTAGACATGGAAGCAGAAAGTGGCACGATCACAGACGATGATTTTAGTGTTCAGCTTGATTGTGGTGAATCACCTGCTGGGCAATTTTCCAGGTGTACAGAGTTGGATTCTGATGAAAATGTTGTTTTTCAGATTATTGGAGGCAAAGTTAAACATCAGTATGGAATGTAACTTTTGTGAGGATGATATTACAGTTAGTGCAGCTGCTGTACCAGCGGTGTCAAGAGTTTGTTTTGATTGCCAAATATAAAAACGATTCACAATCTCAATTCTCAAAGCAGATATCTTCCCAAATGTTATCTTTCTTCCTTTTCTTAAAATAAAATAATTGGCTTTGTTCAGTGTTGATGTATTTTAAACATTCTTACATCAGTCAGAAAATCCAAGGAGCTCCTGTAAGACCTTGAAGGATTACATGAGAGCAAAAGTGGAGTTTTCCCTATCTCGCATTTTTAGGATTTATTTTATTGCTTCTTTCAAAGTTTAAATATTCACTGTTGTTGCAACCAGTCAATATTGAGTGCTACATAATAATTTCTCAATAAAAAAAATTAAAGGAAACTATTGTACTTCAATTTCATTTGACAAGTTGCTTCTAATTTTTAAGTTTTGAAAAAAAAAAAGTCAAAGTTAATGCTTCGCAAAAACATGTTGATCACATTTTATTGTAACTTAAATGACCGTTTTCGAGAACCAAAACACAAATAGAAAAGTGGTTCAGAAGAGGAAACTCCTATAAGGCTTGTAAAATATAGCAATGAGCTAGGATACTTAAATTTCAGAATCTCTTTTAAGCTTAAGGTTAATTTTAATTTTATTTTATACTTGATATTCCTCTTGTTTTAAATATTATATTCAATTTTTTATTTATTCTTTGTCATTAAAGTTAACTTTTTGTATAGTATATGTTTCTTTCTATAATAAAATTATTTAAAAATCTTAACTATCACATTAAAAATAAAATTAATTTTATGATAGAGGATAATATCAATTTAATTGTCTCTATTTACACTCATATTTAGAATAAAACCAAATTCCAGTATTATACAGAAAGTTCAGTTATTTAAAAGGAAATAAATTGGAAAAAAATATGCAATATGTATCAAAATATTAAAAAACTGAATTTAATATTTGAAATGAAATAAAATTTATGCAAAACTTCAAAAAAAGTTACTATAATTTATCATAGATTATTTTTATAATTATTTGTATATATATAAAAATGACATAAAAATATATAAATTAAATTAAAATTGATCTCACCAAAAAAAAAAAACAAAAAATTATTTTTTACTTTAGATTATAAGGTCAATGGAATCAATTCATAAATTGAAAATGGATGGTTGTTTTTGCAATTGAAGGGAATATATATATAAAAAAAAAAAGAAAAGAGGAAGAAGAAAGGCATCAGAGAGAAGTAGCTGGAAAATATTCTAGCAGAACGTGGCAGCTTGTTGATCTCCTAGATCGCATTTCTCCACTGTTGTCTGTTAACAAACCAAGCCACCTGAGCAAACCCTTCCTGGGCGCAAGCAGGAAGAGAGTGCAAATCATCCATGGGATTTAGGTTCAACAATTTCACTCCCATTTACAAAACCTGCGTCACAAGGCTTTCGTCGCACGCTTACCAGAAATATCTGACTCCCGTGGTGGTATCGCCGAATTGTCATCAATCGGAGTCTTCCTTGATTTACTCTAACAATCCTGTATTCAAAATTACTAGGAGATGGCATTTGGGACATTCTCACGGTGATCATGAAAATCAGCACCTCCTTCTTCGAAAGGAAGGAGAGGACATCTTTAGGCTGGGTCTCGCCGCTGACATTGGTTTAGCCGCCGGAAAGGCCATGGTCGGTTATCTTTCTGGAAGCACTGCTATAATCGCTGATGCAGCTCATTCCATATCTGACGTGGTATTAGCTAGTTCTTTTTTTTTCTTTTTTTTTCCCCTAGTATCATTTGGTTTTCCTTATGAATAGTACTTTATGTTCCTATAATGTCTGTCTTTTATGCCACAGGTTCTAAGTGGCGTATCTTTGTGGTCTTTTAAAGTTTCCAGGGCGCCTAAAGATAAAGAACACCCATATGGTCACTTTTGATTTTGTATCTACACGCTACTCCATTTATCTCTCTCTTGCATGAGCATACTGATTCTTATATATTATGGAAGTTGACATTCCATTAGTGGAGTTGTTTGAATATGATTCTGTTTATTTGCTACAAATGAATATGATGCCATTTGTGAGAACGAAGACTGAGTACATACTGCTTTTTCTCCCGTTATATTGATGAGATTAGTGAAATGGTTGTCGGTCATGTACTTGTGACGAAGTTAAACAGGACTCTTTCGGTCTAATACCCTTTTGTGTATTTAATACTCATCTTTCTTTTTCCTTATATCTCAGGACATGGTAAATTTGAGACTCTAGGAGCTCTTGGAATCTCTTTTATGCTTTTGGCTACTGGTGGTGGCATTACATGGCACGCTATTGATATACTGCTTGTACAGACTAAAATTTCAACTTCAATCTCTTTATTGTTTCACCATTCCCTTTAACAACATAAATTAAATGAAGTTTGAATAAGTATTTTGTTAGAATACAAATAAAATCAGATCTTACTGTCAATTTTTCGGCTCTTAGAAGACATTGTTATGCATGTGCAGGGATTGTACTCATCCAATCCTGAAATGGTTAGCCAGTTATTGGAACATGGGCATGTGCATAGCCACCAACATGGTGGACATCATCATGGAATTGACATGGATCATCCTATCCTAGCTCTGAATATGACTATTGTGTCTATATGTATAAAAGAAGGGTACTGTAATTACTCATTAACATGCGCCAATCAGGGCAAGTCCTAGTACTGCTTATGTCAATTCAAGTCAACCACGTCCTTTTTCATTATTTCAAGTGTTACTGAATTTAACTAATCCTTGATATAACAGTAGGAATCTGGATGGTGTCTAATGCATTGCCTGCTTTAGTAAAAAGCTTAAGCTAGTTGAGTGCATGAGAATTTGATCATTTTATTTTTCTAAAATTCTTATTACACATAATTAGACTGCATATTATTTTTTTTTAGCTTGACATTAGTCAATGATGTATGGGATGGATTATGCAGAAAATTAGAGAGAGAGAGAGAGAGAGAGAGAGAGAGAGAGAGAAAAGCAAGGAGAGAAGAAGAATATCATATGGCATATAAGTAGAAAAACCAAAGTAGTCTTAAACCTTGCAAGGCTGCAGCTTCAAAGTAATCTCCAATCAAGGAGGAAGACAAAAGAGGACAATTCCTAAATAAGAAACCTTTTATGTTAGCCCAAGCATTCTGCTTTTTTGTTTGAGGGACCGGATCACCCACCTTGATTTTTCCTCACTTGATGGAGGCTTAAATTCAAGCCATTTGCCCTATATTTTTTGCTCTTGATTGAGCTTCTGTCAACAGAGGAGACACTTCGAGCTCCTTCTTCTTCTTTTTGTGTGTGTCTTGGGAGGGACTTAGCATGTTGTTCTTTCTCCAAGACTCTCTTTTTTCATTTGCTTTGCTAATCTGTATCTGTAGGCTTAGCATGTTGTTCTTTCTCCAAGACTCTCTTTTTTCATTTGCTTTGCTAAATCTGTATCTGTAGGCTTTACTGGGTAACAAAACGAGCTGGTGAGAAGCAGGGTAGTGGACTAATGAAAGCGAACGCATGGCATCATCGTGCTGATGCAATTTCATCTGTAATTGCTCTCATTGGAGTTGGTAAGGGACTTATTCTTTTGAAGGTGGCTCAGTTTGGTTAGTTGATATATTTTTCTATTATACTTTTTTCTATTCTGTGCTACCTGTTACATAAAAAATGAACTTATATTCAAGACCTCTGTCCTTATATCCAAAATAATGAATGGATTACATTTTCTTTGTCTTTAAGCTTTCAATGTAGAATGACTGCTGGCTGTAAGATGGTATGTCTTTATTTAATAGTACTCTGTGTATTGCACAATAATTTTTTTCTGGATTACTTGATTCATTTATGTATTGCTTGCACACTGACCACAAATGTTCATCTCCATCTTAGGTGGCTCTATTCTTGGAGTGAAGTTTCTGGATCCCCTTGCAGGACTTCTTGTCTCAGGCATGATTCTAAAAGCTGGAGCTGAAACTGGTTACGAAAGGTAACTTAATGCACTTATCCTTCTTGTTATTAGAAAACGGGTAGATTTCCTATTATTGTCTGTTTCTCCTCAATTTATTATTGCTTGCTGTGTGCTTCTTGATTCAGGATGATTTTAACTGATTGTTGTCTTGGTTACTCCAACTGTTTGCCTTGACTATGGTGTAGCTGTAGCCATGTTGGAATCTTAAGTAGTCAATAGTCATATGGTCACTTGGCAATGACCCTCCAAAGTGTGACCTGATTGTGTAACCATTGTGACTAAATTGGTTCTGGCTAAACAAATGGAGAAAAATTTCCTCCTCTAGAAGTATTTATGGTTAATTGTGACTATGCAATCTTTTAGTACTTTTGTTGGCCAAAAAATAAAACCTTTTCGTACTTTTTAACATTCGGATCAATTTTTTAGTATCATGGAACTAGTGGATGCTGCAATTCCTGCACAGGAACTGGATCCTATTAAACAAACAATACTGCAAGTTGAGGGCGTCAAGGTATTCTTTTCTTTCAGTTTTCATAACATACTGCTAGTGATTCAGTTTATGTTTTGCAGTCTTTAGCTTGTTTTTGACAACTTGGACTTTGAATGTGTTTCGTTTTCTAATGTTATTTTTTGTTTAATTTTGTGCACAGGGGTGCAATCGCTTGAGAGGAAGGAGAGCTGGTTCATCTTTATATCTTGATGTAAATATTGAGGTTAGTTCTTCTGAATTTTATATGTTCTGTGCCACATGGACTATGTGTTAGTGAGTGCCATAATTATTATTGTTTCTAAGGGTATGATTGGTATGCGGAAAAGAAAAAAGAAAAAAAAGAGAATGACAACGAAAATACGTTATTTTTACTAAAATATCCCAACATTTAAAAAAGAAGGAAAGTTTAGTGCTTTTGAGGAAGGTAATTTTGGATAATTTCTCATTATCTTTCCTTTTACATCACCTATTCCATCATTCCATCAAATCATACCACACATGCTGTATTTCTTGGTTGGTGCTACCTTGCAGGTTGATCCTTTTTCCAGTGTCAGTGCTGCACATGACATTGGTGAAAATGTTCGTCATCATATTCACAAGTCCCATCCTGCTGTGGCTGAAATGTTTATACACATAGGTGTGCTTGCTGGTCTTTCATATATATATATATATATATATATTCAATCTAATAATGTACTTTTTCTAGATCTCTTTTTTAATAGAGGTTAAGAGTACTCTCAGTTGGACCTCTATGTATAGATCCTGCAGATCAGCATGATCGTTGTAGTGGTACTGATTTGGATCAAAGCAATGTTTGTCCTGCCGGGCATAATAATATAGACAAGATTGTATCTGACATCATCTCATCAAACTTCTTACAGGTAATATGTTTCTGTTTAAATAAGTTGGGCTTCTTTAATATTAAGACGGAGGGCTGAAAGGAAGTAAGATTCCATTGTCAATGCAAGCAGAGGAGACATTATAAGTGATGTGAATTATCTGTCATTGATTTCAGATGTCAGTTGAGCGTGTAATACGGCACACATTTGCAGGAAAAATTGTTCTTCAAATTGAGATTTCCATGCCCCCTGATATGCAAATTCGGTAAAATTCACTCTGTTTTTAATGTTCGTGAGTTTGATGAAATTAAAGTATGACTGTCTCATGATATTATATGTGCATTTATGAACAGGGAAGGAATGGAAATGGCAGAGAAAGCGGAGAAAGAGGTTTTGAAGGCCGTCTCAAATGTTATGCATGTTAGCATTCAGCTACGGTTGGGACGACCAATTCCGCAGTTCAATCATGCTGACGAATGTCGTCCACGAAGTTGCTGTTCTTAACACCACGTTAACGTCTGTATGCATGTTTATAATTTCTATACCCCTTGATTTCCAGGGTGGGGGTTGAGGTGGAATTTGGGAAAATAAGATAAATCTGTTGCAATAATGGACGTCGTTGTATTTATTAAAATAATTTTGTTTTCTGAGGGCGCTTTAAATGTACTTTTATTTTTACCAGAGTGGAGAAAGTGCTGCTGAGTTATTGCAGCATTACTCATTGTATTCTTTGTGTTTTTAGTTTTTACTAGATAAAAGCATTGTAATGTTGCTGAATTTAACGGTACGACGATATCGTGCGTCCTTTTGGAGCCTGCGTTAAACATACCTCAGCTATTTTGGCTATTCATTTGCGAGTTTACTCCTTTAACTATTTTGTTGGGTTCACCGATTTGAGAAAAATATTTTTCACCCTTTAATATAACATTAAATTCCCGAAATGTTACTCTTTTACATTATTAAATTTTTAAATATTACAAACTTAACGTACTCTAAAAAATTTTAAAATTTAGCTGAAAAGAAAGAGAAACAAAAACACTTCGGAAACGTTTCTATAAATTTTATGAATATAGAATTTTAGTCTCTAAATAGGTCTGACACAATTAACTTTGCCAACATATTTTTGGCCATCAATTTTGCCAATATTTTCACTTTTCATTTTAATTTATTATTGAAAATAAGCCAAAAACACAACAAACTATTCATTTTCTATGAAATTCGTTGACACACTATTTGGTTCAACCAAAAAAAAGAGAGTGAAGAGATTTTTATGAAGAGAAAAGAAGAAAAAATGAAATAAAATTTCTTTGTTTAAAAGGAGAGGAAGTAGAAAAAAATTTCTTTTGTTTGGTTTGTAAGGTAAGAAAATAAAAACAAAGGCAATAAAATAAGGTAAACTATATTACATTATTTTTTATATCTATCTTTCACATTTATTAACAAAAAAATTATCCTTTCACTTTGGACTTCTAATTTTTGCGGCTGTCAAATGAGGTCCAAATCGTTGGAGAGAAGAAATACTTCGAGAGGCTTCGGTCATTACACCTTCTCGCTTTTCTAGAATATGAATTTTTAAAAGTAAAACAATATTTTATGTTTCTCATGTTTAGTTTATGGTCTTAGTTTTTTTTTTATTTATTTATTCTCATATATTTTAATTTTTATCATATATATCATTTTTTGTAACTTCTTAAAAAAATGTTACTTTTTATTAAAATTCAAATTTTAAAAGTTACATGCTTACCTTTAATAAAAAAGAGAGATATACTACATTTGAAACTTTAATTTTTAATTCATTTTTTGTATTATTTTTAAATAAAAGTAATAAATTAAATCATATTGCGACTAAAAATAAAATTATAAATTAATCTAAAAAATCAAACCATGAGAACAAAATATAAAAATAAAAAATAAAATTTGAAATGGACAAATTAAAAAATTTATAAGAGATAATTTTGACAAAAAATAAAATATATTATTAAACTAAAAATATAAATAAAATAAAAGATGTATTTATATAAAAAAAATGTTTTTGAATAAAATTCTAAATGACTAAACTACAACATTTTTTTTAATTATTAGAAAATATATATTTAATCAATATTTTTATTAACTTAATTAATAAAATTATATATATATATATAACAAAAATTAAAACAGAGTGTCATTTTAACATTTTTGAAAAATATGGTCCTCTCCTTATTTCGAAAAATCTCCTCCACGTCGTCACCGTTTGGCCTGAGGCAACTTATGAATGGATTATTTTTCCGTTGGTCAAATGGTTTATCCAACTTCAACAATTTGTGGTTTAGCGATAGAAACGGAACAAGAAGGCATACGGGAAGAGTACTGAAAGTTGCTGAGGCCAGGCAGCAGGGACGAGGGAGAATGATAGGATTAGGTTTAGTGGATAATTTTAGTATTAGAAAAAATTATTAGAGATATTTTTATTTTTTTACATAATTATAATTTTCTAATTATAATTTTCTTCTCCAAATTTCTCCATTCGAAGGGAAAATAATGAGAAGGAAGGAGGGAAACGCCTTCCGTCATCTAAAATGACAGTACGTCGCTGAGCAAAATCTATCAAACCCTCAACTCATTTAACACTTGGTGCTACCCATGAATAATTTGTGATATAGATCGGTCTCCAGGCACATTTATTTTTCCACGCCGAATAACTACGCAAGCGATTTTATGTATACTATATTTACCAAGATAAATTAGAACGGTCGAAAATATAGCCAAGAACTACTCCAATTCAAACCAAAAACTCGAATATTAAAATAAAACCAAAAAAATTCCCTTCAGGAAGTTCTGGAATCCGGAATAATGAATATTTTCATCTGCAACAAAGTAATGGAGCGCCACTGATCAGATAATTGTAGTCTGATTTTTTATGTCGACATATAAAACTTCCGAACAGATTATCATCATTTCAGTGGCTCCATCCTGGTATTTATTCCAATACTAACATTATCAATTTCAAGAAGTGAAAAAATTGTAATTCTAAAATATATGATAAAAATAGTGAATTAAAGAAGTCCAAACAGAATTTGCAAACAGAGTAAAGGCTCAGAAGGATCCATTGGTAGTTTTGTAATCACAAGGGAAAATTTACATTCCCTCATAAAATAGGTAGTTCACAACATCATTGCCTCCGGAACAGAAGAGTAGAAAAAGAAGAACAAAAAAAAGATGATGATGGGAACTGAAACCTGTAACCCACCAGAATATAGAGATGAAGATGAAGATTGAGGACAGTTCAGAGACGAGTTCACAAAGTACCGTCGAAGGATTTGGGCGGCTTAAATAGATGATCTAATTAGGGTTAGGGTTTTTGGTACGTAGGCCGAACTGCCCTCTTTCTCGTGTACATGGGCCTTCAAAATAGGATTTTGGGCCTCTCTCTATATAATAAGGCCATTAAGCCCACCTATTGAACTGTCGGCCCAGTTGAGTTTCCAACAGATCCAACTTACAAACACAAGGTGTAATGATATTGACAAAAATATTTTTAGATTTTTAGATTTTATATATATTTATGGCCCCTCGCCATGCTTGAAGCCTCACCCTTTGAGGGTGAAATTATAAGTTTCAAATCGAAGAAATGTATGTATATTTATGGGTATTTAAGTAAATATATTATATTTATTGTTAAAGTATAATTGTGTTAGGTGATTTTTTTCACTAATATCTATAATAACATATGAATACACATATACTTGTGTATTATATACATTCTTGCATACAGCTCATTAGCTAGTTGTGGTTTTATAATTAATTGTAAGATATTGTAACTTGCATGACAAATTTAACATTCAAATACTAAACAAATGTATAAAAATACTATCTTATTTGGAAAAATTGATATCAAAATTTTTATGTGAAATTCATTAAGACAAACTCATCATAAAAATTAATTGGATTGAATTTATTTTTGCACTTCTTCTGAACTAATGTTTTTCAGAAGAGTGAATTGATCGTGACAAACAAGTATCAAGCTTTTACTTTTAAATTTAATTATTCTGCGCAATTAAATCTGTAACGATAAATTCTGTATATTGTATCTGTTCGTTATAAGAATCAAACACAATTTTCTAATTCAAAGTTTGACTAGGTGGCTTATAAGTTATAGTGGCTTCCAACTCCAATCTTCGTTATTGGTGATGCTACTATGAAATTCACCTAAGTTGTGTGCTCTTGAAGTGGAACCCCCTACGCCCAAGAAGTCATGAACCCTCGTCATGTCACTGCCCTCTTCTTCTGCAACATTCTTCATCAACATTTGGCTCAACATTCCCATTCCCATATCACTTACTGTGGATCGATTATTAGTATCGAACAGTGGAGAAACTTCTTGTGGGCTCTTGTGAAACAATTGACCAGCGAACGCTCCACCACCACTGATCCCGGCCAAGTTAGATTCAGAGTGGGAATGGAAGTGGTCATAATAGGGTGGTCTAGTGATATGGTGATCAGGACCAGCCATGCATGTCACAAAGCCTCTCTGAATCATTGGAGAGTTCATGCCACTGTTGCTGGCAGTGGCACCCATTTGAGCTGCTTTCTGCAACAGAGCCGTTGCGGACATGTGAGGAGACCCAGAAAGTGTGCCTCCTCTGAAGACAGAGGAGGTGTCGGAAGTGAGGTGAAGAGCAGAGGAAGAATATGAAGAAGAAGGAGGGATGGGATTTGGGCGTGCGAAGAGTGAAGTGGAAGTGGCGGAGAACATGCCTCCACACTTGAATGGCAGAGGGAGAAGTTCTTGGGGAACATGGAATTCGGAAATTGCAGAGTTGGGAGTGGTGCTTAGAGGCATTGTGCAGTTTGAATTTCCAGTCGTTAATCCCTGCTTCACTCGGTTGTTTTCTTCAGTTAATGCGTCGCAAAATGCTCTGTGCGTGATAAAACTGTCTCTCCTGCACAACATTCACAAATCACCCTTTTTTTTTGTTAATTTCCAGCACTAAAATTCATGCAAACACGAGTTAAGACGGCTAGGTTCTGAGGAAAAATTAGAGAAAATGATAATTCCATTTATTTAATTCTTCAAATTATTCAAATTGTTGCCTTATTAGAAAGCATTCAAACTTTCTTATTTTTTTAATAAAAATATTTTAGTAAAATTACAGTAAAACATATCATTTCTATTTTCAAATTTGATTATACTTTTACGCCCTTGAGTTGCAGAAGCTTTCAACATTTATTGTAAATCGTTAGATACATATGTTTAACTGTTCACGTTTTTCTTGTATTTTTTTTAAAACTACTGACCGTTCGATCTTACTCACAGTAATCATATCAAACAAATAATATAAATTTTTTTAAAAAAAAAATACTAAAAAAAGTAGAATGTTGAGTTGAGTGCTGGAGACTCCTGCACTCAAATTTAAACTGTCTATTTTCACTCACACTCTCTCTCTCTCTCTCTCTCTCTCTCTCTCTCTCTCTCTCTCTCTCTCTCTCTCTCTCTCTCTCTCTCTCTCTCTCTCTCTCTCTCTCTCTCTCTCTCTCTCTCTCTCTCTCTCTCTCTCTCTCTCTCTCTCTCTCTCTCTCTCTCTCTCTCTCTCTCTCTCTCTCTCTCTCTCTCTCTCTCTCTCTCTCTCTCTCTTCATACTATACATATCCTAAAATGTAAACAACCCTTGCTGTAATCTAATACCACACAAACTGTCAATTTTAAAAGTTTGACAATTGACCCTTCACCATAAATTATCTATGTTATACATGCTTTTAATCTACTTTCAAAATATACACTTTCCTCCCTTCCCTTATAATTATAAGATTATTGTATTTTAGTTCAATTTTATATTTTCTAATAAAAAAAGTCTATTATAGTCTAATATTTATGTCTGCTAATCTAATACCATTTTTTTTATTAGAATATTATCCAATATAGCCTTAGTATATATTTGAAATCAGAAAAATAGATTACTTGTAGTATCTTATCTTGTATATTAGCAGTTAAACAGGTTAGCATAGTATACAAAAATTGATTATAATATAATATATGTTATAATTACGGAAGAATGAGTGTATAATTTAAAAGTAGAAAGGATATATGTGTAATTTAGAAATTTTATAGTAGATAAAAGTATAATCTGCTCTTTAACTTTTTTATTTAAAACTCTTATAATACTTGTCCATGTAAATTAAAAAATGTCATATTGATTTTAAAAACATCATATTTATTATTTTGAGAGAACTTTTTTTTTCTTTGGCTGAAATATATAGAAAAATGACAAAAAAATTTGCTTTCCATTTAGAATTATAGGTCGAATATACTTATTGTTGATTAAATGTTTTTTAATTTATGTGAACAAGTTATGTTTAGGATTAATTTGGATAAAAAAGTACAAGAGGAATTATGTTACGTAAAGGTTAATTGCAATTTGTAAGATTATAAATAAATAAAGTGTACAACTCTTAAATATTTTACATTATGGTCATGTATGCGAATTTGGATTGGCGCAAGAGTCTTCAGAATAAATCTTGGCGTGATCCTATGGTTACACGACCTGTTATTTATTTATTTTTTGTTATTTATTATTTTTTAAAAACATTTTATTAATCTCATTAAATATGATTTAACTATTTAATAACTAAAATAATTTAAAAATTAAAAAAACACAGACACACACAGTAAATCCATGTATGAGGGTGAA
Organism: Biancaea sappan; assembly: GCA_037074585.1. Taxonomy (NCBI): domain Eukaryota; kingdom Viridiplantae; phylum Streptophyta; class Magnoliopsida; order Fabales; family Fabaceae; genus Biancaea; species Biancaea sappan. The sequence continues at coordinate 44,059,225 of CM073496.1, read as the reverse complement.
CCTAGAAAATATGGTGCCACAGTCGCATTTGTACTCGCGAGTCCCGCAGGTCTTCTGGTGGGCCTTCCAATCGGATTGCACGGCATATTTCTTAGAGCACTTGTCGCATTTCCATTTCTTCTCGCCATGCTTCCGGCTATAGTGCTTCTTGATACCTGTTAGGTCTCCCAGTGCTCGAGCTGGGTTATGGTGCACGCATGAGGCCTCCGGGCACACGTACACCCTCTTCTTGCTCACCTCGCTGCTCGCCCTCTGCCTCAGCTTCCACGGCAGATTGTGCCCTCTCCGATGCAGCTGCAGATTTTGGTCCCTCTGGAACCCTTTGTTGCAGATCTCGCACACGAATCGGTTCCTCGCCATCAATGTGTTCGGCGATAGAGCTATCACTTCCGCATCTGGATCTGCTTCATTCATCAATTTCATCCTTTAGTACAACTTTCTCATTCCTACACTTACAATCATATCATACACTACAGAGAAATTATTGGATTCTCCTAATTTGTTTTTTTTGAAATATTAAGTGTGAATTTAGTTTTTAAAAATTTGTATTTATTTCAATTATATCTTTCTATTCGTGAAAGTAATGTAACAATAATTTGAAATTTAGCATTAATAAATTTAATTTAGGGTTTAAATTAATTTCAGATTAAATTAAAATAAATATAATTAAGTAAATTGAGATGCTTAATTTTTTAAAAATTAAATTCAAATAAATAAAATCTTTCCCTGACGACCAAATAACTAAATTACTTTATGTTATATAACTAGGCTATGTTTTTAGCTAAAGAAATAATTTAAATAAAAATGTTGGTAGTTTGGAATTGCCTGGAGTTCCAGGGAGGTTTCTCTTCTTCTTCTTTGGGTGTTGCTGCTGTTGATTATCAGAAGAGGCATTGTTGCTGTTGGAAGCACCGGAAGGTTCTGAATTTGAGCCATGGATGTGGTATTGTTGTTTCTCGTTTTCCTGATGTTGGAGTTCTGCCCCTGAGGAGAAACTTCCCTCGTCACCTGAAATATTATTTGACATTTGAACAAAAACTTACTGTAATTAAAAGTTGATGTGTATAGAAGCTTCTCAGTGTCTTGTATACGTGTCCTTCTCTTATTGTTACTGTAAGCAAAGAGTTTGCTCCGAGTCTAGAGCTCTAGAGCAAGACAAAACCAGAGGGTTGTCCTCTGTTTCCGTTGAGAAAATTAGAAAGCTGTTGGTGCTATAAGAATTGAGACCAACAATGGAAGCTGTTCGGCTTTGGCCTTATACAAATATATATAATGCCCATTCGAAGACAAATATTCGGCATATATACGCCTCTTGACTTGTTGGCAATATGAGATAAATATTCTAAACTACTTTGTCTCTTTTCCATTTAATTTGTAGTTTTTTTTGAATATCCTCAGATAGTTTGACCCCCCATATATCTACTGCACATATGACTGTGTTGACTCATTATTTACTTTTCCATAACACACACACACACATATGGGGCTTTAACTAGGTTCTGTAAATAAATCGAAATATAGCAAGTGCAGTTCAAAAAAAAAATTTTCTTGGACTGTTAATTAGTGCTGTAATTTGTGCCCTCCTTAGTCATTAATTAAACATGTTATATTTGGTGAATTAGATGTGTCAGAACTATGATCCTTCCCATATATATTTGATGACTTTCATATTTTCAGAACATCAATACCATAAAATCATTGGTTATAATCTATTAGTTAATTTGCAGCCTAAACATATGTTAGTGGTGATGAAACTCAGATGCCGAGTAATTAAGAGAAACTAAGGGATTAGGATGTGATGAAGCCGATCACTGTGTCTCATTTGATCCAAAGGATCGAAGAATACAAGCCAAGTTTTCGTATCTTTATATAATAAATGCTACGAAATTGGTAATGACATAAAAGAGGGTGCTGCCGAGTTAACCTAGATTCAACTTCATGAATAATCATGATGTAACGACATCAACTAAGAGCATCCTATGGCTATGCCTATGTAAGTCAGGTAGTTTAAGTGGGTACGTATCATCTGTTTTAATATTTGAAATTTAGATAATATAATAAGGTTTTGTTTTAGTTAATTTTCACTAAAATGAGAGAAACCGTTTATTTTCTTTTAAATATTATTGTTGTTATTATAGCAAAAGGTGAGTCTAAATCTTGCTTGGAAGAAAAACCTTCTCCTGTTTTAGAGTAATTTGAGTGGAAATGCCTCAGGTCAACGCTTTTATAGTTTATTCATTCGTATCACTCATAATTTTGGGATCTTTTATGTCCTTTTTTTATGTTAAATTTTGCAGCTCCCACACGCTTAATGTAAAACAAGAAGTAGACAGAAACCAAAGTATCAAAGATGACCTAAACTTCAGAGTTGGCATAAAATTTGAAGAGCTTCTCATTGCAAATACTTTTGCCATCTCAAATTAACAATAATAAAAACATTGAAGAAGGACCTCACAGAAGTTATCGATATATAAAAAGATCGATATGTCTGATGAAGCATGCACGCTCACAGCAATATAAAGACAGAAGCCTGCCAACATTTAAGTCATTTATCCCACGGATTTGTTAATTATATTATGATAAACCCAAATAACAATGACTTTCGCACAATAATTTGGTTTAGATAATTATTTTTCATAGTTTATAAATTGAACTGGATGCTAATTGACATAGACAAACTATTCTGTAGATAAAACCAACGCAAAGGACAACCATGGATTATTCTTTCGCATGAGCATATTTTATAGTTCTTTTAACAATTTGTCTATGTTTATCAAAGGAATTAAAAACAGTGCCGTTGATATGGACGTTCTGTTTAGATGAATAATGCATCATAAAGGTTTGAATTTTAAAGGTTGCTCATCAAACTTGAATGGAGTTTGGGGAATTTGCGACAATGATTATATTATAGTATCTTAAGCATTCCATTAATGCTATCAAAATTTCAAATTAATTCTCATTAATTTTCTGTTGTTCTTGAGTTGAATATCAGTAATAGTATAATTTGATTGTTGGTAAGCACATGTAGTTTATGCTTTTGGTTCAGTGGTTTTTTTTTTTTAAGTTAAAACCACTAATATGTGAAAAATAATTGGGCATTAGAAAAGTGTAAAATTTTCCTAATATTAATATTCTTTATTCATAACCTTATTTAAGGGAAATAAGTCTGATGCAGTTATGAATTATCAAGATCTTGTTAAAGATATAAAAATAGAGCTTGCTTTGTTAGCGCAATTTTATAATATATATATATATATACATACATATATTAAGTGTTGATAATTTTATTTAGGTAGATTTACATATTAATTATTGTATATGTATACATAGATTAGTACTTATACATTATTATCTAATAATTAAGTTTAAATTAATGATCTTTATAAAATATATTTTTTTTGTTAGATCTATTTGATATATTAAAAGTTAGTTTGTGATGGTTGTAAATCAATATTATTATATGTGTAGATACACAATTCAAAATAATAATAATGATGAGATATTATTAATAAATAGAGTTAACTCATTGGGCCAACTCATGAGTTTAATAAATGAGTTATGATTTCTAAAGTTTTATGATTTTGGTTTTAGGTTTTAGAAAAATCTATATATATTTGTGTGAGTATAACTTACTATCCAACTCACCAAATTTTATCTGAGAAAAATCACTTATACTAACCTTAAAAAATCTAATCTATTTGAAAAATTATTATTATGAATCAAGGTACGATATTCTCTGTTATTTTATGGTTACTATTATTATCAATTTATCTATTAAAATTTTATAAACAATTAATTCATTATCAAAATAAATAATTTATATTTTTGACTAAATTCTGCAGATAAATAAGATCATGAGTTTTGATTGTTATAACTATGTTAAAGCACCTTTCATGCTTTTCATGGTTGTGTGTGTTTTTATAAGTCCCGTCCCTATTTTCTAGGACCAAGAGCTCTATTTTTTTTTTTTTTCCCTTCCGAACTAAAAGGAGAGAGTTATTTGAGTAGGTTGAGTTAGACATGAATTAATATGACATGGTAGCCAAATATGCAATATATTAACGGAAGTTAACATCAATTAAATGGCAGGGGTATAATTATAAATGATTGGTAAGTATAGGGACCCAATTAAAAAAATGAGATAAACTACATTGATCAACTTATTAATTTAACACAACAATAATACTTGTTCAGTAGTTTTAATACTTACAAAGGAAAGAGTGGCACTGCTGCTCTAATGATTCGAGTGTAGTAATATTTTTATTTGGACCAGACATATGCACATTTTTTTATATTATTATTATTATTATTTAAAAATTATACACTTTTTATATTTTATTAAAAATTATAATGTGTTTTAATTGAATAACTTAATAGCAGATATATAAATAACTATACTTAAATATTTTCTTTTTTAATTTACCTTGAGAAAAAATATTGTCAATTTAATTAGACGATTGATTTAAATTTTATAATTCGTCTGACCTACTGAAATTTGAAAAAATTTGATGAAATAGAAGATATCTTAATCAAAACCAAAACTAATAATCAAGAGGCAATATACTTTTAATCGCTAAATTTCGACTACAGGACAAGAAAATTAGCAAGATGGGCATGCTTGAATGTTTTTATATTAAAAGGAACAAACATAAGAACGATTTTATATGTTTGTTTATGGACAAGGGAAAGAAGCATGAAAAAAGCCTGGGCTTGCAATGAAATGGAATCGTTCTGAAGAAAAGCAAACTACCGTTTTGACTTTAGGCCCAAAATATGACCAAAAATACCAAAAACTTTAGGCCCAAAAGTGGGACCAACAAACTTTATGCCCAATTATGTATTGCAGCACACTTTTATGTGCGCAGAGTAAAGAGCACATGACCAAAAAATGACAAGAGTGAAGAGCAAGGAGTATAACAAATTGACATGAGCCCAAAGAAATTGTTTTTTTTTTTTTAAGACCCGAGATAAATGAGCAGTAGAACTTGTTATATTACCTTGAAATTTGTACAAAATAATTTTTAATTGTTATGTACATAAATCTTAAAATAATTTAATATTGATCTAATGATAAAAAAACTCAACATTTTTAAAAGTTGAGCTCTTTGATAGACTTTTCCAATATATATATATTCCAAATGTTACATTTACTTCTTTAATATTTTGATACATATTGTAAACTTTTTTTTATCTAATATATTTTCTCTTGAAGAAGTTAATTTTTCATACAAGTGTAATTTTATTTTTAGTATAATAATAAATGCAATTAACTTGAACTTTAAATTTAACATAAACTTATAATTTTTTTAGTAAAGAATATGAAGTATTTTTTAAGCAATATAAATTATACAGAAAGTTAATTTCATAGAAATGTAAATGATATCAAGTGTAATTTAATCAAACCTTAGCAAATATAAATGTGATTTACTCTAAATAAAACGAACCTTATAAGTCCATAAAAATAAGATGCAAGGATGATTGTAAAAAACCAGCGATTTAGTTGAAAATTACAAAAACAATTAAAGAGGAGTCATTGAAAAATTTGTTGCGAGGCATGAAAAAAAAGGAAAAAGAAATCTTTTGTGTTTTACCTGTTTTATTTATTTATCTTTGGGTATATCAGTGGTATATTAGAAGTCCAAATTAGTTATTAATCAGTTATAGTTAGTTAAAGTCGGGTGATTAGTTTACTTTACAGTTAGATCACGAGTCTATATATTCATTCATTGTAAGTGTATCTGATTCAAGTATTCTCATCTTTATAACATACACTTCTTCAGTATCTCTCGGATTTCTTTCCTCTGTTTCGTATCTTGGTATCAAAGCCATAGGCACTGAGCTATATGGAGAACAATAATACACTCAAACCACAGTACCGATAGCCAGTTAGAAATCAACTGTAACGTTCAATCATCCACTTTTTGTGAAACTCAATGACAAAAACTTTCTGCTGTGGCAACAACAAATTATGGCAACAATCAATGGTCATGATCTCGCGATCTACATTGAAGGAGAAGGAGTTGTACCTGAAAGGTCCAGTGCTGAGTTTCAAGCCTAGCACAAGCAAGATCAATTGCTTCTATCATGGCTTCTATTGTCAATGTCAGAAAGCGTTCTAACTCGAGTTGTAGGATGCAAGCGTTTTGTCAGAGTACTTCGTGGCGGATACTCAAGCTAAGGTTCATCAGTATAGAACCGAGCTCAGAAACACCAAGAAAGGAAAAAGGACTATAAAAGAGTATCTTCTCAAGATTAAGGCGTTGGTTGATGCATTAATTTCAATCGGCAGTGAAGTCCTGGAGCAAGAGCATGTCGAGATTATTCTTGAAGGTTTGTCATCTGAATATGATGCATTTTCCACAGCTATTCGAATGAGAAAGGATCCGTACACGGTGACTAAAATTGAATTTCTTCTCTTGGCTCAAGAAACTCGGGCTGATTCAGCTAAGCAAATCACAACTGAAACACCTAGTGTGAATTTGACTGCTCTGTCAAAGGATAAAAACACCAATAGAGAAAAGAATTCGAACAATGGAAATACTAGAGGGAATAATTAGTATTTTAGAGGAGGAAGGAGAGGCTTCCAAAGATCCAGAGGCAGAGGAAGATTTCAGACATCATATCAAGGAGGAAGACCATTCATAACTTGTCAAGTCTGTCATAAGAGTGGTCATTCGGCTGCTAAATGTTATCATAGATTTGACAAAAACTATTAGCCTACTGTTCAATTTTAGGCATTTCCCTAGTAGCAGCAGCCAAGCATAGGTAATATGAACAATAATGTGTCAATTCCTATGGCTTACTCTGGATACACGTACAATAATGGATGGTTTTCAGATTCTGGAGCTGCAAATCACATCATGGCAAATTCAAACAATCTTCTCCAAGGAACGGAGTATAGAGGTGTGGATCATCTTCACGTAGGTAATGGAGTAGGTTTACATATAAAAAAGACTGAGACTAATTTTGTTAAATCACCTCTTAATCCTTCAATTTCCTCAACTCTCAAAGATCTTCTTTTTGTTCCTACCATTACTAAAAATCTTGTTAGTGTTTCAAAATTTGCCAAAGACAATAATGTCTTTTTTGAATTCCATCTTAATTTCTGCTGTGTGAAATGTTAGGATACAAAATAGGTGCTACTGAAAGGCAGTCTTAGAGAAGATGGCCTTTATTACTTAAAGGATTTTCAACCACAACAATTAAACCACTTGTCTTTCAAAAGTTTAACTGACAATACTGGTTCTAAATTAGCTTTTACTTCTGTAAAACCATGTGTTTCACCCTTTATGATGTGGCATCTTCATTTGGGCCATCCACATCAGTTTGTGATTAAATCTATCCTTAAGTCATGTAATGTGCAAAATATTAATAAAAGTCAGTTTGATTTCTATAATGCTTGTTGTCTAGCTAAGTCTCACAACTTTCTAGTTCAAAGTCTGAAACTAAATATGAATCACCTCTTGATTTGCTTTTCATAGATGTTTAGGGACCAGCCAAAACAGAATCCAGAACTGGTTCTCTTTATTTCTTGAGTATTGTAGATGCTCACTCAAATTTCACTTGTTGAGTTGAGTTGCAATTAAACACTAAAGTCAAGCAAGTTCAAACTGACTATGGAGGTGAGTTTCGATCACTCATTTCATTTTTTAAAAACTGTGGCATAATGCATCGTATTACTTGCCCACATACTGAACATCAAAACAAATTCATCAAAAGAAAGCATAGGCATGTGTGTGAAACTGGGTTTTCACTTTTAACTAAATCTAACCTACCCTTGAGTTTTTGGGATGATGCATTCTCTACTGCTGTGTATCTCATAAATATGCATCCCTCACAAACCACCAAAAATATTTCACCTCTAGAAATCCTCTTTGGAAAAACACCAAACTATTTTTTTTCTTAAAGAGTTTGGCTGCTCTTGTTTCCCCCATCTCAGACCATATAACAACCATAAGCTTGATTTTAGATCCATGGAATGCACTTTTATAGGCTACAAGGTCAACCACAAAAGTTACAAGTGTTTAGCACCAAATGGAAGACTCTTTATCTCTGAGGATGTTGTATTTAATGAGTTTAAATTCCCTTATCAGAGTTTCAATATTAGTACCACCAAATCTCTTTCTAAAAATTCTTTTCTACAATATCTCCACCTATTTTAAAGTCCCATTTCTTTGATGACTCTTTTGCACCATACCATAATAATGCTCTTGTTACTGATGATATTTTATGTTGCAATATAACTGTTGACATGAGTTTGAGTACATCACTTGATTCAGGTGTAGGTAATGGTGCTGAGATTAGTTGTGCAGATTCTCAAGTATCTCGTGAAATTCAGCATCGAAGCCGAACCACATGTGACTCCATTAGGAGAAACTAATGCACCATTATCAATTACTCTTTCTCAGTCTCGGGTTCACGGTGATGCAGTAGGGGTGAGTATAGATGGGTTGAATACTCATTCAATGGTGACAAAGGCCAAGGCTGTGTCTTTAAACCAAAATCCTATGTACCCAATTTAATTCCTAAGATAGCCTAGCAAGCATTGACCAATGAAAAATGGGTAGCAATTATGCAAGATAAGTATCAAGCATTGATCAATAATAACACATGAAGCCCTAAGGCTATATGCTATAAGTTTTGATGATGACAAATGTATGTGAATTGTAGCATTGATATATATAAAAGTTAATTATCATATATATGCTACAAGTATTTAAGCATGATTATGTTATTTATTATATGATGTTTCATATATGGAATCATGCTATTTATTATAAATTAAACTAACCATTTGGTTTGCAAGCAAGATATACTTTATAAGTTGGTTCAAAATAAGAAGAGTGAGCATTAGATTGAAGAATAAGGAAAAATAACATCATGCTTCACTCAAGGAAAACAACGTGCACGGATGAAGCTTCAAGAAATGAAGAATTAGAAGATTTGAAGTCTTGGAAGCTTGGATGCATCAATAATCGCTAAAACCCAAGAGGGGGTGAATTAGGTTAATAAAAACTAATTGGAAGTTCAAGTGGAATCAAATGCTTATTTGAAAATATTGACAATGCAAAGCAGAGAAATATCAAGATGAATGGGGATGAGAGCAATAAATCAAATATAAAGTTTTAAACAATTAAAGAGATAAAGTAGAGAGAAGGACACAAATATTTATACTGGTTCAGCTTAATCCAAGCCTACATCCAATCCTCAAGAGCACTTCTTGAGTATTTTACTATGAACCACAAGTTTGAACAAAAGGGCACTTATGAGCTACTACAACAGAGATCTTTTTCTTTTCAAGGGTGTCTCTCCCCCTTACAAATTGTTTTCTCTCAAAAAAAAACTTAAGGAACACTTTCCTTAATCAATACAAGTAAATGAATTAGTAAAAAAATAAGTAACTTTCTAAAACAGAGTGTGCAAGTAAAGAGCAATATAGAATTAGTTGATTGACAAGGGATTTTACAATTCAAGAATCAGAGGTAAAAATTCATGTGTTGTATTTCTTTGACTGCCTCTGAGGTCAATATATAAGTCCTAAAAGTTTTTGGCCCGTTGGAGGAGGATCCTTGATGATATCAGCTGAAATCTTCATGAAATAGCCGTTGAAACTAATGTCATCATGCTGGCAGTCAAATGATTCAGCATCATCAGTCGACTGATGCTCTTTAATGCCTCGATAGTCGACTAATGAAGGTGCAGCAGTCGATCAATGCGTCCCTGTCTCAAATTTTTTAAAAACTCAGACTTGATCAATCGATTGATTGAAGAAGATCAGTCGACTAATGGGTGTTGGAGGTTAATACGAAATAGGACAGTGATAAATTAGTTGACTGATTTTATGGAGTCAGTTGACTGATGAGTCTCTGTCTTAAAATTCAAAAATTTTCAGAGTCTATCAGTCGACTGATTCAAGGATATCAGTCGACTGATCGAAACTACAACCTTTGAAAATTTGAGTGACTGATCAGTTGACTGATGATGAATGATCAGTCGACTGTTGTTATCGATGCTATATTAAAATATTAGATAGTGAGGCATCAGTCGACTGTTATATGTATATCAATCGACTGATGTCTTCTGATTTGTTTTTTCCAAGAAATTTTTGCTTTTGGCATCAATAACAACTTTTCATCTTCAAAGAAAATTTCAAAATAAGTTTGCTATTAAAGAACTTTCTTGAGCATTATGGAACAATTTACAATTTAAATTTGTTTGTTGATCATCAAAAGTTTTAAGAGAATCTTTGAATGCAATGGGGTCAACAATCTCCCCCTTTTTGATAATGACAAACAGATTTAAATTAGTTGGAAGGACTCCCCCTGAATTGTATATTCTTTGTAAAGTGAGCACAGCAAGATCACAGCAAGATATCATAACAGAGTATTGATCGCAATGGAAATATATATCAGAGTTAAGCAGCAACTAAAACATATATCAGTTAAGCAGCAACTAAAATATATATCATGAGTCTAATGTTAGTTCAAAGAATCTAAATCAACAAATATCAACAAATAAATATCAAATCTTCTTCCCCTTTGTCATCAACAAAAAGAAAGGGGGTCTTCATCCTCAATCCAAGGCCACTCAATCCCTATGCTGAAGATTGTGAATAGATTCGGTTAGATCATGAAGCGCCTCATTCTGAGATGCTGAAGTGCTTTCTAGATGAGAAAGCCTAGCATCAAAGGTTTCCATACCATCTCTCATGTCAGCAATCATACCCATCATAGTGGTGGATTTGTCAAGTAATTCATTTAGTAACCGTGTTTGCTCTCCAATCTGAAAACTGTGAGCAGATGGTTCTGAGGCCATGTCTTTTTCTTCTCTCATATCTTCATCCGCTTCTTCAACTTCCTCAGCTTCTTGGTGCCTTCTACCTCTTGCTCGCTGGATGGTTTTGTTTGATTATCCCCTTAGCCATTCCTCCTTAAGATAAAGAAATCCCATTCTCCTAAGGGAATTTTCATCAATAACTAAGGATTTTGTTTCTCATCCAAAGTAAGCATTAATGTTGGCGTCCTCAAGAGTCTGAGAATAAAGCCAGCATAAGGGAGAGGGGATTTCCTCCTAGTATAGGATTTCATCCTTTTCATAATAAAGTGAGGAAGATTGATGGCTCTCCCTTGCATTATACATGCCATGACAAAGTATTCAAATTCACAAGGATTGGCATAGCTCCCAGATTTGTTGAAGATGTTATGACTGATTATGTAGAGAAGGAGTCGGTCATTCGCATTCATCTCACTAACCTGGATGTCCTAACCATCCCAATCTTCTATCCTCAAAACAGTGTTGAAAGTATCTTGTTTATTGTAGAAGATGGGAGAAAAGGAAGATGGGAGTTCATTGAAGCGTAAGTCATCTGAGTTAGGGGCAGGGATACCTAAAATCCTAGCCAGTGATCCCTTAGTGATTTCCACAGGCATGTCTCTAACAGAAGAAGTGATTTTCCTAAGTCTAGCACTATATTCAAGGTTGGTATAGAATGTTTTAACCACTTCCTCACTCCAGGCACTTTTACGACTAACAAAATTCTCAAGATGTCGACTTGGGATTACCTTGCGTTTTTCGAAGCTTTCCTGGAATTTCTCCAGTTGGCTAGGGTTCAGAAGATTCCCCATTGGTCATTTGGACACATCCTTAGTGCGAGGTCGTTTAGAGGAGGAGGCCATTTGGAGGTGTAAAGAGAAGTGGAAGACACGAATCAGTTAATGTTCCTCTAGAGAGGCCCAGCCCTTGAAATCTTCAAACTTGGAGAGGAGAGGAGATAAATGAAGAAGATGATTTCAGAGAGAGGTACTGAGAGCAAATGAGAAACTGATGCCCATCAGTCGACTGAGTTTCCTTTAAAGGTCTTCGATTAAATGATTCATCAGTCGACTGTCGAGGACACATCAGTCGACTGATTTCAGGAAATTTTAAAGATTACGAAGTCACCTTGAATTAGTCGACTGTCGATGGGTCATTAGTCGACTGATGGCTCTCCGGTTCCTTTTTTTTTTTTTAAATTGCATCATTCAACGATGGACCAGCGCTGGGCGTCCATCACAGCGCTCGGCGCTAGCACTAGCTCCTGGCGCTCAGTCCATATAGTAAGGTATTAATCGACTAATTCTTAGCGATTAGTCAACTGATGATTTCTCTAGTTTGAAAAAAAATTTTGGTAGACAATCATCGATCGACTGATGGTATTTGCTTAGTCGAATGATTGCTTCTGTACTTAATAGAAATTTTGATCAGTGAGTCATTATTTGACTGATTGTCAGTGATCAGTTGACTGATGACTTCTGTATTTATACAAATATTTGAGCAGGGAGCAATTAGTCGACTGATTTAGTTATGGCAGTCGACTGATTCATTCATGAATTTTAAAAATTGTATTCGTTGAGCCATCAGTCGACTGATGAGCTTAGGATGGTCAACTGATTCCATGCAGAAACTTGTTTTTGATGACTTTAGTAGCAGATTGAGGGAATGAGTGCCTTAGAGGATAGTTTGAGGATTCATACCTACAAAACAATTTTCATGGACACTCCTATACTTAAGTTAGTAATGGGAATCAATCATGGAACTAAAGTTTAAATGTGTATACAATGGGGAAACAATCAAAGTTCATTTGGATTTGCCATCCCAAGTTCTCTTCTAATGAAGCTGAATATATCTTCAGCTAAAGGTTTTGTGAAAATGTCAGCCAATTAAAAATCCGTTTGCACAAATTCAAGAGAGACATCTTTCTTTTGAACATGATCTCTAATAAAATGATATCTTATTTCAATATGTTTTGTTATAGAGTGCTGTATAGGATTTTTGGACAGACATATAGCACTTGTATTATCACATCTAATGGGTATATTTTTAAGTAAAACACCAAGATCTTCTAACTGTTGCTTCATCTACAAAACTTGAGCACAACAACTTCCAGCTGCAATATACTCAGCTTCTGTTGTGGATAAGGCAACACTATTTTGTTTTTTGCTAAACCAAGAGACAAGAGAATTACCAAGAAATTGGCAAGTTCCACTTGTACTCTTTCTATCAGTTTTGCTACCCATAAAATCAGCGTCTGAGTAGCCAATTAAAACATTTGAAAATCCTTTGGGATACCATAAACCCATTTTAGATGTGCTAATCAAGTATCTAAAAATTCTTTTCACATTTTTAAAATGAGATTCCTTTGAGCAGGCTTGAAAACGTGCACACATGCATACACTAAACATGATATCAGGTCTACTAGCTGTCAAGTATAAAACTGATCCGATCATACCTCGATACTTAGTTATGTCAAATGGTTTACCCTCTTCATCCATGTCTAAGTTTGTTGAGGTGCTCATTGGTGTAGATGCCGATCTTGTATTTTTCATTCCAAATTTCTTGAGCAACTCATTGGTATATTTGGCTTGACTTACAAATGTACCATGATCCATTTGTTTGATTTGAAGGCCAAGGAAGAAGTTGAGTTCACCCATCATTGACATCTCAAATTCACCCTGCATAATCTTGGCAAACTCTTTGCAAAGCTTTTCATTAGTAGCCCCAAAAATAATATCATCAACATAGATTTGCACAATGATCAATTCATGCTTTTCCCTTTTAAAAAATAATGTTGTATCAACCTTTCCCCTTGAAAAATTATTTTCTAAAAGAAAAGAGCTTAATCTGTCATACCAAGCTCTAGGAGCTTGTTTGAGACCATAAAGAGCCTTTTTTTAATTTGAATACATGGTTAGGCTTTTCAGCATCTTCAAAACTAGGAGGTTGCTCAACATAAACTTCTTCCAAGATATTGCCATTGAGAAAAGCACTCTTTACATCCATTTGAAATAGTTTAAAATTATGTATGCATGCATAAGCCAAAAACATTCTAATAGCCTCAAGTCTAACAACAGGAGCAAAAGTTTCATCATAGTCAATACCTTCCTTTTGATTATAACATTTTGCAACAAGTCTAGCCTTGTTTCTAATCACAACTCTTTTCTCATCAAGTTTATTTCTAAATACCCATTTTGTACCAATTATTGTATAATTATTGGGTCTAGGTACCAAATCCCAAACTTGGCTTCTTTCAAATTGGTTTAATTCTTCTTGCATAGCCAAAATCCAATATTCACCAATAAGAGCATCATTAATGGTTTTTGGTTCAATATGAAAAAGGAAGGCAGAGTGATTACAAATATTTCTAAGAGAGTTTCGAGTTGTTACCCTTTGTGATGCATCCCCTATGATGAGCTCCTTAGAATGACTTTTGGCATACTTCCAATCTTTTAAAAAGTCATCATTGTTGCTAGTAGAGGTTTCCTCAAAAGGTATTTTCTCTTTTTGTGACATATCTTCTTCTTGATGCGTAGTGATATCTTCCTTTGCATTTTCTTCAAGATCCTCCTTCACTTTATCATCTAAGGAGAGGTTTTTGAAGGAATCTAACACTTCATAGTTATTAGCACAATATTTAAGAGAAGGGTTAGATTTATCAAAAACAACATGTATGGACTCTTCAACAATTTGAGTTTTTTTGTTATAGACTCTATAAACTTTGCTAGTGCTAGAGTAACCAAGGAAGATTCCTTTATCAGCTTTGGCATCAAATTTTCCCAAATTTTCTTTTCCATTATTCAGCATAAAACATTTACAACCAAAAACTTGGAGATAGGAAATATTGGGCTTTCTTCCTCTATACAATTCATATGGGGTTTTCTTTAAAATTGGCCTTATCAAGGCTCTATTCATTACATAGCAAGCAATGTTAAAAGCATCAACCCAAAAGTATTGAGGAAGATCCCTTTCATTGAGCATTGTTCTTGCCATCTCCCCTAGAGTTCTGTTTTTCCTCTCAACAACACCATTTTGTTAAGGGGTTCTAGGAGATGAGAAGTTATGTTCAATCCCATTTTTATCACAGAATTCCATAAAGTTATGGTTGTTAAATTCTCTGCCATGGTCACTTCTTATTTTCACAATGGTCAAGCTTTGTTCCTTTTGAATGAATTTTTCCAATTTAAGAAAAAATTGGAAAGCTTGATCCTTTTGAGCTAAGAAGAGAGTCCATGTGTACCTTGAATAATCATCTACAACAACTAGTGCATAGGAGTTGCCTCCAAGACTCTTTGTCCTAGATAGTCCTACAAGGTCCATGTGGAGAAGTTGTAAAGGCCTTGTAGTTGAAACAACATCTTTAGTTTTAAAGAACTTTTGACTTGCTTACCCTTTTGACATGCATCACAAAGCCTATCATTTTCAAATCTTATTTTGGGTAAGCCAATCACAAGATCTTTTTTGACTAATTTATTCAAATGATTCATGCTAGCATGAGCTAATTTTTTATGCCAAAGCCAATTTTCCTTATTTACTAATTAAGCATGTAGAGTCTATAGAAGGATCTTCATCAAGATTTATAACATAAACATTATTGATCCTTTGACTAACAAGCTTAATTTTCTTATTATTGATGTTCTCAACTATGCAACGAGATGAATAAAAAATAACTCTATTTCCTTTGTCGCATAGTTGACTAATGCTAAGCAAATTATGATTGAGGCCTTCAACAAATAATACATTTTCAATGGATGTTGAAGAGTTCTTACCAACCTTACCAATACCTTTGATCAAACCTTTGTCATTTCCTCCAAAGGTTACTTTGCCTCCTTTTGGAGATAGGGAATGAAACTTGGATTTGTCTCCAGTCATGTGCTTGGAGCAACCACTATCCAAGTACCATTTTTCACTCCTAGATTTGAGGCAAACCTGTAGAAAATTCAGCTTCTTTTAGGCACCCAAATTTGTTTGGGTCCTTCCTTGTTAGTTGTTCTTTTAACAATCCACTTTTTTCTTATTTCTATTTGGAATCATTTTCTTGTAACAACTGGAGTTAGAACTATGTCCTTTCAAACCACAATAGAAACAAGTGATGAAGGGACTATTTGACATTGTTGCTGGGACAAAGAAATTCTTGTAATATTTTTGCCTAGTTTTAGTTTTGTAGCCTCTTCTAGCTTTATCAAAAACATATCTTTGTTTTCCAAGCAATATGTTCAAATTATCTCTTCCTTGTGTAAATTTTGCAAGAGTGGTATTCAAATCCTTATTTTCTTTTTCTAAATCAATGCATCTACAACAAGGACAATTATCTTTTGGAGAGTTGAACAATGATTTCATGCTTGCATTTTCCTCTATCAAAATTGAATTTTGTTTTTCAAGGTCCAAATTTTCTTTCTTGAGTGTGTTAAGATCATCTTTCAAACTTAAAATTTCACTCTCAAGCAAAGAAATCTTTTGTTTTGAAATCCTTAATTTTTTTGCAAGCTGTAAAGATTCATCATGCAATTCTTCAAAAGAATCTTGCAATTTATCAAATGAATATAAGGGTTCAAAAGGAGTTACCTCTTCATTATCTCTTCCCATTAGACAAAGATTAGCTTATCTACTTTCCTCCTTTTCTGAATTACTTGAAGTGCCCAGTTGTATAGCCAATTTTTCAAATTTCTTTTGCCATGAGACAGAGGTTAGCTTCTTTATTATCTTCTTCTGATTCACTATCAGCCTAGATTGAAGAAACATACGCCTTCTTCTTACTTTTGTCATGGCCCCTATTTTCTTCGTGTTCTTTGTTGAGCTATGGGCATTCCCATTTGAGATGCTGAACCTTTTTGTATTTATAACATATAGGGCCTTCTTTACTATCTTGGTCTCTTCTCCATTTTCTTGTGTTTTTGTTTCTCATAAATTTTTTGAATTTTCTGACAAAGAGACCAAGATCTTCTTTATTGATCTCTTCTTCTTCATCACTTTCTGCTTCTGGTTTCTTGGAAGAGGATGATTTCAAAGAGAGAGTCTTCTTTTTCTTAGACTCATCCTCTTGCCTCATTTCCAGAATTTTTGGCTCATAGTTTTGGAGATTCCAAATAGAGCTGTAAGTGATTTCATGGATTCTCTTCTTACTTCCATGATTGCTGTCCTCTTAGCTTCCCATTCAGGAGTGAGACACCTCAATATCTTGGTGGTTTGAGAAGATTCTGCATAAGTCACACCAAGAGCTGTCAAATGGTTAGTGATGTGAGTAAATCTTAATTGCATTTCACTTATGCTTTCATCACTCTTCATCTTGAAATTTTCATACTCATTTGTAAGAGTACTAATTTTTTATTCCTTAACCCCTTGAGTTCCTTCATGTGTAACTTCTAAATATCCCACATTTCTTTGGCAGTTGTACAGCTAGAAACTCTAAAATATTTATCTTGACTTAAGGCACTAACAATAATCAATATAGCTTTAGCATTTAGATGAACAAGTTTCTTTTCTGATTCAGACCATTCCTTTTTGGGTATTGGAACACTTTGCCCTTCAACAACCTTTAAAGGTATGTAGGGACTATTTTCCATAATATCCCAGAGATCTAAGTCCGCTGCATTAAAAAATAGTTTCATCTTGGATTTTCAATAGCTATAATGATTACCATTAAAACCAGGGGGTTTTGTAAAAGAACTTCCTTCAGGTAAAATACAATTACCAAGGCCAACCATTGTATACTCTTAGATTGTTAAGTCTTTAATCAAGAGCCCAAGCTCTGATACCAATTGAGAATAATGGCTAAAACCAAAGAGGGAGGGTAAATTGGGTTAATAAAAACTAATTGGAAGTTCAAGTGGAATCAAATGCTTATTTGAAAAATATTGACAATGCAAAGTAGAGAAATATCAAGATGAATGTGGATAAGAGTAATAAATCAAATATAAAGCTTTAAAAAATTAAAGAGATAAAGTAGAGAGAAGGACACAAATATTTATACTGGTTCAGCTTAACCCAAGCCTACATCCAGTACTCAAGAGTACTTCTTGAGTATTCTACTATGAACCACAAGTTTGAACAAAAGGGCACTTGTGAGCCACTACAACAGAGATCTTTTTCTTTCCAAGGGTGTCTTTCCCCCTTACAAATTGTTTTCTCTCAAAACAAACTTAAGGAACACTTTTCTTAATCAATACAAGTAAATGAATGAGTAGAAAAAATAAGTAACTCTCTAAAACAGAGTGAGTGTGCAAGTGAAGAGCAATATAGAATCAGTTGATTGACAAGGGATTTTGCAATTCAAGGATTAGAGATAAAAATTCATGTATTATATTTCTTTGACTGCCTCTGAGGTCAATATATAAGCCCTAAAAGTTTTTGGCCCGTTGGAGGAGGATCCTTGATGATATCAGCTGAAATCTTCATGAAATAGTCGTTGAAATTGATGTCATCATGCTGGCAGTTGACTGATTTAGCATCATCAGTCGACTGATGCTCTTTAATGCCTCGATAGTCGACTGATGAAGGTGTAGCAGTCGACCGATGCGTCCTTGTCTCAAATGTTTAAAAAACTCAGACTTGATCAGTCGACTGATTGAAGAAGATCAATTAGGACAGTGATAAATTAGTTGACTGATTTTATGGAGTCAGTCGACTGATGAGTCTCTATCTTAAAATTCAAAAATCTTCAGAGTCTATCAGTCGACTGATTCAAGGATATCAGTCGACTGATCAAAACTGCAACATTTGAAAATTTAAGTGGCTGATCAGTCGACTGATGATGAACGATCAGTCGACTGTTGTTATCGATGCTATGTTAAAATATTAAATAATGAGGTATCAGTCGACTGTTATATGTATATCAGTCGACTGATGTCTTCGGATTTAGTTTTTCTAAGAAATTTTTGCTTTTGGCATCAATAATAACTTTTCATCTTCAAAGAAAATTTCAAAATAAGTTTGCTATTAAAGAACTTTCTTGAGCATTATGGAACAATTTACAATTTAAATTTGTTTGTTGATCATCAAAAGTTTTAAGAGAATCTTTGAATGTAATGGGGTCAACAGATAGCCTATGCATTTACATTAGGTATATTTTAAATAGGCTATTATACTTGTGTAACTCAATGATTTAGATTTATATACATTGGCTCAAGCATTTTGAACAAAAAGATAGTGAGATATGAAGTTTTACAAAGTTAGTTTTTGACCTTTGGTCACTCTTTATATCATATCTCTTAAATGGAAAATCAGTTTTTCATTATTCTTAATCTCATTTGATAGCAACTCAAAGAGCTTTCTAAGAGTAGATTATTTATTCAAAACGGAGTCCAAATGAGAAAGATATGACTATTTAAAATATAGCTTGAAAAACTGAAAGTTGATTTTATTGTACTTAAAAATTATTTTATTCTGACCTATGGTCAGTGTTTTGATTATATCTTTTAAATCAAAAATAATTTTTGAGTGAAACTTCTTTTGTTGGAAACTAGATTGCAAGATCTTTCCAATGGTATATTATTTGTTTGAAATTGAGTTCAAATGAGGAAGTTATGAAGAGCTTAAAATCTGTATTTCGCTACTGCCAGTTGGTGGTCGATCAGACAGCTTCCAACTGGTCAACCAGGAGCCCCAAAATGCTGTATTTTGCTACTGTCAGTGGGTGGTCGACCAGGTGACCCCAACTGGTCGACCAATTGACACTTGGACTGCACCATAGGTGCTGTAACAGCTATATAAGAGCTAGTTTTGTAGAATCTTATATATATGGCATTAGATACATGATTTTGAGCTAGAACAAAGTGCTACAATGTGATATTAACTTGTTCTATCATCTTTGAGAGAAAGGAAAGCATTCTTGAGCTAAATCTTACATATCATCAATCATTTGAGTTATTAGAGATTGATATTGTATCATCTACTCTTTGAAGAGAGTTATTCTTGTGTTCATCTAATTTCTTTTCAACTCATGAGTTGTATTATCAAGGAGAGTATTCCTTGAAAAAGTGTTTGTTGAGAGAACTTGCTTTGGGTTGTAGAGAAGTCAGGTTAATAGAAATTCTCTGAAGGGTTGAGGAGGAGCCCGGAATTATAAATTCTCCGTTGGGTTGTGGAGGAGCCTTGGCTAACAAAATTCTATGTAGTGGCTAACAAGTGCCCAGATCAAACTTGTGGTTGTAGTGGTTTCCAAGTACTTGGATTGAACTTGCAATTATAGTGAAAATACTTAAGTAGTTTTCTTGAGGATTGGACGTAGGCTTGAGATTAGTCGAACCAGTATAAATCTCCGAGTTTGCTTTCTCTATCTATTTTCTCTTTATTTTGTGCACTTGTATATCTACTCTTTAATTCCTAGCACTTTATAAATATTCATCTTGATACCATATTGATTTTTTGAATTGAATTATTATCTTTAGCATTGTACAATTTCGGAAAATAATTTTAACTTACAATAAAGTTTTTGTGAAAAATTTATAAATTCCAATTCAGCCCCTCTTGGGATCCAACCATTACTTTCAAAACCTTGGTGAATTTGCTAGCAAAGAAATCTGTGATTGGGTGCAAATGGGTGTTCAGGATCAAAGAAAATGCTGATCGGTTAGTGAACAAATACAAAGCCCAACTTATGGGCAAGGGCTATGATTAGTGTCATGGGTTGGACTTCCAAGAGACTTTTTCTTCGATTGTGAAACCTGCTTCTGTTAGAACTATGCTCACCATAACTTTTTTCGTCTAGTGGAAAATTTTTTAGATTGATGTTAATAATGCCTTCCTCAATGGCTATCTTAAAGAGGAAGTGTACATGCAACAACCACCCAGATTTCAAAATGGCAACTCTTTTCTAGTTTGCAAGCTAAATAAAGCCATCTACGGACCCAAACAAGCCCTTAGGGCCTGGTTTGAAAGATTGGGTGCAGCTTTGCAAAAATTCAAATTTGTAGCAAGTAAGGTATATATATCTCTCTTTATTAGACGTGTTAATTAGTCCATTACCTATATTCTAGTTTTACTAATCACCAGGAACAATTCTGACTTTATCTCATTACTGAAACATCAATTAAATCTGGAGTTCGCTTTAAAGGATCTTGGACTTCTTAAATTTTTCTTGGGTATTGAGGTTGAATATTCTACTTATGGTAGTGTTGTTATCTCAAAAAAGTACATTTAGGATTTGCTTGTTAAAGCAAAAATGGATAAAGCCAAGGCTATCAATAATCCTATGGTGTCAGGACTAAAACTTACCAAGGATGGACACAACTACATGTTTGACCCCTCTCTGTATAGGTCTATTATTGAGACCCTTTAGTATGCCACAATCACAATGTAATACTCGCCAATTTTGGGATCACGTGATTGGCAGTATTACGGTTTTTATAATGAAAATTGTCATTATTTTAATGGAATTATTTGGTCATTTTTAATTGTTCATATTTAATTTATTCTTTTTGAATATTATTTATGAAAATAGAAATAAATAACTAGATCGGGTAATTTATTGCAGATGATATTTTTAAGATTTGGAGAAAGACAAAAGGAAGAGAAAATTTCATGGAAATAGTGTTGGGGGACAGGGAATAGAGAAAGTAGTCATGAGGCATAGTAGGAATCAAGTACCTATGGCGTCCGGAGAGGAATTAAAGTGAAATGAGGAATTAGGGTGACACCTAGAAGGAAAGAAATATCCAAATTGAAGAAATTACGAATTTGCCACTATTAAGGTTAATTAGGAGTTGCATAGGGACAAAGTAATAATTTCACTATGGGCGGGTATATATAGGTGGCCCCACTCATTTTTCTTCATTTCCTCACTTTTCTCTCACTCTGTTCTCTTCCTTTTCTCTACCCCTCTCCATCCAAATCCTCGACCCAAGCTTCAGCGAAGGGTTCTCCCACGGTGGGGTGAGTCATTGGCGGCCAACCGACGTAGGGAAAGTAAGGAATCGAGGTAGGAACTCTGATTTCTCAAACTTTTCTTTATTTTCTAGTTTTAAGACTATTTAGGGTAAAACTAAGTTTAGGGCTTGGTTTTTCAGTTAAAATTGGGGGTTTTGATGTCTAAATACTCCTTGGATACCAAAGATGAGAACCCATGAGAGAAATCATGAAAAACAGTAAAGATTTGGCTAGATCTAGGTCAAATCGAGTGGATCGCGATTGTGGCACCTAGGCGCCACACTTCAGAAGGAAAATGGAAGGAAAGCCGTGGCGCCCAGGTGCCAAGTGTGCTAATGTCACGCTGATGTCATGCTGATGTCAAGCTGTAATGTTTTCTTAGGTCTTTTTTCAAGCGGGCATAACTCTTTCATCCGAACTCTACTTTTAACAAACTTTCTATTGTTTGAAAGCTCTTCGAGTATAGTTTCTAATGGTATAATTTTTATTTGTAAACTATTTATTGATTAATAGTTATGACCATATGAATGAGCAAATGTCAGTATTAATGATGAGGATTTTTATTGTTTTATTTATTTATTGATTTTGGTTGGTTCTAAGTGACTTAGGAGCTTCATTGGCTTCATTTCCTCAGACTCTTATACAGTAAACCTTGACTACATCAAGATGAGTAGGATACCTTGCTATTTGAGTTTTTATTTAATTGCTCAAGTATAATATAAATCTCATTCACACCATGATTGAATTTAAAGCCATTAAATTTTCTAGTTATTGATATTAACTAGATTAAGAAATTTTCTTGTGATATTGGGAAATCATTTTATAAATTGTTTATGGGAATGTTATGGGTTGAATTGTGTTTGGATTTGGGAAATGCATTTGAAATGCTGAACTAATTTTGGTGTATATTGTATTGTGTTTATGTGTGTTCATTAAATATAGAAATGAATTACATGGGAATGTGGACCCACGAGAGGGAACCAGCTAGTAACCTAAGGATATGGATATTCCTGGCAAGAACGTTGAAAATCGAGAATAGAGGGATGGATCTATGGAATAAATTCATTAAGCCATAATATTCTAAGGGGGAAAATCTAGACTGGGTCTCAACAAGGTAAGCATGGGAAGATACAGGAAAAATATTACATATGTTGTTTGAATATTCATATTATGAGAGGGAACCAGCTAGTAAACCCAAGGATGTAGATATTCCTGGGAAGAACGTCAGAAATTGGGAATAAATGGGTGGACCTCTAGGATAAACTCATTGAGCAATTATAGTTTGAGGGAAAATTCTGGACAGAGTCTCAAATAGGTAACTGTGGAGAAGTGTGGGGAAAAATATTGCATATCCATATCATAAGAGGGAATCGGTTAGCAAACCCATTGAGTAATTTCAGACTTGCTATCAATGTGGTAAGCAGGGGAAGATGTGGGAAAACTAGTATATGATTATTGCATAATGCATTCAATGTTATCTTTTGTGCTTGTATATGTTTTGTGTTAAATTAGAATATTGGATGTGATTGATGTGGACTGCAAGAGTGTGGACTCGCATCAGTCACAAAGAAATAACATATTACAGTTACATAATCAGATACACTTGTGTTTGTGTATCTGTACGCACTAATATATGCTCGAGGTATTTATTTATTTAAGTTATGATTTTGATTCTGGTAGTTGTACTTGTGCTTTATTTTATTACACAGTTATCTACTCATTGAGTTTTGATGAATTCACACCATCTGTGGTTACATTTTCAGATATAACAGCTTAGGAGGATGGGAAATCGTTGGAGTTTAGTGGCTTGGAGATATACTCCATTTTTGAAGGGTTTTTGATGAACCAATTTTTGGACTATATGCCTAGGAAACACTTTGTAATCCTATAGGCCACCTAGATCCTGTTGTGTCTTAGGGGATTTATTTATTTGGCTGCAATTTGCTTTGCTTTTTCATTATATGTACTTCCCAATATTGTGGGAAGTAAGAGAAATTATAGGTTACTACTGAGGTATACCCTAAGATTTATAATTTGTATGTTAAGTCACGTGCCCATTTTTCAGGGTGTTACATTCAAGACCTGAAATTGCTTTACTTGTCAACAAGGGTGCTAATACATGTAAAAACCTCTTGAAAAGCACTGGACAGCTGTGAAGAGGATTCTTTGTTATTTAGCTTGTAAGCTTAGGAGAATTGTGAGTATATGTTCTTCCACTTCTTCTTCTTTCTTTCCTTCAAGAACAAAACCCTAGGTTTTAGAGTAATTTCTTTATGAATCCCTAAGGCTGAAATTGAATGGTATAACCTTGTTAGTAAGGAAGTGTTATTCTAATTTGTTGATAGAGAAAACCCATTGAATGTAGTGAATCATTGGAAAGAAAATTTGAGATGTTGAAGTATGAAATTGGAGAAAAATCTCTTGAATCTCTTCCTCTTGAATGTTGCTTGAAATTATGAGCTTTGGGGTTGATTTTAAGAGTCATTAACTTGCCTAAAAACACCCAAGATAAACCCATGAAATATTGAAATCAATGAAGGGAAGATTGGACTTGGATGGAACCATTTTTAAAGCTCTATCCATGGCTGCCTAGGCGCCATGGTTTGGGCAGCCAAAGGCCTTAGAACAAAGGGATGGCATCTTGGGTGCCAGCTTGGGCACCCAGGCATAATCTTGATAGTAGCTTATGTAAGTATGGCGTCGCGCCATCACTTGATGTTTCTCCAAAAAGTGTGTTTTTTTACCCTTGTTCTTATGTTTTCATGTTCCCTAGATGTTAGATGATGTCTTGGAACTTCTTGAACCATTTTGAAGCTTGCAAATCCATCTTTAAGAGAAGAAATTGGTAGGCAGGTTTGAGCAAAGGTGAGGGGATCTCCATCCTACCTTAGTTTCTTATATATATATATATAAATATACATGCCGCCACTTTAATTAAAATAGGGTCATATGATAATTAGATATAATAACGTGACACCAAAAGATTTATGAATTCCTTATATGAATTAAAAATGAAAGCAATCCAGTGGGATGGCCATACTTAGCAATGAGATATAAAAGATACATAAACTTGATGGTAAATTGCTATGAATGCAATATGATTCCATGAAAATTTGTATGTCTACTCATATGCATGTATGTGGAAGTTGTAAATATTATGATAATATTGAATGTGCAAGCTTGTGAGTTTGGAGTGTAGACCATCCTAAAGTATATGAAATTACGATGTTTCATCTAGCAAATTTTATACATGTGAATAGAGATGGTATGTACTCGATGACTTAACAGTTCTTGATGTATGAAATAATGAGAATGTAAAGGATAATATTCACATGAATAAGGTCATAATGTATGATGATGTATATTTTGGATTCATTATGGCATGTGATGCCCATGGTTAATGAAAATGTATAGGCTGAACTTTTGAAACTGTGAATTATGATTGTGGACTGAGTATTATCTTTGACTGATTTTGTGCACGATTGTGTTGCTTTAGATCTCCAGATGCAGATTATTTTTCATAATCCCATGGCCATGGTGAGGGGCTTGGCAGGCCTTCGGTCCACAATGTCACCTATAACGAAAGGGCTTGGTAGGTCAAGTTTCCTTAGTGACCCAAAGTTTTTCAAGAGGGCTTGGTGGGTTATCAGAGTCGATTATGGCGATGGCCCATTGTAATACCTGCCAAAATTGGGGTCAAGCATTTGCAGGTATTACAGTGTTGTACAATGTTAAATTATTTAATTTAATTTAGTCATTTCATTTTTTCATAATTTATTTGTTTTATTTGAATAATAATTATGAAAATTGAGATAAATGACCAGACTTGGTATTTTAGTACTGTGTGAAATTTTTTGGTGAATTGAGAAAATAGGGGGAAGATGAAATTTAAATGGAATTAATATAATTATTGAAGAATAATTATAATTGGATCACTCAGATTTAGGACATATGGATATGGGTACCCATGAGTCACTTATTGACCCACCAAGGCTTTAAAGCCTATTCTTCCTCTTTCTCTCTCTCATTTCACGTTGAACACTCTTGGAGCAAGAAGGAGAAAATTGATTTTCTCTCAACTCTTTTAATAATTTCTTCCATTTCTTCTGGTTGTCCTTTATTTTCTGATTACCTTTGGTTCATTGGAGTTGCTAAGAACTAAGATAATTATCATCTTCGTTCTCTTTTTTCTTTTCCTCTATTAATGCCCTGAAGGAGAGAAGTTTGAAATTTTGCATTGTTGGTGCTATTACCTTACTTTCTTTGTTGTTTTCTTTTGGTTTCTTATTGGAAATAGTGACACACAATTAATTAGAAGAATAGAACTGGTTTCATGGGAGAAAATGGTGAAAGTGCATTTGGAAGAAAAGATTGAGAATTTTCAAGAAAACCATGGAACCATTTTATTCTTGATTGTTGTGTAACGTTTACTAGAATTTATATGCATTTATGCAATTATTCAAAAATTGTAATTAGACTAAGGGAAAATTTGGTCTAAAACGTAATATTTTTCTGAAAATATTTACAAAATATCAAATTTTATAAAAATGAGTAAATTTTGGAATATTTTAAAATATAAAATTTTGCTTTTGACAGAAGACTATCGCGACTATCAGTCGACTGATCATCTGTGAATTTGCATAAATTGAAAACAGAGAGATATCAATCGACTGATACAGGATAAATAATCAACTGATGTGTTCTGAACTTCTATTTTCATAAATGGTATATGAAATGAAGCATAATTTCTTCAACTTAAAATGAACACTTAACCAAAGTACATATACATCTATTTCTTGTAAATTCTCTTTCTCATATACATAAAATACAAAATTTAGTTACAACTCTCTTATAGTTACACAAAACTCTTAAACTTGTCATCCATATACATATTACACAATATTCTCTTCAAAATGTCATCAAGAGAAGGTGATTCAACTAATTAACACATCACAAGCTCATTTCTTTTCTTTCTACTTCAGTCCTTGAAATGGTAAAATCATAAAAAACAAGGTGAGATATAAATCTCAGTAGCTAGCATATTTCATGAAAACTTTATTACCATTTCAGTCATAAAAGCAATCTCAATAGAAAAATTCATTCCATGAAACATAACTAATATGAACATATAACTATGCCATGGTCTTTCTTTCAATATAGTGCACTATACTTTAGTTCTTTCTCAAGAAAAGTACCCAATGTCCCATGAGAAATTTCTAGGGTTCTATTATCCTATAAGAACTTTTACATCCTATGGGAAATTTCTGTCATCCCATGAGAAATTTCTGAGGTTCTGTCATCCCATAAGGACATAAACTTTACTTTTCAAGAGAAAGATGGTTCTATATGTTCATGGAAATCTTTAGGATGCAAATACTTCATACAAAAGCAAGACCAATACATCAAATACTTTGTTTTTATGAAAAACTAGCTACTTTTAATTCTCGTAGAGCTGAAGTTGAAGTAATATCTTCTAGTTTTTCTCTAATACTCTTTGTTTCTTCAACCTCTAGATCAACTCCTTCCTCTTTCTTTTTTTCTTAGCCTTAAAATTCCTATTCTATTATTTTTCAAGCTCTAGAATCTATCTAAACTAGAAGAATCAAGTTGAAAACTTGCTTTTTATGGTCTTCTTACCAAAATCTCTACTAGAACTTCCTTCTCTCTCTTCTCCTTGCTCTTCACATTTTCTCTCTTTCTCTTTTCTAAATTTCAGAATTTACTCTTTTTCCCTCTCTTCTTGCTTCTAAAAGGGTCTAAAGGGTCTTTTATTATGGAAATCCCCTTTTTAACCTTACTCTCTCATTTATATGCTTCATTGGCATGATAGGGGTGTTTTGGTAAATTTTTTCACTAATTTTTTAGTTAATACTGACTTACTTTTGCACTCCAACAGTCCATTAGTCAATTGATTGCTCCTTGATAGTTGACTGATGCATCATTAGTCGATTGATCTATACTAATTAGTCGACTGATTGCTTTAGAACCTAAAATTTTAGCTTGCAATCGACTAATCTCTCTTTATCAATCAACTGATTGTAGATATAAGTAATCTGATCTGATTTCTGATGTTATCAGTCGACTATTTTACTCAATCAGTCGATTGATTGCCTCAAAACTTCATTTTTCTCTTACTATTAGCTCATTTATCCTAATTTCCTCATACCTTTCCTTTATAACTTCCTCATAAGCATCCAAAACATATTCTACTAATTTCTAGCATCAATTCTAACTTAAATAAGAAAATATAACTTGAATAAAGAAAATGTGGGATGTTACATGTTGTGGGGGGTTTTGATCACCATAAAAAACTTTTGAAAATCCACTTTAGTGCAAGGAACAAAGGAGAAGGGAAAGGAATGAAAAGAATGAATTTTTGGTGATTCTAGGTAAGAAAATCGTGAAAAGTAGGGAAGCCCAGACTCCAAGCGCCTAGGTGTAACATCCATATTTTTGCATTTTTCTGAAATAGAATAAATAGGAATTTATGAATTCCTCAAGAAATTAGACTAAGAAAAGATTATTAAAAGCAAGAAAATTCAAATCAAAAGGTTAACAGTTGACTTTCTATAGCCATTAATCGACTAATAGCAATTAAGATAGACTAAATTTCTGATATCTTCAATTAGTTGACTAATGGAGGGCAATTAGTCACTAATTATACTCTGTAAAGCTGAAATTCTAGGTTTATATAATACCCCAAGAATTTATATAAATATTTAAAGTCTATTTTGAAGTTTATTGAAAAATTTAATTACGTAGAAAATGTTCTTTTTGAATTAATGAAGGAAAAATAGGAATAGATAATTTCAAATTTTAGTTTGAGAAATTTTTACAAATTCTCAAGGACCCAAGTGAACAAATTTTATAAGTTAGAGTGGTTTTGAACAATTTAATCAAGGAAAAATCCTGAGGCCTAGAGATGGACACTTGTACGCCTCCCTTGTCATTAGATAGAAAGCCAACTCTGATAAGAAAGCCACTTATGAGACTCTTCTTGGTGCAAGATAGGACATAAAAGAAAAAGGAAAGAGAGAAACTGGGAGACCGAAAAGGAAAAGGAGAGAGTATGCTTCCTTCTTCCTTATCTTTTCCTTCAATTTTTCCCTACTACTCCACCGTGTAATAGAGCTATGAAGACATAGGTATTGAGAAATAAGAATTTGAATTCATGATCATAGAGGGATTTTTTTTTGAGAGTTTTGGTGTGAATTACATGCTAAAAATCGGTAGTACTGTTTATCGGCGATTTTACTGTTCATCCACAAATTTCTTCTCCTTTTACTTTGATTTTGGGTGGATGTTTTGGAGATTTTTGTTAATGATTGTTGGATATGAATTTTGGAATGTCTTAGATGTTGTAGGACTAATATAATAGAACAAAATGATGGAATACACCTAAAACCATGGCTAAGTTTGAGAATTGTGAAAAACATGATAGTTTTTATATACTTTTGTTTGTGTATTTTGGGTGGCCAAACGATGTCCAAAAATCATGAAATTTTTATGAGGATCTTATAACATGTTATTAATCTGATTTGGAAAGTTTCAAGCTCATTAAAATTGGTTTTCTTGGTCAAATAATCATGGGAACAACATTTTGTTTAGTGTAGAGCAAGTCTGGGCAGTTTAGGTAATTGATTCGGTTTTGGTAGTTAAAGACCTCATTTTGATCTAAAATTTTTATAGAACTTAAATAAGATTTGAAACTTATGATCGGGAAAATTTCATTGCTTTTGGTTAATGTTAGGTTGGTCTGTCAAGCATAAAATATTACCTATAGCAAAATTGGCAGTTCTGGCATATGGTTACGAATGTGACCATTACAGGGGCTAGACAATGGAGTTTTAAGTTAAGATTTTTAGCTTAGCTTTTAACATATAAAGATGGCTCTATGTCAAATTTCATAATTTTTGGAGCTATGGATTAATACGAGAATTTTTCTAAATATTGGGTTTGATTTTACCCTCAAAACAGAATAAAGTTTGATGTTCGATAGCCTATGTTCTGAATTGGTGTTGTTACTTGCTTGATTTAATTTCTAGGTTTATGATGAGGCTCTTGACATCTCTATTTGAGTATAAAATGTAGACATATAGCTTGGGTTCCAGGTGAGGGATCTAGCCTTGTCTTATTTGATTTATTTTTAGAATTTTGTTTCCTAGAGATGTAATAAAGTAATGAATGAATACTTAGATTGAGACATAATCTGTGTATGGATTGAACTTGCAAAGGAAATGCATGTGAATGATTGATGTTGATACCTTTGTAATTGTGTGTCTAATAATGCATTGGAATTAAATCTTGTGAGGAAATATGCTATGCATTGATGATTATGAATGACATGGATTTATTAAAGTTCATGATATGCATATGGATACTCTTGTTTGCGCATGTGTTTACATTTGAAAGAAACAAAGATTTCAAACACTTTTATGTCCCTTTGAGGGTGGGAGTGAAATAAGATTGAAATGTTTGACATCCCTTTGACGGCGGGGTGAAATAAGGTTGAATTACTTTAATGTCCCTTTGAAGGTGAGGGTGAAATAAGGTTGACGCCTACAGGCAGGATACACCTTTGGACTAGGTGCATGCGATTATTTATGAACTCTCTTATGATGGTTTCCTCTTGACACATATTTACTTCATGAATTATTTATGTTATGAGTACTCATATATTCATGCATGATTATATGTACTTTTGGCACTTATAGTTGAATGTATATGATAGGTAGGACTAGTTTTATGGTGAGCTAAGTGAACCGGACTCACCCCCTCATAGTTTCAAGTACAGAAGACTCTCTAGTTTTGATGACGTGTACGCCAAGAATACCTCCCTTTTTGTTCAGGGCAAAGGTATAATACCTTAATTTATGTTAAGTTATATAATTCTAGAGCTCTGTATTTGGGTAGGTCACATATTGTTGTGTAATATGATTACGTATTATGTAATGGAAAATGCTAGTAAGTGTAGTGAAGCTAGAAAAACTGATAATTTAATTTGAAGGAAGATTTATTTATACTTTTATGTATATTTATGAAAAAGAAGATGACTTTGTGATCATCGACACTTAGAAAAATTTTGATTCATTTTAAATTAAGAAATATTTGAGATAAAGAAAGTAAGAGTTTTAAAGAAGTCTTAGGCTTGCAACGATGTGGGGTTAGGTATCGTCTACGCTGGTTAGGCCCGAATTTAGGGCGTGACAATTTTGTAACTATCAGTCAACTAACAGGAGCCATTAGTCAACTAATAGCCTGTTAGAGTATGAGATTAGGTTGGTGCAAGGCTGAAAAATTAGTGAAAAATTGACTAAAATACCCCTAAATGCTCAAGGAAGTTGAGAAACAAGATAGTAAGGGTAAAAGAAGTATTTTTACAAAAAAGCTCTAGACTCTTTTAGAAGCTAAATGAGAGAGAGAAAGTTCATTATTTGATAAACAGAAAAAAGAGAGAGAGAGAGAGAGATGAAGAGAGAGCTAAAAGACAGAGAAAGATAAGGCAATCGGGAGAAGAGGCTAGAAGAGGAAGATTAAAGTTAGGAATCCATATTTAGAGCTTAATTCTACATACAAGGTAGCTAGTTTTTCCATAAAAGTTTTTATTTCAGAATATTTCATTCATCCATGTGCTATGTTTTCCATGAGTTTATTCTTAAAGATGAGATTTTGAAAGAATGATATGGAATTTCTGTTAATGTTAAGTTATATATATATATATATATATATATATATATATATATATATAAAGATCTTGCTATTATGAATTTGTTATATGTTATGAAAGATTTGTGTTCATTAAAGAAACTTAGAAGAAAAAGATTATATATATTCATAATAGTAGCCTTTAGTGCTCTAGAAATAAAGTAACAACTAAAAGAAGATTTATGCAAGATTCTATTCTATAGTAAATAATAGAAATAATTAGAAAGAACTAGTTTCATAGAAGAAGAGATTATTCATAATTCTCTAGAGATAGAATTAAATAGCAAGTTCTTAGCAAGAACTAGTTTTGTAGAAGAATATATAATAAGAAAGAAGTAAGCCAAATCTATTTCATAAAAGAAAATAGAAAAGGCTAGAAAAGACTTGTGTCCTAGAATAAGACAAGGAGAATAGCAGATTCTTATTCCATAGTAGAGAATAAGAAGAAAGAGACTTATTTCATAGTAGAAAACAAGTAGAGAACCTTGTACCACAGTATAGTATAAGGTAAGGCTTTTATTCCACAGAGGAGAATAAGAAAAGAGCATACCTTATTCCACATAAGAGAACAAGGGAAGTAAGACTTGCTTCATAGTAGAGAACAAGAAGAGACTCTTATTCCACATAAGAGAATAAGAGAAGAACAGAATACTTTATTCCACAATAGAGTATAAGGTGATACTCTTATTCCACATAAGAGAATAAGAGGAGATTTCACAGAAGAAAATGAGGTAAGCGGAATCTTATTTCACAATAGTGAATAAGATAGGAAATACTTATTCCATAGAAGAGAATAAAGAAAGTCTCTTATTCCATAGTACAGAATGAGAGGAGAATCTTAATCCTCAATAGAGGATAAGATAAAAGAAAGTAAAACTTGTTTCATAGTAGAGAACAAGAAGAAGCCTTGTGCTAGATTAATAAGCTTTGTGCTAGATTTAGAATAAAGATAAAGTAAGACATATAAAGTTTATTCATAAGCTATGAATATGAAATTTTATAAAGAAAAGCTATGGATGAATGGTTTACTTGGTTAGATTGCTTTTGTAGCTGAAATGATCCTTTATATATGTTTTAATGAAATTAACTAGCTACTGAAATACATTATGTCTCACTTTTAGAAATTGATCATTTCAGGAGATAAAGACAAAGGAAAGGTATTGATGTTGTGAATGATATGCATGAAGTAGCAAAGTAGTCTAAGTTATGTATTCATATGTTTGTTATGTATTTGAGTCATTATATAAATGATGTACTAGTATACATGTGATTTTCAGTTTGGTAAAAGGGTAATATATGCCCATAAAGTTTACCTCAATTTTATTTATGCCCTTATGATTTTTTTTGCCCGATTATGCCCTTTTTTCTCTCTCTCCTCACTCACATACAGACCCCTGCTGGAGAAGCAAAAAACTGGAGAACTCACTGCCATTTGCTCTCTTTCCTCTACCCTCGCGTCTTTCTTCCTTTCAACATTCTCATTTCCCATTCTTTCTATCTGTTTCACTCTCTCTCTATCTCAAACTAAAAAATCTTCTTAACTGGAGACCTCACTTGAGAGAGGACAGAGGAAGAATAGAGACTAAGGAAGGAGGCAACTTTGTCAGTAGGAAAATGGGAAGCGAGAGAGAGCCGTGATAGATGGAGAAATGTCACCGTTCTTTCTCTGTCCTCTCTAATGAGGTCTTCGATAGAGAAGATTTTTGAGTTTAAGAGAGAATGTGTATGTGAAGAAGAGGGAAAGAGGGGAAAACGAGAATGTTGGAGGGAAGAGAGACGCGGTGGTAGAGGAAATAGAGTAAATGGCAGTGAGTTCTCTGGCTTTCTGCTTCTCCGGCATCTTCTTTGGTAGGGGTCTGTGTGTGAGTCAGGAAAGGAGAAAAAAAAGAGGGATGAAGGGTATTTTCATTATTTTGGGGCATATATGATAAAAATTGAAAGAAGAAGGGCATAATCGGGCAAAAAATACCTTAGGAGCATAAATAAAAATCAGGGTAAATGTTAGGGGCATATAGTATACTATTGCCTTTCAGTTTAAATATTATGTATGTAATGTGGTAGTCATATACAATATGAAAACATGAAGTTATAAAGGTTCATCAGAGTTGTGCAGCGGAAGCAAAACGACTAGTCGACCAATTAGTTACAAGCAATCGATTGATTAGTTTTGAAAAACTCAGAGTTGGCCTATCCGAGAGTTATCAGTTGACCGACAACTCTTGGAAGTAAATTCAAAAGTTAAACACAATTAATAGTCGACTGTTACATTGCAAATAGTCGACTGCTAACTGCTACAAAGGCCACAATGGTATTCCAAACAATCAAGTTATTGACAAAAGGTAAATGGCTTTGCAACTCAAGAATTTATTAAAGCAATTTGAGTTTTATGATAAGGTTAAATTTTAATTAACCTTAGAATTTCATCTTTTATTTCTAAAGAGAGAATTCAACTAAGAAATAAAAGGGAGACATTACACCAGGCGCCTTGGGGACAGTGAAGCACAAGGCTTGTAGTGCCCAGGTGCCATTTGGACATAGGCATTTGCCTCTTGGAGGTGTTGTAGGGCACCCAGGTGCCCTGCAGTGGACAAAGAAAGAAAAAAAAGAGGGAAAAATGGGATTTTATGCTAAATGGTTTTAGGTTGGTTTTAGGTGGTTTCTGAAGATTCGTCGACTATGCTTCTCAGATATCTTCAACAATAAATCCTTATCAACATCAAGGTGAGTGGGTGACCTTGATATTGAATTTTATTAAATTTAAGTACAATATAAATCCCACTCATATCATAATAGGAATTAATTGGTAAAATTTCCTAGTTAGTGGTATTAACTAGATATTGGAATTTTCTTGTGAAATTAGGGGTTTCATGTGGCAAATTGTGTTTGGAAATTATGGGCTGTTGATTTATATATTATATGGTGTTTGTGTATGGAACGTATGCAGGAAAGGGATTCTAGTGGGAATGTAGACCTACGGGCTAATCAGTCAGTAAACTCTTGGATGGTTAATTATATGTATAGGGAATTGTGTTTAGTTATTGAATGTGTTATGTGGTAATTGTGTGTGGCTTGCTCAAGGGAAAAAGAGAGGTAGTGGGAATGTAGACCCTCTATAGTATCGAGTAGTAAATCCTTGGGTGGGTAAACCCTTGTAGACGAACCTCAGGAAGTTTAAAACTAGGGGAACATAGACCTTTAGCTCATTCCCATTAGGTTGTGACTCAATGTGACATATGTGAGGATGTAGACTCACAAAAGGATAACATGTTGTTGTTGCATTATACACTTTGTGTTTGTGTGTGTATTTCTAGTGCCTATTTGTGCTTGCCATATTATTTCTGATTGTGGTAGTGGTAATGGTATTTGTACTTGTACCATATATTGATTTATTACATAGTCATTTGCTCATTGAGTTTTGATGAACTCCCTTTATGGTTATCATTTTTCAGATATAGGGGCAGAAGAGGAAGGATGTCCGCTGAAGATGTAGCAACTTTTGGAAATATCCTCCATGTTTTTTTGGTGGGTTCATGGAACCAGATTTTTGGGCTTTATGCTTAGGA
Organism: Biancaea sappan; assembly: GCA_037074585.1. Classification (NCBI taxonomy): domain Eukaryota; kingdom Viridiplantae; phylum Streptophyta; class Magnoliopsida; order Fabales; family Fabaceae; genus Biancaea; species Biancaea sappan. The sequence continues at coordinate 44,024,282 of CM073496.1, read as the reverse complement.
AATGCTTTGTAATTCTATAGGCCACTAGGCCTGGATGTAGTTAGGAATTAATGTTGTCTCAGTTGTAATTTACTTCATACTCTGTTTGGCTATGTTTTCCTGTAGTTTGGGATGTGGATACTTTTAAATTTAAATGAGTATTTATGTATAGAGTTGTCAAAGGGGGCAACTCGGCCCTTTCGAGCTGGCCTACTATCAGGCCAAGAAAAATTGAGCTGGGCTAGGTTAGCCCACTTTTAAACAGACCAACATCCTAAGGGCCTGACCTTCCTGCCAACCTACTTTTTAAAAAAAATTTATTTATCTATTATTTTTTACATTTGAAAAAATTCAAATGCAAAAAAAAAAAAAAATAGAAAGCTTCTGCCAATGAACAAAACAAATGTTTTCATCAGATAGGACAAAGCAAAGCTGCGCAGAAATTTTTGCCTTCCTCGGTTCTGGACTTCGCTTCTGCCATCGTCTCTTCATCAGATCAGTTCTTCTAGAAGCAGCGTTGTTTTCATCAGATCGAACAAAGCTTCATCATATTGCCTTCCCCAAGGTTTGAATCAATGTTGGTGGCCGCCGTGGAAAACGAGCCTCTTTTTACGAAACCCGGCCTGCTCTAAAAGTGGGTTAAATGGGCCCAACACAGCGGGCTAAGCCGTTTTGACAGCTCTATATATGTAAACCTCTTTTCTTGAGAAATTAACAATTTGCATAGTTATGGATATTAGGACTGTTTAGGGAATTTCTGGAATACCTCAGAGGTACACCCTTGTGTTTATGCTTTATTTACGTGCCTGATTTTAGGGGCGTGACACTCATTGCGACCCAATCAACTTAGCATGTTTGTCTGTTGTATGATATGTTTATGAGTATGATCTTGATGTTAATAAATTGCGAGTTGAATTTTGACTTATAATAAGATGATATGATTGGGTGCTAATAATTAGTTGACTGTCATGACCATCTACCTGGGCCTGTGACCAACATGATGACGCCACTCCTCATCACTATAAGCCTCTTATTCTTACTATCATTTTTGTTTTATTCAATTGTGCGGAAACATTTAAATTAATATTATAAATATTCTATTTATTTATTTCATGATATTCACATAGTTACTCATTCATAAGAATTATCCTTTTTGATAATTACTCCTCTTAACATATTTGATAGTAATTATTATGTGTCTACCTATGTCTTCAATTTGACATCCAAAGAATTTTATAATTTAATATGTAATTATCAGTCATAAAAATTTATCAAACTTCAAATCAACTATTTTATAAAATTAAATTAAATTAATCCAATCATCTTATCATTCAATTGATGTAAATAATGTTATTATAACAATTAAATAATATATGAAAATTCTAGTAATCATATTTATTCGTCGAATTCTAAATAAAAATCCTCATCTCGATCTTAAGTGTCCTAACGACTACAGAGCATCCTAAGACAAAATTAATAGAATAACTAAACCTACCTGGCAATGGGAAGGTTCCTCACAGAATCCTATTATTGTTCAAACAGGGTTCCTTGTCAATAACTAGATCTAAAAAAATGAAACACATAGAATGTGAGTTTAAAGCTCAACGAGTGAGTCAATCTTTGGTCTAATAAAATCAAATATGTTAAAGAATAATAAAGTAACTCAAAAGCATTATCATGAAATCAGAAGGAAAGAAACATACTAGAGAGAATGCAATTCATTCAAGTCAGAAAAATCTAGAGCAACAGAAGTCAATGACAAAATACCCGAGAGTACACATAGGCTGGCTCAACCAATTTCATCAAACCCACCATGACGCACAACCTCATCCTCTACGGTCAGGGCGCCTCATGGATCCTAATCCCAAACTCAGGCTTATCTCCCTAGCGAGGAAATCGTTATCTCCACACTCATAGGCTAAGACCAACCTATCACCCGGATTTCCCACCTTGGCATGAAAGGGAGTACTATCTCGCTCAAACACAATTATGATTCAATCATTCAAAATCAAACCAATATTCACAACAACCAAAATCTGACATAGATAATCATCATATCTCAACATGAAAAATATTCATTACATATCATATGATTATTCTTTCTCATAATGTTTCCTATTAGCAATTTCTTCATTAACACTCAAACTCAAACTCTCTCTCGAATCACTTTTTATGAATTCCTCATTGAATTCCCTTTTTCCCACCATGAATTTTCCTACTCTCTTCGAAATAACTTTGCCTCAGGAGTTTTTTGTTCTGAATGTGTTTTTTTGAATCCATGTAAGTATGGTAGGGATCTTTGGTGTTGTTGTGGATATCTAGGTGATGTCACATGTGTTTTTACAAATTAAACATAACTCTTAGGGATCATCTACCTTTTTTAACCTTCTACACAATTGAATAAAACAAAAAGGGTAGTAAGAATAAGAGGCTTCCAGTGATGAGGAGTAGTGTCACTATGTCGGTCCCGGGCCTGGGTAGCGGGTTGTGACATTGATTGCCTACGACATTATGTTCTTGACATAGTCCCTTGGCATTACTGTAAGTAAGGGCCAAAGAAACATAAGAGGAAATTGCATGTATGAATGTGCATTAAGCTTCACTGTTTATTACATTAGTATGTACCAAGTCTGAATTATGCCCAATAAAGCATATGCATTTAGATGAGCTTTAGATATTCATGTACGCATTAGTATCTTCACTTTTGTTGTCTTCATTTACCTATTGCCTGCATGGTTATATATATATATATAAGTGTTGCGGTAGGACTATTTTTGGTGAGTCAAGTGGTTGGATTCAAGTACAGAAGACTACATAGCTGACGATGTACGAGTCGAGGGTACCTTCTCATTGTTCAGGGTAAAGTAAAGTACCTTAGGGTCATGTTGAGTTAGATAGTCTTAGTAAAGCTTTGAAATCGGGTACGCCACATTATGAGTTGCATTATGTAAAGAATGTAGTAGAAACTAGCATAAATATTATGATTTATGTTTGAGTGTATGAAAGGCTCAATGGAAAACTTTCATTATGTAAATGTTTATGAATGCTAGTTAACAAATGAAAAGAGGTTTTCATTAGTCTTAGTTTCAATTTAATTTGCTTTTAAGTCAAAGGATAGATAAGTAAATGAAAAGTGTAAAGATTCTAAGCAAAAGTTAGGCTTGCGGTGGTACAGGCTAAGTACTGTCCACACCGGTCACGTGCCCAGTTTTGGGTCGTGACATAGCTGGCACTTTATCTCTTGGTCTCAAATTCTCGTCTTCTACACTTAATTTGAGTGTTTTTTGTGATTCAAATATGGCCAATGATGTGGATGACTAGAGGTCTACTTCAGGCTTTTGTATTTTCCCTGGTGATAATATGGTTTCTTGGACAACTAAGAAACAACTAGTGGTGGCTCGTTTTACAACAAAAGCGGAGTATCGAAGTCTTGCCTTAGCTATTATGGAAGTTCTCTAGTTGCAGACACTACTTATAGAGTTGCATATTCCCCTTCGTTGTCAACCTCAAATCTACTGTGATAACCTAAGCACTGTGCTATTATCCAGAAATCCTATTCTGCATAATCGCACTAAACACGTAGAGCTTGATTTGTACTTTGTTAGGGAAAAGGTGTTAGCAAATCAGATTATTGTGTCCCATGTTCCCACTTTATATCAGCGAGCAGATATACTCACCAAACCCTTGTCTTTTTCGCAATTTAGTTTTCTCAGAATTAAACTTCGATTGGCTATCCACCTTGGGCTTCCAGGGGCATATAAAGAGAGTAGCAATTTATTTTTTTTGCCTTTTGGGAGAAGCAGCCTGCTATTTGTTCTTTTGTGTTGGTTCACTTATTCAGTACTGTTTGCTATGTTCTGAAAATTTTCTGTCTTAGTATTTTTGTATGGATAGCCCCACTCTCAGTTTACAGGGGCATATCAGTGGTATATTAGAAGTCCAGATTAGTTATTGATCAGTTATAGTCAGTTAAAGTCAGGTGGTTAGTTTACTTTACAGTTAGATCATGAGTCTATAAATTCATTCATTGTAAGTGTATCTGATTCAAGTATTCTCATCTTCATAATATACACTTCTTCAGTATCTCTCGGATATCTTTCCTCTGTTTCTTACTCTGTTTCTTATCAGGGTATAAAGGTGAGGGGCGTATTCAGAGTTTTTTCGTACTAATTAATTAAGCATACCTTTAGTTCTACTTTTTGGACCATGAGTGCTGGCTAGATAATGCAAGTCAGAAAATATGCTTTTGGGTTTGGACTTACTTAAACAAATAACAGTTGGCAAGTGAGATGTTGGTGCAAATGGCATATTAATATTGCACCTCTTTGGGAAATTAAATAATCAACTACGTATGGATGATATCACTTTATAACCAACAAAAGCAGAAGCGAATAATGAGTAGTCAGAATTAATAATCATGCGTAGGGGTTTATGTGGACTTAGTAACTCTGCTCATCAATTCACTTTGGACTAATGGATGAATATATAGTAATACATTCAGGTATCGAGTAAGCTTCATTCAGATGGCCATGTGGCATACAAATACAAAGAAAAACAAGAACAAAAAAGCGCCATCTTTTTTGGGTGAGATGCAAACAACTTTTTCAGTTTAAAGAGTCGTATAATTTATCTCTTATAAAGTTAAAGTTGACAATAAAACTCTTCTATACTTTCAATTGTGAACTCTATGTTGATCTCTTCCCCCCCAAAAAAAAAATTTTTATACAATTTGTCCATGCAAATTTTAAAAAAGTCAAATTAACATTACTACATTTATACAACCTACATATCATCTTAAAATCTTTTTTTTTAAGTATTAATATTTACAAATTTAGTAAATTTAGTGGGCACCAATAAATTTAGTTTAAGTCGAACGAGATCAATGAAGCATAAAACATTTACAACGACTAATCTTAAAAAATTTTATGCAAAAATATAAAAGAAAATAATAAAATATTCACTTAAAATGATAGGTTATATATATATATATATATATATATATTCCTCAATATAACTTAATTTAGTTTACATGGACAATTAGTAGTTTTGGACAAAAATTAACAGATGAGTCACGTCGCAAAAATTTAAAAATTTATGAAAGTTTATTATTGACTTTTAATGTTGGGGGATTAATAATAACTTGTTTTAGTTTACATGGACAACTAGTATTAGGGTTTTGGACAAAAAAATAACAGATGAGTCATGTTGCAAAAATTTAAAAATTTATGAAAGTTTATTATTGACTTTTAATGTTGGGTTGCAAAACCAAAAAACTTAAATTTAAATTGCGCAATCCTTTTAAGTTTCGAGGAATTCTTAGAGCCTGTTTGGTTTGGACATTTCTTATTTTTATTTTCACTGAAAATAAAAAATAAACTTGAAAATGTGTTTGGTTGAGTTAACTGAAAACGTTTTCTTGAAAATATTTCTTAAAATATGCCTAAATCTAAAAACACCAAAAAGATATTTTCAGTATTTCAAGAAATGTGTTTTCAAAAATAAAAATTAAAAATAAAAATAAAAAATATTTTTATAAACCAAACAAACTTTTAGTGACCATATTTTAAAACACAAATACTAATATGCCTAAGATTCGAACATTTTGAAGCATTGGTGGGGGTACTAAGCGTTGAAACAAAGGGTAAGTGGCAGAAAATCTTCAAGATCATATGAGCAATTAAAGATGCCCACTAAAAGAGTGGGAGAGAGAGAGAGAGAGAGAATCCTAACTAAAGTGGGAAGGTGGCCTCCAAAGAGGAAAAAAAGAATGAATATTTGGAGTGTACGAATTTCTTTTAGGTCCATCACACTTCACACACTTACACACACACACTTTGAATAACCCTTTTAGGTTTGTCAATTTAAAGTCTCTTTCCTAGTTACTTATGTGCCTACACCCACTTCCTGGTTTATATTTGTTTATTGCCCTAGTTGTCACCAAGAATCCCTCTTCAAAATCCCACTCTATAATTCCCTTTCATTATACCTCTCATTTTTTTTTTTATTATTTTTATTGTTGTTGTTTTTGATTTCGACAACTTATATACTAAATTCTAATTAATCTGATTTGAATTAAGTTAAATTACAAATGCATACAATTCTCTTAATATTATTTTTTTAATTAGCAAGATTTGAATTTGAGACTTATTTAAGAAAAATAAATTTCAAATACCTTGCACTATTCAATGTTGATTATTATTGTTGTTTAATCTCTTTTTTTCTAAAGTTTGACATTTTACCTGCTGTCTTCTTAACTAGCTGTCAAAGTGGGAATAAGGATTCATTCCAGCTGCTAGATGCTGGTGGGAGTCCTCACTCGTTGAATCTACAGATCCAATAGGTAAAATAAAAATGATCAGTTTTTTTTAGGACAACTTTTACTATCTGCTAGAGGGAGCTGAGAGAAATTCCGTTGGAGTGAATCTATATCCTCAAAACAGCTTCAAGACTAACACACATGTATAATCTCTTCTTTTCCTTTTTTGGCTGCATGCATACCTCAAGTTTGTATTATTACTAGCTATAACAAAGGTTTGTGTTCAAAGCTTAATCAAAATCTGATATCTGTGTAATCACGGGAAAGAGAAATCCATGTTTATTTGAGCATGACTTCAAAGAAAAACTGCAGCAATTAATTAATTTCTGCAGAAAGCTACAAACGATAAAAGAAGAAGAAGAAAAAAGAAAAAGAAACTTGCATATATAAATTGTCAAAGAACATTTAACATAACAGTTTAACTTAAAGGAAGTTTTCATCAGACAATTTGAAGTTTTAAAAGTGAAGTGAATAAATTAAATAGATCATAGTGAGGGCAATAAGTATGTCTTTTCTGTTGTAAGGTTGTGAAATAAAAATATAGAACTTGCTTGATATTTGCATCATATTAACTCAACTTTTGTATTGTTCGAAGAACGTGGACCAGTAAGATGCAGGACCACAAAATCATGTTCTCTCCACAGTACTCATTGATGAATAAGATTGGCTAATTAAACAGCTAATTATTTACTTTCACGACTTGCGATGAACTTGGAACACGCATCAACATGCACTATTAATACTATAATGAATATTTCGAACCAGCATATGCATATATATATATATATATAGGATATAGTCCACAGCAATAAAAGTTCTTTCCCGGCCGAGGAATTTTAACTAGAATTTGTACGAAGGTTGTGTATAATATTATATATATATATATATATATATATATATGTATTCCAGAATGCTGTGGTTCACACTTCATGTATAATTGCTATCCAATTCATATTGCATCCGATCGGATTGTGATAGACCATTATACGTATAAAAAGCCATTACATGTTTAATTCTTGAATCTTGACAAGAATTTTTTTTTTCTGCAAATCATTACATTATAGTTACGAAGTATATTGATTTCAGCAGCAAAAACAAAGATTGCATGGCATTATGTTACTCAATTTTACAATCATCTATAAAATATCATAGCAGGCTTATTCTTTTTCTAAAACAAAATACAAGGAAGAACAAGAATGCGGGGATATATACAAAATTTTATTGGGAAGAAGATACTTATACTAACCTTTGTATATTTAATATTCAGATGTAAGGATCGACTGGGTTGTCACCAGGAGACAAAGTCTTTTTTTTTTTTTAATTTTTCGAGAAATTAATATTATATTTACCTGTCAACTCTTTGCAGCCAATTAAATTACAAAGAAGGTATATATCGTCACTAATTTAAATTATAATAATAGCTGAATTTAGAAACTTTATCGTCGGTTTTATCTCGCACTTATCATTCTTTATTAATTTATTTTATGCCTTTATACTAAATCGGGCTTGTCTAAAGTTTAAACCTATGAATTCCCGGTGAAACTAATGAGAGCCGAGAGTGTGTCTGTGTGTGAGCATATATATATATATAGAGGCTTAATTAAATATATACATTCCCAGGATTTCAGATCTTAAGCGTCCCATAAAACCTAACCTTTTCTTCCCATGATGATATTGTGTCCCTCTCTCTCTCTCTCTCTCTCTCTCTCTCTCTCTCTCTCTCTCTCTCTCTATATATATATATATATATATATATATCATATGTGTTTGACGCGTGGCTCATTTTAATTAAGGCTTTAAGCAATGATATCAATTCGTATATATTAGGTAAAGCCTATGTACGTACAACTATGTGCAAGTTTTTGTGTTTCATTTTTTATGAGAAATCAATAATATGTAAATAAAATCAATTTTTGGAAGTATATATATGGAATAATTTCTTTTCGTCTTTTTATTAATTTTGTGTTGATAATCGTTTCTGGAATCTTTGTTTTGGTCATGAAACACAAGCATCTAGGTACTATGGCACAAATAATAAACTATCGCAGAGTTTCCATTAATAAAATGAATAACTAAGGAAAGAACCAATGCTTTTGATAATTAACACGCCTTCTAATGAAAGAGTTTGTGTCGTTTTCATGTATGTAGAATGTGAAAAAGGGGGTTTATGAAGCATAATAATGACCAAGATTAAGACTAATAAATTAATATGCACCAAATGAATTAATTTACTTAACTACTTGATTCGCAGAGGATCAAGCTACCATCGTCATGACCCCCCCTTTTTTTTTGGGAAAAAAGGAGTACATGACTAAATATATATGTTCAAGTCCTGACGGAGAAATTAAAAAGTAAAGAGAAAAATTGTTACTCCACCTCACTTTAATTAACTTGATATATATATATATATAGTTTCTTGGGAAGAATATTTAGGCATTGGTGAAACTAAGAAGGTGTATTAATTCTCCCATTCTCACTTTTAATTTCAACCTCTCTCTTTTGGGTATTTATGCTCCCCCACGCCTCTCCTAGTTCTTCAATTTTATTACTTGCTAGATAAAATTAACACCAATACGTCACTATATATAACATCATTACTTATAAATTTAAGGTTTTTGAATTGGATTTGAATCAATCACACAATTTCCTACTTGAAAGAAATTGCTATGTATATGTTAATTACATTGCCGGGAAAGTAGTATAACATATGAATAATTTATAATAACAATTAAACCTTTTTTTATATATAAAAGGAAAAAATAATATACCAACATATGTTGTGAAAATTATGTTATAAAAAGTTTTTGTATTTTAAAAAAGTGAAATTAATTTCACATCGACTAAAATAAAAAAAAGATGATGCTTTATATATTAATATTTTTTTTTCATATTAAAAACAATATAATTTCTCATCTCTTCTTCCACGTTTTATGAAGGACCTGTCTTATTTTAAAAGAAAATTTTGCAATTGTGAAACAATTTCTTTAAGGATTATCTCAAAATTTACAACAACCTATCCCTCCAAAATTGAGTGTAATGCAACGGTTTCTTAGCAGCAATTAAAAAGTTGCCGCGAAAATCAATGTTTAACAATTCATAAACTGCTGTCAGAATTAGGGATTTAACGGCAATTTTTCAAAAGATCAAGAGTAAATGTAAGAACTTAACTGTGGCTAAGCTACTCCCTAAGTTGCAGTTATCAGATTGAAAAATAGGATGACTTAAAGTGATTAGGTCTAATTCAAACAATCTCAATAAAGATCGGAATAACTCAAACTACTTCCTTAATCCTTCCTTATAGAGGAACCCAATGCATCTTACATATACGATAAAGCGCACGACAGACAATTTGCACTGTAAGAAAACATTTGAATTCATACTATGGGTAAGTACTTATAGTAGATATATATAATCCGGTGACTGGCCGTAATAGAGTTTAATTATTTACAATTAATCGGTATCTTTTTAGGTCTTAATTTGGTAGCTACGTGCACATCAATAAAGCAACGTGCACTCATATCGTCCACAAATTCAAATTATTTACTGTACTTAACTCCAAATTATGGACAGCATTAATTGCACAAATTAATTAATAATATAATTAACGTAACAAGATACAAAAGGAAGTGGGGACCATTAATTTTCTCCACAATTGATAAGCTTCAAGTCTCTTTCCTAAAGCTCTCAGGGAAGTTAATTGCACCAACAGATATAAACCTAACTCATAGCAACAAAAGGAATTGCCTGCCACTGTGTCTCCCCTATGAAACTGACCTGGCCCTGTTCATGACCCGCCAAGTCATCAGAGTGAAACAATTAAATTAAGAGTTTTTTTTTTCTGAATTCGGTTGTCTATCTCAAATTTCTTATATGGTCACAATTAAAATAAAACCAAATTAACAAATTGGTTCAAATAGTTAAACATTTATTCTTTTTAAGTAAGATTTTGAATTCGAATCTCGTGAATAAAAAAAATTAGTGCTAGGAGAGTTTTGTATCCCCTAATCTAATTTAATTCAAATTATTTAGGTTAGTTTGAGCTCATTTTGTCTCTAAATTAGGGTGGTTCTAATACAGATTTTTTTTTTTTAAAAAAATCATATATATCCTTAGGTCTGAATTATTCTCTCCTTTTTAGTGCCAAATGAAAAGATAATGGTATGTTCGGTTGATGAAAATATTCTCATTTTTATTTTCAATCTTTAGTTTTTGAAATATATTTTTTGAAAATGTAAAAATATTTTTTTAGTAATTTTAGATCGATACATATTTTAAAAAATACTTTTAAAACAATATTTTTATTAAACTGAACAAAATATATTTTTAAACCTATTTTTTATTTTCAATAAAAATAAAAATAAAAAATGATCAAACCAAATATACTCTAAATTTTCAAATCATATAACTTATCATTTGGGAATAAATGGCCACAATTAAAAGAAAAAATAAATAATGCGTTCGGAAATGAATGATGACGATGAATTCCCGAACTGTACACTCTATTTAAAAGCGGAAAAATGAAATAATCTAGAGACTCCAAATACAATAACATACGAATCTTGCGTACGTAAGCACGAATGGGGGTTTCATCTCATCGTATGTGGCGTCGATCTATAAATATATAAATTAGGAAGTTGAGCAGTGAGTGCATCAGTCAGGAAGCAACGTGTCTGTGCGTGAGAGGGCTAAAGTTAATCGATCTGTCTTTTACAGAGACATGGGCGATGGCTCAGAGAGAGAAGGGTTTAATAAGTACAACAACTTGAAGTTGAACAACAACGCAGGGACAGGGACAGGGTGCGAGATAAAGGAGCAAGATCGGCTGCTTCCGATAGCGAATGTGGGGAGGATCATGAAGCAGATTCTGCCTCCGAACGCCAAAATCTCAAAAGAAGCGAAGGAGACGATGCAGGAGTGCGTGTCAGAGTTTATAAGCTTCGTCACAGGGGAAGCCTCCGACAAGTGTCACAAGGAGAAGAGGAAAACCGTCAATGGCGACGATATTTGCTGGGCCTTGGCCACTCTAGGGTTCGATGACTACGCCGAGCCGCTAAAGAGGTATTTGCTTAAGTACAGGGAATCTGAGGGCGAGAGAGCTAATAATCAAAATAGGAATAACAGTAACAATAACAGTAATAACAGTGATCATGAGATTAATTATGCTGAAGCGTATGCTGCTTCTTCCGGTGGTGGTGGTGGTGGTTCCTCGTTGATGAAGTTCAATGTGAGTGATAGGGGCAACAGCTCCTCTTACTCACGCCAATTTTCTAGCTTCTAATTAATTAATTAATCTTTGATTAGATTAAGATTAGATATTGAAGGTGTGTATATATATGCTGGTATTGGCATATATGTACCGATTCCAATGATGACGACGATGCATATATATATTATGCTTATGCAGGTGTGTTGGTGCTGATTTCTTGTTAATTAGCTAGGGTTAAATTATTGGGTTTCGTTTCAACACTTGATTAACGGATAGTAGGTCGAGGGTTATGTTAGTTATATAGCCAATCTTTGTACTTTCCTTGTCCAATAATAAGCTATATTACCAGATGATGGTTGATTGACTGCAGCTTCCTGATGGCCTTTTAATTTGGGGATTATTTGAATAATTAATGGTTTCAATTTTAACTTTGGTGAATGCCTAAAAGGATAATTAACATGTTTCATGTTATTTTGTTCTTATTTTCTACTCAATTTGTCAGCTAATCAAGATGTAAATCGGAGATCGATTTCGATATTGGAAGAAAAAATACCAGGTTTTGCTCTTTTAATTTTGCCCTAATTGATGAATTAGTTAATAGCAAAGATATTTGAATTGTCTATGAAGAACAAATTAATTAAGTCTTCAAATGAAATGTATGATATTTAGGGGCTAGGGCTTTCATTTTGTCGGATCGGAATTATAATTTAGATATAGTATTGCAATATGAACAACTTCTGAATGCTAATTAGGGTTCACTTTCACACATTTAATTTATTTCACTAATTTTCATCTGAACTCAAGATTCTTAATTATTATTACAGGCCTTATTGATAATTGAGGAAGTTGATATTGCCTATATATATATATATATATATATAGAAGTTGAAGTTGATTTATGATGATAATCGAAAACTAAGCAATAAGTGTAATTAGTGGTAGCTTTGCCTTTGCATATCAAATAAGCAAATTTAGTGATACGGTACCAGCTCTAGCTAATGCATCGATTAATAGATGAAAACAGGGAGACATGCTCTTTTTTGTTCAAGAACTTCTATGAAGAAAAGGACCTAACTTCGCTGGTTATAAATATCTCTATCACTGAGAAAGAAAACAAAATTTGACAAAAGTTTGTCCCTGGACATTAGCTACTATATATATATATATATATATATATAATTCTTAACTACTCAAATTAACCAAGCTTAGAACTGAGGACCAAGGGTATGGTAGATCCTAGATTCTAGGCTAATTTGAGACCCCAAAGTAAATTTGCTGAAGTCGTTACCAGAGCTAGGTTCTCCAATTTGGTCGATGAATAAAAAGATTCCTCTTATATTAAGAATTGACAAGTAGCATCAAATCCCCATAATCTAGCATTTGTGTTTTCGTCACGTCATTGATTACGCAAGCACATTAATTATATATACTTACATAACTTGTCTCTTAACAAATCCATTTATATCTAATAGCAAGCAATTGAGAAAACTAGAAAAGTTCGTTGGATTTTAATACAATTATATTCTTGCCCCATATATATAATTTACTGAAATATTTATATTAATATATCTTTTGTGACTTTCTCGTTAGTTGTCCCAATTAGTACATACATTATAAAAAATAAATTATGATACATAGTAAAATAAAAACTAAAATACATTTGAAAAAAAAAGGAGACAAGTTAAGCAGACTCAAAAAAGTAACTTTCTATAAATTAAATTCAATTAGGTTTTATTAATATACACGAATTAACTAACAAGATCAAAGCCAAATTAAAGTGGCTCAAGTTTGTCCCCATGTGGGAATCTTCATGAATTAGTGAATCCGACATCCAATCCAGCAATATTTGTCACGTTGCTAAGTCAGTTGAATTCAAAACCCTAGATCCCTACCTGGGACCACAAAATTTGTGGCTCTTCCTTCCACAATATGGTTTTGTCGTATTGAATTTGAACTTTGGAAATTTTCCTTAACACACAGACTTAATTACAATCAAAGTACCGAAATCGAGTCTTGGCATTTCAAGGGTTTCTCCTATTATTAATTTCTTATTCTCTAATCTCCACTGTCTTGTGTCTTGTTTTGAAGATTAACAAACTAAGATAAAAATGAAATCAGTGCAACGTGAAATAATTATACGCTTGGGCTTGTCGTATATGAAACCTCGACCTATCATGAATCACGATGCGATTTCGTTTGAGTACATTCCGGACTACAGTTACAAAAAAGCAATGAGGTAATTTATCTATTAATAATTAAATATATATCTCCTCGTTTCAATGTTGACTTCAGTAGGACGGAAATTAAGCAAAACATTGAAATTTGTTTTGTAATTCTTCAAACAAAAAGGAAAAAGAACAAGTTTTTTGCCAGGAATTATTGTAGTCCACATGAATAATCACAGTATACTTATAACCACAATGGTTGTCAAACTATTGAGTTACTCTTAAACTCTTACGAATTTATATTTTTATGTCTTAAAATTAAGTCATATAACTCATAAATTAAGAAATTGGTCAAAATTGTCAAATTAGACAGAGTTTAAATAGTGACACTCAATTTAAATACTCATTATTTTTTTATTTGGATCATATTTTAAGCAAATGATTTACTGTTGAAAAAATCTCTGAGTCTAGTTTCAAATAAAATAAGTTTTGTTAAAAATTAGGAGATATGATCAAAAGAGTGACCAAAGGTCATAAACAGTCAACTTTTTACACTTTTCAATTTTACTTTAAAAAATTATATTTTTCTTATTTGAATTTTATTTTAAGAAAATGATATATCATTGTAAAGATCTTTGAGTCTAGTTTTAATTGAGATAAATTTCATTAAAAAATTATTTACCGTTTAGAAGATATGATCAAAACAATGACAAATGTCATAAGTAGTAGACTTCTGGGTTCTACCGGTCGACTTGTAATTTTTAAGTTTAATTTAAATATTCATAAATATCATTTAAACTCTATTTTAAGAAAATTTAATTTTACATGTTCAAAGACTGAAATATTAATTGATTATTGATGACTTATAATATCTAGTTCTATGGACTTTCTTATCTATGTATATATTAAATTAGTGGTTTTTTTAATTATTTTATTTTTAAGGAGAATGAACATGTTGGTACCTAATAGATATAACATATTGTAACTAGCTTATGGTTAATCTTGTGTTAGTTTAAGTATTTTTAATTATCTATAACTTTATGTGTTATGGTATTAGAACATAACTATTTTTAATGAGGGAAGGGTATATGTAAACTTTTACGAGTTTACGATCCAAGTTTATCTCTTATTCGAATTTATTCAAGTTTAGATATGCTCTCGAATTTGACAACCTTAGATATGTGATAATGCTAATTTCTAGCTACTCATTGTGCTGTGTCCAGAATCCAGATATTATGGGGATTTAACGCTGTTAAGTGGCCAGAACTTATTTAGAAGGCACTACAAATGAACAACATTAATGAAATGCCCATAACATATATACCATATCACCATATGTGTTGGGCATCGCACATCCTTCTCATAGTATTCCTGATCTTAAGATTTTGATTACTAGGTTTCGCAATTGAAATCAAAACTAACAGTTTTCAAAACTTAGTAAAATTAGTGTTGTAAGTCGTTCCTATCACTTTGTGTTGTTGTTTTAATTTTCAGTTTAATTATGCTTAAATTTTTCATCTCCCGATCGACTTGCTATTTCATTCATCAATTACTTTTTTTTTTAAAAAAAGGTGTTTAAGTAAGCGGCTATAAATATAATCAGAACTTTTAATTGAAAAGATAAGTGCTAAAAAAAGCGAGGATTCTATAGAATTACTTTAGAAACAATCTTACTCCTTATATTAACATAATAGAATGAGTATTATTTATTTTTATATTAACAAATCACTTAAAAATATATTTGAAAGGAAATTGACTTATACTTTTATATATATCAAGTCACTACTGTGTGTGAATATATATATATATGGACGTGTCTGTGATGCATTTAAAGTTCTTTATCATATCATTAGTTGTTCACATCAAAACATTATTCTATCAGGATTATTAATATAACTAAGGCCATTTTCCGACATTTATGTTATTGAATATTGATGTCCTTCAATCATTGAATATTAAGAACTTGAAACAGGATAATTCATCTATATCTCTATTTGTAAAATTAGTTCCCCCTTCGTCTCTTTCAGTTTCGCTTTAATCTGCGTGCCTTAATCCCAAATTTCAAGCATTTTGAAACCGACTTTAAATTATAAATCAAGAAAGAACAGAAGACTTTGAAATAATTATTTACTAAAATAAAAATATCACAAATAAAATAATCACCAGGACAAAAATATACATACAATAACATGTATTCAGCAGCCTGGGCAGAGGGTGGCTTCACCAAAATATTTTAATAGGCGGGCCCACTTCCAACCCGGGCTGGCCCACAAAGAAGAATGAAAATGGAGAGGATGGCCCACTAAAGTCTGGTTTAACACACCTTCTAGGGCCTGCGGATCCTCTGCTCGGAATAAAATAAGCAGGTGTCTGCTTTGAGTAAACTGTTGCTAAAACTTTCAGCAACAGTTTTTTTTTGTTGCTGAAAGTTTTAGCAACAGTTAAAACCGTTGCTAAAACTCAAAGCAGGCAAATTCTGAACAGAGGATCTGGACCCCCTTCTAGGTAGACACGCTTGGCAAAATCAAGATTGTACTTTCTCACCAAGCTCTGCTAGGGTTTAGATACTAAGCCGCCGCCGTTTGTTGGTAAGGCAGCCCTCTCCCCTTCCTTCCTCTTCTGTCCTACTCTACTCAATGAGAGTTTCCCTCTTTTCCTTGTAAAAGCCTTCCACTCTTTTTAGTAAGAGTTTCATTTCTCCTTTTAGTGGCAGAATAAAAGAGCGAGCACCATTTTTGGGGTTTCTTGCGAATCAACAGATAACCATGAAAGGAAAAGTGATGTTGGAGGTGCTGTTCAAAGTGTGTCAAGCATCAGAGTTGTTCATGGAGGTGCTCTGTTTCCAGGTGTTCGTGCTCGGTTTTGTCCCTAGGTGACCCTCAATCTCTGCCTTCTGCCACCGACTAAGCTTCAAAGGGTGAGGAGGTGCTCAGTTTCTAGAGTGACTAGCTCAGTTAATGGGGTTTTCTACAGGGAAGCCTTTCATCACCCCTCATTTGCTTGAAGATAGCATACGATGTGGTGACTTGTGTCCTCTACCTTTTGCTAGTTCGATACCCCTTCCTGTTGCCAACAGTGCATCTAAGGGAGTGGAGGTGCTAGAAGATCTGTTTTGGTCTGGCATCTGAGGTTAGACATCTTGTGATGCCATGTTAGGGCTCAATCTCCTTCAGTGATGTAGCCTCTGTTTTTCTGGTCTGACATCCGAGTTCTAAGATAGCAGCGCAGACATGAGATGCTCATTCGAGTTCTAAGGCAGCGGCACAGGCATGAGATAAGGTTCTGGCGTGTAGTCTGGCATTGCATCTTATGTGCTCTAGATTGTTTATCGGTCCATCATGCCTTGACGTTTGTTGCTTTTTGGGCTTGGGTTCCTGCTTGTTTCTCTTTAGATTGTGTTTTTATTAAAAAACAAAACCTATTGGGCTTTACCAATCCACTTTGTTTGGCTTGTTGGGTTAGGTTTTTTAGCCGTAATCCACTTGATCTAGGGGTGTGTTGCCTCTATTAAGACATATGTATTAATTTAGGGTTTGTTGCTCTATTTTGATGTACATGTTATCGCATGAGTTCATATCTGTATGGTAATTGTTCTATCTCGAGGTCCTATTTTATCTCATGTATTTTAGGCTGAATGCCTTTAATGGAATTTATTTCCATTTGTCCAAAAAAAATAGAGGTAGACACGCTTGTAACTATCCCCAACATATCTCTTATGCTAGAGTTTTGAACCAAGACTGCCAAAATGGTGAGGGTTGCCTGAATCCTTTCTTTTATCTGCCTTTTCCCTCCCTCTAATGAGAGTTTTGTCTCTTTCTACATAGAAGATCCCTCATCTCCTTACATTACAAGAAAATTGACTTTCAGTGGCAACTTTTTAGTGGATGCTTTTAAAGTCGCCACTAAAAGTCAATTTTTTTTTAAAAAATAAAGTCAAATTTTTTAAAAAAAATTAAAAAATAGACTTTTGATGGCGACTCCCATGGTCGTCACCAAAAGTTAATTTAAAAAATAAAAAATATTGAAAATTTTTAAAAACAAAATTAAAAAAATTAGACTTTTTTAAAAATTAAAAAAATTAGACCTTTTTAAAAATTAAAAAAATTAGATTTTTAGTAGTGACTCTCATAGTCGCCACCAAAAGTTGATTTTAAAAATAAAGTCAAATTTTTTAAAAATAAAATTAAAAAAAAGAATTTTAGTAGTGACTATGAAAGTCAATTTTTAAAAAAAATATATAAAAAGTCATATTTTTTAAAATAAAATAAAATAAATCAGACTTTTGGTGAGAGTCGCCACTAAAAGTCTATTTTTTTTGAAAAAAATAAAAAAATTTAGATTTTTTTAAATAAAATTAAAAAAATTAAAAAAGTCATTTTTTATTTTATTTAAAAATTTTGAATTTTTTTAATTTTATTTAAAAGAAATTTGAATTTTTTATTTTTTTTTAAAAATCAAATTTTTGGTGGCGACTAAAATCTGATTTTTTTAATCGAAGTTATTTTTTTTTTATGAAATTAGCTGAAGTTGGACTTTCTGTGGTGACTCCTATAGTAATAATATATTTTCTTTTTGTTAAATTAAAGATTGTTTTATTTCTATTTTCTAATATTTTTGACTTAAAATAATTTTAACAGATTATAAATAAATATATATATATATATATATATATATATATATATATAACACTTACATAACACAAATAAAGTAGTGGCATGATGGCAAGACACATATGTTTGTAAGCAAGAGACCTAGGTTTGAATCTCATGTATGCATATGTTTGGTATAATTTCAAATAAATTTGAATATTGCACAAAAAAATTCGAGTCACCCCAAGACAGCGAGTTATTGGATCGGCCAATGCTTGCATGAATCGAATGGGTCTCGGGTCAACCCGTTAGGTCAATCCAGATTTAAAAAGATGGCGAGTGACTTTTGATGGTGACCTTTTAAAGTCGTAACCAAAAGTTGTCTTCGGTAGCTACTTTAGTCGCCACTAAAGGTGACCTTCAGTGGCGACCAAAACTTTTTCTCACGAAATTTGTTTTTGCAATAAAAATAACTTTTGGTGGCGAGCATAGAGTGACTTTTGGTGGCGACTTTTGAGAGTCGCCACCAAAAGATAATTAGCCATAGACTTACGCCAACAACTTTAGTTACTATTAAAAGTCGCCACCAAAGACTTTTGGTGGCGACTTTTAGACTTTTGGTGTCGACTTTAGTCGCCACCAAAAGTCATTTTTTTGTAGCGTTAAGTAGAGGTTTTTTGTTGGAATTTCAGCAGTTTTGTCCTTTCCGGCAGCACCAGAAGTTTCTGGTTAGAGGTGTGATGACATCGGAGAAGTTTCCTCTTGATCTTCTAAACCCTAAACCCTAAACACCTTGCACCGGCACCACCTTTGATGCTGTTTAGCTTTTTTCATCTTGCCACCGACGTCGCAGAGATCGTGTTCTGCAAAGATGGAAGATGACACCGGCCTCTTGAAGTCCACATATGGATCGCAGATTATGCCATCGCCGATGTAGGCCGCTCTCTTGCATTGTTGTTTCTATCGTGCTGCTCGACGGTTTCCTCTGCCTCCACCATTAGCACTGCAGTCTCTGTTTTTATTTTTGTTCATGTCTGTATTCTTTTTTGTTTTTTTTTTCTAGTTTGGTTTTGGTTGGTTCCCAGCCTAATCAGTGTTGGGCATGTATCAGCTTGAGTTATTTTGGTTGTTAGAAGACCAGCTCTAATTTAGGGTTAGGGGTATGTTGCCTCTTTTTAGTATGCTAGATTTAGCGTCAGGAGTATATTGCATCTATTCAGTCTCATTTTTTTTGTTATATATATCTGGTACTGATTTTCAAGATATGCTATCTTAAATCACATACCGTTCTCTCATATATTTGGGCTTGTGTGGTATTTGAGTACAATTTTTAGGTCCTAGTTAATCTTATGTAATCCTTGACTTAGTGCCATTTTTAATGGAATTAATATACATCTGTCCCAAAAAAAAAAAGACCTTCTAGGTTGGATTGGATCAGGGCATAATGCATGGATTTAGTACCTGTTATATTTTAATATTTTTATAATATAGTAATAACAACTTTAAGTCATAATTATTAATTTTAAGTATGTCAGTTAAATTTAAATTTATAAATATTAGGAAAAAAAGCACTTTGTCTCCCATAAACTTTCATCAATGTGCAGAATACTTCCATGAACTTTAAAACTCAACAAAAAAACTTTCATAAATGTTTCATTTCATGCAGTTCTTTTGTTAAAAAAAATTATTAGTTTGACTAACGATTAATGCTGACTGAGATTAAATGACCGCCACATCAGCTCAAAACACCTCAACAGATAGCATGGTAAAAAAAAAAGTGGCAGTTGAAACCCGTAACCTCCACTAAAAAGGCTAGTGGCAGTTTCAAGTATAAAAACCAGAAATAATTTGAAAATTTTGATACTTGACAAAGATATTAATTCTACTATAACATAAAATATATAAATTCTTTTTAATAATATTTGTTGAAGTAAATAAATATATAAATTTGAACATATATGATATTTCTATATTTTGATAAAATATTTGTGCATGACGAGTGGCCACACTAGTAATTAAATTAATTGAATCATGAGATAAAATATTAATGACTTTGAGCTGTTTGGAATTCACTTGAGGTGGCTTGAATTGAACCCAAAAAAAACCATATTATTAGATTTTTTTTTTGTTTTTTAAGTTGAACTTTGTCATTCAACTATAGAGTAATACTTTCATTAGATATTTTATACTATTTGATACACATATTATTAAAAATTAATATTTTTATAAGTAATATTTATTTATCCTCGGATCTTTAATTTGTATTTTTACTTTTTTGTGAAATAATTTTGAAATATATTTTACTTTATATATAGTTATGTACAAAAAACGTAATTCAATCAAAAATAAAAATAATATGTTGTAAATTTTTTTAATCTACTTTAATTTAATAACATTAATGAAGACTTATTATTTTCTTTCTGTGCTGAAAGATTTTGACATGATAGAATAAGGCACTCAACTTTTATAATCTTGTTTTGTTTCAGTATTATAGTTTATTAGTTTTTGTATGTTATGCAAGGGTAGTTGTGGTGTATGTGATGAGATAGTGGATTTCTTCTTATGCTTGAAAGCATAGGGAGAGTGTTCTCTACAATATGGGATTCTCTAATACTGCTTTATAGTCTTTGGATAGCTGTGAACCCTATTGAATCCAGTGAGGCTTATAGCCTATCCAACTTCTGTGAGCAGCCATGGAGAGAAAAGTATTGGACAGAACCCAAACCCAAAAGTATAAGAGGCTCTTACTCCAATATGGATATTTAAATATGCATCTAATGGTCTATATTTTCTTTCTTTCTTTTTTTATTTTTTTAATTTTTAAAATTGCATTAAATGATCAATTTAATGATTGTTGACCAAGATTGGATGATCAATTAAATTTTAAAAAAATACAAAAATACAAAAAAAGACCATTAGATGTGAAGTATTCAATGGTCCACATTAGAATATGAGTCTCTTATGTTTTTCAATCATATAAGAGAATTCGCTTCCATGTGATGACACTTACATCGACTTTTCTTGTGCTTACCATGGTCATGATATGGAAGACTGATCATACTCCTTGTTATTGGCTACGTGGTGATATTCTGTTTTGTGGAGCTTTTGTATTTGAGTTCGGTGTTATACAAATTTGACCAAGGAAGGTATCTTCTGTTAGATTTTTTATATGGACTACCATAAATCAATTATTTATACATATAAATTTATTTATATGTATTATCCAGAATTTTAATAAGATGTTAATTATGAGTCCCTTTTATAAATGATGCTATCCTCATTGGATTAAAATTAGGCTTTGTGTGGGCTGACTAATGATGAGAAAGTCAGCCCATTAGGGTTTCACAAGGAGGGGTCCCTAGTTTTTGTCTATATATGTAGTGTAGCAGTTCTGTTGAAGTAACACCCTCTGAAAGCATATTAGGTCAAGAGGGCAGTTTTACTCCCCTTACTTGTTTTCTTTTCTTTTCTTCTATCTTACTTATACCCGACAATCAATTACCATCATGAGTTCCGCTGCTGTTCCAGGTACGCATATAAGGTTCGGATTCTTTGCTTAGAGTTGTCATGCTTGGAGTTTTAGCAATAGTTAAAATCGTTAATGTCACGACCCGTTTTCTAGGCACATGACCGGCACAATGATGAATATCCCATCACTATAAGCCTTTCGATAAATTCTACCCATGAGTTTAGTCATTATCAAAATAACCATTCCTGAAGAAAATATATCAAATTTTCTTATTTGAAATTCATAGAGATGATTTGCACATAATAATAGATTTTCAATATAAAATACATTATTATGCTGACATACAAACCAAATGCCAAACCCCTGACCTATATGTCCTAGACGATTACAGAGCAACATAATCTATAACAAAAGAGGGGTCTACCCGACAACGGGAAGGTTTAAAGTGATCTACTCCTCTAGCAGATATTCTTCACTGGCAACCTGATCTGAACAAAAAGGTTGTACAAACAGTGTGAGCTTTTAAACTCAATGAGCGAATCGGCCTCGCGTTAATAAAATTCAAATACATCACCAGTCATGCAAGTATATCCGAAGGCTCATACTCAACCAATAAACATAGTTATAAATTACATACAAAAAGATAAAAATTCATCTAATTCAACAAACGTTACTAGTACTCGTCAATGGCAATATATCCCGGAGAGCGCACACAGGCCGGCTCACCAATTATGTATATTTCCGCCATGACGCACAACCTCATCCTCTTACATATAAGAAGATAAAAATTCATCCAATTCAACAAACGTTACTAGTACTCATCAATGGCAATATATCCCGGAGAGCGCACACAGGCCGGCTCACCAATTATGTATATTTCCGCCATGACGCACAACCTCATCCTCTTAGCTAGGGCGCCTCACGGATTTATCACCAATCCGGGCTATATCCCTACTAAGGGAATCGTTGTCTCCACACTCATTGGTCAAGACACCCTGTCAACCGGGTTTTCCGCCTTGCCGTGAGAGGGGGTACTGTCCCGCTCAATCACAATCAATAGCATTTCATATCATAATCAGAAGCTCAATATAATATTCATCCATATAACAGGTATAGTATATAACTATATTATAGATTTATAAACCACATATCAAGATAACAATTAATCCGTTTTTGAAAACATTCAAACTTCACATCATCATAAGATACTTATTTCATTTTATCCATATTTATGGATTAATTATCTCATTTAGATTCGTCATTCTGAATCCAATTTCCTCCTATGAATCTTGGGAGTGTCCTACGACATACTTTTTATCACCAGTAACGCTAAAACTCTATTAAAACGGGGTCGTTTCACTCACCTGAATTCCGTACGAGCATCGCTTCTCTAAGTCATTACAGACAAGAGTGCTCAGGTGAATTTCGGTGTTCTGCTACGGAGATTTTCATGAAAGATTAGAGAAAATACGTTAGGATTGTTTTCGTACAGATACTGTTCATACGTACAGCTACTGTTCATATATAGGTTACTATTCATACATACGGTTACTATTCATACCAGAAATAGAGAATACAATCTGTAAAAGAGTACACCAGGTAAGTTCCCAGGAAAGAGTGGAGGGTCACACTGGACACACTTAAAAACCAGGTCTTTCCTTAGCCAGAACTTTCCTAGACATGTATTCTTCACAGTTTACATTCTATTTCGGTAATCAGAGAATCAAAATAACATATAAACAGCTAACGACAGTTTTTCTGATGTGGAAGATCGGCCAAAGCCGCAACCACAGAGCATACTTAAGAAAATAACTTCTAAAATTTGAAAGACATAGAAAGGGCATAGTATCCTTACCTAAGCTGAAAAAGAAAGGCCCAAAATCTCAGAGGCCTAGCATTGAAGTAAGAGAAACTTAAGGAGAGAAGAAGAGAAGTTGAAGGTGTGAGTTTAGAAGTGAAATGAAAGCGCCTATTTATAGGAAAAGTCAAGGGTACTATTTGATACTATGCGCTAATAAAATATTCAATTTACTATTCATAAAAATGACATTTCTAATAATGCAGTTATTGTGCACCTCACGCGTACGATGGAAAATTTTTCTGTTATTACTATTGGAAACTTAAAGGGAAAACTATCCTTTCACCTTAAACCTTTAAGTTTCTTTTCAAATCAGTCCTTTCAATTTAGTCCCTGAGGGTATTTTTACACATAAAACGTCATTTTCTCCTACAAACTTCTTTCTAGTTTTCTCTTATGACCAAACCACATCTAGTACTTGACATTTCGATTGTATAAATGAACAGTATCGTATACGTAAATAGTATTATACAGGTGAATAGTACCATATACTGAAATAGTAACAGTAGTTTGTAAACAAATATTTATATTTTATTTTTCATGGGTATTACATTATCACCCCCTTAAGAGAATTCGGTCCCCCGAATTCAAAACTCATCTCAAGACTGAAATAAGTGTGATTACTTCGTCTATATCTCATCATTTGTATCTCTTTCTTTCCAAACCTCTTCACATCCTTGGTAAGATTTACAAGAACACTATAGCATCGACTGTGAACTCTAGACCGCATTATCAATAATTTTCATAGGAATTTTTCCTTTTCTAACAGTAAACATTCTCTTCCTCATCAGTTTGATTTTCTCCACAATCTTTTGTACCATAAAGTGTCTCATCCTCATAACCTTTACCAAACTTAAACCACCTAATCATAGACGAACTTTGTCTCTGTGTAAAACCTCAAATAGATGTCGTCTTCAAAAATGGCACGTGGTCTTTCTAGTTCATACTGAATATCAGAATACATGTTTCCACACACATAGCTTATAACTTTTACGAATACAAGCACCCTACCCGAAGGCATCATTTTGGCCATAGGTAATACTCTTGCCCAAAGGCGATCCTTTTACCTTAAGGCGACACTCTCAGCTGAAGGCGTCATATAAAATGAAATCATTACATAAATCTCTAAGAAGAACAATTCTAGAAAATGTGTTAAGTAAATAACATACTCCTCACGCATAATTATAAAATAAATATATATAGAAATTCTTCTCACCTCAATGACTCATATAGAGTCGTATCCCTTCAATGATTAGGGCAAACCCATAGTTCTCTATATATAGGTTCATAAAATACTTATTTAGCACTCCTCCATAGTTCAGAAGTGTAATGAAATATCATTTTAGTAACTCTGCTCAGTCAAAAGGATATTACCATACTCTGCTTTAGAATTTCCATAATCAAGTACGAAATGTAACAAGTCCAACATCTTCTCATTCCTCAAGTTCTTTCAGTAAAAGGAATCACTTCAACAAAGAAGATCTAAATACTAACTTAAATTTTATTTCTAGTACATAGATAATTTTAATACATGAAGCTTAGACCAAATATAGCTTTAGGTACAAACAAAAGAAAGAATAAATTAAGGACGAGGAGGCTTTTGAAATGTAGAAGGTGCTCCAGGTCTAGAAAAGGAAGGTGCTTCAGACCTTAAGGAGGAAGCTAATCGTTGTAGCCTAGAAAGGGTTTCTGGAGGAAGCGCCTGAGAAATTTGGCGAAGAGCAGAAGTTACTCCGTTCATACAGTCAATACACCTTGTTTGTTGGTCACGAAAATTTTGAGTTGCAAACATTGAATGTCTATCAACTCGATTAGCTAGTTCCCCGAAACGACGGTTTATCAGTTTCTCTTGGTTTTCAAAGAGACGATTTATTAGTCGCTTCTGGTCCTCTGTCTTGTATTCTAGGCTCTCTATCTTATGCTTCAGATTTTCGATCTTACGCTCCAGGAATGCAAGCTTATTTTCTGAGGATGTTGCAGTACTGTCCTCCTCCAACTCTATTACATCCCTCTTTCTCTTCTTAATTTCTAGTGACCTGTCTACAGGTCTCTTCCCTTTGTTGTTTTCGAGACTTAGATTTAAATCAAGCTCTATATTGCCAGTCTCAAAATTCAAGTTGAAAGACTTATTATCGCCCATTGCTTTAGGGATCTCAGAAATAACTTCGAATGAGAAAGGAATGGAGATTGAGAAATAGGTATGTAATGAAAGAAGTAGGTTTGCTTGGTGCGATAAGTAGGGTAACGGGCATACAAGATTTATAGACAACCCGAAGCCCTTGGAGCTAAAGCCACCACAACCTATACGCCGCTCGCTAGGAGGTTTACAGATCACATACGTCGCAATGTCAGCAATTAATGTCGGACATGCAAGTAAATAGTAAATATAATTTAATGCAATTAACATAAGTCAAAGATTTCCTCAAAAAAATTTTCGGCTAATCTTGACATTTCTCAAAATTTTCGACTAATCGCCGTTTCAATCTATGATTTCCTCACTCTATACTTGTCTTATAGTGTAATCTCAGATCAAGATATCACTCTATGATCGGGTAGTCTCATATTGGCCGTATCTTAGATTCTAATCGGTGTCTTTATTCTGGATTTACACATAATATATGTATATCAATATATATATTTTAAAACAAAGTTAACTGCTTACGGTCGCATGCATTAAGCATTATCATGATGTAAGGAAATCACTGCCTTTCATTTGCCCACGAAAGCATTATATGTAAGTATGTGTAACCATGAAGATATATCATCCTCTACACATTTCATTCTATCCAAGTCATTTTGATTTCACATTCTCTATGAGTATATGTAGGATCATCACATATTCTCCTTGATCGTAGCCTTCGCTCATTATGCATGAATAACATACATACATGTAATTACAACATGATTCAATCAATTATGTATATTATACTCAACTGAAGGCTCTCAAGAACAACACAACAAAGCAGAGAAATACATTTCAGTTCATCATAAAAGCATCCAAGGCAATCTTTAATGGCTATATCGTCAACTTCTTTGAATTTCGGAAAATGCCAACGGGAGAAATGGGAAAACCAAGTAAAATCGGCCGCAAATCCACCGAATACTGACTTTCGTGGTTTTGGCATTAATGCAACGCATTGTTGGTGTGCACGCCTACCCTAGACTTCTGGCTTCCAGCTTGCAGAAATCCATAGGTTGATCGTGTAGTGGTGCGGTGAAAAGATATCTTTTTTGTCTCTAACTCCTAATTTTTCTCTATAAAAAACCGTCCCAGCGTTCTCAGTTACCACACCACAAAGAGTAATAATCTCTAAGCCTACAATCTTCCAGCATTTCTCTCGCCTCATATTCTTACAAAAATTTCTAAATTTTCCAAATCATGGCCTCAAGGAAGTACATTGATCTCACAGTAGAGGCCAAGGAAAAAGAACTTGACTTAAACTTAAGTTTAGGCAGGGACAAGGGCAAAAGGCCTCTCGAGGAATCTCAAGAAAATCAAAAGGAGAAGAAGATGAAGAAGATTGAGGAAGCCGAGGAGATTAGCACAGGTCATAGCTCGGAGGACAAAATCGCCTGTTTAGAGCAGGAGGTGAAGAATCTCAAGAAGATGATAGAGGATCTGGAGAAGTTAACCAAACGCAATAACGCGTCAATGACTTCGAGAATAGATAGATTCTTCTATTGGTCCACCCAATGCTTCTGCAATCAACAGCAAAGAAGTGTTGATTGTATGAATGGAATTTACACTACCCTCCGCGACATTGCTATGTCTCTTGCTCCAAGGAATGTCGAGGGGTAATGATACAATACAACCCTACTAATCCAAGACCACCTCACTTTTAGATTACTCATGCATGAGTAAACTTCTCTTTTTTTTTTGCAATGTAATCCTTCAGTTTTTTTTAATGCAAGTGGTTTCTTTTATTGGCTGGTACCCTAAGATAATATAGCTACACAAAATCAATCATGAATTCAGCTTATAAAATCCACCATATAAAAATTTGATCCGACAGCAACGGAATCAAAACAAGTAATAACCTTTCCTTTACTAAGTTCAAAAGTGTAGCCACATCTGTCTAAAACTAAAACTGAGAACATAATTCCTAAGAAGAGATAAGTCTCGGAGGGAAAGGAAATGGAAACATCCTACAGGACCTTCAGTAGAGCCGTCTCTCTATAGTTGTGCCCGGGTTCACAACGATAGAGGAGGTTCCACTAAGGTTACCTTGCTCTGTAATCACTAGGAGACCTAACAACCATTGCTTTGATACCAACTTTGTCACGACCCGTTTTCTGGGCACATGACCGGCACAATGATGAATATCCCATCACTGTAAGCCTTTCGATAAATTCTACCCATGAGTTTAGTCATTATCAAAATAACCATTGCTGAAGAAAATATATCAAATTTTCTTATTTGAAATTCATAGAGATGATTTGCACAAAATAATAGATTTTCAATATAAAATACATTATTATGCTAACATACAAACCAAATGCCAAACCCCTGACCTATATGTCCTAGACGATTACAGAGCAACATAATCTATAACAAAAGAGGGGTCTACCCGACAACGGAAAGGTCCAAAGTGATCTACTCCTCTAGCAGATATTCTTCACTGGCAACCTGATCTGAACAAAAAGGTTGTACAAACAGTGTAAGCTTTTAAACTCAATGAGCGAATCGGCCTCGCGTTAATAAAATTCAAATACATCACCAGTCATGCAAGTATATCCGAAGGCTCATACTCAACCAATAAACATAGTTAGAAATTACATACAAAAAGATAAAAATTCATCTAATTCAACAAACGTTACTAGTACTCGTTAATGGCAATATATCCCGGAGAGCGCACACAGGTCGGCTCACCAATTATGTATATTTCCGCCATGATGCACAACCTCATCCTCTTACATACAAGAAGATAAAAATTCATCCAATTCAACAAACGTTACTAGTACTCATCAATGGCAATATATCCCGGAGAGCGCACACAGGCCGGCTCACCAATTATGTATATTTCCGCCATGACGCACAACCTCATCCTCTTAGCTAGGGCGCCTCACGGATTTATCACCAATCCGGGCTATATCCCTACTAAGGGAATCGTTGTCTCCACACTCATTGGTCAAGACACCCTGTCAACCGGATTTTTTGCCTTGCCGTGAGAGGGGGTACTGTCCCGCTCAATCACAATCAATAGCATTTCATATCATAATCAGAAGCTCAATATAATATTCATCCATATAACAGGTATAGTATATAACTATATTATAGATTTATAAACCACATATCAAGATAACAATTAATCCATTTTTGAAAACATTCAAACTTCACATCATCATAAGATACTTATTTCATTTTATCCATATTTATGGATTAATTATATCATTTAGATTCGTCATTCTGAATCCAATTTCCCCCTATGAATCTTGGGAGTGTCCTACGACATACTTTTTATCACCAGTAACGCTAAAACTCTATTAAAACGGGGTCGTTTCACTCACCTGGATTCCGTACGAGCATCGCTTCTTTAAGTCATTACAGACAAGAGTGCTCAGGTGAATTTTGGTGTTCTGCTACGGAGATTTTCATGAAAGATTAGAGAAAATACGTTAGGATTATTTTCGTACAGATACTGTTCATACGTACGGTTACTATTCATATATAGGTTACTACATACGTACGGTTACTATTCATACCAGAAATAGAGAATACAATCTGTAAAAGAGTACACCAGGTAAGTTCCTAGGAAAGAGTGGAGGGTCACACTGGACACACTTAAAAATCAGGTCTTTTCTTAGCCAGAACTTTCCTAGACATGTATTTTTCACAGTTTACATTCTATTTCGGTAATCAGAGAATCAAAATAACATATAAATAGCTAACGACAGTTTTTCTGATGTGGAAGATCGGCCAAAGCCGCAATCACAGAGCATACTTAAGAAAATAACTTCTAAAATTTGAAAGACATAGAAAGGGCATAGTATCCTTACCTAAGCTGAAAAGGAAAGGTCCAAAATCTCAGAGGCCTAGCATTGAAGTAAGAGAAACTTAAGGAGAGAAGAAGAGAAGTTGAAGGTGTGAGTTTAGAAGTGAAATGAAAGCGCCTATTTATGGGAAAAGTCAAGGGTACTATTTGATACTATGCGCTAATAAAATATTCAATTTACTATTCATGAAAATGACATTTCTAATAATGCAGTTACTGTGCACCTCACGCGTACGATGAAAAATTTTTCTGTTATTACTATTGGAAACTTAAAGGGAAAATTATCCTTTCACCTTAAACATTTAAGTTTCTTTTTAAATCAGTCCTTTCAATTTAGTCCCTGAGGGTATTTTTATACATAAAACGTCATTTTCTCCTACAAACTTCTTTCTAGTTTTCTCTTATGACCAAACCACATCTAGTACTTGACATTTCGATTGTATAAATGAACAGTATCGTATACATAAATAGTATTATACAGGTGAATAGTATCGTATACTGAAATAGTAACAGTAGTTTGTAAACAAATATTTATATTTTATTTTTCATGGGTATTACAGTTAAACAGTTGTTGAAAGTTTTAGCAACAGTTAAAACTATTGCTAAAAATTCAAGCATGTATCTGCTTTTTTTTTTTTGCATGAAGAGGATCCGTACTTACGCATATATCTATTAATATTCATATATGTTATAGAGCTATCTGCAATAATGGTATATATGAATTGTTTATAAATTCCTTCAATGGTATCAGAGCCTGGTTAGCAGATTGTTTTATGACTGTATGAAATTAAAATCATATGATAATTAATATATTTGTTCATATTAATTGAGGAAAATTATTGTAATCTAGGTAAATTATTTTTTCTTTCTATAGAACCGTAAAATTTTTTAATCTTGATTCAATTAGTTTTAAGTGTATATATGTATATGTATAAGGAATTACACTTGATTTCGTTGATTTTAAAATTTACTCAATTGATTCAATCAATTAAATTACGTGTATATAATTCGAGAATTCAATTTATTAAATTTTATGTGATTGAAATTACGTAGTTGAGTTTCCATGTTTATTGACGCAATGCTCCTAGTTTATACATACGTAATTAAATCTCATTTGGAATAATTGATTCAATTACATAATTATGCTATCCCCATTCGATCATAATTGAATATCAATTATGTCGATGCCTGATTGAATTCAAACCCAAATGGATGAGTATTGTTTGGCTTCAAGTGTCTAAATCACAGTTGAATCCTTTTAAATTTGTATATGTGATGAAACCCTATATGTGTAGACACATATCATTGGCTACAAGTACCTAGTCATAATTGTGATCAATTAGGTTTTGTTTATCACTTATTATCGATTAATTTTTTAAGTTTTCTTCTGATAAATATTTGAGGATTCAATCCTCATTGACGTCATCTTTATTGTTTTGACTTTTGAGGTTTTCAAAGAATGATTTTGATTTCTCTTTTAACAATCAAGATTGAAAGATTATGTACATAGTTTTCTTTGAGATATGGTGAGTATGTTAACATGATCCCGGATTGAAGGGTTCATTCATAATGTCAATCATTACATCTATTAATGTAATCCCAAATTTATGAATAGTCATGTTGATCACGTGGTAATTTCTGAGTTTTCTTATGAATTTGAGATTAAATTTGTCAAGAATCTTATTTGGATATTGTACTCTCTAAAAATTCAGCCCAAATTTTTTTTATATAAGTTGTAGACATTATTATCTATTAAATATCCCTTACACTCTCTCTGATAGTACCGTTCGTGTATTTTTAAATTTTTAGAGACAATTTACAATTATTTAACTATTTAAATGGTATGGTTTTTTGTAAATTGTTTCTAAATGATCAGCCAAATTATTTTGAATATCCAGAGATGTTAGTTGGATAATTTTGTGAGGTTGTGAGCTCACCTATAGCGGGTCCAATCTTTGGTGTTATTTTAAAAATAATATATATATATATTGATCATCTTTGCCAGAAGATGAATTAATTTTGTTTCTACCCTTAGTATCAGAGCCTTGAAGGGGAAGTAAAGATGTAGGTGAGTTCGTTTATTTCTAGGGATATTAACAAAGTTTGTATGTAATATCTCGAGAGGGATAAGTGTTGGTAGATCCGGATAGCTTGTTCAAAATCTTCAAAGATAATTTTAAAATCTAGGATGTTTTAGAAGAACCTGTCCATAATCTTTGGATATTGGTATGTGGTTGTGACTTATGAAGGAATTAAGTTTAATTCTTAAGATATTAAGAAAATCAATAGTTAACGCTTTATTTAAATATGCTAGTTTGATAGTAAGATCTGTTAGTGTTTATAATGTGCAACAATTTGTATGTTTGTTGGCAGTAAGACCCAAGGGAGGCAGTAATACCATTTTGGTACCTAGATTATTGTAAATTATCAACACTATTAACTTTGGCTAGAACCGTGATGCATATTTATTAAAGTATCATTACTGGATTTCTTAATATTTTTAAAATTTTATTTAAATACTTTGGGAGTAGACTTTGTATATCAATATTTAATCTTTATGTTCAGAGTTTTTCTAATAGCTGTAGATTTTAATTTATTTTTAAAATTTTTTTTATAAATCAAAGGCTTGGATCACCAACCTTGTTCATATTGAGATATTACAAATAGACTCTTTAATATTCCTAGAAATTTATGCATTCACTTACAGCTTTTCCAACTGGATGGCAAAGATATCTTCGGGGTAAGGAAGTGTATTTTTATTTTTTTGATGTTTCATTCTCTCTCTTTCTCGCGTCGTTCTTGTTGCCCTTAATCTTTTTTAATTTCGGATAAGGAGTTATCCTCATCCTCCAAAAATATTTTTAATGAAGAAATTCATTTTCAAAATATAAATCAATCTTTAGATGATTGGAAGATCCCTTCAATCTCTAAAAATGATTTATACAAGTTCAGTGGTAAGTTCTTTTAGATGTCTGATTATATAATCAGATCTATGGAAGAAGTTATCCCTGTCAATCCGGATAAAGAAGAATTTTTCCTTTTATCCGAAAAATCTCTTTTGAAACATAAAGAGCATTATAAACATTTGCATATAGGTTGTTGGTGCGTATAATTTATAGCACATATAAAATTCCAGCAAGTATACTGGGTCGCATCAAGTAATAAAGTGATGAGTAGAGTATCGTCCCACAGAGATTGAGGTATCAAATAAAATTCAATTAGGCTAAGTGAAATGCTATTAAGACTTATGAAGGAAATTGTAGAAATTACACAAAAAGGGGGGGTGGTGATTGAAACAACAAAATATAAATAACTGAAATTTAAATAACTAAACAGAAAACAAAACAGACAAAAGATGTGCAACTGGTCACAAATTTCATGGAATTGTACATCATCATCCTTTCCTTTGAATATTCTTGGCTAATTCTATTATGTAATCTTCAATCTAAAATTCTTAGAAAGTCTTCTAAGACTGAATTATATTAAAATTATAGTTAGGAAGATCTTCACTAATCTACAACTCAAATATAATCCGATCAAGTCCTAATCACATCAATGCCCCGCAATCGCATATGACATGTTATCTCTTGTCCTCCTCATTACAAATACGTAGCAATCGCATGCATGTATAAATAACAAGCTTCATAGGACAATAAATAAAATAGAACTTTGGCCAAGAAAATACTCATTGGTCCAAATGAATTAAAGTACAATTTCCATTTCATCAAATGACCGACTACACAAGAAAATGAGATTGATTTCGTTGGTCCAATCCGATTAATTCATAGACAAATTAATCTTTGAATCATTGAAGAACAATTCAATTAAATTACAATCCATTCAATGTTGGCCAATTTTCTAAAATATGATTGAATCCAAAAGCTTTGAAATTACAATCTAACTTATCCAAAATAATTGACTAAAATCTTAGATCAACCATTCAATTAAGTCATGAAGCTCAAGAAAATTATTCAAGCCACATAAATAAAACTATCTATATCTAGATAATCTAATTTATGGTGGAAATTACAAGGTCAAGCTCAATATCTAGCTAACTCTAGCATAGACATAAAAATCCCAAACTCATTGAAGGTTCATCAAACATTCAAGAGGAAGAATAATCAGTAAAATCCATTCCATTAAACGAAAATGCATTAAATCAAAATTGTTCAGCAACAAAACATCATAGAACCAAACTACATCAATCCTTAAACTTAGAAAATTACATGGAAGAGAAGGAAAAACATGACAGAAAACAGAAAATACAACAAAAATCTAAGAAACTATGAAGGAAAATGCAAGAAAATGAAGGAAAATGGGAGAAGGAGAGCCATTCCCAAGTGGGAAGGCTTCCTTTCCCTCTAACCAAGCTAGGGAGTTGCCTCTATGTTGCTCCCAACCACTGCTGCCCAAAGAAGGCAGAAAAATGGTGCTAGGACTTCACATCAGAAAAATGACTTAGCTTCCTTAATAAATTTCGATTTTTGCAAATATAAAACTGATCTAACACATGCCTAAAGGGATATTCTGCCCTAGATGCCTCCTTGGATGCCTCTTCCATGATATGGCAGTACTTTGACAGAAAAACAGCAGCAAAATTAATATTTCTGCAGCAGTAGAAAAGTATGGCAGCAGCAGAATGGTATGGCAGCAGCAGCAGAATTAATATTTCTGCAGCAGAAAGTGACAAACAGCAGCAGAACAGCAGCAGAATATCATGGCAAAATTAATATTTCAGCCATGCTTTTCTTGACCTACGAAAATTAATATTTCTGCCCAAAAATTCTGACTAAATGGCATTGAATAAGAGTTCAAGTGGGCCCCACATCCAGCATATCTTAGTCAGCATCTACATCACTCAAAAAGTGGCACATTAGCATCCAAATCATCATCTTTGTCCATGTCAACACTTTTCTCTCCAAAATTAAAATTTGTAGGAATTAAATTGAGCATTTTACAATTCAAGTTCTAAAAATATAAAAATTGAGACACATTCAATCCATAAATAGTTTATACCCAATAAATTCCAAAACATAATAAAATTAGAGAATTGACAAAATTAAAGAGGCAAAAAGGACTAAAATAGGGACTAAAATAAATGGAAAAAATATGTTATCAGTTGTGTGGAGATTGCAATCAAACCTCTCGTAATAGAAGGTCTTAATGTTTCTTGTCTATTATGTCTTAAAGATAATAGACATTTAAATTTTACAGATTCTATCGTAGGAACTGTAGAAGCCGATCTTCACGCCGGATTAATTTATTTCAATTGCTTCCCTAATAAGACGGTTAGCCTCTACGATACTAACCTTAGAGATGCCCTTAAGCTTAACATCAAGTTGAATGGCTTCAACATGAAGCTAGGATCCATCCTTGTAGCTTTGCTCTATAGGATTCAATACAAACTAATGAACTCTGTAAGTTCATTAGTCCTCAAACCCAGGGAAATGGGTCAAACGACCATTTTCCTTACCGACACAACTCAGGCTAATGTTTCTATTCCTAGAACCATTAGATAGGAAGACATTTCCCTTCCTGATGACTGGAAACTAGAGAAGGCTACTCCTCTACCACAAATCACGCGTAACTTTAGCCAGATTAGGTAAACCCAAGATGGAACTATAGGAATTTCTTTTGACAGAAGAAATTCCTTCAGTACCACTAGATCTGTTAGGTCTAGTTCAAGCTTTA
This sequence comes from Biancaea sappan, assembly GCA_037074585.1. Lineage (NCBI taxonomy): Eukaryota > Viridiplantae > Streptophyta > Magnoliopsida > Fabales > Fabaceae > Biancaea > Biancaea sappan. The sequence goes on along the minus strand of CM073496.1, from coordinate 43,989,016 downwards.
GGACAACCTTGTCTAAACCCAACAAGCAATCTTGTTCCTCTTTGCCAAATATCAGGACTCAAACCATGTATGAGTCGCAAACCCCTGCTAGTCCTTTTAGGATCCAATTACAAGGATTAGATACCTCATCCTCCTTGCCTAGGCCAACCTGCCAGAGAGAAGATGATGATCAAGGATTTAATCTTTTTCCAACCTTATCTCAAATGAACAAGTCATTTGAGATAAACACCATCCAAAAGGATTTTCATATTGATAAGGAATCTTTGTGAAAAGATTTCTATTTTGAAATCCACACCCAAAAAAGAGATTGGTTTTTGGAAAGATTCCAAGGCCAACCTCGCAAAGCCATTTAAGAGAAGTTTTACAAATTTCTCGATGAGTTTTCGATGAATATTTCGTTCTTCTATTGGTTTGAATGTTATGCACTAGACAACAAGATTGACTACCAGAGGAGAGGTGGTTGTCTCTGAACTACCTCCCTTCAAGTCTTTCCAAATACCTAACCTTCTGAACTCCAAGCAGCAGCAGTCTTTAGTCATTCCTTCTAAGGACAGAAACAAAATTGATTCATCTTCTGGCAAAGATGATCAAATCCAAGAAGATGATATTCCATATTCTTTCGAGCAATCTTTAAGGATTAATACCCTAAAAAAAGAGGAAGATTTGATTAATGAACTTCATGACAATAAAAACAAAGCTAACTACTTAGCCAAATTCAAACAATCAGTAGATGCCAAGGTTCCTACCTTTAAACAACCAAAACCCGTTTCAATACAAGATTTGCAAAATGAAATCAACCTTTCAAAAATAGAAATCAAAGAACTAAATAATCAGCACGATTCATGTTCTTTGATATATGATACAAAATTTTTGAATTTTATTTCTTCTCAAATTTGGCATATACCTTTGAAAATCATTATCAATAATGATTTTATTTTAGAAAAAACTGCCCTATTTGATTTTGGTGCATATTCAAACTATATCAGAGAAGGTTTAATTCCCACAAAATATTTTGAAAAAATGACTAAAGGACTTAGGTCTGCTAATGGATCTAAACTTCAAATCAATTTCAAAGTTTCAAATGTAGTTATTGTAAACAAAGATTTAAGGGTTTCTACATTTTTTCTTCTTGCTAAAACTCTTTCAAATGACGTGATATTAGGAACCCTTTTTATCAGTCGAGTAATGCCCTTCTTTGTAAACAAAAAAGGAATTGAAACCCATGGTATAGGCAAATCAATTATCTTTAGGTTTACAAAGAAGCCCATTACCAAAACTATCAATTTAAAGAAAACCAAATCAATTTTTTAAAAGAAGAAATTTCTTTTAAAGCCATTGAAAAAAATTACTTCAACCTTGTTTTAAAACCAAAATCCAAAATCTTTTGGAGAAAATTCAAAAATCAATATGTTTTGATGAAAAACAAATTCCTACTAAGACTAGACCAATCCAAATGAATCATGATCTTTTAGATCATTGCCAAAAAGAAATTAATGATCTTCTTGCCAAGAAGCTCATTAGAAAAAGTTAGAGTCCCTGGTCCTGTTCATCTTTTTATGTAAATAAAAATGCTGAATTAGAACTAGGAACTCCCAAGCTTGTAATTAATTATAAGCTTCTCAATACTATTCTTCAATGGATTAGGTATCCTATTCCAAACAAAAAAAAATCTTTTGAATATACTCTATTCTATAAAAATATTTTCAAAATTTGATATGAAATCTGGTTTTTGGCAAATCTAGATAAACTTGAAGATAGGTACAAAACTGGATTTACTGTCCCATTTAGTCAATACGAATGGAACGTAACGCCATTTGGGCTAAAAAATGCCCTATCTGAATTTCAAAGGATTATGAATGAAATTTTTAATCCTTTTACGAAATTTATAATTGTTTACATAGATAATGTTCTCATCTATTCTCAAAATATTGACCAACATTTCAAGCATATCAATACTTTTATTGATATCATTAAAAGGAATGGTCTTGATGTTTCCAAAACCAAGATCAATCTTTTTCAAACAAAAATCAGGTTTTTAGGTCATGATATTTATCAATGAATAATTGTACTTATTTATAGGGCAATTCAGTTTGCTGATAAATTTTCTGATCAAATTCTTGACAAAACTCAACTTCAAAGATTTTTAGGTTGTTTTAATTAGGTTAGAGATTTTATCCCCAATCTTAATAATATTATTGAACCATTACATGATCGTCTAAGAAAGAGCCCTACGGCTTGGATAGACAATCATACTCTTGTTGTAAAGCAAGTCAAAATTATGTCAAAACTCTTCCTTGCTTGTATCTTCCTACTCCACAAGCATTTAAAATTGTCCAAACTGATGCCTCTGACCTTGGTTATGGAGGTATCCTTCTTTAAAAATTAACAACCAAGAGCAATGCATTGCATTTGCATCAAAGCATTGGAATAGTACCCAACAAAACTATTCCACCGTTAAAAGAGAAATTTTGGCAATTGTTTTGTGCATAACAAAATTTCAAAGTGATTTGCTGAACCAAAAATTTTTAGTTCGAGTTGATTGCAAACCTTCAAAAAATGTTTTACAAAATGATGTTAAAAATTTAGCATCCAAACAAATTTTTGCTTAGTGGCAAGCAATTTTAAGAATATTCGATTTTGATATTGAATTTTTAAAAGGTTCAGAAAATTTCTCTTCTAGATTTTCTAACCAAAGAATTCTTGCGGGGATCCTCATGAAGCCAAACTCAAAGGATAAAGGAAAGGGCATTGCCCAATCATCTTCGGATGAAAAAACAATCGATAGATCTTTGATCTATCCAAAAAGGTCTTTGATCATTCATTCTGAGCCTCAGATTCAGAAATCCAAAAATTTGTTGGAATTTAAAACTAACAAAAAGTTAGTAGAAGATTAACATGAGATTTTAAATAAAATCTTTACTGCTGGCAAAGATCATGTCTTTTATAAAAACACTTCATGATCTATCAAAAATGTTTAATGTTTATAATCAAATGTTCTTCAAGACCCATATTATTCCAATAAAATCAGATTAGACACTTGTTACAAAAAATATTCGTCAAGCTTTGCCTCAGAACTTCATCAAAAAATTATGAAACATAATCTGGTTATGAGCAAAGAAATATAAACAAGTTTCTACAAGCTTTTGAATGAGAATATAGAAGCTAATCTTCAAAGACATACTTGTTTTGAAGTTATGATCCTTATCAAAATCATGATAATGGAGAAGACATCTGGGACCAGATCGATGAGATTGGCCAGCATAACTTGGATACTTAATTAACAAGTATTTAAGATTCCATTATGTCAAGATTGGCAGACAAGCCTGCCCCTACAAAAGACAAAAGGTGAAAGATGCTCCGCCAAAAGCTGCTTTTGCTTTTTGACAATTTGTAATTTACTTTTACTTTACTTAAGTTAAAGTAGAATACCCCTATGTAAAAAGCACTTTTACTTCAGTAAAGTGTCTTAACCTTGTCTCCCACTTAGGATAGAATCTTATGTGCTTTATTTGGCAAGCATTGGTTATTTAAGAGCCTCCTTGCCACCTTTGTAAAGACCAATAGTTTTTTACTAAGAGAGTTTAGAGTAAGAGAGTCTGAAGACTCCCTTCTCCTCCTCTTGTAAGCTCTCTATCGATCTTATGAAATAAAGTATTTACTTCTTTAATTATGTTCTTTATTTAAGTTTTCTTTAATTTATTTTTTGTGCATACTCATCTACATGCATACAGTGTAAGGAGTCTGGCTCCTTCCTTGCTTCTCTATTCCCTCCCCCTCACTTTCTTTTATGATTCCCCTTCTTTAAAGGGCCCCCATCTTCTGCCTTGGTTTAGTTTTGACAGATTGTATAATATGGTTTCTATCGGAGTCAATGAGATAATTATTCCACCAACCTTTTATTTTTCCAGTAAAACCAGAAACTAAAATACAAAGTACTGCTTCTTTAGTACAATCATTGACAGTTTAGAAGATGGTACTAACCATCGTTATTTGTTGGAGAATATTAAGAATATTTGTTTTAGACTGACCACCTATGTTCCAGACATAGATGCTATATCATTTAAAGCCTTTGTTAAGCATTTGAGGAGTTTCTTATAACACTAGGTCCGGAGTGGTGGCTCTAGGGTAGAAGAGTTTGGTTGGAGTTTTCCAATCGATTTGAATTGTGTTGATACAAGCCTATATATATATATATATATATTAAAATAATAATGGCTTTAAAAAAGGGGGAAATAACAATTATAGTAGTAATAAGTAATTGGTTTCGAAATGCCATTGGTGTACACACCCTATTGAAGTGACATTAATGTGTATTTCTTGTGGTAAATAATCTTTTCCTTTTCAGTGTTTTTTTTATATTTGGGTTAAATCTAATTTGGTTTATATTCATTTTGACCTAGAACTTCATCAAATGAATGTTAAGACAACATTCTTAAACGATGATTTTTTCAAATAATGTGTACAAAGATGAACCTGATGGTTTTTAGAAATAGGGCCAAGAGCATCCAGTATGCAAATTAAAGAGATCCATATATTGTTTGAAATAGGCCTTAAGGCAATGTTACCTAAAATTTTACCATATTGTCACTTCAATCAGTTTTATGGAAAAATTTTATGAGTATTTCTTACTCTGCTAGTGGCATCTTGGTATATCATACTCTCCCTGTTGATGTGTCATAGTTAAAGAATTAATTTTTGGTCTACATATGAATTGAATAATATCATTAGGTATGATATGTATTTATTATTTTTTTTGAATATAATTGCTGATTGTCACGTCCCAATTGGGATGGTAGCTGGCACCGCACATGGCGATGATCCATGGCCGTAAACCTTTAAGTAAGTTAAAAGAAAATATTACACTCATTTTAAAACATGAAGTCATTCATAACTTTAATTCATACAATAGGACAATAGTCTTCATATTTCTAATCATTCCTTAGCACACAATAGAACGAAAGGAATGAAAAAAAACATGTTTGGAAACTTCATGGTCATTGTATATGCATTAAATTACATCAAAATAGACCCTAGGGATCTCACACCGCTACACATCACTTCTAGGGCACAAGAATACATCAAAATCTTCCAAAAGAATAAAGCAACCCAAGGAATGAAAAGGGTTAGGTCTGAGATATTCACTACTCTTCCAGCGGATACTCTTCTACTGGTTCAGTATCTAAAAGTGGTGAAGAGAACACTATGAGATATGAATCCTCAGTGAGTAGCATAAAAAACATTTTTTTTAAAAAAAGAATTCAAGGTAAATTTTAGTAATCATAGCATTATTGTTGATAGCATATAACAATCATTACCACACATGCTTAGTCGATTGGGTCCTTATGAGCCTTCACATTTGCCGGATCACATGACTCGCCAAGCCTTCTCGAAATAAACCTTTGGGTATTAGGGAAATTAATTCACCAAGCCTTTTTACTATGGAAATTTTAGAGACCTTAGGTTTGCTGGATTTCCTTCGCTACTGAGGTCGCTGTGATTCCTACTCAACCTAGCCCCTCAATTCATGGCCATGACTTGACATTATATTCTACCTCATAGAGTTTAGGTACAAGATTTGTGCAAATTCACACAAGATAAGATTCATACATTATCTTAAATTGGAGGATTATGCATTCTATTAACTCAGTCAACATACTCATTCACCACTTAGTAATTGACCATTCAAAACATAACACAAATCTAAATCATTTACCATATTTGAAGAAAGTGGGAAAGAGCTTTCATATGTTAATTATCTTATATTCTAAGCCACATTCAAGGGGTGAGAAAGAGAGCTACTCACCTGGGATATAATAGTAATTTTTACTCGAAAGAAAGACCCTGAAAGATGCATAAAAGCTTGTCTTATTCACCTAAATACAACACAATAACACATGCTTAGCTGAAAGGAACAAGAAGGGCACTCTAGATGCCCTGGTAACTGCCCAAGCCATGGACAAGACTACACCATGGCATTTGAGGTGCCAGAAGTGGCGCTCTGGGGTGCAATAGTCCCAACTCTCTATACAGCCACAAAGCTTTCCATAATTTCAAAGTATATCAAGCCAAGTTTTCCCCTTTTTAAGATTATTTGGATAACTAGAAAATGAATTAGAACCTTCATTAATCATTCATTCATCTCTCATAATTTAAGGAATGAATCTACTCATAAGTAAAAGAACAACATTAGAAAGGAATTTGCGGTTTGAGAGGTCCTAACCCACATTCCAAGTCATCTTCTTCATCACTCAGTAAGGATAATATTTAGGGACCTTATTCATTATTTCATATTCAATTCTTACTAAAAGGGCTAATGTCTTCTTCCTTTAGGGTTTAGAAATAACGAAGAGAAAGGGAAGGGGAGTAGGGATTTCACTTACCCAATCTTTCCCAAGCTAGCTTGACTTGATTTTTCAATACTTACCCAGTCTTCCAGATATAAGGGGAAATGATATAGCATAAATGGCAAAAATACCCTTTTGACTAATACTAAAGTGAGGTGAGTGATACTTGGATGGGGTCTTTCTAAATCCTTGCCCATACACACTATTAGTTCCTTTGAGGCCCAAATTCAAGAAGCCTCTAAATCCTTTGCACAAAAAATTCCTGTTTGCATTTTAGCCCATATCCCTTAAACACTCCAACTTAGTCCTTTAATGAGATGGACACTCATCAATACAAAATTTTCATAGCACAAATAAAAAGAAAATTCAAGACCAATAAATTGGCTTAAAAGTGTAACAGTGGAGCAGGTATGACCATATTAAGATGAAATTTAAAATAATTTAGCAATGAAATTTTTTTTAGGTCGTTACATGATGATTTGTATAATTGTAAACTCACCTATCAGGTACAATTATGCAAATTTTGTGAGTTGAATGATTAAATTTTTTAATCATTATTTTATTACATTAATAATAATTATACCTTATCGGTGTGTTGTCATTAATGTAATTTGTTGTACAATGCATTGTTCGTTTTATGCTTATGTCAATTATTTTTCAAGTACCCTATCGGTATTAGAAATTTTGATGATATAAGATTTGTACATTGTAATTATTACATTTCTTATTTATTATGGTTCAGGACCCTTAGGTGTGACCATAGTAAGTAAGAGATTTTTCTAGAGGGCATGATTGGCTATGCATACAGAACCATTTAATTCTTTTATTGCATGATGGAATTGTGCATATTAAATGTTCCTTTTGTTGTTATCATGCCAGCCTCTTTTGCCTATTCTTGACTTCGGTCAAGATTTTGAATGGGACCAATTTTGAGGACTAGAAATAATTTTTGGATCTTTATTTGGCTATCACTAATATGAACTTGGCTTTGAGAGAAGAAGAGTCTATTGCTCTTACTACCTCGTCTATTACTGCTGAAAATGCTTCTCGTAAAAAATAGGAACACTCAAACACAATGTGTCTCATGGAAATGAGATACACTATGGAAAAGTAAATTAGATAGAGCATTCCAGAGACCAAAAAGGTCCCAGTTGCTTTCGCTGTTGGCAGTTTAATGTATGCTCAAGTTTATACTCTTCCCAATATTGCTTTTACTTGTCACATCCCAAAAATTGAGCATGTGAAAAGATACTACTCATTTGATATAATTCTCAAACATACGTTATATACATATATTCTGTAAGGTTTTACATTCAACCTTAATCATTCATTCCACACTACAGAATTATATTCATCTGATAAGCAAATATAGACATACATAGTCTGATATTTCTATCTCATCGCAAGCTTAGGAGACCTATAGAAAGTACAGAGCGTTTCTAATATCCACATTAATAAGTACTGGTGTCCCACCAGACAGAAATAGAGAATAGTCCCAAGGGGCTTCTAATCTTCAAACGGATACTCTTGTTCTTTATTTTCTGTATCTGAAAAAAAAAAATCATAGGGAGTGTGAGTTTATTTAAAAACTCAGTAAGTAAATAACTGTACTATATAAAATATCAAAAGTACAAATACCACATTTACTCATATAATTAATTGTCTTATACATCGAGTAGTATGGGACTCTAACCCTTTCAAACTCATGTATTAGATCCCGTAGATATACACTGAGTAGTATGGGACTCTAACCCTTTCAAACTCGTGAATAAGATCTCATAGGTATACGCCGAGTAGTATGGGACTTTAACCCTTTCAACTCGTGTATAGGTTTCATAGATATGCACTGAGTAGTATGGGACTTTAACCCTTTCAAACTCGTGTATTAGATCCCGTAGATCTTTACTCATTAATAAAATAGTGAGAATTCATCACATAGTACAATTGTCATGAAATAAATAATTTCTTCATACTCTTATTTCTACTGATCATCATATACTCCCATATGAAAAATTAATTGCTTATTATCCAAATAATATTGTAAATGGGACTTATATTGTACTTTGACTAGTAATATCAATTTAGCTGAGCAAGGTTATTCACTCACCTTGATGTTTGTCCAAGTTTATCTTGTTCCACACTAGAATTTGTGTAGGAAAATTTCCTAGTAAAATATATTACAAGGAATCATAAGAAAGGAAACAAAATCACGAAAATACGTAAAATTTTCTGACTGCTACAGTAACGGGGTTGCTACAGTACGGTTTGCTACAGTAACGGTTCGCTACAGTGCCGGTTTGCTACAGTAACTAACTGGTTGCTACATTACGGTTTGCTACAATAACGGTTCGCTACAGTAACGTTGACTGCTACAGTACCGTTGACTGCCGACACTATAGTACTGCTACAGTAACCCGAAGAAAATTTTTCAGATTTTGTTTCGAAATTTCTGGTCGCTACAGTAACTCGGTTTTGCAGAATTTCTAACAATTTCATCCTTTCCTTTCTTGTTTCAAAACTAGAATTTCAACTCTTTTAACCGATTATAACTCAAATATAACTTCTAAAACAACTGAGATTCATGAATTATCATTAAAATCTTCAAGAACAAAACCTCCTCTGATCTTCTACATAAACTGAAATTTAAGGAAAATAATCGGATTAAAGCTTACCTTTGATCCTTACAAAGCTTTTGAACCGAACAAATAATCGAACTTCTGAAGATCAAGGAAAGGATTTGAGAAGAGGATGAAGAAAGGAGAGAGAAAACGAATATCAGTTTCGGTTGCGTGAAGAAAAAATGAGGGGGTACTATTGAAACTTTATATTAAATATTTCTAATGGGTTATTCAATAACCCATGGGTATCCATAACCCAACATCCAAACCCATCCAGTCAATTTACAATAAATGGACTAATTGACCATTCTGAAACCACTTTTCCATGAATTTCACCATTCTTAGAATATATCCCTCATTGTGCAAATATTTAGTCCAGTCATTTAACTCAATTTTCATAAATAATATTCAAAGAGAACAATTAAATATGAAAATTAAAAATGACCAAAATAAATAACTAAAGTAACGTTGTAGAATTCTAAAATACTCTTAAGCGAATTATATTCTGAAATTAACGGGTATTACATTACTGTTAAAGCTTTAGGGATATACTTGAGCAACCTAGGTTTAGTTCATTGGAAAGCCGTTAAAAAGATCATGAGATATTTGCAGGAAACCAAGGATCATGTGTTGACCAATAAGAAGTCTGATCAACTTTATGTCATTCATTATTTTGATTCTTATTTAGCATGATTGCCCTAACGACCGAAAATCTACTTTCAACTCTATTTTTATATGATAGGAGGATCTATCTCTTGGAAGAGTGTTAAACAGACTCTTACACCTACTTCTACCATGTAAACAGAGTATGTCCTTGCTATAAGGCTACTTGTCAAGCCATGTGGCTAAAAAACTTAATCTCTGGCTTTCTTATTGATGATAGTATATCGAGGCCATTTATGATATATTGCGATAATATTGTTTCTGTGCATTTCTTTCAAAACAATAGAAGCTCTTCTCGATCAAAGTACTTTGATATTAAATATCTATTGTTAGAAAGAAAATTCTTGATTTTCAGACTCGCATTGAGCATCTTGCTACATAGAACATGTTAGCAGATCCACTAACTAAAGGCTTAACTGTTAGAGCTTTTTAGAATAATGTAACTCATATAGGTTTAGTTAAGCTTTTTGATGTTTTGGATTAGTGGGAATATGAAATTTAATATTTATTTAGTGTCATTCTTATGAGATATGTTTGAGATGATATTATTTTTACTATCATATTTCTTAGAGCATTTTCAGATGCTTGGACCATTAGTCAGGATTGCACATAGATCACATTTTTGTAGTGCATGTTCTAACATCAATTTTACATATTACTCAGATCTTTTGTTGAGGATTGAGTATCTTGACATGGATGATATCAGTGCCCCTATCAAACATAGCTTTTGCATTGTCAAATACTTATTGCCTCTTGTTATTTGACTTGAGGATTGTTAACTTAAAGTGAAAACTCATAATTAACATATTAATTGCATATGACAATTTTGTTGTATAATTAAATCTAGTAATTATTTTTCCTTTAAACTAATGATTTATGTTGTTTAAGTGGGAGATTGATGGATTTTTTATATGGACTACCATAAATCAATTATCCATATATATATATATATATATATATATATATATATTAACTTATATGTATTGTAATACCCATGAAAAATAAAATATACATGCGTATTTGCAAACTATGGTTACTATGCTAGTATACGGTACTGTTTACTTATATAATACTATTCACGTATACGATACTGTTTATTTATACAATCGAAATGTCAAATACTAGATGTGGTTTGGTCATAAGAGACAACTAGAAAGACATTCGTAAGAGAAAATGACATTTTGTGTGTGAAAATACCCTCAGGGACTAAAGTGAAAGGACTGAATTGAAAAGAAACTTAAAGGTTTAAGATGAAAGGATAGTTTCCCTTTAAGTTTCAATAGTAACCAATAATTCAAGCCGCCGCGTTTTGCACAGTAACGCGTGAAATATTTTATTAAGAAATGTCATTTTTATGAATAGTAAATTGAATATTTTATTAGCGCATAGTGACAAATAGTACCGTTGACTTTTCCTATAAATAGGCCCTTCCATTTCACTTCTAAACTCACACCTTCAACTTCTCTTCTTCTCTCCTTAAGTTTCTCTTGCTCCAATGCTAGGCCTCTAAGATTTTGGGCCTTTCATTTTCAGCTTAGGTAAGGATACTATACCCTTTCTATATCTTTCAAATTTTAGAAGTTATTTTCTTAAGTATGCTCTGTGGTTGCGGCTTTGGCTGATCTTCCACATCAGAAAAACTGTCCTTAGCTGCTTACATATTATTTTGATTCTCTGATTACCAAAATAGAATGTAAACTGTGAATAATACATGTCTAGGAAAGTTCTAGCTAAAGAAAGACCTGGTTTTTAAGTGTGTCCATTGTGACCCTCCACTCTTTCCTGGGAACTTACCTGGTGTACTCTTTTACAGATTATATTCTCTATTTATGGTATAAACAGTCTCCGTATATATGAATAGTGACCGTATATATGAATAGTGCCATATGTATGGACAGTATCCGTATGTATGAACAATATCTATACGTATAAATAGTATCCGTATGTATGAATAGTATCCGTATGTATGAATAGTGATCGTAATATGAATAGTCTATATGTATGAACAATGTCTGTATGAAAACAATCCTAACTTGTTTTATCTAATCTTTCATGAAAACCTCTGTAGCGGAATACTGAAATTAATCTATGTACTCTTGTTTGTAACGACTTAGAGAAGTGATACTCGTACGGAATCCAGGTGAGTGAAACGACCCCGTTTTAATAGAGTTTTAGCATTACTGGTGATAAAAAAGTATGTCGTAGGACACTCCCAAGATTCATAGGGAGAAATTGGATTCAGAATGACGAATCTAATGAGATAATTAATCCAGAAGTATGGATAAAATGACATAAGTATCTCATGATGATGTGAAATTTGAATCTTTTCAAAAAAAGATTAATTGTTATCTTGATTTGTGGTTTATAAATCTATAATATAGTTATATACTATATCTGTTATATGGATGAATATTATATTGTGTTTCTGATTATGATATGAAATACTGTACTATTGATTGTGATTGAGCGGGACAGTACCCCCTCTCACGGCAAGGCGAAAAACCCGGTTGAAAGGGTGTCTTGACCAATGAGTGTGGAGACAACGATTCCCTCAGTAGGGATATAGCCCGGATTGGTAATAAATCCGTAAGGCGCCCTAGCTAATAGGATGAGGTTGTGCGTTATAGCGAAAATATACAAAATTGGTGAGCCGGCCTGTGTGCACTCTCCGGGATATATTGCCATTGATGAGTACTAGTAACGTTTGTTGAATTGGATGAATTTTTATCTTCTTGTATGTAATTTCTAACTATGTCTATTGGTTGAGTATGAGCCTTCTGGTATACTTGCATGACTGGTGATGTATTTGAATTTTATTAACGCGAGGCCGATTCGCTCACGGAGTTTAAAAGCTCACACTCTCTATAAAAACTTTTTTGTTCAGATCATGTTACCGATAAAGAATATCCGCTAGAAGAGTAGATCACTTTGAACCTTCCCGCTATCGGGTAGGCCCCTCTTTTGTTGTAGATTATGTCGCTGTGTAATCGTCTAGGACATCTAGATCAGGGGTTTGGCATTTGGCTTGTATGTCAGTACAATAATGTATTTTAAATTAATAATTTATTATTACATGCAAATCATCTCTATGATTTTCAAATAAGAAAATTTGATATATTTTCTTCATATTTATTAAGGAATTGTTATTTTGATAATATAGATAATTTAAACTCATGTGTAGAATTTATCAAAGGGCTTACAGTGATGAGAGATTCATCATTGTGCCGGTCATGCGCCCAGAAAATGGGTCGTGACAAAGTTGGTATCAAAGCAATGGTTGTTAGGTCTCCTAGTGATTACAGAGCAAGGTAACCTTAGTGGAACCTCCTCTATCGTTGTGAACCCGGGCACAACTATAGAGAGACGGCTCTACTGAAGGTCCTGTAGGATGTTTCCATTTCCTTTCCCTCTGAGACTTATCTCTTCTTAGGAATTATGTTCTCAGTTTTAGTTTTAAACAGATGTGGCTACACTTTTGAACTTAGTAAAAGAAAGGTTATTACTTGTTTTGATTCCATTGATGTCGGATCAAATTTTATACGGTGGGTTTTATAAGCTGAATTCATGATTGATTTTGTGTAGCTAATTTTCTTTATCTTTCTTTATTATTATTTTAGAGTACCGTCCAATAAAAGAAACCACTTGCATTAAAAAAAACTGAAGGATTAGGAGGGTTGTATTGTATCATCACCCCTCGACCATTCCTTGGAGCAAGAGACAGAGCAATGTCGCGAAGGGTAGTGTAAATACCATTCATACAATCAACACTTCTTTGCTGTTGATTGCAGAAGCATTGGGTGGACCAATAGAAGAACCTATCTATTCTCAAAGTCATTGCCGCGTTATTGCGTTTGGTTAACTTCTCCAGATCCTCTATCATCTTCTTGAGAATCTTCACCTCCTGCTCTAAACAGGCGATTTTGTTCTCTGAGCTATGGCCTGTGCTAATCTCCTCAGCTTCCTCATTCTTCTTCATCTTCTTCTCCTTTTGATTTTCTTGAGATTCCTCGAGAGGTCTTTTGCCTTTGTCCCTTCTTAAACTTAAGTTTAAGTCAAGTTCTTCTTCCTTAGCCTCTATTGTGAGATCAATGTACTTCCTTGTGGCCATGATTTAGAAAATTTAGAAATTTCTGTAAAAGTATGAGGCGAGAGGAATGCTAGAAGATTGTAGGCTCAGAGATTATTACTCTTTGTGGTGTGGTAACTGAGAATGATGAGAAGGTTTTTATAGAAAAAAATTAGGACTTAGAGACAAAGAAGATATCTCTTCGTCGCACCCCTACATGCTCAACCTATGGATTTCTACAAGTTGGAAGCCAGAAGTCTAGGATAGGCGTGCACACCAACAACGCATCGCATTAATGCCAAAACCATGAAAGTCAATATTCGGTGGATTTGTGGCCGATTTTACTTGGTTTTCCCATTTCTCCCGTTGGCATTTTCTGAAATTCAAAGAAGTTGACGATGTAGCCATTAAAGATTGCCTTGGATGCTTTTATGATGAACTGAAATGTATTTCTCTGCTTTGTTGTGTTGTTCTTGAGAGCCTTCAGTTGAGTATAATATACATAACTGATTGAATCATGTTGTAATTACATGTATGTATGTTATTCATGCATAATGAGTGAAGGCTACGATCAAGGAGAATATGTGATGATCCTACATATACTCATAGAGAATGAGAAGTGAAAAATTTAAAGTGACTTGGATAGAATGAAATGTGTAGAGGATGATATATCTTCATGGTTACACATACTTACATATAATGCTCTCGTGGGCAAATGAAAGGCAATGATTTCCTTGCATCATGATAATGTTTAATGCATGCGACCGTAAGCAGTTAACTTTGTTTTAAAATATATATATTATGTGTAGATCCGGAATAAAGACATCGATTAGAATATAAGATAAGGCTAATATGAGACTACCCGATCATAGGGGGACATCGTGATATGGGATTACAGGATAAAACAAGTTTAGAGGGAGAAAATCTCAGACTGAAGAGCGTAGTCAGTCAAAATTTTGAGAAAGGTCAAGATTAGCCGAAAATTTTTTTGGGAAATCTTTGACTTATGTTAATTGCATTAAATTATATTTACTATTTATCTGCATGTCCGACATTAATTGTTGGCATTGCGACGTATGTGATTTGTAAACCTCCTAGCGAGCGGCGTATAGGTTGTGGTGGCTTTAGCTCCAGGGGCTTCGGGTTGTCTATAAATCTTGTACGCCAGTTACCCCACTCATCACACCAAGCGAACTTCTTTCATTACATACCTATTCCTCAATCTTCATTCCTTTATTGTTTCAACTTCTTTCTAAAATCCCTAGAGCAATGGCCGATAATAAGTCTTTCAACTTGAATTTTGAGACTGGCAACATAGAGCTTGATTTAAATCTAAGTCTCGGAGACAACAAAAGGAAGAAACCTATAGACAGGTCACCAGAAATTAAGAAAAGAAAGAGGGATGTAATAAAGTTGGAGGAGGACAGCACTGCAACATCCTCAGAAAATAAGCTTGCGTTCCTAGAGCGTAAGATCGAAAATCTAGAGCGTAAGATAGAAAGCCTGGAATACAAGACAGAGGACCAGAAGCGACTAATAAATCGTTTCTTTGAAAACTAAGAGAAACTGATAAACCGTCGTTTCGGGGAACTAGCTAATCAAGTTGATAGACATTCAATGTTTGCAACTCAAAATTTTCGTGACCAACAAGCAAGGTGTATTGACTGTATGAATGGAGTGACTTCTGCTCTTCGCCAAATTTCTCAGGCGCTTCCTCCAGAAACCCTTTCTAGGCTGCAACGATTAGCTTCCTCCTTAAGGTCTGAAGCACCTTCCTCCTTAAGGTCTGAAGCACCTTTCTCTTTTAGACCTGGAGCACTTTCTACATTTCAAAAGCCTCATCGTCCTTAATTTATTCTTTCTTTTGTTTGTACCTAAAGCTATATTTGGTCTAAAGCTTCATGTATTAAAAATTATCTATGTACTAGAAATAAAATTTAAGTTAGTATTTAGATCTTCTTTGTTGAAGTTATTCCTTTTACTGAAAGAACTTGAGGAATAAGAAGATGTTGGACTTGTTATATTTCATACTTGATTATGGAAACTCTAAAGCAGAGTATGGTAATATCCTTTTCACTGAGCAGAGTTACTAAAATGATATTTCATTACGCTTCTGAGCTATGAAAGAGTGCTAAATAAGTATTTTATGAACCTATATATAGAGAACTATGGGTTTGCCCTAATCATTAAAGGGGTACAACTCATTGAGGTGAGAGGAATTTCTATATATATTTATTTTATAATTATACGTGAGGAGTATGTTATTTACTTAACACATTTTCTAGGATTGTTCTTCCTAGAGATTTATGTAATAATTTCGTGTGATTTTTCCTTTTATATGGGCCTTCAGCTGAGAGTATCGCCTTAAGGTAGAAGGATCGCCTTCGGGCAAGAGTATTGCCTATGGCCAAAATGATGCCTTCGGGTGAGGTGCTTGTATTCGTAAAAGTTATAAGCTATGTGTGTGGAAACATGTGTTCTGATATTCAATGTGAACTGGAAAGACCACGTGCCACTTTTGAAGATGACACCTATTTGAGGTTTTACATAGAGACAGAGTTCGTCTCTGATTAGGTAGTTTGAGTTTGGTAAAGTTTATGAGGATGAGACACTTTATAGTACAAGAGGTCGTGGAGAAGATCAAACTGATGAGAAAGAGATTGCTTACTGTTTAGAAAAGGCAAAAGTCCTATGCAAACTATTGATAATGCGGTCTAGAGTTCACAGTCGATGGTATAGCGTTCTTGTAAATCTCACCAAGGGTGTGATGAGGTTTAGGAAGAAAGAGATGCGAAGAATGAGATATGGACGAAGTAACCACACTTATTTCAGTCTTGAGGTGAGTTTTGAATTCAGGGGACCGAATTCTCTTAAGGGGGTGATAATGTAATACCCATAAAAATAAAATATACATGCGTATTTGCAAACTATAATTACTATGCTAGTATACGGTACTGTTTACCTATATAATACTATTTACATATACGATACTGTTCACTTATACAATCGAAATGTCAAGTACTAGATGTGGTTTGGTCATAAGAGACAACTAGAAAGAAATTCGTAGGAGAAAATAACATTTTATGTGTGAAAATACCCTCAGGGACTAAAGTGAAAGGACTGAATTGAAAAGAAACTTAAAGGTTTAAGATGAAAGGATAGTTTTCCCTTTAAGTTTCAATAGTAACCAATAATTCAAGCCGTGTTTTGCACAGTAACGCGTGAAATATTTTATTAAGAAATGTCATTTTCATGAATAGTAAATTGAATATTTTATTAGTGCATAGTGACAAATAGTACAGTTGACTTTTCCTATAAATAGGCTCTTCTATTTCACTTCTAAACTCACACCTTCAATTTCTCTTCTTCTCTCCTTAAGTTTCTCTTGCTCCAATGTTAGGCCTCTGAGATTTTGGGCCTTTTATTTTCAGCTTAGGTAAGGATACTATGCCCTTTCTATATCTTTCAAATTTTAAAAGTTATTTTCTTAAGTATGCTCTGTGGTTGCGGCTTTGGCTGATCTTCCACATCAGAAAAACTGTCCGTAGCTGCTTACATATTATTTTGATTCTCTGATTACTAAAATAGAATGTAAACTGTGAAGAATACATGTCTAGGAAAGTTCTGGCTAAGGAAAGACCTGGTTTTTAAGTGTGTCCATTGTGACCCTTCACTCTTTCCTGGAAACTTACCTGGTGTACTCTTTTACAGATTATATTCTCTATTTATGGTATAAACAGTCTCCGTATATATGAATAGTGACTGTATATATGAATAGTGCCATATGTATGGACAGTATCTGTATGTATGAACAATATCTGTACATATAATTAGTATCCGTACGTACGAATAGTATCCGTACAATGAATAGTATCTGTACGTATGAATAGTAACTGTACGTATGAATAGTAATCGTACATATAAATAGTAACTGTATGTATGAACAATGTCTGTATGAAAACAATCCTAACTTGTTTTCTCTAATCTTTCATGAAAACCTCTGTAGCGGAATACTGAAATTAATCTGTGTATTCTTGTCTGTAACGACTTTGAGAAGTGATACTCGTACGGAATCCAGGTGAGTGAAACGACCCCGTTTTAATAGAGTTTTAGCATTACTGGTGATAAAAAAGTATGTCGTAGGACACTCCCAAGATTCATAAGGAGAAATTAGATTCAGAATGACGAATCTAATGAGATAATTAATCCAAAAGTATGGATAAAATGACATAAGTATCTCATGATGATGTGAAATTTGAATCTTTTCAAAAAAAGATTAATTGTTATCTTGATTTGTGGTTTATAAATCTATAATATAGTTATATACTATACCTGTTATATGGATGAATATTATATTGTGCTTCTGATTATGATATGAAATACTGTACTATTGATTGTGATTGAGTGGGACAGTACCCCCTCTCACGGCAAGGCAGAAAACCCAGTTGAAGACCAATGAGTGTGGAGACAACGATTCCCTCAGTAGGGATATAGCACGGATTGGTAATAAATCTGTGAGGCGTCCTAGCTAAGAGGATGAGGTTGTGCGTCATGGCGGAAATATACAAAATTGGTGAGCCGGCCTGTGTGCGCTCTCCGGGATATATTGCCATTGATGAGTACTAGTAAAGTTTGTTGAATTGGATGAATTTTTATCTTCTTATATGTAATTTCTAACTATGTCTATTGGTTGAGTATGAGCCTTCTGGTATACTTGCATGACTGGTGATGTATTTGAATTTTATTAAAGCGAGGCCGATTCGCTCATGGAGTTTAAAAGCTCACACTCTCTATAAAAACCTTTTTGTTCAGATCAGGTTGCCGATGAAGAATATCCGCTAGAATAGTAGATTACTTTGAACCTTCCCGCTATCGGGTAGGCCCCTCTTTTGTTGTAGATTATGTCACTTTGTAATCGTCTAGGACATCTAGATCAGGGGTTTGGCATTTGGCTTGTATGTCAGTACAGTAATGTATTTTAAATTGATAATTTATTATTACATGCAAATCATCTCTATGATTTTCAAATAAGAAAATTTGATATATTTTTTTCATATTTATTAAGGAATTGTTATTTTGATAATATAGATAATTTAAACTCACGTGTAGAATTTATCGAAGGGCTTACAGTGATGAGAGATTCATCATTATGCCGGTCATGTGCCCAGAAAACGGGTCGTGACATGTATTATCCAAAATTTTAATAAGAGGTTAATTATGAGTCCCTTTTATAAATTATGATATCCTAATTGGATTGAAACTAGGCCTTGTGTGAGATGACTAATTATGGGAAAATCAGCCCATTATGTTTCACAAGGAGGGATCCCTACTCTCTGTCTATATATGTGGTGTAACAGTCCCATTGAAGTAACACCCTGTGAAAGCATATTAGGCTAAGAAGACAGTTTTACTCTCCTTAATTATTTTCTTTTCTTTTCTTTTATCTTACTTATACCCGATCATCAATTACTATCATAAATTCCGCTTCTGTCCTAAGTATGCATATGTCTATTATTATTTATATATGCTATAAAGTTATTTGCAATGTTAGTATATAGAAATTGTTTATAAATTCCTTCATTTTCCTCTTGCCTTTGCTGTGTTGCTCTGCTCATGGCCATAATGTACATCTGGAACAATGTGTATCGAAGAAAGTACTACTACGAGCTTGACCATAAAATTTCTCGACAGCAGCTCAAGGAAACTGCTTCTAACACAGATTTCTCGAAAGTAAAAGATCATGTCGTGTGGCTAAATAAAATTTTTGAATATCAATTTTTAATGTACATATATAAATAAAGAGTCAGAGAACTACTTTGTGATCAAAGAATATTTCACCAAAATATATTATACACGTCACGTCTAATGTTATTTAGAATATCTAATGAATAAGAGAATATATCACACACTTCATAGAGGGAAAGAGCAGAGAGTAGAGTCTTCTACCGTGGATTAAGCATGCAGTTGTATGGATTATACTAGATACAATCTATAATTACATTCCACTTCCCTCCCTAGTTTTTTTTTATTTTTTTTAAACTTTACCCTTAGAACTCTTGATAAAAGCTTTTTGAAACTCCCACCGTTCTGGCATGCATCTATAGTTCGTAAGTCATTCCAACTTTGACCATACGCTTGTGAGGAATATCAAATACTTTATCACTCTGTCTCAAGTTCCTCTTCAAAAAGTTGTAGGCATAATCGATCAGAATCTTCTTCCCTATGCTGCTTCCTTTGCTTGCTACCACCTCGCTCTCACCAAATAAGTGCACGACACCTGCTCTCATCGCTTTCTCAATTGTCCCAATCTCTCTCAAAATACCCTCTCGTAATTCCCTCTCTTCTTCACTTCCATCACCACTCTGAATCACTCTCTCTGACATCCACATCTCCCTTGAAACAAACTCCTTCAACCTCTCAACCAGTACTCTCTCAAAAGGCTCTTCCTCGTTACGCACGTCAGTGTATCCATATCTTGCAACACACCGAAACACGTTGAGTTCATCGGGTTCTACTCTGCGAAACAGAAACCGCTCTTCCACTGGAACTTTGCTTACAGGTAAGGACTTAATGGAGACGAAGACCAGCACAGAGTGCAACGCAGGCACATTGGCCACGTAATGCTTGAAAATAGGTGGAATTCCTTGAACAAGCTCTGAGTAGAACATGGCCAAACCGGGGATTCGAGAAATCTCTGTGTTAGAAGCAGTTTCTTTGAGCTGCTGTGGAGAAATCTTATGGTCCAGCTCGTAGTAGTACTTTCTTCGATACACATAGTTCCAGATGTACATTATGGCCATGAGCACCACAGCGAAGGCAAGAGGAAGATACCCTCCTTGGTCAAATTTGTACAACACCGAACTCAAATACAGGAGCTCCACTGAACAGAATATCACCACGTAGCCAATAACAAGGAGTATGTGAGTCTTCCATATCATGACCATGATAAGCACAAGTAAAGCCGATGTAAGTGTCATCACAAACACCACAGCTATCCCTGCATAACATACAAAAACTACAATACTGAAACAAAACAAGATTATAAAAATTGAGAATGTAAGAAAATTGAGTGGGTGATCTGTTATGTACCGTAGGCATTCCCAATTTTTACGGTGGTTTTAAACCCAGCAGTGACAGCAACACAAGCTATCATGAGGATGTAATTGATTTCAGGGATGTAAACTTGTCCTTCGTACTTGGCCGATGTGTGTACAATCTTCACACGTGGGAAACAACCCAGTGAGAGGGATTGTTGGACTATGGAGAAAGTCCCAGAGATCATGGCTTGAGAAGCTATGATTGCTGCTGCAACAGCAGTCACGAACATTGGCCAGTATAAAGGATCTGCAATAGTAATCACAAGTTAAGTCCCCAATCATTGATATGTTGAGGTTAATTTTAAAACTCGAGGGGTTGCATTCAATTACTTGGAATGGACTTGTAAAAGGTGTCGCCAACAAGATCATTGTGCTTGCGAAGAAAAGAGGCTTGTCCAGCATATGCCATTATAAGAGCAGGGTATGTCACAGAGCACATGCTTATTTGTATTGACCGAACCGTGAAATGTCCAACATCAGCAAATAGTGCTTCAGTTCCTGCAAAGTTTTTCCACCATCAAGATACAGTTATACTCATTATATATATATAATATATATATATATATATATATATATATATATGCATGCATGTATGTATCAATCATATCAAAGAAATTATTGTGGACCTGTAGTGGCCAGCACAACGCCACCGAGGGAAATCCAAGCTTCTTTCTTGTTCCTTTTGAAGTAATCTAGTATGTATTTGGGGTATAATGCTTTGACGACCGTTGGATCATACTTGACAAAATTGTAAACACCAATGCCTGCGATGAAGGTGAACCACACACAGATGATGGGGGCAAAACTGTACCCCACTTTATCAGTTCCCAATCTTTGAAACATGAAAAGGCACACCAAGATTCCTACGGATATCCAAACAACCCCATCTGTGTACACAAAACACAAGCAAAATCTAATGAGTTAAGATAAACCGCCATAAATTAATTAATGTTTTGCTAAAAATTTGATTTTTCTCGATTTGGTCCCTAATTTTTTTTTTAATTTCACTTGGGTCCTCAAAAGATTTGTGACCAATCAAAATAATTTTTCCGTTTCAAAAACATGTTTCAATTAACCCCGTCGATGACGTCGCGATAATGACTTTAAGTTGGTTGTTAAATGCTGTGTGCCAACTGCCAAGCTGATGTGGCAACTCTTTTTTTTTTTGTCTTCTTCTGCCTTTTTCTGCAGAGCACACTCGAACAAACTCCATTTCTGCATTGAGAAGCTTTCAAAGGCCTCACCCTCTTCACCATATCTGTTTAGTATTTCAAGGGAAACACAGTGCTCTTGAAGGTGACGAGGATAAGGCCTTCCTAAGATTCTTTGTAAAACACAGACGAAGACCAAAAAATAATAATAATGAATCATTGTCACGTTAGCTTGCACAATCAGCATTTAGCGACCAAATCAACGTCCTTGTTGTCACATCATCAAAAGAGTTGTCTGAAAGATTCTTGTTTTTTAAAGATGAAAGGGCCATTTTGATTGGAGATAACCCGTTTGAAGATCAGATTTTATAGAGATCAAGTTGGAAAAGAAAAAGGACAAATATTTCAAGATCGAAAAAGTTATTTTACAAATAAAACAAAGAAAGAGTTTAAACGGACCGTCTGTGATTTCATGAGCAGCCTGCTTGATCCCTCCCACAGCTGATAAAACTGCGGCCAAATGAAACATGTCAAAATTATTAACTTTCTTTGTTCTGATTTTCCTTCCAAAGAGCCTAGAGAAAGAAATTATTCAAACTATGAGGAATGAGAGAGAGTAACCAGAAATGCAGGGAGTGAGAACACCGTCACCAATGACCATAGAAGTACCAAGCATGGTGGCGAGCAGAAGAAAGAACTTGAAAAAATGGCTATTCTCGAGTTTAGATTTGACCCTTGAAGCCCTCTTCACACTGCTGCTCTCGGCCGACTCTAACTGATAATTAGACAACTCTGCGTCCTCCAATTCCTCATTCGGAATGAGTCCCACTTTCGCATAACGACATATCAGAGAATACAGAGCGAACGTCCCTCCTATATATATGCAAAGTTCACCGTACAAATTACAACCTCCAGAGGTGATTCTTTTTATATATTGATAAAAGAGTATTTCAGTTAAAATAAATGTAAGTGTAATTTAATTTCTAATTATAAAAATTTATTATAGAATATATCTTGATTTTAGAAGATAGTATATTTTTTAAAAAAATAATATAATTTAAAATATCTTCAGTAAAGAAATTATAATTTACTATAGAGTATGTTAGTATGTTTGATACATAGAAAAAGAGAGAATGAGAATATAATAGAATATTTTATTAAAATATTCTATTTAAAAAAAAAAAAGAAAGACAATTTTTCATTATTTTTTATTACTTTTTTGTTTTAATCTGTTACACAACCTTAAATCCTTTACTGCCGTGCAGGATTCCTTTGATTAAAACGTAATTTCAGAATAAATGTGAATGTAATAAGGAGCCGCGCCGCCCCAAGATAATACTTTACCCAGCTTCTGCCTTTATTGACCAACTTTAGATGTCAGAAAGTAATTTTCAAAGTTGACAAAACTACATGGAAGAAAAGACGCACACAGACAGAGAAGTGAAGTGGGGTACGTAAGTTTTCCCGTTCCAATGTTCCTGGGTGCGGATTCAAAATAGCGAGAAAATAATAGCATAGAGCACTTTGTCACATAACTTCTCTGTAAATCTCAAACAAACTGGCCACTAGGCAGGCACTTGCTAACTATGAACAAGGTGAGAATTCGGGAAAATAAAAAATCAACATTTATATTTTTTGTTTAAACTTCGAACTGCAAATACATATATACACACACACACACACATATATGGGAAAAGAAGTGCAGAAATAGATATTCGTACCCTCGCCGTTGTCAGTGGCCTTTAAAACGATGAAGACGTACTTGATGAGAGGGATAAGAGTGATGGTGTAAATGATCATGGAAAGAACACCCAAAACGTCGTCGTTATGTTTGATGCCATCTGTGAAGGTACTCGCGTACACATAAAGCGGCGACGTTCCGATGTCCCCGTACACTACTCCCAGACTTTGAAATGCTAGATGCATGATCACCGACATAGCTGCCCCCTGCACACATACATATATATATATATATATATTTGGTACGTACAATTCAAATTTACAACTAATTAATTGACGCATCTCGATAAAAAACAAAAAATACAAATTAATTGTCCAAAGAAGTTAACCTTAGAGGAATGAGCGTTAGTATTGGAGAAGCTACGAGATTCTATGTCGAGAGAGTCATGTCTGCGTAACTTGGGCCAAGAGAGCTTCTTTCCTGTGAGACCAGGATCATCAAAAGCCTCCTGGTTCTGCCTCGTTCCTCCATTGTTTTCGCTGTTCTCCACCGCTACTTCTTCCGGAGATGACATTTTCTCTTGTGACCTAACAACAACACTCTCTGAGAGAAACAGAAAGAAAGAACGAGAGAGAGAGAGAGAAAGAGACGGAGAGAGAGAGAGCATACGAAGTGGTGGTATTGAGTTAAGGAGCTGGGGTTTAAATAAATAAAGGAAAGAAGAGTAGAGGCGCCCGAAATGAACCTGACCCCTAGCCCGAAAGGTTAATCTGTTGGGGAAATTCCTTTTTGGGTTATGACGCGTATGTTACGCTTATCTTGCATTCTTTTTTTTTTTTTGGGTGAAATCTTGCACTTCTTAGTTTCTAAATTCACTTCCGAAAATTCATTGTACTAGATATATTACACGATTATCATTTCCTCAACTGATTTTTTTTTACTCCTTTTACATATTTATTTTTTTCGAGACTTATTATATATACATGAGGTCAGCGTTTGACTAGAATATGTCTCCAGCTCATGTATATATTACAATGTTAAGATCTACATTTTCATTTCAGTATTAATAATATTTTGGGATAAAGATTTGATATTTCGAACAAAAGTTTTCCTTTTGTTAATGAGCTTGAAAATTCAAAGGAAAAAACTCTCTTCTTTTGTCATACTTTTCCACTGCCCATACGGTTTCATGTGACGCAAACCACCATCGTCATTCACGAAGCTAGAACCATCAGTGAGGGCCTTCGTCAATTACTCGTGTGAGAAAATTGCTGGATGCTTTAATAGCTCACTCGCTCTTTTGGTTTAACAATTACACGGGCCTTGTCAACACGCCACGTTATATTATAGTACTTTACGAGTCGGTCGTGTAAATGCGTAAGACGGTTTATGCGTGAAAGAGGTATGTGCGCAAACTTTACAAGTGGGAAGGCCTAAAGCACTTTTGGAAGGAAAAAAGGGGCTTGTACGCTCTCTTTACTGTCAAAATTGTCAATTAAAAATGTGACAATTATCTTACCAAAAAAAATATATATGACAATTATATAATTTTTTAATTAAAATATAATAAATGTATAATTTTTAAAAATAACTATATCTTTTTTAAACTCAATTTTATATGATTATATTTAAAAAAAATTTAAAGATATTTTATTTTTAGTACAAATTTAATAATAAAATTAAAACAAGAGTAGGTAAATCTATTCCTTTTTCAATTGGGTGCGGTCACGTGACTAAATTTGCTTGGTTTGACAATTCATTCCACCGACTTAGCAAATGAAAATGTATCCTACAAGAAAAATATTGTATTTGTTTTTATTTAGATTATTAAATTTTCAGTTTAACAATTTAAATTTTAAATAATAATTTTAATAATTTTATTTTAAAAAATTAAAATTTATATCATTAAATTTAAAATTTAACTAATACAACCTTTGTCCTTAACGGATCCGTTCTCTTAGCAAATGCCAAATAGCCATCAATACCTTTGCGCCCTTTTTGAAGTCACATGCGACGGCTGAATTGGAACTATCTGAGGATAGTGGGAGATTCCTCCCTTCTAAAATCTCTTTGCTTTGTATAAAATAATTTTATATTAACCCACGATCGCCCTTTTTTTTTTTTGGTAAAAAGAGAAATTAAAATAATATAAAGAGAGTTCCGGTAAAACACATTTTTTTTTTGGAAAAATTTATAACAATACTTTGCCAACGAATACAACCTTTCATAAAGGTAAAATTATTAACTCTCCCCTGCGTCCAATATGTAAATTACAACCAAAATCGATTAAACATTGTCTAAGAGACTGCCAACTGGCTTTGTCAGTTTGGTCAAATCAGCAGCTCTCACAAAATCTTTTCAAATACAAAAAATTCAACAAAAAGCAAACTAATTATCCCCTTCTGTATTATATTTCTCTTGACCTTAATTGTTATCTAATCTGCTAGAAATATATTTTTATTTCAAAACTCTCCAATAAGCCCAAACCAAATACTAAAGTTAATCTTGGGAAATTTTGCTGAATTCTGGTTAAATAACTTGAAGGAATTAACATGATTAATTTTTTAATCCTAAATCGGTGTAGGTACAAACTATAGCATATTAATTAACAGAACATAAAAGGGATGAACAGAACATGTACCTGGCATTACTGCGCTATCCATCTCGAACAGTAGAACAGAGGGAATTTTTCTTAGGGTTGTGTGAGAGTGGTACTACTCTCTGTCTAATAAGTTCTGTCTAGGGTTAGACTGATTAATGAGATGTCAGTCTATTTAATATCAGACGAGAGCAGGGACTTCTCAACAGGCTTTGTGATTGGCCCAACCCATCACGGGCCACTCACAATATAAAAGCCCAATTATAATATTCATATATTAAATGCTATATATCAGAATAATATAGTTAATATAATAATGATATTTAATAATTGATTAATGCTAATCCAAAATAGGATATATATTATATAAATTTCAACAATTCTCCCACTTGGATAGCAATAGTCAATTATTAAAATACAATAATCATTAAGGCTAAAATACCAACTATATTTATAGCACATGTCAAGAAACATAAGCTTTAACGATGCAGAAATAGTATCCGATAGGGAAGTAAATCATACAAAGTAAAAGCCCATATTTCATATAAAGAATAATGAATATGGATAAGCATAATTAATTAAAAGAAATATGCAATCCAAGAATAGTCCAAGCATCTGAAAATGCTAAAAGAGATATGATAACAAAAGTGACGTCATCTCATACATATCTCATAAGAATAATAATTGAGTAAATGTAAAATTTCAGACTCCCACTAACCTAAAACATCAAAAGACTTAACTAATCCCATATGGGTTACATGATTCTGAAAAGCTTTAACAGTTAAGCCTTTAGTTAGTGGATCCGCCAACATGTATTCTGTAGCGAGATGTTTAATACGAGTCTGAAACTCCAGAATTTTCTCTCTAACAAACAGATATTTGATATCAAAGTGCTTTGATTGAGAAGAGCTTCTGTTGTTTTGAGAGAAATGAACAGCAGCAGTGTTGTCGCAGTATATCACAAGTGGTCTAGAAATGCTTTCAACAATGTGAAAACCAGAGATTAAGTTTTTCAGCCACACGGCTTGAGAAGTAGCCTCATAGCAAGCGACATACTCTGCCTCTATGGTAGAAGTAGCTATAAGAGTCTGTTTAACACTCTTCCAAGAAATAGCTCCTTCTGCCATCATAAAAATAGAGCCGCAAGTAGACTTACGGTCGTCAGGGCAACCTGCAAAATCAGAATCAGAATAACCGATGACCTGAAGTTGATCAGACTTCTTGTAGGTCAACATGTAATCCTTGGTTCCCTGCAAATATCTCATGACCTTCTTCACGGCTTTCCAATGACCCAAACCTGGGTTGCTCAAGTATCTCCCTAAAGCATTAACAGCAAAAGCAATATCGGGACGAGTACAAACTTGAGCATACATTAAACTGCCAACAGCGGAAGCGTATGGGACCTTTCTCATTTCAGATATCTCTGAATCATTTTGAGGACATTGAAATTTAGATAGTTTGTCACCTTTCTGAACAGGTGCAGCACATGGGGAGCAAGAATGCATGTTAAACTGCTTGAGGATCTTTTCAATATATCCTCTCTGAGACAATCCAAGAATGCCACGTGACCTATCACGGTAAATCTGGATGCCTAGAACAACTGAAGCATCACCAAGGTCCTTCATATCAAAGTGGCTATTTAACATCAATTTTGTCTCAGTCAAAAGGTTAACACAACTGCTTGCAAGCAGAATATCGTCGACATATAAAACAAGAATTATAAAATTGCTCCCACTAGTCTTCAAATAAATGCACTGATCTGAAGCATTTTCCTTGAAGCCAAAAGAAGTGACAACAGGATCAAATTTCAAGTACCATTGCCTGGATGCCTGCTTTAGTCCATAAATGGACTTTTTAAGTTTGCAAACTAAATGCTCTTTACCTGGTTCAATGAAACCATCAGCCTGAACCATGTAGACATCCTCGGCTAGATCTCCATTTAGAAAGGCTGTCTTTACGTCCATCTGGTGAAGTTCTAAATCAAAGTGAGCTACTAAAGCCATAACAACCCGAAAAGCATCTTTCGTAGAAACTGGTGAGAATGTCTCTTTATAATTGATGCCTTCCTTTTGACTATAGCCTTTCGCTACTAGTCTAGCTTTATACCTCTCAACTTTTCCATCTGGACTACGCTTAGTCTTAAAGACCCATTTGCACCCAATCGGTTTGCAACCATCTGGCAATTCTACAAGATCCCAAACATCATTATGAGACATAGAAGCTAATTCATCATGCATGGCATTCAGCCAATCAGAAGCATGAGAACTAGAGATAGCCTCCTGAAAAGTGATAGGATCGTCATCATTATGGAGATCAAACTCATGCTCTTGAAGATACACCACATAATCAACTGGTATAGAAGGCTTGTGTACTCTCTGAGATCTTCTCAATAGAGGTGCTTCTGCAATGTCATTTGGCGGTGCCACTACATCTTGCGGTGCAATTACACCTGTTTCAGTAGCATCACCAGTTTCCTGTTCAATAACAGGTGGTACCACTACATCATGTCCTCCTTGAAGTGTTTGATCATCATCATGAGCGACTGGAACCACAATATTCATGGGAAGTAAAACAGGCGACGCTGGAGCCGTGGTCCGATCTTCCTTGAGAGTGATTGGTCGTGGTGTATGACTCCCACTATCCAAATCATCCTCAAAGAATATCGCTCTGTCAGACTCAATAACTCGCGTAGAATAAGAAGGGCAATAGAATCTGCAACCTCTAGAGCCCACGCAGTAGCCGATGAAGAAACCACTAATAGTTTTAAGATCAAACTTCTTCAATTGAGGATTATAGGGTTTAACCTCTGCTTTACAACCCCACACGTGAAAGTGTTTCAAACTCGGCTTCCTTCCACTCATCAGTTCGTAGGGAGTTTTCAGCACAGATTTGCTAGGTACCTGATTAAGGATGTACACAGCTGTCTTTAAGGTATCTCCCCAAAGAAAAACTGGTAACGATGTATGACTCATCATGCATCTTACCATATCCATGAGTGTCCGATTACGTCTCTCTGCAACTCCATTCTGCTCAGGAGTACCAAGCATAGTGTATTGAGCTTCAATTCCACATTCATCGAGAAATTTGGCGAATGGTCCTGGATTTCTCCCAGTCTCACTGTATCTACCATAATACTCACCTCCTCTATCGGACCTCACACATTTAATCTTCTTTCCAGTCTTTAATTCAATAGTAGCCTTGAAGGATCTGAAGGCATCCAAGGAACTGGATTTTTCTTGGAGGAGATCTATCCAACCAAATCTCGAGAAGTCATCTATGAAGGTAATGAAATACCTATATCCACCCATAGCAGTGGGTGTAATAGGTCCACATATGTCTGTGTGAATCAACTGCAATACATCATCACACCTATTTGCTCCTTTCTTCCTAGTCTTGGCAGTGAGCTTGCCTTTAATGCAATCGATGCAAGCGTCAAAATCAGAGAAATTGAGATCATTAAGAATGCCTTCCTTAATCAGTCTTTCAATCCGGGGCCTAGAAATGTGCCCTAAGCGTCTATGCCTGTCACGACCCGTTTTCTGGGCACATGACCGGCACAATGATGAATCTCTCATCACTGTAAGCCTTCCGATAAATATATCAAATTTTCTTATATGAAAATCATAGATTATCAATTTAAAATACATTATTATACTGACATACAAGCCAAATGTCGAACCCCTGAACTAGATGTCCTAGACGATTACAGAGCAACATAATCTATAACAGAAGAGAGGTCTACCCGACAACGGGAAGGTACAAAGTGATCTACTCCTCTAGCAGATATTCTTCGATGGCAACCTGATCTGAACAAAAAGGTTGTACAAACAATGTGAGCTTTTAAACTCAATGAGCGAATCGGCCTCGCATTAATAAAATTCAAATACATTACCAGTCATGCAAGCATATCCAAAGGCTCATACTCAACCAATAGACAGAAGATAAAAATTTATCCAATTCAACAAACGTTACTAGTACTCGTCAATGGCAATATATCCCGGAGAGCGCACACAGGCCGGCTCACCAATTATGTATATTTCCGCCATGACGCACAACATCATCCTCTTACATACAAGATAAAAATTCATCCAATTCAACAAACGTTACTAGTACTCGTCAATGGCAATATATCCCGGAGAGCGCACACAGGCCGGCTCACCAATTATGTATATTTCCGCCATGACGCACAACCTCATCCTCTTAGCTAGGGCGCCTCACGGATTTATCACCAATCCGGGCTATATCCCTACTGAGGGAATCGTTGTCTCCACACTCATTGGTCAAGACACCCTGTCAACCGGGTTTTCCGCCTTGCCGTGAGAGGGGGTACTGTCCCGCTCAATCACAATCAATAGCATTTCATATCATAATCAGAAGCTCAATATAATATTCATCCATATAACAGGTATAGTATATAACTATATTATGGATTTATAAACCACATATCAAAATAACAATTAATCCATTTTTGAAAACATTCAAATTTCACATCATCATAAGATACTTATTTCATTTTATCCATACTTATGGATTAATTATCTCATTTAGATTCGTCATTCTGAATCCAATTTCCCCCTATGAATCTTGGGAGTGTCCTACGACATACTTTTATCACCAGTAATGCTAAAACTCTATTAAAACGGGGTCGTTTCACTCACCTGGATTCCGTACGAACATCGCTTCTCTAAGTCATTACAGACAAGAGTTCTCAGGTGAATTTCGGTGTTCTGCTACGGAGATTTTCATGAAAGATTAGAGAAAATACGTCAGGATTGTTTTCGTACAGATACTGTTCATATGTATGGTTACTGTTCATATATACGGTTACTATTCATACGGTCACTATTCATACGTACGGTCACTATTCATACGTACGGTTACTCATATATACGGTCTCTATTCATACGTACGGATACTATTTATACATACAGATAATATTCGTACATACGATCACTATTTATACGTATGAATATTATTTTTATGTATGGATACTATTCATATGTACGGTTACTATTCATACGTACGGATACTATTCATACCAGAAATAGAGAATACAATCTGTAAAAGAGTACACCAGGTAAGTTCCCAGGAAAGAGTGGAGGGTCACACTGGACACACTTAAAAACCAGGTCTTTCCTTAGCCAGAACTTTCCTAGACATGTATTCTTCACAGTTTACATTCTATTTCGGTAATCAGAGAATCAAAATAACATATAAACAGCTAAGGACAGTTTTTCTGATGTGGAAGATCAGCCAAGGCCGCAACCACAGAGCATACTTAAGAAATTAACTTCTAAAATTTGAAAGACATAGAAAGGGCATACTATCCTTACCTAAGCTGAAAAGGAAAGGCCCAAAATCTCAGACGCCTAGCTTTGGAGTAAGAGAAACTTAAGGAGAGAAGAAGAGAAGTTGAAGGTGTGAGTTTAGAAGTGAAATGGAAGGGCCTATTTATAACAAAAGTCAAGGGTACTATTTGATACTATGCGCTAATAAAATATTCAATTTACTATTTATGAAAATGACATTTCTAATAATGCAGTTACTGTGCACCTCACGCGTACGATCGAAAATTTTTCTGTTATTACTATTGAAAACTTAAAGGGAAAACTATCCTTTCACCTTAAACCTTTAAGTTTCTTTTCAAATCAGTCCTTTCACTTTAGTCCCTGAGGGTATTTTCACCCATAAAACGTCATTTTCTCCTACGAATTTCTTCCTAGTTTTCTTTTATGACCAAACCACATCTAGTACTTGACATTTCAATTGTATAAATGAACAGTATCGTATACGTAAATAGTATTATACAGGTGAATAGTACCGTATATTGAAATAGTAACAGTAGTTTGTAAACAAATATTTATATTTTATTTTTCTTGGGTATTACATTATCACCCCCTTAAGAGAATTCGGTCCTCCGAATTCAAAACTCATTTCAAGACTGAAATAAGTGTGATTACTTCGTCTATATCTCATTCTTTGTATCTCTTTCTTCCAAAACCTCATCACACCCTTGGTGAGATTTACAAGAACACTATACTATCGACTGTGAACTCTAGACCGCATTATCAATAATTTGCATTGGACTTTCCTTTTGTAAACGGTAAACATTCTCTTCCTCATCAGTTTGATTTTTTTTTTCCACAATCTTTTGTACCATAAAGTGTTTCATCCTCATAACCTTTACCAAACTTAAACCATCTGATTAGAGACGAACTCTGTCTCTATGTAAAACCTCAAATAGGTGTCTTCTCAAAAGTGACACATGGTCTTTCTAGTTCATACTGAATATCAGAACACAAGCTACCATACACATAGCTTATAACTTTTACGAATACAAGTACTCCACCTGAAGGCATCATTTTGGCCATAGGTAATACTCTTGCCCAAAGGCGATCCTTCTACCTTAAGGCGATACTCTCAGCTGAAGGCGTTATATAAAATGAAATCATTACATAAATCTCTAGGAAGAACAATCCTAGAAAATATGATAAGTAAATAACATACTTCTTACGCATAATTATATATGAAAATTCCTCTCACCTCAATGACTCATATAGAGTCGCATCCCTTCAATGATTGAGGCAAACCCATAGTTCTATAGGTTCATAAAATACTTATTCAGCATTCCTCCATAGCTCAGAAGTGCAATGAAATATCATTTTAGTAACTCTGCTCAGTCACAAAGATATTACTATACTATGCTTTAGAATCAAGTATGAAATATAACAAGTCCAATATCTTCTCATTCCTCAAGTTCTTTCAGTAAAATGAATCACTTCAACAAAGAAGATCTAGATACTAACTTAAATTTTATTTCTAGTACATAGATAATTTTAATACGTGAAGCTTACACCAAATGTAGCTTTAGGTACAAACAAAAGAAAAATAAATTAAGGACGAGGAGGCTTTTGAAATGTAAAAGGTGCTCCAGGTCTAGAAGAGGAAGGTGCTTCAGACCTTAAGGAGGAAGCTAATCGTTGCAGCCTAGAAAGAGTTTCTGGAGGAAGCGCCTGAGAAATTTGGCGAAGAGCATAAGTCACTCCGTTCATACAGTCAATACACCTTGCTTGTTGGTCACGAAAATTTTGAGTTGCAAACATTGAATGTCTATCAACTCGATTAGCCAGTTCCCCGAAACGACGGTTTATCAGTTTCTCTTGGTTTTCAAAGAGACGACTTATTAGTCGCTTCTGGTCCTCTATCTTGTATTCCAGGCTCTCTATTTTACGTTCCAGGAATGCAAGCTTATTTTCTGAGGATGTTGCAGTACTGTCCTCCTCCAACTCTATTACATCCCTCTTTCTCTTCTTAATTTCTGGTGACCTGTCTACAGGTCTCTTCCCTTTGTTGTTTCCGAGACTTAGATTTAAATCAAGCTCTACATTGCCAGTCTCAAAATTCAAGTTGAAAGACTTATTATCGGCCATTGCTCTAGGGATCTCAGAAATAACTTCGAATGAGAAAGGAATGGAGATTGAGAAATAGGTATGTAATGAAAGAAGTAGGTTTGCTTGGTGCGATGAGTAGGGTAACGGGCATACAAGATTTATAGACAACCCGAAGCCCCTGGAGCTAAAGCCACCACAACCTACACGCCGCTTGCTATAAGGTTTACAGATCACATACGTCGCAATGCCAGCAATTAATGTCGGACATGCGAGTAAATAGTAAATATAATTTAATGCAATTAACATAAGTCAAAGATTTCCTCAAAAAAAATTTTCGGCTAATCTTGACCTTTCTCAAAGTTCTGACTAACTACGCTCTTCAGTCTGAGATTTTCTCCCTCTAACTTGTTTTATCCTGTAATCCCATATCACGATGTCCCTTTATGATCGAGTAGTCTCATATTAGCCTTATCTTAGATTCTGATCGGTGTCTTTATTCTGGATTTACACATAATATATGTATATCAATATATACATTTTAAAATAAAGTTAACTGCTTACGGTCACATGCCTTAAGCATTATCATGATGTAAGGAAATCACTGCCTTTCATTTGCCCACGAGAGCATTATATGTAAGTATATGTAACTATGAAGATATATCATCATCTACACATTTTATTCTATCCAAGTCATTTTGATTTCACATCTCTATGAGTATATGTAGGATCATCACATATTCTCCTTGATCGTAGCCTTCACTCATTATGCATGAATAACATACATACATGTAATTACAACATGATTCAATCAATTATATTATACTCAACTGAAGGCTATTAAGAACAACACAATAAAACGGAGAAATGTATTTCAGTTCATCATAAAAGCATCTAAGGCAATCTTTGATGGCTATGTTATCAACTTCTTTGAATTTCGGAAAATGCCAACGGGAGAAATGGGAAAACCGAGTAAAATCGGCCGCAAATCCACCGAATACTGACTTTCGTGGTTTTGGCATTAATGCGACGCATTGTTGGTGTGCACGCCTACCCTAGACTTCTGGCTTCTAGCTTGCAGAAATCCATAGGTTGATCGTGTAGGGGTGCGGTGAAAAGATATCTTCTTTGTCTCTAAGTCCTAATTTTTCTCTATAAAAACCATCCCAGCGTTCTCAGTTACCACACCACAAAGAGTAATAATCTCCGAGCCTACAATCCCCCAGTATTCCTCTCGCCTCATACTCTTACAAAAATTTCTAAATTTTTTCCAAATCATGGCCTCAAGGAAGTACATTGATCTCACAGTAGAGGCTAAGGAAGAAGAGCTCGACTTAAACTTAAGTCTGGGCAAAGACAAGGGCAAAAGACCTTTTGAGGGGTCTCCAGAGAAGCAGAAGGAGAAGAAAATGAAGAAGATCGAGGAAGCTGAGGAGACTAGCACGGGCCATACCTCGGAGGACAAAATCGCCTGTCTAGAGCAGGAGGTGAAAAATCTGAAAAAGATGATAGGAGACCTGGAGAAGTTAACTAAACGTAATCATGCAGAAATGACTTCAAGAATAGACAGGTTCTTCTATTGGTCTACCCAGTGCTTCTGCAATCAACAACAAAGAAGTGTTGATTGTATGAATGGGATTTACACTACCCTCCGCGACATTGCTATGTCCCTTGCTCCAAGGAATGGTCGAGGGGTGATGATACAATACAACCCTCCTAATCCAAGACCACCTCGCTTTTAGATTACTCATGCATGAGTAAACTTATTCTTTTTTGCAATGTAATCCTTCAGTTTTTTTTTTCTTTTGTTTTTAATGCAAGTGGTTTCTTTTATTGGCTGGTACCCTAAAATAATATAGCTACACAAATTCAATCATGAATTCAGCTTATAAAATCCACCATATAAAAATTTGATCCGACAGCAACGGAATCAAAACAAGTAACAACTTTTCCTTGACTAAGTTCAAAAGTGTAGCCACATCTGTATAAAACTAAAACTGAGAACATACTTCTTAAGAAGAGATAAGTCTCGGAGGGAAAGGAAATGAAAACATCCTACAGGACCTTCAATAGAGCCATCTCTCTATAGTTGTGCCCGGGTTCACAACGATAGAGGAGGTCCTACTAAGGTTACCTTGCTCTGTAATCACTAGGAGACCTAACAACCTTTGCTCTGATACCAACTTTGTCACGACCCGTTTTCTGGGCACATGACCGGCACAATGATGAATCTCTCATCACTGTAAGCCTTCCGATAAATATATCAAATTTTCTTATATGAAAATCATAGATTATCAATTTAAAATACATTATTATACTGACATACAAGCCAAATGTCGAACCCCTGAACTAGATGTCCTAGACGATTACAGAGCAACATAATCTATAACAGAAGAGAGGTCTACCCGACAACGGGAAGGTACAAAGTGATCTACTCCTCTAGCAGATATTCTTCGATGGCAACCTGATCTGAACAAAAAGGTTGTACAAACAATGTGAGCTTTTAAACTCAATGAGCGAATCGGCCTCGCATTAATAAAATTCAAATACATTACCAGTCATGCAAGCATATCCAAAGGCTCATACTCAACCAATAGACAGAAGATAAAAATTTATCCAATTCAACAAACGTTACTAGTACTCGTCAATGGCAATATATCCCGGAGAGCGCACACAGGCCGGCTCACCAATTATGTATATTTCCGCCATGACGCACAACATCATCCTCTTACATACAAGATAAAAATTCATCCAATTCAACAAACGTTACTAGTACTCGTCAATGGCAATATATCCCGGAGAGCGCACACAGGCCGGCTCACCAATTATGTATATTTCCGCCATGACGCACAACCTCATCCTCTTAGCTAGGGCGCCTCACGGATTTATCACCAATCCGGGCTATATCCCTACTGAGGGAATCGTTGTCTCCACACTCATTGGTCAAGACACCCTGTCAACCGGGTTTTCCGCCTTGCCGTGAGAGGGGGTACTGTCCCGCTCAATCACAATCAATAGCATTTCATATCATAATCAGAAGCTCAATATAATATTCATCCATATAACAGGTATAGTATATAACTATATTATGGATTTATAAACCACATATCAAAATAACAATTAATCCATTTTTGAAAACATTCAAATTTCACATCATCATAAGATACTTATTTCATTTTATCCATACTTATGGATTAATTATCTCATTTAGATTCGTCATTCTGAATCCAATTTCCCCCTATGAATCTTGGGAGTGTCCTACGACATACTTTTATCACCAGTAATGCTAAAACTCTATTAAAACGGGGTCGTTTCACTCACCTGGATTCCGTACGAACATCGCTTCTCTAAGTCATTACAGACAAGAGTTCTCAGGTGAATTTCGGTGTTCTGCTACGGAGATTTTCATGAAAGATTAGAGAAAATACGTCAGGATTGTTTTCGTACAGATACTGTTCATATGTATGGTTACTGTTCATATATACGGTTACTATTCATACGGTCACTATTCATACGTACGGTCACTATTCATACGTACGGTTACTCATATATACGGTCTCTATTCATACGTACGGATACTATTTATACATACAGATAATATTCGTACATACGATCACTATTTATACGTATGAATATTATTTTTATGTATGGATACTATTCATATGTACGGTTACTATTCATACGTACGGATACTATTCATACCAGAAATAGAGAATACAATCTGTAAAAGAGTACACCAGGTAAGTTCCCAGGAAAGAGTGGAGGGTCACACTGGACACACTTAAAAACCAGGTCTTTCCTTAGCCAGAACTTTCCTAGACATGTATTCTTCACAGTTTACATTCTATTTCGGTAATCAGAGAATCAAAATAACATATAAACAGCTAAGGACAGTTTTTCTGATGTGGAAGATCAGCCAAGGCCGCAACCACAGAGCATACTTAAGAAATTAACTTCTAAAATTTGAAAGACATAGAAAGGGCATACTATCCTTACCTAAGCTGAAAAGGAAAGGCCCAAAATCTCAGACGCCTAGCTTTGGAGTAAGAGAAACTTAAGGAGAGAAGAAGAGAAGTTGAAGGTGTGAGTTTAGAAGTGAAATGGAAGGGCCTATTTATAACAAAAGTCAAGGGTACTATTTGATACTATGCGCTAATAAAATATTCAATTTACTATTTATGAAAATGACATTTCTAATAATGCAGTTACTGTGCACCTCACGCGTACGATCGAAAATTTTTCTGTTATTACTATTGAAAACTTAAAGGGAAAACTATCCTTTCACCTTAAACCTTTAAGTTTCTTTTCAAATCAGTCCTTTCACTTTAGTCCCTGAGGGTATTTTCACCCATAAAACGTCATTTTCTCCTACGAATTTCTTCCTAGTTTTCTTTTATGACCAAACCACATCTAGTACTTGACATTTCAATTGTATAAATGAACAGTATCGTATACGTAAATAGTATTATACAGGTGAATAGTACCGTATATTGAAATAGTAACAGTAGTTTGTAAACAAATATTTATATTTTATTTTTCTTGGGTATTACAATGCCACAGCATAGAAGAACTTTCATCAGTCCTATTACGCTTATTTCCAACAACAAAGTTAACAGACATATTGTTCAAATTCAGCATGTAAAGCCCATCACATAATACTCCTTAACCGACAGTAACAGAATTAAAACGAATAAAAACTTTTCCATTACTGAATTCAAAAGTGTAGCCATATTTATCCAAAGCTGAAATTGAAATCAAATTCCTTCTCATAGAAGGTACATAAACAACGTCTTTTAACAATAAAGTATGTCCAGAAGGTAAAAGCAATGTAACTACTCCTATTTCTTCCACCGATACTCTAGCTCCATCTCCCACAATGATATTGGATTCAGCATCACTTGGCTTCCTCAGGCTTGTGAACCCCTGTAAAGAATTCACAACATGAATGGTTGCACCTGAGTCAAACCACCAAGTATTGGGAGCAACATCAATCATATTTGATTCATAACAAGCCAAAGCTAGGAGTGTACCTTGCTTGTCAAGTTTCCTCTTTAGAGTATAACAATCATCCACCTTATGGCCATACTTCTTGCAATACTTGCATTTTCCTTTGAAAAAATTCTTCTTTGGCTCTAAGTGTTGAGAAACTTTTCCCCCTTTCTTCTTGTCACGTTGAAACTTTCCTTTGTGACCTCTCCTTTTCTCAGACTTAGCACCAGAAGAAGAAGCAGCAGCAAACTGAACACTGTGTGCTTTCCCTTTCTTTATGGAATCCTCTTCTTGAGAGACAATGGCAATCATTTCATCAATCGTCCATTCAGTTTTCTGAGTATTGTAGGAGGTTTTCAGAACGTCAAACTGAGAAGGGAGTGACTCTAGTACTTGCCAGATTAGATAGCTCTCACCAAGATCAACCTTGAGAGACTTCAGCTTATTAAAATAGTGGACTAACTTCATGATGTGCTCACGAACTCCACTAATACCATCATATTTAGTCTTCTCAATCAGAGAGAGATACTGGCCTTTCTGAGCTTTGTCAAAAGTGGTGAATTTCTCACCAACGGACTTCAGAAAATCCTTAGCATTCTTGTTCTCTGGAATGCTCTGTCTAATAGACTTCTCCATGGTGTATTTCATCACCATGAGACACACCCTGTTGGAGTGCTCCCATTTTTCACGAGAAGCCCTTTCAGCAACAGTAGACTCAGCAGTAAGAGCTGGGGGCTCTTCCTCTCTCAAGGCCAAGTCCATATTAGTGATGGCCAAATACAAATCCAGAGATTCTTTCCAGTCCTCAAAATTGGTCCCATTTAGTGTTTTGACAGAAGTTAATTGCATAGGCAGGGAGGCTGGCATTAAAACAACAAAAAGAAAACATTTAATATGCATAATGTCATTATGCTATAAGAGAATTAAATGTTTCTATGTGCACAGCCAATCAAGCCTGTTAGAGAGAATTTCTTGTCTACCTGGTCCCGCCTAAGGGTCCCGGACCAAAATAAACAAGAAATATAATAATACAATACTTTAGACCTTATATCATTATCTAAATTTTGAATGCCGATAGGGTATTCAAAATAATTGATAGAGGTATGAATAACATGGTATTGTATAAGAAAATTACATTAATAATAATATACCGATAGGATATAATTATTATTAATGCAATAAATTAGACTAAAAATAATGATTAAAAAAAGGATAAAATAAATGAAATTTTAATCATTTAAATCGAATATTTTGCATAACTGTGCCCACGATAGGTGAGTTCACAATCATACAAAATAAAAGGCAATTATATTCAACAGAATAATTAATTATTAATGAGGGAAAAGAATAAACAAATAAATAACAGAAAATTCAAAAATAATAAAAGGGAATAATTTTCATATGGACTGAAATTAATTCCATCACTAAGATAGCTTACTGGGGAGAGTACAACATACATAGATGTTGTTAATAGAGTGAGGAACTTCCACAAAAAATTTCAGTCCAAAAATCTGAGAGTACGATATTTAAAACAGCAAAATAGTCTCGGATTAAATACAATAAAATACTTAGGGGTCCTGAAAAATTTTCCAAAAATTGCCAAAAATAATATTATGTAATTATTTAATTTTTCAAAAAAAAATTAAAAAATTTTGGGGCCTGGAAGATGCTGCACGCGCCCACACGCGCTAGGCCCGCGCGTGGGCGTCGACAGGGGAGGTCATCCCCTTCGCCCGATTCACTGCAAACCGGGTCGCGCGACCCGCGAGCTCGACCCGGTTGGTTCTCCCACATCCGGCCATGAAAAACTGAGTTTCTTTAGGGCTTTTGTTCGAAATCATGCGCAAAAGAGAAGCCCTCAATCAATTTTGAAAAATAGAGGGTGGTTTTGGAGAAACCATTTTCGAAAATTTGGGAGAAAACCGATTTTTAAAAAAGTTTGGATCTCTCAAACCCCTCGATGAAAAACTCTGATTTTTGGATATGTTACTCGAGTAATATCATGGATGAAAAACCCTGGATCAATTTAGGAAAACACTTGCTGATTTGAAAGCAAATTGAATTCGAAGTTTAACGCAAAAAGGTTTTAAAAAAAACTTTAAATCTCACAAAATACCCAATGAAACTCTATGATTTTTGCATACATGATTCGTGTTATAGTGTTGAATTGAAACCCTAAAACAATTTCAAGATTAATCTAACAAATTAGGGCAAACGAAATTTGTTTTAAAATTTGGGTTTTAGGGAATTTCGAAAATCAGATTTAAATTGCTAATTAATAGCCATAGATTGTACTACCAACTTGCCTCTGATACCATTGAAGGAATTAACAGGATTAATTTTCTAATCCTAGATCGGTATAGGTATAAACTGTAGCATATTAATTAACAGAACATAAAAGGGATGAACAGAACATATACCTGGCATTACTGCGCTATCCATCTTGAACAGCAGAACAGAGGGAATTTTTCTTAGGGTTGTGTGAGAGTGGTATTACTCTCTGTCTAATAAGTTCTATCTAGGGTTAGACTGATTAATGAGATGTCAGTCTATTTAATATCAGACGAGAGTAGAGACTTCTCAACAGGCTTTGTGATTGGCCCAACCCATCACGGGCCACTCACAATATAAAAGCCCAATTATAATATTCATATATTAAATGCTATATATCAAGATAATATAGTTAATATAATAATAATATTTAATAATTGATTAATGCTAATCCAAAATAGGATATATATTATATAAATTTCAACATAACTATCATGACCACGGTCTTGTTTTTAAAGCATATTTTTATGGCCATCAATTTTTAGCAAATAATGTTAATGATTTAAAGTAAGTGCACATTAATTTTTTAAAAAGTTCATTCGTAAATGATTTTTTAAATATAAGAAATAAACTGTAACAGTTTTATTATACTTTCAAAATCATAAAAAATAGTAAAAATGATTTATTTTATTTTATTTTATTTTTTACTCTCTTACTCTTACATGCTTTTTAATCTTTTTCTTGTTTATTTTATATTCTATTTAATATATTTAATCACGTGTAGGTTTAAGAACTAATAATCAAAAAATTTTAAAAACATATATAATAATATAAATTAGTGACTTAGTAAATGAAAATATATTTTATTATATTTAAAAATATTTTAAAAAACTTTTAACATTTCACTCTTTCAGTGCACTTTATCTCTTATATTATATATTTATTTTATTTAATATAAAAACTTAAGACAAAAACACTTTAAACATCATATATATTAATATATATTAAAGTTAATTTGTGCAATTAACTATCTTTTTTTTTAAATTACTGTCGAGTATGTATAGAGGATAGATATATTTAATGTTTAACATAAATATCAGTATATCACGGTACATAAAAAGAGAGAATAATTGTGCCTTTGGAAGAGTTCTTTTTGAACTTATTTAACTTATCTGATGACATAAATATTTATGCACGTTTTAGGTAGAGCTTATAGAATAGCTTATGACATGCGTATAAAATATTTTTAATTTATTTCATAAACTCTCCAAAATAACTTATAAAAATAAGCTAAAAACAGTTTATATGGAATTTATTCTCATAAATTCTTTAATTGTAAAAATAACTTATATATAATTAATACTTATATGATAAGTGCTTATTTTATAAATACTTAAATAAACTATTTACTCAGCCAGGACATAAAAGAATAAAAATTAGTAACTATACTAAAATATCTTAACCTAAAACAAAAAAAAATAGTGAGAGAGAAGGTTCTTTTTTTTAAGGGCAATTTAAACATTTTGATAAAGTAATTATACTCTATCTCTTATTCTCGCATGCTCTCTCCTGTTACCTCACCAACGAAACTAGATAAAATGAAATATGTCATGGATAATTTAATAAAAAGAAGATATTTTGCTTGAAAATATCTACACACCATGATTAAATGCACACAACAAAATTCCAAGGACGACAAATTTGAAAAGAGTTGGCATATATGCAAGTTGGTTATTATTGATTTGCAGGCATTCACAGTGTCCAAAATTAGAAGTCAACAATTGAAAATCTATAAAGACACGCAGCTTGACACATTTGATTGTTGAGAGTTAGAATAGAAACAGAGGGTTTATCCGTAGTACAAACTATAATTATGATACCCCAGTAATGCCAGCCATTAACTGATATAAGAAAGGAACTATGATTAGTGGGAAATCAGTTGCATCTCATTTTCACTTTGCAAGTCATACAACCTTCGATCGTGTTTTGATTAATTATACCATCATAAGATACTTCAAATCTCCTTTTTCTTTTTGCCCTTTTCCTCTATATTAAGAAAAGGGTATAAAAGGATAAAATTGAAAACAATGATACAGCATAATTTTTTAAAGGTCGAAGTAAATATTACATAAGCTACTAGTATTAAATGATGCAACTTTTGAGCGTCATCTTCCACTAAAGGTTATTAACCATTTGTTTCTTGAAAAAATAGATTAAGAAATTTTTAGTCTTTAAAAATTTAATTTTTTAGATTTAGTTTATGAATTTTATGAATTTATTATTTATTATTATTGAGTTAATCTAAACAAATAAATATGCAACTTAATTTCCTGAAATGATTGATTTATATTAAATTTATAACTTACATCAATTGAAATAAAGGTGAGAATTGATTGTGCGTATTTGTTTTATCTCAAATTTTTGGGTAAGTCTATAAAATGGTCAAGCGGTGCATGGATAATGAAAATTGATTTTGTGATGTTATTGTGTTAAATATAAGTGCAATGACTGAAATATGTTGAAATAAAGCATAATAATGAGTACCAAATTGATGTTGGAAGTAAGTTTCAAGGTTGTGACGATAGCAAATGGAAAGAGAACAGGAAGGGCATTGACGTAGGATAAACTTTGGATCAAAAACCGATTTCATTGACAGTGTGGTGCAATGGCATAAGTTGGTATGAGGATGAGTATATTCCCATTCGGACAAAATTATCCACGTCTGAATTTTTCTTTGGCATCGCGAACGTTTTTTCCCACTTAAAGAAATTGTAATCTAATCATTTTTGAATTATGTGTTTCGATATTTCCTGGTGAAACGGTTACAAGAAGTCGCTAAAGCATTTGGTAACTTGTGGGAGAATAGAAGAGAGAGAACGAGGAAAGAAAGAGAATGATGATTCATTTGTTTAATTATTTGATTAAATTAATTTCACAACAATTTAAAATATTCTTTTTGAAATACTTTATTTTTTACAACAATCCCCCACATATTCCAAAAAAAATATTTTGAATGAAACAATGTTATGGGTTACAAATACAGGTATAGATATTTCGAGTCTGATGTCTTTTAGACTATAAACCAGATCTAGATGGATAAGATATAACTCACAGATTCAATAGTAAAGCATCTAGCTTCTATAAACCAGAAAACTCTTATTGCAAGTTAGCGATCTTACCAATCACATCACACTCCCACAATTCCTGTTGTTGAATCCATTGTGTGCCTTTTCGGCCATGTGCTTACCTGGTGTTAATAAGTGCTTTAGAGATTTTGCCACGATTCCATAGGAGCGGCCGCACTTTATACTAATATTGGTGATTTCATCAAATATATCTACAATGAATACACCACCCTTAGAGGCTATGGAAATCATTAAGAGTTTCGCTTAGCTTCTTCATCAATGCATTCTAGCACTTTTACACTTACACCACAGGAAAAGGACTAAAATATTAGTGCTAACAGAATTAACAGATAACTTGTTATTACCCATATGAATCTTGTTCATGGGGTCTCCAATCACA
Source organism: Biancaea sappan (assembly GCA_037074585.1). Classification (NCBI taxonomy): domain Eukaryota; kingdom Viridiplantae; phylum Streptophyta; class Magnoliopsida; order Fabales; family Fabaceae; genus Biancaea; species Biancaea sappan. The sequence continues at coordinate 43,944,624 of CM073496.1, read as the reverse complement.
ATGTTTGGGTTATTGTTACTGTTAATTTCAATTGGCTTAAGTCCATTTCCCCTTAATATGTAAAGGACTAATTTCCTTCATACATGCATGTTTAGTCAAAGAATTGTCCAAAATCACTTTTGACTTAACTGATCAATACACTTAAAATTTCATCTTTTTGTATTTGCTTAGTAACTTTGTGTCTCAAACACAAGTGTCTGCTCTTACTATTGAAAGCTTTGTTCTTTACAATGACTATTACCATTTGGCAATCATAATACATAGACACTGACATTATTGGGCTCCCCTAACAGAAAATGTGCTAAGAAGTTTTTCAACTACTTAGTCTCAATTTCAGCCAACTCTAATTTTAGAGTATGTCTATAAATTTGTTTGGTTGCTCTTTGAGATATTGTACCACCACTAAGAGTGAAAACATAAATATAGTGGATTTTGTCTTATTTGAATCAGAGATTCATTTAGCATCATTGTATTCTTCTAATACAATGAAAAATCCACTTTATAAAATACCATAATTGATTGTAAATCTCAATTATTTTATTAATTTGACCAAAGCATCTCAAATGGTCATTATTAGTGTAATATCCCAAGAATTTTCATGAATATTTAAAGCCTATTTGAAGTTTATTGAAAAATTTAATTACATGAGAAATGTTCTTTTTGAATTAGTGAAGGAAATTTGGAAATAGAAATTTCAAAAATTTTAATTTAGGACATTTTACAAATTCTCAAGGACTAAAACGAAAAGAAAAGAAAGTATGGAGTACTTTTGAGAAATGACCAAGTAGGAACCTGAGAAGAAGAATAGAGCTTATGGGAATGAATTATGAGTCCGGTACCAAAAGGATGACGGATTCGAGGTTAAAGTGGAGTTTGAGACTTTGAGAGGGACTAAAGTGAAAGAAGAAAATTGTGGGGCAATTAGGATTTAGAATCACCCGAGGTGAGATTTTATGAATTTGTTTTTACTAATCTTGACTGAGGGTCAACTGAAGAGCAAGTGATAATTTCACCCCAGGCGAGTAAATAGGCGGCCTCACCTAAATTTTCTTCATTTTCTCATTTCCTCTCTCTCTCTTCACTTTCTCTCCTCTCTTTCTCTCTACACTCCAACTCCACAACCGAGCTTGGAGGGTGGATCTCGGGCTACGGGGCGAGCCTCTAGGAGCCAAGCAACGTAGGGAAAGCAAGGAATTGAGGTAGAAATTTCTATTTCTCAAGCTTTTTCCTATTTTATTGTTTTCAGAAAGTTTGGGGTAAAAATCGAGATTCCGGCTTCGTTTCTCGATTAAAATTGGTGTTTTTGGTGTCTAAATGCTCCTTAGACATTAATGGTGAGATCCTATGGAAGAAATCATGGAAAACGGTGAAGATTTGGCCGGATCTGAGCCAAAACCGAGAGGAATCGCGAAAGGTCGCGATCCTGGCGCCCAGGCGCCAAGGTTCAGAAAATTTTGGGAAGAAAAGGGACTTGGCGCCCAGGCGCCAGGTATGCTGAAAAGCCTTAGCTTATTTTTCAATCAGTCATAACTTCTTCATCCGGACTCCGTTTTGGGCAAACTTTATATCGTTGGAAAGCTCTTTGAGTCTAGTTTCCAATGGTATAAATCATTTAGAAATTCATTACCGGTTAGGAGTTATGACTTAAGATGTGAGTAAAGGTCGAGAGTAGTGATAGGAAATTTCTCTATTTTGTAACCCTAATGGTTTTTACCTGGTTACAATAGGGATGATTGGAGCGCAAGGTGGGAGCGCCGAGAGCGTGGAATCCAGGTGAGTAGGCAACCTTGCAAAATTAATTTAATAAATTAGTCAAAGCACAATATAAATCCCATTTGCGTTATTTGTGAAATTGAGAAGATTATCAGTGTGTGTTCAGGTTGAGAAAAAGTACAATATCATTGGAAGGTATTTTATTACCTTTGAGAATTGATTTCTCTAGTTGTCTAAAGAACTAGATGTGATTGTTCCTTGAATAAATTGGAACATTTTGTAAGTGAATAACCTTACTAAACTAATGTGATCTTATTAGATAAGGTACAATACAAGTCTTGTTTATAACATTATTGAAGTGAGAAATAATCAATCTCGCTGTTGATAATATATGATGATTGTTATGGTTGATGATAGACATTCAAGGGAATAAAAAATATGTGTAAATTCATTTATTTCATAGTAATTATATTGTGATAAATTCTCACTATTTTATTGATGAGCAAAAGATCTACGAGATCTAATACACGAGTTTGAAAGGGTTAGAGTCCCATACTACTCGGTGTATAAATGTGAAAATCTATGCACGAGTTTGAAAGGGTTAGAGTCCCATACTACTCGGTGTATAAATGTGAAAACCTATGCACGAGTTTGAAAGGGTTAGAGTCCCATACTACTCGGTGTATAACTGTGAAAATTAATACACGAGTTTGAAAGGGGTTAGAGTCCCATATCACTCAGTGTATAAATGTGAAAATCTATGCACGAGTTTGAAAGGGTTAGAGTCCCATACTACTCGGTGTATAAATATGAAAACCTATGCACAAAGAGTTTGAGGGTTAAATTCCCAAGTCACTCAGTGCAAGTATTTATGGCATATAATACTATAATTATTTAAAATAAATGATAGATTGATTGTATTAGTAAATGTGGTGTTTGTGCTTATGATATTTCCATGTACAGTTGTTTACTCACTGAGTTATGATAAACTCACACTCTCTATGATTATCTTTTCAGATACAGTGGTTGAGGAGAAGAATTTATAGCCTTTAAGGATATACTCCACTTTTGTCTGGTAAACAATTGGTAAGGATTAGGAAACGCTCTGTAATCTAGTAGGTCACCTAGGCTTGGGAGGTTGTATAGTGTTTGAAGGTTGAACATTTTCTGAATATGTATACAAAATATCTTTCTTGGAATATTTATGATTCACATAATTATGGATATTAAGAATGTTCACAGAGATTATGGGGTACCACGGAAGTACACCCTAGGTATTTTATGTTTATATCACATGTAAGTTTTGGGATGTGACAAATTGGTATCAGAGGTGGTTTTTAGGTCCCCTATAGATTACAGAGCAAAGTGTTCTTTGTGGGCCCTTTTCCATTGTCATGAACCGCGGCATGACCATGGGATTAGGTTCCATAAAAGACCTTGTAAAGTTGAGTGTTCTTGTCATAACTTACCCTTCGATGGAGTTAGTTAGAGATAATTTTGTTACAATATGAGGTAATTGATTTCATATGTGGAACTTTGGAACTTGTTGGAGGTATGATCTTTATACCGATGGAAAAGGTGATCTCTGTATGAAATTTTTCTTTTTGAGAAATTGGGAAAATAACTCTGTAGTGTACTCTGAAAGCTGAGGATTAGTAATTACTAGAATATGGCTTGAGGGCTGGGCCAAGAGTGATGTATTAGATGGGGTAAAGTTGATTATGAGGCATGGGCTAGAGTTCAAGAAAGATTTTTGCAAAGAATATAGAGCAGATTACTAATGCAGGAAAGGGAAAGAACCCTTGTGGGGCAGATCAAGATTTGATTTTGATAGATGACAAACAGATGTAATTTATGGAAGAGGATGTAAGTCCTAAATAATATGTTCCTTGATAAAAGCTTGGTTGAGAAAATAGATGTGGGCTAGGTAGTTTTTCCTAAGGGAAATACTACGGTAAAGTGGAACCTAACATAAGAGATATTGGGATAAACTATAAGTTTTCTTTAGGGGCGACTTGCCAAAGTTGCACTTGTTTAGTTAGAGATTGGCATGATGGTACTATGTGATAGAAGTGTTTCAAAAAAAAAATATATACAGTGTAGAAGTTTTGTAACATTGGAACCATTAGAGCATGTTATAGGTAGGCTGTTGGCGTATGAACATTCTTAATTGTTAAACGTGATGTATGATTGGAATGGTCTAGAAAGACGTTCTTATAGTAGTTCGTGCCTCAGAGTGTTAGTTTAAGGAAAGCTTGCGAGTTGAGGCTCTTAAGCAAGAATTCATGACAATTCGAGGGCATAATATCGAGTTCAATAGATCTATACGGTAAGCCTTCATCTACTCCTGTATGATAAGAGGAAAGATAATGAGACTTGTACAGAACTTCTGTTTGTCTCTGTGACAGCTTATAGGGTCATTAAATTTTTATGTGATTGGCTTTATAAGTTAAATTTGTTATTGATTTTATGTGGCTAATTTCTTTTATCTTTCTTCATTTTATTATTATTATTTAGAGTACCATCTAGTAAAAGAAACTATTGGCATTAAAAGCGGAAGGATTACATTGCAAAAAAAAAAAAAAAGAAATTACTCATGCATGAGTAATCTACAAGCGAGGTGGTCTCGGATTAGGAGGGTTGTATTGTATCATCACCCCTCGACCATTTCTTAGAACAAGAGACTGAGCAATGTCACGAAGGGTAGTGTAAATCCCATTCATACAATCAACACTTCTTTGTTGTTGATTGCAGAAGCATTGGGTAGACCAATAGAAGAACCTGTCTATTCTTGAAGTCATTGCCGCATTATTGCGTTTAGTTAACTTCTCCAGGTCTTCTATCATCTTTTTCAGATTTTTCACCTCCTTCTCTGGACAAGCGATTTTGTTTTCTGACGTGTGGCCAGTGCTAATCTCCTCAGCTTCCTCAATTTTTATCTTCTTCTCCTTTTGATCCTCTTGAGACCCCTCAAAAGGTCTCTTGCCCTTGTCTTTGCCCAGACTTAAGTTTAAGTCGAGCTCTTCTTCCTTGGCCTCCACTGTGAGATCAATGTACTTTCTAGTGGCCATGGTTTAGAAAATTTAGAAGTTTTTGCAGGAGTATGATGAGAGAGAAATGCTGAAAAATTGTAGGCTCAGAGATGATTACTCTTTGTGGTGTAGTAACTGAGAATTTCGGGGCAGTTTTTATAGAGAAAAATTTAGACTTAGAGCCAAAGAAGATATCTCTTCGCCGCACTCCTACACGCTCCATCTATGGATTTCTGCAAGCTGGAAGCCAGAAGTCTAGGGTAGGCATGCGTGTCAACAGTGTGTCACATTAATGGCAAAACCACGTAAGTCAATATTCGGTGGATTTGCGGCCGATTTATACTTGTTTATTTTTCATATCTCTTGTTGGCATTTTCTGAAATTCTAAGAAGCCGACAGCGTAGCCATTAAAGATTGCCTTGGATGCTTTTATGATGAACTAAAATGTATTTCTCTGCTTTCTTGTATTGTTCTTGAAAGTCTTCAGTTGAGTATAATATACATGATTGATTGAATTATATTGTGATTATATGTATTTAAATACATATGACATGTATGTATGTTATCCATGCATTGAGAGTGAAGGCTATTTGTTGTAGCCAGGAATAATATGTAATGATTCTACATACATTCAGAGATTGAGAAGTCTGAAATTTAGAAAGGACTTGAATAGATGAAAATATATAGATAAGGATGTATCTCCATATTGATACATACATACATATATGCTCGTAGAGGCAAGAGAAAGGTAAAAATTTTTCTCACTTTATAGTAACACTTGATATGTGTAAATGTGAGAAGTTTTTATTTTAATATATATATATTTTTTGAAAATGTGTAAGCCTAGAGCAAAGCCACGGATTAGAAACCTAGATAAGGCTAGTATGAAGTTACCCGTTCATCGAGTAATATCTCGATCTAGGATTATTTGATAAGACAAATACAGAGTTAGGAAGTCATAGATTGAGGCGGCGATTAGTTGAATGATTTGAGCAAGAGTCAAAAGTTAGCCGAATTTTTTTTTTGAGAAAATCTTTTGCATGAGATTATATTTATTATTCTCTAGCATACGTATTATAGACCGTTGGCATTGCGATGGATAAGGTCTGGAGGCCATCTTTAGAGTGTGATGTAAGGGTTTTGGTAGCCCTAAATTTCGTCTATAAATAATGGATGCCCCATTACGCCGCTCATTACACTAAGGGTTCATTACTTATAAGCTTTCTAGCATCAAACCCCTCATTCCATACAACCCTTATAGCTCAGAAAAATATGGCTGGCAATAAGTCTTTCAATTTAAACTTTGAGGCTGGTAAGGTAGAGCTGGATCTAAATCTTAGTCTGGAGAACTATAAGAATAAGAGATCCATGGAAGAGTCACCAGAGGCTAAGAAAAGAAAAAGGGATGTAGTAGAACTAGAGGATGTTAGCACAGCAACATCTTCAAATGATTAGCTTGCGCTTATGAGAAAAAAGATGGAGGACTTGGAAAGGTTGATAAACCGCCACTTTGAGGACCAGGGAAGATTGATAAATCATCTCTTTGTAGAACAAGAGAAGCTCTTGAATCGTCATTTTAGGGAATTGGCGAATAGAGTTGATAGACATTCGATGTTTGCAACTCAAAATTTTCGTGACCAACAAGCGAGGTGTATTGACTGTATGAATGGAGTGACCTCTTCACTTCGCCAAATTTCCCAAACGTTTCCTCCAGAAACTCTTTCTAGGCTGCAACGATTAGCCTCCTCCTTAAGATCTGAAGCACCTTCCTCTTCTAGACTTGGAGCACTTTCTGCATTTCAGAAACCTCCTCGTCCTTAATTTATTCTTTCTTTTATTTGTACCTTAAGCTAATATTTGATCTGAGCTTCGCGTATTAAGATTATCTGTTTTGTAAATCAAGTTCAGTTTGTTGCCTGTAACTTATGTACTAGAAATAAGGCAATTCTTGTACTGAAGAAGCTCGAGAGATAAAAAATATGTTGAACTTGTTATATTTTGTACTTGATTGTGAAAATTCTCAAAGAGAGAACGAGATTTGGACAAAATATCTGCATTTGTTTCAATCTTGAGTTAAGTTTTGAATTCAGAGGACCGAATTCTATTAAGGGGGGAAGAATGTAATATCCCAAGAATTTTCATGAATATTTAAAGCCTATTTGAAGTTTATTGAAAAATTTAATTACATGAGAAATGTTCTTTTTGAATTAGTGAAGGAAATTTGGAAATAGAAATTTCAAAAATTTTAATTTAGGACATTTTACAAATTCTCAAGGACTAAAATGAAAAGAAAAGAAAGTATGGAGTACTTTTGAGAAATGACCAAGTAGGAGCCTGAGAAGAAGAATAGAGCTTATGGGAATGAATTATGAGTCCAGTACCAAAAGGATGACGGATTCGAGGTTAAAGTGGAGTTTGAGACTTTGAGAGGGACTAAAGTGAAAGAAGAAAATTGTGGGGCAATTAGGATTTAGAATCACCCGAGGTGAGATTTTATGAATTTGTTTTTACTAATCTTGACTGAGGGTCAACTGAAGAGCAAGTGATAATTTCACCCCGGGCGAGTAAATAGGCGGCCTCACCTAAATTTTCTTCATTTTCTCATTTCCTCTCTCTCTCTTCACTTTCTCTCCTCTCTTTCTCTCTACACTCCAACTCCACAACCGAGCTTGGAGGGTGGATCTCGGGCTACGGGGCGAGCCTCTAGGAGCCAAGCAACGTAGGGAAAGCAAGGAATTGAGGTAGAAATTTCTATTTCTCAAGCTTTTTCCTATTTTATTGTTTTCAGAAAGTTTGGGGTAAAAATTGAGATTTCGGCTTCGTTTCTCTATTAAAATTGGTGTTTTTGGTGTCTAAATGCTCCTTAGACATTAATGGTGAGATCCTATGGAAGAAATCATGGAAAACGGTGAAGATTTGGCCGGATCTGAGCCAAAACCGAGAGGAATCGCGAAAGGTCGCGATCCTGGCGCCCAGGCGCCAAGGTTCAGAAAATTTTGGGAAGAAAAGGGACTTGGCGCCCAGGCGCCAGGTGTGGCGCCCAGGCGCCAGGTATGCTGAAAAGCCTTAGCTTATTTTTCAATCAGTCATAACTTCTTCATCCGGACTCCGTTTTGGGCAAACTTTATATCGTTGGAAAGCTCTTTGAGTCTAGTTTCCAATGGTATAAATGTCATTTAGAAATTCATTACCGGTTAGGAGTTATGACTTAAGATGTGAGTAAAGGTTGAGAGTAGTGATAGGAAATTTCTCTATTTTGTAACCCTAATGGTTTTTACCTGGTTACAATAGGGATGATTGGGGCGCAAGGTGGGAGTGCCGAGAGCGTGGAATCCAGGTGAGTAGGCAACCTTGCAAAATTAATTTAATAAATTAGTCAAAGCACAATATAAATCCCATTTGCGTTATTTGTGAAATTGAGAAGATTATCAGTGTGTGTTCAGGTTGAGAAAAAGTACAATATCATTGGAAGGTATTTTATTACCTTTGAGAATTGATTTCTCTAGTTGTCTAAAGAACTAGATGTGATTGTTCCTTGAATAAATTGGAACATTTTGTAAGTGAATAACCTTACTAAACTAATGTGATCTTATTAGATAAGGTACAATACAAGTCTTGTTTATAACATTATTGAAGTGAGAAATAATCAATCTCGCTGTTGATAATATATGATGATTGTTATGGTTGATGATAGACATTCAAGGGAATAAAAAATATGTGTAAATTCATTTATTTCATAGTAATTATATTGTGATAAATTCTCACTATTTTATTGATGAGCAAAAGATCTACGAGATCTAATACACGAGTTTGAAAGGGTTAGAGTCCCATACTACTCGGTGTATAAATGTGAAAATCTATGCACGAGTTTGAAAGGGTTAGAGTCCCATACTACTCGGTGTATAAATGTGAAAACCTATGCACGAGTTTGAAAGGGTTAGAGTCCCATACTACTCGGTGTATAACTGTGAAAATTAATACACGAGTTTGAAAGGGGTTAGAGTCCCATATCACTCAGTGTATAAATGTGAAAATCTATGCACGAGTTTGAAAGGGTTAGAGTCCCATACTACTCGGTGTATAAATATGAAAACCTATGCACAAAGAGTTTGAGGGTTAAATTCCCAAGTCACTCAGTGCAAGTATTTATGGCATATAATACTATAATTATTTAAAATAAATGATAGATTGATTGTATTAGTAAATGTGGTGTTTGTGCTTATGATATTTCCATGTACAGTTGTTTACTCACTGAGTTATGATAAACTCACACTCTCTATGATTATCTTTTCAGATACAGTGGTTGAGGAGAAGAATTTATAGCCTTTAAGGATATACTCCACTTTTGTCTGGTAAACAATTGGTAAGGATTAGGAAACGCTCTGTAATCTAGTAGGTCACCTAGGCTTGGGAGGTTGTATAGTGTTTGAAGGTTGAACATTTTCTGAATATGTATACAAAATATCTTTCTTGGAATATTTATGATTCACATAATTATGGATATTAAGAATGTTCACAGAGATTATGGGGTACCACGGAGGTACACCCTAGGTATTTTATGTTTATATCACATGTAAGTTTTGGGATGTGACAATTAGAATTGTGTGTATATATACTCAACTGTCACATATCATATGTTATGTAGATCAGGTGAAGTTCATTAAATACAACAGACTCACGTCTATTTTTTTTTTAGTGTTAAAATCATAAGAAGTACTTATAGTTTGTCATAAAAATGATCAAACTTTTTTAATTGCTTTTGACTATAATGTTCTTGTAATAGTAAAATACTATCACATTTTCTTATGATTTTAACCCCAATATCACATTTACTTCATTCATATCTTTCATAACAAAATTAGATGGAAATAATTATTTGTCTTATGTATAACATCTTGTAATACCCCAATAATTTTTACAAATATTCAAAATTTATTTTGAAGTTTATTGAAAAATTTAATTACGTGAAAAATATTCTTTTGAATTAGTGAAGGAAATTTAGGAATAGAAATTTTAAATTTTAAATTTAGGAAATTTTTACAAATTCTCAAGGATCTAAGCGAACAAATCTTATAAGTTAGAGTAGCAATGAGTAAATTTATCCAAAAAAATTAGTAAGGCTGGTTACTGTTCTAGTATACGATACTATTTACATATATAATACTATTTATGTATACGGTACTGTTCACATATACTATCGAAATGTCAAATACCAAATGTGGTTTGATCATAAGAGAAAACTAGAAAGAAACTGGGAGAAAAATGACATTTTATATGAGAGAATTCCTTAAGGGACTAAATTGAAAGAAAACTAAATTAGCAAATTGATTATACTAATAGATGAGATTTGTAAGTGAAATTGGTAGGTGAGACTAGTAAGTAAAATTAGTAGGTGAAACTGGTAGGTGAGACGGGGTAGATGGAACAGTACCTTTCAAAATCACACCTTCAACTTCTCTTCTTCTCTCTTTAAGATTTCTTGGTCCAATGCTAGACCTCTGAGATTTTGGACCTTTCCTTTTCAGCTTAGGTAAGGATATTATACCTTTCTATGTCTTACAAATTTTAGAAGTTATTTTCTTAAGTATGCTCTGTGGTTGCAGCTTTGGCTGATCTTCCACATTAGAAAAATTATCCTTAGATGCCTATATATTATTTTGAATCCCTGATTACCAAAATAGAATATAAACTGTGAAGAATACATGTCTAGGAAAGTTCTAGTTAAGGAAAAACATGGTTTTTAAGTGTGTCCACTGCGACCCTCCACTCTTTGCTGAGAACTTACCTGGTGTACTCTTTTACAAATTTTATTCTCTATTTATGGTATGAATAGTATCCATACGTATGAATAATAACCGTATGTATGAATAGTGATCGTACGTATGAATAGTAATCATACGTATGAACAGTGTCTGTATGAAAAAAATCCTAACTTGTTTTCTCTAATCTTTCATGAAAATCTTCGTAGCGGAACATTGAAATCCACCTGAGTACTCTTGTCTGTAATGACTTAGAGAAGTGATACTCGTACGGAATTCAGGTGAGTGAAATGACCCCGTTTTAAAAAAGTTTTAGCATTACTGATGATAAAAAATATGTCCTAGGACACTCCCAAGATTCATAGGGGGAAATTGGATTCAGAATGACGAATCTAATGAGATAATTAATCCACAAGTATGGATAAGACGAAGCAAGTATCTCATGATGATGTGAAGTTTGAATCTTTTCAAAAATCGTTTAATTGTTATCTTGATTTGTGGTTTATAAATCTATAATATGGTTATATATTATACCTGTTATATAAATTAATATTACATTGTACTTCTGATTATGATATGAAATGCTGTACTATTGATTGTGATTGAGCGGGACAGTACCCCCTCTCACGGCAAGGCAGAAAACCCGGTTGAAAGAGTGCCTTGACCAATGAGTATGGAGACAACGATTCCCTCAGTAGGGATATAGCCCGGATTGGTGATAAATTCGTGAGGCGCCCTAGCTATGAGGATGAGGTTGTGCGTCATGGTGGAAATATACAAAATTGGTGAGCCGACCTGTGTGCGCTCTCCGGGATATATTGTCATTGATGAGTACTAGTAACGTTTGTTGAATTAGATGAAATTTTATCTTCTTGTATGTAGTTTCTAACTATGTCTATTGGTTGAGTATGAGCCTTCGGATATACTTGCATGACTGGTAATGTATTTGAATTTTATTAACGCGAGGCCGATTCGCTCACGGAGTTTTAAAGCTCACACTCTCTGTGAAACTTTTTTGTTCAGATCAGGTTGCCGATGAAGAATATCCGCTAGAAGAGTAGATCACTTTGGACCTTTCCGCTGTTGGGTAGGCCCCTCTTTTGTTGTAGACTGTGTTGCTTTGTAATCGTCTAGGACATCTAGGTCAGGGGTTTGGCATTTGGCTTGTATGTCAGTATAATAATGTATTTTAAATTGATAATCTATTATTACATGCAAATCATCTCTATGATTTTCAGATAAGAAAATTTGATATATTTCCTTCATATTTATTAAGGAATTGTTATTTTGATAACATATATAATTTAAACTCACGGGTAGAATTTATCGAAGGGCTTACAGTGATGAGAGATTCATCATTGTGCCGGTCATGTTTCCAGAAAACGGGTCGTGACAAAGTTGGTTGATATCGGGTATTTTTATATACTTTTTAGTCCCTATCTTAGTCCTATGGCTATTCCAATGTTGCCAATTCTCTAATTTTATTATGTTTTGAAATTTATTGGGTATAAACTATTTATGGATTGAATGTGTTTCAATTTTATATTTTTAGAACTTGAATTGTAAAATGCTCAATTTAATTCCTACAAATTTTAATTTTAGAGAGAAAAATGCTGACATGGACAAAGATGATGATTTGGATGCTAATGTGGCACTTTTTGGATGATGCAAATGCTGACTAGGATATGCTGGATGTGGGGCCCACTTGAACTCTTATTGAATGCCATGTAGTCAGAATTTGAAGGCATGAATATTAAATTTCGTAGGTCAGAAAGCAAGGCTGAAATATCAATTCTTCCATGCTGTTCTGCTGCTGCCATACCTATGTTCTGCTGCTGTTTCCTACTTTCTGCTGCAGAAATATTAAATCTGCTGCTGCCATGCCTACTTTCTGCTGCAGAAACATTAATTATACTGATGTTTTGCTGTCAAAGTGCTGCTACATCATGGAGGAAGCATCTAGGGTAGAATATTCTAAGGCATTGAAGGGGCATCAGTTTTAGAAATAAGAATACATTCATTTTAGGCAACCAGACTCAGAAAATTCGCAGCTCTCTCTTCCCCTCTGTTTTTGCTTCTGTTATTGGCTGTTTTGCTCTTATGGAGGGCTAAGTTTTCATTGTAATTAGTCACTAGACCACTGGGATGTTGTAGCTTGAACTAAGAATGCAAGTTAAGTGTTTTGTTCTCCATTTTCATCTCATTTCGTTTCTGTTTTGCTGTCATGTTTATTTTGCTGTCAAATTCTGATTAGAGCTTGAGTTGTAACATAAACTGACTTATATATAAGACATAACCTTGCTTGACTGATTAGGAAAGTGAGGAAGGCGAAATGACTAGTTAAATGATATATTTAACTTGGTTTGGTTGAGATTTTCCACTGAATGCATCTAGTTATAGTAGAGAGATGTTCTTGACTGTAATTAGTAGCATTAAATTCTAGATGTTATTCTAGAAACATTTTCATAAAGAACCAAACAATGGAATGAGAACAAAACTGAATCAATGAGTTAGGTAATGATAGTTACACTCCCATGAATCCTAGTGGCTGATTACATAGTCTCTTTACTGTCAATTTCTTGCAATTTCTGCTGCTGCTGCTGTTACTGCTGTTGCTGCATATTTTGCTGCTGTTGTAGTGTTTAATTGCTGTTCTGTTTTATTTAGTTAGTTAGTATTGCTACAAAACCCCCCCCACGTTTATGTACTCTTAATTGGTGTTTAGGTGTTTAGAACGATTAATTAGTATCAAGAAGTGAGGCTCCTTGAGTGAATACGACCTGGGGATCACTATACTGCAAATTGCCACAAATTCAATTCTGGGCGATTTGGCATCGTAGTGGCGTGAACCATTGGTATCAAAGCAATGGTTGTTAGGTCTCCTAGTGATTACAGAGCAAGGTAACCTTAGTGGGACCTCCTCTATCGTTGTGAACCTGGGCACAACTATAGAGAGACTGCTCTACTGAAGGTCCTGTAGGATGTTTCCATTTCCTTTCCCTCCGAGACTTATCTCTTCTTAGGAATTATGTTCTCAGTTTTAGTTTTAGACAGATGTGGCTACACTTTTGAACTTAGTAAAGGAAAGGTTATTACTTGTTTTGATTCCATTGCTGTTGGATCAAATTTTTATATGGTGGATTTTATAAGCTGAATTCATGATTGATTTTGTGTAGCTATATTATTTTAGGGTACCAGCCTATAAAAGAAACCACTTGCATTAAAAAAAACTGAAGGATTACATTGCAAAAAAAAAAAAAGAAGTTTACTCATGCATGAGTAATCTAAAGGCGAGGTGGTCTCGGATTAGGAGGAATGTATTGTATCATCACCCCTCGACCATTCATTGGAGCGAGAGACAGTGCAATGTCATGGAGGTAGTATAAATTCCATTCATACAATCAACACTTCTTTGTTGTTGATTGCAGAAGCACTGGGTGGACCAATAGAAGAATCTATCTATTTTCGAAGTCATTGCCGTGTTATTGCGTTTGGTTAACTTCTCTAGATCCTCTATCATCTTCTTGAGATTCTTCACCTCCTGCTCTAAACAAGCGATTTTGTCCTCAGAGCTATGGCCCGTGCTAATCTCCTCAGCTTCCTCATTCTTCTTCATCTTCTTCTCGTTTTGATTCTCTTGAGATTCCTCGAGAGGTCTTTTTCCCTTGTCTTTGCCTAAACTTAAGTTTAAGTCAAGTTCTTCTTCCTTGGCCTCCATTGTGAGATCAATATACTTCTTTGTGGTCATGATTTGAAAAATTTAGAAATTTTTGTAAGAGTATGAGGCGAGAGGAATGCTGAGAGATTGTAGGCTCAGAGATTATTACTCTTTGTGATGTGGTAACTGAGAATGCTAAGACGGTTTTTATAGAGAAAAATTAAGACTTAGAGACAAAGAAGATATCTCTTCGCCGCACCCCTACACACTCAACCTATGGATTTCTGCAAGATGGAAGCCAGAAGTCTAGGGTAGGCGTGCACATCAATAGCGCATTGCATTAATGCCAAAACCATGAAAGTTAATATTCGATAGATTTGCGGCAGATTTATAGTTGGTTTTCCCATTTCTCCTATTGGCATTTTCCAAAATTCAAAAAAGTTGACAATGTAGCCATTAAAGATTGCCTTGAATGCTTTTATGATGAACTGAAATGTATTTCTTTGCTTTGTTCTGTTGTTTTTGAGAGCCTTCAATTGAGTATAATATACATAACTGATTGAATCATGTTGTAATTACATGTATGTATATTATTCATGCATAATGAGTGAAGGCTACAATTAAGGAGAATATGTGATGATCCTACATATACTCATAGAGAATGAAAAATCAAAATGACTTGGATAGAATGAAATGTGTAGAGGATAATACATCTTCATGGTTACACATACTTACATATAATGCTCTCATGGGCAAATGAAAAGCAATGATTTTCTTGCATCATGATAATGCTTACTGCATGCGACCGTAAGTAGTTAACTTTGTTTTAAAATATATATATTTACATATATATTATGTGTAAATCCAGAATAAAGACACCGATTAGAATATAAGATAAGGCTAATATGAGACCACCCGATCATAGAGTGATATCGTGATATGAGATTACACTGTAAGACAAGTATAGAGTGAGGAAATCATAGATTGAAACGGCGATTAGTCGAAAATTTTGAGAAAGGTCAAGATTAGCCGAAAATTTTTTTCAGGAAATCTTTGACTTATGTTAATTGCATTAAATTATATTTACTATTTATCTGCATGTCCGACATTAATTGCTGGCATTGCGACGTATGTGATCTGTAAACCTCCTAGCGAGTGGCATATAGGTTGTGGTGGCTTTAGCTCCAGGGGCTTTGGGTTGTCTATAAATCTTGTACGCCCGTTACCCTATTCATCACACCAAGCGAACTTCTTTCATTGCATACCTATTCCTCAATCTTCATTCCTTTCTCGTTTCAACTTCTTTCTGAAATCCCTAGAGCAATGACCGATAATAAGTCTTTCAACTTGAATTTTGAGACTAGAAACGTAGAGTTTGATTTAAATCTAAGTCTCGGAAACAACAAAGGGAAGAAACCTGTAGACAGGTCACCAGAAATTAAGAAGAGAAAGAGGGATGTAATAGAGTTGGAGGAGCACAGTACTGCAGCATCCTCAGAAAATAAGCTTGCACGCCTAGAGCGTAAGATAGAAAACCTGGAGCGTAAGATAGAGAGTCTGGAATACAAGATAGAGAATCAGAAGAGACTAATAAATCGTCTCTTTGAAGACCAAGAGAAACTGATAAACTGTCGTTTCGGAGAACTAGCTAATCGAGTTGATAGACATTCAATGTTTGTAACTCAAAATTTTCGTGACCAATGAACAAGGTGTATTGACTGTATGAACGGAGTAACTTCTGTTCTTCGCCAAATTTCCTAGGCGCTTCCTCCAGAAACCCTTTCTAGACTGCAACGATTAGATTCCTCCTTAAGGACTGAAGCACCTTCCTCTTTTAGACCTGGAGCACCTTCTACATTTCAAAAGCCTCCTTGTCCTTAATTTATTCTTTCTTTTGTTTGTAGCTAAAGCTATATTTGGTCTAAAGCTTCATGTATTAAAATTATCTATGTACTAGAAATAAAATTTAAGTTAGTATTTAGATCTTCTTTGTTGAAGTGATTCCTTTTACTGAAAGAACTTGAGGAATGAGAAGATGTTGGACTTGTTATATTTCATACTTGATTATGGAAACTCTAAAACAGAGTATGGTAATATCCTTTTCACTGAGAAGAGTTACTAAAATGATATTTCATTGCATTTCTGAGCTATGGAGGAATGCTAAATAAGTATTTTATGAACCTATATATAGAGAACTATGGATTTGCCCCAATCATTGAAGGGGTACGACTCTATATAAGTCATTGAAGTGAGAGGAATTTCTATATATATTTATTTTATACTTATGCGTGAGGAGTATGTTATTTACTTATCATATTTTCTATTCTTCCTAGAGATTTATGCAATGATTTCATGTGATTTTGCCTTTTATATAACGCCTTCAAGTCAGAGTATCGCCTTAAGGCAGGAGGATCGCCTTCCGGCAAGAGTATTGCCTATGGCCAAAAGGACGCCTTCCGGTGAGGTGCTTGTATTCATAAATGTTATGAGTTATGTGTGTGTTAACATGTGTTCTGATATTCAGTGTGAACTGGAGAGACCACGTACCACTTTTAAAGACAACACCTATTTAAGGTTTTACATGGATCTCTGATTAAATAGTTTGAGTTTGGTAAAGGTTATGGGGATGAGACACTTTATGGTACAAGAGGTCGAAGAGAAGATCAAACTGATAAGGAAGAGATTGCTTTCTATTTAGAAAAGGAAAAAGTCCTATGCAAACCATTGATAATGCGGTCTAGAGTTCACAGTCAATGGTATAGTGTCCTTGTAAACTCACCGAGGGTGTGATGTGGTTTGGAAAGAAAGAGATGTGAAGGATGAGATATGGACGAAGTGACCACACTTATTTCAGCCTTGAAGTGAGTTTTGAATTTGGGGGACTGAATTCTGTTAAGGAGGGAAGAATGTAATACCCCAATAATTTTTACAAATATTCAAAATCTATTTTGAAGTTTATTGAAAAATTTAATTACGTGGAAAATATTCTTTTGAATTAGTGAAGGAAATTTGGGAATAGAAATTTTAAATTTTTAATTTAGGAAATTTTTACAAATTCTCAAGGATCTAAGCGAACAAATCTTATAAGTTAGAGTGGAAATGAGTAAATTTATCCAAGAAAATTAGTAAGGCCGGTTACTATTCCAGTATACGATACTATTTACCTTTATAATACTATTTACGTATACAGTGCTGTTCACATATACTATCGAAATGTCAAATACCAAATGTGGTTTGATCATAAGAGAAAACTAGAAAGAAACTGGGAGAAAAATGACATTTTATATGAGAGAATTCCCTAAGGGACTAAATTGAAAGGAAACTAAATTAGCAAATTGATTATACTAGTAGATGAGATTTGTAAGTGAAATTGGTAGGTGAGACTAGTAAGTAAAATTAGTAGGTGAGACGGGGTAGGTGAAACTGGTAGGTGAGACGGGGTAGATGGAATAGTACCCTTAAATTTTCTTATAAATAGGCCCTTCCATTTCACTTTCAAAATCACACATTCAACTTCTCTTCTTCTCTCTTTAAAATTTCTTAGTCCAACGCTAGACCTCTGAGATTTTGGACCTTTCCTTTTTAGCTTAGGTAAGGATACTATACCTTTTTATGTCTTACAAATTTTAGAAGTTATTTTCTTAAGTATGCTCTGTGGTTGCAGCTTTGGCTGATCTTCCACATCAGAAAAATTGTCCTTAGCTGCCTATATATTATTTTGAATCCCTAATTACCAAAATAGAATATAAACTGTGAAAAATACATGTGTAGGAAAGTTCTAGCTAAGGAAAGACCTGATTTTTAAGTGTGTCCATTGCGACCCTCCACTCTTTCCTGGGAACTTACTTGGTGTACTCTTTTACAAATTGTATTCTCTATTTCTGGTATGAATAGTATCTATACATATGAATAGTAACTGTACGTATGAATAGTGACCGCACATATGAATAGTAATCGTACATATGAACAGTGTCTGTATGAAAACAATCCTAACTTGTTTTCTCTAATCTTTCATGAAAATCTTCATAGCGGAACATTGAAATCCACATGAGTTCTGTTTTTTGATTTTGTGCCTCCAATTGTCGTGAGGAGCACCGCCCTATCTCGGCTAAATTCCAACGTTTAGACCACTTTTTCCATTTTACAATGATTTTAGCCATTCTTCTAATTAATTGTGATTTTTGGTTTGATTTTTGTAGATCTTATTTTTGAGTTCTGTTTTTTGATTTTGTGCCTCCAATTGGTGAAGGATTTTTCCAAGAAAAATCAGATTTTTCTGAGATACTTCATTTTTGGTCATTTTCCTTGGTTGGACCATTTTGTGCTTATTTTGCTCTTTTTGTTCTTTTTGTTGTTTTCTCGTGAATTTGTGCCCTTTCTAGTATATGAGAAGGTCTGGTCACGTGGACTTACCACCTTTTGATCCAGAAATTGATAGGACCTTCCATAGGCTAGTGAGAAGTAATAGCATTAGGACTAGTATAGTTTCTGAAATTCTTGCTGAAATTGTTGAGTTAGCTGTTGATAGTGTAGAAGTTGAATCAGATTCTGAATCTGATATTGTGTTGGAGTCTACAAATTCTGAGTCAGCTGGGATAACTGGGATGGATAATCAAAATGCACAAATGCCTCAAAATAGGCAAGAACAATCAATTAAAGAGTTGATTGCACCTGATGTGCATTATCAACTATTGTGCATAAATTATCCTGAGTTGGATGCTAACTTTGAACTAAAATCTGGTCTAATCCATTTGTTGCCTAAGTTTCATGGTCTTGCAGGAGAAGATCCGCACAAGCACTTAAAGGAGTTCCATGTTGTCTGCTCTACCATGAGACCACATGGAGTTGGAGAAGAACAGATCAAATTAATAGCATTTCCTTTCTCTCTGGATGGGGCAGCCAAGGATTGGCTTTACTATCTACCCACTGCCTTGATAACAAGATGGGATGAGCTGAAGAAGTTGTTCTTAGAAAAATTCTTTCCAGCCTCTAGAACAGCAGCAATCAGGAAAGATATCAGTGGGATTAGACAATTGAATGGTGAGTCTCTGCATGAATATTGGGAGAGGTTTAAGAAGCTTTGCTCATGCTGTCCAAACCACCAGATTTCAGAGCAACTTCTCATCCAGTATTTCTATGAGGGATTACTGCCTATGGACAGATATATAGTTGATGCAGCTGCTGGTGGGGCATTGGTGGATAAGACTCCTTCTGCAGCAAACGAATTATTGGCCAAGATGGCCCAAAATGCTCAGCAATTTGGAACCAGATTGAGTGATCCAACAGTTACTGTCAATGAGGTGAGGACACCTCCCATGGAGCAACAAAGGATAGAAAATAAATTGGAAGAATTAGCTTCAATGGTGAGGCAATTGGCATTAAATCAGAGAACACAACAACAAGCCCCTCCTCCTTCAACCTGTGGTATTTGTTCCCTGAATACCCACCATACTGATCAATGCCCTCAGCTGCAAGAGACCTCAACTGAGTCATGTGCAGGTATATTCCCTGGTAGACCCATGCAGCCACAACAACAGAGATATGACCCATATTCCTCCACCTACAATCCTGGGTGGCGTGATCATCCAGCTTTCAAGTATGGGAATACATCTAACCCCCCTTACCAGCCACCCCATGTAAGATACAATCAACCTGAAGCTAGCCATACACCTCCTCCAGCACCCAAGAAACCTGAGCCTAGTCTTGAGGATCTAATGAAGCAACTGACTGCCAATACTCTTCAGTTCCAGCAAAGGACAGAAACAAATATGCAGAATTTGGAAACTAAGATTGGCCAGTTAGCCACAACAGTCAATGAGCTGAAAAGCCAAGGTTCAGGGAGTTTGCCATCCCAACCAGTGATCAACCCAAGAGGCAATGTGAGTGCCATCATCTTGAGGAGTGGCAAACAAGTAGACAGTCCAGCTTCTGAATCTGAACCAGAAAAATCAAATGTCCAGCAAAGTGTTCCTTCATCTTCAACCAGTGAGCAAAATAAAAAGGATGAAGAAGTGGTTCAGAAAATTCCTCTTCCTTTCCCTAATAGGCAGACTCAATCAAGGAAAGCTTCTGAATCTGACATGGATAAGGAGATCATGGAGACCTTCAGGAAAATAGAGGTCAATATCCCACTTTTGGAAGCAATTAAGCAAATCCCCAAGTATGCCAAGTTCCTCAAAGAGTTGTGCACTCATAAGAGGCGTTTAAGGGGTAATGAGAGAGTCAATTTGGGAAGAAATGTGTCTGCACTCATCCAACCACCCATGCCACCCAAGTGCAAAGATCCTGGAACTTTCACAATACCATGCACAATAGGCAACATGGAGTTCTCCAACGCTATGCTGGATTTGGGAGCCTCAATCAATGTTATGCCCAAATCAGTGTACTCGAGCCTCAAGATTGGTGTTCTTTCACCAACTGGAGTGATTGTCCAACTTGCCAATAGGAGCACAGCACATCCAGCAGGAGTTTTAGAAGATGTTCTGGTAAGAGTTAAAGATCTCATTTTTCCTGCTGATTTTTATGTGCTTGATATGGAAAATGATAATACTCCTGGCCATGCACCATTAATACTTGGTAGACCTTTTCTGAAAACTGCAAAAACCATCATTAATGTGCATGAAGGGACTTTGTCAATGGAGTTTGCTGGTAATAAAATTGATTTTAACATTTTGGATGCCATGAAACATCCTATAGAAAATCATTCCAATGTGCATGTAGTTAACTTTTTGGATTACTTAGTTGATGAGGCATGTGAAGATTTCCAAAATGAATTAATTTCTGATTTTCCTGAATTCTCTGATTTGGTAGATGCCTTTGAATGCAACTGTGCTGGTTCTGAATTTTGTCATGCTTGCACTGAAATTGAAAACTCTCTAAATGCTGACAATTCTGAGTTGCATTCTGATTTGCATAGTGATTTGGATTCTGATGTGCATCTTGATTCTGTAAATTTCTCTAGCTTATACTTAGATTCTGTTTCTATTTTAGGTAGTTGTAGGTGTAGTGATTTAAATTGTAATGTTGCACATTCTTCATCTCTTTCCTCTTGTGCTGCTAACCCTTCCTCCTCTTTAGCCAAGGATTCTGTCTTTGAGCAAACTGAATTTGTAGGTGCTTCCTTGGATGTGATTCCACAAAAACTAATTCCATCCTCCATCCAACCACCTGCATTGGAGTTGAAGGCTTTACCAGAAAACCTCAAGTATGCCTTCTTGGAAGTAGGAGACAAACTTCCAATCATTGTGGCCAACAACTTGAACCCCAATCAAGAAGAAAAATTGATCAGTTTGCTGAAAAAGAATAAGAAGGCGATTGGGTGGACTCTAGCAGACATTCCTGGAATTAGTCCTTCAGTGTGCATGCATCGAATTCTCCTTGAAGAAGAGACAAAACCAGTGAGGCAACCCCAAAGAAGACTCAACCCCATGATTCTTGATGTGGTCAAGAAGGAGGTAAGTAAGCTCCTCCAAGCTGGTATTATTTATCCTATCTCTGATAGTAAGTGGGTGAGTCCGGTACAAGTAGTGCCAAAGAAAACCGGGGTAACTGTTATAGCAAATGAAAATAATGAGTTAGTGCCCACTAGAGTTCAAAACAGTTGGCGTGTTTGCATTGATTATAGGAAGTTGAACCAAGCAACTAGAAAAGATCATTTTCCTCTTCCTTTTATTGATCAAATGCTTGAGAGACTTGCTGGCAAGTCTCATTACTGTTTCCTTGATGGTTTTTCTGGGTATTTTCAAATTCACATTGCACCTGAAGATCAGGAGAAGACTACCTTCACCTGTCCTTTTGGTACTTTTGCATATAGACGCATGCCTTTTGGTCTCTGTAATGCACCTGGCACTTTTCAAAGATGCATGTTGAGCATATTTTCTGATTTGTTAGAGGATTGCATGGAAGTGTTCATGGATGATTTTTCTGTTTATGGAGACTCATTTGATGCATGTCTGAAAAATTTGGAGAGAGTACTTGAGAGATGCATAGAGAAAAATTTGGTCTTGAATTATGAAAAATGTCATTTCATGGTAGAGCAAGGAATAGTCCTAGGCCACATAGTGTCACCACGTGGCATAGAAGTAGATAAAGCCAAAGTTGATGTTATCTCTTCTTTGCCTTACCCCGCTTCTGTGCGGGAAGTTCGCTCTTTTCTTGGCCATGCAGGATTTTATAGGAGATTCATCAAGGACTTCAGTAAGATCGCTCTACCCCTATCTAAACTCCTCCAAAAAGAAACTGATTTCGTTTTTAATGATGCTTGCAGGTCAGCTTTTGATGAGTTGAAGAAGCAACTTACCTCCCCTCCTATCATCCAACCTCCACAGTGGGAGCTTCCCTTTGAGCTCATGTGCGATGCCTCAAATTTTGCTGTAGGAGCAGTACTTTCACAAAGAGTAGAGAGGAAGTTGCATGTCATAGCCTATGCGTCCCGTACCCTTGATTCAGCTCAATCAAATTACACAACCACAGAGAAGGAGTTTTTAGCAATTGTTTTTGCTTTAGAAAAATTTAGATCATATTTGCTTGCCTCCAAAGTAACTGTGTTTTCTGACCATGCAGCACTGAAATATTTGTTGAAGAAGCCAGATGCAAAGCCAAGATTGCTTAGATGGATGCTGCTCCTCCAAGAATTTGATGTGGAAATCAAGGATAAGAGTGGGGCAGAGAATGTAGTAGCAGATCACTTGAGTAGGCTTTCTGATCTTCCATTGGAACATCTCCCTGTAAGAGACAATTTTCCAGATGAGTGTTTCCTCCTTTTGCATGGTACTGGTGAGCCTTGGTATGCTGATTTGGTGAATTATCTTGTTGCATCTGAATTGCCTGCATACCAAAATAGACATCAATTGAATAAATTAAGAAGCGAGGCTAGGTACTATGTGTGGGATGACCCTTATTTGTGGAAAATTTGTAGTGACCAAATTATTAGGAGATGTGTTCCAAATCATGAATTTGCATCTGTGCTGAATTTTTGTCATACTCTTGCATGTGGTGGACACTTTGGTCCCCAAAGAACAGCTAGAAAAGTGTTAGATTCTGGTTTATATTGGCCTACTTTATTTAGGGATGCCTTTGATTTTTGCAAAAATTGTTCCAGATGTCAAAGAACTGGAAATGTGTCTAAAAGAAATGAAATGCCTCAACAACCTCTTCTTTTTTGTGATGTTTTTGATGTTTGGGGTATTGACTTTATGGGTCCTTTTCCTGTTTCTTTTGGCTTCATGTATATCTTAGTTGCTGTGGATTATGTGTCGAAGTGGGTGGAAGCTAAAGCCACCCGAACTGATGATTCTATTGTTGTTGTAGATTTCCTTCGTTCACATATTTTCTGCAGATTCGGTGTCCCCAAGGCCATAATCAGTGATCAAGGATCACACTTTTGTAATAGAAACATGCAAGGGCTATTGAAGAAATATGGGGTGGTGCACAAAACCTCTACACCTTACCACCCCCAAACCAATGGGCAAGCAGAAGTCTCCAACCGAGAGATAAAGCAAATATTAGAGAAAACTGTGCAACCCAACAGAAAAGATTGGAGTAAGAGGCTTGACGATGCGCTTTGGGCCTATAGAACCGCTTTCAAGACTCCCATCGGCATGTCTCCATACCGCTTGGTATTTGGTAAAGCATGTCACTTGCCGGTGGAGATTGCACATAAGGCATATTGGGCCGTTAAACAATGCAATATGGACATGACCCTAGCCGGTAAAGAAAGAAAGTTGCAACTTCAAGAACTGGAAGAACTAAGGCTAGGGGCTTATGAGAATGCGCGCATCTATAAAGAGAGGACAAAAGCTTTACATGATCAGAAAATTGAGAAAAAAGAATTTCAAGTGGGAGACAAAGTCCTTCTCTATAATTCTCGCCTCAAGCTAATGCCCGGTAAGCTTCGCTCTAGATGGGTTGGCCCTTTTGTTATTACTAATGTCTTTCCTTTTGGTGCAGTAGAAATTCAAAATGAGGCCACCAACAAGCAGTTCATGGTAAATGGGCAAAGGTTGAAGAAGTTCTACGAGGACTTCAAAGAAGAAACTGTAGAGGAAATCAAACTCTACAACGTTCCGGCTCCATGATAAGGCCGTACTCTTTCCCTCCTTTCAATTTATGTCCTCCTCATTTTTTTTTGATGTTTGGTAATAATTTGCATCGAGGACAATGCAATGTTTAAGTGTGGGGGGAGAGAATTTGAGTTTGTTCAAAAAAAAAAAAAAAAAAATTTGATGGAGTTTTGGTGTGGAATTATGCATGATGAAATAGTTAAAGTGTAGATTGACTTAGCATGAAGAGAATTTAGCCTTATTTCTCTAAGGAATTCAAGTTAAATGGCAATGACGTTGACTTTAATGAATTTGTAGTAATAGTCTTTTAGCTGTGAGGATTTGAGCCTAAGTGAAAAATGCTATTCTTCTTGTTGCGTGTTCTCTATCATGGATTGTCACTCTAGAACTTGTCTTGAATCTTTGATTGAGGCTACATATCTTGTACATGCTTGGAAATGATTTAGGCATTTGTTTCTTGTAACCACTTTTAGCCAAATAGCCATCCATTATCATTGTTTCCATTGTATGTCATTTTGTGCCTTATCCATTTTCTTTCTTGCGTCCTTCCACCACTTTTTCTGCCTACAAACAACATTTTTCTCTTTCAACTTAAGATGTGAGGAGTATTTTAAATTCTTTTAAGAGATCGATATGCTGAAAAAAAAAATCCTGTGAACTTTGGGGAGTTTTGAACTATATTTCTTCTACTTCCTCTCAAGCAAAAGAAAAAGACTGGCCACTCAAGAAAAAAAAAAGAGAAAAAAAAAAGAGAAAGAAAGAAAGAAAGAATTAAAAAAAAAATTTTGAAAAAAAAAAGAGAGAAAATAATGAAAAAGAGGAACATATAGAACATTGAGACCCAAATTTATTTATACTCAGTCTCTTATATTTCACTTGTAAATACTCTTCATTTTCTTGAGTTGTTACCATATTTTGTTTCATTGTTCAATCTTTCCATTTGTTTCCCACTACTTTTCTTACCCACGTTACAACCTAGTAAAGTCCTTTTGATTCAAGTATGTATTGGATTCAAGTAGTGGAGATTTAGATTCTTGACAAGCTTATGGTAGTGAATTCTGTGATAAGTTGAATTTCGAGTGATTTACCCTAGACACTTGAGAGAATAGAGAGTAAACACATTCCTGGTGAGGAGGCTAATTACTTGAATTCATTCGTATCAAATTAAATTGCCATGATGCTTGGAATCTTAGAAATTTAAGATTAATTCCTTCGAGTGCTAAATCTTTTCAAAATTTTGATTATTCTATTCTAGCATGCTTTCCACATTTTTCCTTTGGTGTCTTTTTGGTGTTCCGAATATTATTTTGCCCAGGAGTGCAAAAGGCCAAGTGTGGGGGATTTGATATCGGGTATTTTTATATACTTTTTAGTCCCTATCTTAGTCCTATGGCTATTCCAATGTTGCCAATTCTCTAATTTTATTATGTTTTGAAATTTATTGGGTATAAACTATTTATGGATTGAATGTGTTTCAATTTTATATTTTTAGAACTTGAATTGTAAAATGCTCAATTTAATTCCTACAAATTTTAATTTTAGAGAGAAAAATGCTGACATGGACAAAGATGATGATTTGGATGCTAATGTGGCACTTTTTGGATGATGCAAATGCTGACTAGGATATGCTGGATGTGGGGCCCACTTGAACTCTTATTGAATGCCATGTAGTCAGAATTTGAAGGCATGAATATTAAATTTCGTAGGTCAGAAAGCAAGGCTGAAATATCAATTCTTCCATGCTGTTCTGCTGCTGCCATACCTATGTTCTGCTGCTGTTTCCTACTTTCTGCTGCAGAAATATTAAATCTGCTGCTGCCATGCCTACTTTCTGCTGCAGAAACATTAATTATACTGATGTTTTGCTGTCAAAGTGCTGCTACATCATGGAGGAAGCATCTAGGGTAGAATATTCTAAGGCATTGAAGGGGCATCAGTTTTAGAAATAAGAATACATTCATTTTAGGCAACCAGACTCAGAAAATTCGCAGCTCTCTCTTCCCCTCTGTTTTTGCTTCTGTTATTGGCTGTTTTGCTCTTATGGAGGGCTAAGTTTTCATTGTAATTAGTCACTAGACCACTGGGATGTTGTAGCTTGAACTAAGAATGCAAGTTAAGTGTTTTGTTCTCCATTTTCATCTCATTTCGTTTCTGTTTTGCTGTCATGTTTATTTTGCTGTCAAATTCTGATTAGAGCTTGAGTTGTAACATAAACTGACTTATATATAAGACATAACCTTGCTTGACTGATTAGGAAAGTGAGGAAGGTGAAATGACTAGTTAAATGATATATTTAACTTGGTTTGGTTGAGATTTTCCACTGAATGCATCTAGTTATAGTAGAGAGATGTTCTTGACTGTAATTAGTAGCATTAAATTCTAGATGTTATTCTAGAAACATTTTCATAAAGAACCAAACAATGGAATGAGAACAAAACTGAATCAATGAGTTAGGTAATGATAGTTACACTCCCATGAATCCTAGTGGCTGATTACATAGTCTCTTTACTGTCAATTTCTTGCAATTTCTGCTGCTGCTGCTGTTACTGCTGTTGCTGCATATTTTGCTGCTGTTGTAGTGTTTAATTGCTGTTCTGTTTTATTTAGTTAGTTAGTATTGCTACAAAACCCCCCCCCACGTTTATGTACTCTTAATTGGTGTTTAGGTGTTTAGAACGATTAATTAGTATCAAGAAGTGAGGCTCCTTGAGTGAATACGACCTGGGGATCACTATACTGCAAATTGCCACAAATTCAATTCTGGGCGATTTGGCATCGTAGTGGCGTGAACCATTGGTATCAAAGCAATTGTTGTTAGGTCTCCTAGTGATTACAGAGCAAGGTAACCTTAGTGGGACCTCCTCTATCGTTGTGAACTTGGGCACAACTATAGAGAGACTGCTCTACTGAAGGTCCTGTAGGATGTTTCCATTTCCTTTCCCTCCGAGACTTATCTCTTCTTAGGAATTATGTTCTCAGTTTTAGTTTTAGACAGATGTGGCTACACTTTTGAACTTAGTAAAGGAAAGGTTATTACTTGTTTTGATTCCATTGCTGTTGGATCAAATTTTTATATGGTGGATTTTATAAGCTGAATTCATGATTGATTTTGTGTAGCTATATTATTTTAGGGTACCAGCCTATAAAAGAAACCACTTGCATTAAAAAAAACTGAAGGATTACATTGCAAAAAAAAAAAAAAGAAGTTTACTCATGCATGAGTAATCTAAAGGCGAGGTGGTCTCGGATTAGGAGGAATGTATTGTATCATCACCCCTCGACCATTCATTGGAGCGAGAGACAGTGCAATGTCATGGAGGTAGTATAAATTCCATTCATACAATCAACACTTCTTTGTTGTTGATTGCAGAAGCACTGGGTGGACCAATAGAAGAATCTATCTATTTTCGAAGTCATTGCCGTGTTATTGCGTTTGGTTAACTTCTCTAGATCCTCTATCATCTTCTTGAGATTCTTCACCTCCTGCTCTAAACAAGCGATTTTGTCCTCAGAGCTATGGCCCGTGCTAATCTCCTCAGCTTCCTCATTCTTCTTCATCTTCTTCTCGTTTTGATTCTCTTGAGATTCCTCGAGAGGTCTTTTTCCCTTGTCTTTGCCTAAACTTAAGTTTAAGTCAAGTTCTTCTTCCTTGGCCTCCATTGTGAGATCAATATACTTCTTTGTGGCCATGATTTGAAAAATTTAGAAATTTTTGTAAGAGTATGAGGCGAGAGGAATGCTGAGAGATTGTAGGCTCAGAGATTATTACTCTTTGTGATGTGGTAACTGAGAATGCTAAGACGGTTTTTATAGAGAAAAATTAAGACTTAGAGACAAAGAAGATATCTCTTCGCCGCACCCCTACACACTCAACCTATGGATTTCTGCAAGATGGAAGCCAGAAGTCTAGGGTAGGCGTGCACATCAATAGCGCATTGCATTAATGCCAAAACCATGAAAGTTAATATTCGATAGATTTGCGGCAGATTTATAGTTGGTTTTCCCATTTCTCCTATTGGCATTTTCCAAAATTCAAAAAAGTTGACAATGTAGCCATTAAAGATTGCCTTGAATGCTTTTATGATGAACTGAAATGTATTTCTTTGCTTTGTTCTGTTGTTTTTGAGAGCCTTCAATTGAGTATAATATACATAACTGATTGAATCATGTTGTAATTACATGTATGTATATTATTCATGCATAATGAGTGAAGGCTACAATTAAGGAGAATATGTGATGATCCTACATATACTCATAGAGAATGAAAAATCAAAATGACTTGGATAGAATGAAATGTGTAGAGGATAATACATCTTCATGGTTACACATACTTACATATAATGCTCTCATGGGCAAATGAAAAGCAATGATTTTCTTGCATCATGATAATGCTTACTGCATGCGACCGTAAGTAGTTAACTTTGTTTTAAAATATATATATTTACATATATATTATGTGTAAATCCAGAATAAAGACACCGATTAGAATATAAGATAAGGCTAATATGAGACCACCCGATCATAGAGTGATATCGTGATATGAGATTACACTGTAAGACAAGTATAGAGTGAGGAAATCATAGATTGAAACGGCGATTAGTCGAAAATTTTGAGAAAGGTCAAGATTAGCCGAAAATTTTTTTCAGGAAATCTTTGACTTATGTTAATTGCATTAAATTATATTTACTATTTATCTGCATGTCCGACATTAATTGCTGGCATTGCGACGTATGTGATCTGTAAACCTCCTAGCGAGTGGCATATAGGTTGTGGTGGCTTTAGCTCCAGGGGCTTTGGGTTGTCTATAAATCTTGTACGCCCGTTACCCTATTCATCACACCAAGCGAACTTCTTTCATTGCATACCTATTCCTCAATCTTCATTCCTTTCTCGTTTCAACTTCTTTCTGAAATCCCTAGAGCAATGACCGATAATAAGTCTTTCAACTTGAATTTTGAGACTGGAAACGTAGAGTTTGATTTAAATCTAAGTCTCGGAAACAACAAAGGGAAGAAACCTGTAGACAGGTCACCAGAAATTAAGAAGAGAAAGAGGGATGTAATAGAGTTGGAGGAGCACAGTACTGCAGCATCCTCAGAAAATAAGCTTGCACGCCTAGAGCGTAAGATAGAAAACCTAGAGCGTAAGATAGAGAGTCTGGAATACAAGATAGAGAATCAGAAGAGACTAATAAATCGTCTCTTTGAAGACCAAGAGAAACTGATAAACTGTCGTTTCGGAGAACTAGCTAATCGAGTTGATAGACATTCAATGTTTGTAACTCAAAATTTTCGTGACCAATGAACAAGGTGTATTGACTGTATGAACGGAGTAACTTCTGTTCTTCGCCAAATTTCCTAGGCGCTTCCTCCAGAAACCCTTTCTAGACTGCAACGATTAGATTCCTCCTTAAGGACTGAAGCACCTTCCTCTTTTAGACCTGGAGCACCTTCTACATTTCAAAAGCCTCCTTGTCCTTAATTTATTCTTTCTTTTGTTTGTAGCTAAAGCT
The DNA here is from genome assembly GCA_037074585.1 of Biancaea sappan. Taxonomy (NCBI): domain Eukaryota; kingdom Viridiplantae; phylum Streptophyta; class Magnoliopsida; order Fabales; family Fabaceae; genus Biancaea; species Biancaea sappan. Next base: position 43,914,889 of record CM073496.1, on the reverse strand, counting down.
ATATTTGGTCTAAAGCTTCATGTATTAAAATTATCTATGTACTAGAAATAAAATTTAAGTTAGTATTTAGATCTTCTTTGTTGAAGTGATTCCTTTTACTGAAAGAACTTGAGGAATGAGAAGATGTTGGACTTGTTATATTTCATACTTGATTATGGAAACTCTAAAACAGAGTATGGTAATATCCTTTTCACTGAGAAGAGTTACTAAAATGATATTTCATTGCATTTCTGAGCTATGGAGGAATGCTAAATAAGTATTTTATGAACCTATATATAGAGAACTATGGATTTGCCCCAATCATTGAAGGGGTACGACTCTATATAAGTCATTGAAGTGAGAGGAATTTCTATATATATTTATTTTATACTTATGCGTGAGGAGTATGTTATTTACTTATCATATTTTCTATTCTTCCTAGAGATTTATGCAATGATTTCATGTGATTTTGCCTTTTATATAACGCCTTCAAGTCAGAGTATCGCCTTAAGGCAGGAGGATCGCCTTCCGGCAAGAGTATTGCCTATGGCCAAAAGGACGCCTTCCGGTGAGGTGCTTGTATTCATAAATGTTATGAGTTATGTGTGTGTTAACATGTGTTCTGATATTCAGTGTGAACTGGAGAGACCACGTACCACTTTTAAAGACAACACCTATTTAAGGTTTTACATGGATCTCTGATTAAATAGTTTGAGTTTGGTAAAGGTTATGGGGATGAGACACTTTATGGTACAAGAGGTCGAAGAGAAGATCAAACTGATAAGGAAGAGATTGCTTTCTATTTAGAAAAGGAAAAAGTCCTATGCAAACCATTGATAATGCGGTCTAGAGTTCACAGTCAATGGTATAGTGTCCTTGTAAACTCACCGAGGGTGTGATGTGGTTTGGAAAGAAAGAGATGTGAAGGATGAGATATGGACGAAGTGACCACACTTATTTCAGCCTTGAAGTGAGTTTTGAATTTGGGGGACTGAATTCTGTTAAGGAGGGAAGAATGTAATACCCCAATAATTTTTACAAATATTCAAAATCTATTTTGAAGTTTATTGAAAAATTTAATTACGTGGAAAATATTCTTTTGAATTAGTGAAGGAAATTTGGGAATAGAAATTTTAAATTTTTAATTTAGGAAATTTTACAAATTCTCAAGGATCTAAGCGAACAAATCTTATAAGTTAGAGTGGAAATGAGTAAATTTATCCAAGAAAATTAGTAAGGCCGGTTACTATTCCAGTATACGATACTATTTACCTTTATAATACTATTTACGTATACAGTGCTGTTCACATATACTATCGAAATGTCAAATACCAAATGTGGTTTGATCATAAGAGAAAACTAGAAAGAAACTGGGAGAAAAATGACATTTTATATGAGAGAATTCCCTAAGGGACTAAATTGAAAGGAAACTAAATTAGCAAATTGATTATACTAGTAGATGAGATTTGTAAGTGAAATTGGTAGGTGAGACTAGTAAGTAAAATTAGTAGGTGAGACGGGGTAGGTGAAACTGGTAGGTGAGACGGGGTAGATGGAATAGTACCCTTAAATTTTCTTATAAATAGGCCCTTCCATTTCACTTTCAAAATCACACATTCAACTTCTCTTCTTCTCTCTTTAAAATTTCTTAGTCCAACGCTAGACCTCTGAGATTTTGGACCTTTCCTTTTTAGCTTAGGTAAGGATACTATACCTTTTTATGTCTTACAAATTTTAGAAGTTATTTTCTTAAGTATGCTCTGTGGTTGCAGCTTTGGCTGATCTTCCACATCAGAAAAATTGTCCTTAGCTGCCTATATATTATTTTGAATCCCTAATTACCAAAATAGAATATAAACTGTGAAAAATACATGTGTAGGAAAGTTCTAGCTAAGGAAAGACCTGATTTTTAAGTGTGTCCATTGCGACCCTCCACTCTTTCCTGGGAACTTACTTGGTGTACTCTTTTACAAATTGTATTCTCTATTTCTGGTATGAATAGTATCTATACATATGAATAGTAACCGTACGTATGAATAGTGACCGCACATATGAATAGTAATCGTACGTATGAACAGTGTCTGTATGAAAACAATCCTAACTTGTTTTCTCTAATCTTTCATGAAAATCTTCGTAGCGGAACATTGAAATCCACATGAGTACTCTTGTCTGTAACGACTTAGAGAAGTGATACTCGTAGGAATTCAGGTGAATGAAACGACCCCGTTTTAATAGAGTTTTAGCATTACTGGTGATAAAAAGTATGTCGTAGGACACTTCCAAGATTTATAGGGGGAAACTGATTCAGAATGACGAATCTAATGAGATAATTAATCTAGAAGTATGGATAAGACGAAACAAGTATCTCATGATGATATGAAGTTTGAATCTTTTCAAAAATCGTTTAATTGTTATCTTGATTTGTGGTTTATAAATTTATAATATAGTTATATATTATACCTGTTATATAAATGAATATTACATTGTACTTCTGATTATGATATGAAATGTTGTACTATTGATTGTGATTGAGTGGGACAGTACCCCCTCTTATGGCAAGGCGGAAAACCCGGTTGAAAGGGTGTCTTGACTAATGAGTGTGGAGACAACGATTCCCTCTGTAGGGATATAGCCCGGATTGATGATAAATCCGCGAGGCGCCCTAGCTATGAGGATGAGGTTGTGCGTCATGACGGAAATATACAAAATTGGTGAGCCGGCCTGTGTGCGCTCTCCAGGATATATTGCCATTGATGAGTACTAGTAACGTTTGTTGAATTGGATGAATTTTTATCTTCTTATATGTAGTTTCTAACTATGTCTATTGGTTGAGTATGAGCCTTCGGATATACTTGCATGACTGGTAATGTATTTGAATTTTATTAACGCGAGGCCGATTCGCTCACGGAGTTTTAAAGCTCACACTCTCTGTGAAACTTTTTTGTTCAGATCAAGTTGCCGATAAAGAATATCTGCTAAAAGAGTAGATCACTTTGGATCTTTCCGCTGTTGGGTAGGCCCCTCTTTTGTTGTAGACTGTGTTGCTCTGTAATCGTCTAGGACATCTAGGTCAGGGGTTTGGCATTTGGCTTGTATGTCAGTATAATAATGTATTTTAAATTGATAATCTATTATTACATGTAAATCATCTCTATGATTTTCAGATAAGAAAATTTGATATATTTTCTTCATATTTATTAAGGAATTGTTATTTTGATAACATATATAATTTAAACTCACGGGTAGAATTTATCGAAGGGCTTACAGTGATGAGAGATTCATCATTGTGCCGGTCATGTGCCCAGAAAACGAGTCGTGACACATCTATTCTAATATAAAAAATAACCTGTCATACATATATTGACAAATATCTCACACTTATCATCTATTAATTTGTATACACACATCAATCCACATTAAAATAGATATAGTCACAAATCCAAGCAATAAATGTATACACAACATTATAATAAATACAATCAATGTTTTAGATTTTTTTTTTATTTTAGAGTCACACAATATAACCTCAGTAAGACACTCCCACACTTCTAAATATTTTAAATTAGATATATAACTTTTTCACAATTCATGTGATGTCTTACTAGGTTTCTTATAAGGGATTTTATTTTTTGAACTTATTTAAATTTGTAAGAGTATGATATTATAACTTATATGTATTTTAATTTAGTACATAATTAGCTTATATTTAATCTCAAAATTGCTATAGGTGGGCATCCTAACACATAATATATATGCACATATATATATATATATATATTCATACACCATATAATAATATTATTTAAGAGTATAATTACATAAAATCATTTAACAACTTCTCAATCTCAAATTTTGTGACCAATAACTCAACATTATTGTACTTCTTTGTACAATAAAAATGTTATCAAAAGCTAGAATTTGAAAATGCTTTCTCTAGTTTTCACAAATGGCATATCATCATCTCAATGAGATAGTATTGTCAATTTACGAATTGACTCAATTTTTTTTTTATATGCCAATATTCACAAAATTTTTGGACACATATCCACAATAAAATTTGGTTCCAAAATGACAAGTGTAATTCACAATATTATTTAACAATAATAATTAATGCTTTCAATATTTTAGGTGAAAACATTTTTGAATTTATAAAATTCTATACACCGCACATTGATGGCTATTGTGGCATTTTGCAAGGATTCCAGAATGACTTTTTACCTAAAATATAATATTCTTATAAGACCTTTTAAGATATCATATGTAAAATCACAACTTATTCACAATCACAATTTCTTTTGTGTGCACACATGCCCTTAAATATTAAGAAAATAGTTATAGGCATTTCCTCAAAACACAAAGTAATTCTCACAGTACAATTGTTATTTATATACATATACCTCAATATATATACACATACATATACACATATATAAAACTCATATGCACTTTACCTATGTACATATATATTAACGCACTCATAGATATACCACCACACACACACACACACACATATAAATCTTGTATACGCACACTAATATGCACACATAGATATGTTAAACAATATTTAATTCTTAAGGCATAAATTATACCCATATAGAAGCACAACAAGGACATTTGTGATGACCCAAATAGATGGTGGGCCTCACTAAATTCTTTCCCAACACCCAAATATAAATGATATCTATAATAACTGATATATACAAACATATACATCAGAACTCAAAAGGCCAACGGTTATATGTATATAATATATATAAAACAATAATAATAATATCCATGATTACATTTGCCACTTTGTCATATATAGCAAAATCCATACACACATGACTCCATGATTTCCAAATATTCAAGCCAAAATAACATGGCAGAAGGCCCATGTTTCATTAATTTAATTCTAGATCTTCATAACACAATGAACCAAGAGAATGTAGATATATTTTGGAACCAACATCACCATCACCATTTAACATCAAAGCCATTTTTAAAGTTAGGGTCATAATCTAACTTATTTGAAAATTATAACAGAATAAGGAAGGGCTTCGGAATCACAAATAAATTTCAGTGAAGATAAATTTCAAAACCAAAATCATCCTCATGCCAAAATCATACTCAGCATTAAGAGTAAAATTAATCACACATAAGTAGATGATTTTAACTCTTTTTTTTTTGTAGAACTAACAGTAATGAGTGAAATTTCTCTTCAAAGAAATTCAATCTTCATTTTGAATACTAATGTGTAGAACCAGAAATCCAGCAGAATTGGAGATTAGGATTCATAAAATCAATTATGTTAAAATCAACACAACTAATAACATATTTATACTAGGCATGATCCAATGCGTTAAAACCAAATAAACTCTCTGACTGTGCTCCCATGGCAACAACTTAAGAGACATGCAACATATAAAAGCACAGAGCTATTTATACTAGATATCCTATGGTATCAGTGAAAAAAACACCCAAAAAGAAGAAAACACATCAAACAATGAGCATCTATGCAAAGAGAGAAAGAGCATACTTTTTGAACATCTTTATTCTTTACCAGCATACTTTTTGGGTCTTTGGTGAAAAAAAGATGGTGTCAGCATACCTTTTGGGTCTTGGTGAAAAAGATGATGGTGCCAATATTAATAGGAACCATAGTTGAATAATCTTCATGATCCAGAGGCTTGATACTGGAATTTGACACTGGACCGAGAGAATGACGGTAGAGGAACACCTATTTGATACGACAGAAGGAAAGAGGCTATGTGATCTGACCATCCAAGCACATCACTCTTCTCTCACACTCAACGCTATTTGTCATATTTTTTTTTCGAGTTCTTTGAATCTCTCATAAACAAGGTTTAATCTCTCCTCATTTTTCTGGATTGCAAAGTGAAGTCTTTCCTTAAGATTGTTGGAAAAATTAAGAAAAATTGTTAGTAAAATATAGCCTAAGTTGTGCTCTGGTTGACATTGTTTTTAAGGAAAGATTCATGACTTTCCTCCTAAGATAAAACAGGCCAGGCCTTTCTAGTATAAAACCCCAGTTACAGAATAGCAGAGAAAGAAAAGTTGTGTAGCCAATTATCAAAAAGTTTATGTTAGGGTTAAAAAAAAAACTAGAAGGAAGAAATGAAGGATAAATATCCTAAAAAAGAGACAATTAATTTATAATTAAATATGAAAGAATAATTATAACAAATCTAATCATGAGATAATAGAGATAGTAGATAATATCAGTTACATAAATTATATTATATTTAAATTTAAAATAAAACAAATAATTATATGTAACTAACGTAATCCTATCATGTTCAGATAAGCACGAAAACAGTTACATTATTTTTCATAATTATTTTGGCAACAATTTAAAATATTATTTTTGAAATACTCTATTTTTTACAACATATTTTGGGTAAAGAAATGTGTGTGCGAAAGTGAGTTCAGTCTACTTCTTTTATGCAGAGGTAGTAAATAAATAAACAAGTCCTGAGTTGTTGTATCCTAGATGTGACATGTATATATATCCTTTTATTAGATGATATGGCAAAATCAACCTGTGGAAGATATGAAACTATCATAAAAAAGACGAGTTACTCAAACTTCAATTCAGTACTGCTCAATTTATATTTTTGACACTAACATTCAATTTTTCTATTGTATATTTATTCTTATTTTTCAGGCTGCTGCTCCAACAATAGATGAACATGCAATAAAATATTTATGTACAGTCATATAGAACAAGTGAGCAAACTAGTCATGCATGGGTATTGTTGGAGCAGCAATGTGAAAAAGAAGAATTAACACAAAATAGAAGAATTGAATGTTATTGTTAAAAATATAAATTGCATGGTACATACTGAGCTGAGGTCTGAGTATCTCGACTTTCTTTAAGGTAATTTCACGTTTCACACGAGTTAATTTTGTTATATTACCCAGTGAAATGGTACTTACACGTGTTATCTCTAGAATACATCTCAAAACTCACATGTTTGTTTACTACCTTTATACATAAGAAGTAAACTAGACTCACTTTTCCCACACATTCTCTACCCAAAATATCACATAAATATTGTCACGCCTCATTTTGGGAACATGACCGCCACGGAAGTAGACTCTGTCTACCACCGTAAGCCTAACTTTAAGCCATTAACACGTGGAATAAATATAACATATATGGGTTCCTTTTTACAAATAGCACAAGATTTCTATATGTTCTATTTAACAACAGTGCGACTCAAAAACCCAACTATTAGATGTACCAACATTTCAAGATAAAGGAATATAGACTCAAAGACTCCATTACTCCTCATACGGAGACTCACCAACTATTCGGAAACCTACAAGGGGGTTTAGAGAAAGGAGTGAACATAAAACTCAGTAAGAGGAAATAACAACAAAGAAATTGCAAACCAAGCACCTTTTTTTGCAAAAGAATGCCCGTAGTTGAATTTTGTATGACATGACCAATCCTATTACACATGTGGCCAACATGAAACTTACAAATCAGTATATACAAAACACTGCCAATAAAAAGTTACAACCTTAACACTAAATTATATAGGGAAGTTTACGTAACCTCACACAAGCGGTTATCTATTTCATCTCACAGGCATCCACATTACCCTACACAAGGGTTTTAATTTGGGTCAATGCCAATTCATAGTAAGAAAGCCACCGAGGCTAAATCACATAAGGAGACTATCGAGGTCAATCCACAACAATGAGCCACCGAGACTAAATCACATAAGGGAGACCATCAAGGTTGATCCATAATAACAAACCATCGAGGCTAAATCACATAAGGAAACCACCGAGGTCAATCCACAACAATGAGTCACTGAGGCTAAATCACATAAGGAGACCACTGAGGTCAATCCACAACAATGAGCCATTGAGGCTAAATCACATAAGTGAGACCATTAAGGTCAATCCATAATAATAAGCCATCGAAGCTAAATCACATAAGAGAGACTATCGAGGTCAATCCACAATAATTAATATAATTTCCTCTTGGAAAAACCTCAAGATTATAATTCCCTCTTGACAAAGCTTTCAGGATTATGAGATGTGCATGGATCCACTATAACCATCACATATAACCTAACATAATTAAATATTACATTAGCATCAATAATATTCAATTTATAGTGATGACAAACACCATTAAGAAGTAAAAATTTTCCTTGACATATTTCAACATTTCCATGAAATGTAACAAGGGGATCCCTCACACTTTTAAGTTTCCTTACAACTCAATTAACATATGAATATGTATAAACATACACACATATTTCGGATTATGCCCTTCACATTTCTAATCACGAAAGAACATGAATGTTTAACAAAAGAGCACAACGACTTCAACCTATTTTTGTAGAAATTATTCGTCATTCTATTTAAATTAAACATATTACATGCTTATATTTACACTAATCATTCTTACTCATACTAAATTTATGTTTAGACTTCCATATATTACCAAGATTCCTATCTTAATGGTTCATCAAGACACTTTAAAAGTTGCATTCCAAGATTGAAGAAGAAGGGATATTTCCATTAAAATCACTTCTTGCTTCACTAGGCTCAAAGTGTCCACTTAAAATATTATTATGTGAGCCTAATATGGAACTAAAAGCCATGAGAATATCCCCTTATGTATCATCTACTTTTTCTTACTTAGTTTAGAGGTAAGTCCCCTTTAAAACAATTGAATTTCTCCATATTCTCTGTTTAAGACTAGATTTCTGATCCTGATCTTTGTGAATTTACTAGGCAGTCATCACAAGTGAAAAATTTATGAAATTTGGTAGGCAACATTCTTAATATGTCTAGAATCTTAGATAAAAATTTCAAAAAGAAATATTTTGATTTGCCCCATTAAAACCACATTTTCGCAGCAGCTACCTAGACTGCCTCAACAACGTGATGATCTCAGTTTTGCATGCCATTAGCCACTAAAACAATTCCAAATTCCATGAAAATTAGTAGGCATATAATTTATGTTATGACATCATTCCATAAAAATTTCAAAGCAAAACTTGACCATTTGTCCAGTTGAACCCAACTTTAAATCAAACTAGTCAGATTATTCTGATTTCTGAAGTAGTTTCGGTTTCCCTAATATTTGAAATAACAATGACTTTCCAAACTCCATGAAACTGTCCAATCTATAACTACACATGCCAAGGAATGCCTCATAAAAATTTCAAGTCAAAAGGATGTGATTTAGGTATATATTTATCTCACAAAGTATCTTGACAGTGAAGTTGTTTTAAATATGACAGCAATCATAATTCAATGAGTTTTGGGTTAATTCAAGAAGTTGAATTTTGTTAAAATTTCAGTAGCACTTCCTTCGACATTAGCACAAGGGGCATGCCAAGTTTCAAGCCAAAAGAAGCTCACTACAAACTAAAACAAGCCAAAACTCTAGTAGCAGCAAAAGATAACAACTACATTAATCAAATTCAATTTCATCATACTTAACCTTGCACGGTTTCTTAATTTTTGGTTACCAAATCAAAATAGCATAATTAGACTTAGTCCATACTCTTCCTACAAAATTTCAATATCTTTCTCCCACTGCCAAGGCCCAACATCAAATTTCCTTACTTAGGTATATAAATAAATTTTTTTTCCCAATCCTATTCTCACATTTCCCTTGACTTTAGTGATTCACAGCAGAAATTTTATACACATAACACATTCATTCATGGTAATATCTTATATATATATATATATATATATATATATATTCTTGAATATCTTCCTACCCAGTGCCAGCACAAGAGTAATACAAGACAGGGCTTTTAAATCATAAAAATTTTGTAAAAAGAAGTTAATGGTTCAATCCCCTTACCTCTTGGGTCTCTCAACCTCAAACCGCAAGGAAGAAGGGTTCCAATCTCTAAGTTGCTGCTGCTACCCACCATTGTCGATGTGCTCTCCCCCTCCGACAACCCAAGCAATGTGAACCAAGGGGAACAATATTGACTGAGTGTGAGAGGCAGCACAACACATACCCACACATTCTCGTCTTCGCTTCTCGCACTCTCGACTAGCTCCACCATGTGTAGGAAAGGAAAAGATGAATGAGGAGGTAGGGGAGGTGGTTGCCAATGAGAATCCAGCAAGAACACAATGGTGGTCACAACAGTTCTTCACTTCCATCTCCTTTCTTCTCTCTCTCGGCTTCCCTCCTTCCTTTTTCTTTCTTTCTCTCTTTTTCTTTCCTTTTGGCCGATGGGAGGTTGGCTTACACCATATCTCTTTCCTTTAATCATTTCGGTCTTTGAAGTTTTCGATAAAATTTCTTAAATCACACTCAAGGCTCAAAATTATTTTTATTTCTCCATTTTTACACTTCTCTAAATAAAATCAAGAATCCCACTTTGTCCAACAGTTTCAAACAAGTTCCAAAAATTTATTATCATTGTTTTCAGTTAAGTCCTCCGTTGAGAATTTATTTGAAAACTTTTTCCCAATAAAAATTAGAGATTCTAATATTTTATGGTTCTACTAAATTTCAAATTTACCCCAAAACATCACATATAAACATATAATATAATTAATGCATTTATTGAGTGAATTAAAATTTCACGGGTATTATAAATATATCTCATATATATATATATATATATAAATAAGAGAAAGAGACCTTTAAAGGACATTAATATAAGGGGCATTAATGCCATGCCAAAACGCCCAAGCAGCGTATTCAACGTTGAGGTGAATAAAGAAGGTTAATATATATGCCAACGTTTATTAACAAAATAAAGGACTTACGTCGTCATGGTGGCATTGAATCCAAGTAAATATGAAACAATTGCACCTTTTTAACATATATATCATTAAAGCTTGAAACGTTCGTATGGTAACGCCAACGGTTTTTTAAGGAAAATAATATATTTTAATATTTTATAATAATAAATTTTAACAATTTCTCACTTTTTATTATAAAATAGCATATAATAATATATACACTTTAGGTTGAGGTAAATTATTGTCCATAATATTGATAGTTAAATTTGTCTTGAACTTATACTTGGTAAAAATATATTTTTTGATTCAGAGCTATAGTGCTATTTGCTTTAAACTATAACTGCTTTGAAAAGACAAGATATATATTTTGCACATAACAACCAAAGTGCAAATATTAGCTTCGAAAGTCAGCCCCCACCACGAAGAAGATGAAGAACAGAAGAAAAAGTGAGAAGAAAGTGATGGAGATGGAAGAAAAGTGGAGGGATGTGTGCGAAAATGGAGAGGATGGTGAAGGAGGGGCTTCTAATCGGTGAAAATGGAGGTTTTGGGAGGAAAAGGTGTCGGAGAAGGAGAGGAAAAGTGAGGGAGGCGGCTGCTAGGGTTTGGGAGAAGAGAAAGTGCAGAAAATTTTTCTGCAGAAGGTTAAATTCGACGCTGGCGCCTGGGCGCCAACGTCACGAACCCTCAACGAACAGACTTCTGGCGCCTGGGCGCCAGCTAGACAGAGAGCAATTTTCCCTAGCATCCTGGCGCCTGGGCGCCAGGTGTGGCGCCTGAGCGCCACCTTGACATAAGTGAAATTTTTCTCTGCAGCAGCTACATTCAGCACTCAGAATTTGATGATCCACGGAAATTGAGGTTTGTGATCCATAAAAATACCACAAACAACACATACACACAGTAAAAACATTCAAATTCAACATTGAACAAAATCAAACAACAAAATCAACTAACACAACAATCAAACACAGAAATAATCAACCAAAATTATACTAAACACCAACAATCACAGAATTAAAATTACAGAACAGAACCAAGAACAAATTAATATGATGGAAAGGTCAAGAAACTTGGGGTTCCTCCCAAGAGCGCTACGTTTATAGTCCTTAGCCAGACTTTACCGGTGTCCTTCGCTAGATAATGTCTCCTTCCTTGGTCATCAGTGCTCCGTTCTCATCCTCAATGTTTTCCAGCAAGGAAGATAAACCAGATTTCATGCACAACACAAAGAAGAACACCGTAAGAACAAAACCACAAAAATAAAACATAACAACAGAAGAAATGAAAATTTGCAAAGACACAAGAGAATGTACAACAAAAGTGTCTAAAGTAGCACCACTTCGGCTTCATTGAATATTGGCACAACCATCAATCCCCGGCAACGGCGCCAAAAACTTGTTAGGTCGATTTGGCAAGTGCACCAATCGTACAAGTAATACAGAGTGAGTAGAGTATCGTTCCCACGAGGATTGAGGTACCAAGTACCCGCGAAGTTAAAGTTAAATGCTATCTAGACGAATCATTGAACGAAAATATAAATCTAATGTTACAAAATAAACTAAACTCTATCTAAAACCTAAAACTAAGCTACTCCTAATGACAGTAACCTAGGATTGATGGGATTGACTTCATTTAATTCTTAATCCGACTAATTCATAGACAAATGAGTCTTTGAGTTGTTAAAGACTGATTCAATCAAATTGCAAATCCTTTTGGAGTTGGTCAAGCTCTCTCAAGTGTTTGAACCCAATCCCTTGGAGAAACAAACCTACCTATACCCAATGATTGTTTAATTCCTTAATCCAATCATTCAAGTAGGTGATTAAGTTTAGGAACTCATAAAAACCACATAAATAAGATTATCCATCCCTAGATTAATCCGATTTATGGTGGAAGTTACAATGGGCTAGTTAATACCTAGCTATCCCTAGCATAGATAAAAACCCCCCAAACTCATAAAAGTGGTGATCAATCATTTTTAGAGCAATTCAATCCGGTAAATCCACTCCAACAAAATACGAAATGCAATTGAGAAGAATCATTCAATAACAAAACCTCATAAGAAATTAAATTACATCAACCACCAAGCCCATCATTCTTCATAGATTCCATTATCATCCTCTTACTCTTGCTTTTACCACTTGTACATGCTAGTCTAGGGCACGAATATTCCTAGAAGGATTTTCCCAAACCTCAACTAAGATAAAACCCAATTCTCCATAATTCCTTATGTGAAAATCAAGTTCATTAAATGAATAAACCCTAATTTGACTATATGAGGCTAATAACTATATTCCTATGATATTAGCAAATCAATCCCCTTTCCTTTAAGGTTCAAGAACTCATACAACTTATTCCTTTGGTCTAGTTTCTACCTCCCCTTCCCAAGTTTGGTAAAAACACCCAATCATCCCAATAAATGGCCAATTTAAAGGAAAGCATTAAGATTGGAATAAATAATCATGCATTAACCAAGCAATAACTACAAGAGTTCAAGAAATTACACAAAACCTAATCTAAAATCGGGCTCATAACAACCCTTGAGTTACATACTACCTACCACTACATAATACAAGAAAATACAACATGAAAAGAGAAGAAAATGAAGAGAAAAGAGAAGAGATGGGGGAAGGAAGACCAATCCATTGAAGGAAGGCCCTTCTCCCCCCTAACCAGCTCTGTAGAGTAAGCCCTACCCGCCTCCAAGCTCCCCAAAATCTCCCAAGTCCAAGATCAGGTCAAAATGCTCTAAAAGGAGTATTTAAGCTGCTGGTCCGAAGTGGCGCCTGGGCGCCAAGGCTGCAGCTTCAGATTCAAAGTTCATGGGTCGGGCGCCTGGGCGCCAGGCCACTGGAATTTGCTTTCTCTTGTTTTCTCCCCACAAATGCACCTACAGAAAATAATAAATAAAATAAATTAAAAAGGCAATAAAAGGTGCAGAAAAACAAGAAAAATACGAACACTAACAAGCACACGGAAATTGTACGAAAACAAAGATAACAAGCGCAAAAGGAAAGCAAACATGGCTAAAAGAGGACCGAAAATCCCAAATATGGTGACATTATTTAGTGACTTTCTAGGACTTATCAACTCCCCCAAACCTAGATCTTTGCTTGTTCTCAAGCAAAAACTACCTAACACAACCAAACACACTGAACAAACATAACAAGAGGATATTTCTTGATAAAGAGGAAGTGTTGAACAATTTGAAAGATTATGAGCAAGTAAGTTAAATTCATGCATTCATCTAAATAAAGCAAAGGTAAGCAATGAATTTCTTGAATTGATAGGTAAATTGAAAATTTTCATTAACCTTAAAATTAAAATCATAAATGCCCTTAATTTTCTCTAATTACTACCTCAAAAGTTTAAAAGAATTTACCTTATTGTGAGATTTTTCTTAGCTCTCTCAAAGTGCATTTTAGCAAAAGGGAATTCCAATTTATTTATGATTGAAGTGAAGACCGTGCGCCTAACCACACATCTTTCCCTCAATCTAAGTAATATCTGCTAATAGGCTAAGGAAACAAAGAATTATCAGTGCACCTAATCCACACAACAATGCCTTGTCCGTCGCCTTTATTTGTTAAGATATGATTCATTGGTTGGAGAAAGTATTGTGCGCCTAATCCACACAACACTTCCTCAACTTAAATCACACTTATTTATTTTTTTTTGTTTTTTTTTAAATTCCCTTATTGAGCAAATATACATCACAACTAAGAGTAAAAAGTTTTAAAAATTTGAGGAGTATATAAAGAAAATTAAAAATACCTACAACGTTTATTTAAGAATTTTTGAAAATTCTCAATTTAATGAATAAATTCTAAAAATCCATAACTTAGCTCAATTTTAAATAAAATGACGACATAAATTCAACCAACGTTGACATAACATAACACCTGTTCAACAGTTTTCAAAATATCAAGAGAAATCCTAAAACGCGATGGTTCACAAAAGGAATTGCATTCTTATTAAACAACAACTCACTCCCCCAAACCTAAACCAGACATTGTCCTCAATGTCAAACCAAGCACACAAATAAGGTTTGAGCATCCAAAAGGGGACAATCAACAAAAAGGGGACGAAATGACGATGAATGCTAAAATCAAACCATCAACATCAACAATACAGAATTAAAATACACAACGATTACTAAACAAGAATCAAAATAACAAAATGACAATAACAAGAGTCTTAACCATTCTATCACAAAAATAGAAACATCAACAAAATCCAAAAAAGACATAAAAAATAACAAAACATAAAGTTCTCAAATGAGAAGCACAGTACAAGAATCAATAAACAAAGAAATAAAGACAATAAAACAGTGAATCACAACGCCTCAATCCGTGTCATCAGCGTCGTCTTCTTCTTCGCCCATCTCTTCATCTCCGCCAGCTACTCCACTGTTGACTGCAGGATCAAAATTGATGTCGTCTGTTGGATCATAAGAAGGATCCTGCAAGGTCCAACCCTCTGTGCTCACTCCCCAATGTCTAGCCATGGCATACAGAGCCTGAGTTACACCCCTATTGTGCTCATTCTGTGTTCCTACAAATGCATTATGGGAGGCAACAAAAGCATCGTGGGACGCTCTCAAATCATTTAGGGAGTTTTCAATATCAATAATCCGCTGCGACATATGAGGTCCCTGAGGTGCAGGTGCAGCGCGTGGTCTGGATGGTGTCTGAGGAATCAGAATGGGTGCCTGATAGTGATCCGCGGGGGCTCCATCACGTGGTGCCATAGAATCTATCACTTGTGCAGTGATAGGGCCCTCGGGATTACGAAAAATATCATTAAGCATAGGCACCTCATCCTTTTGACAGAGGTTAGTAATAAGGCACGGATATCCCAATCTTTTTCCTTGTTTTTGAATTAATTTATCTAAATTTTGGGATAACAGAGATCCAACATTAAAGATACTTCCTGTAAAAATCATATAGATGACCACCGCTCTTTCTATTGTTACTTCAGAACGGTTCGAAGTGGGGAGGAGATTGGATTGGACGAAAGTGCACCACGTTTTGGGGATTTGTTTCATATCAGATTTTTTAAAATGTGTTTCTTTCCCTTGAGCGTCCAACTCCCATCTCGCTCCCTCTTTACAGAGAGTATCAATAAGTGTGTTTGATCTCATATACCTAAACCTCATCCAATCAGCATATTCATTATCAGCCTCAGGACCATATCTCAGACCAAACAGATTATTGATATTATTTGCAGTAAAATAAATTGTTTTCTCCCTAACAAAAGAAGTATGTCTGTCCGCAACACTATCATTGCTCCCCCTAAATGCATTTGCATAGAATTCTTTTACAACCTCGGGGTAGTATCTCGTAGCCGGCCTACATAGTGTTTCCCACCCCCACTCTCTTATTCTATCTTGAATTTCGGGGTACTGATTGGCCCTCAGATAAAACCCTCTCTCTTTAATAAACTCTCTAGGTTCAAGCTCATCAAATTTCATTTTACACTCAAAATTCCTAAACCTAGAGGCATCAAAGTCTCTACTAGAGGAGGATTCAGCTTCCTTTTGCTTCCTTGAACGTTTGTGAGACATTATTTATGCAATAGCCAATCCTAAACATTCAAAAAGCAAAAATTTAATTTCAAAAACTCTCAAATTGGATTATTTAGTAAAAGAAAAATTTTGAAAAATCAGAAAAACCAAATTTAAAAATTTCTAAAATTTCAGAAAATGAAATAAACATTCTAAGAATCTAAAATTCCAATTTTAAAAATTTCAGAAATTTCAATAGAATTCAAAACAGTACCCTAAATCCAAAAATTCCCAAATCTGAAAAATATATATATATAAATATTTTTTTTTATTTTTTTTATTTTTCGAAAATTCAAGAAAAATTGAGGTGGGGAAGAGGGTACTTACCAAAATCTGCAGAAAAGTGGGAAAGATGAACTCTAAGCTTCGAAAGTCAGCCCCCACCACGAAGAAGATGAAGAACAGAAGAAAAAGTGAGAAGAAAGTGATGGAGATGGAAGAAAAGTGGAGGGATGTGTGCGAAAATGGAGAGGATGGTGAAGGAGGGGCTTCTAATCGGTGAAAATAGAGGTTTTGGGAGGAAAAGGTGCCGGAGAAGGAGAGGAAAAGTGAGGGAGGCGGCTGCTAGGGTTTGGGAGAAGAGAAAGTGCAAAAAATTTTTCTGCAGAGGGTTAAATTCGACGCTGGCGCCTGGGCGCCAACGTCACGAACCCTCAACGAACAGACTTCTGGCGCCTAGGCGCCAGCTAGACAGAGAACAATTTTCCCTAGCATCCTGGCGCCTGGGCGCCACCTTGACAGAAGTGAAATTTTTCTCTGCAGCAGCTACATTCAGCACTCAGAATTTGATGATCCACAGAAATTGAGGTTTGTGATCCATAAAAATACCACAAACAACACATACACACAGTAAAAATATTCAAATTCAACATTAAACAAAATCAAACAACAAAATCAACTAACACAACAATCAAACACAGAAATAATCAACCAAAATTATACTAAACACCAACAATCACAGAATTAAAATTACAGAACAGAACCAAGAACAAATTAATATGATGGAAAGGTCAAGAAACTTGGGGTGCCTCCCAAGAGCGCTACGTTTATAGTCCTTAGCTAGACTTTACCGGTGTCCTTCGCTAGATAATGTCTCCTTCCTTGGTCATCAGTGCTCCGTTCTCATCCTCAATGTTTTCCAGCAAGGAAGATAAACCAGATTTCATGCACAACACAAAGAAGAACACCGTAAGAACAAAACCACAAAAATAAAACATAACAACAGAAGAAATGAAAATTTGCAAAGACACAAGAGAATGTACAACAAAAGTGTCTAAAGTAGCACCACTTCGGCTTCATTGAATATTGGCACAACCATCAATCCCCGGCAACGGCGCCAAAAACTTGTTAGGTCGATTTGGCAAGTGCACCAATCGTACAAGTAATACAGAGTGAGTAGAGTATCGTTCCCACGAGGATTGAGGTACCAAGTACCCGCGAAGTTAAAGTTAAATGCTATCTAGACGAATCATTGAACGAAAATATAAATCTAATGTTACAAAATAAACTAAACTCTATCTAAAACCTAAAACTAAGCTACTCCTAATGACAGTAACCTAGGATTTATGGGATTGACTTCATTTAATTCTTAATGCGACTAATTCATAGACAAATGAGTCTTTGAGTTGTTAAAGACTGATTCAATCAAATTGCAAATCCTTTTGGAGTTGGTCAAGCTCTCTCAAGTGTTTGAACCCAATCCCTTGGAGAAACAAACCTACCTATACCCAATGATTGTTTAATTCCTTAATCCAATCATTCAAGTAGGTGATTAAGTTTAGGAACTCATAAAAACCACATAAATAAGATTATCCATCCCTAGATTAATCCGATTTATGGTGCAAGTTACAATGGACTAGTTAATACCTAGCTATCCCTAGCATAGATAAAAACCCCCAAACTCATAAAAGTGGTGATCAATCATTTTTAGAGCAATTCAATCCGGTAAATCCACTCCAACAAAATACGAAGTGCAATTGAGAAGAATCATTCAATAACAAAACCTCATAAGAAATTAAATTACATCAACCACCAAGCCCATCATTCTTCATAGATTCCATTATCATCCTCTTACTCTTGCTTTTACCACTTGTACATGCTAGTCTAGGGCACGAATATTCCTAGAAGGATTTTCCCAAACCTCAACTAAGATAAAACCCAATTCTCCATAATTCCTTATGTGAAAATCAAGTTCATTAAATGAACAAACCCTAATTTGACTATATGAGGCTAATAACTATATTCCTATGATATTAGCAAATCAATCCCCTCTCCTTTAAGGTTCAAGAACTCATACAACTTATTCCTTTGGTCTAGTTTCTACCTCCCCTTCCCAAGTTTGGTAAAAACACCCAATCATCCCAATAAATGGCCAATTTAAAGGAAAGCATTAAGATTGGAATAAATAATCATGCATTAACCAAGCAATAACTACAAGAGTTCAAGAAATTACACAAAACCTAATCTAAAATCGGGCTCATAACAACCCTTGAGTTACATACTACCTACCACTACATAATACAAGAAAATACAACATGAAAAGAGAAGAAAATGAAGAGAAAAGAGAAGAGATGGGGGAAGGAAGACCAATCCATTGAAGGAAGGCCCTTCTCCCCCCTAACCAGCTCTGTAGAGTAAGCCCTAGCCGCCTCCAAGCTTCCTAAAATCTCCCAAGTCCAAGATCAGGTCAAAATGCTCTAAAAGGAGTATTTAAGCTGCTGGTCCGAAGTCTGGCGCTTGGGCGCCAAGGCTGCAGCTTCAGATTCAAAGTTCATGGGTCGGGCGCCTGGGCGCCACGTCTGGTTCCTGAGCGCCAGCTGGGCAGAGAGCCCTGGTTCTTCACATGCCTGGCGCCTGGGCGCCAGGCCACTGGAATTTGCTTTCTCTTGTTTTCTCCCCACAAATGCACCTACAGAAAATAATAAATAAAATAAATTAAAAAGGCAATAAAAGGTGCAGAAAAACAAGAAAAATACGAACAATAACAAGCACACGGAAATTGTACAAAAACAAAGATAACAAGCGCAAAAGGAAAGCAAACATGGCTAAAAGAGGACCGAAAATCCCAAATATGGTGACATTATTTAGTGACTTTCTAGGACTTATTATGATTCTTAAGGTTATATGGTTTTGGTTTTAAATTTTGGAAATATTTATGTGTGTGTGTGCGCGCGAGAGAGAGAGAGACATATGTTGAGTTATGATTCTTAAGGTTATATGGTTTTGGTTTTAAGTTTTGGAAATATTTATGTGTGTGTGTGCGCGCGAGAGAGAGAGAGACATATGTTGAGTTATAATTCTTAAGGTTATATGGTTTTGGTTTTAAGTTTTGGAAATATTTGTGTGTGTGTGTGCGAGAGAGAGAGAGAGAGAGAGAGAGAGAGAGAGAGAGAGAGAGAGAGAGAGAGAGAGAGAGAGAGAGAGAGAGAGAGAGAGAGAGAGAGAGAGAGTATAACCTAATATTCATCTCACCAAACCCTATTTGAAAAAAAATACACACATATTAATCTCGAAGAATCTAATCTATCTGAATAATTATTACTATCGATCAATGTACGATCTTTATTATTATATGAATTATTATTATTATCAATTTGTCTATCAAAATTTTATAAACAACTAATTTATAATTAAAATAAATAATTTGTATTTCTTATTAAATTCTACTTATAAATGAAATCATGCGTTTTGGTTGTTGTTGTTATAACTATGTTAAAGCACCTTTCATGCTTTCATAGTTGTGTTTTCTAGGACCAAAAGCACCTTTTAGATGTCCTGTCGCCCGTGTTTTCTAGGACCAAGAACTCTATTTTTTCCTTCCGGAGTGAAATGGGAGGAGAGAGTTACTTGAGTACGTTGAGTAAAACATTTGTAGGCTGACTAGAATGTTAATTGGATGAGTTAATATGGCATGGTAGCCAAGTATATATGCAATATATTAACGGAAGAAGTTAACATCAATTAAATGGAAGGGGCATAATTATAAATGATTGGTAAGTATAGGGACCCAATTAAAAAATGAGATAAACTACAGGGATCAACTGATAAATTTAACCCAACATTAATACTTGTTTAGTATTTCTATTACTTAGAAAGGAAAGAGTGGCACTGCTGCTCTAATGATTCGACAAACATTGTAGTAATATTTTTATTTGGCCTAGACTTATGTACAAATATTATTATTATTATTATTATTATTATTATTATTATTATTATTATTTAAAGATTATACTCATGTTTGATTAAAAATTATATATATGTCGTGTTTTAATTGAATAATTTAATAGTAAAAATATAACTAACTATACTTAAGTCTTTTTTTAATTTACCTTGAGAAAAAATATATTCAATTTAATTAGACGATTAATTTAAATTTTATAATTTGCCTTGACTTCATGAAATTTGAAAAAACCTAATTTAAAAGAGAAACTAATAACCAAGTGGCAATATACCTCTAACCGCCAAATTTAGACTACTGGACAAGAAAATTAGCAAAACAGGCATGCTGGAATAGTTTTATATTAAAAGGACAAAAGAATGATTTTACATGTGTGTTTATGGATGAGGGGAAGACGCATGAAAAAGGCCTGGGTTTGAAACGAGGCAGAACCACTTCGAAGAGGAGCAGACTACCGTTTCAACTTTTGGCCCAAAATATGACCAAAAACCTAGGCCCAAAAGTTTGACTAACAAATTTTAGGCCCAATTTGTATTACAGCACACCTCCATCACAGGTTCGCCTGAGTCTGTAGTTAACCGCTGATCAACCAAGGCCTTCGGAAATACTTCAGTTAGTGCTTCGAGGTCAGGTAATGCTAGTGTAGTTTCTGGTGCTTCCCCATGGTAGTCTTTCAACAATGCCACATGAAAAACGGGATGTATTTTACTATCCTGAGGTAACAGCAATTTGTAGGCTACACAACCTATCTTTTCCAGTATCTCAAAGGGACCATAACACCTTTTTGAGAGCTTGAAATTGAATCTTTGAGCTACTGATTTCTGTTTGTAATGATTAAGCTTCAACCATACCTAATCTCCAATATTATATTCCTTTACTCTCCTCTTAGAATCCGCGTAATGCTTCATTTTCTCTTGAGCCTCTGTAAATGTATTTTTAATTTCTGCTGAACTTCCTCCTTCAATTGGAGCAGTTCATTCACACTTTCCACTTTGGAATTTCCAAGATGGTAGGACGGAAGTAAAGATGGCTCAACACTGTACAATGCCTTATATGGAGACATCTTGATGCCACTGTGATATGAGGTAATGTACCAAAATTCTGCCCAGCTCAAATAATTATACCACTGTTGAGGGTAAGATACTGTTCCAATGATCTATTAACAACCTCAATTTGTCCATTTCCTTCCGGGTGATATGTGGTGGTATGTAGTAACTTGGTTCCGCTGTGCATCATGATTTGTTTCCAGAATCTATTGAGAAATATAGGATCCCTGTCAATTACTAAACTCCGTGGGAAATCATGAAGTTTAATGATTTGTTGTATGAAAAGTTCTGCCACATGGCTAGCAGTATACCCCGGTTTTAGACCCCCAAAATGTACACTTTTAGTAAATGTGGTGGTAAAGTTACATTTGTTGACCAAAAAGATAAGAACTAATTTTGCTTTTATATTAAGTCTTTGAATAGTTAAATATAGTAGAGAATTTGAAATTTGCTTCTTTTGTCAAAAATGGTAGAAAATTTAAATTTTGCTTCTTTTGGTCAAAGATTGTGGAGAATTTTATTTTGCCTCCTTAGTCAAAAGTGATAGAGAATTTGAATTCTACTTCTTTGAATAGTCAAAGATGATGGAGAATTTGAATTTTGCTTCACCACCCCCCTTCCTCTATAAATACATGTCTCTTGGCTTCATAAGGATAATTCCAAGTCTTGAAGACAAAATCTTATTTTGGATGCAAAAGAGAGAGAGTTTTTTAGAGAGAGAAAAAAGTGAGATTTCTCATAAAATTGTCTTTCCTTTTGTTAAAGAGAGTGTATTTTCTCCTATTATAAGAGAGGGTATTGTCAATTGTTCTCTCCTTATTTTAGGGAGAAATTGTTGTAATCATTTTGCATTAGTGAAATCCTTCTACAATTTACTCACAGTTTTTCTCCTAATTTGTTTAGGAGTTTTACACATAAAATTTGGTGTTTATCATTATTTTTTTCTCACTTCTACTTTAGTTGTAATTGTATGCCCTGTTCTACAACGTTCTAACAGTAACCTATCCACCACCACCATAATATCCACGTACCCTTTAGAATTAGGTAGACCAAGAATAAAATCCATCGTGACATCCAGCCATGGTCCGGTTGGTATAGGTAATGGCTGTAAAGTCCCCTGGTGTTTCGCTGTAGAATATTTTACTTGTTGACAGATGTTGCAACACCTCACAAGTTCTTGTATTTCACTTTTCATATTCTTCCAGTAGAACATCTCATATATAGCTTTATAGGTTTTTTGCACTCCTCCATGATCATCCATAGGAATCTCATGATACAATTTAAAAATTTCTCTCTTTAAATTAGCTAGCTCTGGTACCATAATTCGATCATGAAAAAACATCATACCCTCCTTGATAGTGAATTCTTTTGATAAATCATTCTGTTCTAGCAACCTATGCAAATTTTACATCTCCTCTAATTCAATTTTAGCCTTCTGAATTGCTCCTATAATAGGATTCTGCAATATAGTCAAAGTATAAAGTTGTGCCTCCAAATCTCCTTGCCTAGATAAAGCATATGCTACCTTGTTGCAGTGGCCAATTTTATAGACAATGTCAAATTGAAATCCCATCAATTTAGTAAGGTAGAATTGTTTTTCATGAGTCTGCACAACTTGTGATATAAGCTCTTTTAGGCTTTTATGATCTATCTTTATAGTAAATCTCCTTTTTAAAAGGTAATGTCTCCATTTTTGAATAGCCTGTGTTATAGCATATAATCTCTCACATAGACCAAAGCCATAGTCAATTTAGGAGTAAGCTTCTTACTAAAATATGCAATTGGGTGACCTTCTTGAGAGAGCACAGCACACACCCCAGAGCCTGATGCATCAGTTTCAACTACAAAATTCTTTGAAAATTAGGCAGCTTGAGTATTGGAGTAGTAGTCATCCTTGTTTCAATTCTTCAAAAGCTGATTGTGCCTTGTCATTCCAAATAAATTGATTTTTCTTTAGAAGTTCTGTTAAAGCATGAGCTATGTGAGCATACCCCATATAATCCACGCAACTGTTTTATATTCTTAGGTATCGGGCAATCAAGCATTGCTTTTATCTTTTTCTTATCTACCGAGCTCCATCTCCCCCAACTATATGGCCCAGAAATTCAATGGTATTTTGGACAAAAGTACATTTGCTCATTTTTGCAAAAAATAATTACTCTTCAAAACCTCAAGAACTATTTTCAAATGAGCTTCATGTTCTTCTAAGTTTTTATTATAGACCAATATATCATCAAAAAATACAGCTATGAATTTCATAAGGTAAGGGTCAAATAACTTGTTCATCAGCTTGGAATGTAGAAGGCACATTTGTCAAGCCAAATGGCATCTCGACAAATTCATAATATCTTGTGTGAGTGAACATGATTTTGTGAATGTTAGGTTTCCACATGCATATTTGATGATATCCTGAACATAAATGCAACTTAGAAAAATAAGTGCCTCCTTGCAACTCATCCAAGATCTTGTCTATAGTCAGAATGAGAAATTTGTCTTTGATGGTAATGGCATTAACCCTCTGTAATTGACACAGAACCTCCAGCTCCCGGCTTTTTTTTTTTTTTTAACCAACAACACTGGGGATGAATAGGGACTCTTGCTCTCTCTTATGACACCAACAAATTACATTTCTGCCACTTGCTTCTCCATCTCAGCCTTTTGAAAATGTGGGTATCGGTATGGTCTTATACTGATGGGCTTAGCTCCAGTTTCAAGTGGTATTCTATGGTCCACTTCACGGTTTGGTGGTAACTTGATGGGTTCGCCAAAAACTGCATTATATTGTTGTAATAATTCCTTTATAGCTTTTGGTTCCCTTCGCTGCACCATTTCTTCCCCTACATTCACTGTTTGCAATTTTAAAAATCCTAAAATTGACTCTGCCTCCAACAGCTTATTCAGTTTCTTTCCTTTAAAGTGGAATCGATCTCCATACTTAAATTGCATTGTTAGCTTTCAATAATCACTGATAATTGGCCCGAGCTCTATTAACCACTGCACACCTAATACGACGTCAGCCCCCTTAATTTCCAATACAAACAAATCAACCTTAAATTCATGCCCTTGAATATTAAGGGCAACACCCTTACATTTGGTATTGCACAGTAAATACGCACCACTTCCAGTTCCTACTTTAAACTCCACAGTAGGTGATTGTATCCAATTTAAATTGCTAGCAGTAACAGGATTTATGAAGTTGTTATTGCTTCCATTATCAATCAACACTTTTAACATTTTTCTTTCCACAGCTTTCAATAACCTTAAGCGTGCTAGGATGGAATTGTTTCGCCAATGGGTTCAGACTTATCTCAGGCTTAATTTCCATTAGCAGTAATTTACTCTCTTCTTCTCTCTCGTCAACGTCTTCCTCTGCTCCTCCCTCCTGTAGAATTTCTTCAATTTCTTCTTGCCCCACCAATAGATAACACGATGCTTTACAATTATGTTGAGGGTGGTATTTCTCATCACAGTAATAACAGAGCCCTTTCTCCCTCCTTACCTTTAACTCTGCTGTCCTGAACCTCTTGTAGGATGGAGTATTCACTGTGCTACTATTCGAACCTACGCTAGCTAAGTTTTGCCCCTTATACTGTGGTTGTTGGCTTATTGTCGCATTCTTAGTGGGATTGAACGTCAGTCCAGCCTTGTTATTAGATTAAAAAAAAAAAAAGTTCTATTCCCACTGTAGCTTTTGGGTTTCTCCGTAGTATCCAGAGGGCGGCCATGGGTGTTTTTAAGGGTATTATGTAATGTCAAAAGCTTTTGTTCATGTAACTTGCCTAGCAAGACTACCTGGTAATATGATATGGGTTGTGCTAGCAATAGTTCACACTTCAAGTGTTCTTGTAATCCAGCTATAAAGAAGCTAGTTAACCATAGTTCACTTAACTTTTGTTGACATTTTTTCTAATTTTATTTGATATTCAGTCACTATACCCTTCTATTTTAATTCCTTCAATGCTGCCTTTAAGTCATCATACAGAGAGGTTTCCAAACATAATAACAAAGCAGGTAAAAATTCACTCCATCTTTGAACCAATCCATTTTTAACCACCCACTTGAATCAAGCATAAGCTGACCCCTCCATGTAGAACGATGTTATTTTTATCCCTTGGTCCATGGGTACTCCATAAATTTAAAAAAAATTCTTTGATTTTAAATACCCAATCTTCTGCCTCAATACCATTAAATCTGGGTACCTCTACCTTCAATCTTTTTCCTGCAAATACTCCTAATTCACTGTTCAACTCTTGTTGGTTTTGTATTGTTGATCCAGATGGAGAATCAACTGCATTAGATTGTAGCACATTCCTCATCATAGCTTCCATATTCACAAATGACTCCTTATACCCATTAATTGTAGCTTCCAGACTGACCATTCGAGAATCCATAATGCCAAGCTTTTCATCGAGCAGTCCTTATGTCTTCTGCAACTCCACTATGGCCGCTTCAAGCTTTGCAAATCAAGTTCCTTCTGCAGAAGTTCTCAATAAAAGCACCAATTAATAACACCTCAATATCAAGCAAGACAAAAATCATAAAAATGGTGAGAAAGAAGATGATAATGAAGGAATTTGTATCAATTTCCTTGAGCACTGAGAAATTATACAGAACGATGCCCTTTTCTAGCAAAGGTAGCTCCAGACACAAATATCAATATTCACGTACCTCTGCCTATGCAACCATCCGTCTTTTATCATACTGTAAAATATTGAAAATAAAAATACGTAATTAAAAAAGCAAGATTCTAACAGAAAATAGTTACCAGTGGTCCCCCATTCTCAATGCCCTTGATATCTTTGATAAGCTTCAGCCCACTAGGAAATCATGAGTCCGCACAGGTGCTTTCTTCTTTCTATTTTTTACTTGGGCCTTTCTTTCTTCATGGGCCTTTACTGCTTTGCTGGTGGACATCTCTCATCTCTCTCTTGCATTGTAGCTTATGTCTTCATCCCATTCTTGATTATTCATTCTTGCCCCATGTAGGCCGTCATTAGTCCTTGCCACGTCAGACAACTTTAACTGCTTCAAAGTCATCTTCTCGTGCTTGTCAATACTGGAACTAGTCTTGTCAGCAGGTAAGTTAGTCTTGTCCACAGTTGAGTGCATATCAGCAATCCTTTAAGTTTCGAGGGATTCTTAGTGGCCATATTTTAAAGCACAGACACTAATATGCCTGAGATTCAAAAATTTGAATGAGTGCATATCAGCAATCCTTTAAGTTTCGAGGGATTCTTAGTGGCCATATTTTAAAGCACAGACACTAATATGACTGAGATTCGAAAATTTGAAGCATTGGTTTTTTGTTTTTTTTTGGGAGGGGGGGGGGGGGGGTAGAGAGAGAAAGAGAGAGAGAGAGAGAATCCTAACTAAAGTGGGAAGGTGGCCTCTAAAGTGGAAAAAAAGAAAGAATATTTGGAGTTGTACGAATTCCTGTTTAGGTCCTTAACACTTCACACACTTAACACACACACACTTTAAATAACCCCTTTTTTGTTTATCAATTTAAAGTCTCTTTCCTCGTTACTTATGTGCCAACACCCGCTTCCTTGTTTATATTTGTTTATTGCCCTAGTTGTCACAAAGAATCCCTCGTCAAAATCCCACTCCATAATTCTCTCTTATTATAGCTCCCATGTTTTTTAATTGTTGTTTTTGGTTTCAAAAATTGACTAAGTTTTAATTAATTTAATTTGAGTTAAGTTGAATTATAAATGTGTACAATTCTCTTAATGTTATTCTTCTAATTAACAAGATTCAAATTCAAAATTTTATTTAAGAGGATTAAATTTCAAATACTTCCAACTAATCTGTAGAAATTATTAAGTCTGAAACGCAGGAAACTTGTATAAAACGCAGGGTAGTTTAGCATGTACAGATGGTTTATGTTTGTATAGTTTAGTTGGTAGTTAGTAGTCTGTTAGTTTAGTTTTCAGAGATAGTTATTCTGTTAGTTAGTGGTTTACTTCTGTTTTGGATTATTAAGCTTATATATACGTTGTATTTAGCAGCATTGTACAAGATATAGAATATATTGAACATACCTTTTGTAAGTTTCTACATGGTATCAGAGCCTGGTTCGCTTACAACCAATACAGCGTCTTAGTACGTGTAATTACGGCATGTCTACTGATGTAGAAAGATCGGGTAACTCAAGCGCAGAAGGAAGATCAAATTCGACAATGAATTTGGATGATCCGCTGTTGATGCAGACATCGGATAATCCGGGAATGGTACTTGTAACGGTACCTTTGAATGAATCAAATTTTCTGACCTGGAGTAGATCAGTTAAAAGGGCGCTAGAAGCGAAGAATAAACTCGGCTTTGTCACTGGAAGCATTCCAGAACCGTTGGAGGAACCTGAATGGCGAAAATGGAAGAGAGTCGACGAGATGGTAACTTAATGGGTTATAAACTCAATGGTCAAAGAGATAGCGGAAACCTATGTTTACTGCAGCTCGGCGAGAAAACTCTGGCAGGAGTTGGAGGAACAATACGGTGAGAGCAATGGACCACAGATATATCAGCTGCAGCGACAAATTGTGTCGATTGAACAAGGTAATCAATCGATAATGATGTATTACAATAGGCTTAAGAAGCTTTGGGAAGAGTTGAATGTTTTACAACCTGTACCATGCTGTGTTTGTGTTACGACTGTATGCGAGTGTGACGTGTCTGGGAAGGTTTCGAGCTTAGTTATGCAGAATAAGCTAATGCAGTTCCTGATGGGTCTCAACGAGGGGTATGACGTAGTGCGAAGTCATATCCTTGTTTTGGATCCGTTACCTACGGTAAGCAAGGCTTATTCAATGGTCTTGCGTATTGAAAAACAGAGATCAGTACAAACAGATATGTATGGAACCGTAGATGCCAGTGCTATGGCTGTAAAGTCAGGTCAATACAGTAATACAAGAAATGGGGGAAATCGGAGAAATCAGAAGAAGGAGGACAAAACCTGTGACCATTGCAAGGCTACAGTACATTTGAGAGATGCGTGTTTTAAATTGCATGGATATCCTGAGTGGTATAAGCAGCTTAAGAAGGAGAAAGGAACCAGTAAGGCTTACGCGAATGCGGTACCTGCTTCATCTGAAATGGAGGAAAGAAAAGAAGAAAAGATAGAAGTACAGAAATATTCTCCTGCTATGACTGAAATGATACAACAGGAGGTGGCTCGTTTATTCAAGGAGAAACATTCAGCGGCGATGGAGCATGTTAATTTCGCTCAGTTTGATGAATTTACTGGTAATAACTTCCTAACACCTTCAGTATATGATGATGATTTATCTAAGTGGATCATAGACACTGGAGCCACAAGCCACATATGTGCAGTAAGAAGTTTGTTTATCTTTCTAAAACCTTTAGCTAAAGAAATCTTAATTCATTTACCTGATGGTAATTCAAAACCAGTAAACCATTATGGCAACGTCCAATTACATGAGACATTGATCTTGAAAAATGTCTTGTATATTCCTACTTTTAAACATAATCTGTTGTCAGTCAGCAGGTTAACGAAGTCAAACAACCTTAAACTCATTTTTTTTTCTACCTACTGTATTTTACAGGACCAGAAGATTGACAAGGTCATTGCTGTGGGTAGAGCACGAAATCAGCTGTACTACTTAGATCAGCATTCTTTTTCAAAGATTCCCTATGCTGGTTGTAGTTTAGTGTCTGGTACTGTCCAAGATAAGTCACGGTTTTCAGAAAAGAATAATGATGTTTCTCTTTGGCACCAAAGATTGGGCCATGTTTATGTACCTGTACTTAATCATCTACCTTTCCTCTTAAATAAAGCCAAACTTTTCCCTAATGCCTGTGACATATGTCATTTTTCTAAACAAACTATATTACCTTTTCAACCAAGTGAAACTAGATCAAAAGAAATATTTCAGCTGTTGCATATGGATGTGTGGGGTCCATATAAGATTCATAGCATGACAGGAGCAAGATATTTCCTAACTATAGTTGATGACTACAGCAGAGCAACCTGGATTTTCTTGATGCAAGATAAGTCTCAAGTGTTCAGTTTGCTGAAGAACTTCATAGCAATGGCGAGGACACAGTTTGATAAAGTAATCAAAGTAATTCGTACAGACAACGGAACTGAGTTTGTCAACAATAACTGCCGCTCGCTGTTTGAGGAGAAGGGACTTTTACATCAAAGAACGTGTGTATATACTCCACAACAGAATGGAGTTGTGGAGAGAAGACACAGAACCATAATACAAATGGCAAGATCTTTATTGTTTCAGTCAGGAATGCCTACTACTTTTTGGGGAGAAGCAGTACTTTACTCAACCTATTTGTTAAATAGATTACCTTCGGCTTTACTAAAATGGAAGACCCCCTACGAGTTGTTGTTCAAAAGAAGGCCTCAGTACAGTGAACTTAGAGTTTTTGGATGTTTGTGTTTTTCAACTAGTCCAAGGTTGCAGAGTGACAAATTTGCTCCAAAGGCATCAAAATGTCTATTTCTGGGGTTCTCACCAGGACAAAAGGGGTGTAAACTTTATGATCTAGATGGAAAGAACATTATTGTGTCTAGAAATGTGATGTTTCATGAACATCTATTTCCATATAAGACTGCACGGGAGGAGGTGAGTCCAAAAGAGAAGATGTCGTCCTTACCTTTGCCAATTATCCTTACTGATTCTGAAGTAGATTCAGACAGTTTTTCGCCTCTTTCTTCTACTGATGGAGTGGCAGGTGGCCAAACTTCATATGAACCGTCCTCATCTGAGTCTACCTCAAAGCCTTTTACTGAAGACCCTCACAATTCTGTTACAGTACAGGGTACAGAAAATAATCAGATTACACTCAGAAACAATACCAGAGCTAGAAGACAACCAACATGGATGAGTGATTTCGTTTGCTACACCCATAGCAATAATCATAACAGGTCAATTCCTTACTCATCTTCTTCTTCCCTGAAATCTTCTTATTCTTCTTTTCATTCACCACCTACTTTTCCATTTGTTAAGCCTGCACACTTCACTACTGCATATATGGCGTATGTGGCAAATATTTCTACAGTTCAGGAACCGACCTCTTATTTAGATGCGATGAAGGATCCAGCATGGGTTAATGCAATGAATGCTGAAATAACAGCATTAGAAAGAAACAATACATGGAAGGTTGTGCCTCTACCAGCGGGAAAGAAGCCCATTGGATGTAAATGGGTATATAAAGTGAAGTTGAAGGCTGATGGTTCAGTGGATCGATACAAGGCACGGCTGGTGGCAAAAGGATATCATCAACTAGAAGGGGTTGATTATCAAGAAAGTTTTTCACCAGTAGCTAAAGTAGTGACTGTAAGGATACTTTTAACAGTGGCTACGGCTCACTCGTGGGCGTTGCATCAGCTTGACGTGAACAATGCCTTCTTGCATGGTTACTTAAATGAAGAGGTCTACATGAGTGCACCAGAAGGCTATGAGAAGGTAAAGAAAGGGGAAGTGTGTAAGTTGCAAAGATCCTTGTATGGCTTGAAGCAAGCCTCAAGGCAGTGGAATGCTGAATTAACGTCAAAGCTTAAAGGGTATGGTTTTAAACAGTCTGTACATGATCACTGCTTATTTACCCTGAATAATGCGTCATGTTTTCTGGCTTTATTAGTCTATGTAGATGATATATTGGTTACTGGAAATTCTGAAGCAGAAATAAAGAAAGTCAAACTTTTTTTAGATAGTCAGTTTACCATAAAAGACATGGAACATGCAAGGTATTTCTTGGGATTGGAGTTAGTTAGATCATCAGAAGGATTATATGTGCATCAAAGAAAGTATACCCTGGATCTTATTCAAGATGCAGGACTGACAGGGTACAAACCATCAGTTACGCCTCTGCCAAGGGGAGTGAAGTTTAGTAGTGACCAAGGAGAATTGTTGGCAGATTCTCATAGGTACAGAAGATTGGTTGGTAGGTTACTATATCTCGGTTTCACCAGACCAGATATTTCCTATGCAACGCAGCAGTTGAGCCAGTATATACAAGAACCGAGGGAACATCACTGGGAAAGTGCATTGAACGTTTTGAGATACTTAAAAGGTTGTCCCTCACTTGGCTTGTTTTTCCCTGCCAAGAATTCAATGCAAGTCACAGCATTTTGTGATTTAGACTGGGGAGCATGTTTAGACACCAGAAAGTGCTTAACAGGATATTGTGTCTTCTTGGGGGATGCGCTTATCTCTTGGAAGACAAAGAAACAGGCCACGGTTTCAAGATCCACAGCAGAGGGGGAATATAGGGCAATGGGAGCTACGGTTTGTGAATTGAAGTGGGTGTCGTTTATACTGCGAGATCTTACAGTTCCAGCGCCTCAGCCCATCACAGTATATTGCGACAGTCAAGCGGCGATTCATATTGCACAAAACCCGGTGTTTCATGAGAGAACAAAGCATTTGGACATTGATTGCCATTTTGTGAGGGATACTGTGAAAGAAGGTTTCATTCGGTTACTGCATGTTGCTTCAGGAAGACAACTTGCAGACTCATTCACGAAGTCAGTGCCTAGTCCAGCGTTTCAACACATGCTACTCAAGTTGGGTTTGCAAGATTGTTACAAGCCTCAACTTGGAGGGGGGATGTAGAAATTATTAAGTCTGAAACGCAGAAAACTTGTATAAAACGCAGGGTAGTTTAGCATGTACAGATGGTTTATGTTTGTACAGTTTAGTTGGTAGTTAGTAGTCTGTTAGTTTAGTTTTCAGAGATAGTTATTCTGTTAGTTAGTGGTTTACTTCTGTTTTGGATTATTAAGCTTATATATACGTTGTATTTAGCAGCATTGTACAAGATATAGAATATATTGAACATACCTTTTGTAAGTTTCTACATAATCAATGTTGATCATTATTGATGTTTAACCTCTTTCTTTCCACAGTTTGACACTTTACCTACTGTCTTCTCAACTAGCAATCAAAATAGCTTCAAGACCAATACACATTTATAATCTTTTCTTTTCTTTTCTTTTCTTTTTTTCTTTTTGGCTGCATGTATTAGTACTACTAGCTATAACAAAGGTTTATGTTCAAATCTTAATCAAAATCTGATATCTGTGTAATCACGGGAAAGAGAAATCCATGTTTATTTGAGCGTGACTGTAAAGAAAAACTGCAGTAATTAATTAATTCTGCTGAAAGCTACAAAAGATAAAAGAAGAAGAAAAAAGAAAAGACAAAGAAACGTGCATGTATAAATTGTCAAAGAACATTTAACATAAAAGTTTAACTTAAGGACGTTTTCATTAGATAATTTGAAGTTTTAAAAGTGAAGTGAATAAATTAAATAGATCATAAGTGAGGGCAATAAGTACATCTTTTCTGTTGTAAGGTTGTGAAATAAAAATATAGAACTTGCTTGATATTTGCATCATATTAACTCAACTTTTGTATTATTCGAAGAACGTGGACCAGTAAGATTGGCTAATTAAACTGCTAATTATTTACTTTCACGACTTGCGATTAACTTGGAACATGCATCAACATGCACTATAAATACTATAATGAATTATTTCGAACCAGCATATGCATATATATATATATATATATATATATAGGATATATTCCACAGCAATAAAACTTTCTTTCCCCAGGAATTTTAATTAGAATTTGTACGAAGGTTATGTATTATATATATATATATATATACACACATATATATCCTAGAATACTGTGGTTCACACTTCATGTATAATTGCTATCCAATTCATATTGCATTCGACCGGACTGAGATCGACCATTATAAGTATACAAAGCATTATGTGTTTAATTCTTGAATCTTGACAAGAAAAATATTTTTTCCGCAAATCATTACATTATAGTTACGAAGTATATTGATTTCAGCAGCAAAAACAAAGATTGCATAGCATTATGTTACTCAATTTTACAATCATCTATTAAATATCATAGCAGGCTTATTCTTTTTCTAAAACAAAATACAAGGAAGAATAAGAATGCGGGGATATATTAGAAATTTTTATTGGGAAGAAGATACTTAATTATACAAACCTTTATATATTTACTATTCAGATGTAAGGATCGACATGGGTTATTACCAGGAGAAAAGTCTTTTTTTATTTCGAGAAATTAATATTATATTTATATTGTCACTAATTTAAATTATAATAATAGCCGAATTTAGAAAATTTATTGTCGGTTTTAACTCGCACTTATCATTCTTTATTCATTTATTTTTTGCCTTTATACTAAATCGGGCTTGTCTAAAGTTTAAAGCTATGAATTCCCGGTGAAACTAATGAAAGCCGAGTGTGTGTGTATATACATACATATATATATATATATATATATAGGCTAAATTGAATGCATTCCCAGGATTTCAGATCTTAAGCGTCCCATAAAACCTAACTTTTTCTTCCCATGGTGATATTGTCTCCCTCTATATATATATATATATATATATATATATGTGTGTGTTTGACGCGTGGCTCATTTTAATTAAGGCTTTAAGCAATGGTATCAATTCGTATATATTAGGTAAAGCCTATGAACGTACAACTAGTGCAAGTTTTTGTGCTTCATTTGTTATGAGAAATCAATAACATGTAAATAAAATCAATTTTTGGAAGTATGTTAATCGCTTAATTTTACTGAATTAGAATTTTTTTTGCTCATTATTTTATTACTCCTTGATTGTATCTTTGTTGTCGTTTTAGTAAAAATAACTTATTTGTCTCTTAATTTTAAATTTTAGATTTGTAGTATTTTTTACTTATTTTTCTGGCTTGTAATAGTTTTTTGTGTGTTTTTATAAGGTTGAGCTAGAGGGAGTAAAAAGTTGAAAAAGGTGGAGTGAAAAATGCAGTTATTGTTGCAAAAAGAAAATTTATTATAGTTTTCCGCTACAGCTAGCGAAGATGAATAGTGCCAGCTCAAAAACATGAGTATAAATAGTTTCTTTTGAAACTTTTTAAGAGGGGGAGTTGGGAAAATAGGAGAGGCGTCATTCTTTGACCAAAGGAGTGGAGAGAAAGCTCGAAGAACATGATTGGGAACGATCAGACCTCATTTCGTTCTAGTTTTTTTTTTCTCTACTCTTTCTATGACTTCTATTTTTACTGTTTTCTTGATGAACATGTGTGACCAAACCTCTTGACTTAAGGGATGTTGTAGCTAGATTTTGATGAAATTTTGTTGTTGAATGGATTTATTTTGAATACAATTTCATTGTTAGAATAATCATTACAATTTTCATTTCTTTTTGAATGTTTGGCCATTATTCAATCACTACAAAAAATAAGCGATATAGTGGTTGTTATTTAGTGTCATTTATAATAAATCAAACGCCACTGTACTCTTAAATCAAAACATTATTTTAATGTTTTTATTTGTATTTTTCAGCTTATGGCTTTGAGTCAATTATTTCTAATTTCCTAGTTGTACTTCTTTGACTACTTCCTTCATGGAAAGACCCTCAAGGTCAAGTCAATATATGTAAGAAAAGAAAAGGACTAGGTAAATGATCTTCTAGGTTGACTCTTCTTCGAACTCTTATTATAATTAGAACAAGGGTTTGTTTGCTTGGTTAATCTTTTCATAAACAAGTACTAGGCTCCCTGAGCCTAATGCTCTGCACTAATGATTACTCTCATTTATCATTATCTAGAGCTTACTGATCCAAGGCTGTTATACTCCCCTCTATCGGTTCACTAAAGGTTTACAAGAACATGGGAACCAATTGCTCTGCTCTTTTATTATTGTCCATTTTTGATATCATTCAATGACTTTGACAAGAGACTAGGTTCATTAATAATATAACTATTGCCTTGGAAGATAGGTGAATTTATTCAATTAGACTAAGTAAAATGCTATAAGATCGTCCTACAAAGACTTGGTTCTCAACACCTAGCATTTGAGTTAAGGGGCAGAAAACTGGTCCTTCTATGTTGCTTCATCTGGTTTGTTCTAGCAAAATGCTTAGATGATAGTGAACTCTCTGTAAAAAATACAAATCAAATATTCATTAATATGAATCGATCGAATACTACTTGAAAACGGCTTTTCTGCTCAGAAAGAAATGGTCCAAATGTTCTTGGAAATTCTTGCTCCCATTGGATCGTTCTTTTTATAATTTTTTCTTTTTCTTTTCATATATAATATTTCATTTTAATAAATTTAATTATATATAATATTAGTATATTTTATTAGAATTAAATATATAGAATTTGGTTTTATATGATTTTTTAAATTTGATTAATAATTTTTTGAATTCTTTTACTTAATTATTATTATGTACTCATTATATATATATATATATATATATATATATATATATATATATCTCACTTATGACTTTGTGAAGACCTGTTCTTTTAGTAAATAGTTGCCCGGACTTGGTCACTATGACCCCCTTTATGAGGAGGCACACCCCTTTTAATCGAATTGGAATGCCTTGGATCTGACATGTCTCTTGGGGTGAGTGACATGAAGCTCAGAATTATAGGTGTACATATTTAATACTCTCAAATAAAAAGGGAATTAGTCTAGTCGATTCAGTAACAAATAAATATTACTTTTTTAAAAAAAATTATATAGTGGCGTTTTGTTGTTAAACGTGACAATTAAGTTTCCTTCACTTTCCTTTTCTTCCCCAAATTCCCAAATCCAAATCTCTCCCTCCTCGCGGTTGATCTTTAGTCACCAGTGAATATGAGCATGGCATCTCACTGCCCACACAGGAAGATCGGTTGCATTTCCCAGCATGAGTAAGCCTTGCGTGCCACCTCTTTCTTGGCTCTTTCAGGTAAATCCTTCTCGTGTGTCTAGTTCGTATGAACCATAGATGGTTCACTATGGTTCGTATGAACCATTTGTGGTTCATATGAACCAAATGAACCATAAATGGAGCTGGCAGAGAAGGCTATCAGAGGGGTTTTTAACTTTTATGGATGGCCTTGAAGAAAAAAGAAAGCAGGCAAGACCTCATGAAGTTTGGGGAAAGTACTAGCCTCGCAAAAACTAGTGGAGTGATTTCTTTTTTAATTCTCTCATTTTGCTATCATTTGCTTGGTTATTCTGTTTTTGCATTTTCTTTCTTGTTTACTATCACTGCTACTACAATATTTCCCTATATCAGAGCACATTTCTTAATACCAAGGAATCAATAATACATATTTCATCCTATTTGTGTCTTGGCTCTATTTATGTATTTCTAATCATAAATTTGTCAAAAGAATGGACATTAGGAAGACTTCTTGATACAACTGTTAGGATTGGTTAGTTTTTAAAACTATTGCTTCAAGCTCCTTTAAAACTTAGCAGAAATTTTGAAACATTGTTACCACTAATTTACTTTTACCTAAAGTAAAGCCTAGAGCAGGAAAAAGAATTTCTTGTTCTGTTAAACAAAGCTTGATTTCTAGAACATTGTCCATCAAAACAAACCTAAAAAAAAGTTACATAGATGAAGAGAAATGGTAGACCTTAAAAGGCATACATAAGGAAAAATATCACGTGAAAGAAACATACTCATTTATTGGGAATGATAGGTGTGAATTTTGGCCATAATTTTAAAGAGAATTAAGAACCTCAAGTAATAGCTACCAAAACAAATCATGGTATTGTAAGCATCAAGTCACTAACTTGATAAGCAAAGAAATTGCATCAGCCAACACTATATGGCCTAAATATATAACCAAGTGACTAGCATGCTAACTTAAACCTTATTTTTTTAAAGCTCAAAATGCATAAGATTCATTTGTCTTATAGTTTTATCAATTTTTGAGAGAAAGTATGAGTTGTTAGAGATTGGAAAATAGTGAACTTTAGA
Organism: Biancaea sappan; assembly: GCA_037074585.1. NCBI lineage: Eukaryota > Viridiplantae > Streptophyta > Magnoliopsida > Fabales > Fabaceae > Biancaea > Biancaea sappan. The sequence continues at coordinate 43,877,580 of CM073496.1, read as the reverse complement.
GAGAAAGTGTGAGTTGTTAGAGATTGGAAAATTGTGAACTTTAAAGAGGAAGTGCAAGTTGTTAAAGATTGGAAAGTGAAAATGACAACCATTCATTTGTCTTATTTTCCTCCTGTGTTTAACGTTGTTGCCTTCTTTGTTCATATAATCAAAAAAAAAAGGAAAAATAACTTCAATTAGAATGCCTTAATAAGTCTATATTTGCATGAGTGAATTCAATTATAATTATTTAATGTGTTTTCTCTAATAATTCCAAAACTTCTTTTCAAGCAACAAGATATGGTTATTTTAATCAAAGATTGATGCATGCTTAATATATAGTGTCAATTGAATAGTATTAAAATAGGCCTTTGTAAATTGTAATTTAGCTTTTCATTCTGTTTCTTAGTCCACGAGATTGAGGATTGACTTCGTTTTGGTTAGAATATTTAATTTTTTTAGTTTTTTTTCATTAATTGCTTGCAAAGTGATTGTCAACTAAATTCAACATATGACATAACTATGATAACTAAATATGTAAAACATAACTATGAGATGGTGGGTCTCCCCAAAAGTTGCTTAATGTAGTTGAATGCTTATGTGTCAATTAAGTGGTGTTATGGAATTAGTGTTTGGTAGTTTAAGATATGATGAGATGCTGTCATATTATCACAGTTTGCTCACATATAAAATAGTTGCTTATACTTGATAGAATGTTCCATCTTCCATTTGGCATGTTGAATAGCTAGCTAGTATAGAGGAATTAATTAATAATTAGTGGGGCTAGTGGTGGCAATATAAGCTTTGGGTGAGTTCAACTACTCTTTTTAATATTCTTGAAATGCAATCTCATTTTGTAAATAGATAGTTAAAATGTTAAAGGCAATTTTGTTTGGCCTAGTTTAATCGTGATTTATCTTTATCTTTTTATCTTGTGCCTGTTTCTTAAATCTTCCTTATTAATAAGATAAACTCCAATTTTATTTGACCCTTTTTATACTTTGTATTTTAGATATATATGAAAAAATTAGCAATTGCAATTCATGGTTGGTCTTGATTGACCAATTGATGTAAATAACACTAAACAAAACAAAAACTCTTAGACTGAAACACTTTGATATTGGATTAATAGGATAAACTCCACAAAAATGGAGATACAACTTAGCTATTGCTTGCTCTATGGACATGATTCAAAATTTGCTAGATATATATGAAAAAATTAGATTAGAATTTGTTTTTACTATTTTTAAGTTGTACAAAAATATGTATAGTTAGTTATAAAATGTATAGTTAATAAAAAATATTGTTTTAATTGGTTAAATAACATAATGGATAAGTCTTGACTTCTAGACCCTAAAACACTGCTAAATATGTAGAGGGACTTAATGAGTTTTTAGATTTTGCATTTGTAAATAATAGTGTTGAGGGTAACATCATATATCCATGTCCCAAATGCAAATTCAAAATGTGGCAAGTTAGAGAAGTTGTAAACGAACACTTAATTCTCAAACTATTTCCACAATGTTACACGTTTTGGTCATGGGAGACACTTATGGTATTATGTTTTAAAGCCACATATGGTAGGAGATAGAATTAACTCGGATAATCCTATGCATGACATGGTCCATGATACATTTGGTGTCCATTCTGAAAATGAGAGGGTATAAGTTGGTGAAAATTTTGTTTGGAGAGTTTTGTGAGTTACTTGAAGATGGACAACAAAGTCTATACAAAGGATGTGAGAAATTTACAAAATTGTTATTTTTGATAAGACTGTACCACATCAAGTATATATAAGGGATAACTGACAAAGCAGTGTTAATGATATTAGAGTTATTGGCAAATGCATTTGGACATGCCAAAATTTAAACATCTTTCTATGAGACCAAGAAAACTATTAATAAATTGGGGCTCAATTACACTAAAATTCACACATGTCCGAATGACTGCATGTTATAATAGGGGGATGATGAAAAAAGAGATACCTGCGAAGAAATACAATGTATCTAGATGGAAACCTAAGGGTAAGGATGCGTCAAATAAAAATGGAAAGAGGAAAAAATGACCTGCCAAAGTACTTAGATATTTTTCATTAAAGCCCAAATTACAAAGATTGTTTTTGTCATCTAAGATCGCTAAACACATGAGATGGCATGTTGAGGATAGGAATAATGATGGGTTGCTCAGACATCCAAGAGACTCTGAAGCTTGGAAAATGTTCGATTTTGACAAATTATCAATTTTCTTTGGATCCCCGTAATGTTTGTCTTGGGTTAGCAATTGATGGTTTCAATCTATTTAGGAATTTAAGTACAAGGTATAGCATTTAGCCCGTGGTTCTAATACCTTACAACCTTCCTCTATAGATGTGCATAAAATAGAGTTCTCTCATTCTGTCAATGATTATTCCAGGGAAGGGAGCCCCAGGTAATGATACTAATGTCTATTTGAAGCCATTGATAGAGAAGTTGAAAAAGTTGTGGACCGTCGTATGCAAAGAAAATGTTTAACATGCGTGCAGCTATTTTGTGGACTATTAATGATTTTTTTGGTCTTGGGACTTTGTCTGAATGGAACACTTATATTGGGTTAGCATGTCCAGTATACAACTTTGATTCTATTCCTTGTCGGCTTCCACATAGTCGAAAATGGTGTTTTATGGATCATTGTCGCTTCTTAGACCCAAGACATAAATTTATATTGGCTCAGAATAGATTTGACAGTAAAGTGGAATAAAGATGTTCCCTGATGAAAATGACAAGTTCTGGCATTTTGAGTCAGCTTTCTGACATTAATGTGGTGTTTGGGAAAGAGGTGGACTGTGAAGGACGGAGGAAAAGGGCACGAAGGGTTGGTGATGCAAATGCGAGCCCTCAACAATGGAGTAAGAAGAACATATTCTTTGAACTTCCTTATTGGGTGAACAACTTGATACGTCACAATTTGGATGTGATGCATATAAAGAAAAATGTTTGTAACAATGTTGTTTTCACACTACTATATGAGTATGGTAAGTCTAATGACCACTTAAATGCAAGAAAAGATCTATGGGACATAGGTATTAGATCAAATCTTTTGTATGATGAAACTAGTAGATATCCTCAGACTATTTTTGCAATGAATAATGTAGAGAAGATTTGTTTCTGAAGACATTAAAAAATATTACTATCTCCGATGGTTATTCCAATAATATTTCTAGATGTATTGATTTAAGACAGTGAAAACTTGTAGGATTGAAAAGTCACGATTCTCACATCCTTATAGAACAATTTTTACTACTAGCTATAAGAAAGACACTACAAAAACACATTGCAGTTATTGTTGATCTATGCTCATTCTTCAGGCATTGTGTAGTAAAGTATTAAATGTGGACAATTTGAATAAGCTCCAAGACAGGATTGTGTTAATGTTGTGCAATATGGAGATGAAGCAAAAGCTGGCGGACCTATTCAATATCGGTGGATGTACCCTATGGAGAGGTAATTTAGTAACTAAGCATATTTTTACTTAAGTTATTCATTTATAGCGATTTTAATAACAATCTTTTGAGTTAACTTTCTGTAGATATCTAGGGAAATTAAAGTCCTATGTACGAAATAGGGCTCAACTAGAAGATTCTATTGTAGAAGGTTACATGGAACAAGAAGTTCTAACCTTCTGTTCAAAATATTTAGAAGAAGTCGAGACAACGTTCAATTAATTAGGACATGTTGATGATCACCCTGATGTCAGATCATCTACGGTTGATACATTGTTTCTTACAATTGGAAAGCCCATGGGGGGTTCCGAGTGGTACACCTTGTCTCCAACAAAGAAATTGCAAGCTCATCGACATGTATTAAAAAGTCGATCCATTTCTTCGGTGAGTATAATCAAATTGTCAATATACAATTATATTAGCTCATGTCTGATAATTCTTATTCTTTTTCTGGGTATAGGGAGTTTAGGGAGATCACTGAGAGACAATTAAGATCTCGCACATGGTTTTCAGCTGAAATTGACAGAAGGGTGCATCAAAAATTTGTTGGATGGTTTTCTCAGCGTGTGAGTAAATTTTTATTCATATATGTGTATACCTTAATTCTGTTTTTTAAAAATCTAATTAGATGTATGTTTTTTTTTTAAAGATTATGAGGGATTTTAGATCCCATTTTGTGAATCTTTGATTTCTCACACAGACCCTTTTGATAGAGTAAGACAATTTACTGCATATAATGTCAACGGATTTAAATTCTGAGTTATAGAATGGGATGAAGGTTTGAGGACCTAGAATAGTGGGGTTTTCAGTACATTTGGAACCAGAAATTATGCGAGGAGTAGTGATAACTGCATGCAATTCGAAGGTGTTCCTTACTAGGGTCAAGTTGTAGATATAATTGAGCTAAATTACCGAGGAAGATTATGGTAACGTTATTTAAATGTAAGTGGGCAAATACAGTTAATCCTAGGGGGATCATTGTTGATGACTTTGGCTTTACATCCATAAATTTTTCATGATTGATCTATACCGGTGATTATGAAGACAATGAGCTATATATACAAGTTTCAAAAGCTCAATTAGTTTATTATGTGGATGAGCATGACACAAATCAGAAGATAGTTATTCATCTTAAACTAAGATTTATATGATATGAGAGATAGGGAAGAGGAGTTGATATAATGAACCATATCATTTCCAAGAATTAGAGGCATTATTCCTTGATGGTGAAACAAATCTACCAAGAGCCAAGGAGATCATTGACAATGTAGATTGAGAATTGCCTTTTTCTTTTTTTATAATTTGGTATATGCTTAAATGTGCTTAATTTATTATTTTTCCCCTCAATTTTAACATGTGTTTTTTTTAATTATTTAAGCATATTATGAAGAGATTATTTAAGAAAAATAGTAAATCAAGCTCTACTACTAGAAATGAAGCTTTTAGTAGTAAAAGTCTACTGCCGAGTCCACCAATTAGCTGTGGTGTAGATGCCATGAACTTAGGGCTAGTCATTCCACTTCACACTCAGACGACCGCTCACATGTCATTGTCATCGTCATCAGCACAGCTCCTGACTCAATCACCATAGCTTGAGGCTCCATCGCCACATTCTGAGTCTCCAACGCCACATCCTGAGACTTCTTCCATACAATGTTTCACACATCAGTTTTTCGGATGGTGGAAATGATTGTTAATCTATTTCTTTTTTATGTCACTAATTAATTTTAATGTTATTTATGTATATAAGTTAAATAAAACTTTCTTTTTTTATTATAGATGATAATGAAGTTGTGCAGACTGAGCGACTATCAGTGGATTCTTTATGGGCTCTTCTCTCAGGTTAGAGGGTTAGATTGGAGTTGAATGATCTTTTGCAGTCCATCAAAGATGCTACAGGGCTACTGTCATCATTCACGGGTCTTGTGGGGTGTAACTACACAGCTTTACCTATCACTTGTCCAAATTGGAAGGCCATTCCAGGTGACTACAAGGAATATATATTTTTAAGTGATATTGCAGTAATAGTTATCGATTACTCACCTTCTATTTTTTTCTTAATTTATATATATTCTAATTAAGTTTTTTTCATTTTTGTGTTTCAAACCAGATTTGTTATTGAGAGTGATGTAGAAAGAAAATTCATTATAAAGAAAATTGGCTTAAGTTGGAAGAGAGGGCGTCGGGATCTTTACAAGGCTCGGGACAACTGGATCAAATTGAGAAAGGAAATAATAGAAGATGTCCCAGAAGGAGTTTACAAGGCTTGGGCTGTTTATGTTTAGTACTGTTAGGACCCACGCTATCTGGTAATAACACTTTGAAATATTACTCTTTTTTTATATTTTTTTTGACAATATAATAACATATTTCATCCAACTGTTAACTGAGGGTTGAGAAAAACAAGGCCCATAGACAACGTCAGACCCTCAACCACACAAAGAGTATGAAGAGTTTGGCTCGAAAAGGAGCCGAGATGGTAAACTTACTTTTTAATCCATAATATAATATTATTTGGCTAAATTTGAAAAACTAATTGACATGCAGAAGGCACATCTACGACCTTTACATAGCAAGGCCTCATTAGACAGAAAGCCCATTAAGCGAGTTTTAGTGGATGGTGGAGCTGCCATCAATCTGATACCAAGAGTCACAATCAAGAGGTTGGAAAAAAATAAGTCTGACTTGATTCAGACAAGTACGGTAGTCACTAATTTTAGTGGCAAATCTTCTTTATCCAATAGAGTAGTGATGTTAAATATTTATGTTGGATCAGTCGAAAGGGCAACCTTCTTTGTGGTAATTCCCTCAAAATCTAATTATAATATACTGTTGGGTGGAGATTGGATCTATACTGTCAGAGCCATCCCGTCAACTGTGCATTAGAAATTAGTTTTATGGAATGGCAAAGGCCAAGTGAAAGTTGTCAAAGTAGGTGATAATCCCAGGTATTTACAGCAGCTTCATGTGAACTTCATAATTTACTCTCTAAATACTAGACCAGCCGCAACAGGGGATGGATTAATCAATAAGGATGCTCTAGAAGTTTGCTTAATGGATCAATTTGGTGTCAAATTGATGGACAAAGCAGATGAAAATTGGCCAAGTATAGAAAAGGTCGACGAAAATCAGCCAAGTGCCTGCCATGAGCAGTTAAGACAACAGAAGGTATGTTGTCAGATTACATTGTAGACGATGGCCATTTGGGATTTGTGAAAGGGCCCAATGAAAAGATGAACATCGAAGCAAAAGATCCTTTGGAAAAGGTGAACTTGGGCACCAAAGAGAATAAGAGACCAATTTTTGTGAGTGCATTTCTACCAAAGAAATTCAAAGAAGAGCTTGTCATGTTAATCATGGAATACAGAGACTGCTTCACTTGGGATTACAATAAGATGTCTGGTTTGAGTAGAGACCTCATTGAACATAGATTACCACTCAAAGAAGGATGTAGATCTGTCAAGTAAGCAAATAGAAGATTTGCTCCTGAAGTGGTGCTGAAAATCAAGGAGGAGATCGAACCACTGCTCAAAGCTAAGTTCATTGGAACTACCAGGTATGTCAAATGGCTTTGTAATGTAGTTCCAGTGATTAAGAAAAATGGCAAGTTGAAAGTATGCATATATTTTAGAAATTTGAATCTGGCTACTTTAAAAGATGAATATCCAATGCCCATAGCAAATTTTTATAGTCAAGGAGGACGTGTCGAAAACTGATTTTAGATGTCCAGGAGCCATTGGGACATATGAGTGGGTTGTCATGCATTCAGTTTAAAGAATGCAGGGGCCACCTATAAAAGAGGGATAAACACCATCTTCTATGATGTCATAGAGAAGTTTATGGAGGTTTACATCAACGACGTCATTGTTAAGTCAGAAGATAAGCAAAACTATATGGCATATTTGAGGTAGGCTTTTAAAAAAATACAAAAGAACGACCTTAAAATGAATCGGAAGAAATGTGCTTTTGAAGTGTTAGCTGCCAAATTTCTAGGATTCTTAGTCTATAAAAAAGGCATTAAAGTGGACAAGAATAAGATTAAGGCAGTTTTGGAAACCGCTGCACCGACAAATAAGAAGGAATTACAATCTTTCTTGGGGAAAGTGGACTTTTTAAGGAGATTTATATCTAACTAGTTGGGTAGGACCAAAGTCTTTTCACCTTTGATCAAGCTGAAAGCTGGGCAAGAGTTAGTCTGGGAGCTCTATCACCAAGAGGCTTTCGATCAAATCAAGCATTTTTTGATGAACCCTCTGGTTATAATGTCACCAGTATCACAACAGCCATTGAAGTTATATATTTCAGCTTCTGAAGAGACAATAGGATGTTTACTAGCTCAAAATGATGCAAATAGTGTCAAAAGAGCCGTTTACTACCTTAGTCAAGCTTTAAACAATGCAGAGACCAAATATAGTGCAATTGAGAAATTGTGTTTATTATTGTATTTTTCTTGTACCAAGCTGAAATATTATATGATGCTTGTAATTTATTTTGTCATGTCAAAGACAGATAAAATAAAATTTATGTTATCCAAACCTGTTCTTAATGGACGCATTGGTAAATTGACTATTGCACTGTCAAAATTTTCCTTACAATATATTCTAGCAAAAGTCGTCAAAGGCCAAGCATTGGTTGACTTTTTAGTCAACCATCCTGGTCTAGACATAAATAATGACATAAATTTCGTCAGAATGAGACCATAGAGTCTTTATTTTGACGGATCAAGGCATAAAAAAGGAAGTGGCATTGAGATTTTAATAATTTCCCCAAAGGGAACTATAACCAAATTTATATTTAAACTAAAGTACTCTTATTCTAACAATGAGGCTGAATATGAAGTTTTAATTGTCAGATTAGAGATACTTTGTCAAATGAAAGCACAAAAGGTACACATATTTGGAGATTCCTAGTTATTGGTCAAACAACTTACTCAGGAATATAAATGTGTTAATCAAAATTTGATTAAGTATTGTGCAGTGGCGAGTAAGTTAATAAAAAAGTTTGATGAAGTAATTATCTAACACATTCCTAAGGAGTCAAATGAAGAAGCCAATGACTTAGCTCAGATAGCTTCTGGGTATAACGTTTCTCAAAAGTTCTATCAGATCTCATAGAAGTCAGAGAGCTTTTATATCCTTTGAAGGAAAGGGATGTATTACAAAATGACGTTCATGCAAATGATTAGAAAAAAGCAATCATTGATTATTTAGAGAATCAAAGTTCTAATATAGAACGAAACTTAAATATAAAGCGTTAAATTTTGTACTATCAGGTAGACAATTATATAGAAAGACTATCAACAGATAGTTAAAAGAGTGCTTGAGTGAGTCGGTGGCATAGATTACCTAGTTAGAAGTCCACGAAGGCTTTTGTGGAGCTCGTCAAGTAGGTGAGAAAATGAAATGGGTCCTTTGACAATGAAGATTTTATTGGCCAACACTAGTTAAATATTGTATAATGTTTACCAAGTCTTGTAAAGAATGTCAAAGACATGGCCATTTACAAAACATTCCAGCTAGTGAGTTGCATTCAATTGTTAAACCTTAGCTGTTTAGGAAATAGGCTTTAAGCTTAATTAGCCAGATACACTCTCCTTTGTTGAAAGGGCATAAATGTATTTTAGTTAGAGTTGACTATTTCCCCAAATGAGTTGAGGTAATTGTGCTAAAAGATGACACCCAACACGATGTGATCAATTTCATTGAAAATCACATCATTTGCAGGTTTAGGATACCTCAAACTCTGACAACCGATCAAGATATCATTTTCACTAGATGGAAAGTTGTCAAATATGCTGATTCTAGGAAGATAAAATTAATTACGTCGATACCTTACTATGCGCAGGCAAATGGCCAAGTAGAGGCTATCAAAGAAATACTTATGAGCCTGATAAAAAAGCACGTTGGTCAACAGCCTAGAAATTGGCATAATACCCTTGATTAGGTTCTATGGGCATATAGAAACTCGCCAAGAGAATTGACAGGCACATCGCCATATAAATTAGTTTATGGTCATGATGCCATTTTGCCTGTTGAGATTAATCTCCAATCAATTCACATTTGAAAACAAGATGAATTACCAGTTGAAAGTTATTGGGAATTAATATTTGACAAATTAAACGAGTTGACTGATGAGAGATTAATCACATTAGAAAGTTTAATTCGACAAAAAGAGTGAATTGCTAAATTTTATGATCGTCGGGTTAAATACAAGTCTTTTAACTTGGGCGATTTAGTATGGAAGGTAATTTTGCCTACTGAGAAACAATGTCGAGAATACGTTAAGTAGTTGGCAAAATAGGAAGGACCATTTAAGATTACATAAGTATTTTCTGGTAATGCCTATGCTCTCGACCAGGTTAACAATGGATTGAAGGAGAAATCAATCAATGGCAAATACTTGACGTTATAGAGGCCGACAATGTGTGAAGTAAGAATTGAATGAATATTTATTACATTGAAATTTGTACACCATATTGTCAAATGATAAAAATATATAAATAAATAAAATTTGTCAGATTAAAAAAACCGACAATACAAATTTAATAAATTTAACAAATTTAACTACATTTGGCATAGACGCTCCCAGACAGAAGCCAATGTCTCTTTGTCTGTGTAGGCAAAGAGTCTCCAAAGATTTATCTTTTCAGCAAAAGCTTGGGCATTGACCACAGTAGCTGTGACACTTTCTATAATTTTTTCCCATTTTGCCATATATTCGGTCAAATCATGGTCGAGTTTGTCTTTTAACATTTTAGTTGATGCCAATTCTTCTCTAGTTTTTCTTATTTTCTCTTCTAACACGACGAGGTATTCTTTAAACTGGCCAATATTGCCAGTAGCAATTAGGCATCTTTCCTTCATTTTGGGGATCATTTCATCTTGTCATTTTATTTTAGCCTTTAGATCCTTTAATTGACCAATAATGATTTCTTTTTCTGACATCTCCTTGATATAAGTAGAGATGACTTGATTGAAGTTTGGAGCTTTGTCAGACAAATCGTTAATAAAATCCTTGAAGGTTGAGTAAAGGCTTCGACAAGAGATGGAAAGATATGATCTAACCAGTTCAAGTTCATTCAAGATAACTTGAATTTTGCTTCTCAATGATTCATTAGAAGCAATAGCCTTAAAGGACTAATCCAAGAAAGTTTTCAACTCTTTTATAAGTTCTTCAACCTTCGGATGTTGAAGATTCCTTTGGAACCAGAGAAGAAACTGATGGAGTTAGACCACCTGAGAGGAGATTGATCAATACATCTATGTCATACCACTAGCAATTGGACGTGTAGAAGGTTCCACTTGGTCCATTAGGTGAATTAAACTAAAGACAAGAAACATAGGAGAGACATCAACCATCAAAGCCTCTATGTCAACATTTCTACAAATCACAAGAAGAAGATCACCCTGTAAGGGCAAGTCTATAGTAGTATGGCTTTGTTCGGATTGTTGGGAACTAGAAGATACTATTGCCTAGCTATGTTCTTCAGGCGAAGAAGATTGTCGAGATGGAGAATGTACAGTTGCCGATGTCCCGAGAAGAAAAGCTTCAATAACTTCAATGGTCAACTCTCCTTGATAAGTTTCGGTTGGCAGCAGATCACGAGAAGAAGATCGCCCTATAATGGCAAGTCTATAATAGTATGGCTTTGTTTGGATTGTTGGGAACTAGAAGATACTATTGCCCGGCTATGTTCTTCAGGCGATAAAGATCGTTGAGATGGAGAATGTACAGTTACCAATTTCCCGATAAGAAAAGCTTCAATAATTTCAATGGTCAACTCTCCTTGATGGGTTTTGGCTGGCAGTAGCATTGTCAAAGCCTCAATCTGAAGAACAACTTGTGTAGTCTCGATCTAAGGCATTCCAACAGATGTTTCTACAATAGGAGCCTCACCCTAAAGAGCACCAATGGGCTCTTCAGCAATTGGGCTTAAGACCTCCTGACCCAAATCCTTGAACAAAATTTCATTAGTCTCAAGGCAAAATGCATGTCTAATGTACAACAAATCTTTTGTCGAAAGGATCATACTCTCAGATGGGTCTACAAGTTTGGTTCATCGAATACAGCAGGTGAAGTCAAGTGCTCAAGAGTAGGTTCTTTGTCCTGCTAAAAGAAATGAAATGAGTATATTTCATTTCGACAAATCATAATACTTGACAGATGAACTATACCTGAGACTCAACGGCTGGGTCAGATACTACTAAGCCTTTACGTGCTTTGGACTTCTTAGTAGCACATTCAGCATCAGAAAAGATTATTTTTCTTTTCACGAGAGCTTTTTCTTTTTCAAGCCTAGCAGTTGTTTTGGATATGTTGAGTTGAGGAGAAGCAGTAGCCGGACAATCGCTCATTCTAGTCATTGATTGGTGGTTCAAGCCACTACAACCGCCGAGTCGCCTAGAATTAGATTCGTGGTAACTTGTAATATAGTGATCATCCCAGGTCGTATTCTCCCAAGGAGCCTTGCTTCTAAATTGCCTAATTGATTATTCTAACACTAATGTACACTAATTAACCCTAATTAGGTACTAATTACCACGGGGGGTTGTTGATAGATTTAAATTATAAAACAGAATTAAATATAAACCTAAGCTAACAAAAGAATAGAACACAAACACAACAGAACAGAAAAATGAAATTACATAACAATGGAGATGCAATTAGTTATGGAATCCCTAGAGTTACAACTATCATCATTCTCATATTTAAATTAATTCTAGTTGCATTCTATCATTTGGTCATGGAATCCTTAACCAAATCAAGTTAGATAATTATCTAAGCAAGCCATTTCTATTATACTTGCCACACCAACCAGTAATAACAAGAGAGCATCTCATATTTAAGCATTCAAACCAGTAATTATGTTCATTTAGGTCTGACTAGAACTTAAACAAACATAAAAACAGAGATGAAAGTCAAGAACAGAAATGAAACAGAGATATCAACAAGAAAACTTATCTAATTAAGCTCCAAGAATTAATGTTACAGACTCTAGTTCTCCATGGACTGATTACAACATTCTTTAGCCTTCCATGGAGGCCAAAATACACAAAAAGGGGGAGGGGAAGAAGACCTACAAATTTAGAGAAAATGGAGGAAAAATATCTCTTCAACAACAAAAATGGTGGTCTGAAGTGCTCTTTTAGTTACAGGAGAAAAGGAGGATGAAATTGTAATTCAGAGGAGTCTTTTTCTACTTCTATTTTGATCAAAATTACAGTGGTAGCAATGCAGAAAAGAAACACTGAAATATAGTACTGCAGAAACTCTTTTTTGGTGCAGAAAAGAGATTGCTTTTTTTTTTGTATAAAAACTAGACAACATGCTTGTAAAAATGTAGACTACTTTACAGAAAATGGGGCCCACACAATCAGCAAAGTTGGTCAACGTCTTAGTCAGCATAAAATGCCAAGTCAGCATGTCCACATAAGCGTCTATGTTAGCAATTCGTCCTTGTCATCAATTTAGCTCTCTAATTACGAAATTAAAGCACAACTAGTCCATGATTAGATTACATTTAATAAATCCTAAAATATAATAAAATTAGAGAGTACATAATATTTAAGATGTAAAAGGGACTAAGATAGGGACTAAATTGCATATAAAAATGCCCGATATCATATATCAATTGGTCATTCACCTTGATCAATCTCCTTCTCCTCTGCTGAAGAGGTTGACAATCCTCTTCCTCTTCCTCTGATTCAATGACAGCCACCTGCTCCACTGGCTGCTTATAAGCCAAGGCCTCCTTTAAGGGCAGAGCTGCAAGTAAAATTACCAGTGTCAGTGGTCAAAAACGATTATTTCCTTCAGATAAAAAAGATTGTATACCTTGGGGAAACTCGCTAGCAATTGTCACGGCATTGGATCGTTCAGAAGGGAGTGTAAACCGACAACTGAAAGTAACTTCATCATTTTTTGTTCGAAAAAAATTCGTGACAAACTCATGTCTTTCGACAAATTTAAAGTTATATTCTCTTGTCAGTTCCCCAAGAAATGCATCAGTCAAACCAAAATGAGCACAATGCAAGGAACCAGGTCCGAAAAAGGAACTTTCTTAATAAATTCTAGTAGGGTTTTGACATCTAGAAACTCTAAATATTTGAAACCGTGTCGAGCCCTATGCTCTTGCTTTCATTTGGCTATGATTTCCTCCACATTCTGAACAATCAAATGGTCGTAGTGAGGATCACACTTTATCTTGTCCGTTAGAATTTCTCTCTTTAAGGTTCATTGTTTGGAATCATAGCCTTTCTTCAAACCATAATGCACCTTCCTCATCCATCGAAAAACTTTGTGCTAAGCCTCCCTGTGACTCCCCAAAATTTAACACATTAAACAAGTGTTATAATTCCAATACTATAACAAACAATCCTAGTTATCCATAGCTAGCAGCAAACATCCCAATCATACTCATAGAAGTAGTAATTATACATTCAAATATGTATAGAAATTCCTACAACACGAGAATACAACAAAGTTAGGTACAAAAATAAATAATAACTGAATTTATAATGTACAGTTCTCCTGCCCCAAGCCTAGGTGGCCTAATATACTGCAGAGCGATTTCATATACTTGCCAAAATTTGGTTCCAAGAATCAACCAACATAAAAGAGGAGTATAACTCTATAAAAGCCGCTAAACCTCCAGCAGAAACCCCTCTTCCTTAGCCTTCGTATCTGGAAAAAATTAACCACAGAGGGTGTGAGTTCATCAAAACTCAGTGAGTAGACGACTGTGCAGAAAAATGATTATATCTATAAGTACAAATATAGAAACTCGCCATCACTGACAGAAAATGTCTGAACACAATATAAACATAAGATAATCATAAATAGATTACAAATATACAAACAAGCACATGTTATGCTTTTCCATAATTTTCCACTCTCACCATATTGAGATTTAGTCTAGAATTTCCCCTCGGACTGTTATTTCTCAATAGGTTTAGTTCAGAGGTCCACCTTCCCACTACATACAAAAGACCACCCCTCTATTTCCCTCACATTTCCACATTAATATGTCAAATGTTATGAATGTATGCAACAACTCCAATACACAACACATCACATAACAACAGTAATGAGTATTCCACACAAATAATCCCACTTTCTAATTAATATCATTAATTAGAAATGCATCCAATGAGGGAGGAGTGATTTACATTATATTGAAATAAAAATAAAGTTGGTAGGGTCAGCCACTCACCTTAGTGCCAACAAATTTTTTAACGTACGAGTGGTCCTGAAACGGAGCCAAGTAATCCCACAAAAATAGCTTAAAGAAGTCCTAACAACTTATCACCATAAATCTCTCAATATCCTCCCATAGAAAAACTTCACATTCTATTTTGCCTCGAGGGTGCCTAGGCGCCATAGCATATCAAAAGCTCTTTGCTTTCTGCCTAAAGGGCACCAATTCCACTTACACGCCTTTGTGCTTAAAATTCCCTTCATAGACCCTCGCGCATGGGCACCAGATTCTAGGTTTCCTCTATTCTTCATGGATCTTGGGAAAAATTCTCCAAAAATCCATCCTTTTTACTCTTTTTCTTCTTTCTTTGGTTTTCTAAGTCAAAAAAACATTCATGAATCAATTTAGAACAATTAAAACTCAAAACAAACAAATTTCATGAATTTCCTCAAATTCTTTAGAAATCCTTCAAGAACATGTTCTTGAGTTTTAATCCATGAAACTTGTTTGTTTTGCCGTCATGAACTAGATTGTATCAAAACCAACAAGATAAACCCAAGAAAGAAGCCAAAGGGACAAACTTTCATGAAAAATCCTCCAAAATCCACTTTCTCCTAGGGCATGGATTAATTCCAAAAATAGAGGAGATTAATGAGATGTAATCTTACCTTTAGTCCTAAAAATGCCCAAAGTAACAGAAAGCAACCGGAAACTAAAGATTAATCAGCAGAAACTAAAGTTGGAAGATGAGAGAGAAAAGAGAAAATAGTCACCCAAACTTGCCTAAATTATTCTAAGTATAGAAAGTGAGAAGAAAAGGGTAGAAAGAACCTTTTAGTAATGTGGGTCATGAGTTGACCCATGGACCCCATACCCAACCCACTTGACCCACTTCAAGAAAATCTCAATTAATCACATTAATTCTAATTAATCTCTCATTCACAAATTTCCCACACATCACATAAAATATCACAACACAATAAAATATCCAATCCAATCACATAACATCAAATCTATAAATTAATTACCCAAAAGAATTCCCCCAATTCATGAAAATTAAATGGTTATAAATAATCGAATAAAAATAACGCTATTAAATATTACATTAAAAATAACGTCATTAAAATAACATTTTAAATTAATGTCATTTTAATAATGTCATTTCTACAATAGCATTTAAATACCGTAATACCGTCAATTATATTAATATAAAATTTACGACTATTACACTCTCTTCTTCTTATCTCTGGTTTTAACCATTTTAGCATCATTTTCCAATATTGCCTTCACTCTTTCCACAAAGGAGGACTTAACTATTAAATGGGTCAAGAAAGCACCGGACTCAATAATCTCAAAGAATACCCCACTAGCCTCTAACTCTTGCAATTCTTGAACCAAGGACCTCCTCATTGTGACAATATGAGCAAGACTCTCTATAGATTTTTGACTAAAAGCATCTGCTACCACGTTCGCCTTCCCTGGATGATAGAGGATAGCACAATCATAGTTCTTTAGGAGTTCCATCCATCTCTGTTGCCTTAGATTGAGATCCTTCTGCTCGAAGATATATTTGACACTTTTGTAATCCATGAAAACCTCATATGTCTCCTCATACAAGTAATTCCTCCAAATCTTTAAAGCAAACACTACAGTTACCATTTCTAGATCATGAGTGGGATAATTGAGTTCATACTTTTTAAGCTACTGAGAGCTATAAGCAATGACTTTACTGTGTTGCATTAATATGCACCCTAATCCTACTTTCGAAGCATCACAATATACAATGTAACCCCCGGTCCCGATGGTAGAACAAGAACCGGTGCCGAAGTCAGACACTTCTTCAACTTAGAGAAACTTTGCTCGTAAGCATCATCCCAAACATACTTAACATTCTTTCGGGTCAACTCATTCAATGGAAGAGCCAAATTGGAGAAATTCTTGACAAAGCGACAATAATATCCTACTAAGCCAAGGAAACTACGAACCTCAGATATAGTTGTTAGTCTAAGCCACTGCTTCACTGATTTAATCTTACTTGGATCTACATGAACACCTTCCTGGAAAATAATATGCCCCAAGAATGTTACCTGACTTATCTAGAATTCACATTTTGAGAACTAGCATATAACTTATGTTCCCTCAAAGTTTGTAGCACCGTTCTAAAATATTTTGTATAATCCTCCTGACTCTTGGTGTAAACCAGAATATCATCAATAAAGACGATCACGAATCTGTCAAGGAAAGCTTTGAACACCCAGTTCATAAGATCCATAAATACTGCTGGCACATTAGTCAACTTAAATGACATTACGAGAAATTCATAATGCCAGTATCGCGTCCGAAAGGAGGTCTTGGTATGTCTTCCTCCTTAATGTTCAGTTAATGGTCACTGGATCTTAAATCAATCTTCGAGAAGCATTGTGCCTTCTGAAGCTGGTCAAACAAGTCATCAATTCTTGGTAAAAGAAATTTGTTCTTCATCGTGACTTTGTTTAATTGCCAGTAATATATGCACAATCTTAGAAAGCCATCATTCTTCCTTACAAAGAATATCAGGAATGCCCTATGGTGAAAAACTCGAGCGCATAAACTCTTTATACAGTAGATCTAGCAATTGTTCTTTAAGTTCTTTCAACTCAGCGAGTACCATACGATAAAGAGGAATTGAAATTGGCCAGTGCCGAGAACCAATTCAATATTTAACACAATATCCTTCTCCGGTGGTAAACCATATAGATTTTCTGAAAATGCATCCAGGAATTTGCTAACCACTTGTATTTGTCTAAGATTCGTTCCTCTTTGTTTGTATCCCTGACAAAGGCCAAAAATCCATGACAACCATTCTATAACATATGCTGGGCAGTCAACATAGATATTATGTTACAGGACACTTCACTCTAGTCTCCCTGAAATATGAAATTATGTCCCCTAAGCATACTGAAAAAGATGGCCTTGTCATGATAATTCAAAGTAGCATGACATGAGGATAACCAGCCCACACATAAAATCACGTCAAAATCTGTCATATTAAGAAGCATGAGATCTACCTCTGTCTCTATATCCCTAACAGATATCTTACAAGAACGATATCCTGATCTAACTACCTAGGCTTTCCCCATCAGTGTAGCTACCAAAAATGATTTATCCAGTATAACTGGCTCAAACTCGAACCTCTTAGCAAACAGAGGTGACACATATAAGTGTGCAGAACTAGAATCAAATAATATATATGCAGCTAAAGTGCCAACTAATAAAGTACATATAATAATGGCATTGGATGCTTGGACATCTTATCGGGTTAAGGCATATACTCTGGCAGTTTCTCTATCGTTTACTTGCTGCCTATGACCTCTTTGGCCTCTGCCAGAACCTCTCTCAAAGCTACCTCTAGTAGAAGTGGTCGATGCATGAGCGACTAAAGTAACTCTTGATTAGGTGTGATAAAGAAGAATGGATTCTTGACCATATCTAGAAATAATTTAAAGGCATTCTCTTCTGAAGTGCCTTTTTTATCTGCAATGAAAACATCTTGATGCTACCATCTTCTCGAGGCACTTTCCAAAATGGAACTTTTCACATTCAAGACACTAAGGTTTCCTTCTCCCCAACTTGAGAACCACCCCTACTTGAAGAACTGTAACCACCTCTATATTCCGAGCGAGGATTAGCCATGCTAGTTGTGGAAAATGTGGGCCTAAAAGATGATAGCAAAGCATACTGTGAAGTGGTGGGAGGCTTCTAGGCCCCTGAGTTCCTTCCTTGGTCAAAATATCTCCCATCTCTAGACCTCTTTTTTTTTTAAACTCTTCTTTCTTGTTCGACCTTTTCTCCATTCTACATGTAATATTGACAGCAGCGAAATAAGATTTGTAATTAACCATAATTGGACCTACCTATAAATAAAGATATTCACGAAGGCCTTCCACAAACTTCTCCACTCTAGCCTCTTCAGTAGGCACCACATATGGAGCATATTCTGCCAACTTAACAAATTAGATATTATACTCGTCTACTAACATAAGTCCTTGTCTTAGGTATATAAAATCCCTTACTATAGATGATCGGACACTCTTTGGAAGGAATTCTTTGATAACCATTTTCTAGAATTCCAGCCATAATTAATAGTGCATCTTGGGCTCTTCTACTCTTCCAAGCCTTCCACTATTTGCCAGCTCTCCCTTTTAACTAAAAGGAGATCATCTCTACTCTCCTTGCATCAGAACACCCCAATGCATTACAAATTGCCTCACAATTATCTAGAAAACGTTGTAGGTCCTCATCAGAATCTTCTCTGGTGAATGTGGGTGGCATCATCTTGAGGAACTCAGACATTTTCACGTCATTTACTGTGCCTTCTTTAACTTGAGGAAGTAGTAGTGGTGCAGGTCTGGTCTCAACAATTAACAGACGCCGCCTACTCTCTCTGCCTCTCCTTCATATAATCTAGCCAATCATTCATCAAGTTAAACATTTCTACAATAACAGCAATATCAATCTATAGGGCGGCTCCGGCTCTTCCCGCCTAACCACTAGCTGAGCCCTCAATATTCAAAGTACGCGAATTATCTGCATGGTCCAAAGGGTTGCCCTGTACATTAATTGGTGGAATTAAGGCTCTTCTTGAGCCCACTTGCTCATTACGATTCGAGGATTCTTTTGACATTGAAAGTCTACACATAGAATAAACTCTTCCTAGATCAATAAGATTACCTTATACTAACCCACCTAAGAATAAGTTACAAATACACAAGACATTGAACTTTACAAGGTCTTTTATAGAACTTAATCTCATGGTCATACTGTGGCTCACAACAATAGAAAAGGGCCCACAGAGAACACTTTGCTCTGTAATCTATAAGGGTCCTAAAATCTGTCATCTAATACCAAAATCATCACACCCAAAAGCAGACATAAAATTAATTCTTCAAACATGAAGGTGTACCTTTATGACACCCCTTAAAATCTTTAAACGGTCCTAATGCCCATAATTATGCAAAACATAGGTTTTCCAGGAAAAGAGGTTTTGCATACATATTCAGAATAATTCAATATTTAAATATTTTTCCCAAATTTTAAACAAATGGATTATTGTCAACATATTATAATAGTATAATATAAACTGACTATCATACAATATGATACAACTTTCTAAGTTTAAGTGACCTATAAAGATTACAGAGAGTTTTCTAAGCTTTTAGATTCATGAGCCCATCAGACAAACGTGAAAAATATCTCCAAGGACTACTAATCCTCCTACAGATTTCCTTCTTTCTCACCCACTGTATTTGAGAAAGATAATCATAGAGAATGTGAGTTCATTAAAACTTAATGAGTAAACTATCCATATGTATTGATACTATTTATACGTACATATACTTTTTCATATGTATAAATACTATTTACATTACAGATACTATTCATATGTATGAATACTATTCATAGGTACAGATATTATTCATATCAGGAATATCGAACATAAGTCATAAAAGAGTACATTAAGAAAGTTCGCAGGAAAGAGGGTGGGTCATAATAGACACTCTTAAATATCAGGTCTTCTTTAGCCAGAACATTTCCTAGATATGTATTTTTTTTTTATTGTTTTATACTCTATTCCAATAATCAAAACATCTTCAAGCAACTAAGGATAGTTTTTTTTCTGATGTGCAGGATCAGCTAAAGCCGCAACCACAAAGCATACTAAGAATTTAACCTCTAAATAATTACAAGAATTTAAAGGAGTATAGTATCCTCACCTTGAACTTAGGCTGAGGAGGAAAGACCTAGGATTTCAAAGCCCTAACATCGGAGTAAGAGAAATTTGAAGAGAGGAAGGAAGAGAAACTAAAGGTGTGAGTTTAGAAGTGAAATAGAATGACCTATTTATAGAAGAAGTCAGGGTACTATGCACCAATAAAATAATTCAATTTACTATGTACTTTGATAATTCAGTTTACTATGCGCTTAAATAATTCAGTTTACTGTATACACATGATTTTTACGAGGGCAGCCAAATTATTTGTTACTATTTGGGAACTAAAAGGGAAAAATTATTCTTTTTCTTAAACCTATAAATTTATTTTCATTTTGTCTTTTTCATTTTAGTCTCTAAGGGGATTTTCTTACATAAAACGTTATTTTTCTCCCATTTTTTTTCTACATTCCTCTTATGCTCAAACCATATTTTATCCATGGGATAAATTCCATATCATATCATCCATTATACCTCACAATTTATGCAATTTATAAGTGGAAATCCATATTTTTAAATACGTAACCTTAAAATATAGCGGGTATTACAACTGGGCTTCCCATTGAACCCAAAACTTGAGGCTACTTTTTCAGCATCAATATGAGGAGCAAGCTATGCTTAAGGGGCACTGCAGGAGCTTGTTCGTGCTAGGGTATGCAAAAAGTAGGGCAAAGGAGCCAGCGCAAAAAAGCTTCAGGCATGTGGACTCCGCTAGCGTGCCACACACATCGGTGAGGCTGGTGAACTTTCCTATAGAGTCCTGCAAGCAGAGGGACCGACTCCATAAGTGACCAGATCAGGCGGTGGGGGTAGACCTAGAACCAGCGGTGGAGAGATGAATATTGGCAAGGACAAACGTAGAGCATCTTGCTAGAGCCATCCAGATCTACAAGAAGCCTCTTCCAAGCAGAGGTAAAAAAACATCTACAAAGGAGATAAGGAAAGCTTTCATAGAGGAGAGAGATCAAAGCAAAAACATAAAGGAAAAGAGAAGAGGGTGGGGGGAGGACTGTCGGTGACAGCCCTCCACCTTCGACGTGACGCTGGTGAGCAAACCTTAGCAGACGTTGGAGATGAATGGCTGTACAAAAATATTTTAATAGGCGGGCCCACTTCCAAACCAGACTAGCCCACAAAGAAGAATGAAAATGGAGAGAATGGCCTAATAAGTCTGGTTAAACAGACCTTCTATGTTAGATTGGATCAGGTAATAATGCATGGATTTAGTACTTGTTATATTTTAATATTTTTATAATATAGTAATAACAACTTTAAGTCATACTTATTAATTTTAAGTATGTTAGTTAAATTTAAATTTATAAATAATAACAAAAAATACATTTTTCCCCCATGAACTTTTATCAATAGGCAGAAAATGCTTATTAACTTTAAAACTCAACAAAGAACCCCATAAACTTTTTATTTTTTGCAGTTTAGCCCTTTTGTTAAAAAACGTTAGTTTGACTAACGATCAATACTGACTGAGATTAAATAACCACCACATCAACTCAAAATGGACACCTCAGCAGATGACATGGCAAAAAACCAAGAAGTGGCAATTGAAACCCGTAACCGCCACTGAAGAGGCTAGTGGTAGTTGAAACTGCCACAAAGCCTCTTTTTTTTTTGGTAGTGTGGCAGTTTTAAGAATAAGAAGTAAGTAAATAAATAAATTTTTAATAACAATTTGAAAATTTTGATACTTGACAAACAAGGACAGATCTACATGTAAGCCAATTGGCCCCACAAGATTTTTTTAAAATTAATATATGTGGTATTTTGTTTGCCCCTACAAAATTTAAATGTTGTCCCTACATAATAAATTATAATCACTTATCTTATTAAGAGTATCTCACTCACTCATCTAAATATTTTTTGTCCACACATAATAAATCATGACTACTTATTTTATTAAGAATACCTCACTCAATTAGTTTTTTTTTACATTGAATTTAAAAATTAGTTATACCTCATCTTATGCTTCTTATTTTTCACCCGTAGATATAAGTTTCATATTAAAATCGAACCATATTATATCTTATATATTTTATATTATTTTTTTATCTCTTATATATATTTATAATATTTTTTACATAAAATTTCTTATAGATTTTCTTGCCCCCACTAACTAAACTTTTTGGGTCCATCCCTATTGACAAAAACAATAATCCGACTATAACATCAAATGTAATATATAAAAAAAATTTAATAATTTTTGGTGAAGTAAGTAAATAAATAAGTTTCAACATATATGTTATTTCTATATTTTGATAAAATATCTGTGCAACGAGTCAATAAATTAATTGAATCATGAGATAAAATATTAATGACTTTGCTGTTTGGAATGCACTTGAAGTGGGTTGAATTGACCGCAAAAAAATAACCAAATTATTATTTTTTTTTTAAGTTGAACTTATTCATTCAACTATAGAGTAATTCTTTCATTAGATATTTTATACTATTTGATAATCATATTATTAAAAATTAATATTTTTATAAGTAAAATTTATTTATCCTCAGATCTTTAATTTGTATTTTTACTTTCTGTGAAATAATTTTGAAATATATTTTACTTTATACGTACATATGCACACAAAATGTAATTCAATCAAAAATAAAAATAATATAGTTGTACATTTTTTAATCTACTTAAATTTAATAACATTAATGAAGCCTTATTTTCTTGGATTTTGTTACAAGGAGGTCGACCTCCTCTATCATCAGTAAACATCAGTTTGTGTGTTAGTTGAATTTTTTTCCAGGTACAAATCCCCAGAAAAATAAGAAAGGAGAAGTTGATTGCTCCCATAGTAAAACCCTTTTCTTTCTGTGCTGGCAGATTTTGACAAGGTAGCTAGAATAAGGCACTCAACTTTTATAATCTTGTTATGTTTCAGTATTAGAGTTTTTGTATGTTATGCAGGGATAGCTGTGGTGTGTGTGATGACACTTACATCGGCTTTACTTGTGCTTATCATGGTCATGATATGGAAGACACATACTCCTTGTCATCGGCTACGTGGTGATATTCTATTCAGTGGAGCTTCTGTATTAAAGTGTTATACAAATTTGACCAAGGAGGGTATCTTCCTCTTGCCTTCGCTGTGGTGCTCATGGCCATAATGTACATCTAGAACTATGTGTAGTGAAGAAGGTACTACTACGAGCTTGACCATAAGATTTCTCTATAGAAATTCAAGGACACTGCTTCTAACACAAATTTCTCGAAAGTGAAAGATCACGTCGTGTGTCTAAATAAAATTTTTGAATATCAATTTTTAATGTATATATATAAATAAAGAGTCAAAGAACTACTTTGTGATCAAAGAATATTTACCAAAAATATATTATACACGTCACGTTTAATGTTATTCAGAATATCTAATGAATAAGAAAATACATCACACACTTCATGGAGAGAGAGCAGAGTCTTCATCCGTGGATGAAGCATGCAGTTGTATGGATCATACTAGATACAATCTAGGATTACATTCCACTTCCCTCCTAGTTTTTTTTTTTTTTTAAACTTTTCCCTTAGAACTCTTGATAAAAGCCTTTTGAAACTCCCACCATTCTCGCATGCATCTATAGTTCATAAGTCATTCCAACTTTGACCATACGCTTGTGAGGAATATCAAATACCTTATCACTCTGTCTCAAGTTCCTCTTCAAAAAGTTGTAGGCATAATCCATCAGAATCTTCTTCCCTATGCTGCTTCCTTTGCTTGCAACCACCTCGCTCTCACCAAATAAGTGCACAACACCTGCTCTCATCGCTTTCTCAATTGTCTCAATCTCTCTCAAACTACCCTCTCGTAATTCCCTCTCTTCACTTCGATCACCACTCTGAATCACTCTCTCTGACATCCAAATCTGCCTTGAAACAAACTCCTTCAACCTCTCAACCAGTACACTCTCAAAAGGCTCTTCCTCGTTACGCACGTCAGTGTATCCATATCTTGCAACACACCGAAACACGTTGAGTTCATCGGGTTCTACTCTGCGAAACAGAAACCTCTCTTCCACAGGAACTTTGCTTACAGGTAAGGACTTAATGGAGACGAAGACCAACACAGAGTGCAACGCAGGCACATTGGCCACGTAATGCTTGAAAATAGGTGGGATTCCCTGAACAAGCTCTGAGTAGAACATGGCCAAACCGGGGATTCGAGAAATCTCTGTGTTAGAAGCAGTTTCCTTGAGTTGCTGTGGAGAAATCTTATGGTCAAGCTCGTAATAGTACTTTCTTCGATACACATAGTTCCAAATGTACATTATGGCCATGAGCACCACAGCGAAGGCAAGAGGAAAATACCCTCCTTGGTCAAATTTGTATAACACCGAACTCAAATACAGGAGCTCCACTGAACAGAATATCACCACGTAGCCAATAACAAGGAGTATGTGAGTCTTCCATATCACGACCATGATAAGCACAAGCAAAGCCGATGTAAGTGTCATCACAAACACCACAGCTATCCCTGCATAACATACAAAAACTATAATATTGAAACAAAACAAGATTATAAAAATTGAGAATGTAAGAAAATTGAGTGGGTGATCTGTTATGTACCGTAGGCATTCCCAATTTTTACGGTGGTTTTAAACCCAGCAGTGACAGCAACACAAGCTATCATGAGGATGTAATTGATTTCAGGGATGTAAACTTGTCCTTCGTACTTGGCCGATGTGTGTACAATCTTCACACGTGGGAAACAACCCAGTGAGAGGGATTGTTGGACTATGGAGAAAGTCCCAGAGATCATGGCTTGAGAAGCTATGATTGCTGCTGCAACAGCAGTCACGAACATTGGCCAGTATAAAGGATCTGCAATAGTAGTCACAAGTTAAGTCCCCAATCATTGATATGTCGAGGTTAATTTTAAAACTCGAGGGGTTGCATTCAATTACTTGGAATGGACTTGTAAAAGGTGTCGCCAACAAGATCATTGTGCTTGCGAAGAAAAGAGGCTTGTCCAGTATATGCCATTATAAGAGCAGGGTATGTCACAGAGCACATGCTTATTTGTATTGACCGAACCGTGAAATGTCCAACATCAGCAAATAGTGCTTCAGTTCCTGCAAATTTTTTCCACCATAAGATACAGTTATACTCATTATATATATATATATATATATATATATATGTATGTATGTATCAATAACATTAAAGAAATTATTGTGGACCTGTAATGGCCAGCACAACGCCACCGAGGGAAATCCAAGCTTCTTTCTTGTTCCTTTTGAAGTAATCTAGTATGTATTTGGGGTATAATGCTTTGACGACCGTTGGATCATACTTGACGAAATTGTAAACACCAATGCCTGCGATGAAGGTGAACCACACACAGATGATGGGGGCAAAACTGTACCCCACTTTATCAGTTCCCAATCTTTGAAACATGAAAAGGCACACCAAGATTCCTACGGATATCCAAACAACCCCATCTGTGTACACAAAACACAAGCAAAATCTAATGAGTTCAGATAAACCGCCATAAATTAATTAATGTTTTGCTAAAAATTTGATTTTTCTCGATTTGGTCCCTAATTTTTTTTTTTAATTTCAGTTTGGTACCAATCAAAATAGTTCTTCTGTTCCAAAAACATGTTTCAATTAACTCCGTCGATGACGTCGCGATAATGACTTTAAGTTGGTTGTTAAATGTTGTGTGCCAACTGCCAAGCTGATGTGGCAACTCTTTTTTTTTTTTACTTCTGCTTTTTTACTGCCGAGCACACTCGAACAAACTCTATTTCTGCATTGAGAAGCTTTCAAAGACCTCACCCTCTTCACCACATCTGTTTAGTATTTCAAGGGAAACAGTGCTCTTCAAGGTGAAGAGGATAAGGCCTTCCTAAGATTCTTTGTAAAACACAGACGAAGACCAAATAATAATAATAATAATAATAATAATAATAATAATAATAATAATAATAATAATAATAATCATTGTCACATTAGCTTGCAGAATCAGCATTTAGCGACCAAATCAACGTCCTTGTTGTCACATCATCAAAAGAGTTGACTGAAACATTCTTTTTTTTTTTTCAAAAGATGAAAGGGCCATTTTGATTGGAGATAACCCTTTTGAAGATCAGATTTTATAGAGATCAAATTGGAAAAGAAAAAGGACAAATATTTCAAGATCGAAAAAGCTATTTTACAAATAAAACAAAGAAAGAGTTTAAACGGACCGTCTGTGATTTCATGAGCAGCCTGCTTGATCCCTCCCACAGCTGATAAAACTGCGGCCAAATGAAACATGTCAAAATTATTAACTTTCTTTGTTCTGATTTTCCTTCCAAAGAGCCTAGAGAAAGAAATTATTCAAACTATGAGGAATGAGAGAGAGTAACCAGAAATGCAGGGAGTGAGAACACCGTCACCAATGACCATAGAAGTACCAAGCATGGTGGCGAGCAGAAGAAAGAACTTGAAAAAATGGCTATTCTCAAGTTTAGATTTGACCCTTGAAGCCCTCTTCACACTGCTGCTCTTGGCCGACTCTAACTGATAATTAGACACCTCTGCGTCCTCCAATTCTGCATTCGGAATAAGTCCCACTTTCGCATAACGACATATCAGAGAATACAGAGCGAACGTCCCTCCTACATATATGCAAAGTTCACCGTACAAATTATAACCTCCAGAGGTGATTCTTTTTATATATTGATAAAAGAGTATTTCAGTTAAAATAAATGTAAGTGTAATTTAATTTCTAATTATAAAAATTTATTATAGAATACATCTTGATTTCAGAAGATAGTATATTTTTTTAAAAGATAATATAATTTAAAATATCTTCAGTAAAGAAATTATAATTTACTCTAGAGTATGTTTAATACATAGAAAAAGAGAGAATGAAAATAAGATAGAGTACTTTACTAAAATATTCTATTTAAAAAAAAAAGAAAGACAATTTTTAATTATTTTTTATTACTTTTTTTTATCTATTACAAAACCTTAAATCCTTTATTGCCGTGGAGAATTCCTTTGATTAAAACGTAATTTCAAAATAAATATGAATGTAATAAGGAGTGCCGCGCCAAAATGTGAACGGATTTACTGTATATTTTTAAAAACATACAACTACGCAATAGTTTAACAATAATTTTAACTGTTGTTAAACTGTAAAAATTATTGTTGAAATTATTTTCAACAACGATTTTAACGATAATTTTACAAACTATTGTTAAATTGTTGTTGAAAATAGTTTCAACAATTATTTTTAAAAAAACGTTATTAAACAGATGCCTAGTTGTGCATATTTAGGAATACACAATGAATCCGCATCCCAAGATAATACTTTACCCGGCTTCTGCCTTTATTGACTAACTGTAGATGTCAGAAATTAATTTTCAAAGTTGACAAAATTATATGGAAGAAAAGACGCACACGGACGGAGAACTTTCCAATGTTCTTGGGTGCGGATTCAAAATAGCGAGAAAATAATAGCATAGAGCACTTTGTCACATAACTTCTCTGTAAATCTCAA
Source organism: Biancaea sappan (assembly GCA_037074585.1). Taxonomy (NCBI): domain Eukaryota; kingdom Viridiplantae; phylum Streptophyta; class Magnoliopsida; order Fabales; family Fabaceae; genus Biancaea; species Biancaea sappan. The sequence continues at coordinate 43,849,678 of CM073496.1, read as the reverse complement.
ACAAACTGGCCACTAGGCAGGCACTTGCTAACTATGAACAAGGTGAGAATTCGGGAAAATAAAAAATCAACATTTATATTTTTTGTTTAAACTTCGAACTGCAAATACATATACACACACACACGCACACATATATATATATGGGAAAAGAAGTGCAGAAATAGATATTCGTACCCTCGCCGTTGTCAGTGGCCTTTAAAACGATGAAGACGTACTTGATGAGAGGGATAAGAGTGATGGTGTAAATGATCATGGAAAGAACACCCAAAACGTCGTCGTTATGTTTGATGCCATCTGTGAAGGTACTCGCGTACACATAAAGCGGCGACGTTCCGATGTCCCCGTACACTACTCCCAGACTTTGAAACGCTAGGTGCATGATCACCGACATAGCTGCCCCCTGCACACACACACACACACACACACATATATATATATGGTACAATTCAAATTTACAACTAATTAATTGATGCATCTCGATAAAAAAAAAATACAAATTAATTGTCCAAAGAAGTTAACCTTAGAGGAATGAGCGTTAGGATTGGAGAAGCTACGAGATTCTATGTCGAGAGAGTCATGTCTGCGTAACTTGGGCCAGGAGAGCTTCTTTCCTGTGGGGCCAGGATCATCAGAAGCCTCCTGGTTCTGCCTAGTTCCTCCATTGTTATCGCTGTTCTCCACCGCTACTTCTTCCGGAGATGACATTTTCTCTTGTGAGAGAAACAGAAAGTCAGAACGAGAGAGAGAGAGAGATGGAGAGAGAGAGCATACGAAGTGGTGGTATTGAGTTAAGGAGCTGGGGTTTAAATAAATAAAGGCAAGAAGAGCAGAGGCGCCCGAAATGAAGCTGACCCCTAGCCTAAACTAGTACTCCCACTGGGATGGTCCAGTAAACTGTAATTAATTGAGGTTAATCTGTTGGGGAAATTCCTTTTTGGGTTACGACACGTATGTTACGCGTATCTTGCCTCTCTTTCTTTCTTTCTTTCTTTCTTTTTTTTTTTTGGTGAAATCTTGCACTTCTTAGTTTCTAAATTCACTTCCGAAAATTCATTGTACGAGCTATAGTACACGATTATCATTTCATTAACTGATATTTTTTACTCCTTTTGCATATTTATTTTTTTCGAGACTTATTATATATACATGAGGTCAGCGATTGACGAGAATATGTCTCCAGCTCATATATATTGCAATGTTAAGATCTACATTTTCATTTCAGTATTAATAATATCTTGGGATAAAGATTTGATATTTCGAACAAAAGTTTCGCTTTTATTAATGAGCTTGAAAATTCAAAGGAAAAAACTCTCTTCTTTTGCCATACTTTTCTACTGCCCATACGGTTTCATGCGACGCAAGTCACCATCGTCATTCACGAGGCTAGAACCATCATTGAGGGGGATCCGATCCTCTACTTAGAATTTTAGCTGCTCAAATTTTTAGTAACAATTTTTATGTTGTTAAAAATTTTTAGCAACAATTTTTTTTATTAAACTGTTGTTAAAGATTTTTAACAACGATAAAAATCATTGCTAAAAACTGAACACCCTCTACTATTTTTCTCCAAGATCTGTGCGCCATTGAGGGCCTCCGTCAACTACTCGTGTGAGAAAATTGCTGGTTGCTAAAATAGCTCACTCGCTCTTTTGGTTTATCCTTTACGCGGGCCTTGCCAACAGGCCACGTTATATTATAGTACTTTACGATTCGGTCGTGTAAATGCCTAAGACGGTTTATGAGTGGAAGAGGTATGTCAAGCTTTACAAGTGGGAAAGCCTAAAGCACTTTTGGAAGTAAAATAAGGACTTGTACGCTCTCTTTACTGTCAAAATCGTCAATTAAAAATATGACAATTATATAATTTTTTTAGTTAAAATATAACAAATGTATAATTTTTAAAAATAATTATATATTTTTTTCAACTCAATTTTATATGATTATATTTAAAAAAATTTAAAGGTATTTTATGTTTAGTACAAATTTAACAATAAAATTAAAACAAGTGTAAGTAAATCTATTCCTTTTTTAATTGGGATGTGGTCACGTGATTAAATTTGTTTGGTTTGACAATTCACTCGAAACTTCCCACCCACTAAGCAAATGAAAACGTATCCTGTAAGAAAAACATTGTATTTGTCATCATTTAGATGATTTCGTTAAATTTTAAATTTAACAATTTAATAAAGACGAAACATTTGTCCGATCTGTGTTCTCTTGGCAAATACCGAATAGCCATCGATACCTTCGTTCGAATCCACATGCGACGGCTGAATTGGAACTATCTGAGGATAGTGGGAGATTCCTCCCTTCTAAATCTCTTTGCTTTGTATAAAATAATTTTATATTAACCCACGATCTCCTTTTAATTTTTTTGGTAAAAAAAGAAATTAAGATTAGATAAAGAGAGTTCCAGTAAAACAATTTTTTTTTGGAAAAATTTATGACAATACTTTGCCAAGGAAAACAACCTTTCATAAAGGGAAAATTATTGACTCTCCCGTATGTCCAATATGTAAATTACAACCAAAATCTATTAAACATTGTCTACGAGATTGCCAACTGGCCCTATCAGTTTGGTCAAATCAACAGTCCTCACAATTTTTTCAATGGAAACACTAAAGAATGGAAATTTTTAAATACAAAAAATTCAACAAAAAGCAAACTAATTATCCCCTTGTGCATTATATTTCTCTTTACCTTAAGTGTTATCTAATCTGCTAGAAATAAATTTTTATTTCAAAACTCTCCAATAAACCCAAACCAAATACTAAAGTTAATCTTGGGAAATACTGCTGAATTCTGGTTAAATAACTATCATGACCACGGTCATGTTTTTAAAGCATATTTTTATGGGCCCTCAATTGTAGCAAATAATGTTAATGATTTAAAGTAAGTGCACATTAATTTTTTAAAAAGTTTATTCGTAAATGATTTTTCAGATATAAGAAATAAACTGTAATAGTTTTATTATACTTTCAAAATCATAAAAAATAGTAAAAATGATTTTTTTTTACTCTCTTACTCTTACATGCTTTTTAATCTTTTTCTTGTTTATTTTATATTTTATTTAATATATTTAATCACGTGTAGTTTTAAGAACTAATAATCAAAAAAATTTAAAAACATATATAATAATATAAATTAGTGACTTAGTAAATGAAAATATATTTTATTATATTTAAAAATATTTTTAAAAACTTTAACTTTTCACTCTTTCAGTGCACTTTATCTCTTATATTATATATTTTATTTTATTTAATATAAAAACTTAAGACAAAAACACTTTACACATCATATATATTAATAAAGATTAAAGTTAATTTGTGAAATTAACTATCTCATTTTTATTTTTTTAAATTACTGTCGAGTATGTATAGAGGATAGATATATTTAATGTTTAACATAAATATCAGTATATCACAGTACATAAAAAGAGAGAATAATAGTGCATTTGGAAAAGTTTATTTTGAACTTATTTAGCTTATCTAATAGTATAAGCGTTTATACACGTATTTGGGAAAGTTTATAAAAATAGCTTATGACATGCTAATAAATTGTTTTCACCTTATTTTCATAAACTCCCCATAATAACTTATAAAAATACGCTAAAAACAGTTTATATGAAATTTTCTCTCATAAGTTCTTCAATTATAAAAATAACTTATATATAATTAACACTTATATGATAAGTGCTTATTTTATAAACATTTAAAGAAGATGTTTACCCAAACAGGACATAAAAGAATAAAAATTAGTAATTATACTAAAATATCTTAACCTAAAAAAAAATAGAGAGAGAGAGAAGGTTCTTTTTTTTAAGGGCAATTTAAACATTTTGATAAAGTAATTATACTCTCTCTCTCTTATTCTCTCATGCTCTCTCCTATTACATCACCAACCAAACTAGATAAAATGAAATCTGTCATGAACAATTTAATAAAAAGAAGATATTTTGCTTGAAAATATCTACACACCATGATTAAATGCACACAACAAAATTCCAAGGACGGCAAATTTGAAAAGGGTTGGCATATATGCAAGCTGGTTATTGTTGATTTGCAGGCATTCATGTTGTCCAAAATTAGAAGTCAACACATTGAAAATCCATAAAGATCAAAGACATCCATCTTGATACATTTGGTTGTTGAGACTTAGAACAGAAACAGAGGGTATATCCATAATACACACTATAATTATGATACCCCATTAATGCCTGCCATTAACTAATATAAGAAAGGAACTATGATTAATGGGAAATCAGTTGCATCTCATTTTCACTTTGCAAGTTATACAACCTCCGATCGTGTTTTGATTAATTATCCCATCATAAGACACTTCAAATCTCCTTTTTCTTTTTTCCCTTTTCCTCTATATTAAGAAATGGGAATAAAAGGATAAAATTGAAAACAATGATACAGCATAATTTTTTAAAGGTCGAAGCAAATGTTACATAAGCTACTAGTATTAAATGATGCAACTTTTGAGTGTCATCTTCCTCTAAAGGTTATTAACCATTTGTTTCTTGAAAAAATAGATTAAGAAATTTTTAGTCTTTAAAAAATTTAATTTTTTAGATTTAGTTCATGAATTTTATGAATTTATTATTTATTATTATTGAGTTAATCTAAACAAATAAATATGCAACTTAATTTTCTGAAATGATTGATTTATATTAAATTTATAACTTATATCAATCGAAATAAAGGTGAGAATTGATTGTGCGTGTTTGTTTTATCTCAAAATTTTGGGTTAGTCTATAAAATGGTCAAGCGGTGCATGGATAATGAAAATTGATTTTGTGATGTTATTGTGTTAAATATAAGTGCAATAACTGAAATATGTTTAAATAAAGCATAATAATGAGTACCAAATTGATGGTGGAAGTAAGTTTCAAGGTTGTGACGATAGCAAATGGAAAGAGAACAGGAAGGGCATAGACGTAGGATAAGCTTTGGATCAAAAACCGATTTCATTGACAGTGTGGTGCAATGGCATAAGTTGGTATGAGGATGAGTATATTCCCACTCAGGGACAAAATTATCCACGTCTGAATTTTTCTTTGGCATCGCGAACGTTTTTCCCACTTAAAGAAATTGTAATCTAATCATTTTTGAATTATGTGTTTCGATTTTTCCTGGTGAAACGGTTACAAGAAGTCGCTAGAGCATTTGGTAACTTGTGGGAGAATAGAAGAGAGAGAACGAGGAAAGAAAGAGAATGATGATTCATTTGTTTAATTATTTGATTAAATTATTATTATAAAAAACTTAAATCAGCAAAGAAGATGTTTGTTGCGTTAAGAGATGTATAAGACAAGTTATTGAGTTGACTTTGTAATGTAGCATACAACCCATCGAATTTCATGAAGGATTAGTTAAATAGTTTTATATTAGGATTGCAGGCATCTTTTCATGTTGTCTTTAATGTGGCTGTCATTATTTATTTTTGGACATCTTTTTATATTCTGTTTGTATTCAAATTTAATTGTTGTTTTTAATCTTGTAGACTTTCTAAATTCATATAATGTTATCTTATGATATTGAGGCATCCAAATTTAATTGTCATGTTTATATTATTGTAGACTTATCTCTAATTTTTATTTTTTATAGATGTGAATGAATATGTACTAAATAGTAAGTCAACGGATAACAAGTTATCTAATCGAAAATGATGATGATGTGAATGAATATATTTTTTTGGGTGTGCTAATAAGTGTTGAAATTTATTATTATAAAATATGAAAATAAAAACATATTAAAGTTGCATTATATTTTTTGAATGTTGGCAACTATATGGACGTTTCCATGATATATATTAAAAGGTATAATTGTTTCTTATTGGTTGCTTGGTGAATTAATCAACGCCATTGTCTTTGCTTAGTGGGCTTTTATATTGCAATTTCTTATGGTTTGGTTCCAACAATAAAGATGTGTGCTTATTTGTATTATGGGAGCGTGTGAAAAAATATATATATATAGCAAACACACACACACACACACATGTATATACTTTTGTAATATTTTGTTAAAAAAATTGAAAAAAATTATTAATAATATATAACCTAAGTTGTGATTTGATTAACACTGTTTTTAAAAAAAAAATTTGACTTTTTTCTCAAGATAAAACAGGATATTTTGAAATTGTTGGACTATGGAGAAAGTCCCAGAGATCATGGCTTGAGAAGCTATGATTGCTGCTGCAACAGCAGTCACGAACATTGGCCAGTATAAAGGATCTGCAATAGTAATCACAAGTTAAGTCCCCAATCATTGATATGTCGAGGTTAATTTTAAAACTCGAGGGGTTGCATTCAATTACTTGGAATGGACTTGTAAAAGGTGTCGCCAACAAGATCATTGTGCTTGCGAAGAAAAGAGGCTTGTCCAGTATATGCCATTATAAGAGCAGGGTATGTCACAGAGCACATGCTTATTTGTATTGACCGAACCGTGAAATGTCCAACATCAGCAAATAGTGTTTCAGTTCCTGCAAATTTTTTCCACCATAAGATACAGTTATACTCATTATATATATATATATATATATATATATATATATATATATATGTATGTATCAATCACATTAAAGAAATTATTGTGGACCTGTAATGGCCAGCACAACGCCACCGAGGGAAATCCAAGCTTCTTTCTTGTTCCTTTTGAAGTAATCTAGTATGTATTTGGGGTATAATGCTTTGACGACCGTTGGATCATACTTGACGAAACTGTACACACCAATGCCTTCGATGAAGGTGAACCACACACAGATGATGGGGGCAAAACTGTACCCCACTTTATCAGTTCCCAATCTTTGAAACATGAAAAGGCACACCAAGATTCCTACGGATATCCAAACAACCCCATCTGTGTACACAAAACAAAAGCAAAATCTAATAATTTAAGATAAACCGCCATAAATTAATTAATGTTTTGCTAAAAATTTGATTTTTCTCGATTTGGTCCCTAATTTTTTTTTTCATTTCAGTTTGGTACCAATCAAAATGGTTCTTCCGTTTCAAAAACATGTTTCAATTAACTCCATTGATGACGTCGCGATAATGACTTTAAGTTGGTTGTTAAATGCTGTGTGCCAACTGCCAAGCTGATGTGGCAACTCTTTTTTTTTTGTCTTCTTCTGCTTTTTTCTGCTGAACACACTCGAACAAACTCCATTTCTGCATTGAGAAGCTTTCAAAGACCTCACCCTCTTCACCATATCTGTTTAGTATTTCAAGGGAAACACAGTGCTCTTCAAGGTGAAGAGGATATGGCCTTCCCAAGATTCTTTGTAAAACACAGACAAAGATCAAATAATAATAATAATAATGATAATAATCATTGTCACGTACGTTAGCTTGCAGAATCAGCATTTAGCGACCAAATCAACGTCCTTGTTGTCACATCATCAAAAGAGTTGACTGAAACATTCTTTTTTTTTTTTCAAAAGATGAAAGGGCCATTTTGATTGGAGATAACCCTTTTGAAGATCAGATTTTATAGAGATCAAATTGGAAAAGAAAAAGGACAAATATTTCAAGATCGAAAAAGCTATTTTACAAATAAAACAAAGAAAGAGTTTAAACGGACCGTCTGTGATTTCATGAGCGGCGTGCTTGATCCCTCCCACAGCTGATAAAACTGCCGCCAAATGAAACATGTCAAAATTATTAACTTTCTTTGTTCTGATTTTCCTTAGCCTAGAGAAAGAAATTATTCAAACTATGAGGAAAGAGAAAGAGTAACCAGAAATGCAGGGAGTGAGAACACCGTCACCAATGACCATAGAAGTACCAAGCATGGTGGCGAACAGAAGAAAGAACTTGAAAAAATGGCTATTCTCAAGTTTAGATTTGACCCTTGAAGCCCTCTTCACGCTGCTGCTCTTGGCCGACTTTAACTGATAATTAGACACCTCTGCGTCCTCCAATTCTTCATTCGGAATAAGTCCCACTTTCGCATAACGACATATCAGAGAATACAGAGCGAACGTCCCTCCTATATATATGCAAAGTTCACCGTACAAATTATAACCTCCAGAGGTGATTCTTTTTATATACTGATAAAAGTATTTCAGTTAAAATAAATGTAAGTGTGATTTAATTTCTAATTATAAAAATTTATTATAGAATATATCTTGATTTCAGAAGATAGTATATTTTTTTAAAAAATAATATAATTTAAAATATCTTCAGTAAAGAAATTATAATTTACTATGTTTGATACATAGAAAAAGAGAGAATGAGAATAAAATAGAGTATTTTATTAAAATATTCTATTTAAAAAAACAGAAAAATTTTCATTATTTTTTTATTACTTTTTTTTTAATCTATTACACAACCTTAAATCCTTTACTGCCGTGGAGTGTTGCTTTGATTAAAACGTAATTTCAGAATAAATATGAATGTAATAAGGAGCCGCGCCGCCCCAAGATAATACTTTACCCAGCTTCTGCCTTTATTTTAAAAAAACACTGGAGTTAGAGAGATGTTTGTGACATTAAGAGATGTAAAAGACAAATTATTGAATTAACTTTGCTATGTAGCATATAACCCGTCGAATTTCATGAAGGATTAGTTAAATAGTTCATATTAGGATTGCAGGCATCTTTTCATGTTGTCTTTAATGTGACTGTCATTATGTATTTTTGGATATTTTTTTTATATTCTGTTTGTTGTATTCAAATTTAGTTGTTGTTTTTAATCTTGTAGACTTTCTAAATTCATATAATGTTACCTTATGATATTGAAACATGCAAATTTAATTGTCATTTTATATTATTGTAGACTTGTCTCTAATTTTTATTTTTTATAGATGTAAATGAATATGTACCAAATAGTAAGTCGACAGATAACAAATTATCTAATCGAAAATGATGATGATATGAATGAATATATTTTTATGGGTGTGCTAATAAGTGTTGAAATTTATTATTATAAAATATGAAAATAAAATCATATTAAAATAAAATCATATTAAAGTTGCATTATATTTTTTGAATGTTGGCAACTATATGGGCGTTTCCATGATATATATTAAAAGGTATAATTGTTTCTTATTGGTTGCTTGGTGAATTAATCAATGCCATTGTCTTTGCTTAGTGGGGTTTTATATTGTAATTTCTTATGGTTTGGTTCCAACAAGATGGATGCGTGCGTGCGTGCGTGCGTGCGTGCGTGCGTGGTGTGTGTGTGTGTTTATTATTAGGCAAATATAGCTTGAATTGTGATCTGATTGACATTTTCCTTAAGGAAATATTTATAGCTTTTCTTCTAAAATAAAACAGGTCCTTTTGGATAAAACCCAAGTTACAAAATAGCAAAAAAAAAAAAAATTGTGTAACCCACTATAAAAAAAGGTTAGGTAAGGGTTCAAAAAACTAGAAGCAATAGATGAGAGATAATATCCTAAAAGAGAGACAATTAATTTATAATTAAATATGAAAAAATAATTATAACAAATCTGATCACGGGATAATAGAGATAGTAGATAATGTCAGTTATATAAGTGATATTATATTTAAATTTAAAATAAAATCGATAATTATATATAACTGACGTAATCCTACAATGTTCAGATAAGCATAAAAACAATATTTAAATTATTTTTCATAATTAATTTCACAACAATTTAAAATATTTTTTTTGAAATACTCTATTTTTTACAACAATCCCCACATATTCCAAAAAAGATATTTTAAATGAAACAATGTTATGGGTTACACATATAGGTATAGATAAGATATAACTCACAGATTCAGTAGTGAAGCATATAGCTTCTATAAACCAGCAAACTCTTATTGCAAGTTAGAGATCTTACCAATCACATCACACCCACAAAATTCCTACTGTTGAAGCTGTTGTGTGCCTTTTTGGCCATACGCGTGCCTGGTGTTAATAAGTGCTTTGGAGATTTTGCCACGATCCCATAGGAGCCGCCCTACTCCACACTAATATAGGTAATTTCATCAAATATATTTATAATGAACACCACCCTTAGGAGTTATGAAAATCATTAAAACCGTCACTCAACTTATTCATCAATGCATTATAGCACTTTTACACTTACACTACAGGAAAAAGACTAAAATATTAGTGCTAACAGAATTAACAGATGACTTGTTATTATCCATATGAACTTTATTTATGGGATCTCTAATCACAAAGTTTGGGTTATTGTCACTGTTAATTTCAATTGGCTTAAATCCATTTCTCCTTGATATGTGAAGAACTAATTTTCTTCATACATGCATATTTAGTCAAAGAATTGACCAAAATCACTTTTGACTTAACTGATCGGTACACTTAAAATTTCATCTTTTTGCATTTGCTTAGTAACTTTGTGTCTCAAACACAAGTGTCTGATCTTACTATTGAAAGCTTTGTTTTTGCAATGTCTATTACAACTTGGCAATCACAATACATAGACACTGATATCACTGGGCTCCCCTAACAGACAATGTGCTAAGTAGTTTTTCAACTACTTAGTCTCAATTTTAGCCAACTCTGATTTTAGAGTATGTCTATAAATTTGTTTGGTTGCTCTTTGAGATACTATACCACCACTAAGGGTGAAAACATAACTATTAGTGGATTTTGTCTTATTTGAATCAGATATTCATTTAGCATTATTGTATTCTTCTAATACAATGAGAAATCCACTTTATTACTATAATTGATGGTAGATCTCAATTATTTTATTAATTTAATCAAAGCATCTCAAATGTTCATTATTAGGATTGTGAGTATATATACTCAACTAACACATATCATATGTTATGTCAGATCAAGTGAAGTTTATTAAATACAACGACTCACCTCTGTTTTTTTTTTGAGTGTTAGAATCATAAGAAGTACTCACTAGTTTGCCATAAAAATGATCAAACTTTTTAAATTGCTTTTGACCATAATATTCTTGTGACAGTAAAATACTATCACATTTTCTTATGATTTTAACCTCAATATCACATTTACTTCACTCTTATCTTTCATAACAAAATTAGATGCAAATAATTATTTGTCTTATGTATAACATCTATTCTAATATAAAAAATAACATGTCATACATATTGACAAATATCTCACACTTATCATCTATTAATTTGTATACACACATCAATCCACATTAAAATAGATATAGTCACAAATCCAAGCAATAAATGTATACACAACATTATAATAAATACAATCAATGTTTTAGATTTTTTTTTATTTTAGAGTCACACAATATAACCTCAGCAAGACACCTCCACACTTCTAAATATTTTAAGTTAGGTATATAACTTTTCCACAATTCATGTGATGTCTTACTAGGTTTCTTATAAGGGATTTCATTTTTTGAACTTATTTAAATTTGTAAGAGTATGATACCACAACTTATATGTACTTTAATTTAGTACATAACTAGCTTATATTAAATCTCAAAATTATTATAGGTGGGCATCCAAACACATAATATATATGCACATATATATTCATCTACCATATAATAATATTATTTAAGAGTATAATTACATAGAATCATTTAGGAACTTCTTAATCTCAAATTTTGTGACCAATAACTCAACATTATTGTACTTCTTTGTACAATAAAAATGTTATCAAAAGCTAGCATTCGAAAATGCTTTCTGTAGTATTCACATATGGCGTTTCATCATCTCAATGAGATAATATCGTCAATTTATGAATTGACTCAACTTTTTTTATATGCCAATATCCACAAAATTCTTGGACACATCCACAATAAAATTTGGTTCCAAAATGACAAGTGTAATTCACAATATTATTTAGCAATAATAATGCTTTCAACATTTTAGATGAAAACATTTTTTGAATTTATAAAATTCTATACCCTGCACATTGATGGCTATTGAGGCGTTTTCAAGAATTCCACAATGCCTTTTCACCTAAAATATAATATTCTTATAAGACCTTTTAAGACATCACATGTAAAAACACAACTTATTCACAATCACAATTTCTTTTGTGTGCACACATTCCCTTGAATATTAAGAAAATAGTTATAGGCATTTCCTCAAAACACAAGATAATTCTCACAGTACAATTGTTATTTATATATATATATATACCTCAATATATATACACATACATATACACATATAAAACTCATATGCACTTTTCATGTGTACATATATATTAACGCACTCACATATATACCCCACACACACATACACACACACATATATGTATAAATCTTGTATACGCACACTGATATGCACACACAGATATGTTAAGCAATATTTAATTCCCAAGGCATAAATTATACCCACATAGAAGCACAACAAAGACATTTGTGATGATCCAAATAGATCATGGGCCTCGCTAAATTCTTTCCCAACACCCAAATATAAATGATATATATAATAACTGATATGCACAAACATATATATAAGAACTCAAAAGGCCAATGGTTATATGTATATAATATATATAAAACAATAATAATATCCATGATTACATTTGCCACTTTGTCATATATAGTAGAATCCATACACACATGACTCCATGATTCCCAAATATTCAAGCTAAAATAATGTTGCAGAAGGCCCATGTTTCATCAATTTAATTCCAGATCTTCACAACACAATGAACCAAGAGAATGTAGATATATGTTGGAACCAACATCACCATCACCATTTAACATTAGAGCCATTTTTAAAGTTAGGGTCATAATCTAACTTATTTGAAAATTATAATAGCATAAGGAAGGACTTCGGAATCACAAATTAATTTCAGTGAAGATAAATTTGAAAAGCAAAATCATCCTCATGCCAAAATCATACTCAGCATCAAGAGTAAAATTAATCACACATAAGTATATGATTTTAACTCTTTTTTTTTTGGTAGAACTAACAGTAATGAGTGAAATTTCTCTTCAAAGAAATTCAGTCTTCATTCTAAATACTAATGTGCAGAACTAGAAATCCAGCAGATTTGGAAATTAAGATTCATAAAATCAATTGTGTTAAAATCAACACAACTAATAACATATTCATAATAGGCATGATCCAATGCGTTAAAACCAAATCAACTCTCAGACTGTGCTCCCATGGCAACAACTTAGGAGACATGAAACATATAAAAGCACAGAGCTATTTATACTAGATATCCTAAGGTATCAGTGAAAAAAACCCAAAAAGAGGAAAACACATTGAACAATGCGCATCTATGCAGAGAGAGAAAGAGCATACTTTTTGAACATCTTTATTCTTTACCAGCATACTTTTTGGGTCTTTAGTGAAAAGAAGATGGTGTCAGCATACCTTTTGGGTCTTGGTGAAAAAGATGATGGTGCCAATATTAATAGGAATCATAGTTGAATGATCTTCATGATCCAGAGGCTTGATACTGTAATTTGACACTGGACTGAGAGAATGACAATAGAGGAACACCTGTTTGATATGACAGAAGAGAAGAGGCCATGTGATCTGACCATCCAAGCACATCACTCTTCTCTCACACTCTAACGCTACTTGTCAAAATTTTTTTTTACAAGTTCTCTGAATCTCTCATAAACAAGGTTTAATCTCTCCTCATTTTTCTGGATTGCAATGTGAAGTCTTTTCTTAAGATTGTTGAAAAAATTGAGGAAAATTGTTAGTAAAATATAGCTTGAGTTGTGCTCTAGTTGACACTATCCTTAACGAAAGATTCGTAGCTTTCCTTCTAAGATAAAACAAGCCCTTCTAAGATAAACCCAAGTTACAGAATAGCAGAAAAAGAAAAGTTGTGTAGCCCAATATAAAAAAGTTTAGGTTAGGGTTCAAAAAACTAGAAGGAAGAGATGAAGGATAAATATCTTAAAAAAGAGACAATTAATTTATAATTAAATATGAAAGAATAATTGTAACAAATCTGATCATAGGATAATGAAAATAGTAGATAATATCAGTTTCATAAATAATATTATATTTAAATTTAAAATAAAACATATAATTATATCTAACTGACGTAATCCTACCATATTCAACTAAGCATGAAAACAATTACATTATTTTTCATAATTATTTTCAAAACAATTTAAGATATTATTTTTGAAATACTCTATTTTGTACAACATATTTTGGGTAAAGAAATGTGTGTGCGAAAGTGAATTTAGTCTACTTCTTTTATGCAGAGATAGTAAACAAACAAATAAGTCTTGGATTGTTGTATCCTAGATGCAATATGTATGTGTACCCTTTTATCAGATGATGTGGCAAAATTAACATATGGAAGATGTGAAATTACCATAAAAAAAAAAGACGAGTTACTCGAACTTCAATCCAGTACTACGCAATTTATATTTTTGAGACTAACATTCAGTTTTTCTATTATGTTTTTATTCTTATTTTTTAGATTGCTGCTCCAACAATAGGTGAACATGCAATAAAATATTTATGTAAAGAGTCATGTAGAACAAGTGAGCAAATTAATCATGCATGGGTACTGTTGGAGCAATAACGTGAAAAAGAAGAATTAACACAAAATAAAAGAATTAAGTGTTAGTGTCAAAAATATAAGTTGCATGGTACGTACTGGGCTGAGGTCTGAGTATTTCGACTTTCTTTAAGGTAATTTCACATCTCACATGAGTTAATTTTGTTATATTACCCGGTGCAATGGTACTCACACGTGTTACCTCTAGAATACAACATCTCAACTCACATGTTTATTTACTACCTTTATATATAGGAAGTAAATTAGACTCACTTTTCTGACACATTCTCTACCCAAAATATCACACAAATATTGTCACACCTCATTTTGGGAACATAACTGCCATGGAGGTGGACTTCGTCCAGGGTCGTAAGCCTAACTTCAAGTCATTAACACGTGGAATAAATATAACATTTATGGGTTTCTTTTTACAAACAACACAAGAGTTCTATATGTTTTATTTAACTACAGAGCAACTCAGACACCCAACTATTAGACGTACCAGCATTTCAAGATAAAGGAATACAGACCTGGAGACTCCACTACTCCTCATATGAAGACTCACCAACTATCGGGAAACCTATAAGGGGGTTTAGAGAAAGGAGTGAGCATAAAACTCATTAAGGGGAAATAACAACAAAGAAATCACAAACCAAGCACCTTTTTTTGCAGAAGAATGCCCACAGGTGAATTTTTATGACATGACCAATCCTATTACACATGTGACCAACATGAAACCTACAAATCAGTATATACAAAACACTGCCAATAAAAAGTTACAACCTTAACACGAAATTATATAGGGGAGTTTATGTAACTCACACAAGCGGTTATCTATTTCACCTCACAAGTATCCACATTACCCTATACAAGGGTTTTAATTTGGGCCAAGGCCAATTCATAGTAAGAAATCCACCAAGGCTAAATCATATAAGGAGACCATCGAGGTCAATCCATAACAATGAGCCACCAAGGCTAAATCACATAAGGGAGACCACCAAGGTCAATCCATAATAATGAATCATCGAGGCTAAATCACATAAGGAAACCATCGAGGTCAATCCACAACAATGAGTCACTAAGGCTAAATTACATAAGGAGACCATTGAGGTCAATCCACAACAATGAGCCACCAAGGCTAAATCACATAAGGAAGACTATTGAGGTCAATCCACAATATTGAGCTATCGAAGCTAAATCACATGAGAGACTATCGAGGTTAATCCACAATAATTAATATAATTTCCTCTTAGCAAAACCTTAGAATTATAATTCCCTCTTGATAAAGGTTCAAAATTATGAGATGTGCATAGATCCACCATAACTATTACATATAACCCAACATAGTTAAATATTACCTCAGCATCAATAATATTCAATTTATACAAACACCATTAGGAAGTAAAAATTTTCCTTGACATATTTCAACATTTCCATGAGATGTAACAAGGGGATCCCTTACACTTTTAAGTTTCCTTACAACTCAATTAACATATTTAAGATTATGCCCTTCACATTTCTAATCATGTAAGAACATGAATGTTTAACAAAAGAGCACACAAGTATCGCAATTAGTTATTTTTCACCTCTCACAATAGTAAAACGACTTCAACATTTTTTTTGTATAAATTATTCATCGTTCTACTTAAATTAAATATATTATATGCTCATATTTACACTAATCATTCTTACTCATACTGGATTTATGTTTACACTTCCATATATTACCAAGATTCCTATCTTAATGGTTCATCAAGGCACCTTAAAAGTTGCATTCTAAGATTGAAGAAGAAGGAGTATTTCCATTAAAATCACTTCTTGCTTCACTAGGCTCAAAGTGTCCACTTAAAATATCATTATGTGAGCCTGATATGGAACTAAAAGCCATGAGAATATCCCCTTATGTATCATTTACTTTTTCTTACTTAGTTTAGAGGTAAGTCCTCTTTAAAACAATTAAATTTTTCCATATTCTCTGTTTAAGACTAGATTTCTGATCCTAAACTTTGTGAATTTACTAGGTAGACATCACAAATAAAAAATTTATGAAATTTAGTAGATAACATTTCTAATATGTCTAGAATCTTAGATAAAAATTTCAAAAAGAAATATTTTGATTTGCCCCATCAAAACCACATTTTCGCAGCTGCTACCCAGACTGCCTCAACAACATGATGATCTCAGTTTTGCATGCCATTGACCACTAAAACAATTCCAAATTACATGAAAATTGGTAGGCATATAATTTATGTTATGACATCCTTCCATAAAAATTTCAAAGCACAACTTGACCATTTGGCCAGTTGAACCTGTAACATCCCAAATTATTATGGAATAAATATTTAATATTTTTTTTATTTATTTTGAGACTCTAGAAATCTCTTGAATGTCCTTGATGAATCTAGATTGTTCTAGAAGAATCTTGTATGTTCTACAGATATCTTGTATATTCTTGAATTTCCTAGATAAGTGTAGAATATTGTAGAATGGTATAGATAATTCTAGAGAATTCTAGGTTAGTCTAGGTTTATCTTGAGTTATCTTGAGTTTTCTAAACATTTCTAGTATAAATAATTCTAGAGAATTCTAGGTTAGTCTAGGTTTATCTTGAGTTATCTTGAGTTTTCTAAACATTTCTAGTATAGATAATTCTAGAGAATTCTAAGTTAGTCTAGGTTTATCTTGAGTTATCTTGAGTTTTCTAAACATTTCTAGGCTTTAGAGAGATATTTGAATATTCAAAAGGAATTTTTCACTTGCCTCCCATTCTTAGCTATAAATAGCAATATCTTCCTCCCCTTTCCTTGCATCATTCACAGCCGAGAGAGAGTGAGAAAAAGAGAGTACAGCAGCTTGGACAGTAGCAGAAAAATATTCTCTGTTTTTCAACTATAAAATAGAGATTTTTGGAAGAAGCAAATAGCAACGTTAAACTCGATTTTTCTGAGCTACTTTGAGGAGATTCTTTTATTACTAATCCACACAAGTGTTAAGGGAGAAGTGACAGTGAATAGGAAGCAAAAATCAGAACCAAAACCAGTGCAGACTACCCCACGGTCAACGGTCAAAAATCGTGAAACAAATTTCAAGACAAATTGAATAGCTATTTGAGCTAAAAAGTCAGACTACAAAGTACAGGTAGCGTAGCAATTCATAAAAGCTTGTTTTACTACTTGAATATTTTATGTCCATGAAGTTTTATTTAAAGTGAAATATGTTTTTCATGATGAAATTAGCATGATATCAGTTTGGAAGTTTTCTTCCATGTTTAGCTTGGGACCTACGCTTCCATGTCAGCTTGGAAATTCTATTTCCATGTCAACTTGAAAATTATATTTCCATGTTTTAGTTTGGAATTTTTCTAGCTTGAGTTAAAGGACTGCAGTAGCCTTTTTCTTATGTTTAGCTTGGAAAAATAGTTCTGCAGACTATCTTTTCCATGACGTTGAGTGTGCCACCAACTATTCTTGATTCCATGATTTATTCATATATCAGCTTGCTAATTTTTCATCAACCTATTACACTGAACTGAGAATTTATATTACATGGACTGATTTTTATGATATAAGTGCTTTTATGACTGAAATGGTATATTTATAAATGTTTATAAAATTATGCTAGCTACTGAGATACCCTTATGTAATATCCCAAGAATTTATATGAATATTTAAAGCCTATTTTGAAGTTTAGTGAAAAATTTAATTACGTGAAAAATTTTCTTTTTGAATTAGTGAAGAAAATGTGAGAATAGAAATTTTTATTTTTAATTTAGGAAATTTTTACAAATTCTCAAGGACTAAAGTGAAAAGAAAAGAAAGTATAGAGGACTTTTGAAAAATGACCAAGTAGGAACCCGAGAAGAAAAATAGAGCTTATGGGAATGAATTATGAGTCCGGTACCGAAAAGATGATGGATTCGAGGTTAAAGTGGAGTTTGAGACATCGAGAGGGATTAAAGTGAACAAATCTTATAAGCTAAGGTGGCTATGAGCGATTTTATCGAAAAAGAAATTGGTGGGGCCCACGCGTATACACTTCTCCTTATTCTTTTATTTTTCTCATTCTCCCTCCCGTAGCTTCACTTTCTCTCTCTCTCGATTATGCTTGCAAAGGAATTTCTTCATCAATCATTCATGCAATTTTTGCTTTGGGAAGGAAGCTATGAAAGTTAGGATGATTGGTAAGTTGATGTTCTTCTTCTTCTTCCTCTTATTACAAGATCAAATCCTTGGTTATTATTTTTGCAAAATTTTTGTAGAATATTTTAATGGATGAATTTAAGTGTGGATGTTAATCTAAAACATTCCTAGGTGGTTTATGATGTTATTAGAACAAGAAATTTGGAGAAAACTATGAGAAATTCGTAGAATTTGGATATTTGAAAAAGTTAGTGTTCTTGATGAAAATTTGAGATTTGAGCTTGGATTGTTGGTAGAAATTGGGGGTTTTGGTGTTAAAACACTCCTTAGACATTAAGGATGAAAACTCATGGAAGAAATCAAAAGAAATGTTGTTTTAGATATGATTTTTGGATGAAGAACACGAAGAACATCGAAAATTTTCCCCAGAATTACTGTTCACCGAGAAAATTTTTTCCTATTTTCTCGTTACTGTAGCGTTGACTCGGTCAACGTTACTGTAGCGTTGACTCGGTCAACGTTACTGTAGCTGCGTTGACCGTTGACCGTTACTGTAGCATCAGTTTTTTTTTTTAATATCGTTGAAAAGCTCTTTGAGTCTAGTTTCCAATGGTATAAGTTTCATCTGGATATTCATTACCAGTTAGGAGTTATGATTTGAGAAGTGGATGAAGGTCGAGAGTAGTGGTAGGAAATTTCTCTATTTCGTAACCCTGATGGTTTTTATCTGGTTACAATAGGAATGGTCAAGTGCAAGGTGGGAGTGCTGAGAGCATGAAATCCAGGTGAGTGGGTTAATACTTGCTATGATTAAATATCTGTTATTGACTTTTTGCATCATAGTGGAAATATGTTGTATATCCAAGTTTGAAGAGGATGATGTGAAACGATGAGGCATAAACAATTGTGGAACGTGTCTGGTAATGTATATAATTATATTTTCTTATTTTCCCATGAATGGAGGTTATATGATGGATTGTGAATGGCATGTGAACTGAGTTGAATAATTGTTCTATTTTATGGGTTATGTTATATACATGCTATGTTGCTAAAACCACATTGATTATGTTGTGGCTTGAATTGTAAATGACTGAGTTGTGTATGTGGCTCAAGATTATGATTGAGGATGTTTTTATATGTGATTGTGATTGTGTTTGACTGGAAATGAAAGGCATGGTGGTGCACCCCATGGAGAAATCTATGTGAAGCTATAAGGGTGGAGAATATAAATGGAGCGATAAGGGTGGATGCGGCGGGGGCCGCGGGCAACGATCCAAAGTTATTCTGGACGACCCGGTTGGTACGGGAATTGTGTGTGAAATTGATTTCATCGATTGCTGTTGTGAATTTTGAATTTTGTTGAAATGCATTTGATTCACTTGGATATTGTTGTGAAGTATTATGAATAATATTATATCATATGATGATCGATCTACGTATGATTGCTGCATGTTATCATTATGATGCATGATTTTTATTTTGTCATAGTATTGTGTTATCTATTCACTGGGCACGTGGTTTGCTCATACCCCTCTTATTGATATTTTTTTTTCAGAGTTGACAGCTGAAGGTAAATATCGAAACAAGGAATTATGGATCCTTAGTCCATAATTACCTTTTCATTTGTTCAGGATAAAGGTATAATAGTTAAGTTTTATTCTAAGTTGTATAAATCTAGAAATCTCTGTAATCGGGTAGGTTCATTCAGTAATGTAATGTGAGTAATTGTAGTATGTATACAGAACTCGTTTTGGTTGCATGAAAAAGAATTGTATGATTTTTTTTAAGAGAAAGATAGGCTTACGGAGGTGAAATGAAATTCACTTTCCGTGCCGGTCACGTGCTCAAATTTTGGGACGTGACACCTTATCTCACCTTTTTGTGCTTTTCCAACTTACCATTTCAGGGGCTGAGTATAAGGGGAAAGGTGTAAAAATTGATTGAACACTTTTAGAGCACTCAAGTTTATTAAGTATTAGAATTATAGATTATGTTTTTAAGTTTAGATATCAAATTACTATGTACGACAAATTTGTAATTTATTTCAAACGAATGTAAAATTATCTTATGTTTAGAATTTCAATTATTATGTATAACCAATTATGATTTGTACTGAGAACAATTGTAGAATGTTTTTTTTTTGAAGATATGAGTATTAAGCATTAGAATTTAAAATTTTTTTTTTTCAGATTTTAGTATAGTAAAATAAGGACGTTACAGAACCCAACTTTAAACCAAACTGGTTAGATTGTTCTGATTTCTAAAGTAGTTTCGGTTTCCCTAATATTTGATATAGCAATGACTTTCCAAACTCCATGAAACTATCCAATCCATAACTGCACATGCCAAGTAATGCCTCATAAAAATTTCAAGTCAAAAGGAAGTGATTTAGGTATATATTTATCTCACAAAGAATCTTGACAGTGAAGTTGTTTTAAATATGACAACAATCATAATTCAATGAGTTTTGGGTTAATTCAAGAAGTTGAATTCTGTTAAAATTTCAGTAGCATTTCCTTCGACATTAGCACAAGGAGCACGCCAAGTTTCAAGCCAAAAGAAGCTCATTATAACAAACTCTAGCAGCAGCAAAAGATAATAACTACATTAATCAAATTCAATTTTCATGATACTTAACCTTTCACATTTTCTTAACTTTTGGCTACCAAATCAAAATAGCATAATTAGACTTAGTCCATACTCTTCCTACAAAATTTCAATATCTTTCTCCCACTACCAATGCCCAACATCAAATTTCCTTACTTAGGTATATAAATAAATTTTTTTCCCAATCCTATTCTCACAGTTTCCTTGACTATAGTGATTCACAGTAGAAATTTTATATGCATAACACATTCATTCATGGTAATATATATATATATATATATATATATTCTTGAATCTCTTCCTATCCAATGCCAGCACAAGAGTAATACAAGAAAGGGCTTTTAAATCATAAACCCAAGAGTGTTCTTGCTTTTAAAATTGCAAGTGTCTCCATCCTATGTGTCCCACTCCCTTTTGGCTAGATTTTTATAAACCCACCACATCTCTCTTTCCTTTAATCATTCAAGTCCTTGAAGTTTTCGATAAAATTTCCCAAATCACACTCAAGGCTCAAAATTATTTTTGTCTCCAATTCTACACTTTCCTAAATAAAATCAAGAACCCCACTTTGTCCAACGGCTTCAAACAAGTCCCAAAAATTTATTATCATTATTTTCAGTTAAGTTCTCCATTGAGGATTTATTTGAAAACTTTTTCATAACAAAAATTAAAGATTCTAATATTTTATGGTTCTACTAAATTTTAAATTTACCCCAAAACTTCACATATAAACATATAATTTAATTTAAGCATTTATTGAGTGAATTAAAATTTCACAGGTATTATAAAAATATATCTCATATATATATATATATATATATATATAAGAAAGAGACCTTTAAAGGACATTAATATAATGGGCATTAATGCCACGCCAAAACGCCCAAGCAGCGTATTCAACGTTGAGGTGAATAATATATATAAAAGAGAAAGAGACCTTTAAAGGACATTAATATAATGGCATTAATGCCGTGCCAAAACGCCCAAGCAGCGTATTCAACGTTGAAGTGAATAAAGAAGGTTAATGTATATGCCAACGTTTATTAACAATATAAAGGACTTACGTCATCATGGTGGCATTGAATCCAAGTGAATATGAAACAATTGCACCTTTTTAACATATATATCATAAAGCTTGAAACGTTCGTATGGTAACGCCAACGGTTTTTTAAGGAAAATAATATATTTTAATATTTTATAATAATAAATTTCAACAATCTCTCACTTATTATCATAAAATAGCATATAATAATATACACACTTTAGGTAAAGATAAATTATTATCCATAATATAGGTAGCTAAATTTGTCTTGAACCTATACTTGATAAAAATATATTTTTTGATCCAGAGTTATAATGCGATTTGCTTAAACTATGACTGCTTTGAAGAGACAAGATATATATTTTGCACATAACAACCCAAGTGCAAATATGAGCCATTGCTGGCACGATTATGCAATCTTGTACCGTATCCTGTTTTTTGAATGCGTTCTGAGAATACGTTATGTATATTCTCATATAGGAGAGGTCTCACTCCGCCATATTCAAATAGGTAAATTTTGTCAAGAGTGTTCTTGCAATTTAAACACCCTACTCTTATAAAACTATAGATTTCATTAAGATTTTTTTTAAATTCAACCTCACATATTCATTGCAAAAAAATGCACTGATACCAAAGAGATGAATTTAAAAGTTAGAGCTCTTATAAAATGTACATTGAAACAAGCAACCATATGATTCGTTTTTCCTTTTGAACCAAGTTCTTAAGATCTCTAGTCATAAGGTAGAATATCCTCATAGGTTACTTTTAATCTTATAGGCTTAATATTCATGTTCATCGATGTCTCTAGATTCTGACTATAGCTATAGTTTTAAAAAAATCTCATAATTATTATAGGTGGTATACACTTACATAAAATATATTCAAATATATATTATTCCACTATATAATAATTTTATCCATGAGCACATAATCATTTAAGAAACTTTCTCAAATTTAATTTTGTGACCAAATTTTCAATACCATTATACCTTATTATACAATAGGAGTGTTATCATATAATAGCATAAAAATATGCTTCTTAAAAATTTATCTATGGCATATATCATTATCTCAAATTTTCAATGAGATGATATCTTCAATAAAATTATATATGCCAAAAGTCACAAAATATATGGTCACATATTTACAATAAAATTAATTTCAAAATGATATGTGCAATTCACAATATTGCATATATAACAATAATTTGAGCGTTGGTAAGCACAAGTAATTTATGCTTTTGTTTTAGTGGTTTTTTTTTTGGGATTAAAACCACTAATATGTGAAAAATATTGGGTATTGATTAATTTAATTTGAGCAAGTCAAATTACAAAGGTGTAAAGTTTTTCTAATATTAATATTATTTATTCATAACCTTATTTAAGAAAATAACTCTTAGATGTAGTTATGAATTAGCAAAATCTTGTTAAAGATATAAAAATAGAGCTTGCTTTGTTAGCGGGCAATTTTAATTTTTACACACACACACACACAGATAGATATATATATATATATATATATATATATATATATATTGTTATCTATTAATTAAGTCTAAATTAATGATATTTATAAAGTATATTTTTTTTTGAATCTATTTAATATATTAAAAGTTGGTTTAGGGTGATTGTGAATTAATATTATTATATATGTAAATATCTGACTCAAATTAATAATAATGATGAAGAATTATTAATAAATAGGGTGAACTCATTAGACCAACTCATATGTTTAATAAGTAGGTTATGATTCTTAAGGTTATATAGTTTTAGTTTTAGATTTGGGAAATATATGTGTGTGTAAGTGAGTCTATAACCTAATATTCATCTCATCAAATCCTATTTGCCAAAAAAAAACACACATATTAACTTCAAAAAGTCTAATTCATCTGAAGAATTATTACTATCGATTAATGTATGATTTTTATTATTATATGAATTACTATTATTGTCAATTTGTCTATTAAAATTTTATAAGCAACTAATTTATAATTAAAATAAATAATTTGTATTTATTATTAAATTCTACGTATATATGAAATCGTGTGTTTTGGTTGTTGTTGTTATAACTATGTTAAAGCACCTTTCATGCTTTCATAGTTGTGTTTTGTAGGACCAAAAGCACCTTTTAGATGTCCTGTCGCCCGTGTTTTCTAGGACCAAGAGCTCTATTTTTATCTTCCGGACTGAAATGGGAGGAGAGAGATACTTGGGCAGGTTGAGTTATTTTTATTTGGCCTAGACTTATGTACAAATAATAATAATAATAATAATAATAATAATATTATTATTATTATTATTATTATTATTATTATTATTATTATTTAAAGATTATACACTTATACTGATTAAAACTTATATATATGTCGTGTTTTAATTGAATAATTTAATAGTAAAACATATTTTCAATTTACCTTGAGAAAAAATATTTTCAATTTAATTAGATGATTAATTTAAATTTTATAATTTGCCCTGACTTCATGAAATTTGAAAAAACCTAATTTAAAAGGAGAAACTAATAACCAAGTGGCAATGTACCTCTAACAGCTAAATTTAGACTAAGGACAAGAAAATTAGCAAAACAGGCATGCTGGAATAGTTTTATATTAAAAAGAGATAAGAACGATTTTACATGTGTGTTTATAGACGAGGGGAAGATGCATAAAAAAGGTCTGGGCTTGAAACGAAGTGAAACCACTCCAAAGAGGAGCAGACTACCGTTTCAACTTTAGGCCCAAAATATGATAAAAAACTCTAGGCCCAAAAGTTTGACCAACAAATTTTAGGCCCAATTTGTATTACAGCACACCTCCACCATGGGTTCGCTTGAGTCTACAGTTACTCGTTGATCAACCAAGGCCTTCGGAAATACTTCAGTTAGTACTTCGATGTCAGGTGATGCCAGTGTAGTTTCTGGTGCTTCCCCATGGTAGTCTTTCAACAATGCCACATGAAAAACGGGATGTATTTTACTATCCTGAGGTAATAGCAATTTGTAGGCTACACCACCTATCTTTTCCCGTATCTTAAAGGGATTGTAACACCTTTTTGAGAGCTTGAAATTGAATCTTTTAGCTACCGATTTCTGTTTGTAATGGTGAAGCTTCAACCATACCCAATCTCCGATATTATATTCCTTTTCTCTCCTCTTAGAATCCGCGTAATGCTTCATTTTCTCTTAAGCCTGTTGTAAATGTATTTTTAATTTCTGCTGAACCTCCTCCTTCAATTGCAGCAGTTCATTCACTTTTCACTTTGGAATTTCCAAGATGGTAGGACGGAAGTAAAGATGGCTCAACACTGTACAATGCCTTATATGGAGACATCTTGATGCCACTGTGATATGAGGTGTTGTACCAAAATTCTGCCCAGCTCAAATAATTATACCATTGTTGAGGATAAGATACTGTTCCAATGATCTATTAACAACCTCAATTTGTCCATCTTCTTCCAGGTGATATGCCGTGGTATGTAGTAACTTGGTTCCGCTGTGCATCATCATTTGTTTCCAGAATCTATTGAGAAATATAGGATCCCTATCAATTACTAAACTCCGTGGGAAACCATGAAGTTTAATGATTTGTTGTATGAAAAGTTTTGGCACATGGCTAGCAGTATACCTCGGTTTTAGACCCCCAAAATGTGCACTTTTAGTAAACCTATCCACCATCACCATAATAGCCACATACCTTTTAGAATTCGGTAGACCAAGAATAAAATCCATCATGACATCCACCCATGGTCTAGTTGGTATAGGTAATGGCTGTAAAGTCCCCTAGGGTTTCGCTGTAGAATATTTTACTTGCTGACAGATGCTGCAACACCTCACAAGTTCTTGTATTTCACTTTTCATATTCTTCTAATAGAATATCTCATATATAGCTTTATAGGTTTTTTGCACTCCTCCATGATGAGCCACAGGAATCTCATGATACAATTTAAAAATTTCTCTCTTTAAATTAGCTAGCTCTGGTACCATAATTCGATCACGGAAAAACATCATACCCTCCTTGATAGAGAATTCTTTTGATAACTCATTCTGTTCCAGCAACCTATGCAAATTTTGCATCTCCTCTAATTCAATTTTAGCCTTCTGAATTACTCCTATAATAGGATTCTGCAGTACAGTCAAAGTATAAAGTTGTGCCTCCAAATCTCCTTGCCTAGATAAAGCATCTACTACCTTGTTGCAGTGGCCAATTTTATAGACAATGTCAAATTGAAATCCCATCAATTTAGTGAGGTAGAATTGTTGTTCATGAGTCTGCACAACTTGTGATATCGGCTCTTTCAGGCTTTTAAGATTTATCTTTCTAATAAATCTCCTTCTTAAAAGGTAATGTCTCCATTTTTGAACAGCCTGTTATAGCATATAATTCTCTCACATAGGCCAAAGCCATAGTCAATTTAGGAGTAAGTTTCTTACTAAAATATGCAATTGGGTGACATTCTTGAGAGAGCACAGCACCCACCCCAGAGCTTGATGCATCATTTCAACTACAAAATTCTTTTGAAAATTAGGCAACTTGAGTACTGGAGTAGTAGTCATCCTTAGTTTCAATTCTTCAAAAGTTAATTGTGCCTTGTGATTCCAAATGAATTGATTTTTCTTTAGAAGTTCTGTTAGAGCATGAGCTATGTGAGCATACCCCATATAATCCACGCAATTGTTTTATATTCTTAGGTATCGGGCAATCAAGCATTGCTTTTATCTTTTTCTCATCTACCGAACTCCATATCCCCCAACTATGTGGCCCAAATATTCAATGGTATTTTGGGCAAAAGTACATTTGCTCATTTTTGCAAAAAATTAATTACTCTTCAAAACCTCCAAAACTATTTTTAAATGAGCTTCATGTTCTTCTAAGTTTTTATTATAGACCAATATATCATCAAAAAATACAGCTACGAATTTCATAAGGTAGGGGTCAAATAACTTGTTCATCAGCTTGGAATGTAGAAGGCGCATTTGTCAAGTCAAATGGCATCATGACAAATTCATAACGTCTTGTGTGAGTTTTGAACACGATTTTGTGAATGTCAGGTTCCCACATGCGTATTTGATGATATCCTGAACATAAATGCAACTTAGAAAAATAAGTGCCTCCTTGCAACTCATCCAAGATCTTGTCTATAGTCGAAATGAGAAATTTGTCTTTGATGGTAATGGCATTTAACCCTCTGTAATTGACACAAAGCCTCCAGCTCCCAGCTTTTTTTTCTTTAACCAACAACGTTGAGGATGAATAGGGACTCTTGCTATCTCTAATGACACCAACAAATTACATTTCTGGCACTTGCTTCTCCATCTCAACCTTTTGAAAATGTGGGTATCGGTATGGTCTTATACTGATGGGCTTAGCTCCAGTTTCAAGTGGTATTCTGTTGTCCACTTCACAGTTTGGTGGTAAGTTGATGGGTTCGTCAAAAACTGCATTATATTGTTGTAATAACTCCTTTATAGCTTTTGGTTCCCTTCGCTGCACCATTTCTTCCCCTCCATTCACTGTTTGCAATTGAAAAAATCCTAAAATTGACTCTGCCTCCAACAGCTTATTCAGTTTCTTTCCTTTAAGTGGAATCGATCTCCATACTTAAATTGCATTGTTAGCTCTCAATAATCACTGATAATTGGCCCGAGCTCTATTAACCACTGCACACCTAATACGACGTCAGCCCCCTTAATTTCCAATACAAACAAATCAACCTTAAATTCATGCCCTTGAATATTAAGGGCAACACCCTCACATTTGCTATTGCACAGTAAATACGCACCACTTCCAGTTCCTACTTTAAACTCCACAGTAGGTGATATCCAATTTAAATTGCCAGTAGTAACAGGATTTATGAAGTTGTTATTGCTTCCATTATCAATAAACACTAACATTTTTCTTTCCACAGCTTTCAGTAACCTTAAGCGTGCTAGGATGGAACTGTTTCGCCAATGCGTTCAGACTTATCTCAGCCTTAATTTCCATTAGTAGTAATTTACTCTCTTCTTGATTATTCATTCTTGCCCCATGTATCCCGTCATTAGTCCTTGCCACGTCAGACAACTTTAACTGCTCCAAAGTCATCTTCTCGTGCTTGTCAATACTGGAACTCGTCTTGTCAGCAGGTAAGTTAGTCTTGTCCACAGTTGAGTGCATATCAGCAATCCTTTAAGTTTCGAGGGATTCTTAGTGGCCATATTTTAAAGCACAGATACTAATATGCCTGAGATTCGAAAATTTGAAGCATTGGTTTTTTTTTTTTTTGGGGGGGGGGGGTGGTGGTACTAAGCGTTGAAAAGAAGGGTAAGATGCAGAAAATCTTGAAGATCTTATGAGCAATTAAAGATGCCCACTAAAATAAAAGAGTTTTTTGTGTGTTTTGGGGGGGGGGGGGGGGGGGGGAAGAGAGAGAGAATCCTAACTAAAGTGGGAAGGTGGCCTCTGAAGTGGAAAAAAAGGATGAATATTTGGAGTTGTACGAATTCCTTTTTAGGTCCATAACACTACACACACTTACACACACACTCTTTGAATAACCCTTTTATGTTTGTCAATTTAAAGTCTCTTTCCTAGTTACTTATGTGCCAACACCCGCTTCCTGGTTTATATTTGTTTATTGCCCTAGTTGTCACCAAGAATCCCTCGTCAAAGTCCCACTCCATAATTCTCTCTCATTATAGCTCCCATTTTTTTTAATTGTTGTTTTTGGCTTCAAAAATTGACTAAGTGCTAATTAATTTGATTTGAGTTAAGTTAAATTATAAATGTGTACAATTCTCTTAATGTTATTCTTTTAATTAACAAGATTTGAATTCAAAATTTTATTTAAGAGGATTAAATTTCAAATACTTCCAACTAATCAATGTTGATCATTTAGATGTTTAACTTCTTTCTTTCCACAGTTTGACACTTTACCTACTGTCTTCTCAACTAGCAATCAAAACAGCTTCAAGACCAAAACACATTTATAATCTTTTCTTTTCTTTTCTTTTTTTCTTTTTGGCTGCATGTATTAGTACCTAGCTATAACAAAGGTTTATGTTCAAATCTCAATCAAAATCTGATATCTGTGTAATCACGGGAAAGAGAAATCCATGTTTATTGAGCGTGACTGTAAAGAAAAACTGCAGTAATTAATTAATTTCTGCTGAAATCTACAAAAGATAAAAGAAGACAAAAAAAAAAAAGAAAAGAAAAAGAAACGTGCATATATAAATTGTCAAAGAACATCTAACATAAAAGTTTAACTTAAGGACGTTTTCATTAGATAATTTGAGGTTTTAAAAGTGAAGTGAATAAATTAAATAGATCATAAGTGAGGGCAATAAGTATGTCTTTTCTGTTGTAAGGTTGTGAAATAAAAATATAGAACTTGCTTGATATTTGCATCATATTAACTCAACTTTTGTATTATTCGAAGAACGTGGACCAGTAAGATGCAGGACCACAAAATCATGTTCTCTCCACAGTACTCATTGAAGAATAAGATTGGCTAATTAAACTGCTAATTATTTACTTTCACGACTTGCGATTAACTTGGAACATGCATCAACATGCACTATTAATACTATAATGAATTATTTCGAACCAGCATATGCATATATATATATATATATAGGATATATTCCACAGCAATAAAACTTTCTTTTCCCCAGGAATTTTAATTAGAATTTGTACGAAGGTTATGTATTATATATACATATATATCCTAGAATACTAAACTTAGATTAGCGACGGAAAAATCCGTCGCTAAATTAATAAAATTCCGTCGCAAATATGTTTGTGGCGGATTTTGCGACGGAAAACATTCCGTCGCAGAAACGCTCGTCGCAAATGATTTGCGACGGATTCAATATCCGTCGCAGAATTAGCGACGGAAAAATTTCGTCGCAAATTTAAATATCCGTCGCAAATAAAATTTGGGAATTTGCGACGGAAATCATTCCGTCGCTAATTTCATCGCTGATCAGTGACAGATTTTTTTGATAAAAATTCCGTCGCTAATTCCGTCGTTGATCAGCAACAAAATTTTTTATGAAAATTCCATCGCTAATTCTGTCGCTAATTTTTAGACTTTTTTTTAATATATTTTGCCAGTCATGATAATTTCAAAATTATTTGGTAACATGTGAACATACAGAAATATAACAAATAAGGTTTACTTATAATTATAACATTTAATTACATCAAAAATTTCATATAACAAAAATGTTTACTTGTTTTTTCATGATCCAACATCATGAAATGCAAAGTCAATACAAAATATAAGTTTCAATAAATAAACTAGTATAGGGTGTGATCTGAGGGCTGTGTCTCATCATCATCATCAACAGTAGGAGTACCCCATTGCCTATCAACAGAATTGATGAAACGGTCAACCATTGAATGCATATCACTGATGATAGTCGCCTATGAATTGATCTTCTCCTTTTCAGTATTGATTTTCTCTTTATGAACCCTGAGCTCATCTATCACCGACTCTATCCTACTAAAATCCAAAGTGAACACAATTCATCATAACTTGCCACAACTTCATCTAAATCCACAAATTAAAATGAAACAGTAAACAACAGTTTTTCTCAATGACATACCCCATAGAAATTAAAAGAACATAACAAAATATGACATTTAAGTAAACATTATGAAGGATATTATGACAGGTAGAATCTAAGTTTACAAGAGATTTTTAGAGTTATACCATCATGAAGCCACATAAAACTATTATGTTAAGCATCTTGGTGACATTAAAGAAAAAAAAATAAGTGACTTTGTAACTTAAAAGAACTAAATTTTTAATAGAATAAATTTTAGGTGCATCCAATTCAACAAAGTGCCCATGCTTAAATGTCAGTGTTGTCTTCTCTAACTTATTCGTTTAGTTCTATTGACACACACTATTAATAGGAATATATAGCTAAATATTCACGTAATTCGTTAAAAAAAAAACAATTAAAGACAATATACTATCTATGGCTTACAAAACCAATCTTTCTCCATTCTACATTTTACTAATAATTTTTATAATTTTAACATTTAAACTGTGCACAATTACTGAAGAGCTTGCATGTTTTAAAATGCTACTACTAGCTCACAAATTTTACTTAATTTGTTTTATAAAAAATAATATAATAAAATAGTATTAATAATAAGATCCTAATGAGTGCACTGTTAATGACTTTTTTTTAAAGATCTGTCAATACAAAAGATCTTCAATTACATCTTTCACTACACAAAATTTATCTATAGTCTACATCTACCTACAACCACCTACAGAATTAATTTTGGTCTAGGCTAAATATTCTAGAATCTAGATTATCTAGTGTGATATATTTACTATTAGCATTGGCACTTTCTATTTCAATTCATGTCCTTTTCACAAGTGACAATCTAGTTGACAAAAGCACAAGTCCTAAATTTTCTCTAACAACTAAATTGACCTATATAATTTTAAATTTTCTTTAAGTAGGCTCATTTTTTATCACGTCAGTCTTAAATCTAAATCTTAAATGAGTAAGAATTAGTAGTGAAAGTAAAGAATTAAAAAAAGGATAAAAGTGATACCACTAAGGTTTTAAACATTTGAGTAGTCAACCTCTGCTAGATTAAATCCAAACATTTGAGCAGTGATAAACTCAAACCATAGTCAATGAGAAGGCTACCATCCTTTCTCAATCCTCATCCACTATCAACATTATTATTACATTAAAGAAGAAGACTTAATCAATCTAGCCATGTGTCTTGTGAATTCTCACTTTCCAGTCTCTAAAATATATTAAACATACTAAACATTATCATTCTCTCAAGACAAGACAAATGAATCATTGTCAAATTATTGGTGCCACAGTTATATTTAGCTTACTTCTTTGTTTTACCGAAAATATATTCATCCTATAATCAGCTAACTCCCTTATGCTTTTTTCTGTGAACTATAATCAAAATTATAATATAACTAATTATTCCCATTTGTTGTGCTAGTTCTCGGTTTATAAATTATGCATAATATAATTATTTACCTCTCGGTCTCTGTTTTATTTTCTCCTGCATCTTCACTCTAAAATAAAATAATAATTCAATCCCCATAACCCGTGTTTGAACCAGATTATGATTAAAGTTTCAATATACACAAGCTAAAGCAAAAACATTTTATTCATAACTCAACAGATGACATAATTTATCATGAATAACTAAGTAGAAAACTCAAAATTTCATCATCTTTTTCCCAGGTTTCTTCTCAGCCCAAGCTCTCTATCCATAATCTATTTCAACTAGAATAAATCTAACCCTTGGTTCAACATTCAACACTATTTTCAACTATAATCCTCTTAATTTCACAGCTATAACACCTAAACAACGACTAAACACGCATATGCAGACTAAGGGAAGAATTTAGTTTCGAAATCAGAAAATCCCCTCTCACCTGTCACCATTTCGGTGTGAAGCATCCACGCAGACAAAAGAGAGAAACGAAGGAGGAGATGACAGGGATGGAGGGGCTTGGACACCGGCGGGATGGTCTCTTTCTCTCTCTCTCTCTTTCTCTCTCTCTCTCTGTCTTTCGTTGCTACTGATCTCTCTCTCGGCTCTGTTCTTGCCCACGGTAACAGGGGTGGTCGAGGGAGGAGAGAAGGGAAAGAAAAGGTGGAAAGGGAAGGAGGATTCCGGCTTGGAGGTGGCTGGAGTTGGAGGGCCGAACCCCGCCCCTTGCAGCTCCTCTTCTCTCTCGGTATCTGATCTCCTAAGGTAGATGGCAGTGTGTATGTTCTAGGGTTCTCAATTAGGGGTGTGAAATTGAAACACAAAATAGAAACACAAAAATCGGGAGGGAAAATGAAAAAAAGAATGTGGGGGTGTGAAATTAAAGAGGGAAACATGAAAATTTGAGGAGGGAAGATTGAAAAAGAGATCTTGGATATTGAAATTTTCGTCCTTCAGATTATTTTTTTTAAAAAAAAAGTCCAAACTGAAATCTCACATGTTAATAAAAAATATTTAAAAATGATATGATTTGTCACTTAACGCTTGCTTCTTTCATTTTCTCTAGTTTCCTCCCCTTCATAATTTTATACTTAGGTATTTTAAAAAATTACGTAATTTTTATATGTTAATTAAACTAATAAATAATATTTTTATATTCATAATATTTTCTACTTAGGTAAAAATAATAATTTTATATAAATATTAAATTAATAAAATAAAATTATAAAATTTATTTTAAAATTAAACTTAATTTTTAGGAGGCATGATTTTTATTTTTACCTATAGTTTGTAATTATTAGAAATGTTTTAAAAATTAGACTAGTTATTAAACTAATGAAGGCATCAACTCAAGGTTCATTAGTTCAATTGTGATCGACTCAGTACTTAACTTTTAGGAGGTATATATAATTTTCAATTTAAAAACTCCTTTAAATTTATTTTATTAATATTTATTTTTTAATTGATTTGACAATTGAGGAGAAATGTGAAAAAATAATGAGAGGGGAGAAATGTTTATAACGAAATTTTCCATTGCAAAAATAAAAATTCTTTGCGACGGGATTTAGCGACGGAAAAAATAGTTGCGACGGAATTTTGCGACGGAAAATTCCGTCACAAAATAAAAAAATTTCCGACGGAATTTTGTGACGGACAATTCCGTCGCTAATTTTAGCGACGAAAATTTAATCAGCGACGGAACTCTTCCGTTGCAGAATCTATCGCAGATTTCTTATGTTGTAATTTCAAATCAGCGACGGAATTTGCGATGGATTTGTGACTAATTTCCGTCGCTAATTGAAGTTTTTCTAGTAGTGACTGTGGTTCACACTTCATGTATAATTGCTATCCAATTCATATCGCATTCGATCGGATTGAGATCGACCATTATAAGTATACAAAGCATTATATGTTTAATTCTTGAATCTTGACAAGAAAAAATTTTTTTCTGCAAATCATTACATTATAGTTACGAAGTATATTGATTTCAGCAGCGAAAACAAAGATTGCATAGCATTATGTTACTCAATTTTACAATCATCTATTAAATATCATAGCAGGCTTATTCTTTTACTAAAACAAAATACAAGGAAGAATAAGAATGCGGGGATATATTAGAAATTTTTATTGGGAAGAAGATACTTAATTATACGAACCTTTATATATTGAATATTCAGATGTAAGGATCGACATGGGTTGTTACCAGGAGAAAAGTCTTTTTTTATTTCGAGAAATTAATATTATATTTATATTGTCACTAATTTAAATTATAATAATATCCGAATTTAGAAACTTTATTGTCGGTTTTAACTCGCACTTATCATTCTTTATTTGGTTTGAGCATTTCCTGTTTTCATTTTTACTGAAAACAGAAAATTTACTTGAAAATACGTTTAGTTGAGTTAATTAAAAACATTTTCTTGAAAATATTTTTTAAAATATACCTAAATCTGAAAACATCAAAAAAAATATTTTTAATATTTTAAAAAATAAATTTCAAAAAATAAAAATTAAAAATAAAAACAAAAAATATTTTCATAAACCAATCACACCCTAACTTTTTCTTCCCATGATGATATTGTCTCCCTCTATATATATATATATATATATATATATATATATATATATATATCATATGTGTTTGACGCGTGGCTCATTTTAATTAAGGCTTTAAGCAATTATATCAAATCGTATATATTAGGTAAAGCCTATGAACGTACAACTATGTGCAAGTTTTTGTGCTTCATTTGTTATGAGAAATCAATAATATGTAAATAAAATCAATTTTTGGAAGTATGTTAATCGCTTAATTTTACTAAATTAGAATTTTTTTTGCTTATTAATTTATGACTCTTTGATTGTATCTTTGTTGTCATTTTAGCAAAAATAACTTATTCGTCTCTTAATTTTAAATTTTAAATTTGTAGTATTTTTGACTTATTTTTCTAGCTAGTAATAGTTTTTTGTGTGTCTTTATAAGGGTGAGCTAGATGGAGTAAAAAGTTGAAAGAGGTGGAGTGAAAAATGCAGTTATTGTTGCAAAAAGAAAATTTATTGTAGTTTTCCGCTACAGCTAGCAAAGATGAATAGTGCCAATTCGAAAATATGAGTATAAATAGTTTCTTTTGAAACTTTTTAGGTGGGGGAGTTGGGAAAATAGGGGAGGCGTCATTCTTTGACCAAAGGAGTGGAGGGAAAGCTCGAGGAACAGGATTGAGAATGATCGGACCTCATTTCTTTCTAGTATTTTTTTTCTACTCTTTCTATGACTTCTATTTTTACTGTTTTCTTGATGAACATGTGTGATTAAACCTCTTGACTTAGGGGATGATGTAGCTAGATTTTGATGAAGTTTTGTTGTTGAATGAATTTATGAATGCAATTTCATTGTTAGAATAATCATTACAATTTTCACTGCTTTTTGAATGTTTGACCACTGTTCAATCACTACAAAAAATAAGTGATATAGTGGCTGTTATTTAGTGGCGTTTACTATAAAACGCCACTAAATAGTGGCGTTTTGTACCTAAATGCCACTAAATAGTGGCATTTAGGACTTAAATGCCACTATATAGTGGCGTTTAATAAATCAAACGCCACTATACTCTTAAATCAAAACATTATTTTAATGTTTTGATTTGTATTTTTTAGCTTATGGCTTTGAGTCAATTATTTCTAACTTCCTAGTTGTACTTCTTTGACTACTTCCTTCATGGAAAGACCCTCAAGGTCAAGTCAATATATGTAAGAAAAGAAAAGGACTAGGCAAATGATCTTCTAGGTTGACTTTTCTTTGAACTCTTATTATAATCAGAACAAGGGCTTTTTTGCTTGGTTAATCTTTTCATAAACAAGTACGAGGTGCTCCCTGAGCCTAATGCTCTGCACTAATGATTACTCTCATTTATCATTATCTAAAGCTTACCGATCCAAGGTTGTTATACTCCCCTCATCGGTTCACTAAGGGTTTACAAGAACATGGGAACTAATTGCTCTGCTCTTCTATTATTTTCCATTTTTGAGATCATTCAATGACTTTGACAAGAGACTAGGTTCATTAATAATATACTATTGCCTTGGAAGATAGGTGAATTTATTCAATTAGACTAAGTAAAATGCTATAAGATCGTCCTACAGAGACTAGGTTCTCAACACCCAGCATTTGAGTTAAGGGGTAGAAAAACTGGTCCTTCTATGTTGCTTCATCTGGTCTATTCTAGTAAATGCTCAGATGATGGTGAACTCTCTGTACAAAATACAAATCAAATATTGATTAATACGTAATCGATCGAACACTACTTGAAAACGGCTTTTCTGCTCAGAAATGAAATGGTCCAAATGTTCTTGGAAATTCTTGCTCCCATTGGACCGTTCTTTTTATAATTTTTTCTTTTTTTATATATAATATTTAATTTTAATAAATTTAATTTTATATATAATATTAATATATTTTATTAGAATTAAATATATAGAATTTGATTTTATATTATTTTTAAAATTTGATTAATAATTTTTTTGAATTCTTCTACTTAATTATTATTATGTACTCATTATTATATATATATATATATATATATCTCACTCTCTCTCTCTCTCCCTCTCTCACTTATGACTTTGTGAAGACCTATGTTTTTGGTAAATAGTCGCCTGGACTTGGTCACTATGACCACCTTTATGAGGAGGCACACCCCATTCAATCGAATTGGAATGCCTTGGATCTGACATGTCTCTTGGGCTGAGTGACATGAAGCTCAGAATTATGTGTGTACGTATTTAATACTCCCAAATAAAAAGGGAATTAGTCTGGTCGATTCAATAACAAATAAATATTATTTTTTTTAAAAAAAAATTATATAGTGGCGTTTTGTTGTTAAAAGCGACAATTAGGTTTCCTTCACTTTCCTTTTCTTCCCCAAATTCCCAAATCCAAATCTCTCCCTTCTCACGGCTGATCTTTAGTCACCAGTGAATGTGAGCGTGGCATCTCACCGCCTACACAGGAAGTTCAGTTACATTTCCCAGCATGAGTAAGCCTCACGTGCCACCTCCTTCTTGGCTCTCTCAGGTAAATCCTTCCCGTGTGTCTAGTTCGTATGAACCATAGATGGTTCATAATGGTTTGTATGAACCATCTGTGGTTCATATGAACCAGATGAACCGCAAATGGAGCTGGCAGAGAAGGCTATTAGAGGGGTTTTTAACTTTTATGGATGGCATTGAGGAGAAAGGAAAGCAGGCAAGACCTCTTAAAGTTTGGGGAGAGTACTAGCCTCACAAAAACTAGTGGAGTGTTTTCTTTTTGAATTCTCTTATTTTGCTATCATTTGATTGGTTATTCTATTTCTGTATTTTCTTTCTTGTTTACTATCACTGCTACTACAATATTTCCCTATATCAGAGCACATTTCTTAATACCAGGGAATCAATAATACATATTTCATCCTATTTGTGTCTTGGCTCTATTTATGTATTTCTGATCATAAATTTGTCAAAAGAATGGACATTAGGAAGACTTTTTGATACAACTGTTGAGATTGGTTAGTTTTTAAAACTATTGCTTCAAGCTCCTTTACAACTCAACAGAAATTTTGAAACATTATTACCACTAATTTACGTTTACCTAAAGTAAAGCCTAGCGCAGGAAAAAGAATTTTTTGTTCAGTTAAACAAAGCTTGATTTCTAGAACATTGTCCATTAAAACAAACCTAAAAAAAACTTACATAGATGAAGGGAAATGGTAGACCTTAAAAGGCATACATAAGGAAAAATATCACGTGAAAGAAACATACTCATTTATTGGGAATGGTAGGTGTGAATTTTGGCCATAATTTTAAAGAGAATTAAGAACCTCAAGTAATAGCTACCAAAACAAATCATGGTATTGTAAGCATCAAGTCACTAACTTGATAAGTGAAGTAATTGCATCAGCCAACACTATATGGCCTAAATATATAACCAAGCAACTAGCATGCTAACTTAAACCTTATTTTTTAAAGCTCAAAAAGCCTAAGATTCATTTGTCTTATAGTTTTATCTATTTTTGAAAGAAAGTGTGAGTTATTAGAGATTGGAAAATAGTGAACTTTAGAGAGAAAGTGTGAGTTGTCAGAGATTGGAAAATTGTGCACTTTAGAGAGGAAGTGTAAGTTGTTAAAGATTGGAAGGTGAAAATGACAACCATTCATTTGTCTTATTTTCCTCCTATGTTTAACATTGTTGCCTTCTTTGTTCATATAATCAAAAAAAAAAAGCAAAAAAAACTTCAATTATAATGCCTTAATAAGTCTATATTTGCATGAGTGAATTCAATTATTAATTATTTAATATGTTTTCTCTAATAATTCCAAAACTTCTTTTCAAGCAACAAGATATGGTTATTTTAATCAAAGATTGATGCATGCTTCATATATAGTGTCAATTGAATAGTTTTAAAATAGGCCTTTGTAAATTGTAATTATATTTTTCATGTTAATTTTTTTTTTGTAGTCTAGTGTTTCATTCTGTTTCTTAGTTCACGAGATTGAGGATTTGACTTCGTTTAGGTTAGAATATTTAATTTTTTAGTCTTTTTTCATTAATTGCTTGCAAAGTGATTGTCAATTAAATTCAACATATGACATAACTATGATAACTAAATATGTAAAACATAACTATGAAATGGTGGGTCTCCCCAAAAGTTGCTTAATATAGTTGAATGCTTATGTGTCAGTTAAGGGGTGTAATGGAATTAGTGTTTGGTAGTTTAAGATATGACGAGATGCTGTCATATTATCATAGTTTGCTCACATATAAAATACTTGCGTATACTTGATAGAATGTTCCATCTTCCATTTGGCATGTTGAATAGCTAGCTAGTATAGAGAAATTAATTAATAATTAGTGGGGCTGGTGGTGGCAATATAATCTTTGGGTGAGTTCAACTGCTCTTTTTAATATTCTTGAAATGCAATCTCATTTTGTAAATAGATAGTTAAAATGTTAAAGGCAATTTTGTTTGGCCTAGTTTAATCGTGATTTATCTTTATTTTTTTATCTTGTTCATGTTTCTTAAATCTTCCTTATTAATAGGATAAACTCCAATTTTATATGACCCTTTTTATACTTTATATTTTAGATATATATGAAAAAATTAGCAATTGCAATTCATGGTTGGTCTTGATTGACCAATTAATGTAAATAACACTAAACAAAATGAAAACTCTTAAACTGAAACACTTTGATATTGGATTAATAGGATAAATTCCACAAAAATGGAGATACAACTTAGCCATTGCTTGCTCTATGGACATGATTCAAAATTTGCTAGATATATATGAAAAAATTAGATTAGAATTTGTTTTTACTATTTTTAAGTTGTAAAAAAATATGTATATTTAGTTATAAAATGTATAGTTAATAAAAAATATTGTTTTGATCGGATAAATAACATAATGGATAAGTCTTGATTACTAGACCCTGAAACATTGCTAAATATGTAGAGGGACTTAATGAGTTTTTAGATTTTGCATTTGCAAATAATAGTGTTGAGGGTAAAATCATATATCCATGTTCTAAATGCAAATTCAAAATGTGGCAAGTTAGAGAAGTTGTACACGAACACTTAATTCTTAAACCATTCCCACAAGGTTACACGTTTTGGTCCCGACATGGGGAGACACTTATGATATTCTGTTTCAAGGCCACATATGGTAAGAGATAGAATTAACTCGGATAATCCTATGCATGACATAGTCCATGATACATTTGGTGTCCATGCTGAAAATGAGAGGGTAGAAGCTAGGGAACATTTTGTTTGGAGAGTTTTATGAGTTACTTGAAGATGGACAACAAAGTCTATACAAAGGATGTGAGAAATTTACAATATTGTTATTTATGAGAGATAACTGACAAAACAATGTTAATGATATTAGAGTTATTGGCAAATGCATTTGGACATGACAAAATTCAAACATCTTTCTATGAGACCAAGAAAACTATCAATATATTGGGGCTCAATTACACTAAAATTC
Source organism: Biancaea sappan (assembly GCA_037074585.1). NCBI lineage: Eukaryota > Viridiplantae > Streptophyta > Magnoliopsida > Fabales > Fabaceae > Biancaea > Biancaea sappan. The sequence continues at coordinate 43,809,476 of CM073496.1, read as the reverse complement.
ACATGTGTTCGAATGACTGCATGTTATAGTAGGGGGATGATGAAATAAGAGATACCTGTGAAGAAATGCAATGTATCTAGATGGAAACCTAAGGGTAAGTATGCGTCAAATGAAAATGGAAAGAGGAAAAAATGACCTGCCAAAGTACTTAGATATTTTCCATTAAAGCCCAAGTTATAAAGATTGTTTTTGTCATCTAAGATCGATGAACACATGAGATGGCATGTTGAGGATAGGAATAACGATGGGTCGCTCAGACATCCAAGAGACTCTGAAGCTTGGAAAATGTTCGATTTTGACAAATTATCAATTTGCTTCGGATCCCTGTAATGTTTATCATGGGTTAGCAACTGATGGTTTCAATCCATTTGGGCATTTAAGTACAAGTTATAGTATTTAGCCCATGGTTCTAATACCTTACAACCTCCCTCTATAGATATGCATAAAATAGAGTTCTCTTACTCTGTCAATGATTATTTCAGGGAAGGGAGACCCAGGTAATGATACTGATGTCTATTTATAGCCATTGATAGAGAAGTTGAAAAAGTTATGGACCGTCGTACGCAAAGGAAATGTTTAACATACGTGCAGCTATTTTGTGGACTATTAGTGATTTTTTTGGTCTTGGGACTTTGTCCGAATGGAAGACTCATATTGGGTTAGCATGTCTAGTATGCAACTTTGATTATATTCCCTGTTGGCTTCCACATAGTCCAAAATGATGTTTTATGGATCATCGTCGCTCCTTAGACCCAAGACATAAATTCATATTGGCTCAAAATAGATTTGATGGTAAAGTGGAATGAAGATGTCCCCTGATGAAAATGACTGGTTCTGGCATTTTGAGTCAGCTTTCTGACATTAATGTGGTGTTTGGGAAAGAGATGGACTGTGAAGGACAGAGGAAAAGGGCACGAAGGGTTGGTGATGCAAATGCGAGCCCTCAACAATAGAGTAAGAAGAGCATATTCTTTGAACTTCCTTATTTGGTGAACAACTTGATACGTCACAATTTGGATGTGATGCATATAAAGAAAAATGTTTGAACAATGTTGTTTTCACACTACTACATGAGTCTGGTAAGTCTAAAGACCATTTAAATGCAAGAAAAGATCTACAGGAAATAGGTATTAGATCAAATCTTTAGTATGATGAAACTAGTAGACATCCTCAGACTATTTTTGCAATGAATAATATAGAGAAAAATTTGTTTCTGAAGACATTAAAAAATATTACTATCCCCAATGGTTATTCCAATAATATTGCTAGATGTATTGATTTAAGACAGTGAAAACTTGGAGGATTGAAAAGTCACGATTCCCACATCCTCATAGAGCAATTTTTACTAGTAGCTATAAGAAAGACATTACCGAAACAAGTTGTTGTAGTTATTATTGACCTGTGCTCATTCTTCAGGCAATTGTGTAGTAAAGTATTAAATGTGGACAATCTGAACAAGCTCCAAGACAAGATTGTGTTAATGTTGTGCAATATGGAGATAAAGCGAAATCTGGCGGACCTGTTCAATATCGGTAGATGTACGCTATAGAGAGGTAATTTAGTAACTAAGCATATTTTTGCTTAAGTTATTCATTTATAGAGATTTTAATAACAATCTTTTGAGTTGATTTTCTGTAGATATCTAGGGAAATTAAAGTCCTATGTACGAAATAGGGCTCAACTAGAAGATTCTATTGTAGAAGGTTACACGGGACAAGAAGTTCTAACCTTCTGTTCAAAATATTTAGAAGGAGTTGAGACAACATTCAATCAATTAGGACAAGTTGATGATCACCCTAATGTCAGATCATCTATAGTTGATACATTGTTTCTTGCAATTGGAAAGCCCATGGGGGGTTCTGAGTGGTACACCTTATCTCTAACAAAGAAATTGCAAGCTCATCGATATGTATTAACTAATTGTAAAGAAGTCGATCCATTCCTTCAGTGAGTATAATCAAATTGTCAATATATAATTATATTAGCTCATGTCTGATAATTCTTATTCTTTTTTTAGATATAGGGAGTTTAGGGAGACAACTAAGATACAATTAAGATCTCGCACATGGTCTTCAGCTGAAATTGATAGAAGGGTGCATCGAGAATTTGTTGGATGGTTTTCTCAGCGTGTGAGTAAATTTTTATTCATATAGGTGTATACCTTAATTCTATTTTTTAAAATCTAATTAGACGTATGTTTTTTTTTTTAAGATTATGAGGGATTTTAGATCCCATTTTGTGAATCTTCGATTTCCTGCACAAGACCCTCTTGATAGAGTAAGAAGATTTACTGCATATAATATCAACATATTTAAGTTCTGAATTATAGAATGAGAAGAAGGTTTGAGGACCCAGAATAGTGGGGTTTTCAGTACATTTGGAACCAGAAATTATGCGAGGAGTAGTGATAATTGTATGCAATTCGAAGGTGTTCCTTACTAGGGTCAAGTTATAGATATAATTGAGCTAAATTACCGAGGAAGATTATGGTAATGTTATTTAAATGCAAGTGGGCAAATGCAACTAATCCTAGGGGGATCATTGTAGATGACTTCGGCTTTACATCCATAAATTTTTCACGATTGATCTATACCGGTGATTACAAAGATGATGAGCTATATATACAATTTTCAAAAGGTCAATTAGTTTATAATGTGGATGAGCATGACACGAATCGGAAGATAGCTATTCATCTTAAACTAAGATTTATATGATATGAGAGATAAGGAAGAGGAGTTGATATAATGAACCATATCATCTCCAAGAATTAGAGTTATTATTCCTTGATGGTGAAAACAAATCTACCAAGAGCCAGGGAGATCATTAACAATGTAAATTGAGAATTGCCTTTTTTTTTTATATTTGGTATATATTTAAACGTGCTTAATTTATTATTTTTTCCCTCAATTTTAACATGTGTTTTTTTAAAATTATTTAAGCATATTATGAAGAGATTATTTAAGAAAAAGAGTAGATCAAGCTCTACTGCTAGAAATGAAGCTTATAGTAGTGGAAGTCTACTACATAGTCCACCAGTTAGCTGTGGTGTAGATCCCATAAACTTAGGGCCAATCATTCCACTTCACACTCAGACGACCACTCACATGTCATTGTCATCGTCATCAGCATAGCTCCGAACTCAATCACCATAGCTTGAGGCTCCATCGCCACATTCTGAGTCTCCAACGCCACAGCCTAAGACTTCTTCCACACAACGTTTTCACACACCAGGTTTTCGGATGGTGGAAACGATTGGTAATCTATTTCTTTTTTATGCCACCAATTAATTTTAATGTTATTTATGTATATAAGTTAAATAAAACTTTCTTTCTTATTATAGATGATAATGAAGTTGTGTAGACTAAGCAACTATCGGTGGATTCTTTATGGGCTCTTCTCTCAAGTCGGAGGGTTAGATTGGAGTTGAATGATCTTGTGCAGTCCATCAGAGATGCTGCAGGGCTACTGTCGTCATTCACAGGACCTGTAGGGCGTAACTACACAGCCTTACCTATCACTTGTCCAAATTGGAAGGCCATTCCAGGTGACTGCAAGGAATATATATTTTTAAGTGATATTGCACTTGTCCAAATTGGAAGGCCATTCCAGGCTCTTCTATTTAGGTTTTTTTCATTATTGTGTTTCAAACTAGATTTGTTATTGAGATTAATGTAGAAAGAAAATTCATTATAAAGAAAATTGGCTTAAATTGGAAGAGAAGGCGTCGAGATCTTTACAAGGCTCGGGACAACTGGATCAAATCGAGAGAGGAAATAATAGAAGATGTCCCGGAAGGAGTTCAAAGGAATGATTGGGCTGTTTATGTTTGGTACTTTTAGGACCTACGCTATCTGGTAATAACACTTTGAAATGTTACTTTTTTTTATAATTTTTTTGACAATATAATAACATATTTCATCCAACTATTAACTGAGGGTTGAGAAAAACAAGGCTAATAGACAATGTCAGACCCTCAACCACACAGGAGATATGAACAGTTTAGCTCGAAAAGGAGCCGAGATGGTAAAATTACTTTTTAATCCATAATATAATATTATTTGGCTAAATTTGAAAAACTAACTGACATGCAGAAGGCACATCTACGACCTTTACATATCAAGGCCTCATTAGAAAGAAAGCCCATTAAACGAGTTTTGATGGATGGTGGAGTTGCCATCAATCTGATACCAAGAGTCACAATCAAGAGGTTGGAAAAAAAATAAGTTTGACTTAATTCAAACAAGTACTATAGTCACCGATTTTAGTGGCAAATCTTCTCCATCCGACAGAGTAGTGATGTTGAATATTTATGCTGGATCAGTCGGAAGGGCAACCTTCTTTGTGGTAATTCCCTCAAAATCTAATTATAATATACTGTTGGGTAGAGATTGGATCTATACTGTCGGAGCCATCCTGTCAACTATGTATCAGAAATTAGTAAAGGCCAAGTGGAAGTTGTCAAAGTAGATGATAATCCCAGGTATTTATAGCAGCTTCATATAAACTTCATAATTTACTCTCTAAATACCAGACCAGTTGCAACAAAGGATGGATTGATCAATAACGATGCTCTAGAAGTTTGCTTAATGGATCAATTTGGTGTCAAATTGATGGACAAAGTCGATGAAAATTGGCCAAGTATAGAAAAAGCCGACGAAAATCGGCCAAGTACCTGCCATGAGTCTTAAGACTCAAATGGACAGGTTGTCAACCTATATAGTCGACAAAGTAGTTAATACAACAGAAGGTATGTTGTCAGATCGCATTGTAGACTATGGCCGTTTGGGATTTGAGAAAGGGCCCGATGAAAAGATGAACATCGAAGTAGAAGATCCTTTTGAAAAAGTAAACTTAGGCACCAAAGAGAATAAGAGACCAATTTTTGTGAGTGCATTTCTACCAAAGAAATTCAAAGAAGAGCTTGTCATGTTAATCATGGAATACAGAGACTGCTTCTCCTGGGATTACAATAAGATGCCTAGTTTGAGTAGAGACCTCGTCGAACATAGATTACCACTCAAAGAAGAATGTAGTTCTATCAAGTAAGCAAATAGAAGAGTTGCTCCTGAAGTAGTGCTGAAAATCAAGGAAGAGGTCAAACGACTGCTCAAAGCTAAGTTTTTTGGAACTACCAGGTATGTCGAATGGCTTTGTAATGTAGTTCCAGTGATTAAGAAAAATGGGAAGTTGAAAGTATGCATATATTTTAGAAATTTGAATCTAGCTACTCCAAAAGATGAATATCCAATGCCCATAATAGATTTTTATAGCCGAGGAAGACATGTCGAAAATCGATTTTAGATGTCTAGGAGCCATTGGGACATATGAGTGGGTTATCATGCATTTGGTTTAAAGAATGTAGGGCCACCCATCAAAGAGCGATAAACACCATCTTCCATGATGTCATAGAGAAGTTTATGGAGGTTTACATCAACGATGTTATTGTTAAGTCAGAAGATAAGAAAAACTATTTAGCATATTTGAGGCAGGCTTTTGAAAAAATACGAAAAAATAACCTTAAAATGAATTGGGAGAAATGTGCTTTTAAAGTGTTGGCTGCCAAATTTCTAGGATTCTTAGTCTATAAAAAAGGTATTAAAGTGGACAAGAATAAGATTAAGGTAGTTTTGGAAACCACTACACTGACAAATAAGAAGGAATTATAATCTTTCTTGGGGAAAGTGGACTTTTTAAGGAGATTTATATCTAACTAGTCGGGTAGGACCAGAGTCTTTTCACCTTTGGTCAAGCTAAAAGCTAAGCAAGAGTTAGTCTGGGAGCCCTATCACTAAGAGGCTTTCGATCAAATCAAGCATTATTTGATGAACCCTCTGGTTATGATGTCATCAGTATCACGACAGCCATTGAAGTTATATATTTCAGCTTCTGAAGAGACAATAGGATGTTTACTACCTCAAAATGATGCAAATAGTATCAAAAGAGCCATTTACTACCTTAGTCGAGCTTTAAACGATGCAGAGACCAAATATAGTGCAATTGAGAAATTATGTTTATCATTGTATTTTTCTTGTACCAAGCTAAAATATTATATGATGCCTTGTAATTTATTTTGTCATGTCAAAGACAGATATAATAAAATTTATGTTATCCAAACCTGTTCTTAATAGATGCATCGGTAAATAGACTATTGCACTGTCAAAATTTTCCTTACAATATATTCTAGCAAAAACCGTCGAAGGCCAAGCATTGGTTAACTTTTTAGTCAACCATCCTGGTCTAGACATATATAATGACATAAATTTCATCAGATTGAGACCATAGCGTCTTTATTTCGACGGATCAAGGCATAAAAAAGGAAGTGGCATTGGAATTTTAATAATTTCCCCAAAGGGAACTCCAACCAAATTTATGTTTAAACTAAAGTACTATTATTCTAACATTAAGGCTGAATGTGAAGTTTTAATTGTCAGATTAAAGATACTTTGTCAAATGAAAGCACAAAAGGTGCACATATTTGGAGATTCCCAGTTAGTGGTCAAACAACTTATTCAGGAATATAAATGTGTTAATCAAAAATTTGATTAAGTATTGTTCAGTGGCGAGTAAGTTAATGAAAAAGTTTGATGAAGTAATTATCTAACACATTCCTAGGGAATCAAATGAAAAAGCCAATGACTTAGCTCAGATAGCTTCTGGGTATAAAGTTTCTCAAAAAGTTCTATTGGATCTCATAGAAGTCAGAGAGCTTTTATATCCTTTAAAGGAAACGGATGTGTTACAAAATGACGTTCATGCAAATAATGATTAGAGAAAAGCAATCATTGATTATTTAAAGAATCAAAGTTCTAATATAGAACGGAAACTTAAGTACAGAGCGTTAAATTTTGTACTATCAGGTGGACAATTATATAGAAAGACTATCAACAGATAGTTAAAAGAGTGCTTGAGTGAGTCGGTGGCATACATTGCCCTGTCAGAAGTCCACGAAGGCATTTGTGGAGCTTGTAAAGTAGGTGAGAAAATGAAATGGATCCTTTGACAATGAAGATTTTATTGGCCAACATTAGTTAAAGATTGTATAATGTTTTCCAAGTCTTGTAAAAAATCTCAAAGACATTGCCATTTAGAAAACATTCCAGCTAGTGAGTTGCATTCAATTATTAAACCTTAGCCGTTTAGGGGATGGGCTTAGACTTAATTAACCAGATACACCCTCTTTTATTGATAGGGCATAAATATATTTTAATTGGAGTTGACTATTTCACCAAGTGGGTTGAGGTAATTGTGCTAAAAGATGTCACCCAACACGATGTGATCAATTTCATTGAAAATCACATCATTTGCAGGTTTAGGATACCTCAAACTCTGACAACTGATCAAGGTATCATTTTCACTAGACGAAAAGTTATCGAATATACAGATTCTAGGAAGATAAAATTAATTACATTGATACCTTACTATGCGTAGGCAAATGGCCAAGTAGAGGCCATCAACAAAATACTTATGAGCCTAATAAAAAAGCATGTTGGTCGACAGCCTAGAAATTGGCATAATACCCTTGATCAAGTTCTATGGGCATATAGAAACTCTCCAAGAGAATCGACAGACACATCGTCATATAAATTAGTTTATGGTCATGATGCCATTTTGCCAGTCGAGATTAATCTCTAATCAATTAGCTTTTGAAAACAAGATAAATTACTAGTTGAAAGTTATTGGGATTCAATGTTTGACGAATTAAACGAGCTGACTGATGAGAGATTAATCACTTTAGAAAGTTTAATTCGACAAAAAGAGCAAATTGCTAAATTTTATGATTGTCAGGTTAAATACAAGTCTTTTAACTTAGGCGACTTAGTATGGAAGGTAATTTTTCCTATTGAGAAACATTGTCAAGAATATGTTAAGTGGTTGCCAAAATAGGAAGGAACATTTAAGATTACATAAGTATTTTCTGGTAATGCTCATGCTCTTGACGAGGTTAACACTGGATTGAAGGAGAAATCAATCAATGGCAAATACTTGATGCCATAGAGGCCGACAATTCGTGAAGTAATAATTGAATTAATATTTATTGCATTGAAATTTGTACACCATATTGTCGAATGCTAAAAATATATAAATAAATAAAATTTGTCAGATTAAAAGAACCGACAATACAAATTTAATAAATCTGTTGGATGAGCCTGATCGATACAACTACATTTGGCGTAGACGCTCCCAAAAAGAAGCCAATGTCTCTTTGTTTGTGCAAGCGGACAAATATCTAGTCTCCAAAGATTTTATCTTTTCAGCAAAAGCTTGGACATTCACCACAATAGCTATGACACTTTCTATAATTTTTTCCCATTTTGCCATACATTCGGTTAAAGCATGGTCGAGTTTGTCTTTTAATGTTTTAGCTGATGCCAATTCTTCTCTGGTTTTTCTTATTTTCTCTTCTAACACGACGAGGTATTCTTTAAATTGGCCAATATTGCTGGTAGCAATTAGGCAGCTTTCCTTCATTTTGGGGATCATTTCGTCTTGTCATTCTATTTTAGCCTTTAGATCCTTTAATTGACCAATAAGGATTTCTTTTTCCAACATCTCCTTGATATAAGTAGAGATGACTTGATTGAAGTTTGGAGCTTTGTTGGACAAATCGTTAATAAAATCCTTGAAGGTTGAGTAAAGGTTTCGACAGGAGATGGAAAGATGTGATCTGACCGGTTCAAGTTCATTGAAGATGACTTGAATTTTACTTCTCAATGATTCATTAGAAGCAATAGCCTCAAAGGACTAATTCAGGAAAGTTTTCAACTCTTTTATAAGTTCTTCAACCTTCAGATGTTGAAGATTCCTTTGGAACCAAAGAAGAAACCGATAGAGTCGGACCACCTGATAGGAGATTGATCAATGCATCTATGTTATACCACTAGCAATTGGACAGGTAGAAGGTCCCACTTGGTCTGTTAGGTGAATTGAACTAAAGACAAGAGACATAGGAGAGACATCGACCATCAAAGCCTCGATGTCAACACTTCTACATATCACAAGAGGAAGATTGCCCTGTAAGGGCAAGTCTATAGTAGTATGGCTTTGTTCGGATTGTTGGGAACTAGAAGATACTATTGCCTGGCTATCTTCTTCAGGTGATGAAGATCGTCGAGATGGACAATGTACAATTGCTGATTTCCCTATAAGAAAAGCTTCAATAACTTCAATGGTCAGCTCTCCTTGATGGGTTTCAGCTGGCAGCAACGTTGTCAGAGCCTCAATCTGAAAAACAACTTGTGTAGTCTTGATCTGAGGCATTCCAACAGATGTTTCTACAATAGGAGCTTCACCCTGAAGAGCTCCAATGGACTCTTCAGCAATTGGGCTTAAGACCTCCCGACCCAAATCCTTGAACAAAATTTTGTTAGTCTCAAGACAAAATGCATGTCTAATGTAAAACAAATCTTTTGTCAAAAGGATCATAATCTCATATGGGTCTACAAGTCTGGTTCATCGAATACAGCAGGTGAAGTTGAGTGCTCAAGAGTAGGTTCTTTGTCTTGCCAAAAGAAATGAAATGAGTATATTTCATTTTGACAAATCATAATACTTGACAGATGAACTATACCTGAGACTCAACGGCTGGGTCAGACATTACTAAGCCTTTATGTGCTTTGGACTTCTTAATAGTACATTCAGCGTCAGAAAAGATTATTTTTCTTTTCACGAGAGCCTTTTTCTTTTTCAGGCCTAGTAGTTATTTTGGATGTGTCGGGTTAAGGAGAAGTAGTAGCTGAACAATCGCTCATTCTAGTCATTGATTGGTGGTTCAAGCCACTACGACTGCCGAGTCGCCCAAAATTAGATTCGTGGCAACTTGCAATATAGTGATCATCCTAAGTCGTATTCTCCCAAGGAGCCTTGCTTCTAAATTGCCTAATTGATTATTCTAACACTAGTCTACACTAATTAACCCTAATTAGCTACTAATTACCACGGGGGGTTATTGATAGATTTAAAGCATAAAACAAAATTAAATATAAACTTAAGCTAACAGAAGAATAGAACACAAACACAATAGAACAGAAAAATGAAATTATAGAACAATAGAGATGCAATCAGTTATGAAATCCCTAGAGTTACAACAATCATCATTCTCATATTTAAATTAATTCTAGTTGTATTCTATTATTTGGTCATGGAGTCCCTAACCAAATCAAGTTAGATAATCATCTAAGCAAGCCATTTCTATTATACTTGCCACACCAACCAGTAATAACAAGAGAGCATCTCAGATTTAAGCATTCAAACCAATAATTATGTTCATTTAGGTCTGACCAGAACTTAAACAAACATAAAAATAGATATGAAAGTCAAGAACATAAATGAAATAGAGATATCAATAAGAAAACTTATCTGATTAAGCTCCAAGAATTCATGTTATAGACTCTAGTTCTCCATGGACTGATTACAACACTCTTTAGCCTTCCATGGAGGCCAAAATACACAAAAAGGGGAGGGGAAGAAGACCTACGAAATACAGAGAAAATGGAGAAAGAATATCTCTTCAACAACAAAAATAGTGGTCTGAAGTGCTCTTTTAGCTGCAGGAGAGAAGGAGGACGAAATTGTAATTCGAAAGAGTCTTTTTCTGCTTCTGTTTTGACCAGAAATGCAGTGGCAGCAATGCAGAAAAGAAACACTGAAATATAGTGCTGCAGAAACTCTTTTTTTGGTGCAAAAAAGAGATTGGTTTATTTTTGTATAAAAACTGGACAGCATGCTTGTAAAAATGCAGACTACTTTATAGAAAATGAGGCCCACACAGTCAGCAAAGTTGGTCAACGTCCTAGTCAACGTAAAATGCCAAGTCAGCATATCCACATAAGCCTCTATGTCAGCAATTCGTCCATGTCATCAATTTAGCTCTCTAATTACAAAATTAAAGCACAATTAGTCCATGATTAAATTACATTTAATAAATTCTAAAATATAATAAAATTATAGAGTACATAATATTTAAGATGTAAAAAGGACTAAGATAGGGACTAAATTGCATATAAAAATGCTTGATATCATATATCAATTGGTCACTCGCCTTGACCAATCTCCTTCTCCTCTGCTGAAGAGGTTGACAATCATCTTCCTCTTCCTCTAATTTGATGACGACCACTTGCTCCACTAGTTGCTTATAAGCCAAGGCCTCCTTTAGGGGTAAAGCTGCAAGAAAAATTACCAGTGTCAGTGGTCAAAAACGATTATTTCCTTCGGATAAAAAAGATGTATACCTTGGGGAAACTCGCTAGCAATTGTCAAGGCATCGGATCGTTCAAAAGGGAGTGCAAATAGATGAGTGAAAGTAACTTCATCATTTTTTGTTCGAAAACAATTCGTGATAAACCCATGTCTTTCAACAAATTTAAAATTACATGCTCTTGTTAGTTCCTAGGAAATGCATCAGTCAAACCAAAATGAGCACAAGGAAAGGAATCAAGTCCGAAAAATGAACTTTCTTAATAAATTCCAGTAGGGTTTTGACATCTAGAAACTCTAAATATTTGAACCCATGTTGAGCCCTATGCTCTTGTTTTCATTTGGCTATGATTTTCTCCACATTCTGAACAATCAAATGGTCATAGTGAGGATTACACTTTATCTTGTAATACTCCTCGAAGGTGCAAATTTCCTTTAAATGCTCAGCTTTGGTTTTCATCGTCAGATTACATTCCTGCACAAGAGAATCTAAAAAGACGTCAAAACAGGTTTTGATGCTTTGACGGTAAGACCGGTAGTATTTTGACCATCAATCAACAAAGCAACTTAATACTCCTTGTGAAACTTCATAAGGGACAAGCGTAAGACTCTATCGATGCCTATCATTTTCCCCCAACAACTCCTTAACATCCTCTTCTTTAGAGATGTGGGCGTTGATAAAATGGTCCTCTGGTGCTGATGAGTAAGGGGCCGAAATAGATTGGCAGAAGCCTATTTGTTGAATGACTGTGTTAGATAAATGGACATAAAAAATTGCATCTTCTTTATCAGGAGAACTTCTAAAAATGATCTGTCGATAGAAGAAATTCAACTAGATCGGGACTTATTCTTTGTCAAAAGTTATTGAACAAGTGAACCACCTAGGGCCTCTTTGACGACCAAAAAGTATAGCAAAGTTTATTGTTGTCTGAGTCCAAGGCAATAGAGTGGAAAATCTTGAAGAAATTGAAAAAATTCTTCTTTTTATCCTTGGTAAGGGAGTCATATGTCAGGTAGTAGAGCTTCGGTCCATATAAACCCGACATGTAACTAGCCAACCAGTCGGATGGAGGCTTGATGGACAGTTGCCTCTCCAAAACTACATTCAACCACAGCTACAGCAGCCAGATGGGGCCTCTAACATTTTTTTTCTTTGTTTAAGCCATGATATTGTCAACCATTTAACTCATACTTCGAAAGAGATTGGAGAAAAGCCATTGGTTCAGGGCCATCAAACGCCTTCATGGATGAAGTTGGCCAAGGGCTGTAGGGATTTAGCTACCATCACAAACTTAGAGCTAAATGCATAAGCTAATTGCTAGAGCAAGAGGAAGGTGACATGTTCCTCGTCTGACACATCATCAGAATCCTTGTGGTAAAGGCTAACGAAAGAAGAGAAGGAAGTGTGCTTAGAAGAATAGACCTCTATGACTTGATAAGGTTGAAGGTACGGATCGATATCCTTCTCATTTGGTTGAAGGCCTGTGATAGCCGATACATCAAAGACCGTCGGGCCCATCATGCTGCACGAAAAATGAAAATTGTTGGTAGTCTTGTTCCAGAAGAAATTGAAGCTCTTACAATGGCTAGGTCAACTTTGATGATGTGTCGGGAGAGTTGGATAAAATGGTAGATGCCTATCTTTTTCCGAAACTTGGCCTTCTTTACCTGCACTTTGTCAAGCCAAGCATGATATCCATCAACTCGGGAAGGCAGAGTCCGAAATATCCTCTAAACCTTTTTGAAGTAATAGATAGGTATCATCGAGCCCGAGGCAAGAATAGCCTCGTCAGGAATCTTGCAAGGGAACACTGGATGGAGATTCATCGAGAAGGTTTCTAAAGACAATATAGGTCCCAGAAAAGCATATGGGAGAGTAGAAGAAGAATCAAAGACAAGGATGATTACCTTTGATTTCTGCCACATCTCTTAAGGATCTACAACTGGGTCTCTTATTCTTGGCAGTGGCAGATTGCTTGACAAACGAAAAAGCTCCGACGTTGGAAGAAGAGGCATTGTTGAGAATAGCTTGAGGATAAAGGTTTTTGAGAATTCTGAAAAGAGGAACAGTGTGGAAAAAATGTAAATAGCACAAATAGCAAAGTAAGCGACCTGATGACTAGGGTTTAAGGTTTTAAAGGCTTGAGGGACACAAAATGTCAAGAGGGCAGTGACAGTTCACGTACCGAGATAAGGCTATCATCTTAGGGATAATCATGATACTGAGCCAAATCTCTAAAAATCTTGTGTAAGTTACAAGGCCATTTAAAATTTAATTCTCTCCATGGTCATCGAGAACAAAATTTTATGGGGCATCTGTTGGATGATTATTTTTTCTAAAAAATAAAAATGCAAACATTTGATAGCAAAAGTGAGCTACTTGGTTGACAAGAAATCGTCCTCAGTAGTACAACAAAAGTGTCAATCATTTAAGTGTCAAAAAGTGACCTGGCATAAAATTCAACAAAGGGTAGTAGTTCAATAGAGAAGAATTCGACAGAATGAAGCAAGGAGAATGGACGTCAGGCTTAGTAGTTCAGCATTCGTCTATCAAAGTGTTGTCAAAATCATGTCAGTCGACAGGCAAATTCAGACATGATCAACAGACAAGTCAAGTCTAAAGTTGTCAAAGAAAAGGGCATGTCAAGGTAACTTAGTTGTTAAACATTGAAGGCAAAAGAAGATGTCGGATGGAAGCCGTAGAAGTCTATTACACCAATTCAAGATAGTTATGACGAAACATGTAAACCATCACTTATGTGGCTTAAGATAATGGTTTACATGGGTTAGGGTAATGGTCAATGCAATGTAAACTGTCATATATGTGGCAAATTAATAGATAGGCATTTACTTCAGTCATTTACCTATAAATATCGAGTTAATTGTTGTAAAATGGGTTGGCAACCACTACAAGAAAAACCTCAGTTATCAACCAAAAATTTATGACACAAATTCCATCACTAAATATTTGAAATTGCAAAATTGGGAATCTACGATAAAAAATTTCCATCGCTAATTAGATTTCCATCGCTAATATTAGTGACAGAATTTTTCGTATCAAAATTCCGTCGCAAAGTATTTTTAATTTTGCGACCAAAAATTCCATCACAAACATTTTTTCAATCGCAAAGTATTTTGAGTTTTGCGACGAAAAATTCCATCATAAAATTTCGTCCCAAACATTTTTTATCGCTAAATTTCGTCGCAAGTTAGCGATGAATTTTTCCCTACCAAACTTCCTTCGCAAAGTATTCCATCGCAAACATTTCTTCCCTCTCATTTTTTTTTCATATTTCCTCCCAATTGTCAAATCACTTGAAAAAGATAAATATTAATAAAATAAGTTTAGGAGAATTTTACAAACTGTAGGAAAAAAATGAAAATTATAGCTTCTAAATATTAAGTTTCATTTTAAAATAAATTTTTAGATTTTATTTTATTAATTTAATATTTATATAAAATTATCATTTTTATATATACAATTTTTTTTTTATTTTTTCCCATTCTTTTCTCTTAGTTAGCCCTTGTCTCACTTCTCAATACTCACTTTCTTTGGTCTCTCTCTCTTAGTCGACTTTGTCTCAGCTCCAATCTCCACTTCAACCCTAGTGAGTTCTCCTTTCCCGGACATCTCTTCATATTCTTTGTGTGGTATGAACACTTACATACTTACACACTTAACATTTAGCCCTAGCCTCACACACACACACACACACACATGTAAGGGAGAGACATGCACACATTCGTGCCTTCGGACATCCATCATATTCTTAAGGACTTCTTCGAAAATTTCATTAAGTTGTATGGGCATTATTTTCCTTATTAATTGTGAAAGGGTATGATATAATGTGATGAAAAAAATAGGCATATTATTAATGACCCAAATGAAACTATCCAATAGTTTATTAATAATTTATTTAATTTTATAGATTATAGATATAAAATTATGGTAAATATGCTTAAAACTTTTTAAAAATCATCATTTTTTTTAGATTTTAAGTAAAATTTTAAGCAGAATGATTTGACCTCATGACTTGTCATTTAAATAAAATGAATAGATGATTTTTACTTTTTTAAAAAAACAATTAAAAATGAACAAAATTTTCAAATTTTTATTTCTTTAAAATAAAATAAATAAAGTATTTTTTAATTATTTAGTTAATTACCTTTCAATAAATTTTTATTGAAATCATCATTTTTGAGATTTTATGTAAAATTTTAAGCGGAAGGATTTGAACCAATGACTTGTCATTTAAATAAAATGAATAAATAATTTTTACTTTTTAAAAAAATTTCAAATTTTTATTTCTTTAAAATAAAATAAATAAAATATTTTTTATTGTTTAGTTAATTACCATTCATTAAATTTTTATTTTTAAAACTTTTTAATTAATTGAAAATTTTATTTATTTAAAAAAGTAAAAATTTAGTTAATTACCCTGAAACTTTGTTAAAGTCATCATTTTTTGAAATTTATTTTTTTATTGTATCTTGTATGTGTCATTTGGAGGTCTCTTTAATAAACATTTAAAATTGGTAAATTTTTATTAATATATTTATTCTGTAACTTACAATTATAAAATTTTATTTTTTTCAGGAAAATGTATATATGTCCATCGTTTTCATCAAGTTATACTCCACCTTCAGATAGTCAAATAATTAATTAACTAGGATTTCCACTAAATAATAATGACATGTTATGTAAAACTTTTAGAAGTTGTATGGCTATTCCTTTAGAATATTTAATACACTTTAATTGTACTTTGAATATGTATGACTCTTTTAGTAATTATAATAAATATAATATTTCTACTCTTTACTAATGATTGTAATAATTTAAATAAGTACTTAAATACTATTTAAAAATAAAATAGATTAAATAATTTTTTAAAAAATAAAAAATAGAATTTGCAACTGAATTAGCAACGGAAATATTCATCACAAAGTAGCGATGGAAATATTCGTCACAAAGTAGCAATGGAATTAGCGACGGAAATATCTGTCGCAAATTTGTGACGGAAGATTTTCCGTCGCAAATTCCTAAATGTTGTTTGCGACCGAATTTCAAATTTGCGATGGAAAATTTTCGTCACTAATTCTGCGATGGAAATAATTTGCTATGGACATTTTAGCGACAAATTTTTTCGTCGTAAAATCTGTTATAGACAGATTTGTGACAGAATTTTATTAAATTAGCGATGGATTTTTCCGTTGCTAATCACTGAATTTCTAGTAGTGAACTCTTGATTAAAAATCCTAACATCTCACACGAGCAGATTAAAGGATCAACATCAAAGTATGCTTTCCACTTTGCGTTCTAGTCAAATTTAATTCAAGTCTTTTGTCATTCTAGTCCTTTTTCGCTTTCATTTAACTTCATGCAATTTAAATGCTTTCGTTTACTTTGTGCAATTTAATCCCTTTCTTTTAAACTTTTTGCACTTTAACTTTTGCCAATCTATTTTCAACAATTTATTTTCTACCATTTATATTCTGCACTTAACATTTCTGTCGTTTACTTTCAGCAGTTTATTCTTCTAACGCACTGTACATTCTGCAAATTACTTTTTTGCAAATTTACTATTTTTATTTAACTTCTGCAAAAAGCTTATTTCAGGCCTCAAGCTCTTTTATACAAAACATGTCAAAGTATTAGCACTTGACACGTTTATTCTTTTAAACGAAATTATTGCATAACTTTAAAAACACAATCGTTTTCGATAGAATCAAATATTTATTGTCAGATTTGGCTTTCGATCACTGATCTCAGTTAACGAATTGACACATGAAAAATTTGTTGTCGGATTCTAGTTAGACCAAAAATTACTGTAAACTGAAGAATAAATTACTTAAGTCTTCAAATGACATGTATGATACTTAGGGCTTTCATTTTGTCATATCGGAATTATAATGTAGATATAGTATTGCAACATGAACAATATCTGAATGCTAATTAGGGTTCACTGCAAACATTTAATTTATTTCAATAATTTTCATCTGAACTCAAGATTCTTAATTTGTATTACACGCCTTCTTGATAATTGAGGAAGTTGATATTGCCTAAAAAAGTTGAAGATAATTTATGATGATAATCGAAAACTAAGCAATAAGTGTAATTAGTGGTAGCTTTGCCTTTGCATATCAAATAAGCAAATTTAGTGATACTGTACCAGCTCTAGCTAATGCATCTATTAATAGATGAAAACAGGGAGACATACTCTTTTCTGTTTAAGAACTTCTATGGAGAAAAGGACCCTAACTTTACTGGTAAATATCTCTATCACTGAGAAAGAAAACAAAATTTGACAAAAGTTTGTCCATGGACATTAACTACTATATATATATATATATATATATGAATGTATATGGATATATATATATATATATATATATATATACACTAATTCTTAACTACTCAAATTAACCAAGCTTTGAACTGAGGACCTAGGGTATGGTAGGTCCTAGATTCTAGGCTAATTTGAGACCACAAATTAAATGTGCTAAAGTCGTTCCCAGAGCTAGATTCTCCAATTTGATCGATGAATAAAAAGATTCCTCTTATATTAAGAATTGATGGAAACAAATCCCCATCATCTAGCATTTGTGTTTTCGTCAAGTCATTGATTACGCAAGCACATTATATATACTTACATGTCCCTTAATAAATCCATTTATATGTAATAGCAATCAATTGAGGAAACAAGAAAAATTCGTTGGATTTTAAATACAATTATATTCTTGGCCCATATATATAATTTACTCAAATATTTATATTAATATATATATATATACTTTTGTGACTTTCTCGTTTGTTGTCCCAATTAGTACATAGATTACAAAAAATAAATTATATTACATAATAAAATAAAAACTAAAATACATCTTAAAAAAAAAAGAGAAGTTAAGCAGACACAAAAAAGTAACTTTCTATAAAATTCAATTAGGTTTTATTAATATAAATATGAAACTACTAACAAGATCAAAGCCAAATTAAAGTGGCTCAAGTTTGTCCCTATGTGGGAATCTTCATGAGTTAGTGAATCCGACATCCAATCCAACTTTTTTTTTTTGTTGTTAAAAGTTTCAGTAACGAAAAATTTGTTAATGAAACTTTTAGCAACAAAAAACATTGTTGCTAAAAGTCTAGGCAGGAAAAGAAAAGGCCAAAAACCCAAATCCGTTGAATTCAAAACCCTAGATTCCTGCCTGGGACCACATAATTTGTGGCTCTTCCTTCCACAATATGGTTTTGTCGTATTAATTGAATTTGAACTTTGGAAAATTTCTTTGACACAAGAGACTTAATTGCAATCGAAGTACACAAGTCGAGTCTTGGCATTTCAAGGGTTTCTCCTATTAATTTCTCTTCTTCTCTAATCTCTACTGTCTCGTCCCTTGTTTGTTTTGAAGATTAACAAATTAAGATAAATATGAAATCAGTGCAACGTGAAATAATTATACGCTTGTGCTTGTCGTATATGAAACCTCGACCTATCATGAATCACGATGGGATTTCTGTTGGGTACATTCTGGACTACAGTTACAAAAAACCGATGAAGTAATTTATCTATTTGGTCTTCTCTGTAATGATTAAATGTACATCGTTTCTATGTTGACTTCAATGGGACGGAAATTAAGCAAAACATTGAAATTTGTTTTGTAATTAATTCAAACAAAAAGGAAAAAGAACCAAGTTTTTTTCACACTGGAGGCCAGGAATTAATGTAGTCCACATGAATAATCACAGTATACTTATAACGGGATATGTGATAATGCTAATTTCTAGCTACTCATTGTGCTGTGTCCCGTATCCAGATATTGTGGGGATTTAACGTTGTAAGTAGCTAGAACTTAATTAGAAGGCACTATAATTGAACAACATTAATGAAATGCCCATAACATGTATACCATATCCCCATATATGTTGGGCATGGCACATCCTTCTCATACTATTCCTCATCTTTAAGATTTTGATAACTAGGCTTCACAGTTGATAACCAAAACTAACAGTTTTCAAAACTTCGTAAAATTAATGTTGTAAGCCGTTCATCAATTATTTTTTTTTTTAAAAAGGTGTTTAAGTAAGCAGCTATAAATATAATCAGAACTTTTACTTGAATGGATAAGTGCTAAAAAAAAACGAGGATCCTATAGAATTACTTTAGAAACAATCTTACTTCTTATATTAACATAATAGAACGATTATTATTTATTTTTATATCAACAAATCACTTAAAAATAAACTTGAAAGGAAATTGACTATACTTTTATACATATCAAGTCACTACTGTGTGAATATATATATATATATGGGCAAGCCTGTGATGCATTTAAATTTTTTTATATGATCATATCATTAGCTGTTCACATCAAAACATTATTCTATCGGGATTATTAATATAAATAAGGCCATTTTTCGACATTTATATATACTGGTGTCCTTCAATCATTGCATATTAAGAATTTGAAACAGGATGATTCATCCATGTCTCTATTTGTAACATTAGTTCCTCCTTCGTCTCTTTCAGCTTAGCTTTAATTTGCGTGACTTAATCCCAAATTTCAAGCATTTTGAAACCGACTTTAAATTATAAATCAAGAAAGAACAGAAGACTTTGAAATAATCTTTTACTAAAATAAAAATATCACAAATAAAATAATCACTAGGACAAAAATATACATACAATAACATATATTCGGCAGCTTCTTTTTTTTTTTGTTCAAATGGATATAAATTCCAATAAATTGGTACCAAGCCAAAGTTATATAAGATAGATCAAGACCTAAAAATCGATAAATACATTACAAGCCTGTAACTTATGGGATAAAGGTACATGATTTAATATAACATGTCTTATAAATCAGTACCATGCATATATAGCATAACTATAAGATAAACAAAGGCAATACACCCCTGACCCTAAACCTAACGAACTAAAATGAGGCAACATACCTCTAACACTATATTAGAGCTAGTCTTCTAACTACTTAAAAATAAATTAGCTGATACATGCCCAACCAAGAACAAATCAGGAAAATAACGAAACAAACAGAGAGTCAGACTTCTGCCATTTTTTTTTCTAAATAAAGCCCAGAAAGATATGGCCAGATTACTGGTGTTACATCCCAAAACCAGACATAAGATTAATTCTTTAAACTCAAGGGTGTACTTTTAAGACACCCTTTAAAGTCTCTGAACGGTCCTAATGCCCATAATTATGCAAAACATAGGTTTTCCAGGACAAAGGGTTTTGCATACATATTCAGAATAATTCAACATTTAAATATTTTTCCCAAATTTTAAACAAATGGATTATTGTAATATAAACTGAGTATCATATAATATGATACAATTTTTCAAGCCTAGGTAACCTAAAAAGATTATAGAACGTTTCCTAAGCTTTTAGATTCATGAGCCC
This sequence comes from Biancaea sappan, assembly GCA_037074585.1. Taxonomy (NCBI): domain Eukaryota; kingdom Viridiplantae; phylum Streptophyta; class Magnoliopsida; order Fabales; family Fabaceae; genus Biancaea; species Biancaea sappan. The sequence goes on along the minus strand of CM073496.1, from coordinate 43,788,864 downwards.
ATTTGACAAACGTGGAAAATATCTCCAAAGACTACTAATCCTCCTGTGGATTTCCTTCTTCCTCACCCACTGTATTTGGAAAAGATAATCATAGAGAGTGTGAGTTCATTAAAACTCAATGAGTAAACGACTGTGCAATAAAATTATATATCACATATACAAATATCATAATCATTATCATAATAAGAACAATTATATTCATGTCTAGGGCTTCTATACCCTCTGTATTCGGTTTATGTTCAGGGATTAAATTCCCATTGTATTCATGCTTAGGGATTTAATTCCCACTACGTTCGATTTATGCCTAAGGATTCAATTCCTACTACATTTCGTCTACTGCATGTAAAATATAGTACACAATTCCACAGTTCATAATTCTCAATTATAACTCTCATCAACGTAATCTTAAATCACACAATAAATTCTATTATCTAGTTAAAATCACTAAATAAGGAATTTAATTAAAACTCTAATTGTGATATGAAGTGAGATTTATATTGTACTTTAAATAAAACAATAATGAAGTTTGGTTAGCAAGGTCATCCACTCATATAGATTATGTATCCGAGTTACCTTTCCAAGTTGTTACAGAGAAGAGCAAGTAGCTAGATTTTAGGTTCTGCTACAGGGATTTTCATGAAGGTCAAAAAGAGAAAGTCAGGGTTGCCTTTGTATAAAACACTATTCATATGTACAATCACTATTTATATGTATGGATACTATTCATATATAGATACTATTCATATATAGATACTATTCATACGTACTAATACTATTTATGTCGGGAATAGCGAACATAAGCTGTAAAAGAGTACATCAGGAAAGAGATATAGGTCACAATGACATTCTTAAATACCAGGTCTTTCCTTAGCTAGAACTTTTCCTAGACATGTTTTCTTTACAATTTTATACTCTATTCCAACAATCAAAACATTTTCCAGCAACTGAAGATAGTTCTTTTCTGACGTAGAGGATCAGCTAAAGTTGTTGACCCTAAGGCTTTATGCCATAAGTTTTGATGATGACAAATGTATTTGAAATGTAGCATTGATATATATAAAGGTTAATTATCATATACATGCTACAAGTATTTAAGCATGACTATGTTATTTAATGTGTAATGTCTTATACATTAATCATGCTATTTATCATGAATTGAACTAACTATTTGGTTTGCAAGTAAGATATATTTTAGGTTGGTTCAAATCAAGAAGAGTGAGCATTGAATTGAAGAACAAGGAAAAGAAATATCATGCTTCACTCAAGGAAAACAACATGCAAGGATAAAGCTCCAAGAAATGAAGAATTAGAAGATTTGAAGTCTTGGAAGCTTGGATGCATCAAGAAAGCAACCATCATGCTCTAAAAACAAAGAATTTGAAGATAACAAGTGACTGGTCGACCACCCTATGCTGACTGGTCGACCAACGAGCTCCAGGGCAAAGTCTTTGAAGCACTGGTCGACCACCCTATGCTGACTGGTCGACAACGAGCTCCAGAGGCAAAATATTTGAGCACTAGTCGACCACCCCATCTACACTGGTCGACCAACGTGACTGATGAATCACTTCTAGACTACACTGGTCGACCAACGTGCCACACTGGTCGACCAACGTACTACACTGGTCGACCAACGTACTACACTGGTCGACCAACCTACCACACTGGTCGACCAACGTGCCACACTGGTCTACCACCAACATCAGAAAATGTGCTGTAACGGCTAGTTTTTGCTGACATCATTATGGAACCACCTTGGATTTGTCTCCAACGGTCTTATTCGTCCTTGGGCTATATATATCAACCTTGGGGGCTATCAAAACAGACGAGAGAACACTCCTATTGCTGAAATTCATCTGTAAATTTTCTCTTGAGCAGATTATACCCTTGTGAGCTTATCAATGTAACATATACTCTGTTTTTAGAGAGTTTCTCTGTAATTGTTGATTTTGATCAACACAAATATTATCTTGAGTTGTATTATCAAGGAGAGTATTCCTTGATAGAGTATTTATTGAGAGAGCTTTCCTTTGGGTTGTAGAGAAGCCAGTTTAGCAGAAATTCTCTGGAGGGTTGAGGAGGAGCCCGGATTCACAAATTCTCCGTTGGGTTGTGGAGGAGCCTTGGCTAACGAAATTCTTTGTAGTGGTTTGCAAGTACCCAGATCAAACTTGCAAGTATAGTGAAAATACTCAAGTGACTTCTTGAGGACTGGATGTAGGCTTGAGATTAGCCGAACCAGTATAAATCTCTGAGTTTGCTCTCTCTATCCCTTACTCCTTTATTTATGCTTATTGTTATCTATTCTTTATTTCCTTGCTCCTCAAAATTATTCATCTTGATAGTACATTGATTTTTTTGTATTTATTATCCTAAGCATTGTACTTTTACAGAAAATTATTTTACCTTCCAATAAAGTTTTGTGAAAAATTTATAAAACCCAATTCACCCCCCTCTTGGGTTCCAACCATTACTTTCAATTGGTATCAGAGCTTGGGCTCTTGATTTGAGACTTAACCGTCTAAGAGTAAACATGGTTGGATTTAGTGAGTGGTTTATGGTTGAAAATTGTTCTTTCACAGAACCTCTAATTTTTGATGCTAATCATTTTCAATATTGGAAGTATGAAATGAAAATGTTTTTAATTTCAGTAGACCATAAACTTTGGGAAGTTATAGAAAATGGTTTTTATATGCCTGTCAAGGAAGAACAAGGAAAATGCATTCCAAAACCCAAGAGTGAATGGAATGATACTAAAAAAAGTTTAGTACAACTCAATGCTAAGACAAAATTGATTATTTCTTGTGCATTGAGTCAAGAAGAATTTTTTAGAATTTTCAATTGTGCAACTGCAAAAGAAATATGGGAAACTCTTGAAGTTGCATATGAGGAAGATCTTATTGCTGAGGAATTAAAGTATAAAAGTTTCATTAATGAACTTGAAATTGCGCAAATGAAAAATTATGAAACTATTAATGAGATACATCTTGTGCTTAATCAATTGCAAGCTCTTGGTGTTGAACTTACAGAAAAATCTCAAATCACCAAGGTGGCAGACGAAGAAGAAAAAGGAGAAGAAGAGAAACCACAACCAAAAGCAGAATCGTCAAAGAAAGCTTACATATCTTCCATTTGGGGAAATGGCAATTCTGATAAGGAGGACACAAATGAAGAAACCAACATCTATCTTGTGGCCAGAGATGAAGATGGGGTAAATTTATTTGACTACTCTTTAGATGAATTACAAGATGCCTTTGATGATTTACATGAAGAATCTCTAAAACTTGCAAAGAAATTAAATGCTTCAAAACAGAAAAACTCTTCTCTTGAAAATGAATTAGAAAAATTGAAAAATGAATTTTCTATTTCCAAGGAAGAGAATTTTGGTTTCGAAAATCAAAACAAAACTTTGCAAGAAGAGAATTTGATTTTAAAGAGAAGTATCTCTACCAACAAAAGCTGCTTTTGCACCCAGTGTGATTCCTTGAAAAAGAAAAATGATGATCTTAAAAACACACTTGCAAAATTCTCTCAAAATAGAGAAATTTTAAATACTTCAGTTTTGAAACAAAGAAGAAGGTTTAACAAAGTTGGTCTTGTTTCTAAAAGTAAATCAAACCAAAAGCATTCTAAAAACTTCTTTGTTTTTGCAAATATGTCCAATAGTCCAACTTGCACTTGTTTTTATTGTGGACTGAAAGGACACAAATCTTACTTCTGCTTTTATAAGAAAAATATTGTTCATGGAGTAAAAATGAAATGGGTTCAAAAAGAAACTCATGACCCAGGCGGACCCAAAGAAATTTGGGTACCAAAAACAAAAGATTAATTTGCAGATTCGCCTCTAAGCAAGGAGCGGAAATGACATTTTAATGGCTACATCATTCAAACTCCACTTCCTTGCATCAAAAGGAGGCAATGGATAAGTAAACATATAAGCTGGAATGTATTGTAAGAAATTTGATTGATATGTTTACTGTATCAAATGCTTATGCTTGTTTTCTAGCATGCCTTTCATCTATCTTTGATATTCATGTATGCTATATCTGAAAGCAATTCTTATGTGTGACATATAGATTCGAATTTTGTTTTGAGCTAAAATCTTTCTTTTAAATTCTGTTCAAACTATCTTTTTTACTGCATCACGAAAACTTGCTTCCATTACATGCATATTTCTCTTGCTTTCACAACAATAAGATTACTCTTGCCTATAGTATTTATACTTATTGTAATCTTATTCAAATATTTTCAATGAAATCAAATTTCTTGCAAAATTGCATTTCATGGAAGCATAGCGTTTTTATAGCATATCTTAAACATAATGTTGCTCTTGATTCTCAAGATTTATTTGGACATTGCTAATTTAAGCTTCAAAGTGCTCCACCAAAAGTGTTTTGCAGAAGTTAATTCTCAAATTTATCATCTAAGGTACTCTCTTTCCTCTTCTCTCCAAAATCAGTAAGATTTATAGTTCTGAAGTTGGTTGGTCGACCAACGCTCCTATCAGTGGTCGACCAACGAAGCCTACATTAAATCAACGTCCAGCGCCAGGAGCCGAATGCTGAACGCTGTGACAAGTGGTCGACCAGTCTGAAGCCCTTGGTCGACCAATGAGAGGTAGTATGTAAGAAAATCACTTCTGGTCAGGAATGGTCGACCAGCTCATTCACGATGGTCGACCAATGCTTGACAGTAAGCTCCTTCCACCTTCTCATCCCCACGATGGTCGACCAGTGCGGACACGTTGGTCGACCAGCGGATGATAGTAGTTGAAGGATTTAAATTTTGCTGCTATATACTCACTAATCTCTTCAAAAGTTTCATGGGTGATCTTATAAGAGATTATTTTTGAGAGAATCTTGCAAATAATCAATCAATGAAGATCATTAAAATTGCAAGAAGATAGGATCAAAAGAAGGGCAATGAGGAAGAGAAGGATATCAACATCTTAAGGAGGAAGTTCAAAAAGCAACAAAAGTTTGTCAAAATTGATGAGTATCTCTATCCTTTACTTCTTTATTATTTAATTGAATGATACTCCTTGATCTCAATTGAACATTTTGGAAAATCTCTTTACTGACATACTTTCATTGCAATGACATATTGTTCTTTGATATCTTACATACTTGATCATATCATTGCATATAAAGATATGTTAAATGCTTAAATTGTCTTTATACCATTCATCATGGTTTGAGCACTATACATGTCATATATTTGCATAAGCTATGGCTTATGAACAATTGTTTATGGATTATAGTTTATATCTGATTATATCTTATTAATCCATATTACTTCAATTATTTTACTACATACTCTGGTTATAATATGCTTTATCTTGAATGAGTATGTAACTTGCTTCCGCTATGTAATGATGATATATATATTCATGTGAGAAAATGCTTTCTAGCCTTAAATGAATATATGTATACTTTTCAAAATACGTTATGCCTCTACTGAGATGATATGATATATCCTGGATATAAAATGTTTTATATATGATAATGGATATATTTTTTTTCGACTGTGCTAAATCTGGTGACATTCTTTCAATAAGAATTATTTCGAAAAGTGTTGGAAAAGGATTTGAAATTGCTTTATCATATTTTGAAAAGAAAAGAATTTGGAAATCCTTATTTCAAAATTACATCTGCTAATGTACTTAAATGTCTCTATACATAAGCAGAAAATTATTTCCAGAACTTTTGAAAAAGGAAAGTGTACTCTTATTTCAAAAACAAGATAATGGCATTGAAGAGAATGCCAAACTATCTCAAGAAGAAGAAAAATCTCAAGAAGAAAAATTACCTCATGAGAAGGGGCCATCAAGCAACAATGATGATTTGAGGTATGCCAAAAGTCATCCTAAGGAACTCATCATTGAAGATGCATCTTAATGGGTATTCACTCGAAATCTTCTTCTGCCAATGGACTATGCCTTATATTGGTTATATCTATTATCCAAGAAAATTGTTGTGCTATTATATACTCCAATTTTAAAATGGTATATCTTATATGAGTATATAATTTGCATTTGCTGTGATATATATCCTGTTATAATATCTTCTGTTATTATCATTAAAAGGATATATATGTTGCTTCTATTGCGCTGCATCTTTTTCTACATCTTATGCTTTTTAAATCAAAATTTGTTTTTCAAAGTAAAAGAATTTGGAAATTCTTATTGACAAAGTTTTTCTGATAAGCTCTTTATAGAATCATTCTTTCAAGGGAAGAGATTGTTTCAAAAATTATTTTATCATGTTGAAGCAAAAATCATTTTGAAAAGAAAAGGATTTGGAAATCCTTATTTCAAAAGATTTTCTTCTCTTGTGCTTTTTACTGTATCAATCTTTGAAGAAGAATGATTTCTCTATAAATCCTCCATTGCTTGAGAATTATGAACTAACCTGTCAAGGATCCAAATTATTTGGGTACCTAAGAATAAGAGTCACATTGTTTTATGAGGAAAAGTATTCTCAAGCTCGAGCTTGCAATAACAACCAACTAATCTTGAGGATGAAGGACTCAACGATGAAGATGGTGACTCTAATCAAGCATGCACACTCAAAACATTGGTAATTTCTATCATTGCTTGAAATAGATCTTTAATCCATTAAGTACGATGAGCTTTATGTAATGACTAGATGAATGGCAAGAAAGACTTTCTAAGCTGATTAAAAATTGTTTTGAAAACTCTTTAAAAGTTGAAACAGAAAAAGTGAAGATAGAGACACAAGGGATAAAAAGGGTCATATATTATTTTCAATGTCTCTTTTATACTTCAAGCTAAATATGAACTACAGTGACTCATCTTTCAAAGGAGAAAAATGTTTCTTTTGCCACTAAAATTCTTTGAAGTAACTTTCCTTGCCTATCATCTATCAAGTGATTATATGATTTTTGGATCTACTAATCACATCTTGTGCAAGAATACTTCTTTAGTGATGAAGAAGATTAAAGATACAAATGACTTTCTCAAAAGGATAGTCAAGGTATACAAGTTTAAAATCTTCATCAAGGATCAAATAGTCAAGGGTTGCAAAATAAATTGTCTCTACGCCAAGACAATTCTTGGATGAACAAGCTCTTGCAAAAGTAAAGTAAGAACGAGCAGTCGATTAGATAAAAGAATTTTGAGAGGTATGTTTACTCATCTCAAAATAAATATTATACATGCTTGACTAATCATCTTCAAATATATATCCTTCACTCCTTGTACTTAATGATTTATGGATTATAGATTCTCATGATTATATTCTCTAATCAATCCATTGTCAATTGCTTCTGCTGTGATTTGTAATATATATATATATATATATATATATATATCCTGGTTATAATGTCTTATATCTTGAAAGGGTATATAAATTGCTTCCGTTGTACTGAAATCTATCTTATCCTTTATGAAGCAAATTTGTTTTGAAAAAGAACTTTAAAAATGCTTCTGTTATGTTAATATGTTATATCATATGAAGCAACATTCTTTTTGAAAAAGAAAAGATTTTAAAGATCTCTTTTGTTGTAGATGACAAAGGGGATGAAAAATATTGATGTTTGATGTATGGATTATGAACTATACCTTTGATTATATCTTGTTACACTAATCCATATATATGTTGCTTCCTTGGATGAAATTTTTTTTAAATTCCTTTTGAAGCAAAATGTTTTAGAAAAGGATCATGAAATTCTTGAATTGCTTCCACTGTGTTGAAATTGCTTTACCTTATTGAAGCAAAATCTGTCTTACAAAGAAAAAGATTTGAATATCCTCATTTTAAATTACTTCTGCTATATGTTAAAATATTTTTATAAGCATAAATTATTTTCAAAAATCTTGAAAAATATTAGTATTTGATTTATGGATTATGATTAATATTCTTGTTTATATCATGCTTTGCTAATCCATATATCATACTTCTGTTGTGTGCTACAAATATTTCTATCATATGTCAGCAAATGATGTTTATTTCTTGTTACATATTTCAAAGATTTCAATGTTTCTGCTATTTACTAAAATGCCTTTTCATAAACAAGCAGAAATCATCTTCAACAGAAATATTGTAGAAATTTCTTCAAAAGTCTTACTTCAAAATTCTGCAAATCAAAAACTGAATTTCCTTTATACTGATTTGAACAATCTTTCTCAAAGGAAAAAGGTTATGAAATTCAGGGGGAGCTTTGTCTCACTTGATTGTATATTTTTTGACAAAGAATATATCTTGAAAAATTGGATATTCATTATTCATTATTCTTTTTCAAATTATGCAAGATTTAATGGGGAGCCTAAAACTCTTTCAAGTTTTATCTTTTGGCTCATTTCATTTGACATGCGAAATTTTTCTGAAAATTATTTTTACATGTTAATGAAATCAATGATAAGTTTTGATGTATCCTCACCCCATGCTATATTGACATGTTTTGACATCCTAGCTTAAAGAAGGTATGTGCTTTAACTTCTATATATTGTGTTCCTTACACCTTTTTGTTAATGTCAAATAGGGGGAGAAGAAACAATAGAAAAATATGTGTATGTGCTTATAACATTGCATTCATTATCTTGTGATACATATTTCTCTGTGGTGATTTGTCATCATCAAAAAGGGGGAGATTGTTGACCCTAAGGCTTTATGCCATAAGTTTTGACGATGACAAATGTATTTGAAATGTAGCATTGATATATATAAAGGTTAATTATCATATACATGCTATAAGTATTTAAGCATGACTATGTTATTTAATGTGTAATGTCTTATACATTAATCATGCTATTTATCATGAATTGAACTAACCATTTGGTTTGCAAGTAAGATATATTTTAGGTTGGTTCAAATCAAGAAGAGTGAGCATTGGATTGAAGAACAAGGAAAAGAAATATCATGCTTCACTCAAGGAAAACAACATGCAAGGATAAAGCTCCAAGAAATGAAGAATTAGAAGATTTGAAGTCTTGGAAGCTTGGATGCATCAAGAAAGCAACCATCATGCTCTAAAAACAAAGAATTTGAAGATAACAAGTGACTGGTCGACCACCCTATGCTGATTGGTCGACAACGAGCTCCAGAGGCAAAATATTTGAGCACTGGTCGACCACCCCATCTACACTGGTCGACCAACGTGACTGATGAATCACTTCTGGACTACACTGGTCGACCAACGTGCCACATTGGTCGACCAACGTACTACACTGGTCAACCAACGTACTACACTGGTCGACCAACCAACCACACTGGTCGACCAACGTGCCACACTGGTCTACCACCGACATCAGAAAATGTGCTGTAACGGCTAGTTTTTGCTGACATCATTATGGAACCACCTTGGAGAATGTGCTGTAACGGCTAGTTTTTGCTGACATCATTATGGAACCACCTTGGATTTGTCTCCAATGGTCTTATTCGTCCTTGGGCTATATATATCAACCTTGGGGGCTATCAAAAACAGAAGAGAGAACACTCTTATTACTGAACTTCATCTGTAAATTTTCTCTTGAGCAAATTATACCCTTGTGAGCTTATCAATGTAACATATACTTTGATTTTAGAGATTTTCTCTGTAATTGTTGATTTTGATCAACACAAATATTATCTTGAGTTGTATTATCAAGGAGAGTATTCCTTGATAGAGTATTTATTGAGAGAGCTTTCCTTTGGGTTGTAGAGAAGCCAATTTAGCAGAAATTCTCCGGAGGGTTAAGGAGGAGCTCGGATTCACAAATTCTCCGTTGGGTTGTGGAGGAGCCTTGGCTAACGAAATTCTTTGTAGTGGTTTGCAAGTACCCAGATCAAACTTGCAAGTATAGTGAAAATACTCAAGTGACTTCTTGAGGACTGGATGTAGGCTTGAGATTAGCCGAACCAGTATAAATCTCTGAGTTTGCTCTCTCTATCCCTTACTCCTTTATTTGTGCTTATTGTTATCTATTCTTTATTTCCTTGCTCCTCAAAATTATTCATCTTGATAGCACATTGATTTTCTGTGTTGTATTTATTATCCTAAGCATTGTACTTTTACAGAAAATCATTTTAACTTCCAATAAAGTTTTGTGAAAAATTTATAAAACCTAATTCACCCCCCCTCTTGAGTTCCAACCATTACTTTCAAAAATCGTAACCACTGAGTATAGTAAGAATTTAGCCTCTAAATGATTATAAGAATTTAAAGGAGTATAGTATCCTCACCTTGAACCTAAGCTAAGGAGGAAAGGCCTATAATTTCAAAGCTTTATCATCGGAGCAAGAGAAATTTAAGGAGAGGAAGGAAGAAAAATTGAAGATATGAGTTTATAAGTAAAATAAAATGGTCTATTTATAGGAGAAGTCATGGTACTATATACTAATAAAATATTCAATTTACTATACGCTTTAATAATTCAGTTTACTATGCATTTTAATAATTCAGTTTACTATGCACAGATGATTTTCACAAGGGCGGCCAAATTATTGGTTACTATTTAGGAACTTAAAGAGAAAAATTATTCTTTCTCTCAAACCTTTAAGTTTCTTTTTACTTTAGTCCTTTTCATTTCAGTCCCTAAGGGGATTTTCTTGCATAAGATGTTATTTTTCTCCCAATTTCTTTTTAGATTCCTCTTATGCTCAAACCATATTTTACCCATGGGATAAATTTCATATCATAACATCCATTATACCTCCAAATTTATGTAATCTATAAGTGAAAATCTATATTTTTAAACGCATAACCTTAAAATATAGCGGGTATTACATTCTACCCCTTAAAAGAATTCGGCCGCCCGAATTCAAAAACTTACCTCATGATTCAAATAGGTGTAGATATTTCACCCACATCTCATCCTCTGTTTCCCACGTGGCCTCCTTGTAAGAATAATTCCTACATAGAACATTGACAGTGAGAATTTTTTTGGTGCAAAGTTTCTTGACTTGTCTATCGAGGATAGCTACTAGCACCTTTTCATAAGCAAGAGTCTCATCAAATTGCACTTTTCATGGTTGGATGACATGAGAGGGATCAGGAAGATACTTCCACAGCATCGATACGTGGAATACTGGATGTATTCCCTCCAAGTCCGAAGGTAAGGCTAGGTAGTATGCCACGTTATCCACTCTTTCCATAATTTTATAAGGACCAATATATCTCAAACTAAGCTTCCCTTTCTTTTCAAATCTCATTACTCCCTTTATCGGTGATATTCGTAAGAAAACCATATCACTTACAGAAAACTCCAGATCACGTCGCTAGTTGTCTGCATAAGACTTTTGCCTACTTTAAGCAGCTAATAATCTATCCCTGATCAGCTTAACTTTATCTACAGCCTCTTATATCATCTCAGGTCCCACTATTGTGGGTTCACTTAGTTCAAACTAGCCGATAGAAGATTGACATTGCTTCCCATATAAAGCCTTAAAAGGAGCCATTTTAATGCTAGCTTGATAGATGTTATGATAAGCAAATTCGATAAGTGACAAGTGGTCTTCCTAGCTTCCATCAAAATCCATCATACATGCTCTCAGCATATCTTCCAATGTATGAATAGTCCTCTCAAACTAACCATCAGTCTAAGGGTGAAAAGCTGTGCTCAAATCCACTCTAATGCCCAAAGCCTTCTGAAAAGTTCTCCAGAATCAGGAAGTGAACTGGGGCCTTCGGTCTGATATGATGGAAATCAGTATGCCGTGAAGCTTTACTATCTCCTTCACGTTTAACTGACTAAGTTTCACTACATTGTAGGTGGTATGAACAAGAAAGAAATGTGCTGACTTGGTGAGTCAATCCACAATAACCCATATAGAGTCGTACCCCCTTCGAAAATATGGATATACTCACCACAAAGTCCACAGTAACCCGTTCTCATTTCCACTCGAGAATCTCAAGCCTTTGCATCAATCTAGGTGGTCTCTGATGTTCAACTTTGACCTATTGGCATGTCAAGCACCAAGTTATAAAGTCAGTCACATCTCGCTTCATGCTCTCCCACTAATAGGTTTGCTTCAAGTCTTAATACATTTTGTTGGCACCATTGTGAACAACATACGGTGAACAGTAGCTTCCGTTAGAATTTCTCTCTTTAAAGGTTCATTGTTTGGAATACATAGGGTTCCTTCAAACCATAATACACCTTCCTCGTCCACCGAGAAACTTTGTGCTAAGCCTCCCTGTGACTCCCCAAAATTTAACACATTAAACAAGTGTTATAATTCCAATACTATAACAAACAGTCTAGTTATCCACAGCTAGTAGCAAACATCCCAATCATACTCATAGAAGTAGTAATTATACATTCAAATATGTATAGAAGTTCTCACAACACAAGAATACAACAAAGTCAGGTACAAAAATAAATTACAACTAAATTTATAATATACAGTTCTCCTACCCCAAGCCTAGGTGGCCTAATATACTACAGAGTGATTTCATATACTTGCCACAATTTGGTTCCAATAATCCACCAACATAAAAGAAAAGTTATAACTCCATAAAAGCCGCTAAACCTCCAGCGGAGACTCCTCTTCTCTAGCCTTTGTATCTGAAAAAAAAATAACCACAGAGGGTGTGACTTCATCAAAACTCAGTGAGCAGCCAACTATGTAGAAAAATGATTATATATACAAGTACAAATACCGAAACTTACCATCACCGACAAAAAATGTCTGACCACAATATAAACATAAGATAATCATAAATAGATTACAAATATAGAAAGAAGCACATGTTATGCTTTTCCATAATTTCCCACTCTCACCACATTAAGATTTAGTCCAGAATTTCCCCTCTAATTGTTATTCTCAATAGGTTTAGTTCAGAGGTCCACCTTCCCACTACATACAAAAGACCACCTCTCTATTTCCCTCACATTTCCACATTAATATGTCAAATGTTATAAATGTATGCAATAACTCCAATACACAACACATCACATAACAACGGCAATGAGTATTCCACACACATAATTCTACTTTCTAATTAATATCATTAATTAGAAATGCATCCAATTAGGGATGAGGGATTTACATTGTACTGGAAATAAAAATAAAGTTGGCAGGGTCACCTACTCACCTTAGCGCCAACAAATTTTTTATCGTATGAGCGGTCCTGAAAAGGAGCCGAGTAATCCCACAAAAATACATTAAAGAAGTCCCAACAACTTAGCACTATAAATCTCTCAATATCCTCCCATAGAAACACTCCACATTCTATTCTACCTCAAGGGTGCCTAGGCGCCATGGCATATCAAAAGCTCTTTGCTTTCTGCCTAAAGGGCACCAATTCCACTTACATGCCTTTGTGCTAAAAATTTCCTTCATAGACCCTAGCGCATGGGCACTAAATTCTGGGTTTCCTCTATTCTTCATGGATCTTAGGGAAAAATTCTCCAAAAATCCATCCTTTTCACTCTTTTTCTTCTTTCTTTGGTTTTCTAAGTCAAAACGACATTCATGAAGCAATTTAGAACAATTAAAACTCAAAACAAACAAATTTCATGAATTTCCCCAAATTCTTTAGAAATCCTTCAAGAACATGTTCTTGAGTTTTAATCCATGAAACTTGTTTGTTTTGCCATCATGAACTAGATTGTATCAAAACCAACAAGATAAACCTAAGAAAGAAGCCAAAGGGACAAAGTTTCATGAAAAATCCTCCAAATTCCACTTTCTCCTAGGGCATGGATTAATTTCAAAAATAGAGGAGATTAATGAGATGTAATCTTACCTTTAGTTCTAAAAATGCTCAAAGTAGCATAAAGCAATCGGAAACTGAAGATTAATCGGCAGAAACTAAAGTTGGAAGATGAGAGAGAAAAGACAAAATGGTCACCCAAACTTGCCTAAATTTTTCTTAAGTATAGAAAGTGAGAAGAAAAGGGTAGAAAGAACCTTTTAGTAATAATGGGTCGTGGGTTGACCCATGGACCCCATATCCAACCCACTTGACCCACTTCAAGAAAATCTCAATTAATCACATTAATTCCAATTAATCCCTCATTCACAAATTTCCCACACATCACAGAAAATATCACAACACAATAAAATATCCAATCCAATCATATAACATCAAATCCATAAATTAATTACCCAAAAGAATTCCCTCAATTCATGAAAATTAAATGATTATAAATAATCGAATAAAAATAACGCTATTAAATATTGCATTAAAAATAACGTCATTAAAATATCGTTTTAAATTAATGTAATTTTAATAATGGCATTTCTACAATAGCATTTAAATACTGTAATTCTGTCAATTATATTAATATAAAATTCGTGACTATTACACTCTCCTCGTCTTATCTCTGGTTTAACCATTTTAGCATCATTTTCCAATATTGCCTTCACTCTTTCCATAAAAGAGGACTTAACTATTAAGTGGGCCAAAAAAGCACATGACTCAATAATCTCAAAGAATACCCCACTAGTCTTTAACTCTTGCAATTCTTGAACCAAGGACCTCCTCATTGTGACAATATGAGCTAGACTCCCCATAGATTTTTGACTAAAGGCATTTGCTACCACGTTCGCCTTCCCTGGATGGTAGAGGATAGTACAGTCCTAGTCCTTTAGGAGTTCCATCCATCTCTGTTGCCTTAGATTGAGATCCTTCTGCTCGAAGATATATTTGACGCTCTTGTGATCCATGAAAACCTCACATATCTCCTCATACAAGTAATTCCTCCAAATCTTTAAAGCAAACACTATAACTACCATTTCTAGATCATGAGTGGGATAATTGAGTGTATGCTTTTTAAGCTACTGAGAGCCATAAGCAATGACCTTACTGTGTTGCATTAACACGCACCATAATCCTACCTTCGAAGCATCACAATATACAGTGTAACACTCCGGTCCCTATGGTAGAACAAAAGCCGGTGCCGAAGTCAGACACTTCTTCAACTTAGAGAAACTTTGCTCGTAAGCATCATCCCAAGCATACTTAACATTCTTTTAGGTCAACTCATTCAATGGAAGAGCCAACTTGGAGAAATTCTTAACAAAACGATGGTAATACCCCACTAAGCCAAGGAAACTATGAACCTCATATACAGTTGTTAGTCTAGGCCACTGCTTCACTGATTTAATCTTACTTGGATCCACATAAACACCTTCCTGGAAAATAATGTGCCCCAAGAATGTTACTTGAGAACCAGCATATAACTGATGTTCCCTCAAAGTTTATAGCATCATTCTCAAATGTTTTTTATAATCCTCCTAACTCTTGGAGTAAACTAGAACGTCATCAATAAAGACGATCATGAATTTGTCA
The DNA here is from genome assembly GCA_037074585.1 of Biancaea sappan. Taxonomy (NCBI): domain Eukaryota; kingdom Viridiplantae; phylum Streptophyta; class Magnoliopsida; order Fabales; family Fabaceae; genus Biancaea; species Biancaea sappan. Next base: position 43,773,627 of record CM073496.1, on the reverse strand, counting down.
AGGAAACCTTTGAACACCTGGTTCATAAGATCCATAAATATTGCTGGAGCATTAGTCAACCCAAATGACTTTACGAGAAATTCATAATACCGCTACCGTATCCGAAAAGAGGTCTTGGTATATCTTCCTCCTTAATCATCAGTTAATGGTAACCGGATCTTAAATCAATCTTTGAGAAGCATTGCGGCTCTTGAAGCTGGTCAAACAAGTCATCAATTCTTGGTAAAGGAAATTTGTTCTTCACCATGACTTTGTTTAATTGCTAGTAATATATGCACAATCTTAGAAAGTCATCATTCTTCCTTACAAAGAATACCGGGAATGCCCCATGGTGAAAAACTCGAGCGTATAAACTCTTTATCCAGCAAATCTTGCAATTGCTCTTTAAGCTCTTTCAACTCACGAGCACCATACGATAAGGAGGAATTGAAATTAGCCCAGTGCCCAGAACTAATTCAATATTATACTCAATATCCCTCTCTGGTAGTAAACCAGGTAGATTTTCTGAAAATACATCCAGGAATTTGCTAACCATTGGTATTTGTCCAAGATTCGTTCCTCTTTGTTTGTATCCCTGACAAAGGCCAAAAATCCATGACAACCATTCTGTAACATATGCTGGGCGGTCAACATAGATATCATGTTGCAGGGCACTTCACTCTAGTCTCCCTGAAATATGAAATTATGTCCCCCCGGCATACTGAAAGAGATGGCCTTGTCATGACAATTCAAAATAGCACGACATGAGGATAACGAGCCCATACATAAAATCATGTCAAAATTTGTCATACTAAGAAGCATGAGATCTACCTCTGTCTCCATATCCCTAATAGATATCTTATAAGAACGATATCCTGATCTAACTACCTAGGCTTCCCCCATCAGTGTAGCTACCAAAAATGGTTTATCCAGTATAATTGGCTCAAACTTGAACCTCTTGGCAAACAGAGGTGACACATATAAGTGTGCAGAACCATAATCAAATAATACATATGCAGCTAAAGTGCCAACTAATAAAGTACGTGTAATAATGGCATTAGATGCCTCGACATCTTGTCAGGTCAAGGTATATACTCTGACAGTTTCTCTACCGGCTACTTGCTGCCCATGACCTCTTTGGCCTCTACCAGAACCTCTCCCAAAGCTACCTCTAGTAGAAGTGGTCGATGCATGAGCGACTAGAGTAACTCCTGATTGGGTTTGAGATGGAAGAATGGATTCTTGACCAGATCTAGAAATAATTTAAGGGTATTCCCTTCTGAAATGCCCTTTTTGTTTGCAATGAAAACATCTTGATATTACCATCTTCTCTAGGCACTCTCCAAAATGGAACTTTTCAAATTCAAGACACTAAGGTTTTCCTCTCCCGACTTGAGAACCACCCCTACTTGAAGAACTATAACCGCCTCTATATTCCTAGCGAGGATTAGCCACGCTAGTTGTGGAAAATGTGGGCCTAAAAGATGACACTGTATACTGTGAAGTGGTGGGAGGCTTCAAGGCCCCTGAGTTCCTTCCTTGGTCAAAATATCTCTCATCTCTAGACCTCTTTTTTTTAAACTCTTCTTTCTTGTTCGACCTTTTCTCCATTCTACGTGCAGTATTGACAGCGGCGGAATAAGATCTGTAATTAACCATAATCGGACCTACCTGCAAATAAAGAGATTCACAAAGGCCCTCCACAAACTTCTCCACTCTAGCCCCTTCAGTAGACACCACATATGGAGCATATTCTGCCAACTTAACAAATTGGATATTATACTCGTCTACTGACATAGGTCCTTATCTTAGGTATATAAAATCCCTTACTCTAGATGATCAGACACTCTTTGGAAGGAATTCTTTGATAACCATTTTCTAGAATTCCACCCATAATTAATAGTGCATCTTGGGCTCTTCCACTCTTCCAAGCCTTCCACCATTTGCCAGCTCTCCCTTTTAACTGAAAAGAGACCATCTCTATTCTCCTTGCATTAAAACACCCCAAGGCATTACAAATTACCTCACAATTATCCAGAAAATGTTGCAGGTCCTCATTAGAATCTTCTATGGTGAATGTGGGTGGCATCATCTCGAAGAACTCAGACATTTTCACGTCATTTACTGTGCCTTCTCTAACCTGAGGAAGTAGTAGTGGTGCAAGTCTAGTCTCAACAATAGGAAGAGCAAGTGGAGGGTTAACAGACGCCATCTGCTCTCTCTGTCTCTCCTCCATATGATCTAGTCAATCATTCATCAAGTTAAACATTTGTACAATAACAGCAATATCAATCTATAGGGCGGCTTTGGCTCTTCCTGCCTAACCACTAGCTGAGCCCTTAATATTCAGAGTACGCGTATCTGCATGGAACAGAGGGTTGCCCTGTACATTAATCGATGGAATTAAGGCTCTTCTTGAGCCCACTTGCTCATTATGATTCGAGGATTCTTTTAACATTGAAAGTCTACACAGAGAATAAACTCTTCCCAGATCAATAAAGTTACCTTATACTAACCCACCTAAGAATAAGTTACAAATATACAAGACATTGAACTCTAGAAGGTCGTTTATAAAACCTAATCCCATGGTCATATTGTGGCTCACGATAATAGAAAAGGACCTACAAAGAACACTTTGCTCTGTAATCTATAGGGGACCTAAAATCTGTCACCTAATACCAAAATTATCACATCCCAAAACCAGACATAAAATTAATTCTTTAAACATGAGGGTGTACATTTATGACACCCCTTAAAGTCTTTGAACAGTCTTAATGCCCATAATTATACAAAACATAGGTTTTCCAGGAAAAGAGGTTTTGCATACATATTTAGAATAATTTAACATTTAAATATTTTTCCCAAATTTTAAACAAATGGGTTATTGTCAACATATTATAATAGTATAATATAAACCGACTATCATATAGTATGATACAACTTTCTAAATTTAGGTAACCTATAAAGATTACAGAGCGTTTCCTAAGCATTTAGATTCATGAGCCCATCAGACAAATGTGAAAAATATCTCCAAGGACTACTAATCCTCCTACAGATTTCCTTCTTCCTCACCCACTGTATTTGAAAAAGATAATCATAGAGAATGTGAGTTCATTAAAACTCAATGAGTAAATGACTGTGCAATAAAATAATATATTACAAGTACAAATATCATAATCATTATCATAATAGGAACAATTATATTTATGTCCAGGGTTTCTATACCCTATATATTCAATTTATGTTCAGGGATTCAATTCCCACTACATTTGATTTATGCCCAGGGATTCAATTCACACTACATTTCGTCTGTTGCATGTAAGATATAGTATAGAATTTCACAGTTCTTAATTCTCAATTATAACTCTCATCAATATAATCTTAAATCACGCCATAAATTTCATTATTTAGTTAACATCACTAAATAAGGAATTTAATTAAAATTCTAATTGCGATATGAGGTGAGATTTATATTGTACTTTGAATAAAACAATAATTAAGTTTGGTTAGCAAGGTCATCTACTCACATAGATTCTGTATCCAAGTCACCTTTTCCAAGTTGTTATAGAGAAGAGCACGTAGTTGGATTTCAGATTCTGTTACGGAGATTTTCATGAAGGTAAGAGAGAGAAAGTAATGGTTGCCTTTGTACAAAATACTATTTATATGTATGGTTACTATTCATATATATGATCACTATTCATACATACAGATATTATCCATATGTATTGATACTATTTATACATACAGATACTTTTCATATGTATAGATACTATTCATATTACAGATACTATTCATATGTACGAATATTATTCATACGTACGGATATTATTCATGTCAGAAATATCGAACATAAGCCATAAAAGAGTACATTAAGAAAGTTCCTATGAAAGAGGGTGGGTCACAATGGACACTCTTAAATATCAGGTCTTTCCTTAGCTAGAACCTTTCTTAGACATGTATTTTTTTTTTATAGTTTTATACTCTATTCCAACAATCAAAACATCTTCAAGCAACTAAGGATAGTTTTTTTTTTCTGATGTGGAGGATTAGCTAAAGTCGTAACCACAAAGCATACTAAGAATTTAACCTCTAAATAATTACAAGAATTTAAAGGAGTATAGTATCCTCACCTTGAACTTAGGCTGAGGAGGAAAGACTTAGAATTTCAAAGCCCTAACGTCAGAGCAAGAGAAATTTGAAGAGAGGAATGAGGAGAAACTAAAGGTGTGAGTTTATAAGTGAAATGGAATGGTCTATTTATAGGAGAAGCCAGGGTACTATGCACCAATAAAATATTCAATTTACTATGTACTTTAATAATTCAGTTTATTATGCGCTTTAATAATTCAGTTTACTGTATACACATGATTTTTACGAGGGCAGCCAAATTATTTGTTACTATTTTGGAACTTAAAGGGAAAAATTATTCTTTCTCTTAAACCTTTAAATTTATTTTCACTTTGTCTTTTTCATTTTAGTCTCTAAGGGGATTTTCTTACATAAAACGTTATTTTTCTCCAATTTTTTTCTAGATTCCTCTTATGCTCAAATCATATTTTACCTATGAGATAAATTTCATATCATATCATCCATTATACCTCACAATTTATGCAATTTATAAGTGAAAATCTATATTTTTAAATGTGTAACCTCAAAATATAGCGAGTATTACAACTGGGCTTCCCACTGAACCCAAAACCTGAGGCTAATTCCTCAGCATCAATATGCGGAGCTAGCTATGCTTAAGGGGCACTGCAGGAGCTTGTTCATGCTAGGGTGTGCAAAAAGTAGGGCAAAGAAGCCAGCGCAGGAAAGCTTCAGGCATGTGGACTCCGCTAGCGTGCCACACACATCGGTAAGGCTAGTGAACTTTCCTATGGAGTCCTGCAAGCAGAGGGACCGACTCCATAAGCGACTAGATCAGGCGGTGGGGGCAGACCCAGAACTAGTGATGGAGAGATGAATATTGGCAAGGACAAACGCAGAGCATCACCGCTAAAGCCATCTGGATCTACAAGAAGCCTCTGCCAAGCAGAGGTAAAAAAACATCTACAAAGGAGATAAGGAAAGCTCTCAGAGGAGAGAGATCAAAGCAAAAACATAAGGGAAAAGAGAAAAGCGTGGGCGGAGGACTGTCGGCGGCAGCCCTCTACCTTCGACGTGACACTGGTGAGCAAACCCTAGCAGACGTTGGAGATGAATGGCTGTACAAAAATATTTTAATAGGCGGGCCCACTTCCAAACCAGACTAGCCTACAAAGAAGAATGAAAATGGAGAGAATGGCCCAATAAGTCTGGTTAAACAGACCTTCTATGTTAGATTGGATCATGTAATAATGCATGGATTTAGTACCTGTTATATTTTAATATTTTTATAATATAGTAATAACAACTTTAAGTCATACTTATTAATTTTAAGTATGTCAGTTAAATTTAAATTTATAAATAATAACAAAAAATGCATTTTGCCCTCATGAACTTTTATCAATAGGCAGAAACGCTCATTAACTTTAAAACTCAACAAAGAACCCCATAAACTTTTTATTTTGTGCGATTTAGCCCTTTTGTTAAAAAAAGTTAGTTTGACTAATAATCAATATTGACTGAAATTAAATGACCACCACATCAGCTCAAAATGGACACCTCAGCAGATGACATGACAAAAAACCAAGAAGTGGCAATTGAAACCCATAACCGCCACTGAAGAGGCTAGTGGTAGTTGAAACCGCCAAAAAGCCTTTTTTTTTTTGTAGTGTGGCAGTTTCAAGAATAAGAAGTAAGTAAATAAATAAATTTTTAATAACAATTTGAAAATTTTGATACTTGACAAAGAAGGACAGATATACATGTAAGCCGATTGCTCCCACAAGATTTTTTTTAAAATCAACATATATGGTATTTTGTTTGCCCTTACAAAATTTAGATGTTGTCCCTACATAATAAATTATAATCACTCATCTTATTAAGAGTATCTCACTCACTCATCTAAATATTTTTTGTCCACACATAATAAATCATGACCATTTATTTTATTAAGAATACATCACCCAATAAGTTTTTTTTTACATTGAATTTAAAAATTAGTTGTACCTCACCTTATGCTTCTTATTTTTCACCTGTAGATATAAGTTTCATATTAAAATCGAACCATATTATATCTTATATATTTTTTATTATTTTTTATCTCTTATATATATTTATAATATTTTTTAAATAAATATTTTTATAGATTTTCTTGCCTCCTCTAACTAAACTTTTTGGCTCCATCCCTAGTGACAAAGATAGTAATCCTACTATAACATCAAATGTAATATATAAAGAAAATTTTAATAATTTTTGGTGAAGTAAGTAAATAAATAAGTTTCAACATATATGTTATTTCTATATTTTGATAAAATATCTGTGCAACGACTTGTTGCCACACTAGTCATTAAATTAATTAAATCATGAGATAAAATATTAACGACTTTGCTCCGTTTGGAATGCACTTGAAGTGGGTTGAATTTACCGCAAAAAAATAACCATATTATTTTTTTTTTTTAAGTTGAACTTAGTCATTCAACTATAGAGTAATTCCTTCATTAGATATTTTATACTATGTGTATCGAAGAAGGTACTACTATGAGCTTGACCATAAGATTTCTCCACAGAAGCTCAAGGACACTGCTTCTAACACAAATTTCTCGAAAGTGAAAGATCACGTCGTGTGGCTAAATAAAATTTTTGAATATCAATTTTTAATTTACATATATAAAAAAAGAGTCAAAGAACAACTTTGTGATCAAAGAATATTTACCAAAAATATATTATACACGTCACGTTTAATGTTATTCAGAATATCTAATGAATAAGAAAATATATCACACACTTCATAGAGAGAAAATGCAGAGAGCAGAGTCTTCATCCGTGGATGAAGCATGCAGTTGTATGGATCATACTAGTACAATCTAGAATTACATTCCACTTCCCTCCCAATTTTTCTTTTTTTTTTAAAAAACTTTTCCCTTAGAACTCTTGATAAAAGCTTGTTGAAACTCCCACCATTCTAGCATGCATCTATAGTTCGTAAGTCATTCCAACTTTGACCATACGCTTGTGAGGAATATCAAATACTTTATCACTCTGTCTCAAGTTCCTCTTCAAAAAGTTGTAGGCATAATCGATCAGAATCTTCTTCCCTATGCTGCTTCCTTTGCTTGCAACCACCTCGCTCTCACCAAATAAGTGCACAACACCTGCTCTCATCGCTTTCTCAATTGTCCCAATCTCTCTCAAAATACCCTCTCGTAATTCCCTCTCTTTACTTCCATCACCACTCTGAATCACTCTCTCTGACATCCAAATCTCCCTTGAAACAAACTCCTTCAACCTCTCAACCAGTACTCTCTCAAAAGGCTCTTCCTCGTTACGCACGTCAGTGTATCCATATCTTGCAACACACCGAAACACGTTGAGTTCTTTGGGTTCTACCCTGCGAAACAGAAAACGCTCTTCCACTGCAACTTTGCTTACAGGTAAGGACTTAATGCAGACGAAGATCAGCACAGAGTGCAACGCAGGCACATTGGCCACGTAATGCTTGAAAATAGGTGGGATTCCTTGAACAAGCTCTGAGTAGAACATGGCCAAACCGGGGATTCGAGAAATCTCTGTGTTAGAAGCAGTTTCCTTGAGCTGCAGTGGAGAAATCTTATGGTCCAGCTCGTAGTGGTACTTTCTTCGATACACATAGTTCCAGATGTACATTATGGCCATGAGCACCACAGCGAAGCTAAGAGGAAGATACCCTCCTTGGTCAAATTTGTATAACACCGAACTCAAATACAGAAGCTCCACTGAACAGAATATCACCACGTAGCCAATAACAAGGAGTATGTGAGTCTTCCATATCATGACCATGATAAGCACAAGTAAAGCCGATGTAAGTGTCATCACAAATACCACAGCTATCCCTGCATAACATACACAAACTATAATACTGAAACAAAACAAGATTATAAAAGTTGAGAATGTAAGAAAATTGAGTGGGTGATCTGTTATGTACCGTAGGCATTCCCAATTTTTACGGTGGTTTTAAACCCAGCAGTGACAGCAACACAAGCTATCATGAGGATGTAATTGATTTCAGGGATGTAAACTTGTCCTTCGTACTTGGCCGATGTGTGTACAATCTTCACACGTGGGAAACAACCCAGTGAGAGGGATTGTTGGACTATGGAGAAAGTCCCAGAGATCATTGCTTGAGAAGCTATGATTGCTGCTGCAACAGCAATCACGAACATTGGCCAGTATAAAGGATCTGCAATAGTAGTCACAAGTTAAGTCCACAATCATTGATATGTTAAGGTTAATTTTAAAACTCAAGGGGCTGCATTCAATTACTTGGAATGGACTTGTAAAAGGCGTCGCCAACAAGATCATTGTGCTTGCGAAGAAAAGAGGCTTGTCCAGTATAGGCCATTATAAGAGCAGGGTATGTCACAGAGCACATGCTTATTTGTATTGACCGAACCGTGAAATGTCCAACATCAGCAAATAGTGCTTCAGTTCCTGCAAATTTTTTCCACCATCAAGATACAGTTATTATATATATGTATGTATGTAGCAATCATATCAAAGAAATTAATGTGGACCTGTAGTGGCCAGCACAACGCCACCAAGGGAAATCCAAGCGTCTTTCTTGTTCCTTTTGAAGTAATCTAGTATGTATTTGGGGTATAATGCTTTGACGACCGTTGGATCATACTTGACGAAATTGTAAACACCAATGCCTGCGATGAAGGTGAACCACACACAGATGATGGGGGCAAAACTGTACCCCACTTTATCAGTTCCGAATCTCTGAAACATGAAAAGGCACACCAAGATTCCTATGGATATCCAAACGACCCCATCTGCGTACACAAAACACAAGCAAAATCTAATAATTTAAGATAAACAACCATAAATTAATTAATGTTTTGCTAAAAATTTGATTTTTCTCAATTTGGTCCCTAATTTTTTTTAATTTCCGTTTGGTCCTCAAAAGATTTATGACCAATCAAAATAGTTCTTGTTTCAAAAACATGTTTCAATTAACTCCGTTGATGACGTCGCCATAATGACTTTAATTTGGTTGTTAAATGCTGTGTGCCAGCTGCCAAGCTGATGTGTCAACACTTTTTTTCTGTCTTCTTCTGCCTTTTTTCTGCAGAGCACACTCGAAAAAACTCCATTTCTGCATTAAGAAGCTCTCAAAGACCTCACCCTCTTCACCATATCTGTTTAGTATTTCAAGGGAAACACAGTGCTCTTGAAGGTGAAGAGGATAAGGCCCTCCTAAGATTCTTTGTATAACACAGACGAAGACCAAATAATAATAATAATAATCATTGTCACGTTAGCTTGCACAATCAGCATTTAGCGACCAAATCAACGTCCTTGTTGTCACATCATCATCAGAGTTGTCTGATACATTCTTTTTTAAAAAAAAAAAAGATGAAAAGGCCATTTTGACAGGAGATAACCCTTTTGAAGATCAGATTTTATAGAGATCAAATTGGAAAAGAAAAAAGACAAACATTTCAAGATCGAAAAAGCTATTTTACAAATAAAACAAAGAAAGTGTAAACCGACCGTCTGTGATGGCATGAGCAGCTTGCTTGATCCCTCCCACAGCTGATAAAACTGCGGCCAAATGAAACATGTCAAAATAATTAACTTTCTTAGTTCTGATTTTCCTTCCAAAGAGCCTAGAGAAAGAAATTATTTAATTGAACAATATTAGGAAAGAGAGAGTAACCAGAAATGCAGGGAGTGAGAACACCGTCACCAATGACCATAGAAGTACCAAGCATGGTGGCGAACAGAAGAAAGAACTTGAAAAAATGGCTTTTCTCAAGTTTCGATTTGACCCTTGAAGCCCTCTTCACACTGCTGCTCTTGGCCGACTCTAACTGATAATTAGACACCTCTGCGTCCTCCAGTTCTTCATTCGGAATAAGTCCCACTTTCGCATAACGACATATCAGAGAATACAAAGCGAACGTCCCTCCTATAATATGTAGAGTTCACCATACAAATTATAACCTCCACAGGTGCATAAAATAATAACAAAAATATCATAACATTAATTTATATATATATATTTTTTTTAAAGTTATATTTTAGTGTTATTCATTATATATGTTAATAAAACGATTCTTTTTATATATTGACAAAAATATTTCAGTTAAAATACATGTAAGTGTAATTTAATTTCTAATTATAAAAAAGTATTATAGCAAAAAAATTATAATTTACTATAAAATAAAGTATTTTATTAAAATATCTTAAATTTTTTCCCAAAAAAAATGTAATTTTTTATTACTTTATCAATTACATTTGTAACATCAAATCCTTTACTGCGGCGGAGGATTCTCTTGATTAAAACGTGATTTAGAATACGTATGAATGTAATAAGCAGCCGCGCCGCCCCAAGATAATACTTTACCCAGCTTCTACCTTTATTGACCAACTTTAGATGTCAGAAAGCAATTTTCAAAGTTGACAAAATTATACGGCAGAAAAGACACACAGAGGCAAAGAAGTGGGGTACGTAAGTTTTCCGGTTCCAATGTTCTTGGGTGCGGATTCATTATGTTATAATAAAATACTCTCACATATTAATGTTAAATTTCAGGTAAACAAAATAGCGAGAAAATAATAGCATAGAGCACTTTGTCACATAACTTCTCAGTAAATCTCAAATAAACTGGCCACTAGGCAGGCACTTGCTAGCTACGAACCAGGTGAGAATTCGGGAAAATAAAAAATTAACATTTATATTTTTTGTTTAAACTTAGAACTGCAAATACACACACACATATATGGCTAAAGAAGTGTAGAAATAGGACTCCTTGATTTTTCAGTCTTACTTTATTTTTAAATTCTCTCTTTATCTCTTTTTTTTTTTGTAATTTATGAAACTAGGCCGTAGGTCATAGTAAAAATGGATTAATTTTATAAATTAAAAAAAAAGAGATGGAGAGAAAATTTAAAAATAAAAGTAAGATTGAAAAGTCAAAATCGTAGAAATAGATCTTCGTACCCTCGCCGTTGTCAGTGGCCTTTAAAACGATGAAGACGTACTTAATGAGAGGGATAAGAGTGATGGTGTAAATGATCATGGAAAGAACACCCAAAACGTCGTCGTCATGTTTGATGCCATCTGTGAAGGTACTCGGGAACACATAAAGCGGCGACGTTCCGAGGTCCCCGTACACTACTCCCAGACTTTGAAATGCTAGTTGCATGATCACCGACGTAGCTGCCCCCTGCACACATATATATATATATGGTGTGAAGATTGCAATGCAAAGAGAATGGAAAAGGAGAGGAGAGAATTCTTAGAATGGCTAGGGTTTACAATACAAAAATGTTACAAGGGAAAATGGTAAATATATACAAATAAGATTAAAAGACTAAATTACCCTTAAGTGTAATAATTATTATTTACTAACATCCCCCCTCAAACTCACGATGCATCAGTAGAAATCATCGAGAGTTTGCTAGTCAAGAAATGAAAACGTTGAGTGGAATGCGATTTTGTGAACAAGTCAGCAATTTGCATGGAGGATGAGACATAGGGTAAAGTGATGGTGCCATGTCCAAAGTGATGTCGAGTAAAATGACAATCAATCTCAATATGCTTGGTGCGTTCATGGAAAACTGAGTTGCGGGCAATTTGTATAGCACTCATGTTATCACAATACATAGGGGTTGGGCCAGAGAAAGAGACACCCATATCGGCAAGTAACCAGCGTAACCAAACTATTTCTGCAGTGGTGGATGCCATGGCACGATATTCAGCTTCTGTAGAAGATCGAGAGACAATGTCTTGTTTCTTACTCTTCCAAGAAATGAGAGAATCTCCCAGAAAAATGCAAAACCCTGTGGTTGACTTACGATCAGTGGGATCACCACCCCAATCAGCATCTGAGTAGGCACGTAATTCTAAGGAAGAAGATGTAGGAAAGAGAAGACTCTGAAATTGAGTGCCTCTAAGATAACGAAGAATGCGAAGAACAGCTGCCCAATGAACTGAAGTAGGAGAAGTGACAAATTGACTAACAACATGCACTGCATAAGCAATATCAGGTCTAGTGATAGTAAGATATACCAGACTGCCAACAATTGTACGATACAGAGTAGGATCTGATAAGGGAACGCCATCAAAAGAGGTATACCGGGCATTAAGCTCTAGAGGAGTATCTGTTTTTCGAGTATCAGAGAGACGAGCTTGTTCAAGGATGAGAGTGATGTACTTAGATTGGGAAAGAAGATAACCTCTAGGAGAGTAAGCCACTTCAATCCCCAAAAAATATCGAAGAGTGCCCAAATCTTTCATCTCAAACTGTCGAGCTAATTGCAATTTTAACTCTGCAATCCCATCAATATCATCCCCAGTAATAATCATGTCATCAACATATAAAGAGAGTATGATACGACCATGGGAAGTACTTTTGAGAAACAAGGCGGAGTCATGTGAACTAGAATGAAAACCAAGAGATGCAATCACAATGGAAAACTTTTCAAACCAAGCTCGAGGAGCTTGTTTGAGGCCGTATAGAGCTTTCTTTAGTTTACAAACTTCACTAGGATTATGAGAGACACCTGGTGGAGGCACCATGTAAACTTCTTCTTGAAGATCACCATTTAAGAAGGCATTTTTAACATCCATTTGAGAGATATGCCACTGATGAACAGATGCAACTGCAATAAGAGTGCGGATGGTAGTCATTTTAGCAACAGGAGCAAATGTTTCTTCATAATCCATACCATATTGTTGGGAAAAACCCTTAGCAACTAAACGAGCTTTGTATCGTTCAATTGACCCATCAGACTTAGTTTTGATCTTATATACCCAACGAGAACCAATTGCACGTTTTCCCTGTGGAAGAGGAACAATGTCCCAAGTATCTGTCTTCTGCAAAGCAGAAAGTTCTTCTGCCATAGCTTGCTGCCAAAGAGGGTCAAGAACAGCCTCTTGATAGGAAGAGGGCTCAGATAAATTGTGAATAGAGGTCAAAAAAGAAGCAAAAGAAGTAGAGTAAGTGGAATAAACAAAATCTGGTAATTTAGTGGACTTACGATCACGTTGAGGGTAACGAGAAGGAGGATCCACAGTCACAGAGAGTTCTTGAGAAGTAGTAGGGAGAGGGGAAGTATCAACAAGAGGAACATCAAGATCAGCAGAACTACCAGTGTCAACCCTGCAAAACTCAATATCAGAATTATTTAGATGATCCGTCACATGAGGAGGTGTGGTATCTGTATCTGTGTGAAAAGGATCAATACGGGTGAGATCAGACTTTGTAAGACTCTGAGAATCAGAAGGAATGGAGTAAAATGGTATACGTTCAAGAAACACAACATGACGTGAGACATAAAGTTTTTGAGTGACAGGATCATAACAACGATATCCTTTCTGACCATCACCATATCCTAGAAAAACACAGATTGCTGAACGAGAAGACAATTTATTACGCTGTACACTAGGAAGAAGAACAAAACAAGTAGAACCAAAAACTCTTAAAGTTGAATAGTCAGGAGCATCGCCATATAGTTTTTCAAAGGGGGACAAACCTGAAATAACAGATGATGGAATTCTGTTAATGACATAGACAGCAGTAAGAATAGCTTCCCCCCAAAACTCACTGGGAACTGAGGCAGACAAAAGAAGGGAACGAGCAGTTTCAACAATGTGACGATGTTTCCTTTCAGCAACGCCATTTTGCTGAGGAGTGTCAGTACAAGAAGTTTGATGAAAAGTTCCATCAAAGGCAAGTAATTCAGAAAATTTACTAGATGTATATTCACCCCCCAGATCACATCGAAAACACTTAATAACTGCATTATGTTGAGTTTTAACAAAAGCACGAAACATAAGATAAACACTAAAAAATTCAGAACGATTTTTCATAAGATAAACCCAACAATAACGAGTATAGTCATCAATGAAAGAAACATAATATCTAGATCCACCTTTTGTAGGAAGAGGTGATGGACCCCAAACATCAGAATGAACCAAGTCAAAAGGTGCAACAGAAGCAGAAGTACTTTTGGAAAAAGGTAAAGCAGAAAATTTAGCAAGTTTACAACCACAACAATTAGAAATGTCATGAGTTTGCAACTCTCCTAAAGCTCCGGTAGAAGCTAAGTATTTCAAGCGGGAAGAAGATACATGTCCGAGACGAGAATGCCATAAGTAAAAATTAGAAGATGAGGAACCTAAACTAAATGATGACAGGTCAACACTGGAAGCTGCAATATCTGAAACTTTGAGCTTATCCAAAATATAAAGTCCCCCCTGCCTACGACCGGTCCCAATGAGCCTCCTGGATTGCGGATCCTGTACATAACAAGAAGTGGAGGAAAAGAAAACTGAGAAGCCAGAATCACACAACTGACTAACAGAAACAAGGTTCAACGTAAGGTTAGGAATGTAGTAAACATTGGAAAGAGATAAAGAAGAAGTGCAAATAGACCCAGTGCCCGCTAAAGGCATAGGAGTGCCATCAGCAGTCATAACAGATATAGATGACGTAGGATGTAAAGATGCAAAGGATTGAAGATCAGATGACATATGATGAGAGGCTCCAGAGTCAAGAATCCATATGGATGAAGATATACCTGATGAGCTAGAGGAAGGCAAACCTATATTTGAGGAGGCAGACATAGCGTGTGGTTGAGTGGCAAGAAACTTCTGAAATTGCTCAGCAAGGGTAGCTATTGTAGGGCCAGAAAAATGTGTATGTCCAATACCAAGAGAATCTGTTGGAGGAACAACTGCTGCAACATTTGAAGTTGAAGGTTTGAAGCCTCGTTGTTGCAAATGATTAGGCTGTTGTGTATGGTGCAATTTGTTCAATAATTTCGGGCATTGAGCTTTCCAATGGCCCTTCTGCTTACAAAAACTACATTCGTCATAACCAACCTTTCCATGAGATTTGTTTTTGTTAGGAGGAACTGCAAATACAGATGGGTGAGGAATAGGAAGAATTCCTTTCTCTGTAGTCCCTTTATCAGAGTGAGATTTAAGACGAATCTCTTCAGCTAACAACTCATTAACCACTGAATCAACTGTTGGAAGAGGATTACGGTGCAATATGGTTCCACGAAGCCCTTCAAAATCATCCCGAAGAGCCATCAAAAATTGAACCAGACGTTGTTCTTCTCTACGAGCAATGTATGGTGCAAAGGCTCGTAATTCAACAGATTCAGTAAGAGCTAGTTGATCCCAAAGATTAGTCATAGCAGAATAAAATTCTTGTATGCTCATGTTGTTCTGTTTAAGAGCACGAATATCAATCTCTAATTGATATTGCTTTGCAAAATTTGACTGCATATACAACCTTTCCAAATGATCCCAGACCTCTTTAGCTGTTTCATATTTTGCTAGTTGTACTCCTATTGATTGCAAAACAGAGTTATTGATCCAAGTAATTATCTTCGAATTGTTTGCATCCCAAATTTCCATCTGTTCAATATATTGTGCATCATTTTCATCTTTCGGCTTAACAAAGGTTCCAGAAACATAACCCCACATTCTCTTACCTTTTAAAAAATTTTTCAACACATAACTCCAATATGAATAATTCTGTCCGTTCAATTGCACACTAATAGATTGAAGAGAATCATCTTTTTCACCAGCCATTGCTACTGTTATTAGACCGAGAATTTAATTATCTGGCAAAATGTATACTGAATGAACAGTAAACGTACCGAAATAGTGTTCAAAATTCTGATAAACAGTAAATTCAGCCAATTTCAGACTGCTACAGTAACCTTGACCATTGACCGTTGCTACAGTAACTTTGACCGTTGCTACAGTACGTTGACCGTTGACCGTTGCTACAGTACCCAAATTTGCAGAATCGGAGAAGACGATGAACAGTAACTCCGGCAACCAGAACAGTAACTCCGGCAACCGGAAAACGCACCAGAACAATCAAAAATAATCTCTGACTTACCAGAAATGCAAAAAATAGTTTCTTTCTAACCAAAACTAAGTAAATCGGGCTAGATCTGAGAAACTTTCTCGCAGCTACAGTAACAAAAAAAATCTGCAAACCAGATTTTTGCAAACAAGAACCCGATCTGAAATCTGCAAACTCGATGTAAAATCGATCCGAACTGCAAATGGGTTGCCGACAAAAATAAAAAAAATAAAAACAACGCACCAAATCTGATTGCTCTAACCCGAATCTGTGATTTGTTGAAAGATCTGCGAAAGCTGTGGATAGATCAAGAATTGCACTCTGATACCATGTGAAGATTGCAATGCAAAGAGAATGGAAAAGGAGAGGAGAGAATTCTTAGAATGGCTAGGGTTTACAATACAAAAATGTTACAAGGGAAAATGGTAAATATATACAAATAAGATTAAAAGACTAAATTACCCTTAAGTGTAATAATTATTATTTACTAACATATGGTACAATTCAAATTTACAACTAATTAATTAATGCATCTCAATTATAAAAAATACAAATTAATTGTCCAAAGAAGTTAACCTTAAAGGAATGAGCGTTAGGATTGGAGAAGCTACGAGATTCTATGTCGAGAGAGTCATGTCTGCGTAACTTGGGCCAAGAGAGCTTCTTTCCCGCGAGGCCAGGATCACCAGAAGCCTCCTGGTTCTGCCTCGTTCCTCCATTGTTATCGCTGTTCTCCACCACTACCTCTTCCGGAGATGACATTTTCTCTTATGACCACCAAACAATAACACTCTCTGAGAGAAACAGAGAGGAAGAACGCGAGAGAGAGAGAGAGTGTGTGTGTGTGTGTGCGCATACGAAGTGGTGGTGAGTATATTAAGGAGCTGGGGTTCAAATAAATAAAGGAAAGAAGAGAAGAGAAGAGACGCACGAAATGGGAGAACCCTCTCTTTGGCCCACCCCCACCCTTGGATCTGTGGACCCACTGAGGGATGGGTTAAGGAGGGGTTCTCTCCTCCCAATGGCGTAGTCTACTACTCTCCCAGACTCCCACTAGGATGGTCCAGTAAATTGTAATTAATTAAGGTTAATCTGTTGGGAAAATTCCTTTTTGGGTTTTTACGCGTATGATACGCGTATTCTTGCATTTCGTTTTTTAGGTGAAATCTTGCACTTCCTTTTGCATTGAATGAATCTGTCCAGAAAATTCATGTGCGAGATTATCATTTCCTTAACTGATTTTTTACTCCTTTTGCATATTTATTTTTTTCGAGACTAATTATAGATATATGAGATCAGCGTTTAACGAGAATATGCCTCCAGCTCATATATATTACAATGTTAAGATCTACATTTTCATTTCAGTATTAATAAATATTTTGGGATAAAGATTTGATATTTCGAACAAAAGTTTCCCTTTTATCAATGAATTTCAAAATTCAAAGGAAGAAACTCTCTTCTTTAGTCATACTTCACCGCCCATACAGTTTCATGTGACGCAAGTCACCATCGTCGTTCACGAAGCTAGAACCATCATCATTGGGGGCCTCCGTCAACGACTCGTGCGAGAAATTTGCTAGCTGCTTTAACAGCTCACTCGTGCCTTTTGGTTTAACAATTACACGCGCCCTGCCAACTCGCTCGTTTACAGTCACTATAGTACTTTACGATTCGGTCGTGTAAATGCGTAAGGCGGTTTATGCGTGAAAGAGGTATATGCGCAAACTTTACAAGTGAGGAAAAAAATACTTGTACACTCTCTTTTAGTCTTTACTGTCAAAATTGTCAATTAAAAAAATGACAATTATCTTACCAAAAAAATATATGACAATTATATCATTTTTTAATTAAAATGCAATAAATGTATATTTTTTAAAAATAATTATATATGTTTTTACAACTCAATTTTATATGATTAGATTTTTATAAATTTTACAGATATTTTATTTTTAGTACAAATTTAATAATAATATTATAACCAAGTGTAAGTAAGTCTATTCCTTTTTTAAATGGGGCATGGTCACGTGACAAAATTTGCTTGGGTTGGCAGTTTCCTCGAAACTTCCCAGTTAGCAAATAGAATTTGGTAAGATACATGTTTATCTTTATTTGAATAATCAAATTTTAGGTTTAATAAAGATTTTGAATAATAATTTTGATAATTTTTAATAAAAAATATTAAAATTTAAATCGTTAAATTTTAAGTTTAATAAAAATTTTAAATAATAATTTTGATAATTTTTAATAAAAAATATTAAAATTTAAATTATTAAATTTAAAATTTAATAATTCAAATAAAAACAAGTATTATATTTATCTCAACAAATTTGTTCTTTTATCAAATACCAAATTGCTATCAAAACCTTTGTTCACTTTTTGAGACCACATGCGACGAGGCACAAATTCGCTACTCGTTGATAAATTGTAGCAAAATTATTCAGCAACCATTTTCTGTTGTTGAAAGTATTTCAAAAAAAAATTCACATTACTTTCTACAACGATTTTTACCGAAACTTACAGTAACGGTAAAAGCGGCTACTGAATCGACAAGCACACTACTTATCCTTTATTGAGGAGCAGCTGCTCCGGAAGCACATGCGACAGCTGAGTTGGAACTATATGAGGATAGTGGAAGATTTCACCCTATTTAAATCTCTTTGCTTTGTATAAAATAATTTTATATTACCCCAAGATCTCGCTTCTTTTTATTTTTGGTAAAAAAGGAAATTAGGCTTAGATAATGAGAGTTAGTACATCAGTTTTTGACTTTTTTCTTTTGAAAATTTATAACAATGCTTTGCCAACGAATAAAACCTTTCATAAACGTAAAGCTACTAACTTAAGTCTCCCCTATGTCCAATATGTAAATTACAACCAAAATGTATTAAACATTGTCTACGAGATTGCCAACTGGCACTATCAGTTTGGTTAAATCAACAGCCCCACAAAATTTTTTCAATGGAAACACAATAATAGATGCTTTTAAATACAAAAAAAAAAAACCAACTAAATATCTTTTAGTGCACTATAGTTCTCTTTATTTCAAAACTCTCCATTAAACCCAAATCACATAGGAAAGTTAACCTTGGGAAATATTGCCGAATTCTGGTCAAATAACTACTATGACCACGATCTCGTTTTTAAAGCATATTTTTATGGGCCCTCAATTGTAGCAAATAATGTTAATGATTTAAAGTAAGTGCACATTAATTTTTTAAAAAGTTTATTGGTAAATGATTTCTTAAATATAATAAACTGTAATAGTTTTATTATACTTTCAGAATCATAAAAAATAGTAAAAATGATTTTATTTTTTTCTACTCTCTTACTCTTACATGCTTTTTAATCTTTTTCTTGTTTGATTTTATATTTTATTTAATATATTTAATCACGTATAGTTTGAAGAACTAATAATAAAAAATTTTAAAAACATATATAATAATATAAATTAGTGACTTAGTAAATGAAATAAATTTTATTATATTTTGAAATATTTTTTAAAAAAATTAACTTTTCACTCGTTCAGTGCACTTTATCTCATATATTATATGTTGTATTTTATTTATTATAAAAACTTCTGACAAAAACACTTTAAACATCATATATATTAATATATGCATTAAAGTTAATTTGTGCAATTAACTATCTTATTTTTATTTTATTTTTAAATTACTGTCGAGTATGTGTAGAGGATAGGTATATTTAATTTTTAACATAAACATCATGGTACATAAATAGAGAAAGAATAAAAGAATAAAAATTAGTAACTATACTAAAATATCTTAACCCAAAACAAAGAGAGAGAGAAAGAGAGAGAGAAAGAGAGAGAGAGAGAGAGAGAAGATATTTTTTTAGGGCAATTTAGACATTTTGATACAGTAATCATACTTTCTCTTTTATTCTCTCATCCTCTCTTCTATTATCTCACCAATCAAACTAGATAAACAGACCATGCATGTATAATTCTCATAATTCTGAAAAAAAATTTTAACTTATAAAAACTATTATGTTAATAATTATGTTAATAAGTGGATAAAAATATTAATTTAAATAAATTCTTCATTTTAAAAATTAAATTATAATTATAATTTATTATAATTCGATAAAATATAAGTATACCAATTAAATATGTTGTTACAATATTATACTTTATATTATAAAAAATATATTATAAAATTATATGCTAAAATTATGTAGTAACAATTTATAATAATTTATATCATTTATATTTATAAAATTTATAATATGAGCTAAATAGTCAACTGCATATATTAATACACATATATAATATTATACACATTAGCAAATTTATCCAAATATGCATTAAAAGAAACAAAGTTAAAATACCGTGATTTAGTAAAAAGGTAATTTTAGGAAAAAAAGAGTAATTAAAGAAATTTAATTAATTAAAAAATAATGTTTCAGATTATATTAATTAATTAATTAATTATATTATTAATAATTTATATTATTATTTATATTATTAATTTTATATTTTATATTATTAATTATTTATAGTACTTTAATGAATTGAATGAATCTGGGAAAAGCAGATATAAAATTAATATTAAAGTTTATCAAACAATATAGAATTAAAAAATATTAACTGAAATAGTATTAGACACATTAGAAAATTTACTCATATACGAATTGAAAGAAATAAAATCAAAGGACTGTAATTTAGAAAAAAAAAGTAATTTTAGGATAAATTTTAGGAAAAAAAGTAATTTAGGAAAAAATGAGTAGGAATACAACAATAAAGAGTATCGTATTAATCGATATAAGAGTTCACAAACCAACAAATGATGTTTCAGATTATATTAATTAATTAATTATATTATTAATTCATATTATTATTTATTTAGTTGCCAAAATTCATTTGATGCTTTTAATATGATGTGATTAATTTAATATTATTGAATTTCAATTGTAATTCAATTCAATGTATTTGAAGGTGCAATCTGAACTTAAAAATATTTGAAAAAAATAAAAAATTATTATGTTAATAATAATGTTAATTATTATGTTAATAAGTAGATAAAAATAATTTAAGTAGATTTTTCATTTTAAAATTTAAATTATAATTATAATGTATTATACTTAGATAAAATACAAGTATACCAATTAGATATGTTATTACAATATTATACTTTATATTGTATAAAAATATATTATAAAATTATATGCCAAAATTATGTAGTAATGGTTTATAACAATTTATATCATTTATATTTATAAAATTTATATTATGAGCTAAAAAGTCAACTTTATATATTAATATACATATACAGTATTAGACACATTAGTAAATTTATCCAAATATATATTAAAAAAGACAAAGTCAAAGCACCATGATTTAGAAAAAATGTAATTTTAGGAAAAAAGTAATTAAGAAAATTTAATTAATTAGCAAATAATGTTCAGATTATATTAATTAATTATTTATTTTTAACTATATTATTAATAATTTATATTATTAATTTTATATTATGTATTATCAATTATTTATAGTACTTTAACAAATTAAATAAATTTAAAAAAAGATATAAAATTAATATTAAAAAACATTAACTGAAATAGTATTAATTAAAATATTACAGTCGAGTATCTATAGAGGATAGATATATTTAATTTTTAACATAAACATCACGGTACATAAAAATGAGAAAGAATAAAAATTAGTAACTATACTAAAATATCTTAACTTAAAACAAAAAGAAGAAAAAAAAGAAAGAGAGAAGACACTTTTTTAAAGACAATTTAGACATTTTGATAAAGTTATCATACTCTCTCTCTCATCCTCTCATCCTCTCATCCTCTCTTCTATTACCTCACCAATCAAACTAGATAAAATGAAATATGTCATGAATAATTTAATAAAAAGAAGATATTTTGGTTGAAAATACCTACACACGACGATTAAATGCACACAACAAAATTCCAAGGACGACAAATTTGAAAAGAGCAGACATATGCAAGTTGGTTATTATTGATTTGTAGGCATTCATATTGTCCAAAATTAGAAGTCAACACATTGAAAATCCATAAAGATTAAAGACATCCATCTTGATACATTTGGTTGTTGAGAGTTAGAACAGAAACAGAGGGTATGTCCATAATACACACTATAATTATGATACCCCATTAATGCCTTCCATTAACTACTATAAGAAAGGAACTATAATTAGTGGGAAATCAGTTGCATCTCAATTTCACTTTCCAAGTCATACAACCTTCGATCGTGTTTTGATTAATTATATTACCCAACATAAGAGACACTTCAAATCTCCTCTGTGATACTAATTTTTTTAAACAAATTTATCAATATACTAACTATTTAAAATTATTTTTTAATATATTAACTTTTTATTTAATTCGACTAATACTTAATCAAATTTAATAAACATATAAAACGAATTCGACTAAGTATTTTCAACCAATATTTAGTAGAATTTTATATAACTTTTGTAAAATTTTTTAAAGAATTCGACCGTCAAATTCTTTCGTGTATATATATATATATAATATTATATATATATTAATATAATATATATTATTATATTTAATATATATTTTTATGATTTGGTCGATTTTCTCTTTTATATATATATATATATATATATTTTAATATATGTTAAATTTTAAACTATTATATATATATATATATAATTTTTTTATTTTAATTAAATTATAATAAATAAAATTTATACGATAAGTAATAATAGAGTAAATAAAACTTATTAAATAAATAAAATTTAATATATAAGTAAATAAGAAATAATAAATTAATATGAATAGTAAAATAAGAGATAAATCACAACAAATAAACAATAGTATAAGTAAAACATATTAAATAAATAAAATAATAGTAAATTAAAAGCAAGAAGAATAATTAAATTATATTAAACTTCTTTGAATAAACTATTTAATCAATAATTTAATCATTACAGAGATGACTAAAAAAATAAGAGATTAGAGCAAATCTAACTAAAATAAAATCAAATAATATAAATTTACACATGTGGCATACACTTAGTATAAGGATGATAAAATATATAATATTATGAACAATAATAAATAATATTATCTTAAATAATAGTAACAAACAATATAAGTAGTAAGATAAAAAATGCGGTTTTAAAATTAATTTATTACATAGATAATACGTCTTAAACAATAAGAGAATTAACAGCATCAAGGACTGGCTAACCATCTTGGATGATGGGAGTACCATCAGGTTTAGTTCTGACAGATTGAATAATCTGGGTCCTATCAGAGATAGTGAGATAATTATCTCACCAACCTTTTAGTTGTCCAGTGAAACCGTAAATTAAAATATGGATAACTGTCTCTTCAGTACAGTCATTGGCAGTTTGAAAGATGGTACTAACCATCATCATCTGTTAAAGAATATTTAAAATATTTGTTTCAAAATGACCATCTATGTCCCACACATAGATGTTATCTCCTCTAAAGCTTTTGTTAAGCGTCTGAGGAGTTTCTTCTATCATTAGGTCCGGAGTAGTAGCTCTAGAGTAGAAGAGTTTGGTTGAAGTTTTTCAATCGGTTTGAATTGGGTTAATACAGGCCTCAGATTGAACATTACTGCTATCTACAGTAACTTCTTCTAAGTTGTGAAGGGTCAACTTAGAAGTTGAAGAAGAGGATTCTTCATGGAGCTTAATATTTTTGAGTCTGTTAATCACATTTTGCAAACTCTTATTAAGCTCAATTTTGACTAAGCCAAGAAGCCTAGCAGACTTGAAGAAAGGTTTCTCTTTAGGAGCCTTGATTGAAGGATCAGATCAGGCTTAGGAGAGATAATCCTACAAGGTTTTTAGGCATTTAGAGATACTAGGCATTTAAATTGGTCCGACATGAAGACCGGCTTCTATAGTTCCTAAAATAGAATCTATAAAATTTAAATGCCTAGTATCTCTAAGACATAATAGACAAGAAATATTAAGACAGGAAATATAAATCATTCTTAGAGATAGGAGGGATCTTGCAATCATCTAAAGATTGATTTATATTTTCAAAATAAATTTCTTCATTAAAAATATTTTTGGAGGATGAGGATAACTCCTTCTCGTAATAGAATATCTTAATATTTCCTGTCTATTAAGTCTTAGAGATACTAGCCATTTAAATTTTACAGATTCTATTTTAAAAACTGTAGAAGCCGATCTTTATGCCGGATCAATTTAAATGCCTTGTATCTCTAAATGCCTAGAAACTATGTAGGATTATCTCTCTT
The DNA here is from genome assembly GCA_037074585.1 of Biancaea sappan. Lineage (NCBI taxonomy): Eukaryota > Viridiplantae > Streptophyta > Magnoliopsida > Fabales > Fabaceae > Biancaea > Biancaea sappan. The sequence goes on along the minus strand of CM073496.1, from coordinate 43,749,429 downwards.
AAGTCTGATCCTTCAATCAAGGCACCTGAAGAGACACTTCTCTTTAAGCCTGCTAGACTTCCTGGCCTAGTTAAAACTGAGTTTAATAAGAGTCTGCAAAATGAGATTAACATACTCAAAAATATTAAGCTCTTTGAAAAATCCTCTTCTTTAGCTTCTAAATTGACCTTTAACAACTTAGAAAAAGTTACTGTAGATAGTAGTAGTGTTCAATCTGAGGCCTGTATCAACCCGATTTAGACCGATTAGAAAACTCCAACCAAACTTGTAATACCCATTATTTTTTTTTAAGTTATAAGTATTTAAGAATTTTGATAAATTTATTTTGAAGAAAATAAATTCCCTATCAGTTTAATTTTTGTATACTCGTTTGTGCATATTGTTGAAAATATAAATTTTTAATTATAGATTCTATAAATTGTGGGATATAATGGATGATATGATATGGAATTAATCCCATTAAGTAAATATACAGTTCAAAAGTGGAATCTAGAATGAAAACTGGTAAGTGAGACTGGTAGATGAAATAGTATAGGAGAATGGTAGATGAAAACTGGTAAGTGAAACTGGTAGATAAAATAGTATAGGAGAATGGTAGATGAAAACTGGTAAGTGAAACTGGTAGATGAAATAGTATAGGAGAATGGTAGATGGAATAGTAGCAAATAGTACCATAATCTCTCCTATAAATAGGCCCTTCCATTTCAATTCAAAACTCACACCTTCAGTTTCTCTTCTCTCATTTCCTCAAAACTTCTCTTACTCCGGCGTTAGGGCTCTGAGATTCTAGGTCTTTCTTCCTTAGCCTAGATCCAAGGTAAGAATACTATGCCCCTTTTCTGTGCCATTCAGATTTTTAAAAGTTATTTTCTTAAGTATGCTCTGTGGTTGCGGCTTTGGCCGATCTTCCACATCAGAAAAACTGTCCTTAGCTACCTATATGTTGTTTTGATTCTCTGATTACCGAAATAGAATGTAAACTGTGAAGAATACATGTCTAGGAAAGTTCTGGCTAAGGAAAGACATGGTTGTTAAGTGTGTCTATTGGGACTCTCCACTCTTTCCTGTGAACTTACCTAGTGTACTCTTTTACAGATTATATTCTCTATTTCTGGTATAAATAGTACCTGTACGTATGAATAGTAACTGTATGTATGAATAGTAACCGTACGTATGAATAGTAACTATACGTATAATTGAATAGTAACTATATATAAATAGTATTTATATGTATTTTTGAATAGTACATATACGTGTACATTTTTATATGTATTTTTAAAAAGTACACGTACGTATACGTGATTATATGTATTAAAGAATTATATTAATTGAATCCATTAAATGTAATTGTGTAGATTTAAAGAAGATATAGTAACTTGGATTTCAGGTGAGTAGCTAACCTACTTGGATACTTATTTAATTATATGAATAGTCCAAGTAATTTACATATTCAGAGTATATCTACTATTACCTTTGACTGAATATTTCAATTAATATGGCTGTGTGCCGAATATGATTATGGTCATATGCTATGGCTGTGTGCCGAATGTGAATATGGCTGTGTGCCGAATATGATTATGGTCATATTTATGGCTGTGTGCCGAATGTGAAGATGGCTGTGTGCCGAATATGAATATGGCTGTGTGCCAAATATGATTATGGTCATATACTATGGCTGTATGCCAAATGTGGAGATAGCTGTGTGCCGAATATGATTATGGTCATATTCTATGGCTGTTTGTCGATTATAAGTATGATATGATTTTACTTATGCATTTTATACATATACTTGTGTATTGTTAATCACTTGATGATTATCTGTAATTAAGTTTCTATCCTTGTAACGTTATCTATTCATTGAGATTATTATCTCATATTGTGGTGGATATATTTTTCAGATCCTGAGATTAACGAAAAACATCCGTCTGAGGAGTAGCGCAAGTTCAATATCCTAACCCTCTTTGCTTCAAGGGTTGGTGTTTATTTGAATTAAAGTTGTTTCTTCAGTTTTAAATTCTAGAAAGCTCTGCAGTCAAATAGGACATCTAGGAGGAAGTGGTTATTGTACATAATTATGTTATTACAGTACTTTAAGTTTACTGTATGTTTTGTAAGATTGTAGCTTATTAAGTAAAATCGGAGTATTTAACAAAGATAAGTCTTTGTTATATTGTTACTCTCACATTTTAGAATGATTATTATATGGAGCTAAAAGCATAGGCTTACAACTAGAGAGTATCTCTAAGTTGTGCCGGTCACGTACCATTTTGAGGGTCGTGACAAAGTTGGTATTAGAGGATTGGGTTTTTAGGTCTCCTATTAGCTACAGAGCAAAAGGTGTCTTCGGTAGACCCTCCCCTATTATTGTGAACCGCGGCACAATCATAGGATGAGGTTCCACAGAAGGCAGCATAGGATGTCATTAATATTCCTTTGGTGTCATACTCCTTAATTAGTATTGCGCTCTAAGGTATTCTTAACATCTAAAGGTGTTTGCTAAATCTGTGTAGATTTTGACACCTTTAATGGCAAGAGGAAGACCATCTAACCAAGGTAGGCGTTTGGGCTCTAGAAGAGTGCCAACACCTTCCTCCTCAGTGAATGCATCACAAGAAAGTAGTGAACGTACTGAGACTGTAGGTGCTGATGAGATACCTCCTCCAAATGATCCATTTCTAAGGGCTATGTTCAATACTATCCAAGAACGAATGGATAGAATGGAGGCAATGATAATAGGGCAATCTATTCTGAACAATCCCCCAGTGGCACCTCAAACAAATATGCAAGCACCTCTTCCCCAACAAGAGGAGATTTTGACAGAAAAATAACTTACAAGCTTCCTAAAGCTCAAACCTCCATCATTCTCTGGAGAAGATCCAAATGAAGACCCAAGAAAATTCTTGGATGGTATTGAAAAGGCCTGCACAGCTTTGGGATGTTCAAGTGTCCGAAAAGTGGCATTAGCTGTTTACCAATTGAATGGAGTTGCTGAAGAATGGTGGAACAACTTTAAAGGGGGTAGAGCTAGTAATGCCCCACCAGTGGAATGGGAAGAATTTGAGAGGATGTTCATGGAAAGATTCCTCTCTCAAAGTGTACGAGGCGCAAAAACCCAAGAATTTGAAACCCTCAAGCAAGGGTCTATGTCGATCCACGATTATAACACTAAGTTCATACAGCTCTCTCGATTTGCAGCTAACAAAAATCTAGATGAAAGAGAAAAGATAAGGAGATTTGTCATGGGCCTTCGCCCCTTTTTAAGACAACTTGTGGGGACCCAAATCGAAACATATCCTTCTTATGCCGCAATGATAAGTACTGCAAGATTCATGGAAATGGCAGAAGAGGTGAAGGGTGAACAAAGAACGAAGAAAAAGCGAGGACGGGAAGAAAAGCCCTACAATAGCTCAGCAGGAGCACCAAAGTCGCCAAATCGAGGCCAATCAAATCCTATAGCATTTTCGGGGCAAACTATTGCGTCATCCAGTGTAGTACAACCGAGTTTCAATCAAAGGAGGGATGATCAAGCACCAATTCAACAAAGGCATGCTAAGCCTATGTGCCCGCAATGTGGGAAGTTTCATTCGGGAATATGTTATAAAGAGAGCAAAATTTGCTACCATTGTGGTCAAGCGGGTCACTTTGCAAGGGAATGTCCACAATTACTTATTGGGGCTAGGTCTGCACAACCATCATATCCTCAAGCAATGACAACATCAGCTAGTGTAGCTCATTCATCTGCAGGAAGGGGTGGACTAGGAAGAGGAGCCGGAAGAGGAGCAGGAGGAAGAGGGCAGCAGTCTTTTAATCATGGTCCAGCTAGGGTGTTTGCTCTTACCAGACAAGACGCCCAAGCATCTAATGTTGTTGTCACAGGTATTTTGACCATTTACTCACATAAAGCTCATGTATTATTCGACCCTGGATCTACCCATTCATATGTATCTCCAAATTTTGTTAAATACATCCTTAAGAAACCGATAAGTTTAGAACAACCGTTTCTTGTGTCTACCCCTATGGGAGAAAGGGTTCTAATAGAGAAAAAGTATAAAGAATGTAGTGTGGTTGTAGGAGGGCTAGAAACCGTGGCAGATCTTATGATCCTTGATATGATAGATTTTGATGTACTTTTAGGCATGGATTGGTTGGCTTCATGCCACGCAACCCTCGATTGTCATAGTAAATCCATAAAAATTTCTATGCCCGGAGAAGCCACATTTGTATTCCAGGGAGACCAAAGTAGGACACCGCATAACTTGATCTCCCTAATGGGCGCCCAACGATTATTGAGAAAAGGGTGCAGAGGGTTCTTAGCCTTCGTACAAGACGTAGAGAAGGAAAAGCTCAAACCTGAAGATGTGCCAATTGTGAGAGAGTTTTTAGACGTGTTTCCAGACGAATTACCAGGACTACCCCCGGGTCGAGAAATTGAGTTCAATGTAGATCTGGCACCAGAAACTCAACCTATCTCAATTCCACCTTACAGAATGGCACCGACTGAGCTGAAAGAACTCAAGGAACAACTGCAGGATCTTCTAGATAAGGGTTTCATAAGACCCAGTTATTCCCCGTGGGGTGCCCCTGTTCTCTTCGTAAAGAAGAAAGATGGATCAATGAGACTTTGCATTGATTACAGGCAACTGAATAGGGTCACTATAAAAAAAAGTACCCTCTGCCTCGTATAGATGATCTCTTTGATCAGTTGCAGGGAGCTAAGCATTTTTCTAAGATTGACTTGAGGTCTGGTTATCACCAACTCAAGGTCAAAAAGGCAGATATACCCAAGACAGCATTTCGTACTAGGTATGGACATTACGAGTTCACAGTTATATCTTTCGGACTAACAAATGCCCCGGCAGCTTTCATGGATCTCATGAACTGGGTATTTAAACCATACCTTGATCGATTTGTCATAGTATTTATAGATGATATATTAGTTTACTCAAGGAACTCGGAGGAGCACGAGCAACATCTTCGTATGGCATTGCAGAAGCTGAGAGAACATCAACTTTATGCGAAGTTCTCAAAGTGTGAGTTCTGGATTGACCGAGTAACCTTCTTAGGTCATGTGATTTCAAAAGATGGCATACAGGCGGACCCAAGCAAGGTTGAAGCGATCAAGATGTGGCCGAGACCTACTTCGGTAACAGAAATTCGGAGCTTCCTAGGATTGGCTGGTTATTACCGACGTTTCATCCAGGACTTTTCAAAGATAGCTGCCCCTCTCACACGGCTAACACGAAAGAATGTAAAGTATCAGTGGGATGATGAATGCGAGAAGAGTTTCTTACAACTTAAGTTGCGGTTGGTTACAGCGCCAATACTTGTATTACCATCCGGACCAGGAGGGTTCACGGTATATTGTGACGCCTCTCTAATAGGACTTGGTTGTGTCCTCATGCAGAATGGTAAAGTGATAGCATATGCCTCCAGATAACTCAAGAAAACATGAGCAGAATTACCCGACACATGACCTAGAAATGGCAGCGGTTGTGTTTGCACTTAAGATATGGCGGCACTATCTCTATGGGGAAAAGTGTGAAATATTCACTGATCATAAGAGCCTTAAATATATCTTTGATCAGCGTGACCTTAATTTACGATAAAGGCGCTGGATGGAATTGATGAAGGATTATGACTGCAATATCCTATACCACCCTGGAAAAGTAAATGTGGTAGCAGATGCCTTAAGTAGAAAATCCTCAGGTACTCTTGCACATATAACTGAGGTAAGAAAGCCCTTAGTACAGGAGTTACAAGAATTAGAGTCTCGTGGGGTATACTTTGAGATATCTGACTCTGGCATGTTCTTGGCTCACGTTAAGGCTAAATCTTCCTTATCCGACCATATTCGTCTATTTCAGAAGGATGACCCAGAATTGGCCAAGATCATGGACAAGGTACACAGTGGAGATACCCAAGAGTTTACACTTGATGACACAGGCACACTTTGGTTTAAAAATCGATTGTGTGTTCCTAATATGCCGGCTCTGAAGAGAGAGATTATGGAGGAAGGACATAACACGGCATACACAGTTCACCCTGGTATGGCCAAGATGTACCAAGACTTGAAACAAATTTACTGGTGGGATGGAATGAAGTGTGACATGGCAGATTTTGTATCAAGATGTTTAACTTGTCAGCAAGTTAAAGCTGAACACCTGAGATCGGCAGGGAAACTTCAGCAAATTAAAATTCCTAAGTGGAAATGGGAAGATGTGACGATGGACTTCGTAGTAGGATTACCACATTCTTCTAGTGGCTATGATTCTATCTGGGTCATCGTTGACCGGTTAACTAAGACAGCCCAATTTATACCGGTTAAGACAACATATAGTGTGTCTAGACTGGCTGAGCTCTACATTAAAGAAGTTGTGAAGTTACATGGAGTTCCTTTGACGATTATCTCCGATCGTGGGCCACAATTCACGTCCCGATTTTGGAGAACTTTTCAGGAAGCCCTTGGCACCAGAGTAAACCTTAGCACGGCTTTTCACCCGCAGACTAACGGACAAACAGAGCGGACCATTCAGACTTTGGAAGACATGTTGTGGGCATGCATCCTTGACTTTGGTGGAAGCTGGGAAAAGCACCTTCCGCTAGTGGAGTTTGCCTACAACAACAGTTACCAATCAAGTATCAAGATGGCACCTTATGAGGCCTTATATGGTCGCCGGTGTCGATCACCGATTGGATAGTTCAAGATGGGTGAGGTAAAACTCCTGGGACCCGATTTAGTGCAAGAAGCAATCACCAAGGTAAGAGTTATCCGAGAACGGATGTTAGCAGCCCAGAATAGGCAGAAAGCCTATGCTGACCATAGACGAAGAGACTTAGAGTTCATCATTGGAGACATGGTGTTTCTCAAGGTTTCACCCATGAAAGGCATAATGAGGTTTGGGAAGAAAGGGAAATTAAGCCCCAGGTATATTGGACCTTATGAGATCCTAGAGAGAATAGGCAATGTTGACTACAAGCTAGCCTTACCCACAGAATTAGGGGGAATCCACCCCGTCTTCCATGTGTCTATGTTAAGGAAGTACCTTCCTAACCCTTCACACGTACTTCATCAAGATACCCTCCAATTAGATGAAGATTTGTCATACGAGGAAGTACCGATAGCTATCCTGGATAGCCAGATTAAGAAGCTCCGATCTAGAGAGATTCCATCGATAAAAGTACTGTGGCGGAATCAGACTCACGAGGAGGCCACATGGGAAGCCGAGGCTGATATGCGAATTAGATACCCACATCTATTTGAATCTTCAAGGTAATTTAAATTCGGGGATCGAATTTTTTTAAGGGGGGTAGAATGTAATACCCATTATTTTTTTTTAAGTTATAAGTATTTAAGAATTTCGATAAATTTATTTTGAAGAAAATAAATTCCCTATCAGTTTAATTTTTGTATACTCGTTTGTGCATATTGTTGAAAATATAAATTTTTAATTATAGATTCTATAAATTGTGGGATATAATGGATGATATGATATGGAATTAATCCCATTAAGTAAATATACAGTTCAAAAGTGGAATCTAGAATGAAAACTGGTAAGTGAGACTGGTAGATGAAATAATATAGGAGAATGGTAGATGAAAACTGGTAAGTGAAACTGGTAGATGAAATAGTATAGGAGAATGGTAGATGAAAACTGGTAAGTGAAACTGGTAGATGAAATAGTATAGGAGAATGGTAGATGGAATAGTAGCAAATAGTACCATAATTTCTCCTATAAATAGGCCCTTCCATTTCAATTCAAAACTCACACCTTTAGTTTCTCTTCTCTCCTTTCCTCAACTTCTCTTACTCCGGCGTTAGGGCTCTGAGATTCTAGGTCTTTCTTCCTTAGCCTAGATCCAAGGTAAGAATACTATGCCCCTTTTCTGTGCCATTCAGATTTTTAAAAGTTATTTTCTTAAGTATGCTCTGTGGTTGCGGCTTTGGCCGATCTTCCACATCAGAAAAACTGTCCTTAGCTACCTATATGTTGTTTTGATTCTCTGATTACCGAAATAGAATGTAAACTGTGAAGAATACATGTCTAGAAAAGTTCCGGCTAAGGAAAGACATGGTTGTTAAGTGTGTCTATTGGGACTCTCCACTCTTTCCTGGGAACTTACCTGGTGTACTCTTTTACAGATTATATTCTCTATTTCTGGTATAAATAGTGCCTGTACGTATGAATAGTAACTGTATGTATGAATAGTAACCGTACGTATGAATAGAACTTTGTCACGACCCTCAAAATGGTACGTGACCAGCACAACTTAGAGATACTCTCTAGTTGTAAGCCTATGCTTTTAGCTCCATATAATAATCATTCTAAAATGTGAGAGTAATAATATAACAAAGACTTATCTTAGTTAAATACTCCGATTTTACTTAATAAGCTACAATCTTACAAAACATACAGTAAACTTAAAGTACTGTAATAACATAATATGTACAATAACAACTTCCTCCTAGATGTCCTATTTGACTGCAGAGCTTTCTAGAATTTAAAACTGAAGAAACAGCTTTAATTCAAATAAACACCAACCCTTGAAGCAAAGAGGGTTAGGATATTGAACTTGCGCTACTCCTCAGACAGATGTTTTTCGTTAATCTCAGGATCTGAAAGAAAATATATCCACCACAATATGAGATAATAATCTGACAAATGATACCAACTTTGTCACGACCCTCAAAAAGGTACGTGACCGGCACAACTTAGAGATACTCTCTAGTTGTAAGCCTATGCTTTTAGCTCCATATAATAATCATTCTAAAATGTGAGAGTAATAATATAACAAAGACTTATCTTAGTTAAATACTCTGATTTTACTTAATAAGCTACAATCTTACAAAACATACAGTAAACTTAAAGTACTGTAATAACATAATTATGTACAATAACCACTTCCTCCTAGATGTCCTATTTGACTGCAGAGCTTTCTAGAATTTAAAACTGAAGAAACAGCTTTAATTCAAATAAACACCAACCCTTGAAGCAAAGAGGGTTAGGATATTGAACTTGCGCTACTCCTCAGACGGATGTTTTTCGTTAATCTCAGGATCTGAAAAAATATATCCACTACAATATGAGATAATAATCTCAATGAATAGATAACGTTACAAGGATAGAAACTTAATTACAGATAATCATCAAGTGATTAACAATACACAAGTATATGTATAAAATGCATAAGTAAAATCATATCATACTTATAATCGACAAACAGCCATAGAATATGACCATAATCATATTCGGCACACAGCTATCTCCACATTTGGCATACAGCCATAGCATATGACCATAATCATATTTGGCACACAGCCATATTCATATTCGGCACACAGCCATCTTCACATTCGGCACACAGCCATAAATATGACCATAATCATATTCGGCACACAGCCATATTCACATTCGGCACACAGCCATAGCATATGACCATAATCATATTCGGCACAGAGCCATATTAATTGAAATATTCAGTCAAAGGTAATAGTAGATATACTCTGAATATGTAAATTACTTAGACTATTCATATAATTAAATAAGTATCCAAGTAGGTTAGCTACTCACCTGAAATCCAAGTTACTATATCTTCTTTAAATCTACACAATTACATTTAATGGATTCAATTAATATAATTCTTTAATACATATAATCACGTATACGTACGTGTACTTTTCAAAAATACATATAAAAATGTACACGTATATGTACTATTCAAAAATACATATAAATACTATTTATATATAGTTACTATTCAATTATACGTATAGTTATTATTCATACGTATAGTTACTATTCATACATACGGTTACTATTCATACGTACAGGTACTATTTATACCAGAAATAGAGAATATAATCTGTAAAAGAGTACACCAGGTAAGTTCACAGGAAAGAGTGGAGAGTCCCAATAGACACACTTAACAACCATGTCTTTCCTTAGCCAGAACTTTCCTAGACATGTATTCTTCACAGTTTACATTCTATTTCGGTAATCAGAGAATCAAAACAACATATAGGTAGCTAAGGACAGTTTTTCTGATGTGGAAGATCGGCCAAAGCCGCAACCACAGAGCATACTTAAGAAAATAACTTTTAAAAATTTGAATGGCACAAAAAAGGGGCATAGTATTCTTACCTTGGATCTAGGCTAAGGAAGAAAGACCTAGAATCTCAGAGCCCTAACGCCGGAGTAAGAGAAGTTTTGAGGAAATGAGAGAAGAGAAACTGAAGGTGTGAGTTTTGAATTGAAATGGAAGGGCCTATTTATAGGAGAAATTATGGTACTATTTGCTACTATTCCATCTACCATTCTCCTATACTATTTCATCTACCAGTTTCACTTACCAGTTTTCATCTACCATTCTCCTATACTATTTCATCTACCAGTTTCATTTACCAGTTTTCATCTACCATTATCCTATACTATTTCATCTACCAGTCTCACTTACCAGTTTTCATTCTAGATTCCACTTTTGAACTGTATATTTACTTAATGGGATTAATTCCATATCATATCATCCATTATATCCCACAATTTATAGAATCTATAATTAAAAATTTATATTTTCAACAATATGCACAAACGAGTATACAAAAATTAAACTGATAGGAAATTTATTTTCTTCAAAATAAATTTATCGAAATTCTTAAATACTTATAACTTAAAAAAAAATAATGGGTATTACATTCTACCCCCCTTAAAAAAAATTCGGTCCCCGAATTTAAATTACCTTGAAGATTCAAATAGATGTGGGTATCTAATTCGCATATCAGCCTCGGCTTCCCATGTGGCCTCTTTGTGAGTCTGATTCCGCCACAGTACTTCCTCGTATGACAAATCTTCATCTAATTGGAGGGTATCTTGATGAAGTATGTGTGAAGGGTCAGGAAGGTACTTCCTTAACATAGACACATGGAAGACGGGGTGGATTCCCCCTAATTCTGTGGGTAAGGCTAGCTTGTAGGCAACATTGCCTATTCTCTCTAGGATCTCATAAGGTCCAATATACCTGGGGCTTAATTTCCCTTTCTTCCCAAACCTCATTATGCCTTTCATGGGTGAAACCTTGAGAAACACCATGTCTCCAATGATGAACTCTAAGTCTCTTCGTCTATGGTCAGCATAGGCTTTCTGCCTATTCTGGGCTGCTAACATCCGTTCTCGGATAACTCTTACCTTGGTGATTGCTTCTTGCACTAAATCGGGTCCCAGGAGTTTTACCTCACCCATCTCGAACCATCCAATCGGTGATCGACACCGGCGACCATATAAGGCCTCATAAGGTGCCATCTTGATACTTGATTGGTAACTGTTGTTGTAGGCAAACTCCACTAGCGGAAGGTGCTTTTCCCAGCTTTCACCAAAGTCAAGGATGCATGCCCTCAACATGTCTTCCAAAGTCTGAATGGTCCGCTCTGTTTATCCGTCAGTCTGCGGGTGAAAAGCCGTGCTAAGGTTTACTCTGGTGCCAAGGGCTTCCTGAAAAGTTCTCCAAAATCGGGACGTGAATTGTAGCCGACGATCGGAGATAATCGTCAAAGGAACTCCATGTAACTTCACAACTTCTTTAATGTAGAGCTCAGCCAGTCTAGACACACTATATGTTGTCTTAACCGGTATAAATTAGGCCGTCTTAGTTAACCGGTCAACTATGACCCAGATAGAATCATAGCCACTAGAAGAATATGGTAATCCTACTACGAAGTTCCATCGTCACATCTTCCCATTTCCACTCAGGAATTTTAATTTGCTGAAGTTTCCCTGCCGATCTCAGGTGTTTAGCTTTAACTTGCTGACAAGTTAAACATCTTGATACAAAATCTACCACGTCACACTTCATTCCATCCCACCAGTAAATTTGTTTCAAGTCTTGGTACATCTTGGCCATACCAGGGTGAACTGTGTATGCCGTGTTATGTCCTTCCTCCATAATCTCTCTCCTCAGAGCCGGCATATTAGGAACACACAATCGATTTTTAAACCAAAGTGTGCCTGTGTCATCAAGTGTAAACTCTTGGGTATCTCCACTGTGTACCTTGTCCATGATCTTGGCCAATTCTGGGTCATCCTTCTGAAATAGACAAATATGGTCGGATAAGGAAGATTTAGCCTTAACGTGAGCCAAGAACATGCCAGAGTCAGATATCTCAAAGTATACCCCACGAGACTCTAATTCTTGTAACTCCTGTACTAAGGGCTTTCTTACCTCAGTTATATGTGCAAAAGTACCTGAGGATTTTCTACTTAAGGCATCTGCTACCACATTTGCTTTTCCAGGGTGGTATAGAATATTGCAGTCATAATCCTTCATCAATTCCATCCAGCGCCTTTGTCGTAAATTAAGGTCACACTGATCAAAGATATATTTAAGGCTCTTATGATCAGTGAATATTTCACACTTTTCCCCATAGAGATAGTGCCGCCATATCTTAAGTGCAAACACAACCGCTGCCATTTCTAGGTCATGTGTCGGGTAATTCTGCTCATGTTTCTTGAGTTGTCTGGAGGCATATGCTATCACTTTACCATTCTGCATGAGGACACAACCAAGTCCTATTCGAGAGGCGTCACAATATACCGTGAACCCTCCTGGTCCGGATGGTAATACAAGTATTAGTGCTGTAACCAACCGCAGTTTAAGTTGTAAGAAACTCTTCTCACATTCATCATCCCACTGATACTTTACATTCTTTCGTGTTAGCCGTGTGAGAGAGGCAGCTATCTTTAAAAAGTCCTGGATGAAACGTCAGTAATAACCAGCCAATCCTAGGAAGCTCCGAATTTCTGTTACCGAAGTAGGTCTCGGCCACATCTTGATCGCTTCAACCTTGCTTTGGTCCGCCTGTATGCCATATTTTGAAATCACATGACCTAAGAAGGTTACTCGGTCAATCCAGAACTCACACTTTGAGAACTTCACATAAAGTTGATGTTCTCTCAGCTTCTGCAATGCCATACGAAGATGTTGCTCGTGCTCCTCCGAGCTCCTTGAGTAAACTAATATATCATCTATAAATACTATGACAAATCGATCAAGGTATGGTTTAAATACCCGGTTCATGAGATCCATGAAAGCTGCCGGGGCATTTGTTAGTCCGAAAGACATAACTGTGAACTCGTAATGTCCATACCTAGTACGAAATGCTGTCTTGGGTATATCTGCCTTTTTGACCTTGAGTTGGTGATAACCAGACCTCAAGTCAATCTTAGAAAAATGCTTAGCTCCCTACAACTGATCAAAGAGATCATCTATACGAGGCAGAGGGTACTTATTTTTTATAGTGACCCTATTCAGTTGCCTGTAATCAATGCAAAGTCTCATTGATCCATCTTTCTTCTTTACGGAGAGAACAGGGGCACCCCACGGGGAATAACTGGGTCTTATGAAACCCTTATCTAGAAGATCCTGCAGTTGTTCCTTGAGTTCTTTCAGCTCAGTCGGTGCCATTCTGTAAGGTGGAATTGATATAGGTTGAGTTTTTGGTGCCAGATCTACATTGAACTCAATTTCTCGATCCAGGGTAGTCCTGGTAATCCGTCTGGAAACACGTCTAAAAACTCTCTCACAATTGGCACATCTTCAGGTTTGAGCTTTTCCTTCTCTACGTCTTGTACGAAGGCTAAGAACCCTCTGCACCCTTTTCTCAATAATCGTTGGGCGCCCATTAGGGAGATCAAGTTATGCGGTGTCCTACTTTGGTCTCCCTGGAATACAAATGTGGCTTCTCCGGGCATAGAAATTTTTATGGATTTACTATGACAATCGAGGGTTGCGTGGCATGAAGCCAACCAATCCATGCCTAAAAGTACATCAAAATCTATCATATCAAGGATCATAAGATCTGCCACAGTTTCTAGCCCTCCTACAACCACACTACATTCTTTATATTTTTTCTCTATTAGAACCCTTTCTCCCATAGGGGTAGACACAAGAAACGGTTGTTCTAAACTTATCGGTTTCTTAAGGATGTATTTAACAAAATTTGGAGATACATATGAATGGGTAGATCCAGGGTCGAATAATACATGAGCTTTATGTGAGTAAATGGTCAAAATACCTGTGACAACAGCATTAGATGCTTGGGCGTCTTGTCTGGTAAGAGGAAACACCCTAGCTGGACCATGATTAAAAGACTGCTGCCCTCTTCCTCCTGCTCCTCTTCCGGCTCCTCTTCCTAGTCCACCTCTTCCTGCAGATGAATGAGCTATACTAGCTGATGTTGTCATTGCTTGAGGATATGATGGTTGTGCAGACCTAGCCCCAATAAGTAATTGTGGACATTCCCTTGCAAAGTGACCCGCTTGACCACAATGGTAGCAAATTTTGCTCTCTTTATAACATATTCCCGAATGAAACTTCCCACATTGCGGGCACATAGGCTTAGCATGCCTTTGTTGAATTGGTGCTTGATCATCCCTCCTTTGATTGAAACTCAGTTGTACTACACTGGATGACGCAATAGTTTGCCCCGAAAATGCTATAGGATTTGATTGGCCTCGATTTGGCGGCTTTGGTGCTCCTGCTGAGCTATTGTAGGGCTTTTCTTCCCGTCCTTGCTTTTTCTTCGTTCTTTGTTCACCCTTCACCTCTTCTGCCATTTCCATGAATCTTGCAGTACTTATCATTGCGGCATAAGAAGGATATGTTTCGATTTGGGTCCCTACAAGTTGTCTTAAAAAGGGGCGAAGGCCCATGACAAATCTCCTTATCTTTTCTCTTTCATCTAGATTTTTGTTAGCTGCAAATCGAGAGAGCTGTATGAACTTAGTGTTATAATCGTGGATCGACATAGACCCTTGCTTGAGGGTTTCAAATTCTTGGGTTTTTTAGCCTCGTACACTTTGAGGGAGGAATCTTTCCATGAACATCCTCTCAAATTCTTCCCATTCCACTGGTGGGGCATTACTAGCTCTACCCCTTTAAAGCTGTTCCACCATTCTTCAGCAACTCCATTCAATTGGTAAACAGCTAATGCCACTTTCCAGACACTTGAACATCCCAAAGCTGTGCAGGCCTTTTCAATACCATCCAAGAATTTTCTTGGGTCTTCATTTGGATCTTCTCCAGAGAATGATGGAGGTTTGAGCTTTAGGAAGCTTGTAAGTTGTTTTTCTGTCAAAATCTCCTCTTGTTGGGGAAGAGGTGCTTGCGTATTTGTTTGAGGTGCCACTGGGGAATTGTTCAGAATAGATTGCCCTATTATCATTGCCTCCATTCTATCCATTCGTTCTTGGATAGTATTGAACATAGCCCTTAGAAATGGATCATTTGGAGGAGTTATCTCATCAGCACCTACAGTCTCAGTACATTCACTACTTTCTTGTGATGCATTCACTGAGGAGGAAGGTGTTGGCACTCTTCTAGAGCCCAAACGCCTACCTTGGTTAGATGGTCTTCCTCTTGCCATTAAAGGTGTCAAAATCTACACAGATTTAGCAAACACCTTTAGATGTTAAAAATACCTTAGAGCGCAATACTAATTAAGGAGTATGACACCAAAGGAATATTAATGACATCCTATGCTGCCTTCTGTGGAACCTCATCCTATGATTGTGCCGCGGTTCACAATAATAGGGGAGGGTCTACCGAAGACACCTTTTGCTCTGTAGCCAATAGGAGACCTAAAAACCCAAACCTCTGATACCAACTTTGTCACGACCCTCAAAAAGGTACGTGACCGGCACAACTTAGAGATACTCTCTAGTTGTAAGCCTATGCTTTTAGCTCCATATAATAATCATTCTAAAATGTGAGAGTAATAATATAACAAAGACTTATCTTAGTTAAATACTCCGATTTTACTTAATAAGCTACAATTTTACAAAACATACAGTAAACTTAAAGTACTGTAATAACATAATTATGTACAATAACCACTTCCTCCTAGATGTCCTATTTGACTACAGAGCTTTCTAGAATTTAAAACTGAAGAAACAGCTTTAATTCAAATAAACACCAACCCTTGAAGCAAAGAGGGTTAGGATATTGAACTTGCGCTACTCCTCAGACGGATGTTTTTCGTTAATCTCAGGATCTGAAAAAATATATCCACCACAATATGAGATAATAATCTCAATGAATAGATAACGTTACAAGGATAGAAACTTAATTACAGATAATCATCAAGTGATTAACAATACACAAGTATATGTATAAAATGCATAAGTAAAATCATATCATACTTATAATCGACAAACAGCCATAGAATATGACCATAATCATATTCGGCACACAGCTATCTCCACATTTGGCATACAGCCATAGCATATGACCATAATCATATTTGGCACACAGCCATATTCATATTCGGCACACAGCCATCTTCACATTCGGCACACAGCCATAAATATGACCATAATCATATTCGGCACACAGCCATATTCACATTCGGCACACAGCCATAGCATATGACCATAATCATATTCGGCACACAGCCATATTAATTGAAATATTCAGTCAAAGGTAATAGTAGATATACTCTGAATATGTAAATTACTTGGACTATTCATATAATTAAATAAGTATCCAAGTAGGTTAGCTACTCACCTGAAATCCAAGTTACTATATCTTCTTTAAATCTACACAATTACATTTAATGGATTCAATTAATATAATTCTTTAATACATATAATCACGTATACGTACGTGTACTTTTTAAAAATACATATAAAAATGTACACGTATATGTACTATTCAAAAATACATATAAATACTATTTATATATAGTTACTATTCAATAATACGTATAGTTACTATTCATACGTACAGTTACTATTCATACATACGGTTACTATTCATACGTACAGGTACTATTTATACCAGAAATAGAGAATATAATCTGTAAAAGAGTACACCAGGTAAGTTCACAGGAAAGAGTGGAGAGTCCCAATAGACACACTTAACAACCATGTCTTTCCTTAGCCAGAACTTTCCTAGACATGTATTCTTCACAGTTTACATTCTATTTCGGTAATCAGAGAATCAAAACAACATATAGGTAGCTAAGGACAGTTTTCTGATGTGGAAGATCGGCCAAAGCCGCAACCACAGAGCATACTTAAAAAAATAACTTTTAAAAATCTGAATGGCACAGAAAAGGGGCATAGTATTCTTACCTTGGATCTAGGCTAAGGAAGAAATACCTAGAATCTCAGAGCCCTAACGCCAGAGCAAGAGAAGTTTTGAGGAAAGGAGAGAAGAGAAACTGAAGGTGTGAGTTTTGAATTGAAATGGAAGGGCCTATTTATAGGAGAAATTATGGTACTATTTGCTACTATTCCATCTACCATTCTCCTATACTATTTCATTTACCAGTTTCACTTACCAGTTTTCATCTACCATTCTCCTATACTATTTCATCTACCAGTTTCACTTACCAGTTTTCATCTACCATTCTCCTATACTATTTCATCTACCAGTTTCACTTACCAGTTTTCATTCTAGATTCCACTTTTGAACTGTATATTTACTTAATGGGATTAATTCCATATCATATCATCCATTATATCCCACAATTTATAGAATCTATAATTAAAAATTTATATTTTCAACAATATGCACAAACGAGTACACAAAAATTAAACTGATAGGGAATTTATTTTCTTCAAAATAAATTTATCGAAATTCTTAAATACTTATAACTTAAAAAAAAATAATGGGTATTACATTAATTGTGTAGATTTAAAGAAGATATAGTAACTTGGATTTCAGGTGAGTAGCTAACCTACTTGGATACTTATTTAATTATATGAATAGTCCAAGTAATTTACATATTCAGAGTATATCTACTATTACCTTTGACTGAATATTTCAATTAATATGGCTGTGTGCCGAATATGATTATGGTCATATGCTATGGCTGTGTGCCGAATGTGAATATGGCTGTGTGCCGAATATGATTATGGTCATATTTATGGCTGTGTGCCGAATGTGAAGATGGCTGTGTGCCGAATATGAATATGGCTGTGTGCCAAATATGATTATGGTCATATGCTATGGCTGTATGCCAAATGTGGAGATAGCTGTGTGCCGAATATGATTATGGTCATATTCTATGGCTGTTTGTCGATTATAAATATGATATGATTTTACTTATGCATTTTATACATATACTTGTGTATTGTTAATCACTTGATGATTATCTGTAATTAAGTTTCTATCCTTGTAACGTTATCTATTCGTTGAGATTATTATCTCATATTGTGGTGGATATATTTTTCAGATCCTGAGATTAACGAAAAACATCCGTCTGAGGAGTAGCGCAAGTTCAATATCCTAACCCTCTTTGCTTCAAGGGTTGGTGTTTATTTGAATTAAAGTTGTTTCTTCAGTTTTAAATTCTAGAAAGCTCTGCAGTCAAATAGGACATCTAGGAGGAAGTGGTTATTGTACATAATTATGTTATTACAGTACTTTAAGTTTACTGTATGTTTTGTAAGATTGTAGCTTATTAAGTAAAATCGGAGTATTTAACTAAGATAAGTCTTTGTTATATTGTTACTCTCACATTTTAGAATGATTATTATATGGAGCTAAAAGCATAGGCTTACAACTAGAGAGTATCTCTAAGTTGTGCCGGTCACGTACCATTTTGAGGGTCGTGACAAAACTCTTTGTCACGACCCGTTTTCTGGGTACATGACCGGCACAATGATGAATCTCTCATCACTGTAAGCCTTCCGATAAATATATCAAATTTTCTTATCTTAAAATCATAGAGATGATTTGCATGTAATAATATATTATCAATTTAAAATACATTATTATACTGACATACAAGCCAAATGTCGAACCCCTGACCTAGATGTCTTAGACGATTACAGAGCAACATAATCTATAACAAAAGAGGGGTCTACCCGACAACGGGAAGGTCCAAAGTGATATACTCCTCTAGCAGATATTCTTCGCTGGCAACCTGATCTGAACAAAAAGGTTGTACAAACAGTGTGAGCTTTTAAACTCAATGAGCGAATAGGCCTCGCGTTAATAAAATTCAAATACATTACCAGTCATGCAAGCATATCCAAAGGCTCATACTCAACCAATAGACAGAAGATAAAAATTCATCCAATTCAACAAACGTTACTAGTACTCGTCAATGGCAATGTATCCCAGAGAGCGCACACAGGTCGGCTCACCAATTATGTATATTTCCGCTATGACGCACAACATCATCCTTTTACATACAAGAAGATAAAAATTCATCCAATTCAACAAACGTTACTAGTACTCGTCAATGGCAATATATCCCGGAGAGCGCACACAGGCCGGCTCACCAATTATGTATATTTCCGCCATGACGCACAACCTCATCCTCTTAGCTAGGGCGCCTCACGAATTTATCACAAATCCGGGCTATATCCCTACTGAGGGAATCATTGTCTCCACACTCATTGGTCAAGACACCCTGTCAACCGGGTTTTCCGCCTTGTCGTGAGAGGGGGTACTGTCCCGCTCAATCACAATCAATAGCATTTCATATCATAATCAGAAGCTTAATATAATATTCATCCATATAACAGGTATAGTATATAACTATATTATAGCTTTATAAACCACAATTCAAGAGATTCAATCTTCACATCATCATGAGATACTTGCTTTTTTTTATCCATACTTCTGGATTAATTATCTCATTATATTCGCCATTCTGAATCCAATTTCCCCCTATGAATCTTGGGAGTGTCCTACGACATACTTTTTATCACCAGTAATGCTAAAACTCTATTAAAACGGGGTCGTTTCACTCACCTGGATTCCGTACGAATATCGCTTCTCTAAGTCGTTACAGACAAGAGTACACAGATGAATTTCAGTATTCCACTACGGAGATTTTCATGAAAGATTAGAGAAAACAAGTTAGGATTGTTTCCATACAGATACTTTTCATACATATGGTACTATTCATATATACAGTCACTATTCATATATATGGTCACTATTCATACGTACAGATACTATTTATACATACAGATAATATTCGTACATATGATCACTATTCATACGTATGAATACTATTTTTACATATGGATACTATTCATATGTACGGTTACTATTCATACGGTTACTATTCATACGTACGAGTACTATTCATACCAGAAATAGAGAATACAATCTGTAAAAGAGTACACCAGGTAAGTTCCCAGGAAAGAGTGGAGGGTCACACTGGACACACTTAAAAATCAGGTCTTTCCTTAGCCAGAACTTTTCTAGACATGTATTCTTCACAGTTTACATTCTATTTCGGTAATCAGAGAATCAAAATAACATATAAACAGCTAAGGACAGTTTTTCTGATGTGGAAGATCAGCCAAGGCCGCAACCACAGAGCATACTTAAGAAAATAACTTCTAAAATTTGAAAGACATAGAAAGGCATAGTATCCTTACCTAAGCTGAAAAGGAAAGGCCCAAAATCTCAGAGGCCTAGCTTTGGAGTAAGAGAAACTTAAGGAGAGAATAAGAGAAGTTGAAGATGTGAGTTTAGAAGTGAAATGGAAGGGCCAAAAGTCAAGGGTACTATTTGACACTATGCACTAATAAAATATTCAATTTACTATTCATGAAAATGACATTTCTAATAATACAGTTACTGTACACCTTTTTCTGTTATTACTATTAGAAACTTAAAAGGAAAACTATCCTTTTACCTTAAACCTTTAAGTTTCTTTTCAATTCAGTCCTTTCACTTTAGTCCCTGAGGGTATTTTTACACATAAAACGTCATTTTCTCCCACGAACTTCTTTCTAGTTTTCTCTTATGACCAAACCACATCTAGTACTTGACATTTCGATTGTATAAATGAACAGTATCGTATACGTAAATAATATTATACAGATGAATAGTATCGTATACTGAAATAGTAACAGTAGTTTGTAAATAAATATTTATATTTTATTTTTCATGGGTATTACACTCTTCTAACATAAAGCCACTGTTACGGACCTAGTGATAGAAAAAACTCCTCAGACGCTTAACAAAAGCTTTAAAAAAGATAGCATCTATATGTGGAACATAAATGATCAATCTGAAATGAATATTTTAAATATTCTTCAACAGATGACAAT
Organism: Biancaea sappan; assembly: GCA_037074585.1. Taxonomy (NCBI): domain Eukaryota; kingdom Viridiplantae; phylum Streptophyta; class Magnoliopsida; order Fabales; family Fabaceae; genus Biancaea; species Biancaea sappan. The sequence goes on along the minus strand of CM073496.1, from coordinate 43,728,358 downwards.
GGTTAGTACCATCTTTCGAACCGCCAATGACTGTACTGAAGAGGCAGTCATCCATATTTTAGTTTCCGGTTTCACTGGACAACTAAAAAGTTAGTGAGATAATTATCTCACTAGCTCTGATAGGACCCAAATTATTTAATATGTCATAATTGAATTTGACGGTACTCCAATTATTCAAGATAGTTAGCCAGTCATTGATGTTGTCAATTCCCTTATTGTTTAAGATGTATTATCTATGTAATATATTAATTTTAAAACTATTTTCTTTATCTTACTAGTGATATTGTTTGTAACTATTATTTAAAATAATATTATTTAATATTGTTCTTAATATTATATGTTTTATCATCCTTATACTAAGTGTACATCACATGTCTAAATTTATATTATTTAATTGTATTTTAGTTAAATTTGCTCTAGTCTCTTATCTTTTTTAGTCATCCATGTAATGATTAAATTATTGATTAAATTGTCTATTAAAAAAAATTTAATATAATTTAATTATTCTTCTTGCTTTTAATTTACTATTATTTTATTTATTTAATATATTTTACTTATACTATTGTTTATTTGTTGTGGCTTATCTCTTATCTTACTATTTATATTAATTTATTATTTTTTTATTTACTTATATATTAAATTTCATTTGTTTAATAGGTTTTACTTACCCTATTATTACTTATCATGTAAATTTTATTTATTTATAATTTAATTAAAATAAAAATAATATATATATAATAGTTTAAAATTTAATACATTTCATTTTAAATTTAATATATATTAAAAAACTATATATATATATATATATATATATATATATTAATATAATATATATTAAAATAATATATATTATATTAATATATATATATATATATATATATATGAGAATATGTATATAATATTATATATATATATATATATATATGAAGGAATTTGACCAGAATTCCTTCATATGTTTAAAAAAAAAATTTATGAAAGTTACATGAAATTTGATCAAGTATTGGTCAAATTTTATGTTTTTACATGAAATTCGACTAATATTTGATCGAATTCATTCTACATAATTATTAAATTCGATTAAGTGTTGATTGAATTAAGTAAAAAGTTAGTATATTCGGAAATAATTTTGAATAGTTAGTATATTGAGAAATTTTTTAAAAAAAATTAGTATAGCAGTAAATTTCTCCCTTTTGGTTTTTTCCATTTTCCTCTAAATTAAGAAAAGGGGTATAAAAGGATAAAATTGAAAACAATGATACCGTATAATTTTTTAGAGGTCAAAGTAAATGTTACATGAGCTACTAGTTAAATTAAATCATGCAACTTTACAGTGTCATCTTCCACTAAAGGTTATTAACCATTTGTTTCTTGAAAAATAGATTAAGAAATTTTTAATCTTTAAAATTTTAATTTTTTAAATTTAGTTCATGAATTTTGTGAATTTATTATTTATTATTATTGAGTTAATCTAAACCAATAAATATGCAAGTTAATTTTCTGGAATGATTGATTTATATTAAGTTTACAAAAAAATTATATTTTACCTCATGAACTTTTTTTTTTGTAGAGAATCTCTCACAAATTTTGAAACTCAATAAATGAACGATCAACGGTGACGTGAACAATCTGCCTGCGACATCAGATATAGTTATAACATTTCATACGCCACGTCTTCTCTGTTCATATCTTCACTGTGTTCACGGACGACGTTCTCTTCTCTGCCTCACCATCACCTCTTCACTCTGTTTCTTTTCTCATCCACAGCTGCACACACACGTCGCCCTCTCCACTTGCCCTTTTGCTATTCTCCAACACACCTTCACTTCTTCCTCACGCTCACCGGAGAGCCCACGAGAGAGATAACCCAGAGGAGAGAGAGTTGAATGCAAAACAGAGCAACACACAATTAAAAAAGAAATGTACAGTTAAGAGCAAACAATCAACAGAAAATAATATAAATAACCTTACACTCCCCTCCTCCTAGGCTAGATGGTCGCCGGAAAAGAGAGCGCCATCGCAGAAGTGGTCCGAACCATCCCTGGCCGAACCTACGTCCTCTCTTTTGCCATCGGAGACGCCAGCTATTCCTGTACTCCATGATTGTCGAAGCTTTCGCAGGCAAAGACACCATTAAAGTGCCCTATCAGTCCAAAGGAAAAGGTGGGTTCAAGCCTGCAGCGCTCAAGTTCGTAGCTGTTAGCCCCAGAACTCGCGTTATGTTCCTTAGTACTTTCTATACCATGAGAAGCGATGACTTCTCTTCGCTGTGTGAGCCTGTGATTGATGATGTCAAGTTGCTCAGTCTTCGTAAAGTGTAGGAGATCATATAGATTGAGTTGGTATGATGATTATGAGCATTTGATTATGTATACCAGAAGAGTGTAATTGGTTTCTAAATTCTAGGTATACTAATGAGGGTCTGTACTGAATGATGTTTAGAGTAGTATATATATATATATATATATATAGAGAGAGAGAGAGAGAGAGAGAGAAGGAGAGAGTAGCAAGATGAGAAAGAGTGGTTTCGTTTATAATGTGTTTTGGCCAAAAAAAATTTGGGAAATATGAAGTTATTCATTATGCTATATATATATATATATATAAAGGTGCTAGATATAAAACATCGAACTGTTAAAACACAATTAGATAAATCATATATCATATACTTGTCTACCACGTGATAGACTGCATGTGTTTACAAGGCTAACAATAAGATTCTATGAGCTTGAGGCTGAGGATGTGTGTGTTGCTCTGTTTTGCATTCAACTCTCTCTCCTCAGGGTTTTCTCTCTCGTGTGCTATCCGGTGAGCGTGAGGAAGAAGTGAAGGTGTGTGGGAGAATAGCAAAAGGGCAAGTGGAGAGGGCGACGTGTGTCAGTGTGTGTGCAGCTGAGGATGAGAAAAGAAACAGAGTGAAGGGGTGATGAACGCCGTCCGCGAACACAGTGAAGATATGAACAGAGAAGACGTGGCATATGAAGTGTTATAAATATATCTGATGTGGCAGGCAAATTGTCCATGTCAACGTTGATAGGGGTATTTTGCATAAAATAAAAGTTCATAGAGTCATTTGTTGCGTTCTAAAGTTCGTAGGAATTTTCTGGACACAGAAAAAAAATACATGGAGATAAATTGTAATTTTTCCAATTTATAACTTATATCAATAAAGGCAAGAATTGATTGTGCGTTTTTGTTTTATCTCAAATTTTTGGGTAAGTCTATAAAATGGTCAAGCGGTGCATGGATAATGAAAATTGATTTTGTGATGTTATTGTGTTAAATATAAGTGCAATGACTGAAATATGTTGAAATAAAGCATAATAATAAGTACCAAATTGATGGAGGAAGTAAGTTTCAAGGTTGTGACGTGACGATAGCAAATGGAAAGAGAACAGGGCGGGCGTTGACGTAGAATGAGCGTTGGATCAAAAACCGATTTCACTGAAAGTGTGGTGCAAGGAAGCTGCTCCCTCCTGCGCGTTGGGAGTGGCTGGATATTCAACGTTTCTCTTTTTTTTTTTAAATTTTTTTATAAATATCAATTCATTTAATGATGATTATAAACACAAAAATAAATATAAAATAGTAATTATAATTTTAAAAAAAAGTTAGATGATTGAGAGTCATCAGATCCCAAAATTTTTTGTGCGCAGAAGGGGTGCAGCTTATGTGGTACAAGGAAAGGAAGTAGATTCCATTTTATGTTTAAAAAGTATAGAAGGCTTCTACTCTAACGTGGACCAGTGAATATGCATCTAACGTTTCATGTTTTTCTTTTACTTTTTATTTTTTAATTTTTAAAATTGTGTTGGACATTAACAAATTTAATGATCATTGACCAAGATCGAATGATCAGTGAAATTTTAAAAAAAATATAAGAAAAACAAAAACTATATTAAATGTGACGTATTCAATGGTCTAAAACATAAGAGGGAATTCGCTTCCGCAAGGAAATGACTTTGCTCTCCAACAGCTCCCATTCATTTAATTTTTTTAAAAAAAAATTTATAAGTTTCAATTGATTTAATAATAATTATAAATATAATAATAAATATAAAATAATAATTTTATATTTTTTTTAAAAAAAGACTAAACAAATAAAATTGGCTATCAATATTAAGTCAACGAGGAAGCAGAGCCGTCTCCGTGGTGCAGTGGCATAAGTGAACAAATAAATCTTTCTTTGGCATCGCGAACGTTTTTCCCACTTAAAGAAATTGTAATCTAATCATTTTTGAATTTTGTGTTTGGATTTTTCCAGATGAAACGGTTACAAGAAGTCGCTAGAGCATTTGGTAACTTGTAGGAGAATAGAAGAGAGAGTGCGAGGAAAGAAAGAGAATGATGATTCATTTGTTTAATTATTTGATTAAATTATTATGATAAAAAACACTTAAATCAGCAAAGAAGATGTTTGTGGCGTTAAGAGATGTACAAGACAAGTTATTGAATTGACTTTGTTATATAGCATATAATTTATTGAATTTTATGAAGGACTAGTTGAATAGTTTATGACTTTATATTAAGATTGTGAGCATCTTTTCCATATTGTCTTTACTGTGACTATCACCATGTGTTTTTAGACATCTTTTCATGTTGTGTCTGTCGTATCCAAATCTAATTGTTGTTTTTACTTTTGTAGACTTTCTAGCTTCATATAATGTTACTTTATGATATAGAGGCATCTAAATTTACTTGTTGTTTATATTCTTATATATTTGTATCTAATTTTTAATTTTTATAGATATTAATGGATATAGACCAAATAGTAGGTTGAAAGGTAGCAAATTTTTTTTATCAAAAATGATTATGTGAATGAATATATATCTATAGGTGCGCTAACAGGTGTTAGAATTTATTATTATAAAATATGAAAATAAAAACATATTAAAGTTGCATTATATTTTTTGAACATTGGCAACCATATGAACGTTTCCATAATATACATTAAAAGGTATAATTGTTTCTTATACGTTACTTGGTGAATCAATCAATGTCATTTACTTTGCTTAACGGGCTTTTATAATGTAATTTCTTATGGATTGGTTATATATATATATATATATATATATATATATATATATATATATATACACTTCTGTGATATTTTGGATTAAAGAAAGTGTATGTGAAGGCGCATTTGATTTACTGTCTTTGTGCAGAATAGTAAACAAACAAACGAGTCATGAAGTGTGTGTGAAGGCGAGTCTAGTTTGCTTTTTTTGTACAAAGGTAGTAAACAAACAAACGAATTATAAGTTATTGTATCCTAGAAGTAATATATCTGTATACACTTTCATCAAGTGATATGACAAAATCAACCTGTGGGAGACGTGAAATTATCTTAAAGAAAGATGAGTTGCTCAAATCTCAGCCCAATACCACGCACTTTATATTTTTAACTCTAACCTTCAATTCTTTTATTTTGTGTTTATTCTTATTTTTCATGTTGCTACTCCAACAATAGGTTGTTGAAGGGGGAGATTGTTGACCCTAAGGCTTTATGCCATAAGTTTTGATGATGACAAATGTATTTGAATTGTAGCATTGATATATATAAAGGTTAATTATCATATATATGCTACAAGTATTTAAGCATGACTATGTTATTTAATGTGTAATGTCTTATACATTAATCATGCTATTTATCATGAATTGAACTAACCATTTGGTTTGTAAGTAAGATATATTTTATAGGTTGGTTCAAAACAAGAAGAGTGAGCATTAGATTGAAGAACAAGGATGTAATACCCATTATATTTTTCAAGAATTACGACAAATTTATTTTGGAGAAAATAAATTCTCTATCGGTTTAATTTTTGTATACTCGTTTGTGCATATTATTGAAAATACAAATTTTTATTTATAGATTCTATAAATTGTGGGATATAATGGATGATACAATATGGAATTAATCCCATTAAGTAAAAATACAGTTCAAAAGTGGAATCTAGAATGAATAGTTGAAAGTGAAACTGGTAGATGAAAACTGGTAGATGAAAACTGGTAAGTGAAACTGGTAGATGAAAACTGGTAAGTGAGACTAGTAGATGAAAACTGGTAAGTGAAACTGGTAGATGAAATAGTAAAGGAGAACGGTAGATGGAATAGTAGCAAATAGTACCATAACTTCTCCTATAAATAGGTCCTTCCATTTCACTTCAAAACTCACACCTTCAGTTTCTCTTCTCTCCTCTCCTCAAAACTTCTTTTGTTCCGACGTTAGGGCTCTGAGATTCTAGGTCTTTCTTTCTTAGCCTAGATCCAAGGTAAGAATACTATGCCCCTTTTCTATGCCATTCAGATTTTAAAAGTTATTTCCTTAAGTATGCTCTGTGGTTGCGGCTTTGGCTGATCTTCCACATCAGAAAAATTGTCCTTAGCTACCTAAATGTTGTTTTGATTCTCTGATTACCGAAATAGAATGTAAACTGTGAAGAATACATGTCTAGGAAAGTTCTGGCTAAGGAAAGACATGGTTCTTAAGTGTGTCCATTGGGACTCTCCACTCTTTCCTGGGAACTTACCTGGTGTACTCTTTTACAGATTGTATTCTCTATTTCTGGTATGAATAGTACATGTACGTATGAATAGTACCCATACGTATGAATAGTAACCGTACGTGTGAATAGTGACCATATACATGAATAGTACCCGTACGTGTGAATATTATCTGTATGTATGAATAGCATCCATACGTATGAATAGTGATTGTACGTATGAATAGTGATTATACGTATAAATAGTATTTTGGTACAAGAGCAACCCTGACTTTCTATATTTGATCTTTATGAAAATCTCCGTAGCGGAACCTGAAATCCAACTACGTACTCTTCTTTGTAGCAACTCGGAAAAGTGACTGGGATACAGAATCTATGTGAGTGGATGACCTTGCTAACCGACTTTATTTACTTTTATTCCAAGTACAATATAAACTCCATCTCATATCGCAATTAGATTCTATATTTATTGATGATTACTAGATAATGAAATCTATTGTTGATTTAAGATTATTATGAATTGAGTATATAATACACATGGAATGGTTGAGGGCTTGACCCAAGATACCAATGCATGGAATTATACACATGGAATGGTTGAGGGCTTGACCCAAGATACCAATGCATGAAATTTTACACATGGAATGGTTGAGGGCTTTATTTCCCAAGATACCAATGCATGTAATGATTGATTATAAGTGGAGACTGAATTCTTGAACATTCAATACAGAGGTATAGAAACCCTGAATATCAAAATAACTGTTGTTATTGTGATTATGATTCTGGTATTTGTACTTGTGATATATTTATTATTGCACAGTCATTTAGTCACTGAGTTTTGATGAACTCACACTCTCCATGAACATTTTTTTTAGATACAGTGGATGTCAACGAAGAAAATCCGCAGGAGAATTAGTATTCCTCGAGGATACTTTTTATCTGGAGGGCTTATAAATCCAAAAGTTTAGGAATGCTCTGTAATCTCTATAGGTCACCTAGGCTTGGAAAGTTGTATCATATTGTATGATATTTGACTTGTGTTTCTATTTCACTATGCTGAACTTTTTATATGTATAAATATCTTTCTTGAAAAATTATGTTATGCATTAGTATTAATCAGAGATTTTATGGGATACTATTGAGGTATACTCTTGAGTTTACGAAGTTACTCACATGCTCAAATTTGGGATGTGACAGTTTTGGTATCAGAGGCAGTTTTAGGTCCCCTATAGATTACAGAGCAAGTGTTCTTTGTGGGCCCTTCCCCATTGTCGTGAGCCGCGGCATGACCATGGGATTAGGTTTCATAAAAGACCTTATAGAGTATAGTGCCTTTTGTTTTTATAACTTATTCCTTGGTGGGTTAATATGAGGTAATCATGTTTGATCTGAGAAGTATTTGTTCTCTGTGTAGACTTAACTCTACGATGTCAGAGGGATCTTCAAATCATAATGAGCATGTAGGCTCAGGGAGGACTTTAGTTCCACCAGTTAATACACAGGACAACCCTTCTGACCATGGAGATAGTTCACATGTTCCGAATATTGATGGTTCAACTGGTGGCCGGGCGGAGGGAGCTGGAGCCGCCCAACAGATTGACGCTGCTGTTGTCATGCAAATGTTCAGCCTGGTGAATGATCGGTTAGATCATATAGAGGGAGAACGAGCAAAACATGTTGATACACCAAAGGTTCCTCTTGCTATTGAGACCAAAAGGGCTGGAGAAGGCATAGTTAAGGACGTGAAAATGTCTGAGTTTCTAAAGATGATGCCACCCATTTTCACCGGCGAAGATCCTAATGAGGACCCGCAACGATTTCTGGATGATTGCGAGGCAATTTGTGATGCTTTGGGGTGTTCTGATGCCCGAAGAGTAGAGATTGTCTCCTTTCAACTAAAAGGGAGAGCCGGTAAATGGTGGAAGGCCTGGAAGAATGGGAGAACCCAAGATGCACCACCAATTACATGGGCGGAATTCCAAAATGAGGTAAATTCATTTGACTACTCTTTTGAAGAATTACAAGATGCCTTTGATGATTTACTTGAAGAATCTCTTATACTTGCAAAGAAACTAAATGTTTCAAAACAGAAAAACTCTTCTCTTGAAAATGAGTTGGAAACATTGAAAAATGAATTTTCTATTTCCAAGGAAGAGAATTTTGTTTTTGAAAATCAAAACAAAACTTTGCAAGAAGAGAATTTGATTTTAAAAACAAATATCTCTACCAACAAAAATTGCTTTTGTACCAAGTGTGATTTTTGAAAAAGGAAAATGATAATCTTAAAAACACACTTGCAAAACTCTCTCAAGGTAGAGAAATTTTAAATACCTCAGTTTTGAAACAAAGAAGAATTAACAAAGTTGGTCTTGTTTCTAAAAAGAAATCAAACCAAAAGCAGTTTAAAAACTTCTTTGTTTCTGCAAAGATGTCCAATAGTCCAACTTGCACTTGTTTCTATTGTGGACTGAAAGGACACAAATCTTACTCCTGTTTTTATAAGAAAAATCTTGTTCATGGAGTAAAAATGAAATGGGTTCAAAAAGGAACTAATGACCCAGGCAAACCCAAAGAAATTTGGGTACCAAAGATAAATGAATAATTTGTAGATTTGCCTCGAAGCAAGGAGCGGAAATGACTTTTCAATGGCTATATCATTCAAACTCCACTCTCTTGCATCAAAAGGAGGCAATGGATAAGTAAACATATAAGCTGGAATGCATTGTAAGAATTTTGACTGATATGTTTACTGCTCTCTAATGCTTTTGTCTGTTGTCTAATATGTCTTACATCTATCCTTGATATTCATGCATATTTCTCTTGCTTTCACAATAATAAGATTACTCTTGCCTATAGTATTTATCCTTATTGTAATCTTATTCAAATATTTTCAATGAAATCAAATTTATTGCAAATTGCATTTCATGGAAGCATAGCACTTTTATTAATATGGCATATCTTGAACATAATGTTGCTCCTAGTGCTCGAGATTTATTTGAACATTACTGATTTGAACATCAAAGTGCTCCACCAAAAGTGTTTTGCAGGAGTTAATCCTCAAATTTATCCTCTAAAGCACATTCTTTCCTCTGCTCTCCGAAATCAGTAAGATTTATAGTTTTGAAGTTGGTTGGTCGACCAACGCTCCTATCAGTAGTCGACCAACGAAGCCTACATTGAACCAATGCTTGATAGATCTTGTAAATAATCAATCAATTAAGATCATTAAAATTGCAAGAAGACAGGATCAAAAGAAGAGCAATGAGCAAAACAAGGATATCAAAATCTTGAAGAGGAACTTCAAGAAGCAACAAAAGTTTGTCAAAATTGATGAGTATCTCTATCCTTTACTTCTTCATTATTTAATTGAGTGATACTCCTTGATCTCAATTGAACATTCTGGTAAATTTTTTTCTGTCATACTTTCATTGCAATGACATATTGTTTTCTGACATCTTACATTCTTGATCACATCATGACATATAAAAATATGTTAAATACTTAAATTATTTTTTTAATACATCATGGTTTGAGCATTATACATATCATCTCTTTTACATAAGCTGTAACTTATGAACCATTGTTTATGGATTATAGTTTATATCTGATTATATCTTATTAATCCATATTACCTCAATTATGTTACTACATACTCTGATTATAATATGTTTTATCTTGAGTAAGTATGTAACTTGCTTTTGCTTTGAAATGATGATATATATATCCATGTCAGAAAATTCTTTCTATCTTTAAAATGGATATATATTTTTCAAAATATATATATCCTTCTATTGTGCTAAATTTGTGCGGCTGATTTTCTTTATCTTTCTTTATTATTATTATAATTTTTTTTAGTACCTTCATCTGAAAGAAACCACTTGCATTAAAAACACAAACTAAAGGATTACATTGCAAAAAAAAAGGGGGTTTACTCATGCATGGGTAATCTACAGGCGAGGTGGTCTTGGATTAGCAGGGTTGTATTGTATCATCACCCCTCGGCCATTCCTTGGAGCAAGAGACTGAGCAATGTCACGAAGGGTAGTGTAAATCCCATTCAAACAATCAACACTTCTTTGTTGTTGATTGCAGAAGCATTGGGTAGACCAATAGAAGAACCTATCTATTCTTGAAGTCATTGCCGCATTGTTGCGTTTAGCTAACTTCTCCAGGTCCTCTATCATCTTCTTGAGTTTCTTCAGCTCCTGCTCCAAACAAGCAATTTTGTCTTCTGACGTATGGCCTGTACTTATCTCCTCAGCTTCTTCGATTTTCATCTTCTTCTTTCGGTTCTCTTGAGATTCCTCCAAAGGTCTTTTGCCTTTGTCCTTGCCTAGACTCAAGTTTAAGTTGAGCTCTTCCTCTCTGGCCTCTACTGTGAGATCAATGAACTTTCTTGCTGCCATGGTTTGAAATATTTAGAAATTTTTTTTAGGAGTATGAAGAGAGAGGAATGTCAGGAAGTTGTAGGCTCAGAGATGAATACTCTTTGTGGTGTGGTAATTGAGAATTCTGGGGGAGTCTTTATAGAGAGAAAATTATGACTTAGAGCCAACGAAAATATCTCTTCGCCGCACCCCTACACGCTCATCCTATGGATTTCTGCAAGCTGGAAGCTAGAAGTCTAGGGTACGCATGCACACCAACAACGCGTCGCATTAATGGCAAAACCACGAAAGTCAAGTTTCGGTGGATTTGCGGCTGATTTAATTTGTTTTGATTAAAAATTTTAAGGATTAATAAAATGGAGATAAACAGAACCGTATTTCTCTGCTTTGTTGTGTTGTTCTTGAGAGCTTTCAGTATAATATACATGATTGATTGCATTATGCTATGATTATATGTATCTAAGAACATATGTTGTGTATGCTATTCATGCATCATGAACGAAGGCTACGGCCAAGAATAATATTTCATGATTCCACATGCACTCATACAAAATGAGAAGTCAAAAATTTAAAATGACTTGAATAAAATGAAATGTGTAGAGCTGATACATCTTCATAGATACACATACTTGCATATAATGCTTTTGTGGGTAAATGAAAGGCAATAATTTGCTTACATCATGATAATGCTTGATGCATACGACCGTAAGCAGTTAATTTTGCCTTTAACCTTTGAGTTACATTACTAACTTAAGCATTAGAGTGGCTGTCAAAATTTTTACATGTACTCATCCTCAAGATACATATATAAATTCATTTTGAATGGGTATATAAATTGCTTCCTTTGTGCTGAAATCTATCTTATCCTTTATGAAGCAAATTTGTTTTGAAAAAAGACTTTAAAAATGCTTCTGTTATGTTAATATGTTTTATCATATGAAGCAATATTTTTTTTGAAAAAGAAAAGGTCTTAAAGATCTCTTTTGTTGTTGATGACAAAGGGATATTGATGTTTGATGTATGGATTATGACCTATATGCTTGAATATATCATGCTTTGTTAATCCATATATCATACTTCTGCTGTGTGCTGCAAATATTTCTATCATATGACAGCAAATGATGTTTATTTTTTATTTCAAAGAGTTCAATTTTTCTGCTATTTACTAAAAATGCCTTTTCTTAAACAAGCAGAAATCATTTTCAATGAAAATATTGCAGAAATTTCTTAAAAAAAATCTTACTTCAAAATTCTGCAATCAAAAACTGAATTTCCTTTATAATGATTTGGACAATCTTTTTCAAAGGAAAAGGGTTATGAAATTCAGGGCGAGCTTTATCTCTCTTGAAAATATATGGATGACCTTGAAAAAGAATATATCTTAAAAAAATTGAATATTCATTATTCATTATTCTTTTTCAAATTATGCAAGGTTTAAGGGGGAGCCTAAAACTCTTTCAAGTTTTATCTTTTGGCTCATTTCATTTGACATGAGAAATTTTTCTAAAAACTGTTTTTACATGTCAATGAAAACAATGGTAAGTTTTGATGTATCCTAACCCTATGCTATATTGACATCTTTCGACATCCTGGCTTAAATAATATATGTGCTTTAACTTCCATATATTGTGTTACTTACACCTTTTTGTTGATGTCAAATAGGGGGAGAAGAAACAATAGAAAATATGTGTATGTGCTTATAACATTGCATTCATTATCTTGTAATACATATTTTTCTGTGGTGATTTGTCATCATCAAAAAGGGGGAGATTGTTGAAGGGGGAGATTGTTGACCCTAAGGCTTTATGCCATAAGTTTTGATGATGACAAATGTATTTGAATTGTAGCATTGATATATATAAAGGTTAATTATCATATACATGCTACAAGTATTTAAGCATGACTATGTTATTTAATGTGTAATGTCTTATACATTAATCATGCTATTTATCATGAATTGAACTAACCATTTGGTTTGTAAGTAAGATATATTTTATAGGTTGGTTCAAAACAAGAAGAGTGAGCATTGGATTGAAGAACAAGGAAAAGTAACATCATGCCTCACTCAAGGAAAGCAACATACAAGGACAAAGCTCCAAGAAATGAAGAATTAGAAGATTTGAAGTCTTGGAAGCTTGGATGCATCAAGATAGCCTATGTGTTTACATTAGGTATATTTTATATAGGCTAGTATATTTATGCAACTCAATGATTTAGATTTGCATACATTGGCTCAAGCATTTTTGAACAAAAAGATAGTGAGATATGAAGTTTTACAAAAGTTATTTTTTGACCTTTGGTCACTCCTTATATCATATCTCATAAATTAAAAATCGGTTTTTCAAGTATCTTAATCTCATTTGATAGTAGACTCAAAGATCTTTTCAACGGTATATTATTTATTCAAAACGGAGTCCAAATGAGAAATATATGACTATTTAAAATATAGTTTGAAAAACTGAAAGTTGATTTTACTGTAATAAAAAATTATTCTGTTCTGACCTATAGTCAGTATTTTGATTATATCTTTTAAAAGAAAAATAACTTTTGAGTAAAACTTAGCTCATTTGAAACTAGACTCCAAGAGCTTTCCAACGGTATATTATTTGTTTAAAACGGAGTTCAAATGAGGGAGTTATGAATTTTTAAAGAAAGCTAAAAATCTAGACTGCACTATAAGTGCTGTAACGGCTATATAACGGCTAGTTTTGTAAAATCTTATATATATGACCTTAGATACACGATTTTGAGCTAGAACAAAGTCCTACAATGTGATATTAACTTCTTCTATCATCTTTGAGAGAAAGGAAAGCATTCTTGAGCCAAATCTTGCATATTCTCTATCATTATAGTTATTAGAGCTTCATTTGTATTCATCTACTCTTTAAAGAGAGTTTCTTTGTATTGTTGATTTTGATCAACACATATATTATTCTGAGTTGAGGTTCGCAAGTACCGGTGTTGGAAGTACTTACTTTGGGTTGAGGAGGAGCCCGGATTCATAAATTCTCCATTGTGGATTCGCAAATACCCAGATCGAATTTGCGTGGTTGTAGTGGTTTGCAAGTATCCGGATTAAACTTGCAATTATAGTGGAAATACTCAAGCGGTCTCTTGAGCACTGGATGTAGGCTTGGATTAGCCGAACCAGTATAAATCTCCGAGTTTGCTTTCTCTATCCCTTACTCTTTAATTTGTGCATATTGATATCTATTATTTAATTCCTTGATCTTTATAATTATTTATCTTGACAGCACATTGATTTTCTGTATTGTATTTATTATCCTAAGCATTGTACTTTTACAGAAAATCATTTTAACTTCCAATTAATTCTTGTGAAAAATTTATAAAACCCAATTCACCTCCTTCTTGGGTTCCAACCATTACTTTCATAGGTGAACATGTGATAAAATATTTATGTAAAGAGTCATGTAGAACAAGTGAGCAAACTGGTCATGCATGAGTATTGTTGGAGCAATAACCTGAAAAATAAGAATTAACATAAAATAGAAGAATTGAATATTAGTGTTAAAAATATAAATTGCGTGGTACTAGATTGAAGTTCGAGTATCTCGACTTTTTTTAAGATAATTTCACGTTTTTCACAGATTAATTTTATTATATTACCTTATGTATGAGTACTCAGACACGTTATTTCAAGAATATAACAGCTCATGATTTACCTGTTTGTTTACTATCTCTGACATATGAAGTAAACCAGAATCACTTTCTCACATACTTTTTTTTATCTAAAGTATCACACAAATATATAAATCATTTTTTTGTACCATTATATATATATATATATATATATATATATATATATATATATATATATATATCATTAAAGCTTGAAACGTATATGGTAAAGTCCAACGGTTTTTGTAGGAAAATAATATATTTTAATATTTTATAATAATAAACTCTTACAATTCATCACTTATTATTATAAAATAATACACAATAATATATACATTTTAGGTAGAGATAGATTATGATGTATAATATAGGTAGTTAAATTTACCTTGAACCTATATTTAACAAAAATATGTTTATTGATCCAGAACCATAGTAGTATTGGTCTTGAAATATGACTATTTTGTAGAGACAAGATATATATCTTGCACATAACAACCTAGGTGCAAATATGAGCCCTTTCTAGCACAGTTATGCAGCCTTGTGTCGTATCTTATTTCTTGAATATGTTTTGAGAATATGTCTTGTATATTCTCATATAGGAGTTACCTCACTCTGCCAAATTCAAATAGATGAATTCTATACATCAAGGGTGTTCATGCAGTTTAAACACCCCACTCTTATAGAGCTACAAATTTTTATTAAGAGTTTTTTTTTAAGGAAAAAAAACTCAACCTCACATATTCACTGCAGGAAAATCAACTAACATCATAGGGATGAATTTAAGAATTAGAACTCTTATAAAATGTGCATTCAAACAAATAACCATATAATTCATTTTCCCCTTTGAACCAAGTTCTTAATTAGGATCTCTAGTTACAAGGTAGGATATCCTCATAGATTACTTTTAATCATATGGGCTTGATATCTATCTCCCTCAATGTCTCTAGATTCTTTGACTATAACTATAGTTTTAGAAAATCTCATAATTCAAAAAATCTAAGTAAAACGATATCTATCGCAATAAGTGATCTCATAATTATTATAGGTGAGTATACACTCACATAAAATATATTCAAATATATATATCCTTCCACCATATAATAATTTTATCCATGGGCACATAATCATTTAAGAAACTTTCTCACATTTAATTTTTGTTACCAAAATTCTCAACACCATTGTACCTTATTATACAATAGGAGTATTCTCATATAATAGCATAAAAATATGCTTCCTCAAAAAAATTTATCTATGGCATATATCATCATTTCAAATTTTCAATGAGATGGTGTCCTCAATAAAATTAGTTTCAAAATTATATATTCAATTCACATTAATATTGCATATATAATAATAATAATTGTTGTCTAATTGGTGAACTCATTTCTTGATATTCATAAAATTATGTACCCCCACTATTGAAGGGTATTGTATCTTTTTCACAAGAATTTCACAAACTTTATTGTTTTGCTCTCCCAAAAATATAATATTCTTGTGGCACTATAAAAAAAATCACATGTGATATCACCATTTATATAAATCAAATTTTCATAAAATTCACAATCACAATTGGCATATGTCAATTTTCTCAAAAAATTCACAATTACAACTTTCTTTTTTTATGCACACATACCATTAGATATCTCATGAATTAGAATTAAAAAAATTTTACAAAGTACAATTTATTTTTCATATGGCTTTATATAGCCCATAATAGTAGAATTAAAACAAAATTCTACTAACATTATTTTTTTAATTCTCTTGACCAATGACCAAACTTTAAACAATGAAAAATTACACAAAGTGAAAATATATATTCCACAAAGTGTTGAAGAAAAATGATTTTTTAAATATAAGCCCAAAAAGTTTTTGATAATGGACAATGTGTTTGGGCTCAAAATACATCTTAGATATTTAAGCCCAATATCATTACATGAGCTCTTCCCATCAATTTACACTGAAAAATTTTGGGCCGTCCACGTGGCAGCCACATGGACTGCCACATGAATAGTCCAAAAAGAAATTTAAAATTTTTTTTTAATTTTTTAAAACTTTTTAATTTTAAAAAAAATTAATTTTTTTAAAAAATTTCTATTTATTCACTTTGGTCCTTGGTCAAAAATTTTCTCTTATCCAATTTTTGATATAAACTCGTCTTCTACTTTAGTTTAAGAATCTTTTTTTCTTTGTCAAAATATCCCCTATAAACTTTTCAATTTGTTCACTTTAGTCATTATTTTTCACTTTTATTTTTTTCTCACAGTTTGGTCTTCCAAATCAGTCCATAATTTCATTTTTAGTTATAATATGATTAAATCTATCATTTCTACCTAAGAACAACATAAGAAATGAATTAAAATTCAAAGTTTCAAAGATTGCATATTTCTCCCACTCATAAAAGGTAAAATTTGAAACTTGAATTTTAATTCATTTCTTATATTTTTTTTGGATAGAAATTATATAATTAATCATATTATGACTAAAAAAATTATGGACTGATTTGGAGGATCAAACTATGAGAAAAAAACATGAAAGTGAAGAATATGGACTAAAGTGAATAAACTAAAAAGTTTATAGGGGATATTTTGACAAAGAAAAAATAGATTCTTAAACTAGGGATTTAGATGAAGTAGAAGACGAGTTTATATCAAAAATTGTACAAGAAGAAAATTTTGACCAAGAACCAAAGTGAATAAATAGAAACTTTTTTAAAAAATTAAAAAAAATTGGACTATCCATGTGGCTGCCACGTGGACAGCCCAAAAAAAAATTTTGTAAGTCCATGTGGATACTATGTGATAGATGTTTTTTTGCCACGTGACAGCCCAGTCAATATTTCTGTTAAGTTAACTGACGATATTACAAAAAAAGGTATATATAACATAATTTGAAACATGAAGGACATAAGTGGGCTAAAAAAACCTTTGGGGCATAAGTGAAACTTAGTGTCAATCTTAGGGACATAAAATAACATTTTGCCTTTATTTTATTATTCTATCACATGTCAACTCATCTTTCATGTTAGATAAAACGGCTAATGTGTAGAAGCTGTTGTCAGTAGTTGGGAACCATGTTTTCTGTAGCCTTAGAGCTCACACCATTCCTTCTGCTGCCATTCCCTTGAAGAAGCATTAATGGAGGATCATTGTGGCTGAAGCAAAACATTAAATGCCCTTTTCCCATTGGAGATCAAAGTTGGAATTCAAAAGGCTCTCTCTCTTTTCTGATGTTTAACAGCTACCTTTGGCTCTCCTATTTAAAGCAGAGACAACTTTATGGACAACATTGATTACACTCAAGAAAAAGTTATAGCAAGAAAAAGTTCTTCTTCATCTGTTTCTTCTCTGATCTTATAGTTCATTTATTATTGCTCCGTGTGAGTAGAGATTTTTTATAGAGAGAGGAAGAGAACTTTTAGTATATTTCTTTTATTTAGTTTTAAAAAGATTTTGGTCGTAAAAGCTACTATGAGCTGATCCTTATTTAAGGTTATAATCCTTGAGTTTGTGTAAAGTGTTTTCCTTCTGAGTTTGTGAGTGTAAAAGTCATGGGACTTTTCCTTGTAAAGGTGTCTTGTAAATCTTAGTGTTTTATAAGAAGAGACCATAGCCTTGGCTTAAGGAAGAGGACATAGGATCCCTTAAGAAAAAGGAATCTGAACCTTTTTAAACATTGTGTATTTCTTCCTCTTTCATCCTCCTCATACATATTTATCATCTTAACTTTTCATCATCCTAAATTCAAAGCTTCAGATTTGATAAAAAAATGAAAAAAGTTGAAATTATCGATATAACACAATTCAACCCCACTTCTTACATTATCATATTGTCTAACATCTTGTATTAGAGCTTTGGACTTTGAATTTACAGGTTTTACTACCTAGACCAGAGGGGCAATTCATTTCTAGATCTCCATATTTTTGTGGTACAAACTACTCATATTGGAGAGCACAAATGACAATATTTGTTTAGGCCACTGAGAATATGGCAAGTCATTGAAAAAGGTAAATTTGTTCCTATGAAAAAGGGTGAAGGAGACACTAAATTCCCAAGCCAGAAGTAGAATGGAAAGAGGAAGATCATCAGATAGATGAGCTTAATTATTAAGCCATCAACATTCTCTACTGTGCAATAAACTATGAAGAATTTAAGAGACTTATCGATGTACAACAACCAAGGAGATGTGGGAAAAACTAGAACTGACTTATAAAGGAACAAAGGATGTAAGAAAAGCTCGCATTGCTACCCTATCAAAAAATTTTGGTCTCTTTCATCAACAAGAAGGAGAACCCATACTTGAGACATTCAATAGATTTGGAAAAATCATGAATGATCTAGATGAACTGGGAAAGCACTACACTAAAGAAGATATGGTAGAAAAAATTTTTATGAGCTTAATAGCTCCCTGGAAGTCAAAGGTAACTGCTATTACTAAAATTCCTAAATTTGCTACACTAACCTTAGATCAGCTTAGGGGAAATCTTATTGCCTCTGAAAGCACATTCTTGAAAGAAGAACTAGATGTCAAAAGGAAGCAACCTGAAATTACACTGAAAGCTTAAGAAAAGCATCTTCCTATGGAAGGTAAAACTTAGGAAGATCATCCAGATGACAAAGAGATGGCACTAATCACCAGACAAATGTACTCATACTTCAAAAAAAGGCAACAAAACATAAGAAAAGGAAGAGAGAACTTCTCTAGGTATGATCCTCCTAAAGATCAAATAATTCGTTGTGAATGTCAAAAACCAAGACATATAAAAGCGGATTGTCCACAACTAAAGAACAAAAGCAACAAGAAAGTTATGGTTGCCAATGCTACCTGGAGTGATAATGAGCTATTTGAAGACTCTGATTAGCCAATCTATGCCTAATAGCAGAAGAAAGGGATAGCTCAGAAGAAGATGATCCTGAGGTAAGAGATACACCTTTCTCTTATGATGAATTATTAAATGCTTTTGACACTGTCTAAGAATATTCAAAAATCCTAATGAATAAATATAATGATTTAAAAAGATCTCATAATATGATCTTTTTATAATAAATGAGAAAAGAATTATGGAAGAAAAAATAGCTCAATTTGAAAGCAATAGCTACCTTCCTTCTTTATTGTTCGAAAATAAATCCTCGAAAGAAAAATAACTCAATTTGAGAACAATAGCTACCTTCCTTCATTATTATCTGAGAATAAATCCTTGAAAGAGAAAATACATGTTCTAACACTAGATCTTGCAGGATTTGTTAAAGGGCAAGAAAATCTGAATATGTTGTTAGGAACTCAGAAACACTCTCTTGATAAAGCCGGCCTTGGATACTGCAAAGAAAAACATGATTTTAAGTATTATTTTGAATATAATCCTCCTAATTACTAGGGAAGTCAAAACTTGTTATAAATGTTGAACAAAAGGGCATCTAGCTCGAAATTGCAAGGAAAAGCCTGCAAAACTTAAGCAAGTTTAGGTTCCTAAAGGAATTAAAAGAGAAGGATTTGTATCTTTCGTAATCGTGAAGGTTCTGCATACCTAAACCATCATCTCTCCAACAAGTTCTTCATGAGGAAAAAGAAAAGAAAGGACACTGGTTCCTAGATTCATGATGCTCAAAGCAAATGACAAGAGATCGCAACAACTTTCTCTTTTTTTACTCTAAAGATATAAGGAATGTCATTTTTGGAGATAATGGTAAAGGAAGAATCATACGTATAGGAAAAGTAGGTATATCTTCCTCTCTTTTTATTGATGATGTGTATTGTGTAAAAGGTTTGCATTATAATCTTTTGAGCATCAACTAATTATATGATAAAGGTCATAAGATAGTCTTTGAATCCTCAAAATGCATGATATATAAGAATTTCTCAAAAGATGTTTTGATCTATGGTCAAAGGCATGAGAGTATTTACAAACTTGTTATAAACTATCATCCTAAGCAACATAAATGCTTATCATCTACAAGTAATATGAACTGGCTATAGCATAAGAGATTAGGGCATGTAAACATGAGGACCATATCAAAATTATCCAAAAATAATCTAGTCTTTGGTCTTCCTCATGTGAAATATGAAGAAGATCATATATGTGAAGCAAGTCAAAGAGGACAACAAACTAAAACATCTTTCCCATCAAAAGATCATATTTCTACTAATAAACCTCTTGAAATGTTGCATATGGATTTATTTGGACCAATTAGAACTCGAAGTCTAGGAGGAAAGTACTATAGCTTTGTAATTGTTGATGATTTTTCTAGATACACTTGGGTGTTCTTTCTAGCTCATGAATCAGAACGTTTTGAAACGTTTAAAACATTCTCTTTTAAAGTTAGAATTAAAAAAATTCATCCATTGTATCTATCAGAAGTGATCATGATGCGAAATTTCAAAATAAAACGTTTGATGAATTATGTTACCAAAAAGGCATTTCACAAAATTTTTCAGCTCCTAAAACTCCCCAACAAAATAGTGTTGCAGAGAGGAAGAATCAAACTTTCCTAGAAATGACTAGAACTCTTTTATGTGACAACACAGTTCCTAAAATTTTTTTGGCAGAAGTTGTTAGTACCTCATGTTACATCCTAGATCAATGTCAAATTAGACTTGGGTTAAACAAAACCTCTTATGAACTTTGGAAAGGTAGGAACCAAACATAAGCTAATTTCATGTTTTTGGATGTAAATGTTTTATCCTAAATGATAGAGAAAATTTAGGAAAACTTGATTGAAAATGTGATGAAGGTATATTCTTAGGCTATTCTATAAATAGCAAGGCATATAGAATCTTTAATAAACAAAAATTTATTGCTATGGAATCTACACATGTTGTCTTTGATGAAAATAGCTCCTCGTCCAAGAATAGATCAGGAGATGAAGATGAAGAAGAAATCTTCCCAAAGTTCCTTTCTACCTCATCTTCAAAGAAGGATGCCCCCGAAGCAGTTTGTCCATCATCCTCAAAACTGATGTTCCTGACATCGATGATAGAATCAAAGTTCCTAAAGAGTGGAGGGGCGAAACATCATACCCAAAAAATTATCTTATTGGAGATTTAACAGAAGGAAGAAAAACTCGATCTTCTGTTCAAAGCATGAATCACATGGCCTTTATGTCTCAAGTAGAGCCTAAGAATGTTCAAGAAGTATTGGATGATAATTACTGGATCATAGCCATGTAGGAAGAACTTAATCAGTTTGACAGAAGCAAATTATGGGAGCTTGTTCCTGCACTATTAAATCAATCTATTATAGGAACCAAATGGGTTTTCGAAAACAAGCATCATGAGGATGGAAATGTAATAAGGAACAAAGCAAGATTGGTGGCTTAGGGATATAATCAACAGGAGATTTCGAAGAAAACTTTGCTTTTATTGCTAGACTTGAATCTATACGAATGCTCCTTGCTTTTGCAAGCATAAAGAATTTTAGACTTTTCCAAATGGATGTTAAAAGTGCATTTTTAAATGAATATTTAAATGAGGATGTATATGTTAAACAATCTCCTAGTTTTGAAAACTCTGACCATCCTGATTATGAGTTCAAGCTTTCAAAAGCATTATATGATTTGAAGCAAACTCCTAGAGCTTGGTATGAAAGACTTAGCAAGTTTTTAATTCAAAATGATTTCAAAAAGAGAAATTAGTAACAATACATTGTTTATTAAAAAAATAAGGTTATGATATTTTATTAATACAAGTATATGTAGATGATATGTTTTGGGTGTAACTAATCAGTCTTTATGCAAGGAATTTAACAAACTTATGACAAATAAGTTTAAAATGAGCATGATGGGTGAATTATCATTCTTCCTTGGTCTTCAAATTAAGCAAAATGATGATGGCATTCTCATTTCTTGAAGTAAGTACATCTGTGAACTACTAAAGAAATACAACATGCATGATGCCAAAGGAATTGGAACTCCAATGAATGTTTCCTCAAAATTTGACCAAGACCAGGAAGTTAAGTCTATTGATCAAAAAAATATTGAGGTATGATAGGATCATTTCTCTATCTTACTGCTAGTAGACTTAACATTGTTTTTAGTGTATGCTTATGTGAACGCTTCCAATCAAATCCAAAAAAATCTCATTTAACTGTAGTAAAAAGGAATTTTAGATATCTTAAGAAGACTTCCTCCTTAGAACTATGGTTCCCAAGATCCGAAGGCAGTAATTTATTGGGTTTTTCACCAATGGAACATGTCAATTTATAGGACATAATCTTGTATCCTAGCATAGTAAAAAAAAGTGCAGTTGCACTTTCAACTGCTAAAGCAGAATATATGGTAGCAGGAAGCTATTGTGCATAAATTTTTTGGATGAAACAGCAGTTGCAGGACTATGGGTTATTCTTTGATCATATTCCTATAAAATGTGATAATACTAGTACTATAAGTATTTCCAATAATCACGTTTATCACTCAAGGACTAAACACATAGAAATTTGACATCATTTTCATAGGGATTATGTTCAAAGAAGAAATATCATCTTAGAGTTCATTTCAACTGAAAACCAACTAGCTGATATTTTTACAAAACCCTTATTAAAAGATAGATTTTGTTACATTTGAAGGGAGGTAAGGATGATAGATCTATGTTCCTAAATATAAATGAATATTTTCAATAAAGCTTACTCAATGTATAGGGGGCATTCCTCTCTAGATGCTTTTGCTAAACTGACAAAAATTTATAGTGCGAGTTTGTTTTTAAAAAAGGAGAGGTAAGAGAAAAGAAAAAGGTTCTGGCACATAACTGACACAACATTAATGCATTTGTCTTTGCACGCCTCCCTACATCTCACGGATCATGATTCTCCATTACCCATCATGTAAAAGGAAGTAACCACCATATCCTTCTCTCTCTCCAGCTATTTCTTTTGCCTATGAATGAATATCTTGTTTTCTTTTTGTTCTCATATGCATTGTTGTTTAACCTATTCATCATCTTCTTCTGTCTACCAAACTTGCTATCTTAATTAGCCTCCCAAATCTCTCTAAATTAAAGCTTGTTAAATCTTCCTCTACCTCATATCGCTCCTTCTCTAGACATCCAAAGAGATTTGATGGACCAGAGGTAAGAAAATGCTACGAAGATGATCTCGTTCATCCTCCCCTTTCTGTTACCCGAAAGGTAAATTTTGCCTTTTTTCAAAACTGAAAACCTTGAGCATTTTAACAAGATTAAAAGTCTTGGGTGGGAAACTTTTTCGGGTTTGAAGGAGCTCAATTACTCTGAGCTTGTAAAAATTTTCTATGCAAACCATAAAATTTTTTTAAAACCCCCTCTCGGCTGAATGTCTTTTGTTTAGGTGTCGATTCTCTATTTCTCCTTTATATATCAATTCTGCATTATGTTTTCCTAATATTGGCATTGAGTGTTATGGAGTGGGGGGACAATAGAGTATCAGGGGTACTCTGCTGAGCTTGCATCATTTAAACTCACTAGTTTACCACATACCCCTGTTACTACATAAAGTTTAGATGTTAACAATCGACTTCTCTTTCACTTGATCAACCAAGTTCTAGTTCCTAAGGTTAACAAGTCAAATGCCCCTACTACCCTGGAGATCTTTTACATGTGGTGTGTTTACCATCTCTTTCATGTCAATTTAGGCTTCACTATTTTCAATCATATGAAGTCTATCATATCTCGGGCCTCCTCAGAACTTCCTTATGGCATAATTATTAACTGCCTTGCCACTGCAAACAATATAGATGTAATATCTCAAGAATTTATATGAATATTTAAAGTCTAATTTGAAATTTAGTGAAAAATTTAATTACGTGAAAATGTGCTTTTTGAATTAGTGAAGAAAATCTGGGAATAGAAATTTTAATTTTTAATTTAGGAAATTTTTACAAATTCTCAAGGACTAAAGTGAAAAGAAAAGAAAGTATAGAGGACTTTTGAGAAATGACCAAATAGAAACCTGAGAGGAAGAATAAAGCTTATGAGAATGAATTATGAGTCCGGTACCGAAAAGATGATGGATTCGAGGTTAAAGTGGTATTTGAGACATCGAGAGGGATTAAAGTGAACAAATCTTATAAGCTAAGGTGGCTATGAGCGATTTTATCGAAAAAGAAATTAGTGGGGCCCACACATACAATTATTAGTTTTTCTTCTCCTTCTTCCTCCCGAGGCTTCATGTTCTTCGTTATTTCCATCTTCCCTTCTTCAATCATTTCTCAAATTTTCATCCGGCGATCTTGTATTTTCTAACCATACTTCCGATTCTCAGGAGTTCTAGAGGTAAAGAGGTAAGTTTTATCTACTCTATTTCTCTTTTTCTCCATTTTCGGACCTATGGAAGAAAATTAAGATTTTGAGTTTTAATGGATGAATTTAAGTGTGGATGTTAATGTAAAACATTCTTAGGTGGTTTATGATGTTATTAGAACAAGAAATTTCGTAGAATTTGGATATTTGAAAAAGTTAGTGTTATTGATGAAAATTTGAGATTTGAGCTTGGATTGTTGGTAGAAATTGGGGGTTTTGGTGTTAAAACACTCCTTAGACATTAAGGATGAAAACCCATGGAAGAAATCAAAAGAAATGTTGTTTTAGATATGATTTTAGGATTTTTGGATGAAGAACACGAAGAACATCGAAAATTTTCCCCAGAAATTACTGTTCACCGAGAAAATTTTTCCAGATTTTCTCGTTACTGTAGCGTTGACTCGGTCAACGTTACTGTAGCGTTGACTCGGTCAACGTTACTGTAGCGTTGACTCGGTCAACGTTACTGTAGCTGCGTTGACCGTTGACTATTACTGTAGCATCAGTTTTTTTTTTAATATCATTGAAAAGCTCTTTGAGTCTAGTTTCCAATGGTATAAGTGTCATTTAGAAATTCATTACTGGTTAGGAGTTATGACTTAAGATGTGAGTAAAGGTCGAGAGTAGTGATAGGAAATTTCTCTATTTTGTAACCCTAATGGTTTTTACCTGGTTACAATAGGGATGATTGAGGCGCAAGGTGGGAGCGCCGAGAGCGTGGAATCCAGGTGAGTAGGCAACCTTGCAAAATTAATTTAATAAATTAGTCAAAGCACAATATAAATCCCATTTGCGTTATTTGTGAAATTGAGAAGATTATCAGTGTGTGTTCAGGTTGAGAAAAAGTATAATATCATTGGAAGGTATTTTATTACCTTTGAGAATTGATTTCTCTAGTTGACTAAAGAACTAGATGTGATTGTTCCTTGAATAAATTGGAACATTTTGTAAGTGAATAACCTTACTAAACTAATGTGATCTTATTAGATAAGGTACAATACAAGTCTTGTTTATAACATTATTGAAGTGAGAAATAATCAATCTCGTTGTTGATAATATATGATGATTGTTATGGTTGATGATAGACATTCAAGGGAATAAAAATATGTGTAAATTCATTTATTTCATAGTAATTATATTGTGATAAATTCTCACTATTTTATTGATGAGCAAAAGATCTACGAGATCTAATACACGAGTTTGAAAGGGTTAGAGTCCCATACTACTCGGTATATAACTGTGAAAATCAATACACGAGTTTGAAAGGGGTTAGAGTCCCATATCACTCAGTGTATAAATGTGAAAATCTATGCACGAGTTTGAAAGGGTTAGAGTCTCATACTACTCGGTGTATAAATGTGAAAACCTATGCACAAAGAGTTTGAGGGTTAAATTCCCAAGTCACTCAGTGCAAGTATTTATGGCATATAATACTATAATTATTTAAAATAAATGATAGATTGATTGTATTAGTAAATGTGGTGTTTGTGCTTATGATATTTTCATGTACAGTTGTTTACTCACTGAGTTATGATAAACTCACACTCTCCATGATTATCTTTTCAGATACAGTGGTTGAGAAGAAGAATTTATAGCCTTTAAGGATATACTCCACTTTTTTCTGGTAAACAATTGGTAAGGATTAGGAAACGCTCTGTAATCTAATAGGTCACCTAGACTTGGGAGGTTGTATAGTATTGTATAGTGTTTGAAAGTTGAACATTTTCTGAATATGTATACAAAATATCTTTCTTGGAATATTTATGATTCACATAATTATGGATATTAAGAATGTTCACAGAGATTATGGGGTACCATGGAGGTACACCCTAGGTATTTTATGTTTATATCACATGTAAGTTTTGGGATGTGACAATAGACTTGTCTGATTTAGAGGGAGAATGAGCAAATACTTGAGAAAATTTTGATAGAAAGCTACTTGACTTTATTAGTAGTTGGGAACCACGTTTTCTGTAGCCTTAGAGCTCACACCATTCCTTCTGCTGCCATTCCCTTGAAAAAGCATTAATGGAGGATCATCATGGCTAAAGCAAAGCAATAAATGCCCTTTTCCTGTTGGAGATCAAAGCAGGAATTTGAAAGGCTCTCTCTCTTTTCTAATGTTTAACGGCTACCTTCGACTCTCCTATTTAAAGCAGAGACAACTTCATGAACAACATTGATTACACTCAAGAGAAAGTTATTGCAAGAAAAAGTTCTTCTTCATTTGTTTCTTCTCTGATCTTAAAGTTCATTTATTATTGCTTTGTGTGAGTACAGATTTTCTACAGAGAAAGAAAGAGAGCTTTTAGTATATTTCTTTTATTCAGTTTTAAAAAGGTTTTGGTTGTAGAAGCTACTGTGAGCTGATCCTTGTTTAAGGTAGTAATTCCTTGAGTTTGTGTAAAGTGTTTTCCTTCTAAGTTTGTGAGTGTAAAAGTCAGGGGGCTTGTCCTTGTAAGGGTTGTCCTGTAAATCTTAGTGTATTATAAGAAAAGACCATAGCCTTGGGCTAAGGAAGAAGACGTAGGATCTCTTAAGAAAAAGGGATCTGAACCTCTTTAAACATTGTGTGTTTCTTCCCCTTTCATCCTCCTCATACATATTTATCATCTTATCTTTTCATCATTTTAAATCCAAAGCTTCAAATTTGATAAAACGAAAAAAAGTTAAAATTACCCACGTAATACAATTCAAACCCTTTTTTTGTGTTATTATATTGTCTAACACATAGTTTTAGAAATCTCATAATAATATGACCATAAAAATTTATATTTCACATGACTTTAAAAAGCTCACAATAATATGACCATAAAATTTTAATGTAGAATATAATTTAAAAAATTCCACGAAACAATTTTCAGTATTTTAATACTAAATGTTTGATCATATATAAACTTGATGAAAAGTTTTTTCTATATTGTCATTAACTATTAACCATATTTTCAGCATTTTATGGGATCACACTTTTAAAAATAAAATATTAAATGCATAAAATTACTATTAAGCCACAATATCATTAACAATAGACTATAAAACATTGTACCAAAATTTGTATATTTTTATAACAATACACTTACATCCCTCACTTATTGTTATAAAAATAATACGCAAAAATATTTTTCTTTCTTGACCCCACTATTAATAAGTATTCTCAAAAAAAAGAGAAAGATTAAAATAATTATACATACCTCGTGGTGTAGGGAGAAGAAATCATCATTGCATAAATTTGTTTCATGAGCAAAAATTGATTACTTAAAATTAGAACTCAAAAAATTATGAGTTGTGCTCATAAGAAAATACTAGATAATAATTTCACCTCATGTACATGATATTTTGCTGGTGAATCAAATCAATATGCATTTGTTCCACATAATACAAATGTTATTTTGCATATAGATTGTAACATTTGCCTCATATATATATATATATATATATATATATATATATATATACATATATAAAATAACATTTGCCTCATATATTATTTTCACAAGTTCTTTTACTTAGTTTGGAAAAATTCTTTTAAAGTAGTTTGTATATATATTTCTTTTTCCAAACCAAATAAAAGAACTTGTAAAAATAATATAGATATACAAGATAATATATATTCAAAGCTAAAGTTTTATAGCAATGTACCTCATTTTAGGCATCTCATATAGTGAAAAAAAATTCTTTCTCATAAATAAATTTCCTTTTGTGAGCAACAACCAAATAAAAAATAATAATAATTATAAGCCCACCAAAATTTCATAAATTTAATTAATTGTGAATCACAAAGATTTTTTTCACAAAGAAAATTTACAATTAAGAAAATTCTATAAAAATAATACCTTTCTAGTGGTTAGAAAATCTTTTCGCTACTCATAAAGAACCATTAGATGCAAAAACAACTAATAAGATAATTGGTTATTTACTAGCCAACGTTTAAAAAAATAAAATAAAAGTTTCCAATATGCAAATCACTAAAGGCCACATATGCCAAGGGATATATATATATATATATATATATATATATATATATGGAAATAAAATATTGTCACCTTAAATAAGGTGTCAAAAATACCATATACTTAAATTCCAAAGCTTATAAAAAATTCATGAGTTATTTCCACAAAATATATATATGCAATTTCTTGCAAAATAAATTCATTCCAAGTAGCATACCAAAAATATTGTCATTGATTTACTCAAATGCAAATCACAAAATTTCTTCTTAGAGTAATGTTACAATTGAGAAAATCTTATAAAAATAATTTTCTTTTCCAAATTCTACCTTCACCTTCTTATTTTTCATATCGTAAGGCCAACAGCTTTTGTAAGAAAATAATTTATTTTAATATTTTATAATAATAAACTCCAATAATCATTCACTTATTATTATAAACTAAATAAATTATTAAAAATGTTTTAACTTTCTCCTACCCGTTGGTTTTACTCCACTTGATTAGTGTTTATATTTGCTTACGTTGGAATCCTTTAACAGTTTCATTTGGGGATTAATGGCATCTATTCAAGCTTCATTATGGCTTTCCCCTATTAATGTAATTGTGTCCAACGGTCTTGGGCAATGGGAATGATATAAAAAGCCAACAACAACTATATATATGGGTGAGAAAGATAGGAGGCAGGACGTAAAAAAGTATAAGATATGATATTTCGGATACAGAAGGTGCAAGAGAAATTAAGTTTGATTTATTTCTTATGTGCAAAGATAATAAACAAATAGATGAGTTTTGGATTGTTGTATATTAGAGATAATGCGTCTGAGTATCTCTATACCAAATAATATAGCAAAATTAACCCTTAGGAAATGTGAAATTACCTTAAAAAAAGTCAAGATACTCAGACTTCAATCCAATACTACGCAATTTATATTTTATTGCTAATCTTCAATTATTTTACTTTGTGTTTATTCTTATTTTTTAGATTGTTGCTCCAACAGGTACTAGAAATATTACAAGGGCATCCCATTCATTGTCATGAGATATTTCACATGGAAAAACATGTATTCCATAAGTTTAAGATCATACATTTCATGAGATCCTATAAAAAATACAAATGATTGACGACATTGTCCCATTTTTCAAGGACGTCATAAGAGCTATTGTTGAAACTCATATCTCGTGTGTGATTAGCCTTAGTGAGCAACAAAAATTTATTAGAAGAAAATGAGTTTCAACACAAAACATAATGACTACATATGATTGGAACATATGTTTGACCTTTACTTTGCGTAAATGGGAAGACACTTTCGATGATGCTTGTATTTACCAACATGCTCTGACAACTCTTTAGATGAATTTTTTATACCCACCTTCAGATATATCATTTCTCATAACTGCAAATTGATTCCACCTTTAAAGATTAATATTATCTTTCGTTTAATAATTATTTTATTATCTTTTTATGTAAATATTATTTGGTAGATACTGGCTATCCAACACTAATTGGATACATTTGTTTGTACAAATGTGAGAGTTATCACTTGTCTAATTTTAGACGTTCATCTATAATCATCAATAAAAATGAGATATTTAATTACTACCACTCAAATTTGAGGTCTACCATTAAAAGAACTTTCAAAATATGAAAGAGTAAATTTGCAATTCTGAATTGTATACCTAAATTTAAAATTGAAACACAAGTTCAATTGGTGAATGCAACAATGGCTATATATAATTTTATTAGAATAAACACTAAAACTGATACTAAATTTCGTCATTTAGACGATGAAAATGTGCTTCAAGAAGAGTATGATGACTATGTTGATTCAAATTAAATTTCTTGAAAAGCCTAAACATAGTAGTCGAGATGCTATTCAGGATCAAACTTGTAGAACATATACAGAATAATGACAATTATCTGTACTTTATATAGGCCATTTACTTCTATTTAAATTTTAATATAACATTTACTTGTATTATTTTCTAAGTGGATTTGTTGATCTTATTTTGCTAAAATCTAAGAGTCATCTTTAACTAATTTTGAACAAAAACTTGAAACAAAAATGGAGATAAAGTAAATAAATTTATTTCATTACAATATTCATAATGTATATTTTTAATCAAATATTAGTACCAATAGTTAAATAATTATCATTAAGATATTAATATAATTTATTTTATTACATTTTGATATTAGAAAAATTAAATAAAGGTAAATAAAATAAAATAGTATAAAATTCATATTTTTTATGGTAAGTACATATTCAAAAGTGTTTTTACTAACTAATATTCAAACAAAATTTATTTTTTTAAATTTTTTTAATAACAATTTATAAATATAAATTACGTTCATACAAACCTTAATTTACCCAAAATCAATTCTATTCAAAAAATAAGTTTACCCAACTTTTTTCTAACCCTAATACTAGTGGTGCAATGGCATAAGTTGATATGAGGATGAGTATATTCCCGCTCAGGGGCAAAATTATCCACGTCTGAATTTTTCTTTTGCATCGCCATCGTTTTCCCATTTAAAGAAATTGTAATCTGATCATATTTGAATTTTGTGTTTGGATTTTTCCTGGTGAAATGGTTACAAGAAGTTGCTAGAGCATTTGGTAACTTGTGGTAGAATAGAAGAGAGATTGTGAGGAACAGTAGCGGAGCCACATTGTCTTGAACTGAAATTTTGGTTAAAATTATAGAAGTAAGTATAATATTTTGTAAATTTATATTTTGACCTTAAATTTTAAAATTCTTTTCATTTTGACCCCTTAGCTAAAATTACAATTTTATGTACAATATTTTAAAAATTTATATTTTAGCTCCAAATTTTAAATTTCTTTTTCACTTTAACCCTTGACTTTTTGGCTAAAATTACAGTTTTAGTACAATATTTTGAAAATTTATATTTTGGTCTAAAAATTTTAAATTTCTTTTTTCATTTTAGCCCTTGCAATATTTTGGAAATAAAATTTTGCCCCCCTTGACCGAGGGTCCTGGATACGCCATTAGCGAGGAAAGAAAGAGAATGATAATTCATTTGTTTATTTGTTTAAATTGTTCATTATAAAAAAAAACTTAAGTTTTATGTTTTAAAATTAAATTATTTTAATAAAGCTATATTAAAATATCTCATTTTTATTTTCTTTTTCTTTACCGTACTAAACAAGCTCTTACAAAAAAAAATTATTCTTTTGATTTTTATAAATTTATTTAATTTTTAATTTGATCTTTAGAATTTAGAATTTGTAATTATACTTTTTAAATTTTACAAATTTATAATTTAATCTCTATTACTATATATTTTTTATAATTTATTCTTTTGATTTTTATAAATTTATTTAATTACTTACATAATGATATTCTAAATATACATAATTTATAACAAAAAAGTAAATAATTTCATATAATATATATATATATATTAAATGTCAAAGTAATATATAATTTATTGTCACCAAAATTTAACAAAATATTTTAAAAAGTTTAATAAAAGAGATTGAAATAAAAATATTTAAAATTATAGGAATTAAATAAAATTATAAGGACTAAAAAAATCTATATAAAAAAAATTAAAATCTCATGCCATGAAGGGGACGGGTATTGTAGGAATGGAATCCGGTGCTTGGCTTATTGTGGTTAAAGTTTTAACAACAGTTAAAATTGTTGCTGAAACTTTTTTAACAATGATTAAAAAATAACTTTTATTAACGGTTTTAATCAACTAAAACTTTTAATCACGGTTAAAATCGTAATTATACTTAAAGGACAAGTATGGTACTTATCCAAGTACTTGATGCTCTCACGATATTGTATTACATTTATATTTATTGTCAGGTCCGAAAATAATTAAATCTTTTGTATTTTATCTTCCTCTTTTTTTAACCGTTGCTGATGAGACAATTTGTTTGTTTTCTTTTTTTTTTTTTGGTGAAAAGGAAATTATATTACAGCAAAGAAAAAAGAACATCAGTATTTTTCATACAAGTTATAACTTCTAAAACAAAACCATAAAGCATTTTAGCATAAATGAAGAGGCAGTAGAATAAAAACTGGGACATAACAGAAGCTATAGTTCATGCAGATAAGTGGAGTTGACAAAGGGAGGAGCTTCAGTGAACGTTCTCTGAGAGGATTTACGTCTCCTTGCATTGCGAGCTAAAAGGTCAGCACATCGGTTGCTTTCTCTTGTAATTTTGTGCAGTTTGTAGTCTTCAAAAGTTTCCAGAAGATGCCTACAGTTTGATATAAGTAAAGCCAAAGGGTGAAGATCGTTGTTGTTGTTGTTGACCACTAGATTGAAAATCTCCTGGCTATCAGTTTCTATTTCAAGTTTTGCAATCTTCAAATATGTGGCAATTTCTAATCCTAAGAATAATGACCATGCCTCTGCTAGGTCTACTGTTCCAGTTCCCAAGAATTTTGAGAAACCTATCACCCATTCTCCTGTGTCAGATCTGATAACACCTCCAGCAGCTATAAAATTCCTCTTTGCTGAACCATCAACATTAAGTTTGCTCCAGTCAGAAGGAGGTTTAAGCCAAGAGGTAACAATGTTTTGAGAATCTATTCTTGTGGGATTGTTTGGGAGATTTTTTTTTTTTTTTTGGGAATTGAGGTCCAAAATTCTGCTGCTTTGAAGATGATTTGGTTTTTGATAGTATTAGGATGGGGAGCTGGGGACCGGAAGACCTTGCTGTTTCTATAAAGCCATAGGCCTCTGATAGTGTATAAGAAAACTGTATTCCATGGTATATTAAGATAACTTGAGGTGTTCATGATGGTATTTGTGTGAAGCCATTCTTTATAATTACTGTTAAAGAAATCTGTTGGGGGGGTTCATAGATAGCCAGATGGGTTTTATTTGAGGACAGTCTCTGAGGATGTGGAGATGGGTTTCAGGTTCTGTTTGGCAAAGGGGGCACAAATTGTTGTTAATGCAGGACGTTTTACAAAGTCTAAAGTTTGTTGGGAGGCCTTTAACATAGAATTGCCAAAGAAAGAATTTTTCCCGTAGATGACAGAGAGATTTTCATATCCAGTTGAACTTTTCCTTGTGTACGTTTCCATTTTCTGGAGCATCATTGGACAATCTTAATATATGGTGGTAGGCCGATTTTGAAAAGAAGATACCATTACCTGTTAGTTTCCAAGTAACTTTATCTTCCTGGGTCAGATTATATTGTGGCAAAGGCTGAGAGAGGATTTCACGGTACATGTTTCGAGGAGAAGGAAGGGTAATTCATTAAGACACCAGAAGTTATGGTTTCCATTAGTCTTTATTATAGAGTTAACTGTTTGATGTCTCAAAGTTTGTTGCAACCATATATCATACCAAAGATTTATGTTATGACCGTTTCCAGTGCAGGAGTTATAGAGGGAGAGTCTTCTGAATACTTCTAAAGGAATAAGAGGAAGTTGATGTTTCTTAGAGAGATTTTGTCCATATTTATTATTAAAGACTTGTGCCCAAGTTTCATTTGGAGAGTGATTTAATTTCC
Organism: Biancaea sappan; assembly: GCA_037074585.1. Taxonomy (NCBI): domain Eukaryota; kingdom Viridiplantae; phylum Streptophyta; class Magnoliopsida; order Fabales; family Fabaceae; genus Biancaea; species Biancaea sappan. The sequence goes on along the minus strand of CM073496.1, from coordinate 43,694,120 downwards.
AAAACAATCTGCTTGTTTTCGATACGCACTGATTGATGAACACAACTATTGTGCTTTCTCATTTACGTGATAAAGGTTGGAAACAATGTTGTTGCATGACTCCATGACCAAGCAAGCATCAGCAAAGTACCGATGAAAAAACGTACTTGGTAACATATCCCTAATTCATAAAAACTGTATAAACAATAAAATTTTAGAATAATCTACAAATTTACATTAATTATACATTTTTCCTTTTTATGCTCAATCTTACCAAGAGATTGAACAATTTTACAATGCTTAGAACATCTTCAATGACAATTCTTAAAGGATTCTTAAAAATAAAAAAAAAATTTATTAAATTTCATCATTAAAGTTCGCACTATCATATAAAAAAATCGTTCTTATATAAGAACTGATTCTTAATAATAAAAAAATAAACATTAAATATATTTGCATTAATTATTCTGTATTAATTAAAATAGTAAAAAATTACTTATAAAACTCATTTATGAATTTTTAAGAATTATACCATTAGATTAAATAATTGCTTAAAATAATAGAGTTGTATAAAATCAAAAGTAGTAATATAACATAATAAGACACACAATAAATAATTTATTAGAATTGCACTATTAAAATATCTACAATGATAAACTTTACTTGAATTCTTATTGTAGATCCCACAATACTACATCAGTTTAAACAACTTCTTACCACAGTAAACAATTCTCCACTCTAATAATGAACTTCTTAAAAGCTCACAAATAAGTCTCACAATCAACTCTTCACAACTTTAACATTTATTACTTTCCATTAACATTTATTATAAATTAATTATTTTATCATATTACTTTTTGTATAAAAATTGTTCTTATGCACAACAACCAACTTATTAAACTACATTGGTAAACCAAAGTAAAAATCAATTCTTAAATTTAAAAACTTCCTACAAACCACCACTATTAATGCTCTTAGAGATACTCTTAGATGGCACATGTACATCAAGACAGTGAACCTAAAAATAAATGACATTCTTGATTTTCCCGAACAATTATCTAACTAAACTTCTGATCCAACTTATGATTATCCGAGTATGATTTTATAATGTTTCTTGGCTTCAAGGGGCTTCTTTTGCATTTTCATATCATCAGTCCATTATACAACAGATGCCTAGTGGACCATTTACAAAAAGCCTGCACCATGGTGGGGAAAAATCTGGTGCATATATTTATAGAAGACATGTTACAAAATTGGCCAGGTATTAATCAAGGCCTTACCGCTTGTTTGGTTGAATGATGCTTACATATACAACTAAAGCCCCACAAAATAATACCATAGCTCGTCAATATTTTGGATTTCTTAGGGCCCTGTCAAAGATTGGATTCTCCAGCAACTCTTTTGCAGAAGGCCGCTTGACCGGATCCGGGTCCATCATGACCTAAATGACACCAATCACACCTCAGTCACTACGGGAAATTTCTGAAACACCAGACTTATAAATATTTAGTACAATGTTTTTAACTCGCATTAGTACAGGTAACAAATGTATACGCAACTACTGATTGTTGCTTACGTACATAGTGTTGAAAGGAAAAGATGCAAACGATGGAATTGTAACCTTTTTTTCCTAAGTCTGATTCTCATGTATCCCCCATAAATTAAAATATTAAACTGCCATTAGTGCATCAGAAGTAACATATGGTACCTTGAGCAAGTTCTGAAATTGCATTGAATGGCCAGGCAGGAGTGGCAACCTGCCCTCTTTCAGATTAAAAAATTGACATCCGGATTCTGGCAAAGGTGATCCACGAATGAGCTCAAAAATAGAAGCTCCCAACGAAAAAATATCAACCTTGTCTAGATGATCGAAGTTCTCATTCAGGATTTCCTGGGGCATATAACGTGCATCGCCCTCTTCAATTGGTAGGCTCGTATCAAGAAGAGTTGCACATCCAAAATCACCAAGCTTATAAACACCATTTTTCACATAAATATTATCAGGTTTAACGTCAAGATGAGCTATTCCTCTTTCATGTAAAAACCGCAATGCATTTGCAACCTGTACCAATCTTCATGTCAAATTTGTCAACATATGGACAGAAACAATTATGCATTTAGTCAAAGATGTATCAGGTTTAACATCAAGATGAGCCATTCCTCTTCCATGTATAAACCGCAATGCATTTGCTACTTGTACAAATCTTCTCGTCAAATTTGTCAAAATATGAACAAAGACAATTATGCATCTACTCAAAGATGATAGACTGCTAGAATAAAGAATGGATGCTTGTACGCTCAACAGAAAATAGTATATGCAACAATTTAGAGTGTTTTGGAAGGTTCACAAAAGATAACCGCAAAAGTACCGATTAATGGATTCTGCTATATATTCAATAATAATTAAACCTCTCTCCATAAAACAGATCACTAGAGCTGTCTCTATTCAGCAATATAGAGTACCATCAGCAGCATGATTAAGCCTTTAAATCAAACAATGGATTTGTTGAAACTTAAAAGCATAGATTAGAAATTAAAAATAACATAAATTCTGATGTTGATCTGGCAATGGTTCCTGTGACATGCAATAACTATGAGCAGCTAGATTCATTTAAAATGGTCATGAATTATAGTTTACCTGATGCAATGCTTCTAATGCTTGTCCTTCTGTAAACGCCGTAAAGCACTTGTTTACGGATAAGCTGTGATCACATAACTCCATCTGAATGTACAGCTGCTCATTCTCAAACCATGAAGAATAATATCCCACAATGTTTTCATGGGACCCTAAGAAGACAAATGGTAAAACAAATTTAATATCAAAATTATTTAGTAGAAATGAAACAACAGGGAAAAATTATCTGTACCAACCTAAGGCTGCCAAAGCTTGAACTTCCATCAAAGCTTTTCTCCTGCAATGCAGATAGTCTGTTTGTGTAAGTGACTCAACCCAAGGTAAGAACTATCCAAAGAGATGAAGATGCTACCTTTCTGTTTCCTGGCGCAATTGTCTTGTGCTGTGTTTCACGGCATACAAGCAACCATCAATTCTCTTTAATACTTTGAAAACGCTACTAAAGTTCCCTCTACCAATTTGCTGGCAAAAAAATAATGAGTTATATAGGAATACAGGAAGTTGAAGGTTTCAGGTCTCAAAGCAATCCTTGGCAGCTGAATTTTCTACTTTAATACCTCAATCTCATGAAAGTCAGTGCGATAACGTGAAAGCCCATCACCACCAGTAACTGTAGGGAAGAGACCTGCAATTCTAGCATGATGTGGTTTCAAAAATGCAGTAAATGTGAAGGAAAAACCAACAGATATATTATAGTGCACGTTGCAACAAATTATTTAGAAAAATATAAAGGAATTCATCAAAGAGCTGACCAAAACTGTACCTGCATATTTCGATCTTTGGTTCCCATAGGGATCTATGTCCTTTTCTGAAGTATCCTTCAAATATGGGTTCCTAATGCAAGGAGGGGGCATAACCCTTGAGCGTAAGGCAACCGCAGAATGTGAGACATAATTTGCCTTCGGTTTACCAGCTGCCGGTAGTTTCCCAGTATCTACTTCATCTGTAATTGAGTCATTGCCAAGCTCCACAACTTGATGGCCACCAGACAAGGTAGGGCTGAGAGGGTTTCCTGATAAACCGTCTGTAAAAGTAAACATTCATTGCAGAATGGGATATGAGACAGATGCTTTAGAACCTTAACAAACTGTTATGGACATTTTCATGTGGTAGGACAAGAACTATGCATAAAGAAATTAAATGCATCAAATGCTTGGGTTTTAAAGAAGTTGGCATTCAACGTAGTTTAAAACCGTTGCCCTGCAAGTTGGAACTTAAACCTCCTCAAACACTCATTATGAACTCCAGCCAATTATCAGATCCACATATTTTATATGAAGGACATATGTATCTTAATCCTTCATTGCATGTCTGCAATTTACGAATTTTTAAAACACCATGACCATGTTACCAGACTAAGCCACCATTTACCAAATATCTCTAAACTCTTCAGAGAATAATAGCTTTTGAAATAAACTAGATATCAGAAGTGTTCAATCAACCCCATTCAAGATCATCGCAAGGAGGGCAGACTGGATAATTCCAGTGGTTGACCACAGTCATTGCTTATTTTTCTTTCCTTTTTTAAAAAAAAAAAAAAATTGGACTGCCAGAGGGGCTTTCACAACTCAATTTCTTTCTTTTTACAAGGTAAATGTTGAGCCACAAAAATATAACCTGATCTAAAGTGATAATAAAGTCCACTCTAGCAAGTTGACCTTTCCTCCTATAATGAACAGTTAGCTTGTAAGTTATCAGGGCTAAAGTAGTTGAATCTCAGAAAGTGTATGAATATGATCACTATCCAACTGAGTGCAGAATTTCCTACACACTCATTTGTGCTCCAAAAATTTAAATCCTGACAGTTGCAACTCGTAAATCAAACTCAGATTGCAAAGGTATACATGCAACATCACACAACTCAAAAGCTCAAATTTATATCTGCCTTTGTTATAAGTCCCCACATTGGGAGCCTCACCAAAGTGGTGTGGTTTATAAGTCTAAGAGGTTCTCCTACCTAATAGACTAATCTTTTGAGATGGACTTTTTCTTTGGACTTATGTTCAGACCAAATGGTGTTTTCATTGAGAGCTGGGCCATGAAAAGGGCTACTTATAGGCTGGATTAAAGTGTCATACCTAAAAGAGTGTTGTACCGAATACTGACAGATGAGTGAAGCCATCAAAGGGATAAGGCTACCATCAAGTTAGTGTCAATAGTGTGAAGCCGTTATGGGCGTCTGCCCGTAAAAGAGTGGCATTGTTCTAAATCCCACATTGATGAGCCTCACCAAAGTGGTAGGGTTTATAAGTCTAAGGAGTTCTCCCTTAATAGACTAATTTTGGGAATAAGCTCTCTCTTTGTACTTATGTTCATATCAATTTCTTTGGCATCTCAAATCTAATATATCACAATCTCTCGGAAATTAGTGTCACGTAAGCAAACAACTCAGTTCCTCGTGATGATACAGCTCAGGTCAGTATCCTCCTTATGATTATGCAGCTCTTTGGATGCATCAAAAGAGGGAGTACGGTATTGCCAACTACATTATAACACTATAGCTAGTCTTACCCAGTCGGCATCTCTTGCTTTTTGTGGTATTTAGCTTCTCCGGTGATTTGGGACACGGCATATTCTCCTGTTTGGGGATGAAGAATAATAAAAATAAGCTTTTCCATGAAATCAGTCTTGAAAAACATCATACATTTGGATTTACTTAACCTTGTTGCAGTCCAAGCCGTCAAAAATATGCTGATTATCCGGGGTTATATAATCTGGAGTGCTGCCAAGTGCAACAGAGAACGCGGATGAGATATAGATTCCATAAAAAATGATTCAGATTTCCAGCGCACTTGGCTAATCGCAGATTACCAATACTTGAAATAAAAATAGCGGGAATTTGAAATGAAGAAAAATAAAAAAAGCAAATTACATGAAAAAAGCAACGATACACAAATAGAGAATTCACATACCAAAAGAAATCTTGGCTGAGAATGAAATCTTTCTCGTCCATACTGGCATCAACCACATTATCCACAGCTTGAGACGAAGAAGACGAAAGATTGCTGTCCCGGGCATCGGTTTCGAGAAGGCTTTGGAAGCGGGGGACGGCGGTAGATGAGGACTGGTGTTGTAGGGGAAAGGCAGAGACTGGCCCCATCTGGTTCGGCAAGTGCGTAGCTAGTGTTCCCTTCATTTTGCTCCTCTCCTTCCTCCCGCTTCGTCTCCCACAGCTGCTGCTGCTCCTAGAGCTTTTGCTCTTCATCAATATTCAATCTGTGTTCTCTCCCCTTCCCTCCGCATCCACAGCGAGTGTTTTTGAGTGTTTTAAATCTAAAATCATTTGAAAACAATTTAATATAATAATTGCACTAATCGGGATGTGGATGGGAAAAAGCTGGGCAAAATATTCAAATCGCGCGGGTTTTCAACTTTTTCATTGACGATAATGATTAGGTAGGTGAAGCCCCCTTGTAGATGGATTTGTCATCGCATCCTCACGGTCTATCTTTCAATCGACAAAACAGTGATTTGAATATGGACGCTCAGATTTTTCTTCTGTCAAAGGACCACCACGTTTTGAAGATCAAACGTCTGATGCCGCGTGTTCCGTAAGTTTCTTCCTATTAGTATGTCAGTACAAATTAAAAAAACAAATTGTTGTCACATTTTTATTTTAAATTTCTTAATCAAAAAACGATAAATATATGAATTTTTAAAATAATTATTTATTTCAAAAATATTTCTACGTATTGTATTTTTAATAGATAATTTAATAAAAATATTTAAAAATATAATACTTTTGTAAATTTAGTAAATGTATCTATCGCTAAAGTATTTTTTTATAATGAATTTAGAAATTTTTAAACAGCTCTAAATAAATCTATTAGGATAATTAGCAAAATATCATTAAAGCTAACTTTTTTTCTAATCAAGGACATCTCTCATCCAATAACATAAAATTAGAGATTAATCATTTTAAGTTGATCATAAATAATAGAGCTTTTTTAAAATAATACTTTCAGAAATCAAATATTTGATATTTTGAAATTCAATAACTATTATTATTGTGATCAACTAACTTTGAGTTACTAACGAGGCTTACAAATAAATTTTTGGGTCTCAATATCTTGTGCTTATGTGGTATTTATTATGCTTACAAGTTACATGCCATTTTTTTCATTATTTTCTTTGAGAAATTATTAGTATCATATAATGTACTACATCATTTATAAATAACCAATAAAATCAAATTATTTGTTTATATTTTACATCTCATATAATTCCACACAATATAATGTTTATTAGATAACAATAAATCATTATTAGATGAAAATCTTAATTTTTGACTTAATAATTAATTACTGATTTTAAAATATATTCTCACTCCCTTTCTCCCCGTCTACTTTGATATTTTTTTAGGGATAATATAGAGTACTATATTTAAGGGTATGCAAAGTAGGAATGAGCATCGGTTAGATCGAGTAAAAATCTTAACCTAAACTAACCAAATATATGTGAATTGGGCTCCCACCCCCTTCTTCCTCCTTAGTCCATCCTTCTCCTCTTTAAGATGGAATGTGAAAATGAACAGAACTTGAGATGTAGAAGATGAATAGAATAAGAGAACTTCTAACTAAGATGGAAGGCGAAGAAATATAGAGATGAAAGGGTGAGTGACCAGGAAAAATCTGAGATCTAAGGACTCAGATGAATCTGATCTAGACATACAAGACCATATGGCTAACCTAGAATAGAAAAATCCAAAAAAAAAAAAATTATATGCTCATTGAGTTGAAATTTTTTGACTCAACACAACCAAAATGTACATGTTGGGTTGGGTTGGACATGTCAACATGACTTACTGCTCAACCTTAGTGCACGGGGTTGGGTTAATTCGGATTGAGGAAAAAATTGGAACGAAACTGTTCAATAGATATCGAATGGGGTTTGGTCGTGTTGGGAAGTTTTATGTCACTCAACCCAAATTAAACCAACTCAATGACAAATATGTTGGTTCATGTCCGGTTGGTGGGTTGAAACTATTTTTTATTTATTTACAAAGAAAATGTGGAAATGTATATCTAGCTACGCATATTAGAAATAGAGCCTAAAAAATATTATTTGTTTAAGTTATATAATAGATTTATGACATGAAATTATAAAAAATAAAGTCTCAATCACAACATGCATAAATATTATGTTTGCAAATTTATTAATCTATATATCAGTGATATATAGCTTTACTTAAAAAATAGACAATATAATTATAACATATTGTAATATCCCAGACATCACTATGCAATTAAAAAAGGGCAAAAATTATGAGGTAAAAATTTTTCACAAAATTAGGGAGTTCCAACTAGGAAAAACAAAGAGTTCTAAGGTTTAATACAAAGTAAGACATGTCATGGGTTGAATAAAGTTGTAATAGAAAAGAGAACATAAGTAATGAGAGTAAGAAGCATGTCAAGGACTAAAGTGAAGAGAAAAAGGAAATATAGAACAATTGGAGAAAGAATCGAATAGAAAACCTGTGTGGAAAAATTGACCTCATAATGACAAGATTGTGAACCTAGTACCTTTGAAATTTCTGGCCAAGACAAGAAAGAATGTGAGACACCGAGGGGGCGGGTACTAAAGTGAAGGAATATGGAATTTTGGCAACTCGACAAAATTTTATTGTGATGGTGTGTATAATGAGAAAGTGTAGTTGGATGCCTTATGCATAAATTAAAGGTTTTCTCAAAATTTCCCTTACAAGTATTAATTTGAAAATTTCCTAGAGGGACCTTATTGTAAAAAGAGATAGTGGGCCCCACATACACTTTTGCTTATACACACACATACTCATTCCTTTAGAGGCATTTTTCTCTTCCTTCCCCTCACATGTCTCTTTCACTAGCAGCAACACCACACACTTAAGCTTGGGAGGATTTCCTTCTTCCACCATCGTCTTAATCCTTTCTTGAGGTAAGTTTCTCCTCCCAATAGCTTCCTCTTCTTCTTCTTTCCTTTCATGTACATTAACACTAAATGAGGAGTTTGAAGGGGGAATGTAGAAAATGCTTATGTGGGCAAATTAATGTAAGATTGTTGGTCTGAAATTGTAAATGATGGGAAAGAACAAGAAATTAAAGGAATAACCATGTATAAATGAAATTATAGAGTATGAGATGGAAATGAGGAAAGTTAAGGTTCTAAGTGGGGAAATTAATGATTTAAGCTTAGAATCATGAAATTTTCTTGGGGTTTCAGTGCTCTGTTGATCCTATAACATTAAGATAAGAATCATATTGAAAGAATCATGAAAAATAGTGAGGAATTTGTGGATTTGCACACTAAATCGCATGAAGCCATTGTCATGCTCGCAGGTCTGGGACTTGGCTCCCAGGCACCAAGCCACCAGAGAGTAGAAGGGCTAGCACCCACGGGCGTTAGTGCCAGAGGTGGCACCTCTTGTTATGTGGTAAAGTGAGGGGTTTTTTTTTTACCTTTTCTCATATTTTTTGGATCCCTAGATGTTGTAAATCATCCTCAAAGAGAAGAATCTTGGTAGGAAAGCTTGAGCAAAGGTGAGGGAGTTTCTTATTCTACCTTGATGCACTTATATATACAATTGTGTAAAGGCATGTATGTTGTAGTCTAAATTAAATTAAGATTATATGAAACTAGAAGTAGTGACGTGGGGATGATGAATTATAATTTCCTTACATGAATTAAAAATAGAAGTAATATGATGGGATGACCACTTACATAACAAGTAAATGTAGAACAAATATTAACTTGATGACAATTTGCTATAGTGCATCATATTTCTATAGGAATTTGTATGCCAAATCATATGCATGTGTATGGTGAAGTTATAATTATTTATATGGAAATGAATATGCAAGTTTATAGACCAGCAATGTATGTCATCCTATTGTATGTGAAGTTATCATGAGTCTTTTATAAACTCATATGAATATGAATAGAGAATGCGAAGGCTAATTCTATTACATGAATGACATCATGATACATAACAATGAATACTGTTAGTTCATCATGTTATGTAATGCACTTGGGTGTTGAAAGTATATAAGTCGAACCATTAAATTATGTAATGATGTTGAGTATACATGTTCATGTGCAGTACGTGTATGAATATGATTGATTGATGTTGCACACGATAGTGCCGGCTAAGCTTTCTTGATGCGGCGATTCATTTCCTGCAACCTCATGGCCATGGTGAGATAAGAGACTAGGTTGATAAGTGATGTGATTTCCGGAGGGAAAACACTTAATCGCTTTTCTAGATAGGTTGAAAGAAACAAACAAAGAAAACCAAATCACTCAATTGATAAGCCAAAGGGCGCCACAACTAAGAGAAATGGGTTGATCTCGCCACACTCAAGAAAGAAGAACGTGAGTGATAAGAAATCTAGCTGCTCTCACCACTAACCCAAGTTAGATAAGAGAAAGAACTCAAGAATCCTCTTGAAAGTAAAATGTCAATATCTTATATATGATTCAAGGATGGTTTACAACAAATGGCAAGGACCCTTTTTATAAAGGGTCTCCAAAACAAAAAGACAAAAGACTCCAACTAATGCATTAAATGCATCAACTAAAAGTCAAGTAGTGTAGGCTAAATGTCAAAGACAATAAATGCATAGGTAGCTAAATGTCAAAGACAATAAATGCATAGGTAATAGACTACAACTATATTCAACAAATGTAACTATCTCACATGCAATCTTTTTCACACTTCTTCCACTTTCAACAATGTGGTTAAGCCCAATCCAAGCCCTTTAGCCCATGAACGAGTTAGAGGCCCAATTGAAGTATTCTCCCTTTCTTGGGTTGTAATTAGTCCAAGCTCTTTAACCCTTGAACGAGTTAGAGGCCCAATTGAAGTGTTCTCCCTTTCTTGGGCTGCAATGGAATTATCCTTGATTACATCATCCTCCCCTGGTTGAAATGGATTTGTCCTCAAATCCAAGTCTTCTTTATCTTTTAAGTACGGGGAAAGATCCCTCACATTGAAAGTAGTAGAAACAGCATAGTCTTCAGGCAAATCAATTTTGTATGCATTATCATTTACCTTGTCTATGATATGGAAAGGACCATCTGCCCTTGGCATTAATTTAGACTTCCTTTGGTTTGGAAATCTTTCTTTTCGAAGATGAACCCACACTAAATCTCCAGGACTGAATTGAACAAATTTTCTTCTTTTGTTGGAAGTCTTCTCATAGATGGAGTTTTTCTTCTCAATCTGTTGTTTTATGTTCTCATGTAACTTTTTTATCATGTCAGCCTTCTTTTTTCCATCTATGCATTCTCGAGCCTCAAGTGGTAATGGTACTAAATCAAGTGGGCTCAATGGATTAAATCCATAAACTACTTCAAAAGGAGAGTGTTTAGTAGTACCATGTACACTTTTATTGTAAGCAAATTCAGCATAGGCCAAGCATTCATCCCAACTTTTCAAGTTTTTGCCAATGATAGTTCTTAGCAAAGTAGAAAGTGTTCGGTTTACCACTTCAGTTTGCCCATCAGTTTGTGGGTGACAGGCAGTACTAAAGAGCAACTTTGTTCCCAGCTTTCTCCATAAAGTCTTCCAAAAGTAGCTAAGAAATTTGGCATCACGATCTGACATGATACTCTTTGGAATGCCATGAAGTCTCACAATTTCTTTGAAAAATAAATTGGCGATGTGCACAGCATCGTCGGTCTTATGGCATGGAATAAAATGAGACATTTTTGAAAAACGATCAACAACAACCATGACCGAATCTTTACCTCTTTGTGTCCTTGGTAAGCCTAGCACGAAATCCATGCTAACATCAATCCAAGATTGATCTGGAACAGGTAGAGGTGTATAAAGTCCATGGTTTGTCTTGAAGGCTGTCTTCCACTCGTCTCCTTCTTTCATTCGGATTTGGTGATAGCCGCTCTTCAAGTCAATTTTTGAAAACACTTTGGAACCATTCAGCTCATCCAACATGTCATCCAATCTTGGAATTGGATAGCGGTATTTGATGGTAATCTTATTTATAGCACGACTGTCCACACACATTCTCATAGAGCCATCCTTTTTAGGGACTAATAATGTAGGCACAGAACAAGGGCTCATGGATTTCCTTACATAACCCTTTTCAATCAACTCATCAACTTGCCTCCTTAGCCTCCTCTGGATTCATTCTATATGCTGGCTTATTTGGTAAGGCAGCACCGAGCACTAAATCAATTTGATGCTTAATTCCTCTTAAGGGTGGCAATCCCTTAGGTAGCTCATTCGGAAAGACATCCGTAAATTCTTCTATCAACTCCCTCACAAGCTTAGGAAGCTTTTCTGCAAGTTCTAGATTCAGCTCCTTGAGAATTAGCAATTTATTGCCTTCTTTAACTCATTCTTAGAAGCAAAACAACTAGGTTTTTTCTCCTCGATTACATCCTCTTTCTGCTGTACTTGTATTGGCTTTAAGGGTGCCAACACAATCTTCTTTCCATTCTTCTCAAAAGCGTAGGTGTTTTTGAAGCCATCATGTAGTGCTCTTCTATCAAATTGCCACGGCCTCCCAAGTAGAAGATGACTAGCATCCATAGGGACTATGTTACACAATACCTCATCTTTGTAATTCTTCCCTATAGAGAAAGGTACTTTTACTTGTTTGGTGACCTTCATCTCGCCATGATTATTTAGCCATTGCAGCTTGTATGGACGGGGATGATTGATGATATGTAGCTTCAATTTGCCAACCAAGGTGGTTGAAGCAACGTTAGTGCAGCTCCCACTATCAATTATCATGTTACAAACTTTGCCTCCGATAGTGCACCTTGTTTGAAAAATATTCTCCCTCTGTTCTTCTTCTACCTTGGCTTGGATATTCAAGGCACGTCTAATAACCAAGGCAGCACCTTCATCAGCATACTCAACAACTTCTTCTTCGTCAGAATATTCTTCATCTTCACATTCCTCCACAATATCTTCATCTTCACTCTCTATTTCCCCTTGTTTCTCCTTCAAGATCATCACTCTTCTATTAGGACATTCGGATGCTATATGGCCATGACCTAAGCACTTGAAGCACTTAATGTCTCGGCTTCTTTTAAAGGATTGGTTGTCTTCTCTCTTCTCCTTCCCCTTAGAACTTTCAGTTTTGTTTGGCTCCTTATTACTCCCTTTGGTAGTGTTTGAGGTTTGGGAAAGTGTTTGGAAAGGTTTACTCCCCAATGGTTTAGACACTCCATTGTTTCTTCCATAAACTCTCTTTTTCTGTCTCTCCACCTTAATTGCCAATTTAATTACATCTTCTAAGAAGACATAATTCTGTAACTCTACTAAGTCAGCAACTTCTCTGTTCAAACCACCAAGAAATCGAGCTATGGTTTGCTCTTTGGGTTCATTCAGCTCGCACCGAATCATCAAAGTTTCAAATTCTTTGACATAATCTTCAACACACATACCTCCTTGCCTCAAGCTTTGAAGCTTAAAATAAAGCTCTTGCTTATAGTAATCAGGTACAAAATGCCTCTGCATGAGCCTTTTCATCAATCTCCAATTTCGAACTTCCTCCTCTCCATCTCTTCTTCGTTGATTTTTCAAATTTTCCCACCATAGATTTGCATAATCAGTGAATTCAAGGGCTGCAAGTCGGCATTTGGTAGCTTCTGAATATTCTTGATATTCAAAAATCTTCTCTACTCGTTGCACCCACTCCAAGTATTCTTGAGGAGAACTTGTTCCCTTAAATAGAGGAATCTTCATTTTGATGTTGGCATCACGTTCCCTCTTTTGCCTTCTTTACCTAGGTTGTTCACCTTCTTCAGCTTCAGATTCTTCTCCATGGTGTTCAACATAAGCTCCTCTTCTTGGTTGTTGTTGTTGTAGCTCCATAAATCTAGCCATTTGAGTGGTTAGTTGAGCTATTTGTTCCATCATTTCTTCTTGACCTCTTTGTAGGCCAACAAATTGAGCTTATTGTAGGCTAAGCCCAAAAGGAACTTCAGAACTATTTTTTCCTGTCATAGTGATTTGTAATTTGTTGGTTTGAGTTTGGTGAAGGGTAGGTTCACTCTCTAAGTGTTTACACTCGGATTAGCAATGAACAGTAACGATGAACAATAAACAGTAACGATGAATTTTTTTAAATAAAAAGCTGGAATAAAATAGAACAACACAAGAATAGAAATAAAGATAAAGATGAACAGACCAAAAAATTAGCCTTCCATGTAGGTGGCAGATTACAAAATAAGAAAAATTAAGCCTTCCATATAGGTGGCAGAATACAAAATAAGGAAAACTAAGCCTTCCATGTAGGTGGCAAAACACAGAATAAAATGCAATAAAATTAAGCTTTCCATGAAGGGGCAAAACACAAGACAAATAATAGAACCTGAATTGAAGTGGCTTTGATACCAATATAATGTGATTTCCAGAGGGAAAACACTTAATCGCTTTTCTAGATAGGTTGAAAGAAACAAACAAAGAAAACCAAATCACTCAATTGATAAGCCAAAGGGCGCCACAACTAAGAGAAATGAGTTGATCTCGCCACACTCAAGAAAGAAGAACGTGAGTGATAAGAAATCTAGCTGCTCTCACCACTAACCCAAGTTAGATAAGAGAAAGAACTCAAAAATCCTCTTGAAAGCAAAATGCCAATATCTCATATATGATTCAAGGATGGTTTACAACAAATGGCAAGGACCCTTTTTATAGAGGGTCTCCAAAAAAAAAAGACAAAAGACTCCAACTAATGCATTAAATGCATCAACTAAAAGTCAAGTAGTGTAGGCTAAATGTCAAAGACAATAAATGCATAGGTAGCTAAATGTCAAAGACAATAAATGCATAGGTAATAGACTACAACTATATTCAACAAATGTAACTATCTCACATGCAATCTTTTTCACACTTCTTCCACTTTCAACAATGTGGTTAAGCTCAATCCAAGCCCTTTAGCCCATAAACGAGTTAGAGGCCCAATTGAAGTGTTCTCCCTTTCTTGGGCTACAATTAGTCCAAGCTCTTTAACCCTTGAACGAGTTAGAGGCCCAATTGAAGTGTTCTCCCTTTCTTGGGCTGCAATGGGATTATCCTTGATTACATTAATAAGGGCTCACAGCGACCCCGGTAGCAAAAAGGCTCGGTGGAATGATTTCCTTAATGACTCCTTAGTTTTTGAAAGGGCTTGGTGGGTTTCCGGAGCCTGTTATGGTGATGGCCCATAGCGACCCAATCAACTGAGCATGTTTGACTATACATGAATATGTCACGATTAAGATTAAATGTTTTGATTTGCAATTAAATCATTGTATTTGATATGTTTACGAATATGATCTCCATGCTAATAAATTGTAAGCTCGACTCTTATCATGATGAAATACTATGAATAAACTCAGGTAGCTAGTTAACTGTATGCAACATTATGTTCTCAGTATAGTCCCTTCATACTTCGGCAATTATGAGTCAAGGAAGAAATAGAAGGAGTTTTATATATGAAGGCACATTATGCCTTATCTCATATTACGTTAATGTATACTAAGATTGCCCTATGTCTATTAGGGCGTATGTAATGGATGTACCTTCCACATTTGTTTATACATTAGCATCCTACAATTATTGTCTGCACCTTCTCTATGCATGCTTAGTTATATGTTTATATATTTTTGCACTGTGTGGTAGAATAGCTTTGGTGAGTCAACTGGTTGGACTCATCCGCTCATAGTTTTAGGTACAGAAGACTTCTTAACTGGCAACATACGTGCTGAGTGTACCTTCCCATTTTTTGGGTAAGATAATGTACTTTAGAGTTATGTCAGAATAGGTATTCTTAGTAATTCCCTATAATCGGGTAGGTCATACTATGATGTGTACTCTTGTAAAAGATAGTAAGAACTAGTACAAAAACAATGGATTGTAATTGAAAGTATGTTTAGCTAAGTCTAATAATAATATGTAATTAAATGCCCGAATGCTAGCTTATGAACATAAAGGAATTTTCTTAATTTTAGTTGCAAACTCAGTTTGTTTTGAATCTAAGAATGATTAAGTAATAGTATCTAAATTCTTAGAAAAGTTAGGCTTGTGATGGGCAGGTTAGGCACCATCCGCGCCAGTCACGTACCCAATTTTTGGGTCATGACACATATCAAACAAATAATTCATAATTTTAGATATCTAATAAATTATATATATATATATATATATATATATATATATATATATATATATTAAAAATAAAAAAAATGGTGGGATGGTTTGGGTTGGACAAGATCAATCTAACCTAATACACACCCCTAACTATATCATTTGTACAATACCTAATAAAAACAAGTCATTTGGCTAAATGTTACACTTCATCTAATCTCACACAATATAAGGTTTAAAAATAGTAATTGATCATTAAACAAAAATGAAGATAATTATTTATTGATCTATTTCCATAGAATAAATATCATTGATTGCAAAACTGGATCGGACCAATCGATTTAATAGGGAACCAATCACTGGTATGCTTTGGTTGACCTAAAAAATCGATCAAGAACCAGTTGAAATGGTTTTTTTTTTTTTAAAAAAAAAAGAAAAATACACTTTACTATCATGAAATTTGCTTCATGTGCAGAAAATTCTCATGAAGTTTAAAACTAAGTAAAAGATCCTATAAACTTTCATATTATGCCAAAAACCTTATGCCGTCTAGTTGATCGTTAGTTAACTGACAGTCAATGCTGACATGGATACTAAAGTGTAATACCCGTTAATTTTAGAATATAATTCGCTTGAGAGTATTTTAGAATTTTACAACGTTACTTTAGTTATTTATTTTGGTCATTTTTAATTTTCATATTTAATTGTTCTCTTTGAATATTATTTATGAAAATTGAGTTAAATGATTGACTGAATATTTGCACCATGTGGGATATATTCTTAGAATGGTGAAATTCATGGAAAAATGGTTTAAGAATGATCAATTAGTCAATTAATTTTAATTTGACTGGATGGGTTTGGATGTTGGGTTATGGATACCCATGAGTTATTCAATAACCCATTGAAAACGCGTCCAGATCCTCTGCTTGGAAAAAATCCAAGCAGAGGCCTGCTCAGTTTTTAGCAACGGTTTTTACCGTTGTTAAAAACCTTTAGCAACAGTTTAGCAACCAAAAAACTGTTGCTGAAAGTTTTTAGCAACGGTAAAAATCGTTGCTAAAAACTGAGCATGAAATATTCACAGCAAAGGATCTGGATCCATTGGAAACCCTTAATAAAATAAAAAACTTCCTACTTCCTTCATAATTCCCGTACATGAAGCAAAGCAAAAGTGAACAATGGCATTTGCTCTCATTTCTTCATCCTCTTCTCAAATCTTTTCCTTGATCTTCAGAGTTTTGATTATTTGTTCGGTTCAAAAGCTTTGTAAGGATCAAAGGTAAGCTTTAATCTCATTATTTTCCTTAAGTCTAAGTTTATATGAAAGATTGTAGGAGATTTTGTTCTTGAAGATTTTGGTGATAATTCATGGATCTTAGTTGTTTTAGAGGTTATTTTTGAGTTAGGATTGAGTTATGGTCGGTTAAGAGAGATGAGATTCTAGTTTTGAAACAATGAATCAAAGGATAAAATTTTTTGGGAAATTTTCTGCAAAACTCGAATTTACTGTAGCAATCAGAAATTTTGGGAAAAAATTCGAGTTTACTGTAGCAGTTATTGTAGTGTAGGAAAATTGAAAGGAAAATTAGTGGGTCCAAATTAAAAGGAAAATTAGTGGGCCCACACATACACTCACTTAAACACTCATCCTCCTTTCTTTTTATTCATTTTTCTTCGCTTCTTCTATAACTCTCTCACTCTCTTTTGGCCAAGCACTCCTCAACTCTCTTATCCACATCTATCCATGCTAATACCTCAAGAAATGAAGCCATGGAAGTCTAGGAACTTTTGTAAGTAAGGAATCGAGGTAGGGATTCCAATTTTTTCAAATTTTTCCCTATTTTTGGATATTAGGGCTTAAGATGAAAATTTGAGAAATGAGACTTTGTTTGTGGGTTAAAATTGGGGGTTTGGGTGTCAAAAGATTCCTTAAACATCAAGGATAAAAACCCATGAAAGAAATCAAGATAATTGGTGAAAATTTGACCCCAAATTCTTGAAAAACTAAGAGGAAAATCACATATTACTGTAGCAGTATTGTAGCACCTGCATATTCAGGTTACTGTAGCAAACTGTTATTGTAGTATCAGTTTTAAAATAGTCATAACTCTTTCATCCAGACTCTATTTTTAGCAAATAAGGTATCGTTGGAAAGCCCTTTGAGTTTATTTTCAAATGAAATACGTTTCATTTGAAAATTATTTACCATTTAAGAGTTATATTTAGATGCGTGATCAAAGGTCAGAATTGTAGTAGGAAAATTTTCTTATTTTGTGACCTTGGCATATTTTGCATAATTATCTTATAGGGATGGATTCTTTGATGCATCTTTCACATCCTTTGGGATGTTGTGACTAGGTTGGAGTAGGGGAAATTACCTTCCATCATCTTATACATCTTCGAAAAAGGTTCAAGGTAAAATTGAGCAAACATTAAGGTGAGTAGACAACCTTGCAAAATTAATTTACTAAATTAGTGAAAGCACAATATAAATCTCATTTGCATTATTTGTGAAATTAAGAAAGATTACCAGTATATGTTTAAGTTGAGAAAAATCACAATATTATTGAGAATTATTTCTATTACCTTATGTGATAGTTCCTTAAACAAATTGAAACATGTTTGTGAGAATATGATTGTGATTGCGTTTGATAGTGTAAGATAATGTGAGGAATTAATCACCCAATAGACCTGAATAAGGCAAGGGATTGATCACCCAATAGACCTAAATAAAGTGAAGGATTGATCACCCAACAGACCTGAATATACCAATTAGTAAATCCATGGATAAACATTCCTAAGGATAAATATCGGGGAGCGTGTAAATCTATTGAGTACCAACAAATTTTCAGGCTTAATATGGTTGTAAGAATGTAAGCTCACAGAGTTTTCAAAAATGAAAGACTGTAAACCTATTGAGTACCAATGATTTCATACTCAATATAGTTGTGAGAATGTAAGCTCACAGGAAAAATTGTTTTCAAAACTAATTGAACACATTGGTGTTTATACTTATTAATACATTGAATGTATTGAGTTGATTGACTAAATTAGCATTGTGGTGTTTGTGCTTATGATATTTTCATGTATAGTTGCTTACTTACTGAGTTTAATAAATTCACAATCTCTTTAATTTTTCAGATACAGATGTTCAGGAAGAAAACAATCCGTCTGAGAACTATAGGTCCATTGGAATTACATTCCAATACTGTTGGGTGGGCTTTTGAAGTTATTTTGTAAAATGCTAGGAAACACTCTGTAACCTCTATAGATCACCTAGGCTTGTATGATGAAACACAACATTTTATGATTGGTTAAATTTTAATTTTGTTTTTATGGAATTTGCAACAAAAGAAAAGATGTTGAATCTTTTCTGTTTATGAACGCATAAACCTACGTACGAAAAATCTATAAATTTCATTGTTGTGCATATTAGGGTTGTTCAGAGAATTTAGAGATACCATGGAGGTACACGATTGGTTTATATGTTTTACTCATATCTGGTTTGGGATGTGACAGGTAGAAACCTCAAAGGGCTTGAATCGTTGGTTGGAAAGAATGAAGGAAACACAATGTTGGAAGGGAATCGAAGTAGCTCGTCAACAGAAACCTTCTAGGGCTGAATCGTTGATTGGAAGGAATGAACGAAACACAATGTTGGAAGGGATCATTCGCACTGTTGGCAAAAACACATCATTGAAGTAGCATGTTGGCAGAAACCTTTAGGACGTTGGTTGGAAGGAATGAATGAAACATAATGTTGGAAGAAATCATGTAATGTTGTCGCTATTGTTGTAATCGTCGTTGTAGTTGCAATCGTTGTCGACCAAACCTAATAGAAGTTTGAAGGTCACACTACGTTGTTCAAACACCTCTCTCAATTCCAATTTGTCACGAGATATTCTATCTGAAGCTTGAGTAATATCATGTTTGAGCTCACATGGCAAATAACATGTTGTTTGACATGTGTCATGTGGACTGTTCATTCAACATTTTCCAACAATGGAATAAACGAAGTTAGTAAAAAAATATCTATTTAAAACAAAAATAAAACATATAAAACAAAACTGACAGCAAAAAAAATGTTGAATAAAATTAAAATTTGGTGTAAATATTAAAGACGTAAAAAATACTTTTGTCCCAAAATTAATGCTATACATACATAAGTACAAGGAAAAGGAGAAAACTTATAATGTTCCCTATATCTTTACTATTAAAATATCAAATAGAGACAAAACATGTGCAAAGTGTTTTTTAAAAAACTAATCATGTAACGATGAATTATGAAAAATATAAAATTATTTTTTAAAGATTATACACTCGTTATATTCTAATTGAATGATTTTTTAGATAATTTTAAGTTATATATATATATGTGTGTGTGTGTATGTATATTCAAATATTAAAAAAGCATACAATCTTAATTATTCAATTTTTAGATAGAGAAACAATATCTTAATAATTAAATATATATTCAAATTTAAACATATTAATCTTAAAAAAAAAATCATCCCTTAATTTAGTTCATCAGTGTTGCGTGTGAGGGCTGCTCCTGTCGCCTTTGCCGTAAAGCAATGCTTGCAGCAACAAGAAAAGTATTGTACCCGTGCAGTGTTTGTATATAAATTAATAGGTTCATCATAATCGGTTTGATTATTTTAATCAATTCATCTAATTGGATAAGAATAAATTTCATCTAATTAGTTTAATCATTTTGCACAAATTTAAACAAATTCAATCTAGTCCTAATCAGTTTTCATTGGATTAAACGGTGATTTAACAAAAAATGTTCAAAAAAATATAAAATTAAACATTATTCTTTTTATTTTTAAATCTCAATAATAAATATAGATATTTTCAAAAAAAAATTGTGCTTTTTTCATTAAAAAAAATTACATTTATCCAATATTATAATATAATATATAGCATCGTTCAAATTTTAATATCATGACATAAATTAATATTTAAATCAAAGCAGAAGTTTTTATTCCGATAGCGTGTTTCATTGGGTTGTTTTTACTTTTTTAGTATTTTAATTGAAAACTAAAAAATATATTAAATATATAATATATTATGTAATATATAATATATTAATATGCTATGTAATTAAATGATCAATTTGGATTACATAAATATTATAGTCATGCAACAACCGATCCAATTAATTAGTTAATGTTAAAATTCAATCAAATTAATCAAATTACTTTGTCAATTTTGATCCAGTTTGCTAATCTAGTTGGATTGATTTTATTGAGATTGGATCTAATTAGATTTAAACAGCCATATAAATAATTATGATTACTTTTATAGGTTGTAATTTGAAAATTTTAATACATGAATTTAAACTTACAACTATTTATTAAAATACTTACAACCCTAACTATTAGATTACTATCTATCTAGTGGCTTATTGTTTGATTTGTTTATCATGATATATTCCTTCAATTTATTTAACCATCCATTAAAAAAGTAGACTAAAAATGCATGAAAAAACTTACAGGTTTAATTCAGCGGAAATGATTCCAATGGCATTCAGATCTTCACATGCTAGTCTAGTGTTATTATGGTGTAATATTTATGAGGATTGAGGATGCGCAAAGAGGTGTGTCCCTAAAGGGGTTGGCCAACTCGGTAAACCTCATTGATATGACACTTTCATCCTTAACCCTACATGTAATTAAGGCACCAATCTGAACGTTTTTCTAGAAAAAAAATATTTTTTCCACTCATATAGCAGCTATTTTTAAATGTCAATAATGCACATATGTATTTTTTAGTTTGAAATTTTATTTGTGATATTACGTTTTCATTTATGATTGAAGACAAATAAAACGTTATTTATTTGTAGTTGAATATTTGAAGATAAATGTACTTAATTCATGATGATATTTAGCAAAAGATAACATTGTTTATTGTTAGATACTTAAATAGTAAATTTGTAAGGCTTGTATTGGAAAAAGAACAAGAAAATAGAGACATGTTTGGTAAAATGTTTGAAAAAAATAGAAAGAATAAAAAAATTTTCAAATTATTTTTCTCAAAAGCATTAAACTATAACTTTGTTTTTTTTTTTTTAATTTAGATATTTTAGTAAATACCTAATTCTCATTTTTATTACCATCATAAATATAATTTATATGTTCCCCGCTTGTACCGACAAGTCGTTGTAGTATAGTGGTGAGTATTCCCGCCTGTCACGCGGGTGACCCGGGTTCGATCCCCGGCAACGGCGATGTTTTGTTGTCATAGACTGCTGACTCGTATATTTCTTTTTTCTGAAGGATAAAATTGTCATTTTGTAGGAGATCCGAGAATCCTGATGACATTCAACAAGTAAACTAAACAGTGATAACAGGCATTACCAATGAAGGATAAAATCGTCATTTCAGTAAAAAAAAAAAAAATGAGAATCCTGTTCTCATCGGGCATCCACCTTCCCGAATAAACTTGCGCACTGAGAGTGCGAGGGAAGATAGAGTAGTAGTGGGAGAGGGCTGAGGGGGTCGATGCTCTCTTAAGACTACGTGATCCATGGCCACCCTATCGACTTCCCCTTCGCCTCCTTGGCCAAACCCTAATCTTAATTCCAATCCACTGTCTAGTATTCACTCTGACCAATCTCAGACGCTTGACTTGGATTCCATAATGCCTCGCGATCACAATGACTCCTCTGATCAGAACCCCAATGCTTCCCTGAATCCGCCTCCTCCAACTGCCCCTCCTTCGCTTCTTCAACTCTCCTTCAACCAAGACCGTGCTTGTTTTGCTGCCGCTACCGATAACGGCTTTCGTGTCTACGGTTGCGACCCTTTACGTGAGCACTTTCGCCGAGAGTTCAATCGTGCCGATGGCATTGTCGGTGGAATTGGTCACGTGGAGATGCTCTTTCGGTGTAATCTAATCGCACTCGTCGGAGGTGGCTCCCACCCGCTGTACCCTCCTAACAAGGTGATGATCTGGGATGACCATGAAGCCAGGTGCATTGGTGAGTTGTCCTTCCGAGCTCCCGTTCGGGGAGTCCGGCTTCGACGAGACCGAATAATCGTAGTAGTGGAGCAGAAGGTATTCGTGCACAATTTCTTGGACCTCAGGATGCTCCATCAGATTGAGACAGTTCCCAACCCCAAGGGGCTCTGCGAAGTTTCACAGATGGCCGATTCTCTGGTGTTGGCGTGCCCTGCTTTGCATAAGGGACAGATTCGAGTGGAGCATTACACGGAAAAGAAAACCAAATTCATTTCGGCACATGATTCCGGAATTGCTTGTTTCGCTCTCTCACTTGATGGGAAGTTACTCGCGACCGCCAGCACTAAGGGTACTCTGATTAGGATTTTCGAGACAACTAACGGCACGCTGCTTCAAGAAGTATGTGGAATTTCTGATTCTAAAGTACAATTATATTTGATATTAGTGTTGCTGAAGAAAATTATTTTGTTTTGATGCGTGATTGTTAGCCACGAAACACTAATACACTATGCTTTTAGACGGTACTGTTGAACTTTTATTATGCTACTGTATAAAGCTAAGGACTCAATAGCTAAGCAGGATTCGGTTCAGAATTTTCGATGTTTTCCTTATAGTTTGGCATGAAGATATTAGAATAATGAAGATACACGCTAACTGAACGGGAAAAATACGATAGAAAATAATTAGGTTAGTTCCAAGCCTCGACCAGTTTGATTGTTTACGGTGCAGAAAGTAGTTAGCTTCAGATGGGTAATAAAATGCATGTTGAGCTACGTTTCACAATTTGAACTGATTTAGATTCATTCGTTTGATTATGGTTACTAAACTCTTTGCCTATCTTTTACCATTTGGCATATACTATTTTTTGAGGTATTAATAAATTACTTCTCTCATTATACATGGGACATCAAATTAAGGTGAGAAGGGGTGCAAATGTGGCAGAGATCTATAGTTTGGCATTCTCTTCTACTGCTCAGTGGCTAGCAGTCTCAAGTGACAAGGGCACTGTCCATGTTTTCAGCCTTAAGGTATATCCAAATGGGCCTGAGCATGAAAAGTCTGAGAGTATATCCAATTCTGAGAAGTCATTCATGAACTTTAAAGGTAACTGACTTCATCTGCTCTTAGTATGTATGAATATGTAATACAATTAATAACTATGATTATGAAATTTTGAAAAGATAATTTCTACCTTTTGCTGGGACTGTTTCATTCCTTGACCTGTGAAGGAGTTTGAATGTTAAGATAGTAAGTGATAACTAAACACCACAGTGTTAAGTTAATGGCATTGAGCGAATTGTGTCAGGGTTTGCTGTGAGTTTTCAGATTTTAAAGACAATGACTTCTGCAAGAATTAATTTTTAAATAATTAGTTTCATGTTTGGTTTTGTTATACGCAAATGCAAGTGCTGCTGTCAATGAAATCATTTGGAAAAATCACTTCTTTTTTATCAAAAATCAAAATACAAAGAGTGTATTAAAAACTTTTGGCGATAAATGGTAATAGGACAACTTTTATAATTATATAAGCTAAATAAAGACATTATACATCTATGTCAATCAATTGGCAAATACAGATTTTGCAATAGAGACCTATTTTAGGTGGAATTGCTATTTTGGGGACTTTGGATCCTGTGTAAAAGCCGTTTCTAAAGTTGTCCAAACTGAATTCCCTCTTTTGGTCTTTCCTCTCAAAAGGGATTTTGGCTCTGCAGAAATACAGTGGATGGGATTCGATGACACTGTCAGTATACTATTGACAGTGGAAGATTTTAAATGATATGCAATGTTACCGAACTACTCTGGTTCTAAACTATGAATTATGATGTAATATTGCATTAGCGATGCAACTCTTCCCACCAGCCTCTATTTATTACATTATTTGAGTGTTGGATGGTTTTCCAACAATGACCGTATGAGGCAAAATTGAGTCTAGTGCATACTTTACCCACGAACGTGCATGAGCTAAAGATTGGTCACAGATGGCCAATCTCAAATGAGGTCAACTAGCTTCCATTTGGCATGTTGTGGCTAGCTGTATGCTCTTAAGACTATGTTCAAGCAGCTTGATGCTATTGAGAGTTTGACAACCACCGATGTAACCTTTTTTCTCCCACATTTTTTGTAGTTTCTTGTTATTTTCTTGGTTTTTATTTTTCAGATTATTCGGTTTTAACTTTCTCAAAGAGAAATTGTTGTCCATTCCCTTTTTTCTTGTTAATCTGATATTATTTTGCACTTGCAGGAGTATTGCCTAAGTATTTTAATTCAGAGCGGTCAGTTGCTCAGTTTCATTTACACGAGGGTTGTCGTTACATAGTTGCATTTGGTCATCAAAAGAATACGGTCATTATTCTTGGCATGGATGGAAGGTAAGACTTCCTCGATTGACAAAATGCAGTCTTCTGTAGGTTGTAACTATAGCTATTCTGTTTATCTTTGATTGTGTTAAGTTTTAGTTGATGTACTAATCTATTTTTTTCTTCTGAAAACTAGTTTAATAATGTCATTCACTCTACAGCATTGCTAAACACTTGGAAGGCAATATTGCAACCGCATTATTTTAGTTGACTGAAAGCACCTGTTCTTCTCATATCATTTTGGTCTTTTCATATTTGCATTAGCCTCGTGCTTCTTTTCAAGGGAAATCCCATTTCGTTATCAAATCGCGTTTTGCTTGCGTACTCCTTGTCTTAAATGGTTGCTATCAAGAGACATTTATGTTAATCATGTTAGTGATTTGATCTGACCCTTCTAACTTATATGCAGCTTCTATCGATGTCAATTTGATCCGGTACATGGTGGGGAAATGACTCAGCTGGAATGTCGTAAGTTGTTAAAGCCAGAAACAGCCTTGTGAAACGATGAGATGCAAGCCTGAGATGATATTTCAATGGCTGCCTTTCAGACTTCAGTTAAGAGCGTTACTTAAATAATGTAAATGAAAGCGCCCTAACATGTAGGCTGAAGAAATATTAACCTCCCGTATATATTTCCACGGGGTTAACCGTGTTGCTTCCAATGAAACATCCATATAATACACATAAAATATCCTTTTTTATTCTTTTAATTTCTCCAATATTTAATATTTCTGTAATTGATTTTTCTAAAAAAATTGTTCTTTTATAAACTAAATATGACAGTTCAAAATAACTTTCTCTATTACGGTTCGTTTTAATTGATTAATGTTTAGTTTATATGACTCAGTTATATATAAATTACATATATACATGAAGAATTGGCTCAACAGACATCAGTTTTTGTTTATTCTATACGGTTCAACATTTAACAAAAGAAGACCGTCTCTGGCATTGAGTTTAAACCTTTCTGGTCCCTTTTCTTTTCTAAATAAATCTGTACATACCACCAAGAAGGAGAAAAAAAAAAGCGCACAAAATAAAACACAAGCAGTCCAAAATTAACTCCTTCAAACCCATATCTAGCCAGATAAAACGACTTATACAACGATAAAGAACATTTCTTTGTAAGCGTGGAGCACATCAATCTGAGTAGACTGAAACTTAGCAATCTGGTCCTGAATATCCTGCCTGATACGTTTTTTTCTGCCTTTCAATTTTTAAGTTTGATTTATTTTATGTACCTCTGACTTTATGCTAATTTAATGAAATTGATATCAATTTGTTCAAAATAGCCTCTCAAGCCATTTCCAATAGAATTCTTTGCATCCCCAAACCTTCACCCAAACCAATCTTTCTATTTCAAATTAAATCAGAAATTATACCTTTCTTTTCATAGTTGTTTTACTAGTCTTTTTAGCAACCATAGCTACAGACCACCCTTCTTGTTTAATATCAATTTAGTTTCCATCCCCATTGATCATTAACACTTATATTCTTCTGTCTCCAAGCCAGGTTACAGTTTGCTTGCAAGGTTTTAATCATCGCAGACATTTTGTAGGATTTGGCTCAGCTGCTTCTAAACAAACCTTCATTCACAGAGCCTATTAAATGAACATCTAAGCTATTTGCCCACTGTACTATTATGGTCACTGAAAAATAAATCATGGCCCATGTAATTCGGTCAACCTGGAGTTGTGACCTGGCTGAATAAAATCAGTTATTTGTATTAATGTGATTTCATGAGTGACAGTGAAACAAACAACGCACAATGTCAAGCAGATTTATATCTTTTAAAGTTATGGAATAAATTTATATTCTTAACTAGTGTTGTGACCCGTGCGATGTACGGATTAATATAAATGTTATAATTTTTATTTATCAAATAAATAAAAATAATTTAAAAATAGATAAAAAAATATATGTACAAAAATAATAAGACATTTAAATCATATTAAGACACATATAAGATGATTTATTAGATACAAATGTCTTGAATATTGAATGTGAATAACGTCAAAAGAAAAAAAAAGATATTATATGAATTAATTTAGATAAATATATTAATTAATGATAAAAATGAGTTAAAATAAAAGTTACTAACCTAATAGGTCTGCTAGGATCAAAATGTTTGTCTTCCTTTGATTGTTTCTTCTTCTATTTCTACAAATATACATTTGGATTAGTAACAATGTTAACAACTATAGGTTTATTGAAATTTAAAACATAACTTATATATCCAAAAAATCTTAAAACAACAAAACGAAGATAATTAAGGGAAATATACATCACATCTCAATTTTAAATTTTAATACTTTAAATCCTAAATTAGCATTCAATCAATCCGCACACATGTAATCTCGGCATTGCCTGAAGTTTCTTTTCATAGGGAGGACTTTACCCTTTGCTCACAATCAGCCTAAAAGGGATTATTTATTAATCTTATTAGATGAGAAAATTAGAAAAAAATTAATTTAAAAATAGTCAAATTATATTATTCAAACACAAGTAACTATCCCAATGGCATCATTTTTTTTCTTTTAGGCTTTGATCTTTCTCATGATATGCTTTCCTCAAGAAAACATAATGGCAGAAATAACAAAGCGAAACTAGAATTAGAAAACTAAAATAATGCAAAAAATGAAATACAACAGAAGTGAATAAAAAATCAGAAGACCAAAAAGAAACATAGATGAACCAGAAACATGGAAAACAACAACAGAGAACAAATATAGAAATGAAGAAAGTAGAAAAAAGAAGAAGCAAATAACGAAAGAGAAACAGAAAATCAAAAATCATAATCGATCACGAATGTGAACAATACGTGAACTGTATAGACCAGAAAAAATAAATAAAAAGAAAACTGAGCTATGATATCAAATGATGTGAAAGAAACATCACTTTAAAGTTTTGATGATAAATCGTCATTGTTGTCCTTCATCTATATAAGGGAAGAATAAGTAAAATCAAAAAGAAAAAAGAAGGAAAATTATGTGAGAGAAAGAGATATGCAAATATGAATGAGATATTCAAAAGAAATATATAAATATCTACATTGATTTTGAATTTTAAAATTTTAATTTTGAAAAAAAAAGCCTCCAAATTGGCCAATAATAATTGTTACTTTTTAAAAATCTCTACATAAAGATAGAAATTGGCCATTAATGATGGTGCAATAAAGAAGTCTAGTATGTTTGTATAGAAAAAAAAATGAGTGATAATTCATTATTATAGTTTGATTTGATGGAAGTAATTTTAAATTTTATTATAATTATTTAAAAAGAGAAATAAATAATATGAACACTTGTACGTTAATTTTTAGATATCAATTAATTATTTGATTATTTGTATATAATAAATGTTAATTTATCAAATAACAACATATTATATTTCAATTGAAAAGTTTACCTAATTTATCAATTATATAGTAATTATAGCAATTACATACCAATTATATAGCAATTATATCAATTATAAACTAATTATATAGTAATTATAGCAATTATATAGTAATATATCCTAATTTTTTCAAATTCATTTAATGTGATGTGATTAATTTACCAAATTTATTCATTTAAATTTATTCTATCATAATAATTTAATGACCTACTGATAATTAATACCTTAGATTGAAATTATTTTAGTCTATTATATAGATTATAGGGAGAGATGGAAATAATTTATCTAGATTCACATTTTAAATGTAAATAAGTAAGTACAAATGGGAGTTAGTTCTCTACAAGGTATCAAATTAAAGTTTAAATTTTTGTTAATAGAGATGCTTATATTTAATACTCAATAGTACTTCAATTGTCTCTAGTGAATAATACTGGTGAAAATTTTTTAAAAAAAAATGTAAGTCAAGCCTACTAATAATGAATCCTATCTATTTCGTTTTAATCTTCCAAAAAATGTATCATATAAAATTTTTCTATAATTTTAAAGGAAAAACACTGTTTTTTTCATGCCAAACCAAAAAATGCCGACGACAAGAAGCATTGCCAAGTTTTGATTATGCATACAATTTGTTACTTGTTCCATTTTTGGAGCCTGAGGTGCGATGAAGAGACCTTTTTTTTTTTTTTTTAATTTAAAGGTTGATCTCTTTTCTTAGTTGGAGTCATTCAACCTGCCCCATTAAGATGGTTGATTTACTCTTTGGCATCTCAATAGGGCATCTCCTTTTACTTTCAAGATTCTCCTGCGCTTCGATGGCATTAAAAGATGTTGGGTTGAAAGTGAAACGAGGCTTAGGGCAGGTGGAATATCAGGGAAAATGCTTACTGAAAGTCTTAAACAGATATTTGTCCCAAAAAAAAAAAGATATTAGTCTTTTGATCAATAAAGAAAAACAGATGTTAGTCTTGTTTACCAAAACAATATAGGGTCTAGCTAGCCATCCTTATCTTATGGGTGTGATCTTCTGCTTGAAAAAAATATAAGTGGAGGATGTTTGGAGTTTTAGTAATAATTTTAATTATTATTAAAACTTTCAACGTTTTTGGTTGAAAAAAACAAATAGAGGATTCACACTCTATCTTATGGCACTTGGATATTAAATATTTGCGGAAAGTATATAATGTTTAACAATTAATATTTTTTTAACTAATTATTTTTATATTTAATTTTTTGATATAAAAATTT
This sequence comes from Biancaea sappan, assembly GCA_037074585.1. NCBI lineage: Eukaryota > Viridiplantae > Streptophyta > Magnoliopsida > Fabales > Fabaceae > Biancaea > Biancaea sappan. Next base: position 43,664,461 of record CM073496.1, on the reverse strand, counting down.
TACCCTTAAAATAATATTTTGAGATGATAAATATTAAGAAAATATATCATTTGTGTGAAGAAATGAAAATTAAAAAAGCACATATATATATATATGCCTAAAAAATCTAAATCATAAAAATAAATACCTTAAATTAAACTCTGCACTAAAAAAAATTTAAGAGTTAAATTTTAGAAATTATCATTTTAATAGAAAATTTGTTATAGTAAAATCATTGTACATTAATTAGTTTTAAAATATTAAATAATTATTAAATTGCGCAAACGTTGGATTTTGTATTATATATATATATATATATATATAAGCAATTAATACTCCTTGATCAATACCCAAAAACATATGTTTGCAAGATCCATCAAATATTAATCTCAAATTTCTATATGATGAATTTTTTTTTAACAATATATCACACAATCTTACCATTGAAATTAGTATGTGGAAATATCAATGTATAAAAAATAAAACCGAGTTCGAATCGAAAATCAATTAGTAGTTTAGTTTGATTGGTCCTTTTTTAAACAGATTAGTTTAAAAAATTAGAAAAAAAAAACCAATGAAACTGATAAAAACTAGATGGAATTTGACTGGTTCAAGAAAAAAAAAAGAATTCGAGAAAAAGAAGACTGAGAAACACACAACAAACTTATTGAAGAGTGGTAGGATATCAGAGGTGTCAATGCAAGTGATTGAAGGACGTCGGGTCTCTTCTTTGGGAGAGAGTCCTTAGCGCTCCACAGTCGATCGATGACTGTGAGGTGCTAAGGTGTCTCCTTAGCGTACGACACTAAAAAAATACCCTAAGTTTGGTGATTGAATAGATCTTACTGGCACAAATGTACTTAAAGAAAAGAAAGAGAGGCTGTGGTGTGGCTTTAGGATTGCAGCCTTAATAAAATGTGTTGAGAGGAGGAAGCAAGCAACAACAGCTTGAGAAAAAAAAAAAAAAGGAAGGAATCTGTGGCGCGATAATATTGAAGGGATTGGGATGGATCAGATCTTTTCTAGTTACAACTTACAAGAGGTGTCCATTTCTAAAATATAAAAAAGAAAAAATCTTCTGTGATAAGAAAAGATCCGTGCACGACTGAAATGGCGTGGATGTACCTACGAGAGCTACAAAGTATGGGAGATAATATGCATTGGAAAATGGGAAGGCTTGAATGAGTGCTCTGAAAACTATGAGACCTATGACTTTTTATGGTTAAATTTTTCAATAAATAAAAGAGTATTTTTTTAATTTATTAATATATAATTAATAAAAATATATTTAATTATTATGAATTATTTGACTATGATTGAATTAATAAATTTTAAATTAATTCATTTATCAGTTTGATGATAAGTTCAAATTTTAAAATATTAGAAAATACTAAATACAATGTAGTAGGATATATTTTGAAATCTGAATTAGTAAGTGCACATGAAACTTCTTAACTAAGCATTTAAGTATTCATTAGCCCCACTCTAATTATAGAGGTATAGCTATATAAATAATCTAGTCTTTAAAGAATATAAAAATTTATTGTTTAATTTTTTTAAAATTTAAATATATATAATTTAATCACTAAATTTTATAAATTTATTGAATATCATTATTGAATCAATCTTTTAAAAATAAATAAGTAAACAATTTAAACTTATAAAGAATGAATTTATACTTAATTTATAATTTATTCAGACTATATCTTTTAATAGTTAAATTTAAAATAAAATATGTACTTTTTTCAAATACCAATATGTATCTTTATTCTAGAAGTTTATAATGAAGCGTGAATATATCCCCGTGTTTTTTTGTAAATCAAAAGCTTTTCCAAATTGGAAAACTCCAAAATAAATATGTATATATATATATATATATCTATGGCCGCGGTAGAATCATCATGAGTTCTCTGTCTTTGTTCCATTTGCACTCAAACTTGATATAATTTTTTTAGTCATGGCAACCATAAAAGTTTATGGTAGACCCTTCTCGACAGCCACCATGCGAGTTACTGCTTGTCTATTTGAGAAACAACTTAAATTCGAGTTTGTTCTCATTAACATGAAAGAGGGCGAACACAAAAAGCAATCTTTTATTTCTCTTAATGTAAGTGTTAGAGTAATTCATAAATTACTTGTCTCTGAATTTCAGTTCACCTAACTTTCACTTCTTTTGATGTAGCCATTTAGTCAAGTTCCAGCGTTTGAAGATGGAGATCTAAAATTATTTGGTAAGTATATATCTCCAACAAGCACTGGATAGCTAAACTAGCATTTGTAAAATTACTGATCAAAACTATTTTAATACACAGAATCAAGAACAATCACGCAATATATTACTTATGAGTATGCTGAAAAAGGGACTCAACTAATAAACAAAGAGGCCAAAAATATGGCGATTATAAGGGTGTGGCTGGAAGTGGAGGGCCAACACTTTGATCAACCAGCTTCTAGACTTGCGTGGGAGCTGGGAATTAAGCCTATGTATGGGATGACTGCAGATCCAGCAGTGGTGGAAGAGAATGAAGCCAAGCTGGGAAGTGTTCTTGACGTCTATGAGAAGAGATTGTCTGAGTCCAAATACTTGGCAGGAGATAGCTTTACCTTGGCGGATCTGCATCACCTCCCTACCATTCAATACTTGATGAACTCGCAGTCTAAAAAGCTGTTTGAATCACGACCCCATGTTAGTGCATGGGTAGCTGATATCAGTGCAAGACCAGCTTGGTCGAAGGTCCTTGCCATGCAAAGCTGTAAATAAATAGGGAGGAAGCCATTTCAGGGTTACTTGTTCTGTATTTTCTGTAAGTTTGAAGATGACCAGGGTCCAGAATAAAGACACCTAGTCTAATCTAGAGGTTAAGGGGTTTGTGTGGTTTGTTAGAGGTTTAGACTCAAATCTCTGTTCCTCTAGATACCCCAAAATGATTACTAGAATTGTTGCTGTTGTTTGTAATCATTTTCCTTGCTATACTGTAGTGGGAATAAATGTTTTTGTCAATCGTCATTGACTTAAGTAGGAGACCAAAATGTTTTGAGTGACTACCAAGTTATGTTCACTTCCAAAAATAATAAGCTTGATTTTTTCATTTAAGACAACAGAAATGTTACAACGAAAGAGCATATTTACCTGGAGGGCAATATAAAAAAAGGGGGGAGAGAGTCTGAAGAGGACATAATTCTACCAAGACTGGACCTTGCAGAGTAATCTGTATTCCTTGCAGACCTACAGAAAAGTTCAGGGATGACCAGTTGGGATTAATAGAATGAAGCACAGAGACTATATGACGACCTTGAATTTTCAGTTGAACTAAAAGAAGTTGTTCTCCAGAGTTATCAGTGGGAATCAAAAGATTTGGGGGGGACCTATTATAGGATAGACGAACCTCAGTAGAAATCTGATTCCTGTGAGAAGGAAGGACCTGCTGATAATGTCACCATTGGGCTAAATCTGTGGAGTGTCTTTCTAGGGCTATACAGAAGGCCTTCCATAATGAGTTTATTAGGTGCATACCAGATATTGCTCAAAATGAGACCAATTAACAATGTGACTTTGAAGAATTTCTCCATTTCCTGATGACTACCTAAACCAGACATTCAACCACTCGATAGTAGCATTAGTTTGGAACCGATCAGTTCTATAGATAACTTAGAGCCCAAACCAAATCGCACGGGCGAAAGGGCAACACAAAAATAAATGATATAAAGATTCCTCTTCATGTGAACAGAACACACAATAACTAGGAATTAGAAAGTGATGCTTCCTCAATACGATTGCCAGGGGAAGATAATAAGAATGAAAGTCACTAACAGTCAAGAAATGTTTATTGTAAAACAGCAGGCTTAACAAAAAGTGCCAGCTAACTCGGTCTTTCTATGCTTATAAATCTATATATATCAGTATCCTCACTGAACAATAATTTAATGAGAGCGCCAAATCTTCCATCTTAATTTGCATGTAAATGCTTTGGGAGGACTAGACTAATCATTGGCGTGCTTTTGTGGTTCAATCTCTACAGAACTACGCCCCAAGTCCTTGAGTAACTGTCTATCTCTCATCATTCCCCTTACTTTTTCAGCATCGGACCATCTTCCCATCTCCCCATACAGATTTGAAAGATGAATATAATAGGCAGGGTTATGTGGCTCCAGTTCCACTAGTTTTCTGGCTGCAAACTCGCTGAATTCAAAGTCACCCTGAGATTTGGAACAAGCAAATAAGGATCCCCACATAGCTTTTGTAGGTTCAAAAGGCATATGTCTTATAAATTCAGAAGCCTCTTTGAGGCGCCCAGAACGTGCTAATATGTCGACCATACATGCATAGTGTTTGACATTGGACTTAAATCCATACTTCCCATTAATCAAGTCACTAAAAATCTGTTGTCCCACGTCTACCAGACCTGAGTGACTACAAGCAGAAAGTACTGCCACCAGAGTCACTCCATCTGCTCTGACTCCTTCCTTCTCCATTCTGTTAAACCACCAGATTGCTTCTTCCCCACTTTTAGCTAAAGCTAGCCCTTTTATAAGTGCATTCCAAGTAAATATATTCTTTTCCTTCATGATTTTGAATACATCCAGCCCTGCTTCAACTCTCCCGCATTTTGCATACATTTCAATCAACGCAGTCCCCAATATGACGTCTAATTCCCACCCATTCTTGTTTATGATATCATGTATCCAAATGCCCATTTCAATAGCACCAAAATTTGCACAGGCAGCCAAGGCATTTACCATTGTCACCCTGTTAGGCACTAAACCTGCATATTGCATCTCTTCGAAGACAATCAAGGCATCATCATACTTCCCAGCATTTCGATAACCCATAATCAATACTGTCCATGACACGACATCCCTTTGAAGCATTTCATCAAACAGCTGGCGGCACAAATCCATATGGCCGCAGGACGCATAAACATCAAGAAGTGAGTTTTGGATATAAATGTCATTAAGATGACCAAGTTTTAAGACATGGCTGTAAATGCATTGGGCTTGCTTAAACTCACGGAAGTCGGATAAAGATTTGAAGAGGAATGGGAAGGTGTAGTTATTAGGACGAATAGAGTTCTTCTGCATATGGGTGTATATGGCGAGAGGAGTGCGAGGAACCTGGGAGTGGGCGAAGGCTCTCATGAGAGAATTGCAAACGAAAGTATGGGGTCTTCGAAAAAGTGTGAAGATCAGAAAAGCCGAGTCGAGAAGACCTTGGGATTGACACGCAGTGATGAAGTGGGAAGCGATGGTAGTGTCTGAATGGAGATTTTGGAGGATGAGTTGGGCTTGAATCTGGCGGAGCTGAGTTCGAGAAGTACAAGTGTTTAGCAAAGTAAAGATTCTGTTTGTGAAAGCAGTTACCTCGGAAACTTGTCCCATCGTCATACATGGGCAAGTAGTCTCTGAAGATTACTCGAATAAATTGGTTTTAAACTGAAGAGGAACAATGCAAAACAAACAGAACAGAAAAGCAAGAACAAAGCGTCAAAGAGTGACAAAAAAAAAAAAGAAAAATGCGCATCCGGGGAATCGAACCCCGGTCAGTACCGTGGGAGGGTACTATGATACCACTACACCAGATGCGCAAGTTGTGACGATGAAACCAAAACATTTTAAACATTTTATTACATGTAATTTCTTTTGCCGAGTTATTGACGAAACCTCCATAATTCGCAAAAGTCAAAACGCAACCGCAGCGAACAGTCGAGTCATCCACTGAGAGCTATGAGAATCGTTGGACTCACCGGTGGAATATCTTCAGGGAAGAGCACCGTTTCGAATCTGTTCAAGTCTCATGGCATTCCGGTTGTCGATGCCGACGTCGTTGCACGCGTATGTTCTAGGTCTTCCTTCTTCTGTGTGTTTATGGCTTGACTTCTGAGTATGTTGTAGTTCTAGTTCTTACTCCGAACGAGTCGGGCAAAGTACGCTCATTTATTCTGAATAAGAGTCTGATTTCTTTTAGATTAATAGATAGAAATTGCAATTATTTTTTCGTTGTTGTACATGTTTGGAAAAGATATTCAAATATAAGTTAGTTGAGTTGAAGTAAGATGACTCTAACGAAGAGTTTTTCACTTTGGGCTGATTTCTATTAGTGGTTCTTCTCAGGATGCATTGAAGAAAGGCACAGGTGGGTGGAAAAAAGTTGTAGCAGCATTCGGGGAGGAGATTTTACTAGACAATGGAGAAGTTAATAGGCCGAGACTTGGACAGATTGTTTTTTCCGATCCGGATAAGCGCCAACTTCTCAACCGGTAAAGTTATTTTTATATGCAAATTTTGCGTTTGTTCTATTGGGTTTTTTTTCTTATTCAACATCTTATTGCCTATGGCTGTGCATTTTAGGTGCTTTCATGTGTGTCCTTAATGTTATTGTTTGATGGCATCTTGGTGGCTTCAGTTTTCTCTGAATTCGTTTATGGAAATGACCAGTTAGAAAAATCTCAGAGAAAGTGCAGCAGCGAAAGATGATTTTATTACTGAATAATAAGAATATATAGACAGAGGCAATTACATCTCACTAAGAATTACAGACTGTACAATTCCCGTATAACTAAATTCTTAAGATGACGGACACTGTGGACACCTGTACCTAATTAGCTTTGCTCACAGATAACAGAACAGCTGGATTGCAATATACAGAGGAATGATACAGTACAACATACTCATATTATATTTGGGTATTAACTTCCCCCCCCCCCCCCCCCCCAAAAGCACAAAACTTGAGGGTAGTTGTGCTATATCAAGTTTGTTCCTGAGAAAGGTAAATCTGCTGGTTGTGAGAGCTTTAGTCAAGCAATCAGCAGTTTGTTCATGTGATGGCACATAACATACAGTAACCTCCTTGGCAGCAACTTTATCACGGATGAAGTGGACATCAATTTCTACATGTTTGATGTGTGAGTGATAAACAGGATTGGAAGCTGACATTCCAGCTCCAATGTTGTCAGACCATATCACTGGTGTTTGAGCAAAAGGGCATTGTAACTCTTTTAACAGTGATATGATCCAAGCTAATTCAGCAGCTAAGTCTACAATCAGACTCTGTACTGGATCTAGAGACCACGTGTTGCTTCTTAGAAGACCATGAAACCAAGGAATTGCCAAGAGATACACAAAACCCAGCTATGGATTTTCTATCTTCAAGTGATACTCCGCAATCCGCATCACAATAACTAGTCAAGTTTAATTGCATAGAGGGTTGTAGATGTAAACCAAAGTCTGAGGTGCCTTTAAGATAGCATAGGATCCTCTGAACAGCTTGCCAATACTTGAGTGTTGGACTATTTAGAAATCTGCTAAGCTTATTTACTGAAAAGCTCATGTCTGGTCTTGTCTTTGTAGCATATTGCAACAACAACAACAACAACAACAACAGCCTTATCCCACTAGGTGGGGTCGGCTACATGGATCGCCCGACGCCATTGAGCTCTATCAATAACTAACTCTTTAGGGATCTCATTTACCAGAGGATCCCTCTCAATAATCTCTTTAAGTGTCTTTCTTGGTCTTCCTCGACCTTTTTTCACAGGGCTCCAAACCATCTGCTAAACTCTCCTTACTGGCGCTTCTGATGGTCTTCTTTGAACATGTACAAATCACCTTAAACGGTTTTCAGTCATTTTTTTCTCAATAGGTGCCATTCCAATTCTCCCTCGTATACGATTATTACGGATCATATCTTTTCTTGTATGACCACACATTCAACGCAACATCCTCATCTCCGCTACAATAATTTTATGCTCTTGTTGTCCTTTCATCGCCCAACATTTGCTCCCATATAAAATCGCAGGTCTTATAGCAGTACGATAAAACTTTCCCTTGAACTTATCCGGTACTTTCCGATCACAAACAACTCCTGATGCCATTCTCCACTTTAACCACCCACCTTGTATCCTATGTGTCACATCACCAATAATTTCACCGTCATCTTGTATAACAGATCTCAGATACCTAAACTTTGACACTTGTGATACAACATTATCTCCAATTTTAACTTCCAACTCGTTTCTGGCTTGTCGCTTGTTAAACTTACAATGCATATACTTTGTCTTACTCCTGCTCAGACGAAAACCCTTCGATTCCAAAGTAGCTCTCCATAACTCAAGTTTAACATTAATCTCTTCCCTTTACTCTACTATGAGAACAATATCATCAGCAAAAAGCATGCATTTAGGAATTTCTTCTTGAATATGTTTTGTCAGAACATCTAAAACCAAGTCAAACAAATAAGGGCTCAACGATGATCCCTGATGTAGGCCAATCTTAATAGAGAAGTCTCTAGTCTCCCCTCCAGACGTTCTCACACTAGTTGTTGCAACAATCCTATTAATTTTCTAAACAAAGTGGGATTCTGCATTACCTCACTGTCATTTGCTGTAAACTTCTCGGCTGCAACCATGGGAGTAGGGCACTTAGATGCATTCTCCATGTTGAATTTAATTAAGAGATCCTGTATGTACTTCCTCTGTGTAATGAACATTCCAGTTTCATCCCTTTTAACTTCAAGACCGAGAAAGTAATGTAAATCACCAAGATCCTTTATAGCAAACATCTGATTTAATTTTGCAGTAAACCTTTTTAATTCAGCAGCATCACTTCCAGTCACAAGAGTATCATCAACAAATATAATGATAATCAGAATTTTTGAAGTGGACTTAATGAATAAACATAGAATTATCAGCTTTGGTATTATAAAAACCCCATTTGAGTAGAGTTTCTCCCAAACGCTCAAACCAAGCTCTTGGAGCTTGTTTGAGTCCATATATTGCCTTATGCAACTTGCACACGTGATGAGGCTGACTAGAGTCTTCAAAACCCTTAGGCTGCCACATGTAAACTTCTTCTTGCAGCACACCTTTCAAGAAAACATTATTGATATCCAGCTGTTTAACCCCCCAATTTAATGTTACAGCAGGAGCTAATATTATTCTAATGGTTGTAATCTTGGCAACTGGACTAAAAGTATTACCAAAATTCACACTTAGATCCTGTTGAAATCCCTTGGCAACTAGTCGGGCTTTATACCTCTCAACTTCACCACTTGCCTTGAATTTTGGTTTGAACACCCATTTGCAATCCACAATTTTCTGATTGCTATTATGAGGGACCAAACTCCATGTCTTGTTTCTAGTCAAGCCTTCAAGCTCCTTTTCCATTGCTTCTTTCCAATTTGGAATTGTCAAAGCTTCTTCTACTGATTTAGGCTCTAATGTGCTGTTCTTAGGCTCTATTGTGCTGTTCTGAGAATGAGAAGTGAGACCAGTTGTGGTAATCTGTGATGAAGAGGCAGCACCAACGAATGGTGTTTTGGACTTAGTAATTCCACTCTCTTGCTCCTAGTAATCATTTGGTGTGGCTGAACTGTTGGTTGTGGTTGAGCTGTTGGCTGATTCTGGGACTCAGTTATTTCTGTTTGTGGAAGGTCAATTACCACTTGAGGCTGGCTATTTGTGGTTACTGGTTGATACATGAAGCTGTTGACAGTATTAGATTCTGATTCACAGAGTTGATGATTCACTGCCTCATTTTCTGAATTCTGTGAATATTCGTTGCTGCTGCTATCAGTACTTTCTGTGAGATTACCTGTGGAAGGCTGCATATTGGTACACAGATCAGTAAATGGTACAACAGGAAAACCAGCAACACTTTGATCAGTAATAGTTTGTTCTGGTGACTTTGTATTTAGGAATCCTTTCTTAAAAGGGAACTCATCTTCATTGAATGTCACATTCCTCGATATATAGATCCTGCCAGTAGAGGAAAGGCACTTGTAGCCTTTATGCTGCCCACTATAACCCAAAAAAGTGCATTTGACAACGTGAAAATCAAATTTGTGGGCATTATAGGGTCTGAGGTTAGGATAACAGGCACATCCAAATGGTTTTAATGAACTATAATCAGGTGCTTGACCAAACAACACATAAAAAGGTGATCGATTCTGTATAGCAGTAGATGGTAATCTGTTGATCAAGTACACAGATGTCTGAAATGATTCCCACCAGTAATGAAGTGGCATAGAGGCTTGAGCTAACAGCGTTAAACCCATCTCTACAATTTGCCTATGCCTTCTCTCAACTCTTCCATTTTGTACAGATTTGTAAGGGCAAGATTGTCTGAACACAATACCCTCATTTTGCAAGAAATTTGAGAAACTTCTGTACTCACCTCCCCAATCAGCTGCACAGTTTTTATGCTCCTTTCAAATTGTTTTTCAACTAAATTTTTGAACTGTACAAAGGCAGCAAAAGTATCACTTTTATTCTTAAGAGGGTAAATCCAGCTATATCTTGAAAAATATCAAGAAATTGCACATAATATTTAAATCTAGAATTTGATTGTACTAGTGAGGGACCCCACACATCAGTGTGAATAACTCGAGGAAAATTGGCACGTGAATTTGACAACTTGAAAGGTAAGGCATGATTCTTGCCAAGTTGACATGGTTCACAAAAGAATTTTTCGTTGTCATTCAGCTTAACTTTACACATTTTGAGAACTTGATACAGCACCCTATTTGAAGGATGGCCAAGTCCAACGTGCCATTTCTTTTTTATTGAATCTGAAATTGATGACTCAGAATTGAAACAAGAACTAGGATTAGAACTAGATACTGTAAACTCAGAACCAGTATTAACAGTAGCAGAACTAGTGTTAACAGTAGCAGATTTTCCTCCATGTTTGTGTGCAGTAAGACAGTTGAGTTGGGGCAGAGATTGAGGTTGATTTTTCCTGAATTCATATAAACCTTGCCTCATCGGTCCCTTCACCGTCGTTTTGTCCTTAACATAACATCCAGAAGAGTCAAACTCAATGAGCACATTATTAGCTGAGGTAAGTTTGGACACACTAATTAAATTTTTGGTGACCTTAGAAGCATGTAGCACATCTATCAATTTCAGATTCTGATGTTTGCAAGTAAGAGATGATATGCCAGTTTGATTTACACTCAATTTATCTGCATTACCTACAGTAATTTCTTACGATAAGAGTGTGTCACTTGCTCAAGATTAGTTGGATTGTTGGTGATATGTGTGCAGGCACCATTGTCCAAGTACCAGTTAGGGTCAGAGACAGTGTTGGCAGTGGCTAAGTAGGCAGGATGGCCTCCTGTGTTGCTGACTGAGTTGAAGCTAGTGTTTGCTGAGGTTGGTTTGGAGCCCATATAATTCTGGTCATATCTAAAATAGCAATGGGCTGCTGTGTGTCCTATCTTCCCACACACTTGACAGACAGGCCTATTATTGTTATTTCTACCACTTCTACCACAGCCTCTGTTCGCTCTACCCCCTCTGGAATTCTGACCCTGATTCCCCCAAGCAGTGTTGTTGTTTGTTGCATCAGTGTTTGAGTTTCTGGTTTTAGCAGTAACAGTGACAATCCTGCCACTGGAAAGAAGGAGTGAGACTAGTTAACTGTCTTAAACGGCTTTCATATGTTAGCAAGGCAACTTGCAAATCAAAAGTTTATCAGATAATTGAACCACGATGGGATTATATTCTATGTCTAATCCAGCCAAGGTTTGAGTGATTAAATCACTTGTGGAAATGGGGCTGCCAGTAAGGAGTAAATTATCAGAGATAGATTTTATTTTTGCAAGGTATTCAGCCATTTTAAATTTCCCTTCCTAGTTCTGTGGAGTTCTCCTTTGAGGAGAGTGATTCTAGGTTGGGTGTGAGCCCCAGACAGATTTTTTATGGCAGTCTATAGCTCATGGGACGTTCTGCATCCTATTACTCGAGAGGCAATATCTGCAGTTAATGTATTATAAATCCAGCCGAGCAACAATTGGTCTGTTGCAGTCCATTCTTCAAAGGTCGGGTTGAGTTTCTCTTCTGTTCCGTCAGAAACAAATTGTTGAGGATATGTTTTTGAGCCGAGAACGAACCTTCTAATTTATGGCCTCTGATGATAGGTAATATACTTGATTCCCATAGTAGGAAATTGTTTCTGTCCAGCTTGATAGAACAAAGCTGAGAAAGAGAGGATGCTAGGGATTTGGTAGGGAACGAAGGAACGGTTTCAGCATTCTGGGTGTTGTTCGAATTTGTAGAAGCAGAGGAACTCATTCTGGAAATTTGAGAGAGAGAGGAGGTGGCTCTGGTACCAAGTTAGAAAAATCTCAGAGAAAGTGTAGCAGCGAAAGATGATTTTATTACTGAATAATAAGAATATATATACAGAGACAATCACATCTCACTAAGAATTACAGACTGTACAATTGCTGTATAACTAAATTCCTTAGAAGACAGACACTGCGGAAACCTGTACCTAATTAGCTGTGCTCACAGATAACAGAACAGCTGGATTGCAATATACTAAGGAATGATATAGAACAACATATTCATATTATACTTGGGTATTAACTTGACCCATCTATAGGTTTAAATATAAGTGCAAAATGAAATCGAGTTGAACTTGACTGAATTTTCATGTGAAGAGGACATTATTATAATTGTGCCTCTTTGAGCAGTAGCAACTAGTAACTTCAATGCAACATATTGCAACGTAGGCTGTTTTGTAAAATAATTTTGTGATTAATTCTTAGTCCTAGACTATAGTTCATTACTGATTTTGATCGCTAAGTCATGCTAGTTGCTTCTTTTCAGATCTTCCTGTAATTTTGGAGAAACTCTTGACATTACTTTGTTGCAAAAATTGTATTTGAGTCTGCTTTGAGTTTTGGTTATGATCTTATTTTCAGATTGCTGGCTCCTTATATATCCTCTGGAATCTTTTGGGAAATCTTAAAGCTATGGATGAAGGGGTACAAAGTGATTGTTCTTGATGTCCCTTTGCTATTTGAGGCCAAGATGGACAAGCTGACAAAGCCCATTATTGTTGTATGGGTTGATCCTGAAACACAGACTCAACGACTGCAGGCAAGAGACAGAACCAGTGAGGAGGATGCCAGGAACAGGATAAATGCTCAGATGTCACTGGATGTGAAAAGGAGTAAAGCAGACTTAGTGATCGATAACACTGGATCGCTGGATGACTTGAATGAGCAGTTTCGGAAGGTGTTATTTGAGTTGTCAAAACCTTTGACATGGACTGAGTTCTGGCTTTCCAGGCAGGGGGTTTTGGTGGCTCTCGCTTCAGTCACCTTAGGTGTTCTTCTATGCGGAAAGGCATTTCACAGCAATAATTTGTAGCCACTTGAGTTTCTTCCGAGTTCTCAGTGCATTTCATATAATCACACAAGTATTTTTCATATTTATTTTATTTCCGAACAAATTATTAATTTCAAATTTCTAGATTAACTTGTTTAAAATTAATAGTAATTTAAAATATTTGATTTTCCTTTCCCTCTTTGTTTTAGTATATTACTCTCACATCTGCATGTTGCTCTAGTTACACAAACCCCCAGCTCTTTATTCCCAAACCTGCCTTGAACAGGGAGGTCTGTGAAATATCCGAAAAGTTTAATGGAGTTCAGTGCGGGTATCTGAGAGAGGATCGTTTAGTTCTTATTTTCAGGATTCAGGGAAAGTGAGGATAAGAAGGGTCACCAACCAAATAAGTTTTTTAAGTTTACATGTGTTTTGTATTTTGTTCATAGTTTTGATAATCGGATCGGACCGGCTAGTTCAACTGATCAGACCGGGAACTGATTATAGAACCGGTTTGTTTGACCCCTTCAAACCGGAGTGTTTGAACCGGCCGAAAACTAGTTGAATTGACTTTGAACTGGTCGGTTCAATGATTTGACCTATTCTTGCTCTTTTTTTTTTTTCACTTCATTTTTTTTTAGTCACTTTAGTCACTTTGCCTTTTTAATTTTATAATTAGGTGTTGAAGAAAATGAAGATTAACCAATTATAGAGTCATTTGATGAAATAATGATGATAAATGATAATAGTTTTGTTTTGTTTTGTGTAATTAAAAATTAAATATTGTTTTTAATTAATTTTACATTTTTATGTATATGAATTATGATATGTTGATATGTAATTATATAGTTATTTTACTATTTTTAGGTATATATTTTATTTTTTTAATTACCATCGGTTCTACCGCATTCTGACCATTGACTTTTAAATTGGTGTTCTCTTCCGGTTCAATAACCGGTCTAATTATAAAAACTTTGATCTTGTTAAGTGAAGCCACTGCGTGAGTCAGTCTGGTGACACAAGTTCTGGAATAGAGGTGTGTTTGTGTTCTGATTCTTTTTACTGACTTTGACCTTGAGTACTATGTTCATAATGCATCTGCCATTTGTTTTCTTTATCAAGTACTAAATAAGAATTTTTTGGGTTTTACATCGTTGATTAATAACCTTGTGGAGAAAACACGCTTGATAATCGATATGCTTTGGTTGGTTAGATCCTACGGATTAAACTCACTCAGGTTAAGTACAGGAAATATGAAGTCAGGAGAGGACGGAATGAAAAATGTGGTGAAAATTATGGAAAACTCATGTCAGGACAGCTCTAGTTCTAGAAGATTATTTTCATGAACCTCCTAGGCCGTCTTTAGTGTTTTGATCTCTGTGATCTAGTTAGCCAACCACTGAGGTTATATATGGCACATTATAGTTTTAGCTGTCATATTTCATCCCCTTCTGCAGATTGTTTGCTTAATTGATAGTTTTGAATTTGGATAAGGATGGCCAAGAAGAGAGGAATCAAAGTCACAACGCACTTTCGTGAAAGAGCCTGTCAAAATCTTTAGCTTAAGTACAGTGAGGATAGCAAGTGTCCATTGTTTATCCTATTGAGTTACTGTATCGATATGGATGTTTATGTACTGGAATTGAATGTTATTTCTATATTATTGGTTTGATGACTGCTTAGAATATAATAATGTTAATTGAAATTGCTACACTATAGAATAAATCCGTTTCCTTTTCTTCCTTTTGCTTGAGATACCACTTAATAATCTCTTCCATCCTCGCTTTATCTTTTTGTGTTTATATGGAGCTCCGCGACATACATGCATAAACAAGTTTTCTTCTGGTTAGGATTTTGTTTGCTGTTGGGAGCAATTTTTTTTTTTTTCAAAAAAAGAAATTGCAACTGTTTTGTTGTTATGCCACGAGAAATATTATTTTATATGGATTAATTTTCTTTATTTGTCAAAATATAAATGATAATAATATCGAACTTTTGAATGTTACTTATATATTAAATATACTGGAGGGTTCTTCCCTTCTTCCATATTGTTTCAAAATTCAATGCATTTCTTAGGCATCGGCTATCTTGTTTTCCCGTGCCACTTTTATTAAGTAATTGAAATGATAGTTATTCTCTGGCTTGTGAACAACTCAGACAGACTAGCTCATACTAAGCATTGAATCTGAATTTTTTGCAATTGGTGCTAAAATTTCCAAGTTCTATTGCACAATCGTGATCATTTGTTTTGAATGGAAAGGTCACGATCGAAGAAAAGTGTGACCAAATATGGTTTATCTATTTATTTAGTTTTATTTTCTTCCTTCAATCATAATCACTTGATAAAAAATGAACAATCACGATTGCGTGACAAGATTGTAGTTTTGGCACCAACAAAATTGGATTCTTAAACACTCAGCCTTCAACAATTTAAAAAAAAAAAAAGAACATAATTTTTTGAACTTATTGAATAAGTGATGCATTGGTTGACGGAAAGTTCAAAGTGGGAGCTCCATAGTTTTGCTGAGAAATTGAATATGAGAATGGGGATGGGCTGTTGCAAGAGCTATTAACGGAATAGGCTTTAAAGCGAAAAACTGTAAAGTTTACAGCATGAGGCTGCCACTTCATTGCTGTGAGTATTGCCAGTTCAGATGCTAAAGTGAAAATGTCAAGCTAAAGCGAAATTATGAGCATGACACGAGGATGACTGTACTATTCTGTGTTTGGCTTGAACGGCCAATGCATGCTCAATTTGGCTTAAATTTACGTCTAACTCTTTAAAGTGCATGTGCATATTATTAATATTTATACATGTGCAGGGTGACAGGTGGCAGATTCTGATTTACTTAAGCCAGCTATATGCATATCGAACATTTATAATCTTTGGTCTAATCCTAATTATATGAGGTGGCAGATTCTGCCCCAATTTATAAACAGTTGTCTTATTAGATCGTTTTATCTATTGCATAAAGAGAACACTAGATATGTAATATTTCAAGAATTTATATAAATATTTAAAATTTATTTGAAGTTTATTAAAAAAAAAATTTAATTACATGAAAAATGTTTTTTTGAATTAGTGAAGGAAATTTGAGAAATTTTTACAAATTTTCAAGGGCTAAAATGAAAAGAAAAGAAAATATGGAGTACTTTTGAAAAATGACCAAGTAGGAACCCGAAAAGAAGAATAAAGCTTATGAGAATAAATTATGAGTCCGGTACTAAAAGGATGATGGATTCGAGGTTAAAGTGGAGTTTGAGACTTTGAGAGGGACTAAAGGGAAATAAGAAAATTTGTGGGGCACTTAGGATTTAGAAACAACCGAGATGAGATTTTATAAATTTGTTTTTACTAGTCTTGACTGAGGGTCAACTAGAGAGCAAGTGATAATTTTACCCCGCACGAGTATATAGGTGGCCTCACCTATTTTTCCTCATTTTCTCCTTTCCTCTCTCTCTCTTCACCTTCTCTCCTCTCTTTCTCTCTTTCTTCTCTCTACTTTCTCTCTCTACACTTCAACTCCACAACCGGACTTTGGAGGGTGGATCTCGAGCTACGGGACGAGCCTATAGGAGCCAAGCAATATAGGGAAAGCAAGGAATCGAAGTAGAAATTTCTATTTCTCAAGTTTTTTCCTATTTTCTAGTTTTAAGGAAGTTTAGGGTAAAAATCAAGATTCTGGCTTCATTTCTCGATTAAAATTTGTGCTTTTGGTGTCTAAATGCTCTTTAGACATTAAGGGTGAGATCCCATGGAAGAAATCATGAAAAACGGTGGAGATTTGGCTAGATCTGAGCCAAACCAGAGAGGAATCGCGAAAGGTCGCGATCGTGGCGCCCAGGCGCCAAGGTTCAGAAGGTTTTGGGGAGGAAGACGGGCTTGGCGCCCAGGCGCCAGATGTACCAGAAAACCTTAGCTTATTTTCAATCGGTCATAACTTCTTCATCCGGACTCTGTTTTGGGCAAACTTTATATCGTTGGAAAGCTCTTTGAGTCTAGTTTCCAATGGTATAAGTTTCATTTAGATATTCATTATCGATTAGGATTTATAACTTGAAATGTGAGTAAAGGTCGAGAATAGTGATAGGAAATTTCTCTATTTTGTAACCCTAATGGTTTTTACCTGGTTACAATAGGGATGGTTGAGGCGCAAGGTGGGAGCGCCGAGAGCGTGAAATCCAGGTGAGTAGGCAACCTTGCAAAATTAATTTACTAAATTAGTCAAAGTACAATATAAATCCCATTTGCATTATTTGTGAAATTGAGAAGATTACCAGTGTATGTTCAAGTTGAGAAAAATTACAATATCATTGTAAATTATTTTATTACCTTTGTGAATTGATTTCTCTAGTTGACTAAATAACTAGATGTGGTAGTTTCTTGAATAAACTGGAACACTTTGTAAGTGAATGACCTTATTAGACTAATTTGATATTATTAGACAAAGTACAATATAAGTCTCATTTATAATATTATTGAAATGTTAAACAATCAATCTTTCAATTGATAATATATGATGATTGCTATGATTGATGATAGAAATTCAAAGGAATAAAAGTATGTGTAAATTAATTTATTTCATAGTAATTGTATTGTGATAAATTCTCACTAATTTATTGATGAGCAAAAGATCTACGGGATCTAATACATGAGTTTGAAAGGGTTAGAGTCCCATACTACTCAGTGTATAACTATGAAAACCTATACACGAGTTTGAAAGGGTTAAAGTCCTATACTACTCGGTGTATAACTGTGAAAATCTATGCACGAGTTTGAAAGGGTTAGAGTCTCATACTACTCGGTGTATAATTGTGAAAAATTATGCACAAGTTTGAAAGGGTTAGAGTCACATACTACTCAGTGTATAACTGTGAAAACCTATGCACAAAGAGTTTGAGGGTTAAATTCCCAAGTCACTCGGTGCAAGTATTTATGGCACATAATGCAAAGTGATTGAGGGATTGATCACCTAAGAAATCATACGCAAATTTAGACAAATGTAATACTATAATTATTTAAAATAAATGATAGATTGATTATATTAGTAAATGTGGTATTGTACTTGTGATATTTTCATATACAGTTGTTTACTCACTGAGTTTTGATTAACTCACACTTTATATGATTATCTTTTCAGATACAGTGGTTGAGGAGGAGAATTTATAGCCTTTAAGGATATACTACACTTTTGTCTGATAAACAAATAAATATAGATTTGGTAAAGATTAGGAAATGCTCTGTAATCTAGTAGGTCACCTAGGCTTGGGAGGTTGTATAGTACTGTATAGTGTATGAATGTTGAACATTTTCTGAATATGTATATAAAATATCTTTCTTGAAATATTTATGATTCACATAGTTATGGATATTAAGAATATTCATAGAGATTAAGAGGTATCACGGAGGTACACCTTAGATATTTTATGTTTATCTCACATGTAAATTTTGGGATGTGACAAGGTAGATGTTGAATTTGATACAAATCTTTTGTCAAACTCGTTCATTTGTTGTAATATGGACTTGGTCAAATGATAGATATACTGGGGCTATCTGTAGAATATTACTAGGCATTTCTCCAGTATATATACTTATATATATACACACATTCACTTTGGTTCTTATAACCTGTGTTACTTGAAGCTTAATCTCGACTCTGAGCTGGTGGGTGGGCTGTAGGGTCATGACTCATGGAGGCTAAGAGGCAAAACAATAAATAAATAAAAAGAAAAGAGTTGTACCAAATGTGATGAAGCCTTCAGAACCGTCTGATATGACAGAGACGCAGTAAAAGTTTATGCCAAGGACCCCTCATCTGCTTTTCACGTCCTACGCAACTAGAAACATAAAAACCAAGCACTTATTTAAATGCTTCTTTGTTATACTCAAATGCAATAACAGCAGTGAAATGGAACCTTCTTATGGGTTAAATAATACTTGAGATGTTTTGGTTAAAATATACTATCTTATTTATAAATCACACTCATACATACGAATTAGCGAACAATTAAAAAAATAATATTAACGTATTAAGATAATTATAAATATTTCGAAATTTATGCTTCTAATTCCCAATCATGAGTGTAAACCCTATCGATCCAAGAATATCTGACTTTTTAAATCCAGTAGTGGTCACGTGAGCAAATCAGGTCGTTTTGCAGATGTGTGATGAGCATAGTGGTTGAAGCTCATACTTCTCTTGGACTCTTTAACCCTCCACTCTCTCCATATTTTCCTTTCCCCCCCCCCCCCCCCCCTTCCAACCTTTTTTTTATAACTTTTTTGGGTAGTGAAGAGAGGAGTACATTTCAATTGCATTGGCTTTTCCCTTAAAACCACCTTTAGCTGCCAACAGACACACTAAACTTCTCATCCCTTACTTCCTACTCCACCAAACTCACACCTCTTATGGCAGCCAAGCCTGTTGAAGCCCTCAAATATCAAGTATCATCAGCACCACAATCCCTTCCTCTCTCTCTTTTTCATGTTTCATATACTAATTCCTCTATATCATCAACCAGTGTTCATTAATCTCATTCTGATTATTATATATGCAGACGTGGGTGCTGAAAGTGTTAATCCACTGTGAAGGCTGCAAGAAGAAAGTCAAGAAAGTTCTTCAGGGAATCGACGGTATCTCTCTCTCTCTCTCTATATATATATATTCTTAAGATCATATGTAGCCTTGGTGATTCTCAATTCTCTTAACTAATTTACTTGATTATAACATAACATATTGTCATCCATTTAAAATATATATACAGGGGTTTACACCACCGAGGTTGATTCTCAACAGCACAAGGTCACGGTGACTGGTGACGTGGACGCCGACACTCTCATCAAGAAGCTTCTAAGATCCGGCAAATTGGCGGAGCTATGGCCTGAAACTAAGCCCCGCAAGAAAGATAACAAGTCTCCACCAAAAACAAAGGGCAACGACAACCAAAAGGATCATAAAGAACAGAGCAATAACGAACCACTTAACGATGATGATGATATTCAACAAAAGGGTTCGGCTGCTGATCATGAAGACCCCGATCCGTCCGACGACAAAGAAGACAGTGAATGCGAGGAGGACGCCGGAGGAGCAGGAGGCGGGGAAGGCGGTAAGAAGAAGAAGAAGAAGAAGAAGAAGAATAAGAATAAGAACAATGGCCAAGTGAATATTAATGGTGGTAATTCTCCCAATAATCATGGAGAAACTAGTACAGTTGATGCTGCACCACCACCACCACCACCACAACCAAGTGGATCAATGGCTGCCATGAATGTCGGGCCTCCAATTCAACATGCCTATCCATCACATTCATATCCTGCAATGTACTATTCTCCTGTAGGTGCAGGACCACCTCAAGCGTATGGTTTGAGCTATAATACACCATATCCTAGCTCTGCTGCTCTGTATTATGCCCCTCCCATGCATTCTTATGCCACGTACTCTCGCCTCCCGCCGCCGCCTCCGCCGCCTGATCGGATCAAGTACTACACTGATGACGCCGATGAATATGGAGGTGGATGCTCTGTTATGTGAACTACGTAATTTGAGGGTATGAATGTCCTGTAAAGTATTAACTATTAATTAGAGCTAATACCGAGAACTCTGGGTGTTTAACTTTGAGTAAACTACTAATTTACTCCTCAACAAATTTCAGTTTTTTCCATTTCATCCTAAAGATTAGGTATTTTCATTTACTCCCTAAAGAATTAATCATTTTTGTTTTAATTGATGGTTGTCAAATTTTAAGAGTAAATCAAATATTTAGTCTTACAAAAATTACTGTTTAGTCTTTGAGTGATCTAATATCTCAATTTAATTTTTAAAAATTATATTTCTCTTAATTTGATACTTTTCATTTCTAAATTACAAAACTATCACTTATAAATTTTAAAATTTTTATTGTTAAAAATCGTTTTAATAAAAAAGGAGACTAAATTAAAATAAATATTTTAAAATAAAATTAAAATACTTGATATTTTAAAAATTAAATTGAGACAATGATAATATTTGAAAGATCAAATTAATAATTGATTAAATTTTAAATTTATTACCAAAAAAATACTTTTGAAGTATGAAGAGAAAAAGTTAAAATAAATACAGTTTTAAAGACTAAAAAGATATATTTAATATTTTTCGATGACATTGAAATAATTATCTATTAAGAAAAAAGACGATTGAGTCTGAAAAAGTAGGGGACAAAAATAAAAAGGACTAGTTGCAGGGTATGGAGGGAGTTAAAGTTTCTTTAATGCCTTGTCCTTATTCAGCGTTTTTTATTTTCCCCTTTTCTTTTGAGTACAGCTTTTAGGGTTTTGGTTAAGAAAGGCCAATGGGGTTGCAACGTGTAGGACCTGAAATCTGCCTTTCCCTCTCCATCTTATCTGTAAAGCAGATCAGTTTGCCTTTCTCTCTTTGATTCCATCTTAATTGTTGTTTCATGCGTGCCAAGTAGCCAATTAGTGTTAATTTGTGTTACTTGAGAGCTAAGATTGAATATATATATATATATATATATATATAATTAACAATTTCCAAGTTCCAAGAAGCATCACACTTTGAAGCCAAAGCTCCTTGCTCCTTCTTGAAGAAGTTGTTTCCTACTTTCTACTTTCTTATCTTTCAATTATAATTTATAATTTTATTTTATAATAATTATAATCTATAGACTCTTAAATTTAACGTCATTAAAATATTTAATAATTAATACTAACATAACATCTTACATACCATAAGTATAATTTGACACTTTCAAAAAAAAAAAAATATATATATATATAATTCGAGCTAATTTATTTAAATTGTTTAATATATAGGTTTACCACAAGCCATATCTGTATAATTTTGATTAAATAATGATTTTAATCGTTTTACTCAATTTTTAATTTAATTTTTATAATTTAAAAATTTATAATTAAGTCCTTATAGTTTTATAATTTTTTTAATTTAATCCCTATTATTAAAATTTTGTCAATATTTTGTTCAATTTTAGTAATATAACCAATTATATATCATCCTAATATTAGGAATATACATGACTTAAGTAAATTTATCCTAATTATTTAACATAAGTTACATTATATGTCATGTACATGTGAGTTAATATTACTTAATTATCTACTTTTTTATATTGTTAACATAGACCATGTATATTTATAGTATTAATATGTATATGATTAGTCAAATTAGTAAAATTTAATGAAATACTAACAAAAATTTAATAACAAGAACTAAATTAAAAATTTATGAAATTATAAGAACTCAATTATAAATTATTAAACTGGACCAAATTAAAAAACAAGTAAAACAGACTAAAAGAATAATTTAACCTATATCTTGGTCAATTTAGAAATCCAACTAGATTTTATTCTCAAGT
Organism: Biancaea sappan; assembly: GCA_037074585.1. Classification (NCBI taxonomy): domain Eukaryota; kingdom Viridiplantae; phylum Streptophyta; class Magnoliopsida; order Fabales; family Fabaceae; genus Biancaea; species Biancaea sappan. Next base: position 43,641,998 of record CM073496.1, on the reverse strand, counting down.
CACCTGTTCATTGGAGAGTAGAATATTCCTATAGGTTTATAGATTATACCTCTCTCATACCACAAAGTAGGTTGGAGTAGCTGTGTTTATATTATGCTGTCAGAATCTGACTTATCCTTCAGCACACTGAAAGAGTTAAAAGTCGTGTCTTAGCTTGCTAATTTGCAGCAAGGCGTGCGGTTCTCCTCCAGTTCAATTTGTTTGATTTAATAATTTTTATTTATTTAAAAAAAAATTTAAGCATCAATTGATTTAATAATGGTTGTAAATATAAAAAAATAAATATAAAATAATAATTATAATTTAAAAAAAATTAAAAACTGTTAAATCAAACATCTAACAATTCACCGAGGGAATCTGTACGCCCATAATACATGCATACTTGTGAAGTTCTCACTAAAACTGAATCAATATAAGCATGATGAAGTACTCCTTTACCCCTTTTTTCGTAAATAATCAATAAAAGAAAAAATAAATGGGACGTCGACAGACAAAAATGATAGTGTTGCAATTTTGATATTAAAAAAAAAACAAAAAAGGAAAGTAAAGTGAACCGAGACGTTAAATGCAGTATAGTACATTAGCCAAGGAAGAAAATAAAGGATATCGAAAGAGAATCAAAATCCAGGAAAGCAAGATATTTCTATGCCTCTTAAGAAAATAATCTTGATGCCTGAAAACTATTTATGGTGACGCTTTAATTGTCACGTATATATATGGATGTAATTAATTCGTGTTATGAAGTCTATCTCTAGCTATTTGAAACATGTACCCTAGTTAAGTAAATGTAAGCCAATTCAAGAAAAAACTCACAAGTTGGATTTGGCAAATTCAGAACCAACTGTAGTGTAAATGTAAATGAAAAACAATGGTCATGTCAAGTGGCATTTTGGACAGATTCTCTCATTTATTTACAACTACAATGCTTACCTTATACTGGGCAAAAGGAACAAAGCATAAAGGCAACGTTGGTCATAATAAGGTTGGCTGTGTGTGTACATCCATACAGTATACATACATACATATATATATATATATATATATATATAAAGAAGAAAAAAAGTGAAAGATAATGAAAGTCCAACCAACAATATCAACAACTACGGAGGTAATCCATTGGTAGATGGAAGATACTATCTTTCAATTATTGGGTAGTAGGTGGTGATCCAAACTACGCTTCTCTTTAGTGACAGGGGCATTTTTGATTTAAGGACAAGAATATGTCGTTCTTGATCAAAATAAATAATCACCATAAGATTTCTAATTATTCAATTTTACAATTTGCTTGTTGAAGTAATTAATAATTTGAAAGTTTCATTGATTAGAAGAGTATGTTGAGACCTAAAGTTGACTAGTAGTTGTAGTGATAGTAACTATTTGAATTGTACGAATGATATTGATTTAACTAGTGTTACGACCTGTACGGTGTATGGATAATTAATAAATTTAAAATTTTTTATAACTTATAAAATAATAATAATTGAATGGTCCAGGTTATTGACAAAATGTTGATTTAATTTGTTTGTGAATTATCTCCACGATGTACACATAATTCTATTGTACCTACAAAAAAAAAAACACACACACACACACACATATATATATACATGTTAACACTAATAGAAAGATATAATAAATATACAACAAAATAAAATAATATATACAAAAAAAGAGAAAAATCAAAATACAAAATGAAAAGAAAAAAAATAATGGCAACAATACTTTGTATCTTTAATTTCAATTTTTATACGCCTCCTTTTGATATCGTTCTTTGAACTCTCTATAATAAGACCAAATTTATTAACTAACATGATAACATCTGAAACGATACAATATTATTCGTATGAAGTTAAAATTAATAACAAATAAAATATAATTTACAAAACATAAAATAAAAACTAACCTACTAAATAATTATCGTTGGCAACATGATTCAAAATACAAATGAATAGACAAATCATGAAGATAGATTTTGGAAACATGAATAAATCACAACTGTATGCGATCATCTTTAGAAGTCAAAAAATAAACATAACATAAGCATAATGAACAAAATAATAAATATAAAATAATTGAATATAATAAAATTAAATTTACCTGAGAATCTTGCAAAATCATCTCCAAACTAAAAATATCCTCAGGCATATTAAACAATAGAACTGTCCACAACTTCACTACCTGAACCTTAATATTTTAATTATCCCTTGATGCATTAACTTTAGTAACGTCACTAAATTTAACCAAATGCGAAATATTAACGGAATGAAAATTAATTCTGTAAGAAGAATATTCAATACAAATACGGAAAGAATATAAGACAGTTTGAATGACCTTTTATTTATATAACATGAATTTTGAAATGATAAATTGAATATATTAAATGTTAATGATGTAATTATTGAATTATTAATAAAATTTCGAACAATTCATAATTTTAAAATTTGAATTCATTTGCATTCAAAATTTTCAAATTCATTTGAATGCAATCTAAATAATCAATCACACCAATTTGCATTTAATATTTTGTAATTATTAAATTATTAATAAAACTTATGATGATTTACAGTTTAAAAGGAGTATTTTGAATTTATTTGAATGCAAATTTTTCAAATCATTTGAATACAATTATAAAATAAATCACACTAATTTGTATTTAATATTTTATAATTATTAAATTATTAAATTATTAATAAAATTGACGATGATTCACAGTTTTAAAAGAGATAGTTTGATTTCATTTGAATACAAATTTTTTAAATTAATTTGAATGCAACTATATAATTAATCACACTAATTTGCATTTAATATATTGTAATTATTTAATTATTTAATTATTAATTAAATTTATGATAATTCATAGTTTTAAAAGGAATGATTTAAATTCATTTGAATACAAAATTTTCAAATTCATTTGAATGCATTATAGATTCAATCACACCAATTTGCATTTAAAATATTGTAATATTTACGAAATTTAAAAAAGAGACATACAGTACATATCAAAAAGGTTGTTTAGAATAAATTTAATGTAGTGTCATTAATAGGAATGAATTTATTCATTTACATAATTTATTTATTTATTTTTTATTTTAATTTATTAATTTTATTATATGTTATTTAATGACATCCATGTAATTAATGCGTTAGAGTGGAATTATTTTAGTCTATTATATAGATTATTGGGAACATTATTTCAAGAAGTCAAAAAAAGTAAATGGTTAAATTAGACTTTTTGTCTTTATAGTTTTAGCTAATTTTTGATTTGGTCCCTATACTTTAATTTGTTGTAAAATAGTTCCTATAATTTTTCAAATCATGAAAAAAAGTCCCCACTATTATAAAATTTTATTGTGCAGTTAGGATTTGTTTGATGTGGCACCATTAGATAAGGAATTTTTTCCGTTTTGGACTATGTCTCTATTTTTTAATTTTAAAAATTAAAATAAAAAAGTTTGAGATGGATTTTGAAATAGTATTTGAGAGGGAATTTTTGATATCAAATTTTGTCTCTAAGTTTTAAATGTTTTTAAAAAATTAAAGAAACAAATATGAAACAAATCGTAGTAGAATGTCAAATGTTGACGGTAACATCTACTAGAATTATATGCATTTTGTGCAATTAAAAGATAAATTGTAATATAGACCAAAGGAATATTTGATCAAAACATGATATTTTTCTAAAAATACTCACAAAATATCAAAACCCATAAAAATAGGTAAATTTTAGGATACCTTAAAACATAAAATTTCACTCTTGCTAGCAGGCTATTAGTCGACTAATCCATGACTATCGGTTGACTGATCGGTTATTAACTTGAATAAATTGTAAACTAGAGGTTTCAGTTGACTAATGCAAAGTAATTAGTAGACTGATATGTCATAAACTTTTAATTTCATAAGATGGTACTTGAAATGCAACACAAGATTTTCAACTTAAATAAACACATTCAACTATTTCTTATAAGTTCTCTTCTATTATATACTTAACATATAAGGTTAGTTACAACTCTTATAAAGTTACAACAGACTCTTAAACTTGTCATCAATATATACAATACACAACATTCTTTCAAAAGTCATCAAAAGAAGGTGACATAACTAACTAACACATCATCAGCTCATTTCTTTTCTTTCTCTTTTCTTTTTACTTCAGTCCCTCAAATGGTAAATTATCAAAAACAAGGTGAAATATAAAATCTCAGTAGCTAGCATACATTATGAGATTATTACAGCCATTTTAGTCATAAAAGCAATCTAAATGACAAATTTTGTTCTATGAAATATAAACTGATATATAAACATATAAATTGTAAAATGGTCTTCTCTTTCAATATAGTGCACTATCCTTGAATTCTTTTATCAAGAAAAGTACTCAATGTCTTATGAGGAATTTCTATCATCTCATGAGGAATTTATGGGGTTCTATCATCTCAAGAGAACTTTCACATCCTATGAGGAATTTTTGTCATCTCATAGAGAATTTCTAGGATTCTGTCATTCAACAAGGACATAAACTTTACTTTTTAAGAGAAAATAGTTCTACATGTTCATGGAATAAATACTTGATAAATCATACAAAGACATGACAAATACATCAAATACTTTGCTTTTATGAAAAATTAACTACCTTTAATTTTCCTAAAGCTGAAGTTGATATAATATCTTTTAATTCCTCTCTAATATTCCTTGTTTCTTCAACTTCTAAACTAACTCTTTCTTCTTTTTTCCTTCCTTAGCTTGAAAATCTTTATTCTATCATTTTTCAAACTCTAGAATCTATCTAAACTAGAAGAATTAAGCTATAATCTCACCTTTGATGATCTTCTTGCTAGAATCTTCACTAGAACCTCCTTCTCTCTCTTCTTCTTGTTCCTCACATTCTCTCTCTCTCTCTCTCTCTCTCTCTCTCTCTCTCTCTCTCTCTCTCTCTCTCTCTCTCTCTCTCTCTCTCTCTCTCTCTCTCTCTCTCTCTCTCTCTCTCTCTCTCTCTCTCTCTCTCTCTCTCTCTTTTCTTACTTTAAAAGAGTCTCAAGAGCCTTCTTATTGAGGATATCCCCCTTTTAACCCTACTCTCTTATTTCAAAGCTTCATTAGCATGTTAGGGGTGTTTAAGTAAATTTTTTCACTAATTTTTCAATTAATACCAACTTACTTTTGTACTCCAGCAGTCTATTAGTCGATTGATTGCTCCTCGATAGTCGAATGATTGCTGCAAAATCTAAAATTTCAGCCTGACAGAAAATAATCAGTCGACTGATCTCTCATCATCAGTCCACCGATTGCAGATATCAACAATCTAGTTTGATTTCTGATGCTATCAGTTGAATGGTTTGTTACAAATAGTTCACTGATTCTCTCATAACTTCATTTTCCTCTTACTCTTAGATCATTTATCCTAATTTCTTATGTTTTTCCTTTCTTACTTCCTCCTAAGCATCCAAAAACATATTTTACTAATTTCTAACATTATTTCTAACTTAAATAACGAAAATATAACTTAAATAAAAGAAATTATAGGATGTTACATTGGCTAGTTCCTAATGTCCTTAGATAGATTTGCGAAATTATTCTCAACTAGATTCGAAGTCATAACTTGTTGGCTACAAAACATATATAAATGCATGTTATTTGGACAGAACATATTGTAGAAAGGTGGGGCCCACACCTGTCAGCGTCCTAGTCAGCACATTGCATCCATATCAGAATCCAACTCAATGTCTAGTCATCATAGCTTTGCCAAGGCAGCAAAACACTCTCTAAATAATTAAATCTATAAGATAAGAATGAGATTAATTTGGATCTAATCACTCATGACATAAAAATCAAAATTTAAATGATATTTGATTAGTAATTAATTTAGACATGCATAATTCCAAAATAGAATATAATTAGAGAGTTTACAAGATTAAAATTGCAATGTGACTAAGTTAGAGACTAAAATAAATATAAAAATGCATGATATTACGGATTCAAGACAATAGTATCTTAGTTGTTAACTCTTTATATCATGACCTTCATAATGACGTAAATCATACTACACACTTACTCTTCAATTTCAACATTGGAAGAAGACAATGTTACTTGACAAACCAAGTGTCTACCATCTAAGATGTTTTGTCACTTCTATTTTCAATTATTTTGTCACTTTATTTAAATTAAAATCACTTCATGTACACAATAAATTTATCAAAACTAGTGTTGTGACCCGTGTGATACACAGATTATCACAAATGTTACATTTTTTGTTTATCAAATAAATAAAATAATTAAACAAATATATAAAAGAATACATGTACAAAAATAATAAGACATTCAAGTCATGTTAAGATACATACAAGATGATTTATTAGATATAAATACCTTGAAGATTGAATGTGAATAACGTCAAATGAATAGAATAACAAAAAATAAGGTATTACATGAATTAATTTAGATAAATATATTAATTAATGATGAAAATGAGTTGAAATAAAAGTTACTAACCTAATAGATCTGTTAAGATCAAAATCCTTGTTTTTCTTTGACTGTTTCTTCTTCTATTTCTGCAAATATACATTTAGATTAGCAACAATGATAATAACTATAGGTTTATTGAAATTTAAAACATAACTTACATATCTACAAAATCTTAAAACAGTAAAAAGAAAATAATCAAGAGAGGAAATATACATCACATCCCAACTTTAAAATTTAATACTTTAAATCCTAAATTAGCATTCAATCAATCTACATACATGAAATCTCGGCATTGCCTGAAGTTTCTCTTCATAAGGAGGATTCTACCCTTTGCTCACAATAAAATTAAAAATAATTATTCATTAAACCTATTAGATGAGAAACCAGAAAAAAATTAATTTAAAAATAGTCAAATTATATGATTCAGACACAAATAATTACCTCAATGATATCATTTTTTTTTCTTTTAGGTTTTGGTTTTTCTCATTACCTGCTTTCCTCAAGAAAACGTAATAACAGAAACATCAAAGCGAAACTGGAATTAGAAAACCAGAATAATGTAAAAATGAAAAACAACAAACAGGAATAAAAAATTAGAAGACCAAAAATAGAAACATAGATGAACCAGAAACATGGAAAACAACAACGGAGGATGAATATAGAAATGAATAAAGTAGAAAAAAACGCAAAGAACGAAAAAGAAATAGAAAATCAGAAATCACAATTGAATGAATAGTAATCACGAACGTAAATAGTATATGAACTATATAGACCAGAAAAAATAAATAAAAAGAAAAGTGAACTATGATACCAAATTATGTGAGAGAAACATCACTTGAAAGCTTTGATGACAAATCACCATTATTGTTTTTCATCAATGTAAGGGAAGAAGAAGCAAAATCAAATAAAAAAAGAAGGGAAATTGTGTGGGAGAAAGAGATATGCAAATATGGTTGAGATCTTCGACATAAATATATAAATATCTACATTGATTTTGAATTTTAAAATTTTAATTTTAAAAAACGAAAAAGCATCCAAATTTGCCAATAATGATGGCTACTTTTTAAAAACATCTATATAAAGATAGGAGATTGGCCATTGATGATGGTCAATAAAGAAGTTTAGCATGCTTGTTTAGAAAAAGAAAATTGACTGATAATTTATTATTATAGTTTGATCTAATTGAGGTAATTTTAAATTTTATTATAATTATTTAAGAAGAGAAATAAATAATATGAACATTTTTAGGTTAGTTTTTATATAGCAATTATATAGTAATTAATTATTTGATTATTTGTATATAATAAATACTAATTTACCAAATAATAACATATTATATTTCAATTGAAAATTTTACTTAATTTATCAATTATATAGAAATTATAGCAATTACATACCAATTATATAGCAATTTACCCTAATTTTTTAAAATTTATTTAATGTGATTATATATCAATTATATTAATTATAAACCAATCTATATAATAGACTAAAACAATTCTACTCTAAGGCACTAATTACATGAATGTCATTTAATAATATATAATAAAATTAATAAATTAAAATAAAAATAAAAATTAAATGGATAAATTATGTAAATGAATAAATTTATTTCTATTAATGATACTACATTAAATTCATTCTAAATAATCTTTTTGATATGTATTGTAGGGCTCTCATTTAAATTCTATAAAAATTACAATATATTAAATTCAAATTGGTATAATTGAATTTATAATGTATTCAAATGAATTTAAAAAATTTGCATTCAAATGAATTCAAATTATTCTTTTTTAAAACTGTGAATTGTCGTAAATTTAATTAATAATTAAATAATTATAATATATTAAATGCAGATTGGTGCGATTGATTATATAGATGTATAGACTAAAATAATTTCACTCTAAGTCATTAATTACATGGATGTCATTTAATAACATATAATAAAATTAATAAATTAAAAAAATTAAAATTAAAATTAAATGAATAAATTATGTAAATGAATAAATTCATTCCTATTATTGACACCACATTAAATTCATTCTAAACAACCTTTTTGAGATGTATTGTAGACCTCTCATTTAAATTCTATGAAGATTACAATATATTAAATGAAAATTGGTGTGATTGAATTTATAATGTATTCAAATGAATTTAAAAAATTTGCATTCAAATTATCTCTTTTTAAAACTGTGAATTGTTGTAAATTTAATTAATAATTAAATAATTAAATAATAGCAATATATTAAATGCAGATTGGTGTGATTAATTTTATAATTACATTCAAATGAATTCAAATAATCTCTTTTAAAAGTGTGAATCATCATAAATTTTATTAATAATTTAATAATTTAATAATTACAAAATATTAAATGAAAATTGGTGTGATTGATTCTATAATTGCATTCAAATGAATTTGAAAAATTTGTATTTAAATGAATTCAAACCATCTCTTTTAAAACTATGAATCATCATAAATTTTATTAATAATTTAATATAATTTAATAATTACAAAATATTAAATGCAAATTGGTATGATTAATTATATAGATTGCATTAAAATGAATTTGAAAAATTTAAATGCAAATGAACTCAAAACATCCATTTTAAAATTGTGAATTGTCGTAAATTTTATCGTAAATTTTATTAATAATTTAATAATTAATAATTATGTCATTAACATTTAATATATTCAATTTACCATTTCAAAATTCACTTTATATAAATAAAGGGTCATTCTAACTGTCTTCTATTCCTCTTGTGTTTGTATTGAATATTTTTCTTGCAGAATTAGTTTTCATTTCATTAGTGCTTCACATATGACTAAATTTAGCGACATTGCTGATTTTATTGCATCAAAGGATGATTGGAGGATTAAGGTTTAGGTAGTGAGACTGTAGACAGTTTTATCGTTCAATATGTCTGAGAAAATTTTTAATTTGAAGACAGTTTTTGTCACGACCCGTTTTCTGGGCACATGACCGGCACAATGATGAATATCTCATTACTGTAAGCCTTTCGATAAATTCTACCCATGAGTTAAATTATTAGTCATTATCTCTATATTATCAAAATAACCATTCCTGAAGAAAATATATCAAATTTTCTTATTTGAAATTCATAGAGATCATTTGCATGTAATAATAGATCCTCAACATAAAATACATTATTGTACTGAAATACAAGCCAAATACCAAACCCCTGACCTAGATGTCCTAGACGATTACAGAGCAACATAATCTACAACAATATAGGGGCCTACCCGATAGCGGGAGGGTGCAAAGTGATCTACTCTTCTAGCTGATATTCTTCATTGGTAACCTGATCTGAACAAAAAGGTTGTACAAACAATGTGAGCTTTTAAACTCAATGAGCGAATCGGCCTCGCGTTAATAAAATTCAAATACATCACCAGTCATGCAAGCATATCCAAAGGCTCATACTCAACCAATAGACAGAAGATAAAAATTCATCTAATTCAACAAACGTTACTAGTATTCGTCAATGGCAATATATCCCGGAGAGCGCACACAGACCGGCTCACCAATTATGTATATTTTCGCCATGACGCACAACATCATCCTTTTACATACAAGAAGATCAAAATTCATCCAATTCAACAAACGTTACTAGTACTCGTCAATGGCAATATATCCCGGAGAGCGCACACAGGCCGGCTCACTAATTATGTATATTTCCGTCATGACGCACAACCTCATCCTCTTAGCTAGGGCGCCTCATGGATTTATCACCAATCCGGGCTATATCCCTACTGAGAGAATCGTTGTCTCCACACTCATTGGTCAAGACACCCTGTCAACCGGGTTTTCTGCCTTGCCGTGAGAGGGGGTACTGTCCCGCTCAATCACAATCAATAGCATTTCATATCATAATCAGAAGCTCAATATAATATTCATCCATATAACAGGTATAGTATATAACTATATTATAGATTTATAAACCACATATCAAGGTAACAATTAATCCATTTTTGAAAACATTCAAACTTCACATCATCATAAGATACTTATTTCATTTTATCCATACTTATGGATTAATTATTTTATTTAGATTCGTCATTCTGAATCCAATTTCCCCCTATGAATCTTGGGAGTGTCCTACGACATACTTTTTATCACCAGTAATGCTAAAACTCTATTAAAACAGGGTCGTTTCACTCACCTGGATTCCGTACGAGTATTGCTTCTCTAAGTCGTTACGGACAAGAGTACACAGATGAATTTCAGTATTCCGCTACAGAGATTTTCATGAAAGATTAGAGAAAACAAGTTAGGATTGTTTTCATACAGATACTGTTCATACATATAGTTACTATTCATATGTACGGTCACCATTCATACATACAATTACTATTTATATGTACGGTTACTATTCATACATATGGTTACTATTTATATGTACAGTCACTATTCATACATATGGTCACTATTCATATATATGGAGACTGTTTATACCAGAAATAGAGAATACAATCTGTAAAAGAGTACACCAGGTAAGTTCCCAGGAAAGAGTGGAGGGTCACAATGGACACACTTAAAAACCAGGTCTTTCCTTAGCCAGAACTTTCCTAGACATGTATTCTTCACAGTTTACATCCTATTTTGGTAATCAGAAAATCAAAATAACATATAGACAGCTAATGACAGTTTTTCTGATGTGGAAGATCGGCCAAAGCCGCAACCACAGAGCATACTTAAGAAAATAACTTCTAAAATTTGAAAGACATAGAAAGGGCATAGTATCCTTACCTAAGCAAAAAAAGAAAGGCTCAAAATCTCAGAGGCCTAGCTTTGGAGTAAGAAAAACTTAAGGAGAGAAGAAGAGAAGTTGAAGGTGTGAGTTTAAAAGTGAAATGGAATGGCCTATTTATAGCAAAAGTCAAGGGTACTATTTGATACTATGCACTAATAAAATATTCAATTTACTATTTATGAAAATGACATTTTTAATAATGCAGTTACTGTACACCTTACGCGTTGAAAATTTTTTTGTTATTACTATTGAAAACTTAAAGGGAAAATTATCCTTTCACCTTAAACCTTTAAGTTTCTTTTCAAATCAGTCCTTTCAATTTAGTCCCTGAGGATATTTTTACACCTAAAACGTCATTTTCTCCTACAAACTTCTTTCTCGTTTTCTTTTATGACCAAACCACATCTAGTACATCACATTTCGATTGTATAAATGAATAGTATCGTATACGTAAATAGTATTATACGGGTGAATAGTACCGTATACTGAAATAGTAACAGTAGTTTGTAAACAAATATTTATATTTTATTTTTCTTGGGTATTATATTATCACCCCCTTAAGAGAATTCGGTCCTCCGAATTCAAAACTCACCTCAAGACTGAAATAAGTGTAATTAATTCGTCTATATCTCATCCTTTGCATCTATTTCTTCCCAAACCTTTTCACATCCTTGGTAAGATTTACAAGAACACTATAGCATCGACTGTGAACTCTAGACCGCATTATCAATAATTTTCATAGGAATTTTTCCTTTTGTAAACAGCAAGTAATCTTTTCTTCATCAGTTTGATCTTTTCCACAGCCTTTTGTACCATAAAGTGTCTCATCCTCATAACCTTTACCAAACTTAAACCATTTAATCAGATATCCATATAAAACCTCAAATAGATGTCGTCTTCAAAAGTGGCACGTGGTCTTTCCAGTTCATACTGAATATCAGAACACATGTTTTCACACACATAACTTATAACTTTTACAAATACAAGTACAATACCTAAAGGCGTCATTTTGACCATAGGTAATTCTCTTGCCCGAAGGCGATCATCCTGCCTTAAGACGATACTCTCAACTGAATGCATCATATAAAAGGCAAAATCACATGAAATCATTACATAAATCTCTAGGAAGAACAATCCTAGAAAATGTGTTAAGTAAATAACACACTCCTCATGCATAATTATATATATGGAAATTCCTCTCACCTCAATGACTCATATAGAGTCGTATCCCTTCAATGATTAGGGCAAACCCATAGTTCTCTATGTATAGGTTCATAAAATACTTATTTAGCACTCCTCCATAGCTCAGAAATGTAATGAAATATCATTTTAGTAACTCTTCTCAGTCAAAAGGATATTACCATACTCTGCTTTAGAATTTTCATAATCAAGTACGAAATATAAGTCCAACATCTTCTTATTCCTCAAGTTCTTTCAGTAAAAGGAATCACTTCAACAAAGAAGATCTAAATACTAACTTAAATTTTATTTCTAGTACATAGATAATTTTAATACATGAAGCTTAGACCAAATATAGCTTTAGGTACAAACAAAAGAAAGAATAAATTAAGGACGAGAAGGCTTTTGAAATGTAGAAGGTGCTCCAGGTCTAGAAGAGGAAGGTGCTTCAGACCTTAAGGAGGAAGCTAATCGTTGTAGCCTAGAAAGAGTTTCTGGAGGAAGCACTTGAGAAATTTGCTGAAGAGCATAAGTCACTCCGTTCATACAGTCAATACACCTTGCTTGTTGGTCACGAAAATTTTGAGTTGCAAACATTGAATGTCTATCAACTCGATTAGCTAGTTCCTCAAAACGACGGTTTATCAGTTTCTCTTGGTTTTCAAAGAGACGATTTATTAGTCGCTTCTGGTCCTCTGTCTTGTATTCCAGGCTCTCTATCTTACACTCCAGATTTTCGATCTTATGCTCCAGGAACGCAAGCTCATTTTCTGAGGATGTTGCAGTACTGTCCTCCTCCAACTCTATTACATCTCTCTTTCTTTTCTTAATTTCTGGTGACCTGTCTACAGGTCTCTTCCCTTTGTTGTCTCCGAGACTTAGATTTAAATCAAGCTCTGCATTGCCAGTCTCAAAATTCAAGTTGAAAGACTTATTATCGGCCATTGCTCTAGGGATCTCAGAAATAACTTCGAATGAGAAAGGAATGGAGATTGAGAAATAGGTATGTAATGAAAGAAGTAGGTTTGCTTGGTGCGATGAGTAGGGTAACGGGCATACAAGATTTATAAACAACCCGAAGCCCCTGGAGCTAAAGCCACCACAACCTATACGCCGCTCGCTAGGAGGTTTACAGATCACATATGTCGCAATGCCAGCAATTAATGTCGGACATGCAAGTAAATAGTAAATATAATTTAATGCAATTAACATAAGTCAAAGATTTCCTCAAAAAATTTTCGGCTAATCTTGACTTTTCTAAAAATTTTGACTAACTACGCTCTTCAGTCTGAGATTTTCTCCCTCTAAACTTGTTTTATCCTGTAATCCCATATCACGATGTCCCTCTATAATTAGGTAGCCTCATATTGGCCGTATCTTAGATTCTAATCAGTGTCTTTATTCTGGATTTACACATAATATATGTATATCAATATATATATTTTAAAATGAAATTAACTGCTTACGGTCGCATGCATTAAGCATTATCATGATGTAAGGAAATCATTGCCTTTCATTTGCCCACGAGAGCATTATATGTAAGTATGTGTAACCATGAAGATATATCATCATCTACACATTTCATTCTTGTTGACCCTAAGGCTATATGCCATAAGTTTTGATGATGACAAATGTATTTGAATAGTAGCATTGATATATATAAAGATTAATTATCATATATATGCTACAAGTACTTAAGCATGATTATGTTATTTAATATGTATGTTGTATATATTGAATCATGCTATTAAACTAACCATTGAGTTTGCAAGTAAGATATATTTTATAGGTTGGTTCAAAACAAGAAGAGTGAGGATTGTATTGAAGAACAAGGAAAAGCAATATCATGCTTCACTCAAGGAAAACAACATGCAAGGATGAAGCTCCAAGAAATGAAGAATTAGAAGATTTGAAGTCTTGGAAGCTTGGATGCATCAAGATAGCCTATGTGTTTAAATTAGGTATATTTTATATAGGCTAGTATATTTGTGCAACTCAATGATTTAGATTTGCATACATTGGCTCAAGCATTTTTGAACAAAAAGATAGTGAGATATGAAGTTTTACAAAAGTTATTTTTTGACCTTTGGTCACTCCTTACATCATATCTCATAAATGAAAAATCGGTTTTTCAAGTATCTTAATCTCATTTGATAGTAGACTCAAAGATCTTTTCAACGGTATATTATTTATTCAAAACAGAGTCCAAATGAGAAATATATGACTATTCAAAATATAGTTTGAAAAACTGAAAGTTGATTTTACTGTAATAAAAAATTATTCTGTTCTGACCTATAGTCAGTATTTTGATTATATCTTTTAAAAGAAAAATATTTTTTTAGTAAAACTTGGCTCATTTGAAACTAGACTCCAAGAGCTTTCCAACGGTATATTATTTGTTTAAAACGGAGTTCAAATGAGGGAGTTATGAATTTTTAAAGAAAGCTCAAAATCTGGACTGCACTATAACGGCTATATAACGGCTAGTTTTGTAAAATCTTATATATATGACCTTAGATACATGATTTTGAGCAAGAACAAAGTCCTACAATGTGATATTAACTTCTTCTATCATCTTTGAGAGAAAGGAAAGCATTCTTGAGCCAAATCTTGCATATTCTCTATCATTAGAGTTATTAGAGCTTCATTTGTTTTCATCTACTCTTTAGAGAGAGTTTCTTTGTATTGTTGATTTTGATCAACACATATATTATTCTGAGTTGAGGTTCACAAGTACCGGTGTTGGAAGAACTTGCTTTGGGTTGAGGAGGAGCCCGGATTCATAAATTCTTCATTGTGGTTTCGCAAATACCCGGATCGAATTTGTGTGGTTGTAGTGGTTTGCAAGTACCCGGATTAAACTTGCAATTATAGTGGAAATACTTAAGTGGTCTCTTGAGGACTGGATGTAGGCTTGGATTAGCCGAACCAGTATAAATCTCTGAGTTTGCTTTCTCTATCCCTTACTCTTTAATTTGTGCATATTGATATCTATTCTTTAATTTCTTGATCTTTATAATTATTTATCTTGACAGCACATTGATTTTCTGTATTGTATTTATTATCCTAAGCATTGTACTTTTACAGAAAATCATTTTAACTTCCAATTAATTCTTGTGAAAAATTTATAAAACCCAATTCACCCCACTCTTGGGTTCCAACCATTACTTTCAATTGGTATCAGAGCTTGGGCTCTTGATTTAAGACTTAACCGTCTAAGAGTAAATATGGTTGGATCTAGTGAGTGGTTTATGTCTGAAAATTGTTCTTTCACAGAACCTCCAATTTTTTATGCTAATCATTTTCAATATTGGAAGTATGAAATGAAAATTTTTTTAATTTCAGTAGACCATAAACTTTGGGAAATTATAGAAAATGGTTTTTATATGCCTGTCAAGGAAGAACAAGGAAAATACATTCCAAAACCCAAGAGTGAATGGAATGATACTGAAAGAAGTTTAGTGCAACTCAATGCTAAGGCAAAATTGATTATTTCTTGTGCATTGAGTCAAGATGAATTTTTCAAAATTTCCAATTGTGCAACTGCTAAGGAAATGTGGGAAACTTTAGAAGTTGCATATGAGGAAGATCTTGTTGCAATGGAATTAAAGTCTAGAAATCTCATTAATGAACTTGATATCACTCAAATGAAAAATTGTGAAACCATTAATGAGATACGACTTGTGCTTAATCAATTGCAAGCTCTTGGTGTTGAACTTACAGGAAAATCTCAAATCACCAAGGAGATAGAAGAAAAAGAAAAAGGAGAAAAAGAGAAACCACAACCAAAAACTGAATCATCAAAGAAAGCTTACCTATCTTCTATTTGGGGAAATAGCAATTCCGATGAGGAGAACACAAATGAAGAAGCCAACACTTGTCTTGTGGCCAGAGATAAAGATGAGGTAAATTCATTTGACTACTCTTTTGAAGAATTACAAGATGCCTTTGATGATTTACATGAAGAATCTCTTATACTTGCAAAGAAACTAAATATTTCAAAACAGAAAACTCTTCTCTTGAAAATGAGTTGGAAACATTGAAAAACGAATTTTCTATTTCCAAGGAAGAGAATTTTGTTTTTGAAAATCAAAACAGAACTTTGCAAGAAGAGAATTTGATTTTAAAGGCAAATATCTCTACCAACAAAAATTGCTTTTGTACCAAGTGTGATTCCTTGAAAAAGGAGAATGAGGATCTTAAAAACACACTTAAAAAACTTTCTCAAGGTAGAGAAATTCAAAACTCTTCTGTTGAGAAATAAAGTAGTAGCTTTAACAAAATTGGTTTTGTTCTTAACAAGTCAAATCAGAAATATTTCGAAAACTACTTTGTTCCTACAAAAATGTCCAAAAGTCCACCTTGCACTTGTTTTTATTGTGGACTGAAAGGACACAAGTCTTACTCCTGTTTTTATAAGAAAAATCTTGTTCATGAAGTAAAAATGAAATGGGTTCAAAAAGGACCTCATGACCCAGGCAAACCTAAAAAAATTTGGGTATCAAAGACAAAGGATTAATTTACAGATTTGCCTCGAAGCAAGGAGCGGAAATAACTTTTCAATGGCTACATCATTCAAACTCTACTCTCTTGCATCAAAAGGAGGCAATGGATAAGTAAACATATAAGCTGGAATGCATTGTAAGAAATTTGACTGATATGTTTACTGCTCTCTAATGCTTTTGTCTGTTCTCTAATATGCATTACATCTATCCTTGATACTCATGCATGCTATATCTGAAAACAATTGTTAGGTGTGCAGCTTATAGATTCAAATTTTGTTTTGAGCTAAAATCTTTCTTCCAAATTTTGCTCAAACTATCCTTTTTACCGCATTATGAAAACTTGCTTCCATTACACGCACATTTTTCTTGTCTTCACAACAATAAGATTACTCCTACCCATAGTATTTATCCTTGCTATAATCTTATTTAAATATTTTCAATGAAATCAAATTTATTGCAAAATTGCATTTCATGGAAGCATAGCACTTTTATTAATATGGCATATCTTGAACATAATGTTGCTCCTAGTGCTCGAGATTTATTTGAACATCAAAGTGCTCCACCAAAAGTGTTTTGCAGGAGTTAATCCTCAAAATTATCCTCTAAAGCACATTCTTTCCTCTGCTCTCCGAAATCAGTAAGATTTATAGTTTTGAAGTTGGTTGGTCGACCAACACTCCTATCAGTAGTCGACCAACGAAGCCTACATTGAACCAATGATTGATAGATCTTGCAAATAATCAATCAATTAAGATCATTAAAATTGTAAGAAGACAGGATCGATCAAAAGAAGAGCAATGAGCAAAACAAGGATATCAAAATCTTGAAGAGGAACTTCAAGAAGCAACAAAAGTTTGCCAAAATTGATGAGTATCTCTATCCTTTACTTGTTCATTATTTAATTGAATGATACTCCTTGATCTCAATTGTACATTCTGGCAAATTTTTTTTTACTGTCATACTTTCATTGCAATGACATATTGTTTTCTGACATCTTACATACTTGATCACAACATGACATATAAAAATATGTTAAATACTTAAATTATTTTTTTTTAATACATCATGGTTTGAGCATTATACATATCATCTCTTTTACATAAGCTGTAACTTATGAACCATTGTTTATGGATTATAGTTTATATCTGATTATATCTTATTAATCCATATTACCTCAATTATGTTACTACATACTCTGATTATAATATGTTTTATCTTAAGTAAGTATGTAACTTGCTTTTGCTTTGAAATGATGATATATATATCCATGTCAGAAAATTCTTTCTATCTTTAAAATGGATATATATTTTTCAAAATATATATATCCTTCTATTGTACAAAATTTGTGCGGCTGATTTTCTTTATCTTTCTTTATTATTATAATTTTTTTAAGTACCGTCATCTGAAAGAAACCACTTGCATTAAAATAAAAAAAAACAAACCGAAGGATTACATTGCATTAAAAAAAAAAGGGAAGGTTTGCTCATAAATGAGCAATCTACAGGCGAGGTGATCTCAGATTAAGTGGGTTGTATTGAATCATCACCCCTCGGCCATTCCTTGGAGCAAGAGACTGAGCAATGTCACGGAGGGTAGTGTAAATCCCATTCATACAATCAACACTTCTTTGTTGTTGATTGCAGAAGCATTGGGTAGACCAATAGAAGAACCTATCTATTCTTGAAGTCAGTGCCGCATTGTTGCGTTTAGCTAACTTCTCCTGGTCCTCTATCATCTTCTTGAGTTTCTTCACCTCCTGCTCCAGACAAGCAATTTTGTCTTCTGACGTATGGCCTGTACTAATCTCCTCAGCTTCTTCTATCTTCATCTTCTTCTTTTGGTTCTCTTGAGATTCCTCCAAAGGTCTTTTGCCTTTGTCCTTGCCTAGACTCAAATTTAAGTCGAGCTCTTCCTCCCTTACCTCTACTGTGAGATCAATGAACTTTCTTGCTGCCATGGTTTGGAAAATTTAGAAATTTTTGTAGGAGTATGAAGAGAGAGGAATGTCAGAAAGTTATAGACTCAGAGATGAATACTCTTTGTGGTGAGGTAATTGAGAACTGTGGGGCAGTCTTTATAGAGAGAAAATTATGACTAAGAGCCAAAGAAGATATCTCTTCGCCGCACCCCTACACGCTCATCCTATGGATTTCTGCAAGCTAGAAGCCAGAAGTCTAGAGTACGCATACACACCGATAACGCGTCACATTAATGGCAAAACCACGAAAGTCAATTTTCGGTGGATTTGCAGCTAATTTAATTTGTTTTGATTAGAAATTTTAAGGATTAATAAAATGGTGATATTCAGAACCGTATCACTCTGCTTTGTTGTGTTGTTCTTGAGAGCATACATGATTATATCATGCTGTGATTATATGTATCTAAGAACATATGTTGTGTATGCTATTCATGCATCATGAGCGAAGGCTATGGCTAAGAATAATATTTCATGATTCCACATGCACTCATACAAAATGAGCTGTCAAAATTTTTACATGTACTCATCCTCAAGATACATATATAAATTCATTTTGAATGGGTATATAAATTGCTTCCTTTGTGCTGAAATTTATCTTATCCTTTATGAAGCAAATTTGTTTTGAAAAAGGACTTTAAAAATACTTCTGTTATGTTAATATGTTTTATCATATGAAGCAACATTCTTTTTGAAAAAGAAAAGATTTTAAAGATCTCTTTTGTTGTAGATAACAAAAGGGATGAAAAATATTGATGTTTCATATATGGATTATGAACTATATGCTTGAATATATCTTATTACACTAATCCATATATATTGCTTCCTTAGATGAAACGTTTCTAAATTCCTTCGAAGCAAAATGTTTTTGAAAAATATCGTGAATCTCTTGAATTGCTTCCACAATGCTGAAATTGCTTTACCATATTGAAGCATTATCTGTTTTGAAAAGAAAAGGATTTGAGTATCCTTATTTTAAATTACTTTTGCTATATGTTGAAATAATTTTATGCATATATGCAGAAATTGTTTTTCAGAAATCTTGAAAAATATTATTATTCGATTTATGGATTATGATTAATATTCTTGTTTATATCATGCTTTGCTAATCCATATATCATACTTCTGCTGTGTATTGTAAATATTTCTATCATATGACAGCAAATGATTTTTTTTTTCAAAGAGTTTAATTTTTCTGCTATTTACTAAAAATGCCTCTTCATAAACAAGCAGAAATCATTTTCAATGAAAATATTGCAGAAATTTCTTAAAAAATCTTACTTCAAAATTCTGCAATCAAAAACTGAATTTCCTTTATAATGATTTGGACAATCTTTTTCAAAGGAAAAATGTTATGAAATTCAGGGGGAGCTTTGTCTCACTTGAATGTATTTTTTTTTTGAAAAAGAATATATCTTGAAAAATTAGATATTCATTATTCATTATTCTTTTTCAAATTATGCAAGGTTTAAGGGGGAGCCTAAAACTCTTTTAAGTTTTATCTTTTGGCTCATTTCATTTGACATGAGAAAAAATTTTCTAAAATTTTCTTTTTACATGTCAATGAAATCAATGATAAGTTTTGATGTATCCTTACCCCATACTATATTGACATCTTCTGACATCCTGACTTAATGAAGGTATGTGCTTTAACTTCTATATATTGTGTTCCTTACACCTTTTTGTTGATGTCAAATAGGGGGAGAAGAAACAATAGAAAAATATGTATACGTGCTTATAACATTGCATTCATTATCTTGTGATACATATTTTTATGTGGTGATTTGTCATCATCAAAAAGGGGGAGATTGTTGACCCTAAGGCTATATGCCATAAGTTTTGATGATGACAAATGTATTTGAATAGTAGCATTGATATATATAAAGATTAATTATCATATATATGCTACAAGTACTTAAGCATGATTATGTTATTTAATATGTATGTTGCATATATTGAATCATGCTATTAAACTAACCATTGGGTTTGCAAGTAAGATATATTTTATAGGTTGGTTCAAAACAAGAAGAGTGAGGATTGTATTGAAGAACAAGGAAAAGCAATATCATGCTTCACTCAAGGAAAACAACATGCAAGGATGAAGCTCCAAGAAATGAAGAATTAGAAGATTTGAAGTCTTGGAAGCTTGGATGCATCAAGATAGCCTATGTGTTTAAATTAGGTATATTTTATATAGGCTAGTATATTTGTGCAACTCAATGATTTAGATTTGCATACATTGGCTCAAGCATTTTTGAACAAAAAGATAGTGAGATATGAAGTTTTACAAAAGTTATTTTTTGACCTTTGGTCACTCCTTACATCATATCTCATAAATGAAAAATCGGTTTTTCAAGTATCTTAATCTCATTTGATAGTAGACTCAAAGATCTTTTCAACGGTATATTATTTATTCAAAACGGAGTCCAAATGAGAAATATATGACTATTCAAAATATAGTTTGAAAAACTGAAAGTTGATTTTACTGTAATAAAAAATTATTCTGTTCTGACCTATAGTCAGTATTTTGATTATATCTTTTAAAAGAAAAATATTTTTTTAGTAAAACTTGGCTCATTTGAAACTAGACTCCAAGAGCTTTCCAACGGTATATTATTTGTTTAAAACGGAGTTCAAATGAGGGAGTTATGAATTTTTAAAGAAAGCTCAAAATCTGGACTGCACTATAACGGCTATATAACGGCTAGTTTTGTAAAATCTTATATATGTGACCTTAGATACACGATTTTGAGCAAGAACAAAGTCCTACAATGTGATATTAACTTCTTCTATCATCTTTGAGAGAAAGGAAAGCATTCTTGAGCCAAATCTTGCATATTCTCTATCATTAGAGTTATTAGAGCTTCATTTGTTTTCATCTACTCTTTAGAGAGAGTTTCTTTGTATTGTTGATTTTGATCAACACATATATTATTCTGAGTTGAGGTTCGCAAGTACCGGTGTTGCAAGAACTTGCTTTGGGTTGAGGAGGAGCCCGGATTCATAAATTCTTCATTGTGGTTTCGCAAATACCCGGATCGAATTTGTGTGGTTGTAGTGGTTTGCAAGTACCCGGATTAAACTTGCAATTATAGTGCAAATACTCAAATGGTCTCTTGAGGACTGGATGTAGGCTTGGATTAGCCGAACCAGTATAAATCTCTGAGTTTGCTTTCTCTATCCCTTACTCTTTAATTTGTGCATATTGATATCTATTCTTTAATTTCTTGATCTTTATAATTATTTATCTTGACAGCACATTGATTTTCTGTATTGTATTTATTATCGTAAGCATTGTACTTTTACAGAAAATCATTTTAACTTCCAATTAATTCTTGTAAAAAATTTATAAAACCCAATTCACCCCACTCTTGGGTTCCAACCATTACTTTCAATTCTATCCAAGTCATTTTGATTTCTCATTCTCTATGAGTATATGTAGGATCATCACATATTCTCCTTGATCGTAGCCTTCACTCATTATGCATGAATAACATACATACATGTAATTACAACATGATTCAATTAATTATGTATATTATACTCAACTGAAGGCTCTTAAGAACAACACAATAAAACGGAGAAATGTATTTCAATTCATCATAAAAGCATCCAAGGCAATCTTTAATGGCTATATTATCAACTTCTTTAAATTTCGGAAAATGCCAACGGGAGAAATGGGAAAACCAAGTAAAATCGGCCGCAAATCCACCGAATACTGACTTTCGTGGTTTTGGCATTAATGCAACGCATTGTTGGTGTGCACGCCTACCCTAGACTTCTGGCTTCCAGCTTGCAGAAATCCATAGGTTGATCGTGTAGGGGTGCGGTGAAAAGATATCTTTTTTGTCTCTAAGTCCTAATTTTTTTCTATAAAAACCATCCCAACGTTCTCAGTTACCACACCACAAAGAGTAATAATCTCTGAGCCTGCAATCTTCCAGCATTCCTCTCGCCTCATATTTTTACAAAAATTTCTAAATTTTCTAAATCATGGCCTCAAGGAAGTACATTGATCTCACAGTGGAGGCCAAGGAAAAAGATCTTGACTTAAACTTAAGTTTAGGCAGGGACAAAGGCAAAAGACCTCTCGAGGGATCTCAAGAAATTCAAAAGGAGAAGAAGATGAAGAAAATTGAGGAAGCCGAGGAAATTAGCACAGGCCATAGCTCAGAGGACAAAATCGCCTGTTTAGAGCAGGAGGTGAAGAATCTCAAGAAGATGATAGAGGACCTGGAGAAGTTAACCAAACGCAATAACGCGGCAATTACTTCGAGAATAGATAGGTTCTTCTATTGGTCCACCCAGTGCTTCTGCAATCAACATCAAAGAAGTGTTGATTGTATGAATGGAATTTACACTACCCTCCGCGACATTGCTATGTCTCTTGCTCCAAGGAATGGTCGAGGGGTGATGATACAATACAATCCTCCTAATCCAAGACCACCTCGCCTTTAGATTACTCATGCATGAGTAAACTTCTCTTTTTTTTTTTTTGCAATGTAATCCTTCAATTTTTTTTAATGCAAGTGGTTTCTTTTATTGGCTGGTACCCTAAAATAATATAGCTACACAAAATCAATCATGAATTCAGCTTATAAAATCCACCATATAAAATTTTGATCCGACAGCAACGGAATCAAAACAAGTAATAACCTTTCCTTTACTAAGTTCAAAAGTGTAGCCACATCTGTCTAAAACTAAAACTGAGAACATAATTCCTAAGAAGAGATAAGTCGCGGAGGGAAAAAAAATGGAAACATCCTACAGGACCTTCAGTAGAGCCGTCTCTCTATAATTGTGCCCGGGTTCACAACGATAGAGGAGGTCCCACTAAGGTTACTTTGCTCTGTAATCACTAGGAGACCTAACAACCATTCCTCTGATACCAACTTTGTCACGACCCGTTTTCTGGGCACATGACCGGCACAATGATGAATATCCCATCACTGTAAGCCTTTCGATAAATTCTACCCATGAGTTAAATTATTAGTCATTATCTCTGTATTATCAAAATAACCATTCCTGAAGAAAATATATCAAATTTTCTTATTTGAAATTCATAGAGATCATTTGCATGTAATAATAGATCCTCAACATAAAATACATTATTGTACTGAAATACAAGCCAAATACCAAACCCCTGACCTAGATGTCCTAGACGATTACAGAGCAACATAATCTACAACAATATAGGGGCCTACCCGATAGCGGGAGGGTGCAAAGTGATCTACTATTCTAGCGGATATTCTTCATTGGCAACCTGATCTGAACAAAAAGGTTGTACAAACAATGTGAGCTTTTAAACTCAATGAGCGAATCGGCCTCGCGTTAATAAAATTCAAATACATCACCAGTCATGCAAGCATATCCAAAGGCTCATACTCAACCAATAGACAGAAGATAAAAATTCATCCAATTCAACAAACGTTACTAGTACTCGTCAATGACAATATATCCCGGAGAGCGCACACAGGCCGGCTCACCAATTATGTATATTTCTGCCATGACGCACAACCTCATCCTCTTAGTTAGGGCGCCTCACGGATTTATCACCAATCCGGACTATATCCCTACTGAGGGAATCGTTGTCTCCACACTCATTGGTCAAGACACCCTGTCAACCGGGTTTTCCGCCTTGCCGTAAGAGGGGGTACTGTCCCGTTCAATCACAATCAATAGCATTTCATATCATAATCAGAAGCTCAATATAATATTCATCCATATAACAGGTATAGCATATAACTATATTATAGATTTATAAACCACATATCAAGGTAACAATTAATCCGTTTTTGAAAACATTCAAACTTCACATCATCATAAGATATTTATTTCATTTTATCCATACTTATGGATTAATTATCTTATTTAGATTCGTCATTCTGAATCCAATTTCCCCCTATGAATCTTGGGAGTGTCCTACGACATACTTTTTATCACCAGTAATGCTAAAACTCTATTAAAACAGGGTCGTTTCACTCACCTGGATTCCGTACGAGTATTGCTTCTCTAAGTCGTTACGGACAAGAGTACACAGATGAATTTCAGTATTCCGCTACAGAGATTTTCATGAAAGATTAGCGAAAACAAGTTAGGATTGTTTTCATACAGACATTGTTCATACATACGGTTACTATTTATATGTACAGTCACTATTTATATGTACAGTCATTATTCATACATACAGTTACTATTTATATGTATGGTCACCATTCATACGTACAATTACTATTTATATATATAGTTACTATTCATATATATAGTTACTATTTATATGTATGGTCACTATTCATATATATATGGAGACTGTTTATACCAGAAATAGAGAATACAATCTGTAAAAGAGTACACCAGGTAAGTTCCCAGGAAAGAGTGGAGGGTCACAATGGACACACTTAAAAACCAGGTCTTTCCTTAGCCAGAACTTTCCTAGACATGTATTCTTCACAGTTTACATCCTATTTTGGTAATCAGAAAATCAAAATAACATATAGACAGCTAATGACAGTTTTTCTGATGTGGAAGATCGGCCAAAGCCGCAACCACAGAGCATACTTAAGAAAATAACTTCTAAAATTTGAAAGACATAGAAAGGACATAATATCCTTACCTAAGCAAAAAAAGAATGGCCCAAAATCTCAGAGGCCTAGCTTTGGAGTAAGAGAAACTTAAGGAGAGAACAAGAGAAGTTGAAGGTGTGAGTTTAGAAGTGAAATGGAAGGGCCTATTTATAGCAAAAGTCAAGGGTACTATTTGATACTATGCACTAATAAAATATTCAATTTACTATTTATGAAAATGACATTTCTAATAATACAGTTACTGTACACCTTACGCAGACGGTTGAAAATTTTTTTATTATTACTATTGGAAACTTAAAGGGAAAACTATCCTTTCACCTTAAACCTTTAAGTTTCTTTTGAAATCAGTCCTTTCAATTTAGTCCCTGAGGGTATTTTTACACCTAAAACGTCATTTTCTCCTACAAACTTCTTTCTAGTTTTCTCTTATGACCAAACCACATCTAGTACTTGACATTTCGATTGTATAAATAAACAGTATCGTATACGTAAATAGTATTATACGGGTGAATAGTATCGTATACTGAAATAGCAATAATAGTTTGTAAATAAATATTTATATTTTATTTTTCTTGGGTATTACAGTTTTGCAAGATTTTTAGGTAAATTTAATTTAATTTTTTAGTCTTGTGTTTATTTTTTGGTTTCCAAGGGTAATCGCATACACGGTCGTGTGAAGAGATCATATGTGAATAAGTTCAAGTGTCAATTAATCGAGAAAAATATTTATGTGATGTTCATGTTTGATGTAGTTAAGTCTAACAGTGATTTTCGAACAACGAAGCATCCATTCATACTTGAGTTTCAATTTTCAACTGATGTCCGACTAGCTAAAGATGATTTGAGTATTTCAAAATCTATTTTCATATTTTGTTCATTCAGTGATATTTTTATTCATGTTGCATACGAGAATTATTTAGTAGGTTGGTTTTTATCTTATGTTTTGTATATTATATTTTATTTGTTATTGATTCTAACTTTATAGGAATAATATTATTTCATTTCAGTTTTTGTTAGGATAGTCAATAAATTTAATCATATCATAGAGAGCTCAAAGAATAGTATCAAGAGCAGACATATAGAAATTGAGATTGAAGATACAGAGTATTGTTATTATCATTTTCTTTCTTTTCTTTTTGTATTTTGATTATTCTATTTTTTTGTATTACTTTACTTTATTTTATTGTATATTTATTACATTTTTCTATTAGTGTTCTCTTTTTTTTTCTTATTTTTAACATGTATATATGTGTGTGTGTGTGTGTGTGTATGTTTGTATTTGTGTCTGTGTCTGTGTTTGTATGTTTTTTTTTTAGGTATAACAAAATTATGTGTACATTGTGGGAACAATTCACATATGAGCTGAATCAACATTTTACCAATAATCTAGGTCATTCAATTATTATTATTTTATAAGTTATGAAAATTTTTAAATTTATAAATTATCCGTGCATCGCACGGTTACAACACTAGTTATATAGCAATTATCTAACAATATATCTTAATTTTTTCAAATTCATTTAATATGATGTGATTAATTTATCAAATTTATTCATTAAATTTATTCATTTAAATTTATTCTATTATAATAATTTAATGACCTACCGACAATTAATGCATTAAAGTGGAATTGTTTTAGTCTATTATATAGATATATAGATTAAGAACTATTTTAGAAAGAAATCAAAATAAAGTCAAATAAAGTAAAATTTTTAATTCACATATCAATTCTACAATCAAATTTATTTTACCTACTAAAAAAATCATTTAAGACACTACAATAGTCAAATAATAAAGGTAATTATTTTTTATTTTAATTCAAATCATTTAAATCAATTCAAATTAAATAATTAATATTATATACAATGTCATTAATTTACTAAATTTATCAAATTTATTAATTTACCTAATTTATTTATTCATTCAAATCAAATAAAATAATGAAATTGACTAATTATCAATTTCACTAATTAATAATTATAATAATATATTTTGATAAAAATATATTCTGCTATTCACTTTAACAATAACCCATATAATATATTAAATACATTGAAACCCACATAATATAATAATAATACTATAATTTGTAAATTTGTAAAACTTATGAGACTTATAAGCTATGACATATAATTTTTAAACATAAATATTCTGATATAAATTTTGATTATTTATACAAATATAAATTATAATTTTTAATATAAAATTTATGACAATAAACGACTACATTATATTATAATATAAAAAAGGTTATCAAATGTAATAAACAATGAGACATATGTGTAATCAATAAAAAGTTTTTAATTTAATTTTTTTGCAAAAAAATTAAATTCAAATTAAAAATGTTCTAGGATAATCAACTGTAAATAAATTTTATATATTTGATCAAGAATTGATGCCAATATGCCTTGATCCTCATGTATATATTTCAACAATTTATTATGTATATATTTCAATTTAAATAAATTTAAATCAAATAATAATGGTAATTATTTTTTTAATTTCAAATCAAATCAAATAATTCATTTAATATGATGTCATTAATTATCCTATAATTGTCAAATAATAAAGGTAATTTTTTTTAATTTCAATTCAAATCATTTCAATAAATTTAAATCAAATAATTAACATTATGTGATGTTATTAATTTATCAAATTTATTAATTTATCTAAAGAAAGAAATGATGACATGTGTATCAGTTTCTAATTTAAGATTTTCACTACCTCACAGTTTAGATAATGCAATTATAAAACATAATTTTAGGGATACTGTATGTAACAGTATAGCACGAGGTTCAAGTTTATATGAGATTAGTTGTACAAGAAGAATCTACTTTGATAGTCAGATAAAAAAATATTAAGATTTGATGAAAATGAAAGTTTACATAGCTCGAAAAGTTCAAAGGGACTGTCTCGATGATAGATACAACTCTTTTTACTATTGCTAACTGGAAAGCACCTGCATTTGAGATATATAGAAAAATAGGTTTAGATTTTGTGAGAAAAATTACTACGATTTGGAAGAAGATAGATGTGAGTCTCTGAGAATATTGAATTCCACACAAATGTATAAAAAAAAATTTATGGAGTAAGGATACATGTTAAAAATATAAATTTTACAGTACGTGTAAGAGAAGTGATAATATACTTACAACACAAATCAAAAGAACTACTCAGTGTGAGAATTATAGAAAAGTTAATTCCTTTGAACTTCTTCTTGCAAGAAAATTTGCACCTCTTAGAGGAAACAAATTGTTGCAGTAATAAATATGAAGATTGAGCAGATAGTCTACCAGAGCTATGGAGAAACACGATGCCATGGAAATAGTGCTAGTTCATTGGACCATAATTTTCTTCTTCAATTCAGAAAAATAGTGGCTGACAAATAGTATCAATCCATTGTATTATGATATTCTTCGTTGAGATATATATATATATATATGGACAAAAAAAAAGAATTGAAAAAACGTACCTAAAGAAAAAAAAAGCTGGAGCCTTAAGAAGCCATATCACCAGGTATCGGTTGGATTCCCGATCGACATGAAGAGATGATCAAATGGCAAAATATGAGCAACGAGAGCTTGCTTGGGAGAGAGAGCATTGTCAAGTTGCACCAGTAAATTCAGATAAGGAAAATGGACAGGCATGATAGAGAACATGACTCTATAGTTTATTGCTTTTAAAGATAAATATATAGCAATTAATTATTTGATTATTTGTATATAATAAATACTAATTTACTAAATAATATATTATATTTCAATTGAAAAGTTTACCTGATTTATCAAGTATGTAATAATTATAGCAATTATATACCAATTATATATTAATTATAGCAATTATTAATTTACCCTAATTTTTTCAAACTCATTTAATGTGATTATATAACTATTATATACCAATTATATAGTAATTTACCCTAATTTCTTCAAATTCATTTAATGTGATATGATTGATTTACCAAATTTATTAATTTACCTAATTAATTTATTAAATTAATTTATTTAAATTTATTTTATTATACTGATAATTAATGTTTTAGAATGAAATTACTTTAGTCTGTTATATAAATTTTTTATATAAACTAATGTAAGGTACATCTTATCACTCTTTACCGTCATCTACCATGTCTAGTGTCAATACCATAATTATGCTCGTCAAAACTTATTACTTGATTATTACACAATTCTATCATTTCCCTCTTTCACTCGTTATTGACCTGTCAATTTACACAAATATATTACATATGTCAATAATGGAAATGAATTTTATTCCATAAATTAAGGTCTTTTTTTTTTTTTTACTTTTAAAAGTGCGGTTCAGCATATACGTTGATGGCATGTCAAATAATTTGAACAAAAAATGGACTCTACTTCGAACATGAAATATATCACTGAGATCCCATGGGCCTTGGCCCACGATCTCAGATGTCATAATCATCTTCTAGGTATAAGTGGGCCTCCTTGGGCCAGAACAAGTGACTTACATTTTGTGTTTCCCGCTGTTGAAACAATTAACCTTAGCGATAAGAATAAATTGAATGAAAACAATATATATGGAAGACAAAAACAATTGAATACAATCTCTAAAACTAAAATAGTTTAATATAATTCCCAATATAAGGCTCAGAACAAATAATAATGTAACACACTCTAAAATAAATTAAAGACTCATATTTCTTTAAAAAAGAAAAAAAATGCTCTCATTTCTTTAGAAAAACGTGGGACAGAAACATACGGATGCGAGGAATTCGCACGTGTATATCCAGCCTAACGTGCTCTACAGTGCACACTAAACTAAGTGATAGATTCTTTTTGGGGGAAAAAATAGGAAAAAAAAAAGAAAAATAAAAAAAAACACCATGCTTTTATCTTTATTTTATTCTTTTTCTATTGAAAAAGTATGCGTCGCTTTTGACATATATTCAGAATCTATGCTATTTTGCTTCGATTCCATTCCAAATTGACATCTTCAATTGCATTTATATTTTTAGTTTATTTTATTTCAAAAAATATTTATTATATTTTTAGCATTAAAAAATTAGTATTAATCTTATTCATATTTTAATAAATAAGTGAATTCTTCTATAAAATTTAAAATTCAACTCAACTATAACTTAAATTTAAATTATATAAATATAAATAAACACTTTATGTAAGAGTACTTAGATTGGCAGTCTCAAAACTTATTCTTAATTATTAATTACAATTATATGAAATTCATCCTTGATTTGTCTTAATCACTATAAATACAACTAATGTTATTATTATTACTGTTAAACTTTTATATGAATTATCGATGTTCGTTTATAGTTAATTAGTTATTTAGTTTAAATAATACAACATAAGATATTTTTTTCACTTCTTTTATGAGTTTAGAGTAAATGTAACTTATCTCAAATGTCTATTTTACCTCGATGTTTAACAAAATTTTTAATATTTTCTTAATACCAAAGACATCCAATTGTTTAACAAAATTAGTAAACTTATCATATATATATATATGGTTCTACAAATGCAGCGACGCCATGATTTCAACTAATTCAATTAGGAATGCTGGGAATTTAGAAAGATATTAGAGCTTTTCGTAAACATTTAAGATGAACTTGATATAAAATAAATGTTTTATGGTAAAGTTGAAACTCTCATCTTAATTTTTAAGACACAAGGTAATTTTTTTAAAAAAATAATAAATGAAAGAAGAAGGGACAAAAACCAAAGGGAATCTAATAAAGTAGCACTTTTTGTTGTGGATGGGCACAAAAAGACATGCGGGAATTTGTTCTAGCCTGAAAATATGCAGTGATAAGAGAAGTAGTAACGTATAAACCCGAATTTTATAAAAGATAAGAAATGACAATTGTATTATATTTGAAACTGGCCAATGTTTTCAGTGTGACACCATAATATCATATCGATTCTCAAGAGTGGAGCTGATCTGTCATCCAAAAACGCTAGGAATCTTACCCCTATGCAAGAAGCACCAAATAAAGAGAGATCCTACACGAAACACACTGGCAGCTTCCTTACCAGCATCATATTTATTAGACTAAATTACACTTCATGTTTCTACAACTTACTTAAATTACATAATCTTCTCTTCTATTTTCAAAATATATAATTCCTCTTGAATAACTATAAAATATACTACACTTCAGTTTAATTTTATATTTTTTAATCTATTTTTTTTGGTTAAAAACATGAATATTCATAAATGTACTAAGCTTAGACTCAAGTCGAGTTGAATTACATAAGTATAAAAGTTCTCATAATATAAAATTTTTTTTATTTACAAGATTTGAACTTAAATTTTTTTAAAAATTAAATATCGAATTACTTAAACTAATTATTGTTAGAATCTAGAGAGATTTTTTAGTTTTTTTTTTACATTTAATAATCTAATGCGACATATCTTTTGGACAAAAATACATTATATTAACCTAAGAATACTTATTTTTCTAACAAATTTTGATACCTTTTTCTTTTGCTGTTAATTCAAAATAAGCTATTGTAAATATTCTATTTTACTTGTAAAAAGACAAAAAAAGTATCCACTGGGTACTTAGATTAATAAATGGGATTTTAGTCCCAAAAAAATATGTAATATTAGGTACCAAACATTAAATAAAATTATAACATATCTTTTTTGAACAAAAATTATAAAATTAGACTAAAATATTGCAAATTCATAATTATAGGAAAGAACAGTGTATAATTAAAAGATACAAGAAAATAAAGTGTAATTTTAGAAATTTACAGGGTATTAGAGTGTAATTTACTCTATTTATCAAAGCCGCTTTTGAGATCTATATATAGACCCTCCAACTCTATTCCCAGAGCTCTAATATCCCACCCTCGCAATTGCAACCACACAAAGAGGCTAAGATGAAACCTCATCATGTCTCTGGCGATACCTCTCTGCCCAACAACGACTCCAGAAGATCTATCGGAGAGAAGCTCCGGCGAGCCTACGAGGCGGCCATAGTGGCGATCACCGCCGATTCCTTGAAGCAACGACGTCTTCTGATGCGTAATCAAACTGAGACACGGGGGTGTAGCCACCGTGCACGTGCTGATGAACCAATTAGAACCATGATGTTTTTGGGGTCTTGGAATCACACATGAGAGATCGAACTCTTTGTATTGAAATCTCAAGCTCATAAGTGAAAATTGGATGTGAATCTGTTAAAAGAAACCTTAGAAATGATCTTATTTGTATATGGTTACTGCAAATAAGTGTGGTAGGCGATGTAAAAATACATAGGAATGAGGGCCTCATTCAAGTTGTTTCAATCCCTAAGAAATTAAAAGCTTATGCATCATCTATGAATTAATTCATTGTGTACTCCACTACTAAACTATATGTCAGGATAGAATAAATAATTTGTTATTTAATCTATATATAAGAAAAGGTTTATTGCCTGGTAATGAATTCTGGAATGGTAAATTGAAATTATTGTTGCAAAAGTCTAGATTTACGGCGTGTAATTTTCTTCATTGTTATACTTTGGTGTGTGTCTCATTTTGGTCTAAGATTTTAATTCTTCATGCCCGATCAAGAGCAAAATTTCATCGAAGAGGAAGGTGTTATGAATTTGGCCAAGAGAAAGATATAAGAGGAATCTGGTTCTTTGTTTATCGTGCTTACATCTTTTGATCAATGTGTTTGTGTTAATCGGACGGCATATATATGCACTAAATACTTTATTTGACATACGACACCACACTCAATATAAGAAGATATTTAGTGCTTTAAATATGCCCTTGTCGGTTTCGAAAGGTTCTTTTAAAAGAACTTTTCTAAAATAAACTGTGCAAATGAGGACAAAGTGGCCATCAATGGCGTCTTCTCATCCATTAAAGTCACCCTATTAATCATTGTCTGGGACTGTGCTTCTAATTAATGTTGATGGCTTTTTTTTTTTTCACTTAAACAGTAAATTACAAAACTCACCCGGGGAAGTTTTTATAATTACATCCCCGTCCTATCTATTTTTAAAATATACACTTCGCTCTCCTATTGTTACATTTTAATCCAATTTTATATGTTTTTAGTGAGATATGTTACAATGTTTTTTTTTAATATAATACCATATTTTTTTATTAAAATACTATCTATAAACCTAAATACATATTAAATAAGAAAAATAAAATATCCGTGATATATTATTCTAGATTAACAAAAAAAAAGATATCATAATATATAAAATTTAATTTTCTTAAATTAATAGAAGGTATTATAGTTAAAAGATATGTGGTATATTAGATTATTGAATGTTAAAAAACATACTGTAACAAATCTTTGTGAACAAATATTCTAAAATTAGACTAAAGTGTAATATATTTTATATTTATTACATGAGAGAGAGATTGTATATTTTTAAAATAGATGAGAAGAAAGTGTAATTATGACAACTTACATGGAAGAAGAGTGTAATTTGCTTTTTTTTAACTAAAAATTTAGTCAGGTCTTTGTTCTGTTATAGTAATATTTTTTGGTTATTTGTTTCAGACATTTGATTTATAACATGTCAACCTGGGCGTCTTGGGCTGCATGCTAGTTGTATTGTTAGGATTCTATTCCCTTTGCTTGTATTGTTTGAGTAGATTATCTTGTGCTTTCATCACCTACTGAAATATCTATTTATCTCTTGGCAAAAAAGAAAAGGAAAGGAAATAATTGATGATTAATTATTTTTATAAATAAATAAATAATTAATAATAGTTGAATAGTTGATTATTTGCGGTCACAAAGTAAGACTATAAGAAAAATGTATGCACATGCACTGCTGATTTTTTCTCCTATACAGACAGAAGTATAGAATAAGATATCCTCTCGTTATTTAGATCTGAAGCAGAATTTTGCATCTGAAATCTGCTTATTCTTTTGGCATATATGTTACACCACAGGAATAGTAATTCAACATCCACTGCCAAAACCCATTGAAGAGAAAGTTTTCACTGAAATCAGCATTGAGAAGGATGTAGATGGCTTTCAACATATAAGGGTTCGAAAGGTTGCGATCAAAGGCAGAGAACCTCTATTCCTTCTTTGCACCCCCAGGCCAAATACATTTGTTTCTGCAATAATTTTTAAGCTAAATGACATCGATAAACCTGTGAATCATCGTTCTTTTCCCATAATGTTCTTTTTCAAATGTTTCAAGTAAGATGACTTTGTTCTGATTGCATTACAAGGGGGAAAAAAGAGAAATATCATCACACTAACTTGTCTTTTTTTTTTTAATAAATAAAAAACAACCTATTATTGATGTGCTGTTTTCTTAAGGGTAATCTATTTCCTGAAATTTCACTTGTGATCCGTTGATGTTGGGGCTTTACAAAGTCTTTGAGTTGAAGCAGAAGTCATACTTGTGAGTTCAATTCACCAGGATGGTTACTTCTCTTCCGGGTAATTGGACCCAGTCACACTCAATGTCGCTGAAAAATACCTTGGCGGGTGCCAAAAGCAACCTTGAAGCTTGGGCAGAATAATCTTCGTTTTACTAAGGGAAAAGAAAGTATTCATTATTGATTAAAATATCTGAGAATCATTGCGAGATCCGGAGATGTTTTTCTGCCATTGGAATCCCCTACTTCAGCCTGCAAGGTTTAGCCTGATAGTCAGAGGTGGGGTGTGGCAGTACTTACTTGGGTTTAGCGTCGTTTGAAGAGTAGGTCATTTATAAGTCCAAGCTGAAAATTCCAGTGTTCTTTAAAATTCCAGTGAGGCCATTTATCAGTCGTAAACTAATCATGATACGAGAAATGAGCCACCCAGGATAATCCCCACATTGAGATACATAAACATATTGCTTCCTTCGTCTTCTTGGATTTGACTAATCAATCTGAAAGACGATTTAGGTGTAGATGTAGCATTGAAAAGCTAAATGTGTCTTCAATTGAAATCAGAGAGGCATTTGACGATTCATGTGTAGTGCCTCATATTCAGTCACGAGTCACGATACATGAAGGTTAAAAGAACAATTGTTTCTTTCCAATAAATAGATTACCTATCGCGGTCCCAAATCATGGAAGAAATTGCCAAAAGATAACTGTTGTGGCTTTTGAACATCAAGTTTGGCAAATGTTGCCTCTTATCCCTGCATCCACGTCTCCAAGAATTTGTAGACACAAGGAGTTGTTTAATAACTTTAAGGGTTAGGACAACCATTTTATAGTATCTGAAAATTCAAAGGCAATTATAAATAATTAAAGATCGGATGGTTTAAAGTTCAAACTCTCCATAAATAAACCTAACTTGAAAACTTAATGCTGACAACAAGGCAGTGATAGCTCAGATCTTGCAAACAAAAAAGACGAGGGTTACAAACTAATCGCAAATCGCAATATGAGATGTATTTAAGATTCGTCAATTTTGTTCCTACACAAATAGCACTCAATCGAGCCCATCTCGAATGGGAAATATAAATAGTCAGCAAAACTGTATTTCTTGTTTTGGACAGTAAGATAATTTGAAACAAAGGAACGGACTCGTGGCCTCATTACATAGCAAACACCTGCTTCCTGAAGCAATATGCATACAGAGAAAGATGCCACAATACCACATCCTGATGTAATGCAAGATAATAATAACTAGCATATTAACTTAACGTGAGTGACTTAAGCTGAACCCTCTTCTTGCTTTGGTTTAGCAGGGGCCGCAGGTGATGGAGAGCTCTCCACGCCCATCTCCGCTTTAAGGTCATTGATGCTTTCCTCCAACTCATTTATACGGTTTCCCATCTCATCGAGTGCATTGACGTTAAGAAAAACAAATACTTAAGCATTTCGAGTAATAGGCAATTCCACACTACAATATCGTTCTTAAAAAATGGGTATCAATGCCATCCTCCCTAGATCAATATAATTTCATGAATCATAATTTGTGCAATTATGTAGTTATATTTCACCACTTGTGCAGTTGGGTACACATGCCATCACATTATCATTTTGGCTATTGATACCCATTTTATAGGATAGATTTTGCAGACTTGCCCTTAAGTAACAAAGAGAAGTAGATTTGTTTGTAAGTCACAAACAATCAAATGCAAGGTTGAAGCAACCACAGATTCTTAACACCTCACAGTAAAACATACAAGGTTCCATTTAATTTCCAAACCAAAGGTCCGATGTCCTCCACAAATTCTTATGCTAGAATGTATGGTGTTGGCTAATGAAATGTAATCTACTTCAGATGCATTATGATCTATCCTTTTATAATCATACATTCTTCTTTTTTTAGAAAAAAAAATTTATAATAATCATACATTATGTCTGCAAAATTATGGCGAGAAATTATGGAAGTTCAGATGAATCAGCAAGATCCCCATTCCCTCCCCCTTCCCACACACACCCAAAGAAAGGGGAAACCAAAAAAAAAAATGTAACAGGTAAATTACTATATTCTAAAAAGGATATTCTTTGTAACAATGGAATCCGACATTGTCTGGAACCTAGTTTGCTGAAAAAAATAAATAAATGTTTGTTAGCGACAGTGGAATAAATTCTGGTAACCAACAATGTAGCACTAAGAGTCCATATTATACAACTCACCATCTGCTGAAGAAGATTTTGAACCTGGAGAGAAAAGGGACAGAAAAATGTCAAGAGTCATTGACATAAAAACTCAAGAATCAAATAATCTAAGAAAAAATTTCCCAATTCTGCATCAGGCAATACAATTTGTACACTCTCACTCTCATCTTGGAGTTTGGGATGCCAAGGACTATCACTCGTCAATAATGGCTAGGAAAATGCCAAATGAATTAACATGAACAATTGCAGTTAGCCAACAAAATCACAGATCGTTCAAAATTTAGAGTTCAACAACTTACAAAAGCTGTCATATCAGCAGTGCTTTGCTTTGGGTCTTCTGAATCATGTCCATCCTGTCATAAAAAGGAGAAGCGGGTGTTAAGGTTACGAAACCAACAAAAGAATACCGCTATGGAATTCCAAAAACTCAATACTAGATGAAAGGAATCAGATTATGAGCAGACACTTAACAAGTGAAATAGGATTTAATCAGATATAACCTCGCAATAGGCTCAAATATAGAAGTAGCTAAAGTAATTGTGCCGCTAAGCACAGGAGAAAAAAATATTACAACACAAAGATCCAACAAGTAACCATCCCAATCAAGACACACAAACTTAAAAATAGAAACTGAAATGATTCTTTAGACTCTAAAAGATTATTGACCAACAAGATCGAAATATAACCTCCAATTCGATTACTAAACACCGCGAAAACATGGAGCTAAAACATGGTTAAAGGCTCAAGTGGCACAAATTTACTCAGATTGGGCTTGAATTTTGTAAACCCTAATCTATATCAGGAATCGAAATACAATACAATTGAAGAACATATCCAGGCAACCAGATCGAGTAATACAACGAAATCAGGGAAAGAAACCCTAACCATGATCAATGCAGGTGGGATTTCTTCAGCAGCTCCTGAGCTCCACAGAGACAAGCTTCAATGTCACGATATGCGAGTGAGAACTGAGGACCACGCAGTCGTCGGAACAAATCAGACCCATAATAACGAACCCCGGTGACCCCAGGGCCTGAGGCGCAATTACAAAACTACCACCTTTCTTTTTTTCCAAAAAAAAAGTCACATTATTTTTTTGATGTAAGAACTAAGAAATCATTTATCAATTGTGAGGTTTACGAATTTCTCCCCTTCACCAGAGAGCCAAAAGCCCACAAAGAAACCAAAAAGGTATAATTCAATTCTCTGTCTCATTTGCAATGGTTATTTTTAAAACCTTAGCAGCTTCATTTATAATATTTCAAGTTAATGGGCAGTTTGGTCATTTGAAACAACAACAACGATGAGATTGAGAGTTCATGGGCGGCATTCCATTCAAATATTTGTTGTTAACTTGTTATTCTATCTGAAAATTCAAATTTAAAATTTTGAATATTCGTGAGTGCATTATTTCGCTTTACATGAGACAAGATACTTTACGTCACATGGCTAGGCTTACACGTGGAGAGAAATTTCCAAGAATCATAAAATATAACGATTCCTCTAAAACAAATTAGGAAAGTATTTTTACAAGTGTAAACTTTCTCAAAAATACTAAATTGACCCGCACATATTTTACTAATTCTTACCATAGATTATAAGATATAATTCTTCACTTCTTTTTTTGGGGCAATAGATATAATCCTTCACTTAGAAAAACAATTACTAACGCAAGAAACACTTCTTTTCCTGAATTTAAGTTTACAAGTAGTTTGTGAAGTTAAACGAAGAAATTCTCAAATGAGAGATTGTCAGATACCATATATCTGGCACAGAAAAAATCCCAAACAAAATTGAAGATTTCAATTCACCGCAGACCATAAAATGAGGGGGCAAATGTTTTTGGTTTCTATACTACGTTTTACATTCAAATACAATCTTAGCTTGCTCCAAGATGCATTACAGTCAAATGGAGGGAAGGGATGGAGAAACCATTTGTTCTTTTCCTCCATAGAAAAGAAAAGAACAGGAAGCTTTTGAACTTCTATTTGGTTTTGTGAGCAGATGATTTATCTCGTACATAAGGATAATCAGGTTGAGCCGACCACAAACCCAAGAGTATAAATAGGTGGAGGCAGAGAAGTAGCCCAGACGAAAATCTGTTTGAGGGATAGATATTCCAGCAAATCTCCACTCCCACGAACAAAATTAAACTGCTTCATACAGAGAAATGGATCCTTTCATGAACTCAACATAGAACATGAAATCATGAAGGATTCAGTAAAAAAAGGAATGTCAAATAACCTACCGCATCAATGTCGGGAAATTTGTTCTCCACAAAAGGTAAGGTAAGCTATAGAAATACCTGTACCAAATACCAATGGCCAAGTTATAAGAATTGGCACCATTCAAACATATGTATTATTGTTATGTACCATGTTCATAATATTTGCCTACTTTCACGATGGGTTCAGCAAAGGAAAGAAAATAATAATTGCTTTTATATAAGAGAATTAGTAATTGATCATCAAGAGGAAAAAAATAGTTCAAAATTCACGAGTATCTGCACTAAAACGACAAACAGGAAGTTTTGTCCTTCAAGAAACTTTGATAAGTAAATCCTCTTAACAGTTAAAAATAAGGCAAACAACTTTTGCATCTTAAGCCCGTAGCATTAGAAGAAAAGAATCATGCCCAGCAGAACTTACCATGAATAGAATTGATAGTGCAACGACCTTGCACATACAATGCCAATGAAATTTCCAACAAACATAGTTGTTACAATATCTGAGTAAAAGGGAAGAATTAGTATTCAAGTGAAGAAGAGAGTGATCTAGACAAATGCAGATTCAAAAGAGGAAAACGGCTTCAATTTCAGTCAAAAGTAGAATTAAATACATCTTACATTCTCTAGGCTGATTACTTACGTTCTTTAGTAAGGACCTTGACAGATGATGAACTGCTCTTGCCAAACTTCGTTGAAGAGAAGGAAATGAAAACTGCAGACCTTAGCCTCATGGAGATGTATTTGGAATGCAAAAAGTTGAGAAGCCCACCTTCATGCCTGCAACAAACTAAACAAGTCAAACATATATAAAATAGCAAGTCACATCCATATTTTAATCTCAGATAAACCAGAAGCCTACTTATCCAAATTAGGCAAGATTTATTTATTATTTCAAATCAAGAGGCAGTCTATCAAAATTAATAAGTCATAGTCGCATTCATTTATTGCACCAAAACATAAGGGTAAAAACTGATGATAGTTATAACTTAAATAGTTATGAAAATTGCAGCTCTCTGAAAAAGCTTGAAAGTGCGTTCTTCAAATCCTAATGCAATAACCCATTTGAAAAATAGAAATATTTATATATACATATATAAACTTCTATACCTACTTGCACCATCTATAACGCGCAAATAAACCAAGTAATGTGAGGTGAGCAGCCAGCAAAAAGATTGCAAATCCCTTGGATATGAATACTGGTTCCGGGATGAACTTGAAGTTAACAGACCTGTAACATGCAATCAAAATATTATATCATATATCAACGAAACGTCTATGTGAATCAGTAGAAAAATACATATACAAGTAAAGACACAAACGAATACACTATCACGTGAAGACAATTGGAATAGCCATGCAGCCTGAAGAATAACCAGGAAAGAAATTTATCAGATTTATCACTGTATCTAATGCATGTAAACGAAGTTCAGGGGTTCCATTACATTGTAGCATTTGGCGCTTGCCATAAGATTGAAATTAAAACTCTAAGCAGTGTACCCAATCATTTGCCATTTAAGGCACAACTTCATCAGCTACTCTGCCTATATATCATTTAACTAGCAAATCTGCAGACACTTGATTAAATATGTTCCATGGAGCCAAAAAGTTGCTAATAATCTGTTAGTGGAGGATCTTGTTATGGGGTTTAGGTTATGGTTCATTGTTGGGAAGAGAGAACCAAGATCTCTTTAGTTTAGCACTCTAAATTTGTTATAACTTTCCTCTCTGCACTTTTCATTAATAAACAGAACAATTTAAATACAATCCAAGAGGGAATAACTTCCTTCTTGAATTTAGGATACCTTCCCCCTAGTGGCAAAAAAATAACCTAAACCCCTAATAACCACCGTTTAAAATAAAAACATATTAAAACATATTGACAATATAATTAAACAAAGTCTGACATTATAAAACTAAAAAAGAGGGAAATAACAGATCCTAACTGCCCAAGACAGCAACCTACAAAGATACTAATCTATTGTTGTTCTTTGCCAATTCCTCCTATATTTGCTATGAGTATGACATTGGTAAAAGTAGGGATCACTAATCTTTGCAAAATATTAAAAACTAGATAAGTTCCATTCCCTCTCCTATTCATCAACACACGACTCACAAAGAAGACTTTTTAATTACAGTGAAAAGGTTAATTTTGTTAGCAGGGTTCACAGTTATGAAGCATACATCAGAACACAAACTCAAGAAACAAGTACCAGAAATGGATGAAGACGCGGCCAAGATTGAAGGCTCTTGATATATATGCAACTGGGTGTGAAACCAGGAAAGGAAGCCCCAACAATATCTGTAGCAGCATTTCACCACTTAAGTGTAACCAAATGACACCAATATTGGACATAGCTAACCCTTCAGCACCAATTGCCCTTTTGAAGTCTAAGAAGTCCACTCACCTAATAATGTCAAAAGAATGTTTAAGAAAGATATACACCAACCGTCATGCATCAAAAGATTGGCTCACTCCGTTAAACACGATATATGAGGAAATAACAACAGCTTGCATAACAGAAACTAAAAGTTTGTTGCCACATAACATTTTATGATTATGATATAATAAAATATCCATAATGAAAG
This sequence comes from Biancaea sappan, assembly GCA_037074585.1. Classification (NCBI taxonomy): domain Eukaryota; kingdom Viridiplantae; phylum Streptophyta; class Magnoliopsida; order Fabales; family Fabaceae; genus Biancaea; species Biancaea sappan. Next base: position 43,600,176 of record CM073496.1, on the reverse strand, counting down.
AAAAACATGTACCTGAACCAATGCTGCAACAGCTAATGCCAATAACACCCCACTTACATCCATAGCCTGCATGTGTTTGAAGAAAAGGATGCTACTTGAGCAATTTTGTTGGCAATTTCAAAGAACATAAATGTGACATACTAATGTAAATAAAGTACCTTTAACATGAGGAGCAATAAGGATGGAGCATAGAGAAGCACATTCATCTTTACAGAAACAGCCCCACTAACAAATAAATATGAAAAACCATTTAATTTGACTTTTGACTTACAGAAGATGAGTTTATGAAGAGAACCATTACCTGAAGATAGTCAAACCTAGATGCCACCTTTGGTGAATGATTAAGAGCAAAGCAGCATGAAGCATAGTCATGGCCACACAGTCATTAAAGAGACGAAGTATGAAAATAGAATGCACTCTTTTGGATAAAGAAAGTAAGCTTAGGGCCCACCATGGAAGCTGTTAGACATTTCAAGAACAATGAAAACTGACATCAATGCCTATTCAGAAGAAAACTATTAAAGCTTGGGAGTTCGGAGAAAACTAGCTGCAGAAGTCCTTTTGAAATTTTTAATACACATTATGCAGGTTCAGTAACATAAGTTAGACAAAACTCAAAAGGAATGGATGATGGCAATGTATAATTACAGTAACTTCTGCAACACAGAAACCAAAGTTAAGCACTGAAACTTGCATGTTTAAAGCTAAAAGCAAGAAAAACAGATTGTAGATTTACTTATTAATCACAACTTGTCACATGTCTCCTAAACTTAGGCATTTGCTAAGTAGAAAGGAAAAAAAAAATAAATAAATAACAGCAATCCATCCTTAAATTTTCTTACCACATCAGTCTTCACATAGATGTAGAGAATGATTGCCAGATTAATAATATACAATAATCCGAACAAAATCTGCAATAAGAGAAGAGAAACATATGATGATTTCTTCAATATCTCTATCATGCATTCATTAGTCACTGAAATGATAAACATAGTATTTTAAAGTTTAACTTCCTTTTATTTTATTTTTCGCATGGAGGGATAAGAAGGAAAGAGATTTGCATCAGAAATGCTAGTTGGCATTCTTTACAGCTAAGCCTCATAACAAGCCTCTCTGCACAGGAAATTACCGCTGCCTCATGCCAATTTCAGTATAATACTAAAACTGGGTACATGAGACGGAAATGCCAAACAGAATGAACTTAATGAATGGATGGATGAGCTTTGCTAGCAAAAGCCAAAAACTGCTTTTGGTATAGTACTTTTTCATTAAAGAAAACCCCTCTTTCCCGGAGGAGGGAGGGGCAAAAGACTTGTCCAAAGAAGCACTTAGTTGTCCACATCTGACTAACACACCACTTTCATTGGATTAATGCATCAGCAAAGCAATCAGAAATATCAAATAAGTAACTTAGAATTGACAGCCACAGGAAATCTAATCCTGAAAGAACTGAGCATATCTAATTACCTGAGCTGGATAAACTTCTCCTCCTGTAATATACTGGAATGCAGAATATACGTATAGAAATCCAGCTGGATAGACAAGAGGACCAGTATCACCTTTCAGGTTCCCGTAATCCCTTTCCCCTCCAAGAAACCCGGTAACCTGTTTGACGAAGCATCATTAAACAACAAATTTAACTAAGAATCCAGAAAACCCGGTAGTAAATTTAAAATTATGAAGATGAAATTGGGAATGGAAGGCAAGAAATCGAAATTCTAAGCCTATATTGTCCCTTCCTTGAACTGAAAATATTTAAGTTGATCGAACTCAATGAAAACACAGTCAAGCTACTTAAAATTTATCTGTGCGGCGTTTGTTGATTGTCTAGCTATATCCCTTGGGAACCAGACAGAGATATACAAGCTCAAAAATACTCTTCTTATTTCGTTTAGCCAACAGCTCAGGAAGCCACTAACCTGTGACATGTAAGCGTCCCAGTCTATCTTAGTATCTGGAATTAAAAATATAGACAAATAGCATCAGTCAGAAAGGCTAGAAAAAAAAAAAAACTCTTGCACCAAGAGAGGACGAGATGCATGAGAATGAGACAGAATGTTGAACTTACATGGGACATAACCGATGATGAGAAAGGTAAGAATGGCATCCGCTAAGACCAGAGCAACAGCAAAGGGTATCTTTGGATTTTCGATAAAACTGCAGGATGAAGCCTTTGATCTCAGCAGCGGTGCCGACTGCGTCACCGATTGGACAGCCATGGTTTCTTGGCTTTTGAATCGTCTGCCCCCTTCCATTGAGTCTTCGAAGCTAGAGTAAAATGAAGACTACGACAAAGAAAACGATTTTCAGTTTAGTTTTTTGGGCAATGGATGATGGCTCCGAAGGGCCACATATTGGACCCAATAAGATGGATAGTCCTAAAACGGACTTACTCAGCCCAATTCAGTCTTCCTCAGAATCCGGAACCCAAAAAGAAAAAGAAAGCCTTGTCTTGTCTCCCTTTTAAGTTACTTTGGATAATGGGAAATTACTGTCCAAAAAAAGAAAAAAGATAATGGGAAATCTGATTATAAGGAGGGAAAATTGAGCTTTTGACCGAAAAAACAAACTAGAAGAAGTATTAAATATTTTTAAAAAAATAGTAAAATTATACACTATTTAATAAGTTCATTTTTATTTAGAATTTTTATTAATAATAATATTAAATTATATGATATTAAATATAAAATATAATTAAACTATAATAATATTTCACAATTTTTTATTATTTTAAAATATAATAAAATTATTATAATTTATTTTTATATCAAAACTTAATTCAAAATAAATAAACATGCTAATAAGAGTATTTCTAGTGGTACAACTCCAATGAGTTGCTTATTATAAGTTACACAATGTCACATCATCACTTTTAACTTGAAGCAATTCTCTACTTCAATAGTACAACTCTTAAAAACTCACAAATAGGTCATACAATCATTTAATATGATTTATTTAATGTTTACTATTTTATTATTTCATTTTATTTTTTGTTAATAACTAGTTCTTGAACATTTCCAATAGGAGTTCTTAAAGAGTTTTTGAAAATAAGAATTAGTTTTTATTAAGTTTCATCAATGGAGTTTGTCAATATTATTGCCACACGTAAAAATTGCTTTTATATAAGAACTGATTCTTAACAAAAAATTAATAAAATAAACATAAAATACATATGCATTACTGATTCTTAACAAAAAATTAATAAAATAAACATAAAATACATATGCATTAATTATCTTGCATTAATTAAAGTAGTGGAGAGTTGCTTATATTTTCAATATATTTTCAATAAAAATCCTCACACAAATGCATTTTATGGTGAATTGGGTTTTATAAAAATTTTCACAAAACTTAATTGGAAGTTAAAATGATTTTCTGAAATTGGACAATGTTAAAGATAATAATTTAATTCAGAAAATCAAAGTGTTATCAAGATGAATAATTTTATAGTGCAAGGAATTAAGGAGAAAATATAAATCTACACATGTTAATTAATACTTGAAGTAGAAATCAAATATAAACGCAAAGCATTAATTAATTAACTTCAAATGTAAATAGAGTAGGGATAGAGAAAGCAAACTCAGAGATTTATACTGGTTCGGCTAATCTCAAGCCTACATCCAGTCCTCAAGAGACCACTTGAGTATTTCCACTATAATTGCAAGTTTAATCCAGGTACTTGCAAACCACTACAACATAGATCTTTTTTTTTTCTCAAGGGTGTCTATCCCCCTTACAACGTGTTTTCTCTCAAACACTAACTCAAGGAACCAATCCTTGAGCAACTAAATTTAAACGCTTAAGGAAAATAATGGTGGACACTCTCAAAGTGTAGATAACGCAGAAATTAAGCTCAGAATTTTTCTCTAACAATTTAGAGAGAATGGAACTCAAGATAATATGAGAAATGAACAATTGAATCTTGATGCAAATGGTGTTGTGAAGTCCCCTTTATATAGTGAAACCTTGCTGCTATAGTGACTGCTTTAGTCAGAATTGCTACAGTAAGCTTCATCATCACTTTTCAACCTTTCTACAACAACCAAAAAACTTTATCAACCTTTTTCAACAATCAATATCTTTTTCAAATTTGTTACAGTAAAAAGTATTCTTTTTCAAAGTTTATTACAACAACCAATAAACTTTATCATACTTTTTCAACAATCAAATTCATTTTTCAAAAGTGCTACAGTAAAAGATATTCTTTTTCAAAGTTGATTACAACAACCAATAAACTTTATCATACTTTTTCAACAATCAAATTTCTTTTTCAAAAGTGGTATAGGAAAAAGTATTCTTTTTCAAATTATATTACAACACCCAATAAACTTTATCATACTTTTTCAACAATCAAATTTCTTTTTCAAAAGTGCTACAGTAAAAAATATTCTTTTTCAAATTACATTACAACACCCAATAAACTTTATTAAAAATCAATTTATATTACTATATATAAATATATAAAGTATTAAATATATTTGGGCCAAGAAAAATTAAATTATGCATTTGGGCCAATAAGATTAAATCATACATTTGGGCCAAGAAAATTAAATCATACATTGGGGCAAGAAGATTAAATCATACATTGGGCCAAGAAGATTAAATCATACTATAATTCTCACATATTTGTCATCATCAAAACTTATAGCATAATACATTAGGGCTAACAATCTCCCCCTTTTTGATGATGACAAATCACCAAAGAAAAATATGTTACAATGTAATAATCATTATACAATATACACATATTTTTCTTTCCATATTCTTCTCCCCCTATTTGACATCAACAAAAAGGTATAAGGAAGGCAATATATAAATGCTAAAGCGTATTCCTTCTTTAAGCAAGAATATCATATGACGTCATGGGGTAAAATTTCATCAAAACTTATCATTGATATGCCAAAAATATATAGTTAAGGAAAACATTGCATCTCATATAAAGTGACCCTAAAAATATAGAGCATTTAAATATAGATTAGGCTCCCCCTCAATCAATGCATATTAAACAAATGTAATTTTCAAGATGTATTCATATATGTATCTTGAGGATGAGCACCTACAAAAATTTTGACAACCACTCCGATGCTTAAGTTAGTAATGTAAATCAAGGATTAAAGGCAAAATTAACTACTTACGGTCGCATGCATCAAGCATTATCATAATGCAAGGAAATCATTGCCTTTCATTTGCCCACAAAAGCATTATATGTAAGTATGTGTAACTATGAAGATGTATTATCCTCTACACATTTCATTTTATTTAAAATTTTTTTTTTTTTTGACTTCTCATTTTCTATGAGTGCATGTGGAATCATGACATATTATTCATAGCCTTCGCTCATGATGCATGAATAGCATACACAACATATGTTCTTAGATACATGTAATCATAGCATGATGCAATCAATCATGTATATTATACTGAAAGCTCTCAAAAACAACACAACAAAGCAGAGAAATACGGTTCTGTTTATCTCCATTTTATTAATCCTTAAAATTTTTAATCAAAAGAAATTAAATCAGCCGTAAATCCACCGAAAATTGACTTTCGTGGTTTTGCCATTAATGCGACGCGTTGTTGGTGTGCATGCGTACCCTAAAGTTCTAGCTTCCAGCTTGCAAAATCCGTAGGATGAGCGTGTACGGGTGCGGCGAAGAGATATCTTCGTTGGCTCTAAGTCATCATTTTCTCTCTATAAAGACTGCCCAGGATTCTCAATTATCACACCACAAAGAGTATTCATCACTGAGCCTACAACTTTCTGATATTCCTCTCTCTTCATACTCCCACAAAAATTTCTAAATATTCCAAACCATGGCAGCAAGAAAGTTCATTGATCTCACAGTAGAGGCCAGGGAGGAAGAGCTCGACTTAAACTTGAGTCTAGGCAGGGACAAGGGTAAAAGGCCTTTGGAGGGATCTCAGGAGAATCGAAAGAAGAAGATGAAGATCGAAGAAGCTGAAGAGATTAGTACAGGCCATACGTCAGAAGACAAAATTGCTTGTTTGGAGCAGGAGGTGAAGAAACTCAAGAAGATGATAGAGGACCAGGAGAAGTTAGCTAAACGCAACAATGCGGCACTAACTTCAAGAATAGATAGGTTCTTCTATTGGTCTACCCAATGCTTCTGCAATCAACAACAAAGAAATGTTGATTGTATGAATGGGATTTACACTACCCTCCGAGACATTGCTCAGTCTCTTGCTCCAAGGAATGGCCGAGGGGTGATGATACAATACGGGCCTCCTAATCCAAGACCACCTCGCCTGTAGATTACTCATGCATGAGCAAACCTTCCTTTTTTTTTTGCAATGTAATCCTTCAGTTTGTTTTTTAATGCAAGTGGTTTCTTTTATTGGACGATACAAAAAAAATAATAATAAAGAAAGATAAAAGAAATCAGCTACACAAATTTAGCACAGTATATATATATATATTGAAAAATATATATCCATTTTAAAGATGGAAAGAATTTTCTGGCATGGACATATATATCATTTCAAAGCAAAAGCAAGTTACTTATCAAGATAAAACATATTATAACCTGAGTATGTAGTACAATAATTGAGGTAATATAGATTAATAAGATATAATCAGATATAAACTATAATTCATAAACAATCGTTCATAAGCTATAGCTTATACAAAGGATATGACATGCATAATGCTCAAACCATGATGTATTGAATATTTAAAAATAATTTAAGTATTTAACATATTTTTATATGCAATGATATTATCAAATATGTAAGATTTCGTAAAATAGTATATCATTGCTATGAAAATATGTCAATGATAACAATTTGCTAGTATAGCTAATTAAGATCAAAGAGTATCATTCAATTAAATAATAAAGTAGTAGCGGATAGAGATACTCATCAATTTTGGCAAACTCTTGTTACTTCTTGAAGTCCCTCCTTAAAATGTTGATATCTTTATTTTCTTCATTGCCCTTCTTTTGATCCTCTCCTTTTGCAATTTTAATGGTCTTCATTGATTGATTATTTGCAAGATCCTCTTTACTTAGCGTCTAGTGTTGGCATCTGGCGTTAGGCGTTGGTTCACAGATTGACATATATAAGTCTTGCTGGTCAACCACTGATGAGCTAGCTGGTCGACCAACCAACTGCAAGACACTTTTAATGGAGTACTTTGATTCTCAAATTAGTGATGTTCAAATAAATCTTCAACCATCAGGAGAAACAATACATTATGTTCAAAGTATGCCATGCTTCCATAAAATGCATTTGTGTGAGGATTTTTTATTTTATTGAAAATATTTAAATAAGATTACAATAAAGATAAACATTACAAGTAAGAGTAAAATATGCATGTAATGAAAGCAAGTTGTCGTGATGCGATAAATAAGAAAGTTCAAGCTAAATTTAGAAGAAAGATTTTAGCTCAAAGCAAAAATCATATCCTTAGGCCGCACACCTAAGAATCATTTTTAGAAATAGCATGCATGAATATCAAAGATAGATGAAAGGCATGCTAGAAAACAAACATAAGCATTTGATACAGTAAACATATCAATCAAATTTCTTACAATACATTCCAGCTTATATGTTTACTTGTCCATTGCCTCCTTTTGATGCAAGAGAGTGGAGTTTGAATGATGTAGCTATTGAAAAGTCATTTCCGCTCCTTGCTTCGAGGTAAATCTGCAAATTAATCCTTTGTCTTTGGTACCCAAATTTCTTTGGGTCCGCCTGGGTCATGAGTTTCTTTTTGAACCCATTTCATTTTAATTCCATGAACAAGATTTTTCTTATAAAAGCATGAGTAAGATTTGTGTCCTTTTAGTCCACAATAAAAACAAGTGCAAGTTGGACTATTTGACATCTTTACAGAAACAAAGAAGTTTTTAGAATGCTTTTGGTTTGATTTCTTTTTAGAAACAAGACCAACTTTGTTAAACATTCTTCTTTGTTTCAAAACTGAGGTATTTAAAATTTCTCTACCTTGAGAAAATTTTGCAAGTGTGTTTTTAAGATTATTATTTTCCTTTTTCAAAGAATCACACTTGGTACAAAAGCAATTTTTGTTGGTAGAGATATTTGCTTTTAAAATCAAATTATCTTCTTGCAAAGTTTTGTTTTGATTTTCAAAAACAAAATTCTCTTCCTTGGAAATAGAAAATTCGTTTTTCAATGTTTCCAACTCATTTTCAAGAGAAGAGTTTTTCTGTTTTGAAACATTTAGTTTCTTTGCAAGTATTAGAGATTCTTTATGTAAATCATCAAAGGCATCTTGTAATTCTTCAAAAGAGTAGTCAAATGAATTTACCTCATCTTTATTTCTGGCCACAAGACAAGTGTTGGCTTCTTCATTTGTGTTCTCCTCATCAGAATTGCTATTTCCCCAAATGGAAGATAGGTAAGCTTTCTTTGATGATTCAACTTTTGGTTGTGGTTTCTCTTTTTCTCCTTTTTCTTTTTCTTCTATCTCCTTGGTGATTTGAGATTTTTCTGTAAGTTCAACACCAAGAGCTTGCAATTGATTAAGCACAAGTTGTATCTCATTAATGGTTTTACAATTGTTCATTTGAGCAATTTCAAGTTCATTAATGAAACTTCTATACCTTAATTCCTCAGCAATAAGATCTTCCTCATGTGCAACTTTAAGAATTTCCCACATTTCTTTTGCAGTTGCACAGTTGGAGATTTTGAAAAATTCATCTTGACTCAATGCACAAGAAATAATCAATTTTGCCTTAGCATTGAGTTGCATTAAACTTCTTTCAGTATCATTCCATTCACTCTTGGGTTTTGGAATGCATTTTCCTTGTTCTTCCTTGACAGGCATATAAAAACCATTTTCTATAACTTCCCAAAGTTTATGGTCTACTGAAATTAAAAACATTTTCATTTCATACTTCCAATATTGAAAATGATTAGCATCAAAAACTGGAGGTTCTGTGAAAGAATAATTTTCAGACATAAACCAATCATTAAATCCAACCATGTTTACTCTTAGACGGTTAAGTCTCAAATCAAGAGCCCAAGCTCTGATACCAATTGAAAGAAATGGTTGGATCCCAAGAGGGGGGGTGAATTGGGTTTTATAAAAATTTTCACAAAACTTAATTGGAAGTTAAAATGATTTTCTGAAATTGGACAATGTTAAAGATAATAATTTAATTCAGAAAATCAAAGTGTTATCAAGATGAATAATTTTATAGTGCAAGGAATTAAGGAGAAAATATAAATCTACACACGTTAATTAATACTTGAAGTAGAAATCAAATATAAACGCAAAGCATTAATTAATTAACTTCAAATGTAAATAGAGTAGGGATAGAGAAAGCAAACTCAGAGATTTATACTGGTTCGGCTAATCTCAAGCCTACATCGAGTCCTCAATAGACCACTTGAGTATTTCCACTATAATTGCAAGTTTAATCCAGGTACTTGCAAACCACTACAACATAGATCTTTTTTTTTTCTCAAGGGTGTCTATCCCTCTTACAACGTGTTTTCTCTCAAACACTAACTCAAGGAACCAATCCTTGAGCAACTAAATTTAAACGCTTAAGGAAAATAATGGTAGACACTCTCAAAGTGTAGATAACGCAGAAATTAAGCTCAGAATTTTTCTCTAACAATTTAGAGAGAATGGAACTCAAGATAATATGAGAAATGAACAATTGAATCTTGATGCAAATGGTGTTGTGAAGTCCCCTTTATATAGTGAAACCTTGCTGCTACAGTGACTGCTTTAGTCAGAATTGCTACAGTAAGCTTCATCATCACTTTTCAACCTTTCTACAACAACCAAAAAACTTTATCAACATTTTTCAACAATCAATATCTTTTTCAAATTTGCTACAGTAAAAAGTATTCTTTTTCAAAGTTTATTACAACAACCAATAAACTTTATCATACTTTTTCAACAATCAAATTCATTTTTCAAAAGTGCTACAGTAAAAGATATTCTTTTTCAAAGTTGATTACAACAACCAATAAACTTTATCATACTTTTTCAACAATCAAATTTCTTTTTCAAAAGTGGTATAGGAAAAAGTATTCTTTTTCAAATTATATTACAACACCCAATAAACTTTATCATACTTTTTCAACAATCAAATTTCTTTTTCAAAAGTGCTACAGTAAAAGATATTCTTTTTCAAATTACATTACAACACCCAATAAACTTTATTAAAAATCAATTTATATTACTATATATAAATATATAAAGTATTAAATATATTTGGGCCAAGAAAAATTGAATTATGCATTTGGGCCAATAAGATTAAATCATACATTTGGGCCAAGAAAATTAAATCATACATTGGGGCAAGAAGATTAAATCATACATTGGGCCAAGAAGATTAAATCATACTATAATTCTCACATATTTGTCATCATCAAAACTTATAGCATAATACATTAGGGCTAACAGTGGAGAGTTGCTTATAACATCTCTAATTAGGGCTCTTAAAAAATTCTTAAATTTAACAACCGATTTTTATTAAAATTTATCACTAGAGTTCTCCACGTTGATTGCTATAAGTAAAAACAATTTTTATATAAAATTTGGTTCTTATACAAATAATAATAATAAAATAATCAAAAGTAAACTTTACATTAAATATAATAAATAATTTGTTCCCCATTCATATATGGATTGAGAAACTAAATTACTTATTGTAAGACTCATTTGTGAGTTAAGAGTTACAAAATTACAATAGATAGTTGCTTAAAGTTAAAAGTGGTGACGTGACTTTGTGAGGTTTACAATAAACAATTCAAGTGAGGTTCACCATTTCAGATATTGACAAAAGTGACATGTGGCATAGTAGGACCCACAATAAGTAATTCATTAAAGTTGCACAATTGAATATGCTTTTATATATGAATGATTCTTACGTGTGGAAATTACATCGGCGAAATTCAATGGTGAAACCCCATTGTCGAAAATGCTTTGAGAGCATTTTCAGTGATAAACCTCACTTAAGTTCTTATTGTGAGTTTCAGGGTGTGTTTGGGAGCTCAGTGGATTAAACGTGGGTGGGATAAATTAGGTTTGGCTGAACGTGGTTGGAGAAAACTATGTTTGGATAAACGTGATTTATGTTTGGGAGACATTTAGACAAACGTGGTTTAAAGTAGACAAACGTGGTTTGGTGTAGGAACATGATGTTTAGATATTGATGTGCAAACGTGGTTTGAGATATGTAATTACCATAAATGGCATGAATTTTTTATTTAATTTTTTGATGTATTGTCATGTATTTAAAAGTTGTCTAATATTACAAATTAATCACTAATAAATCAATTTTTATTAATAAATTAATTTTTTTATTTTGATATTACTAATTAAAAATTTAATTAATCACTAATTATTTACAATAATTGTAAGATCTGTAATTAAATTTGAAAATATTTTTTTTCTATTAAATTAATTTTATCTCTAACTAAATTTCAATACAATTTTTTTATTATATTAAATTAATTTTATCTCAATTAAAGTTAATGAAAACAAGCTTATAATAATTTAACGAAAACAAGATTCTCATTAATTTGGTAATTAAATTAATTAAATTAAACTATGATTTAAAACGCTATTTAAAAAGTTAGGAAAATCAAACAAAAAAATAACTTAATTGCATAAAAATAAATTAAGAGATTGATTATCATAATAAAGAAAAATAGTTAATTCTACAAATAATTACTAATTATTCTGCATATGCTCTATCATTTGATCCCTAATAGTATCTCGAATACGGTCCATTTCAGGCGAAGATGTCAAACTAGTAAATGAACTTGTGGCAACAACGTAGTTTCCACTATCTTCCTCAATGATATCTTCATTCTCTGAATAATTAAGATCAACGTCGTTATCAGCGTGCCTTCTTATGAAATTGTGTAGTATCATCGTTGCAACCACCAATTGAACTTGTGTTTCCATTTTGAATTTAATTATTTTGCGCAACATTAAGAATCTATTCTTCCATACCCCGAAAGTTCTTTCAATAGTAGTTCTTAAACTAGAGTGATAGTAATTGAATACTTCGTTGTGATTGGCAAATCCGGTCAAACTTTGAAATCTTTAATATGATAACGTTCACACTTGTAGGGACCGATATATCCAACTGGTGTTGCATAACCTGAATCCATCAAATAATATTTACCTAGAAAAATAGATATAACACATATAAGCTTAAGAGAATACTTAATTCAACTAATCATGAAGCAAAAAAATATATACCTTGAGGTGGATGCGGAAAGTTCATAGCAGGAGTAGTGATAGTGTGCTGGAATACTCTAGTATCATGAGTTGTGCCTTCCCAAGCAGGCTGTAATACCCGTTAATTTCAGAATATAATTCGCTTAAGAGTATTTTAGAATTCTACAATGTTACTTTAGTTATTGATTTTGGTCATTTTTAATTTTCATATTTAATTGTTCTCTTTGAATATTATTTATGAAAATTGAGTTAAATGACTGGACTAAATATTTGCACAATGAGGGATATATTCTAAGAATGGTGAAATTCATGGAAAAGTGGTTTCAGAATGGTCAATTAATCCATTTATTGTAAATTGACTGGATGGGTTTGGATGTTGGGTTATGGATACCCATGGGTTATTGAATAACCCATTAGAAATATTTAATATAAAGTTTCAATAGTAACCCTCATTTTTTCACTCAGCCGAAGGAAGCAGAAAAGATTTCTCTCTCAATTCTTCATTTTCTTCTCAAATCATTTCCTTGATCTTCAGAATTTCTGATTATTTGTTCGGTTCAAAAGCTTTGTAAGGATCAAAGGTAAGCTTTAATCCGATTATTTTCCTTAAATTTCAGTTTATATACAAGATCAGATGAGGTTTTGTTCTTGAAGATTTTGATGATAATTCATGAATCTCAGTTGTTTTAGAAGTTATATTTGAGTTATAATCGGTTAAAAGAGTTGAGATTCTGGTTTTGAATCAAAAGAAAGGAAAGGATGAATTTTTCTGAAAGATTTTCTGCAAAATTCGAAGTACTGTAGCAACTGAAAATCTGAAATTTTTCTTCGAGTTACTGTAGCGACCAGAAATTTCGGGAAAAAAATCTGGAAAATTTTCTTCGGGTACTGTAGCAGTTACTGTAGTGTCGGCAGTCACCGGCACTGTAGCGAACCGTTACTGTAGCAAACCGTTACTGTAGCAAACCGTACTGTAGCAACCCGTTACTGTAGCAGTCAGAAAATTTTACGTATTTTCGTGATTTTGTTTCCTTTCTTATGATTCCTTGTAATATATTTTACTAGGAAATTTTCCTACACAAATTCTAGTGTGGAACAAGGTAAACTTGGACAAAAATCAAGGTGAGTGAATAACCTTGCTCAGCTAATTTGATATTACTAGTCAAAGTACAATATAAGTCCCATTTACAATATTATTTGGATAATAAGCAATTAATTTTTCATATGGGAGTATATGATGATCAGTAGAAATAAGAGTATGAAGAAATTATTTATCTCATGACAATTGTACTATGTGATGAATTCTCACTATTTTATTAATGAGTAAAGATCTACGGGATCTAATACACGAGTGTGAAAGGGTTAAAGTCCCATACTACTCGGTGTATATCTAAGAAATCTTATACACGAGTTTGAAAGGGTTAAAGTCCCATACTACTCAGTGCATATCTATGAAACCTATACACGAGTTGAAAGGGTTAAAGTCCCATACTACTCGGCGTATACCTATGAGATCTTATTCACGAGTTTGAAAGGGTTAGAGTCCCATACTACTCGGTGTATATCTATGAAATCTTATTCATGAGTTTGAAAGGGTTAGAGTCCCATACTACTCGATGTATAAGATAATTAATTATATGAGTAAATGTGGTATTTGTACTTTTGATATTTTATATAGTACAGTTATTTACTTACTGAGTTTTTAAATAAACTCACACTCCCTATGATTATTTTTTTCAGATACAGAAAATAAAGAACAAGAGTATCCGTTTGAAGATTAGAAGCCCCTTGGGTTTATTCTCTATTTCTGTCTGGTGGGACACCAGTACTTATTAATGTGGATATTAGAAAAGCTCTGTATTTTCTATAGGTCTCCTAGGCTTGCGATGAGATAGAAATATCAGACTATGTATGTCTATATTTGCTTATCAGATGAATATAATTCTGTAGTGTGGAATGAATGATTAAGGTTGAATGTAAAACCTTACAGAATATATGTATATAACGTATGTTTGAGAATTATATCAAATGAGTAGTATCTTTTCACATGCTCAATTTTTGGGATGTGACACAGGCAATACAAATGTGAAACACATGTCCCAATCACACACAGCTAACACATTTTGCGTGGGATATCCTTTTCTTCCAATAAACCTCGGTTGGTCACTTTCTCTAACTACGCATGGGATATGAGTTCCATCAATCACGCCAATGGCATCCTTAAAATAGGGCCAATATCGTTGGTCATTTTGTATTTTGGGAGAAATATCATGAAATGAACGATCTTGAGGTCTAATATAATTAAAAGAAAACTTCAATAAACTAGCCAACACTGCATGAATTTGTCTAATGATTGTTTCTCCTGAGTGTTGGAACCTTTCTTGTAGGACTCTGTTTCCTACCCCATGGCCCATCATGTACAAAAACATTGCAACCATCTCCTGAACTCCTACTCGTGTAGATCCCTTTAATCCGCACTCCATTAATTCATGACATAGCCGGTAGAAAACATTTTGTTCCATGCGGAACATCTCATGACAACGAACTGGATGTCCCTGTAATATGTTTACTACCCATGAATGTCCAAACTGTTCATTTGTTCTACGTGGTTCTTTTGACATATATAATTGATAGTATGTAGCAACCATTGGGGTTGTAATCATGTGTCACGTCCCAAAATCTGGACACGTGACCGGCACAGAAAGTGAATTTCATTTCACCTCCGTAAGCCTATCTTTCTCTTAAGCATCATACCATTCTTTTTCATGCAACCAAACCGAGTTCTCTATACACACTACAGTTATTCACATTACATCATTGAATGAACCTACCCGATTACAGGGATTTCTAGATTTATACAACTTAGAATAAGACTTAACTATTATACATTTATCCTGAACAAATGAAAAGGTAATCATGGGCTAAGGATCCATAATTCCTTGTACAGATATTTACCTTCAGCTGTCAACTCTGAAAAAAATGTTAATAAGAGGGGTATGAGCAAACCACGTGCCCAGTGAGCAGACAACACAACACTATGACAAAAAAATATCATGCATCATAATGATAATATGCAGCAATCATACGTAATCGATCATAATATAATATAATATAATTCATAATACTTCACAACAATATCCAAGTAAAACAAATACATTTCAACATAATTCAAATAATTCACAACAGCAAACAGTGAAATCAATTTCACACATTTCCCGTACCAACCGGGTCGTCCAGGATACCTTTGGATCGTTGCCCGCGGCCCCTGCCGCATCTACCCTTATCGCTCCATGTATATTCTCCACCCTTATAGCTTCATGTAGATTTCTCCATGGGGTGCACCACCATGTCTTTCCATTCATTACGATTACATACACAATCACAATCATAAATAACTCATAATCATTTACAAGTTTCATCACAACATAACTCATACTACTTTCCATACTTAATCACAATTTCATCAACGTGTATACAATCATTCACTGTTCACATAATTTATCTTTTAAATCACATCTCAAACATAGAAGCTCATTTGTATTTACAAGTCCTCACAATGGTATTCGTGTCTTCTTCACGCAACATTCATATAATGGTGTTTATGTATAGATATATCCATATCAATCTATTCGAGAACACAATTCTTTAATTCTAAAAAGTGCACATGAATGTAACTTATGCAAGAAAATATTAATTCATAATGAATATCAATATATAAGTTAACCATCACTGTCTTCACACTAAGATACACTACATGCTCTCACTATGATGCCAAGAACTTTAAAGAAAAGATTTAGTCATAGGAAGTATAAATCTCACTCACCTAGATTTCACGCTCTCGGCATTCCCACCTTGCGCTTTGACCATTCCTATTATAACCAGATAAAAACCACCAGGGTTACGAAATAGAAAAATTTCCTACCACTATTCTCGACCTTCACTTACTTCTCAAATCATAACTCCTAACTGGTAATGAATATCCAGATGAAACTTATACCATTGAAAACTAGACTCAAAGAGCTTTTCAACGATATTTTAAAAAAAAAAACTGATGCTATAGTAACGGTCAACGCATCTACAGTAACGTTGACCGAGCCAACGCTACAGTAACGTTGACCGAGCCAACGCTACAGTAACATTGACCGAGTCAACGCTACAGTAGCTGAGAAAATCTGAAAAAATTTTCTCGATGAACAGTAATTTCTGGGGAAAATTTTCGGATGTTCTTCGTGTTCTTCATCCAAAAATCCTAAAATCATATCTAAAACAACATTTCTTTTGATTTCTTCCATGGGTTTTCATCCTTAATGTCTAAGGAGTGTTTTAACACCAAAACCCCCAATTTCTACCAACAATCCAAGCTCAAATCTCAAATTTTCATCAAGAACACTAATTTTTTTCAAATATCCAAATTCTACGAATTTCTCCTAGTTTTATCCAAATTTCTTGTTCTAATAACATCATAAACCACCTAGGAATGTTTTAGATTAACATCCACACTTAAATTCATCCATTAAAATATTCTACAAAAATTTTGCAAAATGATAACCAAGGATTTGGTCTTGTAATAAGAGGAAGAAGAAGAAGAACATCAACTTACCAATCATCCTAACTTTCATAGCTTCCTTCCCCATGCAAAAATTGCATAAATGGTTGATGAAAAAATTCGACGCATAACCGAGACAGAGAAAGTGAGGAA
Organism: Biancaea sappan; assembly: GCA_037074585.1. Lineage (NCBI taxonomy): Eukaryota > Viridiplantae > Streptophyta > Magnoliopsida > Fabales > Fabaceae > Biancaea > Biancaea sappan. The sequence continues at coordinate 43,583,284 of CM073496.1, read as the reverse complement.
GCTACGGGAGAAATGAGAGAAAGAAAAGAATAAGAGAGAAATGTATACGCGTGAGCCCCACCAATTTCTTTTTCGATAAAATCACTCATAGCCACCTTAGCTTATAAGATTTGTTCACATTAATCCCTCTCGATGTTTCAAATACCACTTTAACCTAGAATCCATCATCTTTTCGGTACCGGACTCATATCTCATAAGCTTTATTCTTCCTCTCAGGTTCCTATTTGGTCATTTCTCAAAAGTAACCCATATTTTATTTTCTTTTCACTTTAGTCCTTGAGAATTTGTAAAAATTTCCTAAATTAAAAATTAAAATTTCTATTGCCAGATTTTCTTCACTAATTCAAAAAGTACATTTTCTACGTAATTAAATTTTTCACTAAACTTCAAATTAGACTTTTAAATATTCATATAAATTCTTGAGATATTACATCATGACTTGATCATCATCGTCTATTTCCAAATTTTGTTGTACGTTTCGAGGATCCATGCACACCTAAATATCCATAATACATATTAAAAGTAAGTAATAGTAATAAAACATCACATTACAAGCTAGGAATGACGAAGATAAAGTTTACAATAAAGTTCAAATTCAACTAGGAATGATAAAGATAAAGTTTACAATAAAGTTCAAATTCAACTAGCAATGATAAAGATAAAGTTTATACAATAGTCAGATAAGAAGCTACGAATAATAAAGTTCAATTTTTATAGTGGTCTGAAGGATATTGAACTGCAACTCGAAGCCAACTAAGTAACAAGTGTAGCTTCCCCAGATGTGTTGCAAACTCCCTTGCTTTCTCATGCACCAATAAATTGCAACAATGGCCATAAAAATTAGGGTCGCCTGTAACTTCATCAATGTTCTGAAGGACTTGCACTAATTCCTCCATAGATGGCACAGTTGATTGACCATTTGGCTTATCCACGGAACTGGTACATGATCGATAAGTATCAGCTATTGAGCTCACAGTTGCAACTAACTGTCTAGCATTAGATGTTTTGCCTTTTCCTTTCCCTTTATCACCAGCAGCCCTTTTTTTTCACCACTTCTCTGACTAGGTGGTGTGGTGGTAGAAGTTCCTGCAACCACTAAGTCCTCATCACTATCCCCACTTCCTTTTTCCATGTCTACTGGCATACCATCCCATGTTGGACGATAGACATCATCATCATTCATGCCAGTTGGAAGTGTCCCAGATGTGGGTGCCCAAGCATATTGACTATTGGCCACTACATCCTTAAAAAGTGTGGTAAGTTCGGGTGCAAAAGCAAGCCCTTTGTACCTGAATTTTGCATATTGAGAATTTTCCTGCATAATCCCAAAATATATTATCTTAGCTAACAAAAATAAAGTATAAATAATATCTAGAAAAGTTATGGTACCAATCATACCAAAATCTTCTTCTCCCACCATTCGTTTGGGGCATCGACAGTGTTCCTGACATTATCCCACCCTAGCCCAGTTTCATTGGCAAATAATTTGTGCCATGCTTGCCATTCTTTCTTCAAACTATCCCATTTGTTTTTCAGCTGGGTCCTGTCATAGTTCTTACCACTCCAGTTGTTGAATTCAGTAACAACATTTTTCCACCCAATTTTTGTCAGCGTTGTGCCATTGCGTTCTCCTTTATTAATTTGATTCAAGCAAGCTTGGATAAATTGTTCTGTTGATCTTAGATCCTAGGAGGCCTTTGCACTCATATCTAGTAAGTATAAAATACTAATTAAGAATTATGACAAATTGCTTAGCTATGTATTTAATTAGCTATGCACTTAAAAACAAGTTTTTTATACTTAATTTCTCAAATCATAAATCAATCATGTACTATTAAATTAAACTAAAACATGCTTCTGATTAATTTTATCTAAATTAATTCATTATATTTTAAAAATCAATTCATAAATCTTTTTATTACTTTGTAAGACAAATTATTATAATTGAGATAAAGATAAAATAAAAATTGAATAAATTGATTGAGATAAAATTATCTATTGAATCAAATTATATATATTGTTTCTTCTAATAATAATTTGCCTCTCAATAACAATTATTTGTCTCAAATTAAAAAATAGCTTATAAAATAATTGTTTGTCAAATAATTTTTATTTATATATTTATGAATTGATTCTCATCCAAATAGAAATTATTTGACAAACAAGATGACTCAAATAATTTTTATTTTATCTAATAAATAAAAATTATTTGAGTAATCTTGTTTGTCAAATCATTTTTATTTGGATAAAAATCAATTTATAGATCTTTTTTATCACGCTTCAAAATCTAAGCACGTGACTGGCACGGAAGATGAATTTCACTTCATCTCCGTAAGCCTATTTTTCTCTTAAGCACGATACTAATTAGTTATTCTTTTAAATGCAATTAATTTAAATTACATAATTTGAGAATTAAAATAAGAGAATTATTTCTCTTCTCACAAAAAGATAAGAAGGTATGGCAAAATCGAGTTTTCATACACGGTACAGTCATACACACTACATCGCAGAACGAACCTACTCGATTACAAAGCTTTTCTAGATTTATACATTAGAATAAGACCTAAATATTATACCTTTACCCTAAACAAATGAGAAAGTAATCTTGGCATGGACGTCATCGGATTAGCAAGTTCTCCATACCTGAAACTGAAGACAGCTTCTACTTGAGAGAATCCTACCACATTCATACACAACATAGGTATATATATATATACATACAGATATACATAATTGATCTAACGGTATAATCATCTAAGTTTGGGTGTACAAAATATTTATCAAGAAACACACATTGAAATCACCTCGCAATTATTATCAATACATTTAAGATCAAGCCAAATCACATTTCAAACAATTCAAACAATTCATACAATTCCAAATCAAGTTCCCAAACATTTTTCGGGTCCCGTCCATAATAAGTGGCCGTTGCTCCACGGCCCCTGCCGCATCCTCCCTTATTTCACCCCTGTCCTCAAAGGGACAAATCTGTAGTCTAACCTTATTTCACCCCGTCCTTAAAAGGAAAATATCATATTCAATATCACGTGGCTATAGTGATTTCATTCCACCCTTATTTCATCCTATGGGATCCCATAAACTTTATTTCCGTTTCTCTCAAGATCAAACACAATCACATTATACAATCATAGGCAAACATATGCATCTCATTTCAGGAAAAGTTCATAACAGTATCATATTTGCACATTTCAATGCATAACATGAATGCATGAATTTCATGTCACACACACACACACACACACACACACACACACACACACACACACATATATATATATTTAAAGTACACTTTTAGTATATACATTAAATAAGCAAACAAGGTAAGGTAGGATCTCTCACCTCGATTCCAAGTTAAAATTCTACACTTTAAATCAAAGGATAAATGCCAGGGAACTCATCAAAGGCCTAAAGATCAAGCCAAGCAAAGAGATAACACTTAATCAGAACATAGGCTATCATTCATTTAGCTTTGTTCTGTTTTGAGGTTACAATCCGGACTAATCTTTAAGAAATTTATGGGAATAAACTATAACTCCAAAAATTATGAAATTTGGTATAAATTTTTATTAGCATGTTAACATACTAGGATAAAAATTTCAGAATTTAATTCTATCGTTAAACCCTACTAAAGACCTTATAAGTGACTAAAGGTCAGAGCTGTCAAAATTCTAAATAGGTACAGTGTTATACGTTTTAGACTTAGTTAATCATGTCCAAATGCTATGAAATTTTGCAGATAATTAACTTTATGTTTTTGTTAAGTGCAATAAAATTTGTAGACCAAAATAAAATCTTTAGCTGCTAAAACCGAATTAATTTTCGAAACTGTTCAAATTTGCTCTACACTGAACAAAGTGTTGTTCTCATGTTTATTTGACCAATCAAACCAATTTTGATGAGCTTGAAACTGTCCAGATCAGATTAATAACGTGTTAGGAGCTCCCCATAAAAATTTTATGATTTTAAGAATTGATTTGGTCATAAAAAAAAAACACCTAAAAACAAAAGTATTTAAAACTATCCTATTTTCCTTTCACAGCCCCTTTGTTAATTTTTCCTTATTTCCTTTTCTTGATTGAAGTCCATATTTCACTTCATCTAGATCCATAGATTAAATATATATTTTCTTGCAAAATTAAATCAACCCCAGAAAACTTTTCAGTACTTTCAGTTTAGTCCCTATAGTTTATTGTCATACTTTTTCTTTCTGTTTGATCCTCCAAATCATTTCATAATTCCACTTTTAGAATAGAATAAGATAGCCCTCATTCTCATAGATCATGAATTGCGGCAGAAACTATAAATGAATATGAAACTTACCTCTTAGTCGTCTTCCTCTGCTCGGATTCATTAAGGTTTCATCTCCTTCTTTATACTATACTTCAGCCCTTGAACCCTTGTGCTTTCCCTTACCAACTACAACCTCCTTCGACCACCATGGGTCACCAAGTTGCAGCTCACCAGACGGTCAGGAAGGACACTAGCACTGACCATGGTGGTGGACGACATGAGGGAAATAGTAGCTTGCTCATCTCTCTCTTGATCTCCTTCTCATATCACCCATCTCTCTTGTCTCTATGTTGACTTCTCTCTCCCCTCGGTCTCCATCCTCTTTGTACGAAGATGAGGCTTTCTAAGAAGCCAACATACGTCCAACAATTGTCCCCCACTAACTCTCATTTTCTTCTTTTTCCTTTCTTTCCCTTCGTGAAAGCTTCACCAAATGAAGCTTCCCCACAACTTCCAAATTTCAATCTAAAGGAGGTAGGATTTACACTTGTCCCTTGTTAGGCCATTAGATTTCCTTGGTTAAAATTCCTCAAAACCACTCTAACTTGTAAAATTCATTCACTTTGGTCCCTGTAATTTATTTTATTCCTTTATACTTTTCACAACAATTCAATTGTTCCACACAACCTAATAAGATGTTCAAATAAATCTCTAATAATAAAAAAAATATCCACACAACTTAATTAATTATTTTTTTAATTTCTCTTTAATTATTTATTTTTTTTATGCAAAGACCACTTATATATAAGTATTTATATAATAGCATAATTATTATAGTTATTATTATTTATTTATTTTATTTTTCTCACAAGCCTCTAAATAGACTAAAAATATTAATATAAATTCTCGGGGTATTACATTTTTATTGCTTTGTAACATAAATAATTGTAATTGAGATAAAGATAAAATAAAAATAGGATAAATTGATTGAGATAAATAGAATAAATTGATTGAGATAAAATTATCTATTGAATCAAATTATATATATTGTTTCTTCTAATAATAATTTGCCTCTCAATAACAATTATTTGTCTCAAATTAAAAAAAAGCTTATAAAATAATTGTTTGTCAAATAATTTTTATTTATATATTTATGAATTGATTCTCATCAAAATAAAAATGATTTGACAAACAAGATTACTCAAATAATTTTTATTTTATTAGATAAAATAAAAATTATTTGAGTAATCTTGTTTGTCAAATCATTTTTATTTGGATAAAAATCAATTTATAGATTTTTTTATTGCTTTGTAACATAAATAATTGTAATTGACATGAAGATAAAATAAAAATAGGATAAATTGATTGAGATAAATAGAATAAATTGATTGAGATAAATTTATCTATTAAATCAAATTATATATATTGTTTTTTCTAATATTAATTTGTCTCAAATTAAAAAAATAAGCTTATAATATATTTATAACATATTCGTATAATATATTAGTATAAGATATTTATTTGTTTCTTCAAAAAATTATATATGATTAATTAATTTCTTTAGGGTAATTATAATTATGAAATATTAATTATGATTACCTAATTATATTTTTTTTAGATACCCTAACTATTGAAAGAGAAAGAAAAAAAAAGCCCAAAGCCTAAAAGTCCAAGTCTGACCCAAAATTTTAAAAAAAACAAAACAAAACAGTTACTGACCCAAAATTAAAAAAAAATAAAAAAAACGGAAGTCTTCATCTTCGCCCAACAGTCTGCGCTTGGGTAGGATCCGGGTCACGCTGACCCAGTTTTCAACCTGAACGATGCCACCATATGGGGTTGCCGGAGAGCCCCATTCCAAGCCGATCACCGTTGTCGGCACATTTCCGGCGGCTTTCCACCATAAACAAAGCACAACGTCACAGAATGGCAGAAAATCCAATTACCCTGTTCACACAGCTTTGAACATTATATCTACCAGAGGAGGGAGAAGGCATACCTCTTGGCGGGAAGTGGCCGGAAATTGACAGAAGAGCCTAGAGAATGCGATGGAACAAAGAGAAATAGCACCCACGATTCTTGCAGCAAGCAGATCCGAAATGGTCACAGCACAGATTGCAGCAAGCAGATCCGAAATGGTCACAGCACAGCACACGCACGGTGGATTTTTATATGAGTGGTATTGCATATACTGAGGAGCGGGCACGCACTGGGGGAAGCACGGGGCAAAAATTGAATCATATATTGAAGGGAAAACACACACAGTAGCAATATCTGTCCACCCACGTTTATATGTCCGGAAAAGCGAGAAAATGATGCAGTTCGATTATGTGGTTTCCAGTGCTCCTGACCTCGATTTGTACTTGACAGGGTTTGCGTGAAGATATCCCCAAACATCATGGATTCGCGGTAACGTGGTTCTCCTGTACAGTTAACGCCGGTTGCACGCACTGGACGCGACCCCAAACACGCACTCAGAATGTCACATCAACTTAAAAAACTCCATACTATAATAATAAACATTTTTAAGAACTTATAAATAAGTTTTACAAGTAATTTTCTATTACTTTAACATTTAATACTTTTTATTAATATTTATTATAAATTAATTATTTTATTATTATTTTTTATATAAAATTTATCTTTACACGTGATAATTAGTGTGACAATTTTTGATGGTAAACTATGACAAGAATTAGTTTTCAAATTTAAGAAATATTTAAAAACAACAACCAAAAATGCTATAATGCTTTAAGCCAGCGGGATCTAGATCCTCTGCTTGGAATATCACCTACTCAATTTTTAGCAACGATTTTTACCGTTGCTTTATCATTGTTAAAAACTGAGCATGCTTCGACTTGAATTTTTTTCAAACGGAGATTCGGGGGCAAGCCAACGCCCAAAGAATAAAGGGCCTGGCTGAACTACCTCAAAAATCGTGTCCAAAAGAGGCATGCTTTGCATAGCACTTTGTGCCATGCAGAGAACTTATCCTACGCCCATTCCTCAACTTGACACGTATGGACAGCCTGGCCTTAACATCCTACGTGTCACTATCACCACTGTTTTCACGCATCACTTAGCGACACGTGGCGATGATTACCCCATGCCCATCAAGTATCAACGGGTGCAGCGGCAAATCATTATACCTCTCGACGTTGAGTCTTTTCATCTCTCAGTTAACGAACAAGTGCCACGTTGCATTTCACCACGGCCTAAGATTGCCTAGAGATTGTCGCCAAGTGCTGGAAGCGCTATAAATTAGCGGATTCGGTTTAACGCCCCCTCATCTTTCCTCTTCCATTTTGGGCATCTCTGAGTCTTAAAAATCTATAATTGCATCTTCGAAGGCACTGACAGAAGCAATTGAAACAAGGCAACTAAACATGGCGGAATCAGAGGCCAATCAACCAGATCTAGTAAACTTCTCTCCTCCATCTCTACCATCTCTGGTTTTTTTCTTTTTTTTTCAAAGAAAACATTCTACTGGAAATCTCCGCTTCCATAATTCCCCATTTGTATGTTCGGCTGTCGAGTAAATATGCGAGAAGATATGCGAGAAAAAGAAAAAACTGTAGTTTTTTATTCAACAATACTTACATTACATCGACCAAAATTAAAGCGAACAAATAAGCCACCATCGACCATACGCTATTCTGATTTTTTTTTTCTCACTTGTCTAAAATATTTCCCAATTGTCTCAGGGCCGAGAAAATGAGGAAAAACTGAAGTATCTGGACTTTGTTCAAGTGGCATCAATCTACGCCGCCGTATGCCTCTCGAGCATCTACGAATATGCCAAAGAGAATTCCGGTCCATTGAAGCTGGGAGTTGAGACCGTAGAAGGCACTGTCAAGACCGTCATTGGACCGGTTTACGAGAAATTCCAAGACGTCCCCTTCGCGTTCCTCAAATTTGTCGATCGAAAGGTTAGCAATTCCCCGTTGGTGATTAATGATTAAACCCTATGTCACACAGAATTTATGACTGATGATGGCAATCTCAATTTACGCAGGTGGACAAGTCCATAACCGAGGTGGAGCGTCACGTGCCGACGCTGCTAAAGCACGCGTCAAGCAAAGCTATTACTGTGGCGCAGGAGGCTCCAGAGGTGGCTCGAACAGTCTTGTCGGAGATTCAACGCGACGGCGTGGTGGACGCCACAAAGAACATCACGAAGAACGTCTACACCAAGTGCGAGCCGACGGCTAAGGAGCTTTACTCGAAGTACGAACCGGTGGCTGAGCAGTACGCAGTGTCGGCTTGGCGCACGCTGAATCGGCTTCCCCTGTTTCCGCAAGTCGTTGAAATCGTGATTCCCACGGCGTCGCACTGGTCGGATAGGTACAATCGAACTGTGTCGTACATGGCCGAGAGGAATTACGGGGCGGCGACGTATCTGCCGTTGATTCCGAAAGATCGGATCGCCAAGATCTTTGAGGATCAGGAGGGCCCAAGTGTGTCCACCAATGGCGAAAAAATCACCGCTTCACAATGATGACCCAAAAAAATTAGGTAGTTAGTTACTAGCGACTTGCTTCGCTGAAAAAATGGGGGGTTTTGTATTACTGGTTATTCTAGTTCTACATGGTTATTTTCATATTTTCTTTCCTTTTTCTCTTCTGTTCCTTTCATCTTCTGGGTTTGGTGAACTGTGTTTGAGCTTTGAGAATGCATGAATCATAATATATCACTATCTCTGACCGTAGTGGTTGGAGCTTGGAACTTTGATGTTTACTTGCATTTTTTGCTTATTGACCAACATTTCCTCCTTCTTCAACGCAACGCAGAGCAAGTTTAACATCCTAAATAAAAAATTAAAAAAATCCTATAATAAAATACCGACTGGTTCCCTACTCCTCTGAGAGGAAGACCCCGGGAAGGTTGATCTGGCCAACTGCAAATTTTTAATATTTTCATATTAATATAATATTTCCCTGGTGATTATCGAAACAAATCGTTAGCTATTCTTTTCCCAGTTGTAATATGAATGACAAATCCATCGACTCATCTTTAATATATAATTGTGGAAGTCCCTTTTTTCGGGTCTCGTTTGGAAATTCATGTCCAGTCTTTTGTCTTACAATGTTATCCAAACGTCCTGTATTTTTATTGGTGCGTATTCGGTCCATATCTTTTTTTTTTTCATTTCTTTTTATGTGTCGTCTTTTTTTATAAATTTCAAGCAAATTTATAGAAAAAAATGTGTGATCAATTAAATTTTCTTACTTTTAGAGAAAATAATTCATAATTTTTTTATGTAGCAATATCAATATCTTAAATAAAAAATTTTACTTAAAATTTAAAAAAAATTAGGAGAAACATGAGATTAACTATAACTATGTAATAAAAACAGTTTTCTTATATGGACACTTGATATACACGATATTTTGAGTTTTTTACCACTTTCCGGAAGTAATGTCTGAATCTTAATGGTTCCTGATGAGAACTGCCATGTAATCATGTGCCTATATTTATACCAATATATGAAGTTGTAACTTTTTAATTGTTGGTTTTTAAAATCATATATTAATAGATAATTAAATAAAATATGAGGATTAAAAATAAAAATTATTATTTAAATTAAATTAAAAAGTTGTCTATGCATCCCTAGTACATGGCTGAAGTTCTGATGAACTCATTTTACGCATTTTTTTTTGTATAATTCATTTTAGAAGATGTAGCTAAAAATATAACTTTGAATTATGGAATGATGATTTCGAAGAAAACTGTTTAATCTAATTCATTGGAAAAATCGAAAAATTCATCGCAAGCCATAATCCGCGAATGTCTTGGAAGTTATTATTGGAAGTCATAATGCACGTGCACAATTTATCTGCACCAATGGACTCGCTTGCTTCCCACTTTACCCAAAATCAAATAAACACGTGACGACTCATATTACTTCAAATTATTGCTGAATACATAGCACGTGCAAATGATCAGTTAAATGGGAAAAAAAAAAGATAGGACTTTAGAATAATTAAATATTTCATCTTATTTGTAAATATATGAAGATATAAATGAAAAATAAGTAGTTTCGTTCAACACAATATGATATATGCACATGACAATAATTGTATTTCGTTAAGCACTTATTTGCATAGTTTTAAGAATCGATCCGGTCAATGATTTGAGCTAGTATTTGAATCACTGGTCATTATATTAATTATTGACCCGAATAATATATATATATATATATATTTTATATATATGTTCATAAATAGATATCAAAATAAGTAAAACAAATAATTTATATGTAAATTTTACAATCAGAATATCTTAAAAATATATTTTAAAGTAATTTTAACACACAAATATTATATTTAATAAATAAATATAATTTTTTATAATTATATTAATAAATTGTGAAAATAAAAATAAAAGTAACTTATTTTTTAATATCTAATAATTATTTAACTATTTTTAATTTATATAATATTATAAAATTTGTTAGTTCAATTTTTATATTTGAAATAATTTTAGATAACATAATAATATAATATACATAAAATAATAACATTTTATGTTTCAAAATATCACTATTATATATATATATTGACACATTTATATTATAATTATGTATTGCTCCTTTAATAATTAAAATATTATTTTTATCTATGAAGCATTAGGTTGAGATATTTATTTTAAAAAAAAAGAGTCGCGGTTTAGGTCAAAATTAATGTCAACAAGGTCTTTTTTGTTATTAATGCATGTGCTTGTTGCTCTTTATCAAATGCATATGCTATGTTTATTTTTGTTAGTACCAGTAGTATCTGTAAAACTTATTAGATTTAGAATAATTAGTTTAATCACATAGATATATAATACTCTTAGTGTTAATTTTTTTATTTATAATATTTGAACTCAAATTTTTGTTTAAGAATAATATGTTTCAAATCACTTGAGTCAATTAATATTTATTAATAAATAAACATGTATTTTATCATCATATTAATGTCATTAATTAACAATGTATTTGGTATGAGAAAGATAAAATTAAAAGAAAAAAGTGAATGGAAATAAAAACTGAATATTTTACTAAAATATTCTTACTTTAAAAGAAAAAGAAAGTTTAGTGAATTTTATAAGATAGTTTGTACAAATTTTTACTATATTTTCTGTTACTTCACTTTATCTTCTATTACCACAATTCATAGGAAGGGTATACTAAAGTCGTGTACATAGATGATCGACAGTTGATCCACACATATTTACAAGAAACATATATATATATATATATATATGTGTGTGTGTGTGTGTATATATATATATATGTATGTATAGCCTTCTCATGTCAAATGGATATTTAACATGCCAAACGAGCGACTCCGTGGAAGAAAAATGATTTAATTTGATTAGAAATAAGAAAATGAAAATATAAATGTTTAGAGCCTAAATAATTAATATAATATAATTCATGGGAATAGTTGAGTGTTAAATAAAAGACTAGATATTAATTTGCAAGAAAGGCAAGAAAGAGGAGGATAAGAAGCTAAAGAGAGGAAAGAGAAGCTAATGGCTACAGCTCTGGTACTAAAATCACCAGTTGCTTGCTCGCGGTTGCTGTGTGACTTGCACCTCACATAAATTCACCCACAACCACAACAACCACTACAATCGCCACTTGCTTTCCACCAGCCCAAAGCTTGACAATCTTTTCCCACTCCCCCACCCCACCCCACCCCACCGCTTCACAAGTCACAACAACGCAACCTCCCTAATTCTTTTCCTTGTTTATATTTGTTTTTCCTCCATATAAAACCAACAGCACAGAAACCTTGATAACGGGATCTATTCATACATAGTCCTACCCATCTCTTTCTCCGCTACTCTTTGATTCTTGTTGGATTAGGGACGAAGAGGGACCAAGAATTACCGCAGCAAGCCCAACACCATGGTCGAAACCAGGCGGAGCTCCTCTGCATCCAAGCGCTCTCTCTCTTCGTCCCCTTCTTCCAACGCCAAACGATCCAAGGTATTCTTTTCACTGCTTTTTGTGTTCCCAAGCTTCGGTTTCGATGTCAATTTCCGTATGGGCCACCTGGATACGTGATTTCCGTCCCAATTCATGGGTTTCCAGTTGGGTATTGATTGTGTGTTCTTGAAAACCTAGGTGTCCGAGGATTCGTCGTCAACAAGTCTGCCATCAGAGGAAATTCTTGGTCCGGTCAACGAACCTGGAAATGAATCTCCACAAACGGAGCTACGTCCGACTGATCTGCCAGATACCGATTCATTGAAGGCTGTGGACGTTTGTGATGCTATGCTACCTGAGAAATCTCCTGCTATGGCCGTCGAAGGCGAGGCTTTGGCGTCCCCGCAATCTCCAGGTGCGAAAGTGGCCTCCCTGTTTTCTTTTTGCGGTTATCTTGATTTGTATACTATTGCGGTTTCTTGCTTTTGTGCATGCCTGCGGTTCTCAGGTTGTTTATTATTATGAAATTGTGGCGAGAACAGGTGAAACTGCGGTTGATGCGGAGAAATCAAAGGCGGTCGGAGCGGCGGCGGTTGGCCGGTCAAGGAAACGCTCAACAAAATCAACAAAAACTAGCCCGAAGGCTGCATGGGGAAAGCTTCTTTCTCAGATCTCCCAGGTAGATATCCACTCTTCGTTGAGTATTTGCGTGTTCTTCATCTGATTCTAGTTGTCGTTGCTAGCGTTAGTCTTGTCGGATCCTGCAAGAACATTGTGTGGTCAAATTTGATCTCTTTGGTTTTGCTTTCAAGGCTAACGAGGTCTTTTTTTTATGGTTTAGAACTTTACTAATCCAGAATGTTTTCTGCATTCTGGGACTGAAAGTCAAAGCTCTTTCGAGTTTTTGTAAATTACCCGTTTGCAAGCTTCATCGAAATGCCGTATTACTCATTAACTTTAAAGAGTTCCAGTATAATGACGAAGAATTAGTTGCCGATTCTTATCTCCCTATAATCCTGAGGTGAAATACTTAAAACGAATTAGTTGAATTGGTTGCATAGAAGCTTGATGGTTTATTGCTATGACAAGTAATCATCCATCTTGGAGAATTGAATCATTAGAGCTCATTATAAATCAGAAATTAATAAGCTAGAAATCAGTCGTATGATCTTTGAGATTTTCAATATTCGTGCATTGCCAACAATAGAATATATGCTATGGTTCCCTACAATTAGTGTTTGACATTTTTATGGTGCACAGTCAATTTTATGAAGGAGAATTCGTATTAGTTGATGGAAATAATTTGTGTGTAGAGTGATGCTTTAACACAAAGATCTTGATCCTTTGGTAGTCTGAGTGGACAATTTGGTTGGCATTTGTTGTCAATTGAAGTCATCAAACACTGTAGTGGCTACCAAGTTATCAGTTTTAACTGTCAATGGTCAATCAATTTTGAGTCCTGTGATCATGTACCTCCATGTGATAAAGGATGGAGGAAAGTAGGAAAAAAAAAAGAAAAATGAAAAAAAAGAAAGAGAATTTAATTACATATTTATGTCAGCCTTCCATTGGTTGGTTGGTGTGTTAATTTTGAAGTTTTTCGTTGTTGGTGCTGGTATTTAACCTGCTTAGGTTCAGTGTTTGAAAATACATTTTTTTTTTTAATTGGCCTTACTTTTCAGGAGAAATTGTAAAGTTTTGGCCGTTTTTAGAGAGTTATGTAGGTCTGGGCAACAAGTAGGATGCTGAGTTAGCTGTTTTTTGGCATTTGTGTGTGAGTGTTGCCAATACTGCTACACTTCTGATATGTGGTCAGGATATGGTTCAATGCCAAGTTGAGGGGTTTAATGCCTTCATTATCCGGTTCACATTATAATTTGAGGTGTAATTTGAAGTTGAAGGTGACCAATTTAGAATGAGAAGTGGGAGTTGACTTATGATTTTCTCTTCTGGTTAGAGCTCCTGCATTACTGGTTGTTACTTCTTTAGGATTAAGAACTAATATGTTTTTATTACTCATGCTCTCCAGAATCCACACCTGTCCATGTGCGGTTCTCAATTCACTGTTGGTCAAGGCCGTCAATGCAATTTATTGCTCAATGATCCAGCTGTTAGTAATGTTTTATGCAAGTTGAGGCATATAGAGGTAGCTTCCTCCTATATATGTTGAAAATTTAAGGCAAACAGCTTAATAACTAAGGGTCCATCTGCTTTACAGCTTCACTATGGCAAGGAAGTCATTTTTTATGAAAAACTAAAACATACATTCATGTGTGTTTTGTGTGTTTGGTTTTTGGAGAAAGATAAATACGTTAATTTTCGTAGTTCTGAAATTTCTCAACTAAAGAAAATTGCTGTTAAGAATTTTTAATAACCTTTTAAGGAGCACTGACCATCATGATTATTCAACTCACGTAGCATGGAGGTTCATCTGTCACATTACTGGAAATCACAGGAGATAAAGGTACTGTCCAAGTTAATGGCAGGAATTATCCAAAAAATTCCAGTGTGATTTTAAGTGGAGGTGATGAGGTGGTCTTCATTTCTTCTGACAAGAATGCTTATGTATCCTTTTACATATGCTTTAGGTGCTTCACTGGGAAGAATTGGGTTCTTTTCCTCTCTTAGTTCCTATTTGCTCCTTCCTTCCTCCTCCCTCACATACATGTTTGTGTTTATGAGGAAAGCTATTAGTTGTGTTTCCTGTTCAGTTACATTAATGTGATTCTACTTAAATTTCTTTTATGAATGTACTCTGGATTCCTTAGCATGGAACTTAGATTTTTCAGCATCTCACCAATAATAATGTCACTACTTCCGGGATATCTTCTTCTGTAAGTATTTTAGAAGCCCAAAGTTCTCAAATAAAGGAAATGCATTTTGAAGCTAGATTTGGGGACCCTTCAGCTGTTGCTGGAGCATTGAAATTATTGCCTTTATCTAATCTTCAAAAAGATTTATCTATTCTTCCACCTTCTTCTAAAACTAGTGAGAATTTCTAACAGAATGCTGAGGTTTCTTCACTACCTTCTGGCCACGGGGATGATACTCTGGATATTGAAATGAAGGACACCACCAATAATGACGATCCAGCTAGAGTTGCTTCTTCTGAAAAAACCGTTCTTGCATCCTCTGCCAATGTTGATGAAAATCCTAACCTTTACAGCATGAAAGTGGATGCAGATGTTGAGAAGGCGACGGGGGCCACTTATGAGTTAAGGCCATTGTTGCGCATGCTTGCTGGCTCATGTCCAGAATTTGATATAAGTGGTAGCATTTCAAAAATTTTACAGCAAAGGGGATTAAAAGAGATTCTCAAGGATGTCAATCCCCCAACTACTTTGGCATCCAATAGGCGGCAAGCATTTAAGGACAGTTTGCAACAAGGAATTCTCAAACCTGATGATATTGAGGTCTCATTTGAAAGCTTCCCATATTATCTAAGGTCAAATATTTGCTTCCTGAGTATCTTATTTCTTATTTGACCTTGTAATATATGCTATACCTGAATTGTGTTTTACCTTTGTTGTGTTTTGAGTATGATGTCTTGTATTGTTACAGTGATACTACAAAAAATGTTTTGATTGCTTCTATGTACATTCATTTGAAGCGAAACGGTTTTGCAAAATTTGCATCAGACCTCCCTTCAGTGAGTCCACGAATACTGTTATCTGGTCCTGCAGGTAAGACCATCATTTTAAATATGCTTTTGGTTTCCCTTTTCATTAATGAAATTGATATATACAAATTTTTTTGTAGGTTCGGAAATATACCAGGAAACTTTGTCCAAGGCACTCGCCAAGCATTTTGGTGCTAGGCTACTAATTGTGGATTCTTTTACCCTGCCTGTTGTATGTTTACACAAAGATTCTTTCATTACTTCTGTATAGGTTTTGTAGTGATATAATTTACAAATCTTATGATGTGCCCCTAGATTTAATTCTTCCTTGACATTGTACTCTTGCATCTTTTGTCCTAGACTATTGACTACAGCTGCATTTATATACACATTTAATAATTGTTTACAATGTGCAATTAAATTTCAGGGAACAGCATCAAAGGATGCTGATTCTGCTAAAGAAAGTTCAAGGCCTGAAAGAGTATCTCTGTTTACAAAGCGAAGTGCCCAAGCTCCCACAATACAGCATAAAAAGCCAACTTCTAGTGTTGATGCTGATATTATTGATGGATCATCAATAAGTTCTCAGGTTATGCTGAAGCAAGAGGTATCTACTGCATCATCAAAAGGCCCTACTCTTAAAAAAGGTATGCTGTTTATTTTTCCCAAATTAAGCACCTATATGCACGTGTACTATTTATTGTCCTCTTCTCTTATGCTTCATGGCGTTGTGAAATTTTAATGAGATATGGTTTCAAAATTTGCAGGTGATCGAGTAAAATTTGTCGGCAACTTTCCTTCAGCTATTGCATCATTACAAAATTATCCTTCAAAGTAAGTTGTGTTGTCAAATAATTATTTCTTAATTTAATCTTCACTGTTTATGAGAATGGATGGTTTCTGTAGGGATGCATGATTTTCTTTGAACTTTTTGTTAAGGAAGATGTATGTATTAGCTGT
Source organism: Biancaea sappan (assembly GCA_037074585.1). NCBI lineage: Eukaryota > Viridiplantae > Streptophyta > Magnoliopsida > Fabales > Fabaceae > Biancaea > Biancaea sappan. The sequence continues at coordinate 43,566,536 of CM073496.1, read as the reverse complement.
TCTAATGTGCCTCTCAAAATCATTGTAGAAATAGAGCAATAGATGCTTGGTGGAAGAGGTATTAACCTTTGCCGGAGGTTAAATGACTTTCTTTTGAACATCTTGAGTGATGTTCTTGGAGTAGTGATTTGTGGCTTTAGAGATCAAATAAAGAAGATTTGTTACACAAGACGACAGGGTTGAATATTGTATATAGCTTAAATAGAAATTATAAAGCCTTGTTAGATACTGCATTATCAATTTCTTGTGTCATATCTATGTGTTTTTTCTTTGTTCTTGTGGAAAGCCTAAAAGTTTTGTTTGATTCTTCTTGTGGACAGGGGACCAAGCTATGGCTCCCGGGGCAAAGTTCTCCTTGCTTTTGAAGAGAATGGATCTTCAAAAATTGGGGTTAGATTTGATAAATCAATTCTAGATGGCAATGATCTTGGAGGTCTTTGTGAAGATGACCGTGGTTTCTTTTGTTCTGGTGCTTTATCAAATTTATTTAAATTTCTGTTCCTTTTTCTGCATGTTGGCTTTTGTACTTGACAGTTTTGGCAGTTGTATTAAACTAAGTTTGTGTTTTTTGCTGCAGCCAATCATTTATTACGAGTAGATGGTTCTGGAGGGGATGACATCGATAAGCTTGCTATTAATGAAATCTTTGAGGTGGTCAAAATATTATATCTGTCCAATTTTTTTTTTTTTTATCTTGCAAAAGTCTATCTGACATGTTTCTTTGCTGTTGTATACTTAGGTTGCATTTGATCAGAGTAAAACTGGGGCATTAGTGGTGTTCTTGAAAGATATAGAGAAGGCTATTATTGGGAACTCTGAGGTTTTGAAAAGTAAACTTGAAAGTTTGCCACAAAATGTAGTTGTAATTGGCTCACATACCCAGCTGGATAATCGAAAAGATAAGGTGTTGTTTCATGATTGTGTTCTCTTAGCTATCTTTTGAGTCATAGCGATTTTATGATCTGACAAAATTGGTGTTGCTGATTTTGATGTTGGCATCTTTATGGTTACAGACCCAGCCTGGTAGCCTTCTGTTTACAAAGTTTGGGAGCAGTCAGACAGCAATGCTTGATCTTGCTTTTCCAGTAATAATTTCTTGCTTTGAATACCTTGCTTCTAACATTAATGTAATTCTAGTATGCATGTGACAGTTGCCTTTTTTCCCCCCCTTTTTTTTTAAAAAAAATTATTTTCTGTCTTTCTATGCCTGTATTTATTGTATGATAATTCTTCCAACTATGCCTGCTTTTTAGTATGATAATTCTTTTTTGGTTAAATTATATTTCTAGTCCCTAATAGTTTTAACCTAATTTTAATGTGGTCCCTCCAGTTTGTTTTCATGTAAGTTGGTCTCTATAGTTTCCAAACATTTGTAAAAAAGTCCCTACCATCATGATCTGTTAACCTTCCGTTAATTTTGTGCTTACCTGACAAATGAAATGCTTATGTGCCATGACATGGCATTTGAAATAATCCAAGTGGTCACCAAGTCAGATTTTCTGAAGCCACATCAAAATATAATTTAAAAAAATAACAAAGATATGGATTTTGATTCTTGAGGCATACAGGAGTCTGGGAGCAGCATCCCAACCAGAGAAGTAGCAAAAGGAGGAGGGGCGAGTGCCTTCAACCGGATTCAGCAGCACATGGGCATATCAAAGATCAATCCTCATCCGCAATTCTTCTTCTTCTCTCACTGTTCATGCATGGTTTTCCTCTCAATTTTAGAGACTTTTTGAGCCACTCGCCCACATGGACCCTACAGTATCCTGTCACCGCCGATCAGTTTCTTCCTTTGACCGATTACTTGGACTTTTCACCTTCTCACCCCCCCCTCCAACAGAAATGCCAGCAACGAGCTCAACAAAGCTGGAGCATTTTTTGTCTGGCAATGTCCTTGAATTGGGAAATCAATGCCTCAATGAGCCTCATCTGACGGCTAACAATCACTGACCAAGCCTTCCTTCCTAATTCATGGTTTTAAAAAAAAAATATCTATTTTGATGTGGCTTTAGAGAAGCTGATTTGGAGTTCACTTAGATTATTTTAGATGACATATCATGCCACAGAAGCATTTCATTTGCCATGTAAACACAAGGTTAACGGATCATGACGGTAGGGAATTCTTTACAAATGTTTGGAAACTATAGGGACTAAATTAAAAATTGGGTAAAACTAACTAAAAATATAATTTAACTTTTTTCAGTTGATATCTGTTTGGTGGATAATGTGTCAAATGTTCTCTTGCTACAACCTGGAAAATAATTGTTTTAGTTGGAGGATCTTGTCAAATATTTTTTTTTGGGTGCCAGTTCTTGTCCAAGGAATCCCGGATGGCCGGTCATTTGCAAGATTGGAGGAATATTGTGTTCCATAGTGTGGGTATTGTACTGAATGCAGTATGATACATTATATGGAAACTTTTTAAAATTTGATAAACATACATATAGTGAATTCCAGATGTGGGTCATTTGCAATATATATATATATATATATATTTATTTTGGGTGCCAGTTCATGTGCAAGGAATCCTAGATGGCCGGTCATTTGCAAGATTGGAGGAATATTGTGTTCCATAGTGTGGGTATTGTAATGAATAAATGTTTTAAAATATTCTATTAAAGAAAAAGTAATATATTTATTTGTACATTCAAGAGTACTCAATAGTTACATGGTGTTTTGGATCCATCTTGTCACTCCCTAGGGATATTGCCCTGCTTCTTTTAATAATAAAAAGATGTGCTGGGTCAAAGAAATTATAAATGTTAAAAATGACGGGTACATTGCTCTGTGCATCTGGTATGGTATGGGTCGAAATGCTAGTATACATGCTTAGGGGGAGTACTTGTGCCAGATATCTTTCTCATGCCCTTGGGTTTTCTTGTTTTTCTGGGTTTGTACCTGTTTTGGTTTGGTAGATAGAAGCTTGTTCACCTGTAGGATGGGCAACATTTTCTTTTTGTTGAACAAATGCCAAATTAGAAGACCGTTGGAAGTGCCAGTAAGGAGAGTAGAACAGATGGTTTGGAGTCCTGTGAAAAAAGGTCGAGGAAGACCAAGAAGGACACTTAGAGAAGTTATTGAACGGGATCTTTGGGTAAATGAGATACCTAAAGAGTTGGTCATTGATAGAGCTAAATGGCGTCGTGCGATCCATGTAGCCGACCCTATCTAGTGGGATAAAGTTTTATTGTTGTTGAACAAATGCCAAATTAGAATCTCTGTAGGCGTGCAAGTGAGCTAATATAAGATATGTTACATGATGTATTTTTTTTTTTAACTCCTTGCTCTCGCTAGTTATGCTTCTTTTACTTTCTTTTTTAGGAATACAAAATGATTGATTTCTTCCTCTATCATTGGAGTTTGTCGCTTTTTTCTGATTGGATTTTAAAAAAGTTTCTACTATCATGAATTCATTATACATATTTTGATGTTTTTTCATTCCTGTTTGAAGAATTAATTATTCATTATACATATTTTGATGTTTTTTCATTCCTGTTTGAAAAATTAATTGTAACAGTTTTGTCCTTTGTTTAGGATAACTTTAGTAGATTGCATGATAGGAGCAGGGAAACCCCGAAAACAATGAAGCAACTTAGTCGCCTTTTCCCCAACAAAGTGTCAATACAGCTGCCACAGGTATCATGTTAAATGAAGTTTATTGTCCAATTATAATGTTGCTAATTGCAGATTTGTAATCCAATTTCACTTCCAAATTTCACTTCCAAATTTGTGCAGGATGAGGCTTTGCTTTCTTCTTGGAAGCAGCAGTTAGAACGTGACATTGAAACTATGAAAGCTCAATCAAATGTTGTCAGCATACGCACGGTGAGTGTTGCAATATCACCTGATTATTTTGATGCGCCTTTTTTTTCTTGCTTGATGTTTTCTCTTACTGCTGCATTGTGCTTGATCTTGGATGAGGCTTAATTGTTGTATTATAAAGTTTTATCCCTTGTTGCTAGGTACTTTGGAGACCTGATGCACAATTGTTTTGTCTTTCTCCCCCAGTAGGATGAACAATTATTGATATCATTTTAAAGATTTAGTGGAGAAAATTTTCCTGATTATTCCCCCTTTACAAGACATTGCAGACCTATCCTGCTTAGGTATTTGTATTTTGGCTTGCCCTACGTGTGTAATAGGGCCAAGAATTGTTATGTCAAATAAGTTAAGCTTTTCAGTGAACAACAAATGATCTGCCTAAGGTTTAGTTAGACCTGTGCGTTCTATCATTTTCTTACTTGATTTATTCAATATTATACCTTATTTTTTGCCTTCCTGTTTGTCAAAACTCTCATGAAAATTTTCGATGATTACAGGTTCTTGACAGGTTTGGATTTGTTTGCCCGGACCTTGAAAATCTTTGCATAAAAGATCAAGCCCTAACAACTGAAGGTTGGTGTTTTTGAACTTGACTATCTTTCTAAATATGTGAGATTGAGGTTAGCTGCAACATTACTGATAGCCTCCATTTTTTTCATTAGGTGTGGAAAAAATCGTTGGCTGGGCATTAAGTTACCAGTTTATGCATTTGTTTGAAGACTCTATCAAAGACTCTAAGATTGTGTTATCTATTGAAAGGTCATTCTCATCATTTTTGGTCATTTCAATCATATTGTCCCTTAAAAAATTGTGTGGCAAAGTACAATAAAGTTTTACCACCTTAAACTTCTCTGATTAACTCAGTATTATCCTTTTTTCTCTGGTGCAGCATTAATTATGGGCTGAACATTCTACAGGGAATCCAAGGTGAAAGCAAGAATGCAAAGAAATCGCTGAAGGTAATTTTGACGCATTTCCCGAGAGTTCTTGCAAATTTATTCTTTTTCCCACTCTTGTTGAATAAACCTTGGCACGCTGGGTGGTTTAATTGTCAACAGTTCAAATTAAGGAAACAAATGTCAATACTCATGTGTCAACTGTCTGCAATTTTGTATTTGCATATATCATTGATGTGAAGGATAATGAAATTCAGAGTGAGTTGTGTGGTGGATTTCTTTACTAAAATTCTTGGGGACTGAATCCTGATCCTTTATTTTTTATTCAATTTTGTTACAGGATGTGGTTACTGAGAATGAATTTGAGAAAAAATTGCTTGCTGATGTTATTCCACCTAGTGATATTGGGGTCACATTTGATGATATTGGAGCTTTAGAAAATGTGAAGGACACTTTGAAGGAATTGGTCATGCTACCTCTTCAGAGGCCTGAATTGTTTTTCAAAGGACAGTTGACCAAGGTGGAAAGCTCTTCTTTTTATTTATCTTTATTTTGTGAAGCCTATTTTGATGTAGTTTGTGGTATCCCATATGTTTTCTCTCTCATTGCAATTACTTTGTGTATAGCCTTGCAAGGGAATATTACTTTTTGGCCCCCCTGGTACCGGAAAAACAATGCTTGCAAAGGCTGTAGCAACTGAGGCTGGTGCAAATTTCATCAACATTTCAATGTCCAGCATTACTTCAAAGGTGTTAATTTTATGAATTATTATTATTATTTATGTTGTCATTTTATATGCCTTAGTAACATGGTGCATATTCTTTTGTTCTCTGTAGTGGTTTGGTGAAGGAGAGAAGTATGTCAAAGCAGTATTTTCTCTGGCAAGCAAAATTGCTCCAAGTGTGATTTTTGTTGATGAGGTTATTATAAAAGCTTCATATGTATTTTCCTGTGCAATATTCTCTTACTGCTATTGTCTATTGTATGATGGTAGATTTTAGGATGTGGCAAGCAAAATTTCTCTGATAACTATCTTTTGATACCTGGCAGGTTGATAGTATGTTAGGAAGACGTGAAAATCCTGGGGAGCATGAGGCAATGCGTAAAATGAAGAATGAGTTTATGGTGAATTGGGATGGTTTGCGTACAAAAGATAAAGAGCGTATACTCGTACTGGCTGCTACAAATAGGCCCTTTGACCTTGATGAGGCTGTTATTAGGAGGCTTCCACGAAGGTAATCATGTTATGTTTCATATCATCATCTTCTATGTTATGTTTTGCAGGTGATCTATACTAATTTGTCTTCTGTTTATTTTATTGTTTTATTTTTTTTGTGGCAACAAATGTGCAGATTGATGGTTAATTTGCCAGATGCTCCAAACAGAGAAAAAATTCTTAGAGTAATTTTAGCAAAAGAAGATTTGGCACCTGATGTTGATTTGGAAGCAATATCAAACATGACTGATGGATATTCTGGGAGTGACCTAAAGGTTAGTCTGATATGACACTGGCTGTCGGTTGTTGCAGAAGGTAACTTTTGCATATAATAATAGAATGCGATTTATGTTTTGGCTGCAGAATCTGTGTGTCACAGCAGCTCATTGTCCAATAAGAGAGATCTTAGAGAAGGAAAAGAAGGTTAGTTTCCTGTGATTTTTTGGTGTTTTTCTATGTACAGGTTTATTGGATAGTGGCCCTTATTGTTTTTCATCTTTTTCACATGCTGATTGTGTCGATGTATAACCTTTAATTTGAATTGCCTCATATAATCTTGACAAGTGGACAATGCATGGGTTCTGTTGAACACTTCACAGTTTGATTGTGACTACTGATATTCTTCCTATAACACTTTATGAAGTGGCACATTTTTCCCTGGTTATTACTGTACTTTCACATTTTGACGTTCACCCACTTTCAGGAGAGAATTTTGGCACTGGCTGAGAACAGATCTTTCCCTTCATTGTGTACCAGTACTGACCTTCGGCCCTTAAAGATGGAGGATTTTAGATTTGCGCATGAGCAGGTATACCGATTTCATTATCCCAGTTTATACTGATTTCATTATTCCAGTTTTTTTTTTCTTTTTTGGGCCATGCGGGGGGGGGGGGGGGAGATTTGTTTTTACTCTGTTGATTTTTTATATGGTGAAGTTGGTTAAGATCCAATTGAGCAAAGCCCTCTGTAATATGGGTGGATTGTTTGTTGTTTGGATCCCTGAAAACTAATGGAGTGGGGCCCCTATTCCCACCCCAAAGGCCAGTTTCTAAAACTCTTCTCCACATTGGGATGGTTTGACTCTTTCTTCTTTTTTATTTTTTTTATTTTACCAGTTATTGATTTACCCCTTATCTTTCAAATATTCTTCACTTTGCTTTTCTTCTACAAGGGTGATATTGAAAATGTTTGCGTAAAACACATTTACTCTGCTCCATTATCTTTGAAACATTCCCTAGGTAGTTTACTACATAAATTTGAACTGTTTTTGAAATGTGATGCTTTTCTAGAATTTTGGTTTTGAACTAGTTTTTGAAACGAATTTACCAAATATAGTTGAAAGACAGGAAAATTAGGACTAAGCAAACTTTAGTTTTTAGAAATAAAAAACTAATTATTACCTATCAGTGCTTGAATTTTTTTGATATTGTTTTGTCTGAAAATTAACTTTTGTGGTTTGCAATATTGATGTATATTTGTGATCTCCCTTGATGCAGGTATGTGCAAGCGTGTCGTCAGAGTCAACAAATATGAACGAGCTACTCCAATGGAATGATCTCTATGGAGAAGGTGGATCGAGAAAAACGAGATCCTTGAGCTATTTTATGTAAATCTTTGTGTATAGCAGCTTCTCTTGATTAGGCTATTCTTCCATCACCTCAGTGGTATAAAAAAGGTTAGTGACCAATTAAACACTGGAAACTCCTTTGTTGGTCTTGCCCCTGTATCATAGTATAGGTTTTCCATTTAACCGTCACCTACCTACCCTCCTCTCCCAAATTTTTTCAACCCTCCTAAAATTATCAACATTTTCATTAGCCACCTCCTAAATTTAGGGTTCGTCCTCTTATCTCTCCAACCCCTTGTTCTTTGGCCTTCGCCTGGATTCCGGGGGATGCCCTGGTCTGGGCTTGCTGGTTGTAAATACCCAGTTTTCTCAAGCAATAAACTATTTTTTTGGAAAAAAAATTCAGATTAAGTGGCTCATGTTTTATTTGTGCTTCTTTTAAAGCTTTAGAATCATATGCTTGCAAGTCATTTGCAGAACTTGTTGGCCATAGTGTAAAGTGTTAAACGGAATTCCTGTATAAATCCGTCACGAAAAGTGGGGGGTTGGTTGTTCCTAATTTAGCTAAAACTATCTACGTGTTTCGTGCATATTTAGAAAATAAAATGCAAGTGGGTATGAGCGAAATAAGAGTATAGTTTTCACTATTTATGGCCTGTTTGAAAGAGCTTATTTTGAGTTTATTTGGCTTATTTTATGGCATAAACGCTTATGTGCACGTTTGGAAGAGCTTATAGAAATAGTTTTGTTTTCAGCTTATTTTCATAAGTTACTTTGAATAGCTTATGAAAATAAGCTGAAAACAGCTTATGTGAAGTTTGCCCTCGTAAATTCTTTAATTATAAAAATAACTTATATATAAGTACTTATATGATAAGTGCTTATTCTATAAGCATTTAAATAAGTTGTTTATATAGATTCTTCACTTTATAAAGCTAGTCAGTCATCTTTTGAATTTAATGCTACTTTCGTGGACACACGCGGCTTGGGCGTTACTTACGTTATGCTGTTAAGTTTACTATTCGTGTGTTCTTCGAAGTTAGGAAAAAAATAATTTCGAGAGAAATTTTTGTTTATTTTCTTTAAATTCCTTAGAATTTTAATTTTAGGTATTATAATATTTCTGTTGTAACTGCCAAAGTACTAGTGTGTTTAAAAAATAATTAGAGAAACTTAAGTCTTGACAAATTATGTTTTGTATAATTAATTTTAAAAAATTGAAGATTAGACAAATAATAATTTACAAAAGCAACAACTTAGAATTTTTACTGTAACTATAATTTGAAGAAAAATCATATTAATATAAAAATTTTCAACCATTATTTTACATCAAAATCACAATAATAGAATTCAATCAAAAATCAGACACATTCAAATAAGATGTGCAAATAGTTGCATATAGTTTACATAATAACTTAAGTGTGAATTAACCAACTTAAGCGTTTTATTTTATGATGTCGCGGAACATGGAACATTAATCTCTTTGTATGTGTTTGGTTCTACGGCAGAGCAATTGAACGCGTGATAGAAGCTTCAATATCACATTGCAACAGAAATTTAATATGTTTAATTCTGCGTTCAGGAGAAATGGTAGAATCGATTATTACTTCAAAATCGATTTTACCAATAATCGATTCTACCCAAAAGCGATATATTGTAGCTTTTATTCAAAATTGATTTCTCTCAAATCATATTTTCCTGAGTTACCCTTCTCCTTCTTCAAAAACATCTAAGCGATGGACGAAACCATGTGAAAGGGGGAAAAAAGAGTTGAAGCATTGCAAATCTCAAAGGGCAAACGAAATCTGGCCATTCTCGCTGCCCTTGATAATGCTACCATTCAAAGAAGAAACAAAAGGATAATGATTCATTTTAAAATTGTTTATTACTGTGGAAGATGATTAATTTCTGAAAAAGGGAATAAGGAGGAGGAATAATGGTAATACCTGGAGGTGCAGTGACGAGGAGGGCATGAACTATAAGTCAAGGAAATTCTTCGCATAAGAGAGACTATAGGATATGGTAGGAGGATATGAGAGAAAGACCATAGATTTTGTAGTCGCAGCTTAGTTTTGTCGTTGTCGCCATCCTTGTCATTTAACTTGGTTTTCCTTCCCTTTCACTTGGTTTAATCGTCGTCATCATCCCGTCGTCGTTGCCATCCCGTCGCTGTCATTGTCCCTGGCTCTGCTATACCCCTGTCTTTGCGTTTCTGTGTGCATGTCAAGAGATTGGAGATGAAGAAAAAAGGGAGTGCCAAAACCATGGGCGAGGAGAATATTTTTAATTTAATATAATTTAATTTATTTATTGATTATAAAATATTATAAATTATATTAAATTTATTTATTGGTTATAATTTTTATTTATGAAGTGAGTTTGAATTTATATTTTCATATGATTCAAATATTTGATTAATGATAAATTAAATTGAGTATAAAAGTATGATCTATTAATTTAGATATTTAATTTAATTGACTTTTTAATTGAAAAAATTATATAAATATAATTGTACATGAATTTTGACTTATTATACATTAATTATTTATTTTTTTCTTAAATTTTATAAGTGAAATTAATATGTTTGTATAGAACAGGAGTATATTTAAATCAAATATTAATACCAATAGTTAAGAATTATTATTAAAATATTAATGTAATTTATTTTATTACATTTTTATATGAGAGAAATTAAATAAAAATAAATAAAATAAAATAATATTATATTCATATTATTTCTGATAATTACACATTTAAAAGTACGTATACTAATCAATATCCAAATAAAATCTATTTTTTAAATTTATTTTTCTGATAATAGGTTTCAAATATAGATCATACAAAATCAATTTTACTCAAAATCAATTTTAAAAAATAATTTTGTTCAAACTTAAATTTATCCAACAAATTTACAAACACAACTTTTATATAATACACGAGAACAAAAGAGAGGCAAGGAACAACGTAAAATTTGAAGATGCTACCAAAAACCACCATCTTGTCGGCACCAAGCTTGGCCGAAAAATCAGTCTTTCAACTAAACTTCTAGATGTTCACAAACTTTGACTGGAAGCTTCAAGGAACCGTAGAATGTAAGAGGAAATTAATTTTTGGCGGTGTTTGTATAACAAGAATAAGAATCTTCTAAGATATTTTAACCTTGTGATAGTTCATCAAGATGAGAACTGAATGCATTTTATCATATATCAATCTATCTGACAAAATCTATTAAAAATATTTTTATATTATTATGAGAATGATGAATCCCGTGGGGTTTTGTGGAGGGTCCTTATCTATCTGAAATAAATACTAACCAACAGGAACAGGCTAGAAATGTGACACGAGGGAGAGGGGAAAGCGAGTTAACCGTTTGTCAATTTGGAGAAGCGCGTGCGTTTTGACTTGATCATTGATCGACGTAATCAGTGGGATTATTAACTTCCAGTAATTCGCAATTAAGAATCAAAAGCGCAGGACGTGAAGAAAGCCAGCAATAGCAATAAGCTAATAACGCAGTCTCTCTCTCCGTCCCTTCCAAAAGCCGCCATTAATTTTCTATAACCAACGGTCTCAGTCCCAATCGCAGATTATGGAGTTGATGTCTCACTCTTCGACCTTCCTCCTACCTCTGATTCCGCCGGAGATGAACGGCCCTTCTCTAAACCACGCACTTGTTGTTCTTAACCAGCAACTCCCGAGATTCGCTCCTCTGCTTTGGGAGCACGGTAACTTGTTCATGCACCTTACTTGACTCTCTCCCTCTTCTTTTGCAAATTGAGTTGATTTCTTTTGGCTTTTGAATCCTCTGAGGTTTTTCTTTTTTTTCCTTTTCAATTTTTTTGTTGCGTTTTTGTGTATCGCAGCGCAGATAAGAGTTTGCGCTGATGGAGGTGCCAATCGGCTGTATGATGAATTGCCTCTGCTCTTGCCCCGTGAAGATGCTTCTCATGTTCGAACCAGGTGCCCCTCTTATTCACAAGATTTCTTCAGCTATATAATTTAGTCGTCCAGCATAATAATCTTACGTCTTTTGTGTGTATTGATACATAAAAAGCCTAAGATTCCTCTCGTGCAAATTTCTTGAATTTTTTGAGGGTGTTAGATCTTGCTCTATGGTGTATTTACAATCCCAGACTTCTTTCAGTTGATTTGATTTTTCTATTTTTTAGCTTGTGTCTTTACATCTGTTTCTGATCTAAGAATAGTTTTCTGGCTGTTAGTTTTAGATGGTTGCTTTCTTCATAGGATGGTTTTTCTTAGCATGAAGAGATGATGATTAGCACATAGTAGTGTCATAGTGTGGAACAAATGATTAAGTGCTGTACTCTTAATTATGGTGTGATTATATGACGTCTTATAATAAGCTTAACAAACACCGGACCTAATTTCAGTGACATTCTGGGAGGTTTAAGATTTGCTACTATTTGGAAGTTGGAATTCAGTATCTATTGTGATGCAGGGTTTTTAAATCCTATTGGTATTGGTAGTACTGATATTTTAGGTGATGAAACCAGAAAATCCAGTTGATACAAATGTTAACATAGAAGTTTTTTTTTTTTCCCTCATTTGTTCACTATTAAATTTCGTTTTTTCTTCTGTGATTGAATAAAGAATGCCACATATGGAATATCTCCAGTGGCTTGAGGTTTCTAATCTTATCATTGACTAATTAATACAATCTAAATATAAATGTAAAAAGACATGGGAATGTTAATCTCAGCAGATTATAAAGTGATGGTTACAGATAGAGATATTAAAAACAGATGGCAGAGTTATTTTCATAAGCTCTTTAATGACGGAACGGAGTCGACTTGTGATATGGAAGATCTAACAACCCTGGAGAGAGAACAAAATTTGGCATATTATCGCAGGATCAAGGTTGATGAGGTCAAGGAAGCTCTTAGAAAAATGGATAATAGTAAAACTGTTAGTCCGAATGGTATTCCTATTGAAGTTTGGAAGTGTTTAGGAGAGGAGGGTACTATCTGGCTAACTAAGCTCTTTAATGAGATTTTAAGGTCTAAGAAAATGCCTGAGGAATGGAGAAGAAGCACTTTAGTGCCTATTTACAAAAACAAAGGAGACATTCAGAATTGCGCAAACTACCGCGGGATTAAGCTCATGAGTCACATTCTAAAATTATGGGAAAGAGTGATTGAATGTAGGTTAAGAATCGAGACGAGTATTTCTAAAAATCAATTTGGATTCATGTCAGGAAGGTCTACTATGAAAGCTATATATCTCCTAAGGGGGTTGATGGAAAGGTATCGGAGTAAACAAAAAGACCTGCATATAGCGTTTATTGACTTGGAAAAAGCCTATGATCGAGTACCAAGAGAGGTGCTGTGGAAAGCCTTGGAACAGAAAGGTGTACGGGTTGCGTATATTAGAGCTATAAAGATATGTACGAGGGGGCTATGATTAGTGTGAGAACGTCTGGAGGAGAGACTAGAGACTTTCCTATTAAAATTGGCCTACATCAGGGATCATCCTTAAGCCCTTATTTGTTTGACCTGGTTTTAGACGTTCTGACGAAACACATCTAAGAAGAAATCCCGAAGTACATGCTTTTTGCAGATGACGTTGTTCTTATAGCAAAGACAAGGGAAGAGATTAATTTTAAACTTGAGTTATGGAGAGCTATTTTGGAATCGAAGGGTTTTCGTCTGAGCAGGAGTAAGACCGAATATATGCATTGTAAGTCTAATAAGCGATAAGCTAGGAACGAGATAGAGGTTAAATTTGGTGATCAGGTCGTATCACAAGTGTCAAAGTTTAGATATTTAGGATCAATTATACAAGATGACGGCGAAATTATTAGAGATGTGGAACATAGGATACAAGCTGGGTGGTTGAAGTGGAGAATGGCATCAGGGGTTGTTTGTGATCGGAAAGTACCTGATAAACTCAAAGGAAAGTTTATCGTACTGCTATAAGACCAGCGATTTTATATGGGAGTGAATGTTGGGCAATGAAAGGACAACAAGAACATAAAATTGGAGTGACGGAGATGAGGATGTTGCGTTGGATGTGTGGTCATACAAGAAGAGATAGGATCTGTAATGATCATATACGAGGTAGAGTTGGGGTGGCACCTATTGAGGAAAAAATGGTTGAAAACCGTTTAAGATGGTTTGGGCATGTGCAAAGAAGACCGTTGGAAGCACCAGTTAGGAGAGTTGAGCAGATGGTTTGGAGCCCTGTGAAAAAAGGTCGAGGAAGACCAAAAAGGACACTTAGAGAAATTATTGAACGGGAACTTTTAATAAATGAGATATCTAAAGAGTTGGTCATTGATAGAGCTCAATGGCGTCGTGCGATCCATGTAGCCGACCCCACTTAGTGGGATAAGGCTATGTTGTTGTTGTTGTTATTGATGTTTGAGGAATTGATATGAATTATTACTGTGTATGTAACGCCATTCAGCCAATTATCTGTAGTAAGAAATCTGGCCATGCTATCGTCTATGGAAGTTATTGTACAGCAAATGTTTAATACAATATATTACTCCGAACTTTGGAACTCTCAACTCAGTGACAAGGCGCTCACTACCTATTTGTTCTTTCTCATAGTAGGATAGAACTGCTCGATACCATATTTGATATTAAAGACTAAGACATCTGTCCCTCGTTTCCATCCGTTTCTTTATGCATTTTTTTAGTTATAAAGACTTAGATGTCATGTTTGTCTTTTTCTCGCTATTTCATTCACAAAAATATGGAGTACATCTTATGTCTCCCCTATAATTAGCAGCCAATCATATCTGTCCATTAATCGGTTTAACCTTTCTCATAACATGCTTCTGTACGGTCTTGTTGTTAGTGTTGACGTCAGTGATTAAGTTATTCAAATGAAATTGGTTCTTATTCATTTCATAATTTTACCTTCGATCTAAGGCGCTGAGTTGCCAGAGGATCAAATTAGACTTAAAATAATGCTATCATGACTTTTTAGTGTGCTACAGGCAATTAGTGTGTTGCTTTTTTTTTGGTCACAGTATGTTTTGCTATCTTGTTTCTTCAGTTGCAGATTTTATTTAACAATAACTCGATAGGTTTCTTTCAGGTACAAGCCAGATGTAATCAAAGGTGACATGGATTCAATCCGGTCTGAAGTACTTGACTTCTATAAGAAGCTGGTATCTCCCTTTCTCTTTTTGCATTGGCATTTTTCTCTGTTTGTCGGTTTATGCTTGCGTGTGTTTTTGTGCTGGAGGGAATGAGTTCAACTTTCTGGTCAAACACCTAGCTGCCATTTGCTTTATTCTTTCTATGCAATCTTCCATAAATCGGGTCCATGGTCTTATGCTTGTTTTACTGCCTATAGGGAACTAAGATAATGGATGAATCTCATGACCAGGACACCACAGATCTACACAAATGTGTTGTACACATTCGTGACCTTACATCAAATATCGATAAGTCAACAGTAAGTTAAATCCCTTTTCTTTTTGGCCAGAAGTAAGTTAGAACAGTTTAAACTTCTTTTTTTCTGTTTTTATTTCCTATGTTCTGATAGCAAAGAACTGCCATGTGTATTTAGGTGTACTGACGCTTTAGTTTTTAATAAGTAGTGCTCGCCAGGCACTCTCCTTTTAAATAATTCTTCAAATGTATGGCAGTTACGGATTCTTGTAACTGGAGCACTTGGTGGGCGGTTTGACCATGAGATTGGGAATATCAATGTCCTCTGTCGTTTCTCTGATACCCGAGTTATACTTCTATCTGACGATTGCCTCATACACCTTCTTCCAATGAATTACCATCATAAGATCCATATTCAATCTTCTGTTGAGGGTCCTCATTGTGGACTTATTCCCATTGGGATGCCATCTGGAAGCACTACGACCACTGGACTCCAGTGGGATCTCAGTAAGTATATCAAATATGAATGATTATTATTTGATTACCTTTATTTTCTGAAGCTTTAATTGGATGCAATTAAAAAGAAGCCGCTTGAACCTTTCGTTCAGGTAGATGATAATTGTTGCCTGCTAGATGCCACCATGAAAATTTGGTTCTTATATTGCAGTAACTGTCAGTGTACTGGAAGAATTCACCCATTCCGTGTTCTGAGTGATAAACTCATTACCGGCTTTCTTTTTCTTTTTTCTTCTCCTTTCTACCAGAACACACACAATGTACAAATATGATGCTTTGGTTTGATGGGGCGGTGATGATGCATTAATTATATATTCACCATTTTATTAGTCCAAACCTCATCCTGTGATATTTCGATTGTCAGGAGTGTAACGTGTACATCTTTTGTCTGTTTCAGATAACACGAAGATGAAATTTGGTGGTTTAGTAAGCACATCAAATATTGTAAAGGAAGATATAATTTCAGTACAGTCTGATTCAGATCTTCTGTGGACAATTTCTATCAAGAAGCCATAGTTTTTTTATTCAGGATGCGCTGACTTTTGAGATCTATTGAACCTCAGCGGATGAGCCCTGGAACTCCGCTGAGCTTTCTTATGTTCTAATTTGTTTCTTGTGAATAACAGGAGGTAGATGTGAATGATTCATTACGGTGACGTTTATGGAAATTCCATTCATTACTGTCATATCCCTTCTTTATTGTATATGCTATGCCATTAAATGAAATGGCAGGACAATATGATCTAAATAGCGGGACCAAAACCTGTTGCTTTGCTGCTTGGCCACGCCTCATTTCTATTCGACACTAATAAATATTACTATAGATATTAGTTGTTCGTCAATTTCAGTTCAAATAGCTAAATATTTATAGAATAAATTGTTGCTAGAATTTTAATACATGTAGATATAGAATTAAACTGAAATTATTGATTAGAGAAAAGCATAAGAAAAAGTATATGGAGAGATTAACTTATTGAAAGGTTGAGTTTTTTTATTTATAGATCAGTATTAGATCATTTTAAAATTTATATGTATAGTAATTAAAAATTATTTTACACAAATTTCAACGTGATCTAATAATAAAAATATCACCTTCATAAGAGGTTGAACTCTTTATAAATTTACTTTTTTTTTCACTATACCTATTCATCTTTCTTCCAATCAATTCGAAATAATCCAACGTCTTATACTCTTATAGGTCTCACAAGGTGTAGTGTACTTCTGGCATTACAAAGTTATATGGTATGGTATGGTATGATACCTCAGCCACCTATTTAGGCAATCAACTCACTTAGGTGATAGTTCATCATGTTCCAACTCTCAATAGTCGTCATCCAAGAAGATGAATGAGTCACGTTCGACGGAAGGATCCACTTAGCTACAACATCCATTCTTTATTACCCTGACGGTTTAGCAGAGGAAATCAATACCCCCCCCCCCCCTTTTTGGCGGTTGTTTTCTTGCTTCTACCTTCCCTAGTAGCAATATATCTTCCCTGTGGCCCTTCCATTCGATGTGAGTCCATTCGAGTCTGTTGTAGTTTACTTCTAGGCAGTGGCAGTCCTACTTGCAGCTGTTGGAAGTCACAAGGACATCAGAAAGAGCATAGAGTGTATTATCTGCATTGCGTTACTTTGTATAAGAAAGTTGGATTTGCATCGTTCTAATTTTTTTAGGATGTTTCCAAAATGGCATGTAGGAAAGTTAGTAGGCTTGACTGCATTAGATATTACGGCCAGTGAAATAGTAAGTACGCTTCACAATAGCATAATTATCTATTGCAGGAGTTCATATTGTTTGCTATTATAGCAAGAGTTATAGCATACTGTTGCAAGTTATCATGCCCGTTGATTTTAGATTAAGCTGTCAGGATTCAAAATAAAAAATTAACTCATAAGGTAAAAATTAACTCCAGAGGTAAAAATTAACTCGCAAGGTGAAGAATATTTTAATTTAAAAACAACCGTCGTTATAACATATTAACAGTAGACAAATCGTGTGAGAGATAATTATCGTGTTTGCATCTTACTAATCTTTTTTTTTCTTTTTCTTTTTATTTCGGCCACAAGGCCCTCCCAACGTTTAAACATCAAAATACCAAAACAAGAAGCAATTAGTTGAAGTATTATATGTGCGTTTTAGCATGCTCTCACGCTAAGTTAAAATATTTGGTAATTAGGAATCATATCAGTCCGCAAAAGTTGAGCGAATAAAAGCGATAATGTACTTGCCGAAGTATTGTATTATATTCACATCTACTGATGTTTGCTATAGTTATATACACATCTTAAATGCTTCAGAAATTACACACATTATATATTTCGAAATTTAATATTTATTATGGAACAAACAAATAAAATTTTTTTAAATCTTTTTTATTGAATGTATATCCTGTTGGTACAACCTGTTATGCAAGTGAAAGAAAAAATAAATCTAAACTGATGAAAAATTTTAAACAAAATTTAAGTATAATTTAAATAAATCTGAGAAAAAAATCATGGATTCTGTTAATTATTGGCCTATTTGAGCGGAAATTCAATGAGAGGGCCCGAAGTGGTCCTTGATGATGCTAGAGGACTGCCAAAATTTGAGAAATTCTCCAACACAAACCTCACATTTTAATTTTAGATATAATTAATCAAATATTTACATTTAATAGAATAAAAATAAAAAATCACCTTTAAAATAAGAAAAAAAAACTTTATTTCTTGCTTAAATGCACTCAGTTGTCTTTCTCTCCTTTGTATCTTTTGACTTTTGATTTTTTGGTTAAAAAATATTATTTTTTTGAGAAATTCTTCTATAGACACAAATTTAACACCTAAGTGTTAGGTATAATCAATCAAATATTTACATATAATAAAATAAAAACAGAAAAAACCACTTATAAAATAAGAGAAAAAGACTCCATTTGAAAAATTCTTTTGTGGGCACAAACCTAACAATCAATCAAATATTTACATCTAATAAAATAAAAACAGAAAAAGTTACTTATAAACTAAGAGAAAAAGACTATCTCTCTTGCTTTAATGCACTTAACTGTCTTTCTCTTCTTTATATCTTCTGATTTTTGACTTTTTGATTAAAATGTATTATTTTTTCCCAATCAAAGAAATTTAAATTAATATAATAAAAAATATTTTATAAAATATATTTGCTAATTTCACAACTTTTTACTTTTATTAATTGCTTTTTAATAAACGTGAATGTTAAAATCTAAAAAAAATAATATTGAAAAATAATATTTTGCTTTGACTTCACAAATATTTTTTTCAGTGTTTTGGATGTTTTCTTTTTTTATTTTTTTTGGAGAAAAACTCATTATTATTATTCTTTAAGATCCATTTTTTTATTATTTTCTAAAAGATTAAATTAATTTTGTCAACTATGCCATATTGTCGTTGATTTTGTACTATTCCTAGATAACGTTGAATATATGACATTCAAATTCAATTATGTAGATCGATTATGTTTTCTAATTTTTAAATAAATTGATAATTTCTTAATTTAATCAATAAAACACAAAGTCTCTTGTGTACTTTTCAGTTTTTATTTCTTACTTTTCAATCTTATTTTTTAAAATATTAATAGAAGTTGTGAAAAGTCAAAAATATTAAAAAGAAATTAATTTATCATATTAATTTAGGGAGAGCAAATATTAAAAGGTAATTAATAAAAGTAAAAAGTTGTGAAATTGGTAGGGAGAGCAAATAAATTTTATCATATTAATTTAAATGTCTTTGGTTGAAAAAAAATAATACATTTTAACCAAAAAGTTAAAAATCAAAAGATATAAAAAAGAGAAAAACAACTAAGTGCATTATAGTAATAGAGAGAGGGTCTTTTTTTTTTTTTATGTTTACATGTGTCTTTTTTTATTTTTATTTTATTAAATATAAATATTTGATTGATTGTGCTCCCTTAAAAGAATTTTTCTAGGTTTGTGCCACAAAAGGATTTGTCAAAGGGAAGTTAGTGTCAAACTAAGGATAAGGGTATAATTATAAAAAAAACTTAAAGCTATGGGGATTCAATTAAAATTTTTGAAACTACAAGGATCCAATTGAAAATTGGTGTAAATTGTGGGGATTAATTGAATTATTTAACCTTATTATTATTCCTTAGTCACTTGTCATTTTTTTAATCTCTTGTTTCATCTAATGCCATCGAGTTTTTTTTTTCTGCATTAAATTTTAAGACTAAAATTAAATAGATTTTCTTTAAATTTTATCCCTCATAAATATTCATTTTCAAAATGGTTTTTTATAAATAAAATTATTATCAAGTTAGTCCCTCTAAGTCTTAATTAACCATTTAAAAACTTAATAAAAAGTGTAATGTGGGTTGTTAAATGCTGATATAACAACGTTAGGTGCCATGTTAATCTAATAAAATCTCATTTTGATCCTCACATATAGGAGTTTTCTTAATTTGATCTCCCTCAACTGTGTTAGTCTCAATGATTCATCGCAAATGAAATTATCGCACAAGTATACTTTTGATCCCTTAAGTTTGCTTTAAGTTTCATTTTAGTCCTTTTAATTTTATTATGTTTCACTTTAGTCTTATAACATTTAAAAATCAAACAAAAATTTCCTTATCCTTAATACTGTAAATTTAGTTAACGAAAAATGTTAACTTGTAAAATCTAATGCCCAAATCATCGCTTAAATAAGATTTTCATTAATCTTATGTGTAAAACTCTCGCTAACCTCCTAATTTAATTTAATCTTTAAATACAAAATTTAACCATATATAATTTCACAGCCGCCTCCCCCAACTCCATGAATTTTTCCATTGCGTGAACCAGTTGAACCTAATCCAGCTCAATCATAGTTTGTCCAGTAATGTTTTACTCCTTGATTCATGAGAAGCAGATTGAAAAAAGTTAATTTCAATTTTCAGGGCTGAGTATACTCTATTGCTGAATAATGCTTCTGAAGTGCTGATGGTAGAGGATCAGATAAAGAATTCATCGACGAGATTGCAGAAAGTTGCAATAAGTTGTCTGCCAATACATTTCTCAATTCATATATCCCTTTCAGTACTCCGAATTTGATGTTGATCGATTGACTCACTGTGATGCACGTGAAGATTAGCAAATGGGCTGAAATTGGCTCACGCAATGGAAAAATTCATGGAGATGGCGCTCGGCGGCGGCGGCTGTGAAATTATATAGCTTAAATTTTGTATATTTAAAGACTAAATTTAATTAGGAAGTTGACTGGAGTTTTACATGTAAGATTAAGGAATATCTTATGTAAGCAATGATTTGGCATGAAATTTTATGAGTCAACGTTTTTCATTAGTTAAATTTAACGGTGTTAAAGTGAAAGGAAATTTTTGAAAGCTAAGGAACTAAAGTGAAACAAAATGAAATTAAAGGACTAAAGTGAAATTTAAAACAAATTTAAGGGATCAAAAGTATACTTAAGCCATTTAGAAAAACACACGACAATTTTTAAGAGTTTTCTGCTCACTACTTTATTAGTCTCAATTAATATATGCTCTAGGAATTATGAAATAACAAGTTTAAAATCTATAGAATATAAAAAATAAAATAATTGATGCATGCATATTTTAGAAATTAAATCATTGTGTTTTTTTATATTTAAAGATTCAATAATTAAATCATGTATCTGTTAGAGTTTCTAACACTATAATCACGACAAATAACACAAATTCATGATAGCTAATGCGGAAGAAAAATTTATATAAACTTTATATAACTCTAACTATGAATCTTATTATTTAAAGATTCTTGATAAACAAATAAATAATAATAATATAATAAAGATAAGTTGATAACATACGGTATCCATAATTTTCTTCTTCAATTAAGTTAGGATCTTTTAGGTTGATATGGAGATTTTTTTTTTCTCAAAGTTTTTGTCTAATGGTGTGTGTTATGCCAAAAATTGAACTGATCCAATATAACCTATGAAACTATAACTGACTTCATATGCCCATGGATCAACCTTATTTTAATAATGTCTTACACCATTATTAACTAGGTTATTTATTTACACATATAATTAATTTTGCCATCACTCCAAATTAACTTTTAACATTTCAAATAGTTCTAGTTAAAATATACACTTTATCAAGATTATAAATTGTGACCTAACATATATATATAAACACACACACACACACACACACACACACATATATATATATAAAGCTAACAATTCTTTTACTTGAACTACATATAATTCTGAAATTGTGTATATACATATAATATATATGAAACTTTATTATGCACCACTAGCTATCTAATCAGATGTATTCACAACAATTTGGTATATCAATCATATCAACATATAACCAAAGAGGCTTTTGTGACTTATAAATTGGAACTAAATCCAACAATGTTCATAATACTAATATAGTCAATAACATAGATCTAGTTTAAATATGTAGCATGAAAATTACATGTAAATGGTCTTTATTCATGTCTATTTTCAATTAGTTCCTACCTTATGTATTAAAACAGTCAACACTTTCTTAACTTTTTGCTAAATTGTTTGTGCAAAACCACAAAAGAAAATAATTACTTTATTTCAAATTACTCAACACACGCACATGTAAGCAAATATATATGAAAAACATCAATTCATATATTATAAAACTGTCAACAGTATACATATCCAACAAAAGCATGTTTGTATGACATAAAACTATACAAGTGACTCAATTATCTAAGAGTTTCACAACACTTATATGAGCCATAGGCTTATGAAACACTTTAGGCCATAAACCTTTAATCAGTGGATCCATAATCATAGCGTCAATGTTAACATGATCTATAGATATAATGAGACTCTAAACCTTATCTTTCATAACAAAAAATTTAATGTTTATACGGTTAAACATAGACGAACTTTGATTATTTTACAATATAGCTTAATGACTTTACTATTAGAGAACATCCTCAAAGACCTCTTAATGCCATCTACAATTTGTAATGCTGTGATAAAATTTCGCAGCCATATCGTCTAGTTGGATACTTCATAACAGGCTAAAATTCAGCCTCAATGATTAAAGAAGCGATAAGTGTCATGACACGAAAATCAAGCACGTGAGATAAGCATAAATTATAAGGTGTACTTCTAAGGTACTCTCAAACTTCCTAAACAGTCCTAGAATCCACAACCACGCAACGTCATACATTTTCCAAGAAAGGAAATTTCATACATATACATTTATACAAATTATATTTGTTTACCACTTCTCAAAATAACGAGAATATAAGCAGTAAATTATAGCCAAATAAACATAATTTCATAACACATTAAAGCCTAATGTGGCCTATAGGTTTATAGAGCATTTCTTAGGCCCAAAAATTGGTTCCATGAACCTACCGATAAAAAATGGAGGATATCTCCAAAAGTCGCTACTTCTCCAGTGAACACGCTTCCTCCTCAACTCGTGAACCTGAAAAATGATAATCACAAAGGGTATGAGTTCATCAAACTTAGTGAGCAAATGAGTGTGTAGTAAATAACATAATTCACAAGTATAAATACTATAATCACTACCACAATCAGAATAAATACCTCCAGCATGTGCAAGCACAATTAAACACACATAAAGTATACTGTACCATGCAACAATAACATGTTATTCCCACACAAGTCTACATTTTCCCAACAATGACGTGTTATTTTTCCCTGTGAGTCTACATTTTCATAGACAATACATTGAGTCACAACTTAGTGAAAAGATGCTAAAGGTTTATGTTCCCTTAGTCTTAAATTTTTCGGGGTTCGTCCACAAGGATTCAACCATCCTAGGACTTACTAATTGGTTAGCCTGTGGGTCTACATTCCCACTTAATTCCCTTTCCTGCATGCAATCCACACACAAACACAATATGACATATAAGTCAACATTCCATCATTCCAAACTCAATTCACCACACAAATTCTTCAATTTCACAAAAAAATTCTGATATCTAGTTAATACTATTAACCAGGGAATTTTACCAATTTAGCTCCAATTATAGTATGAGTGGGATTTATATTGTACTTGAATTTAATAAAACTTAATTAACTAAGTTACCTACTCACTTTGACGTCAATAAGGATTTATTGTGGAAGAATCCCAAGAAACGTAGCCAATGAATCTCCTGAAACCACTTGACAAAACCAATCCAACATTTCCTTAGAAAATCACCCATTTTTCCCTTTTCCCTTTTTCTACCTAGCACAAGGCGCTTGGGTGCCAAGATTGCCATCAGCTTCGGCCCCAAGGGCGCCTAGGCGCCCAAAGCACTTGCAACAACTTGTGAACTAGGCGCCCCGGGTCCAGAGCTCATTTGTTCTTCACGATTTCTTATCCAAAAATTCTCCAAAATTCTTCCTTTCATCCTTTGCTTCTCCCACTTGATCCTAAGTTTCAAATATTGTCTCTAAGACCTGTAGGATAGTTGGAAATCAATTCTTAAAACAAGGATTGAGTTGGTTCATAATTTCTCTCAATTTTCCCAAAAATTCACATAAATAGGTTTTACCCAAAATATGGGATCATGGAGCCAACTCTTTCCTTAGAACCATTTCTCTCAACACTCTCATCAAAGAAACAAGAGAATGAAACAAAGCAATCCAGTTTTATAGCACAATCCAATAAAAACTCATTTTCTTCACCTAAGGCATAAATAGTGGAAATGGAGGCAGAGAAGGAGATGAAGCTCACCTTTCCCCTTAATAACTTCGGTGAGCCAAAAAGTGACTGGAAAATAGAAGATAACAAGAACAAATGGAAGATAACTATTTATCCTCTATAATATTAGTTTCAAACCTATACTAGTTGAATATGAATTATTAAAAAGAAACCATGAGGTTTTACTCCTAGTTTGAAAATATTCTTTTATTTATTTAAGTTTTGTACATAAGAATAATGAATAGTAGAATATTATGAGTAGGCAAAATATATGATTGTGAATGAGGTTGCAAGGAAATCAGGTATGCCTTCTCTTGAAAATTTAATTGAGTGTGCTTGTTTATTTGCTTAAATATCTATATGATGTGTAAGTTGTGAACAAAGCCAGGTACGTTTAAAAATGGAATTTAATGTAATATGTGTGTCATGCATGTCATGGTAGAGAAATTAAGCATTTACATTTCTGCATAATTGAATTAAATGAACAAGGTAGAGAAAGATGTTAGGTAGGCTTACAATGATAAGGGTATCGTTACTGTGCCAGTCACGGCATGGGTAACAGGTCATGACATTGAGAGGAAAACTGAAACCCTTTTTAAATCATCAGTAGGGCACCCAAACTGTACCTCATTAAACCACCACACATAAGCCAAATTTCCACTCCACAAAATATTTTATTGAAATTAGAAAATTGAACATTTATTCATTATAGTCCTTCTCGGTATTCATATATGACTATGGCTCTGCGTCTCTCATTATTGTGGCACCGGCTCCTTAACTTAACCTCTCTAGGTTTAATTCTCCTTAAGGATCGTCATTTGACCCCTTTCCCAAGATTAACTTGACACTTTCCACTCCTTTTACTTTGGTCCATACTAGGGTATTCTCCATTTGTAGCCTTGCATTACCTTAATCTGACACGATTTCATTTCGTCGCGTGCGTATCCTAACCACTCGTTAAGACTTTGGAACCCTGGTCCCTTCTCAAGCACCCATCCAAATTGAGAAAAATTTTTACCCTCACAAAAAATACGTACTTTTAACCACAATGTAATACCTGGGGTATTACAATTAGGATTCATAAAATGCCCTTATGATGTGATTTAAACCCTCTAAAAATTGAAATTTTTTTTTTAAATTCTGGTGTTGCAGTGTGGAAATCCTGGCACTGCAGCACCAATTGGCATTGTAGTGCCCAGCAATTGGCCAACTCTCAACTAGTCCACTACTACAGTGCCAACATTGTTGCAAAATCGCAAAAAAGGCTAAAACTCAAGTTTTTGCCCCAAGAACTTTAAATCACACCTGAAACTTAATTTTTATGGATCATAAACCTCAAAACAACATTAGATTTGATAAAACCCAAAATTTAATAGGTGAAAACAACCTTATTTCAACTTGAAATAACTTCAGTTCATGAATTTGAAAATTAGGGTTCTTAATAGAAAAATTCCCAACACACAAAATCACCAAATTCATATAATTTTAGAACAATTACACTGTGAACACATAAACAAGTCCAAAATTGCATAATAACAAAGGAAAATCTATCAATAACCCTAAAATTTTATTCAATCATGAACAAAAGCAAAATTATTAGGGTTTTTTTTTTTTTTAAAAAAAACACCCTTATGAACCCTAAAACTTGACTAAACTCAAATTACCCTTGATTATTGTTTAATTGTCTATCAAAACTTGGTCTAATACCAATTGTTGGAGTTTCTAGAACCATAATCATGACAAACAACACAAATTCATGATCACCAATGTGGAATAAAATTTTATATAAACTTTATATAACTCAAATCATGAATCTTATTGTTCAAAGGTTCTTGATGGGAAAATAAACAACAATAATATAATAAAGACAAGAGAAGAGCATACTATCCATAATTTTCTCCTTCAACCGGGTTAGACTCTTTTAAGTTAATATGAGGAGTTTTTCTCAAGGTTTTTTTTTATGGTGTCATGCCCCCTAAGTCGAGTTATATGACCGGCAACCAACATAAGAATCTATCGGAATAATGAAATATATTTTCCAAACAATAAGATATTATATTGAAGCCAATTAAATTAAAAGACATTCATGCCATGAATATAGTAGTTTACAAAAGAATTGACTATGTTTCCAAGATTTCCCTATTCCTTTACAAAAATAAAGTCAAGGAAAGTTTTAAAACATAGCTTAGCCGACAACTACGACATGAAATACATTCCATCATAATATACCAATCTATAGATCTTAGGAGCCCTACTAACTACAGAATAGACTCCCTTCCCAAAATACCAAAAGAATCATCAACTAGCAGTAATAAGTGTGGTGATTAGATAACCCATTACTCTTAGTGCGGAGATTCTGTGGCTACAATAAAATTTATAAGAGGTACATAGAAAGGGGAGTGAGTAATAACTTAGTAAGATATAAATGCTACAAAGAAATGATCTACCGTGTACCTACCTCCTATAGAGGATGGAACTCGCATTCGGTCCCACCCTCTAGCACAACTAACACAACAAGAATCACACAAATAAGCAAATGTAAGAAAAGAGATTGTGAAACCAATGATCACATCCGTCTCAACTAATATGACTAATAAGGTGTGAATAACTTAATAATCCAACACAATGCTTCATTGAAGCGATGGGCCGCCGAGGCCACTCATGCTTAGGTGGTATAGGATTCCCTACTCTGCCATCATCTCAAAGACATCTGCTACCAAGTAAGACTTTGTTAATATTTATCATCATCTGTCCATCATCAGATAACATCCTCAAGGGTTTAAGGGATTACTCATCCCAATATAGAATATGCCCACCATACACGGGACTTCACATTTGCTTTCCTTTCCAAGCAAACATGGAAGTGAAATCCTTCACTAAGTATATGACTTCTCACATTATTATTTAATGCAATCATGTAATCTATAAACCAATGCTCAGCAAGGCATTTCACCTTAATTCAGAAGGAAGATTAAATTCAACTCTAAGCATACACCTCACACCAAAATCACAATAACAAATATAGTACTTGACAATGCCATAAGAAGACACATTATCTTCAACAAGGATTTAATTAACATAAAGGTTTCCTAAGCCAAATCACACTTAACTCTATATGAATTAATGAGCTCAGACATTCTTACAAGTCACAAGGTACCTTTATAAATAAAATTATAAGTTAGGTAATGATCGTCCCTTACCTCAAAGGTTTAAGTAGTTGATTGGATGAATTATAGCTTAAAATACTTGAAATGAATCACCATAAATGTTTATGGGCTTGATCCTACCAATCCAAGATAATAATAGGTGAAAAAGAGCTCTTAAAATCATGGAAAAGATGCAAGCTTTGTCACAACAGTGCCATAGCACAGAAAGAAAATTTGTTGCAGCAGTGTTGGCTGCTGCAGTGCCTAACAATAGAGGAAAAAATTGGGGCATTTTTATGCTCACTGCTATAGCCTCTAGCAGGGCGCTGGAGTGGTGGCTCGGTTTCACCTCCATAAAAATCAAGTTTTTGAGTGTCCAAAGCCATCATTTAGTTTCCCCAAGCTCCTATGGATTGGGCAACAAAATTTCAAGGAAAACAATCTCTAAGCTTTTATAATTCTCAAAACGAAATCAAATCATCAAGTTGCAAATCTTTTATATCCATGACAGTAAGGGCATCTTTTATGACAGCAAGTAAGGCAATTTATGATGGTCACCAACTCTTCAAATCATAACTCAACAATAAATGCTTCCCAACAACTTTAAAACATGAAAACAAACCACCAATCACTTTATTAATACTTTGGGAAGGTTTTTAAAGCACCAATAGCTCCAATCATCATAAAAGTTAAGGTTCCTATTCTAGGGTTTCTAGTGGTGCGAAAATAAGGAGAGGAAGAACAAATCAAAGAGCTTACCTCAATTTCCTACTACTACAAGGTTAGCAACCTCCACCCCTACCAAGAGTTGGGACCAATCTTCCAAGAGAAGGGGAGAGTTGAGCACAAGAGAGTAAAGAGAGGTGAAAGTCGAGAGGTATACCAACAGAAAAGAAAAATGGCATGAGATAAGGGTTGGGGCTTTGGGTTCTATTTTAAAATAACAAATTCCAAAATTTCCAAAATATCCCCTTTTCATACTCTCCCTTACTTAGACTAATATTTGCACAAGTTAAGAAAATTCCACTAAGTCACATGTTACTACATAAATTTATCAACACATAAAATTTTAAAATTAAAGTTCACCAACCAAGGTTTTTAATAATATCACATAAGTCCTTTCACAAAACCAATTTTAGATATTTAACATTAATTTCCATCACAAATTTCATTCACCATAATAAAATAAAATAAAATTCACCATACACAAGGTGAATTAAATGCACAATTTATAAAAAAGAAAATCACGAGTATTACAGATGGTGTGTTACACTAAAAACTGAACAAATCTCATATAACTTAGGGAACCACAACTCACTTCATATGCCCATAGGTTGACCCATGGGTTGATCTTATTTTAATAATGTCTCATCACTATTATTAATTGGGTCGAGTATCTACATATATAATTAATTTTACTATCACCCAAACCAACTTTTAGTATATCAAATAGGTTTAGTTAAAATATACATTTTATAAAGATTATAAATTGGGACCTAATTAATAGATAGCAATATATATATATATATAAGAACGCACAAATGTAATTGTCAGTACTTTATATAGCTATGAAACCTGGACTGGACTAGCCAGTTCAACCGATTGAATAGGTTCTAGGTTTGGTTTGGAAGAACAAGTTGAATCGTCGGGGGATTGAACCGATATAAAACTGATCAAACCAATTTTGAACTAGTAAAATTGGTCAAACTTGGTCGTTGAAAGTTGAAGAAGTCTGGTTGTCAATCGCCAATCATGAAGCCTCTGTTTTGCTTCGAGGACCTTCTTCTTCTTCTTCTTCGATTGTGCTCTGCCTCTGGAATGCTCTATCTCTGTTCATCTATTGTGTGTGTGAGACACTATCTCTATGTATGTGGTGCAGTGTGTGGTCCGTGACCATGTGGAGAGTGGAAGAGTTTGGACTTCAGAATCCATAGAGTATAGATTAGAGACCAAGACTGAGAGGTGATTAGAGAGATAGACATTGTGGCATATGGTATATTGTAAGTTTGCAATCTGCAACTAAAGTCAGACATACAGTGGTGTATTGCTGAAGCTATGGAATGATTTATAAAATATTTTTAAATTTTAATTTTATTTGATTTATTTTTTTAATTATAATTTTTATTTTATATGATTTATTTATTGATGATTAATATCTTGTTTGATAATTAATTAATTATGTAAATATATTGTATATGACTTTTAAATTTTGACTTATTAACACATTATTTATTTATTTTCCTTCTTAAATTTTGCAAGTAAAACTAACATGTTTGCATAGACTATAGAGTAAGAGTATACATTTATTGAAATAATATAGACATTAGATATAATATGTTATATATATATATATATAATATTATATATGCTTAAATAGTGTATGAATATTAAATTTTATTTTTAATTAAGGTTGCATAATTATATTTATGATATGTAATTATGTATAGTATTTTGATATTTTAATTATATATAATTTTAATATTTTTAAAGTACTACCGGTTCAACCGTTGTTCGATCATAGTCCGAGCGCATTGACATTTGAACTAGTGGCTACATCGGTTCAATGATTAATCCAATTTTTAGAACATTGGTACTATATATATATATATATATACACACACACACACACACACACACATATTTTTAAATAAAAGAAAAAAATATACTTCATGTTTCTAACATTTACAACGATTTTCATTTTTGTCTCTCAACTTTGTTTTTGGTCAAATGTCTTACAGGTTCCAATTTTTGTTAGATATGCTCTTATTTTAACACTATCAGATTAGTTAACGAAAAATACTGATGTGCTGTCACGTGACAAAAATCATTCGTTATGTCACTTGGCACAGGGACCCATAACCTAAAATTACAAAAATAACCCTAGTAATAATTAAAAAAAAAATCTCCTTCTGCTTTCTCTCTTTCTCTCTCTCAATCGTCCCCCTTTCTCTATGACTCGTCTCTCTCTTCTTTTGTCTCTGTCTCCCTTTCTTGATATCTTTGCATCTCTGCCTCTTTCTTGTCCTTGCTCTTTATCTCTCTCTCTCTCACGTTGCTCTATTTTCATGCTTAGAAAACAGAGTATGATTTTCTTCCTCTCTACCACTTTCTTTATTAAATATCATGAAATAAGATTCACCATAGTTTGAGAGAGAAAGTATTAAATATAAAGCAAGATATATTATTATTAAGGGTACACTAGTGTAGACGCAAGATACACGGACGCTGGATCCCCTGTTAGCCCTAAGGCTTTATGCCATAAGTTTTGATGATGACAAATACGAGAGAAATGTAGCATTAATATATAAGGATTAATTATCATATATGCTACAAGTGTTTGGATGATGACAAATACGAGAGAAATGTAGCATTAATATATAAGGATTAATTATCATATATGCTACAAGTATTTAAGTATGATTATGTTATTTAATGAGCAATATTTTATATATGAATCACGCTTTTTCTAATATATATGTGGTTACATTGTCTAATAATTGTAACATTAATATGCTAGAAAAATAGTTTACATATGTATTTATTGTGCTTAAATTTAAGCATAATCATATTATTTTGAATGAAATAATTTATATTGAATCATGCTATTTATGAATTGAACTAACCATTTGGATTGCAAGTAAGATATATTTTATAGGTTGGTTCAAAATAAGAAGAGTGAGTATTTGATTGAAGAACAAGGAAAAACAACATCATGCTTCACTCAAGGAAAACAACATGCAAGGACAAAGCTCCAAGAAATGAAGAACTAGAAGATTTGAAGTCTTGGAAACTTTGATGCATCAAGATAGCCTATGTGTTTACATTAGGTATATTTTAAATAAGCTTGTAAACTTGTACAACTCAATGATTTAGATTTGCATACATTGGCTCAACTATTTTGAACAAAAAAATAGTGAGATATAAAGTTTTACAAAAGTTAATTTTTGACCTTTGGTCACTCTTCATATCATATCTCCTAAATGAAAAAATTATTTTTTCAAGAATATTAATCTCATTTGATAATATACTCAAAGAGTTTTCCAACGATATATTATTTACTCAAAACGGAGTCCAAATGAGAAAGATATGACCATTTAAAGTATAGCTTGAAAAACTGAAAGCTAATTTTACTGCACTCGAAAATTATTTTATTTTGACCTATGGTCAGGTTTTTTATCATATCTTTTAAAGCAAAAATAATTTTTAAGTGAAACTTCCTTCATTTGAAATTAGACTCCAAAAGCTTTCTAATGATATATTATTTGTTTAAAACGGAGTTCAAATGAAAGAGTCATGATATTTTAAATTAAGCTCAAAAATCGCATTTTGCTATTGTCAACTGGAGGTCAACTGGTATCCTTCGACCAATCTACCGGCAACCTAGAAAATAATGTACAACGGTCATATTTGAGCTAGCAGTTGACCAGGTGCGTTGGGTAGTCAATCGGTAACACCTAGAATGCACTTTTAAGTGTTGTTACGGCTATATAACAGTTAGTTTCTTATATCTCTATATATATAACCTTAGATACACAATTTTGAGCTATAACAAAGTGATACAATGTGATATTAACTTGTTCTATCATATTTGAGAGAAAGAAAGCTCCCTTGAGCCAAAGCTTGCACATTCTCTATCATTAGAGTTATAAGATCTTTATTTATATTTATCTACTCTTTTGAGAGAGTTTCTTTGTATTGTTGATTTTGATTAACACAAATATTATTCTGAGTTGTGGTTTGTAAGTATCGGTGTTAGAAGAACTTGCATTGGGTTGAGGAGGAGCCTAGATTCATATATTCTCCATTGTAGTGGTTCGCAAGTACCCCGGATCAAACTTGCAATTATAGTGAAAATATTCAAGTGGTTTCTTGAGAACTGGATATAGACTTAGAATTAGCTGAACTAGTATAAATCTCTGAGTTTGCTTTCTCTCTCATTTACTCTTTAATTTGTGCACATTTGTATTTACTTTTTTATATCTTGCTCTCTTCAATATTCATCTTGATAGCACATTATTTTTTTGAATTAGATTCTTTGTCTTAGCTTGGCATATTTTAGAAAATCATTTTAAACTTCCAATAAAGTTTTGTGAAAAATTTTATAAAACTCAATTCACCATTCTCTTAGGATCCAACCATTACTTTCATCCCTTTCATTAGTCAAATCTATCCTTGACATAAACATCAACGATGTTGCTCTCTGAGCCTCTCCTGCAACCTCCACATGCAGATACACCCTCTATAGCCCCTCATCATTACTGTTATTCACATTCCCTCCCATTGATTTGTACACCAATTGCCACCCTCCACCTATGCTTGTGCTCCTATGGATCTCACCGAGCTTGGACTTGTGTTTTGTTGCGGTGGCCTGACGCAAGAGTAGTAAAGGGGTGTGGAGGTTATTATCAGTGCCACCACCAACTTCGACATCTCCCATGTTGCTGGAGATGCTGGTGACTTTGTTAAGGTTGCTAGGAGCTAGAACTGTGATGGTGCTTTCGAGGAGGGCTTTGTGCATGCTATCAAAGAGGGTGACAACGGGGTCCTTCAGGCTGAAGCTTTGGCTGATCCTAATGTTGCCTTGGCGAGACATGATGATGCTACTTATCTGTACTCCAGTACTGTAATACTCGCTAATTTCGAGGTCCACGTGTTTGGTGGTATTGCAGTATTTATTGCATTATTTAATTTTCATAATTTCATTATTGTATTTTAATTATTAATTATGGAAATTGTGTATATTGGCTAGACTGATATATTTTATGTTGTATGGTAATTCTGTGGAAATGCTGCAATAGAGACTTATGTGAAATATGAGATTTGTTTGTGAAAAGCTTGGGTTTGGGTCTTTGGGCCACTTGAGTCTTTAGGTTTGGGTTAAGGAAGAGTCCACATGAGATAGGTGGGTGCCATATGGGTCACCCAAGACCTCTTTGGCTTCTTAGATCTCCTTCCATTCTCTTCCTTTCTCTTTCACGACAACACACATTTGGGTAAGAGGGAAGAGATCCTTCAACCTCCACCTAAGCTTCTCCTAGTCCCTTTTCCCATTTTCTCTAGTCACATTCCCGATCATGGAGTCTTAGAGACAAGGAGGTAAGCTTCTGTCTCCTTCTCTTTCTCTATTTTCATATTTCTTATGCCCTAGTGAAGAAAATGGGATTTTGGATTGTTTGTACTGGAACCTTACTCCTTTTGTCTCTCTCTTATAATTTGCTTGCTGGAAATGGTTGTATACAACTCTTTGGAAGGATAAGGTTGGTTCCATGGAAGGAAATTTGTGAAAATACCTTAGATGGAAAACTTTGGGAATTTTCAAGGAAACCATGGAACCAATTTGTTCCTTGTTGTTGTAGGAATATTTCTCACTTTAAAATACTCTTGAAAAGGCTATTTTTAAAGCAAGAACCAAAGGACGAAGCAAGGAGTGGAAGGGATGGAAATTTTGATGAATTTTGGGATTGATTTAGTAGCAGGAGGCATTTTGATGTACTTTGGCACCTTCAAGACAATGGGCGCCATTTGGATAGACGCTTCAGCCTCTTTGGGGAATTATGGGGTGCCCTGGGCTTGATTTTGGGAGAAAATTTGCTATGTTCTAATTGGTTTTCGAGGATGGTCTTTAGGTAACTTCAGGAGGTTCTTCAGCTTTGTTTCTTGGTCTTCTTCCACGGTAAATCCTTTGGCATCAAGGTGACTGGGTGACCTTGCTAAACTAAGTTTTATAATTCAAGTACAATATAAATCTCTCTTGCATCATATACAGGAAATAAATTAAATTCTCTAGTAACAGGTGTTAACTAGATAGTAGAATTGTAAATATGATTGGTGACATTACTGTGACTTCTATTTGCAGGACTGTGGATTGTTGTATTATGTGTTATGTGGTGTTGTGTATGCAATTGCATGAGATAAGGGAATTGAAGTGGGAATTTAGACCTATAGGGAAAAATTGAGTAGTAAATCTATGGATGGGTGCATCCATGCCTTTGAACCTCGAGGAATTAATTCTAGGGGAATGTAGACCCTTAGCAATTACCTATTGAGTAGCGATAACCTAGGAAAGTAAGTCTTGTGGTTTGGACTCAATATGGCATTTGTGAAAACGTAGACTCATGGGAGGAAACCATGTTATTGATTGCATAACATACTCGATTTGTCTATTCTATTTATGCTTGTACATGCTTATAATTTTTTTTGCGGGTTGTGATTGTGAGTTTCAGTATTTGTACTTGTGCCTTTATATTTATTTGTTTGCATAGTCTTTTGCTTTCTGAGTTTTGATGAACTCACACTCTTTATGGTTATCATTTTCAGATGCAGTAGTTGAGGATGAGGAGTATCCGTTGGAGGAGTTACGACTCTTAGAGATATCCTCCATTTTTGTTGGTGGGTTCTTGGAACCAATTTTTGGGCTTTATACTTAAGAAAAACTCTGTAGTCCTGTAGATCTCCTTGGCTCGACTATAATTAGGGGATTATAGTTATCCGACTGTAATTTATATTTATGTTTTGACTTAAATATTTTTCTCCAAAATGTATGGATTGGGAAATTGGAAAAATACTATAAGTATTTATTTTTAAATTAAAAGGATTTCATTTATGTTGGATATTGATGATTTGCATGGTATGCATGATATGTGATTTATTAATTGAGTTCTGGAATTTATGGGGTATCAAAGAGATATATTTAGGAGTTTGAGTATATCACGTGTCTAATTTTTGGGTCGTGACAAGTACTCACAGGTTAAGCCACCAATGATGTGGCTCTCTTCGTGGGGCCGTATAGCTTTATGTAATATCAACTTGCGTCTACTTCGGTGGCTAGGACTACTATGTACTCTTCTATGCATGTGCTATGGTAGATCCTATTTCATGATAATTAGTAAAGGTAATGGTAGTGAGGAAGAAAACCGTGCTTAGTTTTTTGAGCATGAAAACATAGCAACTTGAGAGAGAGAGAGAGAGAGAGAGAGAGAGAGAGAGAGAGAGAGAGAGAGAGAGAGAGAGAGAGAGAGAGAGAGAGAGAGAGAGAGTAGAATGATGATTTTTTTTAATTATTATTAGAGGTATTTTGTAATTTTATGTTATGGGTTTACGTGGCAAATGACGTGGTGGATTTTTGTCATGTGGTAGCACAGTCATTATTTTCCATTATATGACAAAAACTAAAACATATAAGACATATTTGACCGAAAATAAAGTTGAGGGGTATAAATAAAAATTGGTGTAAATGTTAGGGACATAAATATACTTTTGCCTTAAATAAAAAAACGCTAAAAGTATCTTCTATAAATTACGAAAAAAAGATATTTGCTCGAGAGAAGAGAGAGACGAGTCACAAAGAGAGAGAGAGAGAGAGAGAGAGAGAGAGAGTTGAGATGTGTTTTTGTGTGTGAGAGAGTGTGTGTGTGTGAGAGAGAGAGAGTGAGAAGAAGACGAAGAAAGACAATTTTTTTAATTATTATTAGGGGTATTTTTATAATTTTAGATTATAGGTCCATGTGGCAAGTGACGTGATAGATATTTTTGTCATGTGGTAGCCAACTTAGCATTTTTAATTAACTAATTTGACGATGTTAAAAAAAACATATCTAATAAAAACTAAAACATGTAAGAAATATTTGACCAAAAATAAAATTGAGAGGCATAAATGAAAATTGGTATAAATATTAGGAACATAAAATATATTTTTGTCTTAAATAGAAAAAAAATGCTGAAAGTATCTTCTATAAATAAAAAAAATATTTTCTATGAAAAATGCCACATGATACACTTTATAAACACTTTAAGCAAACATATCACAGTTATTGACGAGTGGGCTAGCCGGAT
This sequence comes from Biancaea sappan, assembly GCA_037074585.1. Classification (NCBI taxonomy): domain Eukaryota; kingdom Viridiplantae; phylum Streptophyta; class Magnoliopsida; order Fabales; family Fabaceae; genus Biancaea; species Biancaea sappan. Next base: position 43,530,510 of record CM073496.1, on the reverse strand, counting down.
TGGCGTGGAGAACTAACTTGACCATATAAATACAATGAGAGATTTTTATGGGAAAAATGATAAGAGACAAAAGTGTAATAATTATTAACGATAAGGGACCAACTTGATATTTAGAGAAAAGTAAAATAAGAACATTTTGGGAGCACCGGAGGAGGATAATTTAAAAATATAAAACGCAAATTCTTGCGTCGTTTTGGACGAAGAAAGGCCAAAATCGGCTTTTCCGGCTAGTTTTACTTTTATCCTCCCTTCCTCATAAGTCGCAAACATACAGGCTGCGAGCAGATTAGTTTCATTCCCGCTTCGGTTTTGGCGGTAAAATCTGCAAAATTTCCTTCTGAAACCCAAAACCTCAAAGCCGACGGGTCATGTCAGTTATCTCGTGAACTTCGGGGGCTTTTATTGCTTAGGTCATAGAGTAAATACTGTTACAGTGGAGACTCAAAAAGGTGACGGTGACAGATAATCGATTGGGGTTTCAGGGCAAGCAGCAATGCCAGTTGAATCACAAATTATCAAGCCTATAAATAAGGGGGTTGTTCATAGAATCTGCGCCGGGCAAGTAATCCTCGACCTTTCTTCTGCTGTTAAAGAATTAGTCGAAAACAGCTTGGATGCTGGCGCGACTAGCATTGAAATTGCTCTGAAAGAATATGGCGAAGAATGGTTCCAGGTCATCGATAATGGTTGTGGTATTTCACCCAATAATTTCAAGGTATTCTACCAGCCCTGAAATGTGATGTTTTGCTTTGATTTTAAGAATTCCAGAGTTTTAAGAGAACGTCTGCATGTAAAATATAGTAGGGCGAGTATAATTAGTAGCTTGGTTGGGCTCATTGCAGTAGTTGATTAACTATGCACTTGTATATCAGCCCAATCATATTTACTGAAAGTTCTAGAATGTTTTGCCTGTCTGAAAGTTCCGTAATGATCAATATCTCAATTTACATGGTTGTCGCTAGGTATGACTTTCTCACCCATCAGTTTTACTAATGTATATACCTCAGAAGTCAGGGTGTATGTATTAGTGTCTCGGATAGGTAGATGTCCAATGCATTATTTTCCATTTACTCAATTTCATGTTTCTGCTGTTGTAAGGGGTCTTATTTGTGTGTTTGTATGAAAATTAAATTTGAGACGATAAATAATCAACAATAGGCAAGCTCACTCAGTCATGTAATGAGAAAATATATTCTTCACATGCTAGTCAAGTTCAAGTGCTTTATCATTGTACAATTTATTAAAGGTCTTTATTGCCTTGTTGAAAATTATTGCAGGTTCTTGCACTTAAGCATCACACCTCAAAATTAGCAGACTTTCCTGATCTTCAGTCTCTAACCACATTTGGCTTTAGAGGGGAGGCATTGAGTTCCCTATGTGCTTTGGGGAATTTGACAGTTGAGACAAAAACAAAGAATGAGTCAGTTGCTACACACTTGACTTTTGATCATTCAGGCCTACTAGTAGTTGAAAGGAAAACTGCACGTCAAATTGGTACCACTGTCACCGTTAAAAAGTTATTTTCCAATTTACCAGTCCGAAGTAAAGAATTTAGTCGGAACATACGAAAGGAATATGGGAAGTTAGTTTCACTTTTGAATGTGAGTATCTTTTCCATGACAAAGTTGAGTAAACAACCCCCGTCCCCCCCAACCCGAAAAAAAAAAGAAAAGAAATTATTGGTCCAGTCTGCTCATTTCTTTTATAATATAATGGACTAGTTCGAAAAAATGATTTCTTTGATCCTATATCAGGGAACATTCAGGGGGTTCTTTTGTTTTGATTCTTTATCAGATTTTCTTTTAATTAGATCTTTATTTCCCTCATACAATTAGTCCCATGCTCTCTTCAAGCTGATGTCTTGGAGTAATTGGTAGTAGAATTACTGTGATACTATCAGTTATATTGTTGTCCTTTTATGCATTGGTGCATCACTAAAACATCATTTACTCTTCAGAAAGAGCTGTGCTTCCTCTTTCACGGGTGTACTGGCCCTTGGGTATATAGTTATTGTTGTTTCATTTATTTCTTTTGCTTGAGTTCATTTATAGACAGACCCCCTCCCCCAAAGTATCTTTTCTTCTTTATCCTATCTCCATGTGATTGTTAATTTGATCTTCTACCACTAATTCTTCAGGCATATGCCCTGATTGCAAAAGGTGTTCGCTTTGTCTGCACCAACACGACTGGAAAAAATGTAAGGTCTGTGGTACTTAAGACGCAAGGAAGTGATTCTCTTAAAGACAACATCATAACAGTGTTTGGCATGAACACCTTAAGCTGCTTAGGGCCTGTGACATTATGTATATCTGATAGTTGCAAAGTTGATGGTTTTCTTTCCAAGCCTGGACAAGGTAGTGGACGCAATTTAGGAGATAGGCAATATTTTTTTGTCAATGGTAGACCAGTAGATATGCCTAAAGTCAGCAAACTTGTAAATGAATTATATAAAGGTGCAAATTCTCGGCAATATCCCATTGCAATCTTGAATTTTACAGTTCCTCCTAGAGCATATGATGTCAATGTGACTCCTGATAAGAGGAAGATATTTTTTTCAGAAGAAAGTTCCCTAATGCAAGCCCTTAGAGAGGGTTTCCAACAAATTTATTCTCCCAGTAATGCCTGTTATTCTGTTAACAAAGTTGAACAGCCTGCTGTGGAAGAAAACTGTGTTGATTCGAATTCTTCTCTAAGTAAGTCTTGTGTCATAATGAAACAGCCATACCCAGAGCATAATACTGAATGCGACAATGCTAGTCCTCCTCAAGAGGAGTATAAAGAGAGGCATAATACTGATTCCAACAATGTTTCTGAACCTGTTTCTGATGATCAATGCTTACATGTTGAAGAAGGGTTAAATGATGAGAATGAGGGAAGTGTATTGGGAAAGGAATTCACGCTCAGAGCCCACGGAACTTTAAAGGCTGATAAGAGTGGAAAACAGACAATGCACTATAAAAGTGCCATATCTGATCATGCTGCTTTTGTCTCGAGAACACTTGAGGGTGGGGATACTCCAAATAAAAATTCATATAATCGGTCAAGCCATGTTCAGTCAACACTTAACAAATTTGTCACTATAAATAAAAGAAAGCATGATGACATCATTACAACCTTATCTGAAGTGCCTGTCCTTAGAAATCAATCTCTTTGTTGTCAACCAAAAACTGCAAAAACTGAAACACATGACTTGATTACAAGATCATCACTTCATCATGACCAAAATGATGGAACCGTGAAGGAGAATGGGAGTGAGTCTTTGCAGCTTTCTGGTCCTGATAACAGCATCCACAGAAATGAGCAATCAGTTTCTTCTAGAGGAGGTTCTGGTGAAAAAGAACCTGAAATGGTATGTGGATCTTTGCTCAAACATCGCTTAAATTTGGTTGAATGGCTACACTTATAACTACCAACATTTTCAGTTCTTGAAACATATTTAGCAGATGTAGACCATGTGCTTTTTTATCTCTTGCTTGCTGTATAAAGATGTCAGGCTTTTCTGTTGAGTTTTATGCCTCATTGAAAATCCCTGGTCTATTGTGGGTGCTCTTTTGGTTCATGCCAACAAGAATTTAGAATTTTTTTACTGGGACCCTTTATTTGATAGTAGAACTCAGTCTGATGAGTCTCATTCTGCAAACAGTGTTAAGATGCTGTGGAGGGTTATATCCTTTTTTCATCTGAAAAATTAAAATATTATATTAAGATTATTAATAACATAATATTTTATCAATACTTTAAAATTTCTGTCATTGTTGTTTTCGGTGTTGAGCCCCTCTTGAATCTCTCTAGTTATGCATGTGACATCTGGAGCCCCACTATTTTCATGTTCTCCAGTGGATAGCTTCTTCTGAGGTATGCTTTTTGGTGTGTTTGATAATTCTTATGTGTGCCCTTAAAACCTGGAGGGTTTTCCTCTGATTGAAATTTGACACTGGTGGAATAAAGAGGGCAAAGTAATTTTGCTGCTTTGCATGCTATCCCTTGATGTCTGGTTGAAGTAAAATGCTTGTAAATTTAGGAAAGTATTTGACCCTAGACTTGTTTTGGGATAGGGTTGTTTTCATGACTTCTCTCTGGTGTGTAACAAATGGTTTTTTTCAAGGAGTCTCCTTGGTAGACATGTAGGGTCTTGGAAGGCTTTCTTCTATTGATGCTTTGTACTTGCTGTGCCTTTTTCCTCCTCTTCTTTGTATTTCTTTTCTCTTTTTCTTAGATTTTCTCTTCTTATAGTTTTCACATTGCATATGCTAATTTCAGGAGTTAGATCAAGTAAAAGAAGTATCTCTAGCTGATACAGCATTAATTGCTCCATCTGGCAATGATCTGATCAATATCTCGGAGGATGTTTTGGAATCAAACCGTCAATTACATTCATCTCCTTTACAGTTGGATTCTTCCAAATCATCTGGTCAGAAGATATGCTCCAATTTGCAATTTTCTTTTCAAGAGCTTAAGTCAAGGAGAGAGAAGAGACATTCTATGTTGCAATCCAGTACTTATAGATGTCAAAAAGTGAATGTCAAAAGGTCTTTATTTAGGATACCTCTATATGAAATGGAAAATAGTTTATATGTGCCGTTTAAGTCAGCTGACTTTGTATAATTATTTCTAGTTGCTATACAGCTGCAACCTTAAGGCTTTCACAACTGGAAAGTGAAGAGCAGAATGAAAGAGCTTTAGCTGCAGCAACTACTGAATTGGAAAGACTTTTTAAGAAGGAAGACTTCATCAGAATGAAGGTTTTTTATATATATTTTATGTTATCATTCTAAATGTTTGTAATACTTCTAAGATTGCCAGGTCTCTTACCTTTTGATTGTGCCATGCTGTTTGGGTGATTGTTTGTAATACTACTGAATCAGAAAAACTTTTTATGAAGGAAGACTTCAGCAGAATGAAGTTTCTCTCTCTCTCTCTCTCCCCCTATATATATATATATATATTTGTATTATCATTTTAAATTTTTGTAATACTTCTAAGAGTGCCAAGTCTCTACATTTTTTGTTGTGCCATGCTGTTCGGTTGATTCATGTTTAATCTACCATTGATATGAACCCAACTACCATGCTGAAATAAGAAATTCTCAATTTCATATAATTGATTTTGAGACTAAATTTTCCTTACGATCCCGGCGGCACTAATCAAAGATAGCGTTGGACCAAGGAAGATTAGATTAACAACAACAACAACATAGCCTTATCCCACTAAGATTAGATTAAATGCTTTTATTTTAATTTAATATATTTGAGCTTTTTGTTATATTTGTGGCCCAATTAGAGTTGATCATTTGATTTAGTTTCGTGATGCGTGTAGCTTGGAGAGCAAGCTAATTGTTTCTTTTTTCTATTTTTTTGAATTGGTTTCTATTTAGCTAATAGTTTCTTATTAGCAATTAGTTTCCTTTTTGTTATTAGTTTTCTTTTTCTGTTTTTGGTAGTTTCTTTTGTAATGCCTTTAAATAGGTTTTTTCATTCAATAAAAAATCAGAATACTTTTGTGAGGAAAATTTCTCTTTAATTCTTTAAATAACTTTGAACTTATCAGACTTTGTCTGTGGCGTTCATACTCTGACTTATCAATCGAGTTTTCCATCCCTTGATTGTGGCGTTTTCATCATACCAAGGTTCACACCTCTTTATAGGTGTCGGGTTGCGGTTTCCATCCAAATCTGTAGTAGAACGGTTCTAGGCACTAATTTTGGTTATGGGTTTCATCACAAGTTGGCGAGGTTCGTATCATTTGAATAATTTAGCTAAATGGAAACTAATTCAAAAAAATAGAAAGGAAACAATTAGCTTGCTCTCCAAGCTACACGCATCACGAAACTAAATCAAATGATCAACTCTAATTGGGTCACAAATATAACAAAAAATCCAAATACATTAAATTAAAATAAAAGCATTTAATCTAATCTTCCATGGTCCAACTCTATCTTTGAGTAGTGCCGCCCGGATCATAGGAAAAATTTAGTCTCAAAATCAATGATATGAAGTTGAGAATTTCTTCTTTCAGCATGGTAGTTGGGTTCATATCAACCATGCATTTGTTTTTAAATTGCATATGGAATGTAATAACTTACTGATTGCTTGGACTTTGTTTAAAAATAGGTAATTGGGCAATTCAATCTTGGTTTTATTATTGGGAAACTGGATCAAGATTTATTTATTGTGGATCAGGTAATTTCTGATACTTGCCAAACTAGTAACATTTAAAGTTTGTTCCGCTATTAACTTGAATGATAGATCCATATTAATGTTTCATTTTGTTAAACATTATTGTCTCAGTTTATTTTTGTATAAAAACATATTTCTAACTCAACGAATAATCAATTTTCAGCATGCTGCTGACGAGAAGTACAATTTTGAGCGCCTGTCACAATCAACTATCTTGAACCAACAGCCTTTGCTTAGGTAAGGAGTTTATAACATTGTTGACTAACAAGCATATTGTAGTTCCTTTTTTTCTTCCTTTTCTTAATTTCTTTTGCTGGAAGGGAGACAGATAGTGACACTCCAAAACTGCAATAGCATGGTATAAGTGATACGGTCTTTTTGATACTAACTACCACATCTCCTATTGTGGGAATGGTAATAGAACTTGTTGAGTTCGAAGTTAAAGTATGTGTTCACTGTTCAGAATAGAAACTGTGATAGTATACTGTTATTAAAGATGTATGTTGTATTATCAACTTCTAATTCAACCATGGTCTGATACTCATCTTTCCAAATTTCTTATGTAGGCCACTAAGATTGGAGTTATCCCCTCAAGAAGAAATAGTTGCTTCAATGCACATGGAGATAATCAGGTATAAGTAGCATTATGCTGGTTAAGTGATGAACTGATGATATATTTCTTTAACTTGTTTCAGGTTAATGCCAGAAACTAGATCTCAGTAGTGCTACTCTAATATTAATCTTGATGAAGCAAATTGTAAATATATTTTTTTCTAGTTTGCTTTAGCCATTACGAAATTTTTTCCTTATTATCTCTGATTTACTTTCTCATTTTTTTCAGTTCATGATATGAGATAATAACCATATTGAACTTATACATATTCCACTTCCCAGTAATATTTACTTCATTTTAATAGTTAATAGTTATGTAATGTTGCTTTAAAAAATATTTCTTGTTATACCAGTCATTAATTTTCTCTTCTGTATTAAACTCAACAGCACATATCACTCATGGCCCACAATTCATTGTTATCCACTATAGGTTGATGCTGTTGAAAACATCTATGCTATTCAAATACCTCTTGAACTCATAGTTGTTGGTGCTAAACCATGCTTAGATCCATCATCCAAGAATTACGTTGGCAGTGTCATTACAGTGCGGAGCAGGCCTCTGTAGCAATACCTTTCGGGCTGCCTAAGGTGGAATGCTGAGATGAGACAGTGTGTCTGTCACTTGGTGTTGAAATTGCCAAGTGAGGAATTAGCGATGTTTGAACTAATCAAGAGGCTGTAGAATCTTTGAGCTTAGAGTTCCCAACCTCCCTTCCCAGATTCCCCTTCTGATATGTTTGCAAACAATTTAAGTTTCTGGTTCCTGGCTACTAATATCCTTAATTGTGGTTGTGGCTGCTATTGCTACAGCAATGTGTGCGAGTAATGAATATTTTGGTACAGCCATTGACAGATTTAGTTCGAGATTGCCCTGAGATTCTGCTTATTGATACACCATCTAGTTCCCTCTTGCTGTGTCGGTTACTTTTGCATATGCGTGTTTAATTGAGATTGAACTTGATTATTTTTTTTACTTTATACGTCTATAAGGTTTGTCCTGATGGTAATGTTGATTTGCATTACCTTTACTCTCAGAAAGAATGGGTTTACATTGGAAGAGGATCCAAATGCTCCCCATGGACTCCATTATAAATTGAAGGCCGTCCCCTTCAGTAAAAACATAATCTTTGGAGTTGAAGGTAGTTAGCTCAGAATTTTAGAATTTTGTAGATTTTGTTTATGTTGGTTTTTATTTCAAGTGATTCGGTTTATATGATTAGGGTAGGTCATGGGAAAGCCTTATAATGACCTCTTTGTGCATCAGATTCATCATTTTCTATGTTCATCCCTTTTTTTTTTTTCGGATCCAGTTTTCTCTTAAAATTATGCTTTTCAATTTGAGATACAGCCAAGCTAAAAAGTTGAGCTTACCTAACATGTCTTTAGGTTGATGTGTACTACAACTAAAGAATCGTTACCATCCTCCACTAACTTAAGATACATGCTAAATTCACAATTCATTATATATTCGTTGTTTGGTATGAACATGCTTCAGGGGGGGTAGGCACTCACTTTGTGGTTAAGCTTAAGAACGGCCTTGTTAGGATACTAGGATAGTTGTTATAGTTGTTTTAGTTAGTTATATGGTTAGGAGGTAATTAGGATATTATTAGTGGTTGAGTTTCTTATAAATAGAAAAGTGGGAATGTGAGAGGGGGGGGGGGGAGATGGAATAGTTATTTTGTAAGGTTGGCTTTGGTAAGGTCTGGGGACTTACCATTGAGGGAGAGTCTTTGACTCTAGGAGATTTGATCTCTGGAAATTATCTGTCTTGTCATTCTTGTAATTCTTGATTCTATATTTTTCATCTACTAATAAATAATATCTTGTTCTTTCTTTAATTTTTCTTTAATTAAGTCTTGGGGTCCCATTAATTGGTCCAACCTGCCAGATGGCCGGATGTTCAAGAAGAGCCAGTATGTTTTCTCAAATTTCCGACCAACAACAACAACAACAGCCTTATCCCACTAGGTGGGGTCGGCTACATGGATCGCCCGACGCCATTGAGCTCTATCAATGACTAACTCTTTAGGGATCTCTTTTACCAGAAGATCCCTCTCAATAACCTATTTAAGTGTCCTTCTTGGTCTTCCTCGACCTTTTTTCACAGTGCTCCAAACCATCTGCTCAACTCTCCTTACTGGCGCTTCTAATGGTCTTCTTTGAACATGTCCAAACCACCTTAAACGGTTTTCAGTCATTTTTTTCTCAATAGGTACCACTCCAATTCTCCCTCGTATACGATTATTACGGATTATATCTCTTCTTGTATGACCACACATCCAATGCAACATCCTCATCTCTGCTACTCCAATTTTATGCTCTTGTTGTCCTTTCATCGCCCAACATTCGCTCCCATATAAAATTGCAGGTCTTATAGCAGTACGATAAAACTTTCTTTTGAGCTTATTCGGTACTTTTCGATCACAAACAACTCCTGATGCCATTCTCTATTTTAACCACCCAGCTTGTATCCTATGTGTCACATCACCAATAATTTCACCGTCATCTTGTATAACAGATCCCAGATACCTAAACTTTGACACTTGTGATACAACATTATCTCCAATTTTAACTTTCAACTCGTTTCTAGCTTGTCGCTTGTTAAACTTACAATGCATATACTCTGTCTTACTCCTGCTCAGACGAAAACCCTTCGATTCCAAAGTAGCTCTCCATAACTCAAGTTTAACGTTAATCTCTTCTCTTGACTCTGCTATGAGAACAACATCATCGGCAAAAAGCATGCATTTAGGAATTTCTTCTTGAATATGTTTTGTCAGAACATCTAAAATCAAGTCAAACAAATAAGGGCTCAACGATGATCCCTGATGTAGGCCAATCTTAATAGAGAAGTCTCTAGTCTCCCCACCAAACGTTCTCACACTAGCTGTAGCCCTCTCGTACATATCTTTTATAACTCTAATATGCGCAACCCGTACACCTTTTTGTTCCAAGGCTTTCCAAAGCACCTCTCTTGGTACTCGATCATAAGCTTTTTCCAAATCAATAAACGCTATATGCAAGTCTTTTTGTTTGCTCCTATACTTTTCCATCAACCCTCTTAGCAGATAAATGGCTTCCATAGTTGATCGCCCTGGCATGAATCCAAATTGATTTTCCGAAATACTCGTCTTCATTCTTAACCTACGTTCAATCACTCTTTCCCATAATTTTAGAGTGTGACTCATAAGTTTAATCCCTCTGTAGTTTGCGCAGTTCTGGATATCTCCTTTGTTTTTGTATATAGGCACTAAAGTACTTCTTCTCCATTCCTCCGGCATTTTCTTGGACCGTAAAATCTCATTAAAGAGCTTAGTTAGCTAGATAGTCCCCTCATCCCCCAAACACTTTCAAACTTCAATAGGAATACCATCAGGACCAACGGCTTTACCATTATCCATTGTTCTTAGAGCTTCCTTGACCTCATCAACCTTAATCCTGCGATAATATGTCAAATTTTGTTCTCTCTCCAAGGTTGTTAAATCTTCCCTATTACAGGTCGACTCTGCTCCGTCATTAAAGAGCTTGTGAAAGTAACCTTGCTTCAAATTTCCGACCAACAATGGGAAAAAATAGTAAGAAAATTGGAACTCATTACAGATATGATCGACCAATTTCTGGGAAAGAAACCAAAGATTGATGCTGCTGTGACTAAAGCAAAAGGAGGGAAACTAGAACAAAGCCCAACCCCGATGGAATCTATTAGCAAGGATGGGGAGAAAGATCTGTTCAAGGGAAAGAGAGGATTTGAAGAAGTAAAGCCGAATGGAGGAGGAGATGTCGTTTCTTCTCAGCCACGGATTCAATCACAAAAGGAAGCGATTAATTTAAATGGAAAGGCGAACAAGAAGCCGGTGGGTGAAGCTTGTGTATTTTTGCCTCTTAGACGTGAAGATGATATCGCCAACGCTATATGGGGAAAAGGAGCTGGTTGGAGAACGAGTAACCCAATGTTGCAGTGTGAAGATGGCGAACCCGACGTGAAAGGAGTGGGACGATGGAGGAATGGGTCGGGTTTGAGGGTGCAAACCATGGGTGAAAATCTTGGAGTTTTTGGGCTTGTCCAAACCCAAATACATGGAGTCAGTATGGGCCAAGCCCACACTTTACTGGGCACGAAGAGGAATCGGGGTTAGAACACTCAATCATATGTTTCGCAACCTCAGAGCACTCAATCATCATCATCTTCGACGCCATCGATGCTGAGGAAGCATGACATAGAGCGACGAACTATTATTGAAAAAAATAGAGATGTGAAACATTGTGTTCGGAGGTGTTGGATCGTAAGGTGCGAAGGCAGTATTTTAGGCCACGCAACACCGGTAGACCACCACCGGCGACGACGACACAGGCGACGCCGGCCACCGCACAAGAACCACGGACGAAAGCTTCTGAGGTGGACCGAGGAGGAGAGAATGACAAAGAACAGAAAGTAACTGTGGACGAGAAGAGCAGAGGTGTGTGACATCTATCTTGCACTTCGAAGGTTTCTGTTTCGTCTCAGGTGAGAAACGGCTGGGGGTCGACGGCGATGAAGAGAAAAAGAAACATAAAGATCTCGACGGCCATGAGCGAACGAACTGGGGAAGAATACGATGAAGTGGGCATTAGGCTAAATAACCCAACCCGATTACTTCGCCTTCCGTCAATTATGGGCCCAAGTCCAACAAAAAAGGCCCAATATATCTGGATATGTCCTTTGCTGAGAAGAGAGGGGATAGGCTGAAGTTAAAAAAAAAAAAAAAATAGTCAGCCTTGGGGACAAGGCTGATTTTAAGGGGGGAGTAATGTTAGGATACTAGGATGGTTGTTATAGTTGTTTTAGTTAGTTATATGGTTAGGGGGGTAATTAGGATATTATTAGTGGTTGAGTTTCTTATAAATAGAAAAGTGGGAATGTCATAGGGGGGGGGGGAGATGGAATAGTTATTTTGTAAGGTTGGCTTTGATAAGGTCTGGGGACTTACCATTGAGGGAGAGTCTTTGACTCTAGGAGATTTGATCTCTGGAAATTATCTTTGTTTTGTCATTCTTGTAGTTCTTGATTTTGTATTTTTCATCTACTAATAAATAATATCTTGTTCTTTCTTTAATTTTTCTTTAATTAAGTCTTGGGGTCCCTTCAGGCCCCAGCCCCAATAAAGGTCTGTTGTGTGTGCTTCACCTTAGAAATGATTATGCTCTTACTAATGCCCTTAATTGATTTTTTGTCCATTCGTTGATAACATTTTTTTTGGTTTCGTTTTCAAAATGCTTTCCAGGGCCTGAGCTTTGATTTATAGATTAATATTTGCGTGCTTGTGAACATGTTAGGCATATATTGAAGTGATTACTGATCATTGTTTCTTCTAACAGATGTTAAGGACCTGATTTCTACTTTGTCTGATGATCATGGGGACTGCTCCATTATGGGTAGTTATAAACTGGACACCTCAGATTCTATTTGCCCCCCAAGAGTTCGTGCAATGCTGGCATCACGTGCATGTCGATCATCCATTATGATTGGGGATCCACTTGGAAGAAATGAAATGCAGAAGGTAGTAAAGCACATTAATCATCACCTCAACCTCTTCCCCTTCACTATAAACGAAGACATTCATTAGAAGAAACGCACAGGAATTATGAGAAGCACTAGTTTAGTGAATACTAAATGTGGAAACATTTATAGCCTTCCGCTCTGACAGAAAGAATTTGTACTACCTGCACTGATGAAACTAAGTTTTTATATTTGCTTTCAGATACTTGAGCATTTGGCTGAGCTGAAATCTCCATGGAATTGTCCCCACGGCAGGCCAACAATGCGTCATTTAGTGGACCTGACAACAATTTACAAGAGGTCGAAGCTAATCAATGTAGATGTTGATTCGTAAAGCAATTCTGTTCTAATTGCCATTGTTATTTGAGGTTCGGAGAATTACCTAATTTATCTTGTATGTTTTGCTCTACGTTCATGTCTTCGCTCATCATAAAAATAGAACAAGCTCCTTTGTAAATAGTATTCGCTCTGTAATGTTTTTGTTAAATTGCAAGAGGAATCTGGATGTTGAGCGACTCTACGTAGGCAAGGGTACGGAGCTAAGCCAAACTGAGGGCCTTGCTTCGGTTTAGTAAGCTAAAAGTTCAGTTTTATTTAGTTTAGATATCATATTTTTAGGTGTTGATTTGGTTCCATGTTTCGAAGAATGTGAACTTCTCAAAATTAAACAAACCCATAGCTTTGAGAGAAACGGCTCTTGTATAGTTATAATTTTGGAGCCTTTAACTGATTTAATCGAGTCTATTAGTATCTAAAAATAACATGAAATTGTAATTATAAAGAAAATTTGAACATGCGGAGAAGTAAAAATTTAAATGATTTATTAGTAGTAAAGTATAAAAAAAAATTACAATTTAATTTATTCCAAAAACTAACAAACTAAAGAGAGAACTCATTCCGAAAGCCCATATCAAATTACATAATATGTGACTAGAGTCTACAGGTTACCCCTTGGTGTTGTTGGGGTCGATTATCTTTTTTTTTTTTTAATTTTTTTTATGAACAATATCACTTAATGTTATTGTGTGTGTATATTTTGGTTCAAATGTTATGGTATTTTTTGCTACTTTGTAATTATTTCTGACTTGATATTTTGGATATGCTTAATTTTTCTAACTGGGGAATTTGAAGAATCAAAACCAATAACATTTTCAGTTTATGCGGATCAAATTTTCACTCCATTAGACTCCAACCAGCTCATAGTTTGAATATGACATTAAGTGTTTCTGAGTCATAAAATCAAGAAATCCAATCACGAATAAACTTGTTATTCTTTCAGGGCATGTTTGGTATTTAAAAATAATTTTGAGAGAAAAGGAATGGGAATGAAAATGGAAAAGGAAATGAGAGTGAAAAAATTAATGTGATATAGAAAAAAATGAAAAGAAATAGAGTAACATGTTTGGTATGATGTTTAAAATGAGGGTATGAAATGAATTTATAATGATTTTACTAAAACGTTTTTAGTTTAAAAAATAAATAAAAGAGAAGAAAATATATAAATTAACCAATAAACAATTGAAGATGTCTGAGAAGTCCAAAAAGATGTATAGAGAAGACTGAGAAACTCTTCTCTGTTTCAACTCAAGAAGATCTCTTAATAAGCATTGCGAGAAAATTTCACTACTAAAGATATTTTTCCAGTTATGATTCCAATTTCTTCTTCCTTCATCTTTTCTCTCAATCCGACGGCAGTGCAAACAATGACAACAACAATGGCAAAAGTTCAAGCACAAAGGACAGAAGGGCAAGACAAGCAGCAACGAGGAAGAGAAGTGCACCACCACTTATGAACAATACAAATTTGAGAGAGATTTATAGGGACATAACAATATTTTCTCCTTAGGTACACTAGAATGGAACCCCATTCCATCGATTTTCTAATGGAAAATGTAAATGTAAACTCATAATATGAAAGTGTATTCAGGAGAAGGAGAAAGTATGTTCTGTATATCATTTGATCAAGGCACTATACACGTATTTATCCTACAGAAGAATGAGTATTGACTTAACTGAACTAATTAACTGTACAACTGTCTTAACTGTAGTTGAGTTACTAACTGATACATATACTTTGTTATTATTTACAAATACATTTATAAATACCCTATACCTTTACAACCCCCCTCAAACTCTGAGAGGGTGAAGAAACTGCTATTGAGTTTGGACTTGTTCTCAAATTGATCAGAAGTTGTAGCTTTATTGAAAATGTCAGCTGTCTAATGAAGACCACTGATATGCAAAATCTTAATGGCTCCTTGTTGTCCTTTCTCACAGACAAAGTATAAGTCAATCTATAGATGCTTAGTTTTAGAATGGAGAACTGAATTTGCAAAAACAGAGATAGCACTCTAATTATCACAAAAAAAATGAGGTGGACTGTGAATTTTTACTCCCAATTCGGTCAATAGAGACTAAAGCCAAACTAACACTACAACAGTAGTGGTTATTAATCGGAACTCAACCTCAGTGCTAGAACGAGATACCATTGATTGTTTCTTCATTTCCCATGTAATGAGATTAGATCCCAAATAAACACAAAAGATGGTTGTAGAATGTCGGTCATTGAGATCAGCTTCACAATATGCAACTAGTTCCAACTTATCAAATTTCATAAATAGCAAACCATGGTCAATGGTGCCTGAGATGTAGCGAAGGATCCATTTGACCAAAGTCCAATGACTTTCAAGAGGAGTATGCATAAATTGACAGACTTTGTTCACACTATAAGAGAGCTCAGGTCTAGTTATTGTTAGATATTGCAATGGACCCACCATTGACCTGTACAAACTAGGATTGGAAAATAGAGGTGAATGATCTGAATAAACCTTGGTGCTTCTCGCCATAAGAGTAGAAGTGGACTTGCAATTTGACATATTAGAATGAGTGAGTAGCTCACAAGCATACTTAGCCTGACTAAGATGCAGTGACCCATCAGAAAGCTTCTTTACTTCAATGGCCAAGAAAAAATTTAAATCACCCAGATCCTTGAGGGCAAAAACAGTGCTTGACTGAGACACCAAATCTGAAATAGCACACTTAGAATTGCCAGTGACAATTATGTCATCAACATACACTAGAACATAGAGAATAACACCATTGGTATTCTTAATATACAAGGAATTATCACACTTTGTAGCAACAAAACCAATTGTCTGTGAATCCTAGCTTTTCAAACTAAGCCTTTAAGGCTTGCTTCTACCCATAGAGTACCTTATTTAACTTGCATAAAGGGTTTTGTCACTAACCTCAAAACCAGGGGGCCGCACCATGTAGACCTCTTCATGTAGATCATGTAGATTACTATTGAGGAAGGCATTATTGACATCTAATTAATGCAAATGCCATCCTTGGGTGAGAGCAAGTGTTTAAACAATTCTAACTGTGGAGGGTTTTACAACTGGAGAGAATGTCTCATGGAAGTCAAAGCCTTCTTTTTGGGATAACCTTTTTGCTACTAGCCTTGCTTTCAACTTGAGTAAGGACCCATCATGATTTTGCTTAGTTCTGAATACCCATTTGTAGCCAATAGGTTTCCTGTTGGGTGGTAGAGAGACCAAGGTCCATGTGCTATTTTTGTGTAAAGCTGTAATTTTATCTTTCATAGCAGCAGACCATGGTGGCTTGCTCAAAGCTTCTTTAACAGACTTGGGTTCCTGCATCACAACAGCAGAATAGATATTGGGTTTGTAAATCCCGGCCTTAGACTGAGTAACCATGGGATGTTGATTATAGTACCTTGAAGATGGACTAGTACTAGGAACAAACACAAAGGGACTTGAGGCTAATAACAATGATTGGTTAGGGGAAGAAGGAATAACATGAGAACTGGTTGGAGGTAAATGAATAGAAGGAAACCGAGAGGGTGAAGTAGGCAAAGAGGGTTAGACTAATTAGTAGATGAGAGAACATGAATACAAAGGATAGTGGACGAAAAAGCTGATACAGTAGACTGTGATGAGAGAGTTGTAGAGGAAGACAAAACCATTTTAGCATATGGAAAAATGGATTCATTAAACTTAACATGGCTTATATTATAGATTTTGTTAGAAGAGGGATCATAGCATTTATATCCTTTATGCTGCAAGCTATAACCAAGGAAGACACACATGGTGGATTTGAAAAAGAATTGAGTAGAGTTAAATGGTCTAAGGAAGGGAAAGCACTCACAACCAAATGTTTTAAGCAACATGTAATTAGGTTTAATGTTGAACAGCTACTCAAGAGGTGAATGATCATGCAACACAGGTGTAGGCAGCCTATTAATGAGATACACAGCTGAGTGAAAGGCTTTATGCCAAAAATGAAGAGGTAGCTTGTCCTGAGCTAAAAGTGTAAGACCAATTTTAGTGATTTGGCAATGTTTGTTGACCCTAAGGCTATATGCCATAAGTTTTGATGATGACAAATATATTTGAATAGTAGCATTGATATATATAAAGATTAATTATCATATATATGCTACAAGTACTTAAGCATGATTATGTTATTTAATATGTATGTTGCATATATTGAATCATGCTATTAAACTAACCATTGGGTTTGCAAGTAAGATATATTTTATAGGTTGGTTCAAAACAAGAAGAGTGAGGATTGTATTGAAGAACAAGGAAAAGCAATATCATGCTTCACTCAAGGAAAACAACATGCAAGGATGAAGCTCCAAGAAATGAAGAATTAGAAGATTTGAAGTCTTGGAAGCTTGGATGCATCAAGATAGCCTATGTGTTTAAATTAGGTATATTTTATATAGGCTAGTATATTTGTGCAACTCAATGATTTAGATTTGCATACATTGGCTCAAGCATTTTTGAACAAAAAGTTAGTGAGATATGAAGTTTTACAAAAGTTATTTTTTGACCTTTGGTCACTCCTTATATCATATCTCATAAATGAAAAATCGGTTTTTCAAGTATCTTAATCTCATTTGATAGTAGACTCAAAGATCTTTTCAACGGTATATTATTTATTCAAAACGGAGTCCAAATGAGAAATATATGACTATTCAAAATATAGTTTGAAAAACTGAAAGTTGATTTTACTGTAATAAAAAATTATTCTGTTCTGACCTATAGTCAGTATTTTGATTATATCTTTTAAAAGAAAAATAATTTTTGAGTAAAACTTGGCTCATTTGAAACTAGACTCCAAGAGCTTTCCAACGGTATATTATTTGTTTAAAACGGAGTTCAAATGAGGGAGTTATGAATTTTTAAAGAAAGCTCAAAATCTGGACTGCACTATAACGGCTATATAACGGCTATATAACGGCTAGTTTTGTAAAATCTTATATATATGACCTTAGATACACGATTTTGAGCAAGAACAAAGTCCTACAATGTGATATTAACTTCTTCTATCATCTTTGAGAGAAAGGAAAGCATTCTTGAGCCAAATCTTGCATATTCTCTATCATTAGAGTTATTAGAGCTTCATTTGTTTTCATCTACTCTTTAGAGAGAGTTTCTTTGTATTGTTGATTTTGATCAACACATATATTATTCTGAGTTGAGGTTCGCAAGTACCGGTGTTGGAAGAACTTGCTTTGGGTTGAGGAGGAGCCCGGATTCATAAATTCTCCATTGTGGTTTCGCAAATACCCGGATCGAATTTGCGTGGTTGTAGTGGTTTGCAAGTACCCGGATTAAACTTGCAATTATAGTGGAAATACTCAAGTGGTCTCTTGAGGACTGGATGTAGGCTTGGATTAGCCGAACCAGTATAAATCTCCGAGTTTGCTTTCTCTATCCCTTACTCTTTAATTTGTGCATATTGATATATATTCTTTAATTCCTTGATCTTTATAATTATTTATCTTAACAGCACATTGATTTTCTGTATTGTATTTATTATCCTAAGCATTGTACTTTTACAGAAAATCATTTTAACTTCCAATTAATTCTTGTGAAAAATTTATAAAACCCAATTCACCCCCCCTCTTGGGTTCCAACCATTACTTTCAATTGGTATCAGAGCTTGGGCTCTTGTTTAAAGACTTAACCGTCTAAGAGTTAGCATGGTTGGATATAGTGATTGGTTTATTTCTAAAAATTGTTCTTTCACAGAACCTCCAATTTTTGATGCTAATCATTTTCAATATTGGAAGTATGAAATGAAAATGTTTTTAATTTCAGTAGACCATAAACTCTGGGATGTTATAGAAAATGGTTCTTGTATGCCTATCAAGGAAGAACAAGGAAAATGCATTCCAAAACTTAAGAGTGAATGGAATGATACTGAAAGAAGTTTAATGCAACTCAATGCTAAGGTAAAATTGATTATTTCTTGTGCATTGAGTCAAGATGAATTTTTCAAAATCTCCAACTGTGCAACTGCAAAAGAAATGTGGGAAATTCTTGAAGTTGCACATGAGGAAGATCTTATTGCTGAGGAATTAAGGTATAGAAGTTTCATTAATGAACTTGAAATTGCTCAAATGAACAATTGCAAAACCATTAATGAGATACAACTTGTGCTTAATCAATTGCAAGCTCTTGGTATTGAACTTACAGAAAAATCTCAAATCACCAAGGTGGCAGACGAAGAAGAAAAAGGAGAAAAAGAGAAACCACAACCAAAAGGTGAATCATCAAAGAAAGCTTACCTATCTTCCAATTGGGGAAATAGCAATTCTGATAAGCAGAATACAAATGAAGAAGCCAACACTTGTCTTGTGGCCAGAAATAAAGATGAGGTAAATTCATTTGACTACTCTTTTGAAGAATTACAAGATGCCTTTGATGATTTACATAAAGAATCTCTAATACTTGCAAAGAAACTAAATGTTTCAAAACAGAAAAACTCTTCTCTTGAAAATGAGTTGGAAACATTGAAAAACGAATTTTCTATTTCCAAGGAAGAGAATTTTGTTTTTGAAAATCAAAACAAAACTTTGCAAGAAGAGAATTTGATTTTAAAAGCAAATATCTCTACCAACAAAAATTGCTTTTGTACCAAGTATGATTCTTTGAAAAAGGAAAATAATAATCTTAAAAACACACTTGCAAAATTTTCTCAAGGTAGAGAAATTTTAAATACCTCAGTTTTGAAACAAAGAAGAATGTTTAACAAAGTTGGTCTTGTTTCTAAAAAGAAATCAAACCAAAAGCATTCTAAAAACTTCTTTGTTTCTATAAAGATGTCAAATAGTCCAACTTGCACTTGTTTTTATTGTGGACTAAAAGGACACAAATCTTACTCATGCTTTTATAAGAAAAATCTTGTTCATGGAGTTAAAATGAAATGGGTTCAAAAAGGAACTCATGACCCAGGCGGACCCAAAGAAATTTGGGTACCAAAGACAAAGGATTAATTTGCAGATTTGCCTCGAAGCAAGGAGCGGAAATGACTTTTCAATGGCTACATCATTCAAACTCCACTCTCTTGCATCAAAAGGAGGCAATGGACAAGTAAACATATAAGTTGGAATGTATTGTAAGAAATTTGATTGATATGTTTACTGTATCAAATGCTTATGTTTGTTTTCTAGCATGCCTTTCATCTATCTTTGATATTCATGCATGCTATTTCTAAAAATGATTCTTAGGTGTGCGGCCTAAAGATATGATTTTTGCTTTGAGCTAAAATCTTTCTTCTAAATTTAGCTTGAACTTTCTTATTTATCGCATCACGACAACTTGCTTTCATTACATGCATATTTCCCTTGGTTTCACATCAATAAGATTACTCTTACTTGTAATGTTTATCTTTATTGTAATCTTATTTAAATATTTTCAATAAAATCAAAAATCCTCACACAAATGCATTTTATGGAAGCATGGCATACTTTGAACATAATGTATTGTTTCTCCTGATGGTTGAAGATTTATTTGAACATCACTAATTTGAGAATCAAAGTACTCCATTAAAAGTGTCTTGCAGTTGGTTGGTCGACCAGCTAGCTCATCAGTGGTTGACCAGCAAGACTTATATATGTCAATCTGTGAACCAACGCCTAACGCCAGATGCCAACACTAGACGCTAAGTAAAGAGGATCTTGCAAATAATCAATCAATGAAGACCATTAAAATTGCAAAATGAGAGGATCAAAAGAAGGGCAATGAAGAAAATAAAGATATCAACATTTTAAGGAGGGACTTCAAGAAGTAACAAGAGTTTGCCAAAATTGATGAGTATCTCTATCCGCTACTACTTTATTATTTAATTGAATGATACTCTTTGATCTTAATTAGCTATACTAGCAAATTGTTATCATTGACATATTTTCATAGCAATGATATACTATTTTACGAAATCTTACATATTTGATAATATCATTGTATATAAAAATATGTTAAATACTTAAATTATTTTTAAATATTCAATACATCATGGTTTGAGCATTATGCATGTCATATCCTTTGTATAAGCTATAGCTTATGAACGATTGTTTATGAATTATAGTTTATATCTGATTATATCTTATTAATCTATATTACCTCAATTATTGTACTACATACTCAGGTTATAATATGTTTTATCTTGATAAGTATGTAACTTGCTTTTGCTTTGAAATGATATATATGTCCATGCCAGAAAATTCTTTCCATCTTTAAAATGGATATATATTTTTCAATATATATATACTGTGCTAAATTTGTGTAGCTGATTTCTTTTATCTTTCTTTATTATTATTTTTTTTGTATCGTCCAATAAAAGAAACCACTTGCATTAAAAAAATAAACTGAAGGATTACATTGCAAAAAAAAAAAAAAGGAAGGTTTGCTCATGCATGAGCAATCTACAGGCGAGGTGGTCTTGGATTAGGAGGCCCGTATTGTATCATCACCCCTCGGCCATTCCTTGGAGCAAGAGACTGAGCAATGTCACGGAGGGTAGTGTAAATCCCATTCATACAATCAACACTTCTTTGTTGTTGATTGCAGAAGCATTGGGTAGACCAATAGAAGAACCTATCTATTCTTGAAGTCAGTTGCGTTTAGCTGTAATATCCCAAGAATTTTTATGAATATTTAAAGTCTGATTTGAAGTTTAGTGAAAAATTTAATTATGTGGAAAATTTTCTTTTTGAATTAGTGAAGAAAATGTGGAAATAGAAATTTTTATTTTTAATTTAGGAAATTTTTACAAATTCTCAAGGACATGTGGGGAAGAGAAAGGCATGGCGCCCAGGCGCCAGGTGTGTCGGAAAACCTTAGCTCATTTTCAATCGGCCATAACTTCTTCATACGGACTCCGTTTTGGGCAAACTTTATATCGTTGGAAAGTTCTTTGAGTCTAGTTTCCAATGGTATAAGTTTCATTTAGATATTCATTACCGATTAGGAGTTATGACTTAAGATGTGAGTAAAGGTCGAGAGTAGTGGTAGGAAATTTCTCTATTTCGTAACCCTAATGTTTTTGTCTGGTTACAATAGGAATGGTCAAGGTGCAAAGTGGGAGTGCCGAGAGCGTGAAATCCAGGTGAGTGGGTTAATACTTGCTATGATTAAATATCTGTTATTGACTTTTTGCATCATAGTGGAAATATGTTGTATATCCAAGTTTGAAGAGGATGATGTGGAACGATGAGGCATAAACAATTGTGGAACGTGTCTGGTAATGTATATAATTATATTTTCTTATTTTCCCATGAATGGAGGTTATATAATGGATTGTGAATGGCATGTGAACTGAGTTGAATAATTGTTCTATATTATGGGTTATGTTGTATACATGCTATGTTGCTGGAACCACATTTATTATGTTGTGGCTTGAATTGTAAATGACTGAGTTGTGTATGTGGCTCAAGATTATGATTGAGGATGTTTTTATATATGATTGTGATTGTGTTTGACTGGAAAGGAAAGGCATGGTGGTGCACCCCATGGAGAAATTTATGTGAAGTTATAAGGGTGGAGATTATAAATGGAGCGATAAGGGTGGATGCGGCAGGGGCCGCGGGCAACGATCCAGAGGTATTCTGGACGACCCGGTTGGTACGGGAAATTTGTGTGAAATTGATTTCACCGATTGTTGTTGTGAACTTTTGAATTATGTTGAAATGTATTTGATTTATTTGGATATTGTCGTGAAGTACTACGAATAATATCATATCATATGATGATCGATTTACGTATGATTGCTGCATGTTATCATTATGATGTATGATATTTTTTTGTCATAATGTTGTGTTATCTACTCACTGGGCACGTGGTTTGCTCATACCCCTCTTATTGATATTTTTTTTCAGAGTTGACAGCTGAAGGTAAATATCGGAACAAGGAATTATGGATCCTTAGTCCATGATTACCTTTTCATTTGTTCAGGATAAAGGTATAATAGTTAAGTTTTATTCTAAGTTGTATAAATCTAGAAATCTCTGTAATCGGGTAGGTTCATTCACTGATGTAATGTGAGTAATTGTAGTATGTATAAAGAACTCGTTTTGGTTGCATGAAAAAGAATTGTATGATTTTTAAGAGAAAGATAGGCTTACGGAGGTGAAATGAAATTCACTTTCCGTGCCGGTCACGTGCTCAAATTTTGGGACGTGACAAGTTGGTATCAGAGCTTTGGGATTAGGTCTCCTACCGATTACAGAGTAAGGTAACCTTAGTGGGATCTCCTCTATCGTGGTGAACCCGGGCACGACTATAGAGAGATGGCTCCACTGAAGGTCCTGTAGGATGTTTTCATTTCCTTTTCCTCCAAGACTTGTCTTTTCTTATGAATTATGTTTTTAGTTTTAGTTTTAGAGAGTTATGGCTATACTTTTGAACTCGGTAAGGGAAAGGTTATTATTTGTTTTGATTCCGTTGCTGTCGGATCAAATTGTATGTATGGGGCTTTATATGTTAAATTCATGATTGATTTTGTGTGACTGATTTATTTTATCTTTCTTAATTTTATTATTACTATTTTTGGAGTACCATCCCATAAAAGAAACCACTGGCATTAAAAGCAGAAGGATTACATTGCAAAAAAAAAAAAAAAAAAACAATTACTCATGCATGAGTAATCTAAAAGCGAGGTGGTCTCGGATTAGGAGGGTTGTACTGTATCATCACCCCTCGACCATTCCTTGGAGCGAGAGACAGAGCAATATCGCGGAGGGTAGTGTAAATCCCATTCATACAATCAACACTTCTTTGTTGTTGATTGCAGAAGCACTGGGTAGACCAATAGAAGAACCTGTCTATTCTTGAAGTCATTTCTGCATGATTGCGTTTAGTTAACTTCTCTAGGTTTTCTATCATCTTTTTCAGATTTTTGACCTCCTGCTCTAGACAGGCGATTTTGTCCTCCGAGGTATGGCCCGTGCTAGTCTCCTCAGCTTCCTCGATCTTCTTCATTTTCTTCTCCTTCTGCTTCTCTGGAGACCCCTCAAAAGGTCTTTTGCCCTTGTCTTTGCCCAGACTTAAGTTTAAGTCGAGCTCTTCTCTCCTGGCATCCACTGTGAGATCAATGTACTTCCTTGTGGCCATGATTTGGAAAATTTAGAAATTTATGTCGAAGTATGAGAAGAGAGGAATGCTGAGAAGTTGTAGGCTTAGAGATGATTACTCTTTGTGGTGTGGTAACTGAGAACGTTGGAATAGTTCTTATAGAGGAAAAATTTGAACTCAGAGACAAAGAAGATATCTCTTCGCCGCACCCTATACGCTTAACCTATGGATTTCTGCAAGCTGGAAGCTAGGAGTCTAGGGTAGGCATGCACACCAACAACGCGTCGCATTAATGGCAAAACCACGAAAGTCAATATTCGGTGGATTTGCGGCCGATTTACACTTGGTTTTTCCATTTCTCTCATTGGCATTTTCTGAAATTGAAGGAAGTCGACAATGTAGCCATTACAGAGTGTCTTGGATGTTTTCACGATGAACTAAAATGTATTTCTATGCTTTCTTGTATTGTTCTTGAAAGCCTTCAGTTAAGTATAATATACATGATTGATTGAATTATACTGTGATTATATGTATCTAAATACATATGATATGTATGTATGTTATTCATGCATAGAGAGTGAAGGTTATTTGTTATGGCCAGGAATAATATGTAATGATTCTACATACATTCAGAGAATGAGAAGTCTGAAATTTAAAAGAACTTGAATAGATGAAAATATATATAGATAATGATGTATCTCTATGTTTATACATATATACATATATGCTCGTAGAGGCAAGTGAAAGGTAAAATTTTTCTCTCACTTTATGGAACGCTTGATGTGTAGATGTGAGAAGTTTTTATTTTAATATGTATGTTTGAAAATGTGTAAGCTTAGGGCAAAGCCACGGATTAGAAACCTAGATAAGGCTAGTATGAAGCTACCCGTTCATGGAGTAATATCTCGATTTAGAATTATTGGATAAGACAAATACAGAGTTAAGAAGCCATAAATTGAAGCGGCGATTAGTTTAATAATTTGAGCAAGAGTCAAAAGTTAGCCGAAATTTTTGAGGAAATCTTTTGTATTAGATTATATTTTGTTATTTTCTGGCATGCTTATCTGAGACCGTTGGCATTGCGTCGGATAAGGTCTGTAGGTCATCTTTAGAGTATGATGTAAAGGTTTTGTAGCCCTAAATTTCGTCTATATATAATGGATGCCCCATTACGCTGCTCACTACACTAAAAGTTTATATCTATAAGCTTTTTAGCATCAAACTTCTCCTTCTGTACAACCTTTATAGCTCAGAAAAATATGGCCGGCAATAAATCTTTCAATTTAAATTTTGAGGCTGGCAAGGTAGAGCTGGATCTAAATCTTAGCCTGGAGAATTATAAGAATAAGAGATCCATGGAAGAGTCACCAGAGGCTAAGAAAAGAAAAAGGGATGTAGTAGAGTTAGAGGATGTTAGCACAAAAACATCTTCTAATAATGAGCTTGCGCTTATGAGACAAAAGATGGAGGACTTGGAAAGACTGATAAACCGCCACTTTGAGGACCAGGGGAGATTGATAAATCGTCTCTTTACAGAACAAGAGAAGCTTTTGAACCGTCATTTTAGGGAATTGGCGAATAGAGTTGATAGACATTCGATGTTTGCAACTCAAAATTTTCGTGACCAACAAGCGAGATGTATTGACTGTATGAATGGAGTGACTTCTGCACTTCGCCAAATTTCCCAGACGTTTCCTCCAGAAACTCTTTCTAGGCTGCAACGATTAACTTCCTCCTTAAGGTCTGAAGCACCTTCTTCTTCTAGACCTGGAGCATCTTCTGCATTTCAAAAGCCTCCTCGTTCTTAATTTATCTTTTCTTTTGTTTGTACCTAAAGCTGATGTTTGATCTAATGTTTAAGTATTAAAATTATCTGTTTTGTAAATCAAGTTCAGCTTGTTGCCTGTAACTTATGTATTAGAAATAAAAATATGTTGAACTTGTTATATTTTGTACTTGATTGTGAAAATTCTAAGAGAGAGAATGAGATATAAACAAAATATTGGCATTTGCTTCAATCTTGAGGTAAGTTTTGAATTCGGAGGACCGAATTCTTTTAAGGGGGGAAGAATGTAATATCCCAAGAATTTTTATGAATATTTAAAGTCTGATTTGAAGTTTAGTGAAAAATTTAATTATGTGGAAAATTTTCTTTTTGAATTAGTGAAGAAAATGTGGAAATAGAAATTTTTATTTTTAATTTAGGAAATTTTTACAAATTCTCAAGGACATGTGGGGAAGAGAAAGGCATGGCGCCCAGGCGCCAGGTGTGTCGGAAAACCTTAGCTCATTTTCAATCGGCCATAACTTCTTCATACGGACTCCGTTTTGGGCAAACTTTATATCGTTGGAAAGTTCTTTGAGTCTAGTTTCCAATGGTATAAGTTTCATTTAGATATTCATTACCGATTAGGAGTTATGACTTAAGATGTGAGTAAAGGTCGAGAGTAGTGGTAGGAAATTTCTCTATTTCGTAACCCTAATGTTTTTGTCTGGTTACAATAGGAATGGTCAAGGTGCAAAGTGGGAGTGCCGAGAGCGTGAAATCCAGGTGAGTGGGTTAATACTTGCTATGATTAAATATCTGTTATTGACTTTTTGCATCATAGTGGAAATATGTTGTATATCCAAGTTTGAAGAGGATGATGTGGAACGATGAGGCATAAACAATTGTGGAACGTGTCTGGTAATGTATATAATTATATTTTCTTATTTTCCCATGAATGGAGGTTATATAATGGATTGTGAATGGCATGTGAACTGAGTTGAATAATTGTTCTATATTATGGGTTATGTTGTATACATGCTATGTTGCTGGAACCACATTTATTATGTTGTGGCTTGAATTGTAAATGACTGAGTTGTGTATGTGGCTCAAGATTATGATTGAGGATGTTTTTATATATGATTGTGATTGTGTTTGACTGGAAAGGAAAGGCATGGTGGTGCACCCCATGGAGAAATTTATGTGAAGTTATAAGGGTGGAGATTATAAATGGAGCGATAAGGGTGGATGCGGCAGGGGCCGCGGGCAACGATCCAGAGGTATTCTGGACGACCCGGTTGGTACGGGAAATTTGTGTGAAATTGATTTCACCGATTGTTGTTGTGAACTTTTGAATTATGTTGAAATGTATTTGATTTATTTGGATATTGTCGTGAAGTACTACGAATAATATCATATCATATGATGATCGATTTACGTATGATTGCTGCATGTTATCATTATGATGTATGATATTTTTTTGTCATAATGTTGTGTTATCTACTCACTGGGCACGTGGTTTGCTCATACCCCTCTTATTGATATTTTTTTTCAGAGTTGACAGCTGAAGGTAAATATCGGAACAAGGAATTATGGATCCTTAGTCCATGATTACCTTTTCATTTGTTCAGGATAAAGGTATAATAGTTAAGTTTTATTCTAAGTTGTATAAATCTAGAAATCTCTGTAATCGGGTAGGTTCATTCACTGATGTAATGTGAGTAATTGTAGTATGTATAAAGAACTCGTTTTGGTTGCATGAAAAAGAATTGTATGATTTTTAAGAGAAAGATAGGCTTACGGAGGTGAAATGAAATTCACTTTCCGTGCCGGTCACGTGCTCAAATTTTGGGACGTGACATTAGCTAACTTCTCCTGGTCCTCTATCATCTTCTTGAGTTTCTTCACCTCCTGCTCCAGACAAGCAATTTTGTCTTCTGACGTATGGCCTGTACTAATCTCTTCAGCTTCTTCGATCTTCATCTTCTTCTTTCGATTCTCCTGAGATCCCTCCAAAGGCCTTTTACCATTGTCCCTGCCTAGACTCAAGTTTAAGTCGAGCTCTTCCTCCCTGGCCTCTACTGTGAGATCAATGAACTTTCTTGCTGCCATGGTTTGAAATTTTTTTTGGAGTATGAAGAGAGAGGAATGTCAGAAAGTTGTAGGCTCAGAGATGAATACTCTTTGTGGTGTGATAATTGACAACTCTGGGGCAGTTTTTATAGAGAGAAAATTGTGACTTAGAGCCAACGAAGATATCTCTTCGCCGCACCCCTACACGCTCATCCTATGGATTTTGCAAGCTGGAAGCCAGAAGTCTAGAGTACGCATGCACACCAACAACGCGTCGCATTAATGGCAAAACCATGAAAGTCAATTTTCGGTGGATTTGCGGCTGATTTAATTTGTTTTGATTAGAAATTTTAAGGATTAATAAAATGGTGATATTCAGAACCGTATCATTCTGCTTTGTTGTGTTGTTCTTGAGAGCATACATGATTACATCATGCTGTGATTATATGTATCGAAGAACATATGTTGTGTATGCTATTCATGCATCATGAGCGAAGGCTATGGCTAAGAATAATATTTCATGATTCCACATGCACTCATACAAAATGAGCTGTCAAAATTTTTACATGTACTCATCCTCAAGATACATATATAAATTCATTTTGAATGGGTATATAAATTGCTTCCTTTGTGCTGAAATTTATCTTATCCTTTATGAAGCAAATTTGTTTTGAAAAAGGACTTTAAAAATGCTTCTGTTATGTTAATATATTTTATCATATGAAGCAATATTTTTTTTTTGAAAAAGAAAAGGTCTTAAAGATCTCTTTTGTTGTTGATGACAAAGGGATATTGATGTTTCATATATGGATTATGAACTATATGCTTGAATATATCTTATTACACTAATCCATATATATTGCTTCCTTAGATGAAACGTTTCTAAATTCCTTCGAAGCAAAATATTTTTGAAAAATATCGTGAATCTCTTGAATTGCTTCCACAATTTTGAAATTGCTTTACCATATTGAAGCATTATCTGTTTTGAAAAGAAAAGGATTTGAGTATCCTTATTTTAAATTACTTTTGCTATATGTTGAAATAATTTTATGCATATATGCAGAAATTGTTTTTCAGAAATCTTGAAAAATATTATTATTCGATTTATGGATTATGATTAATATTCTTGTTTATATCATGCTTTGCTAATCCATATATCATACTTCTGCTGTGTGCTGTAAATATTTCTATCATATGACAGCAAATGATGTTTTTTTTTTTCAAAGAGTTTAATTTTTCTGCTATTTACTAAAAATGCCTCTTCATAAACAAGCAGAAATCATTTTCAATGAAAATATTGCAGAAATTTCTTCAAAAATCTTACTTCAAAATTCTGCAATCAAAAACTGAATTTCCTTTATAATGATTTGGACAATCTTTTTCAAAGGAAAAATGTTATGAAATTCAGGGGGAGCTTTGTCTCACTTGAATGTATTTTTTTTGAAAAAGAATATATCTTGAAAAATTGGATATTCATTATTCATTATTCTTTTTCAAATTATGCAAGGTTTAAGGGGGAGCCTAAAACTCTTTCAAGTTTTATCTTTTGGCTCATTTCATTTGACATGAGAAAAATTTTTCTAAAATTTTCTTTTTACATGTCAATGAAATCAATGATAAGTTTTGATGTATCCTTACCCCATACTATATTGACATCTTCTGACATCCTGACTTAATGAAGGTATGTGCTTTAACTTCTATATATTGTGTTCCTTACACCTTTTTGTTGATGTCAAATAGGGGGAGAAGAAACAATAGAAAAATATGTATACGTGCTTATAACATTGCATTCATTATCTTGTGATACATATTTTTATGTGGTGATTTGTCATCATCAAAAAGGGGGAGATTGTTGACCCTAAGGCTATATGCCATAAGTTTTGATGATGACAAATATATTTGAATAGTAGCATTGATATATATAAAGATTAATTATCATATATATGCTACAAGTACTTAAGCATGATTATGTTATTTAATATGTATGTTGCATATATTGAATCATGCTATTAAACTAACCATTGGGTTTGCAAGTAAGATATATTTTATAGGTTGGTTCAAAACAAGAAGAGTGAGGATTGTATTGAAGAACAAGGAAAAGCAATATCATGCTTCACTCAAGGAAAACAACATGCAAGGATGAAGCTCCAAGAAATGAAGAATTAGAAGATTTGAAGTCTTGGAAGCTTGGATGCATCAAGATAGCCTATGTGTTTAAATTAGGTATATTTTATATAGGCTAGTATATTTGTGCAACTCAATGATTTAGATTTGCATACATTGGCTCAAGCATTTTTGAACAAAAAGTTAGTGAGATATGAAGTTTTACAAAAGTTATTTTTTGACCTTTGGTCACTCCTTATATCATATCTCATAAATGAAAAATCGGTTTTTCAAGTATCTTAATCTCATTTGATAGTAGACTCAAAGATCTTTTCAACGGTATATTATTTATTCAAAACGGAGTCCAAATGAGAAATATATGACTATTCAAAATATAGTTTGAAAAACTGAAAGTTGATTTTACTGTAATAAAAAATTATTCTGTTCTGACCTATAGTCAGTATTTTGATTATATCTTTTAAAAGAAAAATAATTTTTGAGTAAAACTTGGCTCATTTGAAACTAGACTCCAAGAGCTTTCCAACGGTATATTATTTGTTTAAAACGGAGTTCAAATGAGGGAGTTATGAATTTTTAAAGAAAGCTCAAAATCTGGACTGCACTATAACGGCTATATAACGGCTATATAACGGCTAGTTTTGTAAAATCTTATATATATGACCTTAGATACACGATTTTGAGCAAGAACAAAGTCCTACAATGTGATATTAACTTCTTCTATCATCTTTGAGAGAAAGGAAAGCATTCTTGAGCCAAATCTTGCATATTCTCTATCATTAGAGTTATTAGAGCTTCATTTGTTTTCATCTACTCTTTAGAGAGAGTTTCTTTGTATTGTTGATTTTGATCAACACATATATTATTCTGAGTTGAGGTTCGCAAGTACCGGTGTTGGAAGAACTTGCTTTGGGTTGAGGAGGAGCCCGGATTCATAAATTCTCCATTGTGGTTTCGCAAATACCCAGATCGAATTTGCGTGGTTGTAGTGGTTTGCAAGTACCCGGATTAAACTTGCAATTATAGTGGAAATACTCAAGTGGTCTCTTGAGGACTGGATGTAGGCTTGGATTAGCCGAACCAGTATAAATCTCCGAGTTTGCTTTCTCTATCCCTTACTCTTTAATTTGTGCATATTGATATATATTCTTTAATTCCTTGATCTTTATAATTATTTATCTTAACAGCACATTGATTTTCTGTATTGTATTTATTATCCTAAGCATTGTACTTTTACAGAAAATCATTTTAACTTCCAATTAATTCTTGTGAAAAATTTATAAAACCCAATTCACCCCCCCTCTTGGGTTCCAACCATTACTTTCAATGTTTACATTTAGCCAAGCCAATTTGTTGAGGAGTATATGGACAACTAAACCTATGGTGGATACTATGAGATGTGAGATAAGGTGTGAGGGCAGTGAACTCACCACCACTATCAGATTGAAAACTTTTAATTTTATGTCCAGTGTGTAACTCAACATGTATTTTAAAATGGGTAAAAGCAGCTAGGGTGTCAAATTTTTTCTTCAAGAGGTAAATCCAAGTGAACCGAGTTGCAGCATTAGTGAAATGAACATAATAATGAAAACCCTCAGGAGATTCAATGGGTGCTGGACTCCAAACATTAGAAAATATAAGTTCTAGTGGTGTATGATATATAGATTATGAAATAGTAAATGGTAATTTGTGACTTTTACCCAAACAATAGGTAGAACAAAAGAGCTCAGCATTTTTATTGGAATTTAAAGCAAGATTACATGAGGTTAGTACACTGTGAACAACCTTGAAGGAATGATGGCCCAAGCGATTGTGCCAAATAGACAGGGTATTAGAATGCTGAAAGGAAGAAGCTACAGTAAGCAAATTTGAAGCTGCAATAGAGTGATATAGAAGCTTTGAGGTTTGGAAAATGGTAGAGATCATCTTTAATAGTCCCCTTGAGCAAAATTTGATGAGTTTCCTGAGATTTGACATAACAATGGTCATAATGGAATTCAAAATAAACTTTGTTATCAGTGGCAAATTGTCTTACACTTATTAAGTTCGTAGTAATTTTTTTCACATGTAATAATGAATTAAGATGTAAAACAGATTTGGAATCCAATGGAGAAATAAAGGATGAACTACCAACACTTTGTATACAAACAAGAAATCCATTACCCATGGTTACTTCATCCAAGCCATTATACTACCTTTTGTTCCCAACATTTTGGGCATCATAGGTGAGATGATGAGTTGCCCTTGAGTCAGGGTACCATGAAGCATCATAATTAGTTTTTGGTGTAGCCAGCATTGCTTGAGGTTGTATTGTGTTTGTGTTTTTGTTTGTATTTTGCCCTAAGTTGGGAGTGAAGGAAGGACAGGGGCCTAAATAGCTTTGGTTGTATCGGTGATAACACTGCCAGGCTTCATGATCGTATTTCCAGTATACTTGTCATTATGGTTTTGTTGGCCATGTGTTGTTTCCATTTCTGCCAGAGAAATGTCCTCTTCCATTCCTACCTCCAGAGCCTCTACCATACATGTAATTGCCTCGAAAATTATGTTATTATAATTGTTGTAATTTCCTCTACCTTGATTCCCTGAACCTTGTTGTGACATTATTTTCTTATCTTTATTTTGATATTGATAATTGGTGTTGGAGATGGACTGAGCCATATTGGCTATAACTACTTGATTAGCAGTAAACTCTCTATTGTTTTCTTGTTCCTTTCAATCTTATTCTCTTATGTCATGAGTAAAGCTTCTACCTCAGCCACAGAATATGGCTCGCTACGCATTGTGACACTCATTACGAAATTATCATACTTATCAGGTAAGCCATCTAATATGGCGTCTACATGCTCAATGTCAGATGCAGATTCCCCTATAGCTATTAATGCATTAATAATCTTTTTGATTTTGAGCAGATAAGCACTTACAATTGAAGATCCTTTCTTCGTAGCTCATAATTGAGTCTGAAATCGCTTGATTTTTTGCTTTCATTTGAGAAATGAAAAATGTATCCAATCTTTTCCAAACTTCAAACGAGTGATCGCATTGGAAAACTCTAGAATGCATTCCCTCCGTAAGCAAAGCCAATGGCCAGGATAGCAGGATCTAATCCTGCTGCTCCCAATTGAGATATTCCTCTATTACTTTAACATCACCTTTGTCTTGAATCACCTCATACTATCGTGGAACGTATTTCTTGCCAAGAAGAAATCTCTGAAGTTTGAATCCTTTTACAGTCTCAATGACTTGTTGTCTCTATGGGAGAAAGTTATTTTCATCAAGTTTAATCGAAGTAGCATTTGAAAACATTTGCATAACGAATTTTGGAACGAAAGCATTTGACGCAATCTCAAATGAAGAATTTGATGTTGCTCTGTTTTCTACCATAGCTTTGATACCATGTAAATGTAAACTCAGAATATGAAAGTGTACTCAGGAGAAGGAGAAAGTATGTTCTGTATATCATTTGATCAAGGCATTATACACATATTTATGCTACAGAAGAATGAGTACTAACTTAACTAACTAACTGTACAACTATCTTAACTGTAGCTGAGTCACTAATTGATACCTATATTCTATTATTATTTACAAATACATTTATAGGTATGTTATACCTTTACACGTTCAAGGATAATTGATGTATATGTTTTATTTAAAAATTAAAAAAAGTACTTTACCCCCATGAACTTTCATCAATGTGTAGAAAACTCTCACAAATTTTGAAATTAAACAAATAACCCCTACAAACTTTTTAATTTGTGCGCTTTACCCTTTTTGTTAAAAAAACGTTAGTCAAACTAACGATCAACGCTATGTTAGCCAATACTTACCACGTCAGCTACTGACATAGCAAAAATAATGCCATGTTAGCCAAACCAAAACCCAAACCCATAACCCACATCCAAACCCCCAATCCAGCCCACAACCCAATTTCCTTCGCTGTCTGTCATTGAAGCTTGCCATTTTTTAAGACTACATCGTCCTCTGTCGTAATCCCACAATCTCCACCCAGAACCTTAGTGCCTCACCATCACTCACTCTCATTGTCTCTGTTTTGAGCTCCCCTCTGCTCATCATTCTTTTACCCATCATCACCATCATTTTCCTTTTCTTTGCACTCCCTCCCATCCTCTCCTTCACCTCTCACTAGCTTAAGACTACGCCAACAGAAACTTGAAATAAAGGCTGGGATTCAAAGAGGAGAACATGTAAATTCAATGATGGACAAATCTCAGATATTGTCAAAGAAATTAAGATAACCAAGTGTAGAAGGCCTAGAGGCCCATAGAGAAAGAGGATGTCACTTTTTTTTTTTTCTCAAAACAGAAGGTTCACAGTAGATTGCCTTTAATTTTCTAATCAACCTGAAGCAGATCCTTATATGGGAATAAAGTGATGATAATGTGGATTTTGATTATAATATTTGGCATATGATTATATGGGAATGTCCATTTGTGTACGACATGCTATATATAACCTGAGCACACACAACGTCTCATTCACCTTCCAAAAAGCCTTCAAATCAACATCATTTTCTAACGTCTTCACATTTTCTTAGCTACTCCTCCACTTCCCTTCTTCTTATTCTTCCAAACTCCTTATTGCAATCACTAATCGGTTTACTTTCTTCTTCAAGACTTCTGTTATTCCCAATACCCTTTTTGTCGGAATTGCTTGCTTGAAGAGGGTTTGCCTCCTTTTTTTGATTCGAAATACAGAGGCATGATGGAACAGAAGAGCATTTTGTTCTCAGCATTGAGTATGGGGGTAGGGTTAGGTGTGGGGTTAAGGTTGAGCTCCGGACAGGCTGTACAGAAAAGGGTAAGAAGGAATCGTGACTCCATAGAGGCCATTGGGGAGATGATTGAGCACTAGCTCATGCGCCAGGTCATTGATTGCAAGGACAACAAAGCCACATTCGATGACTTCCCTTATTACTTATGGTACTTTTAAGATTTCTGTTATCACAATAGATGTCCCTGACATTCATCTTTGTTTGCCGTTTTATGTCTTTAAAATGATATATAATGAAAGGGGGCTAGCTCAGTGGTAAGAAGAGATAATATATCTTTATGCTCTGTTAAAATATATGCGTTCCAATTATTTTGTTCTTGAATTTTAATTCTACAATATTTAGTACCTTAAAATTCAACTTACAACTCTTATTCTTTGGACAAAATGCAATTTCTCTATTCTTGCTCTGTTTTGAGTCACAAGATACTAATGAGTACCGGGCTTAACACTTTTGGGGATTGAATCACGTAGAAATAAGACCCATGCATCTGGGTTATGAGTTTGGGTATTGGGTTTAGATTTGGCTAACATGGCATTATTTTTGCTATGTTAGCAACTAACATAACAAGTATTGGTTGACATGGTATTGACCGTTAGTTTAACTAACGTTTGTTTTAACGAAAGGGTAAAGTGCACAAATTAAAAAGTCTATAGGAGTTATTTGTTCAGTTTCAAAGTTAATTAGGGGTTTGCTACACATTAATAATAGTTTATGGAGATAAAATGTATTTTTCCTTTAAAAATAAATAGCTCTTGCATGAGCTGCATCTAGTGGCTTGAAATTGAAATAGTATAATAAATAAATTTAATAAATATTGTATTGTGAGATATCTACCACTGCATTGGAAATAAGTGCTTATTTAAAAAATAGTTAGAGAAATTTAAATTTTGGGCAAATCAAAATTTATGTAGAAATTAGTTAAGAGTTATTTTATGATAAACTAATATTTGAGTAGAATTAATTTTTGAAACTTTTCGTTAGTTTTTCAAACATGTGCGAAAACTCTTATTAGCAATTCAAAGTTGTTCAAAACTAACCCAAATAATTTGGTAATCGTTAAACAAAATAATTTTTCATTGCATTAGATTGAAAGTTATTCTTGAAAAAAAACAAAAAAAATAAAGAATACCTAACCTCCCTTTCCTCATTCGTTAATATGTGCTTTAGGATTAAAATCTAAATTCGCCGTCCACTTCCATCTAAAATTTCCCGTTGAAAAGCACTCAAAGTTTCATATTTTTAAATTAAAATATTTTAATAAAATTATATTAAAATATCTCATTCTTCACCACCCCTTTTTTTTTTTGGAGTACTAAACATTATTTAGCAACAGCATAATCGGGTCGGATCAGTTTATTGGATCTGATTATATCCGGACCTGCCCGAATAGCCTAAAGGCAAGTAGGGAACCCAATTTGTAATTGAGGGAGAATAGAACTATTGAAGTCTGTCGCAGACTTGTTCCAGCTTCTCCTTCGTTATTCTTCCTCTTCACATAATCGACGACACACTCTCTGAACACGACGCATCATCGACCGATTCGCGTGGTGAAGAGACTACCACATCTCCATTATGGTATATGTTTTTCTCATTTCGCTTTCTCTGTTTGGCCAAGTTCATATTTTTCGAAACCCTAGCAGTCATGCTGCGCAGCACAATAGATACCTAGATCTAATGGGTTATCCGTATCATCTTCGTCTATTTTCGTTCTTCATATTATTTTCGGTCGAAACCTGAGTGGTTTCAACTTCCCCCTACCTGACCATATAGTGTTGGTGTCCTAGACCCTGAGTTTTGTGTGCTTTTGGTGTCAAAATTCGTTTGCTGAAATCGTAGCAGTAGCGTCACTTTTATAGTCTGTCAATTTCGTTGCCCCCATTCTTAACGTATCTCTTCTTTGACTGTTTGCTCAATTTTGCAGCTTCCTCTCTCCCTCCTGAAAACTGCCCAAGGGCACCCAATGGTAAGTAAAGCATATGTACGGTTCTTTGAGAGCCTTTTCGAATCGTAGTCTATTTTACCTTTCTTTTATAACTTGTGTTGTTCTGCAGGATTTGTAACTTGTGGTTATTTAACATATTGTAACAGCTAGTAGAACTGAAAAATGGGGAAACCTATAACGGACATTTGGTTAACTGCGATACATGGATGAATATCCATCTCCGTGAAGTCATCTGTACTTCTAAAGTAATTTTCCTTCACTAGCCCTTGTTGCCTTTTATTGCTTTTTATCATCTTGTAATATGCTACCTGCTTGGTTATCTGATAATTTTGACGAATTTTGATTGAAATTGGCAATTTAGGACGGAGATAGATTTTGGCGGATGCCTGAATGCTACATACGTGGAAATACAATCAAGTACCTTAGAGTTCCTGATGAGGTGTGTGGTTGAGTCATCTTTTTTATTTTTTATTTTTCCCTTTCTTATTAAGTTAATAATTTTTACTTTGTTCAGACCCTGCTTAAATTCATCTCTGATTTATGTTTGTGCTTGTTACTTTAGGTTATCGACAAAGTTCAGGAAGAAACTAAGAGCCGCACAGGTAAACTGTTTTGGTCATCTAGTTGGTTGTTCATCTTGATAGTTGATATTGATAAAACCTGGTGAGACACTTACCATGCATGGGATCATTAAGATGTTCATTATTTGCCCTTCTTCTAAGAGAGTATCATATTTCCACTGTGAATGAGTTAATTTTACCTGTATATTATGACTTGCTGATCATCTAAGTTGCTGAAAACTGGGAAGTTATTTGATTGATGTGGCCATTTTCAGATCGCAAACCACCTGGGGTGGGTCGAGGAAGGGGAAGAGGCAGGGAGGATGGTCCTGGGGGACGTCAAGCAAAAGGAATTGGGCGTGGCCTTGATGATGGTGGTACAAAAGGAGCTGGTGGAGGCCGTGGCAAGGGTGGGTCAGGTGGAAAGCCAGGTGGAAGAGGTAAATTGCCCCTTACATTAAATGTTCATAACCTAATGTCTTCTCTCTTAACTTTTTCAAGGAAGAGTTCAGACTGCTTTCTGCAAAATTGCATTTATTTTCACCCAGACAAGTTCCTGATGAATGAGAAATTTCTTGCAAAGTGAAATAGGAAGTATGAATAAGAGAATTCAATAAACAAATTCTTTAATTTATTTGGTTTGAGCATTCAGATTTATAGTTGGAGATATCTTTACACTGGTTTGCATGTACACTTTAAACAATGTGAACAGTACTTATGCATTTGCTGTGTCATGGAAGCTTGAACCTTGTGAATAAGTCTAATCCACTGTCTTTGCTTCTTTTGGTAGGTGCTGGGCGAGGAAGAGGTTAATTTAATTTGTGCTATAAGACAGCTTCGGATGGGCCAGTTTGCTACTTTTAGAGGCATTTGTGCCCATTTTATGTGTGTATTAGCAGATTTTTCTGCACGTTTTCTGTTCATCCTGGGATTTTGTCTTTCAATGCTTTACTGGCTGCTTTGGTCACATAATTATATTTAAAGATGTGCATCATTTTATCATAGAACTTGTTGAAAGCTTCTACCTGTGCATCATTTTCTTTAATCCTTAACCATGCATACTTCCTTTCCCCCAATGAGAAAGTATGATTGTGCAACGTGCTAAATTACTTAATTTATATTTAAAGATGATTGATCTTGCTTGTTCATGGAGCCTTTGAATGGCCTGGACGTGAAATCATTTTCTAGTCAATTAAAGGCAGTTCAGTTCTTTTCCCCATCTTGAATCCTGCCGGGGCTGAAGCCTGCAAGTAAACCCCATGTTTGAAACTCACGTGCATAAATATGTGGGGTGAGGTTTGCTAGAATATTCTTCGATGGATGGAATAGGTGTTTGATGGATTTGGATTTCCCATAGTATGTATTATTGCCTGTATAATTATACACTAGAATGATGATATCTTGAACTGATTGCGATGTTGTCCTATCCGTATTAGGCTTATAGATAACCATATCCTGGGGTTTCAATATAGGTTTTGGGATTAATAGTCTAGCCGTTATCTACTCAAGGTCAATCATTGCATTGTTATTGTCAAGGTTGTGAATTTTCAGACCCGAATCTGATGGCAATTTTCGTTTTGGGTGGATTATGAATGGAAAATTCTACCATATTAACTCAAGCCAACGATAATAGCTATACGCACAAAAGCCACTCCAATGTGGTAGGGCTTACCAGTTAACAGGAAAAAAATACGAATGCAATTTTTTTTTTCAAATGCATGCAAATACTTTTATAAACTATAAAAGCAGGCAAATATGATATATTTGCAAATAATCTTTGCGTTCTTATGATTTGGTGGAACTTTTTTGGTTAAAAGACAATGTGTGAACAATTAATTAAAAAATGACTACCTTATTACAGTTTGGACTTCTAATTGGTTGGAATTTTTTTAAAAAAAAAGTATGTATTGTTTTCAAATTCATATAATTGTACTAAGAATTTGGCAGATATTCTGTTATTTGTCAGTTTTAATGTTGGAGGGATGCATAAATTTATTTACTTTTTTAGTTTGGTTTGGAAGACTAAGAAAATGTACTAAATTTATTAAATTTTTTATGTCCTAATAATCAGATATTTTATCCTCTAACGGAATTACGGTACAGTGGGGGATCTCTAAAGTTGTGGATCTCTAAAGTTGTGGCGTGCAAAGCAAAATGAAAGTATCCATAATTTTCCTGTAATTTATATAATCATTAATACAATTTCCTCAAGCAATTTGTAAACTTTAAAATGCCCCGTACCGATTTTTACACATGCCAAAAGGTACAGATCCATCAACCAATGCAAAGCCAATTCAAGTTAATCCATCCTTACCCCAGAGAGAGAAGGCACAGTGAAACAAAACAATTTTTAGAGAATCCTCTGCCGTTTAAAGCGGGCTAGTAGGGGTGATGACGGTTTTTCTTGCGTGTTCTTTCTGATTTCATTATCAATGAGCTCGAGATCCAGGATCCATTCATGTGAGGTGAGTCATCAGAGAGCCAACAACATAAGCGACCATCTTCCCCGCCCGTCCATCCAAAAATGCCTTGGTGAAGAGCAGCTCCGCCCTGAACTCTTGAGTTTGACATGGACAATATACTCCTCACAACACCTGTGTGTCCACCTTCAAGTATCGCTTCTACAGATCCTATTTTTGCCACTCCCTTATAATTTACTGGAAAGTAGCCCAAAGTACCAGCATTAGTGCCACCAATCACCCATAGTTTTTCAGCTTCTCCAGAGTAGTGACAGTCAACAAAATAATCAACCTAACAAACAAACAAATAAATAATTATCAGTTTTTGGACTTAGAGTGGATTTTTAATCACTCGAAGTACATTTGAAACTCTAACTCAGAGCAGGCATCTACGGAGGAATAAACTTTAAAAAATTTATATTTCTCTCAACATGCAGAACTTTCCCCCATTCTTTCTTATAACAAGTAATTATGTACCATCTGCATAAGATGCCTATGCTAATTTGCTAGTGTGAAGCGTGATGCTGTTCCAGTTAACTATAGTAAACATATTCCATTAGAGAGGGAGGAACTCACATGATCCAAAGTCCAGCTTTCAGAAGCTAAAGTACGAGCATCCGAGAAATTCACTTCATTTCTGGCATCTTTCCAGTCCCAGATTCTGTATAGCATCAGAGTATAATAAACAAATGGAATCAAACTTAAACAGACAACAAATTAAAATTATTCAGAAAAGGAAAAGGATGGAACAGTTGGGATACAAATGCAAATTCGTATATCCACATTAGGTGCATTAGAATCTAATTGGCTCCATTGACAGAATTACTGGAAGTACTATCTGCACACACAATATGATTCATATAGTAGTTGCTTTGTCTGTGTGAATTGGCTTTCTGTTGCAATCTACTAACTAAATTGCATGCAGTACAACAGCACAAAGCACACATCATATGTGGCTTATAATTGCAGAGACAAATTAAGAAAACAATATATAACTTTCAAGCAAACCAATTTATGGAGATAATGTACCCCAAGGTTTCAATATGCGTTAAACACCAAAGCTTCTGACAACTTTCACCAAAAAACCCCACCTTTGCAATTGAAGTCCCCACATTAATCACCTGCATTTCAGGAAGCATACAACTTGTTAAATTTGAAAGAATAATTTATTAGAATCCAATATACAAAAAATTCTAGGGAAAAAAAATCATTTTTCTAAATCTCTAAACATGTAAGCGTTGCACTATGAGATAAATAAATATCGAGTTGACAATTATAAGACGTATAAAATAAAACTGAATTTTAACAAAATAAGCTGGAAAAACAATGCTACATCTGCACTAGAATCCCATACTTACTGATTCCAGATAATCATCATCGTTGATATCTCCTGTGGTATCAAATGTGCAAATCAACCCATCTACAGAAGCAGAAACAAGCTTCCCTTGTTGATCAGGGACAAAATGTACCTATCAATGATCATACATTTTAAGACAAATCAGTAATAAACTCATATCTCACATGCAATGACTACAATCTCTCTAATAGGAGAAAAATAAAATTTAGCATAACAACTAGCTAAAGTGAAAAGCTTTGTTTTAGATAATAAACAGTTTCACCACTGTAGTTGCTATCGTTGTCTTTGTCATCTCACACACACATATACATATATAAATTAATAAGCACCGTCATCACTTTTCTTTAAAAAGTTGCAAGCAGATGATAAAAGCTCTACCAGGAATACGGATGCATCAATTGTGACGAAAATGTTGGGCGGTGCTGGTCAAGAAACAACTTAGCAATAACAATACTGAAGCCAAGCAACACCAAAACATGTAAGTGAGGCCTTCTCAACGGCATCATGCCCATCTCATGTGCAGAAGACTCAGCACAATGGATGGCATTGAAAAGTTTAAACTTACAAATTAACAAACAATTCAAAAAAGTTCCTTGATTTCCTACATCAATAGCCAGTCAAGGAACCTAGATTGAAGCTTCACATATCTGTAATAAAAACAAAGGGGGGAGGGGGGAACTATTCAAACTCCACGAGATTCCACTTTTATTTCTTTCAGATATACTTTGAAGCCAAATATGTCGCCTAAATTAGCTTGCCACATATCTCGCTTCCCTTCAAGGCCAGAATCTGATTGACTCAATTAGAACCAAATAATGACTGTTATTTTGATTATATTGACTCTTATTATTCAATCAATCTGCCCAGCACAAACCTGAGTAACATCTTCCACGTGAGAATCCTCCAGGCATGCAATTTGCTTATTGTTTCTCAAATCCCAGAAGAGTATCTGAGTAAAATTATCCAGCAGAATATAGCTTATGTTAAATACTAATATAAAACCGTTTTTCAAAGAATTACTAAAATTACTGCCGTGGAAACCAAACCTGGGATTTACAGCCGGCAGCAATTAGATTCCCACTAGACCCTCCAAAGGAGAAGCTGAAGACCTCTTGAGAAGAACCAGCAGATATGCAGATTACCTGCAATTTGATGGTGAGCACTTACATTGCAAATTGCCGACATAAATCAATAAGCCTGAAACTTTAACTGCAACGAAGCATGGTTACCTGTTGAAATGTTCGGGTGTCCCAAATTCTAATAGTTCCATCCGAAGAACAAGAGCTTAAGACATGTGGAGTTGAAGGACCCGAAAACAAAATTTGGTTGATGGTATCAGAGTGACCCTTGCACTCTCCATAATAGTGACCTGCCGCTGGTGAATATAATTTCACTGTGTTCGTCGATAATGATACCGCCATTGTACTCCAGTCATCCCTTTCATCAAGAACACGCATCAAGCCGCCCGAAAATGAATTAGTACCCAGGTCACAAATATCGTTGATATTCTACTTAAATGAC
This sequence comes from Biancaea sappan, assembly GCA_037074585.1. Lineage (NCBI taxonomy): Eukaryota > Viridiplantae > Streptophyta > Magnoliopsida > Fabales > Fabaceae > Biancaea > Biancaea sappan. Next base: position 43,488,203 of record CM073496.1, on the reverse strand, counting down.
ACAAACAAGATGACTTCCTTGTTTTTTAATTTTAACTTACAGTAAAACTAACTAAAAAAGACGTACTTTTGGACGATTTGGAATACATAGTCGTCGCCGAAGTTGGTTTGAATAGAGTTTTTGAGTCCGAAGCGTTTAACGAAATTGGGGTTCGGAGAAGGCTGTCCCTCGACATCCATAGCCGTAGTGGCTTCCATTCTTCTTTTTGAGTCTCGCTACGAGTTGCAGAAGATTTATGCAAATTTATAAAGATGGAATACCTATTAGATCCCCCCTTACACCATCCAGGGTTTTAGGGCTATGATCGCGTGTGACGAGGTCCACACGAGTGACTTCCTAATATCCAATGACATGTAGTAAATATTAGGTAAACAGTAGTAAGACACGTTATGTTTCTTTTTAGGAGGTATAATATTACTATCGGTCGCACAACTTTTTTTTTTTTTTGGGTAAACTGAGGAATTCATTAAACGGCAGCAAGAAAGAAGTTTGGCTTGTTACAAGCCCAAGTACAATTTGCAAATTCTAGTAGAGTCACACAATGTATAAGTAATAAAGATAAGGAAGTAAAGGTAAGGAGGAGTTCAGACTGGAGTCAGTTGAACTTTGAAGGTCATATGTAGGTAGGAGAGTGACTTATTGTTTTGTCTTCATTGAATACCTGTAGGAGGGAATTAGGAATTTCATGATAGGTGGTGGATTTAGATCCCCTCTAGGAGGAGATCCACGACCTTCCAAGAAGATTTAAGGATTCTCAATGTGTGTGCATTGTTCATCTTTTTTTAACGATAAAAAATAGAAAGGAACATTAAGAGTCCTTGGATTCGAGATTCAAGGGTTCTCATCCCCTCCTGGAGGGTCGTAGAGTGAATCTCTCTTGATAAGGTTGAGTATTTGTCGAGTTGGTTCAGATTAAGTGTAAATCTCAATTCGAACCAATCAAAAGTCAGCGGGTTGCGTTGGGTCGAGTTCAATTTTTTTTTTTTACTGCTAAACCCGAACCAGCCCAACTTGCCCTTTAGCGAGTTGGTTTGGGTCGGGTTAGGCGGGTTGAAGTTTTTTTTTTCTTCTGTTTTCTTTTCTTTTCTTTTCTTTTTTTCTTTAATTTCTCTTTAGTCTCATAAATCAAATTAGCAATGAGGAAAATGAGTTTCTACTTGGGGTGTGACTAAGGACAATGACAAGGAGGAGGGAGGATTTGCTTGGACGAACGATGACAACCCAAGTTACCCAACTGTCATTGTGAAGAACACAGAAGTCCCAAACAGATCTGCTCCATCTGAGTCTCTAAGTACGAATAATGCTTCGGTCTTCTTCTTCACTTCGGTCTTCCTCAGTTCACTCCTCAATCCTCGGCTTTGAATTTAAAAATTAAATTAAAAGGAAGGTCGTTGTATTTCCAATTCGCTAAAGGTTGTATAGAGGTTTGGGAATATTGAATTAGATATAGTGTATGGCTAGAAAATGATAAAACCATGTTCATGGTTGTATTGTTGCCACATAGAATGGCTGAGAGCGCCAAAGCATGGCCTGGAGGAGTGGACTAGAAGTGAAGAAGATGAAGTGAATTAGTGAAGAATGCAGAAGGGGAAAAGTGACTCTGGTCTATGGTCTTCAAAAGAAAGTGAAACCTTGTCAAAGAATTGCAGTACTGCTAACAAAAAAATAAAAAAATAAAAAATATTTAATTATGTATCAAGTTGGCGGATTGAGTTGGGTTGAGAATTCTCAACGGGTTGGGTTGGATTTTGCTCACCCCTATCTTCTGGAAGGGATTTTTCTGGTAAATGGTGAGAGATAGTATTTTCTTTCTTTCTTTCTTTCTTCCTGTGTGAGAATATGTGCATAATAGTTTTATTGTCTAGCAATATGAACCAGATTAACATTTAAAAATTTAGTGAATTGGGATTTGCATTTTTAAATAATTAAGTTTAAAAAGTGAAATCTTGACCGCTGGTTAAGAAGTAACTATACCACATTTTTTTGAATCTATTTTAGATTTGAGAAAATATTTTGACGAGTTATTAATTTTAATCCTATAAAAATTGCTTACATTTCAGCTTGAAGAGGATTGTTCATGTTTACATATTTCGAAAACCTAATTATTCAGTTTCCTTTTTCATTTTCAAGACATCCTCTACGTCCTAATAGAGATTTGGACATGAAATCGTCAATATTAAACTTACTCCATTACCCTATTGCTTTGCTTAATGCCATTTTAATAGAAGTTTTTGTTGATTGTATTTCATTTTGCAAGATTTTGTTATTCTTGTGGATCCTAATAGTTCGGATGGTAAAAAGGAAAATTGTTCTCTACGTGATATTTAGCTTGTTCAGCTAACAATCGTTTGTGCTTTTTTTTTTTTTTTGAATCCATTACGTCTTATACCTTAATAATATGATATTTCCTTCTATGAAAAATTTCACACAAATTTATTGCAGCCACCTAATTACTTAGTATTTCTCAAAAACTCTTGTGACATTTGAACGGACAAAAGTAATACAAAAATAGGTTATTTAGAATCTGTTTGATTTGGGTATTTTGTATTTTTATTTTAATTGAAAATAGAAAATAAATTTAAAAATACGTTTGATTGATTTAACTGAAAATTTTTTCTTAAAAATATTTTTTAAAATATGCTTAAATCTAAAAACACCAAAAAGATATTTTTAATGTTTTAAGAAATATATTTTAAAAAATAAAAAATAAAAATAAAAATAAAAAATATTTTCATAAACTAAACAGATGATTAATTTTTCTCAACTCAAATCCTCCTTATGAGTACGAAATCCTCTGCGCATCGGTCAAAGTTGAAGGAAATTACGTATACGTCGATGATAATATAATTTTAAAAAAGAAAATAGAAGTTTATAATGCTACAACTATTATGTCACTTCATTGAGACCAACATTATATGAAAGTTAGCGAGAACAGATTTAGTTAGCTACCATTGCAAAAGAAACAGTTATTGTTAAACGATACATGAAAAATTTAGGATGCATTTGATTATGTTTTGATTTTTTATTTTATTTTGAAAATAAATTTTAGAAAATTCTCTTTGAAATTAATTTCTAAAATAAAAAGAAAAAAGTATTTTTTGAAAATAAAATTTGAAAATTATTTAATATAAAAATATTAAACATAATTTTTTTGATAAATTTAATAAAATAAAATAATTAATAAAGTTTAAAAACAAAAAAAATACAATTTAAATATATTAATTAATATTTTTAAAAAATTTCATTTAAAGAAAGTTATAACTTAATAAATGACCACATATTTGTTAAAAAACCTTCGAATTTTAATTTACAATAATGTTATGGCGTTTTTTCTATTTAAATAAATTCTAAAAACTTTGTAAGTTTTCATTTCTTATTGTAAAAACAAAAACAATGCAAAACCGATTTTTAAAAATTGAAGTCAAACATCTCCTTAATCTTAATCAACGTGTTAGGTGTGCTGCATTTTTGTTGAGGGAAATTAAATGAGATTATGTTTGTCTCATTTCCTTGTTCAATATAACTAATCTTGAAGGAATGGAGATTCCCTTGCTTGACTCAATAACATCAAAAGAAAGAAGCCACTTCTATGAAATACATTGTAAATTGTCTAAACTATTCTGCTAAAACGTCCTTATGGTGGAAACTCTGCCCCTTTATAGCAAACAATGTGCATGTGGGTTGAAGCCTCTCCCTTTGGCACTGTCCTCTGCCTAAGCCTTTCCCTCAACTATGCATTGACCACAATGACAGCAAAAGATAGCTTCCACTTTCAGTAATTCCTCAGCGCACAATCAAGGATAGGTGTAGAGACCATCGTCAATGACAAAAATGGGTGATTCAATCTCCTGCCAACAAGGCCTCGAATAATGGCATGGCAAACAGTAAAGTCGGCAAGGGAAAAAGGAGAAAGAATTGAGTTTGTCACACACATAGCAAAGGAAACGCAACTATGATTGCAAATTACAACCTCATACATGGACTGCCAATTTATAAAATCGATATCTTATGCTTACATGCAAGGAGAACAATGTAGGGTGCATGTCAGTTATGTTCTCAAACACATAGAAGACACTATAATGATAGGTACGTGTTAGGCCCATAGTCCTTAAGCAATACAAGAGGAGAAATGGGCCCAAGGACAAACCCGAGAACAAAAACAATGAAGCTGAAGAGAGTGGACAGAGAGAGAATAACTAACTCAAGCCGGCAGCTATAGTGCAAGGAGCGAAGGGGTACTTAAGTGGTGGGTGAGGAGAGAGAAGATATGGAGAAATTCTGAGTGTTTGTGGGAGAATACTAGCCTCTCGAATGCTAGTGTCTATTAGTGTGTGTGTAGGCATATTTCCTTGTAGTGTTTCAGTATTCTTGTTGTGTGGTTATTTTACATTTGAGCATTGCATTCTGGTTTATTGTACTAAAATTCTGGAGTCTTGTTGAAATATATCATTCAGTATTTGAAGTTATTTGGTGTTTGAAAGCCTAGTTCTATCATTTTGGTAGCATAGCAGAAAGGGTCCCGGGCATGGTAAACACTAGAATGGAGGGAAGAGTTGACAGTATAGAGAAGGAGATGGGGACTATGAAGGGTGATTTGGACACATTAAAGGAATGGGTAATGGACATAAGGGAATCATTGGTACGCACAGAGGGTAGAGGGAAAATATTGAAGAAGTTCAACAAGGAGAAAATACAGAGTTAGTCGTCAAAGCACAAGAAGATATGAATCAATAGCTTGAAAAAGATCCAATGATTCCGAAAGCTTGAAATACCTCTGTTTTCTGGTGAAGAACCTATTAGGTGGTTATTTCAGCTAGAGAGATATTTTTTGATGCATAATATTACCGAAGATGATGAGAAGTTGGAGGCAGCAGTAGTGTGCTTGGAAGGGAAGGCCCTCAACTGGTACCAATGGGTAGATGTTCGCAACCCTATAAAGAAGTGGGCGACATTCAAGAAGCAACTGCTAAACCGTTTCCAGCATTCCCAAGCCAGCGACGTTTATGAGATGCTCATGACATTGCGGCAACAAGGAATGATGGCGGAATATCGTGAGCGTTTTGAATCCCTCTTTGCGCCGCTAACAGAAGCCTCAGACAAGATGTTGATGGGAGTGTTTAGAAATAGTCTTAAGGAGGAGATACGGGCAGAGCTCCGAGTCATGCGAATCGAGTTGCTCCAAGACTTAATGGACACGGTCCATAATCTGGAGGAAAAGAACACTATTTTTTATAAGGCTTGAGAGGATTTTTTGTCGAAGCATTTGAAGACGGCCACTGAAACCAAGTGGACAGTGACCAAACCCAAAACCGGCTGGACCAAAGTGTCAGGGGTTCGTACCACTACTCTGAACCTGCCGAGAAGCATCGAACCGAAGAGCAACCAAGACAAACCAAGCCTAGTCACTTTAACAACATCAAACACGAACAAGCCCAGTAACAACGTGAAATGACTCACAGACACGGAGATTTCCAAGAAACGAGAACTGGGCTTGTGTTATAGATGTGACGAGAAGTATAGCCCATCACACCATTGCAAAAATAGACAACTTCAAGTGATGGTGCTGCAACCATGTGAAGAAGATGACGAGGAGGAACCAGTGGACACGGGAGAAGGAGAACGAATCCTTGAACTCTGTATGAGTTTAGTAGTGGGGATGACAAGGAACCAGAACATGAAATTAAAAGGGAAAGTGAAAGGAGAAGAGGTGCTGGTGTTGATAGACAGTGGGGCCACGCATAACTTTATTTCAGCTGAGTTGATGGAGAAATTAAATCTTCTTGTGCAGACCACTGAGACATTCCAAATATCGTTGGGGGATGGGTATAACGTTCGTGGGAGAACTCTGTGTCCAGTTGTGAGAGTGGAGATGCAAGGATTAGAGCTGCAACAAACATTTCATGTTTTTTACATGTGAGGCATTGATGTGGTATTGGGAATTGAATGGCTTAGGTCCCTGGGAGAGGTTAAAATGAATTGGGGAGATCTCACTATGAAATTCAAATTACAGGGAGAGGAAAGATGCATTCGAGGTGATCCTACTCGAACCAAAACTTTGGTTTCACTAAAATCAATGATGAGAAATTTGAAGAAGGGAAGGGACAGATATTTGATAGAGTTTGGTGAAATGGAATTGAGCATTGTGGAATAAGAGATACCCAGGGAGGTTCGGCTAATTTGAGGTCAGTTCATTGAGGTGTAGGAGAACATCAAGGGGTTGCCTCCAAAGAGGGCTTGAGATCATGCTATTGACATTAGACTGAACTCTCAACCCCCAAATATCAGACCTTATCGGTACCCTCACTCACAAAAGGAGGAAATTGAGAAAATAGTAAGGGAGATATTGGCAACAGGATTAATTCAACCAAGCAATAGCCCCTATTCTAGCCCAATTTTGTTAGTAAAGAAAAAAGATAACAGCTGGAGATTATGTGTTGATTACCAGGCGCTTAACAAGATAACCGTGTCGGATAAATTTTCAATTTCGGCTATAGATGAACTGTTGGATGAATTAAAGGGAGCAACGGTATTTTCCAAATTGGATCTTAAATCCGGATATCATCAAATAAGAATCAAAGAGGGAGATGAAGCAAAGACAGCCTTTCGAACTCACCACGGACACTATGAGTTCATGGTAATGCCGTTTGGTCTTACAAATGCTCCATCCATTTTTCAATTTCTGATGAACGACATTTTTCAACCATATCTTCGAAAATTCATACTAGTGTTTTTTGATGATATATTAGTGTATAGCCCCAACATGGATACTCACCTAGAACACTGAAAGAAACTTCGAAGATTCTCAAGGAAAATCAGTTGGTTATTAATACCAAGAAATGTGTTTTTGCTAAAGAAAAGTTGGAATACCTTGGTCACATTGTCTCTGTAGAAAAAGTGAAGGCTGACCCAACTAAAATTAAGGCCATGGTTGAATGGCCAATTCCCAAGGATTTGAAGGCTTGAGGGGTTTTTTAGGCTTGACAGGATATTTTCGCAAATTCGTGCATATTTATGGCAAGATAGCTGCTCCTTTGACATCATTATTAAAGAATGATTCCTTTAAATGGGGAAGCGAAGCACAAGAGGCATTTGGGAAATTGAAGGAAACTATGACTACAATTCTGATTCTTGCTATGCCGGACTTTGCAAGGCCATTTGAAATTGAGACGGACACTTCGGGCATTGGTGTGTGGGCTATACTTATGCAGAGAGGACACCCTATGTCACATCCCAAAATTGAGCATGTGAAAAGATACTACTCATTTGATAAAATTCTCAAACATACGTTATTTACATATATTCTGTAAGGTTTTACATTCAACCTTAATCATTCATTCCACACTACAGAATTATATTCATCTGATAAGCAAATATAGACATACATAGTCTGATACTTCTATCTCATCGCAAGCCTAGGAGACCTATAGAAAGTACAGAGCGTTCCTAGTATCCACATCAATAAGTACTGGTATCCCACCAGACAGAAATAGAGAATAATCCAAAGGGGCTTCTAATCTTCAAACGGATACTCTTGTTCTTTGTTTTCTGTATCTGAAAAAAAATAATCATAGGGAGTGTGAGTTTATTTAAAAACTCAGTAAGTAAATAATTGTACTATATAAAATATCAAAAGTACAAATACCACATTTACTCATATAATTAATTGTCTTATACATCGAGTAGTATGAGACTCTAACCCTTTCAAACTCATGAGTAAGATTTCATAGATATACACCGAGTAGTATGGGACTCTAACCCTTTCAAACTCGTGAATAAGATCTCATATGTATACACCGAGTAGTATGGGACTCTAACCCTTTCAACTAGTGTATAGGTTTCATAGATAAGCACTGAGTAGTATGGGACTTTAACCCTTTCAAACTCGTGTATAAGATTTCTTAGATATACACTGAGTAGTATGAGACTTTAACCCTTTCAACTCGTGTATAGGTTTCTTAGATATACACCGAGTAGTATGGGACTTTAACCCTTTCAAACTCGTGTATTAGATCCCGTAGATCTTTACTCATTAATAAGATAGTGAGAATTTATCACATAGTACAATTGTCATGAAATAAAATAATTTCTACATACTCTTATTTTTACCGATCTTCATATACTCCCATATGAAAATTGATTGCTTATTATCCAAATAATATTGTAAATGGGACTTATATTGTACTTTGACTAGTAATATCAAATTAGCTGAGCAAGGTTATTCACTCACCTTGATGTTTGTCCAAGTTTACCTTGTTCCACACTAGAATTTGTGTAGGAAAATTTCCTAGTAAAATATATTACAAGGAAACATAAGAAAGGAAACAAAATCACGAAAATACGTAAAATTTTCTGATTGCTACAGTAACTCGAATTTTTGCAGAAAAATCTATCAAAAATTCATCCTTTCCTTTCTTGTTTCAAAACCAGAATTTCAACTCTTTTAACCAATTATAACTCAAATATAACTTCTAAAACAACTGAGATTCATGAATTATCATCAAAATCTTCAAGAACAAAACCTCCTCTGATCTTCTACATAAACTGAAATTTAAGGAAAATAATGAGATTAAAACTTACCTTTGATCCTTACAAAGCTTTTGAACCGAACAAATAATCGAACTTCTGAAGATCAAGGAAAGGATTTGAGAAGAGAATGAAGAAAGGAGAGAAAACTTCCTCAGGCTTCGGTTGCGTGAGAAAAAAATGAGGGGGTACTATTGAAACTTTATATTAAATATTTCTAATGGGTTATTCAATAACCCATGGGTATCCATAACCCAACATCCAAACCCATCCAGTCAATTTACAATAAATGGACTAATTGACCATTCTGAAACCACTTTTCCATGAATTTCACCATTCTTAGAATATATCCCACATTGTGCAAATATTTAGTCCAGTCATTTAACTCAATTTTCATAAATAATATTCAAAGAGAACAATTAAATATGAAAATTAAATATGACCAAAATAAATAACTAAAGTAACGTTGTAAAATTCTAAAATACTCTTAAGCGAGTTATATTCCGAAATTAACGGGTATTACATTCTACCCCCCTTAAAAGAATTCGGTCCTCCGAATTAAAATCTTACCTCAAGTTTCAAATAAATGTGGATATTTTTTCCACATTTCATTTTCTGCCTCCCACGTAGCTTGCTCGCGAGAATGATTTCTCTAAAGAACCTTGACAGTAGGAATTTCTTTAGTACGCAATTTCTTGACTTTTCTATCAAGGATAGCTACTGGAACCTCTTCGTAGGTGAGAGTTTCATCAAAATGAACTTCTTGGGGTTGAATGACATGAGAAGGATCAGGAAGATATTTCCGTAACATGGACACATGAAATATTGGATGAACTCCCTCTAGGTCAGAAGGTAGGTCTAGGCGATATGCCACATTACACACTCTGTCAACAACCTCATATGGGCCAACATACCTCGGACTAAGCTTGCCTTTCTTCCCGAATCTCATTACTCCCTTCATAGGTGAGATTCGTAAGAAAACCATATCACCTATTGCAAATTCAAGGTCACGTCGTCGGTTGTCTACATAAGACTTCTGTCTACTCTGAGCAGTTAACAACTTCTCTCTGATCAAGTTCAAACCAACTTCTCTCTGAATCATCTTAGGTCCAAATATTTTGGTTTCACCAAGTTCAAACCAACCTATAGGAGATCGACACCGTCTCCCATATAAAGCCTCAAAAGGTGCCATCTGAATACTGGCTTGGTAACTGTTATTATAAGCAAATTCAATAAGAGACAAATGATCTTCCCAACTTCCACTGAAATCCATCACACAAGCTCTTAGCATATCCTCTAAAGTCTGAATTGTCCTTTCGGACTGTCCATCAGTCTGAGGATGAAATGCTGTGCTAAGATTCACTTTGGTACCCAAAGCCTCTTGAAAGACTTTCCAGAACCGAGAAGTAAACTGAGGTCCTCGGTCTGATATAATGGATATTGGTACACCATGAAGTTTCACTATTTCTTTAACATAAAGTCGAGCTAGTTTTGCTACACTGAAAGTGGTATGAACAGAAAGAAAATGTGCTGACTTAGTAAGTCGATCCACTATGACCCATATTAAGTCATTTCCTTTTGTTGACCGAGGTAAACCTACTACAAAATCTATAGTGATCCTTTCCCACTTCCACTTAGGAATATCTAGTTTTTGCATCAAACCAGGTGGTAATCGATGTTTAGCTTTAACTTGCTGACAAGTCAAACATCGAGCTACAAAGTCAGTCACGTCTCGCTTCATGCCCTCCCACCAGTAAACTTGTTTCAAGTCCTGATACATTTTCACAGCACCAGGATGTACAACGTAGGGCGAACCATGAGCTTCCATTAAGATTTCATGTTTCAAAGATTCAATGTTGGGGACACAAAGTCTCCCATTAAACCATAAGACTCCTTCTTCATCTACCAAGAAACTTGGTGCTAGACCCTGCCTTGCCTTATCTCTGATTTTGACCATATCAATGTCATTTTCTAAAGTTGCTTTTACTTTTTCAACAAAAGATGATCTAACTGTTAAATGAGCCAGAAATGTACCTGACTCAGTGATCTCAAAGAATACTCCATCAGTTTCCAATTCTTGTAGTTCATGTATTAGAGACCTCCTTATAGTGGCAATGTGAGCTAAACTTCCCATAGACTTTCGACTTAGAGTATCAACCACTACATTTGCTTTACCTGGATGGTAAAGGATGGTACAATCATAATCTTTCAGAAGTTCTATCCACCTTCGTTGTCTTAGATTGAGATCTCTCTGCTCAAAAATGTACTTAAGGCTTTTGTGATCTGTAAAAATTTTACAAGTTTCCCCATACAAGTAATGTCTCCATATCTTTAGGGTAAACACTACAGCTGCCATTTCCAAATCATGAGTGGGGTAATTCAATTCATGCTTTTTAAGCTGACGTGAGCCATAAGCTATGACTTTACCATGTTGCATCAACACACACCCTAAGCCTATCTTTGAGGCATCATAGAATACAGAGTAACCCCTTGGTCCTGATGGTAGGATTAAAACTGGTGCAGAAGTTAAACACTCTTTCAATTGGGTGAAACTTTGCTCACATGAATCATCCCAATTGTATTTAACATTCTTTCGGGTTAACTTATTTAATGGGAGAGCCGTCTTAGAGAAATCTTTGACAAAGCGACGGTAATACCCTGCTAAGCCAAGAAAACTACGTACTTCCGACACAGTTGTTGGTCTAGGCCACTGTTTAACTGTTTCAATTTTACTTGGATCTACATGAATACCTTCTTGGGAAATAACATGTCCCAAAAACGTTACATGACTCATCCAGAATTCACATTTTGAGAGCTTTGCGTACAACTGATGCTCTCTCAAGGTCTGAAGCACTATTCTCAAATGCTCAGTATGTTCTTTATGACTCTTTGAATACACCAAAATATCATCAATAAATACAATTACAAACTTATCAAGGAAGGATTTAAACATTCTGTTCATTAAATCCATAAATGCTGCTGGTGCATTTGTCAACCCAAAAGACATCACAAGAAACTCATAATGTCCATACCGTGTACGAAAAGCAGTCTTAGGTATATCATCATTCTTAATTCGTGACTGATGATATCCAGACCTTACATCAATCTTTGAGAAGTATTTTGCTCCTTGAAGCTGATCAAACAAATCATCTATCCTTGGTAAAGGATACTTATTCTTCACTGTGACTTTATTCAGCTGACGATAATCTATACATAATCTCATAGAACCATCTTTATTTTTCACAAAAAGAACAGGAGCACCCCAAGGTGAAAAACTTGGGCGAATGAACCCTTTGTTCAACAAATCTTCCAATTGTTCTTTGAGTTCTTTTAGCTCAACAGGAGCCATACGATAAGGTGGAATAGAAATTGGTCTTGTGTCTGGGACCAAATCAATACTGAACTCAATATCTCTTTCTGGCGGTAATCCAGGTAAATCTTCTGGGAACACATCTGGGAATTCATTAACCACATGAATGTCTTCTAACTTCTGTTCTTTCTTTTCTAAATCTTTGATAAAAGCTAGAAATCCCTGACATCCCTTTCGTAACATACGCCGGGCACTTAACATAGATATCATGTTGCAAGGTACATCACTTCGATCTCCTTGAAACACAAAATTACTCCTCCCCGGTATATTAAAGGAAATAACTTTGTCACGACAATTTATAGTAGCATGACAAGAAGATAGCCAGTCCATCCCTAGAATCACATCAAAATCTAACATATTGAGAACCATAAGATCTATCTCAGTTTCCATGCCTCCAACGATTATTTTACAAGAACGATAACATGTTTTAACCATCAAAGTCTCTCTCATCGGTGTGGAAACCAAGAATAGTTCTTTAAGAATAATCGAATCAAATGCAAATCTCTTGGCAAATAGGGGCGACACATATGAGTGAATAGAACCGGGGTCAAACAAAATACGTGCAGCAAAAGTATTAACAAATAATATACCTGTAACTACAGCATTGGATGTTTGTGCATCCTGTCGGGTTAGAGCATATACTCTTGCATTTCCTCTGCCAGCAGCTTGTTTTCCACGGTCACCTTGGCCTCTTCCAGAACCTCTTCCCATACTACCCCCTATTGAAGGGGTTGGTGTTCGAGTAATAGAAGCAGAAATAGATTGTGGTCGAGGTGGCAAAGTAGACCCTTGACCTGGTCTTGTCATGAGCTGAGGGCACTCCCTTATAAAATGTCATTTTTGTCCACAGTTAAAATAACCTGTACCAACAGTGTTTAACCTGCATTCTCCGAAGTGAAACTTTCCACATTCAGGACATTGAGGTTTTTCCCTTCTACCTTGAGTACCTCCTCTACTAGAAGAGCTAAAACCACCCCTGGTCTCTGAACGAGGCTTAGCCACACTGGCTGTAGAATAAGATGACTTAGTAGGAGTGGCTGGAGCATGTTGTGATGCAGTAAGAGGTTTCAAAGTCCCTGAGTCTTCCCCTTGATCAAAAGATCTTCTATATCTAGCTTTCTTCTTTTGACGATACTATTCTTTATTCTTTGACCTCTTTTCCATTCTTCGGGCCACATCAACAGCCTCTGAGTACGAAGAGTAATCGTTCATATTGGAACCCACTTGATCATATAAGGCATCACGAAGCCCTTACACAAACTTTTCTATTTTCTTCCTTTCAGAAGGAATGATTTCAGGGGCATATTCAGATAATTTAACAAACTGAGCTGAATATTCATCAACAGTCATGGTTCCCTGTCGTAGATACAGAAAATCCCTGGCCCTAGATGATCGTTCACTTACCGGAAGAAATTCATCCATAACCAATCTGTAAAATTCTGTCCACATAACTGGCGGTGCGCCTTGAATTCTAGCTTTCTTCCAGTTCCTCCACTATTTACCAGCCCTACCTTTTAACTGAAAGGAAGTGAATTCTACCTTTTGAGTAGGAGAACACCCTATAGCATCACAGATTGCTTCACAATCTTCAAGGAAACATTGTGGGTCCTCTTTGGGATCTTCCCCTGAAAAAGTAAGAGGCCTAATTTTCTGGAACTCAGACATTCTTACCTCCCTTACGTTATCTCGTCCAGCTAACGGAGCTGGTGGTACAATTTCAGCTTCAACAATAGGAGGATCCACTGGCAGGTTAGCTTGTGCAGCTCGACCTCTCATTTCAGCCTCAAATCGGTCGAATCATTCATTTATCAAATTAATTACATGTGCAATAGTTGCATTGCCAACGTGAGCATCAGGTTCGACTCTCCTTGCTTGCTCACTAGTTGCGCCCTCAGTACTTTGAGCATGTAAACTATCACCACGGTTAGGATCATCTTGCACATGTACTGGTGGATTTATGGCCCTACTTGGACCCATATACTCATTATTATTAGAAGATCCTTCTGACATTGTACTGTCACAGATCTACACACATAACAAATAATTTTCAGACATAAACAAAATATCACTTACTAGCCCCACTGAGAAGTTATCTATAAAATGACGTTATACTCTACAAGGTCTTTTATGGAACCTAATCCTATGGTCATGCCGCGGCTCATGACAATAGGGAAGGGCCCACAAAGATCACTTTGCTCTGTACTCTATAGGGGACCTATAAAACCTTCCTCTGATACCAAATTTGTCACATCCCAAAATTGAGCATGTGAAAAGATACTACTCATTTGATAAAATTCTCAAACATACGTTATTTACATATATTCTGTAAGGTTTTACATTCAACCTTAATCATTCATTCCACACTACAGAATTATATTCATCTGATAAGCAAATATAGACATACATAGTCTGATACTTCTATCTCATCGCAAGCCTAGGATACCTATAGAAAGTACAGAGCGTTCCTAGTATCCACATCAATAAGTACTGGTATCCCACCAGACAGAAATAGAGAATAATCCCAAGGGGCTTCTAATATTCAAACGGATACTCTTGTTCTTTGTTTTCTGTATCTGAAAAAAAATAATCATAGGGAGTGTGAGTTTATTTAAAAACTCAGTAAGTAAATAACTGTACTATATAAAATATCAAAAGTACAAATACCACATTTACTCATATAATTAATTGTCTTATACATCGAGTAGTATGGGACTCTAACCCTTTCAAACTCATGAGTAAGATTTCATAGATATACACCGAGTAGTATGGGACTCTAACCCTTTCAAACTCGTGAATAAGATCTCATATGTATACACCGAGTAGTATGGAACTCTAACCCTTTCAACTCGTGTATAGGTTTCATAGATAAGCACTGAGTAGTATGGGACTTTAACCCTTTCAAACTCGTGTATAAGATTTCTTAGATATACACCGAGTAGTATGAGACTTTAACCCTTTCAACTCGTGTATAGGTTTCTTAGATATACACCGAGTAGTATGGGACTTTAACCCTTTCAAACTCGTGTATTAGATCCCGTAGATCTTTACTCATTAATAAGATAGTGAGAATTTATCACATAGTACAATTGTCATGAAATAAAATAATTTCTACATACTCTTATTTTTACCGATCTTCATATACTCCCATATGAAAATTGATTGCTTATTATCCAAATAATATTGTAAATGGGACTTATATTGTACTTTGACTAGTAATATCAAATTAGCTGAGCAAGGTTATTCACTCACCTTGATGTTTGTCCAAGTTTACCTTGTTCCACACTAGAATTTGTGTAGGAAAATTTCCTAGTAAAATATATTACAAGGAAACATAAGAAAGGAAACAAAATCACGAAAATACGTAAAATTTTCTGATTGCTACAGTAACTCGAATTTTTGCAGAAAAATCTATCAAAAATTCATCCTTTCCTTTCTTGTTTCAAAACCAGAATTTCAACTCTTTTAACCAATTATAACTCAAATATAACTTCTAAAACAACTGAGATTCATGAATTATCATCAAAATCTTCAAGAACAAAACCTCCTCTGATCTTCTACATAAACTGAAATTTAAGGAAAATAATGAGATTAAAACTTACCTTTGATCCTTACAAAGCTTTTGAACCGAACAAATAATCGAACTTCTGAAGATCAAGGAAAGGATTTGAGAAGAGAATGAAGAAAGGAGAGAAAACTTCCTCAGGCTTCGGTTGCGTGAGAAAAAAATGAGGGGGTACTATTGAAACTTTATATTAAATATTTCTAATGGGTTATTCAATAACCCATGGGTATCCATAACCCAACATCCAAACCCATCCAGTCAATTTACAATAAATGGACTAATTGACCATTCTGAAACCACTTTTCCATGAATTTCACCATTCTTAGAATATATCCCACATTGTGCAAATATTTAGTCCAGTCATTTAACTCAATTTTCATAAATAATATTCAAAGAGAACAATTAAATATGAAAATTAAATATGACCAAAATAAATAACTAAAGTAACGTTGTAAAATTCTAAAATACTCTTAAGCGAGTTATATTCCGAAATTAACGGGTATTACACCCTATAGCATATTTCAATCAAGCATTATCTGATAAGTACTGACTCAAGTCAGTTTATGAAAGGGAATTGATGGCTAGTGTGTTTCCAGTTAAAAAATGGCATCATTACCTCTTGGGGCATCATTTTGTGATTAAAATAGACCAAAAAACACTGAAATATCTACTGGAATAGCGACAATTGGGGTCAGATCAGTAGCGATGGATCTCTAAGTTGATGGGGTATTCCTTTAAGATTCAATGTGAACTCGAGAGAGACAATTGGGTAGTCGATGCTTTGTCACAAAAGGAAGATATGGAGTTTAAAGCATTTTCAGTATGCCAATATAATGATTTATTGAGGTGGGAGGAAGAAATTGAGAAGGATGAAAAACTGAGTTCCATTGTACAGCAACTCATCGCTAATCATAATCCACCAGATGGATATACACTGAAAATGGGGTGTTTGTTGTATCAAGGCAGATTGGTCCTTCCTAAGAATTCCTCTAGAATCCCATCTTTAATTGCTGAATTTCATATTACACCTACAGGAGGGCATTCGAGTTACCTACGAACCTAGAAGAGAATGGCCACTCTTTTGTTTTGGGATGGTATGAAGAAACAAATACAAGAGTACGTGGCTCGGTATGCAACTTGTCAAAAAAACAAGTATGAAGCTTTGAGTCCAACGGGGCTGTTGCAACCTCTTCCTACACCACAACAAGTATGGGAGGATATAAGCATGGACTTCATCACTGGATTGCCCAAGTCCAATTGGTTTGACACGATCGTTTAACGAAATATGCTCATGTTATTCTGTGATCTCGCCCTTATCATGCTAGAGATATTGCCAACCTTTTTGTGAAGGAGGTGGTGAAATTACATGGTATACCTAAATCCATTGTGTCAAATAGGGATAGAGTTTTCATCAGCAATTTTTGGCAAGAGTTATTTAAACTCTTCGGTACTACTCTAGCCTATAGTTCAGCATGCCGTCCTAAAACTGATGGACAAACAGAAATAGTTAACCGGAGCTTAGAAACTTATTTAAGGTGTTTTGTGCATGACAAACCCAAAAAATGGACCAGCTGGTCACCATGGGCAAAATACTGGTTCAATACCTCCTTCAACCACTCTGCTGGAATGACTCCATTTAAGGCTTTATATGGCAGAGACCCTCTTACCATTTTTAAATGGGTTAATGGAGATTGCACTGTGGATGAAGTGAATACACAGCTTCAAGAGAGAGATGTGGTGATACAAGAGCTTAAGGAGAACCTTTCCAAAGCCCAAGCTATTATGAAATCATATGCTGACAAATCAGGGAGGGATGTCAGTTTTGACATAGGAGATTTTGTCTACATTAAACTGAAACCTTATAGGCTGCGAAGTTTAGCCAAAAGACTCAATGAAAAGCTAAGTGTTCCCTACTATGGTCCTTTTGAAGTTGAAGAAAAGGTAGGACAGGTTGCCTATAAGCTTAAGTTGCCTCATACTGCACGTATACACTCGGTTTTTCATGTTTCGCAGCTGAAGAAATCACTTCAACCTTCAGATCAACCACAACCCTTACCTACTGTGCTAAGTGAAGATTTGGAGATGATGACAGAACCTGAAGAGGTCAAGCAAATCATGGCACTTACATATGATACTAAAGAGGTGTTGATAAAATGGAAAGACTGGCCAACATTCGAAAATACTTGGAAACCATATGATCTTATTAGTCAGCAATTTCCCCAATTTCACCTTGAGGATAATGTGCACCTTATCGAATGGGGTAATGTTAGGCCCATAGTCCTTAAGCAATACAAGAGGAGAAATGGGCCCAAGGACAAACCCGAGAACAAAAACAATGAAGCTAAAGAGAGTGGTAGAGAGAGAATAACTAACTCATGAGCTGGCGGCTATAGTGCAAGGAGCGAAGGGGTACTTAAGTGGTGGGAAAAGAGAGAGAAGATATGGAGAAATTCTGAGTATTTATGGGAAAGTACTAGCCTCTCGAATGCTAGTGTCTATCATTGAGTGTGTAGGCTTATTTCCTTGTAGTGTTCCAGTATTCTTGCTGTGTGGTTATTTTACATTTGAGCATTGCATTCTGGTTTATTGTTCTGAAATTCTGGAGTTTTGTTGAAATATATCATTCAGTATTTGAAGTTATTTGGTGTTTGAGAGCGTAGCTCTATCAGTACGTCATTCATTCATTAAATAAGCTTCTCAAAAGTACAATATCCTAGAAAACTAGAAAGAACTTTTACCGTTGAATAACAAGTGCTAGTTCTTCGCGAACACAAGTTGAGTCATGTAATATCTCCACTAAAACAACTAGCAATCCATGGCACAATCAGACCACAAATATCATTCCACAAATTCATAAGCATCTTCAAATTAGAATCTTTAAATGCAAAAATATCATGAGCTTGGTGCAGCTTGATCCTTTAAGTTTCATTGTCGCTCTTGCCAGCATCTTTCTTTTCATCCTTAGAATCTTCCCCCTTGTCCTTGCCGGTATCCTGTTCTCCAGGCCTCGGAACTTCTTCTATTACAATATGCAAACAAATATATTACGATTGGCCCAAAAATTGAACCCCCTAAAGATTCACTCTTGAGGTACACATATCACAACATTATAAATTCAAGAAAGAGAATAAAGGAAAATTTCAATGAGGAAAAAATAACATTGATTAAGAAGATTTCACATAATTTCTTTTTCTTTTCTCGTTCCCCTTATCAAAGTTGCAATACTCTTGATTTCTTGAAGAAAAATAGACCCAAATTATCATCCGTTATTCTTCCTTTCTACTTCTCTGTTTGGTGGACGACTGCAGAGAGATAGAAATCACCAAACTGCTGTACTTAATAAAACTCCCAATTAGTCTGCTCGAAATTAAAATAACTCTGCAGTGGAGATCTAGGAGTTTTCAATGGAGTGGCACTATGAAAAAGCTAAAAGATAAAAAATTACTCGGATTTGTCTGAGAGCCATTGATCAGAGTTTTAAAAGTTAACTTATCGCACTAATCAATTTCATGGTTAGTTCCTTCAGGACCTTACAAAAACCATATACCAGAATGTGCCCAGCTCCAGCATACCCAAGATAAATCTTGCCAGAGGACTGAACATTACAAGTTTAGTCGCAATACTATCAACTTTAGCTCAGCACCTTAGTTACTGCCTAGCGCCCTTGTAATTTTTGGACCAAAAAGCCACTACAGACCACTCAAGTTCAACAAAAACCCAACTCAACAATGAAATCAATATTCCGTGGCTCCACCAAGAATAGTATAAGCCCTATAGCCAGCTAGCCACACTTAACAACTAGACAAGACTAATTCTGACCACCAAATGCCTGAAAGAGTTCACATGCTCCTACTAATAAACCACCACATTTGCACATACGAGACCTGTTGTTCTCAAATCATCAAATTCATACCACTTTCCCATCTCATGTGACATGCAATGTTTTTAATACAAAAAAGTTATTTACCATTCACTATTTTATAGTAAAATCAACGGAAATGAAGTAGGGGTCAAGATGGTAAGGGTAGGACGGTATGAACATTTTGATATGCACATACAGGCAATATTTCCATGATTGAAGTAGATTCATATCAGACTACGTATGCAAGACACACAACAACTTTACTGTTATTTCTAATTTCTAAAAGAATGAATGCACTACAGTCAAAGTACCCTGCACCTGCAGACTTTCTTTTGTCAAAAAGTAATTTTAGAGAGGTGAAGTTAATTTTGTGTATTATCCAAATATGTGATATTGTCAACCACAAAATAAGTAACACGTTTACCTTCATCATCACTCTCATCAAAATCATCATCGCCCATTGCTCCATCACCCATGCCACCAAATTTCTGCAGTGCACAAAAATAATTAGTACATCAGAACAAGAGGACAAAGCGATAATCTCATGAGGACATTACATACCGAGAAATCCATTCCTCCCAGGTCCACGTCACCAAGACCTAATCAACAAACAAGGAGAGGACTTGATCAGCAGATATTTTACAGTAAAGCTTTCCATCACTTACATATAGCATATTATAGGATATTTAAGAGAAACATGGTTTGTAGATTTGCACACCATTATCATCGTCCTCATCCATCCATTTATCCCAATCTACTTTTATGTAATGTGGAGCCTTGCCTTCTGCATGCAGTAACCTTTTCCACCATCCCTCTTGTGCCTTCTGCACTACACAGAATATGCTTCTCACTCCTATATTAATTTTGCTCTCCTGAAACAATAAAAGGAATTGGTAAAGAAGAAGTATTAAAAATATATTAGCCAAGAAATCCGTTACAGGGCAACGAGAAGCATATCAGAAAATGATACACAAAGAAGTAGAATGCATCTTCAAACTATACCAAAAAGACCAGTAAAAAACAAAAAGAGAGAGAGAGAGAGAGATGAGGCACATACATAAGCTGTGTAAGACACAAGGTTTATATAGCAGCGTATTTCACTTTTGAGGCTTAGCTCATGGGAAAAAGAAAACAAGGGTGCCTAAAGAACCCTATGCTAACCATAAGCCAGGAAAGTTCCTCCTCACCTCCACATTAACCTTGTCAAAGAGCTCCAATTTTAGCTCGTACAGCTGATCTTTTGCACCAGCACTGGCAGAGAAAGTAAAAGTACCTTCTGGAGTAAGATCCACTTTAGCATTTTTGGCATCGGGCAATTGGACCGTGATATAGACCGTGTCTACCCTCTGAGCCCACTTGACCTCTGGATGATGGCTGCAAACAGACAGCACAAATAAGAGAGATGAAAAGGGAAAAAAAATTAGGTAAGATCTAAAATGGGTACAAGAAAAAGAAATAAGGCACTCAACCTGCTATAAGCATTATATAACACTACTGTAACATATTACGGAAATCATAACCAATTCTATGCATAAGTGAGTCAATGATTAAACGGTAGTTTCCACCTTTTAAACAATCATCCTTTAAGAAAAGAAAGGAGGCAGCTAAGTAAATATATTCACACATTAAATTAGTCACATTCGATAAGACATTTAAGAACCTATAAACAAAATACCTACCTTCCAACAGATTTCTATGCAATAGGCCAACTGTCAACTATATGTTATTTTATACCTAATTAAAAATAAAAATAAGCAATTTTCACCAGAATCTGATCTTCTTCAACAATCTTTCTTTCACAGTTATTTCAGCTGCTTATGACACCTATTTGGTCTGCTAATGTACCTTCCAATTGACACTACACAAATCAATTTAATAAATTTATCATTCTTTCGACACCTCAAAAAAGGGTCAAAATCTACTCGTCTTCACATCAATAAAATAGTAACCATCCAAGACTCACACTACTCTTCCCTAGTTTCATCCTTCTACATTTAATGGAATTGGGGACGAGCATTCCGTGACAGGAGATAGATAAGCCAGAAAGAATTTGATCACATAGAAGTACGTGAACAAAAGAAAACGTACACAAATTCAAACGCAATACTAGCACTAATAGTTTGCTTATATAACAACTCAGAACAAAATCACTAGAAGAATCTAAAATCAGCATCCAAGAAGAAGAGATGCCCTGTTTTCACCCGAAACGTAGTATTAGAAATAATAACCGATCGCTTTCTCATTCTCTTATGTTCTCCTATAAATAAAATGCGGTATAGCAGTCAGACAATACAAGCCCATTACCCACGTCATCAGCATATATTGCAAAGTAGAGGACGGTGAGTAAGGCAAGGTAACGGTTTGTCCAGGAAAAAACAAGAAAGAGATCAATCGGAGAGTGAGAGATTTAAAATCAGGTAAAATCCAGCATATCAAATATTTACCTCATATTGATTATAGGAAGCAAAAGTACGAGTTGAAAAACCCTAAATAGCAACTGAAATGAAACCCTCAAGTGTCTCTTTTCGAAAACAGAAGCGAGTGTTGCGATTCGCGTATATAAAATGTTGGGCAGCACTTCAAGTACCTTCCCTGCGTTTTCTAGAAAATGGTAACTCAAACACCATTATCAGGTACCTTTAACTTTAAGGAGCAAAGCGAAACTTCTGATAGGCTAATCGCAGAATCAAGGGTTTGCTTACTTTTTCCTTTTTTAACTGGGTTTGCCTATGATTAGCTTAGTTGGACCCTGCGGCCCAGATGTCGTTTTGTGGAATTTATTATGAAGCCTCACTGGCCCGTTAAGAGGCCCAAATACGAGAACACTTGTCATGCCTGATTATCATCAATGGACAACTATTTCTGACCAAAAAAACATATTATCAAAAAAAAGACGACAAAACATAGGACCTTAATTGACATGCCAGGCTAGGGCGGAGCATAACCCCCTGGAAGTCAAACGCAAACTGGGATCACACTTTTTATCTTGTGATATTCTTGTTTTTTTAGGGTATTTTAATAATTTTATATGAAATTATTAAAATGTCTATATATTTAATATATATATAAGTGATTTAATAATTTCATAGGATAAAATAACAATATTTTTAATAAAAAAATCTAAATCTGAAATACCCTAGTCTTAATTTTTTCTCTATATCGATTCAGAATCAAATTTGAATTCTGAAGTGCTGCTGACCTCTCTTGTTTTCATGACTTCATGTGGCCTAATCATCGTCGTCAACTCATTGTGCCTTCCTCTTCCCGTCCTTCATCCATCCATCGCACAGCCTTATTTCTTTCCTTCTCATCCGTCGTACTCGAGCGAGTGTCTGCATCTTCATCGTCTGTCTGTGAGTCCATTGCCTTCTTCGATCCTTCGTCCTCTGTCCTCCCTCGATGTTGTGCACTCGATGAGAGGCCTTCATCTTCTATGGGGGTCTCTGCAGTCGGTGTCGTCGTCTTTGAGGTAAGTTAGTGAAGATTTAAGAATTTCTGTTCTGACTTCTGAGTTTTGACATTTTTCTAAAATTCTAAATGGATGTTGAATCTGTTGATTTACTTGGTTCTTTCACTTAGATTTCATATGTTTTCTGAAATCCTAAATGGGTGTTGATTGCTACATTGTTCGCATATGTTTTTTGAACAACTTGGGCAATTGGTGTGTTCTTTTTTGTTATTACCTATTAAAGCATGCTAAATTTGTTCACGGATGTTTTAAGAGTGTACTTCCTCAATTGTTAAAGAAAGACAATTCTTTTCTTACCAACTGAGCTAACTATTTCATGTGTATTGATCTTTTATATTTGTTGTGGACATTAGACAATGTATGAGTTTTTATCTTTGTTTTCTTGAACATATACTAAGTTGATAATATAATGATGTTTTGGTCCTTTTGAATAAGTTAAATGACCATTTTAATCTATAATTTTAGTCTCTTGTGTTTAATTATATAGGTATTTTTATGTATTAGAATTTTTTTATATTTTTAATTTTTTTTAATAACCCCGCAAGAAGGTCGGGAATGAGAATGGAGGGATTCCCCCTCCCCCCCCCCCAACCAGGGATCGAGGGTAGGGACAGGGAAGAGATTTGGTAAACAGGGACGGGGACAGAGGAAGCATTGTCATCTCTACATTTGACACTCTTTCGATGAAAATGAACAAAAATAAGATTTGATAGACGTCAAAGGATTTGTGAAATACTTTTCAAGTATATTACTACACGATGTGTACAAAATAAAAATTAAACATAGATAATGAGTTGCTAGAATTTACTGGTTATTGCATCTGTTTTGAAATGATAACTAGGCTTTCTTGTTACCTGCATGTGATATGGTGAATTCTACTACTCATGTGACATTAGAGAATGCGTTGATCTTACATATATCGGAAGATTTATTATTCAAATGGATTCCACTTCTATTAACATATATGGCCCCTTTTGAGATTAAATTGTTGATTTAAACAAAACAAAAATGAAAAATGAAAGAATTTCAAATCTGTGTAATTAGGTTTGTAAACTTTGCAATCATGCATGCATAGGGCTATTACTACCTGCCCCAATTTGTTAAAAGAGGATTCCAGCTGGCGGCCACTATATAATTAACACCATTAATGCTTGAAGCATTAATGGATACAAAACAAATTGATGTGATATTAATATATTATGCTGGAATTATGCTAGCTATGTCCATGATATGTTATGAATACATGCAAATTATTTGGCAATCCATCTACAACGAAAAGTGTTAATATGAAATTGAGATAATTAATACAAAACAAAATTCTATCGGCTACATACCAAATATAGTTAACCTTGGGCTAAACACTTAGTAAGGGTGCGTTTGGAATGACTTATTTTGAGTTTATCTAACTTATCTTATCACATAAAGTGTGTTTGAAAAAGTTTATATAAATAACTTATGGCATGTTTGTAAACTGTTTTAGCTTATCTTCATAAGATCTCCAATATAAATTATGAAAATAAGTTGAAAACAATTTATTTGAAATTTACTCTCATAAACTTTTCAATTATAGAATAACTTATATATAAGCGCTTGTAAAATAAGCACTTAATTAAATTATTTACCCAAACAAGGCCTAAATATATTTAATCTTACGAGTATTATAAAAAACGAGTCAAATATCATTTTGATTATAAGTGTCAAGTACCATTTTTACTAATTTCAAGCTATCTATACAATCGAATTTAAATGTTTTAGATGAAAAGAAACTATACTAAGATTTCTAATACTAAAAAAAAAAATCAAAGTTCAAAATATAGGCAAAATAAACACAAATAAAACAATGTGAATGTTAGGATACTATCAATTATAAAAGTGTTAGGGATCCAACTTCACTAACTTGTTCGATTATGGCCTAATTTTGCTTTTAACCTAGGTTTTGCTATCTCTATTTGATGGTTGAAATCTAAAATTAGCTAGGAGCTAATTCCTTGGCAAATTAATTTTCTTAAACTTAATTAATTTTTTTAATTCCTTAGATAAGTTAAATTAAGAAAATGCATGAAACACAATTGAATTATGACGTAACTACACAAGTAATTAATTTGTTTATTCATATATCAAATTTAATTAAGGTAATTACTTCTACAAGAAAATATTTACATATGAATTTTCTAATTCTATACATGAATCTAAATCAATTATCAATTGGCTAATTTCAAAAAGCAAGAAGTATTGAAATAATTGCTCAAAGAATGAAAATAACTTAGATTAAATTGAGAATCTAACATTTAACCTTCAAGGAAAGCTACGTATTCCTTCTAACAAGATAAATTTAGCAGTTCATAGAGAAAGATGCATCCATAATATTAGAAATACT
The DNA here is from genome assembly GCA_037074585.1 of Biancaea sappan. Classification (NCBI taxonomy): domain Eukaryota; kingdom Viridiplantae; phylum Streptophyta; class Magnoliopsida; order Fabales; family Fabaceae; genus Biancaea; species Biancaea sappan. The sequence goes on along the minus strand of CM073496.1, from coordinate 43,463,040 downwards.
AAAATATAACATAAAATTTTGAAAATAGATGAAGAGACGAAGAAAAATTGAAGTAAACTCGTGTTCCCAACTACTTTGCAGCATTTTTCCTCTTCACTATGGCGTCCCCACTTTGGTATGACCTAATTCACACATATATATCTGTCTCTCTTCAAGAAAATGCCATATTTAATTCTGTGGCACAAATGCTACAACATTGAGTCTGATGTTATAGTATTCATTTGCTGGATTTTGGACTACGCTAGGAGAAGATTTTAGTGCCTTAGCATTGACTCTGGATGCTGCAGCACTGAGTTGCTAGTTTTTGTATAAGTCATTCTAAACATTTTTCATATTCTTCTTTTATTTTAGTCACTAAAAACCAAAATAAACAACTGAAATAAATTCTAAAATCTAAAAATTACTTTAATAAATCATAACATAAATTAAAAATTTAAAAAAAAATCTTAAAGAGGAACTAACAACTTATGAATTGAAACTTAACAAAATAAAAGGTTCAATTATCTCACCAATAACTCTAAACATTGATTTTTCTTAATTTCTCAATATAAATACAGATTAAATAACTCTATGAAATAAAATTATTCTTTATTGATTTCGAGTTTTATATATATATATATATATTAGTATGTAAATGTTATATTATTTGAGCCACTTGCTCTATTTCACAAGCTTACACGGAGCAATTCATTTGAAGATTCGTAAAGTTTTTTAGCCAATCATTATAATGATCATTTTGCGACGGAAACCATAACCATGTGCATCCCCGGCAATTATCTTCCAAAAAAATTACGTCTTATTACCATTAAGGTGTCAACATTTGGGTGGTCGGTAAATTTTGACATTATCTCTGCCACTTCAACTATATAAGCATTTTTTTAATATTCCAAATATATCTATGCAGTTTCCTATTATTTCAGCTTTATTAATTAAAGTATTGGAGCGTAGGTATTAAACATCTAGAAGTCATCTCTGACCATGGGGACCGCTTTTATATATATATATATATATAAGGCAAAAAAAAAGAGGATGGGTGAAATATTCCGTAATCCTATTTTAATTTATTTTCGTGGGGACAAAGAAATGAGTGTGACAATAATTGATCTTTAGTTTTAGAGATAAAAAACATTCATGGACGCTCATATTATTTCAGCTCTTAATCTACTAAAATATTAAGGTATTGTTTGGATAAATAATTTATTTTCACGTTTATATAATAAATATTTATATATAAATTATTGTTATAATTAAAAAATTTATAAGGATAAATTTTATATAAACTATTTTGATCTTATAGTTATAAGTTTATAAGCTTTCAAAAGAATTTATGAAAATAAGTTAAAAATAATTATAAACATATCAAAAATTATTTTTATAAATTTTTTTAAATATGTATATAAATATTTATTTTATAAAATAAATTAAATAAATTTAAAATAAATTATTTCAAACACACTATAAAATATTAGTTTGTCCTTAGATCGATTAGCAAACAATTAGAAGTCATCTCTTATAAATAATCACCACAGAGACCGCTTTTATGTATATGTATATATATTAAAAATTGTCTAAATTACCTTAACAAAAAAACACTAAGCGCTCTCTCTCTCCAAATATATTATTAAATATAAGGAATAAAATATCCATCATCAAGTTGAGAAAATAAAAGGATGGGAAAAGTATTCCTTAAATCATTTTTTAATTTACTTTCGTGGGGACAAAGGAATGAGTGCGAGAACAATTGATATTTAAGTTGAGATATAAAAACAAAAAAAGGAGATAAAAAATTTATTTTGGTGACTACCCATGACAATTTTTTTAATTACAAGAGAAGTACAAAATAACAAAAAAGAGAGAATAAAAGAAAAGAAAAGTACAAAAATATCAATTTCTTAACCATGAAAATTTCACACGGCAATGACCCCGCATGAATTGGAATTGCCGTGAAGCATCACGGGACGTTGAATATGATACGGCTCACTGCCCCATTTTTTTCTTGTCGTTCTCGCCATTTCCCTTTCACATCATCACGTGCAAGGACTCCCTTCACCTCCAAAGAGATTACGTGTTTTTAATTGAAAATCCTTGCTTTTTATCACTGTTCCCGTAAGTTAATTAATAAATTGTCATAATTTAATTAAAATTTTTGAATTCAAATCCTTAAAAATATAATTATGTTAAAATTTACTAGAAAATCTTCTATCATTTATTGTATTTTTATTTGACTCAAATTTTGATTGATTAATACTCATAATTTAATATTTAAACGCTAAATAATTATTTACCAAAACTCCTTATTTTTTCGTTGCTTGTTCTCCTGTCCTCATTAATTAGAATTATAATTCTTAAACGACGATGACTATGTTCGTAGTTTACGACACATTACGACAGTGACCGCCAAACAATGTGGTGTATGTGGTCGCATCTCGATAATGAACACGACTGCGGACGAATCTTTATTTATCATTTTTTGATCTAAAAGTTGAATGAATAGTTCGGGTGTGATCCTCTGCTTAAAAAAATAAGTTGAGGGATGCTTTAAGTTTTAGCAACAATTAAAATTATTGTTAAAACTCCAAGCCTAAAAATTTTAAACAGAAGATCCAATAGTTCACACATAAATATTATTTAATTATACTTTCTATTTAAAAATATTATATAATATGTTAAAATTAAGAAATAAGTAATGATTATATTCGTTTTGAAAAAATATCATCAAATGGTTTAAAATAAATATTTTTTTCTAATTTAAATTTTTAAAAAATCAAATTGCTATGCGAACAATATATACTAAAAACAAGTAACATATTCACAACTATTTAAAAAAATTAAAAGAACATTCTGGAACTAAGTCTTTTGATCTATTAGATAAATTTGATATTCGTATATAATAATACAATATTATTTTAACACGAACCTCCAGACAATTAACCGTAAAGTAAAACTCTCCTTGTAAAAAGTAAAAACCTAAATCTAAATGATGTTTTTTGAAATTTCCGTGACTGTCGGCTTCAACTAACCATGTCGCCTTTCTTTCGGAAAGGCGCCTGCGACTTCTTTTATATATATATATATATATATATATTATTTTTTAATAATAATTTAAATTTATATAATGAAAATATATTAAATTAAGATATATTTTATATTATAAGTTTAAAGTTTAAAATTTAAATGTAAAGTTTAAAATTTAAGATTTAATATTTACTGTTTATAATAATATTTAATTTAATTTATTATAATTTATTTAATTAAATATTAGGATTTAAATTTTAAATTTTATAGTTTAGAATTTAAGGTTTAAGTTTTAATATTTAGAATTTAGTGTTTAAGATTTATAATAATATTTAATTTAATTGATTATAATTTATTTAATTAAATATTAGAGTTTAATAAAAATGAGAAAAAAACTTATTCTAAAAAAAATTAAAATTTTAAAAAGTTAAAATAAAACAAAACAAGACTAAACATCATTACTGCATCAAAATTCAAAAATGGCTTTGAGTCATAGATTTCGTTGTCGCCTGATGTCATACCTGACGCACTTGTGTTTGTAGTCGTATTATAAGAATTGAAATTCGGTACTGATAATGAAACAGTCACATGCAACCACACTTCTAGGGGGTTTCCCACTGACTGCGTTACAGCAGGATGCTACTTTGAAAGTTGGAACTTGGAAAATTTTAATTAGGTCTCATTTGGTTTTCTTTTTCTTTTTTAAATAATATTATGATGTTGAATTTAAATATTATTTCTAAATTTAAATAATAAATAATTATTAAAATAGCTTGTTTTTAACATTTAAACACATACTAATAATTTATAAGAAATATATTTAAATTATTTTTAAATAAATTAATAATTAAATATTTTTTGTTAATTGTTATCTTTAATATTATATGATATAATAAAATTTGTTATTGATAATTTTTTTTATAATTTAAATATATATTTATATATAAATTTGTCTTCATATATATAATAAGAACAATATTTGCTCTAAATAGCTAAAGTAATTTCTTACGTAGTAGAACTTTGAATTTTCGAAAATTGTTTAATATTTAAATAAAACTGTTAGCCCTAATGTATTATGCTATAAGTTTTGATGATGACAAATATGTGAGAATTATAGTATGATTTAATCTTCTTGGCCCAATGTATGATTTAATCTTCTTGGCCTAATGTATGATTTAATCTTATTGGCCCAAATGCATGATTCAATTTTTCTTAGTCCAAATATATTTAATGCTTTATATATTTATATATAGTAATATAAATTGATTTTTGATAAAGTTTATTGGGTGTTGTAATATAATTTGAAAAAGAATGTCTTTTACTGTAGCACTTTTGAAAAAGAAATTTGATTGTTGAAAAAGTATGATAAAGTTTATTGGGTGTTGTAATATAATTTAAAAAAAAATGTCTTTTACTGTAGCACTTTTGAAAAAGAAATTTGATTGTTGAAAAAGTATGATAAAGTTTATTGGGTGTTGTAATATAATTTGAAAAAGAATATCTTTTACTGTAGCACTTTTGAAAAAGAATTTTGATTGTTGAAAAAGTATGATAAAGTTTATTGGTTGTTGTAATAAACTTTGAAAAAGAATACTTTTTACTGTAGCAAATTTGAAAAAGAATATTGATTGTTGAAAAAGATTGATAAAGTTTTTTGGTTGTTGTAGAAATGTTGAAAAATGATGATGAAGCTTACTGTAGCAATTTTGACTAAAGCAGTCACTGTAGCAGCAAGGTTTTACTATATAAAGGGGACTTCACAACACCATTTACATCAAGATTCAATTGTTCATTTCTCATATTATCTTGAGTTTCATTCTCTCTAAATTGCTAGAGATATATTCTGAGCTTAATTTCTGCGTTATCTACACTTTGAGAGTGTTTACCATTATTTTCCTTAAGCCTTTAAATTTAGTTTCTCAAGGATTGGTTCCTTGAGTTAGTGTTTGAGAGAAAACACGTTGTAAGGGGGAGAGACACCCTTGAGGGAGAAAAGTATGTTGTAGTGGTTTGCAAGTACCCGGATTAAACTTGCAATTATAGTGGAAATACTCAAGTGGTCTCTTGAGGACTGGATGTAGGCTTGGGATTAGCCGAACCAGTATAAATCTCCGAGTTTGCTTTCTCTATCCCTACTCTATTTACATTTGAAGTTAATTAATTAATGCTTTGCGTTTATATTTGATTTCTACCTCAAGTATTAATTAATTTGTGTAGATTTATATTTGCTCCTTAATTCCTTGCACTATAAAATTATTCATCTTGATAAACATTTTGATTTTCTGAATTAAATTATTATCTTTAACATTATCCAATTTCAGAAAATCATTTTAACTTCCAATTAAGTTTTGTGAAAATTTTTATAAAACCCAATTCACCCCCCCTATTGGGATCCAACCATTTCTTTCAATTGGTATCAGAGCTTGGGCTCTTGATTTGAGACTTAACCGTCTAAGAGTAAACATGGTTGGATTTAGTGATTGGTTTATGTCTGAAAATTATTCTTTCACAGAACCTCCAGTTTTTTATGCTAATCATTTTCAATATTGGAAGTATGAAATGAAAATGTTTTTAATTTCAGTAGACCATAAACTCTGGGAAGTTATAGAAAATGGTTTTTATATGCCTGTCAAGGAAGAACAAGGAAAATGCATTCCAAAACCCAAGAGTAAATGGAATGATACTGAAAGAAGTTTAATGCAACTCAATGCTAAGGCAAAATTGATTATTTCTTGTGCATTGAGTCAAGATGAATTTTTCAAAATCTCCAACTGTGCAACTGCAAAAGAAATGTGGGAAATTCTTGAAGTTGCACATGAGGAAGATCTTATTGCTGAGGAATTAAGGTATAGAAGTTTCATTAATGAACTTGAAATTGCTCAAATGAACAATTGCAAAACCATTAATGAGATACAACTTGTGCTTAATCATTTGCAAGCTCTTGGTGTTGAACTTACAGGAAAATCTCGAATCACCAAGGAGATAGAAGAAAAAGAAAAAGGAGAAAAAGAAAAACCACAACCAAAAGCTGAATCATCAAAGAAAGCTTACCTATCGTCCATTTGGGGAAATAGCAATTCTGATGAGGAGAACACAAATGAAGAAGCCAACACTTGTCTTGTGGCCAGAGATAAAGATGAGGTAAATTTATTTGACTACTCTTTTGAAGAATTACAAGATGCCTTTGATGATTTACATGAAGAATCTCTAATACTTGCAAAGAAACTAAATGTTTCAAAACAGAAAAACTCTTCTCTTGAAAATGAGTTGAAAACATTGAAAAATGAATTTTCTATTTCCAAGGAAGAGAATTTTGTTTTTGAAAATCAAAACAAAACTTTGCAAGAAGAGAATTTGATTTTAAAAGCAAATATCTCTACCAACAAAAATTGCTTTTGTACCAAGTGTGATTCTTTGAAAAAGGAAAATAATAATCTTAAAAACACACTTGCAAAATTTTCTCAAGGTAGAGAAATTTTAAATACCTCAGTTTTGAAACAAAGAAAAAGGTTTAACAAAGTTGGTATTGTTTCTAAAAGGAAATCAAACCAAAAGCATTCTAAAAGCTTCTTTGTTTCTGTAAAGATGTCAAATAGTCCAACTTGCACTTGTTTTTATTGTGGACTGAAAGGACACAAATCTTACTCATGCTTTTATAAGAAAAATCTTGTTCATGGAGTAAAAATGAAATGGGTTCAAAAAGGAACTCATGACCCAGGCGGACCCAAAGAAATTTGGGTACCAAAAACAAAAGATTAATTTGTAGATTCACCTCGAAGCAAGGAGCGGAAATGACATTTTAATGGCTACATCATTTAAACTCCACTTCCTTGCATCAAAAGGAGGCAATGGATAAGTAAACATATAAGCTGGAATGCATTGTAAGAAATTTGACTGATATGTTTACTGCTCTCTAATGCTTTTGTCTGTTCTCTAATATGCCTTACATCTATCATTGATACTCATGCATGCTATATCTGAAAACAATTTTTAGGTATGTAGATTATAGATTCGAATTTTGTTTTGAGCTAAAATCTTTCTTCCAAATTTTGCTCAAACTATCCTTTTTACCGCATCATGAAAACTTGCTTCCATTACAGGCACATTTTTCTTGTCTTCACAATAATAAGATTCCTCCTACCTATAGTATTTATCCTTGCTGTAATCTTATTTAAATATTTTCAATGAAATCAAATATTTTGTAAAATTGCATTTCATGAAAGCATAGCACTTTTATTAATATGGCATATCTTGAACATAATGTTGCTCCTAGTACTTGAGATTTATTTGAACATTACTGATTTGAACATCAAAGTGCTCCACCAAAAGTGTTTTACAGAAGTTAATCCTCATATTTATCCTTTAAGGCACTCTCCTTCCTTTGCACTTTGAAATCAGTAAGATTTTTTATTCTGAAGTTGGTTGGTCGACCAACGCTCCTATCAGTGGTCAACTAACGAAGCCTACATTGAACCAATGCTTGATAGATCTTGCAAATAATCAATCAATTAAGATCATTAAAATTGCAAGAAGACAGGATCAAAAGAAGAACAATGAGCAAAACAAGGATATCAAAATCTTGAACAGGAATTTCAAGAAGCAACAAAAGTTTGCCAAAATTGATGAGTATCTCTATCCTTTACTTCTTCATTATTTAATTGAATGATACTCCTTGATCTCAATTGAACATTCTGGCAAATTTTTTTTTACTGTCATACTTTCATTGCAATGACATATTGTTTTCTAACATCTTACATACTTGATCACATCATGACATATAAAAATATGTTAAATACTTAAATTATTTTTTTAATACATCATGGTTTGAGCATTATACATATCATCTCTTTTACATAAGCTGTAGCTTATGAACGATTGTTTATGGATTATAGTTTATATTTGATTATATTTTATTAATCCATATTACCTCAATTATTGTACTACATACTCAGGTTATAATATGTTTTATCTTGATAAGTATGTAACTTGCTTTTGCTTTGAAATGATGATATATATATGTCCATGTCAGAAAATTCTTTCCATCTTTAAAATGGATATATATTTTTCAATATATATATATATACTATGCTGAATTTGTGTAGCTGATTTCTTTTATCTTTCTTTATTATTATTTTTTTGTATCGTCCAATAAAAGAAACCACTTGCATTAAAAAAAACAAACTGAAGGATTACATTGCAAAAAAAAAAAAAGGGGAAAGTTTGCTCATACATGAGCAATCTACAGGCGAGGTGGTCTTGGATTAGGAGGCCCGTATTGTATCATCACCCCTCGGCCATTCCTTGGAGCAAGAGACTGAGCAATGTCACGGAGGGTAGTGTAAATCCCATTCATACAATCAACACTTCTTTGTTGTTGATTGCAGAAGCATTGGGTAGACCAATAGAAGAACCTATCTATTCTTGAAGTCAGTGCCGCATTGTTGCGTTTAGCTAACTTCTCTTGGTCCTCTATCATCTTCTTGAGTTTCTTCACCTCTTGCTCCAGACAAGCAATTTTGTCTTCTGACGTATGGCCTGTACTAATCTCTTCAGCTTCTTCGATCTTCATCTTCTTCTTTCGATTCTCCTGAGATCCCTCCAAAGGCCTTTTACCCTTGTCCCTGCCTAGACTCAAGTTTAAGTCGAGCTCTTCCTGGAATATTTAGAAATTTTTGTGGGAGTATGAAGAGAGAGGAATGTCAGGAAGTTTTAGGCTCAGAGATGAATACTCTTTGTGGTGTGGTAATTGAGAATCCTGGGCAGTCTTTATAGAGAGAAAATGATGACTTAGAGCCAACGAAGATATCTCTTCACCGCACCCCTACACGCTCATCCTACGGATTTTGCTAGCTGGAAGCCAGAACTCTAGGGTACGCATGCACACCAACAACGCGTCGCATTAATGGCAAAACCACGAAAGTCAATTTTCGGTGGATTTGCGGCTGATTTAATTTGTTTTGATTAAAAATTTTAAGGATTAATAAAATGGAGATAAACAGAACCGTATTTCTCTGCTTTGTTGTGTTGTTCTTGAGAGCTTTCATTATAATATACATGATTGATTGCATCATGCTATGATTACATGTATCTAAGAACATATGTTGTGTATGCTATTCATGCATCATGAGCGAAGGCTATGGCTAAGAATAATATGTCATGATTCCACATGCACTCATAGAAAATGAGAAGTCAAAAAAAAATTTTAAATAAAATGAAATGTGTAGAGGATAATACATCTTCATAGTTATACATACTTACATATAATGCTTTTGTGGACAAATGGAAGGCAATGATTTCCTTGCATTATGATAATGCTTGATGCATGCGACCGTAAGCAGTTAATTTTTCTTTTAATCTTTGATTTACATTACTAACTTAAGCATCGGAGTGGTTGTCAAAATTTTTGCAGGTGCTCATCCTCAAGATACATATATGAATACATCTTGAAAATTATATTTGTTTAATATGCATTGATTGAGGGGGAGCCTAACCTATAATTAAATCCTCTATATCTTTAAGGTCACTTTATCTGAGATGCAATGTTTTCCTTAATTATATATTTTTGGCATATCAATGATAAGTTTTGATGAAATTTTACCCCATGACGTCTTATGATATTATTGCTTAAAGAAGGAATACGCTTTAGCCTTTATATATTGCCTTCCTTATACCTTTTTGTTGATGTCAAATAAGGGAAGAAGGATATGGAAAGAAAAATATGTGTATATTGTATAATGATTATTACATTGTAACATATTTTTCTTTGGTGATTTGTCATCATCAAAAAGGGGGAGATTGTTAGCCCTAATGTATTATGCTATAAGTTTTGATGATGACAAATATGTGAGAATTATAGTATGATTTAATCTTCTTGGCCCAATGTATGATTTAATCTTCTTGGCCCAATGTATGATTTAATCTTATTGGCCCAAATGCATGATTCAATTTTTCTTAGTCCAAATATATTTAATGCTTTATATATTTATATATAGTAATATAAATTGATTTTTGATAAAGTTTATTGGGTGTTGTAATATAATTTGAAAAAGAATGTCTTTTACTGTAGCACTTTTGAAAAAGAAATTTGATTGTTGAAAAAGTATGATAAAGTTTATTGGGTGTTGTAATATAATTTAAAAAAAAAATGTCTTTTACTGTAGCACTTTTGAAAAAGAAATTTGATTGTTGAAAAAGTATGATAAAGTTTATTGGGTGTTGTAATATAATTTGAAAAAGAATATCTTTTACTGTAGCACTTTTGAAAAAGAATTTTGATTGTTGAAAAAGTATGATAAAGTTTATTGGTTGTTGTAATAAACTTTGAAAAAGAATACTTTTTACTGTAGCAAATTTGAAAAAGAATATTGATTGTTGAAAAAGATTGATAAAGTTTTTTGGTTGTTGTAGAAATGTTGAAAAATGATGATGAAGCTTACTGTAGCAATTTTGACTAAAGCAGTCACTGTAGCAGCAAGGTTTTACTATATAAAGGGGACTTCACAACACCATTTACATCAAGATTCAATTGTTCATTTCTCATATTATCTTGAGTTTCATTCTCTCTAAATTGCTAGAGATATATTCTGAGCTTAATTTCTGCGTTATCTACACTTTGAGAGTGTTTACCATTATTTTCCTTAAGCCTTTAAATTTAGTTTCTCAAGGATTGGTTCCTTGAGTTAGTGTTTGAGAGAAAACACGTTGTAAGGGGGAGAGACACCCTTGAGGGAGAAAAGTATGTTGTAGTGGTTTGCAAGTACCCGGATTAAACTTGCAATTATAGTGGAAATACTCAAGTGGTCTCTTGAGGACTGGATGTAGGCTTGGGATTAGCCGAACCAGTATAAATCTCCGAGTTTGCTTTCTCTATCCCTACTCTATTTACATTTGAAGTTAATTAATTAATGCTTTGCGTTTATATTTGATTTCTACCTCAAGTATTAATTAATTTGTGTAGATTTATATTTGCTCCTTAATTCCTTGCACTATAAAATTATTCATCTTGATAAACATTTTGATTTTCTGAATTAAATTATTATCTTTAACATTATCCAATTTCAGAAAATCATTTTAACTTCCAATTAAGTTTTGTGAAAATTTTTATAAAACCCAATTCACCCCCCCTCTTGGGATCCAACCATTTCTTTCAAAAACAATCAACAATAAATAATATAAAACTTAAGATGAGATCAATTTAAAATTTGAAGGAATAAGCATATTATAATGAGTGTAAATAAATAGCTTTAGGCAGTAAACTTAAGATAAGATCAACATAAAATTTGAAGGAATAATCATATTATAATGTGAGTAAATAAATAGCTTTAAGTAGTAAGTAGCGCACAGTTAGTACATAAGGTCAATTTGACATTTAACTTTTGAAACAGTGAAGATATCTAAGGTGTGTTCGGTAATTTAGTAAATAAATGTGAATTAAATAAATTAAATTTGATTGAACTTAATTGAAATTTTGGTGTGTAAACATAATTTGGAATGCGTAATTATTAAAAATGACATAGATTTTATAATTATATTTTTTAATTGTATAATGATATAATTAAATTAATTATGTGATTAGTTAACTATATTAATTAGTAATTAGATTAATTAGGTTACTTATATTAATAACCACAATAATTAGTAATCATATTAATTAGGTTACTTAGATTAATAACCACTTTAATTAGGAATTAGATTAATTAGGTTACTTAGATTAACTATTAATAATCACGTTAAATCAGATTAATTAGGTTATTTGTTTTGAACCAGATTTTGTTTTAATTTTACCATTTACCCAAAACTTTTTTGTTTATCCATTTAGATACTTAGCTAAATTTTTTTTTTGTCATTTGTTTGATATAAATTTTTATGTTACTTTGTCAAAGTTCCTATTTTAAGAATATATTTTGTTCTTTGTTAAAATTAATCCCTATAAATTTTTTAATTTATTCACTTTAGTCTTTGTTCTGAATTTTTTTATTAATAAATAATTTTTAATTTTTAATTATTAATCATTAATCTTGGAAAGAAGTTGAAGCCACTGGCTTTAATTTACTCTTTTTTTTTAAAAAAATAAGTTCACATAGCTTTAATTTTGTTGGGAAGTAAATTTGTATTACTCATGAAAAATAAAATACAAATGTATGTTTGCGAACTACGGTTATTATTCCAGTATATGGCATTATTCACCTGTATAATACTATTCACGTATACGATACTATTTACATATATAATTAAAATGTCGAGTACTAAATGTGGTTTGGTTATAATAAAAAACTAGAAAGAAGTTCGTATGAGAAAATGATGTTTTATGTGAGAAAATACCCTCAGGGACTAAAATGAAAAGATTGAATTGAAAAGAAACTTAAAAATTTAATTGAAAGGATAGTTTTCCCTTTAAGTTTATAATATAAACCAATAATTCAGTCGTATTCGTCTTTTCACAATTTGCACAGTAAGCTAAATTAAATTATTTTATTAGAAATGTTATTTTCATAAATAGTAAATTGAATATTATATTAACGCATAGTTTCAAATAATACAAGTGACTTTTCCTATAAATAGGTTATTTCATTTCACTTCTAAACTCACACCTTCAACTTCTCTTCTTCTCTTTCTTAAAGTTTTTCTTGCTCCGACATTAAACTTTTAAAATTTTGGGCATTTCTTTTTTAGCTTAGATCTGAGGTAAGAATACTATGCTCTTTTTATGTCTTTCAAATTTTAGAAGTTATATTCTTAAGTATGCTCTGTGGTTACGACTTTAGCTGCTCTTCCACAATAGAAAAAATATCCTTAACTGCTTATATGTTATTTTGATTCTTTGATTACCAAAATATAATGTAAATTGTGAAGAATACATGTCTACGAAAGTTCTAGCTAAGGAAAGACCCGGTACTTAAGTGTGTCCATTGTGACAATCCATTCTTTCCTAGGAATTTACCTGGTGTACTCTTTCACATATTGTATTCACTATTTCTGGTATGAACAGTAACCATATATATGAATAATGTTTGTATATATGAATAGTAATCGTATATATGAATAACGACCATACATATAAATAGTATTATATGTATAAACAATATCTGTATGAAAACAACCATAACTTGTTTTCTCTAATCATTCATAAAAATCTCTGTAATAGAACACTGAAATTCATATGTATACTCTTGTCCGTAATGATTTAGAGAAGTGATACTCGTACAGAATCTAAGTGAGTGAAACAACCCCATTTTAATAGGGTTTCAGCATCATTGGAAATAAAATATATGTCGTAGGATACTCACAAGACTCATAGGGGTAGACTAGATTTCGAGTGGCAAATCTAGGGAGATAATTTAAATTAATCCATAAAGTATGGATAAGACGAAACAAGTATTTCAGGGTGATATGAAGTTTAAATATTTCCAAAGACAACTTAATTGTTATCTTGATTTGTAGTTTATAAACTTATAATATAGTTATATACGATACCTGTCATATGAATGAGTATTACATTGTACTTCTGATTATGATATGAAATAATATACTATTAATTGTGATTGAGCGGGACAGTACCCCCTCTTACGGCAAGACAAAAACCCAGTTTAAAAAGGTATCTTGACCAACGAGTGTGTAGACAATGATTCCCTTGGTAGGGATATAGTCCGGGTTGGTAACAGTTCAGTGAGGCACCTTAGCTGATAAGATGAGGTTATGCGTCATAATGGAAGTAAATAAATTTGGTGAACCAATCTATGTGCGCTCTCTGGGATATATTGCCATCGATGAATACTAATACGGTTGGATAATTGAATAACTTTATATATTCTAGAATATAATTTCTAACTATGTTTATTGGTTGAGTTTGAGCCTTCAGGTATATTTACATGACTGGTAATGTATTTGAATTTTATTAACGCGAGACTCATTTGCTCACTGAGTTTTAAAACTTACATTTTTTATGAAATCTTTTTGTTCAAATCAAGTTGTCATGAAGAATATCCGCTAGAGAAGTAGATCTGTTCGGACCTTCCTGTTGTCGAATAGGCCCCATTTTGTTGTAGATTTTGTTGCTCTGTAATTGTTTAGGACATCTAGATAAGAGGTTTGGCATATTTAGCTTGTATTTTAGTATAATAATGTATTTCATAATGAGAATCTATTATTATATACAAGTCATCTCTGTGTATTTCCAATAAGAAAATTTGATATGTTTTCTTCGTATTTATTTGATAAGGAATGATCATTTTGATAACACGGAGATAATAACTAGTAATTTAACTCGTGGGTAGAATTTATGGAAAGGTTTATAGTGATGAGTGATTCATTATTGTGCCGGTTATGTGCCTTAGTAACGAGTCGTGACAAAATTAATAATTTACTCTTTTAAAAACAAAAAAGAAAAAGCTAACCTTGCCCTTCTGTTCTGGAACCAGACCTCTAATTGTCTTGGTCGAAGCCTAAGCTACTTGACTAGTACTAACTTTTGCTTTTGCAATCCAACGTACCCACCATTAGAATCAAACTATACACAATAATTTCACTTCCAATATGTTTGGTTGCCAGAAAATCAAGAAATTCTCCTAGAAAAACCAACAATAAAAAAGAAAAGAGTCATAGGAGGGTGGTATAACTTATAAGGTTAAGAGTATTATGCTCTTTAAAATTCTTTTCAAGAATAGCGAACTGGTCTTTGGAAAGCCTGAGCTTCTTCCTCAATGCTTCGTTGTCTTCTTTATCATTGATTCCTTGAGGGCAGTAGCCTCTGTGCACCTTTGTTTTTTGGTGCCAAAACAAAGTATTCGAGGGCACCAATTGCTTGAGTAAGAAAGAGAGATCCGAGGGAAGCCAAGCGATTTGAAATTCGCATAAGCTACATGGTGGAGCATTGAATCAACCATGATTTGGAACTCTCCCAACGTGGTTGAGGCAATCTAGACGTGCTCCTAAACATGCACTGATTAATGCACATTTCAATTCTGCAGGCACCCGCATATCATATCAATATCTCAGGCACTGTTGTGTGGGTTTGGTTTCCACTTAATTTTCATTTTTTTAGTTAAAATAATTAGTATTAAGGGCACGTTTGGTATAGATTTAGGAGTATAAGGGAAAGGGAAAGGGAATGAGAATTGGTAATGTGAATGGGAAACAAAAATTATATTTGGTATGATATAAGAAGAAATAGAAAACATTGCATTTATTTTGTTTAGTATTAGGTTTAAAATGAAAGAAAAGAAAGAATTAGGCATAATTTACTAATTTACCCTAAATTTACCCTGTTTCATATCTTCCCTCTAGCAAAACCTCTCTTTAGGACTCTTTCTCTTTGTAGCTGCCTCCCCGTGTTCTCCTCTTCTGTCGTCCATCTTCCTCCTCTTTCTCCTTCTTCTATCTTCTTTCTCTCTTTCATCGACTTTGTCATATGTTTCATCTCTCTCTCTCTCTCTGACCCACCTCTTCTTCACCGATGAGGATCTACGATGAGCAATGGGAGACAACAATGATAGCACGGTGGATGACGATGAGTGGACGACGACCTACACAAGGGGCAACATTAAAAATTGAAAAGCTATGAAAGGGAAAAATCAATGTTATTAGACTCATACTGGCAACCCAAGTCCATGTCCAGTCTAGGTCATGCTATTAGACTGGATAGCAAATGACCAACCTGAGACCCAATCGACCTATTGACTCGACATCCTTTAAAAGGAAAAAAAAGAGTTGTAGAGATGTAGCGAGAGAGAAGGCCCATGGCAACACAGAGACAAACCTTGCCACGACCACTTACAATGGCAATGACCACTTCCACGGTGTAAGGTTCATTTTAGTTGTAGAGACTCAGTGTGAGAGAGAGATATGAAAGGTGCACGGGAGAGGAAAGGCTAAAGCACATCTCAGTCTTGAGGATGAAAGCACAACCTTAAAAATGTCATCTCAGTTTTCCATGTCTCTAGTTTGAAGCCACAAGCATACCCAAAGAACGTATTAGTTGATTAGCTCAATTGCATAGCATAGTGTGTATAGGATAAGAATAGGAGTCAAGAGTGAAAACTGAGATGCACGGAGCTCAAGAAATCACAGGTTGACATATTTAAAATGCAATACTGAATTATATTTATTAGGAAGGAAAATTAAGAATTAAATATAATTGTTATAATTAAGGAAAAAATAAGAAAATTTAAGAAGGGAACAAATTAAAAAAATAATATATTTTATTAAAATGTTGTTATTATTGATTACATTACTATTAAATGAGTGAAAATGAATTATAAGAGTATATAAAATAATGAATTATTATGTTTGGATGATATAATTGTTAAGAATTAAATATAATTGTTATAATTTATATGGATATTTAAAACTTTAATGTATGAATTATTATGTTTGAGTGATATTATTTATGACTTTATAAATTATAATGAATATTTATGACTTTGTGTTTGGATTATTATGGATGTTTAATACTTCAAAGTATGAAATTTATATATAAATTATTTATTTACTTGTTTTTAAATTTATTTGTAAAGATATATAAGTATATATGTGTGTGTGTATATATATATATATTTAAATTTTTTATTTGGGTTAGCAATTGACTTGGCGATTGAACCGAGACCCGAAGGCCTACACTGGTCAATGGCCCGGCCGGGTTTGATAACACTGAGCAAAGCTGACTTTTCAACTAATTGGTAAAAAAAGGAATGAAATTCCCTGAATTTTCTGATGTAATGCATTTTGACATTGTAGATGGAAATAAGATTCCCTTTTCTGACACTTAAGTGTATACTAAACAAGAATTTTGGTGTTAAAGAGATGGAATCTATTTACTTAAGTGTATACCAAATATCCCCTAAAAATCTTTATATTTTTATGGTTGGAATTAACATGAATTAAATTAATTAGAATTTAATAATTTTTTAAATATTAGTCAACCAACATTAATTATTTATTAGTTCCAATTGATAAGTTTATAAAAAGTTTAACTTCTCAAAATATAAAAATATTTCATTATCAGATTATCTCAATATATATGTATATAATAATAAAATATTTCGTATGAATTTCGAGATAATTTAATAGTAAAATAAATTTGACCTCTACAAAATTTTATTTTTAAGTGAAACCTAATAAGTTTCCATTGAATTTTTCAGTTAAAATAATTAATATTAAATTTTTATATATATATATGTTTTTTGTAATTTGGATCACATGAAATACTGATTGAATCACCACTAATTATTTAGTTCCCATATTAATATGTCTATGAAAAACTCAATCTCTATTGAGAAATTAAATTTATTTATCATCAAATTATCTCAAAATTTATATATATAATATAAAAAAGTAAGTTTACAGAAAATTTAACCTCTCAAGAGGTTGAGTGTTTCTATCATTCTATCATATTAAGATTTGTGTATTTGATAATAAAAAATAATTTATATAAATCTTAAAATAATTTAAAAATAAAAATACTCGATCTTTTGATATGTTGAGTTTTTCTTAAAATTTACCTAAAGAAAATGTAATTCACACAAATTTTAAGATCACAAACAATCAAGTAAAAATAAAGCGAAGTTGTGAATAGGGGTGAGCAATGGACTAGCCAACCCGCTCAACCTGCCAAATCTAACCCAACTTGCATAGTTGGGTTGGGTTGACAGGTTGGTTTGGGTTGACAGGTTGGTTTGGGTTGAAAATACTCAACCAGACTAATAGCGGGTCTGGTTAAGTTGAAAATTTTTAACTCAACCCAACCCGCCAACCCTACCTATATATATATATATATATATATATTAGATTTCTTTTCCTAATTCTTCAGGTCTTTGCCTTGGAGTCTTAGTTCTCTCCCTTATCAGTCGCACAAAGCTTCATCTCCACGGTTCCATAGTCTTCGTCGTTCGTTTAAGGAGATATGGAGGTCTGTGTCTCTCATCTTCTTTGTCACATCTCAAAAATTGAACATGTGAAAAGATACTACTCCTTTGATAAAATTCTCAAACATACGTTATTTACATATGTTCTGTAAGGTTTTACATTCAACCTTAATCGTTCATTCCACACTACAGAATTATATTCATCTAATAAGCAAATATAGACATACATAGTCTGATATTTCTATTTCATCGCAAGCCTAGGAGACCTATAGAAAGTACAGAGCGTTTCTAGTATCCACATTAATAAGTACTGGTATCCCACCAGACAGAAATAAAGGATAATTCCAAGGGGCTTATATTCTTCAAACAGATACTCTTCTTCTTTATTTTCTGTATTTGAAAAGATAATCATAGGGAGCGTGAGTTTATTTAAAAACTCAGTAAGTAAATAACTGTACTATATAAAATATCAAAAGTACAAATACCACATTTACTCATATATTTAATTGCTTTATACATTGAGTAGTATGGGACTCAAACCCTTTTAAACTCGTGAATAAGATTTCATAAATATACACCGAGTAGTATGGTACTCTAACCCTTTCAAACTCGTGAATAAGTTCTCATAGATATACACCGAGTAGTATGGGACTCTAACCCTTTCAAACTCGTGAATAAGTTCTCATAGATATACACCGAGTAGTATGGGACTCTAACACTTTCAAACTCGTATTTACAATTTCATCTATTTACACCGAGTAATATGGGACTCTAACCTTTTCAAACTCGTGTATAATTTTTCATCATTATGCACTGAGTAGTATGAGACTTTAACACTTTCAAACTCATGTATTAGATCCCGTAGATCTTTACTCATTAATAAGATAGTGAGAACTTCTCACATAGTACAATTTCCATGAAATAAAATCATTTATACATACTCTTATTCCTTTGAATTTCTGTAAAAAAAATATATCAATTATCATATACTGTCATATGAAAAATTGATCAATTAATATCCAAATAATATTGTAAATGGGACTTATATTGTACTTTGACTAGTAGTGTCAAATTAGCTTCGCAAGGTTATTCACTCACCTTGATGTTTGTCCAAGTTTACCTTGTTCCACACTAGAATTTGTGTAGGAAAATTTCCTAGTAAAATATATTACAAGGAAACATAAGAAAGGAAACAAAATCACGAAAATACGCAAAATTTTCTGACTGCTACAGTAACGGTTTGCTACAGTAACGATTCGCTACAGTGCCGGTTCGCTACAGTAACGTTGACTGCTACAGTAACGTTGACTGCCGACACTGCAGTAACTGCTACAGTAACCCGAAGAAAATTTTCCAGATTTTTTCCGAAATTTCTGGTCGCTACAGTAACTCGGTTTTTGCAGAAGTTTTTGCAGAAATTTCTAACAATTTCATCCTTTCCTTTCTTGTTTCAAAACCAGAATTTCAACTCTTTTAACCGATTATAACTCAAATATAACTTCTAAAACAACTGAGATTCATGAATTATCATCAAAATCTTCAAGAACAAAACCTTCTCTGATCTTCTACATAAACTGAAATTTGAGGAAAATAATGAGATTAAAGCTTACCTTTGATCCTTACAAAGCTTTTGAACCGAACAAATAATCAAAACTCTGAAGATCAAGGAAAGGATTTGAGAAGAGGATGAAGAAATGAGAGAAAACGCGTTTCTGCCTTCTTTCGGCTAAGTGAGAAAATGAGGGGGTACTATTGAAACTTTATATTAAATATTTCTAATGGGTTATTCAATAACCCATGGGTATCCATAACCCAACATTCAAACCCATCCAGTCAATTTACAATAAATGGACTAATTGACCATTCTTAAACCACTTTTCCATGAATTTCACCATTCTTATAATATATCCCATGTGGTGCAAATATTCAGTCCAGTCATTTAACTCAATTTTCATAAATAATATTCAAAGAGAACAATTAAATATGAAAATTAAAAATAATCAAAATAAATAACTAAAGTAACGTTGTAGAATTCTAAAATACTTTTAAGCGAATTATATTCCGAAATTAACGGGTATTACATTCTCGTTGATCTGAATCTCTATATCTCATCTCCTTATTGATCTGAATCTCCAAATCTTCTTGTCGATCTGAATCTCCATATCTCCTCGCCTTCTGGAGATACGGAGATGTAAATATAGGGGAAAATCCGAGTCTTCAGAAAATCTGAACAGCTAATTTATATAGGGGTTATAATCTGCAATTCAGAAATTTATGATTAAATTATTTCCCTAAAGGTGTGGTTCTCGTCTCTACTGATCAGAACTTGAGGTTCTTTCTGGACATAACCTGTGCAGAGGGCACACTGTGGAAGCTCGACAACTTGGACACCACAACGGGACAGAGGTTCTAATTCGTGACCACAAGTGGTGTTGTGGGCAACCCCAGCTTAGATACCATAGGAAATTAGTTCAAGATGAAGTATGAAGACAACCATCGTGTATTGTCCTAGACTCTCAGTGTGGGTGTGTCTTGCAAAAATTAGAAAAAAGAAAGAAGTCAATCCGTCAACCCAACTCAAACTAACTAGTTTGATTTGGATTGGTTCAGATTTAATTTTTTTTTAAAAAAAAAACTCATCCTGATCTAACCCGCTGATATATAATTAATTCAGGTTGAGATTTACTTACAATACAAACAATCTTATCCGTGCTAACCACTAGTTGTAAAGGCAACATGGGCCTCATTAAATAAATGGCTCCACGTTATTACTGCCAATACTGCTTCTGGATACACTCATTACTCTGCACTTTTGCAGGTCAACATTTATGGCTACTGGTCGCATCTTCATTATCATCGTCTTCTCTCTCATAAATACAACCTCTCTAGCTAACAAATGATGCGCACCTCCATTTTAACTTTTAAGGCACTCGATTTTCTAAAATTAATATATTACCTTTTTTAAAACTATAATTTAATTGTAGTTTCATTATTCAATTTTGAAACTAACAATTTATTTTTAAAATTATCATAAAATTACAAGCATTCCATCTTAAATTAATTTAGGATCTAATAACTTCATAATTTTTTTAAAATATAATGCCCAAGGGAAATTTAAAAAATATAGGAATCTATTATATTATTTACATATTAGATTTATTCAATATGTAATTTTTTTAAAAGTATTACATATTAAAATTTAAATACAAAAATTATTGTTAAATTATATTCCTTCAATTGATTTTTTGATAGTTGCCGTACGTATTTGAATTTAACTTAGTCTCACTCAGCTTTTCTTTGTTTTTTTTATTGATATACAATTGTATTTATTATTTGCTAAATATTATTATGTAAGGGATATATTTTTATCACGTATATAAACTAACTTTTTCTTAATAACTATTATTAATTATAAATTAATAATATAACGAAAAAAGTTATAAATTAATAATTGAAATTGATTGATACAAAATCGGTTGATATTAAAAAAAATTTGATTATGCATTGGATTCTTGTGTTCACACATATCATTGATTAAGAATTTGATAATGATCATTGATATTTTTATTTTTATTCTTTATCTGTCACTTGACACGCATCATCATGACGTGTTTTATTTTGCTCACCTACGTTGGACGACCTCAACCCATTTGAGAGGAAGCCGAAACGGGCACTCAATCACATACCACAAAGCTAAAGGAGGATACAAACAATTGTGACCGCCCTTCATGATTCCATCTCTAAATATATTAGATACACATACACGACAGATAATATATAATATAAAAAAAGTTAAGAATAAATAATGAGTTAATGCTTACTACAATAAACAAAATGCACCTTAATTACATGCAGGTTTAAAGAGATGGAGTGTAACTAAGGAAATTAACAATAAAAATAAATCACGATTAGAAAATGAATTCAGAAAAAAAGAAATAAGCTATTTCGGCCTCTCAAATTTAAGAAAGACAAAAGAGATGGTAAAATACTGTCCATATATATTCTTTACTTATGGGGTAAACCTGATTTTGGTAATAAATAATAATAATAATAATAATAATAATAATAATAATAAAGCAAAGCATTTGTTTGCTTTTAATATTCATTCCCAAAAATACCGGATTGTTATACTCATTCCTGATATGCTCAGATTATACAGAATTAAGAAGTGCAATTAAAAAATTACTCAAATTATTATTATAATTAATGTTGGTAGGTCCATACGTCATCACATGAAAGTAATAAAAATTATTTAGAGTAGTAAAAGTATATTTAACCATCACTAAAAACCCATTCATGTACAGTGTCGAGGATCCGTGCTTCTCCACGTGGGTATGGGTTCTGATTTGGTAAACGGGTGGCGGTCATAATAGTACGATGGACTAGTTAAAGTCGTCTCTTTTTTTTTTTTTTTTAAAATTAATATCGTTTCATTTTTCGAAGGGTTCTTTCTAATACTATGTAGGTTGACTGGCTTGCAGCCCACGAAATGATTTACTATTATTCGAAGTTGGAAATTGAAGGAGTACAGAGATCAGAAAAAAAGAGAGAAGGATTTTTTCTTTTTTGAAAAAAAAAACAGAGAAGGATGACTGGGGTGTCATGTATTCAAAATGGTATTATAATTATTTACGGATCATGCTGCCATTCAAACTTAGAATTAACCTAAGCCCACGCGATTTCAGGGAGTGAACAGGCACGCTCCAAGCCAGTTAATTATAGAGGCGAGCGGTGTTCTGCCACGTCAAGCAAGGCTTCAGCAGTAACGGGATATTAAGCTCACGCGCGCCTCTCACAGGCGTCAACTCAACTTTTCATGGTCTTGCCCTGAACGGTATACCAAAGCCCAAAACAATAATTTTAATACTGACAATTTGACATTAAATAAATTATGATATTTATTTAAATAGAAGAAATTGGGAAAATGGGGCCAAATGTAAGGGGGTCACTGTCCGAAAAGGAGGGGTGAGAGGGTTGTCCATTTGTTCTTATTCGCAATTCATATTCCCGGCTGTGTGTGTGTGTGTGGAGAATTAAAGAGCACAATTTCTCCACGTCGTTTATCTGAAGCCGATTGATTTTGGTTGTCCGCACAAGGAGAGGTGATCTCTTTTTCTCTGCGGCTTCTATGCACCTCTGGATGCCTTCCACATCCTCTTGCTCGACCAGAAGCCTCCATATAGCTTGCTCTTTCTTCCTCTATTGAACCATTCTCCACTTCAACTCCGCAACTGCTACTGGTAACTATTTTTCTTTCTGTTCCTCCTCTTTGACTTTTCACTGCCTACCATCCTTTTGAGTTATTATTTCTCCACTATGCGAACCTTTTTTTTTTTTTGGGGATTTCAGAAACATTTTCCCCTCTTTCTTTCTTCCCCTCGATACATCCGTCTTACTGTCAGAATTAAAAAAAGAAAACATGCAGCAACCAGCAAGCGTAGATTCCGCCGGATGCTTTTCATTTTGGCCAAAAGACTACACGTTGATACAGTCATTTATTACCTTTAACTTTTCATTGTATATGATAATTTTTTCTTGGTCTCATCTGACGTCCTCATGATCACGGTTACAACAATTTGAAGGTGTTTGGTTCAGCGGCGAAAGGCAACTCAAAATTGATTCCAGTCTACGGTGGATTGGAGTAGCTTCTGGACATAATTGCGGTGGGTAGATTCCATTATGGTTCTGTCACTTTTTTCCTTTCCTTTGCTACCCTCCCCTCTGTTTTTTCTTCGTTCCACTGATCTCTGTTTCCAGGAAGTGGTTTGTTCAGTGGCGAATCTCTCTAAAAGTTCTCTTCCCATCTTTCATTGTTGATTTTCCGGTAAACTGACATATGTGATCTCTATTCTAGAAGACACTGAAGCATTGTTTTTCCGGTTCCCTGTTCATCTCTTCCGTCTCTGTTCCCCGTCGGTTTCCTTGAAACGTTGTCGGCATCCAAATCCGGTCATCCCTGGTATGTTTTCCGTTAATTCCTCCACTCTACGTTGCTCCCTTGTACCTGTACTATCTGGCGTTTAATCTCTGGCATCCCCTGTTTGCGTTGCTCCCCTGTATCTCTGTAATGGTCGTCTTCACTGTAGTTGTCTCATGTCTGTGATAATGGGTCCTGTATGTGTCTCAAGCTTGATGATGGTCCATTCATATTATGTGTATGTGATGTTAATGGGTCATAATTTTTTGGCCAGATATTGAAATTTATTTTTTCATAATTAGGTGATTAAAAATAATGAAATGTAGATGAGATAATAAAAAAAGTTGAAATTAATTTTTTCTAATTAATTGATTAATAACTAATTAATTTTCTTTGTTGAATACCAATTCAATTACTATGTTGGAATTAATAAAAATAAAGAAATTAAGTTGAATTAATAAACATAACGAAATTAATTTGTGTCAATTAGGTAATTAATAACTAATTAATTTCTCTTGTCCGAGTTGAGATCATGTTTGAGATGTTACTCATGATTAGCTTTAGAACGTATGGAGAATAATTGACAATTATTTGTATTTTATTCAGATCATGTATTTTTATTTAATTTTTATTTGTATTATTTTCTATGTAAATTTGCTGATCTTATTTTGTATATTTTAAATTAAATATTAGTATTAATAGTTAAAAATTATCACTAAAACATTAATATAATTTATTTTATTACATTTTTATATGAGAAAAATTAAATAAGAATAAATGAAATAAAACAATATAAAATCCATATCATTTTTGGTAATTACATATTCAAAAGTATTTCTGCTAAACAATATGTAAACGAAATTTATTTTACAAAATCACTTTTCTAATAACAGTTTCTAAATATAAATTATGTTCATGTAAAATCAATTCTTATGAAACATAGGTTTACCCAATAAATTTCTAAACACTCCTTAAGTAATGTAAAAATGGGTAGCTGGAATTGAGAACATTTCTTACTAGTTTCCTAATGTTTTTCTTTTTTAAAATTTCTGATCTATAAAATAGTAATTAGCTACTGTATAATTATATGGTTTCCGTTTTCAAGAATTCATGATTACAATATTCCAAAACTTGCTACGAGCGGTATTTTGGATTGTTTCGGGCTTTCGTCAATATTGTGAAAGCTCTCAAAGGCAAAGGCCTTGAACTTTGGTTATTCTTGTCTTTGAGATTGTCCTTTTGCACATTTTCTTTGCTTTTACAAACCTTTTCTTTTGTCTCAGTAATTTTTTAGTGTAAAGATCCTTTTATAACCATTAAAATATTTTGGTTTTTCAGGGTCCAGAGAAACAGAGATTGATGAAAATCGACAATAACGAAGAAGCTTCGTTGCAGTACAACTGGAATTTTCTCTTTGGTTGCTAAAAAAATGTCTTCTGCAGCTTGGATCACATCCCTTTCATGTTCGTCCCCAGTGAAACAAGACTCAGGGGCTACATTTCTCTCAACTCTACCTCCATGGCTAAGGTTCATTTTCCTCTCTCCATGTCCCCAGAGAGCTCTCTCATCAACCATTGATGTTGTACTTCTTCTCGTCCTTTTCGCACTTGCCTTTAAGAAGCTCTATTTTAGGTTCACCTCCAATGGTGGCGGCCACACTTCTGAATTAAACAAGCCTCTAATTAGACATAATAGAGCTTCTATCAGAACAACTACATGGTTTAAGCTAACTCTAATTGTGACGGTTGTGTTGGCCGTGTTGTACACTATCGCTTCTGTTTTTGTATTTGTCAAAGTCACTGAAGTCCCGTGGAAGCTAGTTGATGGACTCTTCTGGTTAGTTCAGGCCGTAACTCATGTCGTTCTTTTAATCTTAATTATCCATGAAAAAAGATTTGAAGCTATTTCTCACCCAATTCCACTTCGAATCTATTGGATTGCAAACTTCATTATCACTACTTTGTTCGTAGCTTCCGGTGTTATACGTTTGGTCTATGTAGATGGCACACAAGACTTTAGCTTCAAAATGGATGATATAGTCTCTTTTGTGTCTCTCCCTCTGTCATTTTTTCTATTTTTTGTTGCGATTAAAGGGTCTACAGGCATTCAATCGACCCAGGAAACACAACCATTAATTGAAGGGGAAGCTAACTTGTACGATCCTACTCTGAATAAGTTGAACGTGACTGGCTTTGCTTCGGCTTCTATTGTGTCCAAGGCTTTCTGGTTATGGATAAATCCATTGTTGAGTAAAGGGCACAAGTCACCTCTGAAGATTGATGAAGTTCCATCTCTTTCCCCTGAACATAGAGCTGAAAGGATGTCAGTGTTATTTCAATCGAAATGGCCTAACCCACAAGAAAGGTCGAAGCACCCAGTTCTAACCACATTACTCCGATGCTTCTGGAAGGAAGCAGCCTTCACTGCCTTCCTTGCGATTGTTCGGCTTTGTGTCATGTTCGTAGGTCCGGTTCTTATACAGAGCTTTGTGAGTTTCACATCAGGCAAAAGAAGCTCTGTATACGAAGGATACTATCTCGTCTTAATACTCCTTATTGCCAAATTTATAGAAGTTATGGCAACTCACCATTTCAACTTCAACTCTCAGAAGCTTGGAATGCTTATCCGATGCACCCTCATTACCTCATTGTACAAGAAAGGACTAAGTTTGACGTGCTCTGCTCGACAGGACCATGGTGTCGGAACTATTGTCAATTACATGGCTGTTGATGCCCAACAATTGTCTGACATGATGCTGCAGCTACATGCCGTGTGGATGATGCCATTTCAGGTTGGAATTGCCTTATTTCTACTTTACAAATACTTAGGTGCCTCAGTCGTGACAGCTTTACTTGGGATTCTCGGTGTTATGGTGTTCATTGTGTTTGGCACTCGAAGAAACAATCGTTTCCAATTTAACGTGATGAGGAATCGCGACTCAAGAATGAAAGCCGTGAATGAGATGCTTAATTACATGCGGGTGATTAAATTCCAAGCGTGGGAAGAGCATTTCAACAAGAGGATTATGGGTTTCCGTGAGTCAGAATTTGAATGGCTTACCAAGTTTATGTATTCGATTTCTGGAAATATCATTGTAATGTGGAGCACACCACTGTTGATATCAACTTTGACGTTTGGAACAGCGATTTTGCTTGGAGTTCCCCTTGATGCGGCGACGGTTTTCACCACAACAACGATTTTTAAAATATTGCAGGAACCCATTAGGACGTTCCCACAGTCTATGATTTCTCTTTCACAAGCGATGATATCACTTGGGAGGCTGGATAGGTACATGATGAGTAAGGAGTTATGTGATGATTCTGTACAGAGAGAGGAAGGATGTGGTGGAAGAATCGCTGTGGAGGTCAAAGATGGGATATTTAGCTGGGATGATGACTGTAAAAGGGATTATGATTTGAAAGACATTAATTTGGAGATAAAAAAGGGTGATCTAACTGCCATTGTTGGGACTGTGGGCTCAGGAAAGTCGTCTCTCCTTGCATCAGTTCTTGGTGAGATGCAGAAAGTTTCTGGAAAGGTATGATTTCTTGTTAATGATAAATGACAACAAAATTTGTGAATTTTTTTTTTCATTTTTTATATGCTAGTGTGACAGGTACGGGTTTGTGGGAGTACTGCTTACGTGGCACAAACATCATGGATCCAAAATGGGACAATTCAAGACAACATCCTGTTTGGATTACCAATGGATAGACAAAAGTATAATGGAGTCGTGAGAGTGTGTTGCTTGGAGAAGGACTTGGAGATGATGGAGGATGGAGATCAGACAGAGATTGGAGAGCGTGGAATCAACCTAAGTGGAGGTCAGAAGCAGCGTATACAACTTGCTAGGGCTGTGTATCAAGACTCTGATATCTATCTTCTTGACGACGTCTTTAGTGCTGTTGATGCACATACTGGCTCTGAAATATTCAAGGCTAGTAATATTCTTCTCAAACTCAATAATTTTTCCTTTTTCTGAACTTTCTCCTTGTTAACGTGGGTTTTAAACAGGAATGTGTGAGGGGAGTTCTAAAGGGCAAGACTGTTATTCTTGTGACACACCAAGTAGATTTCTTGCATAATGTTGATCTCATATTAGTAAGTCTTTCTATTTTTCTTTTTCAATGTTCAGTTTGCCTTGGAAAGTGATTGAAATACTAATATCATCATGTTTAAAGGTGATGAGAGATGGAAAGATAGTCCAATCAGGGAAGTATAATGATCTACTAAATTCTGGAATGGATTTTGGGGCTCTAGTAGCTGCACATGAGACTTCGATGGAACTTGTAGAACAAGGAACAATCATGCCTGGTGAAAATTCTCCCAGACTATCCAAGTCTCCTAGATCTCCAAAGCCAGCTTCTAATTTAACCAATGGCGAAAGCAATTCTCTTGATCAGCCCAAGGCTGGCAAGGAAAGTTCTAAGCTCATCAAAGAAGAGGAGAGGGAGACTGGAAAAGTGAGCTTGCATATCTATAAACTCTATTGCACAGAGGCTTTTGGGTGGTGGGGCATTACAGGAGTGTTGCTCCTTTCTTTGTTTTGGCAAGCATCTCTGATGGCAGGTGACTATTGGCTCGCATATGAAACCTCGGAAGAGCGTGCACAAGCCTTTAACCCTTCCTTGTTTATCTCCGTCTACGCAATTATCGCTGTAGTTTCAGTTGTTTTGGTGGTGATGAGATCATTATCCTTTACCATCATGGGGCTCAAGACTGCACAAATTTTCTTCACACAAATTCTTCATAGCATCTTGCATGCACCCATGTCTTTCTTTGACACCACACCTTCTGGAAGAATTTTAAGTAGGGTGAGTACTATGGAAGAACCTAGTCGAGATTGATATAACTTGTACATTATTCCCATGCTCTAATCAAATATTTGTACTAATTTTAATCTTATGTTTGAACATGTACAGGCGTCTACTGACCAAACCAACGTTGATGTCCTACTCCCTTTGTTTGTGGGTATTGTTATGGCTATGTACATCACAGTGCTCAGCATCTTCATTGTCACATGTCAAAATTCTTGGCCGACAGTTTTCTTGTTGATTCCTCTTATTTGGTTGAACATATGGTACCGGGTATGATTTGATTACCCTGTTTACTGTTGCTTAAAAGTAATATTGATTTGATTCTTTCTTTGATGACCAATGTTCCCAATTAAGTATATCTTATCTACTTAATAACTTGTACTTTTTTTCTTTTGGAGTGTGGTCTCGCAGGGTTATTTTCTTGCTTCATCTCGTGAGTTGACTCGTCTAGATTCAATAACAAAAGCACCTGTCATTCATCACTTCTCAGAAAGCATTTCAGGGGTCATGACAATCCGTGCTTTCAAAAAACAGGAGAAATTTTGTGAAGAGAATGTCAAAAGAGTGAATGCTAATCTACGAATGGATTTCCACAACAATGGTTCCAATGAGTGGTTAGGTTTTCGCTTAGAATTGCTGGGAAGCTTAGTCTTTTGCTTTTCTGCTATGTTCATGATTCTATTACCCAGCAATATCATAAAACCAGGTATTCTGCATGGATTTACACGTTATAAAGTGCTTTGGATTGTGAAATCTTTTATATATGTTTTGTTGTCGAAGTTACCTAAGATGATAAAGTGACTGGATTTTTTTGCTTGATGTAGAAAATGTTGGTTTATCTCTATCTTATGGATTGTCCCTAAATGCTGTGATGTTCTGGGCTATATACATGAGCTGCTTCATTGAAAACAAAATGGTATCTGTTGAGAGGATTAAGCAATTCACAAAAATTCCATCAGAAGCAGCCTGGAACATCAAAGATTGTCTACCTCCTCCAAATTGGCCTACCCATGGCAATGTTAATATCAAAGACCTACAGGTAACTAGCATATCCCCATGCCTTTCTCTATATGCCTGCTCAACCCAAAGTATTAAGTTATAGGCCTTTTTTTAATGGAGCAAGACCAGTTTTTCCATATAGTTATGACTTGATTTACTGGTAAACAGGTCAGATATCGTCCCAACACTCCTCTGGTTCTTAAAGGCATCACTCTCAGCATTAGAGGTGGGGAAAAGATTGGTGTTGTTGGTCGAACAGGGAGTGGAAAATCAACTTTAATTCAAGTTTTGTTTAGGCTAGTGGAACCTTCAGGAGGCAAAATAATCATCGACGACATTGACATAACCGTCTTAGGGCTACATGATCTTAGATCACGATTTGGTATCATTCCCCAAGAGCCTGTCCTTTTTGAGGGAACCGTCAGAAGTAACATCGATCCTACTGGGCAGTACACCGACGAAGACATATGGAAGGTGAATATGCCATACTGTTATTCCACAAGACCTAAGCCTAACACACACATGAAATAAAATGTCCTCATGTTTTCAAAACTTTAATGATTGTTGTAGAGCTTGGAACGCTGTCAACTAAAAGATGTTGTGGCTTCAAAGCTTGAGAAACTGGACTCTTTAGGTATGAAAGATTTGTTTCATTTTCCAGAGATTGAAAAATTTGACTTCCATCTTACCTTCTAACTTGGCGTACTTTTCAGTGGTTGATAATGGAGAGAATTGGAGTGTGGGGCAGAGGCAGTTGTTATGCTTGGGGAGGGTTATGCTTAAGCGAAGCCGTCTCTTGTTCATGGACGAAGCAACGGCTTCTGTGGATTCACAAACTGACGCTGTAATTCAGAAGATCATCAGAGAGGACTTTGCAGCATGTACCATCATCAGCATTGCTCACAGAATACCAACAGTCATGGACTGTGATAGGGTTTTGGTGGTAGATGCAGGTATTCTTTTCTTTCAATATATTCTATTCTTCATGGTGTTTTAACACAAAAGGCAAAGGCTTGATTATTGTTGGGTTTGTGATAGGGCGAGCAAAAGAATTTGATAGACCCTCCAACTTGCTTCAGAGGCCATCGTTGTTCGGGGCATTAGTTCAAGAATATGCCAACCGCTCATCTGGACTCTAGAATGCTCTCTTGCTTTTCTTGACACATGAGAAATTGTCTTCCTAAAGATCAACCTTCTTGATTGATCAAGTGAAGGAGAAGCTTGACTTTGGGGACAATTGAAGCATGAGCAATTATAAATGTAATTCTAATTGTTTATGGATAATAATACAACGCCTAATATACATAATAGTAGTATTTCAGTACTTTCTAATTTGTAGCATTTGAACACCCAATAGCAAATAAAATATCCACTTTTTGAGCTGCGTTAATGATGCTTAGAATTGTAGGATAAATTTTGTTTTGCATGAAGCTCATGGAGACCTAAAAAAATTCATTGCAAAGAGTTGAAAACAATTTTGTGATCTACAGTGTTTATTTTTTATGTTTCTAATAATTAATATGAGAATGTTTCTTCTTATTGATCTCAAGTGATTTGAATCCATTTAGGAATTTGTGAAATTATATTCTAGTCGGAGTTTATCTCAATGATAAGGATTAAATATATGAACTTGGAAATCCTGATTAATTTCTTTCAAAGTTTCAGTATATTTAAGTCTAAGGGTTCATTTGGATAAAAAACTCAATTAAACGTTTATAGAAGAAGATCTAATGTAAAAAGCACTTATCCCATCATAAGTTTTTTTTTAAAATTAAATTATTTAATGTTTAGATACATACTTGAATAAGTACTTTTAAAATTTACAAGTTGTTTTTAAAGCGTTTGAATAGGTAAATGTATAATTACTTATAATTATAAAAATTACTCCAATCCAATCCTCAGTTGAGGGTTTTGGATTACTGTATTCCACTTTAACCTATTTTGTACTTTGCCCCTGAAACACTAATTTTATTATAAATACATGAATAATCCCAAATCAAATTCTGCTTTCAAAACTTGTTTTCATAATAGGAATGAAGTCAAAAAAGTAGATAATATAGCAGCTACAGAATAAATAAATAAGAAAATGAATGAAAGAAAAAGCTGAATTAAATGAGTCTGGCTTGTCTACTTTTCGCGCAAACGACGTTGTTTTTTTGTTTTTTGTGTTTCTGAAAATGGATAACTCTGTCTTCTACTTGCGTTTCCAATGTCTTCCACCTATTCTCCAGCGTCTACAGCAGCCCTTGTTATTGGCTTGAAATCTTTCAAGGTTTAGTTCCCTTCTATATCATCTTCGGCGTCTTCCACCTGTTCTTTGGCATTTACAGCAACCATTGTTATTGGTTTGAAATCTTTCAAGGTTCAATTCTCCCCTATATCATCTTCGGCGTCTTCCTTTGTTTGAAATCTTTCAAGGTTCAGTTCATGGTGATGCTTGGGTATTTTCTTTATGGGAGTATTTCAAGGTTCAATTTAGTTCATGAACCAAGTAAAAATATGATAAACTAAACTTTTTATTTAAAAATTAGAGTAAATTTGATGATTTAGTCTCTACCACTCTTCTCACATTTTGATTAAATCAGAAATAAAAGTTTCCTAGGAATCCTGATTGGGTTTTATGAAAGTATTGGTTGGAACCCAAGAGGGGGGTAAATTGGGTTTTATAAATTTTTCACAAGAATTAATTAGAAGTTGAAATGATTTTCTGTAAAAGTACAATGCTTAGGATAATAAATACAATACAGAAAATCAATGTGCTGTCAAGATAAATAATTATAAAGATCAAGGAATTAAATAATAGATATCAATATGCACAAATTAAAGAGTAAGGGATAGAGAAAGCAAACTCGGAGATTTATACTGGTTCGGCTAATCCAAGCCTACATCCAGTCCTCAAGAGACCACTTGAGTATTTCCACTATAATTGCAAGTTTAATCCGAGTACTTGCAAACTACTACAACCACACAAATTCGATCCGGGTATTTGCGAAACCACAATGAAGAATTTATGAATCCGGGCTCCTCCTCAACCCAAAGCAAGTTCTTCCAACACCGGTACTTGCAAACCTCAACTCAGAATAATATATGTGTTGATCAAAATCAACAATACAAAGAAACTCTCTCTAAAGAGTAGATGAAAACAAATGAAGCTCTAATAACTCTAATGATAGAGAATATGCAAGATTTGGCTCAAGAATGCTTTCCTTTCTCTCAAAGATGATAGAAAAAGTTAATATCACATTGTAGGACTTTGTTTTACTCAAAATCGTGTATCTAAGGTCATATATATAAGATTTTACAAAACTAGCCGTTATATAGCCGTTATAGTGCAGTCCAGATTTTGAGCTTTCTTTAAAAATTGATAACTCCCTCATTTGAACTCCGTTTTAAACAAATAATATAACGTTGGAAAGCTCTTGGAGTCTAGTTTCAAATGAGCCAAGTTTTACTTAAAAATTATTTTTCTTTTAAAAGATATAATCAAAATACTGACTATAGGTCAGAACAGAATAATTTTTTATTACAGTAAAATCAACTTTCAGTTTTTCAAAGTATATTTTGAATAGTCATATATTTCTCATTTGGACTCCGTTTTGAATAAATAATATACGTTTGGAAAGATCTTTGAGTCTACTATCAAATGAGATTAAGATACTTGAAAAAATAATTTTTCGTTTATGAGATATGATATAAAGAGTGACCAAAGGTCAAAAACTAACTTTTGTAAAATTTCATATCTCACTATCTTTTTGTTCAAAATAATTGAGCCAATGTATGCAAATCTAAATCATTGAGTTGCACAAGTATACTAGCCTATATAAAATATACCTAATGTAAACACATAGGCTATCTTGATGCATCCAAGCTTCCAAGACTTCAAATCTTCTAATTCTTCATATCTTGTAGCTTCATCCTTGCATGTTGTTTTCCTTGAGTGAAGCATGGTATTGCTTTTCCTTGTTCTTCAATACAATGCTCACTCTTCTTGTTTTGAACCAACCTATAAAATATATCTTACTTGCAAACCCAATGGTTAGTTTAATAGCATGATTCAATATATGCAACATACATATTAAATAACATAATCATGCTTAAGTACTTGTAGCATATATATGATAATTAATCTTTATATATATCAATGCTACTATTCAAATACATTTGTCATCATCAAAACTTATGGCATATAGCCTTAGGGTCAACAATCTCCCCCTTTTTGATGATGACAAATCACCACAGAAAAATTTGTATCACAAGATAATGAATGCAATGTTATAAGCACGTATACATATTTTTCTATTGTTTCTTCTCCCCCTATTTGACATCAACAAAAAGGTGTAAGGAACACAATATATAGAAGTTAAAGCACATACCTTCTTTAAGTCAAGATCTCAGAAGATGTCAATATAGTATGGGGTAAGGATAGATCAAAACTTATCATTGATTTCATTGACATGTAAAAAGAAAATTTTAGAAAAATTTTTCTCATGTCAAATGAAATGAGCCAAAAGATAAAACTTGAAAGAGTTTTAGGCTCCCCCTTAAACCTTGCATAATTTGAAAAAGAATAATGAATAATGAATATCCAATTTTTCAAGATATATTCTTTTTCAAAAAAAATACATTCAAGTGAGACAAAGCTCCCCCTGAATTTCATAACATTTTTCCTTTGAAAAAGATTGTCCAAATCATTATAAAGGAAATTCAGTTTTTGATTGCAGAATTTTGAAATAAGATTTTTGAAGAAATTTCTGCAATATTTTCATTGAAAATGATTTCTGCTTGTTTATGAAGAGGCATTTTTAGTAAATAGCATAAAAATTAAACTCTTTGAAAAAAAAACATCATTTGCTGTCATATGATAGAAATATTTACAGCACACAGCAGAAGTATGATATATGGATTAGAAAAGCATGATATAAACAAGAATATTAATCATAATCCATAAATCGAATAATAATATTTTTCAAGATTTCTGAAAAATAATTTCTGCATATATACATAAAATTATTTCAACATATAGCAAAAGTGATTTAAAATAAGGATACTCAAATCCTTTTCTTTTCAAAACAGATAATGCTTCAATATGGTAAAGCAATTTCAGCATTGTGGAAGCAATTCAAGAGATTCACAATATTTTTCTAAAACATTTTGCTTCGAAGGAATTTAGAAACGTTTCATCTAAGGAAGCAATATATATGGATTAGTGTAATAAGATATATTCAAGCATATAGTTCATAATCCATATATGAAACATCAATATTTTTCATCCCTTTTGTTATCTACAACAAAAGAGATCTTTAAAATCTTTTCTTTTTCAAAAAGAATGTTGCTTCATATGATAAAACATATTAACATAACAGAAGCATTTTTAAAGTCCTTTTTCAAAACAAATTTGCTTCATAAAGGATAAGATAAATTTCATCACAAAGGAAGCAATTTATATACCCATTCAAAATGAATTTATATATGTATCTTGAGGATGAGTACATGTAAAAATTTTGACAGCTCATTTTGTATGAGTGCATGTGGAATCATGAAATATTATTCTTAGCTATAGCCTTCGCTCATGATGCATGAATTGCATGCACAACATATGTTCTTAGATACATGTGATCATAGCATGATGCAATCAATCATGTATATTATACTGAAAGCTCTCAAGAACAACACAACGAAGCAGAAAAATACGGTTCTGAATATCACCATTTTATTAATCCTTAAAATTTCTAATCAAAACAAATTAAATCAGCCGCAAATCCACCGAAAATTGACTTTCGTGGTTTTGCCATTAATGTGACGCGTTATCGGTGTGCATGCGTACCCTAGACTTCTGGCTTCCAGCTTGCAAAATCCATAGGATGAGCGTGTAGGGGTGCGGCGAATAGATATCTTCGTTGGCTCTAAGTCATAATTTTCTCTCTATAAAGACTGCCCCAGAGTTCTCAATTACCACACCACAAAGAGTATTCATCTCTGAGCCTATAACTTTCTGACATTCCTCTCTCTTCATACTCCTACAAAAATTTCTGAATTTTCCAAACCATGGCAGCAAGAAAGTTCATTGATCTCACAGTAGAGGCAAGGGAGGAAGAGCTCGACTTAAACTTGAGTCTAGGCAAGGACAAAGGCAAAAGACCTTTGGAGGAATCTCAAGAGAACCAAAAGAAGAAGATGAAGATCGAAGAAGCTGAGGAGATTAGTACAGGCCATACGTCAGAAGACAAAATTGCTTGTCTGGAGCAGGAGGTGAAGAAACTCAAGAAGATGATAGAGGACCAGGAGAAGTTAGCTAAACGCAACAATGCGGCACTAACTTCAAGAATAGATAGGTTCTTTTATTGGTCTACCCAATGCTTCTGCAATCAACAACAAAGAAGTGTTGATTGTATGAATGGGATTTACACTACCCTCCGTGACATTGCTCAGTCTCTTGCTCCAAGGAATGGCCGAGGGGTGATGATTCAATACAACCCACCTAATCAGAGACCACCTCGCCTGTAGATTGCTCATCTATGAGCAAACCTTCCCTTTTTTTTAATGCAATGTAATCCTTCGATTTGTTTTTTTTTATTTTAATGCAAGTGGTTTCTTTCAGATGACGATACTTAAAAAAAAATTATAATAATAAAGAAAGATAAAGAAAATCAGCCGCACAAATTTTGTACAATAGAAGGATATATATATTTTGAAAAATATATATCCATTTTAAAGATAGAAAGAATTTTCTGACATGGATATATATATCATCATTTCAAAGCAAAAGCAAGTTACATACTTACTCAAGATAAAACATATTATAATCAGAGTATGTAGTAACATAATTGAGGTAATATGGATTAATAAGATATAATCAGATATAAACTATAATCCATAAACAATGGTTCATAAGTTACAGCTTATGTAAAAGAGATGATATGTATAATGCTCAAACCATGATGTATTAAAAAAAATAATTTAAGTATTTAACATATTTTTATATGTCATGTTGTGATCAAGTATGTAAGATGTCAGAAAACAATATGTCATTGCAATGAAAGTATGACAGTAAAAAAAAATTTGCCAGAATGTACAATTGAGATCAAGGAGTATCATTCAATTAAATAATGAAGAAGTAAAGGATAGAGATACTCATCAATTTTGGCAAACTTTTGTTGCTTCTTGAAGTTCCTCTTCAAGATTTTGATATCCTTGTTTTGCTCATTGTTCTTCTTTTGATCGATCCTGTCTTCTTACAATTTTAATGATCTTAATTGATTGATTATTTGCAAGATCTATCAAGCATTGGTTCAATGTAGGCTTCGTTGGTCGACTACTGATAGGAGCGTTGGTCGACCAACCAACTTCAAAACTATAAATCTTACTGATTTCAGAGAGCAGAGGAAAGAATGTGCTTTAGAGGATAATTTTAAGGATTAACTCCTACAAAACACTTTTGGTGGAGCACTTTGATGTTCAAATAAATCTCGAGCACTAGGAGCAACATTATGTTCAAGATATGCCATATTAATAAAAGTGCTATGCTTCCATTAAATGCAATTTTACAATAAATTTGATTTCATTGAAAATATTTAAATAAGATTACAGCAAGGATAAATACTATGGGTAGGAGTAATCTTATTGTTGTGAAGACAAGAAAAATGTGCGTGTAATGGAAGCAAGTTTTCATGATGTGGTAAAAAGGATAGTTTGAGCAAAATTTGGAAGAAAGATTTTAGCTCAAAACAAAATTCGAATCTATAAGCTGCACACCTAACAATTGTTTTCAGATATAGCATGCATGAGTATCAAGGATAGATGTAATGCATATTAGAGAACAGACAAAAGCATTAGAGAGCAGTAAACATATCAGTCAAATTTCTTACAATGCATTCCAGCTTATATGTTTACTTATCCATTGCCTCCTTTTGATGCAAGAGAGTGGAGTTTAAATGATGTAGCCATTGAAAAGTTATTTCCGCTCCTTGCTTCGAGGCAAATCTGCAAATTAATCCTTTGTCTTTGATACCCAAATTTTTTTGGGTTTGCCTGGGTCATGAGGTCATTTTTGAACCCATTTCATTTTTACTCCATGAACAAGATTTTTCTTATAAAAACAGGAGTAAGACTTGTGTCCTTTCAGTCCACAATAAAAACAAGTGCAAGGTGGACTTTTGGACATTTTTGTAGGAACAAAGTAGTTTTCGAAATATTTCTGATTTGACTTGTTAAGAACAAAACCAATTTTGTTAAAGCTACTACTTTGTTTCTCAACAGAAGAGTTTTGAATTTCTCTACCTTGAGAAAGTTTTTTAAGTGTGTTTTTAAGATCCTCATTCTCCTTTTTCAAGGAATCACACTTGGTACAAAAATAATTTTTGTTGGTAGAGATATTTGCCTTTAAAATCAAATTCTCTTCTTGCAAAGTTCTGTTTTGATTTTCAAAAACAAAATTCTCTTCCTTGGAAATAGAAAATTCGTTTTTCAATGTTTCCAACTCATTTTCAAGAGAAGAGTTTTTCTGTTTTGAAATATTTAGTTTCTTTGCAATTATAAGAGATTCTTCATGTAAATCATCAAAGGCATCTTGTAATTCTTCAAAAGAGTAGTCAAATGAATTTACCTCATCTTTATCTCTGGCCACACGACAAGTGTTGGTTTCTTCATTTGTGTTCTACTCATCGGAATTGCTATTTCCCCAAATGGAAGATAGGTAAGCTTTCTTTGATGATTCAGTTTTTGGTTGTGGTTTCTCTTTTTCTCCTTTTTCTTTTTCTTCTATCTCCTTGGTGATTTGAGATTTTCTTGTAAGTTCAACACCAAGAGCTTGCAATTGATTAAGCACAAGTCGTATCTCATTAATGGTTTCACAATTTTTCATTTGAGCGATATCAAGTTCATTAATGAGATTTCTAGACTTTAATTCCATTGCAACAAGATCTTCCTCATATGCAACTTCTAAAGTTTCCCACATTTCCTTAGCAGTTGCACAATTGGAAATTCTGAAAAATTCATCTTGACTCAATGCACAAGAAATAATCAATTTTGCCTTAGCATTGAGTTGCACTAAACTTCTTTCAGTATCATTCCATTCACTCTTGGGTTTTGGAATGTATTTTCCTTGTTCTTCCTTGACAGGCATATAAAAACCATTTTCTATAATTTCCCAGAGTTTATGGTCTACTGAAATTAAAAAAATTTTCATTTCATACTTCCAATATTGAAAATGATTAGCATAAAAAATTGGAGGTTCTGTGAAAGAACAATTTTCAGACATAAACCACTCACTAGATCCAACCATATTTACTTTTAGACGGTTAAGTCTTAAATCAAGAGCCCAAGCTTTGATACCAATTGAAAGTAATGGTTGGAACCCAAGAGGGGGGTAAATTGGGTTTTATAAATTTTTCACAAGAATTAATTAGAAGTTAAAATGATTTTCTATAAAAGTACAATGCTTAGGATAATAAATACAATACAGAAAATCAATGTGCTGTCAAGATAAATAATTATAAAGATCAAGGAATTAAATAATAGATATCAATATGCACAAATTAAAGAGTAAGGGATAGAGAAAGCAAACTCGGAGATTTATACTGGTTCGGCTAATCCAAGCCTACATCCAGTACTCAAAAGACCACTTGAGTATTTCCACTATAATTGCAAGTTTAATCCGGGTACTTGTAAACCACTACAACCACACAAATTCGATCCGGGTATTTGCGAAACCACAATGAAGAATTTATGAATCCGGGCTCCTCCTCAACCCAAAGCAAGTTCTTCCAACACCGGTACTTGCAAACCTCAACTCAGAATAAT
Organism: Biancaea sappan; assembly: GCA_037074585.1. Lineage (NCBI taxonomy): Eukaryota > Viridiplantae > Streptophyta > Magnoliopsida > Fabales > Fabaceae > Biancaea > Biancaea sappan. Next base: position 43,423,636 of record CM073496.1, on the reverse strand, counting down.
ATATGTGTTGATCAAAATCAACAATACAAAGAAACTCTCTCTAAAGAGTAGATGAAAACAAATGAAGCTCTAATAACTCTAATGATAGAGAATATGCAAGATTTGGCTCAAGAATGCTTTCCTTTCTCTCAAAGATGATAGAAGAAGTTAATATCACATTGTAGGACTTTGTTTTACTCAAAATCGTGTATATAAGGTCATATATATAAGATTTTACAAAACTAGCCGTTATATAGCCGTTATAGTGCAGTCCAGATTTTGAGCTTTCTTTAAAAATTGATAACTCCCTCATTTGAACTCCGTTTTAAACAAATAATATACTGTTGGAAAGCTCTTGGAGTCTAGTTTCAAATGAGGCAAGTTTTACTCAAAAATTATTTTTCTTTTAAAAGATATAATCAAAATACTGACTATAGGTCAGAACAGAATAATTTTTTATTACAGTAAAATCAACTTTCAGTTTTTCAAAGTATATTTTGAATAGTTATATATTTCTCATTTGGACTCCGTTTTGAATAAATAATATACGTTTGGAAAGATCTTTGAGTCTACTATCAAATGAGATTAAGATACTTGAAAAAATGATTTTTCGTTTATGAGATATGATATAAAGAGTGACCAAAGGTCAAAAACTAACTTTTGTAAAATTTCATATCTCACTATCTTTTTGTTCAAAATAATTGAGCCAATGTATGCAAATCTAAATCATTGAGTTGCACAAGTATACTAGCCTATATAAAATATACCTAATGTAAACACATAGGCTATCTTGATGCATCCAAGCTTCCAAGACTTCAAATCTTCTAATTCTTCATTTCTTGTAGCTTCATCCTTGCATGTTGTTTTCCTTGAGTGAAGCATGATATTGCTTTTCCTTGTTCTTCAATACAATGCTCACTCTTCTTGTTTTGAACCAACCTATAAAATATATCTTACTTGCAAACCCAATGGTTAGTTTAATAGCATGATTCAATATATGCAACATACATATTAAATAACATAATCATGTTTAAATACTTGTAGCATATATATGATAATTAATCTTTATATATATTAATGCTACTATTCAAATACATTTGTCATCATCAAAACTTATGGCATATAGCCTTAGGGTCAACATTTTAATGTGTGATGACTGATGATGATGAACAAATATTTTAAAGAACGTGAACATGGTTAGTGTTATTGGAGCCTTGAATGAGAGGATGAGAGAACCTAGCTGTTGTGCCTCACAGTCGTGGTTTGATCAGACTAGGAATATGAGATGCTTATCTGAGTCTTAAGCTCCTTGGTTTGATCAGAATACTACTGATGTATAGTTATTTGCCACTTATGTATCACAATTATTTCTTTAGTCATATGTCCCCTTCTCACGTTGATGCAGTATTTTTTGAAAAGAATATGTGGAAGTGTAGCATAAGAAACAATTCCAGCTAAGATGTATTAATTGTGCTAGCTTAGTATAGTATAAGTTTAATTTGTATCACTACAAGTGAAGATCAAAACCTGATTGGTAGGGATGACAGTGGTCAACAATCACATAATGATCACACTCAAAAGCGAATTACAAAGACCATTACCAATCCAAAACTCACAAGGGATTACTTAAACCCAAAAGCTCAAGCTACTGGGTGAAAACTCACGGATGATCTTATTAATGTCTATAAAAGGTCAAATGTTACTCAAAATCCAAATACTTTAGCCACAAAATAATTGATGACGACTTACATTTTATTGTGATCCTACTAATACCAGTAATAGGTTTCTATCTCAAATTCAACAGTGCTTTCCAACTACTCTTCCCAAAATTCAAGGCATAAATTGCTTATGATGCCACACAATAACATTTAGTCATAACAGAAAATATGAGTAAGAGAGAAGTAGTGTCTATAATTCCCTGAATAACCAACAAAAAATATTTAGAATTCAATAGTTGAGTTTGGACCTAATGCCAGAAATAGGTTCTTAGGATCAAACATTTTGAGAAAGATCTTTACATCTTGATTCCAAAAAAAAAAAATTTAAGTTGCTAATAAAGGAATTACTCTTTCCTCTCATAATTTACTATTAGCATGATTTAGAATCTTTACTGATCCCTTGAGAGCTTGATTCCTGTACATGTGTTATGTACAGGGAAAAAGAAAGGGCTAGCTATATGCATAATTCATAACAATAGCACCAAGAAACTTAAGCATCAATAGGGATATGAGTGCGACAATATGTCCACAAGGTATAGTTATTTCCCTTAATTAAGTAGTCGAAGATATTGTATACTGAATTTCATCAAATGTATTAAAAGGAGAGATACACATGGCTTCCATACACCAACCAAATTCCCTTCCAATGTCATAGTATGATCTTAACAGAAGAATATGTAATACCGAGAAATGCATAAATGATTTGGAGACCAAATCCTCCAAATTTTTTCTAACACTATCATAGTATGATCTTAAAAGCAACTTTGTCACTGCAATTTCAATAGCTTCTATCTCTGAATTGCTAACAGATGGCTTCAAGATAGGAGAAGACCAAAAAAACCAACACGTATTAAGAAATCATGTCTCCAAGGAACATAATATTCATGCTGATAGTAAATGAGTCAGAGCTCAAAATTTTAAGACAGAACAGAGAAAGATACAACAATAACAACGCATTACAGTTCATGTAGGAAGTATTCATAGAATTCAACACATAATTTATAATACTAAAAGCATTATTTCCCATTATTCAACATTTTACTATAGAAGAGTGCCAAATGCTGCCCTAAATGAGCTTCACAAGATTATACTATTGACATGGTTGTTTTCAATTTAATAGTATTGCAAAACTCTTCAGTGTTCTTGAGCCTCTCAATGGGTCATTAGTTGTCTTATGCATGAAGAGGGTGAAGTCAAAAATTGACAATGGTGAGTTTAGCCTTTAGTTTACTCAAACTATAGACTATGACCTTGTACCCCAAAAAAGAAAATCAGAATGTATTAACAACCATTAATGATAATGACAATAGTTGAGTGGAGAGAAAACTTGAATCTAAGGTAATGGGTCTCCCTCAATTGAATGAAACATATCATCTTGAGAGAACCTCAAAAATGCTTGTGCGTTGATGAAAACACTGTAGGAAAGTTGGTGGACCTACTACTTTTTATTCTTTGACTTCTTTTCACCTGCGAGTTAAAGTTGAAATTTTAAATCTGATTGAAGCATAGCATACATTATGCCTTATTACAGCAAAAATAATAAATAAATAATTTAAAATTAAAGTGTATAGTTTTGATTAAAAAGTTAGATCAAATGACACTAAAATTAAAATTTTATGTCTACGATACTGCATAAATTTTTTTTGAAAAAAAAACCCTAACTTTTCCATGACTTTTGTTGTCTGATTGACAAAAAATCCACCATGCATCTATTTTTTCTTTATTTTCTAATTAGCTTTGGGGCTTGTCCATAGTTTCAAGAAACTTGGAACCAATAGTTTCCAACTGTAAAAACAACTATGTAACTCAAAATAAACAGACACTAAGAACTATTACAGATTAGTCAGCAATACATTCAAAATTCAAAACAGAAGAGAAATAAGAGAGCGTCAGCCAAAGATGTTAGAGTCAAAGTTATAAGAAGAACAAATACAAGGCCCAAAAAAAAAAGGACAAAAGAAGGAAAACTGTAATGTGATCTGACAGAGATCATAGTTTCAAGGCAGAAGAAAATGGAGAAGAAGCTAACAAATGAGTAAGGAGTAGCCATAAATACAATGCTTCTGGTCAACGAATGGGGAAAAGAAATGGTGAGAGTCCAAGATGAAAAGTCAAATGGAGAGAAGAGCATAAAGGAAAAAAGAAAAAAAATATACATTAAAGAGTAAGTAATAAGAGGGTGTCCACCAATCAACATCTACTTACATTGAATGCTATGCTATTTTGGTAGACTTGATTTATAATATATAAGATAAGATAAAATTATCATAAAATTACAAGTATTCCATCTTTAATTAATTTAGGATCTAATAACTTAATAAATTTTTTAAAATATAATGCCCAAAGGGAAATTTAAAAAAATATAGGAATCTATTATATTTTTTACATATTATATTTATTTAATATTTTTTTGATTCTAATATGTAATTTTTTTGATTTTATAGTCATTTTTTAGAAAGTGTTACATATTAAAATTTAAATACAAAAATTATTTTTAAATTATACTTCATAAGATTATCTATAGTTCCTTCAATTGAATTTTTGGTAGTTGCCGTATTTGAATTTAACGTGGTCTCATTTAGCTTTTTTTTTTTAACTGATATAAAATTATATTCATTATTTGCTAAGTATTATTATGTAATGGATAATTTATTTCACATATATAAACTAAGTTCTTTATAATTACTATAATTAATTATAAATTAATAATATAGCCAAAACATTTATAAATTAATAATTCAAATTGACTTATACAAAATCGGTTGATATTAAGAAAAAATTGATTATGCATTCATAGTGGATTATTGTGTTCTATTAGAATTGTAGTTAGTTAGAACTAATCTTCTATAAATATATTGTTGTATTTAATACTGAGTATAAGTGAATGAGATTACACTTTCTTTAATTTTCTCTCCTTTTCTTCTTGAAAATTATTTTTTTTTATTTATTTTCTCTAAATTTAATATGGTATCAGAGCCTATGGTTAATTAGGGCTTATTCTCATTTTATTATTATTTTTTCCCTAATTCCTCTGCGGCTTTCTTCATCAGAGTTCATCGAGACCGTCAAATCCTTTTATCAGAATCCCTCAATTTGTCGTGTGTTCTTCCATTTCCATCACAGACAGAATCAATTTTCTTTTCCGGCATGGTTTTTCGGCGATTACAGAACCTACAGTTGGGGAGGTCCGTCTTGGGATAAGCAGCTTTGATCTTCTGCGAGGTGAATTAGACAGCGTTTCTATTCTTGGGCATGCCTAAATCTTGGCGTTAATTACTTCAATCGTCAAGAGGAGGATATCAATTTTATCTGGCAAATTTATCTACTTCATGTGAGATTGGTTTCTAGTTTTTTTTTCCATTGCCGTTTTCTGGATTCTGTTGAGGTGTTCGCCGATTCTTGGCTCTGCGTCTTCTTTATGACCTTTCTTGAGCGGGTCTTTTTGTCTCTGTTCTTGCCGATCTTCTTCCGCAGCGGCCACTTGGTGATTAGCAATCCAAGTGAGTTGAAGATAGAAGCAGATGGAGAGCTTTTAGGGGCGTAAGCTTCTGATGCCGTTCGAAGACAACGGTCCCCTTTGCCCCTTCGTCTCCGGTCTGAGTAGTCGTCGGAATATTGCTGTTCTTTGATCTCCGTTTTTGCACATTTGCCCCTGCGATTCAGCTTTCTTGTTTTTGAGATGTGGCGCCTGGTTTGATTTTTTTTTTTGGAACAAGAACATTATCGGTTTTCTACCTTTTGGTTTGTGGTTCTTGCCTTTCTTGGTGTTCTTCTGGCATCCTCTATATTTTACTTTCTTGATTGTCGTCATATGAGATTGAGGTTGGGCGTCCTCTCTATTTTTTTTTTCTGTTCGCTGTCATCTGACATTATATTGAGGTTCAAAGATTCGTCCTCCCTGTTCAAAGGTTTAGCATCCTCTCTGTTTTCTCTCTTGATTCGCCGCAGATTCTTGATCCTCCTTTTCCACTGTAGTGATCTTTGAATCTGTGCTGTGATTCTTTACTAGTTTTAATACTGAGATGGTTTATATTAAACATATAGTCCTAAATCTTAAACCAGTGATTGCCACCATTATCTTTATGGATTTTGAGGATTGATTTGATGGACTCAATTTTCCTGTGCTTTGGCTTGGTGTATCTGTATTATCATTGAGCTTTTTTTCAGCCGTGCTTTTGTTGATCTTGTTTTCAGATCCTATGGTGTGTTTGGCTCAACTCTGATCTTTGACTCTACACTTTCGCGGCTTCGCCCCTTGCAGTGTTCGACATTCATCTCAGGTTTGAAAGATTGTGTTGTCAGTTTGCGTTTAGCCATCCCGTTTGACGGTCATTCCTGATTCTTGTTGTTCTTTGGAATGGCTGGCTTGCTGTCAAGGACCATGAATGGTGGTGGACGTTTGATTTGTTCTTCGGTGGTCTCGTCTTCTTTCTTCATGTTCTTGGTTCGTGGCATTGGTAGTCATCCGTTCGCGGTGTTCTTCTTCTGCATCTATGTTCTTGCTTGAAGCAACATTTCTCAAATGCATGTTCTTGATGAAAAGACTCTAGTCTAAGTCTACTATAGTTTCTGTGATAGTTTTAACTCTTCATTCTCTCTGTCTTTTGGCATGTTCTTGAAGATGGGTACTATATTCTTTGAAAATTCATGGTTCTTCTTCCGTCGTGTCAGGCATCATTCACGGAGTTAGTAAGATTTCCTCTTCTCCGTTGTGGCTGCCTGTTTTGTCCCTCTGTAACCGTGTTTTGCCTTGTTCGTCCATTCATGATGTTTTTTCGTTCTTCTGGAATGATGGTGTTTCTTGGTTATTCTTCCTATCACGGTGTTATTCATTTGTTCTTCCTGTCATGGTGCTTTTGTTCATCTGATCTTGCCTTATCGAAGATTTTACTGATATGCTGATGTAATCATTTTTTAGTATTTTACTTTCTTATTAAAGATTTTTTTTGTTTTGATGTTGTATTTTTCAAGTTGGATTTGGTTCAATTCTCCAAAACTGCAACTTAAGGGGAGAGTATTAGAATTGTAGTTCGTTAGAGCTAATCTTCTATAAATACATTGTTGTATTCAATACTGAATATAAGTGAATAAGATTACACTTTCTCTAATTTTCTCTCCTTCCATTCTTGGGAATTATTTTGTCTTTGTTTATTTTCTCTAAATATAATATGTTCACACAGATCATTGATTTATAATTTGATGATGATCATTGATATTTTTATTTTTATTCTTTATCTATCACTTAACATGCATCATGACAGCATCATGACGTTTTTGGTTTTCTTCACCTACGTTGGACGACCTCAACCCATTTGAGAGGAAGCCAAAACAAGCACTCAATCACATACCACTGTCCTCCTTCGTTAGTTTTCTTTTGGGTGTTTTCCTCCTTAACACAGTACCTTGTAACTGGTTTGGGGTTATTCGATGTAATATGTGATCTATCTTTGATACTAGTGATTATTCGTTAATCTTCACAATAACAGTATGGCTGATTGGAATTCATTCCAATTCATGCATGAGGAAAATGAAGTTATGGATACAGGAGGTTGTAGTAGGGTTGGAGATCAGCATAAGTTTATGCTTTGTCTTGTTGGGTCTCTTTGGACTCCATCAACATTCAATCATGGTGCTTTTAAAACTACTATTAAGCAGGTCTGGAAATTACATCATGGCTTGAAGATAACTGATATTGGAAAGAACTTGTTTATGTTTCAATTTCGCCATTGGAAGGATATGGAGAGAGTGCTCAATGGGGAACCATGGTTGTTTGATAAGAAGGTTATATGCTTAAGATCAATTATTGGGGATGAACGGCCGTCTGATATTACACCAGATACTGCACCTTTTTGGGTCAGGGTCTATGATCTCCCATTTAAGCAGCGAACTCAGACTGCAGCCCAAGCTTTTATCGGAGTGGGATGATACCGAGGAAGGAAGTTGGGGACGATTTCTGCGCTTTAGAGTTTGGATAGATCTTTCAAAGCCTCTGCATAGGGGCACAATGATGTTTTCAGGGGATGGGAAACTAGTGAAGGTGTTTTTCAAGTATGAACGATAGATTATAGGATTACTGTTATATGTGTGGATATCTTGGCCATACATTGCGTGACTGCATGGATGCATAGTATGAGGAGGATGATAGGGAAGATTTCCAGAAGAATTTTGGGGCTTGGCTACGAGTATCGCCATTTAAAAGGATTCATTTTTCTCAGGATAGTGATCATTATGGGAAGTCCATGCGGAAATTAATTTTTAATCCTACTGCTCTGATGAATTATGGTGCTTGTAGTGGTGAAAGACGTACAACATGTGAAGGTTCTAGTGATGGCTGTAATGATGGCAATGATTCTCACAATGGACCTTATGGTGGTGAGCCAAACAGTGGTGGATCACATGATTCTCATAGAGGTGGCCCATATGATAATAAGCCACATAGTGGAGGGATCTAGATCCATTTCAACTAGTTGGAGAGTACAGTTTTTTTTAACTATAATTTTGTGACTTTTAGCCACGATTATAACTGTGCCTATTTTTTAACCACAGTTATAACCATAGCTAAATATAAAAAAATTGTGACTAAAAAGAGCTGTACTCTCCAGCTAATTGGAGCGAATCCAAATGCAATAGTGGATTCTTTATTGGTGTTGAGAACAAGAGATATAATGTGGGGTTTCACTTACCTGATGTGGCAATGGAGAGAATAAGTTACCATTATGAAGAGGTTGAGACATCCATTAATGCTGTGAACGGATGTGTAGAGGCTTATGGAAGAGTCATTTGTCTAAATACTACTTTTTTCAAAAAAATTTAGATATATACTATGTTTCTAAAAAATTTTAGGCAATACTAAGAACTCTGTCAAATCAGTTATGTTTAATTTTTTATTCTATCAATGTCAAACTGAGCTTCTATCGAAATATTTTTTTTCTTGACAGAAGCTTGGCTTGACAGAGGCCAAGCTTCTGCCAAGAATTTTTTTTTTTTGCTTGCAAACTTGGTCTACTTTGTTTAAAAGATTAAGAATAATTTTAATTATTAAAAAAATTAGAAATTAATTTTGTATAATAGAAAAAAATAATTTAATCAATTTTGTATGATTAGTTGATTAGTTTTTTATTTAATTACAAAAATTAAATAATTTACATTTGATTAACTAAATTAGAATTATATAAGAAGAAATTAGAAAATTTACTAAAACTAGATTAATTTAAATAATATAAATTATGGTTAAAATAACATGTTTAAATATACAATGGATGATAATAAAATCTAATTAAAATGACTGTCAGTCCTACAACAAGTCCGTGTAACTGCTTGTTTTGATCGTCGACGTTGCTCGGGTTCTTTTTCTTCATCTTGTCCTTCTTCTTCTTCTTCGTCATCTTCTGACTCTCTGTCTTACTGTTCTCCTACTCTAGAAATCCCAGTCGGTTGAACATTTAAATCCAATATCGGCGATTGAACTGTTGGGATTGGGTTATTTGGTGTGAAGAATTGCATTTCAAACTCTGCATTTTGTGGTATAGGTGAAGGAAAACGAGATGAAAAATCAAGATTATATGGTGCTGACATCGACGTATAACAATCGATGTCAAATGGAGAACTGAAGCCTCTAGTATGTGTAAAAGATGGACTGGCGCCACTGTAACCTATGTCTAGTTGAGTTGAATAGTAAGCTGAAGTCGATACACTCTCATATGGCATGAATGTACCCTGATCGTAGCATGCATTATAGGGAATATGTTTCCTTGATGTGATAAGGCCTTGAGAACGTTTGCCTGGTACTTCCTTTGGTATGATTGTAGGAAAAACCTAAGCAAGTAGAGCTGGGTGGTCGATTCTAATTTCTCTTTATTCACCCATAGCTGCCAAGCTTAATTCTCTCTGCCAAACTATCAGGTCTCACATCCTCATTAGCCGGTCTATACAAAGACCATGCCATGTCAACCTATAGAAAACATTAAAAAAAACACCTTAGAACAAAGCAGATAAGCTGTAATTATAATTGAAACAAATATGAAACTGAGATTTACCGCATAATCCTCAGCACCACTCTGAGGATCAATCCATTGCCGAGTATGCTTCCGGTACCAATGCATATACTCTGAGTTATGTTGCAGGGTAAGTGAAGGACGCTGGATCTGGATCACTCATTAATAAATTGATTATGTACCACCGCCCAATTCTTAACAAATTTCCTTATCATCTGCAATGTGTGATGGCGGCCAAGATTGATTGGTGGCTCAAGAATTGACTGATATCCACCAAATTGGCAAAACACGCGATCTGGATGATGCCACTTGAGAATATGAAAACAAATTATTGGTACATAGACACGTCCCACCGTGTAGTCAGCTAGGCAATAAGGCGGAATCCTCTTGAAAACTTCCTCACTGTATGGCCACCAAATGATCTATGAAAATTAAATGTTAGTTTAAATAAACAAATACAATAACTTGGTATTTGAAGAATACTAGTTTAAGTAGGATACCTCGTCATCAATCATCCTATCTAATAGAAGACTGAAAGGTTTCAGGGTTTCTTTGTATGGCCCAATAGAGTCTTTGGCACCCCTCTAACTACAAGTTGACAACTATATTAGTTCAAAATAGTAAATAATATTTGATAAACTTTACATTCAGATAAGTAATACAAATACCAACATCCTAATGGTGGGGTATAGCGTAATTTTGTAAATTTTCATCGTGAGCAGGGCATGTTAATGGTGCTAATCGTGGAAATTTATCCCATGCCTAGACGTGTAATAGAGTGAGGCAATCCCCAATTTCCTTTTGTCTAGGGTCTGTTGCCATGCAAAGCTCTCTATATAAATGTGCCAATACTGCCGATCCCTAACTATATTGCCCACAATTATTGAAATCTTCGAGGAACGGCAAATACATGAGATACACCTTTGTGCTAGACTTATCTGTACCCCCTAATCAGGCATAAAATATACGCACAGATAAAATATACAACTTGTTCAGGCGTGGCGTCCTTTGATAAATGGTCAAAGGTCTCTGCCAGTCAGTTTGTAATATCCCAAGAATTTACATGAATATTTAAAATCTATTTGAAGTTTATTGAAAAATTTAATTACATGAAAAATGTTCTTTTGAATTAGTGAAGTAAATTTGGGAATAGAAATTTCAAAATTTTAATTTGGGAAATTTTTACAAATTCTCAAGGACTTAAATGAAAAAATTTTAAAGTTAGAGTGGCTATGAGAAATTTTTCCAAGAAAGTAGTGGGCCCCACACGTATACACATCTCTCTTATTCTTTTCTTTCTCTCATTCTCCCGTAGCTTCCTCACTCACTCTCGGTTATGCATCCCAAGGGAATTTCTTTATCAACCATTCATGCAATTTTTGCTTGAGGAAGGAAGCCATGAAAGTTAGGAGGATTGGTAAGTTGATGTTCTTCTTCTTCTTCTTCCTCTTATTACAAGACCAAATCCTTGGTTATCAATTCGGAAAATTTTTGTAGAATATTTCAATGGATGAATTTAAGTATGGGTGTTAATCTAAAACATTATTGGGTGGTTTATGATGTTATTGGAACAAGAAATTTGGAGAAAATTAGGAAAATATCCATAGAATTTAGAAATTAAAAAAAATTATGGTTCTTGATGAAAATTTGAGATTTGAGCTTGGATTGTTGCTAAAAATTGGGGATTTTAGTGTTAAAACACTCCTTAGATATTAAGGATGAAAACCCATGGAAGAAATTAAAAGAAATGTTGTTTTAGATGTGATTTTAGGATTTTTGGATGAAGAACACGAAGAACATCACTGTTCATTCTAAAAATTTTCCAGAAAATACTGTTCACCGAGAAATTTTTTCTAGATTTTCTCGTTACTGTAGCATTGACTCGGTCAATGTTACTGTAGCATTGACTTAGTCAACGACACTGTAGCTACGTTGACCGTTGACCGTTACTGTAGCATCAGTTTTAAAATGTTCATATTTTTTTTTTCATCCGAAGTCTGTTTGAGTGAAATTTATATCGTTGAAAAAAAAAACTCTTTGAGTCTAGTTTCCAATGGTATAAGTTTCATCTGGATATTCATTACCAGTTAGGAGTTTTGACTTGAAATGTGAGTAAAGGTCGAGAGCAGTGATAGGAAATTTCTTTATTTTGTAACCCTAATGGTTTTTACCTAGTTACAATAGGGATGGTTGAGGCGCAAGGTGGGAGCGCCGAGAGCGTGGAATCTAGGTGAGTAGGCAACCTTGCAAAATTAATTTACTAAATTAGTCAAAGCACAATATAAATCCCATTTGTATTATTTGTGAAATTGAGAAGATTATCAGTGTATGTTCAAGTTGAGAAAAATTACAATATCATTGAGAATTATTTTATTATCTTTGTGAATTGATTTCTTTAGTTAACTAAATAACTAGATGTGGTAGTTACTTGAATAAATTAGAATATTTTGTAAGTGAATGACCTTACTAAACTAATTTGATATTATTAGACAAAGTACAATATAAGTCTTATTTATAATATTATTGAAATGATAAACAATCTATACACGAGTTTGAAAGGGTTAGAGTCTCATACTACTCAGTGTATAACTATGAAAACCTATGCACGAGTTTGAAAGGGTTAGAGTCTCATACTACTCGGTGTATAATTGTGAAAACCTATGCACGAGTTTGAAAGGGTTAGAGTCCCATACTACTCAGTGTATAACTATGAAAACCTATGCACGAGTTTAAAAGGGTTAGAATCTCATACTACTCGGTGTATAACTGTGAAAATCTATGCATGAATATGAAAGGGTTAGAATCTCATACTACTCAGTGTATAACTGTGAAAACCTATGCACAAAGAGTTTGAGGGTTAAATACCCAGGTCACTTGGTGCAAGTATTTTATGGCACATAGTGCAAAGTGATTGAGGGATTGATCACCCAAGAAATTATACGCAAATTCAGACAAATGTAATACTATAATTATTTAAAATAAATGATAGATTGATTGTATTAGTAAATGTGGTATTTGTGCTTGTGATATTTTCATGTACAGTTGTTTACTCACTGAGTTTTGATTAACTCACACTCTCTATGATTATCTTTTCAGATATAGTGGTTGATGAGGAGAATTTATAGCCTTTAAGGATATACTCCACTTTTGTCTGGTAAACAAATAAATATAGATTTGGTAAGGATTAGGAAATGCTCTATAATCTAGTAGGTCACCTAAGCTTGGGAGGTTGTATAATACTGTATAGTGTATGAATGTTGAACATTTTCTGAATATGTATACAAAATATCTTTCTTGGAAAATTTATGATTCACATACTTGAAAAATTTATGATTCACATAGTTATGGTATTAAGAATGTTTATAAAGATTAAGGGGTACCACGGAGGTACACCATAGGTAATTTAAGTTTATCTCATATGTAAATTTTGGGATGTGACACAGTTCATACTTAATCTTTGGCCATCTAGTTTATTTGGTGGTGGGGCAACAACCAGAAGTCGCCTATAATAACAATGTAATCAAATAAAACTAATAACTTATTTTAATTTAAATAATAAACATATGTCATATTCAACAATAATGACAAAGAAATTAAATAAAACTAATAACAATTTTTCCTAACACTAATAAAAATATTTCTTATTCAACAATAATAACAAAGAAATTAAATAAAACTAATAACAATTTTAATGACAATAATAAACATATTTCTTATTAATAAATAATAACAAAGAAATTAAATAAAACTAATAACAATTTTTAATAACACTAATAAACATATTTCTTATTAATAAATAATAACAAAGAAATTAAATAAAACTAATAACAATTTTTAATAACACTATAACATATTTCTTATTAATAAAAATAACAAGGAAATTAAATAAAACTAATAACAAATTTTAATTTAAATAATAAACATATTTCATATTCAACAATAATGACAAAAAAATTAAATAAAACTAATAACATTTTTTAATTTAAATAATTAACGTATTTAATATTCAACAATAACAAATATTTTTTCATATTAATAAATAATAAAAAATTTAAAATTTAAAATGGACTAATCTTTTTTACCCAACTGTCTTGAGAGACGTGACGATTTTGTAAATATAAAAGTGAGTTGTTGTCAGGACTTAAGATCACAGCTCGTCTGGGATCGGTCATCTAATAAAAAAAGAAAAAAAAAGAAACAATGTAATATAAAAAATTAAACATAAGAATCTAATATAAAAATTAAAATACAATGATCTAACCTTACAATTTTATAACTCTAAAATAAATTTTTTTCAGACTCTTTTTCCACTTTCCAAAATCAAGATTTTTCTCTCAAATCTCCACTCTTCTCCTCTCCATCTGGCATGCTTTCTTCTGGGGAGGCACCTCTATTTATAGAGTAAATTTACATTACTCCTCATCCACCTGTCTCTCTTCATTCATACGTCTATCTCCTCCTTTCTTTCTCTCACATGCAGTGCTCCACATGAAGGTGTAGACAGCTTTTTGACTGACGGAACTTGGCCTATATCAGGCCGAGCTTCTGCTATTTGTCTGACAGAAGCACAGCTTGACATAGGCTGAGTTCCGTCTGATATATAAAAAAATTACTTAAAGTTTATGAAACTAATCGGAAAGTATAATTATAAAAAATATATAATTAAATTTATTTTATACAAAAAAATCTGATTATAATAAAAAATAATTAAAAAATAATTATAATAAAAATATGTGTTATTATTAGACCAACATAATTTTTATTATTAGACCACTGTATACTTATATGTGTAAGTAAACTAATAATTAATTAATTGGAAGATTATTAATAAAAGAAAAGTACACTTGAGAGATATAACATAAGTAACAACAATATTCATTACAAACAGAGTAGAAATTTTACAAAGATATTCTAGGGTCAACGTTGTTGTGGACTACTTGATCGGTTGTGGCCTTATTCCCTACATAAACCACAGCGTGATGGCTGACGACGCCGCATATAGTCCATGTCCATCCGGTCGCCCTTTGCCTCTAATAAGAAATGGATCAGGTAGTAACCATGGACCTTTAGCCAATGACCAATGATTTAGCCCACCGACAGGGAACCATGATAAACTGTAAGCCATCTTCATTGTTTCAAGATGGTATACACGGTCAACAAAGTCGTTAGGATTAAGCTTTCCATACGCGCAAGCTACTAACATATGTAGGCATGGAAAATGCCAAACTTGAAACATGTCACAATCACAGTTACGATCATCAATTGCGTTTACTCTGTAAATTTGGCCTTGACGACTTGTTGAATAGTCGTAGGGCTCTTCCACTTCAAATACTCCGGCCGATCGATTAAACATATGCATAGAAATTAAACATGCTTTGGATTTATATTCCATAAGCTTCTTGCGCATGACCTTTGAGAATATCTCATGCTTCTCAATTTATGCGTCAATGTCATCAAATTGTCCTGAAAGTAAGTATTTAGCTTGTACAATGTGACCTTCACTCACCCTATAATAAGAAGATGTCTAATGTCTTTGAAGACGTTATTTATAGACTCAGCTAAATTCGTCGTCATATGCCCCCATCGACAACCTTCAGTATCATATGCTCGTAGCCATTGGGCAACACTTATTCTGTTTAGCCACATTCCAACATCTTTATTTGAATTTTCCTGCGAACCAAGCATTTCAGTTACAACATTGAGCATCTTCTGAGGATCGTATGAATATCCTAATTAAAATAATATAATGTCAGTCAATGATTCAAGTGTGAATTCAAATAATAGAAATTTCAATAAACACATACTAGTATGCATGAGCTTCTTGGATAGCCATTTTGAATCCAATGTGGTGCGAACATTACTGGCCAAGTGCCTTAGATAGTACATGTGGGTCCAGCCATGTCGAGGAGCACCGATTACAAGTTTGGGATACCGATCAGAGACCAAGATTATGTCTCGATCTCCTATAACCCGTTCCTCAAGAATTTGAAGAAATCATGACCAAGATTCATCATTTTCCTGTTCAATCTGTGCAAATGCAATAAGCAGCACTTTGTTGTTACCATCTTGGGATGAAGCTATCATTAAGATTCCTTTGTATTTGCCGTACAAAAAGGTTCCGTCGACCTGGAGAATTGGCTTCAAGTGAGCCAAGGCATTTATGTAGGGTTTAAAGGACCAAAATACCCACACAAACTTGCATTGCGGGTGACCATCTCTATCAGCAAGCAATGGGTCAGTACACGATTCCACCACAGAACCTGGCATCGCCTACTGGATTGCTCTAAAAAAGTAAGGTATATCCGCATATTATTGCTCCCAGTCCCCATATGCCTCGCCAATGGCCTTTCACTTCGCAGACTACGCTTTCCAGTAAGAAATTTTATAGCTAAATTTGGAACGAATATGTGCGATTACTTGATTAACAGGGATCTCTGCCTTGTCTTTCACCAACCCCATAATATGCCTGGCTATAACATTTATATCTAATTTTGGGTGATCCTATAGTAGCGACGCATTTAGACAAGTATGGGACCAGGATAAATTGTAATTTGCCAATAATTACGAAACATCTTTTGAGTTGCCCTAAGTCTCAACCCACAACCTTGATCTTTTTTTGGACACACATACAATTCAACATTTTTACTTTGGTGCTCCACTTTATAAGTCAAGTGATTCAGGACATGATATTTTTTTACCACTTATCGCAATTTAAGTTTGTCATTGAACCGCCTCCCATTATAAAGGCTGGTATCGTTTATTGTTGAACTACTAGGTTCTTCGTCATCTATTGCCTTTTCCTCTGGAAGGCTTGTTAAAAAATTGTATGCAGGCTCTCGATACTCACTGATGGGAGGGACTAAAAGTCTCTCATTATGCCCGCCACGATCATCTACAACATCATCACCATCATTGTCATCGCTATCAGCTAAATTACCGAAACACTCCTCTTCATCAGTAAAGTCATCCATGTATGGCCGAGGAGATGAAGGAGTATCATCTAGTTCTGGCACCGGTTCATCATCAGCTGCCTACAATAGACTACTGAACATTCCTTAACTAGAGAGCTGGGATGAAATATCACAAGGAATGATAGTTTATGAAGCTTTAGTGTTGAGATTTATCTGATGACTTGAAGTTTTGACCAGCAGCTCAAGATACTCAATTTGAGACCTTAACACTTTGTTGATCATTGTTCAAACTGTATTATTAGAACTAATATTTACTTTCCTATACTCTCCTTAAAAGAAATCCCTAACGAATATTTTATCTATTGATTCACTTGGGGGGAGATCTAAATTCTCGTTAATCTTACTTTTCAATTCGTTCAGGGTGATATTTAGATCATCAAGTATCATTATATCATAAACCCTTGATCACGTTTAACATTCTTTTTGTTGACATAAATATATACGTTTATTTCTGAACTCATCTTGACTGCCTATTGAATAAGTAAGTAGCAACAAATATTAATTTATTCAAAAAATAATTAATAGAAATTAATAAAAAAAATTTATATTTCCTAATTTTCAAGACAAATCATGTTTCTTCCTAACATACCCTAATATAAATATACATAAGTAAACACTAAAAATAAAAATATATTTCTAATTACACTTTTAAAATTTTTTACTATTATAGATTTTTTTTGTTTTAGAAAATTAGTATTTCACCTTAAAATTAAAAAAACAAGTCTACAGTTCTTTATTTTTCCTTAAAATTTGTAATTGGAAAAAAATATAATTTATAATAATTCTTTATCTTTTTTATTGTGTTAAGATATTTTGTATAATTTTAAGAAAATATATTTTTAAATTCCTATTTCTATAAAATTTTTAAATAATTTTTTTGGGTTTTAAATTATTTTTTAATTACGTTTCTAATACAAATTTTTTAAAAAATTAATTTTTTTCAATTTTAAATAATTTTACTTCGTTTTATATAATTTTTTAAATTCATAAATATATATAAATAACACAATAAAAAATATCTAGCACAATCTAATAAACAAGCAAAGTGTCAATGATTATTTTTCAAATTTTTCTCAAATACAGTTTGTTTTGGGGAATTGTTTCTTCTACCTTAAACTAACAGAATTGCTTTTTAAATTTATTCAAATACTTTTTTTCTTACCTTCTAATAACTTTTTAAAAAATTATAAATATAAATAATATTGACTTATTTTCCACATTACACTAGTTTCATTACTTATATACATAAAAAACTATATATTCCAATTACGATTTTCTTTAATTTCTTATATTTCATATACTTTAAAATATTTAAATTCTCATTTTCTGTTCTTAATATCATTTTTTATGTGGCATCTAATTTTTTGTTTAAATTATATGTTTTTTACATGTACCATATTTATAAACCAAATTTACAATTTTCTATTTATGTTTAAGTTTTCTATGTAAAAAATAAAATAACCTAATATTCTTTTAAACACAATAAAAAGATATGATTATTACAACCTATAATATTATATTACAAAACTAACAATATGATTATTTAAAACATGCTTTAGTTATGCTAATACCATGAAAACATCATAAATCATCAATAAATAAAACAACTCAACTCATATAAATCTAGTTTATGATTAAATCATACTACTCATCAAACAATAAAAAACACAACTAATACAAATATAGGTTATAATTAATCATAGTCAAAAATTGATCTAACCTTGATTTTGGTATGTAATATAGCTCTACTTCTTGTGAGAAGGAAATAATTTCTAGAGAATTTTGACAAGTAAAACAAAGGGTAGAGGAGAGGACCAGGGTGTGCGAAAAATGTGAGAGAGCTGTGATTCTTATATAGGGGAAGCAGCTAAGGACTAAAACGAAAAAAAATCAAGAGACCAAAATTTTAAAAAAATAGTCCCATGGTGCGCATGCAGTTTGCATGCATTCACAGGCTGCAGCCTTTGAAAAAAAAAAAGGCTATCTTGGTAGAAGCTTAGCTTGTGTCAGGCCGAGCTTCTGCCAGGAATGAAAAAAAAATTATATTGACAGAAGCTCGGCCTGCTGACAAAATTTTTTTTAAAATATCTATTAGGAGCTTGGCCTGCGATAGACTAAAATAATCAACAAAGTTGATTTGAAAGAATCCATAGCATTTGACAAAATTTTTTTTTGAAATGTAGTATATGCCTGTATTTTTTTTTTTAAAAAAAGTAGTATGGACCCAAATGATCCTTTATGGACTTAAAACTCTTTGGTTTTAAAAAATTCAAACTTACAATTCCTATAGTGCCATGTGACATTTTTGACAATAAAGACTGTAGCACCGATAAGTAGGAGGCGACAAATTCCAGCACGACTTTGTTTATCGCTAAGGAAGCGAATCATTTGGTGTTAGGTCAAGAACATGTGGGCCCATGAGCTTCTCATACAAGTCTAAATTATGCATTGCATGCTGGGGGTACATAAGCTTTCTTGACGGCTCATGATCGTAGACATGGTAAAGAAATTGTGGTGGAGGAGGAACTTGGTGGAAATGATGTGGCAGGTCCTTCTTATACCAAAGATGCTCATGCTAGTTTTTTAAATTTGACCCATTCATCCACCAGTCAGTTTTTGGGTGGGCTAACTTGTCCTATTATATATAGTTCTGGGTCCAAGAGAGTTGTCAAGGTGTCTAGAAAGGGCAAGACAGTATGTGTTATTGGGGCTGAGAAGCTTGTGGATGTTATTGAGACAAAGAACTTGGTGATGTTCTAGTGCATTTTGGTTCATCAAGTTTATCTCTCAAGACCAGAAAGAGACTATTTGATGGGTCTAATGATCTTGAATTGGCGGGAGAAAGAAAGTTGTCCCTTCGCTCATCATGAAAATCTTAAGTTAGAACTGCCGTGGGTTGGGGAGCCCACGAACAGTTTAGGCCTTGAAGAGGGTAGTGTGAACTCACTCTCCCCACTTGATATTTCTCCAAGAGACACGGTTTAGACAATCTGAGGTGAAGAAAATAAAAGGTGCTTTAACTTATGATTTTTTTTTTGTTGATTGCTATGGTCAATTTCGTGTTGGTGGTAATGCACTTCTTTAGCAAACACATTATGATGTTTCCCTTCAGTCATGTACCTTGAATCACTTGAATGTCATTATGAGGGACCCTGTTTTGCATAAAGAATGGAGGTTTATTGGAGTTTATGGATCTAGTGCTCATAAACATAAGGCTTGGGATTTGTTGAGAAAATTACATTCATCTTCCTCTCTCCTGTGGGTATGTGTGGGAGATTTTAATGAAGTACTGAATAATATGGAGAAAAAAGGGGGTACTATTAAAACTACAACTCAACTAAAAGGATTTTGAGATGTGGTGGAATTTTGCGACTTTTAAGATATGGGTTTTGATGGACGTCCCTTTACATGGTCAAATATACATGAAGGAGATGCGAATATTCAGTTGTTTTTGCTCATATTATCATGTCTTTCATGGGAATAGGTTTGGTTCTAACCATAGTCCACTGATCATTTCTATTGACAAATTTGCTTTCCCCTATTCACCAAGAAGGAAAATTTTCAAATTTGAGGAACGTTGGACAAAGGAGTCGGATTGTGATGAATGTGTTCAGGGTGCTTGGTGGCATGGAGATGGACTGAAGGAGAATCTTCAGTACTCAACATGATTTGGTATGTTGCAAATTTATGGGAGTTAAAGATTTCAGGAAAAAAATTTAGAATCTAGAAAAAGACCTTGGATATTTCTCTATATGGGAGTTAAAGATTTCAGGAAAAAAATTTAGAATCTAGAAAAAGACCTTGGATATTTCTCTATATAGGAGTTAAAGATTTCAGGAAAAAAATTCAGAATCTAGAAAGTCCTTGGATATTTCTCAGTCACGTCCACCTACTTCACATAATCTAACCCATCAAAGGCAATTGTGTTCAAAAATTAATGATCTTTTAGAGCGAGAGAAGATATGGTGGATGTAGTGTTCAAGGGTAGCTTGGCTCCAACACGATTACAAGAATACCAAATTTTTCCATAAAAAGCAACCCAACGGAAGCACAAGAATACAATATATGGTCTTAGAGATCAACGGGGGTGTAGAAGGATTCTTTTGCTGATCTACAGACTTTAAAGGTGAATTTTTTCATAAATTTGTTTCGAGCAGGGGATTTTAGTGGTATTGATTGTTGTTGTAGTTTGGTTAAACGTAAATATTCTATGATGGGGGATCTTTTACGATGTAGTATTTTCTTTACATGCGATGAGTTCCTCTAAGACTCTTAGTCTTGATGGGTTCAGTGAATTTTTTATCAGCTTTATTGGCATGTGGTGGGCGATAATGTTTCTGATGTGATTTTACAGATCTTGAATGAGAATCGTGACCCAACAGATTTTAATGATACTTACATTACTCTTATTCCTAAGATTACTCAAGCAAATTTGCCATCACAATTTTGCCCAATTAGTTATGAAATGTATTGCTAATCGGTTGGAAGTTGTTCTTCCTATTTTGATTGACGAAACCCAAAGTGCCTTTGTGCCAGGTCATCTAATTACTGATAATGCTCTTATTGCTTTCAAAGTTTTCCATTACTTAAAGCATAAGACAAAGGGGAAGAAGGGATATATAACACTTAAATTGGATATGGCAAAGACCTATGACTAGATGAATTAGAGATTCTTACATGGTGTTTTAAGGGCAATGAGTTTCCCATCACCTCTTGTTGATTTAATTATGAGATGTGTAACTTCTGTTTCTTATGTTGTTATTATTAATGGAGCAGTGAGACCACACTTTGTGCCCTAACGAGGGCTATGATAAGGCAATCCTCTCTCTCTTTACTTGTTTATTTTGTGTGCAAAAGTTTTTTCATGCCTTTTGGAGAATGCTAGTGACAATGGACAGATTTGTGGTGTGAAAGTTGGATGACACTCACTGTAATACCCTAATAATTTTTACAAATATTTAAAATCTATTTTGAAGTTTATTGAAAATTTAATCATGTGGAAAATATTCTTTTGAATTAGTGAAGGAAATTTGGGGATAAAAATTTTAAAATTTTAATTTAGGAAATTTTTACAAATTCTTAAGGATCTAAGCGAACAAATCTTACAAGTTAGAGTGGTTATTTTATCCAAGAAAATTAGTAGGGCCGGATACTATTCACATATATAATACTATTTACGTATACGGTACTGTTCACTTATATAATCGAAATGTCGAGTACTAGATATGTTTTAGGCATAAGAGTAAACGAGAAAGAAGTTCATAGGAGAAAATGACGTTTTATGTGTGAAAATACCCTCAGGGACTAAAATGAAAGGACTGAATTGAAAAAAAACTTAAAAGTTTAAGGTAAAAAGATAATTTTTCCTTTAAGTTTTCAATAGTAAGCCGCCTACGACTTTTCCGTGATTGCACAATAAACTAAATGATTAACGCGTGAATTATTTTATTAGAAATGTCATTTTTATGAATAGTAAATTGAATATTTTATTAGTGCATAGTGTCAAATAGTATCCTTGACTTTTCTTATAAATAAGCCCTTACATTTCACTTATAAACTCATACCTTCTACTTCTCTTCTACTCTCCTTAAGTTTCTCTTGCTCCGACGCTAGGCCTTGAGATTTTGGGTCTTTCCTTTTCAGCTTAGCTAAAGATACTATGCCCTTTCTATGTCTTTCAAATTTTAGAAGTTATTTTCTTAAGTATGCTCTGTGGTTGCTGCTTTGGCTGATCTTCCACATCAGAAAAATTGTCCTTAGCTGCCTATATATTATTTTGATTATCTGATTACCAAAATAGAATGTAAACTGTGAAGAATACATGTCTAAAAAAGTTCTGGCTAAGGAAAGACCTGATTTTTAAGTGTGTCCATTGCGACTTTCCATTCTTTCCTGAGAACTTACCTGGTGTACCATTTTATAGATTATATTCTCTATCTCTAGTATGAATAGTACCTGTACATATAAATAGTAACCATATGTATGAATAGTAACAATACATATAAATAGTAACCGTATTCATGAACATTATCTATACATATAAATAGTAACCGTATGTATGAACAATATTCATATATATGAATAGTAACCATATGTATGAACAGTATCTGTACTAAAATAATCCTAACTTGGTTTCTCTAATCTTTCATAAAAATCTTCATAGCGGAACACTAAAATTCACTTGTGTACTCTTGTCCGTAACGACTTAAGAAGTGATACTTGTACGGAATTCAGGTGAGTGGAACGACCTCGTTTTAATAGAGTTTTAGCATTACTAGTGATAAAAAGTATGTCGTTGGACACTCCCAAGATTCATAAGGGTAAACTGGATTCAGAGTGGCAAATCTAAGGAGGTAATTAATCCAGAAGTATGGATAAGACGAAACAAGTATTTCATGATGATATAAAGTTTGAATCTTTTCAAAAACAGTTTAATTGTTATCTTGATTTGTAGTTTATAAACTTATAACATAGTTATATACTATACATATTATATGAATGAACATTACACTGTACTTCTGATTATGATATGAAATACTGTCTTATTGATTGTGATTAAGTAGGATAGTACCCCCTCTACGGCAAGGCGAAAAACTCAGTTTAAAGGGTGTCTTGACCAACGAGTGTGGAGACAATGAATCCCTCAGTATGGATATAGCTCGAATTGGTAATAGATTCGTGAGGCGCTCTAGCTAAGAGGATGAGGTTGTGCGTCATGACAGAAATATACAAAATTGGTGAGCCGGCCTATATGCGCTCTTCAGGATATATTGTCATTGATGAGTACTAGTAACGTTTGTTGAATTGGATGGATTTTTATCTTCTTGTATATAATTTCTAACTATATCTATTGGTTGAGTTTGAGCCTTCGGGTATACTTGCATGACTGGTGATATATTTGAATTTTATTAACACAAGGTTGATTCACTCACTGAGTTTAAAAGCTCACACTCTCTGTAAAATCTTTTTGTTTAGATTAGGTTGCCGGTGAAGAATATCTGCTAGAAGAGTAGATCACTTTGGACCTTCCCGCTGTCGGGTAGGCCCCTCTTTTGTTATAGATTATGTTGCTCTGTAATTATCTAGGACATCTAGGTCAGGGGTTTGGTATATGACTTGTATTTCAATATAATAATGCATTTCCTATTGAGGATCTATCGTTATATGCAAATCATTTCTCTATAGTTTTCACATAAGAAAATTTGATATATTTTCTTCGTATTTATAATGGAATAGTTATCTTGATAATATATAGATAATAACTAAATAATTTAACTCGTGGGTAGAATTTATCAAAAGGCTCACAGTGATGGGATATTCATCATTGTGCTGGTCATGTGCCCAAAAAACGAGTCATGACAAAGTTGGTATCAGAGCATTGGGTTTAGGTCTCCTACCGATTACAGAGCAAGGTAACCTTAGTGAGACTTCCTTTATCGATGTGAACCTGGGCACAACTATAGAGAGATGGCTCTACTGAAGGTCCTGTAGGATGTTTCCATTTTCTTTCCCTCCGAGACTTATCTTTTCTTAGGAATTATGTCTTCAGTTTTGGTAAAGGAAAGGTTGTTATTTGTTTTGATTTCGTTGTTGTCAGATCAAATTTTTATGTGGTGGGTTTTATAAGATAAATTCGTGATTGATTTTGAGTGGCTGATTTCTTTTATCTTTCTTTATTATTATTTCTTTAGAGTACCATCTAATAAAAGAAACCACTTGCATGAGTAATCTAAAGGCGATGTGGTCTCGGATTAGGAGGGTTTTATTGTATCATCACCCCTCGACCATGCCTTGGAGTGAGAGACAGAGCAATATCACGGAGGGTAATGTAAATTTCATTCATTCAATCAATACTTCTTTGCTGTTGATTGCATAAGCAATGGGTGGACCAATAGAAGAACCTATCTATTCTCGAAGTCATTACTGCGTTATTGCGTTTAGTTAACTTCTCTAGATCCTCTATCATCTTTTTTAGATCCTTCACCTGTTGCTCAAGACAGACGATTTTGTCCTCCGAGGTATGGCCCGTGCTAATCTCTTCAGCTTCCTCATTCTTTTTTTATCTTCTTCTCTTTTTGATCCACTTGAGATCACTCGAAAGGTCTTTTACCCTTGTCATTGCCTAAACTTAAGTTTAAGTCAAGTTCTTCTTCCTTGAACTCCACTGTGAGATTAATATACTTCTTTGTGGCCATGATTTGGAAAATTTAAAAATTTTTGTAAGAGTATGAGGAGAGAGGAATGCTGGGAGGTTGTAGGCTCAGAGATAATTACTCTTTGTGGTATGGTAACTGAAAACGTTGGGACAGTTTTTATAGAGAAAAATTAAGACTTAGAGACAAAGAAGATATCTCTTTGCCGCACCCCTACACGCTCAACCTATGAATTTCTGCAAGCTAGAAGCTAGAAGTCTAGGGTAGGCATGCACACCAACAGCGTGTCGCATTAATGCCAAAACCACGAAAGTCAATTTCGGTGGATTTGCAGCTGATTTAATTTGTTTTGATTGAAAATTTTAAGGAGTAATGAAATGGTGATGAATTGAACTGTATTTCTTTACTTTGTTGTGTTGTTCTTGAGAGCATTCAATTGAGTATAATATACATGATTGATTGGATCACGCTGTGATTACATGTATCTAAGAACATATGTTGTGTATGCTATTCTTGCATCATGAACGAAGGCTACGGCCAAGAATAATATGTCATGATTCCACATGCACTCATAGAAAATGAGAAGTCAAAAATTTAAAATGACTTGAATAAAATGAAATGTGTAGAGGATGATACATCTTCATAGTTACACATATTTACATATAATGCTTTTGTGGGCAAATGAAAGACAATAATTTCCTTGCATCATGATAATACTTGATGCATGCGACTGTAAGCAGTTAACTTTGTTTTAAAATATATAGATTACATGTATCTAAGAACATATGTTGTGTATGCTATTCTTGCATCATGAACGAAGGCTACGGCCAAGAATAATATGTCATGATTCCACATGCACTCATAGAAAATGAGAAGTCAAAAATTTAAAATGACTTGAATAAAATGAAATGTGTAGAGGATGATACATCTTCATAGTTACACATATTTACATATAATGCTTTTGTGGGCAAATGAAAGACAATAATTTCCTTGCATCATGATAATACTTGATGCATGCGACTGTAAGCAGTTAACTTTGTTTTAAAATATATATTTATATATATATATATTATGTGTAAGTCTAGAGTAAAGACACCGATTAGAATATAAGATAAGCTAATATGAGACTACCTAATCATGGAGTGACGTTGTGATATGGGACTTCAGTATAAGACAAGTTTAGAGTGAGAAAATCTTAGACTAAAAGGGGTAGTTAGTCGAAACTTTGAGAAAGGTCAAGATTAGCCGAAATTTTTGAGGAAATATTTGAGCTGTATTGATTATATTAAATTATATTTACTATTTACTTACATGTCCGACATCAATAGCTGGCATTGCGACGTATGAGATCTACCTCTTAAGGAGTGGCGTATAGGTTGTGGTGACTCTAGTTCGAGGGGCTTTATATTGCCTATAAATCTTGTATGCCGTTATCCCATTCACCACACTAAGAAAACCTACTTCTTTCGTTATATACCTATTCCTCAATTTTCATTCCTTTTTCATTCGAACTTATTTCTGAGGTCCCTAGAGCAATGGCCGACAATAAATCTTTCAACTTGAATTTTGAGACTGGCAACGTAGAGCTTGATTTAAATCTAAGTCTCGGAAACAACAAAGGGAAAAGACCTGCAGATAGGTCACCAGAAATTAAGAAGAGAAAGAGGGATGTAATAGAGTTGGAGGACGACAGCACTGCAACATCCTCAGAAAATAAGCTTGTGTTCTTAGAGCGTAAGATAGAAAATCTAGAGCATAAGATAGAGAGCCTGGAATACAAGACAGAGGACCAGAAGTGACTAATAAATCATCTCTTTGAAGACCAGGAGAAACTGATAAACCGTCATTTCGGGGAACTAACTAATCGAGTTGATAGATATTCGATGTGTGCAACTCAAAATTTTCGTGACCAACAAGCAAGGTGTATTGACTGTATGAATGGAGTGACTTTTTCTCTTCGCCAAATTTTTCAGGCGCTTCCTCCAGAAACCTTTTCTAGGCTGCAACGATTAGCTTCCTCCTTAAGGTCTAAAACACCTTCCTTTTTTAGACTTGGAGCACCTTCTACATTTCAAAAGGCTCATCGTCCTTAATTTATTCTTTCTTTTATTTTTACCTAAAGCTATATTTGGTCTAAGCTTCATGTATTAAAATTATCTATTTTGTAAATCAAATTAAGCTTGTTGTCTATAACTTATGTACTAAAAATAAAATTTAAGTTAGTATTTAGATCTTCTATGTTGAAGTGATTCCTTTTACTGAAAGAACTTGAGGAATGAGAAGATGTTGGACTTGTTATATTTTGTACTTGATTATGAAAATTCTAAAGTAGAGTATGGTAATATCCTTTTGACTGAGCAGAGTTACTAAAATGATATTTCATTGCACTTATGTACTATGGAGGAGTGCTAAATAAGTATTTTATGAACCTAACATGGAGAACTATGGGTTTGCCTCAATCATTGAAGGGATACGACTCTATATGAGTCATTGAGGTGAGAGGAATTTTCATATATATATATATATATATTATAATTATGCGTGAGGAATATGTTATTTACTTATCATATTTTCTAGGATTGTTCTTCTTAGAGATTTATGTAATGATTTCATGTGATTTTGCCTTTTATATGACGCCTTCAGGTGAGAGTATCGCCTTAAGGCAGAAGGATCGCCTTTGCACAAAAGTATTGCCTATGGTCAAAATGACGCCTTCAAGTGGGGTGCTTGTATTCATAAATGTTATGAATTATATGTGTGGTAACATGTGTTCTGATATTCAATGTGAACTGGAAAGACCACGTGTCACTTTTGAGACAACACCTATTTGAGGTTTTACATGGAGACAGAGTTCGTTTCTGATTAGATGGTTTGAGTTTGGTAAAGATTATGGGGATGAGTCACTTTATGGTACAAGAGGTCGTAGAGAAGATCAAACTGATGAGGAAGAGATTGCTTGCTGTTTAGAAAAAAGTAAAAGTCCTATGCAAATCATCGATAATGCGGTCTAGAGTTCACAATCGATGGTATAGTGTTCTTGTAAAACTCACCAAGGGTGTGATGAGGTTTGGGAAGAAAGAGATGTGAAGGATGAGATATGGACAAAGTAACCACACTTATTTCAGTCTTGAAGTGAGTTTTGAATTCGAGGGACCGAATTCTATTAAGGGGGAAGCATGTAATACTCCAATAATTTTAATCATGTGAAAAATGTTCTTTTGAATTAGTGAAGGAAATTTAGGAATAGAAATTTTAAAATTTTAATTTAGGAAATTTTTACAAATTCTCAAGGATCTAAGCAAACAAATCTTACAAGTTAGAGTGGCTATTTTATCCAAGAAAATTAGTAGGGCTGGTTACTATTCCAGTATACGGTACTGTTCACTTATACAATCGAAATGTCGAGTACTTGATATGGTTTAGGCATAAGAGTAAACGAGAAAGAAGTTTGTAGGAGAAAATGACGTTTTATGTGTGAAAATACCCTCAGGGACTAAAATGAAAGGATTGAATTGAAAAGAAACTTAAAAGTTTAAGGTGAAATGATAGTTTTCCCTTTAAGTTTCAATAGTAAGCCGTTTGATTGCACAGTAAACTAAATGATCGTGAATTATTTTATTAGAAATGTCATTTTTATAAATAGTAAACTGAATATTTTATTAGTGCATAGTATCAAATAGTATCCTTGACTTTTCTTATAAATAGGCCCTTTCATTTCACTTCTAAACTCATACCTTCTACTTCTCTTCTACTCTCCTTAAGTTTCTCTTGCTCCGACGCTAGGCCTCTGAGATTTTGAGCCTTTCCTTTTCAGCTTAGGTAAAGATACTATGCCTTTTCTATGTCTTTCAAATTTTAGAAGTTATTTTCTTAAGTATGCTCTGTGGTTGCGGCTTTGGCTGATCTTCCACATCAGAAAAACTGTCCTTAGCTGCCTATATATTATTTTGATTCTCTGATTACCAAAATAAAATGTAAACTGTGAAAAATACATGTTTAGGAAAGTTTTGGCTAAGGAAAAACCTAGTTTTTAAGTGTGTCCATTGCGACCCTCCACTTTTTCCTGAGAACTTACCTGGTGTACTCTTTTACAGATTATATTCTGTATTTCTAGTATGAATAGTACCCGTACGTATGAATAGTAACCATATGTATGAATAATATTTATACATATGAATAGTACCGTATTTATGAATAGTATCTGTAGGAAAACAATCCTAACTTGTTTTCTCTAATATTTCATGAAAATCTTCGTAGCGAAATACTAAAATTCACCTGTATACTCTTGTCCGTAACGACTTAGAGAAGTGATACTCGTACAGAATCTAGGTGAGTGGAACGACCTTGTTTTAATAGAGTTTTAGCATTATTGGTGATAAAAAGTATGTCGTTTGACACTCCCAAGATTCATAGGGGTAAACTAGATTCAGAGTGGCAAATCTAAGGAGATAATTAATCCAGAAGTATGGATAAGACGAAACAAGTATTTTATGATGATGTAAAGTTTGAATCTTTTCAAAAACAGTTTAATTGTTATATTGATTTGTGGTTTATAAACCTATAACATAGTTATATATTATACATGTTATATGAATGAACATTACACTGTACTTCTGATTATGATATGAAATACTGTATTATTGATTGTGATTGAGCGGGATAGTACCCCATCTCACGACAAGGCGGAAAACCCAGTTTAAAGGGTGTTTTGACCAACGAGTGTGGAGACAACGAATCCCTCAGTAGGGATATAGCCCGGATCGGTAACAGATCCGTGAGGCACCCTAGCTAAGGGGATGAGGTTGTGCGTCATGGCGAAAATATTCAAAATTGGTGAGCCGGCCTATGTGCGCTCTCTGGGATATATTGTCATTGATGGGTACTAGTAACGTTTGTTGAATTAGATGGATTTTTGTCTTCTTGTATGTAATTTTTAACTATGTCTATTGGTTGAGTTTAAGCCTTCGGATATACTTGCATGACTGGTGATGTATTTGAATTTTATTAACGCAAGGCCGATTCGCTTACTGAGTTTAAAAGCTCACACTCTCTGTGAAATCTTTTTGTTCAGATTAGGTTACCGGTGAAGAATATCTGCTAGAAGAATAGATCACTTTGGACCTTACTGCTGTCAGGTAGGCCCCTCTTTTATTATAGATTGTGTTGATCTGTAATCGTTTACGACATCTAGGTCAGGGGTTTGGTATATGACTTGTATTTCAATATAATAATGTATTTCCTATTGAGAATCTATTGTTATATGCAAATCATTTCTTTATGATTTTCACATAAGAAAATTTGATATATTTTCTTTGTATTTATAATGGAATGGTTATCTTGATAATATAGAGATAATAACTAAATAATTTAACTCGCGGGTAGAATTTATCAAAAAGTTCACAGTGATGGGATATTCATCATTGTGCCGGTCATGTGCCCAGAAAACGGGTCGTGATACTCACCACTTATCAACTGTCTATTTTTTTGCTGATGATACAATTATTTTTACTAGGTAGTGATGGGTGAGGTAGAGGCTGTGTTGCGCTATATTCAAACCTACGAGGAGGCTTTTGGCCAATTGATAAATTATGAGAAAACAGAGATTGTTTTTAATCGAAATGTGCTTACAATTTGTCAAAATATGATCCAAAGAAGGATAGGAGTAAAGACTATAGATATTCCCTCTAAGTACCTTGGTTTGCCTATTATGGTTGGTAGGTCCAAAAAGAATATTTTCTTAATTTCACTAGACCAGTTACAGAAGAAATTGCGAAGTTGGCAGGTGCTAACTCTTTCTCAAGGTGTGAGAAAGGTACTTATTAAGTCGGTGGCTCAAGCAACCCCAACTTATGTTATGAGTTGTTTTGCTTTGCCCCTATCTGTAAGTCATGATATAGAGTCTATATTCTGTAATTATTGGTGAGGGATAGTGAGGATGCATGGAAGATACATTGGATTTCTTGGTAAACCATGTGTCTACCTAAGGCCAAAGGGGGTTTGGGTTTCTGCAGTTTGCAGCATTTTAATATGGCCTTGTTGGCAAAACAGGGGTGGCGGCCAATTCATAATGACACTTCCCTAGTTGCAAAGGTGTTAAAGGGCAGATATTATTCCTATTCTTCTTTTATGCAAGCGAAGGTGGGGTCTAGTTGTAGTTTTACTTGGAGGAGCCTGATGAGTGCCAGGCATATTTTAGAGGATGGTTGTGTTTGGCGAGTTAGGGATAGGAGATCAATCAACATATTGGAGGATTCGTTGGCTTAATCACAAAGATCATTTTAAAGTTTTCACTCCATCTTCTGAGGAGAATACAGTGTAGGTTGTCAGTGACTTAATTCATTATGGGGAGAGGAATATGGGATACAGAAGTCCTACAACAGCATTTTTTGCCAATTGATATTTCGTATATTATTAATACCCCTTTATCTAGAAGGCCATTAGTTGACACCTTAAGTTGGCCTTTTACCGCAGATTGTGTGTATTGTGTATGCTCTGGCTATCATTGGCTTTGAGACAAGGCTGATATGGGGATGGCATTAGCATCAGGGATCAGTATTCAATGGAAGACATTATGGCAGCTTAAAATTCCACCAAAAATAAAACTTTTTTCTAGAGATTATTTCACAATGCTTTGCTTTATAATACCAATTTACAGCACAAGGGAATTTAGTTGGGATCAGCTTGGGTCAAATGTGGAGAGGTAGAAGACTTGCATCAAGTTTTTATCGAGTATGCGTGGGCTACTGCCTTCTGGTTTGCTTCTCCTTTGGGACTCTGTTAGGCTTTCCCCAATTCAGTTACATTTCTTCAATGGCTTCAGGATTTACTGGTTTCAGGGTCGGACGAGTTGTTGCAACTTGTTGCCATAGCTTGCTGGGGTATCTGGATGTAGGGGATTGCCATTACCTTCTAGTCTAACTATGTGTCCCCAGAAGAAGTTGTTGCTTCATCTTTCCAACTACTAACAAGAGTATGATCATCTCAATGTTATTTCGGGTACTGTTCCGCCACCATCATCGTTTGGCGCATTTTGGAGGCCTCCATAACAGGGTCATATTAAATTGAACACAGACGCTGGTTGCCGGAGTCAGGGGTGTTGACAATTTGGAGCTGTTTTCTGTCGTGAAAATGGCACTATTGTTCTGGCTGCTTCGAAGTAGATCTCTAGCTATTTCACGCTAGTGATAGCAGAGGCCAGTGATGTGCGTTGGGCGATGGAGCTTGCCGTGTTCTATGGCTTCTGCAATTTAGAGGTCGAAACCCATAGTCTACTGTTGGTCATGCCTTCGAAGCTCAGAGGGATTTCTCAGATCTGGAGATGCTTGCTTCGGATATCCTACATCTCGTCCAAGATTTTGGGTTCTTCTCCTTGACCCATGTCTGTATGTCTGCTAATGGTGTGGCCCATTTCCTTGCAAAAAATGAGTGTGATCCCAGTTTCAATTTGCATGCTTTCCTCTTCCAAGCCGCCCTTTGTTGCATTTGGCCAACGCACACTATCTTAAGTTTCAATATAAAAAAAAGGAGGATACAAACAATTGTGACCGCCCCTTAATGATTCCATCTCTAAATATATTAGATACACATACATGACAGATAATATATAATGTAAAAAAGGTAAGAATAAATAATGAGTTAATGTTCACTATAATAAACAAAATGTACCTTAATTACATGCAGGTTTAAAGAGATGGAGTGTAACCAAGGAGATTAAGAATAAAAATAAATCACAATTAGAAAAAGGAAACAGAAAAAAAGAAATAAGCTATTTCAGCTTGTCAAATTAATACTCCATCTTGTAGAAGCCAGATCTGGCTACCATACATATCTTATAGAATTACACTGAGTAAGATATATTCTTTACTAATAGGGTATACCTGATTTTGGTAATAGAAAATAATAATAATAATAATAAAGCAAATCATTTGTTTGCTTTTAATATTCATTCCCAAAAATATCAGATTGTTATACTCATTCCTGATAAGTTCAGATTAAAAAATTGCTCAAATTATTATTATAATTAATGTTGGTAGATCCATACATCGTCACATGGAAGTAAAGAAAATTAATTAGAGCAATAAGCGTATTATGTTGTGGATGGTCGATGTTAGAAAAAACTACCCACATGCAGAGTGTCTAGGATCCGTGCTTCTCCCCGTCAGAATGGATTCTAATTTGGTAAACAGGTGGCTGTCATATAATAGCACGATATACTAGTTAAAGTCATCTCTCTCTTCTTTTTTTAAATATCGTTTCATTTTTCGAAGGGTTGTTTCTAATTTTATGTAGGTTGAGTGTCGCCCACAAAATAATTTACTATTATTCGAAGTTGGAAATTGTAGGAGTACAGAGA
Source organism: Biancaea sappan (assembly GCA_037074585.1). NCBI lineage: Eukaryota > Viridiplantae > Streptophyta > Magnoliopsida > Fabales > Fabaceae > Biancaea > Biancaea sappan. The sequence continues at coordinate 43,390,468 of CM073496.1, read as the reverse complement.
TCAGAAAAGAAGAGGGAAGGATGATTGGGATGTCAAATACTCAGAATGGTAATATAATTATTTACGGATTATGCCGCTATTCAACTATTGGGATCTGCATACCCTGTAATATTGTAGAGGTGTAATATTTTTAGTAATAATTTTTTTTATTATTAAAAAAAAATTACACTATGCAATACTAAAAGTATTGCAGAGAATTTAGGTCTTAAATATTGAATGTAGCTTTATATGAAGGAGAATGAGCCAGCCGAGCCGAGCTACATTATTTCATCGAAGGGAATGACCCGATAGATCATATTCATGATCACGTGTTTGATCTTGGAACAAATGCCCCAGTGTATAGGAATAGTGGAATACAGTTACAACCCCCAACACTCGGAATTTCCCTAAGCCCATGCGACTATAGGGCGCGAATAACCAAACACTCGACTTCATTTGAAGTTGAGCTTTTTGTCCATACAATTTCATTGTTTTCTGTGCCCATTGCTCCAGAGAGAAAAATTGGGGTGGAGAAGTAAACTTTTATTGAAGTCGACTTCTCCATAATTTTTCCCTCGAAGAAATTGGAAAAATGGGGCTATTGTTCATTTGTTCTTATTCACAATTCATATTCCTAGTTGTGTGTGAGTGTGGAGAATTAAAGAGCACTATTTCTCCACGTCGTTTATCTGAAGTCGATTGATTTTGGCTGTGCTCACAAGGAGAGGTGAACTCTTTTTCTCTTCAGCTTCTACACACCTTTTTGCACGCCTTCCACATTCTCTTGGCCGACCATGGGCCTCCATATAGCTTGCTCTTTCTTCCTCTCTCGAACCATTCTCCACTTCAACTCAGAAACAGCAACTGGTAGCTATTTTTCTTTCTGTTCCTCCTCTTTGACTTGTCACTACCTACCATCCTCTTGAGTTTTTTCTCAACTATGCGAACCTTTTTTTTTTTTTTCGGATTTCATAAACTTTTTTCCATCTTTATTTCTTCCCCTTTATACATCCGTCTTACTGTCAGAATAAAAAAAGAAAACATGCAGCAACCAGCAAGCGTAGATTCCGCCGGATGCTTTTCATTTTGTCCAAAAGACGACAAGTTGATATAGCCATTTATTAGCTTTAACTTTTCATTGTATATGATAATTTTTTCTTGGTCTCATCTCACGTCGCCTTATAAGTGCATGTTTGCAGACGCGGTGGAGAACTCCCAAGGCACGTTCACTGCTGTAAACATTGGTTTTCGATGAAAATATTATTGTTTGGATACGTGGTGGAGAAAGAATGAGAATATATTTTGTAGCTTAAATTTACGTTTGTCTTAATGCTAGTATTTCTTGCTTTTGGAATCAATGAAAATCGATTTCACTTAATCTATGATACATTTTTCTCTATTACCCCTCTCTAGTGTTTTTTTCTCCTTTTACGATAAAGAGGCCTCACTGAAGACTCCTCTGTTTTCTGGTGCAGGAAACAAGGTGAAATAGAGTGAAGAAGACTCACTCGTTCTGGTGGGTTGTTGAGGTATACCAACTGAGTTTAGACTTTGACTTTGGCACGAAGAGAACAGAAATTATATGAGTGGATAAAGCTTATAGGACACAAGAACGAAATTTGCAAAGCATCGACAGCTTCTTGAAGTAATGAGCTTGGTCTTGTGCCATTGGATATTTGATTAATGTAGTGATTGACTAAATATAAATATATAATTAAATAAATATGATTAATTTGATTAATTTTACTGATTAGTTAGTTATTATTTAGTGATTAATTTAATTATTAAAAAATCAATTAGTCATATGATGACTTAATGACAAAATTTCATTAAGAAATAAATTATTAATTAATAATTTAATTAGTCATTATTATTATATTAGCCTATAATTTAATTAAAAAATAATACAATATAATATTCATATCCTTTTTGATAATTATATATTTAAAAGTGTTTCTTTTAATTAATATTTAAATAAAATTCATTTTTTAAATCACTTTTCTGATAACAGTTTGCAAACATAAATCACGTTTATGTAAAATTAATTTTAGTTAAAATTAATTCTACTCAAATATAAGTTTATCCAACAAATTTTCAAAACACACACTTAAGTAGGTGTTTGGTTCTAAGGTAGTGTCCCATCATAATCACGTTTACAATAATTTGAAGGTGTTTGGTTTGGCCGTGAAAGGCAACTCAAAATAGATTCTAGTGTCAAAACCTAGGTTAAGTCTACCGTAGCTTCTGGACATAATTGCGGTGGGTAGATTCCATTATGGTTCTGTCACTTTTTTCCTTTCCTTTGCTACCCCCCCCCCCCCCCTCTTTTGTTTTTTCTTTGTTTCACCAATCCCTGGTTTCAGGAAGTGGTTTGTTCAGTGACGAATCTCTCTAAAAGTTCTCTTCCCATCTTTCATTGTTGATTTTCCGGTAAATTGACATATGTGATCTCTATTCTAGAAGACACTGAAGCATTGTTTTTCCGGTTCCCTGTTCATCTCTTCCATCTCTGTTCCCTGTCGATTTCCTTGAAACGTTGTCGGCATCCAAATCCGGTCATCCCTGGTATGTTTTCCGTTAACTCCTCCACTCTACGTTGCTCCCTTGTACTTGTACTGTCTGCCGTGTAATCTCTGGCATCCCCTGTTTGCGTTGCTCCCCTGTATCTCTGTAATGGTCATCTTCACTGTAGTTGTCTCATGTCATGGGTCCTGTATGTGTCTCAAGCTTGATGATGGTCCACTCATATTATGTGTACGTGATGTTAATTGGTCATAATTTTTTGGCCAGATATTGAAATTAATTTTTTTTATAATTAGGTGATTAAAACTAATGAAATGTAGTTGAGTTAATAAAAAAAGTTGAAATTAATTTTTTCTAATTAGTTGATTAATAACTAATTAATTTTTCTTGTTGAATACTAATTTAATTACTATGTTGGAATTAATAAAAAATGAAATTAAACTGAATTAATAAAAATAACGAAATTAATTTGTGCCGATTAGGTAAGTAATAACTAATTAATTTCCCTTGTCTGAGTTGAGATCATGTTCGAGATATTATTCATGATTAGCTTTAGAATGTATAGAGAATAACTGACAATTATTTGTATTTTATTCACACCATGTATTTCTATTTAAATTTAAATTTAATCTTTACTTGTATTATTTTTTATGTGAGTTTGTTGATCTTATTTTGTATATTTTAAATTAAATATTAGTATCAATAGTTAAAAATTATCATTAAAACATTAATATAATTTATTTTATTACATTTTTATATGAGAAAAATTAAATAAGGGTAAATGAAATAAACAATATAAAATTCATATCATTTATGATAATTACACATTCAAAAATGCTTCTGATAAACAACATCCAAACGAAATCTATTTTGCAAAATTACTTTTCTAATAACAGTTTCTAAACATAAGTTACGTTCATGCAAAATCAATTCTGATGAAACATAGATTTATCTAATGAATTTCCAAACACCCCTTAAGTAATGTAAAAATGAGTAGCTGGAATTGAGAACATTTCTTACTAGTTTCCTAATGATTTTTTTTAAAATTTCTGATATATAAAATAGTAATAAGCTACTGTATAATTATATGGTTTCCGTTTTCAAGAATTCATGATTACAATATTCCAAAACTTGCTGCGGGCAATATTTTGGATTTGCTTCAAGCTTTCGTCAATATTGTGAAAGCTCTCAAAGGCAGAGGCCCTGAACTTTGGTCATTCTTGTCCTTGAGATCGTCCTTTTGCACATTTTCTTAGCTTTTACAAACCTTTTTCTTTTGTCTTAGTAATTTTTTAGTGTAAAGATCCTTTTATAACCATTAAAATATTCTGGTTCTTCCAGGGGCCAGAGAAATAGAGATTGATGAAAGTCGAGGATAGCAAAGAGACTGTGTTGCAATACAGTTGGAATTTTCTCTTATGTTGCTAAAGAATGTCTTCTGCGACTTGGATCATATCCCTTTCATTTTCTTCCCATGTGAAACAAACCTCAGAGGCTACATTTCTCTCAACTCTACCTCCATGGCTAAGGTTCATTTTTCTCTCTCCATGTCCCTAAAGAGCTCTCTCGTTAGCCATTGACATTGTACTCATTCTCGTCTTTTTCGCACTTGCCTTTAAGAAGCTCTGTTCCAGGTTCACCTCCAATGGCGGCGGCCACACTTCTGAATTGAACAAGCCTCTAATCAAACATAACATAGCTTCTGTTAGAAAAACTACATGGTTTAAGCTAACTTTAATTGTGACAGTTGTGTTAGCTGTATTGTCCATTGTCGCCTGTGTTTTTGTATTTGTCAGAGTCACCCAAGTCCCATTGATGGATCTTTTGGTTAGTTCAGGCCGTAACTCATGCAGTTCTCGTAATCTTAATCATCCATGAAAAAAGATTTGAAGCTATTTCTCACCCAATTCCACTTCAAATCTATTGGATTGCAAACTTCATTATCACTACTTTGTTCGTAGCTTTTGGTGTTATACGTTTGGCCTATGTGGAAGGCGCACAAGACTTCAGCTTCAAAATGAATGATATAGTTTCTTTCGTTTCTCTCACTCTATCACTTTTTCTATTTTTTGTTGCGATTAAAAGGTCTACAGGCATTCAATCGACCCAGGGAACGCAACCACTAATTGATGGGGAAGCTAAGTTATACTATCCTACTATGAACAAGTTGAACATGACTGGCTTTGCTTCGACTTCTATTGTGTCTAAGGCCTTCTGGCTATGGATAAATCCATTGTTGAGTAAAGGGCACAAGTCACCTCTGAAGATTGATGAAGTTCCATCTCTTTCCCCTGAACATAGAGCTGAAAGGATATCAGTGTTATTTCAATCGAAATGGCCTAACCCACAAGAAAGGTCGAAGCACCCAGTTCTAACCACGTTACTCTGATGCTTCTGGAAGGAAGCATCCTTCACTACCTTCCTTGTGATTGTTTGGATTTGTGTCATGTTTATAGGTCCGGTTCTTATACAGAGCTTCGTGAGTTTCACATAAGGCAAGAGAAGCTCTGTATACGAAGGATATTATCTCGTCTTAATCTTCCTTATTGCCAAATTTATAGAAGTTATGACCACTCACCATTTCAACTTCAACTCTCAAAAGCTTGGAATGCTTATCTGATGCACCCTCATTACCTCATTGTACAAGAAAGGGCTAAGGTTGTTATGCTCTTCCCAATAGGACCACGGCGTTGAAACTATTGCGAATTACATGGCTGTCGATGCCTAACAATTGTCTGACATGATGCTGCAGCTACACGCCCTGTGGATGATGCCATTTCAGGTTGGAATTGCCTTATTTTTACTTTACAAATACTTAGGTGCCTCAGTCGTGACAGCTCTATTTGGGATTCTCGATGTTAAGGTGTTCGTTGTGTTTGGCACTCAAAGAAACAACTGTTTCCAATTTAACGCGATGAGGAATTGCGACTCGAGAATAAAGGTCATGAATGAGATGCTTAACTACATGCGGGTGATCAAATTCCAAGCATGGGAGGAGCATTTCAACAGGAGGATTATGGGTTTCCATGAGTCAGAATTTAAAAGGCTAACCAAGTTTATGTATTCAATTTCTAGCAATATCAGTGTAATGTGGAGCACATCACTGTTGACATCAACCATGATGTTTGGGACAACGATTTTGCTTGGAGTTCCTCTTGATGCAGCGATGGTTTTCACCACAATAACAATTTTTAAAATATTGTAGGAACCCATTTAGATATCCCCACAGTCTATGATTTCTCCTTCACAAGTGATGATATCACCTAGGAGGCTGGATAGGTACATGATGAGTAGGGAGTTATGTGATGATTCAGTACAGAAAGAGGAAGGGTGTGGTGGAAGAATCGCTATAGAGGTCAAAGATGGGATCTTTAGCTGGGATGATGACAGTAAAGGGGATTACGATTTGAAAGGCATTAATTTGGAGATAAAAAAGGGTGATCTAACTGCCATCGTTGGGACTGTGGGCTCGGGAAAGTCGTCTCTCCTTGCATCAGTTCTTAATGAGATGCAGAAAGTTTCTGGAAAGGTATGATTTCTTGTTGATGATAAATGACAACTAAATTTGTGATTTCTTTCATCTTTTATATGCTAGTGTGATAGGTACGGGTTTGTGGGAGTACTGCTTACGTGGCACAAACATCATGGATCCAAAACGGGACAATTCAAGACAACATCCTATTTGGATTACCAATGGACAGACAAAAGTACAATGGAGTTGTGAGAGTGTGTTGCTTGGAGAAGGACTTGGAGATGATGGAGGATGGAGATCATAGAGATTGGAGAGTGTGGAATCAACCTAAGTAAATGTCAGAAGTAGCGTATACAACTTGTTAGGGTTGTGTATCAAGACTCTAATATCTATCTTCTTGACGATGTCTTTAGTCTAATTGATGCACATACTGGCTTTGAAATATTCAAGGCCAGTAATATTCTTCTCAAACTCAATACTTTTTCCTTTTTCTGAATTTTCCCTTTGTTAACGTGGGTTTTAAACAGGAATGTGTGAGGGGAGCTCTAAAGGGGTAGACTTCTTGCATAATGTTGATCTTATATCAGTAAGTCATTTTATTTTTCTTTTTCAATGTTCAGTTTGCCTTGGAAAGTGATTGAAATACTAATATCATCATGTTTAAAGGTAATGAGAGATGGAAAGATAGTCCAATTAGGGAAGTATAATGATCTACTAAATTCTGGAATATTTTAGGACACTAGTAGCTGCACATGAGACTTCGATGGAACTTGTAGAACAAGGAACAATCATGCTTGGTGAAAATTCCCCCAGACCATCCAAGTCTCCTTGATCTCCAAAGCCAACTTTTAATTTAACCAATGACGAAAGCAATTCTCTTGATCAGCCCAAGGCTAGCAAGGAAAGTTCTAAGGTCATCAAAGAAGAGAAGAGGGAGACTGGCAAAGTGAGCTTGCATACCTATAAACTCTATTGGACAGAGGCTTTTGGGTGGTGGGGTGTTATAGGAGCATTGCTCCTTTCTTTATTTTGGCAAGCATCTCTGATGGCAAGTGACCATTGGCTTGCATATGAAACCTCAGAAGAGTGTGCACAAGCCTTTAACCCTTCTTTGTTTATCTCCGTCTACGCAATTATCGTTGTAGTTTCAGTTGTTTTAGTGGTGATGAGATCATTATCCTTTACCATCATAGGGCTCAAGACTGCACAAATTTTCTTCATACAAATTCTTCATAGCATCTTGCATGCACCCATGTCTTTCTTTGACATCACACCTTCTGGAAGAATTTTAAGTAGAGTGAGTACTATGGAAGAACCTAGTCCAGATTGATATAACTTGTACATTATTCCCATGATCTAATCAAATATATGTACTAACTTTAATCCTAATGTTTGAACATGTACAAGCGTCCACTGACCAGACCAACGTTGATGTCCTACTCCCTTTATCTGTGGGTATTGTTATGGTCACGTACATCATAGTGCTCAGCATCTTCATCGTCACATGTCAAAATTCTTCGCCGACAGTTTTCTTGTTGATTCCTCTTATTTGGTTGAACATATGGTACCTGGTATGATTTGATTACCTTGTTTACTGTTACTCGAAAGTAGTATTGATTTGATTCTTCCTTTGATGACCAGTGTTCCCAATTAAGTATATCTTACTCTATTTAATAACTAGTATTTTTTTCCTTTTGGGGTGTGGTCTCGCAAGATTATTTCCTTGCTTCATCTGGTGAGTTGACTTGTCTAGATTCAATAACAAAAGCACTTATCATTCATCACTTCTTAGAAAGCATTTCAGAGGTCATGACAATTTGTGCTTTCAAAAAGCAGGAGAAATTTTGTGGAGAGAATGTCAAAAGAGTGAATGCTAATCTGCAAATGGATTTCCATAACAATGGTTCCAATGATTAGTTAGTTTTTCGCTTAAAATTGCTGGGAAGCTTATTCTTTTGCTTTTCTGCTATGCTCATGATCCTATTACCTAGCAATATCATAAAACCAGGTATTCTACATGGATTTACACATTATAAAGTGTTTTGGATTGTGAAATCTATTATATATGTTCTTTTGTCGAAGTTACTTGAGATAATAGACTGACTGGATTTTTTTTGCTTGATGTAGAAAAAGTTGGTTTATCTCTATCTTATGGATTGTACCTAAATGCTGTAATGTTCAAGGCTATATATATGAGTTGCTTCCTTGAAAACAAAATGGTATCTGTTGAGAGGATTAAACAATTCACAAAAATTCCATCAGAAGCAGCCTGGAACATCAAAGATTGTCTGCCTCCTCCAAATTGGCCTGCCCATGGCAATGTTAATATCAAAGACCTACAGGTAACTAGCATATCCCCATGCCTTTCTCCATATGCTTGCTCAACCCAAAGTGTTAAGTTATAGGCCTTTTTGTATAGAGCAAGTCTAGTTTGTCCTTATTGTTACAACTTGATTTTCTAGTAAACAGGTCAGATATCGTCCCAACACTCCTTTGGTTCTTAAGGGCATCACTCTAAGCATTAGAGGTAGGGAAAAGATTGGTGTTGTTGGTCGAACAGGGAGTGGAAAAACAACTTTAATTTAAGTTTTGTTTAGGCTAGTGGAACCTTCAGGAGGCAAAATAATCATCAACGACATTAACATAACTGCCTTGGGGCTACATGATCTTAGATCACGGTTTAGTATCATTCCCCAAGAGCCTGTCCTTTTTTAAGGAACCGTCAGAAGTAACATTGACCCTACTGGATAGTACACCGACGAAGATATATGGAAGGTGAATATGCCATACTGTTATTCCACAATGTAATACCCCGGTATTACGGTATAGTTAAAAGTACACATATTCATGAGAGTGAAATTTTTTCGTGAATTTAGGAGTTTTGATTAGGAAAACGAAGAACTCTAAAGTGTAATAAGGACTAAGACTTGTCCTCAGTCAGGTAAAATTGTTTCGGGAAAAGGAAACATGTGTGGTGAGTGTAAGAAGTACATTCAAGGACTAAAGTGAAAAGAAAATAAAATATGGAGTACTCTTTCGAAAAGATCGAATAGGAGCCAGAGAAGGAGAATGGATTAAATTAGGATGAAATTATGAGGTCGTTACAGTAAGGACGATGGATTGAAGGCTATAGTGGATTTTGAGGCAACAAGAAGGACTAAAGTGAACAAATGCAGGATTTTGGTATTTTAATAAAAATAGGATGTGATGGTGTGTATTTTATGGAAGTGTATTTGGGTGCCTGATTTATGATCAAATTTTTCGAAATTCCCTTGCAAGGTTCTAATTTTTCCAAAGGGACCAAATTGAAAGAAAAATTAGTGGGGCCACCACATACACTTACTTAAACACTCATCTTCCTCTCTTCTTATTCATTTTTCTCTCTTCCTCTCGTAGCTCTCTCACTCTCTTTTGGCCAAAAACTCCTAAGCTCTCTTCTCCACATCTATCCATGCCAATACCTCAAGGAAGGAAGCCATAGAAGTCTAGGAAGCTTTTTAAGCAAGGAATCGAAGTAGGAATTCCAATTTTTCCAAATTTTTCCTTATTTTTGGATATTAGGGTTTAAGACAAAAATTTCGGTCAATGATACTATAGCATTGACTCAGTCAACGATATTGTAGCATTGACTTTGATCAAAATTACTGTAACTGCATTGACCTTTGACAATTATAGTAGCATCAATTTTAAAATATTTCTAACTCTTTCATTTGAACTCTGTTTTTAGCAAATAAGATACCATTGGAAAGCTCTTTGAGTCTAGTTTCTAATGGTATAAGTTTCATTTGAAAATTATTTATTGTTTGAGAGTTATGTCCAGAGTAGTGATCAAAGGTGAGAATTGTGGTAGGAATTTTCCTTATTTTGTGACCTTGACATATTTTTGCATGATTATTATATAGGAATAGCTTCTTTGATACATCTTCCACATCTTTTGGGATGTTGTGACTAGATTAGAGTAGAGGGAATTACCTTCCATCATCTCACACATCTTCGAGGAGGGTTCAAGGTAAAAATTAGGCAAACATCAAGGTGAGTGAACAACCTTACAAAATTAATTTACTAAATTACTCAAAGCATAATATAAATCTCATTTGCATTATTTGTGCAATTGAGAAGATTACTAGTATATGTTCAACTTGAGAAAAATTACAATATCATTGAGAATTATTTTATTACTTTATGTGAATTAATTTCTCTAGTTGACTAAATCACTAGATGTGGTAGTTTCTTAAACAAATTGGAACATATTTATGAGAATATGATTGTATGTAATGATTTTAATTGTGTTTGATAATGCAAGATAAGGTGAGGGATTGATCACTCAATATACCTAAATAAGGTGAGAGATTGATCACCCAACAAACCTGAATAAGGTGAGGGATTGATCACCTAATAGACCTAAACAAGGTGAGGGATTAATCATCCAAAAGACCTAAATATACCAATTAGTAAATCCATGGATAGACATTCTTAAGGATGAACATTGGGATAAGAGTAAACATGTTGACCACCAATGATTTCGGCTCAATATAGTTGTGAGAACGCAAGCTCACAGGGTTTTCAAAATTGAAAGAGCGTAAACCTATTGAGTTCTAATGATTTTAGAATCAATATGGTTGTGAAAATGTAAGCTCACAGGGAAAATTATTTTCAAAACTAATTGAACAATATTTATACTTATTAATACATTGAATGTATTAGGTTGATTGACTAAATTAGCATTGTGGTGTTTGTGCTTATGATATTTTCATGCACAGTTGCTTCCTCATTGAGTTTAATAAACTCACACTTTCAGTTATTCTTTTTCAAATATGGTGGTTAAGGAGGATGTTTACCTCTCAGGGTTATACTCCATTGTTTAGTTGGTGGGTTCTTGGAATCAAGTTTAGGTAAGGATTAGAAAATGCTCTGTAGTCTAGTAGGTCACTTAGGTTTGCGAGGTTTTATCTTTCTGTGTAATGCATGAAAAATGAACATTTTTGAATATGTATGTAAAATATCTTTCAGGAAAAATTTATGTTTTGCATAATTGTAGATATTAAGAACGTTCAAGGATACTAAGGGATACTATAGAAGTATAACCTAGGTGTTATTTGTATAACTCACATGCCTGATTTTTAGGGTGTGACACACAAGACCTAAGCCTAACACACACATGAAATAAAATGTCCTCATGTTTTCAAAACTTTAATGATTGTTGTAGAGCTTGGAACGATGTCAACTAAAAGATGTTGTGCCTTCAAAGCTTGAGAAACTGGACTCTTTAGGTGTGAAAGATTCGTTTCATTTTCCAAAGTTTGAAAAATTTGACTTCCATCTTACCTTCTAACTCGGCGGACTTTTCAGTGGTTGATAATGGAGAGAATTGGAGTGTGGGGCAGAGGCAGTTGTTGTGCTTGGGGAGGGTTATGCTTAAGCAAAGCCGTCTCTTGTTCATGGATGAAGCAACGGCTTCTGTAGATTCACAAATTGACGTTGTCATTCAGAAGGTCATCAGATAGGACTTTGCAGCATGTACCATCATCAGCATTGCTCACAGAATACCAACAGTCATGGACTATGATAAGGTTTTGGTGGTAGATGCAGGTATTCTATTATTTCATTTTATTCTATTCATCATGGTGTTTTAACACAAAAAACAAAGGCTTCATTATTGTTGTGTTTGTGATAGGCCAAGCAAAAGAATTTGATAGACCCTCCTACTTGCTTCAGAGGCCATCGTTGTTCGGGGCATTAGTTCAAGAATATGCCAACCGCTCCTCTGGACTCTGAAATGCTCTCTTGCTTTTCTTGATGCATGAGAAACTGTTTTCCTAAAAATCAACCCTCTTGATTGATCAAGTGAAGGAGAAGCTTGACTTTGGGGACAACTAAAGCATGAGCAATTATAAATGTAATTCTAATTGTTTATGGATCATAATACAACGCATAATATACATAATAGTAGTATTTTTGTGCCTTCTAATTTGTAGCATTTGAACACCCTATAACAAATAAAATATCCACTTTTTGAGTTCCTTTTATGATGCTTAGAACTGTAGGATATATTTTGTTTTGTTTGAAGCTCATGGAGACTTGAACAAAATTCACTGCAGAGAGTTAAGAACAATTATGTGATTTTATGTTTCTAATAATTAATATGAGAATGTTTCTTTTTGTTAATCTCAAGCGATTTTAATCCATTTAGGAATTTGCGAAATTATATTTTAGTCAAGTTTATCTCAATGATAAGGATTAAATATATGAACTTGGAAATCCTAATTAATTTCTTTCGAAGTTTCAACATATTTAAGTCTAAGGGTTCGTTTGGGTAAAAAGCTTAATTAAGCGTTTATAAAAGAAGATCTAATGTGAAAAGCACTTATCCCATAAGTTTTTTTTAAAAAAAATTAAATTATTTAGTGTTTAGATACATAGTTGAATAAGTACTTTTAAAATTTACAAGTTATTTTTAAAGTGTTTGAATAGGTAAATGTATAATTGCTTATAACTATGAAAATTACTCCAATCCAATCCTCAGCTGAAGGTTTTGGATTATTGTATTCCACTTGAACCCATTATGTACTTTGCCCCTGAAACAGCGAATTTAAAATAAATATAGAAATAATCCCAGATCAAATTCTGCTTTCAAAACTTGGTTTCATAATATGAATGAGGTCAAAAAAGTAGATAATATAGCAGCTATTGAATAAATAAATAAGAAAATGAATGAAAGAAAAAGCTGAATCAAATGAGTCCGACTCATCCACTTTTCACGCAAACGACATCATTTTGTTTTTTTTTTTTTGTGTTTTTGAAAATGGATAACTCCGTCTTCCACTTGCGTTTCCAGCGTCTTCCACTTGTTTTCTAGCGTCTACAGCAGCCTTTGTTATTGGTTTGAAATCTTTCAAGGTTCCTGTTTTTTGGCGTCTACAGCAGCCATTGTTATTGGTTTGAAATCTTTTAAGGTTTCAATTCCCCCTATATCATCTCTGGCATCTTCCTTTGTTTGAAATCTTTCAAGGTTCAGTGTCATGGTGATGCTTGGGTATTTTCTTTATGGGGGTATTTCAAGGTTCAATTTAGTTCATGAACCAAGTAAAAATATGATAAACTGAACTTTTTATTTAAAAATTAGAGTAAATTTGATGATTTAGTCTCTACCACTCTTCTCACATTTTGATTAAATTAGAAATAGAAGTTTCTTGGGAATCCTGATTGGGTATTAATATGTGATGACTGATGATGATAAACAAAGATTTTAAAGAACGTGAACATGGTTAGTGTTATTGGAGTCTTGAATGAGAGAATGAGAGAGCCTAGCCATTGTGCCTCACAGTCGTGGTTTGATCAGAATAGGAATATGAGATGCTTATTTGAGTCTTAAGCTCCTTGATTTGATCAGAATACTACTAACGTATAGTTGTCTGCCACTTATGTATCACAGTTATTTCTTTAGTCATATATATTATGTTTGTCATACTGTTTATTTAATCAGTCAGCTGTATGCTTTAGTCATAATAACATTGTTATTAATTTGTGTTAATTCGGACATGTCATGTTATCCACATCTCTCAGCCAGAAAATAGAATAAGCAAAAATGGCACTATATCCAGAAAAAAAAAGCTATTTATATTATTAATAACTATTTCCAATCAAATATTGCAAGAGCTTCCCGTATTTATAAAAATGACACTATAACAGTAAGATTACAACAAATATCACAACTGCTTCATAACATCCTAAGTAACATTACAAAAGAACCTACAACCACTTGATAGCCTACAACTACTTGATGAGCCTTTACAACTACTTCATAAGCAGCATAGCACGCTTTCGATTAGCAAAGATTTCATTCCAGTAAAATTTTAGCACTACTTGATGAGCCTTTGCAGTCCAACAAAATTTCAATTCAGTAAAAACAGCACAGAACAACACTCAATCCTTGCAAGCAAAAACAGTTCAACAAAAAGAGCAAAATTTCAGTTAAAAAGGGTCCAGAAGCAACAACAAAATTTCAAGGTTTCTAGCACAATCATTTCAGCAAGCAACACCAAAAATAGTCCAGCAGAAAAAATAGTAAAGCAAACTTTCATATTGCAGTTCCAATAAATTTAGTCCAACACCAGCAGATGTAGGTAATGAACCAGTCAAATACACCTGTTAGCCTCAACAATCTTACCTTTAATAAATGTAGCTTATATACATCCTTCATAATAGTATAGTTCAGATTGCCCAAAAGATATCTTTTTTCTGACTCTATAGGGCAGAATTTTTTTTTTGATCGAAAAAGAAATAAAATTGTGAAGGTACATTCTCATTAAGATGATTCAGAAGTTGAGACATTTCAATTTCAACTAAATTTACTTCACCCTGTAACACCAATAATTGTGTGTGCAAAATAGGCTAGATGTGTGTGTAGGCAATTGTGTGTGCAGAACAGGCTAAATTTACTTCACCCATAATAAAATGATACATAGCCAATTTCTAACAGCCAAAACAGCAAAAGGATATGTTCACTGAACCCAAAATAGACCATATTCTTGCACACCACTCCTAATATTTCATCCTTGGCTTCCACCTCTTATATTTTATCCTTATTTGCTCCTTGTCGTTTTGCATGTAGACATATTCTTGCACCAAGCACATAAGCATATCCATGTAGGGGATAAATTAGTTTACATAAGATTGAGATAATCAACTAGTGCAAATAGATAATAAAATGAAGGAAACTTCTTGTACAAGTGAGTATACCACTATTTCAGTTCCAACAATTCCGGTGCTGGCACATTCTAGAATCTCACAACTATTAACATCTTTTCACAATCTGCTGTTCCAAAAGACTTAATCCTGATGTACTTAACATCCATATTTCAGTCAGAATCTGTGGCTGAGATTATAAATCCTATCAAATTTTTAAAATCTGTCTCCTAACTAAAATAACTAAATGCCTATTTAAAGAAAAGTGAACTACCTCCTACTGTGCTTGCAAAAGTTTATCTTTCCAAACCGTTGCCTTCTTTTCTATTTGGAATGCTAAGGGCCTGTTTGGTTTATGAAAATATTTTCTGTTTTCATTTTCAGTCTTCATTTTCTGAAACACTAAAAATATCTTTTTAGTGTTTTCAGATTTAGGCATATTTTATGAAATGTTTTCAAAAAAATATTTTCAGTTAACTCAACCAAACGTATTTTCAAGTCAATTTTCTATTTTCAGTGAAAATAAAAACAGAAAATACCCAAACCAAATATGCCTTAATACGTTCAATTAGAAACAGCAAGAAAGTTCAAGAAACAACTATTAATTCAAAGTGATCTCTTCCAATATATTCTTCTTTCAAATCTCATGGCACCTCTTCCCTACTACCTATGAAGAATTATAAACACACAGCACACCCATTATTTCTACCAAGATATCCTCCCCTTTCTGAAATCATTATTACAAAATTCAACATAAAAAGATCAGATAGAAGAGAAATTCTATAAGGTATGAGCTGTTAAGTTCAAGAAGATCGTCCTGAGAGGAAAACTCCTCAATATCATCGTCAGCGTCAAGACATGAGTCCAGCTCCTCTAGCCTCTGGTCGGACGAGGAGGACTCAACGGCCAATCCTCGACGCAACTGCTTCAGATTATGAGGCGGGGGGTCGGGCCCCAAGTCGGGATCAGATTCAATCACTTCGGGGCCGAACCCTTCTTCAACCCCCGGGCGAGCAGACGCACCAGGAGGACTGCGCTGAGAAGGAAGTTGATGGAGAAAATCGTGAGAGGGGAGAGGAGCAGAGAAGAATGTGATGGAGGAAACGCAGTAAAAAAAAACAGAAAAGGGCAAAAAAAAAGAAGAAAATCATCCCGACCGGCGCATTTTTGGAAGAAAAACAGGTATATGCTTTTCTCAATAATTTTTTATGAAATTTCATAAGTAAGACGTATAACTGTCTTATAAAAATATAAAACATTTTATTTGTACAAAATTTTTTAAGAAATTAAAAAAATTAGTTTCTACAAATAAGTTAAAAATAATTTTTTAAAATTAATAATTTATTTATTTAAATTCATTCAAATATTTTTTTATGTAAAAACACATATATTATTAAAGAAGTAATAATAAACTGTAAATTATATCATCCACAAGTTATATTAGTAATGTAACTTTTTCTTCACCGTTACAGCCAATAAATTAATGGGAAGTAATACATGAAAGTAATTTGGCAATACAGAAGTTGTTTGTTTTTTCAGAAAATCATCATATTTTGACAAAGTAATAGAATTATTAATCATACTTAAAAAATGATGTGACTCACTCATTACTGGACCAATATGTCGTAATAAAAAAATACAAAATGTTACCGGGTAAAAGATGAAACGCACCGTCCTTCTCACGGTAGAGACTAGAGGGTAAACCGCAGCGGCAGCTAAGGATTCATAAAACGACGTCATTGGATGCCGTTTCTGCTTTCCCTGAACCCTAAACCCTCAATAGCTGATTCCCTTGATCAATCTTGTTGCCCTATTGCACGCAGAAGATGGGAGGGTCGCGAAGAAAATTGAAGCGATCGAAACCAAAGGTCCAAGTGGGACTACCAAAGAGAAATCCTGGCGTATTCAAGCCTGCGTTCTCTCTTCCTCCGAAGTTATTGCACTCCTTGGCCGGCAAAGACCCTGAATGGGACGAGAAAGGCAGCGTCATTCAAAATTACAAGTCTTTCGGCGTCGTCTCCAATCCCAACTTGCTCAGCGTTCGATCTCGCACTCCTGGCATCGTTGAAAGCGATTCCCTTCAGGTCCCCCTCCCTTCTGCGGCCACTGATGAAGCTTCCGCCGAATCGGAGCTCCTCGATTCCGGGAGCGAACTCGAAGAAGACGGTCAGTCAGATGCTTCTTTTTTAAATATATGTTCTTACCAATTTACCGAAATTATTGTACGCTCTGCTCAGATGTTTGTGCTTTTTTCGGCCTCATATTGCAGCTGTTTTTTTTTTATTAGTTAAATCATTAATATCTTATTAGGGCAACGAAAATTTATCCTCTAATTTTAATCAGGCGTAAACAGATCCTCCTTCCCATATGAGGCTAATCCTATTTACTTCCATTTTTTTAAAGTTCGAACCGATTTGCTGGTCTATTTTAATCCATGATTTCTGTTTTTGAATCTCGTACTGTGAAGCCCTAGCAGTTTCAAATGCTTTAATGCTTCGTGCTTGTTTATATTTATGAGGCCAAAATGAAAATAAACCCTTAAACTTCTTATTCCCTTCTGTCCATTAAGATATTGAAGAATGTATGCAAATTGGGTTATACCCAGAGGAAGAAGCGTGCACTAGTGGCTGGAGGGGTCTCTCCCCAACCCCCAAAGATTATACCCATATTTGACAATTACCGAATTCACATGTAATATTAAACTAACATCCTGTAGCAGAGGAAAATTGAGTTTAATTTTATTAAAGTTTCTAACCCACAATCGAAATGGATCCTGCCTGATTCTTGTGTTATGTGTCGTTGCCTTGGCCCATATGCTTAATTACCTCCCTTTTAAGTAGAACTGCTACTTAGGACTTATACTTCCTGTCAGCATGAATTAAGACCTTCTGAATTTGAAGGCTTCTCCCTCAAATTTAAATCTTTTTTGAGTATGGGTTATTATTAGCTATTGAATTTCTACTAATGGTGAAAAGTATGAATTGAAAATTTAGAGTACCAAATATTTTCGATTCCCTATACCAAGTGAATATAAATAAAAGTTAAAACCTTTTCTTATTTACTCCATCTCCATTTACGATCTGCCACATTTCACCTTTCTCTACCCTACACATCCCTAATAAATCTATTCTTCTTAATTTTTTCAGTTTAAGTTACGTATTAACTTCAACCTAAAAAGTGCTGATATTTGATTATCTGATTCTATATATGTTTTCTTTGGGTGATCTAGACTTGAAATCAGCCTTAGGAAAGAAGCGAAGAGATGGGAAAAGTGCACCTCCTCAACCTTTGACTGCAATGCAACGTCTTCATATTGGGCGACTGATAGATAAACATGGAGATGACTATCAGGTTTGATATTGCTTTTATTTTAAGAAAATTACCAATTGAGAGGTCGATGTTTACATGTCTGTTTTCTTTTTGGCAGAGTATGTTCATGGATACAAAGTTAAATCCCATGCAGCATTCAGTTGCGACTCTACAGAAGCTCTGCAAGAGATACCATATGTATGGAGATAAGAATCCCCTGATTGTAGCTAAGTCATAGATATTCCCTCTGGACTAGTTGTATGACCAAGGGATGAAAGTTTGGTCTACTGATGACTTTCTGAAGCACTTTGGAGTTGGTCGGATCAACTTTGATTTAAATCAACAAAAATTTCTGATAGGGAGGGAGGGCGTGCTTTTCATCTTTGCATGTATTTTTCAGTCCGAATATTATTACGTATGTAAGGTACCAAGTCATTAAGAAATTCAGTTATTGCTTTGTATATTACATGTTTTTTTTTGTGGGGTCTTCAGCTTGAGATCATGGTACTAATCAATAAACAGTGGGATAGATCATTTTTTTTTTGGTGGGGAAAGGGGGGGGGGTGTGGAAGGGATGCTGCGTCTTTTTATTGTATTAGTGGGAGGATGAATTTTCTACATTGGATGACATTCTACACTACGAAATAAATTCTAATGTTTTAAAAATATGATCGGTCATTAAATCGATAAAAAAATCAGTTTAAGGTTTATTAGTTCAATTGTGGTTGAAATATAATCGAATTGATACTAATTAAATATATTATATATTTTAATTTTAACTAATAAATAAGGATTATTATTTTTTTAAAAAAATACTATTATATATAATGTTAAAAATTAAAATAATAACCTAATCTTTACTCTGTCTCTAGGAATTGCCATAAACACTCACTTCTTAATGTATCTCCAGTCTTTCCCAACACAGTCTAATGCATCTCAATTCTCCCCTCCACTTCCCAATGCATCCCCATTTGTTAGAGAGGCTCTCTTTGATACGTTTGATACGTCAAGAAAAGATGTTCAGTATTCGACAGCATAAAGATTAGGGGAGTTATTGTAATACCCGTTAATTTCAGAATATAATTCGCTTAAGAGTATTTTAGAATTCTACAACGTTACTTTAGTTATTTATTTTGGTCATTTTTAATTTTCATATTTAATTGTTCTCTTTGAATATTATTTATGAAAATTGAGTTAAATGACTGGACTAAATATTTGCACAATGAGGGATATATTCTAAGAATGGTGAAATTCATGGAAAAGTGGTTTCAGAATGGTCAATTAGTCCATTTATTGTAAATTGACTGGATGGGTTTGGATGTTGGGTTATGGATACCCATGGGTTATTGAATAACCCATTAGAAATATTTAATATAAAGTTTCAATAGTACCCCCTTATTTTCTTCTCACGATCGAAGCAGCTGAAGTGAATAGTGAATTCACTTTCTCTCGTTTCTTCACCCTCTTCTCAAATCCTTTCCTTGATCTTCAGAATTTCGATTATTTGTTCGGTTCAAAAGCTTTGTAAGGATCAAAGGTAAGCTTTAATCCGATTATTTTCCTTAAATTTCAGTTTATATAGAAGATCAGAGGAGGTTTTGTTCTTGAAGATTTTGATGATAATTCATGAATCTCAGTTGTTTTAGAAGTTATATTTGAGAATTATATCAAATGAGTAGTATCTTTTCACATGCTCAATTTTTGGGATGTGACAAATTTGGTATCAGAGGAAAGGTTTTATAGGTCCCCTATAGAGTACAGAGCAAAGTGATCTTTGTGGGCCCTTCCCTATTGTCGTGAGCCGCGGCATGACCATAGGATTAGGTTCCATAAAAGACCTTGTAGAGTATAACGTCATTTTATAGATAACTTCTCAGTGGGGCTAGTAAGTGATATTTTGTTTATGTCTGAAAATTGTTTGTTATGTGTGTAGATCTGTGACAGATCAATGTCAGAAGGATCTTCTAATAATAATGAGCATATGGGTCCAAGGAGGGCCATAAATCCACCAGTACATGTGCAAGATGATCCTAACCGTGGTGATAGTTTACATGCTCAAAGTACTGAGGGCGCAACTAGTGAGCAAGCAAGAAGAGTCGAACCTGATGCTCACGTCGGTAATGCAACTATTGCACATGTGATTCATTTGATGAATGAACGATTTGACCGATTTGAGGCTGAAATGAGAGGTCGAGCTGCACAAGCTAACCTGCTAGTGGATCCTCCTATTGTTGAAGCTGAAAATGTACCACCAGTTCCGTTAGCGGGAGGAGTTAATGTAAGAGAGGTAAGAATGTCTGAATTCCAGAAAATGAGGCCTCCTACTTTTTCAGGGGAAGATCCCAAAGAGGACCCACAATGTTTTCTTGAAGATTGTGAAGCAATCTGTGATGCTATAGGGTGTTCTCCTACTCAAAAGGTAGAATTCACTTCCTTTCAGTTAAAAGGTAGGGCTGGTAAATGGTGGAGGAACTGGAAGAAAGCTAGAATTCAAGGCGCACCGCCAGTTATGTGGACAGAATTTTACAGATTGGTTATGGATGAATTCCTTCCGGCAAGTGAACGATCATCCAGGGCCAGAGATTTTCTGTATCTACGGCAGGGAACCATGACTGTTGATGAATATTCAGCTCAGTTTGTTAAATTATCTGAATATGCCCCTGAAATCATTCCTTCTGAAAGGAAGAAAATAGAAAAGTTTGTGGAAGGGTTTCGTGATGCCTTATATGATCAAGTGGGTTCTAATATGAATGATTACTCTTCGTACTCAGAAGCTGTTGATGTGGCCCGAAGAATGGAAAGGAGGTCAAAGAATAAAGAAGAATATCGTCAAAAGAAGAAGGCCAGATATAGGAGATCTTTTAATCAAGGGGAAGACTCAGGGACTTTTACTGCACCACAACATGCTCCAGCCACTCCTACTAAGTCAACTTATTCTACAGCCAGTGTGGCTAAGCCTCGTTCAGAGAGCAGGGGTGGTTTTAGCTCTTCTAGTAGAGGAGGTACTCAAGGTAGAAGGGAAAAACCTCAATGTCCTGAATGTGGAAAGTTTCACTTCGGAGAATGCAGGTTAAACACTGTTGGTACAGGCTGTTTTCACTGTGGACAAAAAGGACATTTTATAAGGGAGTGCCCTCAGCTCATGACAAGACCAGGTCAAGGGTCTACTTTGCCACCTCGACCACAATCTATTACTCAAACACCAACCCCTTCAACAGGGGGTAGTATGGGAAGAGGTTCTGGAAGAGGCTAAGGTGACCGTGGAAAACAAGCTGCTGGCAGAGGAAATGCAAGAGTATATGCTCTAACCCGACAGGATGCTAAAACATCCAATGCTGTAGTTACAGGTATATTATCTGTTAATACTTTTGTTGCACGTATTTTGTTTGACCCCGGTTCTACTCACTCATATGTGTCACCCCTATTTGCCAAGAGATTTGCAATTGATTCGATTATTCTTAAAGAACCATTCTTGGTTTCCACACCGATGAGAGAGACTTTGATGGTTAAAACATGTTATCGTTCTTGTAAAATAATCGTTGGAGGCATGGAAACTGAGATAGATCTTATGGTTCTCAATATGTTAGATTTTGATGTGATTCTAGGGATGGACTGGCTATCTTCTTGTCATGCTACTATAAATTGTCGTGACAAAGTTATTTCCTTTAATATACCGGGGAGGAGTAATTTTGTGTTTCAAGGAGATCGAAGTGATGTACCTTGCAACATGATATCTATGTTAAGTGCCCAGCGTATGTTGCGAAAGGGATGTCAGGGATTTCTAGCTTTTATCAAAGATTTAGAAAAGAAAGAACAGAAGTTAGAAGACATTCATGTGGTTAATGAATTCCCAGATGTGTTCCCAGAAGATTTACCTGGATTACCGCCAGAAAGAGATATTGAGTTCAGTATTGATTTGGTCCCAGACACAAGACCAATTTCTATTCCACCTTATCGTATGGCTCCTGTTGAGCTAAAAGAACTCAAAGAACAATTGGAAGATTTGTTGAACAAAGGGTTCATTCACCCAAGTTTTTCACCTTGGGGTGCTCCTGTTCTTTTGTGAAAAAGAAAGATGGTTCTATGAGATTATGTATAGATTATCGTCAGCTGAATAAAGTCACAGTGAAAAATAAGTATCCTTTACCAAGGATAGATGATTTGTTTGATCAGCTTCAAGGAGCAAAATATTTCTCAAAGATTGACCTAAAGTCTGGATATCATCAGTTACGAATTAAGAGTGATGATATACCTAAGACTGCTTTTCGTACACGGTATGGACATTATGAGTTTCTTGTGATGTCTTTTGGGTTGACAAATGCACCAGCAGCATTTATGGATTTAATGAACAGAGTGTTCAAATCATTCCTTGATAAGTTCGTAATTGTGTTTATTGATGATATTTTGGTATATTCAAAGAGTCATGAAGAACATACTGAACATTTGAGAATAGTGCTTCAGACTTTGAGAGAACATCAGTTGTACGCAAAGCTCTCAAAATGTGAATTCTGGATGAGTCATGTAACATTTTTGGGACATGTTATTTCCCAAGAAGGTATTCATGTAGATCCAAGTAAAATTGAAGCAGTAAAACAATGGCCTCGACCAACAACTGTGTCTGAAGTACGTAGTTTTCTTGGCTTAGCAGGGTATTACCGTCGCTTTGTCAAAGATTTTTCTAAGACGACTCTCCCATTAAATAAGTTAACCCGAAAGAATGTTAAATACATTTGGGATGATTCATGTGAGCAAAGTTTCACCCAATTGAAAGAGTGTTTAACTTCTGCACCAGTCTTAATCCTACCATCAGGACCAGGGGGTTACTCTGTATTCTGTGATGCCTCAAAGATAGGCTTAGGATGTGTGTTGATGCAACATGTTAAAGTCATAGCTTATGGCTCACGTCAGCTTAAAAAGCATGAATTGAATTACCCCACTCATGATTTGGAAATGGCAGCTGTAGTGTTTGCCCTAAAGATTTGGAGACATTACTTGTATGGGGAAACTTGTAAAATTTTTACAGATCACAAAAGCCTTAAGTACATTTTTGAGCAGAGAGATCTCAATCTAAGGCAACGAAGGTGGATGGAACTTCTGAAAGATTATGATTGTACCATCCTTTACCATCCAGGTAAAGTAAATGTAGTGGCTGATGCTCTAAGTCGAAAGTCTATGGGAAGTTTAGCTCACATTGCCACTATAAGGAGGTCTCTAATACATGAACTACAAGAATTGGAAGCTGATGGAGTATTCTTCGAGATCACTGAGTCAGGTACATTTCTGGCTCATTTAACAGTTAGATCATCCCTTGTTGAAAAAGTAAAAGCAACTTTAGAAGGTGACATTGATATGGTCAAAATAAGAGATAAGGCAAGGCAAGGTCTAGCACCAAGTTTCTTGGTAGATGAAGAAGGAGTCTTATGGTTTAATGGGAGACTCTGTGTCCCCAACATTGAATCTTTGAAACATGAAATCTTAATGGAAGCTCATGGTTCACCCTACGTTGTACATCCTGGTGCTGTGAAAATGTATCAGGACTTGAAACAAGTTTACTGGTGGGAGGGCATGAAGCGAGACGTGACTGACTTTGTAGCTCGATGTTTGACTTGTCAGCAAGTTAAAGCTGAACATCGACGACCATCTGGATTGATGCAAAAACTAGATATTCCCGAATGGAAGTGGGAAAGGATCACCATGGATTTTGTAGTAGGTTTACCTCGGTCAACAAAAGGAAATGATTCAATATGGGTCATAGTGGATCGACTTACTAAGTCAGCACATTTTCTTCCTGTTCATACCACTTTCAGTGTAGCAAAACTTGCTCGACTTTATGTTAAAGAAATAGTGAAACTTCATGGTGTACCAATATCCATTATATCAGACCGAGGACCTCAGTTTACTTCTCGATTCTGGAAAGTCTTTCAAGAGGCTTTGGGTACCAAAGTGAATCTTAGCACAGCATTCCATCCTCAGACTGATGGACAGTCCGAAAGGACAATTCAGACTTTAGAGGATATGCTAAGAGCTTGTGTGATGGATTTCAGTGGAAGTTGGGAAGATCATTTGTCTCTTATTGAATTTGCTTATAATAACAGTTACCAAGCCAGTATTCAGATGGCACCTTTTGAGGCTTTGTATGGGAGACGGTGTCGATCTCCTATAGGTTGGTTTGAACTTGGTGAAACCAAAATATTTGGACCTGAGATGATACAGGAAGATATAAATAAAGTTAAACTGATCAGAGAAAAGTTGTTAACTGCTCAGAGTAGACAGAAGTCTTATGCGGACAACCGACGACGTGACCTTGAATTTGCAATAGGTGATATGGTTTTCTTACGAATCTCACCTATAAAAGGAGTAATGAGATTCGGGAAGAAAGGCAAGCTTAGTCCGAGGTATGTTGGCCCATATGAGGTTGTAGACAGAGTGGGTAATGTGGCATATCGCCTAGACCTACCTTCCAACCTAGAGGGAGTTCATCCAATATTTCATGTGTCCATGCTACGGAAGTATCTTCCTGATCCTTCTCATGTCATTCAACCCCAAGAAGTTCATTTTGATGAAACTCTCACCTACAAAGAGGTACCAGTAGCTATCCTTGATAGAAAAGTCAAGAAATTGCGTACCAAAGAAATTCCTACTGTCAAGGTTCTTTGGAGAAATCATTCTCGCGAGGAAGCTACGTGGGAGGCAGAAGATGAGATGTGGAAAAACTATCCACATTTATTTGAAACTTGAGGTAAGATTTTAATTCGGAGGACCGAATTCTTTTAAGGGGGGTAGAATGTAATACCCGTTAATTTCAGAATATAATTCGCTTAAGAGTATTTTAGAATTCTACAACGTTACTTTAGTTATTTATTTTGGTCATTTTTAATTTTCATATTTAATTGTTCTCTTTGAATATTATTTATGAAAATTGAGTTAAATGACTGGACTAAATATTTGCACAATGAGGGATATATTCTAAGAATGGTGAAATTCATGGAAAAGTGGTTTCAGAATGGTCAATTAGTCCATTTATTGTAAATTGACTGGATGGGTTTGGATGTTGGGTTATGGATACCCATGGGTTATTGAATAACCCATTAGAAATATTTAATATAAAGTTTCAATAGTACCCCCTTATTTTCTTCTCACGATCGAAGCAGCTGAAGTGAATAGTGAATTCACTTTCTCTCGTTTCTTCACCCTCTTCTCAAATCCTTTCCTTGATCTTCAGAATTTCGATTATTTGTTCGGTTCAAAAGCTTTGTAAGGATCAAAGGTAAGCTTTAATCCGATTATTTTCCTTAAATTTCAGTTTATATAGAAGATCAGAGGAGGTTTTGTTCTTGAAGATTTTGATGATAATTCATGAATCTCAGTTGTTTTAGAAGTTATATTTGAGAATTATATCAAATGAGTAGTATCTTTTCACATGCTCAATTTTTGGGATGTGACAGTTATCTTTGATGATAGTTATAGCTTCACAGGGTCCAAAAAGATTGGTCATCGAAATTGCCTATGTAACAGAGGAATCATAGGACAAACGAGCCAGAAAGACCCAATCAAATCTCACTATCTCCTCCTAGCAATGATGTTCTTTTTTTTTTTTCTTTTCTTTTTCTTGGTTCAAAGCAAAAATCGTTGGTCAAACATGATTTTTGACCAAATTTGACTAATTCTTCAATTTATTGATTTCATCATGTTCGAACTGAACTAGTGTTTAATTTTTGGTCCAACTAGTTTGACCAGTCGATATAGTTCGATTTTACAAACTAGGATAAATTCCTTTACTTTTACGAATAAAAAACATGGAAAATGAGTATTTATAGTGTTTGTTTTCTCTAAAGTTGAGTAGGTGAAATTTACTTTAAAGTTCACATCAGTGTTTGTTGGTGAAAAATCCAACCGTTCGTGTTGTGCCACACATTTGCTCCATCTCCCACACAAATGTTGCCATGTGTCCTGCTCATTGTCGCGCCAGCCTCCTCCTACTGAACTTGGCAATGTGCTTCCCAATTAGTGTCATCCATCTTCACTATAGTGTCCACCACCATATATCATTGCAAAAAGAGGTTGTTCGTTCACTGCCTCTGCTCTCTTATGCATATTGTTTGCACGCTTGTCTCCCCAAATGTTGCCATAAATAGTTGCACGACCTCCTCCTCCAACACTGAAAACCCTTACAAGAATGTTAGAAACATCTCATCCTCGTTTGTCATGTCATCACTCGGCCTCCCCCTCCGTGACACCCTGCCACCATTATTGTTTTCGTCAAAGTTGCTACACCAATGTGACCCGCTCTCCTCCAAAATTGACAGCGACAATGTCACGTTCTCAAATAACAGATGTAGAAAACCTGAAATAGCCAAGCTTGAATTTGGGTTGGCAAGGACATCGTATAATATATCAGCAAAGACTCGAACATAGACATTGTTAAGGAGGCTTTTGATACTAGTGAAAAAGCCCACCACCTTTGAGGATGTGAGTAGTTTCTTCTTGCAACTTGAGTAGGACAATGAGCATTGTCGTCATTCATTTCGTGCAAGTCTCGACACCAATTCAGGAAGAGGAGGCTAGCAGGACACGTGGCAGCGTTTGTGTGGGAGATAAAGTGGGATGCGTGTCGCAACAAGAATGTTTGAATCCCTCACTAACTGACGACGTGGATGTAAACTTCAGAGTAAATTTCAAGCGCCCAACTTCAAAAAATGAATCAGAATTGTCTACAGCGCGCAAGAAAGTTTTACGCGTTATTAGCCACGGTTAAAACCGTGGTTAACATATTTATTAAACTATAGCTAACAGCGTACAAGACTTTTGCGTGCTATAGCCAATCCGCACGCCAAAGGAACCAAAAGCGTGCGTTTATATACATATTATCTTGTTACGTTCTGGTCATGCAAGGCTAGAAACGGTAGGCCCTTTTCTTAGAATTTGCCCAACTGGGTCCTTTCACCTGAAAAGCTATGGAGGGGGAAAATAAAGACTGACATATCTATTGGGAGTTGAGACTTGAGATGTATTTTGCTATGCTCCCTACACAGGGCAATCATGAATCGTTATGTTCTATCCAGTTTGACCAATTTTTCTGTTCGTCATTCCAACGTAGAACTAGTCATCATTGGATTATTATTATCAAAAAAAAAATCATTGGATTATGAATCGACACTGCCATCCTTAACAGCCCTTATTAATAACCTATTCAAAGCATCATAGTATTGTAAGTATTACATACAAAACAACAAAAAAGAAAAACGGACAGTTACACTTCAGCATAGAACTCCAGCGGAGACAAGTTGCTTGTGTACTTAGACACCCACAAAGGCCCTACACTGCGATTCCCAGTGCTCCTTTATTTGCTTAACCCTCTCTACCCTTTCACTCTGAAGCCTTTGTTCCCAGTATTCCGGACAGCTGTTAAAATATACAAATTAGGTTAAGAAATTTACAATAAAAAATGATAGAAAACAACGTTTATAAGAGCTTCATTCTTTTTTTCCTTTACCACCCCTCATTCTTCCATCTCACGCAAGGAAAATTATGACTGTCACACCCCCCAAAAAAAAAGGGGTATGACTACGAAGCAAATGGAACCTTACCTTCGGCCTAACAGAATATTTAACTCTTCCAAGCGTACAGCACCTTCATAAACTCCTCCCTGCAATCAACAAAAATAGAACTCTGTATGTTACCAATAATTTTAAGTGATTCAAAGACAGGAAGAAGTTAGCAGCTCTCATTTATGGTAGAGCATATCAAATCATAGCAGCAAAAAGATGCCTAAAATAAGAATATCCTTGCAAGATTATAATAAACAAATTCAACAATGACACAGGACTTATTCCGGAACTATACGATATTCATGGAAAAAAACCAGTTGCAGTTTTTGGCCACTGCATAATAGTTAAGAAAATGGCATTCCAAAATTCAGTGAATAGGCATGAGGTCAATGACCATCCACTTGTCAACCTGTTGTAGTTTTTGGCCACTGTATAATAGTTAAGCATATGGCTTTCCAAATTTATAACAATTCAGTGAATAGACATGAGGTCAATGACTATCCATTTCCTCATGACATGTAAAGGGTGAAATCATGAGTTATTGACAAGTATATAAGGCAGCTATTAGGGGAAATTATTACTTTTTTTACCTATTGCATGTAACATAGATGTAGGAGACCTTGCTAATAAATGACATATAGCTTACCTCTCGGCACAGAGGACATTTTGCTTTAGGGTTTGATGTCTTAAGTCCATCAACAATTGTTACTGATGCAGATGCGCAAGCACACATGTAGCAGAATATATGGCCACAAGTAAGAGAAACAGGATCAAATACCGTGTCCTGTCACAGAATAGCCAGATCAAAATTATTAATGGAAGTTAAAATTGAAGGACAATATAAAAGGACATGTTCAAATAAGACAGTTGGAGGAGCTAATAAAGAGGGTTAAGTAAATGATATGAAATCTTGTGAAAAAAAGTTGAGGAAAACCAAGAATGACACTTAGAGAAGTCATTGTACGAGATTTTTTTATTAATGGAATGTCTAAAGAGTTGGTTATTAATAAAGCTCAATGGCGCTATGCAATCTATGTAGTCGACCCCACCTAATGGGATAAGTCTTATTGTTGTTGCTGTATAAAAGACTGCTTTCCCCATTGTATTAAAGAAAATTGATGTTGAGGAGGATTAAGTCTATGTTGTTGTTGTTGTTGTTGTTGTTGATGTTGAGGAGGATTAAGTCCCAAACCATAAAATTTGAATGCTTTGAGGATGCAAGCCAGGAAATAGATTGGAAACTATTAAGGAGGTCTGGATTTTAAAGTCCATGACTAGAATATATAAAACAGTTTTTTTTAAAAAAAAAAGAGCAAAATACAGTTCTTTCTCATCATCAGAATCTTCTATCCGATTAAAATTTGTTTGATTTAAACTGCAGATATATTCAAATGGGCAACCCCAGTGTATGAATATAAATCTTAGTAACTTACCAAGCATACAGAACAAGTCAAGTCAATATCAAGTTTGATGGAGTCAAAGAGCTCACAAGTAAGTGATGGTTTTTCATCCTTAAATGTGAGGGAACATCCATCAAAGAAAGCAGGTGCCTTCTTCATTGATTTGTTCTTATTGGTTTCCCTTAAATTGATGTGGAAGGCCACAAGCTCACAAAGCCAGGGACTCTGAAGAATTTCCTTGTGCATACTCTGAACTTGTGACTTGAATATTTGCCCTTGCCTCGAATAATGAATCTGCACTCACAGTGACAGTAAAAATGTAAAAAGAGCGTAATCATAATTTTCACCTCGGTGCTCAAAACTTGAAATTAGCAGACCAATGAACAGCAGGACAGGCATACCTTATCATATTTCTTGAGTATCTTTCGAATTGCAATGGCATTAATTAGTCCATAAGTAACCAGATCTTTACCTTCTTGAATAAGGGCAGCATGGTCTCCTCGTGATTTCCCCTTCAACCAGAATAAGTACCTTCTGAAGCCAGATGCAAGATGTAGCTCCAGCAACTTTTGGGCACGCTCATTAAAGCAGCCTACTACTTCGGTCATCTCGTTGAGAAGGGAAGGAAAGAAGCTCCCATCACATACTGGATAATTATTGAATAAGCTAATTGTCAGTAACACCAATGTATAAACAAGACCCCTTTGTCCCCATGAATTGGATTGTCAGATAATTCATAATAGGATTAAAAAAAAAAATCCTTCGGAGATACTATTACATCATGGATCGATGATTGATGCTTGTCTCCCATATAGCAATCACAAAAATGCATGTCTACAAACAAACATCAGAAGCAAAAGTGATGCGGACAATGAAAATTTACGTTGAGCCTCATCAAACACAATTTTAACTTTGATAAATATAACGTGGAAGAATCAATCATCTTTTAGCTTTATCGACAATAGTAATGCTAATGACAAATTATTAACAATTTCTACTGATAGACACTGTTAATTTTGGTTATCCAGTTGCGGAAGAACGTGGACGAGAGAAGAAACTTGAAATGTGAAGCCGACGCCAAGAAACCATATGTGAGTACGTGATACCTCATTAAGTTATTCAACCGGCACCATCCTTAAATATATAAATTAACAGTACGGATTAATTCAAAAATCAGAAGGGGAAAAAAAAAAAAAAAGAGAGACCCCAAATACGAAGACAGCGAAGTTTTAGAATACCTGGGCATTGATCGGGGCAGGTTTGGACGCCGAGGGCTTCATTGAGGCCTCTGTGTGATTGATAGTCTCTCCGGCATTTCTTCAAAATCTTCTTGAGTTTCTTGATGCCCACTCCAGGCAGTTTCCTCTGCTGCCCTTGCATGTACTCCTCGTATTTCTTACAGAACTTCATGTTCTAATCGATTGGCAAAACTATCTAATCCACGATTTCAATTCCTCCGATTTATCAATCTCACTCGAAGCTTCCGAGCTGGAATGCGGATTGCGGAGATGATAAAGACGAAGCTGAATAGGAATAAGATTTGATTTGAAGGTTTATCGTGGAAAAAGCGAAAAAGGTAATTTGTGGGGTTCCTTCTTATTTATGAACACTTCCCCTCCTCCCTACGCTTTCAAATGACGAAATAACCAAGTGACAACCTCCAGTTCTCACTCGCCCTCTGAAAATGTCAAATTTCGCTTGCTTCTGTTCGTAAATAAAATTTTATACTTTTATTTGTCTAAATTACTTTTGATTTCTTTTTAATTAAAAATTAAATATATAAAAAATTAAATTTGTCAAAATTTAATCGAAGCACAGTAAAATATATATTTTTTTAACATTTTAAAAAGCTTGATGTATTTGGGCATATTTGATACGGATATTGAACAATGATATTGAAATAGGTGATAGTTGGTAGGGACGTAGGTGAAGCTTCGATTTGATGGGTTCCACAGGCACTTCAAAAGCTAAATGGCAGTGATACTGATATACGCAAGGATTGAGCTGTGATGACGTAAGAAGTTTATCAGGAATCCCCTGAGACCCTTTTTGCCTTTTTAAAGTTACATCCCAAAATTACGTTAATGCCCCCATGCGTTACGTCGCGTCCACGCATGTAACTGCTAGTTATGAAAGCCCAAACCATTTATCTGAATTACAAAACGTAATGTAAGAGTGGCCTTTGAACTTTAAGAAACGGTCATCGGGAACATTAGCCACACTCAATTATGACTAGAATGACCGACTGTGATGGATAATACAATCCAATTAAGTGAAGGTAAAGTGGATTGCTAATTAGTAATTGCAGCTTGTGCTTTCGAGCCCTTAGATTTGCCAAACTATTGGCTTCTATGGCCACCACTAGTTGTCTTCCCTGATAAAGAAACACGGAATATTGGTATCATAATGATTTATAGACAATGTATGGACGATAGAGGTTCAATCATCAATATGGGGGCTAAGTTGGAGAATCAAATCTTTTGTTGCCTTTTTTACTTAAGTGGAAAGGCCACTACCCCACTAATATTTGTCGAGTTATATCTAATTGAATTCATGTCATCCATACATTAAAAAGCAACCCACTTTCGTCGGAATCCCATGCAATGTTTCCGCCTTTTTTAACAATTCAAACAACCGCAATTTATTGTTACCAAAAATCAACCATAGTACCTTTTTTTTTCTTTTCCTTAGTTTTTTTTTTTAAAGTAGGGTGACGAAAGTGACACTGGTAATGTCTTTTTTTTGGGGGGTTTTCAAAGCGATATCAATTTTTGGAAAAAAAACATGATGGGCCCAATTGGTAACTAGGTTTGGGCTGTTTGCTATGATCTAGCACACCTATGCTGGACCATGGGCCTCCTTCCTTATTGTATTACAGATTGTGCTATCAACACGCAAATATTATTATGACCAGAAAAATTCAGAAAAAAAACACGCAAATATTATGCCTCAATAACCCAGCCAAAAACATTCCAGAAGTTATGTTACTCCACCACATTGCACTGTATTATATTTACTTGAAGTTTACTTCGTAGCTTTTATTCGTTTTTTCAAAAGTAAAGTTGACTGTTTATAATTTATATAATATGCATGTTTTCAATATTAAAATTATTTAATTACTTTTATTATCATATTAAAAATCAAATCATAATTTCATATTAGAATTTGACAGCACTGTCTTAATTATTATATTAAATAGTCTCATCCTATAAAAACAAATTTTTCAATAAAAATAAATTAAAAATGTTTTATAATATATATATTAAATTATTGAAAAATTAAATTTTAAAATAAAGAAGTATAATTTAATCAAATATCAACTTACTTGAACAATAATAATTGTTTTTCTTATGTTTATTTTAACAACAAAGTTAATAATATTACGACAAAAATTAATTTATATAAATAAAAAATTATAAAAATTATTTTATATAAAAATAAAATATAAAAATTAATTTATAATTTTAGTAAAATTAGAAGAACTAAAATTATAATTTAATTTTTTTTAATGAGTGTGACAATGAGTGTTGAGAAGGGCGTATTTACCGCGGTACTAATATTTTAAAAAAAATTTTTGCGTATACTAACTATTCAAAAGTATTTCCTTATATACTAACTTTTTGGCGAATTCAACCAACTCGTGGTAGAATTCAGTGGAAAAATGCAGCAAATTCGACCAAGCTTTGGTTGAATTTACTGCAGGTTATTTTTTTTATTAATTTTAAACATCAAATTCGACCAACCCCTGGTCGAATTTGGTACCAATTTCTTTCCATCTTCGTTTAAATTTTTTTTGATTGAAAATTAAAATTATATAATAAATAAATAAATGATTATTTTATTTTATACATGATTATTTTATTTTTATATAATATTTAGTTTCATTTTATATTAAAAAAGACAGATAAATTAGATAAAAATAATTTTTAATAATTTGAAAGTTTTATTTTCATTATTATTTTCTTAGATTTTAAGAATATTCTCAAATTTTATATTTTAAATGAATAAAAAATATGAAAATATATAAATTGTATTGGAAAAGTAGATATTAAAAAATAAAAAATTACAATTACAATTATCATTAATTAAATTTATTATTATTAAAATGAGAAACAATGTCCTTTAATGAACCAACCAATTTTAATTAACGTGAATAATAAATGAACTAATTAGTAAATTATGAAATCATATTTGTTCTAAAAATATTCATGTATATTGTTTATTTTTACTTTATACAAATAATGTTATTTATTTTTGCAAATGAAATTATGTATGTATTTTATCATTTATTTGTTAATTATTAAATTGGCCTACATAATTAATTTTTGTATTTAGCTATCTTAAAATTATAATTTATAAATTTATAATATTAATAAAATACAATATTTTTATTATTATTATTATGATAATAATGAGATTGTCATTTGTTATTTTATTAAATTAACATATATAATTATTATTAATGTGTAATGGTTTTCATAATACTTTGAATAAAATGTATTTAATTATTGTTAGCAATTTAAAAGATTTAAATTAATATTTTTTAATTATTTGTTGACAATTTTAAGAATATTCACAATTTATATTTTTTTTAAGTTTTAATGACTCAATATGTAACTATATTAATACTAATTTTTGTTTAATTTTTTTTATTTGTATTATAGTTTGTAATTTTGTATAGATGTATACATATAATTTTAATTATAGATTTTAATTTTATTTATTAAATAATTTTTTTGTGAAATATTTTTCTATTTACCCTAAGCCACATACGACAAAATAATAGCCTAACAATTTGGAATGAGAATTTTTTTTTTTAAATCTCAATAGATAATATAATCGTACAAATAAAATATTATTTAATCTGATTAGTCTGGTAAGACAGGATGAGATGGGCATGTTGATCGATTGTGTCTGGTTTGTCTGTAGATTCCACATCGTGAAGGTTCCCCACGTTGTCTATAATCCATTGAACTATTAATGCGCGTTGAGTTTGGGCGTCCTTGCTTTCGAGCCATTTGAGGGTGAGGCAGCACCTTCTGTCCATTATAGACTGGCCAATCTTCTTGACTTCCGATTGGATAAAATTTCCCCTAATATGCTTTTAATATAGTTTCCAATCGAAAAACATTGTTGACCAGTCGATTGTAGTCAAAACCCCACTTTAAACATGTCGCTATTGCATGTTGACATGTAAAGTGCAAAGCTTGAAATTCTCCGCAATCGCACTTTCCAACACTAAGATCCAGCTTGCAAGTACGCCTAAACTATCCGTTTAGTTCATCAAATGGTTCTTCCACTTCGAATAAAG
Source organism: Biancaea sappan (assembly GCA_037074585.1). Taxonomy (NCBI): domain Eukaryota; kingdom Viridiplantae; phylum Streptophyta; class Magnoliopsida; order Fabales; family Fabaceae; genus Biancaea; species Biancaea sappan. The sequence goes on along the minus strand of CM073496.1, from coordinate 43,356,241 downwards.
ACCTTTGTGGATTGAAATCAATCACTACACACCTTCTTGCACGTTCGCGATTTATTTGCAAATCTTTTGTCACAATCTCTGAGAAGTCGGTATTTTGAGCTGAAATCTATGCCTGTATGGTCGTAGCTCGTGTTGTGAAATATTCTACTAATTTATACATGGTTGCTTTTACCAATCCGACCACAGGCAAGTGCCGCATCCTGAGGAAGATGCTATTCATGCATTCGACAAGGTTTGTAGTCATTTGACCCCACCGGAGACCTTCTGTGTCGTAAGCACGAGACCACTGTTCCAGTGGTATATCTGCTATATAGTCTGCGCCTGTGTCACACCAGGTTCGTATAGCTGCTAGCTCTGTGTCACGTCCTAAAATCTGAGCACGTGATCGGTACGGAAAGTGAATTTCATTTCACCTCTGTAAGTCTATCTTTCTCTTAAGTATCATACCATTCTTTTAAATACAACTAATTTAAATTACATAATTTAAGAATTTAAAATAAGAGAAATATTCTTTTGTTTTTGATTTTACAAAAGATAAGAAAATACGGCTAAACCGAGTTCTTTATACACACTACAGTCATTCACATTATATTACTGAATGAACCTACCCGATTACAGAGATTTTCTAGATTTATACAACTTAGAATAAGACCTAAACATTATACCTTTACCCTGAACAAATGAAAAGGTAATCATGGGCTAAGGATCCATAACTCTTTGTATAGATGTTTACCTTCAACTGTCAACTCTGAAAAAAATGTTAATAAGAGGGGTATGAGCAAACCACGTGCCCAGTGAGCAGACAACACAACACTATGACAAAAAAAATACCATGCATCATAATGATAATATGCAGCAATCATACATAATCGATCATAATATAATATAATATAATTCATAATACTTCACAACAATATCCAAGTAAATCAAATACATTTCAACATAATTCAAATAATTCACAACAGCAAACAATGAAATCAATTTAACACATTTCCCGTACCAACCGGGTCGTGCAGGGTACCTCTGGATCGTTGCCCGCGGCCCCGCCGCATTCACCCTTATCACTCTATTTATATTCTCCACCCTTATAGCTTCACACAGATTTCTCCATGGGGTGCACTGCCATGCCTTTCCTTTCTAATCAAACACAATCACAATCACATCTAAGAGTATTCTCAATCATAATCATGAGCCACATACACAACTCAGTCATTTACAATTCAAGTCACAACATAATCAATATGGTTCCAGCAACATAGCATGTATACAACATAATAACCCATAATATAGAACAATTATTCAACAATAACATACTTCAACTATCCGTATATGAATGAACTCAACAATCAGAGTATAACACATTTCAACTCAGTTCACATGCCATTCACAATCCATCATATAACTTCAATTTATGAGAAAATAAGAAAATATAATTATATACATCACCAGGCAAGTTCCACAATTGTTTATGCCTCATCGTCCCACATCATCCTATTCAAACTTGGATATACAACATATTTTCATTATGATACAAAAAGTCAATAACAAAGATATTTAATCATAGTAAGTATTAACCCACTCACCTGGATTTCATGCTCTCGGCACTCCCACCTTGTGCCCACTCACCTGGATTTCATGCTCTCGGTACTCTCACCTTGTGCCTTGACCATTCCTATTGTAACCAGATAAAAACCATCAGGGCTACGAAATAGAGGAATTTCCTACCACTATTTCGGACCTTTACTCACATCTCAAGTTATAACTCCTAACCGGTAATGAATATCTAAATGAAACTTATACCATTGGAAACTAGACTCAAAGAGCTTTCCAACGATATAAAGTTTACCCAAAACGGAGTCCGGATGAAGAAGTTATGGCCGATTGAAAATAAGCTAAGGTTTTCTGGTACATATGGCGCCTGGGCGCCAAGCCCGTCTTCCTCCCCAAAACCTTCTGAACCTTGGCGCCTGGGCGCCACGATCGCGACCTTTCGTGATTCCTCTCGGGTTTGGCTCAGATCTAGCCAAATCTCCACCATTTCTCATGATTTCTTCCACGAGATCTCACCCTTAATGTCTAAAGAGCATTTAGACACCAAAAGTACCAATTTTAATCAAGAAACGAAGCTGGAATCTCCATTTTTACCCCAAACTTCCTTAAAATTAGAAAATAGGGAAAAGCTTGAGAAATAGAAATTTCTACCTCATTTCCTTGCTTTTCCTCCGTTGCTTGGCTTCTAGAGGCTCGCCCCGTAGCCCGAGATCTACCCTCCAAAGTCTGATTGTGGAGTTGAAGTGTAGAAAGAGACAATAGAGAGAAGAAAGAGGAGAGAAGGTGAAGAGAGAGAGAGAGGAAATGAGAAAATGAGGAAAAATAGGTGAGGCCACCTATATACTCACCCGGGGTAAAATTATCACTTGCTCTCTAGTTGACCCTCAGTCAAGACTAGTAAAAGCAAATTCATAAAATCTCACCTCGGGTGTTTCTAAATCCTAAGTGCCCCACAAATTTTCTTATTTCACTTTAGTCCCTCTCAAAGTCTCAAACTCCACTTTAACCTCGAATCCATCATCCTTTTAGTACCAGACTCATAATTCATTCCCATAAGCTCTATTCTTTTTCTCGGGTTCCTACTTGGACATTTCTCAAAAGTACTCCATATTTTTTTTTCTTTTCTTTTCATTTTAGCCCTTGAAAATTTGTAAAAATTTCTCAAATTTCGTTCACTAATTCAAAAGAACATTTTTCATGTAATTAAATTTTTTTCAATAAACTTCAAATAGATTTTAAATATTCATGTAAATTCTTGGGATATTACACTCTGCATCCACCCGATGGCGCTGACCCTCCACTCGCAGCCATTTCCATAATTTGGGCACCTGTAATCTTCGGTCTCACACTTTGACAGTGTCGAAACGTTTGGTGTGTTCGAACAGCATAGAGCTTCACTGCCCGTCTTAAACTAAGGACATCTACAAACTGGATATCCTTACATAGCTCCTGTTGAATATTAATAGGGGCTAACGCATTGGTATGCCAAGTGTCGTCGTTTCCCATTCGATCAACGTCAACGTAATGGAAAAAAGTTGATGATGTGTCTGTCATGAGAGCCATGTCCGACGGTGTAATTACGTCTGCAGTATCATTGTCGTCATCATCGTTGTGATTGTCAAAATTTTCTGGATCGTAGTCGGGATCATTTAGCTCATCTGATATGTTATCTTCTAAGCCCATGTCATACGCAGCAGATAGTAAAAGTGGTTGATCTGATGAATTTGGCTGTGAGTAGTACTAGGGGATTGAGAGAGTCATTGGATCACATAGTTGATAGTCTAGACCCTGCTGTACTTGAGACAACAAGTCTAGATTTGTCATATAGGTTGATATGCTAGTGCTCAGATCTATTTCCACTGTACTGAGCTCCACCAATAATTCCATCATCGCCTGATCTTGAAAGTGATCGAGGTGTGTAATCACCGCAGCTTGAAGTTGATAGTCATTTTTTATTTTCACCTTTCGATAACGAAGTGGCGACAATTTTACAAGACATCGATACCAAACCTTGCTGACAGCCTGGTTATAAAGTAAGCTACACTGAACACGTAGACAGTCTTTAAACTCATCCATGGTAATTCCTTCGGACAGCCGCATCATTGTCATATTTTCAGACATGAAAGTGTCACCCTCGTCTAAGATAGTAATTTCTCCGTGAAGATGTACATACGCAGTAATCTGCCGACTCATTCTGTTTGGATAGAGAAGAATAATGGAGAAGAAATTTTTTGTTATCTGAGAGTAATAAATTTGAAGACAAAGGGATTTTCGCAGTGATCATTCGATCAACTTCATTAGGTACATATAGATAATGAATTGAATGTTCATTGTGAGATATTGCAGAAACGTGATGAGTAAATGTAAAATAATATTAATGAAACGACGTTACAATGCATAATTATAGTTGGTCGGATTGCTTGTTGAAAAATTGTTACTAATAGTCAAATTGAAAAGATATGACACTGAATAATATTCGCGCATGCACCAAATTCTTCTAACACACAGACTTCAAATTCAATCCTTTGAAGGAAAGGGGGATGTTTTGAAGGCTTTATGAAAAGCTCAAATTTCGGACAAATTATTGAATTTGGGCCTGTTATTAATCCCAAATTCGACCAAGATGTAGTCGAATTTGGCCCTCATAATATGAGGCCCAAATTCGACTACACCTTGGTCGAATTGGGCCCCATAATGAGGCCAAATTCGACCAAGACATAGTCGAATTTGGGCCTCATTTATGGGGCCTAATTCGACCATAGTTTGGTCGAATAGCCGGTTGCTAAGTGGCAACCGGCTCCCACCCCCCTCAAGGGCCCCCCTCCAACCCATCCTCCCCCACCACCCCTATATATACCCCCTCCCATCACATACTTCACACACACACATTCTACATAATCCCCACACACACCTCCTTTTATTATTTTTATATCATTAAAATGGCAGATCAAATTATAACACCTGGACCAGTCAAACGAGATTTATTGTATCTTCAAGATCAACATATATTTAAACAAACATGGAATGAAAATCTAGTAAGTCATATTGTTTTTATTTTCTATGATTAATTGTTGTTATTATTTTTATTTTGTATGATTAATTGTTTTTATTATTTTTATTTTGTATGATTAAATTGTTGTTATTATTTTTATTTTCTATGATTAATTGTTGTTGTTATTTTTTTCAATGATTAATTTATTGTTACTATTTTTATTTTATTTGATTAATTTATTGTTACTATTTTTTATTTTATTAATTTGTTGTTATTAATTTTATTTTCTATGATTAATTTGTTGTTATTATTTTTATTTTGTATGATTAATTGTTGTTATTTTTTTTTATTTTCTATGATTAATTGTTGTTATTTTTTTTATTTTGTATGATTAATTGTTGTTATTATTTTTTATTTTTTATGATTCAATCTTGTTATTATTTTTATTTTCTATGATTAATTGCTGTTATTATTTCTTTATGATTAATTTATTGTGAATTGTTATTATTTTCATTTTATTTGATTAATTTGTTGTTGCTTTTATTTTGTTTTCTATATAGCCTGATAGATTATTAAAAGTTCGTCGACACACTAGTCAATTAGTGATTCGAGCGGACCCCCGCATTGTGCCATATTTGCAACAAGCTGGATTTTACGGAATGTCGCGGATTGGATTCTTTATGTACGATCAAGCATTAGTCACAAAGCTAGTAGAAAGATGGCGTCCAGAGACGTACACATTCTATCTTACACAGGGAGAGTGCACTATCACATTACAAGATGTGGCATTGCTGTTTGGACTCCCTTGTAGTGGACGTGCTGTTGTAGAAAATTCTGTCTGTAATATCCCAAGAATTTACATGAATATTTAAAATCTATTTGAAGTTTATTGAAAAATTTAATTACATGAGAAATGTTCTTTTGACTTAGTGAAGGAAATTTGGAAATAGAAATTTCAAAATTTTAATTTGGGAAATTTTTATAAATTCTCAAGGGCTAAAGTGAAAAGAAAAGAAAATATGGAGTACTTTTGAGAAATGACCAAGTAGGAACCCGAGAAGAAGAATAGAGCTTATGGGAATGAATTATGAGTCCGGTACCAAAAGGATGATGGATTCGAGGTTAAAGTGGAATTTGAGACTTTGAGAGGGACTACAGTGAAATAAGAAAATTTGTGGGGCACTTAGGATTTAGAATCACCCAAGGTGAGATTTTATGAATTTGCTTTTACTAGTCTTGACTGAGGGTCAACTGGAGAGCAAGTGATAATTTCACCCCGGATGAGTATATAGGTGGCCTCGCCTATTTTTCTTCATTTTCTCCTTTCCTCTCTCTCTCTCTTCACTTTCTCTCATCTCTTTCTCTCTCTACACTCCAACTCCACAACCGGGCTTTGGAGGGTGGATATCGGGTTACGGGGCGAGCCTCTAGGAGCCAAGCAACGTAGGGAAAGCAAGGAATCGAGGTAGAAATTTCTATTTCTCAAGCTTTTCCCTATTTTCTAGTTTTAAGAAAGTTTAGGGTAAAAATCGAGATTCCGGCTTCGTTTCTCGATTAAAATTGGTGTTTTTGGTGTCTAAATGCTCCTTAGACATTAAGGGTGAGATCCCATGGAAGAAATCATGGAAAACTGTGGAGATTTGGCCGAATCTGAGCCAAATCTGAGAGGAATCGCGAAAGGTCGCGATCGTGGCGCTCAGGCGCCAAGGTTCAGAAGGTTTTGGGAAGGAAGAAGGGCTTGGCGCCCAGGCGCTAGGTGTACTGAAAAACCTTAGCTTATTTTCAATCAGTTATAACTTCTTCATCCGGACTTCGTTTTAGACAAACTTTATATCGTTGGAAAGATCTTTGAGTCTAGTTTCTAATAGTATAATTTTCATTTAGATATTCATTACTAGTTAGGAGTTATGACTTAATATGTGAGTAAAGGTCGAGAGTAGTGATAGGAAATTTCTCTATTTTGTAACCCTAATGGTTTTTACCTAGTTACAATAGGGATGGTTGAGGCGCAAGGTGGGAGCGCCTAGAGCATGGAATCCAGGTGAGTAGGCAACCTTGCAAAATTAATTTACTAAATTAGTCAAAGTACAATATAAATCTCATTTGCGTTATTTGTGAAATTGAGAAGATTATCAGTGTATGTTCAGGGTGAGAAAAATTACAATATCATTGGAAATTATTTTATTACCTTTGTGAATTGATTTCTCTAGTTGACTAAATAACTAGATATGGTAGTTCCTTGAATAAATTGGAACATTTTGTAAGTGAATAACCTTACTAAACTAATTTGATATTATTAGATAAAGTAGAATATAAGTCTCGTTTATAACATTATTGAAATGTTAAACAATCAATCTCTCAATTGATAATATATGATGATTGCTATGATTGATGATAGAAATTCAAGGGAATAAAAGTATGTGTAAATTAATTTATTTCATAGTAGTTGTATTGAGATAAATTCTCACTATTTTATTGATGAGTAAAAGATCTACGGGATCTAATACACGAGTTTGAAAGGGTTAGAGTCCCATACTACTCGGTGTGTAATTATGAAAACCTATGCACGAGTTTGAAAGGGTTAGAGTCCCATACTACTCGGTGTGTAATTGTGAAAATCTATGCACGAGTTTGAAAGGGTTAGAGTCTCATACTACTCGGTGTATAATTGTGAAAATCTATGCACGAGTTTGAAAGGGTTAGAGTCCCATACTACTCACTGTATAACTGTGAAGACCTATGCACAAAGAGTTTGAGGGTTAAATTCCCAAGTCACTCGGTGCAAGTATTTATGGCACATAATGCAAAGTGATTGAGGGATTGATCACCCAAGAAATCATACGCAAATTTAGACAAATGTAATACTATAATTATTTAAAATAAATTATAGATTGATTGTGTTAGTAAATGTGGTATTTGTGCTTGTGATATTTTTATGTACAGTTGCTTACTCACTGAGTTTTGATTAACTCACACTCTCTATGATTATCTTTTCAGATACAGTGGTTGAGGAGGAGAATTTATAGCCTTTAAGGATATAGTCCACTATTGTCTGGTAAACAAATAAATATAGATTTGGTAAGGATTAGGAAATGCTCTGTAATCTAATCGGTCACCTAGGCATGAGAGGTTGTATAGTACTGTGTAGTATATGAATGTTGAACATTTTCTGAATATGTATACAAAATATCTTTCTTGAAAAATTTATGATTCACATAATTATGGATATTAAGAATGTTCATAGAGATTAAGGGGTATCACTGAGGTACACCTTAGGTATTTTATGTTTATCTCACATGTAAATTTTGGGATGTGACACTGTCCTCTCCTGTGATATGGTATATCTTGTACTATTGGGAGTTATCCCGCCTGAGGACAAATTGAACGACCAAAGATTATGTATGATGTGGCTTCAAGAACAGTACTCAAAGTTGCCGGAGGATGCGAATGAAGCTACAATTGAACAACACGCACGAGCTTACATTTTGCTGATGATCGGTGGCTATCTGATGCCAGATAAATCTGGCATGAACGTATACTTAATGTACCTCACGCTGTTGCAAGACTTTGAGGAATGCGGGAAGTACAGTTGGGGCTCGGCTGTATTGGCCCACCTATACAGTGAATTATGTAAGGCAACACACCCTACTGCACATCAAATCAGTGGGTCTATTCATTTATTGCATGTGTGGGCATTTGAACGATTTCCAAGACTAAGGCCGCAAGTTCCAACTCAACCTGATGATGATGAAGAACATACGTGGCCCCCTCCAATAGCACACAGGTATGTCATATGCTAGTATTAATTTATTTAGATATGTTATTTGGAATCTTTTTTCAATTCAAAATTTACATCATTTTATATTTTGGTGATAATTTGTTTAAATTGAAAATTGAAATTAAGATTTCATTTTAATAGGTGGAATAGATTTTCCCTATACCAAGCTCCTGTTGCTCGTGCTCTAGAGCGATATAGGCGCTTGTTAGACCACATGACCGACGATGAGGTATTACCATTTATTTTATTTTTAAATTGATAATATTTTGTTTTCTATTAGTGGGTGTGATGTTCATTTTGTTGTTATATTAGGTTATTTGACTCCTATATGCATGTCAAACAGTCCCAGAATATTGCCGAATTGACCCTGATGTCTGGCGTGCCTCGATTCCCATTCTAAATTTCCACATAATAGAATGGCACCATCCCGATCGAGTCATGCGTCAATTTGGGATGAAATAACCAATCCCCGTCCCACCGATAAATTTAGGGGATTGACATCTTAAAAAGTTAACTGGTAAGACTGATACTAACTGGAAGGTGGAGCATGCTGACTTCATCCAGGCGTGGGACCAGTGGCGGGATCAAGTACACGTTGCTCTTATAACACTATCAGACGATCCACTTGGACCATACTCACGCTATATGCAGTGGTATTACCTTTACATAAAGCGATGGATTCATGCTTCCAACGCTTGGGATGGATACGTGGTAAAATATAATTTAAATTATTTGTCATTTATTTTAACTAATATTACTTGAAAAATAATTTTGTTTATTGTTTGATTACAAGCTACTCTAGTGCGAGCAATGTGGGTGCACGGTCTCCAAGAACCAACGATTCCTTTGGAATATGTGGTATCGACTAGTGATAAGATCTTACAAGCTCTTGGAGAACGAAACATTATGGAACACCCAGCTTCAGCTGCACAAGACATACCGCAACCATATATTCCAGAAAGGCCACCTCGAGGCAGGCGTGGTAGAAGGGCGCGAGGGGTACGTGGTCGTGGTGGTGGTCGGTCGGTGTCTTCCTAAGTTGACCCGAGCACCGCAAGAGAGGATGACGCAGGTCCGAGCGCATCTTATCAGACCCCACCAAGACAGTATGCTGAACCCAGTGATGATTCAACTGAAGATGACCATTCAGCCGAAGATATCGATCAAGAAGATGATGATCAAGTACTCGGTCGTGGCAAGAGACGTGTCGCTCGGCGCCGTTGTGGAACTGGCTCCCATTATTACTGAATGTATTCTTGTATAAAACTTATTTTATATCCAATTTTTAATTATATTTTAGTGTACTTCTTTTTTTTTTAATTTACTTAACAAGATATGATTATTCTATAGTTTTTAACAAGATAATAAAAATAATTCTTCGCTAAAAAATGTATTTTATTAATATTATAAATGTATAAATTATAATTTTAAAATAGCTAAATAAAAAATATCATTAATTTAATTTAATACAAAATTAATTATGTAGGCTAATTTAATAATTAACAAATAAATGATAAAATACATACATAATTTCATTTGCAAAAATAAATAACATTATTTGTATAAAGTAAAAATAAACAATATACATGAATATTTTTAGAACAAATATGATTTCATAATTTACTAATTAGTTCATTTATTATTCACGTTAATTAAAATTGGTTGGTTCATTAAAGAATATTGTTTCTCATTTTAATAATAATAAATTTAATTAATGATAATTGTAATTGACATTTTTTATTTTTTAATATCTACTTTTCCATTACAATTTATATATTTTCATATTTTTATTCATTTAAAATATAAAATTTGAGAATATTCTTAAAATCTAAGAAAATTATAATTAAAATAAAACTTTTAAATTATTAAAAATTATTTTTATCTAATTTATCTGTCTTTTTTAATATAAAATGAAACCAAATATTATATAAAAATAAAATAATCATGTATAAAATAAAATAGTCATGTATTTATTTATTATATAATTTTACTTTTTTTTATAATTTTAATTTTCAATCAAAAAAATTCAAACGGAGATAAAAAAAATTGGTACCAAATTTGACCAGCTACTGGTCGAATTTGATGTTTAAAATTAATAAAAAAAATAATCTATTTGGTCGAATTTACTATATTTTTTCACTAAATTTGACCATAAATTAATTAAATTTATCAAAAAATTAATATATAAAAAAATATTTTTAAATAATTAGTATACGTAAAATTTTTTTTAATAATATTAGTACCGTATAAATACCCATTTGAGAAGACTCCAATCACAATGGTGAGGTTTTGATTCCTGGACTTCGACTGCTCATCCACATCCACTGCTTGAGCAAGATGTGACAGGGAGACCAGGAGAGTGAGTCAAAAATACTAAAATGCCCTCGCTTATGTGCCTCGTTATGAGTTATGACATGTAGATTCGTTTAGACTGAAATAGAAATTGAGTGACACATAAGAATTTTTGTTAATTCTTCCAACAGAAGTTTCAACGAAAAGAATAACTCCCGCCGAATAATTATGTCTGGAGAATTGATTGCCATTCATCATCAATCTTCATACAGGGAATATGTTCTTCTTCATAGAGAGATGTCCTTGTCCATTTAAAATAAAAATAAAAATAAAAATGAGCTAGCCAAGTTAATTAATACTGTTTCAGTATCCAATCAGTTACGCGATGTCTCTGGAACTCCTTATTATCCAGATAGCTTTAGATGTCTCTGGAACTCCTAATTAATAATATTCAACTCAATCATTCATTGGCTATAGGAAAGAGATCAGGGTCTACTATATCTGTTGAATTTTTTATTTTTTATTTTTGGTGGCGGGAATGGAGTTCTAATGCTATGACTGGCTCTTATCCAATAAAACGAGCTAAACAGTTCGAACCATTGGCTAGTTGTTTTGACTATTGGTTATAACATACTAACAATACCAGCCAAAGCCAGTACATACTACATACTTCCGACGTGGACAATAGGACAAGGCGACGTCGTTTTCCGCGGCCTCCAATTTGAATAAATGTAGAACCATTCTGTGCTCCCTGTTACAGCGTTCCCACCAGGTCAATTGGAATAGTTGCGTTTCTCTGTGAGCGAGAGCAAAAGCTGAGCTTCCATGGCGACACCGGAAAAGCAAGTGATGTTGGTAGCCATCGACGATAGCGAGCACAGCGGATACGCTCTCAAATGGACTCTGGATCATTTCTTCTGTCCCGCTCCTAATCCTCTCTTCAAGCTCATTCTTGTCCACGCCAAACCTACTGCTATCTCCACTCTCGGCATCGCCGGCCCTGGTACTCCATTTTTCTATCAAATCTACGTTTCTTTTCATCCTTTCTGAATCTTTCGGATGCTAAAATGTAGTGTTTGCAGGATCCACTGAGGTTTTGCCGATTGTTGATGCGGATTTGAAAAGGACGGCCGCTAAAATTGTTGATAAGGCGAACGAGCTCTGTCTCAGGAAATCGGTAATTAATAATCACTTTTGAATATTGTAAGGTCATTTAACCATCTATCTCAGCAATCCGTCATTCGTTATCCGATTTATTCTTTCAGTAACTTTGATCTTTCTATGACTTGAAGCAATTCTTGATCGCATGGTCAGAACAAAGTTTTCGTTATTAGCTTATTGGATGACAATTGACAAAGAAATGAAACTGAAGGAAGAAAGTCTTACTGATTAGCTTAGTCTAGTTTTCTTACGTGATTATAGTTTCATGATAGATTCTGGCTCAATATTTCTGTTGTGCTGGTGTTGAATTTTTGTCTGAGTTTGGCTCAAGGTATACCCACGGTCTTGCCAATGGAACCCCCCCAGGGCTCAAAGTACATGAATTAAATGCAGTGTTACCTAGGAATAGTATGTTTACAATAAAAGAAAGTATTAAGAACGATAGTTATGTGCGTAATTCTTTGTATCTTTTATGGCGAAAACGCCGATCGATAACCTATCCCTTGCAGTTTGAAGCACATTACTTTCGATATAGGTGTATATATGTAACCTGTGGCAAAATTATCTGAATGTGTCAGGTAAATGATGTAGAAGCCGAAGTGATAGAAGGTGACCCTAGAAATGTGCTCTGCGATGCTGTGGACAAACACCATGCCTCCGTATTGGTTGTGGGCAGTCATGGGTATGGAACAATAAAAAGGTACACGTTCATTCCGAATAAATTTGTCACTAACTTTAGATTCAGGTTAGTATAGGCAGATCAAAAGTCAACTTTATTCTTGCAGAAGCTAGCCCGGTTATGATACTTTGTATTGGGGTTAATGCCACCGTACTAACATTTTTCAAATTTTACAAAATTTTCTCATGATTATTGTTGCTTTAAATAATTGAAACTTGTTTAGAAATAATTTAGCTTTAATTGTTTTTTAACATAATATATGTAAATTATGGAATTAAAATGTGCAAACATCATTTTGAAGACCAGCGACTTCTTTTTTACTTCAATATCCTACTAATTCAATTATTTGCTCTGTTTTTGCAGGGCGGTTTTGGGCAGTGTAAGTGACTATTGTGCTCATCACGCTCACTGCACTGTGATGATTGTGAAGAAGCCAAAAACCAAACACTGATATGCGTTGGCTGCGTCTCAACACTTCTCAGTAAATAAATAAATAAATAAAAGAAATGTCCGCAGAAAATTCAAACCAATGTTTGATCTGTATTTTAATAGTTTAATGTTGAATATATTGTTATAATATTAATGTTGGACTTTTCCCTTTTCCTTCCTTGTACTTGTTTTTACTTTTATTTTATTTTGCCGGTGGGAATTTCTTCGATAAATGAGTTGCTATCTGTCAATTCTTGCCTTCAGAAAATGATCTATGTTTGCATTCAGTAAAACCTTTTTCTTTCAATAAAAGTTTCTGTCCCAGTTATATATTTATATAAACTGAAGCTAATCTTATTTAGGAATCGTTTTAAACCAATACAATTTACTGAAGAAAAAAGAGAGAAAAAGTTTAGCATGATAATGTAAAATAAGCAGAGCTAGCATTGCACAGAAAGAACCTATTGAAATAAATGGGCATCAGAAAGAGTTGATGCATCCTTTTCAAGTTGGATAGGTCCAAATTTGGAGATGGTTCTACCCTCCAAAAAACTGGAGTACCACTTTGCGGAGAGCTTAGGGTACCTCTTTAAGTCTGGGTCATCCCTATCGACATAGTATAGCCCAAAGCTCGATCTGAATCCATCCAATAACTCGAAAACGTCTAGGAAGGACCATGCAAAATACCCTCTTACATCTGATCCATTCCTGACAAAATTAAGAGAATACAATCACTACATTGAACAATATTTTTCAGGTACGTATGCTCCACAAGATTGATTGAGCAGCATCTGATTAAATTACCTCAAGGCATCAAGCACGCCTCCAATGTGTCCTTTTAAGTATTCCACCCTTGACACATCCTGCAGTGTTGAATTGCGCGCTGTCCGTTGACCTAACAACAGATCGATGCCATTGTCAACAATTCATCAATAAAAATCTAAATAAACTATTTGAAGTTTTGAACTCAATTTATCAGCTTCCATCTAATTAATAGGACTGTCTGGCCAGTCAACTAATTAGTCAATGAGATAAGAATCAAAGAGAGTAAGAGAGAGTTACCATTTTCATAAATGTATATAGGGGAATTGCCATAGAAGAGCTTGAATTTTTCCAGCACTTGTGTTAAACCCCATGGTTCTACAGGGTACTGAGTCAAATAAAGCAAAGTTAGTTATACAGTGAACTAGTCCAATTAATTGAACCCCACCCATTATTTATGTTTCAAGTGTTACCTACCTCTTCTTCTGAAAACAGATCCTGTGCATCTGCCAAAACCAAGAAAGCCTTGAGTTATTCACCATTTTAAAGTTCATTAAAAGATAAGTGATAATCACTAATCGAATCAAAGAAAATTGTTCAAAGGTAGGATTTTTCAATTATGTGAAAGTTCAACTAAATAGAAATCGTAGAATGATAACAAAAGAATACATTGATACGGCGAATACAATAAATCCAGTCAGTTATTTAGTTATTCTAGTTATACTATCCTTAAACAAAACGAAAGAACTTACGAATAGTCCGTACAGCCATGTCTGCGTTGTAATCTCTTATCTCTCTCTTTAGGGTGTCAGAGTTGTCAGTGGCATTTGAAACAGCGTAGTAAATCACTCCTATAAAATCACATGAGCCCTTGACTTGTCTGGATTCACGACTTGTGAAAACTGGAATTCTTGAGCCTGCATTTGTCTTCATAATATTGGGATAGTCTCCATACACCAAGGGCTCTAAAATCCTGCAAAAAGCAGACTTATTTAATTGCCATATCCCACACATAATATCCCAACCGCCATTAGACACTGAAAAGAATTTATAGAAAATGGCGAGTACAGCTTCAGACATTATAAACAAATATAGTTAAACTTAGTGAAATATAGTTATATGGCATGAATGAAAATTTCATAGTCATCTTTCCTACGTTCAATAGCGAGAACAAAAGGGTCTTTAACATACCAACCAAACTGAAAATCAAAGACTCTCTGAGCTGCTAATCTGTCTTTTTCTGTATCTGTATGAGGAATTATTCCAAATGTATACACGGTGATACCTACAAATCCATGTTGTTTCTCCTGCAACACAACATAGTATGTCCGTCACAAGATGAACATTCTCTGATTGAAAAGCATACGAGTAGGGAGTTTCAGCTATTTAAATCCAATAGATACAGAAAGTGAAATCATAACATGATCAAAGATTAGGTGATATACCTTATATTTTCTCCTATACAGCCTCGCAGCTGAAGAATGTGCCAACAGAATATGATGAACAGCCAAGTAGGGTTCAATCATTGAGTTGCCTTTACCACAATTCAAAACACCAAATGGAGGAGAACATCGTACAGGTGGACAAAACCCCACATCATAACCACCTTGAGCGAACACATTGGGTTCGTTTACAGTCGTCCAATACAATACTCTGTCACCAAACTCTCTGAAACACACATCTGCATAGTATGTGAAATCTCTTCTGCATTCATCAAAGCAAGTTTGTTCATTATTATCATTACTAATCACAACAAAACACGTGTACACCTGAACTATGGTACAGTGTCTCAGGAACATACATGATGTTGCGACTAACCCATCCACCGTATTCATCTTCAAGTACCTGAGGAAGATCGAAGTTGTGCAGAGTGACATGTGGTTGGATTCCTGCACAAGGGAAAGACTGTGTCTATATCAGTTCAAGAAGCAGAAGAGATTTCAAGACATGGTTTCTTTAGCTAAGAAACTCTTATATAACCATTGCTGATTAGCTCATCGATGAGATTGTTGTAGTACTGTAATCCCTTAGGATTGACGGGTCCTCTACCATCTGTGGAAAAACACAAAGTTGTTTCAAAGGCATTATTAAAGTTTTTACCAGAAAAAATATAAAAGGAGAGTTCTAAAAATGAATGGTTCTTATACTTGGTATTAGTCTTGACCAAGAAATGGAAAATCTATAGGCTTCAAGGCCCGTTTCAACCATGAGCTGCACATCTTCCTGCATAGCAATGTATTATAAAACTGAGGGACTTCATATAATTTTTTCGATTTATTCATTTAAAGATCAATTGTCTCAATTTACTTTCTAAACAATTGTATTTGTCTCAATCTAATCTTTTCTATTTTTAAATTACAAAATTTACTGCTAATAAATCACAAAATTTATCATTGCAAAATTTCAAAACTTTTGTTGTTAAAAGTCATTTTGATAAGAAAATGATCTAAATTGAAAAAAATACAATATTTTAGGGACTAAATTAAAAAAAACTATAATATTTTGAGGAGTAATTTACTCTAAATAATACATGGAGTGCGAGACTTCATAACTAAGCAAATGAAAAAAGATTGAGACACACTCACCTTATATTTGTGGTACCCATCGCAGGCTACATCTCCATTTGCTCCATGGGCATACCCTGATAATCATTCAAGAACAGAGAATGAAGCTCTGGCTTTCAAGTACATCAGATCTTGAAATCAAATCTATTAAAGAAAATAGAGTGGTCGCATTTATATCTAAACCAAATTACTAAGCCCCCAAAATTACAAAAAATAATAACTAAAACGATGACAAACTAACCAGCATGAGCATAGGTATCCCAGATACTCGGAGTTCTTCCATCTTCGTTTGCTGCGCCTTCCACCTTTTCTTATGTTAAAAAGTAAAACAAATTTACATATTTATGTTAAGGCTCGAATTTCTTAAAATAGCCAACGGATCAAAGTAAAATACAAAAAGATGAAGAAGTAGAGTAAAAAAAAAGAACCTGATAAGCAGAAGTGCCAGAACCAAAAGTAAAGTGAGGTGGGAAGTCGTCTCTGGTATAGTCATCAGCACGCAGCACCCTTACTCCAGAGTTCAGAAGTAACAAGAGAAGCAAGAAGATGAAGCTAAAATATGTTGGTGATTGCATCTTCAAAGATCTCTTTCGTGTGTTCTAATTGATCACATCGAAACCCCCTTCATAAATGATGCTCTATCTTCCTATCCCAGCGTGTGGTTTATGTGTGATATACCCTAAAAAGTCAAGGACCACAATTCTCGTGGTCCTTAAACTATACTATACCCTTACGTTTCATCTCAAAACCAGAGAGAACGAAAATTAATACATCCAATTAATTATTAACAAATATATAGGTATATTAATATATCTTTTTCGTTGCGATTTGCGACAGATTTATTGACACTGATTTAATAGGTATAGTAATTCTTTCAAACTGTATTTAGTTAAAAATGTATATTTAAACATCATGTGACTAGATGGGGAAAATAATTCCAGTAAGGAATGTAAATCTTAACACATACGACGACTGATTGATTTTGTTAATTGGCATTCTAACTTAGAGATTTCAGGTTTACTATTTCTTGTCTTCAATCAGCAATGGAAATAGTCAGTAGAATATACCCAGGCAAACTGCTGTTTGAAAATATAGAATTGTTATTTCTTCTTATATTCTATTTCAATTAGTAGTGTCAACTTGGCCCCTAGCCTGGTTAAGGCCTGTCTATTTATGAGTGGGTTTAAGTTTAAGAATTTATGTTTGTTTTAAAACAAGCCGGGTCTATGAGTGAAGCTACCTTTTTTCTTAAAAAAATTATTAGGATACTTTTATTTATTGTTCAAATCTAATTTCAAATACTTTGAGGGTTTTTGTATGCTTAAATTATATGATTTCTTATTTTAAAAATATATGAAAGTTGTTTTAAAAATTTAGAGATGATTAAAAAGTTTCAAATGATAATATTCATATTTATTAAAAATATAAATTCATTAAATTTCTAAATCATTTCAATCAAAATATGTATAAATATAACTTTTCCTTTTGCATAAAAAGAGATCATTGTAAACTGTAATACATATTTTAATTACAAAAAAAATGTATATTTTTTAATTAGTGTGCTAGTGTAATAAAAAAAAAGGTATAAGAATAAATTACTATTCCTGAGAAAGTAATAGGTTAAATCTATATATATAGTTGTATACATTTTGCGTAACCCATAAACTTTCATAAGTGTAAATTAAATTTAGATTGTTATACCCGTTATATTTTTAAGTTATAAGTATTCAAGAATTACAATAAATTTATTTTGGAGAAAATAAATTTTCTATCTGTTTAATTTTTGTATACTTATTTGTACATATTGTTGAAAATACAGATTTCTATTTATAGATTGTATAAACTGTGGGATATAATAGATATGAAATTTATCCCTGGAATGAAATATGACTTGAGCATAAGAGGAATATGAAAGAAACTGAGAAAAAAATAATGTTTAATACGAGAAAATCCCTTTAGAGACAAAATTGAAAGGGATAAAAGTGAAAAGAAACTTAAAGATTTAAGAGAAAAGATAATTTTCCCTTTAGTTTTTAATGGTAACGACTAACTTAGCCGCCTCGTGATCGCACGGTAAATTGAATTATTAAAAATGTCATTTTCATAAATAGTAAATTGAATATTTTATTAATGCATAGTATCAAATAGTACCATTGACTTTTCCTATAAATAGATCATTCCATTTCACTTCTAAACTCACACATTCAGCTTCTATTCTCTCCCCTCCTTTAAATCTTGTGATTCTGGTGCTAAGATTCTGGGTTATTATAAAAGTCCTCCTTTATAGCTTGAATTCGAGGTGAGGGAATATTCTACTATACTCTTTTAAATTCTTACAATAATTTAGAGGTTAAATTCTTAGTATATTCTATGGTTGCGGCATTAGCCGATCTTCCATATCAGAAAGAAACTAATCTCGATTGTTTAAGAATTATTTATTGATTACTAAAATACTGTGAGGATACTATATTTTTACAAGTACCTGTATGATAAATTCTTAGTATGCTCTGTGGTTACGGCTTTAACAGATCCTCCACATTAGAAAAGAATTATCATCAGTTACTTTGTCGTATATATAAACAGTACCGTACATATAAATAGTACCATATCATACATATGAACAGTACTGTATTGTACATATGAACAATACTATATTTATGAACAGTACTGTACCATACATATGAATAGTATCGTATTGTACATATGAACAGTACTATACCGTATATATTAACAGTACTGTATTTATAAATAGTACCGTATGTACATATGAATAGTACTATATATAAATCATGTTTATACGTATAAATAGTACTCATATAAATAGTACTCATACGTATAATTGTATGGTATATGTGAACAGTAAATAACACCGTATACATTACTATATATATGAACAACGTCACATACATGTGTAGTATTCATGTGTAAGGTTGAATTATTGTTATGTTTGTGATTGATGGAGAATGTTACGGGGACCGATCTCTGTGTGGGATTAAAAAGGGAGGAGCAAGAGATAACAAAGACGGCAAATCATGTTAAACAAAATTTTGTTCCAATACAAAAAGTATTGAAAATAGGGGTGAAATAAGGGAGGCATTTATGAAAGTAGTAATAAGGAAGGATGCGGCGGGAGCCGCGGGACAACGACCACCTTATGTGGACGGGACCTGAAAAATGTCTGAAAATTTAATTTGAAACTATATGATATATATTTTGTGATTTTATATGATTATTTCTTATGTTAATGTCAAAGAATAATATATTTCCTCACTGAGGAAAATATACTCATGTCATTCCTCTCCTCACAGATTTTCAAGAAGAAGTAGAGGTACATCCAGCTAATCGTTCGAGTCCTCAATCCCATTGATCGGGGTAAATATTTGTTATTATATAAAACTTTATCCAAAGTATTTTAGTAGTAACTCTGTAATTTGAGTAGGTAAATCCTGGATGAATAATGCTTGTTGAGAATATTATTTATTAATGAATAAATAGATATATTTGAAACATTTATTATCTCTTTCTCTAAAAAAAATAGGAGAAACTGTACTCTTACATGAGATAACATTTATATTTAAATATGTATTAAATTGGTATGAAATTAGATTTACGATGGTGAAATAAAAGCTCATCTATCGTACCGTTCACGTGCATAAATTACAGACTTGACAGTTTTGTTTGCTAAGAATTTATTATATGAGACGAGTAAGAAGCACATGAATGAGTATGCAAGACAATACACTGAAACCGTGAAGGAAAGTTGCATTTCATTGAAATACAGAAGCAGAGACTATTATTTTTATACAATATATTGTTAATTTAGTCTCGTCTCAACTTAATCATTATCAATATAACCCTTTAATAATCCAAAAATTTAATAGTATTTAAATATTTAATCAAAAATTCTGAAATAAATTAAAAAACAAAAACTTAGACTTGACTTGCAGACTGACTCATTAGTCTGCAGACTAAATATGGATAGGCTAAAGCATCATATTTTAAATCCATTTAATAAATGAACTAGCCTAGATCCGACCCATTTAAGGCTAGTCCAAATATATTCAAACCCAAACAAAATCTATCAAACCAAAGAAGACTCAAAAATGAATGCCCAAATTTATTTTTAAAACATGACAACTAAATGATTTAACTTAGTTGTCAATTTAATTTAATTAAAACTAAATCAAACTAGACTTTATATATATATATATATATATATATATATAATATTAAAAAAATCCTATATATTAATGCACTAATTTTATTTCTTATCATCATTGAATGTCAATTAAAATATAATCACGAATTTATATACTGACACTAATGTATTAAGTTATAATTTAAATTATTAATAAGTAGTCAAAAGAAAGAAATATAAATTATGAAGAAGTTAAAAATATATTTATTATATTCATAAAATAACATGTTACAAAATAATTCTTTTAAACATAATAATAAAAAGACTCAAATATTATACAAGAACTTTATAATTTTTTTTCTTTGAAACCATCCAAAACCGAATTCAACTATCAAAAAAAAAAATCAAATAGGTTTATATTTTTTAAAATCAATTAATTCAATTCAATTTAATTTTAGCTCAAATCGAACCGAACCTTAAAACACCCTTAATTAACATGTCGATGGCCGGCTCGTTCGACGGTAATAATTTTAATTGCTTAGAAGAACACAATAGTTGTGTCCAGGTCTTGTAAAGTGGGATGCTCCATCTGCAGCCTGATGTGATAGTTATCCCTTCTAATAATTATTTTGATATTGATATTATTTTGAGAATAAAGAGAACTTAAAATTTCTCTTTGCTGTTTGCCTTCTTGTTCTACACCATTTCTTCACGGCAAACAACTCGTATATAAAGAGAATCATATGCTGATCTCCACACGAAAAAATACAGGCCAATATGATACTTGTTTCTCAAGCAGCATGGCTATAAATCTGAACTCCCAATACTCTATACAAAAGACTAAAGATCCCACGACAAGAGGTCTTTGACATGAATCAATGTATAATCAATCGCAAAGCCCTTCACAAAACTTATCTAGCTTAGAGATCTGAAATGAGCGTGTCAGTTAGCAGTTCTTGGAATTCTAAGAACTGCGAACCGATGCACATCATACCGGAGGTATTAAGGGTCGAAAGTTCATCACCCGAAAAAGAAGGCAGAAGTTCAACACCTAGCCCTTGCCTTTCCTCACATTTTCTTATACAAGTACATCAGTTGAAAAGCCCACTAGATTCGTTAGAGCTTTGCAACCCCAAACAAAATAAGCTAAAAGCGCCAATTTCGAAACACAGGACCTTTTAAAGGTTCCAGACAAAAGAAAATAAGTGATTCTGTCGAAAACACAACCACCCCAATAGCAGCCAGAAATGAATATCCATTAACAAAACTTCTGTTGCTCTACAAGTTTAACAGTATAGAGACAAATGAGAAAAAATGAACATAATTAGCAACTATAATATAAACCAAGCACTAAGAAGTGCGTGTCAAACATCCCTATTAGACTATATTTACAAACGTAAAATTGGAATCACTGAAGGCCAGCGTGGGGAAGACATAAAACCATGCAAACAGAAGGATAACGCCAACCCAAATTGCAAGCCAGATTTGCAATATGACATGAACCTCATTTTATAGCTTATTATTAACTTCAGACTGATTGCTTGAAATTGTTAAAAGGCTAAAACACCCCTTCCCCAGAAAAGCATGTAGCGTACCATCATCTCAACTGAAAACAATGAAGACAGAAGGCCACTCGTAGTCTTCCAAAACAAAGTGAACTTTAATTACTTCTTTGCAGACTCAAAACACAAATAGACCAATGACAATAAAAAAGAAAAAAATCAAGGAGAAAAAAATAAGAATCCCAAGATACTCTATAATGAAGTACTAGCATGTCCTACACTCCTCTCATGTGCTGAATGCTATATACATTCCAGACACCCCTTACATGACATGAACTTGGAACACTGTCATGTACATGGAATTCAAATGTATACCAGAAATGGAAGAAACAATAATTAGTCTGTTCACTAACCAATAAAAAGATTCACTCTCTCACATTAGGAACTTTAGCATTAAGAAATTACATTTCCGTGATACTACTTTTCTTGTTAGTTGTCTTCATCAAGGTCTCTACATTTCTAGGATCTTCAGACGGTAACACATAGGCCCTACATGGGGAATAATGCATTGAAAAGCAAAACCACAAATAAAGAATGATTGCATAATAAATGTAAGAATTGTAACATATTCCTAGCACAAGCTTTGAGCAGATTTGTCACTTAATAATTCACACAGCATATATCCATAATTGACCTTATATATTATCAGAAATTAATGATAAAATTAAAGGGAATATAAACCTAACCATACCCGCCAACCTAAACTTTGCATCAAGCGTACAACGGCAAATCGGTCCATGCACCAGAGACATGACCATTTTCACAAACATAAGCTCGAACAACTGGCTCACCATCGTCATGGTATCCAAAAAATCGCCTTAAACAGAATGCGGAATGTAAATCCCAAGTCTCCTTGCACAGGCAAAACGCACAACTTAGATCAATCTTCTTCCGATTCCCATCATTGATTGTCCTCCATACCCGGGACCGCTTAAAATTCTTAAAAATTCCTCTGAAAAGCATGTAGTCTCTCTTCTCCTCGTTGTGCACACAGCCGGGCCAATCACAGATATACAGACAATCATCTCGAAACTGTCTAGCTAGTAGCTTGTTCCCCTGTTCTCTGCTCAAATTCCATATTCCAGAAGCCAAATGTGACCGCGACTGCGACCTTAGTGATCTGCAAATCTTCCTTCTTTTACAGGAAGATAATTCCGTACCGACCTTAACAACACCTTTCTCAATCTCCTCGGAGGGGTGGGGTTCAGAACCATCTTGGGATTCAGAAACATTATAGACGGTATCATTATACAGATCATCGAATAGGGACCAATAACAATCAGACCCACACGCACCTATATCTGAAATATCACTCGCTCGGATCGAGGAAATCTCTTGGGATGATGTAACTGCCTGCGGGGAAAACGATCTTCGGTAATCCTCATCTGAGCCGAGCTCACGCTCCAAACCGAAATCTGAGCTCTTTAAGAGAATCCCAGCGTGAAGGAGGCCAGGACAGCACACTGCGAGCTTATGCAGCGAAGCCCACCCACCAGGCGGAGCAGAAGAATCGGAGAGAAGATCGAAGACGAGGGATGGGATTGTCCGGGAGCACTTACTTTTCCAGCAAAAATCACGAATCAAATAGGAGAATTTGGTGCAGACACAGGCAACGCGAGCCCAGTGTCGTGGATCGTCTTCGAGCTTAAGGAAGATGCTGAGAATAATATCATCGGTGAGCATAGAGAAAACCGTTTCCGCCATCGCTAGTGGGTCTCCGATTGAGACGATCCAAGGCTAAGTAACAAGGAGAGAACCTTGGTCCGTCTAATATATGGGAACCTTTTTCTGATTTTGCCTCTCTCTCTCGATCCAATCAAGAAATACATTAAAACTCGGCTACCCAACGCTAGTTATAGAGGTGGATTGACTACTATACTGTATCAACTTTGTCTGTGTGCTTAGGCGTTCGAATTGAGCTTTTAGACCCTGTTTGTAAAATCCATCGATTTGGACAAATTTAGATTTAAATGAAATTGGTTATGGTAAATTTAGATTTCAATATAATTTATATTTAAAATATAGTTAAATAAATTTAAGTTTGGACATATTGTGAATGTAATTTTATGTTTTGACGTTGATTTGTAAAGATAATTTTTAATTTGTAATTATCATAAAGAATATAGATTTTATATTTAATTTTTATGTACTATTATTATTTATTATTATTATAATGATATAATTAATTTGACCAAATTAATTAGGTTATTTAATTATGAAAATTAGGTTTTTTAGTTAATCACATAAGATTATTAACCCACACTAAGATTATCATCTAAATTATGAAAATTAAGTTATTTAATTATATAAATTAGGTTTTTAAGTTAATAAATTCATTGTTTAATTACTTAGTTATTATTAACCATATTCAATTAATCCAAATTAAATTAGACCAAATTTACAACGACCTAATCAGATTTTTAATTGGCCCAAATTTAATTAACGCATATTTAATTAAAGTTCACAAACTAAGCCACTAATTAAGCTATTTACCAAGATAGAAACACACAATACAACATAAAACATGGGCAAATTAGAGCTGTCAAAACGGGCCCAACTCACCGGGATGGACCCATTTAGCCCACTTTTTAAGTGGGTCAGATTTCTGAAATTCAGGCTCGTTTTTTACAGAGTTTTTTAGGCCCCACCCGCCTAACTCGTGGGTTAGGTGGGCCGACCCTCCTAACCCCCTTTCTTTCTTTTTTTTAACTTTTTACTTTACTATCATATATATATATGATGTCATTACATAAATGTGTATGTATTTGTATAACAATATTAATTAAATGATTAATATTAAATGATTAGTGATGTATAAGCCTTCAATTTTTCTTCTTTTTAATATTACATCTTAGAGAATATTGATAAATTATTTTGTATTGTAAGACTTTTGATGTTTTTAAATTAGCTGTGTTGTCCTTAAATGATTTCATTGGCTTGAATTGATAAAAAAAAGAACAAAAAAAAAACTAAAAAGTATAATAAAAAAAATGGGCTGGTGGGTTGGCTCGTTTAGCCCTTCAACCAGCTAAAAGTGGGTCAGGCCCTCAAAATACAACTCGTTTTTAAAAGTGGGCCGAGCACTTTTCCTCAGCCCACCAGCGAGCCAGCCAAAACGGGCTGGGCTAGCCCACTTTGACAGTTCTAGGGCAAATAGAGAGGTCTAACAGAGATGAGCCAACATGCCAGAACCACAGGAAACAACCAAAAAATGCAAGCAAAACGGGAGGGAAGGTGATGGAGACGCACGGACCAAGAAAAAATGACAAAATAGAATACCTGAGGAAAGCGTCGACAGAGGACAAGAGAGAAGCATAGGAAATGGGAATGACAGCACAAGAAAATACGACAATAATGATACACTAGGAGGAGGAGTAAAAACTACGTTTAATGAGTCTCCGAAGCTATCCATGGCCCGCAGTAATTGAAACGTGATTCAGATGAGAAAATGTGGTTCAATGCCATCGTCCAATGCAAAGTCAAACATCTCTATACGTTCAAAACTATGTTTGGACAACTACAAGCCACGTTTGCCACTTAACCAAACACATGCTTAATCTTATTACTGAGGCCTAAATTTGTAACAAGCACTCTTTTTTTAAAAAAATTATTTATTCAAATTATTTATTTATTTATTTTTACTCTTTCCCTAAAACAAGTTTGGATACAAGTCTAATTCTGTTTTCTAGCAACTGATTGTCGTGAAGTTAAATGATCCTCAAATTACGACCAGTTAGTAACCAAGACTAATTGACCGGTATGCTATGGTCTATAAAACAATTCACTTTGACAAAATCATAATATATGGGGAAATAGTTTTCAAACACTAGCACAAGAGAAAATTATTTTATTGACCATAGCATACTGATTAATTAGCCTGGGAACCAATTCATTTCACATCTGCATTGTATTGAGGAACAAAAAAAAAAGAATCAATGACTTTATCAAATAAAATTTATGGTTTCTGCATATCGATAGAAAAGATTCCTATGTCATTAATTTATACAAACAAACGACTTAATTCATCATCTTCTGGATCCAAATGCCTTCAGTGCACGTGAAGAGTGAACAATTTGTGTCTATGGTTGTAAAACTATACAAGTTTACTGGTAAAATCTGAAAGAAATATTATTTTCAGAAAAGGTACTATACATCTATGGGTTACAGTTTATACATACACAAAAAATATACATAACTAAAATAACTATCATGAACTAATTTAAAACTAAAAACTAATTGACACGTGACAACTAATTAACATATGTATAAAGTTTACAAATCTCCTGATCACTGCATTTTACATATGAAGCTTGCGCTTTCACTAATGCTTTGTTTTCCTCATCTTTCTACATCCCCCCTCAAGTTGAGGCTTGTAGCAATCTTGCAAGCCTAACTTAAGAACCATGTGTTGAAATGATGTGTTAGGCAGTGACTTTGTAAAAGAATCAGCAAGTTGGCTCCCTGAAGGTACATGTAGAAGATGTATGAATCCTTCCTTTACCTTATCCCTCACGAAGTGACAATCAATATCCAAATGTTTTATTCTTTCATGAAACATCTGAGTTTTGAGCAATATGGATAACTGCTTGGTTATTACAATGGATGGTGATTAGTGGAGGCACCAGAACTCCATAAAGGTCACCCATTGTAGTTCGCAAACTGTAGCTCCCAATGCCCTGTACTCTCCCTCAACTATGGACCTTGAAACTGTGGTCTGTTTCTTTGTCTTCCAAGAGACAAGTGCACCTCCCATAAAGATACAGTATCTTGTTAAACACTTGATGGTGTCTAAACATGCTCCCCAGTCAGAATCACAATATGTTGTAATTTGTAATGAATTTTTCGCAAGGAAATACAACCTAAGTGACGGGCATCCTTTAAGGTATTTCAAAATACTCAAAGCTCCTCCCTAGTGATCCTCCCTTGGTGCTTATATGTATTGACTTAGTTGTTGAGTCGCATAGGATATATCAGGCTTCGTGAAGCCCAGATATAGTAGCCTTCCAATCAAGCTTATGTACTACTGAGGGTCTGCCAACAATTCCTCTTGATTGCCAATGAACTTCACTCCCTTTGGCAAAGGTGTAGCTAACAACTTACACCCTATTAATCTTGCATCTTGGAGAAGATCCAAGATGTATTTTCTTTGATACACATACAATCCATTTGATGATCTAACCAGTTCCAAACCTAAAAAATATTTAGCATGTTCCATATCCTTTATGGTGAACTGGTGATTTAGAAACTGTTTGATCCTTCTTATTTCTGATTCAGAATCTCCAGTAACCAATATATCATCAACGTACACTAGTAAAACCAAAAAATATGATGCACTACTCAAGGTGAATAGGCAGTGATCATGTACAGATTGCTTAAAGCCATAACCTGTGAGTTTTGTAGTCAACTCAACATTCCATTGCCTTCAGGCTTGTTTCAAGCCATACAAGGGCCTCTGTAATTTGTATACTTCCCCTTCCTTCACCTTTCCATAACGTTCAGGCACCTCCATGTAGACTTCTTCATCCAAGTAACCATGCAAAAATACATTGTTTATGTCAAGTTGATGCAAAGCCCATGAATTAGCTGCAACTACTGTCAATAGGATTCTTACTGTCACCGCTTTGGCAACTGGTGAAAAACTCTCCTGGAAATCAACTCCCTCTTGTTGATGATATCCTTTAGCCACAAGCCATGCCTGGTACCGATCTATTGTCCATCAACCTTCAATTTTACCTTATATACATATTTACATCCAATAGGCCTTTTTCCTACTAGTAAAGGCACAATTTTCCAAGTACTGTTTTTCTCCAATGCTGTTATTTTTTGCATTCATGGCCTCAACCCAAGCTAGATCCTTCTTTGCATCAGAGTAAATGGTTGGCTCCTGTATAGTGGAAGAATTTGCCATAAACACCATATGTGCATTAGTAAAATGTGTAGGTTTAATAAAAGTATAAGTGGGTGGTGAATGAGAGGAAGAAGAATGAAAAGAGGAAGATGAAAAAGGAATTAATCTGTCAGACTCATTGCTATGGGTATGATAGATAAAATCACTTAACCATGCTAGTTGTTTTTTGGTTCTGGTACTGTACCTGAGTGTATTCTGATCTGTTTCTGTATCATGTACTATAGGCTCAATGGGTATGTTATCATAATTGTGTAGGCTATCAAAAAGAGGGTATGAGATTGGCTCAAAAGAATGTGGTTCATGGGAACTTTATTCAGGGGTTATATCAGTATCAGGGAAGGAAGTATGAGGAATATTAACAAAATCTTCCTCTGGGTCAATGGGAATAACAAGTAATAGTAATTCTCGTTACAATGACACTTTTTGTCTTCAAATCATAGAGTTTGTAGCCTTTTTGTCCTGGTGAGAATCCCACAAATACACAATTTGAAGCCTTCAGAGCAAACTTGTCGTTATGTAATTTGGATTGGTGGAGAAACACAAGCATCCAAAAATTTTAAGCTTACTATACTGAACTTTCCTTTGAACAACAATTTATAAGGAGTCTTCCATTCTAATACAGCAGATGGCAATCTATTTAGCAAATAAGTAAAATGAAGCATAGCTTATCCCCAAAAGATAATGGGCATCCCTGATTGGAAGAACAATGAACTGGCCATCTATATGATAGTTTTATGCCTTTTCTCCACCACTCCGATCTGTTGTGAAGTATATGTGCAAGATTTTTGGTGCACGATTCCCAGCCCATTAAATGGCAAGTGACAATTGTTGTTGAAAAATTCTGTACCGTTGTCTATTCAAATAGCTTTTATTTTCTTATAAAATTGTGTTTTTACCATTGTTATAAAATTTCTCAGTAAACTGAATACTTGAGATTTCTCTTTCATCAAAAAAATCCATGTTGCCCTACTATAGTCATCAACTACAGTTAGAAAATACTTAACCCCTATTAAGCTATGGATTGGATATGGCCCCCATACATCCATGTGCACTAACTGGAATATTTCTGTGGATATGTTTGTACTTGAATGGAAAGGCATATGGTTTGTTTAGAGTAATGACATACATCACAGGCATCATGGAAAGGTTTGGCTTTAGTCATGGAAAAAGGTAAATGATTAAGTACAGGTACAGAAATATGGCCCAATCTTTGGTGCCAAAGGAAAATATCACTATTCTTTTCTAAAAATTGTGATTCAATCTTATTAGTATCAGTTACCAGACTACAACTAGCATGAGTTTCTTTCAAAAAGGATTCCTGATCCAAGCAATATAGTTGATTATGTGCTCTGCCCACAACAATTATCTCACTAGTCTTCTAGTCTTACAATGTACAAAATGCAGAGAAAAAGGTGAGTTTGAGATTATTGGACTTAGTTAATATGCTGACTGACAACGAATTATATTTAAAGGTAGGAATATATAAGACATTCTTTAAAATTGATGCCTTATGTAATTAAATGTTGCCATAAATATTGGTCTAGTGTTACCATCAGGTGAATGAATTAGGATGTTTTTAGCTAAGGGTTTTAAAAAACTAAACAAACTTCTTAAAGCACATATGTGACTTGTGGCTCCAGTGTCTATGATCCACTTAGACAAATCACCAACATACATTGAAGGTGTTAGTTATTACCAGAAAATTCATTGAGATGAGCAAAATTAACATGCTTCATTCCTATTGGTTGCTTGCTCTTAAGCAACAATTCCTATTGTTATCATTTCAGCCATGGTAGGAGAACACTTATGAGTTGCTGACTCTTTCTTATCCTTTATTTCTCTTTCAATATCGAGTGAGCAAGCTACTGCATTTGCATATCCTTTTCCAACCACTTTATCCTTCTTAAGCTGCTTGTACCAATCAGGATAGCCATGCAATTTGAAGCATGCTTCCTTTAAATGCCCCGTAGCCTTGCACTAGTCACAGGTCCTATCCTCTTTCTTCTGGTTTCTTTTGTTTCCATTATTGTTCGAGCTATTGTACTGATTCGACCTTACTGCCATAGCACTTGCATCTATGACTCCATTCATATCAGTTTGCATTGACCTCTGTTTTTGAATTCGCAAGACCATAGAGTATGCCTTGCTTATTATAGGCAACGGATCCAAGACTAGGATCTAACTTCTTACCGCATCGTAGCCTCATTAGGAATTGCATTAGCTTGTTTTGCATGATCATTCTTGAAAACTTTGCAGAAACCTCACATTGACACACAGTTGCAGTACAAATACAATAAGGTACAGGTTGTAAGACATTTGATTCCTCCCATAGATTTTTTTAATCTACTGTAATACATCATTATCAACTGATTACGTTGTTCAACGGATGCAATCTGACGCTGTAGCTGATATATTTGTGGACCATTACTTTCATTGTACTGTTCTTCCAGCTCCTACCAAAGCTTTCTCGCCAGGCAGGGTAAGACCATCGTCCCTGGTGGCACCGGTGGCATGAACCTTGAGACTTAGGAACTCCACACTGAAGGAAAGAGCTGAGGACAGTGGACAAGGAAGGAGCAATTGGAGACATAAGGGTACTAGGTGATAGAGGATCTGGAAACTTCAGATCGCGCACCCGAGAAATGGATGAAGGAGTATAAAGGATCTGGAAACTTTAGATCGATCGCCGTCGTGCCTTCCCCTGCACCGCCATAGCCTTCCTTCTTCACCGCTGAAGCCTCTTCCTCCTCTTCCCTATTGTTGTCCAACATCTACCCCTGAATTCGTCGCTTGCCCAAGTAGTGCTCCAATCTGGTGGATGGATCTGAGTTCTCAGATCATCCATCCCCATCTCCAGGTCCAATTTTTGTTTTCTTGTTTTTTTTTTTTAAAAAAACTATGTTGGGCTTCTAACCTTAACTTTTGGTCTAGAGGTATTTTGCTTCTTTTAAGAACTAGATATTTTATAAGGTAAACTGCTCTAAATTTAAATACCTGTTATCCCATAAGTCTATATCTAATTAGTAATTATTTATTTTGATGTCCTGTATTTTTTTATGTATCTCAAACTTAATTCTTTTATATATTTAATGGAATATATTTCCATTTGTAAAAAAAAAAGATAGAACTTAGAAGTACTATGAAAATGATTGGTGTCAGAGTGCATGGATGGCTTCATATGTAAGAAAGGTCCAGTTGGCACCAAATTTACAAACTACAATCTCAGAAGCATGACCATTCATTTTTTATTGAATTGTGATTCATGAAAGAGGGGCGGGGGGAAGGAATGGCGCTGGAGGCTCCGACGCTTTAGTTTCCCAGTAAAAGTCCAAAAATTTACTTTCATGTAATCACTGCTATACTTCATTAGCTCACTAAATAGCTATGTTAGTGGTTTTATGTTGCTTTAAGGGAACATAACCAATCCACCTTATCAGTTTTATATATATTTTGCGTTGGCACTTGGCAGTGTGTGGCCGCTGAACTATAACTTACTAAAATATATAAAAGTAAAGCAGCGATTACATGAAACAGTAAATTTTTGGACTTTAACAACTAAAAAACTACAAAGAACCTTTGGACACCGGAGATGATCCGGATCCGGAAAAAAGAAGGAAAAAATAATAGCAATACAGACTTCTCATAATATAAATAGGAGAATCCAAATTCAATATAATTTGACCTACTTACTGTCCAATTCTTGCATTATTGCTCAGAAAATAGGCCAGCAACATTAGAAATTAAAACAAGAGGACATACAAAGTGCAGGAGTAGCAGGAGTACCAGTCCAGGCAAAATAGCAATTTCATCACAAAACTTATTCTGAAACTCAACAAAGCAATTAATCACTAGTGCTAATGATGTCCATGACCACTTTCTTCCTCCTGACCCTTCCGTGCAGCAGCTCTTAGTTTTCGCTGTTCCTCCTTGTAAATCCGATTTCTTCGCTGGAACTGCAGTTAAGATACAGAGAAACAATAAAATAAATATTAACAGTTTATGTAAATGCTAGGAAGCTATATTTGCAAATCAAACCATTACAAATCATAAACTTTCACCCTTAATTCTTTTTCCTCCAAGGAATACTCTTAAGAATATGAAAACATGCACATTCTATTGTCAGAGCAATATTAGTTGATATGAAGTTTTCATCAACAACGTAAAGTTGAATACAACCACTGAAAAGTGAACAGTCTTTGAAAAGAATGATACAACTACACAAGATGGTACCAGATTTTGGCATTCTAATCACATGATAGCATCAAGAGAAGAACAGTTTCAAATTAGTCAGCTTCTATAACTGCAGTGTTTTTGTCAATCATACACCATCACGTCTTCATATTTGTGCCATGCATAAATATCTCATTGATTCATTTAATTTTTTATCAAAAGTTGAAAATCACACGCTACTAGATGTACAAGGAGTTCAATATTCGCCATGGAAGTTTCTAAATACTAATTATATCATTAAACAGTATGAAATAATAAATAAACTACACAAAGAAATGGGACTGGTCAGCTCAGCAACAAGAGAAAACTTCAATTTCACACATGTCAAGATTCTAAAACAATTATGATATTGCTGTCAATCGCAGCATTATACGTCTCAACTCCTTATAGTCATGTCTTGAATGTAAGCTAAGAGAGAAAAACACAAGGACCTCCAATAATTTTTAGCCATTTAGCCAATAATCGATATCTCATTAACCTTTGTTACATAAGTATAGCCATAGGATGAGGTATGGTACCACAAAAAGATATGGTTAACACATTATTTTGGTCCTTCAACTTCATTTACTTTTCAATTTGACTCCTTTAATTTGCTTCATGCCAAATTGATTCTTTACCTTTTAATTCATAACATCTATATCATAAACTGTCAACTCCATTTACCAGGTTAACTGACACGTAGGATGCCATATCACTGCCATTAGACATATCTATGAACAAAGTTGATAGTTTAGGACATATATGATACAAATTAGAAGTTAAAGGACCAATTTGGCATGAAGCAAACATGAGGGACCAAATCTAGACAATACATAAACTTAAAAGGGACCTCAATACTAATTTAACCAAAAGATATTCATGATCAGAAAGAAGGTTGCAACTGAGTTTCCTGCAGCCAAAATGCCAGATCAAATATTTGCATTATTCAAAATTCGCTACCCCATGCCACAACCAAACTCTGTTAAACTTAGCATCTTAGACAGTGCTAAAATCATGAGTGCTACAGATGACAATGAAAAGAAGCATTTGGAACTCAGAAGATGTTAAGAACCAAGTTTCATATTGATTGAAAACCAACTTTTATTTATGAAGAAAAACTGTTTACAGGCTCGATAATTGAAAACAAAGAAATTCAGAGGACTCAAACAACCGAAATGAATAACCAAGGGAATACTCCAGACCAAAAGAAGCAGAACTGCAATACCAAGACTATATCAATCTGATAAAGAATTATCAGATTCATCCCCAGAGACCTCAGCCTCCTACCTTAGATGCACAAGAGCTCCTCCAGAGCTAGTGCCTCTCCCACTAAGCAATCAAACTATTTTCTGCGTGACCCTACTGCTCTCCCACTATCCATATACAGAACAAATCTCCATGCCACCTCAACCCTCTAATTTGTTATTTATTCTAACCAACTGATCATGTAAAATCCCCATTCTAACCCCGATCCCCTGGTACGTATCATTACCCCCTCCTTAAGTTCAGCCTTGTCCCCAAGGCTGATATAGGACCTTAACAGTTCAGTCATTACAGGTTTCACGTGTGTCCCTCCCAAGTGCTTCTTGAATTCAGCTTCAGCCTCATTGCCTTCTCCTCTCTTATTAAGCCAATGAGAATTCTCTGCACAGATCTCCATAAAAAGGTCAATGGAAATACTCCCTATGGTTTTGTTGAATACTCAGCGATGGAAGCCATAAAAAAATGAAACTGCAAGTACATGCTGCCCAGGAGATTCACCATTCACCGTCCCTTCTGATCCGATCGGGCCACTTGAAAACCCAAGAAACAGTGTATGAAATTTGGCTTGTCTGTCGTCATCCGTAGCCCAAGACTCTAAACCCAGACCAACCTTCTTGACCAGACCCCTTTCTTTCCTTTTGCTACCCTCATTCACTTCAATTGCTAAGCACTTCTGACCATGGCATGCATATGCGTCCTAGACACAAACCCAAACAATGTAATCTTCCTCTTGAACATTAGGGCCCAATATTTTCCAATCAAATCCAGCAACTTTCAATTTAATTCGACCCTTCTTAGCCACTCTTGAACTACCGATAAGAAAGGCCTTTCAAGGATTTGCCTCCAGTGACAACTTGTTCATTGTCTTCCCATCAGAATTTATGAAGTATACATCTTCAAAAGGTAACCCACAGCAGTGCAGCAGATGGAGCAATTGATCCATAACAATGCTTAACTTCCTGTCCACTTTTAGGAGTGCTTTGTTGCCCATAAAAAGTGCACCCATCAACTGAAAGACTGTAATCCCTACGGGGAAATTAAAAGGACTGATAATTGCCACCGAGTCATATGGCCAACGAAAACCATGACTATGTTGTTCAAGACAATTCCAAGGTACTGTAAGAGACCTTAACAAGAAACGAAACTTCTGTGTTCACCATGAGCCTGTGCAAAACTCTTAAAAGAAACCCACTATATTAACCTTGCAAAGAAATCTGAAACCTCAGCAACTTCTCGATACTCTTTCACTATCTCTTGGTCTCCCTTTGTCGTCTTCATCGTCCCACTTTGAGCCGGCGCTGCCATCACGAGGACCATGGTGCTGCTCATTTGAGACAATGGAGCCTTCGCGACGTTGCTCATAGGAGTGTTTGTCGCTGAAACCATCAAAGACTCACATTTAGTTACACCCATCGAAAGCCCAGCTAGACGTGATGGAGCCTGACCCACATGGTTAGCGTTTTCGCCTCAGTATTGGGAACCCGAGCCCAATCCACCGAGATAGACCTGACCCATTCCCTTACCATTTCTACCTGTGTCGTCTCCTTCTACTGCCTACGACATGCTTTCTCTCCCTTGCAAGGCAAATAATGAGGACTTATCTTCAATCTCCAAGGCAAACCTTCCTCAACATCATTTGTCGTCATCGAGAGTTGCAGTCTACCAATGCTGCTCGTTGGTGATTCTTCTGTTGTGGCCAGCGTCGTTGCCCCTCAAAGGAGGCTTCCCAGAGAAGACAGCATGCTTATGCCCTCATTTGGTCTGCTTCGCACGTTCGACTCAATACGCAACCCATCTAGAGATATTTGGCATTGGGCCTGTCCAGTATTTGTTTTATTCCACCTGTGGCCCATGTTACCCAACCCAACCCAACCCAACCCACTCTTAATGTTTAAGGCCAACTCGCTTCCAAAGACTCAACCCACACTTGAGACCCACTGCTTCGCACGATTACCTTCACCTTCCTCCTCCATCTGAAACCACATTGTAAATTCTGCTTCGACATCCCTTGCAAGATGCGAAGCCAAATGACGCACCCCATGAACTCTGTTCTTTGCCCTTCTATGCTTCACAGTCCAACGTTCCAAGCTTCGCAGTGTTGCGTTTGTTCTCAGCCCTTCCCTCCAGTATTTTTTTATGTCCACCAAGATCTCTTTCTTCTTCTTCCCTTTTCTCTTCACCGTCGATGTAGAGCTTCGTTTAGCCTGCGACGAAACAACATGTCCTCCTTCGTTCAACTTTGCCTCTACAAATCCCTTTTTACCCGCAAATGGATCATCCTTAATGAATCCCTCATCCGTTCGAAATTTTCCTTCAATCACAACAAATGTTGCCTGCATCTTTTCTCAAAATCAATTGAACTCATCATTAATGACTTGTTCCAACTTCCTTACTATTTCTTCCCAGTTATCAACTGAAATTTTGAATGACAAGTAAAACACGGGCTCCCCTCGAATATCCGGCAAGTCGGACCAATTGTTAAGAACCAAGTTTCATATTGATTGAAAAACAACTTTTATTTATGAAGAAAAACTGTTTACAAACTCGATAATTGAAAACAAAGAAATTCAAAGGACTCAAACAACCGAAATGAATACCCAAAGGAATAATCCAAACCAAAGGAAGCAGAACCGCAATACCAAGACTATATCAATCTGATAAAGAATTATCAGATTGATCCCCAAAGACCTCAGCCTCCTACCTCAGATGCACAAGAGCTCCTCCAGAGCTAGTGCCACTCCCACTAAGCAACCAAACTATTTTCTACGTGACCCTACTTCTCTCCCACTATCCATATATATAACAAATCTCCATGCCACCTCAGAATCCCCATTCTAACCCTAATCCCCTGGTACCTATCAGAAGACCATTTATGAAATTGATTGTAGTGTCCATCAATCAAAATAGGTTTCCTATACAACTAAGAACAAAGCATGAATTGCTAGTTAAAATCCAAAATTTAGGAATGGCTCAAGTGAGGCATGGAAAATAAGGTATTACCAGACAAAGTTTATTTGCACCTTTTATATCATGTTGGCTACCTTTAGGGTTAGGCATATATGATAGAAATGGCACATGAAATGAAGTTAGCAATAGATAGAGACGTTATATCCATGATTAACTATACCATAGGTGTGTAAGACTAAAACAATAACTATGACTAATCTTCATGATACTTTATTATGTTTCTTGTGTCCAATTAACAGAGTGCTTATGTATTTTATTCATAGAAGTAACCAGGTACCTGTATGTATTCAAGGCAGAGAACTTTCACATCACAGTGAATATAGATGTGTCTTTGCACCTTTTAAAGTGGATTAAAATTGGCATGAATGACAAACAAAAACGTTCAGATATGAGGATTTTTAATTCAATCTCCCAATGTGGAACTAAAAAACCCCAAAAAAATTGCTATAGTGAAATGTCATTCAACAACAGAGAATCAAGGTTTTAAGATGAGCAAGATACAGTGAATAAGAGTATTTTACCCAAGAGATACAAGTAAAGACTAAACCCTTGATACACACGTCAATTTTTCTCGTATGTTTCAGTTGTAGTTGGATATCATTACTTTTGTCTTCATTTTCTGGTATCTATAGGTTCACAATAACAGGGTAGGGAAAGTTGCTCATTCATTTTAAATACGATGTGGCTAACTAGAGAATTCGAGATACAAAAGATAATGTTTACCTTTTTCGACAAAAATGTGCTTCTTTGAGAAAATGCGAGGGAAATCTTATTCAAGCAAAACTATCTCTTCCTTTCATACTTCTCAACAATTTAAGATCCAAATCCCAAACATATCATGGCTTTATGTGATCCAGACCAACGCATAAAATCCACATATATATATGTAATAATCAAGAGCGAAGATGCAAACTAGCAGGCCATAGTGCAAAAGTATAAATTAACTACCCTATCACAGAGTCAGTAGAGACCAATCGCTACAACAACTTGAAAAGCTCATCAATAAGATAATAACAGATTGATGAAATCGTTATCAATCAAAACCACATCATACGGCTACGGAAATCGATAGGGTTCGTAAACGATTTTTCTATGATAAATTAGGGTTTTCAGAAAGCAAAGCAAATATATGACGTTGAGAAATGCCACGTTATAAAATCAAGCAGTCTAACGAGAAAATGTGTTTGATTGTGCAAAGAAGATGGGCGAGTTGACCTCTTTGGAATGGTGGAGGCACTCGAAATAGTCTTCGCGGAGGAGAGCGCAATCCTTGGGTTCTCGGCAGCGAGACATGCACTCGCTGAAGTCGATCCAGAAATCGTAGCAGCGACCTTTGTTCCCCGTAATTCCCCACCCTGATGCCATTTCCGTCTCTCTTGGTGATACTCAGCTCTCGCTGTAGCTAATGAATCTTGGCCGAACTCACTGATCAGAGTGATTCGTAGTTCGGAGTTCAGACCGGCTAATGTAGAGACTAAATTACCAAAATGCCAGATTTATCAATGTGTTGTCTGATGCGTTTAGGGATTATGGAGGGTAACAAGGGGAAAATGAACGTATGCGTGTATTCTGATTTTACTATTTTAATTTTAATATAAAAAATTAATAACTATAATATAGTCTGAATTTAAAATCTTGAAAATGTTAGAAAGTGCTAAACCTCCTCCTCTCTCCTTTTTTTTTTTTTCATAAGGATGAAGAGAATGCAAGATACAAAAAGAAAAGCCTTTAAGGTGCGTTTGGTATCTCGAAAATGATAGGAATAGAAAAGAAGAAAGAAAATGGAATGGAAAAGAGAATGAAAAATGAAAAAGAGAATGAAAAAAAAAATGTTTGGTATACAATAAAAAATAGAGTAGAAATATAATTTTTTGTATATTTGGTATGTATTTTTTAATGAAATAAAAAGAAAAATCAAAATAAAATGACATTTTTACCCCTGTTTTATTTGCCTTTTATTTGCCCTAATTTTGATTTGCAAAACCCCAATGAAGCTCACGTCGACATCCCATCCTAGCTCTCTCTCATCGATGCTGCCACTGAACTTTATCAACAACGACATCCTCTTCAGTAGAGAGTCACACTTTTTCCATCCATCTGGTATGATTTTCTTTGTTGGACTATCTTAGATGCAATTTGCGATGTTTGTGCTTTGAATTTGTGTTGATGTTCAAAATTTGTTCTGTGCTTAATTAATTTGTGTTGATGTACGAATGCGATCATCTATTCATTCTTCACCCATAATACATTTTGCCTGCAGGTTTGATATGTAAGTGTTGCGGACAGCGCTACAAAGACGGTCTTTGGTTGTGCACCAGATGAATTTGTCATAACAGGTGATATTGATATGGTTGGGCTCAATGCTATGTTAAAAAGAGATGTGGCCGTGATAAAACATGACTTCACCAGACTGAAAAGTGAAATGTGTGGGGTGAAGATGCAACTTAATAGCAATAGATTTATGTTATTGTAGTCATGGTGCTGATGTTGTTTGTTTGGTATGTTAGTGTAAAAAACCTTGTTATATGTGATTAATGGAATCAGTAAAATTGCATGACTTTGAATCAGTGAAATTGAATTAATGCATTAACACAATACACAAGTAAGCACAAAAGCTGATATAATTGCAATTGTAAACAAGGTTTTGAGGAGTTATAACCATACACCATACAAATTGTAATCCAAGGTTACAAAATATAAAGCTCATAAAGATATAATATAATATTATACAGTCTCAGATTTCTCTATGTGTCATCAAAGTCTTCAATCCTCGGTTACAACTCATTACTACCAATTAAGCTCACGTATCATATCCTTTATTTGTTAAATCTCTGAGACTGTGTTTACTTCAAAGTTGGTTAGACGAGTGTTTATGGACTCCATCTCTGAGACTCTGTTGACCTGAAAGGAAGTTAGTCTAGTGTTCATAGATTCCATCAAACTCAACATACGATTGGAATTATCCAACAGATCATTTAGCATACTAGAAGATGTATCAACTGATATGGAAGGACCTGCTACACTTGCTCCAACTTCTTGTTCTGCCTCTTCAATGTTCGCTGCCCCCGTGTATTGTTCTTGTCTTTTTCTAGCCCTTTTCATAGTTAAGTTTTCTGGTGCACATATCCATTCATCATCAACCAACTCAAAGTTCATTCGTCTCAGGGAATTGCAATCAATAATGGTGGCAGGTTTCATAACACTGAAGCGATAGTTAATTTTGCAGTGCTTAACAAATTTAGAGACTATTGCAGCATAGAGCAAGGGTAACTTTTGTTGAACAGAACAAGTGGCCGTGCGGTGCATCATGAAATATGGAATATTGAATTGTCTACGTTTAAAATATAAGCCATAATAAAGAACTTAGCCTCACTACCCCCAGCCCAATTTCCTGGTTTGTTAACTAAAATATGTGTGATAGTGCTTAGCAGCAATCTATCATTGGCATCCATATTACCAATTTTGATCCCTTGACCAGAAAACTCATCTTCTCTAGTGATGGTCTTATAAGTTTCCTCTTTGCTATAAAGAGTAGAATTCAGTGAGTGATAATTATCAGTGAAGCACAGAGCATCCTCATCAGGTGGAGGAACACTAATAATCTCAGCAAATTTTTCTTCATTAATAAGGATTTTTGTTCCCCTAACAGTAGCAATAAAGAGTTTATCCATGGGTATATATTCAAAAGTAGTGTAAAATGCTTTAACAACCTCATCAGACCAGCTACCTATATACTTCAAAAATTTTTTAAGTCCAAAATTTTCCAAACAACTAATAAAAGGCATATCCATCTTGGCAAAGTAATTCCAATCCAGATATTTACTAGGAATAATTTTTCTATACTAAAAATCTTGAGCATACATGTCTCTTTGTTCTTCATCCTGCAAAAGATCTACTATTGGTGAAGTTTCAACATTTTTTGTCCGTGCTCGCTTTGAGAATAAAGCCATCTAAGAGATTAAGGGCCTTGGTGAAGAAGAGGAGTGGTTGGCGAAGAAGAGGAGTGGAGAAAAGAGGTTGAAAATGATAATAACAGACTGACCGCTATGTCTTTCAAACCCTAGATTTACCGCATCCCACCGCGCCTTATATAGTAAAAAAAGAGAAGCTGGTCGACCGGTTGCAAGCAACCAGTCTACCAGCTGCTATTGGCAGACTAGAGAAGCAGCCAGTCGACTGACTGCTGCTAGGTAAAGGGGGAAGCAGCCGGTCGACCGGCTGCTTGACTAAAATTTTGCACCAAACCAAATATGCATGTTAATTTATATTAGTTTTGTACATATGTACTACCAAGCAAATATATATATTAATTCATATCAATAATATTGTACATATGTCCTATCATCTAATACAAAACAGTCCTACGAACATTGTTATCTAATACAAAAGATCAAAAAGTATCATCCATCCATCAATGACAACAACTCTGTCACAAGCATATCATGTAATACATATGGTTAAACTTTTACAACTAACTTTCACTACCCTAGAGAAACATGCTCTTCCATAACACACTAGATGATAGATCTGATCCATACAACCTTCAAGTCTCAGGTATAGAGGCTAGTTGAACTAGAAGACATTGCTCCCTTCTAATCACCACACTAGCTCGAAGTATTTCTTCTTCAGTAAGATCATTGACCTTCATCAAGTCTCCAAATAGTCTTTCTCTTCTTTCAAGCATACTCCTCTCCATAAGATTTATTTCACCGGTTAGTCTATCAAGGGATGTGGCAATGCTAGTGGATGCCGCTTGAATGGAATCATTAAGGTCAGTAATTTCATAAACTTGATCGCCATTGCTTTTCCTTCGCTTTCTCCTTGAATCGTAAGAGGCCTCCAACATTCTGACAATGTCATCAGGCATGGCAGAGTTAGGCAGCAGTTCATCTTCAACTGGAATGGTGTGCTCAACCTCTGCAGCTTGGCTTTCTAGATCTTCTGTAATGTCAATATGAGTCTGTGCATCTTGTCCAGTTGCACGGTCCTTCCCAAAGACTATGCAGAGTCACTCGTATAGCGGAAAGGACTTGTTCCTCCAAGCTGCCTTACTCTTGTTTGACTGTAGAGGAAAATAAATGCAAAAAGTTATATAACATACATAGTGCAGAGTCAAACAAGAAGTAGGTACAAGTAAAGAAGAGTGATCAATACACCTGTAGATAGGCATCCTATACAGCAGGCTCAGCTACAACACACTTTGACACAAGGTCCCATCCAAACCCACTAGTGTTCGGTGCATGAAGCAAGTCATACACAGCTTGCTCGCTATTCTTCAATGTCTTCATCTTGGATAATATATGTGGAGTTCCTAAAAGCCCATAGCCGGGGGCTTTCTCATCAAGTTTTTTCTCCAATTTTTGTAAGTAACCTGACTGGAAGGTCTTTTCACAATGATATAGCTCTCCAGCCACCTTTAGTTCCACAAGTGCATCCACTAGCATTTCATCCTCCTCGAGTGTCCAGTGGTGTGCCATGCTATCAGTCAGCAAATACTTACCAAACTGTGCAAATAATTATTTATCAAACTATAAAACTAAAAAATAAGGTGGTAACTACCAACCCAAAACAAAACAGCAACTATCAAAATATAAAAAAGGCCCAATATGCAGTCTTATAACACTACAATAGTCGTGCAATACAATTAATGTTACATTATAGTAGTTGAATTATCAAAACATAATAAGTTCATCTTCGCCTATGCCTAAATTCACTATATATTTCATCTGCTAGGCTATCTCTCCATTAACTCCACTCATTGGTAGGCTCAATTACAGTCAGATCATCTTCATCATGAGATAGTTCTGCTAATTCTATTCTTTCTGGGTCTTCAAATTGATCCAATTGGTTATACCGTATTATGAGATTATGGAGCAGGCAACAGGCAATTATAATTCGATTATGTGTTCTGACAGGATAAAATGAGGGGCTTCTAAGTATGGCCCATCGCTTTTTCAACAGTCCAAAGCACCTCTTGACGATGCTACGGGCAGCTGAGTGTTTCATGTTGAAGAACTCACGAGGATTTGTAGGTTGAGAATTATGTCTCCACTCATTAAGGTGATATCTTTGTCCTCTATAAGGTGTTAGAAACCCCTTACAATTGATAAACCTTGCATCCACTAGATAATAACACCCTTTAAAGACAAACATGATAGTGCTCATACATGGCTACCAAATTATATTGAAATAATTTTTGATACTCACTTGATGGAACTCTTAGTCCATTTCTCCTGGAAACTGCATCACGTAGAACTCGTCCATCAACTGCAGATCCTTCCCACCCAGGCAAGACAAAGATGAATTGGCCATCTTGGGAGCAAACGCCTAGCACATTAGTTGTAATCTCACCTTTTCAATTTCTATACCGTGGTTGGTCCTCCATTGGGACTGTAAGTCTTAAATGTGTTCCATCGAGGGCACTGACATAATTCTGTAGAAAAATCATATTCATGGCTTAATTTACAGTTTATGAAAGTAATGGTTGGAACCCAAGAGGGGGGGTGAATTGGGTTTTATAAATTTTTCACAAGAATTAATTGGAAGTTAAAATGATTTTCTGTAAAAGTACAATGCTTAGGATAATAAATACAATACAGAAAATCAATGTGCTGTCAAGATAAATAATTATAAAGATCAAGGAATTAAAGAATAGATATCAATATGCACAAATTAAAGAGTAAGGGATAGAGAAAGCAAACTCGGAGATTTATACTAGTTCGGCTAATCCAAGCCTACATCCAGTCCTCAAGAGACCACTTGAGTATTTCCACTATAATTACAAGTTTAATCCGGGTACTTGCAAACCACTACAACCACGCAAATTCGATCCGGGTATTTGCGAAACCACAATGAAGAATTTATGAATTCGGGATCCTCCTCAACCCAAAGCAAGTTCTTCCAACACCGGTACTTGCGAACCTCAACTCAGAATAATATATGTGTTGATCAAAATCAACAATACAAAGAAACTCTCTCTAAAGAGTAGATGAAAACAAATGAAGCTCTAATAACTCTAATGATAGAGAATATGCAAGATTTGGCTCAAGAATGCTTTCCTTTCTCTCAAAGATGATAGAAGAAGTTAATATCACATTGTAGGACTTTGTTCTTGCTCAAAATCGTGTATCTAAGGTCATATATATAAGATTTTACAAAACTAGCCGTTATATAGCCGTTATAGTGCAGTCCAGATTTTGAGCTTTCTTTAAAAATTGATAACTCCCTCATTTGAACTCCGTTTTAAACAAATAATATACCGTTGGAAAGCTCTTGGAGTCTAGTTTCAAATGAGGCAAGTTTTACTCAAAAATTATTTTTCTTTTAAAAGATATAATCAAAATACTGACTATAGGTCAGAACAGAATAATCAACTTTCAGTTTTTCAAACTATATTTTAAATAGTCATATATTTCTCATTTGGACTCCGTTTTCAATAAATAATATACCTTTGGAAAGATATTTGAGTCTACTATCAAATGAGATTAAGATACTTGAAAAAATGATTTTTCGTTTATGAGATATGATATAAAGAGTGACCAAAGGTAAAAAACTAACTTTTGTAAAATTTCATATCTCACTATCTTTTTGTTCAAAATAATTGAGCCAATGTATGCAAATCTAAATCATTGAGTTGCACAAGTATACTAGCCTATATAAAATATACCTAATGTAAACACATAGGCTATCTTGATGCATCCAAGCTTCCAAGACTTCAAATCTTCTAATTCTTCATTTCTTGGAGCTTCATCCTTGCATGTTGTTTTCCTTGAGTGAAGCATGATATTGCTTTTCCTTGTTCTTCAATACAATCCTCACTCTTCTTGTTTTGAACCAACCTATAAAATATATCTTACTTGCAAACCCAATGGTTAGTTTAATAGCATGATTCAATATATGCAACATACATATTAAATAACATAATCATGCTTAAGTACTTGTAGCATATATATGATAATTAATCTTTATATATATCAATGCTACTATTCAAATACATTTGTCATCATCAAAACTTATGGCATATAGCCTTAGGGTCAACAGTTTATACACAACTTGATCACATAATAAAATATGAAAGCAGAGAGTACCTTGAACTATTTCCACCTGGTATCTACTGATTCAACAGGCATCCGGTCAGGAGATTTGAAAAGTACTCCTCCTAAATGCATCATTGCATTGAGTACCTTATTAAAATGCTTACTCACACTCTCACATGATCTCTTAAATTATTGTTGGATAACCCTATTCTTCACATGATGAGACAAAATATGTGCAAATATTGACACTTGCTCATCTACAAGCATGTTTTTGGTAGGTTTAAGTCCTCCTATAGAATCAAGTATCTCACAAA
The DNA here is from genome assembly GCA_037074585.1 of Biancaea sappan. Lineage (NCBI taxonomy): Eukaryota > Viridiplantae > Streptophyta > Magnoliopsida > Fabales > Fabaceae > Biancaea > Biancaea sappan. Next base: position 43,311,636 of record CM073496.1, on the reverse strand, counting down.
GTCTATCTAATGTTAACCTATTCATCCTTGTTAAGTCAAAACAAGCTTTATTACTACTATATATCAGGCTCCTAAAATGAGCTCTATGAGAGTGGAAGTCAACTGTGTAAGGCACCCTACTGATCTAATGTCTACTAACCCCATTAATAGAGATATAGCATTTCCAAATAGCAATGATCTTATGAACCTACCATGACACAACTTAACCAACTGCTTTTGCAATTATCTGCTTTCTCAATCCATCCATAACTGTAACATGATATCCCACAATCAGATAAAGTGTTAACCAAAGATGCTTCATGCTTCAAAGATGTCTTCTAATGTTTTACTAATGTTGTTCTTCACAAAATAACTAACTAGTGTTGTAATGATAACTTCATTTACTGACAAAGTGCTAATTGTTCTAAAATGATAGACCATTGTATGATTCGCAATGTTGGACATGTGCAAACAGGCTACTCTTCTAGTTGTTGGCATTGGTACAAGAATATTATGAAAAATTATTTTAAAAGTAATTATAGCAAGTAAAATTATGCTACAGAACAACAGATTGCTCATAAGAGATTTTATGCAGTGCTTATATATAATTACAATGAAGGATGAAAAAAAAAATTGCTCACAATAAAATAGAGAACAAAGAGATTTATAAACACCAAAATACTAAAACAAGACAGGAGATTAACAGCAAACGCAAAAAAAACTAACACGGCAAAATGAAAGCTTACTATGAGATATAAGATGAGGATGTTCAGATGAAGTGTGTGCACAATTGTGGTTATAGATGAAGGACAAGTGCCAAACAAGCAGTGAAAGCTCCAACGGCAATTGGGGATTCTGGCAAGATCAGAGGTCACAACGGCAACCACAAGACCTTTATCAACATTTCTTAGGGCATCAAGGCATTCTTGAAATTTGAATTGGCAGAGCGAGGGCAAATAAAAAATTTTACTTTGTTTTCTATCTAAATGACCGGTTTTCCATCCAAAATATAATGGAAGCCAAAATGCTGATTTTGAAGGAAGAGATATTTCTGACTTCCGTTTCTAATTGATACAGTACGGGGTACCAAACGTTGAAAGAAAAACTACAATATTGGAAAACGCTTTTCCTTTCCAGCGTACAAACACCTACCAAAACGCCCCCTTAATTAATACAATGGCCTTTCAAACTTGAGGCAAAACAAAAAATAGTAACTTACAACCCCAAAAAAAAAGGAAAAAATAGTAACTAACAATGGAAATTAAACGCAATAAAGGGCCAATAGGTATGGGCTGTAGAAAAGCAAGAAACTTAAATGAGTTAGAGATAGCTAAAGGATTAAGGCCCAACATCAATGCTAGTGGCTCTTACATGAATAGCTCAGGTCACCTTGAGACCGGCAATAAATAAGTAATTTTGAGTTTAGATAAATAGATTTATTTAAAAATGGGCTAAGTCTGTAGAGCTCACAGACAGGCCATTTTTTATTTTTGTTTTTTATAAAAAAATTATTTCATATAAATAATCTTATTTGATTATATTTTTATATTTTATAATCTTATATTCAATAAATATAACAAACTTGGATATAAAAATTTTGTAATTTTTTTAAAAATTAATATAGAATTTTCAAATTTAAATATAATATAATTAATTTTAAAAGAAAATATGAAAAATTAAAAGTATTGATTATTTTAAAATATTAAAAAAGTAATGTTTTACATATATAAATTGTATTTTAAATAAAAATATTGATTTTTTTACTAAAAAAATTTAAAATTATATTATTTAAATATAAAAAATTATTTAAAAAATGAGTGATCCGTGGGCCAAGATAGACAGTTTTGATCTTAATAAAAAGACCCACGCCATTTAAGCTTTAACTCGTTATGGGCCGGCCCCGTTTGATAATAATAAAGTTTTCTATAGTTAGATTTTCTTTTTTATTATATACATAAATTTCATTATAATTTAATGATATAAAAACTCAATTACTTTAAAGTTTAGCTTTTTATTAATTTTTTTTCAAAAGAAAAATGGTTTGCCTTGTCAGCCCTATGAAATTGACAAGCAACGTAAAATTAATTTGAGAGGATAGTTTTTTTTAACAAAGAAAGTTTATTATATGATGCTAGGAATGGTAATGGAGTAGTGAAAAACTTTTTGATCTCCGTTCTCCGCGAGGATATGAGAATTCGTGGGGATTTTAAAATGTCAATAAACAAATAAGAAAATAAAAAATGTTCATAAAATTAGGAGAAATGAAAATATATTGATAAAATACTTAATCGTTTATAATTAAAAGAGAAAAAAAGTCATAGAAATATATTTAGGAAGTTCTTCACAAATAAAGAAGCATTGCAATGATGATGAAATCTTTTTTAAGTTTCGAAAATGTGGGATACAATTTTAGATTTCTCACTAGTGTACTAACCTTTGCGATGTACGGATATTTTATCAATATATAAATATAACACATGTTTAAATTTAGATATTTAGTTATTTCAACACAAATTATTAAAAACTTGTTTGTGTACTGCATTTGATATTGTTGTAACATGATTTCCTTCTTTATCAATAATCAAAATTTTCAAACAATTTCTACTGCTTATTCTTGAAACTGCCACATATAATTATCCATGTGTAAAGACCGAGCTTGCTCAATACAAACTAACTTGAAAATTTTTTGAATTAAATTTAAATTTTTTGATCTTTCAATTTTAAGGATAATGTAGGGTTAATTTGATTACATTCTAATAAAATGTCATAATGAAATAATCTTATTAAATTCTCTAATCGGATTTAAGAATAAATATGTGACTCTGACTTATTTACAGATTAAAAATTATCATATAAAAAAATAAAATTGTTAATTGGGTAATTTTTATCCTAATATCACATATAATTATATAATTTGCTAAACCTGAATATAAATCTTTCCGAATTTAAGAGACATTTAATTACTACAAGAGACATTTAATTATATTAAATATGAAAAAATATTTATAATTTATATGTCATTGCATGGTTGACAAATGTGTGAAGAACATTTGTTGTGAAAAGAAACATTTAAAAGTATCTACAGTGGTAAACCCCATTTAGGTTCTTATTGTGAGTCTCACAGTATCACATTAAATTAAGCAACTCCCCACCATTTTAAGTAACTATTTACTACAGTTGTTAACCTCTTAATAACTCACAAATGGGTCCCACAATCAACTTCTCACTACTTAACATTTATTGTTCTTCTAAATTAAAATATTAACTCATTTAAATTTTAATTTTGAAAAAATAAATACGTAAAAAATATATAAAATAGCAAATAAATTTAAAATATATTTAAAAAATAGAAAAGATATTATAAATTTAACAAATATATTAAAACTACATAAATTATTAAAAATTATATATTAAAACTACATAAATCATTAAAAATGATATATTAAAAAATTGGCAAATATATTTCATCTCTTCTTCACATAATACATAATATTAAATTCACTTCCAATATTCCAACATTCATATATTGAAAACAACTTTTTGATCATAATAAAATTAAAAATTTGTAAAATAGATAATATTATATAATTAAAATAAAATTTAAATTTGGTTATTCTCATGTCCGAAATGTTCCCAAATATACTTCACTGAGTCTACTTGAAGTTGACGATGAATTTCTTTTTGACGAACAAATGATCTCTTTTATAAGTATGTTGCAAAATCGAGATGAGTACCATTAGATACTTCATCTGTTGAAATATCATCATCTAGATGATCGTAAGAATAATCGAAGTGTAATATCCCAAGAATTTTTATGAATATTTAAAGTCTGATTTGAAGTTTAGTGAAAAATTTAATTATGTGGAAAATTTTCTTTTTGAATTAGTGAAGAAAATGTGGAAATAGAAATTTTTATTTTTAATTTAGGAAATTTTTACAAATTCTCAAGGACATGTGGGGAAGAGAAAGGCATGGCGCCCAGGCGCCAGGTGTGTCGGAAAACCTTAGCTCATTTTCAATCGGCCATAACTTCTTCATACGGACTCCGTTTTGGGCAAACTTTATATCGTTGGAAAGTTCTTTGAGTCTAGTTTCCAATGGTATAAGTTTCATTTAGATATTCATTACCGATTAGGAGTTATGACTTAAGATATGAGTAAAGGTCGAGAGTAGTGGTAGGAAATTTCTCTATTTCGTAACCCTAATGTTTTTGTCTGGTTACAATAGGAATGGTCAAGGTGCAAAGTGGGAGTGCCGAGAGCGTGAAATCCAGGTGAGTGGGTTAATACTTGCTATGATTAAATATCTGTTATTGACTTTTTGCATCATAGTGGAAATATGTTGTATATCCAAGTTTGAAGAGGATGATGTGGAACGATGAGGCATAAACAATTGTGGAACGTGTCTGGTAATGTATATAATTATATTTTCTTATTTTCCCATGAATGGAGGTTATATAATGGATTGTGAATGGCATGTGAACTGAGTTGAATAATTGTTCTATATTATGGGTTATGTTGTATACATGCTATGTTGCTGGAACCACATTTATTATGTTGTGGCTTGAATTGTAAATGACTGAGTTGTGTATGTGGCTCAAGATTATGATTGAGGATGTTTTTATATATGATTGTGATTGTGTTTGACTGGAAAGGAAAGGCATGGTGGTGCACCCCATGGAGAAATTTATGTGAAGTTATAAGGGTGGAGATTATAAATGGAGCGATAAGGGTGGATGCGGCAGGGGCCGCGGGCAACGATCCAGAGGTATTCTGGACGACCCGGTTGGTACGGGAAATTTGTGTGAAATTGATTTCACCGATTGTTGTTGTGAACTTTTGAATTATGTTGAAATGTATTTGATTTATTTGGATATTGTCGTGAAGTACTACGAATAATATCATATCATATGATGATCGATTTACGTATGATTGCTGCATGTTATCATTATGATGTATGATATTTTTTTGTCATAATGTTGTGTTATCTACTCACTGGGCACGTGGTTTGCTCATACCCCTCTTATTGATATTTTTTTTCAGAGTTGACAGCTGAAGGTAAATATCGGAACAAGGAATTATGGATCCTTAGTCCATGATTACCTTTTCATTTGTTCAGGATAAAGGTATAATAGTTAAGTTTTATTCTAAGTTGTATAAATCTAGAAATCTCTGTAATCGGGTAGGTTCATTCACTGATGTAATGTGAGTAATTGTAGTATGTATAAAGAACTCGTTTTGGTTGCATGAAAAAGAATTGTATGATTTTTAAGAGAAAGATAGGCTTACGGAGGTGAAATGAAATTCACTTTCCGTGCCGGTCACGTGCTCAAATTTTGGGACGTGACAAGTTGGTATCAGAGCTTTGGGATTAGGTCTCCTACCGATTACAGAGTAAGGTAACCTTAGTGGGATCTCCTCTATCGTGGTGAACCCGGGCACGACTATAGAGAGATGGCTCCACTGAAGGTCCTGTAGGATGTTTTCATTTCCTTTTCCTCCAAGACTTGTCTTTTCTTATGAATTATGTTTTTAGTTTTAGTTTTAGAGAGTTATGGCTATACTTTTGAACTCGGTAAGGGAAAGGTTATTATTTGTTTTGATTCCGTTGCTGTCGGATCAAATTGTATGTATGGGGCTTTATATGTTAAATTCATGATTGATTTTGTGTGACTGATTTATTTTATCTTTCTTAATTTTATTATTACTATTTTTGGAGTACCATCCCATAAAAGAAACCACTGGCATTAAAAGCAGAAGGATTACATTGCAAAAAAAAAAAAAAACAATTACTCATGCATGAGTAATCTAAAAGCGAGGTGGTCTCGGATTAGGAGGGTTGTACTGTATCATCACCCCTCGACCATTCCTTGGAGCGAGAGACAGAGCAATATCGCGGAGGGTAGTGTAAATCCCATTCATACAATCAACACTTCTTTGTTGTTGATTGCAGAAGCACTGGGTAGACCAATAGAAGAACCTGTCTATTCTTGAAGTCATTTCTGCATGATTGCGTTTAGTTAACTTCTCTAGGTTTTCTATCATCTTTTTCAGATTTTTGACCTCCTGCTCTAGACAGGCGATTTTGTCCTCCGAGGTATGGCCCGTGCTAGTCTCCTCAGCTTCCTCGATCTTCTTCATTTTCTTCTCCTTCTGCTTCTCTGGAGACCCCTCAAAAGGTCTTTTGCCCTTGTCTTTGCCCAGACTTAAGTTTAAGTCGAGCTCTTCTCTCCTGGCATCCACTGTGAGATCAATGTACTTCCTTGTGGCCATGATTTGAAAAATTTAGAAATTTATGTCGAAGTATGAGAAGAGAGGAATGCTGAGAAGTTGTAGGCTTAGAGATGATTACTCTTTGTGGTGTGGTAACTGAGAACGTTGGGATAGTTCTTATAGAGGAAAAATTTGAACTCAGAGACAAAGAAGATATCTCTTCGCCGCACCCTATACGCTTAACCTATGGATTTCTGCAAGCTGGAAGCTAGGAGTCTAGGGTAGGCATGCACACCAACAACGCGTCGCATTAATGGCAAAACCACGAAAGTCAATATTCGGTGGATTTGCGGCCGATTTACACTTGGTTTTTCCATTTCTCTCGTTGGCATTTTCTGAAATTGAAGGAAGTCGACAATGTAGCCATTACAGAGTGTCTTGGATGTTTTCACGATGAACTAAAATGTATTTCTATGCTTTCTTGTATTGTTCTTGAAAGCCTTCAGTTAAGTATAATATACATGATTGATTGAATTATACTGTGATTATATGTATCTAAATACATATGATATGTATGTATGTTATTCATGCATAGAGAGTGAAGGTTATTTGTTATGGCCAGGAATAATATGTAATGATTCTACATACATTCAGAGAATGAGAAGTCTGAAATTTAAAAGAACTTGAATAGATGAAAATATATATAGATAATGATGTATCTCTATGTTTATACATATATACATATATGCTCGTAGAGGCAAGTGAAAGGTAAAATTTTTCTCTCACTTTATGGAACGCTTGATGTGTAGATGTGAGAAGTTTTTATTTTAATATGTATGTTTGAAAATGTGTAAGCTTAGGGCAAAGCCACGGATTAGAAACCTAGATAAGGCTAGTATGAAGCTACCCGTTCATGGAGTAATATCTCGATTTAGAATTATTGGATAAGACAAATACAGAGTTAAGAAGCCATAAATTGAAGCGGCGATTAGTTTAATAATTTGAGCAAGAGTCAAAAGTTAGCCGAAATTTTTGAGGAAATCTTTTGTATTAGATTATATTTTGTTATTTTCTGGCATGCTTATCTGAGACCGTTGGTATTGCGTCGGATAAGGTCTGTAGGTCATCTTTAGAGTATGATGTAAAGGTTTTGTAGCCCTAAATTTCGTCTATATATAATGGATGCCCCATTACGCTGCTCACTACACTAAAAGTTTATATCTATAAGCTTTCTAGCATCAAACTTCTCCTTCTGTACAACCTTTATAGCTCAGAAAAATATGGCCGGCAATAAATCTTTCAATTTAAATTTTGAGGCTGGCAAGGTAGAGCTGGATCTAAATCTTAGCCTGGAGAATTATAAGAATAAGAGATCCATGGAAGAGTCACCAGAGGCTAAGAAAAGAAAAAGGGATGTAGTAGAGTTAGAGGATGTTAGCACAGCAACATCTTCTAATAATGAGCTTGCGCTTATGAGACAAAAGATGGAGGACTTGGAAAGACTGATAAACCGCCACTTTGAGGACCAGGGGAGATTGATAAATCGTCTCTTTACAGAACAAGAGAAGCTTTTGAACCGTCATTTTAGGGAATTGGCGAATAGAGTTGATAGACATTCGATGTTTGCAACTCAAAATTTTCGTGACCAACAAGCGAGATGTATTGACTGTATGAATGGAATGACTTCTGCACTTCGCCAAATTTCCCAGACGTTTCCTCCAGAAACTCTTTCTAGGCTGCAACGATTAACTTCCTCCTTAAGGTCTGAAGCACCTTCTTCTTCTAGACCTGGAGCATCTTCTGCATTTCAAAAGCCTCCTCGTTCTTAATTTATCTTTTCTTTTGTTTGTACCTAAAGCTGATGTTTGATCTAATGTTTAAGTATTAAAATTATCTGTTTTGTAAATCAAGTTCAGCTTGTTGCCTGTAACTTATGTATTAGAAATAAAAATATGTTGAACTTGTTATATTTTGTACTTGATTGTGAAAATTCTAAGAGAGAGAATGAGATATAAACAAAATATTGGCATTTGCTTCAATCTTGAGGTAAGTTTTGAATTCGGAGGACCGAATTCTTTTAAGGGGGGAAGAATGTAATATCCCAAGAATTTTTATGAATATTTAAAGTCTGATTTGAAGTTTAGTGAAAAATTTAATTATGTGGAAAATTTTCTTTTTGAATTAGTGAAGAAAATGTGGAAATAGAAATTTTTATTTTTAATTTAGGAAATTTTTACAAATTCTCAAGGACATGTGGGGAAGAGAAAGGCATGGCGCCCAGGCGCCAGGTGTGTCGGAAAACCTTAGCTCATTTTCAATCGGCCATAACTTCTTCATACGGACTCCGTTTTGGGCAAACTTTATATCGTTGGAAAGTTCTTTGAGTCTAGTTTCCAATGGTATAAGTTTCATTTAGATATTCATTACCGATTAGGAGTTATGACTTAAGATATGAGTAAAGGTCGAGAGTAGTGGTAGGAAATTTCTCTATTTCGTAACCCTAATGTTTTTGTCTGGTTACAATAGGAATGGTCAAGGTGCAAAGTGGGAGTGCCGAGAGCGTGAAATCCAGGTGAGTGGGTTAATACTTGCTATGATTAAATATCTGTTATTGACTTTTTGCATCATAGTGGAAATATGTTGTATATCCAAGTTTGAAGAGGATGATGTGGAACGATGAGGCATAAACAATTGTGGAACGTGTCTGGTAATGTATATAATTATATTTTCTTATTTTCCCATGAATGGAGGTTATATAATGGATTGTGAATGGCATGTGAACTGAGTTGAATAATTGTTCTATATTATGGGTTATGTTGTATACATGCTATGTTGCTGGAACCACATTTATTATGTTGTGGCTTGAATTGTAAATGACTGAGTTGTGTATGTGGCTCAAGATTATGATTGAGGATGTTTTTATATATGATTGTGATTGTGTTTGACTGGAAAGGAAAGGCATGGTGGTGCACCCCATGGAGAAATTTATGTGAAGTTATAAGGGTGGAGATTATAAATGGAGCGATAAGGGTGGATGCGGCAGGGGCCGCGGGCAACGATCCAGAGGTATTCTGGACGACCCGGTTGGTACGGGAAATTTGTGTGAAATTGATTTCACCGATTGTTGTTGTGAACTTTTGAATTATGTTGAAATGTATTTGATTTATTTGGATATTGTCGTGAAGTACTACGAATAATATCATATCATATGATGATCGATTTACGTATGATTGCTGCATGTTATCATTATGATGTATGATATTTTTTTGTCATAATGTTGTGTTATCTACTCACTGGGCACGTGGTTTGCTCATACCCCTCTTATTGATATTTTTTTTCAGAGTTGACAGCTGAAGGTAAATATCGGAACAAGGAATTATGGATCCTTAGTCCATGATTACCTTTTCATTTGTTCAGGATAAAGGTATAATAGTTAAGTTTTATTCTAAGTTGTATAAATCTAGAAATCTCTGTAATCGGGTAGGTTCATTCACTGATGTAATGTGAGTAATTGTAGTATGTATAAAGAACTCGTTTTGGTTGCATGAAAAAGAATTGTATGATTTTTAAGAGAAAGATAGGCTTACGGAGGTGAAATGAAATTCACTTTCCGTGCCGGTCACGTGCTCAAATTTTGGGACGTGACACGAAGTTACCACCATATGTGTGTCATTCATCTTCAATAATCATGTTATGCAATATGAAGCATGCATATATTATATCCTTGATTGTATGCATCTACCAAGCACGTGTTGGGCCATGTACAATCGCGAATCGAGCTTGGAGGACTCCAAATGCCCGCTTCACATCCTTTCTTGCTGCTTCTTGGTGTTGGGAGAATAATTTTCTCTTTTCTCCTTGCAGCATTGAGATGGTCTTCACAAACGTAGCCCACTTTGGATAAATACCATCTGCTAAATAGTACCCCATGTTATATGTCACATCCCAAAAATTGAACATGTGAAAAGATACTACTCATTTGATAAAATTCTCAAGCATAAGTTATTTACAAATATTCTGTAAGGTTTTACATTCAACCTTAATCATTCATTCCACAAGACAGAATTATATTCATCTGATAAGCAAATATAGGCATACATAATCTGATGTTTCTATCTCATCGCAAGCCTAGGAGACCTATAGAAAGTACAGAGCGTTCCTAGTATCCACATTAATAAGTACTGGTATCCCACCAGACAGAAATAGAGAATAATCCCAAGGGGCTTCTAATCTTCAAACGGATACTCTTCTTCCTTGTTTTCTGTATCTGAAAAGATAATCATAGGGAGTGTGAGTTCTCAGTAAGTAAATAACTGTACTATATAAAATATCAAAATTATAAATACCACATTTACTCATATAATTAATTGTCTTATACATCGAGTAGTATGAGACTCTAACCTTTTAAAACTCGTGAATAAAATTTCATAGATATACATCGAGTAGTATGAGACTCTAACCCTTTCAAACTCGTGAATAAGATTTCATAAATATACATCGAGTAGTATGGGACTCTAACCCTTTCAAACTCGTATTTATGATTTCACCTATTTACACCGAGTAGTATGGGACTCTAACCCATTCAAACTCGTGTATAGTTTTTCATCATTATGCACTGAGTAGTATGGGACTTTAACCATTTCAAACTCATGTATTAGATCTCGTAGATCTTTACTCATTAATAAGATAGTGAGAATTTATCACATAGTACAATTGCTATGAAATAAAATAATTTCTACATACTCTTATTCCTTTGAATTTCTGTAAAAAAAAATATACTGATCATCATATACTCTCATATGAAAAATTGATTGCTTAATATCAAAATAGTATTGTAAATGAGACTTATATTGTACTTTGACTAGTAATATCAAATTAGCTTAGCAAGGTTATTCACTTACCTTGATGTTTGTCCAAGTTTACCTTGTTCCACACTAGAATTTGTGTAGGAAAATTTTCTAGTAAAATATATTATAAGGAAACATAAGAAAGGAAACAAAATCACGAAAATATGTAAAATTTTCTGATTGCTTCAGTTACGGTTCGCTACAGTAACGGTTTGCTACAGTGACGGTTTGCTACAGTGACGGTTCACTACAGTACATTGACTGCTACAGTACCGTTGACTGCTGACACTACAGTAACTGCTACAGTAACTCGAAAAATTTTCCCAAATTTTCTGGTTGCTACAGTAAATTCGAGTTTGCAGAAACTTTCCCAGAAAATTTCATCATTTCCTTTCTTGATTCAAAACCAGAATCTCAACTCTTTTAACTGACTATAACTCAATCCTAACTCAAATATAACCTCTAAAACAACTAAGATTCATGAATTATCATCAAAATCTTTAAGAACAAAACCTCCTCTAATCTTCCATATAAACTTAGATTTAAGGAAAATAATGAGATTAAAGCTTACCTTTGATCCTTACAAAGCTTTTGAACCGAACAAATAATCAAAATTCTAAAGATCAAGGAAAGGATTTGAGAAGAGGATGAAGAAATGAGAGAAACTTCCACTGTTCAATTTTCAGCATTTGCTTTTGCGTGAATAATGAGAGGGTACTATTGAAGTTTTATTTTAAATATTTCTAATGGGTTATTGAATAACCCATGGGTATCCATAACCCAACATCCAAACCCATCCAGTCAATTTACAATAAATGGACTAATTGACCATTCTTAAACCACTTTTCCATGAATTTCACCATTCTTAGAATATATCCCACATGGTGTAAATATTCAGTCCAGTCATTTAACTCAATTTTCATAAATAATATTCAAAGAGAACAATTAAATATGAAAATTAAAAATGACCAAAATAAATAACTAAAGTAACGTTGTAAAATTCTAAAATACTCTTATGCGAATTATATTTCTAAATTAACGGGTATTACATTCTACCCCCTTAAAAGAATTCGATCCTCCGAATTAAAATCTCACCTCATGTTTCAAACAAATATGGATATTTTATCCACATTTCATCTTTTGCCTCCCACGTAGCTTCCTTATGAGAATGATTTCTCCAAAGAACCTTGACAGTAAGAATTTCTTTAGTGCGCAATTTCTTGACTTTTCTATCAAGAATAGCTACTGGTACCTCTTCGTAGGTGAAAGTTTCATCAAAATGAACTTCTTGGGGTTGAATGACATGAGAAGGATCAGAAAGATACTTCCGTAGCATGGACACATGAAATATTGGATGAACTCCTTCTAGGTCTGAAGGTAGGTCTAGGCGATATGCCACATTACCCACTCTGTCTATAACCTCATATGGGCCAACATACCTCAGACTAAGCTTCCCTTTTTTCCTGAATCTCATTACTCCCTTCACAGGTGAGATTCGTAGGAAAACCATGTCACCAATTGCAAATTCAAGGTCACGTCGTCGGTTGTCCGCATAAGATTTCTGTCTACTCTGAGCAGTTAACAACTTCTCTCTGATAAGTTTAACTTTATTTATATTGTCTTGTATCATCTCAGGTCCAAGTATTTTGGTTTCACCAAGTTCAAACCAACTTATAGGAGATCGACACTGTCTCCCATATAGAGCCTCAAAAAGTGACATCTGGATACTGGCTTGGTAACTGTTATTATAAGAAAATTCAATAAGAGACAAATGATCTTCCCAACTTCCACTGAAATTCATCACACAAGCTCTTAGCATATCCTCTAAAGTTTGAATTGTCCTTTCGGACTGTCCATCAGTCTGAGGATGGAATGCTGTGCTAAGATTCACTTTGGTACCCAAAGCCTCTTAAAAGACTTTCCAGAACCGAGAAGTAAACTGAGGTCCTCGGTCTAATATAATGGATATTGGTACACTATGAAGTTTCACTATTTCTTTAACATAAAGTCGAGCAAGTTTTGCTACACTGAAAGTGGTATGAACAGGAAGAAAATGTGCTGACTTAGTAAGTCGATCCACTATGACCCATATTGAGTCATTTCCTTTTGTTGACCGGGGTAAACCTACTACAAAATCTATAGTGATTTTTTACCATTTCCATTCGGGAATATCTAGTTTTTACATCAAATCAGGTGTTCGTCGATGTTCAGCTTTAACTTGCTGACGAGTCAAACATCGAGCTACACAGTCAGTCACATCTCACTTCATGCCCTCCCACCAGTAAACTTGTTTCAAGTCCTGATACATTTTCAGAACACCAGGGTGTACAACGTATGGCGAACCATGAGCTTCCATTAAGATCTCATGTTTCAAAGATTCAATGTTGGGGACACAGAGTCTCCCATTAAACCATAAGACTCCTTCTTCATCTACCAAGAAACTTGGTGCTAGACCTTGCCTTGCCTTATCTCTGATTTTGACCATATCGATGTCATTTTCTAAAGTTACTTTTACTTTTTCAACAAGGGATGATCTAACTGTTAAATGAGCCAGAAATGTACCTGACTCAGTGATCTCAAAGAATACTCCATCAGCTTCTAATTCTTGTAGTTCATGTATTAGAGACCTCTTTATAGTGGCAATGTGAGCTAAACTTCCCATAGACTTTCGACTTAGAGCATCAGCCACTACATTTACTTTACCTGGATGGTAAAGGATGGTACAATCATAATCTTTCAGAAGTTCCATCCACCTTCGTTGCCTTAGATTGAGATCTCTCTGCTCAAAAATGTACTTAAGGCTTTTGTGATCTGTAAAAATTTTACAAGTCTCCCCATACAAGTAATGTCTCCAAATCTTTAGGGCAAACATTACAGCTGCCATTTCCAAATCATGAGTGGGGTAATTCAATTCATGCTTTTTAAGCTGACGTGAGCCATAAGCTATGACTTTACCATGTTGCATCAACACACACCCTAAGCCTATCTTTGAGGCATCACAGAATACAGAGTAACCCCCTAGTCCTGATGGTAGGATTAAGACTGGTGCAGAAGTTTAACACTCTTTCAATTGGGTGAAACTTTGCTCACATGAATCATCCCAAATGTATTTAACATTCTTTCGAGTTAATTTATTTAATGGAAGAGTCGTCTTAGAGAAATCTTTAACAAAGCGACGGTAATACCCTGCTAAGCCAAGAAAACTACGTACTTCAGACACAGTTGTTGGTCTAGGCCATTGTTTTACTGCTTCAATTTTACTTGGATCTACATGAATACCTTCTTGGGAAATAACATGTCCCAAAAACGTTACATGACTCATCCAGAATTCACATTTTGAGAACTTTGCGTACAACTGATGCTCTCTCAAGGTCTGAAGCACTATTCTCAAATGTTCAGTATGTTCTTCATGACTCTTTGAATATACCAAAATATCATCAATAAATACAATTACAAACTTATCAAGGAATGACTTAAACACTCTGTTCATTAAATCCATAAATGCTGCTGGTGCATTTGTCAACCCAAAAGACATCACAAGAAACTCATAATGTCCATACCCTGTACGAAAAGCTGTCTTAGGTATATCATCGTTCTTAATTCGTAACTGATGATATCCAGACCTTAGATCAATCTTTGAGAAGTATTTTGCTCCTTGAAGCTGATCAAACAAATCATCTATCCTTGGTAAAGGATACTTATTCTTCACTGTGACTTTATTCAGCTGACGATAATCTATACATAATCTCATAGAACCATCTTTCTTTTTCACAAAAAGAACAGGAGCACCCCAAGGTGAAAAACTTGGGCGAATGAACCATTTGTTCAACAAATCTTCCAATTGTTCTTTGAGTTCTTTTAGCTCAACAGGAGCCATACGATAAGGTGGAATAGAAATTGGTCGTGTGTCTGGGACCAAATCAATACTGAACTCAATATCTCTTTCTGGCAGTAATCCAGGTAAATCTTCTGGGAACACATATGGGAATTCATTAACCACATGTATGTCTTCTAACTTCTGTTCTTTCTTTTCTAAATCTTTGATAAAAGCTAGAAATCCCTGACATCCCTTTCGCAACATACGCTGGGCACTTAACATAGATATCATGTTGCAAGGTATATCACTTCGATCTCCTTGAAACACAAAATTACTCCTCCCCGGCATATTAAAGGAAATAACTTTGTCACGACAATTTATAGTAGCATGACAAGAAGATAGCCAGTCCATCCCTAAAATCACATCAAAATCTAACATATTGAGAATCATAAGATCTATCTCAGTTTCCATGCCTCCAACAATTATTTTACAAGAACGATAACATGTTTTAACCATCAAAGTCTCTCTCATAGGTGTGGAAACCAAGAATGGTTCTTTAAGAGTAATCGAATCAAATGCAAATCTCTTGGCAAATAGGGGTGACACATATGAGTGAGTAGAACCGGGATCAAACAAAATACGTGCAGCAAAAGTATTAACAAATAATATACCTGTAACTACAGCATTGGATGTTTGAGCATTCTGTCGGGTTAGAGCATATACTTTTACATTTCCTCTGCCAGCAGCTTGTTTTCCACGGTCACCTTGGCCTCTTCCAGAACCTCTTCCCATACTACCCCCTATTGAAGGGGTTGGTGTTCGAGTAATAGAAGCAGAAACAGATTGTGGTCGAGGTGGCAAAGTAGACCCTTGACCTGGTCTTGTCATGAGCTGAGGGCACTCCCTTATAAAATGTCCTTTTTGTCCACAGTTAAAACAACTTGTACCAACAGTGTTTAACCTGCATTCTCCAAAGTAAAACTTTCCATATTCAGGACATTGAGGTTTTTCCCTTCTAGCTTGAGTACCTCATCTACTAAAAGAGCTAAAACCACCCCTGCTCTCTGAACGAGGCTTAGCCACACTGGCTGTAGAATAAGATGACTTAGTAGGAGTGGCTGGAGCATGTTGTGATGCAGTAAAGGGTTTCAAAGTTCCTGAGTCTTCCCCTTGATCAAAAGATCTCCTATATCTAGCTTTCTTCTTTTGTCGATATTCTTCTTTATTCTTTGACCTCTTTTCCATTCTTCAGGCCACATCAACAGCTTCTGAGTATGAAGAGTAATCATTCATATTGGAACCCACTTGATCATATAAGGCGTCACGAAGTCCTTCCACAAACTTTTCTATTTTCTTCCTTTCAGAAGGAATGATTTCAGGGGCATATTCAGATAATTTAATAAACTGAGTTGAATATTCATCAACAGTCATGGTTCCCTACCGTGAATACAGAAAATCCCTGGCCCTAGATGATCGTTCACTTGCCGGAAGAAATTCATCTATAACCAATCTGTAAAACTCCGTCCACATAACTGGCGGTGCGCCTTGAATTCTAGCTTTCTTCCAATTCCTCCACCATTTACCAGCCCTACCCTTTAACTGAAAGGAAATGAATTCTACCTTTTGAGTAGGAGAACACCCTATAGCATCACAGATTGCTTCACAATCTTCAAGGAAACATTGTGGGTCTTCTTTGGGATCTTCTCCTGAAAAAGTAGGAGGCCTCATTTTCTGGAATTCAGACATTTTTTCCTCCCTTACATTACCTCCTTCAGCTAACTGAGCTGGTGGTACAATTTCGGCTTCAACAATAGGAGGATCCACTGGCAGGTTAGCTTGTGCAGCTCGACCTCTCATTTCAGCCTCAAATCGGTCAAATTGTTCATTCATTAAATTAATCACATGTGCAATAGTTGCATTATCAATGTGAATGTCAGGTTCGACTCTCCTTGCTTGATCACTAGTTGCGCCCTCAGTACTTTGAGCATGAAAACTATCACCACGGTTAGGATCATCTTGCACATGTACTGGTGAAATTATGGCCCTCCTTGGACCCATATGCTCATTATTATTAGAAGATCCTTCTGACATTGAACTGTCAAAGATCTACACACATAACAAACAATTTTCAGACATAAACAAAATATCACTTACTAGTCCCACTGAAAAGTTATCTATAAAATGACGTTATACTCTACAAGGTCTTTTATGGAACCTAATCCTATGGTCATGCCGCGACTCATGACAATAGGGAAGGGCTCACAAAGATCACCTTGCTCTGTACTCTATAGGGGACCTATAGAACCTTCCTCTGATACCAAATTGTCACATTCCAAAAATTGAACATGTGAAAAGATACTACTCATTTGATAAAATTCTCAAACATAAGTTATTTACATATATTCTGTAAGGTTTTACATTCAACCTTAATCATTCATTCCACACGACAGAATTATATTCATCTGATAAGCAAATATAGGCATACATAATCTGATGTTTCTATCTCATCGCAAGCCTAGGAGACCTATAGAAAGTACAGAGCGTTCCTAGTATCTACATTAATAAATACTGGTATCCCATCAGACAGAAATAGAGAATAATCCTAAGGGGCTTCTAATCTTCAAATGGATACTCTTCTTCCTTGTTTTCTATATCTGAAAAGATAATCATAGGGAGTGTGAGTTTATTTAAAAACTTAGTAAGTAAATAACTGTACTATATAAAATATCAAAAGTACAAATACCACATTTACTCATATAATTAATTGTCTTATACATCGAGTAGTATGAGACTCTAACCCTTTAAAACTTGTGAATAAAATTTCATAGATATACATCGAGTAGTATGTGACTCTAACTCTTTCAAACTCGTAAATAAGATTTCATAAATATACATCGAGTAGTATGGGACTCTAACCCTTTCAAACTCGTATTTATGATTTCACCTATTTACACCGAGTAGTATGGGACTCTAACCCTTTCAAACTCGTGTATAGTTTTTCATCGTTATGCACTGAGTAGTATGGGACTTTAACCCTTTCAAACTCATGTATTAGATCCTGTAGTTCTTTACTCATTAATAAGATAGTGAGAATTTATCACATAGTACAATTGCCATGAAATAAAATAATTTCTACATACTCTTATTCCTTTGAATTTTTGTAAAAAAAAAATATACCGATCATCATATACTCTCATATGAAAAATTGATTGCTTAATATCAAAATAATATTGTAAATGGGACTTATATTGTACTTTGACTAGTAATATCAAATTAGCTTAGCAAGGTTATTCACTTACCTTGATGTTTGTCCAAGTTTACCTTGTTCCACACTAGAATTTGTGTAGGAAAATTTCCTAGTAAAATATATTACAAGGAAAAATAAGAAACGAAACAAAATCACGAAAATATGCAAAATTTTCTGATTGCTACAGTTACGGTTCGCTACAGTAACGGTTTGCTATAGTGACGTTTGCTACAGTGACGGTTCGCTACAGTACATTGACTGCTACAGTACCGTTGATTGCCGACACTACAGTAACTGCTACAGTAACTCGAAAAATTTTTCCAAATTTTCTGGTTGCTACAGTAAATTCGAGTTTGCAGAAACTTTCCCAGAAAATTTCATCATTTCCTTTCTTGATTCAAAACCAGAATCTCAACTCTTTTAACTGACTATAACTCAATCCTAACTCAAATATAACCTCTAAAACAACTAAGATTCATGAATTATCATCAAAATCTTCAAGAATAAAACCTCCTCTAATCTTCCATATAAACTTAGATTTAAGGAAAATAATGAGATTAAAGCTTACCTTTGATCCTTACAAAGCTTTTGAACCGAACAAATAATCAAAATTCTGAAGATCAAGGAAAGGATTTGAGAAGAGGATGAAGAAATGAGAGAAACTTCTACTGTTCAATTTTCAGCCTTTGCTTCTGCGTGAATAATGAGAGGGTATTATTGAAGTTTTATTTTAAATATTTCTAATGGGTTATTGAATAACCCATGGGTATCCATAACCCAACATCCAAACCCATCCAGTCAATTTACAATAAATGGACTAATTGACCATTCTTAAACCACTTTTCCATGAATTTCACCATTCTTAGAATATATCCCACATGGTGCAAATATTCAGTCCAGTCATTTAACTCAATTTTCATAAATAATATTCAAAGAGAACAATTAAATATGAAAATTAAAAATGACCAAAATAAATAACTAAAGTAACGTTGTAAAATTCTAAAATACTCTTAGGCGAATTATATTCCAAAATTAAAGGGTATTACATTATATGGGGTTCTATTCACCATATATTGCACATCAGGAGCTTGTCCTTCTAAAACGTCATTGAACACATTGGATTGGTTTAACACGTTGATGTCATTGTTTGAACCCGCAATGCCAAAAAATGCATGCCATATCCATAAGTCTTGTGATGCCACTGCTTCAAGCATGATTGTGGGTTTGCCATGATCACCTCGACAAAACTGGCCTTTCCATGCTATCGAACAATTTTTCTATTCCCAATGCATACAATCAATGGAACCTAACATACCAGGAAAGCCACTTACTTCCCTCATTTGTAGTAGACGCTCAATGTCATTATTATTAGGCCTTCTTAAGTACTCAGTCCCAAATAGCTCGTTCATACCCCTTACAACTCTATTTAAGCATAACACTACAGTGCTTTCGCCAATTCGTACATACTCATCTACAATATCAGTAGGTGATCCATATGCCAATATACAAATAGCAGTAGTGCATTTTTGCAACAGTGAAAGCCCAACTCTACCACTTGCATCAACCTTTAGCTGGAAATACTCATCATGTTTGCTAAAGGCTTCTACAATTCGAAGGAACACATGCCTTTGCATTCGGAATCTTCATCAAAATTGCGCCTCCGTGTATATTGGTTCTTTAGAGAAGTAGTCAGTGAATAATCAGTTATGTCTATCTTTACGATTTCAATCTACCATCATTCTTGTATGCCTATGCCTAGTGGAGTTGTTGGCTTATTGATTCCTTTGTCTCTCAAGTCCATAATTTCTGCTTCTATGACTTGCCACTCAAATACGTCGTAGTCGTCTAAATGGTTTGGATCCATTTGATAGATGATTCAAGTATAAATAGAGCATCGAATATTGCACAATTGAGTGGTGTGGAAATTTTATCTTATGTTGAGAGTATATATAGCATAGATGGCAAAACCGGACCAGACTGGCCGGTCGGACAGACCAGTCCGACCAGGAACCAGAGGGGTCACTAGTTCGATTTCGCTGTTAGACTGGCTAGTGGTTCGACCGGTGCTGAACCGGGCAAACTGGCCAGAATTGACCGGTCAGAAGGTTGAACCGGTTTCCACTTTTTTTTTTCTTTTGGCAATTTTTTTTTAAATGGAGGTGGGAAAAAATATAGAGGGAAGTGGACAAAAAAACACATGATAACCGAAGTTAATTTTGCAACTGTCAAATATGCCACCACTCAGATAAACAAATAAAAAAGAAAAAATCGAAGGAGAGAAAAAAAACTAGCTAAGTCCACTTTATCATATGTGCAGGGGGCAGATTGGATAATTTGCACTACATTGGCCTAGAATTGTGAGTGCGTGAACCCACCACTTCCCTTGGCCTCTTATAAGCTCATTAACATATATTAGTATATAAAACTATTTTTTCTCCTTATTCTAAGTAATGTGGGACTTACTCTTTTACAAGGTTATTTTACTTAGTTTGAAATTGTGGATATTATGAATTGTGATGAATTATCAATTATAGATTAATTTTTTTATTTCCTTCACTTATTGTTATGAATTATTAATTATATTAAGTATTTTTAATTTTTTAAATTACATATATTTTTAATATTTTAAATTATGTATATTTTTAATATTTTTTAATTATCACCGGTTCGACTATGGTTCGACCATGGTCCGACCACTGCACCTTGAATTAATAGCTCCACTGGTTCAATGACCGGTTCGGTTTTGAAAACATTAATATATAGAGAACTGAATAACAGCTAATTTGACTAATGGCTAGTTTGATTGATTAATTAAGTAAAATAATTTAATTAAAATTTAATTTAAGTCAAATATTAGAAATAAAATTAATATATTGAGTTTGAATAACGGCTAGTTAGACTAATAGCTAGTTTGAATAACAGCTAATTTGATTAATTAACTAAGTAAAATGATTTAATTAAAATTTAATTTAATTTAAATATTAAAAAATGAAATTAATATATTGAGTTTGAATAATGGGTAGTTTGACTAATAGTTAATTTGAATAACAGCTAGTTTGACTAATTAATTAAGTAAAATAATTTAATTAAAATTTAATTTAAGTCAAATATTAAAAATAAAATTAATTAATTGAGTTTGAATAATGACTAGTTGGACTAACAGCTAGTTTGAATAATGGCTAGTTTGATTAATTAATTAAGTAAAATGATTTAATTAAAATTTAATTTAATTTAAATATTAAAAAATAAAATTAATATATTGAGTTTGAATAACGGCTAGTTTGACTAATATCTAATTTAAATAACGGCTATTTTGACTAATTAATTAAGTAAAATAATTTAATTAAAAATAAGATTTATTTAATTATTAAAAAATAAAATAATACATTCTCATTTTGTATTAATTAACAGGGTGATGTGTGCCTTTATCACTTTGACAATAATTAAGTTATTAATATGGTAATTGAGATGGTGAAAATTTTAAATTAAATTATGTTGAAATTATTTAATATTATAAAAGTCAAAATTAAGATGAGAGAAGATTAATTAGGTAAAACGATGAAAGCTTTTTGTATTCCAACCAAAGTTTTCATAATTGGACCAATCAATGAACCGAAGGGGGTACCGGTTCAAGGTTCAATGGTCGGATCGTAGTCGAACAAGTGGTAATTAAAAAAATAAAATAAATAAAATATATACATTAAAATTGAAATAACTATATAATTACATATCAATGTATCAAAATTCATAAAAATGCAAAATTAATTAAAAACAATATTTAATATTCAATTACATGAAAGGTATTTTGACAAGATAACATATTCAAATAAATATTTACAAGTAACAACAAAAATAAACCACTAACCAAAAAAATTATCATTTATCAGTTATTACTTCATCAATTAACTCTATAATTGGTTGGTTTTCAATTTTTTCATTACCTAATTATAAAATAAAAAAGCAAAGTGACCAAAAAAAAAAGAAAAGTGACCAGAAAAAAAAAATTAAGAACCGGTCAGACCATTGAACCGGGCTGTTTGGTTGGTTCAATCGGTTCAACTGATTCTTGGCTGATTCAATCTCTCTCCGGTTCGAAGGGTTCAAACGGACCGGTCCAACCGGTCGCACCGGCCAGTTCGGTCTAGTCACAACAACATGGATTCCAACTGATAATATATAATCAAAAGTGCTAAACAGTTGCTATATGATTCTTAAAAAAGAGCTACTAATTAATTTCATGTGATTCTCTAATTATGTTACATAAAATTTCATGACCTTGGCACTGTCTCTCTATCATCCCAGATATATCCTTGAAGAGGATCTCCAACTCCTTTAACTCTTTCTCCTTTAATGTGTTTTATTCATCCTTAACACGTGTTAGTTCTGCCATTACAGTCATTCTTTCCTTTTGTGCCTCTTGAATTACAGTAAAATCAACACTATCAGAAGAAGTTTCATCTGATTTTGTTTTGCTCTTCCTTTTTGCTGCCTTGGTTCCCATTGGGTGTACTAAATTAGGTGATGTTGGGTTGTATTCGAAACTTGTTGGTGTCTCCAGATTAGAAGATGATGAGTATGCCACAAAAGCATAATTTTTTGGCCTTTTAGAAGAACTCTCGCTTGATTATGCTGTCCACTTAGGTTCATATTTCAATAATCACCATGTTCACTCAAATTTGAATGATTCACCTTTATCTTGAAAATAAATAGTATATGCGTTAGCCATGATATCATTCTCTGAGCTTCTGCTTTTTTTTTCTATAAACAACTTGTTTGTAGCACCCGAAAAACTTTTGAACAGCAGTACTCGACCTATGCCATCGACATTTTAATTGAGCTACTTCCCTCTCTCGTAATTGCCCACGATGGTTGTTATAATTATCTTTGACTCGCATCTAAAAACTATCTGGTTTTTAGTCAACTCCAACAATTGAATCCTTTGAAACATTGAGCCATGTTTGAATAAGAAGTTTATCTTCTTCTATGGTGAACTTGACTCATGATTTTTTTTTTTTACCAACATTTCCTCCTCCTTTATAAGGCACAATGTCCTCTAGACTGACTTGGGTAGAAAATTGTGGAAGTTAAGACTCGGACATAGACCCAATCGATATTTCGAGTTCTTGATCTGTGGAGTCCACACCACAAGTACTCATTGAAGGCCTATAAAATATAGTGAGATTAGTTAGTAGTGATGGAAACATAGTATTTGATAGATAGTAAAATTGAAAATTTCCAGGATTTGGGTTACTTTATGGAGTTGAGGGATTATTTTGTAGATTTGGAAAAAATAGAGGAATTTGAGAAAAATTTAAATGATTGGGATCCATTTGACAAACACAAATGAAATTGTAATGGGAAGATAAACAGAGATATTAAGTGCAAAAACTAACAAATTGATGCATAATTTATAGGCTTCTATTCCCTAACATCTCTCCTCTGCTCTCTCTAACATCTCTTTGTTCTATCCTCCCTAACGACTCTCTCTACTCTCTCCAAAATCTTTTTGATCTCTCCAATGTCTCTGTTGACATATTCAAATAAAGAGATGCCAAACTATTCTATTAACATATTCAAATAAAAAAGTTGCAAACTGCTGTGATAGCATATTCAAATGGAATCCTCTACCTCTCTA
Organism: Biancaea sappan; assembly: GCA_037074585.1. Taxonomy (NCBI): domain Eukaryota; kingdom Viridiplantae; phylum Streptophyta; class Magnoliopsida; order Fabales; family Fabaceae; genus Biancaea; species Biancaea sappan. Next base: position 43,287,899 of record CM073496.1, on the reverse strand, counting down.
CGAATCCTCAACAGTTAATATACATTTTAAAGTATTCCATAAGGCCTCAGACCTTTTTCCCAAAGAAATCTCGTCAAAGAGCTTCCTTGAATTTTCCATATCTCCACATTTAGCATACACATGAACAATCGAAGCACTGCAAAAGCTATGTGATTCAAACCCACTTTTAATTATTAAACCATGAATGAGTCTCCCCATGATAGGATCTTGCATCACTCTGCATGCTTTGAGTGCCATAGAGAAACCAAACTCATTTGGCCGTAACCCAGACTAACATAAGAAAGAAAACAAGTACAGACTAATTACATGCTTCCCGTCATGGATATAAGAAGAGACCAAACTAGTCCAAGAAATTAAACTCGATTTAGGAATTTCATCAAACAGAAGATGAGCATTCTTCAAGTCACAACAAATATCCCCGTAAAACCTTATCATATTGTTCTGCATGAAAACATCTCTATCAAGGCCACTTTTAATGAAGAAATAATGAAGCGATCGACCATAATTTACATCCTCGTGATCCCTCAGATGCTGCAAAAGTAAGACACAGTCTTGAAAACAAAAGGCATCATTTTTTTGGGGTTTTGAGGAGCATATCAAGTGGAAATTTTCTCGTCAACATTCCTATCTTGCTTAAACTGAGGAAATTGGTTCTGAAAATTGAAATTGTGGAAAGGCATTGCTTTTGAATGTTTCCTAAGATATTCATCTTTTATGCGAAAACATTTATTCAACTAATTTTCGCTACTTTCATTCATCTCGAACAGAGGCCGAAGAAACAGAGAGCATGGTAAAATTAATTAAACTAACATATTTCTTTCTTTTAACAAGATTTCATATAAATCAATCAGAGTATTTCTTTATATGAACTTTCTTTCAATTTATCTGAACAAGATTTCTTTATATAAACTTTCTTTGGACCTTTCATCATATGCTACAAAGGACGATGAAGAGATGCTCCATGGCGAAAAGGATTTTGGAAGAAGACAGTGTCGACTTGCTCTCTCCAACATGATCTCAGAATGTGATTGGAATTGCTGCTTTTTTTATTATTTTAATGTTATTTTTTGTATAAGAACCATTTTTATGAGTGACAGCTAGCATGACAAGCTACAATGATGAACTGAAATTAGAACCAGTTCTTAAATTTAAAAACCACTACTATAGATGCTCTAAGTTTGAATTAATAGGCACTTATAAGTCATTACCATTCACATTAAGTACAATGTTAACAAATTTGTGAAAATTTCCTATAATTTGCATTAATTATGAAATTAATATTACTATTAATTTTATCCATTTTTTTTAATTTGCTCTCACTGTATCCTAAAAATAAAAAATTTACAATTACTATGGTTACCTTTAATATAGAAGAAAACATTTGATTGGAAATATGATATTGTAATTTCAAATTAGTAGGCAATTATAATTATAAGTCATTATTAATTGCACCAAACATGAAATGTTGACAAATATGATTCATATATTTTGCATTCAATATGAAATTACTATTAATTTATTCACACTGTATTCTAAAATGTAATTTTTAATATCATATGAGATATTTAAGTACATCAAATATGGAAAAAAAACATTTTAATAGAAATCTAAAATAGGGAAAATTTAATTTGAGGAACATGGTCTCATAAAATAAATTTCAACCAAAAACTTTGCAAATCAAATGTTCAAAACAATGTAATCAAAAATAAAACAACACTCCAAAATAAGACATCTTTGTTTAACTCAAACAATGCAAATAGCAAAAATATTCTGTCAAAGATACTAGTTATTATCCTCTGCTACTTTCTTCCCAACTCTATCACTTACAACAACATCGATACCAAATTGAAAAGACTTAGGAAAATTGTTTTGTCTCTGAATATTGTCACGTAGCTGATCAAATGGACTATTGTCCACATTATTATTTCTTGTATTATCATGTTCAATCTTAATTATTTTGCTTGCATTTGATGACAGTTGATAATTTATATTGTCATCATCCTCAGTACTAGCAATTTGCTCGTTCAATACTTGTTTAATAGGTGTTGTCTGCTCTGAATTAGTTCCAACTTTAGACTCCTCAGTGGTGGAATTAAAATCATGAGAATAAAGTAATACTTACTTATATCAAAGGTATTTTAAAACAAATAAACAACCATAAACAGAATGAACTATTTCAACTATAAAAACTGGAAAAATTACCTTAAAAGATTCACTACCACTTTGAGTTTCCATAATCTTAGTTGAAAACTACGATAAAACCATTAATATGAGTTCCAAATACAAACATGTAATAATAATAATAATATATGAAAAAAATACTTAAAAAAATGAAACATAAATATGCTTGGCTCGAATTAGTGGGAGCAAAACATTGAGTGGTCACTTCATCCTCCTGGGAAATATAGGTGACAACATAAACTAAATTTTGTCCCTTGAGATTTCTCTCAGAAATTTGCACATGAAAAAGTAATCTCTTCCCAAGAAACTTATCTAATTTTATCAGGAGTTTGACAAATATTACCATATTACTAAAACAAAAAGAAAAAGAGAGCACATGGCATGATCAATGCACTTACCAACAAATATGTATTTAAATTTTAATAGGAGATTATGTTGTAAACAGAACAATAAACTTATTACAAAAACAAAATAGAAATTTTGAAACTTCGTGGTCGAAAAAAAAAATGAAACTCAAAGTTATTTTGGAATCACTCATTTTTAGCTCTAATTTAAACCTAAATCGTAAAATGAAGTAAAGAACATAGAAATAATTTGTAAATCCAAGAACAATAATATAACCAAAAATAAATGCCATAAATATTATAATTTGTTCACTGCAGAATAATTAATGGAGTTTTTCCACCGCACTTTTCACAAAAAAATCTATCACTATTAGGGAGCACATTCTTTGTGCATTTCTTACATGAATTATAAAACCATCCATGTTCAGTATTTATGCCAACCATAGTTGCCACGATAATACATGTTGTTTTCTATGAGAAAAAATTAAAAAAAACTAAATTAAAATATACAATATCATGATAATAAAGCAACATAATGACATGACAAAATAACAACGATACTACCTTCCGACAGACCAATATTTCATCAAGTGTTTTTTTATCACAAATATCCATCAATGTATTAGAACTAAACATGTTTAGGTGTTCGAATAATTGCATAGGCTGAGATAGTGGATTCCCACCAGGGGCGAACCTAGGACCCCTACATCAGTGGGTCAAAATACATAAATGTTAAAATCGATAAAAAAAAATGTAATATCCCAAGAATTTATATGAATATTTAAAATCTATTTGAAGTTTATTGAAAAATTTAATTACATGAAAAATGTTCTTTTTGAATTAGTGAAGGAAATTTGGGAATATAAATTTCAAAATTTTAATTTGGGAAATTTTTACAAATTCTCAAGGACTAATGTGAAAAGAAAAGAAAGTATAGAGGACTTTTGAGAAATGACCAAATAGGAACCCGAGAAGAAGAATGAGCTTATAGGAATGCGTTATGAGTCCGGTACCGAAAGGATGATGGATTCGAGGTTAAAGTGGAGTTTGAGACATTGAGAGGGACTAAAGTGAAATAAGGAAATCTGTGGGGCACCTAGGATTTAGAAACACCTGAGATTAGATTTTATGAATTTGCTTTTGCTAGTCTTGACTGAGGGTCAATTGGAGAGAAAGTGATAATTTCACCCCGGGCGAGTATATAGGTAGCCTCACCTTTTTTTCCTCATTGTCTCCTTTCCTCTCTCTTTCTTCACTTTCTCTCCTCTCTTTCTCTCTTTCTTCTCTCTACTTTCTCTCTCTACACTCCAACTCCACAACTGGACTTTGAAGGGTGGATCTCGGGCTACGGGGCGAGCCTCTAGGAGCCAAGCAACGTAGGGAAAGCAAGGAATTGAGGTAGAAATTTCTATTTCTTAAGCTTTTCCCTATTTTCTAATTTTAAGAGTGTTTGAGGTAAAATCGAAATTCTGGCTTCGTTTCTCGATTATAATTGGTGCTTTTGGTGTCTAAATTCTCTTTAGACATTAAGGGTGAGATCCCATGGAAGAAATCATGGAAAACGGTGAAGATTTGGCCAGATTTGGGCCAAATCCGAGAGAAATCGCGAAGGGTCGTGATCGTGGCGCCCAGGCACCATGTGTAGCGCCTAGGCGCCAAGGTTAGGTGTGGAGAAGAAAGGATTGGCGCCCAGGCGCCAGGCATGGGTTGGCACCCAGGCGCCAGGTGTGCCGAGAAACCTTAGCTTATTTTCAATCGGCCATAACTTCTTCATCCGAACTCCGTTTTGGGCAAACGTTATATCGTTGGAAAGCTCTTTAAGTCTAGTTTCCAATGGTATAAGTTTCATTTGGATATTCATTACCAATTAGGAGTTATGATTTGAGAAGTGGATGAAGGTCGGAGTAGTAGTAAGGAATTTCTCTATTTCGTAACCCTGATGGTTTTTATCTGGTTACAATAGGAATGGTCAAGGTGTAAGGTGGGAGTGCCAAGAGCGTAAAATCCAGGTGAGTGGGTTAATACTTGCTATGATTAAATATCTTTGTTATAGACTTTATGCATCATAGCGAAAATATGTTGTATATCCAAGTTTGAAGAGGATGATGACATAAATATATATATATATATATATATATATATATATTTATATTTATATGTTTAAATTATATTGTGCTTGAAGGGGACGATGAGACATAAACAATTGTGGAACTTGTCTGATGATTCTTATTTTCTCATGAATGGAGGTTATATGATGGATTGTGAATGGCATGTAAACTGAGTTGAAATGTGTCATACTCTGATTATTGAGTTCATCCATATGCGGATAGTTGAAGTATGTTATTGTTGAATAATTGATCTATATTATGGGTTATGTTGTATACATGCTATGTTGCTGGAACAATATTGATTATGTTATGACTTGAATTGTAAATGACTGAGTTGTGTATGTGGCTCATGATTATGATTGAGGATGCTTTTAGATGTGATTGTGATTGTGTTTGACTAGAAAGGAAAGGCATGGTGGTGCACCCCATGAAGAAATTTATGTAAAGCTATAAGGATGGAGAATATACATGGAGCGATAAGGGTGGATGCGGCGGGGGCCGCGGGCAACGATCCAGAGGTATCCTAGACGACCCGGTTGGTACGGAAAATGTGTGAAATTGATTTCACTGTTTACTGTTGTGAATTATTTAAATTATGTTGAAATGTATTTGATTTACTTGGATATTGTTGTGAAGTATTATGAACTATATTATATTATATTATGATCAATTACTTATGATTGCTGCATGTTATCATTATGATGCATGATATTTTTTTGTCATAGTGTTGTGTTGTCTGCTCACTGGGCACGTGGTTTGCTCATACCCGCTTATTAATATTTTTTTCAGAGTTGACAGTTGAAGGTAAATATCTGTACAAGGAATTATGGATCTTTAGCCCATGATTACCTTTTCATTTGTTCAGAATAAAGGTATAATAGTTAAGTCTTATTCTAAGTTGTATAAATCTAGAAATCTCTGTAATCGGGTAGGTTCATTCAGTGATGTAATGTGAATGATTGTAGTTTGTATAGAGAACTCGGTTTGGTTGCATGAAAAAGAATGGTATGATGCTTAAGAGAAAGATAGGCTTAAGGAGGTGAAATGAAATTCACTTTCCGTGCCGGTCACGTGCTCAGATTTTGGGACGTGACAAAAAAACAAGGGGCAAAATGAAAAAAAAAATTTAAGACCAAAATATAAATTTTTAAATATTTTCCTTAAAATTGTAATTTTAGCCAAAATTTCATGCACCCCCTGAAATGAATGTGGGTCCGCCCCTGATTCCCACCTATTTTGGATGCATACAAACATGAATATATGTAACTCAATGAAATAATCAATGTTAGCATGCAATATCAAAAGTAAAAGAAATAGTAAACTACAAACCTTGAAATAAAGTGATGATATTCGACTATCTTTGGATTGATTAATAGTCTAAAAGCATATAAAGAATTTGAAATATTCTTGATGCCTGCCCATGTCACACTTAAACAAAACCTTTAGATAAAGAAATGAGTAATATATAGAAAGAAATGAAACACAATTTACCATAGAGATAATAAGTGACCTGAAAATTCTTTTATTTTTGCCCACTGTAAAACAATGATAGCTATTGTGTGTGACTTCTTCATATAATCCAACAACTGATCAGTATAGTTATTCCACAACGTACAAAAAATCTTATTAGACTGGCATCTCAATGTATAATAGCATTAGATTGAGTGAAATTACACCAAATAATCAAACAAATATAACATGTGACCGTACTCTGTATCCTGCAACTCAATGTCTATACGCTTGCTAGAAACTTCATTTTTAGAGCTCTCTTGAAGTTGTCCAACACCAGTTAATTTAGCTATTACATCTGTGTTTATGGTGTTTTTTTGTCTGACCAGGATTCAACAACAAACTGGCTATGTGTCAATTTGTTTACGGGGGTTGTTGGTCAAAAGTCAAATTCGACAATAAATACTTGATTCTATCGAGAAAGATTGTGTTTTCAAAGTTATGCAATAATCTCGTTTAAATAAGCAAACATGTCAAGTGGTAATACTTTGACAAGTTTTATATGAAAGATCATGAGGCCTGAAAACAAGCTTTTTGCAGAAGTTAAACGAAAGTGGTAAAATTGCAAGAAAGTAAGCTGCAAAATGTAAAGTAAATAGGAAAGGTAACTGCAAAAAGTAAAACGACGAAAAGTAAATAACAAAATGTAAACCGAAAAAATGTCAAGAGCAGAAAATTAAAGTACATAATGTAAATGAAAGCGATTAAATGAAAGCATTTAAATGAAAGCGATTAAATTGCTGGAAGATAAATAGAAGCTAGTAAAGGACTGGAAAGATAAAGAACTTTCAATTAAATTTGACTTTATACTTTGACTTGATCCTTTAATCTACTCATTTGAGATGTTAAGATTCTTAGTCAAGAGTTGCTAACCCTTTTTACAATGATTAAACAAACATTTATAGGCAAACGACCGAAGTAACTGCTTATCTAACTAATTGCCACGTATGTGATGGTTTACATTGCACTGACCATTATCCTAACCCACGCAAACCATTATCCTAAATAACTTAAGTGATAGTTTACATGTTAGACATAACTATTTTGAATTGGTGTAACGGTCTTCCACTGCCTCCATCCGACATCTTCTCTTGCTTTCAACGTTTGACAACCAAGTCACTTTAACATGCCTTTTTCTTTGACCCTAGACTTGACTCGTCTGTCTATCGTCAAATTTTTCCTGTTAAATGGTGTGCTACAACTTTGATAATTACCCATAACAGTTTTTGGAGACATCCTTACCTCTGTCGAATTCATCTTTGTTGATTAACTGACCTTTGTCGAATGTTGATCTTTGTCGAGTTTGCTAGATCATTGCTTTGACACTTAGACAAACGGCACTAATTTGTTGCAACAGAGGATGATTTACTTGTCAACCAAGCAAACTTGTCTGAAAAATATAAATATATTATTTTAAAAAATAATCGTTCAACAGATAGCCCACAAATTTTTGTTCTCAATGGATATGGAGAGAATTAAAATTTAAACAACCTTGTAACTGACTCTAGATCTCTAGGGATTTGGCTCAGGATCATGATTATCCTTAATATAATAGCCTTATCTCGGCATGTGAACTATCATTGCCTCCTAACGTTTCGTGTTCCACAAGCCTTTAAAACCCTAAACCCTAGTCGTCAAATTGCTTGCTCTATTATTCATGCTATTTGCACATCGTTCCTTTTTTCAACATTTTTAGAAACCTTTATCCCCAAATTAATCTTCAACAATGGCCTCTTCATCAAAGTCGAAACTTTTTCTTTTGCTAAACAATTTGCTGTTGCCAAGAACAAAAACATGATTCGTGACCCAGTTGTAGATCCTTCAGAGATATGGTTGAAATCAAAGGTAATAATCCTTGTCATCGATTCTTCTGCTACTCCTCCATCTATTTTTCTAGGACCTGTGATGTCTCCAAAGACCTTCTTAACGAACCTCCATCCAGTATTTTCCTACAAGACTCCTGACAAGGCTATTCTTGCCTTGGGCTCGACAATCCCTATCCATTACTTCGAGAAGGCTCAGAGGATATTCTGAACTCTACCCTCTCGGGTTGATGGATATCACATATGGCTCGACAGAGTACAAACAAAGAAAGGTGACTTTTGGAAATAGATGGGCATTTTTTATCTCATCCAACTTTCCTGACACACCATCAAAATCAACCTTGCCATAGTAGGAGCTTCAGTCTTTTTCTGGAATAAGACCACCAACAACTTCCATTTTCCGTACAGTATGATAAGTCCGACAATCTTTGACGTAGCAGCTATCATAGGCCTCGACTAGATGGGAAGGTTATTCATCCATACCTTCGACATCGTCAAAATATAGAGGTTTATTCTTCCAAAACATACCTCTTTTTCTTCTTTTGTAGACTTCAACCACAAAAGTTTAGATGAAGTATCGAATGAAGAATATGTCGCCTTCCTTCTGCTTTGGCTGTCGGCTTACGTGTTTAGCTCGAAGTCTGTAATAGTAGCCAAATCCCTTCAGCCCATGGCTAATCTTATCCATGAAGGCACTCAACTGGCCCTGAATCAATGGCTCCTTACCAATCTCTTCCTGTTGAGTTCTCAATTTACTGTCATTTTGATGCTAAATACCCTCTCTTTTGATCTCTTTCTTGTAGTATTGTAATTCTTAGCTCATATTTTGAGTAGTTTAGATTAGTTTTAGTTTTCTTTGATCTTTTAATAAATGGAGTGATTTCATGATTCTTTTATGCAATTTAATGGGTTTATTTGCTATTTTTGGTGTAGGTTGAGTTGGTAAAAAGTTCGTGTTAGAAAATGGAATGCTAGAGCTGAAATTCTGAAAATGCTGATGTGAATGCTGTCTCCCACAGATATAGCGGTAGAATTTACAGCTATAGCGGTGGAGTGCTGAAAAAAGGATTTTGGAGCCTTATTCTCTGCTAGCCACCACTATAGCGGTGGATCTTCACCGCTATAGCGGTAAAACCTGAAAAAACTCAATTTTAAGTTTTCTTCTCTGCCTCCTACCGCTATAGCGGTAGTTCGCGATCCTGCACTGATATAAATGCGTCAGAACATACTTTTTAGGTTAATTCTGAGTTGGAGACAGAGGGGAGGCGCCGGTTTTTGCTAGAGGAGAAGGAGGAATCCATTCCCGAAGCCGATCAAGCTCAAATTCCGTCAACCCAACCTCAGATTCATGGAGTTTGCTCATTCTTTTACTGCTTTCTGTAGTTTTAGAGCCATGAGTGGCTAATTTTCTGTTCTAGGGTTACTATGAACCCAATTTCAGATTAAGATTTGTATTTCTCTTGAAACTTGTGATTCTTTTCAATTTAATACATACCTATCATTCATATTTACTGAACTTGTTATAAAATTGGCCATTTTATGATTGTATGTTGCTTACATTGAACTCGGGAGGGGGAGATGTTGGTAGAACACTGAATGATTAGGGCGAGTGATAGAATCTATGGATTTTACTTGTTAATTAATAGGAATATTAATTAGCCTCGTTTAATCAAATTATGTTAACACTAATTAGACTCAAACTCACATAAGGGATTGTGTAGAGTTGGGTAGCTTAATTTAGGTTCGGGAGAATCACTTTAAGCCATTAGAAAACCTAAGATTATTGTGTATAGTTGATCTGAATCACAAGTGTTAGGAGGAATTAGCAATTCTTAGAATGAAAGAGGGGGATTAGTAACTCTAGGCCTTTTATTTGAATTATTTCCATTCGATTTTATTGCAATTTACTTTTACCTTCAACTAGATATTCTTAAATCAAAAATTGGTTTGCCTAAATAATGCGTTTGAATTTCTGGAGTACTTAGCACGTTAGTCCCTGTGGAGACGATAACTTTTTACTCATTTTTACACTATATTACTTGTGCGACTGGTGCACTTGCCAGAACGACCAACACTTCCAAAGTATGAGTCAAATGTTTAATAATATTAGGGCCCATACGAGAAAAGAAAATGTCAGAGGCTCTATATAGTTGCTACAACTATGGCTGAATGCTATTTTAGAGCGCGTATCTACCTGGTCTGTAAACGATGAATTGACGGGATATATGTCTAGTTCATATGGACCAAAGCCTTGCTATCTAGTTTGTGATTCTTTCACCAAGAATAAAAACAAAACTTTTGCTACTTCTTCAGAATTTTTCATTCAATTGCTGAGGGTTCGACAAAAATAAACTTTGCCCCTTTTGTTGAGCATCAAAAGGGTCCAAGATAGTTTACTCGACTAATAATGTCTGACAAGAAAAGTGTCTTAATTTGGTCAAAATTCCTCTATCAGCAAATCATTTTTGGAAGAGCTCCCGACACAGAAGATGCCAGCTTTTGTGTATTTGTCCAACACAATCGCTCGACAAATAAGACTCAATCAATCAATCCCAGCCCCTTCTTCATATGAACCAGAAGATCATTTTGTTGACGCCCATATCTCTAAAGAAGAAAATGTTAGGCAACTGATGAAGGAGAATGACAAACATCGTCAATGCTTTGAGCCTGTCCTTCTTACAATCTCGCAAGGAGTGTGGTCAAAATACTACTAATCATTTCGTCAGAGTATCAAAACCTATTTTGACATCATTATTGATTCTGCTCTATAGGGACGCAATCCGACGATGAAAACCAAAGGTGAGCATTTGGAGGAAATTCGAGCCTTCGAGAAATACTACAAGATAAAGTGGGATCCTCGCTACGACCATTGGATCATTCTGAACATAGAGGAAATCATAGCCAAACGAAAACAAGAGCATAGGGTTCGACATGGGTTCAAATATTTAGAATTTTTGGATGTCGAAACTCCAAAAGAGTTTATTGAAAGAGTTCCTTTTCCAGGCCCAGTGCCTTTGCCTTGCCTTTGCCTTGTGCTTATTTTGGTTTAACTGATGCATTTTCTGAGGAACCAACGAGAGTAGATAACTTTAAAATTGTCAAAAGACACGAGTTTGTCATGAATCCGTTCCGAATAAAGAATGATGAAGTTACTTTCACTCATCGGTTTGCACTCCCTTCTGAACTATCTGATGCCATGACGATTGCTAGTAAGTTTCCCTAGGGTATCCAATCTTTTTTGTCCAAAGGCAAAAAATGTTTTCCGACCAATGACACAATTTTGCTTGTCGCCCTCCCCTTAAAGGAACCCTTGGCCTACAAGCGACCAGTGGAGTAGGTAGTTATCATTGAGTCAGAGGAAGAGGAAGAGGATTGTCAACCTTTTTAACAGAGAAAAAGGAGATTGGTCAAAGCAAGTAACCAATCCACAATAGTAACGAGTGACTGATCAACAATTGCATCTCCTCAACCCGACACATTCAAAGCAACTACTAAGCCAAAGCCTCTAGCAAAAAGAAAAATAGTTTTTTCTAACACTAAGCATACTATCAAGAAATCCAAAGCACGCAAAGGCCTAGTAGTACCTGACCTAGCTATCGAGTCTCAGGTATGTACATCTTTCGAGTATTGAGATTTGTTGAAATGAAATGTAATCACTACGTTTCTTTTGGCAGGACAAAGAGTATACTCCTGAGCACTCGACTTTACCTACAACATTTGACAAACCAGACCTTCAAACCTAAAGGGTATGATCCTTTGACAAAAGTTTATTTTCACATTGAGCATGTGTACTATCTTATACAATTTTATTTCAGGATCTGGGTTGTAAGGTCTTAAGCCCGATTACCAAAGAATCTGTTGGGGCTCTCTAGGGCAAAGATCCTGCTACTGAAGTAATTCTAACAGCTAAAGAATAAAATAGAGCTTTCCAAGACGCACTAATTACTGAAACATCTGTCGAAGTTCCTTAGATTGAGGCTTCACATGTCGACACTCTTCAGATGAAGGCCCTGAAAGTGCTACTTGGCCTAGAGCAGCCTGTTAGAACACCTCAAGAAAGGCTCACTATTGACGCAGCTGAGGCTTTTCTGATCAAAGAACCAATAGCTGTTCATTCTTCGCCTTTACAACCTGTACCTCTTGATGAACAAGGGCAGGATCTTGTATCCTCTAATTCCCAATAGTCCGATCAAAGTTATACTACTGTTGACCTGCCTTCACAAGGTGATCTGCCACTTGTGATCAGGGATAATTTTGACATGAAGACTTTAATGGCTAATGTCTCTTTTATGTCTCCCATCCTTAGTCTAATCCGTCCGATAGATCAAGTGGGACTTTCTGCTCATCCAAGTATTGATGATTTGGAGCTAGACGTAATAATAAGTCTTTTGTCAAGTGACCTAACTCCCTCTATTTCTTTGGTTCTAGAGAAGTCTTTGACAGACCCAAAGGTCGATGAGCTATTAAAGGAATTGAAGAACTTCTTGGATTATTCTTTCGAGGCTCTTGCGTCTGATGAGTCTCAGAGAGGCAGAGTTTGAGTTACTTTGGATGAAATTGAACCAGTAAGTTACAACTCCCCATTTCTTGTTGAAGCCTTTATTCAAATTTTAAAGATTTTATTGACGACTTATCCGACGAAGCTCCTGCTTTCAATTGTATCATCTTTTCTTATAAAAAGGAGATGTTGGAAAAAGAAATCATTCTTAGCCAGTTACAAGACTTAAAGGCTGACAAAGACTAGCAGGACGAGAAAATAACTAAATGTAAAGAGCGATGGGGACCGCGTTAATCATAGTATTGCTTTATTAGTGCAATTTCTCGATGACTTGGAGAAAAGAATCAAAAAGACCAAAGAAGAACTAGCATCACTCGAGATGTTAAGAGACAAAATTAACAACAATATGGTTGAACGTTCGGCAAGATGGGAGAAAATCAATGAAAATGCTATGACCATTATGGTCAGAGTCCAAGAACTTGCTGAAAAGATGAAACTTTTAGAGACTGACTATCTGACGGCCTACACCATAAAGGAAACATTGACTTCTGTCTAGGACCGACATCGCTAAGTGTAGTAGTGTTGGTTAAACTTATCCAACAGATTTTGATTTGATTTGTATTGTCAGTCTTTTTAATCCAACAAATTTTATTAATTCCTTTTTTATTAGCATTCGATAATGTAATTCAAATCTTATTACAATAAAGATTTATTCAATTTTTACTTCACACATTGTTAGCCTGTATTGTTTTAAGTATTTGCCATTGATTGACTTTGCTTTTATCTCAGTGCTAAGTTCGTCGAGAGCATAAGCATTTCCTGAAAATACCTGTGTAACTATAAATGGTCCTTCCCATTTTGGCGACCACTTACCATATTCTCGATAATTCTCAATAGGCAAAATTACCTTCTATATGAAATTGACTAAATTGAAAGCTTTAAATTTAACTCGACGGTCATAAAATTTTGCAATTCATTCCTTTTGTCAAATTAAATTTTCTAAAGCAATTAATTTTTCATCAGTCAATTCATTCAACTCGTCGAACATTGAATCCCAATAACATTCAACTGGTAATTCATCTTGTTTTGAATACAAATTGATTGGAGATTAATCTCGACAGACAAGATGGCATCATGACCATAAACTATTTATATGGCGATGTACCTATTGATTCCCTTGGTGAGTTTCTATACGGCCAAAGAACCTGATCAAGTGTATTGTGCCAGTTTCTAGGTTGTCGGCCAACATGCTTTTTTTATTAGGCTTGTAAGTATTTTGTTAATGGCATTTACTTGGCCATTTGCCTGCACATAGTATGGTGTCAATGTAATTAACTTTATCTTCCTAATCGGCATATTCGACAACTTTTTGTCCGGTAAAAATGGTACCTTGATTGGTTATCAAAGTTTGAGGTATCCCAAACCTGTAAATGATGTGATTTTCAATAAAACTGATCACATCTTGTTGGGTGATATCTTTTAACATAATTTCTTCAACCCACTTGGTGAAATAGTTAACCTCAACTAAAATATATCTATGCCCCTTCAACGAAGAAGGGTATATCTGGCCAATTAAGTCTAAAGCCCATCCCTAAAATAGCCAATGTTGAATAATTAAATGTAACTCACTAGCTGAAATATTTTGTATTTGGTTATGTCTTTGACATTCTTCACAAGACTTGGCAAACATTATACAATCCTTAACTAGTGTTGACCAATAAAATCTTCGTCGTTGAAGGATCCACTTTATTTTTTCTCCTACTTGATGAGCTCTACAAATGTCTTCATGGACTTCCGACAAGGCAATGTATGCCTTCGACTCATTCAAGCACTCTTTCAACTGTCCGTCAACAGTCTTCCTATATAATTGTCCACTTGACATTACAAAATTTAATGCTCGATACTTAAGTTTCCATTCTATGTAAGAACTTGGATTCTCTAAATATTCAATGATTGCTTTTCTCCAATCATTATTTGTATGAATGTCATTTTGTAACACATCTATTTCCTCTAAAGGATATAAAAGCTCTCTAATTTCTATAAGATCCGATAAAGCTTGTTAAGAAACTTTATACCTAGAAGCTATCTGAGCTAACTCATTAGCTTCTTCATTTGATTCTCTAGGAATATGTTGGACAATTACTTCGTCAAACTTTTTCATTAACTTACTCGCCACGACACAATACTTAATCAAATTTTGATTAACACATCTATATTCTAGAGTAAGTTGTTTGACTACTAACTGGTAATCTCCAAGAATATACACTGTTTGTGCTTTTATTTGACAAAGTATCTTTAACCCGACAATTAAAGCTTCATATTCAGCCTCATTGTTAGAATAAGAGTACTTTAGTTCAAACATAAATTTGGTTGGAGTTCCTTTTGGAGAAATTATTAAAACCTCGATGCCACTACCCTTTTTGTGCCTTGATCTGTCAAAATAAAGAAGTCATAGTCTCAATCTAACAAAATTTGTCATTATCTATGTCTAGGCCAGGATGGTCAACTAAAAAGTTAGCCAATGCTTGGCCTTTGACGGCTTTTGCTGGAACATATTGTAAGAAAAATTCTGACAATGTAATAGTCCATTTGCCGATGTGTCCATTAAGAACAGGCTTGGATAACATAAATTTTATTAGATTGGTCTTTGATATATGACAAATACATTATAAGTCATCATATAATATTTCAGCTTGGTACAAGAAAAATACAACGATAAACATAATTTCTCAATTACACTATATCGTGTCTTTGCGTCGTTTAAAACTCGACTAAGGTAGTAAACTACTCTTTCGACACTATTTTCATCATCTTGAGCCAGTAAATATCCTATAGTCTCTTCAAAAGTCGAAATATATAACTTCAATGGCTATCATGGTACTAGTGACATCATAACCAAAGGGTTCGTCAAATAATGCTTAATTTGATCAAAAGCCTATTGGTGGCAAGGCTCCAAGACAAACTCTTATTTAGCTTTTAGCTTGACCAAAGGTGAAAAGACTTTGGTCCTACCCGACAAGTTAGATATTAATCTCTTTAAGAAATGCACTTTCCCCAAGAAAGATTGCAACTCCTTCTTATTTATTGGTGCAGCGGCCTCCAAAACTGCTCTAATCTTATTTCTGTCCACTTCAATTCCTTTTTTATGGACTAAGAATCTTAGAAATTTAGCAGCCAATACTCCAAAAACATATTTCTTCAGATTCATTTTAAGGTTATTCTTTCGCATTCTTTCAAAAGCCTGCCTTAAATATGCCAAGTGTTTTTGCTTATCTTCTGACTTGACAGTGACGTCATCGATGTAAATCTCCATAAACTTCCCTATGACATTGAGGAAGATGGTGTTCATCACTCTTTGATAGGTGGCCCCTAGACATATATGTCCCAATGGCTCCTGGACATCTGAAAGTGATTTTTGACATATCCTTCTCGGCTACGAAGATCTAATTATAACTTGCATGATCATCCATACAACTTAAGACTTTACGCCCAAATGCAGCATCTACTAACATGTCTATTATAGGCATAGGATATTCATCTTTAGGAGTTACCAAATTTAGATTCTTAAAATCAATGCATACTCTTAAGTTACCATTTTTCTTAATAACTAGAACTACATTAGAGAGCCATTAGACATACTTGGTAGTTCTGATGAACTTAGCTTTAAGTAGACATTCGACCTATTCTTTGATTTTTAATACCACTTCAGGGGTGAATATTCTATTTTCCTATTTGCCAGGTCTACATCCTTCTTTGAGTGGTAGTATGTATTTGACGAGGTCTCTACTTAAACTAGGCATTTCATTATAATCCCAGGTGCAGTAGTCTCTTTACTCTATGATTAACATGACAAGTTCTTCCTCGAACTCCTCTGATAGAAGTGTACTTACAAAAATTAGTCTCTTATTTTCTTCAGTGCCCAAGTTCACCACTTCCAAAGAATCTTCTGCTTCGATGTTCACTTTGTCATCGGGCCTCTTTTGAAATCTCAAAGGACTATCATCTACAATGCAGACCGACAACATACCTTCTGTCGTATTGATTATTTTGTTGGCCAAGTAGGTCGACAATCTATCCATTTAAGTCTTAAGACTCATGGTTGACACTTGGCTGATTCTCGTCAAATGGAGAAGATTTACTACTAAAATCAGTGATAACCACATCTGTCTAAATTAAATTAGACTCATTCTTCCCTAGTCTCTTGAATGTGGCTCTTGGTATTAGATTGATGGCAACTCCATCATCCATCAGGACCCTGTTAGTCGGCTTTCCTTCCAATAAGGCCTTAATATGCAAAGGCCATATGTGTTCTTTCTCTATGTCAGTTGGTTTTTCAAACTTAGCCAAATTGTTGAGTTCATTATCCCAGTCATTGTGTCGATTGTCAAAGCTTGAAATTATGTTATCCTCTACAAATAACTAATCTTCTGACACATCTTCTAAGTGTTCCTTATTCTCACCCCATAAATTTTGTAATGGGCTTCATATTTTTGTGGGATGACAGAAATGAGGTTAAGACTTATATTGATAGGATGCTCGTCTACATCTTCTTTTCTTTCGACGTCTTCCTCGGTATCTCTGAATTTCCCTTGAACTGGGTCCCAGTCTTCTTCATCCATGAAAAGCCCAAGTTCATCCCTGAAAATGTCTTAGTTTAAAATAATCTTTATCTATTGGGCAATCATCGGATTCTACTTTTGACAAAGTAGTTTCCATAGCCATGATCGCGTAATCTAGATCTTTATCAATATCAAAGTCTATATTGAACTCTTTTTCATCAATGAGACCCAAAGGGTCTTTGGGATCATTAAGGGCTTCAATAACCTCGTCGGTTGACAAATTCATGTCTGTCACATGACATTCTAGTCTAAACTCGATGAGTTACCCCTTGTTTAACTTTGGCAAGAGTTTCCTTCTTCTGTTCCATGTCGATTGTAGGATCTTCCAAGATTGTCTTAATCTCTTCGTGAGACCAATCCTCGTAGTCTTTCACCTCTACCATAGCCACTTGTTTTCCTTTATCTTTAATGGCTTTCTCAGCTTCTACCAATCAGACGTGCCAGCTTTTCTTAGGAAGGGAGAGGCGTATACTTTTATCAATTTCTAATTTCAAAGGCTTAAGTTGCATTGATTTCCGTGCCTTTGCAATCTCTGCTTCTAGCCATGCATTTAAAAGATTTAGTTGCAGCTATGCATTCTTCTTTTGTCAGGTTGTCTTAGTATTTTGGACTATTGATTTGGTTTCGACCACCAAACATTTTCCCCTCAACCCTAATAGTTCTTCTTTGATTAGGAGTGTGTTTGCCAAGACTTTTCTTTTCTGTAGTTGTCAATACCTCTACAACCTCTGTTTCTGGGTTTTTGACAACTATTGACCAGATGTTTCAGGATTTCTTTGACTAAATGACATCACCTCGTCATGTCGGTAATCTTCATTCCAAAAAGACTGATCCTTCTGGTATCTATTCCTCTTGGCATAATCTTTGTTTGCCATTACAGAGTTAACCCACCGGCCAACCTTTACATTTGTAGATGGCACTCGTGTTCTGACACATCGAATGTGGTCTCAAGAACTTGGATTACCAATCCCGACTAACTCCTTGGGGTTTTCAGCCACCGACCACTAAGATTTGGCTTAGCCATCTATTGTGGCTGAGTTTTTTTTGTGTGTGGGACGGTTTTGGTTGATTATGGGAAGACTAATCTTCTTTCTGATCTTCTAGTGACTTAGAATGAGCTATTGCCTTTCGACGTATGTCTATTGCATCTGTGTTGTGTAGGAAAACATATCTTGGACATATTTTGATTGTTACTTTTTCTCTTTTTCTGAACATAAATTCTTCATAAGTTTCTCATAGCTTTTGATATATATCAAAATCATCTGCCATAGGGTCATCGTCCATATGCACCTTATTTGAGTCTATTTCAGCATGTGTCTTCCCTTTTCCTTTTAAATAGACCATGCCAATTTTTAGGAGAATTTGGCTGTCGATCTCAGCTACATTTATCTGAAAAGGGTTAGTGTTAACTATCATATCTATCTTTTTGTCAGCGAACTTCAATCTACCTTCAAATAAAGCTTTTTGGATTAAGTCCCTGAAATGTACACATTCGTTAGTCACATGATCGAATATATTATGAAATTTACAATATTTTCAGTCTTTGATTTCATTAGTCTTTAAATGCCTATGATTATCTAACAATTTTATTTGTTTTTCTTTTAATAAAACGTTAAAAAAAATTTCGGCTTTAGTAACATCGAACTTGTATACTTTTCTATTAATATAACTCATTTTCTCTTTGGCCCTCAAAGGCTTTATAGCCTGACAAACATAAGGAAGTCCATTCTTTAATTTGACAAGATTTACATCATAATCTTCGTCCTCATCATCTTCATCGGATTCTTCCATTCCAACGTAGTTTGCTTTTTCTCTTTTAAGGAATTTCTTTTGCTTTTGCATTTTTTCAGCTTTTAATTGTTCTATCTGTCGAACTTTGCCCCTAATTGGGCAAGATCAACTAGATGTTGATTGATAAGCTTTTTTCTGATGTAATAATCTAGGCTCCCAATAACCATTTTGACAATTTCAGCTTCGGGGATAGGAGTAAAACATCTACTCCTCATTTGTCTGAATCTTGCCAGATAATCCTTGACAGATTCATTATATTGTCTTTTGATATTAAACAAATCTATCAGACAAAATTTCAGGTCCTCTCTAAAGAACTGGTCATGGAAGCTTCTCTCCATTTCTGCCCACAAATTAATAGAGTTTGGTCTTAGTGTCATGAACTAAGAAAAGGCATTTTTCGTGAAGGAACTAGGAAAGAATATCATTTTAAGTCCTTCATTTATCACTAGATCTCCCATTTCTATGGTGTACTGTGCAATGTGCTCGACGGTCGATTCACCACTTTTCCTAACGAACTTGGACAATTTAGAAATTTTAACTATTCCTCTAGGCAATTCTGGCTGTTGAACCCAATCAGGGAACGCCGAAGCGAAATAAGGTTAATTAGTATAGCCAACGTTGAAACCAAATCTATTAATGACTTGTTTGACGACTTGGTTTACATTGTGTTCGACTTGGTTCCTTGCAAGGTTTTGTCGGAACTCTCTTACGACATTATTTACCTATGGCTCATTTCGACACAACATCTGTACTTGATCAAGTCTTAACTGTGGTTGAAGTTGGTTTTTGCCCTTATATTACGTTATTTGGTTGATTTTAGCTCTAATCTTGGGCCATAATCACTTGTTTTGGTTAGAAATTTTTAGGTACAACAATACCCAAGGCCTAAGTTAGTCTACCCATTTGTAATGCTAATGTATTACATGCATTATTTGTATTTTCCATTAAATTACTAGCAAGATAAATTACTAACTACAAAAAGTCACTATATTGTTCAAATGAAAAATACATCCACCAAGCACACTTGCATGAAGTTTAAATTGCTAACAACATAAATGATTGTCAACTCAACAGACAAAGTCAGGAGGTGTGTTACGAAAGTGGCCTCTTGAGATAATGAAACACTATGTAGAAGCTTCTTACAAAAGCACATTGAGATAATGACATGATCATTTTTGTCACGTCCCAAAATCTGAGCACGTGACCGGCACGGAAAGTGAATTTCATTTCACCTCCGTAAGCCTATTTTTTTTTCTCTTAAGCATCATACCATTCTTTTTCATGCAACCAAACCGAGTTCTCTATACAAACTACAATTATTCACATTACATCACTGAATGAACCTACCCGATTACAGAGATTTCTAGATTTATACAACTTATAATAAGACTTAACTATTATACCTTTATCCTGAACAAATGAAAAGGTAATCATGGACTAAGGATCCATAATTCCTTGTTCCGATATTTACCTTCAGCTGTCAACTCTGAAAAAAAATATCAATAAGAGGGGTATGAGCAAACCACGTGCCCAGTGAGTAGATAACACAACGCTATGACAAAAAAAATATCATGCATCATAATGATAACATGCAGCAATCATACGTAAATCGATCATCATATGATATAATATTATTCATAATACTTCACAACAATATCCAAGTAAATCAAATACATTTTAACATAATTCAAAATTCACAACAGCAATCGGTGAAATCAATTTCACACACATTTTCCGTACCAACCGGGTCGTCCAGAATACCTCTGGATCGTTGCCCGCGGCCCCCGCCGCATCCACCCTTATCGCTCCATTTATAATCTCCACCCTTATAACTTCACATAAATTTCTCCATGGGGTGCACCACCATGCATTTCCTTTCCAGTCAAACACAATCACAATCACATATAAAAAATCCTCAATCATAATCTTGAGCCACAACATAATCGATGTGGTTCCAGCAACATAGCATATATACAACATAACCCATAATATAGAACAATTATTCAACAATAACATACTTCAACTATCTGCATATGAATGAACTCAACAATCAGAGTATGATACATTTCAACTCAGTTCACATGGCATTCACAATCCATCATATAACCTCAATTCATGAGAAAATAAGAAAATATAATTATATACATCACCTGGCACGTTCCACAATTGTTTATGTCTCATCATCCCACATCATTATCTTCAAACTTGGATATTCAACATATTTTCACTATGATGCAAAAAGTCAATAACAAAGATATTTAATCATAGCAAGTATTAACCCACTCACCTGGATTTCATGCTCTCAGCACTCCCACCTTGCACTTGACCATTCCTATTGTAACCAGATAAAAACCATCAGGGTTACGAAATAGAGAAATTTCCTACCACTACTCTCGACCTTCATCCACTTCTCAAATCATAACTCCTAACTGGTAATGAATATACAGATGAAACTTATACCATTGGAAACTAGACTCAAAGAGCTTTTCAACGATATTAAAAAAAAACTGATGCTACAGTAACGGTCAACGGTCAACACAGCTACAGTAACATTGACCGAGTCAACGCTACAGTAACGAGAAAATCTGGAAAAATTTTCTCGGTGAACAGTAATTTTGGGGAAAATTTTCAATGTTCTTCGTGTTCTTCATCCAAAAATCCAAAAATCATATCTAAAACAACATTTCTTTTGATTTCTTCCATGGGTTTTCATCCTTAATGTCTAAGGAGTGTTTTAACACCAAAACCCCCAATTTCTACCAACAATCCACGCTCAAATCTCAAATTTTCATCAAGAACACTAACTTTTTTCAAATATCCAAATTCTATGAATTTCTCCTAGTTTTCTCCAAATTTCTTGTTCTAATAACATCATAAACCACCTAGGAATGTTTTAGATTAACATCCACACTTAAATTCATCCATTAAAATATTCTACAAAAATTTTGCAAAAATGATAACCAAGGATTTGATCTTGTAATAAGAGGAAGAAGAAGAAGAACATCAACTTACCAATCATCCTAACTTTCATAGCTTCCTTCCCAAAGCAAAAATTGCATGAATGATTGATGAAGAAATTCCTTTGCAAGCATAATCGAGAGAGAGAGAAAGTGAAGTTACGGGAGGGAGAATGAGAAAAAGAAAAGAATAAGGAGAAGTGTATACGCGTGGGCCCCACCAATTTCTTTTTCGATAAAATCGCTCATAGCCACCTTAGCTTATAAGATTTGTTCACTTTAATCCCTCTCGATGTCTCAAATACCACTTTAACCTCGAATCAATCATCTCTTCGGTACCGGACTCAAAATTCATTCTCATAAGCTTTATTCTTCCTCTCAAGTTCCTATTTGGTCATTTCTCAAAAGTAATCCATATTTTCTTTTCTTTTCACTTTAGTCCTTGAGAATTTGTAAAAATTTCCTAAATTAAAAATTAAAATTTCTATTCCCAGATTTTCTTCACTAATTCAAAAAGCAAATTTTCCACGTAATTAAATTTTTCACTAAACTTCAAAATAGGCTTTAAATATTCATATAAATTCTTGGGATATTACAATTTTCTTCCTATCGATCTCAAGGAGGGTAATGGGCCCACAAAGTGGCTTCTGTATACGTGAAAAGACACTAGTTCCCACTGCTTCATCTATAGAAAGTTTGGAGATGATAAGAGACTATATTTTATCAGGGAAGAAGGTGATGAGATATGACATCTCTGAATCCAAAGCTTTGACTTTTGATCTTGTTACAACCATCTATATTGTAAGAGTGTGGCTACGAAATATAGACCTTATTAGGGTTTTGCACAAAGAGAGAGAGTGTGTGTGTGTATGTCTATGTGAGAGAGAGAGTAAGGGAGAGATGTCCAAAGAAGATAGACTGATGTTGGTTGAATTTGCTTAAATAGGCAAAATCTGGACCTTATTTAGGAAGTTAAATTTTATTTTTTTAATTCATGCATTAATCATACATATTTGTAATCATGTAACCAAATTCAAAAGTAGAAAATTAAAAAAAAAATAAGAAATTGTAATTGAATGACATTATATTAAAACATTAGGAATGAGCATTAAATGTAGAAAATTAACAAATTAAAAATAAGAAATTGTAATCTATCTATATAATAGACTAAAACAATTCCACTCTATAGCATTAATTGCCAGTTTGTCATTAAATTATGTATAATATAATAAATTTAAATGCTTAAATTTAATAAATAAATTAGGTAAATCAATAAATTTGGTAAATTAATCACATCACATTAATATAATTATTCATTATTTTGTATACATGTATTCTTTTATATGTATCTTAATTATTCTTATCTATTTGATAAACAAAAATTGTGATATTTGTGTTAACCTGTGCATCGCATTGGAAAAATATTTTCGTTGTTTAGATGATTTATTTTTTTATTCATATTGCATGTAGATATTCTAAAATGTTTGTCTCTCCTACTAATCACTAAATGTTTGTTGTCAATTAATTATTATTATTTTTATAAGTTACGAAAGTTTTTAGAGTTGTGACTTACACGTGCATCGCACAGGTTACAACACTAATTGAATGACATAATATTAAGAAATTAGGAATGGGCATTGAATGTGTGCATCAAATCAAAATGTTACAAAAATTAAATGTCATTTTTTTAAATTCATGCAGTGATCATGTATATTTGTAATCATGCAACCAAATTCAAAAGTGGAGAGGTATCAAATTACAAAAATAAGAAATTGTAATTGAATGAAATAATATGAAGAAATTAGGAATATGCATTAAATATGTGCAATAAATAGGTGCCATAAATGTGTGGAGGTGGAATTGTTTTAGTTTTCTATTATAGAGATTATTAAGGTCAAGAGCACAAGATTTCCTGTGTTGTTTTTTAATTTTTAAACTAAAATAAATTTTAAAATATTATAAATAAGGATTTTTTAATTAGTACACATGGAATTAAATATAAAAAATTGATGTAATTTATCAAGATTTTTTAATGTGGGCACAATTGTATAGTCCCTATCTTCATCCTCATAAAATAGTTTTGTGAGGATTTTATTCCCCTGTCCATGAAAGGGTCCGAATCACGAGTTGGAGGCTCCTGGTCTATTCAACATTGTTAGATTGGATTCATTTCAATAGTGCTGATTCGTTCCTCCTTTTTGTTTTTATTTTTTTTTAAAAAATTGTGAGCTTATTACCGCAGTCGTTCGAAACTCTGGCCTGAGTTATTGGCTGGTGCCTCAACCCATAAAAAAAAAAGGTAAAACTATGCGTTTTAGTGCGGGAGAGATGCAGACCATCTATATAATAGACTAAAACAATTCCACTCTAGGGCATTAATTGTCAGTAAGTCATTAAATTATGTATAATAGAATAAATTTAATGAATAAATTAGGTGAATTAATAAATTTGTTAAATTAATCACATCACATTAAATAAATTTGAAAAAATTAGGGTAAATTGCTATATAATTAGTATATAATTGCTATATAATCAAATTAAATGAATTTGAAAAAATAAGGATAAATTACTATATAATTGATATAATTGTTATATAATTGATAAATCAAATAAACTTTTCGATTGAAATATAATATGTTGTCTTTTGGTAAATTAACATTTATTATATATAAATAATTAAATAATTAATTGCTATATATCTATATTTAGAAGTGATAAACTACAGAATCTTGTTCTCCATCATGCCTGTCCATTTTCCTTCTCTGAATCCACTGGTGCAACTCGACAACGCTCTCTCTCCTAACCAAGCTCTCGCTGCTTATCTTTTGCCATTTGATCACTTCCTCATGTCGATTGGAAACCTAACCGATACCTGGTGATATGACTTCTTAAGGATCCAACATTTTTTCCCCTTTAGGTACATTTCTTCAATACTTTTTTTTTCGTCCATATATATATATATATATATATATATCTCAAAGAAGAATATTATGATACAATAGACTAGTACTATTTTCCTGATACTGTTTTTCTGAATTGAAGAAGAAGATTATGGTCCAATAAACTAGCACTATTTCCCTGGCGCCGTGTTCCTCTATAGCTCTGGTAGACTATCCTCTCAATCTTCATGCCTATTATTGCAACAATTTATTTCCTCTAAGAGGTGTAAGTTTTCCTGCAAAAAGACGCTCAAAGGCATTAACTTTTCTATAATTCTTATAATGATAAGTTCTTTTGATTTGTATTGTAAGTATATTATCACTTCTTTTACACGTTTAGTAAAATTTATATTTTTAACTTGTATCCTTATTCCATGAACTTTTTTTTTTCACATTTGCATAGGCTTCAATATTCTCAAAGACTCACCTCTATTTTCTTCCAAATCGTAGTAATTCTTATCCCAAAATCCAAACCTATTTCCCCATATATTTCAAATGTAGCTGCTTTCTAGTTAGTAGCACTGGCAAAATTGGCTTTAGCCCGCCCGTATTTGGGCGAGCTTGTGAGGTAGTGAAAAATCTTAAATTAGAAACTAATACATGTCTCTTCATTTCTTTCTTTAGGTAAATTAATAAATTTGGTAAATTAATAACATCACATAATATTAATTACTTGATTTGAATTTATTGAAGTGATTTGAATTAAAATTAAAAAATAATTATCTTTATTATTTGACTATTTTAAGATAATTAATGACATCACATTAAGTAAATTATTTGATTTGAATTGAAATTTAAAAATAATTACTTTTATTGTTTGATTTGAATTTATTTGAATTGAAATATATACATAATAAATTATTGAAATATACATATACGAGGATCAAGGCATATTGGCATTAATTCTTGATCAAACGTATAAAATTTCTTTACAGTTGATTACCTGAGAACATTTTTAATTTGATTATTATTTTTTTGCAAAAAAAATTAAATTAAAAACTTTTTATTGATTACACATACGTCTCATTATATTATTCCATTTGATAACCCATTTTATATCATAATATAATATACTTGTTTATTATATTAAAAATTATAATTTATATTTGTATAAATAATCAAAATTTATATCAGAATATTTATGTTTAAAAATTATATGTCATAATTCATTAGTCTCATAAGTTTTACAAATTTATAAATTATAGTATTATTATCATATCATGTGGGTCTCAATGTATTTAATATATTATGTGGGTTATTGCTAAAGTGAATAACAAAATATATTTTTATCAGAATATATTGTCATAATTATTAATTAGTGAAATTAGTGAAATTGATAGTTAGTCAATTTCATTATTTTATTTGATTTGAATAAATAAATAAATTAGGTAAATTAATAAATTTGATAAATTTGGTAGGTTAATGACATCACATAATATTAATTATTTGATTTGAATTGATTTAAATAATTTGAATTAAAATTGAAAAACAATTACCTTAATTATTTGACTACTATAATGTCTTAAAGGATTTTTTTAGTAGGTAAAATAAACTTTATTGTGGAATTGATATGTGAATTAAAAAATTTCCTTTATTTCTTTATTTTGATTTCTTTCCAAAATAGTTCTTAATTTAATAGAAATCGAAGTTTGAGATATGAATCTTTAAATCATAATACTTTGATTGAAGAAAGAGATGAAAACCAAATTTTTGAAAGACGAAATTTGAGACTGGAGATTCAATCCAAACATAGTAGCAACTTTCAGTGTTTTTCTTCTTTGGATTCAATTGAAACAAAAAAAATGACACATTCAAAAGTAAAGATGGAATCAATATTCAATTAATCACCAATCTGTGCAACAAATAATTTATAACAAATAACAAATAATCCGCAAACTAACAAATTTACCTATTTTATTCATTTAAATTTATTTTATTAAATAAATAAATCAATTCAAATCAAAATTTGAGTAGGTAAAATATATTTAATTATGAAACTGATAAATTAATTCAGGATATATATGTTTAAAAGTATGTCATGACTCATAAATTTCATATAAATCAATTGTAATTATTATTATTTTTATAAATTATAAATGTTTTTAGAGTTATGATTTACTTGTACATTGCATGGGTCACAATACTAGTTCAATCTGATTACTTTATGTGTTTGGTTTGTGAAAACATTTCCTATTTTCATTTTCAATCTTCATTTTCTGAAATGTATTTTTTGAAACACTGAAAACATCTTTTTAGTGTTTTCAAATTTAGGCTTATTTTAAGAAATATTTTCAAAAAAACGTTTTCAGTTAACTCAACTAAACGCATTTTCAAGTCCATTTTCTGTTTTCAGTAAAAATGAAAATAGAAAATACCCAAACCAAACAGACCTTTATGATTCAAATCTGACAACTAAGGAATTAAACTCGCAACAAAATTGAAAGGCGTAACAAATCAACACCATTGGATTGAATCCAATCCAATGGTGCTAAATGGACTCGGAGCCTCCAGTGCCCGTGATCCAGATTCATCCCTGAAGAAAGAAAATGGCTAGAGGCTGACTTGATTAGCAGGCTATGTAATGATCATGATCATGGTCTTATAATTACCCTTCAATTCTTCCAATGATATATGGAAGAGGATTTATAAATAATGCAAAAGGGATTTGAGTTTCGATTTGCACGTTCGAAAATTAAACTTGTGTGGGTTATAAAAAGGACGAGTACTGTTAGGAGAGAAAGTAATGTTATCTGATCATGGAAACAACCCTCCGAATTTGTTAAAAACTCAACACGATTCATTCATATCATCGTCTAGACTAGTAATTGAAGGGAGGTTGAACTGCCCAAAAAAAAAATTATTTAAGTACTATACTTAAACGATCCTGTTTAATGATCTCCCTCTTCCAAGCATGTGAATATTTGATGGCATAAGCCATTTTTGGTCCCACAAAAAGGGACATGGCTTGCTTGTCTCTTGCAGACAGGAAGTCAAAATTTATTAGCTTTCAATCATCTAATATTTTTTTAAAATTTATAATTATTGTTTTATAATAATTATATATATGTATAATTATTATTAAATTAGTTGATATTTGTAAAAGATGTAACTAATTTGACGAGCCCTGAATTATCTCGCGCGGGAGATTTGCACAAAAAGGGAATACCGAGAGTCTGAGACACCGAACGAGAGTATGTTTCCATACTGCCACGAACTTTTAGACGAAGCCACGAATGAAATCACGTTTTTCTCTCCCCTCTAACTTCCGAAGCAAGGATTGAGGAGAGATTCCGCATACACCACGCGTATTGTCTCCACTCTTAAAGCAGCGCCGTGATTGGTTAACCAAAATAAACAGTCAACATCAACTAGATATAATTGACCTACAGTCAACCCGTAAATATAGCATTCCCGAGCTCACTTATACTCAACCTTCTCCGATAATTACTCTGAGGGAAAATGACGGGCCTGGGACGCGAGAGTACCTTCGTCGGCACCAGCTTCAGTGCTATTGGCCATTCGTAAATAAAAGATAAAGGAGCAAGCATTCCCACCTTTATTAATTTCTCTCAACTGCCCGCTTCGTTTTCGCACAGACAAGAGGAAGCTCCGTGTAAGAACCAGGGCTTCTTACCATGGCGTCGTCATCGTCTCCAACATCTTCATGTAGTTCTTCGTACTCTTCCCCGTTCTCCTCATCCAAATTCTCCTCTCTTCCTGTGATGCATCTCAGAGAGAAGATCGTCGAGAAGGTGAAAGAAAATCGCGTCACCCTCATCGTTGGTGAGACTGGCTGCGGTATGTTTTTGCTCGACCTCAGCTGCATTTGTGCATTTGTTCTTCTTTTGCTTCATTATGCTTGCGTTTAACTGCAATGAGTATGTTGGACAAACTCTCAGTCTCCTTTTTGTGCTTGTCTGGGCTTTTCCATCGTGGTACTGTTTGGTCGATTCTGAAAGGGAAAATCGATTTCTCTCTGTTTTGTGCAGTAGGATGTTAAGGAAAAAAATAGTGCTTGCAAATGGTTGCATTCCTCATGTATTATTCTTGTTTGTTAATGTATCGTATCTTTCTTGGTGCTAGTCTCTTGGTAGTGTCATTTGCGCGATCTTCTTTCCTGGTCAAATGAAGTCAAATGGTTGGGTATAACTGAGCGAGGGTTGTTCATTTGTTCGTTCTGATCACGTCTATGCCTTGACATCTTGAAATTTTTAGTCGATGTTACGTGGTTAATTCAACTTAAAGTGCTGGTTCAATAGAAATTCCATTATGACGAATATTCCTCTTCATAGTAGTTGATTATTATTATTATTATTATTATTATTATTTTACGCTGCTGATATTGCTACTTCCTTTCATCCTAAGGGAAAAGTTCGCAAGTTCCGCAGTTTCTTTTGGAAGAAAACATGGCACCCATCCTGTGTACACAGCCTAGGAGATTTGCTGTTGTCGCTGTTGCTAAAATGGTTGCAAAAGCTCGCAATTGTGTATTGGGAGGAGAAGTTGGATATCATATTGGACATTCAAGGCACTTTTCTGCAAGGTATTCCAGATGTAGTTGCTTAAACCAGTTTGTATTTGTAGCTTTAGGATTTTAAATTATTTTAATCTGATAGTATTTGATCACTTCTTCCATTTTGTTCTTTTTCCTATTGTGCTGTTGTTGTTGCAAAGACGTGAGATATTTTGCTTCAAATAAATTTTGACTTAAATCCAAAGGTCTGTTGGACACCATGGTAATGGAGTATTGTATATTTATAGATGAAACATTTGTTTGAAAAGGATTCAAAGATGTTATTGCCTGTGTACCATTGTTGTATTTCTATATTTTTGTAGATGTAATATTTGTCTGAAAGGATGCAACGATATTATTACCTATATCACACTGACATGTATGTTTTACCTTGCAACAATATCTCATTACTTTTTAACACATGAAAAATAAAACTATCTACAAGTTCACGGGAGAGCTAATTTGTGGATGTGGTTCTCATATTTTCTTTGTCATATTCCTAGAATTCTCTTGATTTTAATGCATTTCTCTGTGCTTTGATTATGTAATACTGCAGGTCAAAGATTGTATTTAAAACTGCTGGAGTGTTGCTGGATGAACTGCGAGAGAAGGGCTTGTCTGCATTAAAGTACAAGGCTATTATTCTTGATGAAGTGCATGAAAGATCTGTGGAGTCTGATCTTGTCCTTGTCTGTGTGAAGCAGTTTTTGTTAAAGAACAACGACCTGAGGTAAGCATCTTAGTTTTACAATCGTGTCTAGTGGCCTTTTTTAAGTACTAAGACAAGGAAAACAATTCAGTCATGTCTTAGGTAATATTTAAGGCCCCTTGGGTGTAAGCCCAAAGACTCAATCTCAATATCAAATAACAGATTAATTATGCTCATTTTGATATCTAATATTTGACTGTAAGTCTAATATTGTAAGTGAAGTCATTTGACCAATTTATTTGTAAGGTTGGCTTGGCACCAATGATGAACCAGGGGGGCAGGGGGACTAGTCATTTCACAATTTAGGTATTTTTACCACATGATCTCATGGTTCTCATGGGCAGTCTGACCCAGAAATGCACCTGATAAATGATAACATATCTTGATTGCAATTCTGGACTTGATTGGAAGCTCTGCTTCTCATTTGCATGTCCTGCTCAAGTAGTTAGCTTGAGGATCTAATATCTAATTTATCTAATATCTTTAAAATTTTCAGGGTGGTTTTGATGTCTGCAACTGCAGATATTTCAAGGTACAGGGATTACTTTAAGGACCTTGGTAGGGGTGAACGTGTTGAAGTTCTTGCAATCCCTAGTTCTAATGAGAAAACTATATTCCAGCGCAATGTTACATATCTTGAGCAGGCATGCATATATACTCTATTAGATTTTTTTTTTCCCTGTAGATTTGCATTTCTAGCTTAACTAATGTAAGATTTGTATGTCTTATCTATATTACATACTTGTAATGGTTTTTAGTTTGTTCTTACCTTGATGATTATTTTGGATACAAAAGTGGACATGTAAAACATTATTAATTTATATTATTTATTATATCCTGCATATAAAAGCCAACTACTCTTCACTCAAATTATTGGAATCTGTGGGGCTGCTGGATTTATTATACAATCTATATGTATTATTTTATTTCACTAAGCGAAATATTTAGGCACCTAAAATTTTTGCATCTGTGTCTTGTTTGGGTTAATGCTTAATTTTGACTGGTGACCATTCTGTCTTATTAGTAGGTTTGGATGGTAATACATTATAATGGAGGATAATTAAGATTAATGAAGCTGGAGAGTGGAGGATAAGTAAGATTCGTTTGGTCTGTTCTATAAGAAGCTGGAGAGTGGAGAGCATAACTGGATCAAATTTTTCAGGCAAAACTAAGTCAAAATTTAGAAAAAGATCCAAGAGTGCTGCAGTATTGGTGAAGAAAAAGAAGTTTTTTCTGTTATAGAATAATATGTAAGATGTGGGTGCTCTCAGTATGCACATGTCATTATCTTTCTGAATCGCATTTTATGAATGGAATGGGATGACTGTGATGATAATGTTAACATTCTTAACACAGATAGCTGAATCTCTTGGGATAAGTTCTGAATTGGTGCATTCCATATATTCTCCTGGTCCTGATCCTTCCACAGCAAATGCTAACATTAAGTTGGAATTGCACAATCTTATTCATGATCTTGTGTTGTATATCCATGATAATGAACCAGATATTGAAAAAAGCATTTTGATTTTTCTTCCAACCTACTATTCACTGGAGCGACAATGGAACCTACTGAAGCCACTTCATTCAACTTTCAAAGTTCATATTCTACATAGTAGCATTGATACCGAACAAGCTCTCTTGGCTATGAAGATTTCAAAGTCCCATCGTAAGGTACTTGTTTTTGAATTCAGCCGGTTGTGGAGTCCTTAATAAGTTTTTCTTTTTGGACACTACAATTTTTTTTTGTCCCTGTTGGTTATAATCTTGATTTTGTTGTTGTTGTTGTTGTTGTTGTTGGTTATAATCTTGATTTTGCACTGTGGATGTTAGCTTGTCGGAAAAATATTTTTTGGGACTATTATATTACGAGTTATATGCCAGAACAATTATTTTCGCTTTCTAAAACATCTATTATTTAGTTATCTTATGTAATTTAACTAGTTCACGTTTGTAGGAAACATGCTTGTTCATGGTCTATTCATGTAATCCTTCCTGAATCAGTCTTCTCATTTTTCTCCACAAGTTTTCAAATATTTATATAGCTCTTCACATTTCTGGATCTAAAGTCATCAGAACGATATCCTGCTTTGATAATTGTTCCTTGAAGGTTGTTTCAATTACCTCTGGCAGGTGTTAGAAAAATTTTGCTTTGAGTGGTTTTGTTGTAATTTTACAAATAGTCATGATCCATGCTCGTTAGTGCTGTCTGATAAAGATTGTTTTGTTAGGTAATATTGGCCACCAACATTGCTGAATCATCTGTAACAATACCCAAAGTGGCTTTTGTCATTGATTCATGCCGATCCTTACAAGTCTATTGGAATAAGCTCCATAAAAAGGAGGCTTCAAAGCTTGTTTGGGTTTCAAAGTCTCAGGTACATATTATCTTATTGCTCTATGTTGACTTAAGTTGTTTTTACAGTTTTCTTAGCTCCATAAGATCTCAGGCTGAGCAGCGTAGGGGAAGAACTGGTCGAACTTGTGATGGCAAAGTTTATCGATTGGTTACTGGGCCATTTTTCAACAGGCTTGAGGATCATGAGCATCCAGCTATTCTGAAATTATCATTGAGGCTTCAAGTTCTTTTGATCTGCTGTGCTGAATCTAGAGCTATAAATGATCCCAGGGGTAAGTTTATATGACGCCAATTTCTTGCAAATATAATGTAAATAATAATTAATTTATAGTGAAGGGCAGTATTGTTGGATTAGATTCCACCCACTATAGGAGGAGTGTGAGTTAAATTTGTCAGTGTTTAAAAATAGTTTCTTCTTAACTTTAAGTTGACTGGGGCATGTATCGAAAAGCCTTAGGTAGCTTAACTCGCCATCACAATGAAAGAGAACTTGTGAGGACTGAGATAATAAAGTGTAATATGATAAGCTTGTGTAGTCTTTGGCTCTAGCAAATTTTTCTGACTGATGGATTTGGTGCTAGTATTGTTCCCAAAAGCTTTGGATCCCCCAGATCCACAAGTTGTTCAAGATGCCCTGGATATGCTTGTTCAGATGTGTGCACTGGAAAAGATGCCTCCAAGGGGCCGTTACGAGCCTACATTCTTTGGACACTTACTTGCTAGTTTTCCACTGTCTCTTGATGCTTCTGTCCTAATTCTCAAGTTTGGAGATATTGGAATGCTACGTGAAGGCATCCTACTTGGTATAATGATGGATACACAGCCTCTACCCATTATTCATCCATTTGGAGAGGAAGCTTTGGTAATATCTATCAGTTGCATCAACTTTATATATTTCAACTGCACCTGATTGCTTGCTATTGTCTGCCAGCCTTTACTCATCCTCTAATTGAAGATTTTTAATATCCTCAGTTTGCTAAGTACATTGAAAGCTATTATGGTGAAAAGACTATCTTAACTGGTAGAAAAGAGATAGCATTCATGGGTAACTTCTGTGCTTTTCAGTTTTGGCAGTATGTTTTCAGGGTAAAGTATGCCTTCTCTGTTAATTATGCTTCTAATTTCCAAATATTTTGTCATTTTTCAGCATCTGCATATAAATTTCTCAATTAGACCAAAGAATTTTATTTATTGCTCATAAATGGGCAAGCGGTATGCCTAATATAGCGGGCTGCTTCCATGTGGCTCTTTCCTGTGAGACTTTTGCATGGGTACCCATAAGAGTGGCTTCAAGCAGCCACTTCTTTCCTGGGAGCCTTCATGTTTCTGTCATAATGCTTAAGCTTCAAACCTCGTAGAGATTTGATGCTAATGTTTCTTTTTTATTTTTCTGTTTTTTTCCTTATGCAGGATAAATATCATGTTGAACATTTGAAGCAGGCTCTAAAGACTGATGAGGTAAATCCTGCCACCCTGCTGAAGGAATCCATGCCTAAGCTTGAAGAAGAATGGTGCTCTTTCCATTATCTTTTGCAGTCATCACTACATCAGGTGTCAGAAATATGTATGTATCACAAAATCAGTGTTTGTTTTATGGTTTCTTCTTTAAATTTTCTTACCCCTAAATTCTAATCTTTACAGATGAGGATATACTAAATTCAGTCCATCGGTTTCGGCCTAAATTTTTGAGCACATCTCATGCCCTACCATCCTCTCTGGATCCTTGTCAATTCAAACACAGATGCTTGCTTGAATATCAGCCAAATGAGCATGCTGATGCAGTTGCTGCAAATGAGGAAGGCCTGGTGCCATCAAGCGAATCAAGGAAATGTGTTGCTGTACCATATGTTACTTCAAATCACTTTTACGTTAACGATGTGGCAAAGAAGTTTGCTACTATTATCAAAGAGGTTATCCTTCGGATTTCTTGATTGATTTTTCCTTTTATATAAAATAAGTATAACTTTTTTTTTTTTGGGTGCTTGTATCAAACAGATCAGGGCTCAATATGCAGAGGATGCTTCTGGCCATCAACCGGAAAGTGTAAATGTTGATTCTACTAGTGTTAATGGGCAGGGTTCTCTTTGTGTATTCTTTATTAATGGATCGTGCAACAGAGGCAGCGAATGTCTTTATTCTCACTCATTTCAAGCTAAGAGACCCCAGTGCAAATTCTACTTTTCCTTGCAGGTGATTAAGTTGTGTGATTTTGACTTCTTTGTGACACTAGCCTTAGAACGATTCTGATAATTACTCAACAGGGGTGTCGGAATGGAGAGTACTGTAACTTTTCACATGATATGGGTCAATCATTGTTATCATTTAGGCGAAACTACTGCCTCCCAGAACATACCGGCGTGAATGCTGCATCGCTTCTTGAACTGTTCCCCACATCTTCCAACAGATCCATTCTTATAATGGATGACACTAATTTACATTTCACCTCCCATTTTGCTTGCTACTATGATCCATCCAAAATTATTTCTTCTTCTTGTTTGTCGGAAACATACATATGTGACCCATCGTTGTCAGAAGTCAGAATTTTATGGGGTCTATGTCACCCATATGAGACAATTA
Organism: Biancaea sappan; assembly: GCA_037074585.1. NCBI lineage: Eukaryota > Viridiplantae > Streptophyta > Magnoliopsida > Fabales > Fabaceae > Biancaea > Biancaea sappan. Next base: position 43,252,975 of record CM073496.1, on the reverse strand, counting down.
TTGCCAAAGAAGGGCAAAACCCTATCCCTTGGAATGAAGTTCAGTGTATACTATGGTTTCCTTGTTTTGACTACTTTGGCGAAGACTTGGATGGACAGAAGCAACACTTAAAGAACTTCTTCGAGTATCTGGCCGTTCGAATTTTGGCCAATGATTTGCATGATGTGCGAGTTATCATAACCATGAATAATATCAGATTTTCCCAACTTCAGGTGATTACCCGTGCTATATATGTACTTTTCTTTGGCTATCCGAATGGTTACAAAATAAGTGTTAGTGATGCAACCAATCATTGTGATGATTGCATTGGTAAGAGGTTATCTCATTGAATGTTCGTTGTTGCAGGGAGAAAAGTTGGGAAGAGACTGCTTATTCTTCCTCACAGAGTCATTTGCTTTTGACGAAGAAAGCTTTGGGGCAATATATGACAAAGTTACCTCTAAGAAGCCAATGGTGGTATCGAGGGCCATCTCATATGTTTTTAGTCTGTACAGTTCTACGGACCCTTGTTTTGTTGACCATGTAGCGGCTCTTAGCAAGCGTCTGCGTGAAGTTGTGAATTTGTGAGGCCTTCAATGGTGGATATGAAGTGAATTTTTCTTTGAAGATCTTTGTGACTTTTTAAGGTTGAAACTTTAGTATGTGATTTTGTAAGGTTATAACTTTAATTATGTGACTTAGTAAGGTCTATACTTTATGACTTTTGGTTTATACTTTAATTATGCGACTTTGTTAAGTTAAACTTACAAATGGTTCTGCCGAACTGAGAAGACATCTCATTAAGGTTGGATTCAAATCCCATTCCAAACATATAAAATGTTCGGTAAATAATTAGGAGTGAACGGATTTGAATTTTGAATATACACAGATATAATTTGACATTTTAGCATTATTAAATTATCTTTGATTATTTATTTAGGAGTTTGATCTTTCGGACCCTTATTTTTTCAATAGATGTAAAGATATTATTGTGATATTTGTCAAAAATTTTTATATTTAAACAAAAGAATATCATTTAAATAAGTAATATAATTTTTATCTTGTTTTGTTAGTGATTTTTAAAAAAATTATCGAGATGGAGATACAGAAAGAAAATAATAATTACAATAACAGTATCAAGTAAAATATTTACTGCATAATTGGCACATTATGAGAAAATAGGGGAAAAAAATTCTTTCACCTAATTATCTGAATTGTTTAAATTGTCCTCTTAAAAAAAAAAACATTCATAGTAGAAGCTTTTTAAAGGTTGAGGTGTTTTAGTTAAGTTACATTAAAATATTCAGTTCTAATTCCTTTTTTTATTTTTTTTTTCTTCATGCGTAACGTACTGTTAGAATCAATACATATCTAATTTATCAAATTTGTCATTTTTATAATTTATAAATTAAATTAAACAAAAAGGTAATTATATTCTGCATAAATTTTCTCAAATTTGACTGTGATTTTAACATTGTGTTCTTGTTTTTTATTTCCAACTAATTAGAATTTATTTATAAAAAATTTGAGTTTAATATATATATATATATATATATAACAAAACATGTACATATTATTTAAGACATTTAATATTTTAAAAAACTTTATATTTATTACTTACAAATATCTTGAAAACAGTTTTTTTTATATATTTGAAAGCTAATTTTTTGGTAAATTAGCTAATTTGTTGATAAATTAACTAACACTTTAATTACTTTGGATGTCATTTAACATTGTGAATACTATATAAAATTTTAATGCAAATATTTTTATTTAGACAAAAAAAATTATTTTGATCCATTAGTATTTTTCAATTGTACGATTTATAAAATTTTCTTCTTAATTAATTCTTGCATATATATTTTTTAATTTTTCAATTTAATCCTTCAAAAATAATGTTTTTAATAATAATAAATTAAAAGAAAGATACTCTTTGTATTTGGCAAAACAGCTTATAGCTTATAAGCTAGTTTATATCTTATTTAACTAGCTTATAAGCTCGTTAAAAATGTTTGATAAACAAACTTATTTTAATTGTTTATAACTTATTCTAATAAGTTACTTTGAGTAGTTTATACCTTATAACTTAAAATTTTTGTATTCTTATTTTGCCCATATTATTTTTTTAAAATACTCATTATGCCCCTTATTTTATTAAATTCTATTTACTATATAATATATTATACATATATAATATTATTATATATATATATATATATATATATAATAATATATGATAAAAATATTATAAATATATATAATATATATACAAAAAATAATCAATGTAAATATATTTTATTATATATAATAATATATATAAATATATTATATATGTGAAAATATATTATTCACATATAAAATATAATAAAATATATAAATATATATTTTTAATGAATTTTATATTTATAATAATTTAAATTAATTTAATTAAAAACAAAATGATATATTTATTTATATTATTTTAAAATTAAAAAAATATATATTCTTTTATGTCATTTTATACTTTTAATCTATTTTAATAGCTATTTTTATTAAATATTTTTAATTCAAATAAATTAAAAATTAAAAATTAACTTATAAGCTATTAGCTATCTTATAAACTGTTTACTAATTTATAAATTAATTTTATCGAATAAAATTTAATAATAATTTAATTCATAAATAATTAAATTAGAATCGATAGTTTTACTAGAAAATTAAATTAAAAAATATTTTACTTATAAAAATTAAAATTAAGAAATGTATAAAAAATATTAAATTGAAAAATCTCTATGTATAAAGTAAAAACCCCCCGATAAAGTTCTATTCTTTATTTTATTGTCAGCATCCAAGGCGACAAGTGTGGAGAGGTAAATATGGAGGTTTGAGATTGAGATACTGGCGCCAGTGGGCCTCCCGTCCTTAATTGCGCGTCTCTAGAATCTTGTGATTTGTAAAATATCGCTTCCTTCATAACAACATTGATCTCCGCCTTCACTTGATACTCCAAACGCTGTACCCTCTACAGCTCTCTCCGTCTTGCTATTTCCTCAGGACGGAGAATCGAACTGCAATCCTGATTGTGATGATTAATTCCATGTCGCAATCACACAACAAGACTCTTGATTCACGTCACTCCATAGATTCCTGTATGTTGCAGCTCCATACTTGGAGGCCATTTCATCTTCAAAATACTTCGACCAAAACCCTAGACTCTGATTCCCACCATGGTGCCAACCCAAGAACTTATTACTACTCCTCCAATGGCATCCACGCTAAGCGGCCCTGCCTCTCCGACCGTGCCACTTCCTCCTTCTCTGTCGATGCTATCGACATGTCCAAGCTGAGCTTGATTGACGACGATAAGCCGATTGCAGCTGGTCACTACAGGAGTGGAAGCTACCGCTTAATCGCTCGGAAACGGCGACGCCGAGGATCCCGGTCCGTGTCGGGTCGGAGCAGTGATCGGAGCGGGACTCGGAGGTGCTGCTCGGTTGGGGCTTCCGCAGCGTATGGGACATGCTCTGATTTTCCGGTGGCAATGGGTACAGACTCAAGCGGCGAGTTGTTTGGTAATGGGGATGCGAATTGGTCATCGGATGTAAGTGAAGCAAAGAATTCGAGGAGGGACAGGGATAAGGACTGCGGTAGTGGAGAGAAGGAGAATCTATGTATTGGATTTGGGATAACTGGGTGCTCTGATGCTAATGGGAATGAATCGGGGTACGGAAGTGAACCGGGCTATCGTGGGGATGCAGAGTTTGGATATGGGGACGAGCTTGAAGAGGAAGAGGACGAAACGCGATTATTATTTTGGGGAGAGCAACTTGGAGGTACATTTTTTGTTTTCTTTTGGTTTTGTTTCCTAAATGCCTTTACTCTGTTGTGACGTTTCTTTGTTTGCTGCGTTTTCCAAAAGAACAAAAATACAACTTTATGCTTACTTGCCTATCTTTTTGCTCCCTTGTGATCTAAAACTAGTCTAGTGGGGCTATTTCTCCTGGGAGATTGTCACTGATGATATTTGGTGTTATCATGAACTTAGTGCTTTGCCTGGGTGGTATGTCTGTCAGTGGGTGGTCTGAGCGAGGTAAGTGAGTTTGTTTATCTTCTTATTTGCGATGCTTCAGATAGTTTGAAGAAAGTGGTAAAATATGTAGTTGTTGCTTATAGGCATATCGCCTGGGTTGTTGCTAATGCAACTCCATTTAAGCTTACTCGAACAATTATATATCATTAATACGTGAGTATTACAATACTACGTATTGATATGCTGTAATAATGCTAAATAAGTTACAAGATGTTTGCAGAGTGTACCAAAAGAATGTTTTAGTGGATATTTCCAGTCTTCTTTGCCGGACCTTGTTTTGACATTTAGTGTGCATCACTTGTAAGTGTTAGGAATCTGACATGAAAATGTAATAGCAAAATCTATGAAGTTAGGGTCTTGATGTCTCAATGAATAGTGAACAGAAGTTGATGGACAGGATGCCTGTCATATATATAGAGTTTTAAGACTGGAATGGAACAACACAGGGAGAAGGGATTTGGCTAGAGTTGGGCATAAGTGATCAGGCGGTGAAGGTAAAGAGTTGTTAAGAAACAGTTATTTATAGGAGTTCCAAGTTGAAGTTTCATAATGCATTTGAAGTGAAAATCTTTCTTGTTTGGCTTTCGAAAGAGGGAGATCGTTTTGAAATGGCACTACTCTTCTGTTAATAACTTTGCAGGGAAGAAATGCAATCAAATATTGCGAAGATGTTTGCTTTAATTTAATTGCCAAGACAGTGGTAGCTTGAGGGTAGTTTTCTAGTTGGAATGACAGTTATTAGAAATTGATACCATTCAAGCGGGAAGTTACTCTCTCGTTTGCGAACTTCATTGCTTAAGGATTTTGATGTCACTGTCCAATAGTATGCCTTGCTAGTTTAAATCGATTCTTACAGTGTAATCTGTGGCTCATTAAGATGAGTTATATGTTTCCCGAAAACGTCAGCGATCCTCTGTTGAGCAGGCAGGCGCACGTACAAATCAAAGTATTATATGAATGAAATGGACAACATGGTTTCGTGTTTATTGAATACTTTTACACACACACACATATAGGATTTATCATTTATGTGTCTCATATGAGAGGTGAGAGTAGGAAATAACTATTGTTAGATCATAAATTAATGGTCCAGATCAATGCAAAAACTATTGACGTGAAAATCCAAGAAACTATTATTACGCATTTATGCTTTTCTTGATTTTTGTATTAGTAGTTTTTACATTGATTTAAACCATTAGTTTGTAATCTACCAGTAATTATTTCCTTCTCTCATCTCTTAATTAATCCCCTCTTCTCATTTGATATGCTCCCTGTATGTAACAAGTGGAAATGCGCCCAAAACCCCTGTGGAATTATAACATTAAGTTTCTTCACTGCTTTATGGTATTGATTCGGAGACTAACTTTACCTCCACTGCACCAGCTGTCGATTCGAAAATGGAGATGGTGGAGATGGTTGGGGAGAACACCTTATTAGATCACAAGTCCCATCATAGATGCCGACGCAGGAAGCAAGATTGTAGAATGGTTGATGCATTGAGGTAAAATCTGAAATCTGCCTGAGTCTGAACATGACAAGCTCCATTTTTTGTCGACAAAGCATTGGCTTCTCATGTGAATGGATCGCTGGTTTGGTTGGTTACCATTTTTATGATGCGTCGAACCGTCATTGAAACTCATTCGCCAAATCAATATATCGAGTATATCAGCAAATATCAAAGTTGTATGTGGGATACTGCCTCTGTATACTGTAATCCATATATTCCTAATTTCGTTGGAAGAAGAAAAATGTGTCATGATTATTTGACTGTAAACTATTATCACGTATGATTTAATTCATTTTTCTATGGCTGCCAAAAAATAAAGAAGAAATGGACACTTACTTCCGTTCCATTTTCTTGTTCTTGTTCTTGTTCTTGTTTCTAGGTATGAAAACTTACTGCAAATGTTTTTCGTGCTTGTTTGCGACTCCAACCGCATGTCCAAAAACATTTTTTTTAAAAAAAAAAAAACGATCTTTTCAGCATGACAGGATATAAGGGATAAATGAAAGAGAAACATTGTGAAATGGCATTAAGTGCTGAAAGATTTTACTTTCATGTCCCGTGTGGTTTCCTTGGGTAAAATAGAAGTCGCAACTCCCAAAGAAAACATGGAACGACCTCGTGAGCAAACTTCCAAGACACGACATTGTATGTGAGTGTGTATGATATGTCACATTGTTTAATTGGTGAAAAGGGACCGGAAAGAAGGCGGAGAGATGGCGAGGATGTCCAAGGGCAACACAGAAAACGTTTGCTGGTGACGCACTGCTGCTACGGTGGAGTTAAAAGGGAAGGATGCAGATGAGTTCTGAGACGGAGATCAGATCCGAATGTTGAATTTCTTAAAATTCCTTTCATCATCTATTAGCATTTGCTTTCGTCTTCCGTTCATTAAGATTTGAATTTGATTACATTTGTCTTACATCTATTCACGAACTGATTATCGAAGTAGTGAAGCCGGAAGGAAGAGCATGCAGGGGCAACGCTCGAGCTTCCTTCAGAGAACCGGAGAGAAGACATGGACAGACACAGATTGTTTCTGAAAATTTTGCCTTTTCTCGTCTGGTTATTCAATTATTCCAGAGTTTAGTTATGTTGATAGTACTTTTATGGCAGGGCGACCTTGGCAATCAATTTCTTTCCTTTTTGAATCCCTTTTTGTTGGATGATTGCATTGAAAGGATTCACCTTTAATGCCCCTTATGCTTCAAGGCTCATCTCTTTGGTTTTAGCCCAAAGTGCACCTCATAGTCACGTACAATTATGAGCATCACATGCTTGCTCAACTAATAGGATTAGGAGACGTAGAGGTATAGGATTTTAGGCTGCGAAATTTTGGGGATGTGAAAGCAAAGCCGTATTTGTCTCTGACTCTACAGCTAAAGTCAGCTAATTATGGACAATTTTATTTTCGAGATTACAATTAAATCGTTATCCATATATTTAAGAAAAATACTCTTTGAAACAAAAGAAATAAGAAGCATTTCGCCTATATCAAGAAAAGACACTGAAATTTTGCGGATTAGTTAAGAATATGAATTCCATAATACTTATGCTCCGTTATGCTTTGGATGGAAAGTGGAAACATGACGGTGATGTTTTATAATCTAGATTATTTATCTGAAATTGAATGGTACAGATAAAATAAAATAATTAAAAGAAAAAAAATTAAATTTCATGAAATATTTTTATTTTTTTAATTTAAATCGTCCAATTTAATATGGACGTTCCAAATGTAAAATATGACAATAATATTTTTTTCAGAACATGATGTGATAAAAATTGTATAACAACAAAATTATCCAAATGAATCAGGTGTGCTTTGAAGAAGCCTTGAAAGACTTTCACAGACCCACACTTCAAACACGCTGTGCCAAATGACTCAAGCGGCCTCTTCACAGGAATTGATCATGTTTCCAAATTCTAAAATGTAGTCGAGAATAAAAGTAGAAGGACAAATAGTTGGAGCCAAACTCAACTAACAAATGAATAATGAGCCGTATTAGTAGGCCTATTTTTTAATAGCATAATCTAAACCTCCTCCTCACTCGCTTAATGTCCCTCTAGCCTAATCAAAGTGGTTTACTTTTGGCATTTTAGTCAGGCTCACCATAATCTTTCTGGTCTATTCTTTGCTGATTCTTATCGTTTTTATTTGTAGAAAGAGACCTCATATTTAAACCCAACATGAGGTTTATGGTGCCAATCGGTTTAAGGTCGCATTCGCTTACCTACTCGGCTTGCTCTTCTTCGTGTGATCAACTCATTTTCATTAACACTTTTGGCATGGAATAGTGATTACACGTTAAGTACAACAAATGGCAGTATGGCATCTTCCGCTTCTTTCTGATTATGTCCATGCCTACATCACTAGGTCGATTGTGTTTATTGGAGTAATTCATGTCCCAATGTTATATTTTAAAAAAAAAAAAATAGCCTCTTTTTTTTTAATGGATTTTTGTCGGCTGTTTTTGCAAAATGGATAGATGTGAATGCTAATTACATTTGATTTTCAATGTTCAATTCTTAAATCACAAGATCAGAAAATGGAGCATCACAAGCATTAATAAGAGACTCACTTTTAATTCACATGTTTCTTACTTTACCATCTATTTCAGTTCGCCACTCGCATCCCTTTTTTTAAATGCATTCACTAGTCTCATGCCTTCACAACTAATCCCAAAGGTCCAGCAAAGTCTGAGATATAATGCATTTAAAGAACCCACCTTCTTTAGAGCTGATTCCTCTATAAACTATACGATCATATCTAGCTCTTCCATTATGTTCTCCTTCAACTAATTGAATATCAGTATACACCCCCTCCACCCTATTCCATCTTCTTTCAACCCTTTTTCATCGCAAGATGATCCGAACACCATATTCAAACCTCGTATTTGTTGTGCTTGTCTTCTTGTCTCCTTCACTGCTGACAAACACAGGGCAATTGGTATCTGCAAAAAGCAACAATTATGTGAGAGATGCGTGCACTGTGACAAGGTACCCTGAGCTGTGTACCCGCTCGCTAGCACCATTTTCGAGCACAGCCCGAAGAAGCCCGAGCAAGTGGGCCCGGGCTGGAGTGTCGGTGACAATAAGCGAGGTGAAGAATGTTCAGGCCCATCTTGCAAAGCTGAAGAGGTACCATTTTATCAGAGGAAGGAACAGAATTGCCCTCTCAGATTGTATTGAGTGTTTTGCAAATGCACTTGATGAGCTTCACAGATCCCTTGGTGTACTCAGAAGGCTGAGCAGAACCACGTTTGGGACCCAAATGGGGGATCTCAATACATGGATAAGTGCAGCACTCACTGATGCAGATACCTGCCTCGATGGGTTCCAAGGCCAAAACGGGAGGCAGATTAAGTTTCTGAAAAAACGGGTTCTGGAAGTGTCTTACATAACCAGTAATGCTCTGGCTCTTGTGAACAAGCTTGCCACCACAGGTTTGGTTACCATCACTGTCCCATAGAAGTTCTGAAGTAGAAACCACAAGATGTGTTCTCTGATGAACTCGATCGAAAGTGTACTAGTTTTATTTCTTTATAACTTCTTCAGGAAACATGACCATGTGAAGACATAACGGTAGCTTATACAGGCCTAAGTATCCCTGGATATTCTATTTGCTTTTTGTTGTTGTAGTGTGTGTGTGTGTGTATATATATATATATATATATGCAATATAAGAACCTGTTTTCTAATGTTCTTCTACATCCTTGGTTCTGGCTTCTGAGTTTTACGGTTTTACCTATGGTATCTGATTGACATTTAATAAGGCACTATAATGCAAGAACTTACATTATTATATAATTATCTTTATCGCAGATCCCCAATATACTAATTAGAAACATAATAGGGGAAATTGGATCTTGAAGTTAAATCAAGCGACATGACCATTTTTGGTTGCTTCTGTGGATATACCAGTTGTAAAACTCTTGGGTTGTGCTTGATCCTAAAGATGTATAAATGCTTTTAGTGCAGTGTGGCCCCAGGCCCAGCCAACTATCTTCCTAATGGATGCAAAATACTCGTTACCATCATTCTCTAGTTGGTAGCTACTTGCAAAAATGCAAACAGGAGAATCTCCTGTTTGTAAGTTCAATGCTTAACATAGACTAGGAGCAAAGTGTAAAAAGAATTAATGCACGTTCAATGCTTAACATAGTATAGTAACAAAGTGCAAAAAGAACAATAGTTGAGTGAGATTGGGTACTTTGGTTTTATTTAATGTCAAACTATTTATAAAAGTATCGTCAAGTTTTAAGTATAAAATTATTGTAAGTCATTGAATATATCATGTGATATGATAATTATTTTTAACGAAAAGATTAAAGGTGTAAATCTTTATATTCAGTTGAGAAATCGATTTTTTCATTAGAAAAAAGTTATTATAAGAAAAATACTTACTAGTATTTAAAATGTTCCCTCCAAGTAGTCAAGAAGTAATCTTAATAAATTAGGCCTTTTATTTAAAATATTGAATCTCACAGTTGTCATGGATAAATTATGGTTTATCACCTCCATAAATTTTGGCATATTAGCACATGAATAGGATATTGTTGGACATTAAAGGAGGGAGACATAGTAAAATAAGCGTCCGAGGAAGGAAATTTTTTATCCGAAGATCGTCGCATTTGCACATTAATCTCTTCCATGGTTTATGACAATGAGAAGATGAAATTTAACTACTTAATGTTATAAAATGAAAATTTTAATACCAAACCTATAAATGTATTCTAATCCAATGATGAAAACTGAGTAAGGTACTTGTGTTCAAATGTTAGTTCATGATTTGGATCCCTAGACTCCAAATAAGATATTTGGCTCAATCTAAACTGTTGAATTTTATAATTAATAACTTAAATTTAAGATGTTATTTTTTAAAAAAAAATATCATGAAATTTAGACTTTAGTTAAAAAATTCAACAATTTAGATTAGACCAAACAATCTACTTAACTTTGAAACCAAACAAAAAATTATCTTCCATTCATTCAATAAGGTACCAAAATTGCTAAATTCTGAGTTTTGTCGTTTAGGGAGCAATTTGGGGATAACTAATCGTAACGGTCCTAACGGTTTGGCAGCATTGGACTTCAAAAACAAAACAAGCATGAAATTGGTGCGACTTCTAAGCCCACATCTGGACCAATAAAAAAAAAAAACGAATGTTGTTTGATATAAGCGAAAATTATATGTTTATTAATATACTATTGTATGTGGGTTTGGGATCTTTTGGTCAGTGTCTCTAAAATTATGTAATAAAATATAAAGAAAAATAAGAAAGTAAATAGTGGGAAGAGTAGAAAATTCAAAATAGTGAGAAGTTAGAGAGAACTAAAAATCTAACAATTTTTATATTATTTTTAAATATAAAAAATAATTATAATTTAAAATAAATTAAAGAGAAATTTGACATGTACATTAATGCATATCAAACCACTAATTTAGTTAAACAAAAAAAAAATGTAAAGGCTTAAGAAAAAAAAAATCTGACTAACAAATTTATTTAAATTTTGAATCACTTTTCAACAAAAACACTGAGTAAGCTAGAAATCATAAAAATGCATAACCCACTTGATTTTTAATTTTAGATTACATTATTGATTTAGTTCTTAGAATATTATAGTTTCCTTAATTTGGTCTTTGAAAGATCAATATTTCAATTTAATCATGAAAATTTATATTTGTCTCAATATAGTCACTTTGCTAAATTTCAAAATTTTCACTACTAAAAATTACTTTGACAAATAAAATGATCAAATTAAAACAATTACAATTTTTCAGGGACTAAATTGAGATATTTAATATTTTAGAAACTAAATTAAAAAATATAATCTTTTGAGAACTAAATCAATAATTTAGAGTTTAGAATTTAGGATTTATCCTTAATTTACTCCAATTTCAGGTTGGTCCATAATGTTTCTCAATGTTTTGAAAATTGAGTCGATTATTGAACAAGTGAAAGTATTGATTTATGATTTATTAATCTAACTGTGAACCGGGGTTAATATATCATATAATAAATTAATAAACATTTTTATACTTAATCTTAATAAACTTATATTATTATTATTATTATTATTATTATTATTATTATTATTATTATTATGTGTGTAATTTATTTTTTTTTCTTGTTCTCTTATTTATTTTTGTAGCAAAAATAATATTATTAAGAAAAGATAATTAAGAAGAAAAGATAGAAATATACATGATAAAAAATATAAAAAATTAAAAGCTTTCTAAATTCCATATAATATGATAAATAATTATATTTTGTAAATAGTGAATTTTTTCTTCCTTAAAAAATTTTTTTTGGTTTAATCGATTTTACGGGTTTTCATCGATTCAACGGGTTATTGATCGATTTTTTGACTAATCGATTTGTTGGGTCAACTAAATTGGACTAGTGACTAATTTCCAATTAAACTAGTCAGTCCAATCCGATTCTATAATATATGATGTTTTTCATGCCAACCAAAATACCCATTGCTTGCGGATTCTCTACTTGGCTTTCAAAGTCAAGTAGAGTGTTTGGTTCATTTGTACTATTGATTTTCATAATCAATGTCTCAGATTTTAGGATGTTTTTTAAAAAAACTTAAAGAAAAAATAAAAACAAAATCTTAAAATTATGACTATTGATTGTGAAAATTAACGGTTTAATTAAATTAAGCACCCAGCTTAGGTTTTGCAGATGGTCCATTTCCTCATAAACATCAACAAGGTAATTGGCTTGGTTCACTGTCACGACCCATTTTCTAGGCACATGACCGGCACAATGATGAATATCTCATCACTGTAAGCCTTTCAATAAATTTTTCCCACAAGTAAAATTGTTAGTCATTATCTCTATATTCTCAAAGTACCATTCCTTAATAAATACAAAGAAAATACATCAGATTTTATTAATTAAAAATAATAGATCCTCAGTACAAAATACATTATCATACTGAAATACAAGCCAAATACCAAACCCCTGACCTAGATGTCCTAGACGGTTACAGAGCAACATACTGTATAACAAAAGAAGGGCCTACCCGACAGCGGGAAGGTCCAACGTGATCTACTCCTCTAGCGGATGTACTTCAGCGGCAACCTGATCTGAACAAAAAGTTTGTACATAGAGTGTGAGCTTTTAAATTCAGTGAGCAAATCGGCCTCGCGTTAATAAAATTCAAATACATCACCAGTCATGCAAGCATATCCGAAGGCTCAAGCTCAACCAATAGACATAGTTAGAAATTACATACAAGAAAATTTCATCCAATTCAACAAACGATACTAGTACTCGTCAATGGCAATATATCCCGGAGAGCGCACACAGGCCGGCTCACCAATTTTGTATTTTTCCGCCATGACGCACAACCTCATCCTATTAGCTAGGGCGCCTCACGGATTTATCACCAATCCGGGCTATATCCCTAATGAGGGAATCGTTGTCTCCACACTCATTGGTCAAGACACCCTTTAACCCGGGTTTTCCGCCTTGCCGTGAGAGGGGGTACTGTACCGCTCAATCACAATCAATAGTACAACAGTTCATATCATAATCAGAAGCACAATATAATACTCATCCATATAATAGGTATAGTATATAACTATATGATTCAAATTTCATATCATCATGAGATACTTGCTTCGTCTTATCCATACTTGTGGATTAATTATCTCATTATATTCGTCATTCTGAATCCAATTTCCCCCTATGAATCTTGGGAGTGTCGTACGACATACTTTTTATCACCAGTAATGCTAAAACTCTATTAAAACAGGGTCGTTTCACTCACCTGGATTCCGTACGAGTATCACTTCTCTAAATCGTTACGGACAAGAGTACGCAGGTGAATTTCAGTGTTCCGCTACAGAGATTTTCATGAAAGATTACAGAAAATACGTTAAGATCGTTTTCGTACAGATACTGTTCATACGTATGGGTACTATTCATACGGTCACTATTTATACGTACGGTACTATTCATATGGTCACTATTCATACGTACGGGTACTATTCATACCGAAAATACAGAATACAATCTGTAAAAGAGTACACCAGGTAAGTTCCCAGGAAAGATTGGAGGGTCACACTGGACACACTTAAAAACCAGGTCTTTCCTTAGCCAGAACTTTCCTAGACATGTATTCTCCACAGATTATATTCTATTTCGGTAATCAGAGAATCAAAATAACAGCTAACGACAGTTTTTCTGATGTGGAAGATCGGCCAAAGCCGCAACCACAGAGTATACTTAAGAAAATAACTTCTAAAATTTGAAAGACATAGAAAGAGCATAGTATCCTTACCTAAGCAAAAACGGAAAGGCCCAAAATCTCAGAAGCCTAACGTCGGAGCAAGAGAAACTTAAGGAGGGAAGAAGAGAAGTTGAAGGTGTGAGTTTAGAAGTGAAATGTAAGGGCCTATTTATAGTAAAAGTCAAGGGTACTATTTGATACTATGCACTAATAAAATATTCAATTTACTATTTATGAAAATGACATTTCTAATAATGCAGTTACTGTGCACCTTTTACTATTAGAAGCTTTAAAGGGAAAACTATCCTTTCACCTTAAACCTTTAAGTTTCTTTTCAATTCAGTCCTTTCAATTTAGTCCCTGAGGGTATTTTTACACATAAAACGTCATTTTCTCCTACAAACTTCTTTCTAGTTTTCTCTTATGACCAAACCACATCTAGTATTTGACATTTTGATTGTATAAATGAACAGTACCATATACGTAAATAGTAACAATAGTTTGAAAACACGCATTTATATTTTATTTTTCATGGGTATTACATTATCACCCCCTTTAAGAAATTCGGTCCTCCGAATTTAAATTACCTCAAGTCGTAAAAAGATGCGGATATCTAGAACGCATGTCGACCTCGGCTTCCCATGTGGCTTCTTCGTGAGTTTGATTCCTCCACAAAACCTTGACGGATGGAATCTCCTTAGATCGGAGTTTCTTTACTTGACTATCGAGGATAGCTACAGGTATCTCCTCGTATGACAAGTTTTTATCTACTAGGATAGAATCATTCTGAGAAGGGTGAAGTATGTGAGAAGGGTCATGAAGGTACTTCCTTAACATGGATACGTGAAAAACAGGGTGAATCCCTTCCAGATCCATAGGTAGGGCAAGCCGATAAGCCACTTTTCCCACTCGTTCTAGAATCTCATAAGGCCCGATGTATCTAGGACTCAACTTTCCTTTCCTTCCAAATCTCAACACACCTTTCATTGGAGAGACCTTAAGGAATACCATATCGCCGACTGAAAACTCCAAATCACGTCGTCTGTGGTCAGCGTATGCCTTTTGTCTACTTTGAGCTGCTCGCATCTTATCTTGTATTGTCTTAACCTTGGTTAGGGCATCCTGGGCCAAGTCAGGTCCTAATGCTTTTGCTTCACCTACCTCGAACCAACCAATCGGAGATCTGCAACGTCTCCAATACAAGGCCTCAAAGGGTGCCATCCCAATAGTGGCCTGGTAGCTGTTGTTATATGCGAACTCTACAAGATACAAATACTTTTCCCAGCTACCACTGAAATCTAGAATACAAGCTCGTAACATATCCTCTAGCGTCTGAATCGTTCGCTCTGACTGTCCGTCTGTTTGTGGGTGAAAAGCGGTACTAAGGTCCACTCAAGTACCTAATGCCTCTTGAAAATTTTTCCAGAAACGAGAGGTAAATTGAGGACCTCTATCAGAAATGATAGATATAGGTACTCCATGCAACTTTACTATTTCTTTAATATACAATTGTGCCAACGTTACTACACCATAAGTGGTTTTGACTGGAATGAAGTGTGCTGATTTGGTTAGTCGGTCAACAATGACCCAAACTGAGTCATAACCTCCTGTGGAACAAGGTAGACCAACAACAAAGTCCATCGTCACTCGTTCCCATTTCCATTTAGGAATCTCTAATCGTTGTAACGAGCCTCCTGACTTTAGATGTTCAGCCTTAACCTGTTGACAGGTTAAACAACGAGACACAAATTCTGCTATGTCTTGTTTCATTCCTTTCCACCAGTAGATCTGTTTCAGATCCTGATACATCTTGGTGGCTCCTGGATGTACAGCATATGCAGCACGATAGCCTTCTTCCATGATGTCTCGTCTAAGAGTTCCAACATGTGGTACACACAACCGTTGTTCAAAATGTAAGACTCCTGTATCGTCGAGTGTGAAACTATTCACTTCACCAATCTTCACCTTTTCCATAATTTGGACAAGCTCAGGATCCTCCATTTGAGATATCCGTATCTGGTCAACAAGGGAAGATCTAGCCCTGATATGGGCTAAGAATGATCCTGTCCTTGTAACCTCAAGAGTAGCACATTTTGCTCTCAGCTCTTGTAGTTCTTGGATCAAGGGTCTTTTTGTTACTGCTATATGGGCCAGACTACCCATAGATTTTCGACTCAAGGCATCTGCTACCACGTTCGCTTTGCCTGGGTGGTAAAGAATATTACAATCATAATCTTTTAGTAATTCTACCCATCTCTTCTGCCTCAAGTTTAAGTCCTTTTGGTCGAAAATATATTTTAGACTTTTATGGTCAGTGTAGATTTCGCAAGTTTCTCCGTATAGATAATGTCGTCATATCTTTAAAGCGAAAACTACTGCTGCCATTTCCAGATCGTGGGTGGGGTAGTTTTGTTCATGTTTCTTAAGTTGTCTTGATGCATATGCCACTACCTGGCCATGCTGCATGAGAACACATCCCAACCCTACTCTTGATGCATCGCAGTATACTGTAAAACCTCCTGGTCTTGAGGGTAAGACCAATACAGGTGCGGAGATTAACCTTTTCTTGAGTTCTTGGAAGCTTTCTTCACAAGCTTCATCCCATTGGTACTTTACCCCTTTCCTAGTCAGTCGTGTGAGAGGGGCGGCTAACTGGGAAAAATTTTAGATGAAACGACGATAATATCCTGCCAATCCCAAGAAGCTGCGAATCTCCGTGACGGAGGTAGGTCTAGGCCACATTTTGACCGCTTCTACTTTGCTTGGGTCTGCTTGGATGCCATATTTGGAGATCACATGTCCTAAGAAAGTTACACGATCAATCCAAAACTCGCATTTAGAGAATTTGGCGTACAATTGATGATCCCTCAATGTCTGTAACACAACACGAAGGTGTTGTTCGTGCTCTTCTGAAGTCTTTGAGTACACTAGAATGTCGTCTATGAAGACAATGACAAATTTGTCTAAAAAGGATTTAAAAATCCTATTCATTAAATCCATGAAAGCAGCTGGTGCATTCGTTAATCCAAATGACATCACCAAGAACTCGTAGTGCCCATATCTGGTACGGAAGGCTGTTTTAGACACATCCTGCTCCTTGATCTTGAGTTGGTGATAACCAGACCTCAAGTCAATCTTTGAAAAACATTTGGCTCCTTGAAGTTGATCGAAAAGGTCGTCGATGCGAGGCAACGGGTATTTATTTTTGATAGTTACCTTATTCAGTTTCCTGTAATCTATGCATAGTCTCATCGATCCGTCCTTCTTTTTCACGAACAGAACAGGAGCTCCCCAAGGTGAATAACTTGGCCTTATAAAGCCTTTGTCTAGCAAGTCCTGTAACTGAGTTTTTAACTCTTTTAATTCTGTTGGTGCCATTCTATAAGGGGGTATGGAGATTAGGCGAGTATCTGGTGCCAACTTTATCTGGAACTCAATCTCTCGATCTAGGGGTATACCTTGTAGATCATCTGGGAAGACATCTACAAACTCCTGGACTACTGGAACGTCTTTTACTTTTAGTTATTCTTTCTTAATATCTTTAACGAATGCCAAGTATCCTTTACAGCCCTTTCGCAATAAACGTTGGGCACACATTAAAGATATAAGATTTCCAAAAATTTCACTCCTTTCACCATGAAATACGAAGGAAGACTCCCCCGGAATATTGAACTTAACTATCTTATTATAGCAATCCAGAGTGGCATGACAAGATGCCAGCCAATCCATGCCTAAGATGACATCAAAGTCTGTCATATCTAACAGCATTAGGTCTACTGTTGTATTTATTTCTTCGACTCTTACCTTGCAAGCTCGATAGCCTCGTTCTATTAGTAAGGTGCCTCAAGTAGGCGTAGTTACTAAAAACGGACATTCTAATCTAACAACTTTTTGCTTAAAGTTCTTAGCAAAGAATGGTGACACATAGGAATGCGTAGAGCCAGAGTCAAACAAAACATGTGCAAAATTTGATTTAATCAGAAGAGTACCTGCTACCACCGTATTAGACGCCTGAGCATCTTGACGGGTTAAAACGAATACTCGAGCGTTCCCTCGGCCTGCTGAAGCCTGACCTCGACCACCTTGTCCTCTATCAGTACCTCTTCCGATTCCATTGCCTCCTACAGTTACAGGGCTCTGTTGACAACAGTGGCCTCTGATTGATTAGGGCGTACTGACCCTTGGCCAGATCTCGTGTAGAGTTGGGGGCAATCTCTTTTGATGTGGCCCTGTTGACCACATTGGTAACAGACCCTAGTGTTGTTGTTGACAAAACAAGCTCCGAAGTGATTTCTTTCACATTTAGAGCACCAGGGCCTTTGTTGACCCCCTGTACCACTTTGTTGACGCTGTGGTGCACTAGTGGTAGAGGCTGCACGTCCAGAACTCTCTCCGTGGTAGCGTGATTTCTCATCTTGTTTCCTCTTTCTTTTGTTATTCCATTTTTCTTTTTGCATATCTCTTTCTTCCATCATACGGGCGATGTCGACGGCTTCTGTGTAAAATGAAAAATCTCGTATTTTCGATCCCACCCTGTCAAATAAAGACTCTCGAAGGCCTTTAATAAACCGTCGGATCTTTTCTTTCTCAGTTAGGACTATGTGAGTAGCATATTCAGACAACTCTATAAACTGATTGTCGTATTCATCGACGGTTCGTGATCCTTGCCGGAGTGCCTCAAACTCATTCATCTTTGCTTCTCGTATACTCTCCGGAATAAATTGTTCTCGAAAAATTCTTTTAAAGTCATTCCATTTAACGGGTGGGGCATTTCTGGCCATGCCCTTCTTTCATGTTCGCCACCAGCGGTCGGCCTTACCTCTTAACTGAAAGGTAACAAGGGTTACTTTTCGAGGTTCAGGACATTCTAACCTGTCAAGGATTTTCTCACAATCATCTAGAAAACGTTGTGGGTCTTCATTAACATCTCCTGCAAAGGTTGGCGGATTCAGCTTCATAAATTCTGAAATCTTGACCTCTGTCCCTACCCAATCCTGAAGAGGGGGTGGAGGTGGCATCTGGTCTGTCTCTTGTACTTTTGCAGCATGTACTGATGCCTGTGAGCCATCTTCAGATGATTGTCCCATCAGAAGTTCCTTTAGCCCATTCACCTCATTCTGCATTGCAGCTAATGCTTCCATCACTACAGTCGCGTCGATTTGTGATGGTTCTCCAGCATTTCTTCTAGGGTTTTCAGTGGATATTTCTCTGTTTTGTGCATGGTTATCTTCCGCACGGTTAGGCATCTCCAGTCTTGCATTTGCTGACTGAGCAACTGGAGGGACCAAGGCCCTGCCGGATCTTGTGCGGATTCCAGAAGCGTTTGATTTTCTTGGTGCCATCTAAACTTATTCTACAATTAAGAATAATATATATCGTCACTATTATGCTTCAAGTAAAGACACGAAAGAAATGGATTTTAATCTCTACAGGGCTTTTGGTGGATCTTCATCCTATGGTCGTGCTGCAGTCACGACAATAGGGGAAGGCCCACTAAAGACACCTTGCTCTGTAATCACTAGGAGACCTAACAACCTATGCTCTGATACCAACTTTGTCACGACCCATTTTCTAGGCACATGACCGGCACAATGATGAATATCCCATCACTGTAAGCCTTTCAATAAATTCTTCCCACAAGTAAAATTGTTAGTCATTATCTCTATATTCTCAAAGTACCATTCCTTAATAAATACAAAGAAAATACATCAGATTTTCTTAATTAAAAATAATAGATCCTCAGTACAAAATACATTATCATACTGAAATACAAGCCAAATACCAAACCCCTGACCTAGATGTCCTAGACGGTTACAGAGTAACATACTGTATAACAAAAGAAGGGCCTACCCGACAGCGGGAAGGTCCAACGTGATCTACTCCTCTAGCGGATGTACTTCAGCGGCAACCTGATCTGAACAAAAAGTTTGTACATAGAGTGTGAGCTTTTAAACTCAGTGAGCAAATCGGCCTCGCGTTAATAAAATTCAAATACATCACCAGTCATGCAAGCATATCCGAAGGCTCAAGCTCAACCAATAGACATAGTTAGAAATTACATACAAGAAAATTTCATCCAATTCAACAAACGATACTAGTACTCGTCAATGGCAATATATCCCGGAGAGCGCACACAGGCCGGCTCACCAATTTTGTATTTTTCCGCCATGACGCACAACCTCATCCTCTTAGCTAGGGCGCCTCACGGATTTATCACCAATCCGAACTATATCCCTACTGAGGGAATCGTTGTCTCCACACTCATTGGTCAAGACACCCTTTAACCCGGGTTTTCCGCCTTGCCGTGAGAGGGGGTACTGTACCGCTCAATCACAATCAATAGTACAACAGTTCATATCATAATCAGAAGCACAATATAATACTCATCCATATAATAGGTATAGTATATAACTATATGATTCAAATTTCATATCATCATGAGATACTTGCTTCGTCTTATCTATACTTGTGGATTAATTATCTCATTATATTCGTCATTCTGAATCCAATTTCCCCCTATGAATCTTGGGAGTGTCGTACGACATACTTTTTATCACCAGTAATGCTAAAACTCTATTAAAACAGGGTCGTTTCACTCACCTGGATTCCGTACGAGTATCACTTCTCTAAATCGTTACGGACAAGAGTACGCAGGTAAATTTCAGTGTTCCGCTACAGAGATTTTCATGAAAGATTACAGAAAATACGTTAAGATCGTTTTCGTATAGATACTGTTCATACGTATGGGTACTATTCATACGGTTACTATTCATACGTACGGGTACTAT
This sequence comes from Biancaea sappan, assembly GCA_037074585.1. Classification (NCBI taxonomy): domain Eukaryota; kingdom Viridiplantae; phylum Streptophyta; class Magnoliopsida; order Fabales; family Fabaceae; genus Biancaea; species Biancaea sappan. The sequence goes on along the minus strand of CM073496.1, from coordinate 43,232,388 downwards.
TCATACCGAAAATACAGAATACAATATGTAAAAGAGTATACCAGGTAAGTTCCCAGGAAAGATTGGAGGGTCACACTGGACACACTTAAAAACCAGGTCTTTCCTTAGCCAGAACTTTCCTAGACATGTATTCTCCACAGATTATATTCTATTTCGGTAATCAGAGAATCAAAATAACAGCTAACGACAGTTTTTCTGATGTGAAAGATCGGCCAAAGCCGCAACCACAGAGCATACTTAAGAAAATAACTTCTAAAATTTGAAAGACATAGAAAGAGCATAGTATCCTTACCTAAGCAAAAACGGAAAGGCCCAAAATCTCAGAAGCCTAGCGTCGGACCAAGAGAAACTTAAGGAGGGAAGAAGAGAAGTTGAATGTGTAAGTTTAGAAGTGAAATGTAACGGCCTATTTATAGTAAAAGTCAAGAGTACTATTTGACACTATGCGTTAATAAAATATTCAATTTACTATTAATGAAAATGACATTTCTAATAATGCAGTTACTGTGCACTTACTATTAGAAACTTTAAAGGGAAAACTATCCTTTCACCTTAAACCTTTAAGTTTCTTTTCAATTCAATCCTTTCAATTTAGTCCCTGAGGGTATTTTTACACATAAAACGTCATTTTCTCCTACAAACTTCTTTCTAGTTTTCTCTTATGACCAAACCACATCTAGTATTTGACATTTTGATTGTATAAATGAACAGTACCATATACGTAAATAGTAACAGTAGTTTGAAAACACGCATTTATATTTTATTTTTCATGGGTATTACATTCACAGAATCAAACACCCAAATTTTATCTCACTTTACCTGATATGGCAGAAATATATATATATATATATATATATATATATATATATATATATATATATATATATCTATTATGTATGACTATAAGGTTGTTTAATTAATAATATCACATGCATAAAATAAAATATAAATTATAATATAAAAAATATAAATAAGAAAGTTGAAAGTTATGATTTCAAAATATAAAAATTATTATAATTTAATTTCATATTCAAAAAATTATTTAAAAAATTAAAATGTAAGTGTAAGAGTGAGAAATTATTTAATCTCTCTTATATTTTATTATTTTTAAAATATAATTGATGTGATTTAATTTATATTCAAAAATATTTAAAATTATGTTAAAAAAATTGATGTCCACTTTGAATCATAAATTTTCATAGAACAATGGAAAGATAATTATCCCAAATGTCAAAATGATTAATCTATATAATAGACTAAAACAATTTCATTCTAAGAAATTAATTGTCGGTATGTCATTAAATTATTATGATAGAATAAATTTAAATGAATAAATTTGGTAACTCAATCACATCACATTAAATGAATTTGAAAAAATTAGAGTATATTACTATGTAATTGTTATAATCTATCTATGTAATAGACTAAAACAATTCCACTCTAAGGTATTAATTGTCAGTAGGTCATTAAATTATTATGTTAGAATAAATTTAAATGAATAAATTTGGTAACTTAATCACATCACATTAAATGAATTTGAAAAAATTAGGGTATACTACTATGTAATTGCTATAATTACTATATAATTGATATAATTGCTATATAATTGATATGTAATTGCTACAATTGCTATATAATTGATAAATTAGGTAAATTTTTCAATTGAAATATAATATGTTGTTATTTGATAAATTAACATTTATTATATACAAATAAATAATTAATTAATTGCTATATAAAAACTAACATACAAATGTTCATATTATTTATTTATCTTCACAAATAATTATAATAAAATTTAAAATTATCTCTGTCAAATCAAACTATAATAATGAACTATCACTTTTTTTCTTTTTTTTTATATAAGTATATTAGACTTCTTTATTGCACTATCATCAATGGCCAATTTCTTATCTTTATGGAGAGGTTTTTAAAAATTGACCATCACTATTGGCCAATTTAGAAGCTTTTTCGTTTTTCAAAATTAAAATTTTAAAATTTAAAATTAATATAGATATTTATATATTTCTTTAGAATATCTTATCCATATTTGCATATCTCTTTTTCTCACACAATTTTCCTTCTTTTTTCTCTTTGATTTTGCTTCTTCTTCCTTTACATGGATGAAGGACAACAATAATAATTTATCATCAAAGCTTTAAAGTGATGTTTTTTACATTATTTGGTATCATAGCTCAATTTTCTTTTTATTTATTTTTTCTGGTCTATATAGTTTACGTATTGTTCACATTCACCATTATTATTCATTCGATTGTGATTTTTGATTTTTTGTTTCTCTGTTGTTCTTTGCTTCTTCTTTTTTATACTTTTTTCATTTATGTATCTGTTCTTTGTTGTTGTTTTTCGTGTTTTTTGTTCATTTGTGTTTCTTTTTGGTCTTTTAATTTTTTACTCTTGTCTATTGTATTTCATTTTTGCATTATTCTGGTTTTCTAATTCCAATTTCGCTTTGTTATTTCTGTCATTATGTTTTCTTAAGGAAAACAGGTCATGAGAAAGATCAAAGCCTAAAAGAAAAAAATGATGCTATTGAGGTAGTTACTTGTGTTTGAACAATATAATTTGACTATTTTTAAATTAATTTTTTCTTGATTTTCTTATCTAATAAGATTAATGAATAATCCCTTTTAGGCTTACTGTGAGCAAATGGCAGAGCCCTTCCTATAAAGAGAAACTTCAGGCAATGCCGATATTACATGTGTGCGGATTGATTGAATGCTAATTTAGGATTTAAAGTATTAAATTTTAAAATTGGGATGTGATGTATATTTCCCTTGATTATCTTCTTTTTGTTATTTTAAAATTTTGTGGATATGTAAATTATGTTCTAAATTTCCATAAACCTATAGTTGTTATCATTGTTGCTAATCCAAATATATATTTTCAAAAATAGAAGAAGAAACAATCAAGGAAGATACGCATTTCGATCATCGCAGACCTAGGTTAGTAACTTTTATTTTAACTCATTTTTATTATTAATTAATATATTTATCTAAATTAATTCATGTAATATCTTTTTTTTATTTGACGTAATTCACATTCAATATTCAAGGCATTTGTATCTAATGAATCATTTTATATGTGTCTTAATATAACTTAAATGTTTTATTATTTTTGTACATGTATTCTTTTATATATTTTTTTTTAATTATTTTTATTTATTTGATAAATAAAAATTGTGATATTTGTATTAATCCGTGCATCGCACGGGTCATAACACTAGTTGCTATAGAATTTGTTTATAATTAATATAATTGCTATATAATTGGTATTTGATTGCTATAATTGCTATATAATTGATAAATTAGGTAAACTTTTCAATTAAAATATAATATGTTGTTATTTGATAAATTAACATTTATTATATACAAATAATCAAATAATTAATTGATATATAAAAACTAACATACAAATATTTGTATTATTTATTTCTCTTCTTAAATAATTATAATAAAATTTAAAATTACCTCTATCAAATCAAATTATAATAATGAATTATCACTCATCCTTTTTATACAAGCATATTTGACTTTTTTATTGCACCATCATCAATAGCCAATCTCCTATCATTATGGAGAGGTTTTTAAAAATTGACTATCATTATTGGCCAATTTGGAGGCTTTTTCGTTTTTCAAAATTAAAATTTTAGAATTTAAAATCAATGTAGATATTTATATATTTCTTTCGAATATTTCATCCATATTTACATATCTCTTTCCCTCATACAATTTTCTTTCTTTTTTCTCTTTAATTTTGCTTCTTCTTCCTTTACATGGATGAAGGACAACAATGACGATTTATCATCAAAGTTTTAAAGTGATGTTTCTTTCACATCATTTAGTATCATGGCTCAGTTTTCTTTTTATTTATTTTTTCTGATCAATGCAGTTCATGTATTATTCACATTCGCGATTACTGTTCATTCGATTGTGATTAGAGATTTTTTGTTTCTCTTTCATTCTTTGCTTCTTTTTTTTTCTTCTTTCTTTATTTCTATATTCGTTCTCTATTGTTATTTTTCGTGTTTCTGGTTTGTTTATGTTTCTTTTTTGTTTTTTGATTTTTTATTCCTGTCTGTTGTATTTCATTTTTGCATTGTTCTGATTTTCTAATTCTAATTTGTTGTTTTTATCATTATGTTTTCTTGAGAAAACCGGTCATGAGAAAAATCAAAACCTAAAAGAAAAAAATGATGTCATTGAGATAGTTACTTATATTTGAATAATATAATTTGACTATTTTTAAATTAATTTTTCTTTGGTTTCTCATCTAATAAGATTAATGAATAATCCTTTTTAGGTTTACTGTGAGCAAATGGTAGAGTCCTCCCTATTAAGGGAAACTTCAGGTAATGCCGAGATTACATGTGTGCGGATTGATTAAATGCTAATTTAGGATTTAAAGTATTAAAGTTTAAAATTGGAATGTGATGTATATTTCCTTTGATTATCTTCTTTTCGTCGTTTTATAATTTTGTGTATATGTAAGTTATGTTTTAAATTTCAATAAACCTATAGTTGTTATCATTGTCGCTAATCCAAATATATATTTGTAGAAGTAGAAGAAGAAACAATCAAAGGAAGACAAGCATTTTAATCCTAGCAGACCTATTAGGTTAGTAACTTTTATTTTAACTTATTTTTATCATTAATTAATATATTTATCTAAATTAATTCATGTAATATATTTTTTTTCATTTGACGTAATTCACATTCAATATTCAAGGTATTTGTATCTAATGAATCATCTTATATGTGTCTTAATATGGCTTAAATGTCTTTATTATTTTTGTACATGTATTCTTTTATATATTTTTTAATTATTTTTATTTATTTGTTAAATAAAAATTGTGACATTTGTATTAATCCGTGCATCGCACGGGTCACAACTCTAGTTATATTAGGTTTGGAAAAAAATCATAAAGTCATTTTTTAACAAAAATGGAAACAACTTTAAAGAGATTTTTATATATTGCTTAAAAATTACGTTTAAATTTAGTTTGACTCATTAAAAAAACGTGCAATGTTAAATTTGTGCAACTAATGCAATAATTGATCCTCTATTTCTGATCATAATGCTTTTGCACGGAAGGGAATTAAATTATTTTTGAAGGCATATATCATGTAGAAAATTGGGACCCAAAAAAAAAGTACAATAGCGAAATGGTGCAATTTGTTAATCAAAAAGATTCTGGGTTGGTTGAAGCAATGAAATTCTATGAAACTGGTCGCCCAAGTGGGTTGGAATATTTATTGGCGTGAAAAATATGTGTGTGTGTGTGTGTGTGTTTTTTTTTTTTTCTATAGGTATATTTCATTAAAGATAATTCATATTATGGAGTTCTAAATATAAGTACTTTTTTCCAAAATAAAAAATGTAAATCTCAATTTACTATCTTGTGAAAATTGTATAATTTGAATTGGTTTATTTAGTTATTTTGAGCGATCCAATGGAGCTAATTAAATATGAAGAAGTTCCATTGAAGTTGAAAACGTGCAATGTAAAAGACCAGTGTTATGGCATTGAGTCTCCATCATTTATGCTTCGTGCATTTACAATAAATAGGTTAGAAGGTAAAATATTTCTCCTCCGTTTAAGGAATTGAATATTTATTTTTTAAATTTTAAAAATTGACTATAGGCTATATAAACTTTTAATTTTATTCAATGTAACATTTAATTATTTTTTTTATTTAAAACCTTTTATGCTATTTGCCTGTATAAATAAAAAATGACAAATGAACTATATATATATATATATATATATATATCTATAAAACCTATTATCTTAAAAGATTTTTTATTACAAAATTTTAAAAGAAAATGACCCAAAAAAAAATTATGTTGTTACTTTACTTAAATAACACGTGAGATATGTCTTTTTGTTGTTCCGACCTATTTAAATTTGTACAGCAAGTGATATTAAAATTTAAAATAAAAAAATCAACGATATTTAAAGTTTAACGTTAAAAGTGAATAAAGTTAGTTGGACAATCTCTTAAATAGAGGATAGCTTTTTGTATTCTGGCATAATTAAAAAAAATATTCTTATCATTTTGTTATTCTAACAATTTATGAGTGAAATGAAGTCTTAGCATGAAAAAGCATTAATTCCTTTGCAAGGCACCCATCGAAGGTGGAAAGGACATTAAAATTAATAATACAGTTTTGTCATTAATTAGTAATTACAATCAGATACAAGCTAAGAGCGTCCAAAACACTCCAATTTCCCACCAAATTGTTCATCGCATCTCAATTTTTTGACCAAACAAAGCCAGTTCTATTGGAAATTGGCACATGATTGCCATCAAACACCACCACCAACATGGTAGTGTGATCTTAGGTTTGGTGTTTCCAATTAATCAAACCTCTTGTTTTTTGATATTTAATATTATTTTTTTTATGATGTAACTTCTCTTTTTGAGAAGCATGTCACTGTATTACGCCATAACTTTTCTTTATGTGTAGCTAAAGTTCCCAAAGCTTTGACCAGGTATTGTCCATTTGTAATAGTGTCATTACACATCAAACCCAACTTCTTTAGAGCCAGTCTTGTAAGCATTTCTTATATATATAAAGTGCTGAAAATTATATTTGTGTACACTTACATATTAATAACTGTATATATATATATATATATATATATATATTATTTTTTAATTAAGTCTCAATTTTATAATCTTTATAAAGTATATATTTTAATTAGACTTATTTAATATATTAAAAGTTAACTGGGGTGATGATGATAATTATTATATATGTAGATGATCAAAATTTATATATAAAAATTTCTTTTGTATAAGATGATCATGAATTTATGTTGTTTATCGAATTTATGGTGTTAGAAAAACCAACAAGTCTTAGCAATTATAAAATGGAATGTTTTTCATTGAATCGAGCAATGAATCAAAATCATCAGGCAAAACGGGATCGTTTGGTTTAATTATTTTTGTTATAGGCTAATGCTTTCCAGGTGGAGAGAGCCATTTTGTGGGATTGAGTTGTATCGTAGTCCAGAGACTTTTTCAAACATTAAAAACGTTAGTATATAATTAGGAGTGTTCATTTTCAATGCCATCCATTTTTATTTCCAAACTGCATTATTAGACTGTCACCTAATTTCTTCACCGTATTATTTTATGAGTTGTGTAATGTAGTTTGATAGTCTTCAAATATTTAGGGTGATTCTATTTTATATTTTAATAAATAAAATTTTTGTTTAAAATTTTAAGTTTAACTTATAAATATTTTAAGATTAAATTTGTGACGCCACTAAATAACAATAAAATAAAATATTTAATATAGAAATAAGATCTTTCATAAGAGATGACATCATACCTAGATTTTATTACATGTTAATGTCGTTATTATTTATATAGATTGAGAAACTCATCATTACCCTGATCAATAAAAGAGCACTGAGAATTAATAGGTCAATCTATTTTATTGAAGTATCTTCACCTAATGCAGTACTGATTGTCTATTTTTGTATATTTTTTGGACTATTATCCTACACACTCCAACCAACATGACTTGGCATTTTGTTTTAATTAAAACATTGAACCGGGTAGCAGGCTAAATGGCTGAACCGGGTTGGTTTGGGCCGATGTTGCCCCCAAAGCCAACCGGCAACGGTTTTGACCCGATTCGTTTCAAAGTGAATGCAGCATAATGTAGGCGGGCATATTAAGAAAGCCACCTTGGAGAGTTGTGATTGATTAATAACAATTTTAAAACTGATATTTCCCCCACCTCTTATAATAATATAATATATTCTTATCACCACAATTAATACTTTTCTCGCCCTTTACCCAAATTCTTAACACCATAATCCACTACACATCAATTGGGTATCAACTCCCAATTACATCCTTTTGATTATATTCTACAAGAAATTGTTGATGAATGCTTTGAAGATACTAGTTAAAAAAATATTTAATGTTAGTGGGATTATAAATATATTATTATTTTAATAAAAAATAAATAATTATAAAAAATTATTTAGTAGGTCTGATTATATTTTTAGAAAACAATAATGTCCTTTATCTATTTTTTTCAAAATTGTCAATTTAATATTAATTTAATTAATTTTTATTAACATTTTTTTCTTAATCTTATTTCGGTTATCGCCATTTAAGCTCACCACTCTCTATTTTTTTAATTTAAGTAATTTTTATTAACATCTTCAAATTTTAAATAATTTTTATATTCTTTTTTAAATTGCTTTCTATTAGCCTTCCATTTGAATGCAACACAAATATCCTTGGCTGACAGTGATTGAAACATTCTTTATCTTGATTTGGCCTTGTTCTACCATAGTAAGCCTAATTTTAGCCATTCATACAAATTATTCAACATTTCATTTGAGTTTTATAAAATTATTCCTTTCACATTTTAATTATGCTAAGTCATTTATACAAATTACCAAATATATTGAATATTAAATGACAAATAATAAATCATATATAAAAATTACACTTGTATTTTAAGACTATGTAATATCATGTTATAAAGTGTTTTGATTAAATAAATAAATTAAATAATAAATATAAATTATTACAAGTTAATAAAAATAGTTACTAAAAAGAGTATAAAAATGATTTAAATGAAAAAACTGGAGAGTGGGGGGCTCAAATGCAGCAGCTTAAAGAAGATTAATAGGAAGTATAATAAAATTATTGAAGTTATTATTTGATAGAGAATTTGAGGATATTAGATAAAGGGTATTATTGTCTTTAAAAATTATAGTAGACCAACTAAATAACCTTGTCTAAATTTTCTATTTGAATAGTAATATATTTATAATCTCATTAAAATTAACTACATTCTTAACCAGTGCCCTGGTTAGCAATTCTTTATCCTAAAACTTTGAAGTACTTCGAGAGGAAAAGAAAAAGAAAAAAAACTAACAATATATTTGATTGGGAGAAGGGATTAGATAATATAACAAGTGTAGCGATTTGTGCGATGCACAAACATTTAATTAATAGATAAACATAATACATGTTCAAATTTAAATATTTATGTACTTCAACACAAGTTATTAAAAAACTTTCTTGTATATTACATTTGATATTGTTATGATAGGATTACCATCTTTATCAAGAATCTAAATTTGTAAACCATCTTTGATGGTGTAAACAACGGGCTTGTTAGTTACAAATCAACTGCTGAGAGTGATTGATCTTGACTTTTGTTGATTGTCATTGCAAAGTATAATGTTATTGGAAACTGGCATCTTTTAAGTTGAAAAGACAATTTGAATCTAATGAAGTAATTATCATCTTGAGAATCATGACTTATTTTTTAATATTTTTTTAGAGATAATTATTACTTTGATAATATGTCTACGAAGTCGAGACACAATCAATCTACTATCGTTACAAAGATATACCCATTGATTTCTCAATATTTCTAAACAACATTATTAGAGCATCAATCTTCAACTTTAGTTTACAGTTTGGAATACCAAACAATTTAATGATATTAAAAAATTCTTGTGTGTAGAGATTGTCTATTGTATCAATATTTACATCATTTTTACATACGCTATTAGAAGTTAAATATTTTTGTTCTTCTCTTGGAAGTAAAGATAGCATGTATTCATTGTCAACATCTTTCAACCTTAGGCAAGAATTACTCTTTCTTTGGAATAACTCAAACTTTTTAAATTGTTTATGAGATCAGCATATTTGCTTTTAACAATCGAAAATACAAGATCATCAACAACTCTAATTAGTAAGTCATTAGGAATTTCAATAGTTGACACACCAATATTTTTATAATTCATATTTCCTTCATCAACATTAATGATCTAGTCAAAAAATGACTTAAATTGTTCAACATCAACTATTGATTTAGATGTCTGGAGTCCCATGTTCTAAGTCAAATGTATAACTTTGCAATGATTCTAATTGTAAGATGAATAAATTGTGGAGAACACGATCTCTTGTCTACTTGCTTTTGATATGATTGGCAATATTTATCTAAAGTTTCCACCAAACACAATGACTTTGCCACCAAAAAGTTGAGTAGAATTCTAGTTATTAGAAAATATCATCAAATAAACAAATTTTATTCATCATGGGTATTTAATCCTATATAATTAATTTTTTCTTGATAATAAGCTTTGCAAGGTCACCCCCTAATTTAATATTAAAACTTGAGTTTTTAGTAATTTGTAAGGGCAAGTGGAATTGAGAACGAGAAGTTCTTCTACTTAGAAGTAAAAAAAATGTTATCCCACTTGATGCAATATTTAAGATAATAATTCCTTTTGCTCTAAGTGCGGCTGATAATGTTTTTCATAGGAATGTTTTTCCAATACTTCCATATCCATATACAAAAAAGATGTCTTCATTGGTTGCATTAACAGTAGCAATGACTTTTATATATACGTATAACTGATATCTGTTTAATATTTTAATTGAATCAATATACTTTTATTTTAATTGAATCAAATATACTTTTTCTCTAGAAGAGATTGATCATACAATATCTCATCATATATAAGCCTATTTCCATTTATGACTTTAGGTTATCTCTAGAAATGACATAGATGCAAATTCATTGAGAGATCTTTCATTACTCTGTAGTATATTTTTAATCTTGATTAACGCGTAGTCCTTAATTGATCATCAGTGAGTTACAAATCTGTTTCACAATGAAAAATGATAAAAACTAGACATTAAAATGATATAACAGAGAAAAGCTTTGTTTATATTTATAATATAATTTTCGAAAAACATAAAACATGGTTACCTCTATGGCACAATAATGTTTTTTTATTTGTATAATATGTCATCAGATAAAAGCTGCTATATGTTATCCTAAACAAATTTAGGGTTTGAAATTGTATTTGATAATAGTAAAGTTGTAAACAATCTCCTTTGGTATTGTGTTATTGCCCACTGACTTACTTCAATGATTCTATCAATATATTCTTTGTCATCACCAAGCAATCCTAAAGCATAGCATGCATCCTTAAATGTGTGATAAAGAACGTCATAAATTATTCTAATCTCTTCAAAAGAAGTTGGACCTTTAACTACAGTAAACAAAGTCCTAAGATAATGCACTATCACTTCCAAGAAGAGTGTAGTATGACCTTCTAATTAAGAAACCAGCTGTCATAACCCAAAATCGGGGCATGTGACTGGCACAGTGCAAGGGAAGACACCTTCCCAAACGCAATAAGCCTAAACTGACATTCACATTACATTTCACATCTCAGCCAATCTACATGAAAATACATCATAGTATCATTAATTAATATAGGAATCAATCATACATCAAAATATGTTTGCATGTTCCAAACTATTCCTATCATCACAAAAAGGGGATGGATAGAAGGGAACATGAGTTTCCAACAAAATATTGCAATAGTTATCTAAATCCTTTACAAAAGAATTACAGATCCATCCTTAAGTGACCTACATGACCACATAGCTGCTAGGACACCTTAACAGACCAACAAGACCCACGCAAGCAAACAGGAAGTGTCACATCCCAAAAATTGAGCATGTGAAAAGATACTACTCATTTGATAAAATTCTCAAACATACGTTGTTTACATATATTCTGTAAGGTTTTACATTCAACCTTAATCATTCATTCCACACTACAGAATTATATTCATCTGATAAGCAAATATAGACATACATAGTCTGATAATTCTATCTCATCGCAAGCCTAGGAGACCTATAGAAAGTACAGAGCGTTCCTAGTATCCACATTAATAAGCACTGGTATCCCACCAGACAGAAATAGAGGATAAGGGGCTTCTATTCTTCAAACGAATACTCTTGTTCTTTGTTTTCTGTATCTGAAAAAAATAATTATAGGGAGTGTGAGTTTATTTAAAAACTCAGTAAGTAAATAACTGTACTATATAGAATATCAAAAGTACAAATACCACATTTACTCATATAATTAATTGTCTTATACATCGAGTAGTATGGGACTCTAACCCTTTCAAACTCATGAATAAGATTTCTTAAATATACAACGAGTAGTATGAGACTCTAACCCTTTCAAACTCGTAAATAAGATCTCATCGGTATACACCGAGTAGTATGAGACTCTAACCCTTTCAACTCGTGTATAGGTTTCATAGATATACACTGAGTAGTATGGGACTTTAACCCTTTCAAACTCGTGTATAAGCTTTCTTAGATATATACCGAGTAGTATGAGACTTTAACCCTTTCAACTCGTGTATAGGTTTCATAGATATGCACTGAGTAGTATGGGACTTTAACCCTTTCAAACTCGTGTATTAGATCCCGTAGATCTTTACTCATTGACAAGATAGTGAGAATTTATCACATAACACAATTGTCATGAAATAAAATAATTTCTACATACTCTTATTTCTACCGATCATCATATACTCCCATATGAAAATTGATTGCTTATTATCTAAATAATATTGTAAATGGGACTTATATTGTACTTTGACTAGTAATATCAAATTAGCTGAGCAAGGTTATTCACTCACCTTGATGTTTGTCCAAGTTTACCTTGTTCCACACTAGAATTTGTGTAGGAAAATTTCCTAGTAAAATATATTACAAGGAAACATAAGAAAGGAAACAAAATCACGAAAATACGTAAAATTTTCTGATTGCTACAGTAACGGTTCGCTACAGTGACGGTTCGCTATAGTAACGTTGACTGCTATAGTACGTTGACTGCCGACACTACATTAACTGCTACAGTACCCGAAGAAAATTTTCCAGATTTTTTTTCTAAATTTCTGGTCGTTACAGTAACTCGAAAAAAAATTCCAGATTTCCAGTTGCTACAGTACTTCGAATTTTGCAGAAAATCTTTCAAAAAAATTCATCCTTTCCTTTCTTTTGATTCAAAACCAGAATCTCAACTCTTTTAACCGATTATAACTCAAATATAACTTCTAAAACAACTGAGATTCACGAATTATCATCAAAATCTTCAAGAACAAAACCTCCTCTAATCTTCCATATAAACTGAAATTTAAGGAAAATAATGAGATTAAAGCTTACCTTTGATCCTTACAAAGCTTTTGAACCGAACAAACAATCAAAACTCTGAAGATCAAGGAAAGGATTTGAAAAGAGGATGAAGAAGAGAGAAAACGCTTTTCTGCCTTCCTTCGGCTGAGTGAAAAATGAGGGGGTACTATTGAAACTTTATATTAAATATTTCTAATGGGTTATTCAATAACCCATGGGTATCCATAACCCAACATCCAACCCATCCAGTCAATTTACAATAAATAGACTAATTGACCATTCTGAAACCACTTTTCCATGAATTTCACCATTCTTAGAATATATCCCACATGGTGCAAATATTTAATCCAGTCATTTAACTCAATTTTCATAAATAATATTCAAAGAGAACAATTAAATATGAAAATTAAAAATGACCAAAATAAATAACTAAAGTAACGTTGTAGAATTCTAAAATACTCTTAAGTGAATTATATTCCTAAATTAACGGGTATTACAGGAAGGGTCAAATGTGAAATATCGTTACTAACAACAACATGATCTGAAAATGTTAAATCACAGAGGGTATGAGTTTACCACAACTCAGTGAGTAAGAGACTGTGCATAATAAATCAAATATAACAACATCATGATTACATAATTCAAGGAAACCACAATGGTGGAACATCCAGTGAATGGACATACACAAGCCATCACAATGCAAAATCCATCACAACTAAGCACTTATATAATTCCGTATACTGAGTCATGCCTCTGTAACCAGCATTTCTTAGGCAGAGTACTTGCCTTTGTCTCTCTGACATTTCCTTGCAAGGTTTATGCCTCTATAATCAGCATTCCTTGCAAGGTTTATTTAATTCATGCCTCTGTCCCGACATTTCCTTGCAAGGTTCATGCCTTTGTAACCGACACTCCTTACGAGGTTTATTTGATTCATGCCTCTGTAACTAGCAATGAATCATATAAAAACACAATAGTGCTATCACACAAACACTCACAAAACAAGGGTTCATATCTCAACAATATATATACTACCTAAACACATGCTTTGTAAATTACTAGAACACCTTTCGCAATTACAAGAGCTCATATCAATTATTATTCATGGTCTATAAAGTTTTAAGTATCTATACCTCACGGATCCTAAAGTTTTCATAACCAATTACAAGAGGTAAAAGCTTAGGAGTATATGTAAACATGATGTTTAATTAATAAAACAAGTTCTCGCAAGGTCATCCATGAGGGATAGCAATTTCCACCTGAACTTGGCCCAGCTTGGCCCGTTTAGGTTGCGTTATTGAACGGTTGACCAGGGAGCGGAGTGGGTTCAAGGATTCCCCAAATATGTAATTTGGGTTCAAGGCAGGGACGGGTCAGTTTCTTCTTTGCCCCGAACCCACCTCGAACATTATATATATATATATATAATATAAATAAATAAATATATAAGATTTTAGGATTTCATATGCTAAGAAGTAAGAAATTCAGTTCTTCAATCTTCCAGTTCTAGACTCCATTTCGGCCATTCCATTTAGAGCCCCTACTCTTTTACTCAATACTCGCCAAGCCGCCATCTCTATCTGTGAGACTGTGACGTTGTGCTCGAGCTCTATAGATTCATCATCTTCGACATCTTCATTGGCCTTCTTATTCTTCTTGCTCAGCTCATTTAGTCATTTCTTCGCCATTTCCCTCTCAGCTCAGCTTAGCTCCATCGAAGAAATCTCTTCAACTGGCAAAGAAACATGCCAACACCACCGATCAATCTACTCCCTTGTAAATAGTCCGACGTTGAGGCAAACAATCCGGTAACATCCTCTTCTCTTCTCTTATATGTAACTGAAAGAGATTTGACATGTAAATATAGTGGAAATTATTGAATTAAACTATAACTAGAAGAGAATTTGACAATGGAATATGCTGCAACCTGCCAAATGTGTCAATATTTATACAAAATTGAGTTTTCTAGATGGTTCAATGATATCAAGCATTTTTATATACTTTTTAGTCCCTATCTTAGTCGTATTGCTATTTCAATGTTGCCAACTCTCCTATTTTATTATATTTTGAATTTATTGGGTGTAAATTAATTATAGAATTAATATGATTCAAATTCATAATTTTATCCCAATTAATTCATGTGCTTAATTTCAGATCTAATTATTTGAGAGAAAAATTGCTGGCATGGACATTTTGCTTACTTGGAGGCCACCTGGACATGCTGACTGGGCATTGAATGTTTGACTAGGACTGACTGGATTTCTGGTCCCCATTGTTCTCCACTTTACAGCAAAGGGGAATGACAACATGGGCCTTCTGCAGTAATTAATGGTAGACAGAAACAGCAAAGGAATGGAGTAACTTGTCTTGCTGCCCACATCATCCAAGGAGGCATCCAAGGAGGCATCTAGGGTAGAATATTCCAAGGCATGGAGGGCATCAGTTTTAAAAATCAGAGGACACTTTTATTTTCAGCAACTTAGCAATTTTCGTAGCTCTTTTTCCCTCTCTGCTTTCTCTTCTGTCATTGGCTGTTTTGCTCTCATGGAGGGCTAAGTCTTCATTGTAATCAGTCACTGGACCACTGGCGCGTATATTTTACAGCACATAAAATATTCCAGCAAGTATACTGGGTCGTAACAAGTAATAAAGTGATGAGTAGAGTATCGTCCCACAGAGATTGAGGTATCAAATAAAATTCAATTAGGCTAAGTGAAATGCTATTAAGACTTATGAGGGAAATTTCAGAAATTACACAAAAAAGGGGGGGTGATGATTGAAACAACACAATATAAATAACTGAAATTTAAATAACTAGATAGAAAACAAAACAGAAAAAAGATGTGGATTGGTCACAAATTTCATGGAATTGTACATCATCATCATTTCCTTTGAATATTCTTGGCTAATTCTATTATGTAATCTTCAATCTAAAATTCTCAGAAAGTCTTCTAAGACTGAATTATATTAAAATTATAGTTAGGAATATCTTCACTAATCTATAACTCAAATATAATCCGATGAAGTCCTAATCACATCAATGCCCCGCAATCGCATATGACATGTTATCTCTTGTCCTACTCGTTACAAATACATAGCAAACGCATGCATGTATAAATAACAAGCTTCATAGAACAATAAATAAAATAGAACTTTGGCCAAGAAAATACTCATTGGTCCAAATGAATTAAAGTACAATTTCCATTTCATCAAATGACCGACTACACAAGAAAATGAGATTGATTTCGTTGGTCTAATCCGATTAATTCATAGACAAATTAATCTTTGAATCATTGAAGAACAATTCAATTAAATTACAATCCATTCAATGTTGGCCAATTTTCTAAAATATGATTGAATCCAAAAGCTTTGAAATTACAATCTAACTTATCCAAAATAATTGACTAAAATCTTAGATCAACCATTCAATTAAGTCATGAAGCTCAAGAAAATTATTCAAGCCACATAAATAAAACTATCTATATCTAGATAATCTAATTTATGGTGGAAATCACAAGGTCAAGCTCAATATCTAGCTAACTCTAGCATAGACATAAAAATCCCAAACTCATTGAAGGTTCATCAAACATTCAAGAGGAAGAATAATCGGTAAAATCCATTCCATTAAATGAAAATGCATTAAGACTGAATATGTTCAACAATAAAGCTTCATAAAACCAAACTACATCAATCCTTAAACTCAGAAATTACATGGAAGAGAAGGAAAAACATGACAGAAAACAGAAAATACAACAGAAATCTAAGAAACTATGAAGGAAAATGCAAGAAAAGGAAGGAAAATGGGAGAAGGAGAGCCATTCCCAAGTGGGAAGGCTTCCTTTCCCTCAAACCAAGCTAGAGAGTTGCCTCTATGTTGCTCCCAACCACTGCTGCCCAAGGAAGGCAGAAAAATGGTGCTAGGACTTCACATCAGAAAAATGACTTAGCCTCCTTAATAAATTTCGATTTTTGCAAATATAAAACTGATCTAACACATGCCTAAAGGGATATTCTGCCCTAGATGCCTCCTTGGATGCCTCTTCCATGATATGGCAGCACTTTGACAGCAAAACAGCAGCAAAATTAATATTTCTGCAGCAGCAGAAAAGTATGGCAGCAGCAGAATGGTATGGCAGCAGCAGCAAAATTAATATTTCTGCAGCAGAAAGTGACAAACAGCAGCAGAACAGCAGCAGAATATCATGGCAAAATTAATATTTCAGCCATGCTTTTCTTGACCTACGAAAATTAATATTTCTGCCCAAAAATTCTGACTACATGGCATTGAATAAGAGTTCAAGTGGGCCCCACATCCAGCATATCCTAGTAAGCATCTACATCACCCAAAAAGTGCCACATTAGCATCCAAATCATCATCTTTGTCCATGTCAACACTTTTCTCTCCAAAATTAAAATTTGTAGGAATTAAATTGAGCATTTTACAATTCAAGTTCTAAAAATATAAAAATTGAGACACATTCAATCCAAAAATAGTTTATACCCAATAAATTCCAAAACATAATAAAATTAGAGAATTGACAAGATTAAAGATGCAAAAAGGACTAAAATAGGGACTAAAATAAATGGAAAAAGTATGTTATCAACCACTGGGATGTTGTAGCTTGAATTAAGAATGCAAGTTAAGTGTTTTATTCTCCATTTTCATCTCATTTCATTTCTGTTTTGCTGTTATGTTTATGTTGCTGTCAAATTCTGATTAGAGCTTGAGAAGTAACATAAACTGACTTATATATATAAGATATAACCTTGCTTGACTGATTAGGAAAGTGAGGGAGGCGAAATGACTAGTTAGATGATATATTTAACTTGGTTTGGTTGAGATTTTTCATTAAATGCATCTGATTATAGTAGAGAGATGTTCTTGACTGTAATTAGTAGCATTAAAATTCTAGATGTTATTCTAGAACCATTTTTCATAAAGAACCAAACGATGGAATGAGAACAAAACTAAATCAATGAGTTAGATAATGATAGTTGCACTCCCATGAATCCTAGTGGCTGATTACATAATCTCTTTACTGTCAACACCTTACAAATTTCGCTGCTGCTGCTGATGTAGTTATTTGGTTGCTATTCTATTCTGTTTTTATTAGTACTGCCAACAAACCCCCCCATTTATGTACTTTTCATTAGTGTTTGGGTGTTTAGAACGATTAATTAGTGTTTAGAAGTGAGGCTCCTTGAGTGAATACGACTTGGGGATCACTATATTGCAAATTGCCACAAATTCAATTCTGGGCGATTCGACATCGTAGTGGCGTGAACCAGAATTTTGGCGCCGTTTCCGGGGAGCCAATTCATTTCTAAGTGTTAATTAGTTATTCTATTGTGTTCTTGTTTGATTTTTAGTGTCTTGGTATTGTTGGAAGTGATTACAAATTCTTCAAGTCAATTTTTCAAGTTTCCTAGTTATATTTCAGCCACTATTCATCAGCTAAAAAAAACTAAATCGGATTGACTTGAAAAATTGGTAGTCCACTAAACACGACCGTTTCGGGCATATCTCGGCCAAATTCCAACGTTTACACCACTTTTTCCATTTTACAATGATTTTAACCATTTTTCCAATTAATTGTGATTTTTGGTTTGATTTTTGTAGATCTTATTTTTGAGTTCTGTTTGTTGATTTTGTGCCTCCAATTAGTGAAGGATTTTTCCAAGAAAAATCAGATTTTTCTGAGATACTTCATTTTTGGTCATTTTCCTTGGTTGGGGCCTTGTGTGCTTATTTTGCTGTTTTTGTTCTTTTTGTTGTTTTCTTGTGATTTCTACCCTTCCTAGTGTATGAGAAGGTCTCATAACGTGGACTTACCACCTTTTGATCCAGAAATAGATAGGACCTTCCATAGGCTAGTGAGAAGTAATAACATTAGGACTAGTATAGTTTTTGAAATTCTTGCTGAAATTGTTGAGTTTGCTGTCAATAGTGTAGAAGTTGAATCAGATTTTGAATCTGATATTGTGTTGGGGTCTATTGATTCTGAGTCAGCTGGGACAACTAGGATGGATATCCAAAATGCACAAGTGCCTCAAAATAGGCAAGAACAATCAATTAAAGAGTTGATTGCACCTGATGTGCATTATCAACCATTGTGCATAAATTATCCTGAGTTGGATGCTAATTTTGAACTAAAATCTGGTCTAATCCATTTGTTGCCTAAGTTTCATGGTCTTGCAGGAGAAGATCCGCACAAGCACTTGAAGGAGTTTTACGTTGTCTGCTCTACTATGAGACCACATGGAGTTGGAGAAGAACAGATCAAATTGATAGCCTTTCCCTTCTCTTTGGATGGGGTAGCCAAGGATTGGCTTTACTACTTGCCCACTGCCTTAATTACAAGATGGGATGAACTGAAGAACATGTTCCTAGAAAAATTCTTCCCAGCCTCAAGAACAGCAGCAATCAGGAAAGACATCAGTGGGATTAGACAAGCAAGTGGTGAATCATTATATGAGTACTGGGAGAGATTTAAGAAGCTGTGTTCAAAATGTCCCAACCATCAAATTTCAGAGCAGCTTCTCATCCAGTATTTCTATGAAGGATTACTACCTATGGACAGATACATAGTTGATGCAGCTGCTGGTGGGGCATTGGTGGATAAGACTCCTGCTGCAACAAACGAATTGTTGGCCAAGATGGCCCAAAATGCTCAGCAATTTGGCACCAGATTGAGTGATCCAACAGTTACTGTCAATGAAGTGAGGACACCTCCCATGGAGCAACAAAGGATAGAAAATAAATTAGAAGAGTTAGCTTCAATGGTGAGGCAATTGGCATTAAATCAGAGAACACAACAACAAGCCCTTCCTCCTTCAGTCTGTGGTATTTGTTCCTTGAATACCCACCATATTGATCAGTGCCCTCAGCTGCAAGAAACCCCAACTGAGTCATGTGCTGGTATATTCCCTAGTAGACCCATACAGCCACAACAACAGAGATATGACCCATATTCCTCCACCTACAATCTTGGGTGGCGTGATCATCCAGCTTTCAAGTATGGGAATACCTCCAACTCCCCTTACCAGCCACCCCATGCAAGATACAATCAACCTGAACCTAGCCATATACATCCTCCAGCACCCAAGAAACCTGAGCTTAGTCTTAAGGATTTAATGAAGCAACTGACTGCCAATACTCTTCAGTTCCAGCAGAGAACAGAGACCAATATGCAGAATTTGGAGACTAAGATTGGTCAGTTAGCCACAACAGTCAATGAGCTGAAAAGTCAAGGTTCAGGAAGTTTGCCATCCCAACCAGTGATCAACCCAAGAGGCAATATGAGTGCCATCATCTTGAGGAGTGGCAAGCAAGTAGACAGTCCAGCTTCTGAATCTAAACTAGAAAAATCAAATGTCCAGCAAAGTGTTCCTTCATCCTCAACCAGTAAGCAAAATAAAAAGGATGAAGAAGTGGTTTAGAAAATTCCTCTTCCTTTCCCCAATAGGCAGACTCAATCAAGGAAAGCTTCTGAATCTGACATGGATAAAGAGATCATGGAGACCTTCAGAAAAATAGAGGTTAATATCCCACTTTTGGAAGCCATTAAGCAAATCCCCAAGTATGCCAAGTTCCTCAAAGAGTTGTGCACTCATAAGAGGTGTTTAAGGGGTAATGAGAGAGTCAATTTGGGGAGAAATGTGTCTGCACTCATCCAACCACCTATGCCACCCAAGTGCAAAGACCCTGGAACTTTCACAATACCATGCACAATAGGCAACATGGAGTTCTCCAATGCTATACTGGATTTGAGAGCCTCAATCAATGTTATGCCCAAATCAGTATACTCAAGCCTCAAGATTGGTGTTCTTTCACCAACTGGAGTGATTATCCAACTTGCCAACAGGAGCACAACACATCCAGCAGGAGTTCTAGAAGATGTCCTGGTAAGAGTCAAAGATCTCATTTTTCCTACTGATTTTTATGTGCTTGATATGAAAAATGATAACACTCCTGGCCATGCACCATTAATACTTGGTAGACCTTTTTTGAAAACTACAAAAACCATTATTAATGTGCATGAAGGGACTTTGTCAATGGAGTTTGCTGGCAATAAAATTGATTTTAACATTTTAGATGCCATGAAACATCCTATGGAAAATCATTCCAATGTGCATGTGGTTAACTTTTCGGATTACTTAGTTGATGAGGCATGTGATGATTTCCAAACTGAATTAATTTCTGATTTTCATAAATTTTCTGATTTGGTAGATGCCTTTGAATGGAATTGTGCTGGTTTTGAATTCTGTCATGCTTGCACTAAAATTGAAAATTCTCTAATTGCTGACAATTCTGAATTGCATTCTAATTTACATAATGGTTTGGATTCTTATGTGCATTCTGATTCTGTAATTTTCTCTAGCTTAGACTTAGATTCTGTTTCTGTTTTAGGTAGTTGTAGGTGTAGTGATTTCAACTGTAATGTTGTACATTCTTCATCTCTTTCCTCTTGTGCTGCTAACCCTTCCTCCTCTTTAGCCAAGGATTCTGTCTTTGAGCAATCTGAATTTGTAGGTGCCTCCCTGGATGTGACTCCACAAAAACTGATTCCATCCTCCATCCAACCACCTGCATTGGAGTTGAAGGCTTTACCAGAAAACCTTAAGTATGCCTTCCTAGAAGTAGGAGACCAGCTTCCATTGATTGTAGCCAACAATCTAGAGCCTGATCAAGAACAAAAATTGATAAGTTTGCTGAAAAAGAACAAGAAGGCAATTAGGTGGACTCTAGCAGACATTCATGGGATTAGTCCTTCTGTGTGCATGCATCGCATTCTTCTTGAAGAAGAGACTAAACCAGTCAGGCAGCCCCAAAGACGACTTAACCCTATGATTCTTGATGTGGTCAAGAAGGAGGTAAGTAAGCTCCTCCAAGCTGGCATTATTTATCCTATCTCTGATAGTAAGTGGGTGAGTTCGGTACAAGTAGTGCCAAAGAAAACCAGGGTAATTATTATAGAAAATGAAAATAATGAGCTAGTACCCACTAGAGTGCAAAATAGTTGGCGTGTTTGCATTGATTACAGGAAGTTGAACCAAGCAACTAGAAAAGATCATTTTCCTCTTCCTTTTATTGATCAAATGCTTGAAAGACTTGCTGGAAAATCTCACTATTGTTTTCTTGATGGTTTTTCTGGATATTTTCAAATTCACATTGCACCCGAAGATCAGGAGAAGACTACCTTCACCTGTCCCTTTGATACTTTTGCATATAGACGCATGCCTTTTGGTCTCTATAATGCACCTGGCACTTTTCAGAGATGCATGATAAGTATATTTTCTGACTTGTTAGAAGATTGCATGGAAGTGTTCATGGATGATTTTTCTGTTTATGGAGACTCATTTGATGCATGCTTGAAAAATTTGGAGAGAGTACTTGATAGATGCATAGAAAAGAATTTGGTATTGAATTATGAGAAATGTCATTTCATGGTAGAACAAGGGATAGTCCTAGGCCATATAGTGTCATCACATGGCATAGAAGTAGATAAAGCTAAAGTTGATGTTATATCCTCTTTGCCTTACCCCGCTTCTGTGTGGGAAGTTCGCTCTTTTCTTGGCCATGCAGGATTTTATAGAAGATTCATCAAGAACTTCAGTAAGATCGCTCTACCCCTATCTAAACTCCTCCAAAAAGAAACTGATTTCATTTTTAATGATGCTTGCAGGTCAGCTTTTGATGAGTTGAAGAAGCAACTTACCTCCCCTTCTATCATCCAACCTCCACGGTGGGAACTTCCCTTTGAGCTCATGTGTGATGCTTCAAATTTTTCTGTGGGAGCATTACTTTCACAAAGAGTAGAGAGAAAGTTGCATGTCATAGCTTATGCGTCCCGCACCCTTGATTCAGCTCAATCAAATTACACAACCACAGAGAAGGAGTTTTTAGCAATTATTTTTGCTTTAGAAAAATTTAGATCATATTTGCTTGCCTCCAAAGTAATTGTGTTTTCTGACCATGCAGCACTGAAATATTTGTTGAAGAAACCGGATGCAAAGCCAAGATTGCTTAGATGGATGCTACTCCTCCAAGAATTTGATGTGGAAATCAAGGATAAGAGTGGAGCAGAGAATGTAGTAGCCGATCATTTAAGTAGGCTTTTGGAGCCTCCTTTGGAGCATCTTCCTATTAGAGATCACTTCCCAGATGAGTGTTTTTCCATTTTGCATGGTATTAGTGAGCCTTGGTATGCTGATTTAGTGAATTATCTTGTTGCATTTAAATTGCCTGCATACCAAAATAAACATCAGTTGAACAAATTAAGAAGCAAGGCTAGGTACTATGTGTGGGATGCCCCTTATTTATGGAAGATTTGTAGTGACCAAATTGTTAGGAGATGTGTTCCAAATCATGAATTTGCATCTGTGCTGAATTTTTGCCATACTCTTGCATGTGGTGGACATTTTGGTCCCCAAAGAACAGCTATAAAAGTGTTAGATTCTGGTTTATATTGGCCTACTTTGTTTAGGGATGCCTATGATTTTTGCAAGAACTGTTCTAGGTGTCAAAGAACTGGAAATGTGTCTAGAAGAAATGAAATGCCTCAACAACCTCTCATCTTTTGTGATATCTTTGATGTTTGGGGTATAGATTTCATGGGTCCTTTTCCTGTTTCTTTTGGCTTTATGTATATGTTGGTTGCTGTGGATTATGTGTCGAAGTGGGTGGAGGCAAAAGCCACTCGAACTGATGATTCTATTATTGTTGTAGACTTTCTTCGTTCACATATTTTCTGCAGATTCGGTATCCCCAAGGCCATAATCAGTGATCAAGGATCACACTTTTGCAATAGAAACATGCAAGGGCTATTAAAGAAATATGGAGTGGTGTATAAAACCTCTACACCTTATCACCCCCAAACCAATGGGCAAGCGGAAGTCTCCAACCGAGAGATAAAGCAAATATTAGAAAAAACCATGCAACCCAACAGAAAAGATTGGAGTAAGAGGCTTGACGATGAGCTTTGGGCCTATAGAACCGCTTTCAAGACTCCCATCGGCATGTCTCCATACCGCTTGGTATTTGGTAAAGCATGTCACTTGCTGGTGGAGATTGCACACGAGGCATATTGGGCCGTTAAACAATGCAATATGGACATGACCCTAGCCGGTACAGAAAGAAAGTTGCAACTTCAAGAACTGGAAGAACTAAGGCTAGCGGCTTATGAGAATGCGCGTATCTATAAAGAGAGGACAAAAGCTTTACATGATCAGAAAATTGAGAAAAAAGAATTCCAAGTAGGAGACAAAGTCCTTCTCTATAATTCTCGCCTCAAGCTAATGCCCGGTAAGCTTCGCTCTAGATGGGTTGGCCCTTTTGTTATTACTAATGTCTTTCCTTTTGGTGCAGTAGAAATTCAAAATGAGGCCACGAATAAGCAGTTCATGGTAAATGGGCAAAGGTTGAAGAAGTTCTACGAGGGCTTCAAAGAAGAAACTGTAGAGGAAATCCAACTCTACAATGTTCTGGCTCCATGATAAGCTGTACTCTTTCCCTCTTTTTTAATTTATGTCCTCTTTATTTTATTTGATGTTTGGTAATAATTTTCATTGAGGACAATGCAATGTTTAAGTGTGGGGGGAGAGAATTTAATTGGAGCTGATTTTCAAAAAAAAAAAAAATTTCTGCTGTCTCCTCTGTTTTCTTTGTTTCTGTCCAGAATTTTTGAGCTGTCTTGCATGAATTTTCTGTACTGATTGGCTACGAATTTTGCTAGTTTCTTTACATGTTTTTAAAGCTTTATATGTCTTCTAGTTGTAGAATTTTATTTGGTGTCTTTCGCATTTGTTTTGGTGTAGTTTTGTGTCAGTAAAGCTGAGTCGTCAGAATTTCTGCATTGCAGAATTTTGCTGCTCTGCTCTGTTTTTGAAAAAAATTGATTAAGTTTTTGTGTGAAAGCATGCATGGTGAAATAGCTTAAGTTGTGAATTGACTTAGCATGAAAAGAATTCAGTCTTCTTTTTCTAAGGAACTCAAGTAAAATGGCAATGACGTTGTTTTTAATGAATTCTTAGTAATAGTCTTTAAACCGTGAGAATTTGAGCCTTCACTGCAAAATAATATTCTTTCTTGCTGTGTGGATTCCCTATCATGATTTTTACTCCAGAATTTGTCTTAAATCTTTGTTAAGGCCACATTACATGTACATGCTTGGAAATGATTTAGGCATTTGTTTCTTGTAACCATTCTAGCCAAATAGCCATCCTATGTGTTGTTTCCATTGTGTGCCACTTTGTACCTTACTTCCACCTTTCTTTTTTGTGTTTTCTAGCTCTCTCCCACTTTAAAACAAATCATTTCTTTTCCCCAAACTTAAGATTTGAAGAGCTTTAGAAACCTCTTTCTTTTGAAATTAGATTGAATTGAGCATGTGCAAAAAGAAGGATTTGTGGGCTGTTTTGAATTTCAGTTTTGCTACTTAAAAAAAAACAAAACAAAACAAAATTGGCAACTCTTCATGAAAAAAAAAAAATATATATATATATATATATACCATATGGAGATCAAAAAAAAAAAACAAAAGAGCAAGAAGGAGAAAAGAAAAGTAGCATTGTTGTGCCCAAATTTCAAAGTTCAATTTCTTATAACCTTATTTATTGATGCTCTTCGTTTCTTTAAGTTCTTGTTAAACTTTGTTTTGTGTATTTCTTTCTACCTCCCAATCATTCCTTCACCCAACCTTACACCCTTCCAAAGTCCTAATAATTCAAGCATGTATGTGATTCAAGTAGTGGAGATTTAGATTCTTGACAAGCTTATGGTAGTGAATTATGTGATAAGTTGAATTTCGAGTGATTTTCTCTAGACACTTGAGAGAATAGAGAGTAAACACATTCCTGGTGAGGAGGCTAATTACTTGAATTCATTCGTATCAAATTAAATTGCCATGATGCTTGGAATCTTAGAAATTTAAGATTAATTTTCTTCAAGTGCTAAATCTTTTCAAAATTTTAATTATCCCATTCTAGCATGCTTTCCACGCTTTTCCTTTGGTGTCTTTTGGTGTTGTAAATATTATTTTGCCCAGGAGTGCAAAAGGCTAAGTGTGGGGGATTTGATATCAAGCATTTTTATATACTTTTTAGTCCCTATTTTAGTCGTATTGCTATTTCAATGTTGCCAACTCTCCTATTTTATTATATTTTGAATTTATTGGGTGTAAATTAATTATAGAATTAATATGATTCAAATTCATAATTTTATCCCAATTAATTCATGTGCTTAATTTCAGATCTAATTATTTGAGAGAAAAATTAATGGCATGGACGTTTTGCTTACTTGGAGGCCACCTGGACATGCTGACTGGGCATTGAATGGTTGACTAGGGCTGACTGGATTTCTGGTCCCCATTGTTCTCCACTTTACAGCAAAGGGGAATGACAGCATGGGCCTTCTGCAGCAATTAATGGTAGATAGAAACAGCAAAGGAATGGAGTAACTTGTCTTGCTGCCCACATCATCCAAGGAGGCATCCAAGGAGGCATCTAGGGTAGAATATTCCAAGGCATGGAGGGCATCAGTTTTAAAAATCAGAGGACACTTTTATTTTCAGCAACTTAGCAATTTTCATAGCTCTTTTTCCCTCTCTGCTTTCTCTTCTGTCATTGGCTGTTTTGCTCTCATGGAGGGCTAAGTCTTCATTGTAATCAGTCACTGGACCACTGGGATGTTGTAGCTTGAATTAAGAATGCAAGTTAAGTGTTTTATTCTCCATTTTCATCTCATTTTGTTTCTGTTTTGCTGTTATGTTTATGTTGCTGTCAAATTCTGATTAGAGCTTGAGAAGTAACATAAACTGACTTATATATATAAGATATAACCTTGCTTGACTGATTAGGAAAGTGAGGGAGGCGAAATGACTAGTTAGATGATATATTTAACTTGGTTTGGTTGAGATTTTCCATTAAATGCATCTGATTATAGTAGAGAGATGTTCTTGACTGTAATTAGTAGCATTAAAATTCTAGATGTTATTCTAGAACCATTTTTCATAAAGAACCAAACGATGGAATGAGAACAAAACTAAATCAATGAGTTAGATAATGATAGTTGCACTCCCATGAATCCTAGTGGCTGATTACATAATCTCTTTACTGTCAACACCTTGCAAATTTTG
Source organism: Biancaea sappan (assembly GCA_037074585.1). Classification (NCBI taxonomy): domain Eukaryota; kingdom Viridiplantae; phylum Streptophyta; class Magnoliopsida; order Fabales; family Fabaceae; genus Biancaea; species Biancaea sappan. The sequence continues at coordinate 43,205,238 of CM073496.1, read as the reverse complement.
CTGCTGCTGCTATTGTAGTTATTTGGTTGCTGTTCTATTCTGTTTTTATTAGTACTGCCAACAAACTCCCCCGTTTATGTACTTTTCATTAGTGTTTGGGTGTTTAGAACGATTAATTAGTGTTTAGAAGTGAGGCTCCTTGAGTGAATACGACTTGGGGATCACTATATTGCAAATTACCACGAATTCAATTCTGGGCGATTCGGCATTGTAGTGGCGTGAACCATTCAACTTATTTGTAAACATAATATAATGCTTGGAAAATCTCTATATACTGCGAAGTCTATAGACTTATTAGCAAGTTTCATAATGATAAGCTTGAATTCATAATTGCTATGGGTCTAGCCCTAAAAAAAGATGGTTTTTCATTGAGAAACAATTGGTACCAATTTTCATCATTAACTTGAGATGTTATGTATGACTGATGCAGGTATTTACATGTGGAGATAATTCTTCAGTTTGCTATGGGCACAGGGATACAAGCAAACCAATTTTTAGGCCATGGCTTGTTGAAGCCTTGAAGGGGATTTATTGCAAGCAGGTAAACTGCATACTGATCGACAGAAGATGATAAGTGTTGACTAGTTTGAAAGTTAACTGTTAGTAGCTAATTATATTGTTAATATCCAATTTGTGGTTGGAGAATAATTTTTCTTCCCTGATATAAATGTGAAGCTTTTGAATCTCTAGGATGTTCAATCTTTCTTTGTCTAATGAATGATTTCCTGTTTCCAAAGCTCACTCTACAAAAATAACTTCCACCTCTGCCTTGCAAGTCTGATGCTATAATCTTAATTTATTCCATGGCTTGATATAAGTCTTTGCATGAAGTCTGAATTATTTTTATAGTTTTTGTTTTTGAAGATCATTAATCTATTACCAAGTTTGTTCAAGATGGTTCTTATCCCCTTGATAAGAGTTTTATATTATATATTGGAGAAATTATATTTTCTTTCAAGTAAGATAGTGGCAAGTCTTGTGATTAGTCCCACCAATTGTCAATTCCAATAGGCATAATATATCCTAGGCCACTAGTTTCTATGATAAGTGCTTAGAGTCAGACTGTTTGTGTAATATTTTGTCTTTTTTGTGATAAGTAAAAGAATTTAATGTTTTAGTGTTTAAACATCATTTAGGATTTGATTCTATTTATCTTTTCTGGTTTGGCAAATTATACTAATAAGACTTTTTTAATATTTTTTTTAAATGGAAGATACTTCAAATAAATGTTCAATGGATAGTAGCAATGAAGTAAGTAAAGTAGGTGATACTTCTACACCAAAAACACAAGCAAGTGAATCAGGAGAGGAGACAAAAGTGCAAGATGATGTAGAAGGAGATTCAAAGCTTAGAGGTGTAGTGTGGCAGCATTTTGTTAGGCTTCAAGTTCATGGAGAATGAAAGGTTAAATGTAATTATTACTCCAAATTGTTAGGAGAAAATACAAGGAATAAGACAAAACATTTGCATATCCATCTTAATAGATGTAAGAGAAAGGGACTGAAGGATTTGCGTCAAACAATTATGACTAATAATTTTTCCAAAGGGAGCGAGCAAGAGTTGAAAGTTGGCATATTTGAACAAGGAATTTTAGTAAAGAATAAGCTAAGATGATCATTATGCATGAATATCCTTTTAGCATGGTTGAACACATGAGATTCAAAAGATATTCTAATTTTCTTGAACCTTTATTCAAAATTCCTTCTTGCAACACTATGAAAGGTGAAATTTTTGAATATTTAGGACATTGAAAAAGAAAAACAATGAAGATGGTGGAGAAAAATGAAGGTAGAGTTGCAATCATAAATGATATGTGGACTTCCAACTAGAAAAAAGGGAGACATGGCTATCACAGCTCACTTTATTGATAGCTTGTAGACACTGCAAAGTTGAATATTAAAGAACACTTCTTAGTTTCATATGCTAAAATTTCATTAATTAAATATCAATTAATTTACTTCAAACTTTATTGTTATCTAGGTTTGTTTATGTTCATTGCCCACACACAAGTGATGTGTTATGGGAAGCATTGATTGATACTTTAATGGATTGGAATATTGACACAAAATTGTCCACAATAACTTTAGATAATTGTTTTACTAATGATACTTTAGTGCAATTATTGTTGGACAAGTTGCAACTTGAAAAAATAATATCTCAAGGCTGTTTGTTTCATATGCGTTATTGTGCACATAATTTGAATCTTATGGTAAAAGATGGACTAGAGGTGATTAAGGGAGGGATTGAAAAGATTCGTGACAATGTGATATATTGGGGTACAACAGCTAAGAGAGAGGAAAAGTTTAAAGAAACTGCTAAACAATTATGCATCCCTTTTACTAAGAAATTAATTTTTGATTGCCCAACAAGATGGAATTTAACATTCTTGATGCTTCAAGTTGCTATAATGTATAAGGATGTTTTTATTTGCATGAAACAATAAGACTCTAAGTACAAGATATTGCCTAGTGAAGATGAATGAGAATTAGCAAAAGATATATGCAAATGATTAGAGGTTTTTTTTATACTGTTACTAAATTATTTTTAGGAACAAAATATTTGACAACCAATATATATTTTCCTCAAATTTGTGAGATAAAACTATCATTGAATGATTGGCTAAAATCTCCAATGGATGTTATAAGGAATATGGCATCATCTCTGCTAGGTAAATTTGAAAAATATTGGGATGTGATTCATGGCATTATGGGAGTTGTTGTGGTTTTGGATCCTAGATATTAGATGACTTTACTTGAGTATTATTTTCTCCAAATTTATGGTAGTGATTCATCAAATCAAGTTGATATGATTCGTTATTTATGTTATGATTTGGTGAGTGAATATCAACAAAAACTAAATTCACTTAGGAAAGATGAATCTTCTGAACAATCAGATAACATACTGTCTGTGGATGATAGATTGAATGGTTATGACCAATTTGTGAGACATAAGAAAAGATCTAGAATTTCTTATATTAGAACAGAGTTGGATCATTGCTTAGAAGAAGAAGTTTTGCCACGATCAGCTGACTTTGATATTTTGCTTTAGTGGAAACTTAATGGTGTTAAATATACAACTCTTCAAGCAATTGCAAGATACTTGCTAATATCTATAGTCGCTTCAGAATTTGCTTTTAGTACAAGTAGTAGATTAGTGAGCCATCATCGTAATAGGTTACACCCAAAGACATTGAAAACTTTAATGTGTGCTCAAAATTGGTTGTTGGCTATGGAAATAGAAGGTTACACATTTTTTTCTTTCTTTTTTGGAAATAATATTTATTTAATTTACATTAATTTAGTATTTGATTTTTTAAACTTTAATTTTTTCATAGATGATGGTACATCTGCGTCTCATAGTTATGCTACTATTAATGATGACATGGAGACAGATGATAAATGTTCAGGTATAATTTAAATGTTTGATATTTTGTCTCTTTTAAATTTCATGTAGAAATTGAGGGTTAATAATATCTTTTTTATCAATTAATGCAAAAGTTACTGATGTATGATTCAGATGATTAGGGAAGATGATGACAGCCATTCTCTTCATGCGGGTAATTTATTTTTGAAATCTTGTTTTCTTATTTGAAATTTTAGTTGGCTAAATTATAATTCATTATCTATATGTAAAAATTAAATGTTCATCTATAAATTTTTTCTGTATACAGTTATGATGTTGCTATGTTAATTTATAATGGTATAACTTTGTTAAGTATGTGGACGGTGTACCAAACTTAAATTTGTCAGCAAAATTTAGGTGACAAGTGACTGGGAAATTTTAAAGGATATGTAAATTGATTTTATTTGGAACAACTATTAACATTTCAAAGATAAATAGTGTCGAGATTAAGCTAAGCATAGAAATTTTAAGAATAAGATACTAGAACAAGTGATATAAGGGCTAAGATCAGAATAAGCTGCATTGACCCCTCTGTTTGGTCCGATGCAATGTCAAATCATTTGAGATTTAGTGAGGTTGAAGCACAAAGGCGAGTTATGTTTATGAGACACAAGGACCTGTTACATGTTATTTGATGGGTTGAAGAATATACTATATATATATATATATATATTTCTGAAATAAAATTGTATGATTTCTTTTTTTTTTTGAACTTACGAATATTACAATTACCAATTTTTGCAATTGATAAAGAGTATACTATTGGCCATTTATCCTGGAGCATTAACATATTAGTTATTTTATTTTCAAAGATCACACCTATTTTCCATCTCGCATGCAATGGTCTCTGGAATGCATGCTCAATGCAGTGCTCAAATGTGTATGAATGGGATTGATGAAACATGTCAAGCATGACAACTTTTTAGAGATTTATGAATGAGACTTTTTTTAATGTTGATGTGTATCTTAACAAATTGATGAATATTGTGCTTTTTAAATTGATTTTGTTGAGTATTGTGTAATGAGATTTGTTATGATAAATTTATGAATGTTATGTTTAAAAAGTATATTGTTAAATGATGCGAGTCGAGTATGGGTACGGGTATGAGAAAAAAAAAACGCTCAATAACATGGTTTTCGGGCAGGGCGGGACTAGGCGAGGTATTGAAATTCCCTACGAGTTTAAGGATGGGGCAAAACCAAAAAAAAAAACATGCAGGATAATAGGAGGGCAAGGACGGGATGATGGGTAAATGTGTAGGGCGAGGACGAGTATTGAAAAGCCTGCCTCGATTTGCCCCGTTGTGTTGAGTTCTCAACTTAGCACTATTTCGGGTACTATTTACCTTCTCTTTTGATATCTATCTTGTCTATTCTTGCAATTCTTAACTCATGTTTTGGTATTTTAGATTAGTTTATGATTTCTTAGATTTTAGGTTAGTTTGAGTAATTTTATGATTCTTTGTCACTTATATTTGATGTTTCGTTATTTTTCTTATAGGTTGGGTTGGTGCAAAGCTTGTGCAAGAAAATGGACTGTATCAGAAAAAGAGTTGGCTTGCTGTCTCCCACATCTATAGCGGTGGATTCCATAGCTACAGCGGTGGATGCTGAAAAAAAAAGTGTTTTGAACCCTCCTCTCTGTCAGCCACCGCTATAGCGGTAGAACTTGAAAAAAAGTGTTTTTAAGCCATTCTCTATGCCTTCCACCGCTATAGCGGTGGGTCGCATTTGCAACGATTTAAATAGTACTAGAACAAGTTTTTTAGGTCATTCTGAGTTGGAGGGGAGCTAGAAGTCGCTGATTTTGCACAGGGAAGAGGAGGAATCCCATTCCGAAGCTCTTCGGACCCGATTTCTGTCAACCCAACATCGGGTTCATGAAGTTTTCTCAACTTTTTGCTGCTTTATATAGTTCTAAGGCCATGAGTGGCTAATTTTCCTATTCTAGGATTACTATGAACCCAATTTCATATTAGGATTTGTATTTCTCTTTGAACTTGTGATTCTTTTCAATTTAATACATACCTATCATTCATATTACTGTACTTGTTATAAAATTGGCCACTTTATGATTTTTTTGTTACTTTCATCGAACTTAGAAAAGGGAGATATTGGTAGAACACTGAGTGATTAGGGCGAGTGGTTGAACCTTAGTGGTTTTTGGCTTGTTAATTAATAGAGATATTAGTTGACCTCGTTTAATCAAATTAGGTTAACGTTCATTTGGCTTAAACTCACATAAGGGATTATGTTAGAGTTGAGTATCTTAACTTAGGTTCGAGAGAATCACTTTAAGCCATTAGAAAACCTAAGATTAATGTGTATAATTGATTTGAATCATAAGTGTTAGGGAGAGTTAGCAAATCCTAGGATGAAAGAAGGGGATTAGTAACTCTAGGCTTTTTAATTGAATTATTTTCATCCAATTTTATTGTAATTCGATTTTTCTTCTTAGTTCTTTAATTAGAGCTACCTTTGATCCAAATTAGTTGTCTGACTAATGCATTTAAATTTTAAGAGTACTTAGTATGTTAGTCCTTGTAGGAAACGATAATCTTACTTACTCTTTATTACTTGTGCGATTGGTGCACTTGCCAATTCGCTTATCATGTTGCCATCCCCATCACTCACTTACCTTAATGCTAAATAGGTTTTTACCATACGGATGACAACTTGGAAGGAAGAAAAATCCCAAGGTGTTAGAGTTGCACCCTATAAATTAAGTATATGAGAAATGTAGTTTAGAGGCAACTAATTGACTGGCCCTTTGTTGGCAGCCGAATGGCTAGAAAATGCCAGTCCCAACCAATGAGCAGCTGGTCGATCGATGAGACCCTACTAGTTGACCAGTGCGTCATTGTCCAAACTTATCATCCCAACTCAAAAACAAACAGTTGACCGTTAGTGACTTTCTAGTCGACTGATGCACCTTTGTCCAAAATACTATTTTTGTCCAGAAAAAACTGACCGACTGAGAACGAGCTAGCAGTTGATTGATGTCCTACTGTCATGATTGTCAAAATTGCCCAGGAAATAACTAGTCGATTGTTAACTAAGTACCATTCGATTGATCCCCCATTGTCTAATCTAGGTAGAGAGCACCAGGGTAGCCAATTGATTGGTCCCCACTTGACAGTCGACCGGTTGCCTAGCAAACATCAAAAAATTAGTCCAAAAACTCCAAAATTTCATCCTTTCTTCTCCTTGCCTTCCCAACTTGATTTCTTGCTTCCATTAGGGGTTCAAAGGAAGTTGCATGTAAAATAAAACCTTTTCCATTTACCAAGAGGGGAGTTGGGTCTATGAACCTCTAGGATTTTATTTCCAAAATCTTTCATGAACAGCTTCCTCAAATAATTTCCATAACTCCAATTCTCCATCCTTAAATGGGTACATTATCTTCCCTAGAAAGAAGCAAGAAACCACAGACAATGAAGCATAGTTCTTTAGCTCAAACCAATAAAATCCCAATTTCCTACATCTACAACATACCATGGTCGACAATAAAAGAAGTGGAAAAGAAGCTTACCTCACTCCTTAAGAACTTTAGTGAGCCAAAATGCTACCGAAAAACAAAGCCGCTCGCCAAAAAGAAGAAGATAGGTGGTAGTGGTTCTTGGAGAAATGGGAAGTGGGAGAAGCTCTCCCTTCCACTACCGAAGTGTGTGTATGGGAAAATGAAGAGAAGGAAAAGAATCGGAAGAGTTTTGAGGTGAAAGCATGGGTCTTAGATGACCTATGGGTGTCCATACCCAAATATGCCAAGTCCAACTGGCCCATATGACTCAAGCCCAACTGTTACCAATAATCCTTTAATTCAATTAAATCCCTCTCTAAACATTATCACAATTCCAAAGAATTTCCACTTGCCACATAAAATATATCAGTCAACTATTAAGCATATATAATTCCATAATTACCTATAATTGTAAATTAATTACCAAACAAATCACGCAAAATTTACCAAAGTACCACAAGTATGTGACTCTAAATTTAGAGGGTATTACATCAGCTTTTCTAGGAGACCTTTTTTTAAGGTCACTTTTGTAAATAAATTTCATTGGGAACTCGAAATATGTTAGAGTTTTTGCGTTAACACATTTTTTTATTTCTCTCAAACCAAGAAGTAAACATAGTTATAGTGTGAGAATTTCTCTCAACAACTGAATCAATTGGTTCATCATCATTAAAAATGATAGTTTACATATTTATCAATTGATCAATTTTAATCTTGAAAAGTCTATTGGTTATATCTATCTATTTTCTACTCTTAAATGATTTAGATTGAGGAACCTTGAAATTTCAAATCACTTGTGGATTGCATGTTATGAACAAATCAGGATAACTTGCCCACCTACATATTGTCATTACATTGATAATTTTGTATTGTATATCGAGCTCCACCAATAAATGAAGATGGAAAAATAATCCGCTTGCCGTGGGTTGATGGGTTTGTTTCTCCTCTATGAACGACATCAATAAGTTCTTTATTCAAATTAACTCTCAAACTTTGTTGGTTATTTCTTATATAGCATAATCTGTTTAATTCGATCATTGTGTATCCATCAACCAAAAATTGTTGAAACAATTTGATAGCACCCACAATAGTTTGAGCTTCTTCATCTAGATTTTGTATTCTAAAAGCAAAAAATTGTCTCATGTTTAAGCACTTTCTTTTTTTATGAAGAAAACAATTTCTTCACTAATAGATATGTTTTCTCTAAGTTCATTCTCTTCATAAGGAAATTACAATGGGTATTGTATAGGCAAATATAATGGATGAAGCTCACTGATACGTTGTGTCAACCCCGTTTTGTATTTGACTATAATATCTTGTCACCAACAATTAAAGCAATAACTTCTGAACATATTGGTTGGTAAATTATATGTTCTCACATCGAAGGTTCTATTGTGGATCAATCTAAGATGTATCTCATAGCTATCATTGTTTACCAACAGTTCTCTTGTCATTCTAAATGATTTGACAAATGAATTGCATCTATCTAGCAAATTTTTCAGATTTTTTATAATAGTAGCATCAAATAAATTCTCTTCATTAGAGAATTTGGAAGAAAATAATAGACATATAAAATATTAATTTGATAAGAAATGAATTAATTAAGTAATGAAATATTCTATAATGAAATTGAATACTTTCACGTAAATATACTTTTTCTAGTGAAATATGTTTGAGATCTCTTTTTTTTTTGTGTCATATATGTACAATTGTGCAAACTTATGATATTGTCCATCCGATGGAAGTAAGTTGCCCTTCATATATATGTTTTGACTTTTTAAGTGGTAGACATAAAGACCACATCCCTTATTGATATCCTTATCAAATTTTCCTCCTATAGATGTGAATGCAAACATCATGTTGTGTTCTTTAATGTTATTGTAACATCCCATATTTTCTTTCATTTAAGTTATATTTTCTTTATTTAAGTTAGAAATGATGTTAGAAATTAGTAAAATATGTTTTTGGATGCTTCGGAGGAAGTAATAAGGAAAGACATGAGAAATTAAGATAAATGAGCTTAGAGTAAAAGGAAAATAAAGTAATAAGGCAATTAGTCGACTGATTGAGCAAACCAGTCGACTGATAGTATCAAAGATCATACTAGGTTTCTGATATCTACAATCGGTTAATTGATGCGCAGAGATCATTCGACTAATTATTCTCTATCAGGTTGAAATTTTAAGTCCTGTAGCAATCAGTCGACTAATTAGAGTAGATTAGTCGACTAATTGTGAATCAGTCGACTAATGGACTATTGGAGTGCAAAAGTAAGTCAATATTAATTGAAAGATCAGTGGAGAAATTTACTTAAACACCCCTAAAATGCTAATAAAGTTTAAAAATAAGAGAGTAGGGTTAAAAGAGGGATTTCTACAATAAGAAGGCTCTTTAGACCCTTTTAGAAGTAAGAAGAGAGAGAGAAAGAGCAATGTATGAAATTTAGAGAAGAGAGAGAAAGAGAGACAAAACATGAGAAGTAAGAAGAAAAGAGGGAAGAAAGTTCTAGTGGAGATTCTAGCAAGAACATCATCAAAGATAAATTTCTAACTAAATTCTTCTAGTTTAGATGGATTCTAGAGCTTGAAAGATGATAGAATAAGGATTTTCAGGCTAAGGAAAGAAGAAAGAGTTAGTTTAGAAGTTGACGAAACAAGGAATACTGGAGAGGAACTAAAAGATATTACATCAACTTCATCTCTAGGAGAATTAAAGGTAGCTAGTTTTTCATAAAAGCAAAGTATTTGATGTATGATTTATCAAGTATTTACATCTTAAAACTTTCCATGAACATATAGAACCATCTTTCTCTTAAAAAGTAAAGCTTATATTCTTATGGGATGACAGAACTCCAGAAATTTTTCATGGGATGACAGGAATTCCTCATAAGATATTAAAGTTCTTATGGGATGATAGAATCCCCAAAAATACCTCATGGGATGATAAAAATTTCTCATGGTACATTGAGTACTTTTCTTGAGAAAATAACTAAAGTATAATGCACTAAATTAAGAATGATTATATATTTGATGTATGTGTTCTTATGATTGCTTTTACTTCATGGAAAGGATTGTCAAATTTGCTTTTATGGCTGAAATGGTGATAATGTTTCATGAAATGTGCTAGCTATTGAGATTTTATATCTCACATTGTTTTTGATGATTTACCATTTCAGGGACTGAAAAGAGAAAGAAAAGAGATAGAAAAGAATTAAGCCTATAATGTGTTAGTTAGTTATGTCACTTCCTTTTGGTGAAAATTTTTTAGAAAGTGCTATGTATTGTATATACTAGTGATAAGGTTCATGAGCTTGTTGTATTTCATAGGAGTTGTAACTAAACCTTTTATGTTATGTATATAAGAAGAGAATTTGCATGAAATAGTTGATTTTGTGTTTTAAGTTATGTGTATGTATAAGTAGAATTGGTTGTGTTATATTTCAAGTATCATTTTTATGAGAATTGAAGTTCAGGATATATCAGTCAACTGATTATCTTGTATCAATCAACTGATACCTCTCTGTTTTCAATTTATACAAATTCGTAGCCAATTAGTAAACCGATAGCCATGGATTAGTCGACTGATCGCCTACTGCAAAGTGTAAAATTTTATGTTTTAAGATGTTCCAAATTTTACTTATTTTTATGAATTTGGATATTTTGTAAATATTTTTAGAAAAATATCATGCCTTGATCAAATTTTTATTTGGTCTATATTATAATTTTTGCTAAATTGCATAAAAAGGACATAATTCTAGTAGATATTATAGTTGTTACGAAAATGGATATTTTTGGGATCTCTATTATTTAATAGTTTATCAAGTTCTTCAGGAGGATTTTTGTCACGCCCCAAAATCTAAGCACGTGACCAGCACAGAAGGTAAATTTTACCTCACCTTTGTAAGCTTATTTTTCTCTTAAGTACAATACTAATCCTTATTTTGGTTATTCTTTTAAATGTAATTAATTTAAATTACATAATTTAAGAATTAAAATAAGAGAACTATTTCTCTTCTCACAAAAAGATAAGAAAGTATGGCTAAACCGAGTTTTTCATATACGCTACAGTCATACACATTATATTGTAGAACTAACCTACTCGATTATAGAGCTTTTCTAAATTTATACAACTTATTGTAAGACCTAAGCATTATACCTTTACCCTGAACAATTGGGAAGGTAATCTTGGCATGTACGTCATCGAACTACAAAGTTTTCTATACTTGAAACTGAAGACAACTTCTACTTGAGAGAATCCTACCACATTCACACACAACATAGGTATATATATATACATGCAAATATACATATTTGATCTGATGGTACAATCATCTAAATTTTGGTGTACGAGATATTTATTAAAAAACACAATAAAAGTACATTGCAATCATTAACAAACACATTCTAGATCAAGTCAAATCACATTTCAATCAATTCACACAATTTCAATTTAAGTTCCCAAACATTTTCTAGGTCTCGTCCACATAAAATGGCTGTTGTCCCACGACCCCTGCCTCATCCTCCCTTATTTCACCCCCGTCCTCAAAGGGATAATTCTGTAGTCCAACTTTATTTCACCTCGCCCTTAAAAGGACAAATATCATATTCAATACAATGTAGCTAAAGTGATTTTATTCCACCCTTATTTCATCTGTCCTCAAAGAGACAATTCTGTAGTCTAACCTTATTTTACTCTGCCCTTAAAAGGACAAATATCATATTCAATGCCATGTAACCAAAGTGATTTTATTCTACCCTTATTTCATCTCATGGGATTCCATAACTCTATTTTTGTTTCTTTCAAGATCAAACACAATCACATTACATAAACATAGGCAACCATATTGTCACGACCCATTTTCTAGGCACATGACCGGCACAATGATGAATATCCCATCACTGTAAGCCTTTCGATAAATTCTTCCCACAAGTAAAATCGTTAGTCATTATCTCTATATTCTCAAAATACCATTTCTTAATAAATACAAAGAAAATACATCAGATTTTCTTAATTAAAAATAATAGATCCTCAGTACGAAATACATTATCATACTGAAATACAAGCCAAATACCAAACCCCTGACCTAGATGTCCTAGACGGTTACAGAGCAACATACTGTATAACAAAAGAAGGGCCTACCCGACAGCGGGAAGGTCCAACGTGATCTACTCCTCTAGCGGATGTACTTCGGCGGCAACCTGATCTGAACAAAAAGTTTGTACAAACAGTGTGAGCTTTTAAACTCAGTGAGCAAATCGGCCTTGCGTTAATAAAATTCAAATACATCACCAGTCATGCAAGCATATCCGAAGGCTCAAGCTCAACCAATAGACATAGTTAGAAATTACATACAAGAAAAATTCATCCAATTCAACAAACGATACTAGTACTCGTCAATGGCAATATATCCCGGAGAGCGCACACAGGCCGGCTCACCAATTTTGTATTTTTCCGCCATGACGCACAACCTCATCCTCTTAGCTAGGGCGCCTCACGAATTTATCACCAATCCGGGCTATATCCCTACTGAGGGAATCGTTGTCTCCACACTCATTGGTCAAGACACCCTTTAACACGGGTTTTCCGCCTTGCCGTGAGAGGGGGTACTGTACCGCTCAATCACAATCAATAGTACAACAGTTCATATCATAATCAGAAGCACAATATAATACTCATCCATATAACAGGTATAGTATATAACTATATGATTCAAATTTCATATCATCATGAGATACTTGCTTTGTCTTATCCATACTTCTGGATTAATTATCTCATTATATTCGTCATTCTGAATCCAATTTCCCTCTATGAATCTTGGGAGTGTCCTACGACATACTTTTTATCACCAGTAATGCTAAAACTCTATTAAAACAGGGTCGTTTCACTCACCTGAATTCCGTACGAGTATCACTTCTCTAAATCGTTACGGACAAGAGTACGCAGGTGAATTTCAGTGTTCCGCTACAGAGATTTTCATGAAAGATTACAGAAAGTACGTTAAGATCATTTTCGTACAGATACTGTTCATACGTACGGGTACTATTCATACGGTCACTATTCATACATACGGTACTATTCATACGGTCACTATTCATACGTACGGGTACTATTCATACCGAAAATATAGAATACAATCTGTAGAAGAGTACACCAGGTAAGTTCCCAGGAAAGAGTGGAGGGTCACACTGGACACACTTAAAAACCAGGTCTTTCCTTAGCCAGAACTTTCCTAGACATGTATTCTCCACAGATTATATTCTATTTCGGTAATCAGAGAATCAAAATAACAGCTAACGACAGTTTTTCTGATGTGGAAGATCGGCCAAAGCCGCAACCACAGAGCATACTTAAGAAAATAACTTCTAAAATTTGAAAGACATAGAAAGGGCATAGTATCCTTACCTAAGCAAAAACGGAAAGGCCCAAAATCTCAGAAGCCTAGCGTCGGAGCAAGAGAAACTTAAGGAGGGAAGAAGAGAAGTTGAAGGTGTGAGTTTAGAAGTGAAATGGAAGGGCCTATTTATAGCAAAAGTCAAGGGTACTATTTGACACTATGCGCTAATAAAATATTCAATTTACTATTTATGAAAATGACATTTCTAATAATGCAGTTACTGTGCACTTTACGCGTGGAAAATTTTCGTTTATTTACTATTAGAAACTTTAAAGGGAAAACTATCCTTTCACCTTAAACCTTTAAGTTTCTTTTCAATTCAGTCCTTTCAATTTAGTCCCTGAGGGTATTTTTACACATAAAACGTCATTTTCTCTTGCAAACTTCTTTCTAGTTTTCTCTTATAACCAAACCACATCTAGTATTTGACATTTTGATTGTATAAATGAACAGTACCATATACGTAAATAGTAACAGTAGTTTGAAAACACGCATTTATATTTTATTTTTCATGGGTATTACATTATCACCCCCTTTAAGAAATTCGGTCCTCCGAATTTAAATTACCTCAAGTCGTAAAAAGATGCGGATATCTAGAACGCATGTCGGCCTCGGCTTCCCATGTGGCTTCTTCGTGAGTTTGATTCCTCCACAAAACCTTGACGGATGGAATCTCCTTAGATCGGAGTTTCTTTACTTGACTATCGAGGATAGCCACTGGTATCTCCTCGTATGACAAGTTTTCATCTACTAGGATAGAATCATTCTGAGAAGGGTGAAGTATGTGAGAAGGGTCATGAAGGTACTTCCTTAACATGGATACGTGAAAAACAGGGTGAATCCCTTCCAGATCCATAGGTAGGGCAAGCCGATAAGCCACTTTTCCCACTCGTTCTAGAATCTCATAAGGCCCGATGTATCTAGGACTCAACTTTCCTTTCCTTCCAAATCTCAACACACCTTTCATTGGAGAGACCTTAAGGAATACCATATCGCCGACTGAGAACTCCAAATCACGTCGTCTGTGGTCAGCGTATGCCTTTTGTCTACTTTGAGCTGCTCGCATCCTATCTTGTATTGTCTTAACCTTGGTTAGGGCATCCTGGGCTAAGTCAGGTCCTAATGCTTTCGCTTCACCTACCTCGAACCAACCGATCGGAGATCTGCAACGTCTCCCATACAAGGCCTCAAAGGGTGCCATCCCAATAGTGGCCTGGTAGCTGTTGTTATATGCGAACTCTACAAGATACAAATGCTTTTCCCAGCTACCACTGAAATCTAGAATACAAGCTCGTAACATATCCTCTAGCGTCTGAATCGTCCGCTCTGACTGTCCGTCTGTTTGTGGGTGAAAAGCGGTACTAAGGTCCACTCGAGTACCTAATGCCTCCTGAAAACTTCTCCAGAAACGAGAGGTAAATTGAGGACCTCTATCAGAAATGATAGATATAGGTACTCCATGCAACTTTACTATTTCTTTAATATACAATTGTGCCAACGTTACTACACCATAAGTGGTTTTGACTGGAATGAAGTGTGCTGATTTGGTTAGTCGGTCAACAATGACCCAAACTGAGTCATAACCTCCTGTGGAACGAGGTAGACCAACAACAAAGTCCATCGTCACTCGTTCCCATTTCCATTCAGGAATCTCTAATCGTTGTAACGAGCCTCCTGGCTTTAGATGTTCAGCCTTAACCTGTTGACAGGTTAAACAACGAGACACAAATTCTGCTATGTCTTGTTTCATTCCTTTCCACCAGTAGATCTGTTTCAGATCCTGATACATCTTGGTGGCTCCTGGATGTACAGCATATGCAGCACGATGGCCTTCTTCCATGATGTCTCATCTAAGAGTTCCAACATGCGGTACACACAACCGTTGTTCAAAATGTAAGACTCCTGTATCGTCGAGTGTGAAACTATTCACTTCACCAATCTTCACCTTTTCCATAATTTGGACAAGCTCAGGATCCTCCATTTGAGATATCCGTATCTGGTCAACAAGGGAAGATCTAGCCCTGATATGGGCTAAGAATGATCCTGTCCTTGTAACCTCAAGAGTAGCACCTTTTGCTCTCAGCTCTTGTAGTTCTTGGATCAAGGGTCTTTTTGTTACTGCTATATGGGCCAGACTACCCATAGATTTTCGACTCAAGGCATCTGCTACCACGTTCGCTTTGCCTGGGTGGTAAAGAATATTGCAATCATAATCTTTTAGTAATTCTACCCATCTCCTCTGCCTCAAGTTTAAGTCCTTTTGGTCGAAAATATATTTTAGACTTTTATGGTCAGTGTAGATTTCGCAAGTTTCTCCGTATAGATAATGTCGCCATATCTTTAAAGCGAAAACTACTGCTGCCATTTCCAGATCGTGGGTGGGGTAGTTTTGTTCATGTTTCTTAAGTTGTCTCGATGCATATGCCACTACCTGGCCATGCTGCATGAGAACACATCCCAACCCTACTCTTGATGCATCGCAGTATACTGTAAAACCTCATGGTCCTGAGGGTAAGACCAATACAGGTGCGGAGATTAACCTTTTCTTGAGTTCTTGGAAGCTTTCTTCACAAGCATCATCCCATTGGTACTTTACCCCTTTCCTAGTCAGTCGTGTGAGAGGGGCGGCTAACTGGGAAAAATTTTGGATGAAACGACGATAATATCCTGCCAATCCCAAGAAGCTGCGAATCTCCGTGACGGAGGTAGGTCTAGGCCACATTTTGACCGCTTCTACTTTGTTTGGGTCTGCTTGGATGCCATCTTTGGAGATCACATGTCCCAAGAAAGTTACACAATCAATCCAAAACTCGCATTTAGAGAATTTGGCGTACAATTGATGATCCCTCAATGTCTGCAACACAACACGAAGGTGTTGTTCGTGCTCTTCTGAAGTCTTTGAGTACACCAGAATGTCGTCTATGAAGACAATGACAATTTTGTCTAAAAAGGATTTAAAAATCCTATTCATTAAATCCATGAAAGCAGCTGGTGCATTCGTTAATCCAAATGACATCACCAAGAACTCGTAGTGCCCATATCTGGTACGGAAGGCTGTTTTAGACACATCCTCCTCCTTGATCTTGAGTTGGTGATAACCAGACCTCAAGTCAATCTTTGAAAAACACTTGGCTCCTTGAAGTTGATCGAAAAGGTCGTCGATGCGAGGCAACGGGTATTTATTTTTGATAGTTACCTTATTCAGTTGCCTGTAATCTATGCATAATCTCATCGATCCGTCCTTCTTTTTCACGAACAGAACAGGAGCTCCCCAAGGTGAATAACTTGGCCTTATAAAGCCTTTGTCTAGCAAGTCCTGTAACTGAGTTTTTAACTCTTTTAATTCTGTTGGTGCCATTCTATAAGGGGGTATGGAGATTGGGCGAGTATCTGGTGCTAACTCTATCTGGAACTCAATCTCTCGATCTGGGGGTATACCTGGTAGATCATCTGGGAAGACATCTACAAACTCCTGGACTACTGGAACGTCTTCTACTTTTAGTTCTTCTTTCTTAATATCTTTAACGAATGCCAAGTATCCTTTACAGCCCTTTCGCAATAAACGTTGGGCACACATTAAAGATATAAGATTCCCAGAAATTTCACTCCGTTCACCATGAAATACGAAAGAAGGCTCCCCCGGAATATTGAACTTAACTATCTTATTATAGCAATCCAGGGTGGCATGACAAGATGCCAGCCAATCCATGCCCAAGATGACATCAAAGTCTGTCATATCTAACAGCATTAGGTCTACTGTTGTATTTATTTCTCCGACTCTTACCTTGCAAGCTCGATAGCCTCGTTCTATTAGTAAGGTGCCTCCAGTAGGCGTAGTTACTAAAAACGGACATTCTAATCTAACAACTTTTTGCTTAAAGTTCTTAGCAAAGAATGGTGACACATAGGAATGCGTAGAGCCAGAGTCAAACAAAACATGTGCAAAATTTGATTCAATCAGAAGAGTACCTGCTACCACCGTATTAGACGCCTGAGCATCTTGACGGGTTAAAGCGAATACTCGAGCGTTCCCTCGGCCTGCTGAAGCCTGCCCTCGACCACCTTGTCCTCTGCCAGCACCTCTTCCGATTCCATTGCCTCCTACAGTTACAGGGGATCTGTTGGCAACAGTAGCCTCTGATTGATTAGGGCGTACTGACCCTTGGCCAGATCTCGTGTAGAGTTGGGGGCAATCTCTTTTGATGTGGCCCTGTTGACCACATTGGTAACAGACCCTAGTGTTGTTGTTGACAAAACAAGCTCCGAAGTGATTTCTTTCACATTTAGAGCACCAGGGCCTTTGTTGACCCCCTGTACCACTTTGTTGACGCTGTGGTGCACTAGCGGTAGAGGCTGCACGTCCAGAACTCTCTCCGTGGTAGCGTGATTTCTCATCCTGTTTCCTTTTTCTTTTGTTATTCCATTTTTCTTTTTGCATATCTCTTTCTTCCATCATACGGGCGATGTCGACGGCTTCTGTGTAAAATGAAAAATCTCGTATTTTCGATCCCACCCTGTCAAATAAAGACTCTCGAAGGCTTTTAATAAATCGTCGGATCTTTTCTTTCTCAGTTAGGACCATGTGAGTAGCATATTCAGACAACTCTATAAACAGATTGTCGTATTCATCGACGGTTCGTGATCCTTGCCGGAGTGTCTCAAACTCATTCATCTTTGCTTCTCATATATGCTCCGGAATAAATTGTTCTCGAAAAATTCTTTTAAAGTCATTCCATTTAATGGGTGGGGCATTTCTGGCCATGCCCTTCTTCCATGTTCGCCACCAGCGGTCGGCCTTACCTCTTAACTGAAAGGTAACAAGGGTTACTTTTCGAGGTTCAGGGCATTCTAACGTGTCAAGGATTTTCTCACAGTCATCTAGAAAACGTTGTGGGTCTTCATTAACATCTCCTGCAAAGGTTGGCGGATTCAGCTTCATAAATTCTGAGATTTTGACCTCTGTACCTACCCAATCCTGAGGAGGGGGTGGAGGTGGCATCTGGTCTGTCTCTTGTACTTTTGCAGCATGTACTGATGCCTGTGAGCCATCTTCAGATGATTGTCCCATCAGAAGTTCCTTTAGCCCATTCACCTCGTTCTGCATTGCAGCTAATGCTTCCATCACTACAGTCGCGTCAATTTGTGATGGTTCTCCAGCATTTCTTCCAGGGTTTTCAGTGGATATTTCTCTGTTTTGTGCATGGTTATCTTCTGCACGATTAGGCATCTCCAGTCTTGCATTTGCTGACTGAGCAGCTGGAGGGACCAAGGCCCTGCCAGATCTTGTGCGGATTCCAGAAGCGTTTGATTTTCTTGGTGCCATCTAAACTTATTCTACAATTAAGAATGATATATATCGTCACTATTATGCTTCAAGTAAAGACACGAAAGAAATGGATTTTAATCTCTACAGGGCTTTTGGTGGATCTTCATCCTATGGTCGTGCTGCAGTCACGACAATAGGGGAAGGCCCACTAAAGACACCTTGCTCTGTAATCACTAGGAGACCTAACAACCTATCCTCTGATACCAACTTTGTCACGACCCATTTTCTAGGCACATGACCGGCACAATGATGAATATCCCATCACTGTAAGCCTTTCGATAAATTCTTCCCACAAGTAAAATCGTTAGTCATTATCTCTATATTCTCAAAATACCATTTCTTAATAAATACAAAGAAAATACATCAGATTTTCTTAATTAAAAATAATAGATCCTCAGTACGAAATACATTATCATACTGAAATACAAGCCAAATACCAAACCCCTGACCTAGATGTCCTAGACGGTTACAGAGCAACATACTGTATAACAAAAGAAGGGCCTACCCGACAGCGGGAAGGTCCAACGTGATCTACTCCTCTAGCGGATGTACTTCGGCGGCAACCTGATCTGAACAAAAAGTTTGTACAAACAGTGTGAGCTTTTAAACTCAGTGAGCAAATCGGCCTTGCGTTAATAAAATTCAAATACATCACCAGTCATGCAAGCATATCCGAAGGCTCAAGCTCAACCAATAGACATAGTTAGAAATTACATACAAGAAAAATTCATCCAATTCAACAAACGATACTAGTACTCGTCAATGGCAATATATCCCGGAGAGCGCACACAGGCCGGCTCACCAATTTTGTATTTTTCCGCCATGACGCACAACCTCATCCTCTTAGCTAGGGCGCCTCACGAATTTATCACCAATCCGAGCTATATCCATACTGAGGGAATCGTTGTCTCCACACTCATTGGTCAAGACACCCTTTAACCCGGGTTTTCCGCCTTGCCGTGAGAGGGGGTACTGTACCGCTCAATCACAATCAATAGTACAACAGTTCATATCATAATCAGAAGCACAATATAATACTCATCCATATAACAGGTATAGTATATAACTATATGATTCAAATTTCATATCATCATGAGATACTTGCTTTGTCTTATCCATACTTCTGGATTAATTATCTCATTATATTCGTCATTCTGAATCCAATTTCCCTCTATGAATCTTGGGAGTGTCCTACGACATACTTTTTATCACCAGTAATGCTAAAACTCTATTAAAACAGGGTCGTTTCACTCACCTGAATTCCGTACGAGTATCACTTCTCTAAATCGTTACGGACAAGAGTACGCAGGTGAATTTCAGTGTTCCGCTACAGAGATTTTCATGAAAGATTACAGAAAGTACGTTAAGATCATTTTCGTACAGATACTGTTCATACGTACGGGTACTATTCATACGGTCACTATTCATACGTACGGTACTATTCATACGGTCACTATTCATACGTACGAGTACTATTCATACCGAAAATACAGAATACAATCTGTAGAAGAGTACACCAGGTAAGTTCCCAGGAAAGAGTGGAGGGTCACACTGGACACACTTAAAAACCAGGTCTTTCCTTAGCCAGAACTTTCCTAGACATGTATTCTCCACAGATTATATTCTATTTCGGTAATCAGAGAATCAAAATAACAGCTAACGACAGTTTTTCTGATGTGGAAGATCGGCCAAAGCCGCAACCACAGAGCATACTTAAGAAAATAACTTCTAAAATTTGAAAGACATAGAAAGGGCATAGTATCCTTACCTAAGCAAAAACGGAAAGGCCCAAAATCTCAGAAGCCTAGCGTCGGAGCAAGAGAAACTTAAGGAGGGAAGAAGAGAAGTTGAAGGTGTGAGTTTAGAAGTGAAATGGAAGGGCCTATTTATAGCAAAAGTCAAGGGTACTATTTGACACTATGTGCTAATAAAATATTCAATTTACTATTTATAAAAATGACATTTCTAATAATGCAGTTACTGTGCACTTTACGCGTGGAAAATTTTCGTTTATTTACTATTAGAAACTTTAAAGGGAAAACTATTCTTTCACCTTAAACCTTTAAGTTTCTTTTCAATTCAGTCCTTTCAATTTAGTCCCTGAGGGTATTTTTACACATAAAACGTCATTTTCTCTTGCAAACTTCTTTCTAGTTTTCTCTTATAACCAAACCACATCTAGTATTTGACATTTTGATTGTATAAATGAACAGTACCATATACGTAAATAGTAACAGTAGTTTGAAAACACGCATTTATATTTTATTTTTCATGGGTATTACACATATGTATTCCATTTCAGGAAAAGTTCACGATAGTCTCACACTTGCACATTTCAATGCATAATATGAATGTATTAATTTCATTTCACATATATATATTTATAGTACAATTTTAATATATACATAAAATAAGTAAACAAGATAAGGTAGGATCTCTCACTTCGATTCTAAGTTAAAATTCTACACTTCAAATCAAAGGATAAATGCCAAAGAACTCATCAAAGGCTTAAAGAACAAGCCATGCAAAGAGATAATTCCAAATCAGAACATAGGCTATCAATCATCTAGCTTTATTTTGTTCTGAAGCTAAAATCAAAACCAAACTTTAGAAAGATTCTAGTATTAATCCATAACTCCAAAAATTATGAAATTCGGTATAAAGCCTTATTAGTATGTTAACATACTAGGATAAAATTTTCATAATTTAATTATATCTTTGGCCCCTCTAGAGACCCTATAATTGATTAAAGGTCAGAACTGTCCAAATTTGTATAGGTTATAAGCCTATCAAATCTTTGCCAAATGCTATGAAATTTGGTATACAATTAGTATGTGGTCTTATCTAGGTGTTATAAAATTTTCAAGTCAAAATAAAGTCGTTTAGTTATTGCGAAAAATTCAAAATTCACACATTTTTAAAATTCCTCTACACTGAAGTGTTGTTCCTATGTTTATTTGACCAAGAAAACTAATTTTAACGAGCTTAAAACTTTCCATATTAGATTATCACAATAAAAAGAATCTCTACACAAAATTTCATGAATTTAGGAGTTGATTTGGTTATCCAAAAACATATAAAATTATAAGCATTTAAAACTGTCATATTTTCCCTTCACAGTTTCTTAATAAATTTTCCTTATTTCCTTTACTTGATTTAAGCTCATAATTCACTTCATCTAGGTCTATAGATTAAGAATATATATTCTTCTGGAATTAAATCAACTCTAGAAAACTTTTTAATATTTTTAGTTTAGTCCCTATAGTTTACTGTCATGCTTTTTTTTTTCTCTCAATCTTGCTTATTTCAGTTTCTTAATTTTGTTTCAATCCAATTCATCGCATATCTAGTTGGTTTTACCCAAAATCAAAGCAAAAAGAGAAAAAATTCTTGGGTGACCAGTAAAATCGTAGTTGAACAGTACTACTGATTTTCAACATATATTTCTCATCAAAATTCTCAAATAATCTCTTAATTTTCATTATGAAACTAACCAAGAGAGGGAAGATGGGTTTGAACAGCCTTTAGAGGTCTCAAATACAGTAGAATTTCAAATAAATTTTTTGTGTAATAGAAATTACAAATTCCAATTTCTTACCTTTCAATCCTAATTCTTTGTTCCTGTTTCCTCAATCCTTACTATCATGCTACACCTAAGGAAGGGAAAGAAGGTGGAGGAAGGAAGCTTAGTTAACATTTGCTCTCTCTCTCTCTCTCTCTCTCTCTCTCTCTCTCTCTCTCTCTCTCTCTCTCTCTCTCTCTCTCTCTCTCTCTCTCTCTCTCACACACACAAATTGACTCACAGAGAATATGGAAGAAAGAAGAAAGAACTCAAGGAAGAAGGGAGAAGGAAGAGAGAAAACTTTCGGGAAGCAATAATTGAAAAAGTGGGAATTTCTCTCTCTTTCCTTTCTTTTCCCCCCTACTAGTCTTCCATTTTCTCCATTTCCGTATGTGCCAAAAATGAAAGGCCAAATGTGTTTTTTCTTGGTTTCTCTTAGAAGCCACATTTAACGAAGCAAAAATATCCATGTAGCGTAATGGCCTTTCATTGTTTAAAATATATAAAACCACTCTTCTTACAAATTTTAATTCACTTGGGTCCTTATGAAAATTGTAAAATTTCCTAATTAAACCCAAAAATCCAGAATTTATTTTAATACTCCTTATTTGATCTTTTTCACTAATAAAATAAAATAAAATATTTATGCAACTTAATAAAATTTTCAAACAAGTCCTTAACAATTCATACATTTTAAATTTAATTCCAAAATTAAATAAATTTCAAGTTGCCAACTCATTGTAAAACCTCGGGTATTACAAGTTTGCAATAGTGATAGCTGAACTTTTCCATTTATGCAACATATAGTAAACTGTGGTGATAATGATTTAATATATTTCTGTTATTTCTTCATACCACATATTAGTCTTATAAAATCGACACTTTGGGATTGGATCACTTATGTCTCAATACTTTGATTTCTGTAATTAAATACAAAAAGAAATTTTGTCAAACAAATTAGTATATGGAAGTAATTTACGTAATGTATTCTTTATTTGAAATATTAGTTGTTAAATAAAATGTATTTCCTTCTTTCAACATTTGTATAATTTGAGTTAAGTTATCTATAATTAAAATATATATCGTTTAAACGCTTTTAGTATAAATGTTATCACATGTCAAAATTAATAAAAGAAAAGTGTATTATTTTTGAAATTATTGTAATTTGGAAAGAAATCAAAGTCAAATACAATCAACTCATTTTAAGATTGGATTACATGCAGAAAATGTCACAAAATTCAAATTTAGAAAAAAAAAATGTGAAGGAGGAATTGGTAAATTGGATTCTAGATTAAAAAATCAAGTAAGATTTTATTATAACTTATCAATATTATAATCATTTGAAAATGGTATTCCAAATCCAAAAATACCTAAGACTATAGTACAATAAATATTATGATAGCATTTTAGATTATGATTTCTTTTCAAACTACATGTCAAAATTAATAAAAAGAAAATGTATTATTTTTTAAATTATTGTAATTTGGAAAGAATACGAAGTCAAATAAAATTATATAAAGAAAGTGGTATCATAATAAAATTTCAGAAATAAAATTATTGTAAGTTGAAAAAAAAATCAAAATCAAAGTCAAATAAAGAAAGTGTATTAATTCACGTAATCAGATTTGTTAGAATGTTACTATATATAATGAATATTCAATAACCAACATATTTTATACGATAATTAATTTACGTATTAATTCCACGTATTAATGCCAATAATAACAAATTTGTTGGAATGGTACTATATATTATATACTAATAAATATTAAGATAGCATTCCAAATTTTGATTTCATTCCAAACTACATGTCAAAATTAATAAAAGAAAAGTGAATTATTTTTTAATTAAAAGTAATCAAAGTCAAATAAAATTACATAAAGAAAGTGCTATCATAGTAAAATTTCATAAATAAAATTATTGAATCTATTACAATTTGGAAAGAAATCAAAATCAATGTTACTATATAATAATGAATATACAATAATTAACAAATTTCATAAGATAATTAATTTACATATTAATTCCACATATTAATGTCAATAATAATAAATTTGTTAGAATGTTATTATATACTATATACTAATGATTATTAGGATAACATTCCAGATTTTGGTTCCATTTCAAGCTATATAATAATTAATTTTCACTTTAAAACAATATTGAAAAAATATTTCATGAAATATGGAAACAAAAAATATCATTAACAAATAGTAATATTCTAGATCTAAAAATTACCTATGACTGTAGTATAATAAATATTAGGATAGCATCCAAATTTTGATTTCATTTCAAATTACATGTCAATATTAGGATAGCATTAATTCACTTATTTATTCCATAATCAAATTAAAAAGATTTGTTGAAATGTTACTATATACTAATGAATATACAATAATTAAAAAATTTTATACGATAATTAATTTACATATTAATTCCACGTATTAATGCCAATAATAACAAATTTGTTGAAATGTTACTATATACTATATACTAATGAATATAGTATATAGTAACATAAATGAAGCAGTGAGAACTAGTATTCTTTCATGCAAATGAAATCCACTTTGGCAGCACCACTTGCTTTGAAATTGATGGGAAGATAATGATTATTCCATTATCTCAAAGGCAAAACCCATTCGAAGCTCAAGATCCAACGTTCTTCCTCAACTAAACCATACAAAGAATGCTTAAACGGTACAGTTTAATAGTTTCTTTCTTATAGCATGTCACTTCGGTGACATTAATAACCATCATCTCATCCATTTCTTATTCAGCATTGCTTCTGAAGAAGTTGTGTCATGGGTTAAATACATAACGAAAAATAAGAACAAGAAAGATCTCAACCTGTATTTTGAGTTTCTTGACATTGTGAGTTTCTACCCTAATATTCATTTTACTACAGTCACATGTGCCTTTTTGGATATGAAATATTACTATTTGTTAATGAAATTTTTTGTTTCCATATTTCATGAAATATTTTTTTAATATTGTTTTAAAAGCAAAAATTAATTATCATATAGTTTGAAATAGAACCAGAACATGAAAGACGGTGAGATCTAACATCTCAAAAATCAAAGTATTAGCTTTTGATCTTGTCACGACCATCTATAATATGAGAGTGTGGCTATGAAAGTTTGTTTGATTTACGGTTTTGCAAAGAGAGAGTGAGAGGTTTATAGGAGACGTGTCAATACTTTGATTGAATTTGCTTAAATAGAAAATTATAACATAAAATTAAGACAACTGATTAACAAAAATAAGTCAATATTAATTCACGTATTAATTAAGTATGCAATTAAATTAGAATGTTACAAAATTCAAATTTAATTTTTTAAATTCCCATACCAATCATGTAATCAAATTCAAAATTAATGAATTAACAAATTAAAAATAACAAATTTTAATCATATGACATCATACTATGTCATTAGGAATAGACATTAATTTTGTGCATTAAATTTGTAGAGGTAAAGTTTTAGTCCATTTATATAGATATGAGAGAAAATAAAGAAAAAATAATAAAAAATTGTTTTAATTATCCTCTTAAAAAATATTAAACTTTTTTAAAATTAAATTATTTTATTTAAATATTTCTTTCTCATTTTCATTCTTTTTTCCTTTGAAAAATCACTATCACAAACATCTGCTTGGCATCGAATTCAGAAAATGTCAATCTCTCTAACTCGAATTCCATTTTGACTGTATTAGCTGCAACTAAAATTAAGATTCCCATTTAAAAATTTAGGTTTTAGATTTATGTGTCTCGTTCCTATACAACTTTTATTTGAATATTTATAATCACTAGTATTCAGTTGTGCGCTAAATGACAAATGAATGCAAATGTAAACGACATCAATAACGAACTAATGAAAAATAAAATTTTGAAAGACACTAATTATAAAAAAATTATACAATGGAAAAGTATTTTAAAATGATCAAAATTGAAAGGTAAGTAATATTTTTAAAGCGATCATATTTGGTTTCATTTGAAACTTGAAAGTATCCAACTTTTAAGTATTTCATTTTCAGGAGTGTTTGGAAACAAAATTCCAAGGCACCACCTAATGTGACCCGTTCCTTCTCTATAGAAGACTAAACCCAAGGAAATGGGGGCACTTCGGTAATACCACCTAAGGAAATCGGGCATTTTCACCTTTAATCACACCCTCCCACTTTAAATAGTAAATACCAAAATCCAGTCGGGGATCTAACACCGCTTACGCATAGCGCCGGAGGCCCTTTTATCGCCTCCTTCTTTGGTGTCTGTTAAGTTTCAAAATTGAGTAACAACGATGGCCTCCGAGTTGATTTTCAGGGGCCAAGACACGCAACCCATAGCCGACGACTACAACCCCAAACCGCACAAACCATGGCTCTCTGTCGCTCGGCCCTTTCGCTACCTCCTCCGAGAACAACGTCTCCTTTTCGTCCTCCTCGGCATTGCCCTCGCCACCATCTTCTTCACTGTCTTGCCCTCCTCCCGTACTTCCGACGCTCGCCCCTACGACCCCGTTTCAGTCTCTTATGTTGAGCAGGATTCGAATCAGTGGCTCCATAAGCCGAGGGTCGACCGGTCGGCTGCCTACAGGATGCCGGTTCATTCAGGCGGGAAGATCCCACTGGGGATTAAGAGAAAGGGGCTTCGGATCGTGGTGACGGGTGGGGCGGGTTTCGTCGGGTCGCACCTGGTGGATCGACTGATTGCCAGAGGGGACAGCGTGATCGTGGTGGATAATTTCTTCACGGGAAGGAAAGAAAACGTGATGCACCACTTTGGGAACCCCAGATTCGAGCTCATCCGGCACGACGTCGTGGAGCCTCTGTTGCTGGAGGTGGATCAGATCTACCATCTCGCATGCCCTGCATCCCCTGTGCACTACAAGTTCAACCCGGTCAAGACGATTATATCCTTTTATAATTCTTTCTCTCCGCCAAGTTTAGATTTCCTCTAGTCACTTTGTACTTTGTGTTTCTGGTTTCAATGTTTAGCATTTTTCTTCTTCTTGTTGTCCTTGATGATTGTGTTCACAAGACCAATGTGGTGGGAACATTGAACATGCTGGGACTGGCAAAAAGAGTGGGTGCAAGGTTTTTGCTAACAAGTACGAGTGAAGTTTATGGGGATCCTCTGCAACACCCTCAGAAAGAGACCTACTGGGGCAACGTCAATCCCATTGGTAGGTACCATCTCCCTCTCTCTCTCTCTCTCTCTCTATACTTTTGTTGTATTACTTTTCAGTGGCCGGAATTTTACTGCACTGTGTTTATTCGGGAATGCAAGGACAATAATTATCAGGAACGGCTTGTCTTTCAGGGCAGTGGCTGTACCTGTGTGAAACGGTTCTACTTTTGTATTCCAAAACCCTGAGGCCCGAGCCCATATTTTCTTGATGAAAAATTGAGAATTTTCATCTTTAAATATATTTTAAAATAGGGAAAATCTTGATGTCGAGAAGTTGAATTTTTCATAGCTGTATAAACAAAGAAAACACTAACTCCGTCGTAAAATGGTTGAACACCGTCGAATGCATGTTGATGGTTTCGAAGAGGGCATTTTGGTCCGTAAGCTGCAAAGCTCAGTAGACTGTTGGTATCATGATTGTTGTCTACTTTTCTGACAGATCGTATTATGGTTGTCTGTCTGTGATAGGTGTCCGAAGCTGCTACGACGAGGGAAAGCGTACGGCCGAGACGTTGACAATGGATTACCACAGAGGAGCTGGAGTTGAGGTTATGGTCATTTTAACTTAAAAAAATGCACCCACTTGCTTATTAGTGTTAACTTCTATCTCATTTTTGTTGTTATTTTTTCCAGGTTAGAATTGCTAGAATCTTTAACACCTATGGGCCCAGAATGTGCCTAGATGATGGTCGCGTTGTTAGTAACTTCGTTGCTCAGGTGGGTTCTTCACTTTTTCTTTTCGCCCCTTCATATCATTATTATGAACTACATATATATATATATATATATATATATATAATACATGATATGATGTAGGGAATATTAGAGAAGTGAGATGTTAACTTGATTTGTTAATTGTTGGCGTTAATGCAGGCACTAAGAAAGGAGCCTTTAACGGTATACGGAGATGGGAAGCAGACCAGGAGTTTCCAGTATGTTTCTGATTTGGTAAGCTAATTTACTTTTTCCTTTTTCAAAAAGACTACAAAAAACTTGTTAATAAATTTTTCAATCTACGCAAGAATTTCAATTAAATGTTCGTTTCGGAGTGTTGGATGTAGATTACAAGTAACTTGAGTTTTGAGATGGTCTCTTTCGTTTAAAGCCAACACCTGCAACTTCTCCCATGTGCATACTGCATGCGTAACAAACAATTCCTGACTTTTTTATCCCCTATATTTATCAGCCACCGATTCTTTCTGAAAGTGTTGTTTATAATGATTCGATGACCCTTACTTGATACTTGTGTCGGGTGTTCTTGGTAGCTCCTTGCTCTAGAGACGCTATAAACATAGGCATGTGAGCGGAAGCCAAATTTAAAGGTCCGGGGCAGTTCTTATAGTTGCAGTCTGTATAATAAAAGCGAACGACTTCTATATGTATATATAAAAC
Organism: Biancaea sappan; assembly: GCA_037074585.1. Classification (NCBI taxonomy): domain Eukaryota; kingdom Viridiplantae; phylum Streptophyta; class Magnoliopsida; order Fabales; family Fabaceae; genus Biancaea; species Biancaea sappan. Next base: position 43,176,457 of record CM073496.1, on the reverse strand, counting down.
TTGCATTCAAATATAATCGAGAATCTTTTACGGTTTTACCAGAACGCAGTGCCAGTAAGAATGTAGCTGTAGATTGATTATGCTGATTATGACTTGTGACATACGATAGGCAAATTGCTGGATGAATGAGATATCTAAACATGTTGGGCCTTGGTATAGGTGGAAGGATTGATGCGCCTTATGGAAGGAGAACATGTGGGACCTTTCAATCTTGGAAATCCTGGCGAATTCACCATGCTTGAACTTGCCAATGTAAGCTTTTTTTATTTTTGTGCAATCATTGGAGTGAAGAGGGTTTAAACGAAAGACGGGGGGGCGGGGGATTTAATTTTGTGTCGGTGTCCCAGTAGCTTTATAGCTGTTTTTTTCTTTTTTCTGGGGTCAATATTGAGCTTAAAATGAGCTGTGATGGGGTGCATATGTAGGTGGTCCAAGAAACAATTGATCCAGATGCAAAAATAGAGTACAGGCCCAACACAGAGGATGACCCCCACAAGAGAAAGCCTGACATTAATAGGGCCAAGGAGTTACTCGGCTGGGAACCCAAGGTGGACTTGCGCAAGGGCCTTCCTCTTATGGTTTCTGACTTCCGACAACGCATATTTGGTGATCACAAGGAAGCTTCAGCCACCTCCGCCTAATTCTTTGTTTCATCATCAACCTTCACCTTTCACCCTGGATCTCACATTATAGTTCGCAGTTGCAGATAGCAGTTAGTGGTATAATTTTCCAATCCCCCAAGCTCCATTAGTCACAGTATCACAGCACATCACCTCACCTTTTCAGCTCCAATCAAGTTATCATTTTGTCGTTTGTTCATTGTCTATCTTTTATGATGTGTGGGTTATTACCCTCTCCGAGGAGACTGTTAGCCAACAAGTATTACATTTCTCAAGTATTCTTTCTATTACTATTATTATTATTTTTTGGGGAATGTAATTGGTATGTGTTAAGAGGCAACAGTTAATAGTTATTAATATCACATTTTACCTTGACCTGTATTATTGGATGTTGTTTTCTCGAGTCCACCCTCTTCGCTCTCTCCATTGCAATTAAGTTCCTCTAAACCTAACGCCCCAATCATTGAACCTCGCAAGGCCCCGTGTCTGCCAATTTCCCTCAGGAAAGCTATTTCATATTGGCTTTGAGAATGTGTAAAACAACATATCCAGTTCCAACCCCCGAAGTAAATTTCACATTCTGCTGTATGCACAAAAAGGGGAGGAAGGACTAAGGAAAATACATGATGGTGAAGAGCCTATAATTCTACATGGCGGAGTGGTGGAGCAAGCGGCCTCCATTCAACCCACACAAATAGCTTCGACGAGGCTGTGCCATGAGGTTTTCTGAAGCAGCTGTGGCGAATTTGTCAATGGCATAGTCATAAGTCTGATGAATTGGGTGAAGACGCTTAGAAGCGGCATCAGAGGCTCGTTTGTCGAGCCAAGCTATGATGTCTGCAAATACGGTTTCGATGTTTTCATCAGGCTCCCCAGACGTCAAGCCATGCCACATGTCAGGGTACAATTTGATGGTCTTGTCCCTGCTGCTGGCTCGATCGTATAATGCCCTGCTCACTTCTGGGTCCGTCACTCTGTCTGCCTCTCCATGCAACACAAAGAATGGCAGGGTCACCTCCTCTAAGCTCTCTTCCAGGTTCATGCTCGTTCTCAGCATTTCTAATGCCGTTTTCAGCCTCGGCTTCTCCTGATATATCAACTTGTTTCTCCTTATCTGTAACAACCGCACACACCCTCTCAACTCGGGATACTTGTTTTGTTTTGTTGCAATTAAGAAATAAGCAAGTCAAACTCAAACCTCACCCTTTCTCGTTTAGCAGGATCTCTGAAGGCTGAATCAATGACGTCTTTCGTGGGGACAATCTTCCACTTTGGTATAACGTCTTCCACTCTGGTCAATATGTTTACAACCACGGGGTGTGGTTTCACCTTCTCTGATATCTGCCAAAAATTCAACATTTACACAAAGGTAACGTAACGTAATCATGTTTCTACTTAATATAATAAATTAATATCCGTTAGAGAAGTATAGTCACCTACTTTACACATGGGTGCAACCAAAACGGCACCGTCCCAGAAGGAAGGGTCCTTTTTATGCAATAGTAGGGCCACTGCCCCTCCCATTGATTCTCCATACAAGTACCTGCCCTTTTCTCGGTACTCATCCAGCGCTGAAATATATATATATATATATATATATATATATATATATATATATATATATATATATATATATATATATATATATGAATGAATGAATTTTTAAACATGTTATGAAATGTTTGACCCCGATGGGAACTAAGAGACGTAAGGAAATTAAATCCCTACCGGTGACAGACTTGAAAAAGTCATAGCAATCGTTGACAATATTCTCAAACCTTCTTATGTAACAACGGGAACCATCAGAACGTCCATGTCCTTCGTAATCGATTCCAAAAACGGCATATCCAGCACACGCAAGCGTTACTCCACATTCTAAAAGCACCATGCAAATTAAAAAAAAAAAATCACACCAGAGCTCCGATATATTTAATTTGAGTTATGATAAATGAAAGAGAGATGCAGCTAATTTTGAGATAAGAGATTCTAATTTGTTGACGAATTATGGTCGTTTTAGGGGTGTTGTTTATGACAAAATTGTTATAATATTGTCACCAATACAATTTGAGTCAAGTTTCAATATACACTTTGTAAAGGAAATTATTCTGTATTGAGAGAGAGAGAGAGAGAGAGAGAGTGAGAGAGTGAGTGAGTGATGAGCAGATTGATATGGTGTGAAAAATGAGGGAGAAGACACACCTTTTTAGGTGCTAAATCATAATCAAAAGTCAGTTATAAAAATTAAAAACCAGTTACTGAAATTAAAAATCAAAGATGGAAAATTTAAGGGCCATTATGGAAATTTTAAAAAAATGAAATCAAAACTGTTAGTCTCTAAATTTTTTGATGTTGACTAAATTAATTTTACAACTATTAATTTTACGTTTGTTCAGGTAAGCAAATAAAAATAAATAAAATAATATTATTTTTATTTTCACACAAAAAAATTAGACCTAATCCCCTTTATTGTACGTGGAGCTAAACAATTAATTTATATTGTACTAGTCTAAAATTGTAAATGTGTGAGCTTGTATTTTCTTTTAACTCTTTATAAATTTGTTAACATATATTAGTATATAAAGTTTTTTTTTTCTTATTTTAAGTAATGTGAATCTTAATTTACTCTTTTTAAAAATTTTAGGTTATATAAAACACTATTTTCTCAACAATAATTCGTAAATTGACTGCACTTGGTTCCTTGTTCCCACGTAATTGAGAGAAAATGATAGGAAGATGACAAGCCTTATCCTTATAGGGTCTAGGGAAGGATGAAAGCAAAACCGGAAACTGCTATCTATTTTCTGCAATCATAATAGGAAAAAGCCAAAGGAAGAAGCGTAGAGTTCAAAAAGATAAAGATAGAAGATGAGGTCACCTTGATTGAAGATATGGGCACTAGTTGCCTAATCTTTGTCTTTACCCATATTGCCAAAGTAAAACAAAACACCATATCCCACGCAACAATAAACTAAAGTGCATTACACAACGATGCCATTTGCATTTTGAAATTAACTCCTCTAACAATTTCTCAATAAATGCATGCACCTGCTCACCCTTTTTTCAGTGACAATAAATGGGTGTGGCACAATACCACCGTAATTTGTGGTTCTATATAATTAAGAAGCGACACGTGTATTAAAGTGCGGTAAATTTAATAACGAATTTTATTGTTATTAAAATTCTAAGTATGATAATTTCAGAAAATCTGGACTCATAACTAAAATAATATTTTTTTTCTTGTGGGGTACCGGTATCTACAATATATGTAACAATTAATACAATCTTGTTTAGACATAAACGCAAACCAACCAATTAGAGGATTTCATAGAACAAGTTTGAAAAAGTAGAACAATTCTACAGAAACTAAGGAGTACCGGTAACCAGCTTTGGCATCATATAACAAGTGTTGGTGAACAAATTTTGTCTGAAAATATGATTACTCTCACCTAACGAGGGTGGGTGAAAAATTGCCATTTTAAGTTTTACGCAACCTCTAATTTATTTTACTTTGGAAGGAAAGCCAGGGAGGGTAAATTAAATTAAATTGATCTGTTGCAATTTCCTTTTTCCAGTACTCGAATACTAAACTGAGTTTCTTTGAAGCATTTGGGATGGATTTTAATGCGACAAGGGACGTACGTTTGGAAGTTGGAAGTTGGAACCATGTGGTGATTATTATTGCAATGCAAAAAGGAAGAATGGAAAGAGAAGGAAAAGAAGTCACTGAAGAACATTTATTACCTCGCATGGAGCGACTGCATTCCATGCCATAACCTGCGATACATAATGTAAGAAAGCCAACTCAAATACTCACACCCAGAGAGAGAGAGAGAGAGAGAGAAGAGAAGAGTACCATGGCAGAGGAAAACAAGAGCCTTTGGAGAAGAAAAAGGCAGCCATTTGCAGGTGAAGAGCTGCACTCCTCTCGAGTTCCTTCCGTATCCCTGATGGCACATGATAACACTGATTAACCAACCGTAAAGGAAACAAACAAAAACAGGGACACAGAGAAGAAGAAGAAGAAGAAGAAGAATGAGATAGAGGAGGAGGGAAGATATACATACTTCTTGATATTCAAAATCTAAATCCATGAGAGAATGGGACTGGGATGGTTGAGATGGAGTGTGATATTGGACACAGGACTCAAATGGTAAAAGGGTGAGAGAAGGATGAGGGTGGAGGGAGATTTATATGGATCAGAGGGTCACGGGATCATATTTAATTTGTTGTTCCGAGAAAGGAAGATATACGGGAGTGGGAGAGACAAGGAAGAGATTGGAGAAAGGCAGAGAGAGAGAGAGAGCACAAAAAAGAGAAGAGAGTTTCCGTATGGGCTAAGTTGAATAATATGTGGTGAGCGACGCTGTCTCACTCCAACACAACACATATAACTCCACTCCCATTTCCTATACTAATATTGTTGATCTACTGCTAATTACTCAAGTTTCTAGAAGTTGCATAGGGTCAAGGGAAGAGAGAGAGCAAGAGAGTGACAGGGGACACGTGGCCACTTGGTATTCACCTACATCTATACCGGGACGTACACAGGAGAGGAAAAAAAAAAGTAAAGAATTAAGAATCACTTGTCCTGATAGAAAATATAAAATGATCTTAAAATTTTAATATCGTTCAATCATTAAATAAATAATAAGAATTAAATAGATAAAAATAAAAAATAAAAAAAATTATATTTTAATTTTATTTATTTAATTATAATTATTTATGATTAAATGATTGAGATTTTAATTTTATTTTATATTTTTTATTATTAAATATAAAAGAGTTATTCTCAATAAAATTATTCAGGTGAGATTTTTTTCTTTGTTCTTTCTATAGAAAAGAAATTCTCTATTTTTAAAAATTATATATTTTATTATTTTTAAATATAAATTACATATAATAAATGATATTTTAATATTAATAAAATTATTAAACCAAATATTTTATCTTGTATGATCTCATGACTCATGTTAAAAAAAAAATATGATTATTAAAGATAAAGAGTTGTTATTCATAATCATAACGTCGTCTTCATCCCTGCCTCAACGGCCCCAACTGACTTCTCGTCTTCTAAATTTCTAATCAATCCTCTTGGCCCCATTTAGTATTTATATCCATTGACTTCTTCTCTTCACCAGACATTCAATGTTTTCATTTTCTCTCGTATTGGGTATTTTATTACCCATTAGTTTGATTTTTCATCTTTATTATAGTCAGTTAATTCTAATATGTGTGTCCACACCTAATTATTCAAGGTTTTCCAAGTTCTGTCGGAGGCCATCCATATCTCTTCCGATCACCGTAATCTTGTTGTCCGATATGGCTTGTATGATGGAGACGATCGCTTGATTAGGGATTTCAACTAAAGCATTTATGGAAGTTTGGAAATTAAGCCTCTCATTAATACCAAGCTTTTCGCCCTCTTTATCTGGACAATTTGTATCAAAATTGGCTTAAAGGCCACTTTTAAATTTTGAAAAGACACTAAACACTCCAATTTCGGCTTGCCTTCTGTCAGCACGTGCCGGTCTAGCAAGAGCCATCCAATCAGAAGTAAGGTCGACACTTGACGCTTGATCGAACATATTGCAATGACCAGTCTAATGCAATCTCGACACATCATTAAAAGACCTTTTGAATACCGAGCGTTGGAGGATTATAACTATAATGATTAATTGAATTTTAAAAAAGAAAAAATTTCAATTTTAGAAATTTCAATTTGAAGAGACAATAAATTAGAAAATAATTAATTTTTTGTCATATCAGACAAGATACATCTCATAAAATCAAAAAGGGCTGTTGAATTTTCTTTTGATGACTTTGATGGTATTTGTAGGACCAATGGCGGAGTCACCTACATTTTGAGGGTACATCAATTTTTAATTATTTATATATGATATTATAATTTTTTATAATTTTATTCCTTTTTTTTATTCTTGAATTTCTTATTGTTAAAATTTTTGAATTGTCGAGGTTTTAGAACTGTTACACCCCTAGATCCGCCACTGTGTGGGATAGACCCTCCTAAAGAAATTCATCCAATCTTTTAGATTTGGCAACGCGACATATTCCAGTTCCGCCTTAATTACATGCAATGCGCACCGTTTCATTTTGATGAAACAATGTATTTTGTCCAAATTGAGTTCTTTTTTTGTTAAAAAAAAAATTTCTCTAGGCAATTTTGCCCATCTAATTAATCCAATGAATCCCAACAAGCCACGTGCCCTTAAATTCTGCCTCTTCTGTAGGGATGGCAATGGGGACCCGAACTCAAGGAAATTTGTGGGTATCTGCGCATTTGAGGTCCCGTTGGCGGGAAATTTCCTCCCGCGGGGACGGGGGCAGGGAAAAAAATTTTCCCTAAAGTTAAACGGGGACGGGAACAGGGATCACACTCACCGCCCAGCGAGGTCCCCGTCCCCGAAGGGTATTTTAGTAAATTTATAAAATTCCCCAAATATCTATATATATAATATATATTAGGAATCTTTTGGTCATTTTATATTCAAAATAATTAAAATAAATTTAATAAAAAAAATAAAACCCTGATCTCATTCCCCCAAAACTGATTCCCAATTCACCATTTGACTGAGATTGAATGTGTGCTCGCCGTCTTTGCCTCTCAAGTATGGCCTCTTCTTGTCATTGTACTCGCTCTCCCCATCCTTCAATTCATCGTCGTGGTCTCCTCTGTCTGTTGTGGTCACTCTTCCCATCCTTCAATTCCCGTCCTCTCCCACACAGTCTCTCTATCGAAATCCACGGTCTCCTCTGTCTGAATTTTTCCAATTATCCCCCAACCTAGAAGAGAAAAGAAAAGATTTTTTATTAAAATATGTACTATTAATTTTTTTTACATTTTTAATTTTTTTAAAAAAACCCCGCAGGGTCCCCGCTCCCCGCGGAGAATGGGGATAGGGAAGATTTTTTCTCCCTCGCGAGGATGGGGGCGGAGACGGGAGTAAATTTTGGGGGCGGGGAAGGAGACGGGGGAGGCACTCCCCGCCCCCGCCCTGCCCTGGCCCCGCCCTGTTGCCATCCCTACTCTTGTGTGCCCCAAAATAGCTATTTTCTTCATTCTTCATATTCCAGCTTGTGCTCCAAGATACGTTACCTCCTCCTTCATTTTGGCGCCAAACGTGGTTGCTTCTCCGCTTGTCATGCATTTGTTGTACTGTTTCTGTGTTTGATTCTTTACATCTGAATCAGTCTCAAGGTTTGTTGAAGAGGAAGCCAACCTTCCATGGCCGTATTTTCCAGTAAGCATTGTACTACCCCCCCCTTCTGTTTAGCTCACTGTCTATTAATTTTAAACATTTTGAAAACAAATAGGTAGATTTGCTTATGATTCAATTTACTCTACGCTTGTGTTGTGTCTTTGGGTTGTGAAGTTAGGTTACTAGTCTCTCTTGATCTTTTAGTAAAAATCAAATATCCACGATATATTCCAGTGCCTTGCTGTAGATTCAAATTGAAAACAAATAGATAGATTTGCTTATGGTTCTGTGTAATACCCATGAAAAATAAAATATAAATGCGTGTTTTCAAACTACTATTACTATTTCAGTATACAGTACTATTCACCTGTATAATACTATTTACGTATATGGTACTGTTTATTTATACTATCAAAATGTCAAGTACTATATGTGGTTTGGTTATAAGAGAAAACTAGAAAGAAGTTTATAGGAGAAAATGACGTTTTATGTGTAAAAATACCCTCAGTGACTAAATTGAAAGGACTGAATTGAAAAGAAACTTAAAGGTTTCAGGTGAAAGGATAATTTTTCCTTTAAGTTTCTAATAGTAAATAAAAGAAAAATTTTCCGCGTAAGGTGTACAGTAACTGTATTATTAGAAATGTCATTTTCATAAATAGTAAATTGAATATTTTATTAACGCATAGTGTCAAATAGTACCCTTGACTTTTGCTATAAATAGGTCATTCCATTTCACTTCTAAACTCACACCTTCAACTTCTCTTCTTCTCTCCTTAAGTTTCTCTTGCTCCGACGCTAGGCTTCTGAGATTTTGGGCCTTTCCGTTTTTACTTAGGTAAGGATACTATGCCTTTTCTATGTCTTTCAAATTTTAGAAGTTATTTTCTTAAGTATGCTCTGTAGTTGCGGCTTTGGCCGATCTTCCACATCAGAAAAACTGTCGTTAGCTGTTATTTTGATTCTCTGATTACCGAAATAGAATATAAACTGTGAAGAATACATGTATAGAAAAGTTCTGACTAAGGAAAGACCTGGTTTTTAAGTGTGTCCAGTGTGACCCTCCACTCTTTCCTGGGAACTTACCTGGTGTACTCTTTTACATATTGTATTCTGTATTTCCGGTATGAATAGTATCCGTACGTATGAATAGTACCCATATGTATGAATAGTGACTGTATGAATAGTAACCGTACGTATGAACAGTATCTGTATGAAAACAATCTTAACGTATTTTCTTTAATCTTTCATGAAAATCTTCGTAGCAGAACACTGAAATTCACCTGTGTACTCTTGTCCGTAACGACTTAAAGAAGTGATACTCGTACGGAATCCAGGTGAGTGAAACGACCCCGTTTTAATAGAGTTTTAGCATTACTGGTAATAAAAAGTATGTCGTAGGACACTCCCAAGATTCATAGGGGAAATTGGATTCAGAATGACGAATATAATGAGATAATTAATCCAAAAGTATGGATAAGACGAAGCAAGTATCTCATGATGATATGAAATTTGAATCATATAGTTATATACTATACCTGTTATATGGATGAGTATTATATTGTGCTTCTGATTATGATATGAACTGTTGTACTATTGATTGTGATTGAGCGGTACAGTACCCCCTCTCACGGCAAGGCGGAAAACCCGGTTTAAAGGGTGTCTTGACAAATGAGTGTGGAGATAACAATTCCCTCAGTAGGGATATAGCCCGGATTGGTGATAAATCCGTGAGGCGCCCTAGCTAAGAGGATGAGGTTGTGCGTCATGGCGGAAAAATACAAAATTGGTGAGCCGGCCTGTGTGCGCTCTCCGGGATATATTGCCATTGACGAGTACTAGTATCGTTTGTTGAATTGGATGAATTTTTATCTTCTTGTATGTAATTCTAACTATGTCTATTGGTTGAGCTTGAGCCTTCGGATATGCTTGCATGACTGGTGATGTATTTGAATTTTATTAACGCGAGGCCGATTTGCTCACTGAGTTTAAAAGCTCACACTCTCTGTACAAACTTTTTGTTCAGATCAGGTTGCCGCCGAAGAACATCCGCTAGAGGAGTAGATCACGTTGGACCTTCCCGCTGTGGGGTAGGCCATTCTTTTGTTATACAGTATGTTGCTCTGTAACCGTCTAGGACATCTAGGTCAGGGGTTTGATATTTGGCTTGTATTTCAGTATGATAATGTATTTTGTACTGAGGATCTATTATTTTTAATTAAGAAAATCTGATGTATTTTCTTTGTATTTATTAAGGAATGGTATTTTGAGAATATAGAGATAATGACTAACAATTTTACTTGTGGGAAGAATTTATCGAAAGGCTTACAGTGATGGGATATTCATCATTGTGCCGGTCATGTGCCTAGAAAATGGGTCGTGACAAAGTTGGTATCAGAGCATAGGTTGTTAGGTCTCCTAGTGATTACAGAGCAAGGTGTCTTTAGTGGGCCTTCCTCTATTGTCGTGACTGTAGCACGACCATAGGATGAAGATCCACCAAAAGCCCTATAGAGTTTAAAATCCCTTTCTTTCGTGTCTTTACTTGAAGCATAATAGTGACGATATATATTATTCTTAATTGTAGAATAAGTTTAGATGGCACCAAGAAAATCAAACGCTTCTGGAATCCGCACAAGATCTGGCAGGGGCTTGGTCCCTCCAGCTGCTCAGTCAGCAGATGCAAGGCTGGAGATGCCTAACCGTGCAGAAGGTAACCATGCACAAAACAGAGAAATATCCACTGAAAACCCTGGAAGAAATGCTGGAGAACCATCACAAATCAACGCGACTGTAGTGATGGAAGCATTAGCTGCAATGCAGAACGAGGTGAATGGGCTAAAGGAACTTCTGATGGGACAGTCATCTGAAGATAGCTCACAGGCATCAGTACATGCTGCAAAAGTACAAGAGACAGACTAGATGCCACCTCCACCCCCTCCTCAGGATTGGGTAGGGACAGAGGTCAAGATTTCAGAATTTATGAAGCTGAATCCGCCAACCTTTGCAGGAGATGTTAATGAAGACCCACAACGTTTTCTAGATGACTGTGAAAAAATCCTTGACACGTTAGAATGTCCTGAACCTCGAAAAGTAACCCTTGTTACCTTTCAGTTAAGAGGTAAGGCCGACCGCTGGTGGCGAACATGGAAGAAGGGCATGGCCAGAAATGCCCCACCTGTTAAATGGAATGACTTTAAAAGAATTTTTCGAGAACAATTTATTCCGGAGAGTATACGAGAAGCAAAGATGAATGAGTTTGAGGCACTCCGGCAAGGATCACGAACAGTCGATGAATACAATAATCTGTTTATAGAGTTGTCTGAATATGCTACTCACATGGTCCTAACTGAGAAAGAAAAGATCCGACGGTTTATTAAAGGCCTTCGAGAGTCTTTATTTGACAGGGTGGGATCGAAAATACGAGATTTTTCATTTTACACAGAAGCCGTCGACATCGCCCGTATGATGGAAGAAAGAGATATGCATAAAGAAAAATGGAATAACAAAAGAAAGAAGAAACAAGATGAGAAATCACGCTACCACAGAGAGAGTTCTGGACATGCAGCCTCTACCGCTAGTGCACTACAGCGGCAACAAAGTGGTACAGGGGGTCAACAAAGGCCCTGGTGCTCTAAATGTGAAAGAAATCATTTCGGAGCTTGTTTTGTCAACAACAACACTAGGGTCTGTTACCAATGTGGTCAACAGGGCCATATCAAAAGAGATTGCCCCCAACTCTACACGAGATCTGGCCAAGGGTCAGTACGCCTTAATCAATCAGAGGCTACTGTTGCCAACAGAGCCCCTGTAACTGTAGGAGGCAATGGAATCGGAAGAGGTGCTGGCAGAGGACAAGGTGGTCAAGGTCAGGCTTCAGCAGGCCGAGGGAACTCTCGAGTATTCGCTTTAACCCGTCAAGATGCTCAGGCGTCTAATACGATGGTAGCAGGTACTCTTCTGATTGAATCAAATTTTGCACATATTTTATTTGACTCTGGCTCTACGCATTCCTACGTGTCACCATTCTTTGCTAAGAACTTTAAGCAAAAAGTTGTTAGATTAGAATGTCCATTTTTAGTAACTACGCCTAATGGAGGCACCCTACTAATAGAACGAGGCTATCGAGCTTGTAAGGTAAGAGTCGGAGAAATAAATACAACAGTAGACCTAATGCTGTTAGATATGACAGACTTTGATGTCATCTTAGGCATGGATTGGCTAGCATCTTGTCATGCCACCCTGGATTGCTATAATAAGATAGTTAAGTTCAACATTCCGGGGGAGCCTTCCTTCGTATTTCATGGTGAACGGAGTGAAATTTCTGGAAATCTTATATCTTTAATGTGTGCCCAACGTTTATTGCGAAAGGGCTGTCAAGGATACTTGGCAGTTGTTAAAGATATTAAGAAAGAAGAACTAAAAGTAGAGGACATTCCAGTAGTCCAGGAGTTTGTAGATGTCTTCCTAGATGATCTACCAGGTGTACCCCCAGATCGAGAGATTGAGTTCCAGATAGAGTTAGCACCAGATACTCGCCCAATCTCTATACCCCCTTATAGAATGGCACCAACAGAATTAAAAGAGTTAAAGACTCAGTTACATGACTTGCTAGACAAAGGCTTTATAAGGCCAAGTTATTCACCTTGGGGAGCTCCTGTTCTGTTCGTAAAAAAGAAGGACGGATTGATGAGACTATGCATAGATTACAGGCAACTGAATAAGGTAACTATCAAAAATAAATACTCGTTGCCTCGCATCGACGACCTTTTCGATCAACTTCAAGGAGCCAAGTGTTTTTCAAAGATTGACTTGAGGTCTGGTTATCACCAACTCAAGATCAAGGAGGAGGATGTGTCTAAAATAGCCTTCCGTACCAGATATGGGCACTACGAGTTCTTGGTGATGTCATTTGGGTTAACGAATGCACCAGCTGCTTTCATGGATTTAATGAATAGGATTTTTAAATCCTTTTTAGACAAATTTGTCATTGTCTTCATAGACGACATTCTGGTGTACTCAAAGACTTCAGAAGAGTACGAACAACACCTTCGTGTTGTGTTGCAGACATTGAGGGATCATCAATTGTACGCCAAATTCTCTAAATGCGAGTTTTGGATTGATCTTGTAACTTTCTTGGGACATGTGATCTCCAAAGATGGCATCCAAGCAGACCCAAGCAAAGTAGAAGCGGTCAAAATGTGGCCTAGACCTACCTCCGTCACGGAGATTCGCAGCTTCTTGGGATTGGCAGGATATTATCGTTGTTTCATCCAAAATTTTTCCCAGTTAGCCGCCCCTCTCACACGACTGACTAGGAAAGGAGTAAAGTACCAATGGGATGACGCTTGTGAAGAAAGCTTCCAAGAACTCAAGAAAAGGTTAATCTCCGCACCTGTATTGGTCTTACCCTCAGGACCAGGAGGTTTTACAGTATACTGCGATGCATCAAGAGTAGGGTTGGGATGTGTTCTCATGCAGCATGGCCAGGTAGTGGCATATGCATCGAGACAACTTAAGAAACATGAACAAAACTACCCCACCCACAATCTGGAAATGGCAGTAGTAGTTTTCGCTTTAAAAATATGGCGACATTATCTATACGGAGAAACTTGTGAAATCTACACTGACCATAAAAGTCTAAAATATATTTTTGACCAAAAGGACCTAAACTTGAGGCAAAGGAGATGGGTAGAATTATTAAAAGATTATGATTGCAATATTCTTTACCACCCAGGCAAAGCGAACGTGGTGGCAGATGCCTTGAGTCGAAAATCTATGGGTAGTCTAGCCCATATAGCAGTAACAAGAAGACCATTGATCCAAGAACTACAAGAGTTGAGAGCAAAAGGTGCTACTCTTGAGGTTACAAGGATAGGATCATTCTTAGCTCATATCAGGGCTAGATCTTTCCTTGTAGACCAAATACGGATATCCCAAATGGAGGATCCTGAGCTTGTCCAAATTATGGAAAAGGTGAAGATTGGTGAAGTGAATAGTTTCACACTCGACGATACAGGAGTCTTGCGTTTTGAACAACGGTTGTGTGTACCAGATGTTGGAACTCTTAGACGAGACATCATGGAAGAAGGCCATCGTGCTACATATGCTGTACATCCAGGAGCCACCAAGATGTATCAGGATCTGAAACAGATCTACTGGTGGAAAGGAATGAAACAAGACATAGCAGAATTTGTGTCTCGTTGTTTAACCTGTCAACAGGTTAAGGCTGAACATCTAAAGCCAGGAGGCTCGTTACAACGATTAGAGATTCCTGAATGAAAATGGGAACGAGTGACGATGGACTTTGTTGTTGGTCTACCTCGCTCCACAGGAGGTTATGACTCAGTTTGGGTCATTGTTGACCGACTAACCAAATCAGCACACTTCATTCCAGTCAAAACCACTTATGGTGTAGTAACGTTGGCACAATTGTATATTAAAGAAATAGTAAAGCTGCATGGAGTACCTATATCTATCATTTCTAATAGAGGTCCTCAATTTACCTCTCGTTTCTGGAAAAGTTTTCAAGAGGCATTAGGTACTCGAGTGGACCTTAGTACCGCTTTTCACCCACAGACAGACGGACAGTCAGAGCGGACGATTCAGACGCTAGAGGATATGTTACGAGCTTGTATTCTAGATTTCAGTGGTAGCTGGGAAAAGCATTTGTATCTTGTAGAGTTCGCATATAACAACAGCTACCAGGCCACTATTGGGATGGCACCCTTTGAGGCCTTATATGGGAGACGTTGCAGATCTCCGATCGGTTGGTTCGAGGTAGGTGAAGCAAAAGCATTAGGACCCGACTTGGCCCAGGATGCCCTAACCAAGGTTAAAACAATACAAGATAGGATGCGAGCAGCTCAAAGTAGACAAAAGGCATACGCTGACCACAGACGACGTGATTTGGAGTTCTCAGTCAGTGATATGGTATTCCTTAAGGTCTCTCCAATGAAAGGTGTGTTGAGATTTGGAAGGAAAGGAAAGTTGAGTCCTAGATACATCGGGCCTTATGAGATTCTAGAACGAGTGGGAAAAGTGGCTTATCGGCTTGCCCTACTTATGGAACTGGAAGGGATTCACCCTGTTTTTCACGTATCCATGTTAAGGAAGTACCTTCCTGACCCTTCTCACATACTTCACCCTTCTCAGAATGATTCTATCCTAGTAGATGAAAACTTGTCATACGAGGAGATACCGGTGGCTATCCTCGATAGTCAAGTAAAGAAACTCCGATCTAAGGAGATTCCATCCGTCAAGGTTTTGTGGAGGAATCAAACTCACGAAGAAGCCACATGGGAAGCCGAGGCCGACATGCGTTCTAGATATCCGCATCTTTTTACGACTTGAGGTAATTTAAATTCGGAGGACCGAATTTCTTAAAGGGGGTGATAATGTAATACCCATGAAAAATAAAATATAAATGCGTGTTTTCAAACTACTGTTACTATTTCAGTATACGGTACTATTCACCAGTATAATACTATTTACATATATGGTACTGTTCATTTATACTATCAAAATGTCAAGTACTAGATGTGGTTTGGTTATAAGAGAAAACTAGAAAGAAGTTTGTAGGAGAAAATGACGTTTTATGTGTAAAAATACCCTCAGGGACTAAATTGAAAGGACTGAATTGAAAAGAAACTTAAAGGTTTCAGGTGAAAGGATAGTTTTTTCTTTAAGTTTCCAATAGTAAATAAAAGAAAAATTTTCCATCGTAAGGTGCACAGTAACTGCATTATTAGAAATGTCGTTTTCATGAATAGTAAATTGAATATTTTATTAATGCATAGTGTCAAATAGTACCCTTGACTTTTGCTATAAATAGGTCATTCCATTTCACTTCTAAACTCACACCTTCAACTTCTCTTCTTCTCTCCTTAAGTTTCTCTTGCTCCGACGCTAGGCTTCTGAGATTTTGGGCCTTTCCGTTTTTACTTAGGTAAGGATACTATGCCTTTTCTATGTCTTTCAAATTTTAGAAGTTATTTTCTTAAGTATGCTCTGTAGTTGCGGCTTTGGCCGATCTTCCACATCAGAAAAACTGTCGTTAGCTGTTATTTTGATTCTCTGATTACCGAAATAGAATATAAACTGTGAAGAATACATGTATAGGAAAGTTCTGACTAAGGAAAGAACTGGTTTTTAAGTGTGTCCAGTGTGACCCTCCACTCTTTCCTGGGAACTTACCTGGTGTACTCTTTTACAGATTGTATTCTGTATTTCCGGTATGAATAGTATCCGTACGTATGAATAGTACCCATATGTATAAATAGTGACTGTATGAATAGTAACCGTACGTATGAACAGTATCTGTATGAAAACAATCTTAACGTATTTTCTTTAATCTTTCATGAAAATCTTCGTAGCAGAACACTGAAATTCACCTGTGTACTCTTGTCCGTAATGACTTAAAGAAGTGATACTCGTACGGAATCCAGGTGAGTGAAACGACCCCGTTTTAATAGAGTTTTAGCATTACTGGTAATAAAAAGTATGTCGTAGGACATTCCCAAGATTCATAGGGGAAATTGGATTCAGAATGACGAATATAATGAGATAATTAATCCAGAAGTATGGATAAGACGAAGCAAGTATCTCATGATGATATGAAATTTGAATCATATAGTTATATACTATACCTGTTATATGGATGAGTATTATATTGTGCTTCTGATTATGATATGAACTGTTGTACTATTGATTGTGATTGAGCGGTACAGTACCCCCTCTCACGGCAAGGCAGAAAACCCGGTTTAAAGGGTGTCTTGACAAATGAGTGTGGAGATAACAATTCCCTCAGTAGGGATATAGCCCGGATTGGTGATAAATCCGTGAGGCGCCCTAGCTAAGAGGATGAGGTTGTGCGTCATGGCGGAAAAATACAAAATTGGTGAGCCGGCCTGTGTACGCTCTCCGGGATATATTGCCATTGACGAGTACTAGTATCGTTTGTTGAATTGGATGAATTTTTATCTTCTTGTATGTAATTCTAACTATGTCTATTGGTTGAGCTTGAGCCTTCGGATATGCTTGCATGACTGGTGATGTATTTGAATTTTATTAACGCGAGGCCGATTTGCTCACTGAGTTTAAAAGCTCACACTCTCTGTACAAACTTTTTGTTCAGATCAGGTTGCCGCCGAAGAACATCCGCTAGAGGAGTAGATCACGTTGGACCTTCCCGCTGTCGGGTAGGCCCTTCTTTTGTTATACAGTATGTTGCTCTGTAACTGTCTAGGACATCTAGGTCAGGGGTTTGGTATTTGGCTTGTATTTCAGTATGATAATGTATTTTGTACTGAGGATCTATTATTTTTAATTAAGAAAATCTGATGTATTTTCTTTGTATTTATTAAGGAATGGTATTTTGAGAATATAGAGATAATGACTAACAATTTTACTTGTGGGAAGAATTTATCGAAAGGCTTACAGTGATGGGATATTCATCATTGTGCCGGTCATGTGCCTAGAAAATGGGTCGTGACAATCTGTTTCTAAAAACATGAGAAATATTCCATCCTTAAATATATAAGCAATTGGGAGATAAGATTGTCAGTTTAACACAAAATTAAATCCATATACCCTATTTTTTAATTTTCTATTATTGAGATTATAATAATTAAAAAGGTAAATTATACTAAATAGAGTAAATCATAAAATTTTACTAAATACCTTAAGCTTCTAAGTATTTAGGTTTATATAACAAATTGACGATTTTAGAATATGTTTATTGCTACAATACAATGAGACACGTATGAGAGTTTGAGAGTACAATATACATTATATATAGTTGATCCATGATCCATCATCTATGTAGACATACGATTTATATTATACATAGTTGATCCATGATCCATCACCTCTAACCATCCCAAGATTATACGATCTAAGTTCATCCATGAATAACAATTGAACTATTAGATTAATCCAGTTGGCTTTCTTCCTAGGAGGCTTTTTCCAGCTCCATTCCAAAGAACACAAAAAGGAGAAGGTAAAGTATAAGAGTTTCCAGTTGAATTAGAATTCTCATTAATATGGGCATCCCATCAACCTCACAAAGACTTTTGCTATTATTGCTTGCTAGTTAAGAATTTCTCAAACTGGGTGATAGCTTGATGGACCGATCTCATCATATCAGCTTGGATTAATTGATGAAAAGCAACAAAAGAAGCCAATTAGCCTTGGGAAACCTAATCCATTCATAGGAATGGGACCATATATATAGATACATAGAAATATAGTGTTACTGTCTGATATCTCTTTTAAGCTACCCCTTTACAACATTATTGATCACCTCAGCCCTCACTTAGGTGAATTCTCATTTGAAAACTCTTCCAAGGGAAAGTCAAATTCATATTAACAAACAAACAATATGTTCCAATGATACAAACTAACTAACTAAGAAAAGGTCAAATTCATATTAACTTATTTTATAGATTACCCAAAAAAAGAGGTTATAAGTTTACCAGAAAAATTGTAACCTGTTTTATACTGTCTTGGAAGCTGGAACACAATGTAGGTTTAGGAGCAAGTATTGGATACCCTACAGGATAATTAGAATAGAAACATTAATAGAGCTTTAGTTTTAAAGAGGTCTAATCTCTTTATAATGAAATTACTTCAGAATTTTATGTATAGAAAGATAAAAAATATTTTATACAAATTTTAAAAAAATAAATATAAGGAAAGCAAAAGTGTATTTTACGTCCCTAAAGTTTACTTTGATTTTCATTTATGCCCATAAACTTTTTTTTTGTGTCAAATAAGTCCTACATGTTTTAAATTTTTACAAATATACCATTTTTTTAACACCATTAATGGGTTAACGAAGTTACTGACGTGACTAAAATATTTGTCACGTCATATGACACATGGCCACATGTTAAGAAATGACCAAAATGCCCCTGAGACTTAATTGTGACACTTTTTAAAAGTGGAGCCAATTATATCGTGACATGTGACACCAACCATGTCATGACATGTGGCACCAATAATATAGTGACATATGGCACAATTATATAGTGACACGTGACATTTTTTTTTTAACAAATAAAACATCACAATTTCATTGCCAAGGTTTAAATCCACGACAAGGTTTTTGTCATCAAGCTGATAGCATTGTCATGTCATAATCATTCAACATGTAATATATAAAGGTATTTTGTTGTTATATACAAAAGAAAATATACACAAATTATTATTATTATTATTATTATTATTATTATTATTATTATTATTATTATTATTATTATTATTATTATAAAACAATGATAAATCTTGTAATAGAAGAATATATCATTATTTTACATAAATCATTTTAAATTACATAAAAGTTTAAAATTTTTAATAACAAATATTGTAATATAAATTTTAATAATACTTTTTTTAGTATGCATAATATATTTTTAATAATGATCAAATTTATATTACAATATTTGTTATTAAAATTTTTTAACTTTTATGTAATTTAAAATGATTTATTATTGTTTTATAATATATATAATAATTTTTGTATATTTTCTTTTGTATATAACAACAAAATGTCTTTATATATTAAATGTTGAATGATTATGATATGAAAATGCTATCAGCTTGATGATAAAAGCTTTCTCTTCTTCCCAACAAGTTGTTTGTTTGAACTTTGGCAATAAAATTGTGATATTTTATCTGTACAAAAAGTTGTCGTGTGTCCCACCATGTTATTTGGCCATTTGTCACCATATAATTGTGCTATAGGGGTGTACAAAACCGATTAGAACTTACCGGACCGAATCAAACCAAACCGAACCGCCCAAAAACCGAAGAAAATCGAAAAAAGTAGGTTTAGATCGATTTTTAAATTTTCATATTTTTCGGTTCGGACGGTTCTTTGGTTCTCGGTTGGTTTGGTTCGGTTATAACCGATCGAACCGAACCCTATATTAAAAAATAATTTTTTATATATTACATTTATATATATATATATATATTAAAAAAATATTAGGCTATCAATGCTCATGAATCAAATATGTGTCCATGTAAAAGTTTCATACATCTACTTTTTGTATACTTAATTTGCACAAAACATAATAATCAAATTAAATGCATAATTATGATATAATGTAATAACATAATTTCTTAAAATAATATAATAAAAATTTAGCACTAGAAAAGTATTACCTAATCAAATTATGTTAAAAATTAATTAACACTAAAGATATCAAAGTCAAATATGCATCTCTTAAAAATATATGAGAGCAAAAGTATTTTTTATTTAAATTAACATAAACCGAACCGAACCGCCCGCCCACAAACCGAACTGAACCGCCACCAAACTGAACCGAACCGTCATTCTTTTAAAATCGAATAGGTCCCATTTTTTTATGAACCGATTTGGTCCGTTCGGTTTGGTTCATACCCAAAACCGAACCGAACCGACCTTATGTACACCCTTATTGTGCCATGTGTCATTATATCGTTGGTACCATGTGTCATGATATAATTGGTGCCACATGTCATGATGTGATTGGCCTTACTTTTGAAAAGTGTCAAATAAGTCTTAAGAGCATTTTGATTATTTTTCAGCATGTGGTCATGTGTTATATGACGTGACAAATATTTTAGTCACATCATGTACCATGTCAGTAACTCTATTAACCCACTGATGGTGTTAAAAAATAGTATATTTGTAAATATTTAAAATATATAGGACATATTTAACGTAAAAAAATTTAGAGACATAAATAAAAATCGATGTAAATTTTAGGGACGTAAATCACACTTTTATCATATAAGAAATTAGAGTAGTTTGAGTTCCCTGTAAAACAACCCTTAATTTTAATAGGCATCATAAATTAGCATTGACCTTGTGCATTTCAATAAATGTGACTTATAGATACAGTAACACTAGTTTCTATTGTGGAATTTTGGAGCTTGTTTGATTTGGACATTTTTTATTTTTATTTTTATTGAAAATAAAAAATATATTTTAAAATATATTTGGTTAAGTTTAATAAAAATATTTTCTTAAAAATATTTCTCAAAATAAACCTAAATATGAAAATACCAAAAAAATATTTTTAATATCTGAAAAAATATATTTTAAAAAATAAAGACTAAAAATAAAAATAAAAATATTTTTACAGACCAATTTCAAATATGTTAGTCTACCAACAGCGCTGGGTGAGTTTGAGCGGTCATAATAAGAAACTATTTTTGTCGATTATAGAATAATATGAAATTATGAATAGTGGTGTTGGGTTTATTCTTTTATTTGGGCTAGGTAACGATTAGGTGTCTATAGTCTTAAAATGCGGTTCGGGTCTATTGACAAATAAAGCCCATTGGATCTGTCTAAAAAAGATTGGGCTCATCAGGAATTTAAAACGACGATAGAACTAATCGTTTTAAAGACGGAAACCCTAGATAAAGGAAACCCTATCGAACTAGTAGTTTGTATTGGAAAGGAGAAACCCTCGCGAGTGTCTCTGGTAGGTACCTTGCACAGACGCGAAAATGAGCCGCGGGGCAGCAACGGGAGCGAAGGGGAAGAAGAAGGGAGCGAGCTTCGTGATTGACTGCGCGAAGCCCGTGGAAGATAAGATCATGGACATTGCCTCGCTCGAGAAGTTCCTGCAGGAGAGGATTAAGGTGGGTGGCAAGGCCGGAGCCCTCGGTGATTCCGTCACCGTCACTCGTGATAAGAGCAAGATCACCGTTACTTCCGACAGCAATTTCTCTAAAAGGTACTTTTTTTTTCCTTTTGACTTATTTTGTGGGGTGAAGTTTCTCGATCTGCCTTCATGTTGCTCCTTGTATTTTGATGAGTTTTATGGGTTCCGAATTTTCAACCCCACTTAGTTTTCCTCGTTCAACTTAGTTTAATTCACTAAATAATGACTTGATCGTTGTGTTAGCTGAGCTGTTTAGAGTGACTAGATCCAGCAACCGTTGTGTTGAAATTTTGAGCCGAGATTACTGTAGCTGACAACTTCCAGGAATTTAACTCTGGTTTTGCGTAAACCATCTGGTGGATTGACACATTCTTTAGTCAGTTCGTATTGCGTTAATGCTTGAGGAGTGTTATATGTAAATGTTTCAATGACATTGGAATATATGATTTACTATTGAAACCGTGGTGGCTTTATCGTGATATTTGACTGTGTCATCTGGCTTGCTTGAAACTTGAAATTAATAAAGTATATCTGGCCACTGGTTTGTTTTGTCCTCAAATGGGAGGACTAGCTGTTCTTCTATGGGACTTATTTGTGTTGTAAAATTTCTAATGTAAGTCAATCCCATTGGCTATCGGTTCAACCGAATAATGTCAATCAGGAGCAGTTGCAGGACTGGAAGAGGACTCCCTGCTTATTCTTTTTGATATTGTGCTGCATCTACAGCTTTTTTTATGTGAATTTTGTTTTTTAATCCTATGCTTTCTTCTAACGTAAATGCATAAACTCTGTTGTCTGGATTCCTCCACTCCTGACTTGCCTAATTATTTTTTATGCATCGCCGTACCCAGGTATTTGAAGTACTTAACAAAGAAGTACCTGAAGAAGCATAATGTTAGGGATTGGCTCCGTGTGATTGCCTCCAACAAGGACCGAAATATATACGAGTTAAGATACTTCAACATCGCTGAGAATGAGGGCGAGGAGGAAGACTAAAAATATAATTGGCACAAAGCATTAAGGCGTTATCGAGTAGTCTCAATCATTGTGGACTTTACTTTATCTTTGTTTATTAACTTTTACGGTTTCATTAATATTCTTGTGTTTCTTTTGTGACCAATCTTACATCCGTTAGTTTCGTAGTCATTATTGCGGTGATAAATCCTTAATACTTAGATGATGGGCACAAATATTGGCGATCATAAAATTTGTGTTAGGTTTTGCATTTGGCTTCCGAGAGCAATTGAGGAGTTTCATGTTGTGTGTTCACTTGTGCTAATTTTGAAGGGCTCCGCTATGAGTTCGAGCGTCTCCTATGCTTGGCGTCATGGGCTTTATTTTAGGCGGGGTCTTCATGATTCATGGTTCAGTTTGGTTTTTGTCTCGTCTTTTTTTTCAGATTATTATTATTAGCATAATTTTCTTATATAATGTTAAACATGGGATCCCTAATCAATTTGAAGGACAGTCAATGCCGAAGGAACACGCCTTACTACGCTTGTCTTTTGTTGGAGCGTTTTGTTTTGTGATTAAATTCATCAAAAGTTAGTTTAAATTTTTAAATATGATTTTAGGCATAAAAATAGTTGTGGGATTTAGTGTTTATTCTTTTTTGTTGGAGGCCAAAAAAAAAAAACTTGCCGGTGCTATGTATACGAGTGAAAACGGGAGGACAAAAAGCTTTTTGGTTCAGAGATTGCTGTCTGATGTGGAATTCTAGGAAATATATTTACGGTTCATTACCAACAAGTACTTATATCGTAGTAAATGTGATTCGCTCGTCAACTCGATTCTTAGGCCCCCATTCTTGGTGCAAGTTAGCGGTTTGCTTGCGTTTTTGGAATTCCACTGAATCAAATTTCCCTAAGGCCATACTATTAGTTTTGTACAAAATTTGCTAGAAATGAATCATTTGTTACATGATGCAAATTTGTATTAGAATAAAAATTTAACTATGTTTTATTATGTATTTATTATTAAGTTTTTTAATTAGAATGGTGTATAATTTTTAAAAATAATTATAAATATTTTTATAACTAAATATATGATTAAGTGTATGATTAATTTTTTATAATATTATAACTTAAAAAATCGGGAAAATCAGAAAATCGGATAGTTGCCATGATCAACTGGTTTTTTCCTTTTGCTACCAAAATCTCACCAAGAAGAAGAAGAAGAAGAAAGATGTATATATATATATAAGAAGAAAAAACACGAGCTCGTTATTTCTCTCACACGACTAGAATAAAAAAATGCAGAGTGAAGAATAGGTTTGTTATCGCCCTCACGCAATTGAAATCAAAAAAGCCAAAAGAAGAAATGTTGGAAGAGACAATTGTGATGGAGATGATTTGAAGATGAAGATGGTTCTTATATTCTCTGAAAATGGGATTCCGTTAAAGTGATAGGAAGGCAAAAGTGCAAAAGAACATTAAGAGAGAGAGAAGGAAACATGCATGAGAAAGTGAGGGTGCATGGGAAAAGGCTACATAGGAAAGAGAAAGCATGGGAAAGTGGGAGAGCAGGGACGAGTTGCACTGGAAAGAGAAAGCACAGTTCAATACAATTCAACCATTGAATTTTGAATTAGTGTTTTTATCGGTTCAAAGATAGATCTAATTTTTTAAATATTGATAATTATTACTTACAATTAAATCCTTTGGGGGATCATCAACAACATCTCCATTCTTTGTTTAGATATCGTCGTATAAATTGTCATGGTAGGTGAATTTAGAAGATTTTCTACATTGTTTTTTCTTTCTCTTTTTTTTTTGTGTAATTTTTTTTCTTGTAATCCTATCAAGGTTGAAAACAAGCTGAGCCCAATTTGGTTTGGTGGCTTTTTTTTTTTTACACTACGTACATCGTCTTGTTGACCTAGTGTTTGACTTCATATATAAACGAATAACAATAGTTTATAATTAAAATTAGATTAAATTAATGTTTTGGCTCTTGAAATTTTTTTAAATTTAATCCTAAAAGTTTTTTGGTTTTAATTTGATACCTAAAAGAATTATCCCCAATCAAAAAGATTCAATCATCTAAAAAATAATACTCTCACTTAACTCTGTTGCTGATGTCGCAATAAAATTGCTGATTTGGCCATTTTTTGATGTTTGCAAGCTGACTAGGATTGAAGGCAAAACTGTGTCATTTTGCTCAAGGATTGTGGCCTTCAAGTTGAGCAGATACGACGTCGCTTGCTGCGTACTCTCCTCTACTGAGTACTACGTTTTCTCGTTTGTTGCATTGTGTTTTCTCACCTGCTGCGTCTTGCATTTCTCTAATCTAATCTCATCGAGCCCTAGTTGATTCAACTAGAAAGCAGCAATAAAGGTCAGGAAGCAACAGAAATAGAAAGCTCATTGTTTGGAATCCCTTGGAGCTCTGTTTCGAATAGAAAGGAATGAATAAAATATATATTATAGAGTACCAGCAGGTTTTGTGTATAATTGGGATTTCCTAGTTGTTATCTTCTTGAGCTTTTAAAGAAAGAAATTTGTAATCCCACCCATTGCTCATTGTTGTGTTCTCAATTTACTACTATTTTGGTGCTAAAACACCCTCTCTTTTGATCTCTTTCTTGTTTGCTTGTAATTCTTAACCCATGTTTTGAGTAGTTTAGATTAGTTTTAGTTTTCTTTGATCTTTTAATAAATGGAGTGATTTCATGATTCTTTTCTATGATTTAATGGTTTTATTTATTATTTTTTATGTAGGTTGAGTTGGTGAGAAGTTCGTGTTAAAAGATGGAATGTTAGAGCTGAAATTTTGAATATGCTAGAGTAGTTGCTGTCTCCCACAGCTATAGCGGTAGAATCTACCGCTATAGCGGTGGATTGTTGAAAAAAAGTATTTTGGAGCCTTCTTCTCTGCTAGCCACCGCTATAGCGGTGGACCTTCACCGCTATAGCAGTGGAACTTGGAAAAACATGATTTTAAGTTTTCTTCTCTGCTTTCCACCGCTATAGCGGTGGTTCGTGATCCTACACTGATTTAAATGAGTCAGAACAGATTTTTTAGGGTATTCTGAGTTGGAGACAGAGGGGAGGCGCCGATTTCTGCTAGAGGAGAAGGAGGAATCCATTCCTGAAGCCGATCAAGCCTGAATTCCATCAACCCAACCTCGGATTCATTGAGTTTGCTTATTCTTTTACTGTTTTCTATAGTTTTAGAGTCATAAGTTGCTGATTTTCTGTTCTAGGGTTATTATGAACCCAATTTCATATTAGGATTTGTATTTCTCTTGAAACTTGTAATTCTTTTCAATTTAATACATACCTATCATTCATATTTACTGTACTTGTTATAAAATTGGCAACTTTATGACTTGTTTGTTGCTTTCGTCGAACTCAGGAGAGGGAGATATTGGTAGAACACTAAATGATTAGGGCGAGTGATAGAACTCAAGGGTTTTACTTGTTAATTAATAGGAATATTAATTAACCTCGTTTAATCAAATTAGGTTAACATTAATTCAACTTAAACTCACATAAGGGATTGTGTAGAGTTGAGTAGCTTAATTTAGGTTCGGGAGAATTACTTTAAGCCAATAGAAAACCTAAGAATAATGTGTATAATTAATTTGAATCACAAGTGTTAGAGAGAATTAACAATTCCTAGAACGAAAAGAGGGGGATTAGTAACTCTAGGCCTTTTATTTGAATTATTTTCATTTGATTCTATTGCAATTTGATTTTACTTTCAATTAGAGGTTTTTTAAATCAAAAATTGGCTTGCTTAACTAATACGTTTAAACTTCTGAAGTACTTAGCACGTTAACTTCTATGGAGACGATAACTCATATTTCATCACTTTATTACTTGTGCGACTGGTGCATTTGTCAGAACGCCCAACAAGTTTTTGGCGCCATTGCCGGGGACTAACGGTTTGTAGCTGATATTCTAAGAAATTTAAAGGTACTAGCTTAGGCATTTTTCTGTTTTGTTTTATTTTGTTCTAGTCTTTTTTATTTTATTTGTTTTTGTGTAGTTAGTCATTTTTGCTTTTAGTATTAATTTTGTGATTTCTTTTTTGTTAATTTTGACTGGAGTTTTCTATTGTGTATGCGAGGCACCACTCATTCGTCTGATCTTCTTTTTGAGCCTGAGATTGAAAGACTAGCAAGGAGAACTAAAAGGGAAGCAAGAGCTAAGAGAACTCAAGTGAGCCAAACTACACAAGAAGAAATGCCTGAGGATAACTAGAACCACCGGGGTTTTGAAGTTAATGCTGGTAATGGGGCTGGCAATGAGCCTCAGGAGGATGACAATAGAAATGTATGGGATTATGCATCACCCACTGAGGCTGGACATGCGTCCAGCATAGTGAAACCTCCGCTTGGTGCAAACAACTTTGAAATAAAGGCAATTTTGATGAATTTGGTCTATCAGAAGCAGTTTGGGGGGAGCCCGATAGAAGACCTAAACAACCATATCACAAACTTCTTAGATATCTGTGACATGGTTAAGATGAATGGGGTAAGTGATGATGTCATACATCTTCGTCTGTTTCCTTTTTCCTTAAGAGATATGGCTAAGAGTTGGTTGAACGCTCAACCGAGAGGGAGTATCACAACTTGGGATGAACTCCAAAAGAGGTTTTTAGATAAGTTCTTTCCTCCCTCAAGGTTAATCAAATTGAGGAATGAGATCACAGTCTTTTATCAGCATGAAGGCAAAAGTTTATATAAGGCCTGGGAACGGTTCAATAATTTACTGATGAAGTGTCCAAACTATGGTCTCCAAGAGTGGTAGCAGCTTAGTAGTTTTCACAGTGGTCTCACATATGAGACTCAAGATAAGTTAGACATTGCAGCTGGTGGTGCTTTGATGGTAAGATCTATAGTGCAAGTAAGAGAGATAATAGAGACTATGGAGGCGAGCCAAAATGCATCTAGCCGATCCAAGAATGCTTCAAGAAGGGGAGTCATGGAATTAGACACCCTAAATGCTTTGTTAGCTCAGAATGAAGCATTAACCAGGAAAGTGGACTTGCTATGCTCAAGATAGAATGAATCGGCAAAGGTGAATGGGATAATTATGCCAGGTGCAAAATATGATTTCTGTGGAGGGACTCATATCAATGGGTGTTGTGAGGAATTTCCTTTAGTGGAACAGTTAAATTACATGGGTAATTTGCAAAATGACCAGAACAACCAGTACTCCAACACATATCATCTGAGTTCGAGAAATCATCCTAATTTCTCATGGAGCAATAATCACTGCTTGAATCCTTCAGCTGCATCCTCTGGTAAGCCATCTCACCCTTATGGCTTTAATAATCAGAGTAATTATCCTCCTCAAAATACCTCAAGTGGAAAAGAAACCTTCAATGAAGGATATGTTCATGAAGTTCATGGAAAGGAGTGAGTCAATGTTCCAAACTTAGAATTTGGCAATAAAAAATTTAGAGACACAAATGGGACAGATGGCACTTGCTTTGAAAAATAAGCCATAAGGTAATCTCCCCAGTGACATTGAAAATAACCCAAGAAGGAAGGGGAAAGAGTATTGTAATGCTATTATCTTAAGGAGTGGCAAGGAGCTTCCTGATACTATTATATCACATGATCCACCTAAAGATGTTATTATTGAAGAGGGAAAAGATGAGGTTGCTGAATCTCTAACTAAGGAAACTAATGTTTCAGAGAAAAAAAGGTAAATATGGAAGGGTGATAAAAGATAGAAGGGTTGAAAGTTTTGTTCCACCACTACCGTATCCTCAGGCTCAGAGGCCCAAAAAGCACAATGAAGCGCAGTTCAGCAAATTCTTGGAGGTATTGAGTTAATTGCAAATAAGCATACCTTTTTCTGAAGCTTTGGAACAAATGCCTAGGTATGCAAAATTCATGAAGGAAATGTTGCTGAAAAAGAAGAAGATGGGAAATAATAAAAAAGTCACATTGAATAAAGAGTGCAGCGGAATCATACATAAGAAGTTGCCTCCGAAACTCAAGGATCCAGAGAGTTTCTCCATCCCCTGTACTATTGGGGATGTCACATTCAAGAAGACTTTATATGATCTTGGGGCTAGCATCAATCTTATGCCATTATCAATTTTCAAGAAACTCGGGATTGGTCAAGTGAAACCAACCATGATGACTCTTCAGCTCGCCGACCGATCCTTGAGACATCCATATGAGGTAGTAGAAGATGTGCTAGTCAAAGTGGAAAAATTCTTCTTTCTTGTGGATTTTGTAGTATTAGACATGGCAGAAGATGAGGAAATCCCTCTCATTCTAGGTAGGCCATTCTTGGCTACTTCGGGAGCAGTAATTAATGTGGCTCATGAGACATTAACTCTGATAGTTCAGAAGGAGATAGAGACTTTCAATGTGTTCAATATTGCAAAATCATCGATGGAAAAGGAACTCGACAATAATAGGGAAGAAACAACGTCGATTCAGCTTCAAGACTCTTTCATGGGTTATTGTGATCCAGGATAAAACTGGTAAAGTCTGGTTGAAGATTATAAACTTAGCGCTCTTGGGAGGCAACCCAAGTTTATTACTTTCATAGTTTTTTTCTATTTTTGTGGTTTGATGTGCTGCTGTTGGTAATATTTTAACTACTATTTATTATTTATTTGGAGTTGAATTGATAAATGCTAAACGTGATTATGATTATTATCTTGGTGAATGACAGTTAGGATTTTGTAATAGCATTTCATTTTGTTTTGTTTTGTTTTGTTTTGTTTGTTTTGTTGTTTATTCTTTTTCTCTGTGTGCTGATTTGGGACAGTGAGGACACTGTCAAATTTAAGTTTGGGGGAGAAGTTTAACATGTTGATGGGTTTCTTCTTTGAGAAAATTTTGGTTAATTTTGTGTTTTCCATATGCATGTGTTATAGGAAGAAAATTTTTGAAAATTTTGAAATCTGAAAGTTTAGAATTATTTGGCAACTCAAATCATGTCAAATGAAATTCTTTTTAAGAGTTGCCTCTTGAGTTTGCTAATCTTAAGTTTTTCATATTTTTGTAAGTGTTAACCCTATCACTTCAAAATAATAGGAGTCATGTTTTTGTCTCTTTGAATGGTTTTTAGATCATTTTCATATTTATATATTTAAAAAAAAGTTCAATAAGAGGCTAGTGAAAAAAGGATTCAATAAGGGGATAGCTGAAAGTTTCAATAAGGGATAGGCTCTGGTAATTAAGATAAAATGAGAAAATTGGCAAAAAAAAAATTTCCAAAGGAAATAAGGAAAGTTAGGAAGCTATATCCTTAAGAACAAAACAGTGAAGTCCTTGAGAATCAAAATAAAATGATACCTTTGAGAACAAATAAATAATTTAGTTTTGGAATTATTGTGAATTTGGTTTTATAAACTGTTGCAAGAGGTGAAGCTTTGATTTCAAATTTCCTTGTGGTTTGGTTAACACTTCTTATTAAATCCTTAAGATTGCAAACTCTTGAGTTAAATCTTTTGAGTAATGGTTTGATGAGGCTTGGCTTGTTTTAATTCACATTTTCAGATCTTTACTCCTCCTAGTTGCACATATTCATGGTGGCACATATTTTTCTCAAAAATTTTTTCATTGAAAGTTTTTACTTGAGGACAAGCAAAAGTTCAACTTTGGGGGAGTGTTGAGTTCTCAATTTAGTACCATTTTGGTGCTAAAATACCCTCTCTTTTGATCTCTTTCTTGTTGGCTTGTAATTCTTAACCCATGTTTTGAGTAGGTTAGATTAGTTTTAGTTTTCTTTGATCTTTTAATAAATTGAGTGATTTCATGATTCTTTTCTACAATTTAATGGTTTTATTTGTTATTTTTTATGTAGGTTGAGTTGGTAAGAAGTTCGTGTTAAAAGATGAAATGTTAGAGCTAAAATTTTGAAGATGCTGGAGTAGTTGCTGTCTCATACGGCTATAGCGGTAGAATCTACCGCTATAGAGGTGAATTGCTGAAAAAAATATTTTGGAGCCTTCTTCTCTGTTAGCCACCGCTATAACGGTGGACCTTCACCGTTATAGCGGTGGACCTTCACCGTTATAGCAGTGGAACTTGGAAAAACATGATTTTAAGCTCTCTTCTCTGCCTTCCACCGCTATAGCGGTGGTTCACGATCCTGCACTGATTTAAATGTGTTAGAACAAATTTTCTAGGGTATTCTGAGTTGGAGAGGGGAGGCACCGATTTCCGCTAGAGGAAAAGGAGGAATCCATTCCTGAAGCCGATCAAGCCCGAATTCCGTCAACACAACCTCGGATTCATGGAATTTGCTCATTCTTTTACTGTTTTCTATAATTTTAGAGCCATGAGTGGCTGATTTTCTGTTCTAGGGTTACTATGAACCCAATTTCATATTAGGATTTGTATTTCTCTTGAAACTTGTGATTCTTTTCAATTTAATACATACCTATCATTCATATTTACTGTACTTGTTATAAAATTGGGCACTTTATGACTTGTTTGTTACTTTCGTCGAACTCGGGAGAGGGAGATTTTGGTAGAACACTGAATGATTAGGGCGAGTGATAGAACTCGAGGTTTTACTTGTTAATTAATAGGAATATTAATTAACCTCGTTTAATCAAATTAGGTTAACATTAATTCGACTTAAACTCACATAAGGGATTGTGTAGAGTTGAGTAGCTTAATTTAAGTTCAGAAGAATTACTTTAAGCCAGTAGAAAACCTAAGGTTAATGTGTATAATTGATTTGAATCAAAAGTGTTAGGGAGAATTAGCAATTCCTAGAACGAAAGAGGGGGATTAGTAACTTTAGACCTTTTATTTGAATTATTTCCATTCGATTCTATTGCAATTTGATTTTACTTTCAATTAGAGGTTTTTTAAATCAAAAATTAGCTTGCTTAACTAATACGTTTAAACTTCTGGAGTACTTAGCATGTTAGTCCCTGTGGAGACGATAACTCATATTTCATCACTTTATTACTTGTGCGACTGGTGCACTTGCCAGAACGCTCAACACTCATGAACTTTGTCGCATGATTGACCTTTGTGACCTCTGTCTTTGCTGCATTATTTTGGATGAGTTACATTTTGTAATTTTGGATTATATGAAGGCTTGTAATTTGAGAATCATGATAGAGTAAAGCTAACTATGATACTGCTTTGGCAGCCAGACTTCATGCAATGATCTGGGACGTCAGATTGAGATCCTTCTTTCCTTCATGTATTGTTGGAATCACAGATTTCTATATTGTCTATGAAGTTAGTTAAATGCTTAAGGTTTTAAACCTGATACCCCATAGTTGATGTTTACGTCATGCTTGTCTGAAAACCTCTTTGATTTTTCTCATTCAAAATGGCTGCCAGCTATTTATTTGTCTAGACTCTAGGGAATTAACCTTGTATTTAGAAGAGCCAAGTAAAATTTATATTTTATAAAAATAATGTAAAATTGATATTTAATTGGCAACTATAATTTACTCCATTTTTGGCAAATGGTGCACGGCCGGTGCATGTGGCCACATCTGAGTTTCCATGCAACTGTTCAAACAACTTTTTCTTGGTCAAATTCAGATACTATGACATAAACTAGTTGGGCAGGGAAGATTGTGAATTAGCAAACAATTCGATGTTTTACTTTATGGTCAAATACATTTCGCAAGGCACCCAATAAAGATAAAAATAATATCCCACAATACAATATAAAGATAAAACAAGAAACTAACAGAAAAGAGGCGAAATTTGGACTGCATCTACTAAGCAGACACCTGGCGTAGATACGTTATAAAGACTTAAATTTGGGATCATGAACATAATCTTTTGGGTATACTTTTCACTCCAACACCAACGACTTTAGGAAACACAGCTTATGTCCACTACAAATTGCAGCTTAAGCAAGTGCACCCGTTCAAGCAGTGACTGGTGCAGCTTCGAGCTGTTTCTTTGCACAACTGCATTTCCCGGCAACAAACCTGGACTCACACAAAGATTTCACAAATGAAACCTTGAACGTTTTCCATAATAATTTCTACATAGTAAGGAAAACTATGTGGATTACAATGTCTTCATTTTTCTTTGAACACAAATGAGGAAGAAGAATCATTATGATGCGATCTCATGCAGTGTTTATTATCTGTAAAATGTTAGATATTGAGACCTTCATTAGAATCATTTAATGTTATATGGTGTCAAGGAAGCAGGAATGATAAGGCCTCTATTTAAGGGAGTCAGGAATGATATCTTGAATTGCTATTATTACCCTGTTATGAGAAATAAATCACACATAATGTAGAAAGGTGTTGGCATATATAATATATCTCAATGAAATTCCAAGGTCAAACAAAGCTGTTAGAAATTAAGTTACCTAAAGAAGTCCCTCCACAACAACTCAGACATCAACCAATTTCCAGTACCACTGCCACCATCATTTTGGTTTGTCGAAGCAGAAATAGTTCTGTCAGTCGCATAATTCATGAGTAAGTACATGATCTATTCAATACAAAAAGATAACATTCAAAGGAAGATAAATCATCAGAGGGCACACCCGGTGACAGTCTTCTTTAGCTCATCAAACATGGTGCGAGGAGAGATGCATCCCAGTTGCAACCAAGGAGAAATTTTGCAGGATACGCTGGCACCATATATACTATCATCGGGGCCACCCTTGGGTGGCTGAGCTGCACACTCAGCTGCATATTTTTTGAGCCTCTGTATTGCTTCAGTCTCCCCTCCTACCATGGCAGCTTGCTTCCCATCCTACATTACGGAGATGACATTGCAGGCATCGTATTTGTGTGAGATGGAATCAAGCTTTTTAATTACTAACTTAATTTTATCATAAACAAGATATTATTCTTCTCCAGGGTGCATAAAAATGACGAGCCAAAATGGACAGGATCATGGGAGCCAAAGCAAGAAACATACTCAGAACTAAAGAAGATATAATAAGGCAATGGAATGTGTAACGAGTACGCTGTACTAATTTAAATCTTAACCTGGATATTAATATTCAGATGGCATTTAACTGTGTGAGGCAGAACCGAGTCTTTCTCCTGTGCTACACGAACAGATTCATTTGGATATGTTCAAACCTCAATGTTGAGAATTATCCCTCATTCATTTTGATCGTGACACTTCACAGTATCTCAACTCCAAATCTTTTTGAAGAGTAGAGGAAAGTTAAAACCCCATTCTCCACCTTAAGCCGGAAATACTAGCTTTTACTGTTATTATATTTAAGGCTGGTGATTAGTATTAAGGCATTAATCCAGGCTTACTCAGAACTAATTATCTCTCTATCAAAACCGATCCTCTCTCACCCAACATCCACTTGGCTGAAAAACAAAAATTGATGGAGAAAAAAATGGCCACAACTTTGGGAAATCTACTGAAATTGAATAAAGGATCCCAAACCAACCATCGAGACCTGATGATTGGATCAAACTTTCTATCACTCGTCCATATTTATCATAATATTTCGTGTGTTAATTTCATAACAAGATAAGCGTAAACTTGTACTACAAAACAAGCAGTCAGTAGCTCAAAAATAAAGACAACATAAGAGAGACACAAGATTGTTGCTATCACAGCAGAGGCATAACAATTAAGTAATAGTAGTATTACTGTGCATAACTGAACAAAACCAAGAACCAAACCTGAGCCATTGTCGCAGATGGATTAAGGCCAAGGTCCATCAACGTGGGAATTTCCCCAGGTTCCACGTCTCCTCGAGAGGGTAGTCCCTTTAGCTGATCCAATGCCTCAATTGTCTTCCTTATCTCCGACTTCTGAGCTTTCTCCTTAAATCCTCCATAGTTGGAAGGCATATCCTCCAGCTTGAAAGGTAAGTCATCAATATGGAACAGAGTACTACCCCAGAAATATTTCATCTCCACATTCTCTTCCTTCATTGCCGCCTCAATCCTCTCCTCGGCCTTCACCTCATTGTGGGAAACCTCTCTGTGCGCGTACACAGCGTCAGCTCCAATCGCCTTCGCCAGCTCAACCAATACAGTCTCAGGCTTCCCAATTCTGACCACGAGATCAGACCCTCTCGCCTGAAGGTTCTTTCGGAGGTCCGATACCGCCTCGATTAAGAATGTGGCCTTATCGAATCCAGATGACGATTTAGGATCGAAGCAGTAAACCGGCAAGACCGACATGGATTCCTTGTTGGCGGAATTGAGGCATTCATTGTCCTGGACCCGTAAGTCGTTGCGGAACAAAACTATGGAAGCTCGACGAATTGCAGCACCGTTGGAAGGGTCCAACGGGCGCTGAGGTCCCAAACTGAGAGGGTTCTGGAGAGGATTGGCTGAGATTGTGGACTTGAAGGAGATTTTCGAAGGGGAAGGAGAAGCCATAGAAAGAGAAAGGCGCGCGAGCGAGGAGGCCTGTGTGGGGACCTTGACCTTGCTGGATTGCGCCGAAAATAAAGCAGAAGTTTTTGGTTCTACCAAAAAATTAGAGGGGAGAATCCTAGAGAGCGAAAGAGAGATTGAAGCAATCGCAAATGGAGGTAGGGTGGTTTCTTTGGAGGTTTGATTTTGCTCTTCTGCGGATTTTAGGTCTTGGTTCTCCAGCATATGGTGAGTGAAATCCATTGTGAGGGAGCTTCAGCGAGATGGGTTTGAAGCCTGATGAAGGAAGAAATGCTCTTCCCAGCTATCGAACTCTAATGGATTTGTGAATTGTGAAACGATGGTTTGGAAATCACAGTGCTTTGTAATTTAAGCTATGCACGATCATACCGGTCACCTCTCAGCGGCTGCTGTTGTACCTAACCTCATCTACTCTCTTCTCAATTTTCACAGCCTTACCGTTCGGTCCAATACGCATCCGTACTCCGCTTTCCTCACAATATTTTCATTACTTTTTATTTATTTAGTTCATTGTTTATTATTGTCTTTGCTAGTTGCTATATTTTTTTGCGTTTGGTTTAGTTTTGGACGCTGTGGCAGTCCCAAAAAATGAGTTTATGATATTAATACAATATGGATAATTAGTTAGAAAGATGTATACATGTCCAAATATGGAGTATTTTAAAAATTTTCACATATTTGACTCTCATTTATAAATTTAAAAATTTTAACATTTATACTTGAGAGAGGCTTAAACTCCCTAAATAAATGATTAGAAGTTCGATTCTTAAATTTTGTGTATAGAAAAAATTTGATTAAGAGGGGAGACTCACCTTTGGTGCTATTTAAGTTTTTCAACAGCGATTAATCACGGCTTATGTACTAATAATATGATAAATAAAAAAAAAACCAGCATCGCATTATAATATTTTTATCTTTTATTATATAAAAAGCATAAAATTTAAGAAGTTGCAAGTGAAAACATTGTCACACAAGATAAAAATCAAACTCAAGTATATTTAATTTTAGAAAGAATTCATCTTTTATAAGATAATAAATTAAAATCTAAATTGATGCAAAAAAAAAAGTGTTTATATTTAATAATTTACAATAGTAAAATTAATTCTAATATAAAATTAATATGAAATATACATTCAGTGAGTAACAACATGTTACTTTGAAAACCGTCTAATCAAAAGCTGTTAATGGTGGATAAGACATTGAATTGAGCTTTTGAAAAGCTTGGTCTAATAGTTGACAAGTCTAATACGTTACCGTCCAATCAAAATCGTTCAATCAGAGGTTGTTGAGCTTTTGATCCAACAGTTGACAAAGCCTAACAAAGGCCCAATAGGCAACTTGCATGTTAATGGAGGTAAGTGCGGAAAGGATTTGAAACTTCTGTTTATAATTTTACCTGTTCAGTTTTTAGCAACGATTTTTATTATTGTTAAACACTTTCAACAACAGTTTTATTATTATTAAATTGTTGTTAAAAATTTTTGATAACGGTAAAAATCGTTGCTAAAAACCTAACAAGCCTTTATTTAATTTTTTTTAAGCAGATAATCCGTGCGCGTGTGGAAAACTTCATTCTTTTTTCGGTTAGTGTGTGATTAATTTCGAAAATTTTACCACATAAATACACTATTTTACATTACTTCATTGTTGTTTTGTAGTAAACATGCGGCGGCTCTCGTGCTTGAGTGACACAAAAATGATTTAAAGATGGATTTTGCTGACTATTAGACAAAGAATTTTGTGCATTCCTTCAACATTTTTCTCAAGTATGTTTTTCAAAATGTACAAAATTCTCTTGAATTTTGTATATTTCTTAATTTTTTAATATTGACCAAGTTAATTTTGTAACAGTTAAATATATTATTATTTAAGTAAGTAAATAAATAAAAATAATATTTTTATTTATGTACAAGAAGATAAATCAATGATTTACATTATACTAATCCGTGATTATGAGCGCATAATTCTACCACTTTTCTTAGTCTTTTGTAAGCTTATTAACATATGTTAATATATAGAACTTCTTCCCTTCTTTATGAGACTTGACTCACTCTCCTATAAAATTATTTTCACAACACCTGTAAGCTAAAGGAAAATTTTGTACATTTTGACAATATTTTTATTAAAGTAATGTTGCGATAAAATTAAGACTTGTAAATACACTGGGATGCCAACAATAATTACCTTCAATTGGTAATTAAAATTTTATTCAGTAAAAAACTAAATTAAATGGTTATGTCAACAGTAATTTTAATAGAAAAATACCTAATTACTGGGAAAAAAAATAAGGCTTATCTTAAATTTTTTAATAAAATAGAAAATATATAAGTGTGGTTCAATGCTTAATGTGTGGTTTTTGTCTTATAAATAATGATAAAATCATTTAACGATCAACGTTGATGATTCCAATTGTTCAGTTAATATAATATTAAATTTATGGAAACAAAATAATGGAGTACATTGATTGGTTGCACTTTCTATAGGACACTAGAAAATCTCACCCTAGAGGGTCAAATTCATATAACTCTAAAAATTGTTTTAAATCCAATTAGGGGTGTATGATCTTTTTGTAAATTGGGATGAATGACCAATTCAATTAACAATTAACAAAAAAGAAGTGGATTGAACCTGTGAATTATTTGTTGTTAAGCTCCATCAATTAATAATTTATTTCCATAGCATTCAGTGAACAGAAAAGAGAGAAGTTCGATGCAGTAAGATTGGGATGTCCTCTTGCTTTTCGTTTCGGCGTTGGTATTTATAGTGCAGTAACAAGTGACTGTACAGATAGGGAAGTAGACCAATCATTTTGAGGGGTTGGGCCCCACATATAGATTCATTGTATTAGATGTCCCTTACGGAACATCCAGTTAGATTCATTTCATTAATAATATATAACAAGTCAAAATGCACAAAACCCATATACGTGCATTTTATTTCTATTAACTTTAAAATTTTTTTAAAAGATTTTATTTAACTTTTAATTTATTGCAAATCATCTCTTTTGTTGGTTAAGCTGATCAATGCTACCTCAGCAAAAACATATGCCAAATCAGATTAAATGTATCCATGTATAATTTGTTGTGGGGCATTTTAAGTTTTAATAACAAAAGAAAAATAAAATTTATTTAAACCTTAAAACCTTAAAAACATTTATGTCAAAAAAAGAAAACATCGTGCCTCTTCTTCCCAAATTTTCTTCTTCCCTTTCTGGCTAGTATGCATTCCCTTCGGAGGGAGTGGCATTGACTTCAAATGATCCATTTGAATTGAGATTTGAGGGATGAAACACAGAAAAATAGAGAAAAGAGGGATTTGATTTTGCCGGAAATGAGATAGGAGGGAGAGAACATGAATTTGTCAAAGGGAATAGAAGGAAGAAGATGATTGCCGGCCGGAAAGGGAAGATGATGTTTTTCTTTTATAAATAATGCACTCAGAAATTTACAGACAAAAAAAAAAGGGACATTAAAAAGCTCGTGGCTTCAATGCGTTGCCTGTGTTCCATAGTTCACAAATATCATTCAAATTGTTCACTGAAAAACCAACAACAATCACCAATGCATATGCATACTATCATGTGGAAGGCCGAAAGGGAAGAAGACAATTTGGGAAGAGGCACACATTTTTTTGACTAATTTTTTTAAATAAATTTTATTTTCCTTTTTATTATACCTAAAATGCTCACATCAGATTACACATGGACACATTTAATCAGATTTAACATGTTTTGGTTGAGGTGGCATTGACTATTAGCAAAGTTAACAATTTGATTAACGAAAAGGGTCATTTGCAATAAATTAAAAGTTGAAGGGGGTCTTTTGAAGAGTTTTAAAGTTGAGGAGTAAAATACATAGTTCAAGAAGGTTTTGCACATTTTGGCCTACATAATATCGAAAATAGGAAACATTGGACAGTTATACAAAAGGGAACATAGGCAGCCAATTCCATCTCATCCACCAGCCACTCAAAGAAGCACAACTTCCACGAGCCACAAGCATGAACCACCTACCAAATGATCCCCAAGACTGACTAATGTTTCTTAAAAAAAGTTAGCTGGAACCAGGAACCACATTTTCATCTAGAAGCACGATCTACAGCTGACTTTCAAAGGGCCCCTGCAGGATAGTCAACTATTAAATAATGGAAGGAACATAATTAGTCATAGACTGTACTGCTATGCCTATGGCCAGTAAGGTCACATACTAATACCCTATAAAACAGCATAGGTAAGCCATTTTGAACTCTTGGTGGATTGATTTATTGTTGAATTCCTATAAAAGTCAGAAAACATTGAGGAATAATTACAGATAGATAATCAAATAGATCATTTATGTTATTGAGAGGAGCATACCTACAGAATTCCCAGATTGTCAACAAACTTTCATCACTGGCTTTAAGAGGCAGTGAAATACAATAATGCAGGGCAGTATTCGACAATTCATAATATATCAAATTGACTACAGCAATGGTAATCATAACTACTTTATAAGCATGACATGATTTAGTTCAAATATCAAATGTAATGAGGATCGGAAAGGTTGCTAGTTGCCATGTATGCACCACACGTGACAGGTACTAGAATAGATTTGAGAGATTTGGCTGAATTTAAGTATTGGATGTTTAGCACAGAGATAATGCAGTACATACTATATTATAGAACTCCAAAAAGTTCTAGGGCAACAAAATTAATACAAAAAAATGGATTGATTCTCATGAATTTCAGAACTGGTTAGTAATATCATTTAGATCATCAATGGTTGAAGGCAGCTTTCCAATTGAAGCAAAGAACTTGTCATATTTGGGGCTCACAGGAATTCCAGATGTAAAGGTCAGTAGCACATTTTCACAAGTTGAGGCTTGCATGTTGTTATAGCACCTGCCAGAGATGACTGGCTGCAATAGCTTGAACAGAGTCCACAGCACATTCAAATGATCTTTTAAGAAATTCAGATGATTCCTGCACAAGTCTATAACTGGTTCGCTTTTAAGAGACTAGTTGGTACTGCTAGTGGACAAAGGAAATCTGGATCAGATAATAGAAAGAAAAGAGCAAGAACCAATGGCATCTATGTCATACTTTGAAGCAATAGCACAAAAACCTTCAGGTTTAGAAGCATAGCTTCAATCATATCCGCTTCAGACTGAGGAAGCAAATCTTCTGCTCCAGTTCCCATATTAATTACTGGCTCCTTCTGGATGGAAAACGCCCTCCTAATCCTTGCTTTTTCTGAACGCTTTTTGGAATTTGATAATATACAGCATCCCTAGACTGAAAGGCAGGACTTGGATTCCGTATAATACTGACAGCTTTAGCAGCAAAAGGAATTGACTCTGCTACAGACTTAGGTATATATTTTGGCAGCATATCCTGCAAAAAACAACACATTAAATCAGCAATACATTAACAAGGTTCAATTAGTGATTCTTACATAAAATTAGTGCAAGGAAAAAACAATTATGAAGAAAAAAAATTGCATATACCCTTTATGTGCTGCTGTCAATTTAATGTAAAGGACAATAACAAGTCCACGAGTTAAACTAGACTAGTTCCCATTAGTTAAAGAATGAACCATCACAAAACCTTAGCTAAGAAGCAGCCACAGACGAGTGTCAAGACAACTCTAGTTGGAAAACAAATAAACTCCCCATCGTGACCATTGTCAAGAATTAGCTACAAATAGTGAGAGTAATTACCAAAGAAATATGAAAACCCAAGTGCCAATCAGTTGAGATGCATCATCAGTTGACAAGAGAGC
Source organism: Biancaea sappan (assembly GCA_037074585.1). Lineage (NCBI taxonomy): Eukaryota > Viridiplantae > Streptophyta > Magnoliopsida > Fabales > Fabaceae > Biancaea > Biancaea sappan. The sequence goes on along the minus strand of CM073496.1, from coordinate 43,135,901 downwards.
CAGCTCCTTAGAAATGTCCAGATGAGATGAGCCAAGCTCTACATCTCAATCTTCTTGCCTGAAAAGTAATTGAAACAGATCAAATATATAATTTACAAAGCAATTGCAAATATCAGGCCTTATACTAACAAATTTGGAATAGTAAATATATCCCTAATAATCACAAATTATACTTATTTATAGAGGTATTCAAAAAACTTTAAACTTACAGATAACACATGGAAGATGTATATCTAATGATAAATATCATATTCGCAGTGCAAAACCATGGCATCAAAATACCCCATAACAGTGACACTAGATACAAAATATGCATTCGCTCAGGAATACAAAGACACACGTAAGAGCACACACTAAAAGATAATAAAGTTACCTCCTAATGAAAAAATCTCCATGTTGATCTTGAAGAATCCAATAAACCGTCCATGATGCAAGTTGATTGAACATGACCTGGTGCCCATGTCACGGAAGCCTAAGCTTTGGGCAATAATAATAAAAAAAGAGATTAATAATTATATGGGAATTTAATCTCATAACTAAAGAGATCCTTAAAAGAATTCCTCTATTGACCTGCAACCCCACATGGTAGTTGTTAAGTTCTCAAGTTAACACTAATTTGGTACTTTTTATTTAATGATTTTACCTTCAATTTACCTAAACATGTTTACTCTAAAATAGTTTTTGTCCTCTTAATCACCTCTTGAACTTTAAAGGCTTGTTATATATTTCTTATCTTAAATCCCAATTTTTACTATTGATTTGTGTATTTTTGTGAATCCTATGCAAGGTCAAAAGTTGGGAGTCAATTGAGGAAAGGAAGCCTTAGAGTTGCTGAGTAAAGAAGCCAAAGAAGCAAAGAATGGAAATCCTTACTAATGTCATGTTTCTGCCACTCACCGCTGCAGCGGTGAGTTCTTACCGCTGCAGCGGTAGTCTATCCGCTACTTCCCTCAGCGATGCGCTGAAGATTTTCGTAGTTTATGTTTTTCTGCCTTCCACCGCTGTAGCGGTGAAATATTCCTGCTGCAGCGGTGGAGCCCAAAATCAGCACAATTGAATCTGTATTATCCCGCTGCAGCGATGAATTCGTACTGCTGCAGCGGCGGAACCAAAAAGTCAGCTTTTTAGAAAGGCTTTAAATAGCTTCCTAGGTTATTTTCAAAGGGGATTATGATCCGAGGGAGACGGGGAAGCGCCGTTTTGGCTAAGAAGAGCAAGGGGAACCTGATTTTCAAGGCTTGGGAAGCTCAATCCATCATCCCACATCAGATTCATGGCCATCTTTATCCCTTTTTCTGCTTTATGCTGTTTATTTTCTATGAGTAGCTAGATTTTCTATCTAGGGTTACTATGAACTTGACTCCTGAATAGATTTTACATTCTCTCATGTATTTGCAACCTTATTTCAATTAATATAAGTCTTTCTATCCATTTTATTGTTGCGTTATATGGACTTGATCAATCTATATGTATGCTTGTTTCTGTCTTCGAACTCGGGAGAGGGAGGTGAGAATAGAACACTGAATAGGAAGGACGAGTGCGTGAACCTTACTAAGTGTTTTCGCTTGTTAGCTAATAGGAATGTTAGTTAATCTCGTTTAATCAAAGCTAGGTTGGTTGTATTAGGCTTAGCCCACACAAGGAATTGCGTAGGAGTTGAGTAACTTAATTGAGATTCGGGAAGATTCTTTTAAGTTATTAGAATAACCGAGGATTAACTTATAGGGTTGAATAAGTTGCGAGTGCATGAGAGGGGTTTTGTAATTTCTAGGATGGAGGAGAGGGATTAGTGACCCTAGGCTTTAATTAGACTATTCCATCAGTTTTTGCATTGTTTACTGTTATTAAAAGAAAACATAAATATTTACTGTTATTGATTTTATTTTATCATTCATTGGCTAAAGCTATCTTCAATCAAATTGTTTCGTCCAACTAATTAAATTAAATTTCTTGGGTACTTAGTCGCTTAGTACTCGTGGGAACGATACTTTTACTCTCAAATCACTATATTACTTGTGCGATTGGTGCGCTTGCCAAATCGTCTAACAAGTTTTTGGCGCTGTTGCCGGGGACTAAGATTTGTGCTAATATTCAAAGAAATTTAAAGGGTTAGCTTAGATGCTTTATCTTGTTTTGTTTTGTTTTGTTTTGCTTTTTTTCTTTTTTACTATAGAGTCATTTTTAGTTTTTGCTGTGTTGATTTTTGCTACTGAATTTGCTGTCATTGCTAATTGGTATCTTCTTCTTGTGTATGCGAGGTGCAATTAATCAAGCTGATCTTCTTTTTTATCCCGAAATCGAGAGGCTTGCAAGGAGAACTCGAAAAGAAGCTAGAATTAGAAGAACCCAAGAAAGACAAAGTTCTCAAGAAGAAATGGTTGATGATAATGTAAATCTGGGTGGTATTGAAAACAATGGAGGAAATGGAGCTGCAAATGTGCATCAAGATGAAAATAGAGCTGTGTGAGACTATGCCTCACCCAACAATGCTAGACATACCTCCAGCATAGTGATACCTCCACTTGGCCCAAACAACTTTGAAATAAAGGCAGTCTTGATGAATTTGGTCCAGCAGAACCAGTTTGAAGGGAGCCCGATAGAAGACCCAAAAAACCACATCACAAACTTCTTAGATATCTGTGACATGGTTAAGATTAATGGGGTAAGTGATGATGCCATACGTCTTCGTCTGTTTCCTTTTTCCTTGAGGGATATGGCTAAGAGTTGGTTGAACACTCAACCGAGAGGGAGTATCATAACTTGGGATGAACTCCAAAAGAGGTTTTTAGATAAGTTCTTTCTTCCCTCCAGGTCAATCAAATTGAGAAATGAGATCACAGCCTTTTATCGGCATGAAGGCGAAAGTTTATATGAGGCTTAGGAGCAGTTCAAGAATTTACTGATGAAGTGTCCAAACCATGGTCTCCAAGAGTGGCAGCAGCTCACTATTTTTCACAGTGGTCTCACATATGAGACTCAAGATAAGTTGGATACTGCAGCTGGTGGTGCTTTGATGGCAAGATCTATAGTGCAAGTAAGAGAGATAATAGAGACAATGGAGGCGAGCCAAAATGCATCTAGCCGATCCAAGAATGCTTCAAGAAGGGGAATCATGGAATTAGACACCCTAAATGCTTTGTTAGCTCAGAATGAAGCATTAACTAGGAAAGTGGACTTGTTATGCTCAAGACAGAATGAACCAGCGAAGGTGAATACAATAATTATGCCGGGTGCAAAATGTGATTTCTGTGGAGGGGCTCACGTTAATGGGTGTTGTGAGGAATTTCCATCAGTGGAATAGTTAAACTATATGGGTAATTTGTAGAAGGACCAGAATAACCAGTACTCCAACACATATCATCTGAATTCTAGAAATCACCCTAATTTCTACTGGAGTAATAATCATTGCCTTAATCCCTCAACTTCATCTTCTGGTAAGCCATCTCATCCTCCTGGTTTTAATAGTCAGAATAACTTTTCTCCCCAAAATAGAGCTCCACTACTTCAGGTGGGGAATAAATCATCAATGGAGGAAATGTTCATGAAATTTATGGAGAGGACTAAGGCAATAAGTCAAACCCAGAGTGCAGCCATTAAAAATTTAGAAATTCAAATGGGCCAATTGGCAAGTGATTTGAACAAAAGGGAACAAAGCAGCCTCCCAAGTAATACAGAAAATAATCCAAGAAGAGATGACATGGAGCATTGCAAGGCCATTACATTAAGGAGTGGTAAAGAGCTCCCTAATGTTGTTAAGTCTCATGATAAGAGGCAAGGGATGATCAATGCAGAAGAGAATGAAGAAGTTATCAAGCCTCAACAGAAGGCAACTGAGAAAATTGATACTTCAGGTGATCAAGGTAAAAGGGACAATACAAGGTAAGACATTAGGACTAAAAATTTTATTCCACCGTTACCTTTCCCTCAGAGGCAAAAAAAGTTTAATCTGGACTGGCAATATAGGAAATTCTTGGAGATCCTGAAACAACTTCGCATCAACATCCCATTCGTAAAGGCATTGGAACAAATGCCTAGTTATGCAAAGTTCATGAGGGATATGTTGTCAAAGAAAAGGCGCATGAGTGAGTTTGAGACTGTAGCTATGACTCAAGAATGCAGCGTCATTCTCTAAAAGAAGTTGCCTAGAAAAATGAAAGATCCGGGTAGCTTCGTCATTCCATGCCACATTGGAAGCAACTTTTCTGGAAAAGCATTGTGTGATCTGGGAGCGAGTGTGAATCTGATGCCGCTCTATGTTTTTAAGAAATTGGGTTTGGGTAATGCTCGGCCTACCACAGTGACTCTACAGTTAGCTGACCGTTCGATGTGCTATCCGAACGGAATCATTGAGGACGTACTTGTCAAGGTGGACAAGTTGATTTTTCCGGCTGATTTTATCATCATGGACTATGAGGAAGATAAGGAAATCCCGATCATTTTGGGAAGACCTTTTCTAGCAACCGGAAAAACTTTAATAGATGTTCAAAAAGGCGAGTTAACCATGATGGTTAATGATCAAGAAGTTACCTTCAACATGAACAAGGCAACGAAAGCTTCTGATAAGCTGGAGGAGTGCTACTTCGTGAAGATAATTGATAAAGAATCTCATGGGTATTTTCATGATAGGATGGATAAAAACTGTCTGAAGGATGCTGACGATGTGGGAGAAAGAACAAGGGGAGTTTTTGGAACTTCGAAGGCATATGCAAAGCTTTGTGATGATCCCCATGAATTCAAATCGCTTGACATTGCAAAAATGGTTGTGACTCAATCAAAAGCATTTAAGAAGCAACCGACATTGGATGAGCCACCTTGAACAAGCATCGGTAAAGTCTGGCTGAAGACTATAAACTTAGTGCTCTTGGGAGGCAACCCAAGTTTCCTTGCTTTCTGAGTTTTAATTGTTTTATTTTGTTTTTGTTGTGTTGTTTCTTAGTTTTTAGTAGTCTTTATTACTTTGCTGTGAATTTGAGGTTGTGTTGGTGTGAACTTTATTTCCTTGGGACTTGATGTTGTTGTGGGGCATTTTGAGATTGTATTGAGCTTATGACTATGCTTGGTTGTTGATATTGGGCTGTCATGTTACATATTTCTGCTGTGCATAGCACTTTTCTGTTGTTTGTGTATTTCATAGAAAAATTGATGATTGCATTCTCATGTTTTGAACCCTCCTTAGTTCATTGAGGGCAATGTCAGATTTAGGTTTGGGGGAGTGGTTTAGCGTGTATGTGGGTTCCTTTACTGAGAAATTCTGATTGGTTTTGTGCTGTCCTTATGATTATGTGTTGCAAGAGGAAAATTTGAAAATTTGAAAATTTTTCTGCAAGTTAAGCCAGTTCAAACAAAAGCATATAAGATTTACCTCTTGAGTTTGCAAATCTTTAAGTTTTACATATTTTTTTGAGTGTTAGCCTAATTACTTCAAAATTCCAGTAATCATGTTCATGTCTCTTTGAATGGTTTCTAGATCATTTTCATATATATATATATATATATATATATATATATATATATATATATATATATATATAAGTGTTCAATAAGGGGCTAGTGAAAAAAGGATTCAATAAGGGGATAGCTAAAAGTTTCAATAAGGGGTAGGCTCCTATAATAAAAATAAAATGAGCAATTTGTAAATTTCCAAGGAAATAAGGAAAGTAAGGAAGCTTTATCCTTGAGAACAAAATAGCGAAGCCCTTGAGAATCGAAATAAAACGATGCCTTTGAGAACAAAGAGGTAATTGAGTTTTGAAATTTTTTTGTGAATTTGGTTTTATAAACTGTTCTAAGAGGTGGTGCTTTGATTTCAAGTTTTCTTGTGATTTGGTTAACACTTACTATTTGAATCCTTAAGATTGAAAACTCTTGAGTTAAATCTTATGGGTAATGGTTTGATGAGGCTTGGCTTGATTTAAGTCACATATTTTCAAATCCTCCTCCTAGTTGCATATATTCTTGGTTGCACATTTTCATATCAGAGTTTCTCTCGTAAGAGGCCTTTGCTTGAGGACAAGTAAAATTTTAGGTTTGGGGGAGTGTTAAGTTCTCAAGTTAACACTAATTTGGTACTTTTTATTTAATGATTTTACCTTCAATTTACCTAAACATGTTTACTCTAAAATAATTTTTGTCCTCTTAATCACCTCTTGAACTTTAAAGGCTTGTTGCATATTTCTTATCTTAAATCCCAATTTTTACTATTGATTTGTGTATTTTTGTGAATCCTATGCAAGGTCAAAAGTTGGGAGTCAATTGAGGAAAGGAAGCCCTAGAGTTGCTGAGTAAAGAAGCCAAAGAAGCAAAGAATGGAAATCCTTACTAATGTCATGTTTCTGCCACTCATCGCTGCAGCGGTAGTCTATCCGCTGCTTCCCTCAGCGATGCGCTGAAGATTTTCGTAGTTTATGTTTTTCTGCCTTCCACCGCTGCAGCGGTGAAATATTCCCGCTGCAGCGGTGGAGCCCAAAATCAGTACAATTGAATCTGTATTATCCCGCTGCAGCGGTGAATTCGTACCGCTGCAGCGGCGGAACCAAAAAGTCAGCTTTTTAGAAAGGCTTTAAATAGCTTCCTAGGTTATTTTCAAAGGGAATTCTGATCCGAGGGAGACGAGGAAGCGCCGTTTTGGCTGAGAAGAGCAAGGGGAACCTGATTTTCAAGGCTTGGGGAGCTCAATCCATCATCCTACATCAGATTCATGGCCATCTTTATCCCTTTTTCTGCTTTATGCTGTTTATTTTTTATGAGTAGCTAGATTTTCTATCTAGGGTTACTATGAACTTGACTCCTGAATAGATTTTACATTCTCTCATGTATTTGCAACCTTATTTCAATTAATATAAGTCTTTCTATCCATTTTATTGTTGCGTTATATGGACTTGATCAATCTATATGTATGCTTGTTGCTGTCTTCGAACTCGGGAGAGGGAGGTGAGAGTAGAACACTGAATAGGAAGGACAAGTGCGTGAACCTTACTAAGTGTTTTCGCTTGTTAGCTAATAGGAATGTTAGTTAATCTCGTTTAATCAAAGCTAGGTTGGTTGTATTAGGCTTAGCCCACACAAGGAATTGCGTAGGAGTTGAGTAACTTAATTGAGATTCGGGAGGATTCTTTTAAGTTATTAGAATAACCTAAGATTAATTTATAGGGTTGAATAAGTTGCGAGTGCATGAGAGGGGTTTTGTAATTTCTAGGATGGAGGAGAGGGATTAGTGACCCTAGGCTTTAATTAGACTATTTCATCAGTTTTTGCATTGTTTACTGTTATTAAAAGAAAACATAAATATTTACTGTTATTGATTTTATTTTATCATTCATTGGCTAAAGCTATCTTCAATCAAATTGTTTCGTCCAACTAATTAAATTAAATTTCTTGGGTACTTAGTCGCTTAGTACTCGTGGGAACGATACTTTTACTCTCAAATCATTATATTACTTGTGCGATTGGTGCGCTTGCCAAATCGTTTAACAGTAGTCTTCTATAATTCTTCTTGATTTCTATAATCTCACTACATTGCAAAATGTGTAGTAATTACTAGGATTAAACATTCACTAGCAACAACTGTAACTTTACTTGAATTTATATATACCCTAAATTTATATAGATCAATTAGTTGGAAAGGATATAACTTGCATGTTTACAGTCCTAAGAGAACCAAGGACATCACTTATATCTTTATAGTCCAAAAAATAACTATGTTCCAGAAGAACTGCATACCGTTGAATGCAGTCTCTAATTCAGTCACTCCACAATTGCATCTTTTGTATAGAAGATTAAGAAGTTGACACCCACGAATATCATCACGCTCAATCTCTGGAATAAGCTCATACAAAGGTGGCTAAAGGACAAAAAACGGGAAAGCATGTCAAAACCAATTTCATATTAAAATTCATAGAAACGGTTTTATAGAAAGGGGATACAACTTACCTTATTAAGGCTTGAGTAACTGTTGCCAAGAAGATAGACATGGTTTCAGACAGCTATTTCTGTTCAATGTGTAAAACTGAAGACTTATAAACTGACAGTATCTCAACGATGCCATTAGCTAGGGACCTCCGGTAAATACTGGGCTTCTCTGTTTTCTTCTTCAGCGTATTAGAAATGCTTTTCGAAGGATAAGCATTTGCATCCTTATCCAACTTAAATTTCTATATTTTGTTGCAAAGCAGTCAAGCTCCCTATAATAAAAACCTAAGGTGACGATCATCTCAATGAGGTCCCTGCAACCAGCACAATTATTCGAATGGTAAAGAGCAATGTCACAGTATGTTGAGATTTCTTATTTACCCAGAAAACAAATACAACAACAATCCTATCGCTGGGGTCAATAAAAGAGACGTCTGAACAAGCTTGAATGTGCATTCATCGGAAATGGGAGTATCGGCGGATAGCTGCTCCCTCTAGTCGATTATTAAATCGCCGGGGTAGCTCAATAGTGCTAGTAGAAGCTCGTGCAACATTGTTAGTATTTGTCCTGAATGCTGAATGTTGAGAATGAGGACTGGGGATCGTAGCAAGGGAAAGAAATCTAGAACCAGAATACCCTAATTATTTCAAAATTTCAACTTAGTTTCTGACTCACAAAGTCCTAAGAAGTCCAACTTTTTCCAGAGAAAGTAAAAGTGAGGATGTTGATGGGCAGCAGTGCAGCAGCAGCACTATCGTTTTGTGCAACTACTCCGATTATTACGAATTACGAAAGGCCCTAATTTAAGTCTCCATAAATGTTGGAAGAGAAAAAGTGATGCATTTTATCACAGACCATTCGAATGTTGGTGTGTTATTTATCAGTTGTAATTTGTGTTGTTTTTCTAGTAATTGCAGATTGCAGGGAACATTTTATTAATTACTGTTAATTATACTTTTATCTCAGTATATACGTGTTGAAATCAATAATAATGAATGGATTGTACTTTATAATTATCACAAATGATCCACAAGCGTAGATTTTTCACTTGGCACCTCATTTTAGACGAAGTTTATGTTTGGAAAATTATATGTATTATGTATGTGGGTTTGGATTACAGTTTCTGATTTCCTTTTGTTTATGAAATGAATGAAGCAAATGTTCAGTTGAAGCCGTTGGAAATGCTGGAAGTGGAAGGGTACAGGCATTCCACCTCAGTTAATGCCATTAACAGTAATACCACATTAAGAAACATGATTAATATTATGACCGTTTATTTTAGATTAAATGATTAAAATTAAATTTTATGAGATTAAAAAAAGTAATCTCAACATATATACAAGAGTCAAAGATAATTAATAGATTATAATTTACAGCTATTATAAAAAGATTCATTTGAAAATATAGTTGGGGAGTGATAAAGCATTCAAGTTTTAAGAAGGGTCAAGGTAATTTACATTTCAAACCAAAAAATGAAGTGAATTTTGATTTCTCCCTTTTTTTAATCGTTGTGACACACTTTCAATCTTATCTTTTGGTAATCGAAAAAAAAAAAAAGGTTAACATTTCAGCACAAAACATAGTTTCATTTTTCTTTCACATGAAAACATCTAAATCCATCAAATTATGAGATTGTTGAAAGCCAACACATAATTTGCGTTCTTATTTTGGTTTTGGATTCCATCAATTTTTTTTTTAAATAAAGTGTTAAATTCAGACATCTTATCAAACACATAATCAAAATTGAATCATCACGTAATTTTTCTTTGAAATTAAAACTTGATTCGTTGTCAAGGAATTGGGAAATATGCTAGTTAAACTTAAACAAGCTAGATTATGGACCTAAATCTATTGTCAGAGTATTAATCAAATGAATGATAAATTAAGACTTATTATTGAAAGTAATGGTTGGAACCCAAGAGGGGGGGTGAATTGGGTTTTATAAATTTTTTACAAGAATTAATTGGAAGTTAAAATGATTTTCTATAAAAGTACAATGCTTAGGATAATAAATACAATACAAAAAATCAATGTGCTGTTAAGATAAATAATTATAAAGATCAAGGAATTAAAGAATATATATCAATATGCACAAATTAAAGAGTAAGGGATAGAGAAAGCAAACTCGGAGATTTATACTGGTTCGGCTAATCCAAGCCTACATCCAGTCCTCAAGAGACCACTTGAGTATTTCCACTATAATTGCAAGTTTAATCCGGGTACTTGCAAACCACTACAACCACGCAAATTCGATCCGGGTATTTGCGAAACCACAATAGAGAATTTATGAATCCGGGCTCCTCCTCAACCCAAAGCAAGTTCTTCCAACACCGGTACTTGCGAACCTCAACTCAGAATAATATATGTGTTGATCAAAATCAACAATACAAAGAAACTCTCTCTAAAGAGTAGATGAAAACAAATGAAGCTCTAATAACTCTAATGATAGAGAATATGCAAGATTTGGCTCAAGAATGCTTTCCTTTCTCTCAAAGATGATAGAAGAAGTTAATATCACATTGTAGGACTTTGTTCTTGCTCAAAATCGTGTATCTAAGGTCATATATATAAGATTTTACAAAACTAGCCGTTATATAGCCGTTATATAGCCGTTATAGTGCAGTCCAGATTTTGAGCTTTCTTTAAAAATTCATAACTCCCACATTTGAACTCCGTTTTAAACAAATAATATACCGTTGGAAAGCTCTTGGAGTCTAGTTTCAAATGAGCCAATTTTTACTCAAAAATTATTTTTCTTTTAAAAGATATAATCAAAATACTGACTATAGGTCAGAACAGAATAATTTTTTATTACAGTAAAATCAACTTTCAGTTTTTCAAACTATATTTTGAATAGTCATATATTTCTCATTTGGACTCCGTTTTGAATAAATAATATACCGTTGAAAAGATCTTTGAGTCTACTATCAAATGAGATTAAGATACTTGAAAAACCGATTTTTCATTTATGAGATATGATATAAGGAGTGACCAAAGGTCAAAAAATAACTTTTGTAAAACTTCATATCTCACTAACTTTTTGTTCAAAAATGCTTGAGCCAATGTATGCAAATCTAAATCATTGAGTTGCACAAATATACTAGCCTATATAAAATATACCTAATTTAAACACATAGGCTATCTTGATGCATCCAAGCTTCCAAGACTTCAAATCTTCTAATTCTTCATTTCTTGGAGCTTCATCCTTGCATGTTGTTTTCCTTGAGTGAAGCATGATATTGCTTTTCCTTGTTCTTCAATACAATCCTCACTCTTCTTGTTTTGAACCAACCTATAAAATATATCTTACTTGCAAACCCAATGGTTAGTTTAATAGCATGATTCAATATAGCAACATACATATTAAATAACATAATCATGCTTAAGTACTTGTAGCATATATATGATAATTAATCTTTATATATATATCAATGCTACTATTCAAATACATTTGTCATCATCAAAACTTATGGCATATAGCCTTAGGGTCAACAATCTCCCCCTTTTTGATGATGACAAATCACCACATAAAAATATGTATCACAAGATAATGAATGCAATGTTATAAGCACGTATACATATTTTTCTATTGTTTCTTCTCCCCCTATTTGACATCAACAAAAAGGTGTAAGGAACACAATATATAGAAGTTAAAGCACATACCTTCATTAAGTCAGGATGTCAGAAGATGTCAATATAGTATGGGGTAAGGATACATCAAAACTTATCATTGATTTCATTGACATGTAAAAAGAAAATTTTAGAAAAATTTTTCTCATGTCAAATGAAATGAGCCAAAAGATAAAACTTGAAAGAGTTTTAGGCTCCCCCTTAAACCTTGCATAATTTGAAAAAGAATAATGAATAATGAATATCCAATTTTTCAAGATATATTCTTTTTCAAAAAAAATACATTCAAGTGAGACAAAGCTCCCCCTGAATTTCATAACATTTTTCCTTTGAAAAAGATTGTCCAAATCATTATAAAGGAAATTCAGTTTTTGATTGCAGAATTTTGAAGTAAGATTTTTGAAAAAATTTCTGCAATATTTTCATTGAAAATGATTTCTGCTTGTTTATGAAGAGGCATTTTTAGTAAATAGCAGAAAAATTAAACTCTTTGAAAAAAAAACATCATTTGCTGTCATATGATAGAAATATTTACAGCACACAGCAGAAGTATGATATATGGATTAGCAAAGCATGATATAAACAAGAATATTAATCATAATCCATAAATCGAATAATAATATTTTTCAAGATTTCTGAAAAACAATTTCTGCATATATGCATAAAATTATTTCAACATATAGCAAAAGTGATTTAAAATAACGATACTCAAATCCTTTTCTTTTCAAAACAGATAATGCTTCAATATGGTAAAGCAATTTCAGAATTGTGGAAGCAATTCAAGAGATTCACGATATTTTTCAAAAACATTTTGCTTCGAAGGAATTTAGAAACGTTTCATCTAAGGAAGCAATATATATGGATTAGTGTAATAAGATATATTCAAGCATATAGTTCATAATCCATATATGAAACATCAATATCCCTTTGTCATCAACAACAAAAGAGATCTTTAAGACCTTTTCTTTTTCAAAAAAAATATTGCTTCATATGATAAAACATATTAACATAACAGAAGCATTTTTAAAGTCCTTTTTCAAAACAAATTTGCTTCATAAAGGATAAGATAAATTTCAGCACAAAGGAAGCAATTTATATACCCATTCAAAATGAATTTATATATGTATCTTGAGGATGAGTACATGTAAAAATTTTGACAGGTCATTTTGTATGAGTGCATGTGGAATCATGAAATATTATTCTTAGCCATAGCCTTCGCTCATGATGCATGAATAGCATACACAACATATGTTCTTCGATACATATAATCACAGCATGATGTAATCATGTATGCTCTCAAGAACAACACAACAAAGCAGAATGATACGGTTCTGAATATCACCATTTTATTAATCCTTAAAATTTCTAATCAAAACAAATTAAATCAGCCGCAAATCCACCGAAAATTGACTTTCGTGGTTTTGCCATTAATGCGACGCGTTGTTGGTGTGCATGCGTGTAATATCCCAAGAATTTATATGAATATTTAAAGCCTATTTTGAAGTTTAGTGAAAAATTTAATTACGTGAAAAATTTTCTTTTTGAATTAGTGAAGAAAATGTGAGAATAGAAATTTTTATTTTTAATTTAGGAAATTTTTACAAATTCTCAAGGACTAAAGTGAAAAGAAAAGAAAGTATAGAGGACTTTTGAAAAATGACCAAGTAGGAACCCGAGAAGAAAAATAGAGCTTATGGGAATGAATTATGAGTCCGGTACCGAAAAGATGATGGATTCGAGGTTAAAGTGGAGTTTGAGACATCGAGAGGGATTAAAGTGAACAAATCTTATAAGCTAAGGTGGCTATGAGCGATTTTATCGAAAAAAAAATTGGTGAGGCCCACGCGTATACACTTCTCCTTATTCTTTTCTTTTTCTCATTCTCCCTCCCGTAGCTTCACTTTCTCTCTCTCTCGATTATGCTTGCAAAGGAATTTCTTCATCAATCATTCATGCAATTTTTGCTTTGGGAAGGAAGCTATGAAAGTTAGGATGATTGGTAAGTTGATGTTCTTCTTCTTCTTCCTCTTATTACAAGATCAAATCCTTGGTTATTATTTTTGCAAAATTTTTGTAGAATATTTTAATGGATGAATTTAAGTGTGGATGTTAATCTAAAACATTCCTAGGTGGTTTATGATGTTATTAGAACAAGAAATTTGGAGAAAACTATGAGAAATTCGTAGAATTTGGATATTTGAAAAAGTTAGTGTTCTTGATGAAAATTTGAGATTTGAGCTTGGATTGTTGGTAGAAATTGGGGGTTTTGGTGTTAAAACACTCCTTAGACATTAAGGATGAAAACCCATGGAAGAAATCAAAAGAAATGTTGTTTTAGATATGATTTTTGGATTTTTGGATGAAGAACACGAAGAACATCGAAAATTTTCTCCAGAATTACTGTTCACCGAGAAAATTTTTCCAGATTTTCTCGTTACTGTAGCGTTGACTCGGTCAACGTTACTGTAGCTGCGTTGACCGTTGACCGTTACTGTAGCATCAGTTTTTTTTTTAATATCGTTGAAAAGCTCTTTGAGTCTAGTTTCCAATGGTATAAGTTTCATCTGGATATTCATTACCAGTTAGGAGTTATGATTTGAGAAGTGGATGAAGGTCGAGAGTAGTGGTAGGAAATTTCTCTATTTCGTAACCCTGATGGTTTTTATCTGGTTACAATAGGAATGGTCAAGTGCAAGGTGGGAGTGCTGAGAGCATGAAATCCAGGTGAGTGGGTTAATACTTGCTATGATTAAATATCTTTGTTATTGACTTTTTGCATCATAGTGAAAATATGTTGAATATCCAAATTTGAAGAGAATGATGTGGGATGATGAGACAAACAATTGTGGAACGTGCCAGGTGATGTATATAATTATATTTTCTTATTTTCTCATGAATGAGGTTATATGATGGATTGTGAATGACATGTGAACTGAGTTGAAATGTATCATACTCTGATTGTTGAGTTCAATCATATGCGGATAGTTGAAGTATGTTATTGTTGAATAATTGTTCTATATTATGGGTTATGTTATATACATGCTATGTTGCTGGAACCACATTGATTATGTTGTGGCTTGAATTGTAAATGACTGAGTTGTGTATGTGGCTCAAGATTATGATTGAGGATGTTTTTATATGTGATTGTGATTGTGTTTGACTGGAAAGGAAAGGCATGGTGGTGCACCCCATGGAGAAATCTATGTGAAGCTATAAGGGTGGAGAATATAAATGGAGCGATAAGGGTGGATGCGGCGGGGGCCGCGGGCAACGATCCAGATGTATTCTGGACGACCCGGTTGGTACGGGAATTGTGTGTGAAATTGATTTCATCGATTGCTGTTGTGAATTTTGAATTTTGTTGAAATGCATTTGATTCACTTGGATATTGTTGTGAAGTATTATGAATAATATTATATCATATGATGATCGATCTACGTATGATTGCTGCATGTTATCATTATGATGCATGATTTTTATTTTGTCATAGTATTGTGTTATCTACTCACTGGGCACGTGGTTTGCTCATACCCCTCTTATTGATATTTTTTTTCAGAGTTGACAGCTGAAGGTAAATATCGGAACAAGGAATTATGGATCCTTAGTCCATAATTACCTTTTCATTTGTTCAGGATAAAGGTATAATAGTTAAGTTTTATTCTAAGTTGTATAAATCTAGAAATCTCTGTAATCGGGTAGGTTCATTCAGTGATGTAATGTGAGTAATTGTAGTATGTATACAGAACTCGTTTTGGTTGCATGAAAAAGAATTGTATGATTTTTTTTAAGAGAAAGATAGGCTTACGGAGGTGAAATGAAATTCACTTTCCGTGCCGGTCACGTGCTCAAATTTTGGGACGTGACAAGTTGGTATCAGAGCTTTGGGATTAGGTCTCCTACCGATTACAGAGTAAGGTAACCTTAGTGGGATCTCCTCTATCGTGGTGAACCCGGGCACGACTATAGAGAGATGGCTCCATTGAAGGTCCTGTAGGATGTTTTCATTTCCTTTCCCTCCGAGACTTGTTTTTTTCTTAGGAATTATGTTTTTAGTTTTAGTTTTAGACAGATATGGCTATACTTTTGAACCCGGTAAAGGAAAGGTTATTATTATTTTGATTCCATTGCTGTCGGATCAAATTGTATGTGTGGGGCTTTATATGTTGAATTCATGATTGATTTTGTGTGAATGATTTTCTTTATCTTTCTTAATTTTATTATTACTATTTTTTTTAGTATCATCCCATAAAAGAAACCACTGGCATTAAAAGCGGAAGGATTACATTGCAAAAAAAAAAAAGAAAATTACTCATGCATGAGTAATCTAAAAGCGAGGTGGTCTCGGATTAGGAGGGTTGTATTGTATCATCACCCCTCGACCATTCCTTGGAGCGAGAGACAGAGCAATGTCGCGGAGGGTAGTGTAAATCCCATTCATACAATCAACACTTCTTTGTTGTTGATTGCAGAAGCACTGGGTAGACCAATAGAAGAACCTGTCTATTCTTGAAGTCATTTCTGCATGATTGCGTTTAGTTAACTTCTCCAGGTCTCCTATCATCTTTTTCAGATTTTTCACCTCCTGCTCTAGACAGGCGATTTTGTCCTCCGAGGTATGGGCCGTGCTAGTCTCCTCAGCTTCCTCGTTCTTCTTCATTTTCTTCTCCATATGCTTCTCTAAAGACCCTTCAAAAGGTCTTTTGCCCTTGTCTTTGCCTAGACTTAAGTTTAAGTCGAGCTCTTCTCTCTTGGCATCCACTGTGAGATCAATGTACTTCCTTGTGGCCATGATTTGAAAAATTTAGAAATTTATGTGGGAGTATGAGAAGAGAGGAACGCTGGGAAGTTGTAGGCTCAGATATGATTACTCTTTGTGGTGTGGTAACTGAGAACGTTGGGACAGTTCTTATAGAGGAAAAATTTGAACTTAGAGACAAAGAAGATATCTCTTCGCCGCACCCTACACGCTTAACCTATGGATTTCTGCAAGCTGGAAGCTAGGAGTCTAGGGTAGGCATGCACACCAACAACGCGTCGCATTAATGGCAAAACCACGAAAGTCAATATTCGGTAGATTTGCGGCCGATTTACACTTGGTTTTTCCATTTCTCTCGTTGGCATTTTCTGAAATTGAAGGAAGTCGACAATGTAGCCATTACAGAGTGTCTTGGATGTTTTCACGATGAACTAAAATGTATTTCTATGCTTTCTTGTATTGTTCTTGAAAGCCTTCAGTTAAGTATAATATACATGATTGATTGAATTATACTGTGATTATATGTATCTAAATACATATGATATGTATGTATGTTATTCATGCATAGAGAGTGAAGGCTATTTGTTCTGGCCAGGAATAATATGTAATGATTCTACATACATTCAGAGAATGTGAAGTCTGAAATTTAAAAGAACTTGAATAGATGAAAATATATATAGATAATGATGTATCTCTATGTTTATACATATATACATATATGCTCGTAGAGGCAACTGAAAGGTAAAATTTTTCTCTCACTTTATGGAACGCTTGATGTGTAGATGTGAGAAGTTTTTATTTTAATATGTATGTTTGAAAATGTGTAAGCTTAGGGCAAAGTCACGGATTAGAAACCTAGATAAGGTTAATATGAAGCTACCCGTTCATGGAGTAATATCTCGATTTAGAATTATTGGATATGACAAATACAGAGTTAGGAAGTCATAAATTGAAGCGGCGATTAGTTTAATAATTTGAGCAAGAGTCAAAAGTTAGCCGAAATTTTTGAGGAAATCTTTTGTATTTGATTATATTTTGTTATTTTCTGGCATGCTTATCAGAGACCGTTGGCATTGCGTCGGATAAGGTCTGTAGGTCATCTTTAGAGTATGATGTAAAGGTTTTGTAGCCCTAAATTTCGTCTATATATAATGGATGCCCCATTACGCTGCTCACTACACTAAGAGTTTATATCTATAAGCTTTCTAGCATCAAACTTCTCCTTTTGTACAACCTTTATAGCTCAGAAAAATATGGCCGGCAATAAATCTTTCAATTTAAACTTTGAGGCTGGCAAGGTAGAGCTGGATCTAAATCTTAGCCTGGAGAATTATAAGAATAAGAGATCCATGGAAGAGTCACCAGAGGCTAAGAAAAGAAAAAAGGATGTAGTAGAGTTAGAGGATGTTAGCACAGCAATATCTTCTAATAATGAGCTTGCGCTTATGAGACAAAAGATGGAGGACTTGGAAAGACTGATAAACCGCCACTTTGAGGACCAGGGGAGATTGATAAATCGTCTCTTTACAGAACAAGAGAAGCTTTTGAACCGTCATTTTAGGGAATTGGCGAATAGAGTTGATAGACATTCGATGTTTGCAACTCAAAATTTTCGTGACCAACAAGCGAGATCTATTGACTGTATGAATGGAGTGACTTCTGCACTTCGCCAAATTTCCCAGACGTTTCCTCCAGAAACTCTTTCTAGGTTGCAACGATTAACTTCCTCCTTAAGGTCTGAAGCACCTTCTTCTTCTAGACCTGGAGCACCTTCTGCATTTCAAAAGCCTCCTCGTTCTTAATTTATCTTTTTTTTTTTGTTTGTACTTAAAGCTGATGTTTGATCTAATGTTTACGTATTAAAATTATCTGTTTTGTAAATCAAGTTCAGTTTGTTGCCTGTAACTTATGTATTAGAAATAAAAAATTTTCGTATTTGATTTTTTTTTGTTGAGGCAATTCTTTTACTGAAGAAACTTGAGAAATAAAAATATGTTGAACTTGTTATATTTTGTACTTGATTGTGAAAATTCCAGAAGAGATAATGAGATATAGACAAAATATCTGCATTTGTTTCAATCTTGAGTTTTGAATTCGGAGGACCGAATTCTATTAAGGGGGGAAGAATGTAATATCCCAAGAATTTATATGAATATTTAAAGCCTATTTTGAAGTTTAGTGAAAAATTTAATTACGTGAAAAATTTTCTTTTTGAATTAGTGAAGAAAATGTGAGAATAGAAATTTTTATTTTTAATTTAGGAAATTTTTACAAATTCTCAAGGACTAAAGTGAAAAGAAAAGAAAGTATAGAGGACTTTTGAAAAATGACCAAGTAGGAACCCGAGAAGAAAAATAGAGCTTATGGGAATGAATTATGAGTCCGGTACCGAAAAGATGATGGATTCGAGGTTAAAGTGGAGTTTGAGACATCGAGAGGGATTAAAGTGAACAAATCTTATAAGCTAAGGTGGCTATGAGCGATTTTATCGAAAAAAAAATTGGTGAGGCCCACGCGTATACACTTCTCCTTATTCTTTTCTTTTTCTCATTCTCCCTCCCGTAGCTTCACTTTCTCTCTCTCTCGATTATGCTTGCAAAGGAATTTCTTCATCAATCATTCATGCAATTTTTGCTTTGGGAAGGAAGCTATGAAAGTTAGGATGATTGGTAAGTTGATGTTCTTCTTCTTCTTCCTCTTATTACAAGATCAAATCCTTGGTTATTATTTTTGCAAAATTTTTGTAGAATATTTTAATGGATGAATTTAAGTGTGGATGTTAATCTAAAACATTCCTAGGTGGTTTATGATGTTATTAGAACAAGAAATTTGGAGAAAACTATGAGAAATTCGTAGAATTTGGATATTTGAAAAAGTTAGTGTTCTTGATGAAAATTTGAGATTTGAGCTTGGATTGTTGGTAGAAATTGGGGGTTTTGGTGTTAAAACACTCCTTAGACATTAAGGATGAAAACCCATGGAAGAAATCAAAAGAAATGTTGTTTTAGATATGATTTTTGGATTTTTGGATGAAGAACACGAAGAACATCGAAAATTTTCTCCAGAATTACTGTTCACCGAGAAAATTTTTCCAGATTTTCTCGTTACTGTAGCGTTGACTCGGTCAACGTTACTGTAGCTGCGTTGACCGTTGACCGTTACTGTAGCATCAGTTTTTTTTTTAATATCGTTGAAAAGCTCTTTGAGTCTAGTTTCCAATGGTATAAGTTTCATCTGGATATTCATTACCAGTTAGGAGTTATGATTTGAGAAGTGGATGAAGGTCGAGAGTAGTGGTAGGAAATTTCTCTATTTCGTAACCCTGATGGTTTTTATCTGGTTACAATAGGAATGGTCAAGTGCAAGGTGGGAGTGCTGAGAGCATGAAATCCAGGTGAGTGGGTTAATACTTGCTATGATTAAATATCTTTGTTATTGACTTTTTGCATCATAGTGAAAATATGTTGAATATCCAAATTTGAAGAGAATGATGTGGGATGATGAGACAAACAATTGTGGAACGTGCCAGGTGATGTATATAATTATATTTTCTTATTTTCTCATGAATGAGGTTATATGATGGATTGTGAATGACATGTGAACTGAGTTGAAATGTATCATACTCTGATTGTTGAGTTCAATCATATGCGGATAGTTGAAGTATGTTATTGTTGAATAATTGTTCTATATTATGGGTTATGTTATATACATGCTATGTTGCTGGAACCACATTGATTATGTTGTGGCTTGAATTGTAAATGACTGAGTTGTGTATGTGGCTCAAGATTATGATTGAGGATGTTTTTATATGTGATTGTGATTGTGTTTGACTGGAAAGGAAAGGCATGGTGGTGCACCCCATGGAGAAATCTATGTGAAGCTATAAGGGTGGAGAATATAAATGGAGCGATAAGGGTGGATGCGGCGGGGGCCGCGGGCAACGATCCAGATGTATTCTGGACGACCCGGTTGGTACGGGAATTGTGTGTGAAATTGATTTCATCGATTGCTGTTGTGAATTTTGAATTTTGTTGAAATGCATTTGATTCACTTGGATATTGTTGTGAAGTATTATGAATAATATTATATCATATGATGATCGATCTACGTATGATTGCTGCATGTTATCATTATGATGCATGATTTTTATTTTGTCATAGTATTGTGTTATCTACTCACTGGGCACGTGGTTTGCTCATACCCCTCTTATTGATATTTTTTTTCAGAGTTGACAGCTGAAGGTAAATATCGGAACAAGGAATTATGGATCCTTAGTCCATAATTACCTTTTCATTTGTTCAGGATAAAGGTATAATAGTTAAGTTTTATTCTAAGTTGTATAAATCTAGAAATCTCTGTAATCGGGTAGGTTCATTCAGTGATGTAATGTGAGTAATTGTAGTATGTATACAGAACTCGTTTTGGTTGCATGAAAAAGAATTGTATGATTTTTTTTAAGAGAAAGATAGGCTTACGGAGGTGAAATGAAATTCACTTTCCGTGCCGGTCACGTGCTCAAATTTTGGGACGTGACAATGCGTACTCTAGACTTCTGGCTTCCAGCTTGCAAAATCCATAGGATGAGCGTGTAGGGGTGCGGCGAAGAGATATCTTCGTTGGCTCTAAGTCACAATTTTCTCTCTATAAAAACTGCCCCAGAGTTGTCAATTATCACACCACAAAGAGTATTCATCTCTAAGCCTACAACTTTCTGACATTCCTCTCTCTTCATACCCCAAAAAAAATTTCAAACCATGGCAGCAAGAAAGTTCATTGATCTCACAGTAGAGGCCAGGGAGGATGAGCTCGACTTAAACTTGAGTCTAGGCAGGGACAAGGGTAAAAGGCCTTTGGAGGGATCTCAGGAGAATCGAAAGAAGAAGATGAAGATCGAAGAAGCTGAAGAGATTAGTACAGGCCATACGTCAGAAGACAAAATTGCTTGTCTGGAGCAGGAGGTGAAGAAACTCAAGAAGATGATAGAGGACTAGGAGAAGTTAGCTAAACGCAACAATGCAGCACTGACTTCAAGAATAGATAGGTTCTTCTATTGGTCTACCCAATGCTTCTGCAATCAACAACAAAGAAGTGTTGATTGTATGAATGGGATTTACACTACCCTCCGTGACATTGCTCAGTCTCTTGCTCCAAGGAATGGCCGAGGGGTGATGATACAATACGGGCCTCCTAATCCAAGACCACCTCGCCTGTAGATTGCTCATGCATGAGCAAACTTTCCCTTCTTTTTTTTTAATTATGCAATGTAATCCTTCGGTTTTTTTTTAATGCAAGTGGTTTCTTTTATTTGACGGTACAAAAAAAATAATAATAAAGAAAGATAAAATAAATCAGCTACACAAATTCAGCACAGTATATATATATATATTGAAAAATATATATCCATTTTAAAGATGGAAAGAATTTTCTGACATGGACATATATATCATCATTTCAAAGCAAAAGCAAGTTACATACTTATCAAGATAAAACATATTATAACTTGAGTATGTAGTACAATAATTGAGGTAATATGGATTAGTAAGATATAATCAGATATAAACTATAATCCATAAACAATCGTTCATAAGCTATATTTTATACAAAGGATATGACATGTATAATGCTCAAACCATGATGAATGGTATAAAGACAATATCTTTATATACAATGATATGATCAAATATGTAAGATATTAGAGAACAATATATCATTGTAATGAAAGTATGTCAGTAAAAAAAAATTGCCAACATAGCCAATTATGATCAGGGAGTATCACTCAATTAAATATTAAAGTGGTAAAGAATAGAGATACTCATCAATTTTGGCAAACTCTTATTGCTTCTTGAAGTTCCTCCTCAAGATTTTGATATTCTTGTTTTGCTCATTGCTCTTCTTTTGATTCTATCTTCTTGCAATTTTAATGAACTTAATTGATTGATTATTTGCAAGATCCTCTTGAAAACAATCTCTAATAAGATCACTGTCAAGCATTGGTCGATCATTACGAATGAGCTTAGAGGATAGATTTGAGGACTAACTCCTGCAAAACACTTTTGGTGGAGCACTTTGATGTTCAAATCAGTAATGTTCAAATAAATCTCGAGTACTAGGAGCAACATTATGTTCAAGATATACCATATTAATAAAAGTGCTATGCTTTCATGAAATGCAATTTTGCAAAATATTTGATTTCATTGAAAATATTTAAATAAGATTACAGCAAGGATAAATACTATAGGTAGGAGGAATCTTATTGTTGTGAAGACAAGAAAAATGTGCTTGTAATGGAAGCAAGTTTTCATGATGCAGTAAAAAGGATAGTTTGAGCAAAATTTGGAAGAAAGATTTTAGATCAAAACAAAATTTGAATCTATAATCTGCACACCTAACAATTGTTTTCAGATATAGCATGCATGAATATCAAGGATAGATGTAAGGCATATTAGATAACAGACAAAAGCATTAGAGAGCAGTAAACATATCAGTCAAAATTCTTACAATGCATTCCAGCTTATATGTTTACTTATCCATTGCCTCCTTTTGATGCAAGAGAGTGGAGTTTGAATGATGTAGCCATTGAAAAGTCATTTCCGCTCCTTGCTTCGAGGCAAATCTACAAATTATTCATTTATCTTTGGTACCCAAATTTCTTTGGGTTTGCCTGGGTCATGAGTTCCTTTTTGAACCCATTTCATTTTTACTCCATGAACAAGATTTTTCTTATAAAAACAGGAGTAAGATTTGTGTCCTTTCAGTCCACAATAGAAACAAGTGCAAGTTGGACTATTGGACATCTTTTCAGAAACAAAGAAGTTTTTAAACTGCTTTTGGTTTGATTTCTTTTTAGAAACAATACCAACTTTGTTAATTCTTCTTTGTTTCAAAACTTAGGTATTTAAAATTTCTCTACCTTGAGAGAGTTTTGCAAGTGTGTTTTTAAGATTATCATTTTCTTTTTTCAAAAAATCACACTTGGTACAAAAGCAATTTTTGTTGGTAGAGATATTTGTTTTTAAAATCAAATTCTCTTCTTGCAAAGTTTTGTTTTGATTTTCAAAAACAAAATTCTCTTCCTTGGAAATAGAAAATTCATTTTTCAATATTTCCAACTCATTTTCAAGAGAAGAGTTTTTCTGTTTTGAAACATTTAGTTTCTTTACAAGTATAAGAGATTCTTCATGTAAATCATCAAAGGCATCTTGTAATTCTTCAAAAGAGTAGTTAAATGAATTTACCTCATCTTTATCTCTGGCCACAAGACAAGTGTTGGCTTCTTCATTTGTATTCTGCTTATCAGAATTGCTATTTCCCCAATTGGAAGATAGGTAAGCTTTCTTTGATGATTCACCTTTTGGTTGTGGTTTCTCTTTTTCTCCTTTTTCTTCTTCGTCTGCCACCTTGGTGATTTGAGATTTTTCTGTAAGTTCAATACCAAGAGCTTGCAATTGATTAAGCACAAGTTGTATCTCATTAATGGTTTTGCAATTGTTCATTTGAGCAATTTCAAGTTCATTAATGAAACTTCTATACCTTAATTCCTCAGCAATAAGATCTTCCTCATGTGCAACTTCAAGAATTTCCCACATTTCTTTTGCAGTTGCACAGTTGGAGATTTTGAAAAATTCATCTTGACTCAATGCACAAGAAATAATCAATTTTACCTTAGCATTGAGTTGCATTAAACTTCTTTCAATATCATTCCATTCACTCTTAAGTTTTGGAATGCATTTTCCTTGTTCTTCCTTGATAGGAATACAAGAACCATTTTCTATAACATCCCAGAGTTTATGGTCTACTGAAATTAAAAACATTTTCATTTCATACTTCCAATATTGAAAATGATTAGCATCAAAAATTGGAGGTTCTGTGAAAGAACAATTTTTAGAAATAAACCAATCACTATATCCAACCATGCTAACTCTTAGACGGTTAAGTCTTTAAACAAGAGCCCAAGCTTTGATACCAATTGAAAGTAATGGTTGGAACCCAAGAGGGGGGGTGAATTGGGTTTTATAAATTTTTTACAAGAATTAATTGGAAGTTAAAATGATTTTCTGTAAAAGTACAATGCTTAGGATAATAAATACAATACAAAAAATCAATGTGCTGTTAAGATAAATAATTATAAAGATCAAGGAATTAAAGAATATATATCAATATGCACAAATTAAAAAGTAAGGGATAGAGAAAGCAAACTCGGAGATTTATACTGGTTCGGCTAATCCAAGCCTACATCCAGTCCTCAAGAGACCACTTGAGTATTTCCACTATAATTGCAAGTTTAATCCGGGTACTTGCAAACCACTACAACCACGCAAATTCGATCCGGGTATTTGCGAAACCACAATAGAGAATTTATGAATCCGGGCTCCTCCTCAACCCAAAGCAAGTTCTTCCAACACCGGTACTTGCGAACCTCAACTCAGAATAATATATGTGTTGATCAAAATCAACAATACAAAGAAACTCTCTCTAAAGAGTAGATGAAAACAAATGAAGCTCTAATAACTCTAATGATAGAGAATATGCAAGATTTGGCTCAAGAATGCTTTCCTTTCTCTCAAAGATGATAGAAGAAGTTAATATCACATTGTAGGACTTTGTTCTTGCTCAAAATCGTGTATCTAAGGTCATATATATAAGATTTTACAAAACTAGCCGTTATATAGCCGTTATATAGCCGTTATAGTGCAGTCCAGATTTTGAGCTTTCTTTAAAAATTCATAACTCCCACATTTGAACTCCGTTTTAAACAAATAATATACCGTTGGAAAGCTCTTGGAGTCTAGTTTCAAATGAGCCAATTTTTACTCAAAAATTATTTTTCTTTTAAAAGATATAATCAAAATACTGACTATAGGTCAGAACAGAATAATTTTTTATTACAGTAAAATCAACTTTCAGTTTTTCAAACTATATTTTGAATAGTCATATATTTCTCATTTGGACTCCGTTTTGAATAAATAATATACCGTTGAAAAGATCTTTGAGTCTACTATCAAATGAGATTAAGATACTTGAAAAACCGATTTTTCATTTATGAGATATGATATAAGGAGTGACCAAAGGTCAAAAAATAACTTTTGTAAAACTTCATATCTCACTAACTTTTTGTTCAAAAATGCTTGAGCCAATGTATGCAAATCTAAATCATTGAGTTGCACAAATATACTAGCCTATATAAAATATACCTAATTTAAACACATAGGCTATCTTGATGCATCCAAGCTTCCAAGACTTCAAATCTTCTAATTCTTCATTTCTTGGAGCTTCATCCTTGCATGTTGTTTTCCTTGAGTGAAGCATGATATTGCTTTTCCTTGTTCTTCAATACAATCCTCACTCTTCTTGTTTTGAACCAACCTATAAAATATATCTTACTTGCAAACCCAATGGTTAGTTTAATAGCATGATTCAATATAGCAACATACATATTAAATAACATAATCATGCTTAAGTACTTGTAGCATATATATGATAATTAATCTTTATATATATATCAATGCTACTATTCAAATACATTTGTCATCATCAAAACTTATGGCATATAGCCTTAGGGTCAACAATTATGCAACTAGAAAGAAAAAAGATTGAGACTTGTTGAATTTTTTTTCCCCTTCTGTACATGAAGAGAGGCCTAAACCTCACACTTATTATCAATTTTTATTAATAATAAAAAATATTTTTTTAAAAAAATCAATCATACAGTGTTAAATTATAAAAAATATATAATTATTTTTAAAAATTATACATTTATTATATTCTGATAAGAAAATATGTATATAAGCACTAAACTTAAGTTAATTGTTAAAAAATTAACTGTTATATTTTTTAAAAAATTAATTTTCATGTAGTCTAACTTTTAATAACAAAGTAATGGAAGTTACTCAAATTAATAAAAATTGCAAATATAGGCTATGTTTAGAAAAAATAGCTGATAAGTTAGCTGAAAGTTTAAAAGCTAATTTTTAGTTGAAAGTCGAAAACTGTTAAGTTAGCTTATTGAATTAGAAGTGTTTAATAAAATTAGTTAATAAATGTAAAATGATATAAAAGCACATACTTTTTATAAAAAAAAATTTTAGACAAAATATATTTTTAGGTAATTATAATTTTTAAGTGTTTTAGTCAATTTGAACTATTATAGTATTTTTTTAAAAAATAATTTTTTATTAAAAATAAAATAAATAGTGAAAAAAGTGTAATAATTAAAATAAATATTTAAGATCCCAAAATAAGAACATTTTATTATGTTATCCCAAAATAGTGTTATACTTATCAGTTTTTGTTAATAATTACATTTCATTTTGTAATTTCAAAATAATACAAAATAAACATATCATTTATAGTCTCACAATAGATTAGCAAAATTGTGTTCCGAGTCTGCGAAAAAAACTTAGAAAAGAAGAAATTATGTGTATGGGTAGTAAGTAGAATAATGTTGGAATTTTAATAAACTAATAAAGATAAAAGATGAAGCAAAATATAAAAGTTATAAGTTACTCAAAGTAGTATTTCATAAAAACCTATAAGATATTCAAATAAGCTTGTGTACCAAACACTTTTAATTTAGTCAAACAAACTTATAAGTTAGTCAAATAAACTATAAGATAGCTTATTTGACTTGTCAAATATACTCATAGGCTTTGTTTGGCAAAAATAGTTGACAAGTTAACGGAAAGATTAAAAGTTAATTTTTAACTGATAGCTAATAACGAAAAATTGAAAGTTGTTAAGTTAGCTTATTGAATTAGAAATATTTGGTAAAAGTAGCTATTAAATTCGCTGATAAATGTAAAAAGATATAAAAGGACATACTTATATGATATTTTATATAAATTTATTTTTAGACAAAAATATATTTTTAGGTAATTATAATTTTAGGTTTTTTTAGTTCATTTGAATTATTATAATATTATGTTTAAAGATATTTTTTTAATTAAAAATTAAAATAAATAATAAAAATAATGTAATAATTAAAATAAATATTTAAGATCATAAAATAATATGATTTTATTATGTTATCTCAAAATAGTGTAATACTTATTTTTTTGTTAATAATTAAATTTTATTATGTAATCTAAAATAATACAAAATAAATATATTATTTTTTAATTAATTTAATTTAAATTTTATATATATATATATATATATATATATATATATATATATATATATCATCAGTGGCGTATCCAAGACCCTTTGGTCAGGGGGACAAAATTTTCATTCACTTTTTTAGATCTGATGATAATTTCTTCTTAAAAAATATTTCCATTACAAAAATTTTTTTCTTCTTCTAGATCCTAATTGCATAATCAATAAACCAATTTGATAGATTTAGATCTATGTACAAAAATCCCAAATTTCAAATTTTTACAAAGATGTCCCTAATAATAGAATGATAAATTAACCATCATCAAGAAAAAATTTCATGAAATTGACTTCACAAATATGTTACTAATGATCTTAATTGTATAATCAATTAACCAATTTGATGAAATTAGACCTATGTACAAAAATCTCAAATTTCAAACTTTTACAAAGAGGTATCTAACAATTAAATGAGAAATTAACCATCATTAAGAAAAATTTCATGAAATTGACTTCACAAATATGTTACTCATGATCCTACTTATATAATTAATTAACCAATTTGATAGAATTATACTTATGCACAAAAACTCCAAATTTCAAACTTTTACAAAAAGGTCCCTAATAATCAAATGAGAAATTAACCATCATTAAGAAAAAAAATTTCATGAAATTGACTTCACAAATATGTTACTCATGATCCTAATTACATAATCAATTAACAAATTTGATAAAATTAGACCTATGTACAAAAACACCAAATTTTAATATTTTACAAAGAGGTACCTAATAATGGAATAAGAAATTAACCATAATCAAGAAAAAATTTCATAAAATTGACTTCACAAATATATTACTTATGATCCTAATTACATAATCAATTAATCAATTTGATAGAATTAGACTTATGCACAGAAACACCAAATTTCAAGCTTTTACAAAGAGGTCCCAAATAATGGAATGAGAAATTAACCATCATCAAGAAAAAATTCATGAAATTGACTTCACAAAATTACATAATCAATTAACTAATTTGATAGAATTAGACCTGTGCACAAAAACACCAAATTTCAAACTTTTATAAAGAGGTCTCCTAATAATGGAATGAGAAATTAACCATCATTAAAAAAATTTTGTGACTCTGAGGAGTAGAGGTCTCATGACTGTGAGTAACAAAGAGGGACTGAGTCACTGAATGGAGTTCAAAAAAATATTAAAGGGGTTCAAAAAAAAAGAATGGGACAAAATGATATATATATATATATATATATATATATATATATATATATTTACATATGATTTTGTAAAATCTAAGTAGCGCAGTTGCACCTCCTCAGACATATGTGGCTTTGCCACTGTATATCATTATACTTTATATATATAAATATATTTTGTATACTATCTTGTATATATAATATTTGGGATAGAAGAGTTTCAAAGTGTGAAAGTAAGGCACGGGATGGAGGTGAATTTGAAAATTAGGTTAGGGTTTTTTAATTTTATTAAAATAAAAAAAATAATAATAATTGTAAAAATTATAAATTATTCAAAATAATATTTAATAAAAAATTATAAATTACTTAAGTAAACATATTTACCTCACACTTATATTTTGCTCAAATAAAATAAACTTGTTTATAAAGTTATAGTCAAAGTAAGTTGCACGTATAATTAGAGTGCGTAAAATCTGCATGATTGCACGTGGATGTTTGAAAACTTTGATAGATGTGTGTAACAACTCGATATTTTGTGTAATGTTTAAGATATTAAAATATTAACAAACCAAAATAAAATTTTGACTCAATTATTTGTGGCTGGTCTGATAGCTTGAGTACATTTTATACGTTAAATGACAATAATTGCACGGACAAATACAGAAGACAATAATTAAAGCTTAACTGAGACTGATTAGGACATATAATAATTGAGAATTCCAACAGTGATCAATTGCAAGACTTGTTATTTTATACTTTGAAGGCTTAGACTCAGTTTGAGCAGAATCCGGATATAACTTAGAACTGGAGTTATGCCGACAAATCATAAGCAATCCGTGACATTTTAATTACTTGATTAAATGTGGCGCGGCTATTGGACGATTCTTTCTTGACAAATTAGGTTGCCCTGTAAATAGAAAAATATAAGAAAAATAAATAAATAAAACTCATAGTGATGACTATTAGTATGTCATTATATCGTGCAAAATCGCTGAGCTTGAGGTTGTTCATAGGATTTGTTGATTAGTACGAAGCTGGGTGACAAAATATTGAGTTTTGAGTTTGGCTCGTTTCAAGTCGTAAACTTGATCGAAGTTAGAGGTACTTTCATCTAATGTTTGAAATTATCATTAGTGACAACATGTATATCTTGTATTTTAAGTAGTGTCAAAATGAGTTAAAGTCTTACCAGTGACTGTCTATAAATAGAAAATCTTAGATATGTCATTTTAAATCCGTTTAAAAATGATCTGACATGTTTAGTCCGATAGACTAAACATCAAAGCCCGCAGATTGGCTTGTTTAATTTTTTACAAAATTATATTATTTAGTATAAATAACCTTACTTTATTATATTTTTATATTTTATAACATTATATTCATTAAACATAGTAACTTTGACGATGAAATTTTTTGTAAATTTTTAAAAATACATATAAAATTTTACATTTAAATATAATATAGTTAATTTAAACAGAAAAATAAAAAATTAAAGTTATTATTTATTTAAAGATATTGAAAAATAATATGTTACATGTATAAATTATATTTTAATAAAATTTATTAAATTTTTTTACTAAAAAATTTTAAATTATATTATTTAAATATAAAAAATCATAAAAAAGTAATCAGATGGCTGACCTATTTAGGCTTGCGACAGACCGGCTGGCCGGTTTGACATTAGGAGAAACTCTTAATTGCTATCACACATGTTCTTAGATAAGTGAACAGTTATGTAGATACCCTTGTTAAGAGAGGTGCTTGTGGGACTAGGACAAATCTTAAAAATAATTATTGATGGGGCTTAAATAATTTTTATTTTTTATGAGCGAGCTAATTAAAAAAAATTAAATTGACAAATATTTTTTTAAAAAAATTAATCAAGAGAAAAAAAAGGGGAGAGGCCCTTTAGAATTTATGGAAAGTCTCCCACCTAAATTATTTCTTGTGTTGTCGTATGACTTACGATATTTGCTAAAAGCTAGTTGTTTGTTTTGTTTTTCTTGTTGGTTGTTTTGTTTTTCTCTCAGTTATAGCAAAAAAAATAAAAAAAATTATCGTGCAAAATGTTAAACAACATTGAATTGAGAAGACAACTTTCCTTTTTTTTTTTTGGGGGATAAATTACACTTTCTTTGCAAAATAATTAAACATGACTTAATATCCGTTTATTTTAAATATTACACTCTAATACGTGGAATTAGAAATGTAAGGTAATTATATTGCTTTGAGCTCCTTAGCTCCATATTGTTGGCTTCAGCCCTAACCTTAGCTTAGCTGTGCAAGACATCACCTTGTAAACCTGTTTGAATCATGACACACGCAAATTTACTTCATGGTCGGGTGGATTATGGAACACCGCACCCTCGCGGCCACAACTTCTGACTTCTCTACGTGTTTTTTCCTTTTCAAAAGGGAAACTCTGACACCAAGAAATCTTCTTATTCCATGGACAACCCTGCTTACGGAACCTTCTGACTCTCTTGTCTCTCTTCACAGAATTTCTCTGCCTTCTTTATGTTTCCATATTTTGTATAATAAAATATTACACTCCTAGTGTTGCTTAGCTCACTGAGATTTTCTTGTGTTACACTCCAGAGTCCTGATTAGGACCCCTTCCTGTGGTTCTGCTTTCTGTCTGGTTCGCTGGTCACATTATCCCCTTACACTTTCAGTTCAAAACTTGGAAGAACTGAGACGAGTCCAAGTTCAGAAGCTGCAGACACCCTGAGAACAGAGAAACCTTTGGTCCACATTCCTCAGCAGTGAGATATGCATGTGTTTTCATATATAAAACATAACATCCACGCTCAGTCATGAAATGCAATTACTGTTTAGAGGGCAGTCAATACGGTAATTTCCCCCGTTTGTTGAAGAAGAAGCATATTGCAAGGAACACAAAGTAGGCACAAAGGGCAAAATGAGGCATTACCTGATGAAGTGGCAGGAAAACAGAGAAAGAGAAGACAGGGAAGGGGAGGGGCCCGTGTTGGAGAAGGAGAACACGTGCAAAGGGTTGAGTGGCATTTGAGAGCCAAGGGATTTGCACGTGCCCTGCTTCTCCAACAAGGAGCTTCTCACCCTGTAAGCACCCACCAAAGTTTGAGAGCCACAGTGGAAGAAATCGAACTTGAAGGAGGGACAAGTGAGTATTTATAAGTGCAGCTTGGGAGAAAGAGGAGAGAGAGGGGAGAGAGAGAGAGATTTTAGTGGCAGGAGCAATGAGTAATGGAAGGTGTTTGAGTGGAGAAAAAGCTCTGCCATGCCATCATCTCAGACTCAGAGTACAGGCAGAAATTCAAAGTAGGGATATCGAAGGAAAACCCAAATAGGGTCATGTTTGCCTTAATTTCATAAAAAAGCCACCAAACCCCCCCCCCCCCTTCGGTTCACCGCAGCAGAGACCAAAGAACAAGCCCTCTAAACTCTGAACGCTAAAGAAAGCCCCTTGCTTCCTTTGCCTCTGTGCTAATGGCAGCATTTGGATCAAGAATCTTAGGTCCCACATGCTACTGGGACCCTTTCCCCCCTAGCCTTTTTCGCTTGCGATGAATTGGATGGTGCAAGCAGGGGAGAAGAATAATGTATGAGTGCACGTAGGCTTTGCGTGTTGTGCGCAAGTTTTTGAGTATGTCATGTGTGCCTGTGTGAGTTTTTGTGAAAGTTGGGAACCTTCGTAGGTAGATATCATTTCCTATATGTGCTAGACCCTAACCTCCCCCCCCCCCCCCTCTCTCTCTCTCCCCAACCAAAAATAAAAGTTTTTTTTGGCTTTTTAAATACGATGAATTTCAAAGTAGCATTAACTGCATTAAACTTGAATAAGTTATATATATATATATATATCTTTTGCTCATGCCTCATACTAATTGGCTATCATTTGCTGTTCAGATCAGAATTGAACTCGTTTGTCTGAGTCCTGCACCCAATTGCAGCCTTTTCCTCTTGACTAAAGATCCAGGTTAGGATAAAAACTATTTGGACTCAACAACAGAGTGTTCTTTATATGCCTTGATTTAAGGGCTTTTTCTTTTGGGGAAAAAGATGGGTAATGAAACATAGGAAAGTCTAGTCCGTAGCATGCGAGAACCTGTGCCGTGCGATAATGGCTCAAATCTTAATTACGAGTTTCTACTACATATGTCACACTTACGCACCCCCATCATTACTATACTAGGTGTGGTGTATATGATCCTCCGCTGCCATCTAAGTTGAAACAGTGCTTGCATGTCACAGTGATGCCTAATTCTTGAGAATCACTAGCTTCCCATGCATTAAAGAGTCAGTGAGGTCCAAGTAGGAAAAGAGTCATTTTTCATTGCGCCATTTAATATGTATGGGAACTGTTATTGCTTCAAAATGGGCATGCTCTATCTTGTGGGAGAAGAACGTAGATTCTGGATGAGGTCATTATCAAATCCAAGCACTTTAATATTGGCGTGTGCATCCAACCTGCACTTGATATGTAGTAAATGCGTTATTTGGTCACACACTCATATTTTTCAAAGGCTTTTGAAACTCAATCATGCTCCCAAACACGATATTTCTACAGCACTCGATCTGTGTTTGGCAGTAAAGGAACACCAACAAAACAAACCGAAACTTCCTTCCTTCTGCATTAAATTCGAGACCTATACTATTCTGTTAGGAAATTATTAGGGACCCCAGGGTGTTTTTGTCTTTGTACATTCATTAGTAGGGGCCTTATTGTCTTTTCCCAGAAACTAATAAACGGTTATGACCGTTGTCTTTGTATTAAAAAATTTATGTTGACTAATCAAAACGTTGTTGTTTATGTTGTCTTCTTCTCGTCTCTGCTTTCTGATTCTTCTCTCTCTAAACTTTCTTCTTTCTTTTGATCAAGATCTCTGTTTCTCTTCTTCATTCTCTCTGTGCGTTACTTTTATTGGTCATCTGTAATTTTGTTCGTAACAGTGGTATCAAAGCCCACGATCTTATGATCATGGCAGAAGCGACTTGGTCTCAGGTTATGATGCGAGAAGTTGAAGGACGAGTGGAGAATTACAAAATCTTGGAGAGCGACATCACGAAGAAATGAAAGGGGAGATGACCCAACTCCAAGATTTGGTATCGCATCTCTCATAACAGATGATGGAAGTCTTGCGTCATAACATGAACAACCAAAGGGGAAATTACCCCGGCTCCCACAAGGTTCACAAAGATGGACTTGCCTAAATTTATGAGGAGGATGTGGTTGGATGGCTTTCCAAGTGTGAAAGCTATTTTGAATTTGATAAGACTTCAAAGGAAAATAAAGTTGTCATGTCAAGCTTGATGTTGAATGAAGCTGGATACCAGTGGTATGACAGTATGAGAAAAAGCTCTAAGGATCTGATTGCATGGTAGACATTTTCAGAGGGACTTCAAATCAAGTTTAACATAACTGTTCAAAGGCCTTTGGAAGAATTGGTTCAATTGAAGCAAAGGGGAAGTCTGAATGAATATCAAGAGAGGTTTGAGAAAATTGTGTGCAAGAGTAACTTGATTGAGGAGCAAAAGCTAGATTGATACCTTGGTGGATTGAAAGAAGAGCTTGCCTGGGACGTCCGTTTATTTAATCCAAGATCGGTCTTAGAAGCGACCAGATTAGCCAAAATCAAAGAAATGAGTTTGAAGAGTGTTGGGAAACAGAAATCTCGAGTTTTGAAGCAAGAAAAAGCCTTGGGGCAATGGTAGAGTCAAACAAATTATCAAGATCAGAAAGGGATCTTGGGTAAACCGGGTATCGATTTTAAGCCAAAATGTCACCAATCAAGTTGGATGAACATCATAGCAAAAATTTGTGCTTCTTTTGTTACGAAAAATTCTCACCTGAGCACACTTGTCCATAGAGGTAGAAAATGCAGGTTTTCTTTATGTAATTGGAAGAACAATATGCAATGCTAGAGGATGAAGTGAAGGTGGAAGAGAAAATAACTGGATGAAGGAGAACAGTCGGCTACCATATCACTTAATTCAATGTTGGGCAACATGGAGAATGGAACTAGTACCATGCATGTTAAGGGAGCCATGGGGAGTAGGACACTGCACATCCTGTTAGACACATGAAGTTCCCATAACTTCTTTAGCGATAGGCTTGGCAAAATGGCAACTGGTGAAGTCACTAAGATGAGCCCTCTGCAAGTTACAGTGGCAAATGGTGGACAAATGTGTGGAGAAAGGATGATAAGAAATTTCACATGGGCTATGTAGGAGCAAAAATTTGAGGCAAATGTGATTTTATTCCCTCTTGTGGGTTGCAATATAATATTAGGGATGCACTGGTTGAGAACCTTGGGGCCTATCACATAGGATTGTGCCAATCTTACAATGGAATTCACAATAGAAGGTAGGAAAATTAAGCTAGAAGCTTGTAATCAACAGCAGTTAAAAGGCATGTAAACGTATTGTTTACAAGTGGCACCATGGCAGGGTAATATGGAACGCCATGCATTTAATTAAGAATAGGAAACATCTCAGTACAGATGCGTAGTGCTTGCTAAATGAGTACCTGGAATTGACCAATGAAGCTACTAAATTACCACTTGAGAGACGTAGGTTTGATCACGCAATAACACTATAGGAAGGAGCTAACGTTGTAAATATTTGCCCTTATAGTTACCTAGCGATTTGAAGGTTTAATTGATGATATGCTCAAGAAGAGGATTATTCAAACAAGCTGCTCACCTTTTGCCTTGCTAGCAGTGCTTGTGAAAAAGAAAGATGGGGGTGGAGATTGTGCATGGATTATTAGGCACTTAATAAACTTACCATCAAGAACCGGTACCTGATACCCCTCATTGAAGATTTGTTTCACGAATTGGGAGAGGCAAATATATTTTTGAAGTTGGATTTAAGGTATGGCTATCACCAAATTCGAGCCATAAATGAAGATAAACAAAAAATGGCTTTTCAAACTCATTTTGGCCATTTTGAATTTTTAGTCATGTCCTTTGGCCTATCGAATGCGCTAGCAACGTTTCAGAATGTTATGAATAATATATTCAAAGAGTACTTATGGAAATTCGTACTCGTCTTCTTTGACGACATACTCATATATAACAAAGATGGAGGTGAGCATTTGCAGCATTTGATGAGAGTGTTTGAAGTATTGAAACAACATTCCTATGTTCTTAACAAGAAGAAGTGTGTGTTGGGGGCTAACAGGATAGAGTATCTAGGACATTTTATCTTAGAATAAGGTGTCATCATTGATCCTAAGAAGGTGGATGCAGTCACGAATTGGCCTGTACCTAAGAGCATTAAACAAATGAGGAGCTTCTTAGGGATGACAAGGTATTACAGACATTTAATCAGAAATTATGAAGCCCTGGCAAGACCTTTAATAGAACTGTTGAAGAGGGGTGGCTTCAAATGGAGTTTAGAGGCAGAAAAGGTGCTTAAACGACTAAAGGAGGCACTAGCATTATCACCTACACTGGAACTACCTGATCTGAGCAAACCCTTCACTATTGAAGCCGATGCATCGCAATATGGAATAGGGGCAGTTCTTATGCAAACCCAATATCCTATTGCATACATTAGCAAAGCCTTATCACCTAAGAACCAAGCCCTCTCTGTTTATGATAAAGAGTTACTTGCTTTAGTTTATGTCGTAGAGAAGTGGCATTGATACATGGCCAGTTACATTTGTGATTAAAACTGATTAGAAGAGTTTGTGTCACTTATTGGAGCAAAAGCTGTCAACGCCAAGTCAATTTGGGTGGCTAACGAACTTAATAGGAATGGAGTATGATATTTAGTACAAAAAAGGGAAAGATAATTCTGTAGCGGATGTCATTTCTCGTTCATCCCATGGTGAGGTCTTGTAATTATCTGTTTCTAATGTTTCTTCAGATTTATGGGAATTAATTAAGAGGGAATGGGTTGAAGGTCCTAGAATGGTGAGTTAATTCAGTCTGTACAGCAGCAACCACAAGAATATCCTAAGTACAATTGGAAGTATGGAGTGCTGCATGCAAAGGAAAAATTGTAATAGGTTCAGCCCTTCAAACCAAGAAAGTTATCCTAGATTGGCTTCATGCGTCTCCAGTTAGAGGTCATTTAGGGATCAGGGCTACTGAGAAACAAATTAAAGCTATGTTTTACTGGAAACATATGCTGACAGATATTAAAAGGTACTTGATGCACTGTGAGCCTTGTTTGTGATGTAAAAACGAGACAGGACCTTCTCCAAGCCTGCTTCAACCCCTACTTGTACCTCTGGGTGTTTGGTTCAGTATATCAATGGATTTTATCAAAAGCTTGCCGAAGACAGGGGGAAAAGACATCATATGGGTAGTGTCGACAAGTTGAGTAAGTACGCACACTTTATAGCTTTAGCTTATCCTATGTCAGCGGCCACACTTGCTCAGTCATTCATCGATCAAATATACTAGCTTCATGGAGCTTCTATGAATGTGGTCAGTGATAGAGATTCGCTTTTTGTTAGCAATTTCTGGAAGGAGTTCTTGGGCCAATTAGGGATTACATAGAATATGTCATTCTCCTACCATCCACAAAGTTGTTGACCCCATTGCATTCAAAGCCTTCCTTAAATTTTAATAATCAACAAACAAATTTAATTAATATTTTCTTATGCTTTAATGTCTATATTTTCGAGAAAAATTCACAAGGCAAAAAGAACTTGTAAAGAGCTCAAGTGAAGATCTTTTTCTATTTGTCTCTTTAAGAAACCTTGTAAAAGCTTTTGAATGGCAAGAGAAATCTTTTGTAAATCTTTTTTATAAGTTAGAAATGGGTTATTAATCCTTAAAATTTGCAAAACTTTAGAAAAACATGATCAGGAGCCATTAGTCGACTAATGTTCCTGCAATAATCGATTGATTACTCTCTAGTTAAATTTCAGCTAAGGATCAATAACCATCAGTTGACTAATTGACTTTCAATAGTCGACTGATTGGTCACTATCTCAAATTTAAAAAGACATTCAGTAGTCATTAGTCGACCGATTCTATTACATTAGTCGACTGATCATGTCACGTCTCAAAATCTGAGCACATGACCGGCACGGAAAGTGAATTTCACCTCACATCCGTAAGCCTATCTTTCTCTTAAGCACAATACTAAATCTTATTTTGGTTATTCTTTTAAATGCAATTAATTTAAATTACATAATTTAAGAAATAAAAAAAAACTATTTCTCTTGTCACAAAATGATAAGAAATTATGGCTAAACTGAGTTTCTCATACACGTTACAATTATACACATTACGTCGCTGAACAAACCTACCCGATTACAGAGCTTTTCTAGATTTATACATTAGAATAAGTTCTAAACATTATACTTTTATCCTAAACAAATGAAAAAGTAATCTTGGCATGAACGTCATCAGATTAGGAAGTTCTCCATACCTGAAACTGAAGACAGCTTCTACTTGAGAAAATCCTACCACATTCACACACAATATAGGTATACATATATACATGCAGATATATATAATTGATCTAACGGTATAATCATCTAAGTTTTGGTGTACAAGATATTTATCAAGACACACACATTGAAATCACCTCGCAATTATTAACAACATATTTAAGATCAAGCCAAATCACATTTCAAACAATTCATACAATTCCAAATCAAGGTCCCAGACATTTTTCGGGTCCCGTCCACAATAAGTGGCCGTTGTCCCACGGCCCCTGCCGTATCCTTCCTTATTTCACCCTTGTCCTCAAAGGGACAAATCTATAATCCAACCTTATTTCACCCTGTCCTTAAAAGGACGAATATCATATTCAATATCACGTGGCCATAGTGATCTCGTTCCACCCTTATTTCATCCCATGGGATCCCATAAACTTTATTTCCGTTTCTCTCAAGATCAAACACAATCACATTACATAATCATAGGCAACCATATGTATCTCATTTCAGGAAAAATTCACAACAGAATCATATTTACACATTTCAATGTATAACAT
The DNA here is from genome assembly GCA_037074585.1 of Biancaea sappan. Taxonomy (NCBI): domain Eukaryota; kingdom Viridiplantae; phylum Streptophyta; class Magnoliopsida; order Fabales; family Fabaceae; genus Biancaea; species Biancaea sappan. The sequence continues at coordinate 43,097,356 of CM073496.1, read as the reverse complement.
GAATGCATGAATTTCATGTCACATATATATATATATAAAGTATACTTTTAATATATACATTAAATAAGCAAACAAGGTAAGGTAGGATCTCTCACCTCGATTCTAAGCTAAAATTCTACACTTCAAATCAGAGGATAAATGCCAAGGAACTCATCAAAGGCCTAAAGATCAAGCCAAGTAAGGAGATAACACTTAATCAGAACATAGGCTATCATTCATTTAACTTTGTTCTGTTTTGAGGTTAAAATCAAGACTAATCTTTAAGAAATTTCTGGGAATAAACTATAGCTCCAAAAATTATGAAATTTGGTAAAAATCGTTATTAGTATGTTAACATACTAGGATAAAAATTTCAGAATTTAACTCTATCGTTAGACCCTACTAAAGACCTTATTAGTGACTAAAGGTCAGAGATGTCTAAATTCTGAATAGATACGGTGTTGTGCACTTTAGACTTGGATAATCATGTCCAAACGCCGTGAAATTTTTTAGATCCTTAGATTTATGTCTTATCTAAGTGCCATAAAAATTTCAGATTAAAAAGAGGTCTTTAGCTATTAAAACCAAATTAATTTCCGAAACTGCCCAAATTTGCTCTGTATTCAACAAAGTATTGTTCTCACATTTATTTGACCAAGCAAAATAATTTTAGTGAACTTGAAACTTTCCAGATCATATTATCACAATAAAAAGAATCTCTTCACAAAATTTCATGAATTTAGGAGTTGATTTAGTCATCCAAAAATATAGAAAACTATATGTATTTAAAATTGTCATATTATCCCCTCACACCTCCTTGGTAAATTTTCTTTATTTCCTTTACTTGGTTTAAACTCATATTTCACTTCATCTAGAGCTATAGATTAAGAATATATATTCTTTTGAAATTAAATCAACTCCAGAAAACCTTTCAATATTTTCAGTTTAGTCCCTACAGTTTACTACCATGCTTCTTTCTTTCTTTCTTTTTTTCAGTAACCCAAATAATACAGATTCAATGATAGCCTATTTGAAATATGAACTAAAGGCAGAGACTTATCAGTTGACTAACAGCTCACCATCAGTCGATCATATCCTCATTAAAGTGCATCAGTAGACTGTCGTGGGTCAATCAGTTGACTGCTGACATTATGACATCAATTTCAACAACTATTTTCTGAAAATTTTAGCTGATATCATCATGGATACTCTTCTAATAGATCTCTAATCTTTTGGGTTATATATATGTTGACTTAAGAGGTTGTCAAATCAATAAAAATACATTATATTTGTCTCTGAATCTTGAAAAGTCAATCTCTTATTAATCATTTGCTTCTAGAGTGCTTATCAATTGTAAACCTACTCTCTTTTAAAGAGTTATTTCTATTCATCTCAATCTTTCATTTGTATTGATTAAAGAAGGGTTCCTTGAGACTGTGATTGAGAGTAATCTTAGTGTGAGAGGGAGAGACACCCTTAGGAAACAAAGTTCTCTGTTGTAGTGGCTCACAAGTGCCCATCTTTTACAAACTTGTATTTATTAGTTAAACATTCAAGAAATTGTTATGAAGACTGGATGTAGGCTTGTTTTAAAGCTGTATCAGTATAAATACTTGTGTTAAATTCTCTTGCTCTCTTCACTTTAATTATTTACACTCTACAATTATCCATCTTCTCTTTGCTCTGTTTTTCATTATTTTAAATATTTGACTTTACTTTCAAAACTTCTTAAACTTCCAACAAGTTTTTAAAGAAATTTTTATAAACTTAATTCACCCCCTCTTGGGAGCTAGCCATTTCTATCAAAAGTGACAGTCAAAGTGAAGTGGTCAACCGGTGCTTTGAAAACTATCTCAGGATGTTTGTTTGTCCAAACTCAAAACACTTGGGACAAATGGCTTCTATTGGTTAAGTGGTGGTATAACACTACCTACCACTTTGCCATTAACACTACTCCATATGAGGTAGTCTCTGGGCAGCCTCCCCCTCTGCACTTGCCATAGATGGCCCATGATTCCATATAGAGGCAATCGATAGAAGTTTTCCTGCAAGGGAAACAATGCTAAGACAACAACAACAACAACATAGCCTTATCCCACTAAGTGGGGTCGGCTATATGGATCGCACGACGCCATTGAGCTCTATCAATGACCAACTCTTTAGATATCTCATTTATTAGAATATCCCGTTCAATAATTTCTCTAAATATCCTTTTTGGTCTTCCTCAACCTTTTTTCACAGAGTTCCAAACCATCTGCTCAACTCTCCTAACTGGCGCTTCCAACGGTCTTCTTTGCACATGCCCAAACCACCTTAAACGGTTTTCAACCATTTTTTCCTCAATAGGTTCCACTCCAACTCTACCTCGTATATGATCATTACAGATCCTATCTCTTCTTGTATGACCACATATCTAACGTAACATCCTCATCTCCGCCACTCCAATTTTATGTTCTTATTGTCCTTTCATTGCCCAACATTCACTTCCATATAAAATTGCTGGTCTTATAGCAGTATGATAAAACTTTCCTTTAAGCTTATCAGGTACTTTCCGATCACAAACAACCCATGATGCCATTCTTCACTTCAACCACCCACCTTGTATCCTATGTTCCACATCTCTAATAATTTCGCCGTCATCTTGTATAACTGATCTCAGATACCTAAACTTTGACATTTGTGATACGACCTGATCACCAAGTTTAATCTTCATCTCGTTCCTAGCTTGTCGCTTGTTAAATTTACAATACATATATTCGGTCTTACTCCTGCTCAAACGAAAACCCTTCGATTCCAAAGTAGCTCTCCATAACTCAAGTTTAAAATTAATTTCTTCCCTTGTCTCTGCTATGAGAACAACGTCATCTGCAAAAAGCATGCACTTAGGGATTTCTTCTTGGATGTGTTTCGTCAGAACATCTAAAACTAGGTCAAACAAAGAAACAATGCTAAGACATTTGAAAGATAATTTGCATAAAGTTGTCAATCAAATGAGGCAGCAAGCGAAAAAAAGTAGAAGTGAGGGAGTTCAGCTTAGGAGAATGAGTATTTTTAAAGCTTCAAACCTATAGACAAGGGTCCATTAAGAAGCGAAGGTCAGAAAAATTATCTCCTTGGTTTTATAGTCCCTATGAGATCTTAGCAAAAGTGGGTTCAATGGGCTACGGTCGCCAGAAGGCTCTAAGGCTCTAAGGTTCACCCTACTTTTCATGTTTCCCTATTGAAGAAGTGCCCTGGCCTGAATCATAGTCCAATTCATATTCCAAATGATTTAGCAAAGTTTGGGGGTGAAAAAGAGCCAATGTCAATCTTGGACAAAAGGATGATCAGAAAAGAAGGAAAGGAGGTCATTGAAGTTTTGGTCACGTAATGTAAGTCCTGATGATGCTTGATGGGAAGATTGGCATCAGTTTCAATTAAGGTTCCCTGGGTTTGTGGATACTGCACATCCTTGAGGTCAAGGGTGTAGTCATCAAGGGGCAGTGTTAGGAAATTATTAAGGAACCCAGGGAATTTTTGTCTTTGTACATTCATTAGTAGGGGCCTTTTGGTCTTTTCCTAGCAACTGATAAATGGTTATGACCATTGTCTCTATTAAAACATTTACGTTGACTAATCAAAATATCGTTGTTGATGTTGTCTTCTTCCCGTCTATGCTCTTTGATTATTCTCTCTCTAAACTTCCTTCTTTCTTTTGATCAAGATCTTTGTTTCTTTTTTCAGTCTCTCCGTGCGTTACTTTTGTTGGTCATGTGTAATTGCATTCATAACATATTCCAATGCCCTCGCTCTAAAGCAGCATTACTCTTTCAGTGTCAAGAAGACATAACATTCATTAGCTATAAACTACAAGCATGGAGCTAACACCGCCTTCTCTCTTTCTTATTCAGCTACTGCTTACAACTTGGATCTTACAAGCTTGCAGTTTCAAAATGGAACAGACAAATGCGACATTTTTTTAACCTCTGTTGAATGCCAAAACCCAAGCATTGAATTGGACTCTTTCTCTTAGTCGATGACAACAATAAGAGATTGAACTAGGATTTGCAGATATTCCAATATAATCGCAGATGGTGAAAAAGGGATTAGACTCCCTAATGACTTATATACGCTTACAGAATGAGGGACTGTAATCATTGACATGCTCACTATTCTTTTTGTTAGTCGGAGTTGGTCAGTAAGGGAGTGTAATTTGTGAGGATGAAGCTGTGAACCCTAAACTGTATGTTTGTATCATCAACTTCCTGTTATGTACAAAGACCAAGTTAAGGGACCTAAATTAATACCATACAAATTTTAGGATAGATTACAGTGGCACAAAAGTATTTTATAGACTTGATCAAAGTAATTAAGATTGAGATCTTCTATAAAATCGAAAGTGACATAAAATAGATCAAATCACAAAATGAAATCAAAGATCATAAGATCATATAAATTTTTATAAAATAGATATAAAAAATTATATAGTTATACACAATTCTTAAACAAATATATACTCATCTAAATCTCAGCATACTTCCATACTTACTAAAATATTATCCCATTCGCAGTCCTTTTCATTATCCTAATCTAAGTCCTTTTCAATTTTCATTACCCCAATCTAATTTCTTTATCATCTTAAATAAATCTATTCCCCTTCACATATTCTTCACCCTTTTACTCAATTTTCAAGTTAAAAATTTTGACCGAGTAATTTAGTTTATTCTATATATTACAATGTTGTTGTTGTTGTTGTTGTATATATTACAATGTGCTTATTCAGTCAACAAAGTAAAGGTACAAAACATGATCAAGCAACAAAAACCAGCCAGCAGCAAAGCACATAAAGAGTCATGAAGCATGAACAACCAAGCTGAGGAACCCAACACATGAATGGAAACCAGCAATCCAATGCAGCGACATTATTGATGTAGAGTAGAAATGCAAAGCAAAGTGAAATGAAAGAAAAAGACCACAATAAAGCACGAATTGAAAATGAAAAAGGCAGAAAAATGTGGCATAGCTTAGTGCAAATGCAATAGGGCAAAATGAAAAGAGTGTTGATGGTTTAAACCTTAAACACAGTATTTTTTGCCTTTATAATGAAAAAAATAAAGTGCGGTCAGGATCGCATGGAATCTTACGATCTCACGATCTTAGGACCAAGATCGCAATCCCATGCGATTATGATCCAAAACCGATCCTATTTGCGATCTTGATCGCTTTGGCATTGTAGGGTCGCAATCTTGATGGTCACCATTGGAGACCAAAAAGAAGTGAATTTTGAAAGATCATGACATACACTACAACCCTTCCCCATCTTTTGCAGGCTTATATTAACACAGGAAAGCACTGCTACAACCCTTCTAACTAGAAAGTGAGGAAAGATACAATATCAATCAAATCTTGCTACTAGGTTCTTTGATTGAAATTGAAATTTACGTGAACAACATAGCGCATCCTAATCTGCTCCACATTATAAACAATGTATTCATTGTACAATAGTGATCCCTGCAAAATGAAGTGACGGGGACTCAATGTAATGTCAACTACTCAAGGCATGACAAGATATATACACTTATAATAAAAATCCAACTTCTAGTGTATACCTTTATGTCTACAAGCTCTTTTGACTTGCCAAGGGGGACAATGAGTCCGTCCTCAAGTTCCTGAGCCTCCGACATATCTGGTGCAGTTCCTCCTACTCCTTTTGTGCTGCAGTAAAATTATACATTAGCAAAGCAGCAATAAATAGTTTTTTTTTTCCTCAACAAAAATGTTACAAAATGGAACTTATTGAGTCTAAAAAAAAAATTGTTTTAGGGGAGGGGAATTAACCACAACTTGGTGATCGAGTATAAAAATAGCCATTTAATCAGACTAGTCCACTCACCAGTGCAAGCTACTAAACAAGACAATAACAATGAATAAGTTGAGGAATCAAACCTTAGCTTTCCTTCTGGCAGCTTATCAGCATCATATTTAGCTGTTAGAAGTTCAGCCATCTCACCCAGTGCAACCTATAAGTTACAGATTATAAATCATGCTTCTTGAAGATGAGGATCAATCACAAACATTTTACAAATCTATCCTCTAAAGGGAGCCTTTAGAAACAATATATAAATGTTATATTTTCATAACGTAGGATAACAAGACAAAGCAAAATTATCACCAACTTGGGCTATTTTGATTATCTAATGCTGATTGACACGCAACACAAGTTGGTGAAGATAATGATAGGAGTTTGGTATTGCAACAATGTTAACTATGAAACAAAAAAACCACCTCGCATAAAAGTAGCACACCATCCTTAACCGTATGAGTAGCATAGCAATAATTTGCACTTTTGGAGAACATGTCAGCAAAGTAAACCCCCTTGCCAAACATGTAACCAGTTACCGGTGCCTCAGGAGGAGCTATGCGCAAACCTGATAGTGCATTTATCTCAATTATTATTGCACTAGCCAAGATAAATCTTACTATCATATGTTGTCACTTATACACATTAAAAATTTAAAAAAAAAAAAAAGAAGCCACTAACTGAGAGAAAGAATGACCTTGAGATAAAATCCCAGTCCAGTTTGTAAGCCGAGAACCATGCCATAAAAGCATCCTATTTTTTGTACCAGAGAACTGTTTGTCATAGTGGAAAGCAACTGAGTTAATTTCATAATACTTACACATGCAGACATTCCATACCAAACTCAAGAGAACCTTGGGATTACAAAACTGGATTCTCAGTAGAAGAGAAATTTAGGGAGTGAGATCCTTAATTTATGATGCCCAATTCACCTTTTTGAAGCGTTCAGCCTCGCCTTCTCTTGATGCCCTGAATATTTGAACTATATCCACAGTGTAGTTTGAATGTGTTTTTGCATGAGTGTTCCGCATATACTTTGCAATCTGAAGACATCAAAAGGTGCCAATAGAAAAGGGGGGCAAATTAGAAATTGAAGCTCCAGTTTCAGATCTCAATGCTTAAACAAATTGATCTCCCAAATCAAATAAGAAGACGCACTAAGACCATTTAATATTTCACCTTTCCTTTCTTCATTTTCTTTTCATTGATACATAGTTAACTTCAGTACATATAGCCAAACTTTTGAGACTGCATAATCAATGAAAAAATTCTTACCACGGAAAACTCTTCAGAATCAACTTCAACAGGCGTCAGTTCACAATGAAGGCGCTGGTAATGCGCATACAGGGGATCTCCCTACAGCAATTCCAGAATGATAAATAAGAAATATACCTAGCCAGAATGAGTTGAGCATATTTTAGATTATCCATGGTACAGTGACTCAAAATATTATATAAAACAGAGTGTCACATTGGCCCTCTATTTTAACATTTTGGGAACCAAGTTGTTTAAATATTACTTAGGATGCCAAGTGGAAAGAAATAATTACTAGACATGGCACAGAAATACACTTCATTCACTGTAAAAAAAACCTACAGTAAAACAGAGCATCTTTTGTGTGCAGAATTATGTATTATATAATAATAAAACATTATCGAATTACAAATGCTGGTGCCAAGAAAATACAAATAAATTTTTTTTACAAGGAAAAAATAAAGTTGGATGTCTAACATGCTAACTAACCTGAACCTGCCCAATTCATATTAATGGTTATAATAATAATAATAAGAAGAAGAAGAAGAAGAAGAAGAAGAAGAAGAAGAAAAAAACAACAATAAGTAAAACACAAAGTTTATACGTTCAAAAAGAGGAACAGCAGTGATGAATCAAATGTATCCATAAGTAAATCATCTAAACTTGTGTCTTAGTTTTAAATAATTAAAATTTAGTTTACTTTATACATCCATGGGAGTATCATTATAAAACTTGTAAACAAGATGACATAAAAAGTTTTGTCCAGATAGCACCTGTCAACTATGAGAATGAGAAAGTAATTAAATAAAGAGTACCTGCATTTCAGCATCAGTGTTCAATAACTTTGTTGCAACCTCGATTTCACCCAGAGCTTCAACCTTTATTTAATTTGTCAAAGGCAACAAACAATGCCACTGGTTAAATAAACACAGCTAAAACTAATTTTCTTTCCAGAAAAATTGCAAAAAATTGGAGGAACTTGATAGAGTCCAAAAGCAAAAGCATGCATTGCAGTTCATCAAGAGGAAGGTGCCAAGAGAGAGAGAGAGAGGGGGGGGGGGGAGCTTAGCCCCATAGTAAAAATAAAAGGAAATGCAGATGGTCAGAGCAACCAGAGCGAAAACAGGATTACCATTTCCAACTTGCGTTTTAACTTCTGAGGAGTGTCAATCACAAACTCACCTGCCATTATTTGTATTTCCATATTATTTAGTTACCTCCTCAGAAAAGAATGCACACAACGAATATCAGGAAATTTTTATGATTCAGAAATATTATTAAAAAAGAGAAAAAGACAGGAAAGAACTTACGCATTTTTTTAAATCCAAAGTCATGAGGAATAACAGTGTAGAATTCTCTGCAACAAGTCAATTATAAAAAGCAAATAACGATAGTCATGTACTTCAGAAATATAGATCTTAGACCCTAGAAAGAAAAAAAGAAAGAATCTTCGGAATATCTAACCCACTTAGCTGCTCCAAAATCCTCCTATTGGAAATATTTATGACGTCAGCAATTTTTTTGAGAACCTCATAGCCCTAGGTATGTTTAGAAATAGAATTGGTTAGCTTTTACAAGAGAGAGTATAAGCATAGCTTGCAAGTTGAAATATCACCAAGATAAAAACAGGAAAGTAATTATGGGAATGTATCCACCATCACCAGGGTGTTTAATGACCCCAGATGTCTTTTTTATAAAAAAGTAAACTGAAAACATAAGGTGTTTGAATTGCAATATCAAAACTTAATTTCATGAATTAAAGTGGTGTTACTTTTGTTATCCTCTACACCTAAATACAAGGATGAATTCATGAATTACCCCAAAAAAAAAAAATCATAAAACTTTTATTTATTCAGAAGTTTAATGCTACAATAGATTGTTGATAACATAACATCAATAGCAAGATAAAGGTACAACAAGAAGTTTACTATTATATGCATTTTAAAGCAAATATCAAAGGAGAAAAAGTGGTATGCATAACTGAGAGAGGGACTAACCTTCAAAATAGTTGATTTGCTCAGTTTTCCAAGGGGCAACTTATTTGCATTGTATCCTGAAAGAAACATCTCAGGATTATACAAGATAAAGGATATTGAATGAGGCTATATCATGAAAGAGGATTTTTTTATGCATGTAAAAAAGCCTTAGTTATGATTTTGTTGCATCTATGGAAATCATTTAAATGATTCAACTAAATGTTTGACATGTTTTTGGATCATCTGAATTGGGCCATATTAAAGGGGGGAAAAACTAACCTATTTCCATCATCTGCTGATTCATCATGCTCACATTACAAATAAGAGAGATAAATTTTGCAACTCGTGACTCAAGTTTTGATTCCAGAGGTTTCATCACTTCTAATGCACAGTCAGGATTTTCTGCGACCTGAAAGGAATGGCATATTGTTCAGGATGACCAATAAATATAGTTTCTTCCTGACAGTCAACTATATAATCCTTGGGGAGAGGAAGGTAAAATGAATTGCAAAAGGCGCTTCGGATTCTCTAGTATTTGTCAAGGTACATGAAGAAAAGAATAGTCACTATAACTCACCATAGATTCTTTATCATTTCCACTGTAGTCCATTTCCAACCAGGCATAACTCTTCGGGTGGCAAACAAAACTCTTCCTATCAGACCAATGATTCTTGGTCTTGGCAAAAAACTTGTGTTCAAACTCTTGGATGGCACTCTCACGAGAGGTGTAAGGGCCATGTATCTTGTCTTGGCCCTGTACACCCACCCTTCCCCATCTATTGTAGACAAGGAATTTACCACCATCATCAGATTCTGCAAAAATGGATATAGACCATCAACAAAGACAGTGGAATAAGAAATTATTTGTTCTTGATAAAATCTACTCTACTGATTTTTTAAATCAACAGTGAACCACTTTGCACTTCACTCTCTAGGAGCTTATATTAGATAAAAATCTAAACTGTTAGTCGTCAACAATAATCCACTTTGCACTGTACTCTCTAAAGTGTGCCCTGCACCTTGGAGAACTCTTTTGCCTATGGCAAGAAATGGGAATTAACCAGAGGTCAGGTCTTTGTGACCATAAGGAATCATTGTTCCCTCAACTACTACATTGCAATAATTAATGTATCATAACGTCATCAACATATATAGATGGGGTTGAGAGTTAACCAAGAACTTGAATAACATAGAACTTGTTATTGTTGTCCCCAACATTTGTCTGGTTTAACATGGCATCGTAGATTTCACCACCCTACATCATATATGCATGTCAGTCTGGAACCATTTAGTGAACGGAACAACAAACCAAAAACCGTTAACCTCAAAACAACATATGCAATTACTTGACATGCGTAATTATTCTATGAGACTTGCCATTTGCAGGACATGATATTGAGCCTTTACGTAATCTGGAAGCCATTGATCCAGAACAGCAGCACCCTTTTTGGTAGCTGTAACAGTCTTTTCCTTCTCTCCGTCACTTGTAGCTTCATCTGCAGCCATCATCGCCGCATTATATGTAAAAGCATAATTCGCAATGTTTATACTACAATTTTACTGAGAAAGTACACAAAAACAAAATAAGCATATACATCCGTAGTACTCGTACAAGCTCACAATGTTATGATATGTAATAAAAAAGTCAAGCTTTTTCTTATTTTTCATTTTTCTTCTCAAAGCTGAAATTCAATATGACTAAATAATCCCCTGGTACTAAAATTCCATAGCAAACAGAGGCAAGAAAGAGAAGTTCCATAACCATACCGTTATCAGCATTCTCAGAATCCTTCCGTAAGTCTCGACAGATTCTCTCCAGTAGCTGCTTCTTCGACCCAGCCACCGAAATTCCGCGCCGGGAAGCTTCTTGACGTAGCTGTTGAACGCCCATTTCACGGAACTTATCGATGGCCGTGATTTTATTCGAGTTGTCCAAATCCTCATTTTCGGGGTCCCGTCCTCTCTTTTTACGAGATGAAATAGGTCCACCATCCGTTAACTGCCCACTTTCTTTGCGAAGAACGGCCTCAAGCCTCCGGACCTGTAGGAAGTAACCCACATAGAAAGTTGCTTAAAATTGTGTGCATCAAAGCGATGAAGCAGAAAGAACGAAGGGGGGATGGTACCAGAGTAGGCTTGATTCCTGTGGTGCTGAGTCCACGTTGGGCGAGCTCGGCCCGCAACTCCTCCACCTTCAGTTGAGTAGCCATTCGAGAGTAGAGAACACCTCTGTAACTCCAGGGCGCACTTGCAGTGGAGGGTACGAAATTTGAAGCAGGTCGCCCTTTTCTACGACGCCGTTTCCTCAGGAAGCTTCAAATTTAAAGTGTGCTCGACACGATTCCGCGCTTTTCTATTGAATTGAGATTGCATAAATATCTGCAATATATATATGATTGGGTATATCTCCGATTAGTTATTAATGGTCTCTCCTCCTCATCATTTCAACAAAACAAATCACAATAATATAATTTAAGAGACTAACACTATTAACATGTATTTTAAATTATGATTGTATACTTAATTTGATTTTATGGTCATTTCTCATGACTCTAAACTCGTTCAAGTTATGACGCATGAATTTAAACATTTATCAACTATCAGTTATTAAAAGAAAAATCTAAGCAGAGCGTAAAATGAGTTATATCAAATTATTTTCCTCAACTCTACATTACTTGACCATTGACTAAAAGTCAATGTCTTTGCGGGGCATTCGCTTTCAATATCTTCAACAGCAGAGGGTTAATTATTAAAAGGAAAATTGGTTAAAATATACATTAATTTTAAAAAATAAATTCTTACCCATTTTGTCACATGAGTTTGACAAAATAGAAATTGGACCAGCTCTAGCAAATAGTAACCTCTAGCGCAAATTTTAAACCCTAAAAGCATAAAATTGTAACTAAATGATGCTAGATGTTATTGTTCACTGGAGTTGATTTGATCCTGACAAATGTTTTCTATACAATGTATATTGGCATAGGATATTGCTACTAAAAGTTCAACCAAAAAAGAGGTCGAGCATCCAGACCATTAATTTGCATAGGGATCTATGCCAATTTATTTGAAACATTCTGAATTTTTTTTATTCAATAACAATACTTTATTTATTATTAAAATAACACACATTTACTTAAATAAATTGCTGCCAAAAGTAAAATGTTAATCTTCCTCTCCCAGGCTCTCTCTCTTTCTGCGTGGAGGCAAAAATTGGTTTTATTTTTTTCTTATTGATTATATTATTTTAATACTATATAAAATATCTTTGTTTACTTAATAGAAACAAAATGACACCATTCTACCACTCACTTGAAGCCTTCAGTAAATTCTTTGTAAAATTTATTTCCATGTCTATATTAAATTAAAATTTGTATTATAATTAAATATAAAAATTATTAAATTAAAAACAAAATAAATTTATGCTGAATAAGTTAGGATAAACCTAATAAATTAAAAAAAATATTTCCATGTGTGTTTGGTGTGTGTGTGTATAATGTTAAATTTAACCTAACTTATTTAGCAGAAATTTATTTTATTTTTAATTTAATAATTTTTTATATTTAATTATAATACAAATTTTAATTTAATATAGACATGGAAATAAATTTTACAAAGAATTTACTGAACGCTTCAAGTGACTTGTAGAATGGTGTCATTTTGTTTCTATTAAGTAAACAAAGATATTTTATATAGTATTAAAATAATATAATCAATAAGCAAAAAAAAATCATTTTTTGCCTCCACGCAGAAAGAGAGAGAACCTGGGAGAGGAAGATTAACATTTTACTTTTGGCAGCAATTTATTTAAGTAAATATTGTTAGTTTAGTAATAAATAAAGTAATGTTATTAAATGAAAAAAAATTCAAAATGTTTCAGATAAATTAGTACAAATCCCTATACAAATAATGATCTAGATGCTTAACCTCAAAAGAGGTCGAGCTTTTAGTAGCAATGCCCTATTGGTATATAATTTGACAGACTTTAAAGGCACATAGTTTTTTTTTAAAAAAAAAAGTTTTCGATAATCTAAATGTCAGTATGTTGAGCCTTAAAATAGGTACACTCACTTTCTTTTTTTAAAAGACCAGTTATTGTTCCTGAGCATTTATGGTAACACATTGAGATTCAAACAAGAATTGCGGCCAAAACAAGTCAAAAATCTGAATCTAATAACTCGTCATGTTAACAAAACAAGTTCTATAATAGAACAAAATGTAAAACGAGCAAAGCAAAGGAAAAAAAGTCGAAACAGATTAATAAAGGCAAAGAAAGTATTTATTCATCGATCAAATTGCAGAAAGATCACACCGAAAAAAAGCCACAAGAGAGTAGAAATCTTCGAATCAAATGGAGAAGAATCAAGCAGAAAAAGATTGAAAGAATTCTTGGGAAATGCAGAAGCAATATACAGAACAGAGCTTCAAGATTGAACAAAAATGAAAAAAAAATGATTGTATGAGATGTCATTCTTTCTGTGTCTTTTTGAATGATGAGATGAAGCATGCTCACAGTCAGAAGGAGTAATCTAACATGGAAGAGGAAGAATAAAAATCATCTAAGAAGAAAAGTTGGAAGAAGCGGAAGAAGACGAAGAATAAGAGAAAGGAAGATGAGGTGGCTGTGAGTATAAACTAAGCTTTGTTGTATAATAGAAGTACCACATTTCTCATATCATGTCAATGAATCAATCATCCAGTTTTGCTCATAAAAGGGGATGAGGATCCCCTCTAGCTGCTAGAGTACTGGAGGGGATTCTCACCCATTGGATCTATAGATTTAATGGGTAAAAATAAACATTGGTCAAAAAATAAAAAATATTTTTTAAAGATTTCTATGTCTCTGCTGGAAGGAAAGTTTGAAGAAAAAAGTTGGAGTGAAGCAAGACCCCATAAAAGGAGCTTCTAGGCAACCTCAAGCTTAGGTGGAAAGCAATCAATATTCAATTGGCCCCATTTTAGTTGTATTTTAAAAATTTTGGTTGGATTTGATTGACACATATAATCTGAGGGATATTTGAAAAATAATTAGGTAAACATAATTTTTAAGTAGAATTGATTCTTAAAATTAATATTGATTTATGTTTGAAAATTATTATAAAAAAATAATTTTGAAAAATAAATTTTGTTTAGATATTTATTATCAAAAGTATTTTTGAATGTATAATTATTATAAAACATATAAATTTTATATTGTTTAATTTTATTTATCTTTATTTAATTTCTCTCATATCAAATAATATAATAATAATTGAAAAATTATAAGAAATTAGAAATTTTGAAATTCTTAAGTGGGTTAATAAGTATAATAATAATAATTAAATAATATAAATAATTTAAGTTATCTATTTAGAATATATAAAGTAAGTAAACATTTACACTAATAAAAGTCTTATAAATATATAAATAAATAAATATACACACACACATACATTAGTTTTAACAAAAAGGAAAAAGAAATAAAGAGAGAGGAACTAAAATGAAAACTTTGGACGGACCAAATCGTTATATAACTCTAAGGTTTTTAGGCCTAAGAAAGTTTTTCTCCCTCCCTCTAAAGACCATTATGGTCTTCTTCTTCGCACACGATGTGATTCTTCTTCTTCTTCTTCTTCGTCTCACCCACTACACCTTCACTCCACCCATCCTAGAATCTCGGCTACCATTACATACCCATACATTATAGTTTGAGAAGAAAAGCTAAAAGAGAGAGAGAGAGTCGAGCCCCATCACTCATTGCCCACCTTCTCCACTCATGTTTTTGGCTCTCAAAACAAAGCTCCTCCATCTCGTTACAATGACAAACCCTCAATCAATGATTATCTACACAAACACGACACATACACAGAATAACATCAGAGATTGAGAGGGCAATAAATGGAGCGAGTTCATAAGCAGAAGAGAGACAAGATAGAGAGTGTGAAGCTAAGAACATGGGTATCACAAGAAAAGAGTTCAGTTAATTGATTCTATCCATTCAGAAGATAACCTCACCCACGGTGAGTCAAACCTAGGTTTCGAAGGAAAATCAATTTTGTCCATTATCAATGACCGCAGAACCAAACAACCTAAATTTGGTGCATAGTCACATTAGAGACTTATAGCCACTTGTTTAACTCCTCCAACG
Organism: Biancaea sappan; assembly: GCA_037074585.1. Classification (NCBI taxonomy): domain Eukaryota; kingdom Viridiplantae; phylum Streptophyta; class Magnoliopsida; order Fabales; family Fabaceae; genus Biancaea; species Biancaea sappan. The sequence continues at coordinate 43,082,184 of CM073496.1, read as the reverse complement.
CTCATCCAAACAACCATTTAGTGTTGGGTTTGTTAGTTTGGTGAAAAACTTGTGGGCTACTATAAAATAGTGGTTATTAATGGTTTCTCCTCCTTATGATTTCAACAAAACAAGTCAGAAAATAAAATAATTTTGTCACGACCTATTACTTAGGCACATGATCGGCACAATGATGAATCTTCCATCACTGTAAGCCTTTCTAAAAATTCCACTCATGAGTTATATTACCAGTTTTGTTAACAAAATAATCATTCCTTATCCAAATAAATACGAAGGAAAACATACCAGATTTCCTTGTTTGTAATACACAGAGAGGACTTGCATATAATAATAGATTCTCAATATGAAATACATCTTTATACTAAAATACAAGCAAAATATGCCAAACTCCTAATCTAAATGTCCTAGACGATTATAGAGTAACCTAACAACATAATCTACAACAAAAGAGGGGCCTACCCGATAATGAAAAGGTCTGAAGCAATCTACTCCTCTGGCGGATAATCTTCGTCGGCAACTTGATCTTTAAAAAAAAGTTTCAGAGAGTGTGAGTTTTAAAACTCAGTGAGCGAATCAGCCTAGAGTTGATAAAGTTCAAATACATCACCAATCATGCAAGTATACTCGAAGGCTCAAACTTAACCAATAAACATAGTTAGAAAATATATACTAGAGGATAAAAAGTCATCTAATTCAACCAACGGAATTAGTACTCATCAATGACAATATATCTCAGAGAGCACACATAGATTAGGCTGGTTCGCCAAATTTTTTTTATTTCCATTCCTGCCATGATGCACAACTTCATCTTTTCAGCCAGGGCCTCACGGGTTTATTATCTACGCGGGCTATATCCCTATCGAGGAAATTATTGTCTCCATACTTGTTGCTCAAGACACCCTTTAACCTCGAATTTTTCGCCTCGCCGTGATATAAAGTACTATCTCGCTCAACCACAATCAATAGTACAATATTTTACATCATAATTAAAAGTTCAATGTAATATTCATACATATGACAGATATCATATATTACTATATCACAGGTTTATAGACCACAAGTTAAGACAAAAATTAAGTTATCTTTGGAAAGATTCAAACTCCTAAGATTTCAAACGATAATCATTGAATCACCTTGAAATATATGTTTCGTCTTATCTATACTTCCGGATCAATTTGAATTACCTCCTTATATTTGCCACCCCAAATCCAATCAATCCCTATGAGTCTTGGGAGTGTCATACGACATATTTTTATCACCAATGATGCTAAAATCCTATTAAAACGGGGTCGTTTCACTCACCTAGATTTCGTATGAATATCACTTCTCTAAGTCATTATGGACAATAGTACATATGTGGATTTCAAGTTCCACTATAGAGATTTTCATGAGAAGTCAGAGAAATCAAGTTAGGGTTGTTTTATATAGATACTATTTATACATACAGTTACTATTCATACCTACGGTTGCTGAATACAAGCTGTAAAATAATACACTAGGTAAGTTTTCAAGAAAGAGAAGTGAGTCACAATGGACACTCTTAAGTATCAGGTCTTTTCTTAGCCAGAAACTTTTCTAGACATGTATTCTTCATAGTTTACATTCTATTTTGGTAATCAGAAAATAATCTTCAGCAACTGAGGACAGTACCTCAAATTTAAGCTCAAAAGAAAAAGCTTAAAGCCTCAAAGACCTGATGCCGGAGTAAGAAAAGTTTGAGGAGAGGAAAGAAGAAGAGCTGAAGGTATGAGTTTAGAAGTAAAATGGAATGATCTATTTATAGCAAAAGTCAAAGGTACTATTTATCACTATGCACTAATAAAATATTCAATTTACTATTTATGAAAATGATATTTCCTTTAAAATAATAATATTTTCATTCACAAATTTTATAGTAAATGGCGGCTAATCTTACTATTTGGTAACTTAAAGGAAAACTATCCTTCTCTTAAACCTTTAAGTTTCCTTTCAATTCAGTCATTTCATTTTAGTCCATAAGAGTATTTTCTCACATAAAACATTATTTTCTCATACGAATTCCTTTCTAGTTTCTTCTTATGCCCAAACCACATCTAGTACTTGACATTATGATTATATACGTGGACAACACTGTATTTATGAATAGTATCATACACGTGAATAGTATTATATAGATGAATAGTATTGTATACTAAAACATTAATCGTAGTCTATGAACGCACATTTTTATTTTATTTTTTCACGGGTATTACAAATTTAATTGAAGGATTAAGAGTATGTGTCACGACCCAAATTTCAGGCACGTGACCGGCACGCTGACACAAATCCCATGTCACCGTAAGCCTAATTGACATATCAATTGCTACCATTTTTTTGTTTATTTATAAATATTTATAACAAAATAAATATAAATAATTCTTATAATTAACAAGTTTAAATAGAACACATTATTCAAATACAATAATCAATTCACCCTAGACCTCCTAGATGTCCTAGTTGACCACAGAGCTTTCTAATGCTTAATAAAATAAATACCAATATATCGAGATCCACCCAACAATGGGATAGTCCAATGGCGAACCTAGCTTCTTGCGGATACTCTTGTTTTGCTACTTGATCTGAAAAAAAGTTAAATCAATGAGTGTGAGATAAATATCTCAATGAGCGAGCCAATCCCCGCCCTAATAAAATCTGTCATGAAAAAGAAATAAAATAAAAGCATAGGCATAAATCAAAAATCACAGAAAAGATACACATCAAAGAGTTTGCAGGTCAATCAAACAATTCAGACTAACGGAACTAGTACTCGTTAATGGAAAAATATCCAAGAACGCCCGTAGACTCGCTCAACCAATCTTATCATACCCGGGAGCACCCGTAGGCTCGCTCAACCAATTTCATCAATCTTATCAAAAACCCGCCATGACACACAACATCATCCTCAACGGTCAGGGTGCCTTACGGATTAAACCGGACTTGAGGTCCTACAGAGGGAATCGTTGTCTCTGCTCTCAGAAGTCAAGTCATTTTGTCACCTGGATTTCCTGCTTGACATGAGAAAGGGTACTATCCCGCCCAAACACAATCAAGGTTTAAACAATCCCAATTAATCATCAAAATAATCATCAATGTATTCAATAATAAATTCATCAATATAATCATAAATATAATCATCATCATAATTTCCACCGAATAATCATAAGTATCCCAAATCACAAATAGTTGTATTTGCCACATGGACCATGTCTCTTTCCTAACATATTTCATTAGCAATATCATCAATATTTGAATCATACAAAATTCTTAAAACTCGAATCCCTTAATTAACCGGATTCTCCCTTTCCCATCATGATTGTCACTTATTTTATTATTCGATCACTTTAACACTTAAGATAATATTAAAGAAGGGTTAGTTCACTCACCTGGGTTGCTTGCTAAACCATAGCATGACATTCCAAGATTCTTCGGTAATATGCTGGATTTTCCTATCGCATGTTTGAAAGACAAACTTTGAAATTTAAAACAGAAAATTATTTTATTTCAGTTTTCTGACTTCCGTGTATTGTTTCTGTCATATCTCTCAAACAGTAGGGAGTTTTCAAAAGATTTTAGATTTTCTGGAAAATAGACAGAAAGAACTTTCCGTGCATAGGTAATTTGAAAATGTTGGAGTTTTCTAGAGAGAGATATGGTTGTTTTAATTTTCAAAAAAAAAAATTGCTCCAAAATTTTTGAAAATAAATGTTCTTACCTTGTTTTAATTCTTACTATAGATGAAACCCTTTGAGTTCTTGTTTGGCTATGGAATGTGCAGATCCTAGGACTATGTGAAGGCTGTAAAACATGATGTGGGGTTAGGGTTGTTCTTATGTTTATTTCAAAAGAAACAACATTGCTAAAATGGAAGGGAAGATTATGACTTACCTTAATTTCTTCTTGCTTATTAGTTGTTAACTTCTCTTGAGCTTCCCACTATTGAAAATTGAGTGTTGACATTTAGAAAAAAAAGATTAGCCGAGAAAGTGTGCTTGTGGGAGGGATTAGTTTGGTTAAGTATGTATTTGTTCTAGGGTTTCTAACTGAGTTTAAGATAGATCAATTTAATTGTTTAAATTTAAATAGATTTTGTTATTCAAATTTTAGATTATTCTAATTAAAAATAATATGTTTAATTCAGATTTTAAAAAAAACCTTTTTCTTTTCAGATTTCATATTGGGATAATTTATCCTTCAATTTAATGTCTAATTAGATTGGTTAGTTTGGATATTTTGTTTACTTTTTGAATTAATGAAATCTAGTTTAAATTTGAATCTGCACTAACAAGTTTAACACCAATATGCGTGGTTGTTGGGAGTACCTCAAATAAACATTTAGTTTATTTTATTTTATCACATAGCATTATCATCAACCATCATTATTTGTATTCCGTCATTTTGTTTCTTCCTAAGAACTCTAAAATTACTGTAGCTGTTAGTTTAGGGAATTATTTCAAATTGTAATATATTAATTCATTAATCTAGTTACTCCTTTGTTTTAATTTTCGAAAACTGGTTTGCTTTTCCAACCATAGATTTGGGAAAATAATATCTAAGGTTAAATCTAGATTGGATGATATGTTTTCAGATTATTCATTTATAATTATTAATATCACTTCTAATTATCCCTTAACATGTTTAAAACTTAATAATTTATTTATTTAAATTCAAAACTACTAGATATTCTAAACTCTAATCAAATTTAAACAAAATAATAATTCTAGTTTAGATTTAATTGTTTATTTATTTCCTAACAAACTGCACAACACCATCTAATAATTTTGTTTTTATTTTATTTTTTATTCCTTTCACATAATTAATGATTTAATTATACTATATATTTCAAAAAATTTCACATCTTAACATTTAAGAGTTTTTTTTCATTTCTTATTTCACATCAAGGTTCCCTATAATTTTCTTCATATATACCTATACTTTGTACACATTTTTGCTACACCCCACAAGATTCCAAAATCTTTCATTTTAGTCCCTGTGAGTTTCACTTTAGTCCCTGTACGGCCTAACATCACACATTGCTAGCCTACAGCCTGAAATCACATATCTAAGCATCATCACATTATATTGTGATATCACACACACATTTTACACAACATTTTCAAATCAACAATTTGTGAAATAAAATTCATCAAATTAAATAAAAAATAAAAATGATGGGTACTACAGTATTACCCCCTTTAAGAAATTCGGTCCTCCGAATTTAACGTACCTCTAGATGTAAAAAGATGTGGGTTCCTAGAATGAATATCGGCCTCTGTGTCCCATGTGGCTTCCTCATGGGTCTGATTCCACCATAAAACCTTGATTGATAGAATCTCCCTAGATTAGAGTTTCTTTATCTGGCTACCCAAGATAGCTACCGAAACCTCCTTATATGATAAATCCTTGTCCAACTGTATGGTATCCTGACTTAACACGTGTGAAGGGTCAGGAAGATACTCATGTGAATCGTGAAAAAATTTTCACATGCCTAAACTCACATTTTCCTTCAACGCCATAATATATGGGGTATTACATTACTTCCCCCTTAAAGAAATTCGGTCCCCGAATTTCAACTACTGCTAATTCCTTCCTCATTGGAGTTACTAAGTTTTACCAAGTCCCTAATCGTTTCCTGGTTTTTAACTATGATACTTTTTGCATATTAGTAACTTGAGCTTGTCCTCTTATCCCGTCTATTCCATTCTAAGCTTTGTGTCATCATTCTCTTTATGGCCTACAACTTGTGCTCTTTTACTAACAACACTCTGACACTAAGGCTATCTCCTTCCCCATTCTTGCTTGGAAAATTCTAAATTGTGGTAACTAATGTGCCATGTTTATTTGTGCCCAGACTCATTCTTGTGCATTTTAATGGTTTATACAAGTCACCTCGGGGACTTCCCCCTTAAAAATCAACCTTCCCATTTCACTTCATGTCCTCATCTCGAATCTTACCAACACCTCGTAGCCATATGGCCTCACTTTGCCATGCAGGCTCATCACACCTATTTAGGCTCATACACCGCCTACTATTAATATAATTTACTTCTACGAACCTCACATGATTGTGTCGAGTTTCCATCGTCACTAGCATTTCCTTACCACAAAGGCATCTAATGATTACTCAAAGTCTTGTCTTCTTTCCTCTTGATTATGATTTCTCACTTGTGGAGACACTTCTAAAGCTGCCATAACTTTGTCCTATGCTCAACCATTATTTCAATAGGATAAACTAAACACTGATGCCCTTCAGGGCTTTGCAAGTCTCTACCTTGCAACTAAGCCTAGTAGGTTATACTCCAAATCGGGTCATATCTCTAAGGAAAATAGGGTGTACCAACCACACGTTCTTTAAGAGATCCTTAATCATAGAGCAACTTAGTCATTCCTAAACGGTCAACTTGCTATCATAACCAACTCATAATGATTCTGGTGCTATATTTCAAATCTCAAGATCCAACTAAAATTTGACTAACTACCTTACGAACGAAACACCCTCGTGTCTATACAGCATGTTTGATATGCTAGCCAACACGCTAAAAATGTCTAACGTCTCACACAATTTAAAAACTCTTTGTAAAAATTGTTATAGGTGGAGCGGAACTCTTTCCCACTGAACATGCTAATCTCAAGTACAATCACATTTGAAATAAGTTAACATAGACCCCTTTTCATTAAGCTTGAAGTCACATGCAAACTAATATATATATATATATATATATATTGGAATTCCCTTTTCAATAGACTGAATATCAATTAGGATTTTCTCTTCCCCATTCCTAAACGTATGTAGTTATGAAATTTGAAAAGTTCAATCTCAGGCCACCACCTATACGGACATATTCAACATTTCATAATCCCAATCAAGTTTCTGAAAATTCCATGCTCAAATCCAAGCATCTTCTAATTATCTGAGTATAAATCATCCTAATCAGGGCAATCTTAATGCAACCTGCCATAAACACAATGCAGATTTTCCAAATAGATAACAGTTATCCCCAATTTACTTTGTCATATATGTGTGGTTTCATGCCTTTGGTTCTCTTAGGTTTTACTTTCAACCATGACGAGTATCCGATCAAATTGGGTTATCCTCAATCTCATCGATCTATTGGGTTTCACCTTCAAACATAATTCAAGTTATCACTTAGGTAGTCTAGGGATCATCCCATTACTCAATCCATTATGGCCAACCATGGCACATCACTCACACTAAGGTAATTCTATTACGATGGTCTCTATTCTTTTTTTTTTTTTACGACCGGGTCATAGGACGCTACTGCAAACTTCATATTGTTTCGAATTGAGATATCACCATATACCATCATCATCCCGAAGTATTTAAGATTAAGGCAATCATATTATCAAGTAAAATTACTATCACTTCTCACTTGAAGTGTTAGTAAATAGTACGATCCACCTGATCTACTGGGTTATCATATTCTGTTCCTATGAATGTTCTAAATCTGAACCCCCACTATCTTTAAATTCACAAATTTTATTCCAAGTTCCTGATGTCCAAACTATAAACCTTTTACATTCCAACCATAAAATATCCTTATCCTAAACCCTTTCATATAATAAGTAGGACCTTGCTAACTTATAAAGTTAAGCCCAACACCTTTCGCATAATGAGGACATATTCAGTGTGTCTAATATAATTTAGTCTTGAAATCTCATCTCTAGAAAATACAATCTGCTTAACCTGCTAAATTGTCACCTAACTTGCATTATGCCCACTTGAGTGTTCTAAGTCTTATAGTCTCTCTTAACACATAGAGTTCACTGCTCGCGTTAAAGCCTTTTACACAATTATATCCACTTATATTCAATTATTATACAAGAGAAGCTACTAGGTTGCCTAGATAATAGGTAGCTCCCCTTACCCAACTTAAAGGTAGAAATTTACCCCATACTAGGTTTAAACTTATGACTTCTGTTTTAGGTTCTCTTATATCCAAATTATAAATCATTCGTGCCTTAAACATTTCACATAAGAAAGATCTTTCCAACTTATAAGGGTAAGTTTAGCACAATAAGGACATATCCGGTGTGTTCTAATATAGTTTAGTCATAAAATCCTATCCTTAAATTCACCTTTACTAGGAAGATATGAACTAGGTTCTTACACCGGTCAATCAAATTAGTACTCCTCTTTTTCCCATGAATTTAAAGCCTTGACCAATCTTTAACCATATTTGAATCTATGAACTTTTTATTAAAACACTATGTCTCAAATATATGTTTATTCTTAACAATAGATTCATAAAGTGCTAAACGAGTTGGGGTACCTTCCCTTTTCACACAAGCATAATTCCTTATCTTTTATCCTTTCCCCTCCCCTACTATTATTCACATGATATTCTAGGGGCATGTTATAATTGAGTGAAATCTTTCTCCGATCAAGGTCACATCTTCCTTGTTTTAAAGAAGGTTCATATCTTACAATGAAATTACTATTAATTGCTAAGGAATCTAAATGATGTCCTTTTCACAATCCTTTGTTATCTCAATTTCTATATCTTCATACCTTATTCAATTATATAGTAATGGCTTCTAGCGGGTCTGTATGTCTTACCATGGTGCTCCATATGTATAGCAAGTATAATAAGCATTATCTCATATACATCTCATTGTGTCCAACCCATTCCGAAGTTGCTCGTTCATTAGTGTAATGGGGTCGCGTAGACGCATCCTTATGGTCTTAACCCGAAAAAAAAAAGAAAAAAAATGCTCTTTGTATCTTATTGGAGGTAACAATGCTTTTACTCTACGAGCACTCTACTCAAGGCAGAGAAAAGCATATACCACTACTATTGGGAAGTATGACACGAAAGAAAATAAGGATACACATAACTCTATAGGACCTTCTGTGGATCCCCGTCCTATGGTCGTGCTGCAGTCACGACAATAGGGGAGGGCCCACTAAAGATGCCTTGCTCTGTAGTCATTAGGAGACCTAAAACCAGGCTCTGATACCAACTTTATTTTATTTTTTCACAGGTATTACAAATTTAATTGAAGGATTAAGAGTATGTTTGGCTCTACCGTGTGTTTTACCAAAACCACGTTTGCCCAACATTAAACTTGATTTGATTAGCAGTTTAGGGCAAAACCAAGCTTGACAATGCAACCACGATTTGTTTCATCACATCACATAATCGCTTCTGGATGGTATTAAATGCGTTTTGGTATGGTTTAGTGTTGGTTGTGATACTTTTTTTTTTTCATTTATGCTTTTACCTTGTTGCTTCCTCATTTATGTGTGTTCTCATGGTCATTTGTGTGTATATCATGGTATTTGCTGTTGGCGTGAAGCTCATCTGTTGTTTGCTGATGTGTGTGTTGTTCCCCTTATTCGTTGGTCATAGGTTGCCATCAACCCCTGTGGTGTATTTGCATAAATTTCTATGGTTTTCCCTATATTTTTTGGCATTTTCCCGTGCTCTTGATATGTTGTTTCGCCTCCATGAATGTCCTCTATTGTGCCCTATTTTTAGTGTTATATGCGGTTGATTGTTGAGGCAATCCATTGTGGCTATTTCCTGTGTTTTTTGGTCTTTTTTGCCGTCAAGGAAGTACGAATGAAGGTGAGAGGTATGGAATGTACTTCTCCAGCGTCCGTGTGTGCAAAAATCTAACTAGTCACAAAGGACCAACACGAGAAGGAGGCATTTTTTTTTTTACATTGTTTCGAGTCAATTAGGCGAGTTTTGGGTATGGGTCTGGGCTGCATACCTTTTTTAGTTGGAATCTGATACAATGTTAAGTTGTTGGGCTTGTAAATAGGCTTTTGAAATTTGATATTTTTTTATAAAACCTGATTAATTTGACTAAGTGTATGGTTAGAAAATAGTTCGGCAAAACATGGTTTAGGTGAATGTGATTTATGTTTAGAAGACAATTAGGCAAACCTAGATTTTGGTAGACTGTGAATATGATTTATGTTTGGATATTGGTTTGCAAACAGAATTTTAGATGTGTAATTATAAGAAAGGACATGAATTGTAGAGTTAATTTTTTTAATAATAAATTATATCAATACTTTAATAAAATGCACTTATTTTTATTTTTTATTTTTTATTTTTGTCAATATTACAAAATATTCACTAACTACTCATTAAAATATTTTTTTAATTTAAACATGTTCAAATAATCGTAATGATAATTATAGTGTTCTTAAATTGCTAATTACCAACTGAATTATTGACTAAAGTTAATTAAGTTTTAATTTTTAAGTAGTAATTAAATTTTTAATTAATCACTAATTACTCATCTTTAATTAGTCGTGGATTGATAGAGAAAATATGAGAAATTAGTAATGACTAATATACAAATCATACAAAAAAAAAAGAACTTAATTGCAAAAAGAAAAATAAATCCAAAAAAGAACTTAATTGTAAAAAGAAAAATAAATCAATGGTTCATTCTCATAATAAAGGAAATAATTAATTGTACACATAATTGCTAATTATTTTGTGTACACTCTACGATTTGATCTCGAATAGCATCTGTAACACAATCCATTTCAAATGAAGATGTTATGTTTAGACTTGGTAGCGAATTTCAACATGGTCTTCACTCTCTTCTTGAATGAGGTCTTCATTTTCTAAGCAAATAAATTTGATATCTGTTTCAGCATTCCTTTTAATAAAAATATGTATAGCTATTGTTGCACTTACTATTTGCACTTATTTTTTCAATTTTGAACTTAGACATGAGGCGCAAAATTGCAAACAAATTCTTCCATACCCCAAAAGTTCTTTCAATGGTATATCTTAAGCTTGGGAGGTGGTAATTAAATATCTCATTTTGGTTGATAAATATGAACGAACACCTGAAACTATGTAAGTGATAATGTTCACACTTGTAGGGCCTAATATATCTAACTAGTGCTGGATAGCAAGCAACCATTAAATAATATTTATCTAGAAAAATAAACAAATTTATCATTAAAGATGACATACAAATAATTATGATGAATTTTCAAAACTAAAAAATTTTGAAAAGCACAAAATTTACCTAAAGGTGGATGCAGAAAGTTCATGGCAAAAGTCATGAGAGTGTATTGAAAGACACGAGCATCATGAGCAGTGTCTTCCCATTCAGACAATGTAAAAGTGAAACATATGTCCCAATCACATACAACTAATGCATTTTGTGTGGGATATTGTTTTCTTCCAATAAACCTCTGTTGGTAAGTAAAACTAATTAGACCTTGTCAAAATGGGCCCAACTTGTCAGGTTAGGTTCGTTTAACCTATTTTTTGGGCAGTCGAGCTAACTTTTGGCTAGCCTGTTTAGGATGGGATCGAACTAGCCTAGCCCATCTAATCCACAGGTTAAGCTCGCGTAACCCGTGGGTAACCCTTTTTTTATTTTATATTTTAAATATTAATAATATATGTTAAATTGAACAATATAAAGGAAGTAAGAGACATTATTTGAAGATTTTCATATCAAATTTGTGTAATCATTTATGATAGAAATAACTAGCATCCAAGAAGGGGGTGAATTGAGTTATTAAAAAAATTTTACAAAGACTTGTTGGAAGTTTTAGAAGTTTTCAAAACCAAGCCAATCTTTTTAAATTAGAAAAACAAAGTATGCTCAAGATGAATAGAATTGAAGTTCAATGAATAAAAAATAAGACTTAAATAAGTAAAGAGTAAGTGGAGAGAAGATTGAACAATAATATTTATAATGGTTTAGCTTATAACCAAGTCTACATCTAATTCTCAAGACCACTTCTTGAGTTTTTCACTATAAATCACAAGTTTATCAAAGATGGGTACTTATGAGCCACTACAACATAGAACTATTCTTTCCCAAGGGTGTTTTTCCCCCTTACAATGTGTTTAAACCCAAACACCTAATTAAGGAGCCTACTCCTTAATCAATCAACTCATAAAAGATGAGATAAAACAAAGTCAACTCTCTTGGATAAAGTGAATACACAAGTTTAAGCTCTCAAATTAGTAAATGATTGGCCAAAAAAGTTTTTCAGAGATTCAGCAACAAAGAGAATGTTTTTTTGATGATTTTTCACCTATTGTAGCTCATATAAATAACGCAAGGTTTAAAAGATCCATTGGAGAAAATTTGGAAATGAGATCAGCAAAAAATAGTCTTTGTTACTAATATCAGCATGCTGGCAATCAACTGGTAGGTCCATGACAGTCAATTGGTACTTTTAATGAGCTGTTGGTCGACTGATAGCTACCTGGAGATCGACTGGTAACTTTCTGTTACCTTTTATAAAAAGGTTCTAGACTCTAGCAATCAACTGGTTCCTAACAACTAGTAGAATGATAGGCTATTAGAAGAAATTTGATATTTAGACAGAGAGTATCTGGTTGACTACTTGCAGGTAAGCGGTCGATTGGTAGCCTACTAGAAGTCTTAGGAAATTCAACTCGAGAGCAACTGGTTGAATGGTAGCTTATTAGGAGTTTTAGAAATTTAACTCGAGAGTAACCGATCAACTGCTTGCAAGAAAGCGGTCGACTAGTAGCCTAATGGGAGTCAAAAATTAAGTTTCCAAAAGCTTTAAATTTCTAAGACCCAAGTAGAACTATTATAGTATTTAAAAAGACTTATCCAACTTTTGTAGAAGTGCAAAAACATTCTTCAGATTTTAAAATAGGTTTTCTTGCCATCAAATACCTTTACAAATAATCCTAAGTCTTAAGGCACTATAAAAATAAAAAAAATCTTCTGTTTTTCTATTGCCTTTGACTTTTCCAATAATTCCTGAAAATAATATGTCAATATAATCCAAATAATTTATTTTTAATTTGTTTGTTGTCATCAAAATTTAATTTTAATATTTCCACATGCAATGGGGCTAACAATTTGATCCTCATTAATGAAAAAAAATAATACTAAAGAAAAAAAGAAAGAATAATTCAAAAAAAGTTAGAATAATTTCTTTATTAACTTTCCTTTTAGTTCCTAAGGGTTAACATTATTGGTCATTTTGTATTTTAGGAGGAATCTCACAAATGAACATCTTGGGGCCTAATATACTTGAAGGAAAGCCTTAAACAAGCAACCAACAGTGCATGAATATGTCCGCTTATGGTCTCTCTCAAGTGTTGAAACAATTCTTGTAAGAACTTGTTTCTTGCCCCATGGCCCACTAATGCAAGAATATTGTGACCATCTCCTCAACTGCCATTCATGTAGTGCCCGTCAACCCATATTCGATTAATTCAAGTCACAACTTCTTGAATACTCTTTTTTTGCATGCGAAAAATCTCATAGCAATGAATGAGATGTCATTGTAATATCTCTAATACCCATACATGACTGGATTATTCACTTATTCGGCATGGTTGTTTGCATAAATATGTTGTGGTATATTAGAAACTAGTGCACTCATAAACATGTATTCGTTCACATTATCACCTAGTTCAACATAACGTGCTAATTTATTAGAATTCATCCACACATGTATTTTAGATATAAAGCAAATTCAAGATTAATCACTAGTCATAAACAAGGTCAAATTCGCACATATACAGTCAAGGAAAACATAAATTATTATAGGAAATCACAAGGCATACACATTAAAGATGGTCATAACACAAGGTTAGGAAAATAAAAACATCTTTATGTCTCTCAAGGCCATAATATGACAATACAAAGAAATATAAATGAAGGTATTCAATTCAGTCCTTCAGGAAATCTGGTAGGTTATATGTTGCAAAATAGAGCCAATGTAGTAACATTTCCAGCGTGCCTCTCATTATTGCAAACATCTCTCTAACTGCCTTATGTATCAATAAATTATAGTATCTTGAGTGAAATTCTAGGTCACTTTTAATCTCCTTTATATTGAAAAGGTTAACCATGACTTCACCAATACTAGATCTAAGAACTCTAGCAATCATCTCCCTCATAGCATCATTACATGAATGACAAGTCAGCCATTATGCTCACAACATTGGCTATCCTTTTAGCAACAGGTACTTTACCTTTACCTTTATTCTCACTAGCCTGCTTTCTCTTATCACTAATTCTCTAACTAGGTGTTCTTAGAGATGAGGTTGAATTGAAAGTGGCTGCAACATCTAAATCTTCCTTATTGTCCCCACTGTCTTCTTCAATGTCTATTGGAATACTATCCAGCATTAGGCGATACACATCATCATCGTTCATGCTAGTGGGAAGTTTCCTTAACATTGGTGCCCAAGAATATTGGCCTGTGGCCATCACATCTTTAAAAAGAATTGTCCATTGGGGGGCAAATGAAAGCTATTTGTTCGTAAACTTGGTGTATTGGAGATTTTACTTCATATTACTAAAATATATTATCTCAAGAAAATAAAGTATAAATAATCTATAACATAAGGTCTAGTATTGAGCATATTAATCACTTCTTCTCCCACCTTTCATCTGGAGCTTCCACAGTGTTCTTGATATTGTCCTACCCTAGGCCAATTTTATTTGCAAATAATTTGTGCCATGTCTACCATTCTCTCTTCAAATTGTCTCACTTATTTTTCATATGGGTTCTATCATAGTTCTTACCACTTATGTTATTAAATTGGGTTTTGAAATCCTTCCACCCCTTCTTTGTGAAGGTAGTACTATTACGTTTTCCTTTATTAACTTGATCCAAGTAGGTCTAGGTAAATTGCTCAGTCAAACGGAGATCCCAAGTGGCCTTTGCATGACTAGTTGAGGTGGGATCTGTGTAGGCTTGATTTTTTTTTGACCACTCATATCTAGTGAGTATAAAATGCCAATAATATAATTAAATTACTTATAGTACATAAACATATCATGTCTAGTGAGCATAACTACTTATTAATTAAACTACCAATCAACTAAATGAAACCAATGAAACTCATTAATTAAAATGTCGATAATCACTACTACAAACAAACAATTGCGAATAAAATGTCCAAAATGAAAATATTGTAAAAAAGAAACATAATTGCACATAATAACATTGTAACTATCACAATTAAAATAATAAGTAAATTAAATTAATCACCAAACTAAATTAAATTAATCACTAAACTAAATTAATCAAATTACTCACAAAACTAATCAAATTAATCACTAAATAAATCAAATTAATCACTAAACTGATCAAACTAAATTAATCATTAATCAAATTTCTCATATCCCAAATGCGAGGCATGACCAGCACGATTAGAGACCGCTCCTTGCCGTCAGCTTAACCTTAGATGATTTCATCCACTAGTAACACTATGTCAAACTTAATTCAACACCTAAATCATGCAAGGATCCAACATATCATAACATAGCTTTACTCTAAGATTTAAACATGGTTTTAAATTGAACACCACATTATATATATCATAAGGAGTGTATATACACAATGTCATAAGTCATACATAATCCGTAATCATAAATATTTAGCTACTAGCATGATACAATATATTTACACAAAAGGTTTACTATGCAAGGAAGGTCTCTTGCCCAAAAGATTACTGAGCCTACTAGAGTGCCAAAAACAAAAAGAAAAGAAAAGAAATACTAAAACAAATGTCACAACCCCAAATCTAGGGGACATGACCGGCATGAAGGTGAATTCTACATCATCACTGTAAGCTTGACACCACACATATTCAGCATAAGAAAGCATGAAAATGGTTCACTTGTAGAATTTAAAAAATATATTTTTCCTTTCCTTTAGGTTGTTATCAATTAAATCAAGCACAACCAAAAAAGATGAACTAAACCTGTTAATAATATCTCCACAGCATCAAAAACGTCCTAGGAGTTCTTCACTATAGAGCAACTCGACAACTCGTATATACTGGAAGATACTACTATTAACCTGAAGCCGAGGCGGGTCATAGACCAAGAGACTCATCTCACGAAGACTCATTAACTGAGCGAGAACCCGCAAAGGTACATAACCAAAAAGGGTGAGTACAAAGGATTATCAGTGAGAGAAAACAACCTTAACATGAATTGTAACCTGTTCACAGTTCACAAGAGTGGGACCTTGGATAGTATCCCACCCATAATTATAATTTGACCAACCTGATCGTCGCTACACAACTAAAACAGTTAGACAAGGATATCTAGACCATAGCATAAACAATATGCAAGATTAAAATTAACCAAACAAGGCATGATCTAATTTACTACACCAACCACATACACAATCTTTTTGGTAGTTTCATCCAAGATGCATAAATAAAATAATAATAAGAAAGAAGAATAGTAATGATAATAATAATAAGCCCAACGTAATATTTTCATTTACTATACCATGATTATATACACGTGGAATGATCAACGGTTTCATGAAATCATCCCTCTCAATAATTTCCTCCACAACAATATATACACAAGAGCAAGCATATACACGATAAAATGTTTCACAAGGCGGTTATAAAATGTTCATTGCCTTTCCTTCACAAGGCGATTATAAAATGTTCATTACCTTTCCTTCACAAGGCAGCATCTCTGAGTATGGCATTTCCAAGGGGTAGGGTCATTTAGCAATATTACGACTTGTTGTTGAGTCATTCCACTGACAACTTAATAATGCACTGTTCTAGCATTTTAGGTCATCGAGACCAATTTAGCCTTGTATGCTTCTTACACATTCCATGCACAGCACAAGCCAAAGATTCCAATTTAACGAAGATGTATCCAATATTTTGAAGAATTCCCAATACAAACATGAGACCCCACTTGCAACATCCATTAACATGTTCCAGCACAGACCAATATATATATATATATATATATATAAACACAAGCATGCATTCCAAGAAGGTATCCAATACCAAAGTTAATCATAACAACTTTAACCCTTGGAAGTCAAGGTAATAATACATACCATCACTAACACGGTGTTTTACTACATGAATGTTGTATTTGATAGTCAACACTAGGATTCATCACACATCACGCATATAATTATAAGGATGGTTTCCTAAGCCATTCCAAGCCCATGCTCCTTTCTAGGATAACAAACACATACAATTTGATTATTACACATGACAATGTCATAACATAATCAAGACATAAGTTTAATTACAATACTAAGTTGAGAATAGAAATCATTTCTCAGACAATGATTTAGAATAATCAAACACACCATGAAAGCCCATAAGTTTCCAAGGCGCCTTAGGCCCTAGATGTGGTGCCCAGGCACCCAAATTTGGGCAGCTTCATCCTACACCAGAAAAGAACATCCACAGCTCCCAAAATCATTCCTTTTGCTTCCAAACCTTCAAGGGTTCAATTTAGGGAAGTTAGGGGTGAATATAAGGCATTTTAATTAGTCTAAAAACATACAAAACAAGCCCCAACATCATTCTTTCCTCATTCTCAAATATTTTTTCAACTTTCATCAATGACACCCACCACTTCAACAATTACAATCACTTCATCTATAGATGTTTTTCTCAATTCAACATTCTTTTAAAGCCATAGATACAGAAGAAATTGTCGGAATACCATCCCCAATGATCAACAAAACTTTATTCAAGATTTTCCCTAAATTTGCTAATCTAGGGTTTCATATGCAAGGAGAAAAAGGGAGAAGAGAAGAAGGGAAGAGAAACATAAAACTTACTTGATGTTTCCCCAAACATGGTCAACCAAGGAGATTACCTCCTTACCTTCTACACTTCGGCCAACACTAGCGAGGAGAATGGCGAGAGAGAGATGATATGGGTTTTGGGGAAAAGAAGCACATACATGGGTATATAGGAGAGGAAAGTAAGAAGGAATATGAGGCCCACAAGTTTTCTCAAAATCTCCTATGGGTCCCTTTCCACTCTAAATTTCCCATACTCAGAAAAATATTACAAGTCACACACACTAGTACTGTAATACAGGAGGTTTTGCAATGAGCCATCAACTTGGAATTTATTTAATTTAGGAATTAAATTTAAAATGTATGAATTGTTAAGGACTTGTTTGAAAATTTTATTAAGTTGCATGAATATTTTATTTTATTTTATTAGTGAAAAAGATCAAATAAGGAGTATTAAAATAAATTATGGATTTTTGGGTGTAATTAGGAAATTTTACAATTTTCATAAGGACTCCAGTGAATTAAAATTTATAAGAAGAGTGGTTGTATATATTTTAAGCAATGAAAAGCCATTATGCCACATGGAAATTTTTGCTATGTTGAATGTGGCTTCTAAGAGAAAGCAAGAGGAAAAAAAAACACCTTTGGCCCTTCATTTTTGTCACATACGGAAATGGAGAAAAGGGGAGACAAGTGGGGAAAAAAAGGAAAGACAAAGAAGTTTTCACTTTTTTCAATTATTACTTCCCGAAAGTTTTCTCTCTTCCTTCTCCCTTCTTCCTTGAGTTTTTTTCTTCATTCTTCCATCTTCTATGTGAGTCAATTTGAGAGAGAAAGAGAGAGAGAGAGAGAGAGAGAGGGAGGAAGCAAATGTTAACCAAGCTTCCTTCCTCCACCTTCTTCCCCTTCCTTAGAAGTAGCATGATAATAAGGATTGAGGAAATCGAAACAGAGAACTAGAATTGAAAGGTAAGAAATTGGAAGTTGTAATTTCTATTATGCAGAAAATTGATTTGAAATTCTACTATATTTGAGACCTCCAAAGGCTGTTCAAACCTTTATTCCCTATCTTGGTTAGTTTCATAATGAAAATAAAGAGATTATTTGAGAATTTTGGTGAGAAATATATGCTGAAAATTGGTGGTACTGTTCACCTGCGATTTTACTATTCATCCGAGAATTTCTTCTCTTTTTGCTTTGATTTTAGGTAGAACCAACCAGATATACTATGAATTGGATTGAAACAAAATTAAGAAGTTGAAATAAGCAAGATTGAGAGAGAAAATGAACATCACAGTAAACTATAGGGACTAAATTGAAAACATTGAAAAGTTTTTCAGAATTGATTTAATTTCAAAAGAATATATATTCTTAATCTATAGCTCTAGATGAGGTGAAATATGAGTTTAAACCAAGTAAAGGAAATAAAGAAAATTTACCAAGGAGCTGTGAAGGGATAATATGACAATTTTAAATGCATATGGTTTTCTGTATTTTTGGATGACTAAATCAACTTCTAAATTCATGAAATTTTGTAAAGAGATTCTTTTATTATGATAATCTGATCTGGAAAGTTTCAAGTTCATTAAAATTATTTTGCTTGGTCAAATAAATATGGGAACAACACTTTATTCAGTACAGGAGAAATTTAAAGAAGTGTGACTTTTGGATTTTACGCAATAACTAAACGATCTTATTTTGACTTGAAAATTTTATAACACCTAGATAAGACCTCATACTAATTGTCTACGAAATTTTATAGCATTTGGCTAAGGTTTGATAGGCTTATTAAATAGAAAGTCATAACCTATACAGATTTGGATAGTTCTAACCTTTGGTCAATAATAAGGTCTTTAGAGGGGCCAAATGATAGAATTAAATTATGACATTTTTATGCTAGTATGTTAACATACTAATAAGGATTTGTACCAAATTTCAAAATTTTCGGAGCTACAGTTTATTCCCAGAATTTTTTTAAAGATTGGTTATAATTTTAGCTTCAAAACAGAACAAAGCAAGATGATTGAATAGCTTATGTTCTGATTTGGTGTTATCTCTTTAATTGGCTTGTTCTTTTGGTCTTTGATGAGTCCCTTGCATTTATCCTCTGATTTGAAGTGTAGAATTTTAACTTGGAATCAAGGTGAGAGATCCTATCTTACCTTATTTGCTTATTTTATGTATATATTATAAGTGTACTATAAATATAAATATGTGACATGAAATTAATAAATTCATGTTATGCATTGAAATGTGCAAGTGTGAGACTATTGTGAATTTTTTCTAAAATGGTATGTATATGGTTGCCTATGTTTGTGTAATGTGATTGTGTTTGATCTTGAGAGAAAGGGAAATGATGTTTATGGGATTTCATGGAATGAAATAAGGGTGGAATGAAATCACTATGACCACGTGGTATTGAATATGATATTAGTCCTTTTAACGACATGGTGAAATAAGGTTGGATTACAGATTTATCCTTTTGAGGACAGGGGTGAAATAAGGGAGGATGCGGCTGGGGCCGTAGAGCAACAACCACTTATTGTGGACAGGACCCGAAAAATGTCTAGGAACTTAAATTGAAATTGTATGAATTGTTTGAAATGTGATTTGGCTTGATCTTGAATGTATTTGTTAATAATTTCGAGGTGATTTTAATGTGTGTGTCTTGATAAATATCTTGTATACTAAAACTTAGATGATTGTACTATTAGATCAATTATGTATATCCGTATGTATATATATATATACCTATATTGTGTGTGAATGTGGTAGGATTCTCTCAAGTAGAAATTGTCTTCAGTTTCAGGTACGGAAAACTTCATAGTTCGATGACGTTCACGCTAAGATTACCTTTCTATTTGTTCAGGGTAAAGGTATAATGTTTTGGTCTTATTCTAAGTTGTATAAATCTAGAAAATCTCTGTAATTGGGTAAGTTTGTTCAGTGATGTAATGTGTAAGACTGTAACGTGTATGGAAAACTCGGTTTAGCTATAATTTCTTATCATTTTGTGAGAAGAGAAATAGTTCTCTTATTTTAATTCTTAAATTATTTGATTTAAATTAATTGCATTTAAAATAATAACTAAAATAAGGATTAGTATTGTGCTTAAGAGAACAATAGGCTTACGGAGGTGAGGTGAAATTCACCTTCCGTGCCGGTCACGTGCTTAGATTTTGGGATGTGACAAGTACATTATACACCATCACATAGGATTTATTTTTGTTATGTTGTTAAATAAATTTCCATTCTCTTCGACACACATGAGCCACTTGAATAAGTCATCCTAAATCCCATAATTTGCATAATTACTCAAAAATTTTCAGGAGTTCCATATTTGCCAACCAACAATTATGGCAAAATATACTTTAAAAGAAATTAAAATCCACGGGTCTTACAACAAAGTTTTTAAAAGTATCTACCAGCCCAAGGACAATTTGGGCTATACAAGACCATAGCTATTACTCTATAGGTTGATTCTCAGGATCTACCTTATCTGTAGTGAGAACAAGAAAATAGGGTAAGCAATGAGGTCAATGAGCAGCTAAATGTAGCATAAGAATGTGATCAATAAGATAAAACTCACAATTTAAGAAAGTGGTGAAATAAGTATAGTAAAATCAAAGTGAGAGTGAAGTAAACTCTTAGAAAACAATTTTCAAAAGTTCATGTATAAGTCAAATTTTCATAAAAATATAGTGGGTTTGAGGAATCTCTATCAAAACTCATTTATTGAATCCTCCATAATCACACTCCCCACATCTCCGGTGTAACTCCTAATAACTCTTATTCGATTACCTAATATGACCCTCACATCCAAGTCCACAAGAATATAAAATGATCTTCTCCCATGGATGGCCTCAGACCACGGGGTTATCACCCTTTCCAATCTCTTTCTAGTTAGGGTGTCATATCCCAAGGCACGCTAAGGACTACAAATCCAATGTAATATCGTTGTTTCGAAAGAGTTCCTCCTTCTAGCCAATCTCATAAACTCAGATACTCTCAATTCATAATATCTCAGATCAAGCTTTCCAAGTATCCATAAGGTTTCAACATTTAACATAAACATCATCATTTTGCAGTCATTCTTACAAGTTGTAGACAATATAATTCAAACAATTCTTTAAAAGAAATCATTTGTCAAGAAAAGGAATGAATAATGCTTAATAAAATCCAATCAACTCATTTTAGTAACCAAGATCGTTTGAAATAAAAGATATTTCATAAGAGTTGATTATGCAACCATTCATCATAATTTCAAAAGAATCATTTTATATACATTGGAGTTACACGATGTATATAAAGATAAAGTTGAATATTGCCAATTCTAGAAACAACTATATCAATAAGTCATATCACCACAGTTAGCTACTTACCTGACATATGGAAACTACTCTACTCCACTAATCTAATCTGGTTCCAAGCTCTAAGGGCATAACTGACATCAGAAACTTTGGCTGACCTAAACTCACAGTATAAGCAATGGAAAATAGTTAAAAATTTGTCTTATGATGCTAAGATAGGCCGCTGTTCATCTAAAACATCTTTTCTAAGCCAAGCTTAAAGGCTGGAATAATCTCAGTTACTAAAGAATAATAATCCTATAGTTTTTTTTGTTCTATATATATCCAAAAATTCTTAATTTTCAACTTTACTTACTATAATTTATTAACCCAATAAACTCTTAATTACTAATATCCCTATTTATATCATAAATTCTCTAATCCTAACATCAATTCAACCTTTGTTTTTGGTCTTTCATATTCATGTCCTTAAAATCAAATTAAGACTCAAAATTACCTAAAGGTGCAACAAATGGTAATTAAAATTGTATTTAGCCTTTTCAAACATGTCTACCTTCCCCATCTTCCATTCAACAATAATTTCCCACCTATTAGAAATGAAATTGGAAAGGAATTTAAAAGGGCATGTTTGGTATAATTTGAAGGAAACAAAGGCAATGGAATCCCATTCCCTCAAATTTGGCTTGCATGAAATCCTTTTCCTCATTAATTAATGAGTACTAAATATAAAAGCAAGGGAATGAGAATCTCTTTCCTATTCAATTAATGCATACCAAACATTACCTAAGTGTAGATTTGTGGATGGTTATGAAGTTGCTATAGAAGATAATAACCAGAAGAAAAAATGACATAAAAAGGAGGAGGAATAGTTACTCATTGCACTAGAAGAGTTACCTACTAGTAGTGCCCTTCGTCAGCCCATTTTTCAGAGAAAGAATGCTTGCAAATAAGCATATTAGGCTACAACACCCCTTCATCTCCAACTTCTCTCTCTCGGCCTTACTCTATTACTTGTTTTGTTTTTAGCTCCGGCAATAGGGGAAAGTGATAGGGGAAGGAAGGAAAGGGAAAGAAAGAAGCTCCAGTGAGCTACCATAGTAGGAGGAGACAGAGAGTCCATCTCTCAATCACGGCAGCTCTCTCCTTCTCCCTTGTTCTGTTTTTCACTGCAAGACAGGGGAGATCAAAAAAGAAAAGAAGGAAGAAGGCAAAAGAAGGATGAGAAAGCTATCACGTGATGGTTGACAGCGACCATTCCCCTATTCTTGTCGTTGCTCTCTCTGGGTCTGGTGAATAAGAAACAGAGCACAATGGCGGTGGGCAACATCTAGAAAAGTGGAGAACCTTATTTTTTTTATTGAAGAAGAAAGAAAAACTTGGGTCTAAAAACTTTGAACTATATAACGGTTGGGACCCTCCATCTATTTCACTTTGATCCCTATTAAAATATTTATCTTTCCTTTTTTTTTCTTCTCTATTTAAGACTAATATGCTTATATACAATTTACAACACTATAATTATACGTGTTTATTTATTTTATTATTTTAGATAAAATTAAATTTAAAAACAAGAAACAAGAAATTTTGATTTAATAAACTTAACAATTGTATTTTATGATTCCTTCATGTTTCTGGTTTAAGTGTTATCACTTTAAAATAATTAAGTTAATTTATTTAATTTATTTCATTATTATTGGATATCTTATTATTAAATAATACCTTCAAACTTATTTATGAAAATCCTTTCAACCTACCTTGAAATTCTTGGGTTCCCATGTCTAATAACTTCCTATGGTTTTATATTAGATCTAAAAAATACCAATATTACAAAATTAATCCCTAAATTAATCACTAAACTAATCAAATTAATCACTAAACTAATTAATCAAATTAATCATTAACCAAAATAATCACTAAACTAATTAATCACTAATTAAATTTGATTAATCAAACCCAAGTACCATGAAGCCTAAAAAAATGGTGTCATCTTTCCAAGTTAGTGGATCACGAAGGACCTGACTTTGTATTGTCATGCCTCCATGGACACTAGAGAGCCGTTTTCCATAGCCCTCGTCATCGTGGGCAACTCTCTGCTGCCACATAACATTGAAAACCACAAGAAAGTGCCACAACAAAATAGATTGTGTACCAATAAAAATCTGACATTACAAACTGAGGAGAACATAACACATGCGTAGGAGAGGAAACAACATACCAGACACGCAGAAAATGCTAGAAAATTCACCTTAAACTAGAGGGAAAGGCACGACCATGATGAAGGGGAAAGCCACATAGTAGCAACCAGACAAACCACACACAAACGAGCTTTAGGTCTCCAAGAAAAGTAAGGGCAACACAACCAACAACAACAAAAGAGTTCCAAAGAGAAATAGCTAAAAATGCAATGGGAAAAAATGCAGTGGGAAGGGCAAGACAAGAATCTGGTGGATACGTAGGAGACAAAAGTGGTTTATAATGCCAGAGAAGCTTCACAGACTTGTAATCATTTGAACCACAGTAAGGGAATTGAAACATGGTTGCCTGTCGACGCAACACAAGGCCAAACAAACTAAATTTCATGAAAACGGGGTTTGGTCATGATCAACACTGAACATGATGCCACCAACGTGTAACTAAACAAGCACTAATTAATTAAGAATTCTAATTAGGCTTCTAAATTGGGCATCTAAAATTTGACTTAAACATGATTAATTTGTATAATTAATTAAGAATTAAATTAATCAAAGAAGCAAATTCGTCATACAATTAGTTAAAAATTAAAAAATTAATTAGATAGTGAGTAATTTAAATAGAAAATAATAATTCGTAACATAATTAGTAATACTTAATTGAAAAATTAATTAGATAGTTACTTAATTCAAAAATTTTTTTATAATTCAGTTTGCAATTAGTAATTTAATTAAATAGTGAGTACTTTATTTACATAGTTACTTAATTGAAAAATTATTTAGATAGGTACTTAAATAGTGAGTAATTTAAATGAAAAATCAATAATTAGTAATAAGTAATTAAAAAATTTATTTGACAGTAACTTAATTAAAAATTATTTAGATAGTACTTAAAAATAGTGAGTAATTCAAATAGAAAATCAATAATTAGTAACATAGTTAGTTTTAAGTAATTAAAAAAATTAATTAGATAGCTACTTGATTAAAAAAATTAGTTAATAATTCAATTTGCAATTAGTAATTTAATTCAATAGTGAGTAATTTATTTACATAGTTACTTAATTGAAAAATTATTTAGATAGTTACTTAAATAGTGAGTAATCTAAATAAAAAATCAATAATTGGTAACATAATTAGTAATAATTAATGAAAAAATTAATTAGATAGCAGTGGCATTTTGGGTATTTAGGAGTCCATTTACAATAGCAACAAGAGTACACAAAGTGCAGAAAATAAGCTAGGATTTAGGTAAGTTTTGAAATTAGACTTGATTCTCAAAACTCTCTTTTTGGCTTAGTTTATGGATGGAAATGATCAAATAGGTTCTAAAAACATCTAAGAAGAAATTTTGGGTAGGTTTGGAAATCAAAATTTTAAGAAAAGAATGTAACTTGCATGATAGGGACTCAAGTGCAAAAACTAAACAGTTTACAGGGTTGATTTAATTTTAGCAAAAATTATATTATAGCATTAAGGATTTAGATGAAGCTAAATATGATCCTAAATCATGCAAAAGACAAAAGGAAAATTTTGGACTAAGGACCTATGTCACATCTCAATGCCGGGCATGTGAATAATTCTATAAACTCGAGGGTGTACCTCCATGGTATCCCATAAAATCTCTAAGCAATACTAATATCATACGGTACAATAAAACTTTCGAAGCCTAGGTGACCTATAAAGATTACAGAACGTTTCCTAAGCTTTTAAATTTATAAGCTCTCCAGAAAAATATGGAAAGTATCTTCAAGGATTACTAATCCTCTTGCGGATTTTCTTCTTCCTCATCCACTGTGTTTGAAAAATATAATCATATAGAGTGTGAGTTCATCAAAACTCAGTGAGTAAATGACTGTGCAATAATAAATATATCACAAGTACAAATACCATAATTATTATCACAATAAGAACAATTATATTCATGTCCAGGCTTTCTATACCCTTTATATTCGATTTATGTTCAAGGATTCAATTCCCATCGTATTCATATCCATAACCATTACATGAATTGAAATCTTGGGAGATTAAACTCTCAACCATTCTATGTGTATAATTACATTCTCAATCATAACTCTAATCAATATAATCTTAAATCACACAATAAATTCTACTATCTAGTTATCATCACTAAATAGGGAATTTAATTAAAATTTCTAATTGCGATATGAGGTGAAAATTATATTGTACTTGAAATAAAAATAAATAAACTCAGTTAGTAAAGTCATCCACTCACATAGATTCTGTATCCAAGTCACTTTTCCAAGTTGTTACAGAGAAGAGCACGTAGTTGGATTTTAGGTTCCGTTATAGAGATTTTCACAAAGATTAGATAGAAAAAGTCAGCTTTTTGTATAAAATATTATTCATACGTATGATCACTATTCATACATAAGAATACTATTTATGTCTATGGATACTATTTATACATACAGATGTTATTCATACATACAGATACTATTCATACCAAGAATAGTGAACATAAGCCGTAAAAGAGTACACCAAGAAAGTTTCAAAGAAAGGGAGGTGGGTCACAATAGACATTCTCAAGTACTAAGTCTTTCTTTAGCTAAACCTTTCTTAGACATATATTCTTCATAGTTTTATACTTTATTCCGATAATTAGAAAATACTCAAGCAATTGAGGATAATTCTTTTTTGATGTGGAGGATCAGTTAAAGCCACAATCACAGAGCATACTAAGAATTTAACCTCTAAATAATTATAAAAATTTAAAGGAACATAGTATCCTTATCTTGGATCTACGCTAAGGAGGAAAGACTTATAATTTCAAAGCCCTAACGTCGGAGCAAGAGAAATTTTGAGGAAAGGAAGAGAAATTGAATGTATGATTTTTGAAGTGAAATGGAATGATCTATTTATAGGAAAAGTTAGGATACTATGCACTGATAAAATATTCAATTTACTATGCACTAATAATTCAGTTTTGCACTATATACTTTACTATGCAATCACGAGGCGGTTGAATTATTGGTTATTATTAAAAATTAAAGGAAAAATTATCCTTTCTCCTAAATTTTTAAATTTCTTTTCACTTTAGTCCTTGTCATTTTAGTTCCTAAGGAAATTTTTTCATATAAAACGTTATTTTTCTCCTAATTTCTTTCAAGATTCCTCTTTTGTCCAAACCATAGTTTATCCATGGGATAAATTTCATATCATAATATCCATTATACCCCACAATTTATGCAATCTATAAGTGAAAATCTATATTTTCAATAATATACACAAACAAGCATACAAAATTAAACAAATAAGAAAATTATTTTCTCCAAAATAAATTTATCGTAGTTCGTAAGTACTCAACTTTAAAATATAGCGGATATTACAACCTAAGTGAATAAATAGAAATTTCTCTTAATTGCCATTTTTGACTTGTTCTTTCCATTCCTTTTTGATTTAATTATAGGAATCAGATTGGGAGACATCTTGGAGCATAAACTATGCGAGTAAACAACATTTAATTGGTAAGTTAAATACCAATTCAAGGTGAGTGGGTTGATACTTCCTATGACCAAGTGTTTTTCTTTTATAACCCTTGCATCATAGTTGGAGCATGTAGTATATACAATTTAAGGAGAATGATGAATAATGTATACAAGGATATGTTGAAGTTACATTGCTATTGTGGAGTGGTGAAAAATAATTAATTGGTATACTTTTGAAAATATGTATAAATATTCATGATCTCTCATGAGTGGAAATGTGAAGAGTAAAGTTTTAGATATGTGTATATGTGTATGTGTGTATATATATAGATATTCATGTGTTAAATTGGTGCGCAAGAGAACTCAGTAAGTATGTGTGTACATACACCTTTTTATTTACCCTTTGGAGATGAAAAAAAAAAGTAAATATATATGTGTATATATATAAACATATATATATATATACATGGAAACTTATTAAGTTCTATGTCTTAAATTTAGAGAAATACATGCATATATGTTGGTTTACACTACAACGATGTCGAATCGCTCAAAATTAAATTCGTAGCAATCTTGCAATATAGTGATCTCCATATCGTATTCTCTCAAAGAGCCTCACTTCTGACCACTAATTAATTATTCTTAACACCAATTATGCTAATTAACAATAGAGCTGGAAAAGCACTACTATAACAGAACACATGTAATCAATTTATGGTTTCCCTAAAAGTGTAATCATCATCATCCTTTTCTTAATAATAACTCTGATTTCATCTATTATTCCAGTTGTTAACTAAGTTTTCTAGAAAATCTTCTAGAACTTGAACACATTTAAGTCTTAATCAGAATCTTGGCCCACAAAATCGCATATTGACAACCTAATCTAATCTTACTTACTAAATATGTATAGCAACCACATACAAGTCTAGTAAGGTTTACCCTCTAATAAAGCAATAAAAACATAAATCAAACCCATACATCCTTTCTAATCAGAAAAATATATAGAAATGAGAACAAGGGACAAAGTAAGGATTAAACTAAAATAGATTCAATTAGAGACACTCAAGGCATTTAGATTACATCTTCTAGTTCCACCATAGATTAATTACACAAAGGGTTTTAGCCCTCCATAAGGACTAAAACAAAAATACAGAAAAGAAACTACAAAGTGAAAATAATGGTTGGATCCCAAGAGGGGGGTAAATTAGGTTTTATAAAAATTTTCACAAAACTTAATTAGAAGTTAAAATGATTTTCTGAAATTGGACAATGCTAAAGATAATAATTTAATTTAGAAAATCAAAGTGTTATCAAGATGAATAAGTTTATAGTGCAATGAATTAAGGAGCAAATATAAATCTACACAAATTAATTAATGCTTGAGGTAGAAATCAAATATAAATACAAAACATTAATTAATTAATTTCAAATGTAAATAGAGTAGGGATAGAGAGAGCAAACTCGGTGATTTATACTAGTTCGGCTAATCTCAAACCTACATCCAGCCCTCAAGAGACCACTTGAGTATTTTCATTATAATTGCAAGTTTAATCTGGGTACTTGCAAACCACTACAACTATGCAAATTCAATTCGGGTATTTGCGAAACCACAATAGAGAATTTATGAATCCGAGCTCCTCCTCAACCCAAACCAAGTTCTTCCAACACCGGTACTTGCGAACCTCAACTCAGAATAATATATGTGTTGATCAAAATCAACAATACAAAGAAACTCTCTCTAAAGAGTAGATGAATACAAAGAAAGCTCTAATGACTCTAATGATAGAGAATATGCAAGATTGGCTCAAGAATATTTGAATTTCTCTCAAAGATGGTAGAACATGTTAATATATCATTGTAGTACTGAGTTCTAACATAAAAATGTGGATATAAGGTCATATATATAGGCTCCATTGAAATATAGCCGTTACTATACTTAAAAATGCAATCCAGGTGTAATCAGTCGACTGTCGTAAGGCCATCAGTCGAATGATAGCTCAATATATCCGTTAGACACAAAAATATGACCGTTAGAGAGTGTTTCTGGGCTATCAGTCGACTGATCTTGGTCTATCAGTCGACTGATTGCTCTCTGTCAAAAATCCTGTTAACTTGGAACTTTTAAGCTCACTTTAAAAAATTCATAACTCTCTCATTTGAACTCCGTTTTAAACAAATAATATATCATTAGAAAGCTCTTGGAGTCTAGTTTCAAATATTTTCACTCAAAAATTATTTTTTGTTTAAAAGATATGATCAAAATACTGAATGAAGGTCAGGATAAAATAATTCTTGAGTACAGCCAAGTCAACTTTCAGTTTTTCAGAGTTTAGATTAAAAGGTCATATCTTTCTCATTTGGACTCTATTTTAAATAAATAATATATCGTTGGAAAGCCCTTTGAGTCCACTATCAAATAAGATTAAGATACTTGAAAAACTGACTTTTTATTTAGGAGATATGATTTAAAGAGTGACCAAAGGTCAAAAACTAACTTTTGTAAAACTTCATATCTCACTATCTTTTTGTTCAAAATGCTTGAGCCAATGTATACAAATCTAAATCATTGAGTTGCACAAGTATACTAGCCTATTTAGAATATACCTAATATAAACACATAGGCTAACTTGATGCATCCAAGCTTCCAAGACTTCAATTCTTCTAGTTCTTCATTTCTTGGAGCTTTATCCTTGCATGTTGCTTTCCTTGAGTGAGACATGACGTTGCTTTTCCTTGTTCTTCAATCCAATTCTCACTCTTCTTGTTTTGAACCAACGTATAAAATATATCTTACTTGCAAACCAAATGATTAGTTCAATTGATGATAAATAACATGATTAGTTCAATGTTAAATACTTGTAGCATATATATGATAATTAACTTTTATATATATATATATATATATATATCAATGCTACATTTCAAATACATTTTTCATCATCAAAACTTATGACATAAAGCCTTAGGGTCAACAATCTCCCCCTTTTTGATGATGACAAATCACCAAAGAAAAATATGTATCACAAGATAATGAATACTATGTAATAAGTACATATACATATTTTTCTTACGTTTCTTCTCCCCCTATTTGACATCAACAAAAAGGTATAAAGAACTTAATATATAGAGGTTAAGGCATATACCTTTTTGAAGCCAAGATGTCAAAAGATGTCAATATAGCATGGGGTTAGGATACATCAAAACTTATCAATGTTTTCATTGACATGTAAAAATAATTTTTAGAAAAATTTCTCATGTCAAATGAAATGAGCCAAAAGATAAAGCTTGAAAGAGTTTTAGGCTCCTCCTTAAACTTTGCATAATTTGAAAAAGAAAAATGAATATCCAATTTTCAAAATGTATTCTTTTTCAATAATATTTATATATATTCAACAAAGACAAAGCTCCCCCTGAATTTCACATCTCTTTTCCTTTGAAATTGGTTTTGAATGAGGATACTGGAAATTCAATTTTTTCAACATTATAACTACAGAAGTTTGATATGAGACCTTTTGGAAATTTCTGCATTATAATATTTTGAAAGAAGTGATATTCAATCTTTTTGAAAACTTTTGAAAACAATTTCTGCTTATATGTATAAAAACATTTCAGCATATAGCAGAAGTAATTTGAAATAAGGATATTCAAATCCTTTTCTTTTCAAAACAGATAATGCTTCAATATGGCAAAGCAATTTCAGCATAGTGGAAGCAATTCAAGAGTTTCATGATATTTTTCTAAAACATTTTGCCTCAAAAGGAATTTAGACACGTTTCATCCAAGGAAGCAATAGATATGGATTAGTATAATAAGATATATTCAAGGATATAGTTCATAATCCATACATCAAACATCAATATTTTTTTATCCCCTTTGTCATCAACAACAAAAGAGATCTTTAAAATATTTTCTTTTTCAAAAAGAATGTTACTTCCTATGATAAAACATATTAACATAGCAGAAGCATTTTTAAAGTCCTTTTTCAAAACAAATTTGCTTCATAAAGGATAAGATAGATTTCAGCACAACGGAAGCAATTTATATACCTATTCAAGATGTAAAATATTATAAGCAGGTTATATATAATATATATCATCACAACAAAAGCAATATAAACCATTAAGGCCAAAGTGCAAAGGACATATATTTAAAGAAGATCAGTCAAGCATATTCAATATAATATCCATTTTGAAATGAGTGATCATACCTCTCAAAACTCTTTTATCCAATCGACTGATCGTTTTTACCTTTTTTTTTTGCAAGAGTTTGTTTATCCAAGAATTGTCTTGGCACATAGATAATTTATTTTGCAACCCTTGACTATTTGATCCTTGATGAAGATTTCAAGCTTGTATAGTTTGATTGTCCCTTTGAACAAATCATTCTTATCTTTAGGCTTCTTCATCAACAAAGAAGTATCCTTCCACAAGATGTGATTAGTAGATCCAAAAATCATATAATCATTTGATAGATGATAGGCAAGGAAAGTTACTTCAAAGAATTTTAGTTGCAAAAGAAATATTTTTCTCCTTTAAAAGATGACCCACTATAATTCACATTTAGCTTGAGGTGCAAAAGAGATATTGAAAATAATATATGAGTTTTCAAAGTATTTTTCAATCAGTTTAAAAACTCTTTCTTGCCATTCATCTAATCTTCACATAAAGCTCATAATACTTTAAGGATTAAAGATCTATTTCAAGCAAGGTTAGATATTACCCATGTTTTGAGTGTGTATGCTTGATTAGAATCACCATCTTCATTGTAGAGTTCTTCATCCTCAAGATTGATTGGTTGTCATTGCAAGCTTGAGCTTGAGAATATTGTTCCTCACAAAACAATGAAACTCTTATTCTTAGGTACCCAAATAATTTGGGTCCTTGACGGTTTAGTTCATAATTCTCAAGCAATAGAGACATTTATTATATCAATAAGAATGCTATGCCTCCATGGAATCCAAAACTTTGTAGAGAAATCATCCTTCTTTAATGATTGATACCATAAAAGGTATATGAGATGAAAATCTTTTGAAATGAGGATTTCTATATACTTTTCTTTTCAAAACGAAATATGATAAAGCAATTTTTGAAATAAACTCTTTTGAAAGAATGATTTTATGAAAAGAAAAACTTTGGCAAAAAGAATTTTCAAATCCTTTTATTTTGAAAAACAAATTTTGCTTCAAAAAGCATAAGATGTAGAAAGATATACAGCACAATAGAAGCAACATATATATCCTTTTAAGAATAATAACAGAAGATATTATAATAGGATATATATCACAGCAAATGCAAATTATATACTTATATAAGATATACCATTTTAAAATTAGAGTATATAATAGCACAACAATTTTCTTGGATTAGCAAAAGATATAACCAATATAAGGCATAATATATTTTGAAAAGTATATATCCATTTTAAAGATAGAAAGAATTTTATGATATATATACATATATATATCATCATTTCAAAGCAAAAGAAAGTTACATACTTACTCAAGATAAAACAGATTATAATTAGAGTATGTAGTAGTAAAAATGAGGTGATATGGATTAATAAGATATAATTAGATATAAACTATAATCCATAACCAATGGTCCATAAACCATAGCTTTGAAAAGATATGACATGTATAATGCTCAAGCCATGATGAATGGTATAAAGACAATTTAAGCATTTAACATACCTTCATATGCAATGATATGATCAAATAAGTAGGATTTCAGAAAACAATATATCATTGCTATGAAAGTATGTCAGCAAAAGAACTTGCCAATATAGCCAATTAAGATCAAGAAGTATCACTCAATTAAATAATAAAGTGGTAAAGGATAGAGATACTCATCAATTTTGACAAACTCTTGTTGCTTCTTGAAGTTCCTCCTCAAGATTTTGATATCCTTATTTTGCTCATTGCTCTTCTTTTGATCTTCTCTTCTTGCAACTTTTAATAATTTCCTTTGATTGATTATTGCAAGATTCTCCAAACAATCACTTGTAAAATCATCCATGAACCTCTTATAAGTGACCTATCAGTTGATTATCGGTGGACGATCAGTTGACTGATCACTACTGATTTGGGAATTTTTTGTTGTTGTCATCGATTAGTCGATTGTTGATGGGTCATTAGTTGACTGATGGCTCTCGGGTTCCCCTTTTAAAAGAAATTGAGGGACCAGCGCTGGACATTCATCACAGCGTTTGGTGTTGGTACCAGCACCTGGCGCTCAGTCCAAATATGAAGGTATCAGTCGACTGATTCTTGGTCATTAGTTGACTGATGATTTCTGCAGTTTGAAAGAAAATTTGGCAGAGAATTATCGGTCGACTGATGATATTTGATTAGTCGACTGGTTGCTTCTGCTCTTAATAGAAATGTTGATCAGTGAGTTATTAGTCGACTGATTGAGAATGATCAATCGACTGATGACTACTGCACTTATACATAGATTTGAGCAGAGAGCAATTAGTCAATTGGTTCAGTTATGGCAGTCGACTGATCTTTCATGAATTTTTAAAAATTGTATCCATTGAACCGTCAGTCGACTGATGATCTTATGATGGTCAACTGATTCCATGCAGAAACTTATTTTTTGATATGCTCGAGATAAAATGAGGTGAGTGATTTGAGATGATATAATTGAGGATATTAGACCTACAAAACAAGCTTGAGGAGCACTGTAATGCTCAAGTGAGTAATGTTCAAATAAATCTCAAGCAATGGGGAAAATAATATATTATGTTTAACATATGCCATGCTTCCATAAAATGCAATTTTACAACAAAAAAAATTGATTTTATTGAAAATAATTTCATAAGATTACAACAAGGATAAACATTACAAGCAGAAGTAATCTTATTGTTGTGAAAGCAAGAGAAACATGCATGTAATGGAAACAAGTTTTCGTGATGCGGTGAATAAAGAAGTTTTGAGCTATATTTATAGAAAGATTTGAGCTCAAAACAAAACTTAAATCAATAGGCCGCACACCTAAGAATTGTTTTTAAACATAGCATGCATGAATATCAAAGATGGATGTAAGGCATGCTAGAGAGTAGATATAAGCATTAAATGCAATAAACATATCAGTTAAAATTCTTACGGTTATTTCCAGCTAATATGTTTACATGTCTGATGCCTCCAGCTAATGCAATAAATATATTAATTGCAATGTTGTTTCCGCTCTTTGCTTTGAGGCGAATCTGCACAATCAATCTTTTGTTTTTGGTACCCAAATTTCTTTGGGTCCACTTGGGTCATGAGTTCCTTTTTGAACCCACTTCATTTTTACTCCATGAACAAGATTTTTCTTATAAAAGCAGGAGTAAGATTTGTGTCCTTTTAGTCCACAATAAAAATAAGTGCAAGTTGGACTATTGGACATCTTTGCAGAAACAAAGAAATTTTTTAAAATGCTTCTGGTTTGATTTCTTTTTAGAAACAAGACCAGCTTTGTTAAACCTTCTTCTTTGTTTCAAAATTGAGGTATTTAAAATTTCTCTACCTTGAGAAAACTTTGTAAGTGTGTTTTTAAGATCATCATTTTTCTTTTTCAAAGAATCACACTTGTTGCAAAAGCAGTTTTTGTTGGTAGAGATACTTCCCTTTAAAATCAAATTCTCTTCTTGCAAAGTTCTATTTTGACTTTTGAAACCAAAATTCTCCTCCTTGGAAATAGAAAATTCATTTTTTAATCTTTCCAACTCATTTTCAAGAGAAGAGTTTTTCTGTTTTGAAATACTTAGTTTCTTTGCAAGTTTTAGAGATTCTTCATGTAAATCATCAAAGGCATCTTGTAATTCATCAAAAGAGTAGTCAAATGAATTTACCTCATCTTCATCTCTAGCCACAAGGCAGATGTTGTCTTCTTCATTTGTGTCCTCTTCATCAGAATTGATATTTCCCCAAATGGAAGGTATGTAAGCTTTCTTTGATGATTCTAGTTGTGGTTGTGGTTTCTCTTCTTCTCCTTTTTCTACTTCTCCTATCACCTTGGTGATTTGAGATCTTCCTGTAAGTTCAACACCAAGAGCTTGCAATTGATTAAGCACAAGATGTATCTCATTAATGGTTTCATAATTTTTCATTTGAGCGATATCAAGTTCATTAATGAAATTTCTAGACTTTAATTCCATTGTAACGAGATCTTCCTCATATGCAACTTCTAAAGTTTCCCATATTTCCTTAGCAGTTGCACATTTGGAAATTTTGAAAAATTCATCTTGACTCAATGCACAAGAAATAATCATTTTTGATTTAGCATTGAGTTGCACTAAATTTCTTTCAGCATCATTCCATTCACTCTTAGGTTTTAGAATGATTTTTCCTTGTTCTTCCTTGGAAGGAATACAAGAACCATTTTCAACAATATCCCAAAGTTTATGGTCTACTGAAATTAAAAACTTTTTTCATTTCATACTTCCAATATTGAAAATGATTAACATTAAAAACTGGAGGTTTTGTGAAAGAACAATTTTCAAACATAAACCAATCACTAAACCCAACCATGTTAACTCTTAGACGGTTAAGTCTTTAAATAAGAGCCCAAGCTCTGATACCAATTGAAAGTAATGGTTGGATCCCAAGAGGGGGTGAATTAGGTTTTATAAAAATTTTCACAAAACTTAATTGGAAGTTAAAATGATTTTCTGAAATTGGACAATGCTAAAAATAATAATTTAATTCAGAAAATCAAAGTGTTATCAAGATGAATAAGTTTATAGTGCAAGGAATTAAGGAGCAAATATAAATCTACACAAATTAATTAATGCTTGAGGTAGAAATCAAATATAAATACAAAGCATTAATTAATTAACTTCAAATGTAAATAGAGTAGGGATAGAGAGAGCAAACTCAGAGATTTATATTAGTTCAGCTAATCTCAAGCCTACATCCAGTCCTCAAGAGACCACTTGAGTATTTTCCTATAATTGCAAATTTAATCCGGGTACTTACAAACCACTACAACTACGCAAATTCAATTCGGGTATTTGTGAAACCACAATGGAGAATTTATGAATCTGGGCTCCTCCTCAAACCAAAGCAAGTTCTTCCAACACCGGTACTTACGAACCTCAACTCAGAATAATATATGTGTTGATCAAAATCAACAATACAAAGAAACTCTCTCTAAATAGTAGATGAATACAAATAAAGCTCTAATGACTCTAATGATAGAGAATATGCAAGATTGGCTCAAGAATGTTTGGATTTCTCTCAAAGATAGTAGAACATGTTAATATATCATTTTAGTACTGAGTTCTAACATAAAAATGTGTATCTAAGGTCATATATATATACTCCATTGAAATATAGTCGTTACTATACTTAAAAATGCAGTCCAGGTGTAATCAGTCGAATGTCGTAAGGCCATTAGTCGACTGATAGCTCAATATATCCGTTAGACACAAAAATATGACATTTAGAGAGTGTTTTTGGGCTATCAGTCGACTGATCTTGGTCTATCAGTCGACTGATTGCTCTCTGTCAAAAATCCTGTTAACTTGGAACTTTTAAGCTCACTTTAAAAAATTCATAACTCTCTCATTTGAACTCCGTTTTAAACAAATAATATATCATTGGAAAGCTCTTGGAGTCTAGTTTCAAATGAGACAATTTTCACTCAAAAATTATTTTTTGTTTAAAAGATATGATCAAAATACTGATTGAAGGTCAGGATAAAATAATTCTTGAGTACAGCCAAGTCAACTTTCAGTTTTTCAGAGTTTAGATTAAAAGGTCATATCTTTCTCATTTGGACTCCATTTTAAATAAATAATATATCGTTGGAAAGCTCTTTGAGTCCACTATCAAATGAGATTAAGATACTTGAAAAACTGACTTTTTATTTAGGAGATATGATTTAAAGAGTGACCAAAGGTCAAAAACTAACTTTTGTAAAACTTCATATCTCACTATCTTTTTGTTCAAATTGCTTGAGCCAATGTATGAAAATCTAAATCATTGAATTTCACAAGTATACTAGCCTATTTAGAATATACCTAATGTAAACACATAGGCTAACTTGATGCATCCAAGCTTCCAAGACTTCAATTCTTCTAGTTCTTCATTTCTTGGAGCTTTATCCTTGCATGTTGCTTTCCTTGAGTGAGACATGATGTTGCTTTTCCTTGTTCTTCAATCCAATTCTCACTCTTCTTGTTTTGAACCAATCTATAAAATATATCTTACTTACAAACCAAATGATTAGTTTAATTCATGATAAATAACATGATTAATGTATAAGACATTGCACATTAAATAACACAGTCATGCGTAAATACTTGTAGCATATATATGATAATTAACTTTTATATATATATCAATGTTACATTTCAAATACATTTGTCATTATCAAAACTTATGGCATAAAGCCTTAGGGTCAACACAAAGAACCCTAAGCTAAGAAGAAGAGAGGAAGAAGAAGAAGATGTCTACTGCTCAAAAATGAATTTTGACTATATTCTCCTTTCTAGTAGCCCCTTGGAGGACGAAAATGCATTGGTTTATCGCTTGGAAGTTTCATTTTCCATTTGAAAATCTACAGAAAGTGCAGCACTTTTGGTAGAAGCAATGTATAGGAATAAAGATGCATAAGCCACTTTTTCTGGTTCCAAAATTGACTTAGGAAGGTTGCATATTTTAGGCAAACTTGGACTATATAAGTTCTGCGCTTTTCAAACTAGTGGGCCCCACTACTTTAGTCAGCATCCTAGGTGGCAGAAAATGCTTAGTCAGTAAATATTCAGCATCCATATAGAGCTTAGGTGGCATCTACATCATCAATTCGTCCATATTAGCACTTTTCTCTCCAATAATTCAATTCTACAATATTTGCACAAGGATTAAATTGGGCATTTAACAATTCAAGTCCTAAAAATATAAAACTAAGGCATATTTAATCCATAATTAATTTGTACCCAATAAATTTCAAAACATAATAAAATTGGAGAGTTTGTAAGATTAAAATGGCAATAGGATTAAGTTAGGGACTAAAATGCATAAAGAAATAGTAGATATCATATGTGTGTATATATATATATAATAAATTAATCATGAGAGGTATATGTGTATATATATATATGTATATATATAAACATATGCACACCTAGGGACATCTTAACCTTGAGATGGAATTATGGAAGTTATAACTCTTCTGTATATTAAGTTAGGTATGATATGTTGAAAATGTATATAGAGTAGACATAAGCTTTCAAATAAGTGATGTATATTGAATATTGAGATCATATTATGATTCGTGTATGATATGGTAATTGTGTTGAAATGTGATAAGTTTGGATTTGAAACTATTATATGTAAATGGTTGAGGTGTGTTATGAATGAATAGTGTTTATGAATTGAGATTTTGGTTTGTGATAGAAATATGATGGGAATTATTGAATGTATGTTGTGTTGATGTAGCATACCTCTTGTGGATTAAATATGGAACATGTCATGAGCATCTATGCATATGGTATGGCAAGAGTGTGGAATTGGCATGAACTGTGAATGGTTTTGACATGCTCTTGGCTGTGATTGTGATTGTGTTTGGCCAGAAACGAAAAGCATGGTGGTGCACCCCATGGGAAATTCTACAAGCTATAAGGGTGGATGCGGTGGGGACGCGGGGAATGATCCAAATGTATCCTAAACGACCCAATTGGTACGAGAAATTTGTGGAATTGATTGAATTACTTGTTGTTGTGAATTATCCTAAATTATGATATGTTGAAATGCTATTTATTTATTTGGATGTTGTTTAGAACTATTATGGATCATATTGTATCATGTTATAATTAGTCCATAAATGATTGATGCATGACAACTATTTTTCATCATAGCGTAGCATTGTCCCCTCACTGGGTAAGTGGTTGCTCATACCTTCTTATTAACATTTTTCAGAATTAGCAGACGAAAGAAATCTTCATACATGGAGTCATGGATTTTTTTTTTAGCTCAAGACCCTACTTGAATTTGGAGATGATCTACTTCTTATTCTTGTATATTTTGTTTTGCAACTCTAGAGTCACTTCGTGATCATATAGGTAACCTAAGATTTGAATTTCTGTTATTGTAAGTTGAAGAATGATGTACATGAATGACTTACTGTATTAAAGATTTGGTTATAACTATTTTACTGAATTGGTTTGTTATGATGAATTGTATAAAATATCTTCTTGGATAAGTAAAAGAAGGTTTTTTTTCCTTAAGTGAAGTCTATTTTTATTTGTCTATTTTGAAATTTAAGCATGTGGTATCGTTAAGATAAGCTAGGTTCGGAGGTAATGTTATGCTCACTCTCGTGTCGGTTACGTATCTTAGGTGGGACGTGATAGTAATGATATTAAATAATACTTTAGTAATTTAATTACTATTGTTGTGATTGTGATACATAATTACAATGGACGTTGCGACTTTTTTGTAATTGTGTGCATGGTCTCTTTATGTACTAAGTAATTTAATTATGTCGCTAGTTTTTAATGCTCGCTAGACATGAGTGTCCAAGAAAAATCAAGCTATTGTAAATCGCACTTCAACTAGTAATGCAAAGGCCACTTAGGATGTCACATTCCAATTTTGGGCATGTGAGTAATTCTATAAACTCAAGGGTATACTTCTATGGTATCCTATAAAATCTCTGATTAGTACTAATGCATAACATAATTTTTCAAGAAAGAGATTTTTAAATATATACATATAAAAAGTTCAACATAATGAAACAATAAACACAAGCCAAATATCATACAGTATGATACAATTTTTCAAGCCTAGGTGACCTATAGAGATTACAGAGTATTTCCTAAGCTTTTGGATTCGTAAGCCTTTCAGACAACATGAAAAATATCCTCAAGGAATACTAATCCTCCTACAGATTTTCTTCGTTCACATCCACTGTATCTAAAAAAAATGTTCATAGAGAGTGTGAGTTCATTAAAACTCAATGACTAAATGACTGTGCAATAATAAATGTGTCACAAGTACAAATACCATAATCATTATCACAATAAGAAAAGTTATATTCATATTCATGGTTTTTATACCTCTGTATTTAGTTTATGTTCAGTGATTTAGTTTCCGTTGTATTATGTTCACAATCATTACATGTATTGGTATCTTGGGGGATCAAGTTCTCAACCATTCCATGTGTATAATTTCATGCAATGGTATCTTGGGTCAAGCCGTCAACCATTCCATGTGTATATTTGTATGCATTAGTATCTTGGGTCAAGCCTTCAACTATTCCATGTGTATACTTTCAATCATAATTTTCATCACAATAAATTTAATTAATTAGCTATCATTATTAAATATGGAATCTAATTGTGATATGAGATGGGATTTATATTGTATTTGGAATAAAAGTAAATAAAATCGGTTAGCAAGGTCATCCACTCACATAGATTTAGTATCTAAGTCACTTTTCTGAGTTGCTACAGAGAAGAGCACATAGCTGGATTTTAGGTTCCGCTATCGAGATTTTCACGAAGATCAGATATAGAAAGTTATGGTTGCTTTTGTACAAAATATTATTCATACATACGATCACTATTCATACATATGAATACTATTTATGTCTACAGATACTATTTGTACATATGGTTACTATTTATACATATGAATATTATTCATACGTATGGTTACTATTCATACGTATAGATATTATGACATACGGTTACTATTTATACATATAGATACTATTCATATGTATTGTTACTATTCATATCGGGAATAACAAATATAAGCAATAAAAGAGTACACCAGAAAAGTTTTCAAAAAAGAGCGGAGGGTTGCAATAAACACACTTAAATACCAGGTCTTTCCTTAGCCAGAACTTTTCTAGACATGTATTATTCACAGTTTATGTTCTATTTTGGTAATCAGAGAATCAAAATAACATATAGGCAGCTAAGGACAGTTTTTTTGATGTGGAAGATTAGCTAAAGCCGCAACTACAGAGCATACTTAAGAATATAACTTCTAAACTTTGAAAGACATAAAAAAGGACATAGTATCCTTACCTTGGATCTAGGCTAAAGAGGAAAGACCTAGAATTTCAGAGCCCTAACGTAGGAGCATGAGAAGTTTTGAAGAGAGGAGAGAAGAGAAATTGAAGGTGTGAGTTTAGAAGTGAAATAAAAGGGCCTATTTATAGGAGAAGTCAGGGTACTATGCATAATAAAATATTTATTTTACTATGCGCTTTAATAATTTAGTTTACTATGCACTTAAATAATTTAGTTTACTATGCACTTTAATAATTTGGTTTACTATGCGCACATGATTTTCTCGACGGCGACAAATTATTGATTACTATTAGAAACTAAAAGGAAAATTATCTTTTCTCCTAAACCTTTAAGTTTCTTTTCATTTTATCATTTTCAATTTAGTCCCTAAGGAGATTTTCTCATATAAAACATTATTTTTCTCCCAGTTTCTTTCAGATTCCTCTTATGCTCAAACCTTATTTTACATAAGGGATAAATTTCATATCATAACATCTATCATATCCCACAATTTATGCAATCTATAAATAAAAATTCGTATTTTCAACAATATGCATAAACAAGCATACAAAAAAAAATTAAACAGATAGTGAATTTATTTTCTCCAAAATAAATTTATCATAATTCTTGAATGTTTATAACGTTAAATTATAGTGGGTATTATATAGGGTCTTAAAATAATTAAACAATTTATTCAGATCTGCTTGGATCAAGTTCATAAAAGGGAATGTAATGGTACTACCCTCACAAAATGTGTCATAAATCAATTCAATAATATTAGTGGAAAGAAATAGAAAAAGCCCAACTACAAAACAAGTGGGACAATTTGAAAAAAGAATGAAAAACATGACACAAATTGTTTGCAAACAAAATCAACCTAAGGTGGGACAATGAAGAACACTGTTCATGCTCCAGATGAATAATAGGAGAAAAAACAATCCATAAACTTATGTTATAGAACATTTATATTGTATTATACAGTACACTAGACGAATTACATGTTTGCAAGTACATTGGTTTTGCAAATATGACACAACATATT
Source organism: Biancaea sappan (assembly GCA_037074585.1). Classification (NCBI taxonomy): domain Eukaryota; kingdom Viridiplantae; phylum Streptophyta; class Magnoliopsida; order Fabales; family Fabaceae; genus Biancaea; species Biancaea sappan. The sequence goes on along the minus strand of CM073496.1, from coordinate 43,039,636 downwards.
TATGCAAACAATCATATAGAACAAGTGAACAATCCGGTCATGCATGAGTATTATAAATATTACAAGAACATCTCATTTGTTATCATTAGATGTTCCATATGCAAAAACATGTTGATAAGAACCCAATAAATAGAAGGGTAGTAAAGTAACATTAGTTAGTCTGTTTGTTATAAATAAGAGGAAAAGGGGTATGTGAGAAGTCGTGAAAAATATTGTTAGAAGTTCGTTATGAGCATTGTGCTGTGGGCAAATTTCTTTGGCGTTTTCTATAGGAGCTAATCTCTAGAATAGGAGGTCATGATCTCTAGGGCATTTCTGGCCATTGGCTGGAATTGCATTTCTTTACTGGTACAGTATTTTCCTTAATGTTGAGTTTGTGGAGTTATTTTGTTTTCATCTTTGTTTTTCTTATGAATTGTAATTTCAATATCAATGTTCTATTGGTGTAATTAATAAATCGTTAGTTTCATCCCTAGTCTATTTTGGGTTTCTATTAATTAGTCTGACCTGTTGGATTATTCAAGTGAGCTAGTGTTTTTACTTGTCATTCAAAATGTCAATTGAGAATTGGGAAGAAATAACAAGGAAGTTGGAACAAGTCATTAACACAGAGTTCAACCGATTTCAGGAAAGGATACAGGTGACGTTTATTGCGATTGATGGAAAATTTTGAACAGAGAAAGGATTCATTAATGATGGTCCATTCATTGGTAAGAAAGAATACGGAGAGGTAAAGCTGCAAGGAGGAGGAGATGATGTTTTGTCTCAGGCGAGGGGAAATCGGAGTTGACATCGGAGGTCAAGAGGAAGAGGAAGAAGAGAATCTTGGCGGGCAAGAGATGATGCAGGAACAAGTACCTAACACTGCGAAGCACAGGACGTCGGACGACGAAGCTCTAAGATAGAATGAGAAGGAACAGAGGTTATTGGTTGCTTTGAAGGTGGATCCAACGCTACAGAGAGGAAGGAATTAAATCTGAGAAGTGGAACCTTAGGTCGGGTCAGGTTATGAAGGTATGTTTGGGCTCAAGTATATGGGCCTTGGATATCTATTCAAGAAACATGGGGCAAGCCCATTCAAAAAGCAACTTGACCAAGTCTTCTCTCAGATTGGCAATACGAAATACTTTGCACAAAGACGTTGATGGATTCTCGCCACAAGGGAGCTCAACCAAGGGGCAGATGATGCTGACAGTGGTGCAAAGGTCTTTAGCGAAACTATCTAAAGGTGAATGACGAGGAGCTAAGGCATCCGTGTTGCAGAACCATTTGCACTAGAGTGCATGTGGTGTATCGTCTCAGGGAAGCCTCTTTTGAAGGGCGATGACACCAGCCACTGCATAGGAATCACTGGCAAACAACACCAGTAGACCACCATCAGAGATTAAGGCACAGAGGACCACAACGAGAGGTTATGAGATGGTCCGAAGAGGAAGTATAGAATGGATACAGACGGCTAGAGAAGACGACATAAATGTGATTATCAACATAGGAAGATAAGTCAAGTTTAGAAAGCCCTTTGGAAAAGACGACAAGGTCTCGAGTATCAACAAAGGAAGAAAATGGGGTTAGAAATCGGGCAACCCATTTCACACAATTAAACCCCATCCTATGTCGAGCCCGAAGGTCCTTAATGAGACATGTAGCAGCGTGGTTCAGGCCCAATTACATGTCTCAACAAATATAGGCCAGATCCAGAATTGGTTGAACATAATATATATATATATATATATATATATATTAGTTTACTTTAGCCTTGAGGACAAGGCTAATTTTAAAGGGTGGGTAATTATAGGTACCTAGTAGTAGGATATAGTATATGGTGTTTTGAGTGAGTCTGGTAGTGCTTAGTGGTATTTGAGTGATTTATTGCATGGTTAGTTTGTTATAAGGGTAGTAAAGTAATATTAGTGAGTTTGTTTGTTATAAATAAGAGGTAGAGGGGTATGTGAGAGGTCGTGAAGAATATTGTCAGAAGTTTGTTATGAGCATTGTGCTGGTGCATTGTGCTGTGGGCATAATTCCTTGGCATTTTTTGTGGGAGCTTGATCTCTGGGCATTTCTGGCCGTTGGTTGGAATTGAATTTCTTTACTAGTTTAGTATTTTCCTTAATGTTGAGTCTGTGGAGTTATTTGGTTTCCATCTTTGTTTTTCTTATCAGTTGTAATGTTAATATCAGTGTTCTATCAGTGTAATAAATCATCAATTTCATCCCTAGTCTATTTTGGGTTTCTATCAAACATAGTGCTACAACTCCATAACAAGAATTAAAAATAAGAACAATAGCGGTAACAATAAGCTAAATACAGTCAAGAGACTCAAGGCCTCTTCCAGAGGACTCTATTCCTTCTAACAACCCAAAAGCATCTAAAATATTTTCATGATACCTTTACACACGTCACTACCTAATATTTATAATAAACCCACTCATAACAGACTCATCCCTAAATTTCCCTAATTACCCTCACTACCCTTGTAATAGAATAACAAACCCACTCACACCACTTAGTTATTCCATTACTAGGTACCTATCATTACCCACTCCTTAAAATCAACCTTGTCCTCAAGGCTAAAATAAAGTAACTATTTTTATTTATTTATTTATTTTTGAAACAATACACTGAAATAATAACAAATCAACATATTCCCTTTCTTTCTAGCAAAGGATATAACCAAAGAGCTTTGTAACCCATCAAGAGCCTGATTCTAAACATGTGAGGTTGGGCCTAGACCAAATGGAAGTTTAGGTCATTCAAAAAATGCATACCCAGTTCCAAACCATTATGCAGGTCCTGACCTGTGCCTTAGACTTATTCCTTAAAGATCTACCACAGACTATTCTTGAAGACCCGAGCCGTTCCCATAACCTAGGTCTTTGTTTGATTCCCTCTGCCTTTCTCTTCTTGTTGAACCCACATGAGCGAGAATCCTCTTCGATCCTCCATAGAAATACCGCCATCGATTTTTGTGGCTTCACCATCGTGGATAGCCCTATGGCATTGTTCACTGGTGATGACTAAAAAAAAGCCCCTTAGCCATTCTCTCCATCAATTCGGTATAGGGAAGGTGTTTCATGCCTCCAAACTTATCGTTCTACCATCTCTGTCCAACCTCAGATCTTCTCACTGTCGTTTGCATAGACAAAGAAGACGAACGTGAGCTCGCACTATGTGAAGATCCATTCGAAGCTCCAGCCAAAGTTTTTGACGCCTTCTGTGCTATTCTTGAATCAATTCGGCTACCTATTCTCCCAGTATCTTCATCGTCTACGCCTCTGAGGAATCGAAACTCAACTCCAACATCTTCCACCTTCTTCACGTCTTCCACTTTCTTCGCATATAGCTTAGATTCATCCCAGTCATCTTGTGCGACCACCCAGGCTATGCAAATTCCTTGAACACCTAGTTATTTCCAGCAGAAAGGCCTCCTTCAACCTCTTGGGGAGGTAACTCCTCTGAAAAATTGTTTTCCAACATTCTCTTGATTCCAATCAATATCTCCTATTTCACAGCTTCAAAACTTCCTTCAAACCTTGCCTGCAATCCTTCTTCCAAAACGTTGAACCTAGATTCTAACACATTAACTCGGTTAATCATTTTCGAAGGCATGAGCTAAACCCAATAATACCTGTTTTAATTTGGCAGGTCGAACCAAATGATATGAACCCAATAAATAGAAAGCAGATTTTATTCAAGAAGAACATAGTGCTACAAACTCCATAACAACAATTAAAAATAAAAACAATATCAGTAATAGTAAGCTAAACACAATCAAGAGACACAAGGCCTCCTCCAGAGGACTCTATTCCTCCTAACAATCCAAAAGCATCTGAAATATTTTTCATGATACTCTCACACACCCTACTACCTGATATTTATAATAAACCCACTCATAACAAACTCACCCCTAAAATTCCCTAATTGCCCTCACTACCCTTGTAACATAATAACAAACCCACTCACACCACTCACTCATTCCACTTACTCATTCCATTACTAGGTACCTATCACATACATTCTAGAATTGTGCCTTGAATTAATTGAATGTGAGTTGAAAGACACTCCATGGATGGGAGTTGAAATGAGACAAAGGAAGATGGAGGTTGAGACAACGTGAATTCGTGCTGCAAGGGAACGAAATAGATGTGGGATTACGGTGTTCTTTTCATTTAAAAAAATATAATTTATTATTATATGTTATATGTAATCTTATGATTTATAAAATTGTTTATAGTTTAGGACTTTTCTTCTTTGGTATTCGATTTTTTTAGTATTTTATTTAGTATGTAAATAGCATCATTTATTTATGTTTTTAAATTTTAATGCAAGTTTTATTTTTATTTTTTGACTAAAAAAATAGTTAAACTAAATAAAATTCTTAATTTACCATTATTGTTTCTCATCTTTCTAAAATTGAAACAAAATTAACAAAAAATGATTTTTATTATTATATTTTTTGTTTATTTTTTATTTACATTTTATTATTTTTAATTATCAACATTGTAATGAAAAAAAAAATATGTTAGAACAAAACACTACGTTTACAAATACATTTATGTATAAAAAGAAATATATATTTTGGAATAATTTTGTACATGTTACAAAAGAAGACTTTTTATATGAATCGTTAAGGTTTATTATTGTTGCTTAAAAATGTTGCTTATAACCAGAAGCTTACATAAACTGTTGCAAATTTATTTAGAAGTGCTGCAAATTGGACTAAAAGGCAACAGTATGTTCCCCTTGCATAAAACTGTTGCCTAAATTTTTAAAAAATTTCTTACAAAACCGCAACACAAAAACTGTTGCATTTTCTATCAACTGCAACAATCTACAAGGGTTGCATTGTGAGATATTGCAGGATGCCTCCAAATGTTGTAGTGAATTATACTATGTTTATGGAAAGTTCAATTTTTCAAAAGTATCAAGTTTTTTATTATTAAATTATGTTGATATTTGTATAAAATATTTTTTTATTATCATACATATAAATTTTAAAATGATCTAACAATATTAGTGAAAAAGCTCAACAAGAAACCTAACTCTCCATCAACTCTCCCATTTGTTATCATAGCAGATTAGTAAATGGCCCTTAGCGTTCTCCAAAGGATGTCTACAATTGGTGGAAGTGGAACAAAAATCAAAATAGGTGGCGGTCCGTTGCGTGAGGTATTATGGTAACGCAAGTGACACCAAGTTGTGATTGCCGATTCCAGTTGTGCCCTGATTTTTCCCCACAACGATGTCAAATTCGTAAAGCAAACAAAATTCAGACTTCAGTGGCGGAAGAAAAAGAATGCAATTCATTTCAATTAATTCATCAAAAATGGACGTCACTTCACTCATAGGATAAAAAAAAATTACATAGGACATAGCATTGGACCACACCTCACTGGAACGCTAAAACTAGTTGCACCTTATCAGTCCCTTCCCTGCCACAATCTTCAAATTCCATGTCCCTTTAACACAATATCACGGGGGATTCGAATACCCGAAAGCACCAAAAAAAAAAAAATTCCCACCATCATCACTAAATTACATCCCAAATTCAGAGACATTGTTAAACTGTAGATTGCATCTGTGGTGGTGAAATAATGGGATTACGAAAAAAAAGAAGCTTCTAAAATGTTACAAGTTAAGATTGCAAGCATGTGAGTGGAAAGGCAGGAGGGAATAGGGCAGGTCCATGACACCGAAATTTGGCGCAACAATCAGGAAGCTTCGCGAAGCCTAACCGAAATTGCGGGATGCCACTCCCTTAAGCACGCACTTATCCATTGACTCTGTCATGACTTTGGAGTCAGACTAAGGTTGCCGCCGCCGCTGCTAGGGGTATTTTAGTACTCAAACACCTATTCTTTATTTATGCTGGGACAAGTGGCAGAAAATGAGAGGTGGATGATGCATATTATGACGGGGTCTCGTATCCCTCGTCCCGCCTTAAAATAAATGAATGGAAGGAATTTTCTTTTGCTTTTGAGTCGAGACTTGTTCCTCCTCTTCCTTTTGGCTATATAAGCCCCTCATAGCTTCTCGTTCCTATCAAAAGAAGCCAGCTGCGAGAGGAAAGTTGGTGTGGCCACTGTGGAGAGAGCTTGTTTCTCTCCATTCTCCAATACCTTGGCAGCAGCAAAACAGAAACAAAGCTTTTCTCCGCAGTTGCGTTGTGGTGTGGCGATCTTAAGTAACCAATATTAACATGGCTCGATCTTTCACCAGCCTCAGCCTTGCCTCTTCTCTCCTCCTCAACTCCCTCACCAGGTACTCCTCAACTGGTTTCAAATCAGGTTGCTCTGTTTTTTCTTGTTTGTTATTGATTGATGCTGAGTGGTTATGGGAATGTGAGCAGGCGTGGATACGCAACGACTTCACAAGGAGTGAGAGCAGGAGGCGGTTCGTTGAGCGGAAAGATGGGGAAGAAGACAGGGGAGGAGAAGATGAAGGAGAAGGTGCCGTGGGTGCCAGATCCGGTGACTGGTTACTACAAGCCTGAGAATAGCAAGGACATCGACGTGGCTGACCTGCGCGCTACGCTTTTGGGCAAAAAAATCACCAACTAATTCATCTCCTAAACTCTGAAACATGAACTGTTGACGATGCTCTGAAAGCCATGTCAGACCAATGAGGGAGACGGGCATAAAAGCCACACATAAGATGCTCCTGACCTTAATACTTCTTGTCTCTCCTTTTTCTTTCATTCCTCCACACTTGTAAGCTTTTAATTACTTTTACAATCGAATAAAGCTAACAGCATAGTGTCTTCTTAATTTGTGGTCGCCAACGTTCTGTTATTTTCTACCTGCTGGGTCTGTGTTTCATACAATGGAAAGTTGATTTGAAATGAATTAACAATGATTCACTCTTGAACATCACCGACTCATACGCTTCTTCCATCATCGTTTTTCAATTTCACGCCTGGATAAATCATTGTGTAATAAAGAAATGCGAGATTGTTTGTGAGGCGGCTGGTAAAATAAAACAAATTTACATATTATTGGGAGGCAAGAGTAAGGTAGGACCCGTGAAGGTAGCAGCATTGCAATATGCGAGAACAGAAAACGAGATGTGCTCCTCCACCTCAAAACATGATCACGTCTCTGTGTTTAAAGGCCAACGCGGATATTTTGTATTTCGTCTCTTTTATTTTTATGGCTTAAAATTTATTTTCTCCTCTATTAATTTCTGGATTTTGTTATATTTCTCTCTCTCTCTCTCTCATGATTTATAAATAATGACATAATTTTCTCTGATTCTTTTTTTTCTCTTCAATTTATTTCATCTGTATTTTTTGACACTTTACTTCTATTAATTTAAATGTATTTATATGTCATCATTCATTGAATTATAGTACAAATGATTTTTTTTAAAAATTACCAATTATATATATATATATATATATATAATCAAGCCCATTATAACAATTCTTTTGTGGGTGATTCTTACTTCGTTTACCGTTATATTATTTGCTGATTTATATTCGAAGTATAACATCATAAGCGAGAGCGTGAGACATGATAGAAGCATCCTTATAATAAACACAGAACAGAACCAATTATTGCCGCAAATGCATTGTATTGTGATGTCGTCCAAGTGGCAAGCAAAATCACACTTTTGTTCATTGCTTTTATCGTTATGCTCGTGGGTGACGGTGCCGATAATTTAGGACCCTTACTTATACCTAACTAGACGTATTTTAAGATGATTATTATGGATAATTTAAATCACAAATCACGCTACCTCCATGTTAAAATTACTAGTTTAACCAAAAAGGAAATAGAAAAGTTCATGAAATTACCAGAAAAAGTTTTAATAGAAAGGAAAAGATAGATGGACAAAAAATGAAAAAGAGAAAAAAAATTGTTTGATATGGAATTGAAATAAAAAAGGGTAATTTTATAGAATTACTCCTAATTTAAATTGCATTTTTAAAGGAAAAAAATGAAAAGCATGGTATGAATCCTAGTATAAATGAATCGAGGTGAGAGTGGACGGCTTTTGTGACGACAAACCTCATCTTCTTTGACATTGCCTTTGACAGAACCCAACTCTTTCGGTAGCCTCCATCACCTTCGATGCTAACATGACAAGTGGACACCTTCTCCGACAAGTGCACGCCTTCTTTGACGATGTGACGCCTGCTTCTTCGATTGAGTTCGAACAAAGGGAAGGTATACAAAGCACCCATTTACAAATTAGAAAATTTTAAAACACCCATTATTCAGTCGAAGATGGTATCTGGATTAACTTACCAGCGAAGCAGAGCAGCGAAGACAAGAAGCGTAGTTCAAATGCTCAACTAGCGGTGTTGTAGAATACCAACACAGAGACAAGTGTGGAATTGCGCACAGGACATAGGGCAAATTTGGCATCAATCTTCTTTCTCTCTTTTCTTATGCGGTTTTTCATCATTTTAGCTAATGAAAAAAATTGTAATTAAAATAGAAAACAAAATCCATCGTTGATATCGATTCACTGAAGCAAAAGCTTACCAAACGGAAGAAAGAAGAACAGTGATAAAAATTCTTTTTCCTTTTTATCAATGGAGTGCATACCAAACTTGTTGTATAAGTATTGTGAATACTGACATTAAATTCAAATATAAATAATTAAAATAAAAATATACATCCTTACCCTGACCTATATATTATTCTACTCGCGATATATTATGATATTAAAGAGAATAGAAGTTAATTTGAGCGGCAAGTAAGATTCTGTGAATTGTCGTGGACTACTGGACTCCAGCTTTTTTCTGGAATAATGTTTACAGATTCCGGCTTCGAAGATACAAATTAATAAAACAAAATAATGAATCAAAAATAAAAAGTTTTAATAATGTTGAGTACATCTTTACTTTACTAGAAACGCCCCAGCAAGGAACAAACACGACAATATAATAATCAATAGGATTCCATTTTCAAACGCATGCATGTGGATAAAGCCATAAAGCTGCAACTGTTGGTTCAATACTTCACTAGTATTTGAAATATGTATATATATATATATATATATATTCCTTACGGAGAAGGTGCCTTTTATTTTATCATTCAACCATATTATTGTTGGAAAAATAATATTTTAATTAACTTGGTATTTCAAAAGAGTTTTTTTTTTTAAAAAAAAGAATAAGAGAATTTTAATTACTTTTAATATTTCGTAACAGTTATTTAATTGATATTAATTGCCAAATTTTAATAGCAATTAATAAAAACGGTTATGAAATATTAATTTCTATTAAAAGTCTTTTATGTACATGTCATTTACTGTTACATTTTTATGCCTATAAAAAGACTCATTTCCCTCACTTTAGAGACAGAGATAACTAGAGGTTGTCTTTTCTCTTCTTTTCTTTCTCTCAAACTTTCTGTGTTACATGTTTTATTTTCTACTATTCTGGCACCTGAGTGTTCCAGTTCTTGAGATAATACTCAAAAGGGTCTGTTTAATCTTGGAGGAAGTTCTGTACACGCAGAATAATTTCTGTAGTCGCGGAATAATTTCCCAACGGTAATGTGAAGGATGAGAGGACACTTTGCACTATATGTATACATGAGGTATGTTACATTATTTTAATCTTTCTCTCTTTAAGAATTTATATTAATAGTGGGGGTAAAAGGAAAAATATTTTTTTTGATAATATTTTTATAACAACAAGCAGGGGATAAGTGTTGTTATAATGATATTGTGGTTTAATAGAAATTATGGGTTAAGTATGTCCCATAAATTTTCTATTGATAATATGAAAAAGGTTTTCTTAAAGCTCACATGTGAACTATTTTAAAATTTCTCTATTTTGAGAATTTTATTTATGTGAAATTCTTGAAATTAACATATGTGTAAGGGTTTTAATTTAAGAATTCAAAATAGCTTCATCTTAAGCTTTTGAGAGTTTTATTTTGGAACATAATTTTTTGTGGATTTGTGACCAAATTTGAAGATATTGGCATATAAATTTTGGGGCAATTTGGAAATTAAGAAAACCATCTTATTGAAATGATGATACGCTGTCAATTTTCAAGTTGAGGAAACCATCTTATTGAGATGATGATACGCTGTCAATTTCCAAGTTGAGGAAACCATCTTATTGAGATGATGATGTGTCATATATATATAAATTGGAATTAGCATTTTCTAATGTCAATCCATGATAACTCTTTAATTGTACATAGAGGTACAATATTGTTGAATTATTGATCACAAAAATGAGATTGGAAAGTTCCAAAATAATTCTGTGAAATTATTCTCTTGAATAATTCTATAAAATTATTCTCTTGAAAAATAATATTATATGATGGATGAATTTAAATGCACATATATGTTATGCTTTTGATGCCCATCTATAATAGTTATAAGGTTTTGTATGAGGTTTCATATGAGTTGTAATCATACTCTGATAAATTTAAAAATGTGGGGGTATTTTGCAAAGTTTGTATTACACAACTATAAGAAAAATAAATTAATTATAAAACCTTAGTTATTATGTTGTTAATATTTTCTCTTCGTAATTACTGAAAATATTTTTTTTAATTAAAGATGGATGTGTATATATGTGGAAGTGATAGATGGTAAGGATGATTATTTGTCTGTATATGTGTGACGTAGATGTTACATAAAGTCAAATATTCCTTTACATCTAGTGTTGACATGAAAGATATGGGTGAAGTAAATGAGATTTTGGGATTAAAACCATAAGGAAAGGTGATGGTATTTTACTATCACAAGAACGTTATGTTCAAAATTGTCTTAAAAGTTTGATCATCAAAATGACAAATTGGTGAAAAACTCCTTATGATTTTAACACTCAGTTAAAGAAAACAGAGGAGAGTCTCTGTTTTATTTAATAAACTTTACCTAGTCTGACATATCATGTGTTATGTGTCAGATGAGTGTCGATATGTACACAATTCCAATAAAAGAGTTAAAATGTATCGTAATTTACGATATCATATAAAGTGGATTTCCCATTGTATTAGAAAAATACAATGATGTTAACTGAATATTTGATTCGGATGAGACAAAGTCCACTAGTGGTTAAAACCTCACCTTGGGTGGTGGGACGTTATTTTGGAGAGAGCAGCTATATAAATTTATAGGTTCACTATAAAATCAGAGTTTAGTACTCTAGAGTTGGCTGAAAATAAGACTAAGTAGTAGAAAAACTACTTAACAAATTTTTTAATTGGGTAAGAGCCCAATGATGTCAGTGTCTGTGTTTTGTGATTGCCAAGTAGCAATAGCCATTGTAAAGAACAAACTTTCAATGGTAAGAGTAGACACTTGTGTTGAGACACAAAGTTATCAAGCAATTGCTAAAAAAATGAATTTGAAGTATACTGATCAGTTCAGTAAAGTCAAAAGTGAATTTGGCCAATTCACTGACTAAACATGCATATAAGAAGAAAATTAGTCCTCCACACATCGAGGGGAATTGGACTTAAACCAATATGAAATTAACAGCGGCGGGAACCCAACCTTTGTGATTGGAGATCCCATGAAGAAGGTTTATATGGGTAATAACAAGTCATCTGTTAATTCTGCTAGCACTATATTCTCAGTCCATTTCCTATGGTGTTAAGTGTGAAAGTGCTAGAATGTATTGACTTGTGGGTTGAGTATAAGCTCTTTATGATCTCCATAGCCCTACATTGAGGGTGGTGTATTCATTGCAGATACACTTGATGAAGTCACCCATATGAGTGTGGAGTGAGGCCACTCCCATGAGATTGTGGCGAAATCTCTAAAGCACTCATGAATTTCAGGCATGCGCACGGCCGAAATAACGCGCACAACGGCATTAATAGCAGAAATGTGGGGGGTGAGATGCGACTCTTAAGGTCATTATCTTACGACTAAGAGTATGTTGGTTCATAGAAGCTATATGCTTCACTGACTACTCTGTAAGATAAATCTTATTGGTCTAGGTCTGGTTCATAGTCTAAAAAGAGACACCGGATTAATGCGTCTACACCTATACGTAACCCAAAAGTTTTTTTCAAAAATATCTTTTGAAATATGTGGGGGATTGTTGGAAAAATAGCATTTTAATGAGCTTGATATTTCAAAAGAGTTTTTTTATAAAAAAAAAAGAATAAGAGAATTTTAATTGCTTTTAATATTTCGTAACAGCTATTTAATTGATATTAATTGCCAAGTTTTAATAGCAATTAATAAAAACGGTTATGAAATATTAATTGCTATTAAAAGTCTTTTATGTACATGTCATTTACTGTTACATTTTTATGCCTATAAAAAGGCTCCTTTCCCTCACTTTAGAAACAGAGATAACTAAAGGTTGTCTTTTCTCTTCTTTTCTTTCTCTCAAACTTTCTGGGTTACATGTTTTATTTTCTACTATTCTGGCACCTGAGTGTTCCAGTTCTTGAGAGAATACTCAAAAGGGTCTGTTTAATCGTGGAGGAAGTTCTGTAGACGCAGAATAATTTCTTTAGTAGCGGAATAATTTCCTTAAGGACAGTATCTCTTAAAAGATGCGACTCAGGCTATGTTGGTGATGGTAACTTTTTACAACAATTATTACCATATCTATGCTCCCTTGTACACAAAAAGAAAAAAGAAAAAAAAGTATACAAGAAAGGCCGGAGTAAGAATTGGGCCCATGTCTGTTGTTATCTATCCATAAAATTTACTGGAGAATTGTAAATCAACACTCCTAGTATCTGATTATAAAGATATGGAAAAATATATTATTCCATTTCATTTTCTTAAGTTTATAATAATATAAGCGTAAAGAAAAACTAAAGCTGTAACTGATAAATTAAATAAATAAAGAGGAAAATTAATTATTTACTAGTTTTCCTCATGAGTCCCCAATCTCAATACACTAGACAAATCTCTAAGGTGTTGAAATATGAAGTGCTCATGATGAAGGGTGTGTTTGGTAATTCAATAGCTAAATATGGTTTCAGTAAACCTAAAATAGGATGAACGTGATTTGGACAAACTTAAATTTTGGTGAACATGATTTATATTTGAGAGATATTTAGACAAACTTAATTTTGAGTAGACAAACGTAGTTTGATACATAGCATAATATTTGGATGCTGGTGTGCAAATGTAGTTTGAAATGTGTAATTATTAAAAATGACATAGATTTTATATTTTATTTTTTGATATATCATTATTATTTATTATCATTTATTTAAAGCTAACTAAGTGAATTATATCAATGTTTTAATAAAGTGCAGTACTTTTTTCCTTTTTGTCCAATATTAATAATTATTCACTAATTACTCATTATAATATTTTTAAAATTTGAACAATTTGAACTAAGTATAATTATAATTAAATTGCTAATAAATTGCTAGATGCAAAATGAATTATTGACTATTTTTTAATAAATAAATACTAATTTTTAATTGCTAATTGAAATTTTAATTAAACATTAATTACTTATGAAAAAGAAAATATGAGATACTAGTGATGACCAATATGAAAATCATACAAAAAGAACTCAATTGCATACAAAAAATTGAGAGGTTCATTCTCATAATAAAGGAAATAATTAATTATACACAAAATTGCTAATTATTTTGCATATGCTCTACGTATTGATCTCTAACAGCGTCTTAAGCATGACTCATCTCATATGAAGATGTTATGTTTAGATTAGGTACATAATTTGAGGCAACAACACAGTCTTCACTCTCTTCTTGAATGATGTCTTCACTGTCTAAACAATTGAATTTTCAACATTTGTTTCAACGTTCATTCTTATAAAATTGTGTATGGTTAATGTTGCAACCATTATTTGAACTTAAGTTTCAAATTTGAACTTAGGCATGACCTATTCTTCCATACCCCAAATATTCTTTCAATGGTAAATCTTAAACTCGAGTATTGATAATTAAATAGCTAATGTACTTGAAGGAAAACTTCAAACAAACAACTAACACTGCGTGAATTTGTCTGTTTATGGTCTCTCCTAAGTGTTGGAACCTTTCTTGTAAGACTATGTTTCCTACCCCATGACCACCATGTGGAGAAATATTGCAACTATCTCCTAAACTCTCATCTATACAGACCTTCCAACCCACACTTGATTAATTCATGACATAGCTTTTGGAGTATATTTTTTTTCCATGCAGAACATCTCATGACAACAAATGGGATGTCCCTGTAGTATTTCTAATACCCACAAATGTCTAGATTGTTCACTTATTCTGTGTGATTGTTTACATAAATACGATTTGTAGTGTGTAGTAACTATTACACCCGTAAGCACATTTTGCTCCATATCTTGGTCTATGTAAGGATCCATTCACACCTATATATTGGATATAAAGCAAAATCAAGATTGGATAATCATGTTCATATTACCAAGATACAAAGATTGTTGAAAAATCCATAATACACATTAAAATCTTAACACAAAGGAACCTCGAAGATTAAATATCGTATTTATGCTCACAATCCACAATACAAAGATCATGTTCATATACACATTAAAATCATGTTCATGCTCACTGTCCATAATATCGTAAACATGTTCATAATACAAAAGGACAAAGAAATGCAAATGAAGGATTTCATTTTGGTCCTTTGGAAAATTTGGAGGGTAACGAGCTACAACACAGAGCCAACTCAGTAACAAGTGTGGGTTGGCCTGCATTGTTGCAAACATCACCTTAGCTGACTTCTTCATCAATAAAATACAGTAATGACCATAAAAATTTGTGTCACTTGTAACCTCTTTATATTTTGAAGGATATCCATGAACTAAATATAATTATAATTAAAGTGTTAATAAATTGGTAAATACAAAATAAATTATTGACTACAAATCATATAGGCAAATTACATATATAATAAAAACTTTTAAATCATAATTAATGAATCATATGGAGGAATATTTGGTATCACTAACAAAGTAACTAATACAAGCTAATAAACTTCACTGTATCAAAAAATTAATTATGTTTCCAAGACAATTAAATAAATTAACTTAATTACTTTCTTAATTGTATATTGATATAATTAAATTAATTATGTAATTAGTAAACAAAAAGCCCAACCAAAAGCTATAATTGAATTAAATTAATTATGTAATTAGTAAACCAAAATTAATTATGTTCTTAATTGTATATTTTGATTGTGTTAAGTTGTTTAGTTAGGGTGTTTAGAAGCTAATTGCATGACCCAACAAAAAGCCCACAGGCACAGCCCAAATTAAAAAAAAATAGAAAACAAACAAAACAACAACAACATCATCTTTTCTATGTAATCAGGTTGGTAGGTTACAAAGGATTCAACTTCGTGACCTGTTGGATTTTTAGCTCCAAACTTGTTGGTGGAACACATTCCATGGCTCGAGCTGCTGTTGGGGAGCAACCAAAAAAAAATTTGGGGGGGGGGGGGGGGAGGAATGGCTAGACCCAGGATAGATCATGCAACATTGCTCAATTAAATTTGAAAATAGGGGGAAACAAAGCGGCCAAACCATAGGGGAAAACATAGGAAAAGACATACCTGAATGATGTAAAAATGTTAGAAAACTTGATAGAAATTGAGGCACATGACCGACTACGCAACACACGTCCAAGGGTGAGGCTACCGACCCAACGCACAAGAGACAACTCTCAACTTATAGAACAACAGAGGCACAAGAAAAGCACAAAAAGAAAAAAAAATCCAATATGAAATTCAAAACTGAAAGGGCAGTATAGGAAAAGTTGCACTTGAGGGGTACCTGAACATGGTTCAATGGCTAGGGAAACGACATTTTCTTGTGGTGGTTGAATGTCGTTGACAATGAAAAAAAAAACGTGGTTAATGAGGGACCTGAATGCAACACCAAACATATATATTTTTATGCAAAACGTGGTTAATGATTTTCTAACGTGGTTACAATGGATAGGATGTGTTACCAAACACATGCTTAATTGGTGATCGATAACTACACAAAAAGAGGAGATAATCAACTAGCAGAGAGAATTTTTTTAATAGAGAGAACAGGAAAAAAAAAAATCACTAAGAAAAGACTCTTTAAGAGTTGGATGATCTTGTATCAAATGGCAAAGGCAACTACATAGAGTGGAGCATATCATGGATATTAATTTTTGGTAATCAAATTTCAGACGTATATATATTTTTGGCTAAATTGTATAAAATTCTATTAAATTTAAGAGTGTTGTATTTTACTATTGTTAACTTTAAAAATAAAAAAACATTTTTTTAAACTTTATATTTATTGTAAAATATCTTTTTTATCTAACTTTTTGCTAAATTAATTAACGGTCAAATGATACGTCACAAGTCTATTATTATATTATATAAGTCTGGCTTCCCTCCTTTGTAACTTGCACGTAGGAGGCTTTTCGGTCAACTGAAACTGTTGAATTAAATTTGATCTAACAGTCTTTGCAAAGCACTCATATTTTACTTTTTTTTTTGTGTCTTACTATTTTCTTTAAAATCACAATTTTTTTTTTAAAATTGACTGTTAATAACTCAAAATAAATATTATTGTATACCCTAAACTATAAATCTTAAACTCTAAACCTTAATATTTAATTAAGTAAATTACAATAAATTAAATTAAATGTTATTATAGATCCTAAACTCTAAACCATAAATCTTAATATTTAATTAAATAAATTACAATAAATTAAAGTAAATATTAGTGTAAACTCTAAACTTTAAATCCTAAACCCTAAATCCTAATATTTAATTAAATAAATTACAATAAATTAAATTAAATATTATTATAAATTATAAATTTTAATATTTAATTAAATAAATTACAATAAATTAAATTAAATATTATTATAAACTTTAAACGTTAAATCTTAATATTTAATTAAGTAAATTATAATAAATTAAATTAAATATTATTGTAAATTTTAAATCTTAAATTAACTATTATTGTAAATTTTAAATCTTAAATTAAATATTATTGTAAATCTTAAACTCTAAATTTAATTTATTAACAGTTAAAAAATAAAATATTTATAATTTAAAAAAATAAAACTCCAAAAAAAAAATAGCATAAGATCCTCTTTTGCCTAGGAGTAGATCCGTATTCATCATATATGGGACATCTCAATTCTTAAGTGGCAGCTAATGTGGCAATATAAGTTTTTTAAATTATTTAATAATATTTATTATGTTAGATTTTAATGTCATAACTTTGTTTTTTAAAATATGTTTTATAATCCAAATTTATTGTCTTCTTCATTATCCGTCAAATCCACCATCTTTGTACTTAGACGAGCTCTCCTTCCGCGGCAGAGATCATCGGAGAACTGGGTTTCACCGTGATTTTCTCAGAGTTCGGTGACAGTAGGCGGTTTCGAATTGTTCGACAACTACAAGTGAGCTTTCGGCAACTATTCTGACGGGCACCTTCGGAAAAGCAGTATTCTCTGAGATAAAAGCAATGGATTTCAAAATCGGGGCGTTATGAGCTTTGAAGGAGCTAATGCGCAGTTGTTTCAAACGAAGTCTCAGAGCGACAACGTTAATTTTGTTGAATCGAAAAAGAAGATATTGGAAGAAGAAGAGTTGATTGTTGTTCATAATGTGCAAATATTTTTCTGTAAAGAGCTTCAAGAGAGTGGCGGGGGAGGCTAACAACTTGCCCTACTATGGGGATGGTGGTGAAGATGTTGATGGCTTACGGTAGAAATGATGAAGGAACTAGGTATTCCTTAGTTGGAACTTGAAAGCCCCTTTTTAATCCTTGGAGGATTGATTTGATGGATGAAGAAGAACACATTACATTTGGGTTATTAAACATATTTTAAAATATGAAGTTATAATTCATTACAAAGTTAAAATCTAACATAATTAAGATTATTTAATAATTTTTTTAAAAAATAAATACAAGAAAATTTTAGTTTAACTAAAAAAATTATAGTGTCATGTTAATTTACCACCTAAGATGTTCAAAATATAATGTGACAATGTGTAAGAGATATGTCATTTGTTGACCAAACAAAAATTTAGATTGAGAATGGAATGTCTTGTAATAAATAAAAAGTTTAAAAGAATGTTTTATTGAGTTTTAAAATTTGAGACGGTAAAATAACCAAACTCCTAAATTTAAGAATACTTCGTGCATTTTGCCTTCATTTTTTTAATTGCGCCTAGTTATGAATCTCCAAACGTGTAAAAGCCTCAGGTCTCATACCCATCGCTACCGTTAATAAGACATGTTCCCCAACAACTGCTGCGATATATATAACACCAAAAATGAATTTTTTTGTGTCATTACATTCTTCGTATACACATATGTTATTCAAGACATCAATCTTCTTGAATTAAATTCCAATTAGAGATTTCCAATATCTTGAAACTATAAGTGCTCAAAAAATTACACACGCAGCAAAGAGATGGTGAGAAAATAGGTGAAGCACTTTACATCCAGAATAAGAAACTCTATGACTCTCTCATGTGAGCTGGCAACATTTGGTCACAAAATTTCCAAATTTGGCTCCACCCATCGGGCCCATCCCTTGTTTCACTCATTCACTGCAAGTTCTCCTTCCTAACTCTCGATTTGGGAGGAGAACATAGACAGAGGATGATGAAGATGGGGTCACTTGCAGATTCATAACCTATCATCCCGCAGCTAGGTACCTCCAGAATTGACAAAACCACAATGCTTATGGATATAAGCAGATGGATGTAAACCCTTCTCAATAACTTCAATCTTCAAACGATTCATGGCAAATTGGCAATACATTCATAGCCAAATAACCAAATGACACTCAGGATAATATATATTTGGAAAAAAAAAAAGTACATAAAATACATTAGAAATCCTTCATTTAAGGTCAGCTTCATCCTTCATAGGAGAATGGAGGGGCAAATGGGTGATGACTGTAATTTGCTATTGACATAATTTATTGATATAAAATGGTTCTTCGACAGGTGACCGATAGCTTCACTGGCCAACTCTTTGCACTAAGTGGAACAATTTGCACCAAATGGAAAAGGAATATCTAATGAGAGACCAGGACTGAAAAATGAACGATCCACCACGTATATATTGAATAAACCCAGTACCAAGTCCCTAATTAAAATAGATTTCGCGGTTCCCAACTTCAGAATATTCGCGACATTTCAGTCCTACTTCTCAGTGAGACGAAAGAACTCATTCGAAAATTATAAAAGCACACATGACCACAAAAATTAACAGAACTTCACCCTTTCTCCGGCGGGCCCAAGCAATACGCGTTTATAAATCACAAGATGAAAGCAGGAAAACAATCAGAATCACCACTAGTACAAAGTAGTGCCTAGGCATTCTTATTACTGAGGAAGAGAATATCCGTGAAGCCCATACCAGTTGTAAGGCTAGCACAACTCAATTTACACAACATTTGCGGGCAGGGATTAAAACGTAAACGGCAACATAAAAGAGATATGAAATTGATCTACACGGAGGAAACAACAGCAGAGGGGTTTAATTTCAGTTTCCTCACTGGGGATCGGAAGTCATCGTCATCGTCATCGCAATCCAATCCACAACCACAGCGCGGGCAAACGAAGAAATTCTCTAAGGGGAAGGAAGCGGACGCGATGGCGACCGATAATTCGATCTCATCGCCATAACGAACGACCTCGACAATATTGAACCAGAAGAGCAGCACCTTGACCCTGACCCCATGGAGGTTGGTGAGCCTGTCCTTGGAAATGAAACCACCGATGGTGGATTTGTAATCCAGCTGGTAGTTACCCTCGAGAGAGAAACTGCATGAACCGTTGAGGAAGGCACTAAATTTGCCAGTGGATTGATCTAGTTCATAGCCGACAACGCCCTTGGGAAGAAGGCCCTTGGGAAAGTTGTAGTCAACAAGAAGGTCGTATGCGGTGGCAGCTTCATGGGCGATGGCGGTGGAGGAGAGGAGGAGGAAGGAAGAGAGGAAAAAGAAGGCGGTGACGGACATTGCGGCAGATGGTCGGAAAGGGAACCTTGACCGCCGGTGAAAGATGGTAGGGTTTTTAAATAAGATGGGCAGGGGATGGTGTTGGTGATTGCTGGTGTCGGTTTTAGTGGAACGGTGCCGTTTCAGTGAGGATGATGATCATGGATCATGAATTATGGGGTATGGGGATTAAAATCATCTCCACTACTTTCAAAATATTGGATTTGGAGAATCTTATATTTTAACTTAGATCGTTTGACTAAAGTTACAAATGATTAGAGATTAAATTAAATAAATTATAAAAAATTTATAAAAGTTAATTTAAATTTAAACCAAACTATATTTTAGAATAAAAATTTATATGAAATTAAATATAATCTTAAATTAAGTAAAAAATAATAAAAAAGATATTAAATAGAAATTAAAATAAATAAATTATTTATTAAAACTCTCTAATAAAAAAACATTTTTATGCTTAGACCATCCATAACTTCAATGTTATGACCTAAGTAAAAATTATGAGAGTCTATTACCTTTAAGGGATTGATGAGGATCCCAATTCAACTCATGGTGTGCTACATAATGCTACACTACATAAAAGGGAGGAAGTTGCAACGCCAAGTGTTACCAGGTTGTATTGTATTGTCAATTGACTCATTTTGTCATTTACCTTCCAACAAAGAAACACGTGGGGTGACACTAATCAAGTGCGTGAAACACATTAATTGCGGTTGAATAGATTGAGCTCAAGGTTTCTATAAAGATGGTAAAGATTCTATTATATGGCGGGCTGACTCATTAGTTTTTAACTTTTTATCGCCTTGCCTAACATGAAGAAAGGTAGGACTTCCTCTTCAATCTTTTTGAGAGGTTAGTCAATTCCTGAAGAGGGTAAACTTCTTATCTTTTGAATTTCTCTCTACCCTTGTCCCAAATCGAATTCATACAAACCAATTCTATTAAACTTGATTAATAGTATTGAATATTGAAAAAGGGAGGGAATTAATAGTATTGAATAATTATATTCCCCGGTTGGGACATTGTCTTGTGCTGGATGTGGGGTGAAAGTTTCGGATTTTTTTTTGTAAAAATAAAAAATAATAAAAATAAAATCTTAAAATATTAACTATTGATTATAAAAATTAACAATAAACCAAGCACACTGCTTCATTTTCAAAAGAATTTCAAAGAAGTTGAAGACACCTAATCTAGATGGCAATCAATAATTATTTATACATTTACGAACTAGTGCTTGTGTTTTTTCAGGCAAAGCAATACAGCCCCAACTGAACAATTTCTGCAGACTAGGGGTCGAGAAACACTGATAATTCCACCATGTGAAACCAAAGCAGAGTTATTACAAATTATATATTAAATATCAGAGTAAGTAGGTTAATTGGAGAACTCGATATAATTCATCAACTTTTCCGTTATTCCTAATCTAACCAGCATATCCACTACAATACATATATTCTCACATGTAAAATAAACAGAAGTTCATAATCACAAGCACCGATCTTTCTTTAGTGAACATCCTAATTCTGAAAGTACTATGACGCAGGGGATTAAGAAGACAACACAAAATCTTCGCTATAAGTGTGTGTCTGATTTGTAAGACAATCAAAACCACAGCCGCAAGTGGGACTGTCATAGAAATTACTGACCGGAAAATCTGCAGAAGCGATACCGACAGAGAAATCGAGCTCGTCGCCAACGCGAGAGACGGTGACAATGTTAACCCACAGAAACAGGATCTTGACTTTGATGCCGCTCAAGTTTGAGAGCTTGTCTTTGGCTATGACGCCAGTTATGGTGGGCTGATACTTCAACTCGTAGGATTCGATCTTGAAAGTGCAGGAACCGTTTAAGAAGGCTTTGAATTGGCCAGTGGAGCTGTCTAATTCGTAGCCCGATACTCCCTTGGGAAGAAGACCCGCCGGAAAGTCGTATTGTTTGAGAATTTGGTATGCAGTTAAGGGGTTGTTGGTGGAGGCAGATGCGACGGAGAGGGAGATCATCAGCAAGTGGATTAAGCATAGAAATGGCTTTGCGTGAGTGATACTGAGTCTGACGACACCCATTTCTTTGCTTTGTGGAAGTACGCCTATTAGTGGTTTCACTCTAGGCGGTGAACTGAAGCCTGGGTTTTATAGTCACACGCGTGGGAAGAGAAGAAAAATATCTTGATATACAAGACAAAATATCGCGTTCAGATCAGGCTCATGGTTGCACTTTGGTTAGCATCTGCTTTTGAAAGATGGAACTTAAATTTTGATAAATTATGATTTGTAGAATTAATTTTTTTAAAAAATTAATTTTAGATAAATCTTAACGTTCAGATAAGGCTCACGGTTGCACTTGCTTTTGAAAAATGAAAACTTAAAATTTGATAAATTCTGATTTGTAGAATTAATTTTTTAAAAAATTAATTTTAAATAAATCATAGTTTATAAAAATAACAATTTAGACAAAACAAAACTTTAGAAGTGTGTTTTCATTATTAAAAAATAAATTTCTGGATACAATTATCTTGAGACTATATAAGGCTTTTATATTTTTGTTGGAAAGAGAAAACAACAATAAACAAAACTGCTAATTTTTTCTAATGAACAAATTTGGAGGGCCTCTTTAGCCTCAAAATTAAGAAAATTCATTGGCTTCCTCACAATCATTAAATAATTGTAAATTTCACTTGTCAAAATGAGACTTACAGTTATTCAATAACTGTGAGACAGATTAAAGAGCTTCTTTAGCTCAAAGCCAAAGATACCTCCAAAATCTCTAATGAACACAGTAAAAATATAACCAACTAGTAAAGCCTGAGAAAGGCTATTAAAAACTTGATGGACGAAGTCTGGACTTGATAAAATATAAAGGTGAATCTTATATTCAAAATGCTTAAAACAATTTAATTTGACTTGTTCTATAAGTCATTCACTGTCAAAAAAAATCATTATATTTTTTTAACTATTCGATGTTGGACTTTATTTTTTACTTTTCAGACATTTATGAGGCTTTGTTGAATCATAAAAACCAACAAAAGTGTTTAAACATAAAACAAAACTGATCTGCTTCAAACAGTATTTTATTAGAAAACAATGCATTCGGATATATTAAATAATTAGTTGGTCAATAAATAATTATATATTAATTAATTATATATTAACTAATAGGTCATTAACTAATTATATATTAACTAATTAATTATTCACTAATTATAAATTAACTAAAATTAGTAACTAAATAATAATTAATTGGTCATTAAATAATTATATATTAATTAAAATTAACTAATTAATTATTGACTAATTACAGACTAAGTAAAATTATTAACTAAATGTATATTATTATACTAACTAAATTTATCAACTAATTAAAAAAAAGACAATCATTCTGAAGCTACAGTAAAGCCAATGCCCAATGGCCATTCTCGACAATGTTGCAGAAAACAGAACACGGCAACATTGCGGAAGCGATGGCCATTCCCAGCATACAAGAGACAAAGGAGACCTCAGACAGGTGCGACTGACCATTCCGGGTGCCGGACGCACCTCTCTGGCTACCGTAGCAACTCTGCGGCGTGGAACAGTAACGACATCCCAAAACAGAGGAGGACAGGGCAAGTCGAAAATAATTTGATTTTGAGAAAAACTTGTTGTTTTGCTAGGTTTGGAAAACAATGAATATCAAATGGTGATGGAAAGAAGAGATGGGGAAAACATACCAGAGGAGAAGATGCTTGGAGGAGAAGATACGGATGACACAGCCTCTACAATGGCTGTCGGCTGGAAGCTCCAACGGTTCTTCAGTTTTTGAATTTTAAGATGAATGGAGATGCTGACTTTATGGAGAGCAGCAAGAACGCAATAAAGACAGAAGAGGGTAGTTGAGGAAATTGATATGGAGATGCTTCAAATTCATAATCGCTTCAGAGGATAAGCTGCTTCCTGACGCTTCTGTGCTTTCACGTTTGGAGAGAAGAATCAATTCTCTCATCTGTGCAGAACGCCCAACCAAACAAATTGCTATTTTCGTGCAACGCGAGTTTATGGCCTGAAACGTGCGTTTATTATTGTTCACTTTGATGGTTTTCTACATCAGTTATCCGCAGCAATGGATGTTTGTCTCCAATGGGTAAAATGGTCTTTAAGTTCCCGCATTTCCCCTATTTCTTTACCTTGGGTGCAACCCCTTTGTTTTTTAATTTATAAAAATTAAAACCTTATAAATTAAAATTATAAAACCTTGAACATAAAAGTTTGAAACAAAAAATAAAATTTCAGAATTACCTATATAATGTGGTGGATAAAAAAGCCGTAAGATGTTATGTGATTGAAGTGCTACAGGAGTTACTTCACCACTCGTTCCCTGAAGGATGAAAGAGAGGGAATGTGACAGTCATTGTGGAAGCCTCTGGTTGCATCATCCTTGCAGACGCATGCCGTGTGGTAAGCAGATGGTGACGCCTCCCTCCAACAGAGAAAGAACACTTTTCAGGTCAGCTCCACACTTAAAAACTACAATGACACAGAAATTTAATCTTTAATCTCGTGGCTTCAAATTTATACATGACAACCATCAACGCTTTCCTTTACTGCCACTCACCCTTGAACTCCAATTAAACGATAATTGTGAAGCTGCAACCTATTTCAAATTGCATTTCCCAACCCTGTAGTATTGCAGATACAGACAGACATAACGTTCGCATACTGTTTCTCCTGCTCCTCCTCCCTTCCAACACACGTATTCATATCTAGGCACGAGTATGACTCATGGTACTCGTGTATATGTCTGTTTTGCTCTCCCCATGATATAATATACAAGAGAAATTACCAAGTGTCAATGTATGAGTTTATAACACTGTCGGGCAATAAAAGCATCAGAGTCTCCTGATTATTTTCATTATAACAGCAGCAAGAACAATCATATGAAACATATTTTGGATAGAAGAAAACGTTTTAGAGATCTGTAAACTCCATGAAACCATCCGGAAGATTACAGATCATTTTATTTCATTATTTCGTTTCATTATTTTTTTTTATTGGGTGGTGTGGAAAGGTCAATTAGGGAGTATATAAAAAAAAAAAAGCCATAATATGTATACCATATGATACCAAATGTACTCATAAAGGGCAACTTGGTGCTCCTGCTATGTGCAGAGTCCAGAGAAGGGTCGGACCCACTTTGTGGGTCTATTGTAAGCATACTCCAACAAAATTGGTTCTGTGTTTCCTCTAACTGTTATGGTCATCAGATTCAGTTTTTGTCAACAACCACATCGCATTACTCAACATCTCGGTAGCACAATTTAAGGTCATCTAAAAATACCATAAGTGCCAATAAAAGAAACAAAAGAGGTAATATCAGATGTACGAGTCACTGAAAATAGTATCTCACCATTTTCTTCATCTAGGTGTTACGGGAATTCAACATATTAATCTTCCACCTTTTCACCAACTTTGTTTTCCATTCCTACTATTTCATTGAAACAAAATAACAATAGAAATTGGCAACTATTAACAGAATGGTTTTCACAGCCATAGGTGCAATGTATTCTTCAAGCTACAAACATAGAACAAATACTCAACAAAAATGGCAGACAGGAAACCAACACACAAAATTTCAATTCTCCCTGGTAAGCATGTCTGCAGGCACATATAACTCCAAATGTTGGTTTATAAACCTCACCAACATGTCGAACACAAATAAGGATGGATATAGAAAATAAGACTTATTTGAACTTCCCCAGCCTAAGGAAGTCAGACACGGTCCCCGAGAGCTGAAAGTGTGTTCTTTTAGTTGCTCTATATGTCTTGTCACTACTCTCAATCCCTCATTAATAATTGGGAGCTTAACCACTGTAAAGAAGCAACAGGTTAGAATATGAAAAATACTTTATTGCTCTGATAAAAGGTTCGCAGACAAAACATTAATGTGGTAGATTGCGTGATTAACCACGAGGTAATCGTCAAAACAATGGTTATGGTCGGTCCTATTTTAGCTTTAAAAGTTTCCGATGAACTCACAGTAAGCAACCATAACAAATTCAATTACATGACTTGAAATTGACTAAATAAACCCAAATGACGAACATAACAAGAAGACATTTTAATACAAGACTGGCAAAAGACAGTAACAAACTGGCCTTATCCTTGAATAAATGATTTCAGCAATAACTCGGAATTAGATCATTCAAACCAAAATTAAAATGGGTTAAAAAAAAGCAGGGAAAAAAGAAAAGAGAGTAAGGATCTTACATACAAGTCTAATCTCAATCAGCTAACATCTTTGAGTCTTTTTATTAAAGTATCCAACGATTTCCTTTTTGGATTCTGCCGTGCTCCACGACTACCAAAGGTTCCGAAGAGCCGATCTGAAGGATCCCTCAACTTTTCTGATACAGTCACTACTTTCCTATAATCCAAGGCATTGTAACTTCTCTCCCTGATCACTGGGTTCAGGAAGTTCTCTGGATGATTGCTTAAAAGCAAATTAATCAACTGCCTTGACTCAGCAAGAGCCATTTTCAACTGATCAACATCCCCGTCTGAGAAATGAGGACCCTGAGTTTCAGCAAATGACTCCAAGAGCTGGATATCCACATCAATCACCGTGATGGCATTCACATTAAACCGGTTGACAGAATCACTAATTAAAACTGCCACTATCTTCTCTGATATGTGAGAAAGAACTTCCTGCAGGACTCTTTTAAGGACGTGAACTGGCAATATCTGCTGAGCAGTTGAAACCACAGTTTCCAAATAAATGACCACCTCATTTGCGTATTCATTCCCACTCTGAAGTGCTTCATCAGCCATCCAATTTATATTCTCAATTAAGGTCATAAATCCATCAACCTTAGCTTTAAGCAGTTCAGAGAGCATCTCTTCTGCAGCATCACGAGCTTTGCTCAAAGGGAACTGCCTCCTGCTTCTCTCCACCATTCTCAAGGGAATCCCTGAAAGCTGTGCAGCATGGCGGAAGAAAAAATCACAAGCACGCTCCAATACAGTCATATTTGCTGCTACTTGCATCGCTTGGGAGACACCATGAACTGATGTATTAATAAGCTTCAATAAAGCCCCGCCTAGAACCTCGTTCAAAAGTCTGTCTAGATATTTCTTAACAACTTCATAGAATTCTAGCTGCCCACCATATGACATGAAGCTCACAGAATCCTCAATAAAAGACCGCAAAATGCGGCAACAATCTGGCACCGTTGAAGAAAATGGTGCTATGTAAGGAAAAGCAGGAATAATATCTGATGTTTGTATTTGAAAGGAAAGCACATTCATGGAATACTCGTACTCTTTCTTCATCAACATCTGCTCAAACTTATCAGCTGCTAGCGCCTCAGCAATCTGTTTACAGCAGTCAGACAACAGCAGTTCGTGGTATTTATCCCCATGCTTGCTCAAAACATCAAGCAATGCATCAATAGGGTACCCATATCTTCTCAGGGTTACTCCTAATAGACTCACATAATCCTTAATGAGCAAGAGATGATTAGCAGTTTGCATTCGGGAGAACTGATCCTCTAATACAGAACACATTTTGCTCACAGCAGTTTCCCACAAGTTCTCAACTTCTATTTTTGATATTAAACCCCCACCTGTCCTAAAAACCCGATCCTCAACTATAAAGAAACCCGCAATTTGTGCGAAAAAAGTCTGATGGGATTCAAGAAAAGGTGTCATTGACGATACCTGGAAGTCCGATGTTAACTGAAGCTTTCGGTTTTCAAAATAATAGTGCTTAAACCGCTCTTCAAGTCCTAATGTCTGATGTATATAATAAGCCCTGTACAACGGTGTCAAATCAAATCCCAGAATTCCACCACCAACTTCGCCGTTATTATATCCATCCGTACCATCTTCTTCAATCCCACTACCGCCAAAAGTGATTCCATCCTCGTCTTCCTCCTCCAAAGCATAAACGCAGTCCCTCACGCTAAGCCGACTTTGTTCCTCCGCTTGGCGCTGCTTAATCCTTAGTTCCTCTTCTCTTTGCCTCGCCGCTGAGGCCTGACCAATTGCCAATTGACCCAAATTACGACTCACCACTCGAATATCTACCAGCCAGTCTCCAAACTCCTTGCTCACCTTCCTCTCTATATGGGAACGAATCTCCGGGATCTTGTTCTCTAGCATCCTCTTCAGAGTGGACGACGGCGTTTTTTCCAAATACTCCCTTTCAATAGTGTCAACGCACTTCAAAGCCATGTAGAAATTATCATCAGATAGATGACGGTTGGCTCTGGAGCAAACTTCCATCAACTGAATACAAGTTCGTACAGATCCAAGAGCCAGATTAATGTTTTTAGACACGTTTCGGGTTTCAACGTAGGCATCAAGGGAAGAGAGGAGTGGGCGAGCAACGGACTGAAGTCTGGAGTTGGAATCAGAGAGAGCTGACTTGAGAGACTCCACATCCGATAAGAGGGATCGAAGGTCATCGACGGCGAGTATGAAGTCCTGGTAGTGTGCCTTGCAAACCTCCTCGATCTCCGATTCTTTGGAGCGAGCAAAATGACGGAGGTGATGGAGCAGCGAGTCGGGCTTGCCAGAAGCAAAAACCTTGCGGACAAATGGCCCCAAGTCTTCGTTGTTGCAGATGGCGGAGGAGACAAGGAGCTGGTCCAATTTGTCAGCAGAGTCTTCGCCGTTCGCCGGAACAACTTGCCGGCGGGGCATAGAAGAGTGCATCATAAGAAAACAAACGATCCGGTGAAGGAGGCGTCGCAATCGGAGGTAATATAGGTATTAGATTGGGAACGATGGGGCGTTTATTCGGACAAATCATAGGAGTAGCCTTGAGCGGGAGATTTTGACGACGTCTGTATTGTATAATTTGTAACGACTAGAACAACGCTTGAGGATATGTGGCGTAGGAAATAATGAAAAGGTGTTTCGGGTGTTTCCGAGGTTACAACCGCTACGTTGGTTAGAATTATTGTAATAGATATTAGACCATTGGGGCCGCATGATAAAGGGAAGAAAACAAGACTTCTATTATTATTATTATTAAACAATTATTTAACATCTAGATATTATATTATAAGTGTCAATTAATTTAAATTCAAATCGATTATAATGATTATTAAAATTTTTTTATTGCAATGATCAATAAAATTATTTTTACTAAATTTTAATATAATTATATTCTTAAAAATTTAAAATTAAGACTTTTTATTAAAGTAAAACAATCTCTCACCAGTTATTTATGCAATTAATAGTTATTATTATTATTTTTTCGTGTGTTACAAGTTGTAACTAAACTTGATTACGGCTGGGACATATTAAAAACAGGTCAAGCTTTTTAATATAGTAACACAACTAAAGCGGGCCCAGTCCAGGCCCAAATAATTCGAATATGGGCCCCTACCAAAAAAAGGCCCATATTTTTTAAATTTTTTTACCAGTTAACAAATAAAAAATCTTACTTTCATGTTAAATTAAAGAACTCATTAATAATGTTATATAATTGAAATTTTCATTTTAAAAAGACATAATAAAATTAACAATAATAACTAAGTAATTTTTTCATTCAATTATAAATAAAAAAATACATACCAACTTAAATTACAATAATTTCATAATTGTATTACAAATCTCTAGATATAACATAACTCATAATTCATGAGTGATACATATTGAAATAATAATATATTTTTTACATGAAATATATGATAATTAATTGATCATGCTAAGTATCAAAATTATATATAAATTATATGTAAATTATATACTATATATTAATAAAATGTAAAATATACATATTGTATAAAGTATACATTTTAATATTATATATGTATAAAGAATATACTAAATACTATGACATATAATTCATATAATATTTAATTATTTAAATAAGTAATTTTTATTTTAAAAAATACATAAAAATAATTTGGGTCGGGTAAACTTTTTTTAAAAAAAAAAATCTGACCCCAACTTGTATTTTGTTGGGCTTATTTTTTAATAAGGGACTTTTTTTTTTAAACTTGAGCTAAGTATATGTTTACTTCTTTTTCTTTTTAGATCAAGCCTATGAGGTCGGATACTCCCTTTTTTAAAATGCACACGCGATTCTAACTTTTAGATCAGATCGTAGCTTTCACAATGGGGTGATTCGCAATGCTTGGAAGATTGATCAGTATTCTTTAATTTTGAGAGTCTGGCTTATGTCTATTGAAACTACCTAGGGGCTTTGTGGACAATCTCCATTCTAAGGTTGTATTTGGGTTGGCATTTGGATTTTTTAAAAAAGTTAATTTTAGACTTTCAAATATAATTTTAGACACTAATATAATTGTTTAGTTTGATGATCATTTTATTTTCTAAGTTACATTTTTCTCAAAATTTCATTTGTCAAAAGCAATTTTAATTACCATGTTTGAAAATCAGGAAGTCGAACTCAAATTTAATTACACAATAAAAGGCCAACTTTTCAACTGTGGAATGGAATGCAATAAGCAATGTTTTCTAGATTCGGAATGATGGAGTAGGTCGACTTGGACTTTGATGATTTAGAGCTAGAATAGGTTCAGATCCAGCTTTTGGACTGGCAACAAGCAACCCGAGGACAATCCGTCGACCCAGTTGGATCAAAGACGACTTGGGCTTTGACGCAACTTTGTCAACTCGATTGATTTGAATCTTTTTTTTTTAAGTATTTAAATTTGTATGAAAATTTAGACAAAATGTACATTTACCAATAATAAAATTCTATCCCCCCACCTATAAGTTGTGCATCTTACCATCTTACTATCAACTTTTTCTTAATTTATATAGGTGAAATATTATATATATAAAGTGCTAAAATTTTTTTAACCAAAAAATTAAAATGTGTATGTGGCAAGATGACAAAAACTAAAATAGAAAAGACATTTAATTTAATAAAAATAAGTATATTATTACTAAAGAATTAGAAAATAAGAAAAAAAATCATATTTATATAATTATTTGATGTAAAAAAATTAAATCAAGAAAAATTAAAGAGCATAAACAAAAATTTTTAAACAATCATCTAATTGAAAAAATAACAATATGATATTAAAAAAAATTATTTGTAATTTTACGACCAAAAAAATTATTTATGGATATTTTTATTTTAATTATTCATGAGTAATGACTATGATTTTAAGACTTTAAAGTGTGAAATTTGCATATAAGTTATTTACTTTACTTAGTTTTAAATTTATTTGTAAACAAACATAAGTATAAGTATATATATATATATATATATATAATTTTTAATTTATTAATTTATTTATTCAGTTCAGCAATTGACTCCATGACCTGATGGTTGAACCAGTGACCCGGTAACCTCCAAGCCAGCCCGAGTCAACAACCGGGTCGATTCCAAAAACATTGGTAATAAGTCTATTCTTTTGTATACCAAATAATCGATATATGATTTAGAGATAAAATTTTATTCACATTTAAAAAAGAAAAAAAAAAAGGCAGCAACAACCATTCAAATCCCGCTTGAGAACAAGAATATATGTGTACCACTGTAAAATTTCATTTGGATGATAATACTAAGTTAATTGGTTGAAATTTATACTTAACTCAAGTCTACAATGCAATAAATATTGTATTGGGCTCATCTTACATATAAATTTAAATAAATTGATTTAATATTATCAAATAAATGTTCCTGGAACGGGAGATTCAAACTTAGAGGTATTGAGTAATTCATATGGAACTGATCTTTGGGAATTCTTGATAGAGAAAAAAAAATAGAGCACAATAGATAAGTGTCAGACAAGACAGTAGAGAATATCACTTAATAAAAACAAAAACTTGTTCTTAGTAGCTCAATCTTATGAAAATAAGTTGCAGAAAAAATTTGAGAGAGTTTCGATATGATGGAGTCTGTCCCCCCTTCTGAATGATTTTGGGGAGGTATTTATAAGAGAAAGCCTGACTTGTCAGTTAAATGACCTAACAATCACGTTATGTAATATGGCCACGTCCTTGGAAAAGGGGACAAATTTACAAGAGTGTGACATAATGGGTGCTAAGTGGCTTAAATACAGGGGAATATTGCAATCATGGATGTGAGTTTATTGAGGGGGTAAAGTGGGGTATGCTAACATGTCAGAAATAAGAATGAGCTTAATAAAAACAATATACTTATTTTATTAAGAAATAAGTCCTACCTAACTTACGTAGGGTGATCATGCATGGCACAAAATCTTTTACTTCAATCCTACTAAGTTACTCTTTGAGGTCGTTCCTGGGGAAGAAGGTAAAGACTATTCCTTCACGATGTCCTCGACCTTGTCTAAATCCAGTGTTGTGGATGACACTTAGTCTATGCCAAACCCACTCTGAGAGTATTGTTTGCATATGAAGTCAAGGTAGCCTTGGCGTGTTGCTTCTCAAATCAACATTGCATTGACTCTAATGGAAGGGGCGTCCCTATCACACTTTCCTTTATCCCAAGCTTATTAGGAGGTGAAGAGTGAGATATTTAGTTTACTATTCAAGGACAGATTTAGAGGTGTTCTAAAGCACTTTTCTTAGCAAAGTATGTCACTAGAGGAGGTTAAGCATAAAGGGTGTTTCGGTGCGAATGTATATGGTTTTAGGAAGGCTTGTCACACCTAGTATGGTTACCTTGAGCATACGATGTTTATGGATGTTTACTATCTAGTGGACGGATTTATTGGGTGTTCTTAAAGAGGGAGAGCCCTGTAATAATTTCTTTGTTGACTTAGGTAAGGAGGCTCCTCAGGGGTGCTTCATTCTTTTAAAGAGAGAGGGTGTCCTTTTTCTTATGTGCCAAGGGTGTTCCTCCTTGGATGACATTAAGGGTTGCTTCTTCTTGGATGAAGTCAGGAGTTGTTCCTTCTCGGATGATGCTAAGAGACCCTCCTTTTATGTAAGAAGAACCTACTACTTACTAGTAAGCTAGGGACCCCCCATTGAGGCGTCTAAGGACACTTTTCTTACTGATAAGAGAAGACCCCCTGCTTGATGAATAATTTAAAGTGTCTATGGACACCCATATTATTAAACGGGGAAGACCTCTTAACTAGTGAGAGTACCCTTCTTTAAGAAATCTATATAATATATTAAAAGAGTTCCACTCTTCAACATTAATTGCAAGAGCCATCTTAAATGCATCCACATCTACGATGCTTTTGTTTTCGCCTGCATCTGCTTGTTGTATTTTTAATTACTCATTAGAGCTAACTGACTATTATCCAGTTGATGATGATGTAGAAAGGTGAGTAAATCAAATGGTTCCAATTCTTGTACGTTTATCCTCTTCTGCTTCTGTTGAATCCTTTTCGAATCTGTTACTAGAGGCCTGGAACAATATAATAGATGCACTTAGCACCTTACCAATCAGTTGATTCATAATGTTCACATATTTATTTATCAGCTTCAGGTGATTTTTTTTCTTATGGACTACATCTTCGTATATTATTTTAATTGATATTCAAATAAGTCAATATAAAACTTTGACGAATGAATTAACTTCTAGTTTGAATCATCCTTTTTTATGCAGAGCAATAATTTTGTGGGTAGGGGGAATATGGAACAAAAAGAAAAAAGAAAGTGAAACCCTCTCTCTTGCATGCATGACTATTTCTTCAAGCACTACTTTTATTGACTGTCTGTTACCATCATTTTTCTTTTTCTTATGATGAATTTTATCTATTAAGCTTAAATCTATAGCAATTCACTTTTGGTATGATTTTAAAAATTCAGTCCTTTTAATAATTTGTATGGTGTTTAAATTGCTTTTTTCTATTCTGTAGCATGTTGCCAGAATTAATGGAGAAATCCCTTCAATTGATGAAACGATTTCAGATCATCAAAGGCTTTTGGACAAGTATTATTTGTAAACTTTGTATTTCTTTGGAGTTGTTATGTCATTACTGCCATTATATCCGTATCATATTTGTCCATGTTGGGATTGATTAAAAAAACTATTACCGTTGTCAAAGACAATAGAGAAAAATACTATGTGAAAATTTTTACAACACATAAAAATTTCTCTCAAATACCCGGTATCCCAATACACTCAATACTCTCAAGCATGTATTTAATTAACATCTCTCACAACTCTAGAATAAGAGTACAAAGGAAGAAAGAATTAAACATAAGCTTCAGTAGGGGCTTTCAACATGTGCCGGGTTGAAATTTCTAGGATTGGGCAATTCTGGGTAGATATACTCTTTTATGGTGGAGTATGATAGTTCTTGAATCTATGATTGTCGGTGTAGACAATGAAGCGGAAAATGTGGTTATTTTTCAATCAAGGTGGAGATTGTTGGGATTGATTGAAAAATGAAGTCTCACATTGCTTAAAATTAAGAAAAAGATGAGAGGGATTTAGTCCCACATCGCCTAGTTTGCAATGAGGGAGGAGGTGCCAAGGTTATAAATAGGTGCTAAGGCCCTTGTTACAAAGTACACTAATATAAGAATATTAACTTGTATTTAATTCTTTCTTCCTTTGTATTCTTATTCTAGAGTTATGAGAGGTGCTGATTAAATACATACTTGAGAGTGTTGGGTGTATTGGGATGCTGGGTATTTGAGAAAAATTTCTGTGTGTTAAAAAAATTTTCAGATAATATTTTTCTTTGATTGTCTTTGACAATGGCCATAGTTTTTTCTCCAATTTTGGAGTTTCCACATTATTTTATTGTATTGAGATTGTGTTTATTATTCCATTTTATTTCTTTGGTTTATTTGCACCAAGGTAATTTTTAAGGGGGAAATAGAGTTTTTCCCAACAAGTGGTATTAGAGCCAGGTTCAGTGGGATGTTAATTTTTTAGTATGTTCTTGTGGTTGCAGCTTTGTCTGATCTTCTACAATCAGAAAAGAATTGTTCCTAGTTGCTTAAAAGTTGCTTGGTTGCTAGGTTGTTGGAACGAAGTGTGGTACTGTTTATAGTTGTGTTCACTTTTTCAATATACGGTTGTAGTATCAAATTTTTCAGCGAAATGAGATTTGACATAGAGAAATTTGATAGGAGGATCAATTTTGGCTTGTGGCAAGTTCAAGTTACGGATGTGATGATACAATCTGAATATAATGTCATGTACAAACTGTAAGATGTTATATTCCCCCTTAAGGTAAAGGTTCCTTGCATATCATACCATTACTGATGGGAAGTGGAGCAATACTTGGTCTTGCACTTGCCCTTGAGTATAGCTTTCTAATATACATTTCTCATGTTGGAAACTACTTCAAGTTAATGCTTATTTCTTTGTCGAATACTCTCAAGTGTTGATTATTACATTCAAATACGACATATTTTCTTCATTTGAATATTCTCTTTGGATGTAAACTATGAAACAAAAGGGTTTGAATATTCCTCAACAGATGGTGAAATATGAACTTTTGCGTAGTTTTGTTGGCATGACTGAATGGGTTGAATTTTGCATCTGAATAGATTTAAAGAAAATTGTAGCAGATATGGGGGCCCTGAAAATTCTTTTACTCTTCCTTGTAGGTTTTTTGGCTAAGTAAGGTTGGTAAAAAGTTGGATAGTGTTCTACATCTACTTCTTCAATAGTGATAATTAATATTAACTAATATCTATTTATTATTTTAAAAAGATAATTAAAAATAATGAAAAGTACAAAATTCATGACAAGGTGTGGCACCAATTAGTTTGATTGTTAAGAATGAATTACATCGTGCAACTCCTGGCAGTACTGGAGGTGTGAAGACTATAGGGAACTATGCTGCTGTAAGATTCCTTTGCATGTTGTCCTTTTTCCTTTGTTTCTTGGGATTTGGTATGCAGATTCTCCTTTTTGTTTGTCTTGAAATATAAATGGTCCTCCAATTTAATTGAAGATCTTTTCCTATCTTTGCAATTTGAATCAAAAACCTTTTTTTTTTCCTTCTTGTGGTATAAACTCTATATATAAATAAACAAATATATCACTTGCTTTTACTTAATAGACTGACCTTTATAGCAAGCATTTTAGTGATGGGTTGAATAATTTTGTTTGTTGGTAGCTTTTTATCGCTCATTTTATGCCACTACCATACTTTTTATTGTTTTCCCACTTTTTCTGTGTGTGTGCACGTGACTATTCTTCATGGGTTTTGAAGGCACAATCTGCAACAAAAGCCAAAGGCTACTATGTATGATGTTTTATACGTAGACTGTGTAAAGAGATATTTGGATGAGGTTTCTTCCTGTAATATTTTTGTTGTTAAGGTATTATACTCAATGCATCAATTAACATTGATTTTATGCTCAAAAGACATGTGCTATTGTTGAATTATGCATGTTATATTTACTTATATAGAACTAATTTCAACTTTTCTTCTCTATTTTTTTATGTTATTTTATTTTTGGCAAAAGTATACTTCTTGTTCTCAATATTTATCCCAATTTTTATTCATGTCCCTAACATTTTTTTTGTCAAATATGTCCCATATATTATAACTTTTTCAAATTTACATTTTTTTAACACCGTAAAAAAACTAACAGAATTTCATGTTACTTGTTGACTAGGTTGCCCACATGGCCAATATACTTTGCCACGTCACTTGTTATGTGAAAGAATTCTATGTCACATGACTTTTTCAATAAAATTGCGACACGTGGCACATGAAATTGTTTTTAAGAAAAATAAAAAAAGTGCCATGAAATGGATTTGAACCTTTGACCTCTTAGAAGCCAAAAAAAAGCCTTTGCACTAAGCCATTGATTACATTTGTTATATACATGAGAAATTTAATATATATAAGAACTTCTATTATTGTATTAAAAAAAACAATATCCATCAATTATTATAACAAATCTTATAATAAAAGAATATGCTATTATTTTACTTAACTCATTTTAAATTATATAAAAATTTTAAAAATTAATAACAAATCTTATATTATAAATTTAATTATTATTCATACTTAATAAAAATTAATTTTATATTAAAAAATAATTATAAAAATATGCTATGCATATTAAAATTATTTTATAATATAAGATTTGATATTATAATTTTATATATAATATCAAATCTTATATTACAAAATTATTTTAATATACATAGCATATTTTTATAATTATTTTTAATAAGATTTAAATATTATAAAATTTAATTATTATTAAAAATTATAATATAAGATTTGTTATTATTATTTTTTAAAATTATAATATCAAATATCATATTATAAAATAATTTTAATATGCATAACGTATTCTTACAATTATTTTTTAATATAAAGTTAATTTTTATTAAGTATGAATAATAATTAAATTTATATTATACGATTTGTCATTAATTTTTTTAAATTTTTATATAATTCAAAATGAATTAAGTAAAATAATAGCATATTTTCTTATTATAAGATTTGTTATTGTTTTATAATATATAGTAATTGGTGTATATTCTTTTTAATTTTGAATACAATAATAGAAGTTGCTATCTATATTAGATTTCACATATAAATAACAAATGCTGGCTTAGTGATAAAAGTTTCCTTTGGCTTCTAAGAGGTCAAGGGTTAAAATCTATCCCATGGCATCTTCTTGATTCTTCTTCAAAATAATTCTATGTGCCATGTGTCGTAATTTTATTGGATAAGTCAGGTGACATGGAATTTCTCCATGTGGCAAGTGATGTGGAAGAATATATTGGCCACGTGGGTAGTCCAGTCAGCAAGTGACGTGGAATTTTGTTAGTTTTTTGACGGTGTTAAAAAAAAGGCATATTTGAAAATATTTGAAAAATATGAGGACATATTTGATTTAAAAAAAAAAAGTTAGGGGCATAAATGAAAATTAAAGTAAACATTGAAACATGAAGTATATTTTTGCTTTTATTTTTTAACAATCCTCTCTCAAGCACTATTTCATGAATGCTTACTGTAATTTACTGGCCTTACTCCCATGTGCTTGTAGGGAAAAGTTATTTCAATTCCTTCTATTAAAGGGACTATCCTACTTGGCATTGCCTGAAAAAGTATAATTGATGTTGCTAGAAGTCAAGGGTTCCAGGTATTAGGATTTTCAGTTTTGGAGATGACTGATAACTGCTGAGACATATTGGTGTCCATTTTTTTTATCCTGAAACTTATAACCCAAGACATTACCACTTGAGTTGTTGTTCCTATACGTCTGTTATTTCTTGCATTATCAGCAGAAGACATGATCTTATGTTGATGTGTATTTTTATTATGTTGTTGTAATGCTATTTCTTCAATCAATTATCATTCATAAACTAAATTTTACATGATTGTTATTTCCATGGTTTGCTCTTTAACATTATATGCTTTTTCAAGCCTTTTTAATCAATTGTGTAGCTTATTGAAATAAATATTATCTATATTTTGCTATAACAATAATGGTTACTCCTTTTGATGAATGATTCAGAGAGATAATTTTCTTGATGGGTTTATCTTTATAATTATTTTTCAATTTATAGTCAGTGCACATGTTGGACCTATAACCTGTGGAAAACCCATATTGCGATCTACGACCCCTTATCTCTGCACTGTCCACTTCCAAAAGGCTCAGAAGCATCTTGCAAGGACCTTGAAGAGAGCAAGGAACTCGAGGATTCGTGCTTTGTTAGATAGTGCTCTTGCCTCTGCCATGCATTGTAAGTATGCCTTCCCTCTTTTTTATGTGTCAAGGTATCTTTGCCATTGGTGGGATTTCTTTTATTTTGCTATTATATTGGCATAAATCAGTTGTTTCATTCATAATCCCTAGAGCTTTTTTTAGGGTTCTATTAGTAACTAATTTAGTTTTAATATGTTCTAATTGCTATATGTCCAGGGTGAAATACTAATCTCTCCTTCATTAATACTGTAGTGTTTCACTCACCAACCTTTTTTTTTTTTTTTTTCAATTTTATTTACCTAACATGCTACCTTTAATTATGATATATGACTATGAGAATCTTATTTTTAGCCTTTACTTGGACTTCCCTTTTCATTGACAGGAGATGAAACTGCTTCTAACTGGTCAAAAGAATTCTCTTGCTATATTTCTATATTCATCTGCTGTGAGTATAAGCTCAAGTCAAATCTCTTCGTTTTATATGTTAATTAAACATGAATGTGGGTCATGTTAACTTTATTGTTATTTTTATCAAGTTGGTTTTGGGACTTATCTCCTTCGCTATGTGCCTGGTGTAATTCGTTCAGTACTTATGGAGTTAGGAATTAGTGAAGACATGTATAATCCTGTATGTAACTTATCCCTATGTTGTTTGATTATTTGTTCTGATATCTGTGCTGCATAGCCAAGATTTATTTCAGTATTTCCTTTTGATTTCTACATGAAATAATGAACAAGTTTTTATTTGGTTCAAGTTATTCTTAATCTTTACTTTCTTTTTGGGTACAACGAAAAAAAATTACAATGAAAGATAAAAACTATCAATGCTAGGGGAGGGGGATGGTTATTACTCTATCATAAACTATATTACAAAACAAAAACAAAATTATGATCAAGCAACTAGAGATTAGGATAAAAGGAATGGATTTGATGTCCTGAAGAAGGTTTGCATGATGAAATGTGGCTTCCTCTTCCTTAAGATGTATAAAATCAGCTGTTTATATGTCATGCCAACTTCTATTATTCTTAAGCTCTACTTTAATTCATTAAGTATTCATCCATAAAAAGTTTCTACTATTCTTATTTTAAAAATGCAACTTTTATCTCCTTTTTAAAGTTGGTTGTATGTTCTATATTTCAAAATTGTTCTGAACTTCTTTGTATACCATGTCATGCTGTAATTTTCAACCCTTGATTCAAATCTATTTATTCATAACATGTCCACATAGAAGAATAAGCGATTATTTAACTTTAGTGTGTTGCTTATTGTAAATAGCTTCTTATGTCTTAGTATTGTAAAATCTACAATTTTATTAGTAGGAGCTAGGTTTCTTACATGTTTGTTGTCTTGATCACTGCAACTGCTCTCTGAACCTTTGGTAATTAGTAAGAGTGATAATCTCTTACTACTTAATTGAAAATCGACTTAATGTTTGAAATGGAACTCTTATTCTTCATGTAAATTAAATTTATCGAGTTTTGAGTATTACTACTTTTTTGTTATATCTCCTTCATACTTTTACAGCCTCATCTCCCTCTTGATTTAAGTAATGTGAGACTTCTTAAGTATACGAGGCTTTTTTTAATTTATTTATCTTAAATCTTTTATAAAAAAAACTTATTTTCATTAAATTATTATAAGTTTGTTTTTATTAATTTTAATTGAGATAAAATTAATTTAATAGAAAAGACAAAAATTGTGTTGAAATTTAGTTAGAGATAAAATTAATTCAATAGAGAAGAAAAATGTAAATTAATTTAATAGAGATCTTTAATTTTTTGTGAGTAATTAGTAAATTACAAAATAAAAAAATTAAAAATAATTTATTAGTGATTAATTTGTAATATTAGACAAATAAACAAAAAATAAATTTTATTTTAAATAAATAACAATAAATAATAATGTTACATCGAAAAATTAAATAAAAAATTTATGTCCTTTTTGGTAATTACACATCTTAAATTACGTTTGTACACCAATATCTAAACATCATGTTCCTGTATTAAACTACGTTTGTCTACTCTAAATCACGTTTGTCCAAATGTCTTCCAAACATAAATCATATTTATTCAAACTTAATTTTCTCCAATTATATTTAATTAAACATAATTTTTTCTAGCTCCCAAAATATAAGCCTGATTGGAAAAAAAAAGATCTTTTTTTTTTTTTTTCACTTTTTCACTTTTCCATTTACACTCTGCTCCCCGTGCGCGTTTCACTCACCATTTTCCAATCAATCCTCCTAATCATTTTGCCCTCGCACCTCCACCACCATTGAAATTCTTTCTCAACCTCTGCTCTCCTTCTTTCATCCACGGGGACCACCGATCTATCGCCGGGAGTCTCAGTAGACAAATCGATCGTTGTGCCGCCACCTTCACGACTCCGGTTCCCTGCATCGGGAACTCCCTTGGCTCGTGGGAATCGCAGCACCTCAGCGGAATCTGCTCTTGGCTGTTCATTGATAGGGACCACCGAACTATCACGCTTCAATTTGTGAGGTCGGTTTAAATGCACAGAATTTGGCTATAAATTTAGGTTTTAATCTCGAACAGTTGGACTGGGATGGGCATGGGGAATTTGGTAGGGGAAAGGAGAGAGACAGGACAC
The DNA here is from genome assembly GCA_037074585.1 of Biancaea sappan. Classification (NCBI taxonomy): domain Eukaryota; kingdom Viridiplantae; phylum Streptophyta; class Magnoliopsida; order Fabales; family Fabaceae; genus Biancaea; species Biancaea sappan. The sequence goes on along the minus strand of CM073496.1, from coordinate 42,998,582 downwards.
GCTGTACCTGTTGAGTGTTTTTAAATTTTACTGTCTCTGCCTCAGCTTGGTATGGTAGATTCTTAAAAAATGTCTTTAGCATTTGGTCATTGCCTATTTTCAACATTTCTTGGAAGATGAAGGGAAATTTTGAATTGATAGGTTAAATCGTTGACAATGTAATGTAAGAAATTTTCGTATACAGTGTTAAATTGAAACACCAAAATTACATAATCATATGATTAACAAATCTGTAATTAGTTCATGGATTCAGTCATCTAGCTTTGGTGATAAACAAGTTGAATAGATATGTTACCATTTTTGAATTATATGAGTGTGGAATTAATATTAAACTGAAGTGATTCTCTTTCGTATATTGTTATCCACATCATTGAAATGTATATAAATTGGGGTAACAGAAACAATAGGAAATAAGGAAGTTTGTTAATCAACATGTTTAGGTTTATACCTGAGCTACAGGGAAAAAAAATTCAGATATGATTTGCATATGAGATCATGTTTCAGAATGGAGAAAGAGGAAAAGGACCAATTTGGAAGTTTGAGTTTACTAGTATGATAATTGTGTGTAATGTAAGCATATCTTGGGGTCTCCATTAATATGCAAAAAGAAGAAAATAATCTGGAGCTTAAACAGTATTTAGTCTAGTGATAATTAGAGTATCTTCATTTTAATTATATATGCTCTTTTGCCCCTGAATAGAAAATAAATCAGAATTAGAACAGTTGGCAGCTGAAGCTTATAGATATTCTTAGTGGTTCTTTTTATGCAACATTCACGGTGATTGGGGTTTCAGAAAATTAGAAATTATCCTTTTGATTAGGAAGTTACATCATGTTCCAAAATTTATGAACTTCTTTGTAATATACAATATAAGCCCTGTCCTTGTTAACGAATCCATAAACTAACTTATATTACTTTTGTCCATTGACTCCGATATGTTATATTGCATATAATATATATAGTATATACATGAGTGAATGATTCATTATGTTAGTATGATGAGGTTAGGCATTTGTAAAAGAAAGTGTCATGTCTCAAACCTCATGCTGTGAATATGTATTAGGTAAGGCAAAAGTTACCTCAGTTGTACTTTTGGAGCTCATACATGAATTCTCAAGCACTGAATTTAATACCCCAGATACAGATCTCATACTAAAATCAGTAGGTGCATTAAAACCCCATGACTGTTCTAAAACACTGGTGGAAAGGAAGAAAAGGGAAAGTATGAGCCATACCTACTTCATATAAAGGCACATTTTCCCTATGAGCTCTGTCGTGAAATGACAAAAACTGCAATTCCAGAGAACCAATTTTCAGATTAAAAAAACGACAGAATCTGATCACTGATTAAAAATTTAAACTGAGTTCTTTATTTGGGCCATCTGATGTAGCATAATGATTTATGACTTGCTCATTGTGTAGTATAAATAGGCATGAACTTGTTTATTCAAACTTACTTATTCTGTCCTTATCTTTGCTAATGTTTGTGTAATCTGAGAGAATACTCAAGTGTATATTATTCAACTATTGTGTAGATATTTAAATACAAAGAAAATCCTATATTAGGAAAGAATGAGGATTACAATATTAATTACAATCAATTACAATCCCTCTAATTATGCCTATAATCTCGTAACACTCCCCTTCAAGATGGAGCATAGATGTTAATCATGCCCAGCTTGTTACAAAGATAATCAACCCTAACTCCATTAAGAGCCTTTGTAAAAATATCTCTTAATTGTGCTCCAGTTTTCACATAGCTCGTAGAAATCAAACCTTGCTGAATCTTCTCACGAACAAAGTGACAATCAATCTCAATGTGTTTGGTTCGCTCATGAAAAACTGGATTAGATGCAATGTGAAGCGCAGCTTGGTTGTCACACCACAGCGTAGTTGGCATTGAAACCTCAAATCCCACTTCTCTGAGTAGCTGATATATCCACATAATTTCACAGACAGATTTAGCCATGGCCCTGTATTCAGACTCAACACTTGATCGTGAAACTACACTTTGTTTCTTGCTCTTCCATGAGACCAAATTACCGCCAATAAAAACACAATACCCTGAAGTTGATCTTCGATCTTCCTTAGATCCTGCCCAATCAACATCTGAAAAACATTCAATCCTAATGTGGCCATGATTGGCATACAATATCCCACGCCCAGGTGACCCTTTTAAATAGCACAGAATTTGTTCCACTGCCTTCCAATGATCAATAGTTGGAGATGACATATACTGACTTACCACACTAACTGAGTAGGCAATATCTGGATGAGTCACAGTAAGATAGTTTAACTTTCCCACCAATCTCCTATATCTTTCAGGTCTTCAAATAAATCACTAGTTTTAGTGAGTTTTATACCAGGAATCATTGGAGCATTGCATGGTTTAGCTCCCAACTTCCCTGTTTCAGACAATAAGTCAAGCACATATTTTCTTTGAGACAAAAAGATTCTCTTCTTACTCCTAGTTACTTCAACACCCAAAAAATATCGTAGCATTCCTAAGTCTTTGGTATGAAACTGAGTATGGAGGAAGGATTTAAGAGATGAAATCCCTGTAGAGTCACTACCAGTGATGACAATATCATCCACATACACAACTAATAGAATGATGCCACTATTAGAGTGTTTGTAGAAAACAGAGTGATCAGACTTACTTTTATTCATGCCAAAATTCTCAATAGCCTGACTAAACTTACCAAACCATGCACGAGGGCTCTGTTTCAGGCCATACAGAGACTTCCGGAGGTGATATACTTTCCCATACTCCCCCTGAGCAACGAAACCTGGTGGTTGCTTCATGTATACTTTCTCCTGAAGATCACCATGGAGAAAGACATTTTTAATATCCAATTGATGCAGAGGCCAATTTTGAGTGGCTGTCATCGAAATAAATAATCTCACAGAAGTAAGCTTAGCAACAGGAGAAAAAGTATCAAAATAGTCCACTCCATATGTCTGAGCATATCCTTTAGCAACAAGGCGGGCTTTCAATCTAGCAACAGAGCCATCAGGATTAACTTTAACGGCAAACACCCATTTACACCCAATAGTCTGTTTTCCTGCAGGTAGATCTTCCAAGGTCCAAGTTCTATTATCATCCAAAGCATTCATCTCCTCAATCATAGCATTACGCCAGCCAGAATGAGCTAAAGCTTCATGAACAGTTTTAGGAACAGAAACAGAGTCTAGAGATGCAACAGAGGAATAAGAAGAAGATGACAAATGGTCATAGGAAACAAAAGAGGATATAGGATATGTACACGTACGTTTACCTTTACGAAGAGCAATAGGAAGATCATCACTCGGAGTCGGATCAGATGGCGAAGAAGTTGGATCATCAGGACATGAATTAGGAGGATCTAGAACAGGTACATCAACAGGCTCAGGAGCAGGATCAGAAGGTCGTGGCCGACGAGTATATGTCTGTATTATGGGAGGTCTAACAGGAACTGACGGAGGAGGATCTGAAGAAGAGGTAATAGTATATATTAGCAAATCGTCATCCTCCCCCTGAGGAATAGGATCGGTCGATGATGAAAAATGGTCATGCTCCCAAAAGGTAACATCAGCTGACACAAGATACCTGTTAAGACTAGGACAATAACACCTATATCCCTTTTGCACACGAGAATACCCCAAGAAGATACATTTCAAAGATTTTGGGTCAAATTTGGTAACTTGGGGACGGACATCTCTAACAAAACAAGTACAACCAAATATTTTAGGTTCAATGGGAAACAACGCTTTATTAGGAAAAAGAACAGAGAAGGGAGTCTCACCAGATAGAACAGAGGAAGGCATTCTATTGATCAAGAAACATGCGGTGGAAACCGCATCAGCCCAAAAATGTTTGGGAACCTGCATTTGAAATAACAATGCTCTAGCAGTCTCGAGAAGATGCCTATTTTTTCTTTCAGAAACACCATTTTGAGATGGTGTGTCCACACAAGAGGTTTGATGAAGAATACCATTTTGGAGCATATACTTTTGGAAATTTTCTGATAAATATTCCTTAGCATTGTCACTTTTCAAGGTTTGTACAGGCATACCAAATTGAGTTCGAATTTCAGCACAAAAGGTAGAAAAATGCAAGAACAATTCAGAACGATTTTTCATCAAATATAACCATGTCATTCGAGAATAGTCATCAACAAAAGTAACAAAATATCGAAACCCAGTTTTGGAGATAATTGGACACGGACCCCAAACATCAGAATGTACTAATTCAAAAGGTGCATGAGCTCTTTTATTGACTCTTGGATTAGAACTAAGACGATGGTGCTTAGCAAATTGACAAGATTGACAATCAAAAGACGACATAGTGGTAAACTGAGGACAAAGCTTTTGTAACACTGGAAGCGAAGGATGACCCAACCGACAATGTGCTTCAAAGGGGGTGACAACTCCGGCACAGGCTATGGATTTTGGGATGTGTGGATCAAGGATGTAGAGGCCACCAGACTCATGTCCCTTACCAATAATCTTCTTCGTCAAAAGATCCTGAAATAAACAATAATCAGGAAAAAATGAGACACAACAATTGAGATTACGAGTGATTTTACTGACAGAAATCAAATTGAATGATAATTGAGGTAGACTGAGAACAGATGACAAAGAAAGTGATGATGTAAGATTAATTGTTCCAGACCCAACAGGGTAAGATGTTGAACCATCAGCTAAAGTAATAGGATTTGTAGATTTTTGTGACTGAAAGGTAGAGAAAAGAGTAGAGTTACCTGTCATATGATCTGTAGCACTAGAATCAATGACCCATTTTGACGAGGAGGAAACAAGACATGTTTTGGATTTACCTGACTCGGCAATGGCAGTAATGGAATTGGATTGAGAAGACTGCTGAGTCAATCGGGCATACTCCTCTGCAGAGATTGTAACAGACTTTTCAGCGATTTCCGTAGTAGATGCAATATGGGCAGACTGAGTTTTCTTATATTGCAACTTCCGACAATCACGTTTAATATGACCTGGTTTGTGACAATAGTGACAAACTACCTCCCCTGCCTCCTGGCCACGAGCACCATAGTTGGAACCCATGCTCTTACTACCACCCTTGTATTGTTGTTTCCCAAACTCAGATGTGCTGTTATGACTTATAAGAGCACTATTAGGTTGAGCAAGTTGATTCGGTGGTGAACTCTTTGTACGAAGAACCCTACTGAAAGCATCTTGAAGAGAAGAAATCTCCGTCCCAGAGAGAATCTGTGACTTAGCTGTCTCATACTCAGATGGAAGACCAGCTAAAAAGCTCATAACAGCCATCTTCTCCCGCTGAGATTGCTGTATAGTGACATCTGTACTGAAAGGAAATAGCATATTGAGTTCCTCATAGGTTTTTTTGAAATTCATGAAATAATTAGTGAGAGTCCTATCACCCTTGTCTGTCCTGTAAAAAGCTTTACACACATCATAGATACGAGAGACATTCTGTTTTCCAGAATACAAGAAATCTAAATATTGCATCAAGTCTTTGACTGTACGACAATGAGTGACCATACCAACCACCTCACTATCGATGGAGTTACGTATCTGGAGAAACAGACGAGCATCCTCTCTCATCCACAGCAGTCTAGAGTCATCACTGGGAGGATCATCTGTCAAGTGGCTATCCATAGAAATACTTAACAGATATAACTCAATAGTTTGACTCCAATCAAGATAATTTGTACCATTAAGTTTATGTTCCGTAATTTTTGACATTACCGGAACCAAATCAGAGACAACAGCCTTCGTCTCTGCCATAATTTTCCAACCAACACCTCAAAAAATAAATGAAGATTAAATTTTGAGACTTTAGTTGACAAAAAATTAAACACACCTCACAAACAGCCCTGCACCGTACCAAATACTGGTCAACTAGTTACGGAAACAGAAAGCCCAGACGAATGCAAGTACCCTGACAGAAACCGAAACTTTTCCGATCACAGACGCGCCCTCACGCGCCACCACGCGCTGGCGCGTGGCACTGTAGCAGAAACCTTCAGACGACGTGTGTGACTCACACACGCGGACTCCGGTGACCAGCTTCCGGTGGACAGCTGATCGGCGGCAGACGCTTCTCCCTAGGACGGCGGTGTCAATTGGGGACCCTCCGGTGAAGGTGAACGGAATCCGACACCTCTCCCTCTCTCACACCCAACGCCCAGAAATTTAAAAAAAAAAAAGCAAAAATACCCTACCCAGAATCAATTTGAAAGCTCTGATACCATGTAATATGAGAAAATACTCAAGTGTATATTATTCAACTATTGTGTAGATATTTAAATACAAAGAAAATCCTATACTAGGAAAGAATGAGGATTACAATATTAATTACAATCAATTACAATCCCTCTAATTATGCCTATAATCTTGTAACAGTTTGAAAATGTAATTGAAGTAGTTCTGATTTATAATCAATTTTAAAAAGAAAAAGTAGTTCTGATTTATAGATTATTTTGAAATTTGCTCTGCAAACTGAGTTCTTTGTTTGGGCCATTTGGTTCTAATGTGGCATGATAATTTATTTTGAAATTTGGCCCTGTTCAATATCTTCTCTTGTGCCATGTAGGTTTCAATTCTGATTGATAGCCTGATAGAGGATTGTTTTTTAAATCCCTCAAAATGCATGTCATGTGCAGACCTGTTAGCAAAGAAGGCGAACCAAGGATGTTGTGGAAGAGAGACCATGTCTTGTGGCCAACCTCAAATGCATGTCATCTATTGCAATGCCCAGTTCAATTATTATTATAACTCTGATTTTTTGCTCTATTCAGTCTAAGACCTCCCATGTTATTATTTAATCCATTTCTGCTGACATTGGAGGCAAGTCCCTTTCTTTCTCCTTCCAATATTTCCTTTATTCATTAGTTGAAATTATTGCAATTGTTGTCCAACCAATTCATCTTTTGCAATATTTTAATTCGTAGGCCAATCAATTCCTCTTTTTGACATGTACAACTTCATTCCTTTATACCTGAATATAAGATTACATTTCAAAGAGGTAAGGTCTTCTCTAATTCTTCGAACATTTTTTTTTTTAAAACTTCTTATTCATTTGTATTTTCGTGTAATAAACACATTTCATCAACTTACACTAAAGATTATTCAGTCGGAAGATTCTACTTTCTTTTATAGTTATCAGGCATTAAAGACTAAGTAGTGTAAACTTCAAATAGCACTTTGAAAGAGGTAATTTGACACCATGGTGCTGGTAATTTTATTTTATGACATGTTTTTTTTTGGTTGAAACATCATTTTCATTTTCTTCCAAATTCAGGTTATTTGTGCTAAATGTTTATGAAAAGCTCTGAATTGTTTGCCTTTTTCAAACAATAGTCTAAACTTGGGATGATATCTTATTGTCTAGAAAGTAACTGTTCTTGAGAAAGGAGCAAGGAAGCATCCGTGGGGGAATAACATACAGGTACATTGTTTTAGAAAGAGTAACCAATTTTTTATCTTTCTTTTTCATTTCATTTCTTGTTTTCTACATGGATTTTATTAGAAAAACTTGCAGAGTACCTCTTGTTTGCTGTTGTTCTGAGTCCTGATTTTTATTAGCAACATATAGATCTATTATATAATTAATCATTCTTTTCTTATTGGGAAAAATTAAGGAAAATCATAAAGCCATTTATAGTCACCTAATTGCTTAATTAACACTAATAATATGAATGCTAGTATGTTATCTGCGAAATACAGTTTAATCATTAAGTTCACATCTGTTAGTAGACATTTACATAATTTAATAAATTGCAGGGTTTCTTCTTCTTCTTCTTCATTTTTTTTTCCTGCACTTGTTCTTTGTTTATAAATTTTTAAAGTACTTGATATTGTTCTAAATGTTCAACTTGTCATTCAATCAGAAAAAAAATGAGATGGTGAAGGGTTGTGAGTATGACGAGGATTGAAGCCTTTTGTGAGTAATTGTTTTGAGTCTTTCTTTTTCTTCTGTTTATTTGATCCTTTTATGGGTATTTTATATTTATCTACTCTAGTTTTCCTTTACCAATATAAATAACCTGATCTCTTCTGTACTTTAATCCTAGGAGTCGCACTGCTTAAATACATAGGCTCAAACTATGTCATACTAATACTATCACTACAAAAAAAAAAAAATTAGCCACGGTTATTTGTGATATTGTAATGCTGATAGAGATGAGGCCTTAAATGGCAACGAGGGCCCCTTAGTGGACCAAGGGAATGGGCCCAAGGTCTGGAGAGTGTATGAAAGGAAAAAGAGAGGGGCAAGGGCAGAAATGTAATTGTGTGCATGTTATTGTTAGTGGAGACACGTTATGTAGCAGAGGGGTGTGTGTGTGCTAGGCATGAAAAAGGTTTGTCAGTTGTAGTGGGAGGAACACCTTGGGTGTCAAGGGTTCTCCAGGAGCAGCAGCTCTGGAAGGAGAGGGTTTATTGCTTGTAATCCCTTCTTTTATCTTAATCTGAATAATTTCATCTTTTAGTCTCTAACAAATTGGTCCGACCTGCCGGATCGATGCCGCCGAAACCACCTGATAAGGGTGATGCCATGGAAGCACGGATGACCATCGGGGAGACAATGGTTCCACGGGTGGAGGGTCTAGAAAATGCAATGAATGAATTTCGGGCAGCTATGGTGGAAATGCAGCAATCTCAATCGATGCAGAGAGCAATGATGGAAAAACTTCAACAAACTCAAGAAGGATTGCATCAATCATTCTTGAAAGAGTTTAGCAAGTTGGGAGGGAAGAGAATGGAAGAGGAAGGCACTATACCTGTGGATGGCTCTTCAGCATCGTCTGAGAGGCAAGTCAGAGGGGTTGCGAGAGCTCCAGCAACAGGAATCTTGCAAGATGGGTTGGATGAGTATCGGATGTCAGTCAAGAAGGTGGAGCTTCCTGGGTTTCAAGGAACGGATCCTATGGGTTGGATTCAAAGAGCTGAGACATATTTTGAAGTCCAAAACACTCCAAATGAGTTGAAGGTTAAGCTATCTCGCCTATGTATGGAGGGTGCTTCAATCCATTGGTTCACGCTACTCAGGGACAGTGAGGAACACTTGACTTGGGAGAGGTTCAAACAAGCTCTGTTGTTGAGATATGGTGGAACCATTTATGATAATCCATTTGAGCAATTATCAGTCCTTCATCAATCAGGATCGGTGGAAGACTACATTGAAGCATTCGAACTGATTTCTGCTCAAGTTCCTCGCCTCACTGAACTTCAATACGTGGGATATTTCATGGGGGGGCTAAGACCGGATATTCGCCAACGGGTGCGGTCGTTCCATCCTGAGAACCGAGCTCGTGCAATGCTTGCTGCTCGCGACATGGAACGTGAATTGGAAGGAGTGTCTCTGTCGGTCGAAGTCTCTGCGTTTCGGGCAAGGGTGAATCAACCAGGACTTGGCAGGCTTCTCGGGTCGGGTCCGACCCACAAACTTCACGAGCCCAGTTCGAATGTGTCTGGGCTACACAAGCCCAATTTTAAAGGCCCTAATGCAACGACGTCGCAGGCTTCGAACAGGGCAGCATCTTCGTCCCTGTCGTTCGCGAAGAGTTCCAGCCCTTTGGTTGGGTCTGGTTCGAATCGCAGATGGGAGGGTGAACGCCAGCAATCAATGGAGAAGGCTCGAGGGACAAAACATTTGACTTACCAGGAGCTACAGGACCAAAGAAACAGGGGACTGTGTTTTCGCTGTGGAGAAAAATTCCATCCCTTGCATCGCTGTACAGACAGGTCATTTAATCTGGTCATTTTGGGAGAGGATGATGATAACAGTCAGGCTGAAATGGTGGCTTTGGAGGTTGAGCAAGGTAGTGACAACGAAGGTTTAGAATGTAAAATAATGGGACTACTGGGAGCTGCTGGCCCAGAGATGCCTCTTGCGAATACGTTGAAACTGGAAGGTAATCTTTGGGGAGTGCCCATACTTGTCTTGGTGGATAGTGGAGCAACCCATAACTTTGTTGCCCCCAAGGTAGCCACGGCATTAAATATTCCCATGGATCCCAGCAAATGTTTCGGGGTGAGGCTAGGAGATGGTCACCAAATTTTTACCAAGGGAAGGTGTAATGGATTACCTCTAAGGGTTGGTGACAATGAGGTGGTAGTGGATGCGTATGTTCTGGAGTTAGGTGGGGTTGACATGATTGTAGGAGTGAAGTGGCTAGCAACGTTGGGCAAGGTTGAAATGGATTGGGATGCCATGACAATTTCCTTCAGATCACAGGGAAGTGCAGTGAAGTTACAGGGGATTAAAGGGCAAAGGAATGGACATGCTTCTAATAGTGGGTCCCTGATGGAAATTATGGACAAACCCATCAAGTTGGTGGATGGGGTCTTATGGAGTATGGAGGAAGATTTGACGCTTAAACCTCATGATCAATTATCTGCGCAACAGAGGCATGAATTAGACATGGTGTTAATGACATTTCCAAGAGTTTTCATGGAAATTTCGGGTTTACCTCCTTCTAGAGGTATGGACCATTCTATTAATTTGAGGGAAGGAACAGAACCTGTTAATGTAAGACCATACAGGTATTCCTACCAACAGAAAAATGAGATTGAACGCCAAATTCAGCAGATGTTAGAATTGGGAATTATTATGAATAGTTCAAGTCCGTTTTCTAGTCCTGTAATTTTGGTGAAGAAAAAGGATGGGTCATGGAGGATGTGTGTGGATTATAGGGCACTAAACAGAGTAACTATACAAGATAAATTTCCCATTCCCGTAGTGGATGAGCTCATAGATGAATTGCAAGGAGCTTGTTTCTTTTCGAAGCTGGACTTAAAATCCGGATATCATCAGATTCGGATGCGGGATGAGGATGTGGCAAAAACGGCTTTTCGAACTCACGAAGGACATTACGAGTACCTAGTGATGCCATTCGGATTAATGAACGCTCCTGCTACTTTTCAAGCCACAATGAATCGACTCTTCAAACCATATTTGCGTAAATTTGTCTTGGTATTCTTTGATGATATACTGGTTTACAGTGGGGATTGGAAGGGACATTTGCAACATTTAGCTACTGTTCTAGCAGTACTAAGGGAGAATCAATTTGTGGTAAATAGAAATAAGTGTAATTTTGGTCAGAGGCAGGTGGAATATTTGGGACATGTGTTATCAGCACAGGGAGTTGCAATGTATCCCAAAAAGGTTGTTAGTGTGTTGGAGTGGCCGACTCCACGAAATGTTAGGGGAGTGAGAGGATTTCTAGGGTTGACAGGCTATTATCGCAAGTTCATCAAGGATTATGGTAAGATAGCTAGACCCCTTACGGAGCTGACCAAAAAGGAGGCGTTTAAATGGGGAGTTGAGGCACAACAATCCTTTGAGATTCTAAAAAGGGTAATTACTACAGCACCTGTACTTTCTCTTCCTGATTTTTCCAAACTATTTACCATTGAAAGTGATGCGTCGGGAGCGGGATTAGGGGCTGTTCTGATGCAAGATGGCAGACCTATTGCTTATTACAGTAAGGCAATTTCTGCAAGTCATCTTTCCAAATCAATTTATGAAAAAGAACTAATGGCATTGGTTCTTGCTATTCAACACTGGAGATACTACCTAATGGGGAGGGTTTTTATAGTCCATACTGATCAAAGGAGCCTCAAGGACCTTCTCACACAGTGAATAACCACATATGATCAACAAAATTAGATGGCAAAATTAATGGGATTTAAATTTGAGGTCATGTATAAACCGGGACCGGACAATAAGGCAGCTGATGCCTTGTCAAGACGCCCTATTGAAGGGGAATTAACTTCTATTTGTTCATATCCAGTATGGCCTCAAGGTCAGGAGCTGTGGGAGGAGATAGAGCATGATTCGGAGCTTCAAGCTATTGTGGTTGATCTTCAAGCTGACCCAAACAGTAGACTTGGTTTTAAACTGCAGAAAGGAGTTTTACTCTTCAATGGGAGGTTAGTTATTTCTGCAAAGTCAGCTTTAATTCCCATCTTACTTCAAGAATTTCATTCGTCCCCTATGGGTGGCCATTCGGGTTATCTAAGAACATATAGGAGGCTGGCTGCCAATTTATATTGGATAGGGATGAAGAAAACTGTTATGGATTTTGTGAGATCATGTGTTGTGTGCCAAAGGATGAAAAGTACAGCAACATCTCCTAGTGGTCTTTTGCAACCTATTCCGGTTCCAGAACGTGTTTGGGAGGACATTTCAATGGATTTCATTACGGGCCTCCCAAAATCTAAAGGCTTTGATGCAGTGTTAGTGGTGGTGGACAGATTGTCAAAATATGCCCATTTCCTACTGTTAAGGCATCCTTATTCTGCCAAGAATGTTGCTGTTCTGTTTGCTAAAGAAATCATACGCCTCCATGGGGTTCCCTCATCGATTATTAGTGATAGAGACCTTGTTTTTATCAGCTCTTTTTGGAAGGAGCTTTTCCAACTGCAAGGAACAGCTTTAAGGATGAGTTCAGCTTATCACCCGGAGACGGATGGTCAAACGGAAGTAGTGAATAGGTGTTTAGAATCATACTTGCGTTGCTTCGCCTCAGAACAACCAAAGACTTGGTCCTTGTGGCTGTCATGGGCAGAATTGTGGTACAACACAACTTTTCACATTAGTACGGGGTCTACTCCATTTGAAATAGTTTATGGACGTGCACCTCCGACTATAGTCAGGTTTTTGGCTGGAGAAACTAAGGTGGAGGCAGTGGCAAGAGAATTACAAGACCGAGATGAAGCTTTAAGGCAATTGAAGTTCAATCTTAACAAAGCACAAGAGAGGATGAAGTATTATGCTGATAAAAAGAGGAAGCATGTGGAATTTCAGATTGGTGATTGGGTCTTCTTGAAGCTGCGACCTCATAGACAAATGTTCGTTTCTCAAAGAATATATTCTAAGTTATCACCAAGGTACTACGGACCCTTTCAAATCGTTGGGAAGCATGGAGAAGTTGCTTATAAACTCCAGCTACCTTCCAATGCATGGATACATCCAGTGTTTCATGTTTCACTTCTAAAAAAGGCCATTGGAGGTTACACAGCTAGCCCTTCACTACTGAAGGATATGGAGGAAGAGGAAATCGTAGAACCAGAGAAGGTTCTTGTTGTTAGGAACAGTTCTGAAACAGACCAAGGAGTTCGTGAGCATCTCATTCAATGGGTAGGTATTGCTCCTGAGGATTCAACATGGGAGAATGAACTTTTTCTCAAGAGCCAATTTCCTAACTTCAGCCTTGAGGACAAGGCTCCAGTGGCAGCAGGGGGTAATGATAGAGATGAGGCCTTAAATGGCAACGAGGGCCCCTTAGTGGACTAAGGGAATGGGCCCAAGGTCTGGAGAGTGTATGAAAGGAAAAAGAGAGGGGCAAGGGCAGAAATGTAATTGTGTGCATGTTATTGTTAGTGGAGACACGTTATGTAGCATAGGGGTGTGTGTGTGCTAGGCAGGAAAAAGGTTTGTCAGTTGTAGTGGGAGGAACACCTTGGGTGTCAAGGGTTCTCCAGGAGCAGCAGCTCTGGAAGGAGAGGGTTTATTGCTTGTAATCCCTTCTTTTATCTTAATCTGAATAATTTCATCTCTTAGGCCCTGTTTGGGTAAACAGCTTATTTAAGTGCTTATAGAATAAGCGCTTATCATATAAGTGCTTATATATAAGCTATTTTTATAATTAAAGAATTTACGAGGGCAAACTTCACATAAGCTGTTTTCAGCTTATTTTCATAAGCTATTCAGAGTAGCTTATGAAAATAAGCTGAAATGCTATAAGCTATTTCTATAAGTTCTTCCAAATGTGTACATAAGTGCTTATGCCATAAGATAAGCTAAATAAGCTCAAAATAAGCTCTTCCAAACGGGCCCTTAGTCTCTAATAAATGCTAAACAAGAAAGCAATGAAGTATGTTAGGTTGATTTGCTGTTTTACTGTGATGACAGGTTCATTTTACTAATGGACGTGTCCCTCGGCCAATTGCTGAAATATGGGGGTAATTGAAGAAGTCACCATAAATTGAATATCCATATTGTTTAGTATAGTTTATTTACTAAATGTATTCAAACAGCTTAATGTGTATATTTTGGTATATATTGATTTAACATATACATATTTTTTTTGTATACAGTGATGTATATCTTTTTTTTAAAAAATATAATTTAATTATTTGTTACGGATTAAATTGTGGCAAATAATTGGTTAAAAACTATTTTTCAAAAAATAAATTAAATCATCAAAAAACTGTTATTTTTTGGTAGTGTTATATAAAACTCCCTGACCTCATACAAAAAATTACTTCAGATTGATAATTGAAATGAGTTATAAAACTTACGAAACTTTGATGCCTATATTACATAATTAGTATGAAGTTAAATTTGAAAGTAATTCATAAGCACCGTCATTTGTTCAAATTTTTTAATTCAAAAGTAATTTCAAATATTAAATTGTTCAGTTACTAAAGTTTTAATTAATTAAATTAACCGAATATGTATGCGTATTTTTTTTCATTAAATTTCTGCAATAGGAATTGTTGTATTTAATATTAAAAGTAAATGTAAGATTCAGGAAATATTTAATTGGATTATCAACATTAATAAGTAATTTTTTTGCCTTATATTAATTGACTGTTTAGATTTGAAGGAGTCATGCTGAGGCTTTTTAAATATTTTAGCTATTTTTAAAATATTATTTTGCCAAAAATAGATTATGTATTTAATATATATTTTTATAATTATGATGATTAGCAAAAATATTAATAAAATTATTGTTCATTAATTATTAGAGTAATATTCAGTATGAAAGAATTAAAATAATAAGAGACTAAATTTAATTTTATGTTGTCATCTGGAGTAAAAGGTAAAAAATGATTGAATATCCTTTTACTTAACAAAGACAAGAATTTAACGGCAAGCACTACAAATGTAGTTTATAAAAAAGTATTCAAAAACATTTGTTATAAGCAAGTACATTTCATTTCATTCTTTTTTTTTTGTTATTAACATTGACTTTAATTTATGTTACCACTTATAGTAGTGTCAAAAAGAGATTAGGTCTATAAGTTGGCCCCTGACTACCCTTAAATGGACGGTTTTAGACATCGGATTATTTGTAATACTTTATAGCAAAGTTATTTATATTTTTTACGATGACTCATGATTTTTGCATCTATATTTCATTTGTTATTATTATTTTGGCATGTGTATTTCTTTTTCCGAGTTTTTGCTATCAACACGTGCAATCGCTTTTCTCATATGGATTATATCTTGCAAATCTTGTTTTTAGTCATAATCAACTTTATATTGTCATCTCAAGAGTGAAAAGTAGAAGGGGATTAAAGATTCTGATATTTGACAAGCATGGAAATCCAATGACAAGCACTACTAATATAATGTATAAAGAAGTATTCCAAAATTTATGTTAGAGGTCAGTAACCTATTTCAATTCTTTTTCATCATTAATGTATTTATCTAAATTAATTCATGTAATACCTTATTTTTTGTTTTTATTTTCATTTGATATTATTCACATTTAATCTTCAAGACATTTATATCTAATGAATTATCTTGTCTGTCTTAACACGGTATGAATGTCTCATTATTTATATATATATATATTCTCTATTATATATTTTAATTACTTTTATTTATTTGATAAATAAAAATTATGACATTTGTGTTAAATCGTGTATGATACATGTCACATCACTGGTTAATCAATATTTTCTCTCGTGAGGAAGGCTTCCTAAAGAACTCGATGGTTAGAACTTAGAATAAATCTTTCCGCTTTGACATTGTCGACAGTAGAGGGAATGTACCGTCTATTAATCCTCTTCAGCTCCAATTTTATCGGGACGGGACATCTTCTTAACCTCAATATCAGAATAAAATATCAGAATATTCGCTCTTTGCTTCCTCGAAGGAAATTGCATGCCCAAGTGTCTACTTGGCAATTGCTTTCAGCAAATAGCCTCAACTTATGCCAAGCGCAAGCTGCATCTGTAAGTGAAAATTTTTTAAACTAAAGTCTGACAAGTTATTGAATTTATAAAACCTTTATAAGACTTGGATTCTGGAAATCTGCTGCTTGAGAATAAGTGAGCAGAAAGGAAAAGGTGAGGTTTAGTCATAGACATTAAGTTTAATCTTTATATAAACCAAATAAAGAAAAAGAGGAAGTCCTCGGTGGTATAGAATTTTTGCAGACTTTATACAATCATACGAATGTTGGCAATCCTTCTGGACATTATCAGAGACTCATAATCATTCACTATAAACTCGTGAGGGGCAATGTAGATTAAAATTTCTTGATGAAGTCATAGATGTGAGCGTTAATCTCCTCTGGCCTTTCTTGATTTAAAAAGTGAGCTACTCCTTCCATAACAGCCACTTCTTGTAAGAAAGGAACATCTCTCTTAAATCTGCCATTATGTATATATTCCTTGACGCCAGGAGTATTATATGTGATGTCCATGTCTCCTACAATAAACTTCACTGGCACTTTGATCTGTAACCCAGTCCATGGCGCTGTGAGCTCCCAGTTTCTGCACACAATAAAATTGGGGGAATGGGATAAGAAATACGACAAACAAGGATCAAACTAAACTAGTGGGAGAATGAAGAAACTTACAGGTCCAGCGCGCGATAGTAGTTTAACCCACCAGTGAAGCCCTTCTGGTCAAATTTACTGGCATAATAATTAACGTCGTCTTCAGACAGCCAAGAAGGTAAAGTAATAGGCTTATCAGGTGAACCTCCAAATCCTATCTCTTTAGGCACACAAGGTGGACGTGGATTACGAGATGTTAAAAATTTCTTTATAATTCTTGCAGTACCAGCACGGGCAAACTCTTCTTCAACCTCTCCAGGTTTCTGCAGGACAAGCAATCCCCGGATATTTAGTTGAACTATCTATTTCTATGAAGAATAACTATCAATTACCATCAACATATAGAAGAACAATGGAACAAGATTGAATTCAACAATTACTGCTTCATGTCAATCAGAAATTGATTTCGAAGAATGCATTATGAAGCAAAGGAAGAAAAAACACACACACACATACACACACTGTAACAAAAATCATGTTTGATCCTTAAGTTGGGTAAGAAATATTAATCTGTATTATCGACTCAACACTGATGAGATAGTTCAACACTCAGCTTACTACAAGTACCTGGGTAGTTATCCAAAATCAGGGAATAAAACTGTGATAGATATTTGGCCTTAAAGGAAGAAGACTTCAATCAATAATCAAGCATTATAAATGCATGAACTAGACCTTCTACTTGGAACAGAGTTTGTAGTGGACGTCTGGTCAAAGTGAGATATAAGCTGTAAATATTGTAAAAGATCACAATACTACCACTGGACTAATCATTAATGCAGAAATTATGAAGAGGAGGAAATCATCAAATCGAGTGAATCATATAAACCTGTCTGGTTCAAAATATAAAGAGTATGTTAAGCAAGTTTAACTGCTTTTGCAATGTCTTAGGTTCGAGTTGCGTAAAAAGATCTTGTAGATAGAGATAGCATCAGTACCCGGCCACATTAGTAAGTAACACACTCAAAGCATGCGTGATGATCTCGAAAAAAAAAAACTATTTGAAGAAAAAAAAGAACAACACACTCAACAGACCATTTGTAAGTTGACTTTGCGAAACCGTTTGACAAATTTTTCTTCAGCGTAGACGAAGATTAATGTAATCGGCCATTATTGTCTATTTAGTTGAAGGGGATGCACCAAACAGTGGAAAATTATATCTAACATAACATATGTGGGCTTTTAGGATTGTAATTATGGAGCCATTTACTAACGCAAATTGATGCTTATCGTGGATAGCTTGACTAAATTTTAGCAACAGCCATAAAGTTATAATAACAACTATCCTATATGGAGATGAAACATTGAAGGCAGGACACCCAGACAAGACAATCCCCGAAATTTAGTCATATAGTGCAATAACTTTAGCAACAGCCATAAAGTTATAATGATCAATTATCCGGATTTGGAAGGGAAGAAGACAACCAATTTCTCTAATTAAACCCGAAAGTAGAAAGTAGATGACACTAAATGGTATTGACTATTGACCAGTGTAGCAGGGGAAAGTACCTGAAACCTACAGATATAGTAATCATCGCCCATTAAAGCTCTCATGGTCTCCAGCGGCTTTCTTGTCGGGTTCCTGGGAGTGAACACCACGCTGAGGTTGACCAAGGCCTTCACGCGGTCCGACCTGAATAAGCAGAAATACCAGGACATGACGGCGCCAAAATCATGACCCACCAAGAATACCTGTTCGATGCGGAGAGCATCAAGAAGTCCGACGAGGTCGCCGACGATATGGAAGGCGGTGTAGGAAGAAGCAGAGGGCGGGGCGTCGGTGTCGCCATAGCCGCGAAGGTCAGGGGCGATGGCACGGTAGCCAAGGGAGGCGAGATAGAGAAGTTGATGACGCCAGCTATACCAAAGCTCAGGGAAGCCGTGGAGTAGAAGGACTGCTGGGCCCGATCCGATTGACGCTATGTGCATTTTGATCCCGTTCGTCGTCACACTCGTGTGCTCTATTTTCTCCATCTTTCCACTCCGATTTTCTTCCTTCGCCTGAACTCCCCAGGTAGCTGAATTTTGAATTGAAAATTGAAGACGCTGTTTCTAGTTCCGTACTCTATTAGGTTGGTATTATTTCCTTCGGCACGCAGAGGCAAACCTGTGGGCAAGGACGGACTTGCATTGGGGCTAGTGGGACTATTGCCCTCACAAGAAATTTTTTTTTGTAATTAATATATGTTAACAAAAATTTAATTAATATATGTACTAAATTTTTTTTTTCTCACAAAAATTTAATAAAAATATTTGTATGTTAATTTTTTGTCCCTATCAATTTTTTTATTCTGAACCCGTCCCTGCTTGTGGGATATTGATGATATAATGATTTTTATTTATTTAATATTTTTTTAAAATAAAAAATTTATAAATATTAATTAATTTAATAATTATAAATATAATAGTAATCATAAAATTATAAATTTAAGTTTATTTTTTTAAAATATTAAATAATTATGAACAATTGGATTAAGATTCAATAACTTTTTATTTGTCTACGTGCGCACAAGACAAATTAATTCCTATTTCTAATTTTGTTTACTTCTTTTGAATTTTAAGGAAAAAAAATTTATTTTCACCTTAATTTTGTTTTTTTGTTTTGACAAAAAGTATGACTCTCTTCAACTTAAAAGGTCACTCTATTTTATCTTTTTCAATTTTAAAAATTTAATAACAAAATGTTTGAACTTTTATTTTATTACAAAAATATCCCTTCGGTTCATTATTATATTAAATTAACAAAAAATCAAATACTAAGTCAATCAAGTTTCTGTCACATTACGTATTCTCCTACGTGGTTAGTGATGTGACCGCATCACAAATAAACCATTTGCTCCAATTTATTGCAAAAAACACATAGCACGTGCCGTATAAGAGAATATTGAATGTGAAGTGGCACGTGTTTGTCATGTGCTGCTTAAACTATAAGTTGATCTAACGTAATGTTGGATATTATTATTATTATTATTATTATTATTATTATTATTATTATTATTATTAAATATTAATAAAAAATATATTAAAATTAAATGCATTAAAAAACTCGTTCTTACCGTTTGCCATATAACATTGGATGTCA
The DNA here is from genome assembly GCA_037074585.1 of Biancaea sappan. NCBI lineage: Eukaryota > Viridiplantae > Streptophyta > Magnoliopsida > Fabales > Fabaceae > Biancaea > Biancaea sappan. The sequence continues at coordinate 42,978,943 of CM073496.1, read as the reverse complement.
TTTCTATTTAATTGTTATAAAGATAATAAACGTTGAAATGATAAATTCTTTATTCATATCTTTTGCACCTTGATTATTCTCAATTAAATGGTTTCAATGCTTTAATATTCATGTAATGGTGTCCAATGATTATGGCGACGGGAAGAATATAAAAATCCTTATACAATCATACATACATATATATATATATGTTTGATATTTTGAGTACAGAAGGTGTGTGAGGAGATGAGTCCGATTCATTTTCTTTGTACAGAGATTGTAACATCATGATTTTTTATTTCCTTTAAAAATAATAATATTTCTCTAAATCAGTTTACTAAATAATTTTCGAATAAATTTCTTTCAAATAATTATGAATTTTACTATTCACAAATTTACTATTCATATAAATAGTAACCTTGCAGAAAATTTGACAAGATTTTCACTAATTATGTTTGAGCTTGAATATATATACAAATAATAATTTACATATTTTTTGATATTCTCTTTAAATATTTGAATCATGAACTAGCATAAAATATATTTCTACACTTCAATCTCATCATTAATATCATTAAAACCTTCTCTTTAGCCTTTTTTTTCCTGAAATGATCAATTTTTTTAAAAGTGAAATATAAAATATCTCAGTACCTAGTTACTTTATTAAAAATATACAAATACAAGAAAAGATCATTTCAGTCATAAAAGCATAACATCACACTGATAATAATTAAATCTCTCTTGTTCACTACTGTAGAACAAGATTTATAATAAAAATTCTATAAAAACTGATTATGCACATAGATATCATAAATCATAATTAATCATACTTTTATTGAAAACCAACTACCTTATGAAGAACGAGCCTCAAATATGAATCTAAATCCTTTATTCCTCTGATATTTCTCATCGTCTCCTATCTTCTTATTTTTTCTTTTCTATTTCGTCTCCTCATCTCTCTCCTCTCTTTCTTTCTCTCATGTTTTCTCTTTCTTTCTTCTTTCCCCACCGTGCACTCACATAACACACATTTTTTCTATTTTGTCTCCTCCTCTCTCTCCTCTCTTTCTTTCTCTCTTGTTTTCTCTTTCTTTCTTCTTTCCCCACCGTGCACTCACATATAACACACACACACACACACACACACACACACACATTTTATCCTCCTCATTACCTCACACACACACACATTTTATCCTCCTCATTACCCCACATGTTTTTTTATCACTTTCTCTTTTGGTTAAAATAATAAAAAACCTCAAATCTTTTTATTCTATTCAATTAGGTCCTTATTCAATGATAAAATTCTATTTATGTCTCTCAAAAGTTTCTTAATAACTATTTTATCCTTATTTACTTGCTCATTTATTTATTTAACCTCATTTCCTAAGGTAATTAAATTTGGGATATCACATTCTTCTCCTTTAAAATGAATTTTGTCCCACCAAAATTCAAGTTAATACATATATACACATATGTAAACTGCAACCACGACTTGTACGAAAATATCACAAGTACAAACACCACACTTACTAACATAGTCAATATATCATTCATTTTACACAACTGTAATATTATATTTGTTTGAATTTGTGTATAATTTCTTAGGTGATTAGACTTTCAATCACTTTTCATTTGTACTGTAGATTTGCGTATAATTTCTTGGGTGATCAAACCCTCAATCACTTTATATTTGTACAGTAGATTTGCGTATAATTTCTTGGGTGATCAATCCTCAATCACTTTACATTATGTGCCGTAGATACTTGCATCGAGTGACCTGTGAATTTAACCCTCAAACTCTTTGTGCATAGATTTTCATAGTTATACATCGAGTAGTATGAGACTCTAACCCTTTCAAACTCGTGAATAAGATTTTATAGATATACTCCGAGTAGTATGAGACTCTAACCCTTTTAAACTCGTATTTATGATTTCATCTATTTACACCGAGTAGTATGAGACTCTAACCCTTTCAAACTAGTGCATAGGTTTTTATAGTTATACACTGAATAGTATGAGACTTTAATCCTTTCAAACTTATGTATTAGATCATGTAGATCTTTGCTTATTAATAAAATAGTGAGAATTTATCACCTAGTACAATTACCATGAAATAAATTAATTTATATATCATTTTATTCCTTTGAATTTCTATAAAAATATACCAATCATCATATACTGTCATCTAAAAGATTGATTACTTAATATCCAAATAATATTATAAATGGAACTTATATTGTACTTTGATTAATAACATCAAACTAGCTTAACAGAGTTATTTACTTACCTTGACTTTTGTCCAATTTTACCTTAAATCATCCTCGAAAATGTATAAGAGAATGGAAAGTGTATCACAAAAGCATCCAAGGCAATCTCTTTTTGTTTTTTTTAGTTCTAATTTTATTTTTTATAGAATTTAATTTTTATTATGAAACATATCTTCACTTGTTTCATAATACATCATAATCATACATACTTTCTTCTAACTCAAATTCTCTCTACAAAATTAAAAGTTATTACATAAACATAGATATGTTTATACTAATAACATATATAATCATAAATATGAAATAGAATTCTATATCATTTTTGTAAAATTTCATGTTCAAGAATATTTTTAGAGAGAGAACAAACACATGGATAATCCATATGATCATAGGAAATATAAGCTTTATTTATAATTCAATATACACTTCACTAGGTACTTAATTTTATGGAGATAAATATCTCTAATATGTTTATTTAGATCATCACACTCAAAGTGAATTCTAATTTAACTTTGGCATACCTTTCCTTTTTATGAATCTAAACTATAATGATTTCTTCTATGTAAAATATACTGGTCAGGCATACATTACAAATAAGACTCCATTATTTTCTTTATTCATCAAAAGATACGTGGTATGTCTTTATTCATCTTTAATCAATTCTTTGTATGACTTACTTTTACTCAGATATTTTTCTAAATCTCACTTAATCATAACAAACATTCACATCAACTCAAACACAAATATCATAAAAATAATGCTTTTAGCAAATCAAACAATTACATGTAAGTATTTTCCTTTCCATAAGATGGCAAGACCTTTTCCTCTGATACCATTTTGTAACATCCCGACTTTTTATTTCCTTTAAAAATAATAATATTTCTCTAAATCGATTTATTAAATAATTTTTGAATAAATTTCTTTCAAATAATTATGAATTTTACTATTCACAAATTTACTATTCATGTAAATAGTAACCTTGCAGAAAATTTGATAAGATTTTCACTAATTATGTCTGAGCTTGAATATATATACAAATAATAATTTACATAGTTTTTGGTATTTTCTTTATATATTTAAATCATGAACTACCACAAAATATATTTTTACACTTCAATCTCATCATTAATATCATCAAAACCTTCTCTTTAGCCATTTTTTCTGAAATGATCAATTTTCTAAAAGTGAGATATAAAATATCTCAGTAGCTAGTTACTTTATTAAAAACATATAAATACAAGAAGAGATCATGTCAGCCATAAAAGCATAACATCACACTGATAATAATTAAATCTCTCTTGTTTATTACTGTAGAATAAGATTTATAATAGAAATTGTATAAAAACTGATTATACACATAGATATCATAAATCATAATTAATCATATTTTTATGGAAGACTAACTAGCTTATGAAAAACGAGCCTTAAATATGGATCTAAATCCCTTCTTCCTCTGATATTTCTCATCGTCTCCTATCTTTTTCTTTTTTCTTTTCTATTTCGTCTCCTACTCTCTCTTTTCTCTTTCTCTCTCTCTTCTCTTTCTTTCTCTTTTTCCTTCCTCACCATGCACTCACATAACACACACACACACACACACACACACACACACACACACACACACACACACACACACACACACACACACACACACACACACACACACACACATATATTATCCTCCTCATTACCCCACATGTTTTTTTTAATCACTTTCTCACTTTTTCTTTTGGTTAAAAATAATAAAAAAACCTCAAATCTTTTTATTCTATTCAATTAGGTCTCTATTCAATGATAAAATTATATTTATGTCTCTTAAAGATTTCTTAATAACTATTTTATTCTTATTTACTTTCTCATTTATTTATTTAGTCTCATTTCCTAAGGTAATTAAATTTGGGATATCACATAGATAATAAACAAATAAGCGAATCTTGAACTATTATATTCTGGAAGTAATATGTCTGCGTATTCCTGCATAGGTTGATATGGCCAAATCAACCTATGGGAGTGTTGTAAAAATTTACTATTACCAACACAGTCTGAGTCACGTCTTAAGAGACACTATCTTTAAGAAAAATTATTTTGCAACTAAAAATTATTCTACGTCTACATAACTTCTTCTAGGATTAAACAAACCTTTTTTAGTGTTCTCTCAAGAATCAGAACACTCAAATGCCATAATAGCAAAAAATAAAAACATATAACCCAGAAGTTTGAGAGAAAAGAAAGAAGGGAGAAAACATCTTCTGTCTGTCTCTGTATCTAAAATGAGGAAGAATGAGTTTTTTTATAAGCACAAAAGTGTAACAGTAAAAGACATTATACAAAAGACTTTTAATAGCAATTAAAAAATGGTTACAAAATATTAAACACTATTAAAAATCTTTTACTCTCTTTTGAAATATTATTATTTTTCCAAAAATCTCCCACATATATCAAAAGATATTTTTGAAAAAGAAACAAAACTACTGGATTATGTACATAGGTGTAAATGCATTAATCCAGTGTTTTCATTTAGACTATAAACCTGATCTAGACAGATAAGATTTAACTTACAGAGTAGTTGGCGAATCATATAACTTCTATGAACCAACATACTCTTAGTCGTATTATAGGGATCTTAGCAGTCACATCTCACCACTCGCAATTTTTGCTATTAAAGTCATTGTGAGCGTTATTTTGGTCGTGCACGTGCCTGGTATTCATGAGTATTCTAGAAATTTCACCACAATCTCATGAGAGCGGCCCCCTCCACACTCATATAGGTGACTTCATCAAATGTATTTGCAATTAATACACCATCCTCAATGTAGGGCTATGAAGATCATAAAGAGTTTATGCTCAACCCATCAATCAATGCATTTTAGCACTTTCACACTTAACACAATAGGAAATAGAATGAGAAAACAATGCTAGCAGAATTAACAGATGACTTGTTATTACCCATATGAACCATATTTATGGGAGCTCTAATCACAAAGGTTGAGTTCTTGCCATTGTTAATTTCTTATTAGCTTAAGTTTAATTTCACTCGACGTGTGAAGGATTAATTTCTTTCCTACATGCATGTTTAGTCAGAGATTTGGCTAAATTGACTTTACATAATCTATCGATAGAACTCATTTCATCTTTTAACGGATGTTTAATTACTTTCTTACCATTGAAAGTCTGTTCTTTACAATGATTATTGCCACTTAACAATCACAATATATAGATACTGATATCATTGGGCTCTTACCTAAAAAGATTTGCTAAGTTTTTCAACCACTTAGTCTTATTTTCAGCCAACTCCAGATTACTGAACTCTGATTTTAAAGTGAATCTAAAATTTGATTAGTTACTCTCAAAGATATCATCCTACCACCAAAGATGAGGCTTACTCACTAGTGAATTTATCTCATCTGAATTGAAAATTCAATTAACATTATTGTATTATTCTAATACAATGAAAAATTCACTTTTAATGATATCGTAAATCACGATAACTCTCAACTCTTTTATTGGGGTTGTGTACATACAGACACTCATCTGACACACAACACATGATATATTAGTTAGGTAAAGTTTATTAAATACAACAAAGACCCACCTTTGTTTTCCTTAACTGAATGTTAAAATCATGAGGAGTTTTTCACCAGTTTGTCATCTTGATAATCAAACTTTTCAAACATTTTCAAACACAATATTCTTGTGATAGCAAAATACCATCACCTTTTCTTATGGTTTTAATCCTAAAATCACATTTACTTCACCTGTATCAATATTAGATGTAAAAAAAATATTTAACTTTATGTAACATCCACGTCACACATATACAGACTATATTTATCCTTACTATCTATTATTTTCACATATATACACATCTATCTTTAATTAAAAGAGATATTTTCATTGATCACAAAGAAAAAATATTAACAACATAATAACTAAGGCTTTAGAATTAATTTATTTTTCTTCTAGTCATGTAACATAAACTTTGCAAAATACCCCCACATTTTTAATCTATAAGAGTATGGCTACACAACTCATATAAAACCTCATACAAAATCTCATAATTATTATAGATGAGCATCAAACACATATATACATCTATATTCATCCACCATATAATATTATTTTTCAAAAAAAAATAATTACACAAAATTATTTAGAAACTATTAAATCTCATTTTTGTGACCAATAACTCAACATTGTATCTTTTTGTACAATAGAAATGTTTTTATGGATTAGTATTAGAAAATGTTAATTCCAATTTTTATATATATGGCATATCATCAATGATGATGGTTTTCTCAATTTGAAAATTGACAGTATATCATCATTTCAATGAGATGATTTTCTTAGTTTTCAAATTGGCCCAAAATTTTATTTGTCAATATCCACAAATTTAGTCACAAATCCACAAAAAATTTATGTTCCAAAATAAAACTCTCAAAAGCTTAAGATGAATCTATTTTGAATTCTTAAATTTAAACCCTCACATATATGTTTATTTCGAGAATTCCACATAAATAAAATTCTCAAAAAAGAGAAATTTAAAATAGTTCACATATAAACTTCACATAAGCTTTAAGAAAGCCTTTTAATATTATCAGTAGTTATGTCAATAGAAATTTATAGGATATACTTAATACTCAAATATCAAACTCATAAAATTTCTATTAGACCACAATATATAATTAACTATTGACTATAAAACATTTTTACTCAAATTTGTATATTTTTATAACAACATACTTACATAACAACACACATCCCCCACTTGTTGTTAAAAAAATATTATCCAAAAAATATTTTTCCTCTTACCCCCACTATTAATATAAATTCTCAAAAAGAAAAAGATTGAAATAGTGAAACATACCTCATGATATAGGGAGAAGAAATCACCATTGCATAAATTTGCTTTATGAGCAAAATTGATCACTTCAAGATCACTCAAAATTAGAACTCAAAAAATTATGAGTTGTGTTCATAAAAATAGTAGCAAATAATAATTTCACTCTATGTATATGATATTTTGCTAGTGGATCAAATTAATATGTATTTGCTCCACATAATACAAATGCTATATATATATATATATATATATGCACAATTTACTTTAAAAGAATTTTTCCAAATAAAGCTAAAAGAACTTGTAAAAATAATAGAAATACACAAGACAATATATGGCTAAAACTAAAGTCTTGTAACAACCTACCTCATCATAGGTATCTCATATAGTGAAAAATTCTTTCTTATAAATAAAATCTCCTTTTGTGAGTAATAACCAAATAAAAATAATAATATTTATAATCCCTCAAAAAATTAAAATACAAGTAATTAAAAATTAAAAATTTGTTACCTTTAAATAAGATGTCAAAAATACTATATACTTAAATTCTAAAATATTATACAGATATATATCTCATATATATTTTAGTTTCACACTATCATAAATTGACACAAGTCATGCACACGTATGTATGTAGTTCCTTCCATCCTTCTTATATATTTTTCCATCATCACAACACACTCACATATTTATGGTGAAAGGGTGTCCTTCCATCCTCATTACCTAAGAAAGAGAAATGATAAGATTTCTGGTACACACAGAGTACTAGTATATTAATCATTGTCATTTTGCCATCATTTTGGGGACACACCACCAACATGCATTAAAGTTTGAATCCACTAGTTACGCTTGGCGATCACCCTTGTTGTACAGATGATGCTTGAAAAGTGTACTATTATCAACGATCAGTAAAAACAAGCCATCACACCAATTTCTTTATATATATATATATATATATATATATATTAATGAAGATCTATTGCTACTAAAATTTAGAAGACATTATGAGTATTGATTCTAATTAATTAGAAAACATACACACTCATAATTTATAAATGGTTATATATATATATATATACATTAACTCCCACAGTTATATATATATATACAAACATAGATATAGTATTTTAACCACTAACCGTTGGCCACATAACACATATTAATCAGGTATCAAATATGCACATAAAGACACATTTCATCCTCAAAATAATTAGTAAGTTGGCAACAATATAAGACATAATGCAATATAATTCTATTGAATATAATTGATTAGTGTATAAAAACATTCCAAACGTCTGCCAACACTAAGCCAATTAAATATGTATATAAATATATTTTTATTCTCATATAATAAATTCCAACATCATATGATTGAAAACAGCATGAAGGCAAACATTAAAAAGACTTAATGACCACCATGAAGCAAAGGAAATCCATCATCCGTATTAAACAAAATTTTGGAATTTACCTACTGTATGTACGCACACCAAAAAAAAATATTTTATAATAATAACTTCGACAATATATATATATATATATATCTTTTTTTTAAATTCCAAGACAAAACACCATGTAACTAAAATTAATAAAAGGTTGAGAAAAATATTACCAGCATCCTTTAATAAGATCAACATGGTGCGATTGTGGCAGCGTCGGGATTTTAATTTTCCTTATGATTATTGTAAAAATTTACTGTCACCAACACAATCTTAGTCACTTCTTAAGAGACATTGTTCTTAAGAAAAATTATTCTATGACTATAAAAATTATTTTGCATCTACAAAACTTCCTCCAGGATTAAACATACCCTTCTGAGTATTCTCTGAAGAATCAGAACACTCAGGTGCCAGAATAGTAGAAAATAAGAACATATAACCTAGAAGTTTGAGAGAAAAGAGAGAAGGGAGAAGACATCTTTTTATCTGTCTCTGTATCTAAAATGAGGGAGAAGGAGAATTTTTATAGGCATAAAAGTGTAATAGTAAAAGACATAGACATAAAAGACTTTTAATAGTAATTAAAAAACGGCCACAAAATATTAAATGCTATTAAAAATTTTTTACTCTCTTTTGAAATATCACTATTTTTCTAACAGGAAGACATGAAATTACCTTAAAGAAAGTCAAAATACTTGGACCATAGCCCAGTACCACGAAATTTATATTTTTCACTCTAACATTCAATTTCTTCAATTTTTGTGTTTATTCTTATTTTTTTAGGTTGATGCTCCAACATGTAATATTGGATAGAGGAAGTGGTTTGTTGAATTTTAAAGTAAAAAAAATGTACTGATTATTAAATTGAGGAGAGTTTTTATAGATTTTAGCTATTTCTTTTTAACCTTGAGAGTGTGATATATAATATATATGATAGATGAAGCTTTTGTTGTTAGCCAATTATAGGAGTGAATTCATATTTTGATATTTTCAATATGGGTGGGGAGGTCACTCTAAGGAGGCCCGAGCTAGCTAATTGGCAATTTGGCATTAGCATTGGTGTTCATAGTTGGAGGAGGCCATGACTCAGCATATGTCAACTGCTACGATAATCCAAATGGCAGCTGTAGCCCATAGCCCAAGAGGAGCTTCTATTCATGTCACTTTTTTTTATGTTAGCTCAATTTCTTGGTCACCTTGAGTAAGTTGAATTCAGTAAAGACCAACCTTGATGATTGGAGTAAGCGTACATTCAAGCGGGCAAATCACAAAATAAAAAATCTCAAAACGTAGCCTTGGAAAGCTCCATAAATCCCCCTTTACAAAAGAAATCATGGAAAAAAGATTCAAAATAAAAAAAGAAATTAAAGACATGTGGAGGCAAGAAGAGATGTATTGGGGTGTTAAAGCGAGAGTGAACTAGCTCAGATGTGGAGATAAAAATTCTAAGTATTTCCATGCCATAACTGTTCAGAGAAGGCATTTCAACAACATTCACAGGATCAAAGACAAGCAAGGCAATTGGTTAGAAAAGCAAGAGACGATTGCAAGAGCTTTTGAAGACTACTTTGAAGACCTCTTCAAAGAATCAGATGGAGATGAAGAAGATCAAGTAGTATAGTTCATCGTTAGTCTCATTACAGTAAATGACAATGCCAAGTTATTAAAAGAAATACAGGAAAGCGAAGTTAGACATGCTATCTTTTGCCTTGAGCCTAATAAAGCCCTCGGACCTGATGGACTTAATGGCATTTTTTACCAGAAGGCTTGGAACACTATTGCAACTAACGTAACAAATTTTGTGAGAGATTTTTTCTTTTTTCTTTTTTGGCAATGGAACCATTCCAGGTAAAACTAATGGAACTCATATCATATTAGTGCCAAAAATCCTAAACCCATATAAAATTAGTCATTTCAGACCAATTGGTTGCTTTAATTTTTTTAATGAAAATCATCACGAGGATCATGGCTTTAAGAATGAAACCTCTAATGAACAAAATCATTGCCACTAATCAAAGTGCCTTTGTGGAAAGCCATCAAATACAAGACAATCTTCTTATTGTTCATGAAGTTTTCCATACTTTAAAAAAGAAGAGCACTACATGGCCATTAAACTTGATATGAGTAAGGCCTTTGACAGAGTTAGATGGCCTTTCTTGAGGAGAGTCCTCCTCAATTTTGGATCCAATTCATCTTGGGTTGATCTAACCCATAAGACCTTTAGCACTGTCTCATACATACTCAAGATAAATGGCTGCTCGGGAGAGGAATTTATCCCTAAAAGAGATGTGAGACAAGGAGATCCCCTCTCTCCTTACCTTTTCATCATAATGGCAGAAGATTTGTCCTCTCTACTCACTAATGGACTAGCAAACAAGATAATATTAGGTATCTCTTTCTCCAAGAACTGCTCTTCTTTTAACTATCTGTTCTTTATAGATGACTTAATGTTCTTCACAAAGGCAACCAAGCAAGATGTTTATGAAATCACCAAGGTTCTTAACACCTACTTTAAAGCATCTTGGCAGTGTATAAACCTTCACAAGTCTGGTATCATCTACAGTAAACACTGCCTCCACCAAACCAGGCAAGAAATCACTAATATCTTAAGCGTAGGGGAATGGGAAAAGCCAGTCAAGTACCTTGGCCTAGCTACTGATTATGGTCTTTCTAAACACCATACGCTCAAGGAAATTGGTGAAAAGGTAATCGTAAAAACCAAAGGATGGAAAGAAAATTTTTTTAGCCAAGCTGGGAAGGAAACATTAATGGTGCTACAAGTAATCCCGGCCTACTCCATGTCTATTTTAAAATACCCTATCTCCATCTATAAAAAAATTTCATCCCACTTAGCAAAATTTTGGTGGGCATCTTTAGGCAAGGAGAATGGTATACATTGGATTAACTAGAGTAATCTGACAACTACCAAGAAATATGGGGGCATGGGTTTGAAAGACTTCAAAATCATGAATCAAGCACTACTAGCTAAACAAGCTTAAAGACTAGCTAGTAAACCCACCACCCTATGGGCTCAAGTCATGAAGGGCAAATACTTTACTAAAGGAAACATATGGGAAGCAAAGAAGAAAAAAGGCTGTTCTTGGGCTTGGGGAAACATTCTGGGAGGGAGAAATCTTCTACAAAACCACAGCCTTTGGCAAATAGGCAATGGGAGAAACATAAAAATCTTCAAGGATAAATGGTTTATTAATGAAGCTTCTCTAAGATGCCAAACCTCCTTAGACCAAGATGCAATAATTAGCAGTCTTTTAAATAGCCACCAAAGATCCTGGGACATCAACAAAGTCCTTAACAACTTCCCCAGGAATATGGGTGCAAAAATCATTGCCACCCCTATTTTACCTGAGGGGAACCAAGATAAACTCATATGGCTATACTTTAAAAATGGATCCTACGAGGTAAAATCTAGGTACCAAGCAAAGAAGAGTAGAAGAAGAAGTCAAGACTCTAATGTATGCTCATCATCACTTACACTTGAAGACAAATTCTGGTCTCTGATTTGAAATGCTAAAGTTGTCACATCCCAAAAATTGAGCATGTGAAAAGATACTACTCATTTGATAAAATTCTCAAACATACGTTATTTATATATATTCTGTAAGGTTTTACATTCAACTTTAATCATTCATTCCACACTACAGAATTATATTCATCTGATAAGCAAATATAGACATACATAGTCTGATATTTCTATCTCATCGCAAGCCTAGGAGACCTATAGAAAGTACAGAGCGTTTCTAATATCCATATTAATAGGTACTGGTATCCCACCAGACCGAAATAGAGGATAATTCCAAGGGGCTTCTATTCTTCAAACGGATACTCTTGTTCTTTGTTTTCTGTATCTGAAAAAAATAATCATAGGGAGTGTGAGTTTATTTAAAAACTCAGTAAGTAAATAACTGTACTATATAAAATATCAAAAGTACAAATACCACATTTACTCATATAATTAATTGTCTTATACATCGAGTAGTATGAGACTCTAACCCTTTCAAACTCATGAATAAGATTTCATCGATATACACCGAGTAGTATGAGACTCTAACCCTTTCAAACTCGTGAATAAGATCTCATAGGTATACACCGAAAAGTATGAGACTCTAACCCTTTCAACTCGTGTATAGGTTTCATAGATATGCACTGAGTAGTATGGGACTTTAACCCTTTCAAACTCGTGTATAAGATTTCTTAGATATACACCGAGTAGTATGAGACTTTAACCCTTTCAACTCGTGTATAGGTTTCATAGATATGCACTGAGTAGTATGGGACTTTAACCCTTTCAAACTCGTGTATTAGATCCCGTAGATCTTTACTCATTAATAAGATAGTGAGAATTTATCACATAGTACAATTGTCATGAAATAAAATAATTTCTACATACTCTTATTTCTACCGATCATCATATACTCCCATATGAAAAATTGATTACTTATTATCTAAATAATATTGTAAATGGGACTTATATTGTACTTTGACTAGTAATATCAAATTAGCTAAGCAAGGTTATTCACTCACCTTGATGTTTGTCCAAGTTTACCTTGTTCCACACTAGAATTTGTGTAGGAAAATTTCCTAGTAAAATATATTACAAGGAAACATAAGAAAGGAAACAAAATCACGAAAATACGCAAAATTTTCTGATTGCTACAGTACGGTTTGCTACATTAACGGTTCGCTACAGTGCCGGTTCGCTACAGTAACGTTGACTGCTACAGTTCCGTTGACTGCCGACACTACAGTACTACTACAGTAACTCGAAGAAAAATTTCCAGATTTTCCCGAAATTTCTGGTCGCTACAGTAACTCGAGTTTTTGCAGAAGTTTTTGCAGAAATTTCTAACAAATTCATCCTTTCCTTTCTTGTTTCAAAACCAGAATTTCAACTCTTTTAACCGATTATAACTCAAATATAACTTCTAAAACCACTGAGATTCATGAATTATCATCAAAATCTTCAAGAACAAAACCTCTTCTAATCTTCCATATAAACTGAAATTTAAGGAAAATAATGAGATTAAAGCTTACCTTTGATCCTTACAAAGCTTTTGAACCGAACAAATAACCAAAACTTTGAAGATCAAGGAAAAGATTTGAGAAAAGGATGAAAAAAGGAGAGAAGACGCTTTGCTTCGGTTGCTTCGGTTGCGTGAAAAATGAAGGGGGTACTATTGAAGCTTTATATTAAATATTTCTAATGGGTTATTCAATAACCCAACATCCAAACCCATCCAGTCAATTTACAATAAATGGACTAATTGACCATTTTGAAACCACTTTTCCATGAATTTCACCATTCTTAGAATATATCCCACATTGTGCAAATATTTAGTCCAGTCATTTAACTCAATTTTCATAAATAATATTCAAAGAGAACAATTAAATATGAAAATTAAAAATGACCAAAATAAATAACTAAAGTAACGTTGTAGAATTCTAAAATACTCTTAAGCGAATTATATTCCGAAATTAACGGGTATTACAAAAGTCTTTCCCAAAACGCTCATTTGGAAGGCATGCAAGAATGCAATCCTAACAGCACAAAATCGTCATAAGAAAAAACCAACTGACAGCAAATTATGCCCAATATGTCAAGAAGATATTGAAGATATAGAACATAATCTACTTGCCTGCCTATGGACAAGACCAATTTGGTTTGGTTTTCTGCTCTAGTGGAACCTATTAAACCAAAACATAGGCAGATTCAATCTTTGGCTCTAAGAAAGATTCAAACAACTTTCCAGTGTCAAAGAAACATGTGACTTCAACATTGCTATGACTCTCACCTTATGTTGGCATATCTGGAAAGGCAGAAACTCAAAAATTTTTGAAGGATGTGATCCCTTCCCAGAACACACCCACTCATTAGCAATTAAATCAAACTCTGAAGCTTGGGATGAACTAACTCTTCCAAACTATTGTACTTCCCAAGAAATCACAAAGAAGGCTACTAACTTGAAATCGTCTTGCTCTCCCCCTCTTGAAGACTTCCTTAAATGTAACACCGATGTTAGTTATGATGAAGCCAGAAGTCTTTGTTTTATAAGAATGATTCTTCAAGATGAAAATGACAATGTTCTCTACTGCTGTAAGAATTCTTCTTCCCATTTCTGTTCTCTACACCGAAGCTCTAGCCATGAGAGAAGCATACATTTGGCCTCTAATTTTGGAATTAAGAACATCCAGTTTGAATCTGACAACAAAGATCTAATTACTATATGCAAAAATAAGGAGGAAGCAAATTTCACCAATCTCAACAAAAATTCATCTCCTTCAAAAGAACTTTGATATAGCCCTCTATATTTGGTGCAAACATGATGCCAACAGTGCAGCAGATGAAGTAGCTAAGCTCTACAAAACCTTCAGTCTCCCTTAGTTCTGGACTTTCTCTCCCCCTTCTCTCTCGTAGAAATTCAACAGAGACAAAGACACCATCTCGCTTCCTCACTGAAGTATTTCTGTATCGGGTAGGTGTGTTGCCTACCTAATTTTTTATTTCCTTCCAGCGTTTTCAAACATAAATCTTAATTGATGTATACTGGGTTTGGTTGTTGCTGGTCTTTTGGGCCAATATAGCCCACTTTGTACTTTGCTAGTTTATTACTAGCTGACCCAAAAAAAAAAGCCAATCATTTTATATGCTTTTCGCTCTACATATTCTTTCCTGACTCAGAGCACGCTAGACAAATTCCCAAAGAGTATTCATGATGTATTGTTTTTATGTTCTTTTTAGAGAAGTTCTCTGTAACTAAACATTCCTTGCTTTACCATTTCTGACTATAATTCATGAGAACTAGGAATTGGGATGTGCACTTGAATGGTTGGAAGGAAGGAAGAGTCCAACTATCCAAGAATATATATATATATATATATATATACGTGGTATTAATTTTTAGGATGTCCTTTTGTCGAGTTTCTTTTTTCAAAATGATTCATGCATGTGTATTCAGATTGTGTATGTATTCCTCTTATACCTACCTATATTATATATGGTACATTATGAGTAAAACAATATTCAATAACAATAAACGCCAGTGAGGTAGATGTTTTGATCAAAACAAAAAGGAACTGCCAAGCACCAACCAATCAATTTTCTAAAGTTCGTTTATTTCTTATATAAAAAGTAGAAAAATTAAATAAAATTTTCTTCTCAATAAAATCAATTGCTAATATTGAACTAAACTTTTAAAAGAACACTTGACACCACTGAACCCCTAAAAAAAATAGAAAATCCATTTAGATGCTAGCAAAATGAAGAAATGGAAAGCTTCCTCCTCTTTTTCGAGGCTCTGTGAAAATACTACACACAATTGCAATCCATTTCCTTTTCATCTCTTCCTCGGTGGTCTCAGTTATGGACTTAGAATCAGACAATCCCTCAAGGCATGGTCGTGATGGCAAGGTCATGCTGGCGTTAATACTCCTCATCTTCCCCATATTGCTTATCATTATTTTCCTTCACGCTTATGGGCTATGGCTATGAGACGGATCTTTTTGTGGATAGAAGGGGGTAACTGCCCCTTCTAAATTTTTTTCTTAACTAATTTTCTTAAAAAAATATTTGTCAATTTGATTTTCTTTTATCAGCCCCCTAAAAAAAATAAAAAAAAAATGTTTAAGCCCCCTTAATAATTATGTTGAAGATTCATCACTATGACTATCAACATCACAATCGTCATCACCAGTTCTACACCTCCATTGCCATTTAGAACAACAGACTTGATCGTACCCTTCCCTTCTTAAATTCCTACCTATCTTCACTTACTCCTCTGTCGTCTACATCCCCTCCACCATTACTGCGCTGTCTATCTCTCGCAATTCCGAGACCACTGCCAACTTCGTCTACTCACTAACTGTATCATGCTTTCCACACCCCTTACGTGGACACATGGTTTCAATCTCACATCACCTATCCTTTATGTTGAGCTCTAATTCATCGACCTCCTCCTTTCCCCAAACTGGTGTCTTTTCTAGACCATCATGAATCGGGTATAGGTTTTTTTGGATAAATGAAAATGTTTTCTGTTAAAAGCATTAAAGGCAAAAGGCTAGGTACATGAGATATTACAAGACGTCAGAATAACACAAATGCAAATTAGACCTGAACTCATGGGATAACAGGTACATAGATTTAAAACAACACACCCTAAAATGTACCTAGGTCATAAAAGAGGTAACACACCTCTAGACCAAGTGGGTTAAAATTAATGAAGGCTAGCCCAAAAGTAATGCTTTTTTAATACAAAAACTAAAAAATGGGCTAGGGGTTCGATAACCCATACCTCATTTACTAGCGAAGGCAAGAGATGCCCTGAAGCCAAATGGAGGCAAGTCAGCGAAGGGAGATAGAGACAACTAGACTCTTTTGAAACTTCTCACTAGCGGTGTCGAACAACAACAACATCCTCCAGTACCCTTGATTCAGTGCTCAGAAAACACAAGCTGATTTTCTGGGGAGCTTGGACTTGAAGGCCACTACGTCGTTGATTCCTATCAGAGTTGCCCCATTTGTAATGCCTTCCAATGACCTCAATCATAGCTGACCATTACTACTTCTTTTTTCATCATCGCCACCACTGGTGCCACTTCTAGATGAGACACACCAAACTCCTCTATAGCCCTCAACATCATCCTCACCTTATAACCTCTCCATCAACCCTACCGTCTAGCTACAGCGGTAAGAAGGAGAGGGAGAACAATAGTAGCCAAATCCCTAAAGATAGGAGCTTTCAACTCCTCTTTGCTCCCTGTCTATGACATAGAAGCTTATAGGGGAAAACACCAATGACGGTCAAACCTTTATTCACCTTCAGGAACTCACAAGCAAAAGAACTCCCACAAAGGGAGGGAAAAACTTCTCCAAAGGATAAGAGGAGGACTCCCACAATAGAGAGGAAAAAAGACAAAGGGAAAAAAAGGGAGTGAGGGCTGCCGGAGCCAACCCTTTTCACCAGTGGCTCAAGGAGAGGAAACTTAGCAGGAGAAAACCCTAACAGAGCTCTAAACTCGATCAAATACTTGTGATGGCTTTGGGGTATAGGTTGCTCATCCCCGAAGGTAATAGTAGAGGTGATGTAATACCTTGGTATTACGATATAGTTAAAAGTACATAAATTTGTTAGAGTGAAAATTTTTCATGAATTTAGGAGTTTTGATTAGAGGGATGAGGGTTCTTAAAGTTTAGTAAAGACTAAGAATTGCCTTTGGTCAGGTAAGATTGCATCAGGAAAAGGAAACATGTGTTCTAAGTGTAGGAATTACATTCAAGGACTAAAGTCAAAAGAAAATAAAATATGGAGTACTCTTGAGAAAAGACAGAATAAAAGCCCGAGAAGGAGAGTGGATTAAATGAGGATGAAATTATGAGGCCGGTACCTTAAGAATGATGGATTGGATGCTAGAGTAGATTTTGAGGCAACGGGAGGGACTAAAGTGAACATATACAGGATTTTGGTATTCTAATAAAAATAGGATGTGATGGTATGTATTTTATGGAAGTGTATTTGGGTGTCTTATTTATGATCAAGTTTTTCCAATTCCCTTGTAAGGTCCTAAATTTACCAAATGGACCAAATTGAAAGGAAAATTAGTAGGGCCCACACATACACTCACTTAAACACTCATCCTCCTCTCTTTTTATTCATTTCTTCTCTTTCTTCCTGTAGCTCTCTCCATCTCCTTCATCATCCATTCATGCCATTTCGCTTGGGGAAGGAAGCTATGGAAACTAAAAGGATTGGTAAGTAGATGTTCTTTTTTTTTCTTCCTCCTCTTACAAGAACAAATCTTAGCTTATCAATTTGGGTAATCTTTGTATAATGTTTCTTTGGATGAATTTAAGTATAGATGTTGGTTTAAAACATTTCTACATGTTAGATAATAATGATTGAACAAGAAATTTGGAGAAAACTAGGAGAAATTCATAGAATTTAGATATTTGAAAAAGTTTGTGTTCTTGATAAAATTTGATTATTGGGAGTTAGATTGTTGGTTAAAATTGGAAGTTTTGGTATCAAAATAGTCCTTGAACATCGAAGATGAAAACCCATGTAAGAAATCAAGTTAAGTAGTGAAGATTTGACCTAAAAATCATGAAAAAAAGATCGCGGTACTGTAGTAAATACTATTTATCCGAGAAAATTTTCCAGATTCGATATTGTAGCATCTAGAAAATCTAGAAATTTTTGAGTTACTGTAGTAATGTGTACTATAGCAATGGTGTTAGTGTCGGCAGGCACTATAACAACAGTCAATGTTACTGTTTAAATAGTCAACAATCAATGGTCAACGTTACTGGTCAACATTATTATAACATCGTTAACCATTGACTATTACTGTAGTATAAATTTTAAATGGTTATAACTTTGTTATCCAGACTCCATTTTTAGCAAATAAGATATTATTGGAAAGCTCTTTGAGTCTAGTTTATAATGGTATAAGTTTTATTTAAAAAATCTTTATCATTTGAGATTCATGTCTAGAGTAGTAATCAAAGATCAGAATTATAGTTGGGGATTTTCCTATTTTGTAACCTTGACATGTTTTTGCACGATTATCTGATAGAGATGGATTCTTTGATGTATATTACACATCTTTGAGGAAGGCTCAAGGTAAAATTGGGCAAATATTAAGATGAGTGGACAATCTTGCAAAATTAATTTATTAAATTAGTCAAAGTACAATATAAATCTTATTTGTATTATTTGTGAAATTGAGAAGATTACCAATGTATGTTCAAGTTGAGAAAAATTACAATATTATTGAGAATTATTTTATTACCTTATATGAATTAATTTCTCTAGTTGACTAAATAACTAGATGTGGTAGTTTCTTGAATAATTGAAATATATTTGTGAGAATATGATTATATGTCATGATTGTGATTGTGTTTTATGCATTAAAGATTGAGGGTTGATCACCCAAGAAATTTGATGCAAGATAAGGTGAGTAGATGACCTTGCTAAACTAAATCATTACAATCAATCAATGTATAATATAAATCTCATTTGCAATATTGTTGGAACGTTTGATATACTTTTTTTTTAGTTAAAGATGATTGTTAGATTATCTTAACTCTTGAAAGAGATTCAAGAGGACATTGATGTATGTTTGAGATGAGGAATGATGTGATAGCGATTATATTTTATATTACTTTGTTATTGAGTAAATATCTCTATTTGTTGTTGCATGGAAGGTTGAGAGTTAAATTTCCAAGAAATCTGATGCAAGGTTATAATCGAATTTTAAACACGGAAGATTGAGGGCTTGATCTCCCAAGAAATCTGATGCTAGGATATAACCGAATTTTAAGTATAGAAGATTGAGGGCTTGATCTCCCAAGAAATATGATGCTAAGATATAACCAAATTTTAAGTATGAAAGATTGAGAGCTTGATCTCTCAAGAAATATGATGCTAGGATATAACCAAATATGATGTATGGATGGTTGAGGGCTTGATCACCTGAGAAACCTGATGCAAGTTATAGCTTATATAAAGATGAATGTTGTATTAAATTTAATTATGGTTTAGCTATATTAGCAGTGTGATATTTGTGCTTGTGATGTTTTCATGCACAGTTATTTACTCACTGAGTTTTGATGAATTCATACTCTCTATGAATTTTTTTTTAGATACAGTAGTTGAGGATGAGGATTAATAGCTCTTTGGAGTTATACTCCACTTTTGTCTTGTGGGCTCTTGGATCTAATTTTTGATAAAGGATTAAGAAATGCTCTGTAATCTGTACCTAGGCTTGCAAGGTTGTATCATACTAAGTAATGTATGAAGGTTGAACATTTTTGTATATGTATACACAATTTTTTTTTTAGAAAATTTATGATTTGTATAATTGTGGATATTAGGAATGTTCAAAGAGATTAAAGGGTACCATAGAGGTATACCCTAAGCTTTTTATGTTTATCTCATATGTCTGATTCTTAGGATGTGACAGGTGATGGGCTTGGGCTCAGCTAGACATGGAGAAGTCGAGCTCAAGAGTTCGGATCCTTTAGATGTGTCCTTAAGGAGGACCTTCAACATATAGTATGTAAATATTTGTTTTCACTCTCAGAAACGTGGCATGTGCAGCCTAAACAAGAAAAATAGATCGTTGAAAATTGTCTAACCTAAAATTGAGTCATGGATGCATATATTTTGTATATTGATTTTATCTGAATTTCATAATAATAGTATAGCCACGTCAATGATGTATTTTCATAAGTTAATATTTACTATATTTTTGTTATATCAAAAACAATTAACAATATTATCATTTATATCTTTGTGAATGAAACTTTTATTTAAAATTAAAAAATAAACACATCTACATTTAAAATTAAATTATGTATTTTAATATTACAAGACTATCAAACAACTAAGAGGAAAAGACTTGGAAGTAAGGTTCAATAGTCACAAAAGATTTAAACATCATGTCAAGCTCGATTTAAAATGAGAACTAAAAATTTAGAAATCGCCTATCTTGACCCAAAAAAAAAAAAAGAAATGGCTTGTTTACTAGTTGGTGATTTAAGATGATGCAACATTTTAGATGACACGTAGAAGGGTTTGAAGAGTTTGAACGCTGCATAGGACCCTCACCTCTTCTCCTCCCTTTCTTTCACTCTTTTTTTTCCCTTCCTCTAATGGGAGCTTATCCTCTTCTTTCATGCAAGATTTGCCCTCTCCGTAGGTAGAGGACTTAGGTGGAGTTTCAACAGTTTTGTTTCTTCTTCTCCTTTAGCCAGTGCCACCTCGAATGCTTTCTTGCTTGTGCTGAATAAGGGTTCGACCATGTCGGTGTTTTTCCCTCTAGAGCCTCTATATCATTTATTGGAGGAGCTTGTCACTCCTGTTCTTGATCTACTATGTTTAGGTTCAACTGCCATTGCTTCTTCCTACTGCTGAAGCCAGTCGATGGGGCTGATAGAGATGTTTTGAGGCGAGGAAGTTACTAAGGGCGGTAACACAGTATCTAACTATCAGTAACGAAAGGTGGTGTTATCGATGACAATAGAAACAATAACGAATGGCTACACTGATGAGAAGTATTAGATGAGTCCAGCTATTTCTTGCTCCCATCGCTAGCTTGCCTTCATATGGTCACCCTGTTCTCTTGCCCGGCTGGTGATGGAAGGATGGGTTACGGACCCCTTAAGCCTAGTTTTTTGTTTTTGTTTTTGTTTTCAAAAAAAAAAAGTTAAATGACTGGTTAGGCTTTTCAGCCTTTTTGGGCCTTTTTTTTTCTATTCTTATATTAAAAAAAAATTTGAGCTAGGTTTCTTTAGCCTTAAGCCAATTAATCTGGAGGTGTGTTGCCTCTGTTAAGACCTAGGTACTTTTTAGAGTGTATTGCTCTAAATTTATGTACCTGTTATCTCATAAGTTTCAAGTTTGATTTGTATTTGTATTAATCTGAAGTCCTGTAATATCTCATGTATTCAGATTTTTATGCCTTTAATGCTATTAATGGAAAACATTTCTATTTGTCCAAAAAAAGATGATACATAGATATTTAACAGTGAATAATGATTAACAAAAAATTAAAACAAAAGCTAAAGAGTAATCCACACAACTGATGTTGTACATTGTTTTTGGTTATTAGTGTGAGGGTATGCAAGCAAGTGAACTACTTGCTTGCTATAAATGAAGCTGAAATTTTCAATCCTTAAAAAGTATTGAATAGTTGAAAGAAAAAACTACTTTAGGAAACCTAAATAATAAATAAAGTGAGAGGCCCAGCGCACATCTCAGCCATGCATTCCAAGCTATTAATTTAACCCTGAAGCTAGAGTTTAGTGTATGAAGATAATATTACTGCAAATAGGGATGGCAGTGGGGCTTCAGATTCAGAGATTCCCACGATGATCTCTGCATTTGAGGTCCCATAAGCGGGGGTTTTTTCTCGTGGAGATGAGGACGTGGAAAAAAATGTTCTTGATTGCTAAACGAGGATCACATTCCCCATCCGGCGGGATCTTCGTCCTCGAAAGACATTTTAGTAATTTTATACAAATTATTAAAATGCTCTTAATATATATATATATATATATTATCTTAAGGGTAATTTAATAATTTCATAGATAAATATGAAATAATTTTAATAGAATCTCACCTTTATTCCCAAATCCTATTATTTCCAAATCCCAAATTAAATCTGAAACCTTATTCCCAAATAATAAAATAATTTTCCATTACTCCCAACCTTTATTCCCAAATCAGAAATCAAATTTGAAATCCTAATATCTATCCATTTTTGATTTCACTCGATTCCTTCTTCATCCTTAAGTCCTCAACTAGTCGCCCTTGTTGTTGACCGTTGTGCAACTCGTGGTAGTCATCGTGCCTTCATTAGTTCGTCCTCCCTGCTGTCGTTCCTTCATCTCCTCCTTGCCATCGTGCCAAGCTTCATCTTTCCTACCATCATGCCTTCATCAATTCGTCCTCGCTACGATCAACTGTCATGCCTTTGTCTCCTCCCTGCCATCGTGCCTTCATCCTCCGATTCTCCTTGCCGTTGTACCTTCATCCTCCTGTTCTCTCAAATGCGACCCTCATTTGAGATCTAACCCTTTGTTTTTTCTCCATTTTTCAACATTTTTCAAATAAAAAAATAAGGATTGCGTCCTCCTGCTGTCGACTGACATTGCTTCATTGTTTGTTTCATATGTTGTCTCCATTCACTCTATGTTTGCTTCATATGCTACCGTCAACCATGCCTTGATTTTTTTTATTTTTAAATTTTTTTATAACCCCATTAGGACTCTGCAGAGAATAGGGATGGAAAAGACTTTTTTTTCTGGCGAAAATGGGGACTGGGAGGCACTTCCCGCCCTCACTCCATTGCCATCCCTACTGGCACTACAATACTAAAGTACAGAGAAGGAAAGCAAAACCAAAAAAATGAAAAATAAAAATAAAAATGAAAGACTTGACACATCAATGTTGGTGTTGGTAATTTGCATCACAGTGATGCCTGGTGAAATAGGCAGACAGGATGCAGCAGGTGAAGAAGGGACGACGAATAATGCGGAGGATATATAGCAAAGCAGGTATGTGAGAAAACACCTTCGAAGGATCTATGCGTGGAAACGATGAAGGCTAACGCAGTTAACCCATCTGGTGGGGGTTCAACCGTAAAGGATGTGGCACTGTCAGTGCTGAAAGTGGCTTCTAAGAATGTGTCCCAAATAATTAAGGAATTGAAGGGAAAGATAGATAACGACAAGCTGCCCCCCAAAGTCCCACAGGGGGTATCGGATTTCAAGGATATTATATTGGATGCACAGGATCAGATTATTATTGGAGCTACTGCATTAAGAACCAACGCCCCCTATGAGTAAGAAGTGGCTCCAGGTTCCCTTGGATGCCACCAATATCTGCGACTTGTCCCTCAGAGGAGATGAGAATGTCATGATCAAGAAGAAAAATGTTTTCCGCCAATTATGCCTCATTGCCTTTGCCGTTTGCGGTGAGCGTTAAGAGCCGTTTGGTACAAAGGTAAAGGAAAGGAAAGAAAAATAAAGATGAAAAGAAAAAAGTAAAAAAAAAAATATTTTGTCTGAAATAAAAAGAAATAAAAGAAATATATTTTGTTTGATATGTATATTTATAAAAAAAAATGTAAGTTTATGAAATTACCCCTCAATTAAAACTTTTTTTTTGAAATGAAGAATAAAATATCTCTGACTTCTTCATCGTCTCTCTCAGTCTCTCTTTCCCTCCCTCTCATTCGTTCTCTACAGATTTTGTCGAAGGGCCTGTCCTTCCCAGCAAATCAGAACAATGGCACTATTATATGAATTTAGAGCAGCAAATCAGAATAAAGGTAATCGAAGTAGTGAAAACAAGAACGTATTCGAAGCTCAAAGAGAGAGTATTCGAAGGAGAGAGGTGGTAATCGAAGAAGGGAGTTGGCATGGAAGCATCCAGTCCAACTATTTGCAGCAGAGGATGAAGCATAACAAAAAAAAAAAATGAAAAGGAGCCCGCTTGTTTTCTATCGATGGTATTCGTGATTTAGTCAATGGAAGCGTACCAAACAATGAAAATGGAGGCTTGATGGAATGAAGTCTTCCTTGGACAGAAAGGAGAAGCTACCAAATGTGCTTTTGTCTACTTTCTTTTCACAATCTCTTCTTATTTCTTTTTTTTAATTTCCCCGGTAGTTTTCTACATTGCAAATGCTTCTTTAGCTTTTGGGTTTTGGATTTTGATGACGGCTGATGGTGGAACTCAAAATTTTGTTTACGTGATCTCTATTTTTTGGCCCAACTCATTTTGTGATTGAGGTATTTAGAATTATCAGTGTAATTGGAGCGGAGCTCCCCTGTTGAGGATTGGCATCGCAGAACCTGTTAGAGATTAGAATAGCTCAATTTTTTAAAGAAACTAAATTTGTTTTCTTCACACTTTTATGTATTGCCACGTTGGTTTGCTAAATGTATGATGTGATTTCCGGAGAGAAAACACTTGATCGATTTTCTGGATAGGTTGAAAGAAACAAACAAATGAAACCAAATCACTTAATTGATAAGCCAAAGGGCGCCACAACTAAGAGAAATGGGTTGATCTCGCCACACTCAAGAAAGAAGAACGTGAGTGATAAGAAATCTAGTTGCTCTCGCCACTAACACAAGTTAGATAAGAGAAAGAACTCAAGAATTCTCTTGAAAGCAAAATGTCAATATCTCATATATGATTCAAAGATGCTTTACAACATATGGCAAGGACCCTTTTTATAGAGGGTCTCCAAAACAAAAAGACAAAAGACTCCAACTAATGCATTAAATGCATCAACTAAAAGTCAAGTAGTGTAGGCTAAATGTCAAAGACAATAAATGTATAGGTAGCTAAAAGTCAAAGACAAGAAATGCATAGGTAATAGACTACAACTATATTCAACAAATGCAACTAACCCACATGTAATCTTTTCACACTTCTTCCACTTTCAACAATGTGGTTAAGCCCAATCCAAGCCCTTTAGCCCTTGAACGAGTTAGAGGCCCAATTGAAGTGTTCTCCCTTTCTTGGCTGCAATTAGTCCAAGCTCTTTAACCCTTGAACGAGTTAGAGGCCCAATTGAAGTGTTCTCCCTTTCTTGGGCTGCAATGGGGTTATCCTTGATTACATCATCCTCCCCTGGTTGAAATGGATTTGTCCTCAAATCCAAGTCCTCTTTATCTTCTAAGTACGGGGAAAGATCCCTTACATTGAAAGTAGTAGAAACAGCATAGTCTTCAGGCAAATCAATTTTGTATGCATTATCATTTACCTTGTCTATGATACGGAAAGGACCATCTGCCCTTGGCATTAATTTAGACTTCCTTTGGTTTGGAAATCTTTCTTTTCGAAGATGAACCCACACTAAATCTCCAGGACTGAATTGAACAAATTTTCTTCTCTTGTTGGCAGTCTTCTTATAGATGGAGTTCTTCTTCTCAATTTGCTGTTTAATGTTTTCATGTAACTTCTTTATCATGTCAGCCTTCATTTTTTCATCTATGCATTCTCGAGCTTCAAGTGGTAATGGTACTAAATCAAGTGGGCTCAATGGGTTAAATCCATAAACTACTTCAAAAGGAGAGTGTTTAGTAGTACCATGTACACTTCTATTGTAAGCAAATTCAGCATAGGCCAAGCATTCATCCCAACTTTTCAAGTTTTTGCCAATGATAGTTCTTAGCAAAGTAGAAAGCGTTCGGTTCACCAGTTCAGTTTGCCCATCAGTTTGTGGGTGACAGGCAGTACTAAAGAGCAACTTTGTTCCCAGCTTTCTCCATAAAGTCTTCCAAAAGTAGCTAAGAAATTTGGCATCACGATCTGACACGATACTCTTTGGAATGCCATGAAGTCTCACAATTTCTTTGAAAAATAAATTGGCGATGTGCACAGCATCGTCGGTCTTATGGCATGGAATAAAATGAGACATTTTTGAAAAACGATCAACAACAACCATGACCGAATCTTTACCTCTTTGTGTCCTTGGTAAGCTTAGCACGAAATCCATACTAACATCAGTCCAAGGTTGATTTGGAACAGGTAGAGGTGTATAAAGTCCATGGGCTGCTTCCTTGCTCTTAGCTTTTTTGCAAACAATACACCTTTCAATCACATGATGCACATCTCTAATCATGTTAGGCCAATAAAAATGCTCTTTCAGCATCTCCAATGTCTTGGTTTCACCGAAATGCCCAGCCAATCCTCCTCCGTGAGCTTCTCGTGTAAGTAATTCCCTTATAGAACAGTTTGGAATTACAAGTCTCCCCAAGCGAAATAAAAAACCTTCAGATCTATAAAATCCCTTATATGCCATTTTCTCACAAGCGAGATAAATAGAAGCAAGTGTCGAATCTTCCATATAATGGTCTTTAAGAGATTCAAATCCCAACAATTTAGCATTCATCATGGAAATTAAAGCATATCTCCTTGATAAGGCATCTGCAACAATGTTGGTTTCTCCCTTCTTATACTTCAACACATAAGGAAAAGTTTCAAGAAATTCCACCCACTTTGCATGTCTTCTATTCAGCTTGCTCTGACCTTTCAAGTGTTTGAGTGATTCATGGTCTGTGTGAATTACAAATTCCTTTGGTAACAAGTAGTGCTGCCATGTCTCAAGAGCTCTAATTAAAGAGTAGAACTCCTTATCATAGGTAGAGTAGTTAAGACTGGCTCCATTCAACTTCTCACTAAAATAAGCTATAGGACTCTTTTCTTGAAGAAGTACAGCTCCAATTCCCACTCCACTAGCATCACATTCAATCTCAAAAGTCTTAGAAAAATTAGGCAAAGCCAATATGGGTGCATTGCACAATTTTTCTTTGACAAGCTCAAAACTTCGTTGGGCTGCATCACTCCATTTGAACTCCTTTCCTCCCTTAATACATTATGTTATGGGTGCTAAGATGGTGCTGAAATCCCTTACAAATCTTCTATAGAAAGAGGCAAGCCCATGAAAACTTCTTACTTCAGATATGGTTCTTGGAACGGGCCATTCTTTGATAGCTTTCACCTTTTCTTCATCAACTCCCACTCCTTGCTGAGATACTACAAAGCCAAGAAAAATCACATGGTCTTGACAAAAGTAGCATTTTTTTAGATTAGCATAGAGTTTCTCCTCTCGCAACACTTCCAAGACTTCCTTCAAATGTTGCACATGCTCCTCATAACTTTGACTGTAGATCAAAATATCATCGAAATATACCACAACGAATTTTCCAATGAAAGATCTAAGCACATGATTCATCAATCGCATAAATGTGCTAGGGGCATTAGATAGCCCAAATGGCATTACCATCCATTCGTAAAGTCCATGCTGTGTCTTGAAGGCTGTCTTCCTCTCGTCTCCCTCTTTCATTCGGATTTGGTGATAGCCACTCTTCAAGTCAATTTTTGAAAACACCTTGGAACCATTCAGCTCATCCAACATGTCATCCAATCTTGGAATTGGGTAGCGGTATTTGATGGTGATCTTATTTATAGCACGGCTGTCCACACACATTCTCATAGAGCCATCCTTTTTAGGGATTAATAATGTAGGCACAGAACAAGGGCTCATGGATTCCCTTACATAACCCTTTTCAATCAACTCATCAACTTGCCTTTTTAGCTCCTTAGCCTCCTCTGGATTCATTCTATATGCTGGCTTATTTGGTAAGGCAGCACCGGGTACCAAATCAATTTGATGCTCAATTCCTCTTAAGGGTGGCAATCCCTTAGGTAGCTCATTCGGAAAGACATCCGCAAATTCTTCTATCAACTCCCTCACAAGCTTAGGAAGCTTTTCTGCAAGTTCTGGATTTAGCTCCTTGAGAATTAGCAATAATACAAAGTTTTCCCTTTTTATTGCCTTCTTTAACTCATTCTTAGAAGCAAAACAACTAGGCTTCTTCTCCTCGATTACATCCTCCTTCGGCTGCACTTGTATTGGCTTTAAGGGTGCCAACACAATCTTCTTTCCATCCTTCTCGAAAGCGTAGGTGTTTTTGAAGCCATCATGTAGTGCTCTTCTATCAAATTGCCAGGGCCTCCCAAGTAGAAGATGACTAGCATCCATAGGGACTATGTCACACAATACCTCATCTTTGTAATTCTTCCCTATAGAGAAAGGTACCTTTACTTGTTTGGTGACCTTCATCTCGCCATGATTATTCAACCATTGCAGCTTGTATGGACGGGGATGATTGATGATAGGTAGCTTCAATTTGCCAACCAAGGTGGTTGAAGCAACGTTAGTGCAGCTCCCACTATCAATTATCACGTTACAAACTTTGCCTCCGATAGTGCACCTTGTTTGAAAAATATTCTCCCTTTGTTCTTCTTCTACCTTGGCTTGGATATTCAAGGCACGTCTAATAACCAAGGCAGCACCTTCATCAGCATACTCAACAAATTCTTCTTCGTCAGAATATTCTTCCTCTTCACATTCCTCCACAATATCTTCATCTTCACTCTCTAT
This sequence comes from Biancaea sappan, assembly GCA_037074585.1. Classification (NCBI taxonomy): domain Eukaryota; kingdom Viridiplantae; phylum Streptophyta; class Magnoliopsida; order Fabales; family Fabaceae; genus Biancaea; species Biancaea sappan. The sequence continues at coordinate 42,949,940 of CM073496.1, read as the reverse complement.
TTCCCCTTGTTTTTCCTTCAAGATCATCACTCTTCTATTAGGACATTCGGATGCTATATGGCCATGACCTAAGCACTTGAAGCACTTAATGTCTCGGCTTCTTTTAGAGGGCTGGTTGTCTTCTCTCTTATCCTTCCTCTTAGAACTTTCAGATTTGTTCGGCTCTTTCTTCCATATCTCCTTATTACTCCCTTTGGTAGTGTTTGAGGTTTGGGAAAGTGTTTGGAAAGGTTTACTCCCCAATGGTTTAGACACTCCATTGTTTCTTCCATAAACTCTCTTTTTCTGTCTCTCCACCTTAATTGCCAATTTAATTACATCTTCTAAGAAGACATAATTCTGCAACTCTACTAAGTCAGCAACTTCTTTGTTCAAACCACCAAGAAATCGAGCTATGGTTTGCTCTTGAGGTTCATTCAGCTCACACCGAATCATCAAAGTTTCAAATTCTTTGACATAATCTTCAACACACATGCCTCCTTGCCTCAAGCTTTGAAGCTTAAAATAAAGCTCTTGCTTGTAGTAATCAGGTACAAAACGCCTCTGCATGAGCCTTTTCATCAATCTCCAATTTCGAACTTCCTCCTCTCCATCTCTTCTTCGTTGATTCTTCAAATTTTCCCACCATAGATTTGCATAATCAGTGAATTCAAGGGCTGCAAGTCGGCATTTGGTAGCTTCTGAATATTCTTGATATTCAAAAATCTTCTCTACTCGTTGCACCCACTCCAAGTATTCTTCAGGAGAACTTGTTCCCTTAAATGGAGGAATCTTCATTTTGATGTTGGCATCACGCTCCCTCTGCTGCCTTCTTTGCCTAGGTTGTTCACCTTCTTCAGCTTCAGATTCTTCTCCACGGTGTTCAACATAAGCTCCTCTTCTTGGTTGTTGTTGTTGTAGCTCCATAAATCTAGCCATTTGAGTGGTTAGTTGAGCTATTTGTTCCATCATTTCTTCTTGACCTCTTTGTAGGCCAACAATTTGAGCTTGTTGTAGGCTAAGCCCAAAAGGAACTTCAGAACTATTTTCTCCTGTCATAGTGATTTGTAATTTGTTGGTTTGAGTTTGGTGAAGGGTAGGTTCACTCTCTAAGTGTTTACACTCGGATTAACAATGAATAGTAGCGTTGAACAATGAACAGTAACGATGAATTTTTTTTTAATAAAAAAGCTGTAATAAAATAGAACAACACAAGAATAGAAATAAAGATAAAGATGAACAGACCAGAAAATTAGCCTTCCATGTAGGTGGCAGATTACAAAATAAGGAAAACTAAGCCTTCAATATAGGTGGCAGAATACAAAATAAGGAAAACTAAGCCTTCCATGTAGGTGGCAAAACACAAAATAAAATGCAATAAAATTAAGCTTTCCACGAAGGGGCAAAACACAAAACAAATAATAGAACCTGAATTGAAGTGGCTCTGATACCAATATGATGTGATTTCCGGAGAGAAAACACTTGATCGATTTTCTGGATAGGTTGAAAGAAACAAACAAATGAAACCAAATCACTTAATTGATAAGCCAAAGGGCGCCACAACTAAGAGAAATGGGTTGATCTCGCCACACTCAAGAAAGAAGAACGTGAGTGATAAGAAATCTAGTTGCTCTCGCCACTAACACAAGTTAGATAAGAGAAAGAACTCAAGAATTCTCTTGAAAGCAAAATGCCAATATCTCATATATGATTCAAAGATGCTTTACAACATATGGCAAGGACCCTTTTTATAGAGGGTCTCCAAAACAAAAAGACAAAAGACTCCAACTAATGCATTAAATGCATCAACTAAAAGTCAAGTAGTGTAGGCTAAATGTCAAAGACAATAAATGTATAGGTAGCTAAAAGTCAAAGACAAGAAATGCATAGGTAATAGACTACAACTATATTCAACAAATGCAACTAACCCACATGTAATCTTTTCACACTTCTTCCACTTTCAACAATGTGGTTAAGCTCAATCCAAGCCCTTTAGCCCTTGAACGAGTTAGAGGCCCAATTGAAGTGTTCTCCCTTTCTTGGCTGCAATTAGTCCAAGCTCTTTAACCCTTGAACGAGTTAGAGGCCCAATTGAAGTGTTCTCCCTTTCTTGGGCTGCAATGTGGTTATCCTTGATTACATCAATGTAGAATACCAATTAAGTTTCATATCCCTTAATTGCAAATGACAACACTGGAACATATGAAAGCATTCAAATAATGAAGTTGAAGTCAGTGATATATTAGACTTGAAATCCCCTGCGCCACGTGGAATTGCTCTACTTTTACGTAAGAAAATAGATCTTCCCTTTACAATAATAGGTATTTTCTGTAATTCCTTAGTCATCTCTTTTTTTTTATTAGAAAAAAAAAACAGGGTCAAATTTTGTGCTTGACAAGTGTTAAAAAAGGGAAAAAAGAAAAGAGGGAAGAGGAAGGAAGAGGAAGGGGGGGGGGGGGGGTTGCTTATGCTTTTAAAAAGGATAATGAACAACAAAATGAAAATCATATGTAGATGACGAACTCATACGCAATTCCGGATCTGCGTGTCGGCACGTACCTTAAATGACGTTACACGTAATTTGCACTAGTTCACTGAACTCATCCCGTGGAGTTTTTTAGCAATCCTGAATTTTGTGCCATTCCCTTTAATTTGCATTCTCTAATTCAGATTGAGATTGGACTCTGCCCTACTAAGGAGAAGTGCGTATAATTAATTAGTCTCAAAACTCCTCTGTTTCATTATGCGGAGATACTCATTGCTTCATAGGTTTTAGGTATAGAAAGGGGGTAAACGAAGGAAACCAAAATATATATATATATATATATATATTTGAATCTAGAATTAGTGAAAATTAATACAAGGAGGGTTTCAATTCAAGTCACTGGTGTAAGCGACTCCAGTGTGGGGCAGCCAGTCATCTCCGAGCAAGAAGTTAGAGACGGTGAAATTAGCTGCCTCAGTAGCGTTAATCACATGGAAACCGGGCCACGTCACTCTCTGGGCCGTGCTGGACCCTGGCCCACTATTATTGAACTCAGCGTAATACAAGGTGGCCAGCGCAAAATCACTATCCCATGCATGCCAACCAGCCACGTCGATCACACTATCCATCACGCTCTGCATGTACACCGTCCTCGACAAATTCTTCCACGGCCTCCCTAAATACGTCGCACCCACACTAAGGTTCGCCGCCAGATCACCAGCCGGTCGAATCGTACAGTTATGGATTGAAATCCCAGTGGTCTGACCGGGGTCGATTCGGCTCTGTGCAGTGATGGCGTTGAACTGGCCGGGCATGGGCTGACGTGGATAAATGTTGCAGTTTTGAAATACAACCGCTGAGTTACCAAATATGAAATCAACGGTGCCGTAGATATCGCATTCTCTGTAGAACTGTCTATTGGAATGGGTGTATAAGGTGTCTTGGTATCCCTCAAAGCTGCAACCATAGAATGCCGATAGATCGGCGCCGTTTCGTAGTGCCACTGCTTGGTGCTTCTCAGGCCCGGCTGTGTTTCGAAATGTTATATTTATCCCCACGAATCCTGACCCTACCACCGCTGCAACAATAATACTCATATGGTTAATTTTATCTCATTAAATTAATCTAATTGAATGAGATAAAATTTTGGTAAAATAGTAATGTATGGATTAATTAATTTACCGAACGTTGCGGAGTTGAAGGTTGTCCATCCGTCGACGTAGCTACGGTTGCCGGTGATGATGGTCTTGTTGATACCATCTCCCATCATCATGAGGTTGGTCTTTTTCTTATCGATGGACACGTATTCTTCGTAAACACCGGCGGTGACGTAGATCATGAAGTAGCCTTCCCAAGGGGAAGAATTGTTGGGAGCGGCAGAAACGGCGTCGTTGATGGTGGTGAAGTTTCCGGTTCCGTCTTGACTGACGGTGACGACGTCTTTGACCGGAACGTGCCCGCCGTCTGTTGTAGTCTGATCAAGCTTTCTGCGGCTCACTGCCTGGTAGATGGCCCGTGCTCTATTGGACATGGCAAGAGTCAAACGACCATTTGATCCAAGTCGTTTCTTGGTATGTGGATGCTGTGTTTTTTGTTTCTTTTGAGTTATGGGGACCCAGCCCTTGGTGAAAAGGGCCAAAGATATACTGTAAAGCTTGTAGTCGTCAGACAGTGGGACAGAAAGCCCATTTTCCACACTCCCAGAAGAAGCAGCTTCTTGAAGGCCGTCCAAGCAGGTCTGCTGATTGGTTAAGATGGCGCTGAGCAAGGTTTGGATACTGTGGGCTTGAAAATTGGGTAGAAACTTAGTTGTCTTATTGACGGTCTCAAAGGAAGTTGAAAGGAAATCAAGGTTTAGCTCGGCAAGCGTGCGACAGTCTTCCAGGGCACCTATGGTGGCAGGGGATAAAGAAGAGCGTCGTTTGAGATACTTGTCGACCAGGTTCAGGAATCTGCGGGCCTGTGATAAGGACTTTCTGACGGAGTAGCGACCATAGTCATAGACGGTGCCGTTTTGAGGAGGGAGCACAGAGTTGCAATAAGAAGGGTCAGGGGTAGACTGACATAGGGATCTGGGAGAGACAAATGTGGAGGGCTTGGTGTCTGCAAAAGCAAGAGAGGCAAAGATTAGAGGTAGAACGGCAAATGTTATATTTGTTACGAGGTTGGAAGCCATGGGTTTTGGTAAAGCTTGACTCTACAAAGTGCGAGTTAGAGTGCTTTTGAAATTGGGTTGAGTCTAAATTTATAGGGAGAGGGGATTTGAAAATGAGAGGTTGGATCTAGAAATAATGCTTAAGGGTGCATAAAGTTAAAATAGCAGGGTTGATACTATATATGTGGGGTGGGTAAAAATATCTGATATAACTCTAATGAGTTATTTATTATAAGTTTTACTATGTCATATTATCAATTTTGATTTTAAGTAACTTTCCACTTCAATAATATAATTTTTAAAAAATTATAAATAAATTTTACAAGTAACTTTTTATTATTTTAATTGATGCAAGATAATTAATTTAAATATATTTAATATTTATTTTTTGATTATTATTTTTATTATTTTTATTAAAAATCGATTTTTATATAAAAAAATTTTTTACTTGTAACAATTACACTTACAAACTCCAATAATTAAACTCAATAAGAATAAATTCTCTTTTTTAAGAACCTTAGCTGAAAATGCTGTTACATTTATTTAAGAGAAGGCGGGAAGGAAATAGTGTAACGAGCGAGGGTGTGGGGTCCCAAGTTTGACAGCAGTTCAACGTTACCCCTTTTGCCATTTTCCCAGGGAAAGCAAGCTGTTCCCCACAAATGTTTTTCTATCAAACCCTTGAAAATTGGTATATTGGAGTTTTCCTACCACCATTTCTTGGTTACAGATCATTAAAATCCTCAAGATCTCAAAATCTTGCTCTGCACTGACGTTATGCAGATTTCAATAATCCTACTTGGATTTGAACTTTGAAGTTCTTGCTTGCTTTTTTTTAAGCCTCTTACTGTCTTACTTCACCAGAAAAAACACAAAAAGAATAGTCACTTTTGTGGTATTATGATTATATTTAAGCTTTTCATTAAAAAAAATATAATTCGAGTGTTTTGGATTTTTTTTTTCTGGAGCTAATTTCTTTTCCTCAAAATCGATCGTGCATTCTCCCCCACTCATTAAGTATATTTTAAATTTTAATAACTTGAGCTACTACAATAAAATAATACATCTTCGTATAAATCGAATTAAATTTTATCAAGTTTTGAAAATACCACATCGGCCCTTCTTCGTTTATCATCAAAAATATATTTTCTTTTTTAATTGGTAGATTCGTCGAGACCTTTTTTACTTGTTACTGAGTGATACTTGTTCCGTAGAGTGTCTATAACGTAAAGCCAGGGACACGGGATTTTGCAAAGCTACCTCGTACGGTATATCGATATACTAGCAATACCTTATAAAAATGAATTAATTATGACCAGCTCACATGTTTCCTTAATTTGGATCAAGGATGCAAAAGATAAACAAGGCGTCAATAGGAAAAAAGCTAAAGGAAATACTCAAATTTGAAAAAGGACAACTTTCTGGTGAAGAATTACCTATCTTTAATTGGTAGCATACAATGCATATTAAAAATTTTGCACCGAGTCAATGTATGTACCTAACTATTTGAATGATGGTTTAAACAAGAATGAAATTAATTAGGTTGACCGATGTGAACATGAACAAGGATATAGCATACTTGATTAAACAACAAACAATAAATTAAAGGAGGCTAAAAATTTGTAGCTTAGACTAATTGTTGCATGCATTTACTAATTAGATTAGTAAATTATGCGGCCTATTAATTCATATTGCTCAGCTATGAAAAATATATGTGTAGACCAGCCCATCACTTGATGATTACCAACATATGTAGGATTAGTCATGAAAGTAATGTAATGAAATATAAAAAAGTAGTAAACAAGTTGCTACTTTAAAACAATTCCGAGTATATGTTTTAATAAGCAATAGTTTCAAGAATGACAAAACATAAGTAAAGCTTTACAAATATTTATTGATGGATCCTCACTAAAAAGAATTTTGGTAAAATGTTGACTTAGTAAAGAACAAATTAGCAAATGGGACAAGATTAATTAGACAGTGACGAGCGTGTAGCTGCTGACTGTGGCTGAAGTTTTAGAGGTTTCTATATTTTGTAGGATTTGCAGCAAGTCATATATAAAAGATCAAAGTGTACACATGAATTAATTAAATAGAAACAGCTAGAGTTCGCATTGGAAATGCAATGCGGAAACTCAAACGCTTCGCAATAAAGGCAGAATGGTCCTCCATATATACTTTCTGTTTTTTTGTGGGTTTTAATAAAAGTTAAAACTGCCAAGGCCATAAAGATTCAGAGTTAGGTTCCTGTAAAATTATGTCCACAATATTATTAGTCTAAATATGTTATTGTTAGGTCGCCATCCATCCATGTGAAGAAGAAAAAATTAAGCTAAGTGGTAATGAATTCATGGAGTTAATTACCTACTAGCTCAATCATTATAAAATGATTTAGACTGAAGGGTGGAAGTGGTGTTACTTAGATCAACAAATCAGGAATTGATTATTATTGGAAGTCAAAGGCGCCTCAGGTATCACTTGCCTTCACAGTTCACACTTGACTGGAAATTCATAAGTGGGTTCAAAAAATCAAACCCCTTTAAGAATAATCAAGGAGCTAGAGGTATAAAGTCAAGCTTATCATGAATATATTCTTTACTTTATTCTGCTAATTATGTAACCTTAACCAAAGTCAAACTTTAGAATCACTGTTCTGTTCTCCTGAATTGATGTTTCGATGAGTCTGCTTGTCTGCATGAGCCTAACTCATATTAAGTGTAATTTGAACTGCACGCACCAAAACCATGGTGAAATTAAGATCAACCTCTCAAACTGATGCAGCGGCCGGACGTTTCACCAAAAGAGTACTTCGTATTATTCAAGTTTTTGTTACGAAACAACAACAATACAATGACTATTTTACTCTTTGCTTTGCGTTAATTAATAAACCATAAACGCACCAGTCATAGAAAGTTGAACAATGAAGGTTTGTGTTAGGCAAGCAGGCGACAAATTGCAATTCAATTACCTCCTTAGAATTCCACCCTGGCTCCACATTAATTAATTCGTGGGTAAGCCTCCAGTACTGTTTTTTATGCTTTTTTAAAATAAAATTTGATTATATTACCTACAAGTCTAAGTATATATTTAGTACATGATTATTAGCTTTGCAAAAACTATTTATATCCATTGAGTATAGCAATACAATATTTCATACTTTTATATTAAACATTATTTTTTTTACTGTGAATTGTAATAATTTTACAGGAAAAAAAGTCCCTTTAAATAATCTAATATTTGGATGGTTAATTTCAAAGTAACATAACCCACAATGCCAGACGTAAAAAGCAATTTGATATCTGTCTATTTAGAAGATAGTAATTAAGTAAAAAAAAAAACGAAAGAAAGATTTGAGATACAAAAAAAAATGAAGGAAAGATTTGAGATACACTAGCTTTAATTAATGGGAGCGGATCCGCTCCAGCACCCCAAAGATACTGAAGCCTCCGGCTCTCCATAAAACACACTTGCAGAGCCATTTGTGCTTCTGCCTCGTCCTCAAACACACGGCTTTGCCTCACCTTGATGACAACTCGACGACTTTGATATTTTGAATAACCTAAAGCCATCAACAATCTACTGTGTCTGATACAATTATTGGGGACTCAACGACATTGTTTTATCCTCCACTCCCATGGTGATGCTTCTCTTCCCCCTACCATAACCAACTCCTTTGAAACTTACACAAGGCGTACCAACTCCTTTGAAATTTTCCCAAGGCGTTAATTCGAAGCTACTTCTGCTTCCTTCACTAGCTGCATCATAAAGGGAATGACTTTGCAAGTGTGCTTTTTAGGGAGCCAGCACTGAAGCAAATATGTAACATTCCATATTTTCTTTTATTTAAGTTACATTTTCTTTATTAAGTTAGAAATAATGTTAGAAATTACTAAAATATATTTTTTGATATCCAGAGGCAAGTAATCAAGGAAATGCATTAGAAATTAGGATAAATGAGTTAAAAGTAAAAGAAAAATAAAGTTTTGAATAAATCAGTCGACTAATGGTAACAATCAGTCGACTGATAGCATCAGAGATCAAATTATGTTGCTAATATCTGCAATCAGTCGACTGATGAGGAGAGATCAGTCGACTAATTACTCTCTATCAGGATAAAATTTTAAATTTTGAAGCAATCAGTTGACTAATTAGGGTGGATCAGTCGACTAATTGAGCATCAGTCTACTATTGGGGAGAAATTAGTCGACTAATCACCTGCTGGAGTATGAAAGTAAGTCGGTTTTAACTAAAAAATTAGTAAAAAAATTTACCTAAATGCCTTTAGCCTGCCCATGAAGCTTAGAAATAAGAGAGTAGGGTTAAAAAGGGGATTTCTATAGTAAGGGACTCTTTAAACCCTTTTAGAAGCAAGAAGAAAGGGAGAAATATGATTTTTTTGAAATTTAGAGAACAGAGAGAGAGAGAGAGAGAGAACGTGAAGGAGAAGGAGAAGAGAGAGAAGGGACTTCTAGTTATAGATTTAGCAAGAAAATCATCAAAAGTAAGCTTCCTAGCTTGGTTTCTCTAGTTTAAATGAATTCTAGTGCTTAAGGATTTATAGAATAGTAATATTCAGACTAAAAGAAAGAGAATAAGAGAAGAGGAGGTTTGAAAATTGAGGAAGTAAGAAGAGCTAGAGAGAAACTAGGAGAGAACTCACAAGTTTCAGCCATAGAAAAAATCAAAGATAACTAGTTTTTCATAAAAGTAAGTTATTTACATATATTGTCATGCTTGTGAATGTTATGACATAGTTTTATTACAAATTCTTCCATGAATGTTTGAGAATATGTTTTCTCATAAAAGTAGAACTTGACTTCTTATGGGATGTAGTAATTCCTTATAGGATGAAGAGTTCACTTCATGAGATACTAGAAAGCAAGTTAATTTGGTTGTTTATTATACTCTTTGTATAATTTAGCAAGTATGTATATTTTAAAGCTTTCTATGAGTATGTAAAATCAACTTTCTCTTGAAAAGTAAAGTTTATGTCTTCATGGGATGACAGAACCTCAAAAATTTCTCATGAGATGATAGAAATTCCTCATAGGGAATAAAATCCTTATGGGATGACAGAATTCTTCATAGGATGTAAAAGTCCTTAGGGGATGATAGAACACTAGAAATTTCTCATGGGACATTGAGTACTTTTCTTGAGAAAAGTAGTCAAAGCATAGTGCACTATATTGAGAAAAAAGTTTATGACACAAGTAATATGTTAGTGTATCAGTTAGATTTCATGAAATAAATTTGCTATTGAGATTGCTTTTATGATAGTTTTTTTTTTATGTTTATGGAAGTATGACTGATTCATTGGGAATTAATTTTATGATTGAAATGGTTCTTGAAATGATTTCTTTAAGTAAATTAGCTATTAAGATTATATATCTCATGATTTTATGTTATGACTAACCATTTTAGGAATCGAAGTAGAAAAATAGGAGAAAGCAAAGAATAAATTAGCATAGTTGTTAAGTAGTTATATAGCAAAATGGAATGTTGTAGTAACTTCCTATGTGAACTTTTGAGGCTTATGTACATTTAGTGTGTATGTATAGAAATATATGAGATTTTATATAATCCCTTGTATTGTAGCTTCACTCTAGAAGAGAATTTACATCAAAGGTTGAAGAAGTATTGTAGATTATATGTAAAATGAAAATAGACGATTTCACCATATTTTAAGTTAATATTTTCTGAAATCTGAAGTTCAGGGCACATCAGTCGACCGATTACTCTGCATTCGTCGACTGATACCTCTCAATTTTAGATATACGCAATTTAGAAGACAATCAGTCGACCAATAGTCCCATATCAGTGGACTTATCGTCCTCTGCCCAATATGAAATTTTATAGTGAAATTTGTTTCAAAATTTTCCTATTTTTATACAATTAGATATTTTATAAGAATTTTTAGAAAAATATCGTGGATTAAACCAAAATTTTCACTAAATATATATTACAATTTCCTTAAATTGTATAAGTTTAATATAAATCTAGCAGACATTACAAGATCTGCTTCCTTAATTAATTAACTACTCGGTTTAATCACGTGTGCTAGGGCGACAAGCGATATCAATAATTTCAAAATTAGAAAAAAAAAATTAAATATTTGAATGTACAGAAAACTAGTTAATATAAGATGTGATGTTTCAAACATTTTGATAAAGAACTTTTGTCATTAAATATTAATGAGGGATTTCTCGTCAATGTATAATTAAATGGAGTATAAATTCTTTTACACTTAGGCGTGAACAAAATTACTGGATGAGCGCCTATTGTCGTATCTTCTTAATAGGTCAACTGTTCTTGTTAATTTGATAGATTTTATTAGATTACAATAAATAATGTTGCCTTTTTATTTTTAAAAAAGTATACTTTCATTTTCAGAATGACATCATTTATCCAAATTTTAAATTTAAATTTAATTATTTACTATTTTAATTAAATGTTATCTGTTTAAATCTGACACTCTCAATTTATACTCAAATTTTTTTTTTTGGTTATACAAGAGAGGCTTAGGCTAAAAGCCTAACACACTACATGAATTCATCTAAAATGGATCTTAGGGCCCAAGTCCATATCCAAGAAAGGCTTCGGAAATTCTGGAGAAGCTTCATAAACTTAGCAACTAGACTCTTGATCCACATACGCACCAACCATCCAGTTAGCTGACTGATTTGCTTCCCTGTAGCACCAATTGAACCTAGTTCTCTCAAACCTTCCTTTCCGTTCTTCAATCTGCTGGAAAAGGGATGCGAGTGGATGGTCCATTGTGTAGCCGTTCTTGAGCAGATCCATCACCCTCTTCGAGTTTGACTGTACACACACCTACCGGATTCCTCTTCCCCAAGCAAGTTTCAACCCCACGAAGATGCTCCACACCTTGGCTGAGAGGCAATCCGTCTTTCCTTGCTCCATAAAAAACCTAGACTTCCAAGCTCTAGCTGACTTTCAGGCCACTCTTCCATGATCAACGACTTATCTGTTCAATCTACAGGCTCCATCGACATTCAATTTAACCCAACCATCCTATGGTGGTACCCAACCAATACCAATACCAATTTCTCTACTGCTCAGATTAGAAAAATTCAACACTTCATTAGATTCCTCAAACTCCCTTGCTACTATAATGATGGCCCAATATAGATCCTCGGCCACGCACTTTGAGTTTTTGAAGATAAAAGCATTTCGTCTCAGCCATAATTTCCTCACAGCTTCACCGAAAACCACTTTCTAATACCAGATAGAGGTTCACCAGGAAAGTCTTTAGAGACAGCACAGGTCCCAGAAAAGCAGATGGAGGAGTAGAAGAAGAATTGGCGACAAGGATTATTACCTTTGATTTTAGCCACATCTCTAAAGGATTTACAATTGGGTCACGAATCATGTTTTTGTTCTTGGCAACAACAAATCGTTTAACAGAAGAAGTTCTGACTATATATGAAGAGGCCATTGTTGAGATTAATTTGGGGATGAAGGTTTCTAAAAATGTTGAAAAGAAGAACAATGTGCAAATAGCACGAATAAATTAATCCATATCATAAATCCTAATTGTAATCTAGGTGGTTCACACCACTACGATGTCAAATCGCCCAAAATTGAATTTGTGGCAATTTGCAATATAGTGATCTCCAGGTCGTATTCACTCAAAGAGCCTCACTTCTTAATACTAATTAATCGTTCTAAACACCAAAGCACTAATGAAGAGTACATAAACATAGGGGGGTTTTGTGGCAGTACTAACAAAACAAACAAAACAGAACAGCAATTAACTACAACAGCAGCAACAGCAGCAGCAGCAGCAACAGCAGAAGCAGCAGCAACAGCAGAAGCAGCAGACAAATTGCAAAGTTGACAGTAAAGAGACTATGTAATCAGCCACTAAGATTCATGGGAGTGTAACTATCATTACCTAACTCATTGATTCAGTTTTGTTCTCATTCCATTGTTTGGTTCTTTATGAAAATGGTTCTAGAATAACATCTAGAATTTAATGTTACTAATTACAGTCAAGAACATCTCTCTACTATAACTAGATGCATTCAGTGGAAAATCTCAACCAAACCAAGTTAAATATATCATTTAACTAGTCATTTCGCCTCCCTCACTTTCCTAATCAGTCAAGCAAGGTTATGTCTTATATATAAGTCAGTTTATGTTACATTCTCAAGCTCTAATCAGAATTTGACAGCAAAATAAACATGACAGCAAAACAGAAACGAAATGAGATGAAAATGGAGAATAAAACACTTAACTTGCATTCTCAGTTCAAGCTACAACATCCCAGTGGTCTAGTGACTAATTACAATGAAAACTTAGCCCTCCATGAGAGCAAAATAGCAAGCAACAGAAGCAAAAACAGAGAGGAAGAGAGAGCTACGAATTTCCTAAGTCTCCTTGCAAAAATAAAAGTGTTCTCTTCTTTAAAAACTGATGCCCCTTCAATGCCTTAGAATATTCTACCCTAGATGCTTTCTTCCATGATGTGGCAGCACTTTGACAGCAAAACAGCAGCATAATTAATGTTTCTGCAACAGCAGATAGGCATGGCAGCAGCAGATTTAATATTTCTGCAGCAGAAAGTAACAAACAGCAGCAGAATATAGGTATGGCAGCAGCAGAACAACATGGAAAAATTAATATTTCAGCCTTGCTTTCTGACCTACGAAATTTAATATTCATGCCCAAAAATTCTGACTACATGGCATTGAATAAGAGTTCAAGTAGGCCCCACATCCAGCATATCCTAGTCAGCATCTGCATCATCCAAAAAGTGCCACATTAGCATCCAAATCATCATCTTTGTCCATGTCAACACTTTTCTCTCCAAAATTGAGATTTGTAGGAATTAGATTGAGCATTTTGCAATTCAAGTTCTGAAAATATAAAATTGAAGCACATTTAATCCATAAATAGTTTATACCCAATAAATTCCAAAACATAATAAAATTAGAGAATTGACAAAATTAAAGAGGCAAAAAGGACTAAAATAAGGACTAAAAAGTATATGAAAATGCCCGATATCACTAGGTTCTAAATTCATAATTGTAATCTCAACTTCTACCATAATCCATATCATAAATCCTCAAAATAAATCTTCGAATTTAAATCAAATTAAATACAATAAATAAAGTAGTTTAATAGCCCGAGACTCCCTAATTTTATATGAACCAATACTATTATTTGGGACCCACCCAACAATAGGAAAGTCCAACGACTACTCTAGCCCTCTTGCAGATACTTATTTTCTGCTACATACTGGTGACATCATAATTGAAGGGTTCGTTAAATAATACTTAATTTGATCAAAAGCCTCTTGGTGACAGGGCTCCCAGATAAACTCTTGTTCAGCTTTCAGCTTGACTAAAGGTGAAAAGACTCTGGTCTTACTTGACAAGTTAGATATGAATCTGCTTTAGAAATTTACTTTCCTAAGAAAGATTGTAACTCTTTCTTATTTGTCGGTGCAGAACTGCTTTAGTCTTATTCTTGTCTATTTCAATCCCTTTTTTATGGACTAAGAATCCTAGAAACTTGGTAGCCGATACTCCAAAAGCACATTTCTCTAGATTCATTTTAAGGGTATTCTTTCATATTCTTTCAAAACCTACCTCAAATAGTCCAAGTGTTTTTGCTTATCTTCCAAATTGAAAATAACGTTGTCGATGTAAACTTCCATAAACTTCCTTATGACATTGTGGAAGATGGCGTTCATCGCTCTTTGAGTATGCTTGCGCCATGAAGAGCCCGTAAAACCTCATGTCAAAGAACTCCAAGATCGGCCTATGAATTTTCTATGAATCAAATCCCAACAGCTGTTGCTCCCACTTCTGCTACTCTTTGAGCTCCGTCTTAGCCCGATTGTGCTTCTGTTGGTACATGTCTCGTTTGGGTAGCTAGGGGCATTGCAATACAAGATTGAGAAGACCGTCCATCTATTGTTTTTCTCCTTGATTCCCCTGCTTCTGAGAAAGTATTTCCTTCCATGTGCCCATGGGCAAAGGTGGAATTAGTGACTAAACGTCAGCTAATCTCGTCCGCTTCCAATTTTCAAAGTCACAAGCCGATGCCACTTTTTATTTTAAAGAGTAATCGAATCAGAAGGAACAACAGAAGGAATCAACATAGGGAGTTAGCTTATCCTTCAAGGACAACACTCACCCCCGTCACCGAATCTCGAAACCGAATTTTTCACCGACTCTTCAAAACACCACCAGTAAAGCTAGTTTCACGGACGAAGGAGATTCAGTTGCTTTTTAGAGCATATATATGATATGAAAATCAAACAATTTCATTGCCTTGTATTCCTCCTCCTCCAATGACCATACCTTTATCTCGTTTTCCATACTCCCCTTCTTCATCCTCAATCTGGCAGTCCCTGAAATGTACATATTTATTAGTCACATGACCGAATACATTATGAAATTTACAATATTTTCAATCTTTAATTTCATTAGGCTTTAAAAGCCTATGATTATTGATGTCAAGCATTTTTATATACTTTTTAGTCCCTATCTTAGTCCTATTTCTATTTCAATGTTGCCAACTATCCTATTTTATTATATTTTGAATTTATTGGGTGTAAATTAATTATAGAATTAATATGGTTCAAATTCATAATTTTATCCCAATTAATTCATGTTCTTAATTTCAGATCTAATTATTGGAGAGAAAAATGCTGACATGGACGTTTTGCTTACTTGGAGGCCACCTAGACATGCTGACTGGGCATTGACTGGTTGACTAAGGCTGACTGGATTTATGGTCCCCACTGTTCTACACTTTACAGCAAAGGGGAATATGGTTTCTGCTTTGACAGAATGGGCCTTCTGCAGCAATCAATGGCAGACAGAAATAGCAAAGGAGTGGAGTAACTTGTCTGCTGCTGTTGCCACTTTCTTGCTGTTGTCTTGCTGCCCACATCATGGAAGAAGCACCAAGGAGGCATTTAGGGTAGAATATTCCAAGGCATTGAGGGCATCCGTTTTTAAAATGAGAGGACACTTTTATTTTCTGCAACTAAGGAATTTCATAGCTCTTTTTCCCTCTCTGTTTTCTCTTCTGTCATTTGTTGTTTTGCTCTCATGGAGGGCTAAGTCTTCATTGTAATCAGTCACTGGACCACTGGGATGTTGTAGCTTGAACTAAGAATGCAAGTTAAGTGTTTTATTCTCCATTTTCATCTCATTTCGTTTCTATTTTGCTGTTATGTTTATGTTGCTGTCAAATTCTGATTAGAGCTTGAGAAGTAACATAAACTGACTTATATATATAAGATATAACCTTGCTTGACTGATTAAGAAAGTGAGGGAGGAAAAATGACTAGTTAGATAATATATTTAACTTGGTTTGGTTGAGATTTTCCATTGAATGTATCTGGTTATAGTAGAGAGATGTTCTTGACTGTAATTAGTAGCATTAAATTCTAGATGTTATTCTAGAACCATTTTCATAAAGAACCAAACAATGGAATGAGAACAAAACTGAATCAGAGTTAGGTAATGATAGTTGCACTCCCATGAATCCTAGTGGCTGATTACATAGTTTCTTTACTGTCAACACCTTGCAAATTTTGCTGCTGCTGCTGTTGTAGTTGTTTGGTTGCTGTTCTTTTCTGTTTTTATTAGTACTGCCAACAAACCCCCCGTTCATGTACTTTTCATTAGTGTTTGGGTGTTTAGAATGATTAATTACTGTTTAGAAGTGAGGCTCCTTGAGTGAATACGACTTGGGGATCACTATACTGCAAATTTTATCACTATTCAATTTTGGGCGATTCGGCATCGTAGTGGCGTGAACCAATTATCCGACAATTTTATCTGTTTTTCTTTTAATGAAATGTCAAAAATTTGTTTGGCCTTAGTAATGTCAAACGTGTATATTTTTCTATTAACATAACTCATTTTCTCTTTGGCCCTCATAGGCTTTATAGCTTGAAAAACATAAGGAGGTCCCCATTCTTCAATTCGGCAAGATTTATATCATAGAGAATTGGCTGCAAGAAAATAGGTTATTATCCCTTTGAAGAGTATCATCCATGGCGAATGGTATCATATATAAGAGAAGGGCCACTTTGAGGAAGGATCTCTCTATCTAACTAGAAATATCATAAGAGAAGAAAGTAGCAGATGAAAGGTATGCTTAAAGGTTATTTGAGTTCACAGGTGTCATTGTTTATCTCCTTTTTTTTTTAAAAAAAAAAAGATTGGGCGAGTGTTTCATTAATGGCCTTTCTCTTGTCTTGTTTCCTGATTCTTATACTATTCTAACTGCTCTGAGAAGAAGGGAATGGGAATGAAGATGGCATCGAATCCGCTTTTCCCTTGAATACGGTCTTTGAGACTCAGCTCTTAGGGGAATAGCTGCTCTTTTAGGCCACTCTTTTTGACTTTACTTACACATAATTAAAGGATAACTAAAACAACAGAAATGTAGAATAGAATAAAGGCTTCTTAGACAATCAGGAGGCCCCTTTTTCTAATAGAAGACAAAATAGAGGATGGCTTACTAATTGAATTCTTTTAGGAGAATGGTTTATGTGGGTTAAGGTAATGGTCAGTGTAATGTAAACCGTCACATACGTGACAATTAAATAGATAGGCAGTTACTTCAATCGTTTGCCTATGAATACTTGTTTAATCATTGTAAAAGGGGTTGACAACTCTTGACCAAAAATCCTAACATCTCAAACGAGCAGATTAAAGAATCAACGTCAAAGTATACTTTCCACTTTACAGTTCAGTCAAATTTAATTCAAAGTTCTTTATCTTTCTAGTCTTTTACTCACCTTCATTTATCTTCCAGTAATTTAATCGCTTTTATTTAAATGCTTTTGTTTAATCGCTTTCATATACATGCTTTCATTTAATCACTTTTATTTTCATGCTGTACTTTAATTTTCTACTCTTTACATTTCTATGCTTTACATTATGTTATTTACTTTCCGCATTTACTTTTTGCATTTACCTTTCCTATGCACTTTACATTCTGCAACTTACTTTCTTGCAATTTTATCATTTTTATTTAACTTCTGCAAAAAGCTTGTTTTCAGGCCTCACGATCTTTTATACAAAACTTGTCAAAGTATTAGCACTCAACACATTTGCTCATTTAAACGAGATTGCCGCATAACTTTGAAAACACAATCGCTCTCGATAAAGTCAAGTATTTGTTGTCAGATTTGGCCTTTGACCAACGATCCCTGTAAGGAAGTTGACACATAGCTAGTTTATTGTCGGATCTTGGTTAGACCAAAAAACACTGTAAACATGTAGTTAATCTTTCCAATGTCATTCTTTCTGTTGAACATAAACCAATCTATTATATTCCCATTGAAAAATTTCGACCAGTGATTTTGCTTAATAAGCATTTTCCATACCTCTTGATTGGCAGGACAATCCCTGAGGGCATGGGTAACTGATTCTTCCTCAATTCTACAAATTGATCAAAGAGCGTTAAAGGTAAAATTCCTTTTCCTTCTCTGTAAGTTAGTGAGAATTTTATTTTAGGCACACAACCACATAAAAGTTTTAATACGATAATTCCCTGGCCATTTACATATCCAGTCGCAATGGCTCTCAACCTTCGGCTGACCATCTTTAGAAAGTTCTCTGTAGGCTGATTTGACAAAGAAGTCTATTTCTCTATGGTGGTTCCAAGTAATCAAATCTTCAACTAGATCACTTCTACTAACATGAATTTTTAGAATATCATTACAAATATTTTTAGTAAGTAATCTTAGGAGTTTTTCCCTGTTCCATTCCCCATTAGAAAGAATAAAGTCATTAACCTTCTCCTCTAAATCAGAATCTGAGGGTGGTCTGTTAGTAGTATCCTTAAGGTATATCCCTTGTCTGAACCAACAATCTTTCTAGAAGCTCACCTTAGAACCATTGCCCACATTCCATTTTGTATTATCCAACACTTTATTCCAAATTTTACAAATCCCTTGCCAAAGGTTGGAATTCTGCTTTCTTCGACCGATTTTAGGAATAACATATGTCCCATAATTGTACTTACTCCTCAAAGTGCAAACCCAAAGGGAGTCCCTCTTGTTAATCAAGCCTCAACCTACTTTCATTAAGAGAGAAAAATTCATAGTTCTAGCCTTCCTTAATCCCACGCCTCCCTCATTTTTTGGTCACATAGCTTGTCCCACCTGACAAGGTAAGAGCCTTTGCTTTCATCAGAAAAACCCTAAATAAATCTCTTGAAATCTTATCAATCTTCTCACATGTGCTATTTGGAAGAAGATTGCTTTGCATATAGTAAATAGGGACCGTATTAAGAACATCTTTAGTTAGGGTGATACAGCCTGCAAGAGATAAAAAAATTGGCTCTCTATTTGTTGAGGCATTTTCTGAGCTTGTCCTCCAAAAACTGATAAGACCTCCTAGTTACTCTATTATGGTGTAAAGGGATACCTAAATATTTCCCTAAGTCCGGAACGAGAGTAAAGCCCCTCCTAACTTTCTTTAGTCACCACATTAAAATTAATGTTTCGGGAGGCATATATATGTGTGTTATCTTTATTCACCTTCTTCCCTGATGCTTTACAAAAAGCTTCAAGACAAGAATGAATTACTCTCACCTGTTCCATAGTTGCTTCAGAAAAAAGAACAAGGTCATCAACAAAAAATAAGTGAGATAAAATAGGACCATTCTTGCTTAATTTTATAGGCTTCCAAGTATTAGAATTAATAGCATGTTCAATAAGGTGAGACAATCTCTCGATACATAGGACAAAGAGGTAAGGAGAAAAGGGGTCTCCTTGACGTATCCCCTTCGAAGTAGAGAAAAAATCCGTAAGCTCCCCATTCCAATTGATTCTCATTCGACAACTCGAGACATAATTCAAAATAATGTTAGTTATATGATCCAAAAGACTGATATCTTTTAAGGTATCAACCAAAAAATCCCAATTCAAATGGTCGTAGGCTTTTTCTAGATCAACTTTAATTGCCATGAAACCCTTCTTCCCTTTTTCAATTACCATAGAGTGGATGATCTCCTGGGCAATAATAATATTATCAGCGCTATGAAGCCCTGGGACAAAGCTGCACTGTGTAGGAGAAATAAGATCGCCTAGGAAAGGCTTTAGCCTGTTTGCAATGATTTTCATGATTACTTTGTCGATCACATTGCATAAAGCAATAGGTCTAAACTATTTAAGGGTTTCTAGATTCTCTGTCTTAAGGATAAGAACTAAGTTTGTATCATTGATGGTTTTGATCTTGATTGGGTCCTGAAAGCGGCTTTTTATGAATCTGCAAACCGAAGCACCAATGGCGCACCACTAGGTTTGAAAGAACATAGCATGGAAGCTATATGGACCAGGAGCTTTTAGTGTTCCCATGCTGAAAAATAACATCTTTAATCTCCTACGAAGATATCTCTGTGTTAATTCCTTCCAAACGGGTAGGTTCTAGACTAGGGAAAGCTCCTTTTATAGGATAACTGAAAGCATTTATATGATCCCGTAATCCAGTTATCCACGTCATCTTTAAGAGCTTCGACTTTATTTCTCTTCTTCTTCACCACTGTAGAAGCATGAAAAAATTTTGTGTTTCGATCTCCAAATTGAAGCCACTTACACCTAGCTCTTTAGCACCAAAGAAGTTCTTCTTGAAGGAGAGTTTTTTCATATTCTTTCCATAGAGTTTCCTGAAGCTGGTTAAAAATTCATTCGTCCCTCTAGGATTTTCTTTGTCAATGCCACCCAATCTTTGCACGAGTGATTTCTTCCTCAGATTAATATTTCCAAAAACAGTATTGTTCCATTCAATAATTCTCCCTGTTAGATGAGAAATAGTTTTTGGCCAATCATCATTGTATCTCCAATCATTCTTGATTAATTCCTTAAAGAAGCCTCGGTTGCCTAAGCTGCAACAAATCTGAATTTTTTTGGTGTTCTTCCCTCAGTCTCCTTGCCACCCAACCTAATAATGATAGGCGTATGGTCTGATTTAAACCAATTGAGATGTTCACAGTAGGCATCCTTAAAGTGAGAGAACCAATTGAAATTCACTAAGGCCCAATCTATTCTTTCATGAATCCTACCGTTCTTCCATGTAAACCTGGGCCACAAAAATTAACATCCATAAGATTACAATTTATATAACAATTGTTGAAATCAGTCGTAGTTTTAATATTAGGATTAGCACCCCCTGTTTGTCTTCCACCCCTTTATAGGCATTAAAATAACCCATACATAGCCAGTTTGACTTATCCACTGATGGCTGATTATTTCAAGCTTCGACCAGAGATTATGTCTATTGGATGGGATAGGACTTTCGTACACACATGTAAGGAAAAACTTATCTTTTCCATCATTGTAAGATATGCTTGTGTGAATACACTGACTTGAGTAGCTTATGATGTCAATTTTAACTTTATTTTCTTCCCACAATAGCTAAATGCCACCTGAATAACCCTCTGCCTCCACCCTATAGTTGTTGCTAAAGCCCAATTTATTAACAATCTGATCGCTCACCGTTGACCCAGGGTTCCACAATGATCAAAACATGAATCTTGTATTTGGCTTTTAAATCACGCACCAAGCTGGGGAATGAACGGGCCCCCGCCCCTCTACAATTCCAAGAGGCAATATTAATCATGGAGAATATTAATTAAGAAAAGAACACTCTAAACCAGAAAGACAAAGAAAAACAGCAATGAAAAGTCAAGAGACTCCCTCAAAACCGGATGAGCAAACTTAGTTCTCTATATGAGAGGCCTTGCCCATTTTTGGGCTTCGATCATTCTGGTTATCATTCACAATATTGGTTCCCCCTGCTTTTTTATACTGTCCAGATCTGAGGGTCTACCCTCTAATACATGCTCTCCACTTCCGCCTTGTTCACGTTTTTGGAGTTTAAGGGGAATATTAATCTCTGTGAGGTCCTCGGTAATAATAAGAGATTTAGCTTTTTCCCACTAATTTTGAGATTTTTTTAGTTTCTGAGCTTTAAAAGTCCCTGATGAACTAGCCTTCAGAGATCCCATAGATTTATTTTCCGCACCTCCCTTAATTTTGACAAATCTCTCCATAATGCTCTTATTTTTCAGCAATTTATCATTTTTTTTCCTGTTTACCATTGGCTAGAATATTTTGCTGTATTTCTGTGCTAGTGTCAAGAATCTGTTGCTGCATTGTAATGTCTTTGATTCAGTTTTCCTCTGCCTTTTCCAGGGCTGTCACATTAAGAATGATTTCGTCCTCTTTGGGTTCACTTGGTTGTTTTTCTACATCAACCTCCTCGGTTGCTTCTTCCTCCAACCCAAACGTAGCAAATCTGGAACCACTTCTGAATTCAAGATTTTGATTATCAGCCTCTTGAAGATGGGTAACAGTAGGAATTTTCTTTTTCTCCCTATCTCCTTTGTACTGAAATTTGCTGTCCATTTTATTTCGAGTATTTCTCTTTACCAACATCCAATTCCCAAAGATTTCGTCTTTTTCCTGATGTTGGTTGTCCATACTATCTTTATCATTGGCAGACCTCTTCAAGTGGATGCTGCTCATATCTTCTTCCAAGTTCTCAACTGGTTTGGGCTGAGAAATAACTGGGCAAACTTCTTTATGGTATCCATATTTACCACAGGAGAAGCAAATCAAATTCAAGCCTTCATATTCAACCAGGTAGGTTCTGTTTCTTATCTTTAATCTAGGGACGAGTTTCTTATTCAAATTTAGTTCCACACTAATTCTTGCAAACCATCCTCTCTCTGTAGTATACATTTCACCCCCGTTTTGGTTTTCTTTGATTGTATGTAAATCTACCTTCAAGATTTTACCCACTTTATTTCCGGCTTTCCAAAGGAAATGCTTGTCATAATATTCTATAGGTAAATCAGGAATTCTGATCCAAATAGCTATTTTTTTAATAGTTTCTTCCACTGGTTTGAACTCTGTTTCCCATCTCTGTACTGTTAGGTAATGGCCAAGAATTATCCATAACCCTTTATACATGACTCTTTCATAATCAGTCATTTCAGCGAATCTAACCACAAAAAAATCATTTTGTAAATCAATAAGTTCTAAATTACTTGATAGATTCCAGATTTTGGCTATTCTAGCATATAGGAACCTATATCCTACTTTTCTTCCTAGAAGTTTTATGATGATAGCCTTTTTCCATGGTTTGCAGAGATTTTTTCTTTCTTCCACAGTTACTGGTACATTAGGACAAAGAGGGTCCAGTAATTTATTGTCATCCAAGCATAAGCCCCTGAGTCTTCGTCTTCCTCCCGGTATTCCGAATCGTTACTGCTATCCATATTCTCTGCACCATTGACACATTCCAATATCATAAGTTGAATTTAACATCCCGTCATCTCTCTTTGTAATTGGGCTTTTCCTTGGTGCTTGAATCTCTTGGTCTGCACATAGATCTTCATCCTCTTTTTCCATACAAGAACACTCAAATTTAATATTCAAATCAATAGATTCTTAAATGTAGCAAACAATTTAAAATAAAAAATGACAGAAAAATAAAATTATATTATTTTAAAAAATTGAAAGACAATTTATTTATTTTTGAATTAAGAGAACAAATTAAAACTTTTATATAAACTAACATGTCATCTGTAATAACGTCTTAAACATTATACAGTTGTACTTCTTCCATCAATACACCGAGTATACAGTGGAGTCATTAGGTCAATTGTTGTATTTTTTTAAAAAAAAATTCAGTCAAATACTACTTTTAAAAACACAAATTCAGGCAAATGCTATAATTTTTGTCAAATCAAGTTTTGAGAGTATTTTATTCTGTCAACGCTCGACTTGAGAAAAATTCAAGCAAATGCTATGGTTTTCGTCAAATTAAGTTTAAGGAGTATTTTATTCTGTCACAAGCTGAGCTTTTGATAATTTTTTCTTATTTATATTTGATAGAAGATCCGCCTGACACAGGCCGAGCTTCTGTCAGATAAATTTTTTTTTAACTTGCTGATAGAAGCTCGGCCTATGTCAGGTCGAGCTTCTTGTCATTTTTTTTTTTCAAAATCTGACAGGGATGCCGAGCTCTAAAAAAAATTGAGTATAAATTTAATTTTTTATGATTAAAAAATTAGAATTAATTTTGTATAATTAAAAAAATAGTTTAATCAATTTTGTATAACTAGAAGTAGTTGATTAATTAAATTGGAATTGTATATTACGAAATTAAAAAATTTAATAAATCCAAATTATTTTAAATAATAGAAAGACAAATAGTGTTGAATAACATTATGATTAAATTAGCATATTTAAATATATAACAAATGATAAAAGAATCTAATTAAAATGACTGTCAGTTCCATAATGAGTATGTGTAACTAGTCGTTTTGATCGCCGACATTGTTTGAATTCTTCTTTTTCTTCATCCTATCCTTCTTCTTCTTCTTCTTCTTCATCATCATCATCTTCCGACTCTTCGTCTTGCTGTTCTCCTTCGTCATCTTCTGACTCTTCATCTTATTGTTCTCCTTTCTCTCATCCTAACATATCATAATATAAATATACAAAAGTAAACACTAAAAATAAAAATATATTTCCAATTACAATTTTTAAAATTTTTACTATTATAAATATTTTTGTTTTAGAAAATTAGTATTTCACCTTAAAATAAAAAAAAATCAAATTTACAGTTCTTTATTTACCTTAAAAATTGTAATTGGAAAAAAATCTAATTTATAATATTTCTTTATTTTTTTTTGGATTGTGTTAGATATTTTGTATAATTTTAAGAAAATATATTTTTAAATTCGTATTTCCATACAGTTTTTACATAATTTTATTTTGGTTTACAATTATTTTTTAATTGGGTTTCTAATACAATTTTTTTAGAAAATTAATTTTTTTTCATTTTAAAATAATTTCACTTCATTTTATATAGTTTTTTTAAAAATTTTTTAATCTCACAAATATATAAATAAACAATCCAAAATATCTAACACAATCTAATAAATAAGTAGAGTGTCAATAACTATTTTTTGAATTTTTCTCAAATATAGTTTGTTTTAAAAAATTGTTTCTTCTACCTTCAACTAACACAATTACTTTTTAAATTTATTCAAATACATTTTTTTCTTACCTTCCAATAACTTTTTAAACAATTATAAATATAAATAACATTGACTTATTTTGAAGTTCACTAGTTTCATTTTCATATATATTACTTTTATATATATATATATATAATTATATATTCCAATTACGAGTTTCTTTAACTTCTTATTTTTCATATACCTTTAAAATATTTAAATTATCATTTTCTATGCTTAATCTCAGTTTTTATGTGCCATCTAATTTTTTGTTTAAATTACATTTTTTCTACCAATATCATATTTATAAACTAAATTTAAAATTTTCTATTTATGTTTAAATTTTCTGTTTAAAATATAAAAATAACCTAATATTCTTTTAGACACAATAAAAAAAATGATTATTAAAAATACCTACATAAAGAAAACAACCTATGATATTATATTACAAAACTAACAATATGATTATTTGAAACATGCTTAGTTATACTAATATCATAAAAACATTATAAATCATCAATCAATAAAACAACTCAACTCGTACAAATCTAGTTTATAATTAAAACATACTATTCATCAAATAATAAACAATACAACTCATACAAATATAGATTATAATTAAAACATAATTATAACATTGATCTAACTTTGATCTATATTTTAGCTTTACTCCTTGTGAAAAGGAAGTAATTTGTGGAGGATTTTGACAAGTAAAAGAAAGAGGAGAGGAGAGGATCTGGATGTGTGAAAAATATGAGGGAGGCTACAGTTCTTATATAGGAGAAACAGTTAGGGACTAAAATGAAAAAAAAAGAGGCAAGGGACCAAAATAAGAAATGATAGTCCTAAAATGCATGCTTGCAAAGGCTACAGTGTGGTATCACACCACGTTGCACCACGTTGTAGTTTTTTACAAAATAAGTTATCTGACAGAAGTTTAGCCTGAAACAGGTCTAGCTTCTGTCAAAAATTTTTTAAAAAAATTTATTTGACAATCAAGCAGAGTTCTGACAAAATAAAATATTCTCAAAATAAAATATTCCCAAAATTTGATTTCAGGAAACCATTGTATTTGCTTGAATTTTATTTTTAAAGTAGTATCTGACTGAATTTTTTTGAAAAATATAGCATATGACCAAATGACTTCATATGTGGAAATAAATT
This sequence comes from Biancaea sappan, assembly GCA_037074585.1. NCBI lineage: Eukaryota > Viridiplantae > Streptophyta > Magnoliopsida > Fabales > Fabaceae > Biancaea > Biancaea sappan. Next base: position 42,924,126 of record CM073496.1, on the reverse strand, counting down.
TAAATCGAATAAAAAATGAAAAGAAGAATAAGGTCTTAGTATTACATTTACACCAAAACGTGGGAAGCAATAGTTACAAATCTGACAAGCTCACAAGCGACGGCTTGTTTTATTTTCTATTTTTTATTCTGGAATGATTTTATTATGCAGTAGGTGCTGCAGTCTTCGACGCGAGAGTGAATCACTACTACAAGTCAACGCCTAAGACGTAAACCCAGAGGAGTAAGGAACGCCAGTCTGAGGCTGCCAGGAATCACCAGTCAAGAAGTGACACTGTAAGATTAGCAGCATCCGTGGCATTGATGACGTGGTAACCCTGCCACGTCACCCTGTTCGACGTGTCAGATGCAGGACCCCTGTTCTTATACTCCGCGTAGTATAATGTGTCAAGCGCGAAGCTCCCACGCCACTCGCTCCACCCAGCAGGATCAATCAAGCAATCCATGTAGGACTCCATTAACACAGTCCTCGAATACTCCTTCCACGGCCTACCAAGGTACGTCTCCACCGAACCCACCGAGCCAGCCAGGTCGGCGGCGGCTTTTATGATGTCGTTTTGGATGGAGGTGCCGGTGTTTTGGTTGGGGTCGGTTCGGCCCTGAGCGGTGATGGTGTTGAACTGGCCGCTGTCGGGGAGGCGGAGGTAGATGTTGCAATTCTGTAAACGACGGCAGCGTTGCCGAAGATGAAGTCGACAGTGCCGTAGATGTCGCATTCTCTGTAGAATTGCCTCTGGGAGTGGGTGTATAGTGTGTCTTGGTACCCCTCGAAGCTGCAGTTGTAGAAGGTGGATAGGTCTGCTCCGCTTCGAAGTGCGACGGCCTGGTGCTTGCTCGGACCGGCTGTGTTGCGGAACGTTATGTTCACTGCCAGGAACCCCGTTGCCACCACAGCTGTAATTATATTCACATCACAATTTGCATTAATTAATGAAATGCTAAGGTCATATATGGGTTGCTAGTGCTTACTAGCTTACCAAATGTTGCTGAGTTGAATGTTGTGTAACCATCGACAACATTGTGATCGCCGGTATGACAGTGCGGTTGATTCCGTCCCCAACTAACATCAAGTACTTCTTGTTTTTGGGTATGAACACGTACTCTTGGTACACACCCTGGCTGATGTAGACCAAGAAGTAACCATTGCTAGAAGCTGTATTGTTTGGAGCAGCATTGATGGCTTCGTTGATGGCGCTGAAGTTCCCGCTTCCATCCTGACTAACGACCACAATGTCACTAACCGTCACACTGTCATCATTCTGAAGCAGTTTTCTTCCATGTGACCTTGCGGAGTCGTAAATGGCACGTACTCGGTCCGACATTTTCAACGGTAAACAACCATTCGCGAAGTTCAAATGTCGCCCGTTTTGTCACCATTATGTTCTTCTTAGGCACCCAAGCCTTGGTGAATATAGCAAGAGACACACTGTTAAGCTTGGTATCCTCAGAGAGCGAGGACGACAGATCGTCCTTCACTCTTTCATCCGAGGCTGTGGAGTCTAGGCCATCCTGACAAGTTTGTTGGTTTGTCAGGATTGCACTGAACGAGGTTTGTAGATCTTCAGCTTTAGAAGAAGGCAGAAGGTCGCTAACTTTGTTAACAGTGTCCAAGGTGTTTGATAAGAACTCGAAGTTCAGTTCAGCGAGAAAGCGACAATCCTCGAGAGCCCGAATGGTGGGCTGAGACAGAGAGGATGGAGATTTAAGATAGGAGTCCACTGAGTTCAAGAACTTGCGGGACTGGGATAAGGACTTTCGAAGGGAACTGCGGCCATAGTCAAAGACATTGCCCGCTTGAGTGCCGAGCACGTTTTTGCAAAAAGAAGGGTCCACAGTGGAGATTGTGTCTGGAGAGATAATGGAGGTTAGAGGATCATCATCTGCTATGCATAACAATGCATGTGAGGAAAGCATAAGGAAAACCAAAGGTGTAACAAGGGAGGCATGCTTGAATGCCATTGGTGTTTGAGAAAGAAGGAGAGGATCTTAACTAGTGTGATGGGCTTGAAGAACATGGATTGTTTGGTGTCCTATTTATAGGGGTGGGTGGTGATTGGTGAAGATTTTGTCTTATTACAAGTAAACTCATTTTATTTATTATGGTTGAGTATACGAATTGGCGAGCTCAAGAATATCGTTACTATTTTTTGAATTGGGAATTAAATAATGCAGGTTTATGCCATATGGCAAGTCAATTAGAAATGGAATTGGCGTAATTGATGTTGATAGCTTGACTGCCACGAACGAAGTCAACAGCTCCATCCGGCTATTGTAACCTATGCTAGTTAGTCAACGGTGTGGTTGGTTCCCAGCAATCACAAAACATGCTAAGACAGGAGAAAAACTAAATTAAGAAATGTAGATTGTTATGTGAAAGCTATGATACACTGTCGAGCCAATTTATATTTAAAGTTGAACTTTTAATGGGTTAATTCTAAAATGCGTCTAGTTAAAATTATATATATATATATATATATATAAAAGGTGTGCTACACTCGTTTAAGTAAAATTAATCAATCAAGATTAGGTTAAACTAATTACGTTTTCAAAAATATTTCTATATTTCTTTTGTTAAAGAATTATATTCAACATGTAGATTATATAAATATTTTTTAATTATTTAATTTTTAAATGTGATAACTATAGATTCTCAAACGTACTGTCTAATGCAATATTTAATGTTGTTCATTTAGAAAATATTGATAAAGTGCGATGAAGTTGAATTCCCAGAATTATTATTTGTAGACTGTGTGAAGGAGTGCAAGTTGGTATGAGAATTTTACTGTTATAATATTAGGTTGTTCACTATGGGAATGAATTAAATGAGAGACTACAAATTTCTTACTGAATCCTACTGAATAAATCTCTAATTGCTTTTCCGATTGAATTGTTATAGGAAGACATATTTTTCTACCTCAATATGCTTTCTTACTGAAATACAGACTGAAATTCAGTAGAAAATATTTTTTTACTGCATACCGATTGCCATTCAGTCGGTAGGATAACTTTGGTGCCTGCGCGTGGAGATATATATATATATATATATATATATATATATATATATATATATATAATGTATATGAGCTTTAAAAATAACTATTAAAAATAAAAAAAGCATATATATTTATATAATTATATATATCATTTATTCTTATATATATATATCAATTAAAAATGTATGTGAGCACTTATTGTTGTAATTTTTTCAAAACTTTTATGTCAACATATATAATTTTTTTAAAACTTGTTATGCTAAATTATATATTTTTAAATTAGAGAGAATTTGTCTAATATTTTTAAATTGATATGATTATTATTTAATTTGAACATTCTATTTTAAGGAATATGAATACTGAAAAGAAAAAAGAAAAGCCACTGTGGCCAATGTTATAATACTGAAAAGAACAAAAAAATGAGTAGAGTAAAAGAAAAAAAATAATGTGGCTCGAGAGAACATCTCGAACACATAATTTGCTCAAGAAGCACTTTCTCAAGCAATTGTGTGTTGTTGATGACACGGCAACCTCTCGAGCACACTATGTGCTCGAGAAGCACTTTCTCGAGCAACTGTATGTTGTTGATGACAGTAAGTATACTGGTCTTATAAGTAATAAAGTGATAATTTTGAGTATCATTTGCACAGGGATTGAATTACTAACTATTCAGAAAACTAAAATATTCTATTTAGACCAAATACTAAGAGTGAAGGAAGATCGAATAATAAAATAAGACTAAAAAACAATTGATGTAAATGAATGCAATAACAAAAATATTTAGAAAATTTACCGATTAAAATGGTCTAAAGTTTCTAATCCCCTTCGTTCTTCTTAAGAATTGTTGTTCTACTCTACTCTTGTTCTCACTGACATATAAAGGATTCTAAGGCCCACAACTACCTAGAAGGATTCTCTCAAACCTCAACTAAGTTAACATAATTCCTCTATAATTTCTTATGAGCATTAGGTTCAATTTTAAACCAAGCCTATGCTTGATTATATGAGGCTAACAATTATATGTCTATATCGTTAGCAAATCAATTCTCCTAAACACCTAAGGTTCATGACTCATACTTTTTATTCATTGGTTTAATCTCACCTCTTTTTCTTAACATAAGCAAAATTACAAATCAAACCACAATCTGATCAAAATAATGGAAAACTTTAATCATTGAATGAAAACAACTGTAATACAAAGTCGATGTTCACAAAAGAAGAAAGAAATAACAAATCATGTTTAGAACTATAGTTCATAGCAACCCTAGAATAGAAAATTAGCTACTCATTGTGACAAAAGAGCAAAAATCAATAAAAGATAGAGATGGATCCATGAATCCGATGTATTGGTAGAAGAAATCGGCTCCAAATATGCTCCAAAGACAAGCTCTCTTGCTCCTTAGGTCAAGAATGGTGCCTTCTTTTTTTCCAAACTCATAATCCCCAAGAACTTTCAAAACAAACTATTTAAACCTAGATTTTTGAACTCGCACTATTCATCTTCGTCATCAGCAGAGAAAACTTCGCTTTTAATGGAAAATTCTACAGTAAAATTTTCTTTTTGCAGCATGACCTCTCATTTTTTACTCCACCTTAGCCCTTTAATTATTAAAAGTCAGCCCTACAAAAACATCTGAAAATTATTACAAAACTAGAAAATAAAATCTAAATGAAGCAACAATTAAAGAAACAAATAAGTTATTTTTACTAAAAAGGCAACAAAAATACAATCGGGGGATTATGAATAAATGAGCAAAAGGGTCATAATTTTGTAAAATTAGGAAATTAACACCCCCTAAACTTAAGTCTTTGCTTGCCCTCAAGCAAAACAACTCCACACAATTAGAGAGAAGGCAAAAAGGAATGCAACAACTTGATACATATGCAAATGTTGTCTAGAGATTGAAAAAGAGTAAAGCTATACAAGAGAAATCTATATAATAGACTAAAACAATTCCACTCTAAGGCATTAAATATCAATAGGTTATTGAATTATGTATAATAGAATAAATTTAAATAAATAAATTAGGTAAATTAATAAATTTGGTAAATTAATCACGTCACATTAAATGAATTTGAAGAAATTAGGGTAAATTGCTATATAATTGGTATATAATTGCTATATAATCACATTAAATGAATTTGAATAATAATAGACTAAAACAATTTTACTCTAATTAATTGTCAATAAGTCATTAAATTATGTATAATAGAATAAATTTAAATGAATAAATTAATGAATTAATTTGGTAAATTAATCACATCACATAAAATAAATTTGAAGAAATTAGGGTAAATTGCTATATAATTGATATATAATTGCTATAATTGATAAATTAGGTAAACTTTTCAATTGAAATATAATATGTTGTCATTTGATAAATTAACGTTTATTATATACAAATAATCAAATAATTAATTGCTATATATATATATATATATATCTCTCTCTCTCTCTTTAGAAGTGATAAACTACAGAGTTTTGTTCTCCATTATGCCTATCATTTACCTTCTCTGAATCCATTGGTGTAACTTGACAACGCTCTCTCTCACAACCAAGCTCTTGCTATTCATCTTTTGTCATTTGATCACCTTCTCATGTCAATCGGGAATCCAACGGACACTTGGTGATATGGCTTCTTAAGGCTCCAGCGTTTCTTTCCCTTTAGGTACATTTCTTCAATTCTTTTTTTTTGTCCATATATATATATATATATATATATATATATATCTCAAAGAAGAAAATCATAATATAATGGATTGACACTATTTTCCTGCCACCATTTTTTGAATCAAAGAAGAAGATCAAAGTCTAATGAACTAGTACTATTTCCCTGGCACTGTGTTCCTCTGTAGCTCTGGTAGACTATCTGCTCAATCTTCATACCTATTACTGCAACAATTTGTTTCTTCTAAGAAGTGCAAATTTTCCTGCAAGAAGAAGCTTAAACGCATTGACTTTTCTATAATTCTCACACTGATAAGTTCTTTTCATTCGTGTTATAAGTATATTATCATTTTTCTTACACGTTCTGTAAAATTTATATTTTTAACATGTATCCTTACTCCATGAACTTTTTTTCCCACATTTGCATAGGCTTCAATATTCTCAAAGATTCACTTCTATCTTCTTCCAAATCGTAGTAATTCTTATCCCAAAATCTAAACATATTTTTCCATATATCTCAAATGCAGGTGCTTTTTAGTTAGCAATAGTAAGAAGAGTGGTGTCTATTGTTGAGGCAGTCCTTTTGAACTTTTTGAGGTATATAAACTTTCATCTTTATCAGATTTTAATATTTTTTTCTATCTGACTTTCGGAATAGATTATTCTTGTACAATTAATCTCATATAAACTTGAACCTCGTGCTACACTGTTACACATAGTATCCCTAAAATTATGTTTTGTAACTGTATTGTCTAAACTATGAGGTAGTGGAAAACCTTGAATTAGAAACTGATACACGTGTCATCATTTATTTCTGTAGGTAAATTAATAAATTTGGTAAATTAATGACATCATATAATATTAATTATTTGATTTGAATTTATTGAAATGATTTGAATTGAAATTAAAAAAAATATCTTTATTATTTGACCATTGTAAGATAATTAATGACATCACATTAATTGAATTATTTGATTTGAATTAAAATTCAAAAGCAATTACCTTTATTATTTGATTTAAATTTATTTGAATTGAAATATATACATAATAAATTGTTGAAATATACATACACGAGGATCAAGGCATACGTATAAAATTTTTTTTACAGTTGATTATAATTTGATAATTATTTTTTTGCAAAAAAATTTAAATTAAAATTTTTTTTATTGATTACACATATGTCTCATTATTTTATTCCATTTGATAACCTATTTTATATCATAATGTAATGTTGTTGTTTATTATCATAAATTTTATATTAAAAATTATAATTTATATTTGTATAAATAATCAAAATTTATATCAGAATATTTAAGTTTAAAAACTATATGTCATAACTCATAAGTCTCATAAGTTTAACAAATTTATAAATTATAGTATTATTATCATATTATGTGAGTCCCAATGTATTTAATATATTATGCCGGTTATTGTTAAACTGAATAGTAGAATATATTTTTATCAGAATATATTATCATAATTATTAATTAGTGAAAATGATAATTAGTCAATTTCATTATTTGATTTGATTTGAATGGATAAACAAATTTGGTAAATTAATGACATCACATAATATTAATTATTTGATTTGAATTTATATAAATGATTTAAATTAAAATTGAAAAACAATTACCTTTATTATTTGACCGATGTAGGGTATTAAAAGATTTTTTCAATAGGTAAAATAAACTTGATTGTAGAATTGATATGTGAATTAAAAAATTTGCTTTATTTGACTTTATTTTGATTTCTTTCTAAAATAGTTTTTAATTTAATAGAAATCAAAGTTTGAGATATGAATCTTTAAATCATAATCCTTTGACTGAAGAAAGAGATAAAAATAAAATTCTTGAAAGATAAAATCTAAGACTTGGAGATTCAATCAAAACGTAGTAGCAACTTTCAATGTTTTTCTTTTTTGGATTTGATTAAAACAAAAAAAGACGCATTCAAAAGTAAAGATGGAATCAATATTTAGTCAATCACCAATCTCTGCAACAAATAATTTATAACAAATAACAAATAATCTGCAAACTAACAAATTTACCTATTTTTATTCATTTAAATTTATTCTATTAAATAAATAAATCAATTCAAATCAGTTCAAGGTTGTTCAAAATAATGGAGAATACCAGACTACCACCCATCCGTTCAAGCTATTATTTCAGAGTTGCACTACTGTTCGTGTTACAAAGGAAGACCCTTCAATTTCGAGATCTGGTTTCAAGTTTTGTTTGATTTATGATATAACATCTCACATTAGTGATAACAATTGTTTAATAGGTACTACCACTTATAATAGTAGTTTTATAGAGTTATTTTTATATATTGATTTGATCTCTTTTGTTGGTTTCAGATGTAATGGGTAAATTAACTGGTGTTGGACAACTTCAAGAGAGCTTTAAAGATGGAGTTCCTAGCAAGCGTATAGAAATTGAGTTAGAGGATACAGAGTATGGTCACATACTATATTTGTTTGATTTTTGGTGTAATTTCACTCAATCTAATGACATCTATGTAATTTCTTAACAGCATCAGATTGTCGGATGTTCCAAACCATGAGCTAAAGCTAAAGATTAGTGCTCCAATAATATTACTTAGAAATATTGAGAAATCAATGGGACTCTATAACGGTAGTAAACTAATTGTGTATCGACTTGGTAAACATGTCATCGAAGTAATAATGATCTCTGGAAAAAATATTAGAGAAAAAGTCGTGATCGAGAATGATAATTACTCCATTAGATTTAAAATTGCCTTTTCAACTTAGAAGACGTCAGTTTCTTATAACATTGTGTTTTGCAATGACAATTAACAAAAGTCAAGGACATTCACTTTCAGTAGTTGGTTGTATATGACAAGCTCAGTCTTTACACATAGACAATTATATGTGGCAGTTTCAAGAATGAGGAGCAAAAATAATTTAAAAATATTGCCTCTTGACAAATATGGTAATCATACTACAACAACATCAAATGTAGTATATAAAAAAGTTTTTAATAACTTGTACTAAAATAAATAAATATTTTAATTTAAACATTTATTGTGTTTATATATTGATGAAATGTCTGTGCATCACACGAGTCGGTATACTAGTTGACTATGATACAATGGTAAAGAAAAGCTCTATCAACCCACATCACCAATGCTTCTTTAATACAAAGGGAACCTAGATGGAATAATAGTAAACAATTTTAAATAAAGTCTCGCCCAACAATTTGCGAATCCTTACCATTACCCTTATACGTTCTACCATAACCTGAAGCCAAATGTCATTGTCAATCATTTTTATTTTCAAGGGCTTAGCTTTATTATTATTATTATTATTATTATTATTATTATTATTATTATTATTATTATATATTGAAAGCATATCCCTTTATTCAACTTTTTTAGCATATCCCCTTATATATTGAACTTTTTCAGGAGATTAAAGCTTCAAGAAATTACAACATGCCTTGAAGCACGAAAGTTCACAAATGGATAAATTAGCATTTATTAAAGACTGTCACTAATATTACATATGGGGTTACCAACATGTAAAAGAGTCTAAAAAAAGATGCAAATTATAAACTTCTTTCCCGTTTTTGTAAAGTGGCTCCTTGCACAACTTTAAGTCTCACAAAAATTATAAAACGATTTGTATAAAACATTAAATTACATGTCCATTCCTTTTGCACAACTCAATTGTAAACGCAGCAAAATGCCAAAGAACAAAACACACCTCCCCCAAACCTAGATTAAACATGGCCCTCAATGGATAGATGAAAGACAACAAATAAAACAATAAAATAGCAATGACAAACAACGCAGGAAAAGCAAGAGAGATAAATGTGGTTGCACAAAGAATTGGCATATACTTAACGTTGAATATAAAACGAAGTTCAATTGCCTTCACCACAGTGCTTGAAAAACAAAAATAACAATCAAAAAGTTCAAAAGATAATTACATGACCAAACAAACAAATAGACTAAAACAATTTTTTTTAAAACCCCAACTCCGGTTTTAGCGAAAAACTCCTAGCTTTTAGCGAGGCGTCCTCATGAAGCTGGATGCACTGAAAAAAGAAGGGAATTAAAGTTCAATTTGATTTAATTATGCAATCAACTAGGGTTGAATCAATTTGAATTAAAAAATCAATTATGAGTGAATCAGTTTTAATTAGGCAATCAATTAGAGATGAATTTAGGACTAATTGAAATTCGATTAGGAGACAAACTCCCTTGCTCCTTAGGTCAAGAATGGTGCCTTCTTTTCCAAACTCATAATCCCCAAAAAAGTTTCAAAAGAAACTGTTTAAACCTAGATTTTCGCACTGGCACTATTCATCTTCACTGTCAGCAGAGAAAACTTCACTTTTAGTAAAAAACTTTGCAGTAAATTTTTTTTTTTTGCAACAAGACCTCTCCTTTTTTACTCCACCTTAGTTCTTTAATTACTAAAAGTTAACCCTACAAAAAATCCAAAAATTATTACAAAACTATAAAATAAAATCAAAATGGTAAAAATCTAGAAATTGAAATTAAGCAATAATAAAACAAAATAAGTTATTTTTACTAAAAAGGCAACAAAGATACAGTAAGGGGATTCTGAATTAATGAGACAAAAGGTCATAATTTAGTAAAATCAGATTTTGTCCAACATATATAAATATGTGGCTCCAGTAGATTTTTTTTTCTTTACTTTTTATATCAACATACAAATTGGTCAAAAAACGTTTTTCATAATGTATTGTGAATTGATCCATATAATCTTTAAATTGATTAGAATAATCTTTCTATTCCAATATATATATCTTAAAATCAAGCCACATATATGTGGCTGCCACCAAAATTGTTTTTAAAATTTTTATATCCACAAACATATTTTAAAATTTTTTTATTATAGTGTATCACATTTTGGTCAATTTGATCTATATAATATATATATTTTTAAAATTAGAAAGGATTTATGCAATATTTTTAAATTGATATAGTTATTATTTATTTTTATTGTTTCAACATACTAATATTAATATAAATACATAGCATAAAAAATTTACCCACATATGTGGCCCTTCTCGAACCACATGTGTGTGTGGCTCGACAAGTGACTTTTTGAGCCACATGTGTAGCTCGAGATGGCACATATCGAACCCATGTGAATCTTTTTTATATATAATATATATTACTTATCAATTATCATCATTATTTATATTAAAATATCAGGATTGTTGTAACGCCCTAAAAAATGGGCATACAACTTAATATACAAATTACAAAGGAAATAAATTTACTTAACACATTTTCTTATTTCCCATAACATTAAGAAATATTTACAATGAAAATGGAAAGTAAATTGCAGACAATTAAATAAAATTCTTAAATATAACAGGATCTAGGTGGTCTATAGGATCACAAAGTGATTCTATTAGCGCACAGCACAAAAATTGGTTCATCAAGAACCATCCAGTAAAAAATGGAGTATATCTCCAATAGTGGTGGTAAACGGGTGGTCTGGGCCGGTCCAACACAGTTTTAACTTAAACGGGCTGGCCACGGGTCGGCTCGTTTATAAATGGTCTTCATATAAGAAGATCAAGACCTCCCGCATAAGGCCACGGACCTAAACGGTCTGATCGCAGTCTACTCTATTTTTTAAAATAAAATAATTTTTAATTTTTTAAGTAAAAAATTCAATAATTTTTTATTAAAATAATATTTATACATGTAAAACATTACTTTTTTAATACTTTCAAATAATCAATCACTTTAATTTTTCATATTTTCTTTCAAAATTAACTATATTATACTTGATTTTGAAAATTTTATATTTATTTTCAAAAAATTACAAGAATTTTTATATCTAAAATTACTATATTTATTGAATATAAGGTTACAAAATATAAAAATGTGATAAAATAGAATTATTTATACTAAACAATATATTTTTTTATAAAATTAAAAAAAAAAAAAAAAAAAAAGACAGCGGGCTGGCCCACGGAGTCCGTGGTCTAGATCGTTTAAGCCTGTTTTTAAATGGGCTTAATTTACTCTGTCTAAGACCAACGATTTACCGATGGTCATGGGCCGGCCTACGGTCTACGGGCTTTTTGTCCAGTACTAATCTCCAATCTGCTAAACTTCAGCAGTTTCCCATCATCCTCAACTACTATATCTGAAAAATGCAATCACAAAGAGTGTGAGTTTATCAAAAATTCAGTGAGTACATGACTGTGCAATAAAATAAGGTACAAGTATAAATACCAAAATCACAAGCACAATATAAATAATTACCTCTAGCACATAAAGACATACTCCGATACTCAAAAACAAGCGTACTTGATTCTGTGACTATAACGTATTATTCCCATTCCGAGTCCATACTCTCGCAATCCACATCAATCCCATCCAAGCACAAATAAGCATAAATAACCACACATGAATTATAAATATGTAAGTAACCACATGCTATGTTTTCCCACACTTTTCCACCCATAACTCGTTGAGACCTAGTCCGAAATTTTCCCTCGAACAATATTTACTCAACTGGTTTATTTCAGAGGTTCATCTCTCTATTCACAATTTCTGATGTTATTCCCAGGAATATCCACATCCTTGGGTTACTAGCCTATTCCCTCTCATAATATGAATATGCAAATGCAATATGCAATGTTTTTTTTCCACTTTTTCCTACGCTTACGACATTGAGACTCAGTCCAGATTTTCTCACTTGGACTATTATTGCTCAATGGGTTATTCCAGAGGTCTACCCCTCTGTTCCCACTCTTTCGACGTTCTTCCCAGGAATAACCACATCTTTGGGTTACTAACCGGTTCTCTCTCATAGTTCCATATTCCTATATAATTTTTTTCCATATATAATGCACACACACAAACATGAGACAACCCATACACATTCCACATAACAACTTCACAAATCACAACTAATATTCCATTAATTAGTTAACATAACTAATTAGGGAATTTAATAAATATAAATCCAATTATGGTGTGAATAAAATTTATATTGTACCTAAGCAATTTTTAATTAAAAAAAAAAAGTAAGGTCACACACTTACCTTGATGCTAACAAGGTTTACTGTATAAGAATCCCAGGATACGAAACCAATGAAGCTCCCAAGTCACCTAGAACTAACCAAAATCAATAATTAAATAAATCAATGAAAAATCCTTATCACTAACTCTAAACTTTGCTCATTCATTTGGTCATAACTTTCAACTAGTAAAGAGTTTCTAAATAAAATACCATTGGAAACTAAACTCAAAGAGCTTTCCAATAATATAAAGTTTGCTAAAAATTGAGTTCGGATGAAAGAGGTTTGGCAATTTGAAAATGAACCAAGAAACATATTGTTGCCTGACTCAATATGGCTAGAGTCTAGGCACCACAGTTGGCATCTAGGCGCCACACACATACTTGGTGCCTAAGCGTCAAGGCCTTTTCTTCATTTCCCCTTCTGAAGTGTGGCGATTGGGCCCCAAAATTGCGACCCATGAGATTTGGCCTCAGTTTTGGGTCAGATCTAGACAGATCTTCACCGTTTTTCATGATTTCTTTCATGAGTTCTCATCCTTGATGTCTAAGGAGTATTTAGACACCAAGACCCCCAATTTTAACTAAAAGACAAACCCCAATCTCAATTTTACTCCAAATGCTCTTAAAACTAGAAAATAGGGGGAAATTCAGGAAATCAGAATTCTTACTTCGATTCCTTAATTTTCCTAGGTTGCTTGGCCACCAATGACTAGCCCCACCACCTGAGAAAGGCTCTTTGAAGCTCGTTAGAGGATTTGGAGTAGAGAGGGGCAGAGAGAAAGAAGAGAGAAAAAAGAGTGAGAGGACAGTGAAAATGAAGAAAATGAGTGGGCCCACCTATATGTACCCACCTAGCATGAAATTATTACTTTGTCCCCTGGGTTAACCCCTAGTTAACCTCAATAATGGCAAATTCATAATTTCTCTAATTTAGGTATTTCTCACACTCTAGGTGCCACCCTATTTTCTCATTTCACTTTACTCCCTCTCTAAATCTATATTGACAGCTTGGCAAGCGTACAAATCGTACAAGTAATACAGAGTAAGGAGAGTATCGTTCCCATGAGGATTGAGGTACTAAGTACCCGCGAAGCTAAAGTTAAATGCTAGCTAGACGAATCATTAAACAGAAATATAAATCTAAAGCTAACAATTTAAACTTAAGCAACTAACTAAAACCTAAACTAAGCTACTCCTAATGACAAGACCCTAAGATTGATGGGATCGACTTCACTTAATTCTTAATCCGACTAATTCATAGACAAATTAGTCTTTGAGTTGTTAAAGAATGATTCAATCTAATTACAAATCCTTTTGATGTTGGTTCTAAACAAAACTATATAAATAAGATTATCTATTCTTAGATTAATCCGATTTATAGTGGAAGTTACAATGGGTAAAGTTAATATCTAGCTATCCCTAGCATAGATAAAAACTCCAAACCCATAAAAGTAGTGATCAAGCATTTTTAGAGCAACTCAATTTGGTAAAATCCACTTCAACAAAATACGAAATACAATTGAAAAGAATCACTCAACAACAAAACTTCATAAGAAATTAAATTACATCAACCACCAAACCTTTCATTTCTCATAAGTTCCATTATCATTCTCTTACTCTTGCTTTCATCAATTGTACATGCTAGTCTAGGGCACAAATATTCCTAAAAAGATTTTCTCAAATCTCAACTAAGATAAAACTTAATTCTCCATAATTCCTTATGTGAAAATCAAGTTAATTAAATGAGAAAACCCTAATTTGACTATATGATGCTAATATCTATATTCCTATGACATTAGCGAATCAATTCCCTCTCCTTTAAGGTTCAAGAACTCATACAACTCATTCCTTAGGTCTAGTTTTTACCTCTCTTTCCCAAGTTTAGTAAAAACACCAAATCATCCTAATAAGTGGCCAAATCAAAGGGAAGCATTAAGATTGGAATAAATAAACATGTATTAACCAATCAATAATTACAAGAGTTCAAGAAATTACATAAAACCTAATCTAAATTTGGGCTCATAACAATCCTAGAGTTACAAACTACCTATAACTACAAAATACAAGAGAAATACAACATGAAAAGAGAAGAAAATGAAGAGAAAAGAGAAGAGATGGGGGAAGGAAGACCAATCCCAAAAGGGAAGGTCTTCTCCCCCCTAACCAGCTCTAGAAGTTGCTCCTTTACTGCCTCCAAGCTCCCCAAAATCTCTCAATCCAAAGTTAGGGCAAAAGCCCCAAAAGAGGCTTTTAACTGTCAGTTTCGTGACTTGGCGCCTAGGCGCCAAGGCTAACAGCTTCAAATAGTAAATTATAGGATGGCCACCTGGGCGCCACGTCTGGTGCCTGGACGCCAACCGGGGCAGAAGGCTGATCTTGTTCATATGCATGGTGCGCCAAGCTGCTGGAGTCTTCATTCATCTCTTGTTTTCTCCCCAAAATACACCTACAAGAGACAACAACTAAAATAAATTAAAAAAGGCAAGAAAAAGGGAAATAAAACAAGATGAAACTAAAACTATAAACACAAGAGAACTAAACGAAAACACAGATAAAAAGTGCAAAAGGGTAGCAAAATAAGGCTAAAAGAAGACTGAAAATCCCACATATGATAGCATTATTTGGTAACTTTTTAGGACTTATCAACTCCCCCAAACCTAGATCTTTGCTTGTCCTCAAGCAAACAACTATCTAACACACTAAACACACCAAACAAACATAACAAAAGGATCTTTCATGATAAAAATGAAGTGTTGAACAACTTTGAAAGATTATGGCCAAACAAGTTAAATTCATGCATTCATCTAAATAAAGCAAAGCTAGGCAATGAATTTCTTGAATTCATAGACAAATTGAAAAATTGCATTAACCTTAAAATTAAAATCATAGATACTATTGACTTTCTCTAATTACTCCTTCAAAAGTTTAAAAGAATTTACTTTATTGTGAGCATTTTTTAAACTCTATCGAAATACATTTCAAGCAAAGGGAATTTTTAGTTTATTTATGATCGAAATGAAGACCGTGCGCCTAACCACACATCTTCCCCTCAATCTAGGTAATATATGCTAATAGGCTAGGGAAACAAAGAATTATCAGTGCGCCTAATCCACACAACAATGCCTTGTTCGTCGCCTTTATTTATTAAGATATGATTCATTGGTTGGAGAAAGTATTGTGCGCCTAATCCATACTACACTTCCTCAATTTAAATCACACTTATTCTATATATATATATATATATATTCTTTCTTCTTTTTTTTAAGAATTCCCTTATTGAGCAAATATGCATCACAAATAAGAATAAAAATTTTTAAAAAAATTTGAGGAGTATTTAAAGAAAATTTAAAACACCTACAAATTTTATTTAAGAATTTTTTGAAAATTCTCAATTTAATCAATAAATTCTAAAAATCCATAACTTAGCTAGATTTTAAATAAGATGATAACATGAATTCAACCAACGTTGGCATAATCTAAAACTTGTACAGCAATTTCCAAAATATCAAGAAAAATCCTAAAACGCGATGGTTCAACAAAAAAAAATGCATTCTTATTTAACAAAAATGGGTCAACGCAACAAAAAGCCAGTGGTAAACTAAAGCTAAAACCACTCTACTAACCAACTCCCCCAAACCTAAACTAGACATTGTCCTCAATGTCAAACCAACTACAAAAATAAGGTTTGAGCACCCAAAAAGGGACAATCAACAAAAAGGGGAAGTCAAAATGAATGCATATATAACAAAACCATCAATACAACGTTAAAGAATTAAATTACGAAAATTACGAAACAGGAACCAAAATAAAAAGAAAACGAACAATAACGAGAATCTTAACCATTCCATTACAATAAACAAAACATCAACAAAGTCCATCAAGAACTCCACTAAATACATGAAAGTGTCATAACATAGAGTTCTCAACTGGAAAATACAATACATGAACAATAAATAAAAGAAATAAAAATAACAAAAACAATGAATCACAACGCCTCAATCCGTGTCATCAGCGTCGTCTTCTTCTCCTATCTCTTCATCTCCACCAGCTACTCCACTGTTGACTGCAGGATCAAAATTGATGTCGTCTGTCGGATCATAAGAAGGATCCTGCAAAGTCTAACCCTCTGTGCTCACTCCTTAATGCCTAGCCATGGCATATAAAGCATGAGCTATGCCCTTATTATGCTCATTCTGTGTTCCTACAAATACATCATGGGAGGCAACAAAAGTATTGTAGGACGTTTTCAATTCATTCAGGGAGTTTTCAATATCAATAATCTGCTGCGACATATGAGGTTCCTGAGGTGCAAGTGCAGCACGTGGTCTAGATGGTGCCTGAGGAATCAGAATGGGTGCCTGAGGGTGGTCCGCGGGGGCTCTATCACGTGGTGCCATAGAATCTATCACTTGTGCAGTAATAGGGCCCTCGGGATTACGAAAACATCATTAATCATAGGCACCTCATCCTTTTGACAAAGGTTAGTAATAAGGCAAGGATATCCCAATCTTTTTCCTTGTTTTTGAATTAATTTGTCTAGATTTTAGGATACTAGAGATCCAACATTAAAGACATTCCCTGTAACAATCATATAAATAACCACCACTCTTTTTATAGTTACTTCAGAACGGTTCGAAGTAGGGAGGAGGTTAGATTGGATGAAAGTGCACCACGCTTTGGGGATTTGTTTCATATCAGATATTTTAAAATTTGCTTCTTTCCCCTGAGCGTCCAAGTCCCACCTCGCTCCCTCTTTACAAAGAGTGTCAATAAGAGTATTGGATCTCAAATGCCTAAACCTCATCCATTCAGCATATTCAGTATTAACATCAGGACCATATCTCAGACCAAATAGATTATTGATATTGTTTGAAGTAAAATAAATTGTTTTCTCCTTAACAAAAGAAGTATTTCTGTCCGCAACGCTCTCGTTACTCCTGCTAAACGCATTTGCATAGAACTCTTTTACAACCTCGGGGCAATATCTCGTAGCCGGCCTACAAATGGTTTCCCATCCCCACTATCTTATTATATCCTGAATTTCTGGGTACTGATTAGCTCTCAGATCAAACCCTCTCTCTTTTATAAACTCTCTAAGTTTAAGTTCATCAAATCTTATTTTACAATCAAAATTTCTAAACCTAAAGGCGTCAAAGTCCCTACTAGAGGAGGATTCAACTTCCTTTTGCTTCCTTGAACGGTCGTGAGACATAATGCAAATAAGTAATGATCCTAAACATTCAAGAAGCAAAAATTTAATTTCAAAAACTCTAAAATTGGATTATTCAGTAAAAAATTTTGAAAATTAAGAAAAACTAAATTTAAAAAATTTCATAAAATTTCAGAAAGTAAAATAAGCATTCTAAGAACCTAAAATTCCAATTTCAAAAGTTTCAGAAATCTCAAAAATTCAAAACAGTACCCTAAACCCAAAATTCCCAAATCTGAAAAATTTTTTGAACAGAAAAATAAAAACAAGGGGCAACAACAGAAAATAAGAATTAAAAATATCCTAAACAGAAATTTAAAGAAAACTGAAATTTAAAATTCAAATTTCAAAAACCTTTTTTTTTCGAAATTAAAGAAAAATGAAGTGGGGAAGAGGGGACTTACCAAAATCTGTAGGAAAAAGGGGAGGAGGACCTCTAAGCTTTGAAACCCAGCCCAAATTGCGAACAAGACGGTTAAAGGAAGCAAAGGTGGAAGAAATCGAAGGAAAGGGAAGAAAAGTGGAAGAAAATAGAGAGGGAGGTTCAATGGGGGATGGAAGTGTGGAAAAAGGAAGAAAAGAAGTAAAGAAGAGCTTCTTGCCGGCGTCAATGGCGTTCCAAGGAAGAGAAGACGTCGGAGGGGAAGAGGGGGGAGGTTCTATGGTTTGGAGGCGTGAAGAAATGGCAGAAAATTTCTGCAAAAACTTAAATTCGATGTTGGCACTTGGGCACCAAGTCTCGAAACCTAACTGTTCAGAAAACGGGCGCCTGGGCGCCAATATTGGCGGCTAGGTGCCAACTGGATAGAGCCAAATTTACTTCAGATTGTTGGCGCCTGGGCGCCAAATGTGGCGCCTGGGCGCCATCTTGAAGAATCAAATTTTTTCTTTAACAGCAGCAGCTTTAGCACCAGAACTTGATGACCCACGAAATTAAGGTTTTGTGATTCATAAAAATGCCACAAAACAACACATACACACAGTAAAAACACTCAGATTCAACATTAAACAAAATCAAAAAACAAAATCAACTAAAACAACAATCAATCAGAAAAAAAAATCGAACACAATCATACTAAACACCAATAATCACTGAATTAAAATTAAGAACAGCCAACAACACATAATAAAAAAAAATGGAAGGTCAAGAAACTTGGGGTGCCTCCCAAGAGCGCTACGTTTATAATCCTTAACTAGACTTTACCGGTGTCCTTCACTAATCAATGTCTGCTTCCTTGGTCATCAATGCTTCTTTCTCATCTTCTATGTTTTCCAGCAAGGAAGAGAAACCACATATCATGCACACAACAAAGAAGAACACCGTGAGAACAACACCAAAAGAACAAAACCAAACAAGAGAAGAAATGAAAATTGTAAAGACACATGAGAATGTACAACAAAATAAGAAGAAGTGTCTAAACTAGCACCACTTCGGCTCCATTGAATATTGGCACAACCATCAATCCCTGGCAACGGTGCCAAAACCTTATTGACGGCTTGGCAAGCGTACCAATCGTACAAGTAATACAGAGTGAGTAGAGTATCGTTCCCATGAGGATTGAGGTGACAAGTACCTGAGAAGCTAAAGTTAAATACTATCTAGACGAATCATTAAACATAAATATAAATCTAAAGCTAACAATTTAAACTTAAACAACTAACTAAAACCTAAACTAAGCTACTCCTAATGAAAAGACCCTAGGATTAATGGGATCGACTTTACTTAATTCTTAATCCGACTAATTCATAGACAAATTAGTCTTTGAGTTGTTAAAGAATAATTCAATCTAATTACAAATCCTTTTGATGTTGGTTCTAAACAAAACCACATAAATAAGATTATTTATTCCTAGATTAATCCGATTTATGGTGGAAGTTACAATGGGCAAAGTTAATATCTAGCTATCCCTAGCATAGATAAAAACTCTAAACTCATAAAAGTGGTGATCAAGCATTTTTAGAGCAACTCAATTCGGTAAAACCCACTTCAACAAAATACAAAATGCAATTGAAAAGAATCACTCAATAATAAAACTTCATAAGAAATTAAATTACATCAACCACCAAACCTTTCATTTCTCATAGGTTCCATTATCATTCTCTTACTCTTGCTTTCATCAATTGTACATGCTAGTCTAGGGCACAAATATTCCTAAAAAGATTTTCCCAAACCTCAACTAAGATAAAACTTAATTCTCCATAATTCCTTATGTGAAAATCAAGTTAATTAAATGAGCAAACCCTAATTTGACTATATGAGGCTAATATCTATATTCCTATGACATTAGTGAATCAATCCCCTCTCCTTTAAGGTTCAAGAACTCACACAATTCATTTCTTAGGTCTAGTTTTTACCTCTCTTTTCCAAGTTTAGTAAAAACACCAAATCATCCCAATAAGTGGCCAAATCAAAGGGAAACATTAAGATTGGAATAAATAAACATATATCAACCAATCAATAATTATAAGAGTTCAAGAAATTACCCAAAACCTAAACTAAAATTGGGCTCATAACAATCCTAGAGTTACAAACTACCTATAACTACAAAATACAAGAGAAATACAACATGAAAAGAGAAGAAAATGAAGAGAAAAGAGAAGAGATGGGGGAAGGAAGACCAATCCCAAGAGGGAAGGCCTTCTCTCCTCTAACCAGCTCTAGAAGTTGCTCCTTTGCTGCCTCCAAGCTCCCTAAAATCTCCCAATTCAAAGTTAGGGCAAAAGCCCCAAAAGAGGCTTTTAACTGTCAGTTTCGTGACTTGGCGCCTGGGCGCCAAGGCCGACAGCTTCAAATAGTAAACCTGGCGCCTGGGCGCCAACTAGGGCAGAAGGCTGATCTTGTTCATATGCATGGCGCCTGGGTGCCACATATGGCGCCTAGGTACCAAGCTATTGGAGTCTTCATTCATCTCTTGTTTTCTCCCTAAAATACACCTACAAGAGACAACAACTAAAATAAATTAAAAAGGCAAGAAAAGGGGAAATAAAACAAGATGAAACTAAAACTATAAACACAAGAGAACTAAACAAAAACACAGATAAAAAGTGCAAAAGGGTAGCAAAACAAGGCTGAAAGAGGACTGAAAATCCCACATATGATGGCATTATTTGGTGACTTTTTAGGACTTATCAATCCTGTAGGTACCCAACTCCCTCTATACCTCATGATTGCTTTCTCTCAAATCCCCATCCCCTAACACTATTTCTATAAAATTTTCTCTTCCTTTAGTCTTTCCTCAAATCTCAAAAATATCTGTCACAATAAATACCCGGTCCATTTATTTATCTGAATTTCCATACATAATATTCAAAAAGAACAAATTAGATATGAAAAATTAAAAATAACAAAAAAATTTCATTAAAATAATAAAAATTTTCATTATAAAAATTGTCATACTGCCAATCACGTGATCCCAAAATTGGCGGGTATTACATTCTCCCTTCTCAATAGAATTCGGTCCCCTAAATTCAAAAACTCATCATAAGACTAGAAAGGTGCCACTTCAGTCAATGAGAAGTGGCATTTCCCAGCTTCCATAAAAAATCGAAACATATACACTACCCCTCATATAGCCTCGCGTTCCTCAGAACCAAAATAAGGACTGAGATCCCCATATAGCTCAGGTATACCGTGGAGCTCTACAGTTTCCCTCACTTAGGGATGTGTATAACTTGCCCAAATGACTTAAACCCAAAAGCACCTATATACATATGTATATATGATATATACATATATCCTCGGGATATTTATCCCGTACGATATTCGATTGCTCGAAAGTATATACATAATATGGTATCTAGCTTGTGGTTCTCATAGAGCATAACCTTGATACCATTATATGCTATATCCCACTCATTAGCCTTACGAATCACACACTTTATGCATACAACAAATACAAACCACACACACATACTCTCAATATAATAGAATATATGCACCCTGCCCCAAGGCGTCATTCCACTCTTAAGTGATATTTTGCCCATAAGTGATATCCTGCTCAAAAGCGTCATGTCCCTCTAGTACGACACCTATCATGAGCTCTGACTTATGCCAAACCATGGGAACCATCATCTTGGCCCCAAGAGTGTACCATGAGACCCCACCTCATTTCCCATGGGTCTATGTTCGCACGAGAAATCCAATCATATGTCCGGCTTTTTAGTTTATATCTATAACCATAACATGTGTCTGACTTATTGGGTTGTACCCTCAGCCACAACATGCATCTAGTCTCTTGGAGTATGCCCTCAACCATAACATGTATCATAAACATACAAAGTAACAAAAGCAAACATCTCTCCTTATATTTTTGTTTCCCAAGCCATCTGGCTCTCAGGTGCATCTCTCTTGATCCCAAACCACGTTCCTCACACTAGCAACCATCAGTTTTAGATCTCGAGAGTACACTACCCCATTTCCACATCTCTATCCATTAACCACTCGATCAATTTGAGTCCTACTAGAGCTGGCCTCGGACTCTCACCCTTTCCCAGACGTTAGCCTTTGAGTCTCGACAACGTCAGTTAGCTATAGTCACTAAGAGGCCTATTATAAAGGCCCAGTTCATAAGATAAACCTCCTGATTGGCTCTCCTAAAGCAAACTTCCACTCTGAGTCTTACAAGACTCATGGATGCACTAAGCCTGTCCTTACCCTCGGTTTGCTGGGCCATATCCGTAACCAATAACAGGTCAATAGGAACATGCCCGCAATCGAAAACACAACAACCTACTAGTCGAGGTTTTAACCCCAAACTATGCAACTAGTACCAAGCCCACTTAAACCCATTTCATACCTCCTATCAATACATCTATAGCTATGAAATGGCTAGGCCTACCCCTCGTGGTACCACCGAATCGGCAGGCCTCACAGGCCTTTTGATAGGTACAGTTTCCTATGAAGGTCATTGACTCTTTCCTCAAGAGAGGATATACCTGTAAGTATACCACGGAACAGTCTGATTCCAAGATTCCCCACCATATGCCATCATTCCTTGATTCAATCCTTCGAGACTACAGGTCCTAAAAAGGTCATTTTGCCCAAATAAACTCTTATTTGGGATCTTTACGTAACTATACATATATACACACTCAATGTATATTCATATGTAAGTTATCGTATTTCTACACACACCTAAATGCATTCCTTCTCAAACTAATGCACATACTCATAAAGTACTCACTCTAACATCGATGAGCTTAGGTTTAACCTAAACGCATCCCAAGTCATATTCACGGCACTATTTTTCTAATCTCATCATGAAATACCCTCACTCCCTTAACATTGATTACATTCTCAACCTCACTCGGCCGTATGTAATCATCTAAGCATGTTTTATATCCTCTAACACACTATTGAATCAAAAGCCCTCTTTTCATAGAAAAGTAGGGTCAAGCATCCCATTAAACTTTGACCTCACGCACTCGCCACTACCTCCACTCAGCTTAGATGGTACTCATACCAATAGCCTAACTATAGCACACTCATACCATTCCAAGGTCATGAGATTTCTACCCTCTCACTGTGATAGAACATTTGTAAACTACCCTTTACCTCATCTAACCTTCTTAGTGTAAGAACTTCACATATCCTTATACCCCACATTTACTGTATCTTCACTCAATGACTATCAGAACTTGTCTCGTGAGTCTTTTCTTCTCTCTAAGGCTAATCTCGCCTACATAAGCATACTCATCGCATAGTATCATTACCTATGAACCCCTAACCAAATGGGTGCAACTTAATCAAGTTACCTCGAGAGATTTACAACTCACTCCAACCTCCCTTACTTCACCTTCCACCTCACTATGGTGTCTCTCTCGGGAGAACTACACAATCTAGGTCATTCTTCCCCAACTAAATCTCACCTCGCTAGTTTTCTCTGGGATACATACCACTATGCATCTCAACTCTAATAACTCAGGTTCTCTCCTCCAAATACCTCTTAAGGTATATCTTCTGGCCGTAAAAGAAACAGCCTTAGCCAACTGCTCACTAATAGTACTCACTTGAATGGAGTCACCTGTATTCTAAACATCAAGGTCGTCATCTTCTAGCCTAAGAACCACCCTGACTAGAAGAACTGCAACCACTTCCACTCTCAGGATGAAACTTATATCTTAGCCCTTAGCTCATCTCACTTAAGCATTCTTCCTCCTCACACTCCCTTCTTCCTAAAGTCTTCTTGACCCTTTGACCTCTATTATCTAACTTCAACTCAAAACTTAGTTGAAGTACCTGCCTATACACAATACTTAGGAGAATGGATTATACACCTCTCCACATAGGTGTTGATTTACAAGCTTCCAAACTCATCACTCCACTTAACGAACCACCCAAGTCACAAAGAATGGCCATACACCCCTAGGTATACATTTCCTACCTATGGCAAGATGCATTACAATACACTCGTACATGTAATGTATTTAGGTTATATATATATATGCTATAACCATTTTCCACTTTTCTTCTAACAACCTAGTTTTATTAAAATATATTAATGAAAAATTGTGCAAAATATATACACAGGCACTAACTACAAGAAACCCCAGCAAGTCTTCCTCGGCTTGCAAATATATATATAAATATATATATATATATAAATATATATATATATATATATATATATATATATATATATATATATATATATTCATAAAACCATTATGCATTGACAAGACAAGTCTTATCATACCCTTCTAAATTAGTAACCAATACCTTGATTCTCCATTTACCATTTATAACCCCATTACAGATACATATAAGAATATATGCATACATTCCATCAAATAAATAAATTTAACCAAATTTGGATTGATCTATTACAGACCATACCATACAGATACTTATATTTCTCATGGAAAAATTCACTTTTCCATAATACATTTCAAAACACGTACCTACATCCTTATCAAAAATATTTACAACCATTCAAGTGGTAGTGTAGCAAAGATAAATCTAAGCTCACTAGTTCCCTGGACTCTGAGGATTTCTCCTTCATTTGGAGTCAACAAACTGCATATAAAATTAAATACTTCTCCAGTTAATAAAATAACTTCTGACTAACTCTACCGAGGAGTAAGTCATAAAAGAGACACACAACCCTATATAATGCCTTTCGTGGAACCTATACCCGTGGTCATGCTGCACAGTTCACAATAATTAGAAAGAGCCCACAAAAAACACCAAATTCTGAAATCTATAGGAAACCTAAATATAAACTTTCTCTTTGATATCATTCTATAACGCCTCGAAAAATGGGCATACCACTTAACATACAAATTACAAAGGAAATATATTTACATAATACATTTTCTTGTTTCCCATAACATTAGGAAATATTTACAATAAAAATGCAAAGTAAATTGCAGCCAGTTAAATAAAATTCCCAAATATAGTAAGACCTAGGTGGCCTATAGGATTACAAAGTGATTCTATTGGCATACAGCCCAAAATTTAGTTCATCAAGAAACCTCTAGTTAAAAATGGAGTATATCTCCAATCTGCTAAACTCCAGCGGCTTCACATCCTCCTCAGCTACTATATCTGAAAAATGTAACCACATAAAATGTGAATTTATCAAAATCTCAGTGACTACATGACTGTGCAATAAAATAAGGTACAAGTACAAATACTAGAATTACAACCACAATATAAATAATTACCTCTAGCACGTACAGGTATACTCATATATCAAATACAAGCGTACTTGATTTTGTAACTATAATGTACTATTCCCATTGCGAGTCCACACTCTCATAATCCACTTCAATCCTATCCAAGCACAAATAACCATACACAGATTATAAATATACAGGCAATCACATACTATCTTTTCCCACACTTTTCCACACATACCTCATTGAGACCCAATCCAGAATTTTTCCTCAGACAATATTTACTTAACCGGTTTATCTCAGAGGTCAACCCCTCTGTTCCTAATTTTTGATGTTCTTCCTAAGAATATCCACATCCTTAGATTACTAGCCCTTTTCCTCTCATAATATAAATATGAAAATGTAATATGCAATGTTTTTCTCATTCTTTCCCACGTTTACCACATTGAGACTCAATCCAGATTTTCCCCCTTGAACTATTATTACTCAATGGGTTTTTTCTAGAGATCCACTCTTATCTGTTTCCACTCTTCCGACGTTCTTCCCAGGAATAACCACATCCTTGGGTTACTAGCCAATTCCCTCTCATGGTTCCACATTCCCATTTAATTTCTTTCCATGTATAATGCGCACACACAAACACAATATAACCTATACACATTCCACATAACAGCCTCGCAAATCATAACTAATATTCCATTAATTAGCTAACATAACTAATTAGGGAATTTAATAAATATAAATCCAATTACGGTGTGAATAAAATTTATATTGTACTTGAGCAATTTTTAATAAAAAGAAATAACAAGGTTATCCATTCACTTTGATGCCAACAAGGTTTACCGAATAAGAAATCCCAAGAGACAAAGCCAATGAGGCTCCCAAGTCACCTAGAACTAACCAAAATCAATAAATCAATAAACAATCCTTGCCACTAACTCTAACATTTGCTCACTCATTTGGTCACAACTCTTAACCAGTAAAGAGTTTCTAAATAAAACTTATACCATTGAAAACTAGACTCAAAGAGATTTCCAATGATATAATGTTTGCTAAAAAGGAAGTCCGGATGAAAAAGTTATAGCCATTTGAAAATGAATCAAGAAATGCGTTACAGTCTGGCTCAATATGGTTAGAGCCTGGGCACCACACACATACTTGGCGTCTAGATACCAAGGCCTTTTCTCCATTTCCCCTTATAAAGTGTGGCGCCTAGGCGTCACAATCGTGACCCACACGATTTGGCCTTAGTTTTGGGTTAGATTTGGCCAGATCTTTACCATTTTTCATTATTTCTTTCATGGGTTCTCATCCTTGATATCTAAGGAGTATTTAGACACCAAAACCCCCAATTTTAACCAATAAATGAAGCCTCAATTTTACCCAAAATACCCTTAAAACCAGAAATAGGGAAAAGTTCAGGAAATCGAAATTCCTATGTCTATTCCTAGGTTGCTTGGCCACTAATGACTCGCCTTATCACCGAAGAAAGGCTCTCCGAAGCTCGTTGGAGGATTTGGAGTGGAGAGGGCTAGAGAGCAGAACGAGAGAAGAGAGAGTGAGGAGAGAGAGGAAAGTGAAAAATGGAAAAAAAAAAAAAGTGGGTCCACCTATATATACCCACCTAGGATAAAATTACTACTTTGCTCCCTGGGTTAACCCCCAATTAACCTCGGTAATGACAAATCTATAATTTCTCTAATTTGGGTATTTCTCACACTCTAGATGTCACCCTAGTTTCTCATTTCACTTTAGTCCCTCTCTGGGCCTCGTGGGTACCTGACTCCTTCTGTACCTCATGATTACTTCCTCTCAATTACCCATCTACTAATACTATTTCCATGAAATTTTCTCTTTATCTAATCTTTCCTCAAATCTCAAAAATGTTATTCGCAATAAAATACTCGATCTAGTTATTTATCTCCATTTTCATAAATAATATTCAAAAAGAATAAATTAAATATGAAAAATTAAAAAGAACAAAAAATTTCCATTATAAAAATTGCAATACCGCCAATCACGAGATCTTAAAATTGGCATGGACTAATAAAATAAATTAAGAAAACATAGCTTATTATGTGAAATCTTTCACATTAAAAATATTAACATTATTAAAAAAAAGTAAAACTAACTATATTTAAAATTACTTTAAATAATTTTAAACTATTTTTAGATATAATTAGTTATATTTAAATTTACTCAATATATATATAGACAAATAAATACATTTTTTCTTAAAATGTATATATATATATATATATTAAATAATATTATATATATATATATACACATACATATGAATATTATTTAATTTACATATTCATATTTAGGTATATTTATAAATATCTATTTATATATGCGACTTAAATATTTTGTTAAATATTTTTCCTAAAATAATTTCTTTAAAATATGGTTGAAAATTATTTTTTTGTAATTTAAAATATAAATATTTTTAATTTCTAGTAATTTTAATTTTAATGCTTCTAATGTGAAAAATTTCAAATAACAAGATGTGTCTTTCTTAAATTCTTTTACTTATCTTTCAATTAGTATACTAACACCCTAACTCTTTCATGGAAATATTGATCATGAATAACTTTGAAATAACTTATATTTAGATTAGTATTGAAATCTTTTTTTTCTTAAGTTCACTTAATAATCTAAAATATTTGTATTAACTTTTTAATTTAATAGTTTATACATTAATCTTGTATATCAATAATTTTTTATATAATGATTGTAATGACTATTTAAATTCAAAAATTCTAATTTTTATTTCTAACTTATTAAATATATACATAAAACCCTTATAACCATGTCCATAAGATCCTAAATTGAGAACAATCAATCTTATAACTAATATTTCCAAGATTAAAAGATACCAAAATTAGAATAGTTATGTTGAAGAAGCTGAAATCTCTTGTAATGAGAGAAACTAAGAGAGGAACCAAGATTGAAGCCGATAAACCACCATTCAATAACCAAGATTTGAATCAAGTAACTCCTAAAGTTGAAACCCAATATGAAACTAGCCCAACTTCACTAATGGATACCCAAAATCCAAAGGTGAATAATCCAAACCCAAACCTCAATTTAGATCTTGACTCTTCCAGATTAGATATTCCAAAAAGCCCCAATTTCTTGAAATCTCCCTCATTGCCACTGAGGGAAAACCCTAATCCATATCTGAATCATGAAATAGCAAGCAAAGTAAAGAGATACGGTGCGAAACTATAGAGAAGCCCTAATCCCATCACCCAATTTCCTTCCAAAACCCATATATGACCACTCAAAAATTGTTTCATCTGTACCAAAAGACAACCTAACATCTTCTCACCCTTCTCTCTAAATCCCATCAGATTTACACAAGTAGCTATCATCCAGATGGAAATGAGCTGTGATCATGAGGATCTTCGAAGATATAGAGAATAGTCAAGCAACTCTAAGATGACTTCAAAAGCTCTAGAAGATGGGCCTTCACATCCAGGTAAAAGATCTGGGGAGAGGCTTCCTAGTTGTCCATGGTCTCTCTGAGCACGAACGAACATGTATTCTAACAGAAAGACTGTGGAAACTAGGAACTAATCTGATCACGGTTAGATCTTGGATCTGAATTTTTTAGTACTTAATAAATCCAAAACCCTAACCACCGTGATCTAGGTGATTATTAGATACTTACCCATTGAATTTCACACCCTTGAAATAGTTACGCTTGATGCCAGAAACACCACTTGGGCTAGCTAAATCTGTGTTTGCATGGAAGTTAATCTAGCATCAGTCTTACCAGCGTCCATCGAGGTAAACTCTATCCATTATGAGGTTATTTTTTAAAATATTCATGTTTTTCCCCATCCTAAATCATAAGCAAAAAATTTTGAAAAATCTGACCGGTGATCTGTCGAAAAACCATTTTTCAAAAGCCCCATCTGGTCTTACCTCTGCTGGTTTTAATTTAAATTTAAGTTTGCCGCCTATTTCATCTTATTCTAATCTAATTACTAGTTTAAAACTAAAACTAGATCAAATTGCCATCCCATCAATTGCCAAATCAACATTAACTGAAACATTTACTAACCAATTTCCTACTAATCATGACCAAAATATCCTTAATTAAAAAAAATTTAGGATCTATTAATTAGAGACTAGAAGAGGTGATTAGAATAGCACCCAAATTTACTATCAAATCTATATCAGATTCTAATCTGACCCATGCTCTAAATGCTAATCAAAATCACGCTTGCACCTCACTGGCAAGTCAGTGTGGTAGCCCACCCAAATTTCCCATTAGTAATAATAAACATACACCATATAAGGAAAAATAGAGCAATAACTCCAGCACCACTTTTGCTAATCTGTATATTATCTTAAACTTGCCTCCATCCTCTAAAAAGGAAAGTTATAGCAAAAAAGGCAAACTCCCAACTGAGTCAGGTTCCCACCATCAATATCGCCACCAATCTCTATCCCACCACTATCACCAACATCACTTCTACACTATGCCCAACCAACATCTCCAATATCACCACTAACTGCCCAATCACCACCTCCACCATCACTCGCAAACCCAACCCCACAACAATTGACATTACTAATACTCCTAACAATCCCAATAAGAATACCACCTCCTTCCCAGCTAGATACAGACAACAATCCACCCCCAGAGGACATTCCAATCTTCATCTCTTGAACCTATTCTATGCCTACAAAGACTGTCCATCACAGGACACGAGTATAACCTTAATATGGCTAAACTTTTTGAGAGGATTTCTGAACAACTCTTGGCGGTTGCCTGCTTGGAGCCACTTGATGAATATTGCTCTAACAAATGTCTAAACCAACGAGAGGGCAAGGCAAACAATGAACGAAATAAGAGGTCAAGCTATCATGCTTCTACCCTCTCCAAGGATGGTAAACCAAATCCAGGCTTACAATTAGTTTCCCCTAGTGCCAGTACCGAACCTAGCAACCAACTTAAGAAGCATTCATCAACCCCCAAACCTGACAACGATTGAGATAGACCAATAGGAGCTATAGTAAAAAAAAAAAGGGATTTAATATTGGCAGCCACTCTAGTAACAAGCCCCTTACAAGATCTCATGCACGTAAAGATACTAGCAAGCATCAATCTTAGTACAGGTAATCTAGATTACCAAGAATCTTTTATGCATGTATCCTTTTTTCAACCCCTTTTTCCCTTGAATGCCAATCCTTCATTATACTTTAACGCCATGAACATCCTAAGCTGAAACGTTAGAGGTACAGGGGGAACTGACTTCTAGAGAGTCTTTAAAAACACTAGTAGAACCCACTACCCTGATCTAGTAGTTTTAACCGAAACTAGCCTAAGTGGTGAAAGAGCTAAAAACACCGTTAGCTCATTTGGCTTTGAAAATTTTCTAAAATTTTATGCAATGGGATTCTCTGGAGGAATATAGATCCTATGGAATCCTCAGAACATCATGTAAAGCCTCTTTCATGCTCATTTTTTGATATACATCTCTATATTCATGTACACTCTAATATTTTTATACTTTCTACTTTATATGCTAGCCCAAGATTTAGCTCTAGGAAACTTTTGTGGAGTAAACTTTCTGATCTTGCCAACTTTATTAATCTTCCTTGGCTACTTATTGGGGACTTTAACGAAATTTCTCATCCTAGAGAAAAATTTAGAGGAAGACTTCCCAATTGAGAAAAAATAAATTTTTTAACACTTTCCTTAATAAAGCTAAATTACTTGATCTAGGATTCTGTAGCCTTAATTTTACCTGGTCTAATGGAACATAACTAAATCACTTAATTAAAGCTAGAATTGCTAGGGCTCACTCAAATATTGAATGGATAAATATGTTCCCCAACTCTTCTGTTTTTCATTTAGCTAAAACTTGCTCTGATTACTGCCCTATCCTCTTAAAAACAGACGAAACTCCCACTCTAATAGGAAACTTTTTAGATTTGAACCTTTTTGGATGAAGCATCTAAGTTTTTTGCCCCTAACTCATAGCTGCTAGAATCTTAACCAAAATAATTTAGTAAACACCATTAAAAATTATCAAAACAATACATTTGGAAATATTTTCTATGAGATTAAAAGAACCACAACCAAAATTTTAGTAATTCAAAAAATCCAAGACTGTAATCAAAATTCTTGGCTCTCGACTGTGGATGATGAACTCGAGAATTAATTAGTTAGAGATAAAAATAATTGCTTCTTCCATACTTCTACTTTAGTTAAAAGAAGGAAGAACAAAATTCTACACCTTTTAAACCATGATCAGATGTGGATAATGGACCCAGAGCAAATAGAATGCTGCCTAACCTTTCATTTCATGAACATTTACTCAAACCATCAAGCCTCAAATTATGTTTCTATCAATTTGTCTAACACTAAATTTTCCTACCTAAATGAAGAAAATTTTAATAGCCTTACTGTAACATCTACTGAAAGAGAAATAAAAAAAGCCCTCTTTAATTTAAACTCCCTAAAAGCTCTAGGAAAAGATGGACTCCATGCCATCTTTTATCAGACCAACTGGGATATTGTCAAGAACAAAATAATACCTAAAATAGAATAAATCTTTAATCTTGGCAACATCCCACGCTCTTAGGGAAATACTCTTCTTGGCCTTATTTCGAAGATGGAAAATGCACACATGGTCACTCATTTTGTAATACCCATGAAAAATAAAATATAAATACGTATTTGCAAACTATGGTTACTATGCTAGTATACGGTACTGTTCACCTATATAATACTATTTACGTATACGATACTGTTCACTTATACAATCGAAATGTCAAGTACTAGATGTGGTTTAATCATTAGAGAAAACTAGAAAGAAGTTCGTAGGAGAAAATGACGTTTTATGTGTAAAAATACTCTCAAAGACTAAAGCGAAAGGACTAAATTGAAAAGAAACTTAAAGGTTTAAGGTGAAAGGATAGTTTTCCCTTTAAGTTTCCAATAGTAATAAAAATTCAAAGCCACCGTGTCTTTCCGCATTTTACATAGTAAGCGTGAAATATTTTATTAGAAATGTTATTTTCATGAATAGTAATTGAATATTTTATTAGCGCATAGTGACAAATAGTACCGTTGACTTTTCCTATAAATAGGCCCTTTCATTTCACTTCTAAACTCACACCTTCAACTTCTCTTCTTCTCTCCTTAAGTTTCTCTTGCTCCAATGCTAGGCCTCTGAGATTTTGGGCCTTTCCTTTTCAGCTTAGGTAAGGATACTATGCCCTTTCTATGTCTTTCAAATTTTAGAAGTTATTTTCTTAAGTATGCTCTGTGGTTGCAGCTTTGGCTGATCTTCCACATCAGAAACTGCCCTTAGCTGTTTACATATTATTTTGATTCTCTGATTACCGAAATAGGATGTAAACTGTGAAGAATACATGTCTAGGAAAGTTATGACTAAGGAAAGACCTGGTTTTTAAGTGTGTCCATTGTGACCCTCCACTCTTTCCTGGAAACTTACCTGGTGTACTCTTTTACATATTATATTCTCTATTTCTGGTATAAACAGTCTCCGTATATATGAATAGTGACCGTATATATGAATAGTATCATATGTATGAACAGTATCTGTATGTATGAACAATATCTGTACGTATAAATAGTATCTTTATATATGAATAGTAACTGTATGTATAAATAGTGACCGTACGTATAAATAGTATCCATACGTATGAACAGTGTCTGTACGAAAACAATCCTAACGTATTTTCTCTAATCTTTCATGAAAATCTCCGTAGCAGAACACTGAAATTCACCTGAGTACTCTTGTTTGTAACGACTTAGAGAAGCGATACTCGTACGGAATCCAGGTGAGTGAAACGACCCCGTTTTAATAGAGTTTTAGCATTACTGGTGATAAAAAGTATGTCGTAGGACACTCCCAAGATTCATAGGGGGAAATTGGATTCAGAATGACGAATCTAATGAGATAATTAATCCAGAAGTATGGATAAAATGAAATAAGTATCTCATGATGATGTGAAGTTTGAATCTTTTCAAAAACAAATTAATTGTTATCTTGATTTGTGGTTCATAAATCTATAATATAGTTATATACTATACTTGTTATATGGATGAATATTCTATTGTACTTCTGATTATGATATGAACTGTTGTACTATTGATTGTGATTAAGCGGGACAGTACCCCTTCTCATGGCAAGGTGAAAAATCCGGTTGAAAGGGTGTCTTGACCAATGAGTATGGAGACAACGATTCCCTCAGTAGGGATATAGCCCGGATTGGTGATAAATCCGTGAGGGGCCCTAGCTAGGAGGATGAGGTTGTGCGTCATGGCAGAAATATACAAAATTGGTGAGCCGGCCTGTGTGCGCTCTCCGGGATATATTGCCATTGATGAGAACTAGTAACGTTTGTTGAATTGGATTAATTTTTATCTTCTTGTATGTAATTTCTAACTATGTCTATTGGTTGAGTATGAGCCTTCGGATATACTTGCATGACTGGTGATGTATTTGAATTTTATTAACGCGAGGCCGATTCGCTCACAGAGTTTAAAAGCTCACACTCTCTATAAAAACCTTTTTGTTCAGATCAGGTTACCGGTGAAGAATATCCGCTAGAAGAGTAGATCACTTTGGACCTTCCCGCTGTCGGGTAGACCCCTCTTTTGTTGTAGATTATGTTGCTCTGTAATCGTCTAGGACATCTAGGTCAGGGGTTTGGCATTTGGCTTGTATGTCAGTATAATAATGTATTTTAAATTGATAATCTATTATTACATGCAAATCATCTCTATGATTTTCAGATAAGAAAATTTGATATATTTTCTTCATATTTATTAAGGAATTGTTATTTTGATAACATAGATAATTTAAACTCACGGGTAGAATTTATCGAAGGGCTTACAGTGATGAGAGATTCATCATTGTGCTGGTCATGTGCCTAGAAAACGGGTCGTGACACATTTTAGACCAATAGGGCTTTGTAACACTTTCTACAAAATACTAACAAAAATTTCAATTGTGAGAATTAATCCTTTTCTGCAAAAACTTATATCACTCTTTCAAGGAGCTTTTACTCCCAAAAGGCATTGTTATGATCTTTTCTTAGTTGTCCAAGAGATTATCCATTCCATGAATACATCGAAAACAAAAGATGGATGGATAGCCTTTAAAATAGATTAAGCCAAAGCTTTTGACACAATTTCATGGTCTTTCATTGAAAAAATTCTTCAACTCCTTAAATTCCCTAATAAATTTAATTCTATCATCCTTTCCTGCTTAAAAAATGTTACCTATATTCCAATTATTAATGGAAAAAAAGTCAAACTCATTAATTTTGAAAGATGCATTAAACAAGGAGATCCCATCCATACATCTTCATCCTCTATATGGAATATCTAACAAAACTCATCAAAGACCAAACAGAGGAGAAAAACTAGAATCCTTCCTTCAAAAATAAAAATACATTTATTTCTCAGCTTTTATTAGCAGATGATATTCTACTTTAATGTAAAGCTAATAGAGAAAACATAACAGCAATAAGAAATGTCCTTGAAAGATTCTGTGAGCTTAGTGGCATGCAAATAAATAGTCAAAAATCCAAAGCTTGGTTCTCCAAACAGGTTAATCCAGAAATTATCTCAACCTTCCAAAGAGTGTTCAAGGTTAACTAAACTCGTGACTTAGGCACTCCTAGGATACCCCTTGAAACCTAACTATAGAAAAAGTGACTTTAACTTTATACTAGATAAAATTAATGAAAAGCTTCAAGGATGGAAATGCAATCTCATATCTAAATATGGAAGAACTGAGCTAATTCATTCAACTCTCTCTAATATCTCCTATCATGCCATGAATGTTTTTCTCCTCCGAAAATCTGTTAGACAAAAAATAGACTCTCTAGCTAGGAATTTCTTTTGGGTCATGACTACTATCAAAAAACTGTACACTGTCAATTGGTCAAAAATCTGTATGCCTAAATCTTTAGGAGGAATTGATATTAGATTAACGTGCCACCAGAATAAAGTTTTAATGCTTAAAAGGCTATGGATCCTCTCTTCCAAGGAAAACTCACTTTAGTCAAGAGTAATCAAAAGTAAATATAGCCCAAATCTCCTTAATACAAAATCTCTTAAATCCCACTCATTCTGTAACATGCAAAAAATGATATCATTATTTGCAAAATGTACTAAGAAAACATAGGCAATGGGAATGATATAAGTCTTTGGGAAGATCGATGGCTTGATTCTAGTCTCCATTCAAACCTTATTGGTCCCCTACCCAAAGATGAATTAAAAAAGAATTTGACAAAAATTATATCCTTCACTACAACTAGAAAATCGTGGAACCTGAATAACCTCTCCTTTCAAACTCCCAGTAACCTTTACTGGAAAATAACTGCTACTCCCCTTCCCTTAGGTTTCCTCCGCCTAAAGATAGGAGCATTTGGATATTAACAAATGATGGAGAATTCTCTACAAAAGTCAGCCTACCTCTACATCATTAACTCAATTAACAATAATGAGAACATCTCCTAAGAGCAAGTAAATAACTTTACATAGATATGGTCTCAAAAAGCCTCTCCTAGAGAACTATTCTTCCTCTGGTAGATAACTCAAGATGGTCTACCAACTAATACCATCATTTCAAGATTCAACACTAGCATCTCTTTTATGTGCCTCTTATGCAACAATGAACCTAAAACCCACTTACATATCCTACGTGACTATCCCCTATTAGCATAATTTGGACTACTCTTTCTCTCTCTACTAATTTTTTTCACTATCCTTTACCAATTTGTATTGAAGAAAATGTAAAAATCCCAATAAGTAGCTCTTTTGGCATTCCTTGGAATATTATCTTTGTTTTTGCAATTAGAAGAATATATATGGCTAGCACGAAACAGAAAAACTTTCAAAAATGAACCTTTCATATCTTCAAAAATCAAGCACAACATTTTATATCTTCTTGCTGAATTCTGGAGTTCCTTAAGACTCTTTCAAATCAAAATAACTCAACTACAATCCCTCTTAATCCTCTTTGGAAAAAACCTCCTGGACAATGGTCAAAACTAAAAATTGATGGCTCCACTAAAAACAAGGAAATGGCCATTGGAGGTATTATAAGAAATGATAAGGGAGAATAGATAGTTGGCTTTGCAAAATACATTGGAACTAGATCTCCAGAACTAGGTGAAGCATGGGCTCTTCACCAAGGTCTTCAAATAGCTCATGACATTGGAATCAAGCTATTAGAAGTAGAAACTAATTGCATAACTCTTCATTCCTTCATAAGCATAGGAATTTCTATTTTCCATCCTCTTTCTAATATTGTTGCAAACTACAGGCTCCTCTTAGACAAATTTGACAATGAAATCTGACTAAGATTAGCAGAAATCAAAACTCTTATGTTAACAAATTGGCAAAGTTTGGAAGGACTAACGGAAAGCGTTCAAGCGCCTATCTTACTCCTCCTCCACGCCTATCTTACTCCTCCTCCTTTTGTTGAACAATCTTACATGAGGACTTTTGTAATAGCTAGTATTTTGTTGCTTTCCTTCTAGCTGTATTGAACCTTTTATCTCTAATATATTTCCTTTTCTATCAAAAAAAAAAAGAATTAAAAATTGCTGGGCAAATAAGCTTGCTAAATATGCAAGGAGCCACTTCCTTGGTCTAAAGACCTATCTTAGCCCTCCTCCTTTTGTTCAACAAATCTATATATATGGGGGAGTTTTGTAATAGCTGATAGACCCCCCTTTTCTGGTTTTATGTTTTCTGTACTTTGGGTATTGTATGGATGCTTCTTAGTTTTTAATCTATTTCCTTATTCACCAAAAAAAAAAGAGCTGGGTATTAATAATTAACTTTAAACCAGATGTAGTAATATTGTGACAACAAAGCTAGCTTACAAATAGCTGATAACCCTATTTTCCATGAGCACACCAAACATATTGAAGTGGATGTTCACTGTGTTCATGATAAAATCCAAGATGGCACCCTTGAAAAACCAGATACATTTGTTTTGAGCAACAGTTGGTTGACATAATATAGTGACTATTGACTAAGGATTTGAGCATTGGTCGGCATAAAAAATTGCCATATGATTTGGGAGTTATTGATATATGTAATATCAACTTGAGGGAAAATGTTAAGGATTGCAAGTTGGTATATGAAAATTTTATGTTATAATATTAAGTTGTTGTATTATTTTTTTTTTTTGGGTTACAATTTATGTGTATATGTATACCCTCTTATTCATTAATATATTAAATTGAATTCTTTTTTCCTTTCTTGTTTCGTTTCTTTTCTCATTATCAATCCTTTAAGACAGACATCGGTGATTTTTATTAATTTGCGTATTCAACCTTCCCAACGGATATGAAAACGTAATGTGACCACCTTCGAGTCTTTGAAATATATTTGGCATTATATATATATATATATATATTCTCGAGATGAAGAATAGAATGTTTGAGAATTTAGAACACTAATAAGGAATAAAATGAGGGGCTTCTTCGCAAATTAATGCTCTCTATTGCAGCAGCAAGAGTAAGGGCAAGCATAATTTAGTTTGGTTGTTCTAATCAAGATAGGAATCAGTATATAATACAATATGCAAAATCCAATATAAAACAATATATATTCTACCATCCTATCTAAGCAGAAGCATAAACTTTTGGTAGCCTGTTCAGTGGTTAAGAATTAGCAATAGCGCGTATGTACATAACTATTAACTACAATCACTTGACAAAGTTTATTCAGTGCATGAATGTGCACGTGTGAACAACGAATCTAATATTTATATCTTGGTCTTCTTGAAACGCGTCTAATTAATTAGTAGTAGTTTTACGTATTCCTAACTACCAAGCGAGCAAAGGCACATTGAAATGGTAAACAAACCTGTGTGTGTAGAGTTGACAAATATATACTTTGTCACGCAAACTAACGTATGATTCAATTTGAATGTAAGTTAAATAGTTTAGACATTATAATGCCACTTAGTTTAAGTAGTTTGGCATTTATTTTTTTAAAATAAGAT
The DNA here is from genome assembly GCA_037074585.1 of Biancaea sappan. Lineage (NCBI taxonomy): Eukaryota > Viridiplantae > Streptophyta > Magnoliopsida > Fabales > Fabaceae > Biancaea > Biancaea sappan. The sequence goes on along the minus strand of CM073496.1, from coordinate 42,885,573 downwards.
CTTAGATTTAAATATTGTGAATAAACAAAATGACAGTTGAGAGCTCTATTGATTCGACAGACTTAAATCATATATATTGGTCAATTGTAATATAGTGAATCTCTAGAATAATAATAAAAGTAAATTTTATGTGAGACTATTGCAGCTTTATTAGTATTAATTGCTCAATTAGTATTAATAGTTTTTTTCTTCCTATATATTCTACTTATTCTTTCAGTTTTTCATATATAATATTATTATGCTTCACAATCTGTTCTTCTTAATTCTTTTATTTTATTTTTTTTTTCACTCTGTAGTTTTCTACAAAGCAAATGCTCCCCTTTAGCTTTAGATTTTGGGTTTTGATGACGGCTAATTAATGGTGGATTTAAAATTTTGTTCACGTAATTTCTATTGATTGTAGAGGATTGTCAGTATAATTGCAATGGAACTCTCCTTGAAATTGTAGAGGATTGGCATGGCAGAAGTGTTAGAGATTAGAACAGGTCAATTTTTGAAAGAAAATAAATTATTTCCTGCATATTTATATCATTTTATGTATTGCCACATTGGTTTGCTAAATGTAGAACATCAAGTTTCATGTCCCTTAATTGCAAATGACAGTACTGGAAGCATTCAAATAATTATGAAGTCGGTGATATATAAAAACTTGAAATCCCCAGCGCCACATGGAACAGCTCTGCTTTTACGTAAGAAAATGGATCTTCCCCTTGCAATAAAACATCGGTATTTTTAGTGCTTTCTAAGTCATCTTTTCAATATTAAAAAAGCTAGTGTCAAATTTTGTGCTTTACAAGCGTTAAAAAGGGTGGTGTTTTGCTTATGCTTTTCAAAAGGATTATGATCAACCAAAAAAAAAAAATCATATGTAGATGACGAACTCATACTCTCATACACATTTCCGGATCTGCGTGTCGGTACTTACCTGTAATGACGTTACACGTAATATGCGAACTAGAACACTGTACTCATCCCGTGGAGTCTTTTGCCGTTCCTTAATTAGTTTCGTACGTCCCCAAAGCTCTTCTCTTTCACTATTTCAGTATTTCTATACAAAAATGTCATAATAAATATTTAAAAATTTATTTCAAAGTGTTTCCTATGCATAGATGTCAAAATCAACATTATATATATATATATATATAGCAGAAACTCAAAAAGAAATTATTTAATCTAGAATGAAAATGAATACAAGGTAGGTATCAATTTAAGTCACTGGTGTAAGGGACTCCAGTGTAAGGCAACCAGTAATCTCCAAGCAAGAAGTTGGAAACAGTGAAATTAGCTGCCTCAGTAGCGTTAATCACATGGTAACCGGGCCACGTCACTCTTTCGGCCGTGCTGGACCCAGGCCCACTATTATTGAACTCAGCGTAATACAAGGTGGCCAACGCAAAATCACTATCATTCCATGCATGCCAACCAGCCACGTCGATCACAGTACCCATCACGCTCTGCATGTACACTGTCCTCGAAAAATTCTTCCACGGCCTCCCTAAATACGTCTTAACCGCACTAAGGTTCGCCGCCAGATCACCAGCCGGTCGAATCGTACAGTTATGGATTGAAATCCCCGTGGTCTGATGGGGATCGGTTCGGCCCTGTGCCGTGATGGCGTTGTACTGGCCGGGCAGGGGCTGACGTGGATAAATGTTGCAGTTTTGAAATACAACCGCTGAGTTCCCAAATATGAAATCTACGGTGCCGTAGATATCGCATTCTCTGTAGAACTGTCTTTTGGCATGGGTGTACAAGGTGTCTTGGTATCCCTCGAAGCTGCAGCCATAGAATACCGATAGATCCGCATTGTTTAGAACTGCCACTGCTTGGTGCTTCTCAGGCCCGGCCGTGTTACGAAATGATATATTCCTCGCCACGAATCTTGACCCTAATACCGCTGCAACAATACTCGTTTATATCCGAATAATTCAGGAGTTTTTACTTAAAATTTAAAATTAAATTCAACCACAATGTAGAAATAATTTAGATTGATTTTATAAAAAATAAAATAAATTATGTGGATAAAATATGAATAAAATTAATATTAAATTATTCAATACTATGTGAGTATGAAAAATTCACTATATATACTCACCAATTAAATAATTAATTAAGAGTAAAGTAGTATTATAGGGATTAATTACCGAAGGTTGCGGAGTTGAAGGTTTTCCAGGTATCCACTTTGCTACGGTTGCCGGTAATGATGGTTTTGTTGATGCCAGCTCCGACCATCATGAGGTTGGTCTTTCTTTTATCAATGCACACGAATTCTTCGTAAACACCGGCGGTGATATAGATTATGAAGTAGCCTTCCCAAGGGGAAGTCTTGTTGGGAGCGGCAGAAACGGCGTCGTTGATGGTGGTGAAGTTTCCGGTTCCGTCTTGACCGACAGTGACGACGCCTTTGACCGGACAGCCATCTGTTGTTGTCTGATTATTGGCAATAGACAAACGACAATTTGGGAATTTAGGTTGGTAGTTGGTGGGTGGATGCTGTGTTTTTTGTTTCTTTTGAGTTCTGGGGACCCAGCCTTTTGTGAAAAGGGCCAAAGAGACGCTGTAAATCTTGGAGTCGTCAGAGAGTAGGGCGGAAAGCCCATTTCCCACACTGCCAGAAGAAGCAGCTTCTTGAAGGCCGTCCAAGCAGGTCTGCTGATTGGTTAAGGTGGCACTGAGCGAGGTTTGGATACTGTGGGCTTGGAAACTGGGCAGAAACTTTGTTATCGTATTGACGGTCTCAAAGGAAGTTGAAAGGTAATCAAGGTTTAGCTCGGCAAGCAGGCGACAATCTTCCAGTGCGCCAACGGTGGCGGCGGACAAAGAAGAGCGACGTTGGAGATACCTGTCGACCAGGTTCAAGAATCTGCGGGCCTGCGATAAAGACTTTCTGACGGAAAAGCGGCCATAGTCATAAACGGTGCCGTTTTGGGCAGGGAGCACAGAGTTGCAATAAGAAGGGTCAGGGGTAGACTGACATAGGGATCTGGGAGAGACAATTTTGGAGGGCTTGGTGTCTGCAAAAGCAAGAGAGGCAAAGATTAAAGGTAGAACGGCAAGTGTTGTTGTTGGGAGGTTGAAAGCCATGGGTTTTGGTAAAGCTTGACTCTACAAAGTGAGTTAGAGTGCTTTGGAAATTGGGTTGAATCTAAATTTATAGGACGAGGTTTTTTTGTTTGGGGGAATTTGAAAATGAGAGGTTGGATCCGGAGATAATGTGTAAGGGTGCATAAAGTTAAAACAGCGGGGTTGGGAAAGTGATCATCTGATACTATATATGTGGTATACTGGTATGGATTACATTTATGTAAGAGAAGGAGTGAAGGAAATAGTGTAATAACGAGCGAGGGTGTGGGTCCCAAGATTGACAACAATTCAGCGTTACCCCTTTTGCCATGTTCGCAGTGAAAGCAAGCTGTTCCCCACAAATGTTTTCTCACCCATACAACGTAATAAATCCTAGGAAATTGGTATCTTAGGTAGACTTTTCCCACCACCATTTCCTGGTTATAAATCCTTAGAGCCTTCCAAACCTTGATCTGTACTGGCGTTATGCGGATTTCAATAAGCGTACTTGGGTTTGAAGTTCTTGCTAGCTTGCTTTGTTTTTTAGCAATTCTCACTCTTACTTCATCAAGAAAAAAGATACCTTATTTTTTATATGATTTTTTTGTTATGTGGTTGTATTGCTTTGGATAATATAAAAAATGAATGGGAGTGTACTGGATCTTGTTCAAGTTAGTGTGTTTCCAAAATATTTTGAGTAAATTTATGTTTGGTTGACCGTGATATATGTTTAGAAAATAGTTGGATAAACTTGAAATTGGATTGCCTTGTGCTCTTAGGAGATAATTCAGGAATAATTGGATCAGTTTGATTCAGCAGCTCCTATTCATCTAGTGTTTTTTTTAATATACAAGTACCAACTGATTTAATAATAATTGTAAGTACAATAATAAACATGAAATAATAATTGTAATTTTTTTAAAAGAAAAAGATTAAAAAAATAGATGAATGGAAGTCGTTGGATCAAAATCCAATGACTCCCATGACCTTTTGCGTGCGGGAGACAAGCTATGTCCGTTAAACTTAGATTTAAGCAGACTATAAACATGATTTATATTTGAATGTTGGTTAAAAGAAACACTTTCAGATGTATAATTACTTGCGTAAATTTTATATTTTATTATTTCATATACCCTTATTATTAATTTTCACTCATTTAAGTAAAATGTAATGAATTATATTAATATTATAATAAAATGCATTTACTAATTATTGATTAAATGACTAAATAATTAATTACTAACCATTATTTTTTCCTTTAGTATCAAGATTGCTATCAATCACTAATTACTAATTAAATGACCAAATAATTGGGTAGTAACTATTAATTTCTTTTTCTTTAGTATCGAGACTGCTATCATTCACTAATTACTACTATAAAATAAATTACTAAACAATTAATGCACTCAACCTAAACTAGAAGCACACAGTCCATAGTCGAAATGGCCCATGCCAGAATGAACAAAAAAAAGGCATCGTCTTCTTTGAGTTGACGGGTCACAAAGGATTCGACTTTGTGACTCGTCAAATTCTCAGGCCAGAGAGCCTGCAATGCAACTTTTTTTCGGTTTAAGCTCCATTCGCACCTCTTGAACAGTCCAAACCTCCAAAAAAATATGCAAATATAGGAGAAAACGCAATGAAATAGTAGACATTTTTTTTACCTGTTACTCAATAACAGTTGTCCTATAGAATGTCTATGGGAACTAGATTGGGCCTCAGCAATGCCTAGCATTGTGCTTATAGGGTATCTGGAATCCAGATTAGGTGCTAGTCTCAGTATAATGTCAGAAATTGTTGAGCCGTCAATTTGTGTATCAATTGGACGACTTGAATTAGGTGGTAACGCAAAAAAATCTATAGCCATTGAATCAAACATGATCAACAGCTTAGTGATGTCCATAGTTGCTGACCAACATTGTGTCTATAGGGCTTAGCCAATTTAAATTACATAGTGCCTTTTTTGGGCCTTCGAATTTTGCAAAGCGCCCACATATGGTACAGCGCACGGATTTGCTCTTGCGCAATAATGTGCAAGAGGCTCCTACACATTCTCCTAGATGTTAGATGCGATGCATCTAATGACTGTGATTTTTTCTATATTTTTTATTTTTTATTTATTTTTAAATTACATTGGCCATTAGATTTAATAATATTAGATAAGATCTAATAGTTAATAGAATTTTTCAAAAAAAAAAAAGAGAAAAGATCACAGTCGTTGGATGGCGCATCCAATGATTGGGAGAATGCACATGAGGCTCATGCACATTATTGTTAATTTTGTAATTTTACGAAATTGGAATCCTTTTGCTCGTGAATTATTGATCCGCTAATTGCATAATGGTTGCCTTTTAGTAAAAATTGACATTTGTTTTCTTAAAGTTTTTATTTCCGTAATTATTTTTAGATATGAGTATTTTAACTTTGCATTTTACTAGTAATAGTTGTTTTTGTGTGCTTTTGTAGGGTTGATCTTGAAAGAATTAAATGCTCAAGAGAAGGAGATCAGATTCGATCCTGATTGTAAAAGAATGCTTGCTATAGAGTTTTTCCTTTAAGCTAGAGCTTTCACGCTGCAACAAGGCAGAGTAGTAAAAGTTACAAATTCTGCACTATAAATAGGTCTTTTGTAACTTTTGAAGGGATTCTGAGTGGGGCAAAGAGAAAGGCGCCATTCTTGACCTAAGGAGCAAAGGAACTTGTTTTTGGAGAACTTTTGGAGTTGATTTCTATCATCCTCATCTCGGATTCTTGGATATATATTTCTCCTCCTTTTTCTAATGTTTGCTATTTTTTACTAATTTAAGTAGTTAAATTCTGTCTCTAGGGCTGTGTACCCTAGTTTAGATTAGGTTTCATGTAATTTCTTGAGTTCTTGTGATCGTTGGTTGTTTAATATATGTTTACTCATTTTGTTCTTAATGCTTTCCTTTAACTTAGCCAATTATTGGGATATTTTGGTGTTTTTGTTGAACTTGAAAAAGGGAAGTAAAAACTAGGTCATTGGATGAGTAGTATGAGTTCTTGAAAACTTATAGTGTTGTAAGGGGATTGATTTGTTAATGTTATAGGGATATAAACATTAAATCATATTAAGGATTGTTTGCTAATTTAACCCATGGAATGTTAGGTCCTATCTTAGCTGAAGTTTGGAAAAATCCTTTTAAAAATTTAAGTGTCTTAGATTAGCATGTAAAGTCAACGAGACCAAGAGTGAGAGAAAGATGGTGAAATCTATAAAAAAAAAACGAAAGGGGATTAGCAATCATAGGTCTTTAATTTTGGTAATTTTATTTTGTTCAATTGTGATTTCTCTTTCAGCAAAATTTTGTTGCCATTTGAATTAAGTTTTTAGACATCGGTCATACAAGTAATAAAATGATAAATGAGTATAGTCTCTACAATAATTGAAGTGTCAAGTACTCAAGAAACTAAAGTAAAGTACTATCTAGACGGACCATTGAACTAAAGGTAGTTCTATGTCTAAAAACTTGATTCAAATGGCAACAAAATTTTACATAAAGAAAAATAGCAACTGAACAAAATAAAATTACCAAAATTAAAGACCTAGAGTTGCTAATCTCTATTTTTTTTTCATAGGTTTCACTATCTTTCTCTTACTCTTGGTCTCGTTGACTTTATATGCTAATCTAAGGCACTTAAATTCTTAGAAGAAATTTCTCAAACCTCAACTAAGATAAAACTTAACATTTCATAATCTCTGATGTGAAATTAGGTTAAATTAGCGAATAAGTTTTAATATGATTATATGAGGTTAATGTTTATATTCCTATAACATTAACGAATCAATTATTGTACAGGAGTGAATCCATACGCATAAGGTGCATCAATACACTAGCAAATAGCAATACCTATTAAAAATGAATTAATTATGACCAGCTCACATGTTTCCTTAATAAGGATCCGGGATGCAAAAGATAACAAGATGTCAATAGAAAAGAGCAAAAGGAAAGACTCAAATTGAAAACGAGAACTTTTGGTGAAGAACTGCCTATCTTTAAGTTGTAGCAATGCATTAGGAATTTTGCAGCGATCGAGCCAATGAAGACCTAACTGTTTGAATGATGGTTTAAACAAGAATGAAATTTATCAAGCAGATCAATGTGAATATGCACAAGGATAACTAATACTTGACTAATAAACATCAAAAAATATATAAAGGTGGCTAGAAGTTTGTAGCTTAGCCTGATTGCTGTATGTATATACTAATTAAATTATTAAATTATGTGGTCCATTAATTGATATTGCTCAGCTAAGAAAAATGTATGAATAGGCTATGAAAAATGTATAGTAGAGTGAGTAGACCAGGATATACATTATCAACATTGGACTAGTGGTAAAAGTAATGTTAATGTTAAAAAAATTAGATTGATTATTAAATCAGTCAAGATTAAAGAGTGAATAATTGAATCATATTTAAACTGTGATCGAATCAGTAATATATAAAATACAATATATTAAAAAATAAAATATATAATTAAAATATTTTATGTAAATATAAAATATTATTTTATATAATTACAAAATATTGAAAAAAAAGTCAAAAGGATAATGCTAATTAGGTGAAAAGTGAAAGAAAGAGGAGGCAATTCATTGAAGGAGACTGGAGGGTTAGGGAGAGCATTGGGAAAATGAAGATATTATTACTCTCCATTAACTTGTGCTCGTCGTTTCTTCTCTCTCTCTCTGTCTCTCTCTCTTCTTGTCCTTCGGCTCGTTCTCTCTCTTCGCACTCAATTGCCGTTCACCTTCTCAGGCGGTTCTATTTCTACCGTTCTTTCGCTTCTACTTTTGTATGTTTTTTTTTTTAATGTACATTTCTGCTTCGCTTTTACTTCTACAAGTGAGGAAATTGAACTGGTCATATTTTTTCTTCTTCTCTTCCTTCTCTTTTTTTCTTCTTCTTCTTCTCTTTTTCTTTTTGATTTTTTTCTTTAAGAAGAATTGGTCAACCGTGTCATCCGGTTGGTTTTTCTATTTTTCTAATTTTTAAACATATTTCGAATTAAATAACTAGTCGATTTCTTAGTTTTTCAGTTCGATTTTCTTAATACTGAGTAATGTAATGAAATATAAAAAAGTAACTTCAAAATAAGTTGCTGCATTAGAACATTTCCATGTGTAAATGTTTTAGTCTTTAAGAATAGTTTCAAGAATCGTCGCTATAAAAAGAATTTCAGTAAATTGTTGAGTTAGGAAAGAACAAATTAGCAAATGGGACAAGATTAATTGAGACGGTGGGCGCAGTAGGCTAGTGCTGCTGACTGTGGCTGAAGTTTTAGAGGTTTCTATATGTTGTAGAATTTGCAGTAAGTCATAAAAGACCCAACTGTAAATAGAGTGTGTACACATGAATTAATTAACATTAGAAACAGCTAGAGTTCGCATTGGAAATTAATGCAACGCGGAAACTCATGTGGTACACAAGGAAAAGACAAAAGAGTCCTCCATATTTTCTGTTTTCTTGTGGATTTTAAAACTGCCAAGGCCGTATAGATCTACAGAATTCCTGTAAATTTATGTCCACAATATTAGTATTATTGTAACTATGGACATATTAGTATTATAGTAACTATGTTATTGTTAGGTCGCCATCCATCTCGGTGAAGAAGAAGAAATTAAAGCTAACTTGGCAATGATTTCATTGAGTTATACCACTACAAGAATAACGTTTAATAGTGACTACAATAATAATGGCAAATATAAAAAATTCACTAGGAAAATGGAGTTTGTGATTGATTTCTTACTGAATTTTTTTAATGGGTAAATCAATAACTGCTAATTCATTCCGAACTTATTTACTATTGATAAAATAAATTCTATTGACGCCTTTATATTGATTTTCAACCGAAGATTATCATACCACATCTAATCCACATCTGCCACCTGTTTGGAACTACATTCTAAAGTGACTTGACATAGCTCATATCTAGCCACATATATGTGGCTCAACAAGACAATTGACCAGCCACATTTAATGTGTTACTTGTTTTTTGAAACAATTATATTTTTTTAAAGAAATTTGATTTTTATATGTTTGTAGACTATTAATTTCATAAATAATAAAAGGAATTTTTTTTTGTTTGCTAGGTATGTGGATTTTTAACTTTGTAAAGAAAAAAAACAATGAATTTACATATCTTTATATCAATAAATTTTATTTGACGCTGTAAACAATACAATGAATTTAATCGTCTTGTTAAAAAATAATGAATTTACAATTTTTATGTTAACAAATTGTTTATTTTGTATTGTAAATAAAACAATAAATTGTTTATTTTATACCGTAAATAAAACAATGAATTTACAAATTTTTATACCAACTAATTTCATCTTCTTCTTCATCTTGTATAACTTTTGGTATATTTTGTCACTCTTCTATTTTCTTGTAGCAGATGAAAATCAAATCATCCAGCAGCACGCGAGGAAAAGAAATTAAAACTTCATGTGGACACATAAGAACCAAAGACATTAAAAGCAAAGCTTGAAAAATGAAGAAAAGAAAGAAGGATATAATGAATAATCTACCATTTAGAATAATCTGTCACTCTCTGTTTACTGTTAAATCATCAAAAACAAACAATGTTAGAAAAAATGGAAGGACGAAGGATATTGAGAAGAGAATAATTTGATAGAAGAATATATTGAGTTTTTACTTGTATATAAGACAAAAAAAAACTACCATACACACTGTGATACAAGAAGAAAAAAAAAATTGTGAAAGCATAATAGAAGAATGATATACAAAATAGAATGATTAGATTGAAGAATATATTTTATTTTTAACTGTATGGAGGACGACTGTCACACCCAACTGTGATAGGAGAAGAGAAGACTAGAAGGATAAATGGAAGACCTAAGCAGAGAAAAAAGAAAAAATTGTTATATAAAAATAATTTAACCGACAATGAATATTTTTGAAATTCTGCAAAAAAAAGCTTGCTCTGTAATGGAGTGAAAAAGAAGAAAAAGAAGGCTGAAATGTGAGAAGTGGCCTGAAAAAGTTGGCTAGGCAAATTCTTTTATAGGTGGACCCACACACAATTATATATTATTCCTTTCTTTCTCTTTCTTTTTTTTTTAATAGATGAACAATAGGAAAATTTCCAAAATATATGAAATCTACTTTTTAACCTATTATAATTTTTTTATTTTTTGAATGATTAAAGACATATAATTGAATTATCGATCATTTTGATATAAATTTTTATATTTTTCCTCTCTTCTTTGTATCAATTTGTTAATTTAATAATTTATACATTAATTAATCTTACACATCTAAATTGTTATGTAACAAATGTAATTACTATTTAAATTTAAGAAATTCTATTTTTCTAATTTTAAACTTTTTTAAAAGATAATTAGTTAAATTTAAATATATATATATATATATTTTTTCTATATGTTATTTATATGTTATTCTACAAAAAAAAATTATATATATGACAAAAATTGAAATATGTAGAACAGAACTGAGCCAAAAAAAACCTTTAAGATATAGATGAAACTTGATATAAACTTTAAGAATATAAAGTATCCTTTTGTCTTTAACTTATAATTCAACTTATAAAACCTTAAACATAAAAGTTCGAAACAAAAATTAAAATTTCATAATTTCCTATATAATGTGTGATGGGTAACAAACTCGTAAGATGTTATGTGGTTGGAAGTGCTACAAGAGTTACTTCACCATTTGTTCTTAGGAATGACAATAGGGGGCCGGGGAGAAAAATTGTTCCCCATCCCTATTCCTCGACCCCCCACGGGTCCCTACTAATAGAATAAATAATTTTTGAAAATATAAAAAAAAAGAAAAAAAATCAACTTGATTCAAAGAAAGAAAAGAGTAGAGAGAGAGATGATGGTGAGAGACAAGAAGAACGGGAAAGAAATTAGAGATGAGATTAGACATTAAGAGATTCAGAGATGGAACTGAGACGAAGGGAAAATGGATGGAGAATGGCTAACAGCGAGACAAAGACTGAGCTGATAAAAATTAAGAAGCACAATGGAGATTAGAGATGGTTTAGCGGCCAAACACGACAAAGAGAATGAGACAAAGACAAAAACGAGACAAAGACAAAAATGACAACGAGACAAATAGAGACGATAGCAAGACAAAGACAGAGACCATGGCGAGACAGAGATAGAGACGAACTGATAGAGACGAAGATGAACTAACAAAGATGGAAACGATGATGATGGGAGAGATTGGACGCCTTGCCACAAGCACAACTGCACAAGCTACAAATGTTGAGAGTGAATGTGATTTGGAATTGGAAAATTGAGGGTTAGGGTTAGGGTTTTGTTTTTTATTAAATTAATTTTAATTATATTAATTATGAAATTACTAAAATAACTTTATATAAATATTTTATATATATATATATATATTTATTAAGGATATTTTAGTAATTTTAGTAAAATTACAAAAATATCTTTCAAAAATGAAGACTCCGTAGAACGAAGAGTATGATTCATGTCCCCATCATTGAAATACTGACAAGAGAATTTTTTTCTCCGGTCCCTATCTCTGAGGAAAAAATCCCTGTTTATAGGGACCCAAAAGTGAAGATCTCCAAATTCTCCTCTCGATTGCCATCCCTATTCATTCCATGAAGGATGAGAGATAGGGAATGTGACGGTCATTGTGGAAGCTTTTAGTTGCCTCATCCTTGTAGACGCATGCCATGTGGTAAGCATATGGTGACGCCCCCCTCCAACAGAGAAAGAACACTTTTCAAGTCAGCTAGTCAATCTCACACTCAAAAACTACGATGACACAAAAATTTAATCTTAAATCTTGTGGCTGCAAGTTTATACATGACAACCATCAACGCTTTCCTTCACTGCCACTCACCCTCGAACTCCAATTATACGATAACTATGAAGCTTAAACCTACTTCAAATTGCATTTCCCCAAGTTATAGTATTGCAGATACAAACAAACATATGTTCGCATACTGTTTCTCCTACTCCTCCTCCCTTCCAACACATGTATTCTATTGGGCCTCTGGTCCTTAAACACTATAAAAGGAGGAGGATTAGGCCTAAAAAGAAAAGGGTCGAGACAGCAGTAGACACTAAGAAGGCATCAGTGGAAAAGAGAGAGAAAATAACTAATCGTGCTGACCTGGCAAGTGGAGGGAAGGATGTGAAATAGTCTGGAGGAAGGGAAGGGAGGCATGGAAAGTACTGGAGTTGGAATGGGACAGCTCTAGACAATTATCATCTGAGTGTGTTTGTTGGTTCTGTAATTTCTGCATTTCCATTACTGTCTTAAGAGTTTACTGTTGAGTTTGCGGTTTATTTCCTTCTTATTTCCTTAATGTAATTTCCACCATTACCCCACTGTATTGGTGTTTCTTCTTAATTCAATAACATCAGTATTATTCAGTGAACTAAAGGATCGCTAGACTAATGGGCTCTATCAATTTGGTATCAGACCGGTTTAGGTCAGGGAATGGGAACAAGAATAGAGGATATATATGCAAGATTCAGGGAGGCTGTTGCTAAATGGAAAAGAGAGAAGTTCAGAAATGATATGGAAGAGATGAAGATGATGTTAAAAGGAATTTTGATGAGAGTAAATAGATTAGCAGCTAAATCAATAGGGGGAGAGTGTAAGAAGGTGGAGAAGGAACCAACCGAAAATCGACCATTGGAGCTTCCTCCATTTTTCGATGCTTCGGCCAAGATAGAAGTCAAGGAAGAGCCATGTTCTCAGAAGAAACCAACCAGAGAGCAACATGAACCAGAAGAAGTAAGTTTTGTTAAGGAGGAGAAGCAAAAAAAACAAAACCACTCTCCTGTTCGACACCGGAGGAAAAGGAACGAGAGAAGGGGAATGTTTCCTCCATGGAGAAGAGAAGACTGAAGAAATATGTATGCGTATGCATTCGTTTGTGGCGAAAGACGACGGCACACTCCGTGAAACAAGCAAGAGCAAGGGAACGACGGCAAGGCCGCTATTTGCAGACGCAACAGTTTCACCATCTTTGGAAGAAGAAGAAGAAGAACAAGAAGACTAGGCTTTATCCGACGAAGATTTACTTGATGAAAGGGGATGGCCATCGCAACTCACAGGTGAAGATGATCTCAGTGGAAGATGACGTCCAAGAAGATTGCAAAAAGGAGATCAGAGGTAGGGTTAAATTGATCCAACCCGTGAATATAACTTGACTCATCTTTTTAAACCCAATGCTCAAAGGCCCAACTAGTTTTAGACCCGATAACACTATAGATTTATTTAATTTTTATGTGTGGGATACCCCCTTTTTTGAGCCAACAAAGACCATCTTTAGCCCAAACAAAACTCATGGACTACAACATACAAATTGGGTCTTGGATCGGGACAAAAAGATGAGAAGCCCAAAACTAAATTGAGAAGAGAAATTTGTTGGGCTATTAAATTTTGTATTTGGGTTACTCAAGATGTTGAACCATCTCATTCTGGTCAACTAAGCTAACTCGTAGCCTTGACAAATTGGGTCCATAAGAGGGCAAGTTGGGCTTTAGAAAAATTCATTGCAAATGGGTTCAGTCAAGGCCCAAAAAGGCTTAATTGTTCTAAATTTTGGGCCTTTCTCTTACAGATTTTTTGGTTACCATATACACTGGACCCACGAAAACAACCCAAAGAATTCACCCATCCATGTTTTAAAAAACAATAACGCTCTTTACTGGAAGGCAGGCAACAGCTACTTCGTTCAAGTCTCAAAAGCCCTTTGATGCTGAAGCTGCATAATTGCATGAGTTGGGCTTCTACTTCGGTGATGATGAAATGTTTTTGGCAAACCTTGGGAGGAAGAATACTCTGTTCCAGCCTCTAATAACAGAGGAGAAAGAAGACGATGAGGATAAAAAGGGAACTCCATTTGAGGTGAATAACAGGGATTATCAACTAATAGTGAGAAGAAACAGCAGCTGGGTTTGGAACAAAGGAAAAAGCCACGAGATGGATAATCAAGTTTTGATATAAAAGGTTGATGAGGAGAAAAGAAGCAAAGCTCTTGTGAAGAAGTTCCAGGTTGAGGAAAACATAGAGGGTCCAAGAAAAACGGGGACTTTTCAAGAAGCTAAAAGGAAGCTTGTGAAGTACATTGTGAACTCATTATATTTGCAAACTGGGAAGCATTTGAGAACTGAGTTAGAAGAGAAAAAGACGCAAGAAAATGTCAAGTCAAGGGATGCTTTTTATGCATTGCATATACAAACCGTAGAAACAAACACTACTGATGACATTCGATGCTTTGGAATGGTGACCAACAAGGTACAAGAGAAGGAGGTGAACCTTTATGCAAACTTTGGTAAAAATAACTATGATGGCTTTAAAGTTTTAGTGGGATCTTCAATGTTAAAACTTTTTTCAAGTACTCTACTGTTTTTACACAAGCCCTTTGGGATATTTTGGCATAATTCATCATAGTGGAACCCAAGCATCGGCTAATTTGTTTCGAAGGGAAATTCCTTACCTTATTAACAGGCTGATGGGTGTGCAAGTTAATCAAAAAAAGAAGATCCAAGTTATATATTGCTTCTTTTCATTTGAAATTAAAGAAGCAGCTTTGGGTTCAAGAAATGCTTGAAACTTTCTTTGGAAAGAAACCACCGGATTCAACTTCAAATTCTCACCTTGAGGGCAAGGTGAAGCTTCGAAGGCGGGATAATGTTGGGCCCGTGGTCCTCAAACACTATAAAAGGAGGAGGATTGGGCCTAAAGAGAAAAGGACCAAGGCAGCAGTAGACACTAAGAAGGCATCAATGGAGGAGAGAGAGAAAATAACTAACTGTGTTGAGCTAGGTAGTGGGAAGGATGTGCAATTCTGGAGGAAGGAAAAGGAGACATGGAAAGTATTGGAATTGGAATGGGAGAGCTCTAGACCTCTCGATTGTCTAGAATTATCATCTCAGTGTATTTATTGTTCTGTAATTTCTGCATTTCCATTACTGTCTTGAGAGCTTACTGTTGGGTTTGTGGTTTATTTCTTTGTTATTTCCTTACTGTAATTTCCACCATTACCCCACTGGTATTAGTGTTTCTTCTTAATTCAATAAAATCAGTATTATTCAGTGAACTAGAGGATTGCTAGACTACTGGGCTCTATCATATTCATACCTAAGCACGAGTATGACTCATGGTACTCGTGTATTTGTCTGTTTTGCTCTCCCCAGACCCCATGATATAATATACAAAAGAAATTACTAAGTGTCAATGTATGAGTTTATAACACTCTCGGGCGATAAAAGCATCAGAGTCTCCTGATTATTTTCATTATAACAGCAGCAAGAACAATCATATGAAACATATGTTGGATAGAAGAAAACGTGATCCTAGAGACCTGTAAACTACAAGAAACCATCCGGAAAGATTACAGATCATTTTATTTCATTCTTTCCTTTCATTATTTTTTTTTTCTTGGGTGGTATGGAAAGGTCAACTAGGGAGTATATAAAAATAAAAGCCATAATATGTATACCATATGATACCTAACGTACGCATACCCCAACAAAAATTGGTTCTACGTTTCCTCCAACTATTATGGTCATCAGATTCAGTTTTTGTCAAAAACCGCATCACATTACTCAACGTCTGAATAGAACAATTTAAGGTCATCTAAAAATAACGCAAGAGACAAAAAAAGAAATAAAAGAGGTAATATTCAGATGTACGAGTCACTGAAAATAGTATCTCAAAATTTTCTTGATCTTCGCGTTACATCTTATGGGAATTCAACATATTAATTTTCCACCTTTTCACCAGCTTTATTTTCCATTCTTACTAGTTCATTGAAACAAAATTGCAATAGAAATTGGAAACTATTAAAAGAAGGGCTTCACAGCCACAGGTGTAATCTATTCTTCAAGCAACAAGCATATAGAACAAATACTCAACAAAAATGGTAGACAGGAAACCAACATACAAAATTTCAACTCTGCCCGGAAAGCATGTCTTCAGGCACATATAACTCCCAAATGTTGGTTTATAAACATCACCAACATGTCGAACACGAATAAGGCCTTGTCATGTATTATAGATGGATATAGAAAAGTGAAAGAGCCCAAAGCACAGAAATAGATTGAAACACCAGAAATAATACTTCTACTCAGAAAAGACTCACTCCACTGATATTCATTACATCAGTAACATTCAACACTGCAAAACAACAATAACCAACATTCACAGATTCACACAATAACAACAAACACTAAACATTCCCCACAGAACTGATACGAATGCAGAAAGAAATTAAGGAACACACACATGACACATCCCAAGAACAGAAGCAATACCACCGTAATGCTAAACTTTCGAGAGGTCTAGCTCTCTCCCAAACACTCACCACAATTTTTCCTTCCCCCTTCATTCTCTTGCCTCCCTCCTTTTAAACCTTTCTGTAACTAACTGGTCCCCACTCATTTAACCTATGTTAAACACATGTCCAGCTTTCTCGACCTTTCCCCTCTGTCACGTATTTCTTTTCCTTCTTCCCACACCCATTTGCCTATAACTTGTCCCAGTTCCATCAAAAAGAAGCCTTATTTGAACTTCCCCAGCCTAAGGAAATCAGACACGGCCCCGAGAGCTAAAAGTGTGTACTTTTAAGTTGCTCTATATGTCTTGTCACTACTCTTAATCTCTCATTAATAACTGGGAATTTAACCAATGTAAAGAAGCAACAGGTTAGAACACGAAAAATTCTTCATTGCTCTGATAAAAGGTTCACAGAAAAAACATTAATGTGGTAGACTGCAGGATTAACCAAGAGGTAATTGTCGAAACAATGGTTATTGGTCGGTCGTTTTAAAAGTTTCCCTAATGAACTCACAGTTAGCAACCATAACAAATTTATGTGACTTGAAATTGACTAAATAAACCCAAATGACGTACATAACAATAAGACATTTTAAACAAGATTGGCAAAAGACAGTAGCAAGCTGGCCTTATCCTTGAATAAATGATTTCAGCAATAACTCGTAATTAGATAATTAAAATGGGTTCAGAAAAAGCAGGGAAAAAAGAAAAGAAAAGTGTAAGGATCTTACATACAACTCTAATCTTAATCAGCTAACATCTTTGAGTCTTTTTATTAAAGTATCCAACGATTTCCTTTTTGGATTCTGCCTTGCTCCGCGACTTCCAAAGGTTCCAAAGAGCCGTTCTGAAGGATCCCTCAACTTTTCTGATACAGTCACTACTTTCCTGTAGTCCAAGGCATTGTAACTTCTCTCCCTGATCACTGGGTTCAGGAAGTTCTCTGGATGATTGCTTAAAAGCAAGTTAATCAACTGCCTTGACTCAGCAAGAGCCATTTTCAACTGATCAACATCCCCATCTGAGAAAAGGGGACCCTGATTTTCAGCAAATGACTCTAAGAGCCGGATATCCACATCAATCCCTGTGATGGCATTCACATTAAACCGCTTGACAGAATCAGTAATTAAAGCTCCCACTATCTTCTCTGATATGTGAGAAAGGACTTCCTGCAGCACTCTTTTAAGGACATGAGCTGGCAATATCTGCTGAGCAGTTGAAACCAGAGTTTCCAAATAAATGATCACCTCATTTGCGTATTCATTCCCACTCTGAGGTGCTTCATCAGCCATCCAATTTACACTCTCAATTAAGGTCATAAATCCATCAACCTTAGCTTTAAGAAGTCCAGAGAGCATCTCTTCCGCAGCATCACGAGCTTTGCTCAAAGGGAACTGCCTCCTGCTTCTCTCCACCATTCTCAAGGGAATCCCTGAAAGCTGTGCAGCATGTCGGAAGAAAAAATCACAAGCACGCTCCAATACAGCCATATTTGCCGCTACTTGCATCGCTTGGGAGACACCATGAACTGATATATTAATAAGCTTCAATAAAGCCCCGTCTAGAACCTCGCTCAAAAGTCTGTCTAAATATTTCTTAACAACTTCATAGAATTCTAGCTGCCCACCATATGACATGAAGCTCACAGAATCCTCAATAAAAGACCGCACAATGCGGCAACAATCTGGCACTGTTGAAGAAAATGGTGCTACGTAAGGAAAAGCAGGAATAATATCTGATGTTTGTATTTGAAAGGAAAGCACATTCATGGAATACTCGTACTCTTTCTTCATCAACATCTGCTCAAACTTATCAGCTGCTAGCGCCTCAGCAATCTGTTTACGGCAGTCAGACAACAGCAGTTCGTGGTATTTATCCCTATGCTTGCTCAAAACATCAAGCAATGCATCAATGGGGTAGCCATATCTTCGCAGGGTTACTCCTAATAGACTCACATAATCCTTAATAAGCAAGAGATGATTAGCAGTTTGCATTCGGGAGAACTGATCCTCTAATACAGAACACATTTTGCTCACAGCAGTTTCCCACAAGTTCTCAACTTCCATTTTTGATATTAAACCCCCACCTGTCCTAAAGACCCGATCCTCAACTATAAAGAAACCCGCAATTTGTGCGAAAAAAGTCTGATGGGATTCAAGAAAAGGTGTCATTGACGATACCTGGAAGTCCGATGTTAACTGAAGCTTTCGGTTTTCAAAATAATAGTGCTTAAACCGATCTTCAAGTCCTAATGTTTGATGTATGTGATAAGCCCTATACAACGGTGTCAAATCAAATCCTAGAATTCCACCACCACCTCCGCCGCTATTATATCCATCTTTACCATCTTCTCCAATCCCACTACCGCCAAAAGTGATTCCATCCTCGTCTTCCTCCTCCAAAGCATAAACGCAGTCCCTCACGCTAAGCCGACTTTGTTCCTCCGCTTGCCGCTGCTTAATCCTTAGTTCCTCTTCTCTTTGCCTCGCCGCTGAGGCCTGACCAATTGCCAGTTGACCCAAATTACGACTCACCACTCGAATCTCTACCAACCAGTCCCCAAACTCCTTGCTCACCTTCCTCTCTATATGGGAACGAATCTCCGGGATCTTGTTCTCCAGCATCCTCTTCAGAGTGGACGACGGCGTTTTATCCAAATACTCCCTTTCAATTGTGTCGACGCACTTCAAAGCCATGTAGAAATTATCATCAGATAGATGACGGTTGGCTCTGGAGCAAACTTCCATCAACTGAATACAAGTTCGTACAGATCCAAGAGCGAGATTAACGTTTTTAGACACGTTTCGGGTTTCAACGAAGGCATCAAGCGAAGAGAGGAGTGGGCGAGCAACGGACTGAAGTTTGGAGTTGGAATCAGAGAGAGCTGACTTGAGAGAATCCACATCAGATAAGAGGGATCGAAGGTCATCGACGGCGAGGATGAAGTCCTGGTAGTGTGCCTTGCAAACCTCCTCGATCTCCGATTCTTTGGAGCGAGCAAAGTGACGGAGGTGATGGAGCAGCGTGTCGGGCTTGCCGGAAGCAAAAGTCTTGCGGACAAATGGCCCCAAGTCTTCGTTGTTGCAGATGGCGGAGGAGAGAAGGAGCTGGTCCAATTTGTCAGCAGAGTCTTCGCCGTTCGCCGGAACAACCTTCCGGCGGGGCATGGAAGGGTGCATCGTAAGAATACAAACGATCCGGCGACGGAGGTGGCGTAGCAACCGGAGGAAATATAGGTATTAGATTAGAAACGATGGGACGGTAATTCAGACAAATCATGGGAGTACCTTTGAGTGAGAGATTTGACGACGCCTGTAGTGTAATGACTAAAACGACACTTTATGATATGTGTCGTAGGAAAAAATGAAAGGGTGTTTTGGGTTTTTCGCTCGTTTCCAAGCGTACATGGGCAATTAGCATTATTATAATAGTTATTAGAACACGTGGCGATATGACAGGGGGGAAGAAAGAAAACAACACGCAGACTTTTATTATTATTTTCTTTTATTTCCGGTGTTACCAGCGGTAGTCATAGACTTTTATTAATAATCTTGATTATACGCCTTACAAACACTTAAATTTTTCATTTAATTCTTTTATACGTGGAAAGGTATAGATATATCAATTTCAGGCTTATTTAAAGTAATAGAAGTGCGAGAGAAATCTAAATAAATTTGAAAAAATTGTATTGTATATTACTAAAACTAATTTATAGCACATTTTTCAAAACTCTTTTACTATTTTCTCGTTAATTGACAAGTAAATTTAAATAAATCTGATACACACACACACACACACACACACACACACACACACACACATATATATATATATATAATAAAAGCCCGTTTGTCCATTTTGTAAAGGTGGGTGAACCAACTTCACAAATCTGGCCTTTGCGTAACGTTGTTGCATTCTCTCATTGAAGCACTCGAAGAACACTACAATCAAATTATGGCACTTCCAGAGTTGCAATGGACTTTTGCTATATTATAATTTGTTTTAAAGTGAAATTTGAAGAAACGTATTATGAGAATTTGATAAATCATATTTAGAATAATTAATTGATAAATATCTAGAAATACTTCTTTAATTTTTTTCTCAACTGCTCCTCCTCTCCAGAAGAAGGAAATCGAGGCTCTATATAGAAATAGAGCAAGTGTATGTTTGGGAAGCCATCGAAGCCATGTTTCCTCATGCATTAAACGTGGTTAGAAAAATTTTGGGATGTTTAGCAACAATCTTGACAAATAAGGTTGAAGGAATAATAGGGTTTGAGAGCAACATACCTCAGTTTGGTTCAAAATGAGTGGGTGAAGCTTCTATAGTGAATTTAATGAGTCATTTTGCCAAATACTACTATTTGTAAAAAATTAGTCAAATACTACTATTTGAAAAAAATTAGTCAAATACTACTATTTGAAAACAAAAAAATTCAGCCAAATGTTACTCTTTCAATCCTATCAACCTTTTCTCTCATTTTGTATTTTTTAATCTAATAGAAATTCATCCAGGCATAAGCTAAGTTTCTAACAGATTTATTTTTTTTATCAAATTCTAACTGACAAGTTGAATTTCGTCAAATTTATCTTTTAAAAAAAATATTGAGACTCGGTTTATATGAAGCCAAGTCTCATTATTCTATTTTTTTTTTATAAAGAGTGAGACACGACTTAGGAGACGCCATGTCTCACATATCACTAGTAAAACGGGCTTTGGCCCGCCCGCATATGGGCGGGCTTGGAGATTGAAAATTTGGCCCGTTTAAAAACGGGCCGGCCCGTTTTATAAAAAAAATTGTAATAAATTCATAGTTTCATATTATACAATTTTAAAATTTATCCTAAAATTTTGTGTTTATCCTACAATTTTAGAATTTATTCATTCATTCTTAACTTTTTTTTTTTGTTTAACTCATCAATTCATTTTGGAATTTATCCTAAATAATTGATTTGGATGAGTTAACATACAATTTGGAATAGAGAAATTCCAAAATTCTAAAAAATATATAATTTTGGAATATATTAACTTATTTTTTTGTTTTCTACTTAATATATTTTTTATTTTTTACCCAAAAAAATTAACTAAATTAATTTTATATTATATTATTAAAAATTAAATAAATAAAAAAAAAGCTTAGCCCGCGGGCCGGCCCGTTTGGCCCTCGGGCTAGCATGGGCGGGCTTGGACATAATAATCCAAACCCATCCAAAAAACGGGCCGACCCGGCCCGTTTTTTGGCCTAGCCCGTTATGGGCCGAGCCGGTCCGATCCGGGCGGCCCGTTTTACCAGTGCTAGTCTCACACATATGTGACTCGTCTCGTGTCTCACAATTTTTTTAAAATTTTATATAAATTTTAAAAATAAAATAATAATTTTTTGATAGTTTAAAAAAATTTTAAAAATAATTAAAGTTAAAAAATAATAAATTATATTATTTAGATAAACTATTTGATTTATTTAAAAAAAGTATATAATTATTATATAAAAAATAGTGCAGGAATTTAAATTTGAAAAACATATTGATAACTCTATTTTATAGAGTTATTTAACCTATATTGTTGTTAATAAAGTGAGTAAAATAAATGACTTTAAATCCTTTTTTAAATTTATTTAGTCTTTTTAATTATTTAGTTTAATTTTATAGAGAATTAGTTTTTCTTTAGGATTTACTTTAAGATTTATAATTTATTGTGGTTATTTAGTTTAGTTTATGATTTATAATTTAACTTGTATTAGTGTTTATTATAGTTAGATTCTTTTAAGATTTAATTTAGATTAGGATTTGTTAAAGTGATTTTTATATTTTTTAAAATTGATTTTGATTTAAGATTTTTATCCAAAAATTAGATTTGAAGAGTGGAGGTTGTCGTACATCTACTGGACACAAAGAAGAGAGAGAAGTTCTACACATCTCTTCATTTTTCTTTTTCTTTTCTTCTATTTTCTTTAAGTTTGGATGGAAAATTTCATACATTTTGTTATTATATGATTTGAATTTTTTTATGATAATCTAAGTTTATTTTTTATTGAGCAATTATTTTCTATGCCTATTGTTTTTTCAAATTTGGCACTTGAGAATTAAATTAGAATTCATGTAGAGAAGTGAAAAATTCATATATGAACGTGTTTATTTAAATAATTGTCACAAATTAATTTGATCTAAGAATAGAAAAGTTGTTTGTGTAATTATGACTAATTTTATTTGCTCTTATTGCGTTTTCCTGATTGAATTGGTCTAGGAAATTAGAAAATTTAATTAGGTTAAGATATTTAATTCGTCAAGGGATTAAATTTTAACTAAAACTAAGAATTTAACCATCAATGTAGACGCCTTGGTTTTTCCTGTTGTCAATGCTCTTATTCTTCTTCACTCCCATCATTATCATATTCTCCTCATGTATCGGGAACATCAGACAAAGAATTCAAATCTAATACATAAATTCGAACTGAGTGTATCATATGAGGCGGTGACATAAATTTCATTCTAAATGCAGCATTATATTACTGCTACATTGACAACGAATTGAAGAAGCCACCCTATTGATGGCACATACAGCGAAGAACTAGAGCCACCAACTCCTGTATACGAGGGACCTGCATCAAAACATCTGGCTTCAGGTTAGATATGATAGTTAGCTGAAGTCGCACCTTGATATGACAAAGATGCATCTGGTGCATAGCATGCATCATAAGAGATACGTTGCCTTGCCGCGTCTAATATCAGCCATATTTACATCAAGTACAGACAACAACATGATAGGTTAAGACGTTGTTGTACAAAGTTTGTTTGGTTATGACATGTTGTCTACATAAATTACATCAAAATGGCTGAAAAAATTATTTATAATCTATGTCCTTATATAAATAAAATATATTATATCGAATCAGAATTATAATAATCTATCAAATATATTTAAAAAATATAATAATAATAATATAAACTTTGTATATAATATAAAACTATAATAAAAAATAATAATGTTATATGTGTGTTGATATATGATATATATTTCTAGGATACATTTTGGTGGTATGTGTCCTCTATATGCATGAACCTCTATATATATATATATATATATAAAATTTGTTTCTTAAGCTCTTTTTGTAATACCCGTTAATTTCAGAATATAATTCGCTTAAGAGTATTTTAGAATTCTACAACGTTACTTTAGTTATTTATTTTGGTCATTTTTAATTTTCATATTTAATTGTTCTCTTTGAATATTATTTATGAAAATTGAGTTAAATGACTGGACTAAATATTTGCACAATGAGGGATATATTCTAAGAATGGTGAAATTCATGGAAAAGTGGTTTCAGAATGGTCAATTAGTCCATTTATTGTAAATTGACTGGATGGGTTTGGATGTTGGGTTATGGATACCCATGGGTTATTGAATAACCCATTAGAAATATTTAATATAAAGTTTCAATAGTACTCCCCTTATTTTTTTTCTCACGATCGAAGCAGCTGAAGTGAATAGTGAATTCACTTTCTCTCGTTTCTTCACCCTCTTCTCAAATCCTTTCCTTGATCTTCAGAATTTCGATTATCTGTTTGGTTCAAAAGCTTTGTAAGGATCAAAGGTAAGCTTTAATCCGATTATTTTCCTTAAATTTCAGTTTATGTAGAAGATCAGAGGAGGTTTTGTTCTTGAAGATTTTGATGATAATTCATGAATCTTAGTAGTTTTAGAAGTTATATTTGAGTTATAATCGGTTAAAAGAGTTGAAATTCTGGTTTTGAAACAAGAAAGGAAAGGATGAATTTTTGAAAGATTTTTCTGCAAAAATTCGAGTTACTGTAGCGACCAGGGATTTCGGAAAAATTCTGGAAAATTTTCTTCGAGTTACTGTAGCAGTACTGTAGTGTCGGCAGTCAACGGTACTGTAGCAGTCAACGTTACTGTAGCGAACCGGCACTGTAGCGAACCGTTACTGTAGCAAACAGTACTGTAGCAACCCGTTACTGTAGCAGTCAGAAAATTTTACGTATTTTCGTGATTTTGTTTCCTTTCTTATGATTCCTTGTAATATATTTTACTAGGAAATTTTCCTACACAAATTCTAGTGTGGAACAAGGTAAACTTGGACAAACATCAAGGTGAGTGAATAACCTTGCTCAGTTAATTTGATATTACTAGTCAAAGTACAATATAAGTCCCATTTACAATATTATTTGGATAATAAGCAATTAATTTTTCATATGGGAGTATATGATGATCAATAGAAATAAGAGTATGTAGAAATTATTTATTTCATGACAATTGTACTATGTGATGAATTCTCACTATCTTATTAATGAGTAAAGATCTACGGGATCTAATACACGAGTGTGAAAGGGTTAAAGTCCCATACTACTCGGCGTATATCTAAGAAATCTTATACACGAGTTTGAAAGGGTTAAAGTCCCATATTACTCAGTGCATATCTATGAAACCTATACACGAGTTGAAAGGGTTAGAGTCCCATACTACTCGGTGTATATCGATGAGATCTTATTCATGAGTTTGAAAGGGTTAGAGTCCCATACTACTCGTTGTATATCTAAGAAATCTTATTCATGAGTTTGAAAGGGTTAGAGTCTCATACTACTCGATGTATAAGACAATTAATTATATGAGTAAATGTGGTATTTGTACTTTTGATATTCTATATAGTACAGTTATTTACTTACTGAGTTTTTAAATAAACTCACACTCCCTATGATTATTTTTCAGATACAGAAAACAAAGAAGAAGAGTATCCGTTGGAAGATTAGAAGCCCCTTGGGATTACTCTCTATTTCTATCTGGTGGGATACCAGTACTTAATAATGTGGATATTAGAAACGCTCTGTACTTTCTATAGGTCTCCTAGGCTTGCGATGAGATAGAAATATCAGACTATGTATGTCTATATTTGCTTATCAGATGAATATAATTCTGTAGTGTGGAATGAATGATTAAGGTTAAATGTAAAACCTTACAGAATATATGTATATAACGTATGTTTGAGAATTTTATCAAAGGAGTAGTATCTTTTCACATGCTCAATTTTTGGGATGTGACACTTTTCTTTTCATATGTTTCATCTGGTTCTCTAATTGTTGTAACACCAAATTTTTAAATATTTATTTAAAATAATTGTGGTTCCCAAAATAAGTTATAAAACTATCTACAGTAGTAATTTTTAAAGAGTTCTTAAATTTAAGAACCGATTCTTATTTCAGTTCACCACTATAATTTGTTACGTTGGCTGTCACCTATAAAAACAATTCTTATATTAGAACTGAATCTTATACAAAAAGTAATAATAAAATAATCAACAGACAATAAATATTAGTGTTGAATAATAAATACTAAAATAGTAGAGAGTTGATTGTAAGACCTATTTGTGAGTTCTTAAGAAGTTCACCACTAGAGTAGAAAGTTATTTAAAGTGGTGGGGAGTTGCTTAACCTGATATGACACTGTGGCACCCACAATAAAAACTTAAGTGAAATTCACCATTGTAGATGTTTTAAGCTACTAAAATAAGCTCATCAACCAGATATTTATAATAATCTTATAAGTTAATTAAATAAGCTATAAGTCAGTTAAATAAGTTATAATATAACTTATTTTGCTAGCCAAACACAGCCTAATTCTTTATAAAATTAAACTAAATAATTAAAAAAATAAATTTAAAAAAGACTTGAAATCATTTATTTTACTCAATTTATTAATAAAAGTATAAGTTAAATAACTCTATAAATTAGAGTTATCAATATGTTTTTCAAATTTAAATTCCTACATTATTTTTTATATAATAATTAAATACTTTTTTTAAATAAATCAAATAGTTTATCTAAATAATATAAATTATTATTTTTTAATTTCAATCTTTTTCTTTTAAAAATTTTTTAACTACAAAAAAATATTATTTTATTTTTAAAATTTATATAAAATTTAAAAAAAAAATTGATTAACATATGTCTAAGACACAGCGTACTAGATGCCATGTCTCACTCTTTATTAAAAAAAATAGAGTACTGAGACTTGCCCTCATATAGACAGAGTCTCAATATTTTTTTTTAAAAAAATAAGTCTGACGAAACTCGACCTTTGTTAGGCCGAGTTTCAATCAGAATTTGATTTAAAAAAAAATCTGTCAGAAACTCGACCTATGATAGGACGAGTTTCGGTCAAATTAAAAAATAAAAAATAGGAAAGAAGGTTGATAGGACAGAAAGAGTAGCATTTGGCTAAATTTTTTTTTTTGAAATAGTAGTATTTGACTATTTTTTTAAATAGTAGTATTTGGCAAAATGACTCAAATTTAATGTGGTTGGGAAGGGGAAATTTCTGGTTCCTATGTTGTCCCCCTGCTTAGCTCTCTCGTCTTTCCTCTCCATCTTTAGCCTCTATGTGTGTTTTCATATGTGTTCTATTGTCTCTTGTATTTTGCACCAAGAACAAAGGAAACCTTATGCGTACTTTCATTCTCCACTAGCATTGACACATGGCGATGCATATATTCTTTTCTTACATTTCCTCTTCTCTACTTTCATTTTTTCCTTCCCTCTGAATCACACAGAACACATCATCAAGAGAAAAAACCTAAAAAAGGAAAAACAAAGGCAAAAATGACATGTAATCGTATAAGCTTAAGCATTTTGAAAACTTGATTTTAATTCATTGTTTGTCTTGCTTTGGGATAGAAATAACCGATCATGTCCTAAAATCTAGGCAGGTTTTGGAAATCAAAAGCATGAGAAAAGAATGTAACTTGCATAACAGGGACTACAATGAAGAAATGAAAAGTTTATAGGGGTTGATTTAATTTTAGAAAAAAATATATACTACATCGTTGGACATAGATGACCTAAATATAATCTTAAACCATACAAAAGACAAAAGTAAAATTTGAACTAAAGACCTAAGTAAATAAACAAAAATGTTCTTAATGGAAAAATGAAATTTAAAATAAAATCCTGTCTTAATTGAAATTATGGACTATATAGAAAATGACCAAACTGGATTTAATTTCATATGAATATATTAAAAAAAGTAATTTATTTTCATTAAATAGTTATTTAAATTATTATATTTTATTCACTTTAGTTCCTAAAAACATGGCGTTGGACATATGCATGCATGTTAGAGACTAAAGCTAATAAAATTAAAAGTTTGTAGGAGTGGCTATAATTTTAGAACAAAATATATTTGTGACCTATGGACCTAGATGAAACTAAATGTTGTCTTAAAACATGAAAAGGATAAAGGAGAAATTATTACCAAGGACCTAAGTGAATAAAATGAGAAGTTGGAGGGAGAGAGTAAAATTTCTAAAATTTTCCAGATTTAGTATAAATGGAATTTTAATTAGGATTTGATGGAATTTACCAAATTTTGAAGATTATTAGTGATGACATAATTTTTTTTATTATGAGAATAAACTTAAGTTATACAATTAAACCTAATTATGTCATAATTTATATAATTACTTTAAAAAATTAATTTACACAATTAAACATCCTAATTATTTTGGTTAACTAATTAAAGAATTAATTTAATTATATCATTATACAATTAAGAACACAATTCCTTTTATTATGATAATGTATCTCTAAATTTCTTTTATGCAATTAAGTTCTTTTTTGTATGATTTGCATATTAATTGGTCATCATCAATATCTCATATTTTCTTTTCTATAAGTAATTATTAACAATTTAATTATAATTATACTTTGTTCACATTGTTCAAATTTTAAAAATATTCTACTAAGTAATTAGTGAAGTAATATTTGACAAATAAACAAAATAAATAGTGCGCTTTATTAAAACATTGATATAATTCACCAAATAACTTTAAATAAATGACAATAAATAATAATGATACTAGAAAGTAAAATATAAAATATGTGCCCCTTCTAGTAATTACACATTTCAAACCACGTTTACACACCAACATTCAAACATCATGTTTTACACTAAATCACATTTATCTGTTCACTCCAAACCACGTTTGCTCAAATGTTTCCTAAACATAAATCACATTCATCTAAGCCTAAGTTTTTTGCTAACTATGTTTAATTCAAACTAATTTGTCTAACCCACATTTACCTATTAAGCTACCAAACACACCCCAAAACGCTGGCTTCTCGATTCTCTATGTTTCCTTCCACCATTTCTGTCATATCCCAAAAATTGAACATGTGAAAAGATACTACTATTAGGAAAACCTCAGTAGTATTCCAAAATCCTGGACAATCTCAGTATCCACAATTACTTATTTAATAAAATTCTCAAACATGAGTTATTCACATAAATTTTGTTAGGTCTTACATTCAACCTCTATTATTCATTCCACACGACAGAATTATATTCATCTGATAAGCAAATATAAGCATACATAATTTGATGTTTTTATCTCATCGCAAGCCTAGGAGACCTATAGTAAGTACAGAGTGTTCCTAGTATTCACATTAATAAGTACTGTACTGGTATCCCACTAGACAGAAACAGATAATAACTGCAAGGGGCTTCTAATCTTCAAACGGATACTCTTCTTCCTTATTTTCTGTATCTGAAAAGATAATCATAGGGAGTGTGAGTTTATTTAAAAACTCAGTAAGTAAATAACTGTACTATATAAAATATCAAAAGTACAAATACCACATTTACTCATATAATTAATTGTCTTATACATTGAGTAGTATGGAACTCTAACCCTTTCAAACTCGTGAATAAGATTTCATAGATATACACCGAGTAGTATGAGACTCTAACCCTTTCAAACTCATGAATAAGTTCTCATAGATATACACCGAGTAGTATGGGACTCTAACCCTTTCAAACTCGTATTTACAATTTCATCTATTTACACCGAGTAATATGGGACTCTAACCCTTTCAAACTCGTGTATAGTTTTTCATCATTATGCACTGAGTAGTATGAGACTTTAACCCTTTCAAACTCACGTATTAGATCCCGTAGATCTTTACTCATTAATAAGATAGTGAGAACTTCTCACATAGTACAATTTACATGAAATAAAATCATTTATACATACTCTTATTCCTTTGAATTTCTGTAAAAAAAATATATCAATCATCATATACTGTCATATGAAAAATTGATCAATTAATATCCAAATAATATTGTAAATGAGACTTATATTGTACTTTGACTAGTAATATCAAATTAGCTTAGCAAGGTTATTCACTCACCTTGATGTTTGTCCAAGTTTACCTTGTTCCACACTAGAATTTGTGTAGAAAAATTTCCTAGTAAAATATATTACAAGGAAACATAAGAAAGGAAACAAAATCACGAAAATATGCAAAATTTCTGATTGCTAAAGTACGGTTCACTACAGTAACGGTTCGCTACAATGTCGATTCGCTACAGTAACGTTGACTGCCGACACTACAGTAACTGTTACAGTAACTCGAAAAATTTTTCGAAACTTTCTGGTTGCTACAGTAACTTCGAATTTGCAGACGCTTCCCAGAAAATTTTCATCCTTTCCTTTTTTTTTTTGATTCAAAACCAGAATCTCAACTCTTTTAACCGATTATAACTCAAATATAACTTCTAAAACAATTGAGATTCATGAATTATCATCAAAATCTTCATGAACAAAACCTCCTCTAATCTTCCATATAAACTTAGATTTAAGGAAAATAATGAGATTAAAGCTTACCTTTGATCCTTACAAAGCTTTTGAACAGAACAAATAATCGAAATTTTGAAGATCAAGGAAATGATTTGAGAAGAGGGTGAAGAAACGAGAGAAAGTGAATTTACTATTCACTTCAGTTGCTTCGATGCGTGAGAAAAATGAGGGGGGTACTATTGAAACTTTATATTAAATATTTCTAATGGGTTATTGAATAACCCATGGGTATCCATAACCCAACATCCAAACCCATCCAGTCAATTTACAATAAATGGACTAATTGACCATTCTTATACCACTTTTCCATGAATTTCACCATTCTTAGAATATATCCCACATAGTGCAAATATTCAGTCCAGTCATTTAACTCAATTTTCATAAATAATATTCAAAAAGAACAATTAAATATGAAAATTAAAAATGACCAAAATAAATAACTAAGGTAACGTTGTAAAATTCTAAAATACTGTTAAGCGAATTATATTCTGAAATTAACGGATATTACACTTTCCCTCCTCCCTCTACAATGTAGGAGAACGAGTAAGGATCAAGAAGTTAAGATTTGCAAGAAAAAGTTACCAAAAAAGTCAAGATTCCAAACTCTCCCTCTTGAATGGAAGAAAAAGGGACACATTCAAAATCCTAAGGGACTGAAGGTCTGAGAATAAACTGCTTTATTTTTGCCTCAAAATTTGAAGTTGTAACAAATAAATTCAATTTCAGTTCTCTAGGTCTTACTCAAACATAAGATGGCTTATGACAATTACAATTTCTTTAGTGATCCTCACAATTGGTACTTTTCATTGGCAAACTATGTGGAGGTAATAAACTCTATGGCTTTAATACTGTCTATGGTGTTATTAGAATGCTTATTAAGTTATTATTTTCTGATTGATAGAGAATGCAGAAGCACAGGTATTAAATTAGGATTTCTTTTTAAATGTTAGAAATATAGAGAATAAAAAAGCTTTGAGGTGTAACAGACATTATCTTTAAAGAATTTATGTTTATGTATTAAGAAATTACTGACACACTTTTTCATAATACAATAGAATATTTGTCTGGATATTTTCTATCAAAGGTCTAAACAATTAAGTATCTTCAATTTCTATCAAATGTATCTGATCAATTTTCAACAAGCGTGTTTGTTCAATTTCTAATAAATGTGTCTCTTTAAATTTAATCAATATATCTGTTCGAATTTTAAAATAAATTTAAAATTCAACCAACACATTATTTCAAATTTATTAAAATAATTCAAAATTTAATTGACACATCATTTGCAATAAATTGATTAAGAAAGTATTTATTTTTTGTAAAGGAAGACCCAAGTCCAAGTCATATATATATATATATATATTAAAATTCTATATTAAATTAAAGACTTCATAAAATGAACATTAACTAAATACATTTACAAATATTCTATTATGTCCAATGTGAGACTTTAATTCTATTTTAATATTACAAATTATATAATATTAAGTTGAAAAAATAGTATTCCCATAATGGTGAAAGGTCAAGGGACTGGAGCCCCTACTCTTCAGGCCAAGTAAAGTAGTGTGCTCTTTGAATTAATTACAGTAAAAATCGTAACTGAAAGTAGAAATTGTGGCTAAAATTTTCGTCATAGTTTCTACTTTCAACCATAATTTTTTTTTTACCACGGTTTTCACTTTCAGCTACCGCTTAGCCAAAGTTTTAATCCAAAGAACACCCTTTTTTTTGGCCGAAGAGCAAGAACCGGTTCTAAGGTTGAGAGCTTTTCGGAGAACAAAGGAAGGTAAATGTTTTTTGGTTAAGGAAAGAGAAAGATGCCGATTGGGCATGTTGACTTAGCTTACTAATATGTTTAGGAAAAGCTCACACCATCTGCCACTTTAGCACATTTTGATGGTAGATTAACCTATCTTATCAATAAGGACCAATTTGAAATGAATGAAAAATTATAGAGACTAATTTATAACAATAAAAATTATAACAACTAATTTATAATTTGAGTAAAAATATAGGGACCAAAATTATAATTTAACCTAATGTCTAAATAAAATAAAATAAATATAAAGTAAAGCATAAAATTTAAAATACACATGAGACAATAAGATAATTAAATACATTTTCATTATTTTTATCAATTTAGGGTTTAAAAAATATAGTTTAATTTATATTCAAATTTTTTTAAAAAAAATTAGGATTGGTATGAAATTTAGTGCACGGCATGTCACTGTTCAATATTATCGTACTTGATAAATATTTCAAACACAAATTACTTC
Organism: Biancaea sappan; assembly: GCA_037074585.1. NCBI lineage: Eukaryota > Viridiplantae > Streptophyta > Magnoliopsida > Fabales > Fabaceae > Biancaea > Biancaea sappan. The sequence continues at coordinate 42,853,253 of CM073496.1, read as the reverse complement.
AGACTATCAAATTATTGAAAATGATTGTATTTGAGATGAAAGGTAAAAATGATTAGAATAATTATAGTAATCAATATATTAAGCGGAGATATAATAATTGTCTTCCAAAATAATTCCTTGCTTTTACTTTCATTTTAAATGAGAACCTTCAAATTTGCTATTTTTTTTTCAGATAAAATTAGTATGCATATGTTACTGCTTAAAAAGGATATGTTTTACTTTATTTGAACCAAAATAACTATCTTATTATTATTATTATTATTATTATTATTATTATTATTATTATTATTAAGTGAATTCTCTCCATAAATTTGACCAGACAGACCTGATTCAATCTTCTTTGCTTTGATGTTATTTAATTTTTTTGATGATGACAAGTTCCATATTATATGAAATAGAATAAATAAAAAAGTGAGAAAAATAGGATTTATTAACATTTTGAAAGGTGGTAAGTTTTAGATGTTTTCCTTTATGGATTGTTACTTTGTTTCCTTAATATATATATATATATATATATTGAGCCTTTGTAATTATATAGTGTAAGTCTAACAGAATGGATCGAACCAAGTTGGTAAGAAAATAAAAAGTCTATCTTGACTAGTTCAACTTAAAATTCTGTTTAAACTGATCAATTCGTTTTAATTATATTGTCATTTGTAAGGAATTCTCAACCAAATCAAGTTTAACCAATCACCTAATCTAATGAGTAATTCTTTTTCAAATATAACAATAGTTATAATAATAATTAAATTCCTTTACAAAAGATTGCCATTAGATTTGATCTTTGGTCAGATAAAAGTAGTAGATATTATCTGGTAGTTTTTACCATGATAAATGCAAAATAAGATATGTTTCTCATCAACACATTTAAAAAATATTACTGTTTCCAATGATTATTTTAGTAATATTTTGATATGTGTTGATTTAAGGCAACGAAAACTTAAAGGATTGGAAAGTTATGATTCTTCCATTTTCATAGAGCAATTTCTACCATTAATTATAAGGAAGACACTTTCAAAACATGTTTTTGCAGTCATTATTAACTTGTGTTCATTATTTAGATAATTGTGTAGTAAAGTATTAAATGTTAATGAACTCAACAAGCTTCAAGATAAAATTGTGTTGACATTGTGTAACATAGAGATGTTGTTTCAACCTTTATTTTTACGGTCACAGTGCCTCTAATCATCCATTAGTTGACGAAACCAAACTTCGAAAGTCGGTCCAATATTGATGGATCTACCCTGTAGAAAGGTAATTTAGTTGTCTATCAATTAGTCATATTAATTCCTTGATTTAATATTTTGATCAATTACAATATTTGAACTTGTTCTTATGTAGGTACTTGGAAAAAATGAAGTCATGTGTATGAAATATGACTCAACCAGAGGGTTCAATAGCAAAAAGTTACATGGCTTAAAAAGTTTTAATCTTTTGTTTAAGATATTTGAATAGAGTTGAGACAATATTCAACCGATTAGAACATGTTGATGACCATCCCGATGTTGGATCCCACAATTCCTTAAGTTGTGTGTGATATGCTGAAATTGTAAGGCTTCCCTGAACAAGTGAATAGATCTCCCTACGCAAGAAATAGACCCTTGAAGCATTCATTTTGTCAAATTTCTCTTTAAGATCTTCCCAAACAGCAAAAGCACTTGAAGAATATAAATGCCATAAAATAGTTCACCGAATCAAGTATCCAAGACAATACCACTGCATTGCATCTTTCCCATTGATCTTGTAACAACCAATCCTTATTTGAGACATGAACTATCAATTAATCTAATTTTATTCTTTACCAAGAGAGCTATTCTCATAGCTCGACTTCAAACAGCATAATTGTCAGATCGGGTAAACAAATGAGGAACAAGAACTATACCTTGAGTATCTTATGCACAAAGATGGATGATTAAAATCCGTTGTAATGGACTGAGAAGAAGATGACGTTGCTGCACCAAGATTTGAGCTATTATCCATGACTGATGATTTGATTGAAGAACCAATACAAAAAAAAAAAACTTCATCTTGAAAATCTGATACGTGCACGCTTGAGCAGAGAAAAATTAACGCTTAGGAGCTGAAAGGGAAAAAAAAAAAAAAAGAACTGATGACTCTCGGGATACCACGCGCCCAAGCGGTTATACGGAAAGCTAAGTTCTGGTTTGAGTTGTTTTCTTGATGCTTCTAGACTGATTGCGTGCTTGAGCGTGTGACTCTACGCTTGAGCGGTGAAGACGATGAATATGTTCCCAAAACAGAGCAAAGAACTAAGGACGCGAGATGATTATGACTCACACAGAACCCGTTCAAGAAGCAGAATCATGAAACGCGAACAGCTACAGGTGCGAGGTGATTTGTAGAAACTGAAAGAATCATGAAAAAAATGAGCTGTTGTAATAGCAATAAAAGAACAGAATCGCCGGTGGCCTGAGAACAGAATGGCTGCCGGTGAGAGAATAGCAAAAGGAAGGAAACATGAACTGAAATGCTAGTGAGCGAACAGAGTCGTAAACCTGGATGATGGCTATTAAGATATAGAAACGTACGTGATGATGATCTTAGTCGCTACTCTCTACAGTATTGAATCAAGAACAATAATACAAATGAGATGAGGAAACAAGATCCAAAATCCCACTGCTTTGATAACATGTGGTAAACAGAGATGGAAACTAAAAGAACTCAAGATTGAATATTCATGTATATTATTCCTGTAGAAGAAGCAGTATTTAACTATTTATATACAATCAATTAAACTTGTTTCCTCTAGCTAACTAGCTAACAGTAAAGCTAACAAAATATACTAGTGAACTAAACTAACTTTCTATCATTCAACAATATACTCACAAGAAAATTCATTCTGATTTAAAAGCCTTACGGAAAACGTAGTGAAAAAAAAATAATAGAACTTTTTTAAAAATGAAATTAGAAACTAATTACAAAAGGATCAAATTCAAAAATGAAGTTAAAAAGTGAGGTCAAAAAGTAATTACACATGGACCACAATAAAAAGAAACATAAAAGTTTGTGTCCAAGCTATACTATTTTAAAAAAGTGAGGTTCAAAAGTGCAATTTAAATAGAGGCAAAAAAAATGGAATTTCTTCCAAAAGCATTACCTGTTTTTTTCGGTTACTTCTGCTTCATTTGACCCTTCTGTCTTTTTTTTCCTCTTATTCTAACACAGTTTTTGAAGAGCTTCTTTGTCATATAGGTCAGATCTAGAAACATAAGAACAAATCCACACATCCATAGAAGAAATGCTTGCATGCTTACCTTTTCTTACAAATTAGTGAGTTTGTGCTTGCTCCATGAAACAACCATAGTCTCCAATCTCCAATCTGTCACTAAAAATAAAAAAAAAACACGAGAGAGAAAGAAGACCTTGGAGAAGAGAGGAAAAAAAAAGATGAGAGAATGAATCTTACCTTTTCTTGTAAGAAGAGAAATGAGATCGACGAAGAAAGGAAGAGAGGAGAGAAGGAGATGAGATAAGAGAAAGAGAAAAAGAGAGGAAGAAGAAGAAGAGAGAAAGAGACAATGAAAGAAAATTTTGGAGAAATAGAGGAATTTGGATCTCCTCCAGGTTTCGGTGAAAACATTATTCTTCAAGATTAGATCTGAACTGTTTGATGAAATTATCTACCCGTTCAGATTAATTTTATATTTTTTTTAAATATATAATTTTTAAAAAAATTATATGACTAATTTTTAATAAGTTTAATTTTTTTTATTTTTTAAAAATTAATCATGTAATTTAAAAAAACATAAAATTAATCTAGACTATTAAATAATCTCACGATCACATTTAATATTTCAGATTTCATCCTAAAAAATATTATTTTCTCCGAGATCCAAATTTGAAAGAGAGAGAAGTGGAAAATAAACAGTATGTGAGCAGTGTGTTAATAGTAGTGAAAGAACATTGCTTTTTATATATAAATAGATTTTTGTACTAATTCTGCCTTTTGTCATTGTTTGCATTTAGGCGAGTTGAAGGGCTTGGTCGCGAGAAATTTTAACTACTTGAAATATTTCTTACGATCTGCTTTATTGTTTTGGTTATATGAAGTTCAAGTGCACTACAACACAATCTCTAATTGAATTTTGATGAGGTGAGTTTGTGAAATACTTAAGATATACGTGAAATTGTGAATTATCGAAATGATTCTATTATTTTATTATACTTAACTTGCAATGTTAATTTATTTTGTATTGTTAATTTTGACAATTTAAAAATTAATCAAAACCAAAAAAGATGAAATCTATTCTGATTGGAGAATCACAAACTGTCATTTTCTTATTAAAAAATTTGATATATTAAAAAATTTGATAACAAATATATAAAAAATTGTACCTAAATTTTTTTTATAAAAAAAAATAATCAGACCAACCAGTTTAATAATAAAATTAATGAACTAGCCTTGGTCAAAAACATGCTTTAGACCAATAGCCCACACGCACGCAGAGACATGTGAACAAAGTCGTCTCTTTTATAGCACAACCACTTGTCTCATATTATTAAATTAGGTGATGTGAGACTTCCAAGTTATACATATTTCTTTCTTCTATGCTAACCATTAGTCCTCACTCACAAAATTAATCAATGTTGAACTTGCTAAAATGGAACATAAATGCTTTCTTTTTTCATTTTAGTAACACTTATAATTTGCTGGAATATTTATAACATTTTCTAGCAATTTCATAAAGATATTATCAACAAAACTAATAGTTATCCTAACGGTAAAAAAAAAATATTAGCATATTATATTTTTAGTAACAATTATTATATTTATCACTAAAAAATTGTTACTATTGTCTATTTTTCTTTTGTAGTGTCATTTAATTTAATGTTATCTTTTTTTAATCTGACACTCTCAACTCATACTCAAATTTAATATTCAAATCAATAGATTCTTACATGTAGTAGACAATTTTAAATAAAATATGACAGAAGAATAAAATTAGATTATTTTTGAGAAATTGAAAGACAATATTATTTATTTTTGAATCAAGAGAACAACTAATACTTCTATACACAGAAACTAACGTGCCATCCGCTATAATGTCCTCAACATTATACAGTTGTGCTTCATCTATCAGCTATAGGTATTCAGAGGTTTTAACTCTTTGTTAGTCACAATTTTATTTATTTAATTATAGTTTTAGTTATAATTAAATCTAAATTATAGTTAAGATTTGATTTAATTAAAGTTAAAATCATGACAAATAAAAAATTAAAACCTCCAAGGATACAACGTGGAAATAAATCTAAATCAAATAAAAACGAAAAGAAAGAAGAATAAGCTAGTATTACACCAAAACGTGGGAAGCAATAGTTACAGATCTGATCACTGACGACGATTTTTATTTTCTATTTTTTGTTCTGGATAGATCGAGAGTGCATCGCTATCACATGTCAACGTCTAAGATGTAAATCCAGAGGAGTAAGGAACTCCAGTCTGAGGCAGCCAGGAATCTCCGGTCAAGAAGTTAGACACCGTAAAATTAGCAGCATCCGTGGCATTGATGACGTGGTAACCCTGCCACGTCACCCTGTTCGACGTGACAGAGCCAGGACCCCTGTTCTTATACTCCCCGTAGTACAATGTGTCAAGCGCGAAGGTCCCACTCCACTCGCGCCACCCAGCCGGATCAATCAAGCCATCCATGTAGGACTCCATGAACACAGTCCTCGAATACTCCTTCCATGGCCTACCAAGGTACGTCTTCACCGAGCCGACCGAGCCAGCCAGGTCTGCGGCGGCTTTTATGGTGGCGTTTTGGATGGAGGTGCCGGTGTTCTGGTTGGGGTCTGTTCGGCCCTGAGCGGTGATGGCGTTGAACTGGCCGCTGTCGGGGAGGCGGGGGTAGATGTTGCAGTTCTGCAAAACGACGGCGGCGTTGCCGAAGATGAAGTCGACAGTGCCGTAGATGTCGCATTCTCTGTAGAATTGCCTCTGGGTGTGGGTGTATAGTGTGTCTTGGTACCCCTCGAAGCTGCAGCTGTAGAAGGTGGATAGGTCTGCTCCGCTTCGAACTGCGACGGCTTGGTGCTTGCTCGGACCGGCTGTGTTGCGGAACGTTATGTTCACTGCCAGGAACCCCGTTGCCACCACAGCTGTAATTATATTCACATCACAATTTGTATCAATATTGAATGAAATGGTAAGGTTATATATGGGTTGCTCGTGCTTGCTAGCTTACCAAATGTTGCTGAGTTGAATGTTGTGTAACCATCGACAACATTGTGGTCGCCGGTAATGACAGTGCGGTTGATTCCGTCCCCAACTAACATCAAATACTTCTTGTTTTTGGGTATGGACACGTACTCTTGGTACACACCCTGGGTGATGTAGACCAAGAAGTAACCATTGCTAGAAGCTGTGTTGTTTGGAGCAGCATTGATGGCGTCGTTGATGGTGCTGAAGTTCCCGCTTCCATCCTGACTAACGACCACAATGTCACTAACCGTCACACTGTCATCAGTCTGAAGCAGTTTTCTTCCATGTGACCTTGCGGAGTCGTAAATTGCACGTACTCGGTCCGACATTTTCAACGGTAAACGACCATTCGCGAAGTTCAAATGTCTCCCGTTTTGTGACCATGATGTTGCTATGTTCTTCTTGGGCACCCAACCCTTGGTGAACATCGCAAGAGACACACTGTTAAGCTTGGTATCCTCGGAGAGCGAGGGCGACAGATCGTCCTTCACTCTTTTATCCGAGGCTGTGGAGTCTAGGCCATCCTGACAAGTTTGTTGGTTTGTCAGGATTGCACTGAACAAGGTTTGTAGATCTTCAGCTTTAGAAGAAGGCAGAAGGTCGCTAACTTTGTTAACAGTGTCCAAGGTGTTTGATAAGAACTCGAAGTTCAGTTCAGCCAGAAAGCGACAATCCTCGAGAGCCCGAATGGTCGGCTGAGACAGAGAGGATGGAGATTTAAGATAGGAGTCCACTGAGTTCAAGAACTTGCGGGACTGGGATAAGGACTTTCGAAGGGAAATGCGGCCATAGTCAAAGACATTGCCCAATTGAGTGCCGAGCACGTTTTTGCAAAAAGAAGGGTCCACGGTGGAGCTACAGATTGTTTCTGGAGAGATAATGGAGGTTAGAGGATCATCATCTGCTATGCATAACAATGCATGTGAGGAAAGCAGAAGGAAAACCAAAGGTGTAACAAGGGAGACATGCTTGAATGCCATTGGTGTTTGAGAAAGGAGAAGAGGATCTTAATTAGTGTGATGGGCTTGAAGGGCATGGCTTGTTTGGTGTCCTATTTATAGGGGTGGGTCAGTGAGTGGGGAAGATTGTCTCATTAGAATGACTAAATCAGTTTACAAGTAAACTCATTTTATTTATTATGGTTGAGTGTACGAATTGGTGAGCTCAAGAATATTGTTACTATTTTTTGAATTGGGAATTAAATGTAGGTTTATACCATATAGCAAGTTAATTTAGAATAATTGAAATGGATTCGGATCTTGATCCCTATCTTTGAGGCACAGGAGCCTCCAGCTACTTCATATTAGCCGTTGGATTTATCCAATGGCTGCATTGTAATTTTTTATATATATTCTCTCTCTCTCTCTTTCTCTTAGGGTCTCAGTTCCATTGGAACAATGTTGTAGCCGACAACCAAGCCTACCAGATTGGGCATCGCCGCCATGTCATACGTGGCCGTCAATTATCTCCGCCATACATAGCCGACATGGCACGTGGCTGCAACCAACACTTTGGTTCGTTCTTGCTCTGTTTGCCATAGCTCGCATCTCTTACTACAAGCACTAGTTCGTAGAATTTCGTGCGGTGATCCCATTCGTTACTTCCATGTTCTTTATGCTTTCAACATTCGTCCTCAAAGTTGTCTCCGTTTGCTTTGTCACCGCCATGCTGCCTCGATTGGCATCATCAATTGGCTCTGTCTTGTTATTTATTACTGCAATTTCTTTGTATTTCTTTGAGGTTCAATATATCATGCAATTTTGGCTACTTTTTGGCTACCTTTCACCTTCGATTGAGATTGTGGGTCAGTTTAATTGTGTGATATATTTTTTTTTCTTGATTTGACTGCATTTTGAGAGGAGGATTAGGTAATCAATCATGTATCGTATCGAATACACAGTTAGAGTTGTGACCCAAAGAGGGAGAGAGAGAGAGAAAGGGAGAAGGAGCAATAACATTAAATAAAAAATTACAACGCAGTCGTTGAATAAATCCAACGACTAAAATAAAGTAGTAGGAGGCTCCTGTGCCTCAAAGGCATTGGAGCTAATCTGAATCCAATTGGAATTGACGTAATTGATGTTGATGACATGACTACCATGACTGCAATCAACATCTCAAACCGTCCATTCTGAAATGTTTGTTTAGGAGTTTCCAATCAAACACATACATTGAGCTACAGTAATATGCATGTATACATACATATACATGTTTGTGTGTGTGTATATATATATATATATGCTTCATTCCTTTGGATTAGATTTGTGTATATATTTATCTTGCTATAAGATCTTAGTTTGGTAGCATGCTTGGCATCCATCCGTTTGCCCAAAATTGGAATATCATTTTATAGTTAGTCAACGGTATGGTTGGTTCCCAGCAATCACAAAAACACACTAAGACAGAAAAGAAAAATTAAATTAAGACATGTAGGTTGTTATGTGAAAGATGTGATGCACTGTCGAGTCAACTTATATTTTAAGTTGAACTTTTAACCGGTCAATTTTGAAACGAGTCTACTTGAAATTTTATATATATATATATATATAAAGTGCGCTACAATCATTTAAGTAAAATTAATCAATGGAGATTAGGTTAAACTTACTACATTTTAAAAAAAAAATTCTATATTTTTTATGAAATAATTATATTCAACATGTAGATTATATAAATATATTTTAATTATTTAATTTTTAAATGCAATAACTATAAATTCTCAAACGTACAGTCTAATGCAATATTTAATGTTGTTCATTTAATTAAGTGAAATGAAGCTTGAAATTTTCGTTTAATATGATTGAATTCATTAACAGTTTTACTTTAAATGAGTTCCATAAAATGATCAATATTAATTGGCTAATAAGTAATTGGCTAATAAGTAATCAATTCCCAGCGTTATTAATTGCAGACATCGGTGGATTTCACATCAATTTGCGTAATCAACGTTCCCCCACGGATATGAAAACGAAATATGACCACCTTCGAGTCTTTGAAGTATATTTTGCATTATACATATATTATTGAGCTGAAGATAGAATGTTTGAGAATTAAGAACATTAATAAGGAATGAAATGAGGGGCCCTCTTTGCTATTGTTCACCATTGCAGAAGCAAAAGTAAAGGCAGGAAAAATTTAGTTTGGATGTTCTTATCAAGATTGAAATCAATATATAATACAATATGCTTTGCCAATATATACAATATATTGAAATCAATATATGTTCTTATCCAATATAAAGGAACATATATTCAACCAACCTCCAAAGAAAAACTGCATATTGCCACATTATCCTTTTTAGTTAATTTGTGTGGGGTGTATTCAAAACAGAGAAGCATATAAACTTTTTTTAAGCCTGTTGGCAATTGGTAATTAATTAATTAAGCCTTAGCAAGAGTTTTCAGTGGTTAAGAATTAGCAATAAGGCGTATATACATAACATAAATATTAACTGATCACTTGACAAAATTAATTCATTGCATATTCTGAACAAAGAATCTAAGTCTAATAATTGGACTGCTCGAAACGCGTCTAAGTAGCAATTTTACATATTACAAACTACCAAGTGGGCAAATGCCCATTGAAATAGTAATCAGAAACTACGGGGTACAGAGAGAGAGAGAGAGAGAGAGAGAGAGATATATGGATCGTTGACAAATATATACTTTGTTCCACAAACTAACGTAGGATTATTCAACTTGAATGCAAGTTCAATAACTTAGACATTAATTATGACTAATTAATTTAAGTGGTTAGATTTTTTAAAAAAAAATTGAGTTCAAGTTTTATGAATGAAAAAAAAATTAATACTAGTGGAATTTAATTTAGACAAAATGATACTTTATATCCTTAATGTTTATCTTAATTTTTATTCATGCCCTTAACGTGGAAGAATATACCATGTTATCTGATGCATTCAATAACAGCACACGTGACATTTTGGGAAGGGGGGAGGGAATCAACAAAGTGCACAAGGGAAAATTTGAACCTAACATCTCATGCATAAAGGAATAACCCTCAACCATTGAGCCACTGGTGCATCTGCATGAGAGGCTGGATTCGAATCCTCCCTTGTGCTGTTGATATTTCCTCCCCCCCCCCCTCCCTCAAATGCCACGTGTTGCGATGATATTGGATGCATCAGGTGACGTGACATATTCTTCCACGTGACGCATGATATATGTCACGTAAGCATCCCAATCAGCAAGTGACATGGACTTCCGCTAGTTTTTTAACAGTGTTAAAAAAATGGTATATTTGAACAAAATTGAAACATAAAGGACATATTTGACACAAAAAAAAAACGTTAGGGGCATGAATGAACAAAAAAAGATGTTAAAAATCGAAGTAAACAGTAAAGACATAAAGTATCATTTTGCCTTTACTTTATACTTTTTTAGTTTGACCTAACTCAAATTAAATTAGCCCAAGTCTTAATAAATCTTTAGATGCTAGTGGTTGAAACTAAAATAGTCTAGACATTTAATCCCCACAAGTTATTCCATCTAGCTGCGTATTTTATTATAGGAGGAAGCCATGAAGTGGCTAAAAAAAATTAAGAGTACTTAATTTGGCTGAAAGTGTAAAGGAAGCAGCCATGCATTTGATCAGTTCCAATCTGAATTCACTGCAAGTTGGAACGAGAACAGCTCCCGAATTGCGCACGTTATGCCGTCCTTAAAATGTTCAAGTCAAATTAAAATATCCAGTCATTTGAGTTTGACTGGGTAGTAACTTCAATCTAAAAAAAAAAAAAAGATAAGAAATTGATGGTTGCATGTTGTGTTCTTTTCCATATTCAAAGTATTAATGTCCAGCTGCGTAATGCTTTTAAGAAATAATATAGTATTATAACAATGACTCACTGGCTAGCTACCAAGATGGTGCTTTTCTTGTGTTTCTTTCTTCTCCATTTTCCTTTTCCTATTTTGGGCTGAAAGATTGATCTTATATATGGTCAGCCCTAAGAAGTTGAATTTTTAAGGGCGAGGTATTTGAATCGCCTAGATCCAGCCTGTAGAAAGCTGAAAAAGAGACCATTCAAACACATTCACGCAAAATCCTCTTAATTAGTAAATGATTTATTAATTCATTGGATGATATGTGAGTGGTGGAAATTAAAATGAGGGACGCGCAAAAAATTTGACTAACAGCTGGCACCTTATTAAACTCTTTATATTACCAAAAATATACACTCTTGAAAAGAATACACCTTAATTTTCTACCAAAAAAGCAAGCATAGTGCATTAATAATAATTAAAAAAATGCAATTAATTATATCTAACTAAAGTTGTGACTCGTTCGATGCACAGGCAAATATAATTCTAAAAACCTTCATAACTTATAAAAATAATAATAATTACAATTGATTTATATGAAATTTATGAGTTATGACATATATTTTTTAAATGTAAATATTCTGAATTGATTTATTATTAGTTCCATAATCAAATATATTTTACTTATTCAAACTTTGATTTGAATTAATTTATTTATTGAATAGAATAAATTTAAATGAATAAAATAGATAAATTAATTAATTTGTTAAGCGGATTATTTGTTATTTGTTATAAATTATTTGTTAAACAGATCAGTGATTGATTGAATATTGATTCCATCTTTATTTTCGAATGCGTCTTTTTTGGTTTCAATCAAATCTAAAGAAGAAAAACATTGAATGTTGTTATTATGTTTGGACTGAATCTTTAGGCCTCAGATTTCTTTTTTCAAGAATTTGATTTTCATTTCTTTCTTCAGTCAAGGAATTATGATTTAAATATTCATATTTCAAACTTTGATTTCTATTAAATTAAGAACTATTTTAGAAAGAAATCAAAATAAAGTCAAATAAAGCAATTTTTTATTCAGATATCAATTCCATAATCAAATTTATTTTACCTACTAAAAAATTCTTTAAGATAATACAATGGTCAAAATAATAATTAATTTCAATTCAAATCGTTTCAATCAATTCAAATCAAATAATTAATATTATGTTATGTCATTAATTTATCTAATTTATTAATTTACCTAATTTATTTATTCATTCAAATCAAATAAAATAATAAAATTCACTGGTTATTAATTTCACTAATTAATAATTATGATAATATATTCTGATAAAAATATGTTTTGCTTTTCACTTTAATTACAATAATCCATATAATATATTAAATACATTGGGACCACAAAATATTATGATAATAATACTATAATTTATAAATTTATTAGCATAAGTAATTAATGATATAAATTGTGACAAAAGTATAAATATATATACAAGACTTCAAAATGAAAATATGATATTCAGAGACTTCATGATTAATAAATAGCTTCAAAACATAAAGAGAGTTGGAAATCCTGATAGAATCTTAATAAATAGGTATCAACATTAGTTCAAAAATAAATATGACAATGAATATTGCACCAAAGAAATCAAAAGAGTAAGCGACAAATAATGTACTGGAGAATTGTCAAATCTTGCACCAAAGAATAAAAACAACAGTTAAATGACTTGGGTTATTGACAAAATATTGATTCAACTCGTCTGCGAATTGCCCCCACAATATACACACAATTCTATCACACACATGCACGCACGCACGCACGATAATATATATACATATATATAGTCATATTAAAAATAAGAAAAAAAGAAATTACTAACAGAAAGATATAATAAATATACAATTAAATAAATGATAATAATGTAGTAATTAATCTAAATACAAAAAAAAATAACAGCAATAATATTTTGTATCCTCAATCTTAATTTCTATATGCTTGCTCTTATTATAGTTCTTAGAGCTTTCTATAATAGGACTAAATTTATTGATTAGTCCGATAATATCTGAAACGTAACAATATTATTCGTAGAAAATTGGAATCAACAACAAATAAAATATAATCTATAAAATAGAAGATAAAAACTAACTTACTAAATAGTTATCATCAGTAACATGATTCAAAATATCATTGAATGGAGAAAACTTGAAGACAAATTTTGGAATATTCAAATAATCTTCATCTAGTCGGACATCAGTAGAAAAATGAAACTTAAGCATGAATAGATATTTCGTTGTACAATACTCATTGTTATACTTAACTACATCAAATATAAACTTCACATAAACATTTCCTATAGTTATTTGATGTTGAACTTACTTACAAATAATCTCTTCACATGACCATGTATGTAATCACCTTTAAAAGGCAAAAAATAAACACAACATAAGCATAATGAGCAAAATAATACATATAAAAAATTTGAATATAATGAAATTAAATTTGTCTGAGAATTTTGCAAAATCATCTTTAGACTAAAATCTCATAAGGCATATTGATCGATAGAACTGTCTACAACCTCACTACCCGAACTTTAATCCATCAATCATCCTTTGATGCATTAATATCAGCAACGTCACTAACTTTAGCCATATGCAAAGCACAAATAGAATGAAAACTAATTTTGCAAGAAGACAGGATCAATACATGATAATTAGAATGATCATTTATTTATATAACATGAATATTAAACATAATAAATTAAATTTAATAAATAATAATAATATAATAATGATAATAATATAGTAATTAACTAGTGTTGTGACCTGTGCGATGCATGGGTAAATCACAACTCTAAAAATTTTTGTAATTTATAAAAATAATAATAATTACAATTGATTTATATGAAACTTATGAGTCATGACACATATTTTTTAAATATAAATATTTTGAATTGATTTTTCAGTTCTATAATCAAATCTATTTTACCTACTTAAACTTTGATTTGAATTGATTTATTTATTTAATAGAATAAATTTAAATGAATAAAATAGGTAAATTTGTTAGTTTACGAATTATTTGTTATTTGTTATAAATTATTTGTTACACAGATTGATGATTGATTAAATATTGATTCCATCTTTACTTCTGAATGCGTCTTTTTTTTTTGTTTTAATCGGATCTAAAGAAAAAAAAAACATTGAAGGTTGTTACTACGTTTGAATCTCCAGGTCTCAGATTTTGTCTTTTAAGAATTTGATTTTCATCTCTTTCTTCAATCAAGGGATTATGATTTAAATATTTATATCTTAAACTTTAATTTTTATTAAATTAAGAATTTTTTTGGAAACAAATCAAAATAAAGTCAAATAAAGCAAATTTTTTAATTCACATATCAATTTCACAATCAATTTTACTAAGAAAATATTTTAAGACACTACAGTGGTCAAATAATAAAGGTAATTATTTTTCAATTTTAATTCAAATCATTTAAATCAATTCAAATTAAATAATTAATATTATGCAATTTCATTAATTTACCTTATTTATTTATTCATTCAAATTAAATAAAATAATAAAATTGACTAATTATCAATTTCACTAATTAATAATTATTATTATATATTTTGCTATTCACTTTAACAATAATCACATAATATATTAAATACATTGGGACCCACATAATATGATAATAATACTATAATTTATAAATTTGTGAAACTTATGAAACTTATGAGTTATGACATATAATTTTTAAACATAAATATTCTGATATAAATTTTGATTATTTATACAAATATAAATTATAATTTTTAATATAAAATTTATGATAATAAATGAATACATTATATTATGATATAAAATAGGTTATCAAATGGAATAAAATAATAAGACATATGTGTAATCAATAAAAAAATTTAATTTAATTTTTTTACAAAAAATAATCAAATTAAAAATGTTCTAAGATAATCAACTGTAAAAAAATTTTATACGTTTGATCAAGAATTGATGTCAATATGCCTTGATCCTCATGTATGTATATTTCAACAATTTATTATGTATATATTTCAATTCAAATAAATTCAAATCAAATAATAAAGGTAATTATTTTTTAATTTCAATTCAAATCAAATAATTCATTTAATGTGATGTCATTAATTATCTTACAATGGTCAAATAATAAAGGTAATTTTTTTTTAATTTCAATTCAAATCATTTCAATAAATTCAAATCAAATAATTAATATTATGCGATATTATTAATTTACTAAATTTATTAATTTACCTAAAAAAAGAAATGTTGACATGTGTATTAGTTTCTAATTCAAGGTTTTTCACTCTCTCACAGTTTAGACAATGCAATTACAAAACATAATTTCAGAGATATTGTGTGTACCAGTGTAGCGCGAGGTTCAAGTTTATATAAGATTAATTGTACAAGAAGAATCTACTCCAAAAGTCAGATAAAAAAAATATTAAGATCCGATGAAAATGAAAGTTTACATAGCTTGAAAAGTTCAAAGAGTCTGCCTCGATGATAGACACCATTCTTTTTACTATTGCTAACTGAAAAGCACCTACATTTGAGATATATGGGAAAATAAGTTTGGATTTTAGGATAAGAATTACTATGATTTGGAAGAAGATAGAGGTGAGTTTCTGATAATATTAAAGCCCATGCAAATGTAAAAAAAAGTTCATAAAGTAAGGATACATGTTAAAAATATAAATTTTACAGAACGTGTAAGAGAAGTTATAATATACTTACAATACAAATCAAAAGAACTTATCAGCGTGAGAATTATAGAAAAGTTAATTCCTTTGAACTTCTTTTTCCAGGAAAATTTGCACCTCTTAGAAGAAACAAATTGTTACAGTAATAGGCATGAAGATTGAGTGGATAGTCTACTAGAGCTATAGAGGAACACGACGCCAGAAAAATAATGCTAGTTCATTGGATCATGATTTTCTTCTTCGATTCAGAAAAATAGTATCAGTCTGGTTCTTTGAGAGATATATATATATATATATATATGGACGAAAAAAAAAAGAATTGAAGAAATGTACTTAAAGGGAAAAAAAGGTTGGAGTATTAAGAAGCCATATCACTAGGTATCAATGAGGTTCCCAATCGACATGAGGAGGTGATCAAATGGCAAAAGATGAGTAGGGAGAGCTTGGTTGGGAGAGAGAGCGTTGTTGAGTTGCACCAGTAGATTCAAAAAAGGAAAATGGATAAGCATGATGGAGAATAAAACTCTATAGTTTATCACTTATGAAAATAGATATATAGCAATTAATTATTTAATTATTTGTATATAATAAATGATAATTTACCAAATAATAACATATTATATTTCAATCGATAAGTTTACTTGATTTATCAAATATATAGCAATTATAGCAATTATATATTAATTATAACAATTATTAATTTACCCTAATTTTTAAATTCATTTAATATGATCATATAGTAATTATATACCAATTATATAGCAATTTACCCTAATTTTTTCAAATTCATTTAATGTGATGTGATTAATTTATTAAATTTATTAATTTACCTAATTTATCAATTTAAATTTATTCTATTGTATACAATTTAATGACTTACTGACAATTAATGCATTAAAGTAGAATTGTTTTAATCTATTATATAGATAGTATCAATTATATATCAAATTTATTAATTTTATTAACTATTAATATACCTAATAAATGATGTATATATAATTATATAGCAACGATATATGAACATTTCACAACGATAGGTTATTTTTTATATAGAAAATATATAACAATTAATTATTTGATTATTTGTGTATAATAAATAAAAGTTATCAAAGGACAACATATTTCAATTGAAAAGTTACCTAATTTACCAATTATATAGCAATTATATAGAAATTTATCCTATTAATATAATTATATAGCAATTATAACAATTAGATACCAATTATATAATAATTATAGTAATTATATAGTAATTTATCCTAATTTTTTTAAATTTATTTAATGTGATGTGATTAATTACCAAATTTAATAATTGACCTAATTTATACATTAAATTTATTTATTTAAATTTATTCTATTATACATAATTTAATGATCTACCGACAATTAATGCCTTAAAATAAAATTATTTTAATCTATTATATAGATTATATCTCTCAGTTGATTACATTGTATTGATCATGAATTGTTTTTTGGGTGATGATAATATATGATGTATCACAGAATTCTTACAAATTGATTAATTATATTAGTACAAACATAAATACCGTTAGTGTCGTTCATGAATAATATCATGTCATTGAAACAGGGTTTTTACATTGCATTTCATAATTACTGCTTGCAATTATGCCGCCCTACATATATGGCGCTACTTCTAATCATTAGTGTTGAGGAGCCAAGTTAAAAGAGGCAGAGAGCCAAATCAGAGTTATAGACTTGCACCATAATGTATATTAATCTGACCTTTTACGGAATCCCATTTCTCTTATCAACATTTAATAACAACCTGTTACTTGAGGAATGAAGGAATGAAATTAATCTATTAAATGTTGATAAGAGAAATGGGATTCCGTAAAAGATCAGATTAATATACGTTATATCAGTGCAGTAAAAGCTACAATGTAATACACACTTGGAAGCCAGGAAAGCTTGCTTTTTGTAGAGTTTGATTAAAATTAAGAAGTCCTTCATTTCTTAAAAGATAAATGAGAAGTGAATGTCAAGCCTATATAAAGAATTTAAGATCTTTGATTCAAATGGCACCAAATTAAAATACTTATAACTTGTATTTGACTTTCTTTAAATTATTCCTTCATTCTCTTATTTTAAAGTGGTGAAATGTGTAAGTTAGATATTTGTCTTGAAAAGTATGGGTGTGTTAAGGTTGTGGAGTGTTTTGAGAGAAAAGTGTGTTCACATAATGTTTTTTCTTATTGTCATTTAGAAATGTTTGTGAATTTTTTGCCGTTTTAATTTAAAAGTTTTCATGTTAATTCTTATACTGTGTTAATTGTGTTTTGTTCCATTTTATTTTTCAATTTTAATGTAAGGCAATACAAGGGAGAAATAACATTTTTTACAACACTTGTTTGTTAAGTTCGTAATTGTTGTTACGAAGTCCAATCCTATGTTCATATCCATACGCAAGACTTCATAGATTGGTCCATCCCCGCTGGCCTATGGGCCTTTTAAGGTTTCAACTGTTGTTTTTAATACATACATATAAGGTCCCAAAAAAAAAAGAATAAAGGAAACAATGACAAAATATATAATGAACTTTTCACCCATTTTGTTTTCTAAGTATAAATTATTCGATACATTTATGGTGCAAGATAATAAATATATATTAAGAATACTGGAGGCATTAAATCAGCATATTGTATGGAGGGGACCTTATCCATGCACGCTTCATCTTCAAAGTAATTCCTTTTGAAAAGAGTTCCATGATTGAACCACGCATGATGCTCTTCTGCGCTTTTTATCTTTTGGACAAATGGATATTATTGACACCAAGACAATATTATATAAGATAAATTAAATCTAAAAATCGTCAAATACATAATAAACCTGAACTTATGGAAGAATGATATATAATTTAAGATAACATACCTTAAAAATTATTACTAAGCATATACAACAAAATTATGAGACTAAACAAAAGTAACACATCTCTGACCCTTAATCTAACAAACTAAAAAGAGGCAACACACCCCTAACATTAGATTAGAGTTATTCTTCTAACAATCAGTGAAAAGATACAAATTGTCACATATGCTTAACAAGCTGATTTAAAGTGTGCTAGTAAAGCCTAAAAACCACCCCAAAACACAGACCAAGAAAAGAAAAGAAAAACTAATTAGAACAGAGAAATTAAAGCCTTCAGATCCAAGGACACTGGCTGAGAACAAAACCAAGAAAAGAGTTGTCAAAGCCTTCACGACCTTTCCTTCAACGGCGCCATTGATCGGCCTCCTCTGCCTCCATCGTCATTTCCTCCTAGGCATCTCAGATCCGCATCCCATTCTTGATGCGTAGCCTTCTGGGTTTCGAGTTCATGCCACAGATTGGACAGTGCTTTTATTGATAATGGAGGACAAGTCCTCGATGGAGGAAAAGAAACCGAAGAGAACAGGGGTGAAAGAATTTGAAACTGTGGGAATGATGACAAAGCACTACCGCAGAGCACCAGATCTCCTCCAAAGACACTGGTGGAGAAAACTTCTACAAAAATGAGAAGAGAAAACACTCTAACTAAAAAGAGGGGATAAAAACAAAAAGAGAGAAGAAGAAGCCAGCAGCTCTCCACCTTCGAAAGCTTAAGGGAGTTACGAAACTGATGAAAGAGTTTAGGGTTGATGATTTAGCAAATTAACAAAAAGGTCCATGACACTTCTACAGGCTCCATTGCCAAAACTTAAATATGCAATTTAACACACGCACACACTAATGCTAGTAATTAAAGTGATTTGTCATTTATTTTTTTAAAATAAAATTTTAAATTCAAGTGTTATAAATCGATATCGAAGAGTTTTACATTCTACAAACTAATTAGTCAGAACTTGTTCAGTTTCTTAATATTAGTTATTTTAAACTTAAAAAAAAAATCACACATATATATGGAAAACAAAGGTGGCCATATATAGGTACAAAGTTGAAGGTCAAAAACTTATTATATTCAACAACAAAAATTATCACAATATACATATATATATATATATATATATATACATATATAAGAAAATCGAAAAAGTATTTTCAGCATATTTAAATAGTTGTACCTGGACTTCTTAATTGAAGCCTTTCTCAGCTTCTCGACCTGCAGAGTCAATAGCCATTGTGTGCAAGTAATTTTCGACTAATTTGTGCGTTTCAAAAAAATAGAGAGACTTGACAAGTGGCGTGGTCAAAGACTGCTATAGTTAAAACGGTAAACATTTTTCTAAATTAAGATATTTAGATTATCGATAATTATTGAGTGAAATTGTATATAGTTGGGGTACATGCATGCATTTATTGGGAGACATAGGTAATGTAGGCATGAAAATTTCATTTCCGAATATGAACAAACGGCAATGGCGTTAGTAGCACGGCAGTCCATAACCATTCACGGGCATTCTGGTCCAGTTCATATAATGGACCTTGGCCCACTCTCATGCCCACTTGATTCCGTAAAGCTCTCTGTCTCTGCCCGAAACTTCGGTACACAGTAAGATAAAAAGAAAAGAAAAAAGAATGAGAATAACAATAGAATATTTTATTAAAATATTTTTATTTTTTATTTTAAAAAATAAAATTTTAATACGTTTAAAGAGAATAATTTTAACAATTTTTCGCTATTTATCTTTTTCTTTCAAACTCTATCTCATTCTCGCACAGATAGAAATCAAAATCATCATCAACCCCTGTCGGTCGCGGTCCCCCATTTTCAACGTGATCATTGTATCCAAACTTGAAGTTTAACATCAATTTTAGCAGACCCCGTGGACTCTATTCTATTCGAGCGGGTACACATAGCTTTAGTACCCTCAAATCAATGATGTTTTGCCAGACCAGAAGAAGAGGGTTAACAAAAAAAAACTACAAATATCGATCTATGAGGTAAGCTAAACTAAGATTTTAAGCCTTGTTTGGCCCAGCCCATAACCTTGGAAAGCTTAAGCTCAGTTGAGCTCCCATTTGACATCTACATTTAGATATATATTTGCTAACAAGGCTAAAATTTATTTATGTTCCCAAGTCCAAACTCCCATTTGCCATAAAAGCTCTACCCATTTACATATGCTTTTAATGCCAAAATTAATTTTAGCTAAGTGACTCTTTCTCTTTTACCCCTCGTTTTCTCTCTTCTCCGATTTCATTTGTTATTATCGTTCATCTTTGTAAGCTATCTTATGTTAATTATGCCACAAAGAAGTTGTGTACACATGATTTCAGTTTGTTGAATGTAACTGTTGAAGAAGCAGAAGAAATATGACAAAAGAACGCCGTCCTTATTTGATGTAGTTAGACCTAGAAGAAAAAAGAACCCACATAAGAAAGTGCACAAATGATGATTGAAAATTTTGGGGAAAAGAATGCAATCTTAACCTCTCATTTTAGCTAATTTTTGAAGTTTGACTCCATATCTAGATGTTTTGTTTTCAATTTAGTCCCTACTGCATTTTCATTTTGACTACTCATTGTTATTTTATTATTTAGCTGAGTCCCTATTTTTCCAAACACGAATCAGGTCATACAAACTCCTCTTAACCTCACATGCTAATATTGGATGAGGGCGTGTTCCACACAGCCTACTCTGATCCATATATAATGCCACACACACACACACATTAATTTTTTAGAAAAAAAAAAAAAAAAGCCATTTTGTAAGGGTGCCCCCGTGAGTGTGATTGTTAGATCTAAAGTCGACATCCCTGAATTAATTAATTTAACAATCCTCAACACTACTCTATTTAACCACCCCAACGCATTCCCTCACTCACACCTCCATTTCACTCTCTTACTCGCTTCCTCCTTCTCCACCATGAACATCCTCACAAGCACAACGCTCTTGCTACCTCTCCTCCTTGTACTAACCCCAGTCCATACAGCACACCTCCATGTTGAACAACACCTCCAAGTAGCCCACTCTGCATGCCAAGGAACCCTCTACCCTGACCTCTGTGTCTCCACTCTCGCCTCCTTCCCAGATCTGGCCTCCAAATCCGTCCCACAAGTCATCTCCTCCCTCCTCAACCACATCACCTACGAGGTCAGATCCTCCTCCTCCAACTGCACCGGCCTGCGTAAGAAACTCCGGAACCTTAAGCTCCTCGAACAGAGAGCTCTTGATGACTGCCTCAATCTGTTCGATGCCACCCAGGACCAGCTCAAAACCAGCATCACCGGTCTCTCCCAGACCAAAATAGACTCCAAGGGGCACCAGGACTTGCAGACTCTGATGAGCGGCGCAATGACCAATGTGTACACGTGTCTCGAAGGATTTGCTTACACAAAGGGCAATGTGAGACACATCATCGAAAACAGGTTGTCTCAGATTTGTCATCACGTTAGTAACTCCCTGGCCATGCTGAAGAAAGTGCCCGGCGTGAAGAAAGCCTCCAAGACAGAGGCATTCCCTGAGTACGGCAAAATGAAGCAGGGGTTTCCTTCATGGATCACATCCAAAGAGCGAAAGCTACTTCAAGCTGCTGTTAGTGCAACCAAGTTCGATCTTGTCGTCGCCAAAGATGGCTCTGGAAATTTCACCACTATAGGGGAAGCAGTGGCTGCTGCTCCTAACAACACCAAAACCAGGTACCACCCCTAAAAACAACTCAACCTTATCCAATTCATTGAATTATGTCTGCAAATTAAAATCTGTTATGTTAATTAATTAGCTGCATCGAATGTGTACAGGTTCGTGATATACATAAAAGCGGGGGCCTACTTCGAGAATGTGGAGGTGATCAGTAAGAAAACGAATCTGATGTTTGTGGGAGATGGGATTGGAAAGACGATAGTGAAAGCCAGCAGAAATGTCGTGGACGGGTGGACCACTTTCCAATCTGCTACTGTAGGTGCGTTTCCGATCACCTCACTTTTTTCACATTAAATTATAATAATATATACTTTATCAAATTGTAGAAAGCACACTTCACTTCGTACGTGAATGATTCGTGCATATTGGCCAGTAATCTTCAAATACAGATTAAATAAACAAGTTATTTCTGACAGATTGATGTAAAACATGTATCCGCGGGCTGCACAGGGTCTGTCGGGGTTAGTATGAAATTGAAGATACCATTTTATAGTCAAACAATTCATAAAGCAACCAAATGCTGAGAAATTGCGACAAATATTACTGGCCGTAAATGGATTCCTGGGGTCCCATTGAATAAAATGGCTATTTTCTCCCGAGACACTCTGAAACACAAGTTGGATTTAAATCTTAGAAGCACATGAGGCGTTTTTCTAAATAGGAGGATTTGGTTGGTTGGGCTAGATTGATTTTGGTTATGCTTGGTATATACTAATGGAATGGGAAGGAATTCTCATTCCCTTATTTTTATATTTAGTAATCATTAATTTGATTGAAAAGAGATTTCCCATGAAACAATTTTGATGGAATCTCATTTCATAAAAAAATAAATACTGTAATTTCATTTTATTCCCTCAGAATACACCAAAGTGGTGAAAGAAACTACGTACCTTTTTGGGGGGTCCATGCATTATTGCACATACGTTGTTATATCCTATAGGTCAGGGTACAGCTGCGCATCACAAACTTGTGTCACCAAACTTGCGATAAATTTTGAAATTTATTTGGTTTGTAAAAAATATATTTTATTTTTATTTTTATTTTTAGTCTTGATTTTTTAAAACGTTGAAAATATATTTTTGATGTTTTAAATTTAAATTTATTTTAATAAATGTTTTTATATTTAGCCTAAGAAAAGACTTCGAAAAATTTATTATTTTTAAGAACAAATATTAAAACGAAAATACTTAAAACAAAAAAAAAAGACGAACTGTATGATTGGTTGTGATAATAAAGTAGAGATACTAAAACTATAGTTTAAACTACTATTATGTTGGGAACGTTTAAGACAACAGTCAAAGTGCATAGGGTGCATGTTTTAAAATGTGAATGTCTCATCATGTGTTTTGGAGTTGCTTAAAAACGCATAAACGAAATCAACATGGCTGTCTCAAATTATTAGTTGTACGATCATAATCGTATAATTTGAGTCTTGAATTTGTTTGTTTGTTTGTTTATTTTTCTTCCTTTTGAGAGAGAGAGAGAGAAGAAGAGTTGATTGTTGTCGTTTACTTAAAGTATTTGAATCTTTACATGTTTATTTTGGAGTGAATGGATTAGCTCCAACATATTAGATTGTTTAACATGTTGTTAGTCACGATTTTAACAGTAATTATTTTAATTATAGTTAAAATTGTGATGAAAAAATACATAAAATTGTGACTAAAAATTATTAATGGTTAAAATAGTAATTCAACGTGAATTGGATATTCTAGCACTTTATGTGCGTTGGAGCTTATCCAAGTCCCATTTTGGAAGGCTCATAGGAAAGTTGTCATAAATTTCAGGAAGATGTAATTAAGTAATTACTAATTAGGTGTGGTTTAGCCAAAAGTCCAGAATGTTAATTGATGAACGAAATAGGCTGGAGGCGGACAGTATAAGTGAATGCTCATAGAATGTTACTCGATTATCTAGGGTTAATTTGTTTGCAGTAAATAAAAGTTAAAATATGATTTATTTAAATTTTAAATTATTAAATATATTTTTTTAAGTATTTAATAGGTTTGAATATATTTTAATGAATAAAATATTGTGACAAGTCTTAATATCATTTAGATGTATTATTCATTTTAAAAAAATATATTTTATCCTATAAATTTTATTTTATATTTATTTATCTTTCTTAAACTTTAAAACTTAATAAATAATTCTATCACATTTTTCAGTGCAAAACAACCATTTTGTTATAATGTTAACTAGACTAATAATCAATGCTTATTTGTTAAATTTTAAATTTTTTATTCAATATATAATACTATTTTTTAATTTTGATTTCATCAATTTTTTATAATCTATGTTTAATTACTAATTTATTTGAATTTTTTTTAACTAATAAACAAATTTTACATGTTTAAATGCTAAAAAAAATTATCTTAATTATTTAGTAGTTTGATACAAACAAAATATTTTAATATCCAGTATCTAGATTTTCTTTAGGCTGCCAACAGCTTTTATGTGTTTTCCCCATTTTTTCTGACCTGCCGACATCATTATTCATAAAGACAAAAAAGCAAAAATAAAAATAGAATACCGAGTCAACCGTATGAGTCTAGCAGGAGATCAGCTTTACATATTCCCCATATGTATTGTATATGTTATCTTGTCTTAATTAAGTTGGGTCAACTGAGTGGGCCCAGATGTCCAACCAAACTTTATGGCCGAAGCTGGATCTGCGCGATAGCTATCCTTCACAGCTACGGGCTCCCACACCTGGCCACCATCCCATTAATTAGGCCCATTACCTTTCTTTCTTTTTTTTTTTAATGGTATTTTGCTTAAGAAAAGAAGAAAAGCTAATGTAATTTGTAAATTAGATACGGTGTATCTAATTTATATATTTCTCTTTTTAATTTTGTTAAATTATACTTAATATTTTAAATTTATTTTATGTCAAATTAGTTTTATTTTTAAATAATAAAAAGTGAAATTTTATTTTTATATGATGATAAAACAATTAAATTAGATTCACAAAAAAAAAGGATTAATGTGAATATTTAATGTAAAAATGTGACTTTATCAAACAATTCTATTACTGAAAGTATGACATATTTTATTAAAAAAAATAATTATAATAACAAGAATTAAATTAAATACAATTTATATATATAACATCTGGATTCTTATTATTCTTATTATTTTGAGATTTGAATTCTCTTTATTTTTATTGTCGAATGGAGTATTTATTTGGCAAATGATAAGGAAGAATTTTTTTAAAAGAAAATAGAGACAACTAATTCCTCCAATTTTCTTTAACATTTGTTCAAAAACTATGGTTATAATTTACGGAATGAACTTATCATTTGGCGAGATTATGAAACACCACATTGTTATAAGGATTTGAATCTATTGCAAGAAACTAATTTGTTATAAGGTGAAAAATTGTAGTTTTTATTCTTATTAAAAGAGGTGCTTATGTTTAATATTTAAAAATATCTTCAATTAAAAAAAAAATCACATTGACATATTATGGTGTGCAAAGTGAATTGTGAAGGTAAGGCACTAGTTTGGTAACGGTGGGGTGGTTTCCCTTTCAGCTGTGGTCGGAGACGGATTCATAGGGAAGGGCATAACGATCGAGAACTCGGCGGGGCCCAGCAAGCACCAGGCGGTGGCCCTTCGGAGCGGCGCCGACCTCTCCGCCTTCTACAAATGCAGCTTCGTCGGCTACCAGGACACTCTCTACGTCCACTCCCTCCGCCAATTCTACCGCGAATGCGACATCTACGGCACCATCGACTTCATCTTCGGCAACGCCGCCGTCGTTTTACAGAACTGCAACCTCTACGCCCGCAAGCCCAACGCCAATCAGAAGAACCTCTTCACCGCCCAGGGCCGCGAGGATCCCAACCAGAACACCGGCATCTCCATCTTGAACTGTAAGGTCGCCGCCGCTGCAGATCTGATTCCCGTGAAATCGTCGTTCAAGACGTACCTGGGAAGACCCTGGAAGATGTATTCGAGGACGGTGTATCTTGAATCGAATATGGAGGACCTGATTGATCCTGCGGGATGGTTGGAGTGGAATGGTTCGTTTGCGTTGGACACTCTGTATTACGGTGAGTACAAGAACAGAGGTCCGGGATCAAATACCAGTGCTAGAGTGAAATGGGGTGGATACAGAGTCATCAATTCTTCTTCTGAGGCTTCGCAGTTCACTGTTTCACAGTTTATTCAAGGTAATGAGTGGCTCAATTCCACTGGTATTCCTTTCTTCTCTGGCCTCACTTCCTGATTTCACATCGTCCGCAGCTTTTACCACCATTGATTCTTATGATTCCATTCATCTCAATTATCCTCCCTTCATGTACTCTAATTCAATAATGTCCAATAATATATATCCCTTATTTGATTTGGATTTTGAAATATGCTCCATAACTAGTTTTGTTGTGATTCTCGAGAGCTATGGACTCACTGTCCTCTATATGTCTGAACCGATTCTCTGCATCTTCGGCCTATTTGAGTCATATATTTTTATATTGATTCAGATTTTAAGATATTATTTTTTAAAAATATATAAATAAAATTTTAAAATTTATATTATTAATTATAAAAATTAACATTTTAAATAGACCAAGGCTTCACTTTCAAAACTGACTCTTAGAAACGTTACCCCTTTAAAAGTTTGTTTAATATAAACCTTCAACTTTCGAAACCTTACATACATGTCCCTAACAAGTTTTTGATCCCGCAAAGAGAAAATCGAAACCGCATAACCTTTCATCATACATAAATTCAGATAAGGATCGCAACGATGATTCATGCTAGGGATGGCAATGGGACCCCGAATTCGGGGATGTTCGCGGGGATCCCCGAATTCGGGGCCCCGTGATCGAGGATTTTTCTCCCGCGGGGACGGGGGCGGGGGAAAAAATCCCCCCGAAAGCTAAATGGGGACGGGGACGGGGATCACTCTCCCCGCCCCGTGGGGTCCCCGTCCCCGAGGATATTTTAATAATTTTGTATGAAATTAATAAAATATCTTTAAAATATATATATTTAATATAAATATCAATGGTAAATTAGTAATTTTATAAGATAAAATAATAATACTTTTATTATTAAATAAAAAAGAAATTAAATATATATATTTAATAACCCCGCGGGGAGGCGGGAAACGGGGATGGAGAAATTTTTCTTCCCCCGTCGGGGATCGGGGGCGGGGACGGGGGCGGGGGAGGAACTCCCCGCCCCCGCCCCGCCCCATTGCCATCTCTAATTCATGTTGCATTGTGAATATATTAAATTAGTTAAATATATAGTAAATATATATTTTATTTTTTTAAAAGTAAAAGTACAGCTTATATTCTTAGAGTTTACACTAATTTTAATTTTTATTATCAAATATGTTCTATATATATATTTTTTTTATAAATAGATCTTTTTTATTGTCATCAAAGATACTAACAGAAAAAATTAATTGGGACGATATTTGTAACAAATATCACCTATCACATATTTGTCATATAGACTAATAATTTAAAATTATAAAAATATTTTTAATAATAATTTAAAAAATTGTGTCCCCCTTCCCCCGCGTCTGGATTCTTTGTTTGGAATATCACCTACTCAGTTTTTAGCAACGGTTTTTACCGTTGCTAAAAACTTTCATCAATAATTTTTTGGTTGCTAAACTGTCATGCAGCTGCTGAAGCAGAAAGGCCTAGGCTTGCGTAGGCGAAGCAAACGCCATTTCCTTGGCAGTTTTCACCGTGCCAACATGGTTGTCTTGTTTCTTAGGCATGACTGGAAGATGAGCTTCTTCTTCTTTCAAGAAATCTAAGAATGGAGCTTTGAAATTCTCAAAAGTAACTTTTTTTCCATAGTAAGTACTTAGCATTTCTTCGTGCTGCAATATGCACGGTTCATATTCACCTTGAGGGTTCGAGTTGGCAAGATTTAGACTAATCTTGTTTGGCAAGCCTTCAATTTCAGTCTTACCCTGCTCAAGGAACAATGGAATTCGATTTGATTCCTCGGGCCTCGCTTCTATTCCTAGATTAAGATCCAAGCTCGGTGATTTTTGCATCAGAACAAAGATATTGGGATATTTGTACATTATAAATGACTCTTATGTGCAAATTACGGGACGAGTGATATATATCACGTGAACTGTCCAACAGAGAATAGAGGTGAACAACGAAAAGAGAAAAAGAGAGAAGAACAAAGTTTTTTAAAATTATTTTTAAAGGCATATTTGTAATTTCAAATTATAGGTCCACGTTGACAAATAAAGTGGCAAGTGATATGTATTATGTGCACGGCTTAGTTAGCTTTTTTTGTTAATATCTTTGATGATATTAAAAAATGACATATTTGAAAAAAAAATTCAGAGAATAAGTGAAAATCACTATAAACGTTAGGGACATTAAGTATACTTTTACCTTTTCAAAATACCTCGTAGGTCAACATTTTTGTTCATTAAATTTATAACTATGTGCATATAACCTATTAATAACTATGTATTAAGTTAATTATTTACATTAGAGTTAAATTATAATTTGATCCCAAAAAATAATGAGTTCAAGCTTTAAACAATATATATTTGAATAAATTATTAACTTGATACTCGAATGGTTATAATTGTCTAAATTTCATTTTTAAAAATTAAACATGTTAATTTAATAATTAAATTTCAATTTTATAGCTTGAAATGTATAATATTTATAAATTTGGCAATCTAAAAAAAATATTAAATTGATAAATATAATTTTAAAAGATAGATTAAAATTGTTGACATTTTAAAAACAAAATTAAAATAATAGGAACAAATCATATTAGATAAGGATTTGGCTCCCCTCTTGTGGCTGGAGTCTCCCGCAGATTGGAGAGGAGCCTAAATAATTTCAACAAAAAAAAATTTGACCAATTAATTTTTTTATTCGTTGTATCATTAGATCCAACGGACATAGTTTATTTCTAGCCCTCTATCCGCTGCATGGAAGCCAATTCTATTCAATAAAAAGATATATTTGAGGCATGTGACTCTTGAATCGAACTACTTTTTGCTTTGCACGCTTTATTCCCAGTTTCAATGCCAATCAAAATGATCCCTACAGCCGCATGGGTCAAATAGGCATCAACCAACAACCACCTTCCCATAAACTCTAAAGTCAAATAAATTATTTGGCGCGCGATAGCTATTAAATTCGAGTGATCAATAGTCATTATTAAAAAAAACAAGAGCATATGAATGAAGGTTGTTGGATCATGTGAAGAGAGAGTAGATAACATAAACAATCAATGATCATTTATCACTCTGATCTAATGATTATTGTGCACCAAGCAATATGTTTGATTTTTTATGTCAAACAAAAGATCTGAATTTCTCATTCTAATACACCAATATTAATTGCCCTCTTTGAACAACCAAAAGAAAAAATGATGTTTGGTTAAACAAGTTTGACCCGAAAACTCATTAAAACAAACATGAAACTGGTTTGACAACAAAATAATTCTGTTTATGAAGAATGAGCATTTAACATCAGATTCATCCGATGAACAACATACACACAGAGGCACACATATTTAATAAACTATGAAAAGTAAAGAATTAATCAAATAAATTTTGGGGTGATAGTGACAGTGTTGCATGAGATAAGAAGAAGAGTAATGTAGTGGTGGCTGCCCACTGCATAGCCAGGATCCGAAGAACAAGGGGATGTCAAGAGGACGTGAAAGTGAACACTGAACACAGAATACGGAAGAGGAGATATTGGTATGAGGATAACATAACTGAGGCTGAGCACAAGCTTGACACACATTTATGAGGGAGGATATGATGTGACCATGCTTCGGTACTTTTTTTTTTTTTCTTTTCTTTCTCCTATTTTTCTTTCTCTGTTTCTGTCCTGGAGGAACTCATAATCTCAAATACATAGATAGAGCGAAGCTCAATAATTCATGGACTCATCCCACAACACATTTCGTCTTTGTATCTATCACTACTCCTCATCTTCATCTTCATTTTCATCTTCTGCCCTCTGCCATCGTGCTTCGGGTCCTACCTGTTACTTTTTTTCTGTTCACTGATCTGCAACACCGGAAAATCAAATAAAGCCAATTCTTCCCTTCCCCACTCCATTTTTTGTGTAAGAGGGAAGCATTTTAAGGTAATTATGAATAAGCTCAACCAAGCAATGCTATACTGCATAATTGCATATGCAATACGCATCATTTCCATCATTCATTAGAGAAATTTTGCTGCCAAGTTATTCTACTCCACGTACTCATAAACTCTCCTTGCTTGCCACCATTGTGGATAAAAGTTGTTATTATAGAATTATTAACTAAGGCTTTTTTTTTTGTTTTTCACAAGAGTCAATCATGTTCAAGACACAGTCAGACATTAAATGTAAATATGTCTGTCAATTAAAATTTGAATTTAAATTTATCACATTGTGAGAGATTAGTCTTTTATGTTAGACTCAATCTTCATTAATATTGTGAATAAACAAAGATTTGATCTAAAAAAACCTACTAGTTTTTCCTAAAATAATTGACTACTTGATTTACCCTTTCATCAGTTCAACTCAATAAGCTATTATAATTGGGTTTGAAGGGAAAGTATTACAAAAAAAGAAAAGAAAAGACCCAATAGCAGGAGAAAGGAGCATAGAAAGGGACATATATGAGAAATTCAACATGGGAATTAATGGCTCAATTATGTGTGTGGGATTAGGTTTCAGGAGCAAAGGCCAATTTCTGCCTGGCTTATTAAAACGAGTTCCATTGTCTATGGGTCTTCATGGACCCCTTACGGACCAAGTTCGTTTAAAATTAAGCCAAACTTTTTAAAAGTGGATTAGACTTTTTTTTTAATTCATATTTTACTTGTTCGTTTTCAAGATTTATATATTAAAAAACTATTTTTGTATGAAATAAAGAATCCTCATAATAACGTTATATAATTATAAAACAATTGAAAATCAAATTAAATATGAAATTATTTATATATTAAATATTATAAATTAATAAAAAGTGAAATATATATTGTATATAAATTATACATTTTAATATTACACATATAGAATATTTTAAATATTATAATATTATTTATATATATATATAATATTTTATTATTTAAATATGCACTTATTATTTATATATAAAATTAATTCAAGTTTATCAGGTGGACTTAAAAAAAAAAACCCGAGCCTAGCTCTTTCTTTTAGACTTTTTTATTCAAGTTTTTTTTTTCACTAAGCCTAACCAAATTTTTAGCTTATCTATTTTAGATAGATAGAGCCTTTTGGCCCTTTTCTGAGGGAAAATAAAGATATTTTGAAAATATTTTTTATTTTTTGTTTCATAGAAAAATTATTTTATAATTTGTGTTTATTTGGGCCCAAATATACTCCGTAGTAAGCTTGGATAATAATATTAGCACATGAATATTGAAAGTGACGTAATTGCTTATAAGTTACAACAAGATTAGAATAAATTAAAATGGTACCCAAAGGAAAGGGACCTAGTATCGTCTGGCATGATTTTTTATTATGTTTAAAAGTTTGGATTTATGAAGAAAAAAATTTTTTTCTTTCAATATTTTGACAAAAACATAAAAGAATATCTCTTTTGGTCAAAATTCTTTTTTCTACGTAAGAAATGGAATCTACAAGAAAATGGGGAAGAAAAATTCTCAACTTTCTTAACATCTTTTTCGACGAGAACTCTTAACGTATATTCTTCTACCATGAGTTGCAACTTGCAATGTCCGCCCCCATACACAGAAGCAAGAATATGGACTGAGCCCATGACCATGTATGTAACCCGAAATTAACGACACCTCAAAGACTTGATCATCTTATAAAACATTTTCCTCTTCGTTCATTCTCTTAATTAGAGTGACTGGAATTCCATTTAAAAAAAAAATTAGTTTTCAATGCTTGGGACAAAAAAGATTTTAATCGAAACATGGCAGTCTTATTAAAGTAATTCACTTTATTCTGCATTCGGCCAATGACAGTACAAACAGGGGAGAAGGCTTTATTAATTTTCCAATTTAAAAAAGGAAAATTGTAAACAATGTTGTAAAATCTGGAAACTTAGACAGCGAACAATTTCAGAAATATTAAAAAAATATTTAAAACAAAATAATCAAAACTAATTTTTTGACATTAACCCAAGTTAAATTTGATTTATCGCACAAGTAGGGGACAAATCAAATGATTTGCATCGCACTAGTTTGGAATTGTGAGCACGTGAGTCCACTACTTTCATTAGTTCACTAACACAAGTTAGTATATAAAAGCTCTTTCCTCGTTGTTCTGAGTGACGTGAGACTTTAAATTTCTCTTTTGAAATACAAAATCATTAAAATACTATTTTGCCAGCAAACAAAACTTGTGATCTGATCACCTGACCTTGATTGGCTAATCAATGACATTGTCTAGTGTATATTGTGTTTTGCGCGGGAAACAGCATAACAGTACACATCAAACAATGTTAATTATGGAAGAAAAATACATTAACTAAAGCCAAAACCCTGCAAGAGGATGTGGACATAATTATTGATGTAACGAAACCGGACGTTACACTTACAGATGCAGCTTTTGCTTCATAAATAGAGGTTGAGGGAGTGCAGTTTGCAGGTGGCAGTTTAGTTTTTGGTTGGCCAAAACATCAGTTTGGGCAGTCCACAATGACTTTGTTCCTCTCCTTCTTCTTCTTTACTCTCCTCGCGTTCTTTTCTGCTTTTCATTCTTATGCTTTCCCACACCACCACTCCCACCCTCGTTTTGCCACTCACAATTACAGAGATGCCCTCACCAAATCCATCCTCTTCTTTGAAGGTCAGCGGTCAGGCAAGCTCCCTGCTACTCAGAGGATGACTTGGAGGAGGGACTCTGCTCTCTCCGATGGCTCTGCCATGCATGTATGTTCATCCTCTTAACCCCTTTCTCATTACTATATTCTTTACCTTCTACTCTGCTTTATAGTGGGGAGGAAAAATGAGTGGGGTTTGGTTATTTGGGTGTAAAACTGCAATGCAGGTTGATTTGGTTGGAGGGTACTACGATGCAGGGGACAATGTCAAGTTTGGTTTTCCCATGGCTTTCACCACCACCATGCTTTCCTGGAGTGTTATTGAGTTTGGGGGGCTCATGAAAGGTGAATTTCAGAATGCTAGAGAGGCCATTCGCTGGGCCACTGATTACCTCCTCAAGGCTACTGCATATCCAGACACCATATTTGTTCAGGTTAGTTTTCTCTTGTCAACAACTGTTGATAATGGTTGTTCTCTATGATGGTTCGTTGGCATTCACACTGAGGTTGACTTTGGTTTGGGTTTGAAGGTGGGAGATGCTAAGAGTGACCACGCTTGTTGGGAGAGACCTGAAGACATGGATACCCCAAGGAGTGTGTATAAGATAGATAAAAACACACCTGGTTCAGAAGTGGCCGCTGAAACTGCTGCAGCTCTTGCTGCTGCTTCTCTGGTTTTTAAAAAAAGTGACCCCGCTTACTCCAAAACTCTAGTCACCAGAGCTATTAGGGTACATAAGCCTTCAATTCAGAATCAAAATTTCTCCCTGGACTGACATGCAAATATTTCCCTCGAGCAAGACCTGAGTTCGTATTTGTTTGCGGGTGTAGGTGTTCCAGTTTGCTGATAAATACAGGGGATCCTACAGCGATGGCTTGAAGCCCGTTGTGTGCCCTTTCTATTGCTCTTACTCTGGTTATCAGGTAAAGTTTCAATTTTTCATATTTCCCACTTGCTGTTGTTTTAGTAGAAAGTAAACTCAAGTCAAATCTTGAAAATGTGACAGGATGAGCTATTGTGGGGTGCTGCTTGGCTGCACAAGGCCACTAAGAACCCAATGTACCTAAACTACATTCAAGTTAATGGTCAGACCCTTGGGGCTGCGGAGTTTGACAATACCTTTGGGTGGGATAACAAGCACGTTGGAGCAAGGATACTTCTTTCTAAGGTCCAGCTCTCATCACATTTCTTCTATTGTCTTTTGCTGTAGTCTTGTACGTACCAGTAATGGTGTTAAACTGATGCTTTGTGATATTGATTTCAGGAATTTCTTGTTCAGAGGGTCCAAGCCCTCCACGACTACAAGGGTCACGCAGACAATTTCATCTGTTCTGTAATTCCTGGGACCTCTTTCTCTTCTGCACAATACACCCCAGGTGATGCCACTTCTCTCTACTCTTGCTCTCTCTGTCTCATCATCTATGAGAGTTGTGGTCCAGTGTGTAACGGCAAGTAGTTTTGGTGTGTTGTGCTTGAAAAACTAAGCAGGTGGACTTCTTTTCAAGATGAGTGAGAGCAACATGCAGTATGTGACGTCCACTTCCTTCCTCCTCTTAACCTACGCCAAATACTTGACCTCTGCTCACATGACTGTTAACTGTGGTGGAACCACTGTTACCCCAAGCAGGCTTCGCAGTATAGCCAAGAAACAGGTAGAAACCTCATTTATTCTAAGTTTTGTCAGTAATAATATAATAATAACAATAAATAATTGTTGTTAACTGAGATGGATTATGACTTGGCAGGTTGATTACGTGCTGGGAGATAATCCCCTGAAGATGTCGTACATGGTGGGGTATGGGCCAAATTACCCACGAAGGATTCACCACAGGGGCTCATCTCTGCCGTCCGTTGCAGTACACCCGGGCAAGATCCAATGCTCAGCAGGCTTCAGCGCCATGAACTCACAATCCCCCAATCCCAACGTTCTAGTGGGTGCTGTGGTTGGTGGTCCAGACATGCTTGATAGGTTTCCTGATGAACGGTCAGATTATGAGCAGTCAGAACCAGCCACTTACACCAACGCACCCCTTGTAGGTGCACTGGCTTATCTTGCCCACTCATTCCGCCAGCTATAGCCACCCGTAATATAGTATCTATCTCCAACATGTTACTTCTATGAGTATTTTCTGGTTTTGTTGTTAATTACTGTGTTAAGAAGGATTTGACTAGTTATAATGTGGTCTTCGTTGGAAAAAGTACGAGGTAGGAGGGGAGAGAGCTATGGCGGCGCAACCCCCAACCTCGAAGCTCGTACATTTAATGTTATAATTAAACCCTTTTGTTTAGTGTTGCGTTAATTTGTCTGAACGGTTATGGGTTCAATTTGACGAAGAAAAAGCAGTTATTTCCGCCGAATCTTGGACTCGCAAATTCGATTTAATAAAGTTGGGATCAGAGACAATGGTGATTAAACAAAGTTAATTAATAAAGGGGGGGGGGGGACTTGGAAATTATTATTATTATTATTTTTTTTTTGGCGAAAGACTTGGAAATAATTCGTTGTGGGGGAGAAACGAGTATTAGACCGTTGAATTGAAAAGGAGATGTGGAGGGAGATGTGAAGATGATAGGTTCAAAAGGGATGGTTTAGAGGGAGGGGGTGGGTATGTCAGGGATGTCAGGCGTAGG
This sequence comes from Biancaea sappan, assembly GCA_037074585.1. Taxonomy (NCBI): domain Eukaryota; kingdom Viridiplantae; phylum Streptophyta; class Magnoliopsida; order Fabales; family Fabaceae; genus Biancaea; species Biancaea sappan. The sequence goes on along the minus strand of CM073496.1, from coordinate 42,817,536 downwards.
GATGAGGGGGACCCACAGACATTCCTCCAATCTGTCCTAATTGAACTGACCAACGGATAAATGTGAGTTTTACTCAATTCGTACGTCCTTTTCTCTTTTACTGCCACTTTATGGCCATCACATCTACTCTCACATCATATATTATTATACATTTGTTTTGGTTAAGAACTAATAATATTAATCTTTAACAAGCATCTTCACTTTTCCTTGATCAACTTCGAATTTTTATTGTGAATTTTATAATATTATATTAATTTAAATAATTATCTATTATTTTAAATAATTCTCTCTTTTAATAGTAAATCTCCATAAATAGATTTCATAAATAATTCTTTACTATTTTAATGAGAACAAGATTATTTAATTTATTTAATTTAAAGTTTATTTTTTAATTATTTAATTATTTTTTTATAAGACCTGTTCTTATATCATTACATGTGACAATTAGCATAACGAACTCCAATGATGAACTAAAATAATAATTGATTTTTAAATTTAAAATTTTTTTAAGAACTATCACTGAATATGCTCTAACTAATCATAATTTCTTCCAAATAAATTGTCATTCAAAATATAAATGCTTTTATTATAAAAATAATTTCATTAAAACTTTAACTTATCATAAAATACTGAGAACTTTTTGTTAAAATATTTGATTCAATGCAGATTTGTTCCTACTAGTTAGAAATAGATTTTTTACTTTTGAGAATCATATCTTTCTCCACTTTTAAATAGGAGCTGTGGATCACGCAGGATGGAGTGTATCTCAACATCAATGAAATTGTTAAACTGGATGCCGTCCATCTTACACAATCTAACAACTCCTGCTTAAAGGTAGAAAAATATAAGAATTCTCAAAGGTAGAGAATCTCTTTCCCTACCAATTTACTCATCTTATTTTCCTCCCCACTTTCTTATGATGCTTACAGTTGTCTTTATAAGTGTTTGATATTTTAAAATTCTCATGATCTCATCCTTACTTCATGTTTTGTTGGTTTTTGCCAATCAAAATAGTTGGGTCTATTTGATTTGTAAAAATATTTTTTATTTTTATTCTCAGTTTTTGTTTCTTAAAATGTATTTTTTAAAAATATCTTTCTGATATTTTTAGAGTCAGACCTATTTTAATAAATATTTTTAAGAAAATATTTTTATTAAACTCAACTAAACATTTTTTTAAATTCATTTTCTATTTTCAGTTACAATAGAAATAAGAAATATTCAAACCTAATATGCTTTTTTTAACAAAAGTAATTATTTTAAAACTTTACAATATTTAGTCAAATTTTCATTTTAAAAAAATAAGTATTTTTTGAATGATAGTAGAAACTGTAGGAAAGAAATAGAAAAATGAAAAAAAATCTTTTTTTTTTAAATATTTTTACCCAAAGTGAAAGCACCCCTACTAAAGTTAAAATATTAGTTATGTATTAGTTAAAAAAATTACAAAATAAATGACAGAATCTTATTACCAAAAAAACATAAGGTGCTTGTAACTGTAACTTTTCAATGAAAAAAGACTTAAAAGAAGGGATCTGAATGCGTTGCTTGTCTGCTTGTTTTTTTAGTAACAGTTAAACTGTTACTAAAAAAACAAGTATAAACAAAGGCAAACACAAAATTCACCTTTCAAAAGAGGAGATCACATTCACCATCCCCTTAAAAGTTGAAACCAACAAGATCTTTGAACCCCACACACACAATCATAAATTTCACATCTAAGGCCACTATTGCCTGCAGTCAACCATATGAGTAGTACAAAGCTGCTGACTTCTGAGGCCTCACTTGTTATTCTGGATCATCCTCTGCTAGAGGCACAGAATTTGCCTGCAAAAAGTCGTAGACCACAAAATTGACATCAACCTCACCAACAACTTGTGCTTCGATTTTACTTGAAGTTATCCAATTAACAGAGCTGTGTGGTAGTTTCCCAATATTTCCTGACTCAAAGTTACTAACAGTAACAGATAAACAAATGGGATCACTCACCATAACACGAAACTTGAGGATGTAGAACATCTCAAGATATCTTCTTGTTTCAAGCCTCTCTAGTTTGGAAACATATTTCCAGAAACTATAAACTCCAGCCAAGGTCATGAGCCTTTCAGAATAGATCTTCCATGTGTACCTGTAAATAGTTTGCTTGACTATTATATGCGTGTCACACTAGAAAAATGAAAATACCCATCAGGTTGTCATTAGAATCACATACCTTTCATAAATTCTTCGAAGACCACCATCAGATATCTTATTCCAGTGGCTTGGATCCTCCTCGCATCGTTGGAAGAATTCAACCATTAGTTCAGAAGCTTGATCAGGGTGATAAGGATCGATGTGGAATCCCGATATACCGTTCTGGATGATTTCAGCAGGACCACCATGGCAAGTAGCAAATGTGGGGAGCCCACAAGTCATGGCCTCCACAACTGTAAGTCCAAAAGCTTCATAGAAAGCAGGCTGCGACAAGAGAGTTACGATTCAGAATTGTGTCTGCAGCATCAATTAAACAATAAAGTGACATCTGTGTAGTACCTGAATGAAAGCACCTCTTGTGTCGGCTATGTAGCGATACAGCTCACCATTGCGTGCTCTATTTGTTTGGGCGGCAATCCAACGAAAATCACCATCTAAACTATACTTCTTCATGAGATTGTGCATCTTCTCAATTTCTTGAACTTCTTCTCTGTCAATGGACTTCTTTACATCAATGTAGCCAGCTACCACAACAAGGTTGACTAGTTCCCTCAATCTCCTGTTCTTGCCGAAGCTTTCTACCAAACCAGTCATGTTTTTCACATGGTCTAGCCTCGCCATGGAAAAGATTATGGGCTTTGATCGGTCTTTCAGTGTACCACTGCCACAAAGAAAATACATAAAACATCAACTTATCAACAAAATGCTGTCAGCTATCTTCCCCCTTACAACATAATCTGAAAGATGTGAGGTGCTTCTCAATTGCTTTATAGTTTTTTACAACTATTTTTGATATTCTATTCAATCCCTTTAGAGAAGTGCGTAGGTGGAGCTGATCGATGATTAGAAACCAATGGACCATACCTATTGCTTCTGCAAATATGGATAACGGTTCCCTGTAGAAGTAAGCAACATGAACAGAAGAATTTGTGCAAATGAAATGGACTCACATGTATTCATCAGTCTGCTCTGGATCATACAATAATTTTTCAATGGAATCATGCAGCGCTGTAAGTCTATTCTGCTTTTCATGGTAGGGGAAATATATGAACATATCTGCTCCAGGAGAGACAATATTGAACTTGGGATCAAAAACATCAATGCCATGGACAACCCTATACAGTCCAGGAAGAGTAAATGCAGTGTGGCTCTCATACTGGCCAACAGTATTCTTCCTGAAAGGGGATCACATGAGTCAGGAAAATGGCTTGAGTTGCATAGCATAACTGAAAACCAAAATATTAACAAAAATCATAAGAAAAACTGAATTAAAAAGAACAGAAAGCTAGCACAAGGTACAGATATGTCAGAAGCCTAGACTAGAGAGGATGCCTAAGCAAAGTGGTGACTAGCTCATATAGCTTTTAAGTGTGATCGCCACCAACAACCAAGCGAATGTGCCCTTTTGGATGTATACATTAGTTAAAGAACATAAAATCACTTGCGTGATCATTTTATCTTAAAATAAGTAAGAATGAGCATGCAAAAGAAAGAAAGGATGAAGAAGGATGAATAAGTTATATAGTTGATGGTGAAAATGTACCAAATAAAAGGGAGAAATGTGTAAAACAACAAATGTCCCGCAAAGTGCACTACAAAAAATTATGAAGTCCACTATCTCACAGTTAAGATACTTACGATCCTGCAATCTCTTGGTATGTACTGGTGATGATAAAATCAGCATTATTCATGGCTATTAAGTCAGCAGTGAATTGACATGAAAAATGATACTTGTCCTCAAAATTTTTCCAATATATATCTGAATCTGGATATTTTGTCTTCTCCAGCGCATGTGCAATCGTACACTACACATAACATATAAATCCATTAAGTTACATTCTCAGTAAATGGCAACATGAGCTTTGCATTTACCTGTGTAATTCCCATTTTATAAGCTAATAAAGATGCAACAAGGTTCCCATCACTGTAGTTCCCAATGATAAAATCAGGATATCCTTGTAACTCTGCAGTAATTTCACTAGCAACATCCTGTAGACACATATAACCATCCATATAAAGCAGAAAGGATAAAAGCCAATAAAATTATGCAATTATTAGAGCTTGTTTCCATGCCCAAATAAAGCTTAGAAAGCATTGACTAAAAAGCAGTTCACAGTCAGGGAAAAATATAAGCAATATATGTTCACAGACATTACCTGTGCGTAAGTCTCCAAATAAGGCCACACATCAAATCTTGAGATCCATTTACGGAGAATTCCTGTCTTCGATCTGAAAGGAACTCGCAAAATATGAGCATGTTCAGTACCACTGACTTTTTCTAGCCGCTGGTTGCATGTTGTCCCTTTTGCATCAGGTATTAATCTGGTAACCTTCAAAACAACAACGAATTGTAATTTTAATTTTAAAAAAGGGAAAAATATATTATAATCCATTCAAAGATAAATAACCTGACCCAAGAAGATACACTTACGATTAGAATTCGAGGAGTGAAATCCAGTCCTTGTTTCTGGATTCTAAGAAGCATCTCTTTCTCAAGGGCACGCACTTGATCCAGAATATAAACAACCTGCACAACAAAACCTTTCGTGGAGGATCGTGCTGGTGCATGATATATAACTCTAACCAATGTGAGAAAAAAGAATAATACCTGCCCGCCAGTGTCAGGCAAACCCAAGACATTGGCTTGGCCAAAGTAGCCATGAGGAGATAATATAACAACATTAAACACCATAGGTACTCTCCCAAGAAACGTCTCTAGTGAAGAAGGATCAGGTGCTTGAAGAGTGTCTGAGAGCAGATGCATCATCCCCAATACTCGTTCAGCAGTATCACCCCAACCCTTCTCAAAACCCATTCCTTGTAATCTGCACAGAGAAAAGAAGTCAAAGAAGAAAACATCCAGCTACAATGTCGTACAGCATGTCTCACATCACCATTCACTCGACAAAGTGAAGACATGCAAATGCAGAATAAAAAATAAGCTTACACATATTCAAACTCAGAATAGCCCTTATCAGGTGCAAACTTAGAAAGATAATCCTCAGCCTTGGACAAAGCTGACTGAAGTTTGTAGATGCTTTGTATACGATCGTTTAACATCAGTGCCTGCACCATAATTATCAAGGAGAAAAGAAAATAAAAACAATGGTCCACTCACCTTCAATAGATTCCTTGTACCAGAACTGGAAAGGCCCCCCGGAGAGGGGGGGGGGGGGGGGGGACGGGGGTTAGGGAATAAAAAATGAAAATATAGCATTCAGTACTCAACTACAGAGGTCAGGGTCAAATTGCTTATATCATATTATGTTAGAAGGAAAAAAGAATAAGAAACAAAAAGTATCATCAACTGAGGATATATTTATTATTTAAGATTAAAAAAAATGCAGAGTCAAGTTACATCCATTATAATATAATAAGAAAAAAAGTCAGTTCTTTGAAACTCAAAACTGTTGTCATTCAATATAATATCATGTTTACAAGTAAAGAGTGCAGAGCAGAGCAAGCAAACTCACATGCCCTCTATATGTGTGAGCTCGGAGGAAATCAAGCAGTGGCTCCAAAGTATCTTTGTTACGAAACATATGTGAAGAAAGGTGACGGTTGAGAAATTGAACACCATTGCCAATGGATGATGAACGGGTTGGGCGAGGAAATGTCGCGTTGAACGGCTCAAAATCAAGCTCCAATACAAAATGGTCATTAATCCTACTGTGGGACATGAAACAAAGGCAATCATTACAACAAACAGTCCGGAAAGGTCAGGAAGTTTATTAAATGAATTCCTTACGTTCCATCTACAAGTTCTTCTTTGAAGCGAAGATATTCAGGAACGCTCAGTTGCTCCACGCTGAGTTCAAAAACATTAACACGGACATATTCCCAAACACCAGGTCTTGGACGAAATGCTATGGCCACAAAAGGAGGCAACACTATTGCTTCCTGTCACAGGAAGAATGCTCCACATTTTTTTGACTTGCTAATTGCTATAGTTAAAAAAATATTTTATCTAAATGGAAGTTATAATAATAGGTCAATTTACCTGTGCCGACTTGAGTATTTCGCTAAAGAGGCTATCTTTTATCTCCTGCGATGCTTGATTATCTTTATTGATATTATCGAGCTCATCAATCAAACTATGGGGCTGCAATATCCCTTTCCCCTGAGCCACATACCTTCAAACGCAGTGACAGCTATCAATAAATTATAAATCGTAATAAACTTTCAGTTCTTGTCATCGCTCCCACAAATACGTGAGATGCTCATTATATACTAACTTCATGCATTAGTTTCGTCTTCCCCAACATAAACTGAAAAGTTTAATTAACACGTAATTTTTCGACTTTAAAAACCCGAAATGTGTCGGCATCAAGCTAAATTGTCCTCAATATGAGGAAAGAATAAGGTAGTAGAAATTCTCTCATTTTAGTTTACAACGCATGGAATTGAAAATTACGTCGGCGAAAAATAAATCGTGATTATCATTTTCAGGTGTCCTGGAACCAACGATCAACCAAAGAAATGGGGTTGATCAAGTACAAACATAACCAGAAAGGATGATTTACAGAAAGAGAAAAGGATGAAGAACATTTTATTCCCAAAGAAAAAAAAAACAAAAGTGAAGAATAAATGATCAAGGTATTTGTTTACTAGAGAGAGAGAGAATGGGGTTGATAAAGGGGTATAACTGTATAAGATAAGAGAAACCTGGAGAGTAGAGAAACGAGTTCGTTACGATGAGCAGAGAAAATATCCTCCACTCGGTCTCTGATACTGGAATTTCGGCCAAGCTTCGGCTGAGACATGAAGGTTGGTTATCTTCTTCTGTGCGTGGCACTCTGTTTCAGAGTGTTAAATGAATTCACAGCCTGAGAAAGCAAAGTGAGGAAATAAGTAATGCGGTGGCAACTGGGGAGCTACACATGTAACCATGAAAATAAAATGCAATTCTGATTTCTGAACTTTATTTGCAGAACGCAGATTGTGATCTGGTAATGTCGGGATTGGAATCGGTCATTATGAAATGAAAAAACAAAACCACAAACATTTTGTCCTTTGTTCTCGCAGACACCGAGCGGGTTTTGAGCCTAGCATTTTCCGTTTCGAGTTCCAAATATTATGAAACCAAAGACATCTTGAAAATTAATTCCGAGTTATGTATATATTATTTGATTTTTAAAAATTACATATGTTTGTATTTTATTTCATATTTATTTTTATATAGCTTATTTCTTTGAGATTATAATCTGTTACAATTAGTTTCTCAAAATAAAATAAATATATAATTTGATCCCAAAAAAAAAATCTAAGATGTAATATGTTACATATTTTGAGATACTAAACAAAAGAATAAATCTAAAAATTAAAATGTTAAAAATGTTTTAAATTCGCATTACGATTTATTATTTCTTTTATATGCTTATTATTGCTATATTCAACAAAAATATTATTAAAAATTTTCATAACTCAAAACTACATAATTAAATGTTTAATGATAATTTTACAAATTATATGCCGTAAAATTTGATAACCAGCACCTTCTTCGTGTTTTGAAATTAGATCAATTATATAAAAAACAATTGTAAAAATAATGTTAGTTGCATAATTTTTTACAATTTTCAAAATAATCTCATAATATAACTTAAGTTAAATGAATTTGCCTAAAGTATTTATTTGAAGAATTTTGATGAAGAGAGGTGGATCATCTCTTTTGACTAACACGCATCGTTTTACATGTTGGTCAAATATTTTTTCTTTTAATCAAGGGTGGGACTCCAATAAAATGAGGGTTGAGAGGTAATCTCTGAAAAAGTTGACCTCGTCATAAACAAACCCTTATTTGAATGGTACTAAAATTAAAATAGATTTATTCTTAATTATTATGAAAATTTTAATTATATAATTTTTTTAGAAAATTAGTGAATTAATCCATAAAAAATACTCTCTTTAAAAAATTCTTTATTTAATATTTAAAGAGTCTTTTTGGTATTGCAAATAAAAAAAATAAGCTTTCAATGATCAAATTTAAAAACTTATTTTTATATGATCAGATAAAAAATGATCTTCCAATAATTAATTTATTACTTTACCCTAATTTATTTTGATCAGAGTCTACTAAAGATAATAATAATATTGCTCAAGATACTATTAGATATTAAATATAAGTATTTTTAATTAAAATTTAAACTTAAATTCATCACTAACTCGTTACACTAAACTCAACTTCAATTTGTGTGAATATATATCAAAAGAGTAAAGTCATCCTATGAAGAAAATAAACTTTTTTTGGGTAATTTAAAGTAAATAAACTTTTACGACAAACTAGACCATGATAACTACACGTTAACCTCTCTTCTTTATCGTAATATTTGCAGTAATAACTACGAGGATCAAAATCATTTATTAAGGCATAAGAATATCGTTAAAGGCTTAACCAAAGTCTGCTTGACGCATTAATGATTGATGAATGATGAATGATCGCCAATGCATGGGAAAAACGATACATTTCATTAGAATACTTTGGGCCCATTTGGCATGCAAAATAAGAATGAAAAAAAAATCAAAAAAAATATATGTTTGTTATGAGATAAAAAAATAAAAAAAATATGTTTAATATATGGAACACATTTACTAAAATACTTCTATGTTAAATTTATTATTTATAACACATTTACTATTATTTTGTCCCTTCACTTTTTTTATTTCAATATAGTCTTTTTTTTTTAAATATAGTCCCTCTTTCTCAAATCTCTCTCTTCCACTATCTCTCGTTCAACAACTATGAAAATTGATCAACTGCAACAAATACATCTAGATCTAGTTCTGGACAAGGCTAGAGTTTAATTAGCCTCCAAATTTCATCTTGCCAAACTTTTCTTACACTTTGATGGCAAATTTGAATTCTTTTCAACAAATCCAAATTTCTACTTCTCCCTCTGTTGGTCTCTCTCTCACTGTTGTGCTCTGTCTCTTTGATGTTGTCGTCGCCAATGCTAAATTTTGGATTCAGCTTGAGGTTAGAGATTCCAAAAGCAACCGATGGTTCTCATCACCAATCACCAAGATGCTCGCTAAGATGATGACGAGAAGCACTTTGGAGGCTGTAGCTGCGAGAGCTAAAAGGGAAGGGACAGTTTCAGAATTAAGACAAAATATGAGGGTAGTTTAGACATTTTACCTGATTTTCCAATGAAATAACAGTTTTTCTTACATTTTTGGATGGAAAAGATACATGGAAAAAGTCACTTTTTTTTCCAAACTTTTTTTCCTCTTTCCATTTAGGAAAACATACCAAGAAAAAAGAAAAAAAATGAAAATCCTAATTCTTTTTCTTTAGAAAAAACTACCAAACATGCTGTTATCTTTTGTCTCCTTGTTCTTTTTGTTGGCCAGGCTTTCTTTCTTTTCCAATTTTCACACTACGACTACAAGTCCAATCCCCCTTTAATGTCACTTTCTTGGACAAAAATCTAGTCTTCCTAAACGGTTCTGAGATTTGTATATTTTGATGGGACCCAAAGTATTTAAAGTGTTAAGAAGAATCATATTTGCAATTAAAAGTAAAATAGTGCCCTCCAAGTGCAATTCTGCGCATTTTCATAAAAGAAGCAATCGCGTCGGTTGCTGTTATACCGAGATGCTTTATTCGAGATAACCAGTGTTGTTATGATCGGATCGGACCAATTAGGTTGACCAGTCAAATTAAAAATTAGTCATAGAATCGATCCGTTCAAACTTTTTAGATAGAAGAGAGATTGAACCGATTAAACTGGCCAAACCGGCAGCTTCAATGGTCTGACTAGTTCTTAATTTTTTGGCAGGTCACTTTTTTTTGTCACTTTACTTTTTTTATTTTATAATTAGGTGATAAAGAAATTAAAAACCAACAAATTATAGAGTTAATTGATGAAATAATAACTGAGAAATAATAATTTTTTTTGTTGTTACTTGTAAACATTTATTTGAATATGTTATCTTGTCAAAACACCTTTCGTGTAATTGGATATTAAATATTGTTTTTAATTAATTTTGTATATATATATATATATATATATTATGATATATTGATATGTAATTATATAGTTATTTTACTATTTTTATGTATATATTTTATTTATTTATTTTTTAATTATTATCGGTTCGACAGTAATGCGACCATTAAATCTTGAACTGGTGTCTACTCTGGTTTATTGACCGGTCTGATTATAAAACCTTGGAGGTAATTTTAATATTACAGAGACAAAATTTATTGATTTTTTTACTTTGTCTTATTTTTTATTTTACTAAAATTATCTCTTAACCAATATAATAAAAAATTAATTCTTCTTAAATTTATCAATTACAAAAATTAAAGTTATCTTTAAATTAACATCTTAAATAATTAAATTACTATCCTTCTTAATATTAATTAATATTAAATTTTTCTTTTTCTTTTATTTTTTATTTTACACAAGTTGTGGATTTAGATAGAAAATTAAATTTATCAATAAGAGTTGTATTTAGCCAAAAAGACTACTCTCCTGCAAAATATTAAACATAAGTTTAAATTTTTGTTAAAATATTATACTTAATATTCAATAATATTTTAATTAATATATATATATATATATATATAATAGAAAGACACTATCTATGAGCAGGGACTCGGAAGTAATGCAGAGGTTTTAAAAATGATTTTTATCACTGTTAAAATTTTTAATAATAATTTAAAATGTTGCTAAAAGTTTTGCACTCTGCAATAATGTAAAAGATCCGCTTCCTATGAGCAGTGTGCCAAAAGACTAATTTTGTCGTACCTCGCGTATTCATACCTAGAAATCCAAGGAGTCCATTTCTAACCAAGCTCTCATGCAATTTGGATAAGATATATGCTCCAATCCTGTAATAAATAGTTTGTATGAATAGGACAAAAGTAGTTGGGAAATTATGTACAATATATAAAATTTGTTCCATAATATTTTGTTATTTGTTAAATATTTTATTTTATATGTTTAAGGGTGTGTTTGGGAGCTCGGTAAATTAAACGTGGGTGGGATAAATTAGGTTTGATTAAATATGGTTAGAGAAAACTAGGTTTGAATAAATGTGATTTATGTTTGGGAGATATTTGGGCAAACGTAGTTTGAAGCAGATAAACGTAGTTTGGTGTAGGAACATGATGTTTGGATGTTAGTGTGTAAACGTGGTTTGAGATGTATAATTATTAGAAAAGGCATAATTTTTTATTTAATTTTTGATGTAACATTATTATTTATTGTCATTTATTTAAAAGGAAACTTAAATTTTTTGTTTATTTGTCTAATATTATTAATTAATCACTAATGAATCATTTTTATTAATAAATTAATTTTTTATTTTGTAATTACTAATTAAAAATTTAATTAATCACTAATTATTTACAGTAATTTAAAGATCTCTAATTAAATTTCAAAACATTTCTATTCTCTATTAAATTAATTTTATCTCTAACTAAATTTCAATACAATTTTTTTCTCTATTAAATTAATTTTATCTCAATTAAAATTAATGAAAATAAACTTATAATAATTTAATGAAAACAAGCTTCTCATTAATTTGACAAATTAAATTAATTTAATTAAACGATAATTTTCAATGCTATTTGAAAAATTATGAACTTATATAATAATAAATTAAGAGATTCATTTTCAAAATAAATAAAATAATTTATTTTATAAATGGCGACTAATTATTTTATATATGCTGTATCATTTAATCTCTAATAATGTCTCGAATATGTTCCATTTCACTTGATTTAAGATTATATTTAATTTCATCTAGGTCCTTAGTTTCAGAATATATTTTATTTTGAATTTAAATCAATCTCTGTAAACTTTTTAGTTTATTCAGTTAGGTCCTAGATCGAAAATTTTCTTTTGTCTTTTGCTTAATTTAAGAACATATTTAACTTTATCTAAGTCCCTAGTTCTAGAATATATTTTGTTTTGAATTTAAATCGACCCCTATAAACTTTTTAATTTTTTCAGTTAGGTCCTAGGTCAAAATTTTTATTTTGTCTTTCACTTAATTTAAGATCATATCTAACTTCATCTAAGTCCCTAGTTCGAGAATATATTTAGTTTTTAATTTAAATCAATCCCTATAAACTTTTTATTTTATGCACTTTAGTCCCTATCAAAATTTTTCTTATGTTCTTTACTTGATTTGATCTCATATTCACTTCATCTAGGACCCTAGATTAAGAATATATATTTTTTCAAAATTAAATCTAAACCAGTAAACTTTTTATAAATTGCACTTTAGTCCCTACTGCAACTTTTTTCTAGTTTTCTCTACTTTTCTCTTGGGTTTGGTTTCCAGATCAACCCAGAATTTCCTTTTAACTTATTTGAAGATTCATTATATCATTTTAGAGCACAATCATGAAAGAAAATGAATCACATTAAGAGTTTTGAAAATTTTCAATGGTTTGAAAACATTCCTCTGTTTTGGGAGCAAGAAACAAAGTAAAGGAAAGGAAAGCAAAGGTTGCATGAGAGAGAAGCATTAGAAAATGCGAAGGGCAGTGCAAAAATCCATCAAATTCCTCTGGCCAACCACGTTCAGTATGTAGGAAAAACTCCAAATATTCGCTGTGCCCGCACCGTGGTTACAAAGCTGCAAACGTAAATGAAATCTACCGTGGTTGTGTGCAACGCTGTGCCAAACATTATCATATTTCTTCAAACCCCATTTGGATATCCTCAACCCCGTTTCCCTCGCCGCCAACGCAACCCCAAACATGCACTAAGTCTAAATATTTGAATGAACCATGGATAAGAATCAAGACATAGGAACTATTTTATTTTTTGTTGTGATATCATATAAAAAGAATTATGTCACCAAATTTTGATTAAAAATAAATATTTTTAAAAATTTTAAATAAATAAAATTGAGTTTGATAATTTATGAATTCAATACAAACAAATGTGACTTGAATTTTTTACAATTTCCATCTAAATAAATGAGGTCCGGCTAAAACACCTTACTTTAATCTCTTGAGAAAGAAAGTTTTACATTTCCTTTCAACAACCAAGAACTAAATTCAAACACTATGTGAATAACTATTCATCCAAAGACAATAATGCAGGGAGAGAACAAAAATTTACCGATGGAAATGTGTGATATTTATTAGAATGAAGCAAAAGTACATCAAATTAGAACTGTCAAAATAAGTTTTGTTCAATGAGCCAACTTATCCAAATATTATAAATGAGATGATATGGACTAATAATTTATAGTCTATTTTAAAAAATAGTTTTTAACCAAACCCATCAAAGCCATTGAGATTTAAGTGAATTTGGAGTGAGTCAGCCATTGTGGGCTTTTTTACTTTATTTTTTTTTTATATTTTAAGTTTTAGTCTTTTTTTTTAGAAATTGGGTTTTATTTTTTGAAGTTTCATAATTCTAACTTCTAATCAGTGTTTTAGGATTCAGACCAGCCAGGCGAGGTTGAATTGGAACCCGGCGACCCAAGGTCATGTCCTGTCTGGGTCATGCAAGTGGCCCGATTATGACCGGTTGACCCAGTTCAATGATTATTTTAAAAAAAAAATCTGCTTTCTTTCGTCACCATAACTCATAAGCTTCAAACATCATTCATCATAGTCATCTCTGTCACTTGTCTGTGATTTGTAGGCACTAGGTAGAAGAAAAAGAAGAAGAAAACATTCTCACTTCAAGTGCGAATGCGAAGAATAGAAAGATCCAAAAGAAGAAGAAGAAGTGAGATACGCGAACAGGGAGTATGCAGTTGAACAACCGCAGGGGCTTCCAATAATGATAGCTGAACCAGATGCCCAAACACAGACTAAAGGGAGGTTGGGGTAATTTTTTTTAAAACTGAGACTGAGATGAGAATTCAGAAGAGAGAAGAGGAAAAAACGAATAGAGGAAGAAACCGAAACTAAATGGAGGTTGGAGAAACTGTTATTACTGATTGATGTTGGTGTGTAATTGTACTAAAACGTGTACATCAGTTTATGTGAATTTATGGTATTGAGAATGTCATTTGAATTTTTGAATTAAAAATAATTTTTAGTTTTAATATTTAACATAAATAAAATATATAGATAATAATAATATTTTTATTTCAAGTTAAATAAATATTAAATACTTCTATCTATTTTACACCTCTTTTATTAGGTGGCAGGTTTAGTGGGTTATAAAATAAATGCATTTTATTAAAATATTGATCTAATTCATTACATTACAGTTAAATGAGTAAAAATAAATAATAAGAATACATATAATAATGAAATATAAATTTCATACTCTCTCTAGTCATTTTATAAGCCGATCATTTTTAATGTGTGCTTTCCAATTCTAAAGCATTAACACAACAATATTTTAGATGTTAATGACCATGATTTTAGATTTTAAAATGTAAAATTTGAATATAAATGATCTATTTTACTTATTTTAAATTTATTTGTAACAATATATAAATATATATATATATATATATATATATTTTAATTTTTTTAATTTATTTACCCGATTCAGTAATTAACTTCGGTGACCTGACAGTTGAATTAGTGACTCGTTGACCCGAAGGCCAACTTGAATCAATGATCGAGTCGGTTCCAAAAATATTAGTTCTAATACTTATTTTTTGTCATTCAAAATAATTAAAATTACATTTTAAAAAAGAAAAATGAACTATTTTATTGTTCAATATATTTTTTTAGAAGTTTAATTTAATTTTTTGAAATTTGATTGCTCTAATATTTAATTTCTATCATTAAGATAACTAAAAGTACATTTTTTTAAACAAGATAAATAAGCACATGACCCATACGAGTTGCGATGAGCTAAAAAATTTTAGCCATTAATTATATAAGAACTAACCCAACCCAACTCATACTCACCATTAGCCTTACAGTGTTTTGACTAGGTGGGCCAGTCTAACCCATTTGACAACTCTAATCAAAATAACTCTTCACAAATATGAGGCAATGGTTATAAACATGTATAGGAATAATACCATATATCAATGCCACACTTGCTATAGGAATCACTTTAGGGTAGTAGTGGGGAATGGAATTCGACGATCCTCTCTTTCGAGTTCTCATAGGGACCAGGATGAGGAGAAAAATTCTCCCATCAATATTTCAAGGATGGGGACGAGAATCACACGCCTCGTCCTCGAATGACTCTTTAGTAATTATATATATATATATATATATATATATATATATATATAATATTCATATAAGAATATTTTAGTAATTCATAATTGAAATAATTTAAATTAATATAATTAAAAAATAAAAACCCTAATTAGTAAAATCATTAAATCATTGTGAAGTCTCCACTCTCTAGACCACTCTTCACTTGATCTCTCTATTGTGCTTCCGAGGTTGGAGTTAGGAGTAATGGCTCAATCTTTGTCATCTCCATCTTCTACATCATCTTCGTCGACCAATCTCCATCATTTTTGTCGTCTCTGTCTTACGGTCACCAATCTCCATCATCTTTGTCGTCTCTATCTCACGGTCACAATTTTAAATTGTTGGAGCAACAACAAGAAAAATAAAAATAAACACAAAATAGAATAATTGAAGGGTTATAGTTAAAAATATAAATTACATGATACTAGACTGAGGTCCTAGTATCTCAACTTTCTTTAAGGTAAATTCATGTCTCTCATAGCTTAATTTTGCTATATTATACGATATAGGATACTCAAACGTATTACTTTCAGGATACAATACAACAACTCATAACTCGTCTGTTTGTTTACTACTTCTACACATAAGAAATAAACCGGACTCAACTTCTCTCACACATTCTCTATCTAAAATATCACACAAATATATATAATATATATCTCATATATTTTCATACTCCATTCCACAAAGACACACACATGTATGTGTCTATATATATATATATATGTCCTCTTCCATATTACCACTCCCTCTTATACAAAGAAAACCACACACATATGACATATATATAGAGCTTCATATGAACGTGATGTGATTTCCGGAGGGAAAACACTTGATCGATTTTCTGGATAGGTTGAAAGAAACAAACAAATGAAACCAAATCACTCAATTGATAAGCCAAAGGGCGCCACAACTAAGAGAAATGGGTTGATCTCGCCACACTCAAGAAAGAAGAACGTGAGTGATAAGAAATCTAGTTGCTCTCGCCACTAACACAAGTTAGATAAGAGAAAGAACTCAAGAATTCTCTTGAAAGCAAAATGCCAATATCTCATATATGATTCAAAGATGGTTTACAACATATGGCAAGGACCCTTTTTATAGAGGGTCTCCAAAAAAAAAAGACAAAAGACTCCAACTAATGCATTAAATGCATCAACTAAAAGTCAAGTAGTGTAGACTAAATGTCAAAGACAATAAATGTATAGGTAGCTAAAAGTCAAAGACAAGAAATGCATAAGTAATAGACTACAACTATATTCAACAAATGCAACTAACCCACATGTAATCTTTTCACACTTCTTCCACTTTCAACAATGTGGTTAAGCCCAATCCAAGCTCTTTAGCCCTTGAACGAGTTAGAGGCCCAATTGAAGTGTTCTCCCTTTCTTGGGCTGCAATGGGGTTATCCTTGATTACATCAGAACGTAAGAGTCAGTTGGTGAATACATGTTATTAACAATATATATTAAAACAAATTATTTTGATTTAATAGAAATAACGGTGACTTAAGGCTAACATTTTTGGACTTAAAATAATACCAACGAAGCAACTACAATAAGGAAGGCCAACGTTCAGAAACATCAATGGATGCCAATGTTTCTAAAAAATTAATATATATTAATATTTTATAATAATAAACTTCAACAATCATCCACTTATTATTATAAAATAGCACATAATCTATATATACTTTGGGTAGAGGTAGATTATTATGCATAATATGGGAAGTTAAATTTACTTTGAACCTATACTTAGTAAAAATATATTTCTTGATCCAAAGTCATAGTGATATTCGCCTTGAACTATAGACCGTTTTAAGGAGGCAAAATCTATATCTCATACATAATAACCCAAGTGCAAATATGAGCCCTAGCTTGCACTGTTATATATGCGGCCTTGTCCCATATCATGTTTCCTAAATATGTTCTAAGAATACACGTCTTGTATATTCTCATATAGGAGTGGCATTACTTCACCACACTCAAATAGACGAATTTTGTCAAGGGTGTTCATGCAATTTAGACATCTCACTCTTTTAGAGCTACAGATTTCATTAAGAGTTTTTTTAAAACTCAACCTCATATATTCAATGCAGGAAATGCACTAACACTATAGGGATAAATTTAAGAGTTTGAACTCTTATAAAATATACATTCAAACAAGCAATCTTATGATTTGATTTTTCCTTTGAACCAAATTCTTATGATCTCTAGTCACAAGTAGGGTATTCTCATAAGTCACTTTTAATCATATGGGCTTGATATTCATTCCCTTGATATCTCTAGATTATTTCACTATAACTATAGTTTTAAAAAATATCATAATTCAAAAAATTCAGATAAGATGGTATTCATCACAATAAGTGATCTGAAAGTTTTATATATCTCTGTTTGGCCTGGTTAAATATGATTCTCCACCAAATTTACTAAAAAATGAGCTGAACGTTTTTAGATAATAACATCAAATTTCTTTATTGGGGTATGTGCCCGAACAGAAAATGAACCCTTTTAATTTTTTATTTTTTAAGTTACTTTTTTCATAAAATTTGTATGCATTTTAATTAGAGATTTTCCTTTCTTTCTTTTACATCAACAAATATTTATGTTTAATAAAATATTTGAGAAAATTTTAATTTAATTTTATAAAAAATTTAATAATTTTAAGAAAACTAAGGAAATGTAAATTATAAAATTTCTATATAAAACATTCTTTATATAACTCAAATCAAGTATCTATTTATATTACAAATTTATATAAAATATTTTAAATATTATAATATATAAATGATATCATATACATAATATGTTATTATTTAAATTAATATTTAATTTTTTTATTTAATATATAAAATTTGGGTCAGGCTCAAGCTTGGATCGAATTTGAAAAAAGCACAAACCCCGCTTGCATTTTTTTGGGCACATTTTCAAACTTTTTAAGGCTAGACTGAGTGGTCCAGACGAGCTATTGGTGTTAGCCCTAAGACATTAGGCTATAAGTTTTGATGATAAAAAATATGTGAGATATGTAGTATTAATATATAAGGATTAATTATTATATATACTACAAGTATTTAAGCATAATCATGTTATTCAATGTGAATGTCTTATATATGAATCATGCTATTTATTATAAATTGAACTAACTATTTAGTTTGCAAGTAAGATATTGTTTTATAGGTTAGTTCAAAATAATAAGAGTGATTGTTGGATTGAAGAAAAAGAAAAAAATAACATCTTGCTTCATTCAAGGAAACAACATGCAAGAATAAAGTTTCAAGAATTGAAGTTTGAAGTCTTGAAAGCTTTGATACATCAAGATAGCCTATAAGCGTACATTAGGTAAATTTTCAATAGGCTAGTAAACTTGTGTGACTCAATGATTTAGATATACATTCATTAGTTTAAGCTTTTTGAACAAACTTCATTTGTTTTAAATAAAAAAGATATATAGATATGAACTTTTACAAAATGTGATTTCTAACCTTTGGTCATGGTTTTTTTATCATATATCCTTAATAGAAAATCAGTTTTCAAGAATCTTAATCATATTTGAAAGTAGACCTAAAGAGCTTTCCAATAATATATCATTTATTCAAAATGGAGTTCAAATGAGAAAGATATGTCTATTTAAAGTAAAATCTGAAAAACTGAAAGTTGACTAAGCAGCATTCAAAAATTATTTTATTCTGATGTTCAGTCAGTGTTTTGATCATATCTCTTAAACAAAAATAATTTTTGAGTGAAACTTATTTCATTTGAAACTAGACTCCAAGAACTTTCCAAGATATATTATTTGATTAAAATGGTGTTCAAATCAAAGAGTTATGATTTTTAAAGTGAGTTTAAAAGCTCCAAGTCAATAAAATTTTTGACAGAGAGTTAGAAGTCGACTGCTTGATGTGGGCTTGTCAACTATTAAGCCAGAAACAATGTATTCTAATATATAGTCATATTGAGCAACCAATCATCAAGAGCTTCGGGTAGTCAACTGGTACTACTTGAAATGCACTTTTTAAGTAGATAATGACTCTATCACGACTAGTTTGTAAAACCTTATATATATGACCCTAGATAAACAATTTTGGATAAGAACTAAGTGCTATAATGTCATATTAACATATCCTATCATCTTTGAGAGAAAGAGAATCATTCATGAGCTAAATTTTGCATATTCTCAATCATTTGAGTTATTAGAGACTCATATTGTATCATCTATTCTTTGAAGAAAGTTTTTTTGTGTTCATCTTATTTGTTCTCAATTTCTAAGTGTATTCTCAAGGTGTGATAAATCATTGAAAGAGTGATTGTGGTATATCACTAGATTTGGTTGTGGAGGAGCTTAGATAGACAAAATTCTCTGTTGTGGTTCACAAGTACTTGAATCGAATTTGTAGTGGCTAACAAGTGCGCGGATCGAACTTGTGATTCGCAAGTACCCAGATTGAACTTACAATTATAGTAAAAATACTCAAGTGATTTTCTTGAGTTGAGGACTAGATGTAGTTTGAGATTAGTCGAACTAGTATAAATCTCCGAGTTTACTTTCTCTATGCATTCTCTCTTTATATTCAACGTTGATTAATTAATGTCGTGTTTTTATATTTGATTTCTACCTCAAGTATTAATTAATTATTGCATGAATTACATTCTTAAATTTATTTCAAGATTAAATTTAGTTTTATATAAATTATCATAAATTGTCGGTGTCAATCTTCTTCTTCGTTACTCTTTAATTTGTGTACTTTTATATCTAATCTTTAATTCCTTACATTGTACAAATATTCATCTTGATAGTACATTGATTTTTTGTATTATGATTACTACCTTAAGCATTGCACTTTTATAGAAAATCATTTTAAATTTCCAAATAAATTTTGTAAAATTTTTTATAAAATCTAATTCACCTTCCTTTTAGGATCTAACCATTCTTATCAATTAGGCCCACGATCAAATTTAGCCCTAACAGTACGTTGGACTAGCGAAAATCATCTAATTAAATGCGAGTGTCACGTGTCACTTGATTGAGCGATCCACAGTCGCCCAACATAGTGTTAGTTGACAGAAGATCCACGAACCTGCTAGATCCAACATTCTAAAGTTCCATCCTACATATTGATGTCGATTATAGCTGATTATCTATTTATTATAATTTTTTTGCTTAAAAAAATAATTTTTCTAATGCCAAGAGTTCGTATTTCTACTTGCAAAAGTGAACATGTATATATATGTGTATATATATATATATATATATATATTTTTTTTTTTAAAGAAAAGCATATTATGATTATTATCCTCTTCTTATCTTTTTATGCAAAAATATCGAATGTAAAGGGATGGACAAGAGGCATGACACACAAACCCCACAAATCCACTCCAGTGCTATCATCCGCGAGACGAATAAATTCGTAAAATAATTAAAAATAAAATTGTCCAAACGAAGATAATTACTTATTTAGTTTTGAATACATTTGAGGGTTTAAGCTTTTGATATTATTCATATTCTTATTTCATTCTTATCTTTAGAATTTATACTTTATACCAAGTGACCTGTTATTTTCATATCCTCTTGTCAGAAAGCGTGATCCAACTTATCTAAATCTTGGTCTTTGGTTGTTGGAATTTTCCAATCTTGTCTTTTATTTTAAATTATAACAATAACTGGCATTTAGAAGAAAAGAAATAAACTAAAAAAATAAAATCTTGTTTCTTTAACAAATTGATGATAATGAGCACGGTAATCCAACTAAGTTGGAATTCAAAGAAGAAAACAATATAATACTTAAGTAGTGAGACATTCTAATTCAATAAATAAAATCTTGCTTCTTTAACAAATTGATGATAATGAGTACGGTACTCCAAATAAGTTGGAGTTCAAAGAAGGAATCAATATAATACTTAAGTAGTAAGACATTTTTATGTTAGCTTTATATGTGTGGATTGACATATTAAATATTGTATATGGTTATATATTTTTTTGGGATATATATATTGAGTGTTATCTATAATTAATTCTATTATAAGATCTTTATAAATTTTATGTTAAAGAGCCTTATTTGATATATTTTGTTTTTGGTACGGAGTGTTAGTGAAAATAATTGTATGTATAGATGCCTAACCCTAAATAATAATAGTGATGAGTGTTATTATAAAAGGAGTCGACCCATGAATATGATAAACTAAGTAGTAATTTCCTGTATTATATGAGGTGGTGGATTTTGGATAAGATACAATGTATGTGTCATTTTTTATCAATTCAAAATCTTGTGAGAAAAAGCCACTTATACTCTCTTATAAGAGTTTACCTATAATCTGAAGACTATGTTACTATGGATTAAGATACATTCTAATTTTATATTTTATGTATTTTTATTACTTATCAAATACTGATAAACAGTAGAATTATGATTAGAATATTCATGTTTTTAATTTAAAAAATTTCGACATTTGAGTTTTCATAATTTTAGATTATTTGACATTTGTTTGTGTAAAACTTCTTTCATTTTATTCGTTAGACTAGTTTTTTGGAATAGATTTTGCTTATGGCTTAAAAATTTAGTGCAAAAGGGGCCATTATAAATGTCTAAGACTATGAACATGAAGGTGGTGGGATGTTTAAAATCAAGTGGTCAATCCCATAAAAAAGGAATATATTGGATTAAGAATTTGTAGTTATAGCGGGAATATGTTCCGTGGTGTACACACAACTTTTAATGGCAACCGCAGGCAAGGCCATCAACTATGCAAAATTAGTCACCGAAAGGCAACCATATCATCAAGCTTTATTTATGTCCTTCCCTTCTAGTTGGGAGATTCCACAGAAACATGGAAGACCCAAAAGAATTACTATAAAAGGAGCCAGGGTTACGGGAGTGTTCAGTGTGGTGCAGAGCAGATAAACAGTGTGACAGTTTGTATATATCTTATAGGTGGATTTGCATTTTGCATCAATGGCTTCAAATGAAGTCGGCCAACTAGCTAAAATTGGGATTGAAGGGTTCGCGTTGCTGGACGAGAGGATGGGCCCATGTCACAGGCGTTCTCACAATCATCACTTTCAGTATCAGTACCATCCAACTCAGATTCAAACTGTCATTCATCACCCAAGAGACTGTGTCATTGATAGCTCTGAAGCAGCTCAGAAGTATGGGGGCGTTATGTTTCTGAACTATACCACCAGAAATCCCCGCATTTAAATCCTTCCACTGAACCCAACCAAAGGCAGTGGCTCATACTTTAAAAAGAAAACTCCTTAGATAAGGTATGGTCCTGTTACGAGGTAGTTCCTGTAGACCAGAAGCCCTTCGGTGTCGCTGGCCGTTGTGTGCTTCATTTTAAAATGCCACTGTGCACAGTTCGTGTTGTAATATAAAGTTGTGTCCTGTAAATTTGTCGCTTTCATCTGGGAATGTTTAATTGCGTATACTTCTACCAATTCAATCTTCCATCACCGCAAAAATAAGCGTTGAATCGTCTTGTTGTGCCCGCCAGTTTTTAATGATCTCCCATCCCACTAATTTCATGAATTTCAGTGGGTTTCGAAAAGTATGGAGTGAGCACAAACTCCCTTCAAGCTTCAATCTTCAAGCTTTTTGTAAAAAAATAAACCTCTAATTGACATAAAAATAAAAATAAATAAAAGTTAGAGTATTTTTTTAATATAAATCTCTAATTTTTTTAAAAAATTATTAACATAAAAAATTAAAAATTATTTAATAAAATCGCTCAACGAAAATTGAATTAAACCGTTTAAAATTACAAATAAATAAGTTGATTTAATTTGGTTTATTTCTAAAACCGAATTGATTTTGTGCACTCATGCTTGCTGTCACACATATATATGTATTTACACAGAGAGAGAGAGAGAGAGAGAGAGAGAGAGAGAGAGAGAGAGAGAGAGAGAGAGAGAGAGAGAGAGAGAGAGAGAGAGAGAGAGAGAGAGAGAGAGAGAGAGAGAGTGAGTTTTGTAAGAGGCTTCTCGTGATCTCCCTATTGACCACCCTTTGACATGAGAGTTAAAAAGCTTTGATACTATTTAATTGATGTTAACGTACGTAATGCAACCATAAGACAATAATAAAATTGAAATAATTGAAATATTCATAGAATATAAGTCATCAATGGAGGTGATTTAATATATGCGACATATATATGATTAAAAAAACAACTTTAATTTCTATAAGGAATCCAAAGCCAATGTTAAAATAGGAAATAAAATATTTATTTTATAATAATACTCCGATATTTAGATACTCTTTACATGCGAAGGTATATTCGGAACAAGAAGAGAGGGATCATAAGCCAATGATCCATGGCCACGATCTACTTACCTAAAAGCTAGCATCTAATGCTATTATGAGTCTTAAAGAGCAAGCACTTTTTATACTTCTTTAATTTTACTATTTTAGTAACATGGAAAAAGAGCACAACGTGCGCACCCTTTTTAGACTTTGATAATTTTCAAATTCAAATCATATATTATAAAGCATGAATCATTGTGCGCTGAGCTCTCCAGAGACATAACTGCAAGTGTAAGTAGTACCTACAATATGAATTAGATCAGTTATAGATATTTAGATATTCTAATTTTTTATTAGACTAAATATAAATTTTAATTATGATTAAAATTATAACTAACAAAAAATTAAAGCCTTAAATATCTATAACTAATCCGTTTCCTTACAATATAACAAAGTATACATATAACAAAGTATACACATTGCGTAAAAAAAGGTGTTGCTAAAGTATCAAATATAATACACATTGCGTGAAAAAAAAGATGTTGCTTCTATTTTTAAATCTCCATCTTGGCCAAGCACATTCTCGGCCCAGGAATATTTTCTTCTTAAAGTTTAATCTACAATTATTCTTGGTTACTCTTCTAGTCTTCTTTGACACCATAGATAATTTAAAATAGTATTTTGATGCTTTTAGTTTTTATTTTCCACTTTTTTCTTACAAGGTTGTCTTTTATACTGTCCACAATACTTGCTTTTTCTTTTGTGATTTAAAACTTTTTTTTTGAAAAAAATGTTATGGCATTTGAAAGCGGCTCTGCTCCTATCCATGCCTATTTGTGTGCATCTCTACTTTTTAAAAAAAAAAAAAACTCAAAACACATAGTGTATTTTTATTGTAATTTATTGTATTTAAATATTATTATAAAATATACTTTAATTTAATTTTATTGTAATTTATTTAATTAAATATTATATTTACTTTAATTTTTTATTTTTATAAATTATATTTTCATAAGCAATATAGTATTGCTAATCAAAATGTCATTTGTCGTATTTTAGTTGGCTGTCAAATTAAACAAAATAACTATAAGTTTGAAGTTTTTTTTTTAAAATAAAGATGTACGCACGTAAGTGACTTTTATGCGTAGGAGTAGAGTTACTTTATGGTATTTGCCCCTTTAATTTAAGTTGAAGACAGATTCAATGAGTTTTTTCTGGTTAAGGATTTATTTTAATTCAAATTGATTAAACAAAATTGTTCAATTAATAATAAGTTAATTTGATAGCCAATCTACGAGTTCCCCGATTGCCTAATACTAAAGAGCATAGTTACACAATCAAACTTGCCACGCGTATTTGATTGTGTCACTTGTGCTCTTTAGTAATTGACAAATGAGAGAGAGACATGGCCATATGAGTTCATGTTTCTCCAGTAGAAATGATTTACTTTTTGTCCGTTTAATTTTATAAAAGTCAGTTAAATCTTCTTAAACTAATTATGTGTTAACAGACGAAGGATATTTTTTGTTTTAAAAAAAAATTGTTAAGCGAAGGAAGAGATAAAAGCCAAAATACTGAAATAAAACAGATGGAAGAAAGTTATATCTTTATCACACGGTATTTGTGTGGCTTTGGCTAAACTCGATATCCTCCTCTCTCTCTCTCTCTCTCTCTCTGCCATCGCCTTCCTCATCGTGCCAGTCTTGTCGATAATTAAAGTCCAAAGAGAGCATTTCAAAAGCTCAGGGTATAGCCTCTCAATCACAAGCAACATCCTTGTAATTATTTATCTGCTGCTCTGAAATTCTTTGCCCCCTTCTTCCTCTCCAAAATCAATGAGCCTATCACTGGGTCGCTTCAAATTCGACAGCTTCATGGGCACCCGTAGCGTATACTTATGGGATGATTAATGCTTAGTTGTATTCAATGAGATTGCTTTCTTTCAATGAAAATGGCGGCTGCTCCTTCGATGTCAGGTATGTCTACTTCAGTTGCCAAAAATTGAAAAAAAAAAAAAAGAAAATGTATAGAATGTCATAAACATTGTAACTTGAAAGTTTGGTTTTGGTATCTGGGTTTTGGTGAAGCAAAAACCGGTGAACTTTGCGAGACCTAGTATGTGGGTTTACTAGGTGGAATTTATGTTTTTTCCTGTAGGCTATAGCCCGCGGAATATTCCTTTTCCGTTTACTTGTTGACATGCAACCAACCGGGGCGTCTTGAATTTCTCTAATACCGTGGGGGATGCTATTTTTAGTTCATTTATATTTATTTGAAGTGATTAGTCAACTTGTGTTTCCGGATGTTGTAGTTTCGTTAGAATGTGTGAATGCGTGCAAGTTATCTAGGGGCGATGGAAGCGGAAGATACGACTGTAGTGTTCTTTCATGCGCGTGGAAAGCTCCCAGGATTCTTACAGGATTTCTTGCGAGCACGGCACATTCTCCTCAGTGTTCATCCTTGTCATATTGGCGAAATGGAAGAAGGAACCGGTATAATTTTGTAAGTTTTTAATGTTTCGCTTGGAGTATTGGCATTTGGAAGTGTTAATACTGAGTACAGAGAAATTAAGACTTCAAGACCTAATGTGATTTTCTACCCCAAAAAAAGAGCGATGGGGGGCGATCAGAAATGGAAGAGAACCTTTATTTAATAAGTTGCATTCATAATAATGAAGAAACGTTTTTTTTTTAAAAAAAAAAAATTTGTTGGACATGCACTTTAGAGTGTTAGTTTCTCTATAGCAGATATCACTTATGCTTTCAACTTTCAGAACCTAGAAAACAGAGATTATATATATGAGACTGTTTCTAGGAGCAGCCCATATAATCCTCCATTGGCCTTGGAGCAGCGTGAAGGGCCATGGCTGATGGTCTTGGCCCAATAAGCTTATTATTATTATTATTAAAAAATTAAATTGCCATTTAGATTGAAGGGCATTTTCTCTAAAGATGTAAAGAGTTGGCCTCTTCACATTTTCAAACATTTTCTCTTCATTGGCCTACCTTGGTATTTCTCTCTATTGGCCTCCACCAGTTGAATCCAAACTAAAATGCAAAATATTCAGTTTTTGATATACACTGTCTTAATCAAATTTATGGCTGTATGCTTAAAATTTTGACACATCAAGAAGCCTAAAATTACAATGAGAGCTTTAAATGCACTGTACTAGCTTAAATTCTTTATGTTCTTTTTATTTGTTGCCAAGTCTTCATATAAGTTAGAATAGTCACATATTGATGTTCTCATATTACTTATTTTTATTTTGATACTATCACCGTCACTAATTAGGAAATCTGTCAATCTTGTAATTTGACAGGGATGCAAACACCTTAATATAGGAGGTTCATATTCAGATGAAGCACTTGATATCATACTTCCTGGAGGATTCTCTAGATCAATCTTTTCTCAAATTGCTCCTAGAAGTTGGCGGTTCCATTGTGTGTCATCTTCCTCCGTGGAAGCTACCAGTGAGGTTTCTCCTGAAAGGTTGTGGGAGGTATAGTCCTGGCTTTTACTGGCCCTGGAATTTCTAATGCTAATTATAATTCTGCAAACAGGGAGATCCTCTTTGCTAGCGTCTGAGTCATACTGTCTATCATCTGATTGCCTCAGGATCTTAAACCCATAATCTCGTACCTTTCACCCAAAGAACTTGAGTTGGTCCATAAAGCCTTTCTGGTAAGCTGCTTCCTTGCATTCCCTTTCTTGCAAATTCATCTCTGATTCTCCTCAAACTGGTAGAATTTACTTTTCTGTTTTATTCTTGGTTGTCACAGTTGGCATTTGAAGCTCATGATGGTCAGAAGAGACGCAGTGGTGAACCCTTCATCATTCATCCCGTAGAGGTTGCATGTGTTCTTGGAAAACTTGTTAGTTTTCTAGACTTAGAAAAATGTTCCCTGTTCTGAAATATTATTTTTCTTATAAGCTGAAATTTGAAATGGATCTGACTTTTTGCACAGGAACTTGACTGGGAGTCTGTGGCTGCTGGATTACTGCATGACACGGTTGAGGATACAAATGTTGTTACTTTTGAAAAGATTGAGGAGGAGTTTGGTGCTACTGTGCGTCACATTGTGGAAGGAGAGACTAAGGTACTTATTAAACTTGGTTGTAATGTACAAAATAAAAAGCTATTGATCATATTCCTTGATAACTGGGGTTCATATTCAGTTGCCCAAAAATATTTTTGAATGTGTGTTGGTATAGTTTTCTTTTTGGCCTTGGATGTATGTGATCTCATTATTTTTCTACATTCTAATTAGGTATCAAAACTGGGAAAGTTGAAGTATAAGAATGAAAATGATTCTGTTCAAGATGTGAAAGCTGAGGATTTGCGGCAAATGTTTCTAGCCATGACAGAAGAGGTAACCTGTTTTACAGATGATTGTCAATTCCCAGTATATGTATGTTGAAAGTTGTCTGTCACTAATAAAACTTTGGTTTCAGGTCCGTGTTATTATCGTCAAATTAGCAGACAGATTACATAACATGCGCACTCTGTCACATATGCCTCCACATAAGCAGGTCTATGCCATTTATTTAAAAATTTGATTGATGCTTCTTTTCTGTTTTGCTATCCTTTTGGTTTGAGATAGTTTAGAAATGACCTGAGTTTTCTTTTCCATTACTGAGACTTCTTTGACCCTTCTCAATCAAGAAAAGTTAAGGATCTTAATAAATATAATGCACATGTTTAACATCTATTGTCTCCAACTGAGATCCCTGAATCTAATTGGGCCACTTTGCTGAAATTTTTTATGGCTTTAAACGGGATAAAAAAGGATTTGGTTGTTTACGAAGATTCTGATTGTTTTTTCTTTGCAAGGTCTTGACTGCATTTTGTTATCACCATGGATGTTTGTGAAGGAGGGCAACATGATTTTAAAATTTTTGTGCCGAATATGCCTAGGGTGTTATCTTCTTCAATGTTATAGTAGTATTAACTTTTTATCCTGTATATAATCCCTCCTCCCTAATTTTTTTTTTTTAAAAAAAAAGGCTCCTTAATTGCCTTTCTAACATCAGTCTAATTTGTACAGACTAGCATTGCAATGGAAACATTACAGGTATTTGCCCCTTTGGCAAAGTTGCTTGGGATGTATCAAATCAAGGTATACTTTAATTCTACATTCATTTGGAGCTAGCATTCATGCTTTATTCCCATAAATTATCTGAGTCCTTATACCCAGTTTAGACCTCAGGGTAGAAACTAATTGCTATGAAGTTTATGAATCTGAACTTAATTAAATCAGGGAGGATGTTCTGTTGTACTAAAATTAAGATTTAGCTTTCTTCAATGATGCAGTCAGAATTAGAAAATCTATCATTCACGTACACAAATGCTGAAGATTATGCTAAGGTCAAGAGAAGAGCTGCAGAACTATATAAAGAACATGAGAAAGAACTTTTGGAGGTAATGCTATCCTCCTATATAGAAATGGTATTCAAACAGACCAGTAGGAAGGTTGTCATTACATGCTTCCTTGTTATATGTGCATTTCTGAGATGTAAAATTCAAAGTGTTAGATTTGAAAACTTTCTAGGTGATTCTACGGCAGTGCAAGTTTAATTATCATTTTTTTTTCCCTTTTCTTAATAGGCAAGCAACATATTGTTGAAGAAAATTCAGGATGATCAGTTTTTAGACCTTCTGACTGTCAAAACTGAAGTTCGCGCTGTGTGTAAGGAGCCTTACAGGTTTAGCCGCAAAGCCCAAAGCCATTATTTATCCAATTTGTTATGTTTGATGACATCTGTAAACTTACATATCAAAGTATGATTTGGCCATCTATTTAATCTCTAGAATTTGCTGGTGGACTATGTGATGAAGCTCTTCATGTAAATCAACTACATATTTCTCTACTTTTATATCATAATTACTTGTTTAAATCATTATAATTTTTTGGGGTGTTGAATAAGAGGAAAATCTTATAAGTCAAAAATCTCCAAATGTTATAATTAGACTGTGACATGCTTTACACCTTTATTTACACAGGACATTATACTTCAAAAGCTATTCATGATCTAAAGTGATTTTGTTTTTCAAACTATTTGCATGCGTTTTTATGAAATTTGTGAGGTGCATCTGGCTGTTCATTAAGAAGTTTCATTGGTCATATGCAGTATCTATAAAGCTGTGCTCAAATCAAAAGGTTCAATCAACGAGATTAACCAAATTGCACAGGTTTTTCTTTGATATAGGCCTTGAAATTTGCTATAAGGAAATGAGGAAAAATCTTAAATTTTTTATTGAAATATCAATTGTTTGCTTTATCCAGCTTCGAATTATCATAAAACCTAAGGCATGCATAGGAGTTGGGCCTTTATGCAGTCCACAACAGGTACTATATTGCAAATGCTTATGAGCATGGCTTTTATTTTTTATATTTACTCTACCTTGCCCTTGGTAGTTAATATAATAGAAAGCTTTTCTCATTGTCATGTTTTATGCAGATTTGCTACCATGTTCTGGGTTTGGTCCATGGAATTTGGACCCCTATTCCTAGATCTGTGCGTATGCTTCTTTTCCTTCCATGTGAGATTGCTTAGTGTTAGTTTAAAAGAAACAAAGTTTCATTGAACAGTGAAGATTTGGTCTTTTGTAATAGGTGAAAGATTATATTGCAACCCCCAAACCTAATGGCTACCAGAGTCTTCATACAACTGTGATTCCATTTTTGTATGAGAAAATGTTTCGGCTAGAAGTCCAGGTAATTTGTTTTTTGAGGCAAATATCCAAGTGGAATCCTTGTGCGAAATTTTCTTGTGGGTGCCTCTGCCTTGCTGCATCTGGCTCAGAATTTTCTCATTTGCTTTAGTTGCCAGTCTCCGTTATTCTTTTTTTATTTTTTCTTGAGAAAAGAAAAGATAAAAACTTAATTCATCTGCAAAGTAATTGTTGGATATTTGGTTTCTTTATTGTTGGCAGATTAGAACTGAAGAAATGGATCTGATAGCTGAGAGGGGGATTGCTGCTCATTATAGTGGGAGAGAATTTGTAAGTGGACTGGTTGGAAGCGCAATGCCTAGTAGCAGAAGCTCAAGAGGAAAGACTGTCTGTCTGAACAATGCAAACATTGCTCTCAGAGTATGCTATCTACTGCTGATAAATTATGATGGAAATCATCTTTTTGAGAGAGTTCATACTGTATGATTTTGATTTCATTTATTTCCTTTCACAGATTGGCTGGCTCAATGCTATTAGAGAGTGGCAAGAAGAATTTGTAGGCAACATGAGTTCTAGGGAATTTGTAGACATTATTACCAGAGATCTGTTGGGTAGTCGTGTCTTTGTTTTTACACCTAGGGGAGAGGTAAGGGTGGACTAATTCGTATATTAGATTCTAGATTGTTTTTTTTTCTTCCTTCAGTTTACTGAAAAAGAAAATTGAAAAGCTTGTCCCAGAATATTGACTACAGTTTCTTGGCACATTCTGTATCATAAGCAGATTAAGAATCTTCCTAGTGGCGCTACCGTAATTGACTATGCTTATATGATACACACTGAAATTGGCAACAATATGGTAGCTGCAAAGGTATCACTCCCCCCTTATTTTTTTTATGACAGTTATTTGTAAAAGCAACGGTCTTGAAATGACAGATTTAGAAATGAATTAGTGATTGTAGCATTATTGACTTCCAGAATGTTGTTAATGCAGGTCAATGGTAATCTTATTTCTCCTACACATATACTTGCAAATGCAGAAGTAGTGGAGATAATCACATATGATGTAAGTATTCTTCAACTGATCCAATGTTTTCGCTTTACTATTTGATAGATATTGACTAACTGCACAGTGATTATATTTTGAATATGTGAAATTAAAAATTTACTTTGCAATGGGAAAATGTAAAGATGCTACAATCTATTTATTAATTGTAGATTTGAATATCTGCCAATTTCAAGTTTCAGAGCTTAAGCATGTCTTATGAAATTTTATGGCAATAACGTGTATATATTTTGTTGCACAAATTTGTTCTTAATATTTTGCACACTTTCTTAGAAATTGATATGATTTTAGTACAGCTGATCATGTATATTTACTAAATTGAGCCTACAATTAAAGCTGTCTCCTGCAGCCATGCCAAAGCTGTTTATTAATAATTCGAAGTTGTATGTCATGCTTTGAAATTTAAAGAAATTGCAAATATTAGATAATTGGTGCCAGAGGTTTCTAAATCAAGGATTGTGTTCAATCATCTGTTAATTTATACTTTCTCTAGTTTTTTGGTTTATTAGACTACAGCAATATAAAAAATGTGAATAGAAATATGACATTTTCCATTTATTTCTGCATTTGTATACACAGAGGATCAATGTATTACACCATTTTTAAATTTCTGTTTTTTTTTTTTTTTTTGCCTGACTCATCCAAGAAAAAGATCATTATTTTGATATATTCACCTTTCACCAATTCATTGGAGCTTGGAACCTTGTTTTTACCAGGCCCTTTCCAGCAAATCAACTTTTCAGAGGCATAAGCAGTGGTTGCAACATGCTAGAACACGTAGTGCGAGACACAAAATAATGAAGGTAGGCTTTCATATGATGAATCATGGACGTGGAGCATGAACTACCTGCCCCCTTAAGAGATGGCTGTAGGCCTCTCATAATAATATTTTGTATCTTGTGTAGTTTCTGAGGGAGCAGGCTGCACTTTCTGCTGCTGATATCACTACAGAAGCAGTCAGTGACTTTGTAGCTGATTACGAAAGGGATAGTGAATCTGAAGATATGTTAGATGATTTTAATAGTACTAAACCTATGCTGGAGAAAAAGTTTATGAATGGTGTAGAAATATCATCCACCGAAAAAATTGAGGAAGTCCTCCAAAGTAAGAATGGTAGTGTTTGGACCCCTAAGGTCAATGGAAAGCATAACAAGCATGTAAGTTTGAAGGGCAGTGGGGAGTTTTTGCTGCAGGGAAAGCATGTTGCCCAGATGGTTCAAGTTAACATTCCAAGATATATGGATGTTCTGCCAGGTTTAGAAAGTTGGCAAGCTCAAAAAATTGCCTCTTGGCACAATATAGAAGGGCATTCCATCCAATGGTTTTGTGTAGTTTGCATAGACAGAAGAGGTAAGCTTGGTTTTTTATTTTTTAAGGATAATAATCAATTTAATCTGTTCTTTTGTCATGATGTGTAGTATCCCGGCCAGTAAAATGGATGTTTTGCCCTTGTACCAATGAATTTAGTGCTAATAGTATCGTCTTCCCTTTAATAATTAAGGTAATGTGATATTGTGGGTATGAAATGAATCTTGGATAAAATATCTTTAGCTTATGTTTCCATGTAGTGAAAACTTTACGAGTCAGCTTTGGCTGATTACTTGCCTCATCTGGCTAATGCAAGCCAAATTTCTTTCATATCTTGGTTGTAACCTGGAAGACTATCATTTCAGGCATGATGGCTGAGGTCACAACAGCATTGTCCACTGCAGGCATAGCCATATGTTCTTGTGTGGTGAGTGGTAAAACTTAAAACTAGTCCGCGCAATAATTACTTTCCTTGAATATTCGGTTGATTTATACTCTTACGGTGCTATTTTTGGATATGATATTTGTAACACACTACTCGTCCAATGATCAGGCTGAGATTGATGGTGGAAGGGGATTAGCTGTCATGTTATTTCAGGTTGAAGGGAAGTTGGAGAGTTTGGTACTGTATCATGTCTCGACCTCTATATTCTCAGTGCTTAATCTTTGTGCTAGTTCAAATAATCGTGTTTCTGGTCAACTTACACCAATAATAATGTTTCTCAGGTTAGTGCTTGCTGTAGAGTAGATCAAATACTGGGTGTTTTGGGATGGTCTACCGGTTGCAGCTGGCCAAGCTTGATGGAAAATTACCATGTTCTCTAATGTTAGTTGATTGCAGAGGCCTCGGTAGACTATAGTTGAATGCCCAACCATGGCACGACAGGGAACAAAGTTTTGTCCGCAGTTTTGCTGCTTTTGCAGGCATTTGTGTCTTTTCGTTAATAGTTTCCTTCTCATATATTTGTTCTAACTCACCAAATAAACCAGTTGAGCCAGTACTCTAAATTCAAGGCATTGTATATAGAAAGGAGTGGTTAGGTAAAGTCGGGAAGGAGTATACACTGTAAAGGTTTTTGTTCATAAACGAAGCTTCTATACATATAGTTACACTTTTATTTCAGGTAAACATTTTTGGTCTCTTGGTAAAAAATATTGACGCAAATTGATCATCTGACACATTTACTATTATATCATATTAATTGATTTTAATTTTAACTGTTCTAAACATGTGACTAAGTTTTAATTTCGTTCTAAATAATTTTTTTTATTTTTTTATTTTGGTCTAATTTAACATTTAAACGTTTAAGGTGTCACGGGAAAAAATTCATGTTATTTGATGGAATCGATAATTTCTTATCACTTGAAAGAGTTTATGATAACTTTTTTTTTATCAACATTATTAGTAGTGTTATCTTTAAGGATAAATTTAAAACAAAAAAGAAATATGTAAAACAAAATTAAAACCTAAAATAAACACCAAGAACAAAACTAAAATTTAAAATAAACGCTAAATAAAAAAATTGCCTCTACTTTATTTTCGTTGAAAAAAGGAAGCAAAACAAGCCCGAATTCTATTTTCAATAAATGTTAATGCATGGCTAAAATAAGTCTCTGGCCTACCTGTGATGCTCTTATCCAGTTATCCTGATGTTTTGGAAGGGGTCAGCTAGAATTTGAGTACAAAAGGATATTCATAATGTGGCGGAGTACTGGCATCAAATATGAATGCATATTCGCTAAAATTTCTCTCCAAAATCAATTGCTTCATTCCATTTTAGTTGATAGAAGATTAATTTCTAGTGGCAGGTGTTAAGGCGCTGATTTATGAGGCCCTGAAACAAGCAAAATATCATCATTTTCATTATTAAACTTTTCTTCACAAAATGCACAAGGTTCAGTAAATACAAGTGGAGTGAAATTGATTGAGTAGTGAATGTCCCTATGCAACTAATTGGTTCAAGAAAATGCTTTGACATATGATCCGAATCTCAGGAAAACATATCATGGCGAAATTACAGAATCGCCACCATCAACATCAAGGACATAAAGAGACGCTAATAAGTGATGGGTGAGCAGAAGCAGAAGCAGCAGGAAGGCTAGTAGCAGCATGGAGATGATCCAGGATCTGGACTTAGAGGAGCGTGATACAGACAGTTGATGATTCAGCGCCATATACAAATTTGACTTCTCATACGCCCTTGCTTCTGAAGTCATGGTCTTCCCAGCATACTCAGAAACCTCGAAACTACCCCTATCACTATCATTGCCAACACAGCTATCAGAGACAATTTTTTTGGCGGTTCCTTCTGATTCGCTTTGGACGTTAACCATCCCTCTCTTGACTTCTTGTTGGGGTTCCTCTATCATCTCCGCAGGCCAAATGGCCGCCTCATTGGAATCCAGGGAAGTCCTCCCAGTTTCTTCTGAGCTATTATTTTCGCTTGTCTCGAAGGCGACTTCTTCTTCTTCGTCGTTGTTCCCGACGACATCATCTTCTGTTTCTTCTGCTTCAGTTGTTGCATTCTCGTATTGTCCCTCGTTAACTAGTAAGGATTTTAGGGACTCTTGAGATCCAATGTTCTCCACCTTTTCTTCTGCTTTAAAAGAGGGGCCGTCACATGATGACGCCAGACACTCTTCCCCAACCCCATCTTCATTGGATGACGCCGCACTTTCTGGGGACGAATCATCACATACAATCTCCTGATGCAAGCTCGTTGCGCTCTCCTCTTCCTCGTTGGTTTTAACCTTAAGGTCAAGTGTCTCCTCCTGAACCAAATTTCAGCCATTTATATGACAGTTTTTTTTGTAAAAGCCACAAATCTCACTGCGTATTGTGCTAAACAATGGTAGAGAAGAATAATTACCAGAACCAAGGTTTGGGTGGGAATTATCTCATAAGAATCAATATGATCCACGCTCGTATTTGATGATTCAAAGCTGGAAATTTTCAAGAATCAATTGAACAACAAGTAAAACAACACAAAACATCGATCCACATGCATGGGGAACAGAAAGATAGAGAGAGTGCTAAAAAGTACAAATTTGGGTTGGGGGTATACCGTGTGTTGTCAATGTCATCATTGGCGGTTGAATCTTGAAGAGAGGGAAGGCCTTGGTTAGTGTCGTCAGATTCTTGGGGTAGGGTTCCAGAAACAGGGGATTTGTCTTCGTGGGGACGCCCCTTTCCCTTGTTTCTCTTGCTCGCAAAAGAAGCGACCGCTATCAAACCCGTCACAGCTAGGGCCCCGCCAAACACCAGAAGCCCCGCAATACCCCCACCACCACCTCTCATGCTTATGCTTCCCTGATTCTTCTTCCTCCCACCACCACCACTGTTTATGATACCTTGCTGCTCCATCTCTGTTTTCTAAATTCTTGTCGCTTTTTCACTTTTAACCACAAGAAGACTGTTTCTCTGGGACACAACACACGAATATAATTGGCCAAGGGATTGTCTCGACAAAGGGACAGAGAGAGAAAGAGTGAAGGAGAAGAGAGGCGGGATCTCTGAAGCAGAACCGGGCTTCGTATTGTCGGGATTCCTTACTTGGCATCTCTTGATTGCCTTCCCAGCTGTCCAGAAGCATTTCCTACACGCGTTTCAAAACCATCCATGTTCTCTTTATGTTAACCCCATTACTCACCGCCATTCTAGCTTATTGGCTTCTAACTCGGCCCTCATTACCATTTTTATTATATCATCATAATTTCACGCGTCTTTCTTCCTACGGAATTGCTTAAGAATTTGCAACACTTCGCCCCCAACAATATTGTTAAATAATCACTCCAGCCTACACTCTAGACTCTGGACCGTGACATGACGAGGACGTGTTGTTCCAAGTTAACAGGTCACGTGTCATGTTATTCATGACTGATTTTTTTTTTTGTACATATTTATGAATGGTTAATTACATTCTTGCCTCACCTGACAATTTTCACTGATGTGAAGTCATCCGCGACATGTGATTCCGTCCTTGTAGAGACCGGATCACCTCCAGCACCCTTCCAGTTTCTATTTTATGTGCATTTTTGTATTTTTATTGTATTTTTAAAATTAAATTCTTTTTGTATTCAAATTTTTTTGTTATTTTAAAATTTAAGATTTATTTAATCTTATTCTTTAATTTTTTTATCTGAGTTATTAATAATCAAATCTAACTAAAATTTAATTTATAAAAATTTTAAATAATAAAAAATTAGAATTTTTTATTATTATATTAAAATTTAGAGTTTATTTAATCTTGTTATCTAATTTTTTTTATCTGAGTTATTGGTAATGACATTCAACCAAAATTTAATTTATAAAAATTTAAAATAACAAAAAAATTAAAGTTTAGAGTTTAAGATTTAAGATTTATTTAATCTTATTCTGTAATTTTTTTCCCTTTCACAAAAAGAATTTAATTTTAAAAATGTAATAATAATACAATAAAATATAAAAACACACATAAAATGATAAAAATTACAAGATGATTGTAAACACAATAATAAATTTTTGATAAATAATTGTAAATTTTTTTAAAAAGGACAAAAAACAATAAAAAAAAGAGCCATTAAATCATATGCAATGGCTCTAGAAAGATCCTAGTCCCTCCTTGTGTGTCATCTTCGCCATTTGCCCCACGTTAATTTTGTGATTAACCGACCTACACGCAACCCTATTAATGAATCGTAATTAATTTGGGTGCTAATTCCACTTTCTTTATTTTAATTTAATGGCGAGTCCAATTTCTTAAGAGCACGAGCTTCATTCTTCAATTCATTTTTCTATTTAAAACTCACTAGTTCAAAATAGACGTGCTCTTAGGTTATCTGATCTCACGTTCTTATTTTTTTTCCTTTAATTTTAATACTAAAAAGCTGCAAAGTCAACGAAAAGGGGACATACAACCAAATATATATATATATATATATATATTATAATATAATAAACACGAGCAAACAAACAAAATGGGGTAAATAAAAAAAAATGTAAAATCAAACCCATTACATAATAATGGGCTAATTAGGTGGGGAGGAGGTGAACTGAAAAGGGCCCACAGTAAACAAATTCATATTGTTATGATTGAGGAAGCGATCAAAACGAAGAAATACGCCAGCAATGCCTTTGTTTAAATCAGTGGGTTCATTACAAATGGAGGAAGAAGAAAGGTCAAGGTAAGCCTTGCATTGCTTCACCACCTTCTTCCCTTTCACCTCCAAAGGACTCAACGTTGCTAGGAAATACCCCTTCTCATCGTTGGGAAAAACACCTTTCAAAACCTACCGATGTGAGACTTCCAATATATCTCAACACTCATCCGTTGTTCCACTTAAGAAAATCAACGGCGTCGTTTGGCCAGAATATATTGTTATTTAATGCTGTAATAATAGCAAAACATGTATTATACAACTCAAGCTTTCTATTCTCATTTTGGGTAAAGGGTCTAACTTTGGTATTTATAGTTTCAAAATTTAGATTTTAATTTTTATAATTTTCAAGGTTACAAAATTAATAGTC
Source organism: Biancaea sappan (assembly GCA_037074585.1). Classification (NCBI taxonomy): domain Eukaryota; kingdom Viridiplantae; phylum Streptophyta; class Magnoliopsida; order Fabales; family Fabaceae; genus Biancaea; species Biancaea sappan. The sequence continues at coordinate 42,779,404 of CM073496.1, read as the reverse complement.
TTTATTGTTAATCATTGTTAGTCTTTACTTTTGTGACACTAATTAAAACATCACATTTAGCATGAATTTGTATATCATGTCTATTGTCACGTCATTCCTCAAATCATCATTTATTTTAAATATAATAATTAGTTATTGAACAAATTCACAATAATTAAAAAAATTTATTCACACTAATTCTCTGTCTCCTTCCACCTGTCTCCCGTGTGTGGATCCTCTACTTGAATAAAAATAAATAGGGAGATGTTTTGTTGTTGAAAATTTTAGTAACAGTTAAAACCACTACTAAAACTTCAAGTATAAAAAATCTAAACATAAGATCTGGACCCTCTCTCCCCCTCCTTTGGATCTTTTTAAAATTGTATAAAGTTCTGAATATAAAGGATTTATACACAGATGTTTTTGTACTTTCGAAAAAAAAATAGTTAAACTCTCCATAGATTATATCCAAATTCACTTTCCACGTGGACAGACACTAGTTTTTAAAAATTTCTAGTATGTTTGTAATTGAGGATTGAGCCTATGCCATTTCTCATTGAACCCAAAATCTATTAGCTAAAATTTGAGCTTAAACAATGTCTAGGTTAGGATTTACGATGACTACCTTACTTAACTAGGATGACTACCTTGTTAAAGAGGGGTGAAATGCTTTGTTATTTCTTTCAAGTTCTTATTTTATACTGAATAATTTCAAAATGTAAAACTTTCTCCACAATCCACGTGATGGGGCAGAAATACATGACAATCATGCATTGTAGAAACTTGAAATGTGAAGTAAAAGACTGGGCTATACAAGCGCAATCCACGTGATGGGGCAGAAATAATATGACAAACATGCATTGTTGAAACTTGAAATATGAATTGCAAAAGACTGGGCTATACATATTCTTGTTTTTACATTCGTTAAAGTAAAATTAAATATTAAAAGGGGGGGGGGAGGGGAAGAAATTAGTGTGAATGATTTTTTTTTAAAAATTAGGGTAAATTTTTTTTTTTTACAAAATCTAATTATTATGTTAAAAAATTTTGCCTTATGGAATGATGTGACAAGTAATGTTTTTATGTGGCTGATGATATAAAAATCTATACTGAGTGGAATGTCTTAGTTAGAATCAGTTAAGCGAAGATTAATGGTTAACTAATGGTGGTTGACGGTAAGAACTATGTTCTGAAACTATGAGGATCAAAATCTGAATTTTAGAATTATAGGGACCAAAATTAAATTTGAATAAAAATTCAGGGACTAAAAATAATATTTAACTTTAGTAAACCGTGAGAACATAATTAAGTACCTTCAAGTGGAATGATGTCAGGGCCTGATTTGCAGTAAACAAGGCCCTGAACGCCTATATTGGTAGAGAGAAATTTATGTGTTTTTTCTGATGCTGCCTTCTGGGGCCTATCTTTTGAGCCATAATCGTCACCACTGTAAGTAGCAGAAGCTAGAACTAACAGTGACGCCAGAAGCATGTAAACCACGAAGCAGACACGAATAGAAGCCATTCTCAATGTTATAATATCAATGCAGCGGCTGCAGTTTTTGAAAAAATGAAGCAACAATTGGCCTATATATATATATATATATCATGTAATAATGTAGGAATATCCGACCTTTCTGTTACCAATTAATTATACCGAAAAAATAAATAAATTATATGAAGTAGGAACTTACATGGATGCACGTTGTTGTTGAGACGATCTTGTTCTCCACATTGCATGACGACTTATTAATATATTCATTAAATTATGGCCGTACATGCAAGGATTAAGAATATTTAATTTCATTTTGACTTAACATGTTCCCCATTGATTCTGTGAACTGAACAAAGTCTAAGAAAAAATAAGGGGCTTCTTCCCATTGGGCTGGCCCAGTTACAGTATTCTCCAAAAGGGCTTGCTTCGTCGCAATTATCTTGTTCCTTTGTTTGTGCCCTGCTTAGCTTTCCTTTCTTTGGGCTTCTGGCCCTCTTGTGTTTTTGCTTGGCCTTGGACCCGCTGTGTTTGTTTTAGCATAACAAAAAAAGAAGTGAACTGGGTTTGCTTTCACTTGCATCAATTTGTTTAAGAATAATATTTAAATTTTTTTTATTAAAATAAATAATTGCAGTTTAGGACGTTTGGCATGTTTTTTTATATTGGTATTTCTTTTATAGTATGTATAATTGATACTAGACACCCATAATTTCATATTTCTTTTAATACGAGACACCTAGAATCTAATTATGCATCATTGAGCTTGTAGCTCAAAGGATATAATATTGTGTATTATGAGTTTACTAGTTTAGGTTAGAGTTCCCTTATAATTAAAAATATTTATATATCTAATTATATTAGCATATGCAATTGTCTTAGGCATTGAAAGAAAGGGGGAGCATTTTCGATGAAGGGTTTAGTTTTCTTTGCACAACGTGAGTCACCACACCAAGATAAACCACCAGACGATGAAGGAGGAGGGGCTAAGCCCATGACGGTGACATATTCCTTTGGAGATAAACTACTAGGGATCCAAACTGCACCACCAAGGAGAGAGAAAGCTGACCTTATTGCTCAGGGGTTGGTGAAGGTGGAACATGAACGCTGTAATAGGTTATTACCAAAAATCTTCATTGACAATAATATATTTAGAGATCTTTGCCACCCATGGTAAGAAGCATTAGTGATAAAGCCCCTTGGTAAGAGGGTGGGATTCAGATTAACACAACAACGCATTACCAATCTATGGAAACTATCATGAGGATTCGAGTTAATGGATGTTGACAATGGTTTCTTCATGGTGAAGTTTGATATCGAGGCCGACAGAGAGAAGGTTATCAGAGGGGGTCCTTGGATGGTGTTTGATCATTATTTGACAGTCTCAAACTAGAGCCCAGATTTTGTTTTGACTACTACAAAGGTCAAAAAAGTTTTGGTTTGGATTAGATTCCCAGGGATGAACCTTATGTACTACGATGAAAGTCTTCTCCTTGTCATGGCATCGGCTGTTGGGAAGCCTTTCAAGGTGGATGAGCATACGCTAAAAGTGGAGAGGGGCATATTTGTTGGGGTATGTGTTGAGATTGATTTAAACAAGCCCATGGTTGGAAAGGTCTACATGCGTGAAACCTAGTACAAAGTTGAGTACGAAGGTCTCCATGTCATTTGTAATGGTTGCGGCTATTATGGTCATGTCTCAAGGAACTGCTAGGTACAAAAACTAAACCGAGAGACAGCAAACTGCCAAGGCAACGAAGGGAAACTGGTGATCGAAAATGGATCTACAAAAGACAAATCTTTAGTCATTAACTCAGGAGAAAATTCAGCTTAATCATTGGATGGTGAATTAAATGCCAATTATAAAGCTATCAATGAGCCTATATGAGGGTTGTCGAGATCAGTGGAACCCATGCATGTTGAGTGGCTAGTAGTTTCAAAGAAGAAAAAGCTGCCAAAAGGGAATTTGAGACAAAAAAGAAAAGTTTATGGAGGCTATCTCTAAGGGAAATCCTAACAGATTTGATGTATTTAAGAATGGTGATAATTTATGGAGTGGTAGGCCAACATCCCAAAGTCAAAAAGATGCCCACGTGGGAATTGCTAAGGAAGGACCTACTGTAAAAAAGGAGATGAAAGGGGGAAAACCCAACAAGATGTCCAAGAAAGGAAACAAAAAGAGGCCTTGGAGGGAGGATCATGGCTAGAAAAGGGGAGTTATGCACACAATGTCAAGCACAAGTTGAGCCAAAATTGACATGAACCCATTAATTTTAATGCCGAAGACTTTAACTTGGGTCTCTGAAACCAAACAGGCTCTGGAGAAACACAAGGAGCCGATTATCACCAACGTCGTTCACCAGGAGAAGGTTGATGAGGGGTAGGACCACTCTCAGTCTATTTTGGGAGGTCACCCTTGTCCTACTGGGGTGGGTACATGTGCAAATAAGGACATTTCTATAAAGGCTACTCATAAAGCCGAAATGGAATACGAAACACACTGTAATACAGTAAATAAAATGGGTCCATTACATGAGGATATGGAGAGTATAGGTGGTATCAATACTCATGAAGCCATGCACATGTAAAAGTTTTGAGTTGTGCTCTATTTCCCTCTACATTTTTGTGATGTTAGAATTTTAAGATTTTTCGACTCTCTATTGGAACATTAAAGGAGCCATAAACCGGGCTAGGAAGAGGCATACTCGTGATCTGGTGAGAAAGCACAGTCCTTCTATTGTTATTTTGCTAGAAATGCATTACCTTTTTCAAAGAGCGGAAGCCTTTTGGCATAAACTCATGTATAGTTAGAGCTTATTTTGAAGCTCAAGGGCATGCTGATGGTATTTAGGTGCTTGTAGAGAAGAAAGGAAATTATGTTGTTTTAGTGGTTGATATATTTCATCATCGGTTACAGTCTCTATCAATAGGGGTTTGAAGAAATGGACTTGCTCAGCTGGTTACATAAACCCTATCTCTGTAGCTAGGGAGAGTCTCTAAAATTACCTTAGTCATATCAGAAGCTCTGTGACTGATCCTTGGCTTTTGATTGGTGATTTTAATGAGGTCATCCTCCCTTCTGAGGTTAGAGGCAGTATCTATTTGACCAACAGAGCCATGAAGTTTACCAAAGTTCTGGAGGATTGCAGTTTGTTAGATCCTGGAGCCAAGGGGAATATGTATATATGGTTTAAAAGAGCAGAGGGTGAGAGGACTATGTCGAAAAGGTTGGACTATGCGTCCGTGCCTTATTTGATTGTGAGTGGTAGATTAAGTTTCCTGAAGCTTTCATAGAAAATCTTTTCTGCTATCATTCAGACCATTGTTCGCTTCTCTTAAGGTGCAACGGTGTTTTACCCAATAACAAAACATGTCCTTTTCGTTTCCACTAGCTTGGCTCACCCACAGAGATTTCCCAGTTGTGATCTATTCAGCTTGGGGAAAAGGCAATCCCATGGGGTCAGTCAGCCTTGACAAAGTTAGAGAAGATGCATTGGAGTTTAATTCTAAGGTGTTTGGCAACATCTTTAGACGTAAACGTATTCTGGAAGCTCATATTAAAGGTATTCAACATGTCCTTACCTTTACTACTTCCATCGAGCTTAATTTATTGGAAGCAGAGTTGCAGAAAGAATATTCTAAAGTGCTTCATCAAGAGGAATTACTTTGGTATAAAAAAAATATAAGGAAAATTGGGTGAGATTTGGAGATCACAACACCAAGTTCTTTCAGACACAAACTGTAATTCGGAGAAGAAGAAATAAAATTCATGGTTTATTTCTTGCAAATGGAGGGTGGTGCTCAGATCCTGATTCTCTTAAACAGGAAGCTTTACTTTCTTTAAAGAGATTTTCTCCCCTTACACAAATGTAGATGTTCACCATGCTCATATCTGTAATACCCAAGAAAAATAAAATATAAATATTTGTTTACAAACTACTGTTACTATTTCAATATACGGTACTATTCACCAGTATAATACTATTTACGTATATGATACTGTTCATTTATACAATCGAAATGTCAAGTACTAGATGTTGTTTGGTCATAAGAGAAAACTAGAAAGAAGTTCGTAGGAGAAACTGACGTTTTATGTGTGAAAATACCCTTAGGGACTAAAGTGAAAGGACTGAATTGAAAAGAAACTTAAAGGTTTAAGGTGAAAGGATATTTTTCCCTTTTAAGTTTCCAATAGTAATAAAAAAATTTTCCGAGGTGTACAGTAACTGCATTATTAGAAATGTCATTTTCATGAATAGTAAATTGAATATTTTATTAGCGCATAGTGTCAAATAGTACCCTTGACTTTTGCTATAAATATGCCCTTCCATTTCACTTCTAAACTCACACCTTCAACTTCTCTTCTTCTCTCCTTAAGTTTCTCTTACTCCAAAGCTAGGCGTCTGAGATTTTGGGCCTTTCCTTTTCAGCTTAGGTAAGGATAGTATGCCCTTTCTATGTCTTTCAAATTTTAGAAGTTAATTTCTTAAGTATACTCTGTGGTTGCGGCCTTGGCTGATCTTTCACATCAGAAAAACTGTCCTTAGCTGTTTATATGTTATTTTGATTCTCTGATTACCGAAATAGAATGTAAACTGTGAAGAATACATGTCTAGGAAAGTTCTGGCTAAGGAAAGACCTGGTTTTTAAGTGTGTCCAGTGTGACCCTCCACTCTTTCCTGGGAACTTACCTGGTGTACTCTTTTACAGATTGTATTCTCTATTTCTGGTATGAATAGTATCCGTACGTATGAATAGTAACCGTATGAATAGTAACCGTACATATGAATAGTATCCGTACATAAAAATAATATTCATATGTATAAATAGTGATCGTATGTACGAATATTATCTGTATGTATAAATAGTATCCGTACGTATGAATAGTGACCGTATATATGAATAGTGACCATACGTATGAATAGTGACCGTATGAATAGTAACCATATATATGAACAGTATCTGTACGAAAACAATCCTGACGTATTTTCTCTAATCTTTCATGAAAATCTCTGTAGCAGAACACCGAAATTCACCTGAGAACTCTTGTCTGTAATGACTTAGAGAAGCGATGTTCGTACGGAATCCAGGTGAGTGAAACGACCCCGTTTTAATAGAGTTTTAGCATTACTGGTGATAAAAAGTATGTCGTAGGACACTCCCAAGATTCATAGGGGGAAATTGGATTCAGAATGACGAATCTAAATGAGATAATTAATCCATAAGTATGGATAAAATGAAATAAGTATCTTATGATGATGTGAAGTTTGAATGTTTTCAAAAATGGATTAATTGTTATCTTGATATGTGGTTTATAAATCCATAATATAGTTATATACTATACCTGTTATATGGATGAATATTATATTGAGCTTCTGATTATGATATGAAATGCTATTGATTGTGATTGAGCGGGACAGTACCCCCTCTCACGGCAAGGCGGAAAACCCGGTTGACAGGGTGTCTTGACCAATGAGTGTGGAGACAACGATTCCCTCAGTAGGGATATAGCCCGGATTGGTGATAAATCCGTGAGGCGCCCTAGCTAAGAGGATGAGGTTGTGCGTCATGGCGGAAATATACATAATTGGTGAGCCGGCCTGTGTGCGCTCTCCGGGATATATTGCCATTGACGAGTACTAGTAACGTTTGTTGAATTGGATGAATTTTTATCTTGTATGTAAGAGGATGATGTTGTGCGTCATGGCGGAAATATACATAATTGGTGAGCCGGCCTGTGTGCGCTCTCCGGGATATATTGCCATTGACGAGTACTAGTAACGTTTGTTGAATTGGATAAATTTTTATCTTCTGTCTATTGGTTGAGTATGAGCCTTTGGATATGCTTGCATGACTGGTAATGTATTTGAATTTTATTAATGCGAGGCCGATTCGCTCATTGAGTTTAAAAGCTCACATTGTTTGTACAACCTTTTTGTTCAGATCAGGTTGCCATCGAAGAATATCTGCTAGAGGAGTAGATCACTTTGGACCTTCCCGTTGTCGGGTAGACCTCTCTTCTGTTATAGATTATGTTGCTCTGTAATCGTCTAGGACATCTAGTTCAGGGGTTCGACATTTGGCTTGTATGTCAGTATAATAATGTATTTTAAATTGATAATCTATGATTTTCATATAAGAAAATTTGATATATTTATCGGAAGGCTTACAGTGATGAGAGATTCATCATTGTGCCGGTCATGTGCCCAGAAAACGGGTCGTGACAATATCCCTCGGTAGCCTGTGCTTTCTCAAAGTGGTGTTACTTCTTTTATTGTGCATGTGAGCAAAGAGAAAGTGAGAAGAACAGTGTTCATCATGAATTCTTATAAAGCCCCAAGTCTTGATGATTTTCAACCTATGTTTTTCAAACATTTTTGGTAGCTTGTGAGTAAAGCTTTTGAGAGAGGTTATTCTGATGATCGTATTGCAAATATTTTCATTGTTCTTATTCCTAAAGTGGATTACCCCTTGAGGTTGAAGGAATTATGTCCTATTAGTTTATGCAATGTGGTGTACAAGGGGATTACCAAGGTGCTGGTTCAAAGACTGTGTCTGTTACTTGACGAGCTGATTGATCCCCTTCAAAGTAGCTTTATCCTAGGTCGTGGTACCAAAGATAACGCTATTTTAGCTCATGAAATAGTCCATTCTATGCATCATTCCAAAGCTAAAAATGGGATTATTGCATTCAAAATTGACTTGAAGAAGGCGTTTGACAGAGTTAGCCGAGACTTTTTTGAGTTGACTCTTAGAGATTTTGGGTTCCCAGATATCATGATTACTTTGATTATATGGTGTGTTAGATCAACCAATCTTTCTATGCTATGGAATGGGAAAAAACTAGAGTCCTTCAAGCCTTCTAAGGGTCTACGCTAGGGAGATCCTCTGTCACCATACTCTTTGTTCTTTGTATGAAAAGCCCTCAGTATTCAAAAATAAAGTTTCTACTGGTGCTTGGAAACCTATTCATGTTTTGTGTGGAGGTCCTGGCATCTCTTATTTATTCTTCGCAGATGACGTGTTATTATTTTGCCGTGCTAACACTACTTAAGTAAATTTTGTTATGAACACTTTGAGGGATTTCTATGAAGCTAATGGGTTGAAGGTGAACTTTGAGAAGTCAAAAACTATGTGCTCTTTCAAAGTACAGAGGCAATGACATATTGACATTTCCAGATTGTCCTCTATTCGCTTTGTGGATGATCTTAGGGCCTATTTAGGCTTATCTCTTATACAAGGCAGGGCTAATGGAAATCAGTACAAATTTGTGATTGAAAAGATTCAGAAGAGGATGGCTTCTTAGAAGGGACGTTTATTGAACAAGGCAGGGAAAGTGTGCCTTGCTAAATATGTGACGTCCTCTATGCCTATTTACATTATGCAAATTTTTTCCTAAAAATATTTGCCATCAGATTGACTTTTTCATGAGAAGATTTATTTGGGGGCTGGATACCAGTCAACATAGTTGGAATTTGGTTAACTGGGATGTTATCACGTCTACAAAAAATTTTGGTGGGCTTAGAATCAAAGATTCTAGACTCACGAACATCACTTTATTGGGCAAGCTTGTTTGGAGTATGCTGCATGTGAGAGACAAACTTTGGGTGCAGGTCCTTTCTCATAAATATCTTGGTTAAAATTTTATTTGGAACAGAAAGTCTCAAAGTACAGTTTCAATCACTTGGAAGAGCATTTTGACGGCCGTAACAGCTTTGCATAATGGTTTTGGTATGATGTTTAGTTCTGGTAATTCCTCTTTTTAGTAGACAGATTGGATAGACAAGGGGCCCTTATGTAACATAGTGGACTATGTCCACATCTATGATGCTTATCTTTGCCTTAAAAACGTTTGGTAGAATGAGATTTGGAGACTGAACAGCTTAGCTACACCTATTTCTAATCATATGAGAACCTTAGTACTTAATTTTAATGTTCCGCAAATTATCTCCCCTAATCGTCCTTATTGTTGGGTTTGGAAAGGAAATAATAATGGTATTTTCAAGGCGTCCTCTAGATATCATTGGCTTCTAAGTCATGCTCGTAACTGGGACAATTCTAATGATTGGGAGTGGATTTGGAAGTATAGTGCCCCTGCTAAGGTTCAATTCTTCATCTAGTTAACTTCTCATCGTGCTTTGCCCACTAATGAGATAAGGAATAAAAGGGGTCTGGCTATCTTTCCCCTTTGCTAGCATTGCTCATATAATATTGAGATTGTATTGCATTGCCTAAGGGATTGTCTCATTCAATGGAGGTTTTCTAAGAACTAGATTGTTCCAAAAACCTTTTTTTTTATTTATAATGATGTTATTTTATGGATCAGGGAACATATTTCTAGCAACTTGGAATGCCTTTTTCTATCCAGTCTCTAGTGGATATGGCGTTGGAGACTCCAAACGATCTTCAGGGAAGAAAAATGGAATGTACAGTTGGTCTTAAGGAGAGCTCTTTTTTTTTTTTTGTTGAAGAGTTCGTTAATTTCATTGATAAAAGAGCCATAACTGACTCTAATGGGCTTTTGATTGCTCAGTGGCTTCCTTTGCTGGTGGGTGACATTAAGCTTAACGTTGATGGCAGCTACATCGCAGCAACAGCTTCCATAGGTTTTGGGGGTTTAATGAGGATTGCAACCTAAGATTAGGTGGCTGGGTTCTCTGGCTTTGATGGTCAGGGTGATGCTTTATACGTTGAGCTTTCAGCTATCAACAATGGTCTAACCTTTACTTGGAACGAGGATCATAGAAAGATTCAGTGTGACACTGACTTATTGGAGGTGGTTAATCTCCTGCAGGGTGGGGTCTGCCATATTTTCCACAGATATGTTACCATTCTTGGTGATATAGGAAGCTCTTGAATCAACGGTGGCCTGTTTAAATCTCCCATGTGTACAGAGAGGCAAATGCTTGCACAAACTATTTGGCGAAGCTTGGTTCTACTTAGTGCTCGAGATGGAAGTATTGGAAGGATCCTCGTCCTTTATTGGGTTCCTTTTGGCTTAGAGATAAGTTTGGTTCGGCTTCCATGGGTTAGTTGTTTTTTATTCTTTTCTCTTCCACCAAAAAAAAATTCCCTTAGGCATTTAAATTATTTTTGGAATAAAGATGCTAAACTACTGATCACCTTCTGTGATATAGGTAATTGCCTCGATGTAATCTTGTCGAGGTGAAAAAACTTGAATCACTACTTACTGTTGTAAGATCGGAGCGGATCGGATCGGTCGATTTGATTGATTGAATCAAAAATTAATCAATTAATAATTAAATCAGCAAAAAAATCATTTGAATCGATTAAAAATTGGTTGAAGAGGGTAAAATACATGCTAAATGAACCGGTTGAACAAATTCACTTGAATTTTTTTTTATCTTTTTGTTTTTTAATTTTACTTATTCTATAATTAAGTAATAAAAATTTAATATTACAGATCAGTCAATTTTTGTGGAGATGCTAATATATTGATATTTTATAGATAAATAAATATTATATTGATTAATAATTTTCATTGTTATTTGGTCAATTTTTGTTGTAAATTTTTTATTGTGAATTTTGTTTTGTATAATTTGATATCAAATCTTTTTTTAATTAAATTTTAAAATTTATATTTATAGTATTTAATTATTATATTATTTTTTAAGTATTTTAAATTAAATCGATTCAAATACAACTCGACTCTAATTTGATTATTGACCCTTAGATTGATAGAGATACCAATTTAATAATTGATTTGATTTTCAAGCACAGCTAATAAACGACAAGATATGATGGAAAATGATTTTTTATCAACGATTTATTTATTTTTTAAAACCTTATTATTGTTTTGATTTTTATTTGATTGGAACATTTTCGATTTTAGGGTTGAGAGCTTGAGACATGTATGATTTGATTTGATTGTTTGAGGCGTGCTTGGTGTACTGATAAATAAAGCGCTGAATTCCTTGGGATTTAAGGCTTAGGCTGTTCTTAGGTGTTTGAAAACTCATTGGGTAAACTTAGTTTTGAGCAGAATTAATTTTCATAATTGATTTTGAGCATAATTAATTTTGCATGAATGTGATTTATTATTTGAAAACTGTTATCAGAAAAGTGATTTTGAAAAATGAATTTCGTTTGGATATTGGTGAGTATAAGTACTTTTGAATGTGTAATTATCTGAAATGGTATGAATATTATATTGTTTTATTTTATTTATCCTTATTTAATTTCTCATATTAATTTAAATACAAAAAAAATAATTAAAAATAGATGTCATAAAATATATATTTTTTCAATTTAAACTATGTAACTACTGTCACATCCCAAAATCTGAGCACGTGACCGGCACGGAAAGTGAATTTCATTTCACCTCCGTAAGCCTATCTTTCTCTTAAAAATCATACAATTCTTTTTCATGCAACCAAACCGAGTTCTCTATACATACTACAATTATTTATATTACATCACTGAATGAACCTACCCGATTACAGAGATTTCTAGATTTATACAACTTAGAATAAGACTTAACTATTATACCTTTATCCTGAACAAATGAAAAGGTAATCATGGACTAAGGATCCATAATTCCTTGTTCCGATATTTACCTTCAGCTGTCAACTCTGAAAAAAAATATCAATAAGAGGGGTATGAGCAAACCACGTGCCCAGTAAGTAGATAACACAACACTATGACAAAAAAATATCATGCATCATAATGATAACATGCAGCAATCATACGTAAATCGATCATCATATGATATAATATTATTCATAATACTTCACAACAATATCCAAGTAAATCAAATACATTTCAACATAATTCAAAATTCACAACAGCAATCGGTGAAATCAATTTCACACACATTTCCCGTACCAACCGGGTCGTCCAGAATACCTCTGGATCGTTGCCTGCGGCCCCCGCCGCATCCACCCTTATCGCTCCATTTATAATCTCCACCCTTATAACTTCACATAAATTTCTCCATGGGGTGCACCACCATGCCTTTCCTTTCCTGTCAAACATAATCACAATCACACATAAAAACATCCTCAATCATAATCTTGAGCCACATACACAACTCAGTCATTTACAATTTAAGCCACAACATAATCAATGTGGTTCCAGTAACATAGCATGTATACAACATAACCCATAATATAGAACAATTATTCACCAATAACATACTTCAACTATCCGCATATGAATGAACTCAACAATCAGAGTATGATACATTTCAACTCAGTTCACCTGGCACGTTCCACAATTGTTTATGTCTCATCGTCCCACATCATTCTCTTCAAACTTGAATATTCAACATATTTTCACTATGATGCAAAAAGTCAATAACAAAGATATTTAATCATAGCAAATATTAACCCACTCACCTGGATTTTACGCTCTCGGCACTTCCACCTTGCACCTTGACCATTCCTATTGTAACCAGATAAAAACCATCAAGGTTACGAAATAGAGAAATTCCTTACCACTACTCCCGACCTTCATCCACTTCTCAAATCATAACTCCTAACTGGTAATGAATATCCAGATGAAACTTATACCATTGAAAACTAGACTCAAAGAGCTTTTCAACGATATTTTAAAAAAAAACTGATGCTACAGTAACGGTCAACGGTCAACGGTCAACACAGCTACACTAACATTGACCGAGTCAATGCTACAGTAACGTTGACCGAGTCAACGCTACAGTAACGAGAAAATCTGGAAAAATTTTCTCGGTGAACAGTAATTTCTGGGGAAAATTTTCGATGTTCTTCGTGTTCTTCATCCAAAAATCCAAAAATCATATATAAAACAACATTTCTTTTGATTTCTTCCATGGGTTTTCATCCTTAATGTCTAAGGAGTGTTTTAACACCAAAACCCCCAATTTCTACCAACAATCCAAGCTCAAATCTCAAATTTTCATCAAGAACACTAACTTTTTTCAAATATCCAAATTCTACGAATTTCTCCTAGTTTTCTCCAAATTTCTTGTTCTAATAACATCATAAACCACCTAGGAATGTTTTAGATTAACATCCACACTTAAATTCATCAATTAAAATATTATACAAAAATTTTACAAAATGATAACCAAGGATTTGGTCTTGTAATAAGAGGAAGAAGAAGAAGAAAATCAACTTACCAATCATCCTAACTTTCATAGCTTCCTTCCCCGTGCAAAAATTGCATGAATGATTGATGAAGAAATTCCTTTGCAAGCATAATCGAGAGAGAGAGAAAGTGAGGAAGCATACGGGAGAAATGAGAGAAAGAAAAGAATAAGAGGAAATGTATACGCGTGGGTCCCACCAATTTCTTTTTCGATAAAATCGCTCATAGCCACCTTAGCTTATAAGATTTGTTCACTTTAATCCCTCTCGATGTCTCAAATACCACTTTAACCTCGAATCCATCATCTTTTCGGTACCGGACTTATAATTCATTCTCATAAGCTTTATTCTTCCTCTCAGGTTCCTATTTGGTCATTTCTCAAAAGTCCTCTATACTTTCTTTTCTTTTCACTTTAGTCCTTGAGAATTTGTAAAAATTTCCTAAATTAAAAATTTAAATTTCGATTTCCATATTTTCTTCACTAATTCAAAAAGCAAATTTTTCACGTAATTAAATTTTTTCACTAAACTTCAAAATAGACTTTAAATATTCATATAAATTCTTGGGATATTACAACTACTTAATGATTAAATAATCTGACTTTTTTTTTTGGCTCAATGTTGTGAACTAAGAGCCTGTTTGGTATAAATTTTGGTAAGGGAAAGTGAATTAAAAAAAGTACGTTTTGGTATGATGTAAAAAGAAATGGAATCAAATAAGGTAGTATATTTGATATAATATTTTAAAATAAGGAAATAAAATATTTTAATAACAATTTATTGAAATATCCTTTATTAAAAAATAGATCTAAAGCTAAAGTCTATTCCCTCCTCTCTGCACAACTAAACATCTTCTTCTCTCTTTGCTCATCTCTCTCTATTGTCGCTTCTAGATCCAATGTGCCATCTTCCTTCTTCCACTTCCACTTCCATATCATCGCTTTTTCCACTTCCAGATCCAGTGTGTTGTCCTCCTTCTTCTTCCATCCTTTCTCTCTCTCTCTCCACCTTCGTGTCTCTCCAACAGTGGTGGACGACGATGACTACACAGTTGCTAATTAGTGGAGGACGATGAACAAACTAGCAGATGGGGATATGGTGAAGATGATGGGGATCTGGGGAAGAAGGGGCAAATTTGATAATTAAAAAATTAAGAAAGGGCAAAATTAACTTTTCCATTCAATTACTAAGGAAAGGAAAGGGATTTGCTAGCATCTTTGATGGAATGATTTTTTGCATTATACATAGGAATGAGATTCCCTTTCAAGCCACTCAACGCCATGCCAAACAAGCATTTTTAGTCTTAAAGAAATGAAATTCATTTTCTTAAGTATATATCAAACATCCCCTAAGTATATTTTTTTAATTACATCAATGATTAAACAAAAATTTCTTTTTGCTCAATTTAAACTATGCAATTACATCATTGAATTTTTTTTAATTACTTACATCAATGAATATTAATCAGATTTTGTTTTAATTTCACCATTGAGCCAAAATTTTTTTGTTTATTCACTTAGGTCCCTATCTAAAATTTTTCTTTTATCCTCTGTTTGATATAAACTTTTTTATTACATCATCTAGGTTCCTAGTTTGAGAATATATATTCTTTGTTAAAAATTAACCCCTATAAACTTTTCAATTTGTTCACTTTAATCCGTGTTCTACATTGTCTCTTCTCTCTCACGATCCTTTGTTTCACTTTGTTTTCTGTACTAGAAAATAGAGGAGGCTTAAGTGTTGGTTTTTCAAACACTTTTTTTTCTTCCTTTCTTCCTCTCCTTTTTTTATCTCCCTCTTTTCCTAGTGTGTGTGTGCGTGCTCTGTACAAAAGGGTAGCGTTGGTTTTTCAAGCACAGAAAGGCAAAAAGCCATGACATAATCGATTTTGGGGAGGAGAGAAGCTACTTGTGATCATGTTTGCTAAAATGGATTTTAGGGACAGAATCAATTTTGCTAAAGCTTCCGAATGCATATCTAAAAATACTGAAAAATCAGGCATGAATGCATCTTGGTCCCCACGCGTGTTGGTCCCTTTAGGCCGCAGATCCAAACATCCACTTTGTATGTTCGAGTTTATCAGAGCATCTTTAATGGTGCAAATCTAATGAGTTGCTTATTGTGGATCTCAGTATGCCACATTATCACATTTGACTTTAAGTAATTATTCATTACTTTAAACAATTATATACTCTAATGGTTCAATTCTTAAAAACTCATTAATGGATCTCACAGGTAACTGTCTACTACTTTAATTAATGCAAATATATTTACTGTTTACTTTTTAATTTTTTATTAGCTTTTTGTGAAGAATGGTTTTTTATATAAGGACAATTAGCAATCATATTAACAAATTTTAATAATAAAATTTAATAAAAATCAATTCTTATTTTTAAGAATCTCATTTAAAGATGATCTTACCGCGTGTAAAGAGAGTACGTAAGGTATATAAAGGAGAAGCTCCGTGCAATATTGCTGTATCAGCAATTACAGCATTTTTGGTTGAAACTTGGATTGTGCCCACCAAATGGCTATAACCGTGTGCTCCGTGGACAGTGGTTTCTCAACAGACACTTTTACTACGCTACTCCTCACTTTACAGCATCTTCTTCTCACCCACTGCCTATTCCTTATTTAAATTTCATTATCACAATTTGTTTCTTACTATATAAAAATAATGTCATATTTCTTTTTTAGTGAATTCCTTTTCCCATAATACAATTTAATCCTTTTTAAAATAAATCTACATAAATATTTTCCGGATATCTGTACTAATTTATTCTACGAGGCCACTCCCTGCTGCTTATTGCAATTGCTAGAAAATATCTGTTATGAATTTTTGTAATAGCCTAAAAAGATATTTTTATTTTTTTAAAAGTTATTGTTACTTTTCAATAACAGCGTGAAGCACTTTCTTCAAAAAGAAAATAATGAGTATTATTATTATTATTATTATTATGTGAAGCAGGAGCACCAGAGCAGCGCGCATCCCACTCATTTTTTCAACTACAAAAAGGCCTCCTCCCCTCATTTTTCTTCTCATGCCGCTGGTCTCAAACCCAAAGCAAAAAACAGCCTTCCGTAAACTTGAGTGATACAGCAAATACCTATCCTTTTTTTTTGAATATCTGTCAGCATTAAGACTTACAAACCCATTTCAAATCTGTCTCACAACTATCTGAAGCTGGATTAATCATGTGTGGGGGTGCCATCATCGCTGATTTCATTAGTCACCGGCACCTCCGTGGTCGCTGTATCACCGCCTCCGACTTCTGGCCTGACTCATTCCCTGACGACGGCGACTTCCCCTTGGATTTTTCTCTACCCACCCAGGATCACTCCCTTCCCCCTCAGAAACCCCAACTTTCCCCAGGTCAATTAATCTTCTATACTCTCATTTCTTAAGTTTGTTATGGATTTAATTTAACAAGTCTATGAACAGTTTCTGATTTCTTATTTTTGATTTAATTCGAACAGTTAGGGAGCAAATTGAGAGGCCCGTGAAGAGGCAGAGGAAGAACATCTACCGAGGGATTCGTCAGCGTCCGTGGGGTAAATGGGCTGCTGAGATTCGCGATCCAAGGAAAGGAGTTCGAGTTTGGTTGGGTACCTTCAACACCGCCGAAGAAGCCGCTAGGGCCTACGACAGAGAGGCTCGCAAAATCCGCGGCGAGAAAGCCAAGGTGAATTTTCCAAACGAAGACGACAATGACACTTCTGTTCAACCTCGTCGCAAGCGACCGCCTCCAAGACACTGCGCTTCTGATTTCAATAATGCTCCAAAAAGTCTGAATCTGGAGTTTGGTTATGATCTGAACCAAGTTGGGGAAACTTGTTCCCATGGGTCAGGGTCAGAAGGCGCTCACTCCACATCGGAGTTCATGGGCTGGAATCAGACGAAGGCGAGCGAGGAAGCGAAAACGAAGAGGATGGTGATGGAATGTGAGGAGGAACAGAATCAAGTGGAGAAGCTATCGGAGGAGATGATGGCGTACGAGAACTGCGTGAAGTTTTATGAGATTCCATACTACGATGCCCAATCCTCTGCGCGGAATAACGTTCAAGATAACGCGGTTGGCGGTGGTGACTTCTGGAGCTTCGACTATGAGGGCATTCCTGCATGTGTGACCTCGTCGGGCATGTGAAGGGTTCGAAATGTAAATTTGGTCAGAGCTGGTTGTTTCAGTATAAAGTTTTTAAGTGCCTGTTTTGTGATGTTCCAATAAGGGTCTTCCATTTTGTTGCAGATCCAAATTGAAACAACCTAATGATAGTATGTTATGTTTTGTAACTTTTCCAATATGAATTAATGTTCAAATTTCGATTCCAGTTTACTTACTATGGTTTTTCTTTTTGAAGTATTTCTGTGATTTTGTGAATTAACTGTGGTTCACGTCCCCTGATTGGCCCGCAGGAAGCAATAATAAATAATGGATTAAATATATAAATTAGTTGGCCAATATATCTATTGGTCTTTAAATTATATATTAGTTAGGAAAGAATATTTAAATTATAATAAAAAAGATTAAAATATAAAAAATACTATAATTTATTTGTATATTAAAAAATTAAATTACATTAAAAGAAAATTTACGTCACTTGAGCAGATGGCCAGATGCAATGCAAGTCACTAATATATATCACTAGTGAGAATCGTGAACCACATATACAAATTATATTAATTTATACTGATCACTAATTTTAAAAGCTAAATTGTAAAAAAAACAAATGAACTTGTATCTTGTAAAAGTTAATTTTTATATTTGTACTAAGTAATAAAAGAAAAAGAATGGCGGATTGGTGACTGGCAAAAGAAGTGCTTAAGATGTTAATCTTAACATGAAAAAACTTTTTAAGACATGCCAAGTCTTGATAATCTTTCGTCAGGGCGTGGGTTTTTGTTTTAGTATGTTTATTTTAAGTTTTATTTTATCATTTATTTTTTTAAAACTTTATTTTAATTTTTTATATTTTAAAATTTTATTATTTTAATTTTTTATTAAATTTATTAGTTTATGCAACAAAATTAATATCGCAACTTTTAAATTCTAACATGACTCGCCAATGTGACTACTGAATACTGAGTGGATGTAGAAGTCTCAAGCGTAAATTTTAAAACTCCAAAATACCCTTTTTCATTTTTGGCACATACTTTGTAACAACACTATATCCTATCCCTAAAAACAAAGGCTGTTCTGTAGTTTTAAAATTTAATTAAGTTAGTTTATAGAAAGCTAGTTGAATATTTTTTACTTACTATTTTAGATTATTTTAAAATATATGTATATGATAATAAAAATTTTTTTACAATTTTTAAAATAATTTAAAAGTATAAACACTCAACCTCGAGAAATAAAATTTTTTATAAACTTACTCAATTTATTTCAAAATTTGAAGGATGAGATGTTAATTTGATTATACAAATTAACGATTCTGATAAAAAAAAAAAGAAGGAGAACAATAACAGTTTAAAACATTTAAGGTTAAAATAGTTATAAGGAACCCAAATATTATTTTTGGCAAGAAGAAGCCAATATATGAATATAGTTTAGATCTGATGAAAGTTGGCTAGTGAGTTTAAGCCGAGGTTGGGTAGGAGAGTGATTAATATATTTTGAATTTGGTCGTAATAGTTGGGGGAGAATGAAAAGAAGAGAAAGAAGTAAAGAAAGCAATGGGAGGGAATTAAGGAGAGGGAAACCCAGGAGCGCTGGTGGTTTTGGATTTGCCTTCCCCAAGATTGAGTGCGTCGGAAATAACAGAGACGAGGGTTGGTTTATTCGGTATCGGTGGGCGCTTACGGAATTGGCTTCGTAGGCCTTTCCACTTTTTGCCATCACATGACACAACCTCTATCTACCCTTAATCTCCTTCTTTTACCTTCACTCTTGACTCTCGAATCTTCATTGTCTACCCCCTCTACAAAACGGCATGCACATGTGAGTATGTGACATGCTTTCACTCATGTTTTCCTCAGTCAACATCCCTTCATATGTACGCATGCACAAACAATTATTTTGTTCTTTAATTCTTTTTAATACAACTATTACCACATTATATATATATATATAATATTCTTTTTTTGCTAAAAAAGGGTTACACAACGTGTAGTTGTAAAACATGTATGCGTCATGTTTTTGTTAAATAATCTAATAATAAATATCTCAAATTTATATAAAATTATATTCTACATTCATTTCATTTGTGGCTATACTTATCAAGATTCAAAAAATCAGATCGGTCATTGAATCAGTCGAGACACCGGTTCAAAGATCAATGGTTTGACCGCAGTCGAACCGGTTCAAGAATAGGGACTAAAGTGAACAAACTGAAAAGTTTTGTAGGAGATAATTTTGACAAATAAAAAATATACTTTTAAACTAGGAACTTAGATGAAGTAATAGACAAGTTTATATCAAAAATTGAACTAAAGAAAAATTTTGACTAAATACCTAAGTGAATAAAAGATAAGTTTTGAAACTTGAATTTTGATTCATTTCTTATATAGCTTTTGGGCAGAAATGATAGATTAAATCATATCATGATTATAAATGAAATTATAAACTGATTTGGAGGACCAAACTGTAAGAAAAAAATATGAAAGTGAAGAATAAAGACTAAAGTGAATAAACTGAAAAGTTTGCAGGGAAAGATTTTGAAAAAGAAAAATATATTCTTAAGCTAGGGACCCAAACGAAGTAGAAGACTAGTTTATATCAAAAAATGGACAAAAGAAAAATTTTGACTAAGGACCTAAGTGAATAAATAGTCAGCTTTGAAGCTTGAATTTTAATTCATTTCTTGTATTGTTTTTGGGTAAAAATGATATATTAAATCATATCATGACTAAAAAAAATGAAATTATAGACTGATTTGAAAGATCAAACTGTGAGAAAAAAATGAACGTGAAGAATATAGACTAAAGTGAATAAATTAAAAAGTTTGTAGGGGATAATTTTGACAAAGAACAAAAAATTCTTAAATTAGGGACCTAGATGAAGCATAAGACAATTTTATATTAAAAATTGGACAAAAAGAAAATCTTGACCAAGGACCTAAGTGAATAAACTGAAACTTTTTTTTGATAGTTTACGTAGCTAGTCCACTCCAGTATAAGTGGTATACAGTCAGCGTTGACATGGATTTTAATACTGACATTAGCATCCCAGTCAATGTTAATTAACGATTAACTAACCAAAAATTAACTTTGAAAACTTATTTTATGAATTTAAAAATTATACAGACTAAATTTATTATTTTTATACTATAAAGACTAAAGTTATTTTTCAATTGTACATGAAGAGCATTAAGTCCATTGTTGTTTGGGCTTTGTTGTTTCTGGTCTTTGTCCAACAAAATTTGGCTGGTTAGGTTTGGACCCACTATATTGGTGAGGTCCATAATAGAACCTAATCCATTTAACGAGCCCGAGAAGGTCCTCCTAAACCCTAGGGTTAATGATCAATGTATATATTGCCATCCTCGGTGACGGCAATACTGAAACTATCCCACAGAGAGAGAGGGGAAGATGGTTTCGCTGAAACTCCAGAAGCGGCTCGCCGCTAGCGTGCTCAAGTGCGGAAGAGGCAAGGTTTGGCTGGATCCCAATGAAGTCAATGAAATCTCCATGGCCAATTCTCGTATGCGTCTTTTCTGTTCTTCGGCTTATTTTTCGTTATTACCTCTGTTTTGGTCTCGCCGATAAGATCTATTATGTCTTACTTTTTAACACCTCGAGCACCACTTGGTTCATGAGTTAGAGCTAGGATCGTGTTGAAGCTCTACAAATAAGAAACGAAATTTTTAGCTTTCCATAGAACCATTTCTCTTGGGCAGCCCAAACTCCCTGGGATCGGAACCTCTTTTGTATGGCTTCTGCTGCAAGCTTTTTCTGGAGATTTGTGAACACACATGGCATCGGTTAATGAATAGTACTTGTCCTCTCCAGCTATAATACATATCGATTTAAAATCTGACCTAAGTTGGTTGTCTGTATTTGTTATTATTGATTCTTCAAATATTATATCCTTATTTTCTTTTTGTATTAATAGAGTTATGCTGCCGTTGCTTTAGATTCAAAGTGTTCTCTCTCCAAAATGCTCTATTTTAGAAGAAGAAATGAGCTCGTGCTTTTTCTATTCTCCTTTTCAATGAAGCGTACAATTTGATTTCCGTTATTATTTGGTTAGTCAAATATATTTCTATTGTGCATGCTTTTTCCCTATGTGTCCGAAGATGTGTTTGATGTAATAAAATCCAATCATCTATTCACATCACATCATTTTCAAGCTACTTAATGAATTTACATTGGCAGGCCAAAACATAAGGAAATTAGTTAAGGATGGCTTCGTTATCAGGAAGCCAACTAAAATTCACTCTCGTTCTCGTGCTCGTAGAATGAAGGAGGCCAAGAGAAAGGGACGCCACTCTGGATATGGTATTTATTCCTCATCTTATTACTTCTTAGTTTGGAATGTGATTCCTGGCAGCTCGTGAGCTCCGCTTTATTAGATATTATGCACATAATCTTCCTTTATAAATGATTAATTGCCAAGATGTTACTTTGTTCCTTATCATTTGGTTTTAAGCAGTTTAGGCAAGATGGGTTGTAGATACTTAATATCTATAAAACATTGCTGAGAGGAGTACGATAAGGCGGATAGTTCTTTTAGGTTAAAAAAAGTATTGAAATGAAGTGCGCTTTGGTATTAAGTAAGAGAGGCAATATTTGGTAATTGTAGTCTTCACCTAAATACTATTAGGTAAGCGTAAGGGTACAAGGGAGGCAAGGCTTCCCACCAAAATCCTCTGGATGAGGAGGATGCGCGTGCTTAGGCGCTTGCTGCGCAAGTACAGGGAATCCAAAAAGATTGACAAGCACATGTACCATGACATGTACATGAAAGTGAAGGGTAATGTTTTCAAGAATAAAAGAGTTCTAATGGAGAGCATACACAAGTCCAAGGCTGAGAAGGCTAGAGAGAAGACTCTGTCTGACCAGTTTGAGGCCAAGCGTGCAAAGAACAAGGCAAGCAGGGAAAGGAAAATTGCTCGGAGAGAAGAGCGCTTGGCTCAGGTTGGTATATATTCTATTTAGACTTTATTTACCTGTATATCTGCTGCGGATATGACCCTTTTGCTTTCTCTTTGTAAAATGTCCAGGGTCCTGGAGAAAGGGCATCAGTAGTGCCTGCTGCGCCTCCAGCTACAGCATCCCAGCCAGCTCAGTGAGTGTTACACTTCCATGATTGTGCCATTTTATTGCACTTGGCTCTATTCATTTTGTTCGGTATCTAAATGAATGGGCCTTTTATGCAGGGCAACCAAGAAATCTAAGAAGTGATCACATATTTGGAGATTTGAAGGATTTTGAATCTTCAGGGGCGTTGCCATCCTCAGTTTCTGTGCTAAAATTAGTTTTGACGATTCTCTTTTTGTTGCTATAGACTTTTGATAGATTTTATCTTAAGTATATGAGGTTTTAATATTTCCTTGCACTTTAATTTTTTTTGTTTTTGTTCATTCACGATTTTTGTTTTAAATGGCATCTAGTTGCTGAAATTACTCTTTTTTTAATCGTGTAATGACACACTAAACATACCTTTGCGTAACCCCAAAACCAGTTAGTCCAGAAATCTTGGAATTACCAGTCCTTTATATAATACCAAATATAAATTCTATTAAGCGCTTCACAGGTATTAGTGAAAGAGTTTTGGACAGACCTCAATTACCCATAATGTCTGACGAACAAGGTGAACGACTGTGTAGCCATCTCTTTGATTTCAACTTTCCTTACCACGGTAACTGTATACGTATACATACAGATATATAGATAAATATATGTATGTATATTTAAATTGAACTGATCAATTACCCATAATGTCTGACGAAAAAGATGAACGACTGTGTAGCCAATCTCTTTGAGTTGATCATATCATCTGAGGATCGCCGGTCTTGTGAGTTTGGTTTCTCCGTTGACAAGTCCTTTGATTCCACTCTATTGGTTGCTATTCCATAAGTACTCTTGGTTCAAGTCTTCCTCTCATCTAGCTACGGATGCCAAGGTAAATATGAAGACATCAGAAGCACTAAAATATGAGATGAATTCGAATCTGGCTGTAGCATAAATTGAGACGCTCTATAACTTTAAAAGTCCAAGATATTTGCGTTTGAGGTATAGACCGTCCAGTCATTACCTGCTCTCTAATGTACATAAATTTAGTAAGTCGCCAATCCTATAAAGTTTCTGGTTTTGCAACAGATGCTCCTACAGAAACAAGGACCTCCTCAGTAAATTTGACGGCGTTAGCCGCAACATTTAAAAGGGTTTGCATAAACCAAGTCTCATCTTCAATGGCAAACATGGGTGGATCAGGGAGCAGAACCAAAGGCATCGCTGATCAGATTGATGACCTATATTTAAGACAACAAAACTAGGAGGCGTATATTTGAGTGTTACTCCGAAGTTTTTGAAGGGTCTTAATGAACTATGCATTGCTAGTTGGGGGAGTGGAGATACAAATCAAACTGCGCCCCTTCACCTATGATGGGAACTCAGGTCACCAATAAGCCGAAACTAATTGCCCAAGATACTAAAGTAGATAACTAATGATAATTATTTCCCCCAAAACTCCGTGAATTATTGTTTGCCAAAACCTGCTACTCTTCAATGATGTCCCTATCATAACCCTTGGTTCTGGAGTTTGTTCCGTTTCCAAGAAAAGTTACGACTATCTGTAATTGCATGCATTGGCATTCATATTTCATGATTCCTGACAGCAATATTCCAACCCTTTACTTTTAGGCCTCTCATAGACTCTTCCACGATGGCAGCATAAACCTCCTAGACTCTTCAGAAACCTGGCGCTTCTGGAAAGTTTTATCGTTCTTTGGGTTACCCAAGACACACGACTCGAGCATAAATTTGCCTTTCAACTTCGTCTAGAACAGAGCCGTCCCACTCCCCTTTCTTGATCCTTCCCCTAAACCTTGGCTTAGAAACAAGCCTTACTTATTGGAAGAAAATTCAATTTGTTGCAAGTAACCAATGGGATATGAATTTGGGCACAACTCAACTTGTGAGGATGGAGACCCACATGGCCATGGAGGTATGGCGAGCAGCTCTTCTGCTTTTCCTAAAGACAAGCAGAAGTCTGCTTGTCCTTGTTAGCCGTTGGATTATCGAATCAAAAAGTGTCACATGTTATTTTCATTTTATTTTTTGAATCTAGCTAAACAAAGACTGAAGTGAAGAAAAAAAATTGAGAAAAAGCCAAGACCCTCATGTTTTATTTCAGATAGACCCTCCAAGTACAGGCAACAACAAGACAAATCAAAGGACGTTGTAGCTCTTCTTCCAAGTTCGACACTGCCAACCTCTGGCAGACAAGTTCCTGCGATTACAGCAAACGCGATACTGCTCGTGTTCACTCTCTGCAACGTTTCTAATTTGGAATCAAAAGAAGAAGAGCTACAGCGTGAACAATGTTTCTAGCTTGGAATCGCAAGAATCACAGGAACTCGTCCGCCAAAGGTTGGCAGTGTTGAACTTGGAAGAAGAGCTACAACGTCCTTTGATTTGCCTTGTTGTTGCCTGTGCTTGGAGGGTTTATCTGAAAGAAAACATGAGGGTTTGGGGTTTTTCTCACGTTTTTTCCTTTACTTCAGTCCTTGTTTGGCGAGATCTGAAACATAAAAATTAAAAAGAACACGTGACACTTTCTGATTCGCTCAAGGTTGCATCGTTGGATCTAACTGATCCAACGGCCAATAAGAACAAGCAGACATTTACTTGCCTTTAGGAAAAGCAGAGGAGTTGCTCGAGGAGGTATGCTATGGTATTTTGAGAAAACAGATTTAGTTGAATTTCAGATATAACGGTTCAAATTTTAATATTTTTTTAAAAAAAATAACAAAACTACCACTTGAAATCTGACTATTAGATATGAAATACAACGATTTAAATAAAGATAAACACCAAATTCATTGTTATATTTTGACTTGTGTAGGTAAATGTACAAGAAATATGGTGTTGTTTGACATTACACCAAGTTAGTAGACGGCAAATCAGTAATTTCTTTCTTAAATCCAACGTCGTGTAAGAGTTGGTTCTAATTTGGGAGAACAACGTCATTTTTCAATATAGAAGTGTAATATATACGATTAAATATTTTTAATAATGAATTTTTAAAATTTGACAATTTTTTTTTGAAAAAAATTGACCATTCAATTCCATTTAAATTGATGAAGGCTTAATTAAATTAATTTAATTATAATTAATTTCATTAGAAAGCTAGGATGAAATTTTCAATTATTCAATTAAATTAAACAACCCAACCAATAAATACTCATTCTAAACTCTGCTTATATTCATGCTAAGTTGGGGTCTAGAAGTTCTACTATGCTTTGCTCTTGGAATGACCCATCTCAGAATGTCCTTCTTGCTCTTTTAGCGGATTACTCGTCTACGGTGTTTATAAAGAGTTAGTGTTTTTTTCTTGTTTCCTCTTGTCTAAAAACAAAACCATAGCCACCAGCAAATTAAGCATGGCCAAGCAGATACAAGTTTCTCTATTAGCTTGAATACCTTTTCACCAAAGTAACTAGGATCTAACATAAAGAATCGCGTAAGATTTATTGTGAAGAAGTCAACAACTCACCTGATGCAATAATTTTAAAATTCTTTCTCTATTAGCTTGAATACCTCTTATGCAATTCTTTTCAAAGGAAGCGGATGCATCTCCGGGCAATCTCAGTGACTATCAGAAAATAAAAACGAAGGCAAACTATTAAGTGCATCTATTAGCTAGTATAGTAGTGTTTTCATTCCATGTGAGTATACAATACATTACAACATAGGATCAAAAACGTGAAACTCATGCAGTATCCTTAGTAACACATTTGACCAGGTCTTTTTTCGTTTTTTCTAGATCACCACCATGTTTCGTGCACCATCAACAGATGAACATGAGCACAAGAATTCTAAAAATAATCAAATAATGTATTTCCTAACTATTACTCCCCACTTCTCCAAAGTAACTAGGAACTGTTAACTTTACAGCCAAGCAATTTGACTTATAGCAGAAATTTTTTTAAGCCACGGTGCCAGAGAGGATAAAACTTTCAGTCCTACGCACTGCATGGGTAATTACATGTTCCGCAGAAAATTAATTTTATATAAGCTGAAGTACTTCACCCATGTAGAGTTTCAGCTTTATTTAAGATTAGGTTTGTTCTTAATATACTTAAACTAAACAAGAAGTTAGCCAAAAATTTTGGTTCTGCAAAAGTAACCTGTAATACAATTGAATAATAAGCTAACAAACAGAAAACAAACATGCAAAAGACAAATAGCTGTCACCGGCTTGAATACATTAAGTTCAAAATCACCATTTGATCCACCAACTGTGATGGCCACATGGTTTCCCAAGACCTGCAAGATGTAAGTCAATTGTTGGTTATAACACTACAGAAAGTAATTACAGTCACTACAGAACTCAATGCATAAATTTACAATGAGTACTTTAAAGGAAACACAAGTCTCCATTCTCCAACCATGGTACGAACTGTTACCGGATCAATATTCAATTTCTCATATCATCTAAATATCTTTATGAAACGAAGAGAACTAATGTTACCTGTGCACAAACCATTGTCAAAGCCTCACACTGGGTAGGATTAACCTTCCCCTGAAACAGAATAAGGGTGGGCAAGAAGAATTAACTATAGCAAGTTACCAAAAAAAAAAAAAGAAAGAATTGGTTTCTTTCCATAAGAAATGGAAGTTCACAAGGCATGAGAATCTTACGAGCATAATACTGCTTCCTAGTTCATTTTCGGGAAGGAACGAGTTCACCAAGGCCGCAACTGGGACCACTATAATAGAATATTTTCAAAATCCATAAAAAGATTAAAAAAGATATTTAAAAAATAATATTCCAATCGGTGTAATAAAACTGACCTTCCTAACAAACGGATATCATTTGCAATTTTCATTAGAGAAGTAGCAACGGTGTTCACGGCTCCATTGGTTTCAACAAAAGCATCTGAGCAGCCTACAAAAGGAGAATGTGATCATACCAATACTTTCCTGCATGTAATGCAAGATTAACTGAACATTCTGGTTCAATGAAAATAGCATAAGACAAATTAAGGGTAAAAGAAAAAAAAAAAAAGTAACAAACCAGAGCCTCAAACTTATTTTCTGCTGTGACAAAAGGCAGGCTTGTTTCCTCAGCTACCGCTACTGCTATCTTAACATCAAACCTGAATAGTGATGTGATTTCAGGAGGGAAAACACTTAATCGATTTTCTGGATAGGTTGAAAGAAACAAACAAAGAAAACCAAATCACTCAATTGATAAGCCAAAGGGCGCCACAACTAAGAGAATTGGGTTGATCTCGCCACACTCAAGAAAGAAGAACGTGAGTGATAAGAAATCTAGCTGCTCTCGCCACTAACCTAAGTTAGATAAGAGAAAGAACTCAAGAATCCTCTTGAAAGCAAAAATGTCAATATCTCATATATTGTAATACCCATGAAAAATAAAATATAAATATTTGTTTACAAACTACTGTTACTATTTCAGTATACGGTACTATTCACCCATATAATACTATTTACGTATACGATACTGTTCATTTATACAATCGAAATGTCAAATACTAGATGTGGTTTGGTCATAAGAGAAAACTAGAAAGAAGTTTGTAGGAGAAAATGATGTTTTATGTGTAAAAATACCCTCAGGGACTAAATTGAAAGGACTGATTTGAAAAGAAACTTAAAGGTTTAAGGTGAAAGGATAGTTTTTCCTTTAAGTTTCCAATAGTAATAACAGAAAATTTTCCATCGCGTGAGGTGTAGAGTAACTGCATTATTAGAAATGTCATTTTCATGAATAGTAAATTGAATATTTTATTAGTGCATAATATCAAATAGTACCCTTGACTTTTCCTATAAATAGACGCTTCCATTTCACTTCTAAACTCACACCTTCAACTTCTCTACTCCTCTCCTTAAGTTTCTCTTGCTTCGATGCTAAGCCTCTGAGATTTTGGGCATTTCCTTTTTGCTTAGGTAATGATACTATGCCTTTATATGTCTTTCAAATTCTAGAAGTTATTTTCTTAAGTATGCTCTGTGGTTGCGGCTTTGGCTGATCTTCCACATTAGAAAAACTGTCCTTAGCTGCTTACATATTATTTTGATTCTCTGATTACCGAAATAGAATGTAAACTGTGAAGAATACATGTCTAGGAAAGTTCTAGCTAAGGAAAGACCTGGTTTTTAAGTGTGTCCAGTGTGACTGTCACGACCCATTTTCTAGGCACATGACCGGCACAATGATGAATATCCCATCACTGTAAGCCTTTCGATAAATTCTTCCCACAAGTAAAATTGTTAGTCATTATCTCTATATTCTCAAAATATCATTCCTTAATAAATACAAAGAAAATACATCAGATTTTCTTAATTAAAAATAATAGATCCTCAGTACAAAATACATTATCATACTGAAATACAAGCCAAATACCAAACCCCTGACCTAGATGTCCTAGACGGTTACATAGCAACATATTGTATAACAAAAGAAGGGCCTACCCGACAGCGGGAAGGTCCAACGTGATCTACTCCTCTAGCGGATGTTCTTCGGCGGCAACCTGATCTGAACAAAAAGTTTGTACAGAGAGTGTGAGCTTTTAAACTCAGTGAGCAAATCGGCCTCGCGTTAATAAAATTCAAATACATTACCAGTCATGCAAGCATATCCGAAGGCTCAAGCTCAACCAATAGACATAGTTAGAAATTACATACAAGAAGATAAAATTCATCCAATTCAACAAACGATACTAGTACTCGTCAATGGCAATATATCCCGGAGAGCGCACACAGGCCGGCTCACCAATTTTGTATTTTTCCGCCATGACGCACAACCTCATCCTCTTAGCTAGGGCGCCTCACGGATTTATCACCAATCTGGGCTATATCCCTACTGAGGGAATCGTTGTCTCTACACTCATTGGTCAAGACACCCTTTTAAACCGGGTTTTCCGCCTTGCCGTGAGAGGGGGTACTGTACCGCTCAATCACAATCAATAGTACAACAGTTCATATCATAATCAGAAGCACAATATAATACTCATCCATATAACAGGTATAGTATATAACTATATGATT
This sequence comes from Biancaea sappan, assembly GCA_037074585.1. NCBI lineage: Eukaryota > Viridiplantae > Streptophyta > Magnoliopsida > Fabales > Fabaceae > Biancaea > Biancaea sappan. Next base: position 42,749,671 of record CM073496.1, on the reverse strand, counting down.
CAAATTTCATATCATCATGAGATACTTGCTTCGTCTTATCCATATTTCTGAATTAATTATCTCATTATATTCGTCATTCTGAATCCAATTTCCCCTATGAATCTTGGGAGTGTCCTACGACATACTTTTTATCACCAGTAATGCTAAAACTCTATTAAAACGGGGTCGTTTCACTCACCTGGATTCCGTACGAGTATCACTTCTTTAAGTCATTACGGACAAGAGTACACAGGTGAATTTTAGTGTTCTACTACGAAGATTTTCATGAAAGATTAGAGAAAATACGTTAAGATTGTTTTCGTACAGACACTGTTCATACGTACGGTTACTATTCATATGGTCACTATTTATACGTACGGGTACTATTCATACCAGAAATACAGAATACAATCTGTAAAAGAGTACACCAGGTAAGTTCCCAAGAAAGAGTGGAGGGTCACACTGGACACACTTAAAAACCAGGTCTTTCCTTAGCCAGAACATTCCTAGACATGTATTCTCCACAGTTTATATTCTATTTCGGTAATCAGAGAATCAAAATAACAGCTAACGACAGTTTTTCTGATGTGGAAGATCGGCCAAATCCGCAACCACAGAGCATACTTAAGAAAATAACTTCTAAAATTTGAAAGATATAGAAAGGGCATAGTATCCTTACCTAAGCAAAAACGAAAAGGCCCAAAATCTCAGAAGCCTAGCATCGGAGCAAGAGAAACTTAAGGAAAGAAGAAGAGAAGTTGAAGGTGTGAGTTTAGAAGTGAAATGGAAGGGCCTATTTATAGCAAAAGTCAAGGGTACTATTTGACACTATACGCTAATAAAATATTTAATTTACTATTCATGAAAACGACATTTCTAATAATGTAGTTACTGTGCACCTTACGCGATGGAAAATTTCTCGTTTATTTACTATTGGAAACTTAAAGGGAAAACTATCCTTTCACCTGAAAGCTTTAAGTTTTTTTTCAATTCAATCCTTTCAATTTAGTCCCTGAGGGTATTTTTACACATAAAACGTCATTTTCTCCTACAAACTTCTTTCTAGTTTTCTCTTATAACCAAACCACATCTAGTACTTGACATTTTGATTGTATAAATGAACAGTACCATATACGTAAATAGTAACAGTAGTTTGAAAACACGCATTTATATTTTATTTTTCATGGGTATTACATTATCACCCCATTTAAGAAATTCGGTCCTCCGAATTTAAATTACCTCAAGTCATAAAAAGATGCGGATATCTAGAACGCATGTCGGCCTCGGCTTCCCATGTGGCTTCTTCGTGAGTTTGATTCCTCCACAAAACCTTGACGAATGGAATCTCCTTAGATCGGAGTTTCTTTACTTGACTATCGAGGATAGCCACCGGTATCTCCTCATATGACAAGTTTTCATCTACTAGGATAGAATCATTCTGAGAAGGGTGAAGTATGTGAGAAGGGTCAGGAAGGTACTTCCTTAACATGGATACGTGAAAAACAGGGTGAATCCCTTCCAGTTCCATAGGTAGGGCAAGCCGATAAGCCACTTTTCCCACTCGTTCTAGAATCTCATAAGGCCCGATGTATCTAGGACTCAACTTTCCTTTCCTTCCAAATCTCAACACACCTTTCATTGGAGAGACCTTAAGGAATACCATATCGCCGACTAAGAACTCCAAATCACGTCGTCTGTGGTCAGCGTATGCCATTTGTCTACTTTGAGCTGCTCGCATCATATCTTGTATTGTCTTAACCTTGGTTAGGGCATCCTGGGCCAAGTCGGGTCCTAATGCTTTTGCTTCACCTACCTCGAACCAACCGATCGGAGATCTGCAACATCTCCCATACAAGGCCTCAAAGGGTGCCATCCCAATAGTGGCCTGGTAGCTGTTGTTATATGCGAACTCTATAAGATACAAATGCTTTTCCCAGCTACCACTGAAATCTAGAATACAAGCTCGTAACATATCCTCTAGCGTCTGAATCGTCTGCTCTGACTATCCGTCTGTCTGTGGGTGAAAAGTGGTACTAAGGTCCACTCGAGTACCTAATGCCTCTTGAAAACTTCTCCAGAAACGAGAGGTAAATTGAGGACCTCTATCAGAAATGATAGATATAGGTACTCCATGCATCTTTACTATTTCTTTAATATACAATTGTGCCAACGTTACTACACCATAAATGGTTTTGACTGGAATGAAGTGTGCTGATTTGGTTAGTCGGTCAACAATGACCCAAACTGAGTCATAACCTCCTGTGGAGCGAGGTAGACCAACAACAAAGTCCATCGTCACTCGTTCCCATTTCCATTCAGGAATCTCTAATCGTTGTAACGAGCCTCCTGGCTTTAGATGCTCAGCCTTAACCTGTTGACAGGTTAAACAACGAGACACAAATTCTGCTATGTCTTGTTTCATTCCTTTCCACCAGTAGATCTGTTTCAGATCCTGATACATTTTGGTGGCTCCTGGATGTACAGCATATGCAGCACGATGGCCTTCTTCCATGATGTCTCGTCTAAGAGTTCCAACATCTGGTACACATAACCGTTGTTCAAAACGCAAGACTCCTGTATCGTCCAGTGTGAAACTATTCACTTCACCAATCTTCACCTTTTCCATAATTTGGACAAGCTCAGGATCCTCCATTTGGGATATCCGTATCTGGTCTACAAGGGAAGATCTAGCCCTGATATGGGCTAAGAATGATCCTGTCCTTATAACCTCAAGAGTAGCACCTTTTGCTCTTAGCTCTTGTAGTTCTTGGATCAATGGTCTTTTTGTTACTGCTATATGGGCCAGACTACCCATAGATTTTCGACTCAAGGCATCTGCTACCACGTTTGCTTTGCCTGGGTGGTAAAGAATATTGCAATCATAGTCTTTTAGTAATTCTACCCATCTCATTTGCCTCAAGTTTAGGTCATTTTGGTTGAAAATATATTTTAGACTTTTATGGTCAGTGTAGATTTCACAAGTTTCTCCGTATAGATAATGTCGCCATGTCTTTAAAGCGAAAACTACTGCTGCCATTTCCAGATCGTGGGTGGGGTAATTTTGTTCATGTTTCTTAAGTTGTCTCGATGCATATGCCACTACCTGGCCATGCTGCATGAGAACACATCCCAACCCTACTCTTGATGCATCGCAGTATACTGTAAAACTTCCTGGTCCTGAGGGTAAGACCAATACAGGTGCGGAGATTAACCTTTTCTTGAGTTCTTGGAAGCTTTCTTCACAAGCGTCGTCCCATTGGTACTTTACTCCTTTCCTAGTCAGTCGTGTGAGAGGGGCGGCTAACTGGGAAAAATTTTGGATGAAACGACGATAATATCCTGCCAATCCCAAGAAGCTGCGAATTTCCGTGATGGAGGTAGGTCTAGGCCACATTTTGACCGCTTCTACTTTGCTTGGGTCTGCTTGGATGCCATCTTTGGAGATCACATGTCCCAAGAAAGTTACACGATCAATCCAAAACTCGCATTTAGAGAATTTGGCGTATAATTGATGATCCCTCAATGTCTGCAACACAACACGAAGGTGTTGTTCGTGCTCTTCTGAAGTCTTTGAGTACACCAGAATGTCGTCTATGAAGACAATGACAAATTTGTCTAAAAAGGATTTAAAAATCCTATTCATTAAATCCATGAAAGCAGCTAGTGCATTCGTTAATCCAAATGACATCACCAAGAACTCGTAGTGCCCATATCTGGTACGGAAGGCTGTTTTAGACACATCCTCCTCCTTGATCTTGAGTTGGTGATAACCAGACCTCAAGTCAATCTTTGAAAAACACTTGGCTCCTTGAAGTTAATCGAAAAGGTCGTCTATGCGAGGCAACGGGTATTTATTTTTGATAGTTACCTTATTCAGTTGCTTGTAATCTATGCATAGTCTCATCGATCCGTCCTTCTTTTTCACGAATAGAACAGGAGCTCCCCAAGGTGAATAACTTGGTCTTATAAAGCCTTTGTCTAGCAAGTCCTGTAACTGAGTTTTTAACTCTTTTAATTCTGTTGGTGTCATTCTATAAGGGGGTATGGAGATTGGGCGAGTATCTGGTGCTAACTCTATCTGGAACTCAATCTCTCGATCTGGGGGTACACCTGGTAGATCATCTGGGAAGACATCTACAAACTCTTGGACTACTGGAACGTCCTTTACTTTTAGTTCTTCTTTCTTAATATCTTTAACAAATGCCAAGTATCCTTGACAGCCCTTTCGCAATAAACGTTGGGCACACATTAAAGATATAAGATTCCCAGAAATTTCACTCCTTTCACCATGAAATACGAAGGAAGGCTCCCCCGAAATATTGAACTTAACTATCTTATTATAGCAATTCAGGGTGGCATGACAAGATGCCAGCCAATCCATGCCTAAGATGACATCAAAGTCTGTCATATCTAACAGCATTAGGTCTACTGTTGTATTTATTTCTCCGACTCTTACTTTACAAGCTCGATAGCCTCGTTCTATTAATAGGGTGCCTCCAGTAGGCGTAGTTACTAAAAATAGACATTCTAATCTAACAACTTTTTGCTTAAAGTTTTTAGCAAAGAATGGTGACACGTAGGAATGCGTAGAGCCAGAGTCAAACAAAACATGTGCAAAATTTGATTCAATCAGAAGAGTACCTGCTACCACTGTATTAGACGCCTGAGCATCTTGACGGGTTAAAGCGAATACTCGAGCGTTCCCTCAGCCTGCTGAAGCCTGACCTCGACCACCTTGTCATTTACCAGTACCTCTTCCGATTCCATTGCCTCCTACAGTTACAGGGGCTCTGTTGGCAACAGTGGCCTCTGATTGATTAGGGCGTACTGACCCTTGGCCAGATCTCGTGTAGAGTTGGGGGCAATCTCTTTTGATGTGGCCCTGTTGACCACATTGGTAACAGACCCTAGTGTTGTTGTTGACAAAACAAGCTCCGAAGTGATTTCTTTCACATTTAGAGCACCAGGGCCTTTGTTGACCCCCTGTACCACTTTGTTGACGCTGTGGTGCACTAGCGGTAGAGGCTACACGTCCAGAACTCTCTCCGTGGTAGCGTGATTTCTCATCTTGTTTCCTCTTTCTTTTGTTATTCCATTTTTCTTTTTGCATATCTCTTTCTTCCATCATACGGGCGATGTCGACGGCTTCTGTGTAAAATGAAAAATCTCGTATTTTCGATCCCACCCTGTCAAATAAAGACTCTCGAAGGCCTTTAATAAACCGTCAGATCTTTTCTTTCTCAGTTAGGACCATGTGAGTAGCATATTCAGACAACTCTATAAACAGATTGTTGTATTCATCGACGGTTCGTGATCCTTGCCGGAGTGCCTCAAACTCATTCATCTTTGCTTCTCGTATACTCTCCGGAATAAATTGTTCTCGAAAAATTCTTTTAAAGTCATTCCATTTAACGGGTGGGGCATTTCTGGCCATGCCCTTCTTCCATGTTCGCCACCAGCGGTCGGCCTTACCTCTTAACTAAAAGGTAACAAGGGTTACTTTTTGAGGTTCAGGGCATTCTAGTGTGTCAAGGATTTTCTCACAGTCATCTAGAAAACGTTGTGGGTCTTCATTAACATCTCCTGCAAAGGTTGGCGGATTCAGCTTCATAAATTCTGAGATTTTGACCTCTGTCCCTACCCAATCCTGACGAGGGGGTGGAGGTGGCATTTGGTCTGTCTCTTGTACTTTTGCAGCATGTACTGATGCCTGTGAGCCATATTCAGATGATTGTCCCATCAGAAGTTCCTTTAGCCCATTCACCTCGTTCTGCATTGCAGCTAATGCTTCCATCACTACAGTCGCGTCGATTTGTGATGGTTCTTCAGCATTTCTTCCAGGGTTTTCAGTGGATATTTCTCTTTTTTGTGCATGGTTATCTTCTGCACGGTTAGGCATCTCCAGTCTTGCATTTGCTGACTGAGCAGTTGGAGGGACCAGGGCCCTGCCAGATCTTGTGCGGATTCCAAAAGCGTTTGATTTTCTTGGTGCCATCTAAACTTATTCTACAATTAAGAATAATATATATCGTCACTATTATGCTTCAAGTAAAGACACGAAAGAAAGGGATTTTAAACTCTACAGGGCTTTTGGTGGATCTTCATCCTATGGTCGTGCTGCAGTCACGACAATAGGTGAAGGCCCACTAAAGACACCTTGCTCTGTAATCACTAGGAGACCTAACAACCTATGCTCTGATACCAACTTTATCACGACCCATTTTCTAGGCACATGACCGGCACAATGATGAATATCCCATCACTGTAAGTCTTTCGATAAATTCTTTCCACAAGTAAAATTGTTAGTCATTATCTCTATATTCTCAAAATATCATTCGTTAATAAATACAAAGAAAATACATCAGATTTTCTTAATTAAAAATAATAGATCCTCAGTACAAAATACATTATCATACTAAAATACAAGCCAAATACCAAATCCCTGACCTAGATGTCCTAGACGGTTACATAGCAACATATTGTATAACAAAAGAAGGGCCTACCCGACAGCGGGAAGGTCCAACGTGATCTACTCCTCTAGCGGATGTTCTTCGGCGACAACCTGATCTGAACAAAAAGTTTGTACAGAGAGTGTGAGCTTTTAAACTCAGTGAGCAAATCGACCTCACGTTAATAAAATTCAAATACATCACCAGTCATGCAAGCATATCCGAAGGCTCAAGCTCAACCAATAGACATAGTTAGAAATTACATACAAGAAGATAAAATTCATCCAATTCAACAAACGATACTAGTACTCGTCAATGGCAATATATCCCGGAGAGCGCACATAGGCCGGCTCACCAATTTTGTATTTTTCCGCCATGACGCACAACCTCATCCTCTTAGCTAGGGCGCCTCACGGATTTATCACCAATCCGGGCTATATCCCTACTGAGGGAATCGTTGTCTCCATACTCATTGGTCAAGACACCCTTTAAACCGAGTTTTTCGCCTTGCCGTGAGAGGGGGTACTGTACCGCTCAATCACAATCAATAGTACAACAGTTCATATCATAATCAGAAGCACAATATAATACTCATCCATATAACAGGTATAGTATATAACTATATGATTCAAATTTCATATCATCATGAGATACTTGCTTCGTCTTATCTATACTTCTGGATTAATTATCTCATTATATTCGTCATTCTGAATCCAATTTCCTCCTATGAATCTTGGGAGTGTCCTACGACATACTTTTTATCACCAGTAATGCTAAAACTCTATTAAAACAGGGTCGTTTCACTCACCTGGATTCCGTACGAATATCACTTCTTTAAGTCGTTACGGACAAGAGTACACAGGTGAATTTCAGTGTTCTGCTACGAAGATTTTCATGAAAGATTAGAGAAAATACGTTAAGATTGTTTTCGTACAGATACTGTTCATACGTACGGTTACTATTCATATGGTCACTATTTATACGTACGTATACTATTTATACGATCACTATTCATACGTACGGGTACTATTCATACCAGAAATACATAATACAATCTGTAAAAGAGTACACCAGGTAAGTTCCCAGGAAAGAGTGGAGGGTCACACTGGACACACTTAAAAATCAGGTCTTTCCTTAGCCAGAACTTTCCTAGACATGTATTCTTCACAGTTTATATTCTATTTCGGTAATCAGAGAATCAAAATAACAGCTAACGACAGTTTTTCTGATGTGGAAGATCGGCCAAAGCCGCAAACACAGAGCATACTTAAGAAAATAACTTCTAAAATTTGAAAGACATAGAAAGGGTATAGTATCCTTACCTAACCAAAAACGGAAAGGCCCAAAATCTCAGAAGCCTAGCGTCGGAGCAAGAGAAACTTAAGGAGAGAAGAAGAGAAGTTGAAGGTGTGAGTTTAGAAGTGAAATGGAAGGGCCTATTTATAGCAAAAGTCAAGGGTACTATTTGACACTATGCACTAATAAAATATTCAATTTACTATTTATGAAAACGATATTTCTAATAATGCAGTTACTGTGCACCTTATGGTCGTTTATTTACTATTGGAAACTTAAAGGGAAAACTATCCTTTCACCTGAAACCTTTAAGTTTCTTTTCAATTCAGTCCTTTCAATTTAGTCCCTGAAGGTATTTTTACACATAAAACGTCATTTTCTCCTACAAATTTCTTTCTAGTTTTCTCTTATAACCAAACCACATCTAGTACTTGACATTTTGATTGTATAAATGAACAGTACCATATACGTAAATAGTAACAGTAGTTTGAAAACACGCATTTATATTTTATTTTTCATGGGTATTACAGTGACCCTCCACTCTTTCCTGGGAACTTACCTGGTGTACTCTTTTACAGATTGTATTCTCTATTTCTGGTATGAATAGTAACTGTACGTATGAATATTAACTGTATGAATAGTAACTATACATATGAATAGTGACCGTACGTATGAATAGTAATCGTATATATGAACAGTAACCATACGTATGAACAATATCTGTACGAAAATAATCCTAACGTATTTTCTCTAATCTTTCATGAAAATCTCCGTAGCAGAACACCGAAATTCACCTGAGCACTCTTGACTGTAACGACTTAGAGAAGTGATACTCGTACGGAATCTAGGTGAGTGAAACGACCCCGTTTTAATAGAGTTTTAGCATTACTGGTGATAAAAAGTATGTCGTAGGACACTCCCAAAATTTATAGGGGGAAATTGGATTTAGAATGACGAATCTAATGAGATAATTAATCCAGAAGTATGGATAAAACGAAGCAAGTATCTCATGATGATATGAAGTTTGAATCTTTTCAAAAATAGATTAATTGTTATCTTGATTTGTGGTTTATAAATCCATAATATAGTTATATACTATACCTGTTATATCGATGAATATTATATTGTGTTTCTGATTATGATATGAAATACTGTACTATTGATTGTGATTGAGCAGGACAGTACCCCCTCTCACGGCAAGGCGGAAAACCCGGTTAAAAGGGTGTCTTGACCAATGAGTGTGGAGACAACGATTCCCTCAGTAGGGATATAGCCCGGATTGGTGATAAATCCGTGAGGCGCCCTAGCTAAGAGGATGAGGTTGTGCGTCATGGCGGAAATATACATAATTGGTGAGCTGGCCTGTGTGCGCTCTCCGGGATATATTGCCATTGACGAGTACTAGTAACGTTTGTTGAATTGGATGAATTTTTATCTTCTTGTATGTAAAAGGATGATGTTGTGCGTCATGACGGAAATATACATAATTGGTGAGCCGGCCTGTGTGCGCTCTCTGGGATATATTGCCATTGACGAGTACTAGTAGCGTTTGTTGAATTGGATGAATTTTTATCTTCTGTCTATTGGTTGAGTATGAGCCTTTGGATATGCTTGCATGACTGATAATGTATTTGAATTTTATTAACGCGAGGCTGATTCGCTCATTGAGTTTAAAAGCTCACACTGTTTGTACAACCTTTTTGTTCAGATCAGGTTGCCAGCGAAGAATATCTGCTAGAGGAGTAGATCACTTTGGACCTTCCCGTTGTCGGGTAGACCCCTCTTTTATTATAGATTATGTTGCTCTGTAATCGTCTAGGACATCTAGTTCAGGGGTTCGACATTTGGCTTGTATGTCAGTATAATAATGTATTTTAAATTGATAATCTATTATTACATGCAAATCATCTCTATGATTTTCAGATAAGAAAATTTGATATATTTATCGGAAGACTTACAATGATGAGAGATTCATCATTGTGCCGGTCATGTGCCCAGAAAGTGGGTCGTGACAAAGTTGGTATCAGAGCAATGGTTGTTAGGTCTCCTAGTGATTACAGAGCAAGGTAACCTTAGTGGAACCTCCTCTATCGTTGTGAACCCGGGCACAACTATAGAGAGACGGCTCTACTGAAGGTCCTGTAGGATGTTTTTATTTCCTTTCCCTCCGAGACTTATCTCTTCTTAAGAATTATGTTCTCAGTTTTAGTTTTAGACAGATGTGGCTACACTTTTGAACTTAGTCAAGGAAAAGTTGTTACTTGTTTTGATTCCGTTGCTGTCGGATCAAATTTTTATATGGTGGATTTTATAAGCTGAATTCATGATTGATTTTGTGTAGCTATATTATTTTAGGGTACCAGCCAATAAAAGAAACCACTTGCATTAAAAAAAAATACTAAAGGATTACATTGCAAAAAAAAAAAAGGAAAGAGAAGTTTACTCATGCATGAGTAATCTAAAAGTGAGGTGGTCTTGGATTAGGAGGGTTGTATTGTATCATCACCCCTCGACCATTCCTTGGAGCAAGAGACAGAGCAATATCGCGGAGGGTAGTGTAAATTCCATTCATATAATCAACACTTCTTTGCTGTTGATTGCAGAAGCACTGGGTGGACCAATAGAAGAATCTATCTATTCTCGAAGTCATTGCCGCATTATTGCGTTTGGTTAACTTCTCCAGATCTTCTATCATCTTCTTGAGGTTTTTCACCTCCTGCTCTAAACAGGTGATTTTGTCCTCCGAGCTATGGCCTGTGCTAATCTCCTCAACTTCCTCATTCTTCTTCATTTTCTTCTCCTTTTGATTCTCTTGAGGTCCCTCGAGAGGTCTTTTGCCCTTGTCCCTGCATAAACTTAAGTTTAAGTCAAGTTCTTCTTCCTTAGCCTCTACTGTGAGATCAATGTACTTCCTTGAGGCCATGATTTGGAAAAATTTAGAAATTTTTGTAAGAGTATGAGGCGAGAGGAATACTGGGGGATTGTAGGCTCAGAGATTATTACTCTTTGTGGTGTGGTAACTGAGAATGCTGGGATGGTTTTTATAAAAAAAATTAGGACTTAGAGACAAAGAAGATATCTTTTCACCGCACCCCTACACGATCAACCTATGAATTTTTGCAAGCTGGAAGCCAGAAGTCTAGGGTAGGTGTGCACACCAACAATACGTTGCATTAATGCTAAAACCACGAAAGTCAGTATTCGGTGGATTTGCGGCCGATTTTACTTGGTTTTCCCATTTCTCCCGTTGGCATTTTCTGAAATTTAAAGAAGTTGATAATATAGCCATTAAAGATTGCCTTGGATGCTTTTATGATGAACTGAAATGCATTTCTCTGTTTTATTGTATTGTTCTTGAGAGCCTTCAGTTGAGTATGATATACATAACTGATTAAATCATGTTGTAATTACATGTATGTATGTTATTCATGCATAATGAGTGAAGGCTACGATCAATGAGAATATGTGATGATCCTACATATACTCATAGAGATTTGAAATCAAAATGACTTGGATAGAATGAAATGTGTAGATGATGATATATCTTCATGGTTACACATACTTACATATAATGCTCTCATGGGCAAATGAAAGGCAGTGATTTCCTTACATCATGATAATGCTTAAGGCATGCGACCGTAAGCAGTTAACTTTGTTTTAAAATATATATATTTACATATATATTATGTGTAAGTCTAGAGTAAAGACACCGATTAGAATATAAGATAAGGCTAATATGAGACTACCCGATCATAAAGTGATATCGTGATCTGAGATTACACTATAAGACAAGTATAGAGTGAGGAAATTATAGATTGAAATGGCGATTAGTCGAAAATTTTGAGAAAGGTCAAGATTAGCCGAAAATTTTTTGAGGAAATCTTTGACTTATGTTAATTGCATTAAATTATATTTACTATTTACTTGCATGTCCGACATTAATTGCTGGCATTGCGACGTATGTGATCTGTAAACCTTATAGCGAGCGGCGTATAGGTTGTGGTGGCTTTAGCTCCAGGGGCTTCGGGTTGTCTATAAATCTTGTATGCCCGTTACCCTACTCATCGCACCAAGCAAACCTACTTCTTTCATTACATACCTATTTCTCAATCTCCATTCCTTTCTCATTCGAAGTTATTTCTGAGATCCCTAGAGCAATGGCTGATAATAAGTCTTTCAACTTGAATTTTGAGACTGGCAATGTAGAGCTTGATTTAAATCTAAGTCTCGGAGACAACAAAGGGAAGAGACATGTAGACAGGTCACCAGAAATTAAGAAAAGAAAGAGGGATGTAATAGAGTTGAAGGAGGACAGTACTGCAACATCCTCAGAAAATAAGCTTGCGTTCCTGGAGCGTAAGATCGAAAATCTGGAGTGTAAGATAGAGAGCCTGGAATACAAGATAGAGGACCAGAAGCGACTAATAAGTCGTCTCTTTGAAAACCAAGAGAAACTGATAAATCGTCATTTCGGGGAACTGGCCAATCGAGTTGATAGACATTCAATGTTTGCAACTCAAAATTTTCGTGACCAACAAGCAAGGTGTATTGACTGTATGAACGGAGTGACTTATGCTCTTCGCCAAATTTCTCAGGCTCTTTCTCCAGAAACCCTTTCTAGGCTGCAACGATTAGCTTCCTCCTTAAGGTCTAAAGCACCTTCCTCTTCTAGACCTGGAGCACCTTTTACATTTCAAAAGCCTCATCGTCCTTAATTTATTTTTCTTTTGTTTGTACCTAAAGTTATATTTGGTCTAAGCTTCACGTATTAAAATTATCTATGTACTAGAAATAAAATTTAAGTTAGTATTTAGATCTTTTTTGTTGAAGTGATTCCTTTTACTGAAAGAACTTGAGGAATGAGAAGATGTTGGACTTGTTACATTTCGTACTTGATTATGGAAATTCTAAAGCAGAGTATGGTAATATCCTTTTGACTGAGCAGAGTTACTAAAATGATATTTCATTGCACTTTTGAGCTATGGAGGAATGCTAAATAAGTATTTTATGAACCTATGTATAGAGAACTATGGGTTTGCCCTAAGCATTGAAGGGATACGACTCTATATGAGTCATTGAGGTGAGAGGAATTTCTATATATATTTATTTTATAATTATGCATGAGGAGTATGTTATTTACTTAACATATTTTCTGGGATTGTTCTTCCTAGAGATTTATGTAATAATTTTACGTGATTTTTCCTTTTATATGACGCATTCAGCTGAGAGTATCGCCTTAAGGTAGAATGATCGCCTTCGGACAAGAATATTGCCTATGGCCAAAATAATGCCTTCGGGTAGGGTACTTGTATTCGTAAAAGTTATAAGCTATGTGTATGGTAGCTTGTGTTCTGATATTCAGTATAAACTGGAAAGACCACGTGCCACTGTTGAGAAGACACCTATTTGAGGTTTTACATAGAGACAGAGTTCGTCTCTGATTAGGTGGTTTGAGTTTGGTAAAGGTTATGAGGATGAGACACTTTATGGTACAAAAGGTTGTGGAGAAGATCAAACTGATGAGCAAGAGATTACTTGCTGTTTAGAAAAGGCAAAAGTCTTATGCAAATTATTGATAATGCGGTTTAGAGTTCATAGTCAATGGTATAATGTTCTTGTAAATCTCACCAAGGGTGTGATGAGGTTTTGGAAGAAAGAGATGCAAAGGATGAGATATGGACGAAGTAATCACACTTATTTCAGTCTTGAGATGAGTTTTGAATTCGGGGGACCGAATTCTCTTAAGGGGGTGATAATGTAATACCCATGAAAAATAAAATATAAATATTTGTTTACAAACTACTGTTACTATTTCAGTATACAATACTATTCACCTGTATAATACTATTTACGTATACGATACTGTTCATTTATACAATCGAAATGTCAAGTACTAGATGTGGTTTGGTCATAAGAGAAAACTAGAAAGAAGTTTGTAGGAGAAAATGATGTTTTATGTGTAAAAATACCCTCAGGGACTAAATTGAAAGGACTGATTTGAAAAGAAACTTAAAGGTTTAAGGTGAAAGGATAGTTTTCCCTTTAAGTTTTTAATAGTAATAACAGAAAAATTTTCTATAGTACATGTGAGGTGCACAGTAACTGCATTATTAGAAATGTCATTTTCATAAATAGTAAATTGAATATTTTATTAGTGCATAGTATCAAATAGTACCCTTGACTTTTCCTATAAATAGGCGCTTCCATTTCACTTCTAAACTCACACTTTCAACTTCTCTTTTTCTCTCCTTAAGTTTCTCTTGCTTCGATGCTAGGCCTCTGAGATTTTGGGCCTTTCCTTTTTGCTTAGGTAATGATACTATGCCTTTCTATGTCTTTCAAATTCTAGAAGTTATTTTCTTAAGTATGCTCTGTGGTTGCGGCTTTGGCTGATCTTCCACATCAGAAAAACTGTCCTTAGCTGCTTACATATTATTTTGATTCTCTGATTACCGAAATAGAATGTAAACTGTGAAGAATACATGTCTAGGAAAGTTCTGGCTAAGGAAAGACCTGGTTTTTAAGTGTGTCCAGTGTGACCCTCCACTCTTTCGTGGGAACTTACCTGGTGTACTCTTTTACAGATTGTATTCTCTATTTCTGGTATGAATAGTAACCGTACGTATGAATAGTAATTGTATGAATAGTAACTATATATATATATATGAATAGTGACCGTACGTATGAATAGTAATCGTATATATAAACAGTAACCGTACGTATGAACAGTATCTGTACGAAAACAATCCTAACGTATTTTCTCTAATCTTTCATGAAAATCTCCGTAGCAGAACACCGAAATTCACCTGAGCACTCTTGTCTGTAACAACTTAGAGAAGTGATACTCGTACGGAATCTAGGTGAGTGAAACGACCCCGTTTTAATAGAGTTTTAGCATTACTGGTGATAAAAAGTATGTCGTAGGACACTCCCAAAATTCATAGGGGGAAATTGGATTCAGAATGACGAATCTAATGAGATAATTAATCCAGAAGTATGGATAAAACGAAGCAAGTATCTCATGATGATATGAAGTTTGAATCTTTTCAAAAATAGATTAATTGTTATCTTGATTTGTGGTTTATAAATCCATAATATAGTTATATACTATACATGTTATATCGATGAATATTATATTGTGTTTCCGATTATGATATGAAATATTGTACTATTGATTGTGATTGAGCGGGACAGTACCCCCTCTCACGGCAAGGCGGAAAACCCGGTTGAAAGGGTGTCTTGACCAATGAGTGTGGAGACAACGATTCCCTCAGTAGGGATATAGCCCGGATTGGTGATAAATCCGTGAGGCGCCCTAGCTAAGAGGATGAGGTTGTGCGTCATGGCGAAAATATACATAATTGGTGAGCCGGACTGTGTGCGCTCTCCGGGATATATTGCCATTGACGAGTACTAGTAACGTTTGTTGAATTGGATGAATTTTTATCTTCTTGTATGTAAAAGGATGATGTTGTGCGTCATGGCGGAAATATACATAATTGGTGAGCCGGCCTGTGTGCGCTCTCTGGGATATATTGCCATTGACGAGTACTAGTAACGTTTGTTGAATTGGATGAATTTTTATCTTCTGTCTATTGGTTGAGTTTGAGCCTTTGGATATGCTTGCATGACTGGTAATGTATTTGAATTTTATTAACGCGAGGCCGATTCGCTCATTGAGTTTAAAAGCTCACACTGTTTGTACAACCTTTTTGTTCAGATCAGGTTGCCAGCGAAGAATATCTGCTAGAGGAGTAGATCACTTTGGACCTTCCCGTTGTCGGGTAGACCCCTCTTTTGTTATAGATTATGTTGCTCTGTAATCGTCTAGGACATCTAGGTCAGGGGTTCGACATTTGGCTTGTATGTCAGTATAATAATGTATTTTAAATTGATAATCTATTATTACATGCAAATCATCTTTATAATTTTCAGATAAGAAAATTTGATATATTTATCGGAAGGCTTACAGTGATGAGAGATTCATCATTGTGCCGGTCATGTGCCCAGAAAACGGGACGTGACATATATGATTCAAGGATGGTTTACAACAAATGGCAATGACCCTTTTTATAGAGGGTCTCCAAAACAAAAAGATAAAAGACTCCAACTAATGCATTAAATACATCAACTAAAAGTCAAGTAGTATAGGCTAAATGTCAAAGACAATAAATGCATAGGTAGCTAAATGTCAAAGACAATAAATGCATAGGTAATAGACTACAACTATATTCAACAAATGCAACTATCCCACATGCAATCTTTTTCACACTTCTTCCACTTTCAACAATGTGGTTAAGCCCAATCTAAGCCCTTTAGCCCTTGAATGAGTTAGAGGCCCAATTGAAGTATTCTCCCTTTCTTGGGCCGCAATTGGGTTATCTTTGATTACATCATCCTCCCCTGGTTGAAATGGATTTGGCCTCAAATCCAAGTCCTCTTTATCTTCTAAGTACGGAGAAAGATCCCTTACATTGAAAATAGTAGAAACAGCATAGTATTCAGGCAAATCAATTTTGTATGCATTATCATTTACCTTGTCTATGATACGGAAAAGACCATCTGCCCTTGACATTAATTTAGACTTCCTTTGGTTTGGAAATCTTTCTTTTCGAAGATGAACCCACACTAATCTCCAGGATTGAATTGAACAAATTTTCTTCTTTTGTTAGCAGTCTTCTCATAGGTGGAGTTTTTCTTCTCAATCTGCTGTTTTATGTTCTCATGTAACTTCTTGATCATGTCAACCTTCTTTTTTCCATCTATGCATTCTCGAGCCTCAAGTGGTAATGGTACTAAATCAAGTGGGCTCAATGGATTAAATTCATAAACTACTTCAAAAGTAGAGTGTTTAGTAGTACCATGTACACTTCTATTGTAAGCAAATTCAGCATAGGCCAATCATTCATCCCAACTTTTCAAGTTTTTGCCAATGATAGTTCTTAGCAAAGTAGAAAGCGTTCGGTTTTCCACTTCAGTTTGCCCATCAGTTTGTGGGTGACAAGCAGTACTAAAGAGCAACTTTGTTCCCAGCTTTCTCCATAAAGTCTTCCAAAAGTAGCTAAGAAATTTGACATCACGATCTGACACGATACTTTTTGGAATGCCATGAAGTCTCACAATTTCTTTGAAAAATAAATTGGCGATGTGCACAGCATCGTCGGTCTTATGGCATGGAATAAAATGAGACATTTTTGAAAAACGATCAACAACAACCATGACCGAATCTTTACCTCTTTGTGTCCTTGGTAAGCCTAGCACGAAATCCATGCTAACATCAGTCCAAGGTTGATCTGGAACAGGTAGAGGTGTATAAAGTCCATGGGCTGCTTCCTTGCTCTTGGCTTTTTTGCAAACAATGCACCTTTCAATCACATGATGCAAATCTCTAATCATGTTAGGCCAATAAAAATGCTCTTTCAGCATCTCCAATGTCTTGGTTTCACCGAAATGCCTAGCCAATCCTCCTCCGTGAGCTTCTCGTGTAAGTAATTCCCTTATAGAATAATTTGGAATTACAAGCCTCCCCAAGCGAAATAAAAAACCTTCAGATCTATAAAATCCCTTATATGCCATTTTCTCACAAGCGAGATAAATTTCAGCAAGTGTCGAATCTTCCATGTAATGGTCTTTAATAGATTCAAATCCCAACAATTTAGCATTCATCATGGAAATTAAGGCATATCTCCTTGATAAGGCATCTGCAACAATGTTGGTTTCTCCCTTCTTATACTTCAACACATAGGGAAAAGCTTCAAGAAATTCCACCCACTTTGCATGTCTTCTATTTAGCTTGCTCTGACCTTTCAAGTGTTTGAGTGATTCATGGTCTGTGTGAATTACAAATTCTTTTGGTAACAAGTAGTGCTGCCATGTCTCAAGAGCTCTAATTAAAGAGTAGAACTCCTTATCATAGGTAGAGTAGTTAAGACTGGCTCCACTTAACTTCTCACTAAAATAAGCTATAGGACGCCTTTCTTGAAGAAGTACAGCTCCAATTCCCACTCCACTAGCATCACATTCAATCTCAAAAGTCTTAGAAAAATTAGGCAAAGCCAATATGGGTGCATTGCTCAATTTTTCTTTGACAAGCTCAAAACTTCGTTGGGCTGCATCACTCCATTTGAACTCCTTTCCTCCCTTAATACATTCAGTTATGGGTGCTAAAATGGTGCTGAAAACTCTTACAAATATTCTATAGAAAGAGGCAAGCCCGTGAAAACTTCTTACTTCAGATATGGTTCTTGGAACGGGCCATTCTTTGATAGCTTTCACCTTTTCTTCATCAACTTCCACTCCTTGCTGAGATACTACAAAGCCAAGAAAAATCACATGGTCTTGACAAAAGTAGCATTTTTTCAGATTAGCATAGAGTTTCTCCTTTCGCAACACTTCCAAGACTTCCTTCAAATGTTGCACATGCTCCTCATAACTTTGACTGTAGATCAAAATATCATAGAAATATACAACAACAAATTTTCCAATGAAAGATCTAAGCACATGATTCATCAATTGCATAAATGTGCTAGGGGCATTAGATAGCCCAAATGGCATTACCATCCATTCGTAAAGTCCATGCTTTGTCTTGAAGGCTGTCTTCCACTCGTCTCCCTCTTTCATTCGGATTTGGTGATAGCCGCTCTTCAAGTCAATTTTTGAAAACACCTTGGAACCATTCAGCTCATCTAACATGTCATCCAATCTTGGAATTGGATAGCGGTATTTGATTGTAATCTTATTTATAGCACGACTGTCCACACACATTCTCATAGAGCCATCCTTTTTAGGGACCAATAATGTAGGCACAGAACAAGGGATCATGGATTCCCTCACATAACCCTTTTCAATCAATTCATCAACTTTCCTTTTGAGCTCCTTAGCCTCATCCGGATTCATTCTATATGCTGGTTTATTTGGTAAGGCAACACCGGGCACCAAATCAATTTGATGCTTAATTCCCCTCAAGGGTGGCAATCCCTTAGGTAGCTCATTTGGAAAGACATCTGTAAATTCTTCTATCAACTCCCTCACAAGCTTAGGAAGCTTTTCTGTAAGTTCTGGGTTCAGCTCCTTGAGAATTAGCAATAAGACGAAGTCATCCCTTTTTATTACCTTCTTTAACTCATTCTTAGAAGCAAAACAACTAGGCTTCTTCTTCTCGATTACATCCTCCTTCGACTGTACTTGTATTGGCTTTAAGGGTGCCAACACAATCTTCTTTCCATCCTTCTCAAAAGTGTAGGTGTTTTTGAATCCATCATGTAGTGTTCTTCTATCAAATTGCCACGGCCTCCCAAGTAGAAGATGACTAGCATCCATAGGGACTATGTCACACAACACCTCATCTTTGTAATTCTTCCCTATAGAGAAAGGTACCTTTACTTGTTTGGTGACCTTCATCTCGCCATGATTATTCAGCCATTGCAGCTTGTATGGACGGGGATGATTGATGATAGGTAGCTTCAATTTGCCAACCAAGGTGGTTGAAGCAACGTTAGTGCAGCTCCCACTATCAATTATCACGTTACAAACTTTGCCTCTGATAGTGCACCTTGTTTGAAAAATATTCTCCCTCTGTTCTTCTTCTACCTTGGCTTGGATATTCAAGGCACGTCTAATAACCAAGGCAGCACCTTCATCAGCATACTCAACAACTTCTTCTTCGTCAGAATATTCTTCCTCTTCACATTCCTCCACAATATCTTCATCTTCACTCTCTATTAGGACATTCGGATGCTACATGGCCATGACCTAAGCACTTGAAGCACTTAATGTCTCGGCTTCTTTTGGAGGGTTGGTTGTCTTCTCTCTTATCCTTTCCCTTAGAACTTTCAGATTTGTTCGGATCTTTCTTCCATATCTCCTTATTACTCCCTTTGGTAGTGTTTAAGGTTTGGGAAAGTGTTTGGAAAGGTTTACTCCCCAATGGTTTAGACACTCCATTGTTTCTTCCATAAACTCTCTTTTTCTGTCTCTCCACTTTAATTGCCAATTTAATTACATCTTCTAAGAAGACATAATTCTGCAACTCTACTAAGTCAGCAACTTCTCTGTTCAAACCACCAAGAAATCGAGCTATGGTTTGCTCTTGGAGTTCATTCAGCTCGCACCGAATCATCAAAGTTTCAAATTCTTTGACATAATCTTCAACACACATACCTCCTTGCCTCAAGCTTTGAAGCTTAAAATAAAGCTCTTGCTTATAGTAATCAGGTACAAAACGCCTCTGCATGAGCCTTTTCATCAATCTCCAATTTCGAACTTCTTCCTCTCCATCTCTTCTTCGTTGATTCTTCAAATTTTCCCACCATAGATTCGCATAATCAGTGAATTCAAGGGATGCAAGTCGGCATTTGGTAGCTTCTGAATATTCTTGATATTCAAAAATCTTCTCTACTCGTTGCACCCACTCCAAGTATTCTTCAGGAGAACTTGTTCCCTTAAATGGAGGAATCTTCATTTTGATGTTGGCATCACGTTCCCTCTGCTGCCTTCTTTGCCTAGGTTGTTCACCTTCTTCAGCTTCAGATTCTTCTCCATAGTGTTCAACATAAGCTCCTCTTCTTAGTTGTTGTTGTTGTAGCTCCATAAATCTAGCCATTTGAGTGGTTAGTTGAGCTATTTGTTCCATCATTTCTTCTTGACCTCTATGTAAGCCAACAATTTGAGCTTGTTGTAGGCTAAGCCCAAAAGGAACTTCAGAACTATTTTCTCCTGTCATAGTGATTTGTAATTTGTTGGTTTGAGTTTGGTGAAGGGTAGGTTCACTCTCTAAGTGTTTACACTCGGATTAACAATGAACAGTAACGATGAACAATGAACAGTAACGATGAATTTTTTTTAATAAAAAAGTTGTAATAAAATAGAACAACACAAGAATAGAAATAAAGATAAAGATGAACAGACCAGAAAATTAGCCTTCCATGTAGGTGGCAGATTACAAAATAAGGAAAACTAAGCCTTCCATATAGGTGGCAGAATACAAAATAAGGAAAACTAAGCCTTCCATGTAGGTGGCAAAACACAAAATAAAATGCAATAAAATTAAGCTTTCCAGGAAGGGGCAAAATACAAAACAAATAATAGAACCTGAATTGAAGTGGCTTTGATACCAATATGATGTGATTTCAGGAGGGAAAACACTTAATCGATTTTCTGGATAGGTTGAAAGAAACAAACAAAGAAAACCAAATCACTCAATTGATAAGCCAAAGGGCGCCACAACTAAGAGAATTGGGTTGATCTCGCCACACTCAAGAAAGAAGAACGTGAGTGATAAGAAATCTAGCTGCTCTCACCACTAACCTAAGTTAGATAAGAGAAAGAACTCAAGAATCCTCTTAAAAGCAAAAATGTCAATATCTCATATATGATTCAAGGATGGTTTACAACAAATGGCAATGACCCTTTTTATAGAGGGTCTCCAAAACAAAAAGACAAAAGACTCCAACTAATGCATTAAATGCATCAACTAAAAGTCAAGTAGTATAGGCTAAATGTCAAAGACAATAAATGCATAGGTAGCTAAATGTCAAAGACAATAAATGCATAGGTAATAGACTACAACTATATTCAACAAATGCAACTATCCCACATGCAATCTTTTTCACACTTCTTCCACTTTCAACAATGTGGTTAAGCCCAATCCAAGCCCTTTAGCCCTTGAATGAGTTAGAGGCCCAATTGAAGTATTCTCCCTTTCTTGGGCCACAATTGGGTTATCTTTGATTACATCAAATAGTAGCAGGAAATTTACCATTGTTTAAATTAAAATTATTATAATGGTATACAAAACATATAACCTAAAACGACAGCATTTTTTTTTCGTAAGCATAAAAGTAATGCTTATCCACAAAATCTCTAGAAAAGATGCCATATTGAAATAACTGGATAAATTAATTTTTGACAGTTTCAGCCAAAAAAAAACTAGAGTATAATTGTGCCTGCAAATGTGTATAGACAGTCAATGCTAATCAAGCATTTTTCACCTGCTTTTTTTGTATTGATTCTATTAACTTTAAAAGAAAAAAGCCCTGATGGAAAAGCCTTGATAAAAAGGAGCAATAAGCCAAGAAAAAGTTAAAATAAAGCTATAACTATCGAATTCATTTGGTAGAGATCACAAACCAAAGTTGAAATATAAAACAATAAAAGATTATAAGCACAACAATTTACAACAACAACAAATCTTTATCTCAGTAGATGAGGTCGACTACATGGATTGCACAATGCCATTGAACTCTATCAATGACCAACTTTTTAGGTTTAAGCACAACATATTTACAAAACCAAAAAAAAAGAAAAAAAAAGGAAGGGGCTGCTTAGCCATAAATAGGAAAGAAAAAAAATTTTCTTTGTGTTCAATTCCGTCCCTACAGCTGTGCCACCTTGAGCAAGCTACTCAAGGCTCAAGCACTATCTCTAATTAGTGAAAACTTCAAAAGCAAATGAATGAATAAAAATTAGTTAATGTTTACAACTAATTAACTCCACCTATGTTTTATAGTCGGTTCCAAGCCCGGACAAAGGAGGAAGGTTGTATTAGGCTCTCGATAACCAACGTAAAACTTTGTCGAAACTTTCATAAACATAGATCAACGACGATATTGTGCTAATGCTAAGACATTGCCCGTAACCAACGCACTGTCTGGCTCGAGTACAGTGACAAGTGAGCGAGAGTCGTTACATCGACGCCCGGATATAGTGTTAAATGAGCAAGGGTTCCTGCATGTTTCTGGATGAATATAGTAAAGAAGTTAGTCCAGGAGAGTAAGATTAGGATTGGTACGTGAAATATTTGGACTATGACAAGGAAATCCATGGATATGGTTGACACCATGAAGCAAAGAAAATTAACATTTTATGCCTTCAAGAGACTAAATAGGTTGGAGAAAAGGCTAAGACGTTTGACTGTTCAAGATTTAAGTTTTGGTACACAAGGAAAGTAAGGACTAAGAATGGGGTTGGTATTATGGTTGACAAAGAATGGACGCCGAATGTGGTGTAAGTAAAAAGGATTGGGGACAGGATTCTATCATTAAGAATTATTGTTGTAAAGGATACTATCAATATCATAAGTGCCTATGCACCCCAAGTAGGGGCAGAAGCACATCTTAAGGAAAAGTTTTGGGAAGATTTGGAGGGGTTAGTTAGAGGCATTCCACTAGAAGAGAAGATTTTTATCGAGGGGACCTTAATGGCCACGTAGGAAAAGAAGCCGGACAGTATGCGAGGGCTCATGATGGTTTTAGTTTTGGAGAGATTAATGAGAAATGACAATTTATACTTAATTTTTCAATGGCTTATAATTTCAAAATTGTCAACACTTGCTTTAAGAAGTGAGAGAAGTATTTAATCACATATAAGAGTAGAGCCTCAAGGTCACAGATTGATTTCTTTTTTATAAGGAATCCAGATAGAAAAATCTATAAAAATTGTAAAGTGATCCCTGGGAAACCGTGGCAACTCAACATAGGGTTATGGTTCTTAAAGTGCTTATTAAAGGTCGAAAACGAAAGTATCGACAGGTGATGAACCCTAGGATCAAGTGGTGGCAGCTAAAAGGAGAGAAACAATAGACTTTTAAGAGGAAACTGTTGGAGGAAGGAGCCTGGGAGTCGAAAGAAAGTGCTAACATCATGTGGGATGATATGGCCAAGAGGGTTAGCAAGGTTGCTAAAGCACTTTTAGGAGAATCAAAAGGTTGTGGACAAAGAGATAAGGAATCTTGGTGGTGAAATGAGAATGTTCAAGAGAAGGTCAAATATAAAAGAGAATGTTTCAAAACTATACATCTGTGCAATAACATGGAATATTGAGAAATGTATCAGAAGGCTAACAAAGAGGCTAAAAAAATAGTAAGTGAAGCCCGAACTAAAGTGTTTGAAGAGTTTTACAAGGATTTAGGAACGAAAAATAGGGAACGAAAGATTTACAGAATCGCGAAGAATAGAGAAAAGAAATCTAAAGATTTGGATCAAGTAAGATGTGTTAAGAAAAAAGA
This sequence comes from Biancaea sappan, assembly GCA_037074585.1. Taxonomy (NCBI): domain Eukaryota; kingdom Viridiplantae; phylum Streptophyta; class Magnoliopsida; order Fabales; family Fabaceae; genus Biancaea; species Biancaea sappan. Next base: position 42,725,944 of record CM073496.1, on the reverse strand, counting down.
AGGAAACGTTTTTGTTACAAATAGAGATATTAAAAACAGATGGAAAGGTTACTTTCACAAACTTTTTAATGATGGAGCAGGGTCAACTAGTGATATGAACGATTTAGCAACCCCAGAGGGCAAACAAAATTGGTCTTATTATCGCAGGATTAGAGTTGGCGAGGTCAAGGAAGCTTTTAGGAGAATGGATAATAGTAAAACAGTTGATCCTGATAATATTCCTATCGAAGTTTGGAAGTGTTTAGGGAATGAGAGTACTATCTGGGTAACTAAGTTATTTGATGAGATTTTAAGATCCAAGAAAATTCTTGAGGAATGGAGAAGAAGTACTTTAGTGTCTATATATAAAAATAAAAGAGATATCCAGAATTGTGTAAACTATCGAGGAATTAAGCTTATGAGCCACACTATGAAATTATGGGGAAGAGTGATCGAACCTAGACTAAGAACTGAGACCGGTATCTCCAAGAATTAATTTGGTTTTATGCTAAGACGATTTGCTATGGAAGTTATTTATCTACTAAGGGGGTTGATGGAAAAGTATAGGAGTAAACAAAAAGATTTGCATATAGTTTTTATTGATTTGAAAAAAGCCTATGATCGAGTACCAAGAGACGTTTTGTGGAAAGCCATAGAAAAGAAAGTTGTACGTGTTGCTTATATTATAGCAATAAAAGATATGTATGAGGGGGCAACAACTAGTGTGAGAACATCTGAAGGGGAGACTAGAGACTTTCCCATTAAAATTGACCTGCATCAGGGGTTATCTTTGAACCCTTATTTGTTTGCTTTGGTTTTAGACGTTCTGACAGAACATATTCAAGAAGAAATTTCTAAATGTATACTTTTTACAGATGATATAATACTCATGGCGGAGTCAAGAGAAGAGATTAATTCTAAACTCGAGTTATGGAGGTGTACTCTGGAATTGAAGGGTTTTTGTCTGAGTATGAGTAAGATAGAATATGTACATTGCAAGTTTAACGAGCGGCAAGATAAAAATGAGTTAGAGGTTAAAATTGGAGACCAAGTAGTGCCACAAGTGTCAAAGTTCAGGTACCTGGGATCAGTTATACAAGATAACGGTGAAATTAATAGGGATGTTACACATAGGATACAAGCTGGGTGGGTGAAAATAGAGAAAAGTATCAAAAGTTGTTTGTGACTGGAAAGTACCTAATAGGCTCAAAAGAAGTTTTATCGTACAGCTATAAGATCAGCAATATTATATGGGAGTGAATGTTAGGCAATGAAAGGATAGCAAAAACACAAAATTATGGTAGCAGAGATGAGGATGTTGAGATGGACGTATGGTCACACAAGACGAGATATGATCAGTAATGAGTGTATACGGAGTAGAATCGGAGTGGCACCTATTGAAGCAAAAATGGCAGAAAATAGTTTAAGGTGGTATGGTCATGTTCAAAGAAGGTGGTTGGAGACGCCAATAAAGAGGGTTGAGCAGATGATATGGAGTATTGTAAAAAAAAGCTAAAGAAGACCAAGAAGGACACTTAGAGAAATCATTGAATGAGATCTTTTGATAAATGAGATATCTAAAGAGTGGGTCATTGATAGAGTTCAATGACGTGGTGCGATTCATATAGCCAACCCCACCTAGTGGAATAAAGCTTTGTTGTTGTTGTTGTTTGCAACTGATTGTCTAACCTGATAAATGAGAGGTAGAGTTCCCATCACTCGACCAATTCCGAATTTCACCTACCAATGAAGGAAAGAACAATTAGAAGTCCCCACAAACTGTCAAAATCTACCAACCCATTCAACAATGACATACTGAATACTTATTATGTAATAACATAGACAAGAGGAAAGCGAGCCTACTTGTGTAGTGTAGCAACTCAACTCTGTCCAAGAGTCAATGGCGTTGCATCTTGAGTATGGGTGCATCCAGTCTTAACAATATCTTTGAATTCCATAGGTCAGAAAGATTTGAAAAAGAAAACGATAAACAAATTACCCAAGATAAAGCAAAGACATATATATATATATATATATATATCCTATTAAAAGAAAAAGCAAATTGTCAGCAAAGAGGCTTCGGCTAATAAAATTCATTATGTGAACCAACCGAATATAAAAAGTAGCGAAGTTAAAGGTCTCTGACATGTTTTCATATGACAATTACAATGACTCATTAGCAAATGCAAATAGCACATTTTCAAGATAAGAGGAAAAAGGGAGAGAATGAGACAAAGAAAACCTATAGGAGAAAAGATCATGATACAAGGAGCTTACCAAAGGAGCCCTTCTATGAGATTAAATATACTAAGTTAATAAAATAATGAGAGTTATAAGGAGAAAGAAGACTAGAACGACACATTAAGATGTGCATAAACAAACTTGTCATCCTGTCAGGTCTAATGCATATGACTCAAACTACACTCTCATGGGATGATTTACTAGGGCCTTTAGCTTGCAAAGTATGCAAGTCAGAACTGCCGAAAATCTAACAGGAGCGGAACTGCAATCCATCCATTGTTTCTGTTATAAATTGTCTGAAGTTATGAACTTAAAAATCAAACCTTAGTTTAGTGAAAAATGTAAAGTTTTCAATTTTGGAGTTAGTCTTGAATTTATTTTGATTGCAGCTGCAATGTGCATTACCTGAACAGAAAAATTATAAAGAACAGATTAGAATAAAAGATTAGTCTTTAAAACAACAAAATAATATCGGTAGGTAAAGAAGTATACGGCAACAGTTAAAAATGGAATTTGTAGAATTATTACCTCCAGCTATGATGAGCCAATTTAATTGCTAATAAAAGATATTGCAGTAAATGATTCTTTAAAGAAAATAAAAGGCTTACAGTGGGGAATGTGTCATTAAAAGATTGTGATCTATTGACATGGTCATTTGGGTGCACAAACTTTTCACCACGCTTATGTCCAAGAATCTCAACTGCCCTGTTTGCAACCTGTGAAATGCAACGCAAAATTTCTTTTAAGAACTAGTTATTACAGTGAATCATATGAATGGACACTTCTGTACGTCAAATAAATTATAAACACATTGTGTACCGGGGGAAAAAAAACTTATACTGCAACACTATATTACCTGTGTCATGTTGAGCAAACTTCAAAGATATTCCAGTAAAATAACTAAATTGATTCTCCATGTATTGTGTCTACTTAATTATTTCTTATATTCACTCGAGGTGAACTACAATCGCAGGTCGGGTCCGCCGAACAGAGTGATAGTAGTATGATAATGGTATAGTACTATTAAAATCAGAGCACCAACCTCGTTAGCATTCATGTTACTTTGAGTTCCACTGCCAATTTGCCATACAACGAGTGGGAAATGGTCACTTAGCTTTCCCTCAGCTACTTTTTGTGCTGCTTGCATTATTGCTTTCCCAATGGTGGGATCAAGGCCATAATCCATGTTCACCTGCGGTGGAAGAATGAATCAATTCATGTGTAAACCAAATGTATAATAAGATGAAATTATAAGCATTTTAAGAGGAGACCACCGGAAAGGATTAAAATTCAGTTCAAGATGAAACCCACATCCAATACGCTGAAAGCACCAGTAATTATTCATCTTTGAGAAAAACTAAAAGCAATTCTCAATTAAAAGAAAAACGACAAGCTTGTCTATATTATGTTTTGTCGAACTTTTTATAGTGGGCACCAATAACAAACTACACTGGCTGAGAACGAGAACAAGAACAACCTTGGCAGCGCATTTTTTCAAGACGCCAAAGGCTCGAACGATGGGTTCAGGCCTTCGTTCACGCTCGCAGCCGATATCAAAATTTTGCTACGATCTTTGAGTTTGTACGCCCCATAATCTAACAGAAAGAAGATGCCATATCTGAGTAAAGCCAACACATACATAAAGAGGGAGAAAAATGTAAGGTGGGGTCCCTCCTAAGTAGGACCCACCACTAATGTTTAAAAAAAGGGTCAAGTTGCAATTTAATAAAAATTGTAACCAAAATTTGCAATTTACCCCAAAGTCAAAATAAGCATAGTGTTTGCTGAAATTTGAGAGGCTACTGAAGGAGTTAGGCGCAGACGCATTTAAAGGGGTTGGTGGAGGCTGCGCAGAAGAAGAAAAATTGAAGATGTTGGTGAGGAATGACCCTATAAATAGGGTCATTCACCTTCTTCAGAATTCATTCCTCAAATCATTCAAAATCCTTACAAAGGAGAGTGAGAGAAAAATAGAAAGAGCCTTAGAAAGAGAGTTTTTCTAAGAAGAAAATAGTGAGCCAATTTGTGAGGGTATTTTCACAAATTGAAGAAATACCGTTGTTGTATTTTTGTGAGTGAGAGATCCACCTGAGGGTGAAGTTTGTAATCCCATTATTATTATAGTGGAAGTTTAAGTGGCCTACGGGTCCCGTGATTTTTTACCTCATTTGGAGGGTTTTCCACGCTAAAATCTTGGTGTTATTTTATCTTTTTGGTTTAGGAATTATCCTGGGCTTGAGGGTATTATTTATTCTTTCAAATACCCCAATTTTCCCAACAAAGTAGTATCAGAGCAGTGGTTATTCAAGAATATTGTACAAGTACTATTTATACGTATAAGTACTATTCATGAATACTAAGCAAAGACGTATGAATAATGTTCATACATACAGGTACTGTTCATACATACAGATATTTTCATACGTAGTTTATATGTACGGTACTGTTTATACATACGGTACTGTTCACTGTCAGAAAAAGTTTCAAGTTCGGTGAAACTTGTTGACTACCGCTTAAAATGGAGGAGAGCACCGGCAATATGATCAAGCTGACTGCCTTTAATTATGCTATCTGGAAGCCAAAGATGGAGGATCTTTTATACATTAAAGATCTATGAAAGCCGATCGTGATGTCGAAGGAGAAAGTAGTGGCAACTCCGACGGATGACAAAGCTGATGGCAAAACAACTAGCACGTCAGATGCTGATTGGGTTGTGCTGAATCGAAAATGTGCTGCTCAAATCAGGCAATGGATTGACAAGAGCATTTTTCAAAATTTTGCTAATGAACACGATGCTTATGTTCTTTGGCAAAAGTTGGAGAAAATGTATGCAAGGACAACCGCACAGAATAAAGCTAATCTGATGCGACGATTAGTCAATCTGAAGTATAAAGATGGGAGCAGTGTATCGGAACATATGAGTGAGTTCCAGGGTATTGTAGATCAACTGAACTCGATGAAGATGACTGTCGATGATGAGCTACAAGCATTGCTGATGCTGAGTTCTCTACCAAAAAGTTGGGACACTTTAGTTGTGTCAGTTAGTAACTCAGCCCCTGAAGGCAAGCTTACCATGGATATGGTAAAAGATAGAATGTTGAATGAAGAATCTCGACGAAAAGACGAAGGATATAATCCTGAGTCCGAAGCGCTTGTCACAGAGAAGCAGGACAAGCAAGAAAGACACGGAAGAAATAAGGGTAGAGATTCTCATAAAAGAAACCAGCAAAGAGGACGGTCAAAGTCTAGATCGAGACATGACAAGAAGTGTCACCACTGTGGGAAGCCCGAACATTTCATTAGAGAATGCCGGAAGTTACAGCAATCCAGGAATCATGAAGCAGAGAGTCGAACAAATGACACTGCAAGTGTCACCGAAGATGTTGTCATTATTCAAGATGCTGACTATGTCAATCTGGCATATCAAGAGACTACATGGGCAGTTGACTCAGGCGCTTCCTACCATGTTGCCTCAAGACGAGAATTCTTTTCAACCTACACCCAAGGTGATTTCAGAAGAGTGAGGATGGGAAATGATGATGCATCCAAAACTATTGGCATCGGCAACATTTATTTGGAAACTAATCTTGGATGCAGGTTACTCTTGAAAGATGTGAGACATGTTCCTGATATTCGCCTCAATTTAATCTCCACCGGAGTACTTGATGATGGTGGCTACAGCAACTATTTTGGTGAAAGAAAATGGAAGCTCACCAAAGGCAACTTGATAGTAGCCAAAGGCAAGAAAGATTCATCTCTTTACATTATGGAAGCAAAGTTATGTAAAGGAGATGTAAACGCTACTAGGAAAGAAATTCCCACCGAGCTATGGCATAAGCGGCTCGGTCACATGAGTGAGAAGGGTCTCAGAATTCTTTCCAAGAAGGAGCTCTTGCCAGAATTAAAAGGTACACCTTTGCGTACTTGTGTTGATTGTATTATGGGAAAACAACACAGAGTTGCATTTCGTAGTTCTCCACCCTCTAGAAAAGCAAATATTCTAGATTTGATACACACAGATGTCTGTTCAATGAGTAATAAGTCACATGGAGGTGCACTCTATTTTGTGACTTTTATTGATAACCACTCAAGAAAGGTATGGGCATTTGCCTTGAAAACTAAAGATGAAGTGAAAGAAGTTTTCAAGCAGTTTCATGTAAAAGTTGAAAGAGAAACTGGCAGACGTTTGAAGTGTGTACGTGCAGATAATGGCGATGAGTATCGCAGACCATTTGAGGAGTACTGTAGAAGTTTCGGCATCAGGCTGGAAAAATCAATACCAAAGACACCTCAACACAATGGTGTCGCTGAAAGAATGAATAGAACCATCTGTGAAAGAGTCAGATGTATGCTCTCAAATTCAAAACTGCCAAACTCCTTTTGGGGGGAGGCAATGAAGACAGCAGTTGATTTAATCAACCTTTCTCCATCAGTTCCATTGAATTATGACATTCCAGAAAGAGTCTGGACGGGGAAAGATGTTTCTTACAAACACTTAAGGGTATTTGGCTGTAGAGCATTTATTCACATCCCAAAAGATGAAAGGTCCAAGTTGGAAGGAAAGTCGAAGCAGTGTATCTTTATGGGATATGCCCATGAAGAATTTGGCTATAGACTCTGGGATCCTATTAGCAGAAAGATCATTAGAAGTAGGGACGTGGTGTTTCTTGAAGATCAGACGATCGAAGATCTTGAGAAACAAGAGAAACCACAATCAGATGAAATGCCAGTTAATCTGGAACTAGTCTCTCCACCATCAAATTCTAATGACAGGGGAGCTACACCAGATACTGATAATGTTGATTCACCAACTAGCAGTTCACAAATAGAGCCAGTTCCAGAGTAGGTCCAACAAGAAGCACCGTTAAGGAGAAGCACCAGAGAGAGAAAACCAAGTTGTAGGTATTCTCCTAATGAGTATGTGATGCTCACTGATGGGGGAGAACCAGAGAGCTATGATGAAGCTATTATTGATGGGCACAAGAATGAGTGGTTAAAAGCCATGCAAGAAGAAATGAAATCCTTACATGAGAACCACACATTTGACCTGGTGAAATTACCACAGGGCAGGAAAGCTCTCAAGAACAAGTGGGTGTACAAAATCAAAAGTCAAGAAGGCAGCTCACAACCACGTTATAAAGCAAGACTGGTTGTAAAAGGATTCGGTCAAAAGAAGGGCGTTGACTTTGATGAAATATTTTCACCGGTGGTAAAGATGTCTTCGATCCGAGTTGTTCTTGGTGTGGCAGCTAGCCTCAACCTGGAAGTTGAACAACTTGATGTAAAAACCTCCTTCCTACATGGTGATATTGACGAGGAAATCTACATGCAACAGCCCGAAGGTTTCCAAGTCAAAGGGAAAGAAAAATTGGTGTGCAGATTAAAGAAGAGTTTGTATGGTCTGAAACAGGCACCAAGGCAGTGGTACAAAAAGTTTGACTCATTTATGGAGAAAAATGAGTACAATCGAACAACAGCTGATCACTGCGTCTTCATCAAGAAATTCTCTGATGATGACTTTATCATTCTTTTGCTCTATGTTGATGACATGTTAATTGTAGGTCAAAACATTGACAAGATTAACATGTTAAAGAAAGAGTTGAGCAAGTCCTTTGCAATGAAGGACTTAGGACCGGCAAAGCAGATTCTTGGCATGAGGATTACCCGTGACAGGAAAAATCACAAGATTTGGCTATCTCAAGAACAGTATGTGGAAAAGGTTCTTGAAAGATTCAACATGGATAAAGCAAAAGCTGTTAGTTCTCCACTTGCCAATCACTTTAAGCTAAAAGTGAGCCAGTGTCCTTCAAATAAGGAGGATAAATTAGAAATGAGCAAAGTGCCTTATGCATCGGCTGTTGGCAATTTAATGTACGCTATGGTATGTACTAGACCAGATATTGCTCACGCTGTTGGCGTTGTAAGCAGGTTCCTGGCGAATCCTGGAAAGGAACATTGGGCAGCAGTCAAATGGATACTTAGGTATCTCAGAGGTACTTCCAGTCATTGTTTATGCTTTGGTAATGGAAAAGCTGTATTAGAAGGATATACAGATTCAGACATGGCTGGATATGTGGATACCAGAAAGTCTATATCTGGGTACCTAATAACATTTGCAAGGGGAGCTGTCTCGTGGCAGTCACGATTACAAAAGTGTGTTGCCTTAAGCACCACAGAAGCAGAATACATTGCAATCACCGAAGGTTGTAAGGAGATCCTGTGGATGAAGAAGTTCTTACAAGAATTAGGCCAAAACCAGGAAAATTATATTCTCTATTGCGACAGTCAAAGCGCAATACATCTCAGTAAGAATCCAACTTTCCATTCCAGGTCGAAACACATTGATGTGAGATATCACTGGATCCGTGATGTGTTGGAAAGTAAGTTGCTGAAAGTTGAGAAAATCCACACCAACAATAATGGAGCCGATATGATAACGAAGACTCTACCAAGAGAGAAGTTGAAAGTCTGTAAAGAAGCTACAGGCTTGGTATCACTCCCCACTTAAGTCGGGAGGGGGAGATTTGTAAGGTGGGGTCCCTCCTAAGTGGGACCCACCACTAATGTTTAAAAAAAAAGGTCAAGTTGCAATTTAATAAAAATTGTAACTAAAATTTGTAATTTACCCCAAAGTCAAAATAAGCACAGTGTTTGCTGAAATTTGAGAGGCTGCTGAAGGAGTTAGGCGCAGACACATTTGAAGGGGTTGGTGGAGGCTGCGCAGAAGAAGAAAAATTGAAGAGGTTGGTGAGGAATGACCCTATAAATAGGGTCATTCACCTTCTTCAGAATTCATTCCTCAAATCATTCAAAATCCTCACAAAGGAGAGTGAGAGAAAAATAGAGAGAGCCTTAGAAAGAGAGTTTTTCTAAGAAGAAAATAGTGAGCCAATTTGTGAGGGTATTTTCACAAATTGAAGAAATAACGTTGTTGTATTTTTGTGAGTGAGAGATCCACCTGAGGGTGAAGTTTGTAATCCCATTATTATTATAGTGGAAGTTTAAGTGGCCTACGGGTTCCGTGGTTTTTTACCTCATTTGGAGGGTTTTCCACGCTAAAATCTTGGTGTCATTTTATCTTTTTGGTTTGGGAATTATCCTGGGCTTGAGGGTATTATTTATTCTTTCAAATACCCCAATTTTCCCAACAAAAAAAACGAAGCATTCCGTTTGCTTGGAAAAAAAAGGACATCGAGCAGAAAATGAACTTTTCGGAGGGAACTCGAATTGGTCCGAAAGTATCTCTTTCTTCCCCAAAGGAGGTTGAAATACGATCGCAAACAGGAAACATAACGTGAAGCCAGGGCAATCTGCGCCGTCGTTGATCCATCTGCTAAACGCCGCGACATCATCTACAGCGCCATTTTTGCCTCCTCGGATTCAGTATTCAGCCAAACGTAACTGAAGACAAAAAGAGTGGAGCTGACGTCACCGGAGAAAAGCTACTTCGTTAATTGCGTCACTCTGATAGTGTGTAATACATATTCCCAAAAAAAAAAAAAAGATAGTGTGTGTAACATATTACCAAACCGTTGCTAAAAGTTTCAAAAAAATTTAAAAAAATTTAGCAACGGTTTTTTAGTTTAGCAACGGTTAAAGCCGTTGCTAAAATAGAGACAACTGTCTTTTTTTTTTGGCAAATTATATTTTTATTTATTGGACCAGGTCCATTAGCCCATATGGCAACGCCGATCCATATATCCTATTAATGGGCCACATCTATTCGCAAGAACTTCTTGCATTATTGATATTATTTATTTATCTATTGACTATTCTACCGCCAATGAACAACCATTATGATACTTCTGGGCATTAAAGGATTTCACAAATAACATACAAAATTTTTCATATAGTCCTTTAAACATGTCATGGGGGCCAAAAAATTAACAAAGGGTTCAACAGATAGAATATGGCCCTTTTTATTTGGATGGTTTAACAAGTGATTTTAAGTTTAGACATTTGTTAAAAAAAAATTGCAAAGAAGGACGTAAGGCATTGTGTTGCGAATGGAGGTCTCTTATAGTAGGATTGTATTCAGATTTGAAGATAAATCTGAGCAGGTGCATGAGGGTGAGGGGCGTTTTAATTATGTAATTAATAGATGTGAATTCAAAGGCAACATAGCATGATGGTGATGGTACTGATCTCCCACTTTTTCGCCCATTTTGCTGATTGCATGAAAATGATTCACCCCTTTACGATTTTGGCACCAACATTTCACTTCAAGTCTTACAGAAACATTTGACAAAAGATGACTGATAAAGGCCCATTGGGACCATTTGCTCCTCGACGCTTTCATAATTCTATTATTTGTCAGTGAACTAATTAAGTAGACGAAAGATATATAAATAAATGAGGGAGCATTAAATTAATTATTGAGATTAGTTTATGGTTAACTAAGTAGCATATATATATATATATATATATATATAACGAATAGAAAAGGGCAGTTAAAGTGGGAACATCAGGTAAATGAAAAGAGAAGAGGTAGGTGAAATTAAGGAGGGCCTTGGGATTCTTTTGTGTCCACGAATTAAGATGGGGCCCTTAACATTGCTGTAAAGTGTGAGCAATGTGGTTGAGAGAGGCCTGAACACGAACCATACCATACCAAACGACACATTCTAAGAGAACAGAATAGGACAAAAAGGCACATTATATATCCTAGTCACATCTGGAAACAAATACGCTTTAATGCATTGCAAGCATGTGGATTCTACACTTCCCTACCTTCCTCTCTCTCTCTCTCTCTCTCTCTCCCATTTCCTTATACTTGCCATCCCTTCCAAGCTAGGCTTTGTTTCCTCGTTCCACTATATATAAACAAATTCTCTCTCGTTATTAGCTCTTTCTTATTAAACTGTTTTAAATTTAAATTTTATGCCTCATATCTTTTTTTTAAAAAAAAATTTAATAATGTAATAATGAATTATAAAAAAAATATTTATAACTAATATTTAGAGTTGGTTATTTATTTAATCATAGTTGTTTCAATTTATTTTTTAAAAAATTTTTATTTGTTCCAATTTAGTCTTTTTTAGTGTTAAATTACAAAATTGATCATTGTCAAATCTCTAATTTTTTTTTTCATTGTTAAAAGACACTTTGACAAATAAAAAAATGAAGTTGATAAAACAAATATAATCTTTTTTAATTAAATTAAAATATTCGATCTTTTAAAAATTAAATTGAGATAATTAATTCTTAAGAATAAAATGAATAATAATTAGTGGCATACAATACAATATAATACAATCTATCTGTATTAAAAAAAGAAATTAAATTTATATCTATAAATGGAATCTATTAAAACATATGTGCGTGCTTGTTAGATGGAATGTAGTTGGGACTGAGTGAGGAGGACATAACTGATAAAAAGACAAGAAGATGGGGGTGATTAAATAGGATGCGTGATTAGAGGGGGAGAAAAGGGGTGTCCTATAAATATAATAAAGAACAAATAAAATAATACATAAAGAGGGAATCCTACGAGACTGGCAGAAGATGATTGGTGGGCCGCCAGAAGGAGTAGTGACCTGGCAAACAGAAAAGCAAGTGAGGCCAGCCTTGCATTTTGCACACATGATTGTCATTGCGGCTCACAATTCACATCACTCATCACCCTCCTAATCCTCTTCTTAATTAACTCTTTGCAATCTTAATGCTTCTTATTTAATGCTCTCTCTCACCCAATAATTCTTTTTTTTTTCCCTTAAATCCTAACTTGCTACTACCCACACGTGATTCTATATATGCGTTAAGTGGTTACCAATATTATTGCTTTTAAGTCACTGCTTTTATTATTATACCTTAATTCATTATTCTTGCTAATATAAGTATCGCTTAACCGGTATGATATAATTCTATAACCATGATATTATATCTCACTAAATATTTTTTATATTATTTATTAAATGCGCTATTTTATACCCTTGAACAAAAATGCCAATATATCGTATTTTCACAAATATGTCAAGTCCATATGGTACACTAAATCATTTTTTTACATTATTAGAACGTGAAATAAAATAACGATTTTTTCAGATGTTTGATTTTCTGGCATCTTTATTTTTCTTTTTTTTAATAAATGACATATTTGGAGTATAAACTATAAAGGGTGAGATTTTTTTTTTGGGGGGGGGGGGGCGGGGGAGAGGGGGATGAACCTACATAGTACATATTTGAAGGTCTTTGATATTTATGTTCAGGAAAAATGTGTCTTGAAGTAAGATTCTTGTACATAATTGCATTTTATTTAGTCTTTTTTAAGATATAACGAATTCTGGAAAATAATTAACTCAGTACTTTATTGGTAGACATTAACTCATTATTTATTGTCATCAAGAATGGCTTTTTAAATATCCTTTTATAAGATAACGAGATAATTGAGATTTGATATTCTACCAAATTAATACTTGAAAAATAACTATTATAAATTATTATATAATAAATATTCAATCTCGCCCAGCGAATGAAGGAATAAAATCGTGATTTTCTTAAAAGTATATATTGTGAAAAATGCTCTAATATAAATGTGCTCGGAAAGTTCTGAAAAGAATAATTAAAGCAATGGACAAGGAACGAAGTACAAAAAAAATGTGATATTTTCAACTTGTTATTTTTGTTTCTGGGCTAGAATATTACTTGACCGTATAACTATATTTTATTAATCCAATTTGGGAATATAATTTTAAATTACATTATTTTTTTTGTGAAAATAAATTACATGATCTTAATTAAATGAGAGGCATTCCTTAACGAATTTGAAAATTCAGTACATTAAATGTTAGTTTGAACAAAAAAAAATCTTATCTTCGAATTAAACCTCAAAATTTTATTTTCACTCGCTTTTATTCAATTCTCACTTCAAAAAAAGTAATATTAGAGATAAAAATTAAAGATAGAATAAATTTAGTTTCTGAAATGTTAAAAAATTGTTTTAAAATTTAGTCTAAAAATCTAAGACGAAATCTGAGGTAAAATTTATTTACAAATAAACAAATGAAATATGGCTACGATGCAATTTAAAAAAAGTTGTTTTATAATGATCCATGGAACAATTCTTTGTTTGGCTTTAAAAACTAAGCAGACTGTTTGGCTCATCTAAGTCATTGATTTTCATAATCAATATTTCAGATTTTAAAATCTTATTTTTATTTCTTCTTTAAGTTTTTAAAATACATCATCCTAAAATTTGAGTCATTGATCAACGGTCCAAAGACATTAAGCAATTTGCTTGACTTTTAAAGTAAGTAGAAGATCCGTTTCAAAGCCACGTTAGAGTGGTCAGTTAGGGATATGTTACTTAAAAGGAAAATAAAATTTCTGATTTTATCATATTTTAAGAACAAATCGCGTATTTGATGGATTTGCTTAATTTATCAAAATTAAAGAAGCGTATTAGATCAATTTCATCTTCAAGCACGTTGACACTCTGTGTGACTGACTGTATGATCCGATAACCTATCATAAAAGTTGAAATTCTGTATCGGAAAATTGTAAGCTTAATTGAGATGGATGTTCATGGTAAATCAGGAGATTAATGGTAATCAAAGCCATTGAATTAAAATTATATTTTATGCAACACTTACCTTGCTTGATGGGTGAAATTTGTATTTAATATATAAGGTGATTGAAATACAGAGCTGGCTTTTCCTTTTTAGCTGTCGCTTTCTCTTACCACCCTCCTTTGTTTTCTTGTTTCGAGTACTTCCTTGGCATTATATACGAAACACCTCTATTCTCTTCCTCTCGTTCTTCCTCCTCCTTCACTTCACACTACTCTTCCCACCGCTGGTTTCACTGCCTGCATCTTCTGAAGCCATTTGAAGACCCTTCTCTGCTTCTCCACTTCATGAAGAGGCTAGTAAGTACGTTGTTTTATCAATGAAAAAGTACATACCTTAATGTCGAGTTCGTGTTTGTTGTGTTCAGTTTGATGGTCTTTGATTCTCCGGTAGCTAGAAAAGTTCTTTTTAGGATCTTGATGTCTGTTTCAGTTTCTGGTTTGTACGGTGACTTCAAGTGTGTGAGGGGTTATAATGCGGGCCTAAATTTGAGATCAGTTTTGAAAATGATTACCGGGAAAAAGGCTAATTTTGAAGATATGGTAGATAGGTGGTTTTGTTTGGTAGGTTGGGTGAAAGATCTGTCTTGTCCGTTAAAACTGATGTCGAGATCTTAGTAGTTGACGTACGAGTATGATTTATTGCTTTTTGAGTTTTGTCCATTCTCCATTCACAATACACAATCATTACAATGCTTCCCTACTTGGAATCGCATTGTCAATTTGCATCTCCCCTTAACTTATTTCCGTTCAAACAATGCCTCTGTTACGAGGAGCAAAACTGTTTTGCTCTTCAAGGAGCTCTATCATTGTCTTAAAAGTTCTGATGAATAGTTATACCCTGGTATTCCCCGTTCAACATAGAAATATATTCTCCTATTTTGGTGTATGGCCTCATGAAGTTGGGGGTGAAGTTTAATTCTTCTCCTTTTCTGCAATATCTACAGGTGGCTGTGCTTCTGGTGTTAAGCTCTGCTCTGGAAAGTGATGGCGAGGATAACAATGGTGGACCCTGTAGGCACAGAGTATTGGACACGAGGCCTCACAGTGTGTCAATATTAGAGTTTGGAGCAGTAGGAGATGGGAAAACATTGAACACTGTAGCCTTCCAAAATGCAATATTTTACCTTAAGTCCTTTGCTGATAAAGGTGGTGCTCAGCTCTATGTGCCATCCGGCACATGGCTTACCGGAAGCTTCAACCTCACCAGCCACCTCACCCTCTTCCTTGCAAGAGGCGCCACCATTCTTGGATCCCAGGTTAGTTTTTGTCTTCAATTTTATTAAGTGTTGAATGTGTATATGATGTGACTAATGTTGCTGATATCTTTTCAGGATTTTGAGCACTGGAGTGTGGTGGATCCACTGCCTTCTTATGGTCGAGGAATTGAAGTCCCAGGAGGGAGATATCGCAGCTTAATTTACGGGCAAAATCTAAGTGATGTGGTGATCACAGGTAAGGCCCACTACCCCTCCTTTTCCCCTTGAAAGCATTTCCATTATAGTTGGTATGGGCATTGCTTAACCTGTAATGTTCAATAAATGTTTCAGGTGATAATGGAACCATTGATGGCCAGGGTTCTGTGTGGTGGAACATGTTCAGTTCTCATTCCTTAAATTACAGCCGACCACATCTTGTGGAATTCATAGGTTCTGATGACATCATTATCTCAAATTTAACGTTTTTGAATCCTCCTGCTTGGGACATTCATCCAGTATATTGCAGGTACAATTACAAATATGAGTCCCTCATGCATTCTCTCAAGCTGGGTTTATGTGTTGAAATTCTGTTCTTGTTTGACATTGCAGCAACGTTCAAATCCACAACATAACAGCTTGTGCCCCAGTTGAATCCCCTTACACCAGTGGCATAGTTCCAGGTTGGTATATACTCAAGCAGTGATTTATAATTTTATATAGGAACATGACTCTCTGATAATAGTAATACCATTTGCAACTTGCAGATTCTTCTGAGTATGTTTGCATTGAAAACAGCAATATTAGCAGTGGTCACGATGCAATTGTGCTGAAGAGTGGATGGGATGAGTATGGGGTCTCATATGGCAAAGCAACCTCGAGTGTCCACATCAGGAACGTTCGGGTTCAATCCTCATCAGGGGCTGGCCTAGCATTTGGAAGTGAGATGTCTGGAGGCATATCCAACATATTTGTGCAACAGCTTCATATATTCGATTCCCATGTTGGCATCGAAGTGAAGACAACCAGGGGTAGAGATGGCTATGTG
This sequence comes from Biancaea sappan, assembly GCA_037074585.1. Lineage (NCBI taxonomy): Eukaryota > Viridiplantae > Streptophyta > Magnoliopsida > Fabales > Fabaceae > Biancaea > Biancaea sappan. Next base: position 42,709,914 of record CM073496.1, on the reverse strand, counting down.
AAAGACATATTCATTTCAGATGCAGAATTGGAAAATATTTATCTGGGTTTCAGCATCACTGGATTCTCTGGTTCCCATCCAGATGACGAGTACGATCCAAGTGCACTTCCTGTTGTTCGTGCCATTACTTTTAACGACGTGATTGGTGAAAATGTTATTATTGCTGGAAATTTTTCTGGATTAGTTGATTCACCATTCACATCAATCTGTCTTTCAAACGTGACTTTTTCAATCAGCTCTGACTCATCTCCTTTGTGGTTTTGTTCTAATGTAACGGGCTTCTCTGAAGAGGTACTTCCTGATCCATGTCCTGATCTTCAGAGCTCTTCTTTCTCAGCTTGCTTCACTTCCCTAAATCCATCAACATATGTCTCCAGCTTATGAGGTCATGACCACCAAGAATCATAGTAATTTGTTTCATTCAATCTGTACATGAGACACAGATTTCATATCCCTCCCACCTAGAGCTTCTTCAACACAATTTTCCAATAAAAAGAAGATTCTTGATGTAAAGAAGTTGCTTCTCTTCAATTCAATCAAATTTTCCTTGTCTTGGTATGAAGTGCTTCCAGAGTGTCGTCAAGTCCCAATAATTATATTTATGTACAGCCTCACCTCCTTCATTCATGATGCTAGAAAAATTTTGATGGTGGATAACACACAAAGACACTATCGCTTCACATTGTGTATTGTGTACATCATGTACAACGTCAACGTCGAGTGCTATATTATTTGTTGTCTATGGGTTAGGCATTACGAAATCCCAAGTCTAGATCTTAATAGTATTAGCTCAACTGGATGAATTTCAAAAAAGTATGTTCACTTCTTATGAATACTGGTTTTTCTATATTTATAGTAACGAGCTGAGTATCATGATGACATACATTACTAGCATTGGATTCTTCTATGCCGTTTACTCGTAAACCAAAGCACAAACAAAATAATTTAACGAGGCTGTTAAAATTGAGAATAGGAATCTAGGCTATCAGCCGTATGCATGCGTCCATTGCAAGGTTGAATTTTTTGTGTCCAAATCGAGGTCACAGTCAACTTCCTTATCAGCAATTCCATCAATGGCAGTTCAATGTCCCACCCATCAGCTGAGCTGGGAACCCCTCACACACATCATTTCAATTTTCTTGATTTAGTTGAACTGGCACCATTACCAAACACATCATTTCAGCTGTACAAGCTTCGTTTCAGAAGCGTTAGAGTCGTTAATATCTTCTTTCGTCTTTTACAAATGACAACATATGTATCTTACATTCCAAGAATATGCTTTCAACCAAACCTTGCTTTCTTCTTGCAAAAGCTCTACCTTCGTTTTCCAATAATATATAGCATCTGAGCTATAATATTGTCACTATGATACTCCTATCTTCGTACATCTATTTCAGAAGAAACTTCTCTTGTTGAATTTACTATATCATATCCAAGCTTCCGTGTTATGCGTTGCCTCGGGTTCTTCACATCCTACCGGCCTTATCACTTGTGAAGAACAACTTCATCTAAAGCATAATAATTATCATATAAATATATGAAAAAGCTACTCTCTAATTCTCTATAGTAATCCAACTGGATCTCAAAACAGGCATAATAAGCACAACTTGTAAACAGTATAATCTTGAGCAGTGAAAATCTTAATTACTTGAATTAGAACTATGTATAATAAACAAAATTTTCTCCTACTATTTCCTACCTCATACTTCCTCTGAAAACAAAAATAAACAATATATATATATATATATATATTTTCAGTGTCAGATGGAGGAAGGTGAATGAAGGTGAACCCAAGCATATTCGTCTTTGTAAGCCACACCTCCCTCGCAAGAGGCCGCACATGCATACACGACAATTGAAGCCCAGTCGAAGGAATCAGCTTCATTGTCAACGCCAAAGTAATAAAGTAGCTGTGGCAGGATCTGGCACAAACATTCACAAATTAGTAACTACGGGAACACAAACAAATAAGTTGTATACATTGCTGCTTCCATCAACGGTTTCTCCAATGCCTACCTGAAACTCACAACACCGAGGACCACCACAGTAACTGCATTTAGGGATATCAGCTTTGGATGGCCGACCGCTTGAAATAGGCCACAAGGGTTGAGCGTTTCTATTTCTATAATACCTGTTGTTGCCAAAATAATAAAGTTATTAAGAATACAATACACAAGTGGACACTATATAATGAAGGGGGAAGACTGTCCAAACCATCACATGGGTAAAGCACATCCAAGTTTGTTACTGCACCTTTTATTACCAAATTACCGCGTGATCTTGTCAGCGTTAAAAAATTCCAGCTTTTGTTCCCTTATACATTCACCACAGTAATTGTCTAAACATGCAATGTAGCCTAATCACAACCATCCTTCTGCTTGTAACTTGTAGACTTTTCAGGTAATAAATGTTTTTACTGCTTTCAACTTACTAAACTACTAGGCCAATATCATCTATTTGTCAAACACTTTCTAGGGTACCTAAAGCAATTTTCCAATGGAATCTCAGTTGGCTAATTATTGATCACCTCAATACTTGTTCAGGATCCATGGCAATGCGCTCCAAGAAGTTAGCCCAACACTTTTTGTCATCATCACTCTGGTCACAGACAATATCATTAGCAAATAATATACTTGCATAAGAGCTACAACATTAATTATAGAAGTAGTACCTGAAAATTCTCCAACAAGGAATTCATTGTGCCATCAGTTTTGTTTTTTGATACCATAGAATTAGCTAAGGCATTACTCTGGGACATGTCTGCATTATCTTCACTATCGTCTTCAATGATGATCTCAAACTCTGGCCACATAGTGTTGCTTCCATCTGTATGGTAATGAATTGCTGTGAATTGAACTTGCTAAAGTTTAATTATCATAAAATGCCTTTAGACAGTAGCCTCTAGAATCAAGGCATGTCTATTATCGAGAGGCTACAGCCATAGTACACTAAATTCTTAGATGCAAGTCCAATGCCCACAGCAATGGATCTCAATGCACATAATCTTGTCATATTTATCTCCTAATTTTTTAAAAGACATAGAACCAAGATCTTATGCCTCAGTGATTACCATTATAATCAGTTTTCATCATATTCATATCTCAGTTTCTTGATGTAACCAATTTTTTCATTATCAACACGCGTGAATACTCTGTAAAAATCTACAAATCCGAGACCACTGACCTTTTTTAGACTCCACTAAAGTGGTTCCATTGAAGTTGGGTGCACGTATAGCTGTTTGTGAAGAAACTTTCAGCTGCTGGCAAGCAACTTTATGACCTGAGCGCCAATGCATGACCTGTAAGTTCAATGAGAAAACAGATGTTATAGTAATCAAAATTGTAAATAGGAAACTAGATGACACATTTAAGAAACCAAGTAACCTGGTGCTTCTCAGAGCAATACCGCACTTGTCTACAACTACTGCAGATTTTATCTCCTTTCCAGGTACCACACCAATCACAAAGAGCAGCTAAAATTTCAAAGCATGAAATTCTATCAAGACAAGAGAGAGACTTAAAATGGAAAGAAGATGATTTGCATTCATTTATTCAACCACTTATCAAGGCATTAGTAAGAGTTAATTCAATTATAAGAAGAGATGAGTGGAACTAATATAGATAATCATTGTACATTCTGTTAAACATAACTGCAGACTTAATGCGTTATACAACAGTAAAGAAAACAAAGAAAGGAGCGACTCATTTATATTTGACGTCATTGAGGTTGAAACACAACACAATTTTGGTGGCTACTTTAATTTTAGATGAAAACACAAGGCTTCTCTCTAGCAGAAAGATAGATAGAAATTAGCATGTGCATCATGAACTCTTTCAAATTCATGCTGGATTATACCATACCAAACTATCACTTCCAGCCCTCAAAATACATAAATGCTGGCAAGCATTTTCTTATGTTTGAAAGTAGGAGTGTTTAAAGGTTTGTCTCGGTTTGGTTTTCAGGCAAAACCAAACCAAACCGAACCAAATCAGTCAGTTTTGGAAAACTATGGACCCATCAGCTTTATATTTTTGGGCTGTTTAGTTTGATTTTGGGTGATTTGATTTGGTTTTTCTTCGGCAATTTGATTCGGTTTTGGGCGATTTGAAGAAAAAAAATTACCATAAAGTTCTTGTATAATATTTGATGCCTTTCATTATTATGCTTGAAAGATTCCTTTTGCAAACATGTTATTTTATGAATACAATAAACACCAATTTTTTATTTTTTTTCATAATATCACATTTCACATTTTTCCCCGTAGACCACCTATTGATAATAGCTTGATGCACTAGTGTTAGTATACAATTGTGGCAATATATCTAATTGACATCCAATCATAATAAGAAATAAAATTGGTGCATTAGCGTATAGGCTTTTTTTAATATATTTTATATAAATGTAGTTTGGTTTGGCTCGGTTAAAACTGAACCAAGCCAAACCAGACAACCAAACCGAATTGTTAAGTTATCTTGTTTTAAAAATCAATTTGGACCTCCTATTTTCAGTTTAGTCCATTTAATTTGATTTAGATCAACTTGATCGGTTTTGATCGATTTTGAACACCATTAAGGGTAATTAATTTTGCAACTAGGTGCACAGAAAAGGTTTACATGAATTATCCCAATTTTGTGTCAAGATCGATGATTTGTGGACTGTACTACTGTAGTAGAATGAGAAAGAAAAACTTAATGAGACAGAGTAAACTGACCTCCGCTGCCAGTAGGTTTTGCACTCCCATCGTCTTCTGGGGCTTCACCTGAGTAAAAAGGATTAGTGCAAGGCAACTGGCAACGGAAGACCTTCACACTTCAAAAAGCATTGCATAATTAGAAATAATTTATAGGTAAATTAAGTAAAACTGGAAAATTTTGTTCCATAGTTGACGATGATTGATCAAAGAAGAACTGAAGAACGGAAGCAATACCTTCTAGATGGCTTCTCCGGACAGTGTCTCCATTGCTCGTGTTGATCCTGGAGAAGACATTTCATTGACGGACACATGAAAACAAATAACGTCCGATGAAATGCAGCTTCCCTTTTCTCCTCAAGTGGAGCATAAACCTAGTAGTTCAAGGATTTAAAGAAATTATCATCCGCTGGCAAGACTCAGAAAAGTACACATACACCCAGGATAATATAAACACTATTTACAGAAAAATCTAGGTGTCAGGATATATTCCATAACACTTGGAAAGAAGAGTTAGAGACCAAGAGTAAAACTACCATCCACAAACATCAGTTCAGTATATGATGCACACTAAATAATACAGAAAGAGAGGAAAAAAGAGAGGCATGAGCTATTAATGATACATTAGCTTCACAAAAGTACGATTTCAAAGAAGAATTATACCTGAAGCAGAAACCGTAAAGGCTCTCCACATATGTCACACATATATGACCTTCCTGACGGTAAGTTTACCGGGTCAAGCCAAGCCTATTTATAAACAGATAAAACCATCAAGTCCTCAAATGGTGTCCCACAAGCAAAAATGTGTGTTTGTTTCAAAATATGTAACGCTTGAAGTTCTTTATCCTTGTTCCTTATATGGGGAAAAGGATGGAACTTCAATCCCCCCAGCTATTGCAAAAATCGTGGCAAGCAGAACTAAATTGTATGAGAAAATAAAACTCCAACCCACCCCCCCCCCTTCCTTTATCAAATAATATAGTACCGGGACACCTCCAGCTTTGCTTGGAAAATATTGTCGGTAAAGACGCCATTTTTTTTCTGGCTTCTCTACGAATCCTAAAGTGGCGCGGTCTTCTTCTTCGTCATCATCATAATCATCAGAACCTTCATCTTCATTATCCATGGGGACCTGTTCTTGATCATCATCATCAAAGGATGAGATTTGAATACCCTTATTCTTCCCAATAGGATCTCCAATGGTGCCTTCGTCCATATTCTTCCCCAAGTTACAGTTAATTGGTCAGAGTGCTGCGTCTTTCCCAATTCCTGTAACCGGGCGAGAGTATAATGTGGGGCTTTAGGCTTTACTGACAAATTGGGTCCTTTTTTTTTTTTTTTTTAAATCAAAGTAACTAGGTTCCTTCTAAGTTTTAGCGTGGGTTTGGTTTTAGGCTCCGTTTATACAAATTTAGGGTTTTAGACTTTACTGAGAAATTGGTTTTTTTTGTTTTTTTTTAATCAAAGAAACCGGGTTCCTTTCAAGCTTTAGTATGTTTTTGATTTTATCCAGCATACTTACAAATTGTAGTTTGGATTGTATTAATATATTTTTTATGTAAAATAATATTTTCAAAATTTTTATATTACTATAATTTTATCTTCAAACTATGATTTTAATAAAAGTTTCATATTATCACTTCTACAAATTATAATTTTTTTCAAATTATAATTTTTCTTAAATTAATTTTACAAGCTATAATTTGTCCAAATCACTAATTCCCACCTACCATAAAAAACGTAGAACACAAATTGGAGTCCTTTCTAATTTTTATGATCTAACCAAGTGACCTTTGTTGTTATGGATATGGTCTTAGAGTTCCTTGGCACAATGAGTGTGGGCTCCACACTCATCATGCGGCCCAAACAGGCCAGGTGCGCTAGTCAGCGTATTCATTCTCATTTTTTTCGATTATATAAATATGATATGAATTATTGATGTGTATATATTATTTTTAAATACATATATAAATGTAGTAATATTATATATATATATATATATATATATGTATATCATATTAAAAATAAATAATTATAGTAATATTTTACTGTTTTCCGTTAATTACATTATGAAATATTGTACATTTCGTAAAAAATATTTAACAAACAAAAACTCTAACCCTAAAAGTTGGATAAAAAACTAATTTAAAGAATAATTCTGCATGCTATAACATGTAAGAATAATTTATTTAATTGTCAAAAAAAAGAATAATTTATTTATAATAACTATCAGTCCCACTATGTGGCCACTTAATATTTCATTTCCAGAATGGATTAACGAGATTCCTATTGTCCCTGTCTACTATCCAGTGAAATCACAGCCAAGGGAACGGGCTTGGCAGAATCAGCGAGGAAAGAAGACCCTGTTAAGCTTGACTCTAATCCAACTTTGTAAAATAACTTGAGAGGTGTAGGATAAGTAGAAGTCGGAAACGGCGAAAGTGAAATACCACTACTTTTAACGTTATTTCACAAAAAAAAAGAATAATTTATTTATAATAATTATCAGTCCCACTATATGGCCACTTAATTTTACATTTCAAGAGTTGATCATCTTCTCATGCATTGGACTCACTTAGTAGTTAGTAATAAATTTAAATATATCACGGACAAATTTAAGCGAGGGAATTGGCTGATCTAGTATCATGAATAATAATTATTGATACGATATCTTACGTTTCAAAAATAACATGTCCTACTTGACATTAAATATTAAAAGAACAGTACTAAATATTGATGAAAATAACTCTTAATTTTATTGATCTTACACCTATAACAACGTAAAATAACTGGCCACTTTAAGATTGTGCCTAATTACTACTGCCTTTATCAAGCAAATTTTTGTCGACACTGTCAACACATAATAATTGTTACATGACTCAAGTAATGGCATGTGATTATACAAATTAATAGTAATACTAATAAATAAAATGAGGGATTTTTGCGTTTTCTGCAAGACAATTGAACCTTATCACAGGAATTGAGAAGGGCTAATAGACATATGAAGGAGATCAAATCAGAATATTGTTAGTTTGCTACTCAAACCATTGCCTCAACAAGTTTTCTTTTTGGTAGTTACTTTGAAGGATTTCACTTTGATGCTGCCGACATTCACACCTCACCCCTTACCTCCTAGACTAACTCCACTGGCATTGCAATAGCAGTTTGATGTCCGAAATTTTATATCCCTTATAGTAGCTATAAAATAAAATTTAAAAAAAAAAATGTCATGTTACAAGCAACGGGTATTATTGCTGCATTATCTGTATATTGTATAATATAATACAAATTACAACAATTACAAACGAGAAGAAATTAAAGATTGTGGCAAAAGTCAAAACCTCTCCTTTTCCATCTAAAAAAATCTATATATAAAAATCAGAAACAAAATATATGTAAAAGAACAAGAAAAAAGAATTGAAAAATCACTCTTTTGTCTAATACCATGTTTACTTTCTATTTCCAGTACGTTTCATGTCAATGGGAGCTGGATGCCTTCCAGCGCGATTCGAGACACCATTTGATTGTTTCCGAGAGGGTGAGGGACCTAGAGAAGAATTCACATTTTTGCTGGACAGATTGACCAAAAGAACAAAAAATATTAATGTGTAAAACATGAAGTAAAAGTAGGAGTAAATTAAAGGTGTAGGCATAGTATATCAAGAAGCATTCTACTAGAGTGTAGAAGTGAATGTTTGATTACCTCAATTCTGGGCTTTTTGGTAGCTTTGACACAGATTTCTTGGTCTTTGACCCAATTCCATTGGGTACGCTGGTAAGTTTGGAATGATTAAACTGCCAAAGCAAGTCAGGTTCAGAGGAATCACTGGTTACAGCATCAAGATCATCCATGTCATCTGAACCAGCAATATTGAACTGGTTGCCTCCCATAAACATATTATAAGATCGTTCTGTGTATATTTTGGAAGAATCTTGGAGATATTTCTGATAAAAGACCTCAGATAAGTGCCCATTGTCTGCTTCCCAACCACCCAAGGGGCTCACAGTTTTGCTTACATCTTGCTTGTTTACCATCACCTTATCAACCCACTCTCCCAACCCAATTTCTTTATCATCTTCCCCATAGTTCTGACCAGGACTCTTCACTGGGGGCCAAGGTGGTGAGTTTGTGGATATCTCATCAAAATCAAGGCTGTGAGTTTTTTGCCTCATCGTTGTATTACTGTGAAGCTGCAGGATAAGAAACAACGATATCCAAATTCATTTCTACATCAAAATTTTCTTGGGGGAGATGACAACTCTTTATGAGTCAAATATTCCAAGCCCCAACAACTAATGGTAAGCAGTAATTTGTATTTGTCAGTTCTTGAAAGTTGAAAAAATAAATGACATCTCAGATCAGACTCATGGCTTAAGCTCACTATTGAGGATGGCGGACGTTCAAAACATTTGGCATTAATAGCACCGGAAAAAAAACAACTCCTTTTGAGGACTGCCGTTGTATTATTAGTAAACATTTATTTGTCTTTTAAACCATAATAGAACTTATCGTCAAAAGAATCATAGAATCCTTCATCAACATAGAACATTATTTCAAAATGAATTATACCTCTATGTTGCCTACATCAACCATTGGTCGTCGGCATCCAAGGTGATCACCCATTGTATCTGCACCCCGTTGGTTTGACAGATAAGGTGATAATTCACTAGCTTTTGTCCTGTACCTTTCAGAGCTGCCAGAAAAAGAATGTTGCACCTGTTCTTGTTCCCCTTCCTTTCTTGCCAACGCCGCCTTAAGGATGGCAATCTGTAAAACAATCCAAAAGTTAAACTAGATATAACTGAAGTGGTGCATTTTCCTATGATTATTACGAGCAATATCAGAACCTGTTCTTTGAGTTCTTTAACATCTGCACCATCTTTGTTTACTCGAGCAGCACCAAGTTCAACTGTGGCAACTCTTTCTGCAAATTTTAAGGTGCTAATTGTTTCTCCAATAGCATCAGACTCTGGACTTATGTGAACAAACATTAGTGTCTTGGCCTGGCCTCCTGAAATAAACCAACGGGCATGCTTAGAAGAAACTTTTTTTTTACCATGAAGAGCAAAGGAATATAGCTGCAATATAGTTAAGTCTACCCTAGAAAGAAAATCAATTGCTTAAATCTTACCAAGTGAATCTTGGAGTAATTGTGTAAGCTTGCTGTTTCTGTAAGGGACATGTGGATTTTTCTGAGCAAGTGAAGCAATGACATCACCCAATGCTGAGAGAGATTTGTTAATATGCTGTGCCTCTTTGAGTCTATCTCCTGTGGCCTCCGATTTATCTACCCTCTCACTTCCTGCCAAGTCAACCAGATGCATGCATCCGCGTAGGATTGTACCAGATGTTAAATCTCTTCCTTGAACATGAACGGTCAAGCAACTGCCAAATTGATAATTTCCAGAAGACAGTTATTATGTAATTAAATGTGTCAAAAAATACCACCATGGCACCACACAAACTAGAGTAGAAACCAGGAAAATGAAATAGAATAAACCTATGAGAGCGGCTACTACGGTCATTAAGGGCTGTTGCTCCAACTGCACGATTCCTTTGCCCCAGGTTCATTAGATCAATAACATCCATTGTTGATGATACAGGTACAAGGCTTGCATCTGGTACACTGAGCCCCTTATGAGAACTACTACGAATCTCTAATGTATCAATGATTAAGGCCAAGCATCACAATTCAAGGCAATTTCATATGAAGCTTAAACAATAATGAAAATAAATAAACAAATAAAAGAAGCATCAATATTTATTATCTAAATTCTCTAACTTTTGAGGCTTTAATATTCCATAGCCATATCAATAGGAGGTTATGCAAGATCTAATGGGATTACCATTTACTGAAGAAAATCAAATAACTGGTAAAAGGATATCTTCTGTTTGTTCCATCGGTAACCAAAAGATCTCTGACTTGCTCGTTATAGATCTCAATCATTTGAACAGATACATCATAGCGGAAAGTGTCCTTTCTTTGATCTACTATAAAGAACAAATCACTTAGAGCCCTGTAATTTACACCTTGACTTCTCTCTGTGATCTCTTTTGGTCCAGTCTACATGTGAAAAACATAATTTAGTAAAACATATTTTAATATTTCAAATTTTTGGAGACAACTTCAACTGTATCTTACCATAGTGTAAGTTTTTCCTGATCCTGTTTGGCCATATGCAAATATGCAAACATTATAACCATCAAGAACAGACCTAATGAGTGGCTGCATATCGGAGAAGACCTCCGCTGCAACACAATATGAGATATAATGTCAATCATTGAGATGTAGAAATCCTGGAGATAAATTAAAATTAAAAAACGAACTAACCTTGGGTTGCAGATGGTCCAAAGATTTTGTTGAAGTTGAATGATCTACGCCCTTTCCCATTCTTTGATGGACCATTAATTGTGATCGTTCCCTCTTCCATACTTTCCACTGTGCTCAAATAGCTTGATTGCCCAGCTAAAAAGGGTCTTACTCGACAATACACCCTAATACTTCCTGATTAAACAAAATAACCCACCTTAATCAGGATCAAAATCCTTGAAAAGGCATGAAGGGATGCTTAAAGCAATCAGTCATCTTATTACCCTTGAGATCCTGGACTTGATTATATAGTTTGCGATTTTCTTCAAGAACTCTATGATATCCAGAAGCAGCATGAGCCAACCCATGTATATGCATCCCTATAAAGAAAAATAGAAAATCAGATAAGACGTCTCATCTACCCATCCCAAGGTGAGGAACTTAAAACTTGCTATCTCAAATCCCTACCAAGATTTGAAAACTCCTCGTGAAATTTTATTTGCATGAACTGCATACCAGCTTTTGTGGTGTGAAGAGTATGCTTCAGTTCCTACAAAAATATAAAGAGAGAGGAAAGTTATTACTAATAAATTAACAATTTGCAAAGTTAATATAATAATTAGCTGCTTCCTACTTGAATATTTCTTTGCTGTTGATCAAAGCGCATTTGCTGCTTCAGAAGTTGGTTTCGCAATTCCTCATCAGCAACTCGGTTTTTATGAATGTTAACCTCTTTCTTTGTTACCATTTGAATCTTGTTCTCCACCTAGTCAGATGCCAAAAAGGTAAGTCTAAGAATTAAAGCATTTTTCAATTTCATCAAGGAATTGGAATTGGTGGAATGTGTTACACAAGGCATGTTTATGTCACCTTTTTATCTCCCAAAACAAACTTTGATATAGACCCGTTGCTTTGAGAATCACTATCTCTTGATGTTGCTTTTGTCTGTTAGTTACATGATAAACAAAAAGAATAGGAAAAGCTTGTCACAAGTATCAACTCAAGAACTAATATCATTACTAAAGGGTGAAATATATCATACCTGTTCACCTTGGCGTGCAATCCTATGCTCAAACTCCTCTACAACTTTGTTTAAAACAGATTCAACCAACTGCCCCATGCAGAAGAACAACATGAAAACTTAAAATAGGTAGTCTCAATGGTACTTTTGGTATTATCAATGACAGCAGTGGGACTATGTTAACTCCATGCATTCAGAATGCATTTTTAACATTGTTTCAAGTAGCAGAAATGGGTAGATAAATCACATGTGAGAAGTATTTGATGATAATACCAGACAATAGACACCCTCATAATGCAACATACTTATATTTCATAATATGTATCTAAATTAGAAGTACGTATCGCCTTACCATTGGAACTTCGTCAGGTTTCTTGTCTGATAGCATTGCATGAACAAGCATGCTCAAAGAATTAGAACCAGACTGAAAAAATTGCGAGCCGGCAAAACTTCAAGTTTAGTAATTGCTTTTGTTCAACTAGACAAAGCAAGAGCAGATATAAATGTGAAAAAGTCAAGCTTACCAACCATTTTATTAGAATCGACATCAGAGGGTAAAGCAGTCAGAGGTTTTTCATTGATGGATGAGTTCCTTGACAAGGAATTAGTAAAAGGCTCAGAATTTTTTCTCACAAAAGATTTTCCAGAAGTTGAGGGCTTGAGAGTTCCACCAAATTTCCACGCTCCATTTGCCCCGGTCTGTTTCCATTCACTATAGGATTTAAGGGCCAAAACGCTGTTGACAACCCTAGCTGATTTCCCCCCCTAAAAGATTAACCAAAACCGTGAATTGCAAAACAACCATAGAATACAAAATTGCTAACCAATTATCAAATTATAATGACTATTAAATTCACTATGATACAAATCCTTACACAAAAGGCCTAAAATAATAAGATTCTGGTCCTATACATACTTGTTCCAGGTCAGACGCCTCAAAGGTAGGAAGTCCAATTTCTTGGATTGCCACAAGGAAGTTCCTTATGTTTTCAAAATACTGAAATGCTGATAATGGCGCTCCATCTGGGATCAGCGCAGAATCAACAGGACTTTCCACAACCTTTAAAGAAGTATAATTAGTAAATAAATCATTTTTTAAGATAGAGCAAATGAAAATAGAATCGAGCTCACCTTGGATACAGCTCCAGGTTGAACCTTATTAATGACATTGCAGAGGATAATCCCACTTCTCAAACCAAGTCTAAACTCTTCCTCAGAGGGCTCTGCCGGTAAATCTTTAGCCGCAACAACTCCAACCATTTTTCTTAGCCACCCTGCTGCTTCATACCTTCTGGATGCTGCATTTTAAAGTTTTTTTTCTTCAGGATAAGTGATACAATATCTAGATTGCTTTTACAGGACATTGATTTACATCAACGTTCAGTATTTAAAAAAAAATCAGAAAGGAAAGATGAAAGTAGATCAAAGGGCTACGCTTATCGGACCCGGAACTGTAACGTCCCCGAAGCTCTCTCAATATATGTCATCAATTAAAATAAATAAATATATAGCAATGATAGATTCTGAGTAACAGATACAGTTGATCAATTTGGCACCAGATAATGCATATAACTCGCGATTACTAAACTGAGTTGATAAACTTACCAGCTTCTTCTGCTTTCCTAGATTCCCAATCAAGATCTTTGTGTCGAGAGCCATGCTGTTGAAGCACATCCTCCACCACGGATGCCACCGAAAACGATAATGTCCCCTCTGCAGCCATAGTCTCCACACTACACTAGACACTAGCCAAACCGCGAGTTGAAACTTTCAATCCCTCGCCAAAAACCAAAGTCAACAATTCAACTCATCAACACTGTACATCATCCATTGATTAAAACACTGACAAACATCCGGCGGCCACTACAAAAAGTCTCAGAACTTGATTTCACAAAGCAGATCAAGATGAGAAACAAAGAGAATAAAATAAAAATTGGAAGGGTGGGTTCTCCAATGTTGATGAGTGTTTTTGAGGTTTCTTTGTTTCCAACTTCAAACAGTCACATTCTCCATTGCCTTTTGCTTTTCTCTTTATCTCTCTAAGAAAACAGATAGTCGCAGAAATAGCTCTCCCTCTCTCTCTCTTTCTCTCTCCGTGTATCATCCGCTTTATATTCCCGCTGAATTGGTTTTCTCTTTGCCGTACCTCATTTCCGAACCTATTCGGCTATTCCCCAAACTATTAATTTGAATTTATAATTTTTGTTTCCTGATTTCCCAAAAATTAAAAAAAAAAAGTCATGCTAAATTGCAATAAAGTATTTTACTTTTTTCACTTTGGTTCACGGCGCGTGTAGTTCATGCGGTTTTTTCTACTCAAACATTTCGAAATAAATAACTGGGAAGTGGGAACCCGTAATAATAGAAGTAAAACCGTCTGAGGCCGTGACTGGAGTAAATTTCACGCGGTCCAATTGAAAGTGGGGAAAATGAAATTAGCAGGATATTATGATTGGATTTAGAATTTTAGATGCAAGGATTTTACTTTTTAGAACTCCCAAGTCCCAAGTAAAAGGACTAGATTCCCACATCTCATCTCAGCTTATCTGTATTATTAAAATTTATCCTTTTTAAGTTGAAGTAAATGCTAATTAATTAATTAATTATTGGAGATTCAACAAAGGAGAAGACACTTCCGTGATTATTGTTTGGTTGGAGAACAATAGCAGGAAAGAAAGAGATTTTTTTAATTTCAATTAGTTGGAGAAAAAATAGAAATAAAAAATTTTTATATTTCTTTCATTTTCTTTTCTTCTGAGAGTGGTAAAATTTTGAAGGAAGAAAAATTATAATATTGTAAAAACATATAAGTGTCTTTAACAATTTTTTTTTCTTCTTCTTGTGTGATTTAATTCTTGTCCTCCAATATTTAAGTTTCTCTGAAATAAACTGAAACATATATTTGAAATAAAAACAAAAATATAACAAAAAATTAAATAAATCTAGAAAGATCAATTTCTTTTATTTTTAAAGGAATCTAAAGCTTTTATTATTATTATTATTATTATTGTAGCATGTATACCGACGTGGATGTTCTGGAGTTTAAATAGCTAGTAGAATTAATCATCAAAGTTTCAATAGTATAACCGACGTGGATATTTTGAAATTTTTAAATATTTCAATTGGCATGTACTTTATAAATTAGACTAGCTATTTATTTTTAAATATTCTTTTAATATGTTTTGAAATTTTTTAGATATTTATCAAAGTTCTAATTGTCATGCACTTTATAAATTTATTTTTAAATATTCTTTTATGTATATGTTTTGAAATTTTTTTTTCTACACTGTGTTTGATGGATGATGTTAAATCTGTTTAAGTCATCTACTTTTGCTACTGGAATATAAGTGATAACAAATTTATCATATTATTTTAGTCATATAATCAAAATGTTACAATAGTCATTTGTTTTGTTTTTCCTCTCTTCCACTTACAAACTAAAAAAAAAATTATTTATCTTTCTTCCCCTCCTCTTAAACTAAATTAAACAAAAAAAAAATTATTTCTCCTCTCTTCCTCTCTGTTAAACTAAATAGTCCTTGAGAGAAGCTTCAAATTAAAGTTTAACTCACAACTTATTGCTTATTTGTTTTGTTTAAAAATATCTTAATTTTATTTTTGTTATGCTCTTTGGCCAATTATACCACTTCACTCGCTTTGCTTGAATGCTGGTAAATCACTTGAAACAGCACCTATGGAATGCATTTATACCCATCATTTAAAAAAAAAAATACATGTTGTAAAGAACTTAAAAGTTTGAGCCTTCATTTCATTAAAAAAATTAAAAAAAAAAAAAGGAAACTCAATCTTGGATATTAGTGATCTTTAATCGGCTCGCCATTGACAGGTGCTCTGTTTTTACTTTTCATTTAGATAAAACCTAACCCCTCATCCGCCGGCTTTATGAAAGACCAACTTCTCCTCATGAAGACTTTCCATTATTAATTCTTCACAAAATATTTTGTTTTCTTTTATTCCAAGTTTCTAGTTTCATACGATTTTACATTAAAGTGAAAGATATGGACGTCAGGCACATAAACAATTTTAAAATTAAACTCGCTTAGGATATAATCATATGAGCATGACCTTTATAATATTTTTGTTGTCGACGAAACATTTTTTTGTAATTTTTTAAATCAAGTGTATAATTTAAGAATCATGGCATGATGACAGTCACTTATTACGGTCACAACCCCTACCACGATCCTCCTTATTTTCAGAAAATAAATAAGAGCAAAGTTTAATGTCTTTGCCTAATCTAACACAATATACAATATCCCTCCTCCGTGGGTTCTAAAATATTCAAACACTTCAGAGAATAAAATAAAATAATTCTCTCTGAGAGAGTTGAAGGTGGTTGGGTTCGTCTGCTTCGTTAATGCTCATCCACAAAACACCACGTTTGTCAAGCTCAACTTTGTAGTTTACAATCATCTAGATCATTTAGGATACAGTTTTTTTTTTTTGGGATGGGTCAGTGCATAAGGAAGGAAAAGAGTCTGTAATGCTATGTAGTGGCTTTACGTCTGGGTTTATGGCCCCGAGTCAAATGACAAAAATGGACCCTCCCTCTTATGGTTAGGCATAGGCATATCAATTGCTAAGCCAAATAACAATTAAAGGCGACCTACTTTATTAAATTGGAAAATGTTGAAGTCAGGGACGGTGCTACATCATGTTCCGTAACATGATGATAGTTGAACATTTTAAAAATCCATGGAATATGGTCAAGATTGGAAGTGACGACAGTGCAGATAGAATTTGCCACATAGCACGTTACCAACACTGGCTTGAGCAAGTTAAAAAGGTTGAAAGCAAACAGGCGTCACATACAGTTTCACATCGTTTAATATGAATCCCATTCTTCCCAATTACCTACTTCCAAATGCCCCACCATTTTATCTTTATTCGGCAGACAAACCGTCTCTTTCATTATGTGAAAATGGTGGTTAGGAAACTATTACCTGTGCAGACCCCACCTGGTAATTATTTGAATTTTAATAATGATCAAACTAAAACCAGCACCGTAACGTTATAGTTAGACCTAATTAATCTAATCTCCGGAGTCCAATGAAGTGTGAGAGATTAATCATTTAAACTCTGACTCCTAGATTAACATGGTACAAAGATTTCCGAAATAAAGTAAGTAGAGGTAATCCAGAGTCCAAGAAATGTTTGAAGTATAATTTAAAAATGTATGTCCAGGAAATGAAGTCCAACAACTTGGGCGGCGAGGGCGAGGTTGATGCCTTGATGATGGTAGAATGGTAAATTGGAGGGGAACATCACGTAACGTTCAAAAAATTCAAAAGGGTGGTTCGAAACCGAGCCGGAGAGGTTCGGAAGAATGGGGAGGCCCCACGTGGAGCGTATTCAGAGGGTGAGGGCCCACTTTCACGGGAAATGAGGAAGTAATTGAAAAAGAGAGAAAAAAAGGAAGGAGTGGGAGTGGGGTTAGGGGGTGCGTTTTAGAAATTGATATTGGGATTGCTACGTGGCAGCATTACATTTATTTTTTAATTGTCGTCACTCGCCACTGTATGTGATAGGGTTGCATTTGATGAAAATATGATAATTATATTTTATAAATTAGGCTTTGTGAAATATTTTTATAATTAAAAAATATGACAATGATATTTTTTAAATCTAAACAACTCATTTTGAATTAAAAAAATTAATTTATTTCTAAATTTTTTTTATCTAGATTATTTAATTTAATATGAATGATTTAAAATTTAGAGTTTTAAAAAAAAAAAAAAGGGATCATCACATTTTTACTCCAACATGATGAAATGCAAATCGCCAAATCTTATCACTCTGATGGTGAACTTAGTATTATTCCTGCTCATTTCACTTAGAACCAACTGAAGCGCGTGACTCACCTATCAATTACTTTTTTTGTTAGGAAAAATATCACTTTTTTTTCTTTGAATTTTTGGCAACTGAGGAAAAGTGTTCACTTTTCTAATTCCATGTATTTCTTTTCTTTTGGGGCAATGAAAGACATTTTATTACATTAAATAATACGGATCATAAAACTCAATCTAATGAGTTTATCTTTTAACGGTGGTTTGACTAACAAATTTCTAACATATTTACTTAGTAATGATCATATTTAATAAAAAAAGCATATAATCAAAATCTTTATTAGTGCGTAAGATATCCACTCGCACAGTTGAATTTTCTCAATTAAAAGGAGATTTAAAACTAAGTAATTTCTTTCTACAATTTCGCCATATCAATTTCTCCACCCTATAATTTTAAAACAAAATTTTAGTATAATTCTTATATATTTTTTTATTAAATTCTAAAATTAGAGCAGGACAAAAATATATTTTTTTTTTCAAAATAACTCTTTTTTTTTACAATTTAAAATTACATTATTAATTGTTTTAAGAAATTTTCAGTATTATCATTAAGCTTGTAATTCAAGTAGTATGGGAGTTAAATTTGTGAGTTGGGAATCATGAGTTCAAAACTCGTTGTAAAAATAAAATAACATTGCATTATTTATTTTTCTAAAAGTTATTTTTTATATTATATTTTTCTAATAAAGATATATGAAGTTATATATAAATCTAATACATAATTCTATACCTTAAGTGACACCTTCCTCGTTGCTAAACCTTTGAACCAATAAAAAAAAAAGGATGAAAAATATCAATGCTATTACATTCATGATTCATCCAATTCAGTGCCTTTATGGTCTCGAAAAATAACTTCCTCCGTAATTGAATTGTTTTTTCATTTTCATCACACTCCACAACATATCACGCAAAGATATAATTTTATTACAAGAGACAGACAATCTTTTCATTTATTTTAATTATTCTATTTTATGGGTTATTATATTGTTAGTTTAATTATTACTCGAAAGGTCAAGTAAAAAATATGATATTTTTTAAGGATCCATTTGGAGTTACTTTATAATTTTTACTGTAAATGTTGTCAAATTTTACTGTTTTAGACAAAACAAAAACAAGATTTGGTAAAATTCTTATAAAAGTCACTTTTAAAAGTAAAGTTGAGTCAGAGTATTTGATACTATTTTAATAGTTGTTGTGAATGTGTAAAAAAACAATAATGAATATCATCTTTTTTATGACTAAAATCTCATAGATCTTTATATCAAATTTTTAAAATGATTAAAGTAGTATTATATTTAAATAGAAAACGTAGCATTAAAGTTAAAAACTCATCACATCAGAGTTACAAAATAAAAAATACAAATAAAATTAGAAGATTATAATTTTGTGACACAAATTGAAAAAGATGTTGCATTGTGTTTCTTGAAGATATAACATTTTAGGTCTCACAAACTAACATAAGAAGAATTAGACGATAACAAAACAAATTTAATAACATGTTTATAATAAGGATAGTTGTATATTTTAAATAAATTATCACTATTATTTTATATATTTTAAATAGTCAACAACCACAAACTACTTTTAAAAGCATTCCCTACTATACTTTGCAAAAGTTATCATGATTTATTACCAAAAGAATCACAAATAACTAAATTAAACTTTTTAATATTTTTTTAGTCATTGCCCTTATCTAAATATATACTTAAATTTTGACAAATTTTTTTTTGTTTATTATAGGTATCATCCACTAAAGATAATTATTCGAGACATTATCTAAAACTAAATATAGACACTTTTTTATAATAAAAATTTGAATATTAATTTGTTATTTTACGAATGATTTTTTCTTTTTACTAGATTCAATCCTATTTAGTTTTGACAATGACATTTGAAAAGTCATTAATTAGTAGAGTTATAATAAGGGAGAAATTATCAAAAGTGAAAAGCTAAAAAGCTATACTTTAGAGATGTTATATAATTATATTGGTAATGAGATGATGAGCAGTGAGCTACGAAGTGGAAGCCAAATTAGAGAATATATAAGAATGACACGCAGGCATGGGACCTGCAGAATTGATTATGATTCTTAATGGCAGAAGCAGAAAGGCAATTAATGGATGAATTATAATTGAAAATGCTAATCTAAGGAAGCTTATTAGTTACAGTTATTATGAAAAGGTTAAAGTAATGTGGCATTTTGCCTTTTTCTTTATGAGTTTCACATGTAGAGTGAGCCCAGCTGCTGCTGCACCATTCATGAACTCTGTTTGTGAGGTTCACATCACTTCCTGTGAAGATGGCCACCCACATTATACAACGCAAGCACATGCACCCTCATTTTCTCTAAAAGCACATATTCATTCCTCACACCAATCTACCCCCAACCATAATTTCTTTTTTCTTTTTTTATTAGTATCCGAAAATTCATTAAACTTTTAATAATTTAGTTTGAAGCGAGTTAGACCTTTTAAAATTTTTTAGTACTTATTTTATTTATCACAAGACTCAAACTTGAGTTATTACAATTCTTTTATAATTTGATCCTTCAGATATCAAGTATCTCAATTTAGTTACATCTGTCGAAATTTATTTTTTTTTTTTTGCTAAATTTCAAAATTTATGTTGTTAAATTTAAAAAAAATTGTTACTAAAAGTCACATTGACAAAAAAATGGATCAAATTAAGACAATTATAATCTTTTAAAAAATAAATTACTAATTTACTGCTGATAAATTCCTCTTTCCCAGCACAATGTACAGTAGCAGAAGAGTTGTCTCTTATAATTATATAACTTGCCAGCAAAATTAATGAATTAGCAGCTTCTGCCAGCAAGAAATATGAAAGTGTGAGCTTGGCCTTTAGTTTTGGCCACAAAAGATAAAAAGATAATTGTCTCACTGTATTCATTATAGCGGTGGCATTGTGGAGGATAGCTTTCGGCTTTTGCATAGGGATCCTCACATAGTGAAAGAATTAAAGACACCCCATTTTGCTGTCAAAGATAAAGCACTCATCATTTTGCTCATTATTATGTGTTTATAATTATTACAGTATGGGAAAACTCGGATCATGGCACATATATAGATATACATTTCATGATTTACTAAGACACAACTTAAGTATATGGTTATGAACATATATATATATATATATATATATTTAAACAAAAGGGGAAGGGGAAGGGGAAGCCTAACCTTAACTTCAAAGACAATTTGGGGTTTGTTGCGTTACCAAAACTTGCCAGTAGGATGGGATCAAACCTGTAATTAATTAATGGAATATTAGAGGACGAATATAAAAATGCGAAGGGAAGATAACATGTTGCTATTTTTCTCTCTCTCTCTCTTTCTCTCTTTCACTTGTAAAGAAAGTGGAATAACCAGCATTCCAAAAAAGAATGATGAAAGATTGGCACTCCTGGGTCCTTCAATGGCTTTACACTTTTTGGGCCAACCAAACTATTATAAAGGTGAAAGGATAGGAAATAAAGAGAAATGAAGAAAAATGGATGAACCAAATTATGAAACAACTCTCATCTTCTTGTGAGAAAAAGAGGCAATCCATTTTCAAAAGGGCAGTGCATCATGTTTGTGATGTTCCATATCATCTCAATTCCTCTGTCAATTCCTCTGTACTTCTGCAGGTGTCATTTTGTTTCCTTTGTCACAGTACTGCTAATAATAACAATTTAATTACTTCCAAACGTTTGGTACATTAAAATTTGCTTCCCTTGGTGTCTTTTCTTTTGCTATGCGTTCCCATGTCATCCCTTTCACTGAACAAGAACGCCAAAGCTAAAAGTAAAGCAACAGTAATTAAGATTCGTGTGGCATAAAGATTTGGGATGCTTGTAGTGTTTCATTTGTTCTTTCGGAGATGATATAGCTTTGGAAAAGGAATGCATTCCCATTTGTCTTATCCAAAGGTATCTTTCATTCAACATTGGATGCTGATGCCAAAAGAAGCTCCAAGCCATTAAATTGAGAAAGAGAAAGTATCAGTTATAGAATGGCTTGCAAAAGCATTGCGTGTCTTTTTTGTATTTTTAATATGAACAGGGTCGTTCTCAGTTTTTTCAGGGTAATTAACCAAATATATTAATTCAATAATGAGTTGTCTAATTATGGGACATCATAACCTTGGTTTGCAAAATTTAACTGGCAGGCTCATGGGAAAGAGAGGAGATGGGTTTTCTAATCAAGATCCAGGACTAAAGTTGAGAATTTTATTTTTTTTAAAATGAAATAAGAAATTCAGAAAAGCTTTAAATAATTTGGAACGTGTTCTGCTTTAAAGAGCATATAATTGAGTGTGCCAAAGAAGAAACAGAACCCACCCTGGGCTTAAAGAATTGCATGCTTCGCAAGGAAGCTGGTTGAGACATTGGGAGTCCTCTGACTCTGACAACTCAACTCCCTTAAAACTTTAATTTGACACTGCTGGAATCTCACACACAATCACTGTTGGGTTTTGAATTCAATTCTTATTTGATAGTCTCATCCTCCGATTTTTTGTTTCTTAAATGCCAAATCGTCGATTTTTTTTTCAATGGAAAATGTACAAGATTGGATGTTAATTTGTTGTGTATGGCTTAAGCCATCGCCACAAGAAAATTAAAAAAAGAAAGAAAAAAAGAAAGAAGGTTTAGTCTTCCTGCGAGAATATCCGATAAAACATGCGCTAGTAGGTTGCTTTTATTTATTTATTCATCATTGAAGTTCAGAGTACTGTGAAGTAAAGCTTGTTTAATTTTTTTTCCTCCTTTTTTTAATTTGTTCATAGAATATTTTAAAAAATTTTTTACAATTACCTTTTATAAAAATGAATAAGAGATAACTTGTTAAAAGAAATTTACATTTTATCATCAGAAATTAAATTAAAGACTATTTATTTACGAACTAAACTGAAAATAATTTTATAAAAGTGATTAAAAACTATTTTATCCATAAAAAATAAATTCATAAGATAAATTTACAAAGAACAAAAAAATTGAAAAAAAAATTTAGTATCAATATTATGCCTTCACTAGCTACTTTTCTAATCAAAATATAATGAATGTGTATAGTTTTTCAGAAATAACTACATATTTGGTACAATTCAACATCACACAATTCATTCGTCTAAAATATCTTTTACATATGTTATATTATTAACAAAAAAATTAATAATAAAGCTACACAAAATTGTATATCGAGTTTTTTTTTTTTTTTCAAAGCAGTGTTATATCGAGTTTGACCAAGGAGGGTGAAGACTTAGAAAACACGTTATTGAGAATGCCCCCTTGCCCCCAGGCCTGCCTTTCTTGGTGATATGATGATAAGATTAAGGGGTCACAATGTCACATTCATGACCTTCCCCGGGGCAAACCCTATCTCACCCTCAGCACTTTAGCAATCCTTGTTCAAAGGTACCCCTTCGGTTAGATGGGGATGGTCCATTCAGAATTTGAAGCACTGGATGCACCCCCCATGTGGCCCTAAGTCAGCACTAACTTGTATCCAGGAGGTTGCATCCCCCCAACCCAATCATTCACCCCTGACGCCCTGCAAATATATTCTACCCCAACCACAGCATCCCTTTGTCAACATCCACAATTTAGTGTGAAGCGAGGCATAGACAACCTCATTAGTTTTTTTGTTCACTAAGTTATTTTGGAAATTTGTAATCAGTGTGAACAGCTTCCGACTACTCTACAATTCTTAGTATGGTAATTATGTAAAAGAATGTTAAGAGAGATACCGTCATACCGCTCACTTGAGCTTAGTAGAGCACCACACACACAGACACACACAAAAACAAACATTTACGCCCCTAAAAAAAAAAAAATGTGCCTTTCTTAAAAGACTTCATATGTGAGCTTGAGGATTAAAATAGCGCTTGACCTATTATTAAACAATTTTTGAATAAAAAAAGATGCAACTGCAAGTAATTGCAACACTGTTATCTTCATCGTCATTATCACTTCATATAACTACCCTTTACTAGTTCAGCCACAAAGACAATGATCTCGTACAACTTTGATGGGGGAGAGGGCTGAATTTTAATTTGGATGATGCAGTCTGCTGATATCAATTAAATTACACAAAGAATAGGATCTTCAACACCGAAAGAATAATTAGCCGCCGGACTAATATTTCTAAACAATCCTATTGCTACAAAAGTTGATCATGATCCATTATTATAGTATATGATGCCGTGGGTCAGAAGGGAAAAGTGAAACAAGAAATCGGTGTATCATTTCAAAGCTGGTGAATGTAATTACTGCAGCTGGTGTGGTCCTCAGCAGGTTCGTGGCACAGCCACGGTAAAATCCAGCCAGCCCCCCTTGCTCAAATACCTTTCGAATGCAGTCAATCATACCAGAGTATCGTCTCTCCGAGTGGTAACCTTGTTCTTGCAATCTAGATCGCACAACCTGCAAATGGAATTAAAAAGCGAAAAAAGTTACTTCCTGATACTTATAAGTCATCTCCTCAAACAATTTAAATACGGAATAATGAATTCATCAATCCTTCCCAAACCAAAGGAAACATGGCTTTCTATGTTGATGATGAAATGAAGCTCAAAATTTTTTGAAGTAACATATTTCAAGAAATAGCTTAAGGTATACAAAAAAATCAGTGCATTCCATTATGCTATAAACGTTGAAAATGGATTCTAGACCGTTTTTCTCAGTCATACCTCTTATTGTTGATTATGGCTCAAGATTAGGCAATTAGTTTTTTATGTCTATCCATAGATGAACTCAAATAAGTAAGTCACCCATTCAACAACAGACCTCATGGGGATATGTCAATGTGGATGCAAAAATTTTAGAAACTGATGAGGCAATTGCAACATCCCGAGCACCAAGCTTATCCATTTCTGTGTTATCTGATACAAGGTAACAATCCCATAAATGAAGTGTCAGAGCTTTCCAGTGTTGGTAAAGGGCTAGGAATGGTGTAACATTACCTCTGTTGGCCAAGTAACATTTTATTTTCTCATATGTTGGAAACTGGATGGCAACATGACTGATACCAGCGAGTGCAGGGACAAGGCCACTGTATATGATAAAGAATATATCAGATTTCTTCAAATTAGATTACTATCTTGCAAAGCCATAAACATTAACCATGATGCTGCATTCACCACACACAACCTGTACAACCCTCGAATGCCTTCCTCATGAGCAATTCTCTTCAGGGCAGATAGTGTGCTTCTATATGGCACAATACCAGGTCTCATTCCCTGGGTCTGCATTAAAAGAAAATAGAAGAATAAGAAGAAAAGCACACTCATTTTACAGGATATATATATATATATATATACACTTGCACTGATGTGAAGCAAGGTCAAGAAGATATCAAGCCTGCAGTTCTAACGCCCCTTTATGAATTCAACAAATAATACATGCAAGACAAAGTTCAGCAGTATTGTTATAGGAAGGCTGGTATGCTTAACAGTAAAATATCCTTCCTCCTAAACAAATAACACAAAGTTTTCATATTTTTTTCCCAGCTACTATGGATATAAATTAAGTTGTCTTTCATTATTATGCCAGATGTACATAATGACATAGTCATATTAATGATAATAAGAGGTTCGGCAAGAGCTGAAGAAACACACTTGGAATCTGGTCTTGACAACCCATAGCGGATTTGTAGCAACAGTAGTTGCAGCCCCAGCACCGGAAGCAGCCATCATATTAGCTCCAATTGAAAGATGACAATGTTTATCTGCATATATACCATAGCTTTTACAATTCACACATCAATATAAATAAAAATTCATTTTCAGTATTAGAATAAAAAAAATATTTCATCACAAACAAAATAGCAGCTCCAACATTCTCTTGTTTAGTCCAAGAGAAAAATAAAAGTAATCATTGAAGGGCTAACCATCAGAACTGAGAAGGCTCTTCAGCTGCTCATAGATAGTAAAATAAACCTGCAAGTTAACAAATTCATACAATTAAACTACTAATGCGACAAACTAGTATTCCACTTTCCAGAAAACAGTGTAAACGGGCTCTCTCCACCAGTAGCATATAGAGATTTGTAGAGTCCAACAAAATAAATAATCTAATAGCAAGTTAATGCAGGAAGCATAAATATCCAGCAGGGATAAGCTTAATTAAAGATCAAATTATCTTATTAGTTGGGGTCAGACTTGATATTAGGGCTGCTTGTAAATATCTCATAGCTATATTAAATCACAATTATTTAGAATTATTAAGTTTAGTATGTGTTAAATTAGTTTTGTTTAGCTCAACTTAATTCACTTTGATTATCTTATTTTAAGACCAGCCATTAGACCTTTTCTTCTATTAATCACAACAGAAAGAAAGCAGGGAGTTCTATTTCTCAAATTCATTGTTCAGTCATGTAGCTTAATCACACAGCAAAGCAGCCATAAATCAGAGGTTGGTTGGATTAGACTTTATACTTTATTCAAAAGGTTAGTCGGATATGAAGCTGCCATTGACTCTGCTACAACAATCATTAATATTCATCTCCGTGATTGTCATATATAAACTTACCTGGCAACCTAAATATTTCAGAGACAGTATCAAGTTTCAATAAATATTATAAATACAATACTCGTAGCACCTAGCACTGAGAGTGGGGCATTATAGCTAAATCTGTATAACATTGCCAAGTGGAGGTTAAATGATATATAGGAAAGGAAGGTAACAAATTTGTCAACTGTTAGAAGAACATTTCATTCAATGACTAGTCATCATAAAAATCAATCGGTGAGAATAGGTATTTAACAAGAGCAAGAATTAGACTCACCGCCCAATTTGGAAGCAATGCCAGGGCAGTGGGAGCCAGACCACGGTACATGCCTCGTAATCCCTCCTTGTGAAATATTTGTTTCAAACTACCAATTATTAAACTACCTGATAACAAAAACACCCAATCAGTTTAGGTTGAACCATCGTAATGCATGTATTCTACTCCAGTTGTTTGATTAATAAGCTCTTAAAAGTTGAAGCATGTATATAAAGTCAGGTGCTTGGGCAAAACAGAAGTCAGGTGCACCAAGTCTAAGAACTATGATTCAAATGTCAAACTTCAGATAGGACAGGAAAACACAAGTCTGTTGCATAATCTACAGGAGACGCCCTTCATTCCTTGTTTTTCTAATAAATAAGAAACATCATTAATTATAAATGCATATAATAAGTACAAGCAGGTCATACCTTTTACACTTCCATTAGCGAGCTGTGGCAGCCCATGAACCTGAAACCTTGTTTTGATGACATCTAAAGGACACACAAATGTAGCAGCAATAACTCCTGCACCCAATCCATATTATTTTTCAATGACAAATCCGATGAAGACAAATAAAAATAAGCACTATATTGTCCAAAATCAGAAAGGTCCTGTATGCGGACGCATTGGATAAAGCATGGAGAACATATGGACATACCGGCGGCTGCACCAGCTCCGGCATTGCAGAGAAGAACCTTAGAATTATGGACATGACTATCGCCGGACATGGTTGGTGTATTCCACAACAGTATAGTGAAGAGAAACCGAATTTCTGGTGAAACAAAAAGGGTCCTCTCTCCGGAGGGCGATGGCGGAGAACCAGGGTCGCATGGCCTAAGAGGCTGAGCTGCCTGAGAGGGACGAAGGGGAGAGTCTTGTTCGATCGAAACGAACTAGGGCTTTCGAATTCAATGTTTCTTTGAGGCAACAGGATCAGAATCGGGTTCGATGAGATCGAAGAGAAGTGGGAGGAGGAGGTCCCCGGTGTAACATTGTTCGCAAGCAGCGAGTCAAAGCGGGAGAACTTGAGGGACCATAGGATTGGTAGTTGTATGCGTGCTTCGCTTCTCCATCACCGAAACCAAAGCCAAAATCGAAACCGAATACGCCTATCAGTTATTACCAGTATCACCACCATCGCTATTCGCCAGCTGGGGCCCGCAGTTTCATTCTTGGCAGGCTCAACGACATTGAAAAGTCACCTCATTTTCTGTTTTTCTAAATTGATGGCGGGCCTAGTTTGGGCTTAGTTGCGTTTTTCTGGGTCAAACCCCATCCTTATGTTGCGTCTGTCTCTTGACCCCAAAAAAAATGTTGCGTGTGTCTGACTGTACTCCTTTTCTTTTGAAGCCATTCTCTCATCCCGCTTATCGTTATCTGCATCCTTTGAAAAAACAGAAAACAATTTTAGTCGAAGACTTATTACGTTTGACAATTGAATTATAGAAGTCCTTATTTCTTTATCTTCTCTTATAATAAAAAATTATATTGTTACTTATAAGCAATTGGCCAAACAAAATTATAAAGTATTTCTTGAATTTTTTTTTATATCATACCACCAATCCAATTATTATTCATAAACGACTATGAATGGACATAGACATTAGATGGCATAAAAAATAGTACCAACACTTGGTTGCATCATCCTTAACCTTAAAGACATGTTTGGTATACCATTTTACGATAGAAAGGGAAAGGAAATACATCATAATACTGTTCGGTATGCTATTTTGTGGTAGAAGTGGCTTGCTGAGGAAAATGATCTATAGAGGGAAATGGAATGCTTTACGGTGCTTCTAATTTTTTTGGACTTTTTTGCCCTTGCTTTTTTGTTTTCTCTAGTGGTTAATTACATAATAGTAGGAATATTTCAATAGAATCAATTTAAATTATTTCTTTTCTCTTAAACACATTTTTTTAATTCTCTTTACCTTTCTTATTTTTTTCTCTTTCCCTTAAAATCTTAAAAAGTTAGAGTTTATTCTATGTCGAAATCCTTTCAATCTAACTCACAAACTATACAGAGCAAAAATGTTATTCGCTCCGCGCAAATCAAATTTTTATGAGCCAGCCACATTGCCTCCTCTTTTTGTGTCTAATTTTTTTTTTAAAAAAATAATTATCATTCAATCTCAATTATTCATTGAAAGAGCTTATGTGCATCACTTGTCCCAAAATATACCGTTTAACACGCACCTTCTACTTTACCACTCTTGCATCATATCCAATGTACCCATATTAAATTGTGAACCTCAACTCCAACCCCCTCAAAACATTCTCTTTCTTTGTTTTATTCGTTTAATTTCAAGTCCTCTTGTAAATCTCATTTCTCTTCATCCTTCCATTCTCCTTATGCTCATGTCACGTTTGGTATGCGAGCAAAGGAGGGAAAGGAACCTGGTTATCCATTACTGTGCACTATTCTAGCATTTGGTAAGGATTTTGCTACAATGTTGCGATGGAGAATGGAATTCCCCTTTCCATTTTTTTGGTATGGTATTCTTCTAGAGTAAAATTAGAGCTGTCAACACGGGAAAAAAAAAGTGGGCTATTCGAACCCACTTTTTAAACGGACCCATATTTGAAGTGTCTGGCCCTCATATTGGCGGGTTAAACAAGCCAACCTACCAGTCCTTCTTTTTTTTTTTTACATATGAGAAAACAAAAAATCAAAAGAAAAAAATGAAGCCAAATACCCAAATCCAACCCATTCTTAAAGATTATGAATCATTCCATTACTTCTTCTTCTTCTTCGTTGATTTTCTCTCAATGGTGCGAAGATCTGTTCTCTCTACAAAGTGCAAACCCACAGCTTGAACCCCATAAAGAACCAAAAGCAGAAGAAAGAAGATGAAGGTGCATCAAAAACTCCAAGGCCCAAAGGATTGTTGTGCGAGTGCGATGACTGAGGACTTCTAGCCTTCTTCGAGGATCTTTGCCGGAGTCGAGCCTGCTGCAAGTGGGCCGTGGGTGTGCTGCGCTGTGAAGCGAGGCATAGACAACCTTATTAGTTTTTGTGTCTAATTTTTTTTAAAAAAAAACAATTATCATTCAATCTCAATTATTCATTGAAAGAGACACACTTATGTGCATCACGTGTCCCAAAATATACCGTTTAACACGCACCTTCTACTTTACCACTCTTGCATCATATCCAATGTACCCATATTAAATTGTGAACCTCAACTCCAACCCCCTCAAAACATTCTCTTTCTTTGTTTTATTTGTTTAATTTCAAGTCCTCTTGTAAATCTCATTTCTCTTCATCCTTCCCTTCTCCTTATGCTCATGTTGCATTTGGTATGTGAGCAGAGGAGGGAAAGGAACCTGGTTATCCATTACTGTGCACTATTCTAGCATTTGGTAAGGATTTCGCTACAATGTTGCGATGGAGAATGGAATTCCCCTTTCCATTTTTTTGGTATGGTATTCTTCTAGAGTAAAATTAGAGCTGTCAACACGGGAAAAAAAAAAGTGGGCTATTCGAACCCACTTTTTAAACGGACCCATATTTGAAGTGTCTGACCCTCATATTAGCGGGTTAAACAAGCCAACCTACCAGTCCTTCTTTTTTTTTTTTTACATATGAGAAAACAAAAAATCAAAAGAAAAAATGAAGCCAAATACCCAAATCCAACCCAGTCTCAAAGATTATAAATCATTCCATTACTTCTTCTTCTTCCTCGTTGATTTTCTCTCAATGGTGCGAAGATCTGTTCTCTCTACAAAGTGCAAACCCACAACTTGAACCCCCCAAAGAACCAAAAGCATAAGAAGAAGACGAAGGTGCATCAAAAACTCCAAGACCCAGAGGATTATTGTGCGAGTGCGATGACTGAGGACTTCTAGTGTAATACCCATGAAAAATAAAATATAAATGCGTGTTTTCAAACTACTGTTACTATTTACATATATGGTACTGTTCATTTATACAATCAAAATGTCAAATACTAGATGTGGTTTGGTCATAAGAGAAAACTAGAAAGAAGTTTGTAGGAGAAAATGACGTTTTATGTGTAAAAATACCCTCAGGGACTAAATTGAAAGGACTGAATTGAAAAGAAACTTAAAGGTTTAAGGTGAAAGGATAGTTTTCCCTTTAAAGTTTCTAATAGTAAATAAACGAAAATTTTCCATCGCGTAAGGTGCACAGTAACTGCATTATTAGAAATGTCATTTTTATGAATAGTAAATTGAATATTTTATTAGCGCATAGTGTTAAATAGTACCCTTGACTTTTGCTATAAATAGCCCTTCCATTTCACTTCTAAACTCACACCTTCAACTTCTCTTCTTCCCTCCTTAAGTTTCTCTTGCTCCGACGCTAGGCTTCTGAGATTTTGGGCCTTTCCGTTTTTGCTTAGGTAAGGATACTATGCCTTTTCTATGTCTTTCAAATTTTAGAAGTTATTTTCTTAAGTATGCTCTGTGGTTGCGGCTTTGGCCGATCTTCCACATCAGAAAAACTGTCGTTAGCTGTTATTTTGATTCTCTGATTACCGAAATAGAATATAATCTGTGGAGAATACATGTCTAGGAAAGTTCTGGCTAAGGAAAGACCTGGTTTTTAAGTGTGTCCAGTGTGACCCTCCACTCTTTCCTGGGAACTTACCTGGTGTACTCTTTTACAGATTGTATTCTGTATTTCCGGTATGAATAGTACCCGTACGTATGAATAGTAATCGTATGAATAGTATCGTACATATGAATAGTGACCATATGAATAGTACCCGTACGTATGAACAGTATCTGTACGAAAATGATCTTAACGTACTTTCTGTAATCTTTCATGAAAATCTCTGTAGCGGAACACTGAAATTCACCTGCGTACTCTTGTCCGTAACGATTTAGAGAAGTGATACTCGTACGGAATCCAGGTGAGTGAAACGACCCTGTTTTAATAGAGTTTTAGCATTACTGGTGATAAAAAGTATGTCGTAGGACACTCCTAAGATTCATAGGGAGAAATTGGATTCAGAATGACGAATATAATGAGATAATTAATCCAGAAGTATGGATAAGACAAAGCAAGTATCTCATGATGATATGAAATTTGAATCATATAGTTATATACTATACCTGTTATATGGATGAGTATTATATTGTGCTTCTGATTATGATATGAACTGTTGTACTATTGATTGTGATTGAGCGGTACAGTACCCCCTCTCACGGCAAGGCGAAAAATCCGGGTTAAAGGGTGTCTTGACCAATGAGTGTGGAGACAACGATTCCCTCAGTAGGGATATAGCCCGGATTGGTGATAAATCCGTGAGGCGCCCTAGCTAAGAGGATGAGGTTGTGCGTCATGGCGGAAAAATACAAAATTGGTGAGCCGGCCTGTGTGCGCTCTCCGGGATATATTGCCATTGACGAGTACTAGTATCGTTTGTTGAATTGGATGAATTTTTCTTGTATGTAATTTCTAACTATGTCTATTGGTTGAGCTTGAGCCTTCGGATATGCTTGCATGACTGGTGATGTATTTGAATTTTATTAACGCAAGGCCGATTTGCTCACTGAGTTTAAAAGCTCACACTGTTTGTACAAACTTTTTGTTCAGATCAGGTTGCCGCCGAAGTACATCCGCTAGAGGAGTAGATCACGTTGGACCTTCTCGCTGTCGGGTAGGCCCTTCTTTTGTTATACAGTATGTTGCTCTGTAACCGTCTAGGACATCTAGGTCAGGGGTTTGGTATTTGGCTTGTATTTCAGTATGATAATGTGTTTTGTACTGAGGATCTATTATTAATTAAGAAAATCTGATGTATTTTCTTTGTATTTATTAAGGAATGGTATTTTGAGAATATAGAGATAATGACTAACAATTTTACTTGTGGGAAGAATTTATCGAAAGGCTTACAGTGATGGGATATTCATCATTGTGCCGGTCATGTGCCTAGAAAATAGGTCGTGACATCTAGCCTTCTTCGAGGATCTTTGCCGGAGTTGAGCCTGCTACAAGTGGGTCGTGGGTGCGCTGCGTTGTGCATGGCTGCATGCTAGTTGGTTGAGGAAGGCTTTAGGGTTTATGTGTGAACTCTGTACTAAAGTCGTGCTCGTGCGTGACTGAAGGCCTGAAGCCCCTTTTCGGCTTTCCCTTTTCCTCATTTCAATAACTACAAAAAAATAAATAAAAAAAAAAAGGAAAAACAAGTTACCCCAATTGGGCCAAAAAACTTATTTTTTTGGGGCCTAATTTCATAAAGCTCGACCGCTAAAAAGTGGGCTAAACAGGCCCAACCCATTGGGTTGAACTCGTTTTGATAGCTCTAGTTGAAGTAATGGAAACAATGTGAAGGAAAGGGAAGAGGAGAAAAGGAAAGCTTTCCTTCTCAGATTTGCCCTTACGAAGCACCCCCTAATAGCAAGTTGTGAATAACACTTGATCCTCAATCTTATCATCCTTATTTTCCGGTGAAGCCATTGGCCTATCCTCGCGGCCTCTCATGTATAAAAAGACGAAGAGGGTTAATGAGCAGAAGACTAGGTTGAGCGAGAAGACAGCGACAACGAGAGAGATCGTGAGTGAGGAGAAATAGAGGCTGAGCAGGGCCGAGATTGAGAGTGTTTTTTTTTTCTTGATTGGTGAAGACACATGAGAGAGAGAGAGAGAGAGAGAGAGAGAGAGAGAGAGAGTTAGTGAGTGAGTGATGATGATGATGATGATGATGAATCAAGGGAGACAGACAATCAAAAATTGGGAGCATACTTTTTTTAAAATGATTTTTATTATATTTTATTATAAGTGTAATTTAGTAAAATCATGTTTTCCTTTCTTTTCTTTTAAATCCTATACCAAACAAAGCAATACTTTTTTCCTCTATTATTTTTCATTCTATACAAAATATATTTTTTCCCTTTTCCATTTCATTCTTCCTTTTTTTTTCATTTCCCTTTTATTTTTATTTCCTGTTATGCGTACCAAACGAGCCCTCAGTCTCTTTTGTACCACGCTCAACAACCACATCGTGTGCATTAAATGATGCGTTCTAGGATACATGGCACAAATCAATATGTTTCCCTCAATGAACAGTTGAGATTGGATGGAAAAAAAAAATGCCTAGATACATTTATAGTGTCAATATATGAAGCTTGTTCTACAAGTGCTGTGACATATATTTGAATAATTAGTCCACGTTTTCATAATATTAGCTACAATAAGGAAAGCCTGTTTTATGAAACCTAATATGTTGTGACTTAGTGGGTGTTTAGAAACTCGTTGGGTAAATCTAAATTTGAGCATAATTGATTTTCAGAATTGATTTTGAACAAAACTGACTTTGCATGAATGTGATTTATGTTTGAAAATTATTATCAGAAAATTGATTTTAGAAAATGAATTTTATTTGGATATTGGTTAGCAGAAACACTTTTGAATGTGTAATTACCAGAAATAATATGAATATTATATTATTTTATTTCATTTGACTATTGGTACTAATATTAAAATTTATAAATGTTGTAATAAAATGAATTTATTTATCTTCAAATTTGATTTAATTATTTTTTAATAATTACTTAAAGATCACTCTTGAAGTTAAGTAAAATAAGATCAACAAGCTCACATAAAATAATATAAGTACAAATTAAATTAAAATTTAAATAAAAATATCACCTAATTAATTAAAGTAATTAATTTAATGCATTATTAATTAATCACCTAATGAAGCATGAACACACGATGAATGAAGCTACAATTTCAACATTATATTAACTAATTATATATTAACTAAAACTAACTAGTTATTAACTAATATTAAAGCGTGAACAATTGCCATCTCTCATGTAATGAAGCTGCACAATGCATGAACAAAACAAAAATAGAGCATGACTACTCAGACGAAGAAGAACAACCGTAACCCTAGAACAGGTGAAGGAGAAGCCAGAGTGGTGCCCCTTGTCATTTCTGGCGCCGATCAACACTCTTCGCTATCAGACAAACATAGGAAAGCAAAACAAAGCACAACAGATCGGCAACACGCAATTCACTTTCCTTCTCATCTTCTTTTTCTCTCCCTTTATATATCACGCTCTCTCTCTCTTTCTCTCTCTCCCCATGGTTTTTCTCCCTCAGTCCAGGGCAAGGGTAACATTGAAAAGAAAAAAAAAATTTAGAAGAAGCCAATTTGTTGAAGCCAGAAGCTACTCCATTTTACTTTGCTTCAAACGTGAGTCTATAGCCAAAAGCAATTATGGCACACAAGTAAAATGCAAATCCAAACAATAACATTTTTGTGCAAAAACTCGTTTGCCCTCTACCAACGCATGTTAAATATCCACCAATGTCATACCAAACCCCCGCTTATAAACACCAATCTTAGTTATTGTAAGACCACGAGTCCACAAAACGCATTATTTGACTTTAATTGGATAAAATGGATAAAGTGAACATCTTAAATCTTTATTTAGTTTGCGATTATGTTTACGATAACTAGATCATGACAATAATTTCGAAGTCAAGCAATGTCACAATCTTCCGAATTTATAAAATCTGAACAAAATTATGAAACTTAATTAATTTTATTATAAAGTATACTTCAAGAAAATCATTACTTGCAAGTATATATATAATGTCAAATATTTAATTCATACTGAAATTTCTCGTCAGGAAAAAAAAATTATTCAAACTATATTTATTTAATTAATTAAAGACATTGACCAATTTTGCACATTAATGGAATAAGCATGATAACTTAAATTTTTGATGAACTAAACTCATATATAGGTGGTAAACATTATCAATTCATTATCACGGCCTGCACATTAATTAAATCGATACCATCATAATTTGTTGTGAACTCTGTAAATATGTATTAACTAGCGAAATGGCAACTTACTAACCACAATTTCTATTATTGACAAGTTTGGCAGGGTAGGATTAACCAAATGCCAAATATTACAATACATAAATGTTATTATTATTTTTTGACCTTTACGATTTGCTTAACACTTTTCTTTCGTTCGATGTAGTCAAATATATACTCGTATAATAATTAAAGGTTTTTTACTACAAGGGGCTTATATAATAATTAAGATTTGATCTAAAAGAAAGTTTAAAAAACAACATAGTATTATATATTAGTTTTTATCACTAAATTGAATTTTTTAAAACTGTTTGCTTAGCACTGTCAGTATATATAATGCAAAGCTATCGTCATTGTTAATTTTTAACCACTTAAATCAATATTGTATTTATATTTATATTTATATTTATATTTACAGTTAGTTGTAAATTATATAAATAGCTGTATTCAAAAGTAAAATTGCGTTATTTTATATTTATTAAGCTCAGTAAATACAGTAAAGTTGAATATAAATACGCAATAAATACAACACGGAAATAACGATGAGGTGTTGTTTGTTATCAAGTCAGTTGGCACGGTCGGCTTAGAATAGGGTCCCATCGACAATTTGAGAAGCTGTTGGTACTTGACTACTTGGTACAATGTCCACATTGTTATGGAAATTACGTTTACCGTTGAGTAAATTATTTGATTTCTCTAAAAAATTTACAATTCTCTTAATTTATTATTTAAAAAATTAAATATTTTAACTTAATTTTTGAAAAATTATATTTATTTTAATTTTATCTTTTTATTGTCAAAATAATTTTTAATAACAAAAAAATTTAATATTTATTAATAAAATTTTACAATTTAGTAACAAAAAGAATTAAATTAATATATATATATATATATAAATCCAAATTCTTTGAATTCCAACTTTTTGAGCTGATTAATTTTTTTTTCAAACAGGCAATCATTTCTAAAGCGTCATGTCTAAGAACAAATATTTTTTGTATTTTTAGGGTCTATTAAAAATTTAAGTTTTTATATTATACTGAGCCTGTAATTCAAGCAATATGAAATTGTTATTGTGGTTCAGGGGCCAATATTTCGAACCTCCTTGTAATAAAATTGCTTTATTAAATCACTTCAAGATATATATATATATATATATATATATATATATATATATATATAACATACTTTTATATTATCATATAATAATCTAATAATTCAACTTCTATGAACCTGTTCTGTATTATTTTGAAAAAAAAAAATTGAATCACTTCATGATGATTTTTTTGGGCAATTTTTCATATCTTTTTTTTTTAAAAAAAAAATCATATTAGTATATTTCAACACATATGCTGGAATAAAAAATTTGATTAAATAACTTATATCTAAATTATATGATATTTAACTTATTATCAAACATATGTATTAAAATATACTAATGCACACTTCTTCAGTTCTTCTTATGTCTTGCCATAGCATTTTAGTTTCTCTTTGTTTTTTCCTAAAGTTATCTTTAATTCCAATAATATCCCTCTCCTTTTTTGATACCACGTTTTAATCTTTTTTAAACTACCTATTTCCCGCCTTTTTCTTACTCATGTTTTTTGAATCGCCATAAGAATTTTGATTATCAAATGTCACATCCCAATTTATTCATTGTATCTTTTGATTGATCACAAGAAATAATGACATAGCTCATCAACTAAACCATTGCAAAAACCTATCACCATGTCTAATTTGATTTAGTTAATGGAGTTTCAGTTAAGGAGTCAATTATTAATTTGGATAATATAACAATTAATAAGGAGCCATAGTGCCTCAATTGAAGTACCTAAATACGTTTTCCCAAACTATCAACCTACAATTAACACCTGAATGGACTAAAAGACTAATGTGAGTATTTAAAACACATGTTTTGCACTTCTTCATATTGTCTTGCTGTATCATTTTAGTTTCTCTTTTCTTAAAGTTATCTTCAAATTTCAATAATACTCCGTCCTTTTTTGATACCACAATTTTCTTTTCAAACCATTCAATTTCCTCCCTTTTCTATTACTCATGATTATTTCAATCCCTCTACAAATTTTGATTATCAAATATGACATCTCCTTTTATTCATTTTATCCGTTGATTGAACACGAGGAGCATCAATGCAGCCAACCAACTAAAACATTGCAAAAAAATTAATGGGGTCTCGGTTAAGCAATGCACACATTAACTTTTTTAAACTACTTTAGCGCTTGTACAATTGATTAAGTCATCATTAATTAGTTTGAGGCACACAACTATTCGTGTAAATCTTGTCCTACGCCTAAAATTAGAATTATCATAATACCCTTGTAACATTTAACTTTTTAATTATTTGAACTCTCTTGAGTACATTTAATCATCACAATTGTACCTATTGACTAGCTATTGCTTTAGATATTATAATATTTATAGGGAACCATACTCTCTCCATTGAAGTATCAGGATATGTTTCTCCAAACTACCAACCTACATCAATGAACACTTGAATGGACCAAAAGACTAACGGTGTGTTTGACAAAATAAATATATAAGATAGTTGAAAGTTTATAAATTAATTTTTAACTTATAGTTTATAGTTGAAAATTTATAAATTAGTTTATTTAATTAGAAATATTTAATAAAAGTAACTGTTGAAATAGTTAAAAAAAATAAAATGATATATATTTTATAATTCTAAAATAATATAAATAAATATATTATGTTTTAATTAAAATAATTTAAATTATTATATATATATATATATAAGCTAGTCAAATAAGCTATAAACTTCTTTTTTAACCTTGCCAAACACACTCAAGATGACATATTTTAAACACATGTTTTGATTAACGTGGAGTGAAAAAATAAAAACAGAAAAAACTTGAAGCAATTAAATAGTAGCTGCTCTTTTTTTTTCCACATATATTATTCATTGAAAGTAATTTTATTTGAAATATTGTCGAATATTAAATATTAACATATATCATAATGGAGATTCGAATTTGCATTTACCACATTGTAAAATGCTAACATATTCCGCTAAATAGAACTCCTATTGATAATTATTAGCTCATTTATAAAATTTATTTTTTTGTTGTCAGTATTTCATAAATTGTGTCCTATTATAAAATACTTGATATTTTAATAATTGTAAAAAAACTAGAAAGACTTTCTTTTTAGTTATTGTTGTCAAATTAGTTTAATAATACTACAAATTTAACCGTTATTTCAGACATGTCAGCATTTTTTTTGAATTTAAAATTTGCTAACAAATTAATTCAAACTTAAATACAAAAAATTGATGACATCAATGATTGAGAATAAAATATTTTGTAGTTATCAAGTGTTGATTAATAAAAGAAATAATTACTCACTGTGTCCTTTCTACAAAGTGAGCAATTTTTATAGAAGGGTAGACGCACCAATCCAGGTGTAAGGCCATTTCAGGTATTTCACTGAACACAAAATTTTGTTCAAAGGCAACAGCAGTTACGGCGCGGGGGCAGCCGAATTCTTCCAAAACATAAAATCAGTCAGTAGTGATTTTTCCTCATCACCTCCTTCACTCACTAAACAAAAACTCTTCTCCTCCCAAATCCTACTTTCCCACATACGCACAAACCTTGCGATTCACTTCTATGGCTTTTCATACTTGTCCCTCAGAGAATTGGCCCTAAAACCCTTCTAACACCCTCAATATTCAGTGTCCCAATTTTCAATACATATTCCTTTTTTTCAATTAAATCTCGCGCTATTACTGTCACAGTATCACCCCCTGCAATTTTCCGTAAATTACAATAATGTCCAACTCGGGGGGCTTTGTGACTCGGACTCACGGCTCCGACCGCTTCTACAACCCTCCGGCGGTTCGGAGAAACCAGCAGCTGGTACTGCAACAGCAGCAGCAGCAGCTGCAAAGACCGTTGAAGTCTGATGTTCGAGTCGACCCGGTCGAAGCGGAGGCGCGTGCCGACTCTGACGAGTCGTCATTGTCGAGGCCCAACTCGGTTTCCTCTTCTTCACCACCGAGAACTTCTAATTTGAGTAATTTGGATCGCCTCATGGAATCAGTCACCCCGTTCGTTCCTGCTCAGTTCTTATCCGAGGTACTGATTGAATTTTCGGTCTGTTGAAATCATGGAAAGCGTGAGAAAATTTGGATTTTTTTTTATTTGCTGCAACTGAGTCATTAACCCCCCCCTTTCTGAACTTTGTTTATGATGGGTTCCATTGGCTTAGGCTCAGGAATTAGATGACGGAGAAGAAAAAATAGTTTTTAAGTGAAGTGAAATGCAGTTCTTATTGTTGAAAATATATTGACTTTGTAGATGAGAACAATGGCTGCTCGTTTATGTTGGTGAAATCACTGAAATAACATAATGCGAGCAGTTTTCAGTGTCCGATTAGTAAACTTTGGCAACTATCTGGACTCCTGGTGATGGTTTCATGAACAATGAATAACCTGACCCATAAAACCATAAAAACTTTTAAATCTTAGCTCTCGTGGAATGCTTCAATTGCTATACGGATGAATAATTGGTCTTGATTAAAAGTTACCCTTAGATGATAACCTATTGCATCTACATTGATCTCAATTCAATTTACTGAAACGGAAGTGTTAGAAACTTATTAATAGTAATTTTCATTTTCTTCTTTTTAAGAGTGATGTGTGGTTGTTTTTGTTGCCAGCTTTTAGTTGGTACTTGGTCACTTCACCATAAACCTATGTTGCTAGCACAATTCACAAATGATATAGAAGGAATGAGATAAAAATTTTCTCCACTTACAGCATTTCTTATTTTGATAACACATACTTTGGTAGAGTTATTATTATTATTTAAATAACAACATTGGATATTAAAGAGAAGTCGTGACTATTCTTATGTTGTGGCTTATTTGCATTCTTGGTAGTTTCATGATTTCCTTGTTTATGTTGTTAACTGCTGGGTTTGGAGTGTACAGCCAAGAATGAGGGGATGGAGGACTCCTGAAGCTGATGGAAATCTTTACTTTTTCCTTGGGGACCTCTGGGAATCTTTTAGAGAAGGGAGTGCTTATGGAGTGGAAGTGCCGCTGTTACTTAATGGAAGTGATTCTGTGAAGCAGTACTATATCCCATACTTGTCAGGCATTCAGTTATATGTTGAACCACATAGACTAAGGTCAGTTTGTTTTGCATGACCTCTCTCTATATCTCTTCATGGTGATAGATTAATGGTAGAATTCTGAGATACTCTACTTCTCATTACTCTTCCTTTATAAGTTGGTCTTTGGTTGGTTTTATCATTGATTTTTGCATCGACATCAATATTTAATGCAATGTTGTTAAAATCAGTCTTTATTCTGCTTCAACTTCAGGTCATTTCTGATTGTTAACAAACGAACACCCTACAAAATGAACTAACTTCATACCAATTAATCTTTCTGTGCTGTCAACCTCTGACATGAAAAGTTGGATCTAATATCAGTAATTTGTAAGTTTGGCTAATTAAGGTGTACTGAACAGTTACACTTTTATTATATCTCATTTTTGGTACAGTTGCTCTTCCTATGATCAACAACAGTTGCATATTATCTAATTATGCATATCAGAATAAAGCAACAATTCTTTTATTATTGGACAATCATTTGAAATAATATTAAAGCTCTCAATTGAAGGTCACAGTTGTTATCTTGGTGACAGCCACAATATGTTTATTACATACATTGATCAGCATTGATATATTTTCTTTTCTTTTTATATTTGATTTCAATACCAACTTTTACTTTTATGTAGGCTAATCAAGGGATCTTACTTTGAAAACCTTCTTGTTGAGCAGTGATACTTGCTATTTAGTGCTTTCCAGTTTCCAGATTTGCACTTTTTTAGTCAGATTGATCTTGACACCTTTTCTTTTCTGTCCTTCGACATGCACTTTTTTATCTGGTGGCCCCCCCGGGGGGGGGGGGGGTATCTGCTGCTTTTAGTAAGATAAAATTTGTCTTTCTTATGATTGCAACAAGGGCAATGAAAAGTTATGTGGGAATAGTGTTTCTTGCTTAGCACTTGTTTATGCAAGATTAATGAATAATATTTTTTTTCCTTGATACCCTCTTGTCCATTAGAGACCTTGCTTCCAATATTTTTCTGAATGAATTACAATGCTTGCATTTATTAAATTATACACAATGCACTAATTCTAAATAAATGTCAGGTTTTGCTTTTAATAATCACCTATTCTTTCTAAAAATTGGGTAAAGATTGCTCTATTGAACGTATGCCAAATGATAACTGGGCAATATTGGTAAGTTACATCAGTTAGGCACTGAGATGAGTTGGGATTGAGTTCCTTGGCTGGTAGTTTAGTTACATTGGCATTGTCCTTGGATATTAGGAAGGTACCCAAGAAGTTATGTACCTTTGGTTCTGATGGAAAAAGTTATGACTGAGTTAAAGGAGATGCTGAAAGTTGATTAGAACAAAGGTTCATGCTTTGGTTAGATGGATAGAGCATTGCCATTTTCCTTGACACATGCTAAGTTCTTAAACTATTGGGAAGTATTTTACCACCATTAATAATCCTGCAATTATTATTTTAATGTGTCTATATCTGCTTGAAGTGCTACTTGAGTGATAAGTTACTATGTGGTCAGCGCTGGATGATTGGTTATTGAGTCTTTGGGAATAAACAAATACAAGTTAGTGACCTAAGGTGAAGCCCGTCCTTTAAGTACTTCATGAGACTTAATATGGGGACATTTGATAAATGGTTAACATGTAATGCTTTAATAAATGCTGAGCTTTGGCGAGCTTTTTTTTTTTGTAAATTATGTCTGCTTCCACATCTTTTCTTTCTT
Organism: Biancaea sappan; assembly: GCA_037074585.1. Classification (NCBI taxonomy): domain Eukaryota; kingdom Viridiplantae; phylum Streptophyta; class Magnoliopsida; order Fabales; family Fabaceae; genus Biancaea; species Biancaea sappan. Next base: position 42,667,613 of record CM073496.1, on the reverse strand, counting down.
TAAATTTAACCTGATTTAATTAGCCTTCATGCAAAACTTATTACAGTGGAGGGATATCCCGTGCTCTTCTATATTAATAACCAGAGTTATGCTTCCAGATCATGGCCTTGTTGTTTTTATTTTTATTCTTTTGGGTTGAAATGGATATCATTATACTGTCATTGCAATGGTGAAGACGTGTAAATTATTGGTCTGAAACTGTATCAGGAGGCCTAGTGAGGACAGTGACGCTGAGTCTTCAAGGGAGACAAGTAGTGCCGGCAGCAGTGACTGCGAAACAGAAAAGCGAGCCAGAAGTGGTGTTGATGGAGCATGGATGCAGCGCAACCTGATTAATGTGAATTCTCAGAGACTGAGCAGACTAATTTTGAGAGATAAACCTCCAATGAGTTCTTCAAGTGATGAAACTGAAGTCTGCAACTCTCCGGGACAGCTTGTATTTGAATATTTTGAACAGGAACAACCACATTTTCGCCCACCTGTTTATGATAAGGCAAGTCCGTTCTTTTGAGTTCTGAATGGATTTTCCCTTTTAATTTTGTTCTGGTTTGGGCACTCCTGATTTCTTTTTTGTCCTTAGGTTATTAGTCTTGCTTCTCAGTTTCCAGATTTAAAGAAGTACAGAAGCTGTGATCTACTACCTTCAAGTTGGTTTTCAGTGGCTTGGTAGGTGTCAAAATGATTAATTTTTGTTGTAATTATTTCCTAATATTAGTTATTTGTTATGTTAATGAGTTGAACCTGGTTCCAGGTATCCAATTTATAGAATACCTGTTGGCTCAACATTAAGAAGCTTGGAAGCATCATTCCTAACCTTCCATTTCTTATCAACTCTCTCAAGAAGTATGTCTATCTCTGTCATTCTGACAATACACAATCATTGAAGAAGTTCCCTTTTATTATACCTGATTTTGTTCTCTTCAACTGAGACAGGCAAATTTCAACCACAATTTCATGCTTCTAGTGGCAGGAAGGTCCATGGTGTTGATGCAAAGATTTCTCTTCCTGTTTTTGCCCTTGCTTCCTATAAGTTGAGAGGTTCTATTTTGACCACGGATGGAAGCTCCGAGTGGCAGCAAGCAAACACTTTATTGCAGGCTGCCGACAATTGGCTGCAGCGTTTGCAGGTTAAACTTCCTGATTATCAGTACTTTATAAAGCATAGCTCTCAATGGAGGTGACGAGGGGGATGAGTAGAAAAATTATTTCATATTTCAGAGAAGTTCGTATTAGTGTTGGAAAGAAATGTGTTGAAAACTTGAAGTGCCTTGCTTGAAATCCTCTTACTAACCATCTTGGTTCAGCCTCACCTTATAATTATGGTAGGTTTCTTCATAAAAACTGCATCTTACTGCACAGGACGGAAAGGTTTGCCATTTTAGCATTGGTTGGGATTTAAAGTTAGTTGATTATCCGACCATATATTGAAGTCTACAAAGTCCATGAAAGGCTCGTAGGCAATAGGAATCTGTAATTCTATTTGCTTTGTGACCAAGGCATGTTATAACTGCTATAGCTACATTGATCTTATAAGGCCCCACATTTTATTCTGCTTGGGCCAATTCAAACTTATATAGTCCTGGTATAAGGATAAATCAAAAACTGTACTATCTTATCAGTGTTCAGCAGATTATATACATTGAAATTTGACGATGATGAAAAAAATTAAGGAAAACTATATCCTTGTTATTTTGTTTGTACACCCATACCCATATAATGTGGAACGAGATTTTCCTCAGAAGCTTTGATGCTCTAAAACGGTAGTTCATTTTCTACATAGATCTGTCTTTTCTATGTAGTTTCCTGGTGTTTTGTGCTAGGGGAGGGAAGAGTGGGGATTGTTATTCATCAAGTTTCTGAAGTAAAGGCCTAAAGGGAAATAGTTGCACATAAACATGGACTGGAGATCTCTTGTGGATTTAGCATTAAAATATGGTGTTAAGAATAGGATGATTGTTTAAAATGATTATGAAAGTTGTAAATTTATGGAAGGATTTTCGTTTATTCATATTGAATATCAAAGATCTCTATTACGGTCAGTACTTTGTGGGATTAGGATACGCTACAGGTAGTTGGAAGCTCAAGCTCTTTGTTAGCCACAGTTTTAACTGTAGCTGAATCAAACCATGGCTAAAATTTATATTTAGCCATGGTTTTAATTATGACTATGTCACGTCCCAAAATTTGAGCACGTGACCGGCACGGAAAGTGAATTTCATTTCACCTCCGTAAGCCTATCTTTCTCTTAAAAATCATACAATTCTTTTTCATGCAACCAAAACGAGTTCTCTATACATACTACAATTACTCACATTACATCACTGAATGAACCTACCCGATTACAGAGATTTCTAGATTTATACAACTTAGAATAAAACTTAACTATTATACCTTTATCCTGAACAAATGAAAAGGTAATTATGGACTAAGGATCCATAATTCCTTGTTCCGATATTTACCTTCAGCTGTCAATTCTGAAAAAAAATATCAATAAGAGGGGTATGAGCAAACCACGTGCCCAGTGAGTAGATAACACCATACTATGATAAAATAAAAATCATGCATCATAATGATAACATGCAGCAATCATACGTAGATCGATCACCATATGATATAATATTATTCATAATACTTCACAACAATATCCAAGTGAATCAAATGCATTTCAACAAAATTCAAAATTCACAACAGCAATCGATGAAATCAATTTCACACACAATTCTCGTACCAACCGGGTAGTCCAGAATACCTCTGGATCGTTGCCTGCGGCCCCCGCCGCATCCACCTTTATCGCTCCATTTATATTCTCCACCCTTATAGCTTCACATAGATTTCTCCATGGGATGCATCACCATGCCTTTCCTTTCCAGTCAAACACAATCACAATCACATATAAAAACATCCTCAATCATAATCTTGAGCCACATACACAACTCAGTCATTTACAATTCAAGTCACAACATAATCAATGTGGTTCCAGCAACATAGCATGTATATAACATAACCCATAATATAGAACAATTATTCAACTCGGTTCACATGCCATTCACAATCCATCATATAACCTCCATTCATGGGAAAATAAGAAATATAATTATATATATTACCAGACACGTTCCACATTTGTTTATGCCTCATCGTTCCACATCATCCTCTTCAAACTTGGATATACAACATATTTCCACTATGATGCAAAAAGTCAATAACAGATATTTAATCATATCAAGTATTAACCCACTCACCTGGATTTCACGCTCTCGGCACTCCCACTTTGCACTTTAACCATTCCTATTGTAACCAGACAAAAACCATCAGAGTTACGAAATAGAGAAATTTCCTACCACTACTCTCGACCTTCACTTACTTCTCGAATCATAACTCATAACTGGTAATGAATATTCAAATGAAACTTATACCATTGGAAACTAGACTTAAAGAGCTTTCCAACAATATAAAGTTTGCCCAAAACGGAGTTCGGATGAAGAAGTTATGACCGATTGAAAAATAAACTAAAATTTCCCGGTACACCTGGCGCCTGGGCGCCACCCATGCCTGGCGCCTAGGCGCCACACGTGGCGCCTGGGCGCCAATTCCTTCTTCTTCCCATCTCACCTTGGCGCCTGGGCGCCACGATCGCGACCCCTTCGTGATTTCTCTCGGTTTTGGCCCAAATTTGGCCAAATCTTCACCGTTTTTCATGATTTCTTCTATGGGATCTCACCCTTAATGTCTAAGGAGCATTTAAACACCAAAATCACCAATTTTAATCAAGAAACGAAGCCGGAATCTCGATTTTACCTCAAACACTCTTAAAACTAGAAAATAGAGAAAAGCTTAAGAAATAGAAATTTCTACCTCGATTCCTTGCTTTCCCTATGTTGCTTGGCTCCTAGAGGCTCGCCCCGTAGCCCGAAATCCACCCTCCAAAGCCCGGTTGTAGAATTGGAGTGTAGAGAGATAAATTAGAGAGAAGGAAGAGAGAAGGAGAGGAGAGAAAGTGAAGAGAGAGAGAGAGGAAAGGAGAAAAATGAATAAAAAATAGGTGAGGCCACCTATATACTCGCCCGGGGTGAAATTATCACTTGCTCTGCAATTGACCCTCAGTCAAGACTAGCAAAAGCAAATTCATAAAATCTCACCTCAGGTGTTTCTAAATCCTCGGTGCCCCACAAATTTCCTTATTCACTTTAGTCCCTCTCAATATCTCAAACTCCACTTTAACATCGAATTCATCATCTTTTCGGTACCGGACTCATAATTCATTCCCATAAGCTCTATTCTTCTTCTCGGGTTCCTACTTGGTCATTTCTCAAAAGTCCTCTATACTTTCTTTTCTTTTCACTTTAGTCCTTGAGAATTTGTAAAAATTTCCTAAATTAAAAATAAAAATTTCTATTCCCACATTTTCTTCACTAATTCAAAAAGAAAATTTTCCACATAATTAAATTTTTCACTAAACTTCAAATCAGACTTTAAATATTCATAAAAATTCTTGGGATATTACAGATTAAATAAATAAAATCGTGACTAACAAAGAGCTTGAGCATCTAAGTATCTATAGCGGATCCTGATCTGTACTTTGTGGTAATTTATGGAGTACACTTTAATTTCGCTCCGTGAAACTGCAAGACATTTAGTTATTTTCACTGAACCCAACTATCATTAAAAAGGAAAAAAAAAGTGATTGTTTAATAATCATTTGCCATTGGATATTACGTTTATTAGTCGAAAAAGTGCTTGATATCACTGCTTGACTTTCATATTGAGTTGATAAATGACAATTATTTAACTGTATCCAAATATGTAACCATTGTATACTTATAGTTTCACTATTCTGCAATCAATTTTACTAAATGTACGTTTGTAAAGATTTATTTTAAGTTCATCTAACTTATTTTATGAAATAAGTGTTTATATATATATATATATATTTGGGAGAGCTTATAAAAATAGTTTATAACATGTTTATAAGTTGTTTTCAATTTATTTTCATAAATTATTCAAAATAATTTATAAAAATAAATTAAAAATAACTAATGTGAAGTTTGCTATTATAAACTCTTCAGTTGTAAAAATAACTTATATATAAATATTTATTCTATAAAAACTTCAATAAATTATTTACTCAAACAGCATGAATCTCAATAGACAAGTCAGTTGGCATGAGATTGCCAATGTATAGTGAATGTGAAAGTAAAACAGATAGTGTGAAATGAGAAAATTTATACAGTTTTTTTTTTGTTATTAATTTTTCTACCAAAAGTAAAACATGTATAAAAAATTTCTTTGAAGATCAAATTATTCAATGCTAAAATGTAAAATATAGTAAATTATTTTTTGAAAATCATACACTTATTATATTCTGATTGAAAAATGTTTTTTATGGAGAAAAATATAAGTAACTGTAGTTAATTTTTTTTTCTACCAAGGATAAACTTATTACCGTAGCAAAGATATATCGTTTTTTTTTTTGTCTCTGAGTTTGAGAGAAATTGAAATTCGGTAAATACTCAAAATGGTCTCATAATTAAATCTGTGTATAAACCCACATAATAGGGGGTTTTTGTAGCACTTTTTTAGGGCAATATAGAAAGAAAGAGAAGGGATTTTTGTTCCCTCTTCCCTGTGGGTTGGAGAGTAATATGCAGGCTATCCTGGGAACAGATTCGCTATCCTAGAGGAAAACATATGTTTGTTGGATAGTTTCCAATAACTTTTTTTATTTTGTGCTTATTTTTATGCATTTATTTGAAGAAAAAATTTTAGATAACTCACAATATTTTTTTTAAATAATCCTATGAAAGTAAATACAGAAAAAAGTATTAAAACTTATCTGAAATTTTTAAAACAAAAAAAATATTTAACACAAAAAAATGAAAAAAAAAAAACTAGTGGCCGCTCATATGCTTTTTCCTTAGGCAAAACAGGTACTCTGCACTTCCTTGACGGTGCTTTTTTTTTTTTTGTAAAGGCTGCAAGTTTAAAATACGAATCTGTTATTTTTTTCTAAAAATAAATAATATATTTATTTTTCTGGAATCATTAAATCTCAAAACTAGTGACACAAATTTTAGTATCCTTTCAAAAAAATTACCATTTAAAATATAAATCGTTAAATATAAGAAGTAACCGTTCAAAAAAAACAAACAACGTATGTTTAAACAGACACCTTTATCAATATATCATCTCACTTCTCTTAACAGTGCCTTTTTTTTTTGGGGTCATTCAACACAGCTACGTCATTTTGTACCAACTTTCTCAAAGTACAGCTTCGGGGTAATTTACGTTTGTTTCCTTGAATATTTTTCCTTTTCAATATTATACTTGCTTTTTCTCAGTTTTTATATTTTCATTAAAGTTAACTTTATGTACAATACATATTTCTTTGAACAATAAAATTAACTGAAAATTTTTATTATCATGTTAAAAATACAATCATAATATTATGTTAGAATTTAACATCAATTACTCTCTTTAATATTATATTAATATTTGAAATGATAAGGGTATCTGAAAAAGTTAGTATAATTTACCTATTTATCTGTTATTGAATTTGAATTATTGTAAAAGTGCAACCAGAGAGAGAAGATTTTAGGTTAAAAAAAAAAAGGGAATGAGCCCAGAGTGTACCTCCTGCACTTTTTAATTGTTGTTTAGAAAATTATGGTTCGTTTAATGTATACTGCTTAGTTTCCAAGAATTAGTCTATAACTCAAATAAAGGTTGTTAAGAAATAAATTTTTAACATGTTAATTGCGCTTACCTTCTTTGAATTACAAATTTAAAGTAAAATTTTGGTTGACCTTACTTTAACTTTTTTTTTGAGTTATTATATTTTAAAAAAAATAAAATTATTAAATAATTTTTGTGAATGATTTAATAATATGTTATTTTTGAAGCATAAATAATACACAGACCCGTCTTTTTAATTCATAAATGATTATTTAGTTACAAAAAAATATGATATTGTATCAAACTAATTATTATTTGAGTTGAAATAATATTTAATTTGAGAGATAAATTTTGCCATAATTAATTAAAAATGAAATAAAAACGTGCAGGAGCCAGGGAGTAGTGGAGAAAGCTTTGTTGTACATGTTGCTACTACGTGGCGCTCATCCAAAAGCAGGCAGCCGGTGAACGAGATTGAGTTTTTAAACTGCTCTCCATCGTTTCATGGATTAAAAGTAGAGAATTTGCATCCCTCCCATTTTTATTATTTTTTTATAAGAATAATTTTTTTATATTTAGTGATAAAAAATATAAAGTGATATTAAAATTTTAGTTGTTTAATTATTAAATAAATGATAAGATTGAATAAATAATAAAAAAAATTGTATCTTTAATTTCATCTATTTAATTCTAATAATCTATATAATAATTAAACGGTTAAAATTTTAATATTATTTTACATTAAGAGTTGTTGTCTTAGTATTTACTTTGTGTCAAAATTGTTTTTTCATGCCTTCTTTCTTTTATTTTTTTTTTAATTTTACTTTATACGATTGGATAGTATAGAAGTATTTGTGTTCACTTATGGCAAATTAATGATGCAAAATTCTTTTATATTCCTATTTATATAATATTAATAAGTGAAACAATGATTTTTTTTTTATTGTTTTTTCAAAAGTTTTAGTTATATTTATGCAGTTCAAACTTCAGTTGTTTTTTAAAATTATAAGTATAGACATAAATCCTAATTTAAAAAATATCGAGACATTTTAAATCATTAAACCAATTTTTTTTTTGGGAGGCTTTTATGCTCTTCATCGCGATCTCTGACATTTTCCTCCTCCATTTCACACACACATATAAAAATAAAAAATAAAAAATAAAAATGATGTGAATTATTATTGTGTCTTAGACAGAAAAGGTCATCAAGCAACTACAACAGGGTATTCAAAATGGATACTATCTAGTTTTAATTAAACCGATTTAAATCAATCCAATAAAAATAGTCTCTTAATTGAATTAATTGAAAAAATTAATTTAGTCAGTATGGTTATTTTATAGATTTAATCTTTATATTATATAAAAGTTATACTTTTTGATTTATCATCTAAATAATAATTCTTGATTCTTTTTTTATGAGTCTTTTTTTTGTAATATAATATATAAATGTCAATCCTAAAGTTTAAAGCATTTTAAAAAAAATAATAAAGTCAATCATTCAATCCTATCTAAACTTAATTAGACTGGTTTGATCATAATAATTTTAATTGAATAAGTTTTTTATCAGTCAATTGATTGATTCGATTAAATAAAGTGCTCTGCTCAAATCAAATGAATGAACAGCCGTGATAAAAAAAATATAAAATAATTTTTTGGTACATAATATAAAATAATTTGACGGAATTGTCAAAGGAATATGATATTCTTTGATTCTTCAAGTTTGATTCGAAGTAAAAGGGAAATACAAAGAATTATAGACGGACAATTATAGCCCTCTTATTACGGAAAAGCGATAACCCTAATAAGGTTAGGGATATATTCCTATTCCATCCATCTGAGGATGCGCCTTCAACCTTGTCCAGCAAAAACTTATCCCCAAACTTGCAGAAAAGTGAGAACTAGTCGCATTCAGAACTCAAAGGTGACTTTCACTATTTCTTTACCTCCCACCCTTTCTTTTATTTTTAACGATACAGTCTAGAGCGCTTGGCCGCAATTTATTTATTTATTGTAACTTGGTTTGTCCCATGCTGTCGATCGATATTCCATGTGAATTTTATCAAAGTTTCTGGGTTCTTGTGTGGGTACTGCAATCACCCACACTGTCTGTCACCTCAAACAATGCTCACATTCATTTTTAGAATTTAGGGGAATTTGGACTTTGTGTGCGACTCTGTGAGATAATTCGTGGAGGGTGGACATGAAGAAGGATTGGTTTTTAGAGTTTTGTTATCGTTGGGCAGTGGTGGTGTTTTGCTTCAAATGGACCCTTGTCACGGTAAGGACCCCAGGAATTTTACCTAAGTGGGAAGGAGTGACAGGATATGGTGTCTCCTGAGTTTATTATTTCCGAGGTTAGCAGGTTAGTAAACTGGGTTTTTATGAGTGGGAAATGACTTGTAAAGAATTAGCATAATTCGTCTAAATACTGTCTTTGGCCTATAGGGAAAGCTAGAAGAATGGTTGTGTTATTATGGCAAGTTTCGCTTAGTAATTCTCAGAATGGTAAATCTATCATCCGCTGGACAACCTAACAATTATTCATTCTTGAATCTTGACCAGTAAGGTTGTTATTTTACATGCAATTGTTGTGTTTTACTCGCACTCGTTTATTTGGTACAAACCTTGAACATAGAATTCATTGTTTGTGCAAGGGATACAAAGTTTTGGTCGAAGATTGACATTGGTATAATTCGTGGAAATTTGTCCTTATTATAATTGATCAATTATAATGTGGAGAAGAGATTGTTGGTTAATTAATGCTAAAATTCTGTACTTTGTTTATTTTATTATGTGATGAGTACTGGGATGCATAAGAAACCGTTGGCATTCTAGCCACTGCAACCCCATGTTGGTATATTTACAGTCCAATTGCATTTCATAAGTGCACATGTTAGTTATGGTCACATAATTTTTATGCCTCAGATAATGATTCAAAATCTTATGCTTTATGCACTGATTTTTCTGATTTCTGTTTTTAACTGTCATGAAGTTGATACTAAAGAATACCTTAGTAATATGGTTTTGAAGTCTTCCGTTGCCTTTAACCAATCAATTGATAAACTATCAAATTTTATGACTTTTAGTGCACTGTCAATTTGCAGTGTTTGATAACTTTTTTGTTGTGTATCTTGCATTGTAGAAATATGCGCGTCCAAGCGCAAAATGGTAGTGAACGCCTGAGAACAATTTGGACACCTGAAATGGATCGGTATTTCATTGATCTTATGCTAGAGCACGTTGGCAAAGGAAATAAATTTGATGATCACTTGTTCAGCAAACGAGCATGGAAGCATATGTCTTCATTGTTCAGTGCCAAGTTCAAATGTCAGTATGAAAAAGATGTTCTAAAAAATCGACACAAAACATTAAGGAATTTGTATAGGGCTGTTACAAAGCTTCTAGCCCAGCCAGGGTTTGGCTGGGATGAAAAGCGAAATATGGTGACTGCTGATAATAATGTTTGGGATGAATATATCAAGGTATAAAAAGTTGACATCTGTGATTAACCATTTTAACCTTATTAAGGTTTTCATTAAGTTGTCTTCTACAATTATAGGTACATCCAGATGCCCGATCGTACAGAATAAAAAACATTCCTTACTTCAGTGATTTGTGTACTATTTATGGACATGTAGTGACTGCAGAAAAAGGTAACTCTTTTATGTTGTGGCTGTTGTTGGCAACTAATACAACCCATTCTTGAAGCTTAGGCGGTTTAAAATATGTTGTAATATATGGTGATTATGAATCTTAGGTGATACCGCACCGGAAGGGTCATCAAACTCAGGTGAAAATGAAACAACTATAGCCACACAATCTAATGATGCCTGTGAGGAGGATGGTGAAGTTCTTCATGATGCAAAGGCTGCTGAAGACTCTGGATGCTCCAAGTCTGAAAATGCAACCAATGATTCTAATCTGAGTTCGCCAAAAGAAACCGCAATCACTTCTTATAGCAGAACCCGCACCTATTGGCAGCCACCAATGGATCATTATCTTATTAATTTGATGCTTTCCCATGTGCACAAAGGGAACCGGGTTGATGGTGTATTCAGCAAACAAGCATGGACGGAGATGATTTCAGCATTCAATGAAAATTTTGGTTTTGACTACAGTGTGGAGATTCTTAAAAATCGGTATAAAACTTTGAGAAGGCAATATAACGTGATTAAATGTCTACTTCGTACGGATGGGTTTGTCTGGGATGAAGCACGGCAAATGGTTATTGCTGACGATCGTCTCTGGCAAGATTATATCAAGGTATGCACCTACTTAAGAAATCTATTGGAGCTCCTTTTTTTTTTGGATAAAATCTGTTGGAAAATTATACCTCACCCATTTCTATATTTCATTTTCTGTACTTATAAATGATAATTAATTTTATTCCCTCTTTAGGGTTTCATTTATGACTTCTCTTGTATGATGATAGTATTGGGTTTGGATTCAGTGCAGAAGTAAAGTAATTTATGACTTCCCTTGTATGACGATAGTCATTTGTCTTTCCTAAAATAGTTGCACTTACTCTTTCTTCTGTTTGTTATGCTTTTGCTTGACCAATTGATTAATAGGATGTGAGCTTTCCTGTGCAAGGTAAAACAAAATGAAAGCAACCTAAAACTCTCTGAAAAGCTCCTTAAGGGTGTTCATGGTAGTAGAGGTGGAAATGGATTGGAATCGAATATCTTTGGCTGAGAAGGCGAAAAATAGGATCATAATAAAAATGTTGGATTCATCCTTGACATTGCATTTTCACTAAAATTTTCTGGATGAAAATGAAAGACAAGCGTCAGTCACTCCAATTTAATTCATTTCCCTTCATTTCCTACTGAGGAAGCATGAAGTAACTTTTATTTCCAATCTACAGCCATCCCATTGTCTCTTGTACCAAGCATGGCTTAAGGAATTTGAATACTTCTGATAATACACTAGTCTTTGTTTGTACAAGTTTAAAAGACCCAAGAAATGATTGTATGCAGGTGCATACAGATGCTCGGCAGTTTATGACCCGACCTGTGCCATATTTTAAAGATCTGTGTGCAATATGTGATCCAACTTATGTCGAAAATGAATTTTCTCTGCCTCAAGAAAAGCAAAATTCAGTTGAAGTTAATAGTCTTGGGACACATGAAAATGGTCATTCTCCTGGTGTATCCAATTATAATGAACACCAAGCTCGCGATGTCCGGGAGTTAACAGATACTGGTCATAAACACAAACGCCAATCAGAAATGTGTTCTGATTCTAGTCGTCCCAAAAGATTAAGGGATGATGAACAAGGTATGGCTAGTGTACTCCAGGAGATGGCAACTGTAGTTTCTTCTCTGTCGACGAAAAAGAGTGATGATAATTCAGTATCCATAGAGACTGTGATAGAAGCTGTACAAGCATTGCCTGATATGGATGATGATCTGGTTTTGGATGCCTGTGATTTTCTGGAGGATGAAAAGAAAGCAAGAACGTTTCTAGCTCTGGATGTTAAGTTAAGAAAGAAGTGGTTGATTAGAAAACTTCGCTCGTAGGCCTAGCATGTGGCTTCTTTCTTTATCTCCCCATTAATTTATACTCAATGGTTAGTATTATTATCAATGTGCTTTCCAACAGGTTTAGCTGGCAATTATTAGTGCTCGTTTTAGACCTGTCTCGGGTAGATTGTAAATTAGATTCATATTAGAGAAAGCTCTTTAGGATCTACGATCTACAGACTACAATCTTGTTGGGAATCACATCATTGTATGATATCCTACTTAAGCGATTGCCCGTAGATTGTAGAATAAAGAAAAGTCTAAACAAGATCGTGACAAGATTTAGCCATTCAAAACTACATGAGACAAAGGTGTTAGCAAAGGAATATGCACAACTATTTATGTATGTTTTGGAAGGTTTACTAGCACATATCAAATTGGAAAGAAATTTGTTCACTCAGCTTGAAAGTAATTACGACCGACAGGATTTATTATATATATGAAAAAGTAGAGAAAAGTTTCAAATCTAGGATTTAATAATAAGTAAATGATGTTTGATTCAGTTTAAAACTAAGGTTTTGCATAATTGATTTTACCCAAATCTTGATTTGTCATGAAGCAATTTCAATTTACTTCTATTCAAATTTTGATTTTTCTAAAATTAGGGTGTATTTAATTTGGGTATTTTTTATTTCTATTTTTACAAAAAATAAAAAATAAGCTTGAAAATTTGTTTAGTTGAGTTAAGTAAAAATAGTTTCTCGAAAATATTTTTTAAAATATATTTAAATTTGAAAATACCAAAAAAATGATTCAGTATTTTAAGAAATAAAAACTGAAAATAAAAATTATTTTTACAAACCAAATAAAGTTCTAAAATTTCCTGATTATTTTCTAAAGAAACACTTAAATGCCTTAAATCCTAAGAACAGAGACGTTAACAAGTGCTTAATTGCATACTTGCTGATCAAATGCGAACATTTGTTTTCGAATCCAACGTGTGCATTCCCTTGTACTTATGTATTCCTATAACCTCAATGACTTCTCAGTGTAAACATTTGCATAAATACAAGGCACACATAGCGAAATTATCATGTGAAACACCATCTAGTTGAAACTCACTATATGTACGTCCTTCTTAATATTTTTAACTGAACTAAGAATGAGTTTGCTCATAGATCCACATGTATATAATAGGTTAGTTATTCCATCAAGCAGAGACAAATGTTGTTAGCTTTTAGAATGAAATTGGTAATTTTTACAAATATAATGAAAAAATTAAGACAAAATAAAAATTATAAAAGCTGGCTCTGATTTTTTTTAAGGTTGGACTCGTTTTTTGTGTCATACAATATATGCCCTATATTGATTTAATGGTTTATTTAATTTTATTTAATTCTTAAACAAACTCGTGCAAAAATTTAATGAAAATTGAAAGGAGAAGGAAGTCTTATGTTTATGTTTGTTTCTTTACGTTTTTTATTTTCGCATTGCTACAAAAGGAAAGGCGGCTTTTCTGTTTAGCTTTGCACTTAAGTGGCACTGGTCATAGGAGTACATATGTAAGTGGGAATGTAAATTTTGTCTTTAAGAACTAATAAGTCATAACTTTAAAATGTTTATAAATTAAATCATAAAATAAAAAATAAATAGATTAGTGTGTCAATTTAGTTCCTGAAAGAATGTATTTGTTTTAATTTAGCCCCTTCATTTGTTAAAGTGATCTTTAGCAAAGAAAAGTTTGAGTTTTAGCAGTTGCAAATTTTATAGTTTAGCTACAATAATAACTAGATTGAGACAAATACAATTATTTAAGAACTAAATTAAAATACTTAATCTTTTAAATACTAAATTGAGAAAATTGTAATATTTTAAGAATTAAATGAGTAATTTACTCTAAAAATTTAGAGCTAAATAATAAAAATAGATAATCTAAAAAAAAGAAAATTTTCTATGTATTTTTGCATTGTAATGATGATAAACTCTTTTTTTTTTTTCTCTCGCTGTTTCAAAGAGATTTCCCAATATTCAGACGACATATTTTTTGAAATCAACTTATGAGAATTGATCCATGAGAAGGAATTCAAACTAGTGCTGTTATAGCAATATTTTAAAAGAATAAAAGTAACAAATTAAAAAAAATAAAAATACTAGTCATCTAACAACAAATATAATATTAGATGGAAATTACCGGAGATGATGTTGCAGCGTAATTATTTTGTTTGTAATTTGGCAAGTTTCGAGTGAGACATTAAATGATACGGCGTCGTAGGCAGTGCCCTCTAATATGACCGTTTGTGACTAAAAGTTCAGTCTTTGAAATCTGATTTAGTTGTATGAATTCCTTATCTACGTGAATCCCCCCATCATTTTTCAAGATATGGAATTTATGCCCGAAAAATTTAAACTGCACACTCATTCTAATCATCAGATACTGATATAATGCACTTATGGTGTATACCAAGTGATTAACAAACATTAGTTATCTTTTAGCATTGAAAACAGAGAGATAATTATTAAAAGGTTGAATAATAACTCTTTTTCTATCAAAGAATTGTAACTTTCACACACACTCATATATATTTAAAACGACTAAACAAATTGCCATACATAGCCACAAAGCAGAAAATCAAAAAAAGAATTGCTAAACAGTAGACGTATGAAATCGGAAAATGCTTTTTTTTTTTTTTTCCTTTCTCTTTTCATCAATCCGGAACGATAGAAATGCATTAATTATCACGCAGACTCTTAATAACTCTTTTTCTTTTTAAGAAACAAGAACATTGAAGTTCGTTCATAGACGACCGTTGAAGTTAAATGCCCTTTTGATTTTTCCTCGTGACACGTAGGGACCACATAAATCCAACGATTTTTTTCCACGTTAATAAGCATCTCTAAGATCTCTTGGACGGTCCAGATCTGTTGAACGTTAGACAGAAATCGCAAGCGAGCCATTTTCCATTCAATTCAAATTCTACCGTTGCTCATATCATAATTCTTAAGCTACTTCTTCTCCTCTTTCTTCTTCTCCCTCCTCACTTACTCTATCAGATTTTCACTATTCTACCGTTACTCTATCAGATTTCCCACTATTCTTTCTCGGTTGGAAAATCCTACGATAAAGATGGTCAAAACGCCGTCATCTTCTTCCTCTCCGGTGACTATAACAGTGTCATCAGGAGGCAAAGGAAGTGGAAGTAGAAGTATGGGTCTAACCAGTCCTGTACCGCGTGCTTCGGTGTCTAATAACCCTAATTCTCCTCTCAGCGGCAAAGGAAACAGAGCTTCCATCTGTGCAAGGCGAGCATCGGGCGGTGGCAATTACTCCTCAATGTCGAAGGAGGATGCGATGGAAGAAACCAATTCAGAATACGTGACATACACTGTTCACATTCCTCCCACCCCGGAGCGGCAGACCTTGTCCTCCTCGCAGACGAGCCTCGCCGAAGACGTTAAAATTTTGGGAAAACCTGATAGAAATTACATTTCAGGTACAGTTTTCACAGGAGGGTTCAATTCGGTCACGCGAGGGCATGTGATAGAGTGCTCCGTGGATCGTGAGGAGCATGTGAAGTCTGGATTGGTTTGCGGAATGAAAGGTTGTGATGAGGAGGCAATGCAAGTCAAGTCGAGCTCTCCTTGCGAGTGTGGGTTTAAGATTTGCAGGGACTGCTACTTGGAGTGCATCGAAAGCGGAGGAGGTCGATGTCCTGGTTGTAAAGAACCTTTCAAGTATGTAAGTGACGATGAAGAGGAGCAGCTATCGGAGGAAGAAGACGAGGCCCTGCCATTGCCCAAAATGGATAAAAGGCTTTCTATGGTGAAATCATTTAAAGCACAGAACCATCCCCCCGACTTTGATCACACTCGTTGGCTATTTGAAACAAAGGGAACATATGGGTATGGAAATGCTGTGTGGCCTAATGAGAAGTATGGCACTGGATCAGGTGCCAATGGATATGAGCACCCGCCAGATTTTGGAGAGAAAACTAGGAAGCCTTTAACAAGGAAGGTCGGGGTTTCAGCTGCGATTCTTAGTCCATATAGGTGAGTCCAATGCTAGCTCTTCCTTTACGTACTTCTTTTCATGATAATTCTTATTCCAAGTAGAGTTTAAACTTTAAACCGTAGCAGTCAATTCCTTGATTGGATTTTTATTTTTATTTTGATATATTGGGGTTTGATCTTAAGAGAACTTCATTTTAAACACTGCTAGTTTTACTTAAGACACATTTTGGTTTTGTGCAATGTTCATGTGGATTTTTATGTGCCTAATCTTTTTCAGATTACTTATTCTGATGCGTCTTGCTGCGCTCGGTTTATTCCTCACATGGAGGATTCGACACCCCAACCGTGAAGCAATGTGGTTGTGGGGAATGTCCATAACTTGTGAGCTTTGGTTTGCATTTTCATGGCTTCTAGATCAGCTCCCTAAGCTCTGCCCAGTAAACAGAGTCACTGATCTCTCTGTTTTGAAACAGAGGTTTGAATCTCCAAACCTCCGCAACCCGAAAGGAAGATCTGATCTCCCTGGGATTGATGTTTTTGTTTCTACAGCAGACCCTGAAAAGGAGCCTCCTCTTGTCACGGCGAATACCATTCTTTCGATCCTAGCTGTTGATTTCCCAGTGGAAAAGCTTGCTTGTTACCTATCTGATGACGGTGGATCTCTATTGACATTTGAAGCTCTGGCCGAGACTGCAAGCTTCGCAAGGATATGGGTTCCTTTTTGTCGAAAGCACCAAATAGAACCCAGAAATCCCGAAGCATATTTTGGGCAGAAGCGTGATTTTCTCAAGAACAAGGTACGACTAGACTTTGTAAGGGAGAGGAGAAAGGTGAAGAGAGAATATGACGAATTTAAAGTGAGAATCAATTCTCTACCTGAATCAATAAGGAGGAGATCGGATGCTTACAATGCTCACGAGGAGCTACGAGCTAAGAGGAAACAGATGGAGATGGATTCCAATGTTTCCGAACCCATTAAGATTCCTAAGGCAACATGGATGTCAGACGGTTCTCATTGGCCAGGAACTTGGGGATCAGCAGAACCGGATCATTCAAGAGGGGACCATGCCGGTATAATTCAGGTACTTGAAATTCTTTGCAGTTCATCTACATAGTAGTTGGCGTTATATGGTGTTGGAATTGTAAAGCACTAAACTTTATCTCATTCTGCAGGCAATGCTAGCTCCACCAAATGCAGAACCGGAATATGGTGCAGAAGCAGATGGGGAGAACATGATGGACACAACAGAAGTTGATATTAGGTTGCCAATGCTGGTTTACGTGTCCCGTGAGAAGAGGCCAGGGTATGATCACAATAAGAAAGCTGGAGCCATGAATGCTCTAGTACGCACCAGCGCTATAATGTCAAATGGACCTTTTATTCTGAATCTTGACTGTGATCATTACATCTACAACTCATTAGCCCTCAGGGAAGGTATGTGCTTTATGCTTGATAGGGGTGGTGATAGGATATGTTATGTCCAATTCCCGCAGAGGTTCGAGGGTATTGACCCCAGTGACCGATATGCAAACCACAATACAGTGTTCTTTGACGTAAGCATGAGAGCTCTGGATGGCTTACAGGGCCCAATGTATGTGGGCACGGGCTGCGTTTTCAGAAGAACCGCTCTCTATGGGTTTAGCCCTCCTAGAGCTACAGAACATCATGGGTGGTTTGGCAGGAAGAAAATCAAATTGCTTCTGAGAAAGACCAAGCGTTCAAAGAAGGAAGAAGATGAAGTAGCTCTGCCAATCATTGGGGATAATGATGAAGACGCAGATATTGAGTCCTTGCTTCTTCCCAAAAGATTTGGAAACTCCACTTCGCTTGCTGCTTCGATCCCTGTGGCAGAATACCAGGGCAGGTTGCTTCAAGATTTGCAAGGAAAAGGAACACATGGAAGGCCAGCGGGTTCTCTTGTAATGCCGCGTGAACCATTAGATGCTGCAACTGTGGCAGAGGCAATAAGTGTGGTATCTTGCTTCTACGAGGATAAAACTGAGTGGGGCAAACGAGTGGGGTGGATATATGGTTCTGTTACAGAAGATGTAGTGACTGGTTACCGTATGCACAACAGAGGGTGGAGATCTGTGTACTGTGTGACCAAAAAGGACGCTTTTCGTGGAACGGCTCCAATCAATCTGACAGATAGGCTCCACCAAGTGCTTCGATGGGCAACAGGGTCTGTTGAGATATTCTTCTCAAGGAATAACGCCTTATTTGCAAGTCCTAGAATGAAGTTCTTGCAGAGGGTGGCATACTTCAACGTGGGGATGTACCCTTTTACTTCAATGTTTCTGCTAGTCTATTGCTTTCTGCCTGCGGTTTCTCTATTTTCAGGGCAGTTTATAGTGCAATCCCTCAGTGCAACCTTTTTAGTGTTCTTGTTGGCCATCACATTGACACTCTGCTTACTTGCACTTCTTGAGATCAAATGGTCAGGAATCACTCTCCATGACTGGTGGCGAAATGAACAATTCTGGTTAATCGGTGGAACAAGTGCCCATCCTGCTGCTGTTTTACAAGGGTTGTTGAAGGTGATAGCAGGAGTAGACATCTCATTCACTCTGACCTCGAAGTCTGCCACTCCAGAAGAAGGAGACGATGAATTTGCAGATCTTTATGTGGTAAAGTGGAGCTTTCTAATGATTCCTCCAATTACAATTATGATGGTGAACATGATTGCCATTGCTGTTGGAGTAGCCAGGACTTTGTATAGTCCATTCCCTCAATGGAGCAGACTGGTAGGAGGGGTGTTCTTTAGTTTTTGGGTCTTATGCCATCTCTACCCGTTTGCGAAGGGGTTGATGGGGAAGAAAGGGAAAGTTCCAACCATCGTCTATGTCTGGTCTGGATTGCTCTCACTTATCATCTCTTTGCTTTGGGTGTACATAAACCCTCCGTCTTCTGGGGCACAAGATTACATGCAATTCCATTTCCCTTGAATTGAGGAAGATCTCAAGTTCCTCTAGTTCCACAATGCACAGTGCTCCACGGTTCGGTTGGCTTTGTGCCAAGTTGCCTTATTCTTATGAATGTACTTGGCATGACTTTATGTTGTTTTAATTCCTTAGTAATCTCAATTGATGATGTTTAGACCGCTGTTCTCTATCGAAGAATGGTGAAGTTACTTTTCTTTTTGTCAATTTGATTTGTTCTTGGAAATCTTCTTCTATAGCTATAGTTATATAGCAATTGATGTATTGCTCTATATGAACGTAATTTCCTACTGGAGCTGTCAGTTATCATATTTTTCCACCTCGAACGTAATTCAGTTACTTTAGAGCAATCAGTCACATTCTTGTGTTGCCCCTTGTTTTGGTAAGTAAAAAGTAACTTCTTGTCTTTTTGGCAGTTCTCGAGTGCATAAAAGAAATAGGATTCTTTTAAAAGAAATAGGATTCTTTTTTTTTTTAAATATTATTTTGAAAATTTTTAAAATGAAAAACAAAAAAACTATTTAATTCTGAAAAATAATTTAAAAAAAATAAAAAAAATATCTGGAAACCAAATTTTAAAAAAATTAATAATTTTTTAATGAAAATAACAATTAAAAAATATATATTAAAGTTGTTTTTGGCAAACAGAAGAAAATGTAATTTAAGAAATAAGCGTCAACCTAAATATTTTTGTGCATAAAATGAAGTTCAAAAGTCAAACATAACAAGTCAAACTATGGTATTTAATGAATTGGTTGAATGTATTTTCTTAATTTTTATTATCAGATTCTTCAACTAAAACATAACAAGAACATGACATATTATAGTCTTTAAAAATAATAATATATTATTTTATAATTCAACATTGCATGGTTAATTATTTAAAAAAATGTTTACACAAGGCTGCAAAGCTATGCAAAGCTATGGTAAACATAACAACTGCATATAAGTATTTTTCCTATTAAGAATATATATTGATTCAAGGATCTAATAATTATACCTTTTTTTGGTACATTAGATAATTATACTTTTAAATAAAATAAAAAAATTAGTAAAAAAGAAAAAATGATATCTTTTTTTTTTTTTGGGTGAAAGGAGGAATATATAAATTAAAACATAGAGTAATTTACTGCTACACTGGAGGAGCAGCAAGTTGCCAGTAAGCCGAAAAGGACATAGATATGAAACACCAAAAGGATTACATAAGAAGCAGATATAACATCATAAAAGTTGAGCAGCAAAGGTGAGATAGTCAGCAAATCACAATGCAGAAGCGAGATATCATGTTGAGGAGGTATCTGGTCTTTCGTTCCAATACTGATGATAGATTGTTAGATGCATCTTCTGCTTCCTTCCTTCTTTCGCAAGTATATCTGCACATGCATTTTGCCACCTATTCGCCTTGAGGATTTGAAAATCTCCTAGCTTAGAAAGAAGACACCTACAATTTTCAATCACAATTGCAAAGGGGTGGCAGTCAGGAATATGTAGTTTAGCACCCTCAGAAGAGTTAGTTTCAATTACAGTGCTGCAAAGCTATGGTAAACAAGTAATAATCTTTAAACCAAGGAGAATGACTTTAAGTTTTTATTCAAGCGCTCTTCCTATAACGGCAAATTTGGCATAACCAATAATCCACTTTCCTATTGCATCCCGTAGACATCCACCAACTCCCGTTTGGGAATTCAAAGAAGAACCATCATAGTTAAGTTTGAGCCAAGAGACATGGGGTTGCCAAATGGGAGTAGTGGTGGTTGGAAAATGAGGGTTGAGTTTGGCTTCCATTTATTGGGGTGTCGTTAACCAGCACATAATTTGTCCAGAATTCTGCTGCTTGAGCAAGGGCAGTTTTTGCAATTTGAGAAGGTTTCATAGTAGAGTTTTTAAAATAGGCAAAAATATATTTCATGTCCCTAACGTTTACACTTATTTTCAATTATACCCTTCAACTTTTTTTTTCTTTGTATCAAGCATGTCCCACATGTTTTATTTATTTTCAAATATGTCCCAAAATGACAAAAATACCCTTATCTCTCTCTCTCTCCCCTTTACCTGACTGCACCAGCATCTCTCTTCTCCCCGTGGCCTGCATATATCTCTCTCTCTCTGTGAATTTTTCTTCTCCCCTTCGTCGACATCTCTTTCTCTCTCTGCATCTCCCATTCACTAGCACCACCTCTTCATCTTCTCTGTTTTCTCTGTATATGCTCTCTCTCTTTCTCTCTTTTTCTCTGTCTGGTCTCTCTCTTTCTCTCTCGTTTTCTCTCTTAAACGTTGCTCTCTCTCTCTTCACCTCCTTCTTGTTGGAGGTTCTGCTATGGTTGGAGCCTGACAGAGGAGGTAAAGACAGAGAGAGAGAGAGCAGCGTTTGAGAGAGAAGACGAGAGAGAGCAGATATGGAGAAGACAGAGAAGATAGAGAGGTAGTATCGAGGAAAGGGAGATGCAGAGAAAGAGAGAGATGTCGGCGAAAGGGAGAAGAGAGATTTAGAGAGAGAGAGAGAGAGAGATGCCGGAGGCAAGGGAAAAGAGATGTTGGCGACAAGGGAGAAAAGAGACGCCGACAAGGTTAGGGAAGGGGGGAGAGAGAGAGAGAGAAAGGAGAGAGAAGAGAATGACATTTTTGTCATTTTAGGGCATATTTGAAAGCAAATAAAACATGTGGGACATGTATAACACAAGAAAAAAGTTGAAGGCATAACTGAAAATGAGTATAAATACTAAAGACATGAAATATATTTTTGCCTTAAAAATAAAATTATTCCTTGCTAGCCATATGACATGCAATGTGTACGGGAAAATAATGCACCATGTAATATTTAATTTGTTTTTGGAAATGTTTTTTATGTTGAAGGTTAGCCATGCTTTAAGATTCTCATTATAGAAATTTGGAGGGATTTGGAGATTTCCCCAAGTGGCAGTGGTAAAGAAGTTGTCACAACCCAACTTCAATCACATGATTGACATAGTGACGATTCCATATGTCACTGTAAGCCTAAACTATTCTCCTATTCATTATGCTCTTTTAGTTTAAAACTTATTGGAAGATTCAAATTATCCTTTACGGCTTGAATATTATCTCTGAAAAATTAGTTACTAGAAAGATGTGAAATAATGTAAGTAGTCCTCTAGGTAGGTTTCTAGGAAAGAGAGATGTGTTACAATGGACTCATTTAAATACCAAGTCTTTTCTAATCAGAACCTTTTTTAGACATGCACTCTTACTTTATTACACATTTTAATTTAAATATCAAGTCTGTGTTTATTATAATTTAAATGAACTCATCTATTTATATTTTAATTTCAAAACAAGTTCTTGTATCGAAATTTACTTCAGATGTAAACAAGTTCCAAATCCTCAAAGTTTAGAAACAAACCAACATTCATAAATATAGACCAGAGATTGTCCAACTGGGTAAATCTAACATTTTCATCAAAAAGAAAGTTTAAACCAGATCTCTTAGGTGACCTACGACACTATAGAGCATCCTAGACAAATGAAACAAATAAAGACATAGAAATAAAATGGAGCCCGACCCTACAACAAGAAAGGCAATAGTGCTCTCCACTACTCCTCAGACGGAAGCTCCTCCGTAACCTGATGATCTGTATAAGAAAAAATATATATGGAGGGTAGGAGTCTTAAACTCAATGAGAAGTATGGTAAAACTATAGCTGAACCCAAATACATTGTAAGTTAAACAACATGACCGAATGCCACAATTATATATGAGATAACATAGCACAATCAATCATTACAACATCAACATTTCAAACTCAAAATAGTATCACAAAAACATGTGGTACTCATCTAGTATTTAGGTGCCATTTGGGACTACTCTTAACTCAGGCCTCCTCCTCATCTCGCCTACTGATGCACAATACATCTTAATGGTAATGTGACCATAGGGAGTACTCTCAACCCAATCCTTTATCATACCATAAGATGTGTTCGTCACTTGTACTTTGGCAAGTTGACCATTGAGAGTCCTGCTTAACCCAATCTGATCCCTACACCTTTGTTGTTTTGAGGAGGGTACCGATTCCACAATCCAATCAACATACAATCAACAATCAAAATGCAATCATGATGCATGCAAGTTTCCTTCTCTAGAAAGTTGTACCTTCAATCCTCACTAACCCAATAGTTTAAATCATGATGTGATACAATATTCTACGTGTCATCATACTCATTCATGTCCCTTCAACCATTGCATCAATGTTTGTTCTTACGTTTGTCACTATGTTCTCAATCAACTTAACCTAATCCCATAGTATCTAAGTTAAGGAGCTAAAATAAGGCTAGGGAATCGTCAAATTTACTCACTTGAATTCCTTGCTAAACTTGGTGTTCTACCACAATCCTTCGAGTGAAGAATGTCGGGATGGATCTTTTCTACCAATTATTTGAAAAAGAAGAAGGGTCAAAACTAAAACAAAAAACTATTTTATTTTGAATATGACCTTTGCTCACTGCTTCAATCATATCTCCCAAACGATGTGAAATTTTTTGACGCAACTGGTATTGTCTAGAACTAGACGAAAAGAGCTTTCCGTTGATATGTAGTTCATTAAAATTGGAGGTTTCATTTAGGAGATATGATCGATTCAAGCTGTGTGAAAATTCTTAGTATGGGTTTTGAATTATTTGATCTTACCATGTTTGTAACTTTCCTTTTGAAGTATTTTCTTGAAGCTCTTGATTAGGGTTTCGAATTTGCAAAACCTAAGATGTGTTTGGGTGTTGTTTGATGGTGTGGGGGTTAGCGTTTTCTTGCTTTGGTATATATAGAGAGAGAGATCTAGGGTTTTTGGCTCCAGAGGTTTTGGGTGGGGTATTTTAAATCTTAGGCTAGGTCTCTTAGTAGGATTCTTGCTTCTTTAGATTAAATTTTAAGTTTATGTTGCATTAGGTTTATTTGGATCTTATTTACTTATCTAATTTATTTGTTGAATAATTAATTGTAGTCTCATTATTTTACTTAAGCATGTTCACGCCTACATTAGTATAAAAAGTATTATACTTATTTAATTTATTGACTCTAGGTTGTTGCATGATAATTTAAGCATTAAATTTTATATTTGTAGGGAGTTGGGATTAGATATAAATTAAGTTGTTTTAAGTTAGATTTAGTTAGGTTAAGATTAGTTGGTTAGGGTTTTGATTATTAAATCTTTTATTTGGATATTATAATTTAAGCCAACTCCTATGAAGTTTATCTATAGGGATTTAATTTATTTGTTTATCTACTTTCATTATTTAATAATTTCTATTTAACCATTTTTTTCTTCATTTGTTGTTATTTATCTTTGTGTTATGATAGTTTATATTTTTGTCGTTGATCTAATGTATATAAAGTTTATATTTTTGTCGTTGATTATATATATATATATATATATATATATATATATGTATGGTGCACAACAACTTAACGTATATGTATAATATATTTTTTTTATTACTTATCCAAGTCTTATTTCAATTTATTTATAGGAAAATTACACTTCATCCTCCTAAATTATTTTCTATATGCAAAAAATCCTCCTAAAATTTCAAACTCAGTAAAAGACCCCCTCAACTTTCATCTTATACAGAAAACCCTTTAAAATTAGTTGACCGTCAGTTGATAGTTATTTAAATGTTGATGTGGACTGAAACTCTTGTCATGTCATCTTTTTTTTTTCACAGCTCACATTTCCTAGTCAGTCATCTTTTTACTAATCACTTGCCACATCATTCCTGTCACATCACCTTTCTTTTACTTCCCTACTTAGCTAAAAAAAAAAAGATGACATGATAGGAGTTTCAGTCCACATTAGCATTTAAATAAATTCAGATAAGAAAATAAAAGAAAGGTGAAGTGGCGGGATGATGTGGCAAGTAATTAGTAAAAAGATGGCTGATTAGGAAAGTTGAACTGTAAAAAAAGATGATATGACAAAAGTTTCACTCCACATCAGTATTTAAATAACGATTAACTAATTTTAGGGAGTTTTTTGCACAGGATAAAAGTTGAGGGGGGTCTTTTGCTGAGTTTGAAACTTTATCAAAGTTTTTTGTACATAAAAAAAAGTTTAGGGGATAAAATATAATTTTCCCTTTATTTAATTCATCATCAACCGAACTTAGTCAAAACTCAAAAGATCTTTATCCTAACTGATTTGTCTTACTTCTAATGCTGTTCATTTATTTATTTTTCTTCTTGTCTTAGGCGCCTAATATACTACTATCATGATAATCACTATTGCTTGCTTTATTTACTTTGCCATTTATTATTTATTATATGATTTATTTCTCCTTTTGTTTTGGTACCAATATGTTAAACTTCAATATTGAGCCTAAATCTTATTTGGGCTCTTCTTACTATTGTATATATTAGCAATGATTGTTAACTTCTGCTAAAAATATATTCTTTTAAATTAACATGAATGAATTAACGAACCAACATAGTGTCCCTGCATCTTTTTTTTTTTTTGAAACATATAAAAACCTGTTTTCATTTTTTATTTTCAAAATAATAATTTCAAACAATATTTTTGAAAGAATAAAACCAAATAGCCCCCGGTGTTTGCCGGTTCAGGGGAGGTGGAGCAAATATCACATTTTATTATTTTTGCCCATGTTTTTCGTTTAACGACCCAAAAAAAATATTTGAACATGCCTATGCGTTTAATGCACAGGAGCCTCTGGGGCTCTCAAAGCATCCAACGGCTCATATTCTTTCAGTCTTTCTATGTTTTGTTTAAAAAAAAGTACACCAATAATCTTCATTTGTTTAATCTCAATCAACAATAACACAATCTAATAGTCAAGATTGCACCCATATTAGACAACAGGTAACCATCAAATCATAATAAAATTTCACCGAGGTCACTGCACCTTCCCGCCGAAGCTCATTTGGTCACCGCTAGTAAGCACCGTCTTTAGCTCGATCATATTCATGGAGAAGAGTAAGATGATGTTTGTATTTGTTTTTATTTCAATATGCAAAAGGTGTGGATCTGCTTTCTAATATGCAAAAGGTGTGGATGATGTTTTCACTGGTGGTCCTATTACAATTTCAGATTGCTTGTATGATGTTGAAACTATTAAAACTATACACAAAAAGCCTCAAGGCCTTCCAACAGAATTGGAGTTGAAGAGTAACTCAGAAAACCTCATTTCGACAGCAAAATTGTCTGAAATGCTTAACAAAAATCTTCTGTCAGTGAGTATTGGTCAAAACTAACTAGTGTTTTCATTTCCACTATCTATGAGCACTTGAATGATGTTATCTGTTGATTGACTCAACTGACCATGCCTTCATATGCTAATTGTTGTTAACTTTCATTGAATGCATTCACACTGTTTACTATATACAAAATCTCTCTCTGTTAGGTTACTTGAAGGCAATAAATCAAGGAGAAAGATTGAGAAGAACACACAAAGAAATTACGTGGTTCGGTCAATGCGACCTACGTCCACGGACAGAGAGAATATCTGTATTATTTTCTGACGGAGGCTATACAGAGAGAAATTACATCAACCACTCTTCTAATGAATTCCCTCACACTCATATATATAGAAACAAATGGGTCGTGGTTCGTGGGTCGGGTTACAAACCGGGTCACCCACAAAATTCAAGTCAAACCCAACAATTTCCCTCCTTGACTTGAATTCTCTCAAATCACCAGAACTAAGTACAAATTCATCTCTGTCATTCAAGCCCTGTAGGGCTTCATGGAATGCAAACATTCACCAAGTCCAAGCTATGCTTGAACTTCTCTGAAGGTAGAGCCTTTGTCAACATATCTGCTGGATTATCTGCTGTGGCTATCTTCTCGATGGATAATTTCTTGTCTTCTATCACATCTCGAATAAAATTCAATCTGATATCAATATGCTTCGACCTTTCATGGTAGACTGGATTCTTGGCTAAACTTAATGCACTCTGACTATCACAATAAATGATAGGTCTCTGAATATTTAACCCCAGACTATCAATCAAACCATGTAACCACATACCTTCCTTAACTCCTTCTGCCAATGACATGTATTCTGCTTCAGTGGTAGACAAGGCAACTGTAGATTGAAGTGTTGCCTTCCAACTGACAGCACATCCATTCAGAGTCAAAACATAGCATGTTAAGGATCTCCTCCTCAAAAGATCTCCAGCATAATCTGAATCTGTATAGCCAACCAAGCCTCTATCAGATTTATCAGCACCATAAACCAAGCAAATATTACTCGTACCTTTCAGATACCACATAATCCATTTAACTGCACTCCAGTGAGCTCTCCCAGGATTACTCATAAACCTACTTACCACACTGACTGCATGAGCCAGATCAGGCCTAGTACACACCATTGCATACATCAAGCTTCCAACAGCATTACAGTAGGGCACTGAACTCATATACCCTTTTTCCTCAGCTGTAGTAGGTATTGTACTAGCATCAAGTTTAAAATGTGCCGCCAACGGAGTACTAACCGGCTTAGAATTATTCATTTGGAAAGACTGTAACAATTTTTCTATGTATTTCTGTTGAGATACATACAGTAAACCTGCACTTCTATCTCTCCAAATCTCCATGCCCAATATCTTCTTGGCTGCACCCAAATCCTTCATCTCAAACTCACTGCTCAACAAGGCTTTCAAACTATCAATTTCAACCTTGTTCTTTGCAGCAATTAACATATCATCAACATATAGCAACAAATAAATATAAGAATCATCTGCAAGTTTCTTAGAGTAGACACAGTTATCAAACTGATTACGCAGAAAACCATGGGAAGTCATGAATGCATCAAATTTCTTGTACCACTGTCTAGGAGACTGCTTCAAACCATACAAGGACTTTTTCAGCAAACATACATGATCTTTCTTCTCAGAATCAAGAAATCCTTCTGGCTGTGACATATAGATCTGCTCCTCTAAATTTTCATGTAAGAAAGCAGTTTTCACATCCAGTTGTTCCAACTCCAAGTCAAAAACACTTACCATGGACAAAAGGACACGAATGATTTTATGCTTCACAACCGGGGAGAAAACTTCATGATAATCAATTCCCTCCTTTTGTGAAAAACCCTTTGCCACAAGTCGTGCTTTGAACCTTGCTGGTTCAACTCCAGGAATACCTTCTTTCTTCTTGAAGACCCATTTGCATCCTACCGGTTTCACTCCCTTTGGTAACGGTACAAGATCCCATGTTTCATTCTTCTCAAGAGATTGCATCTCTTCATTCATTGCAACCAGCCATTCTGATGCTTCTCTACTCTCAACTGCTTCTTTATATGATCTCGGGTCATCAGAATCAATACTTTCACCTACTGCCAAGGCATAAGCAACTGAATTAACATCAACTATATCAACACAATCTGCATACCTCATAGGTTTTCTGATTTCCCTTCTTTCCCTCCTTGTTGCTATAGGTTGTGATTCTTCTTCTTCCCTGGGCTGCTGTACAGGGTCTGTTATAACCCTTTTTGAAGTTTGAACTTCAATTTCCACCTTCTGGTTGGCACCTTGATCATTATTACCTGCATGACTACCAAGCTCCTCCTTTTGACCAAACATAGCAGACTCATCAAAAGTTACATCTCTGCTAATAATAAATTTTGGAGTTCTATCCTTTTCAGTACACCACAGTCTGTACCCTTTAACTCCATGTGCATACCCTAGAAATATGCATTTCATTGCCCTAGGCTCTAGTTTACCATCATTCACATGAGCATAAGCAGGACAACCAAATATACGCAGGCCAGAATAATCAGAAGGTTTACCGGACCATACCTCTTGAGGAGTCTTAAAATCAATTGCAGTAGATGGCGATCTATTCACCAGATAACAAGCAGTGTTAACTGCTTCAGCCCAGAATTGTTTTGGCAAGCCAGCGTTTAATCGCATGCATCTCGCACGCTGCAACAGTGTTTGATTCATACGTTCTGCAACTCCATTTTGTTGTGGTGTATGACGTACAGTGCGATGCCTCACTATACCTTCTTTCTTGCAAAATTCATCAAATAGAGCGTTACAGAACTCCAACCCATTATCAGTTCTGAGTGTTTTGACCTGTTTTCCAGTCCGTTTCTCAACCATGGTCTTCCACTCCTTGAACTTCCCAAACACTTCATCTTTGGATTTCAGAAAATATACCCAAACCCTTCTAGAGTAGTCATCAATGAAAGTAACAAAGTACTTGCATTTGCCCTAAGATTCAACTGGAGAAGGACCCCACAAGTCTGAGTGAACATATTGCAGAACATCCGTAGAAGTATGCTTCCCAGAACTGAACTTAACTCTGCGTTGTTTACCCATAACACAAACTTCACAGAATTTCAGTTTCCCAGTTTCTGCTCCTTCTAACAATCCTTGTTTACTTAGAATTGACAGCCCTTTCTCACTCATGTGTCCCAATCGGCAATGCCACAACTCTGTATAATCATCATTCTTCACTAAAGATTTAGATACAGCCACTGTCCCCATCACAGAACTACCAATCAGAAAGTAAATGCCATGCTGCAATTTACCCTTCATTATAACCAGAGCACCTTTGGAAATTCTCAACTGTCCATTCTCTCCAGAGTACTTGTACCCTTGTTTGTCTAGAGTACCAAGAGAAATCAAGTTCTTCTGTAGACCAGGAACATACCAAGCATCAAGCGTCATGACTATTCCATCATACATCTGAATCTGCACAGAACCACTGCCCTTAACACTGAGCTGCTCATCATCACCCAACCTCACAACACCATTCCACTCCTTGAAAGAAGTAAACAGTTCACGTGAGAAAGTCATATGATAAGATGCACCTGTGTCCAAGACCCAAGTATTTGCAGAACCAGAGGTGCTGACTGTGAGAACATCAATG
This sequence comes from Biancaea sappan, assembly GCA_037074585.1. Classification (NCBI taxonomy): domain Eukaryota; kingdom Viridiplantae; phylum Streptophyta; class Magnoliopsida; order Fabales; family Fabaceae; genus Biancaea; species Biancaea sappan. Next base: position 42,637,678 of record CM073496.1, on the reverse strand, counting down.
TCTTCTTCTCCGTCAGAACTATCTTGCACCACCGAAGCACTACCACTGGTATTCGGTTCCTTCTCGTCATTTTCCTTCTTCCTCTGTGGACAATTCTTCCTGATGTGCCCCTTCTGTTTACAGTGATAACATCGAGGTCCTCCTTTGTTCCTCGACTTAGACCGTGACTTGCTTCTTTTTCCATCATCCCTTTTAGTGTCTCTGCCTCTGCCAACATACAAACCTGCTTCTGCACCATCCTCATTAGAACTAGAGACTCTTCTCTTCAGCTCTTTAGACTGCAAAGCATCTTTGACATCATTAACAGAGATACTATCTCTACCATACAACATAGTGTCAACAAAGTTCTCATATGAATTTGGTAGAGAACACAAAAGAATGATAGCCTGATCTTCATCATCTATCTTAACCCCAACACCCTGTAAATCCAGGATAATTCGGTTAAAATTATCAAGATGATCTTTTACCTGCATATTTTCTGTCATCCGCAGGGTATACAAACGCTGCTTCTGATATAACCGGTTTGTGAGAGACTTTTTCTGGTATTTATCATCCAATTTCTTCCACAAACCTGCAGCAGTTGATTCATCAACTACTTCTCTCAACACCTCATCTGTCAGACTCAATAGTAATGCACTATGAGCCTTTGCCAAAATTTCCTTCTTCTCCTCTTCTTTCAACGTGTTAGGTAGACTACTTTCTCCTTCTAATGCCACTGCACATCCCTACTGAACCAGAAGTGCCCTCATTTTTACCTTCCACAAAGTGAAATCATTCGATCCATTGAATTTCTCAATATTGAATTTATGAGTCGACATCTTTTCAAATAACAGCAGATAAATTACTAGCAAATTTCGCAATCAGAAATTGAATTTCACAAAACTGTTCAGAACCTTGCAAACTGACCAGAACTTCACTAACAGAAATTCAACACAGCAGTCCAACAAAATTCACAGCAGTAAACCAGAAATTCAATCCATCACAATCCAGTAAATTCACACAGAAATTCAAAATTCTTTTCTGAATTAAACATAAACTTACCGGAACTGTGTCGAGGAAACAATAACGATCGCAACAGAAAACTTGGTCCAAACAACAACAATGACCAAACAGCAGCTTTGACCAAACAGCAATTTTTGACCAAACAGCAGCTTTAACCAAACAGCAGCTTTGACCAAACAACAACTTTGACCAAACAGCAACTTTGACCAAATAGTATCGTTGACCGTTGACCGTGCTACAGTGCCTCGCCTAGATCTGAGATTTAAAACTAGATCTGAAAATTTTCTTACCACCAAAAAATTGGTCTCCGACGTTCTTTAACGCACCAAAGATGCAGAGAATGGTCTCCTATGCTCCAAATCAACCAAATCGGGGCAAGATCTGAAATTTTAGAGCCGGATCTGAAAATTTTCGGACGTGCTACAGTAACCGACGAACCAAAAATGAACCAAGGCTCTGATACCACTTGTTAGGTTACTTGAAGGCAATAAATCAAGGAGAAAGATTGAGAAGAACACACAAAGAAATTACGTGGTTCGGTCAATGCGACCTACGTCCACGGACAGAGAGAATATCTGTATTATTTTCTGACGGAGGCTATACAGAGAGAAATTACATCAACCACTCTTCTAATGAATTCCCTCACACTCATATATATAGAGACAAATGGGTCGTGGTTCGTGGGTCGGGTTACAAACCGGGTCACCCACAAAATTCAAGTCAAACCCAACACTCTCCTTTCATCTCTCTGTCGTATGTAAACTACATCCGTTGAGTTTGTGACCGTTAATAATTGACCAAAACTGGGAAACAACTCAGAAATAGCAAGCAACCCTAAAGGACAAACAGTTAGAATCAATTAGACTTCATCTCAATATCATCATCATTGTCCTCATCAAATTTGCACATACAAGTAATATTATAGATGATTAACAATACCGTATGGAGCAAAATTAAAGTCCTAAATCATGACATCTCTTTTACTGACATGCTTTAGCATTATGTCCAAAACTATATAAAGGACCCTACTACAAACTTACTTTTCCATGAGAATGGAACCCTCTTTCTTGTAAAAAGGAGGTTCTTTCTGCCTACATGCCATAAAAACCCAAGGATCCAAAATCCCCAATAACAAGTGGTACAGTAAGGTACCCACTATGTTTGGGATTTTGCTTCTTTTTTTTTTTTTAAGTGGTTTATTACTAGCATATATATATTAAAAATATACAAGCACAAATATAAAATAAGTGTTTATCATTTTTTTAAAAAATTGCTTAGAAGTTACTTGCGACTTTTTCTTTTCTTTTCTTTTTCCTTTACATCTAAAAAATAAAATAGAATGTAATATTGCTGATGTTTTATTTACTTTATTTTTTTTATTGTCACTCAGTCAGCTTTAAGAAGTGATTTTTGAACTGCACCACCAATACCAGACTAAGCTTGAATATCTAACTTTACAGTGAGAAAAATATTGGCCTTACTCTACAATGATAGACACATCAATGAAATACTCATCCCCAAAGGAGAGATTAAATTAAATAAAAAATGATACCAGAGATGGTTGGGTAGATCACTTTCCAGAGGAGAAAGTACAATTAAACCAGTGAAAGAAAATGGTGATCACTTAACCCAAAACAGTGAGAATTAATGAATCTCGAATTGCAAACCACTCATCAATTGTGCCAAACTGCCAGTTTAGTCTAGTAACCAGGACTACCTGACAATATATAAAAATGACAGCAGAAAGATATCACAAACTGTCAATCCAAATTAAATATATATACTTACTTGAAACATACTATAAACCTGAGTCATCCCAAGAACTGAACCTATTATGGTAGTTGCAAGGAATATTTTCCCAAGAGCTGAACATGAGCCATCTCAAATCCCAATGTTTCACACACATAAACACAAAATATTCAGAAGGCTTTCAAATGACTTAGATAAAGAACACAATAAACATATATATGAAAATGATTTAGGCATGTAGCTTTGGAAAGACAGAAAAACTTTGGCCTAGGCAAATTGGTATTTTTTTTTTTTGAGTTATACAGTAATGCTTTTAATAATTCTACTGTTATGATATTCAACTCACTAATTAAAGCACCTTTAGAGTGTAATTGTATCTCACTCCTGAAATTGAATAACAAGGAAAGTGCATGAACAAGTCAGTGATTTTATTATCTGCAAAGTTACACTTATTAGATGGAATTGATGATGATTTGAAATTAGCAACTCTTTTTTTCAATATGTCAATCAAAAGTGGAATCTGATTATGTAGTTGAGGACTTTAATGGAGGCCATCTTAAAGCCCAATGTTGGGATGAAATTTAATTCTTTAGATGAGATATGAGAATTTGGAGGGCATATGGTTGAAGAAATGAGTTTGGAGTGAGGAAAGAATGACATAATAAGAGCAAGAAGGATGTACGCATGACATCTCATAAATTTGTTTGTTCAAATGAGAGTTTTGGAAAGCCAAATAAAAGACATTCAAATCCTAAGAATCTTTGCCAAGAGATCAAAACTAGTTGCATGGTGAAAATGTTGTTGAAATGCATAAATGGTAAGTTTAAAGTTCATGAATATGTAGAGAAACACAATCATGAATTTCATACTACAGAAATTAGTCATATGCTTCCATCTAAATGAAAAATATCAAAAGTACAAGCATATGAGATGGAGTTGGTAGACGATTTTGGATTTCAACAAAAAGTTTCTTTTGACCTGATGAGCATGCATGTGGGGGGAAAGATCTAATATTGGATATACTCGCATAGATGTGAAGAATTATCTGAAGTCAAGAAGGCAAAGAAACATGGTGTATGGGGAAGCTGGTATATTGTTAGACTATTTTCAAAAGCAATTGTTAGAGAATCCATCATATTTTTATGCCTATCATCAAATGAATTCAGATGAGCAAATTGCAAATGTTTTTTGGGTTAATCCAAGGATGCTAAATAACTATGGCTTTTTTGGGGATGTGGTGTCACTTGACACAATGTTTGACACTAAGAAAGGAAATAAGCTGCTTGCTGTGTTTTGTGAGTTTAATCATCACAGAGGAATGATTATATTCAGAGCGGCCTTATTATATGATAAAAATGCCAACTCTTTCAAATGACTTTTTGAGACATTTTTGGAGACTTATTGGAAAAGAAAACCCTTCACAGTATTCATTGATCAAGATGCGGCTATAGTAAAAATGTCGAGTGAGGTTATGCCTGCATTTGATGTAAAATGCCACCAGTACTTGTCTCATTTGCGGATGAAGGCTTTTGACACCGACGTCAGCCAAGGTAAAATCTTTACTTCAAGAGTCAAAATTGTTTTTGTTATTGTGGGTGGTCTTCCATTTATATATCATCCTACGAAGCGGCTTCTGAGAACAATGAGGAAAGAAGACGTAGACCAAATAAGCAAGAGGTGATGGGACCAATTTATAAAGCTAGGCTTGTGGGGCTGCATCTCGTGTCAGACACCTCTCAGCACCCACCACCCAGGGTTAGCCGTGTCAAAAATCTTGGCATTTTTGCATTCCATGAAATCCATGAAAACATCTGAATATCAACATTAAGAAACGTATCAGGTTCCAATTGTATCCACGCGAACGACCTCCATTCGCTCCACTATAAATCCAGTAAAAACCATACTCTTTTTTGCAGATCAAGCCATTGCAAATGCTGAGGAATAATTTTTCTTTTGGTTAAAGACAATGAAAATGAAAAAGTCAATGGGCAAACCATCGTAGTTAAACAGTTCATTTACGGAATGCACCACTAAGTTGTAATTAGTAGATTGGTCTATGCGGTTAGCTACCGCATCATTCGACTCATAACCTGTTGGCCTTTCATGTTTATCTCCGCATTTTCTCGGTTAGAACTTAGAACCGTCCAAGCATATGATAGCTGTCAAGTGCCAATGCTTCATGATTGATCTTTCGCCATTTTTATCATATACATAAGATGTGTACGCCCCACATCAGTTGCCACATCCTGATAATCTTTACGACCCACATCTCACTTTCTCCCATTAATTAATGAAATATCCAATATTGCACCAGCTGGCAAGGCCAAAATCATGAAATATCCAATATCGCATGTGCTTTAATTTAGGAATATTGGTTGCTACAATACGTGTTGAATTCATTGAGGTCCCATGGGAAGAGAGGACCAAGGATTGGCGACCACGTAAAGTGGATGCGACAAAAGTGAGGCAGGCAACTGGAAAGAGATAGAAAGAGAGAAGATAGCTCACTGCTCACATAAGTTCAACCGTTGCCATCGTAATCCACTAATTCAATGCATTGTTTTCTTTTCTCCTAGCTCATTGCGCTTGATCCCAGCTGCAAGATCATCTGGCCATCGACGGCTGTGCCCCGATCCTATTCGCTGTTCCCATCCACACCATCTATCTTGAACGCAGTCTCTCACATCCTTTTGGCCTCTCCCTCCTTATCTCTCTGCAGGTGTGTACATCTAAGCTAAACACAGTCACGAAGATATAACACCTGTTGATCATGTTACAATAGCACCGTGGCTCTTTCTGCTTCTCTTCTTTGATCCTATTGGTCACCACCAAAATTTCTATCTCCCAACTCAATTTAACAGATTAAAGCAAATTGTGCGATTTTTTATCTATAATTTTCCCCAATTAATTTATGCTCGTTAAATCATGCAAGATGGACTGCATTTGCTATCCATGTCGCTCCCTTGTTTATTTATTTTTCATAATAACAATTGGCCAATGAGCACGCTACACCTAACACACAGATTAATTAGAAAGTTGGCCAATGAATGCGCAACACTTGACACAGGGTTAAGTAAAAATTTGTGAAAGTATCTTCACCAAGATTCGATCCCCCAACATTCGTGTTTATCCCATTTTTTCACGACACGTTTTATCCTTTTTTTCCCCCAATCCCCACCCAGACCTTCATCGCAAACCTTCATTGCAAACCGATGGAGAAGATGGCAGTGTCGCTGTTGGTGTTCAAGTGAGCAGATGCAAACATGGAGGAGGAGGAGGAGGAGGAGGAAGTCAAAATTACAAGCGCGCCCCCCTCTCCCTCCTCCTCATTCTTCTACGACCACTGGAATTTCCCTTAGCTTTTTCTCACCAAAGAAACACAAAAGCCAATTGCTTTTGGTTTCTTGTTCTCTCCCGGGGGAGAAAGACACGTCACAAAAAAAATGGGATAAATACGAAGGTTGAGGGATTGAATTCTAGCAAAGACACTTCCTCAAATTTTTAATTAATCCGTGTGCCAAGTGTTGCGCATTCATTGGCCAACGCACGATCCAACGACCATAAATTAACATCAGGAAAAATCAGAGATAGAGAACGCTAAAAGATCCAATTCCGCTCATAACTACCACTAGCAGCCATCCTAAAAAATTACACCTAGTTAATAACTTGAACCAATTATAGTGAATGCAATTACGGTTATTCCAAGACACCAACTATATTGGGAGGAAATTCTGAAGAAAAGTCAAACAAAAGCTAAGACTCCAACAACAAAAGTAAATGAGTAAATTGACATATAGTTCTGTGACAATCACGGGGCTTTAATCTTTCCCGGTTTCAGCTCAAATGTGCAAGTTGTTTCTTCTGTTATTCTTATCGCTTCATCAATGTTCATATTGTTAAGGAGGAGGAATAGACCACGAATTAAACTAGATAGTAAATACCTCCCAAAACTAAAATGATACATTTATATACAACAACACAATAAAAGATCCCCTTTTCCACTTATTTTCAGAGCAGCTATGATAGAAAAGAATACAAACGAAAATCGCCTAAGAAGACAAGGGTCTAATGTAGAAAAATGAGTAGGGATCATAGCAAGGAGAAGAGAACACAAAAATAATGATAATAACAAAATAATAAATGAAGAGGAGGGAAGAGAGATAGAGGGAGAGAGACCAATTCTATAAACAGGGGAAGTAATTAAGTAGTCGTGGAGGCTGGAGAGAATTTACCAGCGATCAAGCTTGTCATGTATGATTCAATGAGTGTCCGTACAAATCATAAGGCGCCCATAGCGAGTCGAGCGGGCAGGGCTGTTTGGAGTCGAGCCTGAGCCAGGGCTTGCCGCTACCGGACCAATGCAGAATACTTACCGGACCTGGGTGCAAATCTCTACAGCTGCCCCTGACGTTATCGCCACCCAAGCCATGTTGGTTCCACCGGTGCTCGATGGGTGCCACATGTCCGGCAAAGACCAGCAGGAACGGCGGCAGAGAACCCAACTCATAAATCCGATCCCTCTTCTGGATTTCCATCCAGCTCTCGATCCGCTTCGTGTACCCAGCTTTTCTCCATTTGACTAGATCTATGACCATCACTCCGGTGTTGAAGTAGCAAGGTTTCCGGCGCGAAAATGTGGCGGAAAACCGCCGGTCCGACCAAAACCCCGCCGAGAAATACTTGGTGAAGTTAGCGTGACAGTATTCCGGAGCTCCGATGGTTCTAGAACCCAAGCTCGTACTCCACAGTTTGGAAATATCGTCGACCATGATTAAATCAGAGTCCAAGTAAATCACTCTTTGCACGCAGCTCACCAGAAGAGCCGCTAGGTAATTTCTGGCATAATTCAGGGGCTGTTCAAGCGCTTGCCTCACAGAAGTGGAGATCAGGTTCTTTACTCTCTTTGGATCGAAGTAATACACCTTGAACTTCAGCAGAGGAAACGTTGATTGAACTAATGACTCCAGATTCATATCCGACACTAGGAAGTGGAAGAAAATGTCCTCTGGGCACGAGGAATGATGCAGGATGGAGTGCACTGCGGCAATCGAACCCCGCAAGTATTCGACGTCAAGAGTTATCGCTACGTGTACCAAAGAAGGGTCACATACACTCGTTTCCCCCGAAATCCCCCTTCGATTCGAACCACATTCATCGGCATTGCGGAATGCGGACGATTTCCGGAACAAAAACCGATTCTCACTATCGGCCGGGGGCATCTGGACCGGTAGACCGAGAGAGTGGTCGAGGTGGGAGGATCTTATGGCCTCCGCCGGAGGAAATGGTTGCAAGGATGGAGAGAGAATTATCATAACCATTGCGGCGGAGAAAAACCCCGAAAATCTCAAAATCCACGACATTCTGACACCGTAAAACTCCCTCCTATTCTTCTTCTTCTTGAACTTGAAATCGAAACGATTTGCCAGAATCGACCATAAGGACACTAGGGTTCCTTTTATGTCTACCAGGGTTATCGGTTACATAGAAAGAGAAGGGGGCAAATAAATTGAAAAGAAAATTGGTTCGAATCTGTCTCGTTCTCTAACTCAGACTTTGGGTATGTGTATCAATCAAAGTAAGGACACTGAGGGAGCGAAGCGGAGTTGAGGAGCGAGAAAGCGAAAGGACAAAGAAGAATCCATGAAAAGGGATGGTGGTACCGTGCGCATTGCGAGCTTTCCTGTGGCTCTCTCACTATAGTGCTCTTCCTCCGACGACTTCCTCTGTATTTCTCCAGAATCACGATGAAAATGGAACCAGAAGAAGGCACATTAACAGTAGCAGAGATAGGAACAGGGAAAGTCCTTGGGATATGTTGGGTACGAAGACGGAAAAATAATGGGAGTGAAAGCATAATATTTCATTAAAGTATTTATTAAAAAAAAAAGTTTAGTTTTTTTAAAAAGAAAAAATTAATTGCCTAGAGTAGAGTTTTGCGACCAATAAAAATAGTCGTTTTTAGCCTCTTTAAAAAATGATAACTTTAGAATCTGAACGCGTAAAGATGAGCACTAAAATATTAAATGAGAAAGAAATTGAATTCCTTTATTCCCGGTTATGGAAGAGCCTTGGAGAAGCAGCACTGCAGCGGCTGTCCTTATCCTCTTTAATTTTTCTCTTCACCAGTCTCGGTTTTTGTTTTTGTTTTTCTCAATCAAGTCTACACTTCGCAACATACAAGTTACAAGTCAATGAATTTGGCACATAGAGTTTGTCCATGGTAATTTTAAAATATTTAAATATTTAATAATATTTTTATTCATAAACTGTTACTAGACTTAATGAGTTAATGTATTATAATTTAGATACAAAGGCTATGTTTAATCTCCAATTCTCCACCTAAGGCCAGCAAAGGCGGTTAAAAGTTTTTAAGCTAATTAGGTGGGGGTTGTACGCGCACTTGTTAGCTAACACCTGGCCCAAAAAAGAAGTTTGTTACTTTATTGGTTCAATTGGAAATTGGGATTGTCCCTGGACATGCCGAAAAAGGAAAAGGATGTCTAAAAGGTCTAATATCATCAATGCAAAGAAACAGTTTGTGCTTATCTTAGAAGCATATTAGTGGTTGTTTGAAAATTTATTGGATAAATTTAAATTTGATCAGAATTAATTTTGAATACAATTGATTTTATATAAATGTGATTTATGTTTAAAAAATATTATCAAAAAAATAATTTTAAAAAATAAATTTTATTTAGATATTAATTAATAGAAATACTTTTGAATTTGTAATTACTAAAAATGATATGAATTTAATATTGTTTTATTTCATTTGACTATTGGTACTAATATTAAAATTTATAAATATTGTAATCAATTGAATTTATTAATCTCTAAATTAGTTTTAATTATTGTTTTAATAATTATTTAAAGATCACTCTTGGAGTTAAACAAAATAAGATTATCAAATTCACATAAAAAATACAAATAAAAATTAAATTAAAATTTAAATAGCAGTAAATGGTCTAAATAAAGTACATATAATTATCAATTATTTTGAATATGTTCCATAAGTTGATCACGAATAGCGTCTCGAACATGATTAATTTCTGATGAAGATGCTAGGTTTAGGGTTCGCAAGGAATTTGAATAAACATTGTTAGCATTTTCGTCTCCTAGCATATTTTCATCTTCTAAACGGGTGAATTCAATATCTGTATTAGTGTTTCTTTTGATAAAATTGTGAATAGTCATTGTCGCACTGACCAATTAAACTTGTGTTTCAAGTTTCAACTTAGGCATACAGTTCAAAAGTGCAATCCTACTCTTCTATACTCTAGAAGTTCTTTCAACAGTAGTCATCAAACTTGAATGGAAATAATTAAACATCTCATTTTTGTTCTCAAATCTAAATGAACGTTCAAAATCAGGCAAGTAATAATGTTCACACTTATACGGACCAATATATCCAATTGATGTTGGATAGCCAGCATTTACCAAATAATATTTATTTAGAAGAATAATAAAATAATTATCAAACAAAGCTTAATGTAAAAGTGTAATCAATTTGTGGTTATGATAAATAATATACCTAGAGGTGAATGTAGAAAAATCATCTAAGGCGTTGTTAGAACATGTTGGAAAACACGAGCATCATGGGCGGTGGCTTCCCATCCTAGCAAAGCAAAGGTGAAAGACATATTCCAATCACATGCAACCATTATATTTTGAATTGGAACTCTTTTTTTCCTATAAATTTTAGTTGCTCTCTAGCGTTAACCACATAATGAACATGAGTTCCATCAATAGCTCCTATAACATTATTGAAAAATAGCCAGTACCGTCGATCGTTTTGTATTTTTAATGGAATCTCATAAAATGTACAATCTTATGACCTAATATATTTGAAAGACAATGTAATACCCAAGAAAAATAAAATATAAATATTTGTTTACAAACTACTGTTACTATTTCAGTATACGGTACTATTCACCAGTATAATACTATTTACGTATATGATACTGTTCATTTATACAATCGAAATGTCAAGTACTAGATGTTGTTTGGTCATAAGAGAAAACTAGAAAGAAGTTCGTAGGAGAAACTGACGTTTTATGTGTGAAAATACCCTCAGGGACTAAAGTGAAAGGACTGAATTGAAAAGAAACTTAAAGGTTTAAGGTGAAAGGATATTTTTTCCTTTTAAGTTTCTAATAGTAATAACAAAAAAATTTTCCGCTTGAGATGTACAGTAACTACATTATTAAAAATGTCATTTTTATAAATAGTAAATTGAATATTTTATTAGCACATATTGTCAAATAGTACCCTTGACTTTTCATATAAATAGGCGCTTTTATTTCACTTTTAAACTCACACCTTCAACTTCTCTTTTTCTCTCCTTAAGTTTCTCTTGCTTCGACGCTAGGCCTCTAAGATTTTGGGCCTTTCCTTTTTGCTTAGGTAAGGATACTATGCCCTTTCTATGTCTTTCAAATTTTAGAAGTTAATTTCTTAAGTATGCTCTGTGGTTGCGGTTTTGGCCGATCTTCCACATCAGAAAAACTGTCCTTAGCTGTTTATATGTTATTTTGATTCTCTGATTACCGAAATAGAATGTAAACTGTGAATAATACATGTCTAGGAAAGTTCTGGCTAAGGAAAGACCTGGTTTTTAAGTGTGTCCAGTGTGACCCTCCACTCTTTCCTGGGAACTTACCTGGTGTACTCTTTTACAGATTGTATTCTCTATTTCTGGTATGAATAGTACCCGTATGTATGAATAGTAACCGTATGAATAGTAACCGTACATATGAATAGTATCCATACGTAAAAATAGTATTCATACGTATGAATAGTGACCGTATGTACGAATATTATCCGTATATATGAATAGTATCCGTATGTATGAATAGTGACCGTATATATGAATATTGACCGTATATATGAATAGTACCGTATGTATGAACAATATCTGTATGAAAACAATCCTAACTTGTTTTCTCTAATCTTTCATGAAAATCTCCGTAGCGGAATACTGAAATTCATCTGTGTACTCTTATCTGTAACGACTTAGAGAAGCGATATTCATACGGAATCCAGGTGAGTGAAACGACCCCGTTTTAATAGAGTTTTAGCATTACTGGTGATAAAAAGTAGGGGTGTACAATAGGTCGGTTCGGTTCGGTTTTTGGCATGAACCAAACCGAACCGACCAAATCGGTTGTCAAAAATATAGGACCTATTCAGTTGTAAAAGAAGGGCGGTTCGGTTCGGTTTTTGGACGGTTCGGTTCGGTTTTTGGGCGGGCGGTTCGGTTCGGTTTATGTCAAAAACTTTTTATTAGAAATTTAGATGTTTATGTTAAAAAAAATACTGTTTCTTTTATATATTTTGAAGAGATACACATTTGGCTTTGATATCTTGAGTGTTAGTTAATTTTCAACATAATTAGATTAGGTAATAGGTAGTTAGATACCATTTTTATGTGTTTTGATTTTTAAAATTTTAAAAAATAATTATTTAGTGAATTAAATCTATTTTGAATATGACTAACTTCCTAATTATTATTCATTTCTAATAATTTTCAACCCAGTGTAGTTTGCTATACTTAGATAAACAAAGTCATATACTCATATTTCTAACTACATGTTTATTTTTTCTGTTTCTTATATTTTGAAGATGCAGGAATTTTTTAAACATATTCAAACATATTGGGTATTCAAAAAGTCTAATCGTATCATTTTTTATTGAGAAATTTATGTCAAATGTCTAAAACATTTTACTTAAATTTACCAAAAGACAATCCAAGTGATTTGATTTATATTATTGGTTGTTAGATACTTTTTTTTTTGTTATGATTTCATATAAATAGACTTTATGTAAATGAGCCTAAGTAAAAAACAAATTGCATAATTTAAAATTTCTTCAAAATTTAAGGATTTAAGAATTTATTAGCAAAAAATAAGTAAACCAACCATCAACAATTAAGTTATTAACAACTACATCAGTAAACCAACCATCAACAACAAAAGGAACATCTTCATCTTAATTAACTAATAACTAATAAGCCAAAAACATCATTTCCGTCTTCAATCTTCAATCTTCAATCTTCAAACCTTGAGCATTCCTTCATATTCATATTGAAAATAAAAAAATTAGTTTATCAATTAATTTAAAAAAAAAAAGGAAACACATACACACACATACAAAATATATATATATATATATATATATACCTTGAAAAATGGCCAAAAGAATGATCTTCAATAATCATCATCATCAGTAGGTGAAATTACACCAAGATCTAATCAAATTAAAAAAAATTAGTGATTCAATCCATAATGAAATAAAATAATATCAAGTCACATATCACAATAAGAAAATATAATACCTAGCTCCATTTTTTCAATTTCTTCTACTTTATCTTCAACTTCATATGACAATGGATTAGAACGAAACCAATTTTGTGCACAAACAAGGGCTTCGACAGTTTTTGGAGTCAATGAACTTCTGTACTGATCAAGCACACGTCCCCCAGTGCTAAATGCAGATTCAGAGGCAACAGTGGACACAGGCATTGCCAAAACGTCCCTAGCAATGCATCCAATAATTGGATATTTGGTTCTATTCACTTTCCACCAATTGAGGATGTCAAACTTGGTGTCGTCTTTTCCCTAGCCTCCATCAAGTAAAGATCCAACTCTGACTGATTATCTAAACGATCATCCTCATTCATAACTTTGTCAAACTCCATTGCAAATGAAGCACTTGTTTCAGTAATCACATCATGATCCACTGTCATATCTTGGGTGGGGGCTACTTGACTTTTTCCATAACCATGGAAATTTTTATAACTCTCATACATTCTACTAATGGTATCCTTCACCCTTTGACACATAAGTTCAGCCAACTCTTCATTATATAACTTCTTGAAGCTCCACTCCACAAATTTAAACTTATATCTTGGATCAAGTACCACAGCAACAAAAATATTCATGTTAATATTTTTAATGTCACCCCAATACTTGTCATGCTTCATTTTCATCTTTTCAGCCATCCTCTTAAGCAATGGATCATCGCTTTTACACAAATTATTCAAAGTGTTCAAGACTAAGCAAAAGTGATGAAAATATTGAGATGATGTGACAAACAAAGTGCCCGAGATATTTTTAGTCACATCATGAAAAACTTTCAGAAATTGTATGAACACCCTTGCATTATTCCAATCTTCAGTAGTAGGGGGACCTTCTTTATCTAAGACAAATTGGGCATCCCTCTCTTCTAACCTTTTAAATGCTTTTTGAAATTTCAAAGCACTTTCAAGCATAAGATAGGTAGAGTTCCACCTAGTAGGAACATCTAATTGCACCGTTCCCTTTTCTTGAATTCTAGCTTGCTCCTTACAACTTTTAAATTTGAGCATACGAGCTGGGGAAGCACGCACATACCGAACAGCATTTCTAATTCTAGCAATAGACTCATGCATATCCTTTAAACCATCATTGACTACCAAATTCAAGATATGTGCACAACATCTAATATGCATATTTTCTCCCTTCATGATATGACCATTCCAATCAATTATTCTATTTTTCAAGTATGATACAGCAGTGTCATTAGAGCTAGCATTATCAACAGTGATAGTGAAAACTCTATCAATCCCCCAACTTAACAAACAACTTTCTATTTTGTTGCCTATTGTCTCCCCTTTATGATCAAGGATTTGGCAAAAATTCAAAATTCTCTTGTGTAATTTCCACTCATGATCAATAAAATGTGCAGTAAGACACAAATAATTTATATTTTGCAAGGAAGTCCAACAATCAGTGGTTAAGCAAACACTTTGATTACTCCTAACAAAGGTATTCTTTAAATTTCCTTTCTCAGTTAAATAAAGGGTCCAACAATCCCTAGCCACGGTGACACGTGATGGAATAGGAAATAAAGGTTGCACAACACTCATAAAATAACGAAACCCATCTCCTTCAACATGCTTAAAAGTCAATTCATCAACAATAATCATTCTTGCAAGTGCTTGCCTACATGCATTGACATCAAATGTAACTCCTTTCAAACTAGATCCATCCCCTTCCCCATCTTCTTTTTTCTTTGGTTGGAAAGCAAGCATAGATTGTTTTGGATCTCGCAATCCACCAGGAATTTTCTTACACTTAAATTCTAAGTGATATGCCATATTAGATGTTCCATTTCTTTTTTTATGACATGCATAATCAACACCACACCAATTACATGAAGCTCTAGGGTATTCTGGATCACAATCTTCATCAATAGTAAAATGAGCCCACACCCAAGACTCAGGTCTAGTAGGTTTTTTTGACTTACCTGATTGTTTCTCCTTTGATGGTTTTATCTTCACTTTTGATTTGGACACATCAATCCCCTTTCTCTTTTTGGACGGCCTATTAGATGCTAAAGGGAGATCATCAACCGTGGAATCAACCGGCATAGCATCAGTCACGGTAGATTGAATATTCTGTTGCTCCTCAATTGATTCTTCAGAATCACCGGTATCAGCAAGATCCTCATCAACATCTCTTAAATCCATATATCCTTCTTTCTGTTAAAAGACAACAAATTTAGTAAGTTAAAAAATAAATAAAAAATAATAAGGACAAACAATTATTTAAAAAAAAGATCAAATAATTTTAACTTACCTCAGACTCAGTTTTTGTCATACTGACTTAGCGTTTAAATAATCAAGAGTGTGAGGAAAGGGGGTTATAGATTGATCAATATCATTCTCCTGTTGTCCACTTCAATAATGTTTTAGTTAAGCAAAATGTATCAAAGTCTTTGCCCTTCTAATGCTGAGGAAATCTTAGGAATACCTCTGCAAAAATGCCCAAGAAGATAAGTGGACCTGGACCCCTTCCTACAGAGGAAAATTTACCATGAAAAGTTTGCAAAAGGAGAAACACAAGGTTTTAATTGAGAGTCCCGTGGCTGTAAACTGGTTTTGGACACTATCAAGGAAGAATTGGACCCTTGTTATCTTCAATTTCTGTTCTCTGACGTTAAAACAATTGTATTGATTGAAGCTGAATTTGAGTAATATATGTGATGTTTTAATGGTCCCTACGTTAAAACAATTTTAGTCTTCCAAAAACGTTTCTTGTTAAAATGGTCCCCCATGCATAAAAAATAACATACTGTTCGCCCACTTCCTTTTTACTTTCACTGTATTTCGTTTCCTCCCATTTTCCATTCTCTCATTAGCTGCTGATAAAACCACGTCTTCCCCTTAACTTGCAGCTTGAATGGAGCATCAATCAACTTAATCTCATGTTTCATATGAGATAATCAAAATGAATTTCTTATCTTAAAGCCATAACAACCGAAAAGAAAAGCCAAGCAAAAATGAACATAGCATAATTGATAATACATACCCAATGGCCGGCAACCAGAAACGGAAACGGAAAGGGAATTGATATGAGACAAGGATGCAGACTCGCTGAATCACAGAAAGCCAGAAACCCACGTGAGACTGTCGAGGACGCCGAGAGCCAGAGAAACCAAGAGACGCAGTACTGTCGCTAATCGCTCTGTCGCACAGTGAGCGTGAAGCTTCGCCTCAGCCAAACACACGCAGTCACGCACTGTCGCATACTCGCATAGGTTAACTTCGATTTGGAGAGAAGGATTATTGAAGGTTGAAGCTGCACGAAAGGGAAACTGGGAAAGGGTAGGACTAGGGAGGATAGGGTTCAGAGATTTGGGAAAGTGAGTGTGGAGTGTGCAAAGCGTAAAGCCGTAAACCGTAAACGTAAAGTCTGAGTCTGGAAAGGAAAAAAATTTTTAGCCTAATATTTTATTTTTAATATATATATATATAATTATAAATAAATATAAATATAATATATAAAAATTATTTTTTTAATATGGGGTTCGGTTCGGTCGGTTATAACCGAACCAAACCAACCGAGAACCGCAGAACTGACCGAACCGAAACAATTGACATTTCTAAAAACCGATCTAGGCCTACTTTTCTCAGTTTTTTTCGGTTTTTTTGCGGTTCGGTTTGGTTCGGTTCGGTCCGGTCGGTTATGATCGGTTTTGTACACCCCTAATAAAAAGTATGTCGTAGGACACTCCCAAGATTCATAGGGGGAAATTGGATTCAGAATGACGAATATAATGAGATAATTAATCCAGAAGTATGGATAAGACGAAGCAAGTATCTCATGATGATGTGAAATTTGAATCATATAGTTATATACTATACATGTTATATGGATGAATATTATATTGTATTTCTGATTATGTACTATTGATTGTGATTGAGCGGGACAGTACCCCCTCTCACGGTAAGGCGAAAAACCCGGTTGACAGGGTGTCTTGACCAATGAGTGTGGAGACAACGATTCCCTCAGTAGGGATATAGCCCGGATTGGTGATAAATCCGTGAGGCGCCCTAGCTAAGAGGATGAGGTTGTGCGTCATGGCGGAAATATACATAATTGGTGAGTCGGCCTGTGTGCGCTCTTCGGGATATATTGCCATTGACGAGTACTAGTAACGTTTGTTGAATTGGATGAATTTTTATCTTGTATGTAAGAGGATGATGTTGTGCGTCATGGCAGAAATATACATAATTGGTGAGCCGGCCTGTGTGCGCTCTCCGGGATATATTGCCATTGACGAGTACTAGTAACGTTTGTTGAATTGGATAAATTTTTATCTTCTGTCTATTGGTTGAGTATGAGCCTTTGGATATGCTTGCATGACTGGTAATGTATTTGAATTTTATTAATGCGAGGCCGATTCGCTCATTGAGTTTAAAAGCTCACATTGTTTGTACAACCTTTTTGTTCAGATCAGGTTGCCATTGAAGAATATCTGCTAGAGGAGTAGATCACTTTGGACCTTCCCGTTGTCGGGTAGACCTCTCTTCTGTTATAGATTATGTTGCTCTGTAATCGTCTAGGACATCTAGTTCAGGGGTTCGACATTTGGCTTGTATGTCAGTATAATAATGTATTTTAAATTGATAATCTATGATTACATGCAAATCATCTCTATGATTTTCAGATAAGAAAATTTGATATATTTATCGGAAGGCTTACAGTGATGAGAGATTCATCATTGTGCCGGTCATGTGCCCAAAAAACGGGTCGTGACAGACAATTTCAAACAAGCGGCTAAAACTGAGTGAATATGTCTATTAATAGTCTATCCTGAATGCTGGAACATCTCTTGTAACATTTTGTTTCCCACTCCATGGCCAACCATGTTTATAAACATTACAACTATCTATTGAATTCTCATTTGGACAAAATATTTAGTTGTCTTTATATCCCAATTAGCTTTTTCCTTATTACTTAAAGTTGAATCTACAATGACTTGCTTGTTTTGAAAACTCATGTCTAATAATTATATACAAGCATATGAGTCAACTTATTTCTAATAGCTACTAAAGGTTAAATTAAATATATGTATATTGTCTAAATATCATTGTCTTACTAATCAAAATAGTAGTATACAATTCAAATTAATTAGTTATTAATCACTTAATAATAAAAAGTGTTAAACTAAATAATTGAATAATATTTTTTGTCTTAATTATCTAATTAGTTATTAATCACCTAATTTAAAATTTTTTCAATTTCTAATTTAAATTAATTTCAATTATCATAATCATATCATTATAAATTTAAATTAAATTAAATTTCATTATCATTATCATATTATTATATCTAATTAATTTTATCAATTAATTAACTTTAACAATTAGTTAATTACAATTATCATTATTATTAATGACAAAAAAGCCCAAAACATCAGCACAACACAACCCAAAATGTCCAAAAACACAATTCCATTTGCCATAAAATAAATGAAAAAAATAACATAACACAGCACAAGATCATCGTCTCAGGCTGTCGGATCGCATAGGACCTGACAGCATGGCCAGACGAAACTCGGTGTGCAGACAATGCAGGCTAAGTCGGAGTGGTGCTGTAATGCTCCAATAATTTGTATGAATATTTAAAATCTATTATGAAGTTTAGTGAAAAATTTAATTGTGTGAAATATGTTTTCTTTCTTTGATTTAGTAAAGAAAATTTGGGAATAGAAATTTCAATTTTTAATTTAGAAAATTTTTATAAATTTTTAAGGACTTAAGTGAACAAATCTTAAAAGTTAAGCTAGCTATGCGCAATTTTATCGAAAAAGAAATTGGTGGGGCCCACACATACAATTATTAGTTTCTCTTCTCCTTCTTCCTCCCGAGGCAACGCGCGCACCATTTCTTCGTTTCATTTTCATCTTCCTCTACAATCCTTTCTTAAGTTCTTCCAGTAATCTGATATTTTCTAACTATACTTCCGATTCTTGGAGTTCTAGAGGCAAAGAGGTAAGTTTTATCTGCTCTATTTCTCTTTTTCTCCATTTTCGGACCTATGGAAGAAAATTAAGATTTTGAGTTTTAATGGATGAATTTAAGTGTGGATGTTAATGTAAAACATTTTTAGGTAGTTTATGATGTTATTAGAACAAGAAATTTCGTAGAATTTGGATATTTGAAAAAGTTAGTGTTCTTGATGAAAATTTGAGATTTGAGCTTGGATTGTTGGTAAAAATTAGGGGTTTTGGTATTAAAATACTCATTAGACATTGAGAAACAAAACCCATGGAAGAAATCAAAAGAAATGTTGTTTTAGATATGATTTTAGGATTTTTGGATGAAGAACACGAAGAACATTCGAAAATTTTCCCCGAAAATTACTGTTCACCGAGAAAAATTTTCCAGATTTTCTCGGTTACTGTAGCATTGACTTTAGTCAACTTTACTGTAGCATTGACTTTAGTCAACTTTATTGTATCATTGACTTTGGTCAACTTTACTGTAGCATTGATTTCGGTCAACTTTACTGTAGCATTGACTTTAGTCAACTTTACTGTAGCTGCGTTCCGGACTAAGATACTGTTAGAAAGCTACTTGAGTCTAGTTTCTAATAGTACAAGTTTCACTTGAAAATTCTAATATATTCTTTATTTTTTCATCTTATTTACATTTTAGGAAATCTTTGAAAGTTATTTCCTAACACCTCATAATTTAGCTGCAAAAGAAAAGGTAGTTAGGGCCACATTCGAGGTGAGTGTGATAACCTTATCTCATCTATATTTCTTCAAAAGTTTTGTCATCAAGTATCATAAAGAAAATTGAGAAGGTGGACTTTAACGGTATGTTGTGTATTTATTTATCAAGGACTTGTATTCCTTGTATTTAAAGGTATTGTAGATTTCAAACCTCTTGTTTGATTAAATGTTAATTCTTATAAAATATGTAAAGTTAATGTTGATATTACCGTTATTATGTTGAGGTTGTGTGAATATTTGCGTTATGGTATGACGTGGTTATAATATTTTCGTGGTGGTGCACCCCACGGGAGAAGTTACAGGAGTTATAAGGGTGGAGATATATCTTTCATGGAGAGATAAGGGTACGATCCACTGGTACTGTGGACGACCCGGTTGGTACGGGATTTGTGTTGGCACTGAGTAATTTATACTGTGTATATCATTGGTAACTGATGTGAGTTTAATTCAATGATATCTTTATGATACTATTTGCTAAATTACTTTTGATTGATAATGTTATCCATTCACTGAGTATTTCATTACTCATCCTATTATTTTACAACATTTCAGAATCTGTGGCTGACGCTGGGGATTTTCCAGGGGAATAGCGAGTTTATCTTAAACCAACCCTCTTGTATTTTCGGTTGGTTCCTTTGTATTCTATATCTTGTAAGCTCTAGAAGTAGCTCTGTGGTCACATAATGTTAAGTGCTAGATTTAGTACCATTTGGTGCTGAATCTTTGATCTATTTTATCGCCTACTTGTGGTTGCTTGTATATTTTTTTCCGTTGTTTTTGATTGATTTAGTTTTCTTTAGGAATTTTAGAGTTTAGTCTTCTTCATGTGATTATTTGACCAAGAACGTCGCTAATCATCATTTTATTCTCTTTGACGTTAGGCAAGATGGACGAAGCTGCAGAGGAAGAAGCAGATAGCCACTTTCTGTCTACCACCGCTATAGCGGTGGATACTCACCGCTATAGCGGTGATTCCTGCACAAAAATTTCTGGAAGCATTCTTTACTGTCTTGTACCGCTATAGCGGTGGAGACTTACCGCTATAGCGGTAGTCGCGATCCTGCACTGATATAAAAGGGCTTCAGATGAGATTTTTAGGGTATTCTGGAGTTGGAGACTGAAGGGGGGCGCCGTTTTGGCTGAGAGGAGCAAGGGGAACCTGATTTTCAAGTCTTAGGGAGCTCAATCCATCATTCCAACTCAGATTCATGGCCAACTTCATCTCTTTTTCTGCTTTCTTCTGTGTATTTTCTATGAGTAGCTAGATTTTCTATCTAGGGTTACTATGAACTTGACTCTTGAATAGATTTTACATCCTCTCATGTATTTGCAACCTTATTTCAATTAATATAAGTCTTTCTATCCATTTTATTGTTGCATTATATGGACTTGATCAATCTATATTTATGCTTGTTGCTGTCTTCGAACTCGGGAGAGGGAGGTGAGAGTAGAACACTGAATAGGAAGGACGAGTGCGTGAACCTTACTAAGTGTTTTCGCTTGTTAGCTAATAGGAATGTTAGTTAATCTCGTTTAATCAAAGCTAGGTTGGTTGTGTTAGGCTTAACCCACACAAGGAATTGCGTAGGAGTTGAGCAACTTAATTGAGATTCGGGAGGATTCTTTTAAGTTATTAGAATAACCTAGGATTAACTTATATAGTTGAATAAGTTGCGAGTGCATGAGAGGGGTTTTGTAATTTCTAAGATAGAGGAGAGGGATTAGTGACCCTAGGCTTTAATTAGACTATTTCATCAGTTTTTGCATTGTTTACTGTCATTAAAAGAAAATCTATAAAAATTTACTGTCATAGTTCACTTTTATTGTTAGTTCTTCATTAGAGTTGTCCTCAATCCAATTGCTTCGTCCAACTAATTCAATTAAATTTCTTGGGTACTTAGTCGCTTAGTCCTCGTGGGAACGATACTTTTACTCTCAAATCACTATATTACTTGTGCGATTGGTGCGCTTGCCAAATCGACTAACAAGTTTTTGGCGCCGTTGCCGGGGACTAAGATTTGTGCTAATATTCAAAGAAATTTAAAGGGTTAGCTTAGACGTTTTCTTTGTTTTGTTTTGTTCTCTTTTGCTTTTGTTCAATTTCTTATTACAGAGTCATTTTTAGTTTTTGCTGTGTTGATTTTTTCTGCTGAATTCATTGTCATTGATAATTAGTATCTTCTTTTTGTGCATGCGAGGTACTCTCAATCCTTCTGACCTTCTTTACGAACCTGAGATTGAAAGACTAGTAAGAAGAGTTAGGAAGGAGGCTAAAGCCAGAGAAGCTCAAGTAAGCCAAGCTATACAAAAAGAAATGGCTGAAGGCAACTTGAATCACCAGGGTGATGAGATCAATGCTGGAAATGGAGTTGTTGATGAGCCTCAAATGGGATTCAGAGCAATATGGGATTATGCTTCGCCCGTCAATGATGGGAATACTTCAAGCATAGTGAAGCCCGCGATTGGAGCCAACAATTTCGAGATGAAAGCTATGATGTTAAATCTGGTACAACAGAACCAGTTTGGGGGAAATTCTATGGAGGATCCGAACAACCATATTGTGAACTTCCTTGATATTTGTGATATGGTCAAGCTGAATGGAGTTACAGATGATGCCATCCGCCTTCGATTATTCCCTTTCTCTTTAAGGGATGGTGCAAAAAATTGGTTGACGAATCTACCACCGGGGAGTATAACTACTTGGGATGAACTGCGAAGGAAATTCTTGGATAAATTCTTCCCGCCCTCAAAATCAGTAAAATTGAGAAATGAGATTACAGCATTCCTTCAACAAGAGGGAGAGACATTATACAATGCTTGGGAACGATTCAAGGAGATGTTGAGGAAATGCCCTAATCATGGCATTCAAGAGTGGCAACAAATCTCAATCTTCTTCAGTGGATTAAATTATGAAACCAGGGATAAACTGGATACCGCAGCTGGCGGTGCATTGTTGGGCAAGTCAATTGAGCAAGCCAAGGACATTATTGAGACCATGGGGGCTAGTCAGAACGCTTCCATCAGAGCCAAGAACAACTCAAAGAAAGGGATGTTGGAGTTGGACACTCTTCATGCTATTTTGGCCCAGAATGAAGCCCTAACTAAAAAGGTTGAAATGTTGTGTGCTAGGCAACAAGAGCCGGTGAGAGTAAATGCGGTGACTAATCCGGTACCAAGCTGTGATTTCTGTGGGGGTGCTCACATTAATGGTTGCTGTGAGGAGAATTCTACCATGGAACAGTTAAATTATATGGGCAGTCACCAGAGAAACCAGAATACCCTCTACTCAAATTCTTATAATCCGGGAAATAGAAATCATCCGAACCTCTCATGGAGTAATGATCATTGTCTCAATCCCATGGCTTCGTCATCATCTAGTAGGCCTTCTCAACCACCCGGCTTCAATAACCAGAACAGAGCCCCACCACCTCAGGTGGAAAAGAAGTCATCCATGGAAGAAATGTTCATGAAGTTTATGGAGAGAACAGAGGTTATAAGCCAAACCCAGGGTGCAGCCATTAAAAATTTGGAAATTCAAATGGGCCAATTGGCAAGTGCTTTGAACAAAAGGGAACAAGGCAGCCTCCCAAGGAATACAGAAAATAATCCAAGAAGAGATGACATGGAGCATTGCAAGGCCATTACATTAAGGAGTGGTAAGGAGCTTCCTAATGTTGTTAAGTCGCATGATAAGAGGCAAGGGATGATTAGTGCAGAAGAGAATGAAGAAGTTATCAAGCCTCAACAGAAGGCAACTGAGAAAATTGATGCTTCAGGTGATCAAGGTAAAAGGGACAATGCAAGGCAAGACATTAGGACTGAAAATTTTATTCCACCATTACCTTTCCCTCAGAGACAGAAAAAGTTTAATCTGGATTGGCAATATAGGAAATTCTTGGAGATCCTGAAACAACTTCACATCAACATCCCATTCGTAGAGGCATTGGAACAAATGCCTAGTTATGCAAAGTTCATGAGAGATGTGTTGTCAAAGAAAAGGCGGATGAGTGAGTTTGAGACTGTAGCTATGACTCAAGAATGCAGCGCCATTCTCCAAAAGAAGTTGCCTAGCAAAATGAAAGATCCGGGTAGCTTCGTCATTCCCTGCCACATTGGGAGCAACTTTTCTGGAAAAGCACTGTGTGATCTGGGAGCGAGTGTGAATCTGATGCCGCTCTCTGTTTTCAAGAAATTGGGTTTGGGTAATGCTCGGCCTACCACAGTGACTCTACAGTTAGCTGACCGTTCGATGTGCTACCCGAACGGAATCATTGAGGACGTACTTGTCAAGGTGGACAAGTTGATTTTTCCAGCTGATTTTATCATCATGGACTATGAGGAAGATAAGGAAATTCCGATCATTTTGGGAAGACCTTTTCTAGCAACTGGAAAAACTTTAATAGATGTTCAAAAAGGTGAGTTAACCATGAGGGTTAATGATCAAGAAGTCACCTTCAACATGAACAAGGCAACGAAAGTTTCTGATAAGCTGGAGGAGTGCTACTTCGTGAAGATAATTGATAAAGAATCTCATGGGTATTTCCATGATGGGATAGATAAAAATTGTCTGAAGGATGCTGATGATGTGAGAGAAAGAACAAGGGGAGATCTTGGAACTTCAGAGGCATATGCAAAGCTTTGTGATGATCCCCATGAATTCAAACCACCTGACATTGCAAAAATGGTTGTGACTCAGTCAAAAGCATTTAAGAAGCAGCCGACGTTGGATGAGCCACCTTGAACAAGCATCGGTAAAGTCTGGCTGAAGACTATAAACTTAGCGCTCTTGGGAGGCAACCCAAGTTTATTGCTTTCGTCATTTTTTTTTTTTTTTTGGTTTGATGTGCTGCTATTGGTAAAATTTTAACTGCTATTTATTATTTATTTTGGAGTCGAATTGATAAATGTTGATTATGGTCATGTTTATTATCTTGGTGAATGGCAGTTAGGATGTTCGTAATAGCATTTTGTTTTGTTTTATTTTGTTTGTTATGTTGTGTCTTCTTTTCCTCTATTGTGCTGATTTGGGACAGTGAGGACACTGTCAAATTTAAGTTTGGGGGAGAGGTTTGTTGATGAGTTTCTTCTTTGAGAAAATTTTGGTTAATTTTGTGTTGTCCATATGCATGTGTAGTAGGAGGAAATTTTTGAAAATTTTGAAATCTGAAAGTTTGAAGTTTTTGGCAAGTCAAATCATGTCAAATGCAATTCTTTTTAAGAGTTACCTCTTGATTTTGCTAATCTTAAGTTTTCATATTTTGCAAGTGTTAGCTCTATCACTTCAAAATAACAGGAGTTTTATTTTTGTCTCTTTGAATGGTTTTTAGATTATTTTCATATTTATATATATAAAAAAAAAGTTCAATAAGAGGCTAGTGAAAAAAGGATTCAATAAGGGGATAGCTGAAAGTTTCAATAAAGGATAGGCTCTTGTAATTAAACTAAAATGAGAAAATTAAAAAAAAATTTCTAAAGGAAATAAGGAAAGTTAGGAAGCTATATCCTTGAGAACAAAACAGTGAAGCCCTTGAGAATCGAAATAAAACGATGCCTTTGAGAACAAAGAAGTAATTTAATTTTGGAATTTTTGTGAATTTGGTTTTATAAACTGTTCCAAGAGGTGAAGCTTTGATTTCAAATTTTTTTGTGGTTTGGTCAACATTTCTTATTGAATCCTTAAGATTGCAAACTCTTGAGTTAAATCTTTTGAGTAATGGTTTGATGAGGCTTGGTTTGCTTTAATTCACATTTTCATATCTTTACCCCTCCTAGTGCACATATGCATGGTCGCACATATTTTTCTCAAAATTTATCTCATCGAAAGTTTTTGCTTGAGGACAAGCAAAAGTGCAAGTTTGGGGGAGTGTTAAGTGCTAGATTTAGTACCATTTGGTGCTGAATCTTTGATCTATTTTATCGCCTACTTGTGGTTGCTTGTATATTTTTTTCCGTTGTTTTTGATTGATTTAGTTTTCTTTAGGAATTTTAGAGTTTAGTCTTCTTCATGTGATTATTTGACCAAGAACGTCGCTAATCATCATTTTATTCTCTTTGACGTTAGGCAAGATGGACGAAGCTGCAGAGGAAGAAGCAGATAGCCACTTTCTGTCTACCACCGCTATAGCGGTGGATACTCACCGCTATAGCGGTGATTCCTGCACAAAAATTTTTGGAAGCATTCTTTACTGTCTTGTACCGCTATAGCGGTGGAGACTTACCGCTATAGCGGTAGTCGCGATCCTGCACTGATATAAAAGGGCTTCAGATGAGATTTTTAGGGTATTCTGGAGTTGGAGACTGAAGGGGGGCGCCGTTTTGGCTGAGAGGAGCAAGGGGAACCTGATTTTCAAGTCTTAGGGAGCTCAATCCATCATTCCAACTCAGATTCATGGCCAACTTCATCTCTTTTTCTGCTTTCTTCTGTGTATTTTCTATGAGTAGCTAGATTTTCTATCTAGGGTTACTATGAACTTGACTCTTGAATAGATTTTACATCCTCTCATGTATTTGCAACCTTATTTCAATTAATATAAGTCTTTCTATCCATTTTATTGTTGCATTATATGGACTTGATCAATCTATATTTATGCTTGTTGCTGTCTTCGAACTCGGGAGAGGGAGGTGAGAGTAGAACACTGAATAGGAAGGACGAGTGCGTGAACCTTACTAAGTGTTTTCGCTTGTTAGCTAATAGGAATGTTAGTTAATCTCGTTTAATCAAAGCTAGGTTGGTTGTGTTAGGCTTAACCCACACAAGGAATTGCGTAGGAGTTGAGCAACTTAATTGAGATTCGGGAGGATTCTTTTAAGTTATTAGAATAACCTAGGATTAACTTATATAGTTGAATAAGTTGCGAGTGCATGAGAGGGGTTTTGTAATTTCTAAGATAGAGGAGAGGGATTAGTGACCCTAGGCTTTAATTAGACTATTTCATCAGTTTTTGCATTGTTTACTGTCATTAAAAGAAAATCTATAAAAATTTACTGTCATAGTTCACTTTTATTGTTAGTTCTTCATTAGAGTTGTCCTCAATCCAATTGCTTCGTCCAACTAATTCAATTAAATTTCTTGGGTACTTAGTCGCTTAGTCCTCGTGGGAACGATACTTTTACTCTCAAATCACTATATTACTTGTGCGATTGGTGCGCTTGCCAAATCGACTAACACATAAGCCTCCTAGGATTTTCTTTTTTTTTTGGTCGGACTATGTGTAACTATGAATATTATGTATGGTTTCATTGTATGGAAGTTAAAACCTTAATGATGTTTTTAACCTAGAGTTAATGTGAATCGGACTCACTGTTGAGGATGTGACAGGTGCGACTCATCTTTCTTGACGCCAACCGCACTGCTTCAGCATTGAACATGGAGAAACTGAGCCAAAAACAGCATTATCATTCAGAACAAAGACAGCAACAACAAAAGAAAATGAGAGATATACCGGCGGTGCATCAACAATGGAAATGAGAGAAAGCAACAGAACGATCGAAATGAGAGATAACAATACAAGGCCAGCAATGGACACAACAAGAAGAAGACCAGCCCGGTTCATTCAAAATTTTCAAATGGATGATGTAGAAAAAGATAAATGACATAAGGGTAGAAGAGTATATACAAGAGTTATTTCTCATCAACCATAATCAATTGTCTCATAAGCTACTCAGAAACACTTTGCCTCAAACGTGAGTCTAAGAGAAGAAGCAATTATGGCTGAGAATACCAACACGTATCCAAACAGAGGCCATTTTCATGCAAACATGAGTCTGAGGCCAACCACCGTGCGTTTAATGCTATTAATGCATATCCAAACAAGCACTTAATGTGTTACGGTTTTTTAATTAAAATGACATGTATGGCATTTTTGGAATCAATGGCCATGTTAACCTTGACTTGCGTAGTTAGCAATCACCTTATAAAAATGAGTATTGCAGAACTCGCCAGAATTGGTTTAGATGACATGCTTCTGGCATTATTTGGAGATAATATGAATAATTAACCAAGTAAATGGTATATTTATATACGGCATGTAATACCAAATTATTTATACGGATCAATTCAGTGGACTCTGTATGACATGCATCATAGGCCAATAGCAAAATAAAATTTAGTTATTAAAACTGAATACGTTTTAAATAGATGAATACAACTGTTTTTTTTAATGTATACGAATGCAACTGTTAATTAGCATTAAATGATGTATTCAGGGAGTATTTTACATATATAGAACAAAAATTGAGAGAAAGAAAGATGTTGTGTGTTAAAATTAAAAATTAAAAGAAAAGTGGGGGAAGATTAAATGGAGATGATAGGTTATATAGTTCTTTTGGTTATAAAAATAATAATTAACAATTATTATAAGTTGTGATATACATCCTTAACGCTGGACGGTATTAGGAAAAAAAAAACATATATATTATCAAGATATAGGGATGGACTTGGGTTGATTCATTGATAAAATGGGATGTTAAATATATGTATATAGATTTTTAATTAACTACGAAACCTGCTAAGGAAACAACCAAAAAAAAACGTGTTATTATTACTACTCTATAAGTGGATGTTTGAATTTGTGTTAAAGTGCATTAAACACACATTTCAAGCTTTAAATGCATGTTGCATGAAAAAGGAAAGATGTTTGGTTGGACGAATCGATTATGCTGCCAAACGTGGAATGAAGCCAACACGATCCTATGGAGTTTCTAGGTGAAAATCGATTATTTCGCTACATGGTTGGTGTGTAATTACTGTTGTCTTTCCTCTACTACTCTCCATTTTCTTTTTTTGAGATCCTATTTCAAATTTTGTTATGTCTTTTATCTTTTCTGAGATGCGTTGTGTAATACCCGTTAATTTCAGAATATAATTCGCTTAAGAGTATTTTAGAATTTTACAACGTTACTTTAGTTATTTATTTTGGTCATTTTTAATTTTCATATTTAATTGTTCTCTTTGAATATTATTTATGAAAATTGAGTTAAATGACTGGACTAAATATTTGCACAATGAGGGATATATTCTAAGAATGGTGAAATTCATCGAAAAGTGGTTTCAGAATGGTCAATTAGTCCATTTATTGTAAATTGACTGGATGAGTTTGGATGTTGGGTTATGGATACCCATGGGTTATTGAATAACCCATTAGAAATATTTAATATAAAGTTTCAATAGTACCCCCCCTTATTTTCTTCTCACGATCGAAGCAGCTGAAGTGAATAGTGAATTCACTTTCTCTCGTTTCTTCACCCTCTTCTCAAATCCTTTCCTTGATCTCCAGAAGTTCGATTATTTGTTCGGTCCAAAAGCTTTGTAAGGATCAAAGGTAAGCTTTAATCCGATTATTTTCCTTAAATTTCAGTTTATGTAGAAGATCAGAGGAGGTTTTGTTCTTGAAGATTTTGATGATAATTCATGAATCTCAGTTGTTTTAGAAGTTATATTTGAGTTATAATCGGTTAAAAGAGTTGAAATTCTGGTTTTGAAACAAGAAAGGAAAGGATGAATTTGTGAGAAATTTCTGCAAAAACTTCTGCAAAACTCGAGTTACTGTAGTGACCAGATTCCGGAAAATTTTCTTCGAGTTATTGTAGCAGTACTGTAGTGTCGGCAGTCAACGGTACTGTAGCAGTCAACGTTACTGTAGCGAACCGGCACTGTAGCGAACCGACACTGTAGCAAACCGTTACTGTAGCGAACCGACACTGTAGCAAACCGTTACTGTAGCAAACCGTTACTGTAGCAGTCAGAAAATTTTACGTATTTTCATGATTTTGTTTCCTTTCTTATGTTTCCTTGTAATATATTTTACTAGGAAATTTTCCTACACAAATTCTAGTGTGGAACAAGGTAAACTTGGACAAACATCAAGGTGAGTGAATAACCTTGCTCAGCTAATTTGATATTACTAGTCAAAGTACAATATAAATCTCATTTACAATATTATTTGGATAATAAGCAATTAATTTTTCATATGGGAGTATATGATGATCAATAGAAATAAGAGTATGTAGAAATTATTTATTTCATGACAATTGTACTATGTGATGAATTCTCACTATCTTATTAATGAGTAAAGATCTACGGGATCTAATACACGAGTGTGAAAGGGTTAAAGTCCCATACTACTCGGTGTATATCTAAGAAATCTTATACACGAGTTTGAAAGGGTTAAAGTCCCATACTACTCAGTGCATATCTATGAAATCTATACACGAGTTGAAAGGGTTAAAGTCTCATACTACTCGGTGTATACCGATGAGATCTTATTCACGAGTTTGAAAGGGTTAGAGTCCCATACAACTCGTTGTATATCTAAGAAATCTTATTCATGAGTTTGAAAGGGTTAGAGTCTCATACTACTCGATGTATAAGACAATTAATTATATGAGTAAATGTGGTATTTGTACTTTTGATATTCTATATAGTACAGTTATTTACTTACTGAGTTTTTAAATAAACTCACACTCCCTATGATTATTTTTCAGATACAGAAAACAAAGAAGAAGAGTATCCGTTGGAAGATTAGAAGCCCCTTGGGATTACACTCTATTTCTGTCTGGTGGGATACCAGTACTTATTAATGTGGATACTAGGAACGCTCTGTACTTACTATAGGTCTCCTAGGCTTGCGATGAGATAGAAATATCAGACTATGTATGTCTATATTTGCTTATCAGATGAATATAATTCTGTAGTGTGGAATGAATGATTAAGGTTAAATGTAAAACCTTACAGAATATATGTATATAACGTATGTTTGAGAATTTTATCAAAGGAGTAGTATCTTTTCACATGCTCAATTTTTGGGATGTGACACGTTGTGTGCTGTGTGAACTGAATTTTGAGTGCATGTGCTGCGTCTCTCCTCTTCTCTACATCTTACCGGTAATATAGTCCCCTTCTTTTAATGTTCATCGTCATTCTTTGTGAGTTTTCGTGAGTTCATCGCCATTCTCCGTTGCGAAAACGTGCTCTGTTCTGCTATGTTTTTTTTTGTGTTTTTTTGGTGTTCATCACTGTTCCAGGCCTGAGAGGTGCAATTAGCACTGTCAATACGGGCCCAAGCCCGCTTGTCTTTGGGCAGGCTTGGACCCAAAAAATTTGACCTGCAAAAGGGCCGAATTGAGGGCGGATCCCACGCTAGCCTTTTTTTTTTGTTTTCAATTTTTTTCCCTTCCATTTGCCTAATTTCAAGTAGCCCAATTCTTCTTTTTTTAGGCCTAGCCACAATTCCCTAACGCTAAGCCACAACATCGTCATTCACATTCAACATGTTCACACAAGGCAAGCCTCCCATAATTCGAAATCTCCCATTTCTCCAGAACAGCAGGGAACTGGGGAAGTGGCCAAGTGGAGAACCATACCAGTGCCATGGTCTCAACTCATCATCAATTCATCATCTGATTATGAGCCAAGCTTATGTTAAGTGCACCCTTAAGATGGGCTGGTACTGTGATACATCATCTCCCTATACATTTGCCTGTCGACCTTGTTTGCAAACTTGATATTGCATCAAAAACAATTTTTTTAATTAAATCATTTTTTAAAATAAAAGCCCTGGTCTGTGGGTCGGCCCACGCCTGACCCATTTTCGGCTGGCTCATATTGACAGTGCTAGGTGTCATCAGCGTCAAGAATGGCAAGGCGCACCACTTCGACTTCTCCTACGTCTCCTTTCAACCGGGTGCTTTGTGTTTGTCACTTTCTGGACGTAGATCATATACACAATGATGAACAATATATATATATATATATATATATATATATACATGTTTTATATTTTATAAGTCTATGTTTTATTTAGTGTGATTTAGGTATACATAATTGATTAAGATAATTAATTATTGATTAGTCACCTTTAATCACACTAATCACCATTAATGACTATTAATTATTAATCACCTAATTAAATTAAATTAGGTGATGAATAACTAATTAATTAGTGATACTTTAGATTAATTATGTTTAATTAGGTGATGGATAACCAATTAATTAGTGATACTTTAAGTTAAGTATTTTTAATTTGGTATCATTAGTTTCAAGAGTTCACTCCTATGCTTGTTTGTGGTTACTAGAAATGAGTTTCCAAAACAAGCAAACTATTGTAGATCCTATTTCAGGTGATAAGGCAAAGGTTAACTGAGATACAAAAAACAACTGAATATTTTATCCGAGCTTGCGTAGAACATGTGTCTAAAGGAGAGCGTAATGGAACCAATCTTACCAAAAAGGGATGGAAAGCTGCTCTAGCTAAGTTCAACAACTAAAGTAGAATAGATTATAGTAAAATCCAATTAAAAAACAAATGAGACAGTTTAAGAAAAGAGTGGCAAGCATGACATAAATTGCTTACACATAAAACCGGATTAGGCTAGGACAATATCAAAAGCACCGTTGATGCCTTTGATGAGTGGTGGGATAAAAAATAATTTGTATGTGTCAATTTTAAATTTTTAAGTTGTAGATTTTTTTTTCTTAGTGTATTGTGTTCTGATGACAAGTTTTAAATATACAGGAAAATTCTCATTATGGCAAGGTTAGGCACAAGAGCCTTCCATTTGCCCATGAGCTAATCACATTGTTTAAGGATGTGGTGGCCATTAGGCACTATCATCAGGGGTACTGCCTACTCAGTTGAACAACGACTTTGATGATGGGTATCGCCCATATTTGGACAATATTACTGTGGACTTGGAGGTGGGTGTGATGGAGATATGTGTTTCACCTTTGGTTTGCTAGAATGGGAAGAGGATGCTCGTGTTTTCCAACATGCTTTGACAACTCCTGAGATGAATTTCTCATACCCACCTCCAGGTATATCATTTATCATAACTGTAAATTGATTGTACTTTTAAAAATTATTTGACTTCGTTTAATAATTATTTTGTTATTTTTTAAGTAAATATTATTTGGTGCATGCTGGCTATTCAACATCACTTGGATATATTAGTCCGTACAAGTATGCATGTTATCACTTGCCTAATTTTAGATGTTCATTTAGATTTGACAACAAAAAAGAGACATTTAATTATTAATATTCAAGTTTGAGGTCTACTATTGAAAGAAATTTTGGAGTATGCAAGAGTAGGTTTGCAATTTTGAGCCGTATGCTAAGTTTAAACTTGAAATACAAGTTCAGTTGGTCAATGCAACAATGACTACATACAATTTTATCAGAAGAAACACTAATACAAATATTGAATTTTCTCATTTAGAATATGACAATATGCTTCAAAAAAAGTATGTTGACCATGTTGATTCAAATTCCCTACGAAGCCTAAACATAGTATCTTCATAAAAAATAGATTATGTTCGAAATGCTATCTGTTTTCAACTTGTAGAACATATGCAGAATAATTGACAATTATTTGTACTTTATTCAGACCATATACTTCTATTTAAATTTTAATTTAATTTTCACTTGAATTTTTTGTTATGTGAGTTTGTTGATCTTATTTTGCTTAACTCCAAGAATAATCTTCAAATAATTATTAAAAAACAATTAAATCAAATTTGGAGATAAAATAAATAAATTAATTTCATTACAATATTCATAAATAAAATATTAGTATCAATAGTCGAATGAAATAAAATAATATAATATTCATACCACTTCTAGTAATTATACATTCAAAAATGTTTCTGCTAATCAAATATCAAATGAAATTCATTTTCTGAAATTACTTTTTTGATACTATTTTTTAAATATAAATTACGTTCATACAAAATCAATTCTATTCAAAATGAATTATGTTCAAACTTAAATTTACTCAACAAATTTTCAAATATACCATAAGTTTGTATAGTGAATGACTACCAAAAAATCAAATACATTATTATAATATTAAAAATTTCAAACCATTTATAATCAAATTCTTTAAGTAAAGTTTCACTTGAAAAAAAAAAGAGCTTACGTACTTTTTTTTTAAAAGATATTGTTGAATTCTGATAGTGTTTTGAGATATTTTTTTACTGTAATAAGACAAAGGAAGAGCCGAAATGTGAATCGGTCTTCTATATATAAAAAAGTGACATTTACTTTAAAAATGCAAGAAAAGAAAACGGTCATGAACTACAATTAGTTTGACTAATGATTTTGTCTGAAATATACTAGATAATGTGTGAGTGATGGTTAATCATAAGAAAATTAACGAGAAGGTCCCTAGAGTTACATATTTAAAAATAATTATGAACTTGACCTTTAGCTTGATATTATCACAGATTGATTGGGCTAGATATAAGATCAAAGTCATCGATATCTGAAATATTATACTAAAATTTCTTTTCATTGGATCCCACAAGGACTTGACTCCTCAATGTGTTACTTTCTTTTTCTTAGTGCTTAAGCATTGAGTTGACATCAAAGCACACTTTTCTACCTTCGTTGCATTATAGAAATTCCACGTGTTCCACTTTATCGCTTTTTCTTTCGTATATAAGGATTTTATTGCTGGGTGTGTTGAAGGGTAAAATTTTATGGTTTTGGTTAATTGTTGAAATTGGGTCATCTAGAGCTCCCAAACAATACTGATCCAATGGCTACTCGTTATGACGAAGGCCCAAATACTAGTGATTGGGCCTATAAGATTCCATTCAGTTCGGCCCATCTAATTTCGCGCAAATTTTAATGGACCTGTCTTTGTCTGATGTTATGTATGAGTGAGAACTTTACGTGGACACATTAAAAAGGGACTGTCACTGGTTACCTTGTACATTTAATGAAAGACAAAAAAGGAAAGAGGAAGAAGACAGTTCAAGCCAAAGATGTTAGATATCTCTATCATGTCACCTATTTTATTTCAGGAATCTCATAAATATAAAATATAAATAACATGCTCTTGCTCGATATTTAGGAAATGAATACCAGGACCGTTAGAATCATAAATTACCCTAATTTGTAGAATTTGTTCGTGCAAATTGTGTGTGTGCGTGTTTCAATTGGTGTTATGAGATGTGTATATATATATATTGCGAGAGGCCATATCATGAGCAAATTGTAATCACTGATAAATAACTAACCCTCTTTTACTTGAAATCCCAATCTTAGTTCATATGGCATCAAATATTTCATGAACTCAAATCGGCCCCAATTTATCGTCAAATGTCCCAAGCTGCAGACTCTAGGAATGATACAGTGCTACCTGAACACTATTCTGGAGAGATTTCTATTTAAACCCCTCTGCAGTACGTAGATTTAAGGTATGTCAAATGGCAATCATGAAAACAACAATTACAAGTTGATACCTTGTTAATCTGGAACATATCGTAGAGGAGTGAAAAAAAAATCAAGAATCTGTTTCCCTTCCAATGACATAGCTTGTACTTCTTGTGTGAAACTTATCATCCAACTGGTACTGAAGAATGCAGCTAGTTATTGGGATTGCGTCAAGGGGCAGAGTACAGAAGAGAAGACGAGGGGGTTCATAAAATTAATACATGCTTTTGGGATTGGGTGATGGATAATGGAAAGAACTAGAGAGAGGGAAGTGAGGGTGTTTGAGTTTGAGTTTGAGTTTGAGGGATGAGGAAGGAGTGGTAGATGTGGAGGATGAAGCTGGGGTCATACTCCTTCACTGGGGCCCTGCCCAAGGGAGGGTCACCCATACCCCTTAGTCCTGAATTGGCCAATCTCATCATCATTCTCATGTATGCGTCTCTCACCCACACCATCATCTTCTTCGCCGAACTCATTCTGGGCATTCGGATCTTGAGCCCCACCTTCATCCTCCACAACCGCCGCCTCCTCCGCTCTCTGCCTCCCTCCTCTGCCCTCTTCCGCCTTCCCCCACCCCACCCATTCAATTTTCTGTACCCTCTTCTTCTCCAGTATGCCCTCCAACCCCTCCCTAATATACCTTCCATGTCTTTTCTCCCAACCCCAACAGTACTCTCCTACAACTTTCAATTAGGTTGATCCACTTTATGACTGAATACGCCCGCGTCTATATAGTTCTTATTTTCTTTTTTCATTAAGATAAAAGTATTATTATTATTATTATTAAATGGAAGGGGTGGTGCACTGCATTAAATGAAGCAGAGGCGTGTTGGTAAGGTTTCACTTTCCCTAGTCACTGAAGAGTCGTAACGTAACATGATATACGGGACTCATGGTGGCCGTTAGATCTTCTCATCTTAATTCTTGCTCTTTTTTTTTAGGATCATCATTGTGTTGATGATGGCTACATATCATTGGTTTTGTATTTGTATTGCACGTTCGTATGCTTGCTTCATTAATTCATTGCTCGTTCTCAAAACAAAATATACATTCTCTTTCATTCTTATATATCCCTATTAAAAAGTGACGAGAAACTTAATTTATACAGTCGCTCTCTATATTTAAGTTTAATAAGACACATACAAAGGAGGATGTGGGACCACTCAGATATCTATTGTTGACGAAGCCCTGTAAACAAGAAAAAAAAAAAGTGTGTGCGTGTTTGTAGGTGAAGGTGATGATAAATGTGGGGAAGCAAATGTTTGTGGGGTGGATCACTTCAGGGCAGTTGGTAGTTGTGAGGGAGTGAGATAAATTGGAAAAATGGAAATAACAAAGAGTTGGTGATTGTGGTTATAAATTGGACGGTTTAGCATTGTTTTCCCATAGTATGGTTAATGATTAATTAGGCTCCAAGCGTAGGCCTTGGTTGGTTGTTTCGATTGCAGTTGGCTAGCGACCAGGCTTCAATATGTTAGGTATAAAAAGTGGGAAATGAACCGACCAAGTTAATAGTGAGTCAATTACTTGGGATTTCACCATTATCACCCCCTATTTATAACACATGCTTCCATCACTCCCTCTCATTACTCCCATTCTCCAATCCTATCCTAATCAACATTATTAAGGAAGCTTGCAACCTAGATGCCTCCATAATAAATTTGCATGGGACTTTTTTTTTTTTTACAAATATCTTTTATTAGAAGTAATTTTATTCGAGATACTATTGAGTATTCAATGTAAGTACTTTTTTTAATGAATATTTGAATATGAGTTAATTGTATTATGATTAAGGTACGTTTGGGTAAATAACTTAATTAAGTACTTATATGATAAACGTTTATATATAAGTTATTTTTATAATTGAAGAGTTTATGAGGACAAACTTTATATAAACTCTATATAAATTATTTTTATAAGTTATCATAGAGAGTTTATGAAAATAAACTGAAAATAGCTTATAGACATACCATAAGCTATTTCTATAAACTCTTTTAAACACGTACATAAACGCTTATGTTATAAGATAAGTCCAAATAAATTTAAAATAAGTTTTTTCAAATGCACCATAAATAACTTTTTTCTCTAAAATCAACTCTAGTTGATACTTGAGCATATGATTTTAGTCTTAAGTATGATATCTGAATTAGGTATTCCCATAACATACATGGTCATGAATATTGCCCTTGCTAGTTAAAATTCAAGTTTGCAATAGTGGATATATTATATGATACAGTAAAATTAGTTGACCTCTTAAACATGTGATGATTAGATGATATTAATACTACTAACGTAAATATTTAATTTTGTATCACCTGTATGTTTTGCTTATATACCGCGACTAGATATAATAATAATAATAATAATAATAATAATAATAATAATAATAAGGGCAGACTTGAACTGGCATTTGGCAGCAAGAGTTTGGCATTGAAGTGAAAAAGGATCACGAGGAGTGAATGGCGGGCTAAAAAGTAGTCAAAAGTCTAAACAACAAAAGGGGATGATCCCCATAAATGATTAGGGTTGGGAGGGAAAGGCACTTAACCAATGATCCCCATAAATGCTATTGTTTATGGTTCACCCTTTTTTTTTTTTTTTAATCTCAGTTTCTCACGTCATTTTTCTAGCTTTAGTTGTTGTGGAGATTAATGCTACAACCATACACTGATAATTACACAAATGCGATAGGAAAATTGGGAGGGACAACAGATAAATTTGAGACATGCATGCACCCATTAAAAAAAGGGAAAAAAAAAACCGTGTTCACATGATACACCTCATAGTTTATGAAATAATATAAACAGGTAATTAGCTGTAAAAAAACTTTAAGAGGGGATATGATTACTTTTTAGTCAATCGGTTCTTTTAGTGATTGTGATTGAAGGATAGTAAAATAAGTATGGACAAATAAGATATATGAGCAATTTCAGATTACGACTCTAATGATTGAATTAGGGGTGAACATAGTTTAAGTTGAGTGAAATTTTTAACTCAAATCAATCAAATTTTATCAAGTTAAATCGGATTAGATTTACGATTTTTTAAGGGTAAAACCAAATTAATTTAAATCTTTAAGTTAGATTGTACAAGTTTGGCTTTTTCTCATCATTCTCCTCCTCTTTCTTCTTCATCTTTTTAGCTCTAAATTCACAATAAAAAACAAAGATGATTGATATTTCTGGTAAAAATAACTCTCAAAAAAAAAAAAGAAATCAAGAACCAAAACTATGGTTCATATGAACAAGATTTCTAATACCCTACTGAAAATCTGGTTCAAAAAACCAGATATTACCAGTAAAATATAAATTAAATTCAAAATAAAATAGTATGAAATCATAAATATTAGAAAAGCCCTAAAAAAATGTATTTGAAAAAAAATGGCCAGTTAGAAGTTCAAATTGGGTTTATTGAGTTAAAAAATTTTCAATACACAATTTAAATTGATAAAATGATTGTGTTGAACTTTTTAATTCCATCCAAATTAACTCAAATATACAATTTGAGTTGAGTTGGGTAGGTTGAGCAGATCAACCTGATCCCTCGTTATAGAATAACTGCGTAAGATAAACTCGGACATTTGAGTTGGTGTTTTATTTATGAGTGACGAGACACTTCCATGGGCAGCAAACCACTCTCAACATGTTCAAGGGATTTAGCTTCACGTTAAATTAATCATTCACCTGCGAAGAACTAATGAGTTGGCCTCAATTATTGGGCCGAGCAATCAAGCATGCAGAATTCTGTTCAACAGGATCCGAATCTTAAAATTTCAAACAAAAATATCTTGTATGTTTACATATGGTTAGACTTAGAACATAAACCGTTTGTATTTTTAGGGTGTGGGGCATACCTGACGAATCACCCACATGTTTTCAAACTTATCATTTGTGCGGCCACGTAATTAGGAACGAACAGCAATACTGGACCTCCACCCCATGGCCCATCTACTATTTTATGATTTTGGATGGGCTTAACCCTTTACCAAATTCTTGACCCAATTTTCCTCCAGCGTTTCCGTTCTAATCAAAACGTCAGTAAGTTGCGCAGATCAGGATTCCTATGGCCCTTTGGATTATGTTGCTTAATCTCTGCTTCTTAGCAGATCTAGTCGTGGTACTGTCGCTAATTTTGAAATGACAATGTATTTGGTTAAAAACAAAATGAGGATTTAAAGAGTAATTTAATTGCACTCACTCCCTTGACAATTGGCCGTAGCAAATTACTTTTTACTTCTTTCCAATGAATTACTGAATTATATTTTTCGAACGACTGAGGATTTAACAAAAGCGTATCCAAAAAAGAATTAGAATAAAAAAAATAAAAAAATAGAAATGAAAAAA
This sequence comes from Biancaea sappan, assembly GCA_037074585.1. Classification (NCBI taxonomy): domain Eukaryota; kingdom Viridiplantae; phylum Streptophyta; class Magnoliopsida; order Fabales; family Fabaceae; genus Biancaea; species Biancaea sappan. The sequence goes on along the minus strand of CM073496.1, from coordinate 42,598,308 downwards.
AAAATAAAAAAAACTTATTTAGTATACATTAAAATAAATAAAAAAAATAAAATTATTATATATTTTTTAAGACAATAAAAAATAAATATAAAAATAATTTATTATTTTGTCTTTAAAAGTCATTAAACCCTAACTCTAAAATCCGAAATGAACTGGTCGATCAATTGTAAAAAATCGACCGATTGTGACAACCGATTGTAAAAAGTCGATCAACCTGCTGCAAGTTCTAGCAACAGCCAATCGACCGACTGTCATACGCTTGACAATTACTAATCGAACAGCTACCACAACCGACAACTGTCATACGCCTGACAGCTGCCAATTAGACGACTACTATACACCTGACAACTGCCAATCGATCAACTGTCAGTCACTTGATAGTCGTCAACTGATCTACTGACAATTACCAAGCTCCTATCAAACGCCTGATGACCTCTAAACAACCAACGGCTAGCACAACTAGTACCACATAATTTAAAAACTCTTAACGACAATTGAACATAACATGAACAAATAAAAAATATTACTTTACTTTCTATTAAAATAATCAATTTTTATTCAAAATACGATGAAAATAAAAAAACTGATTTAAAAAAAATTTTTTTTTACTTCCAATTCTAATATATACAATATGAAGTATCAAACGCGAAAAAACAAACTACAGTAATAAAATTCGCCTCTCCTTTTTAACGTCCCGAATACCAACCAAACGCCCCTCAATTTTTCATGAAATGTAGTTATTGATTAGAACCAGAGATACCTACAAACATTACGGGGTACATATACAAGTCTCAAAAATCTTCGCCACGAAGAGCTCTGAGAACCCGTGAATGTGGCGCATCTGGGTCGCCGCGCATCGCATTCTGTTTCCATATCTCAGTAGCCCTCCTCAGAGAATCCTCCGCCGTGTCAAGCTGCTCCGGCAGCCAACCAATCACATCCCTAACCGCTCCTGAGTCGGCGGTCCCGTCCGTCGCACGTGTAATAGGCTTCCGAGAGTCTGCGATTTCTAATTCCGATAAGGGTGAGGCTTTGTGATGTTCATAGTATTTTCTTTCATCCTCCAGCTTCTCCTCCCTACTCCTCCTATCCTCTGGCCACGGCGTTCCATCTAGACCAGTACAGCTCACGTCTTCTGAGGCTATCGATCCCTGATTTCGCTTTTGTTGAAACGTTGGATCTAATCGCTGATTCACCCCGGAACTCTTCAGTTTGGCGGAAGAGTCATACGGAGATTTGGGAGATTCGAAATACTCATCTTTGGGCATGTGCTCTGTTTCCGCAGATTTGCCATCTGTTGTGCTGGTTGTTCCCTGCAACAAAAACACACACAACACATCAGTCTCAATACTCAACGCATAAAGATGCAAAACTTAATCATTAAATTGATGAAAAATGATGAATTACTTGAGGTTCTCCTCTGTGAACTTCGGGGCCGGCTTCTCGTTCTCCAGAATGAATGGCGGGGTCAGCGGTTCGACTCCGGGAGGCAGAGCAAAATGCTCTCTGGAGAGCAAGACGATGATGGGCTGAAAGTAACATCCGTATTGAAGTTCTTGCTGTATTATCCATTAACCTTGACTGCATGTTATTGCTTTCTGAGGCTTCAAATTTTGAAATTGGACCAGTTGCAGATTGATGGGTGGGTGCGAATGCGATGAAAGGACATAGTGCTTTTCGTGTAGAAAAAGAGCTCGAGGAGCTTTCTGGAGTTTACTCGACACGTGTCCGAGGCTTATGACGTGGCAACATCTCTGCTGTCACGCTGTGCTTTGCGTGTCAGCTTTGCTTTCAAGATTGGGACGAGACCCCTCTAGAAAAAACTAGGCAGAAGGTGCTTCCTTTCTATGTTGTGGAAGGCTCTGGCAAAGCAAAATGCAGCAGTGTACACTTATTCATACATAGTTCACTCTCATTTATACTACATTTGATAAAATTATATAAAAGTTTAAAAATTAATTTTTAGTTAAAAATTAAAAATTATTAAGTTAATTTATTAAATTAAAAAAATTTGATATAAGTAACTATTAAATTAATAAAATAATATAAAAAATGTATATTTATATGATATTTTATAATTTTAAAATAATATAAAATAAATTTATTATTTTTTAATTAAATTATTATATATATATATATAATTAATTAAATAACATATTATTATCTTTTATATATATATATATATATATATATATATATATATATATATATAAGAAGAGAGTTGAAACAGTGAAAAAAACAACCAACGAGTAAAGATAAAAGTGAAAACGATAGAACATGTATATGACATATAAGGGTAGAATACGAATTTTAATAAAATAATAAAGATAAAAAAAATATAAAAGTTATAAATTATAAATTATTTAAAGTAGAGTTTTAAAATAAGTTATAATTTTATTTATCAAACATATTTATTTTAATCAAACAAATTTATAAATTAATCATAATTTAGTTTTTGAATCATACCAAGCTTAATATCTTCTCCACACTCATGTCTGTCTATCTATTTATCAAACCAGGATACAATCAAGTGCTCTAACTAAATAACTAACTATACCAACTGAATATAACAGTCGCGCTTTCACATTAACTGGCAACCTAATGCTTACATTACAGTTGTAGTAGCAGCCATTGCAATAGTATCAACCAAAGGAATTGAACAATTTGAAGTATTAGGAGAAGAACATGAAAACGATCTACATAACATGGAATGGAATTATGAATATGTATGTTTACTTTGTCTATTGTGTTGGATTCTTGTGTGGTTGTTTTAAGCAGAGGGAGAGCCACAAGAAAGAGCCATGAGTAAGATGGCCGCTTCTTCTTCCTCTTTTAACTTGAATTGCCTTCCAAACGGTTTTGCTCGAATCCTCTTCCTGCGCTTCTCTGCTCTTCCATTCTCCAATCCCACAAGAGCCCTCCTCCTCTTTCTGAATCGTAGCCCACATGCATTACAAAGAGACTGGAAACACCCAAATTAATATCAAAATTAAAATCTAAAAAAAAAATGTTTCGAGTGATGGAACAGTTTTGATTGTTTACTCTAGGCCCATCAGGACCAGCCCTCCATAGGGGGGTTGTCCTTGTGTGGCAATCCCTACAGCTTTTCTCTGTTTCAGCATCCATTATTTCCAAAATCCTGCTTCAAGCTTGTTGTCGCTTAATTACGAAGTAATAATATACTTTCCAGCAGAAATTCAACAAGGGAAAAGAGAAGTAGCATTTAAGGTTAATGAGCTCATCCCTCTCCCAGCAGCACTATGACGGATATTTACGGTTAGGCACAGTTGTGGTTAATCAGGGAAATGATGTTGAGATACATATAAAGAGGGGTACTAGAGAGAGCTAGAATCTTACGCAGCTGGTAGTATGGCATCCAATTTTAGATGAATCCAAATTTTGTTTCCAGAAACAAACAAGCCAAATGGCCAGAGGAGAAATAGATGTAAGAAAAGACAAGTCCGCCCCAAATATTCTGCTCCATATGTACCAACCACTTGTAAGTGTGTAACCATATTTTTCCTTTTTTTTTTGTTTAGCCATTTCCTTCTTAATGAACACCTTTTGTCTTTTAACACGAGTTGTTCGCTCACACCGATAACTAGAATCCAATGGAGAACGGACAGCTATACATCTTGTCTTCTTTCTCTATAGTGAACAAAACGTACGAACGTGCTTAAAACACTATCTACTAGTAATACATGTTATTTGCTACTGCTCCAAATTTGTTCAACTTCATGAATCGTCCAGTAGCCACGAGACTGTATGCTTTTACATTCACACTTTTTACAAGTTAATTTAAATGGTACAACATGATTTTGAGCATAAAAATAATTTAGATTTAACATTCATCTCTCTTCTCATATCATATTTTCTTGTTCAAATTTATGTTTGTCTAAAATAATTTTAACTTACTTTTAATTAAAATCACATTTAAAGATCAAATTACCTAAAATCAATTTTGTCGACTCCTAATCGGAATTAGACATTAGAGAAATCCAACGTGATAGGTGTGGATATACAAATGTCATAAAACAGAATCCTGGAAATAATTTGGATGATACCAAAGAGGATTAAAGAAACAAAGGCAAGAGAAGAGCGTCAATTCAGGTCAGACTAATGACATTTAAATGTTCAGTGTCATCTCTCTGAGGCACCTCTCCATGCATTTCCTATTTCCTATTGGTATTGGACTTTACGGTGTGGATACAAACGTAGTTTTGTACATACGCTACTTTCAACATTGAACAGTGATCTTCACGAAGGATCTACGAACCAACCCTCTGTCACAAGAGTGTCCGACCTGTGAACTTGTACGTCTCCCACGCCACCAATTTTGGACTCCTTTGTCCTCTATTCACTCCTTTCAACTTATCCCTCCATGTAACAAAACAGCCACGTACGGAAATAAGACCAGTGTTGTTCACACTCTACACAGTCGCGCTGCTCTTTGAAGTTTGGTTAATTAACAGTTTCCTGATGCTACCATTTTGAATTCAAATACACTTCGACGAGAATGAAAAACCAGTTATTTAGCAGCGACGAAGACGAGCATGAGTCCTCCAAAATGTCCTCCTTCTGTTGGTGGAGAAACGCTTCAAAATTTGATGAATGCCTGAAGTTAAGGATTGACCTCCCCGACGTTTCAAGACTAACCCCTAGGATCAGAGTGCTGAGAGAACTGGAGCGGCTGGCTTTGGTTGCAGCTGAAGGGCTTAACGAGCTTCGGCAAAAGCTGCTCATGTATCGTTCAGGTGACTTCTGGCTTCCCACGGGAGGGATCAACAAGGACCAGGTGGACATTCCCCAAGTTGTCACTATTCTCTTGGTGGGCTTCTCTGCTTCTGGGAAAAGCTCCCTTGTGAATCTCATGTATAGCGTTCTCGGACGCTCCGGACTCGTACCCTTTGCTCAAACGTCATCGGGTAAAATATACACTCTGTAAAATGGGTTTCTGGTAAATGGTGAAATTAAAACACTTTGACTTCAATTGGTTTCTTCGGCTTTGTGTAGGAAATTGTTCCAATTTCACGACTATGTTTCTGGAAGAACACAATGTGCTGAGGTCTACGCGGAGTGGGTTCTGCGTGTATGACTCAAGGGGGTTCGATTACAATAAGTTGACTGAAAGTCTTGAAGAACTGTCGAGTTGGATGAGAGAAGGAGTCCATCATAAGCAGTTATGCTGGCGACCAGGGGATTATCTGCTAACGAAAGAGGAAATGGGGAGTCTTGCTGTGAAATCATCCACGAAATTTGTGAAGAGGAGAGTGAATTGTGTAATGGTGGTTGTTGATATTGCAAAGATCTACAAAGCTTTAAAAGCTGGTGATTCTAAGCCTCTAGACGCCACTAAAGATCTGTTTTTCTCCCCTGCTTTCAGAAAATGCGGTCAGTCACATACTTACAATATAGTATTGTACTTTAATTTTCGCACATTATCATGATAGATTATTGACAAACCACATTATTAATAATTTATAAGCTTCATTGCGTGTTTGACTAACAGTCGTCGTCGGTTTTAAACCAGTGATTGGTGGGTAAACAAGACAAAAAGATCCTGCCTAAGCCCAAATCTTCATTCTGTAGTGTTCTTTATTGTGTGTGTGCAGATGAGAAGCCTCTGCTGATTCTGACACACGGTGATATGTTATCGACTGAGGAGAGATTAGAAGGAAGGCTGAAGCTGTGTGAAAGCTTAGACATATCGGAGAGTACAGGAGTGTATGACATAGTGTGCCTCACTGAGTATGGGTTTGTGGAGGAAGAATCAGACCCAATATCGGCTTACGCCTTAACTGAGGCTATTTACAGAGCATTGCTTATCTCAGACAGGACCCACTTGCCCAAGAAAACTCCCCTGGATTGGCTAACTCTCCTATTAGCATGGCTCGTTTGTTTCATTGGGGCTGTCTTCGCATTTCTTGCAGATATCTGCTCTAAGCTCGGAAATGCTAACAAACTTAGATTGTGAACAGATCTTGGTGGACAAAAGAAGCTTCGGTTCCGATTTGTATTATAAATATAGAATTAGTGTTAACTCTTTTTAAGTTTCTGTAATTGGTAGATTAGATTGACTTTGGTGCCCATAATAATGCAAACGATCCTTTTATATTTGGTAGCGATAAATATAAAGTGAAGATTGTTTGATTGTTAAATAAATAGTCAAATGAATAAAGTTAGAGATGTTAATTTTTTTTTGTTTATTCAATTATAGTCATTTATTTAATAATCAAACGATTAAAATTTTAACTTCACTCTACCTATCTTTGTAGTCTATAATTGCCTTTGATTTTAACCTATGGTTTTTTTGCTTAACCTTTTCTGTATAAATTTTGAGTCCGGCTTGTTTGCTCTGCATCCGAAACGGCATCGTTTCGAATGCTTTTTTATTTTTTTTCTTCTAATCAAAAAGATGCTGTTTCAGTTTAGAATTTTTTTTGCCTAGGTGCAAAACGCACCGTTTAACTAATGGATTTTTTTTCCAAAATATAAGGTCCAGTAATTGTGCAACATGTGTCTCGGTGGATCCTTTTTTTTTTTAAAGATGACTCTCCAGGCTGAAATGGAGGATAAAAATGTAGAAAAGCCTCATTCCTCAATTTTTCTTTCAAAATGACCCTTCCTCTCCTTCACAGTACATCATATTTCATTTTCCCGCTTTTTTAGACATCGTGAATGCTTGTGTAGCCTTGTGCTATTGCTCCAGCTTCTTCCCTTTGCTCCAGTGTCCTTCCATTGCATACATCGACATCTCTGGTGTCTTGCAGATGTGCTCTGGTGGCTTCAACCATTTCTTCGGCGTTTATGTCACGACCCGTTTTCTGGGCACATGACCGAAACAATGATGAATCTCTCATCACTGTAAGCCTTTCGATAAATTCTACTCGTGAGTTTAAATTATCTATGTTATCAAAATAACAATTCCTTAATAAATATGAAGAAAATATATCAAATTTTCTTATTTGAAAATCATAGAGATGATTTGCATGTAATAATAAATTATCAATTTAAAATACATTATTATACTGACATACAAGCCAAATGCCAAACCCCTGACCTAGATGTCCTAGACGATTACAGAGCAACATAATCTACAACAATAGAGGGGCCTACCCGACAGCGGGAAGGTCCAAAGTGATCTACTCCTCTAGCGGATATTCTTCACTGGCAACCTGATCTGAACAAAAAAATTGTACAGAGAGTGTGAGCTTTTAAACTCCGTGAGCGAATCGGCCTCGCGTTAATAAAATTCAAATACATTACAAGTCATGCAAGTATATCCGAAGGCTCATACTCAACCAATAGACATAGTTAGAAATTACATACAAGAAGATAAAAATTCATCCAATTCAACAAACGTTACTAGTACTCATCAATGACAATATATCCCGGAGAGCGCATACAGGCCGGCTCACCAATTTTGTATATTTCCGCCATGACGCACAACCTCATCCTCTTAGCTAGGGCGCCTCACGGATTTATCACCAATCCGGGCTATATCCCTACTGAGGGAATCGTTGTCTCCACACTCATTGGTCAAGACACCCTTTTAAACCAAGTTTTCCGTCTTGCCGTGAGAGGGGGTACTGTCCCGCTCAATCACAATCAATAGTACAATATTTCATATCATAATCAGAAGCACATTATAATATTCATCCATATAACAGGTATAGTATATAACTATATTATAGATTTATAAACCATAAATCAAGATAACAATTAAACGATTTTTGAAAAGATTCAAACTTCACATCATCATGAGATACTTGCTTCGTCTTATCCATACTTCTGGATTAATTATCTCATTAGATTTGTCATTCTGAATCCAATTTCCCCCTATGAATCTTGGGAGTGTCCTACAACATACTTTTTATCACCAGTAATGCTAAAACTCTATTAAAACGGGGTCGTTCCACTCACCTGGATTTCGTACGAGTATCGCTTCTCTAAGTCGTTACAGACAAGAGTACTCAGGTGAATTTCAGTGCTCCGCTACGGAGATTTTCATGAAAGATTAGAGAAAATACGTTATGATTGTTTTCGTACAGTTACTGTTTATACGTACGGTTACTGTTCATATGTACGATTACTATTCATACGTATAGATACTATTTATACATACAGATACTATTCATACATAAGTACGGAGACTGTTTATACCAGAAATAGAGAAAACAATCTGTAAAAGAGTATACTAGATAAGTTCTCAGGAAAGAGTGGAGGGTTACAATGGACACACTTAAAAACCAGGTCTTTCCTTAGCCAGAACTTTCCTAGACATGTATTCTTCACAGTTTACATTCTATTTTGGTAATCAGAGAATCAAAATAATATGTAAGCAGCTAAGGACAATTTTTTTGATGTGGAAGATCAGCCAAAGCCGCAACCACAGAGCATACTTAAGAAAATAACTTTTAAAATTTGAAAGACATAGAAAGGGCATAGTATCCTTACCTAAGCTGAAAAGGAAAGGCCCAAAATCTCATAGGCCTAGCATTGGAGTAAGAGAAACTTAATGAGAGAAGAAGAGAAGTTGAAGGTGTGAGTTTAGAAGTGAAATGGAAGGGCCTATTTATAGGAAAAGTCAAGGGTACTATTTGATACTATACGCTAATAAAATATTCAATTTACTATTCATGAAAATGACATTTCTAATAATGCAATTTACTGTGCACCTTAATAATTCGACTTACTGTGCAATTCAGTACTTGACATTTATTAGAAACTTAAAGGAAAAACTATCCTTTCACCTTAAACCTTTAAGTTTGTTTTCAATTCAGTCATTTCACTTTAGTCCCTGAGGGTATTTTCACACATAAAATGTCATTTTCTCTTACGAATTTCTTTCTAGTTGTCTCTTATGACCAAACCACATACAGTACTTGACATTTCGATTGTATAAGTGAACAATATCGTATACGTAAATAGTATTATATAGGTGAACAGTACTGTATACTAGCATAGTAACCATAGTTTGCAAATACGCATTTATATTTTATTTTTCATGGGTATTACAGTTTACATAATTTTAGTGTAGGTAAACATAAGTTCTCTCCTTTTGTCTTCCACAATATTGCTTTCTTTCTGAAACCACCACATCCAAGTTGTATCTATTCAGTGCAGAAAGAACAATAACAAAGACCAGTGTTTACTGATTCAAAATGCATAGTTTATTAAATAATGAAAATGGCTATATATAGCTTTACAAATCATGATGAAATATCAGGAAAATATCATGACAGTTGGACACTAACGTTAATCCCAGAAGACTGGTTCAAATAAAAAACAACTCCTTAAAATTAGGAGCTTTATTAGCAACTAAAAACAAATTCTAAAGCATCCTTTTGCCCACTTGACTTGTAATTCCTTCTTGCTATTACTGATAGGTTTTCTTTTTTTTTTTTTAAGTTCATGTGTAGTTTTATAAAAGTTTTGATGATAGTTTTTTGTTTTCTTTTTTAGTTCATATGGATTAATATGATAGTTTTGATGATAGTTTTTTAGTTTTTTTTCAGTTCATATGGATTTCATTATTTATTTTCTTTGACCATGTACAATAAATAGTTTATATATATACAAAAACTGACTATAATGCTTCATTGTTATATATGATTAGCCAAAAAAGAACTATAATTGTAATACCCGTTACTGTAGCAGTCAGAAAATTTTACGTATTTTCGTGATTTTGTTTCCTTTCTTATGATTCCTTGTAATATATTTTACTAGGAAATTTTCCTACACAAATTCTAGTGTGGAACAAGGTAAACTTGGACAAACATCAAGGTGAGTGAATAACCTTGCTCAGCTAATTTGATATTACTAGTCAAAGTACAATATAAGTCTCATTTACAATATTATTTGGATAATAAGCAATTAATTTTTCATATGGGAGTATATGATGATCAGTAGAAATAAGAGTATGAAGAAACTATTTATTTCATGACAATTGTACTATGTGATGAATTCTCACTATTTTATTAATGAGTAAAGATCTACGGGATCTAATACACGAGTGTGAAAGGGTTAAAGTCCCATACTACTCGGTGTATATCTAAGAAATCTTATACACGAGTGTGAAAGGGTTAAAGTCCCATACTACTCAGTGCATATCTATGAAATCTATACACGAGTTGAAAGGGTTAAAGTCCCATACTACTCGGTGTATACCGATGAGATCTTATTCACGAGTTTGAAAGGGCTAGAGTCTCATACTACTCGGTGTATATCTATGAAATCTTATTCATTAGTTTGAAAGGGTTAGAGTCCCATACTACTCGATGTATAAGACAATTAATTATATGAGTAAATGTGGTATTTGTACTTTTGATATTTTATATAGTACAGTTATTTACTTACTGAGTTTTTAAATAAACTCACACTCCCTATGATTATTTTTTTCAGATACAGAAAACAAAGAACAAGAGTATCCGTTTGAAGAATAGAAGCCCCTTGGAATTATCCTCTATTCTTGTCTGGTGGGACACCAGTACTTATTAATGTGGATATTAGAAACGCTCTGTATTTTCTATAGGTCTCCTAGGCTTGCGATGAGATAGAAATATCAGACTATGTATGTCTATATTTGCTTATCAGATGAATATAATTCTGTAGCGTGGAATGAATGATTAAGGTTGAATGTAAAACCTTACAGAATATATGTATATAACGTATGTTTGAGAATTATATCAAATGAGTAGTATCTTTTCACATGCTCAATTTTTGGGATGTGACAAATTTGGTATCAGAGGAAAGGTTTTATAGGTCCCCTATAGAGTACAGAGCAAAGTGATCTTTGTGGGCCCTTCCCTATTGTCATGAGCCGCGGCATGACCATAGGATTAGGTTCCATAAAAGACCTTGTAGAGTATAACGTCATTTTATAGATAACTTCTCAGTGGGGCTAGTAAGTGATATTTTGTTTATGTCTGAAAATTGTTTGTTATGTGTGTAGATCTGTGACAGATCAATGTCAGAAGGATCTTCTAATAATAATGAGCATATGGGTCCAAGGAGGGCCATAAATCCACCAGTACATGTGCAAGATAATCCTAACCGTGGTGATAGTTTACATGCTCAAAGTACTGAGGGCGCAACTAGTGAGCAAGCAAGAAGAGTCGAACCTGATGCTCATGTCGGTAATGCAACTATTGCACATGTGATTCATTTGATGAATGAACGATTTGACCGATTTGAGGCTGAAATGAGAGGTCGAGCTGCACAAGCTAACCTGCCAGTGGATCCTCCTATTGTTGAAGCTGAAAATGTACCACCAGCTCCGTTAGCGGGAGGAGTTAATGTAAGAGAGGTAAGAATGTCTGAATTCCAGAAAATGAGGCCTCCTACTTTTTCAGGGGAAGATCCCAAAGAGGACCCACAATGTTTCCTTGAAGATTGTGAAGCAATCTGTGATGCTATAGGGTGTTCTCCTACTCAAAAGGTAGAATTCACTTCCTTTCAGTTAAAAGGTAGGGCTGGTAAATGGTGGAGGAACTGGAAGAAAGCTAGAATTCAAGGCGCACCGCCAGTTATGTGGACAGAATTTTACAGATTGGTTATGGATGAATTTCTTCCGGCAAGTGAACGATCATCCAGGGCCAGAGATTTTCCGTATCTACGACAGGGAACCATGACTATTGATGAATATTCAGCTCAGTTTGTTAAATTATCTGAATATGCCCCTGAAATCAGTCCTTCTGAAAGGAAGAAAATAGAAAAGTTTGTGGAAGGGCTTCGTGATGCCTTATATGATCAAGTGGGTTCTAATATGAATGATTACTCTTCGTACTCAGAAGCTGTTGATGTGGCCCGAAGAATGGAAAGGAGGTCAAAGAATAAAGAAGAATATCGTCAAAAGAAGAAGGCCAGATATAAGAGATCTTTTAATCAAGGGGAAGACTCAGGGACTTTTACTGCACCACAACATGCTCCAGCCACTCCTACTAAGTCATCTTATTCTATAGCCAGTGTGGCTAAGCCTCGTTCAGAGAGCAGGGGTGGTTTTAGCTCTTCTAGTAGAGGAGGTACTCAAGGTAGAAGGGAAAAACCTCAATGTCCTGAATGTGGAAAGTTTCACTTCGGAGAATGCAGGTTAAACACTGTTGGTACAGGCTGTTTTCACTGTGGACAAAAAGGACATTTTATAAGGGAGTGCCCTCAGCTCATGACAAGACCAGGTCAAGGGTCTACTTTGCCACCTCGGCCACAGTCTATTTCTGCTTCTATTACTCAAACACCAACCCCTTCAACAGGGGGTAGTATGGGAAGAGGTTCTGGAAGAGGCCAAGGTGACCGTGGAAAACAAGCTGCTGGCAGAGGAAATGCAAGAATATATGCTCTAACCCGACAGGATGCTCAAACATCCAATGCTGTAGTTACAGGTATATTATCTGTTAATACTTTTGCTGCACGTATTTTGTTTGACCCCGGTTCTACTCACTCATATGTGTCACCCCTATTTGCCAAGAGATTTGCAATTGATTCGATTATTCTTAAAGAACCATTCTTGGTTTCCACACCGATGAGAGAGACTTTGATGGTTAAAACATGTTATCGTTCTTGTAAAATAATCGTTGGAGGCATGGAAACTGAGATAGATCTTATGGTTCTCAATATGTTAGATTTTGATGTGATTCTAGGGATGGACTGGCTATCTCCTTGTCATGCTACTATAAATTGTCGTGACAAAGTTATTTCCTTTAATATACCGGGGAGGAGTAATTTTGTGTTTCAAGGAGATCGAAGTGATGTACCTTGCAACATGATATCTATGTTAAGTGCCCAGCGTATGTTGCGAAAGGGATGTCAGGGATTTCTAGCTTTTATCAAAGATTTAGAAAAGAAAGAACAGAAGTTAGAAGACATTCATGTGGTTAATGAATTCCCAGATGTGTTCCCAGAAGATTTACCTGGATTACCGCCAGAAAGAGATATTGAGTTCAGTATTGATTTGGTCCCAGACACAAGACCAATTTCTATTCCACCTTATCGTATGGCTCCTGTTGAGCTAAAAGAACTCAAAGAACAATTGGAAGATTTGTTAAACAAAGGGTTCATTCGCCCAAGTTTTTCACCTTGGGGTGCTCCTGTTCTTTTTGTGAAAAAGAAAGATGGTTCTATGAGATTATGTATAGATTATCGTCAACTGAATAAAGTCACAGTGAAGAATAAGTATCCTTTACCAAGGATAGATGATTTGTTTGATCAGCTTCAAGGAGCAAAATACTTCTCAAAGATTGATCTAAGGTCTGGATATCATCAGTTACGAATTAAGAGTGATGATATACCTAAGACTGCTTTTCGTACACGGTATGGACATTATGAGTTTCTTGTGATGTCTTTTGGGTTGACAAATGCACCAGCAGCATTTATGGATTTAATGAACAGAGTGTTCAAATCATTCCTTGATAAGTTTGTAATTGTATTTATTGATGATATTTTGGTGTATTCAAAGAGTCATGAAGAACATACTGAACATTTGAGAATAGTGCTTCAGACTTTGAGAGAGCATCAGTTGTACGCAAAGCTCTCAAAATGTGAATTCTGGATGAGTCATGTAACATTTTTGGGACATGTTATTTCCCAAGAAGGCATTCATGTAGATCCAAGTAAAATTGAAGCAGTTAAACAGTGGCCTAGACCAACAACTGTGTCTGAAGTACGTAGTTTTCTTGGCTTAGCAGGGTATTACCGTCGCTTTGTCAAAGGTTTCTCTAAGACGGCTCTTCCATTAAATAAGTTAACCCGAAAGAATGTTAAATACATTTGGGATGATTCATGTGAACAAAGTTTCACCCAATTGAAAGAGTGTTTAACTTCTGCACCAGTCTTAATTCTACCATCAGGACCAGGGGGTTACTCTGTATTCTGTGATGCCTCAAAGATAGGCTTAGGGTGTGTGTTGATGCAACATGGTAAAGTCATAGCTTATGGCTCACGTCAGCTTAAAAAGCATGAATTGAATTACCCCACTCATGATTTGGAAATGGCAGCTGTAGTGTTTGCCCTAAAGATATGGAGACATTACTTGTATGGGGAAACTTGTAAAATTTTTACAGATCACAAAAGCCTTAAGTACATTTTTGAGCAGAGAGATCTCAATCTAAGGCAACGAAGGTGGATGGAACTTCTGAAAGATTATGATTGTACCATCCTTTACCATCCAGGTAAAGCAAATGTAGTGGCTGATGCTCTAAGTCGAAAGTCTATGGGAAGTTTAGCTCACATTGCCACTATAAGGAGGTCTCTAATACATGAACTACAAGAATTGGAAGCTGATGGGGTATTCTTCGAGATCACTGAGTCAGGTACATTTCTGGCTCATTTAACAGTTAGATCATCCCTTGTTGAAAAAGTAAAAGCAACTTTAGAAGGTGACATTGATATGGTCAAAATAAGAGATAAGGCAAGGCAAGGTCTAGCACCAAGTTTCTTGGTAGATGAAGAAGGAGTCTTATGGTTTAATGGTAGACTCTGTGTCCCCAACATTGAATCTTTGAAACATGAAATCTTAATGGAAGCTCATGGTTCACCCTACGTTGTACATCCTGGTGCTGTGAAAATGTATCAGGACTTGAAACAAATTTATTGGTGGGAGGGCATGAAGCGAGACGTGACTGACTTTGTAGCTCGATGTTTGACTTGTCAGCAAGTTAAAGCTGAACATCGACGACCACCTGGATTGATGCAAAAACTAGATATTCCCGAATGGAAGTGGGAAAGGATCACCATGGATTTTGTAGTAGGTTTACCTCGGTCAACAAAAGGAAATGACTCAATATGGGTCATAGTGGATCGACTTACTAAGTCAGCACATTTTCTTCCTGTTCATACCACTTTCAGTGTAGCAAAACTTGCTCGAATTTATGTTAAAGAAATAGTGAAACTTCATGGTGTACCAATATCCATTATATCAGACCGAGGACCTCAGTTTACTTCTCGGTTCTGGAAAGTCTTTCAAGAGGCTTTGGGTACCAAAGTGAATCTTAGCACAGCATTCCATCCTCAGACTGATGGACAGTCCGAAAGGACAATTCAGACTTTAGAGGATATGCTAAGAGCTTGTGTGATGGATTTCAGTGGAAGTTGGGAAGATCATTTGTCTCTTATTGAATTTGCTTATAACAACAGTTACTAAGCCAGTATTCAGATGGCACCTTTTGAGGCTTTATATGGGAGACGGTGTCGATCTCCTATAGGTTGGTTTGAACTTGGTGAAACCAAAATATTTGGACCTGAGATGATTTAGGAAGATATAAATAAAGTTAAACTGATCAGAGAAAAGTTGTTAACTGCTCAGAGTAGACAGAAGTCTTATGCGGACAACCGACAACGTGACCTTGAATTTGCAATAGGTGATATGGTTTTCTTACGAATCTCACCTATGAAGGGAGTAATGAGATTCGGGAAGAAAGGCAAGCTTAGTCCGAGGTATGTTGGCCCATATGAGGTTGTAGACAGAGTGGGTAATGTGGCATATCGCCTAGACCTACCTTCCAACCTAGAGGGAGTTCATCCAATATTTCATGTGTCCATGCTACGGAAGTATCTTCCTGATCCTTCTCATGTCATTCAACCCCAAGAAGTTCATTTTGATGAAACTCTCACCTACGAAGAGGTACCAGTAGCTATCCTTGATAGAAAAGTCAAGAAATTGCGTACCAAAGAAATTCCTACTGTCAAGGTTCTTTGGAGAAATCATTCTCGCGAGGAAGCTACGTGGGAGGCAGAAGATGAGATGTGGAAAAACTATCCACATTTATTTGAAACTTGAGGTAAGATTTTAATTCGGAGGACCGAATTCTTTTAAGGGGGGTAGAATGTAATACCCGTTACTGTAGCAGTCAGAAAATTTTACGTATTTTCGTGATTTTGTTTCCTTTCTTATGATTCCTTGTAATATATTTTACTAGGAAATTTTCCTACACAAATTCTAGTGTGGAACAAGGTAAACTTGGACAAACATCAAGGTGAGTGAATAACCTTGCTCAGCTAATTTGATATTACTAGTCAAAGTACAATATAAGTCTCATTTACAATATTATTTGGATAATAAGCAATTAATTTTTCATATGGGAGTATATGATGATCAGTAGAAATAAGAGTATGAAGAAACTATTTATTTCATGACAATTGTACTATGTGATGAATTCTCACTATTTTATTAATGAGTAAAGATCTACGGGATCTAATACACGAGTGTGAAAGGGTTAAAGTCCCATACTACTCGGTGTATATCTAAGAAATCTTATACACGAGTGTGAAAGGGTTAAAGTCCCATACTACTCAGTGCATATCTATGAAATCTATACACGAGTTGAAAGGGTTAAAGTCCCATACTACTCGGTGTATACCGATGAGATCTTATTCACGAGTTTGAAAGGGCTAGAGTCTCATACTACTCGGTGTATATCTATGAAATCTTATTCATTAGTTTGAAAGGGTTAGAGTCCCATACTACTCGATGTATAAGACAATTAATTATATGAGTAAATGTGGTATTTGTACTTTTGATATTTTATATAGTACAGTTATTTACTTACTGAGTTTTTAAATAAACTCACACTCCCTATGATTATTTTTTTCAGATACAGAAAACAAAGAACAAGAGTATCCGTTTGAAGAATAGAAGCCCCTTGGAATTATCCTCTATTCTTGTCTGGTGGGACACCAGTACTTATTAATGTGGATATTAGAAACGCTCTGTATTTTCTATAGGTCTCCTAGGCTTGCGATGAGATAGAAATATCAGACTATGTATGTCTATATTTGCTTATCAGATGAATATAATTCTGTAGCGTGGAATGAATGATTAAGGTTGAATGTAAAACCTTACAGAATATATGTATATAACGTATGTTTGAGAATTATATCAAATGAGTAGTATCTTTTCACATGCTCAATTTTTGGGATGTGACAATAATGGTGAAATAACTAAGTATTAGCAAAAAAAATAACTACTTCATTGTTACTTTTGGTGTTGATGTTCATATTCATTTTGAAATAAATCTTGAAATTGTTAAAATATTAACTATGAAATTGGTTTTATTTTAGATTCATCAGATGGAGGAAAATTAGAAACCTAAGATTGGGATGGAATTTGACAATGTAGAAGAAGCATGGGATTTTTGGAAGAGATATAGAGGAAGAATGAGGTTTCGAGTAAGAAAGGATTCATTCATCTTAAGTAGAAAGGATGGAACCACGATAACATCAAGAAGATATATATGCTCCAAAGAGGGATTTCGGGGATTAGATAAAAGAGATGTAAATACGAAGAATCCATGGGATGAAACTAGAACTGGTTACCAAGTTAAATTGAAAGTGAAGCTAGTGGATGGTAAGTACAGAGTGGATCAATTCATAGAGCAACACAATCACAAGCTGTATACCGAAGAAACTAACCACATGTTGCGATCGCAACGTAAAGTATCCGAAGTCCAAGCACATGAGATCGAGCTTGCAGAAGACTTTGGCCTTAGGCAAAAGACATCATTTGACTTGATGAGCTTACATGTGGGTGGAAGGGCAAATCTGGGGTACACTTGAACAGATGTGAAAAATATCTTAAGTCAAGATAACAAAGGAACATGGCTTTTGGGGAGGCTGGAGCATTGATGCATTATTTCCAAAGTCAATTAGTAGATAATCCTTCATTCTTCCATGCATGCCAAATAGACTCTGAGAAGCAGATCACAAATGTGTTTTGGGCAGATGTGAGAATGCTTGTAGACTACAGACTATTTAGAGATATGGTGTCACTAGACATTACTTTTGGCATAAATAAAAACAACAAGCCTCTCGCTATTTTTTGTGGATTTAATTATCATCGAGAAATAGTAATTTTTAGAGCTGTATTGTTGTATGATGAGACTATCGAGTCCTTTAGTTGGCTCTTTTAGACCTTTTTGAAGGCACATTGTTAGAAGAAACCACTTACATTGTTCATTGATCAAGATGTAGCTATGGTAAAGGCATTGTCCCTGGTGATACCAGACACTGTGTATGGCCTATGCATATGACATTTGATGCAGAATGCTGCTAAACATGTTAGGCCGTTTGAAGCAAGGGGAATCTCACATTTTGACCCAACTCTCACTATTAATATATGAAATTGACAATGAAGATCACTTCGAGGCTGTTTGGTGTCATATGTTGTTGGAACATAATCTTGGAGATAACTAATGACTAACAATAACTTACCAACTCTAGAAAAAATGGGCGGCTTGCTTTATGAAGAAAGCGTTCACTCTTGGTATGCGAAGCACTCAACTAAGTGAAAGTTTAAACTCAGACTTGAAGGACTTACTAAACCTAGACTTGGACCTAGTGCAATTCTTCAATCATTTTTGTCACATCCCAAAAATAGATATGAGAATAAACGCACAGACCTATGGTATACCTCTAAAATATCCACGATTATGAAATTCATAAATTTATCAAACATATGTTTATACTTTCATATACAGGAAGAAATTCAACATTTTACTTTTGTTTTAAATTCCACAACAATGAAATTATAATTCAACTAATCATAATAATAAAAGGTAGGTTATTCATAAAATACTATATTACATCAAACAAGCCTAGGTGACCTATAGAGATTACAGAGCATTCCCTAACTCTTTACAAAAAAAAAACTTCTTAAACCTACTGATATAATTGGAATGTAATTCCAATAGGCCTCTAATTCTCAAGCGAATTGTTTTCTTCCTCAACCTCTGTAATTGAAAAAGGTAATCAAAGAGAGTGTGAGTTTATCAAACTTAGTAAGTAAACAACTATGCATAAAAATATCATAAACACAAATATCACATTGCTAATTCAATCAAAGGTATCATTCAATACATTCAATATATTAATATGTATAAACACTAATGTTTTATGTCAGTTTTGAAAATCATGTGAGCTTACATTCTCACAACCATATTAAGCGCAAAATCTGTTGGTACTCAATAGGTTTACGCTCCCCAATGTTCATCCTTAGGAATGTTTATCCATGGATTTACTAATTGGTATATTCAGGTCTGTTGGGTGATCAATCCCTCACCTTATTTAGGTATGTTGGGTGATCAATCCCTCACCGTATTTAGGTCTGTTGGGTGATCAATCCCCCACTTTATCTTGCATTATCAAACACAATCACAATCATTATATACAATCATATTCCCACAAACATGTTCCAATTTATTTAAGGAACTACCATATATGGTAATAGAAATAATTCTCAATGATATTATGATTTTTCTTCAACTTAAACATACATTGGTAATCTCCTCAATTTCACAAATAATGCAAATGAGATTTATATTGTACTTTGACCAATTTAGTAAATTAATTTTGCAAGGTTGTCCACTCACCTTGATATTTGTCCAAACTTATCTTGTTCCTCACAAGTAATTGTATAAGATGATAGAGGAAAATTTTCTAGTAAAAGATATTACAAGGAAACAAAGTTATAAAAATATGCAATATTTTCTGATTGCTATAATACCGGTTCACTACAGTGATGGTTGCTACAGTAACAGTTCACTACAGTGACGGTTTGTTACAGTAACGGTTCACTACAGTGACGGTTTGCTATAGTAACAGTTCACTATAGTGACGGTTTGCTACAGCACCGTTGATCGCTACAGTACTGTTAACTGCCGACACTACAGTACTGCTACAGTAAACTCGAAAATTTTCCAGATTTTCCAGTTGCTACAGTAACTTTCAATTTGCAGAAAATCTTCTAAATTTTTTCATCTTATAATTCTTTATTTCTAAACCAAAATTTCATCTCTCCCAACTTATCTTAACTCAATCTTAACTCAAAAACCTCTAAAACAACTCAAATTCATAAATTGTAAAAAAAAATCTTCAAGAACAAAATCTTCTATAACTTTCCATATGAACTGAAATTTGAAGAAAATAATGAGATTAAAACTTACCTTTGATCCTTACAAGGCTTTTGAACTGAACAAATCTCCAAGAATTGAAAATTTATGGGAAGGATTTAGAGTGAGATGAAGGTTTTGGAGAGAGTTGCTAATGAGAAAAGAGAGAATTGTGAAAATGAGGGAGTTAGGGCATCTTAAGGATTTAAGGCCAAATAGGTTATGAGTAAACCCATGGGTACTAAACCCACTAACCCAAACCTAATTTGACCAAACACAAAATATTTCACTTAATTAAAGTTAGCTCCTTTTTTTCCATAAATTTTACTATTCATAAAAATACACTGTATAGCGTTAAGAATATTTAGTCTAGTTATTTAACACAATTTCCATAAATAATATTCAAAGAGAATTATTAAATACGAAAAATTAAAATGACTAAAATAAGTAAACCAAATTTATGCTATAACTACCGAAATAATTCCAAACGTATAATCCTAAAATTAGTGGGTATTACATTCTTCCCCCCTTAAAAGAATTCGGTCCCATCAAGATTCAAACAAGTGTGGATACTTGTTCCACATTTCATCTTTTGCTTCCCATGTGGCTTTCTCATGAGAATGATTCTTTCATAAAACTTTGACAGTAAGAATTTCTTTAGTGCGAAGTTTCTTGATCTGCCTATCAAGAATAGCTACTGGTACCTTTTCGTAGGAAAATGTTTCATTAAATTACACCTCTTGAGGTCGAATAACATGAGAAGGGTCAAGAAGATACTTTTGTAGCATAGACACATGGAATACTAGATGCACCCCTTTTAGGTCTGAAGGCAATGCTAGGCGATATGCCACGTTGCCCACTCTTTCAATAATTTCGCATGGACCGATGTATCTCGGACTGAGTTTTCCTTTCTTTTCAAACCTCATAATTCCTATTATTGGTGAGATTCGTAAGAAAACTATATCGTCTACAACAAACTCAAGATCACGACACCAATTGTCTGCATAGGACTTTTGTCTACTTTGAGCAGCTAGCAACTTCTCCTTGATCAGTTTAACTTTATCTATGGCTTTCTGTATCATATCATGTCCTACCATTTTAGGTTTTGCGAGCTCGAACCAACCAATAGAAGATCGACATCATCTTCCGTATAAAGCCTCAAAAGGCACCATTTAAATGCTAGCTTGATAGCTATTGTTATAAGCAAATTCAATAAGTGGTATATGATCTTCCTAGCTTCCACCAAAATCTAACACACATGTTCTCAACATATCTTCCAAAGTTTGAATAGTTTTTTCAGACTGGCCATCTGTTTTACGATGGAATGCTGTACTTAGGTCTATTCTAGTGCTCAAAGCCTTTTGAAAAATTCTCCAGAATCGAGAAGTGATTGGGGTCCTCAGTCTAATATAATGGACACTGGTATACCATGGAGCTTTACTATTTCTTTTACATATAACTTAGCAAGCTTTGCCATACTTAAAGTAGTATGAACAGAAATAAAATGTACTGACTTAGTGAGTCTATCAACGATGACCCAAACAGAATCATTCCCTTTGGATGATCGGGGTAAACCTACTACGAAATCTATAGTAATTCGTTCCCATTTTCATTCGGGAACCTCAAGTTTTTGCATTAAACCAGGTGGCCTTTGATGTTCAGGTTTGATCTGATGACATGTTAAGCATTGAGCCACAAAATTAGTCACATCTCGTTACATACCTTCCCACTAGTAGACTTGTTTCAAGTCCTGGTACATCTTGACGGCACCAGGGTATACGATATATAGTAAACCATGAGCCTTTGCTAAAATCTCCCATTTTAAGGATTCAATATTCGGAACACAAAGTCTTCCGTTAAACCATAACACATCTTCCTCATCCAATGAGAAACCTTGTACTAAACCTATTCTCGCCTTATCTCTAGTTTTAATCATCTCAGCATCGTTTTCTAATGCTGTTTTAACTCTTTCAACAAGCGAGGACTTTACTGGTAAGTGGGCCAAGAATGCGCTTGATTCAGAAATTTCAAAGAATATACCACTAGTCTCTAGTTCCTGTAGTTCTTGAATCAAGGACCTTTTCATTGTGGTAATATGAGCAAGACTCCCCATAGATTTCTGACTAAGGGTGTCTGCCACTGCATTCGCCTTTCCTGGATGGTAAAGAATGGTACAATCATAATCTTTTAAGAGTTCCATCCATCTTCGTTGTCTCAAATTTAGATCTCTCTATTCAAATATATACTTGAGACTCTTATGGTCTGTGAAAATTTTACATGTTTCTCCATACAAGTAATGTCTCCAAATCTTTAAAGTAAACACTACAACCGCCATCTCTAAATCATAAGTGGGATAATTAAGTTCATGTTTCTTAAGCTATCAAGAGCCATAAGCAATGACCCTACCATGTTGCATTAACACACAACCCAATCCCACCTTTGAAGCATCACAATACACAGAATAACCCCTTGGTCCTAATGGTAGTACAAGAACTGGTGCGTCATTAGACACTTCTTTAAGTCAGAAAACTCTGTTCACAAGCATCGTCCCAAATATATTTCACATTCTTTCGGGTCAACTTAGTTAGTGAAAGAGCCAACTTAGAGAAATCTTTGACAAAGCGACGATAATACCCCGCCAAACCAAGAAAACTTCGAATCTTAGACACCGTCATTGGTCTAGGCCACTATTTTACTACCTCTATTTTACTTGGATCTACATGAATACCTTCTTGGGAAATTACATGCCCAAGAATGTTACATGACTCATCCAAAATTCACACTTTGAGAATTTAGCATATAACTGATGTTCCATTAAAGTCTGTAGCACCGTTCTCAAATGTTCTATATGTTCCTCCAAGCTCTTAGAGTATACAAGAATATAATCAATAAAAATAATTACAAACTTATAAAGAAAAGGTTTGAACACCTTATTCATCAAATCCATGAATGCTACTGGTGCATTTGTTAACCCAAAAGACATCACAAGAAACTTATAATGTCCATATCGCGTTCGAAAAGCAGTCTTAGGTATATCATTATTCTTTATTTTTAATTGATGATAGCCAGATCTCAAGTCAATCTTCGAGAAATATTGTGCCCCTTGAAGTTGATTAAATAAGTCATCTATCCTTGGTAAATGATATTTATTCTTTACTGTGACCTTATTCAACTTTTACCGATAGTTTGTGCAAAGTTTCAAGGAACCATCTTTCTTTTTCACAAAGAGAATAGGAACACCCCATGGTGAAAAATTCAGACGAATAAACCCCTTATTCAATAAATCTTTTGTCCCTTAATTTTTTTAACTTGGCAGGTGCTATGCGGTAAGGAGGAATGGAAATTGGCTGAGTACTTGGAATCAGATCAATATCAAACTCAATATCTCTGTCTGGTGGCAAACCAGGTAAATCTTCTTGAAACAAATCTAGGAATTCATTAATTACAGGTAAGTGTTCCAATTTTTGTTCCTCTTTCCTTGTCTCCCTGACAAAAGCTAGAAATCCATAACAACCTTTTTGTAGCATACGTTGGGCACTCAACATAGATATCACATTACAAGGCACCTTACTTCGGTCTCCCTGAAACACAAAGTTGTGTTCCCCCGGCATACAAAAAGAAATGATCTTGTCATGGCAGTTTATAGTAGCACGATATGAGGACAACCAGTTTATACCCAAGATTACATCAAAGTCTGACATATTAAGAAGCATGAGATCTACTTCTGTTTCCTTATCCCCAACCATCACCTTACAAGAATGATACCCCGATCTAACTACCAGGGTCTCTCCCATTGGTGTTGAAACAAAAAATGGTTCATTTAACACAACAGGACTAGATTCAAACCTCTTGGCAAAAAGAGGTGACACATACGAGTCCATAGCACCGAGATCAAACAATATATAAGCAGCAAAAGTACCAATAGATAAAGTACTTGTAACAATAGCATTGGATGCCTAGGCATCTTAACGAGTCAAAGGTAAACTGTGGCAGTACCATTGCCAGCTACCTACTGTCCACGGCCTCCTTGACCTCTACCATGGCCCCATCCCATATTACGTCCTGTTGTAGTGGTCGGTGTATGGATAGCAAGAGTAGCTATTGGCTGTGTGCAAGGCGGCAGAACAGATCCCTAATCAAATTCTGCAACAAGATAAGGGCATTCTCTCTTAATGTGTCCCTGCTACCTACAATGGTAACAACCTGAGCCATATTTTTTTTATATAACACTCTCCTGTATAAAATTTTCCACACTCAAGACACTGTGGTCTCCTTCCTCCACCCCTTCCAGAAGAATTAAAGCTACCCCTAAATTCGAAGCGAGACCTAGCCACACTAGTTATAGAAGGCAATGGCCTAGAAGATATGGCAGAAGTATATTGTGATATAGTAAGAAGCTTCGAAGTCCCTGTATTACCTCCCTGGTCATAAGATCTCCCATGTCTAGCTTTTTTCTTATTTTTAAACTCATTATTATTTGATCTTTTCTCCATTCTACTGGCAACATCCACAGCTTCAGAGTAAGTAGAATAATAGTTCATATTTAGGCCTAACTGGTCATAAAGGGATTGACGCAGTCCCTCCACAAATTTTTCCACTTGTGCTCTTTCTGTATGAATTATCTCGGGGGCATACTCTGATAGTTTAACAAATTGAATAGAGTATTTATCCACAAACATAGATCCTTGTCATAAATATAAAAAGTCTCTTGTTGTGGACGATCGTACACTCATGGGAATAAATTCATCGAAGACCAACCTCTGGAATTTTGCCTATTCAACTAGTGATGCACCTTAGCCTCTCCCTTTCTTCTAGTTCCTCCACCATCCACTAGCTCTGGCTTTCAACTAAAAAGAAATTATTTGTACCTTTTGTACATTAGAGCACCCTAAAGCATCACAGATGGCCTCACAATCGTCTAGAAAACATCGCGAATCTTCATTAGGGTCTTCCGCAGTAAAGATTGGCGGTCTCATTTTCTGGAACTCAAACATTTTACATCTCTAACAATGTCTTACCTAGTCTGATGGGTGGTGGTGGTATAATTTCAACCTCAACATTAGCAGGAATCCTTGGTGGATTAACACGTGTCACTTGTTCTCTCCTATCTGCTTCCATTTGATCTAATCGATCATTAATCAAATTAAATATTTCTCTAATCATGGCAGCATCAAGCTGTGGGGCAGCAGCTTCGACTTTTCTTACTCTACCAAGAACTACGCCCTCAATATTCGGGGCATGCGAATTATTTTTATGATCAACGGGATTGTTTTCCACATCAGCTGGTGGAATTAAGACCCTCATTGAGTCCACTTATTCATCATGATTTAAAGATCCCTCCAATATCATAGAGTCAAAGATCTACAGAAAGAACTAACACTTTTTAGATAAACAAAACATTCCTTCTACTAACCCTAGTAGGGAGTATGTAATAAAAAGACTCAATTCTATAAGGTCTTTTATGGAACCTAATCCGATGGTCATGCCGTGGCTCACGACAATGGGGAAGGATCCACAAAGAATACTTTGCTCTGTAATCTATAAGGTACCTAAAAATCCTCTGATACCAATTTGTCACATCCTAAAAATAATATGAAAATAAACACACAGACCTATAGTATACCTCTAAAATATCCACGATTATGAAATTTATAAATTTATCAAACATACGTTTATACTTTCATATACAGGAAGAAATTCAACATTTTACTTTTGTTTCAAATTCCACAACAACGGAATTATAACTCAACTAATCATAATAATAAAAGATAGGTCATTCATAAAATACTGTATTACATCAAACAAGCCTAGGTGATATATAAAGATTACAGAGCATTCCCTAGGTCTTTACAAAAAAAACTTCTTAAGTCCACCTGATAGAATTGGAATGTAATTCCAATAGGCCTCTAATTCTCAAGTGAATTGTTTTCTTCCTCAACCTCTGTATCTGAAAAAGGTAATCAAAGAGAGTGTGAGTTTATCAAACTCAGTAAATAAACAACTGTGCATAAAAATATCATAAACACAAATACCACATTGCTAATTCAATCAAAGGTATCATTCAATACATTTCACATATTCCTATGTATAAACACCAGTGTTCTATGTCAATTTTGAAAATCCTGTGAGCTTACGTTCTTACAACTATATTAAGCCCAAAATCTATTGATAGTCAACAGGTTTATGCTCCCCAATGTTCATCTTTATGAATGTTTATCCATGAATTTACTAACTGGTATATTCAGGTCTGTTGGGTGATTAATCCCTCACCTTATTTAGATCTGTCGGCTGATCAATCCCTCACCATATTTAGGTCTGTTGGGTGATCAATCCATCACCTTATCTTGCATTATCAAACACAATCACAATCATTACATACAATCATATTCCCACAAACATGTTCTAATTTGTTTAAGGAACTACTACATATGGTAATAGAAATAATTCTCAATGATATTATGATTTTTCTTCAACTTAAACATACATTGGTAATCTCCTCAATTTTACAAATAACGCAAATAGGATTTATATTGTGCTTTAACCAATTTAGTAAATTAATTTTGTAAGGTTGTCCACTCACCTTGATATTTATCCAAACTTACCTTGTTCCTCACAAGTAATTGTATAAGATGATAGAGGAAAATTTTCTAGTAAAAGATATTACAAGGAAACAAAGTCATAAAAATATGCAATATTTTCTGATTGCTATAATACCGGTTCACTACAGTGACGGTTTGCTACAGTAATGGTTCACTGCAGTGACAGTTTATTACAGTAATGGTTCACTACAGTGACATTTTGCTACAGTACTGTTGAACGCTACAGTGCCGTTGACCTCCGACACTACAGTAACTGCTACAGTAAACACGAAAATTTTTCAAATTTTCCAGTTGCTACAGTAACTTCGAATTTGCAGAAAATTCTCCAAAATTTTTCATCTTATAATTCTTTGTTTCTAAACCAAAATTTCATCTCTTCCAACTTATCTTAACTCAATCTTAATCAAAAACCTCCAAAACAACTTAAATTCATAAATTGTCAAAAAAATCTTCAA
Source organism: Biancaea sappan (assembly GCA_037074585.1). Classification (NCBI taxonomy): domain Eukaryota; kingdom Viridiplantae; phylum Streptophyta; class Magnoliopsida; order Fabales; family Fabaceae; genus Biancaea; species Biancaea sappan. Next base: position 42,571,377 of record CM073496.1, on the reverse strand, counting down.
GAACAAAATCTCTTATAATTTCTATATAAACTAAAATTTGAGGAAAATAATGAGATTAAAACTTATCTTTGATCCTAATAAGACTTTTGAACTGAATAAATCTCCAAGAATTGCAAATTTATGGGAAGGATTTAGGGTGAGATGAAGATTTTGGGGAGAGTTACTAATGAGAAAAGAGAGAATTATGAAAATGAGGGAGTTAGGGCATCTTGAGGATTTAAGGCCAAATAGGTTATGGGAAAACCCATGGGTACTAAACCCACTAACCCAAACATAATTTGACCCAACACAAAATATTTCACTTAATTAATTTAGCTCCTCTTTTTCCATAAATTTTTCCATTCACAAAAATACACTGTATAGCGTTAAGAATATTTAGTCTAGTCATTTAACATAATTTTTATAAATAATATTCAAAAAGAATTATTAAATATGAAAAATTAAAATGACTAAAATAAACAAATTAAATTTACGCTATAAATATCGAAATAATTCCAAACGTATAACCCTAAAATTAGCAGGTATTACAATTTTGAGAGAATTGTAGAAGAAAAAATGTATAATGAGTCGAGGTGCAAGTTTGAGTGTAGGGAGAAAATTCCCCAGTTGAGGATCTCAAAGTGTCCTATATTAAGACAATTGTCTATGATTTACACTAGTGCTATCTTTGATCTATTTTAGATAGAATATGATGACACACATGAGACTTGCATAAAGGAAAGAAATGAGAGTCAACTGGTGTTTCACTATGTAGTCTCTTTGATTAACAGAGAAAGAGACTATAGGGTGTCTTTTGACCTATCCTCAAATATCGTCACATGCAGTTTTGGAAGTTTGAGAACCTCAGTATTTTGTTGTGCCATGCTTTAAAGGTGTATGATCACAATGATGTCAAAGTAATCCTCGATCGATATATTATATCTTGATGGACAAAGAACGCGAGAGCCAGTGTAGTATATGATGTTAGGGGAAAGGAGATTGAGGAAGACCCTAGGTGAGATAGCACAAATCATTTTAGGAAACTTAGTCAAGATTTGATAAGTTTGGCAGTTGAAGTCTCTAGGTCAGAGGAAGCCTCTTCTGCACTAAGAAAAATTACATTCGACTTTAGGAAGCAATTTTGTGAGTTTCAGTCTACGGGTAAAGGTTTGGATGGAGATTTCAATGCCACTGTCGTCTGCACACCTCCCAGTGCAAATCATAGGTGACAGGCTTCAAACAGAAAGAGGGTTCAAAGAATAAGAATCGATATAAAAGTTGTGTTGAGGTTCAAGGAAAGAAAAAGAGGAGAGTAGCAACCGTTGAATCTACTAGAGTAAGTAAAATGTGTTTTCATGTGTTTTTATATGTTTTTAGGTCATGAACTCTTTTATTTATCCAATTTCACTCTTGTTATTCATGTAGATGAATGACGCACCAGTTGAAGTATCATGCTCGGCACCTCCTACACCTTCCACACCTCATGCACATGTTTTCGAAATAAGTTTTATTGAAATGCTTATGGTTTGTCTTCCGAGATGAGTTTAATATAATGCTAATGGTTACTGTAATCCTAATAATTGTACTAATTTGTACAATTTCTTAATATAGGCACTCATTGATAGCTCAATGCCATCGCTTGAAGCTTACAATTTACTCAAGATTTTTCACACACAGACTGCTGAACACTGGTGTTAGTCTATAATTATGTTAGTGATGTATTTGGATGAACACTAGTAATCATGTTACTCAAGATTACTCCATGTGCTATCATGTTAGTGATGTATTTTGGATGAACACTGGTGTTAGTTTATAATTATGTATTATTGATGTATTATTCATAGTCTTGACCATTATATATTTTAGTGGTGTATTATTCACATTACTAGTGTATCAATCCTAAGTTGAGATTTATTTAGTTTATTCAAGTTAAAATATAAATCTCAACAAGAAAAGAGAAAGTACAAAGAAAGCCACTTTTATAATTAACTTGATCTCAAGGATCATTAGAACAAAGCCAACACCATTACATGAATCTATGACATGAACCTGCCAATCTTACACGGAAAGCCAATCCTACTACAGCTTACATAAATCATAATAGCCACAAATGATCCTATAACATGAGCCTATAGCTACATTGTTGCTTCTATGTACATTTGATATCTTCACCTTGATCATCTAACTACAGTTGTTGCTTCTAAGTACATTTGATATCCTCTCCTTGATCATCGGAGTTTGTAGCTTGAATCATGACCTTGCACCTATATTAAGAAAAGTTATCAGAAACCACAAATAAAAGAGATGGATTGTAGAACAACAATAAAAATACTCTATAAAAACAACAAAATATAATCCAGCAAGCAACAGCAAAAATAGTCCAGCAAAAACAATTTTCAACTAGTTTAGCATAGCAAAATACAATCTAGCACAGTAGAAAACTAGTCCAGCAAAAATTAGTCTAGAAAATCAAAATAGTCGAGCACAGCAGATGTGATATGATGAACAACTACAATTTTGAAATTGTGAAAGTAATATGCCAATAAACTTTGAAGGATTTATAGTTGTCCCACAAACTAGTAAATACCAGAGCATCAAAGTCTGCAAACAGTCCAGCAAAAAAATAAATTCATAACAGACAGTCCAGCAAAAAAAGTACATACAAATCCAGCACAACAAAAACAAATAAATGATTTTATATGTCTACACCATAAGCAAGTTAATAACAGCAAATTAATCTTATAAATAACAGCAAATTAATCTTATCAGTTTGCTTTTCTATTTAAAAAAAAGACTAACAACAAATTAATCCTATGAATAATAGCAAATTAATCCTATGAATAACAACAAATTAATCCAGACCAGATGTAATGAAGTTGTGGTACAATTTGCTTTTCTATCCCAAAAAAAAAAAGACTATCAGTTTGCTATCCTTCCAGAACAATATATCAGCAATAGCAAAGTCAATAACAGCAAATTAATCCTAAGAATTTCTAAATTAATCTTAATTAATCATAATCTGAGTCCTAATTAATCCTAATCCTGGAGACGATGCCGAGACTAGAGAACAGAGAGGGAGATGTGAGTCTTACCTGCCATTCCTAGAGACGATGCCGAGACTAGAGAACAGAGAGGGAGATGTGAGTCTTACCTGCCATTCCTGGAGACGATGCCGAGACTAGAGAACAGAGAAGTGGAGGAATGAGGTGAGGGATGGAGGAGGAAGGAAGGCTTTAAGGTGAAAGGAGAAAACAACGTCGAAGCCATCGGACCGGAGAAGACGGTGAGAGTAGAGATGGAGGGCTTTGACGGAAGCACAAAGAGGAGAAAAGGGAAGGGTCTTGAACTGCAGAGAAGAGAAGCAAAGATCTGAAGCCAGTTTGTTTTTCCTTCTTTAAAACAGTGCATTTTGCACCTAGGCGAAAAAAAATTTTGGACTGAAACGGCGTCGTTTTGATTGGAAGAAAAAATAAAAATAAAAAAGCATCCAAAATGACGTCATTTCGAATGTAGAGCAGACTCTGCTTTGCATGTAGACTGTGAACACTTAATTTTGTCTTGTATAATAAAATAAAAAATAGAAATAAAGGAAAATTTTTTTATATAAAGGGGATCTTCATTCTTGTTTTAAACCCATAATTAATTAATTAATTAATTAAAAAAAAGAAGAAAGGAGATGGAGAAAATTTAGAATATTGGCCCTATGCAGCATGATATATATACATACTTTATGGGTGTGTGTATAATAGGTGACAGGGACCAAAACACAAACATGGGCCATGTTTTATTCAAGCATCAAACGGCATCGTGGGAGATCGACAAAAGCATAGTGAAACAACCTCCACGTTTCATGAAGGCGGAACCACGAAACTTAAGTGGGATTGCTCCGAGAGTTAAGGAATAGATAGTTATCCCTAACCCCTTCACCACATCACGAAAGTCACCATGGATTATTATAAATGGAGCACACAGAGCACAAAAAAAAGGAAAAAGGGAAACTGTAAAAGACACACGCACAAAACACTGAGAGGTTGAGAGAAAAAAAACAGGGGTTCGTGAACAGAGAGATTAATGCAGAGAATAGAACATAAGAAAACTGAAGAACACGGAAGAGTGAAAGAGAAAGAGAGGGAGCTGAGAACAAGAGCACATATTGAAAAAAACATAGCACGGTTTTGAAGGAGAACACAGAAACAAAGAAGCACGGCAAAAGGAAAACAGAGTACGCCGAGACACAGGAACGACGAAGCAGCATAAAGATGTTGATTGGTAGATTTATATCCATTTGTAAATATGTGTGTGTGACCTTGATCATATGTATATATATAAATCCTGAGTAGGTGTTTCAGTGTGTTTCGGGTGTATATCTATACATTTATATGTGTTTTGGCGTGTGTTTGTCTTATACATAGATATACTTTCTGGGTGTGTGTTATATATGCTATATATGTACATATCTTGAGTAGGTGTGTTTCGATGTGTTTCAAGCGTACATCCATACATTTATGTGTTTCGGTGTGTGTCTATCATATATAATACATTTATATATATATATATATATATATTTCTGGGTGTGTGTTATATATGCTACATATATACATAATATATATACATATGCATGCGTAAGTATATATTTATTTATGGGTTTGATAGGTATATATATAAAGGATGTTTTTCATGTCACATAATTTAGCTAGTTCTTTAATTGTTGTAACTCCAAATTTTCAAATCTTTATATCATTTTGTCGATAATGAGTTAGGAAATAACTGATTCCTTTTGAATGGTGCATGAATCCTACCTCTAGATAAAATTTTATTATCCCATTGCGTGATTGTTAATCAATGTCATTAGTGATAAATTAAAAAAGATAAAAAAAATTGAAAGATCTTTAATGGGATAAGAGGTTGACTCCATTGGAGTAATCTTTTTTAATTTTTATATAGAATACCTACTATGCGATTGTATAATAATGCAAATGGATAAGGATTTATCTTAAAAAAATAAGTCCATTAATTTTAAACCCTTCAAAATTTAGATAGAGTATTCATTAAGCGATTGTATAACAATGCATGTGAAGAAAAGTCTCTCAAAAATATTCTTTTAAAATAAATTAAAAAATATACTAAAAAATATTTTGTTAAAAATAATTTTTAAAAAACACAAAAGACATCTCTCTGTTTTAAAATATCACTAATTTTTATGAACTACGTGGACTTTGATCCTAACAGCTAGTACGTAGGCCCTAAGCACTGCCTAGCCAAGTCCGTCTTTGTATATATTTATTTACTCTTTTTCTTTTTTTTATTATATATTCTGTTATCTCTTTTTTTGGTGATTTACAAGGGTAATTTTAAGTTGACTATTAAATAATTGTATGCTTTCTAGATCAAACGTATAAGATGCCTAACACCTTCCCTATGTGGTTCAACTTTCGAACTCAGTTTTTCTTTAAATGAAAACCGTTAAATTTTAAGATTTTTCAAAAGTTTTTCCTAATAAATAAAATTTTGGCTACGGCTCTAAATAAAATTATTTTTCAATTTTGAAAGCTGATTTTATATCTTTTTTTTAGAAAATGTCGACCGGTCACATTTTAGATGTAACACGGACTCATAAATTTTTTGCTTGACCGATAATTGACTTTGATTTTAAATTTCTAAGTGCGTGTTTGGGGTCGCGTTCAGTGCGTGCAACCGGCGTTAACTGTACAGGAGAACCACGTTACCGCGAATCCAGGATGTTTGGGGATATCTTCACGCAAACCCCGTCAAGTACAAACCGAGGTCAGGAGCACTGGAAACCACAGAATCGAACCGCGTCATTTTCTCACTTTTCCGGACATATAAACGTGGGTGGACAGATATTGCTACTGTGTGTGTTTTCCCTTCAATATATGATTCAATTTTTGCCCCTTGCTTCCCCCAGTGCGTGACCGCTCCTCAGTATATACAATACCACTCATATAAAAATCCACCGTGCGTGTGCTGTGCTGTGACCATTTCGGATCTGCTTGTTGCAAGGATCGTGGGTGCTGTTTTTCTTTGTTCCATAGCATTATCTAGGCTCTTCTATCAATTTCCGGCCACTTCATGTCAAGAGGTATGCCTTCTCCCTCCTCTGGTAGATATAATGTTCAAAGTTGTGTGAACAGGGTAATTTGGTTTTCTATCATTCTATGATGTTGTGCTTTGTTTATGGTGGAAAGCCGCCGGAAATGTGCCGACAACGGTGATCGGCTTGGAATTGGGCTCTCCGGCAGCCCCATATGGTGGCACCGTTCGGGTTGAAAACCGAGTCAGCGTGACCCGGATCCTACCCGAGCGCAGACCGTCGGGCGAAGAGGAAGACTTCCGTTTTTTTTTTTTTTAAAATTTTGGGTCAGTAACTGTTTTGTTTTTTTTTGTTTTTTTAATTTTGGGTCAGACTTGGACTTTTAGGCTTTGGGCTTTTTTTTTTCTTTCTCTTTCAATAGTTAGGGTATCTAAAAAAAAATATAATTAGGTAATCATAATTAATATTTCATAATTATAATTACCCTAAAGAAATTAATTAATCATATATAATTTTTTGAAGAAACAAATAAATATCTTATACTAATATATTATACTAATATGTTATAAATATATTATAAGCTTATTTTTTTAATTTGAGACAAATTAATATTAGAAAAAACAATATATATCATTTGATTTAATAGATAAATTTATCTCAATCAATTTATTCTATTTATCTCAATCAATTTATCCTATTTTTATTTTATCTTCATGTCAATTACAATTATTTATGTTACAAAGCAATAAAAAAATCTATAAATTGATTTTTATCCAAATAAAAATGATTTGACAAACAAGATTACTCAAATAATTTTTATTTTATCTAATAAAATAAAAATTATTTGAGTAATCTTGTTTGTCAAATCATTTTTATTTGGATGAGAATCAATTCATAAATATATAAATAAAAATTATTTGACAAACAATTATTTTATAAGCTTTTTTTTTAATTTGAGACAAATAATTGTTATTGAGAGGCAAATTATTATTAGAAGAAACAATATATATATATATATAATTTGATTCAATAGATAATTTTATCTTAATCAATTTATTCAATTTTTATTTTATCTTTATCTCAATTATAATAATTTGTCTTACAAAGTAATAAAAAGATTTATGAATTGATTTTTAAAATATAATGAATTAATTTAGATAAAATTAATCAGAAGCATGTTTTAGTTTAATTTAGTTTAATAGTACATGACTGATTTATGATTTGAGAAATTAAGTATAAAATACTTGTTTTTAAGTGCATAGCTAATTAAATACATAGCTAAGCAATTTGTCATAATTTTTAATTAGTATTTTATACTTACTAGTAATGAGTGCAAAGGCCTCCTGGGATCTAAGATCAACAGAACAATTTATCCAAGCTTGCTTAAATCAAATTAATAAAGGAGAACGCAATGGCACAACGCTGACAAAAATTGGGTGGAAAAATGTTGTTACTGAATTCAACAACTGGAGTGGTAAGAACTATGACAGGACCCAGTTGAAAAACAAATGGGATAGTTTGAAGAAAGAATGGCAAGCATGGCACAAATTATTTGCCAATGAAACTGGGCTAGGGTGGGATAATGTCAGGAACACTGTCGATACCCCAAACGAATGGTGGGAGAAGAAGATTTTGGTATGATTGGTACCATAACTTTTCTAGAGATTATTTATACTTTATTTTTGTTAGCTAAGATAATATATTTTGGGATTATGCAGGAAAATTCCCAATATGCAAAATTCAGGTACAAAGGGCTTGCTTTTGCACCCGAACTTACCACACTTTTTAAGGATGTAGTGGCCAATGGTCAATATGCTTGGACACCCACATCTGGGACACTTCCAACTGGCATGAATGATGATGATGTCTATCGTCCAACATGGGATGGTATGCCAGTAGACATGGAAGAAGGAAGTGGGAATAGTGAGGAGGACTTAGTGGTTGCAGGAACTTCTACCACCACACCACCTAGTCAAAGAAGTGGTGAAAAAAGAAAAAGGGCTATTGGTGATAAAGGGAAAGGAAAAGGCAAAACATCTAATGCTAGACAGTTAGTTACAGCTGTGAGCTCAATAGCTGATACTTATCGATCACGTACCAGTTCCGTGGATAAGCCAAATGCTCAATCAACTGTGCCATCTATAGAGGAATTAGTGCAAGTCCTTCAGAACATAGATGAAGTTACAAGCGACCCTAATTTTTATGGCCATTGTTGCAATTTATTGGTGCATGAGAAAGCAAGGGAGTTGTTTGCAACACATCTGGGGAAGCCACACTTGTTACTTAGTTGGCTTCGAGTTGCAGTTCAATACCCTTCAGACCACTATAAAAATTGAACTTTATTATTCGTAGCTTCTTATCTGACTATTGTATAAACTTTATCTTTATCATTGCTAGTTGAATTTGAACTTTATTGTAAACTTTATCTTTATCATTCCTAGTTGAATTTGAACTTTATTGTAAACTTTATCTTCGTCATTCCTAGTTTGTAATGTGATGTTTTATTACTATTACTTGCTTTTAATATGTATTATGGATATTTAGGTGTGAATGGATCCTCGAAACGTACAACAAAATTCAGAAATAGACGATGATGATCAAGTCATGATTACAACCACAATGGTTGCTACATACTATCAATTATATATGTCCAAAGAACCACGTAGAACAAATGAACAGTCTGGACATTCATGGGTAGTAAACATATTACAGGGACATCCAATTCGTTGTCATGAGATGTTCCGCATGGAACAAAATGTTTTCTACCGGCTATGTCATGAATTAATGGAGTGCGGATTAGAGGGATCTACACGAGTAGGAGTTCAGGAGATGGTTGCAATGTTTTTGTACATGGTGGGCCATGGGGTAGGGAACAGAGTCCTACAAGAAATGTTCCAACACTCAGGAGAAACAATCAGTAGACAAATTCATGCAGTGTTGGCTAGTTTATTGAAGCTTTCTTTTAATTATATTAGACCTCAGGATCGTTCATTTCGTGATATTTCTCCCAAAATACAAAATGACCAACGATATTGGCCCTATTTCAAGGATGCCATTGGCGCGATTGATGGAACTCATATCCCATGCGTAGTTAGTGAAAGTGACCAACCGAGGTTTATTGGAAGAAAAGGATATCCCACGCAAAATGTGTTAGCTGTGTGTGATTGGGACATGTGTTTCACATTTGTATTGCCTGGTTGGGAAGGCACAACTCATGATGCTAGAGTATTCCAGCACACTATCACTACTCCTTCCATGAACTTTCCGCATCCACCTCTAGGTATATATTTTTTTGCTTCATGTGTTATCTCTATTTTTCTAGGTAAATATTATTTGATGGATTCAGGTTATGCAACACCAGTTGGATATATCGGTCCCTACAAGTGTGAACGTTATCATATTAAGGATTTCAAACGTTCGACCGGATTTGCCAATCACAACGAAGTATTCAATTACTACCACTCTAGTTTAAGAACTACTATTGAAAGAACTTTCGGGGTATGGAAGAATAGATTCTTAATGTTGCACAAAATGCCTAAATTCAAAATGGAAACACAAGTTCAATTGGTGGTTGCAACGATGACACTACACAATTTCATAAGAAGGCACGCTGATAATGACGTTGATCTTAATTATTCAGAGAATGAAGATATCATTGAGGAAGATAGTGGAAACCACGTTGTTGCCACAAGTTCATTTACTAGTTTGACATCTTCGCCTGAAATGGACCGTATTCGAGATATTATTAGGGATCAAATGATAAAGCATATGCAGAATAATTAGTAGTTATTTGTAGAATTAACTATTTTTCTTTATTATGAGAATCAATCTCTTAATTTATTTTTATGCAATTAAGTTATTTTTTTGTTTGATTTTCCTAACTTTTTAAATAGCGTTTTAAATCATAGTTTAATTTAATTAATTTAATTACTAAATTGATGAGAATCTTGTTTTCATTAAGTTATTATAAGCTTATTTTCATTAATTTTAATTGAGATAAAATTAATTTAATAGAATAAAAAAATTGTATTGAAATTTAGTTAGAGATAAAATTAATTTAATAGAGAAGAATAATGTTTTCAAATTTAATTACAGATCTTACAATTATTGTAAATAATTAGTGATTAATTAAATTTTTAATTAGTAATATCAAAATAAAAAATTAATTTATTAATAAAAATTGATTTATTAGTGATTAATTTGTAATATTAGACAACTTTTAAATACATGACAATACATCAAAAAATTAAATAAAAAATTCATACCCTTTATGGTAATTACACATCTCAAACCATGTTTGCACATCAATATCCAAACATCATGTTCTTACACCAAACCATGTTTGTCTACTTTAAACCACGTTTGTCCAAATGTCTCCCAAACATAAATCACGTTCATCCAAACATAGTTTTCTCCAACCACGTTCAGCCAAACCTAGTTTATCCCACCTACGTTTAATCCACCGAACTCCCAAACACATTCTAATTTGATGATGATTCCCAACCCCCATCCCTAAAAAAAAATAAATAAATAAAAAGTCGTTGCTTTCTCATTTTGGCACTAATGAAAAAAAAGGAAACGACAGCAAACAAGTAGATAAAGATAAGGCATGAAAGAAATGAGAAAAAAGGGAGGAAAATGGAAGGAAAGTTGTCCCGCACAGGAAAGAGGCTGGTGTCGTCTCCGATTCAAGAGCTGTCGCTACTAGCTCAGAGATACAACGCCATCAACCTTGCCGAGGGCTTTCCCGACTTCCCTGCACCTTCCCATTTGAAAGATGCTGCCGTTTCCGCCATTGTTTCTGATTTCAACCAGTACAGGTGAATTTTCTCGAACTGTTGGAATATCAAACAAGCGTCATGCTTACTATTACTGGTGTGGGCTGCTTGCATTAAGGGATTCTAGCAACAGAAACAACTAAAATGGAGTTAGTTGAGTTGATTTGTGTTAAGATATTTTCGTTCACCCAAGAACCAATCCAATCTATTGCTAAATGTGTTAGTTTGGTGGTTAATTTTTTAAAAAAAAAAAATGGTAGATTTATTTAAAATATTAAAATTATAAATAAAAAAATAATAGAATTAAGTCTTACATAGTTATATATTTTTTTAAAAAAAATTTTATTTATAATTTGTTATCAAGTTAATTTTTTTTTTTTGGTGTTTATTAGACTTTTAAATTAAAAGATTAGTGGTTTAATAAATAATTAAGATATGTAAATGTTATATATGATACTATGTATTGTTATTAAGAGAGAAAAATATTGCAAATAAAACTAAATAGTATATTAACTAAATTTTAAATACTTTACACATAACATAAGTATATAGTATAGGAGTACCACAATAAAAAAAAAATTGTACGGGGATATATTAAAAATTTATAAACTCATTGCTCAAATCAATAGTTGCCGAGTTGAAAAAAAAAAAAATAAACCAACCCACCAACCTAACCCAATTTTGTGAGTTAGTTTGGATTGAATGAGTTGATCCAACCCAATGCACGTCCTTACTTACTGTGACAATTTTAGTTGTATCCAGTCAGTTTAGAATGTAGATTGTCTGCTGTACTGTTTAGTTTAGATTGTTCTCACTCCCCGACCCCCACCCCCCTTTTATTTTGACAATTGACTTGTCATGCCGTTTGCAATTTGAGGCATGTGCAAGGAATATGTGATCACCTGGCAAAGATGGTGAAGGAAATGCATGGTTTGGACATCAACCCTCTTACTGACATAGCTATTTGCTGTGGTCAAACTGAGGCATTTGCAGCTGCAGTTTTTGCAAGTATATTTTATTTTTCTTCTTGTTTCATAAGATTGAAGACGTGAGTTGATTAGATAATTTGACCACATCATCCTATCTTGTGTTTCAATTCAAACAGCAATTGATCCGGGTGATGAAGTCATAGTGTTTGACCCTTCTTATGAAACGTACGAAGCATGCATTGTCTTGGCGGGGGGAGTCCCAGTAAGCTTTCAACTCATTTGCCAACTATCATAATCCTCAAGTTTGGTCTTGCAGCTTCCAGTGTTCACTGTTTGAGCTTTCTGGTTTTCATGAACTTTATGGGCATGATAGGTACACGTGCCACTTGACCCGCCTCTGTGGACCCTGGATCCCAGAAAATTCCTGAGCTCTTTTACCGAAAGAACTAAAGCCATAGTGTTGAACAGGTTAGAAATTACTCAACTAACTATAGACATCATTCTCATCTTTCAAACTGGTCTTCTTCAAACTACAACCAACAGAAAAGTTATTTAGTGACTCAGTCCATTCTTAGACCAAAGTTAAAAAAGACATACCAAATCTATCAACTTAGTTTAATAACTCTTAGCCATACTAATCTTACAGATGTTTCTGAACATCGTCTCTGCATATTCTACTGTCATCTTAATTTTGTAGATAACCTTAATGTTATAAGAAAATAAAATCCGACTATTTTTGATATGCCCTAATACTCTTGAGTCTAATTCCAATCCTTTGAATAGTTTGATTTTCTGCTAATGTTTCATTTGTTCCCAGTATCATCCGCTGTTGAAAAGAGTAAAGAAAGACTACAGTGGTAATATGAACAATGAAATATGAAATGGTTTTTGGCTTTGAAGTTTCCTCTTGTAGGAAAATAGGCTCTTATAAAGTGGTCCTTGTAGATCAAGATGTGCCAGTGACATCATGAATATAGTATCTTAAAAGGACATGCTAATTCTCATATTCAGGAAAATACTTACATAAAGTTCATACAGTCCTCACAATCCAACTGGCAAAGTTTTCACGAAAGATGAACTTCAGACTATTGCTGGAGCATGCTGCAGCCGAAATTGCCTAGCTATAACAGATGAAGTATGATACCCCTTTTCTTTGTACTGATAGAATTTAAATTTTAGGATTTCATGACATTTTATCAGATGAAATATAATTAATACTATGCTCCATATGAAGTGTAAAAGAGAGAGAATTTGCTTTTGGGCACATATATTTTGATGTAAATGTAATGCCAGATCTTCTGCGTAAATCAGTTTCAGTGATGTGCAATTATGTCACGGTCAACATACCAGTTTAAACTATTTATTAATTTTCTTGGACAAGGAGAAATTACTTAGTATCATTTTCATAAATTCTCATTCTTTTTTCAATGAATTTTCTGGTATATAAGAAAAGCATTTCGCTCTTGTACTTTCTCTATAGTGTAATATTTGCCTAATGTTTGCCTGGTTATTATGTAGGTATACGAGCATATAACATATGACGGTGAAAAGCATATCTCCCTTGCCTCATTTGCAGGGATGCAAGAGCGGACTCTCATAACTTCTTCTTTGTCTAAAACATATAGTGTTACAGGTCAAAGCTGCATTAAACCAAACCGTGGTTAAATTATTTTCAGTTTTGAATTTTCCCATCTTTGGTAATATGAATGAAATTATTTCGTCGGTGGTCTGCCATCTAACAGGTTGGAGGGTTGGATGGGCAATTGCCCCAGCATTGATTGCATCTGCAATCAGAAATATTCATATCAGAATCACAGATTCTGCTCCTGCACCTTTTCAGGAAGCTGCTCTGACTGCTTTGACGAGCTCCCCAGAGTACTTTGAATCGATGAGAAGAGTAAGAGATCAAAATAAAATTCTTGTTCACGTTGAGTGCACATCTTTCAGTATGACTATAATCCAAATAACTAGAATTTAATATCATAATTCACCTTATGGGTAATTTATAAGTCAATTTCATTACAATGCTATCTTTCTCATTCATCCTTTTGTGATGCTTCTATTGATACTAAGGATTATGAATCAAAAAGAGATTATATGATCAAGTTGCTCGCTGGAGTTGGTTTTAAGATACAGTTTAAACCTCAGGGTTCCTTCTTCTTATTTGCTGAGCTTCCGGACAATAGCCCTCTTTCTGATGTATGTGCATTCTTTCCTTGTTAAAAATAGTTTAATACTTTCTGTCATTTCTTTTTCTAAATTAGTAGGGACTTGTACACAGTTCAGTTATCATTATTCTACAAATATATTGTGTTCAGGTAGAATTTGTTAAGAAACTAATAGTAGAAGCAGGGGTGGTAGCTGTACCAGGACAAGGATTTTTTCATACCAATCCGGAAGTTTCTAATGGAAACTGCAACTACCAGAAGAGATACATCAGGTTTGCTTATTGTAAGAGTGATGCCACTTTGGCTGCAGTTGCAGAAGGATTTGATAAGATTTTAAATGCTAGAGGACATCTTGTGCTGTTTGATGATGTGATTGAGCAAGATCCAGGACTTGAAAGTGTGACTGAAACTTAGGATTAAGCAAGCTTCCTTCTTCAATGTAAGATTAATGTATGACAAAAAAAAAATCATATGAAGTAAGCTAGCGTGTTTTTGACTCAACATCATGCTGATCTCACCATTTATGTTTGTATCCTTATGTCATGGAGGTAGATGGCACAGAAGCTTTATTGCAGAAGTAGGGTACACTGGCCTTTGTAATGGTGTGCTTTGGATTACATTGTGGGGTCCTTTTCCTATTTTCCTCAACAAGAAAGGTATTTATACATGAAAATGATGACGTATACACTTATCTGCTTGTGATATGCTTACTGAGGAACAAGCATTGTATACCATTTCTGAACTTTAACATGATCTTGTTGGTGATCTATGCATTATAGCTAGGGTAGTTGTCCTTCCCAACTTTTTTGTGGGAACCTCTCAAAAGCCTTTTTCAACTATAGATAATCTTCATACTCTCAAAAGCTTACGAGTGTGGAGGTCCTAAGTGGTTTAAATTCCCCTATTTATTTTCCAACAGTCATAAAGTCCTTCTTATTATTATGACACACAGAGACTATAGTTCTGTTTAGGCTATTGGGTATGAAACCAAAGTGAGACTTGTTTCAACGTCACGCAACCACCTTTATTATTATTATTATGTTAAATTGATTATAAGACAATGACAAGTTAAGGATATCTAACTAGGAAGTCATTTTCTAAACAGTTTTAAAAATTTTAGTTGGATCCTTTGGATGCCACTTGTGCTATAGATTAGAGAAGTTTAAGAATTTCAGTCACAAATTGAGATTTCTTTTAGATAACAAAGTAAATTGAGCATATTAGTTATATGGTAAGTAATTATATTCACTGTTCTCATTATCTAAACAAATGAAATGAAATATAGTGGAATCTATTTTTATACTCATAGTATTGAATGATTTAATATAATTTCGTTTATATTTTGTCATGTAATTTATTATGAATTTTTTATAAAATTCACATAATGAAATTTTAAAATATAATTGAATTGGATTTCAAATTTAAGTAAAAAATTACTTAATTGTCAAAATATAAATAGAGATAATACTGAATTTTTCAATCCTACAAGAGTAAGATAGTAATGATGAATGATATTCAAATTACAATGCGAACCGTCAAACCACGGGTTTTATTAATTAACTTGTAATTCATCTTGAAACGAAAATTGACTTTATTTTGCATATTGCAGCAAGAATAATACTTAGATGTGTCAAAAACTATATAGGGAATGTGCTTTTCGAATAATGTGATTGTTTATGTAGAATTTGAGATATCATATATCAACTTTTATAATTATAATCATTCTATAAACTTCCCGTCTTATGTATTTGTGTTTCGAACTTGGTAGACAGAGGGAGAATGCTATCAGAAAAAGAGAATTAAAGGCAATGCAGTCTGCCACATTATTTGCTACAAAATTAAGATTCTTAGAAACTTTGGATATAATAATACCTTGCGTTCAGATGAGATGAGGGAACTGCAATTGGCATATAGGGTTTCTTCTCATGGAAGAGAAGATTAAAAAAAGAAAGAAAGAAACATATTAGCTGGTAAAGAGCTCCTACGAACTACTAGCCGATCCCTATTAATATCTTTCTGTCATTTTCTTCTTTTCCAAACTATATAAGACCAGCTTCCTGTTAACAATTTTTATTGGCGTACACTTCCTTCATTCCCATTTGCTTAATTCCGTCCTCGAAGCTCCATAATGGGCAGCGAGAAAGAGAATGTGGAATTTTCAGACACCATAAGTTTCAACATTCCACACGTCTCTGATCTCCCATCATCAAACACCAAATATTCCCAGAATTTCCACTTCGGAAAGGCTCTGGCTTACAGAGCAGTTTATGGTTCTAGCGGCCACCGCAGTGGAAGTGGAAGCACCAGACACATCAGAGGCAGTGATGCCGCAGTGTCACCTAGCAGACTCAGCAAGGTCTCAATGGCTTCTAATCAGACTGATAACTAGCAAAGTCCTTCTACTCTTTACTTCTTGTGCCACATTCTGTGTACTGCTTATCTCTTCTTTTCCAGTAAAGCTAAAATGTACAAGTAGAACTGAAAGTGTCACTAGTATACTATGACATCACAAGGAAGTGATTCTCCTGTTCTATTCTGCTTATATTTGGCTAGTGACATTGTTCTTCGTGTCTTTATCGTTAAAATTTGAACCTGATTAAGTTCCGCTTTTTGTCCATAATCGCTCTGCTTTTGTAATGAGACACAGTTTCTTTCTTTTTCGGGTAAGCGAAGACAGTTTCACAAATTACTTGATTTCGACACGGTATAGTTCATGGTCTTGTCATCTTGTGGTCCATGCTTCCACGAATAGACATGGGCCTTCTAATTATAACGGTCCACGTTACGTTAGATTTGCCTAATCATCAGATCGGACTTTGAGCCCAGCCACGTAGTTCTGGTTGACCCCCTAAGTATGTGTTTGAAAAATAATTAGAGAAATTTTAGTTTAAATAACCATAGTTTACAGAATTAATTTTTAAAAAACTTGAATTTAAACAAACCATAGTTTATAAAGACAACTTGAAGCTTTTTTCGAAACAACGGTTTGAAAGTAAAATCATGTTACTGTAAAAACTCTTAAATATATTATTTTCACCAAAATTTCGTTAATGCAATCCACATTATAATTTGTAAAAATGTAACAAAAAAACAAACACAAACTAAGGCGTGAAGATTTCTTTTTCTTTTCTCAGCTGGGCTGAAATGTGTGAAACTGAAATTAGGAACTTTGTTTCACAAGTTAAGACACGGACAAACGTCCTATACAAATTATCCTGGACGCCAAGGGTGTACAGGTACTATTATACACCTCAAATGTAACTTGTTGCATGATTGACTGATTGTGTGGGTATATATACAGTCTGACTACAACAACAACAACAACAACAACAACAACATAGTTTTATTTTACTAAGTGGGTATATATACAGTCTGACTATAAAATTATAATCACTCGTCTTTTTAGTTTGATGACCAGTCTATTTTTTGAAATATTAAGTATTATAGTTAATTATGTACAAAAATATCTAATGACTTATTTATACTTTTTGTAAGTTTGTCAAATCTAAACATAAAATTTTTATTAATTTATTATATTAGACTTTTTAATGTATAAAATTAAAAATTAAAAATATTTATTTATAATTGATTCAACTACAATTTAATTATAATTAAATTAATAAATTTTAAATTAATATTTTTATCAATTTAATGGTAGAATGTAATTAGAAAAAAGAGAATTGATATATTTATTTAAAGAAAAAATGAGCAATTTCCCATTTCACTCTCGTAATATTTGAAACTCAGCTTTCTAAGCCTACGGTGACAAAGAATTCACCTCAATATCATCCAAATTCCCAACGCAGGCTAATGGAAGTGGTTGCTTGTCTTGTGCTTCCATGTGGCGAGATGGAAGTAAAGCCAACGGCTGAGATTCCACTGCACCCTGACTTAGCCCTCGCGGTAGAGAAACTGGACGCGCCAACAGTGGTTGTGTCTGTCTGACAAAGGAGGGCGCCGAGCCAGTACTATTCTTACTGATTACTTAAATGGAAGAGCCCTTGCTTCTTGTAAAAGGGAATACTTTAACCAAAGCAAACAGTGCAAGTCAGAAGTCCAGATAAAGTACAGACACAAAGTCTTGCTCACACCATAAAACAACAGGCGCACTTTACAAACAAGTTTTATTTCCACTGCGTTTTGCAAATAATAATAGTAATAATAATAATAATAAATCATCGATCAATATATTTATTCCGTCGTTTCATTTTACCCTCAGCATATATATTTGAGTTATAGATCATTATTCATCGGGGTTTGTTTCAGAGGTAAGGGCTAGGAGAAGTGAAGCTTTAGTTAGTTATTTTGGTTGACAAATTATTTTCTTGTTTGCTTCTTTGAGAGTGCGATGCTACTTTTTGTGTGTCCTTTTGGTTGACAAATTAAAACAAGCTTCAATGGGACTCCAAAAAAAGTGAAGCGCAAGAGGATACCAAGCTCAGAAAACAACATGGAATGTGTCATTTTGGTGTACGTTGATGTCCCCATGCATTCCTTTGTGCTAAGCGAGGTAATGTTCAAACATTAGATCTCTTAGGCACTGTAGTCTGATCTCTAGTAGTCACTCATGTTGTGTTTGTAAGAATCTTAAACGTACATATGAAGAGTGATCAAGAGTGAAGCCAAGATTCATACCATTTATTTCTGATGACGGTGGGTCTCGAGTTACCATATTTGAATACATCTAATCATTCTGAAATTTTTTAAATACATACACATAAATTTTCCAAAGCATAATTATTTGATATATGCTTTGGCATACAACTTGATTTCCATAAACCCAAAAAAAATTCAAATTTGTGGCATGAAAAATCTAGCCAAGATCATACATGTCACCACATAATTATACTTTCATTAACTCATATATATATATATATATATATATATATACACACACACAACAACAACAACAACATATTTAATCTTCAAATATTATTTTTAATTGTTATCTGACATTTTTATTTGTTTTCATAATTGAAGGATGAACCGATGAAGCGCTTTGTTTAAAAAATTGAGTTAATACATTTGTAACTAGATTGTGATTATACACACACATATATATAACATGGGGACACTAAATCCAAAAACCTCTCAGAGGTGCGACCGTGCGAGCATGGACATGATCTTAGAGTGGCCGACATAACACATCTATCCAGTCGTCGTATGCATATATACAAAGGATGCTTGGTAGCTTGTCTATGTATACACTTCAAACTTCTAAAGTACATGACAATCTTTCATTTCCCTTCATTGGCCCATATGGAATTAGCTTGATCAGCTATACGTTAATTTGTGTGCGCTTTAAACATCTAAAACTGAACCTGTTTCCTAGTTGTCAAGGAAACACTTCCACAGCCGCAACCTCCAGCTAGCATTCATACCTCCACATGCACCTACCTCTGTTTTTCAACATCCACCTACCTTCCAGATCCAGAAGTCCACATTGTCTGCACCTTCCAAGCTTCAATCTTCAACCTCTGCCAGCTACTTCCATGTGCCATTGTTCCCCTAGAATTAGTATAAATAGGTTAAGGCTTCATTGTAATAGACATGACAATCAGATTAAGCTTTGCTTTTAGAAACTTTAAGTTTCTTTCCTTCTTTTGCTCTGCCCCCCTTTTCCCTGAGCCATATTTGGTATCAGAGCAAGGTTCCAGAGAGAGGGAACGCCTGAAAAGCTGCATGAGATTCACTGTCGAAGTTTTCCAGCGACGATCGAAATCGGCCACCTTCGAAAGTCCCATCTCCGGTACTCTTTCAGGAAAACGGACGTCGGAATCGTGATCGGAAGGTTCCAAAACCTTGGACTGGAGAAGATCAACGCCGCCTGACCTTCCACGCGCCGTCACGCGCCATAATCGGAAGACCACGCGCTGGCCATCTGCTCCCACGCGCTACACGCGCCTGCCAGAGGTTGAAGACGACCACGTCAGCACGCCACGTCATCAGCCACATCATCCACCCGGTCAATCAGAGGTTGCCACGTGTCACAACTGCCACGTGTCACAACTGCTCATCCGGATTGACACGTCATCATCCACGTCATCAGTCCTTGCAATCAAAGATTGCCACGTGTCAGACTGCTGCCACATCATCATAGAGGTAGCCAATTACCGATCGCCACGTGTCAAGTGGTTGCCACGTCACCCCAATTTTCCAGATTCTCATATTGACCCCGGAAGTTTTGTAAAATGTTATTTTGACCCCAAAACTTTCTAAAATCCCACTTTGGCCCCATATCTTTCTGAAATTACAAATTTACCCCAGACATTTCTGAAATTCCACTTTGGCCCCAGATATTTTCGAAATTTCACTTTGTGCCCCAAAACTTTCTGATATTACAATTTAACCCTCACAACTTTCTGAAATTTTATTTTTTTGCCCACAATTATTTTCGAAATTACAGTTTGACCCACTTTTCATAAATTACCTTTTGGGCCCCTTAAGTTTTTTTTAGAAATTACAGATTCACCCCAATTCTTTCCAAATCATAGATTGGCCCCAATATTTTCCAAAAATTACAGATCAACCTGACATTTTTTTTTAAAAAAAAAAGTTTATTTTAGCCCCTAAATCTTCTAAAAAAAGAAATTTCACTCCAATCCCACAATTTTTCTTAATTTTCTTATCCATCCCCAATTTTCTACAACCAAACTTCAAACTTTTCTCCTTCCCTAGCCAACAGAAATGCCTCCAAGAAGCAGGCGTGCACAAGAAATTGAATTGAACGAGATGAGAAATCAACTTCAACAGTTGCAAGAAACAGTGTATGCCCAGCAAACATGGCTTGAGACCCAGAAAGATCGTCGATGCAAAAATTCAAATAACAGCAGTTCATCAACAACTTACAATCGCTACTCCGACAATGTTAGAATGAAAATTCCTGAATTCGATGGGAATAACCAACCTGAAGAATTCAAAGACTGGATTAAAAAGGTTGAACGGATTTTTGAGTATAAGGAGGTCCCCGAAGATCAAAAGGTGAAAATTGTTGCCACTAAACTCAAGAAGTACGCTTCTTTTTGGTGGGAAAATCTTAAGAGAAAGCGCGAACACGAAGGGAAGCGCAAGATTCGAACTTGGAAGAAAATGCGACGCAAGTTAACCCGTAAATTCTTGCCTGAACAAACAGGGTTTATGGGAGTGTCACTTATTTCTATCCCTACTTCGTCACAAATTCCTGAAAAGGAAGAGGAATCTATACCAACAGGGTCAGTGCATGATAGTGATGTCATACCAGATGACGATGATGACATATTAACAGAGCCAGTATATGACAGCGATATCATGCCAGAAGAGCCAGTATATGACGATGATATCATGCCAGAGGAGTCACTGTATGATAGAGAAGTCAAGTTGACAGAATCAGCGTATAACAGTGATGTCATGATAGCAGAACAAGCATATAACGGTGATGTCTTGCCAACAGAGCCAATATATGCTAGTGATGTCACTCCAGCAGAGCCAATATATGATAGTGAAGTCACATTGACAGACCATGATGAGACACTGGTAATTCATCAAAGCCTACATATAACGCCAGCAAAAGACGAGTCTTGGTTAAGTCACAACATCTTCTATCCTATTGAAGATAAAATTTGTGATATCAACATTGGCAACAAAAGTTATGACAATATTGTGACCAACTACATGGTGGAAAAGTTGGAGGTATTATCCGTTAATCATTCGTATCCTTACAAATTTCATCAAAAAGAAGTTTGTTGTGATATTGTGCCTACGGATGATTGTCATCTTCTTTTGAGAAGACATTGGCAATTTGATCGTTGTGTCCAAGACGACGGCCATATAAGCATATACTCTATTAAAAAAAATGGAGTAAACGAGATGTTAGTGCCAATGCCACCTAATGAATGCAATAAGAACAAACTAGAAAGATACGATTTCACTTTTTTACCGGTCTTTCTAGTTGTAATTCCAGAAGACAATCCACCAGGAGTGCCACCTAAGAGAGACAACGACATCCAGCAAGACTTGAGAGCAAGACTCGAGGGCGAGTCTCGTCCAACCCAGGGAGAATGTCAAGGAAACACTTCCACAGCCGCAACCTCCAGCTAGCATTTATACCTCCACATGCACCTACCTCTATTTTTCAACATCCACCTACCTTCCAGATCCAGAAGTCCACATTGTCTGCACCTTCCAAGCTTCAATCTTCAACCTCTGCCAACTACGTCCATGTGCCATTGTTCCCCTAGAATTAGTATGAATAGGTTAAGGCTTCATTGTAATAGACATGACAATCAGATTAAGCTTTGCTTTTAAAAATTTTAAGTTTCTTTCCTTCTTTTACTCTGCCCCCCTTTTCTCTGAGCCACTAGTTAACCGGTCCATCTACAAGGCCATCAATATCTGGTCCTCGTAATCCATTATATCGTAGTTCAAAGACTAATTAAGCAGGCGAACATGTCTATCACCATAGCTCCAGTACTTCACCTCCAAGCCGTTCGGTTGTCCACAAACAGGGAGCTAGGGAAGCTCAGGAATAACCAGATATTAAGGAAATTAATATGACCTCGAAATACACGCGGAATTCGGGCGCCTTTTGCAAAGTCACAGACGTAGCGCTAGGGGGGTCACAACCCAAGGACACCAGACCCCACAGTCCGAGGCATTTATTTCCAAGTTAAACCAAAAACTGTAGGCATATCCTAGTTACCCTACGTTAACTCGTGCTAATCTTAGTAAACAACAACCACTAGTCTTATCTTGAACTCCATCGGGATTAGAGAAAAGCGTCCAACATGTACTGTGGGGGAAGGACAAACACGGTTTATCTAGGCTGCACTCAAATGGAATATGCTCATCATGTCATGGCCTTCAACTTTAAATGCTTAATGCTGATTATCTTTCTCTCTTCACAAAGCAGAATTGTTCAGATAAAGCCTTTTTTTTTTCTTTTCTTTTTGCGGTTGCATCTCATAAATCTGGTATACTGTAGTACGTACGTCACAATCCATTTCAAATTTTGGAAAGCCAAAAATAGTATGATCCATATATATAGTTTAATAACTCGGAGAAGGATCATTGATGGTACACAATTAACCTTAACTGATTTCTAGTTTCGGAACCTTCCAGTCATACATTTGAGTGCATCTGATGAGTGATGATCATAACCACTTTTCACTTTCCAGTGCCTCTTGGCTGGCTTTTCTATTGCTCAAGAACTTGGCAACACATTCTTCCATCATTCCTTTATTTTATTAATTACAAAAAAAACCTCCATTTGACTAAAAGATCACATTCAATGATGTAATGCACAATGACCAAATTAAACAGAGGCGTAGGCGTGAATTTTATCATTGGCAGAAAACGAGGTGTTCTCCACCAACCCCAAACGCATACAGTCTGACAGTTTTTACAGTAGCAGGCATTTCACAATAAATTGAACTTCTCTTTTCCTTTTTTTAACCTACTTGCTTTCAAGTTTCAATAAACAAATTAAAATGCTTCTCTTATTCCCAGCGCCGCAGACACCTGTTTACGAAGTTCAAAAACATTGCACATTCTTCGCTAAAGACACATTTCCGTGCTTTCCCTGTATTTTCTCTTCCCATTCTAACCCTTTTCCCATCTCGAAACCCTAACCCCATACCGCCCCACCTCCTCCTCTTAAATATCCCCCTTTTTCTCAACGATTTAGAGTCTAGTGTCCGATCAAAGCCATGGACGGGTCCGGATCGGGTCACCGCCCATACGGCATTGTGAGCGGGAAGACGTACAGTTCGAACCATAGCTATACGAGCCGGTCTGGTTCGCCCGATCTGCCGCCGGTTCAGGGGAATGTGAGCCGGGCGAGTCAGAGCGGGTGGGGGTTGAAGGACGCGGAGGCGAAGAGGAAGAAGAGGGTTGCGAAGTATAAGGTTTACGCTGTGGAAGGGAAGGTGAAGGCTACTCTTAGGAAAGGGCTTCGATGGATGAAGAATAAGTGTTCTCAGATCGTCCATGGCTACTAACGCTACTGTCTTGGTCCATCCATGCCACGTCACCCCCCGCGTGCTCATTTTCTTTCTTATCTATGCTGATGTGGCAATCATTGGAGAGACGATACTTCACTCACTATCCCTGAGGAAAGTATTTAATTTCTTCCTATATTTATTGGCCTATTATTGGGTACTAAATTGTAAAAATTTCCTGACTTCACTCTCACTTTTCTTTCTAATTTTTAAATTTCCTCATTTCATTGTTTTTATTTTATTTTTTTCATTGATTGATTTCCGACTTTCCGTTTTACTCAGTTATTGATTATCAGAAAAATGGTTGATGTGTGGATCGGCGCTCCTTCAATTTAGGCTCTCTTTTCATATGATGAGAAAAGAAACGCATTCTTTTCAAAACAACCTTCTTTCTGTTTATATTTCCTTTTCATCGTTCAAGAAAAACAAACTTGGTCGTCAGTCCAATTATTTGAAAAAAAAAGATACATAAATTTTTATCTATAGATTATGCTCGTTTTAGTGAAAAGCAAAAGGCTATTTATTTTATTTTATTTCGAAAACTTCACCCATAAGACAACGTGCATTTTAATACATTGTAATCGGGAAAATAAAAACAAACAGATTTCCCATGAGGTGCAGATTTCAAAATAAATCTTAGTTTACACCTTGGTTGAAAAATATTAGGACAGTATTAAATCCTAGCCATTTCATAAATATAGTAAACAAATAGCTTGATAGAGGCTTGACATATCGATTCAAAACCCAATTACGGAATGGAGTCTGATACTGGTGATATGGAGGAATTGGTTTCTATGCCTGGGAATGATTGATTTCATCGATAAGTAAGACCTGTAAAGAAGGCAAGCTTCGTTATAGCTTAAGTCAGTGGAGATTTTCAAGTAAAAATATATAGTAGTGTAACTACCTACCTGGCGGTTTGAGAAGTTTATCTAAGGTTGGCTTAACGGGTTTCCAAGGCCGCAAGACGATATAAAGACAAGAACATATATAGCTATCCTTTATCTCTGGGCAAGTTTGAGGATAAGATAATTAATCATTTATATCATGAATGTCGGAAGATCTATAGATTACGTCAAGTTAACTTTTCTCATAGTGACATTAGCATTTTAGTCAGAAAATTTAAATTTTCAAACAGGCTTGCGAATTTAACTGGGCGGTAGGTATAGGGTGGGTCAGCTTCTGATTTATTAGGGTCAGAGTTAAATTTCATTTAGTAAAGTATGACACAGCAAAACATGCGAAACGGAAAACTTTCAAACAAAAAGCTTGAGAGAAAATTCAAAATCCTTATTATCGAGAAGTCTCGAACAAGATGTTCAAGAAGGCATCCATGCCCCAAGCTCTATGTAGTTGAAAAAATTAAAATAAAAAATGCCTAAAATAGGAAAATTACTAAAAAGTAAAAAAGAAATCATACAAATAATCCAATTTGGTTCAAAGCGAGTTTAGGTGTTCAACTCTAAATAGATTTTTTGAAAACATATCATATTCCTCAAAATTTCATCCTTAAGGATGATGGCAAAGTTCCCATTATTTCCCGAATGGAATTGCTTAAGGATGGCACAGGTCCCATACTGGCAGAGGACACATTGATGTGGCCACCAAGAGTGTATTTGGTTTTTTTTTTATAAATTATGAACTGTATTATCGTAATTTTGGTACAAAATAACATATTTTAGAGTTTTTGTATTAACATAGTTTTGCTCTCAAATCATAGTTTCAATGAAAACTCCAGGTTATTACTCTTGTAAACTATGACTTGCCTAGATTTATCCAAAATTAATTATGCAAACCATAATTTACCTAAACCTAAGTTTCCCCAATTGTTTTCTAAACACTTAGTAAGGGGTTGTTAGGTAGGGCTTTTCCAGGGAACGGATCCACATAATTCAAGAACTGTTAATTTTTTTTCCTTGTTTGGTATGCCTTCCTAAGTGGGAGAAGAAAAAAAAATTTGGAAAACCGATCAAGATTTTGCCATTGGTTTATTTCAAAATTTTCCATCAAATTTTTAATGGAAAATCGAGAAAATATTTGAAATACCCTCCTATTTTTTTTTTGAATTTCGAAAATGTTCTCCTGTTCTAGCTCTTCCTTGCACTCACATACCAGCTCTCCTGTTTCAGCTCTTCCTCACACTCACCACTCTTCCATTGCTGATCCCCACAACCGTCACGTTCTCTGCCACCACCACGACAGATCCCTGATTTGATCCTCTAGCCTTGTGCCCCTTGAAACGTCCAATTTCAAGAACACTGTCATCAGTAAATTGGAGGATGGCAAGACGAGAGGCAAAGATAGAGAGTTGGGAGAGATGAGAGGCAAAGAGCAGCTAAGATGCAAAGATGAGAGGCAAGAGATATGAGATGCAGAGAGGCAAAGAGAGAGAGAGAGAGAGAGAGAGAGAGAGAGTTTGATACAAAAATAAGAGATAATTTAGTAAATTAACCTCACATATTCCCTTTCCTTTCTATTAAAAAATATATATCAAACACATTTTTTTTCTATTATTTTTTTTATCCCATACCAAACATATTTTTTCTCGTTTTCTTTTCCTTTTCATTTTTGTTTTCCTTTCCTTCCAATTCCTGTCTTGCATAACAAACAAGCCTTAAGGATCTATTTGGTTCTGACATTTTATGTTTTCATTTTTATTGAAAATAGAAAAGGAGTCCCTTTCCTTTCTATTAAAAAATATATATCAAACACATTTTTTTTCTATTATTTTTTTTATCCCATACCAAACATATTTTTTCTCGTTTTCTTTTCCTTTTCATTTTTGTTTTCCTTTCCTTCCAATTCCTGTCTTGCATAACAAACAAGCCTTAAGGATCTATTTGGTTCTGACATTTTATGTTTTCATTTTTATTGAAAATAGAAAAGGAGCTTAAACATGTATTTGATTGAGTTTAATAATTTTCTTAAAATGTTTCGTAAAATAGGCCCAAATCTAAAAAGATAAAAAGATGTTTTTAGTGTTTCAGAAAATGAAGACTAAAAATAAAAATAAAAAATATTTTCACAAACTAAACATGATCTAAATAAACGGAGGATAGCGTCCTGTAATTGGTTTTTGGGATGGTAGCTTCCTATCAGGCCCAATTTGAGTAAGCGTGGGCTTAATAAGCCCACTAAACCGCCAACCCGATTACCGTTTCGATTGAATTGAAATTATTGATCCAATAAAACTAGAGATTGAATTGAAATTATTAAAGTATTCCTGACCGAAAAAATTATTGAAGTATGAATAAATTATGCAGATTGCGATGATTAAGACCCAATGAAAGGACTGTCTGATTTTTATTTTTTTTTCTTTCGGAGGGTCCCATTTCCTATCGAAGACTTACATTTGGTTCAAAATTCAAACATCAATCATTGCAAAATATAAACAGTTGTACCAACTCTCGTACATGCCATCTGATCCTCTAAACGAGGAAGACGCCTACATTACGTGGTTATCATTTGACGACTGATTTTGCTATGAAAAAAAGAAGCTTAAGTTGTTTAAATTTTGATTATGTTATGAATATAAATAATTTTATGTAAGTTTTAAAAATATTTAAGAATAAGATTTTTGTTCTTCTGTCCAGCATTTCCTTTTAATGACAGTGTTTTCTCTATGACTATGAGAAGCTCTAGAATTAGAATAGTTAATTTTAATAAAATATAAATTTTGTAAATCCAAAAGAAAATATCTAGTCCTCTAATCCTCCGCTAAATGGCTTGCCTTGTTAGATTTGCTTGCGTACCTTTACTACCAAGCATTCAAAGACTAATTGACAGAGCTGATTTGATTATCACAAACTGAGAGCAGCATGGACCGTTAGATGAAAGTTGATCTAATGGCTATTAATACGTAGGGCAATATTATTCTTCAAGTCTCAACAAATAAATCGTGTTCATTAGATTCAGGGTTACAAAGATCGACAATTAATCCAACTGCAATAAACACATTTAAAAGATTATTGTTAGCCGTGGGTGTTTCTTGCAATGTCCGTAGACAACGATTTATCTCTATATGCATACACTATGTTGTATTTATAGTTAGATTCTTTAATAAAAATATGATAAATATTAAATTTTGATAACTCTTGAATTTTTATGTTTTTATTAAAAGAACTTCATTAAAAAGAAAAAAATGATGTCCCTGTTCCGTACGACGCAGAAAATGAAAAGGCAGGCAATCAACTGTTGAAACTTGGGAATGACAAAAAGAAGAGGTGCTGCCAGCTAGTTGCACCATTGATTCACCTGCTAATTACCTTTAGTTGTTGGCATATTGTTTTATTTGTCTGATAAGACACGGAAAGCTGTAAACTTCGCTTTTAAACCAGCAACTTGTATTAACACTGACTGATTTAATTAATATGATATTTGTTTTTTTAAATAAAATCTTATATTTGATTAATCGAAAACTAATATATTTTATGAATTCTAGTATTCAAAAAAAAATGTCACATATGAACATGAAAATTTCTAATGCGGGGCCAAGTGGTGACGCTACATATGTTCCGCGGATTTGAATTTTCTAGTGGTTATAATGTTTTTCATTTAAATTATTTATATAGATCGGATAGTCTTGATTGAAAAAAATAAAAAATCTCATGAAATTTATTTTTTTATTAATTATTTTTTATCTAAACCGTTGAATATGAAGAATTTAAATTTGTGAAAGATAATCCCACCTCATTAGTTGGACGCCGCACCAACACAAAAACTGCTTCACTATACATGTTTCCTGGAAACCCACCTCATTTCCCCAGTCAAATTCGACCCCACTTCTTCTCTGTATTCATTATTCATTACAACTCCTATAACTTCAACCCACGCAACAAAGATCGAGTTCCTTCTAAGGATGGTAATGGAGCGGGGATGGGGATGGGGCCTCGGTTCCCGTTCTTGATTCTTGTTAGGAAAAATTTTTTTTTTATTCTCATTTTTTGCGGGAAATGTAAACTTGTGGAAATTTTGTGGGGTTATTTAAAAAATTTTAAAATATAAAAAAAATTAATAGTATATATTTTAATAAAATTTTTTTTTCTTTTCTCTTTTAGGTTGGAGAACAATTGGAAAAATTCAACACTCATATATGCAAGACCAACAAAATCAATCAATTTTGGGGGAATGAGATTATGATTTTATTTTTTTATTAAATTTATTTTAATTATTTTGAATATAAAATGACTAAAAGATTCTTAATATATATTATATATATAAATATTATGAGTATTTTGTAAATTTATTAAAATAACTTTCGGAGACGGGGAGCCCGCGAGACAGGGAGTGTGATCTCTGTCTCTACCCTCGTTTAACTTTCGAAAAAAATTTTACCCTTGCCCCCGTCTCGCAAGGGAAAATTCGCTGTCAACAGGACTCCAAATGTGGGAGATCTTCGAATTCAGGTCTCCATTATCATCTCTAGTTCCTTCAATTGACTCATACTCCACTCACAGCAAAAAGAAAAAAAATTTGATTAATTTTTTTTACTTAAATCATTAGATTTAACGGTAGAATTTCATTTAACCTCTTTAAAATATGGAGGGAATCCTCATGCCGCAACAAATACTCCACTCTTCCCCTTTTACATGTAAAGTCATGTCATGCCCTCCTACCATAAATCACCATAACAAACCCTACTTGATTTCATTTCATATCGATGAATAATATATGCAACTTATTATCATTTTACAAATAACAAAGAATTACAGGTATCCAAGTCAGTTCATGGGTGTGGATCTTCTGCTTGAAAAAAAACAAGCACAAGGATACTTGGAATTTTAACAACGATTTTAACTGTTGTATTCAAGCACAAAAATTTCAAATAGAGGATCCAAACCTGTCAGTTCATGGCTTAATGCCTCTCCTCTTGACCTCAGACGGTCAATCTCAACATGTCTGCGCTACCATTTCCAATTATTATTTTTAATATATAAAGGAACTCGAAATCAGTGAATGAGAAGAAAAATATATGCACACTCCACATGCAAAATTTCAAATGAGAGAACAAAATTTTTTAACGGAAAAAAAATACACAATATATCATACACTGATTAGTACAGCTCTCAAACGGCCACGACACGGTTTGGGATTGGGGAGGGAATTGAAAGAAAAGAATTGTAGACAACCAATCAGATTTCGACGCAACAGCAAGTGACTTTCATGTTAATTTCAACGAAAATGGCTTTTGGAGCTTTCGGATCTGCTGTCTATGATTGCCATTATTTAAGTAATCATATAATAGTGAATAATTCAACACAACTTCTAGTTATATTTTGACGTATAATTTATTATAATTTTTTTATAAAATTCATAAACTTTGATAGCTAAGTTGGACTAAATTCTAAACAAAAATAATTTAATTGTCAAAATATGAATAGAGGGGCAAAGTATTAAATATTTCTCCTGTTATCACTCAACTTCCAAAAAGTATATTATATTATATTCCAACAAAATCCAACCAAAAACAGCGTTTCTTTCATGTGGGTGTGGGACCCGCCTCCACAGGCATCGCTTCTGCTTATTATCTTCATATGACCAAAATGACCCTTTCTTGACGCGTCTGCTTTGTCTCCGTCCATTTTTGCAACTCAGTTTATCACTTATCATCAATTGTCAAACCAAACCCCATCCATGGACCCCCCAAAAATAATTTAAAACTGTACCACAAAAAAAAAAAAAAATATATATATATATATATATCACCATCTAGCAAAAAGTGACCGCATTTTTTTAGAAACTCAGCCATTCTTTTAAAAAGTACGTGAATATTTGAATGTCTCTCTCGCAAAATGCAAGATGGGAATCCTTTGCTTAATTTTTTTATCCTGTTCATGGTAGTTGAATAACTGTGAATCCTATTTATTTGTGTGGGGCTCATAGTATCATTATAGACAATTAAAATCTCTTCTTAATTCATAAGTTAAGGAAAGAATTCCTATCTTAAAATATGGAGTTGATTCAATAATAGATAAAACATGATCTCGTAATGTAGATTTATCAACTTTCACAATAATTAGGGCACCGGTTGGCTGTATCAACGGAATCACAATTGTTTCATACTAGTCATTCAATTGATTTGACAATAAATAATTTAAAAGATAAAAATTTATTACTAACCCTTATCGACTCATCAACTTTGACAATGATTAAGGCACTGGTTAGCCTCAGGAACCACCTGGTGCCCCCAACAACTAAAGTAAATTACTGAAACAAAACAAAGTTAATTATATGTTTTATATTAAGAATTTTGTCATGAAAAATTTAATTAATCTTGTTGAGTCTTTTGTTACTGAATTATTTTTAATTTTGTAGATTTAATATTAAAAAAGTTTTACATAAATCAATCAATAGTTTTGTGGTATATTTTTGTAATATCAGACCAATAAGTTGGTTCTAATGCTAAATAGTTTAATTATTAATTTTTAAACAAAATTTTGAGTTTGATTTTTGTAAATAATAAAAATCAGTATCAAGAAAATTTTATAATTTTATAATTTAATAATTTGAATTAAATTAATTAGAGTTTAATATATTTAGGAATAATGATAATTCCAAACCAAAGAAAAAAAAACACCCAGAGGTTGGTGAATAATGGATGATCAGTAAGAAAATAGAGACAAGAGTGAGAGAAATAGGAAGAGGAAAACAAAAAGATCCAGCTTGTTGCCACCCGCGTACAGCCGTGTGTGTGAACGAGAACACGACAATTTCGCCCTGCCCTCTCAGTTCACATTTAATTGTAATGTCAAAATCTAACCTCTTTCCTCTCTCTCTCTCTCTCTCTCTTAACGCGTCCAAAATTTGCAACCCATAATTTGTGTGTATATATATAAAACTACCGTTTCTCTCTTCCCACATCCATCATCGTCATCAACTACTGCAACCCTTTCTGCTCCCAAAAAGCAACACTCTTTTTTCCACGCTCTGTTTCGTGCTTCAATATTAATTCATCATCAATATTCAACAATGCCTATTAAGAACAGCACCGTTGCTCACCGAGCGTGGAACGTTCTGCGTCTGGCTCTGCTATGGGCTCGCAAAGGTGGGGTCTTCAAGCGAAGACTGGTCACCGAGATGCGTCTTCTTCCTAAGTACTTCAAACGCCTTGCCCACACCACTACTCCCCCTTCTCAACTTTACTACTGCGAGCGTCAGCTTTCCTTCGACAACACCCCTATCTTTCACCGTCCTTCCTCCATGCGATTCCACTTCCCTCACATCCCCTGCATCAATCCTCATGTTGATTTCGACTACGATTTTGACGATCAAGATCTTCGCTATGAGGACGCCACAGAATGGGAACATAATAATGGTGTTGGAGAATGTGGGTATGAAGAAGAAGAAGAAGAAGAAGAAGAGGAAGAGATCGATGTGCGAGCAGAGGAGTTCATTGCGAGATTCTACGAGCAGATGAAGCTGCAGAGACAGATTTCTTATCTACAGTACACTGAAACACCCATCAGAGACGCATGTTGACGTTACTTTATTTTTCTTTCCTTTCTGCACATTCCTCCTTTTAATTTCTTCCACTTTTGTGCAACCAACTTTTGTTTCATCAAAGAGTGAGGTAGAGACATTTTGCATGCGCGATTCTTGTAAATGCTAAATACCGAGACCCACGGTTGAGTTCTAGTATTTACATTTTATTCTTTATTACATTTAACTATATTTCATTTTTTTCGCCCTTTATTTTGCAAAGAACCATGTAAGGATTCTGATATCAGCATTAGCATGCTTCAGAAAAGGCATCATTATTAGGATGTAAGGATTCGGTGTGCGGTGATTAAGAGTGACAATTAGCAAATATGAATCGGTTTAATATTAGTATTCCAAATTATTTATTTGACATAATATATATTTGAACATTGAAATGCCGGATAATATATATATTTGAGCATCATGAGTTGATAAGTTCGGATACTCTATAGTTCTTAGGAATTGTAGTAATTTTTCTTTTATTTGTATTGTCCAATATCTATAATAGTGATCTAGATTTAAAAGCTATATTGTGTAGTGGTCGCAAAAATTGCAAAAGAACCAAACTTTGAGTCAATCATTAGAACTAGATACTCTACATATATGTGCCTCAGTACTCTATAACCATCCAATAAAAAGATTTTAATTTTATCAAATACTTATATCAAATGAATATAAATTAAAGTAGCGAAGACTAATATTTACATTTATCTAATATCTATTAAATATTAAGCTTTCACTATCATTATAATATCCACTATAAGATCAAGTAAACATAAAATATCTGAAATAATCACCTATATAAATATGATATTTATGATACATACATTTGATATTATAATTGATAATATTATACATTTCAAAAATATGATATACAAATATTTATCAATAGTTACTAAATTTTTAAATATACTTTTCTAAGTGTAAATTCATGAAATATTATATATTTAAATTATTTTTGTTATCTGTCTATAGAAATATAATTTGTAAAACTAAAAAATCATGTCTAATTTATTTTTCTCTTCATTCATAAAAAAAATAAATTTAATTTAATTTTGAAAAATATATATTTTATATTTACATATTTAGAAACTTTTTTATAAATAATTTTAGTTGTGGAGTTGATTATTATATAAAAAAAGGATAAAACTGGTAACATATAATCACTACTACTCTACTTGTGATTTAAGGTGACAGAATTATTTGATTGCTATCAAATGTTACTCTGTTTTCTTCAAAATGTAATATCAAAATGTTATCTTATATGTAAATTTGTTATTAAATAAGAACATACTAAATATTATCATGTATGTATGTATAATAACATATCCCAAACATCTAAAATCTCTATCAACTCATATCTTAGAGGTCAGCATAATCAGAATACTCAAAAACATTCAGCAAAATACATTTTGATTTTTGAGAATCCGATCAATCTTTCTTTCTTTCTTTTTTACTTTTTTTGGTCAAATTAAAATTTTCATTAACATGAGACCAAGCTAGCCAGGAAAATCCGATCATTCAAGCACGGGTTAAAAATGTAATCCGATTGATGTTTTGGCAACTCCATTAATCCATTTATATATATATATATATATATATATATATATATATATATATATATATATATATATATATATATATATATGTATGTATCTGGATTCAACAATTATGCACCTAAAAAGTTTATTATGATGGAGGCTGTACAAGCCTGCAATTTTATTAATTAAATTAAATTGAAATAATTCTTGTTCTGATTTTAATAAGTAAAAATCATTTAAAATTTAAAATCTAATTTAATCATGATTTAAAATTAAACTATATAATTTTTATCCACATAAATTAAATATCGTAACAAAATATATATGAGAATAATACTGAATATGGGTATTGAAAATGAAGCCTCTTCATAGACGAAGCAATGCCAGTGAAGCTATAACCACTTATTTTATCTTCGATAAAAAAAAAAAATTCACATTATTTATGTAAAGAAATCATGGCATTGGACAACCATCAAGTGATCAGTAACAATTCCAAAGGAAAACACAATCTATTCCTTTCATGATCACTACAACTAATGGAAGGTGGCTTCGTGTTTTAGGGCCTTGGAACTTGCTGATGCTATGCTTTGAGGATTAGCATGTCCCCTCTACCCTTTTCCTTTCGTCCAGTGGCCTCCCTATTTTACCAAATGAAAAAATAAAAAAGTGATGGAACAAGTGGATAACGAAAATTCAGGACCATTTTCTTTTTCTTAAATTGAATCTATCCTCACTTAGTTGTCCAAATCAAAGTTAACGGTCTAAATCTAGTCTTTGAGAACATTTTTCAAGGACCTTTGAGGAGATTCAGACTAATAAAGAGAAAATTGGACTAGAGAACATAGAATAAAATTAAAAAGCATATCACGATAATTCGGCACCTTTATAGTGATGATCGAAGTCTCTATTTCAAATCCTGACGTAAAGTTGATTCGTTTAGGTATAAATCTGAATAAAGTTTATTCGTTTACAGGCTTGAAGTCAAGGATGGGAGATTGGGAGGGGTGATATCAAACTCATCTCAAACCTGTCATATTATATAAAAATAAAAATTAAAAAAAAAATTAATATATTTTCATATATATAAATTTATTTGTTAAATATGTGCCAATAATTATATTTTAGTTATATTTTTTAGACGTACGTTAGCTGGACTCAGCTATTTCAAATTATATTGATTGCATTTTAAACCAATATTAGTGGTTGTGAAATTACTTTTGTGATATTATATGAATAATTTTTTTGTAGACTATCATTAATTTTAAAAAAAAAACTCGTCTCAAAATTTTTGGATGGGTATAGATCTGGAAATTAGGAGATTTCATGGGAAAGGGAGTGATTGATTTGATACCAACTAGAATGAGTCCAAGATTGTATTAAAAAAAAAAACTTCTCTGGATTCAAGGAAAATAATTATAGTACCTTACTGATAACTCTACTCATGATCATCCACATAACAAAGTGAAGCGGCAAATTTTTATATAAAAGAAAAACCAGAAATATAAGGTTAATGGTAAGTTTGAACTTTGAAGTTACATAGTGCAGCAAATGTTAGCCTAGCTGGATATGCATACTAAAACGAATTTTGTGTGTTACATTATAGTCAAAACGTCCTCACCCCAGATCTAGTGATAAAAATATTGAACCTGAGACTGAGAACTATGAGAGAGACGAGCAAATAACATTTGACTATTGATATGCATGGGAATTGGGAACCCAACCTAACCTAATCTGGAGCAGCTGTGTATGTACCCAACTTCAGGGTTTCCATTCAGTCTCCAACTAATTTTCTTTTCAGAAAAACCAGATTACCTCAAAAAAGATTCATGTAGCATTGTCAAAATAGCCAAGAGTGTATGTTAACTTCCATTCTCGTAACAACTGATATGGGCCTCCAACTTCCCTGTTGCCGCCAATATGAGACCTACAGGTCCAGCATTAGATTAGGAATTAGCAATACATAATTGGAGATTCTATAATGAAATAAACAATTGATATTCACATGAAAATCGCAATGAGTTTTGTATTGGCAATTATTAACACACCACACAGGGTGCATAACAACCATTTGTTCCCATGAGGTATATAAATGGCGCTCAGTTTCCTAGTTCATAACAAAAACAAGGCTATGTAATTTGTTGACCGGTGAGTACCTAGAAACAAAGCAGAGGGTTTTGCAGGCCGGGATTTAAATTCTGGATGAAATTGCACACCTACAAAGAATGGATGACTTGGAAGCTCCAGGATCTGGAAAAAGGAGTTTCATTAATATTAGACATCACTAAAATCCACCAAATTAGAAAAATGTATCTTCCGTGCAGAAAGACAAGGGTTAAAAATATGGGAATTTCTGTTGAAAGCTCTGAGTGCTCAGGCACTCAAGCTTTATTAATATTGCTTCTCATTGAAACAACAAACAGAAGCAGAAAACTTGCCTCCATTCGCTTTCCACTTTCATCTTTTCCAACAAATTTTAGCCCAGCTTCTTCTAAAGTTCCAATAACATCTGGATTTACCTGCACAATGACATTGCTGAAATTAAATTCACAAACTACAATGTCTAAAACATCTCTTACAAGTCAAAACAAATTCACTGCTAACCTCATATCTATGCCGATGCCGTTCATCCACATACTCTGAATTGTGATACCTGGTATTTAGGAGCACACAATAAGGTTACCAAGCATAAAGAGGGTGCTGAGAACATTGTACTCTCACAATATGAATGAAAGAAAACCTATATGCTACATAAGACTCAGCTTGGAAGTATGTGGTATATGCTTTGTTTCATCCATGTTGTGAAATGGGTTTGGTGACCTGCTTTTTATTAGTTTATCATTTTAAAAAAAATGAGGGAGATGAATACATGACATACAGCTTAGATGTAATACAATTAGGTGTCTGGAACAGTGTTTTACGAGATCCTAGCCTCATGGTACTTCCCATATGTGTTCGTGAACCCTGCATGAGAAAATGTATGACAAGGAGTAATAACATTCATTGACTAACTATATATAAATTATGAATTGATAAGGATCACCAATTTGTACCTCAGGCATGAAAATCACGACAGGATTTGGCGTTTGGGCATCAAACTCCATACTATTTGCCCTTTCCCAACCCAAAACCTAAGAAACAACATTAGATTACAATAAAAAGAATAAGGAAAACAGAACCAAACTCGAGACATATAGAACTTTACTCACTGATCTCGCAAACTCAATCACAGCAATCTGCATTCCCAAGCAAATTCCCAGATATGGAACATTGTTCTCTCTGGCATATTTAGCAGCTAGCATCATACCTTTCACACCTCGATCTCCAAATCCACCAGGAACCAAGACACAAGCTGCCCTCTGCAAGTATCAATTTTATAAAACAGCTTGTGACTATAGATTCAATTGCAAACCACCATTTCCCTAATTCTTTCAAATTCAACCCAACGGTTCTATTAGTGTATATAACAAACTCAAATTCATACCACAAAAAAAAAAAAAACTGTGTAACACATAATGAAAACCCTCAGGCCTTAGCATTTGGCCACTGTACATCTGCCATATGCTTACAGAAAATTGTACTATTTAGTTACTAACAATCAGACCCATTATCCATCTTTTATTTATATATTTATTTTTTACAAAAAGTTGCCTGTGTTAACATGTAAGTACTAATTAAATCTTTAAAGTGATCATGATAATATCCTTGTTACAGGTAATATAATAAATGTTACTTTATGCAAGTCTTACTATTGCAAGGAATCAAGACTTCACAGGAAACAGAATCAGTGCTAGAGTGTATGAAGGCCATTGCAAGAAGAGAAAGGGAGGTACTGAGGGAAAAAATAATATTTTAAGGAAAG
Organism: Biancaea sappan; assembly: GCA_037074585.1. Lineage (NCBI taxonomy): Eukaryota > Viridiplantae > Streptophyta > Magnoliopsida > Fabales > Fabaceae > Biancaea > Biancaea sappan. Next base: position 42,533,619 of record CM073496.1, on the reverse strand, counting down.
CTTACCCTCAGTGTTTCCCATGCATCAGCATGCGCTTCTGGTGTCTAAAAGAGTGAAACAAAAAATAAATAAAGCTGACTACCCGCAGAGTGACAGGCAACGAAATTTCTTAAGATGCAATTTGAAAGAAATTACTACCGATTTTGCACTTTCATCTTCAAGGTCAGAAGCTGCAATCCAGTCAATTGATGGCTTCAATGAGCATGCAATGCAAGCATGCAGAAGAGCCTGAAAGCAGATCAAGCAAAATTAAGACCATACAGCATACTGCAATTACATAGGAGAACAAGACACTCCATTATATTGAGTAGCCCATGGTTGGCAAAAGCCAAAACTCATTTTTCAGTTTCCTTTTTTAAAAAAATCATCATGCTCAATTCCAAGAATATTATGCTCAGTACTGTAGTTTAAAATTCAGATATGAAACCACAAAGCTAGCCCCTATAGTAAGTAACAATGTTACTAATACAGTTAAAAAGAAACAGATTATTACTAGTGAAAATCATATCAAATTACGACACTTTATGGAAAGGATCTTAATAGAAATATAAACAAATCTGTGAAAGCTACAATCACATTATCATGTAGTCCACACTCCATGGTTATTCTATTTCAAAATTAAGTTGATTGCTAAATACAATATCTTAAGTACAGAACTCTACAATTGTTTACATTTTCAGGTTCATGTTAAAAATTAAAATAAAAGCTATAACACACCTTAACAACAGATAAATACGAATCTGTTAGGCCAACATACTTCCCAACCATTGCAATTCGCACCTGTAAATGTCATAGTGCTCTCATTCTCATGCATTATATAAATAACATATATTCAGAAAGCGCATAGCAAATTCAGCATCACAGTACTAACAGAATCAGTAAGATTATCATAGGTCTCAGCCATCTTTGTCCAACGCTGTAAGTCAGGAGGCATAGCAATGCTGAAACAAAATGTTAAAATGAAATATGTTTTCTGTTATCACATTATTATTTCAAATAAAAAGAAAACCTGAGTTTTGTGTATTAATAATACATCCCACATGAGGTGCCAAAGTATCATCAACTATAATCAGAACAATGTATATCTTCTGACTCTAGTTACATCCATGAGATATTGGACAAGGTTACACAGCTTAGGCTTTGACATTGATAAAGATCAAGGACAAAGGAAAAACTCACCTAAGTAAGTTAAGCTGCTTCAATATTGAATGATGTGCATTTTGATTCTGAAAATAGTACCCAATCATAGAGGATATAATTAAACAGTACATCATAAAGCAGCCAAGCGTCAGTATAACCAAAGAATTGTTCAAAAGCCCACCCTAAGTAAAAGCGGAACATGCCAAATGTTTGGAACATCATGGATATTCAGAATATTATCAATCTGTGGAGACCATAAAGGTAATCTAAGATCAGTAACAGTTTTCTTTTGGTCAAATATAAGATCAATAGCTAAGAAAGTGAGGCTTGCTTGGTGCAACACCAAGTTAAATTTACCAACAACTTACTGGAACATGGCAAAACTGTGAGAGTTTATCCTTAGTATTATCCAATAGAGGCTGCAATATTCAATAACAGAAATTATTTTACTTACTATATAGTAAAAATTAACATTAAAGAAATAATTGTCAAACTGAAGCACACATTTCAAAAGCCCAAAAAATACCACCAGTTCTTTTGAGAAGAAAAATGAGCATAAGGAAATAACAACAATAACAATAAATGCAGTCAGCTAATGGTATAATTGAAGGCAAGAACATTTTTTCACAACCAAGACTGAAGTTATCTTCTGATCATTTTCTAAACTCTATATAAGAAACAATTATTAAAAGCAAAGTAAAATGTAGCACAGTAAAATGGTTGTACACGTATACCTATATAACTATTGGCCTTGTAAAGTAAAATGGTTGCATTAAATGTTTAAAGTTTTTGTCTGAAATGACACTGTTATAGTTTTCATCAACTGAGTATGAATGAATGGTAACTAGAAAACCAGAATAGTATCAGCACTTATACAGTAGGGCTAAATCTAAAATGTATGAAAAGAACAAAAGCGTTGCACACTGTTACACAAATTAATGACATTAAATTCATCCGGGTACTATATCAATAATATACCTCAGCCGAGCGACATGCTAACAGATGAGGAGTCAAACCCAATGCTCTCAGTTCCCGGACACTGTGTTGTGTAGGTTTTGTTTTCTGGAACCACAATGTAGCAGTGGACATGAGGAAAAGAAATTAATTGATACTAAAAATTGGCAACTATAGTACACAGGCAATTAAACATTACTTGCTCTCCCACTACACCCAACACCGGAATCAGGCTAACATGGATGAGACAGAAGTTGCCAGGCCCTGAGAAGGAATAATGACAACAGAAATTTGATAAAAGTATTATGCAACAAGAAAAACATTTCACGGCCAAACAGAAAAAGGAGAAAACTTGGTACATTTTTTATATGTTCTTGGTACATTTTTTATATGTTCACTTTGTCAGAAAATAACACGTGGAGATTTTTTATAGCTCAACACTATATAGGTCTTTCAAAAAAGTTACTCCACATGCTATATTTTTATTGGGATACCTGATATCAAACACCGAAGGTACTTTACCTAAGTTTATTCCACAGAAAAAGCATGAAAAAAATGTCATAATTAAGAAGCAAATCAACTAAGACATCATTGAACAATGCAGCAGATTGACATCACAAAATTGCAGTGTTAAGCTCACCAAACACAACCATCCAACTCAGATCTACCTTAGTATATTGGATTTTAGCATTATCCTGGAGGCAACCAGGAAAAATTCTGTCCTATTTGAATACATAAGGGCATCTATTGGAATTTCAAAAAATAATACTGTACCAGTCATGCAATAGGGAGACAAATCAGAGATTGTATAGTTTTATATAATTTTGACAAAGAATATGGCTAAGAATAGTAATCATACAGGAAAAAGCTGTGAGTAATTTTACTTTAAAAGCAAAATATACAATGGGCTTACCCACAGAAAAGGACAATTGACGTAAAGCCTCAATAAATGGCATAGATTCAATGTCACCTGTAAAAGCAAAAATATCCTCTCACATTAAGAATTGACCTCGATAATGTTACAGCAACAGAGGCATTTTTCCTTTACAACTATCTTACCAACAGTGCCTCCAAGTTCAATCACACAGACATCCGCTGGACCCTCCTTCCCATCCACAGGAATCACAGCAACTGATTCAATCCAATCTTTTATAGCATCTGTGATGTGTGGAACCACCTGTATTAACACACCAAAAACTTGGTAAACTGCTCTTCATCCAAACTAGTATGCGGGAGGCAACATGTAATAGCAATTTTGATATATGTGTATCACCTGAACAGTTTTTCCAAGATAATCCCCTTTGCGTTCCTTCTCAAGGACAGACTGACCAGAAACCAAAGATGAGAATCAATTTATGAAATTTGCATGAAATATGAATCATTTTCATTTATCAGTGCGTTATTGATTCAAGGCAGATATAAAAGCACCTGGTATATTTTTCCAGTGGTGATGTTGTTATTCTTTGTAAGTGTGACATCTAGGAAGCGCTCATAATTTCCCAAATCCAGATCAACCTTCCAAGCAAAACAACAAAGTTAACAAAATAATAAGTCAATACTATTTCATAATAATGCACTCAGGTACAGTGATATATTGTTGAAAGAATGAAACCTCTCCACCATCGTCAAGAACAAAAACTTCTCCATGTTCAAAGGGAGACATGGTGCCAGCATCTATATTCAGGTATGGATCTGCAAAAGTATAGAGAACGGATGCGTAAGGAAGTTATAAATTATTTACTTTGGTCGTTTGTCCCTGTGGTGAGCAGATAAGTACCTTTTTTTTGTGTGTGTGTCTGTTGGGGGGGGGGGGGGCGGCGGAGGAGTACTCAGAAGCAAACAGTACATGCAGAAAGCACCCAATCGAATAAAAGAAAAGTACTGAACCATAAACAACATACAGAACGGCCTTAATAAGCACTCGAGCGATATCAAAAAGGTAGCAGAGCATAATTATTAAAGAAAAGACCTCCCACGAATCATATTCACGACAAATTACAACTGCAGTTCAGTCACAGAAAGAAAAGAGGGATTTAAACCAATCAAATATCAATGAAGCCATTCCAAACAAAAGAACCGCATTGCAAGAAATGGTTGAACAATAAATATTGAGCAGAGGGAAGAAACAAAACCAATTTTGATGGAAGTGACGCGAAGGCCACAGGCCTTGAGCACGACCCCTAGGCTGCTGGCCGTGACGCCTTTGCCCAGGCCACTCACCACTCCACCGGTGATCAACACGTATTTCATTCTCAAGTATTTTAGTATATGGCGAGAGGGGTGGAAGCAGTGGGTATTGGATTGCAGCCAAAATGTTTGTTCATGTCCGAGCGGGAAGGTTGAAGCTGAAGGCGATAAAGCTGAGCAGTCAGCAGTACTCCTTTGGGTTGCCGAAGCGGAAGCGGAAGCCGGAGGTCCCTTTCTGTCTAATCTAATCTTATTAAAATAAAACCTAGAAATTTGGTCTTCGTTCCTACTCCTAAATCCTATTCCTTCTTCTTCGTTTTACGCCTTTCTGTACCTTGCTGCTTATAACAACTGTCCATTTCGCACCTCTTACTGTCCAATCACGCCATGCCGTGTCATTTTTCCCCTTGTTTTCTGCTGCGACATTTTTTTTTCCTTCACACTATTTGATTGTATTTATTCCTTCTGAAATTTGAATTATTACAATTTATTATCTTTTATATCTTGTAAAAAATTATGAAGATTTTAATTTTTTAAAGAGTTTCTTCACTATTAAATTATTTTAAGGTTATCAATGAAATTTGGTTTAACAAAAGAAACTAATTCGCTATAAAATAATAACAGTGCAAATCTTTTGACATAACATCAAAGTGTAATAAAATAACAGCATTTGATTGGAATTAGATGATTATAATTAAAAATAAAAATTTTTTAATCTTAGCATTAACATTAAAATAAGTAAAAATAATAATAAATTACACTCTGGCTTTAAGTTAAAGAAATAAATACAAGTTCAAAACACCCCAAAAAATAGTGCCTATCTTTAATGTTTAATAATATCTCAAGTAAAATTGTCCCTAATAGATTATATGTTTGCAAAACTAAAATAAATTATTATAAAGTTTATATGTATAAAAAAATGCCATACACAAATAAAAAAAAATCTTATAATTGAGTCTATAAAATAAAACACTTGTTTTACAATGATAGAATTGAGAATCAGCGAGCACTTGTCAAAAAAGAAAAAGAAAAAGAAAAGGGTTTTTATTTTAATATAATTTGAAAAATTTCGCTAAACTCCCAAATGTACCTTTTCGTGCTAACAAGAGAGATTCGATTAGCTTTTTGCCACTATGTGTTTGTGAAAAATGGACAAATTTTTTTCCTTTGTGCGCCCCCCACTACTTTTGGCTTATTGGAGGAAGAAGGTATTCTTTCAATATTATGTCATTCTTTAATCAGAATCATTATTAATGACCGTTCATCACCCTCTCCATACTTTTCTCCCGCAATCCTCATTTGCACATATAAAGCACTTTTCTCTCTAAAAGCCAAAAAAGAAACAATTTTTTCTCCACGTTTCTTTCGCTCTTTGATTATCTTTCATTTAGATTTTCTTTTTCCAGTTTGTTTTGTATTCATATTTCCTAGCTGTTTGAAGTCTTCAATCATAATATTTTAACATTAATTAGATAAGAAAAACAGCCTTGGTTGTATGATAATATGATATGAGCATTACATAATTAATTTTTAGAAAAAAAAATATAGATCATATTTTTAATAAAAATAAATAACCAACACCTAAAAAATTTAACTAAGTTTTATCATATTTTAAGTTATATCTATCTACCATCTTCATATCACATTTACGTCTTTTTCAAAAGATTAAAAACACTGACTGAACACGTGTCAAGTAGCGGTGCAGGTCTACGAACATAATGTGCACCGATTTGTGGTTTTCTCAAGCAGCAAGACCGAAATGCCTCCAACTCTCAACGTGCTTTTTACTCCGCCTCGTGTAGAAGAAGATCGAAGATTTCTCGATATGCTTTAAACCAAAATTAGCATAGAATTCACCCCTCTCACACCGTTTTTTTGAAACAAAGTCTTGAATTTAGTATCATTTTCACCTTAGTAATGGATTTTGAATCGAATTTGGGAGGAGCACCTCATCATCATCGTCGGGTGCTAAATGCAATAGAGATCTCAAAGATGAGGTTTACATTGACAATCTGCACTCCACCAGGGTTATCTTAGGTTAGATTTTTTTGGTTTATTGCACCTACCGTTTTAATCTTATTATTAAATTTATATTGTTTTCTTATAAATGTTTTAAGTATATATAATATAACTTTTATGATTTTTTTAATTTGTGTTTTTTTTTTAAATCATTATGTAGCTATTTGTGAGAAATGGAAGGGGATGGAATGTTCATATTTTGGCATTTTTAATTGTTTTAATTTATTGCTTATACATAGTATCGCTAACAGCTTGTCTGCTTGTCTTAAGAAAAGCAAACGCCTGCTTGTCTGGCAATACGATGCCGTTTAGGTGTTTTTTTTTTGAAACAATACGAAATACACCATTTTAATTTTTTTTTAAAAAAGTGCAAAAACGTGCATCTTGCAAGACCGATTGAAGCTTCAAAATGCCATCATCTTCTCCACATTCCTCCATATTCGTCTGAGGTCCACAATTGTGTAGCTCTTCTCCTCCTTGCTCCATTTTCTCCTTCAACGAAGCCCATCCTTTCTTCTCCATGCTCCATCAAAGCCTCACCGTTTTCTCCACTCGAAACAAAGCCCATCCTTTCTTCTGCAACAAAGCTCATCCTTTCTTATTTTTCTCCTCCGTCGAAGCCCATCCTTTCGCTATGACCTTCCTTTTTCGTTCTAGTCCAACATCTCTCTCACCTTTCGCCTTTGTCGTGCAAACAAGTAAGCTGTGGAATGTTTAATTAGGGTTAATTTAGGATTAGGATTAATTTAGAACTTGGGATTAATTGTCTTCTTCCCTTAGCAAACTGGGATTAATTTAAGATTAGGTCTCAATTATTAAATTGATGAGTTAGGATTTGGGATTAATTGTCTTCTTATTCAGTTTAATTGTATTGCATGCGATTCTGTGTAACTGTAGTTGGTCTCTAGTAGGTTGTTGATGTTTTGCATTGTGGTGCTTTATGGATTTGATCTGGGCTTGATTAATTGGATTGAATTAGCTTGCTTATGTTATATATGCTGATTGCTATGCTGATTTATTGAATTAGCTTGCTTTTGAATTAGACTGAATTTGCTATGCTATTTTGGTTGATATTTGTCAAATAGTTTTGGCAATTTCTGTTTTAGTTTTGGTCTAAATGTGCTGTTTTGGTTGATGAATTAAGTGAATAAATGTGTTGAATCTGTCAAACAGATTTATAATAATAGTAAGACCTATGGTTTGTAGAAGAGTTTTGGAAATAATAGTTATGAATCTCAAGGATGCACTATTAAATCATTTGATGAACCAATGATGCTTATCTTAGTTTTGGGGAGTTAATGCTGGTGTCACTTGAATGTTTCCTAGTCTTAAAGATTCTTGCTTCTAATGGGGTTCCATTTGTAGTTGAGTGCTCATTTGTTCAATCCAATGTCACTAAGCTGCCTTTCTTTGCTTCCAAGGTGATTGAACTGTGACACTTATTTTGTATTATCTGCTTCTACTCTTAAATGCTCCTTTAGAGCTTTTATGCTCTCATTTATTTGTCCATGTATATGAGCTTGTTTGTTTTAACTGGTGAAATTAAATGTTTACAAGTGAGGCTTAGGGAAAATGGTGTAGAGGAAATTATGAGCCTAGGTCCTCTTTCAGATTATGAAAAACATGGCCTTGAGAGCTTGAAGTCTGAACTTCTAGCATCTATTGAGAAGGGAATCAACTTTGCCAACAAGTATTTCATCAACAGCCTCATCAAATCAGTACAGGCTCATCAAAAAAGTTACTTAGGATCTGAAATAGTTACTTAAGACCTGTTGTAAATGTTACCTAGGTTCTAGGTTCTAAATCAATGACTATTTCGATTCTATTGTAAATGTAGGTTATGTTATTTTTCCAAACTCTTGTAATAATATGAGATCTCTTTATATCTTTAAATATAAAAGAAATTTTAGATTAAAATTAGAACCCATCTTATCCTTTTTCATACTCATTATTCCTAAGGCTTCATACATCATAGACATTTCATTTCCACACATGATAGTAAGACAACAATTTTTGCTGTCATTAATTACTAAATAGAGGATGTCATATGTAACACCCGCTATATTTTAAAGTTATAAGTATTCAAGAATTACGATAAATTTATTTTGGAGAAAATAATTTCCTTATCTTTTTTTAATTTTTGTTTTTGTTTATTGTTGAAAATACAGATTTTCATTTATAGATTGTATAAATTGTGGGATATAATGGATGTTATGATATGAAATTTATACCTTGGATAAAATATGGTTTGAGCATAAGAAGAATTTGAATGAAATTAGGAGAAAAATAATGTTTTATATGAGAAAATCTCCTTAGGAACTAAATTGAAAAGGACAAAAGTGAAAAGAAACTTAAATGTTTAGAAGAAAGGATAATTTTCCCTTTAGTTTCTAATAGTAACAATTAACTCAGCCGCCTCGTGATCGCACAGTAAACTGAATTATTAGAAATGTCATTTTCATAAATAGTAAATTAAATATTTTATTAGCGCATAGTATCAAATAGTACCATTGACTTTTCCTATAAATATGCCCTTGCATTTCATTTCTAAACTCACACCTTCAGTTTCTCTTCTTTCTTCTCCTCAAAACTTCTCTTGCGCCGACGTTAGGGCTTTGAAATTCTTAGTCTTTCTTCTTTAGCCTAGATCCAAGGTGAGAATACTATGCCCTTCTTATGTCTTTCAAATTTTAGAAGTTATATTCTTAAGTATACTCCGTGGTTACGGCTTTAGCTGATCTTCCACATCAGAAAAATTATCCTTAGCTACCTATACATTATTTAGATTCTCTTATTATCAAAATAAAATACAAACTGTGAAAAATACATATCTAGGAAAATTCTGGCTAAGGAAAGACTTGATTCTTAAGTGTGTCCATTACGACCCTCCACTCTTTCTTGGAAACTTTCATGGTATACTCTTTTACGGCTTATATTGGCTATTTTCGATATGAATAGTATCTATATGTATGAATAGTAACCTTACGTATGAATAGTATCTATATATATAAATAGTGACCGTACGTCTAAATAGTGACCATATGTGTGAATAGTGACCATATGTATGAATAGTATCATACATATAAATAGTGATCGTATGTATAAATAATATTTTGATACAAAAGCAACCATAACTTTCTATATCTGATCTTCATGCAAATCTCCGTAACGGAACCTGAAATCCAGCTACGTACTATTCTTTGTAGCAACTCGAAAAAGTGACTTGGATACATAATCTATATGAGTGGATGGCCTTGCTAACCGACTTTATTTACTTTTATTCCAAGTACAATATAAATCTCACCTCATATTGCAATTAGATTCCATATTTAATGATGATTGCTAGATGATGAAATTTATTGTTTGCTTTAAGATTATATTGATGAGAATTATGATTGAGTATATAATACACATGAAATGGTTGAGGGCTTGACCCAAGATACCAATACATGAAATTATATACATGGAATGGTTGAGGACTTGACTCAAGATACCAATACATGAAATTATACACATAGAATGAGGGCTTGATCCCCCAAGATACCAATGTATGTAATGATTGTGAATATAAATACAACGGGAATTAACTCCCTGAACATAAACTAAATACAGAGGTATAGAAACCTCGAATATGAATATAACTGTTCTTACTGTAATTATGATTATGATATTTGTACTTATGAGATATTTATTATTGGATAGTCATTTAGTCACTGAGTTTTGATGAACTCACACTCTCTATGAACATTTTTTTTAGATACACTGGATGAGAACAAAAGAAATCCGCAGAGGAATAATATTCCTTGAGGATACTTTTCACATTGTCTGAAGGCCTATGAATCCAAAAGCTTAGAAAATGCTCTGTAATCTCTATAGGTCACCTAGGCTTGAAAATTTGTATTATACGGTATGATATTTGGCTTGTGTTTACTGTTTCACTATGTTGAACTTTTTATATGTAAAAATCTCTTTCTTGAAAAATTATGTTATTTTATGGAATACCATAAAGATATACCCTCGAGTTTATAGAGTTATTCACATGCCCTAAATTAGGATGTGACACCATAAGAGTGAGAGAGTTTAGGATTTTACCCAAAAGTCATAAATGTAACAGATTCAATTTCCAAGCAAAGAAGATATACATATGTCAGTGCTGAAATTAGCAACAACCAAAAATTATAGATGTTAGTGCAAAACAATGAGGCAATAAAAGAGTATCCCATCACAACCCTCAGGCTTTAATTATCATTGATTTAATTTGGAAAATCTGGACCAAACACAGCTCCATATATGGAAAATATAGACCAAACTGCAATGTGTCAAGCGATGACATTGATTGATTAATGGGCACTTGTGTTAAGAAATAGCACATATTAATACAATTTTTAGGATTGTTGTAACCAAGATAATTATATTAGACTCACTTTGGAATACTAACCATAAGCATATCAGTGAAACTTATTTCGGGAACATGTGCCTGGGATGCGGGAGGTGCCAGGCATGATACTCCGGCCAGTGCTTCATTCATCTACATGGAAATGCATTTATCCATTAAAATCACAATTTACTTACATAAAAATTATAAAATCGCAATGAAATTTACTCATCCTAGTTACTACTCCTCTCTTTTTCTTTCTTTGAATCTTAACACAACTTTTATACTATTTCTTATTTCTTGCACCTTCTTTATGCTTGAACCTCACCACTTGTGATGCGAGCTAAAGTGTGGGGACGTTAGTGACATTAACATCTAAATCCAAGCCTTTTCTCACAGTATGAAGGTCATAAATTTCCTTCCTTATCTCGATAGTTCTTTTTTAATAAGGAATATGCTTCCTTTGACCTAGAGGCTTCCGTTGCCAAACTTATCAAATCTTGAATAAGTTTCCTAAAGCAATTTGTGCTATCTTGTCTAGGGTCTTCCTCGATCTCCTTCCCCTTAACGTCACATATTACACTAGCTCTTGTTCTCCTCGTCCATCGAGGTATAATATATCGGTCGGGGACTAGATAAACTTCATTGTGATCATAAAACCTTCAAAACATGACAACATAAGATACTGAGGGTCTCAAACTTCCGACAACTGCATGTGACGATGTCTGACCATAGGTTAAAGGACACCGTGTAACCTCTCTCCCTATCAATCAACAATAATACATACTCCAACACCGATTGACTCTCATTCTTCTCCATTATGCAAGTTTTTGTCAAGTTCTCTATCCTGTTTGAAATAACTCAAAAATAATCGGTGTGTAAATCATATACAATTATCTCAACGTAGGAGACCTTGGGTTCCTAAACCACGGTACTTTCTCCCTATATTCGTACTTGCATTTCAACTCATTGTACCTCTTGTCATCTACAATTCTCTCAAAATGCTTGAAGAATTACACTAGGTCCAAGTTTGGATTCAATAAGTCTTTCAAGTATGAGTTCAAGCTTTCACTCAATTGTGTGCTTCGCATACCAAGAGTGAAGGCTTCCTTCATAAAGCAAGCCACCCATTTTCCCCATATTTGGTACGTTGTTGTCAGCTACTGATTATATCTAAGATTATGTTATAATAACATGCGACACCATGCAACCTCAAATTGATCTTCATCATCCATTTCATACATGCATCGGGAGAGTTCTCTCAAAATATGAGATACCTTTCAGAACAAGGCCTAGATGTTTAATGGCATTTCATATCAGACGCCACGTGCATAGGCCATGCACAATGTCTAACATCACCTTGGACAACCCCCTCACCATAGCCACATCCTAAATCGTGAACATTATGAAGGGCTTCTTCTGATGATAAGCCTCCAAAAAGGTTTGAAAGAGTCAACTAAAAGACTTGATTGTCTCGTCATACATCAATGCAGCTCCAAAAATCACCATTCATCAATGATAATTAAATCCACAAAAAAGTGCAAGAGGCCTGTTGTTTTTATTTGTGCTGAAGGTTGTGTCCCGTGACACTATATCTCTAAATAACTCGTAATTCACAAGCATTCTTGCATCTACCCAAAACATATTCATGATATTCTCCTCATACTCCATTTGGTATGCATGAAAGAATGATGGATTCTCTAACAACTGATTCTTGAAATATTACAACAACTCCCCGGCTTCCCTATACATTATATTCCTCTATCGCCTTGACTTAAGATAATTTTTCACATATATTTGAGTGTATCCAATATTCGCTCTTTCCCTTACATGTAAGCTCATCAAGTCAAACAATGTCTTTCGCCTGAGGCTAGAGTCTTTTGCAACCTCGATCTCATGTGCCTGGACTTTGAATATTCTTCGTTGAGTTTGCAACATGTGGCTAGTTTCTTCAAAATGTAGCTTGTAATTGTGTTGCTCTATGAATTGATGCACTTTGTACTTTGTCCCCACAAACTTCAAGTGTAGTTTAACTTGGAAACTGGTTCTAGTTTCATTGCACAGATTCTTTGTATTTACGTCTCTTTTAATCGGCCCCCAAAAGCCCTCTTTGGAGCATACATACTTTATTGAAATAAACACATTTTTATCCTTCTTGCTTTTGACGTGCATATCCTTCCTCACTCCGAACCTCATTTTTCCTCCATATACCCTCCAAAAATCCCATGCCTCCTCTATGCTTTCAAATTTCATCTCAATCTTAGGCTTCCAACTTTTTTCCATCGTAATTATCCGGAATAATATACATCAAAGATTATTAACACACATTGATTATATAAAAATTGATATTTTAAATTAATATAAAATATTTTAGTTAAAAATCAAAGGAAGAGACGGAGTAATAATTGACTCTATAAATAAATTCATAAAACCTCATATTCATACTTCATAGCCTATACTAGCCAGTGAAACCAACATGAAAAGTGCATTCCTCTTGAATAACACCAAATTAAATGCATATAAATTTTTATTCCTTTTACTTTCCAACAACAATAGAATACCAAGAAGATGCACATACAATACCTTAGTTCGCAGCCAACTACTACTCAATGCATAATACTCATTTTCAATAGTTAACTATTAAAAATAATTAAGCTTCCATTTTTTAATACAAGGGTTCTTTCTTTTAATCAAATAAACAAGAATATTGGCAATGAAAGAAGAACAAAGAAACCCTCCCCTAGAATCAAATAATTCACAAGTATGGAGAAATCTAAGAAGCAATGTTCAAGATAAATAAATAACTATTATTGGTTGGTAGAAAGAACCAAGTATGGAGAAATCTAAGAAGCACCCTAAGTTGGTAGAAATGTTAATGGTCATGGTTGTGCTAATGTGTGTGCATCAAAACTCCAATATTCATAGCAGAAATGAATGGCAGGAGATGATGTGTAGAAGAAGAGCAGAAAAGGAAGAACATAATGGATGAAAAGGAATTTGCATCTAAACTCCAATATTTATAGGCAAGCTCATAATGATGAAAAAAATGGAAGTGATTTTGCAAGCTTACAGCTGAGAGCTTGAAGAAGAATACAAACACAGAAGAAGAATAGGGACTGATATTGGAAGCTTACAGCCGAGTGCTTGAAGAAGATGCACACACAATCCACGAAATGAAAATAGAGGATGAGTGTTGCTTGTAAATGGTGGAAAAATGCTAAGATTGGGATGAGCTGGTGCTTGGGGAAGAAGGAAATACCACGTGTTGAGTTTGGAGTGAAAGGGGGAAGGGTCTATCTAAAATAAAACATGAGAATCTGGGGTTTTTTTCAAACTTTTTCCTTTATTTTAGTCCCTCTTTGTCGAGTTTCAGAAAAAAATTTTCAGCTGGACATGTGTTGCTCTCTCTCTTTTGTTGGATACTGTGACAAAAAAAAAAACTCCACTTAATGAAACGGTGCATTTTACATCGATTCAAAAAAAAAAGAAGAAAAGGCATCATTTTGGGACTAGCAGGCGTTTACTTGTCTTTAAGACAAGAAAACGAGCCAGATGCATTAGTATCAAAGGGGTCCTTTCTAGTTTCTATGTTGAACAAGTTGGCATTCCTCGAGTGGATTGAAAAAAGAACACTTGAATGTATTGTCATTTTCAGAAGAATGATGTTTACATTCGTTAGACTTGGCGCGAGCACTTTTTGTGTAAATTCCTTATTTGTCTGTTTCGATGATTAACTTCTATGCCTTGCCCTTATAATGGCATATCTAGTCTGAATGGATTGATTTTTTAAGTTTTTCCTCCTGGTAATCTCTATTGGAACTTGGAATATAATGGACAATTGCCATATCCAATAATTAAAGAGAAGCATAATAGTTTATATAGCATGAAGAGGCCAAACCACATAACCTTAGATATTTTGATTACAAAATCCACTTTCATATTTTATTAAGCCTAACAATAATCAAAATATCCTCCAAACAAATACTTGGATAAGGTCCATCAAAATCCTAACAATCTCATTGTAATATCCCAATAATTTTTATGAATATTTAAAATCTATTTCGAAGTTTATTGAAAAATTTAATTATGTGAAAAATGTGCTTTTTGAATTAATGAAGAAAATTTGGGAATAGAAATTTCAATTTTTAATTTAGGAAATTTTTACAAATTCTCAAGGACCTAAATGAACAAATTTTAAAGTTGGCTGGCTATGAGCAATTTTATCCAATAAAATTAGTGGGGCCCATACATACACACTTAAACACATTTTTTTTTCTCTCTAATTCTGTTCTTTCTCTCATTCTCCCATTGCTCCCTCACTCTCTTTCGGCTATGCATCCCAAGGGAACTTCTTCATCAACCATTTATGTCATTTTTGCTTGGGGAAGGAAGCCATAGAAGTTAGGAGGATTGGTAAGTTGATGTTCTTCTTCTTCTTCCTCTTATTACAAGACCAAATCCTTGGTTATCAATTTGAGAAATTTCTGTAGAATGTTTCTATGAATAAATTTAAGTATGGATGTTAATCTAAAATATTCTTGGGCGGTTTATGATGTTATTGGAACAAGAAATTTGGAGAAAATTAGGAGAAATCTATAGAATTTAGAAATTAAAAAAAGTTAGGGTTCTTGATGAAAATTTGAGATTAGAGCTTGGATTGTTAGTAAAAATTGGGGATTTTGGTGTCAAAACACTCTTTAGACATTAATGATGAAAACCTATGGAAGAAATCAAAAGAAATGTTGTTTTAGATGTGATTTTAGGATTTTTAGATGAAGAACATGAAGAATGTCACTGTTCATTCTGGAAATTTTTCAGAAAATACTGTTCATTCGGTTACTGTAGCATTGACTCAGTCAACGTTACTGTAGCATTGACTTAGTCAACGACACTGTAGTTGTGTTAATCGTTGACCGTTACTATAGCATCAGTTTTAAAATATTCATAACTCTTTCATCTGGACTCCGTTTTGGGTGAAATTTATATCGTTGAAAAACTCTTTGAGTCTAGTTTCTAATGGTATAAAATTCATTTGGATATTCATTACCAATTAGGAGTTATGATTTGAGAAGTGGGTGAAGATCGGGAGTAGTGGTAGGGAATTTCTCTATTTTGTAACCCTAATAGTTTTTATCTGATTACAATAGGAAATGTCGAGGAGCAAGGTGGGAGTGCCGAGAGCGTGAAATCCAAGTGAGTGGGATTTATACTTCGTATGACTAAATCTTTTCTTTGAAGTTCTTGGCATCATAGTGAGAGCATGTAGTGTATCTTGATGTGAAGGCATTGATGGTTAACTTATATATTGATATTCATTATGATTTGAGATTCACTTGTGTAAGTTACATTCATGCACACTTTCTAGGATTGAAGAATTGTGTTCTCGAATAGATTGGTATGGATATATCTATACATAAACACCATTATATGAATGTTGCGTGAATGAGACACGAATATAATTGTGATGACTTGTAAATACAAATAAGCTTCTATGTTTGAGACAAGATTTAAAAGATGAATTCTGTGAATAGTGAATGATTGTATACATGCTGATGAATTTGTGATTAAGTATGAAAAGTTATATGAGTTATGTTGTGATGAGACTTGTAAATGATTATGAGTTGTTTATGATTGTGATTGTGTATGTAATCGGAATGAATGGAAAGGCATGGTGATGCACCCTATGGAAAAATCTACGTGAAGCCATAAGGGTGGAGAATATAAATGGAGAGATGAGGGTGGATGCGGCGGGGGCTGCGGGCAACGATCCAGAGGTACTCTGGACGACCCGGTTGGTACGAGAAATGTGTGAAATTGATTTCACTATTTACTGTTGTGAATTATTTGAATTATGTTGAAATGTATTTGATTTACTTGGATATTGTTTTGAATTATTATGAATTATATTATATTATGTTATAATTAATTACGTATGATTGCTGCATGTTATCATTATGATGCATGATTTTTTTTTGTCATAGTGTTGTGTTGTCCGCTCACTGGGCACGTGGTTTGCTCATACCCCTTTTATTAACATTTTTTTTTCAAAGTTGACAGTTGAAGGTAAATATCTGTACAAGGAGTTATGGATCCTTAGCCCATGATTACCTTTTCATTTGTTCAGGGTAAAGGTATAATGTTTAAGTTTTATTCTAAGTTGTATAAATCTAAAAAATCTCTGTAATCGGGTAGGTTTATTTAGTGATATAATGTGAATGATTGTAGTGTGTATGGAGAATTCGGTTTAGCCATATTTTCTTATCTTTTGTGAAAAGAGGAATAATTCTCTTATTTTAATTCTTAAATTATACAATTTAAATTAATTGCATTTAAAAGAATGGTATGGTGCTTAAGAGAAAGATAGGCTTACGGAGGTGAAATGAAATTCACCTTCCGTGCCGGTCACGCGCTCAAGTTTTGGGTCGTGACACTCATGGAGTCTCTAACCTGGTTGGAAAGCATGTTCTCTATATGGTGAATACACTTGTCTTGTAAAAGCAAAATCATGTTATCTTCTTGTCTAGAATTGTATGTACATCTTCATGGATTCATAGGCAAATTAAGCATATATGCTGGTGTCAAATTCATATAAGATGTTTTCTCAATATTTGAAGTACATTCATCTGTATTATTCAATGACTACATTCATACAATTACATATATAAGGTAGAGTATTATAACTTCACGATGTACTTGTTTTGCATCCTACATGTTTGAAAACTTTCAATATCCCCTTATCTTTAATGTCAAATCTATGTACTCTATAAGTGCTTACAATTTCTGTTCAAATTTTATAATAAATATGACTAAGGTTACAATGACATTTAAATAGTGGCTTTTATATGCAAGATACTAACCTTACCTTATAATTGTTAGGTATTGCCCTTGTTTTTATGGAAGAAGTAATAATAGGCTCCTCTGTTTTTTTTTCTTTTTGGGTTCACCAACGTCTTGTTCTAATTGATGAGAAAGTGTAGAAATGAAAACTTGCTAGCTCTATCTGAGAACTGCAATTAGTCATTTGTATAAATAAATTTGTTATACTCTTCAAAATTCCTTGACAACTATACACGTGTAATAACTTTTGTTTTGTTCTAAGGATGAGATGGCTTTACTATATTCACCAGTGTTAGAAAGCTTCAATGACTCAAGTTTAGTTAGACCACCCTAAACAGTTGCCCATCCCAACCCAACAGTCTCCCAGTAGTACCAAAGGTCACCCAATGTATTAACTTCAACACCTTCAATTAGTTCAAATGCTTCCCATAGTTCCACTATTTCAACTATTACTTGCTCAACAAGGGTCAACTATTACATATGCCACTCAGTTGACATAACGATCAATGCAGATAACAACACAACCGTGGGGCTCTGCATCGCTGGAGTTGCCATTTGGTTCTAGCCAAAAGTTTGTCGCTAATATGGACGCTGAGAAGTCACAGTCATGTTTGACTCTCCATATAGTTGACGAGAGGGAGGTGTTAGATTAAGGAGCGTCTTCAATGGGCATTTTCGAGCTTGAAATTAACAGAGAGAAGCCATGCAAGGTGTTATATATGAATGTTAAAGTAGCTGACTAAACTGATTGGGGAATTCTTGAGATCGACTAGTACGGATGCATTTTTTTTCAATGTTTTGCAACCATTAAAAGATATCGTTGCAAGTGAATGAGGGTTAGGAAGGTGGACAAAGAATTGGCTGTGTGAGGGGAAAATTGCATACACACCAACAGCAATGCACAGCACTTAAAAATTATACATCACAACCCGGTGAAGCTTTGGTTGGTTTTAGAATTTTAAGGAGTCGTGTTGTTCACTGGCTCATTGTAATATGACAATTGGAATGGAAACACGATGTGCTCCTGTTTGAGGAGCGTCAAGGGTGCATCTCATTTGTCTATAAATGATTGATTGTGCAGTCCAAAAGTTATGCGTCTTCTGGATTAAATGATTGAATGATCAAGATGCACTCCGAATAGTCCAGTATTTAAGTTGATCACGACTCATTAAAATGGTATATACCGTGAATAGGTGCTCACCCATTATGTTTTCAAGTAAAAAATCCCGTCGTATTAATTAATTGTCTTCTTGGTAGTGGAAGGAAAATTAGATTCACTTTCTAAGTCGTTCAAATTTTAATATTTGATATCATTCATTGCTATTTACCACTGTTCATGTCACATTCTCAACAGTGAGTCCGATTCACGTTATCTCTAAGTTAAAAATATCATCAAAAGCCTTAACTTCCGTACAATGAAACCATACATAATATTCATATTTACACATTGTCCGTCCAAAAAAAGAAAATCCTAGGAGGCTTATGTGACCACAGAGCTACTTCTAGAGCTTACAAGATATAGAATACAAAGGAACCAACTAAAAATACAAGAGGGTTGGTTTAAGATAAACTCGCTATTCCCCTGGAAAATCCCCAGCGTCAGCCACAGATTCTGAAATGTTGTAAAATAATAGGATGAGTAATGAAATACTCAGTGAATGGATAACATTATCAATCAAAAGTAAATTTAGCAATTAGTATCATAAAGATATCATTGAATTAAACTCACATCAGTTACCAATGATATACACAGTATAAATTATTCAGTGCCAACGCAAATCCCGTACCAACCGGGTCGTCCACGGTACCAGTGGATCGTTGCCCGCGGCCCCCTGGCCACATCCACCCTTATCTCTCCATGAAAGATATATCTCCACCCTTATAACTCCTGTAACTTTTCCCATGAGGTGCACCACCACGAAAATATTATAACAATGTCATACCATAACGCAAGTATTTACATAACCTCAACATCATAACGACAATATTAACATTAACTTTACATTTTTTTAAAAGAATTAACATTTAATCAAACAAGAGGTTTGAAATCCATAATACTTTTAAATACAAGGAATACAAGTCCTTGATAATGAATACATAACATACTGTTTAAGTCTACCTTCTCAATTTTCTTTATGATACTTGATGACAATACTTTTGAAGAAATATAGATGAGATAAGGTTATCACACTCACCTCGAATGTGGCCCTAACTACCTTTTCTTTTGCAGCTAAATTATGAGAGGTGTTAGGAAATAACTCTCAAAGATTTCCTAAAATGCAAATAAAATGAAAAATAAAGAATACATTAGAATTTTCAAGTGAAACTTGTACTATTAGAAACTAGACTCAAAGAGCTTTCTAATAGTATCTTAGTCCGGAACACAGCTACAGTAACGTTGACCAAGTCAATGCTACAGTAACATTGACCGAGTCAATGCTACAGTAACATTGACCGAGTCAATGCTACAGTAAAGTTGACTAAGTCAATGCTACAGTATGTTGACTGAGTCAATGCTACAGTAACCGAGAAAAATCTAGAAAATTTTTCTCGGTGAATAGTATTTTCTGGGGAAAATTTCCGGATGTTTTTTCGTGTTCTTCATCTAAAAATCCTAAAATCATATCTAAAACAACATTTCTTTTGATTTCTTCCATGAGTTTTGTTTCTCAATGTCTAATGAGTATTTTAACACCAAAACCCCTAATTTTTTCCAACAATCCAAGCTCAAATATCAAATTTTCATCAAGAACACTAACTTTTTCAAATATCCAAATTCTACGAAATTTCTTGTTCTAATAACATCATAAACCACCTAAGAATGTTTTACATTAACATCCACACTTAAATTCATCCATTAAAACTCAAAATCTTAATTTTCTTCCATAGGTCCGAAAATGGAGAAAAAGAGAAATAGAGCAGATAAAACTTACCTCATTGCCTCTAGAACTCCTAAGAATCGGAAGTATGATTAGAAAATATCAGATCACCGGAAGAACTTAAAGAAAGGATTGGAGAAGAAGATGGAAATGAAACGAAGAAGAAAATGAAGTCTTGGGAGGAAGAAGAAGAAGAGAAACTAATAATTGTACGTGTGGGCCCCATCAATTTCTTTTTCGATAAAATTGCGCATAGCCACCTTAGCTTTTAAGATTTATTCACTTAGGTCCTTGAAAATTTATAAAAAATTTTCTAAATTAAAAATTGAAATTTCTATTCCCAAATTTTCTTTACTAATTCAAAGAAAGAAAACATATTTCACGCAATTAAATTTTTCACTAAACTTCATAATAGAATTTTAAATATTCATACAAATTATTGGAGCATTACAGTTCACCAGTTTATGTTGGTTCTGAGATTGTCTCCCAATTGAAATATGGAGCTAGTCAGATTAAATCATTTTCTAAGTCCTCCTTTTTCTTTCTTTCTTTCTTCTTTACTCTTAAAAATATTATGGTCAGGATTAAAAACCGTTTGTTTATTTTTTTATTATAATGTTAAAAATCATAAATATAAGTATTTAAGATTTTTTTAATGAGAAACAGGAAACAATATTATTACTGCAAATCTTCTATACTCATGGTATTAAAAATGACAAATTTTTTACACTAATTTTGTTGACTTTTGCAAACTATTAATAATATCTTAGATGATAGTTTGTAATCATTATAATAAAATAAATATTTTGTACACTATGATATCTTGTAGCTTAAGATATCACAACATATGGAACAATCTACTCTAAAAGGGGCGCAACGGATAGAGAATAAAGTGACAGGTGACAAGTGTACTCAAAAATCTGCACGCTTGTATGTGCTCACTCAAATTGCGGAATTTCAAGTAAACGTCAGCTGAAAGCTAAGTGAAACTCTAGCTTCCAGATTTAAGTAAAACATCAGCTGAAAGCGGTGTGAAATACTTGCTTCCAGAAGATATAGTTGATAATTAATATATAATTGCTTTGCTCTGTCACGTGAATGTCGACAAGATATTTTTCTTAATAATAAACTCGTTTTCCTTGGCTGGCCTAACACGCTGCAATAATCAACAGGACAAAATGAATAATCAAATATATCTGTCTTCCTTTTACGCCAAATAAGAGCAGTAAAAAATAAAAATAAAAAATAAAAAATAAAAAACTCCCATGGCGAAAAATATAACAGGTTTATTTACTTATGTACTAGTTTTTTTTTTGTTTTACAAAATCTCTTTGTACTAACTTTTTCAAAGTTATTCTCAATCAAAATTGACTAACCTTTCATCGATTTCTTTCTCTTTTTTTTTTTAAAAAGATCTCATCTTTATTTTTTTAAAAAAATATATTGTTGAAATTCGACGAAAGTTTGGTCGTATTAGAGCATAATAATTTTTTTTAAAAAAAATTACAGTAAAATTAGTCAATTTTGCTCGTAGTACGAAAGAAATTTTTTTCAAAAACGTTAGTACATAGGTAAATAAATTTCCCGCAACAATCACAACTATACACGTGGATCTACTTCACCTTCCTTTTTCTGAGAAATTTTCAGCAATTCTTAATCACATTTTACATTAAAAAAAAAACGTCGCTAGATCATATCCATATCAATATTTTAACTTCATTGTTTAAAATTAACTTTAACATATGTTTAATGAAAAAGAGAAAAAAGAAAAATGTAACTCAAGATCTTGAAAGCAAAACTCTTCGCAGAATTACCCAAGTAAGAACTTTCAAGGTTGTTAGTTGCTGTAACACAGCAATGACATACCTTATAAAGCAGGCGCTCCAATCGCTGGATTTCGGTTTTGGCATAATCAGAATCTTTCTTCATGCAATTCTTGGCAGCTTTCAAGTAAATCTTCCCGTACCTAATTTGTTAAAGAAAAGATGAACCACGCATCTAGATTCACAAAGATGTCATTTTGAGTGAAAGACAAAAGTACCAAGAGTACACAGAAAGCCCAACCTTAGTAAAGGAGAACCCTGAAGCTTCTCAACTTCCTCTTCTATTCTTACAAACACAGCCTTCTTCTCTTTATGATTAGCAGCCACAAACTCCATCACCAAGGCATCCAGGCTTTCAACTATACCAGCCTTTACGGAAACATCAAACACATGAGCAAAATACCAAATGCATCAACACTTTTTATCTCCTCCGCACCCCAATATCGAAATTACTCACTTTTGGCGTAAGCTGTCCTCTTTCGTCTCTACTCGTGCCACATTTATCGTTGATGAAAGCTATGAAGTCATCCAATTCCCTTCCACCCCCATACATTTCACCGGTTTTCTTGTTCCTCGGAAAGAACTTCAATGTAGGAAATGCTTCGACATCATACCTGCACAAGTAAAATTAAATAATGAATCTCTAGAACACTAACATCTTTTGGCCTTCACCTCTAGAGACTGAAGTATACTGATAAAAAATTGTTTCATAGCATATTGGTTAATTTATCTTAACTTTGAAGCAAGATCCTTATATTTTTCAGCATCCAGATTTGCAATCACTACATCCTCCTCCAGTTTAAATACTGTTGCAACCTTCTCATAGGTCTGAAGGGAAGAGCAGAATCAAATTTCAGATTTCCTTCTACAGACATTAAAGGTCCCAGTCTTTTATTGTTAACAATAAAACTACAGGCACATGTGCTTACAGGAGCAAGTTTTCTGCAATGTCCACACCTGGAAAAAGCACAAAAATTTATGAGATCTTATAAAGTATTCACATAATATGAAGGAATATAAAAACAAAACATACAATTAGTCATTTAGAATTTTATACCAAAAAGAACTGACTTAAGGATAAGGAAAAATAACTATAAGAAAAAAAAATTGTGAGTACCACGGCGCATAAAACTCAACCATGACATCTTTGGTTTCATCCAAGACAACCTCATCAAAATTATTGGGGGTAAGCACCACAACATTGGATGGAATCTTCACGTTGGTTCCTGTAAGCCAGTTTTCTGGTCAGTTATTTTCACTACTAGTTCAAGCAAGAAGCACACAGGGGAAGGAAGGTAGACTTCTTCAGATATAGTCTCCCAAAAACCACATAATAAGATAATAACTAGACCAACAATGTGCAGTTCGCAATGTTTAAAGACATGGAGTCTACTTATGTGGCTTCGTAAAGTCGATCATAGAATTTAAAGATTACTGGTATAAGTTGGCTCATTGGTGATATGTTATTAGTCAAAATACTATATTTCTGGAAGTTAAGTATATTTTATAGATAATTAGATATTAAAGCACAAGGCTTCGGGAAATCAAGCAGTACCTCCTTCAGTATTTATAAACTCAGCAAGGGTTTCTGCAGTCCATTGCCCTTTATAACTTAAAAAAATTTCCAATATCAGTTGCTTAGTGCAAACAAAGAAATAAAAAAGAAAAGCAAATTAAGTAAGAAACTACACAATCAGTTATAAAATCTAATCAAATTATATTTTAATTGTTGAACTTTTCCTCACTTTTTGGGTTTCAGAGATCCTTTGGGAAACCATTGAATTGTGGGGTATCCAGAAACCCCATATTTTTTGCACAAACTCCTATACCTATCACAGTCCACCTACAGCAGATTAAAGCATCACAAGAAAACTTTGTCAGAGTGAACTCAGTGAAACCCCCAGTGAAAAATGCCAAAACAAACAGCAAAAACTAGAAGTACTAACAGTCAGTTTCACTTGTTATGATCTCTCCTCCTTCGGAACAGAATTCTTTCATGTTTTAGGCGGAAACAGAACTTAACAGGAAGGTCCTATTCCCAAATAGGACCCTTCTATATCGGCTGAGATGAAATATGATCTTCTTATTCTCACCTAAAACAAGAGAGGCTCTTGTTCCCTCTCCCCCCTTTTCCTTTCAGAAAAGCAAAGGAGGCACAAAGTCATCATCAGTTGTTAATTATGAATTATTTTTAAAGAAACATAACGTAATAGCTTCTGAAGAGGTGCAAATTTTTTTGTTGAAGAAATTAATTTTACTGTGAAATTTAAAATACTATGAAATATTATTTTGTTGAAGATTACAACTAAAAATACGTCGACAATCACAAACAGATAAAAATGCCTGATGCATACAGTTTTCAAAGGTGTGAAGCCAGAGCAACGCCAGGGTGCTGACCTTTCCAATTAAAACAGATTTGGCTTTCTTGAAGTTGGTACTCAGCCTTTCATATTCTGGAGCAACCTTTTTACAGTGACCACACCTATCACCCAAAACAGAAAGAGGATATAAGAATGCATCTTAATTCGTCGGATAACAACCGATCAAACTAGAAACCAGGCTTCAAAGGGTTGCTTTACTGAATGTGCCATAATACTTCGAAATACCTACTTAACGAAACCATGTAGCACTACAAGAAGGAATATCGGACTCCAAAACTTTTCATCAATAAGGAAAAAGCTTTGTTACAACCAAAAAGATTTATTACTGAGAGACATATATTTATTGCGAAGTCCCTGATTAGCTATCAGCCACTCATGCAGAGAAAAGTATAGGTGCTTGGTTAATTTATTGCTGTCATAAGAAAAATATAGGAACTAAAATTGCTGACATAAGAAAAGTATATGTACAACAATGCTATAACTGAAACTGGAGGAATTAAAAAATTCAATTCAGTTAAGCCCTACTATAGTTACGAGAATTGAAACTGATAATTTACAAAAGTATATGTCCAGCATTGGAATTTGAAACTGACAATGAAGCACATAACACTATAAAAGCTCTTAGGAAGTTGGATTCAATTACGCCCTACTAGAATTTACAAGAACTGCATCATTTAGCATTGACATTTAACAATGATGAAGAAACACATTACAAGAAGGGTTTTTACAGGAGTTGGAAAAGGGGCAAGTTTGACCTTATAAAAAATTGATTTCTTTCACTATCGATTTAATCACCTCAAATTCTATGTATATAGTAAAACAAAAATACTTCAGACAAATTTTGATAATCTAATTGTAAAAAAAAAAAAAAAACTTAACCCCTCAGTAAATCGAATTTTCCACAAATTTAAATTTTTCCAACTTCGTAAAAGTTCATCTTGTCTTATGTGTTTCTTTGTCTTTTTTAAATTCTAATTCTAAGCAGTTCAATTCTTGTAAATTATTGTAGGGCTTAATTGAACCCAACTTTCTAAAAGCTTTTCTTGTGTAATGTGTTACTTTATCAGTTTCCAATTCCAATGCTAGACATCTACTTTTTGTAGATTATCAGCTTCAATTCTTGTAAATTATAGTAGGACTTAATTGAATTGAATTTTAAATTCCTCCAGTTTCAATTAGAGGATTGTTATACATCGACTTTTCTTATGACAGCAATTTTAGTTCCACTTATTTTTATAGTCATTACATAAAAGAAGTTCAACACAATAATTAACTTGCGTCTGTAAAAGTTTAACATGTATATTTTAAATTTAGACAAAACTTAACTTCTATAAAATTAGAGGATAAGAGTATAAGAATTTTTCCTATCTTTTTTTTTTTTTATGATCTATATGATAGAGTGACTACATTACTTCAATCGGAACCTAGAGGTACTACCCAGGCTCTGGTTTGACGAAGTGCAACATGAGGCCATGATTGGATCATGATCATTTGAAATCGAAAATCAACAGAAAATAAAACAGTAAAATGAAACAAGAAAAAACTAATTGAACCGTTTAAAAAGTAAAAAGATCAACCTAATGATTATACATTACAATGAAAAATGAAGATCTTACGGAAGCAAGATTGGAAAATGATGTACCAAGGAGCGTAGAACTTAACAAGAGCTGCTCTGTCCTGACCGACTTCCTTCACGAAGTTCTCTTCGGTCAGCACAACGACGTCGTCTGCTAAAGCTGATCGGACGAGCAGAGCGAATGCTCCCAATGCTACCCAGATCTGAAACTTCTCCATCTTTCCGTTCACCTCAATCGCTAAAGAAAATTTTCTTCCATTCTATTATATTAGTAAATCGGATTCTAGAGGAAGCTGTTTGCTATGACGGACGAAAATTTCATTTGTGCATCTCAGTGGCGTGGCATAATGTGATTGGTTCTGTGACTTTGCTCAACAGAGTTGTTAAGTAACTATGCTTGACTCGCGATATTGTAGTAACCTCCATCCATTCCCGCACCTTTAGTGATGCTCCGAGGTCTGACGTGCGTATATGCATCTTGGCATGGTATCTATCATCACATAGACGAGTACCATTTTTGACTTTTTGTTTTAATAATGGCTAAAAAACACCCAAACAAATCATATTAAAAAAGACTTGATAGTCTACATAGATAAAACAAATGGCTCAAAAGAGAAACTAAGATAGAAAACAAAAAAAAAAAAAGAAGAAAAAAACCTTCAAAGAACATCTTAAGCCTATCAAGAAATTTAGAGAAAAAAATATATATTGACTTACCAATCAAAAGAGGCAAATCAAGGTATATCACTAGAATTTTTGAAATTGTTTCATCTATCCTTCTTTGAATTATATTGACAATTGTTTGCACATTTCGACTAATAATGAGTTTCGTTTTCTCCAAAATTACTCTTAGCCCTGAAACTCCCATAAAATATTGAAAGTCAAACAACATATTTCAAAGAGAAAAAATCACAGAGGGGATAAGGAATCACCACCGAGAGAGAAACCACTTGGAGGGAATAAAAGGAAACCACCACCTAAGAGAGAAACTATTCGGAGGGGACGAAATAAAATCACTACCTGAAAGAGATATACTCGGAAGGGACCATAGGAGGATGAAAGAGGGGTGGTGGCTAGCCTCCTTCTGGTCTCTACCACCACCGTGAGAGAAAGTAACACAAATTAATTCTAGTAACACAAATTTTTGAGTTTAACCCAATGCTTCTTTGCTAGAGAGAGGGAGGAGAGTTGCCAAGAGAGAGAGAGAAAGAGCAAAGGGTGATTACCACTTTCAATTTTGGCTTTCAAAAACACGTGTTGAATATATATTTTAATTCAATTTTAATCTTAGTCCCTACACGCTTATATTGAACTTGAAGAATAATATAAAATTAAATTCAAACAAGTAAAGACTCCTGTAAAATTACACATTTTCAAGATCAATTGCCGTATGAAATTGTGTCATGGATGTTTTAATGACAATAGTACAAAATCACAAATGAAAACATAGTCGTTTAAATAGCCGATTGTTGAGAGGTACGTGTATTAATTCAAATGCATGTATCAAGATCCAGTGCCTCTGCCTGGACTAAAGTATGGCATAAGTGTATTACTTTTTAGTAACGGTAAAAGTACTGCACCTCTGCAATAAGGCAGAGAATGCAAATCCCATGTATTGACACCACACGACTGGTAGAAATTAATGCCAGCTCATCTTTTTGTGATGACGTTTTCCTTTCTGAAATATGTAGTAAATTCATTTCCATGCCAATTTTCATGGGATGGGGTAGTTGTTTATCGTTTGAAGTCTTGTCATAGAACCTTTATTTCTCCTAGTGACAAATAAATGACGCAAGGGTGTATATTTTCTTTTTCTTTTTTTTAAGTAAACATGGGAAGAGCAAGACCAATGTTTTAGGACCTGGACCAGCCTGATAGGTCGAACTGAAACCCAGTGACCCAAAGCTAGACCCGATCTGGGCCACCTCTTCAGACCATTGTGCAACCAGCTCGGATGAGACCTAGTTGACCTGGTCGAGTCTTAGCTGACTTGCCGACCCAGCGGCTCGGTTGACTTGCCCCCTTTAAAAATTTTTTTTACTGAACCAGGCACCTAGTACTCACAGAGCCAGTCACCAATGGTGGTGCTATTTGGATCTCTTCGGCCATGTCTCTATTGTTCTTGGCATTGATTATTTCTTCTTAGTTGTTTTTTGTGTTTTCGTCATCTCTTCAACCTTGTCTCAGTTAAAACAAAGGTGTAATGGGAGCTTTGAACTACAAGAGAGAGAAACTGTAAGTGTGTGCCTGTGTGGTGGTGCACTGTAGCTTGTATGTGGTATTCACAGTGAGGGGGAAAAAAAATCCTTGAGAGAGTGTGGTGGTTTCTTGCCAAGTCACTGTTGTGTATGGATATCAATTGAGTGAGACGTGGGTGAGAGAATCTGACAGAGGGGATTAAAGTGAATGTATTTTTCTTGCCTGGAGCCCCTCCTCTTGAAGCTTGCTTGTGACTTGCAAGAGAGAAGGATGATGGTGACTATACGGACTATACTTGCAGGAGAGAGTGGGAGCCAAGTATGTGTAATATCCCAAGAATTTTCATGAATATTTAAAGTCTATTTGAAGTTTATTGAAAAATTTAATTACATGAGAAATGTTCTTTTTGAATTAGTGAAGGAAATTTGGAAATAGAAATTTTAAAAATTTTAATTTGGGACATTTTACAAATTCTCAAGGACTAAAATGAAAAGAAAAGAAAGTATGGAGTACTTTTGAGAAATGACCAAGTAGGAACCCGAGAAGAAGAATAGAGCTTATGGGAATGAATTATGAGTCCGGTACCAAAAGGATGATGGATTCGAGGTTAAAGTGGAGTTTGAGACTCTGAGAGGGACTAAAGTGAAATAAGAAAATTATGGGGCAATTAGGATTTAGAATCACCCGAGGTGAGATTTTATGAATTTGTTTTTACTAGTCTTGACTGAGGGTCAACTGAAGAGCAAGTGATAATTTCACCCCGGGCGAGTAAATAGGCGGCCTCACCTAATTTTTCTTCATTTTCTCCTTTCCTCTCTCTCTCTTCACTTTCTCTCCTCTCTTTCTCTCTCTACACTCCAACTCCACAACCGGGCTTGGAGGGTGGATCTTGGGCTACGGGGCGAGCCTCTAGGAGCCAAGCAACGTAGGGAAAGCAAGGAATTGAGGTAGAAATTTCTATTTCTCAAGCTTTTCCCTATTTTCTAGTTTTAAGAAAGTTTGGGGTAAAAATCGAGATTCCGGCTTCGTTTCTCGATTAAAATTGGTGTTTTTGGTGTCTAAATGCTCCTTAGACATTAAGGGTGAGATCCTATGGAAGAAATCATGGAAAACAGTGAAGATTTGGCCTGATCTGAGCCAAAACCGAGAGGAATCACGAAAGGTCGCGATCCTGGCGCCTAGGCGCCAAGGTACAGAAGATTTTGGGAAGGAAAAAGGGGCTTGGCGCCCAGGCGCCAGGCTTGTGTTGGCGCCCAGGCGCCAGGTATGCTGAAAAGCCTTAGCTTATTTTCAATCAGTCATAACTTCTTCATCCGGACTCCGTTTTAGGCAAACTTTATATCGTTGGAAAGCTCTTTGAGTCTAGTTTCCAATGGTATAAATGTCATTTAGAAATTCATTACCGGTTAGGAGTTATAACTTAAGATGTGAGTAAAGGTCGAGAGTAGTGATAGGAAATTTCTCTATTTTGTAACCCTAATGGTTTTTACCTGGTTACAATAGGGATGTTTGGGGCGCAAGGTGGGAGCGCTGAGAGCGTGGAATCTAGGTGAGTAGGCAATCTTACAAAATTAATTTAATAAATTAGTCAAAGCACAATATAAATCCCATTTGCGTTATTTGTGAATTTGAGAAGATTATCAGCGTGTGTTCAGGTTGAGAAAAAGTACAATATCATTGGAAGGTATTTTATTACCTTTGAGAATTGATTTCTCTAGTTGACTAAAGAACTAGATGTGATAGTTCCTTGAATAAATTGAAACATTTTGTAAGTGAATAACCTTACTAAACTAATGTGATCTTATTAGATAAAGTACAATACAAGTCTTGTTTATAACATTATTGAAGTGTGAAACAATCAATCTCTCAGTTGATAATATATGATGATTGTTATGGTTGATGATAGACATTCAAGGGAATAAAAGTATGTGTAAATTCATTTATTTCATAGTAATTATATTGTGATAAATTGTCACTATTTTATTGATGAGCAAAAGATCTACGAGATCTAATACACGAGTTTGAAAGGGTTAGAGTCCCATACTACTCGGTGTATAAATGTGAAAACCTATGCACGAGTTTGAAAGGGTTAGAGTCCCATACTACTCGGTGTATAAATGTGAAAACCTATGCACGAGTTTGAAAGGGTTAGAGTCCCATACTACTCGGTGTATAAATGTGAAAACCTATGCGCGAGTTTGAAAGGGTTAGAGTCCTATACTACTCGGTGTGTAAATGTGAAAACCAATGCACGAGTTTGAAAGGGTTAGAGTCCCATACTACTCGGTGTATAACTGTGAAAACCTATGCACGAGTTTGAAAGGGTTAGAGTCCCATACTACTCGGTGTATAAATGTGAAGACCTATGCACGAGTTTGAAAGGGTTAGAGTCCCATACCACTCAGTGTATAACTGTGAAAACTTATGCACCAAGAGTTTGAGGGTTAAATTCCCAAGTCACTCAGTGCAAGTATCTATGGCATATAATGCAAAGTGATTGAGGGATTGATCACCCAAGAAATCATATGCAAATTCAGACAAGTGTAATACTATAATTAATTACAATAAATGATAGATTGATTGTATTAGTAAATGTGGTGTTTGTGCTTATGATATTTTCATGTACAGTTGTTTACTCACTGAGTTATGATAAACTCACACTCTCTATGATTATCTTTTCAGATTCAGTGGTTGAGGAGAAGAATTTATAGCCTTTAAGGATATACTCCACTTTTGTCTGATAAACAATTGGTAAGGATTAGGAAACGCTCTGTAATCTAGTAGGTCACCTAGGCTTGGGAGGTTGTATAGTGTTTGAATGTTGAACATTTTCTGAATATGTATACAAAATATCTTTCTTGGAATATTTATGATTCACATAATTATGGATATTAAGAATGTTCACAGAGATTATGGGGTATCACGGAGGTACACCCTATGTATTTTATGTTTATCTCACATGTAAGTTTTGGGATGTGACAGTATGTGTCATGGTGAGATCCAATAGATACATACAAAATCCAAAGAGTAAAAAATGATGTCTATACCATCCTATATGTAGCTTAGAGTAACACGTGGCTTCTTTTAATTGAGAGTGACCCAAGAGAGAAAAATAAGACCAATATGATGGCAGAGTGTACACTTTGTACAGAATAATTTATAATTAACGATCATGATTTTAAGATTTTAAATATAAAATTTGGATATAAATTATTTATTTTATTTAATTTTGAATTTATTTAAATATATATATTTAAATTTTTATAATTTATTTTTCTAGTTCAGTAATTGAACCGTTGACCCGATAGTTGAACCAGTGACCCAATGACCTGGAAGTTAGCTTGGGTCAATGACCGAACCGGTTCCAAAAACATTGTTTCTACCTTTAGCTAGCTTATATTCTATTTCTATAGAATCTCACGGTCTTCGTCTAAGTTCTTTTTATGAAACACATCCTTACTTGTTTCATAATATTTTATATTCTTACTTAGGAACATATCATTGCTTGCTTGATTCTTCTTATAAAAGAGATACTAGTTAATCAAGCATATAACTTCCTTTTTAACTCTAATTCTTTCTATAGAGTCAAGGGTTATTACATCAACATAGATATGTCCATAACAAGTATGAAATATGAAATATTCTCTTGAAAACATGTTTGGTATACATAGAACTAGAATAAATCAAATACCTCATATGTTTTTATAAAATTTCATCTTCAGAACATTTTCATAGGAAAACATAGCACATGGATGAAGAACAACATCAGAAGATACTTTAAAACATGCTTTTATGGAAGAACTAGCTACCTTGCATGTGAAATCAAGCTTTAAACATGATTTTCCACTTTTGATTCCTTCATCTAGCTTCTTTTTCCTGATTTCTTTCCCTTTCGCTCTCTTTCAGCTCCAATTTCATTTTTTTTCTCTCACTCTCTTATGTTTTCTCTTTCTTTTTCTCATAGAACACATACATATACTTAATTGGGGCCCTTAGGAAGTTACCTCTTTACCACAAACATCATTTCTCATGTATTTATAATGTTTTGAGGTTATTTTGTAATTTATCAACTGATTTTTATCAGTTATGTTGACTTAAAATTGCTATTTTGTGAGCTAGCAGTCGATTGTCACGTGTCTATCAATCGATTGCTTACTCTCGGTTCTGTAATTTTCTAGAATATCTGGCTTACCGGTTGACCATTACCTATTTGGCGGTCGACTGATATCTCTCTATTTCAAATCTAGTTTATTTTACTAATTCTACCAGTTGACTGCTAACTCTGTATCAGTCGACTGATCTGTGCTAAATATGATATTACTGCATTTTAGGCCTATCTGTCTACTACTCTATTGTTGGTAGTTGGTTGTTAGTCTCTTGATCTAGTTTTTCTTACTTTTAATCATATTTTCTTAGCCTAATCTCTTAGGGACTTTTATAAATTTCTTTTTATCCCATTTTAGGAGAAAATGAAAATATGAGATGTGCATATGTTTAGAGGCTAAAATACTGCCTCTCGTGTGAAGTGTCCATTTAGTAATAGAGGCCCTATTTTTTCGTGTTTGCTTGCACTTTTCTGGTACTCTTCGGCTGTCCATTTCTAGACCAGCTGTTGCATTCCTCGTTGATTTATTTGAGTCTTACTTGCTTTTCAAACCATTTCGTCCGAATGCGGCCTATCATACGGCTTAGGACCTAGCCAACCTTCGAGTCCTAGTTCTAAATGCCATATTACAATATTATTTATGTTAGTAACATTAAAAAAAATAGAAAAGTTTGTATTTAGATAATCACGATCATATATAATGACTTAATTCATTTCAAAATTAGAATGAAACTAAATAAGTTGACACGAATTGAAACTTACTTTGAATGTGAAAGACAAAATTAAAACTTACCTTAAATGTAAGAGACATATTTATCCATGTGTGTGGTTATGTCAATATTTTTCATTAATAATTTAAATGACATTAGTAATGAAAAGAAATGGACACTTTTTTGTAAACAATTAGTACAAAATTGACACAACAAAAATAAGTAATGGAAAGATTAGTTTTGACAACCAAAAAAATATTAATGAAGTCTATGAAAAAATTAATCGTTTGAGAGATTAAATTTTTACATTATTAAATCATTTCAAAATTTATATATAATGATAAAAAAATATTTTTCATAAATCTTAAAATGATCTAACAATTAAAAAGTTTTACTTTATAAGTGATCTTGCTCAATGTTTTTGGAGCCGGCTAGGTCATTGACCTGGGCTAGCTTCCGGGTTAACAGGTCACTGGTTCAACCACCAGATCACCAGGTCAATTGTTGGTTGAACCAGATAAATAAATTATAAAAATTTAAAAATATATATATTTAAAATAAATTCAAAAATAAATAATTTGTATTCAAATTTTATATTTAAAATCTTAAAAACATGATCATTAATTATAAATAATTATGTACAAAGAGTACACTCAACCATCTTTTTGGTCCTATTTTGCTCTCTTGGGTCACTCTCAATTAAAAGAAGAAGCCACATCTTACTCTAAGCCACATATAGGGTGGTATAGACATCATTTTTACTCTTTGGATTTTGCATGTATCCATTGGATCTCACCATGACACATACTTGGCTCCCACTCTCTCTTGCAAGTATAATCTATATAGTCATCATCATCTCTCTCTCTCTCCTGCAAGTCATGTCACATCCCAATTTTGAGCATGTGAGTAATTCTATAAACTCGAGGGTATACCTCTATGGTATCCCATAAAATCTCTGATCAGTACTAATGCATAACATAATTTTTCAGAAAAGAGATTTTTACACATATATATATACATATAAAAAGTTCAACATAATGAAACAGTAAACACAAGCCAAATATTATACAGTATGATATAATTTTTCAAGCCTAGGTGACCTATAGAGATTACAGAGCATTTCCTAAGCTTTTGGATTCATAAGCCCTCCAGACAACATGGAAAGTATCCTCAAAGAATACTAATCCTTTTGTGCATTCCCTTCGTTCTCATCCACTGTATCTAAAAAAAATATTCATAGAGAGTGTGAGTTCATCAAAACTCAGTGACTAAATGACTATGCAATAAATGTGTCACAAGTACAAATACCATAATCATTATCACAATAAAAACAGTAATATTCATATTAAGGGTTTCTATACCTTTGTATTTGGTTTATGTTCAGGGATTTAGTTCCCATTATATTTATGTTCACAATCATTGCATACATTAGTATCTTAGGGGATCAAGCCCTCAATCATTCCATGTATATAATTTCATACATTGGTATCTTGGGTCAAGCCTTCAACCATTCCATGTGTATATTTGCATACATTGGTATCTTGGGTCAAACCCTCAACCATTCCATGTGTATATTTTCAATCATAATTATCATCAACATAACAATAAATTTCTTTATCTAGCTATCATCATTAAATATGGAATCTAATTGCGATATGAGGTGAGATTTATATTGTACTTAGAATAAAAGTAAATAAAGTTGGTTAGCAAGGTCATCCACTCACATAGATTTTGTATCCAAGTCACTTTTTCGAGTTGTTCCAGAGAAGAGAGCACGTAGCTGGATTTCAAGTTCCGCTATGAAGATTTTCACGAAGATCAGATATAGAAAGTTAGGGTTGCTTTTGTACAAAATACTATTCATATGTACGATTACTATTCATACGTATGAATACTATTTATATCTATGAATACTATTCATACATATGGTTACTATTCATATTGGGAATAGTGAACACAAGCCGTAAAAGAGTACACCAGGAAAGTTTTTAAGAAAGAGTGGAGGGTTGCAATGGACACACTTAAGTACCAGGGCTTTCCTTAGCCAGAACTTTCCTAGACATGTATTCTTCACAGTTTATATTATATTTTGGTAATCAGAGAATCAAAATAACATATAGGTAGCTAATGACAGTTTTTCTGATATAGAATATCAGCTAAAGCCGTAACCACAAGCATACTTAAAAATATAACTTCTAAAATTTGAAAGACATAAAAAAGGGCATAATATACTCACCTTAGATCTAGGCTAAGGAGGAAAGACCTAGAATTTCAGAGCTCTAACGTCGGAGCAAGAGAAATTTTGAGGAGAGGAAAAAAGAAAAATTGAAGGTATGAGTTTAGAAGTGAAATGGAAGAACTTATTTATAAAAGAAGTCAAGGTACTATGCGCTAATAAAATATTTATTTTACTATGCATTTTAATAATTTAGTTTACTATGCACTTTAATAATTTAGTTTACTATTCACTTTAATAATTTGGTTTACTATGCGCACATGATTTTCTCACGACAAATTATTGATTACTATTTGAAACTGAAGGAAAAACTATCCTTTCTCATAAACCTTTAAGTTACTTTTCACTTTTGTCCTTTTCAATTTAGTCCTTAAGGGGATTTTTTCATATAAAACATTATTTTTCTCTTAGTTTCTTTCAGATTCCTCTTATGCTCAAGTCATATTTTATCCAAGGGATAAATTTCATATCATAACATCCATCATATCCCACAATTTATACAATCTATAAATGAAAATATGTATTTTCAACAATATGCACAAATAAGCATACAAAAAAAAAATTAAACAGATAGTGAATTTATTTTTTTCAAAATAAATTTATCGTAATTTTTGAAAACTTATAACTTAAAAATATAGCGGGTATTATAAGTCATGAGCAAGCTTCGAGAGAAGGGGCTCTAGGTAAGAAAAATATATTCTCTTTAATCCCCTCTGTCAGATTCTCTCACCCACGTCTCACTCAACTGATACCAATACATAAACATAGACTTGGCGAGAAACCACCACACTCTCTCAAGGGTTTTTTTTCCCTCACCGTGAATACCACATACAAGCTACAACGCACCACTACATAGGCACACACTCTCACAGTCTCTCTCTCTTGCGGTTCAAAGCTCCCATTACACCTTTGTTTTCACTAAGACATGGTAGAAGAGATGACAAAAACACAAAAGACAACCAAGAAGAAATAATCAACACCAAGAACAATAGAGATATGGCTGAAAAGATCCGAATAGCACCACTGTTGGTAACTGGATCTGTGAGTACTTGTGTACTGGTTTAGCAAAAAAAATTTTTTAAAAAAAAGGGGCAGGTCAACCGGGTCGATGGATCAACAGGTCAGCTAAGACCTGAAAGGGTCAACTAGGTTTCAGCCAGGCCACTTGCACAGCGGTCCAAAGAGGTGACTCGGACTGGGTCTAGCTTTGGGTCACCAGGTTTCGATTCTACCCTCCAGGCTGGTTCAAGTCCTAATACATTGGGTAGAAATGATTAATAAGACCTTTAGCAAGAATGTCTCATAGAATGAAAATACAAATTAGCTAAAGGTAGAATTTAATAATAAGACCTTTAGCAAGATTTAGTCTTATAGAAGAAGAAATAGAAGATAGCTAAAGGTAGAAATGATTAGCAAGAATTAGTCTTCTTACAAAGAAGAAGTGAAAGTTAGCTAAATGTAGAATAAATAGTAAGACCTTTAGCAAGAACTTGTCTCATAGTAGAAGATAAGAAGAATTCAAAAGAATAATATGATTAGCAGATTCTTTATTCCATAAAAGAGAATAAAGAAAGAAAATCTTATTCCATAGAAGAGAATAAGGAGAATGAGACTTGTTCCATATAAGAGAGTAATAAGAGAACAAGACACCTTATACCACAGTAGAGTATGAGTTGAGACTCTTATTCCATAGAAGAAAATAGGAATAGAACACCTTATTCCATAGAAGAGAATAGGAAGAGAGCACCTTATTCCATAGAAGAGAATAGGAAGAGAGTACCTTATTCCACAGAAGAGAATGAGGTAAGCAAAATCTTATTCCACATAAGAGAATAAGATAGAACAAATCTTATTCCATAGAAGAGTAAAAGGGAGAGAATCTTACTCCATAGAAGAGAATAAGATAGAACATCCCTTATGCCATAAAAGATTATAAGGGAGAGACTCTTATTCCACAGAAGAGAATAAGTC
Source organism: Biancaea sappan (assembly GCA_037074585.1). Lineage (NCBI taxonomy): Eukaryota > Viridiplantae > Streptophyta > Magnoliopsida > Fabales > Fabaceae > Biancaea > Biancaea sappan. The sequence continues at coordinate 42,496,227 of CM073496.1, read as the reverse complement.
TTATTCCAAAGTAGAGAATGAGAATAGAATCTTACTCCTCAGTAAAGAGTAAGATAATATAGACTCTTATTATAGAATAGAGAATAATAGAAGAATCTCATTCATTAATAAAGAATAAGCTAAGAATAAGACTTGTTCCCTAGTAAAGAATAAAAAGAAGCCATGAGCTAGAATAAGAAGCCATGAGCTAGAATAAGAAGCCATGTGCTAGATTAATAAGCATTGTGCTAGACTAAGAAATTAAGATAACGAAAGTTTATATTAAGCAGATTCACATGCTATGAATAATAGTTTTATTTAAAGAAAAGTCATGGATGAATGAGTTATTTATGTCAATGCTTTTATGGCTGAAATAATCCTTATATATAAGTTTTTATTTAAGATTAACTAGCTACTGAGATACATTGTCTTACTTTTAGAAAATTGGTCATTTTAGGAAATAAAGAAAAAGGAAAAACATTGGTGTTGTGATTAGTATGCATAAGTATGAAATGGTTGAATTATGTGTTCAAATGTTGTAATGTATTTTAAGTATTATTACATGAGAGTTGTATTAACATACATGTGAACTATAGTGGAAGTAATATGTAGTCTAAATGTATGATAGTAATTACATATAAATTTATGATGTTTTATTAAAGTTTATTAGAGTTGAGTAGCATAAATATGCATAAGTATCGGTCGATCGATTGGTTATAATTAGTCAACCAAATAATTCTGGAATACATCCTATTGGCCTACCCCGAGAGTTACTAGTCGACAGGTACCCTGAGTTTAGTTGACTAGCAACTCCTGGAAACAAAGATGAAATTATAGTACACTCAGCAATCGACGGTCAATGTCAAGAAGTTGATTGATAGTTACTACATAAACCAAAGAAGTATTTTATTCAATTAAATTCCTCATGATTTTCTAAAGAACTTAAATAGGTTGATGATTTCCTTAAAGTTTATTCAAGAAAAACCCTAGTCCAAGGACAAGGTTAAGTATAATCAACTCTATCATTTTTATAACTGAAGGGAGTATAAGTTGAGACATTACACGCCGCCTGGTAAGCATAAATCCAACTACTTTATAATTCTGTTTCTTAATGCTTTCATTTTAGAAAATTTTAATATTCTTTTATATGCAGGAAAATCAAATCGGGAGGAAGCCTTAGTTGGTAGACTTGTTCGTGCAAACCTACAAAAAGAGGAGTACATGAGAATTTGTCGACGAGCAGTCGCTGGAAGTCTTCATGAGTATATTAATATACTTTTCTTTTAATGATCTTTTTTTTCCAGTTATGTATTATAATGTTTAATGTATAGATGTTTGACAGGAAGAGTACACGCGATTGAGACCTTCCCAGGCATCCATGATCGGTGCTGGGACCAAAGTTGGGGATGATGAGGCCAACGACACTTTGTCGTGGATACAGGCGGTTGAAGGGAAGAACAACCATGGCCGGATCTTCGGCATAGGGTTTGAGGCGCCTAAGATCGGTTCATCAAGCAGCCTCTCTGTTTATCCATCTGGTCTCTACCATGACTTCGAAGAAGAGTTGCAGCAGTGCATGCAGCTTGTGATTGAGCAGCTGAAGACTCAGCAGGAACGCCTTAGCAATACTGAGGATGCGCTTAGCACGACGACCCAGCTGTTAGAGGAGCAGTCTATGCTATTACAGAGTCAGGCATCCATGTCGAATGAGTTCGGCACATGATAGATAGCTAAGTGGAGTCCATGGATAAACACTTGGATCATTTGACTAATGATGATGAGACTCAGCCCCAGATCACCCTATAGACTAGACATTTATTATGTATAAGTGACAATTTGCTACATTTATCATGTAATTAAACAATTCTTTTATCATTATGTGAAATGATTTTTCTTATATTTATGGATGCTAGTTTAAACTGCTGTTTATTGTAGTACATTCACAGGTTTTCCAAAAAGGATTTTTTTAAATAAAAAAAAAGCTACCGAGAAATTAGAGGTGGAAAGTGGAACAGATAAATCTATCTCTAATTGGAGATAGAAATTTTTTCCTTAATTACAGACAGGATAAAAAATGGAATATTCTATCTTAAAGTTAACACAGAATTTTTCGTCCCTGAATCAAAACGAATATAGGGACAAAAGATCCGTGGTAGATTTGAGACGGATTTTCGTCAGTCTTAGATTTCCAAAATTTTGTCAGAGACGGACCTATTCCTCTGAGAAGGAAATATTCTGTCCCAGAATTCTAAGATAAAAAGACTAGACATCTTAGAAATTTGAGACGTCTGAATCAAAGATAGAACTAAATCTATCTCTGATTTCGCCCTTGGTCCATTAGGGACTGAATTTTGTAAAATCAGAGACGAAAAATTTCGTTTCTAATTTCTATTTTTTTTTGTAGTGACTTTCTCAAATACTATGATTCATAAAACACAAAATTACATTAAAAAACAAGATAGGCAGTCTAATATGTTACAATACTAGAAGTACATATATAGTTGAAATTACACCATATCATTTTGTGATAGTAAAAGAATTAAAATTCAAATTTTCACTAAAAAATGGATTAAGAGAGAAAAAAATTAAATATAAGAAAATAGGTTTATTTAGCATCCCTTTAAAGATAAAATAGTAATATTTATCCTAAATTGTCATTTTTCTAGTTAAAATTATATGCTAACAACATCAAATGAGTCTTTATCCATGTGTTTAAATATATCAATATTCTTATCAATGATTTAGATAATATGCTTCAAAATTGGGCAGAGGCTTCTCTTCTATGCGTAGGAGGGAAAGGGAGCCATTGGATCTTGATCCAACGGTTCCTATTTATCTAGTATTTTTAATATTTTTTTAAAAAATAAGTTAAAAAATTTATAATTATTATTTTATGTTTATTATTGTGTTTACAATTATTATTAAATCAGTTGGTACTTGTAAAATTTTTATTAAAGAAAAACAAGAAAAAATTGGATGAATAAGAATTGTTAAATCAAACTGATCAAATTATTCTCAACTTCCCTCTTACGCATAGGAGCCTCCTATACATAAGAGGAAAGCCTCACCTTGAAATTTGGGATGTAATTGACATTTTTTGTAAACAAGTGAGACAAAATTGACCCTTACCTCAATATTAAGGGACGAAATTGAAACTTACTTCAAACATAAAAGACAAAAGTGAAACATACACCACACATAAGGGATGAAATTGAAACCTAAAATTACATGCTAGTAACATTTAATGAGTCATTGTCCATGTATGTAGACACATTAGCATTCTTTGCTAATGATTTAGCAGTGTTAGTATATTAGGACAAAATTGACATATTTTGTAAACAAATATGACAAAATTGACACAAAACTACTAGGAATGACTTACACTTAAGTATGGGTGAATTTGGTCATTTGAAATTTTCAAATTCACTTGGAAGGAAAAAATAAACTTAAATGCAAAAAGCCAAAATTTAAAAACAAGTTTTAGAGTTGAAAACGAAGACTTGGTCAAAAGAATATAGAACGAAGTTCAAGAAAATACAAAAAAGTTCTTGAAACTAAAAGAGATGAGGGAAAAGAGAATCAAATTGTAATACCCATAAAATATATATATATATATATATATATATATATATATATATATATATATATATATATAAATGTGTGTGTATGAACTACGATTACTATTATAGTATACGGTACTATTCATATATATAATACTATTCACGTATATGGTATTGATCACATATACAATCAAAATGTCGAATACTAGATGTAGTTTGGTCATAAGAGAAAACTAGAAAGAAGTTCGTAGGAAAAAAATGACGTTTTATGTGAGAAAATACTCTTAGGGACTAAAATGAAAGGACTGAATTGGAAAGAAACTTAAAGGTTTAAGGTGAAAGGATAGTTTTTCCTTTAAGTTCCCAATAGTAATCAACAATTCAGCTGCCTTCGTCTTTCCGCGATTTGCATAATAAATTAAATTATTAAAATGCACAGTAAATTGAATTATTTTATTAGAAATGTCATTTTTATAAATAGTAAATTGAATATTTTATAAGCGCATAGTATCAAATAGTACTCTTGACTTTATAGGTCTTTCCATTTCACTTTTAAACTTACACCTTCAATTTATCTTCTTCTCTCTCCTCAAGTTTCTCTTATTCCGACGCTAGGCCTATGAGATTTTGGGCCTTTCTTTTTTAGCTTAGATCCGAGGTGAAGATACTATGCCATTTTTATGTCTTTCAAATTTTAGAAGTTATTTTATAGTTGCTGTTTTGGCTGATCCTCCACAATAGAAAAACTGTCCTTAGCTGCCTATATGTTATTTTGATTATCTAATTATCAAAATAGAATGTAAACTGTGAAGAATACATATCTAGGAAAGTTCTTGCTAAGGAAAGACCTGGTACTTAAATGTGTCCATTGCGACCCTCCACTCTTTCTTGAGAACTTACCTAGTATACTCTTTTACAGATTGTATTCTCTATTTCTTGTATGAATAGTAACCGTACATATGAATAGTAATCGTATGTATGAATAGTTCCTATACATTTGAATAGTAGCTGTATGTATGAACGGTATCTATACGAAAACAACCATAACTTATTTTTTTAATCTTTTATGAAAATCTCCGTAGCGAAACACTGAAATTTACCTATATGCTCTTGTCCATAACGACTTAGAAAAGTGATACTCGTACGGAGTCCAAGTGAGTGAAACGACCCCATTTTAATAAGATTTTAGTATCATTGGTGATAAAAAGTATGTCATAGGACACTTCTAAGATTCATAGGGGTAAATTAGATTCGAAGTGATGAATCTAGAGAGATAATTCAAATTAATCTAGAAGTATGGATAAGACAAAATAAGTATTTCAAAGTGATATAAAGTTTGAATATTTCCAAAGACAATTTAATTGTTATCTTAATTTGTAGTTTATAAACTTATAATATAGTTATATACGATACATGTTATATGAATGAATATTACATTGTACTTCTGATTATGATATAAAATATTATACTATTGATTGTGATTGAGCGGGATAGTACCCCCTCTCACGGCAAGGCGGAAAACTCGGTATAAAAGGTGTCTTGACCAACAAGTGTAGAAACAACGATTCCCTCGGTAGGGATATAACCCGGGTCGGTAACAGATCAGTGAGGCGCCCTAGCTGAGAGGATGAGGTTGTGTATCATGGAGAAAATAACAAATTTAGTGAGCCAACCTATGTGCGCCCTCTATGATATATTGTCATCGATGAGTAATGATATCGATAGATGAATTGGATGACTTTATATCTTCTAGTATGTAATTTCTATTTATATTTATTGGTTGAGTTTGAGCCTTTAGGTATACTTGCATGACTGGTGATGTATTTGAATTTTATTAATGTGAGGCCGATTCGATCATCTGAGTTTTAAAGCTCACACTCTCTGTGAAATCTTTTTGTTCAAATCAGGTTGCTGGCGAAGAATATCCGCTAGAGAAGTAGATCACTTCGAACCTTCTCATTATAGGGTAAGCCCCTCTTTGTTGTAGATTATGTTGCTCTGTAATCGTCTAGGACATCTAGGTCATGTGTTTGGCATATTTGGCTTGTATTTCAGTATAATAATGTATTTCATAATGAAGATATATTATTATATGCAAGTCATTTCTGTGTATTTTAAATAAGGAAATTTAATATGTTCTCTTCATATTTATAAGGAATGGTTATTTTGATAACACAGAGATAATTACTAATAATTTAACTCATTGGTAGAATTTATGGAAAGGCTTACAGTGATGGGAGATTCATCATTGTGCCGGTCATGTGCCCAGATAGTAGGTCGTGATACAAATAATGATGTTAATCCTAGTTCAGCTAGAAAACCAAAGTTTACATCAAGTCTTCAATATTACTCTTCTACTAATACCACAAGTTTAAGTAGATATTTTGGAACCTTAGTACAACTCAGGGAAATTTCACCTCAAAAGAGTTTCTCTTCCTCTTATAGTGTGATTAACCTAATCACCCACTCAAGGATGATGTAAAACTTAAAGATTTTGTAATAATGCTTATGTGATTACTCAACTTGTATGTGTATGTACAGGTAGGGGGAACATGCTATTAATAAAAAAAGGCAAAAGGGTATTATATGCTCCTAACATTTACCCCAATTTTTATTTATGCCCCTAAGATTTTTTTTGCCCGATTATATTCCTCATCTTTCAAATTTTATCATATATGCCCCTTTTTTTTTAACTTCATTAAATAGTTAAGGAGACTGCTTAGTAGAATCCGACGTGGCTCTATTGTTCATCCACCTTAGCTACCACGTAGATCACAACTCTCAAAATGCAAAAGTTGCCCAAGTCTTCTCCCTCAAGTTGCTCTCTCGCTCTCTCTTCGTCTTCACTTCCTCCATCGGTCCTCTTCCCCTTTCCTCACCATCGAACTCACTCGCCCTACCTACCTCTCAATCTCCACTGTCCACGTCGTTCTCTCTTTTTCTTCCTTTAATTCCCTCACAAAGCACACCCTCAAGTTGAACAACAACTAGATATGGCTCATCTACACCTCATCCTCGGTTCGATTCAGTCACATGCTATCGGGGATCACCTCCAAGGATGCCTTATCCTGGATCGTCCGCTTAGCAGTGGTACTGTCACGTCCCAAAATTTGAGCACGTGACCGGCACGGAAAGTGAATTTCATTTCACCTCCGTAAGCCTATCTTTCTCTTAAAAATCATACAATTCTTTTTCATGCAACCAAAACGAGTTCTTTATACATACTACAATTACTCACATTACATCAGTGAATGAACCTACCCGATTACAGAGATTTCTAGATTTATACAACTTAGAATAAAACTTAACTATTATACCTTTATTCTGAACAAATGAAAAGGTAATCATGGACTAAGGATCCATAATTCCTTGTTCCGATATTTATCTTTAGCTGTCAACTCTGAAAAAAAATATCAATAAGAGGGGTATGAGCAAACCACGTGCCCAGTGAGTAGATAACACAACATTATGACAAAAAAATATCATACATCATAATGATAACATGCAGCAATCATACGTAAATCGATCATCATATGATATGATATTATTCGTAGTACTTCACGACAATATCCAAATAAATCAAATACATTTCAACATAATTCAAAAGTTCACAACAACAATCGGTGAAATCAATTTCACACAAATTTCCCGTACCAACCGGGTCGTCCAGAATACCTCTGGATCGTTGCCCGCGGCCCCTGCCGCATCCACCCTTATCGCTCCATTTATAATCTCCACCCTTATAACTTCACATAAATTTTTCCATGGGGTGCACCACCATGCCTTTCCTTTCCAGTCAAACACAATCACAATCATATATAAAAACATCCTCAATCATAATCTTGAGCCACATACACAACTCAGTCATTTACAATTCAAGCCACAACATAATAAATGTGGTTCCAGCAACATAGCATGTATACAACATAACCCATAATATAGAACAATTATTCAACTCAGTTCACATGCCATTCACAATCCATTATATAACCTCCATTCATGGGAAAATAAGAAAATATAATTATATACATTACCAGACACGTTCCACAATTGTTTATGCCTCATCGTTCCACATCATCCTCTTCAAACTTGGATATACAACATATTTCTACTATGATGCAAAAAGTCAATAACAGATATTTAATCATAGCAAGTATTAACCCACTCACCTGGATTTCACGCTCTCGGCACTCCCACTTTGCACCTTGACCATTCCTATTGTAACCAGACAAAAACCATTAGGGTTACGAAATAGAGAAATTTCCTACCACTACTCTCGACCTTTACTCACATCTTAAGTCATAACTTCTAATCGGTAATGAATATCTAAATGAAACTTATACCATTGGAAACTAGACTCAAAGAGCTTTCCAACGATATAAAGTTTGCCCAAAACGGAGTCCGGATGAAGAAGTTATGGCCGATTGAAAATGAGCTAAGGTTTTCCGACACACCTGCGCCTGGGCGCCACCCATGCCCGGCGCCTAGGCGCCCCACGTGGCGCCTGGGCGCCATGCCTTTCTCTTCCCCACATGTCCTTGGCGCCTAGGTGCCACACATGGCGCCTGGGCGCCACGATCGCGACCCTTCGCGACTTTCTCTCAGTTTTGGCCCGAATCTGGCCAAATCTTCACCGTTTTTCATGATTTCTTCCATAGGATCTCACCCTTAATGTCTAAGGAGCATTTAGACACCAAAATCACCAATTTTAATCGAGAAACGAAGCCGGAATCTCAATTTTTCCTCAAACACTCTTAAAACTAGAAAATAGGGAAAAGCTTAATAAATAGAAATTTCTACCTCGATTCCTTGCTTTCCCTACGTTGCTTGGCTCCTAGAGGCTCGCCCCGTAGCCCGAGATCCGCCCTTCAAAGCCCGGTTGTAGAGTTGGAGAGTAGAGAGAGAAATTAGAGAGAAGAAAGAGAGAAGGAGAGGAGAGAAAGTGAAGAGAGAGAGAGGAAAGGAGAAAAATGAATAAAAAATAGGTGAGGCCACCTATATACTCGCCCGGGGTGAAATTATCACTTGCTCTGCAATTGACCCTCAGTCAAGACTAGCAAAAGCAAATTCATAAAATCTCACCTCAGGTGTTTCTAAATCCTCGGTGCCCCACAAATTTCCTTATTCACTTTAGTCCCTCTCAATATCTCAAACTCCACTTTAACCTCGAATCCATCATCTTTTCGGTACCGGACTCATAATTCATTCCCATAAGCTCTATTCTTCTTCTCGGGTTCCTACTTGGTCATTTCTCAAAAGTCCTCTATACTTTCTTTTCTTTTCACTTTAGTCCTTGAGAATTTGTAAAAATTTCCTAAATTAAAAATAAAAATTTCTATTTCCACATTTTCTTCACTAATTCAAAAAGAAAATTTTCCACATAATTAAATTTTTCACTAAACTTCAAATCAGACTTTAAATATTCATAAAAATTCTTGGGATATTACATTCTTCCCCCCTTAAAAGAATTCGGTCCTCCGAATTCAAAACTTACCTCAAGATTGAAGCAAATGGCAATATTTTGTTTATATCTCATTCTCTCTCTTAGAATTTTCACAATCAAGTACAAAATATAACAAGTTCAACATATTTTTATTTCTAATACATAAGTTACAGGCAACAAGCTGAACTTGATTTACAAAACAGATAATTTTAATACTTAAACATTAGATCAAACATCAGCTTTAGGTACAAACAAAAGAAAAGATAAATTAAGAACGAGGAGGCTTTTGAAATGCAGAAGATGCTCCAGGTCTAGAAGAAGAAGGTGCTTCAGACCTTAAGGAGGAAGTTAATCGTTGCAGCCTAGAAAGAGTTTCTGGAGGAAACGTCTGGGAAATTTGGTGAAGTGCAGAAGTCACTCCATTCATACAGTCAATACATCTCGCTTGTTGGTCACGAAAATTTTGAGTTGCAAACATCGAATGTCTATCAACTCTATTCGTCAATTCCCTAAAATGACGGTTCAAAAGCTTCTCTTGTTCTGTAAAGAGACGATTTATCAATCTCCCCTGGTCCTCAAAGTGGCGGTTTATCAGTCTTTCCAAGTCCTCCATCTTTTGTCTCATAAGCGCAAGCTCATTATTAGAAGATGTTGCTGTGCTAACATCCTCTAACTCTACTACATCCCTTTTTCTTTTCTTAGCCTCTGGTGACTCTTCCATGGATCTCTTATTCTTATAATTCTCCAGGCTAAGATTTAGATCCAGCTCTACCTTGCCAGCCTCAAAATTTAAATTGAAAGATTTATTGTCGGCCATATTTTTCTGAGCTATAAAGGTTGTACAGAAGGAGAAGTTTGATGCTAGAAAGCTTATAGATATAAACTCTTAGTGTAGTGAGCAGCGTAATGGGGCATCCATTATATATAGACGAAATTTAGGGCTACAAAACCTTTACATCATACTCTAAAGATGACCTACAGACCTTATCCGACGCAATGCCAACGGTCTCAGATAAGCATGCCAGAAAATAACAAAATATAATCTAATACAAAAGATTTCCTCAAAAATTTCAGCTAACTTTTGACTCTTGCTCAAATTATTAAACTAATCGCCGCTTCAATTTATGGCTTCTTAACTCTGTATTTGTCTTATCCAATAATTCTAAATCGAGATATTACTCCATGAACGGGTAGCTTCATACTAGCCTTATCTAGGTTTCTAATCCGTGGCTTTGCCTTAAGCTTACACATTTTCAAACATACATATTAAAATAAAAACTTCTCACATCTACACATCAAGCGTTCCATAAAGTGAGAGAAAAATTTTACCTTTCACTTGCCTCTACGAGCATATATGTATATATGTATAAACATAGAGATACATCATTATCTATATATATTTTCATCTATTCAAGTTCTTTTAAATTTCAGACTTCTCATTCTCTGAATGTATGTAGAATCATTACATATTATTCCTGGCCATAACAAATAACCTTCACTCTCTATGCATGAATAACATACATATATATCATATGTATTTAGATACATATAATCACAGTATAATTCAATCAATCATGTATATTATACTTAACTGAAGGCTTTCAAGAACAATACAAGAAAGCATAGAAATACATTTTAGTTCATCGTGAAAACATCCAAGACACTCTGTAATGGCTACATTGTCGACTTCCTTCAATTTCAGAAAATGCCAACGAGAGAAATGGAAAAACCAAGTGTAAATCGGCCGCAAATCCACCGAATATTGACTTTCGTGGTTTTGCCATTAATGCGACGCGTTGTTGGTGTGCATGCCTACCCTAGACTCCTAGCTTCCAGCTTGCAGAAATCCATAGGTTAAGCGTATAGGGTGCGGCGAAGAGATATCTTCTTTGTCTCTGAGTTCAAATTTTTCCTCTATAAGAACTATCCCAACGTTCTCAGTTACCACACCACAAAGAGTAATCATCTCTAAGCCTACAACTTCTCAGCATTCCTCTCTTCTCATACTTCGACATAAATTTCTAAATTTTCCAAATCATGGCCACAAGGAAGTACATTGATCTCACAGTGGATGCCAGGAGAGAAGAGCTCGACTTAAACTTAAGTCTGGGCAAAGACAAGGGCAAAAGACCTTTTAAGGGGTCTCCAGAGAAGCAGAAGGAGAAGAAAATGAAGAAGATCGAGGAAGCTGAGGAGACTAGCACGGGCCATACCTCGGAGGACAAAATCGCCTGTCTAGAGCAGGAGGTCAAAAATCTGAAAAAGATGATAGAAAACCTAGAGAAGTTAACTAAACGCAATCATGCAGAAATGACTTCAAGAATAGACAGGTTCTTCTATTGGTCTACCCAGTGCTTCTGCAATCAACAACAAAGAAGTGTTGATTGTATGAATGGGATTTACACTACCCTCCGCGATATTGCTCTGTCTCTCGCTCCAAGGAATGGTCGAGGGGTGATGATACAGTACAACCCTCCTAATCCGAGACCACCTCGCTTTTAGATTACTCATGCATGAGTAATTGTTTTTTTTTTTTTGCAATGTAATCCTTCTGCTTTTAATGCCAGTGGTTTCTTTTATGGGATGGTACTCTAAAAATAGTAATAATAAAATTAAGAAAGATAAAATAAATCAGTCACACAAAATCAATCATGAATTTAACATATAAAGCCCCATACATACAATTTGATCCGACAGCAACGGAATCAAAACAAATAATAACCTTTCCCTTACCGAGTTCAAAAGTATAGCCATAACTCTCTAAAACTAAAACTAAAAACATAATTCATAAGAAAAGACAAGTCTTGGAGGAAAAGGAAATGAAAACATCCTACAGGACCTTCAGTGGAGCCATCTCTCTATAGTCGTGCCCGGGTTCACCATGATAGAGGAGATCCCACTAAGGTTACCTTACTCTGTAATCGGTAGGAGACCTAATCCCAAAGCTCTGATACCAACTTGTCACGTCCCAAAATTTGAGCACGTGACCGGCACGGAAAGTGAATTTCATTTCACCTCCGTAAGCCTATCTTTCTCTTAAAAATCATACAATTCTTTTTCATGCAACCAAAACGAGTTCTTTATACATACTACAATTACTCACATTACATCAGTGAATGAACCTACCCGATTACAGAGATTTCTAGATTTATACAACTTAGAATAAAACTTAACTATTATACCTTTATCCTGAACAAATGAAAAGGTAATCATGGACTAAGGATCCATAATTCCTTGTTCCGATATTTATCTTCAGCTGTCAACTCTGAAAAAAAATATCAATAAGAGGGGTATGAGCAAACCACGTGCCCAGTGAGTAGATAACACAACATTATGACAAAAAAATATCATACATCATAATGATAACATGCAGCAATCATACGTAAATCGATCATCATATGATATGATATTATTCGTAGTACTTCACGACAATATCCAAATAAATCAAATACATTTCAACATAATTCAAAAGTTCACAACAACAATCGGTGAAATCAATTTCACACAAATTTCCCGTACCAATCGGGTCGTCCAGAATACCTCTGGATCGTTGCCCGCGGCCCCTGCCGCATCCACCCTTATCGCTCCATTTATAATCTCCACCCTTATAACTTCACATAAATTTTTCCATGGGGTGCACCACCATGCCTTTCCTTTCCAGTCAAACACAATCACAATCATATATAAAAACATCCTCAATCATAATCTTGAGCCACATACACAACTCAGTCATTTACAATTCAAGCCACAACATAATAAATGTGGTTCCAGCAACATAGCATGTATACAACATAACCCATAATATAGAACAATTATTCAACTCAGTTCACATGCCATTCACAATCCATTATATAACCTCCATTCATGGGAAAATAAGAAAATATAATTATATACATTACCAGACACGTTCCACAATTGTTTATGCCTCATCGTTCCACATCATCCTCTTCAAACTTGGATATACAACATATTTCTACTATGATGCAAAAAGTCAATAACAGATATTTAATCATAGCAAGTATTAACCCACTCACCTGGATTTCACGCTCTCGGCACTCCCACTTTGCACCTTGACCATTCCTATTGTAACCAGACAAAAACCATTAGGGTTACGAAATAGAGAAATTTCCTACCACTACTCTCGACCTTTACTCACATCTTAAGTCATAACTCCTAATCGGTAATGAATATCTAAATGAAACTTATACCATTGGAAACTAGACTCAAAGAGCTTTCCAACGATATAAAGTTTGCCCAAAACGGAGTCCGGATGAAGAAGTTATGGCCGATTGAAAATGAGCTAAGGTTTTCCGACACACCATTGCGCCTGGGCGCCACCCATGCCCGGCGCCTAGGCGCCCCACGTGGCGCCTGGGCGCCATGCCTTTCTCTTCCCCACATGTCCTTGGCGCCTAGGCGCCACACATGGCGCCTGGGCGCCACGATCGCGACCCTTCGCGACTTTCTCTCGGTTTTGGCCCGAATCTGGCCAAATCTTCACCGTTTTTCATGATTTCTTCCATAGGATCTCACCCTTAATGTCTAAGGAGCATTTAGACACCAAAATCACCAATTTTAATCGAGAAACGAAGCTGGAATCTCGATTTTTCCTCAAACACTCTTAAAACTAGAAAATAGGGAAAAGCTTAATAAATAGAAATTTCTACCTCGATTCCTTGCTTTCCCTACGTTGCTTGGCTCCTAGAGGCTCGCCCCGTAGCCCGAGATCCGCCCTTCAAAGCCCGGTTGTAGAGTTGGAGAGTAGAGAGAGAAATTAGAGAGAAGAAAGAGAGAAGGAGAGGAGAGAAAGTGAAGAGAGAGAGAGGAAAGGAGAAAAATGAATAAAAAATAGGTGAGGCCACCTATATACTCGCCCGGGGTGAAATTATCACTTGCTCTGCAATTGACCCTCAGTCAAGACTAGCAAAAGCAAATTCATAAAATCTCACCTCAGGTGTTTCTAAATCCTCGGTGCCCCACAAATTTCCTTATTCACTTTAGTCCCTCTCAATATCTCAAACTCCACTTTAACCTCGAATCCATCATCTTTTCGGTACCGGACTCATAATTCATTCCCATAAGCTCTATTCTTCTTCTCGGGTTCCTACTTGGTCATTTCTCAAAAGTCCTCTATACTTTCTTTTCTTTTCACTTTAGTCCTTGAGAATTTGTAAAAATTTCCTAAATTAAAAATAAAAATTTCTATTTCCACATTTTCTTCACTAATTCAAAAAGAAAATTTTCCACATAATTAAATTTTTCACTAAACTTCAAATCAGACTTTAAATATTCATAAAAATTCTTGGGATATTACAGGTACCACCTTCTCCCTCTAATTTTTATAGATCCTTATGCATAGATCGCAAGGCAAAATTCAAGTCACAACGTTTTAGGTTGCCTCTTCTTCAGTAATCTTTCTCACAAACCATGACTCGCTCAAACATGACCTTACCCATGAGTAATTCAGTTCTTTGCAAGTTTGGTTTTCCATATTCAAATACTAATTGTGTTCAAGAAACTGAGAAAAAGGTCATGGACCATCGGCTTCAAGAGTTAGAGAAACAGCTTTTGGAAGATAATGACGAGGAAGAAGGCAAAGCGGTTTCTGTGATTACAAGTAGATAGTGGTCAGAGAATATATAGAACTTGATCGGTCTTGGAGTATTGAGTCAAAAACCTACTTCATCGTCACCTACTTTATCCATAACCTTAATGACGTCATGTTCTTCCTTAGTGCCTTCTCCTACTTCTACCTATTCGAAGCAGTCATTAATAGAGGCCTCATATGCAATTTTCAAAGGGAAATTAGAGTCGAAAATAGAGATCCTGATCCAATTGGCAAAGCTCCCCAACCCAAACAGCAATTCTGATTAATGATTAACTGATAATATGGTTTTTGTTTTGAAATCGTGCATGAATCCACTCGAAAATCCACCTTCTATGGTGGATCTCATAGCAGTGAACATGCCAAGTCAACTCAGTTGCTCTATGAATACTTCCTTTAGTTCAAGATTGGGTTCATAGCTACTAATCTCACAATCCTTGAAGCCTCATTCGAGGAGACAGAGAACGGTAACAAGTTTTGTATGGTTGATTTTGACATCAGCAAGGGAAACCAGTACATAAATCTCTGAGGATTAGTTTAGTTTGAAGATAGGAAAAACCAGGAAAGCACAATGGTGTGCTTTATGAGGGAATTAGGGGAGGAAAAGGAGAGAACGACGTGGACGGCGGAGATTGAAAGGTGGGTGCGGTGAGTGAGTTAGGTGGTGAAGACAAGGAGAGAGAGAGAGAGAGAGAGAGAGAGAGTAGCTTGAGGGAAAAGATAAGGGCAACTTAGGCATTTTGTGAGTTATGATCTATATGGCAGCTGAGGTGGATGAACAATAGAGGCACGTTGGATCCTACTAAGCAGTCTCTGTTAACTATTTAATGGAGTTAAAAAAAGGGTATATATGATAAAATTTGAAAGATGAGGGACATAATTGAGCAAAAAAAACTTCAGGGGCATAAATGAAAATTAGAGTAAACATTAGGGACATATAGTACCATTTTGCCTAAAGAAATTGTTTTAACATAATAAAATGTGATATGTGTTGTGTATGAGCTTGAGACTATGTGAATTGTATATGTTCTTGGAAAATGATGAGTTATATATGTCATGGGTATGACATCTATGTGTGAATCCTTTTAAGGGACTAAGAAATGAAATAAATGAGGAACAAAGTAATGCTCATGAAAAATGTAGAGAAGATGAAAAAAAAAAATTTTGAAGAATATTTGTATTGATGAATGATAATTGTTTAGTGACAATGATGTGTATGGGTTGAATGTGTAACATATCTGTTTTGGGGGTTTTTGATTTCGCCCCTAGCTTAACCCCTTGTCCTTCATTCTCTTAAGGGAAAAATGGTCATTTATCCCTCTCATATACTCAGCCACACTTAGACACACTCACACAATCAACTTTCCCAAAACCCTCCGTACATCCCTTAAGCTCTTTTCATCTTCTTCTATCACAAAACTCTTCCTAAACCCCTTCAACCACAATCTCTAACATGTGTTGTTCCTCCGGTGACCTCCTATTTATTGGAATGCCTTGGATTCAAGGTGAGCTTCAAGGCTTTTCCTTTTTTATCTTTGTTTTTTGGGTTTATGGAACCTTAGGGTAGGAGTCTTAAGATAAATTTGTTTGTCGTTGTTTGGGTCATGCTTCTAAACATATACATGTTGGTGATTTTAGAACTTGGAGGTGGTTGATTTCTGGTTTAAAATGTAGGTTTTTTTCTTGAGTATTTTGGAAAAGTTCTTGAATCAATCTTAGCTTTGAGGTTTTGAAAAAGTTTTGTCGATGAAAAACATGTTTTAAAGACTCAATTTTGTTTTGCAAAGGCTTCAAAGTGATTTAGAAGTCTTGGGTGTAGTTTTGGAGCCTGAAACTTCTTAGTAACCAACTAACTAGTCGACTATCACAAGCAACTAGTTGAACAACAGCTTACTGGAATGCTTTTCCTAGCTTTTGGCAAAGAGGATCCAATCGACTACCTTGGGGTGCAAGTTGACTAGTAGTGTTCTATCTCAAAAATCTTGGCAGACCCAAGAGCTGGCTCCAAAGTAATAATATGAAGGATTTTGACTCTTTTTCCCTTGTTTTCATTTTCAATTCTTTATTGTCTCTTTCCTAAACATCTAAGTCACTTCTTCCTTTGCAAACATAAGGAATTGAGGTAGATTCGTAGCTCAGACCCAATGCGAGGGAAAAATTCTACTTGTTCTTATTTACCTCATCCCGAATTCTCTTAAAATGGAAATTGAACACATGGTTGCCTATTTAAGGTTGGTAATTATTGAGAATGTGAATTTGTTGGTTATGAACAATTGAATATATGGATGGTTTCGAACTAAATTGTGTAATGGGAATATATATATATATATATATATATATATGTGTGTGTGTATGTGTGTGTGTGTGTGTGAGAGAGAGAAAGAGAGAGAGATAGCTCTATTGGGAGCGGAATAAATTATAAAGAGATATGGGTATTTATAAATTGCTTGCTTGTGCCGATTGAATTAACTTTCATAGTCCTTGAGGTAAAGCTTGAATGTGATGTTAATGATTCGAAATGAGAATGTGTCTGAATTGAAAGTGTGATGAGGACTCCTTAGCCTTAAAGGCATATAGAGTATGGCATAATGATGTTGTTACCTCAACTCTATTGTTGACTCTTAAAGCATGAAAATGATTGTGATTGTGCTTATTATGAATATGGGGAAGACATAGGCTTGGGACCCATGGAATGGAGACAATAAGGGAGGCACAAAGACAATAAAGATGGAATATATAATACAATTTACGGTAATTATCGATATGCCTATGGGTAGATGTAGTCTTCAGGCATGAAGTGGCAATGAAGTGGAAAGGATGGGACAAGTGTCCAAGATGTGTTAGTGGAGTGTGGCATATATTCATATGATTTTCTCTTTTTGCTCATGTTATGCAATTTTAAGTGCCCTTTGATTATCCTTTTATTGTTTGAGTAGAGTAGTTAGTTTTTCCTCACCGAGTACACTATTCACGCCTTACCTCCCCTCTTAGATACGCCCTTTTTGCTCTGGGTATTGTTCAGTTCGTTTGTATACCCATTTATTTTTTGGAAATCTTAGTAGTTGCTTTGTAACTGAGTAGGTGAAGTCCTAGGGAGGTGCTTGCTTGCTAAATGATTGTTTTGTATATGAATGAAAGCATGTATTGGAAATGCCTATTTATAACATTCTTACTTGAACTTGATGATGAGAATATAATTAATCAAACAGAAATAACACAATGTAAAAGTACCTTCTAATTAATGAAAAGCTTAAACTCTTTGGCTTTGAGATAACACACACACACACACACGCACGCGCGCGCGCGCGCGCGCACGCACGCACGCGCGCACACACGCGCACACACACACACACACACACACATATAATGGTTGTGGTGTTGTATTGATAAATGCTTGTAACATAGAATAGAATGGTTCAAATTTAGACTTATGATGGCTAGGACCCACCTACCATGCCAGTCACGTGCTCGATTTTGAAGACAGATCCCCAATCTTTGAACAAACATATCAGAAGGTATGAATAAATATAGCAGGTCACTCTGTAAAACATAATAAGCTTACAAATGAAGCACATTATGAGTGATGAGAAGCAAGAAAGCTTTTAGAGATTTAGACAAATTAAGAGTGTTATAAGTAGCTAAAATGATCTACTGTAACTCCAATTTAAAGGGAAAAGTGTAAAAGAGAAGTTACAAAAGGTTTAGGAGTTTTTTGATACAAAACTACCTATTATTCTTTTTAATTTTTCTCAACTTTTCCGATACTATTGTTAGTTGACTGATTAACCATGGCAGTCAACTAATGGAAATTCTCTGGAGCATTAGTCGCCTAACAGGTACTTGACAATCAATTGATGGTTATTTGTCAAGAACCCTAAGGGGCCATTTGGTATGTTCGCGGAAGCGGGAAAGGAAAGCGTCTTTCCATTACTGTGCATTTTTTGTTGTTGTTTGGTATGGCTCGCTGTAGCATTTGGAAATGGAAGCATGCATTTTCTCTTCCTTCAAAATCCTGATATTCATTTCTATCGCTTCATCGATGGAAAACCGGTCATGGAAAGGGAAAAGAAAGAGAAATGTCAAATTTGTCCATGCTCTGCTTCCGCGTTCTGGTCGTCCCGCACCTTCTATTTCATACTTTCATTCTCGGCCATCTCGCACTCGCACACACATTCATATAATAAATTAAAATAGTAGCACCTACAATATCCTTAGACGTCTCCTTCGGCGTCGCAATATCCTTCAGCGTCACAAACACGCTTCAGCACTGATTTGCCCTTACTGTCTTTCTGAGGCAAGTTTTGAATTGTTCACAGTCCCAATAATAGCGCCTAATAAGCAAGTTCCAACCTTTCTTGAATCAGCATGATGGCAGGTGATCGGCCGTCGGACAACCGGCCTGCAGCAGCCGGTCGACCGGCCCTGCCAAGTGTTGACAGTCCGTTGACCGGCTCTTGCCAGGCGTTGCAGGCCGATCGACCGGCCCTGCTGAGGCTATTGGGTTAAGGGCAAAATAGTAAATTACTTTTATATTTATTTTTCATTATCTTTTAAAAAATATAATAATCTTATTTTCTTTCTTTCTTTTCCATTGAATACCAAACAAGTTTTTTTCTTTTCCTCTTTCTTTTTCCATTTTCTCTTCTTTTTCATTTTCCTATTTCCTTTCCATTCCTACTCTTTCTTACATACCAAACGGCCCCTAAGTCTTAATAGAGGCCAATCGGTGTCACTAGTGAGCAATCAACTAATGAGTTTCTATAAAGGTTTCCTGTCTTAACAAAGAGGAGCTGGTCAACAAATGCATGGACATCAATTGACTAATCCTCTATAGACTTAAATTGACTAATCCATAGAGATCAATCAAGTGATGACCTCTAACCTTGGAAAACATGTTAAAGGTTATTCAAATTAGTACCACAGGAAGCATCGAATACTTCAAGTTTTAAATTCTCTCAATTGTCGTGATTTAAATATAAATTTAAAAGGTTTCTTTGTTCCTCAAAACTCTTATAAATTTCTTAATTCTTAAAGGCTAAGGTATAATATAATCTTCATCTTGGAAGTTTGGTGGGCCTTGGATATGTTTCCTGAAAATAAAAATTTAATCATTTGAACACAAGGAAAATTCAAGAAATACTTTGTCAAAAATATTTGTTGTCATCAAAATACTTTAGCACATTGCACTGAGGTAAACAAAAACAAACATATAACATGAAATTAAAACCTATAGCAAACATACGGAACGAAAAGAATATTTCTGTCTTTTTTTTTTTGATTTTATCAAGAGAAGCTTCAATTTATTAGGATAAAAGACTAATTATTCTTTTCAAATTTATTAAGCTTAAAGGGTAAAACCCTTCTCATATTGATAGCTATAAAAATTAAAAATTTGTTGTTTATAGGGTTTGAACAATCTTCACTATCAAGACTAGTAAATTTTGGGCGCATATATGATATATTGATTTGATTACTTTGAATTCGCATTCTCAAGCTTCAAACTTACTGGGCCTGAAATGTTTCATTTTCACGTATTTAGAAATGTTTAGACTGAACGGCGAACCATTTGCTGAAAAACATTGATAATGAAATTATGTTGGTAGTTGCACAAATTGCTTAGCAAACAAGGTGGAATATTCGATCGCAGCAATAAGTAGCCCGGCTAGCGAAGCAACGGAAAGCAGAGGTATTAAGGTTGAGTGTTTCTTTTTCCTTTCTTCTCATTTAATTTATCTCTTTTTTTTTGTGTTAATAAATTAGAGATGAATGTTAGGTTTAATTGAACTATTAATAAAAATCTCTCATATCATTTTCGTTAATTAAAAGCTTTTCAAACAAAATGATTCTTGATATGATCATCTAATCGCATTTTCAATTGAAAAAAAAAAATCAAGAGTTAATGTTTGCTGTCCTTTTTTAATGCTTGTACAACATTCATGATTTTTATGTCGTATTGAACAATTAAAATCATCCACGTACATTTTCATTCAAAGATAAAATTCCCATTAATTATGTATATTTCTATTCTTATTTATTTATTTTCTTTGTATCAACGATGTTCATCTTCTTTTTTTTGCCCTTTTATCCCTCAGACATTCTCAAATGAAAACAATCATATTCGAGGTACAACGATGTTCATATTTGTATAGCTTGCAAGGAAGACCAAAAAGATGGTATACAATATATATATATATATATATATATATATATATATATATATATAGATGATTTAAACTTGAATATGCACTTGTAAAGGTGAATCCATGCATGGTCTCCACATGAACAAGGAAGACAATAGAATAATGCTTCAGTAATGGTGGTGTGAGACTGTGAGGGCAGCTTTCAAGCTTCGTTGGCGTTGGGGGAGAGTGGACCATTCATGGAGATCGAATGAGATGTACGTATCGATGGTCTGAAGGTATGGACTGAAGAATAATAATTAGTTAATTGTAACAATCAATTAAGGACCACGACACATGCAGACTAATTAGTTATGACTTATGACATGGAAATTTGGGCCTCTCTAGCTTTGCAATTTGTTGCCTTGTTGAGTGAACCCCCTCACCAACTAGAGACATGCGAGACATGCATTTATGATTTTATGTCGATGATTAGCCATCATTAACTCAACTATTCCTGTATCCACTACGTCTCTTCCAACTTGCGATCTAGTTCTTCACAACTATAACTCACAAGCAGTCAAATTTATAATACTCTAATTTTCCTTCTCATCTCCCTCTCCTGAAAGTTACATCTATCTATAAACCTCTTGACGTTGATGTAAAGTTTTTCTTTTTAAAAAAGAAAAAGAAAGAAGAAAGAAAAGTGCTATCGTGCATGTAATAACAAATTAATATTTATAGCGTTATGAACTGTAACTTAATTATATTTTTAATATTTAAATTTTAACATACTATATTTTACTCTCTTAAATTATTTAGAATATAAAAATTATTATATACGTTAATTAAAATTAAGATCTAAGCATGCGTAATTTAAAAACATGAACGGAAATTACAAATAAAAAAATCTGAGAAGATGATATAGAAACAAAAGTATACGTGATAATTTTTTTTGTTTTTTTTAAAAGAACCTTTGTTACTAATATTTGGTTTGTATTTCATAAAGTTTGTCAATAAGGAAAATTAAGTACATTTTTAATTTGAATATGTATCACTTATTTCAGCAAAGAGTACAAATATGTTTTGAAATGAAATTAATTCAAATATGTGGCATATAATAAAACATATTTTAAATAATTTGGATGAATCCACTTGAATCATATATAATTAAAATGTTAAAATAGTACATGTTTGATCATCTCAATTAAATTTAATAAAATATTGAAGAAAAATTAATAGCAAGAGAATTAAATTGAAAATTTTTAAAAATAAAGTATTATTTATATCTTTAAATTTTGACACATATTTTAATTATAACTTAAAAATTTATTTTGTAAAAATAATAACTCATATTTTTAAATTGTTTCATCTATAATTCTAAAATTAATGTCGACTAAATATTTAAAAAAATATTAATGTAATATTTTATTTTACATTTATCAATGTCAAACCATCAATCTTTGATGTGCATGTAAATTCAAAATAATCAAAAAATTTAAATCCATTAATTAATAACAAAAATACCCATTTAATTTTTCTTCTCTGCGTCATCCTCCTCCTCCTCCTCCTCCTCCTGCTTCACAAAAATGCAGCTGCAGCAAGCTGTATTTGTATTCGTAATTTCGTCGGTCTGGTGTGTTAATGCACATACATACTCGCCGCTGCCAACAAAGCTGGAGCAAAGGAAGCAAAATTGAAGACAAATCCTTCCTAATTTCGACTCGTCTCGTTGGGAGTGGATTCGCAGAGGAGACTCATGTTCCTTTCTCAAACATTCATCAAGGATGGTGTTCGTGTTTTTTTTTTTTTTTACACATATACAAGGACCAAATGAAAAGAAAACAGCAACCAATCGCCTCACAAACACACACATACACTCTTTCAATAAGAAACCAGAGAGGACAGAGTTGCTGAGAGGTGAGCGGGTTTGGTTCTGTTTGATGCCTGCCAGTCGTCCGATGCGAGCCATTCTTAATAAATAATTTCAGTATTAGCCGTTTGTTCATAGGTCGAACTTCCGGCAAGGAAATTGGAGCGAATCCTGTTCCGGCCGAGAGAGTCAGAGTTGACAAAGAGAGAAAGCCCTCAAGTGAGAGGAGGAAGAGAGAACCCGAACACTGAGAGAGAGAGAGAGAGTGAGAGAGAGAGAGAGAGAAACAGAGAGTTGCTGAGAAAGAGAAAGAGAGGGGAAGACAAGAGAAGAAGGTAAGAAGGAAGAATAAAAGAGGCCAAAAAAAACTGACGCTGGGGAGCTCGATTAGACAATTAGTGCAAAAATAGAAGAGTCATTTGTAAAAAAATTATGATATTTGGCCCGCCAAAATTATAAATTTGAACCCCACATTTCTTTGTAAAATTATATTATGACCCTAAATTTTTTATTTTGATCCCACCAGAAGGCTCTTGCTTATTCTTCTAAGGACAGGAGTGAATCGGCCTCCCTCCTCCTTAACCCCAACACAGCCTTCCACTTAATTACCTCTCACCAAACTTCAACACTCTCTCTTTTTTAAAAATAGAATATTTCAAAAAGAATATTTTAAGTTGTTGTGAATTTTAGAAAAATAATTTAATTATTTTCATAGTTATCTGACATGGTAGGAATTATATTTATTATATATGATTATCCGTTTATTTTGAATTTAATTATAATTTTATCTTTATAATTAACCATTATCCACTATCTTCACTATCTCATGATTAGATTGATTATAATTATCCTTTCATATTTAATTATAAATTAATTGTCTCTTTTTTAGAATATTTATACTCCATCTCTTACTTCTAGCTTTGAAGAACCCTAACCTAACCTTTTTAATATTGGGTTACATAACTTTTTTTTTTTCTGTTATTCTGTGATCTGAGTTTTATCTTAAAAGAGTCTGTTTTATCCTGGGAAGAAAGTCACAAATCTTTCCTTGAGGACAGTGTTAACTAGAGCACAACTTAGGCTAAATTTTACTGTTAATTTCCTCAATTTTTTCAACAATCTTAAGGAAAGAGTTTCTATGATGAAAAGAAAAAAAATTGAGAGTGTGACGAATCGGAGAGAGGATATTGGTGAGTGCAATTGAGAGAGTCGAAGGCAGAGGTGGCGGTAAAAGAGAACTCCATCACAGCTTAATTATATGAATGAATTTGGAATTCCCTCCCAGTATCGAAGTGGATGATGGATCTGTTGAATTTGGAGAAGACCCAGATGATTTGAAGGTGATGATGGTCCACCTACTTCTCCTAGTATTCGGTAATGCTCAAAATGTTCTAAATGCATTATTATGTGTATGTTATAGTATTATAAAATATAATATTAAAATAATCATAAATTAGTTAATTATATGAATGAATTGGAAACTGTTGTTGGTGTCTTAATATGTGTGTGTGTATATATATATATATATATGTTATTTTTTTTTTTTGCAATTTGTAAGGTATCTATGAGTGGATGCTGAGACTGTGATTTGGACAGTGAGTTTGGTGAAAATTTGTTTCCAATTAAAAGCGAATTATGTTGGCTTTCTTCTTTAACTCAAAAGGGTGGTTCATTATTTTTGTTGGTGAAACAATGATTCGTAGTTCGTTAAAATAAAATGTGATTGATAATTTTAATATTGATTTAGTTTTAACACTTGTGATTAGTTTATGGTTTTAAAATTATCTTCTCTAAATTTGAATTATTTGTTTATTAATCATGACTTTTATAATTGGTTATTTGGTCCAAATTATATATTCTGAGTTTGAGAATGAGTTTTTTGATTTGTTATTTTATTTGAGTAGTACACGAATGATTCCTTTGTTTATAACAAAGTTATACATGGGAATATGAATCTGTTGTGCTAGGCCTTTTTTTGTCCTTTTTGATGATCAGGACCTTTATTTCATTGATATATGGTATTGTATGCCTTTTACTCGTAGCCATAGTACAATATTTATGTATATAATATCATCTTGAGTCAGATGATTATATTTGAGTTTAGAGTCATCTCTTTTGAATTGGTGGTTTTTTTTTTCTGGCTGAAAGTATTTATTTTGCTAGAACAATACTGCATTTTTTTTAAAAAAAAATGTGCAGAATTTATTCTCGTGTTTGTACTGATTATATAAGTGATTACAAATGACTGATTTTCTTGAAATAATGCTTTATTTCTGGATGTAGATTGAAATTCTTACATGATGATGTTTTTTAATTTTGAAAGATATCTTCACCAAAATTCATATATGATGCTCAACTTTCTCTTTAATCTGTCACATAATCTTCAAATGAGTTAGATTATGATCCTAACTTTTAAAAGTGGCTTTGATGTTAAATGGTAATTTTGACATGTTGATATTTTTAGTTTGAATGCTATCTGTTTTGAGAAAAATTATATATATATATATATATATATATATATATATATATATATATATATATATATAACTGTGTGAGAATCTCATGTGATATATGTTGTCTTGTGTGCTTTAACTGAGATTGTGGAATATTATATATATATAAAAAATAAATTTTGTTAGCTTTGAAAAATTTCACATATATGTAAATTGTGATTTTGCATGTGATAAGAATATTTTATTTTAGGTGAAAAGAAAAATTTGTGAAATTCTTGAACATGACATAATAGCCATCAATGTGGGGTATAGAATTTTATAAATTCAAAAATGTTTTCACCTAAAATATTGAAAGCATTATTATTGGTAAATAATATTGTGAATTACACTTATCATTTTGGAATCAAATTTTATTGTGGATATTGGCATATAAAAACTTTGGGTCAATTTGTAAATTAACGACATCATCTCATTGAAATTATGATATGTCATATGTGAAAACAAGAGAAAGCATTTTTGAATACTAGTTTTTGATAACATTTTTATTGTACAAAGTGATACAATAATATTGAGTTATTGGTCACAAAATTTGAGATTGAAAAGTTCTTAAACGATTCTGTGTAATTATATTTTTTATATAACATTATTATATGGTGAATGAATATATATGTAGATATATATTATGTGTTTGGATGCCCATCTATAATAATTTTGAGACTTTATATGAGTTAATTATGTACTAAATTAAAGTACATATAAGTTGTGATATCATACTCTTACATATTTAAATAAAATTTTTATAAGAAAACTAGTAAGATGCCATATGAATTGTGAAAAGGTTACATGCCTAATTTAAAATATTTATAAAGTGTGGGGGTGTCTTGCTAAGGTTATTTTGCGCGACTATAACAGAAAAAAAAGGTTTTAAAACTTTATTTGTGTTCATTGTTATGATGTGTATAAATTACTTGCCTTAAATTGTGGCATTTTCACTTTTAATATGGATTGATGTGTGCATATAAAATTAATAGATGATAAGTGTGAGATATTTGTCCTTATATGTACGACATGTTAATTTTTTATATTAGCATAGATGATATATATAAGACAAATAGTTACCATCATCTAATTTTTCGTATGAAAGACATGAGTGAAGTAAATGTGATTTTAGGGTTAAAATCATAAGAAAAGGTAATAGTATTTTGCTATCACATGAACATTATGTTCAAAAACAATTTAAAAAGTTTGATCATCTTGATGATAAACTAGTAAATATTTCTTATGATTCTAACACTCAATTAGAAAAAATAGAGTTAAGTATATTGTACTTAATAAACTTCACCTAATTTGACATAACATATGATGTGTGTAAGTTGAATATATATTCCTAATAATGACCATTTGAGATGTTTTGGTCAAATTAATAAAATAATTGAGATTTACCTTCAATTATGGTAATTCACAAAGTGAATTTTCTATTGTATTAGAATAATACAATGATGCTAAATGAATCTTTAATTTAGATAAAACAAAATCCACTAATAATTATGTTTTCACCCTTGATGGTGGTACAATATCTTAGAGAGTAGTTGAACAATTTATAGACTTATTCTAAAATCAGAGTTGGCCGAAAATGAGACTAAGTGGTTAAAAAACTTCTTAGCACATTTTTTCGTGAGAATGAGCCCAATGATATCAGTGTCTATGTATTGTGATTGCCAAATAGTAATAGCCATTGTAAAGAACAAAACTTTCAATAGTAAGAGCAAACACTTGTGTTTGGGACACAGTTACTAAGCAGCTGCAAAAGGATGAAATTTGAAGATATTGATCATGTACTTTATTAGGCCAATTCTTTAACTAAACATACATATAAGAAGGAAATCATTTCTTCACACATCGAAGGGAAATGGACTTAAGCCAATTGAAATTAACAGTAACGATAACCCAACCACTGTAATTGGAGACCCCATGAAGAAGGTTCATATGGGTAATAACAAGTCATTTATTAATTTTGCTAGCACTACTTTTTCAGTCCTTTTCCTATGGTATTAGTGTAAAAGTGCTAAAATGTATTTGATGGGGATGCTGAGTGAAAACTCTTAATGATTTTCATAGCCCTTAAGGGTGGTGTATTCACTGCAAATATACTTTATGAAATTATCTATATGAGTGTGGAATAGGGCCACTCCTATGAGATCTTAGCGAAATCTCTTGAGTACTCATAAACACCAGGCACACGTACGGCTGAAAATGCGCACAACGGCATTAATAGCAGAAATTGTAGGGGTGTGATGTAATTGGTAAAATCTCTAACTTATAATAAGAGTTTGTTGGTTCATATAGAAGCTATATGCTTCACCATTAACTCTGTGAGTTATATCTTATCTATCTAGATTTGGTTCATAGTCTAAAAGACACAAGACTCAAAGCATCTATACCCATATGTGTAACCCATAATATTGTTTTATTCAAAATATCTTTTTGAAATATATGGGGGATTGTTGTGAAAAATGGAATATTTAAAAAATAATATTTTAAATTGTTGTGAAAATAATTTTAGAAAAATAATTTAATTATTTTCATACTTATCTGACATTGTGAGAATTATGTTTGTTATATATAATTATCCGTTTATTTTGAATTTAATTATAATCTTATCTTTATAACTAACTATTACCCACTATCTCTACTATTCCATGATTAGATTGGTTATAATTATCCTTTCATATTTAATTATAAATTAATTACCTCTTTTTTGGGATATTTATCTTTCATATCTTACTTCTAGTTTTGAAGAATCATATGTTAAAGAAACTGCCTCTGTTGATATAATACAAATTTCTCCTTCTGTCACTGATATCTAATATCCACGTTGCACACAGTTGTATAACAGATTGCTGTATAATATTTTCTGTTCATATTCCTTTTGCTTATATCACGGATCAAGTGCCAAGTGTAATATTCTTTTTCATTCCTTTGTAACAGAATATAATATAAATGTACAGCCTAGCCACACTCGTGAGTGTGCGAGATTCTTCTTCAATTCTTCCTTCCCAGCTACTCTGTTTTCTTAACTTCTTGTTTTTTGTAAAACTTCAACTTGGTATCAGAGCAATGGCTGGAAATACTGCTCAATCATATGATATTTTGATTCCTGCACTTAAACTCACCAATTCGAATAGCAATTCCTTGAGCTTGGTCACACCAGTCAAACTTGACAGAAATAATTACTTGCTGTGGAAATCCATGATTCTCCCTGTGATCAAGGGAAATCAACTTGAGAATTTTATTTACAACTCAAATCCTCATCCTCAATTCCAAGAAAATGATTCATCACCAAACCTAAAATATCAGGAGTGGCAATTTACTGACCAACTCCTCCTTGGCTGGCTTTACAGTTCCTTATCTCTGGATGTAGCAGCACAGCTCTTAGACTGCAAAACCAGTTAGGAATTATGGCACAATACTGAAGAATTCGCTGGAGCAGCCAACAAAGCGAAAATCCTCTGGTACAAAGGGGAGCTGCAGAGAACTAGGAAGGGTCAGACAAAGATGGAAGAATATCTCAACAAGATGAAGCAATTAGCTGACAATTTAAAACTCGCAGGGAGTTCTCTTTCTCTTTCTAATTTTTTTTCTCAAATTTTAGCTGGTTTGGACTCTGAATATACACCTGTGGTTATGACCCTACTTGATAAACAAGAACTTAGTTGGATTCAATTCCAAACTGCTCTTATGACCTTTGAAAATAGGCTTGAGCAAATACACAGTTTTCAGAATCTTTCAATTAACACTGCTTTAGTGAATGTTGCACAAATTCAAAAGAACAATACCACCTCCGACGAAAATAAAAATAAATTTAATTGGAAAGGGTCACCTAGAGGTGGACGTGGCAGAGGAAGAGGAAGAACAAACAATTCTAAGCCAATTTGTCAAGTATGTGGCAAAAGTGGCCATGTTGCTTCGGTCTGCTATCATAGGTATAATCAATCATATATGGGCACCACACCTGATAAGCAACAGAATCAAAACAACATTACAGCTACAACTCGTTACTCTGCGTATATCACATCTCCTGAAACTATGGCAGATTAGTCCTAGTATATGGACAGTGGTGCAAGTCATCATGTGACTAATAATACTCAAGTTCTGCAGAACTCATCTCCTTATGATGGTAATACCCAACTTACTGTTGCAAATAGTGACAAATTAAACATCCTTCAAACTGGTTCAGCATCCATTTCTTTACCAAATCACAAATCATTACAACTTAAAAATATCATTTACTCACCCTCAATTTCAAAAAATCTTCTAAGTGTTTCTCAACTTGCATCTCAAAATGATGTTCTTATTGAATTTGACTCATCTATTTTTCTTGTGAAGGACAAAACCTCAAAGAAAGTTCTGCTGCAAGGGAGACTTAAAGATGGCTTGTACCAACTCACACCTACTGATCCCACTCATACTGATCACTCTCCTTAAGCTCACTTCATCAGTCAAAATAGCAACATTCCCTCTCTTACAGATTGGCACAATACTCTCGGCCACCCCTCATACCCAGTTCTTTTACAAGTTTTAAATTCCTGTGAAATATGATAGAAATAAAAGCATTTCGTTTTGTTCATCTTGCCAATATGGAAAATCTCACAAACTTCCTTTTCAAAAATCTCACACACAGGCTTTAAAACCCTTGGAAGTTATACATACAGATCTTTGGGGCCCTGCTCCAATAGTCTCAAAACAAGGATTCAGATACTACATATTATTCTTGGATGACTATAGCCGTTTTACATGGATTTTTCCATTAAAACAAAAGAGTGATGTCTTAGCAGTATTTATTCAATTTAAAACTCTAACTGAAAAGCAATTTGGAACTTCAATAAAAGCTATTCATAGTGATTCAGGTGGAGAGTTTCAAATGTTTAACAAATTTTATAAAAGAACATGGGATTTTTCATTTCTTAACTTGTCCATACACTTCTGAGCAAAATGGACAAGCTGAAAGAAAGCACAGACATGTTACAGAAATAGGATTGACCATCTTAGCTCATGCTCAAATGCCCATCTCCTTCTGGTGGGAAGCTTTTCATTCAGCAACTCACACCATAAATAGAATGCCAACTCCTTTACTGCAAAATAAAAGTCCCTTTCAGTTGCTTTTTAATAAAACTCCCAATTACAGTCATTTACATCCCTTTGGCTGCACTGTTTATCCTTGTCTTACAGCATACAACAAACAAAAATTACAATTTCATTCCACTAAATGTTTGTTCATTGGTTATAGTGACAATCATAAAGGATTTCTTTGCTTATCTCCCCAAGGTCGCCTATACATATCTAGGCATGTCATTTTTTATCATTTTCCTTATGCCTCTTTTGTTTCCCCAAAACAGAATCACAGTCATTTTCATGAACCAACAGTTGTACAGCACCATGTTCCTTCTTCATCATTGGACAACAGGCCATTTAACTCCACTGCAGCAGAGCATTCTTCAAATAATCACAGGTATGAACCTACCATACCTTTTCTTCTTTATCTCCCACAAATTCTTCTCATAATGCTGAAAATAGTTCAGAAACTAGATACATGCTCCCAACAAGTCCCACACACACCACTCCTTCTTCTACTGCATCCACTCGATTTATGTTACCCACTATTCCTACAGACACTGCTATCTCTTCACCTCATCAAAATCATGTCACCAACATTCATCCCATGCTGACCAGAAGTAAAAATGGCATCATAAAACCAAACACACCCTTCATAGGCTCAATTACAACCTTACCAGGTTCCGTCTCCTCAGCCTTACAAAATTCAGTTTGGTTCCAAGCCACGAAAAATGAGTTTCTTGCCTTGCAAAAAAATAATACATGGACTCTTGTCCCTTAATCTTCGAATATGAATGTGATTGGTTCCAAGTGGGTTTTTAGAATTAAATACAAAGCAAATGGAGATGTAGACAGATACAAAGCCAGATTAGTGGCTAAGGGGTACAATCAAACTCCAGGCATAGATTTCTCTGACACTTTTAGTCCGGTTATCAAGCCAAGTACTGTAAGACTTCTATTAACTCTTGCCATCTCATTAAAGTGGTCTGTTCATCAACTTGACATAAATAATGCCTTTCTTAATGGCATTCTCTAAGAAACAGTGTACATGTCTCAGCCTGAAGGCTTCACTGATCAAAAATTTCCCACACATGTGTGCAAGCTCAATAAGGCTCTCTATGGCCTTAAACAGGCACCAAGGGCCTGGTTTGATAGACTTCGAGTTACTCTAATCTCATGGGGATTCAAACACAGTAGAGCAGATACATCTCTCTTTTTCCTTTATACTGATGAACATATTATTTTTCTCTTGGTTTATGTTGATGACATAATTGTCATTAGCAATAAACTTCAATTTCTTTAGAATTTTACAGCAAAGTTGAATGATGTTTTTGCATTAAAGGATTTGGGACCCCTGCACTTCTTCCTCGGTATTCATGTTAACAGAACTTCCACTATGTTTCAACTTAGTCAGGCACAATATATTCAGGATTTACTCCTAAAATTTAGTATGAGCAACTGCTATCCTTGCCCAACACCAATGGCAGCAAAATCAAACTTAACAGCAAGTGATGGAGAACCTTTTTCTAATCCAACTCAATACAGGCAAACTCATTGGGGCTCTTCAATATATAACATATACAAGGCCTGACATAAGTTTTAGTGTGAACAAGTTGAGTCAATATATGCAATCCCCTTCTGCAAATCACTGGTTAGCTGCAAAGCGAGTTCTTCGTTATCTCAAAGGAAGCATTCATTTTTCCTTACATCTAAATGCCAGTTCTAATCTCACTCTTGAAGGTTACTCAGATGCTTCCTTCGCAGACTCTACTAAAGACCGCAAATCAACTGGAGGTTATTGTCTGTACTTCGGCAACAACCTTGTGTCCTGGTCTTCAAGAAAACAACAGACTGTTGCTAGATCTAGTTCAGAGTCGGAATATCGTGCCTTAGCCAATCTTGCTTCGGAAATGCTATGGGTTACTCACTTGCTTAAGGAAATTCGATTTCCCTTAGTAGCTACACCAGTTCTTTGGTCTGACAGTATGAGTGCTGCTGCTATGGCTTTAAATCCAGTCTTCCATGCTCGGTCTAAACATATAGAACTTGATATTCATTTTATCAGGGATCACATCATCTCTAAACATCTTGAAGTCCGCCATGTACCATCCTTGAATCAAATTGCTGATTGTTTAACCAAACCACTTCCTCATTCAAGATTTCAGTTTCTAAGAGACAAACTCAAGGTGTTCAAGCATGCATCCTTAAGTTTGCAGGGGGGATGTTAAAGAAACTGCCTTTGCTGATATAATACAAATTTCTCCCTCTGTCACTGTTATCTAATATCCACGTTGTACACAGCTGTATAACAGATTGCTGTATAATATTTTCTGTTCATATTCCTTTTGCTTATATCACGGATCAAGTGCCAAGTGTAATATTCTTTTTCATTCCTTTGTAACAGAATATAATATAAATGTACAGCCTAACCACACTGGTGAGTGTGCGAGATTCTTCTTCAATTCTTCCTTCCCAGCTACTCTGTTTTCTTAACTTCTTGTTTTTTGTAAAACTTCAACTTCCTAACCTAACATTATTAATATTAGGTTACACAACTTTTCTTTTTCTAACATGACTCAGGCTAAATTTTACTGTTAATTTCCTCAATTTTTCCAACACTCTTTGTGAAAAAATAAAGAAGATAGTTTGAGTATGTAACCACAAAGAGTACAAGAATTTCAAGAA
Source organism: Biancaea sappan (assembly GCA_037074585.1). Classification (NCBI taxonomy): domain Eukaryota; kingdom Viridiplantae; phylum Streptophyta; class Magnoliopsida; order Fabales; family Fabaceae; genus Biancaea; species Biancaea sappan. Next base: position 42,463,398 of record CM073496.1, on the reverse strand, counting down.
AAATCCTTTTTCCCACTCAACCCTAATCCTCATTCAAATCTAAACATAGAAAAAGAAAAAGAAAACCCAAAGATTTAATTGAACGGACAGTTATCGATTTGGGATTTTGCTTTTCCGTCACACCACAGCGATCGAGCTCTCTGATATGGATTATCAGTCCCAACTGAGGAGTGGGTAAGGTTTAGAAGCGTCAAAAAGGACGATCTCAAACTCAAGCACAAGTACAATTTTTACTTTCATTTTTTGAGTATGAAATTGAGACTATGTGCGGGAAAGAAGAAAATTAAGTAAGGAGGAGTAGAGAAGAAGAATATATATTTTTGTCATCAAGGGTTAAGAGAATTTTGATTATTTTAAGTTGTATGTGACATATTTAATATTAATGATTTGATGTAAATATATGTAAGATGAAACATTACTTTAATATTTTTTAATTAAATATTTGAATAACATTTCGTTAGGGTTATAATTAAAATTAATTAAAAATATATATATTATAATTTATATCAAATAAAATTTTAAATAATAATTAAGATATATATTATAATTAAGGAGATGAATAATATCTTTGTCGTTTTTTAATTATACAAATTAAGTTAAAAATTAAATAAAATTAAAAGAAATAAAAAAAACAATTTAACTTTAAAAAATATTATAGGTTGTTTCCCGATCGAAAACTAAGGTTAGCATTAATATTTAATAGAAAGATAAGCTTGTTTCTGGATTCCTCGCGCTGATATGTGACCAGTCGAAACGTTCTTTCTTCCTCAGAAATTAGTGCCCCCTTCTTTCTTCTTTCATTATTTTCTGAAACGCATTTTTACGTGCTGTTCATGTAACCACGTTCACCAATCTGCTACTGCAACAGATACCAGTCGAATTTATTCGGAATCCACGTGTCATTTACCGTATAGACGCATAATTAATGTAGGTAGATACATATTATTAATTAGGGTACTTGACACATTTACAATTCTTATTCTTTTTAAACAGGACAATTCCCAATTTTGAATCTGGACGTCATGAAGGTGATCCGGAAGGAACGATAGTTTTTTATTTTTTGTTGGAATTGTTTTTGAATGCCCTTTTATTGGAGTTGATTGTAAAGGCAACAAGCTCAATTTTTTTATTAAATTTATGAGACGGTATGGCGGTTTGTGAAATTTATTTATTTATAAGGTTCACTTTAATGATTACCAAGGCAATTTATTGAAGATAACAAAATAGTTATCTCTTATTTTTAAACATCTGAAAGAATGAATTGTCCATGGTGCCCAGTTAACTCCCTTTACAATTAAAAACTTGAGCATCCTATGTGAGAAGTACTTGCAGAAAAGTTTGCAAAGTTGAATTGAACATATATAGGTCCAATTTCTCAGTATGAAAGACATTTGCATAACATCCATGCCATCACGCAAATTAGCGTAGGAAAATTAAACACCGTGACGGAAATTAAATTACGACATCAATCATTTAAGTGCAAATCAAAGTCCTGTACGTCACCATTAATATTGCATTGAAAAAAGTTGTCCCTTTCCACATCACATAGGGTAAGTTAATAGATAATTCAAGAGAAATTAGGTGTTTTTACTATTTAATTATCTTAAGATCTATATAAATATTTTTTTTATTACTATAACAAAGATTTCAAAATAATTTAAGAATAAAAATACTTAATTTCTTGAGAGATTAAATTTTCTATGGACTTACTCCACATATTATATAAAGATAATCATTTAGTACACGTTTGAATTAAAATCCAGCAGAATCAATTCAATTTTAATTAAAAGTAAGTTACAATTATCATTGGCCCTCTAGCTTATGTGAAGTTCAAAGGTCAAAATTTGAGCTCCTTTGTAATAATTAAGAAAAATGTAAGTCAAACTTACTTTTAGTAAACGGAGAATTGAAAAGAAAAAATTGAAAAGTCAAATGAACGTGAAGCTAAAGAACTACTTTGTCTAAAACTATGTTTTAAGTCCAAATTGATTTTCAAAGAATCTATCCAATTATCAAACCAAACACACCCAAAATAAGTCTACAAAAAACTGCTTTTTGCGGAGTTGAATTTTTTTATGGTTGAACTACCTCAAAATCTACAAAATATCTTTTTAATTATTACAATACATGTAATCCAAGGTTTAAATCGTGCAGACTTGAAGACAGTGTAACTGTAGGCCAAAGATGCGGAGGTCAAGAAAGGAACCAATCAAGCATGGCATTATGTGTTTGGGGATCAATCTCTCCCGCCATGTGAGAACCGCTTTCCCAATCATCGTCTTGCCACAGCCAGGACAGCAGTTTCTGTGTGTCCTCCTCTGTCTGTGACTGATCCTGCTCGCCACGATTCTGATCAATTTGCATTTCACCCACGTCGCAGTCCCAGTCCCAGTCCCAGTTATTATTCTCATCAAACACCGAACCCACATCTCTTGTTCCCATTTCGTGATTAGAAGGACATCTCACCCCCTCATCATCATCACCATCATTTCTTTCTCTCTCTTCACTTAGTTTCACAACCCCACCTCCAAGTTCCACCTCCTCCTGCATGCCAGGCTCCATCACGTCATTAAAACATAACACCCCTTCACCATCAATGCCTTCCTTACACCCTTTTATGCTCTCTGTTTCTTTGTCTTCGTTACCCTCCAAAGCCATCAAGTCCTCTAACTCTATGGAACTAAGACACAAGCTCTCGTTCTCCAGTGCTGGTGTGGGTGGTAAAGGAACTGCTTCATTACTTTTCTGATTATCACTACTAACACTAATACTTCCTTTAGGTGTCTCCGTGGCCTTCTGGAAGTTGCTTTTGTTCTTCTTCATGGCCCAACGGCTGGTTCTTCCACCTTTACGCTTGCCATCATTTGGCTTGGGTGTATGTGTGTCCTGAGTCTGATCTGTACTAGATGGCCTCCTGAAGGCGTAGATTTTCCTGCTCAAGTGAGAATTCCAATAGTTTTTTATCTCGTTGTCTGTTCTTCCAGGCAAATGACTCGCTATTGAGGACCACCTGCAATTGAATTAACCAACCCAATAATGACTATAAGTATATATGGTATGCCTTCCATGTTTTTACAGTCTAACGTGGCACGCAGACTTTAAAGTCGTTTGTTTCGACCAATCTGGCCACCTTTTCGTGTCGTTTTCTGCTGTTTCTTACATTAATTATCATGTGCTTTTTTATTTTATTTTTTTTTTCTTTTCCTTGCTTTCAGAAATTATCAAGTACTGTATTTGCGACATAATTGGCAATATTTAAATTTCTCTAGACGATCGTCTAAATCTTTTATACGGTACCTTAGCCGCTAACAAGTAAACCCGGGTTATGATTATTTTATTATTAGGTCTTTGAGCTGAGCTTCCGTACTTTATATTAATTTCATTGAGAAATCACGTGACAACGATATTGACAACAAAAGCAACCATACTTCAACACCTAAAAGTGAGAAACTGGCGAGAACAAAGTTTAGAAATTAAATATTCACCAAAAAAAGTTTAGAAATTAAAGAAAATTGAAACTAAATGCAGCTTCAAATTAAACAGAAAAATATAGATTAATACATGACATGTTAACCCAATTTTCTTGATCGTAAAGTTTTTTGCTTCACAAAATAAATAAAACTAAAAATTGATCAAATTCTTACCCACGTATCCTTTAATTCTATCCGTTCCAAAAAACTAAACCATATAAAAAGATTATCGATTTCTTTTTGTATTGATAACTTAAACGCTATGGCATAGCACGGTAATAACCTGTTGCCCAAAGAAGCATGGAGATTTATGATGGTCTCTTCCTCTTGAGCAGAAATGTTGCCTCTTTTGAGGTCAGCTCTCAAATAGTTGATCCATCTTAACCTGCAGCTCTTCCCACACCTTAACAATCCTTAAAAACCCCAAATTGAGAGTGAGTGCGAAAACGACATAAGTACATAACAATCCGTCCTTAAAAGATAATTAGGTTAGGGATAAGAATAGTAGAGTAGTATAACACAAAAGCAGTAACTAACTAACAATAGATACCTGCATTCTTGGGCAATGACCTCCAAGAGCCTTCCCCATTGGCCTGAATGTACTTGGTCAAGATTTCGTCCTCCTGTGCAGCCCATCTCCCCTTCTTCAACCCCACTTTCTCACAACACGGTGCTCTTCCCATATCTGAGAATAGTTGACCTATATATATATATATATAGTTGAGACTTGAGATCAAGAGGAGAGAGGGTTTGCAATTTTTGTCATTAGCTAGCTAGCTGGTAGCTGGTGCTGGCGCGAAAAGGTAAAAGTAGGAGTGAGTAATTTATAGAGGCGGGAAAGAGGGTTGTAGAGAATGGGGCTACTGATGGTGACACATCTGTGGCCACAGGGTGTGCCACGTTCGCTGTGCTGAAAAGTTCAGTCGTGGCTCATCCAACGTCGATCCCTTCTCACGCCTCACAAGGCTTCCATCTCCCATCTTCATATTCTTACACGCTCCATTACTCCAAGATGTATGCTTCAATTAGCATTTTAACGACTCCAAACTATATTAAATGTTCATTTTGGTCCCTTATAAATGCTTTTTTTTTTTTTAATTTGATCATTCACAAATTCAAACATTTTTAATTTGATCCTTCAATATATAGCATTTAAGATCTACATCAATGAGATAACTACTAAAATAATACATCAGAATTGCATAAGGATACCAAATTGATAATAAAAATTTGCAAATGACTAAATTAAAAAAGGGCATTTTTGAGAAACAAAATTGAGAGTAAGAATTTGTGATAAACCAAATCGAAAAAAGAGACATATGTGAGAGAACAAATTAAGAATAAAAATTTATGAAGGACCAAATTAAAAGAAAATGACATCTGTGAAAGATCAAAATAAAGTTTTAGTCCATATTAAATTATCAAAACATGACTTTGCAATTCGTTTAACTTTAATTAGTTTAACATTTTCATTTAAGTTTTAAATTACATTTATTCTTAAAATTTTGTTGCGGTTATTAATGACTTTTACTTGTTTTTCCGTTAAAATACCTTGAAATTATTTTTCAAATGGGAATTTTTAAACATGAATCATATTATCAATGCAAATTCAATTCAACCAAAATTAAATTTAAATAACAAGTTGATTCAAAATCAAATTTATCCCACACCAACACAAGTACATATTTATTCCTATATAAGGTACAACCCCCCACCTCCTTTTTTTTTTTAATACCCCGTAATTTTTGTTACAAATTAAAATGCTAAGTATTTGGGTTGATACAATTACAATAAATTTTTTTTTTCATTTTGCTAATATTTTTTATTACACTAATAACATTGAGAAAACGTCATCTATTTTTTAAGTAAACTTCTTTCAATATCTTGTTAAACATCGTCAATAATTACTAGAACATTAAAGAAACATTACCAATATTTTAAGAAGACTTAACATCAATATATATATACACATATATATAAAGCTGGTCTACAGTGAGGTGATATGACACCTCTTTCATCCAACATATTTTTTCTTTTTCTTCATTTTTTAAATTTAAAATAATTTTTAGTCCCTGTAATTTACGTTTCATAGCTCACCATCAATAGTCATAATAATTTATTTTCCACAACAAATCATTACAGTTTGTTTCTCATAACTCACCAGTCACCATCAATAATCTAAATAACAGAATAGGAAAAGTCTCAAAATATTCCAATTTTTTTATTTAAATATATGAATGTACAAATGTTTGAATTGAACTGTGTTCTTGAAAGCATGTCATTTGTGATTCTGGCAAGGTTGATAGGGCACAAAGTCTTTCAAAAAAGAAGTCATTAGCTACAAAGAAGTAGAGTTTGATATATAGGGAGGGTTTGAAATACAATATTAATCGATTTCCAAGTGATGGGATCTCCGCACTAACTACTAAAGTTGATTTGGTTTTTGCATGTAGAATTTTCTATTTTTAGAATATTTTTTTTATTATAGAATTGTAACGCATCTTAATAAATCTTTGGTACTTTATATATGTTATGATTCTATAACAATAAAAGTTTTGCCTTCGTATAGTCGTGTAGCTTATGTTGAGTGCTACATATAAAATTCAACAGAAATTCAACATTTCTAAGTGTCCTTTTTCTTAATTATATTTATTTATTTTGTAGCTAACCTATGATACTTTGAACAAAGTGATGAAAATTAAAAGGTTACATTTAAGTATAATCTATGTTTAAATTAATTCAAAATTAATTTATTGATTTTCATTTCTTTTATATATATATATATATATATACACACACACACAGAGAGAGAGACTAGATGGATAATCAAAATAGCATCAAAAGTTGACACAAAATATAAAGATTTTTCATTTCTTTATAATCAATTTCAATATACATACCATTTACCATCCATTTTTTTAATTTAAAATTAATCATTTTCATTTCTTTATATATATATATATATATATATATATATATATATATATATATTGATGGGAGAATGCTTATGAAGCACTAATGTCATTTTAATAATAGAAATTTATTTAAAATTTATGATGCTTTAATATATAATAAGGGTCATTTATGGTTTTGTATGTAAGCCTACAATTAAATGGAATAAAAAAATTTCATTTCTTTTTATGATGGCCAACAAGAGATTATGGTATAAGCTACGAAAAATCTTATATATATTTATATATATATATATATATATATTTGTGTATTATGGATAGGGAAAGGTGTGGGTGAACTAGAGACCTGTTTACTTTCTTTATGTATAAATTGTAATCCAAACTGACAAGTTTTAAGTTGTTGTATCACTACAAAATATTATAGTTTAATGTCAGTTATTTTTAACTATTAAAGTCAGTTATGACTGATATTAAGGGATTTTACGTCAATTATTATGACTGACATTAGATTCAAAGTCGCAACAAATATAATGTCAGTTATAATAACTGTCAAAATGACTGACGTTAGATTGAATATTTAGTATTAATTACAATTGACGCTAAATTATGACAAAAAAATATGAAATTTCACTTTTAGTGTCAGTTATAACTAACGCAAGGTTTACTTTCAGTTATAACAAACATTATTATTAAGTATTTATTTGTCTCATTTATAATTGACGCAAAGTTTAATTTTAGTTATAACTAAGGCTACTATTAAGCATTTATTTATTTATTTTTGCATAAGTTAGAACTGATGTTAAACTTAACATTAATCTCAATTAATGTTGATATTAGTTTTTATATCGTTGTTTATTCGAGTTTCCTTTTTTTTTTATTATACAATGGTCTAAATTACAATACTCATATACAAAATTCTCAAGGAATAAGTTTCAAACAGATATATTATTGATAATGAAACTATCTTATACAATATTCAATATAAAATATATACTAAGTCTCAACAAATATGATATATTGTTTAATAGGTCAATACAAATAGAATAATCAAAATATAAAGTATAATATTCACTAAAACAAGTCATGACTAGCTCTATAAAATCTTCTACTTGTGATAGTGCTTTCTCTACACTACCCTCATATGGTACCTGTAAACATACAAAAATTAAATTAAATAATACTTTTAAATAACAAAAGTTATTTAAATTTAAAAGTAAAACTTGTAATTTACCCTTGAAGAACTCGCTACACCACCAATGTATTGTGGAGGCATTTGAATGACACAAGCACTCAACAAAGACAGCACAGTGAACACAGTAGTTTTGATATTTTGAGCAAGTACGTGTTATCTTTATGCTATCTCCTTGTTCTTAGTCTCCTGTCATGGAAATAGAGAAAGACGCAGCTTATGGTGTTTAATTTAATTTAATATTGTATTTAATATCCCCCATTAAACATATTAATCTCTTGAAAGTTTAATTTAATTTAATTTAATTTGGTCCAATCCGCTAGAAACCAAGACTAAGCAAAGTTAATATAATCTTTCAATTGAACAAACATTTTAATGTTTGCTTCGTTATATATAATTTGGACGAAATAGTGTATGCGAATCTAAGTAAATATACCTCCATATGCCAGCAAGCATGCGAAGAGCGAGTAGATTCTTGAAGCAATCCAAATGCCAATGAATTGTTTGCTCTTGTACTGAAGGAATTCAATCCCAACACTTACTATTGAAACCATCACTTGATAAACAAACAACATGTTCTTAATCAATCACTAAACAAGTTAGTTTTGATATATAAAGATGATGGTCATGGTATATGCATTTTATAGAGAGAAAGAGGAAGAGAAGGTTCCACAGCCGTAACTTGAGCTAGCACTCATGCTCTATTTTCAACCTCCCCACATGCACCTATCTTCAAGAGTCCACAATGACTGTTATTACATGCACCTCTTAAGCTGCCAGATTCATCCTCTTCCAGCTACGCCCATGTGCTTACAATAATTTTCTTCATGTACTAGGGCATTTAAAAATCAAGATTAACCTTTACTTTTAGAAACTTTTAAGTTTCTTTTCTTCTTCTGCTCTGCCCCCCTTTCCCTGAGCCATATTTTGGTATCAGAGCAAGGTTCCAGAGAGAGGGAACGCCTGAAAAACTGCCTGAGTTCCACTGTTCGAAGTTTTCCGGCGATCTCGAAATCGGCCAGCTTCAAAAGTCCAATTTCCGGTGCTCTTTCGGAAAAAAGGATATCGGAATCGTGATCGGAAAGGTCCAAAACCTTGGACTGGAGAAGATCAAAGCCGCCTGACCATCCACGCGCGCTCACGCGCCGCCGTCGGAAGATCACGCACCGGCCATCTCTCCCACGCGCCACATGCGCCTGCCAGAGGTTGAAGACGACCACGTCATCATCCACATCATCCACTCAATCAATCAGAGGTTGCCACGTGTCCAGCTGATTCGATTGACACGTCCTCATGCCACGTCATCAACCACGTCATCAGTCCAGTCAATCAAAGTTTACCACATGTATGTACTGCCACTGTCCTGCTGATTCTGCTGCCAGATCATCAAAGCGTTAGCCAATTACCAATCGCCACGTGTCAAGCTGTAGCCACGTCACCATCAATTTCCAGATTCTCATGTTTACCCCAGAAGTCTTGTGAGATCTTATTTTTACCCCCAAAACGTTCTGAAATTACAATTTGGCCCCATAACTTGTTGAAATTTCACTTTTACCCCAGAACTTTCTGATATTACACTTTTCCTCCACAGCTTTCTGAAATTTTACTTTTGCCCCAAATCTTTCTGAAATTTCACTTTTACCCTAGAACTTTTCGATATTACACTTTTACCCCCACAACTTTCTTAAATTTCACTTTTGGCCGCAATTATTTTTGAAAATACACTTTGACCCAAAAGTTTCCATTAAATTAATCTTTGACCCCAAAAAATTTCCTAAAATTACATTTTGACCCCAAAAAAATTCTCATTAAATTACCGATCAATCCCAAAACTTTCAAAATTGTGATCCAACCCAATTTCTCCTCAAATTTGCCCCCCAAATCCCTACGTCATCCAAATTTCACTTTATCTTCTTTAAAAGGGAGAGAGAAAATGCCTCCTAGACGCAGATTCGTTCAAGAACTTGAATTAGAAGAATTGAGGCAACAAATTCAACAGTTGCAGAAAATTGTGAATGCCCAACGGATTCAATTGGAGGACCGGAAGGAGCATCAAAGTGATGATTCAGACAATAGTATCTCGACGTCCACCAGTAACTGTCGACAATGCAGACAAGTCACCCGTACCGACGATATCAGAGTGAAAATTCCAGAATTTGAAGGAAAATTTCAACTAGATGAATTTGTCGATTGGCCACAAACTGTCGAGCGAATATTCGAGTATAAAGAAGTACCCGAAGAGAAGAAGGTAAAAATCATTGCTGTCAAGTTAAAGAAACACGCTTCCATATGGTGGGAAAATTTAAAGAAGAAGCGTGAGAGAGAAGGAAAAAGCAAAATACGGACATGGGAAAAAATGCGTAAAGAACTAACTCGCAAGTTCTTACCTCCGCAATTTTTTCAAGATAATTTTATTCAACTACAGAATCTTCATCAAAAGAACCTGTCTGTGGAAGAATACACCAGAGAATTTGAACAACTAATGATGAAGTGTGACATTCAAGAGAGGGATGAGCAATCAATCGCTCGCTACTGTAATATCCCAAGAATTTTCATGAATATTTAAAGTCTATTTGAAGTTTATTAAAAAATTTAATTACATGAGAAATGTTCTTTTTGAATTAGTGAAGGAAATTTGGAAATAGAAATTTCAAAAATTTTAATTTAGGACATTTTACAAATTCTCAAGGACTAAAACGAAAAGAAAAGAAAGTATGGAGTACTTTTGAGAAATGACCAAGTAGGAACCTGAGAAGAAGAATAGAGCTTATGGGAATGAATTATGAGTCCGGTACCAAAAGGATGACGGATTCGAGGTTAAAGTGGAGTTTGAGACTTTGAGAGGGACTAAAGTGAAAGAAGAAAATTGTGGGGCAATTAGGATTTAGAATCACCCGAGGTGAGATTTTATGAATTTTTTTTTACTAATGTTGACTGAGGGTCAACTAAAGAGCAAGTGATAATTTCACCCCGGGCGAGTAAATAGGCGGCCTCACCTAAATTTTCTTCATTTTCTCCTTTCCTCTCTCTCTCTTCACTTTCTCTCCTCTCTTTCTCTCTACACTCCAACTCCACAACCGAGCTTGGAGGGTGGATCTCGGGCTACGGGGCGAGCCTGTAGGAGCCAAGCAACGTAGGGAAAGCAAGGAATTGAGGTAGAAATTTCTATTTCTCAAGCTTTTTCCTATTTTATAGTTTTCAGAAAGTTTGGGGTAAAAATCGAGATTCCAGCTTCGTTTCTCGATTAAAATTGGTGTTTTTGGTGTCTAAATGCTCCTTAGACATTAAGGGTGAGATCCTATGGAAGAAATCATGGAAAACGGTGAAGATTTGGCCGGATCTGAGCCAAAACCGAGAGGAATCGCGAAAGGTCGCGATCCTGGCGCCCAGGCGCCAAGGTTCAGAAAATTTTGGGAAGAAAAGGGACTTGGCGCCCAGGCGCCATGTGTGGCGCCCAGGCGCCAGGTATGCTGAAAAGCCTTAGCTTATTTTTTAATCAGTCATAACTTCTTCATCCGGACTCCGTTTTGGGCAAACTTTATATCGTTGGAAAGCTTTTTGAGTCTAGTTTCCAATGGTATAAATGTCATTTAGAAATTCATTACCGGTTAGGAGTTATGACTTAAGATGTGAGTAAAGGTCGAGAGTAGTGATAGGAAATTTCTCTATTTTGTAACCCTAATGATTTTTACCTGGTTACAATAGGGATTTTTGGGGGCGCAAAGTGGGAACGCTGAGAGCGTGGAATCCAGGTGAGTAGGCAACCTTGCAAAATTAATTTAATAAATTAGTCAAAGCACAATATAAATCTCATTTGCGTTATTTGTGAAATTGAGAAGATTATCAGTGTATGTTCAAGTTGAGAAAAAGTACAATATCATTGGAAGGTATTTTATTAACTTTGAGAATTGATTTCTCTAGTTGACTAAAGAACTAGATGTGATTGTTCCTTGAATAAATTGGAACATTTTGTAAGTAAATAACTTTACTAAACTAATGTGATCTTATTAGATAAAGTACAATACAAGTCTTGTTTATAACATTATTGAAGTGAGAAATAATCAATCTCGCTGTTGATAATATATGATGATTGTTATGGTTGATGATAGACATTCAAGGGAATAAAAGTATGTATAAATTCATTTATTTCATAGTAATTATATTGTGATAAATTGTCACTATTTTATTGACGAGCAAAAGATCTACGAGATCTAATACACGAGTTTGAAAGGGTTAGAGTCCCATACTACTCAGTGTATAAATGTGAAAACCTATGCACGAGTTTGAAAGGGTTAGAGTCCCATACTACTCAGTGTATAAATGTGAAAACTTATGCACCAAGAGTTTGAGGGTTAAATTCCTAAGTCACTCAGTGCAAGTATCTATGACATATAATGCAAAGTGATTGAGGGATTGATCACCCAAGAAATCATACGCAAAATTTAGACAAGTGTATTACTATAATTATTTACAATAAATGATAGATTGATTGTATTAGTAAATGTGGTATTTGTGCTTATGATATTTCCATGTACAGTTGTTTACTCACTGAGTTATGATAAACTCACACTCTCTATGATTATCATTTCAGATACAGTGGTTGAGGAGAAGAATTTATAGCCTTTAAGGATATACTCTACTTTTGTCTGGTAAACAATTGGTAAGGATTAGGAAACGCTCTGTAATCTAGTAGGTCACCTAGGCTTGGGAGGTTGTATAGTGTTTGAAGGTTGAACATTTTCTGAATATGTATACAAAATATCTTTCTTGGAATATTTATGATTCACATAATTATGGATATTAAGAATGTTCACAGAGATTATGGGGTACCACGGAGGTACACCCTAGGTATTTTATGTTTATATCACATGTAAGTTTTGGGATGTGACAGCTACCTTGGAGGATTAAACGTAGATATCGCCCACCTAGTCCAACTTCAACAATATTGGACTTTGGACGATGTTATTCGTTTATCTCTTCGAATTGAGAAACAGCTTCCCAAGAAGCCTTCATATCAATCTTCTTCCTCTTTTCCTTATAGGAATTCTGCAAATACCCGCAAACCTCAGATCCAACAAGCAAGTACTTCAAACAGCAACCCACCAAAGCCCAACAGAGATGGCAATTCAAAAGTCGTCAAGTGTTTCAGGTGCCAAGGATTTGGACACATTGCTTCTAATTGTCCAAACCGCAAGATTATCACCATCATTGAAGGAGAAATCCATGAAGCTTCTAAAGAAGATGAAGGACCAGTATTTGATGATGGCCCAATGTTTGATGAAGAACCAGTGCACATTGAAGAGGTCACCCCTGCTGATCAAGGAGAATCACTGGTATTAGACGAAGCTTGCATACTGCAACAGCCAAAGAAGAACCATGGCTGAGACACAACATTTTTCACACCCGTTGCACTGCGCAAAGCAAGGTTTGTGATGTTCTTATTGACAGTGGGATTTGTGAGAACGTCGTGTCAAATTATATGGTGGAAAAGTTGAAATTGCCAATACAAGATCATTCGCATCTGTACAAGTTACAATGGCTCAATAAAGGCAACGAGGTAAGGGTCTCTAAACATTGTCTTGTAAATTTTTCCATTGGTCAGAAATACCACGACAACACATGGTGCGATGTGATTCCTATGGATGCGTGCCACCTTCTACTGGGAAGACCATGGCAATATGATCGTCGTGCAATATACAACGGCTATGCTAACACCTACTCTTTCGTCAAAGATGGAGTAAAAGTCAAGTTGACACCTTTGCCACCAAGTGAACTGAACAAAGACAAGAAGGAACCAAAGCCCCTTGTGTCTTTAGTTACAAAAACACAGTTCAAGGTGACAGCAGAAGAAGCTCAGACCACAAACTTCGTCTTTTTGTTTGAAGCAAATAAAGAAATAATTCTTCCTTTGGAGATAGAAGAAATGCTTGCTGAATTTCTAGATGTTGTACCAGAAGAAATCCCTTAAGGATTACCACCAATGCGTGATATCCAGCATGCCATTGACTTTATTCCTAGAGCTGTCATTCCAAACAAGCCAGCATATAGAATGAGTCCTAAGGAACATGATGAAATTCAACGCCAAGTTGAAGAATTGCTTAAGAAAGGGTTGATTCAAGAAAGTATTAGCCCTTGTGCTGTACCTGTCCTTCTAGTGCCGAATAAAGATGGAAGTTGGAGAATGTGCGTTGATAGTCGAGCTGTCAACAAAATCTCTATCAAGTATCGATTCCCGATACCAAGGCTCGATGACCTGTTTGATTAACTACATGGAGCTACCATTTTCTCCAAAATTGATCTTCGCAGTGGCTACCACCAAATCAGAATCCGTCCAGGAGATGAATGAAAAACTGCTTTCAAAACCAGAGACGGCCTGTATGAATATACCGTGATGCCTTTTGGATTATCCAATGCTCCCAGTACATTCATGCGTTTGATGAATCAGGTACTTCGCCCCTTTATTGGCAAGTTTGTAGTTATGTACTTTGACGATATTTTGATCTATAGCAAAGGAAAAGAAGAACATCTAGAGCATATACGACAAGTGCTACAAACTCTACGAGACTAGAAACTCTATGCCAATCTCAAGAAATGTTCTTTTCTAACCAAGGAAATAAATTTCCTGGGATATATTATCACCGCTGAGGGTATTCGAGTAGATCCGAGTAAAGTCGAAGCCATCAATAGCTGGCCTATTCCAAGCTCTATTCATGATGTGAGAAGTTTCCATGGATTAGCTTCATTTTATAGAAGGTTCATCAAAAATTTTATCTCTATTGCTGCGCCACTCACAGACTGTACCAAAGGAGAAAAATTTCAATGGATAGAACAAGCCCAGAAAAGTTTCGAAGAGCTAAAGAAATGTTTGACTGAAGCACCAATGCTAGTACTTCCAAACTTTGACCAAGTATTTGAAGTTAGTTGTGATGTGTCAAATACCGAAATTGGAGCTGTTTTGAGTAAAGAAGAAGGGAACCCTATAGCCTTTTTCAGTGAAAAACTCAACAACAGTAAACTCAAGTATTCGACTTATGACAAGGAATTCTATACCGTTGTTCGTGCCCTGCAATACTGAAGCTACTTCTTGTTGAATAAAGAATTTATTCTTTATTCTGATCATGAAGCCCTCAAGCACTTGAACTCTCAACAAAAGATCAACAGACGACATGCTGCTTGGAGTGAGTTTTTGCAACCATACCCATTCCTACTCAAGCACAAGGCAAGAGTCCAAAATATTGTAGCAGATGCTCTCAACAGGCGTTATGCTTTACTTTCTACCCTTCAAACAAAGATTATTGGCTTTGAAGTTATCAAGGAGTTATACCAAGATGACCCAGATTTTGGTAAAATTTGGGGTAATACTAAAATGCAGTCCTTCCAAGACTACTACAGGCATGAAGGATTCTTATTCAAAAGAAAGACATTATGCATCCCTCAATGCTCATTACGAGAAGTAATTATCTGGGAGACCCATGATGGAGGACTAGCAGGTCACTTTGGACGAGAAAAAACTGTAGCCCTAATCAAGAAAAATTTCTATTGGCCAAAACTGGAGAGAGATGCTAATAAACACATTCAAAGATGTAGAGTTTGTCACTTGGCCAAGACCAAAAGTCAAAATACAAGGTTATATATGCCGCTTCCAATTCCAGAAGCACCTTGGGAAGATGTCAGTATGGATTTTATCCTTGGATTGCCAAGAATTCAACGAAAAAAGGATTCCATAATGGTGGTAGTAGACAGATTTTCAAAAATGACACACTTTATTCCATGCCAGAAGACCAATGATGCTGTTCAAGTTGCAAACCTTTATTTTAAAGAAATTGTTCGTCTTCATGGTATTCCAAAATCTATCACCTCTGACCGAGACGTTAAGTTCCTAAGCCACTTTTGGAGAACCCTGTGGAAGAAGTTGGGTACCAAGCTCTAATTCAGCAGTGCTAGTCATCCTCAAACGGATGGTCAAACGGAAGCCATCAATAAGGTTTTAGGAAACCTACTCCAGAGTTTTGTAGGAAAGAATTTGAAACAGTGGGATCTTATCCTTGCCCAAATTAAATTTGCCCATAACAACTCCTCTAATCAAGCAACTGGAAGATGCCCGTTTGAAGTAGTTTATGGTACTCGACCGCTTAGCCCCTTAGATTTGATCCCATCTACTGACAAACAGCAATATAGTGCAGATGCAGATCAGCGTGCTAAAGAAATTAAGAAGCCGCATGAGCAAGTTCGAGACAAGATCCACAGGCAAAACATGAGGTATAAGACTCAACGCGATAAGCATAGGAAAGCACAATCTTTTAAAGTAGGTGACTTGGTTTGGATTCATTTGCGCAAAGAACGTTTTCCGAATCAACCCAATGCCAAATTATCACCGAGAGCTGATAGTCCGTTCAGGATTGTACAATGGATTAATAGCAACGCATACAAGGTCGAACTACCAGGAACCTATGGAGTTTCAGCTACTTTTAATATTGCTGATTTATCTCCATACATTGATGATGATATCGAACTAGACTCGAGGACGAGTCCTGTTCAACCCGGGTAGAATTCCACAGCCGCAACTTGAGCTAGCACTCATGCTCTATTTTCAACCTCCCTACATGCACCTATCTTCAAGAGTCCACAATGGCTGCTATTACATGCACCTCCTAAGCTGCCAGATTCATCCTCTTCCAGCTACGCCCATGTGCTTACAATATTTTTCTTCTATGTCTATGTGACTTTGTTCCCCTAGAATTAGTATAAATATGTTTAAGCTTCATTGTACTAAGGCATTCAAGAATCAAGATTAAGCTTTACTTTTAGAAACTTTTAAGTTTCTTTTCTTCTTCTGCTCTGCCCCCCCCCTTTCCCTGAGCCAGAAGGGTAAGTGAAACTTGCCAAGGAGGAAGCAGCATATGCAAAATCAGAAGCTCCATAGTTGACACCATCAAACACAAAGGCCAACATATTAATTGGTTGCGTATCTGAATTATTCTGAAGTGTGAATATTTGATTGTGAATAAGCAATGCCAAATATATATGTGAAATGGACTAATTTACATCAAAATAAAGTATAAAAATTAATTTATAATTTTGGATAAATTATAAAGGTCAAAATTATAATTGAACTATGAATATATAACAAACTTCTTTTTAGCAAAAGTTTCATCCCACGTTTTACAATAAAAAAGTAAAACAGCACAAAGTTAGTTCCTCTAATTTTATCGAATGTGCCCAAATGATAAAACAGAGCAAAGTTAGATAGCTAGCTTTTACTGATGGTGGTGTTCCATTTTTCTCATATCTCTATTATAACGAAGTCCAGCAAAGTGGAAATATAAAATACAATGAGAAAAAAAAGTAGAGCAGAGATTGATTAGGAAAAGGAAGACACCAGCTTAATTCCTCCCAATTTAAAATTTTGTGGGATAGAAAATGACATAGTTTCCAAAACAAATTCACTTACTTCCCCACTGTGAATGAATTAATCATGCAATTGTTATTGTTGATCAAAAGGGAAAGTATAGTGATATAAACCGACAAAGCAAATGGGGACTGTACACAATGACAGCAAACCATATGAAGTTGCAGCCATAAGTGACATAGCAGATGAGGTGAATAAAGAAGTGGCTACTGAGGACAGGGGAATGCAGAGAAGTGCGAGATTGAGAAAAATCCTAGGTTGGACATGTGATTTTCACATGAGCTGAGCTGGAGATAACAACAAGAAAGAGGGGACCACTAGTTATGCTACGTTTCTGTTAGGGAACAATATGTTATTGATTATCAATTTTGTTTATTTCTTTTATTGTGAGTGGGGACCTTATAAATGAGATACCTAAAGGCGGGTCATTGATAGAGTTCAATGGCATTGTACGATTTATATAGTCGATCCCACCTAGTGGGATAGGGATTAGGTGGGATAAGGATTTGTTGTTGTTATTGTTGAGTGGAGACCTTAGGTTAAATAATAGAGAATGGATGACGGCAGAGGCATCTGAATATACCTTTTCTTGAAAAAGGACTTCTAAATTGTATATTTTCCCATCTCAGAGAACTTGATACAATATCATCCATTTCCTCATCTCCTGTCTTACCATTTGCTTATTAAGTACTTTTATTCAATATACCTCATTCATCTGCCAGTAATCATAAAACAGAGTCAAGTTGTATCTAACAAGCTCAATAGTTAAAGTTGTACTCTTTTTTGCATACTCTAGCCAAATAGCTTGAAGACAAGAAGAGAAAATGAGCTATGTTACAAGTTAATATATGCAACATATCAAAGCTAAATGTCAAGGAATAAGAAACATATAAATGTGAATATGGATTATCCAAATTAAGCTAAGCATTGGAAAATCAAATAAAGAGAAAACAAAAAGGCTTTATGTCCAACAGCGAATAAATCAATTTCTGATCTAATCCTTGTAGTTATGTTGTTCTATCTAAACTTCATCTCTTCCCTGTTAAAATAACCTTGAAATCAATTGCATACACAAACTGTTTTACTGAAAAATACTCTCCTTGTCCTAAAGTCAAAGTCTTGAGACACTAGTTTATATGAAGTAAGGAAATGAAAAAGGTTATTAAGAAATTAAGTGGGCTGAAAGTGTATACCAGCTGACAATCTAGACAATCTACCAAGATGCCTGGTCTAAGCTCCGGAAACTACCAATTGAAACAGGTGACTGTATGCCACTAGCGTCACCAAACTATTTATTTATTAACTTGATTGGTTTATTGCTTTAATATATTAACTTGATTGGTTTATTTATTAACTACCAATGAAGGTTTATTGCTTTAATATATTAACTTGATTGGTGACACGAGTTGATTCAGGATTTAGAAGTCAAAAACTATTTATTTACCTGTAGAACTCTACTAAAGGCAGCTTATAGCGGACTGCTAAGTTGCACCACATCACCAAATAATGTTTCTTTTAGAGAAAAAGATAATCAAGCATGTAAATTAAAAAGATAACGACATGAAAGAGTATTACTCAATGAGTGACAAATAACAGGAATAATACAAACCTATGGGAAAATTGGAATTAGAATATATTAAGATACAAGGCAGTGTAAGAAGACATTACCAAGTTAAAAAAATTAGTTTTTTTATCAGCAAGATTACATTTCCTAAAGAATTGTAAGTTAAATGATTAAGAATGATTTTCATTAATTGAATGACATGTCAGTCAAAGAAAGATCTCAAAGTTTTTCTCTCATTTAATATAGATATTCCAATATCAAAGTTCAATTTGGTTGCAGCAACTTATCTAATGATTATACATTTTAAAATCTTGATTTTAAAAATAAATATGGAGTAATCCAAATACAAAAACCAGCAGTCAATGAGAAAAATATTTACGTAATCTAAAGCTCACCAATGGTCAAGAGAGGAATCACATAAATTTGGATTTGTAATCATAAAGACGTGTTTTGTTCCATAGTATCTTCTTGGAAGCCATTAATAAGCATAGTCATGGAAACATGTAGAACAGTCTAAAAAAGTAAAGACAAAAGAAGAACATCATAATTGGAAAGAACTAGAACTTAACTAAGGCCATGGCTAACTAAGTCTATAAGAGTAAGCACCAAACTGAAAGTGGTATTTCCAACAGTCAGTGAGAAAAGTATATACTCTATAGTCCATACTAGTCAATACACTCCTTGGGCTCATAGTCACAGAGACGCCATATTAGTCGAAGAAAGCTTTTGAAGAAGCATTATCAAATATCATGTGCTACAATTGATTATATGCATAGTTTTAACTTTTAAATTTCAATTCATTCACAAGTTCAATTATATCAGTTGTGTTTGCTTGTTCTAATTTCACTAATAAACTATCCTAATTTAATAATCAAAGTCGTGTAACAAGGTTCCTAGCCCCTGTCATGTTATGATGGTGATCTAAAAGCAATGCATAGATTCTATTTCGGTAACTCACATTCACGGTCCTCGCAACCAAACAAATTAATATTCTGCTCAAATTCAGAACAAATTGATAAAAATTTCCACTTGATTCGGCACAAAGAAAGAGAAAAAGAGAGACTATCAATGGAGAAGGAGACAAAGATGAGAAATGGACAGTGAACAATCTCACCGTCGACGAGAGACGGATAGTGAGGGATGAGGCAGAGGGAAATGATGGCGAGAGAGCGGCTGAGAGATGAAGAGACGATGAGACGATGACCAGGAGATGGAGATGAAAATCAGAGACATGAGAGAGGTTGAGGTCTGCGAAGGCCGACGGGAGACGATGATGATAGAGATACCGAGAACCTGCAGGGATCCAATGAAATCAAAGAACCAATTTTGTTGAAGTATTGGAAATGAGGGGTTTTGTTATTTTTTTAAATTATATTTATTCAAAAGTATTTTAATTATACAATTATTAAAAGCTCAACATTTTAATATGATATTTTTAAAAAATATCTAGTGTGAGTTATAATTAATGTTAAAAAAATGATGTTAAATAATTTAAAATAATTAATCTTTGCATGTTTAACGTCAATTTTTTGCAAGCAAAGTTAAATAACTAATGTTAGGCTGGTATTTTTTTTGTAGTGTATCCTAGAAGTAAGTATACATTTGTGTACTCATTGCATTGGGTGATATGAAAAAACTAACTTGTGGAAAGCATGAAATTACCTTAAAGAAAATGAGATTCTCATACCATAGTCCAGTATATTATGCATTTTATTCTCTATTAATAATATTTACTCTCTCTTTTTCTTGTGTTTATTCTTATTTTTCATATTGCTACCCCAACAAGTAAACAAATTACAAATCATGACCACTAAGTTTTCTTTAAACAAGTTACTAAATCAAAATTTTCATGCAAGCAAAGGGCAAAAAATTAAAACGAAGTGATGGGAATATCATTTGAGTAATGCGATAAAAAAATAAAGGCTTACAACCAAGTATAATATGTTTTTAAATCAATTTCATTAACTATTAATCAAATTCAATAACACATTCTAAGACACTTTGATGACTGCACGAAATGTAGAAAAGTTCCCTAGTCAACATATAAAGTTAGTCTATAGCTATCAAGTTCCTTGTTCTCATTTTTTTTTTCGAATTTAGAATGAATTTGACTGTATATATATATATATATATATATATGTGTGTGTGTGTGTGTGTGTGTGTGTGTGTGTATATATATATATATAGATGAAAAAAAAAGGAGGGTGTACATTATTATTTTAAACTCTATTAATAGTTTAGAAAAAAAAAGGAATGGGAGAGAGAGTGTGTGTGTGTGTAATAACTGTGGATTTTTATTTGACTTGGGTAATATCTTCAATCTATTATGTGCCTATTGGTAAAATTGGGGACTAATTTAAAATTTATTGGAATTATAAAATTTGGAAATTCTAAATTTTGTTGGATTGAATTTCTCTTGCGTATATATGTGTATGCGTGGTTTGTGAATTATATAAAAAATGTCTTTATGTAGGGACCTAAGTGAAGGAAATATTTAAACCTTGTTTTCTTTTATAATTTGGTTGAGAATTCCGATGTAGGTGTTTTGGTGAGTCATATGAACATTTGTGGTTTTGTGGATTAATTGTGAAATGCAATTAGTGAATGAGGAGGAAATTTTAACAAGAGTTTCGAAATTGCCCTTGCACCATGAGGCTTCTCACATGTAGAATGAGGGGCATAATGGTCCAAGTGGATATTTACATTTAAAACTTCATACTTCCTCTTCTCCTCACCATTTGGCATGCCACACACATTTGGACCCTCTTCATCAAGTCTCTCATGTGCCCTACTCCCTCACTCACCAACACTTCAACATTTCCTCCACTTTGGTGAGAATTCTCTTCCTCTAACAACCGGAGTTTCACCAAAATCTCATCCCCAAGCAGTAAATGCATGAACCCTCCTTTAATTTTCTCCATTGTTGGGTTTTTGGGAAAAACCCTAGGAAGTTGGGCAATGAAAATCCTATGATGCTAGGATGTGTTCTTGATTCTAAAGCTTCTCTAGAGTAATTTGAGAATGGAATAATGTTGTTGAGCTTAGGAGGATGCTTGTGGATGGATTCAATTGGGTATGCTTGAGAAATCCTTGATGAACATTTGGGAAATGGTTTTATTTTTTAGACTAAGTTTATCCATGATGTTTTAGGGAGTTTTAGGTTGCCCAAATTAAGTATTTTGATGACCCAAGCCTTAAGTGTAACACTCACAGTTTTCGGGTGTTAGTATATTTGATTTTAAGGAATAATTCATATACGGGGGAAATTTTTTTAGTTGCTTAACAAAGAATGTGAGGTTAGAGGTGACACTTCGAGGAGAATAATCAGTGACTAGGGATTAGGGAGGTGTATATGTGGCACTGAGGGAACCAAATGATTATTAAGTCTAAGGAGGGACTATTAAAATGTAATAAGAGAACTAGTGTAGTATTTAAAGTATGAGAAATACTCAAGTTGAATAAATTACGGATATGCCATTATTAATGTTGACCAAAAGTTGACTAGAGGGCAAAATAGTAATTTTACTAGAGGGTATATATATAGGGCTACACCCATTTTCATCTCATTTTTCCTCCCCCTTCCTCTTCACTCTTATTTCTTTCCACCTTCTCTCAGCTCTCTTCTTTCAAATCCTCCACCACCTAACCCTCCAGCAACCATTCTTTGGTGAGAGTTTAGGTCTCCGGTAACCAATCCCTACTGAAAAAGCAAGGAAACAAGGTAAATTCCTCACATTCTCAATTTCTATTTCATTTTTGGATTTTGGGGAATTTGAGGTAAGATTGAAGTCGTTTGGGATCTTTTGAGCTTGGGTAGTGTTTTAAAACTTTCTCAGATTTTTGTTGATGGAATTAGAAACAAGAATTGATAGGAAAATCAAGATTAAGGGTGAGATTTCTGAGTATGAAGAAACAAGAGGATAGTTAGGGTTTTTGAAGAAAATTTGCTGATTGAAGATTGGAACCTTAAAATTAATTGGGGATTTTAGTGTCAAAACATCCCTTAAACATCCATAATAAAAATCCATGAAAATAATCAAGAGAAATGATAAAGATTTGGGTGAAAAAGAGACAAAACCGAGAGCCCTTAATGTGTGCTTAGGAATGGGCGCACAAGGCGCCACCACATCTGAGGGAGAAAGTGATGGTGGCCTAGCTAAGAGTATAGACCTGGCCGCCCAAGTCTAATACATATGAGTAAGTGGGCTTAAGCTGTGGCACCCAAGCGTCACAGCCTGGGCAGCCTTGTTTCGATTCAATTTCGAGCTGAATTAATGTTATGATGTGTTGTAGGTCTCGCATGATCCGAGGCTTGGCTGTGGCATCTTACAAAAGTTGGGAGTGCTTCGATTTCAGGTGATGGACCTAGTCTTATCTTGTTTGTCTACTTTACTTGGATCATTTTTTTTTTCATTTCCTAATAAATTTGTATATTGTGGAAGTATGCTATGTAATGATGAAGCGTTTAGTGTGCATAAGTCCTCATATGGTTAATAATGTAATAAACATACTAGTATATTTTAACTTGTGTATTTTTGGCATAAAGCTTGCCATGCAAAAGGATTTATATTGTGTGGTTTCTCTCTATGTATTCATAGGGGAGGTCCTTCGAGGCTGATGTGGTATAATGACATGTGTGTGTGTAATTGTTGAACAGTTAATTTTTTTTTTGTCAAGATGATAATATTACATTTTGACATAATGTTAAAAAAGGATAAATTAACAGAAAGCACATGGATAAAAGATTTTCTTTTGTTATTTCCTTTTATAATTTTTTTACAAGAAGAAAACTTTTATTTGCCATTTAGAATCACATACTAAATGTATATTTTGCTTATTTATTTTCTTTTAATTTACATTAGAGGTATCAAAACAAGCCCAACCCGGCGAGTTAGGCCTCTATAACCCACTTTTCAGGTGAGTTAGGTTAGTTAGAAGCGGCCCATAAAAGGCCGGGGCCGAATCGACTTGACTCGGGCAATCCACGAGTTACCCATTTAACCCTTTTTTTGAAAAAATATTATTAATTTCTCGAACTCAATAATGCCCTCTTCTCCCACACACAACATCAGTTTGTTGTCCATAGTTCTCTTCTTCCACACTAAATGATTAAACCTTAAATCCCCAAAATGAACATTGCTTGACTTTGTTCATCTCCATTATCTTGTCCCTCTCTAGCTCTCTCACACTGAAGTCTGAACCCTAAATCAGTAATCCCTAAATTTCCTACTGCTTGACTTCATCCGTTGTCTATCATCACTCGTCTTCAACAGACTTCATTCATCATTCTGGCAACGACCTTCCTTCACAGTCACTGCTCGAATCACAAGTACATGACTTTGTAAAGAAAACTTCAAGTTTGTCTTCCTCCTCCTTCGTCTTCGTTTCTATATGTGTCTCTCTTTTTTCCTTCATTTTCGAGTATTTTGTTCCGCATAGTCACTGATGGTCTGCTTAACTATGTAGAAACAAAAAAAAAGTATTATGTGGGTTAGCTCATTTGACTTGCTAGCACGCACAGTGAAGGGTTGGGCTAACCATTTCTTAGCTCGCACTGGTTAACCCGTATTGACAGCTTTAATTTGCATAAATATGTAGTGTTAAGATTTTAAATGAACCAATGAACAAATAATTATATTTAAAAAAATTAGAAATCTAAGTTTATATCAGTTTTTCAATTCAAATTATTTAATCCCGTAAAACTTATTATTATTGTTTTGGCACCATGTTCTTAAATTTGTTTCAGTCTTAGTATATGTTTGTTTCTACATCATGTTCAGCTCTTCGCCGTTTACTACTGAGTTCAACCACGTTTCTGGGAATCTAGGATGTTTAGGAGAGTAGCTTCACACAACCATGGTAGACTATAACCTGGTTTAAGGCTCTGTAACGTGGGTAGCTTCATAGCACGAAATCCTTGCTTCTCCGGACATTTCAACATGGTTAAAGTGGGAAAATTTGTGTGTATTCATTTCAGTCCCTAATTCTTGGTGCCTTTGTGTGTGTTTGGTGTATCTATGCATGTTTAAAATAAAGTGGTCTTCTCTGAAGCTGTGTAGGTGCCATTTTCTCCTCTGCTCTGCGTGTGTACGTCCAAAGTTGGAACTCTAGTGGTGTGTGCGCTTCTCTATTAAGTCACCGTCGCCTTTATTTTTTGTCCATTTCTAGCTATTTCCTGTTGACAGGTATACCTTCTCCCTCCAATGGTTGCCTACTCTGCCAATCATGTGTGTTTTGTAATGCTCCTGTGTTGTTTACTATAGTGCTCGCCGTCACTTTCTATCCAAATCTACTGGGCATGTGCCTACAGTGATGACCAACGTGGAAGGGTTCTTCGGCAGCCCCAGACGATGGGAATGGCCGAGTATAGGAATCGGGTCAACGTGACCCATCCATCTCCTGTGGGGCGAAGAATAAGTTGTGCTCTGTTTTTTTTTCTTTTGTCTTAGGCATGACTGGGCTTGGGCTAAAAGTGGGTATAAGATTTTTTTTTTTGTTTTCCATATGGTTAATTAGTGGTATAAGCTGAAAAAAAAAAAACTATTTAGCTAATTATGATTAACATTCTATAATTATAATTAACCTAAACATAATTAATTAATCATAATTAATTATCACAACCCAAATTCAAGAACATGATCGATGCAACGGTGGAATCCATACCGACACCGTAAGCCTAATATCACACACACTAAGCATGCACAACATCAATATAACAATAAAGTTAACCCTTTCTATCACTAAGTTCACAATAAACCTAAAAGTTCTATTCATTATAGAGCGACTCAAAGAATGCAACGTACCCGACATCAAAGTCATCCCAAACCGGAAGTGGTTGAGAACTCGGAGACTCTGCTATCCCTTATATAGAGCCCCATCAACTAAGCCAAACCTGCAAGCGCATAGAGAAAGGGGTAAGTATGAAAATACTCATTGAGGGAATGATTCAACTGAATCGATTACCACTATGTATCGCTCACAAGAATGAGACACGAAATTAATATCTCATTCACCAACACTAGGCCCAAGCCTTATTCTACACAAACTGCATAGCCAAGTAAAGAAATCCTACCCTATGCACACAAACATCATTAAGTCATGCATCACAAGGAAATTACGAAGCCCATACCATTACATGACTCAGCCACACAAATTTACTACATGATATCAAGCAAATTTTAAAATCAGAGAATTTCACCAAATTACCCTATATGTGTGTGTGTGTGTGTGTATATAACTATAAAAGTAAAACCAGAGTCTTCGCATAAAACATACATGCGACAATAGCCATTTAATTCAGCACAAATCCAAATTTGCAGTATGTCCACCATTTCAAGACATTCAAAATTTATGGTATGTCCACCGTTTTAGGACATCTGAAATTTATAGTATGTCCACCATTCTAGGACATTTAAAATTTATAGTATGTCTACCATTCTAGGACATCTGAAATTTATAATATGTCCACCGTTCCAAAATATTTGAAATTTATATTATGCCCACGATTCCAAGACATTTGAAATTCTAAGTTGCCAACGCTAAATTACACAATAATCAATATAAGTTCCTCTTGACAAAGCCTCAGAATATTTGATCATAACATAAACTTCTAGTCGCACACAAGAACAATAACATGAGACATAAATGAATAATTTGTCATCTACATATGAGACAATTTAATTAATATGTCACACAACAACAATTCATAGGGGATGCTCATGTGCATTCACACTTTAAATGTATAACATGATAAAGAGCTCTTCATCTACATTAAGCACTTCATCACATGATACTTATTAATAATATAGTTGTGTAATATATTTTCCATTCAAGTCTATAGATGGTTAGTATCATTCTTAATACCACTCTAGGACTCTTTCTCATTACACAAATTCTAACAATTGTATGTAGCATTGCAATAAATCAAGTTAATAGTTATCAGCTGATAATGTGGGCTCTTATACGTAGTTTTCAATTATGGGTAAGTCACTTATTTAAATAAATAATGGAATATTTATCAATCTCAAGTAAGTTGTGTGCCAATCTCCCGATAGACTCAAATATATACGTGCTCACGTCAATAGTGGAATTCAAAAATAATAAAATAAAATATATAAATATTTAGGAGCAAGAATGATTTAATTATGATTCATCGCATACATGTACTCATATAATTTCATTGAGAGTCTTACATCTCTAGGTGCTCCATCATCAAATAACATTATTAACTCATGACATAGAAATTTAATACTTTAAGATAATTTAAGATTTTCCCACCCCAAAAGAAATATAATTACTATTCACAATAATGATATCAGCATGTATAACATAGAAAGGTTTGAGGACCTCATTCCATATTAACATCAACATGAAGCTTATCATCACCAAAATTTTAAAGGAGGGACAATTCGTCTTCAAGACCCCTTGAATTTATTCTCTTTCTACAACACTAGAAATATATAAATTCATTTATATGTAATTCATTCACAAAAGGCAAGGTATAATGAGTATGAAGATTCCCTCACCTGGATAGGAAGCACTTTCGGCCTCCAAGGAATATCCTAGTCAAGTCTTGAACCATGCCTAAGCCTATGAGATACAAAAAAGTATTTTATTATTCAAGCTCCTAAAATTTCCACATGCCCAGGCTGTGGCTCCTGGGCCCCAACCCCCCTCCCCCTATCAAAGCACCAAACACATATTAGGCTCTGGCACTTGAGCGCCACAGCTAACGCTTAGGGTGCTAGCACCCTGACTCTCGGGTAGCCTTTGGTATCGTGGCACCTTGGATGTTATGTGAGGTGTAACATCCCATATTTTCTTGTATTTAAGTTATTTTTCCTTGTTAAAGTTGAAAACAATGTTAGAAATTGGGAAATTGTGTTTTTGAATACTTGGATGAAGTAATAAAGAAAAGGCATGAGAAATTAGGATATTTGAGTTAAGAGTAAAGGAAAAAAATAGTTTTGAAGGTATCAATTGACTAATTGCAATGAATAGTTGACTGATCGCATTACAAATTAGATCAAGTTACTGATATCTGCAATCGGTCGACTGATGGGGAGTGATCAGTCGACTGATTATTCTCTGTCAAGCCAATATTGTAGGTCTTGACGAAATCAGTCGACTAATTAGTATGAATCAGTCGACTGATAGAATCAGTCGACTATCGGGAGGAAATCAGTCGACTGATTACATGCTGAAGTGCAAAAATGGGTCGGTTTAACTAAAATTCAATGGGAGAAAATTTACTTAATTACCCCTAGTATGCTATTGAGGTTTAGAAATAAGATATTATGGTTAAAAAGGGAATTTTCAACCCAATAGAGCCCTTCAGACTTTTTTAGAAGAGAGAAGAGAGAAGAAAAAGCTAATTCTGAAAATTTAGCAAGGAAAAAGAGAGAAAAACGTGAAGAGGAAGGAGGAAAGAAGTTTTAGTGAAGTTTTTGGTAAAGGAATCATGATAGGTAAGCTTCTAGCTGTTTCCTCTAGTTTAACATAATTCTAGAGATAAAAAGAAGATTTTCAAGTTAAAGAAAAGAGAAAGAAGCAAGAAGCCAGAAGATAATACTTCAATTTCAATTCTAAGGGAATCAAGGTAGCTAGTTTTCATAAAAGCTATGTATTTTCATATATTTATGGTGTTTTGTCATCTTGTAGCACATAATTACCATTTTAAAGTCTTTATGAATGCATAGAACATATCTTTCTCATGAAAAGTATAACACATGCCTCATGGGATGAAAGAACTAGAAATTCCTCATACGATATAAGAGTCCTTATGCAATGACAAAAATAAGAAATTCTCATGGGATGCCCAGAAATTCCTCATAGGATATGAAATTCCTTATGGGATGAAAGAACTAGAGAATTCCCAATGAGATGACAGAGATTCCTCGTGAGATATGAATTGCTTTTAATGAGAAAGAGCCAAGCATAGTGCATTAAATCAAGTATGACTCATTCTACATGTATGTTCATATGATGACATCTCATTTCTTGGAAATGGTTTCCATTATTAGAATAGATTTTATGACTGAAATGGTGGAATGTTTTACAATATGCTAGCTACTGGGATTTTATATCTCACATTGTTTTGTGATAACTTACCATTTCAGAAATCGAAGCAGAAAGAGAAGGGAAAGAAAAGAAATAAGTATATGTTGTGTGATTAACCATGTTACTTCCTTAAAATAGAAATATGGAAAAAGGGTCATGTAATGTATAGGATATCATGTTTTGTAAGTTAAAGTCATACCATGTATATGTAATTAAACTCTTGATATTTTAGTAGAACCTACAAATGAAAATTTAAGTATGGTTGTGGATTATATGTAAATTTTAGTAGATGAATCTTACCATACTTGGAGTTGCTTTTTATTGAAAAATAAAGTCTGTAGCACACCAGTCGACTGATACTTCTTGGGTTCAAAATTAAATAAATTTTCAATCGATCAGTTGACCGATAGTCAAGAATCAGTCAACTAATCACTTAATGCCAAATTTGAAATTTTATATTTTCAGTTACATCGAAAGTTAATTGTTTTCAAATGTTTAGACATTTTGTAAGTATTTCATATTAAAATTTACTATATTACCCAAAATGTTCATAAATAATGTAGACATTACATGAGGCACCTGGGTGCCACGAATCTAGGAGCACGAACTGAGCTCAATTTTTGTCCCAATTCCTTCAAATCCTCACCATTTTCTAAGATTCTTTTCATGGGGTTTCATTCTTAGGATACTAGGATCAATTTGGCACCAATTTCCCAAGCTAAAAACAAGCATACAAATCCCATTTAAGAAATTCTTAATTATAAACCCTAATTTTCTTCTTATCCTCTCATAAACCTCAAATTCATTCTCAACCAAGGAAAATCCATGAATCTATGACCCCAAAGTCATCAATAAACATTCAAGGGGGATTTAAAACTCTACCCAATGTCCAAAACTCAAGAATCAACTCAAATCTCACCTCCTTCCCTATAAATCTGAGAATGGAGTAAGGATGGAAGAAGATGGATGTTTACCTTGTTTTCTTTTCTCATTCTAGAGTGGTGACTTGCCAGAGTTCGTCCCTTTGCTAGTGAGGAGTGGCTAGAAGCTTGGTTGGGAAAGAAGGTCCATAGTTCTAGGACCCGAGGGAGAGAGGTTGTGAGGGAGAAGAGAGAAAATGGAAGGAATAAAGTGGATGATGAGTATTAAATGGTGTGTGGGGCCCACTTGTCTTTCTTCAAATTAATCCTCCCTTGATAAAAATTGACTAGCATTTTATAAAGTATTGAATTAATTTGATCTTAATTGGGCACCCAAAGACACTCCATAAAATACTCATCATCACACCCCTTTCATGAAAATATCAAATTTTCTATCTGTTCACTTTAGTCCCTCTCTAACTCCAATACTTTCTACGTCTCTTAGTCCCGTGCTCACTTCCTCCGAAGGGTTGCTTTATCGGTTTGCATACCTTGCCATTTAAGTCCTTGTATTTTAAGGAAAGCGAAAAATTTTTCTGCACCCAAAATATTCCTTACACTAATATCCGAAAATGGCAGATATTATATTAACATAATCAACCTACTGACTTAATTATCATTAATTTTTGAACAAACAAAAAAATTTAATAGATATATAATTTAATAAATACATATATAATTAGAAGATACAAATAATCTTAATTGAGATAAAATTAATTTAAAATAGAAGAAATTAATGGAGATAAAATTAACTAGAATGTAGTCTTAGTTTAATTTGAGTAATCTTATTATTAGAAGAAACATATATAATTTAATAGATACATATATAATTAGAAAATACAAATAATCTTAATTGAGACAAAATTAATTTAAAATAGAAGAAATTAATGGAGATAAAATTAATTAGAAGGTTGTCTTAGTTTAATTTGAGTAATCTTATTATCAGAAGAAACATATATAATTTAACAGATACATATATAATTAGAAGATACAAATAATCTTAATTGAGATAAAATTAATTTAAAATAGAAGAAATTAGTGGAGATAAAATTAATTAGAAGGTTTTCTTAGTTTAATTTGAGTAATCTTATTATTAGAAGAAACAAGTATAATTTAATAGTACATGATTGGTTTATGATTTGTTTTAGTTTTATTTGAGAAATTAAGTATAGAAGGCTTGTCACATGCATTAAGTACATGGCTAAGCAATTTGTCATAGTTCTTAATTAGTATTTTATACTCACTAGAGAATAATGCAAAAGCCTTTTGGGATCTAAGATCAACAGAGCACTTTATCGAAGTTTGCTTGAATCAAGTTAATAAAGGAGAATGCAATGGCACAATACTGACAAAGATTGGGTGGAAAAATGTTATAACTGAGTTCAACAACCTTAGTGGTAAGAACTACGACAAAACCTAGCTGAAAAACAAATGGGATAGTTTGAAGAAAGAATGGCAAGCGTGACACAAATAATTTGCTAATGAAACTGGTGTAAGGTGGGATAATGTCAGGAAAACTGTGGATTCCCCTGAAAAATGGTGGAGAAGAATATTTTGGTATGATTAATACTATAAATTATCCATAGATTATGTACCATTCATGCTTTTGTTTGCTGAGATAATATATTTTGGGATTGTGCTGGAAAGTCCCTAATATGCAAAATTTAGGTACAAAGGGCTTGCTTTTCCACCCAGACTGACCATAGTTTATAAGGATGTAGTGGCCAATGGTCAGTATGCTTGGACACCCACATTTAGGGCACTTCTAACTAACATGAATGATGATAATGTCTATCGTTCAACATGGGATAGCATGCCAGTGGACATGGAAGAAGGAAGTAGAGATACTAAGGAGGACTTAGTTATTGTGGAAACTTCCACCACCACACCACCTAGCCAAAGAAGTGGTGAAAAAAGAAAAAAGGTTGTTAATGATAAAGTGAAAGGAAAAGGCAAAACATCCAATGGTAGACAGTTAGTTGCAGTTGTGAGCTCAATAGCTGAAACTTATCACTCACATACCAGTTCCGTGGAGAAGCCACATGATCGACTAAGTGTGCCATCTGTGGAGGAATTAGTGGAAGTCCTTCAAAATATGGATGAGTTTACAAGCGACCCCAATTTTTATGGTCACTATTGCAATTTACTGGTACATAAGAAAGCGAGAGTGGTGTTTGCATCACATATAGGGAAGCCACACTTGTTACTTTGTTGGCTTCGAGTTGCAATTCAATACCCTTCAGACCACTATAAAAATTGAACTTTGTTATTTCTAATTTTATTTGAACTATTGTATCAACATTATCTTTATTATTCCTAGTTTAGTTTGAACTATTGTATCAATTTTATCTTTATTATTCCTAGTTTAGTTTGAACTATTGTATCAACTTTATCTTTATTATTCCTAGTTTAATTTGAACTGTTGTATCCACTATCTTCAATATTCCTAGTTTAATTCAAACTATTGTATTAACTTTATCACATATAATGTGATGTTTTATTACTATTATTTGCTTTTAATGTACATTATGGATATTTAGGTGTGAATGGATCCTCGAAACATACAACAAAATTCAGAAATAGACGACAATGATTAAGTCATGATTACAATTGCAATGGTTGCTACATATTATCAATTATATATGTGCAAAGAACCACGTAGAACAAATGAACAGTCTGGACATTCATAGGTAATAGACATCTTACAAAGACATCCAATTCGTTGTTATGAGAGGTTCCGCATAAAAAAAAATATATTTTCCACCAGCTATGTAATACCCGTTAATTTCAGAATATAATTCGCTTAAGAGTATTTTAGAATTCTACAACGTTACTTTAGTTATTTATTTTGGTCATTTTTAATTTTCATATTTAATTGTTCTCTTTGAATATTATTTATGAAAATTGAGTTAAATGACTGGACTAAATATTTGCACTATGTGGGATATATTCTAAGAATGGTGAAATTCATGGAAAAGTGGTTTAAGAATGGTCAATTAGTCCATTTATTGTAAATTGACTGGATGGGTTTGGATGTTGTGTTATGGATACCCATGGGTTATTCAATAACCCATTAGAAATATTTAATATAAAGCTTCAATAGTACCCCCCTCATTTTCTCACGCAACCGAAGCAGGCTGAAAGGGTTTTCTCTCATTTCCTCACCCTCTTCTCAAATCCTTTCCTTGATCTTCAGAATTTCGATTATTTGTTCGGTTCAAAAGCTTTGTAAGGATCAAAGGTAAGCTTTAATCCGATTATTTTCCTTAAATTTCAGTTTATGTAGAAGATCAGAGGAGGTTTTGTTCTTGAAGATTTTGATGATAATTCATGAATCTCAGTTGTTTTAGAAGTTATATTTGAGTTATAATCAGTTAAAGGAGTTGAAATTCTGGTTTTGAAACAAGAAAGGGAAAGGATGAAATTGTTAGAATTTCTGCAAAAACCGAGTTACTGTAGCGACCAGGGATTTCGAAACAAAATCTGGAAAATTTTCTTCGGGTTACTGTAGCAGTACTGTAGTGTCGGCAGTCAACGGTACTGTAGCAGTCAACGTTACTGTAGCGAACCGGTACTGTAGTGAACCGTTACTGTAGCGAACCGACACTGTAGCAAACCGTACTGTAGCAACCCATTACTGTAGCAGTCAGAAAATTTTACGTATTTTCGTGATTTTGTTTCCTTTCTTATGATTCTTTGTAATATATTTTACTAGGAAATTTTCCTACACAAATTCTAGTGTGGAACAAGGTAAACTTGGACAAACATCAAGGTGAGTGAATAACCTTGCTCAGCTAATTTGATATTACTAGTCAAAGTACAATATAAGTCCCATTTACAATATTATTTGGATAATAAGCAATTAATTTTTCATATGGGAGTATATGATGATCAGTAGAAATAAGAGTATGAAGAAACTATTTATTTCATGACAATTGTACTATGTGATGAATTCTCACTATTTTATTAATGAGTAAAGATCTACGGGATCTAATACACGAGTGTGAAAGGGTTAAAGTCCCATACTACTCGGTGTATATCTAAGAAATCTTATACACGAGTGTGAAAGGGTTAAAGTCCCATACTACTCAGTGCATATCTATGAAATCTATACACGAGTTGAAAGGGTTAAAGTCCCATACTACTCGGTGTATACCTATGAAATCTTATTCATGAGTTTGAAAGGGTTAGAGTCCCATACTACTCGATGTATAAGACAATTAATTATATGAGTAAATGTGGTATTTGTACTTTTGATATTTTATATAGTACAGTTATTTACTTACTGAGTTTTTAAATAAACTCACACTCCCTATGATTATTTTTTTTCAGATACAGAAAACAGAGAAGAAGAGAATCTGTTTGAAGATTAGAAGCCCCTTGGGATTATTCTCTATTTCTGTCTGGTGGGACACCAGTACTTATTAATGTGGATATTAGAAACGCTCTGTACTTTTTATAGGTCTCCTAGGCTTGCGATGAGATAGAAATATCAGACTATGTATGTCTATATTTGCTTATCAGATGAATATAATTCTGTAGTGTGGAATGAATGATTAAGGTTGAATGTAAAACCTTACAGAATATATGTATATAACGTATGTTTGAGAATTATATCAAATGAGTAGTATCTTTTCACATACTCAATTTTTGGGATGTGACAAATTTGGTATCAGAGGAAAGGTTTTATAGGTCCCCTATAGAGTACAGAGCAAAGTGATCTTTGTGGGCCCTTCCCTATTGTCATGAGCCGTGGCATGACCATAGGATTAGGTTCCATAAAAGACCTTGTAGAGTATAACGTCATTTTATAGATAACTTCTCAGTGGGGCTAGTAAGTGATATTTTGTTTATGTCTGAAAATTGTTTGTTATGTGTGTAGATCTGTGACAGATCAATGTCAGAAGGATCTTCTAATAATAATGAGCATATGGGTCCAAGGAGGGCCATAAATCCACCAGTACATGTGCAAGATGATCCTAACCGTGGTGATAGTTTACATGCTCAAAGTACTGAGGGCGCAACTAGTGAGCAAGCAAGAAGAGTCGAACCTGATGCTCATGTCGGTAATGCAACTATTGCACATGTGATTCATTTGATGAATGAACGATTTGACCGATTTGAGGCTGAAATGAGAGGTCGAGCTGCACAAGCTAACCTGCCAGTGGATCCTCCTATTGTTGAAGCTGAAAATGTACCACCAGCTCCGTTAGCGGGAGGAGTTAATGTAAGAGAGGTAAGAATGTCTGAATTCCAGAAAATGAGGCCTCCTACTTTTTCAGGGGAAGATCCCAAAGAGGACCCACAATGTTTCCTTGAAGATTGTGAAGCAATCTGTGATGCTATAGGGTGTTCTCCTACTCAAAAGGTAGAATTCACTTCCTTTCAGTTAAAAGGTAGGGCTGGTAAATGGTGGAGGAACTGGAAGAAAGCTAGAATTCAAGGCGCACCGCCAGTTATGTGGACAGAATTTTACAGATTGGTTATGGATGAATTCCTTCCGGCAAGTGAACGATCATCCAGGGCCAGAGATTTTCTGTATCTACGGCAGGGAACCATGACTGTTGACGAGTATTCAGCTCAGTTTGTTAAATTATCTGAATATGCCCCTGAAATCATTCCTTCTGAAAGGAAGAAAATAGAAAAGTTTGTGGAAGGGCTTCGTGATGCCTTATATGATCAAGTGGGTTCTAATATGAATGATTACTCTTCGTACTCAGAAGCTGTTGATGTGGCCCGAAGAATGGAAAGGAGGTCAAAGAATAAAGAAGAATATCGTCAAAAGAAGAAGGCCAGATATAGGAGATCTTTTAATCAAGGGGAAGACTCAGGGACTTTTACTGCACCACAACATGCTCCAGCCACTCCTACTAAGTCATCTTATTCTATAGCCAGTGTGGCTAAGCCTCGTTCAGAGAGCAGGGGTGGTTTTAGCTCTTCTAGTAGAGGAGGTACTCAAGGTAGAAGGGAAAAACCTCAATGTCCTGAATGTGGAAAGTTTCACTTCGGAGAATGCAGGTTAAACACTGTTGGTACAGGCTGTTTTCACTGTGGACAAAAAGGACATTTTATAAGGGAGTGCCCTCAGCTCATGACAAGACCAGGTCAAGGGTCTACTTTGCCACCTCGACCACAATCTATTACTCAAACACCAACCCCTTCAACAGGGGGTAGTATGGGAAGAGGTTCTGGAAGAGGCCAAGGTGACCGTGGAAAACAAGCTGCTGGCAGAGGAAATGCAAGAATATATGCTCTAACCCGACAGGATGCTCAAACATCCAATGCTGTAGTTACAGGTATATTATCTGTTAATACTTTTGCTGCACGTATTTTGTTTGACCCCGGTTCTACTCACTCATATGTGTCACCCCTATTTGCCAAGAGATTTACAATTGATTCGATTATTCTTAAAGAACCATTCTTGGTTTCCACACCGATGAGAGAGACTTTGATGGTTAAAACATGTTATCGTTCTTGTAAAATAATCGTTGGAGGCATGGAAACTGAGATAGATCTTATGGTTCTCAATATGTTAGATTTTGATGTGATTCTAGGGATGGACTGGCTATCTTCTTGTCATGCTACTATAAATTGTCGTGACAAAGTTATTTCCTTTAATATACCGGGGAGGAGTAATTTTGTGTTTCAAGGAGATCGAAGTGATGTACCTTGCAACATGATATCTATGTTAAGTGCCCAGCGTATGTTGCGAAAGGGATGTCAGGGATTTCTAGCTTTTATCAAAGATTTAGAAAAGAAAGAACAGAAGTTAGAAGACATTCATGTGGTTAATGAATTCCCATATGTGTTCCCAGAAGATTTACCTGGATTACCGCCAGAAAGAGATATTGAGTTCAGTATTGATTTAGTCCCAGACACAAGACCAATTTCTATTCCACCTTATCGTATGGCTCCTGTTGAGCTAAAAGAACTTAAAGAACAATTGGAAGATTTGTTAAACAAAGGGTTCATTCGCCCAAGTTTTTCACCTTGGGGTGCTCCTGTTCTTTTTGTGAAAAAGAAAGATGGTTCTATGAGATTATGTATAGATTATCGTCAACTGAATAAAGTCACAGTGAAGAATAAGTATCCTTTACCAAGGATAGATGATTTGTTTGATCAGCTTCAAGGAGCAAAATACTTCTCAAAGATTGATCTAAGGTCTGGATATCATCAGTTACGAATTAAGAGTGATGATATACCTAAGACTGCTTTTCGTACACGGTATGGACATTATGAGTTTCTTGTGATGTCTTTTGGGTTGACAAATGCACCAGCAGCATTTATGGATTTAATGAACAGAGTGTTCAAATCATTCCTTGATAAATTTGTAATTGTATTTATTGATGATATTTTGGTGTATTCAAAGAGTCATGAAGAACATACTGAACATTTGAGAATAGTGCTTCAGACTTTGAGAGAGCATCAGTTGTACGCAAAGCTCTCAAAATGTGAATTCTGGATGAGTCATGTAACATTTTTGGGACATGTTATTTCCCAAGAAGGTATTCATGTAGATCCAAGTAAAATTGAAGCAGTAAAACAATGGCCTCGACCAACAACTGTGTCTGAAGTACGTAGTTTTCTTGGCTTAGCAGGGTATTACCGTCGCTTTGTCAAAGATTTCTCTAAGACGGCTCTTCCATTAAATAAGTTAACCCGAAAGAATGTTAAATACATTTG
This sequence comes from Biancaea sappan, assembly GCA_037074585.1. Taxonomy (NCBI): domain Eukaryota; kingdom Viridiplantae; phylum Streptophyta; class Magnoliopsida; order Fabales; family Fabaceae; genus Biancaea; species Biancaea sappan. The sequence continues at coordinate 42,426,192 of CM073496.1, read as the reverse complement.
GGATGATTCATGTGAACAAAGTTTCACCCAATTGAAAGAGTGTTTAACTTCTGCACCAGTCTTAATTCTACCATCAGGACCAGGGGGTTACTCTGTATTCTGTGATGCCTCAAAGATAGGCTTAGGGTGTGTGTTGATGCAACATGGTAAAGTCATAGCTTATGGCTCACGTCAGCTTAAAAAGCATGAATTGAATTACCCCACTCATGATTTGGAAATGGCAGCTGTAGTGTTTGCCCTAAAGATATGGAGACATTACTTGTATGGGGAAACTTGTAAAATTTTTACAGATCACAAAAGCCTTAAGTACATTTTTGAGCAGAGAGATCTCAATCTAAGGCAACGAAGGTGGATGGAACTTCTGAAAGATTATGATTGTACCATCCTTTACCATCCAGGTAAAGCAAATGTAGTGGCTAATGCTCTAAGTCGAAAGTCTATGGGAAGTTTAGCTCACATTGCCACTATAAGGAGGTCTCTAATACATGAACTACAAGAATTGGAAGCTGATGGAGTATTCTTCGAGATCACTGAGTCAGGTACATTTCTGGCTCATTTAACAGTTAGATCATCCCTTGTTGAAAAAGTAAAAGCAACTTTAGAAGGTGACATTGATATGGTCAAAATAAGAGATAAGGCAAGGCAAGGTCTAGCACCAAGTTTCTTGGTAGATGAAGAAGGAGTCTTATGGTTTAATGGTAGACTCTGTGTCCCCAACATTGAATCTTTGAAACATGAAATCTTAATGGAAGCTCATGGTTCACCCTACGTTGTACATCCTGGTGCTGTGAAAATGTATCAGGACTTGAAACAAGTTTATTGGTGGGAGGGCATGAAGCGAGACGTGACTGACTTTGTAGCTCGATGTTTGACTTGTCAGCAAGTTAAAGCTGAACATCGACGACCACCTGGATTGATGCAAAAACTAGATATTCCCGAATGGAAGTGGGAAAGGATCACCATGGATTTTGTAGTAGGTTTACCTCGGTCAACAAAAGGAAATGATTCAATATGGGTCATAGTGGATCGACTTACTAAGTCAGCACATTTTCTTCCTGTTCATACCACTTTCAGTGTAGCAAAACTTGCTCGACTTTATGTTAAAGAAATAGTGAAACTTCATGGTGTACCAATATCCATTATATCAGACCGAGGACCTCAGTTTACTTCTCGGTTCTGGAAAGTCTTTCAAGAGGCTTTGGGTACCAAAGTGAATCTTAGCACAGCATTCCATCCTCAGACTGATGGACAGTCCGAAAGGACAATTCAGACTTTAGAGGATATGCTAAGAGCTTGTGTGATGGATTTCAGTGGAAGTTGGGAAGATCATTTGTCTCTTATTGAATTTGCTTATAACAACAGTTACCAAGCCAGTATTCAGATGGCACCTTTTGAGGCTTTATATGGGAGACGGTGTCGATCTCCTATAGGTTGGTTTGAACTTGGTGAAACCAAAATATTTGGACCTGAGATGATTCAGGAAGATATAAATAAAGTTAAACTGATCAGAGAAAAGTTGTTAACTGCTCAGAGTAGACAGAAGTCTTATGCGGACAACCGACGACGTGACCTTGAATTTGCAATAGGTGATATGGTTTTCTTACGAATCTCACCTATGAAGGGAGTAATGAGATTCGGGAAGAAAGGCAAGCTTAGTCCGAGGTATGTTGGCCCATATGAGGTTGTAGACAGAGTGGGTAATGTGGCATATCGCCTAGACCTACCTTCCAACCTAGAGGGAGTTCATCCAATATTTCATGTGTCCATGCTACGGAAGTATCTTCCTGATCCTTCTCATGTCATTCAACCCCACGAAGTTCATTTTGATGAAACTCTCACCTACGAAGAGGTACCAGTAGCTATCCTTGATAGAAAAGTCAAGAAATTGCGTACCAAAGAAATTCCTACTGTCAAGGTTCTTTGGAGAAATCATTCTCGCGAGGAAGCTACGTGGGAGGCAGAAGATGAGATGTGGAAAAACTATCCACATTTATTTGAAACTTGAGGTAAGATTTTAATTCGGAGGACCGAATTCTTTTAAGGGGGGTAGAATGTAATACCCGTTAATTTCAGAATATAATTCGCTTAAGAGTATTTTAGAATTCTACAACGTTACTTTAGTTATTTATTTTGGTCATTTTTAATTTTCATATTTAATTGTTCTCTTTGAATATTATTTATGAAAATTGAGTTAAATGACTGGACTAAATATTTGCACTATGTGGGATATATTCTAAGAATGGTGAAATTCATGGAAAAGTGGTTTAAGAATGGTCAATTAGTCCATTTATTGTAAATTGACTGGATGGGTTTGGATGTTGTGTTATGGATACCCATGGGTTATTCAATAACCCATTAGAAATATTTAATATAAAGCTTCAATAGTACCCCCCTCATTTTCTCACGCAACCGAAGCAGGCTGAAAGGGTTTTCTCTCATTTCCTCACCCTCTTCTCAAATCCTTTCCTTGATCTTCAGAATTTCGATTATTTGTTCGGTTCAAAAGCTTTGTAAGGATCAAAGGTAAGCTTTAATCCGATTATTTTCCTTAAATTTCAGTTTATGTAGAAGATCAGAGGAGGTTTTGTTCTTGAAGATTTTGATGATAATTCATGAATCTCAGTTGTTTTAGAAGTTATATTTGAGTTATAATCAGTTAAAGGAGTTGAAATTCTGGTTTTGAAACAAGAAAGGGAAAGGATGAAATTGTTAGAATTTCTGCAAAAACCGAGTTACTGTAGCGACCAGGGATTTCGAAACAAAATCTGGAAAATTTTCTTCGGGTTACTGTAGCAGTACTGTAGTGTCGGCAGTCAACGGTACTGTAGCAGTCAACGTTACTGTAGCGAACCGGTACTGTAGTGAACCGTTACTGTAGCGAACCGACACTGTAGCAAACCGTACTGTAGCAACCCATTACTGTAGCAGTCAGAAAATTTTACGTATTTTCGTGATTTTGTTTCCTTTCTTATGATTCTTTGTAATATATTTTACTAGGAAATTTTCCTACACAAATTCTAGTGTGGAACAAGGTAAACTTGGACAAACATCAAGGTGAGTGAATAACCTTGCTCAGCTAATTTGATATTACTAGTCAAAGTACAATATAAGTCCCATTTACAATATTATTTGGATAATAAGCAATTAATTTTTCATATGGGAGTATATGATGATCAGTAGAAATAAGAGTATGAAGAAACTATTTATTTCATGACAATTGTACTATGTGATGAATTCTCACTATTTTATTAATGAGTAAAGATCTACGGGATCTAATACACGAGTGTGAAAGGGTTAAAGTCCCATACTACTCGGTGTATATCTAAGAAATCTTATACACGAGTGTGAAAGGGTTAAAGTCCCATACTACTCAGTGCATATCTATGAAATCTATACACGAGTTGAAAGGGTTAAAGTCCCATACTACTCGGTGTATACCTATGAAATCTTATTCATGAGTTTGAAAGGGTTAGAGTCCCATACTACTCGATGTATAAGACAATTAATTATATGAGTAAATGTGGTATTTGTACTTTTGATATTTTATATAGTACAGTTATTTACTTACTGAGTTTTTAAATAAACTCACACTCCCTATGATTATTTTTTTTCAGATACAGAAAACAGAGAAGAAGAGAATCTGTTTGAAGATTAGAAGCCCCTTGGGATTATTCTCTATTTCTGTCTGGTGGGACACCAGTACTTATTAATGTGGATATTAGAAACGCTCTGTACTTTTTATAGGTCTCCTAGGCTTGCGATGAGATAGAAATATCAGACTATGTATGTCTATATTTGCTTATCAGATGAATATAATTCTGTAGTGTGGAATGAATGATTAAGGTTGAATGTAAAACCTTACAGAATATATGTATATAACGTATGTTTGAGAATTATATCAAATGAGTAGTATCTTTTCACATACTCAATTTTTGGGATGTGACAAATTTGGTATCAGAGGAAAGGTTTTATAGGTCCCCTATAGAGTACAGAGCAAAGTGATCTTTGTGGGCCCTTCCCTATTGTCATGAGCCGTGGCATGACCATAGGATTAGGTTCCATAAAAGACCTTGTAGAGTATAACGTCATTTTATAGATAACTTCTCAGTGGGGCTAGTAAGTGATATTTTGTTTATGTCTGAAAATTGTTTGTTATGTGTGTAGATCTGTGACAGATCAATGTCAGAAGGATCTTCTAATAATAATGAGCATATGGGTCCAAGGAGGGCCATAAATCCACCAGTACATGTGCAAGATGATCCTAACCGTGGTGATAGTTTACATGCTCAAAGTACTGAGGGCGCAACTAGTGAGCAAGCAAGAAGAGTCGAACCTGATGCTCATGTCGGTAATGCAACTATTGCACATGTGATTCATTTGATGAATGAACGATTTGACCGATTTGAGGCTGAAATGAGAGGTCGAGCTGCACAAGCTAACCTGCCAGTGGATCCTCCTATTGTTGAAGCTGAAAATGTACCACCAGCTCCGTTAGCGGGAGGAGTTAATGTAAGAGAGGTAAGAATGTCTGAATTCCAGAAAATGAGGCCTCCTACTTTTTCAGGGGAAGATCCCAAAGAGGACCCACAATGTTTCCTTGAAGATTGTGAAGCAATCTGTGATGCTATAGGGTGTTCTCCTACTCAAAAGGTAGAATTCACTTCCTTTCAGTTAAAAGGTAGGGCTGGTAAATGGTGGAGGAACTGGAAGAAAGCTAGAATTCAAGGCGCACCGCCAGTTATGTGGACAGAATTTTACATATTGGTTATGGATGAATTCCTTCCGGCAAGTGAACGATCATCCAGGGCCAGAGATTTTCTGTATCTACGGCAGGGAACCATGACTGTTGACGAGTATTCAGCTCAGTTTGTTAAATTATCTGAATATGCCCCTGAAATCATTCCTTCTGAAAGGAAGAAAATAGAAAAGTTTGTGGAAGGGCTTCGTGATGCCTTATATGATCAAGTGGGTTCTAATATGAATGATTACTCTTCGTACTCAGAAGCTGTTGATGTGGCCCGAAGAATGGAAAGGAGGTCAAAGAATAAAGAAGAATATCGTCAAAAGAAGAAGGCCAGATATAGGAGATCTTTTAATCAAGGGGAAGACTCAGGGACTTTTACTGCACCACAACATGCTCCAGCCACTCCTACTAAGTCATCTTATTCTATAGCCAGTGTGGCTAAGCCTCGTTCAGAGAGCAGGGGTGGTTTTAGCTCTTCTAGTAGAGGAGGTACTCAAGGTAGAAGGGAAAAACCTCAATGTCCTGAATGTGGAAAGTTTCACTTCGGAGAATGCAGGTTAAACACTGTTGGTACAGGCTGTTTTCACTGTGGACAAAAAGGACATTTTATAAGGGAGTGCCCTCAGCTCATGACAAGACCAGGTCAAGGGTCTACTTTGCCACCTCGACCACAATCTATTACTCAAACACCAACCCCTTCAACAGGGGGTAGTATGGGAAGAGGTTCTGGAAGAGGCCAAGGTGACCGTGGAAAACAAGCTGCTGGCAGAGGAAATGCAAGAATATATGCTCTAACCCGACAGGATGCTCAAACATCCAATGCTGTAGTTACAGGTATATTATCTGTTAATACTTTTGCTGCACGTATTTTGTTTGACCCCGGTTCTACTCACTCATATGTGTCACCCCTATTTGCCAAGAGATTTACAATTGATTCGATTATTCTTAAAGAACCATTCTTGGTTTCCACACCGATGAGAGAGACTTTGATGGTTAAAACATGTTATCGTTCTTGTAAAATAATCGTTGGAGGCATGGAAACTGAGATAGATCTTATGGTTCTCAATATGTTAGATTTTGATGTGATTCTAGGGATGGACTGGCTATCTTCTTGTCATGCTACTATAAATTGTCGTGACAAAGTTATTTCCTTTAATATACCGGGGAGGAGTAATTTTGTGTTTCAAGGAGATCGAAGTGATGTACCTTGCAACATGATATCTATGTTAAGTGCCCAGCGTATGTTGCGAAAGGGATGTCAGGGATTTCTAGCTTTTATCAAAGATTTAGAAAAGAAAGAACAGAAGTTAGAAGACATTCATGTGGTTAATGAATTCCCAGATGTGTTCCCAGAAGATTTACCTGGATTACCGCCAGAAAGAGATATTGAGTTCAGTATTGATTTAGTCCCAGACACAAGACCAATTTCTATTCCACCTTATCGTATGGCTCCTGTTGAGCTAAAAGAACTTAAAGAACAATTGGAAGATTTGTTAAACAAAGGGTTCATTCGCCCAAGTTTTTCACCTTGGGGTGCTCCTGTTCTTTTTGTGAAAAAGAAAGATGGTTCTATGAGATTATGTATAGATTATCGTCAACTGAATAAAGTCACAGTGAAGAATAAGTATCCTTTACCAAGGATAGATGATTTGTTTGATCAGCTTCAAGGAGCAAAATACTTCTCAAAGATTGATCTAAGGTCTGGATATCATCAGTTACGAATTAAGAGTGATGATATACCTAAGACTGCTTTTCGTACACGGTATGGACATTATGAGTTTCTTGTGATGTCTTTTGGGTTGACAAATGCACCAGCAGCATTTATGGATTTAATGAACAGAGTGTTCAAATCATTCCTTGATAAATTTGTAATTGTATTTATTGATGATATTTTGGTGTATTCAAAGAGTCATGAAGAACATACTGAACATTTGAGAATAGTGCTTCAGACTTTGAGAGAGCATCAGTTGTACGCAAAGCTCTCAAAATGTGAATTCTGGATGAGTCATGTAACATTTTTGGGACATGTTATTTCCCAAGAAGGTATTCATGTAGATCCAAGTAAAATTGAAGCAGTAAAACAATGGCCTCGACCAACAACTGTGTCTGAAGTACGTAGTTTTCTTGGCTTAGCAGGGTATTACCGTCGCTTTGTCAAAGATTTCTCTAAGACGGCTCTTCCATTAAATAAGTTAACCCGAAAGAATGTTAAATACATTTGGGATGATTCATGTGAACAAAGTTTCACCCAATTGAAAGAGTGTTTAACTTCTGCACCAGTCTTAATTCTACCATCAGGACCAGGGGGTTACTCTGTATTCTGTGATGCCTCAAAGATAGGCTTAGGGTGTGTGTTGATGCAACATGGTAAAGTCATAGCTTATGGCTCACGTCAGCTTAAAAAGCATGAATTGAATTACCCCACTCATGATTTGGAAATGGCAGCTGTAGTGTTTGCCCTAAAGATATGGAGACATTACTTGTATGGGGAAACTTGTAAAATTTTTACAGATCACAAAAGCCTTAAGTACATTTTTGAGCAGAGAGATCTCAATCTAAGGCAACGAAGGTGGATGGAACTTCTGAAAGATTATGATTGTACCATCCTTTACCATCCAGGTAAAGCAAATGTAGTGGCTGATGCTCTAAGTCGAAAGTCTATGGGAAGTTTAGCTCACATTGCCACTATAAGGAGGTCTCTAATACATGAACTACAAGAATTGGAAGCTGATGGAGTATTCTTCGAGATCACTGAGTCAGGTACATTTCTGGCTCATTTAACAGTTAGATCATCCCTTGTTGAAAAAGTAAAAGCAACTTTAGAAGGTGACATTGATATGGTCAAAATAAGAGATAAGGCAAGGCAAGGTCTAGCACCAAGTTTCTTGGTAGATGAAGAAGGAGTCTTATGGTTTAATGGTAGACTCTGTGTCCCCAACATTGAATATTTGAAACATGAAATCTTAATGGAAGCTCATGGTTCACCCTACGTTGTACATCCTGGTGCTGTGAAAATGTATCAGGACTTGAAACAAGTTTATTGGTGGGAGGGCATGAAGCGAGACGTGACTGACTTTGTAGCTCGATGTTTGACTTGTCAGCAAGTTAAAGCTGAACATCGACGACCACCTGGATTGATGCAAAAACTAGATATTCCCGAATGGAAGTGGGAAAGGATCACCATGGATTTTGTAGTAGGTTTACCTCGGTCAACAAAAGGAAATGATTCAATATGGGTCATAGTGGATCGACTTACTAAGTCAGCACATTTTCTTCCTGTTCATACCACTTTCAGTGTAGCAAAACTTGCTCGACTTTATGTTAAAGAAATAGTGAAACTTCATGGTGTACCAATATCCATTATATCAGACCGAGGACCTCAGTTTACTTCTCGGTTCTGGAAAGTCTTTCAAGAGGCTTTGGGTACCAAAGTGAATCTTAGCACAGCATTCCATCCTCAGACTGATGGACAGTCCGAAAGGACAATTCAGACTTTAGAGGATATGCTAAGAGCTTGTGTGATGGATTTCAGTGGAAGTTGGGAAGATCATTTGTCTCTTATTGAATTTGCTTATAACAACAGTTACCAAGCCAGTATTCAGATGGCACCTTTTGAGGCTTTATATGGGAGACGGTGTCGATCTCCTATAGGTTGGTTTGAACTTGGTGAAACCAAAATATTTGGACCTGAGATGATTCAGGAAGATATAAATAAAGTTAAACTGATCAGAGAAAAGTTGTTAACTGCTCAGAGTAGACAGAAGTCTTATGCGGACAACCGACGACGTGACCTTGAATTTGCAATAGGTGATATGGTTTTCTTACGAATCTCACCTATGAAGGGAGTAATGAGATTCGGGAAGAAAGGCAAGCTTAGTCCGAGGTATGTTGGCCCATATGAGGTTGTAGACAGAGTGGGTAATGTGGCATATCGCCTAGACCTACCTTCCAACCTAGAGGGAGTTCATCCAATATTTCATGTGTCCATGCTACGGAAGTATCTTCCTGATCCTTCTCATGTCATTCAACCCCACGAAGTTCATTTTGATGAAACTCTCACCTACGAAGAGGTACCAGTAGCTATCCTTGATAGAAAAGTCAAGAAATTGCGTACCAAAGAAATTCCTACTGTCAAGGTTCTTTGGAGAAATCATTCTCGCGAGGAAGCTACGTGGGAGGCAGAAGATGAGATGTGGAAAAACTATCCACATTTATTTGAAACTTGAGGTAAGATTTTAATTCGGAGGACCGAATTCTTTTAAGGGGGGTAGAATGTAATACCCGTTAATTTCAGAATATAATTCGCTTAAGAGTATTTTAGAATTCTACAACGTTACTTTAGTTATTTATTTTGGTCATTTTTAATTTTCATATTTAATTGTTCTCTTTGAATATTATTTATGAAAATTGAGTTAAATGACTGGACTAAATATTTGCACTATGTGGGATATATTCTAAGAATGGTGAAATTCATGGAAAAGTGGTTTAAGAATGGTCAATTAGTCCATTTATTGTAAATTGACTGGATGGGTTTGGATGTTGTGTTATGGATACCCATGGGTTATTCAATAACCCATTAGAAATATTTAATATAAAGCTTCAATAGTACCCCCCTCATTTTCTCACGCAACCGAAGCAGGCTGAAAGGGTTTTCTCTCATTTCCTCACCCTCTTCTCAAATCCTTTCCTTGATCTTCAGAATTTCGATTATTTGTTCGGTTCAAAAGCTTTGTAAGGATCAAAGGTAAGCTTTAATCCGATTATTTTCCTTAAATTTCAGTTTATGTAGAAGATCAGAGGAGGTTTTGTTCTTGAAGATTTTGATGATAATTCATGAATCTCAGTTGTTTTAGAAGTTATATTTGAGTTATAATCAGTTAAAGGAGTTGAAATTCTGGTTTTGAAACAAGAAAGGGAAAGGATGAAATTGTTAGAATTTCTGCAAAAACCGAGTTACTGTAGCGACCAGGGATTTCGAAACAAAATCTGGAAAATTTTCTTCGGGTTACTGTAGCAGTACTGTAGTGTCGGCAGTCAACGGTACTGTAGCAGTCAACGTTACTGTAGCGAACCGGTACTGTAGTGAACCGTTACTGTAGCGAACCGACACTGTAGCAAACCGTACTGTAGCAACCCATTACTGTAGCAGTCAGAAAATTTTACGTATTTTCGTGATTTTGTTTCCTTTCTTATGATTCTTTGTAATATATTTTACTAGGAAATTTTCCTACACAAATTCTAGTGTGGAACAAGGTAAACTTGGACAAACATCAAGGTGAGTGAATAACCTTGCTCAGCTAATTTGATATTACTAGTCAAAGTACAATATAAGTCCCATTTACAATATTATTTGGATAATAAGCAATTAATTTTTCATATGAGAGTATATGATGATCAGTAGAAATAAGAGTATGAAGAAACTATTTATTTCATGACAATTGTACTATGTGATGAATTCTCACTATTTTATTAATGAGTAAAGATCTACGGGATCTAATACACGAGTGTGAAAGGGTTAAAGTCCCATACTACTCGGTGTATATCTAAGAAATCTTATACACGAGTGTGAAAGGGTTAAAGTCCCATACTACTCAGTGCATATCTATGAAATCTATACACGAGTTGAAAGGGTTAAAGTCCCATACTACTCGGTGTATACCTATGAAATCTTATTCATGAGTTTGAAAGGGTTAGAGTCCCATACTACTCGATGTATAAGACAATTAATTATATGAGTAAATGTGGTATTTGTACTTTTGATATTTTATATAGTACAGTTATTTACTTACTGAGTTTTTAAATAAACTCACACTCCCTATGATTATTTTTTTTCAGATACAGAAAACAGAGAAGAAGAGAATCTGTTTGAAGATTAGAAGCCCCTTGGGATTATTCTCTATTTCTGTCTGGTGGGACACCAGTACTTATTAATGTGGATATTAGAAACGCTCTGTACTTTTTATAGGTCTCCTAAGCTTGCGATGAGATAGAAATATCAGACTATGTATGTCTATATTTGCTTATCAGATGAATATAATTCTGTAGTGTGGAATGAATGATTAAGGTTGAATATAAAACCTTACAGAATATATGTATATAACGTATGTTTGAGAATTATATCAAATGAGTAGTATCTTTTCACATACTCAATTTTTGGGATGTGACAAGCTATGCCCTGAATTAATGGAGTGCGGATTAGAGGGGTCTATACGGGTAGGAGTTCAGGAGAAGGTTGTTATGTTCTTGTACATAGTGGGCCATGGGTAAGAAACAGAGTCCTACAAGAAAGGTTCCAACACTCAAGAGAAACAATTAATAGACAAATTCATGTAGTGTTGGACGGTTTGTTGAAGCTTTCTTTCAATTATATTAGGCCTCAAGATCATTTATTTCTTGATATTTTTCCCAAAATATGAAATGACCAACGGTATTGGCCCTATTTCAAGGATGTCATCGCGCAATTGATGGAACTCATCCAGTGTGTAGTTAGTGCAAGTGACCAACCAATGTTTATTAGAAGAAAAGGATGTCCCAAGCAAAATGTGTTAGTTGTGTGTGATTGGGACATGTGTTTCACATTTGTATTGTCTAGTTAGGAAGACACAGCTCATGATGCTCAAGTATTTCAAGAGGCTATCACCACTTCTACCATGAACTTTCCGTATCCACCTCCAGGTATATTTTTTTGCCTCATGATTTGTTAATTTTCGTATTCTTTTAAAACTTATGTCTTATTTCTTTAATGATTAGTTGTTCTATTTTTCTAGGTAAATATTATTTGGTGGATTCAGGTTATCCAACACCAGTTGGATATATCAGTTTCTACAAGTGTGAACGTTATCATATTCCTACTTTCAAACATTCAGCTGGATTTGGCAACCACAACGAGGTATTTAATTACTATACTCAAATTTAAGAACTATTTTGAAAGAACTTTCAGGGTATGGAAGACTAGATTCGCAATCTTGCGCATAATACCTAAATTCAAAATGGAAATACAAGTTCAATTGGTGGTTGCAACGATGACATTACACAATTTCATAAGAAGGCACACTGATACAGACTTTGATCTTAATTGTTCAGACAGTGAAGATATCATTGAGGAAGATAGTGAAAGCCATGTTGATGCCTCAAATTCATTTACTAATCTAACATCTTCGCCTGAAATAGATAGTATTTGAGACACTATTAGGGATCGAATGGTAGAGCATATGCAGAATAATTAATAGTCATTTATAGAATTAACTATTTCCTTTATTATGAGAATGAATCTCTTAATTTATTTTTATGCAATTAAGTTCTTTTTTTATTTTTCTAATTTTTTAAATAGCATTGAAAATCATAGTTTAATTTAATTAGCCAAATTAATCAGAATCTTGTTTTCATTAAATTATTATAAGCTTGTTTTCATTAATTTTAATTGAAATGAAATTAATTTAATAGAGAATAAAAAACTATATTGAAATTTAGTTAGAGATAAAATTAATTTAATAGAGAGAAAAAAATTTTGAAATTTAATTGGAGATATTTAAATTATTGTGAATAATTAGTGATTAATTGAATTTTTAATTAGTAATTGTAAAATAAAAAATTAATTTATTAATTAAAAATGATTCATTAGTGATTGACTTATAATATTAGACAAATAAACAAAAAAAATTAAGTTTCATTTAAATAAATGACAATAAATAATAATGTTACATCAAAAAATTAAATAAAAAATTCATACCCTTTCTAGTAATTATACATCTGAAACTACGTTTGCACATCAACATCTGAACATCATATTACTGCATCAAACCACATTTGTTTGCTCTAAATCATATTTGCCTAAATATCTTCCAAACATTCACGTTCATCCAAACCTAGTTTTCTCCAATCACGTTCAATCAATTATAGTTTGTCTAACCCATATTTAACCCACCGAGCTCCTAAACACATACACTTAGACTATTTATAAACGGGAGAAAACAAGGACAACGTCCACGTGGGTTTCTGTGATTATTTGAAATGGCCAATGGCTTTGCGGCATTGGCAGGTTCGACTTGAAACACGTTGGAAAGCATAGTCCGTCGTTGGCCTCACTTGGATCGTTCGAATCCCTTTCAGGACTCGGACTACTCCCATAGTGTAAAACTAGCGGAGGAGTAAATCCAGGAAGAGAATTAGAGCCCGATAGAGTTATCTATGGTTTTCGCCATTTGATTTCTTTTTCAAAAACCTAATTCCAAATTTTGATGCTCCTATATTGAATCAAGATCTTATCACAGAGCCTTAAATTTGGATTTCGGAGAGATCCAAATCTCTCGCTGTTACCCTACCACTTTAATATTCATGGCGCGTCCAAGAGAGAATGTGTTGTGTGTTATTCTCTATACGCTTTTGCTGAGTATTCTTTCCCTTTTATCCTACCTTAGCCAATTATCAACAATGCATAATTACTGCATTGGGCATTTATTTATATTCGACCGTTTATAGAGAGAGTTATTATGATATACTTAAAAGTGTCGAATGGTGCATCCGACGAGCAGATAAAGAGAGCGTACAGGAAACTGTCATTGAAGTACCATCCCGATAAAAATCAAGGCAACAAAGAAGCTAATAAGAGATTTGCTGAGTTCAATAATGGTATATATTGATTCTTTGGTTGATTTGAATGGGAACATTGAACCATTACTTTGTTTTAAAGGTTTTGTTTTGTTTTGTTTTGTTTTGTTTATTTTTATTTGTTTTCCTTTCTTGGTCTTAATTGTTATTACATTAGCATATGAAGTATTATCGGATAGCGAGAAGAGAAATATTTAAGACAGGTACGATGAAGAAGGTTTGAAACAGCATACTGCTAGTGGAGGCAGAGGTGGGGGTAGAATGGGAATGCATTTCCAAGACATATTCAGCACATAAGTTCTTGATGCATGTTTAGTCCGTGGTCACCCAACATATTGGAGGTTGAGGAATTAAATGGATGGGATTTGATTATTTCATTCTTGTGTGTATAAATTAATGGAAGGCCAATTATGAAATTTTTTGCTTGATTTCGTCTTGCATCACAGAGAATACACATGCATATAGACAAAGTCAGAAAAAACTTAACACGGTTGAGGCACGTTATTATTCAACTGATTCCCAAATACTCATCCAACCATTGATTGGCCTCGTGGCTAAAAATACTAAAATCATTAATATGCAGACTGGCATCTATTGAACTTTGTTCTAATACAGTTCTATGTCCATAATATGGGGTTTATCTCATAAGTAAAAGTGCTTCTTCGAGATTCTTTAGTGGAGGTCTACGGGAGGAGGAAGAGAGAATTGTAAAAGGTGATGATGTAATTGTTGAATTGGATGTGACCATGGAAGATTTATACATGGGAGGTACCTTAAAGGTAAGATCATATCTAGTCTTGTTCTCAGTACATAGACTAAAACAATATATATATTGATTTATACTAACAAGCAAATATACTAAATTTAAACTTTGTAACAATTTATGCAAAGATTTTGGATGCTATCAAATTTGAAATTATCAAATTGGTTCTCTTACAAAATGGTAACTAGTACTGCTTTACTTGGCTAAATAAAATTGAACAACATCCATTAAGCAAAAAGTTTTTGGGATTTGGTATTTGAAATATTTGTTTATACATCAAGCTCTGTCTTCTAATTGCACAATTCCACACATCATCAGAGATCTGATTTTCCTGGAGCATGTTATGTATTGCCCTTTATGACCTGTTTTGTCTCACACACTGTATTGTACCATTAAACATATTTATTGGAAGACTGTTGCCCAAGCTGAGCACCTGAAGTGTAAAATTTATGAGGTAATATGTGATTATTTCTCCCTGTGTGACCTTTATATTGTACTGGTCAGGTTTGGAGAGAAAAGAATGTTTTAAAATCAGCACTTGGGAAGAGACGTTGTAATTGTAGAAATGAGGTTTATCACAAGCAAATTGGTCCTGGGATGTTTCAACAAATAACAAAGCAGGTGAACAGCATCTTGCCTCACCTTTTTGTGAAAGTTATTGCTTCTTAAGAATGATTGTTGTAAGAGATATTATCCATATCATAAGTGCCTATACACCCCAAGTAAGGACAAATGCATATCTTAAAGAAAAGTTCTGGGAAGATTTGGAGGTCAGAAGCATACCTTTAGAAGAGAAGATTTTCATTGGGGAGAGGACCTTAATGGCCACGTTGGAAAAGAAATAGGATAGTATGAGAAGGTTCATGGTGGCTTTGGTTTTGGGGAGCTTAACGAAGAAGGACAGTCCATACTTAATTTCTCAATGGCTTATAATTTCAAGGTTGTCAACACCTGCTTCAAGAAGTGCGAGGAGCATTTAATCACATACAAGAGTGGAGCTTCAAGGTTAAAGATTGACTTCTTTTTGGTAAGGAATCCAGATAGAAAAATCTGTCAAAATTGTAAAGTTATTCCTGGGGAACCCGTGGCAACTCAACATAGGGTTTTGGTCCTTGACGTGATTATTAAAGGTTAGAAACAGAAGCATCGACAGGTGATGAACCCTAGGATCAAGTAGTGGCAGCTAAAGGGGGAGAATCAATAGACTTTCAAGAGAAGACTACTGGAGGAAGGGTCTGGGAGTTACGAGAAAATACTAACATCATGTGGGAGGAGATAGCCAAGAGGGTTAGAAAGGTAACTAAAGCACTTTTAGGAGAATCAAAAGGTTTTGGACAAAGAGATAAGGAATCTTAATGGTGGAATGAGACCATTCAAGAGAAGATCAAATTTAAAAGAGAATGCTTTAAAGTTATCCATCTGTGCAATAACTTAAAAATTGGGAAAGGTATCGGAAGGCTAATAAGGAGACTAAAAAAGCAGTAAGTGAAGCATGATTTAAAGCGTTTGAAGAGTTTTACAAGGACTTAGGAACGAAAAAAGGGGAACAAAATATTTACAAGATTGCGAAGACTAAAGAGAGAAAATCTAGAGATTTAGATCAAGTAAGATGTGTTAAGGATGAATAAGGAAAAATTTTGGTTACAGATGGAGATATTAAAAACAGATGATAGGGTTACTTTCACAAGCTCTTTAATGATGAAGCAGGGTCGACTTGTGATATAGAAGATTTAACAACCTTGGAAAGAGAACAAATTTTGGTATATTATCACAAAATTAAGGTTGATGAGGTCAAGGAAGCTCTTAGAAGAATGGATAATGGTAAAGCCGTTGGTCCTGATAGTATTCCTATTGAAGTTTGGAAGTGTTTAGGGGAGGAAAGTACTGTCTGGCCAACTAAGCTCTTTAATGGGATTTTAAAGTCCAAGAAAATGCCTAAGGAATGGAGAAGAAGTACTTTAGTGCCTATATACAAAAACAAAGGAGACATCTAGAACTGCTCAAACTACCGAGAGATTAAGCTTATGAGTCACACTCTAAAATTATGGGAAAGAGTGATTGAACGTACGATAAAAATGGAGACGAGTATTTCTAAAAATCAATTTGGATTCATGCCAGGGCGGTCTACTATAGAAGCTATTTATCTTCTAATAAAGTTGATGGAAAGGCATCGGAGTAAACAAAAAGATTTGCATATACCATTTATTAATTTGGAAAAAGCTTATGATCGAGTACTAAGAGACGTGTTGTAGAAAGCCTTGGAATAGAAAGGCGTACAGGTTACATATATTAAAGCTATAAAAGATATGTATAAGGGGGTTACAACTAATTTGAGAATGTTTGGAGGGGAGACTAGAGACTTCCCTATTAAGATTGGCCTACATCAGGAATCTTCTTTGAGCCCTTATTTGTTTGATTTGGTTTTAGATATTCTGACGAAACACATCCAAGAAGAAATCCCTAAATGCATGCTTTTTGCAGATGATATTGTTCTCATAGCAGAGTCAAGGGAAGAGATAAATTTTAAACTTGAGTTATGGAGAGCTACTTTAGAATCGAAGGGTTTTCGTCTGAGCAGGAGTAAGACAAAATATATGCATTGTAAGTTTAATAAGCGACAAGCTAGAAACGAGTTGGAGGTTAAAACTGAAGATGTGGCACATAGGATACAAGCTAGGTAGTTGAAGTGGAGAATGGCATTAGGAGTTGTTTGTGATTAGAAAGTATCTGATAAGCTCAAAGGAAAGTTTTATCGTACTATTATAAGACCAGCGATGTTATATGGGAGTGAATGTTGGGCGATGAAAGGACAACAAGAACATAAAATTGGAATAGTGGAGATGAAGATGTTGCGTTGGATGTGTGGTCGTACAAGAAGAGATATGATCCGTAAAGATCATATATGAGGTAGAGTTGGAGTGGCACCTATTGAGGAAAAAATGGTTGAAAACTGTTTAAGGTGGTTTGAGCATGTTCAAAGAAGACCGTTGGAAGCGCCAGTAAGGAGAGTTGAGTAGATGGTTTGGAGCTCTGTAAAAAAAGGTCGAGGAAGACAAAGAAAGATACTTAGAGAAGTTATTGAACAGGATCTTCTAGTAAATAAAATACCTAAAGAGTTGGTCATTGATAGAGCTTAATGGCGTTGTGCAATCCATGTAACCGACCACACCTAGTGGGATAAGGCTTTGTTGTTGTTGTTGTTATTGTAGGTGATTGTTGGTTGCAGGTTTATTTTATTCATGTAGTTAACATATGTCGGGATTTTCACTTAACTATTCTGAACTTACCTCTACAGGTCTGTGAGCAATGTCCCAATGTCAAATATGAAACGGAGGGGTATTTCATCACTGTTGATATTGAGAAAGGCATGCGAGATGGGCAAGTAAACTTTTAAAGTAATTAAGTGTAGTATTGTATTATTGTGTCTTGTCTTTTTACTCATTCTCGTATAAGCTGTCCGTCATGAGGATGTCTATATAAATTTTTGTCTGAAGACAAGAATGCTCTGCTTGGGTGATGAAACTATAACTGATTTAAAATCTTAAATTTTTATGTTTGAATTGCGCAGATAATCTTATTATAAACTAAAGCAAGCCTTTTGCAGTAATTACTAATTAAACCAATCCATACATATATTTACTAGTATTAAAAAATGGTAACAAAAAAGAAAAATACATTTCACATATTTATTAATTTGTCGTACAATCCATAAAGCACACGGACAGTTCAGTGTTCTTACTTTTGGCTGGCACAAAAATTCAATTAATTTTTATTTTCAGATGTTAAATACCAATGGACAGAGAAAAAATTACCTCATATACAATCATATGAGCGCACATATCAACTTCTCTTAATAAAACACTTGTTATTGTAGGTCAATTTGTGAAGATATTTGTCGCTATCTTTCAGTCTTAAGTTGGAAGAAACTCCAGAGCTATTGGAAAAAGTTGAAGAAAGTGTTCAAGTCGAGGTTTAGTTGCCCCAAAAACATACAGGTTTTCTTTCTTACATTAAAGACACAGAAAAATCACTGAAAAAAATCTGGTTTACTGAGACCAAGAGATGATGGTAGAGGTGGTTGCTAGAATACCTTGCTAGAGAATTAGATTCCAGTGACCGGAAATAATACATCTGATGATAGATTAAGGTTTTATGATTGACAGAATGTGGATATTGAGAGACACGGCGCGCACCCTTCTTTATTCTTATTTTCTGGATTTGTAATTATTATGGTCCAAAAAAATTTTTTTTGGGGGTGGGTGGCTTTGGTTTAGGGTTTAGGGTTTAGGGTGGCTTTGGTCAGAAGTTTGTCAATTCCTTGGAATTGTTATAAGGAATTAATGGTCTAATTTTAAGAATTACCAATTATTAAATTTTGAATTAAGTTTGTATTCTCAGTTCAGCCCCAACTCCCAAGCACCAAAGAGGACCTGATAGTTATGATCTAGTTCTCTTTCAAGGTACTTGGAAATTGGAATATGAATTGCTCACACTCTCTTATGCGTTTCTGTTATGTTGCAAGTAAATGATGTAGGCACTGTCATGTAGACTTACAAGTTTTGACTTGTCCTTTCACAGGAAGTGCTATTTTATGAAGACGATGAGCCCATAATTGAGAAACTGGAGATTTAAGTGTTAGTGACTAGTGTTCTTGTATATATATATATATATATATATTTTTTTTTTTGGTCGAATGTTTTTATATGCATATGTTGTGTGCTTGAATATACATGCTATAATTTGGCCAGTTCGCATCCGTACAGCACCACATGACCTCTTCAGAAGGGAAGGCATTGACTTGCACACCACTGTCACCATAACACTGGTAAATATTGTACAGTTGTTGATACACATAACCATTTATAGCCAGAGCATGTGCCTTAGCCATACTGTACATATTCATTGTGGGTGGCACTAGCAACTACTATCTTAAAATTTGTTTAGTGTAATTAGGACATTTTGTGTGGCTGCAGTCCGTCTGTTTGCTTATCTCTTGGCATCGTTAAACTCTGTTTGCGTTGTAAACTAGAGTTCATAAGCTTTATTTCCTTCAGGTTCAAGCTCTTGTTGGTTTTGAGAAAACCATTAAACACCTAGATGAGCATCTGGTGGACGTCAGCTCGAAGGTTATCTTCATTCCATTTCTCAATTGGTGTTTGAAAGGATTAAAAACAGGCACATATCTGACAGATTTATTTTTACTCAGAAAATCAAAAACCCAAAGGAAGTGAGGAAGGTCAAAGGCGAGGGTATGCAATTGCATGCGAGCACAAAAAAAAGAGATCTCTACATAGCTTTCGAGGTTCTGTTCCCTACGTCACTTACGGAAGAGCAGAAAAAGAAGATAGAAGCAATTCTTGGCTAGGATAGACATGATACATGCTATTTCGTCCAGTCTAACATGATTACTATGTAGTCATAGGAAATCTTAACTTGAGCTTCCGGTTCTGGTTTAGTTGACATATAGGGAATGGTTCTCTCTCATATTGATGCTCTTGCTGTAATCCTGTCGGTTATAATGCCTTTCTAGCTTTGCTATTTTTGGTCAAGATACAAGGAAAATCTACCACGAACTGAAAAAAAAAAACATGGTTACTCATGGGCCCACTAGTTTCCGTTACTGCGTTTCACTATGTTCATACAATATTCTTTAGCCTTAGGGATGGAAACCGTCACTTAAAACGAGTACAAGTAGGAATTTCCTCTACGAAATTGCTATTTGAAAAGGAGCAAGAACTTATGCTATAAACTTGTGGACGAATTTGATTTTACACACTGTATCTTCGTGAGGATATATATGATATTGAAAGGTTATAGGATAAATAGTATCAAGATTTTAAACAAAAAAGTTAATGAAAAAAATCTATATTGTACAAAATTAAAAGTTTAAAAAAGTTTATTGTTAATTTTGAAATAAAAAAGATAAATCACACAATTATCTAAATTAAAAAATGAATAAAAAAAATCCATGTTATGGCTGGCTGAACAATCCCCACCCCAAATCAAGAGACGTGAGGAAGGTCTTTTTTTTTTTTTCAGACGTGAGGAAGGTCTAAGAGATGGTTAGTAGGGATTAGGAGCTCAAATTGGTATTCAGGCTAACCATGGCCTTTTAGAATTGGGTCTCCACATTTGGCTCTCTGCCCCTTGTCTAGTTGTCTGTTTTAAGCGGGCATTAAAATTGAGGTCTGAGAAGGATTTGTCCTTACCCACAAATTGTGACTTGTTTCTTAGACGTATAACCTAACTTTGGAACGATCATCATAATTAAGATACTCTTATGAGTTTGCTTGTTTACGTGAACTTTTGTGCTTAGAATTTTTTCTTAATTTTAAAATTATTAAATTTTACTTATTACGTGTAGAAAATGTTTATTGTACTTTATACAAAAATTAATAATTTTCATTTATATTTTCAATAAATAAATATTTTTAAATTTTAATTTAATAATATTTTAAAATTAAAATACCTACTTTTTAGGAATAAATATAAATGTAACAAAATATAAATAATAATAATAATAATAGTAATAATAACATTGAGGAATTAATATTACATTACATGAATTCTAAAAATAAATTTTGAATTTAGTGTAACTCACGCAAATATTACTAGTTTAGTTTTTTTAAGACTACAATATAATGTAATTGAAACATTCCTCTTATTTATTTTAAACGAATTTTTGTGATGATTAAGAAATGGACTTTTATATTATTTTATGCAAACTAAATATAGCATCCCGTATCATACTATTAAAAAAGTTTTCTCTAACTACAAATTAGAATAACAGAGTTTGATGGATGTAAGTAATAATAAAGACAACCAACTTTAGTCACGGAAAATGTAAAATAAATTAAAATTTTAGTAATTTAATTATTATAATTAAATAAATGAAATTCATTTATTTTTATTTATTTATTTAATTTTGATAATCTATTTGATAATTAAATGATTTATATTTTAACATCATCCTATATTTTTGTAAATTTAATTTTCTACCGAAAGAAAAGGTGGGGAGGTGAAGCTAAGCTATTCAACAGCGAGTTCGATAAATCATAACGGTCGACGTAATATCTACAGAATGATAGGAAGGCAGAGATTTCGTGCGTTGGGGACACGTCAGTGGTCACCCGCAGTCTCTGACGTGGCACTTCCTTGAAAAGGTCGGCAACTGTCAGCGGCGGTGGGTCCAACCACGCGCTTTCGTGCGAACAATCAAAGTTACAGAATCGACAAGAGTGGCCTTGCCCACGTGAGATTTAAACTGAACACCGAAAGCTGCTCTGAACTGCAACGACATCGTTTTGAGTATACCATATCTGGAATAAGAAAGTAAAACCAAATTGCGTAATTATTAATCAAAGGAAACGAAGTTTGGTGACCTATTTACTGTTAAACGGAGAATCAGGGGCCCATTATCACCAAAAAAAAAAAAGGGCCTAATTGTGCCTCCCGTCTTTTAAATGATCTCCCACGTCTCTCTCTCTCTCTCCCCCCCCCCCCCCCCCTTTTTATTTTCTTCTATTTTCTCTCTTCTGTACAGCAATTTATCGAAGAAGAAGAAGAAGAAGTAGGCAACCAAAATCAGGCGAACTTTCTGGGAATATAAAAGGGTTTTGGCGACAATTGATAGCGCTATAATTTGCTAATATCATTCAAAGTAGTTGACCTCTCTCAATATTGCACGTAGAGCAAAAGAGGAAGCGTTGGAAACACGGGCAAACAAGAGAAAACACGCAGAATGGATACTCTGTATTTTAAAAGCGGCATATCTGGGATACCTCCCTCGATCTCTGTTAATGGTTCTTTGGATACTCGCACCAATCCATCTCAGGTGAGCGCGGTGGGTCGGTCCTCGACGGAGAAATCGTCGCAGAAGTCGTTGTTTTCCAGATTCTCGTTTATATATCCTTTGAGATCTCTCTGGCCTGGCGGAAGCGGAAATAGTCGGTACAATGGGCTGGCCATCGACGACGCCGTGTCGGTGGAAGACGGGGAGGGCAAAGCTGTTCAAGAAGACAGCGAGAGTGCGACCATGGGTCGAGAGGGTCAGAATGGGAATTGGATCTTGAAGATTTTGCATGTCAAATCTATCTGGAAGGGAGAACAGGGGAACGCAGCTTATAGCGGTGTAGGTGAAGATGGGGGAATTGAAGAGGAGGGTGTCGCAAATGATCAAAGAAACGGGTCTGACTGTGATAATGAGGAGGTATGTGATGCTTGTAATATTGATCATAATGACGATAAAGAGGTTCAATTTGATAGGGATTCGTTTTCAAGAATGCTTCGGAGGGTGTCGTTAGCCGAAGCCAGATTGTATGCGCAGATGTCCTACTTAGGGAACATGGCATACTCCATACCAAGAATCAAGGTATGAGATTTTTCTTTTACCTTATTTTTGCCTTTTTTATTTTTATGAGAGTTAGGCAATAACTTATGTTTATATGATAAATCATTTATTGGAGATGGAGATGTCTGTATGAGAAATGAAAGGGCAATATAGGACAGAGTATTCCCATTCAATGGTTTATGAGGTGTCAGATCACAGCCCCTTCGTCTCGAATTTTGAGAACTTGGTGGTGAAAGTTTAATGTGGATGAGGCTTCACTCCGAAATCTGAATGATTTATTTGCAGCACATTGCTTGAAGATTTGATATGTTGTTTATTGTATAATTTCTCTGAGATTATTCAACAATTATGTCAGAGTTGTTTGAAATTTATGGGTCTGCTTTGTCTATAAAAATATTTTTTATTTTCATTTTGAAATGTATTTTTTAACATTAAAAATATCTTTTTTAGTATTTTCATATTTAAACATATTTTAAAAAATATTTTCAAAAAAACGTTTTGATTAAATTAAACTAAATACATTTTAAAGCTTATTTTTTATTTTCAATAAAAATAAAAATACTAAAAATAAAAAACAGAAAATGTTCAAACGAACCAAGACAATATTTTTCATGTTATAAGTGCTGGTGTGGAGATTTCTTTTTCTCTCTTGGTGGGCGTGCTTTGTCTTTTACCATGGTCCAGCGTCCATGGATTGGTTTATATTTAACAATTTCACAAACCTTCTGAAGGTTTTATGTGGACGTGCCACTTGCCTGAAGATTTGCTGTTTCATATGGTGTCTAATTTTCCTCAGCTAAATCAGAACAAAATGGAATTTTTTTTTATATAAACAAAATTCAATAATTAACATTAGTGTGATCTGGTTGATGTTTTATGTATAGTTCTGCTTGGTAAATAAGTAGAAGAGGCTTGATTGTTGATACTTTTTGCATAAACTCCAAATGCATTATATGACCAAGTGACATATTCTTGAAGCTCAGTCATTGACTAATATATTGGCATCGTTAATTCAGCCAGGGAATCTTCTTAAATACCACGGACTACGTTTTGTGACTTCATCAATGGAGAAGAGGGAATTGGCTACAGCAGCCGAAAAAAATCAGCCATTAGCTGAAACTCAAGAAGTAGAAACTAATGAGAATGAGAAAGAAGAAAGAAAGGAGCAGAAGAGAAACGGTGGATCCAAGATTAGTGCATCTGCTGCTTATGAGATTGCAGCTTCTGCTGCCTCTTATCTCCATGCTCGAACAAGGAACATAATTCCATTCAAATCCTCAAAAGATGGGGTTGGTGAAGCTTCACTTGAAGGATCAAGCGAAAGTGTTGATGGTGTTAACTTGGTAAACCCAGAGGTAGCTTCTTTGATGGCAACTACTGATTCAGTGACAGCAGTAGTGGCTGCAAAGGAGGAAGTGAAGCAGGCAGTTGCTGACGATCTGAACTCAATAAGTTCATCACCCTGTGAATGGTTTGTATGTGATGATGATCAGAGTGGCACTAGATATTTCGTCATTCAGGTAGGTCAAATTAATTGGGAATATGGACTACTTCTCTCCCCCCCCCCCCCCCCGGGGGAACCCCTTTCCCTAGTATGCTCTATCTCACTAGAATCTTGTATTAATATGCAGGGTTCTGAGTCCCTAGCATCCTGGCAAGCAAACCTACTTTTTGAGCCTATTCAATTTGAGGTAATTGTTGATCTTTTAGAGACTTGATAAAGGGGAAATTTGTTTCTGTAAGCCATAATTTAGAAATTTTTGTGAATTTTTTCTTAATGTTTACCTATCCTTAAATTGAGAAAATAAGATCCGTATTATTTTATCTCAGGGGTTGGATATTCTTGTCCATAGAGGTATATATGAGGCTGCTAAAGGGATCTACCAACAGATGTTGCCAGAAGTTCATGCACACCTAAAATCTCAGGGTTCTCGTGCATCCTTCCGTTTCACGGGGCATTCTCTTGGAGGAAGCTTGGCATTGCTTGTAAATCTCATGCTGTTGATAAGAGAGGAAGTGCCAATCTCCTCTCTGCTTCCTGTAATAACCTTTGGTGCCCCTTCCATAATGTGTGGAGGTGACAAACTGCTCGACAAGCTAGGATTGCCCAGGAGTCATGTTCAGGCAATTACAATGCACAGAGACATAGTACCACGAGCCTTTTCTTGCAATTACCCTAATCATGTTGCTGAGCTACTAAAGGCTGTCAATGGAAGCTTCCGCAATCATCCTTGTCTTAATAATCAGGTAATGTTTCTGAAAGTAAAGTAAAAAAAGAACTCTTTCATATAATTTATCCACTAAACTACTCGTTTGTGAATCTTTCACTGCAGAGCGTATTGTATACACCAATGGGGGAACTGATAATTCTACAGCCAGACGAGAAGTTTTCCCCGAGTCATCACCTCCTTCCCTCAGGCAGTGGTCTGTATATTCTGAGTGGTCCCTTCTCAGAATCCAGTGACATAGACAAGCAGCTTCGAGCTGCTAAGTTGGTGTTCTTAAACTCACCACATCCGCTTGAGATCTTGAGTGACCGATCTGCTTATGGCACCGGTGGAACCATACAAAGAGATCATGACATGAATTCCTACTTAAAATCTGTTAGAAGCGTGATCCGCCAAGAACTCAACATCATCCGTAGGAAGAGAAGAGAGCACCGGCGGAAGGTGTGGTGGCCTCTGTTGGCACCCCGTGGAATTGATGCCGGCATTGTTGTTGGGAGGCCAGTGATACCTATCAATGTGGGGCAAGAGCAGTCTGGCTTCTCTGGCATCATAAAAAGTGGGAGAGAGTCATTGAAAAGGTTCAGTAGGCTTGTTGCATCCCAACATATGCATTTGTTTGTGGTGCTCTTGTTCCCAGCTCGCTTGTTACTTTTGGGAGCATATAGCACCATCAGTTTCCATTGATGATAAATTATTTATCGTCGGGACAGATGTAGAGGGCAGGGTACATGGCTAGTTGGACAGTTAGCCGATTAGGAGATTCTTTATTCATTGATTTCAAAATTGAAAAAAAAAAATTAGTGTCTTCCATTCCATGAATGGTGTTGCTCGCACAGTAATAGAATTTATTTACTATTCTTTCGCATGTTATAACATTTGAATTTCAACTGTAAAAATTTTTCACGGCCACTACAATACTGAAAATGAATCCGTTTGCCCAAGCAGTCACAGATGCTTATTTGGCAGAGAAAAACAATTAAGCTCTTGGCGCTCTTGGCGTGCTTGCTTGGCGAAGGGGGATTATGGGACAATTCCCTCTCCGGTTGGGCGTGTCTAGAGTCCGGATGTGGAAATATCATTGTAGATAAAGAGGTTGCGTACTCGGTTAGAGTATGAAATTAGGTTTTTGTCTGGGGATGTTATGGGCTCATTTAGTATAAATTTGGGTAAAGGAATGAGAAAAGGAATAGAAAAGGGAAAGAGAATAAAAAAAAAATGTGTTTGGTATGACAAAAAAAAATAAAATTAAATAAAACGGTATATTTGGTATAATATTTTAAAATGAGAAAATAGAATGATTTTAATGATAATTTACTGAAATATCCTTTATTAAAAAATAAACTTAAAACTAAAGTTTCTTCCCTCCTCTCTACACAGTTAAACATATTCTTCTCATCTCTCTCTGTTGCCGCTTCCAGATCCAGTGTGCCATCCCTTCTACTTCCATTTCCAAAGCATCGCTTTTTCCACTTCCAAGTCCAGTGTGATGTCCTCCTTCTTCTTCCATCTTCTCTCTCTCTCTCTTTCTGGCTTCATCTCTCTCCGGCAGTGGCAGATGACAATGACTGCATAGTTGCTGATCAGTGGAGGATGATGAACGGACTGGTAGATGGGGATCTGGGGAAGAAGGGGCAAATCTGATAATTAAAAAATTAAGAAAGGGCAAAATTGACTTTTCTATTTAATTATTAAAAAAAAAGAGATTTCCTAACATTTGTAATGAAATGAGTTTTTGCACTGTACATGAGAATGAAATTTCCTTTCTAACCACTCAAGTTCATACAAAACAAATATTTTGGTCTTAAAAAAAATAGAATCCATTTCCTTTTAAGTGTGTACCAAATATCTCCTATATAGACAAAGAATCATCATGAAAGCGTTCCAAAAATGTGTGCATCGACGGTACCTTAGAAGAAAGAAAAAGAACAAGTTGTTACTTAGGAAGGCAAGATCGGCGAATTGGGAGAGACAAAGACAAGTCATGAAAATAAGACAGATTCTGTTAGTGTCGAGGAATGATTCAGATTAAGCACATGCTGATTCACATGGGAAAACGAGGATAGGCATCAGCCAGCCGACAAGTACGAAGGGAGACTGT
This sequence comes from Biancaea sappan, assembly GCA_037074585.1. NCBI lineage: Eukaryota > Viridiplantae > Streptophyta > Magnoliopsida > Fabales > Fabaceae > Biancaea > Biancaea sappan. The sequence goes on along the minus strand of CM073496.1, from coordinate 42,399,402 downwards.
TGTGTATACTCAGAAAGAGTGAGTCCTCAGTCATATGTGGCGCTTGGTAACAGACAAAAGCAATAGTCCCACACCACACGGCCACACCACATGGCTACTCAAAATGGCTCTCCCTTTTCCTTTTGAGCCTATCCATCCAACGAGCAACCAAACTGGGTCTCTCAGACTTTGATGATCTTCAATTTTGGAATGATATCTGCTCTTACTTTGGCTGCAATACAAACAGATTTTTCACTCTTTCTTAAACTCGTCTACGTCCATTTGGATATGGCTCAGCTCAACACGCTTCTCCTATCTTGTTTCTTTTCAATACAAGACGCAGATTTTTCTTAATATTATCGTAAATTAGAAATTTCAGTATTGCCATTTATTATTAGGTGAAGGAGGATTTTTTTAAAAAAAAACAAAGCACGGAAATTTTAATTTAAATATTTTTATCATGTTTAAATAATTATATTTCCCAAAAAAAAAGTACTTGGCCCTTTTTTTGCTTCTTTTTTTTTTTCGATGCTACTACTGGAAATGAATTTGTACAATACTAGGTTATAGTCTGAAAACTGGAATCAAATTTAAAGAACTTATTAATATATGGTGCATGTCATATAATCACCTGCTATATAGAAAATATCTATTATACAATTTTGTATAAAAATTTAATATCATTTTTATTGATATTTTAAAAAGTAATTAATTTTTACCCAAACTCCAACTATGATTTAAAATAAACTTCTATAATTTTCTAATAAAAAATTATAATAAATTATGTAATAAACTATAAAATAATATTAATTTTTTTAATACTATATAAAAATGAAGTCAAATCTTTTGCTAGTCGTTTGCACCTAGCATAGTGTTGAACTTTTCACTATTGTCCGATGCTGAAAAGTTAGGATAAGACCCACATAAATCTCATTTATCTTACTCTAATTAGACAGTATTGGAAGAGCCTAGCAGTCCAACACCTTGCTGGGCAAGAATTCGGTCTCTTTACAAATGAACCGTTGCTTGGAAGTAGTACTGGGCAAAAAGCCCGTAGATCGCGGGCCGGCCCGTGACTGCCCGTAAATGTGCGGTCTTGAATAGAGTAAATTAAATGGGCCTAAACGGTCAAGACCATTTAAGCCCGTAGGCTCTGCGGGCCGACCTGCAATCTTTTTTTTTAATTTTATAAAAATTATATTATTTAGTATAAATAATTATATTTTATCATTTTTTATATTTTATAACCTTATATTCAATAAATATAATAATTTTAGATATAAAAACTCTTGTAATTTTTTGAAAATAAATATAAAATTTTCAAAATTAAATGTAATATAGTTAATTTTGAAAGAAAATATGAAAAATTAAAGTGATTAATTATTTGAAAGTATTAAAAAAATAATGTTTTACATATATAAATATTATTTTAATAAAAAAATTATTAAATTTTTACTTAAAAAAATTAAAAATTATTTTATTTTATTTTATTTTTAAAAAAAAAAGAGTAAACCGTAGTCAGACCGTTTAAATCTACGGTCTTATACGAGCAATCTTGATCTTCTTATATGAAAATCGTTTATAAACGAGCCAACTCGTGACTGACTCATTTAAATTAAGACTGTGCTAAATTGGCTCTTGACCAGCCCGAACCGCCTGTTAACCACCAGTACTTGGGAGCCTTGTAGGTATGATTGTGACCGGCGGGTAATATCACTAGCTGGGCATTTTGCATAACTTTTCGTGTTCTTCTTGCTTGGAATCTTGGAAAATAAATGGTGGGGGTCGCGTATGATGATTCTGATGTGGATGGAATTGGATATTTACATTACGTCAAGCAATATCCAATATCCAATTAAGTTAAGAACATAATCGGAGCCGAAAGATATAAAATTTTCAGTTTTCTATGCAGACTTAATTTGGAAGATAAATATTTCCATGTTTATTAATAAAATTAATATATTATTTGAATCCTTCAATTTTATTTGAAATCTCATTTTTGTCCTCTAACTTAATTTTATTCAAATTTAATCTCTTAAGTTCATTTAAGATTTTATTTTGGTCTCTTAATTTTATTTTATTCTAGCATAGTCTTGTATCAGCATTTAGCACATTAAGTTTTACATTAATCCCTTATTTTATTATAATATAGTTGTATTTAATATATAAAAACTACTTTGATGTTTCATTATCTTTAACATCACTAAAATGCTTAATAAAAAAATTGTGATTTTTTAATAAACTAATTCTGGTAGCCTCAACTTTAATTTTATATATATATATATATATATATATATATATATATATATATATATATATATATATATATATTAATATCATTCATTATAAATACTTAAAACATTGCATTTTGTTGTATAAGCTCTTTTTTATTTGTTGGCTTTTTGGTATGTTCTTGTTGTAGTTTAACACTTTAACTAGTTCTCTTGTATTTTGAATGCCTTATCAGTCTCTTCTGTGAATTATCTTGATGGTGTTAAGAGTACAAAAAGAAAATCCAAGTAATTTTAGAAAGTTATAGAATTAAATTAGATTAAAATAAAATTAAAGACTAAAAGTAAAATCCATGAACTATCATAATTGTGATATCAAAGCACTCTAAATGTCATGATTAAAATGGTCACAGCCCATGGAAACGGACAACAGAGTAACCGTAAGCTTAGACATCATGCAACTCCAGAATTGCAAATGCCATCCTTTTATTGGATTGTATAGCACCAATAAAAGGATGCCATTTCCCATTTGCAGTAACCAAGAACAATAATCATTAGCCTTTTTCTACCTGTGTTGTCCTTAAACTATTTAAGGATATAAATTAAAAATCATGTATTTTAATTCTTTTTTTGAAGTAAGCCGTTGAATAACACCATCCTTCTTAAAAGAGCCTTTTAAGGCCAGACGTTTATTTTAATTTTGGGTCAAAATTAAATCCAAACATACCAATTAATTATGAAAAAAATATGAACTTATTTTTTAAGTGATTTAGTTCGATTTTAAAGAAAAAGATTATTATAAACTAGTATTGTAACCTATACGATACACGAATAAATCATAACTCTAAAAATTTTCGTAATTTATAAAAAAATTAATAATTACAATTGATTTATATAAAATTTATGAGTTATAACATGTACTTTTTAAACGTAAATAACTAAATATTATAAATTGATTTATTAGTTCCATAATTAAGGGTGTGTTTGGGAGCTCGGTGAATTAAACGTGGGTAGGACAAACTTGGTTTGATGGAATGTGGTTGGAGAAAACTAAGTTTGAATAAATGTGATTTATGTTTGGGAGATATTTGGGCAAACGTGGTTTGAAGCAGATAAATGTGTTTTGGTGTAAGAACATGATGTTTGGATGTTAGTGTGTAAACGTGGTTTGAGATGTATAATTATCAGAAAAGACATAATTTTTTATTTAATTTTTGATGTAACATTATTATTTATTGTCATTTATTTAAAAGGAAATTTAAATTTTTTGTTTATTTGTCTAATATTATTAATTAATCACTAATGAATCATTTTTATTAATAAATTAATTTCTTATTTTGTAATTACTAATTAAAAATTTAATTAATCACTAATTATTCATAGTAATTTAAAGGTTTCTAATTAAATTTCAAAACATTTTTATTTTCTATTAAATTAATTTTATCTCTAACTAAATTTCAATACAATTTTTTTCTTCTCTATTAAATTAAGTTTATTTCAATTAAAATTAATGAAAATAAGTGTAATATCCCAAGAATTTTTATGAATATTTAAAGTCTGATTTGAAGTTTAGTGAAAAATTTAATTATGTGGAAAATTTTCTTTTTGAATTAGTGAAGAAAATGTGGGAATAGAAATTTTTATTTTTAATTTAGGAAATTTTTACAAATTCTCAAGGACTAAAGTGAAAAGAAAAGAAAGTATAGAGGACTTTTGAGAAATGACCAAGTAGGAACCCGAGAAGAAGAATAGAGCTTATGGGAATGAATTATGAGTCCGGTACCGAAAAGATGATGGATTCGAGGTTAAAGTGGAGTTTGAGATATTGAGAGGGACTAAAGTGAATAAGGAAATTTGTGGGGCACCGAGGATTTAGAAACACCTGAGGTGAGATTTTATGAATTTGCTTTTGCTAGTCTTGACTGAGGGTCAATTGCAGAGCAAGTGATAATTTCACCCCGGGCGAGTATATAGGTGGCCTCACCTATTTTTTTATTCATTTTTCTCCTTTCCTCTCTCTCTCTTCACTTTCTCTCCTCTCCTTCTCTCTTCCTTCTCTCTAATTTCTCTCTCTACACTCCAACTCTACAACCGGGCTTTGGAGGCTAGATCTCGGGCTACGGGGCGAGCCTCTAGGAGCCAAGCAACATAGGGAAAGCAAAGAATCGAGGTAGAAATTTCTATTTCTTAAGTTTTTCTCTATTTTCTAGTTTTAAGAGTGTTTGAGGTAAAATCGAGATTCCGGCTTCGTTTCTCGATTAAAATTGGTGATTTTGGTGTCTAAATGCTCCTTAGACATTAAGGGTGAGATCCCATGTTTGAGTGTTTGGGCCAAAACCGAGAGAAATCGCGAAGGGGTCGCGATCGTGGCGCCCAGGCGCCAGGCATGGGTGGCGCCCAGGCGCCAGGTGTACCGGGAAATTTTAGTTTATTTTTCAATCGGCCATAACTTCTTCATCCGAACTCCGTTTTGGGCAAACTTTATATCGTTGGAAAGCTCTTTAAGTCTAGTTTCCAATGGTATAAGTTTAATTTGAATATTCATTACCAGTTAGGAGTTATGATTAGAGAAGTAAGTGAAGGTCGAGAGTAGTGGTAGGAAATTTCTCTATTTCGTAACTCTGATGGTTTTTGTCTGGTTACAATAGGAATGGTCAAAGTGCAAAGTGGGAGTGCCGAGAGCATGAAATCCAGGTGAGTGGGTTAATACTTGCTATGATTAAATATCTGTTATTGACTTTTTGCATCATAGTGGAAATATGTTGTATATCCAAGTTTGAAGAGGATGATGTGGAACGATGAGGCATAAACAAATGTGGAACGTGTCTGGTAATGTATATAATTATATTTTCTTATTTTCCCATGAATGGAGGTTATATGATGGATTGTGAATGGCATGTGAACCGAGTTGAATAATTGTTCTATATTATGGGTTATGTTATATACATGCTATGTTGCTGGAACCACATTGATTATGTTGTGGCTTGAATTGTAAATGACTGAGTTGTGTATGTGGCTCAAGATTATGATTGAGGATGTTTTTATATGTGATTGTGATTGTGTTTGACTGGAAAGGAAAGGCATGGTGGTGCACCCCATGGAGAAATCTATGTGAAGCTATAAGGGTGGAGAATATAAATGGAGCGATAAGGGTGGATGCGGCGGGGGCCGCGGGCAACGATCCAGAGGTATTCTGGACGACCCGGTTGGTACGGGAATTGTGTGTGAAATTGATTTCATCGATTGCTGTTGTGAATTTTGAATTTTGTTGAAATGCATTTGATTCACTTGGATATTGTTGTGAAGTATTATGAATAATATTATATCATATGATGATCGATCTACGTATGATTGCTGCATGTTATCATTATGATGCATGATTTTTATTTTGTCATAGTATTGTGTTATCTACTCACTGGGCACGTGGTTTGCTCATACCCCTCTTATTGATATTTTTTTCAGAGTTGACAGCTGAAGGTAAATATCGGAACAAGGAATTATGGATCCTTAGTCCATAATTACCTTTTCATTTGTTCAGGATAAAGGTATAATAGTTAAGTTTTATTCTAAGTTGTATAAATCTAGAAATCTCTGTAATCGGGCAGGTTCATTCAGTGATGTAATGTGAGTAATTGTAGTATGTATAGAGAACTCGTTTTGGTTGCATGAAAAAGAATTGTATGATTTTTAAGAGAAATATAGGCTTACGGAGGTGAAATGAAATTCACTTTCCGTGCCGATCACGTGCTCAAATTTTGGGACGTGACAATAAGCTTATAATAATTTAATGAAAACAAGTTTCTCATTAATTTGACAAATTAAATTAATTAAATTAAACTATAATTTTCAATGCTATTTAAAAAATTATGAACTTAATTGTATAATAATAAATTAAGAGATTTATTTTCAAAATAAATAAAATAATTTATTTTATAAATGACGATTGATTATTTTATATATGCTCTATCATTTAATTCCTAATAATATCTCGAATATAGTTCATTTCACTTGATTTAAGATCATATTTAATTTCATCTAAGTCCTTAGTTTCAGAATATATTTTATTTTGAATTTAAATCAATCTCTGTAAACTTTTTAGTTTATTCAGTTAGGTCCTAGATCGAAAATTTTCTTTTGTCTTTTGCTTAATTTAAGAACATATTTAACTTCATCTAAGTCCCTAGTTCTAGAATACATTTTGTTTTGAATTTAAATCGACCCCTATAAACTTTCTAATTTTTTCAGTTAGGTCCTAGATCAAAATTTTTATTTTGTCTTTCACTTAATTTAAGATCATATCTAACTTCATCTAAGTCCCTAGTTCTATAATATATTTAGTTTTTAATTTAAATCAACCCTTATAAACTTTTTATTTTATGCACTTTAGTCCCTATCAAAATTTTTCCTTCTATTCTTTACTTGATTTGATCTCATATTTCACTTCATCTAGGAGCCTAGATTAAGAATATATATTTTTTCGAAATTAAATCGAAACCAGTAAACTTTTTATAAATTGCACTTTAGTCCCTACTGCAACTTTTTTTTAGTTTTCTCTACTTTTCTCTTGGTTTTGGCTTCCAGATCAACCCAGAATTTCCTTTTAACTTATTTGAAGATTCATTATATCATTTTAGAGCACAATCATGAAAGAAAATAAATCACATTAAGAGTTTTGAAAAATTTCAATGGTTTGAAAACATTCCTCTGTTTTGGGAGCAAGAAACAGAGCAAAGGAAAGGAAAGCAAAGGTTGCATGAGAGAGAAGCATTAGAAAATGGGAAGGGCAGTGCAAAAATCCATCAAATTCCTTTGGCCAACCACGTTTAGTATGTCGGAAAAGCTCCAATATTCGCTGTGCTTGCACCGTGGTTACAAAGCTGCAAACGTAGATGAAATCTACCGTGGTTGTGTGCAACGCTGTGCCAAACATTATCATATTTCTTCAAACCCCATTTGCATATCCTCAACCCCGTTTCCCTCGCCGCCAATGCAACCCCAAACATGCACTAAATCTATTTTACCTATTCAAACTTTGATTTGAATTGATTTATTAATTAAATAGCATAAATTTAAATGAATAAAATATGTAAATTAATTAATTTGTTAATTTGCGAATTATTTGTTATTTGTTATAAAATATTTGTTGCATAAATTAATGATTGATTGAATATTGATTTTATCTTTACTTTTGAATCCGTCTTTTTTTTTTGTTTCAATCGAATTCATAGAAGAAAAACATTGAAGGTTGCTGCTACGTTTAAATTGAATCTCTATGCTTCAATTTTGTGTTTCAAGAATTTGATTTTCATCTTTTTCTTCAGTCAAATGATTATAATTTAAAAATTCATATATCAAATTTTGATTTCTATTAAATTAAGAATTGTTTTGGAAAGAAATCAAAATAAAGTCAAATAAAGTAAATTTTTTAATTCATATATCAACTCCATAATCAAATTTATTTTACCAACTAAAAAATCCTCTAAGATACTGCAGTGGTCAAATAATAAAAGTAATTATTTTTTAATTTCAATTTAAATCATTTAAATAAATTCAAATCAAATAATTAATATTATGTGATGTCATAATTCACCAAATTTATCAAATTTATTAATTTACCTAAATTATCTATTCATTCAAATCAATTCAAATTAAATAAAATAACAAAATTAACTAATTATTAATTTCATTTATTAATAATTATGATAATATATTTTGATATTTACTTTAACAATAACATGTTAGCCCTAATGTATTATGCTATAAGTTTTGATGATGACAAATATGTGGGAATTATAGTATGATTTAATCTTCTTGGCCCAAATGAATGATTTAATTTTCTTGGCCCAATGTATGATTTAATCTTTCTTAGCCCAAATAGTATGATTTAATCTTCTTGACCCAAATGAATGATTTAATCTTATTGGCCCAAATGCATGATTCAATTTTTCTTGGCCCAAATATATTTAATTTTTATATATTTATATATAGTAATATAAATTTATTTTTGATAAAATTTATTGGTTGTTTTAATATAATTTGAAAAAGAATGCTTTTCACTGTAGTACTTTTGAAAAAGAAATTTGATTGTTGAAAAAGTATAATAAAGTTTATTGATTGTTTTAATATAATTTGAAAAAGAATGCTTTTTACTGTAGCACTTTTGAAAAAGAAATTTGATTGTTGAAAAAGTATAACAAAGTTTATTGGGTGTTATAATATAATTTGAAAAAAAATATCTTTTACTGTAGCACTTTTGAAAAAGAAATTTGATTGTTGAAAAAGTATGATAAAGTTTATTGGTTGTTGTAATAAACTTTGAAAAAGAATACTTTTTACTGTAGCAAATTTGAAAAAGAATATTGATTGTTGAAAAAATGTTGATAAAGTTTTTTGGTTGTTGTAGAAATGTGAAAAATGATGATGAAGCTTACTGTAGCAATTCTGACTAAAGCAGTCACTGTAGCAGCAAGGTTTCACTATATAAAGGGGACTTCACAACACTATTTGTATCAAGCTTCAATTGTTCATTTCTCATATTATCTTGAGTTTCATTCTCTCTAAATTGCTAGAGAAATATTCTGAGCTTAATTTATGCGTTATCTACACTTTGAGAGTGTCCACCATTATTTTCCTTAAGCCTTTAAATTTAGTTGCTCAAGGATTGGTTCCTTGAGTTAGTGTTTGAGAGAAAACACATTGTAAGAGGGAGAGACACCCTTGAGGAAGAAAAGATCTCTATGTTGTAGTGGCTTACAAGTGCCCAATTGCATAAACTTGTGGTTTATAGTGAAACACTCAAGAAGTTATCTTGAGGACTGGATGTAGGTTTGGTTTAAGCCGAACCAGTATAAATCTCGCTGTTTGATTTTCTCTTCCCTTGCTCTTTAATTATTTATATGTTATTTACTTTCTTGGACTCATTCATCTCTTTAATTATTTTTGATTAATTGTACTCTATATCTATTCATCTTGATCATACTTATTTTACTTTCATAAAAAGCTTGGCATTGTTTTTAAAACTTCTTAAACTTCCATCAAGTCTTCGCATTTTTTTAACCCAATTCATCCCCCCTCTTGGGTACTAGCCATTTCTATCATAACCCACATAATATATTAAATACATTGCGACCCACATAATTTATTCTACTAATAATACTATAATTTATAAATTTTTAAAATTTATAAAACTTATGAGATTTATGAGTTATGACATATAATTTTTAATCGTAAATATTATGATATAAATTATGATTATTTATACAAATGTAAATTATAAATTTTAATAAAAAATTTATGATAATAAACGACCACATTATATTATAATGTAGAATAAGTTATCAAATGGAATAAAATAATAAGATTTATTTGTAATCAATAAAAAGTCAGTGTGGGGAGATGTACTATTACTCCAGGAAGATTAATATTGTTTCTCTCTCCCATAACTGCAGAGTTCTCACAACGGCATCAAACCACACCCAATTTTTTGTCACATAATAAAATCGTAAATGAGATAGTTCCATCTGAGCACATTATTACACTACCAGGCTTTACATTCACAGCCAACTTTTTATAGCTTATATAGATTGTATTCTCACATCCCTTTATGCAATAGTCAGTTAATATGGTTATTTTCTAACCTTGTTTCAATTTAATAGGATTATCATCCTTCACAAATCTAATTCGAATCTCAGGGCCCTACAATATTAGAGATAAAATAAAAAATAAAGAATGCCATAAAATTTGATTGACTCCAAGTTGTGAAGTGGATTCAAACAAAATAACTCTATTAAATCAAAGAACAAATAAATTAAAAAGGGAAAAAATACTAAATAAGAGGAGTTTACCTTTTCCATGTAATTGCCATCTTCTTGGACTCTTCGCTTATCAGTTGGATCCCTTTTTCAGCATACTTATAGGTGATATATTGCGTAATTACTCTTGATTTTATGTATTGGAATGATTTTGATAAGCAATTTTACAAATGCTAGTTTAACGATTTTTGAGTGGGCTTGTTGGATATATATACTTAGTACTTACTAAATAACTTTAGATCTTCGTTTTCAAAAGTCAGAACTTCACCGCATCAAAAGAAACAAAAGTTAGTTGGACTAACAAGCAACCAATGAATTGCTCTAATACTTACATTAAGAGCAATGAAAGGTTCTTTTTTTGTATTCGCCCTCTTTTTATGTTAATGGGAACAAATTTGAATTCAAACTGTTTCTCAAAAAAGCAAATAGTAACCTACATGATGGCCGTCGAGAAGGTACATTCGTGAACTTTTATGGTTGCTATGACCGAGAAAATTATATTGGATTTGAATGAAAATAGAACAGAGACAGAGGTGAGCGGCTTCTCCATAGTCAATAGCGGGAAATCCACTTTGAAGTTGATATGTGAGTCGTTTGATCATTCTTCTATTGCTGCTTCTCAGTTCAACGCATGACACTTAGCATTTAGTCATTCTTGAAGCTCAAAACGCACTATATTAGCTTGAGATTGAGATTCAGATATGCACGAAGACAACTAATATAAACTCTCAAAACACAGAATTCTTCCAACTTCAGATTAAGCTCCAAATACTTAGAATCATTTCAACTTCTCTATATATTAATTTCTATAATCTTTTTTTCAAATTCATTTAATGTCATTATATAACAGTTATAGTAATTATATATCAATTATAACAATCATATAACAATTTATCCTAATATTTTCAAATTCATTTAATGTGATATGATTAATTTACCTAATTTATTCATTAAATTTATTTATTTAAATTTATTCTATGATACATATATTAATGACTTATCGATAATTAATGGCTTAGAGTGAAATTATTTTAGTTTATTATATATATTTTTTATATAATATTTGAAGAAAAAAATCTTTTTATAATATTATTTTTATGAACCCAATAAACACCAATTTTATTTTATTTTTGCATAATTTCACGTTCCTTCCCTTGAAATAATTCAAATAATAGTTTAAAACATTAGTATTAGTGTATAGATTGATATCTAATCATGATAAAAAAAAATTGATACATTACTTTATAATATTTTTTAATATTATATAAATGGTTTAGTTTTGTTAAAACTGAGCCACATCAAATCAAAAGTGACAATACCAAACAGGTTATTTCGTTTTAAAAACCAATTTAGACCTTTATATTTTAGTTTTTGGTCAATTTAATTTGATTTAAATTGCCTTAGTCAATTTGATTTAGTTTTAATCACCTCTAATATGAAGTAATATTAGGATCACTAAACAAAGACTGACAGAAACTACCACCAGGCTTTTTGGGCTTGGTTAGAAAGAAAACTGTTATAAATGTTGTACAAAGAAAATTAGAAAACAGATAACTAATACTCTGTTAAGACTTAAGTACTATTTAAATTGTTTTGTTCTAAATTAATATAACTGATATCCCATGAGTTCAATTAAGATATGTATTTATTTTATATTAAATTCATATAACATCTCATGTACTCAAACTTTTATGGCTCTTATGCATCTAATGACAATATTCTATTGGTCCAAAAAAAAAAACAGATAACCAATACTCGATTTCTTCTGTCTCGATTTCCAGTGTATGTTGGAATTTTCTATTGGAATCTGTACTTTATGATGTTCGAGTTGGGCCAGCCTAGACTAGTTTGTTTCTTTGCTTCTGCTTGCGCCGTGATCCCGTGTACTTTCCTCTCAGTCATGAATTGTGGGCCAAGCCCATTTTCGACCAAAAAAACTCGCAATTAATCACAATAAGAATACGAAGGGCCTGACTGTAATCTGCTGTGGGTCTATGGTTGGGACACCAGAATTACTCTCGCATTTGTGTTCGCATGTTCGGGCGTTTGCACAAAACTGTATAGAAAGGACAATGTTTAAAATTCTGTTTGATTTAGACATTTTTTATTTTTACTGAAAATAAAAAATAGATTTAGTTGAGTTTTATAAAAATATTTTTTTAAAATTACTTCGTAAAATAAATCTGAATATAAAAATACTAAAAACATATTTTAATATTTTAGAAAATACATTTCATAAAATAAATATTAAAAAAAAAAAAAAAAATTCTCACAAACCAAACGCTTATCATTCAAGAGGCAAGTATGGTGAACCCTGAAGGTTGAAGAAATCATAAACATAGAACTCAATAACGTTGCTTACTAATTATGTTCCCTGCCTTAAGGCGTCGGAGACTGTTGACTCAAGGATTCAAGCCAGGGAATGCCTTGAAAAAGAAAAAACGAAAAAAACAAAAAGAAAGGGGGGGGGGGGGGAGGGAGGGAGAGGGGAGGGGGGTTGCCGGGTTGAGAAGAGACAGCAAATTTGCATATTTTTTATTTTTATTTTTACTGAAAATAAAAAATAAATTTAAAAATACGTTTGTTTGAATTTAATAAAAATATTTTTTAAAATAAATCCAAATTTAAAAACACTAAAAAAATATTTTTAGTATTTCAAAAAATATATTTTTCGAAATAAAAATTAAAAAAAAAAAATGTTTGTACAAACCACACATACCCTTGCGTGTATCCTTTGTTTCCTTCGGTGAAAGAAGAGTACAGAAACTACTTATTTCCTTGCAACGTAGAATTATTACATGGTTTTTTTTAAGGAAGTGCTACAAGATTCTGTTGGAGAACAGAAGTATCTAGCGAGCAATACTTTGTAATACTTTCGTAGTATAAATCACAAATTACATAAAACATTCTAAATTCTTTTAAGCTTACATGGTCAGAAAACATGCAATGGGACCGATATATAAAGAGAACATTGGGATCCTTGCTTATTCAATCACTAGAGATGAGTTCACTGACACAATAGAAAGGGAATTGGAAATTGAATCAGAGATCAATTTTACCTGCCAAGTACCAAGAGTGCATTGCAAGGCCCCCGAATGACATGATATTAGCAAGGGAAGATAATCCATGAATCATTCCGAACTTTTTATTCATGGCAGCAAGCTTTGGATTCTTTTTTGCAACTTCCATATTTTTCGACCACCCAACTTCTCCCCCAATGTCATTTTCTCTCTCCACTTTATGCCTTTGCTTCATCATCTGCATCACAACAATAAAACTTGTGTGTTCAAAAAATTCACGGGAATAATAAATTGATATACTTGTAACCATTGGCAGATTAACAGTAAACAAGTTTGTCATGATTGAGATATATTACAAGAGATAGGAGACAACGAGATCTTTAATTAATCCATAAAGTCCTCAGACTTACAGACTTAAACAAGGAGAACGCAACCCCTAACATGTGAAGATGATGGAAAGCAAACTAAAAACATAGATACATTAGGGAAAAACAAAAGAAAGAGAATCAAGGAGGAAAAAATGGCAGACAGGACAGAGGGAGCAGAAGGGATAGATTACAAACCACTGTAAATTATGGAAATCAACATTAACCAATGATTAATAAAATATAATTTTCAAAAATGAAAAGCAAACTCAACATTAACATAAAATATACATGGGTAATATGCATGGACAATGCACATTTATCAAAGTCCGGAATTATCAAAGACCCTAATCACTTGGTTTCCACATAGGCACAAGTGAAAAGAACTGGAACTCAGTAAACCAATAGACTTATGAATTAACACGACAAAAAAAATTCAAATGATGATCATCAAATGGGATCAATAGACATTATCCCCTATTAAACAATGAAGCGAACGATTTTATAGGGGAAAGGAAAAAAAGAATTTACCAGCCAACTTTAAAGAATGGTTAAAATGAAAAGAAATCATAGCATCAAAAAACTTGGATGGCCTTTGATAAGCTTACAAAGTAAAAGCATTTTCAATCTTCCGATGTGTGTTTAACTTGGAAACACCTGAGCTTTTAATTAATAGATGAATTGTTCCACATGTATGAGACACAAATTTTTTAAGAAAAATTAATTTTGTAAGGACACATAATCTGTGTGTAGAGTGTAAACAAAGACTTTGGTCTTCAATATAATCAGATAATTCATGTGGCAGTTTTCTCAATGAAGCTGCCGCTCAATGTTACTCCGACATGAATCACTCAGACAAATCTATAAACATTCTTGAGACTGCACTTCTCTTCCCCTCTCCCCCCACCCCCTTTAGAAAAAAAAAAACCCAAAAAATAGAGGAAAGAAAACCACCATATAGACTGACTATAAGAAGTGAGGAATGATCAATTTAAATTACAATATATTTATTCCCTCAAGTTATTTATAAAGCTCATCTTCATTCCCCTAAATCTATTTTTTTTTCCATGTAATAACATTTATTCCCTCTGCACTTGATTTGCCTCAATCTAAACGGGGACTACATTACTCTAAGTAAACAAGTCCAAATGAGAAAGGATAAAAAAGGCATAGAAGGATAACTTGAAATTCTTAAATGAGGGGCGACTATTCTAGTTATGGACAGAATAAAGCAACAGACAAGGAACAAATTGATCACAATAGAAAACAATTTAAAAAAAAATCCAATAATTGGTGAGTTGTTCACAAAAAATTGCAAAAATCTTGAAAAGTACCTCGATAGTCATTGGTGTAAAAACAAACAAATTGGCAAGACTGAATGCGAGTGAAGATAGCAAGAAGCCAAGTTGGTATCTTTCAGCAGTGGACGAAGATTTCCACGGATGTAGATATCCAAACGACGCCACCGATATTACACAACAGACACCGACCATTGAGAAATATGCAGGAAACATCTTGCTTTGCAGGTTACCGAACTGATGCCTCGGGAGATTTCTGTTATATTTATCATGAATTTAACATAAATATCACATCATTTTCAGTGCATGTTTGGCATAAAAAGTTAATTTTGAGAGAAAGAGAATACAATGGTTCCAATGGAATGGAATCCCTTTCCATCCAAAAATGAATGAAAAGAAATTGTAACAATTTCAATCTTCATTCTTTTTGCCTTCTCATTTTAGATATCAAACATGCATTCCATCTCCATTAATGAATAAAAAACATGTTTAAACAGTGATGGAATCCCTCTCCTGAGTACCAAACGGGGCTGGGGCCTCACAGATAGAAGCTCACTCAGCAAAACATAGAACTTGTAGGTCTAATTTCGCACTTTCAATGAACAAGGAAGTTGCATATTGCATGTTTTCTGAGTATTCAAGCATGAGTTCAGAGATAAAATTTGGGTCCAATTTGAGACCTAATACGACTCTCGTACTATTCTTAGTTAGGAAAATTCCCCTTTTTGCATGTATGTAATTTTTGCATTTTCAGGGCATGAGCATGCAATTAAGCGGGGGAGGAAATAAAAGAATAGAAAGCGTACTTAAACATAATGATGCCGCCGATGAAGGTGACCCATAGAGCGGCGCCAAAAGCTGTGGAGAAACTGAGGAGATGCGCCAGTTTGAGGTAGGAAGAAAGTTTGACGGAGTTGTGAGCGTCAGACTTTGATCCAAAAATCTCCGGGGAGAATATTACTCCAATGGCTAAGAAAGCAACAGCCGCCACGAATCGAGTGAGCCAAGCCATCTCAGATGCCGACAGACGAACTCTTCCCCTCCTCTTCTCTTCACTGAGACCCAGTGGCGAAATTCGCGAGAAGTTGAACTTTGCTTCAACGCGGGTGCCACCAACCACTGCCAGTGCTTTAAATTGACCGGCATCTCTCGTTTGTTGGGTCGCAATAAGAGCCCAATAGACAAATGGGCCGGGCGGTTCTATCGAGCACATACGTGTTATAATCGGTCCAATTAGTGCCACGTGTAATATCCATAAGCGGACACATTAAATCATCCCTCCCGCGCCCGGGACGCCAAAATCAAAAAGATTAGAAGGGGGAAAATTCCCTCGCACGACACCGGTGAAGATTGAAGAACTCTCACATCCATCAAATTTTAATCTCTCTAATTCCCCCAAATCATACCACTGATTATCTCTCCAATGCTGGAGACCAGTTATCCGTCGCAAATGTTCCTCGGTATTCATTTCGTTCTCTTTGGTTTTGATCCTATTACCGAAAGCAAGGTTTTCCCTCTTCTGTTTCTTTTTATGTTCTTGTAACTATGTCTGTTGCTTTCCTCTTTCAATAGCTTTTGGCAATCGAGGTTTCAGGGAGATTGTTTGTTGGTAGTTTTAATTGATTCCCTGCCATTCTGTAGGTTCGATTCAAGCTTGTAAATGGCGGTGGAGTTGATGTTGGTCAGTATAGCCCAAGTTGCACACATGTCATTGTGGACAAAGTTGCACATGTAAGTCTAATTCGCCGTTTTTCCTTTTACTTCCGCGCTTATAGGTTCACCACATACTCTAATCGCCTTTTCCCAATCGCATTTAGAGTAGAAGAGAAGAATTTCTGGTGTTTTTGTGTGTGTGTATTTGTTTTGCCTTAACAAATTAGACGTCATAATGCTTGATTTACTAATGTGTTATGTGTAGGATGATCCTGTCTGCGTTGCTGCAAGAAATGATGGGAAGACGCTTGTCACTGCACTGTGGGTTGATCATAGTGCTGATATTGGAATGCCTGTTGATGCTACCTCAGTATGTTTGTTGTTCTCTCTGTCCTCAATGAAAAATTGGGATACGTGAAGGAATACAATTCTAGAATCCTATTCCTGTCTATTGTTCTAGAGTCTTTAATTGACAGTTAATCCATGCACTTTTTGACAGCATATACTTCACGTAATAGGGGAGGAAGTGATTGAATTTGTGTTTCCTCAAGTGTGTTTAGAAATCAAAACATGAGTCTTTTCCCTTAAGTTGTATTTTCTGGCTTGGAGGAACTTGGGAGTGTTATAATTGTATAATTGTGCCATGGCTCAGTCCAACGCAAGAAATTTGGGAAAGAGTTTAAGAGGCCCATTAAAAGTTACTACCTTTGACTTAGTATGTTTCTATTAGTTACGAGCTATAAGACAAACTTCTTTTGTCACTGACTTTGAAACCTGTGTGACATTAGGTATACCTTTAAGGTTTGCGTTTAGTTTATCTCTCTTTTCATTATATCCATTTACAACTCTAAATTATGTTTTCTTATATAATACAATGAATTCATTCAATCTGTATGTATTCTGCGTCCAGAAATTTCTTAAATTTCATGTCACATTGAGAACCAGTAGCTGATAACTATTTCATATCTCATGCATGTGTTTCTTGTAATATAATCATCTACAGAAGGTTTGGACACTTTTAGAAATCTATGTTTTCCACTTTACCAGGTTATGTACAGACCTCTAAAAGATTTAAAAGGTATACCGGGTGCCAAGAATTTGATTGTGTGTTTGACTGGTTATCAACGTCAGGATAGGGATGACATTATGGTAAGAGTATCTTGTACTTTATCTCATTAATTTCCTCTTGGAGCTTATGCGGGTTAACTGTTATATAACAGTTAGTATGACATAGTGCTGTTTTCCCTTTTCAGACAATGGTTGGCCTAATCGGTGCACAATTTTCTAAGCCATTGGTGGCAAACAAGGTTACTCATCTTATATGCTACAAATTTGAAGGTTTGCTACTTACTTCTATTTGAAATGATCTGGCTTGTGCAATCAAGTTTGTGCATAGTGTTAGTTTCATTCATCCAATTGCAATTACAGATGATTCATTTTCATGAATAGTATTTAATAATTTATACTTCTCCTGACTTTTTAAAGTCTTTTTAAATTAAATCATTTAATTTGTCTTTTGAGTAGGGGAGAAGTATGAGCTTGCAAAGAGATTGAAGACAATTAAGTTAGTTAATCATCGGTGGTTGGAAGACTGGTGCATGTCCTTTTCCTTTTCTACTCATAATTTTATGTGGATCATGTGCCATTTATTTCAAAATTTGAAATGATTGATTTTATTTGGAGTTCTTTAATCTAAAGCTGCTAATAATTTTCCTCAGTTTGAAGGATTGGGTGCTTCATCCTGAAGATAAATATAGGAAGAGGTAAGGCCTCTTATCGTGGAAGTAGTGGCATAATTTGTAATACATGTTTTTCTATATCATTGAATGTAAAGCAGCTGTGGCATGCCTCTATTTTCTTGTACATGGAGACTGCATGAAGGGAGATATTCATGTACTTTTTCAGATTGATCTCACCTCGCACATTTATCATGTACTCTTGTGTATTTGACTATCGTCAAAATCATGTTTTAAGTTTTTCATGGGACCTAATTTTGTTTTTTGAAAAGTAAATTAATCTAGGAACATTAACTTAATTGTACAAACAAGAATGGAGTACAAGATCAGCTTGCTTTATCTGACATCTTAAGGACACAATGCATAATGCAACTGGTGCTTGTCTGCTCTCATCTTTTGGACTTGAAGATCACTGCTGCATAGATATCTAAATGTTAAATGTAATGTTGCAAATTGTGGGGGATTTATGGAAGATGCAGTTTAAGCTGACAAACATAAATAATTATGAATTTGTTGCAGTAATATGCACACAGTATGAGATGCAGATTATGTTCTTGTTGTGGCTGATGATGTATGATAGTCGTTCAATTTTTAGTCACTTAAGATGATGTAATCATTAAAATTCTCTTTTTATGGATCGTGAATAAAATTTACCCTTGCCAACTAATAACTCAACTCTTCGTTCTCAATCAGTGGTTATGAACTTGAGATGATGGCAGAAGAGGCTAAAGATTCTGAAGAAGAAGCTGAAGATCTCAAGCGAGGGCAATCTGGGGGAAGAAATGTAAGTAAGAGTCCCTTTAGTGCAAAACTGAGTACTGCTACAACCCTTAAATTGCCAAAACTAGTACGAGAGGCATCAACTACCTTCCCAGATTCTAATGCTCCTGAAGCACTGTTGAATAAGGGTCATGACACATTATTTATTCCTGAAAATGAGAACAGACCCAATGAAGCTAGAAGCTTTCATCAAGATGATCCAAAAATTAGTTTTGGGGATCATAGTGTTTCTTCGCATGATGCATCTGGTCAGCTACCTGACCTATGTGCCAAGACCACTAAACCTGGGAATACTGGTGTTCCAAAGGCAGCTGATGACCAGTGTACTTCTGAGTTTGCGGAGTTGGTTAATGACTTGAAATTAACTTCGGACAGTGTCGAAGCTCTTGTACATTCAGATGCAAAGGTTAGCACCACGAGTGACTCAAAGAAAAACTTAAAGAAAATTCCCCCTCCAAGGAAGTTAAATGAAAAATCAGCCAATGTATGTGGTACTTCTGCATCACCTTTAAATGATTTGAAATTTAGCATCAACCCAGAAACCTCTTCCAGCAAGGTGGAAAAGGCAAGCAACAGAATCAGCTTCCCCTGTGTTGAAGGTTCTGGGAAAGGAAGTGATTGGAGAGAGCCAAATAATGTATTGCCTCAAAAGAGGACGATTGAAGCTTCTACTAAATTGAAACCAAAGATGACTTTGGATGCAAAATTATCCATTGAAAGAACCCCGTCACCAAATGGTGTTAATCAAGGATTGAAACTCACATCTCTGATGGATGAACAACCTGAGATTGAAGACCACTTTTCTGTTGGCAAAGGTGGTATGAAGAACTTAGAAACTGTGAGCTCAGAGTCTGTGCAGTATGATGATGCCTATCAAAATTCAACTCAAAGATACGCTCAGAGCTTAACTGAGCCTAAAATTAATGGCAAGCCAGATATTGCTGGTTTTGGCATGGGTGAGGTTGCTCAAGATGGTACTGAAACAAAGCCACATGATGCCAAGAACGATCTTGAATGCTCATATCAAAGTAACAAGAAGTGTCAGAATGAGGAATCAACTGGTCTTACTACTCTGGATCTATGCAATAAAGTAAGTGATAAGTTGATTAAAAAATCACCCCGCAAGAAGACAGTTGCCAAGAAATGTTTGGGCTCTAGACGAAAATTAGGTGCTATTGCTAAACAAAAGGGTTTGATATCATTGAATGAAAGTACACCTGGAGGTAATACTGCAAGTCGTTTCAATGTATGCAAAGAGACAGCTTCCTCTGATGACAAGAAGCTTCATACATCCTCTAAAATTGTTGATGCTGAAACATCATCAGAGCTGGAAAGAGTCAGTAAATCTGCAGAAAATGCTGGTGGCGGAGAATTTCAGGATGATGAAACGGAGGCTCAAGATGAAAAATGTGAATATAAGGCAATGGCAATTGATGAAAACAATGATGAATTCGTTCATCTTTCAAAAAAAGCAGATGCACAGACACAGAAATCGGAAGCAATTCAGCATATACCAAAATGTGAAGAAGCAGAGCCCCCAATAGAAGGCACAAATGTAACTGAACAGAGTGTACTTGAGCAGGTAGACTCGACCTCAAAAGTAAAAGAAAAGCAAAAGGGGAGAAAACTTGCAGGTAGAAACAAGACTACAGTTGGCAAGGATGTGATGAAGTCTAAGGAGGGTGTATACGGGGCAAAGATTGACAATGGGGGGAAAGATAAGGCAGAGATGGAAACCCTTGAAAAAATGTCACTTCCTCATGGTAGAAATGACAGCTCAGCTGCACCAGCAATTAATTCAGAGAATTTTCGAGAAGTGGAAAAGGAAAACAGACCAATTGATGGAGAGAAGGATACTGGGGAAGGTATAAGTATTAGAAATTCAGTTATTAAAGCTAGTGTAAACCCAGCAAAGATGCAAAAGGCTAAGAAATCGGCTCTTAAATCATCTGTATCAGAAGATGACAAAAGAGTGAAGAGAGAAGCTGCATGTTTTATAGTAAGTGGGCATCGCCTACAGCGAAAGGAGTTTCAACAAATTATTAAGCGTTTGAAAGGTAGGGTTTGCCGTGATTCTCATCAGTGGTCATATCAGGCAACACACTTCATAGCTCCAGATCCCATACGCCGGACAGAGAAATTTTTTGCTGCTGCTGCATCAGGAAGGTATGGAAATGCTGTCATAGTTTGAGTTTCATTGCTCAATCCCTTCTCCTTTAGAAAGAATATTTCTCTAGTGCCTGCACTCAACCTAGTTTGGTCTCTATCAAGCATGCACATTTAAAAAAGCTGTCTATGTAAGGCAAACATTATGCAACATTTCAGATTAAGATCTGGATATTTTACACTTCATAGTCATGTATCATATCTTTGCTCATATTTACACTTCAGACAAGATCTAGATGAATGAATATGTATATATTATAATCAGTTTTGACTGGAATGCAGGTGGATTCTTAAAACTGATTACTTAACTGCCTGTAACCAGGCAGGAAAGTTCTTGGCAGAAGAACCTTATGAGTGGCACAAGAGCGGCCTTAGTGAGGATGGTGCAATCAATATGGAAGCTCCAAGAAGATGGCGGCTGTTGAAAGAGAGGACGGGTCATGGTGCCTTATATGGAATGCGAATTATTATCTATGGGGATTGCATTGCCCCACCTTTGGTAGGTTTGCTTTTGAGCTCCATTTTGTTTTTCCTTTTCGCTATTACTGCTCGCCATGGCATCCATCTCAAATCACGCAGGCTTAGCGGCTAGTCTACTAGGGTGCATTCTATTTTTTAATGTTACCACAATCATTAGTTATAAAAGGTTTCCGTCTTGTTTTTCTACTTATTTTTCAGTTTGACATATGCTTCTCATTCGATTTTGATATAACAGGACACTCTGAAGCGAGTACTTAAAGCAGGAGATGGAACTATCGTAGCAACCTGTCCTCCTTATACTCGCTTCCTTGATACCAGAATCGACTATGCCGTAGTCAGCCCTGGAATGCCCCGTGTTGATTTATGGGTCCAAGAGTTCTTAAAACATGAGATACCCTGTGTTTTAGCTGACTACTTGGTGGAGTACGTGTG
This sequence comes from Biancaea sappan, assembly GCA_037074585.1. Lineage (NCBI taxonomy): Eukaryota > Viridiplantae > Streptophyta > Magnoliopsida > Fabales > Fabaceae > Biancaea > Biancaea sappan. Next base: position 42,377,451 of record CM073496.1, on the reverse strand, counting down.
CAAGCCCGGGTTCTCCCTCGAGAGACATGTACTGTACGGGACTCATGCTTGGGCAGAGAGGTCATTTGCTAACCTTCAATGTAGGGCTGAAGAGATCATCGACAACCCTCCAGAAATTAGTGATGATAATGATACAGCTTGCCAAGTATGTGGGTCCCGAGACAGAGGAGATGTAATGCTGATTTGTGGTGATGAAAATGGTTCCGTTGGTTGTGGAGTTGGCACCCATATCGATTGTTGCGATCCTCCTCTCGCAGAGGTTCCTGAGGTGGATTGGTTTTGTCCAAAATGCAGTAAAACCCGAAACTGCTCAAACTCTCCCAAGAAAAGGAAAAAAGGTGTTTTGTCTGCCTCCAAGAGCTAATAACTGTACTACACCCTTGAGGCCTCGATCTTAACTATTCCTAGATTACTGCCATAGTTTTGTATAATCTTAACTCACTAGTATATAAATGTTGATTTAAAGACATGTTTGGGTGACATTTCTGACCAAGCCACTGGTAACTAATAAACGAGTTTTTCATGTTGTTTCATGTCTCAGTTTACATTATCAACAATGTGTTTTTATCTAACAGATTTTAATATTAACCTTGGCCCTTCGCTTGAAACGTGAATTTTAGCAAGATTAATAGGCGGGAAAAAAAAAAGGGAAAAAAGGGGAAATAAAACAAACGAGGAAAGCAGTGGTGAATTGCCCACCCAAAGCCCCCCCAAAAAAAAAAGGTGCGGTCCTCTTTTTTTGGTGCACGTTTTACGTTCGTAGATGCTCTGTTTTTTATTCGGTCCAAAAAGAGAATTTTTTCTTTTTAAATTTTTGTTTTTCTCGTTTCCTCTTCACTCATCTCTATTCTCTATTAACGCAGCAGTTGGGATTTCCTCTTTCATTAACACCGCAGTTGGTGAGGCAGCTCTTACTCATCTTCTCTTCCATCTTCATTTTCTCGCTATTTTTTCCTTCTCGTTTTTTTTTTCTCTTCTCTTTTTATAGAAGATTTCATATCTTGTAAGAATTTTTGAGCTTTTTGCAGCATTGAACTTGTGGAGTCGTTGACGATTATTGGTGGAAGTCTGAGGTTTCCATTTCCACTGTTGAAGGAAAGGTCTTTGAGGCTTTGGGTTTTGTTGTGCTTGAAGATGATTCCGACTTCTCGAAGCTCACTTTAAAGGAGGCTTTGGGTTTTGTTGTGCCATTTTAAAGGAGGCTGCTCGACACGACGTTATTAAAAGATTAACTTTGATACAGGGTTTATAGCTGTGTTACTTTTATTTTGATCAAATATGATTTAGTGTTAAAAAGTGTGTTATCTTTGTTTAAATTTTTAGTATTATTATGTAAGTTTTAGTACTGTTTTTAGAATGTGTTACTCTAAATTATGTATTTTAATTTTCATAAATTTATATTTATAATATAATAGTTTATTTTTAAATTTTATAAAATTTTATGTAATATTGATTGGGTGTCATTTTAATAAAAATAATTTTTATTTTATAAAAAAAAAAGATACTTATCTTTTTATGTTTCCATTTGGACGAATATATATACACACATATTGTTGGACTAATAATATAATGTACTATTGAATCTAGAAAAAAACAGACGATGTTTTTAGTACGTAAGTGCTTTTTCTTTTTGGACAACAGGACATGCCAAGGTTAAACCCGAAGGTCTGATGGCCCAATTGGACCATGGTTACACAATTGCTGGGCTGAACAAATTGGACAATACATCCAATTTCCTTTCAAAGTTCACTGTCTCTCCTTTACAGACTAAACCGTCTACCCTCGAAAGTCACTAGGTGAGAACTCGGATTGTTTCCTGCACACAATCACACCCGTTTAGGATTAGGGGTTTGTTATTGTTATTCCTTTTTAGTTAACTAGTTTTGAGTTAGGAGTATGTTACTTTTATTTTAATCTCATAGCTATGTTATTTATGCATTGTACTGATTTCTAAATTATGTACTGTCTCTCATAAGTTTTATGTTTATAATGTATTTGACGATGTTTAGGTCTGATTTATTTTATGTAGTCCTGACTTTATGTTATCTTAATGGAATCTATATCCATTTGATTTTAAAAAAAAAATCACAGCCATCTAATGATTTTTTTTTGTATCTTTTATTTTTAAATTACATTTTTCATTAGATTTAGTAATAATTAAATTAGATCTAATGGTTAATAATTTTTTAAAAAATATATATAATAAAAGACAAAATTTATGTTTATAATATACTTGACGATGTTTAGGTCTGATTTATCTTATGTAGTCCTGACTTTATGTTATCTTAATGGAATCCATATCCATTTGATTTAAAAAAAAAAATCACAGCCATCTAAAGATTTTTTTTTTGTATCTTTTATTTTTAAATTACATTTTTCATTAGATTTAGTAATAATTAAATTATATCTAATGAAAAATATAATTTAAATCAGCAATAAAAGATAAATTTTGTCTTTTATTATATATATTTTTTAAAAAATTATTAACCGTTAGATCTGATTTAATTATTGCTAAATCTAATGAAAAATGTAATTTAAAAATAAAAAATACAAAAAAAAAATCCGACGACTGTGATTTTTTTTTAATCAAATGGATATAAATTCCATTAAGATATCAAATCAGAATTATATAAGATAAATCTAAAAAAGAGATCATAGCTGTTGAATATTATATCAAACGGTTGTGATTGTGTACAAAGCTTCCTGCTCATTGATGCGCAGGAGGCAATCTAAATTAGCTAGGTGAACATTTAAATTAAAGATTAAGTATGCAAGAGATCATTTGACCAAAAATAAAATGTACCAATAATAAACAGTTTGCTCTGCCTCTAACTCCGGCTTGTTTCATTATCCACTTCTATGGTAAGTTGGCAACACAAAGACAAACTAAGCCTTCAAAATTTTTACCTAAGCATATGTGTTAAAGAAAAGTTTTATGCATGGTGTGGGTAAAAAGGAAAAAACTTGATGTTCAAGTTTCCACTGAAAAAAAAAAAAAGCTTTTATTCTCCTTTAATTTTGCCCTTTCTTTCAGCATTCTATGATTGACTTAAATACCCCCTCATTCCTGCGTTCTCATCTTTCAACTCTGACGAGTACGAGCTTGATATTTGATAACCAGCCTATCATTGTACGAACTGTGTTTGTTTTCAACTGTTCTCCAATAATTTTGAAGTGGAAAGGACAGCAACCAATCCAATCTCCATTTCAAAGACGTACTCGTCCTCCATTATACGACTTTTTTAAGGTGCAGAAAACTTTGAAAACATTTCATTACATGGTACAAATTACAATAATGATGCTCCTCTCCTAATTCTTCTTGCCCACACGTTCCGCTCAATTACACTTTCTAACACTATTCTGAGTTCTGACGGATGCAGCTTGACCTATTTTGATGGATCCTACCTAAATGGAATCTGACTTTATTATATCGTATTCAACTTATTTCCTGAATACTGAAAAGAGCTTTCAAACTCATTACCTTTCAAAACGAAGAATAGTGTGAATTTGCAGGCTCAGATCTCCATAGAAAAAAAAAATCCCATTCGGCTCCCAAGTTCCAATTACTCAGAAGATAACACTGTGTTAGCACCTTTTCTTTTGTGCCTATTGCATTATTAGAATGAGTGGCATTAAAATAGATAATGTGAATTGTCAGACGTAAAACTTGATGCAGCAAAATTATAGCAACCCAGTTTTGATTAGAGCCAAACATAAATAGACACCATAATCCATCATTGTGGAGAGGCACACCGAGAAGAAGGCACATGATAGCAGCACATGCTACCACTGACATCATCATATCTGGCCACGACTTCCCCTCTTTCCAATGTTCCCAACATTCAAACATCACGTGCCATTTTCTCATATTACATCTACTTATATTTCTGTTTGATCCTGCTTCAAACCCATTTATCCCAAATTATTATCTCAACCATTGGCCGACCCTATTCCAATCAGGTAAATAAGGTATATTAAAGCCAGTGATTTAGCAACTCATATTAAAAAGAAAGATTTTTAATTTATTGAAATAAGTTGATCATTCGAACTCGAGACTTCTAATTAAGTCAGACTAATCTCTCACTCATTGACTAACTAATGTATTTTGTTATCATTCATAGTAGTTAAACTGTTAATTTGAAAAAAGGACATATGAAAACTACAGCTTTGAATGAATTGGATTAGACTAGAATTTTTAACACATAATAAAGATTTGGCTTAATCCATTTTAGTCCCTATTTATTATTGACTCTTCTGAAATCAAACAAGATCAAACCGGTATATATATTTATAGCCCTAATAATTCGTATTTACTTGTACTAAATGCTCTCTTGTAATTAGTCAAGTTGAACCTAGGCCGCCAATGGGTGGATTTTGACTATTCATATATTCAAATTCACATTTTAAAAGAAACAGAAAATAGTCATAGATGCCCTAAAGAATATCTGACTACAGAATAAAAGAACTAAAGAATTAAAAAACTGATGCCTCGTGAGATGCACCGTTCCTTTCGCCACAAGATATTAAATTAGGGGCTTTCAATGCCAAGATGCAAGTTTAAATAGTCATATATTTTTAATAAGATAATAATAACGTGTCAGAGGAACAATTCATGAACAATTTGTTAATGACTATAATCCAAATGATTTTGGGCAGAGTTAATAGTGTTTGTTAATTAAACATGAATAATGGAGGTGTGCGAGGCATATGTTTTATCTTCTCCACAAACGCCATTCGCTATTCCAAATCTAGCTGATAAATAAATACAGGTATTATATATTTTTAAAGAAAATAAATCATTCATAGCATTAAAATCTCAGTATAGTTGTAGCTGTGCAATGGGCACGCGAATGTTATAAATATAATACAACGAATCTAGATTTGAATTAGAGTTCGAGAAATCCAAATAATTAAAAAAAAGTCATAATTAATAGATTGACTTCTTTTTTTGTTGGCATTGAATGGGTTGGGAAGCACTTCTAGAGCATGTAGCTAACAGGTGGGGTGTCAATATGTCATTATGAATATGTCATTCGTTAATTATAGTGGAAAAAGAAGTTCATAATTAATTAATATAATTAATTCATTCTTTCAGTTCTCTCTTTCCTTGCAAGACTTTAGGAGAAGTTCTATTTTTCTTTTTTTACCAAGAATATCTCATACCCAATGGGACATAAATTAATCATTTTCAAGTTTACTAAATCGTAAAAAAGTAGAGTTTTTCTAAAGTAACATCTTTAGGAATCAAATTTTTATTGTTCTTGAAATTTAAATGGTCGCTGCTTTAAATAAATTTAAAAAAGGTTAAGGTACTTGAAATTGAAGGGAATTATATGAGTTTTGAGACCAATAATTATTTGGAGCATTTATGATGTAGAGAGAGTTAGATGATTGGAAGGGTGAATATTTTTAAAAGCGAATAATTTAGGCTTGAAAAATGTGGGAAGATGATGATAAAGAGTAAGTTGGGGAAAAATTAAAGGCCGCTCTTCAAGGAAAAGGGACATCAAATCTCGTTGCCCTTTTTGCTTGCTAAGGAAAAGGGACATCAAATCACTTCCAAGGAAAGTAACAACATTAATTTTGGAGAACTGGCTAAATTAGGGTAATGAAAATTAAGAGAAAAGTATAAGAGGATCAAATATGAGATGGGACTAAAATCGGGAACTCAAGGTATGGTTCATCACTTTAATATGTTAAGAACGCAAGATTCCTTCACAGACCACAATTAATGGATATAATCTACATACAAGATTTAGATTTGTTGCGGTTCATGGAAGGAAATGGAGATTGCATTTATCTAATTATAACAGTTAATTATGGACCGACTATTGTCAGAAGAAGCAAATATCACATGCGATTTGACTATTTTTTTTAATTTTTTTTTCTTTTCAATTCTAATCATTTGATTTAGAATACACGATTATAACTAGGAAAATGCACTCTTTATTGCTTGCTAAAAATGAAAATAATCCAACTACAAGTAAGTTTTAAAGAAATAGGGGAAAATTTTAATTCATTATTAATCATTCATTATTAATCAGGTGTCTCAAAAATAATGAAATAAAAACTTTTATAGTAAACCAAAATAAATATCAAAATTTAAATTTAAATTAAAAAATAAAGCAAAAGGCCTAAAATTAGGAAAAAAATATAGGAAAGAGACAAAAGCATGATTAAAAGAATAGAACCCAAAAATGACCCCAAATGGGTCAACCTTAATTGTCAGTTTGTCACATTCTGAAGTTTAGAACATATTAATATGGTTCAAAATTATAACCGCGCGAAAAGTTTTTTTTTTTCTTTTACAAGTCTCTCTTTTAGATTTCTTGTCCAATTTGTAGCACGCCAAAAAGTGTAAACTATTGAAATTATCTCACACTTGAAATTGATTTCACAAAATGGTCCAAAAAGCAGAGCATGTGAATACAAACAATACAAAGCGTTCTGTAGTAAATGGTAACAGATGTTGGATGGTTGTTGCAAAGTGACAGATGGGGGAATCACTGCGAAAACTGAAAGCAAAAGAATAGACAATTTAGAAGGGAAAATGCGCAGGCTTTTTTGGTTTGTATCAGAATCTGAAGCCACGCTTCAAGGCTGCTATACTCCATTATGAGGCTTGGGCTTTCCCTGCTTGAAAGTGAAACCCTCTACAAAACTATGGTCACCTTGAACGCCACCGATCGATAGTTTCGCCTGTTTCCTTTTCACATTATTAAGCTTTCGCGGGACATGCCTTCGTTACCATTGTAATGTAACCATGCAATCACACACCTCCATTTCGCACTCGCACTCGCACTCGCACTCGAATGCTTTGGATTATATGAAAAATAACAGAGTACGGAACACATTGGGGATTAAAAAAAAATAAGAAAAACCAGCCAACCTTCTTCCTCATGATGCCAAAGCAAAAGTTGATATGACATTTCCTTTCTAATCACTTTGTTTTCTTGTATTGAGTGCAGATTAGACACACACTCGCTTTTGCTTTTCTTGTTTACCCAGACCTGCCATGAAAAAAGATGAGAAAAAAAACACTGACAAGCCCTTTTCCCCGGTGCACGACTTCAACATGTCCTTCCACTTCAACAGTTTCCTCCACTATAACTCCTACACGTTCATCTAATCTCATGCACACAAACTCAACGTCTCGCATCCTCCATGACGCTCTCAGTCAATTATCGAAACTGTGCATTTACTATTTACCCACTTTACCTTTAGACATATTTTTCCATTTGACCATTCAAGACCATATTTTCCTAATCAGAAGCAATAGGGGCATCCCAGATTTGGATCTCTACCGTTCAATTTATACGCGGAGGAATTAAGGGAAGGGCCAAGTTTAAAAAGTAGAGTATTAAGTACTAATGTTCTGTACAGACTGAAGGATAAAAGTGACTAGTAAAAGAGAGATGAAAAAGAAGAAAAGGTGACAAAATTCCCGGCAGCCTAAAAATTTTCTTTTTGTACAATCAAGTGGACGAGGACGAACCAGAGTGCGCGAGAGAAGAAGTGATGGATCTAGAGATTCCCTCTGCCGGTAACATCTAGAAGGACCACAAAGTTTTCTATTCTGGACCAATTAATCAGGGTAGAGTAATCCTTGCTTACTACATAATATTTGTACACGCAACATTCAAGCTTTGTAAATGTAAGATCTAGGTGCGAATTCAATGTTGACCATTGTTGTGTACACAAACACTAGTTCATCCCTCGCAAGATATCTTTTTTTTTTTTTCCAATTAATCAGCAGCTCAATGCCTCATACTTCACCGGAAGAGGACGATTGATTCCCACTTGTGAAAGCAAGCTTCCAACAACAGCAAGATCACGACAAAACACCCCCTGGAACACCGATGGATTCACAATCGACGAAGATATTGTGGATTTGTTTTCCACTGATGATTTGTTACTCATATTACGTCCCATTTTCTCTGATTTGTTCACATCATACTCCAATCTGGACTTGCTTTTTTCCTGAATCTGAATTGCTGCTTGTGCAGCTTGTAAAGCAGCCGCAGCCTTCTTCCTCTGTTTCTCAGCAGCTTCTTCATCCGTTATGGTAGCCATTACACTTGTGTAACCCTTCTGAAGCAACCTGTACAATAACAAAGAAGACATTTTTGCTCTGTCCTTCACCGATTCAAGATCACGTTCGTCCCCAAGCTCACAGCGATCGATAAAGCTAATGGCTTTATCAGGCTTGTGCCGTAAACAGAGCAATAAATGAGCTCTCTCCAGCTCCGATCGAGAACACCCGCGTCGCAATCCAATTAAAGCGTAGTAGTCGACGTTACCAGTCTCCCCAGAAGCCACTCTTTGTTTCAATTCTTGAATTTTCGCCGTGAGGGCACAGAGTTTCCCTGGAATCTCTCTGTATCTCACGTGGTGACGCTTCCAAGCTGGACCAGGAAGCTTGCGATCCCGTAAGATTGTATTGTACAAAAGCTTCAAGTGTTCGAGATCGTGTAAACAATCAGGCAAGCATCGAATGGATTCTAGAAGCGAAGCTCTGGTATCGAGAGCTTGAATGCAAGTGGGGTCTAAAGCTAGAGTGCGATTGCAATCAGCAATGGACTCTGCAATTCGGCCGGCGGAACGGTAGGCAGAGGCTCTGTGCATATAACATTCGGCGAGGAAGCCTTGTGGGGCGCCACGGCGGCCGTCGACGATTTTGGAGAAGTGTCGGATGGCCTCGGAGTAGAGACCAGCGTCGAGGGCGGCGATCGCCGCCGTGCGACGGCGGAGGAGGAGCTTGATGTGGCTAATGAGTTGGGTAACGCTCTCGGATTCTGTGAGAGGTGTTCGGGGTGGAGTGGTGGGTGTCGCTGGGTTGGTGGTGTCGCCAGAGAAATGGATGTTTGTTAAAGAGAAGCTATCATCGGACCAGCACACGCTCTCGCGGCGGAACGCGGCGGTGGCGAGGCGTTTTCCGGTTTGGAGAAGAGCCATTGCATCCTCCATTAGGCCTAGATGGCAGCATGCTTGACCCAAAACCAGGTATCTGTGGTTTGCATCGAGAAAAAGAAAATTAGTCAAATCTGAATAATATTAAACTTTAATTTGTTTCCATTTTGTACTCATTTACTTATAGAAACATCAATCAAAGTATACTGTGTAAAAATGGAATTTTGGGATAACTGATAAAAGAAGAGCAGCTATCAGGCATCACATTTAACTCTTACCCGGTGATCGGAAGGGTAATTTTTTGTGGTCAGAAACAGGTTTTTGTCTGTGACTATGGAGAAAAAAAAAAGAAAAAGAAAGACAGAAACAGAAAACAGTGATGCACATGAGAAAAAATCATAACAGTAAATGCTATGATTGTGCTTTAAATTTAATAATGATTTTAACTTATAAAAGGCAGAAAGTTGGGAAGCAATTAATTATGGGGTGACACGAGCATTTACTCAAACCCGGATAACATGTACACCGATCTGATCTAAATCTTAAATGAAGTCATTAAAGGCTGAAACCCAAAATGAACCAACTCCATTTTTAAAATGGATCAAAAGGATAGAAAACGGGGGTAGCTGCAAAACCAATGAAACAGAATAATGGCGCAGATTGTCAATTTACCTCCATTGCCCTTCCTTCTCGCCACTTTTACACAGTCCTGCCATCACTTTCTTCTTCAAGTCTGAAACAGAGAAGCACTTGAAACTCTGATCCCGACCCGGCGACTCCGAGGACGAGAGCAGCTTCACTCCCTCCCTTGACGAACTATCCGAAGAACAGGAGCCTGAGTCCTCCATTGCCATTTTGAGGCTGGGGATGTAGTCCTGAAGCAAATCGGCGACCTCCTTGAACCGCCGGAGACAGAGAAGAGACCTGGCTTTTAGCTCCAGGGCCTGGTCTAGGCGTGGAGATATGGCTAATGCCGCGTCTAGAAGGTTCAGAGCCGAAGCGATCTCGCTCTGTTCCCGGGTCGCAATGAGGCTACGAGCGTCCTTAATGTATTTCTCCACAATCTAAACAGAGAGACAAACAGATATGAATGTGCGGGGTTCTTTAAGCTTTAAAGCATTTCAGAGATGAAAACTTGTACAAATAAATCAAATCAGAATCATAATCTAGAGGCAGTGAAGGGTTACCTTTCGGTTGGTGAGCCACCAGTACTTCTTGTCGGAGGGATTTAGAGAGGGAGTAGTATTGACGGCCATCGTTGTGGGATGGGGTTGTAGAATGAGATTCAATGGTGAACCATCAAACTATGAACCAACCCCTTTCCTTCTCTCAGGCTCTAAAGCGGGCACATCGTTTGTGTGTGGTTGGGAAAATAAATGAAGAGAAACGGAGAAAAAGAAGGAAGAGAGGGGTTTGAGAGAGTGAGGAAGAAAGGAGGGATTTTAAATGAGTGTGGATTTCATGTAAGTACGGGGAGTAGAGAGAGAAAGAGAGAGAGGGGTTTGTAAGAAAAATTGACAGCTTTGACCCTTAAGGAAAGCTTAGCTGGCAGCAAACCATAGATTCTTTCTCTCTCACAAGCTATGTGGCTTTTGTGTAGGTCTACTCACTAGTGTCCCTAATATTTAAGACAATTATGAAAAATAAAATATTAAAGAAAGGGATTATATGAGATGACCAGGCGGTGAGAGTATGATTGTGACTGAGTATAGCTGGTGAGGCGTCACGGGGCCTCGGGCCCAACCACCGGGGAAAGATAAACTCTATCAAGTTGCCCAAAAAGTAAGCAAAGCAATGCCGAAGTATAACTTATAAGAAGGCCTGCCGTTTATTTATTTCTGATCCCCCCAATCAAATTACCATCTCACCCCTATTTACGTTGACCTTTAGCATTTCATACACCAAAATAATATTTATATGCAATCACGGTTATCATGAGAAATAAAATTTAACAGCAATTTTACAGGAAGTAAATTATTGTTTTCATCTTTAAAATATGATTATTTTTTAATTTATTCTTTTAAAATATGAATTTTTCTCTGTTGCTTATATTTCTTTGAAAAAATTAATCTCTATGATTTTGCTTTTTGATAGATGGACTGATAGAGTAGAAGGATAAACATGATTTAAAATTTTATTTAAGAATTATATTTAGAGAATCAAGCTGAAGTATCTGGCGGTCACAAAAACAAATAATTAATTTACTCAACGTAAATTCTAATATTGAAACTATAAAAAATTATTCAGATAAAAAATATTTTAAATAAGTTGTATCATTATAGTCGATAAACAGGTGACATGCTCTCTCACAAGTCATAAGCTAACATATTTTGTGAATTCACTTTATATATGCATCAGTATTCCACAACTAACAGATTTTTTTAAAAAAAAAAAAAAAGAAAACATCATTCTCTTTTAATCTTTTTTGGTGTCAATATTCTTCCAAATCCCAAAAGAAAAAAAGTAACAACTATTTTCTTATCATGTTTTACTCCGTTTTCTTTGATATATATATATATTTTTCTTCATACCTTCTCATCCGAACACAATCTGCAAGAGTTAAAAAAGAAATAGTAGTTCCACATGTGATCAGGTTTGAGGATAATTAATGGATTAAAGCCCAGAAGATTCTAATTGCCAATAGTAAAACAAACCGTGATCATGGTGCTTTAGACATTCAATGGATCAAAACCTGGTAAATAAATAAATCAATTAACCAGTCACCTATTTACTTTGACACATAGACTTTGCCTTTAATCTTCGTTAGCGATGATCAATGATTACAAGTGTTGCTTTTGCATTATCCCTCATTTGTACCCGTAATTTGAGCAAATTAACTGCCTCTTCACATGATACATTTACACATAAGTCACATAGTTATGTTCAGCTGGAGAAAAAGCAGTGCTTTATATGCTATGAATAATGAAGAGTGAGGGTAAAATGGGAGGAATTTGGATATAGCAATGATGGAGATGGGAGCATATTAATAGGGGGAGAGAAAGGGAGTGTTGTGTGGTAAGGCACAAGAATCATGCTTTTTTCTTTGGGAGGGGCTTGGGAAGATTGCTTTTGGTTTCACCCACATTGATTAATGAAGGCACATGAATTTGGATACAAAGCCAGTTGGGTTTGTCCTAAAGCTTCTCTATCTTCCTTTTCCCCTGTCCCACTGTCCCATTATAAATTTCACACTCATATTTCAATCCTAGTTAATTTATGTGATTACATTCTTATTTTTACGAATTCTATATTTTTGTTTGGCACTGTATTGTTATTAGATTCGTATGAGACCCACATAAGGAGGTGGGTTTCACACCAATCTAATAGTTGTAGAGCGCCAAAAACTTTATTTAACTCGTGCATTAGATAGATAATTTAAATTTTTTATTTTCTTCAAACAAAAATTTAAATTGAAGTCTTATATATCAAAAAAATTAACATTGGAAGAGTTTTATATTTTTTATAGTTTAATTTCACTTAAACCAAATAAATAAAAAAACTAACGAATTTTTAGATAGGATTAAAAAAAATGCTAATCTGCCATGTCATCCACTATGAAGCTAGCCTGTCTCCACGTGGCATTCCTGGATTTTGGGCCCCACATTGCCCCATATCCAGATAAGCCTCGCTTTTTGGACGCTGCTCTAACACACTCTTGTTTTTGTTTCATTGTATTTCCGGACCACTCTTGTTATTGTTGTGACACCAATGATTTGAGCAATCCCTCCACTAAATTTATATTCCTTTTAAACAGAGTTTTTTCAAATATATATCTCTCTACCTGGATTTCTTTTATGTTCTGTAAATTCTATAATCATGCACAGGCACATGACTCTGACTATTAATAAGTCAACACACAACGGACTAATCTTTAAATGCATTAGCTTTGATAGATTTTTTTTTTATACATATATAGAAAATAGATTTTAAACAAGAGAATCGTATCAGTTCTGTAAAAAAGAAAAACGACGAGTGTTTTATAATCGTATTAATTTCTACCACATCATTTTGTGTCCAAAAAAGAGATTCCTTTGTTTCTTTTTTGTTTCTAATTCTATTTTTAATTATGAAGCTATTACTTATCTCTGGGGAATGCTCTAGTAGTGAGCAGAATATGAAAGATAACAGTTTTTAAGTTACTAATTAAGCAAACGGTTTTGATGTCTTGATTGACTAATCCCAACAATTTGTCCGTTCACAAAAAGGGTTGGCATTTTCTAGCTTTATATTGGACAATGATGTAGAATTATCGCTTTCTTTGTCAAGCTTTTTCAAAGAAAACGGGGATTGATAACGCAAGCGCACATTAAATAATACACTTCTTTTGAGGAAAAAGAAAACAAGATAAGGCTCTTAAATGAAAACGGCATACAAAGACTAGAAACTGCTTTGTGTTCACAAATTAAGGTACATGTCGTACATTTCAAACTAAAGAATACTGTTATTAACTTAATTACCAGGTTTATTTTTATAATTAAACTTATTAAATTTCACTTTCTTTCCCGAACTAAACTAAAAAAAAAAACTTTTATTTGATAAAACGAAGCCGGAAGGGGTCAGGTTCTATTCTGAATATCCAATCATGTCAAAGATATGGTAGCACAAGGAAGACAATATTTTAATTTGGGCCCATAAATAATAAAAGTATATTGCAATAACTTAAGATTGACATCTTTAATTAACAAAAAATACTAGTTTAATTTTTTTTTCTCTCGTAAAGACTGGCCTTTAATTAAAAGATGGAATCAAAGTAACATGACAGTAACATTTTTCATCAGAAGTTTGGATCACACACAACTGGAGAATAAACACGATTCACGAAAAGAGTATTAAAAAATGACATCTCCCCCCAAATTAAACACACTTCCCTTAAAATAAATAGAAGAGACTGGAAGAAATTTGTTTATTTGAGGTCGCATTTAGTGTCCCACAAACATGTAAGTAACATTTTTAGAGACTCAATTAGTCAATATTTACAGAAAGAATTATTTGAACTCTAAAAATAACAATACCAATATCAAATAAGACGATATTCTTATTGAATGAAACTTTTACGTAATTGTATTTTTTTTTTTGTTGAGCCTCAAGCATTTGAAAATATATTAAATTTTGAATAATCTAGTATGAACTAAGTTGAACCTAAGAGATGTAAAACTTCTCTAACACTAATTTCTTTCATTCACAAGATTTGGATAAACGTTGCATATTTACGTAGTGTTGTGTTTGTATTAGAAGGCGTAGGTGGGAGAGGGTTGGGACCATTTGGCCCCTAAGAAGAGGGCAGAGGCTAGAAGGGTTGATTTCTTCCACACACATGCATGGCTGCAACTGTGCTACGCTGGAACAGCTAAGGGGTTCCAGTTGTAAGGAAGTGGGACCCTTCGCATAGTGATGGAGGCGACCTCTTTTGTTGGTAGATATCATAATTAGAGGGTCCACTTTGTCAATTTTCTGTTAATGAATCCCCTTCCTAATCCTTTATCGTCAATAACTAGTTTCCCCTTTCTCTATTTTTCGTTAAGCTGGGATATCTCTGGTTTCCAGTTAGGTCTGGTATGAAGTCTACCTTTGTTTCTTTGTATAAAAATGGGCCACCAATTCAAAAGACCATCATTCTTAGTTGTGTTTACACATGCTGTGTGTGACTAGTTTTACAAAGAAGCATTTAGATCTCTTTACCCTATATTGCAGAAAAGGCTATGCTCTCATCTTTGGACAATGTTTCATGGATCATGGTGCAGCCATAACATGTATAATTGGTCCCCCTTTTAATTTCTGTTCTGTACTCTTGGATCTACCCTGATATCGTTGTCATTCTCTCCTCCTATTATTGCCAATTATTATTTATCCACATGTAAGGTCCCATGCCCCCTTCCAATGTAATTAACTATCCAAGTATCTAGCTCTTTTTTTTTTTTGAGTCTTCTTTTTTCTCCTTATCTTTTTTTTTTTCAAATATATAAATTATGCTTAAAGGACCCACTATAGTAATCAATATATGTTCATTCAACATGATTGTTGGAATCCAGCAAACAAGGATAGATGCAACAATAATAGGCATCTATAAATAGTCTTTTCTAAAGTTGAAAAAAAAAAAAATCAAGATTCTTACCTTTACCTTCACACATCTGGTAATGATTCTTATTCCTATTGATCAGTAGGTAAATATTCTGTGATTGATGAGTTCATATATACTGTTCATTTTACAGGGTACGTAGTGGACCATATATATATATATATATATACATATATTTTCTGATTGATAAAGAGGATACCACGTTGATTGCATAATGTACCTAATTGCCGTTAGGAGTTTAAGAACTCTCTCATCATTAGAGTGTGTTTGTAACATCCAAATGAATTCTCAATTAATGAAGACTGCTTTATTGTAATTGGAATGCATAACATGCTAATAACCACCGAACATATTCCTCCCGTAAGAGAAAATAACATAAAATCAAACTTTTAAATAATTGCACAATAACTACTCTAGAAGAAGGGCTCAATGTATATATATAACTGAAATCCATTATTGTTTCAAAGCCTATACATTTCGAACAGTTGCAAGCTATATATGTTGCCAGGGTGGCCATTGCTTGATTATTATACAACAAAATGATATACACATATAGAATGAAGGAAGGAATCAATCTGTGAAATGGGAAGAGTTATTTTAATAATAAATGATGGGAAACGCTCCCCCATTATGAAAGACATGTTAGTGCATAAGGAGGCAAAGTGCAACGAGAAGCCCTAAAGATTCTCTAATCAAAACTACTGCTGTTGGATAAGGTTTTCTTTCTACATATACAGAATGCACATCTTCTTATGCTCGCTTTTATTTGGCGGCACAACACAGTGACTTTGAATTTATTTATTATATTATATTATATATATATATATGTGTGTGTGTGTGTGTGAGATCAGTGAGGAAGTGTTATCTCTGGGAGTGGCCAATCATATTGGGGAAATTGTAACCCAAATGGTTATGTTATCGAGGGCTGAGGGTCAGGGAAGCTCTGTGGAAAGCACGTGTCTTGTGGGTGGGATATCACGCGGAGATGGCGACTCTGACCCCATGTGCGTCGTCTACCTTTGGCTAATATGCTTGTTCCCTCCTTCACTCAAATGCCAGCTTAATCACTCTGCTCCTTACCTCAAAAGTTCCCCAATAATGCACCTTCTCTCACTCCTCCTTTCAAATTTTTACGCACCCTTAACATGCTCTGTTTCTTCTTCTCCTCACAATCATTTCTTACTCATTTATCACTCACCTCACTCCTAATTACTCATTTATCAGCCTTTTATTTAAGTGCTAAGTCATTATTCCTCTAGCTTAATTTATTTGTTGTTATTGAAATTAACTTCTTGCACAACATGTATTTCTTGTAGATATAAAATTATTTAACAATTTTTACTGTCATATTAAATGTGAAGCGTTGAGTATGAGAGTACCATTCCAAAAAAGTCAGACTCCTAAGTTCCACGTTGCTTCATATTGAAGAACCACTAGTCTTTATATGATATTTGCTATTGGATTATAAAATAGCTAAGCAAGGAGTTGATTTCACACACCCAAAAAGTTAGCATAGTGGAGGGTAAACTGTGAATTTCGCCCCCTCAATGTGCATGATCTATCCAAGTGAATCAAGTTTTTAGTTTTCTAGATGCAAGGCAAGTACAATTTAAACAAACTTCATAAAAGATTAGTGTAATTTAGCTTATTTAAAAAAAGAAAAAAGAAAAGGAAGAATTAATGAAAGGAAGAAGTTGGTGATAGCTAGTCTATGAAAGGTGCTCTCAACCATACCGAAAAACCTAAGCTAAATGCCTAAATCCACTTGCCATATCATTAATTGGTCTCAAATTAACACGTATTTATCGAGTATTGATTCTGTACAGCCAATAGTCAAGAGTCCAACAAGATGGTGGGAGGGCGGCCGAGTGGGCCGAGTCAACTCATTCATCTAAGTCCAACCCATATATATATATATATATATATATATATATATATATGTATGTATGTATGTATGTATGTATATGGTGAATTGTTAGCTTAATATGAGGGAATGGCAGAGAGTAGCTAGAGAAAGAGGTGTTCCAATAATTGAAATGGAAAAGTAGACGTGAAGATACAGAGTGATGGGTCAGCCGCATGTGCTGCACAATGCTGAGAATTTGTACATATTTTATAAGGCCACTCCAATAACTCAGCCTTTGCTAAAGGTTTCTCTCTGCTTTGAATATTTTTGTGGGAGTGGCATCTAAAAAGAAATTCTCTTTTTTCACGTACCTTGCTTCCTCCCTCTTCCCTCTTTATTTTTTGTGTTTTCGGCAAACAGATTCCTCCAAATCCTCCTCTCTTGAACCCATTATCACATACATTCTTCCCCACCCAGCTTCGACTCATATCTGAAACTTCAATTCAAAGTCAAGCATCCTATGCACACTGAATTTAACTAAAAATTCTGTCACATGATTCATGCTGATTTCCAATTTGGCTCAGATAAGAATGTTATTTCAAACACCAAAATTAAAAAAAAAAAAGTTGATTCCACAGAGTTGTGTTTCTTATTGTCTGCTTATGAAACTGTCTAGATGCTTCACTCAATCGTAACATAACGGGGCTTTAGCATTCTTTTCGGCCAAGGCCAGTAACGACATTATCCAATAAAAACACACTCAAGCTATAAGTATATTATTTTTAGGTTAAATTATACATTTCATCATTATACTTCTATTGAATTATCAATTAAATTTTTAATCTTATTTTAATTTTTACAAATGAAGTCCTATATTTTGTTTTGGTCATTTTCGTACAAATACATGGCACTGATTTTTATCGTCATACAATCAAACTCACATTGAGCTAGTCAATCAATTGTTCACAAGTCAAACTTAAGTCATGGGCTTTGTACATATCTATTTTGCTTTTATTATCTTATTTGAAATTTCAAAAGACGGGAAGTCATTTCTTTTATGTTATTTACTTATAAGAATCAAATAAACATTTGATGTGATTATTCATTTATTTTTAAAAGATTAATTAATGATTTGATTTTTATAAACAAATATCACCACTGGTTTCCTTCTCTTTGATTTGAATATATTATAATATTTTTTTAAAACTACACTTTATCTCCTTGTATTTCAAAAATTACATTGGACTCCCTTGATATTTTAATATATATTGTAAAAAAATTAACTTACTTTTTATCAAAAAATTAATTTTTTATATAATATAAATTTATAATTTTATTCTTAACATAATAATAAAGATAATTAAGTTAATATTAAGCCCTAACTTATGTTAGAGTGTGATTTTATTTTTTGGGGATAAATAAAAGGAAATTCTTTAAGAGGAAAGAGTAGAAATTAGAGTTTGCAAATTAGTTTGGCTGTAAACAGGTTACAATCCAGTGGATATAATAGTTGAGACAGAAGTAAAAGAAGAAAGATATAACAATCAATACAAATGGAAAAAATAAAAATGTAACTGTGACAGTCAAATAACACGCACATAAGATTAAACATGACAGAAATAAAGTTAAATGATACAGTTAAAAAAATGATAATTGAGAAATGTGATTTCATAATATGCCGTGTCTTTCATAAAAGCATCTCTTATACGAATTTTGTTGTAAGCATGTGGTTTTCTTATTAATATAGTAGTAAAAATATTAAGTAATTTATATTATTATTATTATTATTATTATTGGTGAAGGAATAGTGTAGTAGTACATCAAGTATCTACGGCTTGTTGTTGCGGCGGTCGTAATTAATGGGTGAGCGTTATTGGGCCAATACATGTCAGTTTCAGTGACTAATTGGACATCATTCATCCACATCTCCCATCATTGCCTTCACAGTTCACACCCATGCCTCCTCCAAATAACACAGCTCATATTCATAGCAGCCTCCCCTCCTACGCCCAATCACTTGCCCTCACTTTAACAAAATTACAAAATTCTCCTTACCCCATACCCTTCTTTTCTACATTTCCAATTGTACAACTTTCCTATTTCTTTCTCTGCTTTCACACTATTATATACATCTTTCGTCAAAACGAGAGGTGCCTCCTTCCACTCCGTGCCCCATCAATGGCTTACCACGCCATTGACTTTCACCAAACTGCCTTCTCCCTCATATGCTACGTATTCATGGCCTCTTTCACAAAGCTGCAATGCTCCAAACTCAAAACCATACAACTTGCATCCTTCTCAATTGTTCCTTAATACAAAAACACATCTTTTGTTTGTGCATATGCATTCTCAGAAGTCATGTGGATATTGGTCTTGGGAGGGAGTGAAAAGAAAAAGAAAGGCTGACTGGGCATTGTGAATCCAATCGGGCCCAGTACCCTGTTCTTAAATCAACTTTCAGTCCTGATCCTAAACTAAAGTATTTTTGTACCAGAAGCTCATTTGGTTTTTTGCACCATACCAATTAATCATTAATTTCTTGTACTATAATTTCTTGAGTTTTAAAATTAATTCTCTTGATTCAAACTTATTTTCATATTCTCATAATTAAAAAGGAAAAAAAAATGTTATTACCTATTTGAACTAACAATGAAACTAGTTCTAATCTGTAGCATAAAGTAGTAAATTTCCTGCACTACCAGTAACTAGAAAACAATGATTTATTAACCCAATCTTATGAAAAAGATAAAAAAAAAAAAAAAGAAGGGAGTACATAATCACATTCACTAAAAAATCTTTTATGTCATTATGAATAATACTACAAAGAAGTATTGTAGAGAAGCAAAATCTAAGACGGAGGAGAGAAGAGTTTTACTTGGTCAATCTCTTCTCCGAAATTACAATCAATCCCCTGTTATTTTGTTTAACACGATTGATGAACTGGTTTAGTAAGCCTTGGCGGTGGAAGCCATGCTTTACTGGTATACTACTCTATTGAGTATGTTTATGAGAAAGGCTGAGAGTTATGAAATCTCCCGAGAAGTGAATCAAGACTTGATAATCCCAAGCGTTGCAGCTTGAAGCGAGAGAGAGTGTTTGAGGTCACCAATGTGAAGACTGTGTTCACCCATCGGAATTCTCCTAATCCCAGACCTATCCACCACACTCAGCAGCTTGCACACATGGATATTCAGTCGCACTCGCTGTTGAGCCCTGGCAGCCACGTGGACTTTCTCGAAAGCCACCAATTGCTTACGTGGCGCCCAATGCCCGCCAACAGGTGGAGCCGAGAACACTAACAAAGTGTGAGTGCCGTCCGTGGACCCCACATTTTTTACATCCACGTGGAGGCTAATGGACAGCTTCCCGCATCTTGCGTGCGTCACTCTAATTGCCTTGTTTGAAATGTTGGTGCTATTCCCATGGCGGTGTCCGTCCACCGGAACTGACACCACCGTTGGTGCTTTAGCCAATGTGTGAACAAAGTGGGTGTAGCTTAGTCCGTATCCAAACGGGTACACCACTGGACCCGTGTAAAATCGATATGTTCTTCCTGGATAGCCTTGAGATCGGCTTGCTCTCATTCCCATATTCGTCATTGGTAGGTTGGTGAGGTAATCTTGGGGATACCATGTCATGGGTAGTTTCCCAGCTGGGTTGGCACTTCCAAACAAGATATCCGCAATGGCAGCACCACCGGCTTGGCCCGGGTACCCAGCCCACAAGATGGCAGATACACGTGGATCATTCTTAGCGAAAGTGATATCAACAGGCCCACCGGACATCAAGACCAAAATAGTTGGGCCCTTAGATACTGCTGCCACCTTAGACACGAGGTCTTGTTGATGCCCAGGAAGAAGCAAGCCGGCCCTGTCCACAGTTTCAGCCTCAACCGATTGGTCTAGGCCCATCACTAGGACCGTTGCATCCGCTTGACGGGCCGCATCCAAAGCTCCTTTGAATTGTTTATCATCAGTACAAGCCACATTCCCACAACCCAACTGGTGAATAGTCCTCGCGTATTTCCCTATTCCTTGCAAGGGACTAGTGTATCCACAAGCAATGCCTAATAGCCAAAAAGAAACAACTAATTAAAACTTGACAATTATCCATATATGCTTAATTAGGCTTACATCAAAATAACCTTACCTGCATAGTTACCAATCATGGTGACAGTGACGTTGGAATTGGGGCCAATGACAGCAAGGGTGCGATGACGGCGCATTGAGAGGGGTAAAGAAGGACCAACATTTTTAAGTAGCACTATTCCTTGTGTGGCAGCTTGGTAAGCAAGGTCTTGGTGAGCAGGGGTGCACACATCTCTTGGACCCAAGTGTCCGTATGGCTGAGCCGATAGCTCTCCATCGAACATGCCTAGTCTCATTTGGACTGTCAGCGTATTCATCAAAGCGTTGTCCACATCAGGTTCGTTTAGTAGGCCTTTTTTGACGGCGTCCTGGGTGTGCTGGGCCAAGAAAGGCCCACAGTCCAAATCCAAACCTGCTTTGATGGCATCCGCAGCAGCTTCTTCTGGGGTTGAAGTATAATGCTGGTTGGAGAAGAAGACTCCAACAGAGTCACAGTCCGATACGATGTAGCCATTGAGATGCCATTGACCACGAACTGTTCTCTTAAGGAGGATGGGGTCGGCGCAGGTAGGCTTACCATTTACTTGGTTGTAAGAGCACATCACACTCGCCACTTTCCCTTCCTTCACACACATCCTGAATGGCACATCGAAAGTGTCCTCTATGTCCTGCTTGCTAACCTGCCATTAAACCAACAAAACATATTCTTTCATATATATGCCCCAACCAATTTCAGCCCTTCAAATTTTGTGTTGTCCTTCTTCTCTGCCCCACATATAATGTAGTATTTGTTACAATTTTTTTTCCTAGGTCAATATAATTACATAATAGCTGAAACTAATTAATATATAGCCAGCCATTCGTTTAAAACTTAATTTTTGGATTAATTAAAGTTCACTTGTTTATTTGATATTAAATTAGGAAAAAGATAAAAGAATATTAATAACAAAATGAGCTCACCACCGCTTTCTTCTAAAAGCATTTTTTGTTATCCTTTATATAATTATAATGCTTTTTCAAGAAAATGGATTCGATTCCTTAGAGTGCATATCAAGTATACTATTTCTCTTTAAAGAAAAATATTTGAGTTGAAGTCAAATCATTCTAGCCTTGACCTTTGACATAAAAGAACTATCTAAATTTAGAAATTAGATAAGAAAAAGAAATATAGACATTAGGGAATATAAGGAACCAAATCATCATAAATTACCACTAAGCTCTTGGATAGCATAATTTATAATTTGTTAGAGTTTTTTTTACTAATATAAATATTTTTATATTAAAAAAAGTTTAGATAAGCTTAAATAAATAAATTATTGATCTCTAAAAAATTATTTTTAACTTATTTTATGAAATCAATTTTTTAAGCTTCTTTAAAAAGTATCGTATAAAAGTTCAAATTAATAAAATTGAATAGTTGTTTTATATTTTTACAAGACAAGTATATCGCCAATTATAATTTAAAATTTTATGAAAATCAAATCATTTATCTTCTTCTTTCTTTAATCATAATTTAAAAATGTTTCTTCAAGTATGCATCTAAACTTTAAATAATTTAATTTAAAATAAACTTATGATATAAAATTTTTTTATATAAAATTTTCTTCTACAAATATTTAAATAAATTATTTATTCAAATAAGAAAATGCGAGGTCGTGCAAAAGTATTAACCATGTCCGTGGGTAATATCAATTAGCGTGAGGGCCCATTCAGACATTAGTTCAGGAAAGTGCTATATATGGTGGTCTATCCTGGCCTATCAAATAAGACCAATACTCATCTTGCATTGAAATGACAAATAATGGATGTCCCGTGCATTAGAGTAAGAGGGATCATTAATTGGTGATTATATTACATTACCTGTGCGTTAAAGTGGAAGCGATCCACCCCGTTCCAATTATCAAGATCATAAGCCGTAAAGTGCTTGCAACAAGCAGCTATCTTCAACCGGTCACCGTCAGTTCCCTGTAGCCCCCTCACGTAGTGGGCTGCATACCTACCGGCCACTACCGGGTCTTCACCGGGAGTCTCTTGTCCACGTCCCCACCTTGGGTCCCTGAGTATGTTCACGTTTGGACTCCAGTACGTCAGCCCTGCCGTTCCTCCGTTATACATCGCTCTTGCTTCGTCTGACACAACCTGCACCACCACATCCCACCCTATATTTTATCATTACAAGTTGCAAGCCATATCACCTTCCTATCCTTAGCTACCACTTCACATCACACACTTAATTTAACATACAAATTAAAACTATGATGCATGTGAAAGCAGTGATGGTTTGATTTGAAAATGCACCCAATCCCATCATTAATTGGTTACCAAGGAAAGGATAAAGCTAACTCATCAGTATTGATTACCACTTTTATTTGTAGTAATTAAATCTTCAAAGCGAAAAGTTCATATCAGATAAAAAAGACTGAATTCTGTTAATTACTTTATTATGATATATATATATATATATATTTGTTAATGCGAATTAATTAAAGACACTGATATAGGCAAAATTCTAGCTATTCCATAGTTCATAAGCAGAAAAGCCAAGCTTGTGAACCCAATGGAATGTGGCTGACACAACTGAGCGTGCACACTGGACGGTGTACGGTGACAGATATATACATGTCCAAATGCAAAAGTGTACTGATGAGTTAGTTATAGTGCGCCTGTTAAGTATTAAGTATTAACTTTACCATCAAGCTCAAGACACGTGCAGAATCAAAGTAGCAAGGTTTATATATATATATATATATATATATATATATGTTGCATAGTCTATAACACAAGTTGACAAACAGAGAAGAAGGCAAGAGTGCGGCAATTAATTAACCTTTTAGTGAATTTAAGAAGAAATAATACAAAATTCAAATTAGTTAGGGAGTGATAGAGGAAAGAGAATGAATCTGACCCGTCCAATGGCCTCCCACAAGGAGGCATTAAAAGAAGCAGCGGTGGTGATGACTTGAGGGAAGCTAGTAGCGGCGGGGAAGGGAGGAACAAACTTGGTGCCGGGACCCACATTGGAAACGCCGTGAAGTGCTTCGGACCACCACTCGTACCCTTTGATGCCGAGGCGTGGAACCGCCGCCGCATTGTTCACCAGCAGCCGAACCTTCTCTTCCATCCTCAGCCGTCCGATCAGGTCCCTCACTCGCTTCGCTATCGGCAGCGACACCTGGCAAAACGGCAGGGTCTTCGTCTTAACGTCTTTCGGGTCACACGCGAATGGATCGCGTGCTTCCCCAAGTGCAAGCAGTAGAAGCAACACTGTGACACAGAGGAGAGATGAGAGGGAAGCCATTTGCTAGTGAAAGTGAATGAATGAATGTTTGGGACGCTAGCTTGAGAAGCTAAGGCATGGAGGGAACACTATATATATATTAGGCTCAAATTACTGTACTGTAATGTAGTAGAAGTCACTGAACCTGTTTGATGACTGGAATTTCCATTATTATTTTCTTTAATTTCATGTTTTAAGGAACTGATCAAACAACTGGCTGGTGAGATTTCAATAAAGTTGGTGGCTAACAACATCTAACCAATTAATAAATTACCAAGGGAATCTACCATTTCTAATTAACTAGGTATATATGTTATTGTATTGTTAAGGTCAGAAATGTAAATTCAATGACAACTTAAAATTATACAACCAAGCACAGCAGGAGACTTTCTTACACAAGGTGAGTGGTGAGATGGTGCCCAGGCATATTGGTCCAACATTACATTTTAATTAGATATTAATAATTAGGATAAGTTGATAGTGTTACATACATCCGAATGACTTACTTTTCTTCTCTTGGTATTTTTTAGGGGCTTACATTATTTTTATAACTCTCAAGTCTTAAGTGTGTTTATTTTTTTAAAGTGTTTAATTGTTCTAAAAATATCTTACTCGGTTAAATTTTAAGAAAAGTTGTACATCTAAATGTATTTAATATGTACAGTTATAGAAAAAATAAATAGTTTTATTTATTTAGTATTCAAATTTAGAGAGATAATATTTTAATAAACATATATATATATATATATATATATATATATATATATATATAAATTTGGGGGGGGGGGGGGAATGCCACCTTATTGTTCCTATCATTATTTTTGCCAGCAAAAATCTTAGTTGTTGGAAAAAAAAAATATTGTAATGCTGATAAATAAAACAAATTAAGTCACTGTTCATTAACAATCAGTTTGTTAAAGTAGTTGTCATACTTCATGCTTTTTAACAGTAACGAATGTTGAGTTGATAGAGTGGATAAATTTTAGTTAAGCTGTTAATTTCTTTGTGGGAAGTTTTTGTAAAATGTACGAAAACTGATAAAGGTTGAGAAGTTGAGTGTGTGACACATCATTGACGGGGAGTTAATTTAAAAACTAGCCACAGACAACAAAAGTGGAGTCAGGTCCAACAAAGATTGGAAACGAAGAAATAAATAAACCCAGTAGATCAGATTTGAGATATATAATTTACAGGAGCACTTGTGGGTTGAGAGTACCTTCACTTACAAGTGAAACCAAAAAACACAGCCTCTACCTCATTAAGCTCATTTCAAAACCCACAGCCATGTTGGAGATAAATGTGGACGGACCAATGACACAACTGGTAAGGAACGAATTCGTACCCTCTAAGAGAACGTGTTTGATTCTCTCTTATCAATGTGAGAATTTCGTTTGTGGATAATTTATAAGTACTCCTGTAAACACTATTTGAACTTGTGCTCTATCTTTAATATGGTAACCGACGGTTAACATGCCAAAACCATTACATGATTGATTGCATTATAGAAAGATAGAGAAAAAAAAAATTATTTATTATTTCTGAATAAAGACTGATATAGCGTAAAATTGTAAAAACAGAGGAGGGCATGACCACCTTTGGGTGATGAACAAAACTTCCATTGGAGATGATAATGTAAGGTCTCCAACATGAGTGTGTTGGTCGTGTTGGAGCAATTGATTCCCTGAACTCGTGCGTCCAAGTTCTGCCATCCGTTTTACTAATGTCTCTGCCTCAATTGGCTTAGTTCTATTTGTTAATAATGATCGATGAATGATCAGTTTTTTTTTGTTCCTATTAGTGTTTGGTACAAAAAATTGAAGGGTGTGCAAGAATTATGACGTTTGTAGATTTGTAATGTGCGTTTTTTATTTAACATTTAATTATATTATTGGAATTTGGCTAATCCTTCTTGATAGATTTTTTATTATAGTGTGAGTGGAGCAGAATCACTGTCTGTCTTATGGACCATCCAATTTGCTGATCGGACAGTTTAGATTGTTTGAAAAATTTTTTATTTAAAAATAAATCTAAAAATTTTCAGAAAAATTTGAAAAAATATTTTCAAAAGCATTTCAAATTTTCAGATTTTTTAGATTTTTCAAAAAAAAAATTTAGATTTATTTTAATAAAAAAATTTTTAAACAATTTGAATCATCTGATCACAAATTCAACGATTCATATACATAGATAGATTACCTTGGACAGGAATCTGCTCCCGTGGTGATGGATGGGCAGAAGATGGAAGAACATAAAGTACCCACTTGTGCTGTCTGTCTCTGCCGAAAGAACTTTAATGAAAAGTTTTGTTATGTTTTCTTGGGAAGGTACGCATCATGTCGACTTTCTTCTTCCACTTTACCCTCTTCATCATTCCTATCCCTCTTAATATTTCCCAAGTAATATCCTTTAGCTTCATTTCACATTTAAAGCACTTGTACTTTAACATACTCTATTCAAATATGTTTTAAATGATTCAAATTACCTATAATTTTATCATACACAGATGTTTAGACAAAATTCCATAAGTGGGAAAAAAGCACGTTTAGGTATCCAAAAATAGATTTGCAACTCATGTTTGCAGTCCAAAATCCGGTCTGAATTGCAATAACTGTTTTTTTTTTGACATAATTTCTTGCATTTACATTAAAATTACCTTTCATAATTTTTTTGTATAAAACTTTACAAATATAAATCATGATCACGTAAATTCACATCTAATCAAAATCAAGTTAATTCTTAATTAAATTTACCCAATTCGAATTCAAAATTCATATACTTATGAGGCACGTATACTGAAATAGAGGATACATGAGTTGGCATTGCAGTGGTGTTATTATCATGATCACATACGTAGACATACACCTACGCAATCTGGTGGAGCACCATGGGATTGAGAAGTATTCCAATGAGAGTTTACTTGTAGATGAAACCAGTCCCATTATATATAAACACAACCATTGGTTGGGTTTTTATAGTTTTGTGTTGAGACATACAGGTTGGCCCACATTGTAACCACATCGCAGCAACAACCTCTGGATCACCATTTCAACGATGCTCCCTTCACAAGCTACCCTACTTTTCAAACATCTCTCCCAACCCTTTATTTTAATCTTTTTTGCCTTTTTATTCAATTCAATTGTTATTAACAATATAAGCCTATATTTGAATGCAGATTCACTAATTTCTTACGTCCCTATATATTCTAATATTGCACTTCCTTCCTTGCAATAGAAACCCAAACATGCTTCATATATTTCTATAATCATTTTCATCTTTAATTTCTGGCATGTTTGGGATATAACTTATATGATTCACTTTAAGTTGGTGGGTTGTTTTCTTTTTTTAAAAGAAAAATTACTATGAGAGAGGAGTGGGAGTGTATGGTGATGGTGGGGAAACCTGTACCCAACTGTGACATGAATCACGTGGACCTTTACTCCTTGGTAAAAACGAACCAAAAAATATGAGTTGTAGGAAAGTGCTGAGATTGAGACAATTATTAAGTCCAATTCATACATTAAAACAGCACATGTCTTATGTTGAATGGTTCTTTCTAATTTTCCCATGATAGGTAAGTTACGAAGGAACGTAGTTTCCGCAAGCATTGTTTCCAAGTTGATGGACCCATTCGGCCCACTATTGTTGAATGCGTATAAACAGTTTCCAGAAAGTTCTAAACTTTTGGGCCGTAATAGAGGTTTAGTGGTTGTGGCTTGGTACTATTTATAGTAGAAATGGGCTATCCAACTCAGTACAAGCTTCTACCAAAAAATAATCACCACATGCTGCTTAACTGATGGATCAGTGATGCTTCTCCACGAGTGCCAAAACCCAATGCTCTAGGGTTTTCTCTTCCTCTACTAGGGTTTCTCTCCCATTAACGTTGCAGCTGGTGAGGGTCACTCATATTCTCCCTCACCTTCTTCTTCTTTTCCCCTTTTTCCCTCTCCTTTGAGAAAATGTTTTTTTTTTGTAGAAGATTTTTTCTCTTTCTTGGAAGAGGATTTTCAAAGTTCCAGAACTAGATTCCAGGAAAGTCATTAATCTAACTTTATCTGATTGCTCTGTGAACCATCCTATGGGAAAATTGATCATGAAGTTCAGGGAGATGTCGAACAAATGATGAGAGGTTGTCCTTCGGTCATGTTATAGAGAGGGAAATGTGGTGATTCACTAGACGGCATCTGTGGTACACGATGGCTCTCTGGAACCCGATGGCACGTGGCGCTGCAAGAAGACTAGCTTTGATCTAGGGTTTAAGGATGTGTTGCCTCTATTTAGACTAACTTTAATTTAGGATTTAGGGACATATTACTTCTATTTAGTTTTTTAGTGTTAGTGTACGTTTTAGTACTATTTTTAGGGTGTGTTGTCTAAATCATGTATTTTTTTATCTCATAAGTTCAGGCTTGGAATGTAATAGTTGATCTTTAGGTTTTAAAAAATCTTATGTAACTTTAGTTTGATGCCATGTTAATGAAAATTATTTCTATTTTATCAAAAAAAAACTGATGGATCAGTGGGAACACATTCCTGTTAGTTTGTTACGTTATTAACACAGATGACAGAACCACTTATTTCTTTGTTATTTTGAACATTCTAATTCAATACACAGCGATGAGAAGCTCCTTTTATTTTGAAAGGAAGATACACGACTAGTTATAGTCCCTGTCTTACCACACATTGATAAAATAATTAATTTGGTCACAAAGGAGGACATATGATTTGGATTCGGGTTATAACTTAGAAATCTACGCTTATGCCTTTTGATTGATATAGAAAGAAAAAAAATCACGACAGTAGCCAACAATCAAGGCAGAAGTCACTCAGAAAACAACCTTTAATATATGAGAAATTATAAAACAAATTCTGAAAAAGTATTGATAGCTCCGAACTTATATTTTTCTATTTCATTTCCTTGGGGTTGACCTGATAGAATCGCATATTTAGATAGGAAGAGGGCAGGGTAACTAGAAATAGACCGAGGAACAGCCATATAAATTCAATTAAAAAAAAAAAAGAAGTCAACTGGAGAAAATTCATCCAAGAACTGCACATAATATGCACCAGAAGAGATTGATTTTAGTCTGTACTTGCTGTTCGTTGCAAGACATATATACAAGAATCATGGTTTATAGTTTTAAATTCTACGCAAGACATACAAAGGTGCATTTATTTTTAGTGAACTTCTATTCTTTAATACAAGTTTGATATAATTTTAGAAAATTCATAGTCTTGTCACTTTAAAAATAAAAAGGGTCCTGACTTTTGTTCATTCATTTAATTAAAAAAGAAGATACTGACTTATTATACGGCAAAACTTCAACTATAAAAAAGACATGTATTAATTAAATAAGTCTTATTGTATTTTAATTTATACACGAGGATACATAACCTCAAATCCGAAATTTCTAAGAACTACTCAAACTTAAAATTTTACCTAACGACAATCGAACAAACAAGTTCATAGAACAAAAGCATTACCTAGGCCCAATTAAGAAACACATAAGGCAGGCCTTGCCTCTCTCTAACTTACAATACTGATACAAATATTACCTCACCGATTACATGAGCGTAATTAAAATTAGTAAGCACTACATATAATCTAGAAAGCCTTGAAGAACAACCAATGAGTAATTTTTGTTTCGATTTTCTTCTCTGTGATCGTGTCCAAGCTAGGCTTCCACCCTTTTCCCGAAAACTCCCTACTCAAATATTCCGGTCTTCTCTCCGATGCTTCACTCAAATACTCAGAAAAAACATCTCTCTCCTCCGTCTCCTCCATTTCCATCTCCATCTCCATCTCTATCTCTTCCTTCTTCTGCATCACTTGCCCTCTAACTGCATTAGCATTACATGTTGTCCGAGCAAGCCATGGAAGAAACCTGGAAGAACGCGACAACAGAGACTTGGAACGCAGAGCCGAGTTCAGAATCATAAGAAAACGACGAGTGTGTTGGGCGTTCAAGCCAAGAGGCTTCCCTGGCTTCATGGGAAGCATCAAATAAACGTTGCTGGTTTCGAGGTTGTTGTCGGCGGGCAATGGAGCTGGCCTTCTCTGCGTCACAGCACTGTGGAATTCAACCACGACTTGGTGTGGGTGTTCCAGCATGAGCTCTGCCACACTCATTGGTTTGTGAAATTCTTGAACTGAGCCATCCCAATGAACTATTTTTCCCGTGGCACCAGAAGACGCATGGTTTCCCATATTGTGAGGCGATGGGGGAGAGAGGAGAAAGTGAATGGAGATAAATACAAGAAAGAAGCATGTGGATTTGAGGATGTACGTAATGTGAAATTGATGTTTGTTAAACCGCTCCATCTTGTGACGGATATCATGGTGGACTCAGTACGGTTTTAGCTTTGATTTGGCTCGGTCGTTGCCTTTCCTCTTTTCATTTAAGTTTCAAGTTTTGACACTGCTTCCCACTTTGACTACCTCCTTTATCCTCTCTCCTTATTTTATTTTATTTTTAATTTTGATTTTCTTAAAAAAGAAAACTTCTTGGAACTGATCTATATATTAGAGTATTGTTGATGGAGATGATGAGGTGGCCAAATGTATTAGATTTCTAGACGACTCCATTTACCTAACTGCACAGTGAATTCAAGGAACCGTTCAACTATAGCTACATTAACTAATGGGTTAGACTGTTATGGGTGGAGTAGAATTGATCCCCTCCAATTA
Organism: Biancaea sappan; assembly: GCA_037074585.1. NCBI lineage: Eukaryota > Viridiplantae > Streptophyta > Magnoliopsida > Fabales > Fabaceae > Biancaea > Biancaea sappan. Next base: position 42,346,566 of record CM073496.1, on the reverse strand, counting down.
TTTCTTTATCTCTTTCTTTCTTTTTTAATCCTGATTGTTATATATAATAATGATCCAACTTAATTTACAGTAAGTTTTGATTGTTTCTTGGTGATACCATTCACTACTTGGGACACCCTATATCGCACGCCATAACTAATATGGGGTACCATGAACAACGTAAATTATGAGGGATTGTTACCTTGACTTCGCGGACATTGCGTTAATGATCATAAGTAAGGTACTTATATGGTGCATTTCAGAAGAATAAGAACACATTTTTCTATTGAAACATGTGATTATTCTATGATAAAGCTGGTACAAGATTGGAGTGATATTTAAGTTTCATTGCTCAAAGAATAAACTATATACGAAAAATAGATAAATAAATAAATTATTATATAAATCGTCGTATTTCAATCCACAAAGTACTTGCTCTTATTCCACTCAAAGATGTACATTTTGTTTGCTAGTTGATTTATTTAATAGAAAGAATAGACGGATGCATCAAACATCATATTATGAAAGTGGCTCATCAGTACAAGCCAAAAATTGTAACAGAAGATAAAAGAAGTGTGTGTATAACTCTGCTTGCTGACCTTAGTTTGGCATTATTAGTTAGGAGAAATTAGCCTCAGCCTGCAGCGGAAGGTTAAAATGAAGAGAGAGTCTTGGACACTTGGTGGCTCCCAGAATTGAGGAAGTATGACTTGGGCCTAAAGCCTAATGTGTAGAGAGAACTTGGCCCAATCTTTTTGCAACAGTTTTGGGTAGTGAATACAGCAATGATCGCCCCAATACATACATCTTAATTGGGCATTGAACTTCATGAACATTGCCAAAAATTGTGTGGAGCCGTATATAATGATTTCCTTAATAATGTTAAAGCAAAACTAGTATTTATACTCCTCAGTTTTGACTCTTAATTATAATTTAAAATTTTGTTTTATTTATATATTTTTTAATTAATTTCGATTATACTTCTAAATTTAACACTTTTAAAATATTTAACTGTAAATACTAATGTGACATTCTATCTTGCATATGTTAGCACTAAATCATCAACTCTATATGTGTCATGTCAAATGCAAACTTAAAATGATTAAAATAACTTTGTGAATTTTCATTAATGACAAAAAGAATGATGAATTTTAGAAGGTGGCACATATGAAGTGTGGATGATTTGGTTGATATATAGAAGATGGAAAATTATGTTAGTATCTATCATTAAATATTTTAATAACATTAGACTCAGAGACATAGTCAAAACTAACTAATGAGAAATGTATAGATTAATTGATATAAAATAAAATTTTAAATTATAATTAAAGTATGAAACAAAGTTTAAGGATATCGATAATACTTTTGCCCACTATTACACTTCAAAATGCTTCTGAAGAAGGTATATGGTGAATTGCCAATCCCTATGCTTCGTATTTTTTCTTTTCCACTTTGACATTGATATTTCATTTGAATTTTGATGTTTAATACAAATTTCAAGGGTTAGCTAATACTCACTAGAGTAGGGATGACAATAAGGTAGTGGTTTCAGGGATCTTTGTAGGGTTCGTCAGGATTTTGGGAATGGGGACGAAGATCACACTCTTTGTCACCACCCCTAATATATATATATATATATATTTAGGGATAATATAGGCATTTCATAATTAAAATAATTTAAATTAATTTAATAAAAATTAAAACACTAATTCCTAGTTTCCAAATTCCCTTAGATCTTCATCTTCCATGCAGCTACCCAAGATTTTTGCATTCTTTAATTCTTGACTGAGTCATCGTACTCCCTCCTGTCAAGTTTCTCTGTCGTCGTCGTCTCCTGCCTCAATCATCATGCTCCCATCGACCATTGTTATCGTACTATCTCAATCATCTCCTTTCTCGTTGTTCATTCTATGCCCTACTATTCAATTTTTGCTGTTAGTTGCCATCCTTCGCTGCCATCATTCACTTCTTCCCTGTTGTCCCACCGATCTACTGCTATCATCCATTCTCCTGCAGATTTGGACATTCTTCAAGTTATGAATTATTAATTTTTTCCATTTTTTTTATTTTCAAAAAAAAGTTTTAATAACCTTGCAAGGAGGCAGGGATCGAGGATAAGGATTTAAACTTCTCCCCAACGGGGATCAAGGGCATGAATTAGGGGCGGGGAGTCACCTTGTTGCCATTCCTACACTAGAGCTTCTCCTTCAACGCACTAATTTGATACTACTTTCATCCTCTCTTGAAAAAGAAATCCATAAAGGATCTCAAAAAAAAGTCAAAACAAGAACAATTTTTACAAGTCAAAATGAGTTAATTTTGCCTATATGGGTTAACCTATTTTAAGTTAGCTAAATATGAATTGAACCGATTTAGTCATTCTTTTTATCAGCCCAATTTATCTATAGAAAACTAATTGGTTAAATAGACTCGTTCACCCATCTTTTTTTTCTTTTAATAATCTAGACAATTTGAACTTTGGAGCCCATTATTATTATTATTATTATTATTATTATTATTATTATTATTATTATTATTATTATTTCTAAAAGAGTGGAGCAGAGCTGAAATCTATATTAGTCAATCGACCAACTAAGGAAAAGAAAAAACGCTACTGAAGTGGTGCCTCCATTATTCATAACCATTCCCTCCATTATATTTGCACTAGTTTTAAATAAATAATACAATTAAAGAAGAGTAAATAAATCCACAAGGAGAGAAGAGGAAGGGGAATTGTTTTTCTTTCTCTTCACAAATGAAATAACCGTACACAGATTTGCCCAAACACGAACTTCAAATCTTGAGACTGGAAACTAAGACAATCCATCAACGAAATTAATTTCAGATTTTGCAGATAACAACATAACGAAATCAATTCATTCTACCCCACCCTCCCATTTTTGCGTAATGAAAAAGGGAAAGTCAAAATCCCATTAAAAAGAAAGAAGAAGTTAGATAAGAGTATGAAAGGAACTGATTTGTAGCGTGGTGCTTTGTCCTGTTGCTCAGTTTCCGTGAAGAGAAATTTCCCTGCCTTTCTTCCCTTTTTATCTCATCCTCCTCCTCCTTCTTCTTCCACTCAGTTCGATTTAAAGAAGCACTACACTTCTCTTATGGCCCAGATCAATCTCAAGCTTGAAGCTATTCCAGTTCAGTAACCTCCCTAGTTCTATGAAACTATGAGATATTCTGTTCTCGCTAAGGGTGCCAAGCGAAGAGAAGGAAGATGTTATGTTCTGTAATTCTACTAGAGCAATTGGCCAAGCCTCTGTTTGGTGTGTGTATATATATATATATATTTTAAAAAAAATGCCAACTCGCAGATTACCCATATTCCCAGATAAACTTGCAGGTTATCGGACTAGACCAATTAAGCCTGGTTCTAATGGGGTTGACTTTTTTCCAATTTAATCCAGCTTTTTAACAGGTTAAATGAACTCAACCCGTGGAGTGTCTATTTCATGATTTAAAATAAAACACAGCCTTTTCAATATTACAATTCAGCGTTCAAATTGTCCATACAATAAACTTGTAAACTCCCTCATTATTGACATTTTTCTGCTATATTTACATAATACACACGCACGCACGCGCGCGCGCACAGAGACACACACACAGATACAGACATACATACATACACACACACACATATATATATATATATGAAACTGCTTCCTGAGAAGCTACTACAACAGAAAGAAGAGCTTAAAAAAAAAGAGAGAAAGAAAACAGTTTCCCTTAACTATGGATGCTTTACTATTATAACAGGACACTTAGCATGCTTGGCACAGTGATCGCTGACACTTCCAAGGAGTGCCCTGCAAGTTGCAACAAGAAAGTTTAATATTTCTTTTACTTATTATTTCCTTTATTTAATTTTAAAATATACAAAAAAGGCTGGTTGAAGCGCCAGGGGTACCTCTTAAAGAATCCATAACCATGGCTTCCCATTACCAAAGCGTGAGCCTTCAGTTTCTGCACAGCACTGCATATCACATCCTTGACATCTCCACTCAACACTACTCTCTCTATATTCATCTGCACAAACCCTTCTTCAGTATATATATATATATATGGACACTTCCAAAAGAACAAGAAAAACAGAATCAGGCCGCACATGTACATTTTTGGCGGCGTTCAATTCCCTGCAAATAGCTTCAGCTCTTTCCATCACTGAATCTGCCAATTCCTCCCCGCACTTTTCCAAAGCCGCAACAGCATCTCTGGAAAATATGAACCCTGCATACGTATGGAATCACCATCAGTGAAACCCAGAAGTAATTAGCCTCAAATGATAATAAGAAGAAGAATGAAAGAGTAAACAAAATGAAACCTGCAGAGTCAAAGGAAGGGGAAAGAAGAGGATATGGCTTGACATAGAGAAGCAGAAGCTTATAGTTTTGGGGATGAGAAATAAGATTAGTGATGCACCAGGACAGCGCATACATGCTCTCCTTGCTCTTATCCACAGCCACTACAATCTCTCGCTCCTCCTTTTCCATTCTCTACCTACTCACTATTCACTCTTACTGCCTTCAGCCTTTTGTGTGTGGATCACAACATTCTCTGCCTTAAATGGGATTGGATTACAATAATATCCAATTATCTATACTGCAGCTGCTTCCGGGTTTAGTACCCTCTGGTTTCCAACTCTGGTTTAGGGATTTTTTTAATTAATATATTTAAATCTGGATATATCATATATATATATATATATATATACACATATATTTCATTATTAAAATATTGTCTTTAAATATAAATAATTAAAAAAAATTAAGTCTATTAATTTTTTCACCATCTGTATACACTAAATTAAGATTTGGAAAATCAAACATTATTAAATTGGTGTTTGGTCAATAATTGGATTGGAGACCATAGTTGAATAAATATACTTTAAAATATTTAAAACATAAATATCATAATTAATTATTATAAATATAAATTTATAAATTTAATTAAAAATAATGTTTGATATCAAATTACATAAAATAACATTCAAAATCAAAAGTTTATAACAAAAAAGACAAAAAAATATTATTAATCATTATAACATTTATTTATATAAAATTTATAAAATATCAATATATTATAACCTTCACTAAAATTAGTTAAAATATAATATTATTTTTTATCAACTGATTATAAAATAATAAAAAAAAATTAAAAAAATTTAAAAAATCTATGAACTAATTCAATTAATTTTTTTTATCATCAATTCTTATCTAATTTAACCGATTTGATTGATTATTTTAGATTAAATTTTTAACTAATTCTCAATCTAATCAGTCAGATCGATTATTTTGATCTAGTTATAAGAACACTATATTAAATACATGTTGATAAAAAATATAATTAAAATAATTAGTGTCTAAAACATTTTATAACATCTAACGAAATAAAATATATTTAACACAAACAAATACTTAAGAAAAAATAAAATATTATAGACTACAATCTAAACAAATGAGATTTAGATTTAAGTCAAATGGGGTACCCCCAAAATATAGCTTTGTCTTCAAAAGTCTGAAATGTGGGGGGGACTTCGGCTTTGGGAAACTAGATATTTAATGACATTAGGATAAGATTCACAAATATCTTAACTCACCGTCTGTGTCAACTGTCATGGTCACAGCCCAAAGGTACTAAAAAGGCCCATAAAGCAAATAGCCATTGTTATTTATGATCCTGTCCTTGTAATTTTGTTTGAAACATCCGGCGCCGTCTTTTGCAATTTGATCTCACCCTGTTCAGTTATCTTCAGAACAAGTGACAGAAACCTAAACCCATCAACTTGGGCTATCCATAATCCACTCGGAATTAGTTTGCTTATGTTGTCATTGCGTTGGTGCAAGATTTTTTATGCACAGTTTTCAATTAATATATTTATTAGGGGCATAAAGAGTAATTAATGCATCAAATCGAAATCAACGTCTGGCCTAAAAAGAAAAGAATTAGAAGATATTGTCGTCAAAATAAATGCTAAAAGAATTACTTAGCATAGATACGAAAGCAATAAAAATACTCATGAAACGGAAAAGAAAAAAAGATTACGCATTAATGAGAAATTCAATAAAGAAATATCTATTACAAATATAGAAACAATAAATAAATATTCATTACACAAATTCAAATGCAAAAGAAGCATGCAAGTAATCTGACCAGTATCAGTATCATGTGCAAGAGGGAAGATTGCATAATTAATATATGAGGGCCTTAAATAAGGAAAGAAATTGTTTTATACAAAGTCAGAAGCAACTGTTGCAAAAAAAGAAAAAAATAATTCAAGAGACACTAATTATTGTCATATTTAGAAGATCTGTGTCAAATAAAAGCTAATTAACTGAATGACAATTTATTTCTTTATTTGGAGCCATAAAGATTCCTATTTGAGATACTTACACATTAAAAAGTCGATAAAGAACATTCAAAAGTTTGAAACAATTAATGAAAGAGCTTTGAAAAGAAGCTGACCGTTTTGAAGGACTAAAAAATAGAAGATACATAAAAAGAAAATATGTTAGTCTTGATTTGAAGATTCTAAGCAATCAATGATCCTCAAGCATCTAAAGAGCTGACTGTTAAAGAATTTAATGAGGAGCCTCTTCTTCAACGGCTAGTTTCTCAAAGCCTATAAAAAGGGAGTCTATTTTGTCGTCTTCAACTTATGGATTGATGAAGGAAAAGAAAAGAAAGAAAAGAGTTGAGCAAGAGCGCCTTTTATCCTTTTCATATTTCAAGAAGTTGTTATACATTGTTTATACACTCTTAGTGAGTGAAAATCTCTGTAAAGTTTTGAGTGAACTATCATATATTTGTAATCTTTGTTGTAGTCTAGTGAGTGGACGTGTTGTTAAAGACTTTGTGTGGTTTTTGTTGTTGTTTGGGTAGAAAAATTAATAGTTGAACCTTTTAGAGGAAATTTTGTAAAAAGTATAAAATGACATACCTGGTGAAATGTTTACTAAGAATGTAGAAAAGATTTAGTGGTTTGATTAAGCGTAAAAGTAAGACTCTACTGAATCATAGTTAGAAGTTGTTAAATGAATGGTTTAAAAGTGAGAAATTGAGCATCAACTAAGTTATTTATTGTAATTGTGTTAGCTTTTAACTTTAATAAGCTTTCATATTGTATGTTTAAAGAGTAGACATAGGAATATCTCTTGAATATATCCAAATCATTATACTTCTTGTGTGTTCTCAACTTTACTCAGTCTATTTATTTTATTTTCTCTACTAAAATTGTTTATAACAAATTAAGTCAAGTGTATCATTTAGGAACCTAATACAATTGGTTCAATACCTTGGTCAAAAAGTTTTTGAAAGACAAATTTATTAAGTTTTGAATAAAAGTACAAGGTACCCAATTCACACCTCTTAGATATATACACAAACTAACACATTGTTTTTTTTTTCTTCGCATAGAAAATGAAGAAAAAAGCATTAATAGTTGTTAGCGATGGAGGATTGAGCAAACGTTTTCACCAATCTCATATATCAGAAAGCAACATTGACTAGCCAGTAACAAAGAAAGAAAGACACGATAGAGCTAAAAGATTTTAGTTGACATTTGCATTACTACCAAAATGTATAATACTACACCTAAACATGGAACTCCTACCTGTCCATTGTCCATCGTTATAAAAAAATCAACAATACTGTCCACCAAAGGTTGACAATGAAGCAGTAACCACCTCGTATCCAGCACAAACTACACAAAATAATTCAGATGGCAGGGACACTACTACTTAAAATTTGAGCTTTATAAAATGGTATTCTGAATTGCTATAAAAAAGAATCCGAGGTAACATTATCTCTTTTAATTAAATGTTTGACATTTTAAAAATGCTATAGCAACGGCAAGAATAAGTACAATTTTTATGCTTGGAAAAATAAGTTCAAATAAATCTTCACGTGATTCAAGAAACAATTGACATTTAATAAAATCAACGACGTGAGATTAAAAAAAACATTGACTGATATTCATGCCAAGTTGCAACCTAGGTCCTTTGTATCTTTTGCAGTTCTAGCAAGTTCTTTTTAGAGTCTAGTCCTCAAATCTACATTGTTTCATTCATATTAAACATTTCATATTAAATGATAAAAAATTAATAAAATAAAAGAAAAGACCTTGCGAGATATCTTTTTGAAAAATCTCCTGTATATTTTTATAATATGTATCGTCTTATTTAAAATAAATGATTTAAGTTTGAAGATTAAATTTTACAATTGTTAACAAAACAACTTAGGAATGGGCCATTTAGTATTTTTTTTTTAAAATTTTTCACAAGTATTTCTTTATTAGAAATAATTTTATTTGAGATATTTTCATTACTAAATATAAACTTTTTTTTAATAAAAATTTAAACTTGAATTCGTTACTTTATAAAAAAATTAGCCTTTTCTACTAAATTCAATCTCGTTGGTGTCCATGTGATATTTAACCACTAATAGAGTAGCAATTGAGGAGATTATACGGGGCACCTTATGGAAAAGACTTGAATTGAATGTTTTGCTATATGACCTTAATGAGATGCACGCGTGAACTTGTAAGCTAAGACATCCACAACAACTTTGTATATTATTACCTTACAGTTTGTTTTGTAGATTCTACTGCTAATCAAACTGCTCATTTGCAAACGTTGTATAATTGTTCCCTCCTCTGTCGCATGATATCTGAAACCTAATCCTCACCTTAGCTTAGACCAAACTCAACAGCGACACCATTACCTTGTTCTAACGGAACAACATCCCTCTCAAACATCAACCACCACCTAATGCCGGACCTTTGTCTTTCTCAATTATTGTAAATCAATCATTACAATTCCCTTCATCCCATTTATTCTTGAATTTACATCTTCTTTACATTTATCAGTCCCAATTAATTTAAGTAGCTCGATATTTGTTCTTCTTAAATAAAATATCAAATTTAAGTATTGTAAATAAAAAATTATAAGGCTACTGAAATTTTTTTTTACATTTTTATAATTTAATCAAACTCGAACCAAATTAATTTGAGATTAATAAATATTAGTTGTAACGTCAAACCAAAAATCCTCTTCACATTTACAACCAAAATAGAAAAAAGTTTACATAGCCATGCCATGACATGTAATTAAGGAAATAACTACTTGCGGTTGAATTTATTTATAGATGTTAAAAATATTACCAAACCCACAATTAATCTTAGAGGATGTACGCGGGTAGCAAATAGCAACAGCATCAGATGGGATGGGTTAGGTGGGAAAGGAGGAAGTGTCAAGTGTGTGAGGTGCATGTTTCACGTATGAGGCTATTGTCCCCACAAATGCGAGTTTGCGAGCCACCACTACCTTCCTAATTCTTCCAAACACTTCAAATTCAGTACCTTCGAAAGCTTTTTATCATCATTCATAGCTTTAGCTTGTGAGTTTTGCATAAATCCAACCATTTTACAAATACGATGAGACTAAGAAATCATAAACTCAATATTGGTTTTTTCACTTAAACAGTACGGTGCTTATGAGATACTATATGTTGCTTAAATTATAGCTACTTATCGTTATATAATTTCCTTTTGAAAGCAAGGGATCCATTGTGTGTGTGTGTGTATATATATATATATATATATATAATATTTATTTTTTCACAAATATCTTTTTATTGAATATAATCTTTCTTTCTCAAGATGAGTGTTAAATATGAACATATCTTTTAACATAAGCTCAAACTTAAATTTATCATTTTGCTAGAAACTAACTTCTTCCACTAGATTCAACCTCATTTATATATATATATATATATATATATATATATATATATATATAAATATTTTGAATCTTTAAAGTTATACAACTTTTTATTTATTATTGTGAATTATATAAATAAAAATAAAAATAAGATTTCTCCGCTTTCAAAAGGAGATTCAAACTCCAATCTTTATTCAAAAAAAAAAAACCCTCAAATCTTTACATTTATGCAAGGATTCTCTAATTGAATTATTTCCACACCTTTTTTTTTTGTTTCTCCTTCTTTATCATATATATCTTTTATTAAAAGTAATTTTATTTGAAGAATTGTCATACACTAAATATAGATACTTATTCTGATAAAAATTTAAATTTTAGTTCATCACTTTACAAGAAACTAACTTCTTACACTAGATTCAATTTTGTTAATAATTAATTGATAGCTGTGTCAAGATGCTAATCATTATATTACTTGGTAAACTTTATACAATTAGAAAAAAAACTAAAATTCATTTTTTAAAATTTAAATCTATTTCTATTTCTTATAATTTTAAATAATCCGTAACTGCTATAATTTTAAATTAATTAAATAAATATCTCTATTATACTAAATAGAAATATAAACACACACACACCATGGCGTGTGTTGTGTGGACCATGATTTTAAAATGAAGTTTGAACGTTTCATTACCGTTGGTGAAGGATGAAGGGCCCACATTTGAATCTGCAAACAGATTTTTAAACCGTACGCGCAAACACACAAGGAAAATCATTTTAAACTCTTCAAATTTAATTTTATTTGATGGATGCAATAATTATAAATGATGCCCCTCCCTCTCTACCAAATTATAAATAAGATTTAATTCAGGTTATCTTTTGAGTAAATATACACGAGTTATATTCTTATGTTATTTGGTCTCTAAAATTAAGTGTCTAATAAGTTATTTATTTTTCATGTCATCTTCTATTGTTGTTGATGAAAAGAAATTTTTTTTAAAATTATAAAGTCAATGTAAATAATCATTTTCATAAAAATAAATTGAATATTTTCTATTATTTTAGAAATTAATTCAACAATAATATTTAAAGAGTTTAAATATTTGGAGACTAATTTGAATATTTAATCTTAAATTTTAAATAATTATTATTATATTATTTATTTAAAATATTATAATTAGTTTTTTGTTGCTGAAAATCACATAATTAAATCTTTTAAATAATTTTATTTAAATTTCAATGTTTGTTGAAAACTTATATAACAATTAATTAATTTTTTTTACTAAATTGTAGTTTTAATAAACACAAGGACAAAGTACAAAATTTCCATAAACTTTTTAAATTACTTACAAATATTCTCTTAAATTTTTAAAATTTAAAAATAAGTCCTTTAAAATATCTATTTTTTGATTTTTCCTCAACTTTATCAAGTTAAATGACACATTATCAAAAAAAGAAAATTATGTTCAGTCATTTATATCTTTGTTATCAAGTTCTCTACTAAAAATAAAATATTTGTATTTGATAAAAAAAATAGAACATCCATAAAAGATTCTTTAATAGATCAATTTTACAATGATAAATTGTAAAAATATATATAGTTGTTTTTTTAAATATTATATTTTTATTAATGAATTATACACTTGTTATATTGTGGTTGAATAATTTAATAATAAAAATAAAAGAAATTATACTCAAATTTTTTTTCAAAAAAAAAATCCTCAATTTATCACCGGATGGAATAAAATATAAGGATTAAAAAAGTGACTTATATTTGATTATTAAATTTAGGCATTTTTTTAGATTGTTTTTATTAATCTTTCTACTAAAAATATAACATATACAAAATATTTTAAAATAATTGGTAATATTGAATTTTAAAAACTGCAATTATTAAAAAAATTATAATTATTGAAAAATTTTTATTAGCAAAAATATAAAAATTGGACTAAGTTTTTTATATTTGAAAACACACAAGGGTACTTTTGGAATTCTAGATTTATTTCTCTTATAAATAGAGGTGAGAGAAATATAGTAACAAAGACAAAATTTGAAAACGGAGAGAAAGAGAGAACAGTGGGAGTGCGAAAAATGGGAGAGATCGTAATGTTCATTGACGATTTGAAATCAATTTCTGGGATTTCTCGCTGTCGAATTTGCCATGAAGAAGAATTTGAGAGCTCAAAAAGCTTGGAAGCTCCTTGTGCTTGCTCTGGGACCGTTAAGGTGAACCCAGAAAATTGTTGAGCTCTTGTGCCTTCATTTCTCAATCATGATTTCTCAAAACTAAAGCTCTTTTTCATTGTTCAGTTTGCTCACAGAGATTGCATTCAGAGATGGTGCAATGAGAAAGGGAATACAACCTGTGAAATATGTCTCCAGGTATGAATGTTGATCATTTATTTAATTTCTTGTTTTAGTTTGTACTCTGCATTTCTTTTCTTTTGTTTTGTTTCAGTAAGTCCGAATCGATTTTGATGCATTATTACTGAATAAATTATCGTCTTGTTGTAAAATGGGAAAATAATTTGGTTGTGTTTCGATTTATTTCGTAGTCGCTATGTAAAATTTGGGTCAGCTGTCCTTTCTGATTGTGACTTCTAGAAACTATGATAATTTCCTTTCGTCCTCTTCAATTGTTTCCCTTTTTTTTTTTTACTAATAATTTTCGCATTTGGCGCTTCATGCATGCCTTTTGCTTGGTTTTGCTTAATATTTAAGTCTATCTCACTATGTGTTGCTGTAATGTATATTCGTTTCTCCACTAGAAAAACTTTTCCGTTCTTGTTTGTTTTAATTTTCATGTTATCTCCAATTTCCTGGGCAAACGGGTTCATGGAAAATTTTCTTTGGAATGTTTCTCGGGAAATCATATTTTATGCACTTAGTAAAAAGATTTTGTCCCCTTCCAGTAATATATGGCATCATCCTCCCTAAAAAGGCTTCAAAACTGATTTGTGTTTTGTATTTGATTTGCAGCAATATGAACCAGGATACACGGCACCTCCAAAGAAATTTCAGAAAAATGATGAACCAATGAACATTCGGTACATTTCCATATATATATATATATATATAGATTATTAAGGGTTTTAATTTGGTTGATTACAACTCGTCTCGAAGGATTTCCCGCGTACAGTTCAATGAAAGTGAACTAATGTGCCTTACAACTAATTATTCAATGTCAATTATTTGACAGTTCTTAAATGTGGGCCCACGACTTTGCGATGTTGGCTTATACTTTTTCTGGATGTTGAGAAAATTTGACAATATTAAAGTATGAACCATTGACTCTGACTGCGTTGGCACATTTTAATTTATCTTACTACATTATTACAGAGATAGCCTGCAAATATCAAGAAGGGAAGAAGAAGAGTTAAATGCAAGATTAGAGGCTATAGTTGAAAGAGTAGCAATAGAAAGTGATTACTCCCAGTGCACGTCTGCTGCAGATAGAAGCGCCTCTTACTGCCGATTACTGGCTTTGGCTGTAAGTTTTTTTTTTTTTTTGGGTTAATTAGATTTAAAGTCTTTTTCAGTGAAATATGATCTCTGACAGTGGGTTACATTTCAAACATTGTACAATAATAATTCTTAGATTGGACACTTAACGATGGATTCATGTTGTGTGGTCTATGAAAGGAATGAGTAAAATGTAGTAAGCCATTATTGCCAACCAGATGCCCACTTGTGTTCAAGGGATTGCCAGTTACCACACAAGGCTCCAAGAGCTACATTGACCTGAGATACATATTCTCTCTCCGAGCAAACAAAGGATTTTTTGACCTTGTGGAATATTACCCTATACTATGACAAATACATTAAGGCATTTGATGTTAGGCAGAGACTAGGGCCACTATAATTTGAGCTAAAAGGACTCTACATAGCTCAGTTGTGAGCCACTATAATTTGAGCTAAATTTTTTGCTTCTTGTAAATTCACGTTACATGTTGACTCGGTTAAAATTTACTAGTCACTTTTATTTTGCAGTTTACACTCTTCCTACTTGTGAGACATCTTTTCGCTGTGCTTACTAGTGGAAAACAAGATTACCCATTCACACTTCTGACTGTAAGTACTTGATTTCCAATACCGTTGAGGGAAGTCGTTGGCATTATTATGAATAATTAAACCTTTTGAACTACATCTATTAATCCTTTTACGTTTTTTACTTGGTTCTAGGTTTTAATGCTGAGGGCTGGCGGAATTGTTCTACCTATGTTCATAATTATTAGGACGATCGGAGCCCTTCAAAACATGATTCAGCGCCACTATCAGGTTAGTTAGTTTTTCCATTGTTATCACTCCGTTTATTACTGCTTGATTGTGTGATTGCCATGCAACCTTAACTGATATGATCGTTCTGCATTGCATATCAGGATCCGGAAAATGATACATCAATGTCTGATGGATACGATGAAGAAAATGGGCCACTGCGTGATGTGATTTTTAGACACTCATAGGCTGTCATTTACTTTCATTTGTATCAGAGCATCATGCTGATCCTCTTGATAAGTCCCAACACTTATGGGATATAAAATTTAAGGGGAAGAAGAATGGAATTCATATTGAAATGCATATTCATTCTGCCTCTACCAGCCTCACTCATTGAAAATTGAATATTTAAGAAATACAAATACTTGCTAGTAGAATCAACAAGCAATTTCACCTATACGTCTTCACTTGAGAAACAAGTAAAATAGATAACCTGCCAAAACGCGTGACATCGGGTGTTAGTCGAACTGGGACCACCTCATTGACTACAACTATTTACAGAAACCACCCTATTTCTAAATGACCACAAACAGATGTTATACGACCAATACAGAGAAAGCAAGGCTCAGCCATCATACACTGATTTCAACATAGAAGATGGCTATAACGTAATATGCTTAGTTTTCGAAGAATGCATTACAATTTTGATACAAAATAATGACTAGACATATGATATTTTTGGATGTTCAATAAATTGCCTTAGAATGATTTAACATCGCAGCAGGAGTGCTCTTGCTTTATCCTGTAGTTCACTGAGGGAACTACCGCAGAAGTTTTCCTGCAAACTCAAATTTGTGGCAGCATCGGTCCATTTTTGAATGATGTCTACCACCTCATCATGCCAACTTTGATTGGAATTGTCGTTTACAGAAGACACTTCTCTGTGTTTACCATATGTGGCCTCGAATTCTCTGGACTTAGCAGCAGCCTTTCGAAGAACAGAAGTTGGAAGTCCTGAAAAAAAGTTCACTTTCATTATAACATGAGTTAATTTATAATGGGACAAGGCTGGAAAAATCAAATTTGTCAATTCAACGCAGTGTGTCATCTGCATAGCACGCACGTCCACTTTGCTTTAAAGGGGGTGGAAGTGAAGGGAGTGATTTCAGGAAGAATAAAAAGTCAAAGTTGTTTTACCTTATTTAGCAACCAAACACAAAGTGGAATAAAGTGAGAATATTTCATCTAAATTTATTATAAATTATTCGCCCAAAAAATGGAGAGTTAAAAACTTGGGGATCAATATTCTAAATTATACAACTGTCCTCTTTATAGTACCACCTCTAACAACAAACTAAAGATGAATATGTGATGATAAATATTTCTCTTAATTTTCTTTCCCTTCTCATTTTGTTCCCAAAGGCATTTACAGTTCTCAAAAGAGACACAAGACATGATGATAACACTCAAAACTCTCAAATATATGCATTACACGAGGACGTCAACCCCACGTTTTTATGCTTCATTTTAGAGAGGCTGGAGAAAGATGTAAATGCTATGGTCCATCAGTTTTATGTTCAACGAATCCATATCAAAGCAAAATCCTCAAAAATATGAATGTTGATCTAGCAGATGTTGACTGGTGACTACCAATGTGACAGTTGCCAACAGTTTCCATGAGCAGGGAATTTGAAACAAATATACCCATACCAGCTAACCGAGCAACGTTTACGCCATAGCTCTTAGGGCATGCACCTGTTGTCAGCCTATAGAGAAATGTGACTTCATCCACACCTCCAGTTCCCTCATTGACTTGGCACGCCATATGGCAAAGAGAAACCTTTACAAAAAAGCAAAAAAGGTTTAATCATAAATAAGCTAAAGTACCAGAATTTATATCTAATGAACCATATAAGTATCTAAGCATACCTTGGGATCTTTGTGATAACCTATAGCTAATAGGTGATAGTGAGTAGAAAACATTCCACGGCACTGCACCTTTTGCACAAGATGTTCTAGAACTGACTCCCTGCCAAATATTTGAAGAATACAATACAAAAAATGAGATGGATTACAGGAAGTTATGGAAAGTGAAACCTCTGGGGACAAAAGCATGTCCACCTAATTCCATAACAGACACTTACGCAATGGCTTGTCCATCAGAAGTTGAGGTCCCACGTCCAAGCTCATCCAAAGCTACCAATGAATGACGAGTGGCTGATGACTGTATTCATCAAGTAAATATTCAGAACAGAGTGCTTTAATGTTGATCAGATCGATATACACTGGATTATATAGCAAGTCATCAAGATAGGCTTTAGAAAGTACCAGGACACAGACTATTGCACAAACAAACTATCCTATCACAGAAGGAACATTCTGAATAAACTCTCAGGACAAAAGACAAGGCAAATATTTTCTTCCTCTGTTAACGTCATTGGCTCACTGCTTGTTATGCATTAGAGACATTTGTATTATTAATATTATCCACACAATGTATTCTATTCCAACAGACAACAAAACATAATGGTCTAATTTTTACTGCTGCTGTGAGCTAAGTAATTTATTGAGCAGCCTAAAATAAAAGAAAACGATCTAACTTAATAGCAGGAAGATCTTATGTTATATGCCTACTTAATCCTGATTAGATTTAATAGTATTACTACTGCAAGGACATCTTACCAGCACTGTTGCGGTTTCTGAAAGCTCGGTTAAAAACGTACTTTGGCCAGCCATGATATTATCTTTGGCACCCATTCGAACAAAAATTTGGTCCACAGGTGACAAATCAAAACTTCTTGCTGGGACATCAGCCCCTACCTGCTGAAGGAACTAAATGAGTAAATCCCAAAGAAAAAGATGATTGGGTAGCCATGATTGATCTAGTTAGTACACAGGATCAATGGATAATGTTAGTTGATTTGACATTTTTTAGATTTTGGTTCCACTAGTGTTTCCAATTCAATTAGTCTAGTCTAGTAAACCATGCTTTCACCATGTCTATGGAAAGAATATATGCCATAAAGATTGAGATAAACAAAAAGAAGCAATATAAATGAAACCTTCACCTGGGCCAAAATCACAGCCAAGCAAACTTGGCGAAGAAGCGTTGACTTTCCACCCATGTTAGGGCCAGTTAGAAGTAGAAAGCTTGCCTGATGTGGACCACCAATATTTATGTCATTTGGTACAAAGGCGCCCTTCCCTAAATAATCACTCCTAAGAACTGGGTGCCCTAAACTTTTAGCAGAGAGGCATGGAGTTTCTTTTGTACATAATGAGCCTAAGAAGTTTGGTTGGCATGTTGGTCCTTCATAGTAGTCACAGGCAATAGCTAAGCTGATCAAAACATCCAGCTCTGCAACAAATGACTTCCAGTTTGAGCCATGGAAAACAAAAGCATTGGATATTCCACTTGAATGCAAAAAAGAACCTCAAGAGAAGCATTAAATCAAGTAAATGTATTCATCATCAGAAACTGTTATGGAGCATGTCCAACAGAGTACAGACACGCACCTCACCAAATGATGACTCTTTTCTCATTGGTTATCTCATAGTCACCTTATAAAAGGGTAAAAGATGCTCAAGTCTATATATACTAGATACTCTCAACACGAAGTCAGGAAGTCATAAATTAAATACCTTAATTTTACTATGTTTTAATTTATACTACTGAATGCAATACACTGAGGATCCTAGGCACCCACTATTTTGTTGCACTGTCATTAAAAGTAGTCAGTCGGGTTGAAATACATACCAGCAGTAGCAGACACTAACTGCCTCCACTTAGTGTGATGTTCACAAAATCGAGAAATTAATCTCTGCAATATACTTTTCAATGAGGACTCCTTGTCATTCTCGGCTTGGGACAGTTCTCTCAGAAACATTTTAATATCTGGAGTCCAGTACCTAAAGAAGCCCTGCATGTACCAGATGGAAAAAAGAAAGATAAGTTATCTCATCTAGGAAATGTAATATCTGCTCACAGATATAATTTCTGAATGAACTTAAAATCAACCTATCTAAGACTAACCAATAAGTTCATGATGATTAACTATTTTAAATTTGTAAATGACACTTATGTACAAAAGCAGATGGGCCCAATGCTATTAAGGTTTATAGCCAAGGAAATAAGGGTGAAAGTGTGATTGTTAGGCCCAGACCAACTGCTGACAAGAGTTAAAATAAGTATGCCTCTTTGGAAGAAGTCACCAAAAAATAGAATATTACTGCTGACCAATTATTGAAATCATACAATACATAGTCTACATTCAATCTACTCTACTGTCCAAAGTTTGGTATCTTACCTTTCTGGATGAACGCAGCTCATAATCCTGTGGAATATTTCCACACAAACTTTCTGGCACTTCCAACAGGTATGCCTCCTTTCCAACAGTGATATAAGAAATCTGTAACAGATAAATGACAACATTCAGATAGTGATTAAATACACCATGAAAATTTAAATACCACCAGTTTCCCCAGAGATCTCACTGATTTGTCTCCAAGTAATTTCCTCTGTTCCTTGAGATACTGCATTAAACTGGATTCAATCTCCTTAACCATTTTACAGGCCGAGTCATACTCAGTATCAACTCCTTCATGAGGTATTATACGTCCAGAATTATTGGCTTCCACCCAATCAAAGGCATCCTTGAAGTGATTTAAAAGCATACAAACATCAGGAAGGCCTTCTCCTACATTTGACAACAGCAAATATATCAAACAGTTGCTCCACTATAGTTGAAAAATATGTAATCATTGAGGCTTACCATACCAGGTGTTAACAAATGATGAAGTTGTTTAGATTCATTATTGTTCAAAATGATGCCAAGTGATGAGCACGCTTGTGCCATTAGTTCACAACCATGCAGCACTGAAATAAACTCTTGCAGTTGTTTCTTTGCTGCATCCTCATATAGAACCACTTTATTAGCATTCCTTCCACTAGCTTCACTGTAGCCATGAAAGTAAAGAAGCATAAATAATCAAGAGGATCATCATGAGGTCTTATAAAATTACATGTAACTGATGGGCATTTCTTTTGTACTGCTTTTACCTATTAGCGAAGATGCGTGCTAGCAACCGCTCCATATCAGGTAGCTTACATAGTGCTTTCCGGAATTCTAGAGAGGAAGGTAGATTAACTCCCTAGACATCAAATCATACAGCAAAAACAATTCGTAACATCAGTTTTGTCCTTGCCATGTTAAGGCCCTGTTTGGCCAAGCTTCTTGGAAAAGATAAGCTGCTTATGAAGCAGTTTTCTTTTGCTATAGGAAGGGAGCAGAAAATTGAGCTTCTCCTTTGTAGTAGATGCAAAAGAAGGAAATTATCTTTTTTTTTTTTTTTAAAGACGATCATACCCCCACTCAAAATCATTAATTACCACCTTTCTTTCCCATAACCTCTACTCCCACTCAAACCTATACACTGACAAACCTAACTTCTTAGTAATTTAAGAGTAAAGTAAAATTTTTTTTTTTCAAAAATTTTCCAAACACAAAAACATTGACAAAAGCACTTACAAAATAATTTTGCCAAACACAAACTGATTCTCTCTCATAGCACTTATATGAAACTCCATAATAAAAAAGTTGTTTCAAAATAGGTATAAATACCCAACAATCCTGAACAGGCCTTTAATGTAGCCAAGGGTGTCAGCTATAAGATGTCATTGTTCAAAATCATAAGGCAATGGGCCACTTGTCTAACTCAGTATTAAAAATTCCAAGTCAGTAGCCAAAAATTTACACCATATTGTTGAAAGGGAAAAAAAAAAAAATCAAAGAAACTGTTCACTCTAGGATTTATATCCAATGGGTGGGCAGGATAGGAAGGGGTCACAGGAGTAAGAATTGAAGAGCAATTAATTTGTCAGTGTGTGCAATGAAATGAAGTGTTGTAGTTATATCAATTAGCAAAACCGATGTGTGAGATGCAATAATAACAGAAGTCCACAAAGAAACCAAAAAGAAAGAAAAAGAAAATCCAATAAGGGTGGTATGAAAGATATACTATGTAGAAATCCAATAGAGCAGAAAATAAGCATTGATAACATTAAAAAGAAAATCTGAAAGTTTCAAAATCCTAGTTGATCTACCTAGTTTGTCATATTGGTTGGCATCTCACAAGATTCATCATGTCTTAACATCAGAAGCAAACTATGTAATTATGAAACCTACCCTTAGACCAGCCACAGCTTCTTGCCGTTCCTTGATTTTCTCTAAATGATATAATGGTCTTGCAAGCCATGTCTTCAGCAATCTCTTCCCAAATGCAGTAACACATTGGTTTAATTGTGCGTAAAGCGTGCTACAAGAGACACATTGCTTCAGTAAAAGATAAACAAGTGTTAATCACTTCTAAATGAGAAATCTACAGAATGCTCATCATCAGATGACAAGTATACCCTGAAGAATCTCCATTTCTGCTATTCTCAAAAATCTCAAGATTCTCCAATGCTGCTGCATCAAGAACCATGTATGGTTTTGAAGCAAGATCAGCGAAACCAGAAAATGGAAGCAACTCAAACTGTGCAAATCTAAGCAATGTCTCATCTAGGAAAGCCTGTTTCAGATAATAGAGAGCACCACCCAGTGCAGAAAGTGCACTTCTACTGTCATTGCCTGCTTTCACTAACTCCAGCAAAACATCTGGCATGCAACCTAGCCCAGCACCTTCAACAGTAGAAACATCTCTACGCCCATAAAATTTCTTCACTTCATTAACAGTTTTCTCAGCATCCCAAAACTCCACATTAGGAACTAATTCATTCATTAGAGGATTTCTTGTATGCTTCAGCAGTACTCTCTCTGTTTCAGCACTGAGTAACTTTGTGGGTTTAACAATTTCCACTGGCCTCAGTTCAGACAAAATACAGCACAAGGCAGTGCACTCAGAATCATCCTTAAACTGCCATACACAGAAGTAAACCCTTTTAATTTTAAAAAAGAAGTGATTATACGACCAATTAGAAGACTGACTAGGTACATTTGTAAAGGATTAGAAACTTTGCAACTTGATGACATTCAGTGGATCCCATCCAAGAAATAAATTCATACTTACAATAAATCATGCCATAAAATAAGATTGTAAAAGGTGAAACCTGGCCAAGAAGGACTCTGCTTGTGGCAACATCAACTAGACAAACACCATAAATATGCTCCAAACTTTCATTTGCCTTGTTTTGGTGGTGCTCAGTCAATGCCATTAGATACGAAGCTTCTGGGTTTGCCAACAACAACTCGCCATCAGTTAATGTGCCTTTCGTAACCACTGCACATATTTCACGTCTCACAACCTAAAAAAGAATTCTGTCAAGATCAAAGACCTATTCCTTTACCAACCCTAAGCTATCACCCAGAGGAATTTCAAGCTAGATGGAAAACAATTTCCATAAAAAAATTGATATACAAAAACAGGTTGCAAAGAGATAGAAATCACTTCCATGCAGCGTGAACACAACAAAAACAGTAACATTGAGAAATGGAACAAATAACTTTTCTGGTTACTCCAAGAAGTAATCGGACCTTATCCTTAGAACCCTTCTTGCGACGAATCTCAAGCTGTTCAGGTGTTTCAGTCTGCTCTACAACGAGAATGCGATAACCCTGCTCAGCCAGGGTAATTCCAGTAAGTTTCTCCGAAGTTGCAAGTTGGCTCACTAATATGCTTTAGTAGAAAAGACAAAATAAGAAAAGAAGTCATGTATAAGACAAACCTTCCTAGCCAATTTCTCCACATTCACTGAGAAATTTCTCTCTGGAAATCCACAATGAGGCTGTTCTCCCTAAAAATGAAATTATATTTAAACAAATAAGATACAAGATACAAGTGCTATAGAGCATAGCCATAATTTACACAGGCCCTTGATTATGTTATTACCACAAAGGTGAGGGAACAGAATTAATATGCATGATTAAGCAATTGAGGGCCATAAGATCCTAAAGAAAGTCTAAAACTCTAAAGTACTCATACAGACTAACCTTCATATACTGCAAGTCAAGCTCTTTCACTCCCACATGTGCATCCATTTCAAAAAGTTCATAAAATTTACCCATCTGCTCCAACAAAGAAAGAAGTTTCATTAGACTGCAAAGTAATGCCACCAATAAAACTTAACCACACTAAAGTAGATACCTTGAAGAACAGGACTTTGTCCATATGCTTTGACTTGAACTCCCACCATTGTTTCTGTATCCATCACCCAACCATATTAAGAATATTCACCAAGATGTATTTGAGAATCTTACCATACTATGTATTTGAGAATCTTACCATACTATGTTAGAAGCAATTACCTGCCCATCTGACAAACTCTTTAAGAAATCGGGAGGCAAATATAGGGTTCTTGGATCATAATTTTCATCTCCTGGACGTCTTCTATTGGCATCCTCGTGATCTCTATACCAATATTACATAAATAGCACCATAAAATGATTATAATAAAAGCCAACAGATAACAGGCTCAGAGCACAAAGGTAATAACTACTTGCAACTACATATGTATTTTCATTGAATTACAATATTGTTGTAATAAAGAAAACAAGCTGCAAGCCAAATGTTGCTCGTCATAGTTGCAAAACCCATAGCAATACCACACAAAGTGGAGCCATCTAAATCACCTAAGAAGAATGAACCCTTGGCATGGAAAATGCTTGAAGGAAGCATTTTTGCACTATAGCCAGCACTTACTCTCTGAGGAAATGCAATTTCTGAGCTTCACGGACAGCAAATCTTTCAGAGGCATCAACAGTTGCGACATTATCAATGCCATTAAATGGTGACTTTTTACCTGCAAAGAGACGGCTTAAATTCAGCCTCAATACAATACAAACATTCATTGGTCTCAGCATTTGGATTAGCATTGGTACATTTTCTTCCAATAGAGTTGGAATAGGCATCTTGAAAGAAGAAAAATGCATATTAAGAGTAAGGCTATCGTAATTACACTGGCCCACTCCTCGAGAAGCAACTAACTTGAAGGGTATTTCCCCCCGTCCCCTCACGGCTCCTTCTTTTTTTTTTTTTTCTGGTTTCCATTTGCCAGAAGATTTTTTTTTTTTAATAGAAGAAGTATTATTAATGAGAAGAGAGAGATACAAAGGAAAAAAGATGAACAGAGAAAAAGAAAAGGAGGACAAGAGATCCGCTGAAGACAGCTGAAACAAAAAAAAACCTTCCCTCAAAGCCCAAAAAACAAGGCTAATGCAACAAAGGCCTCCAGTCCATTTGCCAGAAGATAACCTTTGTCATCTCATCACTATGTGGTGCTTTCACTCATTGCACATTTTCTTCCTTATTTGACAAACAATCTATGCGGTTCACTCATAAATCTGAAAATTGCTGGTTAAGCCAAAAAACTCTTTTAGCAAACTTGGAAGTAATAATTGAAATTTTCCTCAAGGTCAGAAAAAGTGTTTCAAATGACAGATAAAAATGAAAGAAGAAGAAGAAGAGAACACGTAATCCCGCCCCCAAGCACCTCTCCTTCCCCTGGGCCAAAAAGAAGAAGAAGAAAGAGAACAAATTTCCCCACTTACAATCCGAATTATTTGTCGGCTCCGACGATGAAACGTTGAAGCTTCCCTTGACAAATTCCACTGCGCTCTTGCTCCTCTTTGCAGGTCCCAGTTTGTCTCCCCCACCTAGTTTCCGCTTTGTGGGCTTAAACTTACCACCTCTTTTTCCTTTAGGCCTCTCTGCTACATCCTCCTCGTCCTCTAGCTCCATGTCTTCGTCAGCGTCCTCAGCATCCTCCGCTACCTCATTCTCATTCTTCCCCCAATCTTCATCACTAGAGTCATCATGACTTTCTTCTACGCCAACGTCCACATTATCGGCTCCCTCGACTTCCTCAATCACTATTTGATTGGAAGCAGAAAAGCCACGCCGCAGCCGTTTAAACTTCTTCCCAGTCTCTTGAACCCACTCAATCTTCTCCTTGGCAAGGTCCAATGATTCCTCTTCGTCATCATCGTACAAAACCAAATGCTTACCAGTCAGCTTATCAAAGGATCTGACACAGCCTTCATACCAAGCCTTATCCAAAGGCCAATAAACCTTGATCCTTCGTCCTACAACCTCTTCACCGTAGGACAGTTTATCTGAAGAGGTGGAATGAAATGGAGAGGGCGGTGATGACAAGCCGATGAGGAGAGGGGGTTTGTTGCGTTTGGGATTGGGAGGGGAAGGAGTGGAAGGGCTGGGGCTGAGGCTCGGTTTTCCATCTGAAATTGGACTAGGGTTTGGTTTCTTCTCGGAGAGAATGGAGGAAGTGGAAGGGATAGGGTTTTGTTTTTGCTTGGAAAGAATGGAAAAAGGGGAAGGAGAGGTGGATTTAGAGAAGAATGAAGTAATTTGGCGCTGTTGATTGACAAGAGGCGATCGGCCATTACTCTGGCGACGTGAGGAGCTCATAGCTATGGAAGAAGAGTGAGCGAGAGTATGTATTGCAGAAACTGAAAGTGAAAAGGGAGGACTTTTCTCTTTATAGAACCTGAAATCTGGCGGGAATTTACGGTAATTTCCCGGGAACTGCCGGTTAGAAGAACCAAACAGACAAAGGTCCATGGGCCTAGGGTTGTGCGTCCCACCCATGAAATATTGCAGGTCCAGATTTTTTTTTCTTAAATTCAAAGAGGCTTCACGAATCTTCTGTCTATAAATTACCTCCCAAAAAAGGCTTGACCCAAAAAAAAGCTTCACTACTAATGGAGCCGAGGAGATTATGTCCTACTTTATGACCCAAAAAACAAATCTTGACCCCAAAAAAGAAATTGTTATTACTCGTAAGGAAGGAGGAGATTTGGTTACTGACCCAAAAAAAAGCCAGAGATTATGCACGTCACTTGCACTAAGATAAAATGGGATCCGGATTTGCTGCTGATCATTTAGCTGCTTTTCACTTTTAGCAACGGTTTTTACCGTTGCTAAAAGTTATGGCAGCAGTTTTTTGTTGCCAAAACTTTCGGCAACGGTAAAAACCGTTGCTGAAAGTGAAAAACAGCATCAGCAGCGGTTTTGATAAGCAGCAAATCCTGATCCCATAAAATGATGGTTTATAACCCTTCAAAAGAGAAGGGCTTATCCTTACTTGGTTCAGGTTGTTTAGAAAGAGCAAAAATGATGGTTTATAGTTTTTGGTTCATATGTAGTAATTAATATTATTAATATAATTACCGCATTATCACATCACACGATGGTTTGAGATTGTTGGTGATGCTGATATTGCGATAAGTAATATATCTCAGCATTCAATAATTCATCATCAATTCGTCATATGCATAATGGATTCTAGAAAACTTATTTCTTTCATCCTAAATCAATCAAAACCCTCACACCCATTCTCCTAGTTCGTTCACAGATAAATAGGAAGCTTTTAATTTTACAGATGGTCAAAATAATTTTTCCTTTTATCATTTAAATAATACTATTTCAAACAATAAAAAATAAAAAAGGGTCCAACCATTAAGATTGATTTTTGACTCTTTTTTGTTGAGATTGATTCTCTGAACTAACAGCCAGATCATTCATTTTCTGTTTAAACCAGTCAGTTTGGTTTAATTTTCCATTCTATGATGTATTTCACACTGGTAACTTTACATTAATAAGTTATTTAAATATTTTCATAAAAAATTATTATGTTTGAAGGTAATTTGACTGATTAAATATTTGCCAAAAGAGCAAGAATGTGAAGTTTTGTTTCTTGACATCAGGTAATCGCCTCAAATTAAACTAGTCTATATTTCACTTGAAATTATGTAAATGTATAATATTAATTTAACTAGATGACTGAAGCCACTAAACAGGCAAAGACAATCAAATATTTGGTTAAGACATCGATACCCCTTGTGGATTTTTACCAAGGAGTGTGGATTTAGTTATTTACATTTTTTCCCCCGAAAATTTACATCATCGTTTCGTATACCTGTTTGAACGACCAGTGGATTGAGCAGCCCCAGTTTGGGCAGTATTTCAGCGCACACACATGCCACTCCATGTGAGGCATATTTGAACGTAAAAAACAGTTGCATATTGAACCAAATAAGGAAGGGCTTTCTAAAAGCTCTTCTTGGGAGTCACATTCCATCACAGCATGCCAAAACCCAAAAGATCAAGCAAGTTTCAGACCTTGACAGATTCTGAATGAAGCTCGACATGCCCATTTGTTGTAATATCAGTTATCAGATACTCAAAGCTGCCTCCATGTTCCAATCACGTCTCACGAATGATACGAAGAGGAAGCGGATCACCCTGCGGGACTGAGCAAAATTCCCCTAGAGATAAGCCACAAACTCGTAGGTTTTTTAAGTGATGAAAGAATTATAAGACTAAACTGCCTTAGCACTCAAGCAATCATGAACCACGTCCCAAACGATTGCATCCTCTTGACAGAATCGATTGTCAGCACCATTACCGAGACTCCTCTGGTTTGTTTAAATGAGGTGGTAGAAATAGGTATAAGCTAAAAAAATGTCATTAAGCAGATTTCTCTGATTTTATTCCAATAGCATTGAAAAGAAGAGAATGGATTACTCAATTGACTAACCGTTCAATTCCATTCATATAGTTATTCACATCTACATTTCCACTGAAATAATTTCAATGATCCAAACAGTCTTGAGATGTCAAGTCCCGCATAGCATATAAGTGGGTAACTTTTTGTAACTAGTTATACAAGAGATGACAAGAAGACAAAACTAGAAAGCACATCGAATGAATGACTTCAATTGATGCCACAGATAGGGTGACACCCGATACTACAGTTAATGCATTATTCTCTTCAGCTCGACCTTACGTTGTCAATATCAAATATAAAACCAAAAAAAAAAAGGCATGTGCAGCAGATTTGAAAAGGTCAACAAGATCGCTGCCACCCCTACCATAAATAGTTTATGGAGAGATTTTATTTAGCTCCCAAATTTCTTTGCCAACTTTGATTGTATAAGTTTGTCCAAAATGGGAGGTTCCAAAGGTATTGGGTCCAGACAACGCTCTGCAGCAGCAACAATCACCTGTGACCCCAAAAAGACAATATACAGATGCAGACGCATAGACAAGCAATGAAGAAGTGAGTGATGACTTTGCCATAAAAAATAACAATAAGTCAGCATAAAATTTTCATAGAAAGAAGTATAGCACCAAGAAGACAGTTATATGAAAATTAGAAACCAGTGCAGGATCATTTTTCCAACCTCATCAAGCAAGAAGTCCACAGCAGCTTCATCTTCTACTTTTTCCCTTAAAGGAGTCCTTAGGAACTGAATATCCAACTGAATTTGCTGGAATCCACTCCGGTTAAAAGTCTGGAGTCGGATGAATTCTTGCACACTTTTAAGGCACAGTTTAACTATGGTAGTAACAACTGACTCCTGCAGTTTGGATGCAAACTCTGTTGTGATGATTGATTGCTTTGTAGCCAGTTATTTAAATTTTAAGCCACCAATCTGATGATTACTCAATACCTGTGTATATTCTACTTTTGAGAAAATTTCAACTTTTTGCTTAAATAGTTTTGCTAGATGCGTTTCCAAAAGCTGGCTCCTTGCCTTCTGAGTATTTGACCGACTCAATTTATCCTCTCGTAAGGGGTTGCTTCTTGATGAGGAACTACTTCCATTACTTTCAGCTCTACGGTGCTTTCGTGTACCTTGAGGTAAAATCTGCTTCACTTCATTGGCAATAAATTCTAACTGAAAAAGAAAATAAGAGAAATTAATATATATATATATATATACATATATATATTCTCTTTTTTTCATCTACCACATCTTCACATTTATCCAGTAGAGATTTATAAAGTGTTTATGCTCATGAGTTCTAGATGGTAATAGTTCAATAGGACTAGTATTCAAGTACCATCCTCGAAAATTTACTGTGACTTAAAAGACGTCAACTACAGAGTGAATAATTAAAAGAAATAGAGATATACCAACCTCTTGAAGAAATAAATCGACAAACATATGAACTTCTCTTGGCTCCTTATGCTGTGCAAAGCATAAAACAACTTTAGAGTCAAGCTCTATAAAGGACCAACCACTTGATATTCATATATAAAACTAAAGCATATACCGGACTGACCTTTAGCCAATTAGGTGTAGTAAACCTCTTCTTCAGGAGAAGTGAAATTCTCTGAGTTCTCATATTTATGTACTGAAAAGAATCAAAGAAAGTATATGCCAATGCTGTTTAAATATTGCGTGCTTCTTTGTCTGTGTCTGTGTCTGTGTATATTGATAAATGATAAAAACTATAAAAGAGAGGAAGGAGGATTGCAACAAAACTTATCAATTAGAATTTAGAACTGCTTGAACTCAGGACTCTTCAACATTCCCCAAAACTTCAGACAGCTTATTCCTGGTAATAGTGGCAGCAGGACTGTGAAAATATACAGGAAGCTGTTTCCCAGCTAGACCCACACATAATACTCATTTTACGAGAAAGCTTGACTTGTAGATATTAGCATTGTCCAATGCCCTAAGAATGTGTTTAGCAGGGGGGGATAGAATGGGGAAGGATGAAATGGAAACACTTTGCTTTGTTTGAGAATTAAAAATTTAAGAAGGGGAATGGGAAGAAGGGAGAACAATTCCCCCCAAACCCTCACTTTTTATTCCCCTCCCAGTTAATGGGTATATTGGTAATGGAGAGAAACAACTTACTTTATCTTAAAAGCCTATGTAATTTACTGTTTTATCCTCCAAACTAAATTGATAAAAAGATTTTAAAGGTTATATTCAAATTTCGAACATAATATTTTTCCCTTTCTGTATGTTTCTCTTTAATCATCCAAACAATTGGATGGTGATTTTTTTCATTCCATCCCATCCCGTCATTTTCTATTCTATCCCCTCCTCTTTGAAACTTCCAAACAAAGCCTAAAAGCTGCACACCGAATCCTGCAACTGTGACATATAATATCTTCAAGAAATACTCCAAAAACGAAACATTTTATTGAAGTGAAATATTGCTACCAAAACCAAATGGCTATCCAGATTTATCAAGAATATTTCTTTAAAACCAAGCTGAAAATCACTGAGCAGGCTTGTAGGCAATAAATAAAAATAGAAATTGCAGGACTACTGAAAGAAATTATGAAATCAAGAATATACCAGGTGCAGGAATTTTTCAGCAGCTGACCTGAACTTCCGACAGATCTCTCCAGGAACAAATGCAGGTCCATATTCATAGCCTCTAAAACTATCACTGGAAAGGGAAACTGCTATTTCCTGAAATTACAAGGCAATTTTTATTTCAGACCCCTGACAATATGGAAGTTAAACTAACAACAAGTTGCTGCCTTTTCAGGAATCTAATCTAAGCTCATCAGGCGAATACTTGCCTTAGTAATTTTTGCAACAGCAGTTTGTTCAATAAAAGCAGAAAGTTGTGCCAGCACCAAGACAAGGCCAGCAAAAGCTTTGTCACCTTGAGCTCCGTGAGTCAAACTACGATCTTGAATGGCTGACGAATAATTGCTTCCTGAAAATAAATGGAACTGATCCTCAAGTTGCCTGAAAAAATCTAGAAATCCTTCTATAACCCGATTAATGATTAACTCCCTTAGTCTAACTAAGAGGCTTGAGTCGTCATCTAGAATTTTGCAGAAGTCCTGGAACGATCAATAAAATAAATATGTATGAAACCTAAATGGAGAAATATAAAGGATAAACCGTCAGAAATGCTAAACAATGACATTTTATGCACATACATACAAACTTGCAAACTACATCCATCTTAGCAAACAAATGTGCTTACATATAAGACATTTTTGCTGCCTTCAAGAACTACTTTTGTGCTAGCATCTAAAGCATTTTCCAGAGAGTACTCCTCTGCTCCACCCTTTTTCAGAAGCTTCAAGAGGGAACCTACCAAACAAAAGCTAACTCAGAGTGCAGTTATTATAAAAAGTTTCTACAAAAGGCATTTTTCCACTAATGGAAATCAGGTGAATATTTACTCTATATTAACTATCAAGCTATCAAAATAGGACTAGAATCCCTGACAACTTAATGCTTTCCATGTTGTGTAATTTGATTAATTCAGAGTCACCTAATCAGAAACCGACAGTAAGAATTTCAGTTTTTCGTTTTTTCTAATGCTGTAGCAGGTATGTATTGCAAATGTCAACCTGAAACTAGAAATCAAAATCTCTTTGCATAGAAATTCATGTAAGTAACCTGAGACATCTTGCAGAAGATGAGAAAATGTGCTGCTAACATACAACTTGAGAGCAACTTTGGCAGCCTGGTAATATTCAGGGTTAATCACTGAAATCCATCTAGGAAACATGAACTTAATAAGGATTTAAAAAACAAAAAAAAAGAAAAGCAGAAGGGCTGTCCACCAAAATAGGATTTCAGCCAAAAACAGGACGACCTCAAGAGAATGATTAAAGAGATCCGCTTCCTGTAAGACTTCATCCATCTGGAGCACATCATTCCAGATAACTCCTGCATCCAAATTGCAGTACACATTAAATAAAAAAAAAAAAACTATCAAAGCAGGAAGTTTACTTATTGAATAAAAAAAAAGAAAAAAGAAATAGTAATCAAAATTTATTTATTTAAAGAAAAAATATGGCATGCAAACAAATGGATATTTTTAAAATTGGCACGTGGATAGGTTTAGGAAGAACAACAACAACAACAACAACATAGCCTTATCCCACTAAGTGGGGTCGGCTACATGGATCGCACGACGCCATTGAGCTCTATCAATGACCAACTCTTTAGATATCTCATTTACTAAAAGATCCCGTTCAATAATTTCTCTAAGTGTCCTTTTTGGTCTTCCTCGACCTTTTTTCATAGGGCTCCAAACTATCTGCTCAACTCTCCTAACTGGCGCTTCCAACGGTCTCCTTTGCACATGCCCAAACCATCTTAAACGATTTTCAACCATTTTTTCCTCAATAGGTGCCACCCCAACTCTACCTCGTATATGATCATTACGGATCTTATCTCTTCGTGTATGACCACACATCCAACGCAACATCCTCATCTCCGCCACTCCAATTTTATGTTCTTGTTGTCCTTTCATTGCCCAACATTCACTCCCATATAAAATCGCTGGTCTTATAGCAGTACGATAAAACTTTCCTTTGAGTTTATCAGGTACTTTCCGATCACAAACAACCCCTGATGCCATTCTCCACTTCAACCACCCAGCTTGTATCCTATGTTCCACATCTCTAATAACTTCGCCATCATCTTGTATAATTGATCCCAAATACCTAAACGTTGACACTTGTGATACGACCTGATCACCAAGTTTAACCTCCAGCTCGTTCCTAGCTTGTCGCTTGTTAAACTTACAATGCATATATTCGGTCTTACTCCTGCTCAGACGAAAACCCTTCGATTCCAAAGTAGCTCTCCATAACTCAAGTTTAGAATTAATCTCTTCCCTTGTCTCTGCTATGAGAACAACGTCATCTGCAAAAAGCATGCACTTAGGAATATCTTCTTGGATGTGTTTCGTCAGAACATCTAAAACCAAGTCAAACAAATAAGGGCTTAAGGATGATCCCTGATGTAGGCCAATTTTAATAGGAAAGTCTCTAGTCTCCCCTCCAGACGTTCTCACACTAGTCGTAGCCCCCTCGTACATATCTTTTATGGCTCTAATATACGCAACCCGTACACCTTTCTGTTCCAAGGCTTTCCACAGCACCTCTCTTGGTACTCGATCATAGGCTTTTTCCAAGTCAATAAATGCTATATGAAGGTCTCTTTGTTTACTCCGATACCTTTCCATCAACCCCCTTAAAAGATATATAGCTTCCATTGTAGACCGTCCTGGCATGAATCCAAATTGATTTTCAGAAATACTCGTCTCGATTCTTAACCTACGTTCAATCACTCTTTCCCATAATTTTAGAGTGTGACTCATAAGCTTAATCCCACGATAGTTTGCGCAATTCTGAATGTCTCCTTTGTTTTTGTAAATAGGCACTAAAGTGCTTCTTCTCCATTCCTCAGGCATTTTCTTAGACCTTAAAATTTCATTAAAGAGCTTAGTTAGCCAGATAGTACCCTCCTCTCCCAAACACTTCCAAACTTCTATAGGAATACCATCGGGACCAACAGCTTTACCATTATCCATTTTTCTAAGAGCTTCCTTGACCTCATCAACCTTGATCCTGCGATAATATGCCAAATTTTGTTCTCTCTCCAAAGTTGTTAGGTCTTCCATATCGCAAGTCGACTCCGTTCCGTCATTAAAGAGCTTATGAAAATAACCCTGCCATCTATTTTTAATATCTTTGTCTGTACCCAAAACTTTTCCTTCTTCATCCTTAATACATTTTACTTGATCCAAATCTCTAGATTTCCTTTCTCTAGCCTTCGCAATCTTGTAAATCTTTTGTTCCCCTTTTTTCGTTCCTAAATCCTTGTAAAACTCTTCAAACGCTTTAGATCGTGCTTCACTTACTGCTTTTTTTGTCTCCTTATTAGCCTTCCGATACCTTTCCCAATTTTCCGAGTTATTGCACAGATGGATAGCTTTAAAGCAGTCTTTTTTAAATTTGATCTTTTCTTGAACAGCCTCATTCCACCACCAAGATTCCTTATCTCTTTGTCTAAAACCTTTTGATTCTCCTAAAAATGCTTTAGCTACTTTTCTAACCTTCTTGGCCATCTCCTCCCACATGGTGTTAGCATCTTCTCGTAACTCCCGAGATCCTTCCTCCAACAATCTTCTCTTGAAAGTCAGTTGATTCTCCCCCTTTAGCTGCCACCACTTGATCCTAGGGTTCATCGCCTGACGATGCTTTTGTTTCCGACCCTTAATAACCACGTCAAGGACCAAAACCCTATGTTGAGTTGCCATAGAGCATTTTTGCATTTCTGGTATCTGCAAGTTCACGTATTGTTGCTGCTGGTTCTCAGAATAACCTTGTAAAATAACGTGCTTTGGCCTTAATTGCCATTTTAAGTGAACTTCATTACCATTACATGTCTTAGCTCTTTCTTGGCCTTAATTGCCATTTTTAATATTCAGTGAGCTCATTTATTGACCTTAATAGTCAACTTTGAGTGGCCTTCCTACCATTTCCTTCTCATCTTACCAAATTTTTCAAGACCCATTGTATTTATTTCCTCTAATTATGTCTGGAATTGAACAAACTGAGGTTAAAATTCAACATGAGGAAATTACCCGTATAGGGGAATTACCAAATATTCTTGCTTCCTATAGATTGGATGGGAAGAACTACCTCAAGTGGTCTCAACTTATACGTACAGTACTAAAAGGAAAAGGAAAAATCAAACATCTCACAGGTATGGGTCCTAAACCTGAAGATCCTAAGTTTGAAGCATGGGATGAGGAAGACTCCATGATTATGGCATGGTTATGGAGCTCTATGACACCTGAGATCAGCGACACCTGTATGTTTCTAGCTACTGCCAAAGATATATGGGAAGCAATTCAACAAACATATTCCAAAGCTAGAGATGCTGCCCAAGTATATGAAGTAAAAGTGAAAACTATGGCTGCAAAACAAGGTAACAAGACTGTTACTGAATATGCAAATCAATTAAAATCTTTATGGCAGGAACTAGATCATTACAGAGTCATAAAAACTAAATGTCCTGAGGATGCTGCTATTCTAAAAGAGTATATTGAGCAAGACAGAGTATATGATTTTTTGGTGGGACTCAACCCAGAATTTGACCAAGTCAGAGTCCAAATTCTAGGGAAATCAGAAGTTCCATGTTTTAATGAAGTAATTGCCCTGATTCGAAGTGAAGAAAGCAGAAGAGGGCTGATGCTTGAACCTAAAGTCACTGATAGCTCTGCTATGGTGGCTAAATCAACTACAAATCAAGAGAGGGTCACAAGTCTCGAAAGGGAAAAAAGTGGCCAACAGAAAAATCAGAATCGGGATGAGTTATGGTGTACATACTGCAAAAAGTCTCGTCATACACGAGAAAAATGTTGGAAACTTCATGGAAAACCACCAAGTAAAGAATGGGGTCCAAAAGGAGGGCAACAACGAAATAGAAACCAAGCACATGTTGTAACATCACAAGAGCAGAACAACCTTAATCAAGAAGAGATCGAGAGGATAAAGGCTTTTATCAACAACATGGAAAAACAAGAGGGACTCTCAGGTACATGCTCCATGGCTTATTCTGGTAAGTTTCCACTCTCTATTGGATTAAATGCCTCAGATATTACTTTTTCCAACTCTTGGATCATGGATTCAGGAGCAACCAACCATATGACTCATTCATTTAAACTTTTCTCAACTTATTCCCCATGTCCCAGTAATAAGAAAATAGCTATCGCTGATGGGTCTTTGACCACTGTGGCAGGACAAGGTGATATCAAAATTAGCCCAACTATTATTTTAAAAAATGTCCTACATGTTCCTAAATTAACCACAAATCTGGTCTCTATTAAAAAACTCATTGAAGATTTAGATTGTAATGTGGTTTTTCATAAAAATTACTGTGAATTTCAGGACAAAGGGAAGATGATTGGACATGCTAGGGAATGGAATGGCCTCTACTACCTTGAGACGTCAAATACAGCTAAGAGCAAGATGCCTTTTACTTTTGTTTCACAGTTTGCCACATCCAATAAAGAAAGAATTTTTCTTCATCATTACCGTCTTGGACATCCATCTTTTTCAATTATTAAAACTTTGTTTCCTTCATTATTCAAGGATTTAGATGTTGAAAATCTTCACTGTGAAGTGTGTGAATTTGCCAAACATAAACGTGTACCTTTTCCAGTTAGCAATAAAAGAAGCCTTGTTCCATTCTACCTTGTTCATAGTGACATTTGGGGACCAGCTACTGTTTCTAATGTTTCAGGGGCAAAATGGTTTGTTACTTTTATTGATGATTGCACCCGAGTTACATGGATATACTTGCTCAAACAAAAATCTGATGTCAGCTATGTTTTTCCCAAATTTTATTCTATGATAAAAAACCAATTTGGGGTTAATATCAAAAGACTTAGGTCTGATAATGCTAGGGATTATTTCAATCAGATTCTTAACTCGTTTTTTGAAAAGGAGGGAATTATACACGAGTCATCATGTGTTTATACGCCACAACAAAATGGAGTGGCTGAGAGAAAAAATGGTCATCTTCTTGAACAAACTCGGTCAATGTTATTTCAAAAGAATGTGCCTAAAATTTTTTGGGGAGAAGCTGTTCTTACAGCGACATACCTAGTAAATCGTTTACCTTCTAGAGCTTTGGGTCTCAAAAGTCCAATGGACATCCTTTCAACTTTCTACCCGAATCTGAAAACTACAAACAATCTTATCCCTAGGATTTTTGGGTGTGTGTCTTTTGTTCATATCCATCATCAAAATAGAGGAAAATTAGACCCGAGGGCTCTAAAATGTGTTTTTGTAGGATATTCATCAACTCAAAAAGGGTATAAATGCTATCATCCACCCACAAAGAAAATCTATGTCTCAGTTGACGTCACTTTTAATGAGCAAGATTCATATTTTGCTACCCCCTATCTTCAAAGGGGGAATACACCTGAGGAAGATAATGGGTGCAAAGAAAATGGGTGCCTCCTTGATTTTTCATCAATTCCCTTGACAGGGTCTAAACTTTTACCCACAAAAACAGTAGAAACAGTGGCTGAATCCATGTTCAGATCTGAAACACAGAATGATAACCATGAAACTGAATCTGAAACAGTAATTGAACCCATGTCCAATGTCCAAGAATCTAGGCCTAAAGAAGAGGATATTTTGAACCCTGCTCCTGAGGAAGTAAGATTTGGCAAAGGCAAGGTGTATACAAGGAAGAAAATGGTCATTCCAGAACCTATGCATGTCCAAGAATCCAACTCAAATCCTTCAAATGAGGTAATGATCTCTAACCATCCATTACAAAATAAAAATGAGATTTTTGAGAATAGTGACCAGGATTTTCATTTACCCATTGCTCTTAGAAAAGGAACCAGAAAAAGTACAAAACAACCTTTATACCCCCTTGCACAATTTTTATCCTTTGATAACTACTCACCATCTTTCAAAGCTTTTCTGACAAACTTAAATGCTATCACCATTCCTAAAAGTTTATCCGAGGCTTTATCTAATAAAAAATGGAAACAAGCTATGAATGTAGAAATGGAAGCTTTGGAGAAGAATAAAACTTGGGAATTAGTGAAATTACCTACTGGAAAAAAACCAGTAGGATGCAAATGGGTGTATGCTGTGAAATATAGAGCTGATGGATCAATTGAGAGATATAAGGCCAGGTTGGTAGCCAAAGGTTATACCCAAACCTATGGTATTGACTATCAAGAAACTTTTGCCCCAGTAGCAAAAATGAACAGTGTTAGAGTATTATTATCAATTGCAGCTAATTTTGGTTGGGAATTGCAGCAATTTGATGTCAAGAATGCCTTTCTACATGGAGAGCTAGAAGAAGAAATTTATATGGATATTCCACCAGGATATGGAAAGAATTTGGCTACAAATACTGTATGCAAATTGAAAAAGGCATTATATGGCCTTAAACAATCTCCACGTGCTTGGTTTGGGCGTTTCACAAAAGTTATGATAACTATGGGGTTTAAACAAAGCCAAGGTGATCATACTTTATTCATCAAACACTCTTCTTCAGGGGGAGTCACAGCCTTATTGGTATATGTTGATGATATAATAGTAACTGGAAATGATAAAAAGGAACAACAGGCCGTGGGTCAATGTCTAGCTAAGGAGTTTGAGATCAAAGCGTTGGGAAGATTGAAGTACTTTCTTGGAATAGAAGTGGCTCATTCAAAGAAAGGAATTTTTATCTGTCAACAAAAATATACTACAGATCTCCTCAAGGAAACAGGTAAAACAGCATGCAAGCCAGCAAGCACTCCAATAGATTCTAACTTTAAACTTGGAAAAGCTGAGGATGACATCCCTGTTGACAGAGAGTCATATCAACGCTTGGTAGGAAGGCTTATTTACTTATCTCACACTCGACCAGACATAGCATATGCTGTAAGTATGATCAGCCAATTCATGCATGACCCAAGGGAAACTCATCTACAAGCTGCTCATAGAATATTACATTATCTTAAAGGAACGCTTGGAAAAGGTATCTTGTTTAGAAGAAATGGAGGTTTAATACTTGAAGCATATACTGATGCTGACTATGCTGGATCAATTATTGACAGAAGATCAACATCAGGGTATTGTACGTTCCTTGGTGGGAATCTTGTGACATGGAAAAGTAAAAAACAAAGCGTAGTAGCCCGTTCAAGTGCAGAAGCTGAATTCAGGGCAATGGCTCATGGTGTATGTGAACTACTCTGGTTAAAGATTATTCTTCAAGACTTAAAGATAAAGTTGGATGGCCCTATGAGACTCTATTGCGACAACAAATCAGCCATCAACATAGCCCATAATCCAGTACAACATGACCGCACAAAACATATTGAAGTGGATAGGCATTTCATCAAAGAAAAATTGGAAAGTGGACTGATTTGTACACCATATGTCTCTACACATGACCAACTTGCTGATATTCTAACCAAAGGATTGAATAGCTCAAACTTCCAGAATATTATATGCAAGCTGGGTATGGAAACCATCCATTTACCAGCTTGAGGGGGAGTGTTGAAATATTCTTCAGCTTTCCAATATTCCCCCACCTAATCCAGCATGTTCTCCCACCTAATCCAGCATGGTGTTGTCTGCAACTTTACATGTTATTCTCTTCCTCATAGTTGTCTACAGAGTGTATTTTGCTGTCACATAATTATGTCTTTCTCTTTAGAATCTTTCACAATGTACATATAGGAAGTCTTGTTGTACAGATATTGAGAATAAGAGATTATCTTTCTCTATGTCATAAAAATTTGAAGAAAATTTCCCTATGTTAAAATAGCACTTTGATAAATCATTGCAAGATGCAGAAAGGCACCACACATTAAATTTCGAGAATATAGCTGGAAAAACAAATGAAGTAAATAATGATTTCAAAGTATTATGTTGAGGGCATTGTCTTAATCATTCAATACAATCTTGCATAAAAGAAGTACAACAGTTTAAATCAATGGTTCAAAAGAAAGCTGCCATGTATTTGAAAATAAAACTTCCTTAAATTAATACTAAAATTAAATTTTTTTAAGAAAAGTTATAATCATTCATTAGAAACCAGGAACAATTTAACATCACAAACATAATTAACTCATATACTCAAGGTAGGGGTCAAAGTATGAAAGTCGCCCATCTTTATAAATTAAGTAAATCTCATATAAATACTTACGAAGAACCCCAAGTAGATCTGCTACACAAATTCGTTTCTTCACATATTTCTCTGTAATTACAAAGTGCCTGAAAAAAATAAAAAATTCCATTCTTTGAATATTATGTGTATATAAGATAGAGATGCCTTGTGTGGTGGATAAAGATACTAACTTGGTAATCAACTCTTGAGCAAGATTAGCTAACTGGTTTTCCGAATCAGGAAATATTACTTGAAAAGCACGAATTGCCTCCACAAATTCATGAACGGTGGCCTATGTTAGGATATGAAACAAAAACGCAATTGATTCATTAATCTCAAAACCATGGATATCTAAGAACAGACATGTAATACTGAAAGTAAAATACACAATGAAAACCAAAATTTTGAACAAAATTGCTATAGTCATCTTTTGACAATAAATGTTACATTCATCATAATTGCCTGATCTCTTAGAAAATAATTTGACATCATCAATAATGGATACCTGAGCAACTACCAGTCCAATCACTCATATATTTTTTCTTCTTTATTTTCTTTTTTTCTAAGGGGAGGGGTCATGTAAACCCACAGTTGTTTTAACGTCCCTCTTGTCCTTAGAACATATTTATTATAAATCCATCTTGTCTTATTTGCTTCACGTATGTCTCACAAGCAAGGCTTTCCCATAGTTGTCTTAATTAGTGCCTATATCTTGCTTTAAATGTTGTTCTAAGATACAATTGTTTGAGCTCAAGTTTGTCCTACCTCATGAGCAGAGGAAAAAGGAGACGGATCTCCCGAAGCATTGCTAGTTCCTTCAGGGTTGAGCTCAATTTCCGTTAGAGATTGTTCCAATTTATCAAGTAGCTTAACCTTCAAGTCCTCCACCTGCCAATATATGGAACCTACCATCACATGACCTTAATTAAATAGAATAGCACCTGATGTGATATAGTATTACTTCTTTCGATATGGATATATCTGAAACTCTCCAGAAAATGCAAGCAACAAATGAATTTACAAAAAGGACATTTTTTACCTTTTTATAGTAAATTCAGAAAAAAAAATAATAATTACAAGTGTCCATCCTGTCTCAGCAACTAATATGAAATGTAGTTATGGGGAAAAGAACATCAGTACGAACATGAAAATCCAACTGCTTGAGAAGCACTGCAGCCTCAGCTCTTGTTTGCATTGATTCAGAATCTGAAAATAGCTTTCCCTGATTAGAGAGAAAAAAAAGATTAAAATAATGATAACAAGCTTCTCAGGCATAAAATGATTAGTGGCTATTTATTTAGCATGATACCTGAGTTTTAATATTTTAAGTGATAGCAAGGAGAGATGAATGATTGATTATGATAATATAGTATACCTGTAAGTTTTTGACTATGACAGCTATTGCCTCTTCCGAGGCGCTCCTACAATCCTGGAAAGATGAGTCTCCATATGCCTTATAAAGAAAACAAAAAAAAAAAACAAAAAACAAAAAACAACAACAATGAGAAAGGTATATCTCCTGAGGCATTGAGTTATTGCATAATGTGAAAACATTTGCTGAATGTCATATGTAAAAACATATAGAAAAGACAATATACATGTTAAATGTAAGAGAAAACTAGCTAAGGACTTGATAAATAAGAACAATGTCATCCAAATCAAACCTTAAAAATTGGCATCGCTCCAGTGTAAAATCTGACTGCATCTGCATAGGCCTCTAATTTAATGCACTTTCCAAGTCTGTCCGGTAGATCATATATGAACTGCACTACCACAAGGGTGAAAAGTGCGTTTGTCATATGGCTAAAACATCTGAAGTTAAAATTATCTTGCACAATAGAAATGTAAATGATTTTTGTCAAAAACATGAACAGGAAATGTTTTCGCTGTTAGCTCCATTTAATACAAGACTCCCAACTTGTATCTTTGAATGATAGCCACACACAAAAATTTTGCAGCGATCAATTATGTTCCACAAGAAAACATGCGTCAATTCTTTAATACCTGAACTTTACGAAGAAGATTGCACGTCAGATGCAGTTTCTCTATATGCTCCCTCTTTTCAAATAGGGAAGTGTTAACACTGTCACTTATTGACTGCACAGACATTATCTGCATTGAGGAACAGGTGGAATGTGAATTCATCTCAAACTTTTGTTTTTTTTATCCTTTTAAGTTTCTGGAACGAAAACAATTTCAACACGGACTTTAATGATAAATGCTAAGCTTACCTTCTCAAGAAGATGTTCCATATTTACCTCCATCCCTAAAATGTTACTTTTCATCCTGTAAGACAAGCATATTTTATGATACTTTTTGGTTAAGGAGTTGAATACGCTACCCTCTAGAGCGCAAGTTCACCAGAAACATAACAAGATGAACATTAGAATTGGAATAATTTTCTGTAAGCATTTTCAAGATAGAGTAACTCCCAGCCCACTATCAATGTAATGTGATGTAGCAAAAGTTCGTTGACCACGCCGAAGGGAGGAAACTAATAAAACTATACCTCTTGATGGTATCTGTGGCGCTGATGAACTTGTTATAATTCTCGTAGACTAACATTTGCAAATCAGTGTCTAGATTCTTTATTTCGGCTGCCATCTGGACATGCTTCTGAAGTAATCCTTCCAAATTCGTCTTTTGTGCCTTCATAATTTATGGACACATGCATAAGAAATTCATTCCACTTTGCTTTCCAACTTTAAACTTGTCTTCCACAACGAAAGTAATCATTTCAATATAGACATAATCATATGTGACTAGCACACCTCTCAGCAATTTTATTCGCTTTCTTCCTCGTTCTCCGTCGACGAGAACGGCATCAAGTACGATCCCAAACTTCGAAAATAAAAACAAGAAGAAAAAAGGTTGATTCATTTCGAGCAAGAATTACCAGGAGATTCATGTAATGATTAGAATCGAAGGAGCTGGAGTTGATTTCATCAAGCGAGGCACCTTTGGAGGACATGTTCCTGGAGTTGGGCGACAATGAAGGGTCTGGAGAGTAGAAACTGGACAGTAGATCTCTCATTCTCTTTGCTTTATCATCAAGTGGTACTTCGTCTGCCCCCATTTTTGTCTTGTTCTTCGATATCTTTTCGGCAAAACCTCCTCCAATCCTCGTTAAGATTAGCTTTGCTTAATGGTGAATGAAGCCTCACCCCGTTGCCGGACTGAAACTTTTTTACGTGTTCCTTGCCGATACCTCGCACGTAACGAGCAGTGAAGCGTCTCAATTGAATTAACGTATCCAGATGTCGTAGAAATCCTAATACGACATTGTTGGCAATGTCGTTTGAGGAACGAACATGTTTTCATTTGACCCGTATTTGTATTTGGTGTACATTTGGGGTGCGTTTGGTACCCTTGGAAAAGAAAAAGGAATCAGGAATTCCTACCTTTCTTTCAATTTTACTGTTTGGTATGCCCTCTTAATATTGGAAAAGGAAAAGAGGAAGGAATCCCGCATTGCTACATTAGTGCCTTTTCCAACTTACTTATCCTTCAAAAAATTCCTAGAAAACCGGTTCTCTAATTGGAAATCGTTGTTGAATGTCAAAAATACCCCTGTTTTTTTGGTAGAATACCAAAATCCCTCCCTGTTGCCTTAGTCATTCGCAGCTTCAGCTTTCCCATTTGTGTTTGTTTGTCAAACAAGCTAGTGCGTCCACTCGTCCATCACCGATTCCTACCTTTATCTCCGTTCTGGTCCCTAGTTGTTGCTATTTCCAGTACGTCTTACTCTTCTCACATGATCTGTGATTTCCTCCTTTTCCCATCCTCAATTGTCTTCTGGGATTTGTTCATTTGCTTCGCATTTGGTCCCTCTCTTGCTTCACGCTGCTAATGGGTGCTCTATACTTCAATGCTTGACATTTCCTGAGTCATATTGTTATATAGGGTAAAACATATAACAACTTTATCTTGATTCACGCTGGATTTTTTAGGTAATAGAAATAGTGATGCAGAGGTTGATATTGTAAATAGAACCTTCATTTTATTACCTAGTTGCACTAGTTGATTATGTCAATCTTATGTAAACTAGTCTAATTTATCTTCACTGTAATATTTCTTTGATAGTTATTATTAACTCCATTGTCACACCTTGATATGAAAAGTCAGGGAAAAGACTTATTATTATTTTTATTCTTCAGTCTATCACTCATCTTCTATCCTCTAGTGGCATATATTATTGGTACCACTACCACCAAATTGGTTTGATGGAAGAACCAATGTCAGTATAGGTTAGAGAAGGAAAAAAGATTCCATTTTCCAGCTAAAATGTTCCAAACAAAACATGGCTATAAGAGAACTTATGATAAAAATAACAATAAGATACCCACATATAACGTTTAATGTACATAGTAATTAATTGTAATTGTATTTTACAGCTATGGTTAACTTGAGAGCTAGGGTCATTGCTGCTGCTATGCCCTGGTGGATGACCATGATATTTATTGCTGTTAGATATTACGTTGCCACTGTTGGGGAAGTTTTGTCTGGGCACCGTATTAGTAGGAGACCTTATATTAAGGATTTCCATTCTCATATGGCTCATTTTAGGAGTGTGATATATAGTAGTGACACTTATTATTATTTTTATTCTTCAGTCTATCACTCATCTTCTATCCTCTAGTGGCATATATTACTAGTACCACTACCACCAAATTGGTTTGATGAAAGAACCAATATCAGTATAGGTTAGAGAAGGAAAAAAGATTCCATTTTCCAGCTAAAATGTTCCAAACAAAACATGGCTATGCACTACAAGAAAAACATAGATTAGCGACGGAAAAATACGTCGCTAAATTAGTATAATTCCGTCGCAGAAATGTCCGTCGCAAATCAGTTGCGACGGATTCTATATCCGTCACAAAATTAGCGACGGAAATTTTCCGTCGCAAATGAATTTGAGAATTAGCGACAGAAATCATTCCGTCGCTGTTTTGTGACGAAA
This sequence comes from Biancaea sappan, assembly GCA_037074585.1. Lineage (NCBI taxonomy): Eukaryota > Viridiplantae > Streptophyta > Magnoliopsida > Fabales > Fabaceae > Biancaea > Biancaea sappan. The sequence continues at coordinate 42,303,472 of CM073496.1, read as the reverse complement.
AATTTTCCGTCGCTAATTTCGTCGCTGATCAGTGACAGAATTTTTTATGAAAATTCCGTTGCTAAATCTGTCGCTAATTTTCAGACTTTTTTTTAAATATATTTTGCCAGTAATGATAATTCTAAAGTTAATTGGAAACCTGTGAACAGATAGAAATATAATCAACAAGCACTAGCCAATAATTATAACATTTAATTACATCAAAAATTTCATATAACAAAAAGGTTTACTTGTTTTTTCATGATCCAACATCATGAAAATATAAAGTCATAACAAAATATAAGTTTCAGCAAATAAACTAGTCTAGGGGGTGATCTGGGGGCTGTGTCTCATCATCATCATCAACAGCAGGAGTAATACAGTGCCTATCAACAGAATTGATAAAGCGATCCATCATTGAATGCATATCACTGATGATGGTCGCCTGTGCATCAATCTTCTCCTTCTGAGTGTTAATTTCTTCTTTATGAGCCTTAAGTTCATCTAACACAGGCTCCATCCGACGTTGTAGCTCCTCCTCAAAGTCAGGATGTAGATCTGATGGCGGGACAGAACAGGGACTAGAGGTACCAATCTCACGCGCTTCTGACCCAATGCCAAATATGCGCCCCTTCTTGTTCTTCCCTCCTACCACTTGCAGCCACAACTCCACATCGGTAGCATCATCATCATGCTGTTCACTACTCCCAATTGTTGCTGGCGCTTGCGATGATTTTAATTTATTATATTCCTCCTGTTAAATGGATACAACAACATAATTTATTTTTGTTAATTACATAGTTGAGAAAATGAATGACAACAAACAAAAGAGAGTGCATATACTCACATAGACTTCTCGCGAGCGCTCATCAACGAATTCTTCAGTGTCCCTCTTTCTGTGGGTGCGTATAAATAAATCTACCAGGCGAGGCTTTCTTCCGTTTTGACGCTCCTACATATTTTAGTGAATATTAATTTTAAAGATGATTGTGTGTAACAATAAAAGTAAAATAAGAATAGATTAGATTAGATACTACCAGTCGATGCATGTGCTCGGAGGTAGGAATGCTACCTCCAGTATGTAGTGTACCCCCAATACTTGATGCCCTATTTCTGCGTGCCTTATCACGCCTCTCCTTATAATCATCTTGGTCCCACTGTTGAATTAGTTGCTGCATGATTTCCTCGCTGATCCATTGAGGCCGAGGACGGGACTGATATTCTCCACAGATTTTACACATCATGTTGCGTAATAAGTAGCCGCACTTCTTATTCCAATTCTTTTTTATCTGAATGTCATGTTCAGGTAACCATTTGTAACGTTTCTGCATAAAGTAACCAAAAATTAATATTTTCAAGTAGGAAACAAATTGTTTTTTTAAGGTATAAATGAACTTTACCTTCCATTATTGGAACCATAACTCCCGTAATTCTGGAGGAGTAGTCTTATCATTATATGCTGGTGCCTCGTATTTCCCCTATGTGATCAAGGATATATCTCGTACTGTCTCAACAACGGGATAAAAGCTGTGCATTTTGAAAACATAAATCTTAGTACTTAAAAACATAAGAATTTAACAAACAAAAGAATTGATGTATAACTCACGAATCTTTGTCAGGGCGTATCCAATGTCGCCCATCAGTAGGATCAGTCTCACTGGGATGGTGGCTCGACTGAGCACTAGCAGGGGTGGGTGGCTCCTTAGCAGACGAAGGATTTGTAGATCGATCTTGCATGGATTGTGCATGCTCTGAGGATGTGCTTGGCCTGGTAAACTGTGGAGGAGATGCAGCAGGCGGTGCAGAAATAAATGGTTGTGGGGGATGCAGGTGGACCGTGAGACGGCCTCCTCTGCGCCCTCTACCTCGTCCCACATGACCATTGGACATCTATATCAATGTAATTTCACACCCGTAATTAAGTAAAAGTTAACTATTAATAATATAAAACCTAATATTTATAGCATGCTAATCAAACACTTAAAAAGCGGATATTAAACTAAATAATTCATATATACCATAATCTTAGAATTAATAACAGTTAGATAAGTCTTATTCAGTTTCCTCTTCTGACTCATTTCTATCTTCTTCTTCTCCTTCTTCTTCTTCTTTTTCTTCTTCTTCTTCTTCTTCTTCTTCTTCTTCTTCTTCTTCTTCTTCTTCTTCTTCTTCCTGATCTTCCTCTTCCTCTTCTTCATTAATAAATGATTGATCATTTAAGTCTCCATCAACCTCTTCATATTGCCCATCATCAAGTAAGACTTGAAGGTCACTATCATTTTCGATCATTACAGGCATAACAAGACCCATATCTTCTTATTGAAATGCATCAGTACTAATTTCAACACCAGGTGCCTCAATAGTCCTTCTGGACTTAACTTTAATCACTGCCAACCAATCATTCTTATTTCGATTGGCAGGATAAGGGGTATAGTATACCTGCATAACTTGTTAGGCAAACACGAATGAGTCATATGTGTTAAGTCTCCTGGACTTGTTAACTTCAACAATTCCAGCTTTGGCATCAATTCATGTGCCACGACCCAGGGTAGGATCAAACCAATCACATTTAAACAAAACTAAACGTTTTGACGATGATCCTGTGAAGACCAATTCATAAATATCTTGGAGTGTACCGTAATAGTCACTCTCTGCATCCTTGTAGTCAGCCCCCTTAATGCAAACACCACTATTATATGTGGATTTATAAAGGCCATGCTCCTCAGTATGAAATTTGTACCCGTTGATTAAATACATGGGCCATGTTTTCACTTTTCTCACTGGACCCCATGCAATACTTTTTATTACTGGATCTTCAACAGAGTTAGTTGGATCAACAACCTATTAGTTCAATAACATAGAAACATTAAAACATGACACAATTATATAGAAAGAAGAAACTTGTACAAGATTAACTTACATATGCACGAAACCAAGATGAAAATTGTGAGTCTATATACTCATGGACCTCATCACTTGTAATGTTAGGCATAGAAGCCCGAAGATTGTCCACAAACAAACTGTGTTCACAAAGATATTATATAAGATAGCAACAAGCATTAATAACGATGATAATTGTACTTAAGCCATAGGCCAAGTGAACTTATTCAAGATAAGGTTGAACTTCATCACAATTCATTAAAATGTACTTCGTGGGAACCTCTACCTCTTGATCGGTTAAGAACCGATGGCCGCAATCACCACTAGAACACCCAGGATAATTGAAAATTGAGCATCGCTCAGAAGGTTCACCCCCATCATCATTCCTAGGAACCCTAGTTATTCTAGAGACAATAGTAGGCTCAAAATAATGTGAACAAAAAGTAGCTGTCTCTTCGGTGATGTAAGCCTCACATATGGATCTTTCCACTCTAGCCTTATTTTTAACCTTTCGTTTTAAGGTATAAAGGAACCTAAATTAAATTTGAAATTAAAATATGAAAATTAAAATTATATTTGATAGTAGCCAAAAACAAACACAAAACATAATTAAGTAGAATACATACCTCTCAAAAGGGTACATCCAATGATATTGCACCGGCCCACCAACCTTAGCTTCATATGCAAGGTGTACCGGAAGGTGTTCCATAGAGTCAAAGAAGCCAGGGGGAAATATCTTTTCTAACTTGCATAATGTCACTGGTATATTTTCCTCCAACTATATTAACTTTTCCATTGTCAATGTGGTGGAGCAAATATCTCTAAAGAATTCACTAAGTTCCATTAACAGTCTCCACACAACATCAGGAAGATCTATGAATGCGATAGGAAGAAATCGCTCTAAAAAAATGTGGCAGTCATGATTTTCATGCCATGGAGCCTTCCTTCCCTCAAATCTACACATTGTGCCATATTGGATGCATAACCATCAGGAAGCCTAAGATTCTTAACCCACTGACAAACAATACGTTTTTGCTCTAGATTGAATGAATATCGAGCCTTGGGTTTCAATTGCTTCCCACTACGCTCAACTAGCTCCAAGTCTCGACGGCAACAATATTCTTTAATGTCCATCCTTGCCTTTGCATTGTCTTTTGTTCTGCCCTTGTCATCCATCACAGTATTGAATATGTTATTGAAGACATTCTTCTCAATATGCATAATATCCAAATTGTGTCGCACTAGATTTGTCTTCCAGTATGGCAATTCCCAAAAGATACTACGTTTTGTCCAATTGTGTGTGATCCCATACCCAGGAATGGTCATAGCTTGACCGCATTCATGGACCATAGGAATGTTACATACTCTGCTCCAAACTTGCTGCCCATCTAATCATGGAGGAGGTGATGATCTCTCCTCTTTGTTTTTGAGGAAAGCATTCTTGTTATTCCGATATGGGTGGTCTAGCGGCAAAAATCTCCGATGACAATCAAAAAAAGAAGTTTTTCTGCCATGTTTTAGCGTAAATGCTTGTGAGGCTTCCATGCAAACGGGACAAGATAACTTTTCGGTGGTCATCCAACCAGACAACATTCCATAAGTGGGAAAATCATTTATAGTCCACATAAGCGCTGCCCGCATATTGAAATTTTGCTTCAACGATGCATCGTAGGTCATAGCACCTTCATCCCACAACAATTTTAATTCATCAATTAAGGGTTGCAAGTAGACATCTATTTTTGCCTTCGGATTGTTAGGCCCAGGAATGATTAATGTCAAAAACATAACCTCACGTCGTATGCATCTTCCAGGAGGCAGGTTATAAGGAGTGATAATAGGCCAACATGAATACACTTTTCCAGATTGTCCAAATGGGGTGAACCCGTCAGCGCATAGTCCAAGACGTACATTTCGGGGATCTGCTGCGAATCTTGGGTGTTCTTGGTCAAACATTTTCCATGCCAGTCCGTCAGACGGATGGGTTAGCACTCCAGCTTCTCGGTGATTCTCATGATGCCACCTCATTTCCTTTGTCGTGACCTCAGAAGTAAATAACCTTTAAAGTCTTGGAATCAAAGGCAGAAACCACAATTGCTTTTTTGCCACTCTACCACGAGTACCATGACGAGTTCTTCTAGTGGTGTACCTAGCACTCCCACAAAACTTGCACTCTGTTTCATCTCCATTATCCTTGTAGTACAACATGTAACCATTTTCACAACAATCAATTTTCATATACCCAAGTCCCAAACCTGCAACTAATTTCTTTGTCTGATAAAGGTTCTCAGGTAATCGATGTCCAGACGGCATGCTTCACCCATGAATTGCATTAAAGCATTGAAGTTCCCTTCAGCCATGTTGTAATCTGATTTGATACTCAACAACCTTACTGCCGCTGACAACTCAGAATGACTACTGCATCCTTCCCAAAAAGGAGCTTGTGCAGACTGTAACATATCATAAAAGGTTTGAGCATCTGGGTTGGGGGCTCTTCTACCATTTGGACAGTGTCAACACCCATTCTATGCCTAACTGCATCTAATACCATTTCCTCATATTGACTCTCCTGTATGTCATTGTCCCTAGGATTAAAAGGTTGATCAACTGAAGGAGGATTCATTGTTGACGAGGATTCACCAATTTGTGGCATTTTTCCCCATGGGATGTCCAGTAATAATAATCTGGTTGAAACCCCTTCTGATAAAGGTGTAACCTCATATCATCAGGTTCTAACAGCTTCCTACATTTGCACTTTACACATGGACACCTTATCGTCCCTTCTCTCAAAAATACTCGTAATTGAGATGCATGAGTAATGAATATTTCAACTCCGTTCAAGAATTCATCTGTAATCCCAACCCTCTTAGGGCCCACCCTGTTATACATCCACAAACGGTTTTGTGGCACATCCATGTTGTCAACCCTATAATTTCAAGACATTCTTACATTGGAGTTTATGAATATTATAAACAATTTAATGAAAATATTAATTAGATGTATCTCATGCAATTGTAATTAATTAATTAAAAGAGAATTGAACTTTACATATAATGTTGAAACTTGTTATTTTAATCATTTTAACGTCCTAATCTTCTTTGTCACAATGTACTTTGGGGTTAGGTTGTTTGGTTGATGTAAGTTGTTTTGTAGCAAAATAATATGCACTATGATTATAAAATGTATCCAATTATGAAACAAGTGATTCCAATATTAAATACATAAGATTGTCATAAGCCAAATTCTCTCCTATGTACGTAGGACTTATACTATTATCGAGAGCTAATAGAATCATGCCACGTATTTATCTAGTCATGTTGCTCTCTTTTGACGATAATATAATTAATTAAATGAAATAATTGACAAGTATAATTATATATAAACGTAGTGTTTACTGGCTTTGTATCGTACATACATCCCTTGAAAGAATAAACAATAAAACAATTAAGTCAAGTTAATGACACTTTCATACATACCATTTCAAATCCAATTAGCCTTTTAACTGATTTGAAATATCACTTTTTTATATTAGAAAATAAAACTTTATTTAAATGCAAAGCCTAACAATCTTTAAAAAATACAAAAACAAAAAGAAATGAAGGGGAGAGAGAGAGAGAGAGAGAGAGAAAGGGAGGGAGGGGGAGAACAAATACTGCATCATTATAGTCATAGTGAGAAAACAAAATTATTAGGCACATCAAACATACCTCTACACTTGCAATGCCTTCAGTAATATGAACGGGTTTCAATTACTAACGCCCTCCATCTCCTGCTATAAGATTTAAAGAATACTAACAAGCAAGTGTTAAGGTCACTATGCAACTTGTGTAAATAAAGAATCTGACTCTAAAAAAGTAATCAAGACTCTAGTTGGAAAAAGAAACATCTAAAATGCTTTTGAATGGATTATAAGTTGGTTAATGTGTCAAGTTGACCCACCCAGTATACAATTCGATCCAAAAGCTGTTTAATTTGTCATTTTTTTTAAATTCATCAGTATTTCAAAAATTTTCAATTAATTTGATTTAAGTCTAATTGAATGACCATTAATTCTCTTACATTATTTTTTAATTCACAAAATTTAAACTCTAAATCTTGCTACTAAATTGAAGAAATATTGCCAATGTTTTAAAAAGATGTTACCAATAATTACATCATTGCACATAAAACTTTAACTTATAACATGAAATAAAAAAATAAAAAAGCAATCACTAACGATAAGCCCACATAGAAAAAATAATTAAAGTAAGCCTAAGGTCTAGAAAAGTGTTTAACAAAGAAATATTATTGCAATTAAAGTATAGTCAAATCAAAAACATTTTTTCACTGTCTTTCTCTTCTCTCTTTTTCTCTTCTCTCTTTTTCTCTTATTTTCCCTTAGCATCATGCATAAAGTAAAGCCAACACATAAAACCATCTAAGCTATATATATATTTTTTCTAAGTTTTAGTTATAGTTGCTAAAAAAGCTGACATCTCTTCTCTCTTTTTCTCTTATTTTCCCCTAGCATCACGCATAAAGTAAAGCCAACACATAAAGCCATCTAAGCTACATATATTTTTTTTTTCTAAGTTTTAGTTATAGTTGCTAAAAAAGCTGACACAAGCATCATCTCTCTTCGCTATATATATATATATATGGTGGACCTTGCAGTTTAATTTGCCAGGAATTGATTGCCATCATATGAAGCTAGAAAATCAAATGGAAAGATATATACAAACAACTCTTAAATATATATATATATATATATGTATATTTCCCTCTTGATTTTTCTCTCTCTTTCTCAACCAAAGAAAGCTTTCAATCAGATCCTATATACAAAAAGCACTGCCTTTTCTTTTTTCCTTCTTTCTTTACGTTTTCGCTCATGTATGTATATATATATATATATATATATGATAATATATAGATAAAAGAACATAAAGGGAATAAAAAGAGGTACTATATATTAATATGTTATTAATTTTTGTCGATTAATTCCTTCCACAACATAATTCTTGTTATAATTAAGAACAATATAATCATGATATATAGCTTTTATACTTGTCTTATTTTTAAAAATTTTTTTCATCAGCTAATTGCTCTTGATTAATTTCTTCCATAACATAATTCTTGGTATAATTAATTAGCATTGTCTATATACATGGAATATATATATATATATATATATATATATATATGATAAATTATTTTTTTTATCTGTATATGTTTTTTGAATATTTCAGAAGGTACTTAATTGAGATATTAGATAAGAATGGAAGGGAATAATATAGGAGGGATTAATAATGGATCATCATCATCATAAAGCTGAAGAGGAGTAATAGGATTAGCAGAGAAGAAGCAAAGGCCACAAGAGCAATTAAACTATCCAAGGTGCAACTCTGGCAACACCAAGCTCTGTTACTACAACAATTCTAGCCTCACACAACTCAGATACTTCTTAATAGTATATACCCAAAAAATATTGTAGCATTTCACAACACCAATTAATGGACCAAAAAAAATTAAAAAAATAATAGCATTTTCAAACAAAAAAAATTGGATTGATGTGATTTTCATGAGTGTTGGTTTCTAGGTCAATATATATGTAGTCAATAGGACCATAGGTAAAGGACCATGCCAATTGGCTTCAAATTCAAATACGTGACAGAATTGAAATCAGACGGTTAATGCTTCTTGAATTGTTTTATGATCAGTAATTAATAGTATATACCCAAAAAATACTATAGCGTTTCACAACACCAATTAATGGTTCCCTCAGAAATGTCCCTGTTGGAGGAGGTTCTAGAAAGAACAAGAAACCCATCACTTCTTACTAAGAGGGAAAGTTGTTTCCCACCACATTTCTCAGCTCAAAATCAGCAACCACAAGCAATATTGCATAAAAGGAATGGTTAAATAAACAGAATAGCAAGATTTTATCAAGAATAAGCTCATTCTAGCCATCCTCCACAATTAGGGTCTTAAAAATTCATATTCAAGCTTTACAAAACATTCTAATCCATTGGAAACAAGTTTAATCTAGGATTTAACCGAATCATGTTCATTTTACAGCAGCCCACATTCATCACTGTTCTGTTGACCCTAAGGCTTTATGCCATAAGTTTTGATGATGACAAATGTATTTGAAATGTAGCATTGATATATATAAAGGTTAATTATCATATACATGCTACAAGTATTTAAGCATGACTATGTTATTTAATGTGTAATGTCTTATACATTAATCATGCTATTTATCATGAATTTAACTAACCATTTGGTTTGCAAGTAAGATATATTTTATAGGTTGGTTTAAAACAAGAAGAGTGAGCATTGGATTAAAGAACAAGGAAAAGTAACATCATGCCTCACTCAAGGAAAGCAACATACAAGGACAAAGCTCTAAGAAATGAAGAATTAGAAGATTTGAAGTCCTGGAAGCTTGGATGCATCAAGATAGCCTATGTGTTTACATTAGGTATATTTTATATAGGCTAGTATACTTGTGCAACTCAATGATTTAGATTTGCATACATTGGCTCAAGCATTTTGAACAAAAAGATAATAAGATATGAAGTTTTACAAAAGTTAGTTTTTGACCTTTGGTCACTCCTTATATCATATCTCATAAATGAAAAATCGTTTTTTCAAAAATATTAATCTTATTTGATAGTAGACTCAAAGATCTTTCCAACGGTATATTATTTATTCAAAACGGAGTCTAAATGAGAAATATATGACTATTTAAAATATAGTTTGAAAAACTAAAAGTTGATTTTACTGTACTAAAAAATTATTCTGTTCTGACCTATAGTCAGTGTTTTGATTATATCTTTTAAACGAAAAATAATTTTTGAGTAAAACTTGGTTCATTTGAAACTAGACTCCAAGATCTTTCCAATAGTATATTATTTGTTTAAAACTGAGTTCAAATGAGGGAGTTATGAATTTTTAAAGAAAGCTCAAAATCTGTATTTCGCTACTGCCAGCCGGTGGTCGACCACCCCATCTACACTGGTCGACCAACGTGACTGATGAATCACTTCTGGACTACACTGGTCGACCAACGTGCCACACTGGTGGACCAATGGACACCTGGACTGCACTATAAGTGCTGTAACGACTATATAACGGCTAGTTTTGTAAAATCTTATATATATGACCTTAGATACACGATTTTGAGCTAGAACAAAGTCCTACAATGTGATATTAACTTCTTCTATCATCTTTGAGAGAAAGGAAAGCATTCTTGAGCCAAATCTTGCATATTCTCTATCATTAGAGTTATTAGAGCTTCATTTGTATTCATCTACTCTTTAGAGAGAGTTTCTTTGTATTGTTGATTTTGATCAACACATATATTATTCCGAGTTGAGGTTCGCAAGTACCGGTGTTGGAAGAACTTGCTTTGGGTTGAGGAGGAGCCCGGATTCATAAATTCTCTATTGTGGTTTCGCAAATACCCGGATCGAATTTACGTGGTTGTAGTGGTTTGCAAGTACCCGGATTAAACTTGCAATTATAGTGGAAATACTCAAGTGGTCTCTTGAGGACTAGATGTAGGCTTGGATTAGCCGAACCAGTATAAATCTCCGAGTTTGCTTTTTCTATCCCTTACTCTTTAATTTATGCATATTGATATCTATTCTTTAATTCCTTGATCTTTATAATTATTTATCTTGACAGTACATTGATTTTCTGTATTGTATTTATTATCCTAAGCATTGTACTTTTACAGAAAATCATTTTAACTTCCAATTAATTCTTGTGAAAAATTTATAAAACCCAATTCACCCCCCTCTTGGGTTCCAACCATTACTTTCATGTTCTTCCCTTAGTCAAACCCTCACACACAAAGAGAAAGATGAAGATTTTAAAATGAAAATTAGCTTTATCCATGCTTACCTATTGCCGGATAATTTCACTGCTGTGAGCCACCCCTCCGACAACCTTTACGACGGAGATCTACTAGAAACAGCGACGGCGGGAGAGAGAGAGACGGGATGGAGCCGAGTGGGTCGAACAAGATCTATGTAACTAGAAAAAGTAATAGCTTTAGTATTTTCTAGAGTAAAAGAGAGGAGATGAGCGAGACCATGACAGATTTGAAGAGATGGAAGATTTGAGGAGCAAAGATAGAAAATACTGCACTGAGGGAGTAGATGACGAGAAGAGATTTGAAGAGATACAATGAAGATAGAAACCTGTGAGTAAATAAAATTATTTCAAAAGAATACATAAGCCAGCAACTGGATTAAGTGGTAGACATGTGTCTTAAATGGTAAGGGGACATGGGTTCGAATCCTGCTTTTAGTGTTCGAATCCTTATTTTAGTTGTCATATTACTAAATAAGCAAGTTTTTATATATTTAATAAAAAACAAGAGGCAACAAGTTGAATTAGTTGTACTAGTGGTAAGAGTCAAATTTATTAGACAACAGATTGCGAGTTCAAATCTTGATTTGTTTTTTTAAGTTTTCTTACTTTTTAAAATATTAAAATATAAAAAAAAATTAGCGACGAAAATTGTCGTCGCAAAATCCGTCGCAAAACCAAAATAATTAATTTCAAATCAGCGACGGAATTAACAACGGATCAGCGATGGAATTTGCGACGGAAAAATTCTGTCGCTAATTTCCGTCGCTAATTTTGAGTTTTCTTGTAGTGATGAAAGAACTTATGATAAAAATAACAATAAGATACCCACATATAATGTTTACTGTACATAGTAATTAACTGTAATCGTATTTTACAGCTATGGTTAACTTGAGATCTAGGGTCATTGCTGCTGCTATGCCCTGGTGGATGACCATGATATTTATTGCTGTTAGATATTACGTTGCCACTGTTGGGGAAGTTTTGTCTGGGCACCATATTAGTAGAAAGACCTTATATTATGGATTTTCATTCTTATAGGGCTTATTTTATGAGTGTGATATATAGTAGTGACACTGGTTGCCGTAACTTAACGAGGATGACTAGGGTAACCTTAGATAACTTGTGTGCAAAGCTTCAAGCCATAGGAAGACTTAAGCCTACAAAAAATATACTTGTAGATGAACAAGTCACAATTTTTGCCCACATATTGTCACATCATATAAAGAATAAAGTTAAGTTTAAGAGATCAGGAGAGAGTGTGAGTAGGCATTTCAATAGAGTATTGAATGCTATGATGCTTTTGGGAGGGGAGCTATTCGTTACCCCTGAGCTTGTGCCTGCAGATTTAACAGATCATAGGTGGAAATAGTTTAAGGTAACTGTCTATCTCGCGTTTATTGTAAGCAATATTTTAAACTTATTTGGTCCGTGAATGTGGAAGGGTTGTTTGTTTATAGAATTGTGTTGGTGCATTGGATGGAACACACATCTAAATAAAAGTTCCTTAGGAGGTCCAAACGCAGTACCGAAACCAGAAATGGGAGATTTTCACTAATGTGCTAGCCATTTGTAATTAAGGTGGCCAATTTATATTTGTGTTACCTGGGTGGAGGGGTCTGCACATGATAGATGAGTATTACGCAATGTAGTTGAAAGGAGACATGGGTTAAGGGTTCCCTTAGGTGAGCATCGTATACAACATATGTGACATTGAAAATATTACATATTATTTATTAATAAATTATAACCAACAAATTTTGCTAGGTTGTTATTACTTGGTGGATGAGGGGTTCACAAATTGCCAAGGGTTTTTAGCACCTATAGGGGACAACGCTGTCATTTGGATCAGTAGAGATGGGTTGTCAACCAGTAAATGCTCAGGAGTTTTTTAACATGAAACACTCTTTAGCTCGCAATATGATCAAGAGATGCTTTGGATTGCTGAAAAGGCATTGGGCAATACTTAGAAGTCCATCGTTTTACCTAGTTAGAGCGCACAACAAGATCATAGTTGCCTATTGTTTACTCCATAATCTTATCATGCTTGAGGATCCCCTTGATCCATTTGAACCTGATGACAATGAGGCCAATAACGATCTATCCTTGGACATTGAGAATGGCATTGTAATTGAGCCAACGGATGCTTGGAGTCAGTTGAGACATAACTTGGCAAATGAGATTATTTCCAATATACCAATTGGCGAGGATGAGATTATTTGTACACTATTTCATGAATATTTCATAGTGTTTAGTAGTTACCTGTATTGAGACATTGATGAATTGTTTGACATGATGTTCGATGTTATATTATAATACTGGATACTATTATTGTTGTTCACTGTATATCCATTATTTTTTTTATAGACATGTTATTATATTTATATCATTGCTTGACTAATTCATTTAAATAATGTTTGAAGAATTAACTTCGTTAGTTGAAGCAAAACATATCTTTACACTGGACACCGGAACAAGATGCTATGCTTGTGGAGTGCCTAGTGGAATTGCGCTAGAAAGGGGAATACATGGGTGACAAAAATAACCAAAGAGGATACTTGCAATGTTTGGAGGACATGATGACTAAGAAGGCTCCCAGGCAAGGCATTAAAGGAAACCCACATATATCGTCTTGTATGAAGACTCTGAAGAATAACTGGATGGCAATCTATGACATGATCTACGAAAAGAACATAAGTGGGTTCAGCCGGAACCCTGATACAAAATGTGTCACAACGAAACCCCCGTTTAGGCTGCCTACCTACAGGTGCATCTTAATTTATGGACTGTTTTATTAATGGTTGTGTATCTATGCTTGAAAATATATATCTTTACAATCTGTGATCAGTTATACTTATTTGTTTATTAATGGTGTTTTTTTTCTTGGTTAACTGTAGTCCCACAAGAACAGGGCTATGTGGAGATACAAGCCTTTTCCACTTTTCGATGAGCTGACATCCATGTTTAGAAAAGTTGTGCATGTGGAAGGGATACATAGACTTATGTTGACATCAGTCAAGAAATAGATACACAAGGTGAACAAGATGACAATGCCACACCCAATGTCGAAAAGGTGTCTGCTGCATTAGAGACGCTTGCATCTAATGTGTCCTTCTTTAAAATGCCTCCAAACAGTATGTTCGAGGTCACATCTAGTGCGAGGAAAAGGCGTAGAAAAAGTAGTGGTGAAGACATACACATTGCACTAGGTGATCTCACAAAAGGACTCAGGGGTACATCTAGGCTGCATCAAGTTCATTGTTTGTATCATTTGAAAGGTTGGTTGATGAAATGAATTTGGTTGACAGGAAGCAGATGCTTATTGGAAAGTTGTTGAAGGTTCAAGAGCTGACTCAAGATGAAGTCATTGTACAAAGCCATAGCTTGTTGGTTCAGTTCCCTTCAGTTCTAGAAGACAAAAAGGCTGCATGGAACAGAGTTGTGATCCAATAGACTGTACTGCAACCACTGAGTCTTTTGTCCTTAGAGCTTTTTTGTAATATTAATGGTCAACATCAATGGTTATTATTGTGACCTTTTTGTTATTTTACTAGTCAATGCCTATGGGTTTGTATTGTGCCTTTTTTTCATAATATTACTAACTAGTCAATGTCTGTGGGTCTGTACTGGGATCTTTCTGTTATATAAGAAGCATTATGTAAGTGGCTATAATATTGATGAATGATATCAACTTTGATGCCCTTTCATTATTGAACTTGGGTTTTATTCAATTGCTGCTATTGTGTAAAGCAATATTAATTCTTCAGATTGGTGTTGTTTTTCTAATGCTATGCTTATTTCATAGTTGTGGCATAGCAGATTTCATGTCACATGTTAGTCCCCCATGTTAACAACCTCAATGCCATACTTCTGATGAATTATTATAAATTAAAGGAATGACCTTTGACATTTGGTACTTTCCTTTTGCCAATTGACTGATTGATTCTAATCAGTTGACTGGCAACCATTTAAAAAGATAATTAAATAATAAAAATGAGCTCTAGAAGGAACAAGTAGACCGACAACATTTACTGATAGATCGGGAACAATTTTAAAACATTACTAAATAATAAATGTGCTTTGGAAGGAACCAATTGACCGGCAACATCTATCGGTCAACCGGGAATGATTTTAAAATTACTAAAAATAATAAATGTGCTCTAAAAGGAATTAGTCGACCGTTCCCAGTATACCAGTCGATTGGTTTATGATAGTAAGTAGTCTCTGAAATTCTGACTCAATCAGTCGACTACTAGGTGTGCAATAGTTGACTGATTGGTCATTAAACTCGACACTATTAAAGGCCTTTTAGGGTTTTTCCAAATCATTACTCATTGTTTCAAGCAGCCGTTCTCCTTTACTCTCTCGGCCGACTGAGTCCTTCCAATATCTAGGTGCCTTTTTCTCCATTTTTTTGATGCTTCAGCTTTGATTTCTTCTCTGATTAAAGGCAAAGGGCATCTTCGTTTATCTTTGTTTGATTGGATTCTACTCTATCTGCCCTTCTTGAGTTCCTCCTTCAGTCTGTGAGCTTCAAAGGTTCATCAGAGGTCCTTTCTTCTCCAATGGCTTCATCTTCAAAAAGGGAAAGAACTAAGAATCCAAGCACCCTTCCAATGGGAGATCTTTTGAAGGAAGATGAACACAATGGAAGGTATGAAAGGTATTTTCAAGTCGCAAAGTTATTCCTACCAAATTTTTGATTAGGATTATTTTTTTATCGAAATATGCCTTTAATTGCTTGTCTGGCTAATTTGGGGCTGAAAGATTTTGTATGCTATAAGGGCAAATGGTCTGATGAGGTGGTGAAAGCTTTTTACACCACTTTTGAATATAGGACTAGAGATGAATTGTTTACTACTGAGGTTAGAGGTCAAAAAAATATTGGTAAATGAATCTAAGCTGGCTGTGATAATTGGCATTCCACTACTAGAGAGAGGAGATCTTTGTTTCTCTAATCAACAACACTGCATGAGTTATACTCTTTAAGTAGAGAAGAAACCTATAAAACTATTAATAGGGAGGATGTATTTTCTGGCCAAGGAATCAGGATTGACAACATGGATGCCAATGATCATCTGCTCCTAAGCATCATTACTCATGTGTTAGTAAATAAGCCTGAGAATTGGGCTTGTGGCAGTGAGTCCAAATTTTTCGCCATGGCTTGTATTTTGAACGGGACTCCGTTCAATATTCCTTATTTCATAATGCAACGGATGGCGTCTTGTGCTTTAAAGAAATTGCCTCTGCCATATGCTGAAATAGTCTCTAAAATTGCGAAGCACTACCGAGTCAATCATCACTTCAATATTATAAAATCCACAACCATCATAGATTGCAATTCCTTAAGGAGGATGAACTTTGAATTGATTGGTAATGAATAGAGAAGAGTATCGAAAAACTTAACTATGAAGAGAGCCCGAAAAAGAAGAGAAATGAACATAGGGGCTGAAGAAGAAGAGGGAAGTGAAGAAGAGGAAGAAGAGGAAGGAAAAGCAGCTACAATCGAGCCTTCTACAATCCACCCTAATACATCCACTGAATTTTTGTTAGTTTGTAACTTGCTTCTGGTGTTTGCTGACCAATTAAAAGTTACTCCTATCAAATTATATTGCATTTGGGATTTGTGGAACTGTTGAAGATTTGTAATATCTACACTATATTTGAGCATTTTGTAAACAACAATGAAAACTAATAAACAGAACTAAAAAAATTAAGTCATGCACTTTATAAACTAACAAGCAAAGCCATTTATTACTGATGACGAAAATAGAAGTCTTCAATTGTAATAGCACAGGGAATATATTACATAAATAGGTGGAACTTCATCCTTTCTCCTCCTTGATGCAACTTACAAACTAACAAAAAAAAAAAGAAATCACTGCCAGCACTTATGAATTCAATATCAAGATACACAACAATACACCTATCACTACAACCATTGCTACCCTATCTCTATTGGTATTGTTTGCCACCCTATTTCTCTTCATAGTCTCAACTTTTCTCTTAAGAATAGCCACATCTGCTTGAAGAAGGGCTATTCGATCATAGAGTTGTGCAATGATGTTGTCATTAAATACAGGTTCAACATTGCCACAAGATTAAGGATTGACCCCTGCATCTTCATTGATCCCTACATCCACATTGAGTTCAGGTTCAGCACCCACCCAATCGAAGAACTAACATAGGCCACATGCACACATTATATACACTCGATTCATATTATGCGATGATCAAGCTATCTTGATGGAAGCAACTTTCCTACAATGGCAATATCTGACTCGAAGCCTAAGGTCAGGTTTGCAAGTGCTGTCATGGGTGTTTGAGGATGCCATTTGCCTCTACAACATGAGCTAAGTCAAGTAAACACATGTCAATATTTTTTTCATAAAATGATCAGTATGAGAATGCTTCTTAATGCTATAATCTACATATACACATATCATCATCTACAATGCTTATGGTAGAATGCTTCTTACCTAGGTGCTTGTTGCTGCAATTAGAAAAACATTTATTTACAAACAGAACTTTCAATAAAAAGCCCTAAAACATCTACTAAATCAAGAGCAAAAACCTCTAGATCCCAAATGCAGTTAGAGGATTGGGTTTCTCTTTGGCAAATAAATAAATAAACAACCTATCATCTTATTGCTGGCGAGTTGAAAGTTTGGTGTGTGGCAGAGGAGGACGACAACTAGAGAAAGGATAAGAGATGCAGAGAGACTGGATGTCGAGAGAGAAGCCGAGAGATGAAGAGAGACTCTAGCCGTAGATGGACCGAATGAGCTGATGGATGCCGATGAAACTTGAGTCTCTGTCTGCTGGCGGTGTAGGAGGGCCGAGGCTACGCTGATGGTGAGTTGTGATGCGAACGAGAGAAATGAGAGAAGAAGAAGGGACATAGGTATATAAATGAAAAATACTTTTAATAAATCAAAGGGTATTTGAGTAATTTCTCATATTTTTCCTAATATTTTCCTTTGAAACAATTCCATACCAAATACATCTTTATTTGTTTCTTTTTATTTTTTTCTATTACATACTAAACACATTTTTTTGATATTCTTTTTTTTCTTTTTCATTTGCTTTTTTTTATTGTGTACCAAACACACTCTTGATTTGATGATTTCTCTCTCTAATAAAATAATTACAAAAACTCATATTTGTACAATGATTAATATAAAAATAATATTAGTAGTAAGAGCGTGATTAATTTTCTACACATCTAAATATTAGTTTGCGTGAATATTACATCATAAAAAATAATTTTATTTGACTTTTTAATAACTTCTTAAAAGAAAATTCTTCAAAAAGTTCAATTTCATAAGTTGTCGTCATTCTGCACGTCATCGATGACGCGTTCTCTTCCTGCCATGAAAATTGAAAAATCCCTTAAATCAGTCAAGTTGGCACGATCCTTTAAAAATTAAATCAGTCAAGTTGGCACGTTTTTTTTTTTTTTCTATAAAACCTCACCTACCCACCGTTTTGTATCTTCTTCCCTCAATTCCTTGTATCAAGCTTTCATATCGTTCTGCGCATCTGCCTTCTTCGTGTCCAGCAGATCTCCCACAGCTAAGTATTTTTATCTCTCGCTTTCAATCTAGCTTTTCCCAATCGCTTTCTTCTTCGTTGATTCTTCCTGTCCGTTTCGGAAAATAGTGTCTTCGATTATCAGATCTCTTGGAGATCTAGGGTTTTGGGCTTGTTAACATAAGTTGATCGTTTTCGATTTGTGGCTTGAGAGAATAGGGCTTATGTAAATCATTCCAATGATTTCGGTACTTCTATGATCTACGCCAATCCCATGCGTCGAATTCGTCTGATGCACTCCTTCTCTGTTGTGTTTTTGTACTGGTTCTACGTTTTCTCGTGAACTGTACCTTTCTTTAGTTGATTGATTTGTAGTATTCTACTCAGTAGATCTTTCAATCTTATATCTTTCATTTTTAACAATCATCCCATTAAATTCGTCATTCGGTTAAGAAGCCCTCGAGTACTTGAAAAATGGCCTCGATTCAACGCACGGCAAGTTCCGGATCCGAAGGCGGAGACCCGCAATATCCTGTGGTCGATGAGAGGAAGAGGAAGAGGATGCTGTCCAACCGTGAATCAGCTAGGCGATCCCGGATGAGGAAGCAGAAGCAACTGGAAGATCTAACCAATGAAATTAGCCGATTGCAAAGCGAAAACAGTCAGCTATTTCAGAGCATAAAGGCCAAGGAGGAAGCACACATGGAGATCGAATCCGTCAACAAAATCTTGAGGGCTCAGACTATGGAGATGACCGATCGATTGCGCTTTCTGAAGTCGATCCTCGAGATCGCTGAAGAGGTCATCGGGCTTTCTGTTGAAATCCCTGAGATACCAGAATCTCTCCTGAACCCATGGCAGCTTCCTCTTCCAATGCAGCCGATCATGGCGTCCGCAGACATGTTTCTGCATTGATATAATCTAAGGCTTTCTTGTCATCGCCAGATGTCCCTTTTATGTCCTTCTTGGTATACTAGTTTTCGTTGTTGGGTTTTAGTATAGTTTAACTAGGTTTGATAAGTCTGCTACTTTCTTTGTTGGGTTTTTTATTTTACCAGTCGTGTCTCTAAGAAGGAGGAGTGCTTTTGTTGGACTTAAATTGTTCATGGTTGTGTATGCTTATTAACGGGAGTGCTTTTGTCAGACTTAAATTGTTCATGGTTATGTTTAGTTATTAACGGGAATGCTTTTGTTAGACTTAAATTGTTCATGGTTGTGTTTGTTTATTAATGGGAGTGCTTTTGTGGATGATTATGAACTTCTGTCTTCTTGCGTTGTTAAAGGCTGATGTGCACATTTTCGTTATCCGCTAAGCATAATGACCCGTTTCTTAAGGGTATCTTACTGGCAGTTTCCCCATTTTCTTGAAGGTTTCCTCGTTGTAATCCAGAAACTAGAGATGTCGTGTGGAGAAGGTCTTGTTTGTACGATGTGAGGGGAAATCTCAAATACCAGCTATGCCTTATTTAATTTAAAGTCGTCAATAAAATAAAAAAAAAAAGACTACGATCACGATCATTGGACTTGGAGTAGATAAGCATAACGGCACAGCCACGTAGATACATTTCAACGAGATGAAATCTGAAAAGATCTATGTTTAAACGGTTTAATTTTTAAATTTTAAAAATTCTTAACTTAATTTTTAATATGTATATATATACATAAATATACAATTTAATTTTTTAAAAATTTATTTTCTATTTATTAATTTTGATAAATATATTTTTTAGGGATTAATAAATAATAATTTTAAAATTTTTAGGATCTTAATTATATATATTCAAAATTATGGGACTAAATAATGAAAACGTATTTCTAATGGATTAAATTGTATTGTTTTTAGATTCAATAATCAAATAGTTGAATCATGAGATTTTCATGGATAAAAAGAAAACATATTTCTCTTTTCATTATAAATTAAATTAAACATAAATATAAATAAATTCAATAAACATTAAATAAGACAATCTCTCCAATTCAGCCATATACATTTAGGTTTCACTCAAAATCTTCAATATATTATGTTATGCATAGAGTAAGGCCCCTTTGGTAACTAAAAAAAATTGGAAAGCAAAAAACCATTTCTGTATGGACACTAAATTTAGGCGTTTGGTAGTTTGTTAGTATAGTAAATAGTACTTTCTTTCCATTCGCCATTTTTTCCATCTAAAAAGGTAAGGAAAATCAGTTTTCTCTATGGAAAACTGAGTGAAAAGTCCATCTTGTCCTTCCCATCATTGTTGTCCTCCTCAATCTCTCTGTTCTCCGTTTTCAGCTTCAAAATTGAATTGGAAAAGGAGAACAAATATGTAGAACAAAAATTCAAATTAAAGGGGAGATTTCTAG
This sequence comes from Biancaea sappan, assembly GCA_037074585.1. Taxonomy (NCBI): domain Eukaryota; kingdom Viridiplantae; phylum Streptophyta; class Magnoliopsida; order Fabales; family Fabaceae; genus Biancaea; species Biancaea sappan. The sequence continues at coordinate 42,282,880 of CM073496.1, read as the reverse complement.
AAGCGAGAGTGATCAATTAGTGGAATCGAAGGAAAGATTGCATATGGTTTGCCCGGTGTGCCAAGTTTTCAACGCCGCCACTCTCACGGCAGTGAATGCACATCGACGGCAAGCTCGTGCAGACGATGAGGGAGTTTGAAGTTGAAATCGTGAGCACAAGAGCAATGTGAGCAACTGAGAGAGTTGAGACCCCGAGAGCGACTGAGAGAGTTGAGACCCCAAGAGCGACTAAGAGGGTTGAGAGAGAGAGAGAGAGAGAGAGAGAGAGAGAGAGAGAGAGAGAGGAGAGCTGAGAGTGATGAGATCTGAGAGAGATGAGAGCTGAGAATGATGAGATCTGAGAGAGCTGAGAGTGTCATTCTCTTTTCCTTTTTATTTTTTTTACTTTCTTTTCATTCTTGCTCTTTTCTAGATACTAAACGAGCCCTAAAAGCCTAAACAGGTAAATGGAAATAGAAGAATCGAGTAGATAGAAAAGCCTGATGAAATCAAACTATTGAAAAGAATCAACAAATCATAAATTGAAGAAATTGAAGTTACATGTATCGACTTTAAGAAAGAAATCAAAGAGAAGAAAATTGCCCTTGGAATGAAAAAGGAAAAAGAAGAGCTTCGGGTAAGTGAAATGACGAAAAATCAAGGAGAAAGGGCAATGGCAAAGAAAAACCTTACTACGGAAGAAACAGCCATAAAAAAGTTATCATTCAAAGATGACCTATGTCAGGGAAACCCAAATCAAGACACAGAAGAGTAAAGTTCAGATATGCTCTATGTTAGGGAAACCCTAATCAAGTCTCAGAAGCGCAAAAGTCACTTTCATATAGAGGGGAAGATCAAACTAGCCTTGCCCAACTCGTCGTAAAAGGCACCAAAGATCAAATTCCAGTTTAAATTTCTCAGAGCAGATTCAGTCATGCTGGAAAACAAGCACTAATAGTTAAAACTTTGGGTAAATCTTTTGAAGCAATTTATCTGCAAGATCATCTATTCAGTTTTTGGAAACTCCATAGAAACCCAGAAATCCTTCATCTGGGTATGGGTTTCTACATTGTCCACAACTTAAAGGATGAGGATAGGGTGAAAATTCTAACTTCAAGTTGGAAAGTTGGAAGCGACCCCCTTCTCATTAAGGTTTAGCAACCAAATTTCGAACCAATAAGAGCAAGCAAGGAAAATGTAACATCTATCTAGGTTAGGCTTCTTTGCTACCAATAGAATACCACTCACCGCAAGCACTCATATCAATTGGGAACCTCATTAGTAAAATGGTGGTGTTGGATGCGAGTAAATAAAAAACACTATAAGCGATGGTGACCAGGATTTTCATTGAAGCAGACATCTCCTCTAGTCTCCCTCCAGTAATTTGTCTAAATGGTCTCACCCAGGAGGTAATTTATGAAAACATTTCGTTCTTTTCATTTTTTCAGCCCCCTACCTAGAAATTTTTCCAATATGTTCGTTATAAGAAAAGCTTGTTATCACCTTATGTTCACTTTGAAAATTCAAATGTTCTGGCACCAGAAAATTCTAAACGGGGTAACATCAACAGTAACAGGAAAAATTTAAAATTACTCCAGGAAAAAATCTCAATAATAATTCCATAGCTTTAAATTTCAAAAGAAAAATTGGCTCTTCTTAAATCCTCTACCTCCCTAAACCTAAACCTAAAATTTTTAACTCCTAATCAATGCAATAAGGTTCAAGATCTCTCATCTCCCATAACCTCATAAAATCCATTTCAAATCACACATGCTCCACTACTACCCGTAAATGTCATTGATTACAAACAACCCATCACCTCCTTTCCATCTGATCAAGAAGACGTTTCGCCTCCTTCGAGCCCAGTAAATCATCATGATAAAGAAAAAAATAAATCCTCAAAAGCTTATTACTGATATAAACGAATTGATGGAAAGAATAAGCTCTATCCCTTCTGAATCCATTAATGAAGCTTTCATTATGCCTAGACTACTTCAAGATGAACCAAAATCACTTGAGAAGTCACCCTTCGTCAATCATGAATCAAGACAACTTGAACCTCCTCCTGTGGGCTGCCGGAATGAGCAATGCATGACACCACTCTCCACCCTCTGTCCTTGCTCCCCAAAACTCTCTCTGTTAGCTTCACCAACACTCTTATGCCTTTGAACAACATCCTAAGAATCTTTCCACAACACCCTTGATAACAAACCAAAATCTAGTTTGTCTGGTGATACCTATTTGAATCCCTCCTCCTCACATGAGGGATTTGGACAATAGCTCACCCCTAAATGATACATGCTTTTTCCAAATGGCAAACTTGTATGAAGCACATCTCCATTATCCTTCCAACCTAATCAGACCTATCCTTTGATAGACCAACCTCCTGTGTGACCTTTTAAACAACTCATCTTGGACACACACTTAGGCCATTATGATGAACAATGCAATCTCATATTCTCTAGCCAACCCCCAATCAAGGCTTGCGCTTTAGAATCTTCAACTACAAAGCTTCCTACCGAACCCTCCACTGAGAACACCACCTCAACTTACACTCCACAACCCTTTTTCCCTACCACAGGTACTCGTGAGATCTTTTTTGAGACCAGTCCCCCAACCGCTACCTATCTCGCATATCCTTCTTCATAGAAGGGGAATAATCATAGACATATATGGAGATCAAAGTTTGACTTTGCTCACAGATCCTCTGCCAAGGACAATTGAGCTACTTGTCTCCGTTACGTCTTTTCTGAAATACAAAAAGGGAGGCTTAACTATCACTAAATCTTCATGCCATCTACCTTCATAAACTCTATCAAAAACCAAAATAGGTTTAGAAACTCTTTCCCTTATTCTTTATCCATGAATATTCTAAGTTGGAATATTGTGAGAGGAGTTGCGAGAGTAGACTTCAGACACACCTTTCGTGAACTTGTTGCCACTTATCTCCTAGACATCGCTATTCTCATGGAAATCAGGGTCAGTGGAGACCATGCAAATGACATCATTGCTAGTCTTGGATTCAAATGTTACACCAAAGTAGACACTATGGGTTTCATGGGAGGCATTTGGGTTCTCTGGAACCCAAATGTGGTTTTCATGGAGCTTGTAGCCTCCTCGTTTTAAGAAATCCATCTTGAAAGCAAGTTTGGTAACAAAACTTTATCTACAATTTATGCTAGCCCTATTTTTAACACCCTTTGCTTTTTGACTCAAATCACTCCACGAAAGCAGGTTTACCTGCTTATTCTCCCAAAATTAACTCATGAGGAAAATCTTCAACTTATTGCCCCCTGACCTCTTGGAAATTAAAATGGCTTTGTGGAATATTGGTTCATGCCACTACGATGCCGAATCGCCCAGAATTGAATTCGTGGCAATCTTGCGATATAGTGGTCTCCAAGTTGTATTCACTCAAGGAGCCTCACTTCTAATTATTAATTAGTTATTATGAACACCCAAACACTAATTAAAATCACATAAATGTGGGGGGGGTTTGTTGACAGTAATAACAGAAGTGGTAACAAAACAACAACAATGAACAACAACAGCAAAATATCAGCAGAACAAGTTTGACAATAACAGAAAACCATGCAACTAACCACTAGGATTTATGGGAGTGTAACCATCATTACTTAGCTCATTGATTCAGTTTTGTTCTCATTTCACCACTTGGTTCTTTATAAAAAAGAATGATTCCAGAGCAACATCCAGAATTTAATACTACTAACTATAGCCAAGAATATCTTCATTAACTATAACTAGACGCATTTCAAAAGAAAACCTCAACCAAATCAAGTTAAATATCATCTAACTAGCCATTTCGTTTCACTCACTTTTCTAATCAGTCAAGCAAGGTTATATCTCATATATAAATCTGTTTATGCTCTTTCAAATTCAAACCAAAATCTGACAGCAACATAAACATATAAGCAGAACAGAAATGAAATGAGATGAAATGAAGAATAAAACACTTATCTTGCACTTTCAGTTCAAGCTAAAACATCCCAAGGTCCTAGTGACTGATTACAATGGAGATTTAGCCCTCCATGAGAGCAGGACAGCAAAACAGAGGAAGGAAGACAGAGTGGAAGAGAGAGTTACAAAAATTGCTAAGTTCAGAAAATAAAAGTGTCCTCTGATTTTTAAAAACTGATGTCTTCAATGCCTTAGAGAATATTCTACCCTAGATGCTTCTTGGATGCCTCCTTGGTGCTTCTTCCATGATGTGGGCAGCAAGAAAAAAATAGAAAAGTGGCAACAGCAGCAGACAAATTACTCTACTGCTTCGCTGTTTCTGTCTGCTATTGATTGCTGCAAGAGGTCCATGCTGTCAAAACAGAAATTACATTCCCCTTTGCTGTAAAGTGTAGAACAGTGGGGACTAGAAATCCAGTCAGCCCTAGTCAACCATTCAATGCCCAGTTAGCATGTCCAGGTAGCCTCCAAGTAAGCAAAACATCTATGTCAGTATTTTTCTCTCCAATAATTAGATCTGAAATTAAGCACATGAATTAATTGGGATAAAATTATGAATTTGAATCATATTAATTCTATAATTAATTTACACCCAATAAATTCAAAATATAATAAAATAGGAGAGTTGGCAACATTGAAATAGCAATAGGACTAAGATAGGGATTAAAAAGTATATAAAAATGCCCGATATCAAATCCCCTACACTTGGCCTTTTTGCACTCCTGAGCAAAATAATATTCAGAACACCAAAAGACACCAAAGGAAAACCGTGGAAAGCATGCTAGAATGGAATAATTAAAATTTTGAAAAGATTTAGCACTTAAAGAAAATTAATCTTAAATTTCTGAGATTCCAAGAATCATGGCAATTTAATTTGATACAAATGAATTCAAGTAATTAGCCTCCTCACCAGGAATGTGTTTACTCTTTATTCTCTCAAGTGTCTAGGGTAAATCACTCGAAATTCAACTTATCACAGAATTCACTACCATAAGCTTGTCAAGAATCTAAATCTCCACTACTTGAATCACATACATGCTTGAATTATTAGGACTTTGGAAGGGTATAAGGTTGGGTGAAGGAATGATTGGGAGGTAGAAAGAAATACACAAAACAAAGTTTAACAAGAACTTAAAGAAATGAAGAGCATCAATCAATAAGGTTACAAGAGATTGAACTTTGAAATTTGGGCACAACAATGCTACTTTTCTTTTCTCCTTCTTGCTCTTTTGTTTTTTTTTTTGATCTCTATATGGTATTTTTTTTTCCATGAAGAGTTGCCAAATTTTTTTTCTGAGTAGCAAGACTGAAATTCAAAACAGCCCACAAATCCTTCTTTTTGCACATGATCAATTCAATTTATTTTCAAAAGAAAGAGGTTTCTAAAGCTCTTCAAATCTTAAGTTTGGGGAAAAGAAATGAATTGTTTTAAAGTGGGAGAGAAGTACAAAGTGGCACACAATGGAAACAACACATAGGATGGCTATTTGGCTAGAATGGTTACAAGAAACAAATGCCTAAATCATTTCCAAGCATGTACATGTAATGTAGCCTTAACAAAGATTCAAGACAAATTCTAGAGTAAAAATCATGATAGGGAATACACACAACAAGAAAGTATATTATTTTGTAGTGAAGGCTCAAATTCTCACGGTTTAAAGACTATTACTAAAAATTCATTAAAAAAAAACAACGTCATTGCCATTTTACTTGAGTTCCTTAGAAAAAGAAGACTAAATTCTTTTCATGCTAAGTCAATTCACAACTTAAGCTATTTCACCATACATGCTTTCACACAAAAACTTCATCAATTTTTCAAAAATAGAGCATCAAATTCGAACAGAACAGAGCAGCAAAATTCTGCACTGCAGAAATTCTGGCGACTCAGCTTTACTGACACAAAACTACACCAAAACAAATGCGAAAGACACCAAATAAAATTCTACAGCTAGAAGACATATAAAGCTTTAAAAACATGTAAAGAAACTAGCAAAATTCGTAGCCAATTAGTACAGAAAATTCATGCAAGACAGCTCAAAAATTCTGGATAGAAGCAGAGAAAACAGAGGAGACAGTAGGAAATTTTTTTTTTTTTGAAAATCAGCTCCAATAAAATTCTCTCTCCCCACACTTAAACATTGCATTGTCCTCAATTCAAATTATTACCAAACATCAAATAAAATGAAGAGGACATAAATTAGAAAGGAAGGAAAGAGTACGGCCTTATCATGCTGGAACATTGTAGAGTTGGATTTCCTCTACAGTTTCTTCTTTGAAGCCCTCGTAGAACTTCTTCAACCTTTGCCCATTTACCATGAACTGCTTGTTGGTGGCCACATTTTGAATTTCTACTGCACCAAAAGGAAAGACATTAGTAATAACAAAAGGGCCAACCCATCTAGAGCGAAGCTTACCGGGCATTAGCTTGAGGCGAGAATTATAGAGAATGACTTTGTCTCCCACTTGGAATTCTTTTTTCTCAATTTTCTGATCTTGTACAGCTTTTTTCCTCTCTTTATAGATGCACGCATTCTCATAAGCCGCTAGCCTTAGTTCTTCTAATTCTTGAATTTGTAACTTCCTTTCCTTACCGGCTAGGGTCATGTCCATATTGCATTGCTTAACCGCCCAATATGCCTTGTGTGCAATCTCCACCGGTAAGTGACATGCTTTACCAAATACCAAATGGTATGGAGACATGCCGATGAGAGTCTTGAAAGCGGTTCTATAGGCCCAAAGTGAATCTTCAAGCCTCTTGCTCCAATCTTTTCTATTGGGTTGTACAGTTTTCTCTAATATTTACTTTATCTCTCGGTTGGAGACTTCTGCTTGCCCATTGGTTTGGGGGTGATAAGGTGTAGAGGTTTTATGCACCACTCCATATTTCTTTAATAGCCCTTGCATGTTTCTATTGCAAAAGTGTGATCCTTGATCACTGATTATGGCCTTGGGGATACCGAATCTGCAGAAAATATGTGAACGAAGAAAGTCTACAACAATAATAGAATCATCAGTTCGAGTGGCTTTTGCTTCCACCCACTTCGACACATAATCCACAGCAACCAAGATATACATAAAGCCAAAAGAAACAGGAAAAGGACCCATGAAATCTATACCCCAAACATCAAAGATATCACAAAAGAGGAGAGGTTGTTAAGGAATTTCACTCCTTCTAGACACATTTCTAGTTCTTTGACACCTAGAACAGTTCTTGCAAAAATCATAGGCATCCGTAAACAAAGTAGGCCAATATAAACCAGAATCTAACACTTTTCTAGCTGTTCTTTGGGGACCAAAATGTCCATCACATGCAAGAGTATGACAAAAATTCAGCACAGATGCAAATTTATGATTTGGAACACATCTCCTAACAATTTGGTCACTACAAATCTTCCATAAATAAGGGTCATCCCACATATAGTACCTAGCCTCGCTTCTTAATTTGTTCAACTGATGTTTATTTTGGTATGCAGGCAATTCAAATGCAACAAGATAATTCACTAAATCAGCATATCGAGGCTCACTAATACCATGCAAAAGGGAAAAACACTCATCTGAGAAGTGATCTCTAATAGGAAGATGCTCCAAAGGAGGCTCCAAAAGCCTACTTAAATGATCGACTACTACATTCTCTACTCCACTCTTATCCTTGATTTCCACATCAAATTCTTGGAGGAGTAGCATCCATCTAAGCAATCTTGGCTTTGCATCCAGTTTCTTCAACAAATATTTCAGTGCTGCATGGTCAGAAAACACAATTACTTTGGAGGCAAGCAAATATGAGCTAAATTTTTCTAAAGCAAAAATAATTGCTAAAAACTCCTTCTCCGTGGTTGTGTAATTTGATTGAGCTGAATCAAGGGTGTGGGACGCATAGGCTATGACATGCAACTTCCTCTCTACTCTTTGTGAAAGTACTGCTCCCACAGCAAAATTTGAGGCATCACACATGAGCTCAAAGGGAAACTCCCACTGTGAAGGTTGGGTGATAGGAGGGGAGGTAAGTTGCTTCTTCAACTCATCAAAAGCTGACCTGCAAGCATCATTAAAAATCAAATCAGTTTCTTTTTGGAGGAGTTTAGATAGGGGTAGAGTGATCTTACTGAAGTCCTTGATGAATCTTCTATAAAATCCTGCATGGCCAAGAAAAGAGCGAACTTCCCGCACAGAAGTGGGGTAAGGCAAAGAGGATATAACATCAACTTTAGCTTTATCTACTTCTATGCCACGTGATGACACTCTATGGCCTAGGACTATCCCTTGCTCTACCATGAAATGACATTTCTCATAATTCAAAACCAAATTCTTTTCTATGCATCTATCAAGTACTCTCTCCAAATTTTTCAAGCATGCATCAAATGAGTCTCCATAAACAGAAAAATCATCCATGAACACTTCCATGAAATCTTCTAACAAGTCAGAAAATATACTTATCATGCATCTCTGAAAGTGCTAGGTGCATTACAGAGACCAAAAGGCATGCGTCTATATGCAAAAGTACCAAAGGGACAGGTGAAGGTAGTCTTTTCCTGATCTTTGGGTGCAATGTGAATTTGAAAATATCCAGAAAAACCATCAAGAAAACAGTAGTGAGACTTTCCAGCAAGTCTTTCAAGCATTTGATCAATAAAAGGAAGAGGAAAATGATCTTTTCTAGTTGCTTAGTTCAACTTCCTGTAATCAATGCAAACACACCAACAATTTTGCACTCTAGTGGGTACTAGCTTATTATTTTCATTTTCTATAATAGTTACCCCGGTTTTCTTTGGCACTACTTGTACCTGACTCACCCACTTACTATCAGAGATAGGATAAATAATGCCAGCTTGGAGGAGCTTACTTACCTCCTTCTTGACCACATCAAGAATCATGGGGTTAAGTCGTCTTTGGGGCTGCCTGATTGGTTTAGTCTCTTCTTCAAGAAGAATGCGATGCATGCACACAGAAGGACTAATCCCAGGAATGTCTGCTAGAGTCCACCCAATTGCCTTCTTGTTCTTTTTCAGCAAACTTATCAATTTTTGTTCTTTATCAGGCTCTAGATTGTTGGCTACAATCACTAGAAGCTGGTCTCCTACTTCTAGGAAGGCATACTTAAGGTTTTCTGGTAAAGCCTTCAACTCCAATACAGGTGGTTGGATGGAGGATGGAATCAGTTTTTGTGGAGTCACATCCAAGGAGGCACCTACAAATTCAGATTGCTCAAAGATAGAATCCTTGGCTAAAGAGGAGGAAAGGTTAGCAGCACAAGAGGAAAGAGATGAAGAATGTACAACATTACAGTTTAAATCACTACACCTACAACTACCTAAAACAGAAACAGAATCTAAGTCTAAGTTAGAGAAAATTACAGAATCAGAATGCACATCAGAATCTAAACCATTATGTAAATTATAATGCAATTCAGAATTGTCAGCAATAAGAGAATTTTCAATTTCAATGCAAGCATGACAGAATTCAGAACCAGCAGAATTACATTCAAAGGCATCTACCAAATCAGAAAATTCAGGAAAATCAGAAATTAATTCAGTTTGGAAATCATCACATGCCTCATCAACTAAGTAATCCAAAAAGTTAACCACATGCACATTAGAATGATTTTCCATAGGATGTTTCATGGCATCTAAAATGTTAAAATCAATTTTGTTGCCGGCAAACTCCATTGACAAAGTCCCTTCATGCACATTAATAATGGTTTTTGCAATTTTCAAAAAAGGTCTACCAAGTATTAATGGTGCATGGCCAGGAGTATTATCATTTTCCATATCAAGCACATAAAAATCAGCAGGAAAAATGAGATCTTTAACTCTTACCAGGACATCTTCTAGAACTCCTGCTGGATGTGCTATGCTCCTATTGGCAAGTTGGACAATCATTCCAGTTAGTGAAAGAACACCAATCTTGAGGCTTGAGTATACTGATTTGGGCATAACATTGATTAAGGCTCCCAAATCCAGCATAGCATTAGAGAACTCCATGTTGCCTATTGTGCATGGTACTGTGAAAGTTCCAAGGTCTTTGCACTTGGGTGGCATAGGTGGTTGGATGAGTGCAGACACATTTCTCCCCAAATTGACTCTCTCATTACCCCTTAAACGCCTCTTATGAGTGCACAACTCTTTGAGGAACTTGGCATACTTGGGGATTTGCTTAATGGCTTCCAAAAGTGGGATATTAACCTTTATTTTTCTGAAGGTCTCCATGATCTCTTTATCCATGTCAAATTCAGAAGCTTTTCTTGATTGAGTCTACCTATTGGGGAAAAGAAGAGGAATTTTCTAAACCACTTCTTCATCCTTTTTATTTTGCTCACTGGTTGAAGATGAAGGAACACTTTGCTGGACATTTGATTTTTCTGGTTCAGATTCAGAAGCTGGACTGTCTACTTGCTTGCCACTCCTTAAGATGATGGCACTCACATTGCCTCTTGGGTTGATCACTGGTTGCGATGGCAAACTCCCTGAACCTTGACTTTTCAGCTCATTGACTGTTGTGGCTAACTGACCAATCTTAGTCTCCAAATTCTGCATATTGGTTTCTGTTCTCTGCTGGAATTGAAGAGTATTGGCAGTCAGTTGCTTCATTAGATCCTCAAGACTAGGCTCAGGTTTCTTGGGTGCTGGAGGAGGTGTATGGCTAGGTTCAGGTTGATTGTATCTTGCATGAGGTGGCTGGTAAGGGGGGTTGAAGGTATTCCCATACTTGAAAGCTGGATAATCATGCCACCCAAGATTGTAGGTGGAGGAATATGGGTCATATCTCTGTTGTTATGGCTGCATGGGTCTACTAGGGAATATACCAGCACATGACTCAATTGGGGTCTCTTGCTACTGAGGGCACTGATCAGTATGGTGGGTATTCAGGGAAAAAATACCACAGATTGAAGGAGGAAGGGCTTGTTGTTGTATTCTCTGATTTAATGCCAATTGCCTCACCATTGAAGCTAACTCTTCCAATTTATTTTCTATCATTTGTTACTCCATGGGAGGTGTTCTCACTTCATTGACAGTAACTACTACTGGATCATTCAGTCTAGTGCCAAACTGTTGTGCATTTTGGGCCATCTTGGCCAACAATTCATTTACTGCAGCAGGAGTCTTATCCACCAATGCCCCACCAGCAGCTGCATCAACTATGTATCTGTCCATAGGCAGTAATCCCTCATAGAAATACTGGATGAGAAGCTGCTCTGAAATTTGATGGTTGGGACATTTTGAACACAGCTTCTTAAATCTCTCCCAGTACTCATGTAATGATTCACCACTTGCTTGTCTAATCCCACTGATGTCTTTCCTGATTGCTGCTGTTCTTAAGGCTGGGAAGAATTTTTCTAAGAACATCTTCTTCAGTTCATCCTATCTTGTAATTAAGGTAGTGGGTAAGTAGTAAAGCCAATCCTTGATTGCCCCATCCAAAGAGAAGGGAAAGGCTATCAATTTGATCTGTTCTTGTCACGCCCTAAATCCAGGCCCGTGACCGGCGCGGGGATGTCTAAACCCACATCACCGCAAGCCTAACTTTCCATTTAACTTCTTACTCTTTCCTTAATCTAATTATTGCTTTAAATATAATTGTTTTAAATTGCATAATGAAGAAGTAAAACAAGAGAATGTTTTCTCTTCTCATAATCATATGAGAAAGTATGAATAAGATTTCATACAACTAAATTACATGTTTTCAAATTTAACCATCTTATACAACAATACATGACCTATCCGATTACAGAGCTTTCTAAAGTTACTAAAACAACATAATTAAGTCTGTTACCATACCCCGAACAAAGGGGAGGCATCATCGACACGTTCATCCTCGAAGTTAAAGGGTCTTCTTTACCTGAAACTGTGAGGGGGTGAGTCTTATCCACTTGACTCACCATAAAATAGCCTTATCGCATATATAATTAATTATGCATGCCAAAAGTACATATAATTTTGTATGAACATGTGAAAAACTCACAAAATTAATAATTCATGACATAAATGTAAGTCAAGAGGAATTCATCATAAGAAAGTTCATAAATAATCACATGCACCTCGCTCGAAAGCGTCATCCCACTTGTAGATGTCATCCCGCCCGAAGGCGTGTTCTACCCGTAAGCGATATTTCTGCTTAAAGATGTATTCATGTCTACAATCATTACATGCATTGGTATCTTGGAAAATCAAGCCCTCAACCATTCCATGTGTACCATTACACGCATTAGTATCTTGGGGGATCAATCCCTCAACCATTCCGTGTGTATAATTCCATGTATTGGTATCTTGGGTCAAACCCTCAACCATTCTATGTGTATAATTTCATGCATTGGTATCTTGGGTCAAGCCCTCAACCATTCCATGTGTATTATATACTCAATTCATAATTCTCATCAATATAATCTTAAATCAACAATAAATTTCATTATCTAGCAATCATCATTAAATATAGAATCTAATTGCGATATGAGATGGAATTTATATTGTACTTGGAATAAAAGTAAATAAAGTCGGTTAGTAAGGTTATCCACTCACATAGATTTCGTATTCAAGTCACTTTTCCGAGTTGCTACAAAGAAGAGTACGTAGCTGGATTTCAGGTTCCGCTACGGAGATTTTCATAAAGATTAGATATAGAAAGTCAAGGTTGCTTTTGTACCAAAATACTATTCATACGTATAATCACTATTTATACATATAATCATTATTCATATGTACAATCACTATTCATATGTACAGATACTATTCATACATACGGTTACTATTCATATGTATAGTTATTATTCATACGTACAGGTACTATTCATACTAGAAATAGAGAATACAATCTGCAAAAGAGTACACCAGGTAAGTTCCCAGGAAAGAGTGGAGAGTCACAATGGACACACTTAAGAACCATGTCTTTCCTTAGCCAGAACTTTCCTAGACATGTATTCTTCACAGTTTACATTCTATTTCGGTAATCAGAGAATCAAAACAACATATAGGTAGCTAAGGACAGTTTTTCTTATGTGGAAGATCAGCCAAAGCCGCAACCACAGAGCATACTTAAGAAAATAACTTTTAAAATCTGAACGGCATAGAAAAGGGGCATAGTATTCTTACCTTGGGTCTAGGCTAAGGAAGAAAGACCTAGAATCTTAGAGCCCTAACGTCGAATCAAGAGAAGTTTTGAGGAGAGGAGAGAAGAGAACCTGAAGGTGTGAGTTTAGAAGTGAAATGGAAGGGCCTATTTATAGGAAAAGTCAAGGGTACTATTTGATATTATGCGCTAATAAAATATTCAATTTACTATTCATGAAAATGACACTTCTATCTTTATCACAAATTATGTAAATCAAGGAAAATGGAAGCCTTTCTCAATAAAAAATATATCATGATAGTAAAATCTTGCACCTCCTTTTCACAAATGATGTTCTTCTCTTCGGCCTTAGCGAAAGCAGACCCAATTGCTATCTCTTCAACTAAACACATCATAGATGATTTTTGTAGGACTAGATGGAAATTAATCTAGACAAATCCAAACTTTGGCTCTCACCTTACATCCCAGAAAGTAGGAAAAATAACATATCTCATCTCCTCCAAATTAACAATGCCTCTAGTTTAAGAACCTACCTAGGTTTTCCCCTTAAACCAAATTACTCTACTTTGAAATTTAACTATATAATTCATAAAAATCTATCAAAAACTCCAAGGATGGAAAATGTACATGCTGTCATTTGCAGGATGAACTTAATTAATCTCTGCAACTCTAAATCAAATCCCAAATTACCATGAGAGTTTTTAGTTTACCTAAAAAAATTCAATCCCAAATAGACAAGTTAAATAGGAATTTCCTTTGGGGTCATTCTAAACAAACAAAAAAACCCACCTTATTAGATGGGAAAAAGTGACCAAATAAAAAAGAGAAGATGGTCTTGGTCTAAAAAATAGCACCCTCATGAACACTGTTTTTATGGCGAAGCTTAGATGGGAACTTAAAATAAACAACCAAAAAAGATGTGTTGCATTTTTCTCAAACAAATATAAACATCTAAACCATCATACAAACATATAAATTCCTCTTACATTTACAAAAGTCTCTTCAAAGACAAAAACATCTTTAATTATAAGACATCATATTGTGAAAAATAGGAGGAATATAAATATTTGGTTAGACTGCTAGATCGATAACTTGCCTATCCAAAATTAATCCCTCTTCCCCAGGGAGAGTAAGAAAAAACAGTCTCTTCTATCATCTATCATTCCAACAACACCCCCTGCTGGAATCTAGACTATGTTCCCTTCCCTATCCCCCAACATATTGCCCTTAAAATCTATAGCATTGCTCTCCATTATCCCTCTACAAATATAAAGATACTATTTATCTGAACCTAACTTCTAATGGTAATTTTACCCTTAAATCTGCTTACAATTCAAAATAATATAGAAATAATGATTTAAATCTTCTTTGGATATTGAAATCCTGTTGTAATACTAGAGAAAAATACTTTGCCTAGAAAGCCTTTGATTATGGAATTCCCACCTCTTTCTCCTTCACAGAAGAAACATAGTTCCTTATGTAATCTGCCCAATATGCAATTCTTTTAATGTAATTACAAAACATACTCTTCATGATTGTCATACTTTGTATGCTACCTAGTCAAAATTCCAAACCCCCCAAATTTCTACAATGATAGTTTCAAAATTTGGTTATATTCTAATGTCACCAATCATACTAAAAATTGACTAAATGTTCCATAGAGTATTTTTTTCCTGTTTACTTTGCATGCCATATGGTTAGCAAGAAACACTCTCATTTTAAAAAATGAATTAATAAATTCGACCCATACTGCTAAACTAGCTCTAGAGAAAGCAGTAGAGTTCTGGTCAAGTTTATCTCTAGAGGAAAATCCCTCCTTGAGAGAAACCTCTTTTTCAAACCAACCCCATCCATCAACACCATCCCCTTAGTCTGGACGCTCCCTGACACCTCTTAGTTCAAATTAAACTGTGATGGATCCATGGCAAATTCACTTATGGGAGTAGGAGGATGTCTGATAGATGCTTTTGGTAATTAGTTAATAGGCTTCTCAAACTTCACAAACATAGGAAATGCTCTATAAGCATAGTTATAGGCTATCTTTGTTGGACTAAATCTTGCTTGTCAATTGCCATAAATGAAAAAAAATGTTATTGAAACCGATTCTTCATAAACTATTGACCTTCTTTTGCATTTTACTTCTGAATTCCATCTATTGGGAATTATTATTGATAATTGCGTGTTCCTACTTTCTTAATTAGAAGACTACAAGATCACAAAGGTAGGTAGATAGCAAAATAGATGTGTACACATGTTAGCAAAGGAAGGAAGGAAAAAGAAACTTCCTCTAACAATTTATGATTATACGCTAGATTTTATCTTACACCTTTACCATGAAGACAAATCAATTACATCCTTCTTAAGCTGATTTTTCAGGTCATCCATTTCTGGCTTGCTGGTTACCATACTATATCCTAGCAGCATAATGTTTCTTTTCAAGCTCTATTTTATTTTGTCCAGACTTGTCTCTTTTTATCCTCCTAACTATAAACTCTTGTTTAAACTTGTCATATTCATTTCCCTCAGTTAACTGGGGCCTGTATAATGCCTCAAAGTTAACTACTTTTGTAATTATTGTGTATCAGCCTTTGTACTCTGGTTTTTAATGTAAGTTTTTCCCTCATTTAACAAAAAAAATATTATGTTTTAAACAAAAACAAACACCTAGGGCAAGTTTGGTATCTGAAACTGTAGCACGACGGAAGAAGGATTCAAGCATTTTTTTTCCATTGTTGTCTATTTGGTATATGGTGGCTATAGTGCATAGAAGAGTGCAGATAGAGGCAAATGCTGGAAGCATTCCATCAAATTTGTATGGAGAATTTCTGTCGAAGTTGGATGGAAAATCCAGTTTTCTATTCCGAAAACAATATCTTTGTCCCTTGGTTTCCAAGTATCCTTCGTCTGTGAAATTCCTATTTTGACTTTGCTGAAGCCCTACAGATGCGTTGCCTGGTGAGTGCGATGCCATTGTTTTGCCTTCTCCTCAGTTATGCTGCCGAACCATCAGTATTACTGCTCTAAAAAAAAGGTATGCCATCTTCTCTTGCATAGTTTTTGCTAAAATTTTTTATGATTCATGGAGATATTTTTTTTGGTTGCTTATGCATCTCCTTTGTTGCTTGAGTCTCTCTCTCTCTGTATAGATATTCATCTTTCCTTTGCTGAACTGTGCTCTTTCTTTCACTGGGTTGGTGGCAAAAGCCTACCACTTGTCTTTCTGTCTCTTGTAGGGTTTGGATTCAATGATTTTAATAAATGATCTTTTGCTGGTTCGCCTGTAGTTCTCTGAATGGTTGCTTCGTTTTTCTTGATTTTTGTCAATCTTGTCAACGTAACCTACTTGTTGGTTCTTCTTAGCATGATATGCCATTGCTAGGACCCAGATAACTATGTTGCCTTTACATTCTTGCTTCTAGAATAGCTATATAATTTTCTGAAGGCTACATTTTGAATTTGTGTATGCTGGTTGAAGTAGAAATGAATACAAAATAAAGTTGGAGTTTCTATTCTTCCTTCTATATGTGGTTCTTTTAGCAAATCACAATATTTTTAAATGAGTAAAGGGCAGTCCTACTGGTGAGGGATAGAATGGGTCTTGTTCAATTTGAATGAGTTGATTTATGTGAGAATGTTTATAAGATAATTTGGTAAATATTGTTCTAAAATAGTTGTCAGTATCTACAATTGCTATGTCATTTATTTTAAAGGTTAAATGGATAGTTTGAAATTTGGAAAAGAGAAGTAGATGGCCTTTTAGATAGTAGTTCATATTTTCTAAAACCCACAACATCTTTGAGAAGAATCTCCAAATTGCTTCTCATAAAAAAAAAAGAAAACATTACTTTTAAGTAGTAGGTCAATTATGTTTTGTTCATTTTTTGGGATGTTTTGTTCATTTTTTTGGGATGTATAGTTTTTACTTTTAAGAACATGTAATATGCCTAAAAACAATATTATAGAACATGTAATATGATTCATAAGAGATAAAACCCCTCACTTTGAAGCACAAGAAATTAAAGTATAATGTCTTATCATTCTTATTTCTCCCTTTTTTGCCATAAGCAAAATAAAAAAATTGAAAAGAATTCCCCATGTTGTCTTATCATTTTGCTAAAATGGAAAGGAAAAAGCTTAAGTGTCCAAATAAGAGATATGAAAGAGAGGAACACAAAGTCTAGGTAACAAAGATACCAAACATTTCAAGGGTAGCCATAAAAAAAAAGGACATCTCATGAGTTATATAATCATATTAGGAATAGAGATGGCCAAATGAAACTTACTTACTCAATAGGCAATTTACCAAGGACTAAGGCTTTGAATCATTTTTGTGTTAAACATTTTCATGCATTCTGGATTGTTGAAAACATCAACGAGTGTATACAATAGCATTGATTATTACTAATAAAGTAGTACATAATATCATTAATACAAGGATGAATAGGATGGTTTTGTGTTGGAGGGCAGAATACTAGAATTTCAATTTTTTCTTCCTAAGGTTATACTAGAATCCCCATAGAAAATTAATGAAGACGAGTGCAATAATGTGTGACACCTATTTGTGCTTCAATGTCCTACTATATACATACATATATATATATATATATATACACATACATATATACATACATACATACATATATATATATATTTAAAACTTTCCTTGATTTGCATAAATTTTAACTTATTCTTTAGATATAGCTGACCCTAGAATAGGAATGATAGTTTCTGCTATGACTTGGTGGTTGAACATGATCTTTATCGTTGTTAGATATTACATTTTTGCTATTGGGGTTATTCGTTCTAGGCACCATATTAGTAGAAAACATTACATTGTCAACTTCTATGCGCATGGGGCTTAATTTAGGAGTCTGATATATAGTAGTGATGTAAGTTGCCATAACTTAACGAGGATGAATAGGTCAGCCTTAGATGCCCTATGTGCTATACTTGACAATATAGGAGGACTTAGACCCACAAAAAAATGCTTATAGATGAGCAAGTTGTGATTTTGCATGTCTCATCATGTAAAGAAGAGAGTCATCCAAGCTTAGATTAGGAGAGAGCGTGAGTAGGCATTTCAATAGGGTTTTGAATGCTATGATGCATTTCAAAGGAGAGCTATTTAAAACCCCTGAGCTTGTGCCTTCAAATTCAACAGATCCCATGTTTAAATTATTCAAGATAACGATATATTTCTAGTTTATCGTATACTTAGGTGACATAGGTAGATATTTCAAAAGTGATAGTGTTATTTTTGTAGAATTGTCTTGGTACCCTTGACGGGACACACATAAAGATCAAAGTTCCCATGGATGTCAAGGCAAGGTACTGAAATAAAAAAGGAGATATTTCAACTAATGAGCTAGGAGTTTGCACTCAAGATAGTCAATTTATATTTGTCTTGCCTGGATGGGAGGGGTCTGCAGCTGATAGACGAGTGTTACGTGATGCAGTTACTAGGCATGGGTTCAGAGTTCCTTTAGGTGAGCATTGTATTTCAATACATGACCTTATGAAGATTACCTAAGGGTTATTATTTTTGACTAACAAGTTCAATGTTGCCTTTGATAGGGTGTTATTACTTGGTAGATACAGGGTGCACGAACTGTGAAGGGTTTCTAGCACCGTATATAGGACAACAATACCATCTAAATAAGTGGCGTCATCCACCATCAAATGCCTGTGAATTCTTTAATATGAAGCACTCTTCAGCACACAATATCATTAAAAAGTGCTTTGGGATTTTGAAGCAATGTTGGACAATACTAAGAAGTCCCTCTTATTACCTAGCTAGAATGCATAATCAGATCATAATCGCTTGTTGTTTACTCCATAATCTTATAATGAGGAAAGAGCCCGCAGATCTCTTCAAAGACAACACATTAGTAGATTCCACCATGGACATTGATCACATGCCTCTAATTGAGACCACACCTGCTTCTAGTCAGTGGAAGGATAACTTAGCACATCAAATGTATACTGTAACATCTAGTAGCACATATATGCATTTATACAATTATTCAAAAATTATAATATAGACTAAGGGAAAATTTGGTCTAAAACGTAATCTTTTTCTGAAATATTTACAAAATACTCAATTTCATGAAAATAAATGAATTTTGGAATAATTTTAAACATAAAAATCTTGTACTTGATAGAAGGTTATCAATCGATTGATCAGTGACTATTAGTCAACCAATCGTCTTTGAATTTGTATAAGTTGAAAACAGAGAGGTATCAGTCGACTAATGCAGGATAAATAGTTGACTGATGTGTTCTGAATTTCTATTTTTATAAATGGTACGTGAGATGCATTTCAATTTATCTAACTCAAAATGAACACTTAAATCAAGCACATATGCATCTATCTCTTGTAAGTTTTCTTCCTCATATGCATAACATACAAAATTTAGTTACAACTCTCATATAGTTACACAAAACTCTTAAACTTGTCATCTATATACATAGTATACAACATTCTCTTCAAAATATCATCAAAATAAGGTGACTCAACTAGCAAATACATCACAAGCTCATTTCTTTTCTTTTTCTTTTCTTTCTACTTTAGTCCCTGAAATGGTAAATCATCAAATACAAGGTGATATATGAATCTCAATAGCTAGCACATTTCATGAAAACTCTATCACCATTTTAGTCATAAAAGCAATCTCAATAGAAAAACTCATTCCATGAAACATAACTAATATGAATACATAACTATGTCATGGTCTTTCTTTCAATATAGTGCACTACGATATAGTTCTTTCTCAAGAAAAGTACTCAATGTCCCATGAGGAATTTGTGGGGTTTTGTCATCCCATGAAGATTTTTACATCCTATGAAGAAATTCTGTCATCCCATGGAGAATTTCTGGGGTTCTATCATCCCATAAGGACATAACTTTACTTTTCAATAGAAAGATTGTTCTATATGTTCATAGAAATCTTTAAGATTCATACACTTCATAAATCATACAAAAGTAAGAAAAATACATCTAATACTTTTCTTTTATTAAAACTAGCAACCTTTAATTCTCCTAAAGCTGAATTTGAAGCAGTATCTTCTAGTTTTTCTCTATTACTCCTTGTTTCTTTAACCTCTAGATCAACTCCTTCCTCTTTCTTCATTCCTTAGCCTGAAAATCCCTATTCTATCATTTTTCAAGCTATAGAATCTATCTAAACTAGAAGAATCAAGTTAGAATCATACCATTTATGATCTTCTAGCTAAAATCTTCACTAAAACTTCATTCTCTCTCTTCTCCTTGCTCCTCATATTTTCTCTCTCTATCTTTTCTAAGTTTCAGAATTTGTTCTTTTTCCCTCTCTTCTTGCTTCTAAAAGGGTCCAAAGAGCTTTTTATTGTGGAAATCCCTTTTTTAACCCTATTATCTCATTTCTAAGCTTCATTGGCATGATAGGGTAGGTAAACTTATGTACTGATTTTTTAGTTAAAATCGACTTATTTTCGCACTCCAGCAGTCCATTAGTCAACTGATTTGTAATACCCCGAGAATAAACAAGAACTATTTAGAAAATTTATTTGAAAATTTAATTACATAATTTTTTTTAAAAAAGGAAATTATGGAGAATTATAAAAAAATGGTAATAAATTCATAAGCTTTACTCAAAGATTAAACTAAGTTGTTTGGACATTTTTTTTTGTAATTAGTGAAATTATAGAATATAAAAAGGTGGAAAAATATTGGATGAAATTCAAAAAAAAAAATTCTAGAGTTAAAGAGGACTCAAGTGAATTTCATTCTTAAACAATGTAGCTTCATGTAATTAAACCCAAACAAGGACATAATGAGTGAAGGCTATGGCAAAGGATAATATGTGATGATTCTATATGCACTCATAGAGAATGAGAAGTCAAAAATTTAAAATGACTTGAATAAAATGAAATGTGTAAAGAATGATACATCTTCATGTTTACACATACATATATGTGTTGCTCTTGTAGGCAAATGGAAGGTAATAATTTCTCTTCACTATGATAATGCTTGATGCATGCGATTGTAAGCAGTTAACTCTTTTCATATATATATATATATATTATGTGTAAGCCTAGAGTAAAGACACTGATTAGAATATAAGATAAGGCTAATATGAGACTACCTAATTATGGAGTGATGTCGTGATATGGGATTACAGGATAAGACAAGTTTAGAGTGAGAAAATCTTAGACTGAAGGGCGTAGTTAGTCAAAATTTTGAGAAAGGTCAAGATTAGCCAAAATTTTTTTTTTGAGGAAATCTTTGACCTATGTTAATTGCATTAAATTATATTTACTATTTACTTGCATGTCCGACATTAATCACTAGAATTGTAACGTATAATATCTGTAAACCTCTTAAGGAGTAGCGTATAGGTTGTGGTGACTCTAGTTCGAGGGGTTTCGGGTTGCCTATAAATCTTGTATGCCTGTTACCCCACTTATCACACCAAGCAAACCTACTTCTTTCATTACATACCTATTCCTTAATCTTCATTCCTTTCTCGTTTGAACTTATTTCTGAGATCCCTAGGGTAATGACTAGCAATAAATCTTTCAACTTAAATTTTGAGACTGACAATGTAGAGCTTGATTTAAATCTAAGTCTCAGAAACAACAAAGGGAAGAGACTTGTAAATGGGTCACCAGAAATTAAGAAGAGAAAGAGGGATGTAACAGAGTTAGAGGAGGACAACACTGCAACATCCTTAGAAAATAAGCTTGCATTCCTAGAGCGTAAGATAGAAAACCTGGAGCGTAAGATAGAGAGTCTGGAATACAAGATAGAGGACCAGAAGTGATTGATAAATCGTCTCTTTGAAGACCAAGAGAAACTGATAAATCGTCTTTTTTGGGAACTAGCTAATTGAGTTGATAGACGTTCGATGTTTGCAACTCAAAATTTTCGTGACCAACAAGCGAGGTCTATTGACTGTATCAACATAGTGAATTTTGCTCTTTGCTAAATTTCCCAGGCACTTCCTCCAGAAACCTTTTCTGGGCTACAATGATTAGCTTCCTCCTTAAGGTCTGAAACAACTTCCTCTTTTAGACCTAGAGCACTTTTTACATTTCATATGCCTCCTCATCCTTAATTTATCCTTTCTTTTGTTTGTACCTAAAGCTATTGTTTGATCTAAGCTTCACATATTAAAATTATCTATTTTGTAAATCAAGTTAAGCTCATGGTATGTAGGTTATGTACCAGAAATAAAATTTCAGTTTTCAGATCTTTTGTTAAGGTGATTCTTTTACTGAAGGAACTTGAGAAATGAAAATATGTTGGACTTGTTATATTTTGTACGTGATTGTGAAAATTCAAAAACAAAGAATAAGATATGGGTGAAATATCTATATTTGTTTCAGTCTTAATGCGAGTTTTGAATTCGGAGGACCGAATTCTATTAAGGGGGGAAGAATGTAATACCCCAAGAATAAACAAGAACTATTTAGAAAATTTATTTGAAAATTTAATTACATAATTTTTTTAAAAAGGAAATTATGGAGAATTATAAAAAAAATGGTAATAAATTTATAAGGTTTACTCAAAGATTAAACTAAGTTGTTTGGACTTTTTTTTTGTAATTAGTGAAATTATAGAATATAAAGAGGTGGAAAAATATTGGATGAAATTAAAAAAAAATTCTAGAGTTAAAGAGGACTCAAGTGAATTTATTCTTAAACAATGTCGCTTCATGTAATTAAACCCGAACAAGGACATGAGGCTTTTGAATAGGTGTACACTAAATTATTGTCTTAATCTACTTCCTTCAAGACCCGTGACTTCAACCCCCTTTCCTCAATTATTTTCCTCTCTTCCTTATCTCTTCCTTCAACTTTCCTCTCTTCTTCATATCATCCTTGGCTTCTTCCTTGACCGTTGCTATGCACGACAACTGTTCATCATTTCAACCATCAAAAGGGAGGCTCATGGTGGTGTTTTTGTTTGACAGGTAGGAATGAAAATTTCTAATTCTCTCTTTTCTCCTTCTGCTCTCATTATTTTGGGGGTTGCACTTTTATGACTTTCTTGCTGTTTTATTGTATTTGAGACCTCCAAAGGCTGTCCAAACCCCTCTTCCCTCTCTTGGTTAGTTTCATAATGAACATCACAGTAAACTATAGGGACTAAACTGAAAATATTGAAAAGTTTTCTAGAGTTGATTTAATTTCAAAAGAATATATATTCTTAATCTATAGCCCTAGATGAAGTGAACTATGAGTTTAACCAAGTAAAGGAAATAAAGAAAATTTACCAAGGAGCTGTGAAGGGACAAATGACAATTTTAAATGCATATGGTTTTCTGTATTTTTGGATGACTAAATCAACTCCTAAATTCATGAAATTTTGTGAAGAGATTCTTTTTGTTGTGATAATATGATCTGGAAAGTTTGAAGTTCATTAAAATTATTTTGCTTGGTCAAATAAATATGGGACAACACTTTATTCAGTGCAGGGGAAATTTAAATAAGTGTGAATTTTGGATTTTATGAAATAACTAAAAGATTTTATTTTGAATTGAAAATTTTGTAACACCTAGATAAGACCTCATACTAATTTTCTACCAAATTTTATAGCATTTGGCTAAGGTTTGATAGGCTTATTAAATAGAAAGTCATAACCTATACAGATTTGGACAATTCTGACCTTTGGTCAATAATAAGGTCTTTAGAGGGGTCAAACGATAAAATTAAATTATGAAATTTTTATCCTAGTATGTCAACATACTAATAAGGATTTATACCAAATTTCAAAATTTTCAGAGCTAAAAATTTCTTAAATATTGGTTGTAATTTTAGCCTCAAAACAGAACAAAGCTAGATGATTGAATAACCTATGTTCTGATTTAGTGTTATGTCTTTGCTTGGCTTGTTCTTTAGGTCTTTGATGAGTTCCTTGCCATTTATCCTCTAATTTGAAGTGTAAAATTTTAGCTTGGAATCGAGGTGAGAGATCCTACCTTACCTTGTTTGCTTACTTAATGTATATATTAAAAGTGTACTATAAATATATATATGTGACATGAAATTAATGCATTCATGTTATGCATTGAAATGTACAAGTGTGAGACTATTATGAACTTTTCCTGAAATGGAATGCATATAGTTGTCTATGATTGTGTAATATGATTGTTTTTGATCTTGAGAGAAACGAAAATGGAGTTTATGGGATCCCATGGGATGAAATAAGGGTGGAATTAAATCACTATGGCCACGTGGTATTGAATATGATATTCGTCCTTTTAAGGATAGGGTGATATAAGGTTGGACTACGATTTGAAGATAGGGGTGAAATAAGGGAAGATGCAGCAGGGGCCATGGAGCAACGACCACTTTATGTAGACGGGACCCAAAAAACATCTGGGAACTTAAATTGAAATTATATGACTTATTTGAATTGTTTGAAATGTGATTTGGCTTGATCTTGAATGTGTTTGTTAATAATTGCAAGGTGATTTCAATGTGTGTGTGTTGATAAATATCTTGTACACCAAAACTTAGATGATTGTACTATTAGATCAATTATGTATATTTGCATGTATATATATACCTATATTGTGTGTGAATGTGGTAGGATTCTCTCAAGTAGAAGCTGTCTTCAATTTCAGGTATGGAGAACTTTCTAGTTCAATGATGTTCACGCCAAGATTATCTTTCCATTGATTTAGGGTAAATGTATAATGATTAGGTCTTATTCTAAGCGGTATAAATCTAGAAAAGCTCTGTAATTAGGTAGGTTCGTTCAACGATATAATGTGCATGACTATAACATGTATGGAGAACTTAGTTTAGCCATTCTTTCTTATCTTTTGTGAAAAGAGGAATAGTTCTTTTATTTTAATTCTTAAATTGTATAATTTAAATTAATTACATTTAAAAGAATAACCAAAATAAGGATTAGTATTGTGTTGAAGAAAAAAATAGGCTTACAAAAGTGAGGTGAAATTCACCTTCCGTGCTGGTCACGTACTCAGATTTTGGGACGTGACATGATTGCTCCCTTATAGTCGACTGATTTACAATTAGTCAATTGATCCATCTTGATTAGTTGATTGATTGCTTCAAAACCTAAAACTTCAGCCTGACAGATAATGATCAATCGACTGATCTCTCCTCACTAGTCGACTGATTATATATATCAGTAACCAAGTTTGATTTTTGATGCTATCAGTCGACTGTTTTACTCAATCAGTCGACTGATTGCCTTATAACTTCATTTTTCTCTTAGCTCATTTATCTTAATTTCCTCATACCTTTCCTTTATAACTTCTTCTTAAGCATCCAAAACATATTCTATTAATTTCTAGCATTAATTCTAACTTAAACAAGAAAATATGACTTGAATAAAGAAAATGTGAGATGTTACATATACCAAGTTTAGAAATCGACGAGGATAAGTGTTATGTAGTTTAGTTTGTGTGCATTTAAATTATGTGTACTACATTAATGTGTTATGTGTAAACTTCAGGAGTTGAATTATATGTAGTACATTATATATATATATATATATATATATATATATATGTATATAGGCAAAAGTATACTTCATGTCCCTAACGTTTACCTCGATTTTTATTCATGCCCTTGAAATTTTTTTTTGTGTCAGATATGTCCTTCATGTTTCAATATTTTTCAAATATACCATTTTTTAACACTGTCAGTTGGTTAACGGAGATGCTGACGTAGCACATGATGTGGCTAAAATACTTACCACGTCACATGCCATGTACCCATTGTGACACGTTGCACCATTCACATAGCGACATGTGGCACCAACCACAATATGACACATGGCAGTCTTTTTGCAAATAAAAATTACAATTTGGTTGCCAGGTGAGAAGGAGGGAGAGCTTTTTCCATCAAGTTAATGACATTTCCTTAACATATATACTCAACATTTAATATATAAAGGCATTCTGTGATTATTAAAAAAAAAGAAAAAATACATAAATTATTATATATTATAAAACAATAATAAATTTATAATAGAAGAATATACCATTATTTTATGTAAATCATTTTAAATTACATAAAAGCTTAAAAATTTTAATAACAAATCTTATAATATAAATCTAGTATTATATTTTAATATTTGTGACACATACATTGATATATGTAAAATATAAGACTAGATTTATATTATAAGATTTATTATTAAAATTTTTAAACTTTTATTTAATTTAAAATAATTAATGTAAAATAATGGTATATTCTTCTATTATAAATTTATTATTGTTTTATAATACATAATAATTTATGTATATTTTCTTTAGTTTATAATCACAAAATGCCTTTATATATTAAATGTTGAGCATATATGTCAAGGAAATGTCATTAGCTTGATGGCAAAAGCTTTTCCTTCTTCCTACCAAGTCATGGGTTCGATCTTTGCTAATTAAATTGTGATGTTGTCATACTGTGGTTGGTGTCACGTGCCGCTATGTGAATGGTGCCACATGTCACGGTGGCCACATGGCATATGATGTGACAAATATTTTAGCCACGTTATATGCCACATCAGCATCTCCGTTAACCAACTGATGATGTTAAAAAATGGTATATCTGAAAAAATTTGAAACATGTAGGACATATTTAACACAAAAAAGGTTCAAAGGCATGAATGAAAATCGAAGTAAACGTTAGAGACATAAAATATACTTTTTCTTATATATATATATATGTAGTTTGTGTTCATTTAAGCATCTGGTACATTATTTTCGTTTGACATTGTTATTTGAAATATATGTATAATTTGTTGTATGGAGACATGACCTTCTAACTTTGTTATCTGTAAGATACTAGTACCATGTCTTTCCATTGGACAAGGGAACAAGATGCTCTACTTGTGGATGCACTAATGGAGTTGTGTTCAAGGAGTGTACTTGGTTGAGGGCAAGTTTTAAAAAAGGCACTTGTAGAAATTAGAGGCCATGTTTGCCCCCCGGCCATGGTATACGGGCGAATCTTTATATATTATGCCATATTAATACCTTAAAGACTAATTGGGCTACTGTGTATGACATGGTGTATGGATCGAATACACGCGGATTCGGATAAGATCCTCAGACACAAACTATCATTATAGAGCCCACTATTTGGGATGCATATCTACAGATACACCATGCTTCCATATATGCATTTGATCATGTTCTATTTAATTGTATTTGATTATGGTATTTTTTTTCTTGGTTGTTCAACTGCAAACACACAGGAACAAGGCAGCTTGGCATAACAAGACTTTTCTTTACTTTGAGAAACTGTCAATTGTATTTGGGAAGGATCGTGTGACCAGAAGGGATGCACAGACCTATGTAGACATAACCCATGAGCTGGATATGCAAGTCGAGCAGGAGGGCACTGCCACGCATGGTACAGAAGAGGAGTTTGTTGATGCCTCTGATATGCCTCTACTTGACCTGCCTTTATCTGATGGTTTTTACTTTGACATGCCCCCATCTGATCTTCCTTACTCTAACTTGTATACAAACAACATGTCTGAGACCACCACATCTAGTGCAAGGAAAAGGCGCAGGAGTGTAGTGGTGGTGATGCAGATGTAGCACTGAGTGACCTCACAAAAGGTCTTGGGGAATGCATCCAGGCTGCCTCTGCCAGCTTGTCTGCATCATTTGATAGGGTGTCAAGTGAAGTGAATTTGATTGAGTGGAAGCAAAAGCTGGTTGGGGAGTTGATGAAAGTTGATGGATTAACTAAAGATGACATAATTCGTACAAATATGGTTATCGTGCATGCAATTCCCCTCCATCCCTGAATCAATAAAGCCTTTGTGAGAGCGATTCAGTGAAGTATGCTATGTCTCTAGAAATTGCTTTTTTTTGTTATGTATGGAATTTAATTTTCAGCCTATGTAATGTAGGCCTTGCTACTTTGTGATGTGTGGGATGTAGCTAGAAACATAGCTATGTATAATATTAATGTTATGAATGAAGAGAGTTTTTTATATTTAACTATTAAACCATGGCACAGGTATGAGGCTACTGAGAGATATATCTTGTTGTTGATAATAGCTTTCTTCTCAATGTTAACTCTTCAACAATTATCTTTGGGCTAAATTAATGCCTAGCTTTATCTCAAGGATCCTTTGGTCACATAATCATCATATCTGTTTTAGTTTGTCCTAAATAAATTCATATTTGTTATAGCTATTAATAACTAGCCTATGTTTGGTCCTTTTGTGATGCATGTATTATTTACTGTAATAACCACAAAGTCAAGGTGCTCTATTGTAGATGAAAAAGGATGTGAAAATGTTCTAAGTAATGGACTTTGGTTATGTAGTCGTAGATGGCTAACAAACTTGTTTTATGAGGTTGGAGCAGCATTTATAACTGTTTAAGCTTATCTTAATATTTATGATGAGTTTTAATATAATACATGTATTAAAGTTCATTAGTTTTAAAATACTACATGTATTAAAGTTCATTAGTTCTAATGAGTTTTAGAATATTGCATATACTTTTACAATTACCAGCCTTCACCAATCTTTGTGAAGATGTCAAGCTGACAGGATTTATAGTTCTTAATTAATTTCTAGGTGGCTTGCTCCCTTATATTGATTTATGGATGAACAAGCTGACAAGATGTCAATCTACACTGATTTTATTGAGTTGGATAGCTTTTGGAAATAATATATGTTTAAGTAGGGGTGCTCATGTTAACCTTCACTGTTATTACTCAATAGTGCACCAGTTCATTGTCGCTAACTTTAGAATGAAGCTCCACATCATAACAAAGAGCCAAGTGTAGTTCTCTCTGAGAATTCTAGAGAAGCAGAGACTCATGCGAACAAAAATATAGTGATTGAAGAGCAACCTCAGCTTACCTCAATACAAGAACCCATAGTGGCAGAATAGTAAGTCAAGAACAAGAATAAAACTGGATGTTCACTTTCTTAGTTTTGAGTAATCTCATGAATATCATAGGCAACTAGGTGAGATTATTTGACAATGAATGCTTCAATATTTGCATTATAGTTTGTGATGTCATCTTGTCCGTAGCAGCATTGTTTCTTCAATAAGTTCCTACTCAAAAGGGTGTTGGTTTTGTCCTTATGCTACTCTCTCCTGCTTGCAACAATGTATGTAACTATTTGCCAGGTTACTCAAGTTTGTTATTCTTGTATGCAACAATTGCTTGGTCTGTGAAAAGATTAAGGGAAAATTTGGGGAAGTTTAAAGTACATTTCGTTAATTGGTATGTCACATGAAACAAGTTTTGTGTTATGGAATCCTATTTGTCGAGCCATATATGGTTGTATTACAACTTTTCTCCGAGCTTTCAATTTGTATTGTAACTTGGAATTACTCAATTAGATTTTCCAGTCCTCCTCCTCCTTCTAAGGCTTAATCCAGTCCCCCTCCTCCTTTCAAGTTTTCAAATATAATACTGACTAGTGAATTAAATCCATATAAAAATTTAAGCAACCATGTCATTATTAATAGTTTTAAAGTGAGGCAAAAATGTGTGTGCCCTTACTATTGTAGTCTCTACAAACTGTCCCTAAAATGGCCTAAGTCTAAATAGAGACTTATATTTAGAAACCACAATATGTAACATCAATGGCTACCCCAAACAAATATATTCTGCAAGTATAGTTAGAAACAAAATGAATACAAGGTTAAACCTTGAGAGACATATTTCTTAATATTTTTTTCCTTCAAAGTTTACATAACTTTACATAAATATGGAGGCATTTCTACACTGTTCTATATATTCAAACAAAAAATAGTACAAACTATACCACAACACAGTCCTAACTAATAAAACACAATTCCGTTACTATAATTACATAATTTTTAGCCTTTACCAAACATAACAAAGAACAGTATTAGCAACACTGCAACTAGTGCTACCTTATTTTGCATTGATTCCATCTTCATGACCTCCATATTACGTTCAAGACATGAAATCTGAGTATATAGTTGTTAAAGGCCAAATCCGACAATAAATACTTAATTCTATCGAGAAAGATGTGGATATTCAAAGTTATACGGTAATCTTGTTTAAAAGGCAAATGTGTGGATTGCAAGTGATTTGACAAGTACTGCAAGGAAGAGCGTGAGGCCAAAAATAAGCTTTTTTTGCAGAAGATAAATAAAAACAACAAATTTACAAGAAAGTAAGTTACAAAAAATAAAGTGCATAAAATGTAAATTGCAGAAGGCAAATGACAGAAAGTAAATGGCAAAAAGATAAAGTGCAGAAAATAGGTGGCTTAAAGTAAATTGTTGAAAATAGATTGCTAAAAGTTAAAATGCAAAAAGTTTAAAGGAAAGTGATTAAATTGCATAAAGTAAATGAAAGCAATTAAATGAAAGTGACTAAATGATTGGAATGAAATTGCTGGAAATTGATAAAAGGCTTTGAATTAAATTGACTAAAATGTAAAGGTAGAAAACATACTTTGATGTTGATACTTTAATATGCTCGTGTGAGATATTAGGATTTTTAGTCAAGAGTTGCCAACCTTTTTTACAACAATTAACCTAGTATTTATAGGCAAGTGACTGAAGTAACTGCCTATCTATCTAATCGTCATGTAAGTGATGGTTTACATTACTTGACAATTGCCCTAACCCACATAAGTAGGGGTGGGCATAGGTCAGGTCGATTCTGGTTGGGGATGAATCTCAACCCGAACTGACCAAATACATGTAGGTTGGGTAGGGTTAGGTTATGAAATTTTGAAGTCTGGACCCGACTTCTAATGGGTTGGGTCGGGTTAGTTAGGTGAGTTCTTTTCTAAAGGAGATGATAAGGACTCAGGTAAAGATTTAAGGGAGCAGGTGAGGCCAGAAGCAGTTAGAGACTTGGAGTATATTCAGGAGAAGATTTATTTGAGTGACGGCAATATACGTAAGAATCAGAAAGAAAAGAAGTAAAGAACCATAGGCTATAGAAAAATTTTTGAAAAAAATTATTTATCTGGTTGGCGGGTCAGGTTAGGTCAAAAGTGTTCAACCTGCAACCTGACCTGCCATTGGTCGGGTTGAATTTTTTAACCTAACCCAACTGTGCAGGTTAGATCGAGTAAACCGGGTTCGCGAGTCTGATGCTCACTCGTACATGTAAGTGGTAGTTTACATTGTTCGACAAAACTATCTTAAATTTTGGAGTAACGGTCTTGGACGGCCTTCATCTAACAATCTCTTACTTTCATCATTTGACAACCAAGTCATGCCATCAACTAACATCTCCCTTACTTGATATCTTTTGTCTTTTGACTTGTTTGTTTGATATCTTAACCGACCATTGAACTTTGACAAATGTGCATGGATGCCTACAAATCATCACTAGTTTGATGTCTATCCTTTTTACTCTCTTCTGTTGAATTTGTCTTTGTTAAACTACTTATCTTTATCGAGTTTCTGTGCCAGATTACTATTTTGACATTTGGACAATCAACATTATTTTGTCACATTACTGAGGACGATTGCTTGTTAGCCAAGCAATTAACTTTCGCATGGCAAAATAAAATATATTTTATTTTTAAAAAATAATCGTCCAACAGATGCCCCCTAAAAAATTTTGTTCTTGACAGACACAGAGAGAATTAAATTTTAAATGACCTCGTAACTGACACCGAATATCTAGGGATTTGGCTCAGAATCATGATTATTCCTAATATGATAGCCTTATCTTGGCATGTGAACCATCATCGCTTGCTTGAAGTTTTGTGTCCCTCAAGTCCTTTAAAACCCTAAACCCTAGTTGTCGGCTACTTACTCTACTGTTTCCGCTACTTGCATTTGTACTCAAGCTGTTCCTTTCCTAAGAACTTCAAAACCCTTTACCCCCAAACTTCTTTTAGTAATGGCATCTTCTACTAATATTGGAGCCTCTTCTTTTGCCAAACAGTCCACCATTGTCAAGAACAAGAACATCATCTGTGATCTAGTCGTGGATCATTTGAAGCTATGGCAAAATCAAAGGTAATCCTCCCCTGTTCTTGATTCTTCTTCTACTCCTCCTCTTAATTTTTTGGGACCTATGCTAACCCCAAAAACCTTCACAGTAAACCTCCATCCAACGTTCCCTTGCAAAACCCTTGATGAGGCTATTCTTGCTTTAGGTTCAACGATTCCTACTCACTACTTTCAAAAGGCCAAACAGATGTTTCAGACATCACCTTCTCGAGTCAATGGATATCATGCTTGGCTTGACAAAGTGCAGGCACAGAAAAGTGAATTTTGGAAAAAGATAGGCATCTATAACTTCATCTAACTCTCCCGGCATACCATTAGAATCGACCTTGCCATGATTGGAGCTTTGGTCTTTTTTCTAGAACAAGACTACCAATAACTTCCATTTTCATACGGTATGATGGGCTCGATGGTCTTCGATGTATTAGTCATCACGAGCCTTCGACCTGATAAGAGAATCATTCACCGTACCTTCAACCTCATTAAACTATAGAGGATTATTCTCCTAAACACACCTTTTTTTCCTCTTTTGTGAACTTTTACCATAAAAGTTCATCTGTCGTGTTGGATGAAGAACATGTTTCCTTCCTTCTACTCTAGTTGTTAGCTTACGTGTTTGGCTCAAAATCTATAACTGTAGCTAAATCCCTTCAGCCTTTGGCCAACCTTGTCTATGAAGGCGCCCGATATTCCCTGAACCAATAGCTCCTTACTAATCTTTTCCAATGTATGAGCCAAATGGTCGACAATATTAAAGTTTAATCAAAGAAGGAGAACATTGGAGGTCCTATCTGGTTGCTTTAATTATGGTTGAATGCTATTTTAGAGTATCATCTATCCATTAGGCCTCTGTCTAATGAGTTGGCTAATTACATGTCGGGCTCATATGGACCGAGGCTTTGTTATTTAGTTTGTGACTCCTTCACCAAGGATGAGAAGAAAATTTTTTTCCGCTTCTCTAAGATTTTTCATGCCATTGTGTCTGATTCAACAA
This sequence comes from Biancaea sappan, assembly GCA_037074585.1. Classification (NCBI taxonomy): domain Eukaryota; kingdom Viridiplantae; phylum Streptophyta; class Magnoliopsida; order Fabales; family Fabaceae; genus Biancaea; species Biancaea sappan. Next base: position 42,249,928 of record CM073496.1, on the reverse strand, counting down.
AAATAAAATTTACTTCATTTGCTAGTCTTCAAAGAGGTCCAAGGTCGTTCACCTGACCAATAACTTTCGGCAAAGAAAGAGTTTCGATTTGGTCGAATTTTCTATGTCGACAAATCTTTTTTGGAGGTGCTCTTATATAGAAGACGCCAATTTTTACATCCATTTGCCCAATACGGTAGCTCAAAAAATGGGTATGTGCCAATCGATTCCAGGTCCTTACTCATCTGTATCGGAGGATCACTTCGTCAATGCTTATATCTCTAAAGAAGAGGATGTTAGGGAGATGATGAGAGAAAATGATAAACGCTGTCAATGCCTCTAACTTTTCCCCTTTGAAGTTTCACAAGGAATGTCGAGTTATTTTGTCGATTAGTGGTTAAGATACTACCAATCATATAGCCAAAGCATTAGAACCTGTTTTGACATGTGCTCATTTTGGTTTGGTTGATGTATTTCCTGGGGAACCGACTAGAGTAGGTAACTTCAAATTTGTCAAAAAACATGGATCTGTCATGAACCTTTTTCAAATAAAGAATGACAAAGTTACTTTCACTCGTCGGTTTGCCCTTTCTTCTGAACAAACTGATGCTGTAAGGATTACCACTGAATTTCACCAAGGTACATGATCTTATTTGTTCAAAGGCAATAATAACTTTTGACTACTCACATTTGAAATTTTATCTGCAGCTCTCCCTTTGAAGGAGGCTTTGACGTACAAATGGCCAGTGGAGCAACTGGTCATTATTGAATTTGAAGAAAAAGAAAAGGATTGTCAACCTCTTCAGAGGAGGAGAAGATTGGTCAAAGCAAGTGACCAATCGACAACTGTAACGAGTGACCGACTGGCTACTACATTTCCTCAACCCGACGCATCTAAAATAGCAACTACTAGGTTTGAAAAAGAATAGGCTTCGACAAAAAGAAAAATAGTCTTTTTTAACATCGAACGTGCTTCCAAGAAACCTAAAGCACGTAAAGACCTAGTAATTTCTGACCCATCCATTGAGTCTCAGGTATATTTTAACTGTTGAGTATTATAGTTTGTTGAAATAAAATATACTCATTTCATTTCCCTTAACAGGACAGAGTCTACTCCTGAGCACTTGACTTCACCTCTTGTATTCGACCAACTAGACCCATAGACGTAACCAGGAGTATGATCCTTTGACAAATATTGTCCATGTATTCAATTTTTGCTGAGAATAATATAAATTTTGTTTCAGGATCTGGGTCGGGAGGTTTAAAGTCTAGTTGCTGAAAAGTTTGTCGGAGCTCTTCAGGTGAAGCTCCTAATGCTAAAACATCTATCAGAGTTCCTTAGATTGAAGCTCCGTATGCTAAAGTTCTTTAAATTAAGGCTTCAACAATGTCACTGCCTATGAAAACCCATCATAGAGAGCTTACCATTAAAGCAGCTAAAGCTTTTCTTATTGGGAAATCGGTAGCTGTTCACTCTCTACCTTGACGATCTCCATCGCTTGAAGAACATGGCTAGGAGCTAGTGCTTTTCAGTTCCTAACAATCATAACAAAGCCATACCACTGTCGACTTGCCCTCATAAAGCGATCTGCCACTTGTCCCATCCCTAATCCAATTCACCTGATAGTCCAAGTAGGACCTTCTAATCGTCCAAGTACTGATGATCTGGACATAGATGCATTGATTAATCTTTCGTCGGATGATCCAATTCCATAGAAGAATTGGCATCAGCTGAAGTGTTAAGAGACAAGCTTAACAATACTTTGACCGAACGTGTGGCAAGACGGGAAAAAAATAAAGGAAAGTGGGACAGCCATAGTGGTTAATGCCCAAGCTATTGCCGAAAAGATGAAGTCTTTGGAGACTAGCTATCTGATTGCCTGCGCGGATATAGAGACATTAGCTTTTGTCTAGGAGCGTTTACGCCAAATGTAGTATCAGTTAGGCTTATCTGAAAAATTCATTTGATTTATAGTCCTTTTAATCTGACAAGTTTTGATCTTTTTTTTACATAATATTCGACAATTTATATGAAGTACAATTGTACAAGTTTTGATGCAATAAAATTATTTATTCAATCTTTATTTCATATATAGTCGGCCTGTATCACTTGAAGTATTTGCCATTGATTGATTTCATTTTTAATCCAGTATTAATTTCATCGAGAGCATAGATATTGCCAGAAAATACTTGCATAATCATAAATGGTCCTTCCCATTTTGGTGACCACTTGTCATATTCTCGACAATGTTTCTCAAAAGGCAAAATTACCTTCCATACTAAATCACCTAAGTTAAAAGATTTATATTTAACTCGACGGTCATAAAATTTAGCAATTCATTACTTTTATCAAATTAAATTCTATAAAGCAATTAATCTTTCATCAGTCAACTCGTTTAATTCGTCGAACATTGAATCCCAATAACCTTCAACTAGTAATTCATCTTGTCTTTGAATGCAAATTGATTGAAGATTAATCTCGACAGACCAAATGGCATCATGACCATAAACTAATTTATACAGTGATGTGCCTATCGATTCCCTTAGCGAATTCCTATATTCCCATAGAACTTGATCAAGGGTATTATGCCAATTTCTATGTTGTCGGCCAACATACTTTTTAATTAGGCTTATAAGTATTTTATTGATGGCCTTTACCTAGCCATTTTCCTGCGCATAGTACGGTATCGATGTAATTAGTTCTATTTTCCTAGTATTAGTGTATTTGACAACTTTCCGTCTAGTGAAGATGGTACCTTGATCGGTTGTCAAAGTTTGAGGTATCCCAAACCTGCAAATGATGTGATTTTTAATAAAATGATTACATCTTGCTGGGTAACATCTTTTAGTGAAATAATCAACCTCGACTAAAATATACTTATGTCCTTTCGACGAAGGAGGATGTATTTGGCCAATAAGTCCAAAGCCCACCCTCTGAATGGCCAAGGTATAATAATTGAATGTAATTCACTAGCGGGAATGTTTTGCATATGACCATGTATTTAACATTCTTCATATGACTTAGCAAATATTATGCAATCCTTAACTAACGTTGGCCAATAGTATCTTCATTGTTGAAGGACCCATTTCATTTTCTCTCTTACTTGGTGAGCTCGACAAATACCTTCATGGATTTCTAATAAGGCAATGTATACCTCTGACTCACTTAAGCGTTCTTCTAACTTTCCGTTGATAGTCTTTCTATGCAATTGTCCACCTGACATTACAAAATTTAACGCTCCATATTTGAGTTTCAATTCTATGTCAGAACTTGGATTCTCTAAATAATCAGTGATTGCTTTATTTAAATCATTACTTGTTTGGATGTCATTTTATAATACATCTCTCTCTTCCAAGAGGTATAAAAGTTCTCTGATTTTTATTAAATCTATTAGAACCTTTTGGGAAACCTTATACTTGGAAGCTATTTGAGCTAACTCATTGGCTTCTTCATTTGATTCCCTAGGAATGTGTTGGATAATAACTTTGTCAAACTTTTTCATTAACTTATTCACCATAGCATAATATTTAATCAGATTTTGATTAACACATTTGTATTCTTGAGTAAGTTGTTTGAAGACTAACTGGGAATCTCCAAGGATGTGCATCTTTTGTGCTTTCATTTGACAAAGTATTTCTAGCCCAACAACTAAAGCTTCATATTCAGCCTCATTGTTAGAACAGGAATACTTAAGTTCAAACATAAATTTGGTTGGAGTTCCCTTGGGGGAAATTATTAAAATCCCAATGCTGCTTCCTTTTTTGTGCCTTGACCAATTGAAATAAAAATGCCATGGTTTCAATCCGACAAAATTTATGTTGTTATCTATGTCCATGCCAGGATGGTTGACTAGTAAGTCAGCCAATGCTTGGCCTTTGACGGCTTTTGTTCGAACATATTGTAAAGAAAATTCTGACGACGCAATAGTCCATTTGCCAATACGACCATTAAGAATAGATTTAGATAACAAATTTTATTATGACTATCTTTGAGATGACAAATACATTACAAGGCATCATATAATATTTCAGCTTAGTACAAGAAAAATACAATGACAAACATAAATTTTCAATTGCACTGTATCTTGTTTCTACATCATTTAGAACTCGACTGAGATAGTAAATGACTCTTTCGACATTATTCTCATCGTCTTAAGATAGTAAACATCCTATAGTTTCCTCAAAAGCTGAAATATATAACTTTAATGGCTGATATGGTATTGGTGACATCATAACTAGATGATTTGTCAAATATTCCTTGATTTGATCAAAGGCCTCTTGGTGACAGGGCTTCCAGACGAAATCTTGGTTAGCTTTCAGCTTGACCAAAGGTGAGAAGACTTTGGTCCTTCCGGACAAGTTGAATATAAATCTCCCTAAGAAATTTACTTTCCCCAAGAAAGATTGTAATTCCTTCTTATTTGTCAGTGTAACGGCTACCAAAACCGCTTTAGTCTTATTTTTGTCCACTTCAATACCTTTTTTATGGACTAAAAATCCTAGAAATTTGGCAACAGACACTCTGAAAGCACATTTCTCAGAATTCATTTTAAGGTTGTGCTTCTACATTCTTTCAAAAGTCTGCCTCAAATGTGTCAAGTGATTTTGCTTATCTTCCAATTTGACAATGATGTCGTTGATGTAAACCTCCATAAACTTCCCTATAACATCATGGAAGATGGTATTCATCACTCTTTGATAAGTAGCCCCTGCATTCTTCAAACCGAAAGGCATGACAACCCACTCATATGTCCCAATAGCTCCTAGACATGTAAAAGCGATTTTTGACATGTCGTCCTTGGTTATAATATCTAATTATAACCTGCATGACCATCCACACAACTTCAAATTTCATGCCCAGACGCGGTGTTTACTAACATATCCACTATGGGCAGTGGATATTTGTCTTTAGGAGTAGCTAGATTTAAATTTCTAAAATTTATGCACACTCTTAACTTGTCATTTTTCTTAATCACTGGAACTACATTAGAAAGCCATTCAACATACCTAGTGGTTCTGATGAACTTAGCTTTAAGCAGCTGTTTCGACCTCCTCTTTGATTTTTAGCACCACTTCAGGAATAAATCTTTTGTTTGCATGTTTGATGGGTCTGCGTCCTTCTTTGAGTGGTAATTTGTGTTCGACAGGGTCTCTACTTAAACCGGGCATTTTGTTGTAATCCCAAGCGAAGCAATCTTTGTAATCTGTGATTAGCACGACAACTTCTTTTTTGAATTCCTTTGACAGAAATGCACTTAGAAAAATGATTCTTTTATTCTCTTTAGCACCGAAGTTGACCTCTTCCAAAGGATCTTTTGCTTGGACATTTATTTTTTCATCGGCCCCTTTCTCAAATCCCAATAGGGCATCATCTATAATGCATTCCGACAAAATACCTTCTGTGGTATTGACTGCTTTGTTGGCTAGATAAGCCGACAACCTATCCAAATGAGTTTTAAGACTTATGGCTGGCACTTGGTTGATTTTTATCGGCCTTATCCATTAATTTGACACCAAATTGATTAATTATTGATTACACCATATTTTGTGGCTACAAGTCTGACGTTCGAAGCATATATTTTGAAATGACATGGAGTTGCTGTAAGTAACAAGGACTATTATCTACTTCTACAACTTCTACCTCTCCTTCACCATTCCATAAGATCAATTTCTAGTGCATAGTCGACGGGATGGCTCTGACGGCATAGATCCAATCTCTACCCAATAGTATATTATAACTAGACTTTGAGGGAATTACTACAAATAAAGTCACCCTTTCAACTGATCTGACATAGATATTCAGCATCATTACTCTGTCGAAAGGAGAAGATTTGCCACTAAAATCAGTGACAACCATATCTATTTGAATTAAGTTAGACTCATCCTTCCCTAACCTCTTGAATATGGCTCTTGGTATCAGATTAATGGCAACTCTACCATTCACTATAACTCTGTTGGTGTTTTCCCCTTCTAATGAGGCCTTGATATGCAAAGGTTGTAAATGTGCTTTTTACACCTCAGTTGGTTTCTCAAACTTCGTCAAATTGTTAAATCCTGCGACCAAGTCATCCTCTAGGCTATCAATCTTGAATTTATGTCATCTTCTAGGAATAGTCAGTCCTTTGACAAATCTTCTAAGTCTTCTTCATTCTCTCCTACATAAATCTCATAATGAGCTTCAAACTCTAGTGGTATCATGGCAATGAGATTGAGATTCATGTTGACAGGACACACATTTGCATCATTCTCCCTTCCGACGTCCTCTTTTTCTTTGATGTCATCTTCTTCAACATCTTTGAATTTTCCTTCAATCGGATCCCAGTCATCTTTATCTATGAATGATCCAAATTTAAGATAATCCTTGTTTATTATCTTGTTTCTGACAAAGTTATTCCCAAGCCCATGATCACGTTGTCTAAATCCTTACCTATATCAAAGTCCAGGTCGAATTCTTTCTCATCATTAAGACCCAAAGGATCCTTAAGATCATTAAGGGCATTTATGATTTCATCAGCTGACAAATCCATGTCAGACATATAGCATTCAGGTTTGAACTCTACGAGTTGCCCCTTGTTTAACCTTGGCTAAGGTTTCTCTTTTTTGTTCAACGTCAGTTGTGAGATCTTCCAAGATTACATTTTATTTCTTTATTAGTCCAATCTTTATAATCTTTCCCTTTGACTTCTATCATGGCCATTTGTTTTCCTTTATCATGGTTGGCCTTCTCAGTTGCTACTAACCCGACTGGCCATCTTCTTTTGGTACCTTTTTTACCTAACTTTTGGAGGATACTTCTATCAGGCTCTATTGTCAACAGTGTTGGTTGCATCATTTTCTGAGCCTTTGTGATTTCTCCCTCAAGCTATGCACTAAACAGATTTGGTTGTGGTTGTGTAACATTTCCTTTTGTGGTCTAATTTCATGTCAGGTAGTGGTTTAGTTTCAACAACCAAACACTTTTTTCCTGACCCTGAAGGTTCTTCTTTGATTTGGAGTACGTCTATCAGGGCTTTCCTTTTCTAGGACTACCTATACCTCTGCAATCTTCGTTTCTAGGTTTTCAACAAAGGTCAATGAGATGCTTCAAGCTTATTTTTGTCAAATGGCATTAATTTTCCATAATGATAATCTTCATTCCAAAAAGGATGCTCCTTACAGAATCTATTTCTCCTGACAGTATCCTTGTTTGTCAATGTCGAATTCTTCACCCATTTGCTGACCTCCACGTTTGCATGTGGCACTCGAGTTTCGACTTGTCAAAAATGGTTTAGGAAATCAAATTGCTCTTAACTGATTCTTTTGGCTTTTCAAACCATCAACCATTCGAATTTGGCCTACCAGAATGATGTGGTCGAGATCTTGGTGTATAGGATGGATTCTATTGAGAATTCCTCTTACGAAGTCTTTCTTTTTCTTGATTCTCAATTAACTAGATATCAATCATTGCTTTCTGACTTGCTTCTACGGCTTCTGGATCATACAGATGGACATATCTTGGGCACATCTGGATTGTTATTGAACCTTTCTTCCTTGTCATGAATTCTTCATACGTCTCCCAAGACTTTTGGTATGTGTTGTATAGGTCTGCCATAAGGTCAGTCTCTACCTTAGTCGAATCTACTTCGACATGATTCTTTCCTTTTCTCTTCACGTTAACTATGCCAATTTTCAAAGGAACTTGGCTGTCAATAATTGCAACATTTGTTTGAGAAACTTCTTTTACTTTTGCATTTTTTAGCTTTTAACTATTCTATTTGTTGAACTTTGCCTCCTAATGGGGCAAGGTCTACTAAATGTTGGTTGACAAGTTTTTTCTTGATGTAATAATCTAGGCCCTCGATAGCCATTTTGACAATCTCAACTTTGGAAATTAAAGTAAAACATCTACTCATCAATTGCCTGAATCTTGCCAAATAATATTCAATAGATTCGTTGTATAGCCTTTTAACATTAAACAAATATGTCAGACCAACTTTTAGATCTCCTCTGAAGAATTGGTCATGGAAACTTCTCTCTATTTGAGCCCACGAATAAATAGAATTTGGTCTTAATGTTGAGAACCAAGAGAAGACATTTTTCGTGAGTAAACTAGGAAAGAACCTCATTTTAAGTCCTTCATCTGTCGCTAGATCTCCCATTTCAATAGTGTACCGTGCGATGTGTTTGACGGTCAATTCACCACTTTCTCCAGTGAACTTAGATAATTTAGGAACCTTAACCATTCCCTAGGAAATTCTGCCTGTTGAACCCAATCAAAGAACACTGAGGCAAAATAAGGCTGATTAGTATAACCTACATTGAAACCAAACCTATTAAGGACTTGTTCGACTACTTGATTTACATTACGTTCGACTTGGTTTCCTATGAGGTTTTGTCAGAATTCTCTTACGACATTGTCTACTTGTGGCCTATTTTGACGCAAGATTTGTACTTGACCATGTCTCAACTAAGGTTGAGGTTGGTCTTACTCTTGTACTATGTTATTTTGTTGATTTTGGCCTTGATCTTGGGCCTTGATCACCTATTATGGTTGGACATTTTTAGACATAACAATCCCCAAGGCCTAAGTTAGTTTGCCCATTTGTAATGCTAATGTATTAATATGCGTTATTCGTATTTTCCATCTCATTTGTTGTGTCAGCCTACTCACCATATCGTGATTACTTTCGTTCATTTGTTGTTGAATGTTAGTCAATGAACTTACAATAGATGTGGACAATATTTGGCATGTCTCTCGACATATTTGGAAAAATAGGTCCCAAATTCAATCTTTCTTGTCAGAACACAGTAGGAGTACTGGTTCCTACCATATTTTCCAATGTAGAATTTACTACTTGGCCTTGAGTCATTTGACATATGGGATTGGCTAACTAACTTCTAATCCTGATTTGGGTCATCACAGGAGGAACATATCCTTAAGGTAATCCATATTGAGGTGCAAACCTTGTCGTTTGGTTACCTACTGGATTTGGCGACATAAGTTCCCGAAGGGAATACGTTTGTCACAAAGTCTGTAAGATTAGCAGTTGTTGCAACTACTGGTACGTTTGCCATGGTTACAATAGTTTTAGATGCAGTTAGTGAACTTATCACTTGATTAGCACCATTTGCATTACTCATGATTTCAGAGTTATGAGTGGATATTTTTTTTACCACTTCTCAAACGCATACATTCAACGAGTTACTCTAAACTTGTCCCACTGGGCGTACCAATTTGATAACGGTGATTTTTGATCTAAGGCCAAATTCGATAACAAATACTTGATTCTATCGAGAATGATGTGGATATTCAAAGTTATGTGGTAATCTCATTTAAAAGGCAAATGTGTCAAATGCAAGTGATTTGACAAGTATTGCATGAAAGAGTGTGATGCCTAAAATAAGATTTTTTGCAAAAGTTAAATAAAAATGGCAAATTTGCAGGAAAGTATGTTACAAAAAATAAAGTGCATAAAAGGTAAATTGCAGAAGGTAAACAGCAGAAAGTAAATGGCAAAATGTAAATGCAAAAAGATAAAGTGCAGAAAGTGGGTGGCAGAAAGTAAATTGTTGAAAGTTAAATAAAGTTTAAAGGAAAGCGATTAAATTGCATAAAGTAAATGAAAGCAATTAAATGAAAGTGACTAAATGACTGGAATGAAATTGCTAGAAATTAATAAAAGGCTTTGAATTAAATTGACTGAAATGTAAGGATGGAAAGCATAAATTGACTAAAATGTAAGGATAGAAAACATACTTTGATGTTGATCCTTTAATCTGTTTGTGTAAGATGTTAGGATTTTTAATCAAGAGTTGCCAACTTTTTTTACAACAATTAACCTAGTATTTATAGGAAAGTGACTAAAGTAACTACATATCTATCCAATCACCACGTAAGTGACGGTTGCTTGTCAACTACCCTAACCCACGTAAGTGGCAGTTTACATTATTTGACAAAACTATCTTAAATTTTGGAGTAACAGTCTTTGATGGCCTTTGTCTGACAGTCTCTTGCTTTCATCATTTGACAACCAAGTCATACCACTAATTGACATCTTCCTCACTTGACGTCTTTTGTCTTTTGACTTGTTTTTTTGATATCTTAACCAAACTTGTCTGTCGGACGTTGTGCCTCCAACGATTGAACTTCGACAAATGTGCATGGATGTCTATGAATTATCATTGGTTTCATGTCTATCCTTCTTACTCTCTTCTGTTGAATTTGTCTTTGTCAAATTACTGATCTTTGTTGAGTTTCTATGCCAGATTATTATTTTGACACTTGGACAATCGACATTATTTTGTCACATTATTGAGGACGATTGCTTATCAGCCAAGCAATTAACTTTCGCATGGCAAAATGAAATATATTTTATTTTTAAAAAATAATCATCCAAAAATAGTATAGCATTATCAATAGAATCAACACTTGAAGGATTTCGATGTCCTTGGAGTCCCAGTCCCCTACATTCTTAGCTTTCACCCATTGAAAGTACCCACACTCGTCATTATTGCACTTAGCATATACCCGATTAGGGTTCTTTTCGATCTCAGAAATCTTGAGGGCAGCACATCAGTTGTAGAAACATCTTTTCACTTGTACAATAAGGACATCTTTGCTAGTATTGTCATTCACACTTGATGTTGCCATTTAGCACCCACAAATTAGAACCAAAATTAGACTTGGATTGCACTTGACAAAGCACTACCATTAGCAGAGAAAAAAAAGAATAAAAACCCAATACCTTAGTATAACAATTGAGTTAAAAGTACAAATCACTCTACACAGTAACCAACAACACTTAAATTAGCATATTCTAAAGCCCAAACTAAGCTTACAAGGGGGAAAATATTCTGGTTGTCCATTTTTATAATGCTTGCAGTTAAAAAGTAAAAAAATGCTCTATTGAGATATTTTGGAATGCCCTACTTAGCATACAAGGGGTAAAGAAATTGAAATGTAGAAAGCATACTTATATCAGTCACGTAACAAATGCATGTGGAAATTTAATCAATAATTAGCTTCTAAACAAGCCCATTTTATCCAACAAATTCAGAATCACTTCAGAATCCCATTTTAAACATGCCCATAGTTGTTTTTGCTTCATAGCAAATTGTTCAGTATTTTCTTCGTAGACTTTTGAATTGAAATGGTAAAGGCGGCAAACTCCCACCCTAAACTCGAGACATTACTCCAAGCCAATATCAACTTATAAATAGATCATAAATATAAACAGATCACAAATTAAGCATCAAGCCACCGATTATCTTAAAAAGGAAGGAAAAGAAACATGATCTTCGTGCAACTAGAAACCAAAGATATAAACTTCACACACAAACCCTTCAGAATTTGTTTCAAAAAAAAAAGGAACAATTAGCTTGTAGACTGAAAGTAAAGATCACCTGGATGAATTTCTCGAGTACTTTGGAAAATCATAACCGAAAACCGTAATTAGCACTTATGAACTGGTAAAAAGTTTGAACTAACGCCAAGTTTAGTCATTGTCGAAGCCTTGAAGCTGCCGTCCAGTTCGTCCTAGAAGCCATCATCAGTTCCCCTTCCAATTCATCCTGGTGCTATCAAAGGGAAAAGGTCTCACTCCACAAAAGCAGTCAAAGCATGTGAATGCGTCTGTCATGGGTATGAGTAGGGGGTGTAATTAAGGAATGTGATTAAAGTATTTTTTATTTATATTATAAAAACATGTTTTAAGCAAGGGCATTTTAGTCTTTTTAGTTATAAATTCTCTTTTCTTTCCTTTAAAAACAATATACCAAACACATTCTTTTCTTTTTCCTTAATTTTTTTTCCATTACATACTAATCACATTTTTTTCCATCTTTTCTTTCCTTTTTCCTTTCCATCTTTCCTTTCCTTTCCTCAATAGTATTAGGAACCAAACATGCCCCTAGAGATAGGGCACTCAATTCAATCATTGATACCAATTAAGAGAACCTTATCCCATTACAGATATTGACTTCTGAGAATCAGTTATTAGTGCAAATTAGAGTCGTGTTATGAATGTAAAAATCCTTTTTATTGAATACGTATTTAGTTTCCACACCTATTAAGTGCTTGTTTGGATATCCGATCCGGTGGACTGAACCACATTTCAACAGTCTTAACGTGTTTGAATCAAAATTGTTCGTGTTTGGTATAAGCGTTGGGGAATTTTTCCAAACCACATTTAATCCTTGGATCATGTTTGAACCACTACACCATATGTGTTGCTTCTCAAAATCATAAACGTCATTTTACCCTTTCCTCCAACTTGTTTTTCCCTCTGTTGCCCTTCCAATAATTTCATTGTGTGTCCATTTATATGTGCTTCTCTCTGTGTTGTCTTCTCTTCCATTGGTACTAGCATTTCCTCCATTTTCTAGCTCTTCCCGATATGTTTTCGAAACCTGCATTGCTCCTATGTTCTCCCCTATTCTCTGTCAATGTGTGTTTGTTTGCGCCATGGTTTTATGGTCGTTTTCGTGGTACCTTTCATGGTTTCTGTCATGACCCGCTCCTTAGGCACATGACCGACACAGTAATGACACTTTGCTGTTACTATAAGCCTAAATTACCCTGTGAAATACTCCATGGATTTTCAATATCAACATAGAGGTTTTCATGATTTAAAATGAAATAAATTAATAAAATTAAATAGTTAAAGGAAATTAATGTCATCTTATACATATAAAGTGCAAAGTCTTCTTTTTTAAAAAAAATGTACTTAATGTAAACTATCCTTTCAAATTACACAGGTATTCAATGTAATTTTCCTTTCAAAATAAATAAGTATCATAAGCTTGCTTTAAATCCAGATAATCTAATTCTTCCATAAATTTCAAAAAAATAGAATTTAAACAAATTAACATCATCTCAAAATTCTCCTAAGTGTCTTATGAAACTACAGAGCAACCAATGAACATCAAAGAAATAAACAAGGCCTACTTGACAGCAGGAAGGTCAACAAAGAGCACCACTACTCCTCAAACGGGTGCTCTTTGACGATGGCTGGATCTATAAAAAGAATCAAAAAGAGTGTGAGTTTTAAAACTTAATGAATGATAGCGGCACAACTATATCCAAAACTAAATACATTATCGACTATACAAGTATGCCCGAAGGTCATAATTCAAACTAAGAACTGCAGTTAAGAATACATACTAGATACACAACATACCATCACATCCAAGTCCTAGGATTGATACTCATCAAATGGCGGGTACCTCTCATGGGAGCACATGCTTAACCCTAGGCCCCATCTTGCCATTGATGCACGACCTCCTGTCTCATCAGTATGGCGTCTCACAAGTCTAGCATTGCCACATGAACTTCACATCCTACTATGAGAACATCGTCTCCCTCACCAACCAGGGCATCCTTTATGGGAGCAAACACTCAACCCCAGGCCTTCCATATTGTGAATGTAATACCCACCAATTTTGGATCATGTGATTGGCGGTATTACAGTTGTGGTAATGAAAATTTTCATTATTTTTAGTGGAATTATTTGGTTAATTTTAATTTCTATATTTAATTTATTCTTTTTGAATATTATTTATGGAAGTGGAGATAATAATTGAACCGAGTATTTTATAATGGATAATATTATTAAGGACTGAGGAAAGATAAAAGGAAGAAGAAATTTTATGGAGATAGAGTAGAAAGACAAGGAACAGAAAGAGAGTAATCATGAGGCATAGAGGAGACTGAGTACCTATGAGGTTTAAAGAGGGACTAAAGTGAAATGAGGAACTAAGTGGCACCTAGAATATAGGAAATACCTAAATTGAAGAAATTACAAGTTTGTCACCACTATGGTTAACCGAGAGTTACTTAGGGGCAAAGTAGTAATTTCATCCTAGGCAGGTACATATAGGCGGTCCCACTTTTTTTTAATTCATTTCTCGCTTTTCTCTCTCTCTCTCTCTCTCTTTTCTCTTTCTCTCTTTCTTCTTTCTATCTTTCTACCCAAATCCTCAACAAGCTTTGGAGAACCTTTCTCCGATGGTGGGCATATCATTAAAGGCTAAACAACCTAGGGAAAGCAAGGAATCGAGGTAAGGATTCTGATTTCCTAAACTTTTTCCCTATTTTCTAGTTTTAAAGGTATATGGGGTAAAACTGAGATTACAGCTTCATTTCTAGGTTAAAATTGGGATTTTGGTATCTAAATACTTCTTAGACATCAAGGATGAGATTCTATAGAAGAAATCATGGAAAACAGTAAAAATTTGGCCAAACTTGAGCCAAATCTGCGAAGAAAACGCAAGTTCAGAGTCATGGCATCCAACGTGCCACCCTTGAGTGAAAATGAAGGGTCTTGGTGCCCCAGGCGCTAAGCCCTTAAATTGGGACAGAAAGTTGGGCGTTTGGCGCCTAAGGCGCTACGTGGGGCGCTTGAGCCATGCCGAGGGTTCTTTGATCCATTTTCAAATGGTCATAACTCCTTCATCTGGACTCTGTTTTTAGCAAACTTTATATCATTGGAAAGCTCTTTGAGTCTAGTTTCCAATGGTATAAGATTTTTTTAAAAATCCTTATTGGTTAAGAGTTATGACCAAAGGTCAGGGTTAGTGGTGAGGATTTTCTTCATTTAATTAGTTATTGATTTAGGTTCATTCTAGGTGACTTGGGAGCTTCTTTGGCTTTGTCTCCTGGGACTTCTTTTGCGGTAAATCTTATTGGCATCGAGGTGAGTGGATGACCTTGCCATTTAAGTTTTATTGAATTATTTGGCCAAGTCAATATGAATCATATTCACACCATAGTTAGAAATTTATCAATGAAATTCCTTAGTTAGAGGTAATAACTAGACCAAGAAATTTTATTGAATGATTGTGGGAATTATTTTGTGGGATTTGGGGTTGTATGTTTAATTACATTTAAAGTGGAATAGTGCGAGGAATACTGATTGTTGTGTGGTGATGGTTGTGGTATTGTGATGGTGTGGATGCATTGCATATCATCATTTTCATATCAATATATATTGGAAAGTGTGGAAATAGAGTGAGAAGCTACCCATTGTGTAATACCGTTAAGTGATGTTAATGGGTATGTATACGCATTGAGGCTAGTCTTCAATGTGGTATGAAAAAGAGTGGGATAAATATTGCATAATGTATTTGTCCACATCGCGAGAGGGAACAGAGGGATGGAGCTCTAAATAAACCCATTAAGGGTTGATCTTCAATGAGGTAAATGTGGAAAGGATGTGGAAAATGCATCATACATCATGCATTGCATAATGTATTTTAGAGTGGCTGGTTACTTATGTTTTTTATTTGTTTGAGGGTTGTTTTATGAATTGTTTTGTGAGATTGTAGACTTGCATTGAATCACGGGCCTTGGTGCGTGATAAGGTATATTTTATATATATATATATATATATATATATATATATAAATTATATTTCATACTAGTTTGGCTAGAGGTATTTACTCTGATTATAGTAGTGAGGCTAGTATTTGTACTTGTGCTACTTTTTATTGCATAGTCATTAACTCACTGAGTTTTCATAAACTCATGCTCTCTATTGCTGTTTTTAGATTTAGCAACTAAGGAGGATGGGAAATCGATGGAGGTTAGCGGCTTGGAGACATACTCCATCTAGTTGAAGGGTTCTAAATGAACCAATTAGAAATGCTTTGTAATCCTATAAGCCACCTAGGTCCTGCGATGTTTTAAGGATTTTATTTATTTTGGATGTAATTTGCTTTGCAAATTATGTAAGTTACAATTTGCATAATTGTGGATATTAGGGCTATTCAGGGAAATTATGGGCTACCACTAAGGTAAACCATATAATATATGTATATTCATATGCCCATTTTCTGGAGCGTTACAAAAGAATGTATTGTTCTCGCCACAATCAAGCCATATAGGTGCACAACAAGGCATAATAACAATACATATATTTTCATGAATCAATAATCAAATACTACATAACGCAAGTTATTCCAACGTACTAATCAAGCCTAAGCACAAGTGCTATGTCCCATAATGTCATACACATAAATTATAATAACAATTTACTTTATTCCATAACTTTACTATCTTATCCTACAACTCTCAGGAATCTACCCATGATATACATGCATAATTAACAACACTAAGATTAAGATTGGGAAGGGTCACTCCACTCACTTGGATCCCAATGTTATGTTTACCGAGTTTCTTATGTTATCCGAAGATAGAAAATGTGTAGGCAAGGTTCTAAGATTAATTTTTAACAACTACAACAAAAAGGGTTAAGAAAAGAAATTAAAATCATGAAATAAGAAAACTACTCATTTTTGCCCTTGACATTTGGTCATTGTTATGGTCATATCTCCCAATTAATAAGGAATTTATTAATGAAACTTGTTGATTAGAAACTAGACTCAAAGAGCTTTCCAGTGAAATCTAATTTGTTAACAAAGTTCAATTGAAGGAGTTATGGCGATTTAAGTCACGTGGAAACTAAAGTATGAGAGATTGGGATTTCTAATATTTACATTTGTTTCTTGAAGTTTTCTGACATTGAGAAAGATTATCAGTGATTGGGATTTCTGCTTGAAGGGCTGTGCATGAGCAACTTGGGATTTTGAGAATGTGAGTGACGTTTCTATGTTTAAGAGTGATTGGTGTTGAGGCTAGGGCTTTCAAGTGTTTGTGGTGTATAGAGAAGGCATCTAGAGTTCCATGCGATTAAGAAAGAGAAAAGAGAAAACGTCTAGGGCTTTTTAGGATTTGAGCACCTCTGGGGTTTACTTCTTCCTATGAGGTCATTTAGGGTTTTATGGTGAAATAAGGGATGGCTAGGGTTTTCAATTGAGTGTGGTGTGATGAGTGATATAGGCTGGGTAGGAGTATTTTAATTTACATATTTGGTTAAAGGTTGTATTAGGACTTTCCTTATATTTTATTTACCTTATTACTTGATATATATTTAATTATATTATTTACACTATCCATATTAGTTAGATGCCTATTCTCTAGGAATTTTAATTTATTCATATTATTTTTCTTTCATAATTTTACCATATTAATTCTTCTTATTTTTTCTTTCCTAATACTACACTAACACTTTCCTATTTTATTAGTTTCTATTTTTCTTATTCTATTAGTTTCTTTTTTCCCTATCCTATTAGTTTCCTTTTTCCTTATCTTATTAGTTTCCTAAGTCTTGGATTTAAATTATCTGTTTTACTTATAGAATTACCTATTTAATCAATTTTATTTAGGGTGCACGGCTATCTTGGTTATTCTATCTAATTTGAGTTCTAAAACTTACCATATCTCTTAAACTTGATTTTATCTTATTAGAATCTTATTTAATTTGAACTAACCACAACTAATCATATGTTGCCTATTGATTCACACGTCCC
This sequence comes from Biancaea sappan, assembly GCA_037074585.1. Classification (NCBI taxonomy): domain Eukaryota; kingdom Viridiplantae; phylum Streptophyta; class Magnoliopsida; order Fabales; family Fabaceae; genus Biancaea; species Biancaea sappan. The sequence goes on along the minus strand of CM073496.1, from coordinate 42,232,603 downwards.
ATATATTAAATCACCCTCCTCTTGCCTTATTTATATGCTCCTAAAATCTGCTCATATCTTAATTTAATCCAATTTGTTTTCTTGTCATACTTTATTATTTTAAATTTATCTCCCCGTGTCCTATTTCATTACGCCTGATTGCCTTGGTTTATTATTTGTTTCATTTTCTCACAATTCTAATAGTCACTTCTTCCATTACAAATATTAATCCCTTTTATATTTTATCCAATTCTTTTCTTCATTTTGATTATTTTTATTTTTCTTTTAAATTCTTGTTTGCTGATATTCTCTAAAGCCTCACCTTAATATTAATATATTAATCCTAGTCTACAAGGTGCATTTCAATTAAACCCCCAACCAAGTCTTAGTTTTAATTTGTCCCTCATCAGCCCAAATCAAAATTCACGAATTGAATAATCATCCCATCATATAACATCCATCATACCACACAATTTATTGAGAAATGACAACACATCACATTCATTCAAGCTATCACATGTACAATTAATGCATATAATGTAAGCGCACAACTCTAAAATAACAAATACAGCAAAAATTTTTCCACGAGTATCACAATCTATTCATGAAAAATTTTCTATATGCAGAAATTCTCGATTTCTTATGACATTGAAATACTTGGGATATTACAGTTTCCATCGCTAGAGAAATGCGATGGGAGGCTTGGTCAGCAAACCGCACCTCTCAAACAGCTCTGTGGCTAGTTTTGCATCGGGTGACGAAGTCGAATCTTCGTGACTTGAAGACCCAAAAAGACATGCCTGCGTGCGTAACTGCATTTTTTTTAAGATTGGGTTGAAACATAGTGATATGTTTATTATTATTATTTTTTAGATTGGGTTGAAACACAATTATATATTAAAAATGGTAAATTGAGCTTCTAATGATTGATTAAAAATTAAATTAGTAATTTAAAAATTAAAACTTAATTATTAATTAAAATTTAGTCAATCATTCAATTTGTAATTAGCAATTTATAAAAAATTATAACTATAATTATAATTATTAAAAAATATTTAAATTAAATAATTATTTTAATAAATAATTAGTGAATAATTAATAATAATGTTATCTCAAAAAATAAAATATAAAATTTATATTTTATTTCTGATAATTATACATTTAAAATTACGTTTATAAACCAACATTTAAATATCATGTTTATTCAACTATTTTTTAAATATAAATTATATTTATCAAAATTTAAATTTACCCAAGTTACATTTGCTAATCAATTTTCTAGACACACGCTAAAGACTAACAAATCCTTTCGAACAAGAAGCTTGGCTCGAGTCCAGTGCTTTCTGAGATATTTGTTATGCCCACAATTAATAACAGCCCACGTAGGTATGCAGTTACAAACATGGCCGAGAGTCCACAGATTGAATTTCATATCATAACATTTAGAAATCAAATTACTAACCAGATCCAATATATGAAATTAAATATACTTCTTCCCCAGTTAATTTTTGATTAAAAAAGTCTGATTTTGACTAAGGATCTATGACAAAAAAAAAAGGACTAAATTTATGACGATGCGTCATGAGTGGCTTGCTTTACGGAGCATGCTCGATTCAAATTAATTAATACATGCCTGTTCATATCATGTAACAGACCACGCTAGAAACACACTTTATGACAGATCGATAATATCATCCCTCTCAGTTATCATATGTGCGGCACTCATCCGTCTCCGGGTTGTCCTTGCAGTAGTTCTCCAGTGGATCGGACTCCTTCTTCCGGTCCCTCGCATGGCTAGCCGCCGCGCTTAGTTCCTCCACCTCATCCCACGCCGCCACGCACTCTCCGCTCGCGGGGTCCTCCGAGCACGCCTCCTCCGCTTTCTTTATGCTCTCTTCCACCTTCTCCGATATGCTATCCGGCGCTGCACGCACGGGCCGAACTGCTGTCATCCGACCCGACCCGAACATGGACACGGAGCTTTGGTTTAAAAGCACCGGCAACTTGATGGTGTGAGCCTTTTGCGAGTTTGATGCTTTCACCAGAACTCTAGGGCTCGAGAGGCTCACACCAGCTATGGTTGCCATTCTTTCTTTCTTCTTCCTCTTCCTCTTCTTCTTCGGTTACCTTCTGTGACCTCCTCGATCGTGTTGTAGTGAAGATGAGATCAATAAAATGGAAGGATAGGGCCTGAGAAGATATATAACCAAGGCCGTTGAAGATTTGTGTACGCACACTTCTTATCCGTTGGTAACCAATAGTGAGCTTCCACGTCGAAACCACGCTAGATATTTTGTAACAACTTCGAAATAGTATTTCATTTTGCTTTTCCTTGTATTAAGATGACATGATGAATTTATTAAAAAAGAACGAGTCATTTGCGTTCTTCAACTTGAATTGTTGGATTAGGAGGGATTGCTTTTTCTATTATTTTTTGTTTGCAAGTGTAAATATAAAACATCAATAAAAAAAAAATCCATCTGCTGCGCGCTCCCGTATTTCAGAAACCCAGTTGGTCCAATTATTGCCATAAAATGGTGCAAGCAAATAGTTAGGTTATTTGAATCAAATTAATAAGTACGAATGAATTTTTAAAACAAAAAAATATCATTAATAGTAATATTCACTCGGTCTTTGGTTCTTTACTCTTAACTTTTTTATTATTTAAAAGCAATAACAAAAATGAGCTCCGTCAGTGCTGTCTTAATAATAAGTGGAATTGATAATGAGGATTTATTGCAAATAAAGCAAACCTGGCTCAGAGAAGTAAAAAAAAAAAAAAAATATATATATATATATATATATATATATATACGAACCCTGCATAGATTACGAGTTGGGTTCTTGATTGAAAAAAAAAAGAAACAAAAAAAGAAAAAGAAAATACGTGTTGGATTTTGCTGGACATTGCGATATTGAATTGAAGTTTAAGCCTTTTAGCGCAGAAATGGAATCCAAATCTACTGGCATTCGTTCATGTTTCATGTAGTGATTTTTTTGTTTGATTATACGAAAATGATGTTTTTAAATAGAATTTTGCGTGTTGATTTATTGAAAATATATAAATTAAGCTAATTATGAAAATATATAATTTTTAAAATTTGTGCATGTTAAAAATTAATCTTGGCCTAGCATATTTACATGGCCATGAAACAAATGAGAAGATGGACAGACTAAGATTTTTATAACAGGACCGGTTATTGAACCGGAGGGAGTACCGATTCAAGGTTCAATAGTCGGATCGCAGTCGAACTGTGGTCGAATCGGTAGTAATTAAAAACTTAAAAAAATAAAATATATACATAAAAATAACGAAATAAGTTATTTAAAATAACTATATAATTATAATTACATATCAACATATCATAATTTATATATGTACAAATGTAAAATTAATTAAAAATAATATTTAATATTCAATTACACAAAAGAGTATTTTAACAAAATAATATATTCAAATAAATATTTATAAGTAACAACAAAAATAAACCAATTAATCAAAAAAAATTATCATTTATCAATTGACTTTATAATTGGTTAATTTTCCATTTCTTCAACATCTAATAATAAAATAAGAAAAATAAAGTGGCTAAAAAAAAAATAAACTGACCCAAAAAAAAAGAAAAAACCGGTCAGACCAGTGAACCGGTCGATTTGGCCAGTTTAACCGGTTTTTAATCGGTTCGAACACTAATCAATTTTTAGGGGTTAATCAGACCGAACCTAGGATCGATTTGATCGATTCCCGGTCCAATCAGTCAAACCAGTCGATCCGATCCGATTCTGAAAACCATGGGACAGACAACAAATAATTTTAGGGATTTGATCATACCATTACTTCAATAATATTACAAATCAAAATGCGGATATGATGTCCACACGAAGTTTACTCACCAAATCATTTCACTGAACTACTGAAGATTAAAGAGGGAATCGCTTTCGTTAGTGCTTTGTTCTTGAGAAAAGGGGGAAAATGACAAATGGTTATGGCTTCATCGCCTCATCCTATATTCTCTTTATTTCTTTGCCATCATTATTATTTTTATCTTAAAATACATGATTTGCTACAGTTGCAATCCTAACCAGCTGCAAAGGGCTTAAAAAAATCTAGAGGGAATAAATTTTTTATCACATGATGCGACTTCACAAAGTATACCATCGCCTCTCCCTCCTCCATTTCTCCCCAGTATCTCTCCCTTACAGTCCTTCTGTTCTTCCTCTCACTCCCCCATATCTATCACGCCTCAGACTTTCTCGCAGAATCACTGCAAATTTTTCTAGTATGAGTTCTATGGGTTGCTCACGGTTTCGCCATATCGCCCCTCTCAATGCCACGCTTACTGAGGATGGCGGTGGCGGAAACTCCAATGGTTCTGTTTCTTCCTCTACGACTGCCGATGATTATGAAGGTCAGATAATTTTCTTTTTTGATGGTTTTTCTGATATTTTGGGCTTCCGATATGGAAAAATAGAGGTACTGATTGGCTTTCCCATCAAACACCTTGATTCCGGAAGCGGCAACTATCCATGACTAAAGAATTTGTTAATCGTTTCATGGATAATGCAGTCGACCGATCACGAAGAGTACCACTTTTACATTAGCTCGATTATCTTTCTGAGATTATGTAAATAAAGAAGTTTGTCTTTTTTTTTCTTTTTCGGGTAATTGAAACATTGTAGCTGTAATCGGAACTATCCATTTGACTACGGTTCTGCGATGACTATTTGAAGTTTAGGCTTTTTTTAAAAATAAAAAATTTTAATCTGTGAAGTGGTAATGTTTAATGGTTAGCCTTGCTCATAGTATTTTGGCTTACTATTGAATATGAATACAGTTCATAAACTCACATTTGATTGATTTGTGTTAGAAGAGTCAGCTGCGGGAGTAGTATATCGTGTTCCTCCACCTGAGATCAAGGATATTGTCGACGCTCCACCAGTTCCTGCATTATCATTTTCACCCCATAGAGACAAAATTCTATTTCTCAAGCGAAGGTCTTTACCTCCACTGGCAGAATTTGCAAGACCAGAGGCAAAGTTGGCTGGTATCCGCATTGATGGAAACTGCAATACTAGGAGTCGCATGTCATTCTACACTGGCATAGGAATTCATCAAATTCTTCCTGATGGTACATTAGGGCCAGAGATAGAAGTACATGGTTTCCCTGATGGTGCCAAGATCAATTTTGTTACGTGGTCTCCTGATGGTCAGCATTTATCCTTTAGCATTCGTGTGATTGGGGAGGACAATGAAAGTAGTAAACTCAGAGTATGGGTTGCAGATGTGGAAACAGGGAAAGCTAGACCTCTATTTCGGTCGCCTGACATATTCTTAAATGCGGTGTTTGACAATTTTGTATGGGTAGATAACTCTAAGTTGTTAGTTAGCACCATTCCATTATCTCGTGGAGCTCCTCCAAAGAAGCCTTTGGTACCCTCTGGCCCAAAAATTCAATCTAATGAGAAGAAAAACATTATTCAAGTAAGAACTTTCCAGGATTTGTTGAAGGATGAATATGATGAGGATTTGTTTGACTACTATGCAACTTCACAGCTGATTTTAGCTTCCTTGGATGGTACAACAAAGAATATTGGTCCACTAGCTGTTTACACTTCAATGGACCCTTCCCCAGATCAGAAGTATATTTTGATTAGTTCAATTCACAGGCCATACTCTTTTATTGTACCTTGTGGAAGATTTCCGAAGAAGGTAGATCTATGGAGTGCAGATGGAAAATTTGTTCGGGAACTTTGTGACCTACCTCTTGCTGAGGACATTCCAATTGCAATTAATAGTGTGCGAAAAGGGATGCGGTCCATTAACTGGAGAGCTGATAAGCCATCTACACTTTACTGGTATACATCTATGTTTTTTGTTATATTTTCTGTTAGGGAATGAGCAATTGGAGCCATTAGAAATTGCTATATTTAATTCACATACAAATACATGCATTTTTCTGCTAAGCACCATTCAAGTAAGTATTTGTAATTGTTTTGTCTCGATTTCTTTTAAAAAGAATATCCCAAGTGCTTTTCAGTAGCAGAAAGTTCTTAATGCATCTCAGAACCTTCCCCTCCCCACAAAAAAAAAAAAAGGTTTATGGGATGATGTACTTCAATCAAGTAAAATTTTGAAGGATGGTTCTTTGGATTTTTCACCATTTGTAAATCTCTGGGACCTTTATCACAGCTGAACTTAAGGTTTACTTTGTTTAAGTATGATTTGATGAATGTTTTCCCCTGCATATAGCCATTATACGTTTATTGGTTTCAAATGCGACCATAGGACAGCGTAATCTGCAATTATATGATTTCATTATTTCCTTTTTTATTTTAAAAAAAATTGGTATGTGATTTCTTGTTTTGTTTAAATTGCTTCATTTGAGGCCTCTAGGGTGGAAACTCAAGATGAAGGTAATGCAAAGGTGGAAGTTTCTCCTCGTGATATAGTTTATACACAGCCTGCTGAGGCACTGGAAGGTGAACAGCTGGTGATATTACACAAGCTTGATCTCCGCTACGGGTATGGATATGATTTTCCCTGATTTTCTCTCTTTATTATTATATCTGTGTCTATGCCATCAAATCAGCACTATTAGACCCTTTTCTGTCTAGTCTATCATCCCTGATTAGCATTTTATGTAAGTTCCCAAGGGCTATAGTTGACCCTAGTTTCAGGGAAAGTATTGACAATTTTTCAACATATTGCTCAGATTGCACATATAAATAATTGATTTCTATATATATGCTTGACTGTTATATTATATTTGTATGTCACTTTCTTATTTGAACTATCGACTATTCTGCAATTGCAAAAATTACACGGGTTAGTATTGGTATAATAGTCTATCACACGCCTTACCATATTTATGGTGCACTTATCTCTCTCTCGCGACTTGACACAAGCAACTTGTGCTATATGTATTTCTAAATCTTTTCTTTTCTCAACAAGAAAACCTAAAATATTGGTCAATATTCCCATTTTTTGGTCTTTACAGAGGGATTTCTTGGTGTGATGATTCGTTGGCTTTGGTATATGAATCTTGGTATAAAACACGACGAACAAGAACATGGGTTATCTCTCCTGGATCTGAAGACATGAGTCCCCGCATCCTATTTGATAGATCTTCTGAAGATGTATATTCTGATCCTGGCTCTCCCATGCTGCGAAGAACGCAAGCTGGGACATATGTTATAGCCAATGTAAAAAAGGGAAGTGATGAAGGAAGGTATATTTTACTAAATGGAATTGGTGCAACACCAGAAGGGAACATACCATTCCTTGATCTGTTTGAAATGTAAGTGTCTTCATCGCATGTTTCCCCTAAGTTCTGTGGTTTCCCATTAACATGTAGTGGTCTGAACCAAAAATCTTACAGAAATACAGGCAACAAAGAACGAATCTGGGAGAGCGATCAGGAAAAGTATTATGAGACTGTTGTTGCTCTAATGTCTGATCAGAAAGAAGGGGATTTGCATCTAGATCAACTGAAAGTACTGACTTCAAAAGAGTCAAAAACTGAGAACACCCAGTACTACATTATCACCTGGCCAGATAGAAAGGCTTATCAGATTACAGATTTCCCTCATCCATATCCTCAGCTTGCATCATTGCAGAAAGAGATGATCAGATATCAAAGAAAGGATGGGGTTCAACTTACTGCTACATTATACCTGCCACCAGGCTACAATCCATCAACAGATGGCCCTTTGCCTTGTCTGGTTTGGTCATACCCAGGAGAATTTAAGAGCAAAGACGCTGCTGGACAAGTTCGGGGTTCTCCGAATGAATTTGCTGGGATAGGTCCTACATCATCCCTTCTTTGGCTTGCTAGAGGGTATAGATTGTCTTTTCCTATTTTCTTTATATTTTGTCTCTTTCTAGTTTAGTGTTATCGATATCTTATTATGTGAATTGTGAAATGAGCTGGATTTTTCTCGATTACTTTAAATCTTGCAGGTTCGCCATTCTATCTGGACCTACTATTCCTATTATCGGTGAGGGTGATGAGGAGGCAAATGATAGGTAAGTTGGTAGTGATATTGTTATTGCAATGAGACCTTTACCAAATATTTATAACCAAGAAAAAAAATGTTCTTGAGGACCATGAATGGTTTCCCCACTGAGGATTTAATACTATCTTCCCACATCATTTACATTCCTATTACATGCATTTCTATGTGCTTTGAGACTTGAGTACTTAGTAGTTGGTCTTGTCATCTTCATATTTTCCATGCCTTGAACTTGTAGTTTCAAATATTTGAATTCTCATGTGAGGCTTTAATTTCTTTTGTGGGTTTCTTCTTCAGCTTGTTTAAAGTTTCTGTCAAGAAATCATGCTTTGTAATTCATAAAGCTTTTGAACTTTATTTGATTATAAGCAATACATTTATCAACTAGGTACGTAGAGCAACTAGTGGCAAGTGCAGAGGCTGCCGTGGAAGAAGTAGTGCTGCGTGGGGTAAGCTTAATTTCAATGTATCGAGTATATCAAGTTATCAACACAATTCAAACATGGTTTAAATCAAACCTATTTGTGTTGTCACATATAGGTAGCTCATCCAAAAAAAATAGCTGTTGGTGGACATTCCTATGGTGCTTTTATGACTGCAAATCTCCTGGCACATGCACCTCATCTCTTCTGTTGTGGAATTGCTCGTTCTGGTGCTTACAACAGAACACTTACTCCTTTTGGTTTTCAGGTAGTAAACTGGTAACAGTTTTTTTTTTTTTTTTTTGGGTTCCTGTGGATAAGGGCACGTTGGTACACATATCAGAATAAGAATGGAATGACTATTACCGTTTCAATGTTTTTCAGTTAGAGATGGAATGGCATCAATTCCATTCCGCTCTTATGGATGGTATATAATATACACATAACTCATAATTATGAAATTAAAATAAATTAGGGGATGATGATTCTTGCTTCTGCGGAATCAGGGCCCTGAATGGAATTGTCAATCCTTGTCTTCTTTCCTACAAACTATGGAGTCTTCATTCTTGTGGAATAGGGATAAGAATCAAATCACATTCTTTATATCAAATGTAGTATAAGCACTATAACTGAGGTTTTACGTTTTGACCCACTGTTCCTTTTCACATCTAATTTTCTAGTACCTTATATTACCTTATGAGTGTCTAATTAAAGTGGTTTGTAATTGTGCTCCACTCACTTCTTTTCTGTAGAATGAAGACAGAACTCTTTGGGAGGCCACTAATACATACGTAGAGATGAGTCCGTTCATGTCAGCTAATAAAATTAAGAAGCCTATCTTGCTTATTCATGGGGAAGAAGATAGTAATCCAGGAACATTAACCATGCAGGTAAGAGGATGATGCTATCAGTCAACATTCCTTTAATTAGTTGACTGTTGCAGTATTTTGATAGAAACGACCCCCCTAGGGTGTCCATCGTCTAACTTGTTTACTTCCTGTTTGTATATACTTTCTTGTTATGCAGTCAGACAGGTTTTTCAATGCTCTGAAGGGCCATGGTGCTTTATGTCGACTGGTGATTCTGCCTTATGAAAGCCACGGATATGCTACCAGAGAAAGCATCATGCATGTCCTCTGGGAAACTGATAGATGGCTGCACAAGTATTGTGTATCCAACAGTTCTAATGTGGGTGGAGATCATGACACTGGCACAGTTAATGAAACTGTTGGCAAAAGAACTACAGATTCGGAAAGTAAAGTGGTTGCTGCCAGTGGAGGTGGTAACGCAGAGGCATCTGATCTCAACTATGAGGGACTCCATTCTGTGCCAAGGTCATCGTTGTGGTAATTTCTTTCTTTAGCCTTGTTAAAGAATTCATATTTGAACTAATTAAAGCCCTTACATTGGAACTTCGAAGTTTAATTATTCCTTGGTATAGTAATTTTTCTCTCAGTAAATCACTCAAACAGACTTAAGACTCATTTTTTCTACCTTGTATAAAGTGCTATATGATAATATCTATTACTATTTTGCCTAAATATCCTCATGACTTTCCCAACAACATATGGATTATACTTTGTACGCATTATATCCACTTCAGTTTTTCACGTTGAGCTTCTAATAATATGATAGAAAAGATCGCTGATGTTTGGCTGCCAAGTTGAAACATTGCAATGATACATGTGGAAGCCCGGGAAGCAACATGCCAGTCACTGTAAGAGTGCAACATGATCAAGTTATGAGGCAGCTTATTTACATTGCGAGTATGTGGGATATGTAATTGCTTTCCATCAGTGTGATGTCATGCAGTCCCCTAAAAGCATTTATTACAGCATTATCATCTGTGTGTTGGGGTACCCGGGATTTATCCATCTGTCACCTGTTCTCAAAAGGATCCTTAACCATATAATTTGGCCAAGCAATTAGACATGTTTTAGGAATAACTAAACTCTTCTTCCTATGTATCTTTTTGGGTCATTTTCCTATCTTTTCTAGCTGTGATGGGCAGTTGTAAACTATTTCTGATGGGGATTACACACGTGATTGTAAGTCTATATTCTAAAGGCAAATCGACCAGGTTCTGATGTATTAATGCCTGCCTGATTTTGTCTTTTCAAGAAACAGAACATATTCCTTGTGAAGCAAACCTGAAAAAAGTTTTAGACTTTTTTGTTCTGTTGAGAAATTGTTAATGCAAATATATGCTGACACGCCTACATGGACTCCAGCTTTGGTTCTAATGAAGGACTATTGTAGGTAGCAAAATTAGACTCTTGGGGGTATAGATGTTCTCCCGTTGGGGTCAAAATTAGACTTCAAAATTCAAAATTGTACCTGTCCGATATAAAGTCTATGTCGATGAATTCTTGACTGAAGGGTCCAGTTTTAACACCATATGGAGACAATCTGGACCCTATACGTTAGGGTGTGGGTTCTCTATCATGATTTTTTGTGCATGGACTTTAAGCAACAAAAAATTCTATTGCTAAGAAAAGTATGACATGAAATCCACGTGTCAACTTATGGGCTGAACCATTCAGTATCTCTTTCGAATGAAATGACCAATAAAATCTATGAGCTTTGATTTAATAATATTAGACTCTTAAGATTCAATTTGAATTTTCACTAAAGAAAAAAGAAAAGGGAATATGTATAAGTTATTTATCTTTGAAAGATATATTTTTCATTATTTTGTCTCTGAAATTTAAGTATCAAAAGAATTAGTCTTGCTAGGTTATAAATTCAGTAGAAATTAATTTCTTTTTGGCAATAAATTGTATTGGTACTTATTAAAATTTTTAAAGATTAAACTATTAACTCAAATTTTTCAAGAGTTATGAGTCACACTCTAAAATTATGGGAAAGAGTCACACTCTAAAGTTATGAGTCACACTCTAAAATTCAGTATTTCTGAAAATCAATTTGGATTCATGTCAGAATGGTCTACTATGGAAGCTATATATCTTCAAAGGGGGTTGATGGAAAGGTATCGGAGTAAACAAAGAGACCTTCATATAGCATTTATTGACTTGGAAAAAGCCTATGATCGAGTACCAAGAGAGATGTTGTGGAAAGTCTTGGAACAAAAAGGTGTATGGGTTGCGTATATTAGAGCCATAAAAGATATGTACGAGGGGGCTACGATTAGCGTGAGAACGTCTGGAGGGGAGACTAGAGACTTTCCTATTAAAATTGGCCTTCATCAGGGATCATCCTTAAGCCCTTATTTGTTTGACCTAGTTTTAGATGTTCTGACGAAACACATCCAAGAAGAAATCCCTAAGTGCATGCTTTTTGCAGATGACGTTGTTCTCACAGCAGAGACAAGGGAAGAGATTAATTTTAAACTTGAGTTATGGAGAGCTATTTTGGAATCGAAGGGTTTTCGTCTGAGCAGGAGTAAGACCGAATATATGCATTGTAAGTTTAACAAGCGACAAGTTAGGAACGAGATGGAGGTTAAACTTGGTGATCAGGTCGTATCACAAGTGTCAAAGTTTAGGTATTTGGGATCAATTATACAAGATGACGGCGAAATTATTAGAGATGTGGAACATATGATACAAGCTGGGTAGTTGAAGTGGAGAATGACATCAGGGGTTGTTTGTGATCAGAAAGTACCTGATAAGCTCAAAGGAAAGTTTTATCGTACTGCTATAAGACCAGTGATTTTATATGGGAGTGAATATTGGGCAATGAAAGGACAACAAGAACATAAAATTAGAGTGGCGGAGATGAGAATGTTGCGTTGGATGTGTGGTCATACAAGAAGAGATAGGATCCGTAATGATCATATATGAGGTAGAGTTGGGGTGGCACCTATTGAGGAAAAAATAGTTGAAAACCGTTTAAGATGGTTTGGGCATGTGCAAAGAAGGCCGTTGGAAGTGCCAGTTAGGAGAGTTGAGCAGATGGTTTGGAGCCCTGTGAAAAAAGGTCGAGGAAGACCAAAAAGGACACTTAGAGAAATTATTGAACGGGACCTTTTAGTAAATGAGATATCTAAAGAGTTGGTCATTGATAGAGCTCAATGACGTCGTGCGATCCATGTAGCCGACCCCACTTAGTGGGATAAGGCTATGTTGTTGTTGTTGTTAAATTGTATATATAATCATAAAATATCAATAAAAAAATTAAAATAATAAAAGATTGTAACTTTATTAATCTTAAAATTCTATCTAATATTTTATTTTTTATCTTAAAAGTATATTTTTATCAAATAAATACATAAACTTTTTTGTAACAAAAGCAAGTACATAAATTTCAAAATTGTTTCATATAAATTCCAATGGCTTTTTTCATTAACTCACGTTAAAGATAACTGACTGAACATTTTTTGAAATTTTCCCTCTGTGATTCATCTTTCAATTTTTTTTGTCGTCATCTCCAGTGGTAAGTCTCACTTGAGTTCTTATTGTGGATTTTACAAAGTGTAAGTAACTTTTCACTATTTTAAATAATTCTCCACTTCAATAATAAACCTCTTAAGCATTTTTAATGGTGAACTTCACTTAAGTTTTTATTGTAAGTCCCACAATACCACATTAGCTTAAATAACTCTCCTCTACTTTAAGCAACTCTCTACTCTAATGATGAACCTCTTAAGAACTCACAATGAGTCCTACAATCAATTCTCCACTTTTTTAACATTTATTACTCTCTACTAATATTTATTGTGAGTTGATTATTTTTGTATTACTTTTTGTATAAGAATCGATTCTTCTATAAGATCCATTCTTACGCGTAGCAGCCAACATAGCAAACTCCAATGATGAACCAAAATAAAAACCTATTCTTAAATTTAAGAACTCTTTAAGAACCATCATTGAAGATGCTCTTAAGAACTCACAAATGGGTTCCACAAAAAACTTTTTACTATTTTAATATTTATTGCTCTTCACTAACATTTATTATGAGTTGATTATTTTATTATTATTTTTTGTATAAGAACTGGTTCTTATATAAGAATTATTTTTACGCATGGCAGCCAATATGGCGAATTCTAAAGGTGAACCAGAATAAAAATTGATTTTTAAATTTAAGAACTTTTTAAGAACCATCACTAAAGATGCTCTTATCTCTCTTATCCTTCCTCTCTCTTCTCTTCTTCGATTCACCAAAATCAAATCCAATTTATATGTATGCACCTTTTATGTTTCGTACTCATAAAAGGAATAGGAATGGAAAAGACAATTATTCACATATATGTTTGATAGTCATTTTTAACAATATTTTAAAAATTGGACTGGTCATTATAATGGTAAAGATACCGGTTCAAAGTTCACTGGTTTAACCGTAGTTGAACCGACACTAATTTTATATATATATATATATATATATATTAATTTTATATTAATAAATAAGAATTACTCTTCTTTTTTGAAAAAATCTTATTATATATATTTATAATATATTAAAAATTAAAACAATAATAATATTAATTTTTTTATATAAATTATAAATATTAAATAATTTTTTCAACATTTCCACTTCTCAATACATATATCTCAGTTTCAAAACACAATTAAGTTGTACAACTTTAACTAAAAAGTACTCTCTCTCTCTTCTTTTTTTGAAAAAATCTTATTATATATATTTATATTATATTAAAAATTAAAACAATAACAACATTAAATTTTTTATACAAATTATAAATATTAAATAATTTTTTCAACAATTCCACTTCCCAATACATATATCTCGCTTTCGAAACACAGTTAAGTTTTTTTAAAAATACTCTCTCTGCAACTTTAATTAAAAAGTACTCTCTCTCTCTCTCTCTCTCCATCCCTTCTTCTTATTCTTCTTCTCTCCGTCCTTTCTTCTTCTTTTTTGTCACTCTTATTAGTTATTACAAATCTTCTGCTTTGACGTACAAATGACCGACATGGAGAAAAAGAACGACTGATTGATGGAAGAAGATGACCCGATTGATTCCACCAATTTGGGACCAGTTTAAACCAGTTCTGAACCAATTTTCAAGCCTACCAGCTTAGTTGGCTGACTTGACCTGACCAGTGGCCAGTTGTCGATTCGACTAGTTAAACCGACTGATCTAATTCGATTTTTTATACACTAATTTTGAATAATGGAATGATATTCCACTGGAATGAGATTTCATCTAAAAATTAATAGAATGAGATTCCATTTCATTGCACTAGTGTAAAAAGACAAATATGCCCCTCAAATTAGTGCTCTCCTTCATCTCCCTCGCTTATGCAACAGGGACCTCTAAGAGTGTCAATCACCACCATCACGACCACTACCACAGGGACCTAACCCAATAGTCATATTACTGCATTTGGTTGATTACAAGAGAGAGAAAGAGAGGATGAAGATGACAAAGACAACGTCAAAGAACAAGAGGAGAGAAGGGTCTCTTCATTTTTTTTAGTTGTGATATTTTAATATTTTAGTAAGGATTAATTTGATAAAAATATATTAATTGCCTTTTCCTCCTTTTTTTTCATTTTATACCAAATACATTTTTTTCATTCTCATTCCGATTCTGATTCTGATTCTATTTCCCTCAAAATTATTTTCATGAAATATGTTGAAATTGTATATAGCTAGTTTTAAGGTTAGAGTTTATCTCTATAAATACTCTTCAATGTATATTGTTTTTTACATTAAGAAATAAGAATAATTCCATTGTTCTCTAATTCTCCTATCTTCCCTTCTTTGGGAAAATTTATTTTATTTATCCTTTCTCTATATTCAACATGGTATCAGAGCCACAGATCCATAATTCCCAAATAACTTTGAGCCCTAATTCCCAAATCATCTTCTCCTCTGTTTTTTTTGTCTCTGTTGTGATTCTTGTTGATCGGTTGTTCATTTGCTGCGCCACTCTGATCTTATTCTCCAGCCATCGTCATCTTCTTCAACCATTGGCTTGGAATCTTTGCCTTCATTTGAGTGATCCTAAACCATTCCCTTCGTTCAATTATGGCCATTGTCATCTTCAATCCGGGCAGTGATTTGGTCATATTTTCTTCGCCTGGCGTTCTTGTTGCTAATTGGGGATCTTGTTGTGTTTCAGATTTTTCATTGTGGTGGTCCCTTCTGGTTCTTCCTTCATTGCGGAGGTGTTCATGAATGGCGCCGCTATAATACCGATGAAAAATAAAATATAAATGCGTGTTTGCGAACTACGGTTACTATTTCAGTATATGGTACTATTCACCTGTATAATACTATTTATGTATATAGTACTGTTCACTTATACAATCGAAATATCAAGTACTAGATGTGGTTTGGTCATAAGAAAAAAATAGAAAGAAGTTCGTAAGAGAAAATGACGTTTTATGTGTGAAAATACCTTCAGGGACTAAAATAAAAGGACTGATTTGAAAAGAAACTTAAAGATTTAAGGTGAAAGGATAGTTTTCCCCTTAAGTTTTCAATAGTAAGTAGCTTGCTACTTTTCCGTGATTGCACAGTAAACTAAATGATTTACGCGTGAATTGTTTTATTAGAAACGTCATTTTCACGAATAGTAAATTGAATATTTTATTAACGCATAGTGTCAAATAGTACCATTGACTTTTCCTATAAATATGCCATTCCATTTCACTGCTAAACTCACACCTTCAACTTCTGTTCTTCTCTCCTTAAGTTTCTTTCGCTTTGACGCTAGGCTTTTGAGATTTTGGGTCTTTCCTTTTCAGCTTAGGTAAGGATATTATGCCCTTTCTATGTCTTTCAAATTTTATAAGTTATTTTCTTAAGTATGCTTTGTGGTTGCGGCTTTGGCTACTCTTCCACATCAGAAAAATTGTCTTTAACTGCCCATATATTCTTTGATTACTAAAATAGAATGTAAACTGTGGAGAATACATGTCTAGGAAAGTCTGGCTAAGGAAAGACCTGGTTTTTAAGTGTATCTATTTTGACCCTCCACTCTTTCCTGAGAACTTACCTAGTGTACTCTTTTACAGATTGTATTCTCTATTTTTTGTATGAATAGTAACCGTATGTATGAATAATGACTGTACATATAAATAGTAACTATATGTATGAACAGTAACTATACATATGAATAGTAACCGTATATATGAACAATATTTGTAGGAAAACAATCCTAACTTATTTTCTCTAATCTTTCATGAAAATCTCCGTAATGAAACACTGAAATTCACCTGTGTACTCTTGTCTGTAATGACTTAGAGAAGCGACACTCGTATGGAATCCATGTGAGTGAAACGACCCCGTTTTAATAGGGTTTTAGTATTATTGGTGATAAAAAGTATGTCGTAGGACACTCCCAAGATTCATAGGGGTAAATTGGATTTAGAATGATGAATCTAAGGAAATAATTAATCCAGAAGTATGGATAAGATAAAACAAGTATTTCATAATGATGTGAAGTTTGAATCTTTTCAAAAACAATTTGATTGTTATATTGATTTGTAATTTATAAACCTATAAATAGTTTTATACTATACCTGTTATATGAATGAATATTATATTGTACTTCTGATTATGATATGAAATACTGTGCTATTGATTGTGATTGAGCGGGACAGTACCCCCTCTCACGGCAAGGCAGAAAACTCGGTTTAAAGGGTGTCTTAACCAACGAGTGTGGAGACAACGATTCCCTCAGTAAGAATATAGCCCGGATCGGTAACAGATCCGTGAGGCGCCCTAGCTAAGAGGATGAAGTTGTGCGTTATGGCGGAAATATACAAAATTGGTGAGCAGGCCTATATGCGCTCTCCGGGATATATTGCCATTGATGAGTATTAGTAACGTTTGTTGAATTGGATGGATTTTTATCTTCTTGTATGTAATTTCTAACTATGTCTATTGGTTGAGTTTAAGCCTTCGGGTATACTTGCATGACTGTGATGTATTTGAATTTTATTAACATGAGGCCGATTCGCTGATTGAGTTTAAAAGCTCACACTCTTTGTGAAATCTTTTTGTTCAAATCAGGTTATCGACGAAAAATATCTGCTAGAAGAGTAGATCACTTTGGACCTTCCCACTGTCGGGTAGGCTCCCCTATTTTGTTATAGATTATGTTGCTCTGTAATCGTCTAGGACATCTAGGTCAAGGGTTTGACATTTGACTTGTATGTTAGTATAATAATGTATTTTATATTGATGATATATTATTATATACAAATTATCTCTATGATTTTCAAATAAGAAAATTTGATATATTTTCTTCGTATTTGTTAAGGAATGGTTATTTTGATAACAAAGAGATAATAACTAAATAATTTAACTTATGGGTAGAATTTATCGAAAGACTTACAGTGATGGGATATTCATTATTGTGCCAGTTATGTGCCTGAAAAACGGATCGTGACAAAGTTGGTATCAGAAAAAAGGTTGTTAGGTCTCCTAGTGATTACAGAGCAAGGTAACCTTAGTGGGACCTCCTCTATCGTTGTGAACCCAGGCACAACTATAGAGAGACGGCTCTACCGAAGGTCCTGTAGGATGTTTTCATTTCTTTTCCCTCCGAGACTTATCTTTTCTTAGAAATTATGTTTTCAGTTTTAGTTTTAGACAGATGTGGCTACACTTTTGAACATTATAAAAGAAAGATTGTTACTTGTTTTGATTCCATTGCTGTCGGATCAAATTTTTATGTGGTGGGTTTTATAAGCTAAATTCGTGATTGATTTTGTGTGATTGATTTTCTTTATCTTTTTTTATTATTATTTCTTTAGAATACCGTCCAATAAAAGAAACCACTTGCATTAAAAAAATTGAAGAATTACATTGCAAAAAAAAAAAAAAAAGTTTACTTGTGCATGAGTAATCTAAAGGCAAGGTGGTCTCGGATTAGGAGGATTGTATTGTATCATCACCCCTCGACCATTCCGTGGAGTAAGAGACAGAGCAATGTCGTAGAGGGTAGTGTAAATTCCATTCATACAATCAACACTCCTTTGCTGTTGATTGCAGAAGCATTGGGTAGACCAATAGAAAAACCTATCTATTCTCGAAGTCATTGCCGCGTTATTGCGTTTAGTTAACCTCTCCAGATCCTCTATCATCTTTTTTCAGATTATTCACCTGCTGCTCTAGATAGGCGATTTTGTCCTCTGAGATATGGCCTGTGCTAATCTCCTCAACTTCCTCATTCTTCTTTATCTTCTTCTTTTTTTGATTCTCTTAAGATCCCTCGAAAGGTCTTTTGCCCTTGTCCTTGCCTAAACTTAAGTTTAAGTCAAGTTCTTCTTCCTTGGCATCCACTACGAGATCAATGTACTTCCTTGTGGCCATGATTTGGAAAATTTAGAAATTTTTGTAAGAGTATGAGGCGAAAGGAATGTTGGGAGATTGTAGGCTCAAAGATTATTACTCTTTGTGGTGTGGTAACTGAGAACGCTAGGACGATTTTTATAGAGAAAAATTAGGACTTAGAGACAAAGAAGATATCTCTTCGCCGCACCCCTACACGCTCAACCTATAGATTTCTACAAGCTGGAAGCCAGAAGTCTAGGGTAGGCATGCACACCAATAGCGCGTCGCATTAATGCCAAAACCACGAAAGTCAATATTCGGTGGATTTGCAGCCGATTTATACTTGGTTTTCCTATTTCTCCTGTTGGCATTTTCTGAAATTCAAAGAAGTTGACAATGTAGCCATTAAAGATTGTCTTGGATGCTTTATGATGAACTAAAATGTATTTCTTTCCTTTGTTGTGTTGTTCTTGAGAGTCTTCAATTGAGTATAATATACATAATTGATTGAATCATGTTGTAATTACATGTATCTAAAAACATATGATCTGTATGTTATTCATGCATAATGAGTGAAGGCTACGACCAAGGAGAATATTTGATGATTCTACATGTACTCATAGAGAATGAGAAGTCAAAAATTTAAAATGACTTGAATAGAATGAAATATGTAGCGGATGATACATCTTCATGGTTACACATACTTCCATATAATGCTCTCGTAGGTAAATGAAATGCAATGATTTCTTTACATCATAATAATGCTTGATGCATGCGACCGTAAGCAGTTAACTTTGTTTTAAATATATATATATATATATATATATATATATATATATTATGTGTAAGTCCAGAGTAAAGACACTGATTAAAATATAAGATAAGGTTAATATGAGACTACCCGATCATAGAGTGATATTGTGATCTGGGATTACACTGTAAGACAAGTATAGAGTGAAGAAATCATATATTGAAACGGTGATTAGTCAAAAATTTTGAGGAAGAGTCAAAAGTTAGCCAAAATTTTTGAGGAAACCTTTGACTTATGTTAATTGCATTAAATTATATTTACTATTTACTTGCATGTCCGACATTAATTGCTGGCATTACGACGTATGTGATCTGTAAACCTCTTAGCGAGCGGCGTATAGGTTGTGGTGGCTTTAGATCGAGGGGCTTCGGGTTGCCTATAAATCTTATATGCCCATTACCCCACTCATCACACCAAGCAAACCTACTTCTTTCATTACATACCTATTCCTCAATCTTCATTCCTTTCTCGTTTGAACTTATTTCTGAGATCCATAGAGCAATGGCCGACAATAAATCTTTCAACTTGAATTTTGAGACTGGCAACGTAGAGCTTGACTTAAATCTAAGTCTCGGAAACAACAAAGGGAAGAGACATGTAGATAGGTCACCAGAAAATTAAGAAGAGAAAGAGGGATGTAACAGAGTTGGAGGAGGACAGCACTGCAACATCCTCAGAAAATAAGCTTGCGTTACTAGAGCGTAAGATAGAAAACCTAGAGAGTAAGATAGAGAGCCTGGAATACAAGACAGAGGACCAGAAGCGACTAATAAATCATCTCTTTGAAGACCAAGAGAAACTGATAAACCGTCATTTCGGGAAACTAGCTAATCGAGTTGATAGACATTCAATGTTTGCAACTCAAAATTTTCGTGACCAACAAGCAACGTGTATTGTAACTTCTGCTCTTCGCCAAATTTCCCAGGCGCTTCCCCTAGAAACCCTTTCTAAGCTACAACGATTAGCTTCCTCCTTAAGGTCTGAAGCACCTTCCTCTTTTAGACCTGGAGCACTTTCTACATTTCAAAAGCCTCCTCGTCCTTAATTTATTTTTTCTTTTGTTTGTACGTAAAGCTATATTTAGTCTATGCTTCACATATTAAAATTATAAATTATCTATTTTATAAATTAAGTTAAGCTTGTTGTCTATAACTTATGTACTAGAAATAAAATTTAAGTTAGTATTTAGATCTTCTATGTTGAAGTGATTTCTTTTACAGAAAGAACTTGAGGAATGAGAAGATGTTGGACTTGTTATATTTCATACTTGATTATGGAAATTCTAAAGCAGAGTATGGTAATATCCTTTTGATTGAGCAAAGTTACTAAAATGATATTTCATTGCACTTCTAAGCTATGGAGGAGTGCTAAATAAGTATTTTATGAACCTATACATAGAGAACTATGGATTTGCCTTAATCATTGAAAGGGTACGACTCTATATGAGTTATTGAGGTGAGAGGAATTTCCATATATATATATATATATTTATTTTATAATTATGCGTGAGGAGTATGTTATTTACTTATCATATTTTTTAGGATTGTTCTTCTTAGAGATTTATGTAATGATTTATTGTGATTCTGCTTTTTATATGACGCCTTCAGGTGAAAGTATCAACTTAAGGCAGGAAGATTGCCTTCGGGTAAGAGTATTACCTATAGCCAAAATGATGCCCTCAGGTGGGGTGCTTGTATTCATAAATGTTATAAGCAATGTGTGTGGTATTATGTGTTCTGATATTCAGTGTGAACTGGAAAGACCATGTGCCACTTTTGAGATGACACCTATTTGAGGTTTTACATGGAGACAGAGTTCGTCTCTAATTAGATGGTTTGAGTTTGGTAAAGGTTAGGGGGATGAGACACTTTATGGTACAAAAGGTTGTGGAGAAGATCAAAATAATGAGGAAGAGATTGCTTGCTGTTTAGAAAAGGCAAAAGTCCTATGCATCGATAATGCAGTCTAGAATTCACAGTCGATGGTATAGTATTCTTGTAAATCTCACCAAGGGTGTGAAGAGGTTTAGGAAGAAAGAGATGCGAAGGATGAGATATGGACAAAGTAACCACACTTATTTTAGTCTTGAGGGAGTTTTGAATTCGGGGGATCGAATTCTCTTAAGGGGTGATAATGTAATACCCATGAAAAATAAAATATAAATGTGTGTTTGTGAACTACGATTACTATTTCAATATATGGTACTATTCACATATATAATACTATTTATGTATACGGTACTGTTCACTTATACAATCGAAATATCAAGTACTAGATGTGGTTTGGTCATAAGAGAAAACTAGAAAGAAGTTTGTAAGAGAAAATAACATTTTATGTGTGAAAATACCCTCAGGGACTAAAATGAAAGGACTGGTTTGAAAAGAAACTTAAAGGTTTAAGGTGAAAGGATAGTTTTCCCCTTAAGTTTTCAATAGTAAGCCGCCTGCGACTTTTCCGTGATTGCACGATAAACTAAATGATTCATGCGTGAATTGTTTTATTAGAAACGTCATTTTCATGAATAGTAAATTGAATATTTTATTAGCGCATAGTGTCAAATAGTACCATTGACTTTTCCTATAAATAGGCCCTTCCATTTCACTTCTAAACTCACACATTTAACTTCTCTTCTTCTCTCCTTAAGTTTCTTTCGCTCCGACGCTAGGCCTCTAAGATTTTGGGTTTTTCCTTTTCAGCTTAGGTAATGATTCTATGCCCTTTCTATGTCTTTCATATTTTAGAAGTTATTTTCTTAAGTATGTTCTATGGTTGCGGCTTTGGCTAATCTTTCACACTAGAAAAACTGTCCTTAGCTGCCCATATATTCTTTGATTACTAAAATAGAATGTAAACTGTAGAGAATATATGTCTAGGAAAGTCTGGCTAAGGAAAGACTTGGTTTTTAAGTGTGTCCATTGTGACCTTCCACTCTTTCATGGGAACTTACCTGGTGTACTCTTTTACAGATTGTATTCTCTATTTCTGGTATGAATAGTACTCGTACATATGAATAGTAACTGTATATATGAATAATAATCATATGTATAAATAGTGACCATACATATAAATAGTAATCGTATGTATGAATAGTATCTATAGGAAAACAATCTTAACTTGTTTTCTCTAATCTTTCATGAAAATCTCCGTAGCGGAACACTGAAATTCACCTGTGTACTCTTGTCTGTAACGACTTAGAGAAGCGACACTCGTACGGAATCCAGGTGAGTGAAACGACCCAATTTTAATAGAGTTTTAGCATTACTGGTGATAAAAAATATGTCGTAGGACACTCCCAAGATTCATAGGGGTAAATTGGATTTAGAATGACGAATCTAAGGAAATAATTAATTTAGAAGTATGGATAAGACAAAACAAGTATTTCATAATGATGTGAAGTTTGAATCTTTTCAAAAACAATTTGATTGTTATATTGATTTGTAATTTATAAACCTATAAATAGTTATATACTATACCTATTATATGAATGAATATTATATTGTACTTCTAATTATGATATGAAATACTGTACTATTGATTGTGATTGAGCGGGACAGTACCCCCTCTCACGGCAAGGCAGAAAATCCCGTTTAAAAGGTGTCTTGATCAACGAGTGTAAAGACAACGATTCCCTCAATAGGGATATAGCTCGGATCGGTAACAGATCCGTAAGACGCCGTAGCTAAGAGGATGAGGTTGCGCGTCATGGCAGAAATATACAAAATTAGTGAACAGGCCTATATGCGCTCTCCGGGATATACTGCCATTGATGAGTACTAGTAACATTTGTTGAATTGGATGGATTTTTATCTTCTTGTATGTAAATTCTAACAATGTCTATTGGTTGAGTTTGAGCCTTCGGGTATACTTGGTGATGTATTTAAATTTTATTAACGCGAGGCCGATTCGCTCATTGAGTTTAAAAGCTCACACTCTCTGTGAAATCTTTTTGTTCAAATCAAGTTACCAGCGAAGAATATCTGCTAGAAGAGTAGATCACTTTGGACCTTCTCGCTGTCGGGTAGGCTCCCCTCTTTTATTGTAGATTATGTTGCTCTGTAATCATCTAGGACATCTAGGTCAAGGGTTTGGCATTTGGCTTGTATGTCAGTATAATAATGTATTTTATATTGATGATTTATTATTATATATAAATTATCTCTATGATTTTTGGTTCACGCCACTACGATGTCAAATCGTCCAGAATTGGATTTGTGGCAATTTGCAGTATAGTGATCCCCAGGTCGTATTCACTCAAGGAGTCTCACTTCTTAATACTAATTAATCGTTCTAAACACCAAAGCACTAATGAAGAGTACATAAACATGGGGGGGTTTTGTGGCAGTACTAACAAAACAAACAAAACAGAACAGCAATTAACTACAACAGCAGCAACAGCAGCAGCAGCAGCAACAGCAGAAGTAGCAAACAAATTGCAAAGTTGACAGTAAAGAGACTATGTAATCAGCCACTAAGATTCATGGGAGTGTAACTATCATTACCTAACTCATTGATTCAGTTTTGTTCTCATTCCATTGTTTGGTTCTTTATGAAAATGGTTCTAGAATAACATCTAGAATTTAATGCTACTAATTACAGTCAAGAACATCTCTCTACTATAACTAGATGCATTCAGTGGAAAATCTCAACCAAACCAAGTTAAATATATCATTTAACTAGTCATTTCGCCTCCCTCACTTTCCTAATCAGTCGAGCAAGGTTATGTCTTATATATAAGTCAGTTTATGTTACATTCTCAAGCTCTAATCAGAATTTGACAGCAAAATAAACATGACAGCAAAACAGAAACGAAATGAGATGAAAATGGAGAATAAAACACTTAACTTGCATTCTTAGTTCAAGCTACAACATCCCAGTGGTCTAGTGACTAATTACAATGAAAACTTAGCCCTCCATGAGAGCAAAACAGCAAACAACAGAAGCAAAAACAGAGAGGAAGAGAGAGCTACGAATTTACTAAGTCTGGTTGCAAAATAAAAGTGTTCTCTTCTTTAAAAACCGATGCCTCTTCAATTGCTTAGAATATTCTACCCTAGATGCTTTCTTCCATGATGTGGCAGCACTTTGACAGCAAAACAGCAGCATAATTAATGTTTCTGCAGCAGCAGATAGGCATGGCAGCAACAGATTTAATATTTCTGCAGCAGAAAGTAACAAACAGCAGCAAAACAGCAGCAGAATATCATGGCAAAATTAATATTTCAGCCATGATATTCTGACCTGCGAAATTTAATGTTTCTGCCCTCAAATTCTGACTACATGGCATTCAATAAGAGTTCAAGTGGGCCCCACATCCAGCATATCCTAGTCAGCATCAGCATCATCCAAAAAGTGCCACATTAGCATCCAAATCATCATCTTTGTCCATGTCAACACTTTTCTCTCCAAAATTGAGATTTGTAGGAATTAGATTGAGCATTTTGCAATTCAAGTTCTGAAAATATAAAATTGAAGCACATTTAATCCATAAATAGTTTATACCCAATAAATTCTAAAACATAATAAAATTAGAGAATTGACAACATTGAAATAGCCATAGGACTAAGATAGGGACTAAAAAGTATATAAAAATGCCCGATATCAATTTTCAAATAAGAAAATTTGATATATTTTTTTCGTATTTATTAAGAAATGGTTATTTTGATAACATAGAGATAATAACTAAATAATTTAATTTATGGGTAGAATTTATCGAAAGGCTTACAGTGATGGGATATTCATCATTGTGTCAGTCATATGCCTGAAAAATAGGTTGTGACAGCCGCTTTGTGTGGGACCTTGGTGGGACAGCTCTTCTTCGGCTGGCTCAGATTATACATCGATATTTCTTGGTTTGTTCTTTTCTGGTTCTTGTGACCTTGCTGACCGAGGATCATATTCTTGAAGCTGTATATGGTTTATTCTTTTTTTCTTGTTTCGGGATTCTTGGAAATTTTTCCTAAGATGTGCATAACTAGTTTGGGTAGAGGGAAATACTTCTCTTTTGTGCAAAGTCATGATGTGTTTTGGTTAGGAATATTTCTAATTCTTTTGATTAGCCTGTTGAATTTTCAGTAGTCAACAAGGGTATAGTGATTGGTGGCATCATAATCTAGCCGGTGGCTTTTAGTGCGCATGGTGGGGTTTGTTCAAATTTTGAGTGCGTCAATCTAGTTATGCCCTTTTTGAATCTACTTCTAGTTTTACTTGCTTTTAGATTGTTTAAATCAACTTAATTCTGAGTTACCCTGTATTATTGAATTTGTCTTATGAGATTGATGATTGGCACAATAATGTCTCCTTGATGATTGGCACATGAGACCATAGGTATGCGAGATTTGTTGATTGGCATCATGGCAAGCCTTGTGATATGTATCTCATTGTACATTGGAGTTTTCTTAGTGACTACTGGAATGGTTCCATACAAATTTATTGGGAAATATGCTCTTTTTGACTGAAGCTTTTACATCTTCATCTAAGGGATTAAAATATGTTTATGTTCTAATCAGCATAGGTGCTATTGCTGAACTTAAATAACACTCCCTAGTTAGTCTTTTTGTTTAATCTCATTTATATCTTGAGCTTGGAAGGGTTGGTATTATTGCCACTGTTTTGGATGGACTATTGAATGTGTGTGCGCTCTTTCATGTCCTTTCTGTTGATGGAGATATTGCCTTCAATTGCTGGCTTTTATTTGGCTTGCAAAGAAGAGTTTGGCATCATACTTTGCTTTTATTATACTTGGAGCTTGATGGTAGTATGTTTCAACTTTGCTGCCATGTATGGTATTGTGGTTGCTGCACTTGGGATGCTGAGTACTTGAGGCTCAGCATTGTTTTCCTGGAGCTGAGCATGGTTCCTTTTTTACTAACATTGATCTGGTGCAGTTATAGTTTATTTATTTTTTGCTGAGGGATGCAAGAGAAAAGTTAGGCATTACCACAAGTTATGATGGCGCATGTTAATTCTTTTTTATGTTATTTCATTCTTCAACATTTTGGGCTTTGATGCTTCATGTTTCTGTTAGCACTATAGTTTCGGATGTGTTAAGAGTGTTGACCCCATTGCATTCAAAGCTAATACTTAAATTTTGATTATTAACAAACAAATTAAAATGATATTTTCCTATGTGTATTAATGTTTATATTTTTAGAAATATCACCCAAGACAAAAAAGGATTAAAAGAGCTTAAAGATAAGTCTTTTTAATTTTCTCTTAGGAATTAATGTAAAAGCTTTTGAAAGGAAAGAGAACCTTTTTTTAAATGTTTTTGGCTAAGTTAGAAAATGGTGGAAATAGGTTATTGACCCTTAGAAAATATAAAGTTTTTGAAAAACCATAATCAGGAGCTATTGATCTACTATACACCTATAACAGTCGACTGATCACTCTCTAGTTGAATTTCAGCTAAGGATCATGTAATACCCGCTATATTTTAAAAATTATGCGAATTATGATAAATTTATTCTGGAGAAAATAATCCCCCTGTCTATTTAATTTTGTATGCTTATGTGAATCTTATTATCTTGATTGTGCATGTTGTTGAAAGTATGAATTTTCACTTATAAATTGAATAAATTGTGGAATATAATAGATGCTATGATATGAAATTTATCCTATGGGTAAAATACGGTTTGAGCATAAGTGGAATCTAGAATGAAACTGGGACAAAAATAACGTTTTATAAGAGAAAATTCCCTTAGGGACTAAAATGAAAAGTTAAAAGTGAAACTGGTAGATGAAAACTGGTAAGTGAAACTGGTAGTTGGAATAGTATAAGAGAACAGTAGATGGAATAGTATAAGAGAATGATAGATAGAATAGTATAGGAGAACGGTAGATGAAATAGTATCAAATAGTACCATAACCTCTCCTATAAATAGACCATTCCATTTCACTCCTAAACACACACCTACAGTTTCTTTTCCTTCCTCTTCTCAAATTTCTCTCGCTCCGACACTAGGGCTTTGAAATCCTAGGCCTTTTCTCTTCAGCCTAGAACCAACGTGAGGATACTACGCTCTTTTAAATTCTTGCAATTATCCTCGATTGTTTGAAAAATCTTTTATTTTCTAATTATCAGAATAGAGTATAAAACTGTAAAGAATATATGTCTAGGAAAGGTCTCACTAAAGAAAGGCTTAGTACTTAAGAGCATCCATTATGACCCTCCACCTTTCCTACTTTCTTAGTGTACTCTTTTACGGCTTATATTCGCTATCCCCAATATGAATAATATCCGTACGTATGAATGGTATTTGTATGTATGAATAGTGATCGTACATATGAATAGTATTTTGTACAAAAGCAACCCTGACATTTTCTATTTGACCTTCGTAAAAATCTCCGTAGCAGAACTTAAAATCCAGCTACGTGCTCTTCTTTGTAACAACTCAGAAAGGGGACTTAGATACGGAATCTAGGTGAGTGAATGACCTTGCTAACCAATTTTATTTATTTTTATTCCAAGTACAATATAAATTCCACCTTATAACGCAATTAGATTCCTTATTTAATAATGATAGCTTGAAAGTGGAATTTATTATTTGATTTAAGATTATATTGATGAGAATTATGATTGAAAATGTAATTATACACATAGAATGGTTGAAGGCTTGACATAAGATACCAATGTATGCAAATACACACATGGAATGGTTGAGGGTTTGACTCAAGATACCAATTCATGTAATTATATACATGGAATAGTTGAGGGTTTGATCCCCCAAGATACTAATACATGTAATGGTTGTGAACATAAATATAACGGGAATTGAATCCCTGAATTTAAACCAAATACAGTGGTATAGAAAACCCTGGATATGAATATAACTATTCTTATTGTGATAATGATTATGGTACTTGTACTTGTGACACATTTATTATTATACAGTCATTTAGTCACTGAGTTTTGATAAACTCGCACTCTCTATGAATATTTTTCTTTAGATACAGTAAGTGAGGAAGAATAAAATCTATAGGAGAATTAATAATTCTTGAAGATATATTCATGTTTGTCTTGAGGACTATGTAAGCTTAGGAATGCTTTGTAATTTTTCTAGGTCACCTAGGCTTGGAAAGTTTTATCGTACTATATGATATTTGGCTTGTATTTGATGTATTACTATGAATTTTTCATATATATATATATATATATGCAATTTCTTTTTCTTGGAAGATTTATGTTTTGCATAGTTGTGGGTATTAGTACTGATATGAATTTTATAGGATACCATGGAGGTACACCTCGAGTTTATAGAATTATTCACATGTCTAAATTTGGGATCTGACAAATTTGGTGTTAGAGGGCAGTTTTTAGGTCCCATATAGATTACAGAGAAAAGTATTCTTTATGGGGCCTTCCCCATTGTTATGAGCCGTGGCATGACCATGGGATTAGGTTCCTTAAAAGACCATGTAGAGTTGAGTGTCTTTTGTTTTTGTAACTTATTCCTTAGTGAGATATAGTAAGAGATAACTTTGTTTATATGAAAAGTGTTTGTTTTACATGTAGATTTGTGACTATACAATATCAGAAGGATCTTCGAATAATGGTGAGCATTTAGGCCTAAGGAGAGTCATAATTTACTAGCTCAAATACAAGACGATCTTGATCATGCCGATAGTGCATGAGCCCAAAATATTGAGGGCACAGCACCTGGTAAAGCAAGGAGAGATGAACCTATCACTCAGAATGATAATGCAAATATTGTAGAAATAATTAATTTAATCAATGAGCGACTGGACAGAATGGGAGCAGAAAGGTGAGAACAAGTAGCACAGGTTAACCTGCCAGTGGTACCTCATATTATTAGAGCTGGAATCGTACCCCTACCCCCTCTGGCTGGAGAAGGTAATATTAGAGAAGCAAAGATGTCATAATTTCAGAAAATGATAGCGTTTATTTTTACAGGGAAAAATCCCAACGAGGATCCACAAAGTTTCTTAGATGATTGTGAAGTGATTTGTGATACTCTAAGGTATTCCTATTTTCAAAAGGCAGAGATCATTTCCTTTCAGTTGAAAGGAAGGGTAGGTAAGTGATGGAGGAATTTGAAGAAAGAAAGAACCCAAGGTGCACCACTAGTTGCATGGGCAGAGCTTCATGGTATGGTTATGGAAGAGTTTCTTCTACTGAGTGTGCGGTCATCAAGGGTAAGGGATTTTCTATACTTAAGACAAAGACTTATATCTGTTGATGACTATTCAGCTCAGTTTGTCAAACTGTCTGACTATGCCCCTCAGATAATTCCTTCTGAAAAGGCAAAAATACATAAATTTGTGGAGGGACTTCGGGGACCCCTTTTCTCACATGTGGGGCCAAATATAAAAAAATACTCTTCCTATTCATGCTGTGGATATTGCCCGTATAATGGAAAAAAGATCAAAAGATGATGAAGAATTTAAAAAAAGGAAGAAGGCTAGATTTGGGAGGTCTCTTGACCAAGGAAAAGATACAGGAACTTCAAAGCCTTTCACCATGTCGCAGTAAACTCTAGTCACATCTATTAGGCCATCCCCTTCCATTGCAAGCGTATCTAAACCTCGTACAGAATTTAGAGATGGTTATAGTTCTTCAAGTATAGGTGGTGCTCAGGTCGGGAGAGGGAAGCATCAGTATCCTGGATGTGAAAAATTCTATTTTGGAAAGTGTTTCAAGAAGATGGGAACATCAAGTTGCTTTCATTGCGGACAAGAAGGGCATTTCAGAAGGGAATGCCCTCAACTTATTTTTGAATCTTCTTAGGGATCCGTCTTCCTATCTTACACCCAGCCTAGAGTTGTTCTAGTTGCCCGTACACCAACTACTTCTACTGGAGGTAGCTTTGGGAGAGGTTTTAGTAGAGGTCAAGGAAGTTATAGATAGCAGGCAGTCAGTAGAAGAACTGCCAGAGTGTATGCCTTGACTCGATAGGATGCCCAGGCATCCAATGCCGTTGTTATAGACACTGTATTAGTTAGCACTTTAGTTGCACATGTATTGTTTGAAGTTGGTTCTACACATTCGTATATGTCACCTCTGTTTGCCAAGAGGTTCGAGTCTGAGATAGTTATACTGGACGAACCATTTTTGGTAACTACACCAATAGGGGAAGCCTTAGTAGTTAGATCAGGATATCATTCTTATAAGGTAACTATTAGGGACATGGAGACAGAGGTAGATCTTATGCTTCTTAGTATGACAGACTTTGATGTGATCTTAGGCATGGACTGGTTATCCTCATGTCATGCTACATTGAATTATCATGACAAGGCCATTTCTTTTAGTATACCAGGGGAACATAATTTCATATTTCAGGGAGACCAGAGTGAGGTGCACTACAACGTGATATCTATGTTAACTGCCCAACGTATGTTACGAAAAGGTTGTCATGGATTTCTGGCCTTTGTTAAAGATACAGACAAAGAAGAATGAAGTCTTGAATAGATATCAGTAGTTAGCAAATTTCTAGATGTATTTCTAGAAAATCTACCTAGTTTATCACTAGAGAGGGATATTGAATTTAATACTGAATTGGTTCCAAGCACTACACCAATTTCAATTCCTCCTTACCGTATGGCACCTACTGAGTTGAAAGAGCTTAAAGAGCAATTACAAGACCTGCTAGATAAGGGATTTATCCATCCAAGTTTTTCACCTTGGGGTGCCCTAGTACTCTTTGTAAGGAAGAAAAATGGCTCCCTAAGATTGTGCATAGATTATTGACAGTTAAACAAAGTCATGGTAAAGAATAAATATCCTTTACCAAGAATTAATGACTTGTTTGACCAGCTTTAAGGGGTGCAATGCTTCTCGAAGATTGATTTAAGATCCGGTTACCATCAACTGAAGATTAAGGAGGAAGATATACCCAAGACTGCCTTCTGGACACGATACGGGCATTATGAATTTCTCATAATGTCATTTGGATTGACTAATGCCCCAGAGCATTTATGGATCTTATGAACCAGGTGTTCAAACCTTTCCTTGATAAATTTGTGATCGTTTTCATTGATGACATTCTGGTTTATTCCAAAAGTCAGGAGGATCATGCAGAACATTTAAGAACAGTGCTGCAGACTTTAAGGGTACATCAATTATATGCTAAGTTCTCAAAATGCAAATTCTGGATAAGCCAAGGAATATTCTTAAGGCATGTAATTTCTCAAGAAAGTGTTCATGTGGATCCAAGTAAGATTGAGGCAGTAAAGTAGTGGCCTAGACCAACAACTGTATCTGAAGTTCACAGTTTTCTTGGCTTAGCGGGGTATTACCGTCGCTTTGTCAAGAATTTCTCCAAGTTGGCTCTTCTACTAACTAAGTTGACCCGAAAGAATGTTAAGTATGTTTGGGATGATGCTCGTGAGCAAAGTTTCTCTGAGTTGAAGAAGTGCCTGGTTCTCATTCTACCATTGAGACCAGGGGGTTACACTGTATATTGTGATGCTTCGAAAATGGGATTAGGTTGCGTGTTAATGCAACACGGTAGGGTCATTGCTTATGACTCTCGACAGTTGAAAAGGCATGAACTTAATTATCTTACTCATGATCTGGAGATGGTAGCTGTAGTGTTTGCTTTAAAAATTTAGAGGCACTATTTGTATGGTGAGACATGTGAAATTTTCATGGATCACAAGAGCATCAAATATATCTTCGAATAGAAAGATTTCAACTTAAGGCAATAGAGATGGATGGAACTCTTAAAGGATTATGACTGTACCATCTTCTACCATCCAGGGAAGGCAAACGTGGTAGCAGATGCCCTTAGTCAAAAATGTATGAGGAGTCTAGCTCATATTACCACAGTAAGGAGGTCCTTAATTCAAGAACTGCAAGATTTTGAGGCTAATGAAGTATTCTTTAATATTCAGATGCTTTTTTAGCTCACTTAATGGTTAAGTCTTCCCTCATGGAAAGGGTGAAGGCAGCATTGAAGAATGATGACGAAATGGTTAAGACCAGAGACAAGGTGAAAGAAGGTTTAATACAGGGTTTTTCAGTAGACGAAAAAGGTGTATTATAGTTTAACAAGAGGTTGTGTATTCCGAACATTGAACCCTTAAAGCAGGAGATCTTAGTAGAGGCTCACGGTGCACCATATGTTGTTCATCCTGGTGCCACCAAGATGTACCAAGACTTGAAACAAGTTTATTGGTGGGAAGGTATGAAGCTAGATGTGACTAACTAGGTTGCTCGATGCTTGACATACCAGCAGGTCAAATCTGAACATCAAAGACCACTTAGGTTAATGTAGAAGCTTGAGATTCCCGAGTAGAAATAGGAATGGATTACTATAGACTTCGTGGTAGGCTTGCCCCGATCTTTGAAAGGGCATGACTTTAGATGGGTCATTGTGGATTGGCTTACCAAGTCGGCACATTTTATTCCTGTTCATACCACCTACAGTGTAGCTAAACTTAGTCAAATGTATATGAATGAGATAATAAAGCTCCATGGCATACCAGTGTCCATCATATCAGATCAGGGACCCCAGTTTACTTCACGATTCTGGAGAACTTTTCAAAGGGCTTTGGGAACTAGAGTGGACTTAACCACAGCTTTTCACCCTTAGACAGATGATCAGTCTAAAAGGACTATTCAGACTTTAGAGGATATGCTGAGAGCATGTGTGATGGATTTCAGTGGAAGCTGGGAAAACCATTTGTCACTTATTGAATTTGCTTATAATAATAGCTACAAAGCTAGCATTAAAATGGCTCCTTTTGAGGCTTTATATGGGAGGCGATGTCGATCTCCTATTGGTTGGTTTGAACTAAGTGAACCCAAAATGGTGAGACCCGAGATGATACAGGAGGCTGTAGATAAAATTAAGCTGATCAAAGAAAGGTTATTAGCTGCTCAAAGTAGACAAAAGTCCTATACGGACAACTAACGATGTGACCTAGAGTTTTCTATCGGTGACATGATTTTCTTATGAATCTCACCGATAAAGGGAGTAATGAGATTCAGAAGGAAAACAAAGTTTAATCTAAGATATGATGGTCTTTATGAGATTGTAGAGAGAGTGGGTAACGTGACATATTGCCTAGCCTTACCTTCGGACCTAGAAGGAATACACCAGGTATTTCACGTATCGATGCTATGTAAGTATCTTCCTGACCCCTCTCACGTCATCCAGTCATAAGAAGTGTAGTTTGATGATACTATTGTCTATGAAGAGGTGCTAGTAGCCATCCTTGATAGGCAAATTAAGAAACTTCGCACCAAAGAAATTTCCACTGTCAAAGTTCTGTGGAAGAATCATTCTCACGAGGAGGCCACATGGGAAATAGAGGATGAGATATGGACAAAATATCCACACCTATTCGAATCATGAGATAAGTTTTTTAATTTGGGCGACCGAATTCTTTTAAGGAGGTAGAATGTAATACCCGTTATATTTTAAAAATTATGCGAACTACGATAAATTTATTCTGGAGAAAATAATCTCCCTATCTATTTTTATTTTGTATGGTTATGTGAATCTTATTATCTTGATTGTGCATGTTGTTGAAAGTATAGATTTTCACTTATAAATTGAATAAATTGTAGGATATAATGGATGCTATGATATGGAATTTATCCCATGGGTAAAATAAGGTTTGAACATAAGTGGAGTCTGTTGACCCTAAGGCTTTATGCCATAAGTTTTGATGATGACAAATGTATTTGAATTGTAGCATTGATATATATAAAGATTAATTATCATATATATGCTACAAGTACTTAAGCATGATTATGTTACTTAATATATATGTTGCATATATTGAATCATGCTATTATCATGAATTGAACTAACCATTGGATTTGCAAGTAAGACATATTTTATAGGTTGGTTCAAAACAAGGAAGAGTAAGCATTGTATTGAAGAACAAGAAAAAGCAATATCATGCTTCACTCAAGGAAAGCAACAAACAAGGACAAAGCTCCAAGAAATGAAGAATTAGAAGATTTGAAGTCTTGGAAGCTTGGATGCATCAAGATAGCCTATGTGTTTACATTAGGTATATTTTATATAGGCTAGTATATTTGTGCAACTCAATGATTTAGATTTGCATACATTGGCTCAAGCATTTTAAACAAAAAGATAGTGAGATATAAAGTTTTACAAAAGTTAGTTTTTGACCTTTGGTCACTCCTTATATCATATCTCATAAATGAAAAATCAATTTTTCAAGTATCTTAATCTCATTTGATAGTAGACTCAAAGTTCTTTCCAACAGTATATTATTTATTCAAAACGGAGTTCAAATGAGAAATATATGACTATTTAAAATATAGTTTGAAAAACTGAAAGTTGATTTTACTGTACTCAAAAATTATTCTGTTCTGACCTATAGTCAGTGTTTTGATTATATCTTTTAAATGAAAAATAATTTTTGAGTAAAACTTGTCTCATTTGAAACTAGACTCCAAGAGATTTCCAATGATATATTATTTGTTTAAAACGGAGTTCAAATGAGGGAGTTATGAATTTTTAAAAAAAGCTCAAAATCTGTATTTCGCTACTGCCAGCCAGTGGTCGACCAGGCAGCTTCCGACTGGTCGACCAGTGTCCTGAAAATGCTATATTTTGCTACTATCAGTGGGTGGTCAACCAGGTGACCCCCACTGGTCGACCAATGGACATCTGGACTGCATTATAAGTGCTGTAACGACTATATAACGGCTAGTTTTTTAAAATCTTATATATATGACCTTAGATACACGATTTTGAGCCAGAACAAAGTCCTACAATGTGATATTAACTTCTTCTATCATCTTTGAGAGAAAGGAAAGAATTCTTGAGCTAAATCTTGCATATTCTCTATCATTAGAGTTATTAGAGCTTCATTTGTATTCATCTACTCTTTAGAGAGAGTTTCTTTGTATTGTTGATTTTGACCAACACATATATTAATCCGAGTTGAGGTTCGCAAGTACCGATGTTGGAAGAACTTGCTTTGGGTTGAGGAGGACCCTGGATTCATAAATTCTCCATTGTGGTTTCGCAAATACCCGGATCGAATTTGCGTGGTTGTAGTGGTTTACAAGTACCCGGATTAAACTTGCAATTATAGTGGAAATACTCAAGTGGTCTCTTGAGGACTGGATGTAGGATTGGATTAGCCGAACCAGTATAAATCTCTGAGTTTGCTCTCTCTATCCCTTATTCCTTTATTTGTGCTTATTGTTATCTATTCTTTATTTCCTTGCTCCTCATAATTATTCATTTTGATAGCACATTTATTTTCTGTGTTGTATTTATTATCCTAAATATTGTACTTTTACAGAAAATCATTTTAACTTCCAATAAAGTTTTGTGAAAAATTTATAAAACCCAATTCACTCTCCCTCTTGGGTTCCAACCATTACTTTCAATTGGTATCAGAGCTTGGACTCTTGATTTGAGACTTAACCGTCTAAGAGTAAACATGGTTGGCTTTAGTGAGTGGTTTATGTTTGAAAATTGTTCTTTCACAGAACCTCCAATTTTTGATGCTAATCATTTTCAATATTGGAAGTATGAAATGAAAATGTTTTTAATTTCAGTAGACCATAAACTCTGGGAAGTTTTAGAAAATGGTTTTTATATGCCTGTCAAGGAAGAACAAGGAAAATGCATTCCAAAACCCAAGAGTGAATGGAATGATACTGAAAGAAGTTTAATGCAACTCAATGCTAAGGCAAAATTGATTATTTCTTGTGCATTGAGTCGAGATAAATTTTTCAAAATCTCCAACTGTGCAACTGCAAAAGAAATGTGGGAAATTCTTGAAGTTGCACATGAGGAAGATCTTATTGCTGAGGAATTAAGGTATAGAAGTTTCATTAATGAACTTGAAATTGCTCAAATGAACAATTGCAAAACCATTAATGAGATACAACTTGTGCTTAATCAATTGCAAGCTCTTGGTGTTGAACTTACAGGAAAATCTCAAATCACCAAGGAGATAGAAGAAAAAGAAAAAGGAGAAGAAGAGAAATTTCAACCAAAAGCTGAATCATCAAAGAAAGCTTACCTATCCTCGATTTGGGGAAATATCAATTCTGATAAGGAGGACACAAATGAAGAAAACTACATCTATCTTGTGACCAGAGATGAAGATGAGGTAAATTCATTTGACTACTCTTTTGAAGAATTACAAGATGCTTTTTATGATTTACATAAAGAATCTCTAAAACTTGCAAAGAAATTAAATGTTTCAAAACAGAAAAACTCTTCTCTTGAAAATGAGTTGGAAACATTGAAAAACGAATTTTCTATTTCCAAGGAAGAGAATTTTGTTTTTGAAAATCAAAATAGAACTTTTCAAGAAGAGAATTTAATTTTAAAAGCAAATATCTCTTCCAACAAAAATTGCTTTTGTACCAAGTGTGATTCTTTGAAAAAGGAAAATGATAATCTTAAAAACACACTTGCAAAACTCTCTCAAGGTAGAGAAATTTTAAATACCTCAGTTTTGAAACAAAGAAGAAAGTTTAACAAAGTTGGTCTTGTTTCTAAAAAGAAATCAAACCAAAAGCATTTTAAAAACTTCTTTGTTTCTGCAAAGATGTCCAATAGTCCAACTTGCACTTGTTTCTATTGTGGACTGAAAGGACACAAATCTTACTCCTGTTTTTATAAGAAAAATCTTGTTCATGGAGTAAAAATGAAATGGGTTCAAAAAGGAACTCATGACCCAGGCAAACCCAAAGAAATTTGGGTACCAAAGACAAAGGATTAATTTGCAGATTTACCTCGAAGCAAGGAGCGGAAATGACTTTTTCAGTGGCTACATCATTCAAACTCCACTCTCTTGCGTCAAAAGGAGGCAATAGACAAGTAAACATATAAGTTAGAATGCATTGTAAGAAATTTAACTGATATGTTTACTGCTCTTCAATGCTTATGTTTGTTCTCTAACATGCCTTACATCTATTCTTGATACTTATGCATGCTATATTTGAAAACAACTGTTAGGCATGCGGCCTATAGATTCAAATTTTGTTTTGAGCTAAAATCTTTCTTCCAAATTCTGCCCAAACTATCTTTTTTACCGCATCATGAAAACTTGCTTCCATTACATGCACATTTCTCTTGCCTTTACAACAATAAGATTACTTCTACCTACAGTATTTATCCGTGTTGTAATCTTATTTAAATATTTTCAATGAAATCCAATTTCTTGCAAAATTGCATTTCATGGAAGCATAGCATTTTTTATTAATATGGCATATCTTAAACACAATGTTGCTCTTGATTCTCGAGATTTATTTGGACATTGCTAATTTAAGCATCAAAGTGCTCCACCAAAAGTGTTTCACAGAAGTTAATTCTCAAATTTATCCTCTAAGGCACTTTTATTTCCTCTGTTCGCTGAAATCAATAAGATTTATAGTTCTGAAGTTGGTTGGTCGACCAACGCTCCTATCAGTGGTCGACCAACGAAGCCTACATTGAACCAACGCCCAACGCCAGGAGAAGAACGTTGAACGCTGAGACAAGTGGTCGACCAAGGTCCTCAGATTGGTCGACCAATTCGAGGCAGTGAGTAAATAAGACTATTATGGTAAGGAGTGGTCGACCAGTTCATTCACAATAGTCGACCAATGCTTGACAGTAAGCTTCTCGCACTTTCACATCCCTATGATGGTCGACCAATGTGGACACGTTGGTCGACCAGCGGATGACAGTAGATGAAGATTTAAATTCTACTGCTATGTACTTAATGATCTCTTCAAAGCTTCATGGGTGATCTTATAAGAGATTATTTTTGAGAGAATCTTGCAAATAATCAATCAATAAAGATCATTAAAATTGCAAGAAGATAGGATCAAAAGAAGGGCAATGAGGAAGAGAAGGATATCAACATCTTAAGGAGGAAGTTCAAGAAGCAACAAAAGTTTGTCAAAATTGATGAGTATCTCTATCCTTTACTTCTTTATTATTTAATTGAATGATACTCCTTGATCTCAATTGAACATTTTGGCAAATCTCTTTACTGACATACTTTCATTGCAATGACATATTGTTTTCTGACATCTTACATACTTGATCACATCATTGCATATAAAAATATGTTAAATACTTAAATTATTTTTTTTAAAAAAATACATCATGGTTTGAGCATCATACATATCATATCTTTTGCATAAGCTATAACTTTTGAACCATTATTTATGGATTATAGTTTATATCTGATTATATCTTATTAATCCATATTACCTCAATTATGTTACTACATACTCTGATTATAATATATTTTATCTTGAATGAGTATGTAACTTGCTTCTGCTATGTAATGATGATTGATGAATCCTCAGCATTCATATATATTCTATGGGGATTCCTGTCATATTGGCATACTTTTGGCTGTCATTAGGGTTTTAATACCTAATTTTTGGATAGTTGCATACATACCTCACTCTTAAGTTTGAAATGTAATTTTTGGACTTCTAATCTTTCTTTTTGAGTTACTTGTGTAACTACGTTGGTGATTTTGCTTTTGCAGGCATTTCAGCTAGGAAAATGTTGTTGAAAGATGAGAACTCCAGCCAAGATTTAATTGAAGTGAAGAGGAACTTTGGAGAAGAAAAAATGAAGACTTTGCTGTTACATGCACGCCTAAGCGGGACATATGCACGCTTAAGCGTGAAGCTTGCTAATTGGAAGCTCAATTCTGTCTAAAACACGCTTAAGCGTGAATTATATGCGCTTAAGCGTGTGACCGCTGCTCTCTAAATCGCGCTTAAGCGGGAAAACATGCGCTTAAGCGCACAAGCCAATTTACTGTCACGTGCAGCAAGCTTTAAAAGGCGATTTGGACTGAAATTTGAGGGTATTCTGGGCTGGAACCGAAGGAGGAGCGCCGATTTCACCTCCAGAAGCTAGGGCAACCAACTTTTGGAGAAGATTGAAGCCATTTTTCTTCCACCCAACTTGGAATCATGGAGTTTTCTCTTCTCTTCTCTCATTTTCTGTATTTTGTGATGATGTGTAGCTAAATTTCTGTACTAGGATTGCTATGAACCTTAGTTTGGATTAAGTTTTGTTAATCTCTTGACTCTTGTGATTGTTTGGCCATTAATACATGTTTATTCATTCTCATTTTCTTGCTTTCATTAAACTTGATCAATTTAATGGAATGTTTGGTGGTTTTGCTATACTTGGGAGAGGAATGTAAAACCTAGACCATAGAATGGATAGTATGAGTTCTTGAACCACAAAGAAGAGGGGATAGATTCGTTAATATCATAGGAATATAGATATTAGCCTCATATAGTCAGATTATGGTTTGTGCATTTTCGAAACTTAAGAATACATAAGGAATTATGATATTTCGGGTTGAGTTTTAGTTGGCATTCGGGAGAATCCTTCTAAACATATTTGTATCCTAGATTAGCATGTATGGCCGGTGATAACAAGAGGGAGAGGGATCAAAACTTATAAAGAACGACGGGGGATTGGCAATCCTAGGCTGTGTTCATCTTGTGAAATTAATTGCATTTGTCTTGTGATTTTTATTGTGCTTGTTTAAAATTCATACAACCTACAATTCACTACTAACTCAACTTTACATTTTCACTTTCCTTCTGTCAAGAACCATTGAAATTTGCATTGTCTAACTAATATAACTTAATTTCTCGAGTAATTAGCAAGTTAATCCTCGTGGGAACGATTCTCTTACTTAATTTTCACTATATTACTTGTACGATTGGTACGCTTGCCAAGCCGTCAACAAGTTTTTGGCGCCGTTGCCGGGGATTAACGGTTGTTGCTAATATTCATAGGAATTAAGAAGTGCTAGATTAGACCTTTGTCTATAGCTGTTTTTCTTTGTTTATTTCTCTTAGTTTATCATCTTAGTTTTTGTGTTAATTCTGTTGTTCATATTGTTCTTTGCTAATTAGTGCCTTTCATTGCGTATGCGAGGTACTCTCAATCCTTCTGACCTTCTTTACGAACCTGAGATTGAAAGACTAGTAAGAAGAGTTAGGAAGGAGGCTAAAGCCAGAGAAGCTCAAGTAAGCCAAGCTATACAAAAAGAAATGGCTGAAGACAACTTGAATCACCAGGGTGATGAGATCAATGCTGGAAATGGGGTTGTTGATGAGCCTCAAATGGGATTCAGAGCAATATGGGATTATGCTTCACCTGTTAATGCTGGGAATGCCTCAAGCATAGTGAAACCCGCGATTGGAGCCAACAATTTTGAGATGAAGGCTATGATGTTAAATCTGGTACAACAAAACCAGTTTGGGGGAAGTCTTATGGAGGATCCAAACAATCATATTGTGAACTTCCTTGATATTTGCGATATGGTCAAGCTGAATGGAGTCACAGATGATGCCATCCGCCTTCGATTATTCCCTTTCTCTTTAAGGGATGGTGCAAAAAATTGGTTGACGAATCTACCACCGGGGAGTATAACTACTTGGGATGAACTGCGAAGAAAATTCTTGGATAAATTCTTCCCTCCCTCAAAATCAGTAAAATTGAGAAATGAGATTACAGCATTCCTTCAACAAGAGGGAGAGACATTATACAATGCTTGGGAACGATTCAAGGAGATGTTGAGGAAATGCCCTAATCATGGCATTCAAGAGTGGCAACAAATCTCAATCTTCTTCAGTGGATTAAATTATGAAACCAGGGATAAACTGGATACCGCAGCTGGCGGTGCATTGTTGGGCAAGTCAATTGAGCAAGCCAAGGACATTATTGAGACCATGGGGGCTAGTCAGAACGCTTCCATCAGAGCCAAGAACAACTCAAAGAAAGGGATGTTGGAGTTGGACACTCTTCATGCTATTTTGGCCCAGAATGAAGCCCTAACTAAAAAGGTTGAAATGTTGTGTGCTAGGCAACAAGAGCCGGTGAGAGTAAATGCGGTGAGTAATCCGGCACCAAGCTGTGACTTCTGTGGGGGTGCTCACATTAATGGTTGCTGTGAGGAGAATTCTACCATGGAACAGTTAAATTATATGGGCAATCACCAGAGGAACCAGAATACCTTCTACTCAAATTCTTACCACCCGGGAAATAGAAATCATCCGAACTTTTCATGGAGTAATGATCATTGTCTCAATCCCATGGCCTCGTCATCATCTAGTAGGCCTTCTCAACCACCCGGCTTCAATAACCAGAACAGAGCCCCACCACCTCAGGTGGAAAAGAAACCCACTTTGGAAGATATGTTCATGCAGTACATGGCCAAGAATGATGCCGTGATCCAGAATCAATCATCTTTAATTCAGAGCCAAAATGTTGCTATTAGAAACTTGGAGACCCAAATGGGACAGTTGGCCAACGCTCTTAATAGTAGACCTCAAGGTAATCTTCCTAGTGACACTGAGACCAATCCTAGAAGAGAAGGAAATGAGCACTGTAAAGCTATTGCTTTGAGAAGTGGGAAAGAAATTGAGGGTAATCCAAAGACAGCTGAAGTTGAGAAAAACAAAAACCAAGAAGAAGTCACTCCAAAGAAAAATGAAGCTGAGCCCCTCATTGAGCACCCGAAACCCAAAACGCAACCACAACCTCCATTTCCACAAAGATTCGAGAAGCAGAAATTGGATCATCAATTCAAAAAATTCTTGGAGGTATTTAAAAGACTCCACATCAATATCCCCTTTGCAGAAGCACTTGAACAAATGCCGAGTTATGTGAAATTCATGAAAGATATTTTGTCCAAGAAGAGAAGGCTTTGTGAATATGAAACCGTAGCACTCACTGAAGAATGTAGTGCCATCTTGCAAAACAAGCTTCCACCAAAGCTCAAAGACCCGGGAAGCTTTAATATACCTTGCACAATTGGGGATAAATTCAGTGGAAAGGCTCTCTGTGATTTGGGGGCAAGCATAAACTTAATGCCTCTGTCCATATACAAGAGGCTAGGATTGGGTGAAGCTCGACCGACTACAGTCACCTTGCAACTAGCGGATCGTACTCTTGCGTATCCTAGAGGAGTTGTGGAGGATGTGTTAGTTAAGGTGGATAAGTTCATCTTCCCTGCTGACTTCATTGTCTTGGATTATGAAGAAGACCATGATGTCCCTATCATCTTGGGACGTCCATTCTTAGCTACTGGGAGAACTATCATTGATGTGCAAAAAGGAGAACTCACCATGAGGGTGCAAGACCAAGAGGTGAAGTTTAATGTTTTTAAGGCAATAAAATATCCTGATGATCCAGAAGAGTGCTACAGAATTTCTGTAGTGGATGCTATGGTGGATAGAGTGGTACAAACCACCTTTGAGAATGTGCATTATGAAGATGCACTTGAGTCATCTCTTGTAGCTACGGGAGTGGATGAAGATAATGAAGAAGTAGTTGAGTATGTGAACCTGTTGAATGCCACTCCTATATACCACAAACAAGTGGAGTCATTGGATTTGACCACCGAGATGGGACATGACACTAAGCCATCTATTGAAGAGCCACCTGTACTTGAGCTCAAGCCATTGCCTCCCCATTTGAAGTATGCATATTTGGGAGAATCGTCAACCTTGCCAATAATTATGTCTTCTCTGTTGAATTTGGAGCAAGAAGAAAAATTATTGAGAATCCTACGGGAACATAAAAAAGCCTTGGGATGGACAATCGCTGACATAAAAGGCATTAGTCCCTCGATTTGTATGCACAAAATAAAGCTCGAAGAAGGATATTCTCCCACTATTGAGCACCAGCGAAGATTAAACCCAGTAATGAAAGACGTGGTGAAGAAGGAAATTGTAAAGTGGCTGGATGCTGGAATAATTTACCCTATTTCTGATAGTTCATGGGTGAGCCCAGTTCAATGTGTCCCCAAGAAGGGAGGCATGACTGTAGTGGCTAACACTCGGAATGAATTGATACCGACTCGCACGGTTACAGGGTGGAGAATATGTATGGACTATCGCAAATTGAACAAGGCTACAAGGAAGGATCACTTCCCGCTACCATTCATTGATCAGATGCTAGACAGGTTGGCTGGCCAAGAATTCTTCTGTTTTCTTGATGGCTATTCAGGCTATAACCAGATTGCTATTGCACCAGATGATCAGGAAAAGACAACGTTCACATGTCCATATGGCACATTTGCTTTCAGGAGAATGCCATTTGGTTTGTGTAACGCACCGGCAACATTCCAAAGATGCATGATGGCAATATTTTCAGATATGGTGGAAAAATGCCTTGAAGTTTTTATGGATGATTTCTCAGTCTTTGG
Source organism: Biancaea sappan (assembly GCA_037074585.1). NCBI lineage: Eukaryota > Viridiplantae > Streptophyta > Magnoliopsida > Fabales > Fabaceae > Biancaea > Biancaea sappan. The sequence goes on along the minus strand of CM073496.1, from coordinate 42,189,016 downwards.
GACTTCATTTGATAGTTGTCTTGGCAACTTGAAACAAGTTCTAGAGCGATGTGAAGAAACCAATTTGGTGCTTAATTGGGAAAAATGCCATTTTATGGTGCAAGAAGGCATTGTACTTGGCCATAAAGTCTCCAAGAAGGGCTTGGAAGTTGATCAAGCCAAAGTTTCGACCATTGAGCAACTCCCTCCTCCGGTGTCTGTAAAAGGAGTCAGGAGCTTCCTTGGTCATGCTGGTTTCTATAGGAGATTCATAAAAGATTTCTCCAAGATTGCTAAGCCATTGTGCCATTTGCTAGAAAAAGATGCTCCGTTTTGCTTTGATAAGGAATGTTTGGCATCATTTATTGAATTGAAGAAGAGGCTTGTCGCTGCACCTATTATTGTTGCACCGGATTGGAAGAAACCCTTTGAATTGATGTGCGATGCAAGTGACCATGCAGTGGGGGCGGTGTTGGGTCAACGGTGTGAAAAGATCTTTCATCCCATTTATTATGCTAGCAGAACACTAACCGATGCTCAATTGAATTATACCACCACGGAAAAAGAATTATTAGCGGTGGTATTCGCATTTGATAAATTTCGAGCATATCTAGTGGGAACAAAAGTCACCGTACATACTGACCATTCAGCGATCAAATATCTCATTGAGAAAAAGGACTCGAAGCCCAGGTTAATCAGATGGATTCTACTACTGCAAGAATTTGACTTGCAAATTAAAGATAGAAAAGGAAGTGAGAATCAAGTTGCTGATCACCTCTCGCGCTTAAGCAATGATGTTCAAGCTGAAATGGAGCCGCAAATCAATGAGAATTTTCCTGATGAGCGGCTGTTTTTAGTAGGAGACAAGCAAATACCATGGTATGCAGACTACGTGAATTTCCTTGTGTGTGGCAGATTGCCGCCAGACATAAACACCCATCAAAAGAAGAGGTTCTTCCATGATGTGCGAAATTACTTTTGGGATGAGCCCTTTCTCTTTCGAGTTTGTGCCGATCAGATAGTTCGTCGCTGCATTCCAGAAGAAGAGATGACAAGTGTGCTATGGCATTGTCACAATTCAGACTATGCAGGTCATTATAGCAGTGTTCGAACAGCAGCTAAGGTTTTGGAAAGTGGACTGTATTGGCCATCCTTGTTTAAGGATGCGAGAAAGTTTGTAGAAAATTGTGATCGATGTCAACGAAGTGGCAACATCTCAAGAAAACATGAAATGCCACTTAATAGTGTTCTTGAAGTGGAAATTTTTGATGTGTGGGGGATTGATTTCATGGGGCCGTTTCCCTCTTCCTTCTCATGCCAATACATACTGGTGGCCGTCGATTACGTCTCTAAATGGGTGGAAGCCATTCCTACCACGGTAAATGATTCAAAAGTGGTAGTAAATTTCTTGAAGAAAAACATCTTTTCTCGGTTTGGGGTGCCACGAGCTTTAATTAGCGATGGTGGGACTCATTTCTGTAACAAGTATTTGGATAATCTTCTGACTAAATATGGTGTCAAGCACCGAGTAGCTACCCCCTATCACCCTCAAACAAGCGGTCAAGTTGAGGTCTCTAATCGAGAATTGAAGAGGATATTGGAGAAGACAGTCAATGCCTCAAGAAAAGACTGGGCAAAGAGGATAGACGATGCTTTGTGGGCTTATAGAACTGCATATAAAAATCCAATTGGAACATCCCCTTTCAAGCTAGTCTATGGAAAAGCTTGCCATCTCCCAGTAGAGCTAGAGCACAAAGCATTTTGGGCTACAAAGTTCTTAAATTTTGATATCAAGAAAGCTGGAGAAAAGAGGCTCTTGCAATTGAATGAACTTGAGGACTTCCGTCTTCAAGCTTACGAAAGCTCTAAATTGTATAAAGAGAAGGTGAAAAGATGGCATGATCGCAAAATAGTCCCTAGATCCTTTGAAGCAGGCCAACAAGTTCTTCTTTTCAACTCTAGACTCAAACTCTTTCCTGGGAAGCTGAAGTCTAGATGGTCAGGGCCTTTTATTGTCAAAGAAGCCTTCCCACATGGAGCTGTGGAGATTTCAGATCTGGAGGGTGCTAGAAGCTTCAAAGTGAATGGCCATCGATTGAAGCACTATCTTGGTGGCGAAATTGAGCGGGAGAAGACTTCCCTTCCACTCATCCAACCCATGGCATAGGAGCTCCGGTAAAGTCCAGCTAAGGACTATAAATATAGCGCTCTTGGGAGGCACCCCAAGCTTTCTTACACTCTTCCTTTTTATTTTCGGCAATAGTTAGTTGTTCGTGTGCTATCGTGTGTATCTGTGGTTGTGTGATCTTTTACTGTGCTGCATAAGTTGTTGTGAGAAGTTAATTTAGTTAATAATTTGCTGTAGTGAAGTTGTTTAGCTTTGTAGCTTAGTTGCATGTTATGTTCATGATGTTCATTGCTATTTTGAAGAGATGAAAACTTTTCTGATGATTGGAAACATAAACTCAAATAAGTTTGGGGGAAGACACCTGCTGTAGTAGCCTATTTAGAATTTTTGGAGATGTTTACATAAATGTCATTGCAGTAATGTTTGGATAAATCTCCATGTAATCCACTTGAGAAGCTAAATCTGCTGTGTGAAGGGTATAGACCTGTTGGCTGGTGATTGAAATGTCAGTGTAGCTCAATCAGGGAGAATTTGGACTTGTTTCTGCTGAAAACTTTGATGTCCTTCTGATGGATTCACGCCTAAGCGCAAATATCCCACGCTTAAGCGTGTCATGGGTGAAAATGAAGGTACTCTCGGGTTAGAACACGCTTAAGCGCAAATTTTACACGCTTAAGCGTGTAAAGGCAGAAAAATCAGGGTGCTCTCGGGTCAAACTGCGCTTAAGCTCATATGGTCACGCTTAAGCGGGTAAAAAAAAAAAAAAAAAAAAAAAAAAAAAAATTTGGCTGAAGGAATCGCGCTTAAGCGCAGTAACAGAACGCTTAAGCGTGAGGCAGCGTCCTTAAATCCGAAAATTAGGGTTTTTCTCCCCAAATTTGCAGATTTCTCCCTTCCTCCAAGCCCCACAGCCGCGACCCACCATCCCCAGCCACTCCCAGCCAGTTTTCCGGTCAGTTTCCTCCGCAAAACCCTCCATCCATCCCTTCCCCATCACTATCTCGTCCATTTTCGCCGATTCACTTTCAGTTTTTGCTCCTTGAAGCCTCCCCACCGTGGGCTCCTCATTTCTCTGCGTGGATAGGCCGTGTAGGTTGATCTCCCTCCGTGTTCTTTGTGTTTTCTCCGTATTTTCCTCCCATTTTGCTTTATAGGTAATGTCTCTCATCTATTCTGTGATTTTAGTAGGCTAGTGGCTCAATTTTTGAAACTTAGGCAAATTTTATGAATTTTGCAATTATACAAACATAGGGCTTATTTAGTGTTGATACGTTTTGTTGTCCTTGGAATACTTTGCTGAATTTGTCACAGGAAACATATGGCATCCAAGAAGAGGTCAAGGGGTAAGGAGAAAATTGGGTCTAGTGGTTCCCTCCCTTTTGATAATATGAAATTTAGAACCCTAGAACACCAAAATTGGTATAAAGACAAAGTGAGCATAAAAAAATATGTCAGGGAGAGGGCAATTGCGCTTAGCCCCGGTGATTATCCTGAGATTTTAGAACAAATTGCCAAAAGAGGTTGGGACCGGTATGTGTTTATGGACAAACCCACCAGTTGCTTATCTGTGGTACAAGAATTCTATGCCAATGCTAGGAGGGTCAAAAATGATGGTTTGGGGGAATATAAGACCATGGTTAGAGGTGTAGAAGTTGATTTTTCTGCTGCTACTATCAACAGCCATTTTGGAATTAGAGCAGCCATTTGCCTCTATCAACATCACATTGATGATATCCCTGCAAATCCGGAGAGGGTGCTTGACACATTGTGTAAACCTGGTGCACAATGGATTTTAGGTAAAAAGAATGCACCTCTCAAGTTACAGAGAGCTGACCTCCTTCCAGTGGCCAAAGCATGGTGTGTTTTATCTCAATCCAACCTCCTCCCGACCACCAATACCTCGGATGTTAATGTGAAAAGAGCCACCCTTATTTACTGTATCCTGGAGGAAAAATTTGTGGACTTAGGCTTGTTAATCGCGAAAAACATTGAAGCCTTGGCACAGGCAAAGGTGGGAATCCTGGGTTACCCTTACCTGATAACCAAACTGTGTGCCGCCCAGAATGTGCCCATGGAGGGGGAAACATTTCTTTCTCCTCCCAAGTCCATCACAAAGGAGCTCTTGGATAAATTTGCTGCTGAAGATGCCACTACTGGTAGTGCTCTTAGACCTCCTACTGCCCCTCAGCCCTCTCAGGTTTCTACCCCGGCTCCCACTGTCACACTTTTTTCGGTTAATCAGCGCGTTTCTGATCTTGAGGTAATGATGAAGAATATGTGGCATTATCAGCGGAGTTTTGGCAATGCATGGGCTTTAAAGAATGGGGTTAGCACTGAAGGTTGGGATTTATCCCAAAGTGGAGGAGCTGAAGATGAAGCAGAAGAAGGAGAGGCAGAAGAAGGAGGAGATGCAGAAGAAGCAACGGGAGCTGATGAGGAGGATGATAGCTAGGATTTATGTTTCTGTTATATTTCTATTTTTGAATTAGTGTAATTGAACTTTATTTCGGACTTGTGTTTTTGAGCATTTTGTTGATTGACTAGTTCCATTGATTTTATTAGATCTGCGTCTATTTGGTTGAGACGTTGTAGTTTGGCTATTGATCTCTTTATTGTTATTTTCATTATTTTTGGTTATTTTTGCTATCTTTTTCTGGCCCCCAAATTCCCTTTCGTTCATTTGATTTATTGTCGCATTTTAGACCATTGGGGACAATGTTCGCCTCAAGTTTGGGGGAGGATTTTGGTGATCTGTGGAATCTGTGGAATTATGTGAATGCACTGAATTTGTTTCTCTAGCCTTATCTAGTATTTCAGTTTATTGAGATTGGCTGGCTGGAAATTATCTCTTGTGAAAACCTTATGATGAATCTGCTGATTACTTGTTGCACAGGATGAAAGTTTTTTGTGGAGTCTATATTTGTATTCAGATTGTCCAATAAATTTTGTTTCCTTAGAGTTGTTGAAAACTTTTTTAAGCACAAATTAGCCAGAATTTAATTTATGTGCATTTGTTCATAGAAAATTTTTATAGTTTAATTAGTATGGTTATTTATCAATTGTAAGAACTCTAGAACCTATGTTTAAACTCTCTTGAAACGAAATTTCTAAATTTTGCATTGTTTGGAGAAATGATTTAGGCAATTCCTTTGTGCGATTGAACCTTTCAAGCCATCCTTTTATTACGCTATCCATTGATCCCGATTTTGAGCTTTTATTTGTTAAAAAAAATAAATAATTTGTTAATTCTTTCTTTTACCCACTTTAGTCCCACCTTTCAAGCTTGAAAAACAATGTCTAACCCCTTTTTCAAGAGAATAATAGCATCTATGAAGTTTGAAAAAGTGATTTTGCTTATGGAGGTGTACGAGACAAGAAAATCAAAGAGTGGAAGAAGAAATGGAGTAAAAAAGTGCTCATAAATATTCAAAAAAAAAAAAAAAATATTTTGAAGAGCACATTGAAGTTGTCACTCTCAAGAGACATGCAAATCTATGAAGATAGAGTATGACAACAAATTTTTATGATGATTGCATATTCTCATTTTGTGAGACTCGAAAAATATGTTGATAAAAAAAAAATGCAATTTGAAGAAACAGAGAAAGAAAAAGAAAAGCATGGGATAAAAGAAATAAAGGAGAAAAAAAATGTCATATTTATTGATGCTAAATTATAATTCTCTTGATGTTTGTCTTTTTCCTTTACCCTTCATTTGGTAGCCATTGTCCAAAGCCACATTACAAGCCTTAAGTCCTTTTGATCAAAGAATGGTGCAAAGTTTAGCTTAGTGGAGAAAGAGGATAAGGAAAGGCTTATGGAGTTGTCAGTATTGATTGTTTCCATGCTTCTTAAACTATTTGAACTTTCAGCTAAACACGTGCATGAAATTGAATCTTGGCTAAGGCACACACACACTTCAAGAACTTGTGAGGAAGCATTATTCATTTTAGAACCTGAAGGCATCTATAGACTGACGTAAATTTCATCTCCTTGCGATTTTTGAAAATTAGCGCTTGAGGGTTTAAAAGAGAATTGAAGTCTTGCTTGTCTTGATTTATTGATTACATGTTTTAATTGTTTTACTCGAGGACGAGTAAAAGTTCAAGTTTGGGGGATTGATGAATCCTCAGCATTCATATATATTCTATGGGGATTCCTGTCATATTGGCATACTTTTGGCTGTCATTAGGGTTTTAATACCTAATTTTTGGATAGTTGCATACATACCTCACTCTTAAGTTTGAAATGTAATTTTTGGACTTCTAATCTTTCTTTTTGAGTTACTTGTGTAACTACGTTGGTGATTTTGCTTTTGCAGGCATTTCAGCTAGGAAAATGTTGTTGAAAGATGAGAACTCCAGCCAAGATTTAATTGAAGTGAAGAGGAACTTTGGAGAAGAAAAAATGAAGACTTTGCTGTTACATGCACGCCTAAGCGGGACATATGCACGCTTAAGCGTGAAGCTTGCTAATTGGAAGCTCAATTCTGTCTAAAACACGCTTAAGCGTGAATTATATGCGCTTAAGCGTGTGACCGCTGCTCTCTAAATCGCGCTTAAGCGGGAAAACATGCGCTTAAGCGCACAAGCCAATTTACTGTCACGTGCAGCAAGCTTTAAAAGGCGATTTGGACTGAAATTTGAGGGTATTCTGGGCTGGAACCGAAGGAGGAGCGCCGATTTCACCTCCAGAAGCTAGGGCAACCAACTTTTGGAGAAGATTGAAGCCATTTTTCTTCCACCCAACTTGGAATCATGGAGTTTTCTCTTCTCTTCTCTCATTTTCTGTATTTTGTGATGATGTGTAGCTAAATTTCTGTACTAGGATTGCTATGAACCTTAGTTTGGATTAAGTTTTGTTAATCTCTTGACTCTTGTGATTGTTTGGCCATTAATACATGTTTATTCATTCTCATTTTCTTGCTTTCATTAAACTTGATCAATTTAATGGAATGTTTGGTGGTTTTGCTATACTTGGGAGAGGAATGTAAAACCTAGACCATAGAATGGATAGTATGAGTTCTTGAACCACAAAGAAGAGGGGATAGATTCGTTAATATCATAGGAATATAGATATTAGCCTCATATAGTCAGATTATGGTTTGTGCATTTTCGAAACTTAAGAATACATAAGGAATTATGATATTTCGGGTTGAGTTTTAGTTGGCATTCGGGAGAATCCTTCTAAACATATTTGTATCCTAGATTAGCATGTATGGCCGGTGATAACAAGAGGGAGAGGGATCAAAACTTATAAAGAACGACGGGGGATTGGCAATCCTAGGCTGTGTTCATCTTGTGAAATTAATTGCATTTGTCTTGTGATTTTTATTGTGCTTGTTTAAAATTCATACAACCTACAATTCACTACTAACTCAACTTTACATTTTCACTTTCCTTCTGTCAAGAACCATTGAAATTTGCATTGTCTAACTAATATAACTTAATTTCTCGAGTAATTAGCAAGTTAATCCTCGTGGGAACGATTCTCTTACTTAATTTTCACTATATTACTTGTACGATTGGTACGCTTGCCAAGCCGTCAACAATGATATATATATTCATGTGAGAAAATGCTTTCTAGCCTTAAATGAATATATGTATACTTTTCAAAATACGTTATGCCTCTACTGAGATGATATGATATATCTTGGATATAAAATGTTTTATATATAATAATGGATATATATTTTCTTCTACTGTGCTAAATCTGGTGACATTCTTTCAATAAGAATTATTTAGAAAAGTGTTGGAAGGATTTGAAATTGCTTTATCATTTTTTTTAAAAGAAAAGAATTTGGAAATCCTTATTTCAAAATTACATCTGCTAATGTACTTAAATGTCTCTATACATAAGCAGAAAATTATTTTCAGAACTTTTGAAAAGGGAAAGTGTACCCTTATTTCAAAAGAAAATAATGGCATTGAAGAGAATGCCAAACTATCTCAAGAAGAAGAAAAGCCTCAAGAAGAAAAATTACCTCATGAGAAGGAGCCATCAAGCAACAATGATGATTTTTCAAAGGATTTGAGGTATGCCAAAAGTCATCCTAAGGAACTCATCATTGAAGATGCATCTTAATGGGTATTCACTCGAAATCTTCTTCTGCCAATGGACTATGCCTTATATTGGTTATATCTATTATCCAAGAAAATTGTTGTGCTATTATATACTCCAATTTTAAGTTGGTATATCTTATATGAGTATATAATTTGCATTTGCTGTGATATATATCCTGTTATAATATCTTCTGTAATTATCATTAAAAGGATATATATGTTGCTTCTATTGCGCTGCATCTTTTTCTACATCTTATGCTTTTTGAAGCAAAATTTGTTTTTCAAAGTAAAAGAATTTGGAAATTCTTTTTGCCAAAGTTTTTCAGATAATCTTGTCATAAAATCATTCTTTCAAAAGAGTTTGTTTCAAAAATTGCTTTATCATATTTCGTTTTGAAAAGAAAAGCATTTAGAAATCCTCATTTTAAAAGGATTTCATCTTGTATGCTTCTTATAATATCAATCATTAAAGAAGAACGATTTCTCTACAAATTTTTGGATTTCATGGATGCATAGCATTCTTATTGAACATCTTCATTGTTTGAGAATTATAAACTAACCTGTTAAGGACCTAAATTGGTTGGGTACCTAAGATTAAGAGTCACATTGTTTTGTGAGGAAAAGTATTCTCAAACTCAAGCTTGCAATGACGACAAATGAATCTTGAGGATGAAGGACTCTACAATGAAGATGGTGATTCTAATCAAGCGTGCACACTCAAAACATTGCTGATGAAGAAGCTTAAAGGTACAAATGACTCTTCCAAAAGGATAGTCAAACTATACAAGTTTGAAATCTTCATCAAGGATCAAATAGTCAAGGGTTGCAAAATAAATTGTCTATACACCAAGACAATTCTTGGATAAACAAGCTCTTGCAAAAGAAAGGTAAGAACGATTAGTTGATTGGATAAAAGAGTTTTGAGAGGTATGATTACTCTTCTCAAAATGGATATTATATTGAATATGCTTGACTGATCTTCTTTAAATATATGTCCTTTGCACTTTGGCCTTAATGATTTATATTGCTTCTGTTGTGATGATATATATTATATATATCCTGCTTATAATGTTTTACATCTTGAACGGGTATATAAATTGCTTCCGTTGTGCTGAAATCTATCTTATCCTTTATGAAGCAAATTTGTTTTGAAAAAGGACTTTAAAAATGCTTCCGCAATGCGAATATGTTTTATCATATGAAGCAATATTCTTCATGAAAAAGAAAAGATTTTACAGATCTTTTTTGTTGTTGATGACAAAGGGGATGAAAAACATTGATGTTTGATGTATGGATTATGAACTATATCCTTGATTATATCTTGTTACACTAATCCATATATATTGCTTCCTTGGATGAAACGTTTCTAAATTCCTTTTGAAGCAAAATATTTTAGAAAAATATCATGAAATTCTTGAATTGCTTCCACTCTACTGAAATTGCTTTGCCATATTGAAGCATTATCTATTTTGAAAAGAAAAGGATTTGAATATCCTTATTTCAAATTACTTCTGCTATATGCTAAAATGTTTTTATACATATAAGCAGAATTGTTTTCAAAAGTTTTGAAAAAGATATGAATATCCCTTCTTTCAAAATATTATAATGCAAAAATTTTCAAAAGGTTTCATATCAAACTTCTACAGTTATAATGTTGAAAAATTGAACTTCCCGTATGATTATTCAAAACCAATTTCAAAGGAAAAGGGATGTGAAATTCAGGGGGAGCTTTGTCTCTGCTGAATATATATAAATGTTCTTGAAAAAGAATACATTTTGAAAATTGGATATTCATTATTCTTTTTCAAATTATGCAAGGTTTAAGGGGGAGCCTAAAACTCTTTCAAGTTTTATCTTTTGGCTCATTTCATTTGACATGAGAAATTTTTCTAAAAATTGTTTTTACATGTCAATGAAAACAATGATAAGTTTTGATGTATCCTAACCCTATGCTATATTGACATCTTCTGACATCCTGGCTTAAAGAAGGTATGTACTTTAACTTCTATATATTGTGTTCCTTACACCTTTTTGTTGATGTCAAATAGGGGGAGAAGAAACAATAGAAAAATATGTGTATGTGCTTATAACATTGCATTCATTATCTTGTGATACATATTTTTCTATGGTGATTTGTCATCATCAAAAAGGGGGAGATTGTTGACCCTAAGGCTTTATGCCATAAGTTTTGATGATGACAAATGTATTTGAATTGTAGCATTGATATATATAAAGATTAATTATCATATATATGCTACAAGTACTTAAGCATGATTATGTTACTTAATATATATGTTGCATATATTGAATCATGCTATTATCATGAATTGAACTAACCATTGGATTTGCAAGTAAGACATATTTTATAGGTTGGTTCAAAACAAGGAAGAGTAAGCATTGTATTGAAGAACAAGGAAAAGCAATATCATGATTCACTCAAGGAAAGCAACATACAAGGACAAAGCTCCAAGAAATGAAGAATTAGAAGATTTGAAGTCTTGGAAGCTTGGATGCATCAAGATAGCCTATGTGTTTACATTAGGTATATTTTATATAGGCTAGTATACTTGTGCAACTCAATGATTTAGATTTGCATACATTGGCTCAAGCATTTTAAACAAAAAGATAGTGAGATATGAAGTTTTACAAAAGTTAGTTTTTGACCTTTGGTCACTCCTTATATCATATCTCATAAATAAAAAATCAGTTTTTCAAGTATCTTAATCTCATTTGATAGTAGACTCAAATTTCTTTCCAACGGTATATTATTTATTCAAAACAGAGTCCAAATGAGAAATATATGACTATTTAAAATATAGTTTGAAAAACTGAAAGTTGATTTTACTATACTCAAAAATTATTCTGTTCTGACCTATAGTCAGTGTTTTGATTATATCTTTTAAATGAAAAATAATTTTTGAGTAAAACTTGGCTCATTTGAAACTAGACTCCAAGAGCTTTCTAATTACATATTATTTGTTTAAAACGGAGTTCAAATGAGGGAGTTATGAATTTTTAAAGAAAGCTCAAAATCTATATTTCGCTACTGCCGGCCGGTGGTCGACCAGGCAGCTTTCGACTGGTCGACCAGTTGTCCTGAAAATGCTATATTTTGCTACTGTCAGTGGGTGGTCGACCAAGTGACCCCCACTGGTCGACCAATGGACATCTGGACTGCATTATAAGTGCTGTAACGGCTATATAACGGCTAGTTTTTTAAAATCTTATATATATGACCTTAGATACACGATTTTGAGCCAGAACAAAGTCCTACAATGTGATATTAACTTCTTCTATCATCTTTGAGAGAAAGGAAAGCATTCTTGAGCCAAATCTTGCATATTCTCTATCATTAGAGTTATTAGAGCTTCATTTGTATTCATCTACTCTTTAGAGAGAGTTTCTTTGTATTGTTGATTTTGACCAACACATATATTATTCCGAGTTGAGGTTCGCAAGTACCAGTGTTGGAAGAACTTGCTTTGGGTTGAGGAGGAGCCCGGATTGATAAATTCTCCATTGTGGTTTCGCAAATACCCAGATCGAATTTGCGTGGTTGTAGTGGTTTGCAAGTACCCGGATTAAACTTGCAATTATAGTGGAAATACTCAAGTGGTCTCTTAAGGACTGGATGTAGGCTTGGATTAGCCGAACCAGTATAAATCTCTGAGTTTGCTCTCTCTATCCCTTATTCCTTTATTTGTATTTATTGTTATCTATTCTTTATTTCCTTGCTCCTCATAATTATTCATCTTGATAGCACATTGATTTTCTGTGTTGTATTTATTATCCTAAACATTGTACTTTTACAGAAAATCATTTTAACTTCCAATAAAGTTTTGTGAAAAATTTATAAAACCCAATTCACCCCCCTCTTGGGTTCCAACAATTACTTTCAGAGTCTAGAATGAAACTGGGACAAAAATGACGTTTTATATAAGAAAATTTCCTTAGGGACTAAATGAAAAGTTAAAAGTGAAATTGGTAGATGAAAACTGGTAAGTGAAACTGGTAGATAGAATAATATAAGAGAACAGTAGATGGAATAGTATAAGAGAATGGTAGATAGAATAGTATAGGAGAATGGTAGATGGAATAGTATCAAATAGTATCATAATTTCTCTTACAAATAGGCCCTTCTATTTCACTCCTAAGCCTCAAATTTCTCTTGCTCTGACACTAGGGCTTTGAAATCCTAGGCCTTTTCTCTTCAGCTTAGAATCAATGTGAGGATACTATGCTCTTTTAAATTCTTTCAATTATCCTCGATTGTTTGAAGAATCTTTTATTTTTTGATTACTGGAATAGAGTATAAAACTGTGAAGAATATATGTCTAGGAAAGGTCTGACTCAGGAAATGCTTGGTACTTAAGAGCGTCCATTGTGACCCTCCACCTTTCCTACTTTTCTAGTGTACTCTTTTACGACTTGCGTTCGATATCACCAATATGAATAGTATTTGTACATATGAATGGTATTTGTATGTATGAATAGTGATAGTATATATGAATAGTATTTGTACAAAAGTAACACTGACTTTCTCTATTTGACCTTCGTAAAAATCTCCATAGCAGAACTTGAAATCCAGCTACGTGCTCTTCTTTGTAACAACTCAGAAAGGTGAATCAGATATAGAATCTAGGTGAGTGAATGACCTTGCTAATCCATTTTATTTATTTTTATTCCAGGTACAATATAAATCCCACATCATATCGCAATTAAATTCCCTATTTAATGATGATAGCTTAAAAGTGGAATTTATTATTTGATTTAAGATTATATTGATGAGAATTATGATTGAGAATGTAATTATACATATGGAATGGTTGAAGGCTTGACCTAAGATATCAATACATGCAAATATACACATGGAATGGTTGAGGGCTTGACTCAAGATACCGATGCATATAATTATACATATGGAATGGTTGAGGGTTTGATCTCCCAAGATACCAATACATGTAATGGTTGTGAACATAAATATAACGGGGATTGAATCGTTGAATTTAAACCAAATATAGAGATATAGAAAACCCTGGATATGAATATAACTGTTCTTATTGTGATAATGATTATGGTATTTGTACTTGTGACTCATTTATTATTTCATAGTCATTTATTCATTGAGTTTTGATGAACTCACACTCTTTATGAATATTTTTCTTTAGATACAGTGGGTGAGGAAGAAGAAAATCCACAGGAGAATTAATAATTCTTGAAGATATATTCATGTTTGTCTTGAGGACTATGTAAGCTTAGGCATGCTCTATAATCTTTATAGGTCACCTAGGCTTGGAAAGTTTTATCGTACTATATGATATTCGGCTTGTATTTCCTGTATTACTATGAACTTTTCATATATATATATATATATATGCAATTTCTTTTTTCTTGGAAGATTTATGTTTTGCACAGTTGTGGGTATTAGTACTGATATAAATTTTATGAGATACCATGGAGGTACACCTCGAGTTTATAGAATTATTCACATGCCCGGAATTAGGATGTGATAGATCAATTCTTTATCAGTCTACTAATTGGCACCAAGCAGTCGACTGATTTGTCTCTATCTAAAAATCAAAATTGACCTCCAGAACCTATCAGTCGATTAATTCAAGTATAGCAGTCGACTGATTCAACTATAGCAATCGATTGATCAGCTCTGGAACAATTTTAATTTTCAAGATAGAGAATCATCAGTCGACTGATACATCTATCTCAGTCAACTAGCACCTCATTAAAGTGCAGCATTCGACTGCTTGCATAATGACATCAGTACCAACAACTATTTTTTGAAGATTTTAGCTGATATCATCATAGATCCTCTTTCATCGGATTTCTCACTTCTTGGGTTATATATATTGACTTCAAAATTTTTCAAATCAACAAGAATACATTTCATTTGACTTTGAATTTTCTGAAATCAATCTCTTGCCAATCATTTGCCTTTAGAGAGCTTATCTTTTGTATATCTACTCTATTTTAGAGAGTTGCTTTTGTTCATCTTATTTTTCTGATTTTATTGATCAAGGAAGGTTTCCTTGAGGTTGAAGTGGAGGGCTACCTTTAGGAAGGAAAACAGAAGTGGAAGTTCTTGTAGGTGGGGCTATGAAAATGAAACGTGGTATATAATGCAGGGAAAGGCCATACAAACTTTGCGTCTAACCGCTAGTCTGCGCTAGCTGGCAATGAAAAGCTGAGTAGGAGCCTTTCCCCCGACTTCTGTTTGAGTGAAATCATAGTGTGAGGGGGAGAGACACCTTTGGGAAACAAAAATTCTCTATTGTAGTGGCTTACAAGTACCTATCTTTCACAAACTTGTGGTTGTTAGTAAAACATTCAAAAAGTTGTCTTGAGGACTAGATGTAGACTTGGTTTAAACTGAACCAGTATAAATACTTGTGTCAAATTCTCTTTCCCTTATCTCTTTAATTAATTATTACTTTATCTTTGACTATTTACACTCTATGTAACATCCCAAATTATTATGGAATAAATATTTAATATTTTTTTTATTTTGAGACTCTAGAAATCTCTTGAATGTCCTTGATGAATCTAGATTGTTCTAGAGGAATCTTGTATGTTCTACAGATATCTTGTATATTCTTGAATTTCCTAGATAAGTGTAGAATATTGTAGAATGGTATAGATAATTCTAGAGAATTCTAGGTTAGTTTAGGTTTATCTTGGTTATCTTGAGTTTTCTAAACATTTCTAGTATAGATAATTCTAGAGAATTCTAGGTTAGTCTAGATTTATCTTAAGTTATCTTGAGTTTTCTAAACATTTCTAGGCTTTAGAGAGATATTTGAATATTCAAAAGGAATTTTCCACTTGCCTCCCATTCTTAGCTATAAATAGCAACATCTTCCTCCCCTTTCCTTGCACCATTCACAACCGAGAGAGAGTGAGAAAAAGAGAATCCAGCAGCTTGGACAGAAGCAGAAAAAAAAAATTCCTCTGTTTTTTTCAACCATAAAATAGAGGTTTTTGGAAGAAGCAAATAGCAATGTTAAACTCGATTTTTCTGAGCTACTTTGAGGAGATTCTTCTATTACTAACCCACACAAGTGCTAAGGGAGAAGTGGTAGTGAATAGGAAGCAAAAATCAGAACCAAAACCAGTGCAGACTACCCCACGGTCAACGGTAACTTTTTAGAAAATTTTAGTTTTTGATGTAATTACTTCTTTAGCTTAGTTTTTGGGTAAAAATGGTCACATATGTCCTGAAAACACCTAAGAAAGAAATCTGGGCAAGTTTTAGCTTTTGAATCTCAAGCAAAAACGTGAAACACAAAATAGGGACTAAACTGAAAGAAATGAAAATTTTATAGAAGCTGTTTTAAATTTAGAAAAAAATATATTCTGGGATTAGGGACCTAGACAAAACTAATTATGAACTTAGATCTTGCAAAGGAAAAAGGGAAAATATTGCAAGAGGGACCTACCCGAATACCAGAAAAGTTTGTAATTACTCATTAAAGAAATATAGAAAAAAAAATCTAGTTTTAACTAGAATCTAATTTTATTTAGTATGTTAGCTAAAAATTAAGTTATTTTAATTAAATTATTCATTTATATCATTATGTAAAGATTTATAAAAAATTATATTTATTCTTTTATCTATACATATATAGTGTATTTTATATTTGCTAAGTAACGTTATTACACCTCTATTTATATATATATATATATATATATATATTTCTATTATTTACAAATTTATAAGCATTTGATCAACTAAGCCATATATTTTTAGATATGGACAATTAAATTTAGCTACATGATACATATATTTTTATATATCCTTATGCTACTTTAGTATATTTATATACTAATATATCTATATAATTAGATACATAAGTGTATGTATTAACTTTATAAGTTTACATATATACAAATTATTTACAAATAAATAAGTATTTGATTAATTGATTAAGTTGTATATTTTATATGGATAATCAAAATTAGTTTTATATAAACATGTAAATATATGTTTATTTTTAAAAAGTTAACTATGTATAAATATGATCTTTTAGATTTATACTTATATGTTATTTAAATTAATGATATTTATTTATACATATCATCTTAAAAATATTATGAAAAATATTGGTCTAATATGAGATTACGATGAAATCTAATGAATAGATGATATTCTAGAATCTTTTTATTTAAGATTTTTAAATAAGATTATATATACTGTTTGAATAGGTCAAAAATTGTGAAACGAATTTCAAGACAGATTGAATAGCTATTTGAGCTAAAAAGTCAGACTACAAAGTACAGGTAGCGTAGCGTAGCGTAGCGTAGCGTAGCAATTCATAAAAGCTTGTTTTACTACTTGAATATTTTATGTCCATGAAGTTTTATTTAAAGTGAAATATGTTTTTCATGATGAAATTAACATGATATCAGCTTGGAAGTTTACTTCCATGTTCAGCTTGGGAGTTCTGCTTCCATGTCAGCTTGGAAATTCTATTTCCATGTCAGCTTGAAAATTATATTTCCATGTTTTAGCTTGGAATCTTTCTAGCTTGAGTTAAAGGACTGCAATAGCCTTTCTCTCATGTTTAGCTTGGAATCTTTCTATCTTTTCCATGTTGTTGAGTGTGCCACCAACTATTCTTGATTCCATGATTTATTCATATATCAGCTTGCTAATTTTTCATCAACCTATTACACTGAACTGAGAATTTATATTACATGGACTGATTTTTATGATATAAGTGCTTTTATGACTGAAATGGTATATTTATAAATGTTTATAAAATTATGCTAGCTACTGAGATACCCTTATCTCACCTTTTTGTGCTTTTCCAACTGACCATTTCAGGGGCTGACTATAAGGGGAAAGGTGTAAAGATTGATTGAACACTTTTAGAGCACTCAAGTTTATTAAGTATTAGAATTATAGATTATGTTTTTAAGTTTAGATATCAAATTACTATGTACGACAGATTTGTAATTTATTTCAAACGAATGTAAAATTATCTTATGTTTAGAATTTCAATTATTATGTATAACCAATTATGATTTGTACTGAGAACAATTGTAGAATGTTCTTTTTGAAGATATGAGTATTAAACATTAGAATTTTAAAATTTTTTTTCAGATTTTAGTATAGTAAAATAAGGACGTTACAAAATTTGGTATCAAAGCAAAGATTTGGGCACCTTATGGGTAGAATTAGGATATTTTGATGATGTTTGCTATATGTTTGATTAGCTTGTTTCTGTGATTTAGAAATACAATCTTTTCAGTGTCTGTAGAAATGGCCTCATCTAAGAGAACCCAAGCCGACATCTTGGAAACCCTTACTCAGAACATAGAACACTTGGTGGCTAGGGCAGATCGACAAGAAGACAATCAGGCTGCCACCACTGAAGTTCTAAAACTCTTGACTGATGAGTTAAAGGGTAGAGGAAAGAGAAAGGAAGGTGAAACTAGCAACTCAATTAACGGGATTCTAGTGGAATTTCAAAAAAATAACCCTCCTTCATTTAAGGGATCTCATGACCCAGACGTAGCCCAAGAGTGGTTGGATCAAATTGAGAAAATTTTTGGAGCAATGGTTGTTTGGTCTCCTAGTGATTACAGAGCAAGGTAACCTTAGTAGGACCTCCTCTATCGTTGTGAACCCGGGACAACTATAGAGAGACAGCTCTACTGAAGGTCCTGTAGGATATTTTCATTTCCTCTCCCTCCGAGACTTATCTTTTCTTAGGAATTATGTTCTCAGTTTTAAGTTTTAGATAGATGTAGCTACACTTTTGAACATAGTCAAGGAAAAGTTGTTATTTGTTTTGATTCCGTTGCTGTCGGATCAAATTTTTATATGGTGGGTTTTATAAGCTGAATTCATGATTGATTTTGTGTAGCTATATTATTTTAGGGTACCAGCCAATAAAAGAAACCACTTGCATTAAAAAAAACTGAAGGATTACATTGCAAAAAAAAAAAGTTTACTCATGCATGAGTAATCTAAAGGCGAGGTGGTCTTGGATTAGGAGGGTTGTATTGTATCATCACCCCTCGACCATTCCTTGGAGCAAGAGACAGAGCAATATCGCGGAGGGTAGTATAAATTCCATTCATACAATCAACACTTCTTTGTTGTTGATTGCAGAAGCACTGGGTGGACCAATAGAAGAATCTATCTATTCTTGAAGTCATTATCGCGTTATTGTGTTTGGTTAACTTCTCCAGATCCTCTATCATCTTCTTGAGAATCTTCACTTCCTGCTCTAAACAGGTGATTTTTTCCTCCGAGGTATGGCCTGTACTAATCTCCTCGGCTTCCTCATTCTTCTTCATCTTCTTCCCCTTTTGATTTTCTTGAGATCCCTCGAGAGGTCTTTTGCCCTTGTCCTTGCCTAAACTTAAGTTTAAGTCAAGTTCTTCTTCCTTAGCCTCTACTGTTAGATCAATGTACTTTCTTGTGGCCATGATTTGGAAAATTTAGAAATTTTTGTCAGAGTATGAGGCGAAAGGAATGCTAGGAGATTGTAGGTTCAGAGATTATTACTCTTTGTGGTGTGGTAACTGAGAACGCTGAGAAGGTTTTTATAGAGAAAAATTAGGACTTAGAGACAAAGAAGATATCTCTTCACCGCACCCCTACACGATCAACCTATGGATTTCTGCAAGCTGAAAGCCAGAAGTCTAGGGTAGGCGTGCACACCAATAGCACGTTGCATTAATGCCAAAACCATGAAAGTCAATATTTGGTGGATTTGCGGCCGATTTTACTTGGTTTTCCCATTTCTCCCGTTGGCATTTTCCGAAATTCAAAGAAGTTGACGATATAGCCATTAAAGATTGCCTTGGATGCTTTTATGATGAACTGAAATGCATTTCTCTGTTTTATTGTGTTGTTCTTAAGAGCCTTCAGTTGAGTATAATATACATAATTGATTGAAATATGTTGTAATTACATGTATGTATGTTATACATGCATAATGAGTGAAGGCTACGATCAAGGAGAATATGTGATGATCCTACATATACTCATAGAGAATGAGAAATCAAAATAACTTGGATAGAATGAAATGTGTAGAGGATGATACATCTTCATGGTTACACATACTTACATATAATACTCTCGTGGGCAAATGAAAGGCAATGATTTCCTTGCATCATGATAATACTTGATACATGTGCCGCAAGTAGTTAATTTTGTTTTAAAATATATAATTATATATATATATATATTATGTGTAAGTCTAGAGTAAAGACACCAATTAGAATCTAAGATAAGGCTAATATGAGACTACCTGATCATAGAGGGACATCGTGATATGGGATTATAAGATAAAACAAGTTTAGAGGGAGAAAATCTCAGACTGAAGAACGTAGTTAGTCAAAATTTTGAGAAAGGACAAGATTAGCCAAAAATTTTTCAGAAAATCTTTGACTTATGTTAATTGCATTAAATTATATTTACTATTTATCTGCATGTCCGACATTAATTGCTGGCATTGCAACGTATGTGATTTGTAAACCTCCTAGCGAGCGGCGTATAGGTTGTGGTGGCTTTAGCTCCAGGGGCTTCGACTTGTCTATAAATCTTGTACGCCCGTTACCCCACTCATCACACCAAGAGAACTTCTTTCATTACATACCTACTCCTCAATCTTCATTCCTTTCTCGTTTCAACTTCTTTCTGAAATCCCTAGAGCAATGGCTGATAATAAGTCTTTCAACTTGAATTTTGAGACTGGCAACGTAGAGCTTGATTTAAATCTAAGTCTCGGAGACAACAAAGGGAAGAGACCTGTAGACAGGTCACCAGAAATTAAGAAGAGAAAGAGGGATGTAATAGAGTTGGAGGAGGACAGTACTGCAGCATCCTCAGAAAATAAGCTTGCATGCCTAGAGCGTAAGATAGAAAACCTGGAGCGTAAGATAGAGAGCCTGGAATACAAGACAGAGGACCAGAAGCGACTAATAAATCATCTTTTTGAAAACCAAGAGAAACTGATAAACTGTCGTTTCGGGGAACTAGCTAATCGAGTTGATAGACATTCAATGTTTGCAACTCAAAATTTTCGTGACCAACAAGCAAGGTGTATTGACTGTATGAACGGAGTGACTTATGCTCTTTGCCAAATTTCTCAGGCGCTTCCTCCAGAAACCCTTTCTAGGCTACAACGATTAGCTTCCTCCTTAAGGTCTGAAGCACCTTCCTCTTCTAGACCCGGAGCACCTTTTACATTTCAAAACCCTTCTCGTCGTTAATTTATTCTTTCTTTTGTTTGTACCTAAAGCTATATTTGGTCTAAGCTTAGTTTATATTTAGATCTTCTTTGTTAAAGTGATTCCTTTTACTGAAAGAACTTGAGGAATGAGAAGATGTTGGACTTGTTATATTTCATACTTGATTATGGAAATTCTAAAGTAGAGTATGGTAATATCTTTTTGACTGAGCAGAGTTACTAAAATGATATTTCATTGCACTTCTGAGCTATGGAGGAATGCTAAATAAGTATTTTATAAACCTATACATGGAAAACTATGGGTTTGTCCTAATCATTAAAGGGGTACGACTCTATATGAGTCATTGAGGTGAGAGGAATTTCCATATATAATTATTTTATAATTATGCGTGAAGAGTCTATTATTTACTTAACACATTTTCTAGGATTATTCTTCCTAGAGATTTATGTAATAATTTCATGTGATTTTTTCCTTTTATATGACGCCTTCAGCTGAGAGTATCGTCTTAAGGTAGAAGGATCGCCTTCGGGCAAGAGTATTGCCTATGGCCAAAAATCTACCTTTCATTTGGGACTATAGGTGTGAAGAAAGTTTTCAGGAATTAAAGGCTAGAATAACATCTAATTATACCTGACCCTCAAAAACCTTTCATAATTTATACAGATGCATCACTTAAAGGTTTAGGTTGTGTACTAATGCAACTAGGAAGAGTAGTGGCCTATGCATCTAGACAACTAAGACCACATGAACAAAATTACCCTACTCATGATCTAGAATTAGCAGCCGTAGTCTTTGCCCTTAAAACTTGGAGACATTATCTATATGGTGCAGGTTTTGAAGTATTTTTTGATCACAAGAGCCTTAAATACCTTTTTGACCAAAAGGAGCTTAACATGAGGCAGAGGAGATGGATTGAATTTCTGAAGGACTATGATTTCACTCTTAAGTACCACCCAGGTAAAGCCAACATAGTAGCTGATGCTTTAAGTAGAAAATCTGTTCATCTAGCTATTATGATGCTTAGAGAGGAACAACTCTTAGAGGAATTCAGAGACATGAGTCTTAAAGTATCTTTTAACCGTAAGAGTCTAAAATTAAGTGCCCTAGTGATTAGAAATGAACTAGACGATTTAATTTTGGAAGCTTTACCTAAAGACCCTTACATCAAAGAAGTAGAAGAGTTAATGGCCTTAGGTAAAATAGAGAATCTTAAATTCTCCGACAAAGGATTACTCAAATTTGGAGAAAGAGTGTATATTCCCAATCAAGGAAACCTTAGGCAAGATATTTTGAGAGAAGCACACCAAAGTAAGTATACTATTCATCCAGGAACAACAAAGATGTACCATGACCTAAAAAGAAATTTTTGGTGGCCTGGAATGAAGAAAGAGGTAACAGAATTTGTTAGTAAATGTCTAACCTGTCAAAAAGTAAAAGCTGAACACCAAAGACCAGGTGGTTCATTGCAACCTTTAGAAATCCCAAAAGGGAAATGGGATAGCATCTCAATGGATTTCATTGTAGGACTACCTAGAACTTCTTCTGGCCATGATTCCATTTGGGTAATAGTAGATAGATTGACAAAATCAACACATTTCTTGGCTGTCAATACTACCTATACCCTAGATAAGTATGCTGAGTTATACATAAAGGAGATAGTCAGATTGCATGGTGTTCCATGTGACATCATATCAGATAGAGACTCAAGGTTCACCTCTAGATTTTGGAGATCTTTACAAGATGCCATGGGTACAAAATTGAAGTTTAGCACTGCTTATCATCCTCAAACAGATGGTCAAACAGAAAGGACAAACCAGACCTTAGAGGATATGTTAAGGGCTTGCGTGATTGAGTTCAAGGGGAATTGGGATAAATTCTTTCCATTAGTAGAGGTTGCCTACAATAACAGTTTCCAATCTAGTATCAAGATGGCCCTATATGAATTTCTATATGGAAGGAAGTGTAGATCACCTATCTGTTGGGTTGAACTAGGAGAAAGAGCATTGATAGGCCCAGAAATAGTAGACCAAACTTCAAGGCAAATTAAAATTATAAGGAATAGATTACTTACAGCTCAAAGTAGACAAAAGAGCTATGCAGATAAGATAAGAAGGCCCTTAAGTTTTGAAGAAGGTGATCATGTTTTTCTTAAAATATCACCAATTACAGCAGTTGGAAGATCTATGAAGTCAAAGAAACTTAGTCCAAGATACTTAGGCCCATTCCAAATCCTTGAAAAATTTGGCAACACTGCTTACAAATTAGCCTTACCCCCGAACTTGGCAAATATTCATAATATTTTTCATGTGTCTCAACTTAAAAAGTACATCCCAGATCCTTCACATGTCATCGAACATGAGAATGTACATTTACAAGAGAATATGACAGCAGAGATAAGACCATATAGAATTATTGATACACGACTCAAATCATTGCGAAATAAGCAAATCCCTCTAGTTAAAATAATCTGGAGAGGATTATCCCAAGAGGAAGCAACATGGGAAACTGAAGAACACATGAGAAGACATTATCCTGAGTTATTTCACTAGGTAATTAAAATTTCTAATGTATAATCCTTTTAATTATATGCTTACCGAATTTTGAAGAGAAAATTCAAATTTTAGGGGGGGTGAGTTGTAACATCCCAAATTATTATGGAATAAATATTTAATATTTTTTTTATTTTGAGACTCTAGAAATCTCTTGAATGTCCTTGATGAATCTAGATTGTTCTAGAGGAATCTTGTATGTTCTACAGATATCTTGTATATTCTTGAATTTCCTAGATAAGTATAGAATGTTGTAGAATGGTATAGATAATTCTAGAGAATTCTAGGTTAGTCTAGGTTTATCTTGAGTTATCTTGAGTTTTCTAAACATTTCTAGTATAGATAATTCTAGAGAATTCTAGGTTAGTCTAGGTTTATCTTGAGTTATCTTGAGTTTTCTAAACATTTCTAGGCTTTAGAGAGATATTTGAATATTCAAAAGGAATTTTCCACTTGCCTCCCATTCTTAGCTATAAATAGCAACATCTTCCTCCCCTTTCCTTGCACCATCCACAACCGAGAGAGAGTGAGAAAAAGAGAATCCAGCAGCTTGGACAGAAGCAAAAAAAAAAATTCCTCTGTTTTTTTCAACCATAAAATAGAAGTTTTTGGAAGAAGCAAATAGCAACATTAAACTCAATTTTTCTGAGCTACTTTGAGGAGATTCTTCTATTACTAACCCACACAAGTGCTAAGGGAGAAGTGGCAGTGAATAGGAAGCAAAAATCAGAACCAAAACCAGTGCAGACTACCCCACGGTCAACGGTAACTTTTTAGAAAATTTTAGTTTTTGATGTAATTACTTCTTTAGCTTAGTTTTTGGGTAAAAATGGTCACATATGTCCTGAAAACACCTAAGAAAGAAATCTGGGCAGGTTTTAGCTTTTGAATCTCAAGCAAAAACGTGAAACACAAAATAGGGACTAAACTGAAAGAAATGAAAATTTTATAGAAGCTGTTTTAAATTTAGAAAAAAATATATTCTGGGATTAGGGACCTAGAAGAAACTAATTATGAACTTAGATCTTGCAAAGGAAAAAGGGAAAATATTGCAAGAGGGACCTACCCGAATAACAGAAAAGTTTGTAATTACTCATTAAAGAAATTTAGAAAAAAAAAATCTAGTTTTAACTAGAATCTAATTTTATTTAGTATGTTAGCTAAAAACTAAGTTATTTTAATTAAATTATTTATTTATATCATTATGTAAAGATTTATAAAAAATTATATTTATTCTTTTATCTATACATATATAGTGTATTTTATATTTGCTAAGTAACGTTATTACACCTCTATATATATATATATATATATATATATATATATATATATCTATTATTTACAAATTTATAAGCATTTGATCAACTAAGCCATATATTTTTAGATATGGACAATTAAATTTAGCTACATGATACATATATTTTTATATATCCTTATGCTACTTTAGTATATTTATATACTAATATATCTATATAATTAGATACATAAGTGTATGTATTAACTTTATAAGTTTACATATATACAAATTATTTACAAATAAATAAGTATTTGATTAATTGATTAAGTTGTATATTTTATATGGATAATCAAAATTAGTTTTATATAAACATGTAAATATATGTTTATTTTTAAAAAGTTAACTATGTATAAATATGATCTTTTAGATTTATACTTTTATGTTATTTAAATTAATGATATTTATTTATACATATCATCTGAAAAATATTATGAAAAATATTGGTCTAATATGAGATTACGATGAAACCCAATGAATAGAATTAGGAATTTAAAAAGATCAGGAAAGATGATATTCTAGAATCTTTTTATTTAAGATTTTTAAATAAGATTATATATACTGTTTGAATAGGTCAAAAATCGTGAAACGAATTTCAAGACAGATTGAATAGCTATTTGAGCTAAAAAGTCAGACTACAAAGTACAGGTAGCGTAGCAATTCATAAAAGCTTGTTTTACTACTTGAATATTTTATGTCCATGAAGTTTTATTTAAAGTGAAATATGTTTTTCATGATAAAATTAGCATGATATCAGCTTGGAAGTTTACTTCCATGTTCAGCTTGGGAGTTCTGCTTCCATGTCAGCTTGGAAATTCTATTTCCATGTCAGCTTGGAAATTATATTTCCATGTTTTAGCTTGGAATCTTTCTAGCTTGAGTTAAAAGACTGCAGTAGCCTTTCTCTCATGTTTAGCTTGAAAAAATAGTTCTGCAGACTATCTTTTCCATGTTGTTGAGTGTGCCACCAACTATTCTTGATTCCATGATTTATTCATATATCAGCTTGCTAATTTTTCATCAACCTATTACACTGAACTGAGAATTTATATTACATGGACTGATTTTTATGATATAAGTGCTTTTATGACTGAAATGGTATATTTATAAATGTTTATAAAATTATGCTAGCTACTGAGATACCCTTATCTCAGCTTTTTGTGCTTTTCCAACTGACTATTTCAGGGGCTGACTATAAGGGGAAAGGTGTAAAGATTGATTGAACACTTTTAGAGCACTCAAGTTTATTAAGTATTAGAATTATAGATTATGTTTTTAAGTTTAGATATCAAATTACTATGTACGACAGATTTGTAATTTATTTCAAACGAATGTAAAATTATCTTATGTTTAGAATTTCAATTATTATGTATAACCAATTATGATTTGTACTGAGAACAATTGTAGAATGTTCTTTTTGAAGATATGAGTATTAAGCATTAGAATTTAAAAAAAATTTCAGATTTTAGTATAGTAAAATAAGGACGTTACACTCTACACTTATTCATCTTGTCTTTGCTTTGTTTTTTTTTTTACTGTCATAAATATTTGGCTTTGGTTTCAAAACTTCTTGAACTTCCAACAAGTTTTTAAGAAAATTTTTATAAACACAATTCACCCCCTTTTGGGAGCTAGCTATTATCAGAGCTTGGTCTTGATTAAAGACTTAATAGTCTAAGAGTTGAAATATGGCTGGTCTTGGTGATTGTATTTTACCATAAGGAAATTCCTTTATTAAACCCTATGGTTTTAATGGTAATCATTATACTTACTGGAAGTCTAAGATGAAATTATTCTTTAATGCAATAGACCTAGACCTTTGGGATATTGTGGAAAATAGTCCCAATATACCTATGAAGGTAGTTAATGGGAAAAATGTTCTAATACAAAAAAAAAAGGAATGGATTGAAGCTAAAAAGAAACTTGTTTATCTAAATGCTAAAGCCAAAATGATTATTGTTAGTGCTTTAAGTCAAGATGGATACTTTAGAGTTTTTAGTTGTGCAACTGCTAAAGAGATGTGGGATATTCTTGAAATTCACATGAAGGAACTTAAGTAGTCAAAGATTCAAAATTAAATACTCTCACCAATGAATATAAAAATTTCAAAATAAAGAGTGGTGAGAGTATTAGTAAAATGCAATTAAGATTAACTCATATCACTAACCACTTGAGAGCTCTTAGTGTGACTTATATAAAAAAATCTCAAACCACCAAGATTCTAAGGTGTCTTACTCCGGAATGGGAAGTAAAGATGACTATGATCATGGAGGTTAGAGGAGAGTCCATGAGCTCTCTCACAGCTCTATTTCGAAACCTCCAAAACTATGAATCCAAGATTATGGAAATGAGGCAAGAGGAAGAGGCCAAGAAAAAGAAGACTATTTCTTTAAAATCAACTTCCTCTAAGAAGGTAGAAGTTGATAGTGATGGAGAAGAACTTAACATCAATGATGAAGATCTTGATCTCTTTGTCAAAAAATTCAGCAAATTTCTAAGAAACAAGAACACAAGAAGATGGAGAAGGGATCGAGAAAATAACAATGAAGGTCCTACTTGTTATGAATGTAAACAGGTTTGACATATCAACTGAGATTGTCCACAATACATCAAGAAGAAAGAAGAAAAGAAAAGTTATGACAAAGGTAAAAAGAAAGCCTATGTCTCTTCAATTTGGGGAGAAAATGAATCCAACAAAGAAGAGAATGAAGAGGCCAATCTTTGTCTTATGGCAAGAGACAATGAAGAGGTAACAGTTCTTAAACCTTTACATTCATTTGATGAATTACAAGAAGCTTTTGAATAATTACACAATGAATCTTTGAAGCTTGCCAAAAAGCTGAATATTTCAAAGAAAAAATTTCCTTGCTTGAGAGTGAAATTTTAAATTTAAAAAATGATCTTACCACACTCAAGGAAAAAAATCTAGCTTTTGAAAATCAAAACTCTCTTTTGCTAGATGAAAATTCAAGCTTCAAAACTTTGTCTATTTCTCCAAAAGAAAATTGTCCTTGTTGTAAATGCATTGATATTAAAAAACTAATTGAGGATTGAAAAACTACCCTTGATAAATTTACTCACGGAAGAGATAATTTGAACATATTGCTTGGTAATCAAAGATGTGTCTTTGACGAAGCAGGATTGGGATATAAATCCAAAGCTAGTAAAAAATACTATAAGAAATTCTTTATACATGCAACTATGTCAAATAGTCCTTTTACTACTTGTTTTCATTGTGGATTGAAAGGTCACAACTCCTACTCTTGTAGGTATAAAAAGAATACTCTAAATGGTGAGAAGAAGTGGGTACCAAAAGGAACCTCTAACAAAGAAGGACCTAAACAAGTTTGGGTACGTAAAGTGAAGTCTTGAATTTATGTTGTAGGTATGCCTCAAAGCTAGGATTCAGAAATGGTATTTGGATAGTGGTTGCTCCAAATACATGACCGGTGATCAATCTCTAAAAAAAAGGCAAAGTGGCCTTTGCAGAAAATGACAAAGGCTTAATCAAGGGTATAGGTAAAGTTAGTAAGAACTCTTCAACTTCTATTGAAAATGTTATGTTTGTTGAAGACCTTAATCATAATTTGTTTAGCATTAGTCAACTATGTGACAAAGACAATAAAGTTTTTTTTATTCAACTCGTTGCATAGTTGAAAAATTAATGATAAGCAAATTAAGTTTATTGGTCAAATGATCAATAATGTTTATATTATAAATCTTGATGAAGATCCTTCTATAGACTCTACTTGTTTGATTAGTGTTAGTGATGAAAACTGGCTTTGGCATAGAAGATTAGCTCATGCTAGCATGATCCTTTTCGACAAACTAGTCTCAAAAGAACTTGTAATTGCTTACCCAAAATCAAATTTGAAAAGGATAAGCTTTGTTGTGCTTGTCAAATAGGAAAACAGGTTAAAAGTTCTTTCAAGGCTAAAAATATTGTTTCAACAACTAAACCTTTGCAACTACTCTATATGGACCTGATAAGACCATCTAGAACAAAGAGCCTTGGAGGTAACTCCTATGTGCTAGTTGTTGTAGATGATTGTTCAAGGTTCACATGAACTCTCTTCTTAGCTCATTAAGATCAAACCTTTAAATCTTTTCTAAAACTTGCAAAATTTGTTCAAAATGAACAAGGTTTGACTATTATGAGAATTAGAAGTGACAATGGCGGAGAATTTGACAATTATGATTTTATGGAAGTTTGTGATGAAAATAGAATTGACCATAACTTTTCATCTCCTAGAACCCCTCAATAAAATGATTTTGTTAAGAGGAAAAATAAAACTCTAGAAGAGATAGCAAGAACAATGCTCAATGAAGGGAAACTTCCTCAATATTTTTGGATGGATGCGGTTAATACCGCTTGTTACATAATGAATAGATCTTTAATTAGGCCAACTTTAAATAAAACCCCATATGAGCTATATAGAGGAAGAAAGTCCAATATCTCTCATCTCCATATGTTTGGTTGCAAATGTTTTGTCTTGAATAATGGGAAAGAAAATTTAGGAAAATTTGATGCCAAAACCAATGAAGCAATTTTTACTGGATACGCTAACACTAATAAAACTTATAGAGTCTATAACAAGAGAACTCTTACTGTTAAAGAGTCTATACATGTTGCTTTCAAAGAATCTAACTCTCCTCTTAAGGAAGTGATGATCAAAATGGAGTGCTAGATTTTTTCAAAGATCTATTCTTAAATGACAAAGTGGAGAAAGAGCAAGAAATAGCTCCA
Organism: Biancaea sappan; assembly: GCA_037074585.1. Lineage (NCBI taxonomy): Eukaryota > Viridiplantae > Streptophyta > Magnoliopsida > Fabales > Fabaceae > Biancaea > Biancaea sappan. The sequence continues at coordinate 42,160,041 of CM073496.1, read as the reverse complement.
AAGGAAGACAATGATTGTGAAGAGAATGCCAACCTACCATAAGAAGAAAAAAACCTCAAGAAGAAGAAAAATCTCAAGAGGAAGAGCTACCAAGTAATAATGATGAACTTTCAAAGGATTGGAGGTATGGCAAAAGTCATCCTAAGGAACTCATCATTGGAGATACATCTTAAAGGGTAACAATTCGAAACTCTATTAGAAATATTTGTAACCACTTAGCCTTCCTTTCACAAGTTGAACCAAAAAATATTGATGATGCAATTATTGATCAATATTAGGTCTTGGCTATGCAAGAAGAACTAAATCAATTTGAAAGAAGCTAATTTTGGGATTTAGTCCCTAGACCCAATGATCATGCAATAATTGGCACCAAATGGGTTTTTAGAAACAAATTTGATGAAAATGGAGTAGTGGTTAGAAATAAAGCTAGGCTTGTTGCAAAAGGTTATACTCAAGAGGAAGACATTGATTATAATGAAACTTTTACACCTGTGGCTAGACTTGAAGCCATTAGAATGATGTTGGCTTTTGCATGTATAAATGATTTCAAAATTTTTCAAATGGATGTAAAAAGTGCTTTTCTCAATGGCTATATCATGGAAGACGTTTATGTTGAGCAACCTCCTGATTTTGAAAACTATGATAAGCCTAATCGTTTGTTTAAGTTGAAAAAGACTCTTTATGGTCTCAAGCAAGCTCCTAGAGCTTGGTATGAGAGATTAAGTTCATTTCTTTTGGAAAATGGTTTTTAAGAGGAAAGGTACATACAACTCTCTTTTTCAAAAAGAAAAATCATGATTTAATCATTGTTCAAATTTATGTTGATGATATAATCTTTGGTGCTACTAATGAGAATTTATGTAAAGAGTTTGCAAAGATCATGTAAAGTGAATTTGAAATGTCAATGATAGGAGAACTCAACTTCTTCCTTGGGCTCCAAATCAAAACAAATGGATCATGGCACATTTGTGAGTCAAATCAAATATGTCAAAGAGTTGCTCAAGAAATTTGACATGGAAAGTGCTAAACCCATATCCACTCCAATGAGCACCTCAACAAGTTTGGACAAGGATGAAGAGGGTTAATTATATGACATAACAAAATATAGAGGTATGATTGACTCTCTTTTATATTTAACTGTAAATAGATCGGATATCATATTTAGTGTGTGCATGTGTGCACTATTTCAAACTTGCCCCAAGGAATCTTATTTTAAAGTTGTAAAAAGAATTTTTAGATACTTGGTTGGCACATTTAAAATGAGTTTATGGTATCCTAAAGGATCTTCAAATGTTTTAACTGGCTACTCAAATGCTGATTTTATGGGTAGCAAAACCGATAGAAAGAGCACAAGTGAAACTTTCCATTTCTTTGGTAATTCCCTTGTTTCCTCGTTTAGCAAGAAGCAAAATAGTGTTGCTTTATCCACAGATGAAGCTTAATATATTGCAACTGAAAGTTGTTGTACTCAAGTTTTGTAGATGAAGCAACAACTAGAGGATCTTGGTGTTTTTCTTGAAAATATACCTATTAGATGTGATATTACAAGTGTCATATGTCTGTCCAAAAATCTTATACAAAACTCTAAAACTAAGCATATTGAAATTAGACATCATTTTTAAGAGATCATGTTCAAAAGAAAGATGTCTCTCTTGAATTTATGCAAACGAATTTTCAATTGGTTGATATTTTTACAAAGCCTTTTGCTGAAGATAGATTCAGTTTTTATTAGGAGAGAACTTGACATGGAAAATCTAAATGAACTCTAAATATTGTTTTCCTATTGCATGCATTTTAAAATTTTGCCTTCTTGATTGATTTCATTACTAACTTAAGCATCACAAAGTCCACTAAAAGTGTTTTCTACGTATTGATCCTCAAAAATATCCTCTAAGGCACTCTTCTCCTTCAGTTACTAAAAATGAGATTCTACACTGAAATATTCGACTGCCCCAAGCTTACCAATCGACTGGTACTCCAATAGTCAAATATTTTTCAAACCCAGAATCCATTAGTTGACTGCTAGAGGTGTAGCAGTCGACTGGCAACTCTCTACCCAAATACTTTTTTAAAAGTAGAAGCCATCAGTCAATTGACTAAGGTCCATCAGTCGACTGATTAATCAAAGGACACCAGATGCTGACACGAGCGTCGGACGCCAGGCACCACTGCTGAACGCTGAGACAATTTTATTGAACACCCGAAAGGCATCATTCAATTGTTCAACCCTCGACAGTCAACTAATAGGTCACAGTAGCAAAAATCCCCAATTCACTATAATCAGTCGACTGATCGACCTTCAACAATCAATTGAGAGGTCATTTTTAACAACAGTATAAATAGAAACTTCAGATTTTTGAAGGCTCATTTCAAAATTTCTTCAGCCGTGGCCTCTCTTCTCCTCTCTTCTCCTCTCCTAGTCAATTGATAACCTTAGAAGCTTCAAAGGCAAATTTCTTCAATCTTCTTCCATAAAAACTTGGATTTCTAGTGATTTTCGATCGTCTGGTATGTATTCTTTCTATTCTCACTATTTGGTTAAAGCTTTTCTCCTCTCTTTGTGGATTTTTGTCTTCGAGTTTTTCCTTTTGAGTGCCATGGCATCCTCCTCCAAATGACCTCGAACAAAAGCTGCTACAAATTGACCTATGGGAAATCTTCTAACTCTTGAACAAACAGAGAAATTTGAAGAATCATTCGAAAAATGAAAGGTAATTCATAGCAAACATCTTGATTGGAATTATTTTACTAGAAAGAATTTTGCTTTCATTGGCTTGCTGAATGATTATGGGTTAAGGAGTTTTGTTAGTAGGAAAAGTATTTGGAGTAAGGAAGTTATTAAAACCTTCTATACCAACCTGGAATGTAGTGCTATGACTGGAAAAATTACATAACTATGAGAGATTTGAAAGTTGAAATTACTAAAGGTTCTTTGGCTAGGATTTTGGGTATTCCTGCACCAAGCCCTGATGATCTCTGTTTTACAAAACACCCTACATTACTTAATCTCATTTTCTACAATAAAAAAGATGTGTCCAATACCATTCTAAGGATAGAAGACTGGGCAGGTCAAGAAATCAAAGTGAGTAAGATGAATGTAAATGATAAATTACTGTTGTATATGGTCACTCATATTCTGTTTAATAAATCTGGGAGTTTTGCAAATCCTTGTGTCAAAATATTCTATTATGGCATGCATAATGCAAGAATGATCAATAAATATTCCACACTTCATCATGAAGAGAATGGAATCATGTACTAAAAGGAAGTCGCCTCTTCCCTATGCCGATATCATTACCAAAATTCTTAAAGAAGCTAGTGTAAATGCTCATTTTGGGCGAATGATGCAATCATCTGTTATAGATGAAAACTCTCTCAGAAGAATGGGCTTCATTTATCTTAAAGAGGAATGGCTAAGAACCGAAGACAACAAAACAGTGAAAAGAACAAGAGAAAGAAGAGAAAAAGAAGTTGAACAGAACACGGAGGATGAGCTTGATCAGTCAGAAGGATTTGAGAACTATGAAGATGACCCAAACATCCTCTGATCTCACCAGTGAGAATACTTGGCTGCTAAATGAATTGGTGGATAACTCCACTTGTATGCTTACAATGATGGAATCCATGAACACTCGACTAACCTCTTTGGAAGTTACCACAACCTCGAAGATTCAGCAACTCAAGGACTTAGTTCGTGATCATCATCAGCAAGGATGAGTTGCCATCAAGGTTAAGGATGAAGACCCCCTTCTTTTTGTTGATGACAAAGGCGGAGAAGATTTTATATGATTTAATGCTTTAATGCTTTATTATATTTTGTTGTTAAACTAACATTAGAGTTTTTATTCTATAGTTTTATGTTTTCTACATTTTTATGTTTATGACTCTTAAAACTTTCTGGTTTGGTTCTATTGGTTATATCCTTTTCGTTTTGGAGATTATAAACTAATCCTTGCAATTACATGAACTTTTTGTTGTTGCTCTACTTTGAATATTTTTCATCTGTTGCTACTGCTCTGATTAAATTATTGATCTGCCCTAATTATATATCTCTTATCAAGAGTAAATTGAAATTTTCCTAGGATATAAAATTCAAGAGGAGTTTTCTCCTTTGGACTCAAACTGTTGTTTCAAAATAACCTAACCATTTTAAATTTGTTGGCATCATCAAAAAAGGAGAGAATGTTGACTCTATTGCATTCAAAGCTAATACTTAAATTTTGATGATTAACAAACAAATTAAAATGATATTTTCCTGTGTGTATTAATGTTTATATTTTCAGGAATATCACCCAAGAAAAAAGGGATTAAAAGAGCTTAAAGGGAAGTCTTTTTAATTTTGTCTTAGGAATTAATGTAAAAGATTTTGAGAGGCAAGAAAGCCTTTTTTAAAATGTTTTTAGCTAAGTGGGAAAATGATGGAAATAGGTTATTGACCCTTAGAAAATATAAAGTTTTTGGAAAACCATAATCAGGAGCTATTAGTCAACTGATGCACCTGTAACAGTCGACTGATCACTCTCTAGTTGAATTTCAGCTAAGGATCAATTTCTTATTAGTCGACTAATTGGCACTGAGCAGTCGACCGTTGGTTTCTATCTAAAAATCAAAATTGACCCCTAGAACCGATCAATCGACTGATCCAATTGTAGCAGTTGACTTATCAACTTAGGAACACTTTTAATTTTTGAGACAGATAATCATCAGTCGACTGATAGATCTATATATATCAATCAACTGGCACCTCATTAAAGTGCAGCATTCGACTGTCATGGTTCTATCAGTCGACTGTCGGTATAATGACATCAATACTAATGGCTATTTTTTAAAGATTTTAGCTGATATCATCATAGATCCTCTTCCAAAGGATTTTTCACTTCTTGGGTTATATATATTGACTTCAGAAGTTGTCAAATCAACAATAATATATTCTATTTGACTCTGAATTTTCTAAAATCAATCTCTTGTCGATCATTTACCTTAAGAGAGTTCATCTTTTGTATATCTACTTTGTTTTAGAGAGTTGCTTATGTTCATCTTATTTTTCTGACTGTATTGATCAAGGAAGGTTTCTTTGAGGTTGTGTTTGAGTGAAATCATAGTGTGAGGGGGAGAGACACCCTTGGGAAATAAAAGTTCTCTACTGTAGTGACTTACAAGTGCCCATTTTTCACAAACTTGTGGTTGTTAGTAAAACACTCAAGAAGTTGTCTTGTGAACTGGATGTAAGCTTGATTTAAGCTGAACTAGTATAAATACTTGAGTCAAATTCTCTTTCCCTTATCTCTTTAATTGTTTATTACTTTATCTTTGATTATTTGCACTCTACACTATTTCATCTTGTCTTTGCTTTTTTTTTTTTAACTGTCATAAATATTTGACTTTGGTTTCAAAACTTCTTGAACTTCTAACAAGTTTTTAAGAAAATTTTTATAAACTCAATTCACCCCCTCTTGGGAGCTAGCCATTTCTATTAAAGAGGTTACTGGGCACAGAGTTTTCTTTTGGTCTAATTGGTGGGCTTATATGTGGCACAATTGGTTGTGTTACTTTACCTAGTTGTAGCCGTTGTTCATCACAAATGTTATTCCCACTGAGTTACAAAGCATGGATTTACGAAGTAGTTTTTAAGAACCTTTTACCAATTTTGGTATTTTTTTACTTTCTTATGAAAGTTTTGTATTTTTTTTTTTTGTGTTCTATTGTCCAAGTTGGGCTTGGTTCAGTTCACCATAGCTCTAACTTGATGGGAAAGTATTGAAATTGTATGTAGTTAGTTTTAGTGGAGTTTATCTCTATAAATACTCTTTGATGTATATTGTTTTTGACATTGAGAAATAAGAATAATTCCATTGTTCTCTAATTCTCCTATCTTCCCTTCTTGGGAACATTTATTTTATTTATCCTTTCACTATATTCATCAATGGCTTATAATTTCAAGATTGTCAACGCTTGCTTTAAGAAGCGAGAAGAGAATTTAATCACATATAAGAATGGAGCCTTAAGGTCACAAATTGACTTTTTTTTGTAAGGAATCCAGATAGAAAAATTTGTAAAAATTGTAAAGTGATCCCTAGGGAACTCGTGGCAACTCAACATATGGTTTTGGCTCTTGACGTACTTATTAAGGATTGGAAACATAAGTATCGACAAGGGTTGAACCTTAGGATCAAGTGGTGGTAGCTAAAGAGGGAGAAACAACAAGCTTTCAAGAGGAAACTGCTGGAGGAAGGAGCATGGGAGTCAGAAGAAAGTATTAACATTATGTGGGATGAAATGGCCAAAAGGGTTAGGAAGGTTAATAAAGAACTTTTAGGGGAATCAAAAGGATTTGGACAAAGAGATAAAGAATCTTGGTAATGGAATGAGAGCATTCAAGAGAAGATCGAATATAAAAGAGAATGCTTTAAAGCTATACATTTGTGCAATAACACAAAAAATTGGGAAAGGTATCAGAAGGCTAATTGGGAGACTAAAAAAGCAGTAAGTGAAGCATGATCTAAAGCATTTGAAGAGTTTTACAATAACTTTGGAACGAAAAATAGGGAACGAAAGATTTACAAAATTTTGAAGAATAGAGAAAGGAAATTTAGAAATTTGGATCAAATAAGATGTGTTAAGGATGAAGAAGGAAAAATTTTGGTTATAGATGGAGATATTAAAAAAAGATGGGAGGGTTACTTTCACTTGCTTTTTAATGACAGAGCAGGGCCAACTACTGATATAAAAAATTTAACAACCAAAGAGGGTAAACAAAATTTGGCTTATTATTGCAGGATTAGGGTTGGCAAGGTCAAGAAAGTTCCTAGGAGAATGGATAATGGTAAAGCAGTTGGTCTTGACGGTATTCCTATCGAAGTTTGGAAGTGTTTATGGGATGAGAGTACTATCTAGCTAACTAAACTATTTAATGAGATTTTAAGGTCCAAGAAAATGGCTGAGGAATGGAGAAGAAATACTTTAGTGCCTATATACAAAAATAAATGGGATATCTAGAACTGTGCAAACTACTGAGGGATTAAACTTATGAGTCATACTATGAAATTAAGGGAAAGAGTGATCAGACGTCGGTTAATAATTGAGATAAATATTTCTGAGAATCAATTTAGATTTATGCTAAGGCGGTCTACTATGAAAGTTATTTATCTACTAAGAGGGTTAATGGAAAAGTATTGGAGTAAACAGAAAGACTTGTATATAGTTTTTATTGATCGGGAAAAAGCTTATGATCGAGTACCAAGAGAAGTGTTATAGAAAGCCATGGAAAAGAAATGTGTCTGTGTTGCGTATATTAGAACTATAAAAGATATAAATGAGGGAGCAACAACTAGTGTGAGAATGTTTGGAGGGGAGATAAAAGACTTTCCTATTAAGATTGATCTGTATCAGGGATCATCTTTGAGCCCTTATTTATTTGATATGGTTTTAGATGTTTTGACGAAGCACATCCAAGAAGAAATTCCCATATGCATACTTGTTGCAGATGATATGGTTCTCATGGCAAAAGCAAGGAAAGAGATTAACTCTAAACTCGAGTTATGGAGATGTACTTTGGAATCGAAAGGTTTTCACCTGAGCAGGAATAAGACAGAATATATGAATTACAAGTTTAACAAGCAGCAAGCTAGCAGTGAGTTGGAGGTCAAAATTAGAGACCAGGTTATACCACAAGTGTCAAAGTTTAGGTATCTAGGATCAGTAATACAAGATGACGGCGAAATTAATGGAGATATTACACATAGGATATAAGCAGGGTGGTTGAAATGGAAAAATGCATCAAGAGTTGTTTGTGACCAAAAAGTACTTGATAAGCTCAAAGGGAAGTTTTATCGTACTATTATAAGATCGACAATATTATTTAGGAATTAATGTTGGGCATTGAAAGGACAATAAGAACAAAAGTTGGGGTAATAGAGATGAGATTGTTGAGACGGATGTGTGGTTATACAAAACGAGATATAATCTGTAATGATTGTATATGAAGTAGAGTTGGAGTAGCATCTATTGAGAAGAAAATAGCAGAAAATCGTTTAAGGTTGTTTGGACATGTTCAAAGAAGACAGTTGGAGGCGCCAATAAAAAAGGTTGAGTAGATGATATAGAGTCCAATGATAAAAGATCAAGGAAGACCAAGAAAATCACTGAATGAGGTTGTTAAACAAGATCTTTTAGTGAATGAGATACTTAAAGAGTTAGTCATTGATAGAGCTCAATGGCATCGTGCAATTTATATAGCCGACCTCATTTAGTAGGATAAAGCTTTGTTGTTGTTGTTGTTTCTTTATATTCAACAAAATATATTGCCCAAATCTTGTCAAATACCTAGATCTGAAGGCAACAAAGAAAAATAAAATTTTGTTCCTTCCATCCATATCCTATCTTTTACAAAAATCAGCTTCGCGGCATTCAATTTTTGGTTTTTCATTCCCAGCCATTAATTTTCTCAAGAAAAAAAAAACCCAAAAAGTCCCAAAATCAAAGACTAAGAGCATAAAAACCATTGCAGCATCTTAAAACTAAACTTTGAAAATCCATCAGAAAAGTTCGTGCTTGCTGACGGAGCTCTAATGGTGACGACCCATTGGAAAAATGCAAATTAAGAGAGGGAGAAAGAGTGAGAAGATGAAATGCTGCCTGGAAATGTCAAAATGGCAAAAAATATGCCACGCAGATATAAAAAAACGTCAAATTATCTTTAACTGAATTAGAATGTTTTCATAAATTTATTTAAAACAAATATTTTTAAATCTAATGTAAAACAGTAAATACAGGACTAAAAATTTTGATTCGTTTAAAAATATTTGAAAAAATTGCTTTTCCTGTTGAAATTTATTTAAAGGCTTTGCGGATTAGTTCTCAGCACTATGGGAGTGCAAAAATAGAATTCAGATCCTTTGCTTAGTCCTAAAGCTAAATAAGAAGTTTGACTTAATCTGGACTGTTGAATTTTACAATCAATAATTCAAATTTCATAAGTTTTAAAAATAGTATCATAAAATTTATGTTGTTAGTTATAAAAACTAACAGCTCAAATTAAGTCAAACACCCTACTTGGCTTTAGAGCCTAGCAAGGGATCTAATTTGGCAAAATCATGCTCTACAAGTAGATCCCCAGGGCTTTTGTCCCTCAATTGTCTTGTGTACAGCAAGGAAAAGTATTTGCCTTCATTATATGGTAGTCAGTTATCAAGTTGTTTTGTCAAAGATATCACCTAGGTCTCGTTTCGTTGTTAAAATTGAGGTATAAAAATTGAAATAAGAATAGAAAAATCATTTCTTCCCATGTTTGATTGTGAGATTCTATGTTGAAATGAAGAAATAGGAAAAAGTTACTATACGAATGCAAAAAGTTATATAAATATTATATAAAAAAATATTGGTAAATAAAATCAACAAAGAAACTGAAAATAGTTATTTTTAATATATTATACAATATTAAATATTTCATAATAACATATTAAATATATTAAATATTGTATATAAGACAGAATGAAGGCTAAATTTGTAAACTAAGTTCATAGTTATTAATGATCAACAGGTCACTAATATTTTTAATAACCTTTTAATATATTACAAAATATATGAAATAATTTTTAATAAATTTTAATTACATCGTTGATAGTGATCATGATCCCAATATTCTCAACTATGCCAACAATAAATGTTACAAATATCTAAGAGAAACTAAATGATATTAATTACAAATTAAGATAAAAGTATAATTTTAAACATTTTAAGAGATTATAATAGTCAAATTGTTATATTGAAAACATGTCAAAATCTATTCCATTATTTGAACTTGAGAATCTACATTCCCTCACTTAAGGGAAAGTAAATTCCCAAAATAATAAAAATTCTAACAACCAAATATGGAGGTGTTGACTTCATAGTTTAATTTCAACAACCAAATGTAACATTACCCGGCAACGTAATCCAGCAACTGGTATGGCCTCGAACAAAGAGTACATGATCAGATCCGTCTATTCAGCTGGTTAAGGGCAAACAATCCTTGAAGCAACCATTAAACTGAATTACGTAGCTCAAGGATTAAACTTTGACAGGGACTCAAAAATGCAGATAAGCTTATTCTACTCCAGAATATCACGCAGGAGTCTCAAACGGCCATTTGTTTCTCGTATCGTCAACTCCCTTGTCAGTTAAAAAAGGACATAATAGTTACAGCATTGTTTGACCGAGGAAAAGAAAAAGGGCATAGGAAGATGAAGATCGCCCTCAAAGTTGCTGGACAAGTGGACAGAGGGATCATAAGCATTACTTGAATAGGGATGAAGGCGAAGCTATAGCTTTATAAACACAAACGACTACAGGGTTAAAGGCGAAGCTATGTAAAATAGAAATGAGTTTCATATTTCGGACAGTGCTGAACAATAGTTTCTTCCGGCTCCCGGAAAGTAAGCAGCATCTGTAGTCTACACTCGTGCAGCAGCATGAAAGTAACTTAAAAGGAGAAATTAAACAAAGCATCATAAAATTTACAAGTCAATAATATAGTCCACAACTCTGCCCAAGAAACTTATTCTTTAAAATCTAATTAAATCCGCTCGTCTACATTTGAAGAGCCAATTAGATATAGAAGAAAAATGAACCATAAATGGATCGCATAGACACTAAACAAGAAGATTTTTACTCTTCTTCCGCAACAACACTAATTTCACCTTTTTCCAGTAAATCATAAAAGGTCCTGGCTTTTCTCTGTTCATTCCAGTGATGCATCTTCCAGACACTACCAGCAGCAAAAGCAAGTACTAAGCCAATACATATCTCCTTCACAACACTAGGCCCCTTTAAGGTAGCATGAGCAATCCTGGGTCCAGCCATTTTCTCTAAGCTTGTCTATTCTGTGAGTAATGAAGCATTACTTTCGTAAATAATAAAATATGAAACTAGGCTGCAGTGCTATACAAGCTGGTCAATCCTAAGAGATAAGAGAAGAAAAGGACTCCTTATTGTTTTCTTTTTGTCAAAAGTGGAAGGGAATAGAGAAGAGCCATTTGATCTCATTCACCTACTAGAGAACAAGATATATTCCCCTTCAAACTGGGGAAGATGAGCATGAAAATGAAAATGCTTTTTAGCATAGTTATCAAATCGCGATTCGAATCGTGAACGATTAAACTAAATTATGAAATGCAAATTGTAGATCGTATCAAATTAATAGAAAATATCATAGATATGATAACATACTTGATTTCATAAATTTACCTCATAAATAAGTCATAAAACAAATGTCAATTCATAACAAGCAAATAAATCAAAAGACTTATCATAAGTTATTCATAAGTATAATAATAGAAGAGAAGTTTCTTTCTTTGACTTCTTGGCTCTGTTTTGGTTTCTGAACTTTTGAATTATTATAATAATTGACTTTTGAATTTCAATTAGATTAAAATCCTCCATTTTTTTTTCCTGCCCCCAAATACGTAATTATGTGTATATAATATGATTTGAATATGTTTATGTTGTCTTATTTGTGAAATTCTGAACTGAAAGAATCCTTCCTTACTCATTGCTGCCTTCTGCCTTTAGCCTGTTTTATCCTAAGCCCAACCCAGTAGTGAGTAGCCCTCATCAATCACATACCTGATTCTCACTCTCTCAGACGAAGCCCAGCCCAGTAGCCTATTGGAATAATTGAAACGCTGCATTGCGTCTCAGCTGAGGGTCACGAAAGAGAACAAAAAAAAGTGTGGTGCTTCATCTTCTTCATTGCATCGGGTCACAAAAGACCCGTGTGCGTGACCCAGTGTGACCAGACGCAACGCCGCCATTGGAATCGCCAAAACCATGCGATTAGCCAGTTATGGCTTGAATCGCACAATTCCGGCAATTCCAACAGCAATTTTCGCACAGTCGCGATTCAAACAGTGATTGGTATTGCTGGCTTCAATGCTCATATCGAATCGCACGATATAAATCGCGTATTGTGCGAATTCTATTACTATGCTTTTTAGAACTAACTATGAAATTTCACTTCCGTCCCTCTTAGCATACTAACCATATAAGCAAAAAATATATTACTATTTTATTCTTTTTTAATACATCCAAAATAAGCTCGATAAACTCCTTTCTTTCCCTCTCCTTCCCTTCCCCTCCCCTCTCTTCTCTACCTTCATACCTTATCCATCCCTCTTAAACTCCCAACAATATTATAATATTAAATACAGGAATTCACATCAACATAAAATCAGTTTGATCTAGGTATTCATCAAGAAAAAACAGTCAAACTGAAAAAATAATTAAATGATAAATTAATAATTCAGTGACCACAACTTTGGCCTACCTAACAAATCAAACATGCAGACAGTAGCATTATCAATAAAGATAAACATTGTATCATTCAGGCATTGGAGCGAAGCCTGTACCTGTCATCATTGAAACCAAACAATAAAACTTAAAACTATGCATTCTCAAATGAAATATTTATACTTGATCCTTACTTATTCATACAAACCAACGTATCTGTTCGGTAAAGCTACTTTCAGTTTATTATATTCCCTGGCTGCGTAACAAGTTTGCATTACAGGATATCTCACAGGGACCAATACACAATGCATACAAAGCCCAGAAAGTAAACACAACATCAACTTATACACATTGTTCCCCAGCAAGTTTCCTTCTTTTATGACTTGTTAGAGTTACTCATCTGATTAGATAATGATGATCAACCATTATTTTCATTCGATCAAATATTTCAAGCGCCAAGCACATATACGATTGAATCAGGCAATGTTGTATTTTTTCATGAATTATGGGCTTAACAAAAATAGGAAAATATTAGAGAGCATGATCTACATTTTTTGTTTTTCTGATATCCTTAGGCGTCCAGGCCAGCTTACACGCACCTCGACTAATTCTATACAGCCAAGAAAACCTACAGTGGCCCTGAGGGACTCAAACTGGAGTGTGCATGATCTACATCTTTATTGAATTATAAAGCATAATTTATACAAAATTTGAACTAACAAATTACTTAAAAATAGGATAAGATGTCAATACATTGATATTATTATTATATCCTAAACTCAGAAAAATAAATAAATAAATTTAAATTTAAAATTTTAAGATCTCTAGCTGAGTTATTTTATCCAACAGGTAAGAAGGTCAATGATCTATACCCAAGATTTCAATCTCGATTTAAATTCACCATTATTTTTCTGGAAATTTCTCGAAAAACCAAACAGATAGATAGAATGAAAGAGTAATTTGTATTAGTTCATGGAAGATAGGGCAACCTGACAGCAAGGGGGAAAAGCGTAGCCCACATTTAGAATTCGATCGTAAATCGTCCAACAATGGGTAATACAAGAAACACTTGAATCATCGTGTGGGCGGTGCTAGGATTTGAAGATCTAACAGAGCGAAATGAGAAGACTCACCAGAAATGTAATCGATGGATTTCTTCTTGACGCAGTCGTCGCTAGGGTGTCAGAAGAAGAGGTCGAAGAGCTATTTCTAAATTTCTAATATTATTGTTTTATTTTTTTGAGTCTTACCACTTTTTTTTCTTTTGGACAAGTACGATCCACTTTGGAAGGACTTTATACCAAGGCTTACTGTAACAATGGGCTGACATAGCCCAACCCAAATACCATCACTTGATTTGGGACTGAACAATTTGGGCCGAAAGAATGATCTCAACAATAAATTCATGATCGAACAGTCTCGTCCAAAACTTTGGTATACTTATATATTTTTTAGTGCAAGTTATATTTACTTTTTTATGTTTAATTAAATTATATTTAATATTTTTTAAACATCAATTTTTTTATAAATTATTTTTTTATTTTTAAAATTTAAATTTTATACAATATGTATTCTTTTTAAGAACAAAATTATTTAACAAATTTTACAAATAAAATTGCATATTCATGTTCAATCTGAATTTTAACTTAATTATTTTTTTGGTTATATTAAGAATTAAATTAAAACATTTATTAAAATTAAAATATGAAATTATATAAAAAATAAACTTATTTGATAGAAAAATATTAAAGATAGATTTCTGCAATATTTACTAAAGTATCAGGGGTTTATTATAATATTTGAAGAAAAAAAATAAATGTAGCTTAATTAAATTTTTTTAAAAAAATAATAACACAATTTACCCTTTTACTAAAGCAATTTACGCATTTTCATATTAGGAAAAAAAAAAAAGATACTTCCGAATATCGTTCATAATAGAAGCATCGTGTTCTTTGAGTATTCTTCATGATCCTCTCAGCCACACCAACCGACATCATCATCATCATCTCCGGAGCTAGCAAAACCTACAAGCCACGTGTACCATTTCCACAGTACCAGCTACCGAGAGGCTTTGAGAGTGCGGAAAGTCGAACAAGCAGCACCGACGCTTCGTCATATCTTTCTTCGAAGGCGATGCCGGTCAGATTCTAATGACGGAAGCGGAGGAGGAGGTTCCATTTGTCAAAGATGTTGACCTGGCCATGAATGCATCTCTCAGCATGTCATTGACATGCCTGAATTAGCCAGTGGATCGGGTCATAAAAATGGACACGAGTTGAGCCAATTCAATTTGAGGTTAACTTTTTTTTTTTTACAAAAAAATTAAACTCGAATCAATTCAACCTATTAGTAAACAAGTTGGTTTGAGTTGGTTGGTGGATTTTTTTTTATTTTTATTTTTTTAATTTTTTTTTCATTCTCCATTGCCGTCATGTCTCTCTGCCTCTTCAGTGTGGTTCCGGGTTCATCTCTCTGTGTCTCATCTCCTCCTAAGCGCCTTGTCCAGTGCCTGCCTATGCGGCTTTGCTCTCTGGTGTGTCGTGTGTTCTCCCTCTGCTGCCTCTGACTACTACGATGCCTTCATGATTTGTCCTCGTCTCCTCCACCTCAGGGAGAGGTTGATGTAGTGCGTGTTCTCCATCTATTGCTTCTCTATCCCTAGCAACGGCTTCAATGCCATCGTTCACACCAAGGCCATCCCTCAAGCTCGCCTGCCCCAACACTATCTCCCGATATCCTCGCTGTCACTAATTGCCAATTGCGACCTCGTCTCCATGGTCGATAGCCCCTACTACACATTATCTCTGCCAAATACACATATACAGAACAAATTAACAGAGCACAAAGGTCTTGCAAAATACATCTAAACAAATTATTAGGCATCCATAGCTAAATCATCGGGACCTTAACAGATAACTGAAGGTGATGAATGAACTCTGGTGAAGAAAAAGTCAGTAGTAAGAAGAA
Organism: Biancaea sappan; assembly: GCA_037074585.1. Taxonomy (NCBI): domain Eukaryota; kingdom Viridiplantae; phylum Streptophyta; class Magnoliopsida; order Fabales; family Fabaceae; genus Biancaea; species Biancaea sappan. The sequence continues at coordinate 42,144,810 of CM073496.1, read as the reverse complement.
GGGGAAGCATAGAATATTTAGAAAACCTAGGAAAACCTTAAAAAAGATTATTATATATAGGTTGGGTTGTGTTGAAAATCTTCAACTCACCACCAAACCTGCTAGTGGTCGGATTAAAGATTTTCAACCTAATCCAACTCAAGCCAACCTAATTGTGCGAATTAGGTCGGGTTGGGCAAGTTAGTTGCCATGTCGTTGGCCCATTTACCAACAAGCCTAGTTTCTTATGCCAAAGCCCGTAGCCGAAGCTAAAAAATTCTTTTAAAAAAAATATTTTGGTTGGATTTAAATTCTAATCATCAACTTCAATTATTATGATATGAAAATTTTTCTTTTAATTTGTCATTTACTCGAAAGTTTAAAGTTTTTTAAATTTTTTTTATAGTTGATAATATTATTGTATGGCAATTTTGAATATTAAAGCTTCGAGATTTTATATTGAAATTAAATTCAACACATGATCACTTGTTTCTTACATATTTTCCTTTCACGGCATACATGTCTTCTTTTATTTTATTTTTGAAGTCTTTTAATGTGTATTCAACATTTCTTTATTTTTTTGAAAAAATAATTGATGGGTATAATTTTGAAAAAAATTACACTTACAAATCTTTATCCTTGCCTCAAATTGTAATATTTTTTTAAAATTTAAAAAAAAAATTAATCCTCTATTTATTAGTCATTTTTATTTAAATTAAAAAATAACTGTGCATTATTTGGGAAAAAAAAAGCCGCTTAGAGGTCCACATGCCCGCTAAGGGTATTCAAAACCAAACCAAACCATTCAAATCGAACCAAAAATCGACCAAAACCAATAGAGGAGGTCCAAATCATTTTTTGAAATACAAATTTTAATTAGTTTGGTTCAGTTGTCAATTTAGTTTGATTTAATTCTGTTCCAACTTTGTATATAAAAAAAATTATATTTTGTATATTATATATATATATATATATATATATATATATATATATAATACTAATATATTTTTATGTCAAAAAAATATTTTTATATATTTTATAATTAACTTGGTCTTTTTCTTTTAATTAATTTGATCTCTTTTTATTTATATATATTTTATTGAAATTAAAAATACAAATTATTGTAAACGAAATTGTCCAAAACCAAATCAAACCGATCAACCAAAACCAAATCAAACCGTCCAAAAATTAAAATCGAATAGGTTCATAATTTTGTAAAATTAATTAACTCAGTTAAGTTTGATTAAAATTCCAATCCGAACTGAACCAAATCTATGAATACTCATAGTGCCTACCCGTTTTAGCCCACGAACAAATGAGCCTTATTTTGCATACCTAAGCCTCTCCTAAATGTAGGTGAGTCAGTCCTTCAATCTTTGACCCATTTTGATAGTATTACCCAAGAATCGACTAGTTATGGTTCACGTGGACTTGCTGGAAAATTAATACATTGTGCTTGTCGCTTGCGGCCTATGGTTTGTCCACGTGGAAGCGGTTGTTTTCTAATCCAACTTAGTGGCTCAAGATGAAAACAAACTCTCGAGGTAAACTTGGCTTGCTTAGTATTACTTCAACGACAAACAAGTGATCTGCATTGGGTTGGATTAGTAATTTGAGCTCGTGAAGCTATCTATTCTCTTGGTTCTTTATATGCCAATTGTAATATATTAATATATAAAGACTGATTCTTCTTTTATGCCAAGTAATACGTGACTTCAAGTTTTTTTTTAAATTATTCAATATTCACAACATTATTTGCATAAGTCATAGTCCACGGACAATCATGTTTTTTGATCTGGTCTATCATGAATAAATGGTCAAGAAACGAAAGAATTTGAAAAAAAAATTCAATAATTTTTATTTTGATTATTTCATGAATTATGAAATAATTTATGAAATGAACATGCAAGAAGAATGAGGATTTTTTTATGTACAATTTTCTATACCATAGGACCATCTTTTTGTCACTTACCATGGAAGATTATGCCTTTCGACTTTTCATGATAAAATGGATCAAAATTCGCTTTAGTCGTTTGATCATGGTAGAATTTTCCGCTACTTTTCTACCCAAAAATCAATATGCAAACATGTAGAAGGACCGTAATAAACCTAAGGGAGTGAAATATGGTGGTTGATGATCAAAATTTGAAGAAATTCTTATTTATTGCTCTCTCTTCTTCCTCCTTTCTTCTTCACGCCACCTTCCCCTCTTCTTCACTCTCTTTTCGGCTTTGGATGAAGAAATGGGAGGAGAGGATGAGTATGCTGTTTTGTTGGAAAGAAATTAGCCTAGGGTGGAAGAATTTTACCTTAAATTCCTTCTTCTTCCTCCACTCTTCTTCTACACGAAGCTCCTCTCTTTTCTCTTAACTCTCTCGGCTCCTCAAAGAAAAATTGGATAGAGGGGAAATGAAAATGACTGTGTGTGTGTGTGTGTGTCTATATCCGTGCAAGTGGTGTTAGTGGAGATAAATAGTAATATTTTAAGAAGGGACATTTTATTATTTAGTCTAAATTACTGGGGCTAGGTAGGACTAGTTTATTAGTCTAAGTCTAATTTGAGTTTATATGTAATACTAAGGCTAATTAAAATGCTACTCATAATAATCATATTTGTAGTTTTTTATTTTGGCTGATGAAAATAGGTTTTTTGATTTTTTTTTGAGTTTTTATATTAAAACCCCTTAATTTAATTTAATAAAATATAGTCTATATTTTAGTAATTAAATTCCCTTTTTAATTTTTAATATAAAACTTGATTATGAGAATCTGATGACTGTGATTCAAAACTAATTAATTTTCTTAAAATTTTCCAAAACTAAAATCCTAACATAGGCTTCGGAAAGTAACTTAGTTAGGATGCTGCATTTAGGATGCTGCATTTAACTAATAATTGAGCGGACGATCATGCGGTAAAAAGTAGACATGAGTCGTGGATGCATTTTGATCGCATGATGATCCAGATTGACGGCTACGCGATGAATATGACGCTCCTTAATTTTGATCCACGGTCAAATTGCTCTGCTTTTGGTGCTTTCGATTTTTTTTTTTTAAATCATGTTAAGCTTGGATCATAAAAAAGGAAAAGATAATTCTAAATTGATCTTGCAAATCAATTCAGGTATGTTTGAGGATTCCAAAACTACACTTGTGTTGTTTAGTTGGCTGAATATGGGGAACTCGACTTTTCCAACAACATATGAATTATGGTTTGTACGCATAATGTCCATTTCCAATTTATGAAGTCGAGCTTCTATTGATTTGGTAGAAAAGATGGCTGATCTTCGGCTACCAAGTTGAAAATTTGAAATGATGCATTGCATGGGGAAGCCAGAGCAGCAAGATGCCTGTCACTGTGAGAATGCAACATGATCAAGTTATGAGACGGATTATTTGCATTGCGAGTATGTGAGATATATATTTGTTCTCCATCACCATGATGTCATGCAGTATCCTAAAAGCATTTATTACAACATTATCGGCAGTATGTTAGGTCATCGAGAATTGTCCATTTGTCGCATGTGTTTTCAACAGAATCCTTAATCAAATAATTTGGCTAGCAATTTTAAACATGTTTTGGGAACAACTAAACTCTTCTTCATATGCAACTTTTTGGGTCGTTTTCCTCTCTTTTCTAATTGTGATGGGTAGTTGTAAGCTATTTTCTTATGGGGATTACTTGCGTGGTTTTAACCCTATATTCTAAAGGCAGATCGAGCAGGTTCTCATGTACTAAGGCATGCCTGATTTTGTCTTTTCAAAAAACTGAACATATTCTTTGTGGAGCAAGCCTCTGAAAAGTTTAGAGTTTTCTGTCTCGTTGAAAAATTGTAATTGCAAATATATGCTGAGACAGAGATTCATTTGCCTGTAGAAGCTTGGAAGATTGAAGAAGTTGTTGTCACTGCTTGCTGTCCGAATACAGAGCAATCCCCACGCTCTTCATTGTAATACCCCAAGTATTATTGTGTAGTAAAAGTACGAAAATTTGTGAGGGTGAAAATTCTTCATGAATTAAGAAGTGCCGACTAGAGAAATGGAATATCCTAAAGTTTAATAAGGACAAAGACATGTATTGGACTAAGTAAGTTTACACCGGAAGGGAAAACATAAGTAATGAGTGTAGGAAGAATGCCTAAGGACTAAAGTGAAAAGAAAAGAAAATATAGAATACTCTTGAGAAAATACCAAATAGGAAACTGTTAGGGAAAATGGATTTTATGAGGATGAAGTTATGAGTTTGGTACCTTAAGGATGATGGATCTGAGGTCGAAATGGAATTCGGGACACTGAGAGGGACTAAAGTGAACAAATGTGAGATTTTGGTATTTTAATGAAAATGAGATGTGATGATGTGTGTTTTATGAAAGTGTAATTTTTGTGCCCTAATGATGATTAAGCTATCCCAATTCCCTTACAAGTCTTAATTAAAAATTATTTCAAAGGGACCAAATTGAAAAGAAAATAAGTGGGCCCCACTTATGCTAACTTAAAAAACACACACACACACCCCATTTCCTTCATCCATTTTCTCCATCTCACGTGTCCTCTCCTCTGTCCAGCGTCCGAGTTTCCCTTCAACATCCATCCATGACAAGTTTGAGGGAGGAAGAAGATCATGGAAGCATAGAAGAAAATTAGTAAGTGTTCTTCTTCTTCTTCTTCTTCTTCTTCTTCTTCTTCTTCTTCTTCTTCTTTTTTCAAGAAGAAAACCCTAGGTTAGCAAATTGAGGAAAATTGTGTATAAGGTTGCCATTGATCAATTGATATGGTTTTGTTGTTCTGCAGTGCTGATAGATGAAACCATTGTTAAATGTAATTGAATCATTGAAAGAGAATTTGAATTTGTTGAAAGAATGAGGTTGGGAAGAACTTGTTGAAATTTTTTCCTCTTGATGTTGCTTTGAAGATGCTGAGTTTTGGGGCGTTATATTATGTTTTTTTAACTCACCTAAAAGCACCCGAGATGAACCCATGATGTGTTGAAACCAATGGAGGGAGAATTAGCTTTGGATGGAGCCATTTTCGAGCTCCATCCATGGCTGCCCAGACCTTGGCACTTGGGCACCAAGGTCAAGCGCCAAGGTCTGGGCAGCCAAGAGGGCCACGGAGCCCAAGCGCCATCTTGACAGTAATGCCTTCTTTTCGGTGCCATTGACGTCACCCCCTGTAGCCGCTCCAAAGTGATGTATTTTGACCCCTTTCTCATGTTGTCTTGGACCCTAGGTGTTGGGGGATGTATTGGAGTCTCTTGGAACATCTTAGAGCTTGCAAATCCACCTTAAAGAGGTGAAGTTGGTAAGGAAAGATAAAGTAAAGATGAGGGACATAGTTCTACCTTGATTGTTCATTTATTTTTTTAACATTATTTTCCCTAATAATTCCGACATTCTTGTAAGTATATTATGAGTTGATAAGGTGCTTGTTGTGCATAAGTTATCATGTGAGTAATAATGAAATAAACACACTTGTATATGGGTGTTGATTTGAGATGCATGTATGCCTTGAGTTATGAATGGAAAGGAATGACTATAAATGTTGTAATCATATACTAAGTGGTAATTGGTGAACAAATCTTGTTGAGAACAATGGTTAGTTGAAATGTTGTATTGTGAGTGACTTATGTAATTGAGTGTTTAATTATAAGAGATATGTGAATGGTCTCATTTTAAGGAATTAAATTGTCATGAATGTATATCATGTCTTGTATGAATGAATGACTTGAGTATGCAATATGAAGTGAAACCTTGTGTTTGTGCTTGTGACTGCGTATATGGCCTTTAGGCAAGTACAAGGCCCTTGGGCTGATATATAAATTTCCTCATTCCTCTTTTCATTGCCCAAGGAGTACATTCTCATGCATTTACCTATGTTTTATGAAGTTCGGTAATACATGAGGAATCCATTGCATGTTAAGGGGTTAGGGCATTGGTTTACCATTGTAATGAAGCTTTAAATAACTTAGGAAACCTTAACCCTTAGCATGTGTGGAGATGCTACATAATGAAAAAGTTCACGTAATAATCATAGCTGTCACGACCCAAAACCGAGCACGTGATTGGCGCAGACAGTGCTTAGTCCACACCGTCGCAAGCCTAACTCTTACTTAGAATCTTTACACTTTTCACTTATTTATCTATCTTTTGATTCAAAAACACTTTAAATTACAACTGAGATTAAAAAAAATCCCCTTTCATTCATAAACAAGCATTCGTAGACATTTACATAAATAAAGCTTTTACCCTTAGATTATCATAGTCTTAATCATAACCATAATTTTTGTACTAATTACTACTATATTCTTTATATAATACAACTTATAAAGTGGACTACCCGATTACAAATCATTACTACGAATACCTATCTTGATATAACTCTAAAGTACCTTACCTTACCTGAACAATGGGAAGGTATGCTCAGCTCGAACGTCATCAGTTATGAAGTCTTCTGTACCTGAAACTGTGAGGGGGGTTGAGTCCAACCACTTGACTCACCCAAAGCAATCCTACCACAATGCATATATATATATATATATATATAACTCTAAAGTACATTACCTTACTCGAACAATGGAAAGGTATGCTCAGCTCGAACGTCGTCGATTATAAAGTCTTCTGTACCTGAAACTGTAAGGGGGGTAAGTCCAACCACTTGACTCACCCAAAGCAATCCTACGACAATGCATATATATATATATATATATATAATTTAGATAATGAATATAGAGATGTTAATGCATACATAAATATGAAAAACTCATAGATTATATATGCCTCATTAAACGTGGGGCATCATAGTACACACTAATATAATGAACAGCAAGGTTTAGTACACTTACACATATGTGATTTCTTTATTTGTCTCTTTAACCTGTAATTATTGAAATGCTAAAGGACCATACCGAGAACATAATATCATGAGTAGTCAATTAGCTATTAGCACTTAATCAAATTGCCTCGTCATGAATAAGAATTTAGCTTGCAATTTATAAACATTGAGATCACATTCATAGGCATATCAAATGCAAGAACTCAATTACAAACTATTACGATCATAACAAACCACATTACTGTCAAACATGCTTAGTCGATTGGGTCACTATGGACCATTCCCATAACCAGTTCTGGTAACCCACCAAGCCTTCTCGAAGTAACATTGGGTCACTAAGGAAGTCATCCCACCAAGCCCTTTCGCTACCGGAATCGTTGTGAACCAGTGGCTCACCAACCTCTTTCGCTACCGGAATCGTTGTTGTAATACCCGTTAATTTCAGAATATAATTCGCTTAAGAGTATTTTAGAATTCTACAACGTTACTTTAGTTATTTATTTTGGTCATTTTTAATTTTCATATTTAATTGTTCTCTTTGAATATTATTTATGAAAATTGAGTTAAATGACTGGACTAAATATTTGCACAATATGGGACATATTCTAAGAATGATGAAATTCATGGAAAAGTGGTTTCAGAATGGTCAATTAGTCCATTTATTGTAAATTGACTGGATGGGTTTGGATGTTGGGTTATGGATACCCATGGGTTATTGAATAACCCATTAGAAATATTTAATATAAAGTTTCAATAGTACCTTCTCATTTTCACGCAGAAGGAAAAAAGCTGAGAAGTGAACAGTGACTTTGTTTTCTCTCGTTTTTTCATCCTTTTCTCAAATCCTTTCCTTGATCTTCAGAGTTTTGATTATTTGTTTGGTTCAAAAGCTTTGTAAGGATCAAAGGTAAGCTTTAATCTCATTATTTTCCTCAAATTTCAGTTTATGTAAAAGATTAGAGGAGATTTTGTTCTTAAAGATTTTGATGATAATTCATGAATCTCAGTTGTTTTAGAAGTTATATTTGAGTTATAATCGGTTAAAAGAGTTGAAATTCTGGTTTTGAAACAAGAAAGGAAAGGATGAAATTGTTAGAAATTTCTGTAAAAACTTCTGCAAAAACTGAGTTACTGTAGCGACCAGAAATTTCGAAAAAAAATCTGGAAAATTTTCTTCGGGTACTGTAGCAGTTACTGTAGTGTCGGCAGTCAACGGTACTGTAGCAGTCAACGGTACTGTAGTGAACGTCACTGTAGCAAATCGTTACTGTAGCAATCAGAAAATTTTGCGTATTTTCGTGATTTTGTTTCCTTTCTTATGTTTCCTTGTAATATATTTTACTAGGAAATTTTCCTACACAAATTCTAGTGTGGAACAAGGTAAACTTGGACAAACATCAAGGTGAGTGAATAACCTTGCTCAGCTAATTTGATATTACTAGTCAAAGTACAATATAAGTCCCATTTACAATATTATTTGGATAATAAGCAATCAATTTTCATATGGGAGTATATGATGATCGGTAGAAATAAGAGTATGTAGAAATTATTTTATTTCATGACAATTGTGCTATGTGATAAATTCTCACTATCTTGTCAATGAGTAAAGATCTACGGGATCTAATACACGAGTTTGAAAGGGTTAAAGTCCTATACTACTCAGTGCATATCTATGAAACCTATACACGAGTTGAAAGGGTTAAAGTCCCATACTACTCGGTGTATATCTAAGAAAGCTTATACACGAGTTTGAAAGGGTTAAAGTCCCATACTACTCAGTGCATATCTATGAAACCTATACACGAGTTGAAAGGGTTAGAGTCCCATACTACTCGGTGTATACCGATGAGATCTTATTCACGAGTTTGAAAGGGTTAGAGTCCCATACTACTCGTTGTATATCTAAGAAATCTTATTCATGAGTTTGAAAGGGTTAGAGTCCCATACTACTCGATGTATAAGACAATTAATTATATGAGTAAATGTGGTATTTGTACTTTTGATATTCTATATAGTACAGTTATTTACTTACTGAGTTTTTAAATAAACTCACACTCCCTATGATTATTTTTTTCAGATACAGAAAACAAAGAATAAGAGTATCCGTTTGAAGAATAGAAGCCCCTTGGAATTATCCTCTATTTCTGTCTGGTGGGATACCAGTACTTATTAATGTGGATACTAGGAACGCTCTGTACTTACTATAGGTCTCCTAGGCTTGCGATGAGATAGAAATATCAGACTATGTATGTCTATATTTACTTATCAGATGAATATAATTCTGTAGTGTGGAATGAATGATTAAGGTTGAATGTAAAACCTTACAGAATATATGTAAATAACGTATGTTTGAGAATTTTTTCAAATGAGTAGTATATTTTCACATGCTCAATTTTTGGGATGTGACAATTTGGTATCAGAGGCAAGGTTTTATAGGTCCCCTATAGAGTACAGAGCAAAGTGATCTTTGTGGGCCCTTCCCTATTGTCATGAGCCGCGGCATGACTATAGGATTAGGTTCCATAAAAGACCTTGTAGAGTATAACGTCATTTTATGGATAACTTCTCAGTTGGGCTAGTAAGTGATATTTTGTTTATGTCTGAAAATTATTTGTTATGTGTGTAGATCTGTGACAGTACAATGTCAGAAGGATCTTCTAATAATAATGAGCATATGGGTCCAAGGAGAGCCATAAATCCACCAGTACATGTGCAAGATGATCCTAACCGTGGTGATAGTTTACATGCTCAAAGTACTGAGGGCGCAACTAGTGAGCAAGCAAGGAGAGTCGAACCTGATGCTCACGCTGGCAATGCAACTATTGCACATGTGATTAATTTGATGAATGAACGATTTGACCGATTTGAGGCTGAAATGAGAGGTCAAGCTGCACAAGCTAACCTGCCAGTGGATCCTCCTATTGTTGAAGCTGAAATTGTACCACCAGCTCAGTTAGCTGGAGGAGATAACGTAAGGGAGGTAAGAATGTCTGAGTTCTAGAAAATGAGGCCTCCTACTTTTTCAGGAGAAGATCCCAAAGAGGACCCACAATGTTTCCTTGAAGATTGTGAAGCAATCTGTGATGCTATAGGGTGTTCTCCTACTCAAAAGGTAGAATTCACTTCTTTTCAGTTAAAGGGTAGGGCTGGTAAATGATGGAGGAACTGGAAGAAAGCTAGAATTCAAGGCGCACCGCTAGTTATGTGGACAGAATTTTACAGATTGGTTATGGATGAATTTCTTCCGGTAAGTGAACGATCATCTAGGGCCAGGGATTTTCTATATCTACGACAGGGAACCATGACTGTTGATGAATATTCAGCTCAGTTTGTTAAATTATCTGAATATGCCCCTGAAATCATTCCTTCTGAAAGGAAGAAAATAGAAAAGTTTGTGGAAGGGCTTCGTGATGCCTTATATGATCAAGTGGGTTCTAATATGAACGATTACTCTTCGTACTTAGAAGCTGTTGATGTGGCCCGAAGAATGGAAAAGAGGTCAAAGAATAAAGAAGAATATTGACAAAAGAAGAAAGCTAGATATAGGAGATCTTTTGATCAAAGGGAAGATTCAGGGACTTTGAAACCCTTTACTGCATCACAACATGCTCCAACCACTCCTACTAAGTCATTTTATTCTACAGCCAGTGTGACTAAGCCTCGTTCAGAGAGCAGGGGTGGTTTTAGTTCTTCTAGTAGAGGAGGTACTCAAGCTAGAAGGAAGAAACCTCAGTGTCCTGAATGTGGAAAGTTTCACTTCGGAGAATGCAGGTTAAACACTGTTGGTACAGGTTGTTTTAACTGTGGACAAAAAGGACATTTTATAAAGGAGTGCCCTCAGCTCATGACAGGACCAGGTCAAGGGTCTACTTTGCCACCTGGACCACAATCTATTTCTGCTTCTATTACTCGAACACCAACTCCTTCAATAGAGGGTAGTATGGGAAGAGGTTCTGGAAGAGGCCAAGGTGACCGTGGAAAACAAGCTGCTGGCAGAGGAAATGCAAGAGTATATGCTCTAACCCGACAGGATGCTCAAACATCCAATGCTGTAGTTACAGGTATATTATCTGTTAATACTTTTGCTGCACGTATTTTGTTTGACCCCTGTTCTACTCACTCATATGTGTCACCCCTGTTTGCCAAGAGATTTGCATTTGATTCGATTACTCTTAAAGAACCATTCTTGGTTTCCACACCGATGAGAGAGACTTTGATGGTTAAAACATGTTATCGTTCTTGTAAAATAATCGTTGGAGGCATGGAAACTGAGATAGATCTTATGGTTCTCAATATGTTAGATTTTGATGTGATTTTAGAGATGGACTGGCTATCTTCTTGTCATGCTACTATAAATTGTCGTGACAAAGTTATTTCCTTTAATATGCCGGGGAGGAGTAATTTTGTGTTTCAAGGAGATTGAAGTGATGTACCTTGCAACATGATATCTATGTTAAGTGCCCGGCGTATATTGCGAAAGGGATGTCAGGGATTTCTAGCTTTTATCAAAGATTTAGAAAAGAAAGAACAAAAGTTAGAAGACATTCATGTGGTTAATGAATTCCCAGATGTGTTCCCAGAAGATTTACCTGGATTACCGCCAGAAAGAGATATTGAGTTCAGCATTGATTTGGTCCCAGACACACGACCAATTTCTATTCCACCTTATCATATGGCTCCTGTTGAGCTAAAAGAACTCAAAGAACAATTGGAAGATTTGTTAAACAAAGGGTTCATTCGCCCAAGTTTTTCACCTTGGGGTGCTCCTGTTCTTTTTGTGAAAAGGAAAGATGGTTCTATGAGATTATGTATAGATTATCGTCAGCTGAATAAAGTCATAGTGAAGAATAAGTATCCTTTACCAAGGATAGATGATTTGTTTGATCAGCTTCAAGGAGCAAAATACTTCTCAAAGATTAATCTAAGGTCTGGATATCATCAGTTACGAATTAAGAACGATGATATACCTAAGACTGCTTTTCGTACACGGTATGGACATTATGAATTTCTTGTGATGCCTTTTGGGTTGACAAATGCACCAGCAGCATTTATGGATTTAATGAACAGAGTGTTCAAATCATTCCTTGATAAGTTTGTAATTGTATTTATTGATGATATTTTGGTATATTCAAAGAGTCATGAAGAACATACTGAACATTTGAGAATAGTGCTTCAGACCTTGAGAGAGCATCAGTTGTACGCAAAGCTCTCAAAATGTGAATTCTGGATGAGTCATGTAACATTTTTGGGACATGTTATTTCCCAAGAAGGTATTCATGTAGATCCAAGTAAAATTGAAGCAGTAAAACAATGGCCTAGACCAACAACTGTGTCTGAAGTACGTAGTTTTCTTGGCTTAGCAGGGTATTACCGTCGCTTTGTCAAAGATTTCTCTAAAACAGCTCTCCCATTAAATAAGTTAACCCGAAAGAGTGTTTAACTTCTGTACCAGTCTTAATCCTACCATCAGGACCAGGGGGTTACTCTGTATTCTGTGATGCCTCAAAGATAGGCTTAGGGTGTGTGTTGATGCAACATGGTAAAGTCATAGCTTATGGCTCACGTCAGCTTAAAAAGCATGAATTGAATTACCCCACTCATGATTTGGAAATGGCAGCTGTAGTGTTTGCCCTTAAGATATGGAGACATTACTTGTATGGGGAGACTTGTAAAATTTTTACAGATCACAAAAGCCTTAAGTACATTTTTGAGCAGAGAGATCTCAATCTAAGGCAACGAAGGTGGATGGAACTTCTGAAAGATTATGATTGTACCATCCTTTACCATCCAGGTAAAGCAAATGTAGTGGCTGATGCTCTAAGTCGAAAGTCTATGGGAAGTTTAGCTCACATTGCCACTATAAGGAGATCTCTAATACATGAACTACAAGAATTAGAAGCTGATGGAGTATTCTTTGAGATCACTGAGTCAGGTACATTTCTGGCTCATTTAACAGTTAGATCATCCCTTGTTGAAAAAGTAAAAGCAACTTTAGAAAATGACATTGATATGGTCAAAATCAAAGATAAGGCAAGGCAAGGTCTAGCACCAAGTTTCTTGGTAGATGAAGAAGGAGTCTTATGGTTTAATGGAAGACTTTGTGTCCCCAACATTGAATCTTTGAAACATGAAATCTTAATGGAAGCTCATGGTTCGCCATACGTTGTACACCCTGGTGCTGTGAAAATGTATCAGGACTTGAAACAAGTTTACTGGTGGGAGGACATGAAGCGAGACGTGACTGACTTTGTAGCTCGATGTTTGACTTGTCAGCAAGTTAAAGCTGAACATCGACGACCACCTGGTTTGATGTAAAAACTAGATATTCCCGAGTGGAAGTGGGAAATGATCACTATAGATTTTGTAGTAGGTTTACCTCGGTCAACAAAAGGAAATGACTCAATATGGGTCATAGTGGATCGACTTACTAAGTCAGCACATTTTCTTCCTGTTCATACCACTTTCAGTGTAGCAAAACTTGCTCGACTTTATGTTAAAGAAATAGTGAAACTTCATGGTGTACCAATATCCATTATATTAGACGGAGGACCTCAATTTACTTCTCGATTCTGGAGAGTCTTTCAAGAGGCTCTGGGTATCAAAGTGAATCTTAGCACAACATTTCATCCTCAGACTGATGGACAGTCCGAAAGGACAATTCAGACTTTAGAGGATATGCTAAGAGCTTGTGTGATGGATTTCAGTAGAAGTTGGGAAGATCATTTGTCTCTTATTGAATTTGCTTATAATAACAGTTACCAAGCCAGTATTCAGATGGCACCTTTTGAGGCTTTATATGGGAGACGGTGTCGATCTCCTATAGGTTGGTTTGAACTTGGTGAAACCAAAATATTTGGACCTGAGATGATACAAGAAGATATAAATAAAGTTAAACTGATCAGAGAGAAGTTGTTAACTGCTCAGAGTAGACAGAAGTCTTATGCGGACAACCGACGACGTGACCTTGAATTTGCAATTGGTGATATGGTTTTCTTACGAATCTCACCTATGAAGGGAGTAATGAGATTCGGGAAGAAAGGCAAACTTAGTTCGAGGTATGTTGGCCCATATGAGGTTGTAGACAGAGTGGGTAATGTGGCATATCGCCTAGACCTACCTTCCAACCTAGAGGGAGTTCATTCAATATTTCATGTTTCCATGCTACGGAAGTATCTTCCTGATCCTTCTCATGTCATTCAACCCCAAGAAGTTCATTTTGATGAAACTCTCACCTATGAAGAGGTACCAGTAGCTATCCTTGATAGAAAAGTCAAGAAATTGCGTACTAAAGAAATTCCTACTGTCAAGGTTCTTTGGAGAAATCATTCTCGCTAGGAAGCTACGTGGGAGGCAGAAGATGAAATGTGGAAAAACTATCCACATTTATTTGAAACTTGAGGAAAGATTTTAATTCGGAGGATTGAATTCTTTTAAGGGGGTAGAATGTAATACCCGTTAATTTCAGAATATAATTCGCTTAAGAGTATTTTAGAATTCTACAACGTTACTTTAGTTATTTATTTTGGTCATTTTTAATTTTCATATTTAATTGTTCTCTTTGAATATTATTTATGAAAATTGAGTTAAATGACTGGACTAAATATTTGCACAATGTGCGATATATTCTAAGAATGATGAAATTCATGGAAAAGTGGTTTCAGAATGGTCAATTAGTCCATTTATTGTAAATTGACTGGATGGGTTTGGATGTTGGGTTATGGATACCCATGGGTTATTGAATAACCCATTAGAAATATTTAATATAAAGTTTCAATAATACCCTCTCATTTTCACGCAGAAGGAAAAAAGCTGAGAAGTGAACAGTGACTTTGTTTTCTCTCGTTTCTTCATCCTTTTCTCAAATCCTTTCCTTGATCTTTAGAGTTTTGATTATTTGTTCGGTTCAAAAGCTTTGTAAGGATCAAAGGTAAGCTTTAATCTCATTATTTTCCTCAAATTTCAGTTTATGTAGAAGATCAGAGGAGGTTTTGTTCTTGAAGATTTTGATGATAATTCATGAATCTCAGTGTTTTAGAAGTTATATTTGAGTTATAATCGGTTAAAAGAGTTGAAATTCTGGTTTTGAAACAAGAAAGGAAAGGATGAAATTGTTAGAAATTTCTGCAAAAACTTCTGCAAAAACCGAGTTACTGTAGCGACCAGAAATTTCGGAAAAAAATCTGGAAAATTTTCTTCGGGTACTATAGCAGTTACTGTAGTGTCGGCAGTCAACGGTATTGTAGCGAACCAGCACTGTAGCGAACCGTCACTGTAGCAAACCATTACTGTAGCAATCAGAAAATTTTGCGTATTTTCGTGATTTTGTTTCCTTTCTTATGTTTCCTTGTAATATATTTTACTAGAAAATTTTCCTACACAAGTTCTAGTGTGGAACAAGGTAAACTTGGACAAACATCAAGGTGAGTGAATAACCTTGCTCAGCTAATTTGATATTACTAGTCAAAGTACAATATAAGTCCCATTTACAATATTATTTGGATAATAAGCAATCAATTTTCATATGGGAGTATATGATAATCGGTAGAAATAAGAGTATGTAGAAATTATTTTATTTCATGACAATTGTGCTATGTGATAAATTCTCACTATCTTGTCAATGAGTAAAGATTTACGGGATCTAATACACGAGTTTGAAAGGGTTAAAGTCCCATACTACTCAGTGTATATCTATGAAACCTATACACGAGTTGAAAGGGTTAAAGTCCCATACTACTCGGTGTATATCTAAGAAAACTTATACACGAGTTTGAAAGGGTTAAAGTCCCATACTACTCAGTGCATATCTATGAAACCTATACATGAGTTGAAAGGGTTAGAGTCCCATACTACTCGGTGTATACCGATGAGATCTTATTCACGAGTTTGAAAGGGTTAGAGTCCCATACTACTCGTTGTATATCTAAGAAATCTTATTCATGAGTTTGAAAGGGTTATAGTCCCATACTACTCGATGTATAAGACAATTAATTATATGAGTAAATGTGGTATTTGTACTTTTGATATTCTATATAGTACAGTTATTTACTTACTGAGTTTTTAAATAAACTCACACTCCCTATGATTATTTTTTTTCAGATACAGAAAACAAAGAACAAGAGTATCCGTTTGAAGAATAGAAGCCCCTTGGAATTATCCTCTATTTCTGTCTGGTGGGATACCAGTACTTATTAATGTGGATACTAGGAACGCTCTGTACTTACTATAGGTCTCCTAGGCTTGCGATGAGATAGAAATATCAGACTATGTATGTCTATATTTGCTTATCAGATGAATATAATTCTGTAGTGTGGAATGAATGATTAAGGTTGAATGTAAAACCTTACAGAATATATGTAAATAACGTATGTTTGAGAATTTTATCAAATGAGTAGTATCTTTTCACATGCTCAATTTTTGGGATGTGACAGTTGTGAACCAGTGGCTCACCAAGCTCTTTCACTATCGGCGTCGCTGTATGCCCTTATCAACCTAGACCCTCATCTCACCTTGGCCATGGACTTGCGGGAAATTAATTAACCGTATCATAAAAGCTTAGGCAGCACTTTCGTGCGCAAGTCAATCATATACACACATCCATGAACATTTAATCATGTGCCAATTAAAGCAATCATACTCATATATTAGCAAGGAGTTCATGTTCACATATTATCAAAACTTGTGTTCATGGAGATCAAGGTATTTACATACATGTGGAACTTTCCATACCATAATTCATTTCTCGACGTCATATATATTACAAGCGTTACCGTACACAATTCATCATATTATTTCTTTATATGTATCTTTATAAATTATACAAGTGATCAACACATTTCGCATCATTAATGCTCTCATATTACCTTCATCATAACATGGCTCATGTATATATATACTCCTACCATATATTCACTATTAGACATAGATGCATTATAATTTAGGGAACTATGTTTATTCATAATAACAATATAGCTTGAGCTTGCATACCTTTGCACTTCGGTGTGATTTTTCACATTAGTTTGCTTTCCATCTTTAATGTTTCCAAGCTCACATATCAATCATGGTCATATATATATATATATATATACACTCTTAAAATCATGAAAATTTTTACTTAGTCAAACCACAGTTTGAACTACATTATTTAACTTAAAGAATTTAGGTTAGGTTAACTACCCATTCTTCCTTACTTGATTTTTCTTTTTATTCTATAGATAGTAATTCTTTATGGGTTACTTATTCATTAATTCTATGGAAGCTTAAATTGACCAAGGTGAATGTCAGTACATACATACTTTATACTTACATTGCATAATTAACTTGAAGAAATAAACAAGTAAGATAGGGTAAGAATTCTCTCACCTGGATTTTGAGCTAGATTTCTACACTTTATACTCAAAGAGAGATGCTAAGAGCCTCATCATAAAACTAGAAATTAAATTAAGCAAGTAACAATACCAATTCAGAACATAGGCTATCAATCATTTAACTTTGTTATGTTTTGAGGCTAAATTCTAACCCAAACTTTAGAAAAATTCTGACATCAATTCATAGCTCCAAAATTCATGAAACTTGACGTATATCTTTATTCATGTGTTAAATACTAGGATAAAAATTTCAGCCCAAAAGTCTACCATTTGACCCCTCAAATGGTCACTTTAGTACACATACATCAGAGTTGCTTAATTCTGCTGTAGGTTCTATTTGTTTATTTAACAGGCCATCTTAACCATTTCCAAATGAAATGAAAATTTTCAGATCATTAAATCTATGTATTGGCTAAGTGCCATAAAAATTTCAGATAAAAAAGAAACATTTAACTACCAAAACCAACCCAATTTCCTAAACTGCCAAAACCTTACTCTGCACTGAACAAGTGCTGTTTCCATGCTCATTTAACCAAGCAAACCAATTTTAATAAACTCGAAGCTTTCCAGATTAGATTGCCACAATATAAAGAATATCTCCACAAAGTTTCGTAAATTTAAGAATTGATTTGGTCATCCAAAAACACCTAAAACCAGTAACATACAAAGCTGTCACATTTTCCTTTCATGGCCCCTTTTGTGAATTAATTTCATTAGTATCTTTGCTTCAATTGGATTCCATCAAGAAACACAACCATCCACATTATTTTCCATTGCTCATCCCCATTTTAGTTTAACTTATAGCTCGATTATCTCAACCACATTGTGAAATAATTTAAGAGAGCAAAAACATGACAGATTATGAAGAATTTTCTGCATTATTCTGCATAATCTGTCCATCTTTTCCTCTTCTTTCTTGTTTTGAATTCCTAATTCATTTGGTCTTTTCTCATATGTTATCCTCTTTGAAATATGGCCTCAATCATGTCACTATCAGCCCCCAGAAATACAATAAACATTACAACACATACTAACAGATTTAATTAGTCCAAAATCCATTGCCTAACTTCTACAATGTTATAATAGAAATACTTGTTCCATTATTCAAGCATAAGGCAATGGGAATACACTGAAATAATTCAAATGACAGCCTCTTTCCCCCTTTTCTGTTGAAGACTCTCGGCTAAGATCAACCCATAACTTAGCAAGACCCAAAACTTAATACCAGCAAGCATTCAGTTAAGAAAACATCATTCTCCTCAATTCTCAGCAAAGGCAACAGAAAATTTGCAAATAATCTCAAGTTAAACTAATTTTACCCATGATTTCTTCAACACAAATAGAATAAAAGAATTCAACTCTTACTTCCCTTACTAAACCATTTAAATCTTAAGACTACATCACCCAATATAGAAAGGAAATCACAACTATGAATTTGTAGAAGAGCCATAAGTTCAAACTTCTTACCTCTTGGCCAGCCCTTATTTTCCCTTCTTCCTGTCATTCTCATCTTCTTCCTTTCCTTTCCCAACCAAAATCTTAGCTACTGATCATCATTTTATTCTTGAGGTTAGTCCATTTTGCCACCGGGTGTTGTCTTTCCTGTCGCAGCAACTCCACCGTAACAACTTGCACTCTCTCGCCATTCTTCCTATCTCTTGTGTCTCTATTTTTGACTCAGATGGCAGAGGAAACAAAGAAAGGGAAGGAAGACAATGGAGGAAAGATCAACCGATGACGGGTGGTGGTCTGCAGCTTGGTCTCCTTCTATCGTCGTGGCCTCTCTCTCTTGCTCATTTGCCTCTCTTGTAAAAAATGGGGACCAGAGGAAGAAATTAGGGATCAAATGTTTCGTTGCTCTTCATCCAAGGGTGAGAATTGATCCATGTGTCCTAATGCCAACATGCCATGTGTCCTCTTTTAGTTTAATTTACATGAAGCCACATGGCCTAAAAATAAAATTTACTTAAGTCCCTTTTATCTCTTGAAAATTTTGTTATATTTCATCCAAATACTTTCCATTACTTATACATATACATATATATATATATATATATATATATATATATATATACACTAATTAAAAATTCTCCACCTAGCTTTATAAAATTTCAAATAAGACCTCAACTATTTATTTCCATATGGTCCTTAGTGGTTCCAAAGATAAAATTTACTTCCCGAATTTTTTTTTCTAAATCGATGTTGAAAATTTTCTCTAAATTGCCTCCAAAAACCTCGGCTGTTACAATAGGAATTGAAAGAGGAATGTTAGGGATGGATTTGTACTGAAAAGACATGTGTTGACGAGCACATTGTTAAAGGGCATCGTTTTATGTAAAGTTGTGGTTAGCCACGTGCAAGGGAATAAGGGCGAGAAAAAGACTACTTATGGTTGATGAGAGCCAAGAGTTTCTTATGTAAATTCGTACGCCACATGTAAACGTACATAATAGGGGCGTACGAGGCAATAAGGATGGTACAATGTGACAGGACATAAGGAGAAGGAAGAGAGACTTATGGTTGCTAATGTGTTGGTGTGCAAATGTGATTACATTGTTGTGACTATGTTGTGTGTAATGTGATTATGTGTATTATGTCTATGTGTGTTTTGTGATGTTGAATATCCTTGGTTGCCTTATGATTATACAGGTGTAAGGTTCATTGAACGTTTAATACCATATTTTAAATTATATGATATTATGATCTTGTATAAACATTAAATATTTTCATATTTGATGTTAGTGCATGCATAGTCATATGTGTAATGATAGGTAGGGCTAGTTTTGAGTGAGTCTTGTAGTTTGGACTCACCCCTTCATAGTTTTAGGTACAGAGAGCCCTATATTTTAGAGACGTACGCTTTCGAAAGATCTCCCCTGATATGATCCCACAAAAGTCCAACTGACGTAAACTTTACAAACAAAATTATGTTAAACCCAACAACAAGATATTGAACTTCTTAGATCGAAAACCAAATTATACTAGGTTCTTAAAAATGAAACAACAAAGAAAACAAAGATAGGAATATTGACTCCGTGGCTATAAAGAGCCAGAAACCAATATTCTCATCGGATAAAAGATAGTTGACCCCAAGGTTATTAACAACCTGAAACCAACAATATAATCAGTCGACAGACCTCAAGTTATCCGCCTGGGATTTTTGGTATGAAAGCTGTAGAACAGTACAAAGGAAAACAAATCTCACTTATATTTATCAAACTCAAGTTGTGTACAAAGCATATGCCATGAGGCTTATTTATAGGTTAGAAATGGAAGACTAAAAGTCATGAGAGAAACCTAAAGGTTGTTATTCTTAGCCAACAAGCTAGAAATAAAAGACCAAAAGTTATGAGGGAAACCTAAAGGTTGTTCTTAGTTAACAAGCTAGAAATGAAAGACCAAAAGTCAAAAGGAAAACCTAAATCAGATTGGGCCAAGAACTAAACACTTTAGACATACTATTTAGGCCTTTTACAAAGACTGAAAATAAACTTAACAAAAGAAGCCCAAATAATCTAAATAAGCTTAAACAAGGCATTTTAAGCCTTTCACATTAGTTTTGGGCTTAAGTAAACAAAAGAGGTCCAAAATGTTTTAAATGGCTAAATAAGCTGTTTTAAGCCCAAATTACACATTCTGGATGCTTGAAGTTTCTTTATCCTTCAACGCTTGGTTCTTCTTGAATCTAAAAGTGTGAAACGTTATAGGAATGTTCCAGCTTTCCTCTAGGTGATTTCCACATTGCAATTGCATCAGGATGCTGTTCACAGTTTGCTAGATTTATTTGGCTCTGGCTTTTGTAGTTAGCCTTTTTGGCACATCCTTTTCAGCTTTGGATGGTGAAGTTAGCTCATTTCCTTCTAGCTCCAAGCTAGGTGGCTGGATCTCATCATTCCCTCCCTCCTCAAAAGGATTTGTCCTCGAATCTGTATTTGCATGATAAGGAGAAAGGTCAGAAACATTAAATGTAGGACTAACTTGATACTCACCTGGAAGATCAACAATATAGGCATTGTCATTGATTTTCTGAAGTATTTTGAAGGGCCCATTGCCTCTTGGATGCAATTTGGATTTTCTTTGATTTGGAAACCATTCTTTGCAAAAATGAACCCATACTAAGTCTCCAGGTTGAAATAGCACTTGCTTTTTGCCTTTGTTAGCACGAATGATGTTTTGAGCATTCTTTTACTGAATGTGGCGTTATGCTTCCTCATGGATTCTTTTCACCAAATCTGCCTTTTTCTTTCCATCATCATTAACAAGCTTGTTAATTGGAAAAGGTAACAAGTCCAAAGGAGTTAGTAGGTCAAATCCATAAACAACTTCAAATGGTGAAAATTTGGTTTAAGAATACATGGATCTATTATATGCAAATTCTATATGAGGGATGAATGCTTCCCAAGATTTTAAATTCTTTTTCAAAACAGCCCTCAATAAAGTACCCAAAGTGCTATTGACTACCTCAATTTGGCCATCAGTTTGTGGATGGCATATAGTAGAAAAGAGCAAGGTTGATCCTAATTTTCCCCACAATACTCTCCAAAAGTGACTTAAAAACTTGACATCTCAGTCACTAACAATTGTTTTAGGAAGACCATGTAACCTCACCACTTCTTTAAAGAACAAGTTTGAAATGTTAGTGGCATCATCAGTTTTATGACATGGAATAAAGTAAGCCATTTTTTAGAATCTATCTATAAACACAAAGATAGAATCTTTTCCAAATTGGGTCCTTGGCAATCCCAATACAAAATTCATTGAAATGTCAACCCAAGGGTGTGTGGGAGTAGGTAAAGGCATGTAAAGATCATGGGATTTGATTTGTGATTTAGCCCTTAAACAAATTATGCACCTAGGGCATTTTTTTTACATCCTTTTTCATGTGAGGCCAAAAAGAAGTGTTCTTTCATAATTTCAAGTGTTTTGGCTTCCCCAAAGTGTCCTATTAATCCTCCCCCATGAGATTCTTTAATCCACAAATTTCTCAAAGAATAGTTGCGTATGCAGAGTTTATTTCCCTAAACAGAAACCCATCTTGCTTAAAGAACCTCTCAAATGGATGTTTTTCACAAGCTTTAAAAACAGCACAGAAATTATCATCTTCATACATGCTTTTGATGTGTTCAAAGCCTAGAAATTTTGTACTAAGAGTGGATATTAGAATATACCTCCTTGATAGTGCATCAACCACTATGTTCTCCTTCCCTTGCTTGTATTGAACCACATAAGGAAACATCTCAATAAATTCTACCCATCTTGTATGCTTGCAGCTTAGCTTGTGTTGTCCCTTTAAGTGTTTTAGAGACTCATGACCAATATGGATGACAAATTCGTTGGACCATAGATAGTGTTGCCATGTCTCTAATGCTCTAACCAAAGCATAGAGCTCCTTGTCATAGGTGGAGTAGTTCAAAGTAGCTCCATTCAGTTTTTCACTAAAATAAGCTATTGGCCTCTTTTCCTGCATAAGAACAGCACCAATTCCAATCCCAGAAGCATTACATTTGATTTCAAAGATTTTGGAAAAATCAGGTAAAACAAGTAGGGGTGCTGTACTTAGCTTTTCCTTGAGATTGCAGAATGCATCCTTGTGAGCTTTTTCCCACTTGAATCCAATATTTTTCTTGATGACCTCAGTGAGAGGTGCAACAATGGTACTAAAGTTTTGCACAAACCTCCAATAGAATCTAGCTAGGCCATGAAAACTTCTTACCTCAGTAACTGTAGTGGGAGTAGGCCATTCTTTTACTGTGATCCTGTTGATAGCTCGGTAGTCCACACACATTCACCAAGAGTCATCCTTCTTTAGAACCAAAAGAATTAGTGCAGCACATGGGCTCATACTTTCTCTAATATAGACCTTTTCCATGAGTTCTTCAACTTGTCTTTGCAATTCTTTAGCTTCTTCAGGATTGCTACAATAAGCAGGCTTGTTTGGGATTTGTTAGCCAAACACAAAGTCTATTTGGTGCTCAATCCCACGATTTGGTGGCAACCCAACAGGTAGCTCTTTTGGAAAAATATCTTAGAATTTTGGCTAAAGGGCTAAGGCAGTACTAAGCAAAGAAGAATTTAATTTAGTATTAGAAAGGTATGACTCTTTGTGAACCAGCAAAATTAAAGCTCTTTCAGAGTTTAAAGATGTTCTAACTTCCTTTGCTTTTGCAAAGAAATTTAACTTACATTTCTCTCCTTTATTTTGTATTCTTCTTTTCCTTTTGATGAGTTACCCTTTTTTTCTTGCCCATTTTGTTTTTTTTTCTTTTTTATGAGTAGATTCAAAAAAGGATCTCTTACCATTAGCAGCAATGGACTTTTTGATTCTGGCTTGTTCAGCAAAAACTTGTTGTGGACGTAGTGGAGCAAGAGTGATATTCTTCCTTTCCAAAATTGTACCTATTCTTGTACCTATCATGTGAGGTTCTTCTATCAAATTGCCACGGCCTTCCAAGTAGGATATGGCTGGCTTGCATAGGTACGACGTCGCATAAGATCTCATCTTTATATTATCCTATGGAAAATGACACCAATACTTGTTTTGTCACTTTTACCTCTCCACTTTCATTCAACAATTGCAGCCGATATGGTCTTAGGTGCTTGGTGGTGTGAAGTCCTAGCTTTTCTACCATCAACTTGCTTGCAACATTCACACAATTCCCCCCATCAATGATTAGCCCACAAACCTTTTCTTTTACATGGCAGCGTGTGTAGAATATGTTTTCTCTTTATATTTCAGTTCCTTCATCTTTGGTTTGGGCATGCAATGCTCTTAACACCACTAAGGCTACTCCTTCCACAATATGCTCAATTTCACTTCCCTCTTCTTCCTCTGAATGTTCAAATTGCTCTTTTTTTTCTTCTTCTTCAGAATCCAAGTCTCCATTTTCTAGAAGCACCATAGTTTTCTTGTTTGGACATTGGGAAGCAATTTGACTTGTACCCAAACAACGAAAACATTTAATATCTTGAGTTTTAGATGAAGAGTTAGAAGTTATACCTGAATCTTTGGAAGCTTGAAATGGTTTTGCAGCCACTTTGGGTTTTTTTCCTTTAGTGTCACTTGATTTCGGTGAGTTGTTCCATTTTTACCTCCAATTGGAAGTTTCAATTTTGGAAGTGCATCAACCTCCATTTTTCAGTTTTTGAGTCATGTGTACAACGTCTTCTATTTCCACATAGTGTTGTAACTCCACCACATTAGCTATTTCTCGGTTTAGGCCACAAATAAATCTTGCCATTGCTGCTTCTCGGTCTTCATTAATATTTGCTCTAATTAGAGCAATCTACATCTCTTGATAATACTCTTCCACAGTTTTAGTTCCCTGTTTCAAAGATTGCAATTTCAAATGTAAGTCACGATAATAGTGTGAGGGAACAAACCTTCTTCTAAGTGCAGCCTTTATCTCCTCCCAAGTGTCAATTGGTCTTTCATGGTTCCTCCTTCGGTTTAGGACAAGTTGATTCCACCATATAATTGCATAGTTCGAAAAGGCTACAGCAGCAAGTTTAATTTTCTTATCTTCAGAATAATTGTGACATTAAAAAATAAGCTCTACCTTTCTCTCCCATTCAATGTAGGCGTTTGGATCACTTTTGCCTTGGAAAGGTGGTAGGTTGAGTTTAATGGATCCAGTGTTTTTGTCTATTGGTTCTCTTTCTCGATTTTGTGCTTGTCTTTGGTGTTGCCTTGGTACTCTTGGTACTAATTTAGTGCTAGCATCTGAAAATGATCTCTCTTCATTATCACTATCTTCTTCTACATGGATAGGGCTCCTCCTTTGGGTTCTTCGATTTCTTGAACTAGAGCTGGTTTGACCATATCTTTCTATATTAGTGAGTTTTTCATTAATGTTGGCAACTGTCAAAGTCATCCTCTCAAAGCTTTGACTCAAACTTCTTAGGAGAAGTTTCTAATTTGGGTCATTCATTTCTTGTTCTTCTCTCCCACTTTGAGACATAATGAATTCTGTAACAATGGAAAAGTTATATAAAAGAAATCATCACCCTCTCTTCTTACATGTTTCACTCGAATTAGACGTCTCTCAATTCACTCATGTTTCCGCTCAAGGGTTATTCAGACTTTTTAAACCCTTTTGATGTTCTCACAACTATCTTTGCCTTTTTCCCCTTAAGTTCCCTTTTAAAGTTCTATAGTTTCAACCAATTAAAAACTTGAACTCAACCAATTTGAGTTATATTTATAGTTTTCAAGTTGTTAAAAGGATTAGAGTCAATTCAGAGTAGAAACAAAGCATGATAGAATTTAATTTGGAAAAACTTGATTTGAAAGGAATTGGAGCCTTTGAAATAACAAGGATAGCAAGAAGATGACTCAAATTTTGATAATTGATGATGATTCTGATCTGATTGCAAAATTTGTGGTTTCTTTAAATCCCTTTTTTTTAACTTCTTTTTTTTTCTCTTTTTTTTCTACTTCTTTTTTTTTCTTTCTCTTTTTTTCCTTTTTCTCTTTTCTTTCCTTTTTTCTATTTTTTTTAGATGCAAGTAAAATTCTCAAACAATATGAAATCTACCTTAATAATTATGCACACAGATTAAGGAAAAAGAAATCACCAACAATAATTAACAAAAATGACAATCAAAGGCTAAACTTCTAAAAATGGTAGATGAATAGACACAAAAAGGAACAAAATGAATAGACACGAAAATAGACAGAATAGAGATTACTACAAATGAAAACAAAACAACAATAGGAAGAAATAGAATATATCCAAGAGAAAGAAGAAAAAAAATAGAACCTTAATTTGGCTGGCTTTGATACCAAATGATATAATCCCACGAGAGTCCAACTGACGTAAACTTCACAAACAAAATTATGTGAAACCCAACAACAAGATGTTGAACTTCTTAGATCAAAAACCAAATTATACCAGGTTCTTAACAATGAAACAACAAAGAAAACAAAGATAGGAATATTGACCCCGTGGCTATAAAGAGCCAGAAACCAATATTATCAACAGATTAAAGATTGTAGACCCCGAGGTTATTAACAACTTGAAACCAACAATATAATCAATTGATAAACCTCAAGTTATCCGCTTGAGATTTTTGGTATAAAAGCTGTAGAACAGCACAAAGGAGAACAAATCTCACTTATATTTATCAAACTCAAGTTGTGTACAAAGCATATGCCATGAGACTTATTTATAGGCTAGAAATGGAAGACTAAAAGTTATGAGGGAAACCTAAAGCTTGTTCTTAGCCAACAAGCTAGAAATGAAAGACCAAAAGTCATGAGAGAAACCTAAAGGTTGTTCTTAGCCAATAAGCTAGAAATGATAGACCAAAAGTCAAAAGGAAAACCTAAATCAGATTAAGACCTAAATCAGATTGGCCCAAGAACTAAACATTCTAAACACATTATTTAGGCCTTTTACAAAGACTGAAAATAAACTTAATAAAAAAAGCCCAAATAATCTAAATAAGCTTAAACAAGGCATTTTAAGCCTTTCACATCAGTTTTGGGCTTAAGTAAACAAAAAAGGTCCAAAATGTTTTAAATGGCTAAATAAACTGTTTTAAGCCCAAATAACACATTTTGGATGTTTGAAGTTTCTTCATCCTTCAATTCTTGGTTCTTCTTGGATCTAAAAGTATGAAATGTTGTAGGAATGCTCTAGCTCTTCCTCTATGTGATTTCTACATTGCAATTGCATCAGGATGCCATTCATAGCTTGCTGGATCTATTTGGCTCTGGCTCTTGTAATTGGCCCTTTTAGCACATCCTTTTCAGCGTAAGAGGGTGAAGTTAGCTCCTCTCCTTCTAGTTCCAAGCTGGTGGCTAGATCTCATCATCCCCTTTGTTCGGAGTATGGTAATGTCAGAGTTAGCTATATTTACATATGTATGCATATAGAAATTCTAGAAAGACTTTGTAATCGGATAAACTATGCTACGTTGTGTAAAATAATTTTACTTGCATATTTCCTCAACGAGGAACACTTATTAAGAATTGAAAATGTGAATGTTCAATTGTGAGAACGTATTTCATGATTTGTTCCATTTATGCCCATGTAAGAGATGTTATTTACATTTCAAATTTGCATTTTCGGAAAGAATTAGATTATTTTGTGTAAAGATAAAAGTGAACTAGCTAATAAAAGACAGTGCGTTAAGAGAAAGGTTAAGCTTGCAACAGCGTAGGCTAAGACGCCGTACTCATCGAGTCCAACAACCTATCTCCAAAACCCATCTTAGATACAGAGCAACCCATATTCAAAACCCACGAGTCCACAACCCCATACCTCCTCTTTTTCCTCTATTGCCCCTCATCTTCCTCTGTTTTGCTTCAAGTTTGGCTTCAAGAGGATTAAAAATCATTGGCTTTGAGGCTTCGAGTTTGGCTTCCTCTATTCTCGCCACTTCGCTCTGAGACTGAGTGTGTGACTAACTGAGGAAGACGTGGGGGATAAGGAAATATAAAGGGCCAATTATGAACTTATCTGAATGTTTTTTTATTGGAATGGGGAAATAAAAATTAATTAAAATCAAATTAAAAGATAAGCACAAATATCAATTAATTAGGGGGCGGGGGGAAGAGAATATGTGGCAAATCAAAAAGTATTTTTACTAAACAATATTCAAATGAAATTTACTTTTCAATATAACTTTTCTAATAACAATTTTCAAATATAAATTATGTTTATCAACCCATTATTCTACTCTAGAATATCATGTTGTAGTCTCAAACAGTCATATATTTCTCGTATTGTTAACTCCCTTATTAATTAAAAAAGAACATAAAAGTTATAGCATTAATTAAAAAAGAACATAAAAGTTATAGCATTGTTTGACCGAGGGGAAAAAAAAAGACATTGGAAGATGAAGATAGCTTTCAAAGGCTCTATTAAGCAAAATTAACTTATAAACTAACTAATAACTTATAAGTTAATTTTTAGCCTATAGCTGATAACTTATAAACTAATTTATTGAATTAAAAGTGTTCAATAAAAGTAACTGTTAAAATAACTGAAAAATATAAAATGAAATAAAAAGACATATATTTTTTAATTCCAAAATAATATAAATAAATATATTATTTTTGTTTTTAATTAAATTAATTTAAATTATTATATTTTATATATGAATAATATATTTTTTACATATAATACATATGTATATATATATATATATATTATAATAAAATATATTTACATATTTTATTATATTTATATATATTATATATATTAATATATAAGGGTATGATGAATATGAAAATTATAATAGATATTTTCATAGAATAACAAAGATAAAAAAAAAAAGAAAAATAAATAAGCTATATACTATAAGCTATAAATTACTTAAAATAAATTATCAGAATAAGTTATAAACTACTAAAATAAGCTCATTTAAACGAGCTCATAAGCTAATCAAATAAGCTATTAGTTAGCTTATAAATTATAAGCTCGTCGCGCCAAACAGAGCCAAAGTTGCTGGACAAGTGAACAGAGAGATCATAAGCATTACTTGAAAAGGGAATGACTTCCTATCGGCCTAAAGCAATAGCTTTATAAAAACAAACGACTACAGGAGTGAAGGTGAAGCTATGTAAAATAGAAATCAGTTTCATATCTCGGACAGTGCTGAGCAATAGTTTCTTCCGGAACCCGGAAAGTAAACAGCATCTGCAGTCTACACTTGTGCAGCAGCATGAAAGTAACTTAAAAAGAGAAGTTAAACAGAACATCATAAAATTTACAAGTCAATAATATAGTCCACAACTCTGCCCAAGAAACTTATTATTTAAAATCTAATTAAATCCGCTCGTCTACATTTGAAGAGCCAATTAGATATATAAGAAAAATGATCCATAAATGGATGGCAGACACTAAACAAGAAGATTTTTACTCTTCTTCCGCAACAACACTAATTTCACCTTTTTCCAGTAAATCATAAAAGGTCCTGGCTTTTCTCTGTTCATTCCAGTGATGCATCTTCCAGACACTACCAGCAGCAAAAGCAAGTACTAAGCCAATACATATCTCCTTCACAACACTAGGCCCCTTTAAGGTAGCATGAGCAATCCTGGGTCCAGCCATTTTCTCTAAGCTCGTCTATTCTGTGAGTAACGAAGCATCACTTTCGTAAATAATAAAATATGAAACTACGCTGCAGTGCTATAAAGGCTGGTCAATCCTAAGAATCAATCTAACAGTATGCTTGGAAGAAAAGAGAAGAAAAGGACCGCTTAAATTCCTCTTTATTGTTTTCTTTTTGTCAGGAGCGGAAGGGAAATAGAGAAGAGCCATTTGATCTCATTCACCTACTAGAGAACAAGATACATTCCCTTTCAAACTGGGGGAGGCTAGCATGAAATGAAAATGCTTTTTAGAACTAACTATGAAATTTCACTTCACTCCCACTTAGCATACTAACCATATAAGCAAAAAATAGATTACTTTTTTATTCTATCTTAATACATCCAAAATAGGCTAGATAAACACCTTTCTTTCCCTCTCCTTCCCCTCCCCTCTCTTCTCTACCTTCATACCTTATCCATCCCTCTTAAATTCCCAACAATATTATAATATTAAATACAGGAATTCACATCAACATAAAATCAGTTTGATCTAGGTACTCATCAAGAAAAAACAGTCAAACTGATAAAAAAAAATTAAATGATAAATTAATAATTCAGTGACCACTACTTTGGCCAACCTAACAAATCATAGATGCAGATAGGAGCATTATCAATAAAGATAAACATTGTATCATTCAGGCATTGGAGCGAAGCATGTACCTATCATCATTGAAACCAAACAATAAAACTTAACTATGCATTCTCAAATGAAATATTTATACTTGATCCTTACTTTTTCATACAAACCAACATATCTGTTCGGTAAAGCTACTTTTGGTTTGTTATATTCCCTGGCTGCCTAAAAAGTTTGCATTACAGGATATCTCACAGGCACAAATGCACAATGCATACAAAAGCCAGAAAGTAAACACAACATCAACTTATACATTGTTCCCCAGCAAGTTTCCTTCTTTTATGACTTAGTTAGAGTTACTCATCCGATTAGATTCTGATGATCAACCATTATTTTCATTCGATCAATATCTCAAGCGCCGAGCACATTTACGATTGAATCAGGTAATGTTGTATTTTTTTATGAGTTATGGGCTTAACAAAAATAGGAAAATATTAGAGTGCATGACATCTTTATTGAAATATAAAAGCATAATTTATACAAAATTTGAACTAACAAATTACTTTAAAATAGGATAAAGATATCAATACATTGATATTATTGTTATATCCTAAACTCAGAAAATAAATAAATTTAAATTTAAAATTTTAATATCTCTTGTTGAGTCATTTTATCCAACAGGTAAGAAGGTCAGTGATCTATACCCAAGATTTCAATCTCGATTTAAATTCACCATTATTCTTCCGGAAATTTATCGTAAAACCAAACAGATAGATAGAATGAAAGAGTAATTTTTATTAGTTCATGGAAGATAGGGCAACCTGACAGCAAGTGGGGAAAGCGTAGCCCACATTAAGAATTCGATCGGAAATCGTCCAACAAAAGAATATAAGAAAAACTTGAATGCATCGTGTGGGTGGTGCTGGGGTTTGAAGATCTAATACAGCGAAATGAGAAGACTCACCAGAAATGTAGTCGATGGATTTCTTCTTGACGCAGTCGTCACTAGGGTGTCAGAAGGAGAGGTCGAAGAGCTACTTCCTCTAAATTTCTAATATTATTGTTTTGTTTTTTTGGGTCTTATAATAGTATTCTACGATCCACTTTGGAAGGACTTTATACCAAGGCTAACTGTAAGAATGGGCCAACGTAGCCCAACCCAAATACCATCACTTGATTTGGGACTGAACAATTTGGGCCGACAGAATGATCTCAACAATAAATTCATGATGGAACAATCTCGTCCAAAACTTTGGTATATACTTAAATATTTTTTAGTGCAAGTTATATTTACTTTTTTATGTTTAATTAAATTATATTTAATGTTTTTTAAATATCAATTTTTGTAAATTATTTTTATTTTAAAAATTTAAATTTTTATACAATATGTATTCTTTTTAATAACAAAATTATTTAACAAATTTTACAAATAAAATTGTATATTCATGTTCAATTTGAATTTTAACTTAATTATTTTTTTCTTATATTAGGAATTAAATTAAAATATTTCAAAAAAAAGTTAAAATTAGAATATCATATCATATAAAAAATAAAATTATTTGATAGAAAATATTAAAGATAGATTTCTGCAATATTTATTAAAGTATCAAGGGTTTATTGTAATATTTGAAAAAAATAAATGTAGCTTAATTAATTTTTTTTAAAATATTAATATAACTTACCCTATTACTAAAGTAATTTATGAATTTTAATATTAGGAATATATATATATATATATATTGTTCATATCAGAAGTATAACGTCTATTCTATTTTTATAATTAAAAGGACATTGTGTGGAACTTTATAAGAAAATTTTAATAAATTTTCCAAATAAGATATGCAGTTGTCTTTAAAATACTAACTAGCGAAATTTAGAGTAATTATAAAGCATTCAAAACATAATATTTTCATGGCGAGCAAAGGTCTAACGGTCGACTAATAGCTTTGTGTTGGTCGACTTCTTGACTACTGTTCTAAATTTCTCAAATTTCCTGAAGGTATCAGTCGACTGCCTGTAATGTATCAGTCGACTGTTAGTTCTGTAGTCTGATTGTTAAGATCATGGAATAAGATCCTTTCTTAGAGTTTCCTTGAATTTTCTAGGTCTAAGACACATGCCTGAATTCTAAATAAAATTTAACATCTTATATATGTGTACATATCTCATTTCATGTCACAAAATACAACATAGTAGTTGAGGAATTACATCAAATCAAAGACTTACACTTCTAAAAAATATGACATTAAGCTCTCATTTTCTTCTTTCCTTTTTAGTCATCTTTATTTCTTGAAATAGTTAGTTATGACATAAAATATGAGATAAACGTCTCAGTAGCTTGCATAATCATTTACAAAACATTATAACAACCATTTCAGACATAAAAGCAATTTAAATCGTTATAGCTACTTCCATAAATATCATAGATTAAAAAACCAGATTGGATTGGACAGTTTGACTAGTTAGATCGAGAATCGGTCCAAGGTTCAGTCTTGTTTGGCCATTAAATCGGTGATCCCCAGAACCGATTGAACTAACTGAAGCTAGAAAAATCGATGAAACTGGGTGGTTCACCGGTTTGACCGGTTCCCTTTTTTTTGGCATTTTTTTTATTTTTTTTACTTTTTCATGGAAAGGAGAAATGACTAATGAGAATGCCAAGTCTCTTCAACTCCATTTGCACAGAAGAAAGATCTAACACAGCACGTGAATTAATTACAAATATAGAGAAAGATCTGCCATACATTCCATTTTCATGGAAGAAATAAAGATGTATAAATTTGAAAATATGTAGCTATTTTCGTCTATAGCCACAATATTTGTTATATATATATATATATATATATATATATTATTGATAAAAACATGTATATATTTGAATTGAAAAGAATATTTAATATTTTTTAATTATGTAAAGTAGTATTTTAATATTTTTAATTATATATTTTATTTTTTAATTACCACCGATTCAACCATAGTTGAACCATGGTTCGACAATTAAACTTTGAACTGGTGCTTTTACCAGTTCAATAACCGATTCGGTTTTGAAAACCATGATAAATATGGAAATGTCATAAGAACATGACATTCTTACTTTGCCTTATAGTGTACCATGAATCTACCTATTTAATAAGGGTTTATAATGCACTACATGACTAATCATTTCATGAATGATTAACTCTATTATCTCTTGAGGAAATATTCTTTCATAAGTACATAACTTCCTCAATCACCATATCTACTTCCATGAACATAGAGGCTAATATAACATTTCATTCTTATTCTTCCTTTAGTGTGTTACAAGTCTACTCATTTCTTGAGGGTTCAAATACAATATAGATCCACCCACACCTTTGGGTTTATGATACACCATAGGTCTCCCCATCTTTTTGGGTCTATAATGCACTATAGGTCTACCCTTTCTTAGTTCTATAATGCATATAAGTCTACCCTTTTGGGTCTGTAACGCCCCGAAAAATGGCCATATTAATTTACATATATTTTAGGGTGTACCTCAGTGGTAGCCTATAAATTTCCCTGAACAGTCATATTATTCACAACTATACAAATAGTAAATTACATAATTTGCAAAGCAAATTATAGCCAAATAAATAAAATTCCTCTAAATATTATAGGACTTATGTGACCTATAGGATTACAGAGTATTTCTAATTGGTTCATTTAGAATCCTCTGAATAGATGGAGTATGTCTCTAAGCCACTAACCTCCAGCAGTTTCCCCATTCTCCTCAGCTGCTAAATCTGAAAACAGCAATAGAGAGTGTGAGTTAATCAAAAACTCAGTCAGCAAGTGACTGTACTGTAAAACAAGGCACAAGTACAAATACCAGCCTCACTACCATAATTAAAATAAATACTTCTAACACATATCAGTACGAAATATAATATATATATAACATACCTTACCATACAACTAAGACCCGCGATTCAGTGCGAGTCTACAATATCACAAAACAATTCATAAAATAATCCTTAAACGCATAAAAAGAGTAAATAAACATCCACTCTAAAATTGCATTATGTAATGTATGATGTATGTTTGCATTTTCAACATCCTTTCCACACTTATCTCATTGAATACCAACCCTCAATGGGTTTATTCAGAGGTTTATCCCTCTGTTCCCTCTAAGCGATGTGGACAAATGCAGTATACAATTTTTATCCCACTTTCCCATACCACATTGAAGACTAGCCTCAATGCGTATGGGTACCTATTGACACCACTCAGCGGTATTACACAATGGGTAGCTTTCCACACATTTCCTCTTCTCATAATGTAAATATATAGATGATGACATGCAATGCATTTTCCCTACACAAACCATTCATAACACATACCACATCAATTCGCCACTTCAAATACAATTAAATCTAAAACCCATTATTCCACAAAATAAACCCCACAAGATAACTCCCACAATCATTCAATTAAATTCCTCAATTTAGTTATTTCCACTAACTAGAGAATTTCATTGATGATTTACTAGTTATGGTGTGAATGAGATCTATATTGACTTGGCCAAATAATTTAATAAAATTTAAATGGCAAGGTCATCCACTTACCTCGATGTTGATAAGGTTTACTGCTCAAAAATTCTCAGGAAATAAAGCCAAAGAAGCTCCCAAGTCACATGGAATCAACCCAAATCAATAACTAATTAAAACAATGAAAATCCTCACCAATAACCCCTGACCTATGGTCATTTATTTGGTCATAACTCTTAAATAGTAAGGATTTTTTAAACAAATATTATACCATTGAAAACTAGACTCAAAGAGCTTTCCAACAATATAAAGTTTGCTAAAAATAGAGTCCGAACGAAGGAGTTATGACTATTTGAATTAATATCATAATATGTAAATTGTTGATGTGTATGTGCTTGTGAATAATTGTGTATCCCTAGTGGTTTTGATTGTGAAAGTGGGTTGGTACCCCCCATTTTCATGTGCAAGTAATCCGAAAAGTCTTGGGAGTCATTTGAGGGTGACGAATTTTTGCATAGCAGGTTTATGAAAGCCCGAGTGGCATTGCTAGACCCATGAGACTCCTTACTAGTGAGATGATTCAGTCATGCGTCATTGAGGGCAAGTGGGGCTAGAGGTAGAGCAATGCTCTCGAGGTGGCCCTACCTTGTGATGAGTACCATGCCTTGTGTGGATTGTGCTTATGTAATATTAATTATTAAATTGATCCGTTAAGTTTCCTACTATGCTTTTAGTTGAAATTCAGACTTGTTTATGATTGGTATGTAATTTTGATTTTATCAATGAGTCGTCGTACATTCACTAAGTTTCTATAAACTCACACTCTCTGTTTCCTTTTTTATTTGATACAGCAGAAAAAGGGGAACCCCCACTCGAGGAGTAGCAAGGAGTTTCTATCGTGAACCTTTCATTTGTAGAAAGGTTCGTTGATTCCTTTGAATTTAGTTAGGCTCAGGATAGGGATTTTTATTTGAAATTCAACGAATGAATATGATTACTAGAATTTTCGTAAATTATATAATTTTTATAATGACATTATTTACGTCGATTGAATGATATGACGATTGGATTAATTTAATTTGATTTTATAAAATAGTTGGTTTGATGGTTGATGCATTTTTATGATTGATAATTGTATGTTAAATTATAAAATTCCTTGGAAGAGAAGAAGAAATATGATTTTATGAAATTTAGAGAAGAGAGAGAGAGGAAAAAAAGATTTCTAGTTGAAGATTTAGCAAGAAAATCATCAAAAGGTAAGCTTCCTACCTTGATTTCTCTAGTTAGATGGATTCTAGAGCTTGAAATTGGTATAATTATGGTTTTTAGATTAAGGAAAGAGGAGAGAAGAAGGAGTTGGTCTGAAAACTAAGGAAAACAAGGAACCTTAGAAGGGAACTAGAAGATATTACACAAATTCTAGCTTTAAGAAAATTAAGGTAGCTAGTTTTTCATAAAAGCAATTTATTTACATGTATTGTCATTATTGTGTAAAATATGACATAGTTTCATGTTAAAGACTTCTATGAATGTTTGAGAATATATTTTCTTATGAAAGTAGAACTTGACTTCTCATGGGATGTAGTAATTCCTAATAGGACGAAGAGTTCTCTACATGAGATACTAGAAAGTAACTTATTTTAGTAATTTTCATACTCTTTGTATGATTAGCAAGTATGTACATCTTGAAGCTTTCTATGAGTATAAAGAACCAACTTTCTCTTAAAAAGTAAAGTTTATGTCCTCATAAGATGACAGAAATTCCTCATAGGATGCAAAAGTCCTTATGAGATGATAGAAATTCTTCATGGGACATTGAGTACTTTTCTTGAGAAAGTAGCCAAAGTATAGTGTACTATACTTAGAAATAAGTTTATGACACCAGTTATGTATTAGTGTATCAGTTTAGATTTCAAGGAATGAGTTTGCTATTGAGATTGCTTTATGATAATTCTCTTATGTTCATAGAAGTGAGATATATTCATTGAGAACTGCTTTTATGACTAAAATGGTTCATGAAATGTTTTCTTTAGATAAACTAGCTACTGAGATTATATATCTCATGATTTTATGTTATGAGTAACCATTTCAGGAATTAAAGTAGAATAGTAAGGGAAACCAAAAGAACAAGATAATGGAGTTATTAAGTAGTTATTTGACATAGAAGAAGTTTATGTTGTCTTTTTCTGTAAACTTTAGACACTTATGCACATTGTGTGTAAGTATAGAAATATATGAGTTCTATGTAATCTCTTGTATTGTAGCTCCGTTCTAGAAAGAGTTTGCAAGAAAAGTTGAAGAAGTGTTGTAGATTATATGTATAATGAAGTTTAATGATTTAACCCTATTTTCAAGTTAATAATTTTATGAAATCAGAAATTCAAGGCACACCAGTCGACCGATGATCTTGCATCAGTCGACTGATACTTCTCATTTTAGATATATACAATTTTGAAGACAATCATTCGACCAATAACCCCAGATCAGTAGACTGATAGTCCTCTACCAGAATAAAATTTTATACTGGAAATTGTTTCGAAATTTCTCTATTTTTATGCAATTAGACATTTTATAAGAAAATTTCCAAAAAAATCTCGTGGATTAAACCAAGATTTTCACTAAATATATATTACAATTTTCTTAAATTGTATAAGTTTAGTATAAATCTAGTAGATATTACACAGGAGAAAAGTGAGTCTGGTTTACTTCCTATATGCAGAGGTAGTAAACAAACAGATGAGTCTTGGGTTATTGTATCCTAGAGGTAACATGTCTGAGTACCCCTACACCAGGTAATATAGCAAAGTTAACCCTTAGGAGACATGAAAATTATCTTAAAGAAAGATGAGTTACTCAGACATTAGCCTAGTACCAAGCAATTTATATTTTTATTCTAACCTTCAAATTCCTCTATTTTGTGTTTATTCTTATTTCTCAAGTTGTTGCTCCAACAATTTTTAGGTAATTGTTCATGTTGAATTCCACGAAAGCAACAATTGAAAAATTAGAATGGTAAAGGAAGGTTTTGAAAAATCATTTTTTGATGGGATATTTTCAACTGTGAAATTTCTTTAAGAATAAATTTTGTGATTTACAATTTGAGTAAATTAATGAAAAAATTTTTGGTTTTTCCATTTGGAGTTGTGAATTTATTTCACAAAGAAATTGCATAAATATTTTTGGTGGAATATTTATCTTTTTACAATAACTCATAAATTTTTTATGAGTTTTGGTAATTTAAGTATCTGGTATATTTGTAACACCTTATTTAACGTGACAAAAATTTGATTTCCTATATATGTATATATTTCCCTTGTCATATGGGGCCTTTAATGGTTTACATGTTGGAAACTCTTTTATTTTATTTTTTTTAAATGTTGGCTAGTAAATGACCAATCATCTTATTAATTGTTTTTGCAGCTAATGGTTGTTTATGAGTAGCCAAAAAGATTTCCCAAGGTATAGAAATATATCTTTTTTATGAAATTTTCTCAATTGCAAATTTTCTCTGTGGAGAAAATCTTTGTAAGTCCCAATTGAGTAAATTTATGAAATTTTGTGGGCTTATGAATATTATTATTTTTTATTTGGTTGTTAATCACAAAAGGATATTTTATTTATGAAAAATGAGTTTTCACTATATGAAATACACATGAAGAGGTACGTTGCTACAAGACTATAGCTTTGACTATATATTGTCTTGTATGTCTATATTATTTTTTACAAGTTCCTTTAACTTGTTTGAAAAATTCTTTTAAAGTAGATTTGTATATATATAAGGGCAAATTTTATATGAGAAATAACATTTACATTATGAGGAAACTGTGAGTTTTAATCTTGTAGTGATCAATTCTTACTCTTGAAGCAAATTTATGCGGTGGTGATTTCTTCTCCCTACACTATGAGGTATGTGAACTATTTTAATCTTTCTTTTTATTGAGAACTTTTATTAATAGTGGGGGAAAGAAGAAAAATATTTTTGGATATTATTTTTATAACAACAAGTGAGAGATGTAAGTATGTTGTTATAAAAATATACAAATTTTGGTAAAATATTTTATGGTCAATAGTTAATATTGTTGTGGTTTAATAGAAATTTTATGGGTTTAATATTTGAGTATTGAATATATCTCATAAATTTCTATTGACATAACTATTGATGGTATAAAAAGGCTTTCTTAAAGCTTATATGTGAACAAGTATTCAACATTTTAATGGTGAAAATTGTGTTTGTGGAATTTTTTGAAATTCTGCAATAAAGTTTTATAGTCATATTATTGTGAGCTTTCTAAAGCTTTGTGAAATATGAATTTTCACTCTGAGAATTTGTTTTCAATTCTATATTTCAATTTTTGGCTAATGGTCAAGAGAATTCAAAACAAAATGTATTAGTAGAATTTTGCTTTTAATTCTACTATTGTGGGCTTTATAAAGCTATGTAAAAAATTGTACTTTGTGAAAGTACTTTAATTTGTGAAAAATGTCTATATCTAGTTTATATATTTGATGACATGTATGCATACAAAAGAAATTGTGAATTTTGAGAAAATTCACTATATATAAATTGTGATTTCACATATATGATGTTTTTATAGTGCCACAAGAATATTATATTTTTGGATGAACAAAAAAAATTTTGTGAAATTCTTGTGACAAGGCACATTACCCATCAATAGTGGGAGATACATAATTTTGTGGATATCTAAAATTGAGTTCACCAAAATTAGACGGCATTTTTTATTGCTATATATTATATGCAATATTGTGAATTGCTGATATCGGGTATTTTTATATACTTTTTAGTCCCTATCTTAGTCCTATGGCTATTCCAATGTTGCCAATTCTCTAATTTTATTATGTTTTGGAATTTATTGGGTATAAACTATTTATGGATTGAATGTGTTTCAATTTTATATTTTTAGAACTTGAATTGTAAAATGCTCAATTTAATTCCTACAAATTTTAATTTTAGAGAGAAAAATGCTGACATGGACAAAGATGATGATTTGGATGCTAATGTGGCACTTTTTGGATGATGCAGATGCTGACTAGGATATGCTGGATGTGGGGCCCACTTGAACTCTTATTGAATGCCATGTAGTCAGAATTTGAGGGCATGAATATTAAATTTCGTAGGTCAGAAAGCAAGGCTGAAATATCAATTCTTCCATGCTGTTCTGCTACTGCCATACCTATGTTCTGCTGCTGTTTCCTACTTTCTGCTGCAGAAATATTAAATCTGCTGCTGCCATGCCTACTTTCTGCTGCAGAAACATTAATTATACTGATGTTTTGCTGTCAAAGTGCTGCTACATCATGGAGGAAGCATCTAGGGTAGAATATTCTAAGGCATTGAAGGGGCATCAGTTTTAGAAATAAGAATACATTCATTTTAGGCAACCAGACTTAGAAAAATTCGCAGCTCTCTCTTCCCCTCTGTTTTTGCTTCTGTTATTGGCTGTTTTGCTCTTATGGAGGGCTAAGTTTTCATTGTAATTAGTCACTAGACCACTGGGATGTTGTAGCTTGAACTAAGAATGCAAGTTAAGTGTTTTGTTCTCCATTTTCATCTCATTTCGTTTCTGTTTTGCTGTCATGTTTATTTTGCTGTCAAATTCTGATTAGAGCTTGAGTTGTAACATAAACTGACTTATATATAAGACATAACCTTGCTTGACTGATTAGGAAAGTGAGGGAGGCGAAATGACTAGTTAAATGATATATTTAACTTGGTTTGGTTGAGATTTTCCACTGAATGCATCTAGTTATAGTAGAGAGATGTTCTTGACTGTAATTAGTAGCATTAAATTCTAGATGTTATTCTAGAAACATTTTCATAAAGAACCAAACAATGGAATGAGAACAAAACTGAATCAATGAGTTAGGTAATGATAGTTACACTCCCATGAATCCTAGTGGCTGATTACATAGTCTCTTTACTGTCAATTTCTTGCAATTTCTGCTGCTGCTGCTGTTACTGCTGTTGCTGCATATTTTGCTGCTGTTGTAGTGTTTAATTGCTGTTCTGTTTTATTTAGTTAGTTAGTATTGCTACAAAACCCCCCCCACGTTTATGTACTCTTAATTGGTGTTTAGGTGTTTAGAACGATTAATTAGTATCAAGAAGTGAGGCTCCTTGAGTGAATACGACCTGGGGATCACTATACTGCAAATTGCCACAAATTCAATTCTGGGCGATTTGGCATCGTAGTGGCGTGAACCAGAATTTTGGCGCCGTTGCCGGGGAGCCAATTCATTTCGAAGTGTTAATTAGTTGTTCTATCGTGTTCTTGTTTGATTTTTTGTGGCTTGGTATTGTTGGAAGTGATTACAAATTTTTCAAGTCAACTTTTCAAGTTTCCTAGTATATTTCAGTCACTATTCATCAGCTTAAAAAACTAAATCGGATTGACTTGAAAAATTGGTAGTCCACTAAACACGACCCTTTCGGGCAAAACTCCTCACGACTTTGTCGTGAGGAGCACCGCCCTATCTCGGCTAAATTCCAACGTTTAGACCACTTTTTCCATTTTACAATGATTTTAGCCATTCTTCTAATTAATTGTGATTTTTGGTTTGATTTTTGTAGATCTTATTTTTGAGTTCTGTTTTTTGATTTTGTGCCTCCAATTGGTGAAGGATTTTTCCAAGAAAAATCAGATTTTTCTGAGATACTTCATTTTTGGTCATTTTCCTTGGTTGGACCATTTTGTGCTTATTTTGCTCTTTTTGTTCTTTTTGTTGTTTTCTCGTGAATTTGTGCCCTTTCTAGTATATGAGAAGGTCTGGTCACGTGGACTTACCACCTTTTGATCCAGAAATTGATAGGACCTTCCATAGGCTAGTGAGAAGTAATAGCATTAGGACTAGTATAGTTTCTGAAATTCTTGCTGAAATTGTTGAGTTAGCTGTTGATAGTGTAGAAGTTGAATCAGATTCTGAATCTGATATTGTGTTGGAGTCTACAGATTCTGAGTCAGCTGGGATAACTGGGATGGATAATCAAAATGCACAAATGCCTCAAAATAGGCAAGAACAATCAATTAAAGAGTTGATTGCACCTGATGTGCATTATCAACCATTGTGCATAAATTATCCTGAGTTGGATGCTAACTTTGAACTAAAATCTGGTCTAATCCATTTGTTGCCTAAGTTTCATGGTCTTGCAGGAGAAGATCCGCACAAGCACTTAAAGGAGTTCCATGTTGTCTGCTCTACCATGAGACCACATGGAGTTGGAGAAGAACAGATCAAATTAATAGCATTTCCTTTCTCTCTGGATGGGGCAGCCAAGGATTGGCTTTACTATCTACCCACTGCCTTGATAACAAGATGGGATGAGCTGAAGAAGTTGTTCTTAGAAAAATTCTTTCCAGCCTCTAGAACAGCAGCAATCAGGAAAGATATCAGTGGGATTAGACAATTGAATGGTGAGTCTCTGCATGAATATTGGGAGAGGTTTAAGAAGCTTTGCTCATGCTGTCCAAACCACCAGATTTCAGAGCAACTTCTCATCCAGTATTTCTATGAGGGATTACTGCCTATGGACAGATATATAGTTGATGCAGCTGCTGGTGGGGCATTGGTGGATAAGACTCCTTCTGCAGCAAACGAATTATTGGCCAAGATGGCCCAAAATGCTCAGCAATTTGGAACCAGATTGAGTGATCCAACAGTTACTGTCAATGAGGTGAGGACACCTCCCATGGAGCAACAAAGGATAGAAAATAAATTGGAAGAATTAGCTTCAATGGTGAGGCAATTGGCATTAAATCAGAGAACACAACAACAAGCCCCTCCTCCTTCAACCTGTGGTATTTGTTCCCTGAATACCCACCATACTGATCAATGCCCTCAGCTGCAAGAGACCTCAACTGAGTCATGTGCAGGTATATTCCCTGGTAGACCCATGCAGCCACAACAACAGAGATATGACCCATATTCCTCCACCTACAATCCTGGGTGGCGTGATCATCCAGCTTTCAAGTATGGGAATACATCTAACCCCCCTTACCAGCCACCCCATGTAAGATACAATCAACCTGAAGCTAGCCATACACCTCCTCCAGCACCCAAGAAACCTGAGCCTAGTCTTGAGGATCTAATGAAGCAACTGACTGCCAATACTCTTCAGTTCCAGCAAAGGACAGAAACAAATATGCAGAATTTGGAAACTAAGATTGGCCAGTTAGCCACAACAGTCAATGAGCTGAAAAGCCAAGGTTCAGGGAGTTTGCCATCCCAACCAGTGATCAACCCAAGAGGCAATGTGAGTGCCATCATCTTGAGGAGTGGCAAACAAGTAGACAGTCCAGCTTCTGAATCTGAACCAGAAAAATCAAATGTCCAGCAAAGTGTTCCTTCATCTTCAACCAGTGAGCAAAATAAAAAGGATGAAGAAGTGGTTCAGAAAATTCCTCTTCCTTTCCCTAATAGGCAGACTCAATCAAGGAAAGCTTCTGAATCTGACATGGATAAGGAGATCATGGAGACCTTCAGGAAAATAGAGGTCAATATCCCACTTTTGGAAGCAATTAAGCAAATCCCCAAGTATGCCAAGTTCCTCAAAGAGTTGTGCACTCATAAGAGGCGTTTAAGGGGTAATGAGAGAGTCAATTTGGGAAGAAATGTGTCTGCACTCATCCAACCACCCATGCCACCCAAGTGCAAAGATCCTGGAACTTTCACAATACCATGCACAATAGGCAACATGGAGTTCTCCAACGCTATGCTGGATTTGGGAGCCTCAATCAATGTTATGCCCAAATCAGTGTACTCGAGCCTCAAGATTGGTGTTCTTTCACCAACTGGAGTGATTGTCCAACTTGCCAATAGGAGCACAGCACATCCAGCAGGAGTTTTAGAAGATGTTCTGGTAAGAGTTAAAGATCTCATTTTTCCTGCTGATTTTTATGTGCTTGATATGGAAAATGATAATACTCCTAGCCATGCACCATTAATACTTGGTAGACCTTTTCTGAAAACTGCAAAAACCATCATTAATGTGCATGAAGGGACTTTGTCAATGGAGTTTGCTGGTAATAAAATTGATTTTAACATTTTGGATGCCATGAAACATCCTATAGAAAATCATTCCAATGTGCATGTAGTTAACTTTTTGGATTACTTAGTTGATGAGGCATGTGAAGATTTCCAAAATGAATTAATTTCTGATTTTCCTGAATTCTCTGATTTGGTAGATGCCT
Source organism: Biancaea sappan (assembly GCA_037074585.1). Classification (NCBI taxonomy): domain Eukaryota; kingdom Viridiplantae; phylum Streptophyta; class Magnoliopsida; order Fabales; family Fabaceae; genus Biancaea; species Biancaea sappan. The sequence continues at coordinate 42,101,254 of CM073496.1, read as the reverse complement.
TTGAATGCAACTGTGCTGGTTCTGAATTTTGTCATGCTTGCACTGAAATTGAAAACTCTCTAAATGCTGACAATTCTGAGTTGCATTCTGATTTGCATAGTGATTTGGATTCTGATGTGCATCCTGATTCTGTAAATTTCTCTAGCTTATACTTAGATTCTGTTTCTATTTTAGGTAGTTGTAGGTGTAGTGATTTAAATTGTAATGTTGCACATTCTTCATCTCTTTCCTCTTGTGCTGCTAACCCTTCCTCCTCTTTAGCCAAGGATTCTGTCTTTGAGCAAACTGAATTTGTAGGTGCTTCCTTGGATGTGATTCCACAAAAACTAATTCCATCCTCCATCCAACCACCTGCATTGGAGTTGAAGGCTTTACCAGAAAACCTCAAGTATGCCTTCTTGGAAGTAGGAGACAAACTTCCAATCATTGTGGCCAACAACTTGAACCCCAATCAAGAAGAAAAATTGATCAGTTTGCTGAAAAAGAATAAGAAGGCGATTGGGTGGACTCTAGCAGACATTCCTGGAATTAGTCCTTCAGTGTGCATGCACCGAATTCTCCTTGAAGAAGAGACAAAACCAGTGAGGCAACCCCAAAGAAGACTCAACCCCATGATTCTTGATGTGGTCAAGAAGGAGGTAAGTAAGCTCCTCCAAGCTGGTATTATTTATCCTATCTCTGATAGTAAGTGGGTGAGTCCGGTACAAGTAGTGCCAAAGAAAACCGGGGTAACTGTTATAGCAAATGAAAATAATGAGTTAGTGCCCACTAGAGTTCAAAACAGTTGGCGTGTTTGCATTGATTATAGGAAGTTGAACCAAGCAACTAGAAAAGATCATTTTCCTCTTCCTTTTATTGATCAAATGCTTGAGAGACTTGCTGGCAAGTCTCATTACTGTTTCCTTGATGGTTTTTCTGGGTATTTTCAAATTCACATTGCACCTGAAGATCAGGAGAAGACTACCTTCACCTGTCCTTTTGGTACTTTTGCATATAGACGCATGCCTTTTGGTCTCTGTAATGCGCCTGGCACTTTTCAAAGATGCATGTTGAGCATATTTTCTGATTTGTTAGAGGATTGCATGGAAGTGTTCATGGATGATTTTTCTGTTTATGGAGACTCATTTGATGCATGTCTGAAAAATTTGGAGAGAGTACTTGAGAGATGCATAGAGAAAAATTTGGTCTTGAATTATGAAAAATGTCATTTCATGGTAGAGCAAGGAATAGTCCTAGGCCACATAGTGTCACCACGTGGCATAGAAGTAGATAAAGCCAAAGTTGATGTTATCTCTTCTTTGCCTTACCCCGCTTCTGTGCGGGAAGTTCGCTCTTTTCTTGGCCATGCAGGATTTTATAGGAGATTCATCAAGGACTTCAGTAAGATCGCTCTACCCCTATCTAAACTCCTCCAAAAAGAAACTGATTTCGTTTTTAATGATGCTTGCAGGTCAGCTTTTGATGAGTTGAAGAAGCAACTTACCTCCCCTCCTATCATCCAACCTCCACAGTGGGAGCTTCCCTTTGAGCTCATGTGCGATGCCTCAAATTTTGCTGTAGGAGCAGTACTTTCACAAAGAGTAGAGAGGAAGTTGCATGTCATAGCCTATGCGTCCCGTACCCTTGATTCAGCTCAATCAAATTACACAACCACAGAGAAGGAGTTTTTAGCAATTGTTTTTGCTTTAGAAAAATTTAGATCATATTTGCTTGCCTCCAAAGTAACTGTGTTTTCTGACCATGCAGCACTGAAATATTTGTTGAAGAAGCCAGATGCAAAGCCAAGATTGCTTAGATGGATGCTGCTCCTCCAAGAATTTGATGTGGAAATCAAGGATAAGAGTGGGGCAGAGAATGTAGTAGCAGATCACTTGAGTAGGCTTTCTGATCTTCCATTGGAACATCTCCCTGTAAGAGACAATTTTCCAGATGAGTGTTTCCTCCTTTTGCATGGTACTGGTGAGCCTTGGTATGCTGATTTGGTGAATTATCTTGTTGCATCTGAATTGCCTGCATACCAAAATAGACATCAATTGAATAAATTAAGAAGCGAGGCTAGGTACTATGTGTGGGATGACCCTTATTTGTGGAAAATTTGTAGTGACCAAATTATTAGGAGATGTGTTCCAAATCATGAATTTGCATCCGTGCTGAATTTTTGTCATACTCTTGCATGTGGTGGACACTTTGGTCCCCAAAGAACAGCTAGAAAAGTGTTAGATTCTGGTTTATATTGGCCTACTTTATTTAGGGATGCCTTTGATTTTTGCAAAAATTGTTCCAGATGTCAAAAAACTGGAAATGTGTCTAAAAGAAATGAAATGCCTCAACAACCTCTTCTTTTTTGTGATGTTTTTGATGTTTGGGGTATTGACTTTATGGGTCCTTTTCCTGTTTCTTTTGGCTTCATGTATATCTTAGTTGCTGTGGATTATGTGTCGAAGTGGGTGGAAGCTAAAGCCACCCGAACTGATGATTCTATTGTTGTTGTAGATTTCCTTCGTTCACATATTTTCTGCAGATTCGGTGTCCCCAAGGCCATAATCAGTGATCAAGGATCACACTTTTGTAATAGAAACATGCAAGGGCTATTGAAGAAATATGGGGTGGTGCACAAAACCTCTACACCTTACCACCCCCAAACCAATGGGCAAGCAGAAGTCTCCAACCGAGAGATAAAGCAAATATTAGAGAAAACTGTGCAACCCAACAGAAAAGATTGGAGTAAGAGGCTTGACGATGCGCTTTGGGCCTATAGAACCGCTTTCAAGACTCCCATCGGCATGTCTCCATACCGCTTGGTATTTGGTAAAGCATGTCACTTGCCGGTGGAGATTGCACATAAGGCATATTGGGCCGTTAAACAATGCAATATGGACATGACCCTAGCCGGTAAAGAAAGAAAGTTGCAACTTCAAGAACTGGAAGAACTAAGGCTAGGGGCTTATGAGAATGCGCGCATCTATAAAGAGAGGACAAAAGCTTTACATGATCAGAAAATTGAGAAAAAAGAATTTCAAGTGGGAGACAAAGTCCTTCTCTATAATTCTCGCCTCAAGCTAATGCCCGGTAAGCTTCGCTCTAGATGGGTTGGCCCTTTTGTTATTACTAATGTCTTTCCTTTTGGTGCAGTAGAAATTCAAAATGAGGCCACCAACAAGCAGTTCATGGTAAATGGGCAAAGGTTGAAGAAGTTCTACGAGGGCTTCAAGGAAGAAACTGTAGAGGAAATCAAACTCTACAACGTTCCGGCTCCATGATAAGGCCGTACTCTTTCCCTCCTTTCAATTTATGTCCTCCTCATTTTTTTTTTGATGTTTGGTAATAATTTGCATCGAGGACAATGCAATGTTTAAGTGTGGGGGGAGAGAATTTGAGTTTATTCAAAAAAAAAAAAAAAAAAAAATTTTCTGCTTTCTCCTCTGTTTTCTCTGTTTCTGTCCAGAATTTTTGAGCTGTCTTGCATGAATTTTCTGTACTGATTGGCTACGAATTTTGCTAGTTTCTTTACATGTTTTTAAAGCCTTATATGTCTTCTAGCTGTAGAATTTTATTTGGTGTCTTTCGCATTTGTTTTGGTGTAGTTTTGTGTCAGTAAAGCTGAGTCGCCAGAATTTCTGCAGTGCAGAATTTTGCTACTCTGTTTTGCCCGAATTTGATGTTTTATTTTTGAAAAAAAAAAAAAATTGATGGAGTTTTGGTGTGGAATTATGCATGATGAAATAGTTAAAGTGTAGATTGACTTAGCATGAAGAGAATTTAGCCTTATTTCTCTAAGGAATTCAAGTTAAATGGCAATGACGTTGACTTTAATGAATTTGTAGTAATAGTCTTTTAGCTGTGAGGATTTGAGCCTAAGTGAAAAATGCTATTCTTCTTGTTGCGTGTTCTCTATCATGGATTGTCACTCTAGAACTTGTCTTGAATCTTTGATTGAGGCTACATATCTTGTACATGCTTGGAAATGATTTAGGCATTTGTTTCTTGTAACCACTTTTAGCCAAATAGCCATCCATTATCATTGTTTCCATTGTATGTCATTTTGTGCCTTATCCATTTTCTTTCTTGCGTCCTTCCACCACTTTTTCTGCCTACAAACAACATTTTTCTCTTTCAACTTAAGATGTGAGGAGTATTTTAAATTCTTTTAAGAGATCGATATGCTGAAAAAAAAATCCTGTGAACTTTGGGGAGTTTTGAACTATATTTCTTCTACTTCCTCTCAAAAAAAAAAGAAAAAAAAAAAGAGAAAAAAAAAAAGAGAAAGAAAGAAAGAAAGAATCAAAAAAAAAAAATTTGAAAAAAAAAGAGAGAAAATAATGAAAAAGAGGAACATATAGAACATTGAGACCCAAATTTATTTATACTCAGTCTCTTATATTTCACTTGTAAATACTCTTCATTTTCTTGAGTTGTTACCATATTTTGTTTCATTGTTCAATCTTTCCATTTGTTTCCCACTACTTTTCTTACCCACGTTACAACCTAGTAAAGTCCTTTTGATTCAAGTATGTATTGGATTCAAGTAGTGGAGATTTAGATTCTTGACAAGCTTATGGTAGTGAATTCTGTGATAAGTTGAATTTCGAGTGATTTACCCTAGACACTTGAGAGAATAGAGAGTAAACACATTCCTGGTGAGGAGGCTAATTACTTGAATTCATTCGTATCAAATTAAATTGCCATGATGCTTGGAATCTTAGAAATTTAAGATTAATTCCTTCGAGTGCTAAATCTTTTCAAAATTTTGATTATTCTATTCTAGCATGCTTTCCACATTTTTCCTTTGGTGTCTCTTTGGTGTTCCGAATATTATTTTGCCCAGGAGTGCAAAAGGCCAAGTGTGGGGGATTTGATATCGGGTATTTTTATATACTTTTTAGTCCCTATCTTAGTCCTATGGCTATTCCAATGTTGCCAATTCTCTAATTTTATTATGTTTTGGAATTTATTGGGTATAAACTATTTATGGATTGAATGTGTTTCAATTTTATATTTTTAGAACTTGAATTGTAAAATGCTCAATTTAATTCCTACAAATTTTAATTTTAGAGAGAAAAATGCTGACATGGACAAAGATGATGATTTGGATGCTAATGTGGCACTTTTTGGATGATGCAGATGCTGACTAGGATATGCTGGATGTGGGGCTCACTTGAACTCTTATTGAATGCCATGTAGTCAGAATTTGAGGGCATGAATATTAAATTTCGTAGGTCAGAAAGCAAGGCTGAAATATCAATTCTTCCATGCTGTTCTGCTACTGCCATACCTATGTTCTGCTGCTGTTTCCTACTTTCTGCTGCAGAAATATTAAATCTGCTGCTGCCATGCCTACTTTCTGCTGCAGAAACATTAATTATACTGATGTTTTGCTGTCAAAGTGCTGCTACATCATGGAGGAAGCATCTAGGGTAGAATATTCTAAGGCATTGAAGGGGCATCAGTTTTAGAAATAAGAATACATTCATTTTAGGCAACCAGACTTAGAAAAATTCGCAGCTCTCTCTTCCCCTCTGTTTTTGCTTCTGTTATTGGCTGTTTTGCTCTTATGGAGGGCTAAGTTTTCATTGTAATTAGTCACTAGACCACTGGGATGTTGTAGCTTGAACTAAGAATGCAAGTTAAGTGTTTTGTTCTCCATTTTCATCTCATTTCGTTTCTGTTTTGCTGTCATGTTTATTTTGCTGTCAAATTCTGATTAGAGCTTGAGTTGTAACATAAACTGACTTATATATAAGACATAACCTTGCTTGACTGATTAGGAAAGTGAGGGAGGCGAAATGACTAGTTAAATGATATATTTAACTTGGTTTGGTTGAGATTTTCCACTGAATGCATCTAGTTATAGTAGAGAGATGTTCTTGACTGTAATTAGTAGCATTAAATTCTAGATGTTATTCTAGAAACATTTTCATAAAGAACCAAACAATGGAATGAGAACAAAACTGAATCAATGAGTTAGGTAATGATAGTTACACTCCCATGAATCCTAGTGGCTGATTACATAGTCTCTTTACTGTCAATTTCTTGCAATTTCTGCTGCTGCTGCTGTTACTGCTGTTGCTGCATATTTTGCTGCTGTTGTAGTGTTTAATTGCTGTTCTGTTTTATTTAGTTAGTTAGTATTGCTACAAACCCCCCCCCCCCACGTTTATGTACTCTTAATTGGTGTTTAGGTGTTTAGAACGATTAATTAGTATCAAGAAGTGAGGCTCCTTGAGTGAATACGACCTGGGGATCACTATACTGCAAATTGCCACAAATTCAATTCTGGGCGATTTGGCATCGTAGTGGCGTGAACCAATTGCACATATCATTTTGGAACTAATTTTATTGTGAATATATGACCATATATATTTTGTGGTTTCTTGGCATTTATATTTTAAATAAGGATATCATCTCATTGAAAATTTTGAGATGATGATATATGCCATATATAAATCTTGAGGAAGCATATTTCTTATGCTATTATATGATAACACTTCTATTGTACAATAAGGTACAATGGTATTGAGAATGTTGGTCACAAAATTAAATTTGAGAAAGTTTCTTAAATGGTCATATGCTCATTGAGAAAATTATTATGTGGTGGAAAAATATATATTTGAATATATTTTATGTGAATGTATACCCGCCTATAACAATTTAAGATCACTTATTGTGATGAATACCATCTAACCTTGATTCTTTGAAATTATGAGATTTTCTAAAACTATAGCTATAGTCAAAGAATCTAGAGATATCAAGGAGGATGAATATCAAGCCCATAAGATTAAAAGTAACCTATAAGGATACCTTACCTTGTGACTAGAGATCCTAAGAACTTGGTTCAAAGGGAAAAATGAATCATATGGTTGCTTTTTTGAATGCATATTTTATAAGAGTTCAAACTCTTAAATTCATCCCTATAGTGTCAGTGCATTTTCCTGCAGTGAATATGTGAGGTTGAGTTTTAAAAACTCTTAATGAAATATGTAGCTCTATAAGAGTAGGGTGTCTAAACTGTAGGAACACCTTTGACAGAATTCTCATATTTGAATATGGCAGAGCGGGGCCCCTCCTATATGAGAATATACAAGACATATTCCTAGAATATATTCAAGAAACAGGATATGATACAAGGCCAAATAATCATATCAGCTAGGGCTCATGATTTGCACCTAGGTTGTTATGTGCATGATATATATCTTGTCTCCCCTAAGTAGTCATAGTTCAAGGCGAATACCACTATGGCTTTGGATCAAGAAATATATTTTGCTAAGTATAGGTTCAAGGGCAAATTTAGCTACCTATATTATGTATAATAATCCACCAAGTGTATATATTATTGTTTTCTTTTATAATAATACATGGGGGATTATTGGAATTTTATTATTATAAAATATTAAAATAAAAAATGATGTTTTGTTTTCCTTTCTAACCGTTGGCTTTATGGAAACATGAGTTAATAGCTTTTATATATAGATGTTGCAATTCATAAATTAAATATGTTAATGTCATTAATCATTTGTTCATATTATTTAGGGATTAATGACATCTATTGAAGCTTCATTATGTAGATGTTGCCTCAATTGTGATAAATTCACATAATGCCTTTTAAAGTCCAGTAGCCAACAGGAAAAGGGAAAGACAAGCACTATATATACATGTGTGGGCCTTTATGAAAGTAGGTGTGTTAACGTGAATATTTATATATATATGATATATGATAGAGAGATGGAGATAGTATAAGATATATATATATATATATATATATATATATATATATATATATATATATAGATATACACACACACACATACACACTTGTATGATATTTTGAGTAGAGAATGTGCGGGAGAAAAACAAGTCCAGTTTACTTCCTATGTATAGAGATATTAAATAAATAAACGAGTCTTGGACTATTATATCCTAGAGGTAACACATCTGAGAATCCCTGCATCGAGTAATATATCAAAGTTAACCTGTGAGAGATGTGAAAATTACCTTAAAGAAAGATGAGATACTCAAATCTTAGCCCAATACCATGTAATTTATATTTTTACTCTAACCTTCAAATTTCTTTATTTTCTGTTTATTCATATTTTTCAGGTTGCTACTCCAATAATAAGTTGCTCAGGTTGGTAGGAGATGTGAGTATTACAAGATTCTCCAAGTTTCAGTAGGAGCCCTTGCTTTGGAAAGGCGAGCTGCCTGCTAAGTTGGGACAAAGGGAGTGAGCTACCAGCAAACTGGCTATTTCCATATCTTTTTCCTTTTGTATTTCCTCCCCGGCCAGCATGGCAAAACTTGGCATAGCCAACCCCAACAAGCACCTTGCCAGGTAAGGTCATGTTGATGAGTCTTGAAGACCACTACAAACTGGAATTCCTATACGTCGAGACTTGAGTGGCTAGTCTATGTGGCCTAGATTTGTTCATTGCCAAGCTCAAGCTACTTATTGTTGTAGCAGCAACCTGAAAAATAAGAATAAACATAAAATAGAGGAATTTGAAGGTTAAAGTAAAAATATAAATTGCGTGGTACTGGACTAAGGTCTGAATATTTCATCTTTCTTTAAGGTAATTTTCATGTCTCCCGTGGTTAATTTTGGTATATTACCCGATGCAAGGGTACTCAAACGTGTTATCCCATGATACAGCAGCCCAGGACTCGCATGTTTGTTTATTACTTCTGCACATAGGAAGTAAATTGGACTTGCTTTTCTCTCGCACTTTCTTTACCCAAAATATCATAGAAGTGTGTATATATATATCTTATGCGATCTTCATCTCTCTATCATATATATATATATATATATTCACGTTAACACACCTACTTTCACAAAGGCCCACACATGTATATATAGTGCTTGTCTTTCCCTCTTCTTGTTACTGGACTTTAAAAGGCATTATGTGAATTTATCACAATTGAGGCAACATCATAATGAAGCTTCAACGATGCCATTAATCCCTAAATAATATGAAACTGATGATTAATGACAATAACATATTTAATTTATGAATTGCAACGTCTATATATAAAAGCTATTAACTCATGTTTCCATAAAGCCAACAGTAAGAGTGGAAAACAAAACATTATTTGTTATTTTAATATTTTATAATAATCAAATTCCAACAATGCCCCACTTATTATTATAAAATAACACACAATAATATATACACCTTTGGGTAGAGGTGGATTATTATGCATAATATAAGTAGCTAAATTTACCTTGAACCTATACTTAGCAAAATATATTTCTTGATCCTAAGCCACAGTGGTATTCCCCTTGAACTATGACTGTTTAAGGGAGAAAAGATATATATCATGCACATAACAACCCAAGTGCAAATCATGAGCCTTAGCTGACACGGTTATGCAGCCTTGTGTTGTATCTGTTTCTTGAATGTGTCGCGTGTAGCTATGTAAACACTATAGAAATCAGTTATTTTAGACAGTGCTCAACAGTAGTTTCATCTTGCTCTTGAACTTCGAATTTGTAAGGTTAAATATGAAGATATCAAAATCACAATATTACTTTTTGCATCCTTGCCAAGAATTTGAATAAAATTAAAAAACGTGTCGCACATTTACATAATAGTAAATAAAATATATTATCACAACATCTACAGCCCACACTTATGCAGAAGCAAGGAAATAACTCAAACAAATGGGAAAATAAAACAAAGCATCAAAATGTCTACAAGTCAACAATATAGTCCATAACTCATCACGAGAAACTTATTCCTTAAAATCTTGGTAAATCCGCTCATCTACTTTTGAAGAGCCAATTAGATATATATGAAAAATCATCCATAAATGGATGGCATAGTGTAACATTTTGACTTTTTCTTCCATTATTCTTAAATTATTCACAAAATTATCTTAAATTGGTCTTTTATCTATTTATGTAATAAATATATCTTAAATGCCATATCTAATTTTGATTGAGCTTAAATGTAGTCTTAACTTTGATAATGCTACCTCATTTAACTTTACCTTAAATTATAAGGTATTTTGACTGATTAAACTGTACTTCTTTTATCTGTAGAAGTTAACATTCGGCTGCTTACATTACCAGTCGATTGTTATGCAATTTTCTAATTTCTTATTATTCACCTATAAGCTGCCGGTCGACTGATTGTAGGGTACCGGTCAACTGGTAACTCTCTTGTTAACTTAATGTTGGTCTTCCAGGACTAACTGGTTGACAGGCAAGTTTATTAATCATATTTTCTATAGAGTTTTCAAATGAAATCTTTGTCTTCTCATCTCTTCTTTGTCGTCCTTGTCATTAACACTTACTTAAAATATTAATATCTACTTCATAATGTCATAGATCTCCAAAGAAAAGTATTCAACATAATTCCATAATTCTTAGCTAATTGTTACATAATAGATCAAGATACTCAACCTGTAACATTTATTCATATTCTCATCTACTTGAGTCATTCATTTACTTACAAAATTAGTCTACAAAACTTTCAATACTCTCTTTACATCTTCATATTATAAGCTTCCACAAAATAACTTCATATACGTCAATCTAATCATTCAATCCTCAAAGCTATCCCTTTGTATTCATTTTCTCCTGAAATGATCAATTTTCTAAAAGTGAGATACAAAGCATCTCAGTAGTTAGTTACTTTTATTAAACATATATATATATATATATATATATATATATAGATCATTTCAGCCATAAAAGGAAAGTAATAAATCAACAAATCATTTAATAATCAGCATGTGAATATCCATAGTGATATCATCATATAAGATATTGATAATAAGAAAAACTCTCTTGTTCATTACTGTGGAATAAGACTTCTTTTCTTCTTCTTCTCTTTACTTACTACTGTAAAGCAAAGAGACTATCAATTATAATATGTATATCAAATTTGCTCTTTCATCCACTATTGTGGGATAGAAACTCATTTTGTTCACTACTATAGAACAAAGTGAAATTCTCATTCTTCACTAAAAATTCTGATAAAAGCTTTCTGTAAAAATTGATTATGCACATAGATATCATGAATTATAAATAAACATGCTTTTTTTTAGAAAACTAGCTACCTTCACTTCTTTGGTTATATCTAGTTGATTTCTCATTATTGAACTCAGCTTGATTTTTGATTCTCCCATTTTTGGTTCTGTAATACCCGCCAAATTTGGGGTCACATTTTTAGTGACATAGTTGTGATTATTGCTTTCATTATCTTTTCCGTAAGTATTTTCATTTTATAATTATGGTTAATTGTGGAATTATAATTGTTGGCTTGATTGATATATTTGGATGTTGTGTGGTAAAGTCTGTGGAATTGTGAAATTAAGTGAAGTAGGACTTAATTGAGTTAAGGAACTTGTGGGAGGGTTTTTTAGGCTTGTGGGCTAGAGTGGAATTTATCTTTGGGATGGGTAAGAACCCATGGGTCACCCAAAGCCCATCCACCTCTTATAGTCACTTTTCCCTCCCTCCTCTCTATCCATTTTCATAACACACATATACTGGGCAAAGAAAGGAGAGCTTTTTCTTCTTCTTCTTCCATCATCCTTCTTTCCTAACTCAAGCAACCAATAACCCTAGCACCATTTCTTTCGACGATAGTCTATACTCTCAGCCACATTTCAGTTCACTAGAGCCTTAGGAGAGAGAGGTAAGCTTTGACCTCTTTCTTCCTTCCATTTTTTGCATAGATGCTTCCCTAAGGTAGAAAAATGTGATTTTTGGTTGGATGTGCTGAAAACCATACTCTCTTGTCATCCTTTTCTTGATTTCTTGCTAGAAATGGATTATAATACATCTCAAGGGAAGAGAGTTGGCTTCTTGATCCCTAATACTTTGAAAGACATTTGGAAAAACAAGGAATGTTGGGAAAATCTTGAAGCCAAACTCTTTATTTGAGCATTGGTGGTTTTTAACTGGGTTGGGGACACTTTTTTAGTCTCAAAGGAAAGCAAGGATCAAGGGAAATGGCATTGGGTAGGGAATATGGAAACTTTTGCTATATTTTTGCATCTACAGGCAAGCAGTCAACTATCAAGTTAGAGATAGTCAACTAGCTGCCCAGGGTGCTATTTGCTCTTGATTGACAAAAGTGCATCGGTCGAGTGCATCGGTCGATCGGTAGTTTTTGGGAATAAATAGCATTTTGGATAGAGACATACCGGTCAACCGATATGTCCTTATCAGTCAACTGGTTGTTTCTAGACAAAAATAACAATTTCGGCAGAGGCACATCGGTCAACTAGTAAGGCATTAATAGTCAATCGATTATATCTAGGTGAAAATAACAATATGGATAGAGGTGCATCGATTGAACGGCTGCTCTCAAGTTAGGGCTGGATAAACCACCCAGTCAACCAGTTACTGCCCAGTATGTATTTGGAGATTTTTAATTATTTCTTTCTCTCGTATACCTATTTGATAAGGACTGACTCTAGATTTTGGGACGTCTTTCTCTTCCCAAGCCATCCTATCATACAGTAAAACTTTTTCAGCTTCAAGGTTAGTAGGTGACTTTGCAAGAACTTGTTTTACTAATTAAACATCATGTTTACATATACTCCCTAAGCTTTTACCTCTTATGAATGGCTATGCAAATTTAAGGATCCATGAGGTATGAATACTTATAACTTCATAGACCATGACTAATATATTATATGAGCTCTTGTGTTTGTGAAAGGTGTTCTAGTAATTTGCAAAACATATTGCTCGGGTAGCATATATTGTTGAGATATGAATCCCTTGTATTATAAGTGTTCTGTATGATTTGATTGTTGTGTTTAGATGTAGTTCAATGTCAAAGATAGAGGCATGAACCAAATAAACCATGTAAGGAATATCGGTTACAGAGGTATGAACCTTCTAAGGAAATGTCAAAGACAAAGGCATGAACCCAATACACCTTGTAAGGAATGCCAGTTATAGAGGCATGAACCTTGTAAGCAAATGCCAGAGACAGAGGCAAGTACTCTTCCTGAGAAATGCTAGTTACAGAGGCATGATTTGGCATGACAAATTACATGAGTGCTGATTATGATGGATTTTGTATTGTGGTGACTTGTGTATGTCCATTTACTTAATATCCCACTATTTTGGTTTCCTTGAGTTATATAGCCATGATGTTGTTATATTTGATTTACTATGCACAGTCTTTGTTACTGAGGAGGAGTACCTGACCAAGGAGTAATGGTACTTCACGTCTAGCCCTTCCTATTGCTTAGGTAGGTCTTGTTGGTCCTTTATTTTGGTTAAGGTATCCTAGAAGCTCTGTGGTCATATAGGTCACCTAGAGCACTATTGTGGTTTCCTATTGCATTATTTTGATGGAAACCCATGTTCCCATGTATTCTATCCTTTTTTTTGTGATGATAGGAATAATTTGGAACATGGAAGTTTATTTTGATATATGATTAATTCCTATCTCAATTAATGACATTATGATATATTTTTACGTGGTTTGACTGAGGTATGAAATGTAACGTAATGTCGATTTAGGCTTATAGTATTTGGGGAAGGTGTTTTCCTTAATGACATGCCAATCACGTGCCCCAGTCTTAGGTCATGACAGGTTCTGTCTCTCTCTGTCTCTCTCCTCAAGTCTTGCTCTATTTTCTATGTTAAGCTCAATTCTCTTATTATGTCTTCCTTCTCTTCTCATATTATCATATGAGCTTATATACTTCTTTGTTTCCACACTTTGTCTAATTAATTATGATATTTCCAAGATATTTTCTTCATCAATTATGTCCCCTATGTCACAACCTATTACCCAGACCCGTGACCGACATAGTAACGACACTCTAGTTACTGTAAGCCTAATTGTTTACCTCACCCCTTTCATTATATTTATTTTAATGGAAGCATACATGGTATAAATCCACTACGTTTTTATTCAAATCATAGCAAACATATAATCACACACGAGTAGAAATCATGCATGTACCTGGCATCCTTGCCACTTACATATCATACAGATATATGAAAGCAAGTAAATATCCATACGCAATTATTTTTAGGAAAAAGGCATACCTAGGTTCCTTTCAATCTCGTTGATACATATAGAACTTATGAACATACATACATACATACAAACACATATGAATGTGTAACAAAGCCTAAGTTTTACTTCTTTTTTATTTAAGAAAGTCTTTCCCAAGTTAAGTTTTGGCTTATTTAGAAAAAGGGTTTTAACAAACATTTCCTTAAAGGGAATAATATTGTAATTGGAAAAGAAAGAGAGGTTTTGATTGCTTAGAAAGAGAATAAAATTTGTTTAATATGTCTTATTAAGATGTTTTTAATATTCATAGAAGCTTTGTTTAAAAAAGAAGGTTAATTATTATATTAATCAAATTTAAATCCAACACATCTTATTAAACCCTACTTCTTATTATCTTATTTAGATAACGTCTCGACATGACAAAATTTTAAATTAAAATGTCCCTTTGAACCAACTCCTATTTCTTATCATCCACTCCTCATACAAAACGTTTGGTTATAAATTAGCTTTTAAGTAAAACACCTTTTTATTAAATTTCCCCATGTTTCAAAAATAATTACCTATCCTTAATAATAATAAGTTTCAAAGAGTTAGACTTTGTAAAAAGGTTTGTATTTAGAAAACGTTTACTTTTTATTAAAAGAGTTATACTCTTTTATCAAACTCCTTTTAGAATACGTTTTCTTATAATAAACCTTTAAACCAAAATATCTTCATATTAAGCCAAAATTAAAGACGTTTAACATAATCAACACTCTAAATCCAAATACTCCTTGTTACTAGCTCTTATATATTATTTATTAGAAAATGTTCTTATATTAAAATTTTAAATCAAAATAACTTCTCCGTAGATTCTTAATTCTAATTTTTCATTCCTCATACAACATGGTCATTATAAATAATATGTCATTCTAATTACTCACTCGTTAGGAGAGTAAGAAGGAAGTCTGGTCATACTTAAGAACAATCCATATCACTAACAAGAAGGATGACCGAACATACCTCACTCTTACATCCAGTATTCATAAACATTTAATTCAACACATAAAAAATAATCAATCAAAATGAGGAGAAGAACAACCAGTCCACACATAATTATAAAGATTCAATAATAATAATAATAAAAGAATAAAAGAAATAATGGCATCCTTATAACGTTAACTTGTTTGAATAGACATCTCTATAATAAATGTTCTCAATAATAAAAATTTGTTCAACTAATTATGATGTTCAAATAACCTCAAAATTCATCCCTAAGTGTCTTAACGACTACAAAGCACCTAAACCTCGAATTTAACTGAACGATAGTGAACCTACCCAACAATAAAAATGTTCTTTATCAAAAACTCTACTACTCCTTAACTAGGGCTTCTTTGTCTGTAACTGAATTTGAAAAAAGGAAAGAGGGAGTGAGAGTTACAAGAACTCAGTGAATCTAATGACAACTCAATAATACAATCCAATTACATATATAATCATAATAATATACCTGAAGGTCTTGAATTCAATTAAGAAGACATAGCAAGAAAGCATACCAGATTCAACAACACAATAATCACACACACATTGTATGGTATTTGTCACAAGGCAAGGCCACCTCAAGAGCCACTTACTCAACCTACAGCCCCTTTCACCCTCAGTGATGCATAACCTGACCATCTCATTAGTAGGGCGCCTTATAGGTCCAGCATTGCCACCCAAGCTCCAATCATCCTACTATGAGGGAAGCATAGCCCCTAAACGACTGCTGAGACTATTCCAGATTTACTTTCACACAAATGGGGGGTATCAACCCACTACCATATTCAAGCCTCAAAAGCTTCAAGCATGTTCACATGATGGAATAGCAAAACGTACATATAACAAATATATAGCATACACTTCTATATTCAAAACAAAATCTCTGGATTTAATTATCATTACAATGGTCTTATGTACTGATTTAAATAATAATAATGTTCTTGTCAATTCCATTGTTCTTTACTTATGCTACTCAGGATTCTACCTCGATATACTAACATGATTAATCATGCAAAGACTATATTATAAAGATGTCATTCACTCACATGTAGCCTTTATGATAATCGATTCAATGCTCAATATGGTTCCAGAGAATGGTGCGAGTATACGTTAGAAGATCTACTAAAGAAATTGTTTAGTTTGAAAATTAAACCTGAAGAGTAAGACGAAGGGTGAGAGTATAGGAGTTACCTTTGTTCTTTGAAATCCATGGAGTGTTCTTGTTGTTTCACGAACAAGGTATGTGTGTCTCTAGTGTTCTAGGGGTGCATGGCTAGGGTTGAGTGTTTGGGTTAAGGGAGCACACGGCTAGGGTTTCTCTTATCCTAAATAGGGTTTCAAGTCTTTGATTAAATGAGAAAGAGAGAGAGAGATGGCTAGGTTTGCCAAGTGGGAGAGATGTGGAAGGCGCGTTGGGTTGCTAAGTGTTGAGAGCTTGAGTAGTACTTATAGAAAAGGTGTAGTGGCTGCCCACTAGCTTAGACTAAGTAGGATTAAGATTTGTATTTTATTTTATTGTCTAACTATCCACTTAATAATATTATTTTAATCCAATTAGGCTTATTGTATTTGTAATATTATTAATAATAACATTTATCCTCTTTCTTTCTTATTTGTTTTAATTCAATTAGGTCTTGTATATTTTATTTGTTGCTTTTTCTTATTATTTAATTATTTTTATTATTACTATTACTATCCTATTCTATTGCTAATACCCTTCTAACTCTTTTATTCTATTTTTCCTATCTTAATACTTGTTATAATACTATTTATTTTGTTTATTGGCTTCTACGCCTATCTTTTAGGATTCTATGTTATTTGTTTTTTTGTCTACTATTTTATTATTAGATTTTTTTCCTAATCTTATCCTAACACCCAATTAATTTAGCTTCTTTTATGACATCATTATCTTGCCTACTATTATTTTAAATTTAGATTTTCTACACCTATCCTAATCTTGTTTATTTTGTTTAACCCTTATCTTAAACTGTAGTCTTCCCTTATCTTATTCTTAATTTAAACTAGGGTTTCCTCCTACTATTAGGTTTATCCTCCCAGCTTTCCTTATCCCAACCATACACCTACTAGAAGGCTTATTTAGGTTTCATCTAGGTTATCTTGATCCCATTAATTTATTTTAAATCACAAGGCTATTCTAATCCTAGTTGCTTTTATGTAAACATTTTTTTTATACAGAAAGGCTAAACAAAGTCAAATCAATAGAAGAAACCCATCTCATATGAACCCTTTGCCCCAAATCATTTCTCAAGATCAACTTCAGTCTACCCGATGGTTCGTCTAACTCCCTCAAACCTGAGTGAGCATCCAACACAATTAAAGCAAGCCAATTAGCCACTGCTTTCCCTTCCCTATAGCTAGTCTGGATCTTGATCTCCCAATCTCCCTTTCAACATCAAATCGAGATGCTGAATTAACGGTGACAATAGATGGTTCACGAGGCAACCATTACCGGCAAGTGTGACCGCCTCCTAATTTCTACTGACAATCCATCTAGAGATCCGAGGGACATCATGAAACCTAAAAGCCACATAGCCTTCAGGTCCCAAATCATGCCACCACATCCAGTCATTGAATCATCTTCTCTGCTAGCTCTATCCACATTGCATTTCACCCAGCCCTCTGCCGACGGTGACCACTTCATAGGGACTTCTCTTCTGACTGAGTTCAAAAATTTCAACACTTCCGTGGAGTCTTCAAACTCTTTGCAACAAGGATGATGCTCCGGTAAAGGTTCCTTGAGTCACAGTTTTTGTTCCTAAACATAAATGAATTTCTTCTTAGCTAAATCCTACGCATAACCTCTCCAAAGGTTAGTCTCTAATTTATGCTCTCCATTTTTCCTATCTCTTTTTTTTTCTATTGAACAAAACCCATTCAATCGTGTTCCCTTTAAAAAAATCCGACCAGAAATTGGGCTTAATTATCATCTTCCAGACATATTTGCTAGCAGGGCAATCCCTGAGTGTGTGGATCATTGTTTCCTCCTCAGTTCCACAAATTGCGCATATAGGATTAGAGGTTATATTTCTTTTGCATCTCTGATGATTTGTAAGTAATTTGTTGTGTGTACACAACCACATC
Organism: Biancaea sappan; assembly: GCA_037074585.1. NCBI lineage: Eukaryota > Viridiplantae > Streptophyta > Magnoliopsida > Fabales > Fabaceae > Biancaea > Biancaea sappan. The sequence goes on along the minus strand of CM073496.1, from coordinate 42,083,144 downwards.
AATGTCCTATTTCTTCAGCTTCTAGGCCATTTCCAAATAAGATTCTAATGACAATAAGTATTTAATTGTTCCTCTTTGGATATAGCTCTGTAGGCTAACTTCACAGAGAAATCAACTTCTTATGGATAGTTCCAGGCGATGGAATCCACAGCACTTTCACTTCCATGCACACAAATTTTTAGAATTCCATTGTAAAAATTGTTGGGTAGGTACATATGAAGCATTTCTAGATTCCATTCTCTATTTACTAGCATAAAATCATTCACAATTTCCTTTAGTTCTAACTGATTCAAGGGTCTATTTGAAACATCTCTAAGAAAAAATTCTTGTTTATACCAGTATTTGTTCCAAAAATTCACCTTCCTACCCTTTCCCAACTTCTAAGTGGATCCCGCTAAAACTTTGCTCTAAACTTTGCAGACACCCAACCAAAGATTCAAGTTGCGATTCTTGCGAGTGATTTTTGGAAGGACATCATCACCATACACGTATTTGCTTCTTAGTGTACGAATCCATAAAGAGTCTCTCTTATTGATCTAGCCCTATCCCACCTTCATCATGAGAGCAAGGTTCATTGACTTAGCCTTCGTGATACCCACACCACCCTTAATTCTTAGTTTAAAGATTTAATCCCAAGTAATAAGGTGTATACCTTGTCTTTCATCTATGAAACCCCAAATAAAATTTCTTGATATCTTGTCTAATCTCTCACAAACACTGTTAGGTAAAAGATTGGTCTGTATATAGTAAACTGGGATAGTGTTCAACACGAACTTGGTAACTATGATATGACCAGCAAGAGACAATAAATTTGCCCTCCATCTATTAAGACAATTGTTAAATTTCTCTTCTAAAGATTGAAAATGTTCCTTTGTTAACTCTATTGTGATGAAGGGGAATGCCCAAGTATTTCCCAAGGTCTGCCATAAAAGCAAAGCCCGATTCTTAGTTTAACTTCATTACCGCGTTTGAGTGAACACTTTTAGAACAGAAAAGGTGTGTCTTATCTTTATTAACCTTCTCCCCTAATGCTCTGTTGAAAACATCAAGGCATGCTTGGATTACTTTAATCTGGCTTAAATCTGCTTCTGCAAAAAGAATTAAGTCATCAGCAAAGAAAAGATGATATATACTTGGTCCATATCTGTTAATTTTAATAGGATTCCTTTGTTTTAGGTCAATAGAATATTCAATTAAATGGGAAAATCTTTCAATACATAGGACAAAAAGACAGGGAGAAAAAGGGTCTCCCTGACGAATCCCCCTAAAAGTTGAGAAATATTCTGTAGGTTCCCCATTCCAAGTTATCCTCATCCGACACGTAGTAATGCATCTCATAATGATGTTAGTCATATAGTCAGAAATCTCAATATCCTTGAGAGCGTCAGCCAATAAGTCCCAACTTAGGCGATTGTAAGCTTTTTTAAGGTCAACTTTAATTTCCATAAAGCCCTTCTTTCCTTTTTTCTTGACCATAGTGTGAACTATCTCTTATGAAATAATCACATTGTCTGAGCTACGTCAGCTCGGAACAAAACTATAGTGGGTAGGTTAGATAATATCTCCTGAAATAGGCTTCAGACTGTTTGCAATAATTTTTGTAATAGTTTTATAGATCATGTTACATAGGGCAATGGGCTTAAAATGTTTAAGAGATTCAGGCTTTTCCACTTTGGGAATTAGAATAATGTCAGTGTCATTAATCACATCAATTCTAGTCAAATCTTGAAAACAATTTTGAATGAATCTGCAAATAGAGTTCCTAATGGTGTCCCACTGACTCTGGAAAAACAAAGCATGAAAACCATCCAGGACGAGTGCTTTGATTGCATCCATACTAAAAATTGCATCTTTAATTTCTTCATATGTAACCTCAACATAAATCTTCTCAAGCCTTAGAGCATCAATTTTAGGAAAAGTACCCTTAATGGGGTAATAATAAGACTTAGCATGGTCCTTTTTCGAGTACAACTTTTTGAAAAAAGTAGTAGCCATCTCCTTGATTTCCAACGTATCAGTAACCAAGTTGTCCATGTCATCTCTCAAGGCCTTAATTCTATTTCTTTTTTTCCTTACTAATGTAGATACATGACAGAATTTTGTATTTTTGTCTCCAAATTGCACCTATTTATGTCTAGCTCTTTGGCACCAAAGAATTTCCTCCTACAAAAGGTTTTTTCCATAGCTTTCTAAAGGATTTCTTGCAATTGGTTTAGATATGTATTAGTCCCTCTTGGATTCACTTTGTCAATGCCACTTAACCTTTTTATTAGAGATCCTTTCCTCTTATGGATGTTCTTAAATACATCTTTGTTCCACTTTTTGATCTTCTCTGTTAGACTTGAGCTATCATTCGACCAGTTATCTTTATTGAACTAATTCTCCTTAATCAAGTCCTTGAATGAACTTTCAGTGGCCCACGCTGCGATGAACCTAAATCTTTACGGAGGTCTCTTCTCACTTTCTTCTACTCCCATCTTGAGTAAAATAGGTCTATGGTCAGCTTTGAACCAATTTAGGTGTTCAATATAGGCTTCTTTGAAGTGAGTAAACTAACTAAAGTTAGCCAACCCCCAATCAATCCTATCTTGAATCCTACCATTCTTAAGATCCTTAAGATTACAATTAATATAACAGTTATTAAAGTCAGTCATAGATTTAACGTTACGCCTAGTACCCCCTATTTATTATCCATCCCTTTGTAAGCATTGAAATCGCCAAAACATAGCCATTTTAAATTCTCTACCATGGAACTTAATGACTCAAGTTGCATCAAGAGGTCATTTCTAATGGTAGGAATAGGGTTTCCATAAATGCAAGTTAGTAAAACGTTTTCTTTTCCCTCTTTATATGATATGCAATAATGAATAAACTTCTTTGAGGTGCTAATAATATTAATATTCACATGGTGTCCCTCCCACAAGAGCCAAATACCACCTAAGAAACCCTCAGCCTCAACTCTAAAGTTATTGTGGTAGCCTAACTTAGAAATAATGCCATATGCTCTTTGCCCACTAACTCTTAGCTCCCCAATAATCATAACCTAGATATTATATTTTGCCTTAAGATCCTGCACCAAGCAAGGAAAAGAATGGGCTCCCACACCCTTATAATTCCAAGACATAATATTAATCATATTGAAATCAGTGAAAAAAATGAATCAATAAACTAGAAACTTAACAAAAACAAAACAAACAATCTAAACAAACTCTCTTAAGTCCTTATGTAAAAGGAGCTCTATTAGCTCCAGAAGTAGCATTGCCCTTATTTGGGCTCTTTCCGAACTGCAACTTTTTGCTAGTCTTTCCTTTCTTGGTTAATGTATCTGGGTCAGGAGGTCTATTATTTAAAATATACTCTTCAATCTCCCCCTGTGCATTCTCTTGGGAGTGGAGAGATTTTTTGAGGTCAATAGCTATCATGAGGGATTTTGTGGATTTTGTCTTATCCTACTGAGCACTAGATTTTTTTTTTCATTTTTGGACTTTAAATGTGCTCAAGGAGCTGGGTTTCAGCCCCTCGGAGGATTTATTCTTTTCTCCCCCAATAGGTTTAGTGAATTTTTCCACTATATTCTTACTTTTCATCATACTATCACTTGTTCTATGCTTAATACTCTGTAACTTTCTATGTTGTATCTCTATAGATGGGTTTATACTCTCCTGCACCTTTCTTTCAATCTCTACTTCACTGTTTCCTTGATTGTTTTCCAGTTTGTTCGAGAACCCATCTACCGCATCCACCATGGTCTCCCATACTCAAGTCCCACACAAATATCTTCATCACAAACCTATTCAGCCCTAAATACAATAAATCGAGATCTATTACTATTTAGAGGTCTCTGGAAGTCTGCCCCATAACCACTACCATGATTTGGTACTAACTTATTCCCCCCATTTCTGCTGGTTTGAATCTTAATTTGGTTTTTATATCGAATACTTCTTTTGAAAATCATCCTGCTTTTAAAAACCTCATCTTTTTCCATTTTCTTGCCCTCTAAATTTTCCTTAGCCCTGTATGATTTCTTGAGTTACTGCTGTTATATTCTACCTCCAAACTCTGAATAGGTTTAAATAGGGTTGTAGTAGGACATGCTTCATGTCCATATTTACCACATGTGAAGCATATCAAATTCAGCCCCTCATACCCAACGATGTAAGTCTTGTTTCATATCTTTATTTTAGGTATCATTTTCTTTTCAAGATTTAATTTGACACTAATTCTCACAAATCTCCCTCTTTTTGTTGTATTTAATTCTTCTCCCATTTGATTCTCTTTGATGGCATGATCATCCACCATCAAAGTTTTGCTCGCCTTGGTTTTTTTGCTTTCCAAAGAAAGTGTTTGTCATAAGATTCAATCGGTAGGTCTGGGATACGAATCCAGATAGCAATCCTCTTAATGGATTCCTCAAAAGGCCTAAATTCCAGTTTCTATCTCTGTATAGTCAAGTAATGACCCAGAATCATCCATGGTTCATCATATAGAACTCATTCATAGTCAATTAATTCCACAAAGCAAACTAAAAAGAAATCATTTTGTAGATCAATGAGTTAAAAGATTCTTAACACATACCATAATTTTGCTAGTCAATTAATTCCATAAAGCAAACTAGAGTTGGTATTAGAGTTGAACCTCTCTTAGTACGGTGTAGTTCAAGGACAAACCAAGTGGAAGCTGGTGGGCATGTAACTGTAACACTCGAGGTTGGTAGGTATTACTATATAAGAAATAGTAGTGTATGCAAAAATAAGAAGGAAATTTTTTTTTCTATTTCTATGGAAGGAAGATGGCATGAAGGGCTATGGTACCTTGTGGAATCCAATGATGGTAAGGAACAAGGAAGTAATTGGGGCACAAGGAGAATGAGGGAGCCATGCATCCGAGGAAGGACTAAATTGAAATATAATTAATTTTAGTAACCTTCAGTAGAGGAGGGAGACATTTGGAAATTTGAAAACTTTTCATGAAAAGAATGAGAAGTGAATGGTGGATTTGAGCACCTTGAAAATATGTGAAATTATTTTAGTTTGGGAAATTATAATTTGACCCTTACTAAAAGTTTGACCATGTGGGTGACTAAAGGCATTTTTGTAATGTCCCACCTCTATGTATATATGTGTGCACGCCACTTAGCCCCCCATCCTTCCCATTCTTCATGCTTTCTCATCTCTCACGCCTAGATCTCTTTTCCTTGACCACACACCTCCCAAACCATCAAGCTCTACTTTCTCGAGTCTACAGCCACCATTCTTAAGAGTGGGCATGATTTTTCCATGACCAATCACCACCAGAGAGGAGCAAAGTTTAGGTAAACTCTCAATTCCTCTCCTTTCTTCATATTTTTTGATATTGGGAATATGGGCTAAAAATGGATTGGAAAGCAATTGTTTGAGCTTGGGTCTTGTTCCTAAATGTTCTTCTATGATTGTTGATGGAATTGGGTCAAGAAATTTGTGGAAATCATGGTGAATAGATGGAAAACCATAGGTGGAAAGTTCACATCAGATTTGAGAAAGAAAAGTTAGGTTTTAGGTTGAAAAGAGATGATTTTGGTGATAAATCTTTGAAATAACTTAGATTATATGTTTAGGGAAGTTTTCTAACAATTAAAATAGAATCCATCTAGAAAGAATTATGAAAATTGATCAAGAATTGGTCTGGGTTGAAAGAAAAATTGAGAAGGGGCTGAAAATCGCAACAACAGGGCAAAAATTCATTGTGAGAGCTTTAATAATTTTTGGTCCATTTTTAATTAGTCATAACTTTCTCATTTGAACTTCGTTTTTAGAAAATTATATATCATTAGAAAGCTCTTTAAGTCTAGTTTTATATGAGCTAATTTCAATTGAAAATCCTTTATCATCTAGGATATATAACCAAATGAGTGACCAAAGGTCAAAGTTAGTAGCAAGCATTTCCCTATCTTGTGATTTTGACATGTTTTGACATAATTTCTCATAGGGATGGATTCCTTAATGTACCTTCCACATCATTTGGGACTATCCAAGGTAGATAAGTGCAGAATTAAGGTGAGGGAAATTCCTACCTTACCTTGCATGTTCTCTTTCTTAAATTCATCTTTCTAGCATTCTTAACAATGCATACACTTGGTGTTATCATGCCTATGAATACATATGTGGTGCAATATTGGTTTGTGTGTTGCTATACATGTATCTATGTTTGTAACATGTACAAATTTGTGGTACAGAAATTATATGGTTATTAAATGCATCCATCAGCGAATGTGGTGCTTGGGTGGTATGGGAATTGGGTACTATAAGGTATTTTATCAAATTGATTAAGACATAAGGATGAATTGACTTGAATACACTATATATATATATATATATATATGAAGAAGTATTTTTGTGCATGGTTGGCATTTGACTAAAGGTCGATGTTATGATTGTGGGATTGATGTGTGTAGGTTGGTTATGTGAATATTGAGCTAAGGACTTAACCAGTGGCTAGTTAGTGTGTTTTAATGTGAATGGATGATGTTGTTGAATGTATGTGTGTATATTAATAAGTTGTACAATATTGATACAGAAACAAAAAATCTAGGAAGTGAGTATATGTTTGCATGGACCTATTCCCACTTGTTGTGAAGGGTGAAAATAGCAACCCCATATAAACTTATACATATAAACATTTTTATGACATATAAAATGGTATGAGCTGATGTGAAGATAAGTATACATGTATATGTGGTTACAATAACTTATGAACTACTACCATGGGTACGTGCATACATACACCTACACACCTTCAAATTTTTATCAATCTTATGTTTTATTTTGAGTAAGGATATGTACATACACACATATACACAACTCCATTACCCTTAAGGAGGGATTGTGAAGAATGTGGCCCACATGGGCATTTGAGATTATGTGGAATATTATGGGTTGGCATATCATGTTGCACTTGAATTATGTGAATGACTTAGTCTATGATTAATTGAGCTATGTTGATGCTATATGAGATAATTGTGGCAATTCAATTTGTGTTGGTATATGTGGTTCTTGGGTGATTATTTTAAAATAAAATAAATGAGCTGCTTGGTTGACAAGTAATCATCCTCAAAGGCACAAATAAAATAATGACAATTGCTCAATTGTTCGACAAAGACAAATTAGACAAAAGAGAGCAAGAAGGATAGATATCTCCACAAAACATTTATGTACAACCGTCAAAGTGAAGTTGTCAGAAGCACGCCATTCAACAAGAAAGTTCATACATGGTCGAAGAACAAGTCATCTATAGTTGTCGAAAGATGAGAGTATGACAATTAGCTTGGTTGTCAAATGTTGAAGTCATCAAAGATAGTTACTCCACCATTACATGACTAAGGCAGTTATGTCTAACTATGTAAACTGTTACTTAACGTGGGTTTAGGTAGTTATGCCGATGCAATGTAAATGTAAACAGTCACATACATGGCATAGGCAGTTACTTTAGTCATTTGCCTATAAATAGTAGGGTAATTATTGTAAAAGGGGTTGGCAACTCTTGATTAAGAATCCTAACATCTCACACGAACAGATTAAAGGATCAACATTAAAGTATACTTTTCACCTTACATTCCAGTCAAATTTAATTCAAAGTCTTTTATCATTCCATTCCTTTATATCTTTCATTTATCTTCCAAGAATTTAATTACTTTCATTTACATTCTACACTTTAACTTTCTGTAGTATACATTATGCACTTTAACTTACTGCAGTATACATTCTGCACTCTATATTCCGCCATTTGCTTTCCCCTATTTACCTTCTGTAATTACCTTTTGATGCACTTTACGTTCTGCAACTTACTTTCCTGCAATTTTACCATTTTTATTTAACTTCTGTAAAAAGCTTACTTTCAGGTCTCACACTCTTTCATGCAATGCTTGTCGAACCACTTGTCTTTTAAATGAGATTACTGCATAACTTTGAATCACTCTTGATAGAATCAAGTATTTGTTGTCGGATTTGGTCTTCGACCAACAATCTCTGTTAATGAATTAACGCATAGGCAATTTGTTGTCAGATTCTAGTTAGATCAAAAATCACCATAAACAAATTGGCATGCCCAGTGGGACGAGTTCAGAGTAACTCATTGAATGTATATGTTTGAGAAATGGTAAATTCATACCTTGTTCTTCTCATACTTATAATTCTGAAATCATGAGTAATGCAAATGGTGCTAATCAATTGACAGGTTCACTAACTACATCTACGACTATCATAACTATGGCAAATGTGCCAGCAGTTACAACAACTACTAATCCTATAGATGTTGTGCTAAACATGTCTCTTTTAGGAAATCCTATATTAGAGCAAGTGTCTAGATCGATATCGGTGTCACCAAATCTAGTAGGCAATCAAACGACAAGGTTTGCACCTCAATATGGATTACCTCAAGGGTATGTCCCTCCTGTGATGACCCAAATCGAGATTAGAAGTCAGTTAGCCAATCCCATGTGTCAAATGACTCTGGGCCAAGCAATTGTAGGAACCAATACTCCTACTGTGTTCTGAAACACTGAATTTGGGACTTGTTTTCCTAAATATGTCGAGAGACATGCCAAATGCTGTCGCCACATCTACTGTAAGTTTATTAGCTAACATTCAATGGCAAATGGACAAAAGTAATCATGATATGATGAGTATGCTGACACAACAAACAAGTGTTGTTTTGAAGCCCTTAATGGAAAATACAAATAATGCATGCAATACGTTAGCATTACAAATAGGTAGACTAATTCAGGCCTTGGGGATTGTTGTGCCTGAAAATGTCCAACCAGAACAGGTGATTATGGCCCAAGATCAAGGCCAAAATCAACAAAATAATGTAATACAAGGGTAAGATCAACCTCAACCGCAGTTGAGACATGGTTGATATCTAGCATTTTTATATACATTTTAATCCCTTTCTTGGTCTATTTGCATTTTTATCTATAGAAAATCTCCAATTTTATTACACGTTGTGATTTATTGGGTCTAAATTAATTTTGGATAGAAAATGAATCATTTTCATAATTTAGGACTTAAATTATTAAAGACTCAATTTAATCCACTAGGCTATTTTACATAAATTAATTTTGAAGATTTCTTGATGATGTGGCACTGACATGGCACTTGTGTTGACATGGATGCTAATGTGACACTTTTGGGATGAGTAGGATGCTGACTTGTAACTCTTTTCTGTTGACCTGATGACATGGACATGTGGGGCCCTCATTTTAGATTTATCCATCTTTTTTGGCCATGCATGTGGCCACCTCTTCCCCAAACTTTGCTGAAAATGGAAGCTTCCCTTCTTATACTTTTTCTACACCATGAAAGCATTTTCTGTTGCCCTTAATTCATGAATCTGCATCAGCATTTCAAACTTCCTTTTGCAGCAGCAGAACAACCACACTTCAGCATCTTTTGAAAGTCAACTTGAAGGCATCTAGGGCAGAATATTCCTTAAGCTTTTTGGTATTAGTTTTGTAACACAGAACTTATTCTGGACTGCTGTAACTTAGAAAATTCGTAGGTCACTTTTCCTCTGTCTTTCTCTCTACTATTTTGGTGTTTTTGCTCTCATAAAGGGCTAAACTCCCATTGTAATTAGTCACTAGGAACTTGGGATGTTGTAGCTTGAACTTTCAGTGCAAGATAAGTGTTTTATTTTCCATTTCATCTCATTTTCATTTTTTGTTCTATTCTTGTGTTTATGTTGATGTTAAATTCTTATATGAACTTGTAGAAACATAAACTGATACATATTTGAGATATAACCTTGCTTAACTGATTAGGAAAGCAAGTAAAACTAAATAGCTAGGTTAGATGATATCTAATTTGATTTGGTTAAGGTCTTTTGAAGTTGTATCTAGCTATAGATTAATAAAGTTCTTCTTGACTATGGCTAGAAGCATTATAATTCTAGAGGTTCTTCTAGATTTCTTTTCCTAAAAACCAAATGGTGAAATGAAAATAAGAGTGAATCAATAAGTTAAGTAGTGATAGTTGTATTCCCATAAATCCTAGTGGTTGATTGCATATTCCTTTTTACTGTTAATCCAATCTATTTTTGTATTATTACTGGTTTGTTGCTGAATTGTTGCTGTTTTGATTCTCTTTTATGCTACTGTCACAACCAAACCCCTGCCCATGTTTATGTGTTTTATTATTAGTGTTTTAGTGTCAAAAACCATTAATTAGTGGTTAGAAGTGAGGCTCCTTGAGTGAATACAACCTGGAGATCACTATATTGCAAGATTACCATGAATTCAATTCTGGGAAATTCGGGCATCATAGTGGCATGAACCAATGGTCAAGTACAAATGATGCATCAGAATGAGCCACAGGTAAATAATGTTGTAAGAGAGTTCTGACAAAAACCTCATGAGGAAACAAGTTGAACGTAATGTGAACTAAGTTGTTAAACAAGTCCTTAATAGATTTGGTTTCAATGTAGGCTATACTAATCAGCCTTATTTCGCTTCAGCGTTCCTTGATTGGGTTCAGTAGGCAGAATTACCTAGAGGAATGGTTAAAGTTCCTAAACTATCTAAGTTTGTTGGGGAAAGTGGTGAATCAACCATCGAACACATCGCACGGTACACCATTGAAATTGGAGATCTAGTAACAGATAAAGGACATAAAATGAGATTCTTTCCAAGTTTTCTCACAAAAAATGCCTTTTCTTGGTTCTCGACACTAAGACCAAACTCTATTAATTTGTAGGCGCAGATAGATAGAAGCTTCCATGACCAATTCTTCAAAGGGGATTTGAAAGTTGCTCTAATAGATCTATTTAATATTAAAAGATTATACAACGAATCTGTCAAGGATTATTTGGTAAGATTTAGGCAGATGAGGAGAAGGTGTTTTACTCCAATACCCGAAGCTGAGATTGTCAATATGACTATCAGGGGCCTAGATTATTATATCAGGAAAAAGCTTGTCAACTCATATTTAGTTGCTCTTGCCCAATTTGGGGGCAAAGTTTGATAGATAGAATAGTTGAAAGATGAAAAAATGCAAAAGCAAAAGAAATTCCTCAAGAGAGAAAAAGTAAATTACATCAGAATGGAAGAATCAGACGAAGAAGATGATAACGTTGATTATGATATAAATCTTTCCAAACTAAAAAATGGACCTACTTATATTTGTTAGGCTATAAAGCCTATGAGGGCCAAAGAAAAGATGAGCCATGTCAATAGAAAAATATACATATTCGACATAACAAAAGCCGAACAAATATTTTATGTTTTGTTAAAAGAAAAATAAATAAAATTGTCAGATAATCATAGGCTGTTAAAGCCTGATGAAATTAAAGATCGAAAATATTGTAAATTCTATGATGTATTCGGACATGTGACTAACAAATGTGTATATTTCAAGGACTTGATTCAAAAAGCCTTGACAGAAGGAAGATTGAAGTTTGCTAATAAGAAGACAGACATGAAGGTTGACACTGATCCTTTTTAGACAAGTGTCGTTGAAATTGACAGCTAAATTCCCCTGAATATTAGCATGGTTGATGCTAAAGGAAAAGGGAAGATGCATGCCGAAGTAGACCCAGACAACTATAAGAGTGATGATCTTGACCTTATGGCGAATACATTCGACATGTATCAAAAGCTATGTGAAACTTATGAAGAGTTCATGGCAAGAAAGAAATATTCAATAGCTAGTCAGATGTACCTAAGATGCATTTCACTTGTATGATCCGGAAGCTATAGAAGCACATTGGAGAACAATGATTGATACTCAAATACTTGAGAATCGAGAGAAAGAATGACTTTGTAGGAGGAATTCTAAATAGAAACCATCCTATACATCGAGGTCTCGACCACATCATTCAGATAAGCTGAACTCCAATAGCTAGTGGGGTGAAATGCCAAGGGAGTCTGTTGGGAGCAATTTAAGTTCCCAAAACCATATCTGACACACTAAAACACGAGTGCCACCTGTAAACGTAAAGGTTGGCCAATGGGTCAAGAACCCTACAATGGCAAACAAGGATAATGCTAAGAAGAGTATATCCTAAAGGAAGCAGCCTTTCTAGGATAAAGACTATCGATATAGTAGGATAGTGCCATTCGGTCTAGAAGTATCTCATCGACCATTGTCCAAAATTGATAAACATTTGTTGCAGAGCTATAGAGAAGCCCAGAAAAGGAGAGCCTTGGCAGATGCACTTCTAATTAAGGAAGAGCCATCAGGATCGAGGAAAAAGTGTTTGGTAGTTGAAACTAAACCAACAGCTCAAAATACTGGAGGAATCTGACAAAAAACTTCCAAACCATAAGAAGGGAGCATACAGCCTCAACCAAATCTTTTGAGTGCATGGCTTCAGGAGGAGATTGTGAAGGCACGAAAGTTGATGCAACCGACACCTTTGAAGTCAAAACTTGACAGAAGTATACGTCTTTCCCTTCTAAAGAAAAACTAGCCTGTCAGGTTGGTAAGAGCTAAGAAAGCCACAAAAGGAAAACAAGTGGCTATGGTGGAAGTAAAGGATTATGAAGATTGGTTTCACAAAGAAGTCAAGGCCATCTTGGAGGATCCCACGACTAATGTTGAGCAAAAGAAAGAAACTATTACCAAAGTTAAACAAGGGGGAAACTCGTTGAGTTCGAACCTGAATACCATACCTTAAACATCGATTTGTCAGCCGACGAGATCATAGACGCCCTTAATGATCCTAAAGATCCTTTGGGTCTCAACGAGAAGAATTCAACCTAGACTTTGACATAGATAAGGATTTAGATGACGTAATCATGGCCATGGGACAACTTTGTCACAAGCAGGTTCAGACGATGGTCTAGTAGATAGGGATCATCTTAAACTCAGACTATTCATGGATGAAGATGATTGGGACCCAATTAAAGGAGAATTCATATACTAAAAAAGACGTCGAAAGAAAAGAAGATGTAGACGAGCATCCTATCAATATGAGTCTTAACCTCATTTCTATGTTACCACCAGAATATAAAGCCCATTATGAGATTTATGTGGGTGAGAATTAGGAAGATTTAGAAGACTTGTCAAAAGATTGGTTGTTTTTAGAAAATGACATAATTTCAAGTTTTGACAGTCTAGAGGATGACTAGGATGACAAACTCGACAATTTGACCAAGTTTGAAAAACCAACTGACGTGTAAAAGGCACATCTATGGCCTTTGCATATCAAGGCTTCATTAGAAGGGAAGCCCATTGAAAGGGTTTCAGTAGATGGCGGAGTTACCATCAATCTAATACCAAAATTCATATTCAAGAGGTTAAGAAAGAATGAGTCTGACCTAATTCAGATAGATATGGTTGTCACTAATTTTAATGGCAAATCTTCCACATCTGATAAAGTACTGATGTTGAATACCCATGTTGGATCAGTCAAAAAAGCAACTCTATTTGTAGTAATTCCCTCAAAGTTCAGTTATAACATATTCATAGATAGAGATTGGATCCATGCCATTAGAGCGATCCTGTCGACTATGCATCAGAAATTGATCCTATAAAATAGCAGAGGACAAATGGAGGTGGTAAAAGTAGATGATAGCCCATGTTACTTGTAGCAACTCCATGTCGACTTCAAAATTTATGCCTCGAACGTCAGACCAATAATTGCAGAAGATGGAACGATAAAAAAGGAGGCCTGCTTAATTGATCAATTTGGCATCAAACTAATGGATAAGGCTGACAAAAATCGGCTAAGCGCTAGCCATGAGTCTTAAGACTCAAATGGATAGATTGTTGGCAGTCAATACAATAGAAGGTATGTTATTAGACCGCATTGTAGATGATGGCCCTTTGGGATTTTGGAAAGAACTTGATGAAAGGATAAATGTTGAAGCAGAAGATCCTTTGGAATAAGTGAACTTGGGTACTGAAGAGAATAAAAGACCCATTTTTGTAAGTGCATTTCTGCCAAAGGAGTTCAAAGAAGAACTTGTCGTGTTAATTACCGAATACAGAGATTGCTTTGTTAAGATTACAGTGAAATGCTTGGTTAAGCAGAGACCTCTTTGAACATAGATTACTACTCAAGGAAGGAGGTAAACTTGTCAAGCAGGTAAATAAGAGATTTACTCCTGAAGTGGTGCTGAAAATCAAAGAAGTCAAATGGCTGCTCAAAGCTAAGTTCTTTGAACTACCAAGTATGTCGAATGGCTCTCCAATGTAATTCCAGTTATTAAGAAAAATGACAAGTTGAGAGTATGCATAGATTTTAGAAATTTGAATCTGGCTACTTCAAAGGATGAATATCTGATTCCCATAGCTGATATGCTGATAGACGCCATGTCTAGGCATGAAATTTTAAGTTGTATAGATGGTCATGTAGGTTATAATTATATTTTTATAGCTGAGGAAGACATGTCAAAAATCTTTTTTATATGTCCAAGAGCCATTAAGACATATGAATGGGTTGTCATGCCTTTTGGTTTGAAGAATGTAAGGGCCATCTATCAAAGAGCGATGAACGCCATCTTCCATCATATTATAAGGAAGTTTATAGAGGTTTACATCGATGACATCATTGTCAAGTCAGAAGATAAGCAAAATCACTTGACACATTTGAGGCTGGCTTTTGAAAGAATACGGAAGCATAGCCTTAAAATGAATCTGAAGAAATGTGTTTTTGGAGTATCGGCTGCCAAATTTCTAGGATTTTTAGTCCATAAAAAAGGAATTGAAGTGGACAAAAATAAGACTAGAGCGGTTTTGGAAGCCGTTGTGTCAACAAATAAAAAGGAATTACAATCTTTCTTGGGGAAAGTGAACTTCTTGAGACAATTCATATCAAACTTGTCAGGTAGGACCAAAGTCTTTTCACCTTTGGTCAAGCTGAAAGCTGAACAAGAGTTTGTCTGGGAGCCTTGTCACCAAGAGGCTTTTGATCAAATCAAGCAATATCTGATGAATCCTCTAGTTATAATGTTACCAATCCCACATTAGCCACTGAAGTTATATATTTCAGCTTTTGAAGAAATGATAGGCTATTTATTGGCTCAAGATGAGAGCAATGTCGAAAGAGCCATTTACTACCTCAATCGAGTTCTAAACAATGCAGAAACAAGATATATTGCAATTGAAAAATTATGCTTATCATTTTATTTTTCTTGTACTAATTTGAAACATTACATGATGCCTTGTAATGTATTTGTCATTTCAAAGATAGATATAATAAAATTTATGTTATCTAAACCTATTCTTAATGGATGTATTGGCAAATGGACTATTGTATTATCAGAATTTTCTTTACAATATGTTCTAGTGAAAGCTGACAAAGGCCAAGCATTGGCTGACTTTCTAGTTGACCATCCTGGCCTAGACACAGACAATGACATAAAATTTGTCATATTGAGACCATGGATCAAGGCACAAAAAAGGAAGTGGCATTGGAATTTTAATAATTTCCCCTATGGAAACTCCAACCAAGTTTATGTTTGAACTTAAGTATTCTTGTTCTAACAATGAGGCTAAATAAGAGGCTTTAATTGTCGGATTAGAAATACTTTGTCAAATGAAAGCACAAAAAGTGCACATACTTGGGGATTCCTAGTTAGTCACCAAATAGCTTATTCAGGAATATAAATGTGTTAGTCAAAATTTGATTAAGTATTGTGTTGTGGCGAGTAAGTTAATGAAAAAATTTGACGAGGTTATTTTCCAACACATTCCTATAGAATTAAACGAAGATGCCCATGATTTAGCCCAAATAGTTTCTAGGTATAAGGTCTCTAAAAAAGTTTGGTCGAAGAAAGGAATGTGTTACAAATTGACGTTCATGCAATCAATGATTGGAGAAAAGCAATCATTGATTATTTAGAGAATCTAAGTTCTCACATAGAACAAAAATTCAAATATAGAGCATTGAATTTTGTAATATCAAGTGGACAATTATATAGAAAGACTATCAACGGATAGTTAGAAGAATGCTTGAGTGAGTTGAAGGCATATATTGCCTTGTCGAAAGTTCATGAAGGTATTTGTGGGGCTCACTGAGCAGGGGATAAAATGAAATGGATCCTTCGATGATGAAGATATTACTGGCCAACACTAGTCAATGATTGTATAATGTTTACCAAGTCTTGTAAATAGTGTCAAAGGCATGGCCATATGCAAAACATCACAGCTAGTGAATTACCTTCAATCATTAAACCATGGCCATGTAGAGGATGTGCTTTGGACTTAATAGGCCAAATACATCCTCCTTCATTGAAAGGACATAAATATATTTTAGTAAGAGTTGATTATTACACCAAGTGGGTCGAAGCAATTGTGCTAAAAGATGTCACTCAACAAGATATGATCAATTTTATTGAAAATTACATCATATGCAGGTTTGGGATACCTCAAACTTTGACAACCAATCAAGGCATAGTTTTCACTAGATAGAAAGTTGTAGAATATGCTGATTCTAGGACAATAAAGTTAATTATATTGATACCATATTATGCGCAAGAAAATGGTCAAGTAGAGGCCATCAACAAAATACTTATAAGCCTGATTAAAAAGCATATTGGTCAACAGCCCAAAAATTGGCATAACACCCTTTATCAAGTTTTATGGGCGTACAGGAATTCACCATGAGAATCGACAGGAACATCACCGTACAAATTAGTTTCTTGTCGAGATTAATCTCTAATCAATTTGTATCCGAAAACAAAATGAATTACCAGTTGAAAGTTATTGGGATTCAATGTTAGATGAATTACGCAAGTATTTTCTGGTAATGCCTACGCTTTTGATGAAGTTAACTCTGGATTAAAAGTAAAATCAATCAATGGCAAATACCTAAAGCCATATAGGCCGACAATGTGTGAAGTAAAGATTGAATAAAGAATTTATTATTGCATTGAACTTTATTGAATAAAGAATTTATTATTGCATTGAACTTTGTACAATTTATTATCAAATGCTATAAATAAATGAATAAATAATACAAAGAATTTTTATTAAAATTTGTCGGATCAAAAGGACAGACCAAACAAATTAAACTATTATGTCAGATCAGCCTTTTAGTGTAGACATTCCTAATTAGAAGCTAACATCTCTTTGTCTATGCAGGCTGTCAGATAGTCGGTCTCCAAAGACTTTATCTTCTCAGCAATAGCTCAGGCATTGACTATAATGGTTCTGGCACTTTCTTTCATTTTGCCACCTTTACGGTCAGAGCACTTTTAAGCTTGTCTCTCAGTGCTTTAGTCGATGCCAGTTCTTCTTTGATTTTTCTAATCCCTTCCTCTAACTCATCAAGGAATTCTCTCTACCAGTTAGCAGTATTGTTAACATCTATACAACTTGCCCTTATTTTTGCAATCATTTCATCTTGTCGATCTGTCTTAGCCTTCAATTCTCGTAATTAACTAAGAACAATTTCCTTTTCCGACATCTCCTTGTTATAAGTAGAGATGATGTGATTGAAAGTAGGAGCCTTGTCAAATAAATCATTGATGAAGTCCTTGAAGGATGAATAAAGGCTTCGACATGAGGTAGTAAGTTTTGATCTAACCAACTTGAGTTCATTCAAGATAGTTTGAACTCTGCTTCTTAAGGAATCATCAGAAACAATGACCTCAAAAGAGAAGTCCAGGAAATTCTTCAACTATTTTACTAGTTCATCAACCTCGGGTTTGTTGAAGACTCCTCTCGAATCAAAGAAGCTGATGGAGTTGGTTCACCCGACAAAAGATTTATCAATTCATCTATGTCTAGATCATCATTACTTGGATGACTAGATGATCCTACTTGGACTGTTGAGTAAATTGAGCTAGAGATAGGAGATTAAGGAGAGACATCGGCAATCAACGCCTCCATATATATATTGTCTCTGGTCACAAATGCAGATTACTTTTTGGAGGTAAGTTGACAGTCGGTTTACTTTGTTGGGAACTAAAAAGAATTATCACCAGTCCACATTCTTCAGGCGATGGAGATCATTGAGATAGAGAATGTACAGTTACTAATTCTCTAGCAAGAAAAGCGTCAGCCGCTTCGACAGTAAACTCTCCTCGATGAGGTTCAACTAGCAACAACATTGTCAAAGCTTCAATATGAAGAACAGCTTGTAGAGCAACTCCAATAGATGTTTCTGTGATGGAAGCCTCGCCCTGAAACTTCAGTAATCGGGCTTAAGAACTCTCGACCCTAATCCTGAAACAAAATTCGTATTAGTCTCAAGAAAAATACATGCCCAATATAAAAGAAAATTTTGTCAAAGGATCATACTTTCGGATCTGCAGGTCTAGCTCATTGAATACCGTAGGTGAGGTCGAGTACTCAGGAGTAGGCTCTTTGTCCTACCAAAAGATATGAAATGAGTATATTTCATGTCAACAAATTATAATACTTAACAGATGAAATATACCTAAGACTCGACGACTGGGTCAGATACTATTAGGCCTCTACATGCTTTGGACTTCTTGGCAGCATTTTTGGCATCAGCAAAGATAATTTTTCTTTTTGCTAGAGCCTTTTCTTTTTCAAGCCAAGTAGTTGTTTTGGATGTTTCAGGTTAAGGAGATGTAGTAGCCAGACAGTCATTCATTCCAATCATTGACTGGTCACTCGCTTTGACCAATCTTCTCCTTCTTTACTGAAGAGGTAGACAGTCTTTTTCCTCTTTTTTTAATTCGATAACGACCACATGCTCCACTGGCGTCTTATAAGCCAAGGGCTCTTTTAGAGGGAGTGTTGCAAGCAAAATTACAGATGTCAGTGGTCGGAAATGATTATTGCCTTTAGATAAAAAAAGATTTTATACCTTGGGAAACTTGCTGGCAATCATCACAATATCGGATTGTTTAGAATGGAGGGTAAATTGACGAGTGAAAGTAACTTCGTCATTCTTTGTTTGAAAAAGATTCGTGACAAACTCATGTCTTTCAACAAATTTAAAGTTACCTGCTTTCATCAGTTCCCCAGGAAATGCATCAGCCAAACTAAAGCAAGCACAAGACAAGGGCACTAGTTCTAGAAAACAAACTCTTTTAATAAATTATTGTGGGGTTTTGATATCCAAAAATTCTAAATATTTAAACCTGTGTCTAGTACTATGCTCTTGTTTTCGTTTGGTTATGATTTCTTCCATGTCCTAAACAATCTAATGGTCGTAGCCAGGATCCCACTTTATCTTATAATATTTCTCAAAGGTGCGAAGTTCCTGCAAATGCTCACATTTGGTTTTCATAGTTGAATTGTGTTCCTGCATAGGAAAATCCACAAGGACGTTAAAACAGGTTCTAATGCTTTAGCAGTAAGACCAGTAGTATTTTGACTACTAGTCAACAAAGCAACTTGATACTCCTTATGAAATTCAGAAGGGATAAGCATAAGGCTTTGTTGACGACTATCATTTTCCCCCATAAGCTCCTTAACATCCTTTTCTTTAGAGATGTAGGCGTTGACAAAATGGTTCTCCAATGCTGATGAGTAAAAAGCCAAAATGGATTGACAAAAGCCCATCTGTCGAGCCATCGTGTTAGGCAGATGGACATAAAAACTTGCATCTTTTTATATTAGGAACACTTCCAAAAATGATCTGTTAACAGAGAAAATTTAACAAGATCGAAACTCCTTTATCGAAAGTTATTAGACGAGTGAACCACTTGGGATATCTTTGACGACCAGCAAAAGGAGCAAAGTTTATCATCATCGAGTTCAAGGCAATAGAGTAGAAAATTTTGAAGAAATGGAAAAAAGTCTTCTTCTCGTCCTTGGTGAAGGAGTCACATATCAAGTAGCAGAGCCTCGATCCATATGAACCCGACATGTAACTAGCCAACTCGTCAAATGGAGGCTTGATGAACAGTCGTCACTCTAAAACTGCATTCAACCATAGCTGTAGTAGCCAGATAGGGCCTCTAACATTTTTTTTTTCATCTGAACCCTGATATTGTCAACTATTTGGCTCATACTTTAGAAGAGATTGGCAAGGAGCCATTAGTTTAAAGCCAGTCAGGCTCCTTCATAGATGAGGTTGGCCAAGGCTGAAGGGATTTGGTTATAACTATAGACTTTGAGCCAAACACGTAACCTAACATCCAGAGTAAGAGGAAAGCGACATGTTCTTCATCCGACACGTCGTTGGAATCCTTGTGGTGGAGACTAATGAAAGAAGAGAAGGAGATGTGCTTAGAAGAATAAACCGCTATAACTTGACAAGGTTAAAGGTATGGTGACCCTGCCATCTGATCGAAGGCCTATGATAATCGATACATCGAAGATTGTCGAGCCCATCATGTTGTACGAAAAATGGAAATTGTTAGTGATCTTGTTCTAGAAGAAGACCGAAGCCCTCACTATAACCAGGTCTATCTTGATGGTGTGTCAGGAGAGTTGGATGAAATTATAAATGCCTATCTTTTTCCAAAAAACTTACCCTTCTTTGCCTAGACTCTGTCCAGCCAAGCATGGTATCCATCAACTCAAGAAGGCAGAGTCCAAAATATCTTCTGGGCCTTCTTGAAATAGTAGATGGGCATTGTCAAGCCTAAGGCAAGAATAGTCTCGTCAGGAGTTTTGCGAGGGAACACCATATGGAGGTTCGTCAGGAAGGTTTCTAGGGCTAACATAGGTCCCAGAAAAGAAGATGGAAGGTAGAAGAATAATCGAAGACAAGAATTACCTTCGATTTTTGCCACAACTTAGAACGATCCACAATTAGATCACAGATTGCATTCTTGTTCTTCGTAATGGTAGACCGTTTGGCAAAAGAAGAAGCTTTAGCATTGGTAGAAGAGGCAATTATTGAGTAGCTTGGGTTTCAAGGTTTTTTGAGAACTCTAGAAGAAGGAACGGCGTAAAGAGAATACGAATAGCACAAATAGCAAAGTAAGTGGCTTGACGACTAGGGTTCAAGGTTTTATAGGACTTGAGGAATATGAAACATTACGAAGGTAGCGATGGTTCACGTGCCGAGGAAATAGCTGTCATACTAGAGATAATCATGATCCTAAGCTAAATCCCTAGAAATCTACTGTTAGTTTCGAGGCCATTTAAAATTTAATTCTCTTCGTGTCTATCAAAAACAAAATTTTTGGGGGGCATCTGTTAGGTGATTTATTTTAAAATAAAATAAATGAGCTTCTTGGCTGACAAGTAATCATCCTCAGAGGCACAAACAAAATAGTGCCAATTGCTTAAGTGTCAATGTAAGTGACTCGGCTCAAAAATTCGACAAAAGTCAACGGTTCAACAAAGACAAATTTGATAGAAGATAACAAGAAGGATGGATGTCTCTGTGAAACATTTATGTACAACCGTCAAAGTGAAGTTGTCAGAAGCATACCATTTGACAAACAAGTTCATACATGGTTGACAAACAAGTCATCTATAGTCGACAAAAAATGCAAGTATGACAATTAGCTTGGTTGTCGAACATTGAAGCCGTCGAAGACAATTACTCTACCATCACATGACTAAGGCAGTTGTGTTAGACTGTGTAAACTATTACTTAACGTGGGTTTAGATAGCTATGTCGATGCAATGTAAATATAAACTGTCACATAGGTGGCTTAGGCAGTTACTTTAGTCATTTGCCTATAAATATTAGGGTAATTGTTGTAAAAGGGGTTGGCAACTCTTGATTAAAAATTTTAACATCTCACATGAGCAGACTAAAAGATCAATATCAAAGTATGCTTTCTACGTTACATTCCAGCCAAATTTAATTCAAAGTCTTTTATCATTCCAGTCCTTTATCGCTTTCATTTATCTTCCAGCAATTTAATCGTTTTCGTTTAATTGCTTTTATTTACATTCTGTACTTTAACTTTTTGCTCTTTTACTTTCTACACTTTACATTCTGCCATTTACTTTTCACTATTTACCTTCTGTAGTTACCTTTTTATGCACTTTACATTCTACTACTTAGTCTCCTGTAATTTTACCATTTTTATTTAACTTTTACAAAAAGCTTTCTTTTAGGCCTCACGCTCTTTCATACAATGCTTGTCAAACCACTTGTATTCAACATGTTTGTCTTTTAAACGAGATTACTGCATAACTTTGAAAACACATTCGCTCTCGATAGAATTAAGTATTTATTGTCAGATTTAGTCTTTGACCAATAATTTCCATTAATGAATTAATGCATAGGCAATTTGTTGTCAGATTCTAGTTAGACCAAAAATCACCATAAACAGTGGGATAGTAGTGCAAAATTGTATGTTGTGGATGGTTATGTACATGTAGTTATGATGTGCTTGTGTTTGTGATTGTGTTCAGATGAGACCAAAGGGTGTGCTCCCGAGGGCTGAGATTTAGCAGTTGCCAGAATAAGGCATTCGGCCAAAGCCTATGGGGTATGCCCAGGGTCAGAGGATGAGGCCTAGTAGTGCACTTCTAGGGTTAGATATTAATAGTTGCCAGAATAAGGCATGGGTTAAGACCAAGGAGGTGTACCTGGGGGCCAGTGGACAGAGGATCTAGTGG
Source organism: Biancaea sappan (assembly GCA_037074585.1). Lineage (NCBI taxonomy): Eukaryota > Viridiplantae > Streptophyta > Magnoliopsida > Fabales > Fabaceae > Biancaea > Biancaea sappan. Next base: position 42,060,720 of record CM073496.1, on the reverse strand, counting down.
TGCACTCATAGGGTCAGATATTGGCAGTTCCCAAAACAAGGCATGGGCTTAACCAAGGGGGTGTACCTGGGAATCAGTAATTGTAAGGCATGGGCCAAGACCAAGGGGTACATTTCTAGAGGCTATGATTAGATAATTGCTAGAATAGGGCATGGGCCAAAGCCTAGGTAGAGACATACCCGGGGTCATATCTGGTAGTTACTGAGATAGTGGCGTGATTTTGTGAGAAGACCATGAGTGCCTGATCACTGTATGCTTGGATGCATTGTCTTGAGTGTGATCACCTTCTTATCTTATCATTTGATTCAATGCATTATGTTGTATCTGTTGTTGACTTTAGAATAGACACGTTGTTCTGTTTAGGTGAAATGAGATTGGCATAATGGAAATGATGTTAGTATGGATGGTGTGGTTACTTCATTATGGTAGTGCCATGCGATTGATTTGGTTATGAATGGATGGGATTGAGGGTAAATTCTCATAAGGGTATATGGGCATAGATTTGGACTTAGGCTAGTTATGGTATTTGCATGGTTGGTGTTGAGTCATATGTTAGCCTCACCCATTATTAATTCTATATATGTTGTAATTAATGCTTGTATTTGTACAAGCAAGAGGGAAAACTTATTAGGGCTAAATGAAAGGGTGTTTATGCACAATAGCCTATTTACTTGCATATGATCATACTTTGTTCTCATTTTTGGCATGTGTGGTTATATGATTGTGTAAGGTAGGAATATTTTTGGTGAGTCAGTGGACAAGATACCCCCTTATAGTTTCAATTTTGGAATATTGGTTAGCTCAACAGTTTGAGTAGCGAAGGTGCCTCCTCATTGTCCGGAATAAGGTAATTTTTGCCTAAGTTTAAAATTTATCTCTTTAGTATACTCTGTAATTGGGTAAGCCACCTAGGATGTTTATTTGACGTTTGGTTTAATTTGTGTCACAACCTGCTTATGAAGACCTGTGGCCGGCACAATAATGACATCTCTCGTTACTGTAAGCCTTCCTATTGACTCTACCCGTCTTGTTGAGTTTAATTATACAGAAACATAAAATCCATAAATTTATTTTAAAATCACATCTATCTACAACATATGGAAATTTTATTAAAAACATACCTGGTGTCCTCCCTTACACATATGAAAAACGTCGTACATAACTTAATACAGTTATAAGGTACAGATATTCAACCATAATAACAATATCCTCATAAAGATTATAAAATCCAAATATAATTATATGAAATTCCTGAACTATTCACAATAACATCCTAGGGGTCTTGATGACCACAAAGCCCTTAATATAGACATGAGATCACTGAACCTACTCAGTAATGGGAAGAATCTCTGTTTACATAGAATACCTTGCTACTTCTCTAGAGGGAGTTTTTATCTACAACTAGATGGTGAGTTTTGGGGACAAACTCAGTGAATATACGATAAACTTAATAATAAGAACAAAATCCCAAAGCAATCATGTTAATGAACTTAATAGGCTGTAAAATCAACTACCAGTACAAGTAGGGAATACACAAGAAATTAACAATTTTTCCCATAAACAAATAATCAAGTACATGTTCTGAGTTTTGGCACACATCACTTAGGCAGAACTACCCCAGGAGCTATTCACTCAACTTCCAGTCCTTTTAAGACCTTTTGTGATACTAACATTATTTCCTTTTATCAATAGGAACTAGGTCTCTATTAATTTCCCAATTAACATGATTTTTGTGCACTTTTTCTTAACATCTGAACCTAGATTTTGCTTGAATTTTATAGATGTAATCCTTTTGGCATCAAAATTTTCTATTTTGGAATTCCTGAAGCTCAATCTTACCTTCTTGATTTACCCTCCTTTGTATGTTAGTAAATTGGTATTTTATCTTACATTTCAGGCTATAAAGAAGGACCACTAATTAGAGGAGAGGAAATTACCTTTCAGCACTGTAATTTAGAAGAAAAATTGCTGCCCAGTAGCCCAACTCTTGGTGCTGATGTTCCAATTTCATAGAACCATCACTGTCACCAGCTGCTACAGTGTTAGTCCAATGCCCAATGCTGGTTGACCAACGCCCGACGCTGCAGTAGCATAATTTTAGCATTTTGTTTATATCCATCACTGTTACAGCGGTGAGTTTACACCGCTATAACGCTAGACCTCCCATTGCTCCCTTAAGCGCCACGCTAAAGCTTTTCTTTAGGTTGTATCTCTGCCTTCCATTGCTACAACGGTGAATTCACACCGCTGCAGCACCGGAGTGCGTTCAAAACCACATCAAGAACGTTTTAAATAGCTTTAGAAGTTATTTTTTAGGGTAATTCTGATACGAGGGAGATAAAAAAGTACCATTTTGGCTGAGGAAAGCAAGGGGAACATGATCTTCAAGGGTTTGGGGGCTCAATCCATCATCCAATATTATATTCATGGCTTCTTTTATCCCTTTTTCTGCTTTTTATCATTTAAATTCCATGAGTAGCTAGATTTTTCTTCTAGGGTTACTATGAACTCAACTCTTGAATAGATTTTTCATTCTCTCATGTATTTGTAACCTTATTTCAATCAATATAAGTCTTTTTATTCATTTTACTAAGTGTTTTCACTTGCTAGCTAATAGAGATATTAGTTAATCTTGTTTAATCAAAGCTAGGTTGGTTAGTATAGACTTAACCCACTTAAGGAATTGAGTAGGCGTTAAGTATCTTAACTGAGATTCGGGATAATTCTTTTAAGTTATTAGAATAACATATGATTAACTTATTTGGTTGATTAAGTTGCGAATGCGTGAAAGGGGTCTTATAATTTCTATGATAGAGAAGAGGAATTAGTAACTCCAGGTTCTTTTAAATAAATTATTTTCATCATCTTGTGAGTTTGTTTACTGTCATTAAACAAAATCCTCATAAAAATTTACTGCTATTTAATTTTTCCTTAGTTTTAATTAGAGCTATCTTCAATCCAATTGCTTTCGTCTAACTAATTCATTTGAATTTCTTGGGTAGTTAGCCGCTTAGTCCTCGAAGGAACAATACTTTTACTCTTAAATCACTATATTACTTGAGCGACTGGTGCACTTGCCAAATCGCCTAACAAGTTTTTGGCAACGTTGCCGGGGACTAATTATTGAGCTAATATTCAAAGAAATTTGAAAGTGTTAGCTTAGACGCTTCTTTGCTTTTTGTTTTCTTTTCTTTTCTTTTCTTTTCTTTTATGTTCTGTTTGATTTTTTTTAGTTATTTTAATTTTAATTGTGTTGATTTTTGCAGCTGCATTTTTCAGTGCTAATTGGTATCTATCTACTATGTATGTGAGGTACCAACAACCAAGATGATCCTCTCTTCGATCCTAAGTTTGAAAGGCTTGCAAGGAGAACTCGAAAAGAATCTAAGGTGAGAAAAGTCTAAGAGGGGCAAAATTCTCAAGAAGAAATGGCAGAAGATAATGTAAATTTAGGAGGCATTGAAAATAATGGGGGAAATGGAGTTGCACAGTTGCAACAAGATGACAATAGAGCTGTATGGGATTATGCCTCACCAAATAATGCTGGACATGCCTCTCGCATAGTAAAACCTCTGCTCGGTGCTAGCAAATTTGAAATTAAAGTTGTCTTGCTGAATTTAGTTCAACATAATCAATATGGAAGAAAGCCCATGGAAGACTCGAATAACCATATCACAAATTTTCTATATATTTTTGACACTGTTAAGATCAACAGAGTTACTGATGATGCTATTCACCTCCATTTGTTCACCTTTTCCTTAAGGGACATGGCGAAGAGTTGGCTTAATTCTCAACCAAGAAGGAGCATTACTACATGGGATTAACTTCAGAGAAAATTCTTGGATAAGTTCTTCCCTCCCTCAAGGTTAGTAAAATTGAGGAATGAGATCACCACTTTTTATCAACATAAAGGCAAAAGTCTTTATGAAGCTTGGGAATAGTTCAAGAACTTACTAATGAAGTGTCCTAATCATGGTTTTCCAGAGTGGTAGCAACTTACCATCTTCCACAATGGTCTCACATATAAGACGCGAGATAAATTGGACACTGCAGCTGACGGTGCTTTGATGGTAAGATCTATAGTGCAAGTAAAAGAGATAATAGAGACTATGGGGACGAGCCAAAATGCATCCAGCTAATCCAAGAATGCTTCAAGAAAGCGAGTTATGGAATTAGACACCCTAAATGCTTTGTTAGCTCATAATGAAGAATTAACCAGGAAAGTGGACATGCTATGTTCAAGGTAAAATGAATCGGCGAAGGTGAATGCAATAATTATATTGGGTGCACAATGTGATTTTTGTGGAGGAGCTTATGTCAATGGGTGTTATGAGGAATTTCATTCAATGGAACAGTTAAATTACATGGGTAATTTGCAAAGGAACTAGAATAACCAGCACTCTAACACATATCATCTGAGCTTGAGGAATCATCCTAATTCTCTTGGAGTAATAATCACTGCCTGAACCCCTTAGCGTCATCCTCTGGTAAGCCATCTCACCCTCCTAGCTTTAATAATTAGAGTAACTATCTTCCTCAGAACAGAGCTCCACCACCTCAGGTAGAAAAGAAGTCATCTATGGAAGAGATATTCATTAAATTTATGGAGAGGACTGAGGCAATAAGCCAAACTCAGAGTGCTATCATCAAGAATTTAAAGACACAAATGGGCCAATTGGCTAGTGTGTTGAACAATAGGCCTCAAGGACCATTGCCTAGTGACACTGTTTTCAATTCGAGAGAGCATGTGAATGCCATAACCACTAAGAGTGGGAGGGTGATAGAACCTATGTCTAAGAAAGAAGTGGTAGCTAAAGAGGCGAGTAAGCAGTTGATTAAAGATGATAATTCTGCAACTCATAGCACTTCCCCACATGATTTGGGAAGTAAGGAGAACATTGAGAAAGTTGACAAACATTGTATTGCTACACCACACATCAAGGTGCCTTTTCCTCAAAGGCTTCGTAAACAGAACAATGAGAAGCAGTTCAGCAGATTTTTGGAGGTATTTAAAAGTTACAAATAAACATACCATTTGCTAAAGCTTTGGAACAAATGCCTATTTATGCAAAGTTCATGAAAGAAATGTTGTTGAAAAAGAAAAAGATGGGGAATGATGAGAGAGTTATATTGAATGAAGAGTGTAGTGCAATTATATATAAGAAGTTACCTCCAAAGCTTAAAGATCCAGGGAATTTCTCTATCCCTTATACTATTGAAAGTGTTACATTCAAGAGGACCTTGTGTGATCTCGGGGCTAGTATCAATCTAATGCCTGGTCAGGTGAAACCACCTATGATGACCCTTCAGCTTGCCAACCAATCATTGAGACATCCATATAGGGTAGTGGAAGACATGCTAGTCAAAGTGGAAAAATTTTTCTTTCCTATGGACTTTGTGGTTTTAGACATGGCGGAGGACGAGGAAATCCCTCTCATTCTGGGTAAACCATTCTTGGCTACTTCAGGAGCGGTAATTGATGTGGCTCAAGGGACATTAATTTTGACAGTCCAAAAAGAGAGGGAGACTTTTAATGTATTTGACATTGTTGAATCACTTGTGGAAATGGAAGCTTATAATCATAAAGAACAATGATTGTTGAACAATTTGCACTTCCTCCATGTAAAACCAAAGAAACAATCAAAGGAAAAACAAAACAGTGGCAAAATTAGGGGAAGGCAATTCAGCTTCAAGACTTTTCCAAGAGTTCTTTTAATCCAGGATAAATCAATCTAGTCTAGCTGAAGACTATAAACTTAGTGTTCTTGGGAGGCAACCCAAGTTTCCTTGCTTTCTTAGTTTTAATTGTTTTGTTTGTTCTTGTTATGTTTTTTTAGTAGTTTTTATTGCTTGGCTGTGATTATGAAGTTGTTTTGGTGGAACTTTGTTTCTTGGGACTTGATGTTGCTGTGGTGGATTTTGATATGGTATTGCACTTATGACGATGCATGGTTGTTAGATAGCAATTTCAATTTTTGGACTATTTTATTTTGATGATGATATTATGCTGTCAATGTTGAATATTTATGCTATTTGTTGTCTGTGTGTTGAGAGAGGAAAATTGATGCTTGCATTTTCATGTCTTAAACACTCCTTAGCTCGTTGGGGGAAATGTTAGATTTAGGTTTGGGGGAGAGGTTTAGTATGTTTGTGGGTTCTTATATTGAGAACATTCTAGTTGAATTTGTGCTATCCATATGTCCATATGCATGTGTTATAGGAGGAAAATTTTTGAAAATTTTGAAATCTAAAAGTTTGGAATTCTTTAGCAAGTCAAACCATGTCAAAAATATATATATTTAAGATTTACCTCTTGAGTTTTCAAATCTCAAGTTTTATATATTTTGATGAGTGTTAACCCAACTACTTCAAAATTTCAATAATCATGTTCATGTCTCTTTAAATGGGTTTTAGATCATATTCATAATTTTAAAAAAAGTTCAATAAGGGCCTAGTGAAAAAAAGATTCAATAAGGGGATAGCTAAAGGTTTCAATAAGGGATAGGCTCCTATAATTAAAATAAAATATGTAATTTGCAAAATTTCCAAAAGGAAACAAGAAAATTAAGGAAGCAATGCCCTTGAGAACAAAACAGCGAAGCCCTTGAGAATTGAAATAAAACGATGCCCTTGAGAACAAAGAAGCAATTTAGTTTTGGAATTTTTGTGAATTTGGTTTTATAAACTGTTCTAAGAGGTAAAGCTTTGATTTCAAGTTTTTTTGTGGTTCGGTTAACACTTATTATTGAATCCTTAAGATTGCAAACTCTTGAGTCAAATCTTATGAGTAATGGTTTGATGAGGCTTGGCTTGCTTTAATTCACATATTTTTAGATCTTTACTCCTCTTAGTTGCACATATTCCTAGGTGCACATATTTTGATCAGAATTTCTCTCATAGGAATCTTTTGCTTGACGACAGGTAAAGGTTCAGGTTTGGGGGAGTGTTAATTTTCCAATTAACATGATTTTTATGCACTTTTTCTTAACATCTGAACCTGGATTTTGCTTGAATTTTATAGATCTAATCCTTTTGGCCTCAAGATTTTCTAATTTGAAATTCCTTAAGCTCAATGTTACCTTCTTGATTTACCCTCCTTTGTATATTAGTAAATTGGTATTTTATCTTACATTTCAGGCTACAAAGAAGGACCACCAATTAGAGGAGAGGAAATCACCTTTCAGCATTGTAATTCAGAAGCAGAATTGCTACCCAGCAGCCTACCGCCTGGCGTTGGCCACCTAGCGCCTGGTGCTAGTGTTCTAGTTTCATAGAACCAGCTCTGTTGCCAGTTACTGCAGCGTTAGCCCAGTGCCCAGTGCTGGCTGACCAGTGCCCGATGCTGGAGTAGTAGAATTTCAGCATTTTGTTTCTATTAATCACCGCTGTAGCGGTAAGTTTGCACTGTTGTAGTGCCAGACCTTTTGCTGCTCCCTTAAGAGCCATGCTAAAGCTTTTCTTTGGGTTGTATCTCTGCCTTCCACCACTGCAACGATGAATTCATATAGCTGCAGTGCCGGAGCACGTTCAGAGCCACATCAGGAACGTTTTAAATAGCTTTAGAAGTTATTTTTTAGGGCAATTCTGATACGAGGGAGATACGAAAGCACCATTTTGGCTGAGGAGAGTAAAAGGAACCTAATCTTCAAGGCTTTGGGGGCTCAATCCATCATCCAACATCAGATTCATGGTTTCTTTTATCCTTTTTTCTGCTTTGTGTCATTTAAATTCCATGAGTAGCTAGATTTTTCTTCTAGGGTTACTACGAACTCAACTCCTGAATAGATTTTTCATTCTCTCATGTATTTGTAACCTTATTTCAATCAATATAAGTCTTTTTATTCATTTTATTACTACATTATATAGACTTGATCAACCTATATTTATGCTTGTTGCTGTCTTCAAACTCAAAAGAGGGAGGTGAGAGTAGAACACTAATTAGGGAGGACAAGTGCATGAACATTACTAAGTGTTTTTGCTTGTTAACTAATAGGGATATTAGTTAATCTCGTTTAATCAAAGCTAAGTTGGTTAGTATAGACTTAACCCACTTAAGGAATTAAGTAGGCGTTAAGTATCTTAACTGAGATTCGAAAGAATTCTTTTAAGTTATTAGAATAACCTAGGATTAACTTATTTGGTTGATTAAATTGTGAATGCGTGAGAGGGGTTTTATAATTTCTAGGACGGAGAAGAGGGATTAGTAACTCTAGGTTCTTTTAAATAAATTATTTTCATCAGCTTGTGAGTTTGTTTGTTGTCATTGAAGAAAATTCTCATAAAAATTTACTGCTATTTAAGTTTTCTTTTGTTAGTTTTAATTAGAGCTATCTTTAATCCAATTGCTTTCGTCTAACTAATTCATTTAAATTTCTTAGGTAGTTAGCCACTTAGTCTTTGAGGGAACAATACTTTTACTCTCAAATCACTATACTACTTGAGCGACTGGTGCACTTGCCAAATAGCCTAACAGTCTCCCTTATCATTTCTTGAGTCAAGTAGCCGATCTTGCTCTCACCAGAGAGGGGGTACCACCCAATATCACAAAGCATATCATACGGCTTTTCTCAATCACAAAGGTTCAACATATCATGAATATTCATACTTTATAATCTTATAAAAATTAGAGTTTCATAATCATAATACAAATAATATTTTCTTAGAAATTTCACATGTGGAAATTATTCATGTTTAAGAAAAACAATGGCAAATATATTGAATTTATCTATTAATTATTTATAGAAAATAACAACGTCAGGGTTCTCACTAATATCTATTGTCACTTTTAATTGGTGAAACTTGGGATTTCAACCTGGTTCACTAATATGATGGATTGTGCTATGATCCTATTATTAAGATTATGTCCACTCACTAGATTTCATACGAATATCACTTCTCTAAGTTGTCATAGACAAGAGTACACAAGTGGATTTCAGGTTACGTTATGGAGATTTTTATGAAAGGTCAGATAATTCAAGTTAGGGTTGTTTTGTATAGATAATGTTCATACATATGATTACTATTCATACATAGAGTTTCAATTCATATGTATGATTACTATTCATACATACAGTTACAATTTATATGTAAGGTTACTATTCATACTAGAAATAGTTGTCACGTCTCACATAGGACATGTGACTAGCACGAGAGTGATCCTGACCTCACCTTGGAACCTAGTTCATTTTAATGATTCAAAATGCATGAAATTTCAAAATAGACTTCATCTAATAAATAAAACTTTCTTTTGCTTATCCATGAGTAATTAAATAAAAATAATCATTTACCATGAATACACTTATCACATTTCATTAATAACAAGTCAATTGAACAAAATATTTATAACCAAATTTTTAATATATTAAAGTTATACACATACATCATTCCTCAACTTACAAAAAATAAAAATCCAAATCCTATGTTATCTATACGATCACGGAGTGACTCTAGAATAATAAAAGAAAGGATATAGGAATAAGAATTTTAAAACCACCCCCGGATTCAAATGGGGTCTTGAGCTAAAAGGAATCCATGACTCTCTGCACGAAGATTTCCTTCAACTGCAAACTCTAAAAAATGTTAATAAGAGGGTATGAACAAACCATTTGTCCAGAGAGAGAACAATACTACACTACAATGAAAAATAGTTATCATGCATTATAATGATAACATGCATCAATCATACATAAACCAATTATAACACGATACAATATAGTCCAAAATACTTTTCAACAGCATTCAACTAAATCAACCACATTTTAATGTAACATAGTTTAGAACAATTCACAACAACAAGCAATTCAATCAAATGCACAAAGTTTCCCGTACCAACCGGGTTGACCAGGGTACCTCTGGATCGTTGCCCATAGCCCCCTGTCGTATCCACCGTTATCGCTCCATTTATAAATCTCCATCCTTATAGCTCCTTGTAGAGTTTCCCATGGGGTGCACCACCATGACTTTCCTTTCTTTCTCAAACACAAATACAATCACAATTCAAGATCTCATATCAACAAACAAATATCCATCCACAACTTAAATTAATCATCCCCAGATGAATAAGTTCAACAGTCTATCACAACATAACTCATATTATAGAATAATTATTCAACATTAACATAGTTCAAATATCTGCAATTGAATTAATTTAACAATCAAAGTATGTCACACTTCAACTCAATTCACATACCATTCACAATCCATCATATAATCTCCATTCATGAGAAAATAAGAAAGTTTAATTATATACATCACCATGTAAGTTTCACAATTGTTTACATTTAATCATTCCATTCAAGCACAATAACAACATTAATTTAAATATACAAATATATATATATATATATATATATATATATATATATATTTGAATCACCATTCTCTTCAAATTAGTTTATACTACATGTTTTCACTATGATGCAAAGAGTCACTAAAGAAATTTACTTAGTCATGGAAGCATTAACCCACTCATCTTAATTGCAAGCTAAGTTATACTCTTCAAACTGGAGAAGATGCCAAAGATCTTATAGTAGGTCTAGAAAATAAGCCAAAAAGGAAATAACAACATTTTAGAATTTAAGTGTAATATCCCAAGAATTTTTATGAATATTTAAAGTCTGATTTGAAGTTTAGTGAAAAATTTAATTATGTGGAAAATTTTCTTTTTGAATTAGTGAAGAAAATGTGGGAATAGAAATTTTTATTTTTAATTTAGGAAATTTTTACAAATTCTCAAGGACTAAAGTGAAAAGAAAAGAAAGTATAGAGGACTTTTGAGAAATGACCAAGTAGGAACCCGAGAAGAAGAATATAGCTTATGGGAATGAATTATGAGTCCGGTACCGAAAAGATGATGGATTCGAGGTTAAAGTGGAGTTTGAGATATTGAGAGGGACTAAAGTGAATAAGAAAATTTGTGGGGCACCGAGGATTTAGAAACACCTGAGGTGAGATTTTATGAATTTGCTTTTGCTAGTCTTGACTGAGGGTCAATTGCAGAGCAAGTGATAATTTCACCCCGGGCGAGTATATAGGTGGCCTCACCTATTTTTTATTCATTTTTCTCCTTTCCTCTCTCTCTCTTCACTTTCTCTCCTCTCCTTCTCTCTTCCTTCTCTCTAATTTCTCTCTCTACACTCCAACTCTACAACCGGGCTTTGGAGGCTAGATCTCGAGCTACGGGGCGAGCCTCTAGGAGCCAAGCAACATAGGGAAAGCAAGGAATCGAGGTAGAAATTTCTATTTCTTAAGCTTTTCTCTATTTTCTAGTTTTAAGAGTGTTTGAGGTAAAATCAAGATTTTGGCTTCGTTTCTCGATTAAAATTGGTGATTTTGGTGTCTAAATGCTCCTTAGACATTAAGGGTGAGATCCCATGGAAGAAATCATGAAAAACGGTGAAGATTTGGCCAGATTTGGGCCAAAACCGAGAGAAATCGCGAAGGGGTCGCGATCGTGGCGCCCAGGCGCCATGTGTGGCGCCTAGGCACCAAGGTGAGATGGGAAGAAGAAGGAATTGGCGCCCAGGCGCCACGTGTGGCACCTAGGCGCCAGGCATGGGTGGCGCCCAGGCGCCAGGTGTACCTGGAAATTTTAGTTTATTTTTCAATCGGCCATAACTTCTTCATCCGAACTCCGTTTTGGGCAAACTTTATATCGTTGGAAAGCTCTTTAAGTCTAGTTTCCAATGGTATAAGTTTCATTTGAATATTCATTACCAGTTAGGAGTTATGATTCGAGAAGTAAGTGAAGGTCGAGAGTAGTGGTAGGAAATTTCTCTATTTCGTAACTCTGATGGTGTTTGTCTGGTTACAATAGGAATGGTCAAAGTGCAAAGTGGGAGTGCCGAGAGCGTGAAATCCAGGTGAGTGGGTTAATACTTGCTATGATTAAATATCTGTTATTGACTTTTTTGCATCATAGTGGAAATATGTTGTATATCCAAGTTTGAAGAGGATGATGTGGAACGATGAGGCATAAACAAATGTGGAACATGTCTGGTAATGTATATAATTATATTTTCTTATTTTCCATGAATGGAGGTTATATGATGGCTTGTGAATGGCATGTGAACCGAGTTGAATAATTGATGTTATATACATGCTATGTTGCTGGAACCACATTGATTATGTTGTGGCTTGAATTGTAAATGAATGAGTTGTGTATGTGGCTCAAGATTACGATTGAGGATGTTTTTATATGTGATTATGATTGTGTTTGACTGGAAAGGAAAGGCATGGTGGTGCACCCCATGGAGAAATCTATGTGAAGCTATAAGGGTGGAGAATATAAATGGAGCGATAAGGGTGGATGCGGCGGGGGCCGCGGGCAACGATCCAGAGGTATTCTGGACGACCCGGTTGGTACGGGAATTGTGTGTGAAATTGATTTCATCGATTGCTGTTGTGAATTTTGAATTTTGTTGAAATGCATTTGATTCACTTGGATATTGTTGTGAAGTATTATGAATAATATTATATCATATGATGACCGATCTACGTATGATTGCTGCATGTTATCATTATGATGCATGATTTTTATTTTGTCATAGTATTGTGTTATCTACTCACTGGGCACGTGGTTTGCTCATACCTCTCTTATTGATATTTTTTTTCAGAGTTGACAGCTGAAGGTAAATATCGGAACAAGGAATTATGGATCCTTAGTCCATAATTACCTTTTCATTTGTTCAGGATAAAGGTATAATAGTTAAGTTTTATTCTAAGTTGTATAAATCTAGAAATCTCTGTAATCGGGTAGGTTCATTCAGTGATGTAATGTGAGTAATTGTAGTATGTATAGAAAACTCGTTTTGGTTGCATGAAAAAGAATTGTATGATGTTTAAGAGAAAGATAGGCTTACGGAGGTGAAATGAAATTCACTTTCTGTGCCGGTCACGTGCTCAAATTTTGGAACGTGACAAGTTGGTATCAGAGCTTTGGGATTAGGTCTCCTACCGATTACAGAGTAAGGTAACCTTAGTGGGATCTCCTCTATCGTGGTGAACCCGGGCACGACTATAGAGAGATGGCTCCATTGAAGGTCCTGTAGGATGTTTTCATTTCCTTTTCCTCCAAGACTTGTCTTTTCTTATGAATTATGTTTTTGTTTTAGTTTTAGACAGATATGGCTATACTTTTAAACTTGGTAAAGGAAAGGTTATTATTTGTTTGATTCCGTTGCTGTCGGATTAAATTGTATGTATGGGGCTTTATATGTTACATTCATGATTGATTTTGTGTGACTGATTTCTTTTATCCTTCTTAATTTTATTATTACTATTTTTGGAGTACCATCCCATAAAAGAAACCACTGGCATTAAAAGCAGAAGGATTACATTGCAAAAAAAAAATTACTCATGCATGAGTAATCTAAAAGCGAGGTGGTCTCGGATTAGGAGGGTTGTACTGTATCATCACCCCTCGACCATTCCTTGGAGCGAGAGACAGAGCAATGTCGCAGAGGGTAGTGTAAATCCCATTCATATAATCAACACTTCTTTGTTGTTGATTGCAGAAGCACTGGGTAGACTAATAGAAGAACCTGTCTATTCTTGAAGTCATTTCTGCATGATTGCGTTTAGTTAACTTCTCCAGGTCTCCTATCATCTTTTTCAGATTTTTCACCTCCTGCTCTAGACAGGCGATTTTGTCCTCCGAGGTATGGGCCGTGCTAGTCTCCTCAGCTTCCTCATTCTTCTTCATTTTCTTCTCCATATGCTTCTCTAACGACCCTTCAAAAGGTCTTTTTCCCTTGTCTTTGCCCAGACTTAAGTTTAAGTCGAGCTCTTCTCTCTTGGCATCCACTGTGAGATCAATGTACTTCCTTGTGGCCATGATTTGAAAAATTTAGAAATTTATGTGGGAGTATGAGAAGAGAGGAATGCTGGGAAGTTGTAGGCTCAGAGATGATTACTCTTTGTGGTGTGGTAACTGAGAACGTTGGGACAGTTCTTATAGAGGAAAAATTTGAACTTAGAGACAAAGAAGATATCTCTTCGCCGCACCCTACACGCTTAACCTATGGATTTCTGTAAGCTGGAAGCTAGGAGTCTAGGGTAGGCATGCACACCAATAACGCGTCGCATTAATGGCAAAACCACGAAAGTCAATATTCGGTGGATTTGCGGCCGATTTACACTTGGTTTTTCCATTTCTCTCGTTGGCATTTTCTGAAATTGAAGGAAGTCGACAATGTAGCCATTACAGAGTGTCTTGGATGTTTTCACGATGAACTAAAATGTATTTCTATGCTTTCTTGTATTGTTCTTGAAAGCCTTCAGTTAAGTATAATATACATGATTGATTGAATTATACTGTGATTATATGTATCTAAATACATATGATATGTATGTAGGTTATTCATGCATAGAGAGTGAAGGCTATTTGTTATGGCCAGGAATAATATGTAATGATTCTACATACATTCAGAGAATGAGAAGTCTGAAATTTAAAAGAACTTGAATAGATGAAAATATATATAGATAATGATGTATCTCTATGTTTATACATATATACATATATGCTCGTAGAGGCAAGTGAAAGGTAAAATTTTTCTCTCACTTTATGGAACGCTTGATGTGTAGATGTGAGAAGTTTTTATTTTAATATGTATGTTTGAAAATGTGTAAGCTTATGGCAAAGTCACGGATTAGAAACCTAGATAAGGTTAATATGAAGCTATCCGTTCATGGAGTAATATCTCGATTTAGAATTATTGGATATGACAAATACAGAGTTAGGAAGTCATAAATTGAAGCGGCGATTAGTTTAATAATTTGAGCAAGAGTCAAAAGTTAGCCGAAATTTTTGAGGAAATCTTTTGTATTTGATTATATTTTGTTATTTTCTGGCATGCTTATCAGAGACCGTTGGCATTGCGTCGGATAAGGTCTGTAGGTCATCTTTAGAGTATGATGTAAAGGTTTTGTAGCCCTAAATTTCGTCTATATATAATGGATGCCCCATTACGCTGCTCACTACACTAAGAGTTTATATCTATAAGCTTTCTAGCATCAAACTTCTCCTTCTGTATAACCTTTATAGCTCAGAAAAATATGGCCGGCAATAAATCTTTCAATTTAAACTTTGAGGCTGGCAAGGTAGAGCTGGATCTAAATCTTAGCCTAGAGAATTATAAGAATAAGAGATCCATGGAAGAGTCACCAGAGGCTAAGAAAAGAAAAAGGGATGTAGTAGAGTTAGAGGATGTTAGCACAGCAACATCTTCTAATAATGAGCTTGCGCTTATGAGACAAAAGATGGAAGACTTGGAAAGACTGATAAACCGCCACTTTGAGGACCAGGGGAGATTGATAAATCATCTCTTTACAGAACAAGAGAAGCTTTTGAACCGTCATTTTAGGGAATTGGCGAATAGAGTTGATAGACTGATAACATACTTTTTCCATTTATTTTAGTCCCTATTTTAGTCCTTTTTGCCTCTTTAATTTTGTCAATTCTCTAATTTTATTATGTTTTGAAATTTATTGGGTATAAACTATTTATGGATTGAATGTGTCTCAATTTTTATATTTTTAGAACTTGAATTGTAAAATGCTCAATTTAATTCCTACAAATTTTAATTTTAGAGAGAAAAGTGTTGACATGGACAAAGATGGTGATTTGGATGCTAATGTGGCACTTTTTGGGTGATGTAGATGCTTACTAGGATATGCTGGATGTGGGGCCCACTTGAACTCTTATTCAATGCCATGTAGTCAGAATTTTTGGGCAGAAATATTAATTTTCGTAGGTCAAGAAAAGCATGGCTGAAATATTAATTTTGCCATGATATTCTGCTGTTGTTCTGCTGCTGTTTGTCACTTTCTGCTGCAGAAATATTAATTCTGCTGCTGCTGCCATACCATTCTGCTGCTGCCATACTTTTCTGCTGCTGCAGAAATATTAATTTTGCTGCTGTTTTGCTGTCAAAGTGCTGCCATATCATGGAAGAGGCATCCAAGGAGGCATCTAGGGCAGAATATCCCTTTAGGCATGTGTTAGATCAGTTTTATATTTGCAAAAATCGAAATTTATTAAGGAGGCTAAGTCATTTTTCTGATGTGAAGTCCTAGCACCATTTTTCTGCCTTCCTTGGGCAGCAGTGGCTGGGAGCAACATAGAGGCAACTCTCTAGCTTGGTTAGAGGGAAAGGAAGCCTTCCCACTTGGGAATGGCTCTCCTTCTCCCATTTTCTTTCCTTTTCTTCCATTTTCCTTCATAGTTTGTTAGTTTTCTGTTGTATTTTGCATATTTCTGTCATGTTCTTATTCTCTTCCATGTAATTTTCTGATGTTTAAGGATTGATGTAGTTTGGTTCTATGATGTTTTATTGCTGAACAATTTCGATTTTAATGCACTTTCGTTTAATGGAATGGATTTTATCCTTGTAATTTCCACCATAAATTAGATTATCTAGATATAGATAGTTTTATTTATGTGGCTTGAATAATTTTCTTGAGCTTCATAACTTAATTGAATGGTTGATCTAAGATTTTAGTCAATTATTTTGGTTAAGTTAGATTGTGATTTCAAAGCTTTTGGATTCAATCATATTTTAGAAAATTGGCCAACATTGAATGGATTGTAATTTAATTGAATTGTTCTTCAATGATTCAAAGATTAATTTGTCTATGAATTAATCGGATTAGACCAACGAAATCAATCTCATTTTCTTGTGTAGTCGGTCATTTGATGAAATGGAAATTGTACTTTAATTCATTTGGACCAATGAGTATTTTCTCGGCCAAAGTTCTATTTTATTTATTGTCCTATGAAGCTTGTTATTTATACATGCATGCGATTGCTACGTATTTGTAATGAGTAGGACAAGAGATAACATGTCATATGCGATTGCGGGGCATTGATGTGATTAGGACTTCATCGGATTATATTTGAGTTGTAGATTAGTGAAGATATTCCTAACTATAATTTTAATATAATTCAGTCTTAGAAGACTTTCTGAGAATTTTAGATTGAAGATTACATAATAGAATTAGCCAAGAATATTCAAAGGAAATGATGATGATGTACAATTCCATGAAATTTGTGACCAATCCACATCTTTTCTCTGTTTTGTTTTCTATCTAGTTATTTAAATTTCAGTTATTTATATTGTGTTGTTTCAATCATCACCCCCCCTTTTTTGTGTAATTTCTGAAATTTCCCTCATAAGTCTTAATAGCATTTCACTTAGCCTAATTGAATTTTATTTGATACCTCAATCTTTGTGGGACGATACTCTACTCATCACTTTATTACTTGTTGCGACCCAGTATACTTGCTGGAATATTTTATGTGTTATAAAATTATACGCACCAAGTTTTTGGCGCCGTTGCCGGGGATTGATGGTTGTCAAATTGATTTTTCTTTTAAGCCAAAGTGATGTTATTTTAGACATTGTCTTTTCTTGTTTTAGTTTTTACAATTTCAAGTGTTTTTAGCTTTTCAAGTGTCTTTATTAGTTTGATTTCTTCTTGTTACCTTGCTTATTTGATATATCTCTCATGTTATTTCTCTTTGTTGCATGTGAGGTACTTGATCATTTTCCTTGACGAAGGAAATAAAAAAAAAATCAAAGAGAAAGTAAGGAAAACAAAGAAGAAGCGACGCTAAGCATAGACACCAAATAAAGTCTAGCTAAGGACTTTAAACCAAGCGCTTTTGGAGGCAACCCAAGTTTTTCTAATCTTTCTCTTTTTAATTTTGTTGTTGTATTTCTTTCGTAATTTTAATTTTGTTTTAGTCTTTTTCTGTTGCCCATTTTTTTTCTCTGTTTTCTCTGTTTTGGCAGAAACTTTGTCATCTTGCATGAATATTCTGTACTGCTTGGCTATGGTTTTTGCCACTTTCTTTACATGTTTTTAAACCTTTATATGTCTTCTAGTTGTAGAATTTTATTTGGAGTGATTCGCATCCGTTTTGGGGTCGTTCTATGTCGGTAAAGCCGTGTCGCCAGAAATTCTGCACTGCAGAATTTTGCTACTCTGTTTTGTCCGAATTTGATGCTCACTTTTTAAATTTTTGATGAAGTTTTGGTGTGGAATTATGCATGATGAAATAGCTAAAGTGTAGATTGACTTAGCATGAAGAGAATTTAGTCTTATTTCTCTAAGGAATTCAAGTTAAATGGCAATGACGTTGACTTTAATGAATTTGTAGTAATAGTCTTTTAGCTGTGAGGATTTGAGCCTAAGTGAAAAATGCTATTCTTCTTGTTGTGTGTTCTCTATCATGATTGTCACTCTAAAACTTGTCTTGAATCTTTGATTGAGGCTACATATCTTGTACATGCTTGGAAATGATTTAGGCATTTGTTTCTTGTAACCACTTTTAGCCAAATAGCCATCCATTATCATTGTTTCCATTGTATGCCATTTTGTGCCTTATCCATTTTCTTTCTTGTGTTCTTCCACCACTTTTTCTGCCTACAACAATATTTTTCTCTTTCAACTTAAGATGTGAGAAGTATTTTAAATTCTTTTAAGGG
Source organism: Biancaea sappan (assembly GCA_037074585.1). Classification (NCBI taxonomy): domain Eukaryota; kingdom Viridiplantae; phylum Streptophyta; class Magnoliopsida; order Fabales; family Fabaceae; genus Biancaea; species Biancaea sappan. The sequence continues at coordinate 42,042,232 of CM073496.1, read as the reverse complement.
ATTGATATGCTGAAAAATTTTGTGAATTTTGGGGTGTTTTGAACTATATTTCTTCTACTTCCTCTCAAGCAAAAGAAAAAGACTGGCCAGTCAAGAAGAAGAAAAAAAAAAGGAGAAAGAAAGAAAGAATAAAAAAAAAAGAGAAAAAGATAATGAAAAAGAGGAGCAGATAGAACAATGAGACCCAAATTTATTTATACTCAGTCTCTTATATTTCACTTGTAAATGCTCTTCATTTTCTTGAGTTGTTACCATATTTTGTTTAATTGTTCAATCTTTCCCTTTGTTTCCCACTATTTTTCTTACCCACGTTACAACCTTGTAAAGTCCTTTTGATTCAAGTATGTATTAGATTCAAGTAGTGGAGATTTAGATTCTTGACAAGCTTATGGTAGTGAAATTTGTGATAGGACGACTTTGAGTGATTCCCTCTTAAACACTTGAGAGAGTAGAGGATAAACACCTTACCTTGTGAGGAGATTGTTACTTGAATTCATTCTTTTCGAAATAATTGCCATGGAGCTTGAACTTTTTAGAAATTTAAGATTTATTTCTCCTAATGTAAATCTTTCTAAATTTTAATTATTTCATTGTTGTATATTTTCTACACTTTTTCTTGCTATGCTTATTGGGATTCTCTGTTGTATTTAATTGATTTTGCCCAGGAGTGCAAAAAGGCCTAGTGTGGGGGATTTGATAACATACTTTTTCCATTTATTTTAGTCCCTATTTTAGTCCTTTTTGCCTCTTTAATTTTGTCAATTCTCTAATTTTATTATGTTTTGAAATTTATTGGGTATAAACTATTTATGGATTGAATGTGTCTCAATTTTTATATTTTTAGAACTTGAATTGTAAAATGCTCAATTTAATTCCTACAAATTTTAATTTTAGAGAGAAAAGTGTTGACATGGACAAAGATGGTGATTTGGATGCTAATGTGGCACTTTTTGGGTGATGTAGATGCTTACTAGGATATGCTGGATGTGGGGCCCACTTGAACTCTTATTCAATGCCATGTAGTCAGAATTTTTGGGCAGAAATATTAATTTTCGTAGGTCAAGAAAAGCATGGCTGAAATATTAATTTTGCCATGATATTCTGCTGCTGTTCTGCTGCTGTTTGTCACTTTCTGCTGCAGAAATATTAATTCTGCTGCTGCTGCCATACCATTCTGCTGCTGCCATACTTTTCTGCTGCTGCAGAAATATTAATTTTGCTGCTGTTTTGCTGTCAAAGTGCTGCCATATCATGGAAGAGGCATCCAAGGAGGCATCTAGGGCAGAATATCCCTTTAGGCATGTGTTAGATCAGTTTTATATTTGCAAAAATCGAAATTTATTAAGGAGGCTAAGTCATTTTTCTGATGTGAAGTCCTAGCACCATTTTTCTGCCTTCCTTGGGCAGCAGTGGCTGGGAGCAACATAGAGGCAACTCTCTAGCTTGGTTAGAGGGAAAGGAAGCCTTCCCACTTGGGAATGGCTCTCCTTCTCCCATTTTCTTTCCTTTTCTTCCATTTTCCTTCATAGTTTGTTAGTTTTCTGTTGTATTTTGCATATTTCTGTCATGTTCTTATTCTCTTCCATGTAATTTTCTGATGTTTAAGGATTGATGTAGTTTGGTTCTATGATGTTTTATTGCTGAACAATTTCGATTTTAATGCACTTTCGTTTAATGGAATGGATTTTATCCTTGTAATTTCCACCATAAATTAGATTATCTAGATATAGATAGTTTTATTTATGTGGCTTGAATAATTTTCTTGAGCTTCATAACTTAATTGAATGGTTGATCTAAGATTTTAGTCAATTATTTTGGTTAAGTTAGATTGTGATTTCAAAGCTTTTGGATTCAATCATATTTTAGAAAATTGGCCAACATTGAATGGATTGTAATTTAATTGAATTGTTCTTCAATGATTCAAAGATTAATTTGTCTATGAATTAATCGGATTAGACCAACGAAATCAATCTCATTTTCTTGTGTAGTCGGTCATTTGATGAAATGGAAATTGTACTTTAATTCATTTGGACCAATGAGTATTTTCTCGGCCAAAGTTCTATTTTATTTATTGTCCTATGAAGCTTGTTATTTATACATGCATGCGATTGCTACGTATTTGTAATGAGTAGGACAAGAGATAACATGTCATATGCGATTGCGGGGCATTGATGTGATTAGGACTTCATCGGATTATATTTGAGTTGTAGATTAGTGAAGATATTCCTAACTATAATTTTAATATAATTCAGTCTTAGAAGACTTTCTGAGAATTTTAGATTGAAGATTACATAATAGAATTAGCCAAGAATATTCAAAGGAAATGATGATGATGTACAATTCCATGAAATTTGTGACCAATCCACATCTTTTCTCTGTTTTGTTTTCTATCTAGTTATTTAAATTTCAGTTATTTATATTGTGTTGTTTCAATCATCACCCCCCCTTTTTTGTGTAATTTCTGAAATTTCCCTCATAAGTCTTAATAGCATTTCACTTAGCCTAATTGAATTTTATTTGATACCTCAATCTTTGTGGGACGATACTCTACTCATCACTTTATTACTTGTTGCGACCCAGTATACTTGCTGGAATATTTTATGTGTTATAAAATTATACGCACCATAGACATTCGATGTTTGCAACTCAAAATTTTCGTGACCAACAAGCGAGATGTATTGACTGTATGAATGGAGTGACTTCTGCACTTCGCCAAATTTCCCAGACGTTTCCTCCAGAAACTCTTTCTAGGCTGCAACGATTAACTTCCTCCTTAAGGTGTGAAGCACCTTCTTCTTTTAGACCTGGAGCACCTTCTGCATTTCAAAAGCCTCCTCGTTCTTAATTTATCTTTTCTTTTGTTTGTACCTAAAGCTGATGTTTGATCTAATGTTTACGTATTAAAATTATCTGTTTTGTAAATCAAGTTCAGCTTGTTGCCTGTAACTTATGTATTAGAAATAAAAATATGTTGAACTTGTTATATTTTGTACTTGATTGTGAAAATTCTAAGAGAGAGAATGAGATATAAACAAAATATTGGCATTTGCTTCAATCTTGAGGTAAGTTTTGAATTCGGAGGACCGAATTCTTTTAAGGGGGGAAGAATGTAATATCCCAAGAATTTTTATGAATATTTAAAGTCTGATTTGAAGTTTAGTGAAAAATTTAATTATGTGGAAAATTTTCTTTTTGAATTAGTGAAGAAAATGTGGGAATAGAAATTTTTATTTTTAATTTAGGAAATTTTTACAAATTCTCAAGGACTAAAGTGAAAAGAAAAGAAAGTATAGAGGACTTTTGAGAAATGACCAAGTAGGAACCCGAGAAGAAGAATAGAGCTTATGGGAATGAATTATGAGTCCGGTACCGAAAAGATGATGGATTCGAGGTTAAAGTGGAGTTTGAGATATTGAGAGGGACTAAAGTGAATAAGAAAATTTGTGGGGCACCGAGGATTTAGAAACACCTGAGGTGAGATTTTATGAATTTGCTTTTGCTAGTCTTGACTGAGGGTCAATTGCAGAGCAAGTGATAATTTCACCCCGGGCGAGTATATAGGTGGCCTCACCTATTTTTTATTCATTTTTCTCCTTTCCTCTCTCTCTCTTCACTTTCTCTCCTCTCCTTCTCTCTTCCTTCTCTCTAATTTCTCTCTCTACACTCCAACTCTACAACCGGGCTTTGGAGGCTGGATCTCGGGCTACGGGGCGAGCCTCTAGGAGCCAAGCAACATAGGGAAAGCAAGGAATCGAGGTAGAAATTTCTATTTCTTAAGCTTTTCTCTATTTTCTAGTTTTAAGAGTGTTTGAGGTAAAATCGAGATTCCGGCTTCGTTTCTCGATTAAAATTGGTGATTTTGGTGTCTAAATGCTCCTTAGACATTAAGGGTGAGATCCCATGGAAGAAATCATGAAAAACGGTGAAGATTTGGCCAGATTTGGGCCAAAACCGAGAGAAATCGCAAAGGGGTCGCGATCGTGGCGCCCAGGCGCCATGTGTGGCGCCTAGGCGCCAAGGTGAGATAAGAAGAAGAAGGAATTGGCGCCCAGGCACCACGTGTGGCGCCTAGGCGCCAGGCATGGGTGGCGCCCAGGCGCCAGGTGTACCAGAAAATTTTAGTTTATTTTTCAATCGGCCATAACTTCTTCATCCGAACTCCGTTTTGGGCAAACTTTATATCGTTGGAAAGCTCTTTAAGTCTAGTTTCCAATGGTATAAGTTTCATTTGAATATTCATTACCAGTTAGGAGTTATGATTCGAGAAGTAAGTGAAGGTCGAGGGTAGTGGTAGGAAATTTCTCTATTTCGTAACTCTGATGGTGTTTGTCTGGTTACAATAGGAATGGTCAAAGTGCAAAGCGGGAGTGCCGAGAGCGTGAAATCCAGGTGAGTGGGTTAATACTTGCTATGATTAAATATCTGTTATTGACTTTTTTGCATCATAGTGGAAATATGTTGTATATCCAAGTTTGAAGAGGATGATGTGGAACGATGAGGCATAAACAAATGTGGAACGTGTCTGGTAATGTATATAATTATATTTTCTTATTTTCCATGAATGGAGGTTATATGATGGCTTGTGAATGGCATGTGAACCGAGTTGAATAATTGATGTTATATACATGCTATGTTGCTGGAACCACATTGATTATGTTGTGGCTTGAATTGTAAATGAATGAGTTGTGTATGTGGCTCAAGATTACGATTGAGGATGTTTTTATATGTGATTATGATTGTGTTTGACTGGAAAGGAAAGGCATGGTGGTGCACCCCATGGAGAAATCTATGTGAAGCTATAAGGGTGGAGAATATAAATGGAGCGATAAGGGTGGATGCGACGGGGGCCGCGGGCAACGATCCAGAGGTATTCTGGACGACCCGGTTGGTACGGGAATTGTGTGTGAAATTGATTTCATCGATTGCTGTTGTGAATTTTGAATTTTGTTGAAATGCATTTGATTCACTTAGATATTGTTGTGAAGTATTATGAATAATATTATATCATATGATGATCGATCTACGTATGATTGCTGCATGTTATCATTATGATGCATGATTTTTATTTTGTCATAGTATTGTGTTATCTACTCACTGGGCACGTGGTTTGCTCATACCCCTCTTATTGATATTTTTTTTCAGAGTTGACAGCTGAAGGTAAATATCGGAACAAGGAATTATGGATCCTTAGTCCATAATTACCTTTTCATTTGTTCAGGATAAAGGTATAATAGTTAAGTTTTATTCTAAGTTGTATAAATCTAGAAATCTCTGTAATCGGGTAGGTTCATTCAGTGATGTAATGTGAGTAATTGTAGTATGTATAGAAAACTCGTTTTGGTTGCATGAAAAAGAATTGTATGATGTTTAAGAGAAAGATAGGCTTACGGAGGTGAAATGAAATTCACTTTCCATGCCGGTCACGTGCTCAAATTTTGGGACGTGACATTAAGTCACCAAGCATTCAACATTGTTATGTTTTCTTGATAAATTCGGAACTAAATTTCACAAAACTTCTTGTATCAATCCATAGCTCCAAAATTCATGATACTTGACATATATCTTTGTTCATGTGTCAATATGCTAGAATAAAAATTTCATCCCAAAACTCTGCCATTTGACCTCTCAAATGTTCACTTTCGTACCCATATATTAGAATTTGTCAATTCTGCTATCTGTTCTGTTCTTTCGAAGAACAGGCCACATTAACCATTTTCAAATACAATGAAATTTTTCAGATCATTAGAATTTGTCAATTATACCATAAAAATTTCAGGTCAAAAAGGGACCATTAGCTACCAAAACTAATCCAATTTCCCAAACTGCTCAAGCTTTGCTCTGCACTAAACAAGTGATGTTCCCATGCTTATTTGAACAAGTAAACCAATTTTTATGAACTTAAAATTTTTCAGATCCGATTATCACACTATATAGAATCCCTCCACAAAGTTTCATAAATTTAGGAGTTGATTTAGTCATCAAAAAATGCATAAAACCATAAGCATGACAGATCAGCCTTATTTTCATACTCTGTAATTTTCGGCTACTGTTTTAGGTGCATTGAGCATACCAAACCAGTTCAAGAAACTTTGAAATAATTTAGGCATATTTTTTGACACCATTTATAGTTGCATGCCAAATTTCATAACCATTGGAGCTCATTTAATGCTCCAATCAATCCTAAAACTTCAGTAGTAGAAAAATGACAGCAATCACAATAGGGAAAACCAAATTCACAATTCATAACCTTGGATAATTTCTTATCTTTAATTTCAACACTTAGGTTCTTAATATAGTTTTGAAATCTTATTAATCATGCTCCATAACAAAAATACATCAATTAAATCAATTAAGTTCCATAATTCCATTGCACTTTATATTCTCACTCTATTATCATATAGTCCAAAATTAAAGGCATTTGGTTGATGTTTCTGACCAGAATTCTAACTATTTTTAATCTAAACCAATTAATTCTTAGCATTATAATATGAAAGCTTCAAAGCACACATATAGGTGTACCCAAACTAACAGCATATCAACAAATCAACCAACATATACATAACAACACATCAGAACATATAGTCAAATTCGTTGAAGAAATATTCAAAAAATCAACCCAAGCTCTTGGTTTTGAGTCCTTAATTTTTTTTAAGCATAAGTTTAGCTTTACATTCAACTTTTAAATACCTAATTCTTTTGTTGCAATCAAAAATTTTCCATTGGAGAATACTTAAATTTCGAGTTTTACAGCTCATGGACAAAAATTCATATATCATAGCACAAAAGAGAAAATTCTAATTTAGGTATATCCACACTTACCTCTCAATCAATCTAGCTCTATTTTTTCTTTTCTCTCTGCAATCCTCTCAATTTCTGCCTCTACAGATCACTCCTTGAATTTACTACTCTGCTTCAAATCCTCTCTGCTCTCTCTTGATTCACACTTCAACCATGAAGACAATGAAATCTGACGCTTCTCTCTCTCTTTCTCTCTTAACTCTGTTCTTATGTCTTGATATTCCTCACTGCACACATGGCGCTACTTCACAGTCGGACAATAGGGGAAAGTCGAGAAGAAGAGAAAAGGAGGAAAGGAAAGGAAGTCACCAGTAAAGAGGTGGCCGACGGTGGTGCATGCTCAGCTTATCTTCCTCGCTTTTTGTCCCTCTTTCATCCTCTCAAGTCATGACCGAATGTGTATGTATGTCATTACCTATAAGCTTCAAGAAGTCTAATGGGCAAAATAAGTTTTCATTTGAGTCCATAAACTCTTGTAAAAATTTTTCATTTCACACAAAATTCAAAATTATATTTTATATATATATATATATATATATATAACCACTTCTTGTCTCACCCATTCCATTAGTTTAATTCTCCTATCTAAATTAGGAAATTTTTGAATAAGCCCTTAGAAGTTTATTACTATTATATTTCCTATCACGTAACAAAACTCAAAACATCCATACTTTAAAAATTTTTAATTCCTCTAAAAATTTTCTTTTTAATTTTAAAGGTCCAACACACTATTTTAAAATATAGGATATCACAATAGTGAATACAAGCTGTAAAAGAGTACACTAGGTAAGTTCCCAAGAAATAGAGGTGGGTCACAATGAACACTCTTAAATACCAAGTCTTTCCTTAGCCAGAACCTTTCTTAGATATGTATTTTTCACAGTTTACATTCTATTCTGGCAATCAGAAATCAAAATAATTTTTAAGCGATTGAGGATAGTTCTTTTCTGATGTAAGGCTGCAACCACATAGTGTACTAAGAATTTAACCTCTAAAATTTGTAAGAAATAAAAAGGGTATTGTATCATCACCTCAGATCTAAGCTAAAAAGGAAAAGCCTAAAATTTCATAGACCTCGCGCCAGAGCAAGAGAAGTTTGAGAAGAAGAAAGAAGAAAAGCTGAAGATGTGAGTTTAGAAATGAAATAGAATGGCCTCTTTATAAGAAAAATCAAGGTATTATATGCTAATAAAATATTTAATTTACTATGTGCTAATAATTCAATTTACTATGTACTTTAATAATTCAATTTACTATTTGGTTGCACAGTATATGAATGTTTCGAATGAAGCGGCTGAAAATTGGTTATTATTAAGAACTAAAGAGAAAACTATCATTTCTCCCAAACCTTTAAGTTTCTTTTCACTTTAGTCCTTTCATTTTAGTCCCTAAGGGGATTTTCTCACATAAAATGTCATTTTGTTTCCCAATTTCTTCCTAGTTTCCTCTTATGCCCAAACCACATCTAGTACTCGACATGATGATTATATACATGAACAGTACTATATTTGGTCGTAAATGTGAATAGTATCATATATGTAAATAGTACTATATACTGGAACAGTAACCGTAGTTTGTGAATATACATTTCTTATTTTATTTTTCACAGTTATTACAGTATCACCTAGCTACTGCCAAAATTAAGATACAAGCCTGTAACATATCCTTTAGCATCTTAAATCATTCGATTAGATTGTATGTCTAGCTTGGGTGAAAAGTGGTACTAAGGTCCACTCAAGTACCTAGTGCCTCATGAAAGCTCTTTCAAAAAAAAAGGAGGTAAACTAAGGGCCTCTATCAGAAATAATAGACACAGGCACCCATGGAGCTTCATTATTTCCTTACTATATAATTGTGCCAACCTCGTCATGCCTTAAATGATTTTGACCAAAATGAAGTGTGCTAACTTAGTTAGTCAGTCAACGATAACTCACACTGAGTCATAACCTTCTATAGAATGAGGTAGACCAATGACAAAGTCCATCGTTACTCATTCCCACTTCCACTTGGGAATATCCAATTATTGTAACAAGCCTCCCAGCTTCTGATATTCAGCCTTAACCTATTGACATGTTAAATAATGAAACATAAACTTTACTACATCATGTTTCATCCCTTCCTACCATTATAATTGTTTCAGATCCTATTACATATTGGTAGTGCCCGGATAAATATCATATGCAGCACTATAGCCTTCTTCCATGATTTCCTATCTAAGAGTTCCAACATCTGGTACACATAACCACTGTGCAAAATACAAGGCTTCTGCATCATCAAATGTAAAGCTATTCACTTCACCACCCTTCACCATGTCTATAATTTTGATAAGCACAAGATCTTCTGTTTGGGATGCCCGTATCTAGTTTGCAAGGGAAGATTTAGCCCTAATATGGGCTTAAAATGATCATGCCTTGTAACCTCGAGAGTAACATCTTTTGTCCTCAGCTATTATAGTTCTTGGATCAATGACCTTTTTGTCACTGCTATATGGGCTAGACTACCTATAGATTTCAGGGTCAAACTTTCTGCAACTACGTTCGCTTTGCCTGGGTGACAAAGAATATTGCAATCATAATATTTTAGTAATTCTACCCATCTTCTCTACCTCAGGTTTAGGTCCTTCTGGTCAAAAATACATTTCAAACTCTTATGATCGGTGTAGATTTTATAGGTTTCTCCATATAGATAATGTCCCATATCTTTAAGGTAAACACGACCGCTGCCATTTCCAAATTATGGGTGGGTAGTTCTGTTCATGTTTCTTAAGTTGTCTTGATGCATAAGCTACTATCTGGCCATGCTGCATGAGGATGTATCCTAACCCCACTCTCAATGCATTACAGTACACTGTAAAACCTTAGGAACCTGAGGGTAAGACCAGTATAGGTGTGGAGATTAACCTTTTCTTGAGGTCTTGGAAGCTTTTCTCACAGGCATCATCCTACTGGTACTTTACTGCTTTCCTAGTCAGTCGTGTGAGAGGGACGGCTAGCCGGGAAAAGTCTTGGATGAAACGTTGTTAATATCCTACCAATCATAAGAAGCTGTGAATCTTTGTGACGGAGATGGTTCTAGGCCATATTTTTTATCACTTCTACTTTGCTCGGGTCTACTTGGGTATCATCCTTGGAGATCACATGTCCTAATAAGGTCACGCGATCAATCGAAAACTCACATTTAGAGAATTTGGCATACAATTGATGATCCCTCAGTATCTACAACACAACACAAAGGTGTTGTTCATGCTACTCTAGATTCTTTGAGTGCGTTAGGAAGTCGTCTATGAAAACAATAATGAATTGGTCCAAGAACGGTTTAAAAATCCTATTCATTAAATCTATAAAGGTAGTTGGTGTGTTCATTAGTCCAAACGACATTACCAGGAACTCTTAGTGTCCATGTCTAGTACAGAAGGATGTCTTGGGCGTATCCTCCTCCTTGATCTTGAGTTGGTGATAACTCGACCTCAAATCAATCTTAGAAAAACACTTTGTTCCTTGAAGCTGATTGAAGAGGTCATCGATGCGAGGTACCGGGTATTTATTTTTTATAGTTACTTTATTCAGTTGCCTATAATCGATGCACAGTCTCATGGATCTATCCTTCTTTTTCATGAATAGAATTGGAGCCCCTTAGGGTGAATAACTTGGCCTTATAAAGCCTTTGTCTAACAAGTCTTATAACTAAGCCTTAAGCTCCTTTAACTCTATTAGTGCCATCCTAGATAGAGGTATAGAGATCGGGTAAGTCTTTGGAGCCAACTTTATCTGGAACTCAATCTCACGATCTGGGGGTATGCTTGGTAGATCATCCAGGAAGACGTCCACAAACTCTTGAACCACTAGAACGTCCTTCACTATTGGTTCTTATTTATTGATATCCTTAACAAATGCCAAGTATCCTTGATAGCACTTTCACAATAAACGTTAGGCACACATTAAGGATATAAGATTTCCAGGAATCTCACTTCATTCACCTTGAAATACAAATGAGGATTCCCTCAAAATATTGAACTTAATAGTATTGTCATAGCAATCTAGGGTGGCATGACAGGATGCCAGCCAATTCATGCCTAAGATGAAGTCAAAGTCTGCCATATCCAGCAGCATTATGTCTGCCATCGTATTTGCTTCTCTGATTTTCACTTTGCAAGCACGGTATCTCTGTTCTACTAGAAGGGTATGTAACATCCCAATTTATTACTAATTCAATATTTAATTTTTTTTAATTATGAGAGATTATTACTAAATATTAGTTATTCAATATTCAGAAGGAATTTTTATACAAAAAGAAATTTTTAGGACAAAAATATTTAACTAAAAGGAAAATAAAATATTATTAAATATCTAGTAATTAATATTACCTTTTTTTCAATTTATTCCTTACTCAAATAATTATTTAAAATAACTATAATATAAAAATTATACTAATCTATATAATTGGTCTTGTGCATAAAATAGTTTTGGTGTTAATAATAATATGTATATATTATAATGATACATATATATATATATTATATATATATATATATATATATATATATTATATATATATATATATATATATATTTTATATATATATATATATATATATATATATATATATATATGTGGAGAAGGCAACATGTAAACAACACATGAACACAGTACGTGAACAGCAAAATGAAGCCTCCATCATTCTCGGCTAATTGACAGCTCACGCACAAGACAGCTCATGGTTTTAAAAGCACTTGACAACAAAAGAAAATTTGAATACGCCTCTCTCAAGAAAGCCTCCTTTCCAGCATGTATCACAACCATTTAGGAGTACAGCTGCATTCTTTGATAGCCAAGACATAGCCAAGAAACATGATAGCTAAATCCCCAAATTGCAACTGAAAATTTTGACTCTCGGAAATCACCTATTTGCCTTCCATCCTCTTCTATAAATAGTTTAGCTTTCCTTTCCTTTTCCACACACCAAACCGAGAGTGATACAGAAAGACGGAACCAAAGTTAGAGCATTTTTCTGCTATCAAAACAGAGAGCAAATAAACTCTGTTTTCTGTATAAAAACAGAGCAGAAAAATCGAGAGGAAGAAGAGCCATTTTTCCTCAATTTTTCTAGGTATTTTAAGGAGTTGGTTGAGTGACTAAATTACCCAATATTATAGGAAGGAGTTCCAGTAATATATAGCAAAATCCAGAAGGAAAAACCAGTCCAAAATAGCCCCACTTTCATGTGATATCTCAGGTAACTTTTTGGAAATTTTGAGTTTTGTTGGAAATTGCTTCTTTAGCTTATTTTATGGGTAGAAATGGTCACATAGGTCCTAAAAACACCTAAGAAAGAAATCTGGGCTTTTTTAGCTTCTGACTCTCAAGCAAAAACATGAAACACAGAATAGGGACTAAACTGAAAGAAATGAAAAGTTTATATAAGCTGTTTAATTTTAGAAAAAAATATATTCTAGGACAAAGGACCTAGAGGAAACTAATTATGAACTTAGATCTTGCAAAGGAAAAAGGGAAAATATTGCAAGAGGGACCTAGCTGAATAACAGAAAAGTTTGTAATTACTCATTAAAGAAATTTAAGAATAATCTAATTTTAACTAGAATCTAATTTTATGTAATATGTTAACTAAAAACTAAGTTATTTTAATAAAATTAGCTATTTATATCATTATGCAAAAATTTATAAAATTATATTTATACTTGTATTTATATCTTATACATGAATAAATACATATGTAATATATTTTATATTTGCCAAGTAATGTTATTTTTATTACACCTCTATTTATATATATATATATATATATATTTATTTATTTATTTATTTATTATATTTATATATTAATACATACATATATATATATATATATATAATTAGATACATAAGTATATATATTAACTTTATAAGTTTACATGTATACAAATTATTTACAAATAAATAAATATTTGATTAATTGATTAAGTTATATATTTTATATATATGGGTAATCAAAATTAGATTTATATAATTATGTATACATGTAAATATATATGTGTGTGTGTGTGTGTGTGTGTGTGTGTGTGTGTGTGTGTGTGTGTGTGTGTGTGTGTGTGTGTGTGTGTGTGTGTGTGTGTGTGTGTGTGTGTTTATTTTTAGAAAGTTAACTATGTATAAATATGATCTTTTAGATTTATATATATATATATATATATATATATATATATATATGTTATTTAAACTAACGATATTTATTTATACATATCATCTCAAAAATATTATGAAAAATATTGGTTTAATATGAGATTACGATAAAACCCAATAAATAGAAATGGAGATAGAATAAGAAATTTAAGAAGATCAGGGAAAGATGATATTCTAGAATCTTTTTATTTAAGATTTTAAATAAGGTTATATATACTGTTTGAATAGGCCAAAATTCGTGAAACGAATTTCAAGACGGATTGAATTGCCATTTGAGCTAAAAAGTTAGACTACAAAGTCCAGGTAGTTTAGCAATTCATAAAAGCTTGTTTTACTACATGAATAATATATATGTCCATGATGTTTTATTCAAAGTGAAATATGTTCTTTTTTATGATGAAATTAGTATGGTATCAACTTGGAAGTTTACTTCCATATTTAGCTTGGGAGCTACGCTTCCATGTCAGCTTGGAAATTATATTTCCATGTTAGCTTGGAAATTATATTTCCATGTTTTAGCTTGGAATCTTTCTAGCTTGAGTTAAAAGGACTATAGTAGCCTTTCTCTCATATTCAGCTTGGAAAAAGTAGTTCGCAGACTTCGTTTCCATGTCATTGAGTGTGCCACCAACTATTCTTGATTCCATGGTTTATTTATCTATCAGCTTGCTAATTTTTCATCAACTTATTGCACTAAACTGAGAATTTATATTACGTGGACTGATTTTTATGATATAAGTGCTTTTATGACTGAAATGGTATATTTATAAATGTTTATGAAATTATGCTAGCTACTGAGATACCCTTATCTCACCTTTTTGTGCTTTTCCAACTAACCATTTCAAGGGCTAAGTATAAGGGGAAAGGTGTAAAGATTGATTGAACACTTTAAGAGCACTCAAGTTTATTAAGTATTAGAATTATAGATCTTTTAAAGTTTAGAAGTCCAATTACTATGTACGGAAGATTTGTAATTTATTTCGAACGAATGTAAAATTATCTTATGTTTAGAATTTGAATTATTATGTATGACAAATTATGATTTGTACTGAGAACAACTGTAGAATGTTCTTTTTGAAAGTACGAGTATTAAGCATTAGAATTTGATTAAAAAAAATTTCAAATTTTAGTATAGTAAAATAAGGACATTACATGGTGTCTCTTGTTGGTGTACTTAATAAGAACAGACATTCTAACCTAACAACTTTTTCATAAAGTTTTTAGCAAAGAACAATGACACATTGGAATGCGTCGAGCTAGAGTCAAACAAAAAGTGTGCAAAGTTTGATTCTATCAAAAGGGTACCTAGCGATATGAATTGGTATCCTTTTAACCAAGGGCTTTAAAATGATAAAAACCAATCATTTAGGAATTTGATTCGTACCTACCACCACCGTATTGGATGCCTGAGCATCTTGACAGGTTAAAGTGAACAATCAAGCGGTCCTTCGACCTACTAAAGCTTGACCTCAGCCACCTTGTCCCCTGTCAGTGCCTCTTCCAGTTTTATCGCCTCCTACCATAGCCGGGGCTTTGTTGGTAACGGTCACCTCTGATTGGTTGCAAGAAGGGTGAACTGATCCATAACTGGACCTTGAAATGAGTTGAGGACATTCATTCTTATAAAGACCACATTGTCTACACTGGAAGCAAGTTACTAGCTTGTCTTTCCCACAACATTCTCCGTAGTAGTGTTTCCAGTATTCAGGACATCAGGGTTTTGACTGACTCCTTGATCCACTAAACTGAGATCGAGGCCCATTGGTCATGGAAGGTACATGGCCAGTGGTTCTGATAGGTATGGAACTTTCTTCACAGCTATGTAACTTCTCATATTGTCTTTTCTTCCATTTGTTATTCTAGTTCTCTCAGAGTACATCCCTTTCTTCCATCTTACGAGCAGTGTCAAGGACCTTTGCATAAGATAAAAAGTGTTGTATCTATCCTCCCACCTTCGAAAATAGGGAGTCTTAGAGGCCTTCCATGAAACGCCGAACCCTTTCTTCCTCATTCAGGACCATATGAGTGGCATATTGGGATAACTCCACAAACAAATCATCGTATTCTCTAACTATCTGAGTTCTTTGCCAGAGTGTCTCAAACTCCTTCATCATTATTTTGCGTACACTTCTCAGGATAAACTAATCTTGAAAATTCCTCTGAAAGTCCTCATATCCAACGGGTAAGGCATTACTGGCCATACCCTTCTTCCATGTTTGCCACCAATGGTCTACCCTACCCCTTAGCTAAAAGGTAACCAGAAGCCCCCTTCGAGGTTCGGGGCACTCCAACGTGTCAAAGATTTTCTTACAATGATCTAAAAAACATTGTGGGTCTTCATTGGCATTTCCTACAAATATCGGTGGATATAGCTTCAAAAATTCCAAGGCCTTGATTTCTGCCCATTCCCAATCTTGAGAAGGGGATGGGGTTGGCATCTATTGTGTCTCTTGCACCCTCACAGCATTTACTGATGCCTGTGAGATGTCCTCTAATGGCTGCCTCACCAGAAGCTCCTTCAACCCGTCTACCTCATTTTGCATCGTGGCCAGTGCTTCCATTATCACAGCTGCATTGATTTTTAGTGGTGCTCCACCTCTTCTCCCATGGTTTACAACGGGTATCTCCCTATTTTGCACATAGTTCCTACCAATACGATTAGGCATCTCTAACCTTACATTTGCTGATGAAGTAGCTAGAGGGACCAAGGCCCTGCTAAACCTTGTATGGACTCCAGAAGTGTTCGATTACCCTCGTTCCATCTAAACTTATTCTACACATAAAAATAATTTGTATCATTATGCTTACAAAGGTATGACACAAAAGAAAATGATTTAGACTCTATAGGGCTTTTTGTTGATCTTTGTCCTACATTCATGCTATAGCCACGACAAAAAGGGAGGACCCACTAAAAACACCTTGCTTTGCAGTCACTAGGAGACCTAATAACTTTCATCTGATACCAACTTTGTCACGACCTACTTATAAGGACCCATGACAAGCAGAATAATGACATCCCTCTTTACTGTAA
This sequence comes from Biancaea sappan, assembly GCA_037074585.1. Taxonomy (NCBI): domain Eukaryota; kingdom Viridiplantae; phylum Streptophyta; class Magnoliopsida; order Fabales; family Fabaceae; genus Biancaea; species Biancaea sappan. Next base: position 42,026,227 of record CM073496.1, on the reverse strand, counting down.
ACCTTCCTATTGACTCTACCCCTTTTGTTGGGTTCAATTATGTCGAAATGTAAAATTCATAAATTTATTTTAAAATCAAATCTATCCACAATAGATGAAAATTTTATTAAAAACATATTTAGTGTCCTCCCTTACACATACAGCAAATGTTGTACATAACTTAATACAGTTATAAGGTATAAATAAACAACCATAATAACACCATCCTCATAAAGATTATAAAATCCAAAAATTATATGAATGTAATATCCTATATTCTAAAACAGTATGGTAAATGTTCAGGGTTAAAAGAAAATTTTTTTGGAGCGAAAATTTTAAATTTAGGGTTATATTGAGGATTAAATTGTAGTAAGGGATTGTAAAATAATTTTGAGACTTTGGGTAAAAGTTTGAATTTTTGTTATAAGAATTTTAAGGACCCAATTGAAAATTTATTTTGGAAAAGGTTGTTCTGTATAATTTTAGCAAGAAGGAGAGTAAGATGTAATATATATATTATTATTAACATTAAATAAATAAAAGAAATAAAATAATGAACAAGGAAGAAAAGTTATAAATTAATTTTGAAAGGCATAAATATAATTTTATTTAATTGGTCAGGGACCTAATTGAAAGGTAAAGAAATTGGAAGAAGGCTATTGATATTTTAACCAAAAGAGGGTGTTAGTGGTAGCTCGGTGGAATTACACGTGGAATCCACCATCTCCACTCCATCATTGGCGGTGAATTATGAGGAACAAAAAGAGACTTGCCATCCCAAATTTTTTATTTTGGTAGGTTCCTTTTCCTTCTCCATTCGATACAAAAACGAGAGAGAGAGAGAGACCATAATTCTTACCTTCCATCCTTCTACTTTCCCTTTCCCATGAGTAACCCGAGAGAAAAAGCGAGAATTTCTTTAATCTTGCTCTGTTTTTGGGAACAAAAATAGAGATGCTTGTAGAAGGATAAAGTAAAAAACAAGTGAGAGGGGAATCCAGTCATAGAAGACCGAAATGTTCTGGGCTCTGAGTAGCAATTCGAACAACCAAAATCTTGAACCAGAACTTCAAGATTTGGTTGAAGGTTGAGTTGAAATCGAGGACAGAGAGAGAAATGCAGAAACAAAGTAAAGGACGATGTAAGTTCAAATTTTGATTCTGTTATTCCCTTAAAGAGGTCTCTTTCATATTATATTTGGATAATAGTAATTGAAATGATATAATTGAAGTTAATTTAAGATTTTTTGGTTGAATTAAAGAGCTAAACCGAGAAGAACTTATATTAAAGGAAAAATAGAGTAAACCACAGGAAGCTTAAAATTCATGGAACTATAGTTTTTAATTTATCCCTTTTATCTTGTTTTTGGATAGAGCTAATTACAATACATAATTATTTGGTTTCAATTGAAATTTGGTACTAAAAAGAAGGTTAAGCCGAGAGGAAACATGAAAAATGCTGAAACAGGGAAATAGGGGGTCTATGGCAGTCAACTTCTTCCTCAATTATCAGAACAATATTTTCTATAAAGGAAATTTCACTAGTTAATTTTATTAATCTATTTATTTTCTGTGAAATCTAGAATAAGAATAATATAAGGGAGAGGTTGTTAGTAAAGACTACTACCTTGAAAATTATCATTAAGTTAAAAGGTTTATAAATTAGGGACTAAAAAGAATAGACAAAAAAAATTTATAAAGTAAATGTTGTCCGTAAATTACTCTTGAATTCTATAGGATTAGAACTTAAAATAAAAGGTTTAATATGATGAGAATTAGAGGAGAATAATTTTATTAAATTAATTAAAGTACCCAGTTGAAACTAATGATTTAAATAAGTTAAACACATTGGCCCAATATAAAGGGTTAGTATTTTAGAATCCTTTATTATTAGGATTTTTATGAAAATATATGAATTTGTTTGAATAGGTCAGAATCTGTAAGAGATTGAGATAGCTGGACAGGAGTTGGTAACAATTCTAGACCTTCAATAAGATTTTTGGCATCTTCTCCAATTTGAAATATAAAAACTTAGTTAGGAGTTAAGGTATGAGTGGGACTTATACTTCCTATGACTAAGTGATTCTTTCTTTATGATCTTTTGCATCATAGTGAAAACATGTAAAGTGTCTAAATTAATTAAAGAGAGTGATGAATTACATATAATGCTTAGTTTAGTATATATATATATATATATATATATATATATATATATATATATATATATGCGTATACACACATAGTTATTGTAAAATTGCAATTTAAATAGTAAAGTTGTAATTCCTTCGTGAATTAACTTAACACAATTGTATGAAGAATATTCATGGGTTTTGTGATGCAATATGGATGATGAGATTATGACAAGGATTGTGATTTATTTATGAATTAAGTTGAGATGTGGTATATTTAATTGCTGAATTTATTTAATTATGGTTGGTTGAGATATGTCATAAATGAGTGTTTGACTTGTCATATGAGGATTATGTTGAAATGTGATAAGTTTTGATTGTTCAAATTATCATTTGTGGATAGTTGAGGTATGTTATGGTTGAATAATTATTTATAGATTGGAATCATGATTGTGATTGTGCTTGTGCTTGTGCTTGTGTTTGTGTTTGAGAAAGAAAGGAAAGTCATAGTGGTGCACCTCATTGGAAAATCTACACAGAGCCATAAAGGTGAAGACTTATTTATAGAGCCATAAGGGTAGAGACTTATTTATGGAGCGACAAGGGTGGATATGGCAGGGGTTGCGGGCAATGATCTAGTGGTACTCTAGAAGACCTGATTGGTACAGAAATTTATGTAATTGATTGATTTGCCTGTTGTTATGAATTATTCTGAATTATTTCGTGTTGTGACATGTTTAGTTTATGAATATCAGATACATGTTATCATATGATGCATTATAATTATTTTTGTCATAGCATAGTGTTGTCCCCCTCACGGGCCAAGTGGTTTGCTCATACCTTTAATACCTCGGGTATTATTAAAATTTGGTTTTACAGTCAAGTGGTTGGATGTAGGGAAAATTTTTCATTTTTGAATGAGAAATTCATGATTGAAGTGTGACGTTGTAAGATTTTTTTATAAATTATTAAATTTTATATTCAACAATTCAAATTTTAAATGATAATTTTTGAAAATAAATAAAATATTAAAATTTAGACTATTAAATTTCAAATCTAATAACCTATAAAAAAACAAACAAGTCCCTTCTACGCTAGTGCCAACCATCTCGTTGTATAGCCGAGGTATGTAAGAGCACGTGTATCACTAGAAAAAGGAAGATGGGCGATGAGACAGTGATGGGACTTAATTTTAAGAAAATGCTTTCTTATGAAAATGGAATATAAGGATAGTGATATGTCAAGAGTCAAGTATTCGGCTTGGAGTTGTGTAAGTGTTTTGAGTGTGGTAAAAGTACTCGAGACGAAGAAATTACAACCTTGCCCCTGTCTAATTTTTATTAAGAGGATATTGGATGGCAAATTTATAATTTCTTTAAGAATGTATGTTCATATATATGATACACATACTTACCTCCAGGCCATTCACATCTCTCACACACTCTTCATTTTCAAACCCTAGCTCTCACTTCTCCTCATCTCCTCCATCCAAGTACACCACTCCCAAATCTCTAGCCATTTATCTCCAATGAAGGGTTTGAGCTTTCGGCGACCAAGGCTCATTCGGAGGAAGGAGAAGCTAAGGTAAACTCTCTACTTTTTCCATATTGCTGTTATTTTTGGATGTGAGGAGTTTGAGGGTGAGGAATGGGTGTTCTTGGAAGTTTTAAGCAAGATTGATGATCTATAACTCTTCTTGGATGTATATTGATCTAATTGGAACAAGAAATTAGTAGAATCTATAGATTAAAACAAGGAAATCATGTGTGGGAAATGCATGATAGAAAAATATGGAAGTTAGGTTCTTGAGATGAATTTTCATGATTTTAAGGTTTGATTCTTGGATGTAATCTAGGATTTGGGTATGTAAATGTTCCCTAATCATTTCTAGAGGAAAACCATGGAAAGAACCATCAACTTTGGTGGAAAATTGGTCTAGGATGAAGGAAACACCTTAGAGAAGTCAGAAATCACAATAACAGGGCATCTCAGCCTGCCTAGGCGGTAAAAGGGCCACCAAGGCACGAGTATAGTAGTGCAGGGGAGTATTTCTTCAGCTTAGGCAGGAATTTTACCGCCTAGGCACGTATGTGGCAGCATTTTTTATAGTTTTTTGTCAATTTTCAAAATGTCATAACTCTCTTGTCTGGACTCTGTTTTTAACAAATTCTATATCGTTGGAAAGGTAATTGACTCTAGTTTCCTATGAAACAAGACTCAATTAAAAATTCCTTACTTTTTTTGAGGTAGAACTAAAATAGTGAGAAAGGGTCAAAATTGATAATAAAGAGTTTCCCATTTTGTGATCTAAATATGTTTTTACATGGTTACCTTATAGGAATGGACTCTTCGAAGCATCCTCCACATCCTTTGAGGAGGATTACCTAGCTCGGATAAGAGTGAGGGAATTTCTACTTGCTTTGGTCGTATTCTTTGTATATACTTAACCTTATCAATATGGATATAGCCATTTGAAATACCTTTTGTATGCTTATGAAAATAAAAGTTATGCATGTGTGTGAGAAATGGTTGAAATGATGATATTTCTAATGCTGGAACTAGAAGCCTTGGTTGTGTGAAAGAATAATTGCCTCATGTGTGGTAATATGTGTGGTATGGTAAAGTGCCCATTTATTATTACCTATGTAATAGAGCATAGTTGTTCGAATGGAATGAACGCAAGGGAGAATAAGGTATGTAGATATCTCTTGAGTAGAGTTTATAACCCTATTTGGTGGACCATGTTAAACTACCCGTAAGTATGAATAATACATTTCCTTGTGATATATTTTTGCCTGTGAGTGTGATTCCCTCGTTTTAACGAATGAAAGGTATGAGGTCAAATTACTTGATGATGGCCACTAGGTTGGCCTGCTGTCTTGTGGCATATAACTCAATTGGATATAATTGTATATATATGCTATTTTATTTTGCTTCTAAATAATGAAGTCTACTATTTTATTTTGCTTGAATAAGCGATACCCCCGATAATAGTAATTTATACGTGAGAGGTCATGTTATGGAGTGGTAGTCATTAATTGACTTATTGTACTATGATTTGCCTGCGTAATGTGCATATGTATACATGCTTTCTTTGGTTGAATATTGTTAATGTTGAAGTAATATTTAACCATAATTGATCATATGTGATGGCTATAGTAGACTCATATTAAATATATTCATGCAGCTCTGCCAAGAGGGAAATATATTCCTACGACTTTACAAGAAGCAATTGCATTAAAGTCTCTGTCCTGGAATGGTGGACAATATTCCATTTAATTATTAAAGTTTTCTTCCTAAAATGGTGGACGAGACCCCATTTAATTATTCATAGTCTTTATCCTGAAACGGTGGACGAGACCTCTTTAATTATTCATAGTCTTTGTCTTGGAACGGTGGACAAGACACCTTTAAATATTCATAGTCTTTGTCCTAGACCGGTGGACAAGACCCTATTTAAATATTCATAGTCTTTGTCCTAAAACAGTAGATGAAACCCCATTTAATTATTCATTATCATTGTCCTGGAACGGTGGACAAGACTCATTTTATTTAACTATTTCAAATGTCCTAGAATAGTGGACATATTGTAAATTTGGATTTGTACTAAATTAAATGGCTATTACCTCATGTGTGTTTTATGTGGAGACTTTGATTTTACTTTTATTTAAATATGGCAATTTAGTGAAATTCTCTTATTTAAATTTCTTGATGTCATGTGTTAAATTTGTGTGGTTGAGTCATATAATGATATGAATTATGTAATTTCCTTGTGATGCATGACTTAATGACAATTGTGTGCATATAGTAGGATTTTTTTGCTTGGCCATGTAGGTTGTGTAGAATGAGGCTTAAGCCCAGTGTTGATTGATAAGATATTATTTTTTGTGTCCCGTCCCTATGAGCGACACATGGCGGTAACCTATTCAGTTTAATTATCCTTTCACTGAGTATTTTTATACTCACCCTTTTTTTTGTGCCCTTGCAGATTCTGCTTAGTTGATAGGGCTCCGTGTAAGGAGTAACAGAGTCTTCGAGTTCTCAACCACTTCTGGTTTAGGATGACTTTGATGTCGGGTATGTTGGATTCTTTAAGTCGCTCTGTAGTGCATAGAACTCCTTGGTTTATTGTGAACTTAATGATAGAAAGAGATTACTTTATTATTATACTTATGTTGTGTGTGCTTAGCGTATGTGATATTAGGCTTACGGTGGTGGTATGGATCCCACCGCCATGCCAATCATATTCCCGGTATGGGTCGTGACAATACCCCTCCTATTAACACTTTTCAGAGTTGGCAGTTGAAGGAAAATTTTGAGCAAGGAGTTATGGATCTTTTATCCAAGACCCCACTTGAATCGGGGGATGGCTTATTGATCATTCTTGTAATTTTTATGTTGTTACTCTGGAATCACTCTGTGGTCTCGAAGATAACCTAGGAAATGAAATTATTTTATTGTAAACTGAGGAAATAGTGAATGTAAGTGACTCAATTGTATTAAAGATTTGGTTCCAGATATTTTGTTGAATTAACTTGTTGTGATGAGATATATAAAATATATTTATGTAAAATAATTAATTATATTTAATTTTTCATAGATGATCAAAAAGGAAGCTTTTCTTAGATGAAATTTACTTTTATTGGTGTATTTTGAAATTTTAGGCATATAAAATCATTAAAATGAGCTAGGTTCTGAGGGGAAGGCAAGCTTTCTCTCGTGCCGGTCACATGTCCTAGGTGGGACAAATTCTCGAATTATTCACAATAACGTCCTAGGAGTCTCGATGACCATAGAGCCCCTAATACAGACATGAGATCAATAAACCTACTCGACAATGGGAAGATTCTTTATTAGCATAGAACACCCTACTACTCCTCTAGAGGGAGTTTCTATCTGCAACTGGATTTTAAAAGGGGAAAATATGAATGTGAGTTTTCAGGGAAAAACTCAGTGAATGTACGATAAATTTAGTAATAAGACCATGATTCAAAATCGATCATGATAATAAACTTAATAGGCTATAAAATCAAGTAATCAACCAAGAGCACAAGTAGGGAATACACTAGAAATCAGCAATTTCACCATAAACAAATAATCAAGTACACGTTCTAGGTTTTGGCACTCATCACTTAAGTGGAACCACCCCGAGAGCTATTTGCTCAACTTCCGGCCCTCTTAAGACCTTTTGTGATGCTACACACTGTTTCATTTTATTAGTAGGAACTATGTCTCCTTTATCATTTCTCTAGTCAAGTGGCCCATCTTGCTCAATCACAAACATATCATATGACTTTTCTCAATCATAAAGTTTCAACATATCATGAATATTCACACTTTATAATCTTATAAAAATTAGAGTTTCACAATCATAATACAAATAATAATTTCTTAAAAATCTCACATGTGAAAATTATTCATGTTTAAGAAAAACAATAGCAAATATATTGAATTTATCCATTTATTTGTTTATAGAAAATAACAACGTCGGTGTTCTCACTAATATCTGTTGTCACTTTTAACTAGTGAAACTGGATTTCAACCTAGTTCACTAAATGATGGATTGTGTTATGATCCTATTATTAAGATTACATCCACTCACCTGGATTCTGTGCGAGTATACTTCTCTAAGTTGTTACAAACAAGAGTACACAAGTGGATTTCAGGTTATTCTATAGAAATTTTCATGAAATGTCAGAGAATTCAAGTTAGGGTTGTTTTGTATAGATACTATTCATACATATAATTACTATTCATACATATAGTTACTATTCATACATACGATTACTATTCATACCAGAAATAGCAAATACAAGCTGTAAAAGAGATACCAGGTCAGCTCCCAAGAAAAAAAGGTGGGTCACAATGGACACTCTTAAGTATCAGGTCTTTTCTTAGTTAGAACATTTTCTAGACATGTATTCTTCATAGTTTACATTTTATTCTGATAATCAAAAATCAAAATAACTCTCAAGCAATTAAGGACAGTTCTTTTCTGATGTAGAAGATTAGCTAAGGCCGTAACCACAGAGCATACTAAGAATTTAACCTCTAAAATTTGTAAGGAATAAAAAAGGCATAATATCCTCACCTTGAATCTAAGTTAAAAAGGAAAGGCTTAAAATTTCAGAAACCTAGCACCGGAGTAAGGGAAGTTTGAGGAAAAGAGAGAAGAGAAACTGAAGGTGTGAGTTTAGAAGTGAAATAAAATGGCCTATTTATAGAAAAAATCAAGGGTATTATGCGCTAATAAAATATTCAATTTACTATTAATAATTAATTTATTATGTGCTTTAATAATTCAGTTTACTATTTGGTTGCACAATATATGAATGTTTTGCACGAGGCGGCTAAAAATTAGTTACTATTGGGAACTAAAGAGAAAAATATATTTTCTCCTAAACATTTAAGTTTCTTTTCACTTTAGTCCTTTCATTTAATCCCTAAGGAAATTTTCTCACATAAAACATCATTTTGTTTTCCAATTTCTTCCTAGTTTCCTCTTATGCCCAAACCACATTTAGTACTAGACATGATGATTGTATACGTGAATAGTACTATATTTGTAAATAGTGTCGTAAATGTGAATAATATTGAATAGGCGAATATTACTGTATACTAGAATAGTAACTGTAGTTTGGGAACATACATTTTTTGATTTTATTTTTTTCCACGGGTATTACATTTTGGGTAAAGTTTAGGCTTGCGATGGTGTTGGTGACACACCATCCGCGACAATCACGGATCTAAATTTGGGTTGTCACAATGACACCCAAGGCCGATGAGGGCAGGGAGTGATTGTCAGTGCAAAGAATAAGCATAAACAAGGAGCGACTCCTAGCAAGCTTCTAGGAGAAGGGACACATAAATGAACTAACTCCACATCGGAATGAGAAGTATCCTAACACTGTACATGTGTGAGATTATATAGTTGAAGAGCACTTAAAAAGATTTAATAGATACTATCTATACAAACAAGGTTCACCTTCCTTTTCGGAAGCCTATTTCATAAGTACTACATATTTAAGCGTGCTTAGCCTGGGGTAATTCTAGGATTGTTGACCTCCTAGGAAGTTTTCCTAGGGAGCATGCAATTGAGGACAAAGCATGTTGTAAGGCCCCGTGTTAGCTTGTGGTGCCAGTCGTTAATTTGGAAGGTAACCCGAGTCATTACAAGTGGTATCAGAGCTAGGTTCTTTCCTAGTATGGTGTAGTTTAGGGACAAACCAAGAGAAAGCTGGTAGGCATGTGAAGCCCAAGGCTGACAAGGGTGGGGATCGATCATCGGTGCAGAGAAAAAGCACGAACAAGGAGCAACTCTTGGCAGGCTTCTAGGTGAAGAGGCATATGAATAAACCAAGACATATGAATAAACCAACTCTACATCGAAATGAGAGGTATCTTAAGAATGTACAGGTATGAGACTATACAATTAAGGGATTTCGAAACTGTGCAGATATGAAATTGTACAGTTGAGGAGAGCTTAAAAGATTTGATAAATACTACCTATACCAAAAAGGTGCACATTTCTTTTCAGGAGCCCATTTCATACGTACTCCACAGTTAAGCTTTCTTAGCCTAGGGCAATTCTAGGATAGATGACCCTCTGGAAAGTTTTCCTAAGAAATATGCGAGTAAAAACAAAGCATACTGTAGGGACTAATGTTGGCTTATAGAGGCAATCGTCAATCTGAAAAAGCAACCTAGTCATTACAAGTGGTATTAGAGCTGAACCTCTTCAAATACGGTGTAGTTCAGGGATGAAACAAGTGAAAGCTGATGGGCATGTGACACCTAAGACCGATAAAGGCGGAGAGTGATTGCTGGTGTAGTAAAGAAGCACTGACAAGGAGCGGCTTCTGGTAGGCTTCTAAGCAAAGGGATACTTGAATGAACTAACTCTATATCGGAATGAGAAGTATATTGAGATTGTATATGTTTGAGACTATACAGTTAAGGGATTCCAAGACTATGTAGGTATGGGACTGTATAGTTGAGAAGAGGTTAAAAAAATTTGATAGGTACTATTTATACCAACAAAGTGCACCTTTCTTTTCGAGAGCCCATTTTATAAGTACTCTACAGTTAAGCGTGCTTAGCCTGAGGTAATCCTAGGATGGGTGATCTCCTGGGAAGTTTTCCCAATGAGCATGCAAGTGAGGACAATGCATGTTGTAAGGGCCTGTGTTGGCTTGTGGGAACAGTTATCAATTTGGAAGGTAACCCGAGTTGTTACTCCAAGGATTGAAGACCTATTATAGCGAAATGAAAAGACTTACCAGGAATGGAGTCAATGGTTCTTCCTAACACAATTGTTAATGGGGTGTCAAAAGCAAAGGTCTCCAAAACTATGTCCATTATTATTGCAAGATTCACTTTGGAGGGACTTTATACCAAGGCAAATAGTAACTATGGGCCGTTATAGCCCAACACAAACACCATCACTTGATTTAGGACTCAACAATTTGGGCCGACAGAATAACCTAAACAACAAATTCGAGTTGGAAGCATTTAACCTTAAAGTCCTCTCAAGATAAACAATAACTATTGGTCATTTGTAGCCCTACCCAAACACCATCACTTGATTTGGGACTCAACAATTTGGGCCAACAAAATGACTTATACAGTAAATTTGGTTTGAAAGCGTTTAAGCTTAAAGTCCTCTCAAAGAGTGTCCTATCTAGAATTTGAACTTATATTTTCTTCCTTAAAGGGTTGAATCCACTTACCACCTCAATCAACAGCTTACTGATAAACTATGCTATATACTTTACTCATGCTTATATGGTATTTATTTTTTAGGGTCAAAATTACATTTACTTTTTTTTATTCTAAGGATTGATTAAATTACATTTGATATTTTTAAATATTATATTTATTTTTTATAAATTATTTTTTGTTATTAAAATTAACTTTTTATACAATTTTCATTTCTTTTAATAATAAAATTATTTAACAATGTTTGCCAATAAAAACATATATTCATGTTAAAGCTTAATAATAAATTAATTACTTTTATTGTTATATTAAAAAATAAATTTCATTTTATATTGAAAATACATTTATTTGATAAAAAGTTATTAAAGAGATATTTCTACAATATTTATTAAAGTATCAAGGGATTTTATTATAATATTTGAAGAAAAAAATCAAATTATGCATTTTCATTTAAACTTAAAAATTTAATTTTAATTACCAACTCAGCAAGTATACCAATCGTTCAAGTAATAAAATGTGAGTAAGAGCATCTACATTAGTAAACCTCACTTGGGTTCTTATTATGGGTCCCACAATACCACATCAGTAGCAACTCCCCACTACTTTAAGCAACTCTCTACTTCAATTGTGGGATCAAGTTTTTCTCCTTATCCTTGGCCCTTCTTGGCTCTCCAGAGCCCTTGGATTACTGTGGGCCCTACACAGACTATGGGATCCGCAGCCATCCAAGGGCTTTGGGGAGCCAAAGAGGGCTAAGAACAAGGAGAAACCCCAAATCAACAATTGTGAACCTCTTAAGAACCTACAAATGAGTCTCACATTCAACTCTCTACTACTTTTGTAATATCCGTGAATTTTAATTCACTTGGTAAATGAGTTAATCTTATTATATGTTTGTATGTAAAATTATGGACTAACTTGAAATTTTGTGAAAGCATGAAAAGCTTGGAATCTCTAAATTTTATTGTGAGAAATTTCCAAGAAAATTTTCATTGAGGGACTTAACTGAAATTAATGATAATAATTTTCAGGAAAGTGTAGCAAGGGAGAAATAAAAATAATTTCGGACCTTAAATGATTTGAGAAATTTTATTTAAAAGCACAAGGACCCAAGTGACTTAAGAGAAAAGAAGTGGTGGATTTATAAGGTTTTAGCCAAAAGGGAGTGGGGCACATGAGATGAAGACACATGTTCAATTCTCTACCCTTGGATGTAGGGCAACCAACACATTTGATCCCCAATTTTGTTTCTCTTCATCTTATTTCATGAAGGAGAAAAGAAAGAAATGAGAAGGAAGTGAAGCCAATAGAGAAAGGGGTGAAACCGAGAATGAGAGGATGATCACCTATGAGAGAGTGTGAGAGAGGCTGCCACCACCACCCCAAAGGGAACCTTTCTTCCCTTTCTCTCCCTCCCTTCGACTTCGCCTGCCTCTTTGAGCCGAGAACGGAGCTGTGAGTGAGAGAGAAAAGCGATGATGAAGAAGAAAATTTCTAATTCCAGCATTTCTCTTCCTCAACCGTCAATGTGGGTGGCTCTTGGCTATGATGCGGCTGCCATGGTGGTGACTCACAGTTTCTTCCAAAAACCAGCAAGAGAATCAAATGTGGATGAGGAAGAAGAAGAGGAAAATAGCAAAAAGAAGCCGAGAGGTAAGGGACCAACAACATAAACTCTCTCTTCTGAAATATTTTTTGTTTTTTTACTGTCCTTTGTATGGTTTAATTGTTTTAAGTGCTGAATAAGAGGGAGGGTTAGCAATACACTTGTGTTTGTATAGGTTATTACTATGAATACACTCCCCCTAAGCTGAAATTTCTGATTTGAATAAGCAATGTATGAATTATGTGTGAAAATGAGTTAGGAAGAGTCCATCTATATAAACTTGATATTTATGGCAGTAGTAGTGAAAGGAAATGGATTAAAAAATGTAGAATGGTAAAGCTTAGCCTAATGAAAAGTGCTATTTGAGATGGTAGCCAAAACTGAGAAAAGTGTGCAAGGTTAGAATTTATGGAAATGTATTGTTGCTGTCGTGGTTGCTGCACTTTGATCTGTTTGTGGCACTAGATGAGCTTTTATTGATTTGAAATTTGGTATGTAATGAGATATGATACCCAAGTATGTGTCTAAATTATTCCAAAATTTTATGGGCTGATTTAGTACCTTAAAAGCCCTTAGAATAGCAGTTGAAGTTTGTAAAGGGCAGAACATGACTGATTTGTCATGCTTCTGGTTTTATGTGTTTTTGATTTAACCAAACCAACTCCAAAAATTATAGGACTTGGTGGAAATATTCTTTGTATAGTGGCAAACTGATCTGGAAAGTTTCAAGCTCTTTTAAATTAGTTTGCTTGATCAAATGAGCATGGGAACAATACCTGTGCAGCATAGAGGAAAATTTGGACAGTTTTGGAAATTTGTTTGGTTTCGGTAGCTAAAGGTCTCTTTTTGACCTGAAAGTGTTATGGCACTTATTCAAGATATAAATCTCATGATCTGTAACATTTCATTGTATTTTGATATGTTTAAGATAGTCTATTGCATGACAGAACAGAACCCATAGCAGAGTTAAGTAATCCTGATGTATGGGTACTAAAGTGACCATTTGAGGGGACAAATTGTAGAGTTTTCAGCTGAGATTCTTACCATAGTGTACTAACACATAAACAGTTCTATGGACAAAATTTTATAATTTTTGGAATTGTTTCAGTGGGCCAAATTCTTGCAAGACTAGCGCTACAGAAGCTGCAGAGTCAGTCTGGGCAACATTTTCGTTTTAGTGATTTTGAAGGAGAAATCAAATTATTTTCTTTTGAAATTTTTATCTAAAATTCTTGACATATTATGGATGTTTCCTGCCAAATTTCATGAATTTTAGAGTTTTGATGACTTCCCAAAAAATTCATCAAGTATAGGGTCCGAATTTTAGTCTTAAACAGAGCATGGGTGATTATGTGTAGAAATTTAATTGGTTTAGAGGGGGTTGGCTTCTAAGCTTTGTAGTAAGAGGTAATTAACACACAAATGAGTAGTCTCATGGCTTTTAACTCCTAGATAGGTTCACTCAATGGTGATTTAAATGGTCACACTGAGTCTAGTGAAACAATAAAGTGATCCTAATGGAAATACATTTCTCTTCATTTTGAAATGTAAATTCTGTGTCTTGATGCCCTCTTAATGCTGGAGCCTTGGTAAGGTGCGAAAGGGAAAATATTACTCTTGCTTGAATTAGATTAAATTGTTCAAGCATAGATATGAATAAATTTATATAATATGTTAACAAGAGAGAACCCAGTGATGTTGAACGCTATAAATGTTACAAATGTGAATGACAAAATTACTTATGCTTGTCTTACATTTTACTTTTATGGATCCTAATGTTTGGGTTGATTATCCATCTATATATGTGCTAAGTAAGTTGTTACAATTGTGTTTTAGATCACATGTGATTATGTGTGTGTGTGTGTGTGTGTGTTGTGATTCCCTTCTCTTGAAAAGACTTAACGCATGAATCATTAGCTATTATTACCATTAATTGATCAGTGCTAGGGCAACTTTTATATTGAGATATAAGTGACAGATATTAAACTGCTCGTTTAATAAATTAAAGCATGATATATTGGTCGAAGCGAATTTCCTTATTAACAGAATATATCAGTACACAGTATATTATCATCACTATTAAATTAATTGTCCTAGAACGGTGGATATCACAATTAAATTAAATGTCCTGGAATGGTAGACATCATTATTAAATTAAATGTCAACATCATCACTATTAAATTAAATGTCCTGGAACGGTAGACATCATCATTATTAAATTAAATGTCCTAGAATGGTGGATAGTATTAAAATTATAAATGTTTGTGCTTATCTATGGGTGTTCTTTGTAATACCTCGGGTAATATTGAAATTTGGTTTTATAGTGAAGTGGTTAGATGTAGGGAAAAATTTTCATTTTTGAATGAGAAATTCATAATTGAAGTGTGACTTTGTAAGTGATGTGTTGTATAGCCATGGTATGTAAGAGCACATGTATCACCGGAAAAAGGACGATAAGTAATGAGACCGTGATAGGACTAGGATGAAATAAAAATATTTAAAAAAATGCTTTCTTATGAAAATGGATGTAATCTAGGATTTGGGTATATAAATGTTCCCTAATCATTTCTAGAGCAAAACCATGGAAATAACTATCAATTTTGGTGGAAAATTGGTCTAGGATGAAGGAAAAACCCTAGAGAAGTCAGAAATCACAATAACAGAGCATCCGTGCCCACCTAGGCAGTAAAAGGGCTGCCTAGGCATGAGTACAGCAATGCGGGGGGAGTGTTTCTCCCTCTTAGGCGGGAATTTTTCTGCCTAGGTGTGCATGTGGCAGCATTTTTAACAATTTTTGGTCGATTTTCAAAATGTCATAACTCTCTCATCCGAACTCCATTTTTTACGAATTCTATATTGTTGGAAAGGTAATTGAGTCTAGTTTCCTATGAAACAAGACTCAATTAAAAATTCTATACCTTTTGAGAGGTAGTACTAAAAGAGGAGCAAGGGACAAAATTAATAATAAAGAGTTTCCCATTTTCTGACCTAAATATGTTATAGGAATGGACTCTTTCAAGCATCTTCCACATCCTTTGAGGAGAATTACCTAGCTTGGATAAGAGGTGAGGGAATCTTTACTTGCTTTGGTCGTATTCTCTATATATACTTACCTTTATCAATATGGATATAGCCATCTAAAATACCTTTCGTATGCTTATGAAAATAAAAGTTATGCATGTGTATGAGAAATGATTGAAACGATGATATTTCTAATGCTGGAATTAGAAGCCTTGGTTGTGTGAAAGAATGATTCCATTATTGCCTCATGTGTGGTCATACGTGTGGTATGGTAAAAAGCCCATTTATTATTTCCTATGTAAAAGAGCATAATCATTCGAACGGAATGAACGCAAGGGAGAATAAGGTAAGCAGATATCTCTTAAGTAGGGTTTATAACCCTATTTGGTTGACCATGTTAAATTACTCGTAAGTCTGAATAATACATTTCCTTGTGCTATATTTTTTGCCTGTGAGTGTGATTCCCTTGTTTTAACGAATGAAAGGTATAAGGTCAAATTACTTGATGACGGCCACAAGGTTGGCCTGCTATCTTATGGCATATAACTCAATTGGATATATTTGTATATATATCTTATTTTATTTTGCTTCTAAATAATGAAATCTACTATTTTATTTTGCTTGAATAAGCAATACCCCGATAATAGTAATTTATGCGTGGGAGATCATGTTATGGAGTGGTAGTCATCAATTAACTTATTGTACTACGATTTGCCTGCGTAATGTGCATATGTATACATGCTTTCTTTGGTTGAATATTGTTTATGTTGAAATAATATTTAACCATAATTGATCATATGTGATGGCTATAGTGGACTCATATTAAATATATTTCTGTGGCTCTGCCAAGAGGAAAATATATTCATGCGGCTCTGCTAAGAGCGAAATATATTCCTTTGACTTTTCCAAAAGAGAATTGTATTAAAGTCTCTATCCTGGAACGGTGGACGAGACCTCATTTAATTGTTAAAGTTTCTATCTTGGAGCGGTGGACGAGACTCCATTTAAATATTCATAGTCCTTGTATTGGAATGGTGAAGGGAACCCCATTTAATTATTCATAGTCCTTGTCTTGGAACCGTGGACGGGACCCCATTTAAATATTCATAGTCCTTATCCTGGAATGGTGGACGAGATCTCATTTAAATATTCATAGTCTTTGTCCTGGAACGGTAGACGAGACCCCATTTAAATATTCATTGTCATTGTCTTAGAATAGTGGATAAGACTCTATTTATTCAATTATTGTCCTGGAACGGTAGACGATACCCCATTTAAATATTCATTGTCATTGTTCTGGAACGGCAGATAAGACTCTATTTATTCAATTATTGTCCTGGAATGGTCGACATAATATAAATTTCAAATGTCTTGAAATGGTGGACATATTGTAAATTTGGATTTGTGATAAATTAAATGGCTATTGCCTTATGTGTGTTTTATGTGGGGACTTTGGTTTTACTTTTATTTAAATATGGCGAATTGGTGAAATTCTCTGATTTAAATTACTTGATGTCATGTGTTAAATTTGTGTGGTTGAGTCATGTAATGATATGGATTTTGTAATTTCTTCGTGATGCATGACTAAATGACAATTGTGTGCATATAGTAGGATTTCTTTGCTTGGCCATGCAGGTTGTGTAGAATGAGGCTTAGGCCTAGTGTTGATGGATGAGATATTATTTTTGTGTCTCGTCCCTGTGAGCGGCACATGGCAGTAACCGATTCAGTTTAATTATCCTCTCACTAAGTATTTTCATACTCACCCTTTCTCTATGCCCTTGCAAGTTCTGCTTAGTTGATAGGGCTCCGTGTAAGGAGTAGTAGAGTCTTCGAGTTCTCAACCACTTCTAGTTTGGGATGACTTTGATGTAGGGTATGTTAGATTCTTTGAGTTGCTCTATAGTGAATAGAACTACTAGTGTAATACCCAAGAAAAATAAAATATAAATATTTGTTTACAAACTACTGTTACTATTTCAGTATACGGTACTATTCACCCGTATAATACTATTTACGTATACGATACTGTTCATTATACAATCGAAATGTCAAGTACTAGATGTGGTTTGGTCATAAGAGAAAACTAGAAAGAAGTTTGTAGGAGAAAATGACGTTTTATGTGTAAAAATACCCTCAGGGACTAAATTGAAAGGACTGATTTGAAAAAGAAACTTAAAGGTTTAAGGTAAAAGGATAGTTTTTCCTTTAAGTTTTTAATAGTAATAATAGAAAAATTTTCGGTCCGCTATTTGCACAGTAACTGCATTATTAGAAATGTCATTTTCATAAATAGTAAATTGAATATTTTATTAGCGCATAGTGTCAAATAGTACCCTTGATTTTTGCTATAAATAGGCCCTTCCATTTCACTTCTAAACTCACACCTTCAACTTCTCTTCTTCTCTCCTTAAGTTTCTCTTACTTCAATGCTAGGCCTATGAGATTTTGGGCCTTTCCTTTTCAGCTTAGGTAAGGATACTATGCCATTTCTATGTCTTTCAAATTTTAGAAGTTAATTTCTTAAGTATGCTCTGTGGTTGCGGCCTTGGCTGATCTTCCACATCAGAAAAACTGTCCTTAGCTGTTTATATGTTATTTTGATTTTCTGATTACCGAAATAGAATGTAAACTGTGAAGAATACATGTCTAGGAAAGTTCTAGCTAAGGAAAGACCTGGTTTTTAAGTGTGTCCAGTGTGACCCTCCACTCTTTCCTGGGAACTTACCTGGTGTACTCTTTTACAGATTGTATTCTCTATTTCTGGTATGAATAGTGACCGTACGTATGAATAGTGACCGTATGAATAGTAACCGTATATATGAACAGTAACCGTACATATGAACAGTATCTGTACGAAAACAATCCTGACGTATTTTCTCTAATCTTTCATAAAAATCTCCGTAGCAGAACACCGAAATTCACCTGAGAACTCTTGTCTGTAATGACTTAGAGAAGCGATGTTCGTACGGAATCCAGGTGAGTGAAACGACCCCGTTTTAATAAAGTTTTAGCATTACTGGTAATAAAAAGTATGTCGTAGGACACTCCCAAGATTCATAGGGGGAAATTGGATTCAGAATGACGAATATAATGAGATAATTAATCCAGAAGTATGGATAAGAAAAAGTAAGTATCTCATGATGATGTGAAGATTGAATCTCTTGAATTGTGGTTTATAAAGCTATAATATAGTTATATACTATACCTGTTATATGGATGAATATTATATTAAGCTTCTGATTATGATATGAAATGCTATTGATTGTGATTGAGCGGGACAGTACCCCCTCTCACGGCAAGGCGGAAAACCCGGTTGACAGGGTGTCTTGACCAATGAGTGTGGAGACAACGATTCCCTCAGTAGGGATATAGCCCGGATTGGTGATAAATTCGTGAGGCGCCCTAGCTAAGAGGATGAGGTTGTGCGTCATGGCGGAAATATACATAATTGGTGAGCCGGCCTGTGTGCGCTCTCCGGGATATATTGCCATTGACGAGTACTAGTAACGTTTGTTGAATTGGATGAATTTTTATCTTGTATGTAAGAGGATGATGTTGTGCGTCATGGCGGAAATATACATAATTGGTGAGCCGGCCTGTGTGCGCTCTCTGGGATATATTGCCATTGACGAGTACTAGTAACGTTTGTTGAATTGGATAAATTTTTATCTTCTGTCTATTGGTTGAGTATGAGCCTTTGGATATGCTTGCATGACTGGTAATGTATTTGAATTTTATTAATGCGAGGCCGATTCGCTCATTGAGTTTAAAAGCTCACATTGTTTGTACAACCTTTTTGTTCAGATCAGGTTGCCATCGAAGAATATCTGCTAGAGGAGTAGATCACTTTGGACCTTCCCGTTGTCGGGTAGACCTCTCTTCTGTTATAGATTATGTCGCTCTGTAATCGTCTAGGACATCTAGTTCAGGGGTTCGACATTTGGCTTGTATGTCAGTATAATAATGTATTTTAAATTGATAATCTACGATTTTCAGATAAGAAAATTTGATATATTTATCGGAAGGCTTACAGTGATGAGAGATTCATCATTGTGCCGGTCATGTGCCCAGAAAACGGGTCGTGACACCTAGGTTTATTGTAAACTTAGTGATAGAAAGAGATTACTTTATTATTATACTTATGTTGTGTGTGCTTAGTGTGTGTGATATTAGGCTTACGGTGGTGGTATGGATCCCACTGCCACGCTGCTCATGTTCCCGGATATGGGTCGTGACATTCTTCTTATGGGGACTCTAGCCTTAATTATATATATATATATATATATATATATGCCTACTAATAGTCTATTCCGAAAACGAATTGAAATGAGTTTGGTAATCCACTCGTGAGACATGTTTTAAGTGATGCTTGTATGTGTATAATAGGACTTTTTACTCGACTTGCAAGTTATGTGAGGTGAGTCCTTGGTCTTATGTTGGTGGATGGGGTCCCTCTTTATGTCCATCCCTGTGAACAGTACATAGATCATATTTAAATTTTTAGTTGTTTTTCCCTTACTGAATATTTTCATATTCATCTCTTCCTTTGTGTAGCCCTTGCATGTTCTATGTTAGAAGGCGAGTCTCCATATGAGGAATAGCAGAGTCTCCGGGTCTGTGTTCCTCTATCTTGGAATGATAGTACGTCTAATAGTGGTGTGTCTAGGTCGCTCAGTAGTTAAATAGAACACCTAAGAAATCTTGTGTTAGTTGTAAAAATGAATCGATATATATTACATTTATTTCACGTGTTAATGGTTTGAAATTAGGCTTATGACGGTGGACAAAATCCACCTCCATACCGATCATGTTTCCAAATTAGGGCATGACAACTTTAGTATTTACTACTCTCTATTAACATTTATTTGTAAGTTGATTATTTTATTATTACTTTTTGTATAATAATCGATTCTTATATAAGAACCGTTCTTACGCATGGTAGCTAAAATGGTGAACTTCAGTGGTGAATCAAAATAAAACTAAGAACCCTTAAGAACTATCACTGTAGATGCTCTAAGATTTCGTCCCACAGGAACTGACGTGCCAATTACTTAAGAAACTAAGTCAAATATTATTTTGACTAAGATTTGGATTAAAGACAACACTATTTCTATAACTAAATTCACATTTACAATGGAGAAAGTAAAGAAATCAGAAAATGTAGCAAAAACAACAATTAATTTATCAAGGACAAAGGCCTAAGATTACTAATCCCCTTCGTCTTTCTTAAGATTTGCTACCTCTCTCACTCTTGCTATCACTGGCAACACAAATGAATCTAAGGCACTCAATTACTTAGATGAAATTTCCTAAACTACAACTCAGTTAAACCTAAGAGTTCATAATTCCGTATGTGCGATTAGGTTCAATTAACAATCAAGCCTTAATTTGATTATTTGAGGCTAGTGATTATATTCTTATACTGTTAGCTACACAATCCCCTCAATCTCCTAAGGTTCATGACTCATATTATTAATTCATTTGTCTAATTTCTAGTCTCCCTCTCACAAGTTTAGCAGAAATAACAAATCAAACCACTAATTAATCAGATCAATGGAAAGCATGAAGAATTGAATGAATACACATGCATTATAAAACCAAGGATTACAAGAATTAAGAGAGAAATAGAATCATATTCTAGACTATGGTTCACAGCAATCCTAGACGAGAAAATTAGAACATGACGGCAAAAAATTCAGCAAAAGAATAAGAAGACTCCATGAATCCGAGTTGGAAATGATGAAAAAGGCTTCAAATTACTCCAAACTCAAGTTCCCATTTGTTCTTGGCACAGAGACTGTGTTTCCCAATCGTGTCCAAACTTGAAATACCTAACAAAATTTCCAAAAAAAAAAACCTTTTATACTCTGAAATGCATAACAACAACTTAATGCACTGCTACAATAGTGGTAGACAGAAAGAGTTGTCGAAAACTGAGCTCCCACCACTGCAACGGTAAACAACAGAGAGTGGCTTCTGGATCTGGCCTTGTGTGCTTCAGTGGCGCATTGTATCCTTCAGCGGTTCAAGACAAAGAAGGGCATCAGGATTTGCTGCTTCAGCTGTGGCTGGCAGAATGGAACTTCAAAGTTTGGAGCTCACCGCTTCAACAGTGAATGGCAGAGAAGAGCATGCCCAAATTTACACCTTGCACTACAGCGGCACAATTCTATTGTTGCAGCGTCGATTGGCAGAATGCTGCATACACAAAACTAGTTCATCCTCAACAAAACGTATGTTCCACTTTGATCTTCTTACCTTTTATGAATCTCCTTCCATACTCAAGCCTACAAAAGAACCACAAGAACACCAATTACTAGAATAATGTAAGACCAAAACACTAGAATTCAAACGGAACCACAAAATCGAGGAGTTAACCAGAACAAGACAAAATTTTTACTGAGAAAGCATCACTCAAGCATGTTGGAAGCCATGAATTTAGCAATAAAATGCATCCTAATTTAGTCAAATTAGAAATTTAATACATATTACTTCAAAAATTTATGCATTTTCATATAAAAAAATTATTTTTTTTAATATCATTCAAAGCAGAAGTAATGAAGCATCGTGTCCCATGCGCTGAATAATTTCTACGTTCCATATTATTTAAAATTCTATAGTCAAACGAGTCCATTGAAATGTACTGGTAAGCAAACGACATGGACATAGTTCCTTCCCGTAAACAATACGACACAGGCGGGGTGAGCTGGCAGCAATAAGCCTATACCAATTCCTGATCAACGAGATTTTTTCCTTCCATTTGTGTTCATTTTTGTGACGCTTATTTTACGTTGTCCAACGAAAGTATAGGACTTCGTTTGCCTTAAATTCTAGGAAGAAACTTACCTTGAATATTTGCACAGTAATTCCATCTTCATTTGAAAATTAATAAGGCAATCTTGTTTTTTTAATTTTTTTTTAGGACCCGTTGTACTAAATACTGTTAAAAAAAAGGAAATGAAAGGAAAGATGAAAAGAAAAAAGAAAAAAAAATAGGAAGGAAAATATGGAAAAAGAAAATATATTTGGTATGTTATGCAAAAAAAAATTAAAGAAAAAAAAAACATATATTTAGTATGTAATTTTTGAAGGAAAGGAAAAAGAATATATAAGTTTGAATGATTAAAATATCCTTTTGAAAATTGTTTTCTATAATAGAAAAAACAATTACAAATAAAAATAAATAAATTTGCCCTAACCTGAAAACTTGTTCATGCCCTTTCCTTCGACATCTCCTTGGTCTATCTCAACAGAGTCCCTTTTCTCTTCCCTTTGACAGCGGCACCTTAGATAGCTTCGCCAACTAACCCTACGGCGGCTTGGAGTTCGAACCCGACGATGGCTTCAAAGTTTCGATAGCTTCCACAAATTCGCCTACAACATTCTCAAGATTCGAAGGTAAGGTCCGTCTGAACCCTTTTGATTTTCTTTTGGGTCCATGAAATAATAAAGATGAAGAGTGTTCTACTGTACCGTCGCATGATGAATCACCGGCACAGCTAAAAAGAAAGCAAAGTCACACTCACCAGACAATAAATGAGAACAAGAACAACAACGCTTCTTAGGACTTCAGTAAGGATAGAATCGAGATTCATAAATTAGGCACAGGGTAAATTTGGAAAATATGAATACAAGTTACTATTTTTTTGATGAAAAACTGGATTTTCCATCCAATTTCGAATGGCAAAATTTGTCCACTGTAGCCGAGAAACACTCCATCCATGGCTTCCATAGTGGGTTTCCTGGTCACTGTACCACGTCCTACCAAAGAGATCGCATGGAATAAAACGCTGAATTACTTCTTTCATCATGCTAAAGGAACCGCTACCAAACACGCCCTCAGGGAAATGATAACATAAAGCAACTAACAACAAATACAAAGCCTGCCCACTTGGTAATTTCCTTTAATGTCGCAACAGTAAATTAAATTAAATTTTAGAAATACGAAAATTTATTCGAAGTTGCTATAAAAGAAATTTAATCTATAAAGCCTGAGCCTCCCAATTGGAATCAAATCGATATCAAATCCAACTACCCAATTAGTATCATCCATACCCATCTAGAAATTTTAAAAAATTCATAAACATTTAAAAAAACACATAATTATATTTGTATTAATAAAATATAATAAACATAACGTGTTGTAATTTTTTAAATTTTTCCGTAAATACAAAATTAACAACAAAAAAGAGAGATATCCTAACCTTTATAAAAAAGATTTTTTTAAAAAAATTATAAACTAGGATTAACCTTTAATATTAATACAAATAAGTAATCTAAAGACATATGATATACAAATTATTTGGAGGATACTATGAGAATGCAGACTTATTGTTATGAAATTGTATTAACTATTACGTTAAATGCTTATAATTGAGGAAAAAAATTATGATTTTAGCGAGTATATGAATTAGGTAATTTTAATAAATTAAAATTTTAATAATAATTTAAATTTGATTCCATAAATTTTTAAAGATATTTTTATAACTATATAAATTAAATTAAAATTTTTCTATTTATTTAAATAGACATTAACTATTTTTCCAAATTCTAACCAACAATTTTATAATATTACTGCCTTGCTGATGACGGGACCTTTTTTTTTTTTTTGGGTCCTAAATTTGTTGGAATCTGTTCTTTGGCATTCACGCCTCAAATACTCACAATTTCCGGTCTTCACTGCACTCTTACACGGAAAACCTTCTCTCTTCTTTCTCTATCTTGCTCTAATGTCTTGCTCGTGGCTCTGCTCTCCCAAATTTCTGGTATTCTTCGTGCTCCTTTCAGCCATACCAATCGGCATCATCATCTCCCTGGAGCTAGCGAAACCCTCAAGCCATGTGTACCGTTACCACAGCACCGGGTGGCTCAGAGAGTGCGGCAAGTGGGACGAGCATCACCGGCGCTTCATCGTCTCTTTCCTCGAAGGCGGTGTCGGTGAGGTTCCGGTGACGGAAGCGGAGGAGGAGGTATTGGAGGAGGTTCCGTTGGTCAAAGACGTTGACTTGGCCGGAAATGCATCCCTCGGCATCGCCATCGATAGGCCGAGGAATCGGCTGCTTGTGGTTCACGCGGACACCCTGGGAAATCGGTACGGTGCGGTTGCGGCCTATGATTTGTCCACGTGGAAGCGTTTGTTTCTGACCCAACTCAGTGGCCCAAGTAAGCTTCGTAAACGTATAGAATAAAAAATTAAAAATAACTGAGAGTCATTTTCTTTATTGGACTTCGGAGAAAATGTGTCATTTTAGGTGAAGATGCAGAGAGGCCGACCTCTCTGCATATGTAAAGTCGTTTTTAAAAAAAAAATTATATTTTAAAAAAAAATAATTACAGTCGATGGGAGCCCTGTGGTCTGTAGCCAATGCCCATCATTTTAATAAGTTTATTTTATATGAAATGATTCCCGAGAATTATTGGAACTTTGGAGAATCGTTTTGTGTTAGCCATGGGAGGATCATGTGTTTCGATCTGCTCAATCGTGAATAAATGGTTGTGACACTAATTAAACAGAAACTGTCCTTAAAAGAGGAAGAGATAATTAAAAAAATAAGAAAAAATAAATTCGTTCGTTTCTATTTTGAATTTTTAATTTTACCATGAAATATGAAATGGATTATGAAATGTTCATGCAAGAAGAATAGGGATTTTGATGTATAATTTTCTGCACCATCTGACCATCTTTTTGTCGCTTACCATAGGTGATTGTGCCTTTGGTCTTTCCAAGATAAATTGCTCTGCTTTTGATGTATTTCATATTTTTTAAGGTCTTCTTGAGCTTCGATCATGAAAGAGAAAAGGGTAGTTATAAATTGATCTTGCAAATCAGCTCAATTATGTTTGACGATTCCAAAATTACACTTACCTTGTTTAGTTGGCTGAATATAGGGTTATAAATTATAATTTAGTTGAATTGCAACTGAGGTTCTTTTTAATAAATATGTTTTGAATAATCAAATTTTTAAACTACACAACTAAATATTGGATCCTCTGCGGTAATAATTTGTTTTGCATGTAGTTTGTGGTCAATTCTCCCAAAAGAAATGCCTTTTGTTGTTCTCACCTAATATTACAATGCTGTTATAGAGCTAGAATCGCTGAGGTAGGACTAACGTATGGTTGGTTGGTTGGTAAACCAATTAAAGACTAAAAGATCAGGAGGAGATAGTTATTAGGTTTATGGCAATTATACTCCACATATTTCAACATTTGATAGCCCTCTTAACCGAGTAACTTAAATTGTGTTAGCTTGAAGTTTGGTATGAGACAACTGGTAGTGTATGAGAGTAAGGCGTTATTCAATCCCCTTCTTCATTAATGCTCGAAGCATTCCATAATTGTTTATGTCAAATTTGGCCACTCTATGTAGGTGACGAGAAATCATTGGCAGACGACGTTGCAGTGGACGCAGAAGGCAATGCTTACGTAACAGATGCCAAGGGCAATAAAATCTGGAAGGTTGGAGCGGAAGGGAAGCTGGTTTCAATTATCAGAAACCCTCTGTTCAAGGCAAAGGAGTGGTACAAGAACTTGATTGGGCTAAACGGCATCGTATACCACCCAGATGGATTCCTCATAGTCATTCATAGTTTAAGCGGCAACCTGTTCAAGATTGACATAGCAAAAGGAGAGGAAGTGAAGTTAATAAACGTAGCCGGAGGCCCTCTTACCTTCGGAGATGGTCTAGAACTTGTGTCTCCGACGAAGCTTGTGGTTGCTGGGAGTCCTTCTGGAAGGTTGGTGCAGAGCTCTGATGGGTGGGAGACAGCTTCTGTGGTGGCGACATTCTCAGGGCCAAGGCACAGGCTCGCTTCAGCAGCAACTGTCAAGGACGGCAAGGTCTATCTTAATCATTTGTTTGGAATGGGGTATCCTAGAAAGAAGCATGTTTTGGTCGAGGCAGTTTTTTGAAGATGATTTGATGAGAAACATGATTGTAATTTGATGCATTATGCTGATTAATGTTGTTGTAGGGCAGGACCGACTGTTTTGATGTTTGTGACAATATTTTAATTTCAAGTGATGGTTGTGTTTGTTGCATCAACTCTTCTACAATTGTATCCATTTGTCTTTTTAGTCATGATTTGCATTTATATATATATATATATATATATATGAAAGCTAAGTACGGAAGAGGAGGGAGAAGAGAAGGCTGCTTTGCTGCAACAGATGGAAGACACAGTGATATTGAATTATTGATGATATGACCATGTGATAGTGGTACCTTTTATCTTTTGTGGGGGAAAAATGGGCCTACTTGTGATGGGCTTAGGTTACCCAATCTTTTGAACACCTGAGGAATGATAGGCCCAGCCTTATTGCGATGTTTAATTGTTTTGTTCGGCCGAAAAAGGGGGACCATTTGTACCACTTGCAAAAGAGAAGTGTTTAGTTATTTAACATTATAACGTGGAGAACATTATGCCGAGCAAAACGAGGGACTAAGACGGTTTGGTATGGTCGGGAAAGGAAAACATTTTTTTATTACTGTACTTTTTTTTTTTCATTTTTGGTATGCTTACTGTAGTGGCTGGAAAACGGAACCTGACATTCCCTCTTCTATTATTTTTATACGGAACTCTTTTATCCATTTAGTAATGAAAAAGCATATCTAGAAATGGAAAGAACGTGTGACTTTTGAAATTGTCCTTTTTTCGTACATCTGCAATTTCCTTTCTATCCTCTAGTTTGTGCATTTTTTTTTTAATTTCATTTTTGAAATCTTTCTGCTAAAAAATCCAGATCTTCACGCCGGCATAATTCTCGTCTCTTCAGAGACGCTGATGGACTGAGGGGGAGTTTGAGAAGTCGAAGGTAAGAGAGAGGCAAAGAGTCACAGAGAGAAGATCGGGAGAGAGAACTAGCGAGAGAAGAGATTAAGAGAGAGAGCCAAATTTGAAAGGTAGAGAATGAGAGAGAGAGCATATGAGAGACAAGACAAACCAGAGGGTCAGGCGTCCATCAGCCGGTCAATTAGAGGCTGTTAGGCGCTGGCAGCTGGTCGACCGGCCCTACTGAGGGCTCTTAGGGGTTAGTGAAGGGCAAAATAGTAAATTATTTTTATATTTATTTTCTATTATCTTTAAAATATATATAATAATCTTATTTTCTTTCTTTCTTTTCCAGTGCATATCAAATATTTTTTTTCATTCTCTTTTCTATTTTTCATTCTCTTTCTCATTTCATTTTCTTACTTCTTTTTCATTCTCACCCTTTTCGAGATACCAAACCCCCTAAAGGTTATATATTTTTCAGTTTTGCTTCTTGTCTTAGGAATATTCTTAGAACATATATTAATTATATACTATTTGGTGGCTTGTCATTTTCTAAACTATTGTCATTAATCTACATTTGACAAGTTTGTTTGCTAAATAAATTTTCTAAAAAATTTCAAAATCCTAACCCCTAAATCTTTTGCTTTTAGAGTTAATATTTTGGTTTCTATAATTTTGATATTTAAGAGTTGGATATTATTTATATATTTGTTTTTATTTAATGAATATCTCAATTTATATGAACTGATTATTAATTAAATATAACTATGTAAATTGAAAAATAATGAAAATAGTATAGTAAATTTTTTCAATTAAAATATATTAAATTAAATAGTAATTAAATAATTACTCCAATAATTTTTAATAAATAAACCTCTATGGTTTTTTAAACCTTTTAATTTAACGAATATAAGTGTATGAATTTTTTTATTAAAAAATATTTATCTTTTTTAAAACGTTTTGATTAAATAATTATTTTTGCAATTTTAATTAAAATAATTTAAATAATTATATATATATATATATATAATTAATTAAATATATTTATATAGTTTATTATATTTATTAAAATTATTATATATACAAAATTCATAAAAATATATTTTTTTATTTTTTATATAAAAATATTATATATATATATATATATATATATATATATATAGGGAGAGAGAGAGAGAGAGAGAGAGAAATGTAAATAAATATATTATTTTTTGTTTTTTAATATCTTATAATAAGTTATAAATTATTAAAATAAACTATTTTACTAAACACTTCCATCAAATTTATAAGTTAGTCAAATAAGTTATAAAATAATTTATTTAACTTGCTATAAACTTATTTAATTTGTCCCTTAATCACATTTAATACCACTTACAAGATTTTCATCTTTTTTCCCCCTTTGTTTTGATAGTGACAAATT
Organism: Biancaea sappan; assembly: GCA_037074585.1. Lineage (NCBI taxonomy): Eukaryota > Viridiplantae > Streptophyta > Magnoliopsida > Fabales > Fabaceae > Biancaea > Biancaea sappan. Next base: position 41,997,578 of record CM073496.1, on the reverse strand, counting down.
ATTTGTCGCGACGTTAGTTTTGGAATTATTGAGAATAGCTATATTATATACGCGCAGGAGCTACTTCTTTTCTGTTCTGATCTTTTAAATTTTTCTTTTTTATAATTAAATAAATTTTTTTAGATCTATCTTTCATAAAAATATAAAGGAGAAGTTCGCTAATATATCTTTCTTGCCAGATCCAAAAAAAAAAAATTGTCGTCTCACTTTTTATTGGTGTTTTTATTGTCAGTTTTTGTAATTTTTTAAGATCTGGTTTAAGATTTTTATGCATGGTAAAAATTGTTAGATCTAATATATAAAATGAATAATCATAGTTGTCTTATTACAATACGAGGAAAATACAATTTAAGACATCAGTATATGTCTAATTGATCTACTAATTTACCAAAAAATTATAAATGTTTATTGGTTATCAAGATTGAAATTTTTGTAAGTAGCGTTAAACTTTACCTTTAATTGAAAATAAAGAGCCAAGGAAGGATTAAAGGTTAAGATAGGAGGAACTGATATTACGACCGTGTAATACACGGATAATTTATAATTTTAAAAATTTTTATAACTTATAAAAATAATATTAATTGATTCACAACAACTATATAGTGGTTGACATAAAAGACAAAGGCAAAACACTGTAATTTAGGTAAAGTTAAAGAATATCGTATTAATTGATAGCAAATGATGTTTTAGATTATATTAATTAATTAATTACATTATTAATTTTATAATTATATTATTATTTATATTATTAATTTTATAATTATATCATTAATTATTTTATTATTTATATTATTAGTTTTATATTATATATTATTAATTATTTATAGTACTTTAACGGATTGAATGAATCTGAGAAAAATTGAATATAGAATTAACATTAAAGAATATTAATTAGTATAATATTAGACACATTAGAAAATTTGCTCAGATATGAATTAAAAGAGATAAAGTCAAAGCATCATAATTTAAAAATAAAAGTAATTTTATGAAAAGTTTTAGGAAAAAACCAATGAGAATACAACATTAATGGTATATATTAGTTAAAAAAAGTAATTATATTATTAATTAATACTATTAATTATCTATAGTATTTTAACAAATTGAATGAATTCAAGAAAAAACAAATATAGAATTAACATTAAAAATTATTATTGCAAATAGAATTAACATTAATTATTATTAGTTAATAATAGATAATAAAAAAATAATACTATGTCATTTGAAAAAAAAAATTGATAATCATCAGTTGTAATTCAAAGTATTTAAAATTCAATGTCTTTGAAAAAAAAATTATTATGTTAATAAATTGATATAAATAAATTTTTAAGTTAATTTTTAATTTTACATGATAATGTATTATAATTCAAAAGAAAATATAATTATATTATTTAATTAGATATATTATTACAATATTATACTTTATATTGTAAAAATATATTCTAAATAGTCAACTGTATATATTAATACACATAGACAGTATTAGATACAGTAGCAAATTTACCCAGATATGCATTGAAAGAGACAAAGTCATAACACCATAATTTAGGTAAAGTTAAAAAGTATCGTATTAATTGATAACAAATTATGTTTCAAATTGTGTTAATTAATTAATTATATCATTAATTTATATCATTAATTATATTATTATTTATATTATTAATTTTATATTATATACTATTAATTATTTATAATACTCTAACGAATTGAATTAATAAGGGAAAAAGTAAATATAGAATTAACATTGAATTAAAGAGTATTAACTAAAATAGTATTAGACACATTATAAAATTTACTATAAATGGCTCATGTTATGCACGTGCTAAATCAACCATGACAAGCATCATCATCACCACTGTCACTCTCTTCATTTTCTTACTTTCTGTCATTAGTTTCTTCTCTCCTCGATTTTTATGGTATTGGTTATGAGGTTCAACTACTAAAGACCTCAATTTATATTGATATAGAATCATTTTCAATAAGAAATGTCATTGATTCTTGCATGTAATTGAAAGTGAAGTCAACTATTTTAATTAAGGTCATAAATTTAATTGGGTATCATGTTTAATATATAGACAAAAAATTGATAAATCTTATTAAGCCTTGATTGAATATTAATTGATTTGAAAATGAGGACATATTACATAATATGTTCCAAAATGTCGTCTATTATTCTAAAACCAATATTTGAGTTTGTCTTGTGAATTCTTTTGATTTCTTTTTAGCTTAATGGCTTTTCTTTTTCAAGGTCTTCAAGGAAAGAAGGAACAAAAAATTTTCGCCTTAAGTATAGAGCTGTCAAAATGAATTTGACCAAATGGGCCAGCCCAATGCCAAAATGAGTTTGAAAATCAAATGTCATTGAAAACAAAAAAAAATTATTATGTTAATAAATAGATATAAATGTATTCTAAAATGTTTATTGTTATGTGATTAATTTAATGTTGTCGAATTTCTATTGTAATTCAATTCAATGTATTTGAAAGTGCAATTTGAAATTAAACGTATTTAGAAACAATAAAAAATTATTAAGTTAATAATTATGTCAATAAGTAGATGAAATGTTAAATTTAAGTAGATTTTTCATTTTAAAATTTAAATTATAATGATAATGTATTATAATTCGATAAAATACAAGTATACTAATTAGATATGTTATTACAATATTATAATTTATATTGTAAAAAATATATTCTAAAATAATATTCCAAAATTATGTAGTAACTATTTATAACAATTTATATAATTTATATTTATAAAATTTATATTATGAGCTAAACAGTCAACTGTATATATTAATACAAATATACAGTATTAGATATATTAGCAAATTTATCCAAATATACATTGAAAGAGACAAAGTCAAAGCACCGTGATCTAGAAAAACTTAATTTTAGGAAAAAGTAATTAAGGAATTTAATTAATTAACAAATGATATTTCAGATTATATTTATTAATTACATTTAATTTTATTGTTAATAATGTATATTATTATTAATATAATTATTTATATTATTAATTTTATATTTTATATTATTAATTACTTATAGTACTTTAATGAATTGAATGAATCTGGAAAAAAGTGGATATAGAATTAACATTAAAGAATATTAACTGAAATAGTATTAGACACATTAGAAAATTTACCCATATATGAATTGAAAAAGACAAAGTCAAAGTATCGTAATTTAGGAAAAAAAGTAATTTTAGGAGAAATTTTACTAAAAAAGTAATTTAGGAAAAAAATTAATAGGAATACAATATTAAAGAGTATAGTATTAATTGATATAAGACTCCAAGAATTAACAAATGATGTTTCAAATTATATTAATTAATTAATAATATTATTATTTATTTAATTACTGAAATTCATTTGATACGTTTAATATGATGTAATTAATTTAATGTTATTGAATTTCAATTGTAATTCAAATCAATGTATTTGAAAGTGCAATTTGATATTTGAAATTCAATATATTTGAAAACAATAAAAAATGATTATGTTAAGTAGATAAAAATGTTAATTTAAGTAGATTTTTTATTTTAAATTTTTTCAGTTGACAATTATCATTTAATACATCAGATTGTTATAAAAACTTTAATTTACATTTTAAGTGGATTTTTCATTTATTTTAATACGTCAGATTTTTTATTTTAAATTTTAAATGTTAATTTAACTTTCCAAAAATGTTAATAATAGATAATAAAAAATAGTACTCCGTCATTTGGAAAAATGATTGACAGTCATCATTTAATAATAAAAGAGTCATTACTAATGTCACGACCCGAAACTAGGCCTAGGAGTTTTACCACTCCCAGAACCAAATTCATGATTGGCGCAAACAGTGTATTACCAACACTGCCGCAAACCTAAATTTCTCCTTTTAATCATAGGTGGCCTATATGATTTCAGAGCATATTAAAAAAATAATTTAAAATAAATTACCTTGCCCCAAATAATGGAGAGGCATCCTCGTTCCGCGAGCAATCATACTTCCGTACTTGCAATTGTAAGGGGGTGAGTCTAAACCATAGACTCACCTATATTAGTCTTATTCGATACAAATATGCAATATATATATATATATATATAATCCACTCAGAAATTTATCCTGCATGACACCAAGCTGCCTGAAGGCATGCATATGGTATTACGTCCCGTCATATTTTTCCCCAATCATACACATACACTACACACATTAAATGTACACATCCCTACTTAAGGGCCCATACTCCAATAACACATTTCAAGAGCTTAATCAACGTAGGTTTACATTCTCATGGATTATCACTCAAGAAATCGCAATAATGTGTTCAACCTCTTAGGTCATATCCATAATCATAACATGTGTCTGGCCTCTCGGGTCATACTCTCAGCCATAACATACATATGATCTTTTAGATTATGCCCTCAACCATAACATTTATCCCACACACGAAACAATACAAACAACCACACACAACACATTATGCAACAATCATATGCAATGTATTTCCACATCCTCCTACACTTATCACATTGAGACTTAGTCCAGAATTTCCTCCTCGAACTGTTATTTCTCAATATGTTTATTTCAGAGGTCCACCCCTCTGTACCCACTCGTTTCAGATGTCCATTCCTCTGTTCCCACTCTTCGATGTTCACCACAGAAATATCCACATCCTTGAGTTATTAGCTAGCTCCTTCTCATGGTATGAATATGCAAATAATAATATGCAATGTTTATCCTGCATTTACTACATTGAAGTCCACCTCTCAATAGGTTTATTTCAGATATCCACCTTTTTGTTCCCATTTTCTAACATTCTTCCCAAGAATAACCACATCCTTGGGTTACTAGCCGGTTCCCTCTCATAATATGTATATGCAATGTATTCACAAAAACACAACACAACGTAATTCATACAATAACAAATTGGTCATCCCAAATAACCCCCACTATACACATCACCCATGATACATTTAACAATTAAATGTATATGGAATAATTTAGGAAAATAAATCCTAAATATATATATATATATATATATATATATATATATATGTACATATCCATACAGAGGAAAGCTAGATCCCTCACCTGGATTCCACGCTTTCTTGGCTTCCACTCTGTGCCTCGACCATCCCTATCAAGTATTCATGCAAAAACTTATCAAAGTTACAAAATAGAGAAATTTTCCTATTACTAATCCTAACCTTTACTCACTTCTTCAGTTATAACTCTTAACCGGTAATGAATTTCCGAATGAAACATATACCATTGAAAACTAGACTCAAAGAGCTTTCCAATGATATAAAGTTTGCTAGAAACAGAGTCCAGAAGAAAGAGTTATAACTATTTGAAGAAATGTCCAATTAAACATTACCGCCCGACATCAGCATGATGTCAGCACCTTTGGCACCTGGGCGTCAAGACCTTTTTTTTTCCCCAAAATTCCTAAAACTTGTCGCCTTAGTGCCACGATTGCGACTTACATGATTTCCTCTCGATTTTGGCTCATATCATGCCAAATCTCCACTGTTTTCATGATTTTTTTTATGGGCTTTCATCCTTAGTGTCTAAAGAGCATTTAGACACCAAAAACCTCAATTTTCATTAAAAATCCAACCCCCAATTCTCAAATCTACCCCAAAAGCTTTAAAACTCAAAAATAGGAAAAAGTTTAGAGAATCAGAATTCCTACTTTAATTCCTTGTTTTCCCTACGTTGTTTGGCTACTGGAGACTTGCCCCATCGCCAGAGATCTGCCCTTCGGAGTTTGGTTGATAGATTTAGGTGGAGAGAGAGTAGAAAGAAGGAAGAGAGAGAGAGAGAGAGAGAGGAAAAGAAAAAAAGAGGAAAAAGGGGTTGTAACGCCTTAGAAAATGGGCATATGAATATACATATATTATAGGGTATACCTCAGTGGTAGCTCATAATTTCCCTGAACAGTCCTAATATCCACATTTATGCAAATTATAAATTACATAATTTGCAAAGCAAATTACAACTAAATAAATAAAATTCTTCTAGATATTGTAGGACCTAGGTGGCCTATAGGATTATAGAATATTTCTAATTGGTTCATTTAGAACCCTCAAACTAGATGGAGTATATCTCTAAGCCGTTAACCTCCAGCAGTTTTTCCCATCCTCCTCAGCTACTAGATCTGAAAACAGCAATAGAGAGCGTGAGATTATGAAAACTCAGTGAGCAGATCACTGTGCAATAAAACATAGCACAAGTCTACAATCTCACAAACAATCCATAAAACAATCCTTAACCAAATAAAAAACATAAGTAAACAATCACTCCAAAATGCATTATGCAATGCATGATGTATGTTTACATTTTTCACATTCTTTTCACACTTACCACATTGAAGACCAACCCTCAACAGGTTTATTCAGAGGTTTATCCCTCTGTTCCTTCTCACGATGTGGACAAATGCAATATGCAATGTTTATTTCACTCTTTCCTACACCACATTAAAGAATAGCCTCAATGTGTATGCATACCCATTAACACCACTCAGCGGTATTACACAATGGATAGCTTCTCGCTCCATTTCCACACATTTCCGCTTCTCATACTATGAATATGTAAATGATAATATGCAATGTATTTTCCTACACAAACATCTCACAACACATACCACGTCAGTTTACCACTTAACACATGTCACATCAATTCACTAGTTTAAATATAATTAAAAATAGAAATCTCAATCCCACAAAGTAAATTCTACAATCATTCAATGAAATTCCTTAATCTAGTTATTACCACTAATTAGGAAATTTCATTGATGAATTCCAAACTATGGTGTGAATGAGATTTATATTGAACTTAGCCAATTTTTTAGTAAAACTTAAATGGCAAGGTCATCCACTCACCTCAATGCCGATAAGATTTAACACTCAAAAAGTCCTAGGAGACAAAGCCAAAGAAGCTCCCAAGTCACGTAGAATCAACCCAAATCAATAACTAATTAAAACAAAGAAAATTCTCACTACTAACCCTAACATTTGGTCATAACTCTTAACCGGTAAGGAGTTTTAAAACAAATCTTTACCATTGGAAACTAGACTCAGAGAGCTTTCCAAATATATAAAGTTTGCTACAAATGGAATTTGAATGAAAGAATTATAGCTATTTGAAAATGGATCAAAGAACCCTCAATATGGCTACGCCTGAGGCACTAGACGCCTAACTTTCTATCCAAATTCAAGGGCTTAGTGCCTGAGGCGCCAATGCTTGGGGTACAAAGACCTTTATTTTCAGTCAAGGGTGGTGCCTGAGGCACCACGACTCCCACTTCGCAACTTCTTTGTGGATTTGGGTCAAATCTAGCTAAATCTTTGTCGTTTTCTATGATTTCTTCCATGGAATCTCATCCTTGATGTGTAAGAGTATCTAGACACTAAAATCCCTAATTTTCATAAACAAATGAAGCTGGAATCTCAATTTTACCCCATATACCCTTAAAACTAAAAAATAGAGAAAAAGTTCAGGAAATTGGAATCCCTACCTTGATTCCTTGCTTTTCCTAGGTTGTTTGGCCATCAATGTCTCACCCTACCACTGAAGAAAGGTTCTCCAAAGCTCGTTGAGGATTTGGGTAGAAAAGGTAGAGAGAAGGAAGAGAAGAGAATGTGAGGAGAGAGAGAGGAGAGGAAAGTGAGAAATAAAAAAAAAAAAGATGTGGGATCGCCTATATATACCCGCCTAAGGTGAAATTACTACTTTGCCTCGAGATAACTCTCGGTTAACCTTAATGGTGACAAACCCGTAATTTCTCCAATTTGGGTATTTCATATATTCTAAGTGTCACCTATTTCCTCATTTCACTTTAGTCCCTCTTTGGACCTCATAGATACTCAGCCTCCTCTATGCCTCATGAGTACTCTCTTTCTATTCCTTGTCTCTCTACTCTATCTCCACGAAATTTTCTCTTTCTTTTATCTTTCCTCAATCCTCAATAATACTATTCGTAATAAAATATCCAGTCTAATTATTTATCTCTACTTCCATAAATAATATTCAAAAAAAAATTAAATATAGAAATTAAAATTAACCAAATAATTCCATTAAAATAAATAGAAATTTTCATTACCACAACCGTAATACCGCCAATTATGTAATTCTAAAATTGGCGGGTATTACAAGGGTGGGGCCACCTATATATAGTTGCCCCATGACGAAATTATTAATTTGTCCTCAAGTTGAACCTTAGTCAAGACTGGTAAAAGTAAATTCGTAATATCTCACTTCGAGTATTTCAAAATCTTGAGTGCCCCACAGTTTTTCTTATTTCACTTTAGTCCCTTATTGGATTCAACTAGTCTCTTAACTCCCTTGGTGCCCTCGATGTCACTAATACATTCCTCGATTCTCCACCACTCAATGTTATATACACCTTACCACTTCTAGAACTTATATTTCCCTTACTACAGAACGAAAAAATTTCCCTCGCCTAAGTTATACTATAATAATTAAGTTTTAAATAATATACAAAAATCACGGGTATTACATTCTTCTCCCTTTTTAGAAATTCGTTCTCGAATTTCTATAAGTTGCCCACCACGGATCTTCCTTGTGCACTGGCAACTATTTCATGGGCTAAACCTCATGCTGCTCCATACCCATGCTTTGTACAACAAATATTCATCATTACTGGTTCTTGTACTATTGCTCTCTCTTTAAGGAGTTTCATTGTATATTCACAGATAAAACTCCCTGAAGAGACAAAGTAAAGAAGTCTTTTCTTCTTTGACTACACAAGAATATTCTCCAATCCAGGGTATCTATCCGAAAGGATAGGACTGCACCATCCTTGCTATCCTTCCATGGTCTCACCACGACCAGAAAGAGTCTTAAAAGGATTAAAGAATCCTCAACAGACTCAATCAGTTCTCTTTCCAGATATCCTACCTTAGCATGATTCCTCGTTCCTTACCTCCAAAGAGGCATCATCAAGGAACTGTGCCTCGCTCTTCGTGCTACTCTGATACAACCAGGGGTTGCCTTAACCAGAGGTTCCCTACCCCGCATTCTGAATCACCTCACGTACAATCCAGGTGCTTCCTAAAGCATGACCTCAAACCTCCCCTGGCTATCTCCTCGACCAAGGCCATACTCAAAGAATTCCCTCCCCTTTACGGGGTCCATCATAAACAGCAACTAGTTGTACCAAGCCCACATTGAGTGTTAACTCGTTAGCTACCCCTAGTAGTGATCTACTTAATGCTATCCACTCTCATGCATCCTATGCATAGTCACTTCATAAAGGACATGCAACCCTGCGATCACTATCGCATAACATATAGAGGTCATGAGGATCCACCTATAGTACAAAGTGTCGGTGTTCTTGGAATTTGGTATATAAATCTCTCAGGAACTAGTGCACACCTAGTTCATTCCCAATATCTAAATCTCTCAGGAACTGGTGCACACCTAGTTCATTCCCAATCTCTCATAGTCCTTCCTCGACAGTCGTCTTGCCTTTTCTTCCTAATCCATTGCCACGCAATTCATACTTAAGAGCTATGAACTCACAAGCTCCCCAAACAAACGTTCTGAAGTATAAACTATTCTAAGAACGTCCTCCTAAACTATTCTCATTCCTCAGGTAAGGAATCTAAGATCCCATCATCACTCACTGGGCTCCCCAACCATGAGCTCTTCCTTTCCCAACAGGGATGAACCTTATCTTCCATATATTTTTAATTCATTGTTTGTGTAGTCTTCGTACTCTGTGAGCACAGTCTCTACACTTACTAACCCACTTCCCTTTTTAGCACCTCTCACGCTAACTGTCCAATTATCAATGATTCCTTTGTGGAATTTATCCTCACCATTTTTACTGCTTTTCAAGCCTCTCCATTCTTTCCACGTCATCTCCCTGACTCATTTCATCTCCTACCAAGGGGTTCACCACTACTATTCCCACAACTTGTCAATAGCACTTCCCTTCTTTCCAGTTACCATTGTGACTTATTTCTTTTCTTACCAGTGAGCATACCCACAAGCCTCTACTTTCCTCAAGATGATAATCTCTTTTCCATCTCGCTATCTTGCCATGTCTGCCCTCGTGGTTCCAAAATACTTGTGCCTCATACTACTTGGGATGTATATCAAACACATACTTTGTAAGAGTAGACGTTTGAGTTGCTCATGAGCTTAAACGTGGAACTCGATACAAAAGAAAGGGAGACACATCCTATAAGGCCTTTGGTGGAGCTGTCTCTCTATAGTTGTGCCATGGCTCACAACGATAGAGAAGGACCCACTAAGGTTACTTTGCTCTGTAATTGATAGGATACCTAACTTTCTCTCTGATATCATTTTGTCACGATCTAAAACTGGGGCTAGGAGTTTTACCAATCCAAGAATCAAATACTTGACTGGTGTGAACAATGTGTTACCAACACTGCCACAAGTCTAAATTTCTCCTTTTAATCCTAGATGACCTATCTAATTTCAAAGTTGTCATGTCCCAAAATCTGAGCACGTGACCGGCACGGAAAGTGAATTTCATTTCACCTCCGTAATCTTATCTTTCTCTTAAGCATCATACCATTCTTTTAAATACAATTAATCTAAATTACATAATTTAAGAACTAAAATAAGAGAATTATTCATCTTTTCACAAAAGATAAGAAAATATGGTTAAACCGAGTTCTCTATACACACTACAGTTATTCACATTACATCACTAAATGAACCTACCCAATTACAGAGATTTTTTAGATTTATACAACTTAGAATAAGACCTAAACATTATACCTATACCCTGAACAAATGAAAAGGTAATCATGGGCTAAGGATCCATAACTCTTTGTATAGATATTTACCTTCAACTGTCAACTCTGAAAAAAAATGTTAATAAGAGGGGTATGAGCAAACCATGTGCCCAGTGAGCAGACAACACAACACTATGACCAAAAAAAAATATCATGCATCATAATGATAACATGCAGCAATCATACGTAATTGATCATAATATAATATAATATAATTCATAATACTTCACAACAATATCCAAGTAAATCAAATACATTTCAACATAATTCAAATAATTCACAACAGCAAACAGTGAAATCAATTTTACACATTTTCCGTACCAACCAGGTCGTTCAGGGTACCTCTGGATCGTTGCCCGCGGCCCCCGCCGCATCCACCCTTATCGCTCCATTTATATTCTCCACCCTTATAACTTCACATAGATTTCTCCATGGGGTGCACCGTCATGCCTTTCCTTTCTAATCAAACACAATCACAATCACATCTAAGAGCATTCTCAATCATAATCATGAGCCACATACACAACTCAGTCATTTACAATTCAAATCACAACATAATTAATATGGTTCCAGCAACATAGCATGTATACAACATAATAACCCATAATATAGAATAATTATTCAACAATAACATACTTCAACTATCTGTATATGAATGAACTCAATAATCAGAGTACGACAGATTTCAACTCAGTTCACATGCTATTCACAATTCATCATATAACCTCCATTCATGAAAAAATAAGAAAATATAATTATATAATCACCAGGCAAGTTCCACAATTGTTTATGCCTCATCGTCCCACATCATCCTCTTCAAACTTGGATATACAACATATTTTCACTATGATGCAAAAAGTCAATAACAAAGATATTTAATTATAGCAAGTATTAACCCATTCACCTGGATTTCACGCTCTCAGCACTCCCACCTTGCGCTTTGATCATTCCTATTGTAACCAGATAAAAACCATCAGGGTTACGAAATAGAAAAATTTCCTACCACTATTCCCGACCTTCACTTACTTCTCAAATCATAACTCCTAACTGGTAATAAATATCCAGATGAAACTTATACCATTGGAAACTAGACTCAAAGAGCTTTTCAACGGTCAACACAGCTACAGTGTCGTTGACTAAGTTAATGCTACAATAACGTTGACCGAGTCAATGCTATAGTAACGTTGACTGAGTCAATGCTACAGTAACGAGAAAATTTGGAAAAATTTTCTCGGTGAACAGTATTTTCTGGAAATTTTTCAGAAAATTTCCAGAATGAACAGTGACGTTCTTTGTGTTCTTCATCCAAAAATCTTAAAATCACATCTAAAACAACATTTCTTTTGATTTCTTCCATGGGTTTTCATCATTAATGTCTAAGGAGTGTTTTAACACCAAAATCCCTAATTTTTAGCAACAATCCAAGCTCTAATCTCAAATTTTCATCAAGAACCTTAATTTTTTTTTAATTTCTAAATTCTATGGATTTTTCCTAATTTTCTCCAAATTTCTTGTTCCAATAACATCATAAACCACCCAAGAATGTTTTAGATTAACACCCATACTTAAATTCATCCATTGAAATATTCTACAAAAATTTTTCAAATTGATAACCAAGGATTTGGTCTTGTAATAAGAGGAAGAAGAAGAAGAACATCAACTTACCAATCCTCCTAACTTTCATGACTTCCTTCCCCAAGCAAAAATTGCATGAATGGTTGATGAAGAAATTCTCTTGGATGCATAATCGAGAGAGAGTGAAGAAGCTACTACGGGAGAATGAGAGGAAGAAAAGAATAAGAGAGAAATGTATACGTGTGGGCCCCACTACTTTTCTTAGAAAAATTTCTCATAGCCACTCTAACTTTAACATTTGTTCATTTAAGTCCTTGAGAATTTGTAAAAATTTCCTAAATTAAAAATTAAAATTTCTATTCCCAGATTTTCTTCACTAATTCAAAAAGCACATTTTTTACGTAATTAAATTTTTTAATAAACTTCAAATAAATTTTAAATATTCATAAAAATTATTGGGGTATTACAAAAGTGTACTATAGAAATAATTTAAAATAAATTACCTTGCCTCGAACAATAGGGAGGCATCCTCGTTCGGTGAACAATCGTCTTTTCGTACTTGTAACTATGAGTGGGTGAGTCTGAACCACGAATTTGCCTATGTTATCCATATTCTACATAGATATGCAATATATATATATATAATCCACTCGAAAATTTATCCCACATCACACCAAACTGCCCGAAGGCATGCATATGGTATCACGTCCTGTCATATTTTCCCCCAATCATACACATACACTACTTACATTAAATGGACACATCCTTACTTAAGGGCCCACACTCCCATAACACATCTCAATAGCTTAATCAACGTGGGTTTATGTTCCCACAGATTTTTACTCAAAAAATCCCAATCATTGTTCCAACCTCTTGGATCATATGCATAACCATAACATGTCTCTGGCCTCTCGGGTCATACCCTCAACTATAACATTCATATGGTCTCTTAGATTATGCCCTCAACCATAACATGTATCCCACACACAAAACAATACAAACAACCATATACAATACATTATGCAATAATCATAAGCAATGTATTTCCACATTCTCGCACACATACCACATTGAGACTTAGTCCAGAATTTCTCCCTCGGACTGTTATTTCTCAATGGATTATTTCAGAGGTCCACCCCTCTGTTCTCACTGTCCAACGTTTACCACAGGAATATCTACATCCCTCGGTTACTAGCCGATTCCCTCTCATGGTATGAATATGTAAATGATAATATGTAATGTTTATCATGCACTTACCACATTGATGTCCACCCCTCAATAGGTTTATTTCAAAGGTCTACCCCTTTGTTCCTACTTTCCGATGTTCTTCTCAGAAATAACCACATCCTTTAGTTACTAGCCATCCCCAAACACAACACAACGTAATCCATAGAGCAACAAATTCGCCATCCCTAAAGAACCCCCACTGTACACATCACCCATAATACATTTAACAATTAAATGTATATAGAACAATTTAGGAAAATAAATGCTAAAATATAAATATACATACATATATGTACATATCCATACAGAGGAGAGCTAGATCCCTCACCTGGATTTCATGCTCTGTCGGCTTCCACTTTGCACCTTGACCAACCCTATCAAGTAACCATGCAAAAACTTATCAAGGTTACAAAATAGAGAAATTTTCCTATTACTAATCCCAACCTTTACTCACTTTTTCAGTCATAACTCTTAACCGATAATGAATTTCTGAATGAAACTTAGCTTTCCAACGATATAAAGTTTGCTAAAAATAGAGTCCAGACGAAAGAGTTATGACCATTTGAAGAAAGGTCCAATTAAACACCATCGCCTGACATCAGCATGATGTCAGCACCCTTGGCACCTGGGCGTCAAGACCTTCTTCTTCCCTAAAATTTTTGAAACTTGGCGCCTGGGCGCCACGATCATGACTCATGTGATTTCCTCTTAGTTTGGCTTAGATCCGGCTAAATCGCCACTGTTTTTTCATGATTTGTTTCATGGGATTTCATCCTTGGTGTCTAAGGAGCATTTAGATATGAAAACCCCCAATTTTTATCAACAATCCAAACCCAATTTTCAAATTTACCCCAAAAGCTTTAAAACTCAAAAATATAGAAAAGTTTAAGAAATCAGAATTCCTACCTCGATTTCTTGCTTTCTCTATGTTGTTTGGCTGTTGGAGACTCGCCATGTTACTAGAGATTTGCCCCCCAGAGCTTGGTTGATGGATTTAGGTGGAGAGAGAGTAAAGATAAAGAGAGAGAGAGAGGAAAAGAGAAAATGAGGAAAAAAAGGTGGGGTCACTTATATATACTTGTCGATGATGAAATTATTACTTTGCCCTTTGATCGACCTATGGTCAAGATTGGTAAAAGCAAATCTATAATATCCTACCTCGGGTATTTCGAAATCCTAGGTACCCCCACAATTTTTCTTATTTCACTTTAGTCCCTCATTGAATTCAACCAGTCTTCTAACTCCCTCGGTGCCCTCAGTGCCCTCGGTGTCACTAATGCACTCCTCGATTCTCCACCACCCAATATTCCACACACCTTGCCACTTCTAAAGCTCATTTTCACTTACTACGCAACGAAAAAAATTTTCCCCGCCTGAGTTAGTCCATAATAATTAAGTTTTAAATAAGACTCAAAAATTATGGGTATTATAACTAACCAAAAGATAGAAAATTTTAGAAAAGATAATCAATAATGAAGGAGTCACTACTAACCAAATAAACAAAGTATAGAGGGTCTTTTGCACTACACTGCAAGAATTTGTACACCTCTCTGTCAAAAACAACAAATGAAGCACCACCTATATCATTGGCGACCTTTATTTCAATCTTGAACATATAATTTCATAACAGATATAAGATTGATAAATGATAATTATGGGTATTGAGAAGCAGCATATTATAAACATTTACAAAAATTACAAACATTAGAACTACAAAAAAAAGCATAATCATTTCACTTTTCACAATAAAATCAACTTCCATCTGGCATCACTTTCTTCAAACACTTCTTATAAGAATTATAGAACCAACCATGTTATGTAATTGTGTGAAAGACGATAGTGACAACAACACATACAAATTCCTATCAGTAAAATAAGAACATTAAAAAAATCGATAAAAACTAATTCTACAGAATAAAAACTAATTCTTCAGGAAGAATAAATAATACAAGCATGAGAACAATACATGACAGTTAGAATGACCTTTTATTTATATAATAGAAGTAAGGAATATGAACAATTCATGGTCATTAAATATTGAACATAATAAAATGAATATAATAATAATTATATAGCAATTAATGTTATTAAATTTCAATTCAAATCAATTAACAAAGGTAATTGTTATTGAATTTCAATTAAATCAATTTAAATCAAATAATTAATGTTATATACTAATTTACCAAATTTATTAATTTACCTAATTTATTTATTGAAATCAAATTTATTCATTTTCATTGCAATTTAATTTAAATTAAATATAATAATAATAATTATTATTATTATATAATAATTAATGTTATTAAATTTCAATTCAAATCAATTCAAATCAAATAATTCATTTAATATGATGTCATTAATTTACTAAATTTATTAATTTATCTAATTTTTTCATTAAATTTATTATTATTATTTTTTAATTTAATGATATACATGTAATTAATATTTAACAGTAAAATTCTTTCAGTTTGTTATATAAATTAAATAATGGAAATGATTATTTGGAATAAAAAAAAGGAAATAATTAAATGTGAATTGTTTGTTTTTGTGAGGGTCATTTTCAGTATGACATTATTACCCGCTCCGAATCAAGGAGCATGAAACTATTAACTGCCAAATTTTGACGCGATGCCCGCTTCGAAACGAAATTACTTTTTAGAAAACAGTAAGTGTAATTTTTATATATTTATTATTAATTCTTTAATCAAATGTATAATTTTTTTAAAATAATCATATATTAATTTAACATTATATAATCACTTTTCAAAAAAATTTCACATATATTTTATTTTTAATAAAAAATAGATAATAAAATTATATATAGTTATATAAAATAAAGTCTCCTAGGAAATGAAATAATGATATTTTGAGAGTTGGTGGCTATGTAAATCTTACGGAAAAAGTCAGGCACAAGCAGGAGGATGTTTGACGTAAAAATCAAACAAGTTATTTAGTGTACAATGACCATAAAATTTAAGTAATCAACTATTATTGTACATTCAAACAACATGGGCTGTTAAATTACATAGAGGGGGATTGAAAATATGAGTGCACGTCACTCAAATATAAAACAATCTGGTTGACTTTTATGTCAATCAGGTGATCTGGATTATATCCATATATGCTAAAATTTGGGAAAATCTTGATTATCTTTCTTGCTTAGCAAAAGAAGCAATAACTGCAGCCTTGTGATTAAGTTATATGAGAGAGATAAGATGGCAGAGAAATAATTAATTGCGAGTACAAACGAATTATTGTATAAGGCCCCTCACGTGGTACGTGCACTTTATTCTCACCTTTTAATTTTAAAATGATGAGGAGGTGGCCAACCCTATTTTGAATCCGGAGGTTAGGTATTTCATAAAAAAACCAGCAAAAAAATATGATATACATAAACAGGTACAAATAATAAAAGTTGATCTCATTCTCAAAGTTTAAACAACGTAAATGAAAACGAATCTTTTACAAGTAAAACTGTAAATGTGAGAAATTCTCACTGACAGTGTCCTTGGGTTTTCAACGCGACTATGCAATGTAACCTGCGAAAACCCGACACTCGTACTTGAATTTCGGCTAATTTAATTTAAGTAAAATCATATCATAGAGATATAAAATTTGAACTTAAGACATTATTCAAGAGATGTTCACTTGATTAAATTAATTAGTATTGGTTTTATTATCTTGCTCTATATATACTTCTTTTCTTTTCTTTTTTTTTTAAAAAGACGGAACCAATTGTCTAGAAATTTTCGTTTGAAAAAAAAAAATTAATTGCTCAGATAGCTGGCGTCACCTGAAAATGTGATTAGAGCACGAGATGCTGTTATGGGTGCAGGAGTACAGCCAAAATATGCAAATTTCCTTCCATCGCCACCGTAGAGTTGTCGGTGCCACGATATATGATTATAATTTTCCATTCTGCTATTCTCACTCCTTTATCTCTTTCTACAGCCACAGTTCACTCTTCTTCTTCTTCTTCTTCTTCTACTTCTTCTCCATTAGATTCTGGTCATATTTTTGTTTAATTCGTACCTCCTCTCTCTATCATTGGGATATGATTCATTTTTCTCCTCCAATGTCAAATTCTGCACTAGCCCATGACACTGCCAAATCACAATTTTCTGTCATTGTCTTCTTTTGAACTTTGAAGCATAACGTCATCAATGGAGAAGCAGAGAAGTTTCTCCTTCAAACCGACGAGGCTTCTGGTTTTTTCTTTTACAATCTTTTCCTCTATCGTCTTCCTTTCTACTTTTACGATCTGGGTCAAAAGGTTCTCACCTTCAGTTCACCAGCCGACCCATATTCAGTTCAATCGATCTCTCAGTGGGGGTTCCTCACCGTCAACTGTTCACAACTTGACTGGATTTACTAGAAACTCTACAGTAGATGGTGTAAAAATCCCTGCTTTCATAGAAAACCTTCATAGTTGGCCCGATAATTCTTCTGATGTTGACAGTTACGATGGGTCGAATTCCGAAGTGCCGGAAGATGGAGAACACAAAGCTGATGATAATGCTTCAGGTGGTGATTTCTCGGCAACGCAAGGCCATTTTGTACAGAAAACTTCTTCTAGGGTGGTTAAAAATGAACAGAGGAATACGATTTTTTATTTAGATGAGAAAACTGAAGTCCCGAGTGGCGACGGGAAGGATCAGAAGATTACAGAAGCTTCATTTAAGAAGATTGAAATTCCAATCGAGAAGAAGATTGGGCAGAAAACAGTAAAAGACTGCGATTTAACAAAAGGGAGTTGGGTATTTGATGAAAGCTATCCTCTGTACATCAGAGATTCGTGTCCTTTCATAGACGAGGGTTTTGATTGCGAGGGAAATGGAAGATTAGATAGAAGCTACTTCAAGTGGAGATGGCAACCGCAGGGTTGTGACCTTCCAAGGTACTACCAAATTTAATCTCTAAATTTTGTTATAGGCGGTGCATGATTAGTTTATATGAAGTATTGTGTTTTGGTGATAGGTTCAATTCGACAAAAATGCTGGAGCTGATAAGAGGGAAAAGGCTAGTTTTTGTGGGTGATTCGATTAATAGGAATCAATGGGAGTCACTTCTGTGTATGTTAATGGGTTCTATCAGAGATCCGAAGAGAGTGTATGAGACCCATGGGCGTAAAATTACCAAAGAGAAGGGAAATTATAGTTTCAGATTTCTGGTAATTCTGCTGAACTCTACTTTGTTCTTGTCTCTCCATGCTGGAGTATTAAAGTTGTTGGACCACCCATCTCGCAGGATTACCAATGCACAGTTGAATACTACGTGTCTCATTTCTTAGTCCATGAAAGCAAGGCAAGAATAGGGCAGAAACGAAGACCGACATTGCGTATTGATGCCATTGATCATGGTTCGTCAAGATGGAGAGGAGCTCATATTTTGGTTTTCAACACTGCACATTGGTGGTCACATTACAAAACAAAAGCAGGGTTAGCACTTTTCTTTATCCTTCTCAATTCAGAGTTGATGCCACACTTGATGTCTTCATCCCTGAATAGTGAATACTAGCGTTTTAGGGTGTGTTTAGTTTGTCATTTGGGTCTTGGACTCTCAAACTGGACTTTGGGTACAAATACAGTTGTTTGGTTTGATGTTTAACTCATTTCGCAAGCCACATTTTCTTTCACAATCCCTAGGCTGACAAAAGCAACTTTGACTTGCTTTCATCCAAAACTAAGTTGAGCTAAAATCAAATTTGTCCATTTCAAATCCAAACACACTTATAGTTAGATGCTCCCTGTGACGCATTTTAGTGTCTAAGTCGGCATAGTGACTGATTAAACATGTCTTCCATTAGCTGAAAATGATCAGTCATAGCTGAATTATCTAATCCTTTTTGTGTCTTATGTTTCTGTTAGTACTTATTTATAACATTGACAGGATTAATTACTATCAGGAAGGAAGCCTAGTTCATCCGAAGCTAAATGTGTCCACAGCTTTCAGAAAAGCATTGATGACTTGGGCTTCATGGGTTGACAAGCACATCAATACTAGAAAGACTCAAGTTTTCTTTCGAAGTTCAGCACCTTCTCATTTCAGGTTTGCTTGCACATACACTCTGCAATAGTTTCTGTAATTTCCCAAACCTCGTAAAGTGGTGAAATGGATGCTTTGTGATAGGGGAGGTCAATGGAATTCGGGAGGACATTGTATGGAAGCAACAAATCCTCTGAATGAAACCTTAATGACAGCGAACACTGAGAAGAATAGAATCGTGGAGGAGGTGTTCAAGCAGATGAGGACTCCTGTGACATTCTTGAATATAACGAGGTTGTCGGAATATAGAATAGATGGCCATCCATCTATTTATGGATGGAAATCACAGAAGAATTCTAAATTCCACAGCATTCAAGATTGTAGCCATTGGTGTCTTCCTGGGGTTCCGGATACATGGAATGAGCTCCTATTTTATCATTTGCACGCTACACGAGAATGACCAGTTTTCAAGTTTGGGGTCTCCTTTCAATTTAGGGTTTGGATATGGGGAGGTCGACCTCCCCAAAAGGTCGCCTCTCCCACGCCCAAATTTCTGTGGAGCTCAGTCTCTTGAAAAAAAAAAAATTGACCAACACGTAAATCAATACATACTAGTGCAAGGGAAAGGACTTTTCGGTAGTCTTTCCCTTCAATTTTTCAGATGCTAGTAGTTAGCTTGTAAATTCCTCTTCTGCCTTCCTCAATTGAATTTATATGGTTATTTGATTTTCTACTTCCCTTTAGCATAATAGGAACACTGTTACTTTTTCTCATGAAATATTTTTTGGACAAAATAAAAAAATTATTTCCATTAAAATGACACAAAGTTAGCATATATAAAATTTTTCAGGATTTAAAGATAAATTATTACAACACAAGTTTGAACTTATAAGAAAAGAAGATATATGATTTATGGCAACACACTATAAAAGTAATATTTAAAACTACGCAACAAGACTAGAAGATTAAAAATGAGAGACAACACATCTCATTTTATTCATTCTTTTCCAAAGAGAAAATATCAAAGTAGGTCTTCTAGTATAATTTGAAAGAGAAGGAAGCTTTGAATCGTCTTGAACAGAGAGGTTGTATAATTTTTGATAGCTTAGATTCGTCGTCTTCCTCTTTCATCGAAATTCTCACCTGAACGTTCTTCTCCGTCACACTCGTAATCACTTGTGCACTTGCTCAAATGATATGAACCTCCAAAAAATTCGATTCCAAGGAAGGAGAAACCTACAAAAAGAAGAGAAAACACTCTCACAGACAAAAAGAAGAGAAAACACTCTCACAGAGGAGAGAGAAAAAACAACAAAGAAAGAGAAGAAGATTCGAGAGCTCTGGTAAGGACCAAGTGAGAAGCTCTGCTATGCGTGTTTTGGGGGGAAACTCAGGGAATTGTGAGAGGAGCAAGAGCAATGTTTGCTTGAGTGGTCAACTCCATCAAAAACCCATGGGCCCATAAATAAAAATAAGACAAAAATATACTTCATGTTCTTAATGGTTACACCGATTTTCTTTTATGCCCATGAAGTTTGTTTTTAGACAAATATTTACAACATATTTCAGTTTTTGTTAGATATGTCCTTTTTTTTAACATCATCAAATTAGTTAATGGAATACGTTGACTGAACTGCCACATGACAAAAATTATTCGCTACGTTACTTGCTACGTATATTCATAATCTAAAATTATAAAAATATCCCTAATAATATTTTTTTTAAAAAAATCTCCTTATTTCTCTCCATCTGCTCTTCTCCCTCCATTTTGCCTCCCATAGCCTCCTCTCTCTCCATCTCATTCTCTATCAATAAACCTGAGAGAGAGAGTTCCCAAACTCTGTTTTCTAAGCAAGAAAACAAAGTGAATTCCTATTTCGTGAGGGGAGAGAGAGAGAGAGAGAGAGAGAGAGAGAGAGAGAGAGAGAGAGAGAGAGAGAGAGAGAGAGAGAGAGAGAGAGAGAGAGAGTTCCCAAACTCTGTTTTGTAGCAAGAAAACAAAGTGAATTCCTCTGCCGCGAGCTTCCTCCTTCTCCTTCTCAGATTTTGTCAATTGGCCAAGAGAAAAATATGCTCTGTTTTCTTGACAAAATATGCAAACATTAAACCCATTCAGGACTGTTGTAACAATAGGTTTTGTTTGTGCAAAAACAGAAAATGTAACAATAGGTTTTGTTTGGAATTATCATTAGAAAATATTTCAGCGCAAGTGAAGAGGGATTCCGGCTGCGTGGATGAGAATAGTATGTCTAATGGAACCAATGAAATTTCTCCGGATCAGGGTCATACACTTCCAATATTGAAGAGGATGCTTGATTTGAGTACCAAACTAAAGGTAATTTTAAAGCTTAATTCATTGTTCAGAGAAACTAAATAATAAACAACATCATATATATATATATATATATATATGTTCACTTCTGTCATGGATTTGTGGCTGTTCGCATCTTATTCTACTCTCTTCTTCTTTTCTTTTAGCTACCAAAAGATGAGTTTCCTTACACACTTGCAAAGTTTTTTCTATTGGTTTACCTGGATTTTATTTTTCACGCATCAGGATTTGAAGAACCAACATGCGGCCCTGTCTGATCAACTGAAATTTACAACCGACTCCTTTCCAGGCCATGATGTTTTAAAGTCCGTTCAGATTCTAGGTAAGGCTCCTCAGTAAACTTAAAATTGAACATACTCCTTTTTTTTTTCTTTTAGTTAAGACATATTTTCATCTTTTTATCTAATTTTAGGTGCTGAATATGAATTTCAGAAAAGAAGGTTTAGAGAGATGAGTCACAAAGGACTGTTGAGACAAAAGAGAGAGATAGAGCAGACAAAGAAAAAGAAGGATAATTTTTTTTATTAGGAATATTTTTGTAATTTTAAGTTATGAGTACATGTGACAAGTGACGTAGCTGATAATTTTTGCTATTTTGTCACGTGATAGCTCGATTAACATTTTTTATTAATTAATTTGACGATGTTTAAAAAAAAGTATATTTGACAAAAGTTAAAACATGTAAGACATATTTAATCAAAAATAAACTTGAAGAACATAAATAAAAATCAGTGTTTAGGAATATAAAATATACTTTTACCTAAAAATAATTGAAACTCTGGAAAATGTTCTCTTATGTTGAACTATCAAACAGGAACCAAGGAACACTGTTAAATTAGAACAAGGAAAGCGTAGTTGCTTTAATCTTTTCCAATCATAGTGATCCGTTTATTACAAATTTACATAATTATCCATTTTTAGTCAGGTCTTAAAGGTTGTGAGCAATTAACATGATATTAAATTCAAGCTCTTTGTAACATACAAAAAATAATAATAAAATAATACTGCCCATAAAATAAATGAGAAGAACGCCACAAGTGCAAAAAATGAATGAAAATTGAAAAGGTGTTGAAATTTCCTTTAAAAAAAAAAGGTATTCAACTGATATGCAACTACAGTAAATGGAAGATGCAATTTTAACCTTACAAATGAGGCACCTATCAGAAACATAATGATATCAGTTTTCCAGAAATTGGCTTCTATTACTTATTTCACATAGAGCATCAGAAAATGTGAATTTACATTTACTAATAGCAAACTTATGAATAACCATGCAATACATCACCACGTAGTAAACAATACTGTTGCCATAATAAGCATAAAAAATTAGAAGTATCACTGCCCTCAACGTTGAAATGTTTAATCGCTTGCCAATTTTATTGTTTTCCTGTAACATAAAATTTTAGGCATATTATTACCATTCTGCATATCCAATTATTTGTTCTTTTACGACACTAGGCCTTTAGGACTTCGCCATAAGAAAATACTGGCAGAAGCCATATGTACACCCTCGACCATGGGCAACGGCTAATCAATGAGACTGGTGTTTCTTGGCTCTGCCTTGAGAAACTGCTGATTCATCTCTCTTGGAAGACTCGGGTTTACGAGCCCAAGCGGGTGCTTGATCTGGACCATAACGATAATCATAGAACAGCTCTTCACTAGCTTCAATGTGTTCCTTGGCAAAGATGCCTACTCTATGATCCCCCGCAACCAGCATTACCTAAGCAACAGGGGCATTAGGCAAATATTGTGAGAATTAAACAATTAAACAGTCAAGTCCATGCTTCTGAGCCTAAGAGGCATGTTTAAATCTCCCTCCTCAGAAACTCAAGTTACTGAACTGACCTTTGCGTAGCAATTAGGATTTGATGAGTGGTTAGCGAATTTTAGCTTGTCTCCTTTGCGATAAGCATCCAGAACGTACTGTGAAGTGTGAATATACAATTAGCAGCATTAAGGTCTTGAAATATATCATCAGTTTTAACTCACAATATATTGTAAAGGGGTAGATTGTTAAAAGAAAACACAGGCCTCATTTCAATTACGAGAAAGCTCTAGTCCCTGGGAGAAGATCTAGGCGGGGTTTGGCTTAGAGATAATGTAGATAATATGAGACACTTGCCTGATCATTCAAGTCAAAAAGGAATGATGAGTTTGCACGGTCATATATTTTTCCACGCTTATCTGCTTCTCGGTGGGAGATCAGTTCCCCTGTGTATTCCCCTAGGTAATCATTTTTGCTAACTGGGTTCTGAAATGACTCCGTCAATTAGCGAGGAGAAAAGGCTAACATTTATTAGGGAAAAAAAACGAATTCATGCATCTCAAGTCTCAAACCTTTAAGAAAGCTCCCCATCCTGCGACATCAGATTTTGCCAAAAGTATCTGACCAAAAAAATTAAAACAAATGGAAAACAATGTAAGACAAACATACATTTATGATTTAATTCATGCGAGAACAAAATATGAAGAACTTTTTATGCCAAGCTCTCAATTACTAACCCTCTGTTGCTGCCTTAAAAGGAGCCTCATATTTCCACATTGACCATCTCCCCGTCTAGGTGGCTCCCCTAATGAACCGTCCCCGCAACTGTATAATGGCATTGTAAAAGATTAAAAGGAAAACCCAGAGTCCAATTAGCATGAAACAGGAGGGGAAAAGGCTAAAGAGAGTTTCAAATGACACGGTGCCAAAGGGAATTCTCACAGTCTCAAACTAGGAGATAAAGCTAAAGTAGAGAACTAATTCATCTTTCAATCTGAACAGATTTATACATTGAATTTCCCAAGAATGACCATAAACAGGATCACTCTTTTTTGAAAACATAATATACTAACTTCAGAATTTAGAGTCCTTATCAAATTAACTTGACGCCTACTTTGCCCATGTCTCAATAACTTGGCACAGCAAAGGGAAAAAGAAAAAAGCGGCTAGCAAACCGTAGAAAACAGTAATAAACTTTAACTATAATTTGTATATTTTAATAAGGATTAAATGAAAGGAAATTTAAAACTCTTGAAAACAGCTGAAAAGGGATTTAAGCTTTTATAACAACAACAACAACAAAGCCTTATCCCACTAGATGGGATCATCTACATGAATCGCACGACGCCATTAAACTCTATTAATGACCAACTCTTTAGGTATCTTATTTACCAGAAAATTCTGTTTAATAGCTTCTCTAAATGTCCTTCTTGGTCTTTATCGATCTTTTTTCACAGGACTCCAAACCATCTGCTCAACTCTCCTTATTGGCACTTCCAACGGTCTTCTTTGAACATGCCCAAACCATCTTAAACGATTTTTAACCATTTTTTCCTCAATAGGTGCCACACCAACCCTACTTCGTGTGCGATCATTACGGATCATATCTTTTCTTGTATGACCACACATCCATCGCAATATCCTCATCTTCGCTACCCCAGTTTTTTGTTCTTGTTGTCCTTTTATCGCCCAACATTCACTCTCATATAAAATTGCTAGTCTTATAGTAGTACGATAAAACTTTCCTTTGAGCTTATCAGGTACTTTCCAATTACAAACAACTTGTGATGCCATTCTCCACTTCAACCACCCAGCTTGTATCCTATGTGCCATATCTTCAATAATTTCGCAAAAAATCATCTTGTATAACTGATCCCAGATACCTAAACTTTGACACTTGTGACACAACCTGATCTCTAATTTTATAACAAAGGATGAAAATTTTAGCTCTACTCCATTCACTTGCATAGCCGCAAACGATATAGTAGAAGTGATGCAAGGTCAGTCACATTTTGTAGTCTTTCACTGGTGAATGACAGCCACATCAACCCCACATGTTTGAACCTCTTGACATTTTGCTTTAATCCGGTAGACTATTGACATAACCAAAGGTAGTTTCAAATCATCCAAATTTGAAGCAAAACTCATACATTAATTGATATAAGAGCACATGATTACATAAATTCTGGTGAAAGAGTAATTTAGATATCAGAAATAAAAAACCAATATCCTGAGACATAAAATCAAGGTCATAACAAAAATGTTTGAAACTCATTACCTAACCCAGCAATTTCGACAAACATCTGGATCGCATTCACGTCCAGCAGCAAAGCATGGGCATTGTCGACTTCTGCATTGACTCTTGGCACAGTGGCATCCCCTGAATCTATTTTTGCAGCTTTTTGAACACCTGAAGTAGAAGAGCTAATTAAATACATTTGTAAACAAAACCTTTTAACATCTAAATAACTTAAGGCTGAAGTATTCAGTTAGGAGACAAGGCCCCACAAGTACTCACATACTGCTTAGAAATGATTGAGAAAAAAATTCTGCCATGACATACATGAAATCTATTAATTTTTTTATCTTCTAAGAACAGCTTTATGTTCAACTAAATATTTCTTGCAGCATTCCAAGCAAAATAATTATTTTTGTGTTGGGAGTTCAAAGGCTTAGCTGGCCATATTTGACTATCTATCCAGATGGTCCTCATTAGAATTCGTCTTCAGGCGAGAAGGGCCCCATAATAAACAAAAAAATTCAGACAGACCAACACATCGACATGAAAAAAAAAATTTTCAGTTGTCCATGTATTTCATTACTATAAACTATTACTAAAAGAAAATAGACATACCCACAATATTTTTCACAGCAAGTTCCATTTTGAAGACATGGACATTGCTTTCCACACATTGACTGACATCCACAGGGCGTATATTGCTTGCAAGATTGGTTCTTCCCATCAGCAATTCTTTTCCATATTGATGGGTGGCCAGCAGACTTCCATGAATATTTAAATTTCCTTGTCTTTCCCCTTTTCCGCAGCAGCCGTGCTCTTGCAGGCATCTCTTGGTCCTACCATAAAATCAAGTACGAAAGCAATTTATTGGCATCAATATGGGAGCACATTGACAGAACCATAATGCTAGGGAATCTCCCACAGTCCTACGTGCAAAATTAGTATGAGTTCAAATTTCATCAAGTTTAATGAAAAATTTTACCCCGTCTTCACCAAACACCAAACAAGTCCCTTCTACCTACCCCAACAACAATGCCCCCTCAAATAAAAAATCTAAATGTAAAGATTAGGAAGGTAAAGCTTTGCAATTCTCACAGTGAACTCTGCATCAGTTTTTCCACTGTCATCCCTGAGTGAACTTGGTGCAACATTGTATCTGTGGGGCATTGACACTCCACCAGCAGCCATGTAACTAGCTACTTCCATGCAAGTCTTCAAGCCAGAAAGTAAGTTCCTTGTTATGAGGCAACTGCAGAGTATGAGTTGATCACAAATTTAACAAATTCATGTCTTCTACATAAATTCAGAAGTGTAAGATCCACAATCTGCAAAAGAAGCCTACTTCAAATTTGTTGTCTAGTGATCCAACCATTAAGAGATAAAATTCCGAGCATTTTAAAAGTTTCTTTCTTTACTCCCAAGCTGGGAGAAAATTGCTTTCTAAAAGTGTATTCAGACTTCAATATTAATCATTGACCAGAAGTTACCATAAATAGGACTTCAACAGAGTCCAAGACTATTTTGTAACTACAGAAGTACATATAAACATAAATTTATGTTGACAAGTTCAATTACATTCAAAACTTACAAACACATTCGTAAATTCCATGAACTATGTCTTCAAGAAGATTAATTGCAATTGAAGTAAAGCAAGAGCGTAGGTTTGCAGGATAGACAAAAATAAAGCATTCCCCGCATGTAGGCACACTCCCTAAAATAATTCTGATGCCATCCTAGCATTGCTCACAATAATACTAATATTCTTTAGAAAAAATAGTGGAAACACCCTAACATGGTCTTAGTGTTTTCACTAGTAAGGATGCAGGACAAAGCAAAAAGCCCCATACCTGTTTCTCCCAAACATTTCTACTCCCTTCAGGTATAGTTCTTTCTCCAAAGGTTTCCATTCTGAAAAACTTTGCATCTCTTCAACACGCACTTCCATAGAATTGGATGACTGCCTGAATTCTGCCTCAGCTGTGACATCTTTTGGTTCATCCCCAACATTTTCATGCTCACCATGACAAGTGCTCCCAGAAATTATTAATTTATTAGAAGTATGCTCCAGAGAATCTTTTAAAGATGCAGGAGCAATAATGCATTTGTATTCATCACATGTAGCAACATTTAGGTCCTTGTTATAATCACTAATTGCAGTAATAACATCAGTATCTGAGATTTTCTTTTGCTTTTTACAAGAACTCTGTGAATCATCAGGAAGCAATGTTACATCACACAGTGCTGTATCTGACTGATTTGTGACCTTCCGTTTACTCAAACTTTCTGCAACAGGCACATTTAAGTTGAGACCTCCACTACTAGCAATTTCTGTTGCACAAGGTTTTGTTTTCATAGAATTGCTTCTTTCTTCCAGCACGATACCAGCAGTACTGTGGTTTTCTGGCTCTTCTGCACCAGAGGGTGCCAATGCTAATTCTCCCTCCACCATAGTTGTGGTTTTATTACCCTGAAAATACCTAAGATCTGATGAAATTTTCACAGCCTTTAACTGCAAGCAAAAGAAAAAAGCAGTCAGATAAATTCTGCCCATCAAGCATGTAGAAACCATATAAGAAACATTGATTGAATAAAAAGGGCTGATATTTTTGTGACTCTCTCCAAATGTTGGCAATAGAGCATATTTGCACATGCACACTTGAATAGCATTTTTTAAGTAAAAGCATGTCTTATTAAGGAAAATCAGCAATGTAATTTTAAGTGATCTATATAAATGTGCATATACGGATATAACCCAAAAAAATCATTTTGATGAGAATTACAAGCGACTCAAATCACCAGATTACTTAACATAGAGATGCCATCATTTTGTCTAGTATAGGTGACAATAAAAACAATGTCAAATAGAATGCCAGCATATAAAAGAAATAACTTATAGAACCTCGTTTCTTCATTTGTTTTCTTTTGAAATTGAAAATAAGTATGTGTTTAATATTATTCTGGCATCAAAAGAAGAAAAGTCAGTAACATCTCAGATCAGACAAAGAAGAAGGATACCCGAAGGTAACACTGATCACTGCATGGTTTCCTGTCCTCTTCATTGTCAAACCAAATTGGCTGCTTTTCACTCTGTGAAGTAAACCATCAAATATACTTACGGATGGACTAATTACAGCTTTCATAAGAAAAAATACAAAACACCAAACCTTACAGGATATATTAGGGGTTGAGAACAGCCATGCAAACGACAATCAAATATCTGCTGGAGGAAAACAGAAAAACACAGATACACAAAATATTAATTTATCATATTACACATTGTAATGATGGCAAGAATTCTGAAGAATTCATGATTTAATATTTACCATGCACCGGCGACAAAACAGGTTGTCAAAAGAATCTAAAGCAGTACTCAGGCTTTTCTCCAAACATATGCCAATATCAGATTCATGATCTCCAGAACCTTCAGAATGCTGGTCCTGCCTCCCCATATTCTTTTCTTTGAGATTTTTGTACCTATCCTGTATATTATCATAAAAAAAATTCTGATATAAAAATCACTACTAACTATAGAACAACTTGGCATGGGAATTTTTGCAGTAATCAATTAAGAACAACAACCATCAAGCAATAGTTCATGCTCTTAAGTTATTCAAGATTACCTGGATTTCCTGTAGAGTACCTCCAACAGACTCGCTCACAATATCCAATACTTCCTCGGTTAACCCATGTTCCTCAAATGCCATCCTAGTATACCAAAGAGTTGAGCAGTAATTGTAAAAAGGAGAAACTTTGAATTTTAAATAAATTTGAAAAAAGTTTATGAATTTATAATCAGTATTGAAAATCTTGAGCCATCATGATAGGAGTCTTAATTCTAGACCATTTTGAACAGTGAGGAAAGAAAACAAATATTTGAGCTCCCACAAAGCAGTCTATCTTGGCCACAAAGCAACCTCAGTTAACCCATCATTTAAGGATGCATAAAACAAACCCCAGATGGTGAAACCAAGAAAAGTTGTTCTTGTCCTCCTTCCATCTTTCCTCACAAAATAAAACTTGTTCATTCAAATCTAGCGTCTCCATTTTAACTTACCATAAAATTCGATCTTCAGCCTCAGAAAATTCATACTTATTATCTTCCTCAGGTTCTGTTAGTTCTTCTTCACTGTCACTACATATCAGTGCTTCACTTCCATTTGGATCATAGTAAATGCGCCTTCTCCCGACCACAGATTGATCTTCAGCCATTCTCTGATTTCTGTTCTGTGTGTGAAATATTTTAAAATAGCAGAAGAAGCAAATATATGCATATGGACTTGTACAGGATTTTAATCCAGGCTTTGAATGAGAAGAGGAATTGCGTTCAAGAAGTAGGTGCTTTTATCATTCAGAAATCCACATTATACTCAACTGGATGGGAAACAAATGCAACATGAACGACAAACATACCTATCCAAAAATATCCAAGATGTATATGGTGGTAATTTTTCAATATATGGAATCTTGATAGTTTTTGCAGATAATACTTCTTGATTGTTGGTGTGATCTTTGTCTCCTGAACCATGAGAGAAACCACTGAACTTACATATAGGATGGTCAATTCTTGAAGAAAGCATTTGGCTAATCCTACTTTCCCCTATATGTGAAGAATCCTTTCTTGATATTGCTGAGACAATTTGTGAAACATGACATTGCAACTTCTTCCTATTCCTCTGAACTTTTTCCTATTAAAATGTAACCAGAATTAATTGCAAGCTAAGTAGCAAGGCATACAAAAATAAGCCTTCGAGAATTTTGCAAGCAATAAGGCTATGTTCCCAACGCAGATAATGTAAAAGATTTGTTGAAAAATGAAGTTGCACGGCGTTAACATAATAAATTCACCACAATGTAGCATAAGAAGGGTCTTTTATTTTACCCTCATATTTGATTTGCACGTTTTAAATCGACTACTTGTATTGACCTTTGGTGTTGTACAGTTTACCCCACAAAATCTCAAAGAAGAACTAAACTGAAATGACAATTCAACAAATTGAGTTTGTGCACAATAGTAAATATTACTAGAAGATCATCTGTGCAATTTCCCTGCGGTAAGGGTAGAGAAAAAACGAAGTTATCTATCCAGAAAACACAATTGGAGAAGCACTATAGTATAGAGAAAGCAAATTGCCACGTTGGACCCTTTTCAAGAATTAAGGTAGAGAAGAATAGCCCCCAATCCAGTTGTCAACTTACTTTAATTTGTACAATTCTCTCTGCCTCGATTTGCTTTTTCAGCTGATCGATCTTGATTGACAAGTTTCCAACTGCATCCTTTGCTGGTTCTCCATGTGGTTTCTGTCAACATATGAAATAACGATTAGATATTTTACTTCCAAACACAGGATGACATATAATTAAAGAAATAATGAAAAGAAACTAAAAAATTCCTGTCTCCGTGATATCCTGATTGGCTGCCCAAATGTTACTAGTAACTTGTTCAAAGTTCAATTCTCAAGCGATTTAGTAGACGAACTATCTGTATCTTTCAAAGAAATTATCCGAAACCGAACATAGAGCGGAATTTAAGATTAGAGTTATGGGAAAGCCCTACTGCTCAACTCAATTGTTGGATTACACATGTATAGAGAGATAGAGGAACATAAAACTCATGAGTGTCAGCTCCTCACTACTCCGATTAGATAAAGGATTCAGCGTAATTATCTGAACTGAATTCTGAGATATAGTTGTGATCGAATTCCCGAAAAAAAAAATCAGAAATCAAAACAAAGCAACTAAACTAATTATTCAATTCGAGAAATGGAGAGAAAATATGATGGAGCTGGAAAAAGAAAAAGGGAGAACTGACTCTAAGTTTGGTCGCAGAGTCAGCTGCTTTGGACACCATGGATGCTCTACTCTACGGCTTGACGAAGGAGTGAACGGAAGAAGAGAGCGAGGAACACTCAAATATGCAAAGTAACGCTTGAGACCTTTAGGATTGACACGTTTGTTTTTGGTGTGGCCAGTGAGCAGTGACATGGCCTACAGCGGACAGAACGTAATTTCTGGGGCCGTTTTATGCGGCATTTACGTTGCGCGCACTACGCAGGGCCGCTCATAAGACTGTGTTTGGTTGAAACAGGAAATCTCATTTTACAAAAATTTGTTGTTCATTGCATTTCATTTTCAATAGTTCTATAAGAATTATTATTATTATTATATGTTTTTTTTGTTTTACTAAGGATATCATTCACATAACTGGATGAAAACTAATATTTTTCAAGGTAGAGACAATAGTCATTCCTAAATTGTAAATTGACGTATTCAGAAATTGAACCTTTATTATTCTTTTAAAGTTTAAAAAATCACTATCATTGTCACTTGTAAATATTGAGTGACTTGAATTATATGGTGACTTAGATTATGATTTAATCCAACTTTTTGAAAGTGTGACAAAAAAGGAGAGAAAATTTAGAGGTATATGGAACTACTAATTTTGTATTTGTTTATGAATTGTGCAGTTATGTTTTTTTTTATGTATATGTTCATTTTTGATTATACTGTATTAAACATTTTGATTGAAGAATAATAAGTATTTCTTTTTGTCCATAAATATAAGTTACACTGATTGACCCACATTAAATTTGTGAGTTTTCTCAATTTTCTTTTATTATTTCTTTTTTATTTTTGTCTATTATTGCTCTGACAATTTGAATCATTGAATTTTAAGCTTTTGCCTTATTTATACATATTTTATTAAGAAAATGTTTTTAAAATTGATTTTAACATAATCTTTGAAATATTAGTCATATGTGGAATATTAATAGTATTCTATTGGTATTATTTCATATTTTAATAAAATAATTCATTTTCTTAAACATGACTACTAGTTTCTATTCTACGCAAATGAAATCAATATTTATTTCAATTCATTTCAGCAATGCTATTTTAATATCAACTTTTTTCTATGAGCACATAAAAAAAATAATTATAAAAATATCTTAACAGGATATTGATGGTTTAATGATAAACATGTAAGGATTAATATTAAATAAATAATAATTTAGCAACATTTACCAATCGAAAGAAGACAACATAGGATTTGGATCTCCTCAAGAACCAAATCTAGATAATTGCATGCTCATTCAATAATTTAGATTAATTTTATATATATATTTTTTAAAAGTTACATGATTAATTTTACAATGGTCTAGATTAATTTTATTTTTTTATAAAAAAATTACTTAATTAATTTTTAATAAGTTCAACCTTGAATATATTTTTTATTTTTTACAAATTAATTATGTAATTTTTTTAAAAAATATAAAATTAATTTAAATCATTAGATAATTTCATTCAATAATCTAAATTTAATCCTTAAAAAAACTTCTTTTAAAATCATTTGAGGGAATCCAAATCCCTTCAGTTGCATTAATAATTGTCAGGAACACACGCAGGCCTGGCTGTCCTGCGGACGACGGTTGTGCTTCAATGCAACCAATTGACCCCTACATGATTTTCTTTTCCCGATGGATTACATATACCTATAATGTTATTTTATTATATGGAAATGGGATTTTTTTTTTCTGAATTGTGAGAAACAAAAATTAAAGAGATTATAGTTATATAATTTTAAACTTCGAAAGAAAGACTGAATTAAAAATCATAAAAAAATAGAAATATATTAATTTCTTGAAAACTAGCCTAGAGTTAGTTGGTGTGTCGGTCATTATCATCGTCACTCATTACTATCAAAAGCAGACTAAAACAAATGCTCTTTGTGTTGGGATGTATTTAGAGTATTTATAGTGGTAATTTTTAAGTAATTTTTAAATTTAAGAATTGATTTTTATTTTAGTTTATTATTGTAGTTTGTGACTGCCACGTGAAAGAATGATTTTTGTATCAAAATTGATTTTTTATATAAAAAGTAATAATAAAATAATCAATTCATAATAAATATTAATAGAAAATAATAAATGCTAAAGTAATAGAGAGTTAATTGTGGAATCTATTTGTGGGTTCTTAAGAGGTTCACTACTAGAATGAGAAGTTACTTAAAGTGGTGAAAAATTATTTAAGTTTATGTGGCTTTGTGGGATCCACAATAAAAACTAAAATGAAATTCACCATCGTAGATACTCTTAAATTTTCAAATTTACTCATTTAAAAACAAGCTAAGTAAGCAGAACTCATGGGTTGGTCTTTTTTATTTTTTATTTTTTGCATTTTATTAAAATTTATATTAATTAATATAAATAATTTTTCTTTATTGTTTTTTTATATTTTATAATATTATATTCAATAAATATAACAAATTTAAATATGAAACTTTTTATCATTTTTTTAAAAATTAAAATTTTTAAATTTAATATAATATATTTAATTCAAAAATAAAATATAAAAATTAAAATTATTGATATTTTAAAATATTAAAAATAATATTTTATATGTATAAATTGTATTTGAATATTTTTACTAAAAAAATTAATATTTTATTATTTAAATATATAAGTGATCCATAAATCAACTTATTTAGACTACAAGACAAGTTTAGATTTTTAAAAATAACATATTTAATAAACGAGCCGAGTACCTGTATAACACATAGGGGTCGTTTGGTATGCGGTTGTACGTGGGAAAGGAAAACGTCTTTTTAACACTGTAGTGTTTTTTCGTCGTTTGGTATGCTTATTGTAGTTGCCGGAGCACATAACTTAGCATTCCCTCTTCCATTGTCTTTGTACGGAACTCTCCATTGATTTAGCAATGGAAAATTGCACCGGGAATGGAAAGAACGCGTGACTTCCGAAATTGCCCTTTTCCGTACACTTGCAATTTCCTTTCTATCATGTGGTTTGTGCACCTTATTCATGACCTTGCTTTGTCAGTGAAGGTATGGAAGAAGCTAAAAGCTTCCAAATACAGAGAAACATTAACCAAATTAACAAATGTATTAAAGCATTTCCTTTAATTTCATTTTTGAAATCTTTCTACTAAAAAATTCATATCTTTACGTCGGCGTAGTTCTCGTCTCTTCAGAGACGCTAATGGACTAAAGGGGGAGTCTGAGACGCCAATGGTAAGAGAGAGACAGAGAATCACAGATAAGAGATTGAGAGAGAGAACTAGCGAGATAGGAGATCAAGAGAGAGAGCCAAATTTGAGAGGTAGAGAATGAGAAAAAGAGAGAGAGAGAGAGCATATGAGAGAGGCAAGACGAATCAGAGGACCAGGCGCCTGGTAGCCGATCAACCGGTTCCTGGCAGCCAGTCGATCGACTATCGGCAGCCAATCGACCGACCATGCCAGGTATGGGAGCCGATCCACCGACCATGCCAGGTATTGGGAGCCAGTCGACTGGTCCTGCCAGGTGCTGACAGCCAGTCAACCAACCTTGCCAAGCGTTGGCAGTCAGTCGATCGGCCTTGCCAAGTGCTGGCAGCTGGTCGACTGGTCCTGCCAAGCGTTGGCAGCCGGTTGATTGGCTTTGCTGAGGGCTCTTAGGGTTAGTTAAGGGCAAAATAGTAAATTACTTTTATATTTATTTTTTATTATCTTTAAAAAATATAATAATCTTATTTTTTCCTTTCTTTTCCAATGCATAACAAATAAATTTTTTTTCCTTTTCTTTCTCCTTTTTCCATTCTCTCTTCATTTCTATTTTCCTATTTCCTTTCCATTTCTACTCTTTCTCGAATACCAAACAGCCTCATATAAATCGTTAGGGCCGGAGTCTATACTCGTGACATCATCTATAACCCTTTTGACCATTACAAGTACCTCAAAAGGGTTGGTGATTTGAGCCTCAGCGAGGACTTTGTCATCACAGTGAACAATTATTGATTTTTTTTAATTAAAGTTGGGTAAATTTAATTTTGGATTAACTTAATTTTTAAATTTTGTTTTGATTGAAAATGAATTTATGTAATAGTAATTGATATTTGTAATTTCTTATTTAAAAAGTGATTTTTAAGAGAATTCACATTGTTTCTAGAAATCATTTTTAATGTCTAATTATTAGAAAAATGTATAAATTTTTACAATTTTACCTGATTTATCTTTATTATTTAATTTCATTTGTTTTTTAATATAATTTGCCGAGAGCTAAAAATAAGAAGGGACCATTGGAGAGAATTAATTTTGCCATCAAAGTTGAACAATTGATGCATAAGCAAGTCAAATGCTTTTGACGCAAACAAAAGTTTTGAAATATATATATATATATATATATATATATATATATATATATATATGTGGTCTAAGATAAGATATTAACGACAAATTAAATAAGTAATTTTGTATCTAAAATTACATTTAAGTCTAAATAGAGACTAAACATGAAACCAATCAGCTCCTATTGTTTTTAAAGCTCCTTAATTTTATCTTACTTGTGACCATTGTTAATGGAAATATAAAGTTGGAAATGTTGAATTTTTACCATACCCAAATGGAAAAAGAAATTCCTGAAAATATTATATTCTTAAGGAAGGAACGTCCCCATAAACTCTTAATTTTTTTTTCTCACTTTGTCTAATTTATTCTTATTATTTAATTTCATTTGTTTTTAAATGTAATTTAATGAGAGGTAAAAATGTTAAGGGACCGTAGGAGAGAATTAATTTTTCATTCAATGTTGAACAATAAATAGAGAAGCAAGTTAAATTCTTAAATTCCTAAAAATATTATATATTATTTTTAAGGGTGGAACATCCGCACCAATTCTTAAATTTTCGTTTTCACTTTATTTAATTTACTTGTCGCTCATTTTTAAATCTAATTTAATGAGAGGTAAAACGAGAAGGGACCGTTGGAGAGAATTGATTTTGCATTCAGTATTGAACAATGATTACAGACGCGAGTTAAATAATTAAATTCCTGGAAATATTATATTCTTAAATTCCTAAATATATTATATATTATTCTTCAGGATGGAACATCCTCACAAATTTTTAAATTTTCATTTTTACTTTGTCTAATTTATTTATATTATTTAAATTCACTCGTTTTTAAATCTAATTCAATGAGAGGTCAAAATGAGAAGGAATTGTTGGAAAGAATTAATTTTGCATTCACTGTTGAACAATGAATATAGAAGTAAGTCAAATTCTATTTCATGCAAATGGAAATTTGAAAAAAGAAAATTATAATTTGAAATGAGAGATGAACGTCGAAACATACAGTTAATTTTGTATCTAAAATTATGTTTTAAAATCTAAACGTGAAACCAAACACGTCTTATATCTTCCGGAACCTCCTTATTCTTATCTTACTTTGTGACTATTGTTAATGGGAATATAAAGTTTGAAATGTTGAATTCTTACATTACCCAAATAGAAAAAATTATTTTCTTAATGATGTCCCCCCAAATTTATAAATTTTCATTTTCACCTAAGACTTGAAGTGTTATATTCTCATGGATGAAAATATATTTTTTTTAAGTTAAAAGACTAAATTATTCACCTTTCATTATTTTTAAATGTCTTAGTCTCAATTAATTGCCCATCTACTATCAATGTCATTACTATAGTTATTATCACTTTTATTTTTATCATCACTACTATTACTTTCACCTTCGCCATTGCTATCACTGCCTTCGCCTTCATCTCCTCCATTATTTCTAATGTCACTTATATCTCTGTCATTGCCAATATTACCATTATTATTTACTACTATTAATAATATTCTATAAAAAATATTATATCATTAGTAATTTTTAGTAATTTTATAAAACAAATTATAAAAGTGTTATACCTGAGGACTTAGTTGAACTTTTCAATAAACCTTTGAGGATTATTTTGAATAAAAATAAATTTATAAGGATTTATTTAAAAAAAGAGAAAATTTAGGAAGATGTGTGAAAATTTTAGAATCTAGTAGAAAAGACTAGTAAAA
This sequence comes from Biancaea sappan, assembly GCA_037074585.1. Classification (NCBI taxonomy): domain Eukaryota; kingdom Viridiplantae; phylum Streptophyta; class Magnoliopsida; order Fabales; family Fabaceae; genus Biancaea; species Biancaea sappan. The sequence continues at coordinate 41,959,834 of CM073496.1, read as the reverse complement.
TGTAACACCTCAAAATTTCACAAAACTATCTCCAGGATAAAAGATTTTTAAGATAAGGTTCCTTAGTGAATAATTATGCCAATTCTCAAACCTTAAATTTCAAAGATCTCAAATCCATAACCAAAAGCAACTAAGGACCATTATCATTATCGCATGCGTTACATCACCATCATTTCGACATATATACATATCACTGGAGATTAAGTTTTAATTATTTTATAAAAACTATAAAATCTAGGCTACAGCTACTGACTCCCCGTTGCAACCCTGCTATTCTCACCTTGATTTGCACCTAGAAATGGTTAATACAGTACAAAATTATGAGACATAAAAATCTCAGCAGCCAGTAGTTAATCTTGAAAACAAGAACTATTCCCAGTCATAAAATCAAGTTCATAATACTATTCATAATTCAGTTCAACTCATCGATGCCACTGTCATGCAGAGATTATCCCTTGGTCTTAGTACCCCAAGAGTCTGTTTCACCTCAAGTGGTGCCAAGGATCATTTTCTTAGTGCCTACCACCAGGGTCTAATTATACCCTGTGGCCTAAGGTCAGCAAGACTGAAACTAGCATCGTCATGCATAGCTGCTTCAGCCTTAACCATGGCAAGTCTTATACTGGCGCGTACCGTCGTACCCCAGATGCTTGGCGTACACTGCCTTAGCACATGAGTATAATAATAATACAAATATATACATAACAATGCATAGAGTTGAATATCAACATAATTCATAATTAAATCATTTTCAGTATAAAACAATTTCAAAATATATGAACAGTACTTTTATGAAATGTAACTGGCTACCTAAATTTACCGTCTCGTACCGATTCCGCTCGAAATTTTTTCAAGGTGCTGATAAAATAAATTGGCTATTAAAATTTTAATATGGAATACTTAAAATACTATTCCATTTTTAAATGAAATTTCTATGCACTAAATATTAATTACGTATTATTCGCAATCTTATTTCAAATCCCAAATTTAAATATAATAAATATAATTAGCTAAAAAAATATCCTAATAGGGAAGAGATTAAAATTACTATTTCATAATTAATTAAATCTTGTACCTCAAAAATTAATTACGTAATATCTATAATCTCATCTATAGTCCCAAATTCAAATAATTATAATCAGGTAAAATTTCTTCTAATTTATTTTTCAAATTCCTTTTCCATCCCTATTTCCTTTTTCTTCAACAACCTTGAATTAATTCACTTTAGTCCTTAATGCGAACTTTAACCATATAAGTAACCTTAAAAATTTGGTAAATTCCATCAAATTTTAACTAAAATCCCATATATACTAAATCTGGACATTTTCAGAATTTTTACTCTTTCCTTCCAACTTTTCATTTCATTCACTTAGGTCCTCAATAATTATTTTTCCCTTATCTTTTTCATGATCTAAGACCATATTTAGTTTCACCTAAGTCTATATGTTACAAATGTATCTTGTTTCGAAATTATAGCTACTCCTACAAACTTTTGATTTTATTCAGTTGAGTCCCTGTCATGCATGCATACCTCTAAACTCCATGTTTTTCCATTCTTCTTGCTGCATGGCTCTCCCAAACTCAGCTGGGGACTCTCTAAGACATGTTTAATCATTTCTTAAACACATGCAAGCCTAAAAAAAAGGATTTAGAGCTTACCCAAGATTTCCAAGCTTACTTTCCTCCTTTGTTTTTCTGCACTTTTATGCCATTCTTTTTGCTGCTGTGAATGTGTATTTGGGACCTCAAATCCATTGCTAAGATGGTCCTTTTGGTCACCCCAAAGTTTCCCAAGGGTGGCTTGTTGGTTTGGATTAAAAAGAATTGTTTAAGAGCTTCCTTACTCTCACGTCTTGTACCATAGAAAGAAACTCTCTTCCTCTTTACTGTAGCACGAAAATGCTACTTTTTTTCTCTCTTGTTCTCTCTCGGGTTGTCTCTTAGTAAGCCAAGAAATGAAGCTAAGGGCTATATAAAACATAAACATGATTCACGTGGCTGTACAGCAAAGAGATATATCAGATTTCTAAATTTTTCTTTTTCCTCATTTTACATCTTAAATTGCACTTCTCGGCATTCACTCTTCAGTGGCTAAGGAATGGAGTAGGTGTCCCCTAAGGCAAGTATAGTGGTTCTAGGTGGCTGGCCAAGCATTGTGACAGATCACCCAAGCCTTCCACGGGTTCAAGTGCAACATGTTCTCATTTTCCCACAAGCTATCACGGTTTTGCTGCTTTTGGCTGAGAGACAAACACAACCTCTTCCCACTTACTTATTTTCTACATTTCCTATATCCTTCTGCTCCTAACGTGGAGGATAAGTTCATGAAGGTGTTGTATATTCTCTGCATACATAGAAAAAGAAGGAGTGCTTGCGAAAGCTTCACATGCCAAATTCTTTCTTTAGCATTTTCCATATGCACCATCCTTTCTTTTTCTATCTCCCACATGCTCTTTTCAGAATCTTCATCCCCTTGTCTACAAAATGGAAGGCACACATCTACTAAAGCAAAGAGAAGGCTGTCCAAGATGAAGGCTTCCATGTGGGCATGTGAGAGAAAGCAAGGTGATGGAAGGAAATGCCATTTGTTTACTTTGTTCAAGGCTACGTGTAGAATGAGGATGAAGCCACATATCACTTAAAGAGTAATATGCATGCCTTCTTTTGTAGCTTAATAATGAAATTCCATCTCAAATGGCTTAGTTAATATTCTTGATAGGCCCTTCATACTTTTATGTCCTTGCAAATTAGTCCTTGGTCATATAGGAAAATTTTCAATTTGATACCAAAATTTGTTTCTAATATTTTCTCTAGTTTTTCTCCAACCTCTAATTATGAAAAAAAAATCACTCTATTTCCATTTACAAATTTTCCTCTTTAAAAATATTCTTTTCATAATATTCTTTCAAATACTCATTTGCCTATATTTAATAAATATAAGAATTTGGGATGTTACATAAAAGGATCAATAAAATAAAATTTGGGTTTTTGGGTGTGAATTGAAATTTCAAGAAAAGATTTTGAGACCCAAGTGAATTAGTATTTATTAAAGTCGGGGGTTTTTGTGTAATTTAAGCCAAAAACTTGTGTCTAAGCCAAAAAATCAATATATATATACTTATATAAAACAATTTCACCAGGTGCATTAAATGTTCATGACTTGACAACTTCCTTTGAAACTCCTTATTATATTGACATGAAACGTGCAAAAATGTTTAGTCTACCATGAATATATCACTTAAACGTTGTTTCACCACCCATAACATAATGAGACATGAGAATATTGGAAATTATCGATCTTAAACATCATTATAATTTTTTTTTCATTCAATTACTAAACCCCTTGGTAAATTAAAGATTGGTTGGCTTGCCGTCCATGTAACCAATCGTTTGCAAAGAAAGTGAAAGATAAAATGATGGACACATCTCTCTTTTTGGCATGCAGGTCTACTTATTTATGCCTTATAAATATGAGATGCCATTTCTGTTGTACACTCATTCTTGCAATTATTTTAGTTCGCTCTTCTCATTCTATTATTTATTTGCTTTGTGTAGTTTATGAAATATATCTCATCCTACAAGATTCGATTCAATAAAAGAGATATGCTCCTTCCACAATAATTGAAACATAAAGGCTCGCATTGTCCATTTGTGGATGATGTCTGACTTCAATCTTCCAAAAGAAATCAATAGCATAAAAAATGTTTATTGTTGATTCTGATGTATTCTCTTCATTAAAAAAGCGATTAGTATTGTTATTTATTTGTCTATTATTTGTTCTTTTTCTCAACACAGCACACCCATATACATATAACAATGAATAATTCTTTTGTGTCAAAATAAGACAATGAAAATTGATATTCAACAACGGACAATTTTCTTCAAATGCCAAGACTCCTAAAGTTATCAAATAAAAGCACTAATTTATCAAAGGCTTGTTATCATAAGGATTGGTATGTCAAAGGAATGTTATCAAAGCACTGGTCTATCAAGCATATTACGCTGATGGGATTCCTAAAGTTATGGTGTCAGACAATGGAATGTTTACCCATGAAATTAATTGAGGGTATATTTAAATGATTTTTAGCCCTCAGAATCTGTGCCAATATTATTCTAGCAAAACGCTATTTAAATAACTTGAATTCTAATAGTTTATTTGAATTGAATTTTATTTGAATTTGAAATTCATAAAATTTTTAAATAATTTAAATTTGTAATAATTAGTAATTAATCATTAATAATCTATCTATATATTAGAAAATTAGAATTTAATTAAACAACAATTAATATATATATATATATTATTACATTACAATTTCAAAGCTATTTTAAAATTTTCATATTACATAATAAAACAGTAACATAAGATAGCTACGTAAAATTGTAAGTGAACATATGCAAATTGATGCCGCTTTTTTATTTAATCTTTAATAAATTACTATAATTGTTACACTTTTATATTAACCAATAGAGGGGAATGGCTTGTCTGCTATGTGGGGCTCTACATCCCAAACGGCGCTGTTTTGGATGCTTTTTTATTTTTTATTTTCTTTAAATCAAAACGATGCCATTTCATTTAAAGCCTTTTTTTTTCGCCTAAGAGCAAAACGCATCATTTAACTAATGAAATTTTTTTTTCAAAACATGAGGTCCAGTAATCGTGTGACACATTTCCTGTTTGATTTCTTTTTTTTTTTTTTTAAACACGACTCTGTAGGCTGAAATGGAGGATAAAATTTCAGAAAAGCCTCATTCCTTAATTTTTCTTTCAAAATGACCCCTCCTCTCTTTCACAACACATCATATTTCATTTCCCTGCTTTGTTGTGCATCTTGAATGCTTGTGTAGCCCTGTGCTATTGCTCCAGCTTTTTTCCTTTGCTCCAATGTCCTTCCATTGCATCCAGCGACATCTCTGGCATCTTCCAGCTGTGCTCCGGCGGCTTCAACCATTTCTCTGGTGTCTACAACATTTCAGTGCAGGTAAACTGAAGTTATCTCCTTTTGTCTTCCACAATATTGCTTTCTTTCTACAGAAAAGTTCAATATTGCTTTCTTTGAAACCACTACATCCAAGTTGTATCCTTTTGCCCACCCCACTTGCAACTCCTTCTTACTGTTAGTGATAGGTTTTTTTTTGTTTTTTTTGTCTTTTTTAAGTTCATGTGGAGTTTTATAAAAGTTTTGATGATAGTTTTTGTTTTCATTTTTAGTTCATATGGATTAATAAGATAGTTTTGATGATAGTTTTTTAGTTTTTTTAAGTTCATGTGGCTTTCGGTATTTATTTTCTTTGACCATGTACAATAAATACTTTATATATATAAATGGTCTAAAAATTGATAATGCTTCATTGTTATATATGATTAGCCAAAAACAAACTATAATTGTGTAATAACTAACTATTAGCAAAAAACTAACTGCTTCATTGTTACTTTTGGTGTTGATGTTCATATTCAATTTGAAATTAATCTTGCAATTGTTAAAATATTAACTATGAAATTGGTTTTATTTCAGATTCATTAGATAGAGGAAAATTGGAAACCTAAGATTGAGATGAAATTTGACAATGTCAAAGAAGCATGGGATTTTTGGAAGAGATATGGAGGAAAAATGGGGTTCGGAGTGAGAAAGGATTCATACATCTTAAGTAGAAAGGATGGAACCAAAATAACATCAAGAAGATATATATGTTCCAAAGAGGGCTTTTGGGGGTCAGATAAAAAAGACGTAATTACGAAGAATCTGCGGGATAAAGAACCGATTGTCAAGTTAAATTGAAAGTGAAGCTAGTGGATGGTAAGTACAGAGTGCATCAATTCATAAAGCAACACAATCACGAGCTACATACCAAAGAAACTAGCCACATGTTTTGATCGCAAAGTAAAATATCTGAAGTCCAAGCACATGAGATAGAGCTTGCAGAAGACTCCAGCCTTCGGCAAAAGATATTATTTGACTTGATGAGCTTACATGTGGGTGGAAGGGAAAATCTAGGGTACACTCGAACATATGTGAAAAATTATCTTAAGTCAAGGCGACAAAGGAACATGGCTTTTAGGGAGGTTGGGGCATTGATGCATTGTTTCCAAAGTCAACTGGTGGATAATCCTTCATTCTTCCATGCTTTCCAAATGGACTCTGAGGGGTAGATCACAAATATGTTTGGGGCAGATATGAGAATGCTTGTAGATTACGGGCTATTTGGAGATGTGGTATCACTAGACACAACTTTCAGCACAAATAAAAATAACAGGCCTCTTTCTATTTTTGTGGATTTAATCATCACCAAGGAATGGTGATTTTTGGAGCTGCATTGTTGTATGATAAGACTACTGAGTTCTTTAGTTGGCTCTTTTAGACCTTTTTGGAGATACATCGTCGAAGAGGCCACTCACATTGGTCATTGATCAAGATGCAACTATGGCGAAGGCATTGTTTGAGGTGATGCCAAACATTGTGCATGGCCTATGCACATGGCATTTGATATGGAATGCTGCTAAACTTCTAGGCCATTTGAAGCAAGAAGAATCTCACATTTTGACCAACTCTCATGATTGATATATGAAATTGACAATGAAGATCGCTTTGAGGCCGCTTGTGTCACATGTTGTCGGAACATAATCTTGGAGATAATCAGTGACTAACAACAACTTATCAACTCCAGGGAAAATGGGCGGCTTGCTTTATGAAGAAAGCATTTACTCTTGGTATACGAAGCACTCAACTGAGTGAAAGTTTAAACTCGAACTTGAAGGACTTACTCAACCCAGATTTAGACCTAGTGCAATTCTTCAAGCATTTTGAGAGAATTGTAGATGAAAAAAAGTATAATAAGTCGAGGTGTGAGTTTGAATCTAGGAGAAAATTCCTGGGTTGAAGATCTTAAAGTGTCCTATATTAAGATAATTATCTATGATTTACACTAGTGCTATCTTTGATTTATTTCAGAGAGAATATGATGACATAAGGGAGACTTGCATAAAGGAGAGAAATGAGAGTCAGTTGGTGTTTCGCTATGTAGTTTCTTTGATTAATAGAGAAAGAGACTACAAGATGTCTTTTGACCCATCCTCAAATATCGTGACATGCAGTTGTTAGAAGTTTGAGAACCTTGGTATTTTGTGTTGCCATGCTTTGAAGGTGTATGACCGCAATGATGTCAAAGTAATCCCCGACCGATTATTATACCTCGATGGACGAGGAATGCAAGAGCTGGTGTAGTATATGATGTTAGGGGAAAGGAGATCGAGGAGGATCCTTGGTGAGATAGCATGAATTGACTTAGGGAACTCAGTCGAGATTTAATAAGTTTAGCGGCTGAACTCTCTAGGTCAGAGGAAGCATCTTCTGCACTAAGAAAAAGTGCATTCAAGTTTAAGAAGCAATTTTGTGAGTTTCAACCTACGGATAAAGGTTTAGATGGAGATCCCAGTGCCATCGCTGTCCCCACACCTCAATGAACGTCATAAGCGATGGGCTTCAAGCAGAAAGAGGGTTCAAAGAATAAGAATCGATATAAAAGTTGTGTTGAGGTTCAAGGAAAGAAAAATAGGAGAGTAACAATCATTGAATATACTAGAGTAAGTAAAATATGTTTTTATATGTGTTTTTAAATGTTTTTGTCTTAAACTCTTTTATTTATCCAATTTCACTCTTGTTATTCCATGTAGATGAATGACGCACCAATCGGAGTATCATGCTCGGCACCTCTCGCACCTTATGCACATGTTTTCGAGATGAGTTTTACTGAAATGCTTATGGTTAGTATTCCTAGATGAGTTTAATGTAATGCTAATGGTTACTGTAATTCTAATAATTGTACTAATTTGTGCAATTTCTTCACATAGGCGCTCATTAATCGCTCAATGCCATCGCTTCAAACTTTGCAATTTACTCAAGATTTTCCACACATGAACTATTGAAGTTAGTTCTGGAATTTACTCCATATGTATCATGTTATTTGCTAAAGTTTACTTAGTAACATAAGAAGCAGCATATCATTGTATATTTATCATCATCTTTCATTATTATGTTAAGGATTTATTTTACTTGGTGATGTATTTTGGATGAACATTGTTGTTAGTATGTAATTATGTATTACTGATGTATTATTCATAGTCTTGACCATTATGTATTTTAGTGGTGTATTATTCACATTATTAGTGTATCAATCCTAATTTATTGTTTTTTAGTTTATTCAAGTTAAAATATAAATCTCAATAAGAAAAGAGAAAGTACAAAGAAAGCCACTTTTATAATTAATTTGATCTCAAGGATCATTACAACAAAGCCAATCCCATTACATGAACCTGCCAATCTTACACAGAAAGCCAATCCCATTACAGCTTACACGAATCATAATAGCCATAGATGATCCTATAACATGAACCTATAACATTAATCTATAACTACATTTGTTGCTTCTATATACATTTGATATCCTCTCCTTGATCATCGGAGTCTGTAGCTTGAATCATGATCTTGCACCTATATTAAGAAAAGATATTAGAAACCACAAATGAAAGAGATAGATTGTAACTAAACAATAAAAACAGTCCATAAAAACAAGAAAATACAGTCCAGCAAGCAACAACAAAAAACAACCCAGCAAAAACAATTTTCAACTAGTCCATCACAACAAAAACAGTCAAGTACAATAGAAAAATAGTCCAACAAAATCAAAACAGTCGAGCACAGTAGAAAATAGTCCAGCACAAGCATGATTTTTATTGCTTTAGTCCAATAGCTCAAATGCTATTACAAGTGTAGAAACCAAAACAAACAACTACAATTTTGAAATTGTGAAAGTCATATGCCAATAAACTTTGAAGGATTTATAGTTGTCCCACAAACTAGTAAATACCAGAGTATCAGAGCCTCCTTGAGCATCAGAGTTTGCAAATAGTCTAGCAAAAAAATAAATTCGTAACTAACAAGATTCTTAATAGATAGTCTGGCAAAAACAAGTAAATACCAATCCAGCATAGCAAAAACAAGTAAATGATTTTATATATCTACACCATAAGCAAGTTATAATGCAGAACACAATGATTTCAATTACCTTGCCATAAAGAACTCAAAAAAAATTTTTTTTAGGTAGAATTCCATGAATGAATAGAAAGACCGATGTGAATAATAGAAGCTTTGCAATAGCAGTAAAGATAGTAGACCCAGATGCAATGAAGTTGTAGTATATTGCAACCAAGACTAACAATTTGCTATCCTTCCAGAACAATATGTCAGCAACAACAAAAGTCAATAACAACAAATTAATCCTAATTAATCATAATCCTAGTCCTAATTAATCCTAATCCTAATTAAACCTAATCCTACCAAATGCCACATAATTGTCTCTAAAATGGATGGAACCCAGGTAAATCAATAGCATGACAAAGGAGGAGGAAGGAGAGAGAGAGAGAAAGGTGAGTCTTACCTACCATTCCTGGAGAAGACGCCAAAATTGGAGAACAGGGAAGTGGCGGGATGAGGTAAGGGAGGGAGGAGGAAGGAAGGGCTTCAAAGGTGAGAGGAGAAAACAAGGTTGAAGCCATCAGATCGGAGAAGATGGTGAGAGGAGAGATGGAGGGCGTTAACGGCAGCGCAGGGAGGAGAAAGGGGAAGGGTCTTGAGTTGTGGAGAGGAAAACGAAGATCTAAAGACAGCCATGGGAGTCTAGTTTGTTTTCTCTTCTTCAAAACGGTTCATTGGGCACCTAGGCCAAAAAAAAGGCCTTCGATTGAAACGACGTCGTTTTTATTAAAAGAAAAAAAATAAAAAAACATCCAAAACGGCGCCGTTTTAGATGCAGAGTAGACAAGCGATTCTCATAGAGTAGGGACTCCTAATTAAGCACGAAAGTCATCCCTAATTTTTGGGAAGTAAAAAGAGTGTTTTAAGTAATGAAAATGTTTGTGCTTATTCCAATAACTCATTCTTGACTTTTGAGAGAATTAGAACGAACACCTCTAATTAAGCATGAATGAAAGTGGGGTGGGGAAATCAAAATATTAGGGTCTGTTTGGTTTATGAAAACATTTTCTATTTTCATTTTCAGTCTTCATTTTTTGAAATGTATTTTTTGAAACACTGAAAACATCTTTCTGACATTTTCAGATTTAGACATATTTTAAGAAATGTTTTCAAGAAAATGTTTTCAATTAACTTAACCAAATATATTTTCAAGTCATGAAAACAGAAAATATCAAAACCAAACAGGCCCTTAATATTTAATGTTCTAGATCTCAGATAAACATGAAACCAAATAAAATGAAATTGAACAGACGTTTAGAAATAATTTCCAAGAAGATGAACGTATCTATGTAATTATAGATCTCACAAATTTTGACTTTTTTTTTTGGACTATCAAGAAGATGAATATATCTAAGCGGGGCGGCGGAATTGAAACATTTATATTTAATGTTCTTATCTCATATAAACATGAAACAAATTAAAAAAATTTAATAATAATAATAATAATAATAATAATAATAATAATAATAAATAAATAAATAAATAAATAAATAAATAAAAATTATAATAAATTCAATTCAATTCAACTTTTAAACAAGTCCTTTCATGTCTCTTTTCAATCAAAGCAAAGTTTCCCTTCCCATTAAATGGTAATAAATTGTATTAAATTATACCCAAACATTTTCAAATTACGTATTTCATTCATCATATTCATCACAAAATGAATAGTGACTGAAAGCGAATGTTCTCATATAATAAATGAAGCAAATTAAAAAATAAATAATATTAATAATCATTTCTTTCTTTTTTTGGTCAAAACAAAGTTTCCCTCCCGATTAAATTGTACTAAATTGTAATAAGTTGTAATAAATCATAAGTATAATAAATATAACATTATAAATTATAATTATTAATTTATAATAGTTATAAATGGAAAAATTGAATAGACACTTAGAAGTAATTTCCAAGAAGAAGAATGTATCTACGTAATTATGGATCTCACAAATTTCGATTGTTTTTTTTCTTTTTGGGACTGCCAAAAAGATGAGTGTATCTGAGCAGGGTGGGAGAATTGAAATATCTATATTTTTAAAATGTGGGGTAGGGGAATCAAAGCATCTATTTTAATGTTCTTATCTCACATAAAAATGATACAAATTAAAAAAAATAAATAATAATAATAATTAATATATTAAAATAACAATTGTAATAAATTCAATTCAATTCATTTTTTAAACAATAGTCCTTGCATGACTCTTTTCCGTCAAAGCAAAGTTCCCCTTTTCCATTAAATTCTTTTAAATTGTACTAAATTATAATAAATGCGTGACCCAAGCATTTTCAAATTATGTAATTCATTCATCATATAGTGAATAGTAAATGAAAGTGAATGTTGTGGATCTTAGATAATAAATGAAACAGATTAAAATAATAAATAATATTAATAATTAATAATAATTAAAATAACAATAGTAATAAATTCAATTTTTAAAAATAGTCATTTCATATTTTTTCGGTCAAAGCAAAGTTTTTCTTCCCATTAAATTGTGCTAAATTGTAATAAGTTATAATATATTATAAGTATAATAAATATAACATTATAACTTATAATTATAAAACTACAATAGTTATAATAAATTATAATAAATATGATAATAAATATAAATATAAATGTAAATGTGGGACCCTTTGAATTTCAAATATTTAATTCATCATTATCTTATATATATGGGGCTATCCTCGCATAAACACGCCTCAAACGTAACCTTGAGCTATTCTATCTAGAATTAATCTGCTTCAGAAAAGTATTTCTTTGCAAATGGTACATTGGAAATATTTTATATTTTGTAACGTGCATTACTACCATCATGAATCTATATATGCTTTTTTTATTGTTTTTATAATAATTTATAAAATGATAGAAAACTTTTTTGTCAACACATTGGTTTTGTTTTTTTCTTTTTCCACCTCAATTTATATCATTTGATTGTTTGTTAAACATGTTCTTTTACAGAATCATTGAGATGAACATTTTATTTGCCGATGGATGATTACTTGACCTCGTGATAGTTAATATTATTTCCTTTCTAGATTGCAAACAATGCATGCGCCCATGCCTCATATCTAAAAACTGATACGCTATCTTGCAATCACTGTTCTTTGGTAAGAAACACATGGAGCATCATAGGAAAAAGTCAACTACTATATTGCTGTCAAAGAAGTCCTTAATCGACTTTAAGGTTTCCAACCATCTTGTAACGCCCTGAAAATTGGGTACATGACTTAACATACAAAACCTAGGGATTTTTCAATGGTTACAATCCTGAACAGCCCTAATATCCACAACTAAGAAAGCGTAAATTTACAACAAAAATAAATTTACAAAGTACCTTCTCTTATTTCCCATAACATAAGAAAAAATATATATACAATCAAACTGCAAAGCAAAATTGCAGCGAAATAATTGAACCTCTAATGCGCAGCTGGACCTAGGTAGCCTATGGGTTTACAGAGCATTCTGCTAGGCATATAGCCAAAAAATTAGTTCCACGAACCCTCTAACAAAAATGGAGTTTATCTCCATAAGCCGCTAATCTTCAATGGTTTTCCCATCCTCCTCAGTTGTTAAATCTAAAAATAACAATAGAGAGAGTGAGTTCATCAAAATTTAGTGAGTAGATGACTGTGTAATAAAACAAAGCACAAGTACAAATACTAGCCTCACTACTATAATCAAAATAAACACCACCAGTGCGTAAAAGCACGAAATAATAAAATAAAGCGTACCATATCACACAACCATAACCTGCGGCTCCCATGCAAGTCTACGTTCTCGCAAAATGATTCATAAAACAATCTTCAAACACATAAATGCATAAGTAAACATCCACACCGAAATATATAATGCAACTAACATATGCTATGTATTCTCACATCTTCTCGCACTTACCACATTGAGACTTAGTCAAGAATATTCCCTCGGACTGTTATTACTCAATGGGTTTGTTTTAGAGGTCCACACCTCTGTTACCATTCATTTTAGAGGTCCACCCCTCTATTCCTACTCTCATGGTATGAATATGCAATGCACAGTATGTAATGTATTTCCTGCTCTTTTCCCGCTCTTACCACATTGAGACCCAGTCCAGATTTTTCCCTTAGACTTTTAGTGCTCAATGGGTTTATTCCAGAGGTTAATTCCTCTATTTCCATTTCCTGGTGTTCTTCCAGGAATAACCACATCATTGGGTTACTAGTCGATTCCCTTTCGTGGGTTTACGTTCCCACACATTTCTTTTCTTTTTCCCTTTTTCCTTTGTTTATGAAATGCATTCACACAAACACCATATATCACATACTACATCAACTCACCACTTAAATTCAAATAACATTAAACTACCAATTTCATAAAGTAAATTCCACAACCATTCAAAGAAATTCCTTAATCTAGTTATTACCACTAACTAGGGAATTTCCTTGACTTATTTCTAACTATGGTGTGAATGGGGGTTTATATTGAACTTGGCCAATTTTTAATAAAAACTTAAATAACAAGGTTAGCCACTCACCTTGATGCCAACAATGATTTACCATGGAAGACATTTTAAAAATGTAGCCATGAAATCCCCCAAAAGCTCTTGAAACCAAATCCCACAACTTGGCAATTGAATCCCTCTTTTTCCCATTTCCCCCCTCTCTGCCCAGTACATGGTACTTGGGAGCTAGCATTTGTTCTTGGGCGCTAGAAACATCCATGAACTTTGCTCTCTTGGCACCTGGCTGCCAGAAGCTCAGATTGTACACAAATCCTGGTGCCTGGGTGTCAGATCTTCTATTCCTCTTACAAACCTTGGTGCCTAGGCTCCAGGTTCTGTAACCTCCATGGCAACCATGATTTTGAGCTCCAAACCCACAAAAAATTCCACTTTTTCATCCCTTTCCTTTCTCCTTTGGTTCTTGCTTTTGTATGGGTTTTCAAGAGTGAGTTATGGTGATCAAAACCCCTCTAAGAAAAAAGAATAAAAATGATTCATGGGTTTATTGTAAATTCACCATTTTCACCTCTTCCATCCATAAAACCACTTCTATTCTTCCAAATTAGTTGTATTTCACCATTTCCAAGCAAAACCCAAAAGAAAGAAGCAAAGGGGCTAAGATTTCAACGAGAACCAACCAAAAACCCATTTTCTTCAATATGGGCATCAATGGAGGAAATGGAAGAAAAAGAGAAAGGAGAAGCTTACCTCTAGCTCCAACAAGTACAGAAAACTGTAAAGCAACTTGAAAACAAAGATCTACCAGAAGAAATAAGAGATCAAGGTTGGAGGAGTTGAGAAAACTCAACTTTTTCCTCCAAGCTTCCAAGCCCTTTGCATGAGTGAAGAAGAAAACAAGAGAGAAAAGAGAGAGAGAGAGATAATACTTAAAGGGTGGTGGGTCACTTGGTGACTCAGGGGCACCCATACCTAGATACCTCAAACTCAAGTGATCCCGATATAATTATTTTTTAATTATTATATTAATTCCATTTAATTTTCTCTTTCTCTTTTTTTCCTCAAACCTCAAAAGTATCATCCAAAATAAAATATCCAATCTAGTTATTTATCTCAATTTTCATAAGTAATATTACAAAATAATTGAATAACTATGGAGATTTAAAATGATAAATTAATTCTATTAAAATAATACATTAAAAATAACGTCATAAAAATAACACTATAAAATAATGCTATTAAAATAATGAAAATTTTTATCATAATAATTGTAATACTGCCAATCACGTGATCTCAAAATTGGTGGGTATTACACATCTATACCTCTTAAACATTAGAGATTTATTTGTTTGAGACTTGTTTGTTTCCTTCCCAAACAACATTCCCTAGCATGTTCATTTTGTTGGAAGCATAGATGGACTAATTTGCATTAGAAGCCTACTTCGTCGATCAATAAATTATTTTATGGTTTTCAATCCTCTGACAAAATGCTGTATCGAATTTATAGATGTTTCTATAAATATAAGTGTTGGAATGTGATAATTTTAGCTTATTCCATATTTATTATACATTATTTATACATAATTGATTATATTTTCTTTTTGTATGTTATACATACCATTTATTGTACTGTCTGGAGGAATGATGCAACAAACGACAATGAGCTTTTGGTTGTGTACAAGGCCAATTGGTTCGATGAAGAAGTGATGTTCACCATATTCTCACTTCAAAAGAAGGTTTGGGTTGAACCTGAGCAAGCTATCATTCCAAAGGAGTTTTTCTATAGTCAACCTAATTTTGTACATCTACATCTCTTGGTCTACTGAATCTACATAGCCAGGTGTCTATGGCATTGACCGTATCTTGGTCTATAAGCTTTATGATAGGAAAATTTTCACCTCCAATTGCTTAGGCCTTTACTGAAGGACAATGTCGAAGTTCTAAATTATAATGATAAGGTTGCAGTTATGGTGTATGATAAGGACAACCAACGTCCTTATGCTAGCTATCTACTAGTGGTCCTTTGACATTGTCACATGCGATTTGTCATGTCCCAAATTCCAGGCACGTGACTAGCACACTGACACAAACCCTGTGTCACCCTAAGCCTAACTGATATCTCAATTTCTACCCATTTTTGTTTATTTAAGAATATTTATAACAACATAAACAAAAATAATCCTTATAATTAACCATTTTAACTAAAACACATTGTTCAATAAATTAATTGATTCACCTCAGACCCCCTAGATGTCCTAGTTGATCATAGAACTTCCTAATGCTTAATAAAATAAATACCAACAACTTGGGACCCACCCAACAATGAGATAGTCCAACAGCGAACCTAGCCCTCTTGTGGATACTCTTCTTTCGTTACTTGATCCAAAAAAAAAATTAAATCAACGAGTGTGAGATAAATATTTTAGTGAGCGAACCAATCCCCGCCCTAATAAAATTCACCATGCAAAAGCATTAAAATAAAAGCATAGGCATAAATCACAAATCACAAGGAAGGATACACACCAAAAAATTTGTAATTCAATCAAATAATTCAGACCAACCAAACTAGTACTCGTTAATGGTAAATACCCAAGAGCACCTGTAGGCCCGAACAACCAATCATATCATACCTGGGAGCATCCACTCAACCAATCTCATCAAAACCCACCATGACGCACAACCTCATCCTCAACCATCAGGGTGCTTCACGGATTAAATTCGGGCTTAACTTTCTACCGAGTGAATTATTGTCTCTACTCTCAGAGGTTAAGTCATAATATCACTTGGATTTCCAACTTGATACGAGAATGGGTACTATCCCACCCAAACACAAACAAGTTTCAACCAATTTCAAATAATCATCGAAATAAATCATCAATATATTTGTCAGTATATTCATCAATATAAACATCAATGTAAACATCATATCACTTTCCACCAAGTAACCATAAAGTATCTCAAATCACAATTTATCTTGTTCGTCTTACAAACCATCTTGTTTTTCCCTAATGTTCACTATTAGTAATTTCATCAATATTACAATTACACAAAACTTTCAAAACTTGAATCTCTTAACTGGATTCTCTCTTTCCCACCATAATCATTACCTATCTTTATACCTTATTACTTTAACACTTAAAGATGATATTAAAAAAGGGTTGGTTTAGTCACCTGGATTCCAATGAATCCTACCGATCGAATTAATCAATTTCTCCTTGATGTGAAAAAGGAAATTTGTTGTATGATACTTGAGGTTTTTTGAAAAAGAAGGAAAATTCTAGATGTCAAAATAAATTCTTTATGTTTCTTTTAAAGGAGATGAATTGACAAGAAAAAGAGTGATTTATGAAATACTTGATTCCTCCTTGCTTCGTGAATGGCGGCCGAGAGAGATGCTTGTACGAGATGGTGGGGTATGTGTGAACTGTGTGCTCGAAATGGTGATGTGTGTTTTGATGCTAGGTGGATGTGGCAGTGATGAAACTTATGAATGTGGTGAACTTGCTTGGATAAAGTGGAAGATGGGAGAGAGAGAGAGAGATGGTTGACTAGAGTATTGTGTATATGTATGTGATTAGTGGAAAGAGAGAGATGGAAACTTGATGCATGTGATGGCTTGATGGTGATGAGTATATGAAAATTTGGAAGCATACATTTGGGTTATTTTGTATGTACTTGGTGAGTATGCTGACCGAATAGTTGGAGAAGGAGGAAGAGAGGGTATATGGCGGCTAGGTGATTTAGGAATTAGGGTTCTTTAGTTTTGCTAAAACTAACTAGTTTAATTAAATTTTTATCTAGGTAATTAATTAAGGAATTTGAATTATGCAAGTTAACTTGAAAAGGTTGAAGTCTTATTTTGAAGAGATCAGATATTTGGTTTAAGAAAATTTGGAGTTCATTAAAGAAATAAAAGGATTAATTTATAAAACAAATCTTATTATATATGGTTTGTTAGTTTTAGGAGTAGTTTAAATAGATACTCAATCTATTTGATTTATGTTTAATCCCTTAGTGTTACTATCGTTGTTATTTATTTTATTTTATTTTTTTATAAAACGTTGTCATATTTATTATGTTGCTATCTTTTATCTAATTATTTCCGAAAATACTGTAGCCTTTAGATTAGGACCTTTATATACTATCAACTATTAACCAAGAATAATACTTCCTATTAATTTCTTTCATGCAAAATTTTGAAATTAAATTGAATGTCCCAACATAGTTTTATGTGAACAAAATCTAAGGTTTAAAATATTGACTTTGAAAGATATAACTTCAGATTTAAAATAAAGGAAACCAATTATCCTTAATTTTAATAATAAAAGGAATTTGTTTAGTTAGATAAATAACCAATTACTTTATTTAATCATTTACCTTATCCAACACCTAGTAAGTCATGACCCGAACCCCAGCTCGTGATTGGCGCAGATAGTGTATTACCAACACTGCCGCAAGCTTAGATTTCAAGCGCAGGATCATAAGTGGCCTATATGATTACAGAGAATACTAGAGATATATAATAAACTATATTACCTTACCCTGAACAACGGAGAGGCATCCTCATTCTGCAAACCCTTGACTTGCCCGCCCTGTATACCTGTAATTGTGAGGGGGTGAATCTAAACCATGGATTCACCACTATTAGCCCTACATTACACAGATATACAGAATATATATAATCAGGAATTTATCTCGCATGACACCAAGCTACTCAAAGGTAAGCATATGATATCATGTCCCGTCATATTCTCCCCCAAACATACACACACACTACATATTTAAATGCATGCATCCTTTCACAAGGATCCATGCTTCCAATGCATGCAACCCTACTCAAGGGTTCATGCTCCTATACTACATCTCAAGAGTTTAATCATGTGGGTTTATGTTCTCACGGATTATCACTCAAGAAATCCCATTATGTACTGGGTCTATTTGGTCATATCCATAACCATAACATATGTATGGTCTCTCCGATTATGCCTTTAGCCAGTACATATATCCCACACACAAATCAATACAGCCACAGCCACACAAAAATATAAATTATCCAGATGAATGAAATGCAATGCATATCACACTTTTTTTCATGCTACATTGAAGTCTAGCCTCAATGCGCATGCATACCCACTGATACTACTCAGTAGTATTACACAATGGATAGCTTCCCATTTTTGTTTCCCTCTCATTTCATAATATAAACATGCAATGTACCTACATCATCACCACACAACCACCAATCCACACATCCTACACAATAATACATTTAATAAATAAATGTATATATAAAACAATATATATTCATATATTCATATCCACATATAGGAGAGTTAAATAGATCCCTCACCTGGATTCCTCGCTCTTGGCACTTCTGCCTTACACCTCGACCATTCCTATTGTAACCAGGCAAAAATCAGTCAAGGTTACAAAATAGAGAAATTCCTCTATCACTAATCCTAACCTTTACCTACTCCTTCAAACATAAATCTTAACTGGTATTGAATCTCTAAATAAAACTTATACCCTTGGAAACTAGACTCAAGGATCTTTCCAACAATATGAAGTTTGCCCAAAACGGAGTCTAGATGAGAGAGTTACGGTCGATTGAAAATCAGCTAAGGTTTAACGGAATGGCTGGCGCCTAAGGCACCAAGCTAGGGTGCCACAGCTTTGTACTTGCGACTCCTTCTCAGTTTTGGCCTAGATCTGGTCGATTCTTCACCGTTTTCCATGATTTCTTCCATGGAATCTCTTCTTTGATGTCTAAGGAGCATTTAGACACCAAAAGCCCCAATTTTCATCGAGAAACGATGCCAAAATCTCAATTTTACCTCAAATCCCCTTAAAACTAGAAAATAGGGAAAAACTTGAGAAATAGGAATTCCTACCTCGATTCTTTGCTTTCCCTACCTTGCTAGGCTCCTAGAGGCTCGCCTTGTAGCCTGAGATCCATCCCCCAAAGCTTGGTTTGAGATTTGGAGTGGAGAGAGAGTGTAGAAGGAGAGAGAAGGTGAAGAGAGAGAGGAAATGAAGAAATGAGAAAAAAAGAGCGGGGCCACCTATATATACTCGCCCAGGGTGAAATTATTACGTTATCCTCCGGTTGACCCTAGGTCAAGACTGGTAAAAGCAAATCCATAAAATCCTACCTTGGGTATTTCTAAATCCTAGGTGCCCCACAGTTTTCCTTATTTCACTTTAGTCCCTCTTTGTATCCAACCTTTCTCTTAAATCCCTCGGTGCTCTCGGTTCAATCAATACATTCCTCGACTCTCTACCACTCAATTATTCTACAACCTTGCCACTTTTAAGCCTCACATTTTCCTTCCCACACCACGAAAAATACTTCCTCCACCCGAAATATTTCATAAAATTAGCTTTACATAATATCCGAAAATCACGAATTTTTGGGGTATTACATAGTATTACTATTTTTATTTAATTATATAATCTATCCAATTTCTAGAAATACTGTACTCACTCTGTTCACTCATTGTTCATGCATTATTCACTTATTTTTATTTTAAATTTTCTTTTTTATTTCTATAAGCCATTTAATAAATTAATCATACTCCTTATTTCAAAAAATTAATATCTTGAGATTTAGAAATTATTTTCCATTTCCTATTTCACATCAAGGTTCCCTATAATTTTCTCCATATATTCCTATACCTTGTACACATTTCCCTACACCCGACAATATTCCAAAATCTTTCATTGTAGTCCCTAAAATTTTCACTTTAGTCCTTATGTGATCTAGTATTTCACATTGCTAGTCTATAGCCTCATATCACATACTAAACCATTACCACATCACAACACAATATCACAAACATATATTGCACACAATTTGCAAGCCAATATTTGTGAAATAAAATTTAACCATTAAAAATGAAAAATTAAATGGCGGGTCTTACACTATTACTCCCCTTAAGAAATTCGGTCCTCCGAATTTAACTTACCTCTAGTCGTAAAAATGTGTGGATACCTGAAATGCATATCAACCTCTATTTCCCACATGGCTTCCTTGTGAGTCTGATTTCATCACAAAATCACAACTGATAGAATCTCCCTAGACCTTTCTTTACCTGGCTATACAAGATAGTTACCGTAGCCTCCTTATATGGCAAACTCCTATTTAACTAGATGATATCTTGACTTAACACATGCGAAGGGTTAGGAAGATACTTGTTTTAATAGCGAAAAATTTTCACGTACCCAAACTCATATTTTCTTTTGACGTTGTATTACCTGAGGTATTACATTACTTCCCCATTAAAGAAACTTGGTAATTCCTTCCTCATTGTAGTTACTTAGTTTCACCAAGTCCCTATTCGTTTCTTGGTTTTTAATTATGATATTTCTTGCATATTAGTAACTAGAGCTTGCCTTGCTATCTCGTCTATTCCAATCTAAGTTATGTATCATCTTCTCTTTATGGCCTCGAAGACCGAAGATGTGCCCCATGACTTGTGCTCTTTTACTAGCATTGATAGCGATTTTCCTCTAAGGTTGTCTCCTCTCTACTTTTTCTTGGGAACTTTAAACTATGGTAACTAATGTGCCATGTTTATTCGTGCCCAGACTTATTCTTGAGCATTTAAATGGTTTACACAAGTCCCCTTAGGAACTTCCCCCTTAAAGGTCAACCTTCCCATTTTGTCTCATGTCCTCATCCCGAATCGTACCAACACCTCATAGCCATGTAGCCTCACTTTGCCATACAAGGCCATCACACCCATTTAGGCTTGCACATTTCCTACCATTGATATAATTTACTTCCACAAACCTCACAGTTTGTGTTGAGTTTCCATCGTCACTCTAGCATTTCCTTACCAAAAAAGCATCTTATGATTACTCAAGATCTCGCCTCCTTTCCTCTTGATTATGATTTCTCACTTGTGGTGACACTTCTAAAGCTGCCATAACTTCGCCCATGCTTGACCATCGTTTCAATAGGATAAACTGAATACTAATACCCCTCAGGGCTTCACAAGTCTCTACCTCGCAACTAAGCCTAGTAGGTCATACTCTAAATCGAGTCGTATCCCTAAAGAAAATAGGTTATACCAACCGCACATTCTTCAAGAGGTCCTTAATCACAGAGCAACTTGGTCATTCCTAAATGGTTAACCTACTAGCATAATCAACTCACAATGATTTTGGTGCTACATTTCAATTCTTAAGTTCCTACTAAAATTTGACTATCCACCTTACGAACGAGACACCCTTATGTCCACTGTTAATTTCCTAATTAACATGATTTTTGTGCATTCTATCTTGACATCTGACCCTTACTATTGCTCGATTTTTACTGATTTATTACCTTTAAGCTTCAAAATTCTCTAATTTTGGTTTCCCTAACTCCTTACAATTTTCTCCATTTTTACCCTCACTTTTATACTAGCTATTGATCTTTGATCTTGCATTTCAAGGTGCAAAGAAGGATCACCAAATAGAGGAAAGGAAGCCATATTGGAACAAGAAATTAGAAGATTAAAGAAAAGAAAAGCATCCCTGTGCCCAAAGCTAGAACCTCAGCAAAAGTAGCTCCTGCTCTGTTATCTGCCGCTATAGCACAAAAGGAATGCTGCTGCAGTGCCATACTCCAATTTTTTAGCATTTTGTTTCTGTCTCCCACTGCGCCCAGCACTGGCTGCCCAGTGCCTGGCACTAGTGCTCTAGTTTTTCAGCATTTGGTTTCTGTCTCCCTCTGCTGCAGCAGTGAGTTTGCACCGAGGTAGCTCCAGACCTCCCACTACTCCCTTAAACACCATGCTGAAGCTTTTCTTTGGGTTGTATCTCTACCTTCCACTCTGCAGCGGTGAATTCGCACTGCTACAGTGCCAGAGCACATTCTCAACCACATCAGTATCATTTTAAATATCTTCAGATGTTATTTTTAGGGCAATTCTAATCCGAAATAGAGGGAAAAGCACCGTTTTGGCTGAGGAGAGCAAGGGGAACTTGATCTTCAAGGCTTTTGGGGCTCAATCCGACATCCAACATCATATTCATGGCCATCTTTATCCCTTTTTCTGCTTTCTGATAAGTCCTTTATTTTGGTTATTTTCCTATGATTTTATTGGGCTTTTTCTTTCCCTTGTTCCTATTTTTCTTTCCTTTTTGTACCCTTTATATTAGTTTTTGCGTTGTTATTTATATTTTGTAGTTCTCCTTGTTCTTTCCCTTTTTATCCCCTTTTCTCCTCCATTTTGGAGTAATCTTTGTTGTATTTTCTTGTAGGTGTATATTTTAGTATGATACAAGTTGGGGAGTTGAAGAATTCTGATGCAAGTACTGATCTATAGCAAGTCTGAAGGTTGGCACCTCAGGCGCCATGCGATAAACTCTCGGCCTGACAATTATGGTTGGCGCCTTAAACTCTCTGTCTCGAAGTCTGAAGGTGGCGCCTCAGGCGCTAATCCATGTTGTTTCTACCTATCTTCTGCATGGCGCCTAGGTGCCCGGTCCTGATCTGCACATGATGGACCCTATAAATTGGATTTATGAAGACTTTTGGAGGATCTTTTGGCTGGAGAAGGAAGGGCTTTGCTAGGGCAGAATTGGAAGAGAATGGAGACCTCTTCTTCATTGAGTTTGATGCTTATTTCTTTTTCTCATTCCTCTTGTATCATGTTTATTTATATATTTGTGATGCCTTTCTCTTCTCCCACCATGTGTAACTAATTCTCTAGGGTTAGGGGATTGATGTAATTGACTTCTCTGAAGCTTTATTATTAAATACTTTAATATAATTGCAATTTTGATTATTGGAGTAAACTTTACTGCTATTTATTACTCTTGGATGCTTAGCTACCATCTTCAATGAACTTATGGTTTATATTAATGCTAGACAGAGCTTGATATAGACTTGCCTTTATAATTTCTATCGTAATTCGAGTTAGTCTAGACATAGATAACCTTAATTACGTGATTTTTATGAGTTCTTAAACTTAAACTCCGAATCAATTAATTTGACTAAGACATTAGCTAATTAATTGAGTGAGGAAGATTTGTTTTACCAAGACATTGGGTTCAAATATCTTTGTGAACTTAATCAACATTAAGCAAAATTTGCAAGTATATCAAAGTATTCTCTAATGACTCAAAGATTAGTTTGTCTATGAATTAATCGGATTAGGAGTTAAGTGAAATCAATCCCTTATACCTACTTCGTTATCATATAATCTTTCATTGTGCTAGTTTATTCCTTGTCTTAATTCAGTTTACTTTAGTTAAATTTAGTCTCTATCCTCTCAACCTTTTCAATTGTCCAAATATAACTTAAGCTAGTGAAATTGGTAATTATTAGAAGTTAATCCCTGAGGACGATAACTCTTTCTCTCACTTTACCACTTGTGCGATCCGATACACTTATCGGAAAAAATCGCATCGAGTTTTTGGTGCCGTTGCTGGGGATTGATGGTGTTAGCAATATTAAGAGTAGCTAGTAGGGTTGTAGTTTAGACCTTACTTTTTCTATTAATAGTTATACTTCAAATCTTACTTTTATACTTGTTCATACTCTTGTTTTTGTTTATATTCTTTATCTTACACAAACCTTTGGTTTATACGAGGTACCACCAACCCAAGTTCATTAGAATTTGACCCAAAAATTGAAAGGTCAGCTCACAGATGCTGAAGGCAAACCAGAAAAGCCAGACAAGCTCAACAAGTTCAACCTATAATAATGGCCGCAAACAATCCTAATCCTCAGTAAAATCCACCAGCCCCCCTCCTACAAGAACCCTAATGGATTATAACATCCTAACTGTAGAGGGATATGGTGCTAGTATCGCGAAACCACCAGTGGAAGCTACTAACTTTTAGTTAAACCCAACCCTTCTTCAATTGATTCAAAGCAATCAATATGGTGGGCATACCTTTGAAGACCCCAACTCACATATCTCACGCTTCCTACAAATCTGTGATACAATAAAGTTGAATGGGGTTCTTGAAGAAGCGATTAGACTCTGGTGTTTCCCCTTTTCATTGAAGGATAAAACAATTATTTGGTTGGAGTCCTTGCCAAAGGGAAGTGTTACAACTTGGGTTGATTTGGTTCAAAAATTTCTCACTCGGTATTTTCCTCCATCTTGATCTTCGAAGATCAGAGAAGAGATCACCACTTTCAGACAACAAGAGAATGAGTCCTTAAGTGAAGCCTGAGAGAGGTATAATGTAATTTTGAAGAAATATCCCCACCACTCATTTGAGCTTTGGATTCAAGCTCAGAGCTTCTATGATAGACTTCTCCCCCAAACAAGAACAGTAGTGGATGCAGCGGCTGGAGGAGTTCTAAATCGTAAGACCCTCGAACAAGCAATGGATCTATATGCTACTATGGCTTGTAATGATTATCAAAGCCATGGGGAGAGAACGTTGATGAAGAAGACTGCTGGAATGTTAGAAGTGAGCACTCAGGATGCTCTCTTAGCCCAAAACAATTTGATCACCTAACAGATGGCTGAACTAAACAAGAAATTCAATGTAGCAAAAGTAAATGCCATCAACCATCCAACCATCATCTGTGATTTTTGCTCCGGTAGCCATTCTAGTGAAAATTGCCTCAATATGTTTAGTTCTTCCTCGGAGCAAGTCAACTACATGGGAAATCAGTACAAATGGCAAAAAAATCCTACTCTTAAACTTATAATCTGGGATGGATGAATCATCCAAATTTTTCATGGGGGAATCAAAATCAAAATAGCCAAAATACCTTTCACAAGCCACAACAACAATATCAGAGTTTTTCATCTCTACCCTAATCAAATGAAAAGATTTCTTCATTAGAGAATGCTCTCGAAAAGTTGACATTACGGACTACTTCCTTCATACAACAAACTTCTACATTTATGGAGGAAACAAGAAGTGGCTTTAGAAATCAAGAAGCTTCAGTTCGCAACTTGGAGACTGATAACATACTTTTTCCATTTATTTTAGTCCCTATTTTAGTCCTTTTTGCCTCTTTAATTTTGTCAATTCTCTAATTTTATTATGTTTTGGAATTTATTGGGTATAAACTATTTATGGATTGAATGTGTCTCAATTTTTATATTTTTAGAACTTGAATTGTAAAATGCTCAATTTAATTCCTACAAATTTTAATTTTGGAGAGAAAAGTGTTGACATGGACAAAGATGATGATTTGGATGCTAATGTGGCACTTTTTGGGTGATGTAGATGCTTACTAGGATATGCTGGATGTGGGGCCCACTTGAACTCTTATTCAATGCCATGTAGTCAGAATTTTTGGGTAGAAATATTAATTTTCGTAGGTCAAGAAAAGCATAGCTGAAATATTAATATTGCCATGATATTCTGCTGCTGTTTGTCACTTTCTGCTGCAGAAATATTAATTCTGCTGCTGCTGCCATACCATTCTGCTGCTGCCATACTTTTCTGCTGCTGCAGAAATATTAATTTTGCTGCTGTTTTGCTGTCAAAGTGCTGCCATATCATGGAAGAGGCATCCAAGGAGGCATCTAGGGCAGAATATCCCTTTAGGCATGTGTTAGATCAGTTTTATATTTGCAAAAATCGAAATTTATTAAGGAGGCTAAGTCATTTTTCTGATGTGAAGTCCTAGCACCATTTTTCTGCCTTCCTTGGGCAGCAGTGGTTGGGAGCAACATAGAGGCAACTCTCTAGCTTGGTTAGAGGGAAAGGAAGCCTTCCCACTTGGGAATGGCTCTCCTTCTCCCATTTTCTTTCCTTTTCTTCTATTTTCCTTCATAGTTTCTTAGATTTCTGCTGTATTTTCTATTTTCTGTCATGTTCTTCTTCTCTTCCTTGTAATTTCTGAGTTTAAGGATTGATGTAGTTCGGTTTTATGAAGCTTTATTGTTGAACATATTCAATTTTAATGCATTTTCGTTTAATGGAATGGATTTTACCGATTATTCTTCCTCTTGAATGTTTGATGAACCTTCAATGAGTTTGGGATTTTTATGTCTATGCTAGAGTTAGCTAGATATTGAGCTTGACCTTGTGATTTCCACCATAAATTAGATTATCTAGATATAGATAGTTTTATTTATGTGGCTTGAATAATTTTCTTGAGCTTCATGACTTAATTGAATGGTTGATCTAAGATTTTAGTCAATTATTTTGGATAAGTTAGATTGTAATTTCAAAGCTTTTGGATTCAATCATATTTTAGAAAATTGGCCAACATTGAATGGATTGTAATTTAATTGAATTGTTCTTCAATGATTCAAAGATTAATTTGTCTATGAATTAATCGGATTAGACCAACGAAATCAATCTCATTTTCTTGTGTAGTCGGTCATTTGATGAAATGGAAATTGTACTTTAATTCATTTGGACCAATGAGTATTTTCTTGGCCAAAGTTTTATTTTATTTATTGTTCTATGAAGCTTGTCATTTATACATGCATGCGTTTGCTATGTATTTGTAACGAGTAGGACAAGAGATAACATGTCATATGCGATTGCGGGGCATTGATGTGATTAGGACTTCATCGGATTATATTTGAGTTATAGATTAGTGAAGATCTTCCTAACTATAATTTTAATATAATTCAGTCTTAGAAGACTTTCTGAGAATTTTAGATTGAAGATTACATAATAGAATTAGCCAAGAATATTCAAAGGAAATGATGATGATGTACAATTCCATGAAATTTGTGACCAATCCATATCTTTTCTCTGTTTTGTTTTCTATCTAGTTATTTAAATTTCAGTTATTTATATTGTGTTGTTTCAGTCATCACCCCCCCTTTTTTTTGTGTAATTTCTGAAATTTCCCTCATAAGTCTTAATAGCATTTCACTTAGCCTAATTAAATTTTATTTGATACCTCAATCTCTATGGGACGATACTCTACTCATCACTTTATTACTTGTTGCGACCCAGTATACTTGCTGGAATATTTTATGTGCTATAAATTATACGCACCAAGTTTTTGGCGCCGTTGCCGGGGATTGATGGTTGTCAGATTGATTTTTCTTTAAAGCCAAAGTGATGTTATTTTAGACATTGTCTTTTCTTGTTTTAGTTTTTACAATTTCAAGCGTTTTTAGCTTTTCAAGTGTCTTTATTAGTTTCATTTCTTCTTGTTACCTTGCTTATTTGATATATCTCTCATGTTATTTCTCTTTGTTGCATGTGAGGTACTTGATCATTTTCCTTGACGAAGGAAATAAAAAAAAATCAAAGAGAAAGTAAGGAAAACAAAGAAGAAGCGACGCTAAGCATAGACACCAAATAAAGTCTAGCTAAGGACTTTAAACCAAGCGCTTTTGGGAGGCAACCCAAGTTTTTCTAATCTTTCTCTTTTTAATTTTATTGTTGTATTTCTTTCGTAATTTTAATTTTGTTTTAGTCTTTTTCTGTTGCCCATTTTTTTTTCTCTGTTTTCTCTGTTTTGGCAGAAACTTTGTCATCTTGCATGAATATTCTGTACTGCTTGGCTATGGTTTTTGCCACTTTCTTTACATGTTTTTAAA
Source organism: Biancaea sappan (assembly GCA_037074585.1). Lineage (NCBI taxonomy): Eukaryota > Viridiplantae > Streptophyta > Magnoliopsida > Fabales > Fabaceae > Biancaea > Biancaea sappan. Next base: position 41,931,892 of record CM073496.1, on the reverse strand, counting down.
CCTTTATATGTCTTCTAGTTGTAGAATTTTATTTGGAGTGATTCGCATCCGTTTTGGGGTCGTTCTATGTCGGTAAAGCCGTGTCGCCAGAAATTCTGCACTGCAGAATTTTGCTACTCTGTTTTGTCCGAATTTGATGCTCACTTTTTAAATTTTTGATGGAGTTTTGGTGTGGAATTATGCATGATGAAATAGCTAAAGTGTAGATTGACTTAGCATGAAGAGAATTTAGTCTTATTTCTCTAAGGAATTCAAGTTAAATGGCAATGACGTTGACTTTAATGAATTTGTAGTAATAGTCTTTTAGCTGTGAGGATTTGAGCCTAAGTGAAAAATGCTATTCTTCTTGTTGTGTGTTCTCTATCATGGATTGTCACTCTAGAACTTGTCTTGAATCTTTGATTGAGGCTACATATCTTGTACATACTTGGAAATGATTTAGGCATTTGTTTCTTGTAACCACTTTTAGCCAAATAGCCATCCATTATCATTGTTTCCATTGTATGCCATTTTGTGCCTTATCCATTTTCCTTCTTGTGTTCTTCCACCACTTTTTCTGCCTACAACAATATTTTTCTCTTTCAACTTAAGATGTGAGAAGTATTTTAAATTCTTTTAAGGGATTGATATGCTGAAAAATTTTGTGAATTTTGGGGTGTTTTGAACTATATTTCTTCTACTTCCTCTCAAGCAAAAGAAAAAGACTGGCCAGTCAAGAAGAAGAAAAAAAAAAGGAGAAAGAAAGAAAGAATAAAAAAAAAAGAAGAGAAAAAGATAATGAAATAGAGGAGCAGATAGAACATTGAGACCCAAATTTATTTATACTCAGTCTCTTATATTTCGCTTGTAAATGCTCTTCATTTTCTTGAGTTGTTACCATATTTTGTTTCATTGTTCAATCTTTCCCTTTGTTTCCCACTATTTTTCTTACCCACGTTACAACCTTGTAAAGTCCTTTTGATTCAAGTATGTATTAGATTCAAGTAGTGGAGATTTAGATTCTTGACAAGCTTATGGTAGTGAAATTTGTGATAGGACGACTTTGAGTGATTCCCTCTTAAACACTTGAGAGAGTAGAGGATAAACACCTTACCTTGTGAGGAGATTGTTACTTGAATTCATTCTTTTCGAAATAATTGCCATGGAGCTTGAACTTTTTAGAAATTTAAGATTTATTTCTCCTAATGTAAATCTTTCTAAATTTTAATTATTTCATTGTTGTATATTTTCTACACTTTTTCTTGCTGTGCTTATTGGGATTCTCTGTTGTATTTAATTGATTTTGCCCAGGAGTGCAAAAGGCCTAGTGTGGGGGATTTGATAACATACTTTTTCCATTTATTTTAGTCCCTATTTTAGTCCTTTTTGCCTCTTTAATTTTGTCAATTCTCTAATTTTATTATGTTTTGGAATTTATTGGGTATAAACTATTTATGGATTGAATGTGTCTCAATTTTTATATTTTTAGAACTTGAATTGTAAAATGCTCAATTTAATTCCTACAAATTTTAATTTTGGAGAGAAAAGTGTTGACATGGACAAAGATGATGATTTGGATGCTAATGTGGCACTTTTTGGGTGATGTAGATGCTTACTAGGATATGCTGGATGTGGGGCCCACTTGAACTCTTATTCAATGCCATGTAGTCAGAATTTTTGGGTAGAAATATTAATTTTCGTAGGTCAAGAAAAGCATAGCTGAAATATTAATATTGCCATGATATTCTGCTGCTGTTTGTCACTTTCTGCTGCAGAAATATTAATTCTGCTGCTGCTGCCATACCATTCTGCTGCTGCCATACTTTTCTGCTGCTGCAGAAATATTAATTTTGCTGCTGTTTTGCTGTCAAAGTGCTGCCATATCATGGAAGAGGCATCCAAGGAGGCATCTAGGGCAGAATATCCCTTTAGGCATGTGTTAGATCAGTTTTATATTTGCAAAAATCGAAATTTATTAAGGAGGCTAAGTCATTTTTCTGATGTGAAGTCCTAGCACCATTTTTCTGCCTTCCTTGGGCAGCAGTGGTTGGGAGCAACATAGAGGCAACTCTCTAGCTTGGTTAGAGGGAAAGGAAGCCTTCCCACTTGGGAATGGCTCTCCTTCTCCCATTTTCTTTCCTTTTCTTCTATTTTCCTTCATAGTTTCTTAGATTTCTGCTGTATTTTCTATTTTCTGTCATGTTCTTCTTCTCTTCCTTGTAATTTCTGAGTTTAAGGATTGATGTAGTTCGGTTTTATGAAGCTTTATTGTTGAACATATTCAATTTTAATGCATTTTCGTTTAATGGAATGGATTTTACCGATTATTCTTCCTCTTGAATGTTTGATGAACCTTCAATGAGTTTGGGATTTTTATGTCTATGCTAGAGTTAGCTAGATATTGAGCTTGACCTTGTGATTTCCACCATAAATTAGATTATCTAGATATAGATAGTTTTATTTATGTGGCTTGAATAATTTTCTTGAGCTTCATGACTTAATTGAATGGTTGATCTAAGATTTTAGTCAATTATTTTGGATAAGTTAGATTGTAATTTCAAAGCTTTTGGATTCAATCATATTTTAGAAAATTGGCCAACATTGAATGGATTGTAATTTAATTGAATTGTTCTTCAATGATTCAAAGATTAATTTGTCTATGAATTAATCGGATTAGACCAACGAAATCAATCTCATTTTCTTGTGTAGTCGGTCATTTGATGAAATGGAAATTGTACTTTAATTCATTTGGACCAATGAGTATTTTCTTGGCCAAAGTTTTATTTTATTTATTGTTCTATGAAGCTTGTCATTTATACATGCATGCGTTTGCTATGTATTTGTAACGAGTAGGACAAGAGATAACATGTCATATGCGATTGCGGGGCATTGATGTGATTAGGACTTCATCGGATTATATTTGAGTTATAGATTAGTGAAGATCTTCCTAACTATAATTTTAATATAATTCAGTCTTAGAAGACTTTCTGAGAATTTTAGATTGAAGATTACATAATAGAATTAGCCAAGAATATTCAAAGGAAATGATGATGATGTACAATTCCATGAAATTTGTGACCAATCCATATCTTTTCTCTGTTTTGTTTTCTATCTAGTTATTTAAATTTCAGTTATTTATATTGTGTTGTTTCAGTCATCACCCCCCCTTTTTTTTGTGTAATTTCTGAAATTTCCCTCATAAGTCTTAATAGCATTTCACTTAGCCTAATTAAATTTTATTTGATACCTCAATCTCTGTGGGACGATACTCTACTCATCACTTTATTACTTGTTGCGACCCAGTATACTTGCTGGAATATTTTATGTGCTATAAATTATACGCACCAGAGACTCAAGTAAGCCAAATTGCAAGACAACTTTCTGAGAGACTTCAAGGTTCTTTACCTAGCAACACAATCGTAAATCTAAGGGAGCACGTGAATGCCATAATCACTCGGAGTGGAAGAGTGCTAGGGCCAACCATTAGAAAAGAGGTAGTGGTTGAAGAGAATGAAGAGCTAGCTGCAAATGAAAGCTCAAAAAGCTAAGACACTCCTTCAAGGAGTAAAGAGGATGAACAAAAAGAGAAGGCAAGTAAGACAAAACCTCCTATACCACTACTCAACGTGCCATTTCCCCAATGCCTCTATAAGAAAAATGATGAGAAGCAATTCAGTAAATTCTTGGAGGTGTTCAAAAAGCTCCACATTAACATACCTTTTTGCAAAGGCTATTGAGCAAATGCCTACATATGCCAAGTTTATAAAACTATTATTAGCAAAGAAAAGAAGAATTGTAGATGATGAGAGGATCGCCCTGAATGAAAAATGTAGCACCATCAACAGAGAAAATTACCTCCAAAGCTTAAGGATCCGGGAAGTTTCTCTATTCCTTGTACAATAGGGGGTGTGACATTCAAGAAAACCTTGTGTGATCTAAGGGCCGGTATAAATTTGATGCCCTTATCCATTTTTGAGAAGTTAGGGATTGATGAAGTCAAGCCAACTATGATGACTTTACAACTTGTCGACCGGTCATTAAGGATTCCTTATAGAGTGGTGGAAGATGTGCTGATAAAAGTAGGGAAGTTCTTTTTCCCTGTAGACTTTGTTGTTCTAGATATGGTTGAAGATAATGAAATGCCTCTCATTCTGGTAAGGCCATTTTTGGCCACTTCTGAGGCAATCATACATGTTGCTCAAGGGACATGGACTTTGACTGTTCAAAAGGAGCAAGAAATTTTCAAAGTCTTTGACTGTGAACAACCTCCAGCAGAGGATGATATTTGTAACAAAATGGAGGAACCGGGGGTCGCTGAGCATGTAACCCGAGTAAATGCCACACCACTTCATCATGCCACATCGCACTATCTTGACTTGACTCTGTCCAAGGGAGATGGAACGCTAAATGACAAATCAAAGCTGTGGTGAGTTTGTAGTAAAGCAATCCAGCTTCAAGGCACTTCTGGAGTTCTCATTGATCCTGGCTAAGGAAACCAGGTGGAGTCTAGCTAAGGACTATAAACTTAGCGCTTCTTGGGAGGTAACCCAAGTCTCTTACTTTTCTCTTTTAATTTTAGTCATTTTCTACTTTTCAGTGTTGTATTGTTGTTGTTGTTATTGGCTGTGTTGCTATTACTGTCTATATTTTTGTGTGTGCTGCTTAATTTTTGCAATATTGGCTAAAATCTTGTAGGAATGATGTGCTTAAGTTGCCTATGTTGCTTAAATTGAGTATTTGTGTTTGATTGCTACATTTTGTGTTGTTTGTTGGAACTTCTGTGGATCAAATCTTCATGTTTCTGTGCTTAAACCTTGTGAGCTGCTTTAGGGGAAAGTCTGCTGTAAAATTTGCCAAGTGCTGCATTTCTGTCATATGGGCACCTAGGCGCCACACAGGGCACCTCTAGGTGCCAGGGGCTAAACTCTGGGGTCGGCCCGTGCCTCAGGCGCCCTGTCTTCAAACTATTTGCTTTTTCAACGTGGCACCCAGGCGCCACGACCATATATATGCAACCCTTCGCTGTTCAGCCTCATTTTTTACCTCTTCAATCCCTAGCAGCCCGATTTTCTCTGCAATCCGTGGTCCTCCACCATGCAGCCCACCTTTGCCTCCATTTTTGATTAGTTTTCACTCTTCACTCCTCACCCATCCTCTTTCCTTCACAATCTCCATGCGCATTCCTTCACCTTCCACCATTTTTGACCTTCTCTATTGTGCCTACTTTTGGGGTGTTGCTATTTGGTGCTTTTGACTCATCCTCCTCCCATTTTCTGGTAATTTCTGTTCCCTTTCCCTTTCCCTTTCTTTTATTTTATTTTTCAGCAAAAATTTCAAAAACAAAAAAAGGGGAAACATTTATCTTTTCAGATAATTTTGAATTTACCTTCTTTCTATTTTCTATATATTGCTGTTAGATGAATGTTTTTCCCTTTTGCTTTTATTTCAAAAAAAATGAATAAAAGGGAATTGAAATTTCTGACTTGTATTTTAGGGTTTGTGTTTAAATTTAGAAATTTCTTTTGACTTTTCTAGGATTGTAATTGCTAATATGTCTAGAAAACGTCAAAGAAAAATTCAAGGAGAATCATCGTCTCGTAGGAATTATGATCCATCTAGGTTTAGATCCTTAGAATATAGCAAACGTTTTGAGGATTTAGAATCTAGAGAATTTATTGCTGAATGTGGATTCAATCTTCGAGAATGTGAGCACCCTAAAATTTTAAACTGAATCAGAGAGTAGGGATGGGAGAAATTGTATGAGTCGACTGCCCATTTTTGCCCTATAATTGTAAAAGAATTTTATGCAAATGCTTACTGGTTGAGGAGTGATCAAAGTGTTAGGGATCCTTGTATTTCCTATGTTAGGGGAAAAGATATTTATTTTTCAATTAACAGTCTCAATAATTACTTTGGCTTACAATATGTACCGGGGCAATGTGTCTTTGATAACTAGATAAGGCACAAATATGTTAAGGCTCCCCACATTATCGCCACTCTCTGTCGAGATGGGGCAAGTTGGGAACTGGACACTGAGGGGAAAGCAGCTAACTTTAAAAAATTAGATATGAAACAAATCTCCAAGGCCTGGTGTACATTTGTCCAGTCCAACTTGCGAACTGGTCAGAGGTAACCATTGAACGAGCAGTGGTTATTTATTTGATCATGACAGGGAAGGTGTTTAATGTAGGTTCCCTGATTTCCCACAATCTTTCGAAACTATCTCAAAAACACGGGAAACACCTTGGACATCCGTGCCTCATCACAAACTTGTGTAAAAAGGATGAGGTACCGTTAAAGGGTGTACTGCGAAGAGCTCCGGAGACCGCTATCACAAAACAGGTAATAGACTCGATGTTTCGCAATTTCATGGCTCTCGTGGCACCTCTACGGGTCCTTTCTCCTCTTCCTCAGGTACCTATGAGACCCTGTGCTGTACTACCTCTGGTTAATATGTTAGAGCGCATGAGTAATGTTAAGGCTGGAATTGGGGAAATTAGACAAACCCTTGAGACCTTCATTGTAACTCATAACCAGCAACATTAGGCACTGACTCACGCGATGTACTATCTTGTTCGGCATTTCAGTGCCCCCACTAATGATTGGACATTGGAGGATCTGGAATATGATCCTTTAGCTGACATTAATTTTGATCCTTTAGCCAATTGGGAAGCAGGCGGTGAGGGTAGCCATAAATGGAAGGGGAGGCCAACAACAATGATGAGGAGGATGATTGATACTTTTTGTGATTCACCTTTTATTGCAACTATATTTAGTTTGTATTTATGGTTTGTATTAACTTTGTGATATTTAGTATTTCAATCTTGTCAACTTGTGGATTTTTGTGTTGATGTTTAGTGTAGTTTGGATTCTTTTTGTTGAATGGATGTTGTTTCTTGCTTTTCCATTCTGCTGTTAGTTCTTTCCTGCTGTTTATTTTTCGTTATTTTGGAATAATTGTGGATGGTTTTCTTTTTGGTATATAGCATTCATTTTGCCCCTACCCTTTGTTTTGGATTGTCCTTTTCTGGATGTTCAAACCTTGTTTATGGGTTGGTTTGACATTGAAGACAATGTATAGTTTTGGTTTAGGGGAATAGAGTGGTTTTAGGCTTAGATACCACTAACTTTTTGGCTAACCTGTTCTTTTTGTTTATATGAATGCCTTTCTTTTGTTAACCATCGCTTCTTGTGGATTTTTCTTGATAAATTGGATAGTGCTTTACAGATTTTATATTATTCCAATTTCAATTAATTTCATACAATGTCGTCTTAATTAAAATCTAGCTTAATTTGGGTTTTTCAAAATGTTTGGATTAAATTGTAAATTTTCAAACTTTTTAATTAAAAATTGTTGACCCTCTTAATTTTCTAAAATGTACTCTTCAAAACCTTAGAAAATTCTTAGTTTTTACTTATGACAATTTATTACTCAATAATGGATTTCTTTTCTTAGAAAAAAAAGAGAAAACAAAAATAAAATGCATCTATTGAAATAAAATAAATGGAGGTGTGATTTAAGTTGAGGAAGTGTTGTGTGGATTAGGCGCACAATACTTGTTCTAACCAATGAATTACATCTTCCTTTCAAATAAAGGCGACAGACAAAGTGTTGTTGTATGGATAAGGCGCAGGGCAACTTGTTGTTTCCTTAGCCTCGCTTTCCTTTCTTTTTATGTTGATTGAGGGGGAGATGTGTGGGTTAGGCACACTGTCTTCACTTTAATCGTTTTATCTTTAAGGTTTCTGTTCATTGAGAAGTTTTCCTTGTGAACCAAAAATTGTTAAGCAAAAAGGAAAAATTTTTAAGTTTTTGAAAGAGTAATTTAAGAAAGTGAGGGTGTTTGCAATCTCTCCTTAAAATTTTTAAAAATTCTCTTTTTCTATCTTTAAATTCAAAAATTATCCATTGCGAGTTAGTTTTATTGAGATGACTATATGAAATTGGCTTGTCTTGGTTTAATATTTTACGTTGTTCAGTACTTCTTTTATATCTTGAAAAATCCTTAGGCTTAGTTTAGTTTAGTTTTTAGTTTTCGGTTAGTGTTTTGTTTAAGGACAAGCAAAAGTCTTGGTTTGGGGAAGTTAATAAGTCCTTTATTTTGGTTATTTTCCTATGGTTTTATTAGGCTTTTTCTTTCCCTTGTTCTTATTTTGCTTTCCTTTTTACACCCTTTATATTAGTTTTTGCGTTGTTTTTTATATTTTGTGGATCTCCTTGTTTTTTCCCTTTTTATCCCCTTTTCCCCTACATTTTGGAGTAATATTTGTTGTATTTTCTTATAGGTGTATATTTTGGTATGATACAAGTTGGGGAGCTGAAGAATTCTGATGCAAGTACTGATCTGCAGCAAGTCTGAAGGCTGGCCCCTCAGGCGCCATGCAATAAACTCTCGGCCTGACAATTATGGTTGGTGGTTGAACTCTCTATATTGAAGTTTGAAGATGGTGCCTCAGGCGCCAATCCATGTTGTTTATACCTATCTTCTGCATGGCACCTAGGCGCCCGGGTCCTGACCTGCATTTGATGGACCCTATAAATTGGATTTCTGAAGAATTTTGGAGGATCTTTTGGCTGGAGAAGGAAGGGCTCTGCCAGGGCACAATTGGAGGAGAAGGAAGATCTCTTCTTCATTGAGTTTGATGCTTATTTCTTTCTCTCCTTCCTCTTGTATCATATTTATTTATGTATTTGTGTTTTTTTCTCTTCTCCCACCATGTGTAACTAATTCTCTAGGGTTAGGAGATTGATGTAATTGACTTCTATAAAGCTTTGTTACTGAATACTTTAATATAATTGCAATTTCGATTATTGGAGTAGACTTTACTGTTATTTAATACTTTTGGATGCTTAGCTACCATCTTCAATGAACCCAGGGTTTATATTAATGCTAGACATAGCTTGATATATACTTGCCTTTGTAATTTCTACCGTAATTTGGGTTAGTCTAGACATAGATAACCTTAATGCGTGATTTTTATGAGTTTTTAAGTTTAAACTCCGAATCAATTAATTTGACTAAGACATTAGCTAATTAATTGAGTGAGGAAGATTTGTTTCACCAAGACATTGGGTTCAAATATCTTTGTGAACTTAATCAACATTAAGTGGAATTTGCAAGTATATCGAAGTATTCTCTAATGACTCAGATTAATTTGTCTATGAATTAATCGGATTAGGAGTTAAGTGAAATCAATCCCCTATACCCGCTTCGTTATCATATAATCTTTCGTTGTGATAGTTTATTCCTTGTCTTAATTCAGTTTACTTTAATTAAATTTAGTCTCTATCCTCTCAACCTTTTCAATTGTTCAAATATAACTTAAGCTAGTGAAATTGGTAATTGTTAGAAGTTAATTATGAGGACGATAACTCTTTCTCTTACTTTGCTACTTGTGTGACCCAATACACTTGTTGGGAAAGATCGCATCACTTTCTGTCATTTAAATTCCATGAGTAGCTAGATTTTTCTTCTAGGGTTACTATGAACTCAACTATAGACTAGATTTTGTTTCCTCTCATGTATTAGTAACTGTTATTCAATCAATATAAGACTTTTTATTCATTTTACTGATGCATTATATTGACTTGATCAATCTTTATAATTGCTTGTTGTTGTCATCGAAAAGGGAAGACGAGTGCGTGAACATTACTAAGTGTTTTTGCTTGTCATCTAATAGGAATATTAGTTAATCTTGTTTAATCAAAACTATGTTGGTTAATATAGACTTAACTCACTTAAGAAACTGAGTAGGCATTAAGTATCTTAACTGAGATTCGGGAGAATTCTTTTAAGTTGTTAGAATAACCTAGGATTAACTTTTATGGCTGAACAAGTTGCGAGTGCATGAGAGGGGCTTTACAATTTCTAGGACGGAGGGGAGGGATTAGTAACTCTAAGTTTTTATTTTGATTAAGTTCATTAGTTTGAGTATTTGCTTGCTGTCATTAGAAGAAAATTCATAAAATTTTACTGTCACATGCCTTTTTACATTATCAGTTCTTCATTAGAGCTGTCTTCAATCCAATTGCTTTCGTCTAACTAATTCATTTAAATTTCTTAGGTAGTTAGCCACTTAGTCCTCGAGGGAACGGTACTTTTACTCTCAAATCATTATATTACCTGAGCGACTGGTGCACTTGCCAAATCGCCTAACATCCACACAACATGTTTGATTTTCCAGTCAACATGCTAAATACGCCTAACATCTTACACAATTTAAACACTCCTTATCAAAATCGTTATAGGTGGAGCGAAACTCCTTCCCAATGAACGTGATAATCTCAAGTACAATCACATTTGGAAGGAGTTAACATAGATCCCTTTCCATTAAGCTTGACATGACATGCAAAATAATATATATATTGGAATTCCTTTTTAAATGAACTGAACATTAATTAAGAGTTTCTCTTCCCCATTCCCAAACATTTGCAGTAATGAAATTTGAAATGTTCAATCTCAGGCCATCACATGTACAGACATATTCAACATGTCCTAATCCTAATCAAGTTTCTGAAAGTTCCATGTTCTAATCCAAGCATCTCCTAATCATCTAGGTATAAATCATTCTAATCAAGGTAGTCTTAATGCAATAAGCCATAAACACAATGCAGATTTTCCAAATAAGTAACAGTTATCCCCAATTTACTTGTTATATATGTGTGGTTTCATGCCTTTGGTTCTCTTGGGTCATATTCTCAACCATGTTGAGTATCTGGTCATGTTGGGATATCTTCAATCTCATCGATCTATTAGGTTTCACCTTCAAACATAATCCATAACACCTACACATAATTCAAGTTATCACTAAGGTAGTCTAGGGATCATCCTAGTACTTGATCCATTATGGCCAACTATGGCACATTACTTCCACCAAGGTAATTCTATCACAATGGCCTCTATTCTCTTTAAGACTAAGTTATAAAACCCTACCACTAATTTCATATAGTTTCGAACTAAAATATCACCACATAGCATCATCATCACCTAATATTTAAGATTAGGACAATCATATTTCCAAGTAAATTACTATTACTTCTCACCTGAGGTGTCACTAAATAGTACGATCCCCTGATCCGTTAGGTTTTCTAACATGTATTTTGCCCTTATGAATGTTCTAAATTTGAATCCCCTACTATATTTGAACTCACAACCTTTATTTCAGGTTTTCTGATGTCCAAACTACAAACCTTTTACATTCCAACCATAAACTATCCTTATCCCAAACCTTTCACATAAAAAGAAGGACCAAACCTTTCACATAAAAAGAAGGACCCTGCTGACTCATAAGGATAAGGCTGACACCTTTCGCATGATGATGACATATTTAATGTGTCTAATATAATTTAGTCTTGATATCTCATCTCTAAACAACACAATCTGTCTGACCTATTGAGTTGTCACGTAACTTACATCATGCCCACTTAGGTGTTCTAAGCCTCATCATCTCTCTTAACACATGGAGTTCACCGCTCATATTCAAGCCCTATATATAATCTCATCCACTTACGTTCAATCATTATACAAAGGAAGTTATTAGGTGGTCCATAAAACAAGTATTTTCCTTTAATCAACTTAGAGGTATAAATTTACCCTATACCAAATTTGAGCTTACGATTTTCATTTCAAGTTCTCTAATATCCAAATTATAAACCATTCACGCACCAATAGTTAACACAGGAAAGATTTTTTCCAACTTATAAGGGTAAGTTTAGTACAATAAGGACATATCCGATGTGTTCTAATATAGTTTAGTTGTAAAATCCTATCCTTAAATTCACCTCTACTAGGACTTATCTTCCAAGTACTCTTAGCATGTCAATTGGCAACAAGCTCTTAGTATGTCAATTGGCAACAAGCGACATAACTACCGCTATTTCCTTAAGAGAAGTATGATTACATCTCTATCCACAGATTTATGGTTGAAAATGCTTGACAAATCAATGATACCTAAGGCAAAATACATATACTAGGAAAATATGAATCGGGTTCTTACACCGGTCAATTAAATGAGTACTTAACTTTTTTCCATAAATTTAAAGCCTTTACCAATCTTTAACTATATTTGAATTTACAAACTTTTTATTAAAGCACTATGCCTCAAATACATATTTATCCTTAACTATAGATTCATAGATCACTAAACGAGTTAGGGTACCTTCCCTTTTCATGCAAGCATAATTCCTTATCTTTTATCCTTTCCCCTCCGCTACTATTATTCACATGCTATTCTAAGGGCATGTCATAATTGAGTGAAATCTTTCTTCGATCAAGGTCACATCTACCTTGTCTTTAAAGAAGGTTTTTATACTCCTAATTACTATTAATTTACTAAGGAATCCAAATGATATTCTTTTCACAATCTTATGTTATCTCGATTTCCATATATTCATACCTCATTCAAGTAAGCCTGTACATTTTACAATGGTCTCTGTCTGTATATCTAGTATGATAAGCATTTTCTCATATACGTCTCAAGTGAAATGGAGTGTCCAATGCGTTCCTGAGTTGCTCGTTCATTGGTGCAAGGGGCTGCATAGATACACGCTTATGATCTTAACCCAAAAGATGCCCTCCGTATCCTATCAGAGTTGACAACACTTTTACTCTATGAGCACTCTGCTGAAGGTAAAGAAAAACCTATACAAATACGATTGGGGAGTATGACATGAAAGAAATAGGAATACACATAACTCTATAAGGCCTTATATGGATCCTCATCCTAAGGCCTAGTTCACGCCACTACGATGCCGAATCGCCCAGAATTGAAATCATGGCAATTTTGCAGCACAATGGTCCCCAGGTCGTTTTCACTCTTGGAGCCTCACTTCTAACTACTAACTAATTGTTCTAAACACTTAAACACTAATTAAAAGCTAATTAATACATTGGGGGGGAGTTGGTTGTGATAGAACAAAAGAAATTGCAATTAAGGACAGTAACAGCAACAACAAACAAAACAACAAATAACGGATTTGAACACAACAGAAGAATGCAACCAGCCTTATTTTTTCTGGAGATGTAACCTTCCTAGTTCTTGTTCAGATGCTAAGTTTCATTCATTTATTATTTGATTCTTAACGAAAAAGTCCAGGAAATCTTCTGATATAGATTACACTAAAACATACTCAAAGAAAACCTTCTTTGACTACATATTGTTGTAACCACAGTAAACATAATCAAATCATGTAAGAAGATCTTCATTACATGCCATCTTCATCTCTTTCTACCATTCCAATTAGTCATGATAGTAAATCCTTATATGAAGCAATAAAAACTAGCTGTTAAGTCTATGAAACTCTAATAAAAAACATTCATAAACATAACAGAACATAGGCTAAAGAAATAGATGAATGCTGGAATAAAGTGAATAAAACTTATCTTATAAAGCATGGGACCTCAGATTACAACATCCAATCTGAACCAAGGCTGATTACAATAGATTTCAGCCCTCCATGAGAGCAAAAACTAGAAAAACAGAAGGGAGAAAAGGGGAGGGAAAGTAGTCTACGAAATCTATCTAAGTTACAGAAAAACTAAAACTGAAAACTAAGTCTGAAAAAATGCTAAACTAAAGTCTGAAAAGCTGATGGATGAAAACTGACTGTTGCCTTTCTTTCTTCTGATTTCTGAAATGGAAGACATGCTGCTGCAGAATGGTGGTTGGCTTTTTCAGAAAATGGTATGGTGGCTGCTTCTTCAGGAAGGTCAGAGGAATGGGGAGCAGATGGTTGGTCTGAAGTGCTGTAGCTGTGGGTCCCATATGTCCATGTCATCAAACAAATGGAATAAGCTGCCAAGTCATCCAAGAATGTGCCACATCAGCGTCCAACTCATTAGGAATGCCATGTCAACATCATCAAGAAATCTCCAAAATTAATTTTGAAAATTACAAAAGAAGGATTAAATTGAGTCTTTAATAATTTAAGTCCTAAAAGATGAATATGATTCATTTTCCATCTAAAATTAACTTAGACCCAATGAAACACAAAGTGTAATAAAGTTGGAGAAATTCTAAAGATGAAAGTGTAATTAGACCAAGATAGTGGTTAATATGTGTATAAAAATGCTAGATATCAAGGCCGTGCTGCAGTCATGACAATAGGGGAGGGCCCACTAAAGATACCTTGCTTTATAGTCACTAGGAGACCTAATAACCAGCCTCTAATACCAACTTTGTCACGTCCCAAATTCTAGGCACGTGACCGGCACGCTGACACAAGCCCTGTGTCATTGTAAACCTAACTGATATCTCAATTTTTACCCCTTTTTGTTTATTTAAGAATATTTATAACAACTTAAATAAAAATAATCCTTATAATTAACTAGTTTAACTAAAACACATTGTCTAATAAATTAATTGATTTACCCTAGATCCTTTAAATGTCCTAGTTGACCACAGAGTTTCCTAATACTTAATAAAATAAATACTAACAACTCAGGACCTACCCGACAATAGGATAGTCCAACGGTAAACCTAGCCCTCTTGCGGATACTTTTCTTTCGTTACTTGATCTGAAAAAAAATTAAATCAACGTATATGAGATAAATATCTGAGTGAACGAGCCAATACCCGCCTTAATAAAATCTGCTTTGCAAAAGTATTAAAATAAAAGCATAGGCATAAATCATAAATCACAAGAAAGGATACACACCAAAAAGTTTACAATTCAATCAAACAATTCAGACCAAAATAACTAGTACTAGTCAATGGCAAAACACTTGAGAGCGCTCGTAGGCCTGTTCAACCAATTTCATCATACCTGGGAGAGTCTACTCAACCAATCTCATCAAAACCCGCCATAACACATAACCTCATCCTCAACGGTCAGGGTGCCTTAAGGATTAAATTCGGGCTTAACTTCCTACCGAGAGAATCGTTGTCTCTACTCTCAAAGGTCAAGTCATTATATCACCTGAATTTCCTGCTTGATATAAGATAGGGTACTATCTTGCCTAAACACAATCAATTTTCAACCAATTTCAAATAATCATCAAAATAAATTATCAATATATTTGTCAATGTATTCATCAATATAAACATCAATGTAAACATCATATCACTTTCCATCGAATAACCATAAAGTATCTCAGATCACAATTTATCTTGTTCATCTTACAAACCATCTCTTTTTCCCCTAACGTTCATTGTAGTAATTTCATCAATATTGGAATTACACAAAACTCTCAAAACTTGAATCTCTTAATCAGATTCCCTCTTTCCCACCATGATCATTACCTATCTTTATAACCTATTACTTTAACACTTAAGATGATGTTAAAAAAGGATTGGTTCACTCACTTGATTGCCAACGAATCCTACCAATCAAACAGATCAATTTCTTCTTGATGTGAAAAAGGAAATTTGTTCTGATACTTGAGGTTTTTTGAAAAAGAAGGGAAAGTCTAGATGTCAAAATAAATTCTTTATGTTTCCTTTAAAGGAGACAAATTGACAAGAAAAAGAGTGATTTATGAAATACCTTGATTCCTCCTTGCTTCTTGAATGGCAGCCGAGAGAGATGGTTGTACGAGATGGTGGGGCGTGTGTGATCGAGTGTGCTCAAAATGGTGATGTATGTGTTGATTCTAGGTGGATGTGGTGGTGATGAAACTTATGAATGTGGTGAGCTTGCTTGGCTAGTATATGGTGTATGAAGAAGTGGAAGATGGGAGAGAGAGAGAGAAAGAGACGTGGTTGACTAGAGTATTGTGTGTATGTATGTGTTGGACAATTATTTTAAAAATAAAAAATATATTTTTACCACTAAAAGTTAGTTGCTTGGCCAACAAGTAATTGTCCTCAGTAATGTAATAAAATAGCGTCGATTGTCCAAGTGTCAAAATAGTGATTTGGCATAGAAATTTGACATAAATCAGCAATTTGACAGAGATGAATTCGACATAAGAAAGCAAAAAGAATGGACGTCAACTTGTAATAGTTCGCAATGACATTCGTGTATGTCTGTCAAAGTTAAATCATCGAAAGCATGTCATTCGACAAGAAAGTTCAAAGAAACATCATCAACAAATAAGTCGAGAGACAAAAGTTGTTAAATGATGAAGAGATATCAATTAATGGCGTGATTTGGTTGTCAAACGTTGAAGGCAAGAGAAATTGTCAAACGAAAATTGTCAAAGATAGTTACTACCATCATCAAAATAATTAAGACAGTTGTGCCAAACCATGTAAACTGTCACTTACGTGGGTTAAGGCAATTGTGTCGAGCAATGTAAACCGTCATTTATGAGGCAATTAGATAGATAGGTAGTTACTTTCGTCATTTGCCTATAAATACTAAGTTATTTTTTGTAAAATGGGTTGACAACTCTTGATTAAAATTCTATCATCTCAAACGAGCAAATTAACAGATCAATATCAAAGTATGCTTTCAACCTTACATTCCAGTCAATTTAATTCAAAATCTTTATTCGCTTTCGTTTAAATCTTCTGCACTTTAACCTTCAGCAATTTACTTTCAGCAATCTATCTTCAGCAACTTATTTTCTACCATTTAGATTCCGTTGGTTACTTTTTGCTATTTATTTTCTACAATGTACCTCTTATGCACTTCACATTCTGTAATCTCCTTTCTGCACTTACTTTCTGCTTTTGACCGTTTTCATTTAACTTTTCTACAAAAAAGCGTATTTTAAACCTCATGTTCTTTCGTGAAGTTACTTGCATTCAACACATTTTCATAAAAAACGATATTATCGCATAACTTTGAAAATACATTGCTCTCGATTTTCATTATTTATTATTGGACTTGGCTTTAACCAAAAAACACCGTTAACAATATATGATTAGTGGAAAGATAGAGATGGAAACTTGATGCATGTGATGGCTTGACGGTGATTTATTATGTTGCTATCTTTTATCTAATTATTTCCAAAAATATTGTAGCCTTTAGATTAGGACTTTTATATACTATCAACTATTAACCAAGACTAATACTTCCTATTAATTTCTTTCTTGCAAAATTTAAAAATTAAATTAAATGCCCCAACATAGTTTTATGTGAACAAAATCTAAGGTTTGAAATATTGACTTTGAAAGATATAACTTCAGATTTAAAATAAAAGAAACCAATTATCCTTAGTTTTAATAATAAAAGGAATTTGGTTAGTTAGATAAATAACCAATTTCTTTATTTAATCATTTACCTTATCCAATCATTTACCTTATCCAACATCTAGTATTACTATTTTTATTTCGTTATATAATATATCTAATCTCCAGAAATAATGTACTCACACTGTTCACTCACTGTTCATACATTATTCACTTATTTTTATTTTAAATTTTCTTTTATTTCTATACGCTATTTAATAAATTAATCATACTCCTTATTTCAAAAAATTAATATCTTGAGATTTGGAAATTGTTTTTCATTTTTTATTTCACATCAAGGTTCTCTATAATTTTCTCCATCTATTCTTATACCTTATACACATTTCGTTACACCCCACAATATTTCAAAATGTTTCATTTTAGGCCCTAAAATTTTCACTTTAGTCCTTATGTTACCTAGCATCTCACATTGCTAGTCTATAGCCCCAAATCACATACTAAACCATTACCACATCACAACACAACATCACAAACACATATTGCACACAATTTGCAAGCCAATATTTGTGAAATAAAATTTAACCATTAAAATTGAAAAATTAAATGACAGGTATTATACAATCTGTCATGACCCTTTACTCGGGCAAGTGACTAGCACAGTGATGAATCTGCCATCATTGTAAGCCTTACCAGAATTCTACCCACGAGTCATATTCCTAGTGATTTACACATTTTATTTAAGTTACTATCTTTCCAAATTTAAAATATAACTAATCATTTTCAATTTTTCATGCCATTAATACGAAGGAAACATACTTGGTTTCCTCGCTACTCAATCTTGTATATATTAAAAAAAGACATAGAATAAGGAGACAACATACATGGCATCCTCGCTACACCATTACTTAACAAAGTAGTGACTTTAATACACAACGGTAATTTACATTTCAAAATAAATACTCCATTCATATTAAATCGAAATGATAAGTCTTAATTCAAAAATATTCTAAAATAAATTTCAACTTAATACAAAGTTTAATTATGCCATAACGCCAATTCCTTGACCTAGATGTCCTAGACGACTACAGAGCAACCTCATACATAATGGTAATTTATATTTCAAAATAAATACTCTATTTATATTAAATCGAAATGATAAGTCTTAATTCAAAAAAATTCCAAAATAAATCTTAACTGAATACAAAGTTTAATTTTGTCATAACGCCAATCCCCTAACCTAGATGTTCTAGACAACTACAAAGCGACCTAATAACGTAAATTGAAACAAACAAAGGGCCTACTTGACGATGGGAAGGTTCAAAGCAAGCTATTATTTTGGCTGTAAATCTTTGCCGCAACCTGATCTGATAAGGGAGAACAACTGGAGTGTGAGTTTAAAACTCAGTGAGCGAATCGATCTCGCCCTAATAGAATTCAAATACATCGTTAATCATGCAAGTATGCCTGAAGGCTTAAACTTGACCAAAAATCACAGTCAGAAGATGCATACTAGAAAATAGCAAGTTTCATCCAAGTGGACCAATGGAACTAGTACTCGTTAATGGCCATATCTCCCTAGAAGCACATATAGGCCGGTTCACCAAATTTCATCCTTGGCATGACGCATAACCTCGTCTTCTTAGTCAGGGTGCCTCAAGGGTTTCTTTACTCGACTCGGGCTATACTTCCTACCGAGGGAGCTCTTATCTCCACACTCACTGGCTAAGGCTCCCTCTTACCCGGGCTTCCCGCCTTGCCGTGAGAGGGGGTACTATCCTGCCCAATCACAATCAATGGCACAACATATCATGTAATAAATAAAAGTACAATGTAATATTCATATAACCGATGTCATACATCACCGTACCACAGGTTTACAAATCATGAGTCAAGATAACAATTAAAGTACTCTTTCAAAAGATTCAAACTTTATCCCTAACGTTTCAAAAGTTAGCCATTGCATCACCCTAAAGAACACATTTCAATTTATCCATATTTTTGGATTTATTAATTTAATTTACCTCCTTAGATTCGCCACCCCAAATCCAGTCACCTTCTATGAGTCTTAGGAGTGTCCTACGTCATACTCTTTATCACTAATGATGCTAAAACCTATTAAGAATGGGTCATTTCACTCACCTGCGATCTTGGCGATTCCTTCCACAAGCCCGAACTCTCTTTCTACGTACATAGACCCAAATCGATACAAAGGGACATTTTCAAAATATGTGGATCATATTAGATATTTCCTCTAACTGATTAAATTTCCAATCTAAATTGGAATGTTCTTAACTTTCCTTAATATCCTAAAAATAACAATTTAAATTAATTAATTAATTATCCTAATGTCTTAGAAATTACAAATTAATTAATTAATTAATTAATTAACCTACTATCCTAAAAATAACAAATTAAATAAATTAAATTAAGGTTGTAGGGCTTTAAATGAGGCTTGTATGTGTGGCAGCTAGGAGAGAGAGAGAGAGGAGAGAAGGATGGCACTAGGGAGGGAAGGAGGGGAAGAGAGAGAGAGAGAGAGAGGAGAAGAAGGAGAGTGTGTGAAGAGAAGTGAAGGTCTTTGGGTCTATTTGTAGATAGAGATTAGGCTTAGATAGGCGGGAGAATTTAAATTCAAATTAGATTCTATAGATTTTTGTTTTTTCTAAGTTCATTTATTTATTTAATACTTTATCTTAATTATCCTATTTTACTTTTACTTATCTTATTTCTAGAAGGTTTAATCCTATTAGGTGTATTTATTTATTATTATTATTATTTCTTTTGTTTAATATTTTATTATGATTTTTAACTAATAGATATTATTTAAGTAGTATTTTTATTATTTAATCCTAATCCCATTATATTATTTTATTTTAATTAATATTATTAATTATCCTTCTAGAAGCTAGACTAAAATATTATCTTTTTATATTGGTTTATCTAGTATTATTTAATTGATTATTTATATTAGTTTTAGGATATCCTTATCCAAATCTTATTTAAAGTTTTTTTACGATTTAAGTTAATTATTTTTCCTTAGTAAGTTCATGCTACACTTAAGTAATTTTCTTAATGGGCTTCATCCTTACTAGCTCTAGTTGGGCCTACTCTATTAGTTTGGCAACCAACATTTATTTTGACTGGGTTCTGGGCCTATCTATTGGACTTTTAGTTCAAGCATTCTAATTAACACCTAACTTATTTATATTGAGCCCGAGCTTACCTCACTTATTCACTATTGAGCTTAGTTTACATTTAATTGAACCATTATATCTAGGCCTTAGATTATTAATCAATCTCTACTATTTATTTATTTTATTTAATCCTTAGGGGTTTCTTTTCATTATTTTGACTATTTTTAATTTTCTTCTAATCCTGATACTTTTTATCCCCCTAGGGTCTCACATTTTCCTTACTATAATGTTTCCAATCCAGCGCCACAAATTGAAGAATTTTCAATTTGACCCCTAGCCAACTTTTATTTTTCACTTTAGTCCCTAACCTTTATATTCACTTTAGTCCCTTTGTACTCGAATCATACAATATCATATCTTATCACACATAACTTGTCACCCCATACAATATGTGCTACATGGATGTGTAATACATGCCCTTTTTACTCATATACATAGATAAGTTTCATACACATATAATATGCAAACAGAAAAATTGAAAATCAAGGAATATTCTGTTGACCCTAAGGATTTATGCCATAAGTTTTGATGATGACAAATGTATTTGAATTGTAGCATTGATATATATAAAGATTAATTATCATATATATGCTACAAGTACTTAAGCATGATTATGTTATTTAATATGTTTGTTGCATATATTGAATCATGCTATTGAACTAACCATTGGGTTTGCAAGTAAGATATACTTTATAGGTTGGTTCAAAACAAGAAGAGTGAGCATTGGATTGAAGAACAAAGAAAAGCAATATCATGCTTCACTCAAGGAAAACAACATGCAAGGATAAAGCTCCAAGAAATGAAGAACTAGAAGATTTGAAGTCTTGGAAGCTTAGATACATCAAGTTAGCCTATGTGTTTACATTAAGTACATTCTAAATAGGCTAGAAAACTTGTGCAACTCAATGATTAATATTTGCATACATTGGCTCAAGTATTTTGAACAAAAAGATAGTGAGATATGAAGTTTTACAAAAGTTAGTTTTTGACCTTTGGTCACTCCTTATATCATATCTCATAAATGAAAAATCAGTTTTTCAAGTATCTTAATCTCATTTGATAGTAGACTCAAAGATATTTCCAACGGTATATTATTTATTCAAAATAGAGTCCAAATGAGAAATATATGACTATTTAAAATATAGTTTGAAAAACTGAAAGTTGATTTTACTGTACTAAAAAATTATTCTGTTCTAACCTATAGTCAGTATTTTGATTATATCTTTTAAACGAAAAATAATTTATGAGTAAAATTAGCTCATTTGAAACTAGACTCCAAGAGCTTTCCAATGATATATTATTTGTTTAAAACGGAGTTCAAATGAGAGAGTTATGAATTTTTAAAGAAAGCTCAAAATATGTATTTCACTACTGCCAGCCGGTGGTCGACCAGGCAGCTTCAGACTGGTCGACCAGTTGTCCTGAAAATGCTATATTTTGCTACTGTCAGTGGGTGGTCGACCAGGTGACCCCCACTGGTCGACCAATGGGACCAATGGACACCTGGACTGCACTATAAGTGCTGTAATGGCTATATAACGGCTAGTTTTGTAAAATCTTATATATATGACCTTAGATACACGATTTTGAGCTAGAACAAAGTCCTACAATGTGATATTAACTTCTTCTATCATCTTTGAGAGAAAGGAAAGCATTCTTGAGCCAAATCATGCATATTCTCTATCATTAGAGTTATTAGAGCTTCATTTGTATTCATCTACTCTTTAGAGAGAGTTTCTTTGTATTGTTGATTTTGATCAACACTAATATTATTCTGAGTTGAGGTTCACAAGTACCGGTGTTGGAAGAACTTGCTTTGGGTTGAGGAGGAGCCCGGATTCATAAATTCTCCATTGTGGTTTCGCAAATACCTGGATCAAATTTGCGTGGTTGTAGTGGTTTGCAAGTACCCGGATTAAACTTGCAATTATAGTGGAAATACTCAAGTGGTCTCTTAAGGACTGGATGTAGCCTTGGATTAGCCGAACCAGTATAAATCTCCGAGTTTGCTCTCTCTATCCCTTCCTCCTTTATTTATGCTTATTGTTATCTATTCTTTATTTCCTTACTCCTCATAATTATTCATCTTGATAGCACATTGATTTTCTATGTTGTATTTATTATCCTAAACATTGTACTTTTACAGAAATCATTTTAACTTCCAATAAAGTTTTGTGAAAAATTTATAAAACCCAATTCACCCCCCTCTTGGGTTCCAACCATTACTTTCATATTCATCCACAAGTATTACAATATTACCCCTTTTAGAAAATTTAGTCATCCAAATTTATTTCACATCTAATCATAAATAGGTGCAGGAATCTAGTGTGTATTTCTACCTCGATCTCCCACATGGCCTCCTCGTGAGATTGGTTCCGCCACAGTACCTTGATCGAAGGAATCTCCCTAGATCCGAGTTTCTTCACTTGACTATCAAGGATAGCTACAAGTACCTCATTGTATGGCAGGTTCTCATCTAACTGGATGGTGTTCTGCTGAAGTACATGAGAAGGATCATGAAGATACTTCCTCAACATAGACATGTGGAAAACGGGGTGAATCCCCTCTAGTTCCACGGGTAAGGTAAGTTGGTACGCCATGTTGCCTACCTTCTCGAGTATCTCGTAGTGCTTGATATATATATATATATATAGGGTTTAACTTTCCCTTCATTTCGAATTGCATGACTCCCTTCATTGGTGACACTCTTAGAAATACCACGTCTTCGAATGAGAACTCTTTTAATCGCGAAAAATTTTCACATGCCTGAACTCACGTTTTCTTTCAACATTGTAATACCTGGGGTATTACAGTACTTTCCCTTAAAGAAATTTGATCCTTGAATTTCAACTATCGCTAATTCCTTCTATACTAAAGTTATTCAGCTTCACCAAATCCCCATCTGTTTCCTGGTCTTTAACTATAATTCTTCTAGCATATTGCTAACTAGAGCTTGCCCTCTTATTGCACCTATTTTGATCTAAGTTTTGAATCATCTTTTCCTTATGGCCTTGAAGACATGCCCTACGACTTGTGCTCTTTTACTAGCGCTGGCAGTGATTTGCCACTAAGGCTATCTCTTTTCCCACTTATGCTTGGAAAACTCTAAATTGTAGTAACTAATGTGCCAATTTGTTCGTGCCCCAACTTATTCTTGTGCATTTTAATGGTTCACACAAGTCCCCTCGGGGACTTACCCCTTAAAGGGTCAAACCCCTATTATGCCTCATAGGTCCGTATCCTGAATTGCACCAACATCTTGTAGCCACATGATCTCACTCCACCATATAGGCTCATCATAGCCACTTAGGCTTACACAACACCTATCATTGATATAGCATACTCTTACGACCATTACATGATTGTGTCCAGTTTCTATCGTCACCTGAGCGTTTCCCTTCCACAAAGACCTCTTATGGTTACTCAAAGTTTCACTTTTTTTTTCTCTTGACTAAGACTTTGCACTTGTAGTGACATCTCTAAGGGTGCTATAACTTCATCCTATGCCTGATCATGGTTTCAATATGATAAAATAAATACTAATGCCCTACAAGGCTTTGCAAGCCTCCAATTTGCAACTGAGCTTAGTAGGTAATACTCCAATTATTTTTAATCAGAACGGATACACTGTCATTATCAACTAGCTTTACCATAACCTAGATTGGGTCATACCTTTAAAGAAGGCAGGGTGTACCAACTGCAAAGTCCTTTCCTCTCAAGGTTCTAAAGCACAAGCAACTTGGCATTTCCCAAATGCTTATCTACTAGCATAACCAACTTACAAGGATTTTGGTGCTACGTTTCAATCCTTAAGATCCCCCTAAAACCTTGTCCAATCTTTGACCAAACATGAGTTTGCGAACTTGTTATTCATATGCAAGTTTATCTTTAACGATAGATTCATAGAATGCTAAACGAGTTGGGGTACTTTCCCCTTTCACACAAGCATAATTACTTATCTTTTATCCTTTCCCCTTCTTTACTATTATTCATATGCTACTTTAGATCAATGTCATAATTGAATGAAAATTTTCTTTGATCAAGGTCACGTCCTCCATGTTTTAAAGAAGGTTTTTATATTCTTATAAAATTACTATTAACTTACTAGGGAGTCTAAATGATATCTTTTCCACATTCCCGTGTTATCTCAATTTCCTCATCTTCGTAACCTATCTAATTAACCAGTAATGACTTCTAATAAAACTTGTACTCCGTAAAATAGAGCTTCGTCTGTAAGGCGAGTATGACAAGCATTATCTCTTATACGTCTTAGGTGAAATGGAGTATCCAACTCATTCCAAGTTGCTTGTTTATTGGCGCAATAGGGTTGCGTAGACGCTTCCTTACTGTCTACGTGCTTAGCCCAAAACTGATGCCCTTCGTATCCTACTGAAGGTGACAACACTTTTACTCTACGAGCACTCTACTCAAGGTAGAGAAAAGCCTATACGACTACTATTGAGGAGTATGACACAAAAGGAATAGGAATACACATAACTCTATAAGGTCTTTCGTGGATCCCCATCCTATGGCCGTGCAGTAGTCACGACAATGGAGAGAGCCCACTAAAAATGCCTTGCTCTGTAGTCACTAGTAGACCTAATAACCTGGCTCTGATACCAATTTTTTCATGACCCGCTACTCAGGCACGTGATTGGCACAATGATGAATCCACCATCATTATAAGGGCTCGTTTGGTAGCTAAAGAAACACTAGAATGGAAGTCTCTATTACTATACTATTCCTTTCTTCACATGTTTGGTAGCCTTACGTGTAGAAGCAGGACATGGAAATCGGCATTCCCTCTTCTGTTTTTTTCTTGATTCTCTTTTCCCTCTCTTCACTTATAAAAAATCGGTCATGGAAAGGGAAAATGAGGGGAAATATTGAATTTTCCTTCTTCACCCAAGAGGCTACCAAACGCTTCTGTGGTCATAGCTATAGAGACATCGTTTTAGCAGAAAGAGTGACAGAGGGCGACATCTTCTGTGCTCTGCTCCGGCAAGATCTTCAGCAAGGTTTCTAGCATTTAACTCTGGCATTACTATTTCATTGCTGCTGGTTTGTGCTTTATCTTCTACGCTTGAAATTTCATAAAACAGTTACAGTCCATGCTGTCAAAGTCTTCAAACAAATTTACCTCGATTTTAAACATCAAGAATTCATATATCTGGGAAGCCAATTTTGAACATTAGGAATCCATATATCTACTTCCAGGTAATAGACTGAGTAACCCAAAGAGCAAAATGGAAACTTTTTAGCAAATATATGGAACAAAGTAGCAAAGAATCATTGTTGAAGAAGCATAAAGAATAAAGGCAAAATTTTTGAAGGGACTCCGAAGTGTAGTGTTAACGGAATCATATTGGAAAAGGCAGTGCAGCGTCACCGGAGTCGATGTAGAGAAGGTAACGTTGACATCGAAGGTATAGAAGGTAGAAGGCATAACAGACAAGGGAAGGCATATCATCGAAAGAGATGAAGATGAAGATGAGATGGAAGGGGGGAAAAAGATGAGGGAGGAAGGGGGAGAGAGAGAGAGTGAGTGAATGAGTGAAGAAGACAAGGAGATTAAGATGAGATATGAAAGATATTTTTATTTTTTATTGTAAAAAATAATTTTAAATTAGGGGTAATTTAGTAAAATTACATCATATATTTTCTTTTCTTTCCATTAAAAAATACATACCAAACAAAATATTACCTCTTTTCATTATTTTTTCCATCCCATATCAAACATATTTTTTCCCTTTTCCCTTTTCCTTTTTGTTTTCTTTCCCTTTCCATTCTTGTCCTACATACCAAATAGGCCCTAAGCCTTACTAGAATTCTACTCGCGAGTAATATTACCAGTGATTTTCACATTTTATTTAAGTTACTTTATTTCCACATTTAAAATATAGCTGGTTATTATCCATTTTCATGCCATTAATACGAAGGAAGCATACTTGATTTCCTTGCTACTCTATCTTATATATATATATATATATATATATATATATATATATATACCATACGGGATTGGCAAACTGATTAACATGCTATATAAAGTGTTTTCTTTAAAAGATTATATCCTTCATACATATATTATTATTTCTTTGTACTGATCATCCTCATAGGCTTTTCGACCTTCACAGGGCATCGCATGCCTTCATGGTTATTTAGCCTTCCAGGCCTCTTTCAGTACCATGCTATAGTAATATATATACTTTATAGACCTGATGGCGATGATAAACCATTAGCCAGTCTATAAACACTTTAGATAACATGCTAACCAGTAATTTGGCCCTTATAGAATCATGGATCCATATTAGAAATCAAATCCCTTTGAACCCTACAGAAATTTAGCAAGCTACTACCTTAATCTCCAGCATCTAAAAATTTGTTTAGTTGAGGGAGAGAGCGAGTATGCACAACTTTGAATAATAGAACTTGAGATAATATTATTGATGTAAAGGAATTTACAGATAAAAGGTGAGGTTACAAGGTTTCAGAAAGCAAGGGCTTTTGAGTAGTGATGGCTGCTAGTATCTCCTGAGCTACTCGATGCCTTGTGTACTAATGTACTAAGCTATTTATAGTGGAATGTCTGAGTTAATATTAACTCAGGTTTACAAATCATAATTACTTTATCTAACTTGAGTTACTTTCCCGTGACTCTTTTAGTCTTTTCAGTTTTATTTTAGTCTCGTCCATCTTTTTTTATCAATTATGTCTTTTGCTTTAGTCTTGTCTCATTTTTTCGGCTACTGTTTGGGGGATTCCTTCTGATCTCTTCTTTTCTGTACTGCTTTTTCCTTTTGTCTTGTTGTGCCGACAGTCTTGTCTTAGTATGCCGACGGTTACTGGTTCATAATTTGCTTTGCTTCTCTCTCTTTCTTTCTCTTCTCTTTTTTTTTTACTTTATTGCAGAGATGTCTATACTGGGCTCATCATAGTCTTGAGCCAGTTGTTCTGTGTCTTTACAATATTTACATTTGTGTTCTGAATAATCTAATAATAATCTACAAATCCTTCTTTTAGTTGGCTCAGATAAAGTCATTTCATTTTTCTTAATTTTTTCTGCCCAAAGATTAAAGTCTCGGGCTAGTCTATTGATCTTGCCTACTGAATATATACATGTTGTTGGGCCTATGAAGTAGGTCCATTGTTGTTCTTCGGCATTTAATGTTCTTGTTATTTCTTGCATAATGGTCACCTTCTCCTGTGCTCTAATATTATGAAGTTTGAATTCCAAATCTTCTTTGTCATGAATAATCTACTTGACTGTTTGGTCACAGTCATACGGCTTCTTTGTCGTTCCCATCTTAATAAGATTTATTGGAGGGTAATACCTATCTAGGGTAATTTCACAAATAGTTGAATAAAAACGGATATACATATGGTATTGGATAATAATTTTTGAATAGTGTTTGGCTGACTCAATAATGTGTTGAGGTAAATCGGATAATTCTTGAAGGTCTTTACTAGGGTAAATAGTTTGGATAAATCCATAATTGAATAAGGTTTTGACTAATTTTGGGTTAGTGCCTGGCATTATTATGGTTTTATTTAATGCATAATGAGATGCATATCTAATGATTTTTTCTGGTATAGATAAGGTACTGGTCTTTTTAATCAACATAATGAAAAAGTCATACTATTCTTTTCTTTGGAAGTTAGAGGGGTTTGGATCAGGTTTATTGGTTTTTGGAGATTTACTGGACTGGGCTTGGTCTTTAATAATTTGTACAAAAAGGGTTACTTGAGGTGACACTATCATGGAAGGTGTCAATAATTTGGGTTCCTCTGGTTTAGGTTTACTGGATTCAAATTTGGATGTAAGGTCCGATACTATTTTCTCGATATTTTCAATTCTTTTTGTCAGTCCTTCTGGGCCTGATACTTTTGTCTGATAATATTCTGATCTGGTCATAGATACTATTTGAAAGATTATTGAGCTCAGCAGTCACTAATCCTTGGAGCATAAAAATACTGGCTTCTAAAATATTGGTCTTTAGTTGTACTTGTTCAACAAGAGACAACTCTTGGTTACTATTCTCGTTTACTGGGGCTTCTGGATGATTACTTTCCATAATTGCACCTGCTCAAATAATCAGCAATCAAATTATTTTGTCTTCTAATATACTCAATAGTATAATCATAATATGCTAAATCCATCTGCCATTTTATTAACATTTTATTACTTAATTTATAAGTGTTTACTCCTCTATCAAGCCAATGCTTTACTTGAGTATTATCTGTTTTAATAATAAAATTTGTATTTACTATAAATAATTCAAACTTTTCTACTGTTTTTACTATTGCTAAAAATTCTTTCCAATGTCTATGGATTTACTTTGACTATCATTAAGTTTTCCGCTTGCGTACCTGGTAATATAATCTTCTCCTTTATACTCATAATATAATGTTGCTCCCCAATAATTATCAGATGAATCAGTATAAATAATCCATTTAATATCTTTCATTTTTGGAATATTTAATTTTGGTAAATTTCTACATAATTCTTTAATTTGGTTGACTATTTTTTCTGTATTATTATCCCATGTCCATATACTTCTTTCTCCTTCTAATTTGGATATTTTAGCTGTTAATTTCGATAAATTAGGAATATAGTGTCTAGCTTGATTTACTAATCCTAGAAATAATTGTAATTCTTTTTTACTGGAAATTTTCTTAAAATCTAATACCTTTTTACTAATGTGTTCTTGAAGTTGTATTCCTTCAGGAGTTATAATTTGTCCTAGAAAGGACATAGTAGTTTTTCTAAGTTCTATTTTTTAAGGTGATATATTTAATCCTTTAGTCTCTATTATTTCCACAAATTTATTTAGGTGGTCTTCATGTGATTTTTCATTTTCTAAAAATATTAAAATATCATCAATATAAATTACTGCACAATCTTTAATTGGATCCAATAATTTAGAAACATATTCCTGAAATATACTAAGGCTATTATTAAATCCCATAGGTTACATTCCATTCAAATAATCCTTCTAAAGTACTAAATCTTGTATATTTTTTACTATCTTCTGCTAACTTTATTTGATAAAATCCTGATTTGCAATCAAATGTACTAAATATATTTTTTCCTTTTATTAAATTAAATAATAAATCCATTTTTGGAATTGGATATCTATTTTTAATAACTATTTGATTCAGTTTTCTATAATCAATTACCATCCTAGACTTTCCTCTTTTTTGTTCACTGTGTTTGATTACTACCATTGCTGGTGAGGAATAATCTGATTTACTTCAATACATTATTGAGTCAACCAAACACTATTCAAAAATTATTACCCAATACCATATGTATATCCTTTTTTATTCAACTACTTGTGAAATTACATAAATGAAATGAAAAACTCCCTAAAGATGCTTTAAAACAAGTATTATTAGAAAAGAATACGAATAAATATGAAAGGATAATAGAACTAGCTAAACCGCTAGAACAAAAAGTATATGACATAAAAG
Organism: Biancaea sappan; assembly: GCA_037074585.1. Lineage (NCBI taxonomy): Eukaryota > Viridiplantae > Streptophyta > Magnoliopsida > Fabales > Fabaceae > Biancaea > Biancaea sappan. The sequence continues at coordinate 41,902,169 of CM073496.1, read as the reverse complement.
TACAAGTTGAAAAGAATGCTAAACATTTAATGTATCAAGCTTTCCAGTTAGAAATTATACAAAAGAATATAGAAAAAATAATGAATTATTTAGGAATAAAAGAAACAGAAACATCATCAGTAGAACCTATAATAGATAAACCTCAAATTAATATGTTAAATATAATTGATATATTAAATGAAGAAGAACAAATAACAATAAACAAAATAAGGAATCAAACATTAGATGAAAATACGAAACAGACAAGAATAGAAGTAGAAAGATTACATAAAGGACAGGAAACAATAAATAGAAATTTATGGACAATATTTGAAGAAGTTAAAAAGTATGATGAGGAAAGATTATATGGAAAAATAGAGAAACAAGAAGAAATAGTTAAGAAAGAAAAAGGTAAAGAAAAAGAAGAAGAAAGATTTTATGTAGAAGATGAAAGAAATAAGTTAGCAGAAATATTATATGACGACTCAAATGATCTTTTATATAGCTTAATGAAAATAAAAGATAAACCATAAATGAATACAATAATATTAGGAGAAGAAGAACATGATGATGAAGATGATATCGACAAAATAATGAGTCAAGAAGAAAAAGAAATAGATATGGAAAAATTAAAATTAGAAATAGAAACATTAGATACTAATATAGATATTACAGAAGAAGAAATAAATATGCAAACAACAGAATTGAGTGGAGTAACATCACAAACTACTCAACAACAAGAATCATTTAACCCCCCAGATCTAAGTCAACCTTCGTATAATATGAGGATGGTAGAATCTAGTATAACTCGAGAATAGGAATTAGAACAAGAAGAATTAAGACACAAGAAACCAACTAGAGCAGAAGATTATAGGGACATGAATATAAGTTTTGACACTCCAAGAAATAGTAGATATGTACCAACACTATTAGAACAATATGAAACCAAACCAATACCAAACTCAGGAATATGGCTAAATTTAGATTGTAATTTAGATAACCATAAAAAAATAGAAGAATGGACAAAATCACAATTAATAGCCTTATTAACAAGAGGAATAGATTTACCTACTACAAGTTTATTAATAGAATCAACATTTATAGGAATAGTACATGATTGGTGGAAATCTAAAGATCAAAATTTTAGGAATGGAGTAAGAACGATAAGAATGAAGAAGATTTAACTAGAAGACAAAAAATAGCAACATTAATAAGACAATATGAACAAGTCTTAAGAAATGAATTTGTAGGAAGAAATATAATGTTAAATGAAAAAACAACAATTAATAAAGCAATAAATAATTTACATAACATATAATTATGTTCTTTAGATCCCAAATATTTAAACCAATATGTATGTGAATATAAAAAATATTATTATGAAGCAAGATTAGGAGATAGTTATTTAAACCAAAAATATTATTTAAATCTATTTTATATAAAAATTCCAAAATTAATTAGTGAACCAATAATGGAAGGATACTATAAATCCTTAGAAAACAAGAATATAGATATAATAGCAGTAATTGATACAATGGGAAGAAGAGAAGACTTCTTGAGAGAATATTTATCTGATAGATGTAAAAATGCTTAGAGAAGCCAAAAATATTATAAAATAAATAAATATTTGTTAAAATGTGGAGAATTACAAACATCTCATAAATGGGGATGCGAATTAACCAAACACAAAAGAAAGAAAAAACAATTTAAAAGAAAATACGAATTAAAAAAATATCCAAAAGAAAAATAAAAAATACTATAAAAAGAGAAAATATAGCCCATACAAGAATAAGAAATATTTTAGAAAAAGAACATATTATAAGAAAAATCCTAAAAAGTGTAAATGTTATAATTGTGGAGAATTAGGACATATTTCAACTAACTGCCCCAAACCAAAAAAATAAGAAAACGTTAAAGATATTAGAATTAGCTTATGAATATAATTTAGAGCCAGTAGAAGAATATGGAAGTGAAATAGAAGATAATTTAGAAATTTATAAAATATATGAAATTAATGATAAATCGTCAGAAGAAGAAATTATTAGTGAAACCAATGAATCTGAATATTCAGAAATAGAAGAACAAAATAATATGTATATGATAAATACAGAAGAATCCAGTAGTATGAACGAACATTATGATTCATATAATCAACAAATAGAACCTGAAGAAGGTATAACACAAACTAAGATAACATTTAATGAAAAATAATATGATAAAATATCTAAGATAAATTTAAACTTATAAGAACAAGATTTAAAACAAGAAAATATATTCAGTAGAGTTAGTAAAATAATAAAGAAAAATCAAAAGGAAAAATATGCATGTGTAATATTAGATAAAAAACAACCAATAGAATCTGAATTAGCAACAAGAGTATTGAGAATACCATTAATAAATAAAATTTTAATAGAAAATGAAATATCTAAATTACCATTTAAAGATGAAGTATATGAAATATATATTCAAGGAGTACAATTACTAGTAAAAGCTTATTTTAGAGAAGGAATGGATACGCCAGTAGAATTAGTATTAACATAAGGAAGAATAATAGATAATGTTAGAAATAGCATACTAGGAATACTTAGCGGAAATTTAATATATCAAAAATTAAAATTTACAGTAAATACAATTTTTGCAATATCTAGAGCAGAAGGAAATATGGACAAAACATTAAACATATATCATAAAATTAAAGGAATAAAAATGCCGCCCCACAGCAAAATAATTAGTATACAAGTAATGGTAGGATTAGTATTCACTAACCAACACAAAATATATAAGAAAAGACAAGGAAGAATATCAATAGATAGACATTTTGTACCAGTATTAAGAGAAGTACTTTTAGACAACCAAAGAATAACTTTACCATCAGAAATACAATTTAATTTGGATAATACTATAACAAACCAAGATGCACTAAGCAGAAGATAAGAATTTGATAATACATTAGGAAATAGATCATTAAACATAAATTTAAATCGACCAAGATATAGTATAGAATATGAAAGACCACAGAGTAGTCATAGTAGTAGACCTTTAACTAGAACCCAAAGTCATAGAAGTTATCCAGACATAAAAAGAATGAGTTTAGCTGAAATACCAATAACCTCAAGATTACCAGAAATAAAACCAACACAAATAGATTTAACTAACACAAAAAATCTAGTTTTATTAGAAATCAGAAAAAATAACGTATGGCAAGAAATTATAGCAATAATAAACCCAACAGAAGAACATAGTAATATGCAATTACAACTAGAAGATGATAATATTATTATTAATGAGATAGGAACAATGACTAGTGCTAATTTAAGATTTAATAAAAGAGATATAATTCAAGTAAAACTATGGGTAGATAATATGATCAATAATAATGCTGAACATAAAATGATATTAGGAAAAGACTTTTTAGATTAAGTAAAACCATATAGAATAAAAAACAATCAAATCTTAATAACAATAAGTCATCAAACAATAATAATTCCAAAAGTACAATTAATATAATGTTATATTATATTTTAGTTAAACTCAATTATAAAAAAATATAGGTCAAGAAAATATCATGCATTAGTAGATACAGGAGCAAGTTTAACTACAGCTAAATATAATGTATTACCACCAGAATATTGGAAAAAGGAAAATACACCATTAAGGATGACTAGTGCAGGAAATGAAATACACATGTTAGAATTAGCTACAAAAGAAGTATACATACAAATAGGAAACTATGAATTAAAAATACCAAAAATATATCAATATAATGAAATTAGTTGCGATATTTTATTAGGATTAGATTTTCTAGAACAATATTATCCAATAACTTTTCATAACAAAGTATTGATTTTAACTACACCTTGTAAACACCAAGCTTGGGGAATAAGAATAACCAGACCTTATAAGAGAAAAGATGAAACCTTTCAAAAGAAATATAAAGACAATGAAATACAATTTATACCGAATAGTAAAGCCATAAAAATCCAAGAAATTTTACCTAAGTTATCGATAATGATAACCAAAACAATAGAACAAATAGTCAAAGAAAATTATAGTGAAAATCCATTAGTACATTGGGAAAATCTAAACCCATAGCAACTATTGAATTAAAGGATTATAGTAAACAAATAAATTGTAAATCATACCCTTGGACAGAAACTGAGAAAAAGGAATTTATTATGCATATGACTGAACTTAAAAAGTATAGTTTAATCCGAGAAAGTAAATCAGATTATTCCTCACCAGCAATGATAGTAATCAAACACTGAACAAAAAAGAGGAAAGTCTAGGATGGTAATTGATTATAGAAAACTGAATCAAATAGTTATTAAAAATAGATATCCAATTCCAAAAAATGGATTTATTATTTAATTTAATAAAAGGAAAAAATATATTTAGTAAATTTGATTGCAAATCAGGATTTATCAAAGAAAGTCAGCAGAAGATAGTAAAAAATATACATGATTTAGTACTTCAGAAGGATTATTTGAATGGAATGTATTACCTATGGGATTTAATAATAGCCCTAGTATATTTCAGGAATATGTTTCTAAATTATTGGATCCAATTAAAGATTGTGCAGTAATTTATATTGATGGTATTTTAATATTTTCAGAAAATGAAAAACCACATGAAGACCACTTAAATAAATTTGTGGAAATAATAGAGACTAAAGGATTAAATATATCACCTTAAAAAATAGAACTTAGAAAAACTACTATATCCTTTCTAGGACAAATTATAACTCCTGAAGGAATACAACTTCAAAAACATATTAGTAAAAAGGTATTAGATTTTAAGAAATTTCCAATAAAAAAGAATTACAATCATTTCTAGGATTAGTAAACCAAGCTAGACACTATATTCCTAATTTATCGAAATTAACAGCTAAAATATCTAAATTAGCAGGAGAAATAAGTGTATGGACATGGGATAATAATATAGAAAAAATAGTTAACCAAATTAAAGAATTATGTAGAAATTTACGAAAATTAAATATTCCAAAAATGAAAGATATTAAATGGATTATTTATACTAATTCATCTGATAATTATTGGGGAGATATTATGAGTATAAAGGAGAAGATTATATTACCAAGTATGCAAGCGGAAAACTTAATGACAGTCAAAGTAAATACCATAGCAATTGGAAAGAATTTTTAGCAATAGTAAAAGCAGTAGAAAAGTTTGAATTATTTATAGTAAATACAAATTTTATTATTAAAACAGATAATACTCAAGTAAAGCATTGGCTTGATAGAGGAGTAAACACTTATAAATTAAGTAATAAAATGTTAATAAAATGGCAGATGGATTTAGCATATTATGATTATACTATTGAGTATATTAGAGGACAGAATAATTTGATTGCTGATTATTTGAGCAGGTGCAATTATAGAAAGTAATCATCCAGAAGCCCCAGTAAACGAGAATAGTAACCAAGAGTTATCTCTTGTTGAACAAGTACAACTAAAGACCAATATTTTAGAAGCCAGTATTTCAATGCTCCAAGGATTAGTGACTCCTGAGCTCAATAATCTTTCGAACAGTATCTATGACCAGATCAGAATATTATCAGATAAAGTATCAGGCCCAGAAGGACTGACAAAAAGATTTGAAAATATTGAGAAAATAGTATCAGACCTTACATCCAAATTTGAATCCAGTAAACCTAAACCAGAGGAACCCAAATTATTGACACCTTCCATGATAGTGTCACCTCAATTAAGCTCTTTTGTACAAATTATTAAAGACCAAGCCCAGTCCAATAAATCTCCAAAAACCAATAAGCCTGATCCAAACCCCTCTAACTTTCAAAGAAAAGAACAGTATGACTTTTTCAATATGTTGATTAAAAAGACCAGTACCTTATCTATACCAGAAAAAACCATTAGATATGCATATCATTATGCATTAAATAAAACCATAATAATGCCAGGCACTAACCAAAAATTAGTCAAAACCTTATTCAATTATGGATTTATCCAAACTATTTACCCTAGTAAAGACCTCGAGAATTATCCAATTTACCTCAACACATTATTGAGTCAGCCAAACACTATTTAAAATATTTTACCCAATACCATATGTATATCCGTTTTTATTCAACTATTTGTGAAATTACCCCAGATAGGTATTACCCTCCAATAAATCTTATTAAGATGGGAACGACAAAGAAGCCATATGACTGTGATCAAACAGTCAAGGAGATTATTCATGACGAAGAAGATTTGGAATTCAAACTTCATAATATTAGAGCACAGGAGATGGTGACCATTATGCAAGAAATAACAAGAACATTAAATGCCGAATAACAACAATGGACCTACTTCACAGGCTCAACGACATGTATATATTCAGTAGGCAAGATCAGTAGATTAGCCCGAGACTTTAATCTTTGGGCAGAAAAAATTAAGAAAAATTAAATGACTTTATCTGAGCCAACTAAAAGAAGGATTTATAGATTATTATTAGATTATTTAGGACATAAATGTAAATATTGTAAAGACACAGAACAACTGGCTCAAGACTATGATGAGCTCAGTATAGACATCTCTGTAATAGAGTAAAAAAAAAAGAGAAGAGAAAGAAAGAGATAGAAGCAAAGCAAATTATGAACCAATAACCGTCGGCATACCAAGACAAGACTATCGACCCAATAAGACAAAAGGAAAAAGCAGTACAGAAAAGAAGAGATCAGAAGAAATTCCCAAACAGTAACCGAAAAAAGGAGACAAGACTAAAGCAGAAGACATAATTGACAAAAGAAGATGGACGAGACTAAAAGAAAACTGAAAAGACTAATGGAGTCATGGGAAAGTAACTCAAGTTAGATAAAGTAATTATGATTTGTAAACCTGAGTTAATATTAACTTAGACATTCCACTATAAATAGCTTAGTACATTAGTACACAAGGCATCGAGTAGCTCAGGAAATACTAGCAGCAATCACTACTCAGAAGCCCTCGCTTTCTGAAACCTTGTAACCTCACCTTTCATCTGTAAATTCCTCTACATCAATAATATTATCTCAAGTTCTATTATTCGAAGTTGTGCATACTTGCTCTCTCCCTCAACTAAACAAATTTTCAGAAGCTGGAGATTAAGGTAATGGCTTGCTAAATTTCTGTAGGGTTCAAAGGGATTTAATTTCTAATATGGATCCATGATTCTATAAGGGCCAAATTACTGGTTAGCATGTTATCTAAAATACTGGCTTCTAAAATATTGGTCTTTAGTTGTACTTGTTCAACAAGAGATAACTCTTGGTTACTATTCTCGTTTACTGGGGCTTCTGGATGATTACTTTCCATAATTGCACCTGCTCAAATAATCAGCAATCAAATTATTTTGTCCTCTAATATACTCAATAGTATAATCATAATATACTAAATCCATCTGCCATTTTATTAACATTTTATTACTTAATTTATAAGTGTCTACTCCTCTATCAAGCCAATGCTTTACTTGAGTATTATCTGTTTTAATAATAAAATTTGTATTTATTATAAATAATTCAAACTTTTCTACTGCTTTTACTATTGCTAAAAATTCTTTCCAATTGCTATGGTATTTACTTTGACTATCATTAAGTTTTCCGCTTGCGTACCTGGTAATATAATCTTCTCCTTTATACTTATAATATAATGCTACTCCCCAATAATTATCAGATGAATCAGTATAAATAATCCATTTAATATCTTTTATTTTTGGAATATTTAATTTTGGTAAATTTCTACATAATTCTTTAATTTGGTTGACTATTTTTTCTGTATTATTATCCCATGTTCATACACTTCTTTCTCCTGCTAATTTTAGCTGTTAATTTCGATAAATTAGGTATATAGGGTCTAGCTTGGTTTATGGTTCAAGCCACTACGATGCCAAATCGCCCAGAATTGAATTTGTGGCAATTTGCAGTATAGTGATCCCCAGGTCGTATTCACTCAAGGAGCCTCACTTCTTGATACTAATTAATCGTTCTAAACACCTAAACACCAATTAAGAGTACATAAACGTGGGGGGGGGGGGTTTTGTAGCAATACTAACTAACTAAATAAAACAGAACAGCAATTAAACACTACAACAGCAGCAAAATATGCAGCAACAGCAGTAACAGCAGCAGCAGCAGAAATTGCAAGAAATTGACAGTAAAGAGACTATGTAATCAGCCACTAGGATTCATGGGAGTGTAACTATCATTACCTAACTCATTGATTCAGTTTTGTTCTCATTCCATTGTTTGGTTCTTTATGAAAATGTTTCTAGAATAACATCTAGAATTTAATACTACTAATTACAGTCAAGAACATCTCTCTACTATAACTAGATGCATTCAGTGGAAAATCTCAACCAAACCAAGTTAAATATATCATTTAACTAGTCATTTCGCCTTCCTCACTTTCCTAATCAGTCAAGCAAGGTTATGTCTTATATATAAGTCAGTTTATGTTACAACTCAAGCTCTAATCAGAATTTGACAGCAAAATAAACATGACAGCAAAACAGAAACGAAATGAGATGAAAATGGAGAACAAAACACTTAACTTGCATTCTTAGTTCAAGCTACAACATCCCAGTGGTCTAGTGACTAATTACAATGAAAACTTAGTCCTCCATAAGAGCAAAACAGCCAATAACAGAAGCAAAAACAGAGGGGAAGAGAGAGCTGCGAATTTTCTAAGTCTGGTTGCCTAAAAATGAATGTATTCTTTTTTCTAAAACTGATGCCCCTTCAATGCCTTAGAATATCCTACCCTAGATGCTTCCTCCATGATGTAGCAGCACTTTGACAGCAAAACATCAGTATAATTAATGTTTCTGCAGCAGAAAGTAGGCATGGCAGCAGCAGATTTAATATTTCTGCAGCAGAAAGTAGGAAACAGCAGCAGAACATAGGTATGGCAGCAGCAGAACAGCATGGAAGAATTGATATTTCAGCCTTGCTTTCTGACCTACGAAATTTAATATTCATGCCCTCAAATTCTGACTACATGGCATTCAATAAGAGTTCAAGTGGGCCCCACATCCAGCATATCCTAGTCAGCATCTGCATCATCCAAAAAGTGCCACATTAGCATCCAAATCATCATCTTTGTCCATGTCAGCATTTTTCTCTCTAAAATTAAAATTTGTAGGAATTAAATTGAGCATTTTACAATTCAAGTTCTAAAAATATAAAATTGAAACACATTCAATCCATAAATAGTTTATACCCAATAAATTCCAAAACATAATAAAATTAGAGAATTGGCAACATTGGAATAGCCATAGGACTAAGATAGGGACTAAAAAGTATATAAAAATACCCGATATCAAATCCCCCACACTTGGCCTTTTGCACTCCTGGGCAAAATAATATTCGGAACACCAAAAAGACACCAAAGGAAAAATGTGGAAAGCATGCTAGAATAGAATAATCAAAATTTTGAAAAGATTTAGCACTCGAAGGAATTAATCTTAAATTTCTAAGATTCCAAGCATCATGGCAATTTAATTTGATACGAATGAATTCAAGTAATTAGCCTCCTCACCAGGAATGTGTTTACTCTCTATTCTCTCAAGTGTCTAGGGTAAATCACTCGAAATTCAACTTATCACAGAATTCACTACCATAAGCTTGTCAAGAATCTAAATCTCCACTACTTGAATCCAATACATACTTGAATCAAAAGGACTTTACTAGGTTGTAACGTGGGTAAGAAAAGTAGTGGGAAACAAATGGAAAGATTGAACAATGAAACAAAATATGGTAACAACTCAAGAAAATGAAGAGTATTTACAAGTGAAATATAAGAGACTGAGTATAAATAAATTTGGGTCTCAATGTTCTATATGTTCCTCTTTTTCATTATTTTCTCTCTTTTTTTTTTGATTCTTTCTTTCTTTCTTTCTCTTTTTTTTTTCTTTTTTTTTTTTTCTTTTTGCTTGAGAGGAAGTAGAAGAAATATAGTTCAAAACTCCCCAAAGTTCACAGGATTTTTTTTTCAGCATATCGATCTCTTAAAAGAATTTAAAATACTCCTCACATCTTAAGTTGAAAGAGAAAAATGTTGTTTGTAGGCAGAAAAAGTGGTGGAAGGACGCAAGAAAGAAAATGGATAAGGCACAAAATGACATACAATGGAAACAATGATAATGGATGGCTATTTGGCTAAAAGTGGTTACAAGAAACAAATGCCTAAATCATTTCCAAGCATGTACAAGATATGTAGCCTCAATCAAAGATTCAAGACAAGTTCTAGAGTGACAATCCATGATAGAGAACACGCAACAAGAAGAATAGCATTTTTCACTTAGGCTCAAATCCTCACAGCTAAAAGACTATTACTACAAATTCATTAAAGTCAACGTCATTGCCATTTAACTTGAATTCCTTAGAGAAATAAGGCTAAATTCTCTTCATGCTAAGTCAATCTACACTTTAACTATTTCATCATGCATAATTCCACACCAAAACTCCATCAATTTTTTTTTTTTTTTTTCAAAAATAAAACATCAAATTCGGGCAAAACAGAGTAGCAAAATTCTGCACTGCAGAAATTCTGGCGACTCAGCTTTACTGACACAAAACTACACCAAAACAAATGCGAAAGACACCAAATAAAATTCTACAGCTAGAAGACATATAAGGCTTTAAAAACATGTAAAGAAACTAGCAAAATTCGTAGCCAATCAGTACAGAAAATTCATGCAAGACAGCTCAAAAATTCTGGACAGAAACAGAGAAAACAGAGGAGAAAGCAGAAATTTTTTTTTTTTTTTTGAATAAACTCAAATTCTCTCCCCCCACACTTAAACATTGCATTGTCCTCGATGCAAATTATTACCAAACATCAAAAAAAAATGAGGAGGACATAAATTGAAAGGAGGGAAAGAGTACGGCCTTATCATGGAGCCGGAACGTTGTAGAGTTTGATTTCCTCTACAGTTTCTTCTTTGAAGCCCTCGTAGAACTTCTTCAACCTTTGCCCATTTACCATGAACTGCTTGTTGGTGGCCTCATTTTGAATTTCTACTGCACCAAAAGGAAAGACATTAGTAATAACAAAAGGGCCAACCCATCTAGAGCGAAGCTTACCGGGCATTAGCTTGAGGCGAGAATTATAGAGAAGGACTTTGTCTCCCACTTGAAATTCTTTTTTCTCAATTTTCTGATCATGTAAAGCTTTTGTCCTCTCTTTATAGATGCGCGCATTCTCATAAGCCCCTAGCCTTAGTTCTTCCAGTTCTTGAAGTTGCAACTTTCTTTCTTTACCGGCTAGGGTCATGTCCATATTGCATTGTTTAACGGCCCAATATGCCTTATGTGCAATCTCCACCGGCAAGTGACATGCTTTACCAAATACCAAGCGGTATGGAGACATGCCGATGGGAGTCTTGAAAGCGGTTCTATAGGCCCAAAGCGCATCGTCAAGCCTCTTACTCCAATCTTTTCTGTTGGGTTGCACAGTTTTCTCTAATATTTGCTTTATCTCTCGGTTGGAGACTTCTGCTTGCCCATTGGTTTGGGGGTGGTAAGGTGTAGAGGTTTTGTGCACCACCCCATATTTCTTCAATAGCCCTTGCATGTTTCTATTACAAAAGTGTGATCCTTGATCACTGATTATGGCCTTGGGGACACCGAATCTGCAGAAAATATGTGAACGAAGGAAATCTACAACAACAATAGAATCATCAGTTCGGGTGGCTTTAGCTTCCACCCACTTCGACACATAATCCACAGCAACTAAGATATACATGAAGCCAAAAGAAACAGGAAAAGGACCCATAAAGTCAATACCCCAAACATCAAAAACATCACAAAAAAGAAGAGGTTGTTGAGGCATTTCATTTCTTTTAGACACATTTCCAGTTTTTTGACATCTGGAACAATTTTTGCAAAAATCAAAGGCATCCCTAAATAAAGTAGGCCAATATAAACCAGAATCTAACACTTTTCTAGCTGTTCTTTGGGGACCAAAGTGTCCACCACATGCAAGAGTATGACAAAAATTCAGCACGGATGCAAATTCATGATTTGGAACACATCTCCTAATAATTTGGTCACTACAAATTTTCCACAAATAAGGGTCATCCCACACATAGTACCTAGCCTCGCTTCTTAATTTATTCAATTGATGTCTATTTTGGTATGCAGGCAATTCAGATGCAACAAGATAATTCACCAAATCAGCATACCAAGGCTCACCAGTACCATGCAAAAGGAGGAAACACTCATCTGGAAAATTGTCTCTTACAGGGAGATGTTCCAATGGAAGATCAGAAAGCCTACTCAAGTGATCTGCTACTACATTCTCTGCCCCACTCTTATCCTTGATTTCCACATCAAATTCTTGGAGGAGCAGCATCCATCTAAGCAATCTTGGCTTTGCATCTGGCTTCTTCAACAAATATTTCAGTGCTGCATGGTCAGAAAACACAGTTACTTTGGAGGCAAGCAAATATGATCTAAATTTTTCTAAAGCAAAAACAATTGCTAAAAACTCCTTCTCTGTGGTTGTGTAATTTGATTGAGCTGAATCAAGGGTACGGGACGCATAGGCTATGACATGCAACTTCCTCTCTACTCTTTGTGAAAGTACTGCTCCTACAGCAAAATTTGAGGCATCGCACATGAGCTCAAAGGGAAGCTCCCACTGTGGAGGTTGGATGATAGGAGGGGAGGTAAGTTGCTTCTTCAACTCATCAAAAGCTGACCTGCAAGCATCATTAAAAACGAAATCAGTTTCTTTTTGGAGGAGTTTAGATAGGGGTAGAGCGATCTTACTGAAGTCCTTGATGAATCTCCTATAAAATCCTGCATGGCCAAGAAAAGAGCGAACTTCCCGCACAGAAGCGGGGTAAGGCAAAGAAGAGATAACATCAACTTTGGCTTTATCTACTTCTATGCCACGTGGTGACACTATGTGGCCTAGGACTATTCCTTGCTCTACCATGAAATGACATTTTTCATAATTCAAGACCAAATTTTTCTCTATGCATCTCTCAAGTACTCTCTCCAAATTTTTCAGACATGCATCAAATGAGTCTCCATAAACAGAAAAATCATCCATGAACACTTCCATGCAATCCTCTAACAAATCAGAAAATATGCTCAACATGCATCTTTGAAAAGTGCCAGGCGCATTACAGAGACCAAAAGGCATGCGTCTATATGCAAAAGTACCAAAAGGACAGGTGAAGGTAGTCTTCTCCTGATCTTCAGGTGCAATGTGAATTTGAAAATACCCAGAAAAACCATCAAGGAAACAGTAATGAGACTTGCCAGCAAGTCTCTCAAGCATTTGATCAATAAAAGGAAGAGGAAAATGATCTTTTCTAGTTGCTTGGTTCAACTTCCTATAATCAATGCAAACACGCCAACTGTTTTGAACTCTAGTGGGCACTAACTCATTATTTTCATTTGCTATAACAGTTACCCCGGTTTTCTTTGGCACTACTTGTACCGGACTCACCCACTTACTATCAGAGATAGGATAAATAATACCAGCTTGGAGGAGCTTACTTACCTCCTTCTTGACCACATCAAGAATCATGGGGTTGAGTCTTCTTTGGGGTTGCCTCACTGGTTTTGTCTCTTCTTCAAGGAGAATTCGGTGCATGCACACTGAAGGACTAATTCCAGGAATGTCTGCTAGAGTCCACCCAATCGCCTTCTTATTCTTTTTCAGCAAACTGATCAATTTTTCTTCTTGATTGGGGTTCAAGTTGTTGGCCACAATGATTGGAAGTTTGTCTCCTACTTCCAAGAAGGCATACTTGAGGTTTTCTGGTAAAGCCTTCAACTCCAATGCAGGTGGTTGGATGGAGGATGGAATTAGTTTTTGTGGAATCACATCCAAGGAAGCACCTACAAATTCAGTTTGCTCAAAGACAGAATCCTTGGCTAAAGAGGAGGAAGGGTTAGCAGCACAAGAGGAAAGAGATGAAGAATGTGCAACATTACAATTTAAATCACTACACCTACAACTACCTAAAATAGAAACAGAATCTAAGTATAAGCTAGAGAAATTTACAGAATCAGGATGCACATCAGAATCCAAATCACTATGCAAATCAGAATGCAACTCAGAATTGTCAGCATTTAGAGAGTTTTCAATTTCAGTGCAAGCATGACAAAATTCAGAACCAGCACAGTTGCATTCAAAGGCATCTACCAAATCAGAGAATTCAGGAAAATCAGAAATTAATTCATTTTGGAAATCTTCACATGCCTCATCAACTAAGTAATCCAAAAAGTTAACTACATGCACATTGGAATGATTTTCTATAGGATGTTTCATGGCATCCAAAATGTTAAAATCAATTTTATTACCAGCAAACTCCATTGACAAAGTCCCTTCATGCACATTAATGATGGTTTTTGCAGTTTTCAGAAAAGGTCTACCAAGTATTAATGGTGCATGGCCAGGAGTATTATCATTTTCCATATCAAGCACATAAAAATCAGCAGGAAAAATGAGATCTTTAACTCTTACCAGAACATCTTCTAAAACTCCTGCTGGATGTGCTGTGCTCCTATTGGCAAGTTGGACAATCACTCCAGTTGGTGAAAGAACACCAATCTTGAGGCTCGAGTACACTGATTTGGGCATAACATTGATTGAGGCTCCCAAATCCAGCATAGCGTTGGAGAACTCCATGTTGCCTATTGTGCATGGTATTGTGAAAGTTCCAGGATCTTTGCACTTGGGTGGCATGGGTGGTTGGATGAGTGCAGACACATTTCTTCCCAAATTGACTCTCTCATTACCCCTTAAACGCCTCTTATGAGTGCACAACTCTTTGAGGAACTTGGCATACTTGGGGATTTGCTTAATTGCTTCCAAAAGTGGGATATTGACCTCTATTTTCCTGAAGGTCTCCATGATCTCCTTATCCATGTCAGATTCAGAAGCTTTCCTTGATTGAGTCTGCCTATTAGGGAAAGGAAGAGGAATTTTCTGAACCACTTCTTCATCCTTTTTATTTTGCTCACTGGTTGAAGATGAAGGAACACTTTGCTGGACATTTGATTTTTCTGGTTCAGATTCAGAAGCTGGACTGTCTACTTGTTTGCCACTCCTCAAGATGATGGCACTCACATTGCCTCTTGGGTTGATCACTGGTTGGGATGGCAAACTCCCTGAACCTTGGCTTTTCAGCTCATTGACTGTTGTGGCTAACTGGCCAATCTTAGTTTCTAAATTCTGCATATTTGTTTCTGTCCTTTGCTGGAACTGAAGAGTATTGGCAGTCAGTTGCTTCATTAGATCCTCAAGACTAGGCTCAGGTTTCTTGGGTGCTGGAGGAGGTGTATGGCTAGCTTCAGGTTGATTGTATCTTACATGGGGTGGCTGGTAAGGGGGGTTAGATGTATTCCCATACTTGAAAGCTGGATGATCACGCCACCCAGGATTGTAGGTGGAGGAATATGGGTCATATCTCTGTTGTTGTGGCTGCATGGGTCTACCAGGGAATATACCAGCACATGACTCAGTTGAGGTCTCTTGCAGCTGAGGGCATTGATCAGTATGGTGGGTATTCAGGGAACAAATACCACAGGTTGAAGGAGGAGGGGCTTGTTGTTGTGTTCTCTGATTTAATGCCAATTGCCTCACCATTGAAGCTAATTCTTCCAATTTATTTTCTATCCTTTGTTGCTCCATGGGAGGTGTCCTCACCTCATTGACAGTAACTGTTGGATCACTCAATCTGGTGCCAAATTGCTGAGCATTTTGGGCCATCTTGGCCAACAATTCATTTGCTGCAGTAGGAGTCTTATCCACCAATGCCCCACCAGCAGCTGCATCAACTATATATCTGTCCATAGGCAGTAATCCCTCATAGAAATACTGGATGAGAAGCTGCTCTGAAATCTGATGGTTTGGACAGCATGAGCAAAGCTTCTTAAACCTCTCCCAATATTCATGCAGAGATTCACCATTCAACTGTCTAATCCCACTGATATCTTTCCTGATTGCTGCTGTTCTGGAGGCTGGAAAGAATTTTTCTAAGAACAACTTCTTCAGCTCATCCCATCTTGTTATCAAGGCAGTGGGTAGATAGTAAAGCCAATCCTTGGCTGCCCCATCCAAAGAGAAAGGAAATGCTATTAATTTGATCTGTTCTTCTCCAACTCCATGTGGTCTCATGGTAGAGCAGACAACATGGAACTCCTTTAAGTGCTTGTGCGGATCTTCTCCTGCAAGACCATGAAACTTAGGCAACAAATGGATTAGACCAGATTTTAGTTCAAAGTTAGCATCCAACTCAGGATAATTTATGCACAATGGTTGATAATGCACATCAGGTGCAATCAACTCTTTAATTGATTGTTCTTGCCTATTTTGAGGCATTTGTGCATTTTGATTATCCATCCCAGTTATCCCAGCTGACTCAGAATCTGTAGACTCCAACACAATATCAGATTCAGAATCTGATTCAACTTCTATACTATCAACAGCTAACTCAACAATTTCAGCAAGAATTTCAGAAACTATACTAGTCCTAATGCTATTACTTCTCACTAGCCTATGGAAGGTCCTATCAATTTCTGGATCAAAAGGTGGTAAGTCCACGTGACCAGACCTTCTCATATACTAGAAAGGGCACAAATTCACGAGAAAACAACAAAAAGAACAAAAAGAGCAAAATAAGCACAAAATGGTCCAACCAAGGAAAATGACCAAAAATGAAGTATCTCAGAAAAATCTGATTTTTCTTGGAAAAATCCTTCACCAATTGGAGGCACAAAATCAAAAAACAGAACTCAAAAATAAGATCTACAAAAATCAAACCAAAAATCACAATTAATTAGAAGAATGGCTAAAATCATTGTAAAATGGAAAAAGTGGTCTAAACGTTGGAATTTAGCCGAGATAGGGCGGTGCTCCTCACGACAAAGTCGTGAGGAGTTTTGCCCGAAAGGGTCGTGTTTAGTGGACTACCAATTTTTCAAGTCAATCCGATTTAGTTTTTTAAGCTGATGAATAGTGACTGAAATATACTAGGAAACTTGAAAAGTTGACTTGAAAAATTTGTAATCACTTCCAACAATACCAAGCCACAAAAAATCAAACAAGAACACGATAGAACAACTAATTAACACTTCGAAATGAATTGGCTCCCCGGCAACGGCGCCAAAATTCTGGTTCACGCCACTACGATGCCAAATCGCCCAGAATTGAATTTGTGGCAATTTGCAGTATAGTGATCCCCAGGTCGTATTCACTCAAGGAGCCTCACTTCTTGATACTAATTAATCGTTCTAAACACCTAAACACCAATTAAGAGTACATAAACGTGGGGGGGGTTTTGTAGCAATACTAACTAACTAAATAAAACAGAACAGCAATTAAACACTACAACAGCAGCAACAGCAGTAACAGCAGCAGCAGCAGAAATTGCAAGAAATTGACAGTAAAGAGACTATGTAATCAGCCACTAGGATTCATGGGAGTGTAACTATCATTACCTAACTCATTGATTCAGTTTTGTTCTCATTCCATTGTTTGGTTCTTTATGAAAATGTTTCTAGAATAACATCTAGAATTTAATGCTACTAATTACAGTCAAGAACATCTCTCTACTATAACTAGATGCATTCAGTGGAAAATCTCAACCAAACCAAGTTAAATATATCATTTAACTAGTCATTTCGCCTCCCTCACTTTCCTAATCAGTCAAGCAAGGTTATGTCTTATATATAAGTCAGTTTATGTTACAACTCAAGCTCTAATCAGAATTTGACAGCAAAATAAACATGACAGCAAAACAGAAACGAAATGAGATGAAAATGGAGAACAAAACACTTAACTTGCATTCTTAGTTCAAGCTACAACATCCCAGTGGTCTAGTGACTAATTACAATGAAAACTTAGCCCTCCATAAGAGCAAAACAGCCAATAACAGAAGCAAAAACAGAGGGGAAGAGAGAGCTGCGAATTTTCTAAGTCTGGTTGCCTAAAAATGAATGTATTCTTTTTTCTAAAACTGATGCCCCTTCAATGCCTTAGAATATCCTACCCTAGATGCTTCCTCCATGATGTAGCAGCACTTTGACAGCAAAACATCAGTATAATTAATGTTTCTGCAGCAGAAAGTAGGCATGGCAGCAGCAGATTTAATATTTCTGCAGCAGAAAGTAGGAAACAGCAGCAGAACATAGGTATGGCAGCAGCAGAACAGCATGGAAGAATTGATATTTCAGCCTTGCTTTCTGACCTACGAAATTTAATATTCATGCCCTCAAATTCTGACTACATGGCATTCAATAAGAGTTCAAGTGGGCCCCACATCCAGCATATCCTAGTCAGCATCTGCATCATCCAAAAAGTGCCACATTAGCATCCAAATCATCATCTTTGTCCATGTCAGCATTTTTCTCTCTAAAATTAAAATTTGTAGGAATTAAATTGAGCATTTTACAATTCAAGTTCTAAAAATATAAAATTGAAACACATTCAATCCATAAATAGTTTATACCCAATAAATTCCAAAACATAATAAAATTAGAGAATTGGCAACATTGGAATAGCCATAGGACTAAGATAGGGACTAAAAAGTATATAAAAATACCCGATATCAGTTTACTAATCCTAGAAATGATTGTAATTCTTTTTTACTGAAAATTTTCTTAAAATCTAATACCTTTTTACTAATATGTTCTTGAAGTTGTATTCCTTCAGGATTATAATTTGTCCTAGAAAGGATATAGTAGTTTTTCTAAGTTCTGTTTTTTGAGGTGATATATTTAATCCTTTAGTCTCTATTATTTCCACAAATTTATTTAAGTGGTCTTCATGTGATTGTTCATTTTCTGAAAATATTAAAATATCATCAATATAAATTACTGCAAAATCTTTTGGATCCAATAATTTAGAAACATATTCCTGAAATATACTAGGGCTATTATTAAATCCCATAGGTAATACATTCCATTCAAATAATCCTTCTGAAGTACTAAATCTTGTATATTTTTTACTATCTTCTGCTAACTTTATTTGATAAAATCCTGATTTGCAATCAAATTTACTAAATATATTTTTTCCTTTTATTAAATTAAATAATAAATCCATTTTTGGAATTGGATATCTATTTTTAATAACTATTTGATTCAGTTTTCTATAATCAATTACCATCCTAGACTTTCCTCTTTTTTGTCGTGTGTTTGATTACTATCATTGCTGGTGAGGAATAATCTAATTTACTTTCTCGGATTAAACTGTACTTTTTAAGTTCAGTCATATGCATAATAAATTCCTTTTTCTCAGTTTCTGTCCAAGGGTATGAGTTATAATTTATTTGTTTACTGTAATCCTTTAATTCGATAGTTGCTATGCGTTTAGATTTTCCCAATGTACTAATAGATTTTCACTATAATTTTCTTTGACTCTTTGTTCTTTTGTTTTGGTTATCATTATCAATAACTTGGGTAAATTTTCTTGGATTTTTATGGCTTTTCTATTTGGTATAAATTGTATTTCATTGTCTTTATATTTCTTTTGAAAGGTTTCATCTTTTCTCTTATAAGGTCTGGTTATTCTTATTCCCCAAGCTTGGTGTTTACAAGGTGTAGTTAAAATCAATACTTTGTTATGAAAAGTTATTGGATAATATTGTTCTAGAAAATCTAATCCTAATAAAATATCGCAACTAATTTCATTATATTGATATATTTTTGGTATTTTTAATTCATAGTTTCCTATTTGCATGTATACTTCTTTTGTAGCTAATTCTAACATGTGTATTTCATTTCCTGCACTAGTCATCCTTAATGGTATATTTTCCTTTTTCCAATATTCTGGTGGTAATACATTATATTTTGCTGTAGTTAAACTTGCTCCTGTATCTACTAATGCATGATATTTTCTTGACTTATATTTTTTATAATTGAGTTTAACTAAAATATAATATAACATTATATTAATTGTACTTTTGGAATTATTATTGTCTGATGACTTATTGTTATTAAGATTTGATTGTTTTTTATTCTATATGGTTTTACTTGATCTAAAAAGTCTTTTCCTAATATCATTTTATGTTCAGCATTATTATTGATCATATTATCTACCCATAGTTTTACTTGAATTATATCTCTTTTATTAAATCTTAAATTAGCACTAGTCATTGTTCCTATCTCATTAATAATAATATTATCATCTGCTAGTTGTAATTGCATATTACTATGTTCTTCTGTTGGGTTTATTATTGCTATAATTTCTTGCCATACGTTATTTTTTCTAATTTCTAATAAAACTAGATTTTTTGTGTTAGTTAAATCTATTTGTGTTGGTTTTATTTCTGGTAATCTTGAGATTATTGGTATTTCAGCTAATCTCATTCTTTCTACGTCTGGACAACTTCTATGACTTTGGGTTCTAGTTAAAGGTCTACTACTATGACTACTTTGTGGTCTTTCATATTCTATACTATATCTTGGTCGATTTAAATTTATGTTTAATGATCTATTTCCTAATGTATTATCAAATTCTTATCTTCTGCTTAGTGCATCTTGGTTTGTTATAGTATTATCCAAATTAAATTGTATTTCTGATGGTAAAGTTATTCTTTGGTTGTCTAAAAGTATTTCTCTTAATACTGGTGCAGAATGTCTATCTATTGATATTCTTCCTTGTCTTTTCTTATATATTTTGTGTTGATTAGTGAATACTAATCCTACCATTACTTGTATACTAATTATTTTGCTGTGGGGCGGCATTTTTATTCCTTTAATTTTATGATATATGTTTAATGTTTTGTCCATATTTCCTTCTGCTCTAGATAATGCAAAATTTGTGTTTACTGTAAATTTTAATTTTTGATATATTAAATTTCCGCTAAGTATTCCTAGTATTCTATTTCTAACATCGTCTATTATTCTTCCATCTGTTAATACTAATTCTACTGGCTTATTTATTCCTTCTCTAAAATAAGCTTTTACTAGTAATTGTACTCCTTGAATATATATTTCAGATACTTCATCTTTAAATGGTAATTTAGATATTTCATTTTCTATTAAAATTTTATTTATTAATGGTATTCTCAATACTCCTGTTGCTAATTCAGATTCTATTAGTTGTTTTTTATCTAATATTACACATGCATATTTTTCCTTTTGATTTTTCTTTATTATTTTACTAACTCTACTGAATATATTTTCTTGTTTTAAATCTTGTTCTTGTTAGTCTAAATTTATCTTAGATATTTTATCATATTGTTTTTCATTAAATGTTATCCTAGTTTCAGTTATACCTTCTTCAGGTTCTATTTGTTGATTATATGAATCATAATGTTCGTTCATACTACTGGATTCTTCTGTATTCATCATATATATATATTATTTTGTTCTTCTATTTCTGAATATTCAGATTCACTGGTTTCACTAATAATTTCTTCTTCTGACAATTTATCATTAATTTCATATATTTTATAAATTTCTAAATTATCTTCTATTTCACTTCCATATTCTTCTACTGGCTCTAAATTATATTCATAAGCTAATTCTAATATCATTAAGGTTTTCTTATTTTTTGGTTTGGGGCAGTTAGTTGAAATATGTCATAATTCTCCACAATTAGAACATTTGCACTTTTTAGGATTTTTCTTATAATCTGTTCTTTTTCTAAAATATTTCTTATTCTTGTATGGGCTATATTTTCTCTTTTTATAGTATTTTTTGTATTTTTCTTTTGGATATTTTTTAAATTCATATTTTCTTTTAAATTGTTTTTTCTTTCTTTTGTGTTTGGTTAATTCGCATCCCCATTTATGAGATGTTTGTAATTCTCCACATTTTAACAAATATTTATTTAATTTATAATATTTTTGGCTTCTCTAAGCATTTTTACATCTATCAGATAAATATTCTCTCAAGAAGTCTTCTCTTCTTCCCATTGTATCAATTACTGCTATTGTATCTATATTCTTGTTTTCTAAGGATTTATAGTATTCTTCCATTATTGGTTCACTAATTAATTTTGGAATTTTTCTATAAAATAGATCTAAATAATATTTTTGGTTTAAATAACTATCTCCTAATCTTGCTTCATAATAATATTTTTTATATTCACATACATATTGGTTTAAATATTTGGGATCTAAAGAACATAATTCTATGTTATGTAAATTATTTATTGCTTTGTTAATTGTTGTTTTTTCATTTAACATTACATTTCTTCCTACAAATTCATTTCTTAAGACTTGTTCATATTGTCTTATTAATGTTGCTATTTTCTGTCTTCTAGTTAAATCTTCTTCATTTCTTATCGTTCTTACTCCATTCCTAAAATTTTGATCTTTAGATTTCCACCAATCATGTACTATTCCTATAAATGTTGATTCTATTAATAAACTTGTAGTAGGTGAATCTATTCCTCTTGTTAATAAGGCTATTAATTGTGATTTTGTCCATTCTTCTATTTTTTTATGGTTATCTAAATTACAATCTAAATTTAGCCATATTCCTGAGTTTGGTATTGGTTTGGTCTCATATTGTTCTAATGGTGTTGGTACATATCTACTATTTCTTGGAGTGTCAAAACTTATATTCATGTCCCTATAATCTTCTATTCTAGTTGGTTCCTTGTGTCTTAATTCCTCTTGTTCTAATTCCTGTTCTCGAGTTATACTAGATTCTGCCATCCTCATATTATATGAAGGTTGACTTAGATCTGGGGGATTAAATGATTCTTGTTGTTGAGTAATTTGTGATGTTACTCCACTCAATTCTGTTGTTTGCATATTTATTTCTTCTTCTGTAATATCTATATTAGTATTTAATGTTTCTATTTCTAATTTTAATTTTTCCATATCTATTTCTTTTTCTTCTTGACTCATTATTTTGTCGATATAATCTTCATCATCTTGTTCTTTTTCTCCTAATATTATTGTATTCATTTATGGTTTATCTTTTATTTTCATTAAGCTATATAAAAGATCATTTGAGTCGTCATATAATATTTCTGCTAACTTATTTCTTTCATCTTCTACATAAAATCTTTCTTCTTCTTTTTCTTTACCTTTTTCTATCTTAACTATTTCTTCTTGTTTTTCTATTTTTCCATATAATCTTTCCTCATCATACTTTTTAACTTCTTCAAATATTGTCCATAAATTTCTATTTATTGTTTCCTATCCTTTATGTAATCTTTCTACTTCTATTCTTGTCTGTTTCATATTTTCATCTAATGTTTGATTCCTTATTTTTTTTATTGTTATTTGTTCTTCTTCATTTAATATATCAATTATATTTAACATATTAATTTGAGGTTTATCTATTATAGGTTCTACTGATGATTTTTCTGTTTCTTTTATTCCTAAATAATTCATTATTTTTTCTATATTCTTTTGTATAATTTCTAACTGGAAAGCTTGATACATTAAATGTTCAGCATTCTTTTCAACTTGTACTTTTATTTCATATACTTTTTGTTCTAGTGGTTTAGCTAGTTCTATTATCCTTGCATATTTATTCGTATTCTTTTCTAATAATACTTGTTTTAAAGCATCTTCAGGGAGTTTTTCCATTTCATTTATGTAATTTCACAAATAGTTGGATAAAAAAGGATATACATATGGTATTGGGTAATAATTTTTGAATAGTGTTTGACTGACTCAATAATGTATTGAAGTAAATCAGATTATTCCTCACCAGCAATGATAATAATCAAACACAGTGAACAAAAAAGAAGAAAGTCTAGAATGGTAATTGATTATAGAAAACTGAATCAAATAGTTATTAAAAATAGATATCCAATTCCAAAAATGGATTTATTATTTAATTTAATAAAAGGAAAAAATATATTTAGTACATTTGATTGTAAATCAGGATTTTATCAAATAAAGTTAGCAGAAGATAGTAAAAAATATACAGGATTTAGTACTTCAGAAGGATTATTTGAATGGAATGTGTTACCTATAGGATTTAATAATAGCCCTAGTATATTTCAGGAATATGTTTCTAAATTATTGGATCCAATTACAGATTTTGCAGTAATTTATATTGATGATATTTTAATATTTTTCAGAAAATAAAAAATCACATGAAGACCACTTAAATAAACTTGTGGAAATAATAGAGACTAAAGGATTAAATATATCACCTCAAAAAACAGAACTTTGAAAAACTAATATATCCTTTCTAGGACAAATTATAACTCCTGAAAGAATACAACTTCAAGAACATATTAGTAAAAAGGTATTAGATTTTAAGAAAATTTTCAGTAAAAAAGAATTACAATCATTTCTAGGATTAGTAAACCAAGCTAGACAATATATTCCTAATTTATCGAAATTAACAGCTAAAATATCAATATTAGCAGGAGAAAGAAGTGTATGGACATGGGATAATAATACAGAAAAAATAGTCAACCAAATTAAAGAATTATGTAGAAATTTACCAAAATTAAATATTCCAAAAATGAAAGATATTAAATGGATTATTTGTACTGATTTATCTAATAATTATTGGGGAGCAGCATTATATTATGAGTATAAAGGAGAATATTATATTACCAGGTACGCAAGCGGAAAACTTAATGATAGTCAAAGTAAATACCATAGCAATTGGAAAGAATTTTTAGCAATAGTAAAAGCAGTAGAAAAGTTTGAATTATTTATAGTAAATACAAATTTTATTATTAAAACAGATAATACTCAAGTAAAGCATTGGTTTGATAGAGGAGTAAACACTTATAAATTAAGTAATCAAATGTTAATAAAATGGACTATTGAGTATATTAGAGGACAAAATAATTTGATTGCTGATTATTTGAGCAGGTGCAATTATGAAAAGTAATCATCCAGAAGCCCCAGTAAACGAGAATAGTAACCAAGAGTTATCTCTTGTTGAACAAGTACAACTAAAGACCAATATTTTAGAAGCTAGTATTTCTATGCTCCAAGGATTAGTGACTACTGAGCTCAATAATCTTTCAAACAGTATCTATGACCATATCAGAATATTATCAGACAAAGTATCAGGCCCAGAAGGATTGACAAAAAGAATTGAAAATATTGAGAAAATAGTATCGGACCTTACATCCAAATTTGAATCTAGTAAACCTAAACCAGAGGAACCCAAATTATTGACACCTTCCATGATAGTGTCACCTCAAGTAACCTCTTTTGCACAAATTATTAAAGACCAAGCCCAATCCAGTAAATCTTCAAAAACCAATAAGCGTGATGCAAACCCCTCTAACTTCCAAAGAAAAGAACAATATGACTTTTACATTATGTTGATTAAAAAGACCAGTACCTTATCTATACCAGAAAAAACCATTAGATATGCATCTCATTATGCATTAAATAAAACCATAATAATGCCAGGCACTAACCCAAAATTAGTCAAAACCTTATTCAATTATGGATTTATCCAAACTATTTACCCTAGTAAAGACCTCGAAGAATTATCCGATTAACCTCAACACATTATTGAGTCAGCCAAACACTATTAAAAATTTTTTACCCAATACCATATGTATATCCGTTTTTATTCAACTATTTGTGAAATTACCCAGATAGGTATTACCCTCCAATAAATCTTATTAAGATGGGAACGACAAAGAAGCCGTATGACTGTGACCAAACAGTCAAGGAGATTATTCATAATGAAGAAGATTTGGAATTCAAACTTCATAATATTATAGCACAGAAGATGGTGACCATTATGCAAGAAATAACAAGAACATTAAATGCCGAAGAACAATAATGGACCTACTTCACAGGCCCAACGACATGTATATATTCAGTAGGCAAGATTAGTAGACTAGCCCAAGACTTTAATCTTTAGGCAGAAAAAATTAAGAAAAATTAAATGACTTTATCTGAGCCAACTAAAAGAAGGATTTGTAGATTATTATTAGATTATTCAGGACACAAATGTAAATATTGTAAAGACACAGAACAACTGGCTCAAGACTATGATGAGCCCAGGATTTTCTTCATTTTAATTAGTTATTGATTTAGGTTGATTCCAGTTGACCTGGGAGCTTCTTTGGCTTTATCTCCTGGGACTTTTTATAGCTAAACCTTATCGGCATCGAGGTGAATGGATGACCTTGCCATTTAAATTTTATTAAATTATTTGGCTAAATCAATATAAATCTCATTCACACCATAATTGGCAATTCATCAGTGAAATTCCCTAGTTAGTGAAAATAACAAGATTGAAGGATTTTGTTGAATGATTGTGGGAGTTATCTTGTGGGGTTTATTTTGTGGGATAATAGATTTTATGTTTAATTGTATTTAAAGTTGCAAATTGATGTGGTATGTGCTGTGAGGTGTTTGTGTGGAAAAATGCATTGCATATTATCATTTACATATTCATATTATGAGAAGTGGAAATGTGTGGAAATAGAGTGGGAAGCTATTCATTGTGTAATACCACTGAGTGATGTCAATGGGTATGCATATGCATTGAGGCTAGTCTTTAACGTAGTGTGGAAAAGAGTAGGATAAATATTGCATATTGCATTTGTCTACATCGTGAGAGGGGACAGAGGGATGAACCTCTGAATAAACCCATTGAGGGTTGGTCTTTAATGTATAAGTGTGGAAAATATGTGGAAAATGTATCATACATCATGCATTTCATAATGCATTTGGGAGTGAACGTTTACTTACGCTTTTATGTATTTGAGAATTGTTTTATAGATTGGTTTGTGAGATTGTAGACTCTTATTGATTTGTAAGTCTTGGTGCGTGATAAGGTACGTTATATATATATATATATATATATATATATATATATATATATTATTTTGTACTGGTTTGTGCTAGAGGTATTTATTCTGATTATGGTAGTGAGGCTAGTATTTGTACTTGTGCTATATTTTTATTACACAGTCATTTACTCACTGAGTTTTCATAAACTCATGCTCTCTATTGCTATTTTCAGATTTAGTAGCTGAAGAGGATGGGGAACTGCTGGAGTTTAGCAGCTTGGAGACATACTCTATTAGTCAAAGAGTTCTAAATGAACCAATTAGAAATGCTCTGTAATCCTATAGGCCACCTAGGTCCTGTGATATCTAGAGGGGTTTATTTATTTAATTGTAATTTACAATTTGTATAGTTATGAATATTAGGATTATTCAGGAAAACGTATGGGCTACCACTGAGGTATAACCTATAATATATGTATATTCATATGCCCATTTTTTGGGGCGTTATAGTGCTTATATTCAGTATATTTTCAATAGGATAGTAAACATGTGCTTCAATGTCTATCTCTCAGGAATACATAAATACATGGATCAAGCCAAGGCATCAAGACAAGAGCAAAGAAAGAATAAAATAGTTTTTAGTGTCTTGAGTTTTAGATTTCATATAAAAGTAATGATGACAAGTTAATAAGGTTTCTAATCTCATTGAAAATGTTTTTAAAACTTTACTTTAGTTGGAAAATATTTTTACAAAAGCTTATATAAGATTATTGAGTCTTAGAATTATTTTTTCTAAGTCTAGTAGCTACCAATCAACTGATGTATGAGCACCAATCGACCGATAGCCTTCTAATTCAATTTTAGAACAAAGACTCAAAATTTGCCAGTCGACCAGTGGTCCTGTAGCAATTGACTGGTGCATCTCTGTCTGGAATTAAATTTAATTCTAGTAACTACCAATTGACTGATATATATATGCTAGTCGACCGATAGATTCTAGAATAATTTAATTCTAGATAACAGAGTTACCAGTTGATCGCTATGCCTAGATCAGTTGATTGTTTGCTCATTAAAGAGCTACCATTTGACTGTCCTGGAAGAGCAGTCGACCGCCAACAAGTTGACATCAGCAATAAAGAATCATTTTTTAACAAGTCAGCTGATATCTGTTGTAAAACACCTCCAACAATTATATTTAGACTTGGGCTATACATATGAGTTATACCCAGTCTGAAACCAAGGAGGATAGGCTAAAAATTCATACTATTACTCTGTCAAATTATCTTGTCAATCATTTACTACTAAGTGAACGCCATTTGTAATATCTACTCCTTAAAGATAGTGTATCTTTCCATTCTTCATCTCTTATCCTTCTGAGTTTATTCCTAAGGTGGTGAAAATTTTTAAGAAGGGTGATTGAGTGTATCATTGGTTTGGATAGTTGAGAAGCCCGGTTTTATAAATTATTTGTAGTGGTTTCAATAAGTACCTGGGTTAAACTAGTTGTGGTTTGCAAGCACCAACCATTTATATGCTTGTTAGTGAAATACTCAAGTGATTTGTTTAAGGACTGGATGTAGGCTTAGTTTAAGCTGAACTAGTATAAATTGATGATGTCAATCTTATTCTCCCTTACTTTTTAATTTGTGCACTTTTATATCAGCTCTTTATTATCTTGCACTCTTTAAATATTCATCTTGATAACATATTGATTTTTTGAATTGGTTTGTTGTCTTTAGCATTGCAAAATTTTAGAAAATCATTTTAACTTCCAATTAAGTTTTGTGAAAAATTTATAAAATCCAATTCAATCCCCTATTGGGATCCAACCATTCTTATCAATTGGTATTAGATGTTGGGCTCTTGATTTAAGTCCTTGACAATCTAAGAGTTGATATGGCTGGACATGCTAATTAGTTTATGGTTGAAAATTGTTCTTTCACAAAACCTCTAGTTTTTTATGCAAATCATTTTCAATATTGGAAGTGTGAAATGAAAATGTTTTTAATTTCAGTGGACCTTAAACTCTGGGATATTATTGAAAATGGTTCTTTTATTTCTATCAAGGAAGAACAAGGAAAATTCATTCCAAAACCCAAGAGTGAATAGAATGATGCTGAGAAAAGTTTAGTGCAACTCAATACTACGGCAAAAATGATTATTTTTGGTGCATTGAGTCAAGAAGAATTTAGAATTTCTAACTGTGTAACTGCAAAAGAAATGTGGGAAACTCTTGAAGTTGCATATGAGGAAAACTTTGAATGAAGAGGTATCAAGGATTAGTGTTCTCATTAATGATTGTGAAAATGTTTTAAGGAAAAATAACGAACTCATTAATGAGATTCAATTAATGTTCGATCATACTACTAATCCTTTGCAAACCCTTGGTGAGATCTATGCAAAAAAAATCTCAAATCACCAAGGTGACAAAGGTAGAAGATAAAGAAGAAGAGAAACCACAACCAAAGGTAGAATTATCGAAGAAAACTGACATATCTTCCATTTGGGGAAATAACAATTCCAATGAGGATAACACAAATAATGAAGCCAACATTTTTCTTGTGGCTAGAGACGAATGAGGTAAATTAATTTGACTACTCTTTTGATGAATTACAAGATATCCTTGATGATTTGCATGAAGAATCCATAAAACTTGCCAAGAAGCTAATTATTTCAAAATAGAAAAACCCTTCTCTTGAAAATGAGTTGGAAAAATTAAAAAATGAATTTTCTATTTCCATGGAAGAGAATTTTGCTTTTGAAAATCAAAATAGAATTTTGCAAGAAGAGAATTTGATTTTAAAGGCAAGTATATCTAACAACAAAAATTTTTCTTGCATCAAGTATGACTTTTTGAAAAAGGAAAATGATGATCTTAAAAACACACTTGTAAAATTTTCTCAGGGTAGAGAAATTTTAAACACCTCTATTGAGAAACAAAGTAGTAGCTTTAGCAAAACTAGTTTTGTCTTTAAAAATAAATCAAACTAGAAGTATTTTAAAAACTACTTTGTTCCTACAAAAAATGTTAAAAAGTCCACCTTGCACTTGTTTTTATTGTAGACTTAAGGGACACAAATCTTACCCCTATATTTATAAGAAAATAATTTTCTTAGAGTAAAAATGAAATGGGTTCAAAAAGGAACTCTTGACCCAGGCGGACCCAAACAAACTTAGGTACTAAAAACAAAGGATTAATTTGTAGATATGCCTCAAAGCAAGAAGCGAAAATGACATTTAACAAATAACTACATCAAACATTGAATTTCACTTTCTTCCATCAAAAGGAGGCAATATACATATAAACATATTAGCTAGAATTACTATAAGATCTTCGATTGATATTGTTATTGTATTTAATGCTTATAACTATTTTCTAGCATGCCAACATCTTTTTTTTTTAAATATCATGCATGCTATTCATAACTGATCTTTTAGGTATATGGCCTAGAGATTCATGTTTTGTTTTGAGCCAAATGGTTTCCTTATAAATATATCTCAAAACCCTTCAAAACACCGCACTATGAAAACTTGCTTACATTGCATACATTTCTAGTTTTCGAACCTCCTTTATGAGATTCACAAACAATGGCAAATATTAACAGGCAAGTTGATCTCAATGTTGAAGTTAGTAAGGAGGAAGTTGATCTAACCCTTCAACTCAAAAACAACAAGGGAAAAGGACTCATGGATGAGTCAACTAAAACGAGGAAGAGGAAGATAAATCAAGAGGAGCTTGATAATGATAACACCAATCAATCTTCTAAAAACAAGCTTGCTTATATTGTGCAAAAGATTGTTGGCTTGGACAAACTGTTCAACCGACACATAAATGAATTGGCAAATAGAATAGATTATCACTTCATCTATTCCACATCATGCATCTGCAATCAACAAGGAAATAACATTGAATTCATGAATAAAATATATTCTAATGTATGCCAAATTGCTCAGTCCAAGAACAGGTTTCGAGATGATACAATCTTCATCAATTCCAAAATCCAGAAACCCATCAACCTCTAAGAATCCAACGCGACAATAAGATTGCTCTTACTTCTACTATTTATCATTGTTGTAATCTTATGAAATTATTTAAATGAAATGAAAATCTTTTGCAAAAATGAATTTTATGGAAGCACGTCATATTTTGAACATAATGCATTGTTTCTCCTATTGCTTAAGATTTATTTGAACATCATTAACTTGAGCATGAGAGTGCTCCTCAACCATGTTTTGTAGGTTTAATATCCTAAAAAATATCCTCCTAAAGCACTCACCTCATTTTCATCTCAGGCATATCAGAAAATGGACTTCTGCAATGTATCAGTCAACTTTCTTAATGATATTAGTCGACCAATGCTTCAATGGTTAAATTATTTGAAGTTCAGAAGCCATTCAGTCGACTGTTATAGGCTCATCAGTCAATTGGGAAAGTTCTGTTAGATCTTCATTAAGTTTAACTGATGAAATCAATTGACTAATGATAGGACATTAGTTGATCTATACAAATCGCTGAGCAATGAGTTGAACTCTAAATGCTGGATCATTTTTATGAAGAGTAACCTGAGAGGCATCAGTCAATCGATATCGATGCAACAGTCGACTAATAGACCACAGAACTAAAATGGTTCATATCCTTCTGCAATCAATCAACGAAGACAATGACAATAGTTGACTAATAGGTCTCTACCTCAGAAAATTCCCAAACTATGAAACTGAAAGTCGACTAATCCAGGCATAATAGTTGACTGATAGGTCACTTAAAGGGAATATTATAAATCAAAAAATTTAGGATGATTTGAAGTCTTCTATTCTATGCTCTTATTCTCCCATTGTGCAATAAGTATTCGTCAAAGCTTAGGTGAAAATATCTTCAAGATTGATCCACTTTTCTCACAGATTGATCTCCTCATTGATTTTAAAGATTTAATCTTTGTTGTTGGGAAGTGTTGCTCAAAATCTTTGGACATTCAAATCTTCAGTTGCATCATCATCCAAGCATGCCAATGCTAAATCCATTTCCAATCAACCAATCATCATCCTTTTGAAGGATCAAAACATAAGACAAAAATATGCTTATTCATTTGAGAAAAGAAAAGTAATTCCAAGTAAGCATCTTGTCTGGAATTCTTTTGCTAAACAATATTTTGGATTCATTGGTCTGTTGAATAAATTGGGGTTGAAAACATTGGTAAGGAAGTTGTGGCAGCTTTCTACACTAATATGGAATACAAAATTACAGTAACGAAGATGAATGCAAAATGACCAATTGTTCCTTGATTGTTTACTCTCGTGATTGGTAAACTAGTCTTGAAATTGGACTTACAAAAGTGACAGTATATATCTAACAATAGCTTGCACCATGCAAGGTGAAGCAATCAATAAACCTCACTTCATCTAGTAAAGGATAAAATATGTGCAAGAAAGAAATCTTCACTTTCTTATGCTACAAATTCTTGAGGATATAAGCATTAATGCTTACCCTCTCAAGAAAATAAAATTACAATCATTAATGAGAATTTCCTCAGAAGAATAGGATTCTTCTGTGCCCAAAGTCAATAAAGAAGATCAGAATATGAAAAGAACCAGAGAAAGAAGAAAAAGAAAAAGCCGAGATCAACAATGAAGATGAGCATGATCAGATGAAGGAAGACTATGGGGAATGGCTTGAAGAAACTAAGCTTGCTATTTTTGAGATTGGTACTTGTTCTACAAATTATACCTAAGAGAACACAAAATTGGTGAATAAGCTGATTAAGAATTCAACTCAAATGTTGAGTATGATGAAGATAGATACAAGTTGGAATGGCAAACATGAGAGAGATATGTGATCAAATGAAGTCTTTATAGAGAAAAGTTGAGCTGCCTTGAGGATTAAGGATTAAAGACCTTTTCAAAGGGGGAGTCTTTATTATGTTTTGATATTCTTTTTTAAAACATTAGTCTTATATTTGGTTTATATCCTTATATATATTGGACTAACATTCTTATGCATATGGATTATACTTTATAATGGCTATATCTTTTTACTAATCTATAATTGCTTCTGCTATGCTATTATATACTTTGGTTATAATATGGTATATCTTAAATGAGTATATATCTTGCTACTATTATGCTGTGATTGGTGACATTGTCATATATATCTTGGTTATAAATGTCATATATATAAATGGTATATATATAATCTCTTCTGTTATGTTGAAAATGGAGACTTTCTTTCAAAAAGAATCATTTTGAAAGGTTTTAAAAATTCTTGAATTGCTTTTACTATTCTAAAATTGCTTTGTCATATTGAAGCAAAAACTGTTTTGAAAAGAAAAGGATTTGAATATCCTTATTTCAAATTATTTCTGTTATATGCTGATTTTTTTTTACATATAAGTAGAAATTGTTTTCAAAAGTTTTGAAAAGGATATGGATATCCTTATTTCAAAAGATTATAATGCAACTTTTTGAAATAAAAGTTATATATTTTTTATCTGCAGCTATAATGATGGTTTTTTGAATTTCCTTCAAAGCATAATTGAAAATCTTCTTCAAAGGAAAAGAATCATGAAATTTAGAGGGAGTTTTTTCTCTCTTGAATGTACATTTTGAAAAAGAATAAATCTTGAAAAATAGGATATTCATTATTCTTTTTCATAATATGTATAGTTTAAGGGGGAGCCTAAACTCTTTCTAGTTTTATCTTTTGGCTCATTTCATTTGACATGAGAAGTTTTTTGAAAATTGTTTTCTACATGTTAATAAAAAAGATGATAAGTTTTGATGAATCCTCACCCTTTTCCAAATTGGCATCATATGATATTTTTTCTTAAAGAAGGAATGTGCTTTAACCTTTATATATTGTGTTCCTTATACCTTCTTGTTGATACAAATAGGGGAAGAAGAAAAGGTAGAAAAATATGTATATATGCTTATTACATCGCATTCATTTTCTTGTGTTACATATATTTCTTTGGTGATTTGTCATCATCAAAAAGAGGGAGATTGTTAGCCCTAAGGCATTATGTTATGAGTTTTGATGATGACAAATATGTGAGAAATGCAGCATTAATGTATAAGGATTAATTATCATATATGCTATAAGTATTTAAGCATGATTATGTTATTTAATGTGTAATGTCTTATACATGAATCATGTTATTTTTATGAATTGATCTAACCATTTGGTTTGCAAGAAAGATATTTTTTATAGGTTGGTTCAAAATAATAAGAGTGATCAATGGATTGAAGAAAAAGGAAAAATAACATCATGCTTCACTCAAGGAAACAATATACAAGAATAAAGCTCTAAGAAATGAACAATTAGAAGATTTGAAGATTTGAAGACTTAGAAGCTTGGATGCATCAAGATAGCCTATGTGCTTATATTAGGTATATTTTCATAGGGTAGTAAACTTGTGCTTCAATGTCTATCTCTCAGGAAATGAAGAATACATGAATCAAGCCAAGGCATCAAGACAAGAGCAAAGAAAGAGTAAAATAGTTTTTAGTGTCTTGAGTATTAGATTTCATGTAAAAGTAATGATGGCAAGTTAATAAGGTTTCTAATCTCATTGAAATATTTTTAAAACCTTATCTTAATTGAAAAATGTTTTTACAAAAGCTGATACAAAGTTAATGAGTCTTAAAATTATTTTTTCCTAAGTCCAGTGGCTACCAGTCGATTGATGTATTAGCACTAGTCGACCGATAACCTTATGGTTCAATTTTAAAACAAAGACTCAAAACCTATCAGTCGACCAGTGTATCTCTGTTTAGAATTAAATTTAATTCCAATAAATTCCAGTTGATTGATGCATATATGCCTGTCGACCAGTAGGTTTTGGAACAATTTAATTCTATGTAACAGAGAGTTACCAGTCGATTACTATGACTAGACCGGTCAACTGGTTGCTCATTAAAGAGCTACCGGTTGACTATCTTGGGAGAGCAATCGACCACCAACAGGCTAACATCAGCAATAACGGATAGTTTTTTAACAAGTCAATTGATATCTTTTGTAAAACACCTCTAACGGTTATATTTCGACTTGGGCTATAAATATGTTATACCCAGTTTGAAAGCAAGGAAGAGAGGCTAAAAATTCTTACTATTACTCTACCAAATTATCTTGCCAATCATTTACTGCTAAGTGAACTTCATTTGTAATATCTACTCTTTGAAGAGAGTGTATGTTTGTATTCTTCATCTCTTATCCTTTTGAGTTGT
Source organism: Biancaea sappan (assembly GCA_037074585.1). NCBI lineage: Eukaryota > Viridiplantae > Streptophyta > Magnoliopsida > Fabales > Fabaceae > Biancaea > Biancaea sappan. Next base: position 41,867,323 of record CM073496.1, on the reverse strand, counting down.
ATTCCTAAGGTGGTCAAAATTCCTTAGAAGAGTGATTGAGTGTATTACTAATTTGGGTAGTTGAGAAGCCTGGTTTCATAAATTCTCTATAGTGGTTTCAATAAGTACTTGGGTCAAACTTGTTGTGATTTGCAAGCACCAACCATTTACAAGCTTGTTAGTGAAATACTCAAGTGATTTGCTTAAGGACTTAATGTAGGCTTGATTTAAGCTGAATTGGTATGAATTGCCAGTGTTAATCTTTTTCTCCCTTACTCTTTAATTTGTGCACTTTAATATCTGCTCTTTATTATCTTGCATTCTTTAAATATTCATCTTGATAGCATATTGATTTTTTGAATTGGTTTATTGTTTTTAGCATTATACAATTTTAGAAAATCATTTTAACTTCTAATTAAGTTTTGTGAAAATTTTATAAAATTCAATTCACCCCCTCTTAGGATCCAACCATTCCTATCACTAATGAACACCTAACTTATTTATATTAGGCCCTAGCTTACCTTACTTAATCACTATTGGCTTAGTTTACATTTAATTGAACCACTACACATGGGCCTCAGATTAGTAATTCATCCCTACTGTTTATTTATTTTATTAAATCTTAGGGGTTTCTTTTCATTATTTTGACTATTGTTAATTTTCCTTCAATCTTGACACTTTTTATCCCTTTAGGGTAACACATTTGCCTTACTATAATGTTTCCCATCCCATGCCAAAAATTGAAGAATTTTCAATTTGACCCCTAGCCAACTTTATTTTTCACTTTAGTCCCTAACCTTTATTTCACACAACATCGTATCTTATCACATGTAACTCGTCATCCGATACAATATGCATTACACAGACGTGTAATGCATGCCTTTTTTACTCATATACACAAATCAGTTTCATATAAATATAATATGCAAATAGGAAAATTAAAAATCAAGGAAAATTCATCCACGGGTATCACATGATCTAACCTCTTGGTCTCCCATCTTGTAGCTCAGAGATGTGCCTTCACACTATGAACCACACATCATTTATGATGATTAAATGGTGTTTTTTGTGGGTAGATTTGTCAATCATGGAATACCAATGGAGAAGGCCAAACATACCATTTATCTGTATTGCCTTCTTCATGAGATGTGGAGCTTTGTAAGTGAGGTCTTACATGATGCCATGTGTTGGTTTGTGTCTGTTGAGGGTTTCTTTTAATATTACTATCCACATATCTTGATGGACAAGTTTCACATCTTATTTATCTGTTCGTTGGTTTTCAAGGGTCTCTTGCTGGTGTTGCATCACCTTTTTTTTTTGGTTTTTTTGAGTTATTGTTGTTGTTTCTCATAAAGCATTTTGTATTGTTCATTATAATTATTATATAAATGTGATGTATTTCTAGAGTAAAAAATAAGTAATGTTTGAAGATTTTAGCTCTTGATAAAGAAGGGAAGTACTCAAACACAGTGTCAAATATATTTTATAGAGAATTTTTCCAAAAGTATACTTTCATAATCATTGTACAACTTCTTTATTAGTTGAAAATTTTTTAACTTTATGCTCTTATATTGCGACATATTTGCTTATACTACAAATGTTTAATAATATAATGTCATGACAATACTAATTATAACTCATGCATTGCATGGGTCCAAATTGAGTTAGATTAAAAATAAAGAATCAGTACAGACCATGTGTTATCTCTTTTGATACTGTCATGGAATTCTCAGATTTTTGGCAAAGGGTCTAAAATCTTTTTATGTCATCAGCTCCACTTTCCTTTCATCTCCTCTGTTAGCTACTTGGCCATTTCCTATACTATCTAGTTGTTGTTGGATGGTAGACAGTAGTATTTTAGTGGACGTACAACACAGTCAAGTTCAAAGCGCCTAGAAATGTTCAAGATCTTGACATTTCTCTTCAACCGTAGCCAGCTCGACTCTTTTTCTCCTTTCCGTCATCATCTATAATGAAGTTTTTTCCTTTGTCCAGCTATTGTTAAGGTGATTCACGAAAGTGGTCTAGTAAAATATGACCCAAGTAAGAAAGTAGAGTTGTCTTTGTTTTCAAAGTTGTTTCACTTCGTGCATATGTGTATATATGACAATTTGGGTTAAATATTCCTTCAAATCAAAACATTAAAGCTGTAAACGAACAACTAATGTAACATCCTAAAATTAACCACCTTAAAATGGAAGTTAAGTAATAAGGAAGTAAGAACGATGTGAAATATTAGGGGCATGAAAGGAATAAAAGGAAGATCCTTAGGAAATACAAGAGGAGAGGAATTATAAGAAGAATCTAAATTGAGGGTCACCAGTCTACTGCATAAAAGAAGAAGACGACTAATAAGAGTAAAAATAAAGAAAATAAAGAAAATAAACAAACAAACAGTAAGCAGTCGACTAGTAAAAGTGAGGAAGTCAATAGTTGAAACTCAGAAACCCAGAGAGGCTTGACAGTAATCAAACAATTGATTGGTTTAGGTAAAAGCAATCAACTATTGATTGTTTGTCTGAAATAGAGGCCGGTAAGTAGTTTGATTTTAAAACATATGAATTGACTGTATTGGCTCTAAGTTCATTGAAACAGACCAAGATTACCTTGCAGGTAGGATAAGTAATTGAGATATGGTGAGAGATTATGAGTTAAGTCAATTGATAGGTAGGTCTTTAAAACAAAGTACCTGAGATAAGACAAAAAAGAAAGAGAAAGAGAGAGATACATTAAGTCTTTAGTGGCTGAATTCACTATGACTAAGCATAAAAGGGGTTAAGGCAAGTAGAAAATGTGAAATTAACTGAGAAGATTTGTTTTTGTGGATTTGAGATTGATTAATGATTGATGAGTAGGAAGAGAACGAAGAACAAAGCTTAAGTAGAGAGACAAAGAAGCAGGTAGCTAACTTAAACTTAGAAGTGTCAAAACGGGCCCGACCTTGTGGGTTGGGCTTGTTTAACCCACTTTTTAGGCCCAGCTAGCTCATAAAAGGTCGGGACCCATGAGTTACCTGTGTAACCCATTTTTTTAATAATTATATCTTTAGAAATTAGAATCAGATTTCACATTTTCACTCATTAGAAATCCCAAATTGTAACTCTACTCTAACTAACAGACTCCTACTTGAAACCCTAAAATCCCAAATTTGGTTCCTAAATCCCAAATCCCACTGCTTCTAGTTCGACGTACTTGCTACTTCATCTCTGTCTATCTATCGTGATCGTCTCATCCATTCACCATCGTCATCAAATCACAAGTATACCTAAATCACCATTTTTGTTCTTTCTGAGTTTTTTTTTTTCCTTTTCTTCCTCCTCCTTCGTCAATCATTTAGTTTAAGATAATTAATCTTTACTATATAACCCAAGTTGCCATCGTTTACCTAAACACTAGTCGTACTACCGCTGTCTACCTCAATACAACTTTCGAATCCATCTTCTAATCAAGTGCCCAACTTTCTTTCTTCGACTTGAAGATGTAATAGAGTTGGAATCTGAAATCTAATTGACGTTTCCTTCTTGCCTTGATTTGAATGTATGCATCGTTCCACTTTGAAATCAAACATTGACTGGGCATCCCAATGTTCTGGTTGGTTTCTACCATAGAAAAGAATGATAATGTTCATTTTCATGTTGTTTGGTTTTGTGCTCCCTAGTACTAGTATTGCTAATCATGGTCCACAATCATGAAGCTATATGATTAAATTGGATATTATGCATCAATAATTGATGACTATAAGCATGTTAAACTAAAGATTGGTTTATAATTAGTTCAAAGAATTTGTGGCATAATGAAACAGGGGAAATGTTTAGGTTTGGTGATAGAGAATTTATTAATATTTTAAAAACCAGACCTGTCATTGAATTGGTTGAGGCACTAGTTCAAAGGTCAATGGTCAAACTACAATTGAACTTGTGGTATTTAAAAAATATTAAAAAATAAAATATATAATTAAAAATAATGAAATACTTTATATAATTACAAAATTTGTTTAAAAAAAGGTGTTTTAGCCATCTATTTTTCTATAGTATTTTTCAAAAATTCCTATAAAACATGAATCTCCAAGTCCCAATAAAAAATAAATCACCTATTTATATATTTTTTAAGTAAATAATATTTTTTTAATTTCCATAATATTTTAAAATTATGCACTCTTTCTTTTATCTCTCCATGTTCAACCTTTTTTTCTTGGTTCCCAATGCATTGAATAGGCTTCATCTATAGGTTTGCACTCTAGTCCTTCAACTATAGGTCTTTTTTCTTTTCATTCAAGCCTATATCATGACATCATCTCTCTCTCTCTCTCTCTCTCTCTCTCTCTCTCTCTCTCTCTCTCTCTCTCTCTCTCTCTCAGTGTTTACTTTGGAGCTTCTCATTGATGGATTCTTTCTCTAGCGAGCCTGTGTCCAGTGAGAAGATGGTTGAGAACCATGAGGGGCATAAACCACCGAATCCATTGTGACTTTGGTGGAGGGGCGTCGACCGAACAACTTCTATTTTTCACTGTCTATATCATTTTTTCTCTTTCTCTCTCTCTCTCTCTCTTCTCAGCTTCTTTCTCCAACTTCTTCTTTGTCATTGAACGCCTGACCACGCTGGTTAAAAAAAGATGGAACTGGTGAAACTAGTAACTCGGCTAGTTCTACTAGTTTGGAATCAATTTAACCAGCTCCATACAGGTTTTATCCTCAGGTGGTTCAATGACCCAACCAACTGGATCTAGGACAAGTTCTTGGTCTAGCCGGTCTAGTCTAGTTTTTTAAACCATGGAATTTATAGCATAATGAACAATAGCCCTATTATATTTTTTTTCCAATTTATTCGGTAATGTTGTGGTTTGTTAATACTAATAGTGTGATTTGTCATCTATAATTAGGAACATTCAAATGAGAACTTTAGTTTTTTATTCCCCATATATATGTTTGTGTAAGTGCAGCTTGGTGATTAACAAGGAAAACTTGTAGGCCAAATTAACATTCTTGCAAGTTCTCACTTCTTCTAATTTATTTTAAAAGAACTTCGATTTTAATGTATTATCTTAAATAAATTTGAAAGAAGTTTCTAGGAGTTTAGGAGTTTAGGAGTTTAGGTATACTTCCATTATCTTAGGGTTTAGTACTTTAGAGGGTTAAATGTTAAATTTTAAGAGCACTTCCATTATCTTTTGCAATAGTTCTATTTAGACTGTTTAGATTTAATAGCGTTGTTGTTATGTTTTGCTTGTAAACATTATTACTAAGAGACTAAGAATAATAAGATTATTAATTCTTTTCTTTAATAATAAATTGCAACAATAATAATGTATGACATCTTTAGATGAAAGTGGTATTGGTAATACTATTGATATTGGAGATGAAGTAGATAGATTACATGAATTGAATGAAAGTGAAACCCCTGCTACGATCAAAACTTGTACTTTTGAGAAACCACCCTTACCTAAAAGGGCAAAAGCTAGTACTTCTAATGTATGGAATTCTTTTATGAAGCTAGTGGTTATTGATAGTAAGGAAAAGGCAAAATATAATGGTTGTAGGAAAGAATATGTGATAGGGAATAGCAAATATGGTACTTCAACACTTGTGTGCTGTATCTCTTCGTAAGTATCATAACATTGGGGTAATCATATTAGATCAACAAGGACGATTGAGGTCTAGACAACTTGACCACAAATGTCATAAGGATCTTTTGACAATGACTATAATTGAGCATAAGCTCCCTTATCTTATGTTAAGTATAGACGAGTTAGGGAGACATTCGAGAATTTGAATCCTTATGTGAAGCATATTAATCAGAATACTGTAATACCTGATATGTGGAATGTTTATCTAGAGCAGAAGGAAATGTTGAAAAATAAGATGATAAATAGTCCTAGTAGATTTGCTTGACTTCTGACTGTTGGACTGCATATATTATTGAAGGTTACTTTTGTTTGACAACCCATTTTGTGGATAACAATTGGAAGTTAAATACAAAGATTTTTTCCTTTTGTAAAATGCAGCCACCACACATTGGTTAGGAGTTGGTTGGAGAGGTGTTTACTTGCCTTAAGGAATGGAGAATTGACAAAAAAAAAAAGTTCTCTTACTTTGGACAATGCTTCTACTAATGACAACATGCAAAATATCTTAAAAGAGCATTTGTCTTTGCAAAATAACTTGTTGTGTTATAAAAGATTCTTTTATATTCACGGTTGTGCACACATTTTAAATCTAATTTTTCAAGAGGGGTTGAAGACAACTAATGATGCTCTACATAAAAAAAGAGAAAATATTAAGTATGTTAGAGTTTCTGAGTCAAGGAAAATAAACTTTTAGAAATTTGTTGATCAAGTTGGTGGTATTGATACTAGTGTGGGTTTACGGTTAGATGTCATCGCTAGATGAAATTCAACCTTTGTGTGTTAAAAAGTGCACTAAAGTATCAACATGCTTTCGGAATCTTGGCTTTATAAGAGAAGAACTTTGTGACTTGTCCATCACAAGAGGAGTGAAGAAGAGGATAATTGATTAGTGATTTCTTGAATCCTTTTTTTGTCATCACTAACATGTTTTATGGTTCTTCTTATCCCACTTCCAACATGTATTTCATGCAAATTTGGAAAATTGATGTTTGTTGAGGGATAATGTAAATAGTGATGATTTAATAATTAGAGGCATGGCTTCAAGTATGGTGGGAAATTTTGAAAAATATTAGAGTGAGTACATAATCATCCTTTCCATTGCATGCATTCTTGATTCATGGAGTAAATTGGACTTCTTGCAATATTGCTACGAGAAGCTTGATATTTTGAATGTGAATGAGAAGATAAATCAAATTAAGAAAATGATGTATAATTTTTTTCTCATTATGAGAAGAAAGGTTCTGTTAATGGTTAAAAAGAATTGTCACAAGTTAGACTTCAATCTTCTTGCACATAATCAAATGCAAGTTTTAATGTATGGAATGATGTAAGTAACTACTAACTAAGTATTCCTTTATTTTTGAATTATATCAAACTTAAGCTTCCTTTTAATTTTTAATTTTGTTTTATTATTTTGAATGTACATAATTTTACTAGTGGCTTTATGAATCAAATTGAATATCATTGTGGAAAGTGTGAATTAGACAAATATTTAGAGGAGACAAGACTTGAGTCTAAATATCAAAGAACATTGGATATCTTAGAACATTGGAAAGATTTTCATGTTAAGTATCCATGCCTTTCTAGAATAGCTTGTGATGTTATAAGAATTCCAATCAGTCCAATAGTGAGTGAATTGACTTTCAATGTTGGGTCTCGAGTTCTAAGTAAGTATAGATGCCTCCTTCTTCTAGACAATTTTCAGGCACTTATATGTGCCCGTAATTGGTTACATGGGTTCAATTTTGAAGGTAATTATTATTTCAAATTAGTTTTAGTTTTAATTTTAATTATAATGATTTGCTTTTAATTTTGGTTCTTGGTTTCTTATGTTAATGTTATGATATATGAGGTGTAGATGATGTTATTACTAAATATGGTGATGAATCCAATGAGAAAGGTTCAAATACTACTGTTCAAACTGATGATGATTGATGTTGATGGAATTATGGTAATATATTTTAGTTTTAGAATTAGTACTTGAAAGCTTGATGATTTTGTTGAAATTTGGTAAGTTGATGTTTGTTTTAATTACTAATATTTTTTTGATTCTTTGTTTATGCAATTTGATGGATGGAATCATGGAAGATTGATTGATTTTATAGTTTGATGATTGTGGAACTTTTATTCTTAAAATATTGTTGTGTTAAAATGGATGTTTGTCTCTTTAGTGATGGTGGATGTATTATGTTAACATTAGGATATTCTTCATGCTTTTTAACTTGGATGTTTTCTTTACTCCAATCTCCAAGTACTTTCTTAGTTATTTCAATTTTCAAGCACTTTATTGGATGTTCTTGTTTTAATGAATTAATTCTCTACTCTCTAGTTTCAAGTTTAAGTATATTGTGTTGCTATATATCATAGTCTAAATGTACTGATAACTAATAAGTGATGTGCTAGTTAAAGGCTTTGTAAAATAAAATGTGACAAACTCAAGATTCAACAAGGAAAAAAAATTGTGTAGGCTGGCTGGCTGGCCTGTTTGGCCCGCTAGCCTGCAAAGTGATGGGTTGGGCTGGTCATTTTCCATCTCGTTTAAAAACGGGCTGGCCTATCCTAACTCATTTTTCATGCAACCCTAGGCAGGTTAGCCCATGCGGGCCAAGTTGGCTCGTCTTGATAGGTCTACTTACACTAGGTGTTCAAGGAAGAAACTAGAAACTAAACTTGAAACTTCTGATTAAGGTAGCAAGCTTAATCTCATAAAAACATGTTGTTGTCATGTGTAATGAATTTTGAAAGTTTGACTGTTCTTGCATATATGTGCTACAAATTAGTATAAGTCGAGCTTCATGCAATGAGGGACAGTCATGGCCAGCTTAGGGTAGGGACTACTAGGGCTCGGTTGAGTATATTACTCATGCAAGTCAGGGCTTAATTGAGCGAAGTACTCTGATCCTTATTGTTGTCTAGTAAGAGACGAGCTTGTATCACATAGGAGTTAAAATTCAAAGTAAACCGCATGGCACATGGTAGTTGAAAATTTAGTAAACACTATGTGAGATGAAGATATTATATGCATGAATTGTCTAGAGATTTGTATGAATTACAATGTTTATGACTGAATTAAATGCACAAGTTTTTATTCTAGAAGTGGCACCATTTTTATGAAAAATACTTACTAGCTATTGAGGCATTTGTATCACCTTATTTCTTTGTAAGTGACCATTTCAAGGTGAAAGCCAAAGTAGAGACAGTGATTGTGCTAAATGAAGTTTATGATGTTATGATGCTTCCTTTTTTTATTGTAATATAATGTAATTATGTGTGTTGAACTCTCAAGACTCCTAGGAAATATTTTGTGTAAAGTATTGTGTTGTAATAGTCATGGCAGTAGTAATTATGGGATGTGTGGAATGTAAATTGACTAAGTTACATATCGTAAATGTACTTGAATGGGTTTATTTTGTAGATTATGTTGATGAATGGTAACCTTAGACATTCCCTAATGTAGTATTCAATTTATTTTAAAGCATGTTACAGGAACTCAGCATATAATTGACCATAAGTGATGGAAACAACTGAAGTCACTGAGCCAACAGTCGACTACCTGAAGAAGGAAGTCAACTGCCAGCCCTTTTACTTGTAGCAGGAAACTTAACCATTGAGCAACTAGTCGACCGGTTACTCTCTAGCCAAGTTTTCCATAATTCATTTTTGGTAGCTTTTCCTCCACTTTGGGTACTTCTCTTCATGAAAACATGAAAAGTTTATAAATTGAACAAATAAATACCAAGGAAACTTTAGTTTAATTGGATCCTAATCTTTTGCAGACACATGATTCCTTTATAGAAGAATAGTGGACTAACTAAAAATCATAATAGGTGACTAGTAATGTAAGGTATTACATCTAAGGCATAAAGGATTTTTTTTTTTAGGAATCTAGAGTTTCTTTTCTCAGTGGAACTTTTGTAGAAGTAAGAAAGTGGCTTTTGGCTCTGTTGTGTGGTTGATTTTCATCTCCTTTATGAACTGCACAAAGATAAGAATTTCATATTGAAAGATAATTTTGGGAGGCCATTTATATTTTGAAGTGGGAATTGGAAGAATAAAAATATGATATGTGGTGAAAAGAAATAGAAGAATCTGATATGAAACCAAAAGGAAAATGGTGAACGGTATGGTTTTCTTTTTGTATTTGAAAAGGGAATTTTTGTTGTGCTACCATGAATGTGTGTATTTATACCATTGTGAATGTGCTGGAACTAAGTGATTCTAACTGCTTTGCATGTTTAGGATTGGTATAGTAAAATAGAACATGCAATGTACCTAAAACTATGGGAGAATCAATTACCTCATCAAGTTCCTCTTCTAAATCAATGTTGACCATAAAACATAGATTGGAGACCTCTAGTTCATATTCTTGCAAGGCATCATCCTGATATGTTGAAGCAAGGTCCTCTTTCTATACTATTGGATTTGTTCTGGCCTTTTTAACTTCTTTTCTATATTTATGAGAGATCAGTAGCTTTTCCCACATTTTTTAACTCTTTGGCATGTTGATAATTTCTCAAACTCTTCTGCATTGATTACACATAGCAAGTAGTTGATGGCCTTGTAATTGGTTTCTATTTTTGCATTATCTTCAGCATTCCATTCCATTAATGATTTAGGAATCTCCACTCCATCTATGATATTCATTGGTACATAGGGTCCTTTTTCAATTGCCTTCCAAACTTGCATGTTTTGAAACTTTAAGAAGGTTTCCATCCTTGTCTTCCAATAACAGTAGTTTATCCCATCAAAGAAAGGTGGCCTATCTGCACACTGTCCCTGAGTATCAGGTTGTTGATTCATCTTTTAGATCTTTTTTCCAGGATGTTAATCCTGCATAACTAGAGATTAAAGCTTTTATATCAATTGTTAGAAGATGTATGTACCCAATAAGGGGGATGAATTGAATACTGATAAGTGATAGGAATGGTTGGATCCCAAGAGGGGGTGAATTGAGTTTTATAAATTTTTCACAAAACTTTGTTGGAAGTTAAAATGATTTTTTGGAAATATACAATGCTTAAGACAATAAATTCAACCCAAAAAATCATTGTGCTATTAAGATGAATAATTCTAAGATTACAAGGAATTAAAGATAGATATTTTAGTAAGTAAAAAATTAAGGTAAGAGAAGATTAACACAAGAGAATTATACTGGTTTGGCTAATCTCAAGCCTATATATAGTCCCTAAGCAAACCACATGAGTATTTCACTAACAAGCTTGTAACGATTAGAGCTTGTAAAATCATAACAAGTTTGATCCAGGTACTTGTTGAAACTACTACAAGTTTGTAAACGGTTGGTACTTGTCAACCACGCAAATTCTCTTAACCCCAGTATTTGTGAAACCATAACAAAGGATTTATGAATCCGAGTTCCTCAATACCCACTACAAGTTCTCTCAACCCCAGTACTTACTAACTATAACTGAGAATTGATGACTCCGAGCTTCTCACTACCTAATTACAGCTCAAAAAAGATTTGTTGATAAAAATCAACAATATACAAGAAACTCTATGAAAAGAGTAGATAATATAAATGAAGCTCACTAAGAAGTATATGATTGGCTAGATAATTTGGCAGAGTAATAGTAGACAATATTAACCTCTTTTTCTTAGTTTCAAACTACCTATAGCTCATATTTAAAGGCCCAGTCAAAACATAGCTGTTGGAAGCTTTTTACAAAAGATATCAGTTGACTTTTTGAAAAACTATCCATTATTGCTGATGGCAGCCTATTGTCGGTCAACTTCTCATACCACGACAGTCTACTGATTGCTCTTAATGAGCAACCCATTGACTGGTCAAGGTCTAATGGTCGACTGGTAACACTCTGTTACCCGAAATTAAATTGTTTTATAACCTATCAGTCGACTAGCAATTCCTGGAATTAAATTTAATTCCAGATAGAGGGCAACTAGTTAACTACTGAAGACCAATGATCAATTGATAGGTTTTGAGTATTTGTTCAAAAACTGAACTAGAAGGCAACCGATCGACTAGTACCCATGCATCAGTCGACTAGTAGCTACTGGACTTAGAAAAATTATTCTAAGACTCAATAACCTTGAACCAGCTTTTGTAAAAACATTTTCCAACTTTAAAAAGAGTTTTTAAAATAGTTTTTAGTAAGTTCAAAACTATTTTTCTTGCCATCAATACTTTTATATAAATTCTAAGACACAATACACTTAAACAGAAATTTAGACTTTTCTTTGCTCTTTGTTTTTGATGCCTTGGCTTGATCCATGTATTTTCATATTCCTAAAAAGATAAATATTAAGCACATGGATATGTTCATTTTAATTTGTTTGTTAATTCATCAAAACATAATACATATTTTTCTTTTACAAGCAATGGGATTTTTTCGTATCAGGATGCTAAAAGTGAAATTTTTCTGTTTAAAAAAGATATGTAGAATGAATGTAATCATTAAGATAATTTTAAAAGATTCCTTTTAAAGATTTCTCTTACAAATGTTGTGAAATTGTCTTTTCTTTCTAAAAGATGTAAGCAATATAAACACAAGAGACACAAGATATATAGGTTGCTTAAATATAACTTATTCTGAAGCTAGTACCGTGATTATGAAGTTTTCACTTAAAATGAGTTTTCTTAAAAAAAAAAACAAGTGTTTCCTGATTAATCACAATGATAAGTAATAAAGATAAAGAGAAAACACATATGATATATAGTGGTTTGGAGATATCTCAAAAAATATTCCTACGTCCACTCTTTAAACACACAATAAGAGAATTTTATTAAGGAGAAAACAACAATCAGTACAATCAGCAACCTCGCTAAGTATCAGTACCCTACGTTTATGTTGTCATAATCATCAACCTACTTTTATGTTGTCACAATCAGCAACCTCACGCTAAGCATCAGTACACTGCTTTTACACAAACACCTTGGAAGGTCAATCTTGACCTTTTACAACCTTTTATCCCCAAGAGGATCAACCTAAGACTTTTACACCAACACTTGAGATTACTACAAATCTCAAGCATGGGCTCCTCTCACTAGGACCCTATTACAAAAAGATAAGAAGAATAGAGATGTTCACCAAGAACAAGTTGAGAGATAAGCAACCTCACTAAGAGGGATACAAGCAATTGAAATATCTCTAAAAATTTCTTAGAAAATAATATATATGCATCTCAACCCAGTGTCTATGATTCTCTCTTCTCTTCACTACCTGTGTTCTTAAATTTCTAACACAACAAGAGATTCATTCAAGTTGAAGCTTGAACTCCTTATATAGCCCTTCAACTAGCTGTTAGACACTTTCAAAAACTTACAATGGTCAACTCTTTGTTCTAGGTTACCGGTCGAGTAGGAGGCATATAGTTGACATAGAGAAAAGTGCATGCCTTGTTTGACTTTGTCTTTAATCACTAGAATAGTAAATTGATATATCTCCTTTTTTTGTAGCCCCATTTTGACTTTCTTAATCCTTCAATCACTTCATGTAATTTTGACATATGAATTAGAAGGAAGCAGAAAAAGTATAATGTTCTGACAAAGTGATTAAATGCAGTCAGAGAAAGCAACTTGCTAATATTCTGTAGTGTTGTCTGTCAGTGTCTTATTTTTGTTGCACTTTGTTTTCTGCTGCTAAAAGCACCTCGTTTTTGCTACACTATGTTTTTCTACTTTTTCTTTTATGTCAACACTCTTCATTGATTTTTGTGCTTCTTGATTATGCTTTTGTTGCTGCATCCATATTCAACTTTAGGCCATGCCTTCTTTTTGGGCCTGAATCACTTGTGCAAATATATCTGGGACTTCCAGAAATTTTATTAAGCCTTTTGAACTACAACTTCACCTCTTTCATTATTGGGCTGTGTTTATAATCATATTGGGCCAAACCCATTTATACTCCAAATTTGTGGGCTTCTAACTATTTCTTTTGTGACTATATGAGTCCATTTTCATTCTGTAGGGATACTTGGATTTTTCTTTCCTTTTTGTTCTTCAGCCAAGATTAATAAATTAATTAAAAAAAATGAAAGGGTCCTGATACTTGAACTAACACCAACACTTAACAGACTATAATTTAGATAATTAACTCCCTTCCATTTGCATTAAATCATACCAGCTCCTATCCTTTAACGAGTTAGCATAGTATTCACAATTGTCAAATGAAAACTTCTTCATTCAAACATAATAATAGATTCCAGAATATAACTTCAATCATAACATTTTTCACACAATGGAGGGAAAAAGCGATAAGAGAATCCAAATTCCTTACCTCAATAATATTCTTTAAACTTTCAACTTTTAGCGCTTCAATTCTGCCATCCAAGAAAACTCGATATAAACTTAGAAAATTAATTTAAGAAGGGAGTCCTTTATGCATATAGAAGTCTGATCTCAAATCCAAATGTATATTACAACTCACCCATTTTCTTGCCTTTAACTAGAGATGAGCCACTGTGATTCACACCAGTCACTAGAAACCAGAAATTTTGATAAGCTTATTCTCAAACTAAGTTTAGTAGAGATTTCATGATTCATACAAGTAAAACATAGAATTTTCAAGAGGATGGTAATCAAGTTTGTCTACGGGAATAGAGAGAAAAGAATATGCAGAAGTTAGTGGTGGAAGAGTCTACAACCTCTCTGATCATAGTTCTTCTCAGGTTTGGCATGAAAATGGAAGTAGAGTATATGTTGCCACCGAGACTATCCTTAACTGAAATATTATCCAACACAACTTGAATTAATTTGTTTTTTTATTTAAGTTCATAGCAGCATTGGAAAAATCTCATTTGTGCCCTAAATAAAAATTGGAATTTCTTATTTCCCCTTCCTATAATCCTCCTTTTTTCATCTCTTTCACAATTGACCACATCATTTCCTCTTAATTTTCAAATTAATTACTACATTACTTTTAAGAATTCACTTAAGTCTCAAGATGTGACACTTTACTAATAAAAGTTGTCATAAGGGATATATGTTTGGAGGGATAATGTAAGTTATTTTGAACAAGCTGAAACATGCTTAACCATAAAAGCATGAAAAGGCAGCAGAAACAAGGATCAAAGAATTACCTCCAGCCATTGTCAGTCTTGAATTATACACTGGATTAGGAAACTTCTAAGCACTCAAAAGTCTCACTTAGATGGTATGGTCTAAGTAAATTTAATCCACCCATACTATTTATAAAGCATTCCACCATCAAGAATGCTTAGTTTTTTTTACAGTTACAATTGGGTAGTTATAACTTACTATACAATTTTCTTTTTATTTTAATGGATTGGGCAGAATAGTTACAACGTAGGAGTTTTAGCACATCTATATTTTTAAGGACCATTTTTTAAATCATTCAAAATTTAAATGGTTATCTAACATTCTCCCACTTGGTCCGTAAATTATAATAATCTCAATCCATGATTACTAATGCTTGAAAAGAAACATAATACATGAATCATGGCAATAAATCCTTTAAAAAGAAGTAATATCTTTCATGTATTACAATGCATCATGTCTCTTAAATACTAGTGCAATTTTCTTAATGAATAAACCCAATGTTTATTCTAGGTCCTTACTTTAATGATATTTCTCAAAATCAAGAAATGTATACAAAAAGGAAAAATATGAGAAATATCACAAACAAATAGAGTTTCCTTAAAATAATTCGTTATAATAACAAAATTATATAGTGGATCCAAGACCCATTCTAACCACATGATCCTTAAATTTAAATGGTGGCATGCCTTTAGTTAAAGGATCAGCTATCATTAATTCAGTACTAACGTGTTCAATGACCAATTTGTTATCTTTAACACATTTTTTAGTGGCTAAATATTTGATATCAATGTGTTTACTTCGATAACCACTTTTGTTGTTGTTAGCTGAAAAGACAGCAGCTGCATTGTCACAATATATCCTTAATGGCCTAGAAATTGAATCAACAATTCTAAGCCCAGAAATGAAACTCTTTAACCATACTCCATGTGAGGTAGCCTCAAAATAGGAAATGAACTCAGCCTCCAAAGTGGAAGTGGTAACCAAGGTCTGCTTATTGCTCCTCCAAGATATAGCTCTATCGGAAAACATAAAAATGTATCCTAATGTTGATTTCCTCGAATTAAAACAACCAGCGAAGTCTGAATCAGAGTATCTAGTTACTTCCAACTTATTAGTTCATCTGTACATCAGCATATAATCCTTGGTCCCTTAAAGTTATCTCAGGACTTTCTTTCTAGCTCTCCAGTGGTCAATGTCTAGATTACTCTAATATCTTCCTAACATTCCAATAGCAAATGAAATGTCAAGCCTTGTACAAACTTGAGCATACATTAAGCTCCCAACAAGAGAAGCATATTGTAATATCCCATGTTTTAAAATAGTATGGTGAAACTTTAGAGTTAGAAGAAAAATTTTTAAGGAATTAAATTCTAAATTTTGGATATATTGAGGATAAGCTTGTAAAAGGAAATAAAACAATAATAGATTTTTTAGGAATTATTTGAATTTTTTTTTTAGTAGGAAGGGTGAGATAAGAAATGGTAAAAAAAAGAGAAAAGAGAGAGATAAAATAAATATAAATAAATTAAGAAAGATAAATAAGCAAAAGAAATAAAATTATATTGAAAAGGTCATCAGCTAATTTGTTATGAGGTGTAAATGAAATTCTAACCATGAGGATAAGGACTAAATTGCAAAGATATAAAGTTTGAGAAGAATTGTTTACTATTTTAACCAAATTAGTCTTAGGTGGCAATTTAGGAGCCACACGTACCCTTGTCCTTTAGCTTACCGAGAAGACTCCACCATTTATTTTGTTTTATGTAGAATCTTCTTTCTTTCTTTCTTGTAAGAAAATTCTGCACCTTCATCTTGCTTCCCATAGAGCTTCTTTCCTTTCTTCTTCCTGTGGGAGTCCGAGAGAGATATATCAAATTTCTGTGTCTTGGCTAGTTCTAATCAAGGAAACTCCCTCGGTGAAGCTAGGTGCATTCTAAAGAGAGAATTTGGCAGAAAAGTTTCTAGTTTTGGGCATCCCTTTCGCAAAAAATCAAATCAAGTTTGAGGTAAAATTATTTGAAGTTTTAGATTATAAGTTCCTTGGACAAGTGTGTCTTAAAAGGACAATTTTTCCTCTTGAATCAGTCCTTTAATTGTTGGTGGGACTTTCTGGTTTCTAGTGTGATTCACGATGGAAAAAGTCCAAAAAAATAGAGCTATTTTTGTATTAAAACATAGGACATAGGCTAAAATAATTATAAGATAGAAATTTAAATGGTTAATAGAGAACTTTATAAAAACAAAGAACATAATAACGCTATGATTGTGTAGTTTTAGGTTGTAAGGTGGGGTCCCTCGTAAGTGGGACCCACCACTAATATATATTAATAAAAAAAAGGTGAATTGAATCAGGAGATGGTGAAGGAAGAAGTGACAAAATTATTGGGGCCTACGGAGGAACATTTTTCTGATGGTTAAGCACCACTTTGAATTCAGGAGGTTGTGTGAAGGAAAAATTGAAGCACCAAAATTTTATATGTATGCAACTTGAAGTGATAGATAGAGGAATGGCTCTATTCCCTTCCTTCAGAAGCCCATCAGAAATCCTCACATCCAGAGAGGAGAGTGACATAAAAATAGGGAGCCTCAAAAAGAGAGTTTTTCTGAGATAAAAATAGTAAGCCAATTTGTGAGGAGATTATCCACAAATTGAAGAAATACTGCTATTGTATTTTTGTGAGTGAGAGATCCACCTAAGGGTGAGTTTTGTAATCCCATTATTATTATAGTGGAAGTTTAAGTAGCTTATCGGTCCTATAGTTTTTATCTCATTTGGAAGGTTTTCCATGCTAAAATCTTTGGTGTTATTCTGGTGTTATTTGGTTTGGGAAATTATCTTGGGTTTATGGGAATTATTTGTTTTTCAAACACCGTGCACACCGTAATTTTTCCCAACAAAGTGGTATCAGAGCCCTGGTTATTCAAGAATATTGTACAAGTACTATTTTACGTACAAGTACTATTCATAAATACTAAATGAAGATGTACGAGCACTGTGCATATATACAGGTACTGTTCATTGTCAGAAAAGTTTCAAGTTTGATGAAGCTTGTTGACTACCACTCAAAATAGAGGAGAACACCGGCAATATGATCAAGTTGCTCAAAGATGGAGGATCTTTTATACATTAAAGATCTATGGAAGCCGATCGTGATGCCAAAGGAGAAAGTAGTGGCAACTCCGATGGATGACAAAGCCAACGGCAAAACAACTAGCACCTCGATGAGTACATCAGATGCTGATTGGGTTGTGCTGAATATGAAATGTGCTGCTCAAATCAGGCAATGGATTGATAAGAGCATTTTTCAAAACTTTGCTAATAAACATGATGCTTATGTTCTTTGTCAAAAGTTGGAGAAAATATATGCAAGGACAACTGCACAAAATAAAGCTAATCTAATGCAACTATTAGTCAATCTGAAGTATAAAGATGGGAGCAGTGTATTGGAACATATAAGTGAATTCCAAGGCATTATAAATCAACTCAACACGATAAAGATGACTGTCAATGATGAGCTACAAGCATTGCTGATGTTGAGTTCTCTACCAAAAAGTTAGGACACTTTAGTTGTGTCAGTCAGTAACTCTACCCCTGAAGGCAAGCTTACCATGGATATGGTAAAAGATAAAATGTTGAAAGAAGAATCTCGATGAAAAGACAAAGGATATAATCCTGAGTCTGAAGCGTTTGTCACAGAGAAACAAGACAAGTAGGAAAGGCGTGGAAGAAGCAAGGGTAGAAATTCTCAGAGAAGAAACCAGCAAAGAGGAAGATCAAAGTCTAGATTGAGACATAACAAGAAGTATCACCACTGTGGCAAGCCCAAACATTTCATTAAAGAATGTAAAAAGTTACAGTAATCTAGGAATCAGGAAGCAGAGAACCGAACAAATGACACCGCAACTGTCACCAAAGATATTGTCCTTGTTCGAGATGCTGATTATGTCAATTTGACATGTCAAGACACTACATAGGCAATTGACTCAAGCGCTTCCTACCATGTTACCTCAAGAAGAGAATTCTTCTCAACCCATACTTAAGATGATTTCGATCGAGTGAGAATGGGAAATGATGATGCATCTAAAATTGTTGGCATCGACAACATTTATTTGGAAACTAACCTTGGATATAGGTTACTCTTGAAAAATGAGAGGCATGTTCTTGATATCGGCCTTAATTTAATCTCTACCAGAGTACTTGATGATAGTGACTACAATAAATATTTTAGTGAAAGAAAATAAAAGCTCACCAAAGGCAACTTGGTAGTAGCTAAAGGAAAGAAAGATTCATTTGTCTACATTACGGAAGAAAAGTTATGTAGAAGAGATGTAAACACTACCAGGAAAGAAGTTCCCAACAAGCTCATAAGCAGCTCGACTATATGAGTGAAAAGGGCCTTATAATTCTTTCCAAGAAAGAGCTCCTACCATAATTGAAAGTTACATCTTTGCATACTTGTGTTAATTATATTATGGAAAACAACATAGAGTTACATTTCGTAATGCTCTACCCTCCAGAAAGTCAAACATTCTAGATTTGATACACACAGATGTCTGTTCAATGAGTAATAAGTCATAAGGAGATGTACTCTATTTTGTGACTTTTATTGATGACCACTCAAGAAAAGTATAGGCATTTGCCTTGAAAACAAAGGAGCAAGTGCAGGAAATTTTCAATCAGTTTCATGTGAAAGTTAAGAGAGAATCTGGTAGACATTTGAAGTGTATAAGGGCAAATAATGGCGATGAGTATCGTAAACCATTTAAGGAGTAGAAGTTTCAGCATCAGACTAAAAAAATCAGTATCAAACACACCTCAACACAATGGTGTCACTAAAAGGATAAACAGAACCATTTGTGAAAGATTCAAATGTATGCTCTCAAATACAAAACTGCCAAACTCTTTTTAAGGGGAGACAATGAAGACAGTGGTTGATTTAATCAACCTTTCTCCATCAGTTCCATTAAACTATGACATTCCAGAAAGAGTCTAGACAGGGAAAGATGTTTCTTACAAACACTTAAGCATATTTAGCTGCAGTGCATTTGTTCACATCCCAAAAGATGAAAAGTCCAAGTTGGAAGAAAAGTCGAAGAACTGTATATTTGTGGGATATGCCCATGAAGAATTCAACTATAGACTATGGGATCCTTTTAACAAAAAGATCATTAGAAGCAGGGACGTGGTATTTCTTAAAGATCAGACAATTGAAGATCTTAAGAAACTGGAGAAACCACAGTTAGATGAAATGCCAGCTAATCTGGAACCAATCTCTCCACCATCAAATTTTTGATGATAAGTGAGCTACACTAAATACTAATGATGTTGATCCACCAGGTAGAAATTCACAATTGGAGCCAATTCTGAAGCAGGTCCAATAAGAAGTACCATTAAGGAGAACCACCAGAGAGCAAAAACTAAGTCATAGGTATCCTTCTAACAAGTATGTGATGCTTACTAATGAAGGAGAACCAGAGAGCTATGATGAAACCATTGAAGACTAGCACAAGAATGAGTAGTTAAAAGCCATGTAAGAAGAAATGAAATTTTTACATGAGAACCATACATTTGACCTGGTGAAACTACCATAAGGTAGGAAAGCTCTTATGAACAAATGGGTATACAAAATCAAAAGCGAAGAAGGCAACTCATAACCATGTTATAAAGCAAGACTAGTTGTGAAAGGATTCAGTCAAAGGAAGGGCGTTGACTTTGATGAAATATTTTCACCGATGGTAAAAATATCTTCTACCAAGTTGATCTTGGTTTGGCAGCTAGTCTCAACCTGGAGGTTGAACAACTTGACGTAAAAACTACCTTCCTACATGGTGATCTTGATGAGGAAATCCACATGCAACAGCTCAAAGGTTTCCAAGTCAAAGGAAAATAAAAGTTGGTGTGCAGACTAAAGAAGAGTTTGTACTGTCAAAAACAGGCACCAAGGCAGTGGTACAAAAAGTTGACTCATTCATGGAGAAAAATGAGTACAATCGAATGACAGATGATCACTGCATCTTTGTCAATAAATTCTCTGATGATGACTTTATCATTCTTTTGCTCTATGTTAATGACATGTTAATTACAGGTCAAAGCATTGACAAGATTAACATGTTGAAGAAAAAGTTGAGTAAGTCCTTTGCAATAAAGGACTTAGGACCCGCAAAGCAGATTCTTGGCATGAGGATTAGCCATGATAGGAAAAATTGCAAGATTTGGCTATCTCAAGAACAGTATATGAAAAAGGTTCTGGAAAGATTCAACATGGACAAAGCAACAGCTATTAGTTCTCTACTTGCCAGTCACTTTAACCTAAAAGTAAGCCAGTGTCCTTCAAGAAAGGAAGATAAAATAGAAATGAACAAAATGCCTTATGCGTTGGCTATTGGCAATTTAATGTATGCTATGGTATGCACAGACCAGATATTGCTCACGTTGTTGGTGTTATGAGCAGGTTCCTGGTGAATCCTGCAAAGGAACATTGGACAGCAGTCAAATAGATACTCAGGTATCTCAGAGGTACTTCTAGTCATTGTTTATGCTTTGGTAATGGAAAAGTTGTATTAGAAGGATATACAGATTCAGACATGGCTAGAGACATGGATACTAGAAAGTTTATATCTAGGTACCTGATAACATTTGCTGGGGGAGCTGTCTCGTGGCAATTACGATTACAAAAATTTGTTGCCTTAAGCACCACAAAAGCAGAATACATTGCAATCACCAAAGGTTGTAAGGAGATCCTGTGGATAAAGAAGTTCCTACAAGAGTTAGGCCAAAACCAGGAAAGCTATATTCTCAATTACAATAGTCAAAGTGCAATACATCTTAGCAAGAATCAAACTTTCCATTCCAGGTTGAAACACATTGATATGAGATATCATTGGATTCATGATGTGTTGGAAAGTAAATTGCTAAAAGTTGAGAAAATTCACACCAAGGAAAACGGGGCCGATATGATGACAAAGGCCCTACCAAGAAAGAAGCTGGTAGTCTGTAAAGAAGCTGCAGGCTTGGCATCACTACCTACTTAGGTTGAGAGGGGGAGAATTATAAAGTGGGGTCTCTTGTAAGTGGGACCCATCACTAATATATACTAATAAAAAAAGAGAAGGTGAATTGAATCAGAAGATGATGAAGGAAGAAGTGACAAAATTTGTAAGGCCCATGGAGGAAAATCTTTCTAATGGTTAGGCACCACTTTGAATTCAAGAGGCTGCATGAAGGAAAAATTGAAGTGACAAAATTTTGTATGTATGCAACTTGAAGCAGTAGGTGGAGGAATGGCTCTATAAATAGAGATATTCACTTCCTTCAGAAACCTATCAGAAATCCTCACATCCAGAGAGGAGAGTAAGAAGAAAAATAGCAAGCCTCACGCCTAGAGAGGAGAGTGAGAGAAAAATAGAGAGCCTCAGAAAGAGAGTCTTTTCTTAGAGAAAAATATTGAGCCAATTTGGGAGGAGATTTTCCACAAATTGAAGAAATACCACTGTTGTATTTTTGTGAGTGAGAGATCCACCTAAGGGTGAGTTTTGTAATCCTATTATTATTATAGTGGAAGTTTAAGTAGCCTACGGGTCCCATGATTTTTACCTCATTTGGAAGATTTTCCACACTAACATTTTTGGTGTTATTTGGTTTGGGAAGTTATTCTAGGTTTATGGGAATTATTTGTCTTTCAAACACCACGCACACCGTAATTTTTCCCAACATAGGTAAATTAGGTAATTTGTGTTTAAAGTTGTTTGGGCTGATATAAGGTTAATTATACTACAATAAAATCAAAGTTAAGCAATAATTATTCAAGTTGAGTAGCCACTCGAAAAGAGAATGTTAACAATTAGTTAAATTATTACATGTAGAAATAAGTCAAAAAGGAAATCAAGAGTTTATAATTAGAATTGGAAAGATAAACACTTGAGTATGTTGTAATGACACTATGAAACTACTTATACTTATATTGAGTGAAGAGAATTCATGAATGAATTGAACAAATAGAATTTATAAATTAATCTGACAAGCTACTGATTTTGTGTATTTTGGGTGATTAAATTAAGCTTTTAAACCTTAAAATTTTTATAAGGAACTTTTGGAACCTTACTTATTCAATATGAAAAGTTTCAAACTTTTTAGCTTGGTGAACTAACCCAAGAATAGAACCATATTCTATGCAAAAGTAAATTTGGGAAAGTTGGAAGTTAGCTCTATTTTAGGGGTCAAAAGACCTTACCTTGACTTGAAATTTTTCTAACACCTAGTTAAGAAATTTCCCTATCTGTGTACAAAATTTCATTGCATTTGGACATGGTTAGGTTGGTCTGTTAAGCATAAAACAGTGCCTATAGCAGAATTGGGCATTTCTAGCATAAGGTCACTAATGTGACCATTAGAGAGGCTAAACAATGGAGTTTTAAGCTGATATTTTTATTCTAGTATACCAACACATGATTTAATATATGTGCCAAGTTTCATGAATTTTGGGGCTATAAATCAATACCATGGATTTTGTAAATTTTGGCTCTGAAATTAGCCTAAAAATATAACAATGTTGGATGCTTGGTGACTTAAGTTCTAAAATGGTATTGTTTCCTCCTTGGTTTATTTTCTAGGCCTCCTACAAGTTCTTTGGTACCTTTTTTCGGTTTATAATGTGGGAGTGTTGTTTGGATCCGAGGTGAGTAGGTTGGCACTTCCTATGACTATGACTAGTATTTTCCTTAGTAATGCTTTGCATCATAATAAAAATATGTAGTATGTCTAAATATGGAGAGAATGATGATTCAAAAATATGAAATTGTATGTTAGACTATTGTTGCTATCATGCTTAAATAAAATGATGAAATATAAACAATTATAAATTTGTATGGTATTGTATATACAAGTGTGTTTCTCATTTCCTCAAGATTGGAGGCTTGAAGGGTATAATTCTAAGTGTGTGTATATGTGTACATATTTATGTATTAAATCGATTCATAATGGAACTTAGAAAATTTGTATGTACATATACATTCCATTGTCCTTAGGAAATGTGAAAGTGTAAATATATTTGATATATATATACATAAAAGAAAATTTGTATGTACATATACATTCCATTGTCCTTAGGAAATGTGAAAGTGTAAATATATTTGATATATATATACATAAAAACACTTGCAACTTAATATTTAAAATTTAAGAAGGTACATGTGTACATGTATATATATATATATGTGTATATGAATAAATGTATGCAATTGTTTAGTTAAGAAGTGTATGTACACACACATACACACATATATATGCCCACTTGGAAAGTTACAAGTTGGGAATAATTGGTTGGGTAAATTATATATGTACACGTATATACATACTTGTGTATTCTAATTTCGGAATTGAAGTAAGAATGTGAGGCTTTTCTAAATGTTAAATTTTCCACAAAGTAATGACAACTATGGATGTTCATGAACTCATATATATGTGTGTGATGTACTATAAATGATGAGATCATGTCAAGAGTTGTGAATTAATTGAAATGAGTTGAGATGTGGCATATTATAATTTATTTGGATTATTGAATTTATTCATCTATGGATGGCTGGTGTAAAATTTTGGAATGATGTTTGTGTTATACTGTGAGATTTTGAATTGTGATTGTACTTGTGTTTGACAAAGAAAGGAAAGTCATGGTAGTGCACCCTATAGAAAAATCTACATAGAGTCATAAGGGTGGCGAGTTATATATGGAGTGATAAAAGAGGATGCGGTGGGGTTGCGGATAACGATCCTGAGGTACCCTAGACGACCTAGTTGGTACGGGAAATGTGTGTAAATTATTAATTTATTATTGTTGTAAGTTATTTTGGATTATGTTATATTGTGGTGCGATTGATTGAATGAATAACTAATGTATGTTATCATTATGATGCATTATAATTATTTTTTGTCATAGCATAGTGTTGTCCCCTCACTGAGCACATGGTTCGCTCATACCCCTCGTATTAACATTTTCATAGTTGACAATTAAAGACGAGTATTCGTGTAGGAAGTAGGGGATCCTTAGTTCAAAACCCCACTTGAATCCAAGAATTATTTAAAATTTTTATTCTTGTATCTTTTCCTTTGCTACTCTAAAGTCGCTCTGTAATTGCATAGGTAGCCTAGGATTTGGGTTATTGTCATTATGAGTTGATAAATTATGTATATAAATGAGAAAATAATTTTGAAGAATATGTTCTAAATCCTTTATGTAATTAATTGGTTATGATGGTTATAAATGGTATTAAAGAAAGATTTCTTTTAACTGATTATTTAATTATATTTGATTATTTTTTAGTATACTAAATGTCGGATTGATGTAATGAATTAGGTTCCAAGGTGAGAACATGCTCACTCTCGTGCCAGTCACATGTCCTTGGTAGGAGGTGACACATATGGAATATTTTTCATTTATTCCCTCTCAAAATCATTCTTCGGGCATTGGTTCAAATTGAACCTATCACCCTTCACAATGGGAGATATACTTGGTGAACAATCCTTCATATGAAACCTCTCTAAAATTTTGTTGATATAGGTTTCTTGAAATAGACCCAAGATACCTTGATGCCTGTTATCAATCTTAATGCCAATGACATAAGATGCATCACCCATATCCTTCATATCAAAATTTTTAGAGAGAAATTGTTTCACCTCATATAGCATTCCCTTATCATTGCTTGCAAGTAGAATATCATCTACATATAGGATAAGGAAACAAATTTTACTCCCACTGACCTTTTGGTATATACATTGATCCATAATGTTCTCAACAAAACCAAATGAAGAAATGATATCATGAAATTTTAAATACCATTGACAGGAGGCTTATTTCAATCAATATATGGACGTCTTTAGATTGCAAATCAAGTGCTCACAATCACTAGATGTGAATCCTTCTAGTTGTTTCATGTAAACCTCCCCCTCAAGATCACCATTGAGGAAAGCTGTCTTCACATCCATTTGTTGTAATTCAAGGTCAAAATATGCTATTAATGCCAACATTATGCGTAAGGAATCTTTCTTAGACATAAGAGAAAAGGTCTTTGTGTAGTCAATTCCTAGCTTTTGCGTGAATCCTTTAGCAACAAGTTTGCCTTGTATTTCTCAATATTGCTTAATGAGTCTTTCTTAGTTTTAAAGATCCATTTACATCTAATGGCTTTTGCAGCATCAAGCAACTCAACAAGATCCCACTCCTCATTGCTTTTTATAGAATTCATGTCTTCCTTCATGGCATTATACCATAATTCTAACTCTTGACAACTCGTGGCTTGTGAAAAAGATTCAGGATCATTATCAACTCCAATGTTGTAGTCAGATTCTTGTAGATATACCATATAATTACTAAGGATTGCTGACTTTCTTTCTCTAGTAGACCTTCTTAATGTTGAACTAACAATTTCTTGAGGATCATGATGTTCAACTAGTTGTTTAATATTTTCTAAAATTTCTTGAACAACTTGATCTACTGGAATATTGTCAGTATCTTATGGAACTTCAACAATTGGTTGCTCAACACCCATTTAAACTTGACGGGTGTTGTGAATGATAACCAATCCTCTCACAGAAACTATGTTCTGAAATTGATCGCTCCCACAAACTAAGTCATTCTCTAGAAATTTTGCATTTCTTGATTCCACAATCCTAATTTTGTGAGATGGACAACAAAACATGTACCCTTTAGACCTTTCAGTATATCCAATAAAATACTCACCAATGGTCCTTGGGTCCAATTTCTTTTCTTATAGGTTATAAACTCTTACTTTAGACAGACATCCCCATACGCATATATGTCGCAAACTCAGTTTCCAACCTTTGAATAACTCAAAAGGTGTCTTTGGAACAGCCTCAGTTGGAACTCGGTTTAATATATACACTACCATTTTAAGAGCTTCAATCCACAAGGATTTAGGTCGCTTAGAGCTACTAAGCATATTGCATACCATGTCCATTAAAGTTATGTTTCTTCTTTCTACTACACCATTTTGGTCTAGAGAACCAAGCATAGTGTATTGGTAACTATTCAATTTTCTTGAAGAAACTTTGCAAATGAACCAGCCACTTGTCCATTCTCTATGTATTTACCATAATACTCTCCACCTTTATCAGTTCTCATAATCTTAACTTGCTTTCCACATTATTTCTCTACTGTTGCCTTAAAACTTTAAAGGCATCTAATGCTTTGCTCTTATTATGAATCATGTAGAGATACATATAACGTAAGTAGTCATCTATAAAAGTGATAAAGGATTCTAACCATATACATCCATGTCTGGACAACAAATATTTGAATATATGATTTCTAATATGTTAGAACTCCATTTGGCACCTTTCTTTGACTTATTGGTCCGCTTGCCCTTAATGCAGTCCACACAAGTATCAAAATCAGTAAGATCCAAAGCATTAAGTACTCCTTCATTTATTAATTTTTTAATCCCATCCATGGAAATGTGTCCTAATCTATTATGCCACAACTAGAGGAATCCTCATTCATAACACATCATTTAGTGCCAACTTGAACATGCATGACATTATCAATGATATCATTTTCTAAACTAAGAAAGAAAAGACCATCAGATAATGTACCATTCCCAACAAGTTCATATTTGAAACATAAATTAAAAGTAGTGTCTAAAAAGTTAAAGGAATAACCAAAAGGTACGAGTCTTGAAATAAAAATTAAATTCCTAGAGAAACTAGGAATATAAAATGACTTTTCTAATTTCAAAATGAAACCACTGCTTAAATTAGAATACATGTTCCTATGGCCTCCACAACTGAATGTATCTTGTTTTCAGAATAGATGCTTTGTTCAGTTCCCACCAGTTTCCTTAGATTTTGTAAGTTGTGCAAGGAATTTGAAATATGGATTGTTGATCCAGAATCAATCCACCATGTATTGTGCTTAACATCTACTATATTAGATTCAAAACAAACAAATGAGATTGGATTACCTTTTTTCTCAAGCCATTTCTAAAATTTGACGCAATCCTTTTCATGTGTCCCTTCTTTTTACAGAAGAAACAATTGGATTTCTTCTTTATGTTAGCTTGGAGAGCTAATTTGCCCTTTCCCTTTTGTTTGGCTTGATACTTCTTCTTTCCTTGTGTTGCCATAAATACATTTTCCCCTTGTTCCATCATCATCCTCCCTTTTTCTTGAACACACATGATCAAAAGTTCATTGATTGACCATTTGTCTTTATGTGTGTTGTAAGAGATTTTGAAGGGTCCATATTGCTGTGGGAGAGTGTTCAATATATAATGCACTAGGAAAGAATCAGACATCTCAACCTCCAGTTTTTTCAGCTGAGCCGCAATGTCTCTCATTTTCATAATGTGCTCATGCACACTTTTCACAGTAATGAGCCTCAAAGATGAAAACTTCATGATTAAAGTGATGTCAAGTGCCTTATCTGAAGTCTTAAACTATTCTTCAATAGTCTTTAGCAATCCCTAACATCATTATGCTACTGACAGAACCACGAATACCAACAGAAATCTTGTTCTTAATTAGCATAACACTAAGCCAGTTAGATTTTTCCCATCAATCATAAAGAGCAAGTTTAGCTAGAGTGCTGATTTCAGTAATAATTGGTTCGTCTTTCCTAATAGCATCATCAATGTCCATGCACCCTAAATGAAGAAGAATCATCTCCTTCCAAATCATACAGTCTTCACCATTCAATTCAAGAATATCACAATTAATATCAGAGAAATCTGTGGGTTGCATAACTGCAAATATTAATAAATACATGCTTAACATCAATTTGAGGCAAATAGACAAATACCATAATTTACCAATGTAAATCATGTAAAAAATCAAATCTGATGACATAAAAATTGTTTGTGGAATAAATTTTTAATTCAATTAAATTCTTACTATATAATAGAATTATCAAATTTATACCTAAAGTAATTTGATATTCTATCTTTATGATAAAACTATTAAATTATAATCTATAATTCCTGTGGGTAAATTTTGAAATTTTTTAAATATTTTATCTTAAATAATTATGCAAATAAAATTCCTGTTATAATATGTTATATTATGCATAATTAATCACATTCAATGTCTATAATTTTCTTATGTGATCCTAAACACATACATTATTTTATTTAATTAAAGATGTTGTGGCCAATCTCTAATTAAATAAAATTTTATGGATCACTGGACATTAAAATTGTATATAGATAAAATTGTTAATCCAAAAAGCAATTTATAATTTCTTTATGTAATCATAAATATAATTTTATTTAATTAAAGATGTTTTGGCTACTCCCTACTTAAATAAAATTATAAAGATGGCTAATTATTTATTCCAAAATTGTTATTCTAGCAAAACACAATATGCAACTAAATAAAAATCAAGTTTAATGTAATTAAATATTTTTCCAAAAATTGTATGCATAAAAGAAACAAATATTATACATACAATAAAAATTTAATCACATATAATTCATATTCACAAAACATCAAAATTGTATCATCTGCATGTGAATATAATAAACAACATAATATCAATTGCCATTTCCCACGTTGTCATGAAACCATTTGGAAATATAATAAAATAATAAAACATTTTTTGACCACTGACTCAACGTTTCACCAAATAAGCACTTCAGCAAAGACTTTCATTCATCGTCTTCGACCTTCTGACGAGTTTTTATTACCAGGTTTCGACCCATTTCAGGACCCGACTAGATTTCAGTCATTTAAACATCAAAATTAATGTTTAAATCACATATTCATAGAAAAATGATTTCCTCATGATCTATAACATTATTTTGCAATAAAAGATTCCAAATAAGGATTTGAAAATCAACGCATAAAAATACGGTATTGATGCCATTGACGGAAAAACTTACAGATATTCAAAATCGACAACACAGAGCCTAAAATTAGGCTCTGATATCACATATAAGTTATTTTGAATAATTTAAAATATGTTCAACCATAAAAACACGAAAAGGCAGCGGAATCAGGGATTAAAGAATTATCTCTTATCATGGTTAATTTTGAATTACACATTAAATTATGATACTGCTAAGTACTCAAAAATCTCATTTAAATAGTATGATCTAAGTAAATTTTGTGTTTAAAGACTCTTAATCCACTCATTCTTTTTATAAAACATTCCCCCATCAAGAATGCTTAGTTTTTCCGGTGGTTACATATTGGATGGTTACACTTTACTGTACAGTTTTTTTATTTTAATGGATTGGGCAGAACAAGTACAACTTGGGAGGTTTAGCAAATCTATATTTTTTAAAAACTATTTTATAAACCATTCAAAATTTGAAGGATTATCTAACTGACAAGGGTTATGATATATGGAGTGTTTAGTCTTTAAGCAGTGTGCCACATGCATTTGAAGAAATATTATGGGGGGTTAGGCTATTGGCCATGTGGCATGAGTATATGAAGTGTTGAGCCCGTAGGACTGTTAAAATCGGGTTAGTTCGTTTTTCAATGAGCTAAGTTTTTTTTAATATTTAATATTTAAATAATATAATATTAAATTTATTTTAATAAAAAAATTAATAATTTTATATTCAAATATAATTTATACATGTAAAATATTATTTTTTTAATATTTTTAAATAATTAATAAATTTAATTTTTCATATTTTTTTAAATTAATTATACTATATTTAAATTTAAAAATTCTATATTTATTTTTAAAAAATTGTAAAAGTTTTCATATCTAAATTTATTATAATTATTGAATATAATATTATAAAATATAAAAATATAATAAAGTGGAAGTTATTTATATATTAAATAATATAATATAATTATATAAACAATTTAAAATTAAAAAAATCGATAGATTTATTTTTTAATGGGTCTAAATTTGAATATTCATGGGTCAAAACCTGTTTTAACCATGCTAGTTGTGTGGCACATGGACATAGAGTGATTTTATGAAAACAAATGTATATATGTACATGGAGGGACAAGGGGCACGTATATGGAGGAATATGTTTTGCCTATGAATGGTTTCCATTAGAATTGATGATTAATAATTTTTCTTTCGGAAATTGTGACTGAAATCCTTGACCACAAGACTTCAATAACTGAGTTATTAATTGAAGCTAGTTGATTCTGGTATTTTACTATGAGAATTACAAATTAAAGCTTAATTATGTTTTATGTTTTAAGCTGTCACTAAGTGTGTAAGCTCACCCCTTTTTCGTGGTTTTCCCCCACAGATAGTATCTAAGGGATTCAAGTCCTTCCAGCAGAGCTATAGTCGGGTGAAGCTGTCTACGTACGATGGTCCAATTTGTTCTTTGGGCAAGTAGTGCATTTACCATTTTGTTGTTGAGTAATTTGTATTTTAAACTCTAGTAGTCAGGCTCTGTAATCGTACAAGCAGGTCCCGACCTTGTGTATGTGAAGATGGAAATCTATAGATAACATGAAGTTATGTTTGAGTTAGCATTGAAACAAGATGATGTATAAAGATTTATGATTATATAAAAGTATGCTTATTTAAAAATGATAATTGTTGTGATTAATAAGTTTCAGTTTAGCTTTGAGATGAATGTAAAGGAAATATTGGTAATGTCTCTTAAGTTAGGTTTACGGTATGGGGTGATCCATGTCGTGCCGGTCACATCTCTTAAGTGAGATGTGACAAAAAAAGTATTTAAAAAATATTTATAATTCATATAAATAATATGATTGAACCAAATACATGAAAGTAATATCTATTAGAATATCAAGGAATATTTTACCGAACAATTTAAATAATTGCAGGTAATGAATTATATTCTAATCCCATGTTAAACCCTTTTTTTTTTCTTTTTGACTAGGCGAAGACAGGCCATCAACTATTGGAAAGATAAATACTAAGATCCAAACCAGCCAAACGCATCATAGCAGAAGGAAAAGAAATACAGAAGAAACTTAAAGCTGACCCACACCCATGTTTAGCAACGTGGTGAGCCACAGCATTACCCATATTTAGCAATATGCTAAACTCATTTTTAAAAACACTTAGTTTTGAAAAAGAAAAAATTGATGTTTAGTTTTTGATGTATGCAAAATACTTATTATTGATTGCTTTTCAACGGGTTTAAGTCTTAGAAATGAACTTGTAAACATGCGAATATGAGAGAAAATCTTTCAATCGTACCTCAGATGCTTAGGTTAGTTGAGTACCTATGACTCAACGATGGGCTATTTGTAGAAGTTTCATCCAATTAGGCTAGGTAGTTGCAGGTTCAGAACCGTTGTAGTTTGTTACACAAATCGTGTGATGATGACAATAAGATATGACAAAATAATTACAGGTAATTGGCCTTTGCATTCAATTAAGGGTTAGATTCTCTAAAGGTGGGATGTTCTGATTGGAGAAAGATGTTGGGTAGCATATGCAATAGTTTGTCTGAGTTGGGAATTGGCATGGTTAAGTTGGACTTCTTTTATGGAATGTTGGGCCATATAATTGGGCTGGGAGGATTATGGCTTTGATATTGAATATCTCATTTTATCCATTTTTTTTTCGGCCCCTCCTTTACTTGTGCAGGTAAAATTGGCTTGCTAAGCAGGTGGTGTGGCATGGTAAGTTTAACAAATTTCAGAACACTTTACCACTGTTGGATAAGCCCGTTCTGAGAAGTGTAGTCCAAGAGGGGCAAACATCAATGAAACCTGCTAACTATTGAGTATAGAACTAGAAAATTTGTTTCAGGTCAGTACACATGAGCAGGTAAAAGTACAGGGTCGATAGAATACATGCTAAAGCAAGCAATCAAAGCGAATATGAAGAGAACTTACTATTGCATTTTACTACCAGAGGGAGTTAACAATCTACTATACACCCACACACACATACATGTATACATATCTAGTCGCAATTGTTTTCTCAGAGGAACCTCCAAGCTGAAAGGGAGAAAAGTGGAGTCCCCTTCCACCCCACTGCTAGACTCTTGCCATTTTTATCAACAGTGCAGAAGCTCCCGCAAGCAAATTCTTTGACGATCAAGTTAGTTTGGTACAGACATGTTTCGCTAAAACCTGTCTCTACCACTTTGTACCTTGCAAAGAACCTTCTCCAAACATCTAACTTCACATGCCTCTCTTTCCTTTCTCTGCCTTCCATGGCAACAATGTTTCTAATCCCTTCACGCATAATTGCCTCAAAAAGCATTCTGCATTCATCGTCCTCCTTCAGGCACGTTTCAATGCAATCCATAAGTGCCGAGTAGAAGAACAATGCTTCAATGAAGCGATTCACAAAGCAGGCTGAGTTATGGTTTGCTTCTATCTCAAACACTACCATTATACGTGGTTTCATGTTTCTTAATACCCCCATCCAGTTTTCCAAGCACTCAGGCCTTGATAACATAGTCCTCATAACGTGGGGACAGTAGACAGCTATAGCTTCATCATCGTCAATGTCAAAGTGATCTTCGTTGATTTCCATCATGTCTTCAACATAAACTGTCTTATATGAAAAGGGCAAGTTCATATATTCAGCAAAACTCTTTAAACAGTCCCCCGTGTCTTCTAACTTGGTGTTGCCTCTAAATCCAATAGCAGTTATCTTGAGAAGTTGTACTGGCCTTTCATGGCGCTGGGCCAGTGCTTGCATCAGAGTCGTCCATTGCACCCCGATTCTGATGTCAAGATCAATCAGATGGATTTTCTTCTCTGAGCCAACTTGCTCCACAATAGCTTGCACACCCGTTAATTGCATTAATTGAAAGAATGGAAGCTTCCTATGAATCACAACGGCTAAATTACGAATTTTGCAAACTAATCCGTGTACTACTCCCTCCCTTTCCTCAGACTCATTTAGTGTTGTTATCGTTCCTGTTTCTTTGGCGATTCTCTCCTGAAGTGCTTGAGCGAAATAGAAGACAACTTTCTGAACAGGGCCTGCACAAGCAGATGAATTCAGTTGACAGAGTGAAAGTAATTTGCTTGCACGTTCGAATTGTTCGTAGCCTATTCTATCAGCTGCAGTCAGAAGACACTGAGCAAATTCAACGTCTCTGTTTTCTTCCTCAGACAGACCACCTAGACCAAATCGAAAGGGGTGCATAGGCATGCATATATTGTCGGACCAATTGGTAGAGAATTGGACATACCTTTCTCCAGCCACTTTTATTATTTCCTCAGTGGACAACTTCTGACGACTCACTGAACTTCCATTTTTTATTGGGTTGCTGATATTGTCCACACTTGGCCTATTGAATCTATTTCCATGATTGCTCAATAGCTGCAAGGATGCTAAGAATGAAGATGATGGCTCTGGCTTATTGTCGTGTTCGACAATTCCTGAACTTGCCGCTTCCTTATTCATTAGTCCTGGAGTTTCCTGAAATGGTTGTGATGGTTGGAGAAGAGGGTTAAAGCTGAATTCTTCCAACATCGAGCCATCAAATTTGGGTTCTTGTTGGTGGTGATGTTGATTTTGAGCTTTAAACAAAGGGGCTTCTTTCTCATTCTCAAAAGGGAGAGAAGTGATCCCTTGCAGAAATCCCACGTCGGGGATATTGTTTGTCCCATGAAACACAGCCTCCTCTAGTGTACAATCATTACCACCCTGGATCCCATTGAAATTGAGACCATTGAAAGAGAAAGGATCATTCACCATGTCCGATTATGCCTATCAGCAATCAACACTCAAGACATTGTGCTTATATAGATCAGCACTCATTTATCATGTGTTTGGTGGTGATGTTTTCGATATCCCCGTGAAAGCTGTCAGACAACGATTACTAAAGTCGTATATTTTGATTAGACGAAGATGGTGGTTGGTTATGATCTGCCTTAACCGTTATGGATTAGCATTTCTTTGTCGTTGTTGAAACAACTGTAATTGGATTAAAAAAAAAAAAAAGCATATAGTAACACCTTTGGTATTGTATTAGTTTTCCTAAGAAGATCAGCCGAGAGTGACTAGAGACAGACAGTTCAACAACAGCAAAATGGCTTTACCCGATAAATATAAAGTATGTATGTTATAACAAAAAATATCAATTAAATAAGAGAATATCTCTCGGATATAATATGGTCGTTCTAGGACTAGGGAGAGACAATGATAAGAACAGAGTACTGGTAAAAAAAGAACAGAAGGGAACCATTAAACGGCTACTCTCTGATTCAAAGTATGTAATTCACTAAACAAAACAAAAAAGGGACAGATGCTGCATCTAAAGAACCAAAAATCAAGTTTCAAAGAAGAAAGTTCAAACAGAACAAGTTGTACCACGATAGAAACAAAATTAAGTCACTGGGAGTGATTTATTCAAACCTTTCTTTACTCATAAAAGAATGTGATATCTATTTAATGGAACTAAATTTCTTTTTTCTTGTCAAATTCAACGTCTATACAGGGAACATAGTAGATTACTGAAGTTATGGGTTCAAACATTAATCTGTATTTACCAATATTGGACGAAATACAACAAAAAAAAGGAGCTAATGCGATTACAAAAAGACAAAATGACACTTTTTAAAATATGAAAATATCAAAAATTGATTTTTTTCATTTTAAAAGTTTTATAAACTATTTATAAGAGACCAAAAAATGAAGATAACCTTCTTTTAAAAAAAAAAAAATTGGCCCATATCTTTCATTGCTGCGGAATGCGGAGAATACGAGACAGACAGAGCAAGGTATCTAATTATCTACTCCTCTGATGTCTATGGTTTTAAAAAAGAATATAAATACATTCTCCGTGGGTTTGGCATGAAAATGGAAGTGGAGTACACGTGGTCATCTTCTGTGTTGCCACCGAGACTATCCTTAACTGAAATATTATCCAACACAACTTGAATTAATTTGTTTTTCATTTAAGTCCATAGCAACATTGAAAAAATCTCATTTGTGCCTCAAATAAAAATTGGAATCATTCTTCCTTTTTAATTTCTTTCACAACTGACCACATCATTTCTTCTGAATTTTCAAATTAATTACTACATTACTCTTACGAATTCACTCAAGTCTCTGGGTGTGACACTTCATTGAAACAGGGTCTCATAAGGGATATATGTTTAGAGGGATAAGGGTTATGATATATGGAGCGTTTAGCCTATAGGCCGCGTGGCACATGCATATGAAGAGATATTATGGAGTGTTTAGCCTGTTGGCCATGTGACATAGGTATATGTAGTGTTGAGCTAGGCCTTGTGGCACAAGTATATGGATCCGGATTATTTGAATTATTTTTAGTATTGCAGAGCTGTCGGCAAAATGTAATACACCTCAAAAGTAATGTTGAGGATCCGAATCCCAAGCATATGGAGTGATTTTATGAAAAGATATGTATACATATGCACAAGGAGGGATAAAGGCCACGTATATGGAGGAACATGTTTTGCCTATGAATGGTTTCTATTAGAATTGATGATTAATGATTTTTCTTTTGGAAATTGTGACTGAAATCCTTCAGCATGTGTTAATGGTCATTTTTTGTTTAACCCCAATCTGACAACAAATAATAGAATCGAGAACGATGTGATTTCAAAGTTATTCAGTAATCTCGTCAATAAGCAAAAAATATGTAAAAAGCGTTACTTGAAACATATAATTGCATGAAAGAACATAGGGCTAGAAATATATTTTTTACAGAAAAGTTAAACAAAAACAGTAAAAAGCAACATAAATTGTAGAGAATAGATTGAAGAATGTAAAGTGCATAAAAGTTAAATTGCAGAAGGTAAATGGTAGAAAGTAAATAGCAAAAAGTAATCAGCAGAAAGTAAATGGCAGAAAGATTAACGAAAGAGCGATAAATTGCAGAAGATAAAAGAAAGCGATAAATAACTAAAATTAAATTGCAGGAAATGATTAAAAAAAAAGAACGAAGAAGTTTAAAGAACAGACTTGAATTAAAATGACTGAAATGTGTTAACGATGATTTTTGGTTTAACCCAAATCTGACAACAAATAATAGAATCGAGAACGATGTGGTTTCAAAGTTATGCAGTAATCTTGTCAATAGGCAGAAAATATGTCGAAAGCGTTACTTGAAACATATAATTGTATGAAAGAACATAAGGCTAGAAACACACTTTTTACAAAAAAAGTTAAATAAAAATGGTAAAAAGTAAAGTAGGTTACAGAATGTAAAGTGCATAAAAGTAAATAGCAGAAGGTAAATGGCAAAAAGTAAATGCGAAAAGTAATCAACAAAAAGTAAATGGTAGAAAGATTAACGAAAGTGTAGTAAATTAGAGAAGATAAAAGAAAGTGATAAA
Organism: Biancaea sappan; assembly: GCA_037074585.1. Lineage (NCBI taxonomy): Eukaryota > Viridiplantae > Streptophyta > Magnoliopsida > Fabales > Fabaceae > Biancaea > Biancaea sappan. The sequence continues at coordinate 41,830,447 of CM073496.1, read as the reverse complement.
TAACTAGAATTAAATTGCACGAAATGACAAAAGAAGTAAGAACGAAGAAGTTTAAAGGATAGACTTGAATTAAAATGACTGAAATGTCAAAGGAGAAAGCATACTTTGATATCAATCTGTTAATCTGCTCATGTAAGATGTTAGGATGTTTAATCAAGAGATATCAACCTCGTTTACAACAAAAACACTTAATATTTATAGGTAAATCATGAAAATAACTGCCTATCTACTTAATTACCACGTAAGTGATGGTTTACATTACTCGACACAACTGCCTTAATCACTTGATGATAGAAGTAACTGCCTTTGACAATTTCTACCTATCTTGTCTTAACTCGGTCATGCGATTAATCAACATGTCTTTGACATTCGATAACTTAGTGTCTCAAACTTGCTTGTCGAATGATATGTTCCTGACGATTCTACTTCGACAAATTTATACTTGATAATGTTGTCACAAACTATTTCAATCTGACTTGTCAATTCTGCTTATTTTCCTCTGTCAAATTCCTTTCTGTCAAATTTCTGATTTCTATCAAATCTATGTGCCAAATTACTAGTTTGACACTTCCACATTTGACACTATTTTGTTGCACCGTCAAAGATGATTACTTGTGGGCCAAGCAACATAACTTTTGTCGACAATTATATATTTAAAATATAATCGTCTAACATATGGCCCCCAAAATTTTGTTCTCGACGGACTCAGAGAAAACTAAATTTTAAATAGCTTCATGACTAACATTGGATTTCTAGGGATTAACTTAGGATCATGATTATTGCTAATATGACAGCTTTATCTTGAAATGTGAGCTATTACTGCGTTTCTGACATTTCGTTTCCTTTAAAACCCTAAACCCTAGTCAATTATTCACTTACTTTGCTATTTTTGTATTGTTCTCTCTCTCCTACGCCACTCCCTTTTCTCTATACTTCTGAATACCTTCACCTCTGAACGTCTATCACCAATGCCATCCTCTAACATCAGAGTTTCTTCTTTTGCCAAGCAAACCACCAGTGCCAAAACATCATCCAAGACCCAGTTGTTGACAGATCAAAATTATGGCAAAAATCAAAGATAATAATCCCCATTCCTGATTCTTCTTCTACTCCTCCTCCTGCGTTTTTGGGACCCTTGCTATTACCAAAAACTTTCCTGAAAAATGTTCAGCCTATATTTGCCTGCACTTCTAAGGAAGCCATTCTTGCTTCAACTTCGTCGATACCCATTTATTACTTTCAAAAGGCAAGAAGAATATTCAGAATGCCTCCTTCCAAAGTAGACGGATATCACGTATGGCTTGATAGCATACAACCACAGAAAGGCAAATTTTGGAAAGAGATAGGCATTTTTTACCTTATTCAACTCTCTCGACACACCATTAGAGTTGACCCTGCCATGATTGGCACTTTAGTTTTCTTCTGGATCAAAACTACCAATAACTTCCATTTTTTTACGGTATGATGGGTTCAACACTCTTTGATATGTCAGCTATCACATGCCTTCGACTAGATGGAAGAATCATTCATACATTCCTTAAACCTCGCCAGACCATAGAGGTTTGTTCACCCAAACACATTTCTTTCTCTTCTTTTGTTAGACTTTATCTTAAAAATTCGTCCATCATGTCAAACGAAGAACATGTTGCTTTTATTCTTCTTTGGCTGTCGGCTTATGTCCTTGGCTCAAAATCTATAAATATAGCTAAATCCCTTCAGCCTTTATCTAACCTTATTCATGAAGGTACCCAAATGGCCTTAAGCCAATGGCTCCTAGCCAACCTATTTCATTGCATGAGCCAAATAGTTGACAATATTAGGGTTCAGTTGAGAAAAGAAAACGTCGGAGGCCTTATTTGGTTGCTTTAGTTATGGTTGAATGCTATTTTGGAGTAGCGCCTAACTGTCAAACCTCTAAGCGACTAGTTGGCTGGCTACATGTCTGGCTCTTATGGGCCAAAACTTTGTTACTTGACATGTGATTCTCTTACACGAGATGAGAAGCACAATTTCTTCCATATTTTCAAGATTTTTCATTCCATCTCCAGTGACTCCACCAAAATAAATTTTACCCCATTTGTTGAGCATCGGAAGGGTCTTAAATGGTTCACTCAACCGATAGCTTCCGACAAGGAATGTGCTTTGATCTAGTCAAATTTTCTCTATCAATATATCGTCTTTGCAGGTGATCCCGACACGAAAGACGCCAACTTCTATGTCCATCTGCCCAATATGGTTGCTTGGTAGATGGGCCTCTGCCAGTCTATTCCAGCACCTTATTCATCTGCACCAATTGACCATTTCGTCAATACTTACATCACTAGCAAGGATGATATTGAGCAGCTGATGAAAGAAAATAAAAGGCATATGCAACCTTTCGAGCTTACATCCTTCGGAGTTTTTCAAGGAGTGTCGAAATGCTTTGTCGATTGGTGGTCAACATATTACCAATCATATCATCAATGTATTAAGACTTACTTTAACATTTTTATCGATTCTCTTGTGTAGGAACAAGACCCAATGTCAAAGACTAAAGGTGAGCATCTGAAAGAAATTCGAGCATTCAAGAAATTTTACAAGGTAAAATGGGATCCCTGGTATAGTCATTAGATTGCTCAAAGTGTGGAAGAAATTGTGGCCAAATTAAAACAAGAGCACAACTTTCGACTAGGTTTAAAATACTTGTAATATCTTGACATTTGATCAGAATTTATAACAAAAATTCCTTTTCTGGATCAAGTCCCAATTCCTTGTGCCCTGTTTTGGTTTGGCCGATGTATTTCTTAAAGAACTGACGAGGGTTGATAACTTCAAATTTGTTGAAAGATATTATTCTATGATGAACCTTTTTCAAACAAAAGAATAAGGAGTTACTTTTGCTCATCGGTTCGCCCTCTTTTTTGAACAATCTGATGCCGTGAGGATTGCCACAAACTTTCCTCAAGGTATATAATCCCGTTAATTTCAAGATGAGAGTCATTTTTTGACAACTCACACTTTTTTTTATATCTGCAGCCCTCCCATTGAAGGAGGCTTTAGCCTACAAGTGACAGTGGAGCAATTGGTCGAGTCTGAAGAAGAGGAAGAAGATAGTCAGCCTTTTAAGAAGAGAAAGAAGATGGTCAAGTTGAGTGACCAACTAGCTGCTTCGTCTCCAAAACCTGCTAAGTCCAAAAAGGCAAATACTAGGTCAGAAAAAGAAAAAACTCCAACAAAGAGAAGAGCAGCTCTTTCTGATGTTGGACATGCTTCTAAGAGGTTAACACGTTGAGGCCTAGTAATTTCTGATCCAGCTGTTGGGTCCAAGGTAGTTTTTTTTTTTGAATGTCGAATGGATTTGGTTGCATATAGTATTTATCCATCTTTCTCTTGTCAGGAAAAGAAGTCAGTTCCTGAGCGTTCGACCTTAGCTCATGCATCCGATGAATCAAACCTGCAGAGCCAGTCAAGGGTATGATCCTTTTGATGCAGATTTTTTATCCTTTATTTTTTTATTTTAATGATGAGGCTAATATGAAATTTTTATCTCAGGATTTGGGCCAAGAGATACTGAGCCCTATCACTGAAACACCTGTGAAAGCTCTTCAGATCGTGGCTCCAACTACATCGCTTGGTCCTGAGCAGCCTGTCGAACCCAGTCATGAAGGGTTTACCATTAAGGCGGCTGAAGCTTTTCTTGCCGGAGAATCGATAGTCACTCAATCTCCTTCTCGACAGGCCCTTCTAGTTCCCAATAGTCTGAACAAAGCCACTCTCCTGTCAACCTAGCTTCATTTGAGATCATGGACGATATAGACATGAAGTCTTTGATGGCTAATATTTCTCATATCCCCAGTCCAACTCACCCAATGGTCTAAGTCGAATCCGGTAGAGATTCAAGCACTGATAACATAGACTTGGACGACTTGATTAATGTATTGTCGGGTAATAATACTTCAATAATTTCTTCTTTGGTTTCGGAGAAATCTTCGACAAACTCAAAGGTCGAAGAATTATTAAAAAATTGAAGAATTTCCTCGATTATCCTTTTGAGATCATTGCTTCTGACGAGTCCATAAGAAGCAAAATTCAAGTTATTTTGAATGAACTTGAACCAGTCAAATCACAACTGTCAATCTCCTGTCGAAGCTTGTATTCGACATTCAAAGATTTTATTGACCATTTGTCTTGCAAAGTGCCTTCCTTCAATCAAGTTATCCCATTGTACGAAGGGAGGTATCGGAAAAAGAAATTGTCTTGGGTCAATTATGAGATTTGAAGGCTGACAGAGATCGACAATATGATTTTATCGTCAAAGGGAGGAAAAGAGGAAAACTTATTGACGACAATATCAACTAGCTAAGAGAAACCTCCAAAAGTTAGAAGAAGAAATTAGGAAAACCAAAGAAGAATTGAAGAAAGCTGAGGAGCAAAAAGACAAGCTTGGCATAGTCATGACTAGCTACTTTTCAAACCAAGAAAAATTAAACAAAATACTAAAGCCATCATGGTCAAAGCCCAAGCTATTGCTGACAAGATGAAGTCATTGGAGACCGGTTATCTAACGGCTTGCACGGAGAAAGAAACATTGGCAGCCGTGTGGGAACATCTACGGCAGATGTAGGAAGTGTCGATTAAACTTATTCGACAGATTTTTTTTATTTTTATGTTTATTTATTTATTTTAGAAGAGCATTGTACAAATCCAACAAATTCTTACATAAAGTACACTGTATACAAATTTTGATGCAATAAAATGTTTTTTTTACATCTCTATTCAATTTTTACTTCACACATTAACGGCTTATACTACTTTAGATGTTTTCCATTTATTGCCTTCACTTTTAACCCAGAATTAACTTTATTGAATGCATAAGCATTACTAAAGAACACTTGAGTAACTATAAATGGTCCTTCCCACTTTAGTGACTATTTACCATATTCTCGACAATGTTTCTCAATGAGCAAAATTACCTTTCATACTAAATCACCTAAATTAAAAGATTTGTATTTAACTCTACTATCGTAAAATCTAGCAATTTTCTCTTTCTGTCGAATTACATTTTCTAAAGCAATTAATCTCTCATCATCTAACTTGTTTAATTCATCAAATACTGAATTCCAATAACTTTCGACTGGTAATTCATCTTGTCTTTAAATATGAATTGACTGGAGATTAATTTTGATAGGTAATATTGCATCATGACCATAAACTAGTTTATACGGTGAAGTGCATGTCGATTCTCTTGGCGAGTTCCTATATGCCCACAAACCTGATTAAGAGTATTATGTCAATTTCTAAGTTGTCGACCAATATGTTTTTTGATCAAGCTTATAAGTATTTTGTTTATGGTCTCTACCTGACCATTTGTTTCTGCATAATAAGGTGTCAATGTTATTAATTTTATTTTCCTAGTAGTAGCATATTTTGTGACTTTATATTCAGTAAAAAAATGTATCTTGATCGATTGTCAAAGTTTGAGGTATTCCAAACCTATAAATGATGTGATTTTCAATAAAATTGATCATGTCTTGCTGAGTAATATCTTTTAGAGTGATTGCTTCAACCCATCTGATGAAATAATCAACTCCAACCAAAATGAATTTATGTCCTTTCGATGAAGAATGATGTACTTGGCCTATCAGATCCAAAGCCCATCCTCTGAATGGCCAAAGTTTGATAATTAAATGTAATTCACTAGCTGAGATGTTTTGTATATGACCATCTCTTTGACACTCTTCACAAGACTTGGCAAACATTATATAATCATTAACTAGTGTTGGCCAATAATATCTTCATTGTCAAAGGACCCATTTCATTTTCTCTCCTGCTTGGTGAGCTCTGCAAATACATTCGTGGACTTCTAACAAGGCAATGTATGCCTCTGACTCACTCAAGCATTCTTCTAACTATCCGTCGACAGTTTTTCTATACAATTGTCCTCTCGACATTACAAATTTTGATGCTCTATATTTAAGTTTTTGTTTTGCGTCATAATTTGGATTCTCCAAATAATCAATGATTATTTTTCTCTAATCATTACTTGTTTGAACGTCATTTTGTAATATATCTCTTTCCTCTAAGGGTTATAAAAGTTCTCTAATCTCTATTAAATTTGACAGAACTTTCTAAGAGACCTTATACTCAGAAGCTATTTGAGCTAAGTTATTAGCTTCTTCATTTGACTCCCTAGGAATATGTTGGACAATAACTTCATTAAATTTTTTTTTCATTAACTTACCTGCTATAGCATAATATTTAATCAATTTTTGACTAACATATTTATATTCCTGAGTAAGTTGTTTGACATCTAACTGGGAAACTCCAAATATATGCACTCTTTATGCTTTCATTTGGCAAAGCATTTCTAATCTGACAATTAAACCTCGTCTTTAGCCTCATTGTTAGAACAAGAATACTTAAGTTCAAACATAAATTTAGTTGGAGTTCCCTGATGGGAAATTATTAAAATCCCTATGCCACTTCCTTTTTTATGCCTCGATCCATCAAAATAAAGACGTCATGGTCTTAATCCCAAAACTTATATCGTTATATATGTTTGAGCCAGGATGGTCAGCTAGAAAGTCAGCTGATACAAGAAAAATACAATGACAAACATAATTTTTCAATTGCACTATATCTTGTTTTTGCATCATTTGGAACTCGATTAAGGTAATAAACGACTCTTTCGACATCCTTCTCATCGTCTTGAGCCAGTAAACATCTTATAGTCTCTTCAGAAGCTAAACTATACAATTTCAAAGTAAAGAAAATTCTGACAACGCAATTGTCTATTTTCCAATACGTCCATTGAGAATAAGTTTAGATAACATATATTTTATTATGTTTGTCTTTAAGACAACAAATTAATTACAAGGCACCAAATAATATTTCAGCTTAATACAAGAAAAATACAATAACAAACATAATTTTTCAATTGCACTATATCTTGTTTTTGCATCATTTGGAACTCAATTAAGGTAATAAATGACTCTTTCGACATCCTTCTCGTCGTCTTGAGCCATAAACATCTTATAGTCTCTTCAGAAGCTAAACTATATAATTTCAAAGGTTGACATGGCACTGCTAGCATCATGACCAGAGGATTTGTCAAATACTGCTTGATTTGATCAAAAGCTTCTTGATAACAAGGCTCTCAGATGAAATCTTGTTCAGCTTTCATCTTGACCAAAGATGAGAAGACTCTGGTCCTACCCTTACAAATTGGATATGAATCTTCTTAAAAAATTTACTTTCCCTAAGAAAGATTGTAATTCTTTCTTATTTGTCAGTGCGGCGGCTTCTAAAACTATTTTAGTGTTATTCTTGTCCACTTCAATACCTTTTTTATGGACTAAGAATCCTAGAAATTTGGCAGCCGATACTCTGAAAGCACACTTCTTTGAATTCATTTTAAGGTTGTGCTTCCTCATCCTTTCAAAAGCCTGCCTCAAATGTGTTAGATGATTTTGCTTATTTTCTAATTTACAATGACATCGTCGATGTAAACCTCCATAAACTTCCCTATTACATCATGGAAGATGATGTTCATCGCCCTTTAATAGGTGGCCCCTACATTCTTCAAATCGAAAGGCATGACTACCCATTCATATGTCCCAATAGTACCTGGACATCTGAAAACGGTTTTTGACACGTCTTCCTCAGCTATAAAAATCTGATTATATCCTGCAAGACCATTCATACAACTTAGAATTTCATGCCTAGACACAACATCTATTAACATATCTGCTATGAGCATTGGATATTCATCTTTAGGAGTAGCCAAATTTAAATTCCTAAAGTCTATGCATACTCTTAACTTACCATTTTTCTTAATAACTGGGACTACATTAAAGAGTCACTCGACATACCTGGTGGTTCTGATGAAGTTAGATTTAAGTAGACGTTCAACTTCCATTTTGATTTTTAGCACTATTTCAGGAGCGAATCTCCTATTTACCTATTTGACAAGTCTTCACCCTTCCTTGAGTGGTAATCTGTGTTCGACCAGGTCTTTACTTAAACCAGACATTTTATTGTAATCCCATGCTAAGCAATCTTTATATTCTGTAATCAACATGATAAGTTCTTCTTTAAATTCATTTAGCAGAAATGCACTTACAAAAATGGGCCTTTAACATGTTTCAATACCCAAGTTTACTTCTTCCAAAGTATCTTCTACTTCGACATTTAATTTCTCATCTGGCCCTTTTCTCAAAACCCAAAGGGCCATCATCTATTATATAGTCTGACAAAAAAAAACTTCTGAGGTATTGAGTGCCTTGTCAGCTACATAAGTCGACAACCTATCCATTTGATTTTCAAGACTTATGGCTAGTACTTGACCAATTTTCATCGACCTTATCTACTAACTTGACACCAAATTGCTCCATCAAACAAACGTCTAATGCCTCTTTATTGATTACTCCAACTTCCATAGCAATTGGTTTGACATTCAACGCATAGATTCTAAAATCAACATGGAGTTGTTGTAGATAACAAGGACTATCATCTGCCTCCACGATCTTTATTTGACCTTCGCCATTCCATAAGATCAATTCCTGATGCACAATTGATGGAATGACCCCGACAGCATGATCCAGTCTCTTCCCAATAGTATGTTATAGCTGGATTTTATGGGAATCACTATGAAGAGGGTTAACCTTTCGACTGATCCGACGTGAATGTTTAACATCACAACCCCATCGGATGGAGAAAACTTGCCACTAAAATAAGTGACCACCATGTCTGTTTAAAGCAAGTCAGACTCATTCTTCCCTAGCCTTTTGAACATAGATGTTGCTATCAAATTAATAGCAGCTCCACCATCCACCAATACTTTATTGGTGGGTTTTCCTTCTAATAAAACCTTGATATGCAAAGGCCACAGATGTGCCTTTTGTTCATTAGTCCATTTTTCAAACTTGGCTAAGTTCTCAAATCCTGAAACCAAGTCATCTGCTAGACTGTCGAATCCTGAAGTTAAATCATCTTCTAAAAATAGCCAATCTTCCGACAAGTCTTCTACATCTTCTTCATTTTCTCCTACATAAAACTCATAATGAGATTCGTACTCTAGTGGTATCATGGAAATGAGATTGAGATTTATGTTTGCAAGATGCTCATTTGTATCCTCTTTTTTTTTCTGACATCATCATTTTCTCCAATGTCTTCTAAATCTTCCTCAATTGTATCTCATTCATCCATGAATGGCCCAAGTCTAAGATAATATCTATCCACAGTTTGTCGTCAGACCCTGGTTCTAACAAAGTAGTTCCCATGGCCATAATCACATCATCCAAATCTCTTTCCATATCAAAGTCCATGTCAAACTCTTCTTTGTCGTCAAAACCTAGAGGATCTTTGGTATCATTGAAGGCTTTTATAATCTCGTCAGTTGAAAAATATATGTCAGTCACATGACATTCGAGTTTGAATTCAACAAGTTACCCCCTTGTTTCACTTTAGCAAGAGTTTCCTTCTTCTGTTCAACGTTGGTTGTGGGATTTTCTAAGATTATCTTAACTTCTTTATTAGTCCAATCCTCATACTCTTTTCCTTTTACTTATAACATAGCCACTTGTTTTCTTTTGTCACGAGTGGCTTTCTCAGCTTCCACTAGCCCAATTAGCCAACTTCTCTTAGGATCCTTTCGACTCAGCTTCTGAAGTATATTTCTGTCAAACTCTGTATTTAAAGGTGTCAGTTGCATTAATTTTCGTACTTTTGCCATCTCTTCCTCAAGCCATGCACTTAAAAGTGTTGGTTGTGGCTTTACACATTTTCTTCTTATGGTTTCACAACTTCTTGTTGGACTATCATTGTGGTTTGAGTGTTCTCTAGTGTTGGTTGGGTTTCGACTACCAAATACCTTTTACCTGATCCTGAAGGCTCTTCTTTAATCAAAAGTGCATCTGTCAAGGTTTTCCTCTTTTACGTTTGCCTGTACCTTTGCAACCTTAGTTTCTGGCTCTTTGATAGTGATCGACAAGATGCTTCAGGCTTACTTTTACCAAATGACATTACTTTGTCGTAACAATACTCTTTGTTCCCAGAAGGCTGATCCTTTTGAAATTTAATCCTCCTAGCAATGTCCTTGTTTGCCATTGCATAATTCTTTACCCACTAGCCAACCTTCATGTTTGCAGGAGGCACTCGAGTTCTGACATGTCAGAAATGGTTTTGAGAAACCAGATTACTTTTAACTGACTCCTTTAAGTTCTCAACCAACAAACTATTAGAATTCAGCCTAACTGGATGTTGTGACTGAGATCTAGGTATGTAGAATGATTTTGGCTGAAAATTCTTCTTACGAAGTCTTTTTTTTCTTCTAAATTTCCTGTAATTGAGAATTAGCCATTTCCTTCTGAAGCGCTTCTATGGCTTCTGGATCATGTAACTCGACACATCTTGGACATAGTTTAATCGCCACTGAACCTTTCTTTCTTAACAAAAACTCTTCATAAGTCTCCTAAGATTTTTTAGATGTGTCGTAAGGATCTGCCACAGGACTAGTATCTACGTGTAACTCATTTGAGTTTATTTCAACATGCTTCTTTCCCTTTCCTTTCACATCAACCATGCCAATATTCAAAGGAATTTGAATGTCGATATTTGCAACACTAGTCTGAAAAGTATTGGTATCAACCTTCATGTCCGTCTTTTGCTTATCTGTAAATTTCAGTCTTCCCTCTGCCAATGCCTTTTGAATTAAATCCATGAAATGTACATATTCATTAGTAAGCTGATCGAATACATTATCAAATTTACAATACTTTCGGTCTTTTATCTCATCAGGCCTTAAAATCCTATGATTATCTAGTAATTTTATTTGTTTTTCTTTTAATAAAACATCAAAAATTTGTTCGGCTTTTGTAATGTCAAATGTGTATACTTTCTATTGACATAAGTCGTTTTTTCTTTAGCCCTCATAGGCTTTATGGCCTAACAGGTATAAAGTGGTCCACTTTTCAACTCAGCAAGATTAACATCACATTCATTATTTTCTTCCTCCTCGTCAGATTCTTCTATTCCGACATAATTTACTTTTTCTCTTTTAAGAAATTTCTTTTGTTTCTACATTTTCTCAACTTTTAACTATTCTATTTGTATAACTTTGCCTCCTAATTGGGCAAGGTCAACTAAATGTTGGTTGACAAGATTTTTCTTAACGTAATAATCTAGGCCCTCGATAGCCTTCTTCACAATCTCTGCTTTGGGAATCAGAGTAAAACATGCCAAGTAGTCTTCGACAAACTTGTTATAAAATCTCTTAATGTTAAACAAGTCTGTTAGACTAACTTTCACATCTCCCTTAAAAAAGTTGGTCATTAAAGTTTCTCTCCATCTTTGCCCACGAATGAATGGAATTGGGCCTCAATGTCGAAAACCAAGAGAAAGTGTTCTTCATGACTTGGAAAGAATCTCATTTTGAGCCCTTCGTCTGTCACTAGATCTCCCATTTCAATGTGTACTGTGTGATATGTTCGACTGTCAACTCACCATTTTCTCCAGCAATCTTAGATAGTTTAGGAACCTTAATCATTCCTCTCAGAAATTCTGCCTGTTGGACCCAATCCAAAAATGTTGAGGCAAAATAGGGCTGATTAATATAACCCACGTTGAAACCAAACCCATTAAAAACTTGTTTAACTACTTAATTCACGTTTCGTTCTACTTGCCTTCCTACAAGATTTTGTCAAAATTCTCTTACAACATTGTTTTCGATACTTGTGGTTCATTCCGAAGCAAGATTTGTACTTGACCATATCCCAATTAAGGTTGAGGTTGGTCTTAACCTTGACCTACGTTATTTTGTTGATTTTAGCCTTGATCTTGGGCCATAATCACCTATTCTAGTTAGACATTATCAGGTGCCACAATACCTAAGGCCTGACTAAGTCTACCCATTAGTAAGATTAACATATTACATGCATTATTAATATTCTCCATTAAAGGATTCTATAAGACCCCCATTTGTTGTGTTAACAAGCTCACCATATCGTGATTACTTTTGTCCATTTGCTGTTGAATGCTAGCCAATGAACTTACAGTAGATGAGGTGACATTACTTAGTATGTCTCTCGACATACTTGGGAAAATAGGTTCCAAGTTCAATCTCTTCTGTTGAGACACAGTTGGAGTACTTGTCCCTGCCATACTTAGACTTACCAATGCAAAACTTACTGCTTGGCCTTGAATCATTTGACATGTGGGATTAGCTAACTGATTTTCAACCCCGAGTTGAGTCATTACAAGAGGAACATACCCTTGAGATAATCCATACTGTGGTATAAACCATGTCGCTTAATGACCTACTATATTTGGTGATATGGGTGTCGACCTAGACACTACTTGTTCCCGGAAGGGACACGTTTTGCACAATGTCTATAGGATTAGCAATTTTTGGAACTGATGACACGTTTGTCATGGTTACAGTAGTTGAAGGTGCATTTAGTGAACTTGTCACTTGATTAGCGCTATTTGTGTTACTCATAATTTCAGAGTTGTGAACAGGTATATGTTTATCACTTTTCAAACACATACATTTAATGAGTTACTCTAAACTCATCCCACCAGACGTGCCAATTTGTTAATGGTAATTTTTGGTTTAACCCAAATTTGACAAAAAATAATATAATTGAGAACGATGTAGTTTCAAAGTTATGTGGTAATCTCATCAATAGGAAAAAAATATGTCGAAAGCGTTACTTGAAACATATAACTGCATGAAAGAACATAAGGCTGGAAATACACTTTTTGAAGAAAAGTTAAATAAAACAGTAAAAAAACAAAGTAAATTATAGAAAGTAGACTACAGAATGTAAAGTGCATAAGAGGTAAATTGTAGAAGGCAAATGGCAGAAAGTAAGTGCAGAAAGTAATCAGTAGAAAGACTAACGAAAGTGTAGTAAATTGCAGAAGATAAAAGAAAGTGATAAATAACTAGAATTAAATTGCAGGAAATGATAAAAGAAGTAAGAATGAAGAAGTTTAAAGGATAAACCTGAATTAAAATGACTGAAATGTTAAAGGGGAAAGCATACTTTTATGTCAATCCATTAATTTGCTTATGTGAGATGTTAGGATGTTTAATCAAGAGATGACAACCCTGTTTACAACAAAACCCTTAATATTTATAGGCAAAACATGGAAATAACTGCCTATCTACTTAATTGCCATGTAAGTGACTGTTTACATTACAGAACACAAACTTCCTTAATCACTTAATGATGGAAGTAATTGCCTTCGACAACTTCTTTTCAACAATTTCTGCCTATCTTGTCTTCGACATTTGACAACTCAGTCACACGGTTAATCGGCATGTCTTCGACATTCAATAACTTAGTCTCTCGAACTCGCTTGTCAAATGATGTGATTTCGATGATTCTACTTCGACAAATTTATACTTGATAATGTTGTTGTGAACTATTTCAAACTAACTTGTCAATTCTGCTTGTTTTCCTCTGTCGAATTCCTTTTTGTCAAATTTCTAATTTTCACTGAATCTATGTGCCAAATTACTAGTTTAACACTTCTACAATCGATGATATTTTGTTGCACTGTCGAAGATGATTACTTGTCGGCCAAGTAACATAACTTTTGTCGACAATTATATATTTAAAACATAAACATCTAACAACATGAGACTTCAATAACTGAGTTATGAATTGAAACTAGTTGATTCTGGTATTGTACTAATGTATTATATATTAAAACTTAATTATGTTTTATGTTTTATGTTTTAAGTTGTCGTGGTTTAGCTATTCATTGAGCTTGTAAGCTCACCCCTTTTTCTATGTTTTCCCCCCACAAATAGTATTTAACGGATTCAAGTCCTTTTGGCAGAGCCATAGTAAAATGAAGTTATCTACGAAGGTCTAAATTGTTCCTAGGGCAAGTAGTGCATTTACCATTTTGTTGTTGAGTCATTTGTATTTTAAACTCTAGTAGTTAGACTTTGTAATCTCATAGGCAGATCCCAACCTTGTGTATGTGTAGATGGAAATCTGTACATAACATGAAGTTATGTTTGAGTTAGCATTGAAACAAGATGGTGTACAAAGATTTATGATGATATAAAAGTATGCTTATTTCAGAAAGATAATTGTTGTAATTAGTAATTTTCAGTTTAGCTTTGAGATGTACGTAAAGGGAAAATGTCATATTATGATTGGTGATGTCTCTTAAGTTAGGCTTACAGTATAAGGTGGCCCATGCCGGGATGTGACAAAAAGGTATTTTAAAAAAATATGTATGATTCATATAAATAATGTGAATGAACCAAATACATGAATGTAATATCTATTAGAATGTCATGGAATGTTTTATGGAACAATTTAAATAATTACGGTCCAAAGAATTATATTCTAAAAACTCACAGATAAATACATATTCCCAAGCTAAACTCATTTTTAAAAACACTAATTTTTGTAAAAATTTTAATGTTTAGTTTTTGATGTATACAAAACACTTATTATTGATTGCTTTTCTATGGGTTCAAGAGTCTTAGAAATGGACTTGTAAACAATGCAAATATGAGAGAGTCTTTCAATTGTACGTCAGATGTTAAAGTTAGCTGAGTATCTATGACTCAACAATAGACTATATAGAGGTTTCGTCCGATTAGGCTAGGTAGTTGCAGAACCTTTGTAGGTTCTTAAACAAATCGTGTGATGATAATAATTAGATATGACAAAATAATTACAGGCATTGGCCTTTGTATACAACTAAGGGTTAGATTCTCTAGAAGATGGGATGTTCCCATCGGAGAAAGATGTTGGTTAGCATATAAAATATTTTATCTGAGTTGAGAATTGGCTTGGTTAAGTTGGATTTTTTGTTTGAAAAGTTGGGCTATATAATTGGGCTGGGAGGATTATGGATTATGGCTTTCACATTGAATATCTCAGTTTGTCCTGGGCCTCTTGGCCTTAGTGACATTTATTGTCCAAAAAAAAATTTTGAATATCTCACTTCATCCTTTTTTTTTCCCCTCCTTTTCTTGTGCAGGTAAAATTGGCTTGTTAAGCAGGTGGTGTGACATAGTTTAACAGAACACTTTACCACTGTTGAATAAGCCCGTTCTGAGAAGTGTAGCACAAGAGGGGTAAATATCAGCGAAACCTGCTAACTATTGAGTATAGAACTAGAAAATTTGTTTCAGGTCCAATACACATGAGCAGGTAAAGTACAGGGTCGGTAGAATACATGCTAAAACAAGCGATCAAAGCGAATATGAAGAGAACTTACTATTGCATTTTACTACCGGAGGAAGTTAACAATCTACCATACACACACTTACATGTATATATATCTAGTCTCACTTGTTTTCTCACAGGAACCTCCAAGCCGAAAGGGAGAAAAGTGGAGTCCCCTTCCACCCCACTGTTAGACTCTTGCCATTTTTATCGACAGTACAAAAGTTCCCGCAAGCAAATTCTTTGACGATCAAGTTAGTTTGGTACAGACATGTTTCACTAAAACCTGTCTCTACCACTTTGTACCTTGCAAAGAACCTTCTCCAAACATCTAACTTCACATGCCTCTCCTTCCTTTCTCTGCCTTCCGTGGCAACAATGTTTCTAATCCGTTCACACATAATTCCCTCCAAAAGCATTCTGCATTCATCGTCCTCCTTCAGGCACGTTTCAATGCAATCCATAAATGTCGAGTAGAAGAACAATGCTTCAATGAAGCGATTCATAAAGGAGGGTGAATTATGGTTTGCCTCTACCTCAAACACTACCATTATACGTGGTTTCATGTTTCTTAATACCCCCATCATGTTTTCCAAGCACTCAGGCCTTGATACCATAGTCCTCATAATATGGGGACAGTAGACAGCTATAGTTTCATCATGGTCAATGTCAAAGTGATCTTCGTTGATTTCCATCATGTCTTCAACATAAACTGTCTTATATGAAAAGGGCAAGTTCATAGATTCAGCAAAACTCTTTAAACACTCCCCCGTGTCTTCTAACTTGTTGTTGCCTCTAAATCCAATAGCAGTTATCTTGAGAAGCTGTACTGGCCTTTCATGGCGCTGGGCCAGTGCTTGCATCAGAGTCGTCCATTGCACCCCGCATTTGATGTCAAGATCAATCAGATGGATTTTCTTCTCTGAGGCAATTTGCTCCACTATAGCTTGCACACCGGTTAATTGCTGTAATTGAGCGAAAGGAAACTTCTTATGAATCAGAACGGCTAAATTAGGACTCATCTTCCAAACTAATCCGTGTACTACTCCCTCCCTTTCCTCAGACCCATTTATTGTTGTTATCGTTCCTGTTTCTTTGGCGATTCTCTCTCGAAGTGCTTGAGCGAAATAGAAGACAACTTTCTGAACAGGGCCTGCACAAGCAGATGAATTCAGTTGACAGAGTGAAAGTAATTTGCTTGCACGTTCGAATTGTTCGTAGCCTATTCTATCAGCTGCAGTCAGAAGACACTGAGCAAGTTCAACGTCTCTGTTTTCTGCCTCAGACAGACCACCTAGACCAAATCGAAAGGGATGCATAGGCATGCATATATTGTCGGACCAGTTGGTAGAGAATTGGACATACCTTTCTCCAGCCACTTTTATTATTTCCTCAGTGGACAACTTCTGACGACTCACTGAACTTCCATTTTTTATTGGGTTGCTGATATTTTCCACACTTGACCTATTGAATCTACTTCCATGATTGCTCAATAGCTGCAAGGATGCTAAGAATGAAGATGATGGCTCTGGCTTATTGTCGTGTTCGACAATTCCTGAACTTGCCGCTTCCTTATTTATTAGTCCTGCAGTTTCCTGAAATGGTTGTGATGGTTGGAGAAGAGGGTTAAAGCTGAATTCTTCCAACATCGAGCCATCAAATTTGGGTTCTTGTTGGTGGTGATGTTGATTTTGAGCTTTAAACAAAGGGGCTTCTTTCTCATTCTCAAAAGGGAGAGAAGTGATCCCTTTCAGAAATCCCACGTCGGGGAAATTGTTTGTCCTATGAAACACAGCCTCCTCTAGTGTACAATCATTACCACCCTGGATCCCATTGAAATTGAGACCATTGAAAGAGAAAGGATCATTCACCATGTCCGATTATGCCTATCAGCAATCAACACTCAAGACATTGTGCTTATATAGATCAGCACTCATTTATCATGTGTTTTGTGGTGATGTTTTCGATATCCTCGCGAAAGCCGTCAGACAACGATTCCTAAAATCGTATATTTTGATTAGACGAAGATAGTGGTTGGTTATGATCTGCCTTAACCGTTATGGATTAGGATTTCTTTGTCGTTGTTGAAACAACTGTAATTGGATTAAAAAAAAAAAAAAAAAACATATAGTAACACCTTTGGTATTGTATTAGTTTTCCTAAGAAGATCAGCCGAGAGTGACTAGAGACAGACAGTTCAACAACAGCAAAATGACTTTACCCGATAAATATAAAGTATGTTATAACAAAAAATGTCAACTAAATAAGAGAATATCTCTTGGATTAGCGGATATAATATGGTCGTTCTAGGACTAGGAGAGACAATGATAAGAACAGAGTACTGGTGAAAAAAAGAAAAGAAGGGAACCATTAAACGGCTACTCTCTGATTCAAAGTATATAATTCACTAAACAAAACAAAAAAGGGACAGATGCTGCATCTAAAAAACCAAAAATCAAGTTTAAAAGAAAAAAGTTCGAACAGAACAAGTTGAACCACGATAGAAACAAAATTAAGTCACCGTGGGTGATTTATTCAAACCTTTCTTTACTCATAAAAGAATATGATCTCTATTTAATGGAACTAAATTTCTTTTTTCTTGTCAAATTCAACTTCTATTCAGGGAACATATAGTGCTTATTTGGATGGACAGTGAGGAGTAAGTTGAAGCCATTAAATTCGCACTGTACTAAAATGGAAACATGTTAGGTTAGGCATTCATATGCGGAGCCACTCTAGCGTGCAGTACTCCTGCGCACTTTTAGCCACAGTTTTAACCGTAGCTAAATACAATTTTAGTCATGGTTATCCACTCCAATACTCTTACCCGTTTTTAGTCACGGTTTTTAAAGCCACAATTATAACCGTAGCTAAAAGCGCGCAAGACTCTCCTACGCGCTGGAGTGGATCCAGATGCTAGGCATTCTGCATGGGTGGGAGAATCGATTCTTGCCTCCAAACATTAAAGGAAAAGATGCACCAAGGAGTTGCTTCTTCATAAAATTAATTCTATCTTTAACTCTGCTCAGGTTACTTTTCCTCAACTATACTCTCAGCTTTTAATTCTCACTACTTCATCACGTTGCTTCATCCTCTCCACTCTTACCTTTTGAGCTCTCAAGTTCCAAGCCGACGACTGCAACGAAGTGTCATTCTGTGTTCTGTGTTCATCCAAGCGTCATGGCATTTTGTGTGCTGTGTTCATTTCCATTCAACTTGTTGTCTTCTCCTTTGTTCTACTCTAATTTCATTTCGTCGTCTATGTTCCATGCCATAAAGAGGAGATTGTCACCAGAGAGGTGCATTCGGCGCCGTGAATGGCGAGGCACACCTGATCGGCGTCTCCTCTATCTGTTTTATGGCCACTTCTGTTCTCCTCCATTGGGTCTGTCGTGCGTGCTCTGTTCTGTGTTTCATCGTGCACTGTAACTTCATTCACGATACTAATCATACTTCATTCACGATATTGTAGATCCATTCACGATATGACACTGTTCATGCTTTATGTCAATAATCAATTATTTAGTTAATATATAATTAGTCATTAATCACCTAATTAATTATTAATTAGGCAATTAATTAATAATACATAAAATTAATTACTTTTAATTATGTGATTAATAATGACGAAATATTCTGAACTATTTAATTTTATTAGTTATTAATCATCATATACTTTGGTATTATTAGTCTCAATATTTTAAGTTAAGTGATGGACAACTAATTAATTTGTGAAGTTTAAGTTTTTTTTTTTATTTAGGTGATGGGATAACTAATTAGTTAGTGAAATCTAAGTTTCTTTTTTTTATTTAGGTGATGGATAACTAATTAGCTAGTGAAATTTAAGTTAATTAGTTAGTGATACTTTATGTTAAGTATTTTTAATTAGTGAGTGATACTTTAAGTTAGTTATTTTTTATTTGGTATCATTAGTTCAATAATTCACTCCTATGCTTGTTTGTAGTTACTATAAATGAGTTCTCAAAACAAACAAGTCACTGTAGATCATACTTCAAATGATAAACCAAAGGCTAATTGGGAAACACAAACAACTGAATTGTTTGTTTGAGCTTGCATAGAACAAGTGTTCAAAGGAGAGCATCATGGAACTTGTCTTACTAAAAAGGGGTGGAAAGCTGTTCTAGCTAAGTTCAATAGCCAAAGTGGAAGGAATTATAGTAAATCCCAATTTAAAAACAAATGGGACAATTTAAGAAAATAGTGGCAAGCATGGCATAAATTATTTGCACATGAAACCATATTAGACTGGGATAATGTCAAGAATACCATTGATGCCCCTAATGAGTGGTGGGATAAAAAACAATTGGTACGTGTCAAATTAAAAATTATAAGTTATAGATTCTTTTTTTCTTAGTGTATTGTGTTCTGATGACAAGCTCTAAATATACAGGAAAATCCTCAGTATGAAAAGTTCAAGCACAAGAGTCTTCCATTTGCCCATGAGCTAACCTAATTGTTTAAGGACGTGGTAACCACTAGGCAGTACGCTTGGGCACCATTATCCGGAGTATTGCCTACTGGTTTGAACGATGATGATGAGTATCACCCATCTTTGGACAATATTGTTGTGGACTTGGAGGAAGGTTCGAGGTATAGTGAGAAAGATCTCAACAATAGAGCAACCAATGAGATGAAAAATATCAACTTATATACCTCTCAAGGAATCATAAGCCATAGGAGTAGGGATAAGAGGAAGAGAGCTAGTTCTAGTGAACAGAGAGGCAAAGCTAAACTGCCTGCTGCCAATAAAATAGCAGATGCAATGAGTGCCATGGTAGAGACATGTTGCTCATGCCATGCTGACCCCCTGGTGCCACTATTGGTGAAGTTATAGATGAGTTTCTTATGATAGATGAAATTACAGATGATCTAGAACTTCATGCAAAATGTAATGATTTAATTATGAGTAAGAAAGCAAAGGAGGTGTTTGTGGCGTTGAGGAAGGCAAGTGCGGATGATAAGTTAGTGAATTGGCTTCGTCGTACAGCATACAACCCAGGAAACTATCATAAGGACTCATTTAGTATTATGTTGAATTCATTAGTAGTTGTGTTGTTGTCTTTTCATGTTGTATATCATCATTTATGTCTTTTCATGTTGAGAACTATTCAAATTATGTTGTTGGATATCCTTTTCTATGAATGTTAATTCTTGTTCTTTACTACTTGTATCTAATTTTTATTTTTAATAGGTGTTAATGGATAATCATGAAATAGACATGAATAAAATAGCACGTTATCGAAGATGATGATATGAAAGAATATGTCTCTAAAACTATGCTAATGAGTGAATATGCAACCATTTTTTAATAATTATTCAAACTATGTACTTCTATTTAGATTTTATTTAATTTTTATTTGTATTATTTTTTGTGTGAGCTTGTTGATTTTATTTTGCTTAACTCCAAGAGTGGTCTTTAAATAATTATTAAAAATAATTAAAATTAATTTAGAGATAGATAAATTTATTTCATTACAACATTCATAAATTTTAATATCAGTACCAATAGTCAAATGAAATAAAACAATATAATATTCATACTCTTTCTGGTAATTACACATTCAATAGTACTCTTGCTAATCAATATTTAAACGAAATTCATTTTTCAAAATTAATGTTTTGATAATAGTTTACAAATACAAATCACATTTATGTGAAATTAATTCTGTTCAAAATTAATTTTGAAAATCAATTATACTCAAACTTATATTTACCTAACGAATTTTCAAACACCCCATAATATATTAATGAAGTTATGGGTTCAACCATTAATCTATATTTATCAATATTGGTCGAAATACAACCTAAAAAAAAAAAGAGCTAATGCGATTAGCCAATTACAAAAAGAGAAAATGACTTACTTTTTAAAATATGAAAATATCAAAAATTGATTTATTCATTTTAAAAGTTTTATAAACAATTTATAAGAGACCAAAAATTGAAGATAACCTCGTTTTTTTTTTTTTTATAAATTTGTCCCATATCTTTCATTGCTACGGAATGCGGAGAATACGAGACAGACATAGCAAGGTATCCAATTATCTACTCCTCTGATGTCTATGGTTTTAAAAAGGAATATAAATACATTCTCTGTGGGTTATGATTTATTAAGGCCCCATCGCTATTCACGATACAATGAGCCTTCCACTATGGTCGTTTAACCTCTCTTTCTGTCCAACCAAATATATTATTCAGAGTCATGCAAAATCCAGTATTACCTTGCCGGTATCCACATTTCAGACGCGCTTCTCAATTTGACGATATCAACGTTACATTACTGTCCAAAGGTTTTGCTGGTTTCGCCGATAATGATTTTAATATTAAGAATAAAAATAGTTGGATTATTGAAGATATTGTTTTGAAAAAACAATTATTATTTGCGCATAATACATCTGCCATTGATTAATCTTTTATTTTATCGAATAAAAAATACCTCTTAAAAATAAAAAAAAAAGTTATATTATTGATTTATTATTTCAATTGCCTTGTTGTAAGTCATGCTCGTTCAGTTAATTTGAAACATATATAAAACTATGAATACGTCAATGACAGAACTATGATAAATGAGTTAATATAATAAGGAAATAATCTTTCAACAAATTGAGCAGCAAAACGTTATCAGTGTGCAGTGCTATGAATAATTAGATACAAAATAATTGCAATTTTAAAAAGATACACAATATTGTAAAGTCTCTGATACAATTTTGGGGGAAAAAAAATACAGAAATGGTCAATTTTACACCTTGTCATCGTTCTCGGTGGGTTCGACCGGTGAAGTCCTCGTCAGCCTTCTTCTTGTGCAGAGACAAATGGAGGCCATCCACATTAGAGCCTTAACAACCCTAACCATCCCAATCGTAACCGTCACATAATACAACCACCACCCGACGAAATCAGCAATTCCGACTTCCATCAGTTGCTCTCTCTTCGCTTCGCCCATGACCACCAGAGTCTCCACCTCCTCCCGCAGCTTCCACCACCACAAGCTTCCCAAGCTCCCCGCCATAACCGCCCTTTCGATCCATCTCTCTGCTCTGGCGCCGCCGAACACCGTGTCATCCACCACCGGCTTCACCACCGCGCGGCACCAAAGCTGCGTCGTCTCGTGCAGTCCCATCAGGAAAATCACTCTGCTCGCCAGACTCCTCTCGACTCCAAAACTCGAAACAGAGTCGTCGTACAGTCCAGCTGCGATGCTCCCTTCGATTCCCAATCCGACGCATAATTGGAAAGTACAGAGCAGAATCCAGGCCGTGTAGAGACGAGGTCGGTGAATGGTGGTGGGTGAGGGGGTGAAAACGGTGGTTTTGCCGGTCAAGCCATGGAACAGAGTGGCGACGGTGATGAAAGAGACGAGGACGTAGAGAATGGCGGGGTTGAGGTGGAGGGCGAGGGATAAGAGAAAGGGAAAGGAGTGAAGAGAAGGATTATATATATACCAAGTCAGGGATTGTTGAAGGTAGTATTGAGCAGCAGAGAGCCTGGCTAGGAGGAGGAACGAGAGGGGGAGGATGAGGGTGAGGAGGGTGAGGGTGAGGAGGTAGAAGATTTCTCTGGGAGAGGTACAGTTTTTGAGGAGATCTTTAGCTCTCTGTTGCCATTTTTGCCACCCCATTTGTGTGTTCAACTGATTCTTGGAAATGGAGCAAATATGAAATAACCTATTTGTTTGCAAGCCACGGAAAGTTCAACATCCAGAGTCTCTATACGTTAAATATATAAATATGTGACCTCCCAACTAGGTGCTGTTGCCACGTCCTTTGTTTATTTAGTTGACATTTTAATTTTATAGGTGTTTGTAGAAGTAGAACACATAGATACAACCTCATTTATTAATTATTTACATCAAATTCGTCTTGCCTTTTATCATTGGTTGGATACAATTACAAGGGACGCAATCCGTACCTTATATTGAGTAGTAGGCCTTTTTGGACGCAACCTGCACAATCGGCTAAGTGCTCCCTGCTGAACCATGGGTTTTTATTATTTTATGGGATTTATGAATTTATCGAAATTCCATTACGAATAGTTAATGGAAAGCTAGCTAGTCCCCTCTTACCTTGGGCAGTAGCATTCGTTACATCTTGTTTTATCCATATATATATTTGAGGGGTGTAGCTGCACCTCTTGAATTTTACATAATCATATGTAAAAAAAAAAAAATTTATTTTACCTTTCTTTTGATTTTTTTTTTGAACCTCTTAGTATTTTTTTGAACCCGTTCAGTGACTTAGTCCCTCTCTACTGCTTACAGTCATGAGACCCCCACTTCTTAGAGTCACAAAATTTTTTTTTATGATGGTTAATTTCTCATTCTATTATTAGGGACTTCTTTGTAAAAGCTTGAAATTTGGTATTTTTGTTCATAGGTCTAATTCTATTAAATTGGTTAATTGATTATGTAATTAGGATCATGAGTAACATTTGTGAAGTCAATTTTATGAATTTTTTTTATAACGGTTAATTTCTCATTCCATTGTTAGGGACATCTTTGTAAAAGTTTAAAATTTAGTATTTTTTGTATATAGATCTAATTTTATCAAATTGGTTAATTGATTATGTAATTAGAATCATGAGTAACATATTTGTGAAGTCAATTTTATGAAATTTTTTCTTGATAATGGTTAATTTCTCATTTGATTGTTAGGGACCTCTTTGTAAAAATTTGAAATTTGAAATTTTTGTACATAGGTCTAATTCCATCAAATTGGTTGATTGATTATATAATTAGGATCATGAGTAATATATTTGTGAAGTGAATTTTATGAAATTTTTTCTTGATAATAGTTAATTTATTATTCCATTGTTAGGGACCTCTTTGTAAAAGCTTAAAATTTAGAGGTTTTGTACATAGGTCTAAATTTATCAAATTGGTTGATTGATTATGTAATTAGGATTTAGAAGAAGAACAATTTTTTTGTAATGAAAATATTCTTTGAGAAAATTACCATTAGATCTAAAAAAATGAATAAAAATTTTACCCTCCCTAAACGAAGTATCTTAGATACGCCACTGTATTCGTTGTTCGCTATATTTAATTACATAGAATACACAGACAATGAAGTTGCTTTCTCTGTATCAGAATTGATAATTAACCAAATAAACCAAGAAACGAAAAACAAACCAACACGCAGATCCCTTCAGTGTTTGTTAATAATAAACCAAGTCAGAGTAATTAAAAAACTGCAAAATGGGACGTATGGTGCAGGAGCATAACTCGCATGTCAAAGAAGCGTTTAGACGAGTCGTATTACGTCCCACGGTGTGGCAGGAACCTTCCAACAATTGGTTGTTATCCCAGTTGACTATATATAATGAATAATCATTAATTTGGCATGATTTCTCGTTGGTTCTTCATCTTCTTCTTCTTCGTGTATTTTCCCAAAATTAATTTAATTATAAAATAATAACAAGCTATTTTTTAATATTGGGGTAAGGAAAAAAGTTATTGTGAATATGTCGTTTACAAGATATGCAGTTTTATCTGAACTAATATATGTAATTTGGGAATTTTTATAACTGTTTTTAAAATATATATTAAAAAATAATACAGTTATTAATTTAATAGCGAGTTTGGTATGTAGGAAATAAAAAAAACAAAAGTAAAAAAAAAAGAGAAAAATGTGTTTGGTATATAGTAGAAATAAGTAAGAAAAAAATAGGGTAATTTTACGAAATAATCCTTCAACAAAAAATAAAATATAATTAACTCCATAATGCTGCCTTCACATTAATGTTGCTTTTTCGTCTTTTGTCCTTCTCTTCACGGTCTCTCTTTTTTTCTTTTTTGTCACCACCTCAATCAATTTCTCTCTCTCTAATTTCTCCTTCATTGTCCTCTCTCCTCATAGCCTCCCAGTTTTTTTTTTTTTAATGTTTCCCACCTTAATGTTGTCTCTGTCGTCTTCTCTCTTTCTCTTTGTCATCCTTTGTCCTTCTCTTTATTGTCCTCTATCATTCTCTTCACGGTCTCTCTGTTTTTTGAGCTTCCTCTCAGAGAATAGTGAAATATACGAAACACCATTCTTAAAACACCACTCCCGGTTCACTACAATATATGAAGCACTCATTCACAAATCAAAAAATTTTACAGCACCTATTATCTAGATGAACTCACCAGCGAAGCAAAGTAGCGAAGATAAGAAGTGTCAACACAGCGGAGATATTTGGATTAACTCACCTGCGACGGCATGCATGGGAGATATCTGGATTAACTCAACACAGCGGAGATAGCAACACAGAGAAGACAACTGTGGTTCAAATGCTAGGGCTTCAGCACAGACAAATGTGAAAGAAGTGCATAGAAGCGAGAGCAAAATCAGTGTCAACATTCTTTCTCCATTTTCTTCTTCGGCTTTCCATCATCTCAACTAAGGAATAGTGACATACAATTAAAATGGAAAGCGAAGTTCCATCTTGGAAGTGATTCACTACAGCAGACACATACTAACAGGAGAGATGAGAACAATGATATAATTCTGCTCTCCTTTCTGGCATGGAGTCAACGCCTAAAAAGTAAATTGGAAAATTATTTAATTTTTTTTACTACTTTATCTTTTTAAAACTATATAGTTATTGATAGAAGGAGAACTTTATTTATATCTTCGAAATTATAAAATGTTTTTATTAAAAAGACATACATTTTAGTGTATAATAAGTTACTAATTAGTTAGATTACTTTTCCACATAATTTAAGAAGACTTAATTGTTACTAGGACTTAGTAATTTAGTATCGTCATCTGATTGTTTCATATGAAAAGGATAGCTGCGATCAAGTAATATCAAGAAGTTATAATTATTATTAATTACTACAGCAACTCTAAAATAAATTTAGATTTGTTCTTTTTTTTTTACTTTTAAATTTGATAATGATTAATTATTAGGTACACAAAATGCGATTAGTCAAATTTAAAAGTAAAAAAAAAAAGGAGAACAAATCTAAATTTATTTTAGAGTTGCTGTAGTAATTAATAATAATTATAACTTCTCGATATTACGTGACCGCAGCTATCCTTTTCATATGAAACAATCAGATGACGATACTAAATTACTAAGTCCTAGTAACAATTAAGTCTTCTTAAATTATGTGGAAAAGTAATCTAACTAATTAGTAATTTGTTATACACTAAAATGTATGTCTTTTTAATAAAAACATTTTATAATTTCGAAGATATAAATAAAGTTCTCCTTCTATGAATAATTATATAGTTTTAAAAAGATAAAATAGAAAAAAAATTATATAGGGCACGACTTTATAAAAACGCACTTCGGAACTTTATATATTGAATCGTGATTGATGAACACATAACTTATTAGTTCAATTTTCTTTTTTAATGTTTTCGGCCAAGAGGTGCCTTGTCCATTTTAATTGTCGTCACGATCGGAAGCGGTCAATCTTTCAAAGCAAACCTTTATAATGGAGTTTTTTTTTTTTTTTAGAGTGGGATAAACTAGAGATCTTAATAGTTAAGACATTTATGTGGCATTTATTTTTTCAAGATTGAGAAGTTTGAATTTAGACACTTGTCTGATTACCAGAATATTATTTTTAAATTTAAATACTAAATAATTAAGATTATTTAATTTTTACTTAATTTACAGCTTTAATAGTTTGGGACTAGAGAGTTTATTAGTTAGGGGCCAAAATTTGAACTCTCTTGTCATAAAAGAAAAACACTGTTTAACTTTTTAATGTGTACAGATTAAATAGTTTGTGAGTGAAAAAATATATTAAGATTCTTAGAACAAATTAGACTATTCATAAACTCTAATCAAATAAAATAAATTCAAAAGAAATAAGCACTTAAAAAATGAAGATATAAATACAGTTAATAAACTGAAATTTGAGCCACCCATTTCTAAATGCTCATTAAGTGAAATCACCCACCACTCTCTTAATGGAAATTGGATGGGATAAAATCCATCAAGTAGCTGAAAATGTTTGAATATACAAGGAAAAATATTTCAAAGAATGATACTTGGACCCGTTTGGTCCCAAAGTCTATAATCTTTTGGTGAAACTCAATATCCACGAGTTATCTTATAAAAGAAAAAGAAGAATCAGTAAATAAACAGTATTATAATTATTCACATAGAATTAGAAAAAATAAGATATGATGTTAGGTGGGCTGGCGTGGGCCCAAGCAGGCCGGATCACACGGTGTCTGACTCTGACTAATATGCTTTCCTTTCCAACAATTGGTTTGGGTCTAACCCAGCAATGGGATTTTACCCAATCCACCAAAGTTGTTAGATGGTAATTGATCACAATTTTCAAATTTTGAGCTTCAACTTCAAAATAAACAATTAAAATATAAATAATATCAAGCCCTTACGTTCTATGCTTTCGTAATCTTCTCCTCGACGCCGTCGTTTGGTGTGCGTTGCGAAAATGGGTCGTGTTGACGTGCTATGATCCTAGGCCTATACCCTAGCCACGAAGATTACAATATAAGGTTTTCTTTTTTTAATTAGTAATCCATTTTCTAAGGAAAAATATTCGTTTAGGTTAAAGATATGTAATTGTGCTTAGGAGACAAGCGAAAGAAATGCGATTTTATTTTAATTAATTAAGAAAATTAAGTAGGAGGACTTGCACAGATATATGACAAAGATACACTTTTTTGATTTAGCAAGGTATCTCTTACTGAATTGGATATAAAAGATTTATTCAACACAAAAAGTAAAGTTTTTTCTTAAATTAATATAATCAAAAATAAAATATTTTGTCGTTCTTCTAAAATTTAAATAACTGTTATTCTTTTGACCAATCAATATTAAATAAAGGCACACTCTACTTCTGCGCTTAGAGCTAAAGGGAAACAAAAGGTAGGCTTAAAATTTAGTAAGTTAGGGTTTCACATAATTAGCATCTGAGTTAGTAAATTAATAGCGTAGAAAGGGGAATTAAATGCATAACTATCAGCACTTAGTTGTATGTGATTATTAACTACGTGGAAAGTCCTTGTTCCTTGTGTCTCGCGAGGCATCATTTTTTTTTTTAACATCACGAGGCATCATTTCTTTTTTTTTTTTAAGTCAAATAGAAATGTTTTTCATTAAATGTATTAAATGCATAAATTATGAGATATATAAGATATTATAGGATCTCAAAATAACTTAAATACAAATCAAATATGAACTCATATGATAACAAATACATAAATTTAAGACAACACACCTTAAAAAATATATAGGTGATAATAAAGGTAATATACTCCTAGACCAAGTGGATTAAAACTCGTCCAAAAGTTGTCTATTTTTTTTTAATTAACAGAACACAAGTTTTTTTTTAATGGAAAAATAATAGAACACAAGCTTATACAGACCCAGAAAAAAAAAACAGGAAAAAAGGCCCGAGACTGCAGCATTGGCACATGCCCTCGATGACCGATGGAACATCAACGACAGCGCCACCTTGATGATAGATGTGGCTGCAAACACAATAAATCCTACAGTGAGAGGGCTTGGAAAACTTGATCATGCCCTCAATGTTATTCTATTCGGTGGCTATAGAAGATTCTTTTGAGAAGTCAGGGCTAGTTTTAATCATAAGGTGGGTCAAAACGGAGTCCTCAAAACGCATCAGAACCACCTCCATTGAAGGCCTACGCCGTAGTCATCGGTGATGCTCTGGACCTGAAGCTTGTTGTGAGAATCTGATATTAGAACAGAGATAGCAATTTGACCTAAAAATAAAACAGATGACAGAGGACAAGATCCAAATTAGCTGTGAATCAAATCGAAAATCAAAATTTTTACTGAGTAGAGGAGGAAAGTATCTACAAAGAGATGTAGAAAGCTCTCATGAGAAAAAAGGGAGAAAAAGCAATGAAGGGAAGAGGGTGGGTGGAGGGTTGCTGCCAAGCTTCTTAAACCCTAGCAGACGAAGAGGAGTTGGAACTGCCTTCTCAATTTTCTTAGCATTAAAAATTTAGATAATTTCTAATGCTAAAAGGACCAACACCCATGAGGCATATTTCCAAATGTTTTAGATGTCTCTGTAAAACTTGGGTCAAATTAAAAACCCACAAATTCATTGGGCTCCAGTATATTGGGCTTCCTCCAAATTAAACACATCTTAAAAGCCCATTTAAATTTCTAGGTCCAATTATATTGACAAGAATTAATTCACTGGGTACGTGAGAATCAATTGGTCCATTTACAAGCAGATGATCAACCGTAAAAGCCTCATTCCTATGAGCAGGGATAGGCTTAGTGGGAGGATTAGTTTGTTACAGGTAAATTTAAATTTAAATTTTTTTAAAAAAATATTCATATTAGTATTCGATAGTATTTTAAATAAGATTATTATAAAAAATAATATATATATATATATATATATATATGTATATATATATATATGTATATAATACACCTCATTCCTTTTTCCAATACTAGTGCTCCCAGAGATCTAAGCCATGCCGAAGTGTCAATTTAAACGTAGCTTGTTTCAGAACACACGGTTTCAACCGTTTATATTTCTGTGCTATCCAATCCGAGCAATTTTCTTCATTTGGGATTGGAATCCAAGCTTGAAGGAACTTCATTTTCTGATACCCTATGGAAATCCAGCCTCATCTTTTAAGAGAGTAACTTCTACGTATCAATAAACAAGAAGAGCTGAAGATGATGGTAAAAATAAAAATAAAAAGCGTGGAACCCTTGAAAAGCAATTAGACCGTAAAAACAAACAGTTGCCATGTCACCTCACCAGGTCCACGTGGCAGTGAAATATTCTCTGTAAGAGGGAGGAGGGCCACGCTGAGTGTAGTGCAGGAGTCATTTGGGCGCATGCTACTGTTTTTTTTTTAAAAAAAAATTAAGCAAATACGACCTTTTAAAAAAAAAATTAGCTCAATAATACTTTTTCTATTCCATCAATCTTTCTCTCTTTTTTTCTTTAATTTGACAGAGTTTTTGACAAATTTATTATTTTTGAAATTTGATTAAAACTCGGCTTGACATAAGTTAAGTTTCGTCAGACTAACTTTTTTTTAAAAAAATATACGATATGTCGTGTCTCACACTATCGTGGAATGTGAATCAATTTTGATTCACACATTTTTTTATTATTTTTAATAAATTTTAAAAATAAAATAATATATTTTTAGTTAAAAATTTTAAATAAAATTAATAAAATCAAAAAATAATAAATTATATTATTGAAATAAACCTATTTGATTTATTTAGAGAAAAAACATATAATTATTATATAAAAAAATAGTGTAAGAATTTAAATTTGAAAAATATATTGATAATTATATTTTGTAGTGCTATTTAACCCATACTTTTATTAATAAATTGAGTCAAATAAATGATTTCAAATCTTTTAATTAACATGTGTGTCACATCATTCAAATATTTTTACTAACATATCATATATGTTTTACTACATTGTTGTACTGGTAGTCATTTCTTTTAAGTGAAACATTTATTGAATTAATTTACACATCGTTCAGATATTTTTATTAACATATCGTATATGTTTTACTGGGTTATGAGACTAATATTCATTTCTTTTAAGTTGTATATCACATCAATTGTATATTAAAACATTTTTCAAATTAATTTATACATCATTTAGATATTTTTATTAACACATCATATATGTTTTACCGTGTTGTGTGACTGGTAGTCATTCCTTTTAACTTGTATGTCACATCAATTGTATATTAAAATATTTTTCAGATCAATTTACACATCATTCATATATTTTTATTAACATATCCTATATGTTTTACATCGTTGTGGGACTAGTAGTCATTTCTTTTAACTTGTTTGTCACATCAACTATATATTAAAACATTTTTCGAATTAATTTACATATCATTCAAATATTTTTATTAATATATCTTATATGCTTAACTGCATTATGGAATTAGTAGTCATGTCTTTTAACTTATATGTCACATCAATTATATATTAAAACATTTTCGGATTAATTTACACATCATTTAAATATTTTTATTAACATATCGTATATGTTTTACCATGTTGTGAGACTGATAGTCATTTCTTTTAACTTGTATGTCACATCAGCTATATATTAAAATATTTTTTGGATTAATTTACACATTATTAAGATATTTTTATTAACATATCATATATGTTTTATCGCGTTATGGACTGGTGGTCATTTTTTTGAAGTTGTACATCACATCAACTATATATTAAAACATTTTTTGACTTAAATTACACTCATTCAAATATTTTAATTAACAAATGTATATGCTTTATGTAATACCCGTTAGTTTCAGAATATAATTCGCTTAAGAGTATTTTAGAATTTTACAACGTTACTTTAGTTATTTATTTTGGTCATTTTTAATTTTCATATTTAATTGTTCTCTTTGAATATTATTTATGAAAATTGAGTTAAATGACTGGACTGAATATTTGCATCATGTGGGATATATTCTAAGAATGGTGAAATTCATGGAAAAGTGGTTTAAGAATGGTCAATTAGTCCATTTAATGTAAATTGACTGGATGGGTTTGGATGTTGGGTTATGAATACCCATTGGGTTACCCACCTAACCCACCACATTTTAACTCTCTCTCTCCCTTCTAGCTTCATTTTCTCCCGTATCTTCTTCATTCACTCTCTCACAAGTCTCTCAACCTTCAACCTTCCCTCTCAACTCTCCTATAGATTTGGTGTTGTTTTTGAGAATTGTTCGGTTCAAAAGCTTGGTAGAGATCAAAGGTAAGCTTTAATCTCATTATTTTCCTTAAATTTCAGTTTATGTAGAAGATCAGAGGAGGTTTTGTTCTTAAAGATTTTGATGATAATTCATGAATCTTAGTAGTTTAGAAGTTATATTTGAGTTATAATCGGTTAAAAGAGTTGAAATTCTGGTTTTGAAACAAGAAAGGAAAGGATGAATTTTTGAAAGATTTTTCTGCAAAAATTCGAGTTACTGTAGCGACCAGAGATTTCAGAAAAATTCTGGAAAATTTTCTTCGAGTACTGTAGTAGTACTGTAGTGTCGGCAGTCAACGGTACTGTAGCAGTCAACGTTACTGTAGCGAACCGACATTGTAGCGAACCGTTACTGTAGCAAACCGTACTGTAGCAAACCGTTACTGTAGCAATTAGAAAATTTTACGTATTTTCGTGATTTTGTTTCCTTTCTTATGTTTCCTTGTAATATATTTTACTAGGAAATTTTCCTACACAAATTCTAGTGTGGAACAAGGTAAACTTGGACAAACATCAAGGTGAGTGAATAACCTTACTAAGCTAATTTGATATTACTAGTCAAAGTACAATATAAGTCTCATTTACAATATTATTGGGATAATAAGCA
Source organism: Biancaea sappan (assembly GCA_037074585.1). Taxonomy (NCBI): domain Eukaryota; kingdom Viridiplantae; phylum Streptophyta; class Magnoliopsida; order Fabales; family Fabaceae; genus Biancaea; species Biancaea sappan. The sequence goes on along the minus strand of CM073496.1, from coordinate 41,797,935 downwards.
ATCAATTTTTCATATGGGAGTATAAGATGATCGGTAGAAATAAGAGTATGTAGAAATTATTTTATTTCATGGCAATTGTACTATGTGATAAATTCTCTCTATCTTATTAATGAGTAAAGATCTACGGGATCTAATACATGAGTATGAAAGGGTTAAAGTCCCATACTACTCAGTGCATATCTATGAAACCTATACACGAGTTGAAAGGGTTAGAGTCCCATACTACTCAGTGTATACCTATGAGATTTTATTCACGAGTTGAAAGGGTTAGAGTCCCATACTACTCGGTGTATACCTATGAGATTTTATTCACGAGTTGAAAGGGTTAGAGTCTCATACTACTCGGTGTATATCTAAGAAATCTTATTCATGAGTTTGAAAGGGTTAGAGTCCCATACTACTCGATGTATAAGACAATTAATTATATGAGTAAATGTGGTATTTGTACTTTTGATATTTTATATAGTACAGTTATTTACTTACTGAGTTTTTAAATAAACTCACACTCCCTATGATTATTTTTTTTCAGATACAGAAAACGAAGAAGAAGAGTATCCGTTGGAAGATTAGAAGCCCCTTGGGATTATTCTCTATTTCTGTCTGGTGGGATACCAGTACTTATTAATGTGGATACTAGAAACGCTCTGTACTTTCTATAGGTCTCATAGGCTTGCGATGAGATAGAAATATCAGACTATGTATGTCTATATTTGCTTATCAGATGAATGATTAAGGTTGAATGTAAAACCTTACAGAATATATGTAAATGACGTATGTTTGAGAATTTTATTTAATGAGTAGTATCTTTTCACATGTTCAATTTTTGGGATGTGACACTTTATCTGTTGCGGTCGTTGACATATTGGTTCTTTTTGTTGCCCATGCTCTTCTTTTTCTTCACCACCAATATTAACATCTTCTCCTCCTGTATAGGTAACACCAGGAAAAAAATTTAAATCTAATACAGGATATTGGACTTAGGGTATCATATGAGGCGATGCCATAAATTTCATTCCAAATGCAGCATCATCTACTAAAGGCCCAACAAATAATGATGAAAGGTCATATTGCTGCTACATTGACACCGGACTAAGAAATCATCCTCTTCAGGGGGTGCTGCCACATACAAGGAAGAACAAGAGCCGCCAACTCCTATGTATGAGGGACCAGCGCCAAAATAGCCAACTTTAGGTTGGGGTATGGTAGTCGGCTTGAGTCGTACCCTAATATGGCAAAAATGCACCAAATGTGTAGCATGCATCTCGATTGGTAGTAACCGTAGACCTTGAGCCACTGGCCAATGCTCTAGCCCACCGATAGGGCACCACGATTTCATTATTCCTAAACTATTTAGACGATTGATTTTAAATGTGCGATATTAATCTAAACTAAATTAAATAACTGACAATTAACTAAATTACTGATGATTGGCAAACATTAACACAAACAAACTATAAAAATTATTAAGAGACTACAAATTATCAAAGTGTTGGGGATCCGATTTCACTAACATATTCAACTATGACATGAATTTCTATTTTAATATAAGTTTTCAAAATAGAAATTGACATGGATTTCTATTTTAATATTGAGAATTCAACCATCAATATCTATTTTGAGAACTTATATTAAAATAGAAATTCATGTCATCATTGGATATGTTAGTAAAATTGGATCCCCAACGGTTTGATAATTTGCAGTCTCTTAATAATTTTTGTAGTTTATTTGTGTTAATTTTTTCCAATCATAATTAATTTAGTTAATTATCAATTATTTAATTTAGATTAGTTTAATATCACACATTTAAAATCGATCGTCTAAATAGTTTAAAAATAACGAAATCATGGTGCCCTATCAGTGGGTTAGAGCATTGGCCAGCAGCTCAAGGTCCACGGTTACTACCAACCAAGATGCATCTTTGCCATATTAGAGTACGACTTAAGCCAACCACTAGACCCCAACCTAAAGTTGGCTGTTTTGGCACTGGTCCCTCATACATAGGAGTTGGCGACTCTTGTTGTCACGACCCGTTTTTTGGGCACATGACCGGCACAATGATGAATATCCCATCACTGTAAGCCTTTCGATAAATTCTACCCATGAGTTTAGTCATTATCTCTATATTATCAAAATAACCATTCCTGAAGAAAATATATCAAATTTTCTTTATTTGAAATTCATAGAGATTATTTGCATATAATAATAGATCCTCAACATAAAATACATTATTATGCTGACATACAAACCAAATACCAAACCCCTGACCTAGATGTCCTAGACGATTACAGAGCAACATAATCTACAACAATAGAGGGGCCTACCCGATAGCGGGAGGGTCCAAAGTAATTTACTCTTCTAGCAGATATTCTTCATCGGCAACCTGATCTGAACAAAAAGGTTGTACAGAGAGTGTGAGCTTTTAAACTCAATGAGCGAATCGGCCTCGCGTTAATAAAATTCAAATACATTACCAGTCATGCAAGCATATCCGAAGGCTCATACTCAACCAATAAACATAGTTAGAAATTACATACAATAAGATAAAAATTCATCCAATTCAACGAACGTTACTAGTACTTATCAATGGCAATATATATCGGAGAGCGCACACAGGTCGGCTCACCAATTATGTATATTTCCGCCATGACGCACAACACCATCCTCTTACATACAAGAAGATAACAATTCATCCAATTCAACAAACGTTACTAGTACTCGTCAATGACAATATATCCCGGAGAGCGCACACAGGCCGGCTCACCAATTATGTATATTTCCGCCATGACGCACAACCTCATCCTCTTAGCTAGGGCGCCTCACGGATTTATCACCAATCCGGGCTATATCCCTACTGAGGGAATCGTTGTCTCCACACTCATTGGTCAAGACACCCTGTCAACCGGGTTTTCCGCCTTGCCGTGAGAGGGGGTACTGTCCCGCTCAATCACAATCAATAGCATTTCATATCATAATCAGAAGCTCAATATAATATTCATCCATATAACAGGTATAGTATATAACTATATTATAGCTTTATAAACCACAATTCAAGAGATTCAATCTTCACATCATCATGAGATACTTGCTTTTTTCTTATCCATACTTCTGGATTAATTATCTCATTATATTCGCCATTCTGAATCCAATTTCCCCCTATGAATATTGGGAGTGTCCTACGACATAATTTTTATCACCAGTAATGCTAAAACTCTATTAAAACGGGGTCGTTTCACTCACCTGGATTCCGTACGAGCATCGCTTCTCTAAGTCATTACAGACAAGAGTTCTCAGGTAAATTTCGGTGTTCTGCTACGGAGATTTTCATGAAAGATTAGAGAAAATACGTCAGGATTGTTTTCGTATAGATACTGTTCATATGTACGGTTACTGTTCATATATACAGTTACTATTCATATGTACGGTCACTATTCATACGTACGGTCACTATTCATACCAGAAATAGAGAATGCAATCTGTAAAAGAGTACACCAGGTAAGTTCCCAGGAAAGAGTGGAGGGTCACACTTGACACACTTAAAAACCAGGTCTTTCCTTAGCCAGAACTTTCCTAGACATGTATTCTTCACAGTTTACATTCTATTTCGGTAATCAGAGAATCAAAATAACATATAAACAGCTAAGGACAGTTTTTCTGATGTGGAAGATCAGCCAAGGCCGCAACCACAGAGCATACTTAAGAAAATAACTTCTAAAATTAAAAGACATAGAAAGGGCATAGTATCCTTACCTAAGCTGAAAAGGAAAGGCCCAAAATCTCAGAGGCCCAGCATTAGAGCAAGAGAAACTTAAGGAGAGAAGAAGAGAAGTTGAAGGTGTGAGTTTAGAAGTGAAATGGAAGGGCCTATTTATAGCAAAAGTCAAGGGTACTATTTGATACTATGCGCTAATAAAATATTCAATTTACTATTTATGAAAATGACATTTCTAATAAAATAATCCACGTTAATCATTTACAGTTACTGTGCAAGAGGCGGCTTACTATTGAAAACTTAAGGGGAAAACTATCATTTCACCTTAAACCTTTAAGTTTCTTTTCAATTCAGTCCTTTCACTTTAGTCCCTGAGGGTATTTTTACACATAAAACGTCATTTTTTCCTACAAACTTCTTTCTAGTTGTCTCTTATGACCAAACCACATCTAATACTTGACATTTTGATTGTATAAATAAACAGTACCATATACGTAAATAGTATTATACGGGTGAATAGTACCGTATACTGAAATAGTAACAGTAGTTTGTAAACAAATATTTATATTTTATTTTTCATGGGTATTACACTTGTTCTTCCTTGTATGTGCGAACACCCCCTGAAGCAGGTGACTTCTTAGTCCAATATCAGTGTAGTAGCAATATGACATTTCGTCATTATTTACTGGGCCTTTAGTAGATAATGCTGCATTTGGAATGAAATTTATGTCATTGCCCCTCATATGATACCCTCAATCCAATATCTTGTGTTAGATTTACATTTTTTGGTTGATGTTACCTATACAAGAGAAGATGATAATGCTAGGGATGAAGAAAAAGAAGAGCATGGACAACAGGAAGAACCAATATGTCAACGACCGCAAGAGGTAAAGCATATACATCTATTAATAAAAATATTTGAATAAGTGTAAATTAAACCAAAAAATATTTTAATATACAGTTGATGTGACATACAAGTGAAAAGAAATGATTACCAATCCCACAACACAGTAAAACATATATGATATGTCAATAAAAATATCTGAATTATGTGAAAATTAATCTAAAAAATGTTTTAATATATAGTTGATGTGACATACAAGTGAAAAGAAATGACTACCAATCCTACAACACAGTAAAACATATATGATATGTTAATAAAAATATTTGAATGATATGTAAATTAATCTGAAAAATGTTTTAATATACAGTTGATGTGACATACAAGTTAAAAGAAATGACTATCAGTCTTACAACGCAATAAAACATATATGATATGTTAATAAAAATATTTGAATAACGTGTAAATTAATTTGAAAAATATTTCAATATATAGTTGATTTAACATACAACTTAAAAGAAATGATTACCAATCTAATAACATAGTAAAACATATATGATATGTTAATCAAAATACCTGAATGATGTGACACATATATATTAATTAAAAAGATTTGAAATCATTTATTTTACTCAATTTATTAATAAAAGTATAAGTTAAATAACTCTACAAAATATAATTATCAATATATTTGAAATTCCTACACTATTTTTTACATAATAATTATATGCTTTTTCTCTAAATAAATCAAATAGGTTTATTTAAATAATATAATTTATTATTTTTTGACTAAATTTTTTGACTAAATTTTCGTGAATCAATTTTGATGCGGCCTCTTAGTATATTTTTTTAAAAAAAATTTAGTCTAACAAACTTGGCCTTTGTCAGGCTAAGTTTCAGTCAAATTTTAAAAAAATATTAAATCTGTTAAAAGTTTGGTCTCTAACAAACCAAGTTTCTATTAGATTAAACAAAAAAATAAGAGAAAAGGTTGATGGGACAGAAAGAGCAGTATTGGGGCCAAATTTTTTTCAAAAGGTAGTATTTGACTAATTTTTTTTAAATAGTAGCATGCACCCAATTGACTCTGCAATGCAGCTAGTGAATATCTAGGTATAGGTGCAATGCAAAAGTTGTTACACTTGTTGGTAGCTTTATATATATATATATATATATATATATATATTGGATAAATGGATATCAATTCTATTAAAATGGCACGAGTCAGGGTTATATAAGATAGACTAGGCCTAAAATCATCAAATATAATACAAGCTTGAACTTATTGGAGAATAGTACATGATTTAGGATAACATACCCCAAAAATCAGCACTAGGCATATATAACACAACTATGAGACTAAATAGAGACAACACACATTTGACCCTAAATTTAGCGGACTAAAAAGAAGAAACACCCGTAACTCTAAATTAGAGCTAGTCTTTTAAAAACCCAAAGAAAATATACAAACTGACACATAAGCCCAACAAGTGAACCAAAGTGGGCTGGTCCAAAACCACTCGAAAAAAAAAACTGGGAAAAGAAAAAACTAATCATTACAACCATCATCCCCAACAGACTCATATGGGTCGTACAATGTAGAGATCCACTATGACCAAAAGGACCAGATCTACGAGGCTGTGTTTGTGAGTAGCCCATAGCCCGATTGCAGGAGGTCAGACCTGGGACGCAATAAATCCAACATTGATGTGATTCATTCCGAAGACAGCATCAAAGGCGACCTTCAGTCTGCAAACTCCTTGAATTGCTTCAAGAACGTGCCTTTGCCTCATTGCCTAGCTTTATATTATATGAGTGAAAAGATCATGATTATTAAAATTGGCCCAAATCAACTGATTTAACCAATCAGACAGAGAATCGATTCTAGGTCTTGTTTGAAAAAAAATCATGGAACCAATGAGAGAATGGACAGGTAAAAAATCGGTCAGTCTAGTTTTCAACTAGTAAAGTCCACTATGTATTATGGCTTTTTATTGTAAATTTTGATTAAAGATATCGTTTTGTCAAAACTTTTGTGTAATTGAATATTAAATTTTATTTTTAATTGAATTTACATTTTATGTTATGATATATAATTATGTATAATATTTTAATATTTTGAATCATTTATTTTTTTTAATATTTTTAAAATATTATTAATTTGACTAAAACTCAACCATAATAATCATTAATATTAAATCAATGCCTCCACCATTTTAATAATAGCCCATATTTCATAACGTTGGAAAAAGATAGAGACACAGCCTGGTGTAATCATCTCTTCACTTTACAGTCTTCCCTTCTTTTCTCTCTCTAATCAATCACACCTCTCTTCTTGATCCACTTCTTCCCATTAAAACTCCACAGCTCTCAAGCTAAGGGATTATATGAAACAATGGATGGCACTGCCTCCCCTAAACTTGAGACACAAGCATCTTCAGAGCTCAACCCAAAAATTCAGGAGTCCAAGAAAAGTTTGGTTAATTAATTTTCTGTTTCTGCTAGGAAGAAAAGAAAAAGACAAGATAGTTTTTTTAGGTCTTCTTTTTTCCAAATTTGGGATATTTGGTTTAACTGTTAGCTTTGCTAAACAAGTTTCGTGGTGTTCATGTTGTAGGAAAAAGATTCAGAAAACAGTTGTAAGGGTGAAAATAGGAGAAAACGGAAGCAAACTGAAAAAGGATGACGTTCGCTCCTATGCTGGTGATACTTTTCTAGCATTTTATCTTTTTTTAATTAAAAAAATCACAAATAATTTTTTTTAATTTGATAGTCAATAAATTAAATTAAATATTATTGTAGACCCTAAATATTATAATAAACTTTAAATTTTAAACTTTAAACTCTAAATTCTAAATCATAAACTTTAAACCTTAAATTTTAAATTCTATATTAAATATTATTGTAAATCTTAAAAAAAAACCAAATTTTTTGTTTTTTTTAAATAATAATAATAGAAGGCATAGGATTCCCTTCTGTGTAGGAGGAGAACTGTATGCAAAAAAGGAAGGGCTACCTTCAGATTTGTGGTCCTGGAGGATATATGGACAAAATGGTGATAATTTTATTTAAATTATGTTGATTAATAATAATTATATTGCTAATAATATATTATTTGATATTATTATTTTATATTCACAAAGCACATTTGAAATGGGTCTTATTAAGAGAGTTAGTGTGTAATAAGAAAGATTGAAAGCTCAACTCATAGTTTAATTTGATGTCAATGAGACTAAAGATTATTTTATAGTATTTTAATTATATTTTAAATTAATTAAATTATATATATATATATATATATATATATATGATAGTAATATAAAAATCTCTGATCTTCTAACACTTAATTGTCATTATGAAAAAAATGGACTTCTGTGAATTGTAATTTCCCTCCATCTTGATACTCTTTTGTACAATTCTTCACAATTTTACTGCAGATTTCATTGTTTCAATTTCAATGAATTTAGCCAAGTTTACATGAATGTTTTACCTCTTATCTCACACAAAATAATCTTGCACAAAAACCTATAAAGGGATCTCCTTTTCCATGGTTTACTTTCCTTCCTAGTCCTGCTAATATAGTGAATTTAAGTGCATGCCTCGTAATTTCAAAATGCATTTTTTATACTAAATTCCAGTAATTGTCAATCTCAGGGGCTACTATTATAAGTGTAGGTGTAGCACATCTAAGGGTTGTTCAGCCAAAAAGCAAGCAGAGAGATGCAGAACAGATGCTCGATGCTCATTGTCACCTACACTTCCTCACATAACCATCCTGCTCCTGATTTACCCTCCACTGCTAATCAATTCAAAGAATCCCAAAATGAAATCACACAACATCTCCCAAATGCTACCTTAGAGGTGGAAGACCAAGAACAAAAAGAAGAAAAGAAAGATCCTGAACTTACTACAATCACTCAATCAGTGATCAACATGCAAATGAAGACAATTTTCATTGCTTGCAATCGCCGATAGGCTGTTCTGAAGAAGATCCCTTCAAAATGGACCCAGAGAAAACCCATGACTTAATAGACCATCTCTTGGAGGACGAGCCCATTTGGTATTATCAGCTCAAGAACTTCTCAACACCCAAATCGGAAGAAGTTGACTTTTTCGACGAGCTCCAAGAGCTACTCATGTCTTCTTCTTTATGGTTCATTTCGTGGAACAATTGCCAAAACCTAAAACTTTGTTGTCCCTATCATGAATAGATAGAGATATATGGGTGAGACTTCCAAAAGGTCCCTGGTACGTTAGATCCTTCAAAAGCTGGGAGATTCCATTGCACAATATGACAAACGAACAAGATATCCTTTGCGTATGGGGAAAACATTGGTCTCACTAACACTCAAATATGTCTTTATATTAGTGCATGAGTTTGTCTGTAGTGTTCAGGTCGCTGCCTACGTCCGTATCTGTATCAAATAGTGGTTTACCTATCTTTCTATTGGGCCTTCATATGTATGATACTAGCTTTACTGTCATCTGCCAAACTAAGGGAAGAGAATTTCACCCCAAAGAAAAGAGAAAAAAAAAACAAGGGAAGAGAGATTTAGGCATGTTTAGTAGTGTTTTTGTTTCAAAAACAAGTTTTGTAAAACAGTTTTAAAAACGAAAAAAAAATTCATTTAGGCCCTTAATTATCAGATATGCACTTTTGTTTTCACAAATTTATAAGGGAAGTTGAGTGTTGCCAAGAGAGTTATCAATTTACTTGACCTTACAACTAAACAGTTTCATGAATTATATTTTCCTCTGTGATTAATTATATGTTGCACAAAGCTGACGTGATGTTCCATTTCAATTTTTTTAAGAAAATAAGGTAGTATATGTCACTAATCTTGTTTTCTCATTCAATTTTCTGTTCCACTTATAACTGTACTGTATGAAGAAAGGAAATCCTAATATATGAACACGCATAATCTTTAAGTAAAGAACAAGTGGCAGGAAAAAACAAAAGGAAAACATAAATCAAGAGCATTTTTCCATGATCATAGAAGTTTTTTTTTTTTCAGGCCATATCAAAGTTTTGGAACAAAGAGTCAAATTTAAGGCTTACGAATTATATGACTTTCCCCACTACTCCACTGTGAAGTTCATAATTTATTTTGAGTTTAAGATGGTGTTTGATTGAGCATTTCACACCTTCAACGCACGTTTACCGTCTTCATAATCATGTTTAGAAAAAATTAACATATTTGGTTTAGCAATGAGTTTCATTTATTTCAAATCGATTATTGCCAAACTTAGATTTCAATCAACGCTCTCCTGTATAGTGTTTGAGAAGATTAACGCGCTTCCAGCCTTTCAGCTTGTATAATTTTCCTCTACTCCCTTTTGTTTTATGAAATTCTCCTTTTCTCTTTGGGCAAATTGCTTGCTGTATTCAAACTTGAGAGGGACAAGAGACAAAGAGAGACTACAAGAGTTGAGAAAGCAGTAGAAAGACAATCGAAGAGAAAGAGACAAGAGACGAGAATAGAAAGAGAATCAGAGATGCTACAATCCAAAAGATGACGAGGTTGAAGCAACTGGAAGATGAAAATCAAGAGAGAGATGAAGATGAAGATGAAAGATGAAGAGAGAGAAAAGTAGGTGACTATTAAATTTTTAATATAATTTATTTTATTATATTTAAACATGAGTAAAATTAAAAATAATATAATATAAAATTTATACCTGATAATTATACATTCAAAATTTTTTTACTAATCAATATTCAAATAAAATTTATTTGTCAAAATTTTTTTTTAATAACAGTTTTTAAATATAAATCACATTTATACAAACTTAAATTTATTCAAAATCAATTTTACTCAAAACTTAAATTAACCCAACTAGTATCTAAACAACCCTTAATTATACATACCAATTTTTAAGTAGGTTCTTATAGCTAATTGAGTACTCATAATTTTTAGAAAATTTTCGTGTACTTGCCAGTGCCGGAATATTCTATAGTACATTCAATGAATTATATCAAGTGTTGAACGAGCATCCACACACCAAGTTGCCCAGGATGAAGGCAGCCATTGAATATTCTTTGGAATAATATTCCAAGGAATATAAAGAAATTTCTTAGAAATGGAGCTCCAAAAGCCTCATTTCATCACCAAGATGGTTCATAACGTTTCGGACAAACCATTCAGATATCATCAATTCAACTAAAAAATGTTAGCCAAGAACACCAAAAAAAAAAAAAGAAAAAGAAAAGAAAGACATGATTCAGCGTAATAGCAGAATAAAAGTGCATGAAGGACAAATGGCCGCTGTGAATCTATTAATCAAGCGTCTGTCCGTATAAAGTGAACGGAAAAATCAATTTTTCATCAACTTGTTACACAGTTGGACAGATATGAACGTCGGTAACAATTAAGCAACACAGTTGGACCTAGCAACCAAAATGAACGTTCTCGTTTAACACTATCTTTCTGCATTTAGGTGCACAAGTTCAAATACTAGCTCGATCTACACCCTCTGCTGCAGCAGCCAATGGCTGAAGAGCTTTGAGAGGATTCATTATGACACCATCAATGAGTCCGTATTCTTTAGCCTCTTTTGCACTCATGAAGAAATCACGGTCTGTATCCTGGTTAATCTTTTCAAGACTTTGGCCAGTGTGATACGACAGATACCCATTCAGGTTTGCCTTATGATGCAGCATTTCATTTGCCTGAGAATTAGGACAAGCTAATTAGTTCTCTCTAAAGAATCATGATACTCATGAAACAAAAGCAACACAACTAGTATTTCCACCCGATCTCCCATAATGAAGTGGCAGATAGCGCACGTCTTGTTGAGTTTTTAACGAATCATCTGGAAGTCTGGATTAAATTATTCAAGTATAAGATATTACCAGCAACTTAATGGGCTAAGGAACATTTTAGCACCTCTTGCTTAACCAGCTCAATAATAACAAAATTGAGACTATAAAAATGCCAGAAGAATTAACCAACTGAACACAAAGGAATTCAGAAACTCAAAATTAAAAAAGAGGTTTATGTTAGAAATAAATGGAGTAAAACGGGCTCTATACCTGAATATCTATGTCTGTTTGGCCTCCTTGAGCTCCACCCAGCGGTTGATGAATCATTATCCTTGAATTTGGCAAGCTGTATCTCTTTCCTTCATAAGAAAGGGAGGAAGGATATGACGTTAGAAGAATGTTTCTTTTTTGGAGAAAAAATGAATGAGATCTATCAAAAAAGAAACAAGGGACAAATTTTTGCAGTGACAACAAGTTACAAGAATCCTAACCTTTAGTCCCCGCGCTAAGGAGAAATGCCCCCATACTGCTCAAGAAAAGGCCAATGGATATAAGTTCAAATTGGGAACAAAATTAAAATCTTTAAAAGCCGAAAGTAACATTCATATGCTCAACTACGGATAACTTTTTCAGTGTCAAATGCTTGATATTAACGGGGAGTTTGAATTCCAGGAACTATTCCGTCCACATATCTTCAGTGATAGTCACGCACAACTCACAATACTCATGAATTTTATCTTAATGATACATCCTCATAATCAGTTTCTCCAATATCAGAAATTTTCTCTTCGGAATAACCAGGAATATGGTGGGTGCAACTTAGAACCACAACATAAAGCTGCGGGGTATGATAGTAAGTAGCAACTCTGATAATTGCTGTTAGGTATAACTTCTCCAGACATAGCCAAAGAAGCTCTTGGGTTTTGACTTGGACAAACTACGATCAAGTTAGAAATTAGGTGACCTTTCCCAAAAGAAGAATGAATCATTACCTAGCTGCTAGTCCGACGCAAACAGTGGACACATCAGGTCGGATATGTCTCATTGTATCAAATATTGCCATACCTACAAAATGAAAAGGGATCACATCATTTTTATTACTATATCTATAACAAAAGACGTACAAGAACTAGCTATTTCAAGAGTCATTACCAGCTGTAACTGATCCTCCCGGAGAATTTACATACATGACAATATCCTGCTCAAAATATAAGAAAATATACAGTTGAAAAATTTCTTGCACGACAAAGTTGATGTTTAAAACATGCTAGAAAGGATCAAAGACAGACTCAAAAGTAATAGTCAAATAAAAATGAGGAAATATCAAGATATGCTTTTGTTGTCATACTCCAGAAGTGTACAGGATTATTTTAAATAGATTAAGATATGAAGATAAACCATGAGTTTTAGTGACCAAAATGAAGAACAGACCTTATTAGGATCAACGGCGTCAAGGTAAAGAAGCTGAGCAACTATGATATTGGCCATATCATCATCAACAGCTCCACCACAACGGATTATTCGCTAAATTCCATTAAGCATATAATTAATATTTAAAACACCAAAAAGAAGCTGAATATTCAACCTTAAGTAAAATTTAGAAGGGACAAAAAATGGCCTACATATTGAAAAAGCTGACTTATAACACTCTGGAAACGCTCCTGCACCATGGGGGGTGGTCCTTGTCCTTGTGCATAAGCAGGGAAATATGGGGATGAGGGGACTTGCAAATCATCCCTTCAACAACATTTTAAAAGCAGGTCAATATATTAGACAGATAAATGCTAAAACGGATAACGGGGGGCAAAAAATCTACCTTACGGACCAAATACCCTGACGGGAACTCCTCTCGGGGGCCCAAAAATCATTACCGTGCACAGCCTTCACAGGAGAGAGTTGAGTATTTCTTTTGTTTCCTACAAATTTCTTTAATTTCCTGCATATCATATATAAGAGTTTCATCCTCTCTATAGATGTAAAATAACTGGGATAACAGAAGATACTCTACTCACCTCCAGACTCAAGTGAGAAAAACATATCAAAAATTGGAAAAAAAAAAATTGATATTTCATTCCAAACAATTCCATTAACTGGTAAAATCTTAAGAGATCCTGACCCTAGATTGATAACTTCAATGAAGAAATTTGATAGCTTTGTTAAACGGAAGGAACTTTGTCAACATCATGACATCATGATATTGCTTTTCTTGGAATATATTTCCTTGCAATGTCCGGCCAGCTAACAAGTGATGTAGTGAAGGACTGTTATTGCATTCACTCATCTTTCCGCTCGAAATTTAACCCAAAACTGACGACCCAAATCTTTCTCGCCATAACTCTAGCACAGAAATTTAAGGTCATTTTTTTTTACGAACTCTTGCCCTTGATTCCTCTGGAAGCATAAATCTTGAAGATAATTAACTAAAGCATACAAAATTGGTTGAAATAATCGCATCATTCATTGGGTATAACAAAAATATTAGAAATTCCTGGTCGACGGATAAGCAGAGGATTAAGGAAAATTACCTCGACGTGAAAGGCTCCGAGGCAAAAGAAAGCTTCTGAGCATCGGAACATGAACTAGGGCTCGAAGAAAGAACAAGGGAATTGAATCTAAGAGAAGATGCCTGAGTGGAGACGCTCGTATGTGCCATTTGTCGATTTGCTTGAAGACTATAGTATGGAGCTCACTAGACTTTGCGCTACGGCAGGGCTTATCCGCATGAACGAAGCGCAACGACGGCGCTCAGAAGCAACAGCGTGCGGAGTGTTCCTTGGCACTCAGTAACTACGGAATATCTGTATCTGTAGATGAGGTCAAACTACATTGATGTAAAGTATTACGCAACTTATATTTACAAAACAACCGATTTCCCTTTTTTTTTGGTGAATTTATTTTTGTTTTCATATATAGTATACAGGCTTGAGAAGTCAGAACTGAATTTATTTATTTATTAAAATTTTTCATAAAACCGGATAGGCTAAAGTTTTTAAAATAAAAAGGCTGAATGAATGGCTTGATTTGATTTTTGAATTTGAAAATGAAACATATCAAATCAATGTAGTATAGAGATACTAGAGATTTAACATGTATCTTTTTTAATTTTTTTTAAATAATTTTTTAAGTATAACCTTAAATTATGAAAATTTGTATATTTCTAAAACAACATAAAAATATTAAATATTTATCTAACTTTTCATTTTTTGCACATGTATTAATTTGTCTTTCTTATTGGAACCAATGATTGAAAAATTCTAAAATTATATATATCAGTAGATTTTTAATACTTAAATTATGAAAATTAAACCTTTAAATACAATAAGTTTTAATCTATAAAATCATAATTAAGTCATTTTATATAAAACATTTATAGAAATGAATTATAATCAAAATTAACAGAACCTAAATTAAGAAAAACAATTGCATAATCAACTAAAACTAAATGAAATCCCCTGCTGATAATTTAATCTGGATGGATTATATTGTCACAAGAGTTTTAATTTAATTAATCAATTAGTTCAATTTGATTTGGACAAAGTGCAGCAACCAACCAAAGCTTGTCTTTCATTTGCGAGTCTCTGTTTATAATTTCTTGACTAATCAGCTCTTTATAATTATTCAGATAAGCATATTAAATAGTTAATCCTGCTATTTATTTTGTACTTCTACTTCTCCGAACACATTCTGATGAGTTGAACAGTCATCCTAGAATTGTACCAATAAATAAAAACAGTTATACTAGAATATTTCCTTTTACCATTTAAATTGATATTTTAGATGTCCATATCGAACTCCTAAAAAATCAGTAAGATTTTAGAGAGGGTTTTTAACCGAACAAGACAGGTTTGTCCATCGTGTACACCTTTCAAACTGACTGAATGAGATGCCATTATCATTTGATTCCTTATACCATCACCAAAAAAAATGTATAGTACTGTAAATCAACAATCCGCAATATGAGCTTTACCAATAGGCAATAGCCCAACACATAATTGCTCTACACTAAGGCATCTATCTACCTAAGAGAGATATAAACATAAATGATGCCATATAACTGCCATAAGCCTCAATGATAGAGAGCTTGTGGCAACATCAACTAGCATTTTCAGGCGCCTTCTTCTCCTGAACTGCCTTGTAACATTGGAGACTGCAAAGAGGAAGCTTTGACTTTGAATCCCTATACTTGTATGCGTTTGTACAAGATGGACCCGCACACTTCTCTCGCGGAGGAGGGTAACTGTCACAATATCAAATGGTTTTATCAGCCACCGTAGAGAACGTTTTGATGGGGTTGCAAAACAAATTTGCATGCATGAGGAGGATAACTGTCACAATATCAAATGACTATCTAACATCTGATCAATGTAGTCAACATTATTGAAACAGCTACTAACAAATGCAAAACCTCTGTTTTTCCCCTCCAAGAAGCAGGGAAGATTCCAGACAAGAGCATCAACTTTGATCTTTGGCCAAAATTTTCAAATTTTAAAATCAATGGAGAATTTCACATAATGACATCAGGAAACCAATGTTTTAGGAGCAAAAATTGAACGAAATGAAATTAACAATACATTGTATCAAAATTCAAGATCAAAATTCCCTCTCGTTTTCTTTCTCGCCTTGTTTTATTTCCAAATAAGTATAAGAGCTTTCTGGGACAAAAAATAAAGAAAAGAAACAAGTCTCATGCATTGAATTAGCAAAGCTAGATACCTGCAAGGTTTGGAGTTGAATATGCTAGGGAGGCCCATTTCCTCAGGAAAAATCATAACTGTCCCAGCAGGACCCATCACATATCTGACACTGTTTGATGCAAGTATCCGTGCATTGGCTGCCTTCTCCTGTAAAGAATAATCCAATGAAAATTGCAGCTTTACAGAATATTGAAATAGATAGCAAGAAATTCTTCTATTGTTTCAAAACCTGTGCCAGTTCTTCTTGGCGCTTCTTCATTTTCTCCTCCCGCTTCTTCCTACTGGAGTCTTGACCAAGTATTTTTCTGATAGCTTCAGCCTACAAAATGAATACAAATTGACACGAGTCTTTTTGTGGAAAAAATATCCAATATGAAAAAGAACACAGAATTTAGAATGAACAAAAACAAACCGCAGATTCCCTGGCTGCCTTCTCAACTTGCATCCTACGCCTCTGGGCAGCCTCGGCTTTCTTTAGTTGCTGCTCCACTTCTGAAAGCTTCTCCTTTTGCTCTGCAATTAAGAAATAGCAATAAAAATAAAGCTACACAGTTGGGGATTGCAGAACGAAATCCAGATTAAAAAAATGTAGATAAATGCTCACTTCTGGGTGGAGCAGGCGGTAATCCATTAGGAAATTCAATTAAACTTGCACCAGATGCAGGGGCATCTCTGCTTGATTGGAGTGCCCGTTGCCGAGTCGTAAGAGTCATCCCCCTTTTTGTGTCCATCAATACATCAACAGATTCCTTCCTCTGCTTCTTCTTTTTCTTATTATCACGCTCACCATCAGATCCTGTCTCCTCTTCTTCCTCATAATCTGTGTCCTCATACATTCTATCTGATCTGGATTTTTTCTTACCATCTTTGCCTGACCTCGATGAGGCAGCATTATCCATATTAGAGACACTAGAAAGTTTTCGATGTTTCTTGCTTAATTCTTCATCGTCTCGGTAAACTGCAGAAACTTTTGAAGTTTTGAGCTTTTCCAAGTACCGAATCTCATCATCCCCGTCATCGTCGTCACCAAATTCCCCATCAAGTACACGCCTCTTTGGCACTCTCTTGCTCTTTCGAACTGGTTCAGACCTGTCTCCTTGCTTACCTGACACATTTTTTCCAGAAATTTTCCCCATCCCAGAATCCTCCTTCCCAAGACCAAAGCCACCCTTTGAGAAATTCTTCCATGGAACACCTTGTAGGCCACTCCTCTTATCTGAAGGAGAATGGCTATCATCTGAATTTCCCTGTAACAACACCATTCAGTTAAAACAATTAAATGGGCATAAGCTATAAAAAGGGGGTAATTATTACCTTCATAAATAAGAAATCAGGGCACCAAATCCTTTTCCATAAAAGTAGGCCAGTTAAGGTATACCTTGATAATATCGAGAATTAAAATATATATATATATATATACCTGTTGCTTTGGACGTTGTCTGGAGGCATCTGATGTACCATTGGATGCAGAGTTGGCTTGAATAGTACGTGTTACACCACCAACCTTGAGTTTAACCTTTTTAACCCTGCTCTCATTCCCTAATCCATCCTGAGGCACTCCTGACTGTCCCAAATTCAAACATTCCAAATTCCTTCCACCATAAAGATCCCCACTTTTTGATTCCAGTTCCAAGCTTTCTTTCACTTTGCTAGATCCTTTCCAATTAGCAGGTGCAAGGACACCTTCACTACAGCGGTTATTAGATGAACCATTCCGTCTAGGCTCATCATTGTAAAATGCATGGAATCCTCCATTATTTTTACTTTTCTTATGGGATTTATCATCTTCAGCTGTGGAAGCAAAAGAGACTCGCGAGGCACATTGATTAAGATTAAATTCTTTCCTCTTAGAATTATAATCACAATCAGCATTCTCATCACTAGAGGCCTTGGCGGCATCATCTGAAGGTGGTGTCGATGACATGGGAGACAGATCCAGATCTTCAGATACAGGCTGTGAATCAGGTCGTGGTCTACGTGAAGTTTGACTCCTCCTCTTCCTTACAGCATTGCCAAGTCCATCAAAACGGGTACCACCTAACTCCTCCATTAAAGAATTGCTATGATAGCGCAGCCTTTCTATTGCTTCTTTCACTACTACTGAGATGATACGTTGAGAAAAACCATTACAGCCACAAAAAATTTCACTGTGACAGGGAGATATGGGATACAATCAGTAATCACCTATGTCACTCATTACAGGTGACTTGGGTAATCTTATTCCCCGTCACTTCAAAAGAAAAGATCCCATTTACAGAATAACCTTCACAAGGTCAAAGGAAAGACTAAGTAATTTCTTCTTTATAATTTAGTCAACTTCAACATAATTAATGCGAAATTAAATTAATCCAAATATAGATAACAAGCCTTAAAAAACAATATTAATGTAGACGGGATGGAATTCCAGAATCCCTCTAAGATTCTAAGATAAACCGCAACTGCGAAAGACCCAGGAAGGTTGAAAGAAGTAGAGCAAAAATAAATGTTCAACGAATCTTAAGTTGTAGTGAGGAATTGAATTTAACTCAAGTACGGACCAATGTGAAAGACCAAGAATTCAACGAAATCGTGTTCAGAGAATCTTCCTAAGCAAATTATGACGATTAAGAAACACCAATCGAGCAACAGAAACCCATAACAAATCACACTTGATCAAGAGTCGAGAGTAAAGTCACAAGCAATCCCTCCACATTCAAAAGTAACACAACCTTATCGCCTATGCACGCCATAAATTAAAAGAAAATTCCAAAAGCAAACCGAGATGAATCAACAACTCCTTCACACGGGGCAAGGTTAATCATTTATCAACTAAAAAAATAGAACGAATAGAACAGATTATAAAACATCCACCAAGCACCATAAAGAACAATTGACATTAAAATTCCACATACCAACGAAAACTAATCTCCCATAAACAACAAAAACATAACAGAGAGGATAGTTCAATTACCTCAGAAATCAAATACAATCTCAAAAGCAGGTTGCCCCCGATCAAGAAGATCGAAAACCATGCGAGAAGCACAAGCGCATAGAGAGAAGGAAAAATAAAAGCAGAGAGCTTTAAAGTAAAATGTTGGGTTGGGGTCGAGAAAATACGACAAGCTCGGGTGAGGTAGCGATGAGATAAGGGAAGGCAAGGCGAGATATAAGAGACGTATTTGGTGATTAGGGTTATAGGAGTTTGATGGGAATAGGAATAGCATAGAGAGAGTGGAGAAGGTGCTGGTGGTAAAGGTGAGAGAGGACTAATTATCTCCTTGTTCACCATTTTTTGCTAATTCCACACCCAAACCCAAACCCACCTGTGTGTTTTTTTTGTTTGATGCGGTCACCCGACTCGGACTCGCCGATCCTACTCACTCACTCTCACTCATTCCCTCTCTCTCTCTCTCTCTCTTTGTGTGTCTATATCTCTTCTCCCTTTCCCTTTATTTCCCTCCTCTTCTATGCTCGCACGGTTATGCTGCAAGTATGTGCGCACGTTAAGGACGTGCGCAACCCGCGGCGTAAGATAGATACTTGTTCTCTTCTCTTATTTATTCGTCTGAATACGACACGTGTTATGCTTTGTCTTCGTCATTCACCTGCAAAAGCCATCTGAGTTTTAGGATTTTTTTAATTAATACAAAGTTTTAGGATTATTTGGGGTGAAATTAAAGTTGGATTATTTTCACTGTAACCTGACAAGCCATATATGTATGTATAACATCTTTCTTTTATATAATATTATTTTCGAAAAATTGCATATAACATTTTTAATCATAGTCTAATTATAATTTTATCTTTTTATCATCTAAAAATCACATGATTATCAAGTAATACATATGTCTCTGTTATTTCTTTTAATGTTCTTCCTTTTATAATGTCAGATTTATGCTCCTTTAAAAATTAAAATTAACATAGTTTTTAAATGTTAATTTTAATTAATATATAATAGTCCGATTTTTTTTTGTAATAGTTCAAGAAGGTAAAATATTATGCTTTAAAATTATAACAAAATTATAATTCCAAGGGTCATATGTAGTTTTTCTTACTATTTTATCCTCTTCTGTAAGAAATTTATCAAAAAAAAACAGGAAAAGATTTTTGTTGTGTTTATTTTGATATAAAAAAATTTTGGATGGAATTTTTTTATATCTAAATTTTTAAAAATAAAAATACAAAAAAAAATACTTGTTTTTTTTTTATGCTCCGAATATCTCAAGCCTCAAGCTTAACCCATACGTTTCTCTGGATTACAAGGCATAGAAAAAATTCTTTACAAATCAACTTGAGAGAGAAAGAATTCTTCTTCTGCTTCTTCTTCTTCTTCTTCTTCTTTTGATAAAGAAAGAATTCAGCATGGGCTGTATTGCCATAAATATTTGTACTGAGCCAGATTGCTCAAGTTCAACATGAGCTGTATCCCCCCAACTGAGTGAATAAATAGTTGGGCTTCAGTCTAAACCCTGACATTGATATTTGAATTTGCATCCAAGTTCTGGAAGTAAGGTGGACGTAGACTCAATATTAAATTTTCTATACAAAACAAACTAAAAAAAGAAATTTGGAATGGGATGGATATGATCCCAAACTCAAGCCCGAAGAAATTGATTATTTAGTATAACGAATTTGAAGTAAATGTCCAAAAAGAAAAAAAAAGAATTTAATGTATAAAAATTGAAACTTGAGAATGACTAATCATAAGGTTAAGTTCGAATCTAAATACTTTTTTTTTATCTAAATTTAATTTGATCAAAATAACAAATTTGTAATAAGTATTAATTGTCTGAGTTTGGGCTAAAACTTTGTTATTCAATTTAAAGTAAAAATAAACTTTTAAAAGCAAGTTATAATGAATGAGGATCCCGTTCAGCTGCTGGAATATTGGAGGAGATCTTCACATGTTGGATTTATAGATCCAAGGTTAAAAAGAAATAACAACAACAACAACAACATAGCCTTATCCCACTAAGTGGGGTCGGCTACATGGATCGCACGACGCCAAGGTTAAAAAGAAATAGTCAAAATTTTTTTTTCAGGAGCTCTCTTATGTCTGCTGGAGGGAGCAAGCTGGAGTGAAGCGGGATCTAGTTGTGTCTTTATTATCAAGTTATTTAGAAAAGGAAATCTTACATTTACACTGATTATTTGCTGCATTACATTACTAATTATTACTAGCCACTATTACTCGCATTGCATTACTAGTCACTGCGCTACCACCATTGTTTTTCATGTAGCATGATTCATAGCGCAAGAGCCTCTAGCTCATTTTTTAGTCGTTGGATACAAGCCTTTGCATTTAACGGCTGACATTTATCCAAGGCTTTTTTTTTATTTTTTTTAAATTTATACTAGAAAATTTTCATCCATTTGATCAGAGTCGGTGGTAATTAAATCAATGGCTTGAATCTCCCTTACTTTTGATTTATTAAATCACTTTTTAATCATTCGATCTCGATTGACGGTGTAAAATAAAATTACAATAAAATTGCAACAAAAATGGAATTTAATTTATAAAAATATAAAATTACAGAAAATATAAAAATTAATATTTCATCAAAATATAAAATTATAGTAATTTAATGCTATATTTATAGTAATCTTATTGTAATATTATATTTTTGTAAAATAAAACACAGGTGAGATCTATATTGTTAATCTAATTACCGTTGACTTTGATCAAATAGATGGAAATTTTTTGGTATAAATTCAAAAATAAAAATAGAAAACACGTGGGTTAAATATCAGCCGTTGGATGCTCTGAAACAGGAGCTGGAGGCTCCTGCGCCTTTCCAGTACCGTTTTTCATTGCTGCATATTTTTTACATAGTCCAAGAAAACAAAAGGATTTTTTTGTTGTTGAATAATCTTTTTATAAAATAGGTAAAAAAAAATAGCTAGTTATCAATGATTTTTTTAATTAAAATATATCCAAGATCCTTATAATTTCACTCAATTATGAATTTAGTCCCTATACTTTAAAAATCAAAGATTTGGTCCCTATAGTTTCTAAAAATACAAATATATTGGTCTTTGATGTTAATCAAATCTTAGTTAGTATTGTCAATGCAAGCCGGCCGAAAACAGGGCTGACCCATTTTTAAATGGAACTAGACTTTTAAATCCAAACCTGCCCGTCCCTGACCTGTGGGCTCAAGGGCCAGCTCACAGGCCAGGCTATTTTTTTGAAAAAAAAAACTAAATATAGATTTTTTTTAGTTTCAGCAAGAGGCTAAATACAGCCTACCCAACAACAACCCCAACTCATCTATCCTGACCCATTAAGCCCAAATCCTTTTGCAGTTGTGTATAACAACCCTCATCCTCTCACTGGTGGCTCATTCAGAATCCTCAGACCAAGGACTGAGTTTGTCACCACCATCGCCAGCCAGTTGGCTACTTCATTTCCTTCTTTGCAGCTCCACTAAACTCTAATATCTCATTCTCTTCTCACCAGTGAACTCAATTGTGTTGCTAACGACAGCAGAGGATGATTCTCTAGGCATTCATTAATGGCAATTTCGAGTGCCTCCTTCGAGTTCATTTCCATACAAACGCGCCGACAAGCCTTCTCCCAAGCAAGCTTCAATTCGGTGATTGTACTCCAGAGCTCCATCGACAAGGCGTCCACAGTTCATATTTCTGTTACTCTGTCTTAAAAAAAATTGGCCATGCAAGGGAATCAGAGAAGAACAACATATTGCAAGATGAAGAATGAAGATTGAAACATTTTTTTCCTTACTGACCTGTAGCACAAGAAGGGAAAGGGATGTCAGAACTCAAAATCAGAAGGAAACATAAGGTCCGAATTTGGGGGTTCATGGTTCAGTAGGAATTCAATTTATGGCTACTAACCGCCGAGTGTTGACTAGGGCTGATGACTCTTGAAGGGCTGGGCTAGGCTGCTAAGTGTTGAACTGCTAATGAAGTTTAAGAAAAAAAACTCAAAAAAAAAAAGAATACAGGTCAGCCCGCAACCCAGCTTGTTCGGCCTGTTTCCAAAATGGGCTAATAATACGAGCAGGTTGGGCTTGACTCTCGAGCCAAAGCCCATATTGACTGCTACATCAGTCAATAGTTATTTTGGTACACGTGAAGCTAACTAGAATCCTTCCATCAACATATAATGTCCACGTCAGCAGCCACACGTGTCCAAATATATGCTAATGTGGCACCACATTATCATTTTTTTCCTTCTTTTCCAGTAAGTCTTCGAGTATCTTTTTTCTTCTTTTCCAGTGGGTCTTCATGTTATCACATTTTTTTTTTCTCCATTGATGAAACTAATCAAGGAACAACACTGCTAGCGCTAATCAAGACAATTAGAATAACAATAATCTTAAATTAAAAAAAAAAGTAAAAGAAGACAGTGGGGAGATGGTTGAATGACAAATCAATGAACAACAATTCTAGCATTAATCAAGACAAATCAATAAACAACACTTCTTTTTCTTCTTTTTTGATATTTGAATCTACTGTTACAGTTTTTCACTCTAATAATTCCATATACCCATTATTTAATGGTGGATGAGCTAGTGGTGCTATTGGGAATGGGACGCCCTACTCAAGACCGAAGACAGTGGGGAGATGGTTGAAAGATGAAAGAGAGAAGAAAAAAGAAGGGAACAGAATCCAAAATGCTTAGCTCCTACGCTACCATTTTAGTGGTAGCAGCGGCAACAACAGCCTTATCGGGACCAGGCAAAGATGAGAAGATGGCCAAGATAGATATGGCAGTGTTGATTTGTCGTTCATTGATTAGTTTCATCAATGGAGAAAAAGAAAAAACAAAAATCAGAGATGCGATAACTCAAAGACCCATCGGAAAAGAAGAAAAGAAAAAAAATTGATGATGTGGTTACACGTCAGTATATATTTGGACACATATGGCTACTGACATGGACATGTATGCTGATGGAAGGATCTCAATCAACGTCATGTGTACTAAAATAACTGTTGACTAATAGTTGATTAACACCAAAAACCAATTTTTATGTTTTTAGAAGCTATAAGGACCAAATTCTTAGTTTTTGAAGTATAGGGACTAAATTCATGGTTGAGTAAAATTATAGGGACCTTGGATATATTTTAACCTTTTTTTATAAGATTCAAAGAAAATTATAAAAAAAATAAAGAAAATCCCGAATCAAAAAAAGAAGCAAAATTAATTGATATGGATGTGTTTGCTCTACCTTGAAATTTATCATGAAAATAATAGTAACATTACTACTTTAATATCATCCATTACGTTCTTTCCAATTTCACGTACATATTTGTGAAGATACTTATATACATTTGACACTTTGATGTAAGAATCACAATGGGACTAAGACTTTGATGTAAGAATCACATACATATTTGTAAAAATTTTGCGATAGAAAACTTAAGGTTTTTTAATATATTTTGAGGTTCATGCAAAATGACTATATATTGTTCATTATAAATTTTGAGTGAATGAAATGACTAAGAGTTTAAACTACTTATGATTTGGGCCACTGTAATATATAGACAACAACAACAACAATGAAAACTTTATGTTTTTCTTTTAATAAAAAAGTAAGCCATGTGTTAGAATGAAGAAGTTAGATTTCTTTTTTTTTTTGGGACAAAATGAAAATCTTTTCTATTAATATGGCACCAAGCCAGAGATATATATAAAAAAAAATCAGACAAGACTAAAAAACCAGTGAACTAGCCAGTCGTTTGGTCTAGAACATGCTTAAAAATTGAAGAGGAGTTAAATCGGTCAGACCGATTCAAAATCGAAAAAATTGACCAATTGCCACGGTTGGCCAGTTTAAGAAAAAAAAAAAGAGCCATAGTTGGCTGAAGAAGAAGAAGAGCCATGAAGACTGAGTCGTTGCACGATTACCCAAAAAAAAAAGAAGAGGAATAAGAAGAGCCATGTAGACTGAGTCGCCACTAAGTCACGAACATAGAGTATACCAATTGAATGCATAGTATACCGACATCGACAATGCACCTTCGTGGCAGAGCTCTCCAGAAAAATAAAGAGTAAATCCTAACAAGTCGCTTAGGGGAGTAGTGACGAATGCACTTGTCTTTCCTTCTTAGGCAGTGCACCTTAGCCATAGTTGATAATTAGTATAAAATATAAATATTTAATTAAAATAAGATTAATTTGTAAAAACTATGTTATTTTTTTAGTGGAGATCCTAATATTTTGAATATTTTACAAATTTGATATGAGTTAATATTATTTTTGATTAATAGTATTTTCTTGATATTTGATCAATTTTTATTGTGAACTTTTGATTGTGAATATTGTTTTGTATAATTTGATATAAATTTTATTTTTAATTGAATTTGTAAATTTATATTGATAGTCTTTAATTATATATTTTAATATATTTTAAATGCTATTGGTTTGACTATTGACCCTTGGACTGGTGCCTCAACTAGTTTTATCAACCGGTTTGATTTTCTGAATCTTGGATTTTATAGGGCACAAAGATAAACTATTACAAATCAGACATGAACTTATGTGAAGAAAAAAAAAATCTTGGGCAACACACCCTAGAAACAAGATCTGAACCTACGCAACATCATCCTTAATAGAGGGAGATTGAACATCAAAACAATTCTTACTTGTACATACGACGTTCAATCGACCTACCGAAAACTCGAGCCCACCGCAAAATAGAAGGTCTTCATTCAATAGTTAATGAAAGATGACAATGTTGTTGGAACCGCCATTTGGGGCTAAATGAGTCATCTTTGGCGGAGACAAGGAAGGAAACATCATTGGTAAAGATGAAGACAGCGCTGGTAAAGTTCAAGGATCTGGAAGGGTTGTTCAAAGACAAAACCTCTTCCAAGAAGAAGAAAAAAAAAAACTTCTAAAATAGAGAGGAGAATCCTTCTATTTAAGAAGAGTAAAAGCTCCCACAAAGAGACATGAAAAAAAAAAGAGAAGAAGGAAAAGTTAGATTTCAATGTTGCAGGTTAAGAATAATATTGATGAGCAAAGCCATTGACGCAACAACTGTATAGCAACAATACAGTAGAAAAAATCATTTCTGTTATAAACCACATTATTCTCATTCAATTTATTCTTTTTGTAAATAACAGATTTTGTTTTATTCAAATCCATGAATTGTGGATCAATTCCTATGTGTACACTGTAGCAACTAAAAAGCTTTATATAAATAGATGATAGTCTTCAATCTCTATACGCCTTTTACCAGAGCTGAAGCTTTTCCATTTTATAGTTCCTTTGTTTTTATCTTAGTATCAGAGGCAGGTTATTTGCTTAACGCTCAATTCATGGATTCCAACAACTCACCTCAATTTCAAATCTCCCTAAACTCAGTAGCATTAGGCTCTAGTTCAAAAATCTCTCAGTCTTCTTCAAACTCTTTTAACTTGGTTGCTCCTGTCAAGTTAGACAGGAACAATTACTTACTCTGGAGGTCTACAGTGCTGCCAGTGATCAAAGGAAATTGCCTTGAGGGGTTCATAAATGAAAGTAGTCCTTGTCCCCTTAAGAAAATAGTCACTGAAACTGGTTCAGAATCCAACCTAAAATTTGAGCAATAGGTGGCCACTGACCAACTTATACTCAAATGGCTCTATACCTCCATCAATCTCGAACTCGCTGCACAGTTGATCAACTGTGACACAAGCAAAGAGTTATGGACTGATATAGAAAAAATGGCTGGTGCAACAACCAAAGCCAAAAAGCTTCGATACAAGGGAGAACTCCAAAGGACCAGGAAAAAGTTCATTAAAAATGGAAGAATATTTAAGTAAAATGAAATCAATTGCAGACAATTTGCAATTAGCAAGAAGTCCTCTTTCACTTAAAGAACTTTATGCTCAAATTTTATGTAGATTAGATTTAGAATATACTGTCACAATTACTCAACTTACGTATATGCCTGACATTACCTAGATCGAATTCTTCTTTGTGTTACTAACTTTTGAGAGTAAGATTGAACAGTTGACTGCATTACAAAATCTATCCATTAACTCGAGCACTGTAAATCTTGTTTAGTTATGAAGAAACCAAAGCAATGAAAGAGGCAATTGGTGAGGAAGAGGTAGAAATCGTGGCAAAGGAGGTAAACATAATTCCTCTAGACCAATATGCCAGATATATGGCAAAATAGGGCATCTTGCGTTAGTCTGTTACTATAAATCTGACATGAGTTACATGGGCAGTGTTCCAGATTCTAACAAGTCACAAGCCTCGCAGAAGAACCTATATACAACATACATTACAACTCCTAAAATAGTGGCTAATCAAAGTTGGTGCCTTGACATTGGTGCTAGTCACCATGTGACTGATCTAAACCAGCTCCAACAGGTTAACATATTCAATGGTAAGACTACTTTAATAATGGGTAATGACTGTTCAGTACTAATCAAGCATATAGGCTCTGCAACTTTAAAATCTCACTCTCATACACCTATTTTGCTAAAAAAATGTGTTGCATTCTCCTCAAATTGCTTGCAATCTTATTAGTGTCTCTTAACTCACCACTCAGAATAATATGACGGTAGAATTTGACTCAAGTTCCTTTTGAGTTAAGGATAAGGCAACCAAGAAGGAAAACTTGCAAGGCAAGAGTAAGAATGGGCTATATGTTGTTGAACATGCTTCTCAAAACTTCGCCAGTACTCAGCCTCAAGCTTACTTTACCTATCAAACCAATAACCAAACTCTTTTAGAGGATTGGCACAATAAATTGGGGCATCCATCTCAAAATATTTTACTTAATGTTTTAGATTCCTATAATATCAAAGTTAGTGGAAATGATAAAGTTCCTTTTTGCAATGTGTGTTAGTTTGGAAAAAGCCTTAAGTTGCCTTTCAAACATTCAGAAACCAAGGCTTCAAAACCCCTTGAATTAGTTCATGTTGATCTGTGGGGACCTACTCCCGTTAATTCAAACCAAGGATTTAGATACTACGTAAATTTCCTTGATGAGTACAGCTGTTTTAGCTGGATTTATCCTTTAAGAACTAAAAATGAAGCTTTAGCAATGTTCAAACAATTTAAATTGATAATAGAAAAGCAACTGGGTCATTTCATTAAGACCTTTCACACAGATACAAGGGGTGAATTTATTGCTTTTGCTTCTTTTCTCAAAGAATAAGGGATAAAACATCTTTTTTACAATTGCCTTACACTTCTGAACAGAATAAAAGGGTAGAGCGGAAAAATGGGCAGATTGTGCAGTCAGGATTAACCTTACTTGTTCAAGGAAAAATGCCTCCGAGTTTTTGTGGGATGCATTTCACACAACAACACATAATATCAATCGTGTTCCATCATCACCATTGCATAATAAAAAGCCCTTTTGAAGTTTTATTTAACAAAAAACTAGATTATACATTTTCACATCCTTTTGGCTATTCTATATTTCCTTGATTAACTCTATACAATAATCATAATCTGCAGTTTCATTCTCAGAAGTGTTTATTTGTTGGGTATAGCAATAATCACAAAGGGTTCAAATGTTTGTCAAAAAAAGGAAGAATTTATTTGTCAAGGCATGTTGTCTTTAATCATAATGAGTTTCCTTTTTCAGTCTATGTTTTCCACTCCAACAGGTTCTAACTCATATCTAGTGCAGAGTAATCAGCTTGGGTTGTCCTCTTTTCAGAATACAGGAACTCAAACATTTATTAGTTCAGACTTTTCTCTAAACACAACAAATGATTCTATATCGCAATGGAATAACTCCACTGGTTCTTCAATGATTGATAAGAATGTTGAAAATTTTGCAGAGTCACCTCAAACTTCTTCTACTAGATACATGTTGCCACTTGAGGCTCTTAGAGAGAATTTGTCTACAGATTCTTCTCGTGAGAGATATTTGATACCCAAGGATCACTCACACTCGATTCCTACCAGTAGTAGTAGCTCCAATAAATTTGTGCTACCTAATGATAATCCCCAGGAGTTATCTCAACATGATGCAAAACATGCTTAGAATGTACATCAAATGGTTACAAGAAGCAAGGCTGGGATAGTTAAACCCAAAATCTTTTTGACTCCCATAGCCACCAATTCTAGTACTCCCTCCACCATTCAAGTTGCTTTAACTGAGCCTGTATGGCTCAAAGCCATGTCAAATGAATGAATTGCCCTTCAACGCAATCATACTTGGTCTCTTATCCCAGCCAAGTATGACATGTATATTGCTGGTTTGAAATGGGTATTCAAAATTAAACATAAACTCGACAGCACCATAGACAAAGATTTACTCAAACCACTGGCCTCGACTTTTCTGACACGTTTAGTCCCATGGTTAAGCCAGCCACAGTTTGCATTATTCTCTCAATTACTGCTACATTAAGATGGCCAATCCAGCAAGTCGATATCAATAACGCTTTCCTCAACGGGACTCTCCACAAAACTATTTATATGGTGCAACCACCAGGTTTTGAAGATAAATCAAACCCAAGTCATGTTTGTAAGTATCATGGGCCTGGTTCGACCAATTGTGTCAGACATTTCTTTCATGGGATTTTCTCATAGTAAGGCTGATCCCTCACTTTTTTATCTTGTCACCATGACTCATGTTCTTTTTATACTTGTCTATGTTGATGACATCATCATCACTACCAACAACAAAGATTATCTTACTGCATTTACTCATACGTTACATGAGACTTTTGCCTTGAAAGACCTTAGTCCTTTGCATTTCTTCCTTGGCATTGAGGTCACGAGAATTTCAGAAGGTTTTTCCTTATCTCAGTCGAAATATGCCCAGGATCTTCTTGCCAAATTCTCAATGACTAATGTTAAGTCATGTCCTACTCCTATGGCTCTTAACTCCTCTTTATTTGCCACAAAGGGGGAATTATTGGAAAATCCTACTGTTTACAAGAGTGTAGTAGGTGCCCTTCAGTATCTTACTCATACCAGGCCTCATATGAGCTTCTCTATCAACAAAGTAAGTCAACTTCTTCAGCATCCTACACAATTGCACTAGCAAGCACTTAAAAGGATTTTTCGTTATCTCAAAGGAACTTTAAATGTTGGACTCTTTCTCAAAGCTAGTTCTAAGTTCACTTTTTCCCGCTGCAACACAACTTCAAAATCAGATATGTGCCTTCCAATAATAGGATTCTCATATGCAGACTGGGCAGCATCCAAAGATGATCGTAAGTTAGTTGGTGGCTACTGCTTTTATCTTGGAGAAGGCTTAGTTTCCTGGTCATCTTGAAAACAACATGTTGTGGCCAAATCAAGCACAGAGTCAAAATACAGAGCCCTTTCAAATCTAGCTGCTAAAGTTGTGTGGATTAAATCTCTGCTTGCTGAGTTGAAATTTCCTTCTCCTTCAACTACAGTTTTATGGTGCTATAATCTTGGAGCTGGATCATTAGCTTCAAACCCGGTTTTTCACGCAAGAACCAAGCACATAGAGTTAGATGTGCATTTTATTTGTGATAAAATTCAGACTAAGCAAATGGAAGATAGATATGTTCCCTCCTGTGATCAAACAGCTAATATACTAACTAAGCCTCTGTCTCATACAAGGTTTGGTTTTCTAAGAGACAAACTCGGAGTTCATGTTGAATCACCTCTTCGTTTGAGGAGGAATGTCAAGAATAATACTGATGAGCAAAGCCAATGACACAACAGCTGTATTGCAGCAACACAGTAGAAAAAATCATTTCTGTTATAAATCACATTATTCTCATTAATTTATTCTTTCTATAAATAAGAGATTTTGTTTTATTCATATCCATGAATTGTGGATCAATTGCCATGTGTACACTGTAGCAACTGTAAAGCATTATATAAATAGATGATAGTCTTCAGCCTCTGTATGCCTTTTACCAGAGCTGAAGTTTTTCTATTTTACAGTTCCTCTGTTTTATCTTTGCATAGGGTGCTCCTTAATTTTTTTTTTTCGAAGTATGATTATCTGATAACAGAATATGCTACCCTACTTTTTTTTTTCCAAACATAACAGTTGCTTAATTTTTTTGTGCTAAATATTTTGCATATTTATTTCCTTCCTTACGAGTTACAGTCTGAGTGAAAAGATATATATACCATGAATTTCAATTATAATTTGTGTATCCTGATGAGTAGCAATGTAAATACAAACGATATGTAATTTAACTGAATTGAGTCAAGTGTCCTTTCAGAAAGATTCGGAAAAACTATACCGTAAACAAGCTAACTACGTGAATTTAGAAAAACCTGGGGAGAAATTTTGACCTCTCATAATTAAGGGTTCTGAATCGACGTTTTTCTTTGAAATCCTTAAAGAATGCAATCCGCCAAATAACATAGTTGATCTAAGATTTACATGATCAATTTGATGAAATAAGGCTAGAAAATATATTTGATTGGCCGGATTCTCATTCTATTCAAATGTCCATTTTTTTAAAATTTTTGTGAAAATATAAATTCTTAAGTTCATATGACTGAATAATTTTTTTTAATTTTTAAAAATAAAAAATATTTTATTATTATATTATTAAAAAAAATTTAAAATGACACTCATATTTTACAATGACATATTGATTATTTATTTCAATTCATATAGTTCAAAGCAAATTTCTATCTTTGGGAATATATATATATATATATATATATATGTGTGTGTGTGTGTGTGTGTGTGTGTGTGTGTGTGTGTGTGTGTGTGTGTGTGTGTATTGCATGTTATGTCCTTTTTATTCAGATATATACCAAAAAAATTTTATTCATATTATTGGAAGAAAAATATTATTTAATTATTTTTATCTATAATTATAATAGTTAATTATTCATAATTACTTTCCATGCCTATATATATATTAACTTAATAACAGAGGTAGGATGAAGAGCATTATTGGAGTACCCATTTTTACAAAAGAATACCTTAATATACTAATACAATACATAACAAGAACCTAACTATCCCTGGCCGAAAAGAGAAACAAAAGCACCTAGCTAGGCTGTGAAACTACGGCGATACTTCTTGCTAGGAACATATATATATATAGATAGGTAGCCAGCCAAGAGCTAGCAACTCCTCTGTATAAATCAATGGGCAATCAAGAACTGGAAAGTGGCCAAGCTATTAGCAGCGAGCTGGTATATAGCTAGGGAATCGTCAGGGAAGGGCATTTCCACCATCGGAGTCTCCTTGAAAGCGTCCTCACATGCCTGTTGATCTGAAATCACCGAACTCATCATAATTCCCAATGTTCCCATATCATTTTCCTTCAATGCCTTCACACTTTCCTCTATGTTATCCATCACACTTTCGTAGTTCTCTGTGCACACCTTCAATACGCCCGTTAGTTCTTTGTTATTCCCTTTTTCGTCGACCATGGCCGCGAGTATGCTCGACAGCTTCTCCGATTGATTCTTTGTTGCCTCGATCTGGATCTCCAGAGCCCTCGCGGGATCGACGGGACCGTTGACGTAGGGTGAAATGGTTTCGAGGCAGAGATCTGGATTCTCGCCGTCTTCACAGAGTTCTGAGAGACGAGGGTCCGCGGCGCGCAGAACGGCAGCCATTGGTGCAGGAGCCGGAGAGGTGGACGGAGAGGATGGTGGAGCGGAGGCTTCGAGAAGACGAGCGGCGTTTGCGTTGAAGAAGAGAAGGGAAGAGAGGGATGCGATGAGCAGAAGGGTTTTGGCGAAATCCATTGTCTCTCCTCTCCGTATTGAAAATTATAGAGAAGAGATTGTCGAAAGAGCAGAGACAACGGGAAAGGGAGGGCCTCGATTGGCTTGATATTTGATATGAATGGGAGTAAAATAGATTTTGTGGGAGAGGGAATTTATAAGGAAAGGTTGGTGCAGAGTATACTCAAAATAGATTATGTTTTTGGATAAGTTTAGAATGTTCCAATTTTGGGCAATAGAATAATTCCTTCGCCCGTAAAATTGTAACGATACCAATTTATGTAGTTCTACTAGTTTGATGGTACGAATTATTAGCAAGAAGATAAACGAATTACAAATTGTCTGGCTTTGTGGCTTTTTTTTTTTGGACTATGCTTTTGTGGCTTGAAATGTATTATCTTTAAAGAGACTGTTTATATACGAGAGCATTATATTTTTTTTACTCAAATGAATTTTTTTATATTTTTATTATCATATTTTTTAATTAGAATACAATAAATGTATATAGTTTTTCAATTAAAACAAAATTAGTATATTGTTTTGAAAAATTATTGTATATTTTTTATAATTTAGTATTGCATGATTGGTCTTTTAAGTAATTTTCATACATTTTTTAGTCCAAAAAAAAACTAATATCCAATATATAAGAAATTGCATATAAATCTTTTCTTATATATATATATATATATATAATCTATTATATTTTGAAAAAATTTGAATTAACAAACTAGTCATTCAAATTCAAAAGAAATAATTTGTTGGATCACCAGGAGATGTGCCTAATATTTAAAATTTGTTTAAAATCTAAATATTTGGATTTATTAGATAAACATTTATTTATATACCTTTATTTATAATATTTCTTTTCAAATGTGGGACTCCCAATCTTATACATTATTGCAAACTACATAGCACAAATTGATCATGATTTTAACTTTAGTTGGGCAGCTTCCAATTTTTGGTATGCCACACCTGGCTGAGCATAGGCACCACCATCAACAAATTAAATATTTATCAAGCTATTAGATTTGTAGTTTACAGTTCGACCATTATTTGGCAACAATGGCCAGATTGGCAAAGAAGTAGTGGAAGAGGGGGTATGATCTTGCTTGGATGATCTGGCATTGTAAAAACGAAATAAAAATGTACTTTGTATTTAGAAGGCTAAAATGTACTTTACTCTTCTAAACTTTGCACTATGTGCAAAAAAAATTCCTAAACTTTCAAATTCAACAAAAAACCTCCATCAACTTTTATTTTGTGTCAAAAACCCCCTCCAGTTAGTTGACCGTCAGTTAACCGTTAACTAATGCTATGTCATCAGTATATTAGACAACTCAAATGCCACGTCAAACATTTTTTATAGCTCAAATGCTGATAGTGACAATTTGGTAGTACTGACATGGCAAGTGAACTGTAAAAAATATCTGACGTGACATTTGATATGTCTAGTATATTAATGACGTGACATTTAATTAACGGTCAACTGACGATCAATTAATTGTAGAGAGTTTTTGGC
This sequence comes from Biancaea sappan, assembly GCA_037074585.1. Taxonomy (NCBI): domain Eukaryota; kingdom Viridiplantae; phylum Streptophyta; class Magnoliopsida; order Fabales; family Fabaceae; genus Biancaea; species Biancaea sappan. The sequence goes on along the minus strand of CM073496.1, from coordinate 41,763,818 downwards.
ACAAAATAAAAGTTGATGTGAGTTTTTTGTTGAGTTTGAAAGTCTAGGAGGTTTTTTGCACATAGAGTAAAGTTTAGGGAGGGTAAAGTGCATTTTAGCCTATTTAGAATTAGTATGTAAAAATTGAAGGGCAAAGTAATTTGGCACCGAGTCACCTAGATACTTTATAATTTTAAAATTAACATTTGAGTGACATATATTTCACTGCAACAATTACAATTTATACCTATAGAAACACCAGTAGCAAATATATGAAATTTAATAGGAAAATGAGATTTCCTATTAAACTCCTATTGATAATTTGCAGTAGCTAAATGCACAGTCACAAATAAGAAAGCGACAAAATTGCAACTGAAAAAAAAATTCCTACTACTAGCCTGTGTCTATATTTTCAGTTGTTGAATGAAATGTCACTTGTATATATTTAAATTTGACATTTTATTTTCAAATTTCCTGAAACGTGTGTCTATATTTTTATAAAATAATGTTCGGTTGGAATTGACTACCCAGCCACATACTACATGGCTTGGGGACTGCAAACTCGAGCCAAGAAGCAGGGTGGCAAACCCCCAACCACACTTATACGTGTGGCTTGGGGAGGCCATTACTGACGAGTGGCTCGAGTGGACAGCACCTAAGCCACTTGTCAACCACTGCTTTCTAGTGGCTTGGGTGGATAGTGTGTGGCTCGGTGGGAAAGACCCCAAGCCACACCTTACGTATGGCTCAGTTGGCGAACCCTCGCACCACACATCAAGTGTGGTCGGGGGTTTTCCCACTGAGCCACACAGTATAATACACATATATTTATATGTTTTTTTTATAAGTTATTGATGTGAATTTTTCAGCAAGTGTACTGGGTCATACACAAGTAGTTAAGTAGTGAAAAGAGAGTATCGTATCTATAGGGATTGACTATTAACATCTATTAATTTCGCTAATAAAAATTCTATTTGGATAAATATGATTGAAGGAAACTCTAAATAAGTTTTAAGCAGCAATTTGAAAACAAAAAGCAAAAGCAAGATTAGAAATTTAACAATGGATGAAAGGGAGCAAGAGATTGATTTCACTTGTTTATTAGTCTGATTAATTCATAGACAAATTAACTTTTGAATAACCAAATGATGGTTTCTCTTAATTTCAAATTCTTTTATTGTTGACTAATTTCTAAAATTTGATTGAATCCAATTCCTTAGAATTCAATCTGACCTAATTCAAATATTTGCCCAATTCCTTAGTACAGAAATTTGATTAGGTGTTTAAGCTCAAAAAATTCAGAAAATTCACATAAGCAAAGTTATCTATTCCTAGATTAATCTGGTTTATGGTAGTAATTACAAGGGCGACTTTATATTGAGCTATCCCTAGTATCAATATAAATCCCAAATTTCATAAAATGATGATCAATCATTCAAGAGGCAAATAAAACAGTAAAGACTACTCCAACAATCAAATTTGCATTAAAAAGAATCCAAAATCAGTAAAACCTCATTTAAAACAAGCTACATCAATCTCTAACTCTAAGAGTTTAGTGACTCATGATTCTAAAGAAGAAAACGCAAAATTAGAAATCATAGTGAAAGTTCAAAAGAAAAACTAAGAGAATCGGAGGTCCTGATCGTCCCCAATCGAGTTCTTCGAGCTCTCCCTCATCTCTCTGCGATTTTGTGTGTCTTTGCCTTCAAAAAAACTAAGTTAACCTTTCTAAAACCTAAAACAGATCTTAAATATTATCCAAAACGCGCAGCATCAGGACGCCAATGCTGAATGTTGTGAAGTCAACGCTCAACACTGGCATAAAACGAAAAATGAGTTGTGGAAGCTACGTCAGCGCTAAGCTTTGGAAATCCAACGCTGAGCGCTGGACTGCTGGAGCAAAAATTGGTTTCTGGTCATGCAACACTGAGCTTTGGTTCCTGGCATTGAGCTTTGAGTCCCCAGCGCTGAGCTATGGTTCCTAGTGCTGAGCTATGGCTTCAGGAAAACAACTTCAACATATAAGAAAAACTAAAGAAAAATCAAAATAAACTAAAGATAAATTAAATAATTAAAACTACTATGAAAGCTTAAAAGACGGATAAAATTAACATAATCATGCAAGATTAAATAAAGAACTAATTAAAATTATTGAATTTAGAGCCATAATAATTCTATTTCAAAGAATTATCAGTTATTTGTTTTAATATTTTTAGTATTTTTATTTAAGTTTTATTTATTAATTTTTATTATTATAATACACATACTTATCATGTTTTTTATAAGCTATTTGGTTGAATATTTTCAATAATTTTATTATGTTTTATAAATCAATAATAAAAAAATTACAGTGTTTTCTTGTGATTAATTTTATATGCGTATTATTTGTATTATTGTAATTAAGAAACAACTAGTTGAGATATGAATTGGTAGATTATAAATTTACAGAAGATAATTTATTTATAAAAATATTAACTTTAAATATTTTTGTCAATATATAAATATGTTTTATCTTACATAATAGAAAATCAAATAATTTAATCTTATGTTTCCTTTACTAGCTTTCTCTTACGGGTATTTTATTGATGATGGACGGTTGATATTCAAAATCAATGGGTCCAGTTTACAAGAGGAATGCAGTGTCATTCCCTCCTGTGAAGATATGACAGGAAAATTGATTACAAAGCGAAACTTGAAAAAGTAAGAAAAAAATTAGATTGCTATTGCAAAAGATTATGTTTGAAATTTTACCTATAGAAATGATTCAACTCCACCTTCTAGCACGTAAATAAGAATTTGTTAGAATGTAGAATGATATATAGAAAAAGAAAAGAAATTACTAAGAGATAAGACAACAAATAAGAAAAGAAAAAGCTAAAGAAGAAAATAGAAGATAAAAGCTCAAGAAGAGAGTAGAAAAAAGAAAAAGCTGAAGCACAAAATAGAAGAAGAGAAAGGAGAAAGGTCTAATGAAGGAGGAGGTAGGATAAGGTATTAAATAAACATATTTTTGAGGGAAAAAAATTTCTAAATGCACCTAAATATTTTAAAGATCAATTCGCGGGAAGTAAATATAAGACAAGTCAATACTAACCTCCCTCGTTGACATATATATATATATATATATATATATATATATGTGTGTGTGTGTGTGTGTGTGTTTTTTTTTTTTTTTGCAATTTGATTATTATTTAATAAGTTATTACATATTTATACGTTATTAAATAAGTTTTTACATATTTTATTATATTTTTATGTTACCTTATATTATATGTATGGTGTTAAAAAACTATTACCTATTTTATATTATTTCTATGTTATTTTATAATATTTGTATGTTATTAGATAATCTTTTATATATTTTATATTATTTGTATGTTTATACATAAGGATAAATAACAAACAATTGAATAAATTGTATTAAACACTCAATAACCACAATTGTATTTTAGATTATACTATATATTTGAATACATTTAGAAATAAATATAAGTAGTTAATATATTGCATTAAATAAGTAGTTAGTTTATTAAAAAAACTATTATGTTAATATAAATAAATTACAATGAATTTGCTTAGTAGGAATCTATGCTTCCTCATTATTCTCCTCATCTTCATCATTCTTCTCATCTTCATCATCGATGTTTCCATTTATCGAATATCGAGCAGAATATAAAAGTTTGTTACATTATCTAGAGGAGTCATATCTGATCGATATACTTCTATGTTTCCTAATTGACTTGAACTCTCATAAAATTCCTGTGGAGCTAGATTCAGTGGACAAGATCCTTGTATTGTATTTATTATGCTTTTCATGGTAGTGGTTTGATTACTCAGTCCTCTCATCATTTCCTCATATTTTTTCAACTCTTCTTCGTAAGATTTACTTATACTTAGAACAAATATATCCTTTAGAACTTGTTGAAATTTCTAGGAATGAGTCCAATCAAACTCTGATAAGCCTTCTTGTATGTGGTATACAGAGATTGTAGTACTAACAATTTTTGTTGTCTTAACTCTTAAACCATATATTTATCCTTTGTTTTTTCTTTCGGCTACTTTCATCCATAGATCAAGATCTGATAATTTCTAGTTGGAGCTGGTTGAAGATTGTAGCCTTTGATCTTCCGCCTTTGAAGAAAATGGAATTATATTAGGTTGTATTATGAAATATATATCATATATATACAATTGAACATGAAATAACACTTACAAAGATTGCCTCTGATTTTTTTTTTTTCAATTCATCTCTGATCAATCTTATACTGATGAGTTCAGAGAAATAAATTAGATGCAGTAGGTTCTCATCCTAATTCTTTTGTCTGTGGTATAGAAAAAATAAGTCTCATCCTAATTCTTTTGTCTGTGGTATAGAAAAAAAAAAGTCTTAGATATAATGTGGCATTGTGGTAATTATAGCATTATTTATTTTATTTTCTGTAATTAATTTATTTTGATAATAATTATTAATTATGGAATTATGCATAATGGCTTGACTGTTATATTTTAAATGCTGTATGGTTAATTTTGTGGAATTGTGAAAAAAAAATGGGGGAAGGGACCTTGTTGAAAGAAAAAGAATGCTTGGGGAGTTTTCTTGTTGGACCGCTGGGCTTAGGGCACTAGTGGATGGATACCCATGTGTCACCTAAAACCACCCACCCACTTAAAGGAAATTTCCCTCGCTCCCTACTCATTTCTTATGCATCCACACATTTGGCAAGAGAGGTAGAGAGAGAGAGCTTCTGCTACTTCCCACCCAACTTCTTCAAGGCTCTACCCATTTTTTGGAAATTACCCTCATTTTTTGCCACACTTCCAATTCACCAGAGTTCTAGAGGAAGAGAGGTAAGTTTTATTCTCTCTATTTTCTCCCTTTTCAGATTACCTTATGCCCTAGATGTAGAATGGGAATTTGTGAAGTTTAGGTCATGAACTTACTCTGTTTGTCTTTTCTCTTTGGTTTGGTTGTTGAAATTAGTGACATACAACTCATTCGAGAGTAAGGTTGGTCTAATGAAAGCAAAATTGTGCAATGCATTTGTGAAAATGTGAAGAATTTTCAAGGAATCATGGAACTAACTTACCCCTTTGTTTTGTGAGAGTTTTATTCACTTTAAAGCACTCTTGGAAGCTTATTTTAAAGCAAGAACCAAAGGAGAAATGCTACGAGAGGAAGGGATGGGTTTTGATGAAGTTTAGAGTGCATCTTCGAAGAGAGGAGATGAGTTGGCACCTGGGCACCCTTGAGACCAAGAGGTTTGGGCAATGGCGCCCATGGCCAGCTAGGAACTTGTTTTCCTTTTTTTTTTAAAATGTTGTTAGGACCAATCCTTAGGTGGTTTGAGGAGATTCTTTGGCTCCATTTCTCGGTCTTCTTCCACGGTAAAACATTTTGACATTAAGGTAAGTGGGTGACTTTGCTAACTAAATTTTATAATTCAGGTACAATGTAAATCTCTTTCACATCACGTTTGGAAAATGAATTCAATTCTCTAGTTAGTGGCATTAACTAGGTAATGGAATTCCACATGTGCTTGCAAATATTATTGTGACCAATATATAAGGATTGTCCATTGTTGTAATATGTGATATGTGGTGATGTGTGTATTGCATGAATTAGGGTGGGAATGTAGACCTACGACAAAACTGAGTAATAAATCCTTGGCTAGGTGAATCCCTGTAGATGAATCTCTATGGATCAAGAATATGGGAACATATACCCTTAGCATAAACTATTGAGTAGTAACAACCTGAGAGGGTAAGTCCCATGATTAGTACTCAATAAGGCATTTTTGAGAACGTAGACTCACAGGAAGAAAACATGTCATTATTTGCATAATACGCTTCAGGTTTTTGTATCCTATATATGCTTGTACATGCTTGAGATATTTATTTTTTGGTTGTGATGGTGAGTATCAGTATTTGTACTTGTGTTGTTATATTTATTTCTTTACACAGTTATTTGTTCACTGAGTTTTGATGAACTCATATCCTCTGTGGTTACTATTTTCAGATTTGGTGGTTGAGGATGAGGAGTATCTGCTGAAGGAGTAGCAGCTTTTGGATGTATCCTCCATTTGTGTTGGTGGATTCTTGGAACCTTTTTTTTTTTGAAAGCTTAGGGAAAGCTCTGTAGTCATATAGGTCGTCTAGGCATGTCTGTAATTAGGGATTTGCTATTATTTGACTTTAATTTGAAATTTTAATTTGTCTTAAATATTTTTCTCCAAAGTATGATAAATGGGGAATTGAGTAAAGTATTATTATGACTATGTTAAATGAAATGAGATTTCATTTATGACGGGTATTGGTGGTTTTGATTAGAATGCATGGTTTATGGTTTATTGTTTGGGTTATGAGAATTTCGAGGTACTAAGGAGGTACACCCTAAGAGTCTTGAGTATATCACATGCCCAATTTTCGAGTTGTGAAAGAAATAGTAAATAAATATATTTAAAAAATTTAAATAAGTTCCAGTTTTCTCTTGTGCTCAGCCATTGAAATAAAGCCTATAGTGTGAAGAGATGATTCGAACCCATTAGAGTCAGAAGATCTATTTTTTTCTTTTGCTTGCTAATTTGTTTGAAGTGTGTCGTTTTCCATTTATCGTATAATTGATTGCAAACAGAATCCCCTATCCATGCTAGTTTTATTATTTTTATGCACTATATATATCAAATTCTTCAAGCGCATTGACGCACAACTTTTCCAAATATTGTAAATATTGTTGCCATATTGTGGTAACCAAGTATAATATTTCTAAAAAAACATATAGTTAATTAACAATAAACTATAAAGCAAAGATTTTTTTAAAATAATAATAATAAAATTGTACTTGAAATTCTATCCACCAGAAGTTTCGTAGTGAGTCGGGTACAAATCTCCAACAAGTGTATGATCTATTGTATGTTACTTTAATGATGGACATGATCGAACCTCGAACCTTATTATGGTTTGGAGAAAACTTGATTCAAAGAAACTCAAAATATAACCAACATTACTCAATATAAAATTAAATATAAACTATGGTAGTTAGAAAAAAATAATTATTCTTTTCCTTCAGGACCTAATAATAATGTTGCTATGTTCATGTTGCGAATCATGGAGTGTTGCCTCTATTGAGACTAAGGATCTAGATAGTGGTGAAGATTCGGATGAGGTTGGAAGTAGAGGTGGAGATGATGTTGGGATGAAGACTGAGAATGTTGTAGAGAAGTAGAGTTATTATGATATGTTTGAGTTGCAGGTGGTGAGATATTTAAGACTTGAGGAGAAGTAGATGACATATTAGATGTATCATGGTGGGCGTAGAATTGCCATAAGGTGGTGGTCCAATCAGAGGATATCTGGGATGAGCCATGGGTAGCGGTACATTTCCCCTAAAATTGTCATGACATTGGTGAATAAAAGTTGGATGAGTTATGAAAGACATATTTTGTTGTGGGCCAAAAACAAGGGTAAGAAAATGACTATCATAGGTTTGTTGTTGTGGCATTATCATTGTTCGTATTGGTGATGTTGTTGGAAGAAGAAGGATTATGAGGTTGAATAGAATGTTGTCTTCTTGGTCTTCCTCTGGATAAATTTCCCGACTAATGTGATGGATCGCTGGACATGTTTAATAGGAAAGCAAAAATGGAAGCTAGGAGTTGTGAGAACTATGTGGAGATGAAAATGGAGAAGAGAAAAATAAGCTAAGATCATAAAATTGGAGATGAAAATGAAGATGAGGGAACTAGTCACTAAATATATTTTTTTGTAAGAGAAAAATGTGACCTCTAATTACCTATTATGTCAAAAGATGTGAGTGGATTTTACATATCTAAAAATATATATTTATATATAAACCTACACATCCCCAATTTCCACACTGTGCCTAGTAGATTAAAGTGGGTCTTGAGATGCATGGACACAATACCAATATGAGAAAATTATATTAACATATATGTGTTAACTTATATGTATTGTGATTCAATATATGATGAAATCATATATTATAATAAGAAAACAATATTAAAATAATTTAAACTTGAATGTGTTATGTAATAAAATAATTTATGTTATATATTGTATATTATAATAAAAAATGGTATTTACTGTAATAATATACTAGAATAATACTAAAATGATCCATGTTATATATTAAATATTATAATAACATAATTATGTATTGTGATATAAAATCATTTAAGGTTGTTTGAATCATATAATAATTATAATTAAATAATTAAATTATAATTAAAAATATTTATTATAAATAAATATAAAATAATTATTATAAAATAATAATAATTATAATTATTAAAATAATAATTAAAATAATTATTATTTTATAATAATGGTAAAAGTTATATATATATATATATATATATATATATGTATATAGTGCGGGGGTCATATATACAAATATGGCGCAAGGGCCTTATATACACTAATATGGGCCCCCATGCCATATATTTATTTATTTTTAGGCTATATATTTATTTATTTTTCACTTATCCTATTAATTACTACTTATCCTACACTGAAGTGACTACTTCCCACATAACCTGACACACCTCACACTTCTAATATAATTACTACCTACTTCCATTCTTTCATCATCGTCCCAATCCCTTTCTTCATAGTCATCTTATTTTCTTACATCTTCTAAAGTGTTCATCTTCCTGCTTCTCCTATCTTTTACTATTTATTCGTCATGGTCACTAGTGATTATGATGAGCATGTTGATATTGCTGGCCCCACAGATCCTAGTTTACTATATATGCAGAAACAACATATTTCTTTTTTTTTTGTGTGCCAAAATGACTGAGTAAGTATCTATTATTCATTGTTCCAAAATTATTATTGCAATACAAAGTTATTAAATTTTTTATTTACCAATATTTTTTTGGTCATTTATGCAAAATTATTAAAATATTTATTTACTCAGTTATCAAGTTTAAAGACTTTTAATTTCATATTATGATTAATTATTTTTTCCACCTAGATGAATCGCATCCTTATGGTAAAAAAAATGGACAAATGCGCAATTTGTTCGTAATCCACCTGTTACTATCATGCCACTTCTTATATATTTGGATTTTAAGGTATGCCTGTCTTAGACGATTTTGACTATAACTATGCTTTAGTTTCTACCTTTGTTGAATGGCGACACCCAGAAATATACAATTTTCATCTAACTAAGGGTGAGATTATGATTACGCTACAAGATGTAGGAATGCTATTGAGACTTCCGTGTATAGGAAGACCAGTAATCGACAATCCCCGTTTTGGAGAATAATGTATGCAAGCATTAGGAGTTGTACCACCTGTATTAGAGACCAACGGGCAAAGAATTACATTGAGGTGGCTCACCAATACATTTACAGAGCTGCCTGAAGGTGTAGATCAGACCACCTTAGAATTTCTAGCATGAAATTCTACAGTTAATTGGTGGATATTTGATGCCACATAAGTCTAGCAAATTTGTGAAATTTGAAGTACCTCTTTTTCCTTCTTGATTTTCATCAGTGCAGCAAAATGTCATGGGGTTCGGCTATGTTGGCCTTTTTGTATTAGGAGCTTTGCTCTGCTGCGCTAAAGGATACTAGACAAATCAGAGGGTTTATTGCCCTCTTGCATATGTAGATTTGGTGGAGATTTCCTTAATTTTGCCTTGATGTTGTGCGACAACAAAATCCATTGCTTGACGCTTATGTATTGCAGTCGCCTTTGGGTTTTAAGTATGTTTCATTTATTGACATATGTGGGTTAACTAATTGGTATTTTTCTAATTAATAATTTGTTACTATTTTCATAGTGGATGGGGGCTCAGATGCATCCAACCCCTTTAGAAATGCTGATAAATAAATACAGAGGAATGTTGGACACCATGAATAACCAAAATGTATACAACGTCAACTAATATAATTTGTATTTGCTGAATAAAATAGGATAACATGTGTCAAATCATTGTAGATTATTTGGCTTCTATATTTACGTGGGTGAGGGGAAATTCTTGCATATTGTACAAATGGGTTTGAAATGGGTCAGGCCAGAGTGCCTTTAATTTGTTTTCATGTAGTTGAAATACAATTCCCTGATCATGTACTACGGCAATTTGGGCTGTTGCAAGGAATACCACTAGACCTATTAAGAGACCAAATGAAAGGTTATCATGTGTTAAAGGCCAAAGGGAAATAACGGAACTATGACTGAGCCGACCACCACCAAGAGACCATTGCCATGTGGAACAATTGACGAAGATTAGTCGTTCGTGGTGACTTCTCCAACAAGCCACACTTGGGTCTAAGGTCACCGTACATGAATTGGTACTTTCGGGTCATGCCTCGCTATATTGGTCAAGATATGACAGTGTTGTCTGTTGTGGTATAATATTTATTTCATCTTTCTTGAATAAATTATTTTTTATTTAAATCAATTGATTACAAAAAAAAAATTTAATTTCACTGTTGTGTAGAATGACACTGTGTATCTGGTAGAACATGTTTCTTTGTCACTTCCGCCTAAAGAGTTCACTGGTATTGCTTGAAGAGTAATGAAATTAATACAAGCGAGGGTGAGACAGAAAAATTAGAGACAATTTGGGTGGAGACAAGCTCAGATGTCTCGTGGGTTTGAAACCTAAGATATGGAAACCGGTGTCAGTAACATTGTTCGTTCAAGCAACATTGTTAGCCCAAGCCATAAGAAGAGGATAAGGAGGAGGCAGAGAGAGCAAGAACAAGGAAAAGAAGAAGAAGAAGGAGAGGGAGAAAAAGAGATTTACCTATTTTTCGTTGCTATGAGTTGCATGTTAAACAATATATGCACTTTTTTATTTAATTTGTTATGAGCTTTATTAAATTGTATGCTAAACATGGTAATTTTATTTAAGGATTAAAATTGGCATAATATGTTATATAAAAATCAACTATTATATTTCAAAACATCTACAAGTTTAAAAAAATTAACTATATATATATTTTAAAAAATTATATATTATTTAGAAGAAATTATTTAAATTTATTTTATAAAAACATATATACAAATTAGAAAAGAATATTTGCTAAATGAAATTAATTTTTTAAATTAAAAAAGAATATATACTGAGTTCACTTCGGTGCAGTGACAGTATTGCATGTCTTGCACGCCTAACATATTCTAAAAAAATTTAATTCAAGTTTTAGTAATGGAAGAGGTACGCCTAACATATTTTAAAAAAAATTAATTCATCAAGTTTTAGTAATGAAAGAATATCATGCGTAGGTGTGAATAAGATGTAACAAGAGTGAGACATACATAATTGATTAGTCGTTCAATTTATAAGCCATTTAAAAAACGTACAATTTATAACAGTGAACACTTATATGTTACAAAAAAGTGACAAAATATGCGTTACAACTATAGAGGTCTAGGTACATGTGTTTACATATTTCTAAAATTTTCCACTCATCATTCTTGAATTTGTAAAGTTTGACTGAAAAAGGTTCTTTTTCCACCTCGCCTTCAAACTCGCCGTTTGATTCTTCTGTAATCAAGAACTCATTGTTTGGAAGCCATAGTAATGCATTCGATCCATGACCAATATTATAAGAGAAAACTACGTTCCATGAGTGAGGATCACAGTGGACTATGTCGCATGTCCATAGTTCGATGATAGTTCCTCGATGCTCGTGCTCACTGAAAAAATGATTCCTAAACCATTTTTGTAGCTTATCAACTTGTAGTCTTCATTCATTGTAATGGATGGGATAACTAGCGATCTGCACATATCTCCGGGGTAGAGCATTGCAAGTATGTTGGTTTGTCCTTACTGTATGCATAACTCGAAATCCTTTGGGGTTTTTGCCTGCTAACCATGCATTCAGGAAGAATAAAGATGCGTTCATCAAGAATAAAATCGACAATGACCTCTCACCACCAAGACTGAATGGGGAAGAATTATGGGAAGTCAGAAGACTTCCTCAGGTAGTTGAAAGTGGTCTTTCTAGGGATCAAGGTTATGTGGTTGAGCACAATTGGATAAAACAAAGTATTTTTTGGGAGCTCACCTATCGGAAAGATTTTTTGATTCATCATAATCAAGATGTCATGAACATAGAAAAAATGTTTTCAACAATATATTTAACACTGTTATAGACGTCTAAGCGAAGACAAAGAATAACAACAAGGCGATGATGGATGTTAAGGTGTATTCCAAGCATTGTGATTTAGAGTTAGAAGACTTAGCAAATGGCAGAGTGATAAAGCCAAAGGCTAAATTCCTAAATTCACATTTACGCTAGAGTAGAGAAAGATCATATGCGAGTGGGTCAAAGGATTAAAAATACTTGATAGATATTCTTCGAATTTATCAAGATGTGTTGACATGAAGGACAAAAAGTTGTTCGAACTCAAGAGCCATAATTGTCATATTTTCATGAAATATTTGCTACCCATCGCATTCAGCGCATTTCTAGAGCAAGTTTAGAGGCCTCTTATTGAAATAAGTCAATTTTTTAGAGACTTGTGTTCAATAATATTGAAAGTGAATGACAAAATGAGCTAATGCAAATGGAGCACGACATTCCTGTCATTCTCTGCAAGCTAGAAAGAATCTTCCCCTTGGATTTTTTTGACTTAATGGAGCATCTACTTGTCCATCTCCCATATGAGACTCGAGTCATAATTGTCATATTTTCATAGAATGTTTGCTACAATTGCATTTAGCGTATTTCTAGAGCAAGTTTAGAGGCCTCTCACTGAAATAAGTCAATTTTTTAGAGACTTGTGTTCAATAATGTTGGAAGTGAATGAGCTAATGCAAATGGAGCACAACATTCATGTCATTCTCTACAAATTAGAAAGAATCTTCCCCTTGGATTTTTTTGACTCAATGGAGCATCTACTTATCCATCTCCCATATGAGGCTCAAGTTGATGGACCAATTCAGTATCGATGGATGTATCTTTTTAGGAGGTATTCAATCACTAATTACTTCTTCTTTTGTATATTATTTTAATTCCTATTAATTCAAAACTAACAAACTAGTTCATTTCATTTTTAAAGGTTTTTAAACAAAATTAAGAAGACAATAAAAAATAAATCTTCGGTGGAATGTTCTATTTACGAAGCATATTTAGCATAAGAGACATCGTACTTTTGTTTTTATTATATTGAGTCACACATACATTCATCAAGAACAAAAGTTGGTCAGAAACCTTGTATGCAGGACGAGACAAGCCAATCGATGACATTCATCATTTTTAACCAAGTTAGACATCCCTTTGACAAGAGCGTCACTATATTTTTAAGTAATAGAGCATATATGAGGCTCAACTTTATGTCCTTCTCAATTGTGATGAAGTGAAACCATATCTCAAGTAAGAACACATTGTATTTTCTAATTTTATTATTCAATTAAACATTGCATATCTACTATGTATGCTCACTGAGTTTGCTTTTGCACGGCAGCAATTTTGAACAATATCATCGAAATTTAAATCCCCATTTCAACAATGTAGATATTGATAGACTTGTTGAATCACAATTTGTCTTATGGCTCAAGACCATTGTAAGTGGCCTTCTGGTATAATTGGACTAATTGCATGTTGACTTATTCTTATGTGATGTGCATTAATTAATAAGTTACTCATTGACAACTTTAACTAGGTACAATTCAACATCATGTTTTTAGTGATCCAAATTTAAGGGACTTGGCATGGGGACCATTTAGAGAGGTCAAGACATGGCCAATAGATTTTGTGAATGGATGCAAGTTTCATACTGATAACTGGAGCACTAGAAAGAAGACAATCAACAGTGGGGTTTGTGTCAAAGACACTGGAGAAGGTGGTGAAGAAAATGATTATTTTTTAATCTTTAAACAGGTTCTACAGTTACAGTATTTCGAAGAACCTACAAAAAAGATTAATTTGTTTTATTGTGACTAGTTTGATCTAGTGTTGACTTGTGGAATTAGGATGCACCTAGATTATGGAATTACAGAGATTAAACATATAAGGAGATATAAAAAATTTGATCCTTTCACGCACAAAAAAAAATATGTATATTTTGTTCCTTATCCAATTAGAGCAAGAGAGAAATCTGACTGGTAGATTGTTATAAAAACTAGGCCCAAAAGTGTAGTAGAAAATGAAGAAACACTAGAAATTGCTTACCAGAATGAACAATTTCATGTTTTTGCTGTTAATAGTGATTAATTAAATGAAAGTTTAAGAGAGGAAGGACAATATGAAGAAATAAGATATGTAAAAGAAACAAAAAAGGAAGATTAAGAAGAAGAGGAGGAGGAACAAAGTGAAGATGATGATGAGGACCAAGACATAGATATTAATGAAGACAAAGATAAACAAGAGGAAGGAGAGGACAACACAGAAAGTGATAGCTTTTTTTTTTTTCTATTATAAAATTCTTTCTGTATTGGAGGAAACTATTTCATGTACACTATGGGATAATTCAATATTTTTTTCATTTATTTCTTGGTAACTATGAACTTATTTCTCAAAAAAAAATTTTAAAAGTATTCTTCTTAAAATTTTTTTTAACTTATTATAGATTTAAATGATATAAATATATTTTAATTTTAATCTGATAAATATTTTTATAATGAAATTAAGATATAATATATATATACATGTAAGTATATATATTTATATTTACCCCCTGCACCACACACACATATCACAGACACATGTGGCACAAGGGGCTTCCTCCATGCCACACACACAAATGTGCCTCTGCACCACGCACATAGATGTAGCGCAGGGTAGATTCCCCCGTGCTCTTTACACTTATATGGCACGGGGTGATGTCAACCCTATGCCATACACACAGTTACACACATATATGTGTGTATGGCGTGGGGGAAGCCCCCACATGCCATATATGTGTGTACACATATGCACAGTGCCAAACACACATGTAGTGCCCTCGCCACATATGCCATACTTACTACTTTCAGTCGGTTTGTAGTAAATTATTATTTCAGACAGCGTTTCAATTGCTTCCTCAGTTTGAATATTTTCGTGGGAAGTTATAGGTGCATGATTGTTAGGATCGAGATCTTATGCAGGATAGCAATGGGCATAGGATATAGATCGAATCGTATAATCGAATCGAGAATCATAAGATCCTATCAAAAATATAAAATATATTATATAAATTTTATAAATAATATAAAACCATCAAAATCTCATTATATTTCAATAAAACAAACTTAAATGTCATATAATTAGTAAAAAAGAAAAATAGAGAGCAACCCTCATTTTCTATTATAGTTAGAAATTTTTTTTTCTCACCAAATAGACATTTTCTTCTTTAAAACTTATAATGTTATATTTCATTGTCAACCTTCAATAAACTAAGTTAAAAATTGAACAAATTATGAGTGATAAGATTGTAATTGTATAGTATTAGTAAAGACTTAAGTTAGTTTAATCACTTTTTTCGATCTTAATTGACCTAATAGATTAGAAATATATCAACAAATAAAAAATGACAAAAATTCAAAATGTTATAGGATCGATAAAATCGTAAAATTTTAGGATTTAAATTGAGATCTTACTAAGATTCTAATAGATTTAGATCTTACATAGAATTGAAATCGTTCGGGTTGTTGGGAATCGTAAAATCTTAAGATTTTTTATCGAGATCTTGACAACCATGTACATGTGTAAAAATTAGCCTTCCTACTGCCATTCAGTCGAAAAGAATTATGATCAATTGCAAATTCTTTCAGTAGGAATCAGTAAGAAGATTTCATTTGCTATTTTGATACATTGTTGCAGTATTTTAAACCATTGGTGCATAGATATCTCAAATTTACTTTTGTTAGATCTTGGATGAAAAATACACATGCAAGTGATGTGACTAAAAAAATGACCTCCTATTTAATCTCAATTTCAACCTTGTGAATCTTAATCTTGCAATCTAATGATGCTATTGGTATGGGAGATTATAGATTTGTCTTACTTCTCAATCGCAGCAGAAATTTTGAGAGAAATTAATGTAGTTTTATAACATATTTGCCCAAAGGAGATGGTATTTACTTTGATTTTTCTCTTCATTGACTAATATTTTTGTTTGTGCCTCAAGTTTGCTAACATTTTTCACTTAGAATAGGGAAATTTTTTGTTGTGTTGATCCACACACACACACACAAAAATCTTCTTTAATCATCATTAAAGTGGTTGTGTGTACGCATACACGCGTACATACATGCACGTTTAAATATATATATATATATATATGTATATAAACTTTCATATGCTTTAGACCCATTTTTCTTATAATTTCCTCTAATGTATGTGGTTTCTCATAATAGTTTAACATTCATGGTCTCATTCTCATATGCCATAGAACATCATTTTGTATTAATGATTTCGTCCCAAAATAATTTATTAATGTAAATTATGTATAGATCTCATCCACTATCACTTCAATTTATCCATAGACATAAATTTAGTAGAAGAGAATGGATTTTATCTTCTAAACTAAAGTCTAACTAAAAAATGACACATAATTTTTACAATATAACAAAACATTCTTAAATTTAATTTGTAGCTTTACTGTAAAATTTATGAAAATATCAGTTGCCTAACTACGCCTTAGCTTAACAGTAAAATACTAAATTTTATTCTCTAATTGAGTTGATTTACTAAAAATACAAATCAAATTAATGAAATTTTAATTTTTTTTTTTTAACCATGGGCTCATTCATAAAGTAAAGCGCATTGGAAGGTAGGGTATATGCACGGGATAAGGAGGAAAATGGCAAAGTTGTTCATTCAAATTTAAAATAATTGAGATGATATAATGCAAAAGATAGATTCAACAGTCAAAACAATATATGTGTAGTTCATCAAACACGAATTACGGCAATCATTAGTGTCTCATCTTATGGATTTCTTCAGAAGATATACATGTCATGATAACAGAGACAATAATTATTATTATAATCAAATAATGCTGATTTAACAGTAGTTCCTCAAAGAATAACAACATGTATAACCAGAAACCATATAAGAGAATTAATGACAATACAAGGAGCAACTAATTAAGGCGAGGTCACCATCCCTCTCCGTACGTCTCCATTCTGCAAGGAGTTGCATTGAATTTCATGATTTACCCTCCAAGGCTTCCATGATGGCCAAGCGAGTTGGCCTATAGTGTTTTGGAAGACGAGAGAAAGCGAAAACTTTTCCTGGAGACTCTTTAAAACAATGCTCACAAGTATCTTGCAAGGTAATGACAGCATTCATATGAATCCGAGAATCATACATGCATGTTTTTCTTAGGAATTGACTCCAATGCCTTTTGAAATTCTTCCAACATACTTTCATAGACTTCCTTGCACACGCTGAGGCAGGATGGAGAATTGGGCTTGGCCATTAACCTGTTGACCAAACCAAGGACCCTCTTGGTGTTGCGACCGGTGACATCAACCTCGATGTGCAGAGGCTGAAGGGGGTCAAAAGGATATTCAGGGATGGCAAAATGCTTCGAGCACACAGCTCCGGGTTCTTGGCGCCTTTGCATAGGTTCGAGAGCGCAGGAGGGGGTTGGCGGAGCCACCTTGGGGACGTCGGGGATGGCGGTGGTGTGGTGGAGGAGAGAAGAGAGGGCTAAAATGAGAAGGCTCCCTCTGAAATCCATTGCTCTATGAACTTCCAATGGCTGGCTACAATTTAAAGAGCAGATACGCCGGGACAGGAGGATGAATCAAGTCACAGTGAAATATAAATGATATAACAAAATTGTATACGTTGTCGTAATTATAAATAATAACATTTTATAAAATATATTTACAGTATTTATATTTGCAACAGTATTAGTTGTCAAGTTTTTTTAAAAAGTTAATAGTTAGAAAAGAAAAAAAATAATTTAAATTATATTGATTTACTATATATTGTTAAAAATTTCTTTGTAAACTATGTTTGCAATACTTGTAGTAGCATTTCTATTCTTAACTAATAAAATTTTTAAACCACTTCGACTTGACTCTTGTTTATTGTAATAGTAAAACTCAAAGTTAATGGAAATTGTCTTCTTTTTAGCTTGAAATGAAATATGAAATCTGATGGAGTAATCGATATTCTAAGGATTGTGACTTTTTCTTCAACATGTTTTTGAAAAAATTATGGCTGCCTCAGGCATATACTTACCCATTCTTGATATAATCATGCCGCTACCACAATAAAGGCCCATTGATTTATCAATGTTCCTAAGTAACATCAATGATAAGATTTATAACAAAACTATTGAAGGAATCAATACAATTAAGGGAAAGCACTTGACAAAAGTTGGTACATAAGGTTAGGGATGGCATTGGGGAGGAGACTTGGGGGATCCTCGAGGAGATGAGGATATGGGAAAATCCCTCCGTCAGTATTTTGAGGATGGGGACGGGATCACACTCCCCTCCTCGCAAGGTCCCGTCCCCAAAGGATATTTTAGTAATTTTACTAAAATTACTAAAATGTCCTTATTATATATATATATATATTAAGGCATTTTTGTCATTTGTAATTAAAATTAATTTAATAAAAAAACCCTAATCTCATTCCTAATTCCCATATTCCCGAATCAGTTAATCCCTACATTTTCTCTGAGTTCATCGTGCTTGTGTTTGGTGATTTGTGTTGTTCATTATTAGAGTTATCAAAGCAGGCCAAGAAAAAGTGAGTCAGGTCGAGCTGGCCCACTTTCTGGCCCACTTTTTAAATGGGCTCTTGTTTGAAGGACTCGGCCTTCATATTGGCAGGCCAGCCCATTTTTTTCTTTTGTTTTTTTACATCTACGAAAACAAAAAATCAAAAGAAAAAAATGAAGCCAAATAATCCAGTAGCCTCTCCGTCGCAGTCTCACAGAATCCTTTTTATACCCAAATCCAACCCCTTCTCAAAGATTCTGAATCATTCCATTGCTTCTTCTTCTTCTTTGTTGTTGATTTTCCCTCAATGGTGCGAAGCTCTGTTCTGTCTGCAAAGTGCAAACACATAGCATGAATCCCCCAGAGAACCAAAGAACCAAAAGCAGAAGAAGAAGACGAAAGGTACATCGAAAACTAAAGGACTGAAAGGCTGACCGATTATTGTTGTGCAAGTTCGAGACTTCGAGTGTGCGACAATACGACTGCCAGAAGCTTCGTCGAAGACCAAAGTGGACCTTGCTGCTGCTGGTGGGTGCGTGCTGTTGCTAGATTGCAGATGCTAGTTGAGGCTATAGGGTTGAGAGTTAGACAGACTGAAGTCTAAATTAAAGGCTAAAGCAGTGAAGCTCCTCCCCTGGACTAGACCTCCTCGGCTCTTTGGACTTTGGCTCTTTTAGATTTTTAGTAATTAGGGAAAAAAAAAAAGAGGTAACATATGGGTTACATGGGCCGGGCCTAAAAAATTCGATAAAAAATGGGCCTCTTTTTATAAAACTCGGCCCACCCTAAAAGTGAAGGCTAGGCCAATTTTGACAACTCATTTCATCATGCTCGTCATCACTCTCGTTGTATCTGGTCTGTTCATGCTCATTGTAGCTCTAGCTATCTTTGGTCTATTCATGCTCATTTCTCTCTAGTCATCGTGCTCGCCGTCACTCTCTAGTATAATTTCTCTCTTGTCTTCGCTTTCCATGTCCTTCAATCTCTTTCTATTGATTCAATCTCGTTGTCTCTGGTCATCAATCCATGTGGTTTGCTTACAGTCTGTTACGACCCGAACCCGGGCCTATGACCGACGCAAACAATGTGTTACCAGCACTACCGCAAGCCTAGAATTAGTAACGCAGGATCATAAGTAGTGGCCTATTTGATTATAGAGAATACTAGAGCAATATAAATAAATAAATATAAATTACCTTACCCTGAACAATGAAGAGGTATCCTCGATCCGCAAGCCCTCACGTTGTCGTCCTGTCACACCTGTAATTATGAAGGGGTGAGTCTAAACCACGGACTCACCGCTACCAGCCCTATCTACACAGATAAACAGAATATATATATATATATATATATATATATATATATATATATATATATATATATATATATATATATATAACACAAAATAAATGCATGTAACCCTTACACAAGGGTCCATGCTCCCACATTAGGAATATACCCCGATAACACCAAGCTGCTCAAAAGCACACATATGGTGTTTCCCCCAAACACACATACAAACCACACAAGCAATATAAATTATGAAGATGGATGAGATGCAATGTTTATCCCACTCTTTCCCACACCACATTGAAGACCAACCCTCAATGTGCATGCATACCCTTGATACCACTCAGCAGAATCACACATGGGCAGCTTCCCGCTCTATTCCACATCTTTTCATAAAATAAATATGAAAATAAATATGATGCAATGCATCCACACAATTCCACACATAATACATTTAATAAATAAATGTATATAAAACAATATAAATATACATATATATATATATATATATATATATATATATATATACACATATATGCATATCCACATATAAGAGAGCTAGATAGATTCCACGCTCTTGGCGCTCCCACCTTGCGCCTCGACCATCCCTATTGTAACCATGCAAGAATTAATTATCAATGTTACAAAATAGAGAAATTCTACTACACTAATCCCGACCTTCACCCACTTTTCCAGTCATAACTCTTAACTAGTAATGAATTTCCAAATGAAACTTATACCATTAGAAACTAGACTCAAAGAGCTTTCAACGATATAAAATTCACCCAAAACAAAGTCCGGATGAAGGAGTTATGCCTAATTGAAGATGGACTAAGGTTTACCAAAACACCTGGCGCCCGAAGCGCTGCACGTGGCGCCTGAGGTGCCAAAAACCAAAGTTTCTACCCAAATTGAAGGGCTTGGTGCCTAGGCGCCCCACATGGTGCCCAGGGTGCCAAAACCCCTCAATTCCACTCAACGGTGGTGCTTAGGCACCACGACTTCGCACCCTGCAGTCTGGCCTCGATTTTGGGTCAGATTCGATCGATTCTCCACCGTTTTCCATAGTTTCTTTCATGGGATCTCACCCTTGATGTCTAAGGAGCATTTAGACATCAAAAGCCCCAATTTTAATAGAAAAACGAAGCTGAAATCTTGATTTTACCCCAACCCTTAAAACTAGAAAATAGGAAAAACTTGAGAAATAAGAATTCCTACCTCGATTCCTTGCTTTTCTTACGTTGCTTGGCTCCTAGAGGCTCACTCCATCACCCGAGATCTGCCCTCCAAATCTCGGTTGTGGAGTTGGAGTGTAGAGAGAGAAAGTAGAGAGAAGGAAGAGAGAAAGAAAGGAGAGAAGGTGAAGAGAGAGAGAGAGGAAAGGAGGAAATGAGGAAAAAGAGGTGATGCCACCTCTATATTCTCGCCTGGGGTGAAATCACCATTTGCCCTCCAGTTGACCCTCAGTCAAAACTGGTAAAAGCAAATTCGTAAAATCTCACCTTGGGTGTTTCTAAATCCTAGGTACCCCACAGTTTTTCTTATTTCACTTTAATCCCTCTTTGCATTTAGCCAGTCTCCCAACTCCCTTAATGCCCTCGATACTACCAATACGCTTCTTAACTCTCAACCACTCAATATGCCACAACTTTGCCACTTCCAAACCTTATATTTTCCTGTACCCACCACAAGAAAAATATCTTCATCCTAAAATACTTCACAAAAATAGTTTTATATAATATTCGAAAATCACGAATTTTTCGGGGTATTACACAGTCTATGTACTATATATATATATATTTTTTAAAAAAATTTTAATAATCCTACAAAGAGGTGGGGAGCGTCCCATTGCCATTTCTACATAAGGTACTGTCGATCAAGACCAATGAAAACCATCCTCAGCAACTTTATTCACACTTTTCTGATTGGTGTTAATATTGTGACAACATAGAATTGCTTGTCTACCCCTTCAAATTCAATAGAGTCATCCTTGGAGTCAATAGTCATGACATAGGATAAAAAAAGAAGGGCACATTTGTTAAATTGAATAACTTCGACCTAGATTCAACATTTATTGACTTAATCAAATGTCCAAAAATTTATATTGTAAGTGGTGTTGTTATCATTATCGAAAAAGAGAATGCAAAGTTCGTCCTTATAGGTTGTCATATTGTATTTGACATCCATTATATGATCTTGTACTTGAGTCTCATAAAATTTATCAAAGTAAACATAATAAACAATAAAAACGTGTGGTAATACTCAATCCTTATATAACAACTTAACAGTCCGTACAAAAAAACCTTCAGTACATTGGCATTCGCCAAAGATAAAAAGACGTCGAATGCCAACTGGTTTGGAGATCTTCCATTCTTTGTCATTCACAATATACTTAGTAAGTTAGTATACTAAATTTGTCCTTGATGTGCTTCAATGTGGGAAAAAAAAAAGATTTCAAAAGAGCTAATATGTTCATTATAACTAAATGCATAAACAATAAGTTCTGCAAAAGATACAAAACTCTATAAAAACCATTCGTATTTTAAAGTAATGAAATACCATGACATAAATAATTTAATACCTGTAGCAATATTATTATTGTAGTCTATGACCAAGACAACCTCTTTAATGACTGGATTGAATAAGTAAAAAATGTGATAAGATCTTGGGAAGTCTTCTTTTAAAAAGTGGTAAACCCTTTGAAGATTCAATGGAATGAACGTAAAACTCTCATGAGGAAGAAAACGATGGATTGACATTGAAAAATTGTTTGGATATGACATCAAGCATGTGTATTTTTCCTCGTTATGACAGATTTGTTTTTAGGTATTTGAGATAATATAATCTGCATAGGGTGGCCCAAAAACTTATTCTATTGACGTTGAAGGAAAACATCTGATCAAAAGTTTCTATGACAGTTCTTACTGACAACGAACATGTGCACATTCTCTTTACACTTCAAGCAGCTAAGTATATCGACCATCATGTCTCTTGTGGCACATGTCTGAGTCTTGATTAGATTTTCCATTTTGCTATAAGTTAATTGCAAGAGAGTAAAACTATGTGAATAGAGGTGTGGTAGCCATAAGTGAAAGACTGCTTATTTATGAGATATTGAAACATCTCCTTCTAATAATGTTCAATTAGGGTTATATTTGAGTATTTAGAATATTGATTTTCTTTTTTTTTTTCAATTCAAAATTCAATATCAAAACTTTGATGAGGTATATAATGAACACATTCTTTGGAAGTCGCATCTTTGTTAGAATAAAAAAGGACAACTATGAATAAATAATTATAATTATAATTAAGTTTGAAATTGATTAATTTCAAAACCAATTAAGCTTCACATTAATTAAGGATGAAATTTTTTATCACTCACCATAATTTCATTAAACAATTTATTATGCAAGAATGGAAAACGTGCTATTTAATAACCTCATTAGTAATATGTGTCCTTTTTATTTTTATTTTTTTTAATTTTGCTAGTAATAGGAAGAGTTTCATTTTTTTGATTTTTTTATATATAGCAATAAATAATTATAATTATATTTAAATTTGAAATTGATTCCTTCAAGAAATAATTAAGCTTCACAAGCTTCACACTAATTAAGTATCGATTTTCCATTACTCACCTTATTTGCATTAAACAATTAATTATGGTAGATTAAAAAACTTGCCATTTAATGACTTCATTAGTAATTGTGTACTTTTTTTTATGGTAACAAGAACAGTTTTTTTATTTAAAATTTTTTATATTTTTTCTTAAATGACAAATAGCAAAAAAGAATTATAATTATAATTAATTTTAAAATTAATTTTTAGCCAATGAACGATAAATACATACACCAATCATAAAAAAAGAATGAAAGGAAGTCTCATTAAATATTTAAATGTGGATTTAGTTTAGTATAATTTTTTTTTTGGACAAATGGAAATGTTTTCCATTAAATGCATTAAAGGCATTAAGACTAGGATACACAAGATAATATAGGACTTTAAGATAGAACAATTACAGTTCAAATATGGACTCATGGGATAATAGTTATATAAATTTATAGCAACACACCCTAAAATAGTACCTTGGTCTTAACAGAGGTAACACACCCTTAGACCAACAAGGTTAAGGATGATAAAGCCTAACCCAAAGAGCTGACCATATTTTGCTTTTTTTAGAAAAAATAAAAAATAAAAATGCTACCCAAAAAAAAAGCTACAAAAGCCCAGCTAACAATCACTGTAAGCCCAAAACTACCAAAAAAGAACAGAGTTGACCAAAAAAAGAAACAGAGTCTGCATCGGAGGAACCTAAGCCGCTTCTATTCATCGACCCAAGCCTCATCAATCCTTCATCCACATCACGCCCAATGTTGCAAGCCAACTCGCCTTCACCAACGACGATGTGGATTCCAAGGAGCTGACAAAATCTTCCCACCCAGCAAACTTTTGTGAGTCACCTCTGTCTCCATTGTCACTGAGCATGGTTGAGCATCGATGATTGCCATCCCATCTAGATCGTTTTCAAAGGGATTTTTTGGTCATGGTTGAACAGCCCGACATTCACCACCTGTATGTAGATTTGGAGTGCCTCTGGCATCTCGTGTGCAGCCTTTATGCTGTGAATTTGTAGCAACTAGGATGGAATATAGGACTACGTAGTGAACGACAATGGAGGGCGAAACTATAGCAGAGGAGAAGAAAGGGGAGAGAACAGGAGCGGATGAGACGAGTTCGAGGTGGGTCATCAGCACTAAAAACTTATAGATAGAAATGGAAACCATATACGACAAAGACAGTGGTGATTCGCTAAGCAAGGTCAAAGGCAATAGAGAACTGTCATGGCAATGCTTTTGGGTTGAAACGGAACAACAAAACTCTTCTAAAAAAGAGAGAAAAATTCCTATAAAAAGAAGAAAAAGATCTCTCATAGAGGAAATGGGAAAAAGAAGAATGAAGGGGAAAAGGCAAGTGAAGGCTACCTGAACCCTCACCAATGACTGTGATGACAAAGAAGAAACCCTAGCAGAGCAAGACAGGGGAGGGAAAGGGCGGTTCGTTGCTCTTGCCTAGGCTTTTTCTAGTATAATATTTAGAAGATAGATTGAATTCAATAAATAACCTGCTTCTCTTCTCTTTTGCTTTGTTGGGCCTGATTGCCCGGCCTTCTGGGCATGTAATGCCAAAAAAAGAATTCAAAATTATTATATTAACATAAAGTATAAAAAATTAGTAGTTTTTTTTATAGATAAAATATTAGTATAATTATCAATACAAGAAGGAAGTAAACAATTAAATAACTTTTCACTACATTTTTTCGGTGATGAAAGGGAAAATTTATTCATTAACACCCAAAATATCCTTTACAATTACATCATCTATACAAACAGGATTTTCCTGCCAAAACTGCAAGATTACAACGCCTAGGGATGCACGAAAACCACAACTCCTAAACATATGTTCAAAGTATCATCTGAATTACGTTATTTTCTAAAATACAAAACAATAGTAAATTAAAAATTGACAACATTTTACTACATGTTATCTTTTTTAATGTTTTAAAATAATTTTAAATATATTTCATATTTGATTTATTTAATAAAAATTTAAAGTTACTCTCTAATGCAATTTTTTTTACATAATATTTTATATTTGATTTGTTCAGTAACATAACCACTCCATACAAGTACTTATCTGAAGCTAAGGGAAAACAGGACTATTCTCGCGGTAACAATATCATACAGCGCCACAAGCTTTACAATATTCTGAACTCATAAACTCCGACCTTTGCCTCCCAATTGTCCAGAGAAATTTATGGGAAAAACGAAACTAAAAGAAAGCCAGCAAAAGTAAATGAATTATTTTTTTTTTAAAAAAAAGAAAACTACAATGCGTGTATGTACAAAATTAGATCCCCCACGCGGAACCACTGTATCCTCGGGGAAAACAGGATGGTGGTTAACCATAGAGGATAACAAAAGCGGTAATAGTAAGAATTTACACCCTCAATGGCCAAACTCAGAAAACTGCAACCACTTACTAAAAAGTACCGCCGCTTATGAAACCCTCGGGCATGGGAAAGAAAGAAGCTCTGGCTTAAAGGTGAACTTTGAGATGGATGTCCATTTTAGCTTGCCCTTCCAAGTATCATCGTCCTTCATGAAGATCTTCAGAGAAGACTGCTGTCCTAGATATGTTGTCATTGTCAAAGACACTTAGACCAGAGTAGGGACCCGAAGAGAACATAGAGGATGTCCCATCAGACTCGAAAGTGGTAGAGGATTGTCTTAGGTTAGTCCGCGTATTGGAGGAGGCTAACATGGAATGTTGATGTTCTGTCATGCGCTGTACCATTTTAAGTGACTGTACCACTTCACCCATTGTGGGTCGTTGGCTTGCTTCAGGAGCGACACAGGCTGCAGCAATAGTACAAACACGGACGAAATCTTCCTTTGGGTAATTTCCCCCCAGTCTTGGATCAGCAAGCTCGTCCAACCGGTTCTTATCTCGAAGGATTGGCCTTGCCTGAAAGAAAAAAAATTGTAAGTTTATTGTCTAACAAGCATAAAACACTCCGAAGGACAGATCACTGATGTAAGTTCAGTCTCTAATAAATTGTCAGCTAATTGCTATAGAATACAGAATGCAGGGAAAGAAGTTATAATATTTAACGGGAATAATGTGGGATCAATCAAGGTATGGAGCCACCCAAGTAACAAGGTATTCAACATTATAACTCCAAGGACTATTTATGACTTTAATCTTGAAATATTTCCAGCTATAGAACACAAAAACCAGAAGTAGATGATTTGAACATCGTGAGGACAAAGTGGGATTGGTAAGGTATGGAACTAACCCACGTAACCAGGTTCTCTTGTCCAGCTGGCTGTGACATATCCACAGGTTTCCTTCCAGTCAGCAGTTCCAGCAAGACAACCCCATAGCTATAAACATCACTTTTAACAAGTAGGTGACCCGTCATGGCATACTCAGGAGCCACATACCTACATAGCAGTTTCATTTCATTATATTATCAATCTAAATTATGCAGGAATAACAAGTCTAAGCAAGATGCGGTACAAACCCAAACGTGCCCATGACACGAGTAGACAGGTAATTAGCTCTGCCTTCAGGTGCCTGTTTAGCTAGACCAAAATCTGCAACTTTAGCATGAAAGTTGTTTTCAAGCAATATGTTAGATGCCTTAAAATCTCTGTGTATAACGCAGGGCTGTGAGTCTTCATGCAAGTAAGCAAGTCCTCTTGCAGCATCAAGCGCAATCTTCATTCTGGTATCCCAATCCAAAGGACAATTTATTCCCAAGGGACCTGTTGCAAATCAGGACCAATTTCAATTCTGAGGCATAAAAACAGTTATTTAAAAACAAATGATACTTGATATAACTGTCAACTAACAAACACATGTAAATCTCAAGATTATAGCTGAACCAGTAATTTGAGAAATCACATTACCATGAAGCCAAGCCTCCAAACTTCCATTTGGGACAAGCTCATAGCATAGTAGATTTTGTGACGAGTCACGATTGCTATAGTATCCCACCAATTTTACAAGGTTACGATGATGCAACCGACTAAGCATCTCAACCTCAACCAAAAATTCTTTGTCCCCCTGTTGCCCTCCACTAGTGAGCCGCTTAATTGCTACAGCTGTACCATCCTTTAAGAGACCTTTAAAAACTCTACCAAACCCGCCTTCTCCAAGTATGCTTGCTGCTTCAAAGTTGTTTGTTGCGTCTTTGAGTTCTTCATAAGAAATAAATCGTGTACTGGTTGGGTGGGGAAAGGACTCTGGAGCTGAAACTGCACCTTCTGTCCTTGACTTTTCTATAAGACAGAGAAATTACTAATATCAGAACTAGAATATAACATAAAACTACAGAAGATAGCCTATAAAAAACTACTAACAATGCCACAACAGATAAGAGCATAAAAATATTTCGTTTCTTTTCCTTTCAATTTGGTTTCTTCAATGGATGACATGTCATTTCATTTAAAAAGAAAAAAATGTAAACATTTGAGACCCACGAGTCTATTATTTTACTTTCTACTCTTTGTTACTGAAAAATCCAAAACTAGTTGGGTTGAAACTGGAAAGCCTCAGAGCAGAATTAAGTTTCTCAACAAGGCAAGGCCTTTGCTCAATCCTGATTCAGCAGATAAAATTGTATACTAGAACAAGTACCATTAAGATGTTTATATTCAACCCCAATTGAAAAAAAAAAAAAGAAAAAAAATACTAGAAGACTAATTAATTAAAGCTTCTCAATGCTTGTGCTTAACTATTATAGCTCTGAACTAAGTCCACTCCAGCCTAGAGAACTCTTTCTTGCCATGTTGATTTTTTTAAAAGTGGACCTAACATTTCCCTGTTGAATGATTAGATTTACTGAGTTACTACCTCTATAATATCAAAATTGTAAAAGGGTGACCAAGCATAATTCACAACAGTTTTCGCTATAAGCAAGTTGTTAAAGGAATGTGAACAAATTAAAGGCAATAAAAATAAATAATAAAAATCAAGGAGGTAGAATTAAATATATCTACCAGTATCTATTGGAGGTCTTTTGGTCTTTGGCCTCAACGTGCATAAACAAATTACAAGTACAGTTATGATGGCAATGAAGAGTATGCCAGCACCAATTCCAATAATAGGAGACAAATTCGAATGCCTTCCCCTATTTGAACCACTTAGTGATGTAGCTGCTGGTGTTTGGTCAGTAGGAGCTTTCATAGGTGATGCGGCAACAGTAGGAGCTGCAATAACATAAAAAGATACGTTTATATTCACACAACAGGTTGTACATAAATGCATAGCTATTCATTCTCATCCCCTCCATCAACACATAGATACTAGTTTGTTATCCATCTCTGAAGTGTTGGATTTCTTAGCCATAGAAAAGTATTTGTGATATTATATCAGACAACAAGTTCAGAATAACTAAAAGTAGTCATGTCCCTCTTCTGAAGCTTTCAATTTGAGAATACTAATATAACAACAAAGACAACTCATCAAATATATTGCCGGAGGCATCTTTGAACAATGATGGAAACAAAGGAAGATTAACTTGAAAGTATATAAAAGTGCTCAATAAGATAATCACATAATTAAACTTATAGAGACAATTGATAACATGTGTAATGTTCCAACTTTCAACAGGAAGTAAATCTTTCACAACATAAAGGTCGTAGAAAACTTTCACAAGCATCAATGTCATATGTAAAATGTCTGCTGGTAAATTTTTTTTTTTTTAATTTAAGAAGAATTATATAAATATAACAGCTATTAAAAGCCACGAGTGAACAATAGACTCTATCAGCATACACATATCTTCCTCTTTCCCCACTTCAGCAGCAATCATGAAATAAAACAAATAGACAACAAAAATGGCAAAACTGAAAAGTTATAGTGGCAAAAGATTTATATGCGTTATTACAAAGGTTCAATACTAGTGAAAACAAGCATCAGCTATATCTAATTTGTACAATAATAATCTCCTTTTAGTTTCAGTTACCAAGGACACCAAAGTATGAAGGCTTGGACTTACCCTGAGACAGAGGTGGAGGCTCATACCACGTCATATTGAGAAGTTTGTAGTCACCTACTAGTCTAGCATCTACTTGAATCTTATGCATTGAAAGCGAGAAGTTTATTTTTGACACTTCGACGGCGGAGAAACTGATACCTTTTTTTGGAGTGATATCCATTGATATATTTAATGTTGATAAGCTGAGTACATAGAAATTTATCAGTTCAATCTGGTGAGTTTTCAGCCCAAGTTGGGTAGCTAATTCATCAAGAAAAAGATTCCAATTGGAGCTTTGAGAGACATTCAAAAGCAGGAGGTCTAGTTTTATGGGATACACACAGTCGCAACTGTTACTCCCTCTCTTCAATACCATGTCTTGTTTACAACAACCTGGAGAATAGATATAATCATCCGTGTCAATGCAGATTCAGTTTCCAAAATTTTGATAAAAGATAATAGAATTCCTTTGAAAGTTATTCAGCCATTTACAACATATATAAGGCTTAATTCATTTTGGTTCCTTTAGTTTGTCGGACTTTGCCCAACAAAAAAGATTTAGTTCCTTTAGTTACAATTTGAGCAATGTTGTCTCCCCTTTTTTTCCTATCAGTGCAGTTTGGTCCCTTTAATTTCAGTCAGAACAATATTGTCCCTCAAATTATCATGGTTAAAAAAATTGAAAACAATAATTTAGTGGCAAAATAGCTAACTTTAAGAGAGAACATAGCTCTAAATTGGCTTTAATTACTTAATTTCAAATTATTATAGAAACAAGATTGTTCAAAATGTTCTATCAAAAAAAAGAAAAAAAGATTGTTCAAAATGAAACTAGAAGATCTAAATAGATTTAACAACATTATTAGATAAGCTCTTATTAAAATAACAAAGACTAAATTGCTCTACTAAATAAGCTAGATGAAGAAAAGGCTCAGTTAAGCCAGGGAAAAAAAATGGCAACTTACTGGAAGCATAAGGGGACAATGGTGGCTGAGCCAAACCCGAAGGAATTGCACCAGCAGTTGAATGCATAGGGCCATTATGTCTAAAGCCAGAAATTTGAGTCCCTAATTCACTCCTCTTCATGAATGGCTTAGAACGTGAACTTGCAGGGGGGATACCAGTACTTATTGATGGACCATACAGAGGAGGATGGGATGGTGACAGTGTTGGAATTGGTCCACCATGGGGTGCCAGATACTTGTGCCCATGGACATTTGCTGGTAAGGGAAGATCACGAACAACTATAGCAGCCAAAGGCGGTCTAGCTGGAGTTAATGATGGAGGCATCATTGTCTTATCAAATGCATTAGAATCAGCCATAAATACCAAGGAAGATAATACAAGCAACCATTTCAGCAGAAAATGTTGAATGTTTTCCAATGAATCTGCATTATTTGTAAAAAGTCAAGCTCAACTACTGATGATAACAAAATAAGAAAATGATAGAACTACTCATTAATTCAGTGTTACTTTCACCAGTAAAGAACGAAAATTGATGAACATAGCCTGAGCCTTAAGACTGTTTATCAAATAGAATCAGAGCCTTAAAACTCAAGTCACACTTAGAATAAAATTTTTAAAGAAAAATATCAGAATTATGCAATAATCCCTTACTCCCAGCTATCCCAATTATATTGTAGTTTGAATCCTGCACACACACACACACACAAAAGCCCACTAGTCTCCATCCCTCAAAAAGAAAGGTCAACATTTGTGTTCCTTCTGGTGTCCTTTACAGCTTAAAAGATACAAGGTGGGTTAATAAACAGACATCATTAACTGAACAGACCCTATCAAGTAAAATGAGCCCTCTTTCCAGCTCAACGGGTTTTCTTCTCAATATCCACCCCCAAAGCCATGGTTGAGGTGGTGAAGTTTTGGGCATTAAAGTCCATCCCAATTCCTTTTGAATACTTGTACATAAAAAATGCCGTCTTAACAAATCTTACACGTATAATTGAACAAGAAGTCCTGAGATCATCAAAAGCGATTTAAACAATTTATACCCGTATGCTATTTGTTGTTTAGAATAACATTCATTATACGTTTTAACTGAATTATAGCATTCCTTGCAGCTGACGAAGGATTTTCGAATTGCCCAATTCTAAATACCAAATAATGAAAACATGTTAGCAGAATTCGAGTGTAGCATTTTTTCTGAATCCGACGACGGACAATCAAACCTCAGCTGAACACTCAGCGAGAGACAACCAAAGTTACTATTCTCTTCTTTCTTCGTTGCTTAAGCATCCGAAACAACCATAAGATTTAAAGCTTCGATTCCATTCCATTCTTTCACGTTTTCTCAGTCATAAATCCGTACACAAAAACTACAGGTAAACATAAATTGAAGGACGTCAAGAAATATATTTATTACCGATTGAAACAGAAACCGAAAGCACCGACATCACCGACGCTGTTGATTGCCCTTTAACGCTTCAGATCTATAGGATTTCGTTGAAATCAGCAGAAAAATTGAATAGCAGGATGGACACTATGACTGGGAGCTAGGACCAGGAGTAATAGCATGTGAAGGCGGATCCGAAGGCAGAAATATCAACGCCGCAATTGGATCTTGAGGTAGTGGACTGCGAGTCCAACCATCCATGGCTCAGTTGAATCGGAGAGCCAACTTGAGAGGGAATGACTGCGACTGTTGGTACTACTTGGAAGGGTGGAGACGTCGCTGCCTTCAATCTGTTACCACTTGCCAGTGACGGAGAAGCTCGTTCGTTGTGTTTGGTTCGGGGAAATAATGTTAATGTTTTTCGCGTTTTTTCGTTTGGTTGCGGATGCGTGAGGGGGCAGACACGCAGGCGAGCATTAATTGCGGTCACTGTGTGAGCTGTTAACGGAAAAGAACCAATTAACGGTAATGACCTAAAGGTAAAAGGGAAAATACGAGGGGGAGGCCACACTTTTCAGACTGCCTCGCCCTTAGGTACGAACACGATCCTGTGTAGCGTCGGTACAGTGCTATTTCTTGGTCATCAGTTCTAGATAAGAGTCCAGACGTTGATTAACGGTAACTTAAAAAGAGAAGGATAAGTTTTTTTTTTAAAAAAATTATTTTGGCCAGTATAGGACAGAAGGGAGTTTGACTGCGCCTTTGTTATATTTTAATTATTTTTAACTTTCCTCCTGGATCCGTATTTGGAAGCCAGGGTAGAGGAGCGAGATTTTTTCTATAGAATTTTTTAAATTAATTAAGTATATATTTATATAATATTATATATATATATATATATTTTTAAAGTTCCATTAATTTGTATACCAACTTAAATTATTATCATTATTTTTTAAATTATAAAATCGATTTTATTTTAATTTTTTAAAATAAAATGGACGTTATAATTATTTACATTTAAAACATAATTTTTGTCTGAAATTTAAGAATATAATATTATATTAATTAAGTAGTCTTAAATTTTTTAATTATTTTATAATCTTAATATTTTAAATAAAAATAATTAGTACGTCACATAACCCATTTATCTACGCAAAAACATTAGGAACTCTTTCTTTTTGCGTAAAGAGAAAAGTGTCATATATATACATGTGTGTGTGTGTGTGTGTGTAACCTTAAATTACTTGTTTTTGAATTTAGACATTCTATCTAGCCATACGTTAATATTATTAACTGAGGTGCTACTTCTTTTTTTTTTTTAATGTCCCTATTTATTTGTCATTCAAATTTTATACTTCGATAGTTTATTCTGACTTTTTAATCGCTAAAGAATATCAGACTGAATTTTTTTTTTAAATGTAGTTTTCTAAATTTGACTTGCGGTACAAAAATTTCATGCGGATCTGTTGCAGATCATTGAAGCATGTTCTTTTGTGGCAAGTGGAATTATCTAAAATAGTATCTCAAACTCTACGAACTAATGCTTGGTTTTTTTTTTTTTTTATATGCAATTGACAAGAGGGATCGAACTTTAAATCTAAACTCCAAATGGATAATATCCTAACTTTATATTGTTTAAGTTACAGATTCGGTGGTTATGAACTAATAGATAAATGAAGTATTTGTATTATTAAAAATAAGCTTATATTTTTTTAGCAGTTTTTTATCCTTTATTTTTTGTGCAAGCATATAAAGAGACTGAGCTTTTCAAAATTCAGACTCTCAGCTGTTCAGTGACACTTCCAAGATTTATATGAGCAAAAAATATTTTTTAAAAAAATTTAAAAATTTTACAAATTAAAAAAAATTAGAGGGAGAGGATTTTGAGCTACACAAATTCTCCATAAACTTTTTTAATGAAAATTCTATTTTGATCCCTTAAAAGTAGAATATTTCTTAATTTAGTCTCTTAAAAAATTACTTACTTAATTTAATCCCTTATAGAAGAAATATTTTTTAGTTTAATTCTCTCTCATAAAAATGATCTTTTAATTTAATCTCTTATGTATAGATATTTATCATTTTAATCCCTTATAAATAAGTAGATTATCAATAGTAACTGGAGTATTGCTTCATTAACTCCTGCATAGTGTTACAGTCTTGCATAGTCTGCAGCAAATGCAACTAGTCAGAATTTGGGAGTAGGTGATACAAACAAGCTGATTTTCTAATGTGAACTCGCTGCATCGGATTATAAGTATCTCACAGGTATAGCCTATTTCTTTTGTCTACCGATTTATTTTTCTTTTGCTGCAATTCTTAACCTAGAAAAAGGTTATACATTGAATGATTCCTATGAAATGCATGATAGTCTCTATCATCTAATTAAGGTCAAGTCTTCAATTGTTTCTAATTGTATTATTAATGCTCTAGTTTCAGATTGCGCATATTTCTAAATTCAAATTTATAGAAAGGTTTTCGTTGTAATTTTTTGGCTCACAATGCCAATGACTCTCTCTGCATCTTATGTCCATTAGCAAGAGATGTTGGAGCAGTAATCAAAAACATAAAAATATATATAAGAAAACAAGAAAGTAAAGATTGTCAATAAAATATAAAATATGTAATCTTGGGCTGAAGTCTTAGTTTCTTATCTTTATATTAAATAGTTCACGTGTTGATTTTGTTATATACCTAAAACAATAAGTCCACAAACATTAACTATAATACAATATGACTTGCATGTTTAGTTTATAATACATACACAAAAAATATAGACAAGATTGTAGTTCACCCACACATTTCTTTATCCAAAATATCATATATTAATATATATCTCTTGTGTGTTGTTTTTATCTCATCTCGTACACTCCACAAATAAGAAATGAGTCCATATATATGGCTGGTTTTGAAGAGATCCGTTGCCCAAAAAATCCCATTAGATGTGAATTAAAGAGAGCTTTGATCCTTTTTTAATTGTCAGCCAATGGACAAAACGTTCAAGGAGCAAAAAGCCATAAATGAAAGTTGAACGTTTATAAGGGAATGAAAGGAAAGCCAACGTTCAACAAACATAAAACAATCTTAATGGACCAGCGTTTATATATATAAAACACTTTTAATATATAGGAATCTAAGGTATAATGAAGATAGGAAATTAAAACATTTTTACTATTTAATATATTTAATAATATCCGACACAAGCTCTGTGGTAAAACTACCAATAAATGTGCAGTATGTCACCTTAACGATTGTGGATAACTTGAATTCGATACAATGGCATATAACACTATAACAGCTTGTTTGGATTAATGCTGTATATAAATAAGCAATGCAATTTTTTAGTGACTGGATTCGAACGGGAAAATGATAATAATTGCTTTATGTAAAGATTCATTGATGTGATCTATTAATGAGTGAAATCAAAGTGAAAAGACAGGTGATTATTGCTTGGATGGGCAACATCCTTATGTCAAGATTGATGAGATTCAGTCCTCTTCCAAGTATATGTCGTTGTATATAAAAAGTCAAATAATGATATCAACGTCTTTACACAGGGATGGCTAATATGAAAGTGTACATATGCAATGAATTCTCACTCAGTGAGTGAGAAATACTATAAGTTCCATATTCAAACAGGTTCATGTCTTTGGACACGGAGCTTCATCTATGTTTCTTGCAGCAACTCTTCGTCGAGTAGCATTTGGACATATTTCCAAGCAAGGCTCCTTCAGGATGCTGTCATCTTCAGGCAGTAGGGGATGAACTCCAAATTTGAACTGACATTTTATAGCTATAGTATTATTTTCCATCCACAATATGCGGCTTTAAGACACCAAAAATTTACACATGAATGTAAGGAGAAGTGACTAGACTGTTTTAGTTAGTCATTAGTTAAGTCTGATGTACAGTTCGTTAATGTTTAGTTAGATCACGTGCAGTTAGTTAGACTAGTCCACGTGTTAATGTATGAGTGACTAATGTAATCCATTAGGATCTGATATGTGTATATGTAAATACACTATAAATACTTGTACAGTAGCAACAGTAATAAACAGAGAGAGTATTCAGCACTTTACTCTCTTTGAATACTAAACCTTTATATGGTATCAGAGCCCATGGCAAACGCAACTTCAGATACACGAAACAAGATCAAGCGAGAATATGGTGATGAACACAGTCAATTCACTAGCAAAATTTGCTCCACAGACATTTTTGAATCCAGTGTCCCTCAAATTGGAAGAGAACGACTTCCTCCCTTGGCAACAAGTGATCGCCACGACCGAAGGATTCAAGCTTCAAAAGTACATTGTCGGAGAGCAATATGTGCCTCCAGAGTTTGTAATCGACGAAGATTGGGAAAATGGAATGTTATCCAAAGAATACCTGAACTGGGAGCACCAAGATCAGCTCCTCCTTTCATGGCTTCTTGCGTCGATGTCCAACAGTATGCTTGCTCGAATGGTAGGCAGCGACCGCACACGATATCTGGAAGAAACTCGACACATTCTTTGTGGCTCAGACTCGTGCAAAGGTAAAGATATACAGATCTCAACTAAGAAACACCAAGAAAGGTACAACTTCTATCTCAGACTACCTTCTTTGAATCAAAAAGTCGATTGATGCTCTAATCTCGATTGGCGAATCCGTTTCTGTTATTGAGCACATCGATGCTATACTTGAGGGACTTCCGGATGAATATGATGGTTTTGTGGTGTCTGTGTCCACAGGAACGGAACCTTATACAATCACAGAAATTGAGGCGCTATTAATGACGTTTGAAGACAGAATTGAGAAGCATAAGAAAACAATTGAAGCTACAAGTATCATTGCAAAAACAAATGTTGCTCAGACAGCATCTAGCAACAATCAAAACAAAGACAAGAGTGAAAATAATACTAATATTGGAAGAGGAAATAATCAGCAAAACAGAGGAGGATATAATCAGTATGGAAGAGGCAAATCTAGAGGCAGAGGAAACGAAAGAGGAAATAT
The DNA here is from genome assembly GCA_037074585.1 of Biancaea sappan. Lineage (NCBI taxonomy): Eukaryota > Viridiplantae > Streptophyta > Magnoliopsida > Fabales > Fabaceae > Biancaea > Biancaea sappan. Next base: position 41,727,023 of record CM073496.1, on the reverse strand, counting down.
GTATGGTAGAGTCTAGTGTCAAGTCTACTGGAAGTTTGGGCATGAAGCTTGGCAATGTTACCATCGCTTTAACTAGAACTATGGAGGTCCTGCACCTTACAATTACTCACAAGGACAGTGATAGGAATGCTGTAGTGAATTTAGGTTATTTTTGTCAAGTAAGGGGTAAATTAGGAATTTTATTAAGTTAGGGAATTATAGATAGGATGGGGGAGGCGTGAGTGGAGGCAAGAAGGAAGAATATTTTGTCAGAGTGCATTAGAGAGCATTTGCTCTATAGTGTGGGCAGAACACCTTTAGCAAGGTATTCTGTAGGAGCTGAGGCTCTGGGGAAGGGTTATACCTTGTAATCCTTCATTTTCTTTTAATATTACAGTTGTATTTAAGTGTGATTTTCTGAGTTCTATCAGAAAGTAGTGAGCACCACAAGGCCAAAGCAATTAGTATCAAGCAATGTTAGCTACACCTGAGATACTGTATGATTCCAACTAATATCCTAATTCAAGAGCCAACACTCATGTCACTATGGATCCTAACAATATGTCTGCGGGAACACCATATCATGGATCAGAACAGGTCATTCTTGGTAACGCCTTTGGCATCTCTATCAAACATACTGGCCATTCTTCCTTTTTATCTCCATTTACTTCATCTCCTTTACACTTGAATTCTATATTGCATGCCCCTCATATCACTAAAAATCTTATTAGTCAGAAAATTTGCTCAGGTTAATAATGCATATATTGAATTCCATTCTGACAAATGCCTTGTGAAATCTCAGGAAACTCACAAGGTGTTGCTCCAAGGGATAATTAAAGATGGCTTATACACTTTTAGAGGAATAAACATGCTGCTTTCTTCTCAAAATTGTACTCAATTTCTTGTTATTTCTGCCAATAATACTACTGTTAGTAAATCTGTATCTTGTAATGAAAACCTTCTTAGCTTATGGCACAATAGGCTAGGACATCCCTCTGCCAAAATTACAAGAAATGTTATGAGTAAATGTAATATTACTAACAGTGAAAATAAAAGCTTAAATCTCTTCTGGTCATCTTGCTGCTTCGGTAAGAGTCATAGGTTGCCTTTCCCTACATCTACTATTTTGTATAAAATCCCCCTTGAACTTGCGGTGTCGGGGGCCTGCTCCTATAAAAACCAGTGAAGGATATGCATATTATGTGCATTTTACAGATTTTTTTTCCAGATTTACATGGTTGTATTTACTGAAAAGAAAATCTGATACTGTACATGCTTTACCCATTTTAAATCTTCTGTTGAGCTCCAAACTGGTCATAAAATTAAAGCCATTCAAACAGATGGTGGAGGTGAATACCAAGCTCTTATCCCTCTCCTAAATTCCAGTGGAATACATCATAAAATTAGTTGCCCTTACACTTCAAAATAGAATTGGAAGGCAGAGCATAAGCATAGGCAAATTACTGAAGCAGGTCTCACCCTTCTAGCCCAATCAAAATTACACCTACATTTTTAGGGTGAAGCCTTCCATTCGGCCACATATCTCATAAATAGGCTACCCACACCTATACTTGACAACAAATCTCCCCTTGAAAGACTAACTAAATTTCAACTAGAGTACATGTCGTTGAGAGTGTTTGCGTGTGAGTGCTACCCTTACCTTAGACCATACAACTCTACCAAATTTAGTTTCAAATCCACAAAATGTGTCTTCGTAGGCTATAGCCTTCATCATAAAGGGTACAAGTGCCTTGATCCTATCAATAATAACAAATATATTACACGGCATGTGCAATTTAATAAGTCTGTTTTTCCCTATGCTAAAATGATTGAGCAAAAGTCTAAACCCAAAACATCAAATCTACCTACTGTAATAAATACTGCTCCTGTCATTCCTTTAGTATCCTCTGGTCAGCAAGAGTGTTCTAATCCCTCTATGACTCCATCCGTGTGCCTCCCTTCCGACTCTCCTACTGTTTCCACATCTCATAATTCACAAAGCCATACCTTGAATACTGTTCCTGTTCCTCAAGATCAGTTCACATCAAATGACCAAGGTGTATGCGAATTGGGTGTGTCAAACCCCTCTAATACTTATCAAATGATCACTAGGTCTAAGATGGGTGTGTTTAAACCAAGGGTGCTCACGGCAGCAGTCTCCAATGAGCCAAGAACAGTAAAAGAAGCACTGTCCAGACTAGAATGGTTGAAAGCAATGAAGGAGGAATATGAGGCACTCATTAGAAATGGTATATGGTCTTTAGTATCTCCTCCTCCAAATAGGAGACCAATTGGACCAGTTGGTTGTAAGTGGGTTTTTAAGACCAAACAGAATTCAGATGGTAGTATTAATAAACTTAAAGCGAGATTGGTGGCAAAGGGCTTCTCCCAAAGAGAAGGTTTTGATTTTACTGACACATTTTCCCCTGTTGTAAAGCCAACAACCATAAGAACTGTTTTATCCATTGCTTTAGCCAAAGGATAGCATTTACATCAATTAGATGTTAATAATGCTTTTTTGAATGGTGATTTGCATGAAGAAGTTTATATGGTTCAGCCACAAGGGTTTGAAGTAGGTGATAAAAGTATGGTTTGCAAGTTGCATAAGGCTTTGTATGGCTTAAAACAAGCCCCCCGAGCCTGGTTTCAAAAACTGAACACCACACTTCACCAAATGGGGTTTAAATCGTCTAGATGCGATGCTTCATTGTTTATTAAACATTCCTACATCTACTATTTTAATTTTGGTGTATGTGAATGATATTATCGTCACAGGCCCTTCTAAAAGTGAGATTGCAACAGTGGTGCGTTAGTTAGGCTCAAGCTTTGCACTCAAGGATCTTGGTACCCTTCATTACTTCCTTGGAGTTGAAGTTAAACAAATGCCTAATGGAACTCTACACTGAAATCAAGCTAAATACGCTACTGAAATTTTAGAGAAAGCCTCTATGTTAAATGCCAAATCCTCTCCCACACCTATGTCTGTCAGTATGAAACTCACTGCCAATGGAAAAGAGCAATTTGAGAATGCTAGTCTATATAGGTCTATTGTTAGAGCATTACAATATTTGACCATCACGCGGCCAAATATTGCATTTAGTGTTAACAAGGCATGTCGATTCATGCAAACTCCTATGGAAGATCACTAGAAATTGGTCAAGAGGATTCTATGCTATGTTGCAAGTACCCTCCATTATGGTTTACAATTCACTAAATCTGAGCATCTTAACATCTCTGCTTTTTGTGATGCAGATTAAGAAGTGGATCTTGATGATCGACGTTCCACTATTGGTTTTTGCATCTACCTTGGTTCTAATCTTATCAATTGGGGTGCTAAGAAATAGCTTGTAGTCTCACGATCTAGCACCAAGGCTGAGTATCGTTCCTTAGCTAACATGGTGGCTGAAATTGCTTGAGTGAGGTCCCTATTGTCTAAACTAGCTATTCCCATTACAAAGGCTACCTCAATGTACTGTGATAACCTTAGTACAGTCCTACTCTCCTACTCTCGGCTAATCCTATATTGCATTCGAGGACTAAGCATGTAAAGCTGGATTTACACTTTGTACGTGAAAAAGTTCAACAAGGATCAGTCAAGGTGATTCATGTTCCAGTCATGAGCAAACAGCAGACATTCTTACCAAGCCAACTTCTCTGTCCAGTTTCACAGTCAACAGAACCAAACTCAGAGTTTGCCCTTCATCCATTCTAAGTTTGAGGGCGGATGTAAGGAGAAGTGACTAAACTATTTTAGTTAGACATTAGTTAAGTCTGATGTACAGTTTGTTAATGTTTAGTTAGATCACATGTGCAGTTAGTTAGACTAGTCCACGTGTTAATGTATGAGTGGCTAATGTAATCCATTAGGATCTGATGTGTATATGTAAATACACTCTATAAATACTTGTACAGTAGCAACAGTAATAAACAGAGAAAGTATTCAGCACTTTACTCTCTTTGAATGCTAAACCTTTATAATGGACTGTCAATTTTTACCCTTTAAATCCATACAACTCCTTAATTTCTAATAGAATTTTGAATTTTAAGCAATAATCAATGGCCAACCCTGAAAAGTGAAAACTCTAGTTTTATCCTAATGATACAGCCTACTTCTTAGGCGCTGTCTAATGATTCCAAAGATTTTGCAATAGATCACAATGAAGACGAATATTATCTAATAGATATAAATCCTAGTGGGTTTTGAAAAAAGCAAGAACTCAGTGAAAATGACATCTTTACTGATAAAGCACTGTCCATCAGGGCCACAAGGAAAATAATTTAGACTATTGACCAGAGTAGCAATTCGACACCTAAGAGGGTGCAGGAATAGAATTGGATTGATTTGGAATTCCTGCATGTCCAATGTCCTGCTTAAATGAAATTTGAAAAAATTAACCATTCCTCTATAAAAGGAGGAACGAAGTTATTTTTGTTTAAATCCAGAAGAACTAAAACTAAAAGCGATTGAGAGGGTAAGACTCAATACTTGAAACTATACAATGTGTGTTATATTGGAAGAGAATGCCACTGTGTCAAGCCAATGGATGGTGCTGGTGGAGCTTTTTATCCACTAACAGTGTATGAAATAATAATTCCAGTTTCATGATTTGGATGAATAATGAGAAAACGACATATTACAAGAAAGGGATTTTTTCTAAAATAAGCAATGCTGAAGGCATGGGAATTGGAGACTTAGTAATCCAATATCCTTGTTGGTTGACTTGTTTAGGTGTTTAAGGGAGGGCCACAGGGGGTAACCATATACTTTAACATGGATGGATGTCAGTAATCAGTTTTCTGTGGCTGAGAGTAGATAACAGAAAAGAGAGAGCAAAGTATTATCCGAAAGCTAAAGTCACTATAATTTTCCTGAGGGTAGACAACGGAAGAGTCAATAGGGTACAAATATTACCTGACAGCTATAATCGCCGAAGTTGGGCTCCATTAGTAGTGGAACTCCCATGTGATCATTGAAGAAAGTCTAGGTTGATACAATGTGCACGCCAAAAAAAAAAAGGATAAAAAACTTAGGAGCATGTACAATACTCAAAGTACCATACCAAATAAGAAGGAAATATTTTGAATGAGTCACTAACCTGTGTCGGAAATTTACAAGTGTTGATGCAAATACCGGCACACTTGCTTTCCTCCAGGTACTTGCATCTTTCCACATAAACCTACAAGAATTGAAAAATACATGTCTCTGAAGATTACCATTTGTTTATATCATTATTTTGTCTAAATTGTACTTTGTATGACATTCATACTAGATCAAACACAAGGCAGCAAAGGTAATCACCCCACTACTGCATGAGGTTCCGTCAGTTAGGTTGACAGAATTAACTTTGCACGAGCCCATGAGCCATTGACAAGTCAGTGCAGTAACCCTTGCTAGAAAAATGAAACATTTTAGGATGTCTAACAAGTTCTTGGCCTTTTATTATGTAAATGAGATGTATCTGACTCACCAACCATCATAGCAGCTACTTTGCCCCCTCCTATAGGAGCTATGAGCATTTTATAGAGCTCCAGAAGAAATGGAGGAAACAAAGACCTTAATACTCGCACCTGTCATAAACAGCAAGCCTACTCACTTGGAAATAGACATCATCATTTGAAATTCATAAGAAACCCATAGGACAAATAACTAAAAAATAAATGGTGTAATCCATGGGGCACTTTAAAGGAAATACATAAAATGATAAAATTGAAATCCTAAGGATGTTTTTCCCAGCTCCAAAAGATGGATAATTAGTTATAGGGAGAGAATTTAAAATCTTTTGTGTGTGTGTTTGATAGCCACTCAAATTTTGAAAATTAGTCCCCATTTGATCAAATTTTAGTCAAAACAAGTTGAAGTAACACCTTAAACGAAGTTAGTTTTTATATAGATATCTTCTTATTTGAACCAAAATTTTTCCTTGTTTTCAAATATTTATAAAATCATAATACTAAATTCAAGTCATAAATAGTTCTAATCTGGTTTGTGTTTTACCAAGACTTTTTAATTCGCTGACACTAGAATTATATACTATTGCATATTACAAAAGTTCACCCATTCTCTGGCAGCATGTAAAGAGGTTTTCACTGAGAGCTAATCAAACTTAATTCTCCCACTGAATACACTACGTAGTTCTGATAAGTTCGAATTAACCCGCCTGTTTCAAACAAATATTAAATATCATCATGATTGATCCTGAGCAAAAGAAAACACAAAAGAAATTGAAATACCGCTGCTTCTATGGTATCGGTTTTAGTTCTGCCCTTCATCATTAGACGGTTCGCAACGTCAACGAGTCCATCATATCCTGGTTTGTCTGAATCCCATCCAACCTCCTGAAAATAAATCAATTACTCAAATACCATCTCGATAAAATGTGGCAGTAATGAAATGAAAGTAACTCCACAAATGCATTTATAGAAATATAAAACACACTTTTCAATCAAGTTGTCAGCCAGCGGGTTTTTCATCGAAGAAACCATTTTACTACCATAAATAAACTATTTGACAATAGACAAGACCATCAGCTTCCAGTTTCGTTCTATTCCCTTCCTCCCCAATTAAGTATAAGAAGAAAGAAAGTGCAGAAAAGGAAGGAGAAGAAGCGAGAAAGTGAAATAGAATTACCTCTACCAATTTGTTGCGGAACAAATTGAGGAATAAGTCATCAAATACACCGGGCTTGTATTCTGGAATTGAAGTTGCATTTTTCGCTTGTTCTATCTGATTAAGTCATATCGTGCACAAAGTCACAAACTGTTCATAGATAAACAATTCAAAGAATTTTGCAGCAAAAAAAAAATGTAGAAGAAGCGCACCGTTTTGGATCCCGAAGAAGTGCAGAAAACGCGAAAACGACGGCTCTGCTGATGCTTGGGAAGAAAGAGGATGTTCGACGGCGTAAACGAAGTTGTAGTAGGAGCACCAACAATGGCTAGCGGCTGCATTTCACACTGTAATCCTCTCATTGTAGCATCTTTTTTGTGGCTGGGGAAGCTGTTTTGGTAATTGCTAGCTGGCACCTATATCATTTTTTTCCCAAGGGCAACCCCTCAAGTTAATTAAAATATGAATCTATTTTATTATATAAATAACTCAATATTAATTTATTGTAGTGGTTTATTAAGAAAACCCTTATCGTAACATAAACCAGTTAAGGTTAATGTGTTAGTAATAATTTAAACTCTATAAATTTACAAAGAAATTAATCTTTCATCTAGTAAAATAAGATATCATAAAAAAATTTAGAAATAGCAACTAGTTAATATTTCAAAAACTCTTGACATATTATATTAAATACATTTGTAATTGATTTAATATATTTTGAATTTATATAAATAAAGAGTAAATTATTCATTTAGTTTCCAAAAAATTAAATTGTTTTGATTTATTTTTGAAATATTAAATGCCTTAATTTAATTTTTAAAAATTATATTTATTTTATTTTTTTGTCAAAAAATTTTGGATAATAAAAAATTTTAGACTTAATAACAATAAATTATTTAATTTAATAATAAAAATAATTAAATTAACACAAATATAATCTTTTAAAAATTAAATTGTAAAATTAAATTTGTAAAAATTAAATTGAACAACTCTTAAATAAATTATGTCAAGATTTTAAACGGACAAAATTAGTATGACAATTACATTTAACAAAAAAATATTATGATAAATTTTTAAAAATCATAAAATAAATTAAACAAAAATTATTTACATTTTGAATTTTCTTTTTGTGGGTTTTTTAAGAAAATCGGGAATTCTTCCGCTTGTAAACTTGTAGTTTATGCAAGATCATTTGGTCTGATGCTATAAAATTAAAAACATTTTAGGTAAATACTATGTTTGTAAAAAAAAATTTGCTGAATACTACAAAATACATCAATCAGGGTATTGTCATGTTGGAGCTCGGCCTGTGTTAGGCCGAGCTCCTGACAGCATTATTTTTTTTAGAAGTCTAACAGAAGCTCGGCCTCTGTCAGGCTTTTTTAAAACCCCGTGATGCAACTGTCACATCACGTTGCAGACTGCATGCATGCAGTCTGCAGCCTACATACATGCGGGAAGTGATTTTATAAAATTTGGGTTTGTTAAAATTTTATCTTTTCATTTTAGTCATTAGCTGCTTCACCTATATAAGAATCACAACTCTCCTCACTTACACACTCAGATCCTCTTTTCTCCCCTTTGTTCAACTTCTGAAAATTCTGCAAAATTTGTTTCCTTCTCACAAGAAGTAGAGCTACATTGCACATTAAAAATCAAGGTTAGATCACTGTTATGACTATGTTTTAATTATAACATATATTTGTATTAATTGCGTTATTTATTGTTTGATGAGTAGTATGATTTATTTATAAACTAAATTTATATAAGTTGAATTGTTTTATTTATTGATGATTTATGATGATTTTATAATATGAGTGTAACTAAAACATGTTTTAAATAATTATATTGTTAGTTGTGTAATATATTATTATAGTTTGTAATAATCATGTTTTGTTATTGTGTCTAAAAGAATATTAGGTTATTTTATTTTTTAAACAGAAAATTTAAACATAAATAAAAAATTGTAAATTTGGTTTATAAATATGGTATAGGTAAAAAAATATAATTTAAACAAAAAAATTTAAACAAAAAATAATATGCCACATAAAAAATGATATTAAGAAATAAAAATGAAAATTTAAATATTTTAAAGTATATGAAATATAAGAAAATAAAGAAATTCGTAATTGGAATATATAGTTTTTTATTTATGTAAGTAATGAAATTAGTGTAATGTGAATAAGTGAATATCATTGATATTTATAATTTTTTAAAAAGTTATTAGAAGGAAAGAGAAAATTGTATTTGAATAAATTTAAAAAGCAATTGTGTTAGTTGAAGATAGAAGAAATAATTGGGTATATCAAAGTGTATTAAGAAAAATTTGATAAAAAATTGTTGACACTTTGCTACTCTATTTGTGTTAGGGAATTTTAATTGCGTTACTTTGCGGTTATCCTCTATATCTTAGCCGCACATTCAATATCAAATGGTGGATGCCATTTTTCTACCTGGCCGCTGGGGATCGTCGTTCTGTTGACCAACCTAAGACTAATAATTCTGGGTTTTTAATTTAAAAGCAGAAGAATTTACAACATATATTCAAAAGAAAATTCAGAGCTTTCTATAGCATCTCTGAATTCTATAAACATGCGTTCTTGAACTATATAAATTCTGGAAATAGAAGAAATAACAAAATATTCAAATTCTAAAACAATCATTAAATCAGTAAAGGGTATTGGAATGAAATGCGTAAATGAAATTCTCATATTAATTTCAGTAAGAAATTACAAGAGAGTTTTGAACTTACAGTATTGAACAAGCAGCTAAATCCTAAGCAGAAACGCTTATAGAGAGTTTTGAAAACACAAGTGTTTTTCTCTATTTTTCGTATTCTGCCTTGACAACTAAACTACTTCGCCTTTTATAGAAGTAAGAAGGCGGATTTGAACAAGGGTGAAGTCCGTGGATTTCAGAGGCTCTGGAGTCCGCGGATTTGAAAACTTTGAAATCCGAAAAGTTGAGACGCGTGGGCGGCTTCTTTTCAGAAAGTTGAACACGGGCAGTCTTCCTTTTTCAAAAGTAACTTTGTCGCTTTATGCCGACGTTTGCTTTTGATTAAAGTGTGTCTGCCACTTTTGAACATGCTGAGAGTGATGGAGAATCAAATTATTGAGCTGGCAGGAGCTTTGGATTCTTCTGCCGACGGCTTAACTCAACCATAGTCAGTCATGACTAAGGTGGGTAAAGTCAATGTTGTAGCAGTCATCTTCGTTCTGAAACTGGCTGCTATCTTCTGTATTGAGATCATCAGAGGGAGCTTTTTCTGAAGCTTTCTCCGACAGTTGTTGAACAAGACGGTTAAATTCTTCTTCCGTCTGGGCTTGTGCGAGTTCTGCCATTATCTGAGATTTTGATGTCAGAAATGGAGACTGTTGTTGAACAGCTTGAGGATAGTTCATGAGCTGGGGATTCTGTTTTAGCCATTTTTCCACAGCTTTTTTATTGAGCAGATTGACATTGTATGTTGTCCACCATTTGATATTGAATGTGCGGCTAAGATATAGAGGATAACTGCAGTTGAGTCGGTCTTTGAACTCGAAATCCCAAGACATAATCCAGGGAGTTCCAAATATTGAGAAAAATTTTAAAAGTTTTTGTCCAGTATGAAAACTGGTTTGAGCAGAGAAAATAGAAAAAGATTCCTTTGCGTAAGCAGGAAGGAAATCAGTGTTTGGACCATAAAAATGAAACCAGTCGGAAAACCAAGCTGGAAATTCTTGGATTCCTTTATTGAACCATATAAACCAAGAGTGGGAGAAGGGACGAATCAGCAGTGTATTGTACCAAGCCATTTTGTAATCCCAGTAATTAAATCCTGGTGGCTGGAATTGTCTTGAAAAATTCTTTAAAGAAAAAGGATGCTGATTCCATTGAGAAAGAGTTAAAACTTTATTAATTTTGATTTTCGAATACTGGATTCGATGAGGAAAAAGAGGATCATACTCGTGTGTGAGCGTGATCGAGTTTGTATCAACCAAAATAAATTCATAAAATATTCTTGTTTTCTGATTTTCAGAAGAAAAGTATTTTCCTTCTTGAAAATATTTTTGAGCTACTTCTCGTGGTGTAAGACCAGGGTTTGTTTTGATCCATTCGGGTTCAATGGGACATATCGGTGAGTACACCGGTTTTGAAACATATTTATCAGAAAGGGATCTCTTAAGCGGTGTTGCTTGAGAGAGTTGTACCATAGAGGAAGAAGGGTGAACAGGTGTTATGGCCTGTTGAGGTGGAGGTGAAGAAAGGGCTTGATCATAGGTGAGAGGAAGAAAACGGTTGGAAGAAGAGGGAGAAGAAGGAGTTTGAGGTCGAGGACCTCTGATTTGTGGTCGAATACCACCGCCGGAAGGGCTATTGAACGATGAGGGAGTCACCAGTAAAGGTGACGTTGTATGAACCAGTGGGGTTCTTTGAACATTTAGAGCAGGATCCAGTGGGGATCCATACTGTTCCTTCTTTACTTCTTTTCCTTTGTTTTTGCTCATCCTGCTGTCTTTCCCTGCAAGAATTCTCGAGTAAGGAAGTCAGGAAGGGCGTTCTCTTTCCCTTTTATATGCTGAATTTCAAAATCAAAACAAGAAAGTAATGCTTGCCATCTGGCAAAAACATGTTTTGAAACTAAATTTTGAACATCTTTTTCTAAAACAGATTTGGCGGATTTGCAATCCGTTTTGAGTAAAAAAGTTTTGTTGAAAACTTCTTTTTGAAATTTTTTGACAATTAAAACAATAGATAAAATTTCTCTTTTTATTGTGGAGTATTTTTGTTGGGCTTCTGTCCATACTCCTGAATTAAACCTAACTATTTGTTCTTTTGAACTTCCTATGGGCCTTTGTTTAAGGACTCCTCCATATCCTTCTTTTGATGCATCGGTCTCGATGATCATAAAGGCTTCTGGGTCTGCTATTCCTAGACATGGGAGTTTTTTAACTCTAGTCTTAAGGGTTTTGACAGCGTCCGTCATGGACTGATCCCAAGGTGGGGATTTCTTTCTGAGTCTAGAGTAAAGAGGTTTACAAATTACTCTAAGATCTTGAACAAAATCTGAAACATAATTAAGACAACCTAAAAATCTTTGAAGTTGATTTTTGTCAGTTATCTCGTCTGGAAATTTATCAGCAAATTCTATAGACTGGTTAATTGGTTTTATCATACCCTGATGGATATCATAACCTAAAAACCTAATCTTTGTTTTGAACAGTTTCATCTTCTTGGCTGAAACAACTAAACCATTGTCTTTAACAATTTTATGAAATTGATCAAAGTGCCTAAAGTGTTGTTCTATACTATTAGAGAACACTAAGACATCGTCTATGTAAACTATTGAAAATTGAGAAAAATTATTAAAAATAGAGTTCATCACATTCTAGAATTCAGAAGGTGCGTTCTTAAGTCCAAAGGGCATTACGTTCCATTCATAATGTCCAAAGGGGACAACAAAAGCTGTTTTATACCTATCTTTTTCTTCAATTTGAATTTGATAAAAGCCCGATTTCATATCGAACTTGGAAAATAAAGATGCTTTTTGAACACGACCGATTAAGTCATTCCTATCAGGTATAGGATACCTAATCCATCTAAGGACCTTATTGAGTGGTTTGTAATTGATGACCATTCGAGGGGCTCCTCGCTCTATTTCTGCCTGATTTTGAACATAGAAGGCTGAACAGCTCCAAGGGGACTTACTGGGCCTAATCAGCTTTTTACCTAACAGATCTTGGATTTCCTTTTTACAGTATTCCAAGGTTTCTTTATTCATTTGAATGGGCCTAGCCTTAGTTGGGATTTTATCTTCACTAAAACTGGGCTCATAAGGGAGCGAGACTGTGTGTCTCTTTCTGTTCCAGAAAGCGTTGGGCTTGTCTGAACAGATTTCTTTTTCAAATCTTTTTTGAACAAATTCTATTCTAGTTTTGATTTGAGGTTTTTCCATCTGATCCTCAATTCTTTTGTATTGAACTTCTTTATTGAGCAATTTAATTTGAGCTTGTTTTCTATTGATCAAATTAATATTGGAAATAGCTAAATTTTGAAGTAAATTGACATTCTGAGTTTTGGTAGGATTTAAAAATTTAAAGCAAATTTCTTTGTCGTGAACAGAAGAAAAAATTCCTAATTCTGAAACCTTAAAAGGATAAATAAGGGTCAGAAAAGGCGTTCCTAAAATCATTGAATGATTTAAATTCCTAACAAGAATAAAAGTTGAGTTGAACTTAATGCCTTGATTGCATATCTTGGCATTAGACAACTTGTACCTAACTGGAAGTCTATTACCTCCTGCACCGCTGAGACTTTCAGTGGTTTTTTCATAGTATTGAGTGGGAATTAAACCTTCTTGAAGACAATTAAAATCAGCGCCTGAGTCTATCAAAGCAACTAATTTTGTATTGAAACTACCTATGGTAAAGTTAATTTCACTATACCATCTTTGAACAGATATTTGAGAAATTAAATTTAAATAATTTTCTTTAGGTTCTGAGCTAGTTTCTCCTAACTCGTTTTGATCAATGGAATTATTAGAATTCCTAGTTTCTTTATTAGCCATTAAACTTAAAATATCTAAGGATAAATCATTATCCTTCTGTTTGAGCAACTGAATTTCTTCTTTGATAATTTTAATTTCTTCCTGGAGTTCTTTAACAGAAACTCGTTCCTGAGTGGAAGTGTTTTGAAATCTATTAATTATTTCTTGAACATTGTAAGGTTTAACTAAGGGTTTTGGTTTGGGTTCGTCCAAATCCATTAGTTCCTTAATTTTGAGCAGATATTCTTTCCTAATTTCTTCATCAGTAATCTTGTCTAAGATTTCTAATAAAGTTTGAACTTTATCTCTATTAATTACATTAATTAATTTTGAACAACTACTTAATTGTTTTGAACATTCCTTACAGGTGCAAATACCTAAGTCTGAATGACTTTCGTCATCAGATGTTGAACTAGAAGATGAATTACTCAGTTGATCTAACTGATATAATTCATTTTGAACAATAGACTGATCTGAATCAGATTCTGACTCAGAGTTTTGATCTTCTAACAGAATACTCATAAGACTCTGTTTGTACTTATCATCTAATTCTAAAGAATTAATGCGTTTTTTGAGCCTGCAATGCTTGGAAATATGACCATACCTCCCGCATTTAAAACAAACTACAGATGTATGATCTGTATGTTTGGAACTATGTTGTCTAGGTTTACTAGACTGTTGAACAGGTTTCTTTGTTTGGAATGATCTAACAGGTTTGTCAGGGTAGCGACGATAAGTCTTTCTGACGGTTTGGTACCTGTGACTCTTCCTATTTCTTTTATGTTGAGCAGAGGGGGCTCGAATCGTTTCGATGCCGTATTGATCACAGAAATTTCCTAATTCTCTAGAAGTGCTTTTGAACTCCTTTTTTAACTTAGACTGAAGCTTCATATCATTACATATGACAAGAGCTTCGTTTGTAACAATATTAATTAATTCGCCAAAAGTCATCTGACCTAAGGGAAGTGTATTGTTGCATTGTCTCCTAATGCTTTCTTTGACTCTTTCGGCAAATAGGTTGGGTAAACCACCTAAAAACCTTTCTTTCCAGTAGTCTGCTTTACTATCAGACCGGGTGTATAATTTGGTAAGGAACATGTCCTTGTACCATCTAAAATCAGACATCGTGGGACATCTGAGGTTAATTAATTGATTACCTATCCTTTGTTGAAAATCTGTGGGATTTCCTACAAAGTGTTTTGTGAGTGCATAAATTAAAACTGCTACTGAGTCTTGAACATCTATTATTTGACCATTAATTTCTTCTTGCTTGACCGCGAATTTGATCGCAGATCTTTCAGCTTCTGTGAGATAATTATCCCACCAGCCTTTTAATTGACCAGTAAAACCAGTTGTTAACATGGTTATTATTGAACTTTCTTCATTATTTTTGATCTTATACGCCGTAGCGCACATTGACATATTTTGGATAATTCCTAAAATTTGATGTTCGCTATGACCATCAATGTTCCATTCTACAATAGACTCGCCGTTATAGCTAGTCTCTGTAATTAAACTATTTTCTTCATATTGGGTATCTGGGTAACTAGGCCTACGATAGTAATTCCTAGTCACTGGTTTTGGATTCCTAAAGCTAATTCTATTAACTTCAGGGTTTTGATCATTGTCTGGTTTAGACAGTGTATTGATCTGGGGACCTTTTGACCTATTATTAGAGACATTTAGTTGATTTAACCTATTGGTGATTTCATCAACTAAGTTTTGAGTATTAGAACCTAATTTTATTGATTTCAACTCTGCCTGAGTAAGTGTTGGAATCTTATACAGGGGTTGTTGAGGTATTGAACTGACAGAATTTAAACCTAAGGAACTAGAAGGTGATTCTAGGACCTTGTTATTAACTACGTTTTCTATCCTATCTAATTGCTTTCCTAAGGTGTTGAGCGTTAAATTGGTAAAATTATTTTGAGATTCAATGTTCTTGACATCTCGTTTTGAACTATGTTGCTCTTCATTACCTTCTACAGTTTTGAACGGAGTTGCTTCTATCTCAGTACTACCTTTTGAAATTTTTAAATTTTCTAAAGGGGGGTGAACCGAGATTATTTTTTGACCTAAAGTAGTCTCCCATTCTACTGTAATCCTAGAGTGGGTGTTTACTTCTTTTTTGACAAAAGGATTTTCTATATTGTTGTTCAAACAATATGTTTCAAACCAATTAAAAAAGAAAATATGATCTCCTAGATCTTCTAAGAAATCATAGTACTCTAATTTCCATTTTTGAACTTGTTCTTCAGAGAAAGTACGGAAGTACCATTCTCTTTTTGACCTATTGTGTGCCTGCATAAACTCTGCGTTTAGCAAGGGTTTATTTATTTTGAATTCTTTTCTTATCATAAGAATTTGTGATCTAGTGGGAGAGTGATTAACAGAAGAGTTTTCTTGAACTGATTCATAAATAGGTTGAGGAATTGAAGGTTGAAAATCTACTCCTCTGAGACTAGTCGAAGTCTCAAGAGTTTCTGCTGCAGATCTATAATCAGAATCTACAGAGTGTCTTGAACTTAATTCTAAATCTGGAGAATTAAACATTCTAATTCTGGATGAGGATGATCTGTTCATAGATATCCTTACATGTCCTTCTGGACTTTGAACAAAATTTCCTAAACTTCTAGACTCTATTTTCTTGGAAGGTTGGATACTTTCCAATTCCCAAGAGTCTGGAAAAGCGGCCATGATTTTATCATGCCTGAGGGGTTTAGGAGTCATGATCATTGATTTTTGCAGATTAGCCTCCATTAGAATGGTTTCATTCTTTGGGGACTCTTTTTTAACAGAAATTCCTACTCCAGTTTTGGAGACCTTATAGTGAATCCTAAAAACTATAGAAAGATTATCCAGATCCTCACTGAATATTCCTTCTGTGGTCTTGATGTGTAATTTTAAAGCTTTTTCGACGTTTCTCAACGTCTTCATGTAATTTGGAAAACACTGAAAATAAATTGGACCGTTGCAGAGGTTCGACTCTACAAGACTTAACATAGAATCTTCAAAAGACAGTGCATGTCTATCTTGAAGAAGAACTAAGACGGGATGATTTATGCCTAACCTGTGCATAGGTTTGACAGCTACCTGGATTAATCCTATGTGGATAAATCCAAAGTTCTCTCGCCTGTGTTGATCTAATTGATTCTTATCTAATAAATTAATTGTGCCTTGACACTTTCCCAAAGGAATCGTGCCTTCTATAGTCCTTACTATGTCTTGAACTTTAAAATTAAATGTTGAATGCTTGTATACCTCACTAGGACGTACTTGGGGCATCTCCCAATTTCTTAACCTTTCTTCGGCTTCTACAATAGAAACCTCAGAATTATTGATCTCATCTTGGTCTACGGAACTATGATCACTAGAGACAGAGGGAACTCTGATCTCAGAACTATTTCTATTTAATAATCTTCTTATTAATTCAGACATTTTTAAGAAAATAAAATTCTTAAAATTCTTCTAACTTCGCTAAGGTTTTAGTGGGACCACGTCCTACGGGAACACCTGCCTCTCCTGGGCCTTACGGCTTACCAACGCAGTTAAACAACGCTGACCAACGCTAACCCCTTAACTAATTAAAAGTTTCTTAAGAAAATAAATTCTTAATTATATCTAAACTAACAGGAAGGTTACTAACAGAACTAGGCTTTGATACCATGAGGGAGTCACCAGTAAAGGTGACGTTGTATGAACCAGTGGGGTTCTTTGAACATTTAGAGCAGGATCCAGTGGGGATCCATACTGTTCCTTCTTTACTTCTTTTCCTTTGTTTTTGCTCATCCTGCTGTCTTTTCCTGCAAGAATTCTCGAGTAAGGAAGTCAGGAAGGGCGTTCTCTTTCCCTTTTATATGCTGAATTTCAAAATCAAAACAAGAAAGTAATGCTTGCCATCTGGCAAAAACATGTTTTGAAACCAAATTTTGAACATCTTTTTCTAAAACAGATTTGGCGGATTTGCAATCCGTTTTGAGCAAAAAAGTTTTGTTGAAAACTTCTTTATTGAGCAATTTAATTTGAGCTTGTTTTCTATTGATCAAATTAATACTGGAAATAGCTAAATTTTGAAGTAAATTGACATTCTGAGTTTTGGTAGGATTTAAAAATTTAAAGCAAATTTCTTTGCCGTGAACAGAAGAAAAAATTCCTAATTCTGAAACCTTAAAAGGATAAATAAGGGTCAGAAAAGGCGTTCCTAAAATCATTGAATGATTTAAATTCCTAACAAGAATAAAAGTTGAGTTGAACTTAATGCCTTGATTGCATATCTTGGCATTAGACAACTTGTACCTAACTGGAAGTCTATTACCTCCTGCACCGCTGAGACTTTCAGTGGTTTTTTCATAGTATTGAGTGGGAATTAAACCTTCTTGAAGACAATTAAAATCAGCGCCTGAGTCTATCAAAGCAACTAATTTTGTATTGAAACTACCTATGGTAAAGTTAATTTCACTATACCATCTTTGAACAGATATTTGAGAAATTAAATTTAAATAATTTTCTTTAGGTTCTGAGCTAGTTTCTCCTAACTCGTTTTGATCAATGGAATTATTAGAATTCCTAGTTTCTTTATTAGCCATTAAACTTAAAATATCTAAGGATAAGTCATTATCCTTCTGTTTGAGCAATTGAATTTCTTCTTTGATAATTTTAATTTCTTCCTGGAGTTCTTTAACAGAAACTCGTTCCTGAGTGGAAGTGTTTTGAAATCTATTAATTATTTCTTGAACATTGTAAGGTTTAACTAAGGGTTTTGGTTTGGGTTCGTCCAAATCCATTAGTTCCTTAATTTTGAGCAGATATTCTTTCCTAATTTCTTCATCAGTAATCTTGTCTAAGATTTCTAATAAAGTTTGAACTTTATCTATATATATATATATATATATATGTTTATGAGTTAAAAAATTGTATAAAATTGAAATAAAATTATTTAAAATTGACAAAAATTAATTTCATAAAAAAGTGGTATTAGAAACCCAATTAAATAATAATTGTAAACCCCAAAAAAATCATACAAATATTAATTAGAAATACAAATTTAAAAATATAGTTTGTTAAAATTATACAAAATATCTAACGCAATAAAAAAGATAAAGAACTTTTATAAATTAGATTTTTTTCAATTACAATTTTTGAGGTAAAATAAACAGTTGTACACTTTTTTTTAATTTTAATGTGAAATACTAATTTTCTAAAACCAAAAATCTGTAATAGTAAAAAATTTTAAAATTTTAATTAGTATAATTATTTTATTGTGTCTAAAAGAATATTAGGTTATTTTATTTTTCAAATAGAAAATTTAAACATAAATAGAAAATTGTAAATTTTGTTTATAAATATGGTGTAGGTAGAAAAAAATATAATTTAATCAAAAAAATTTGTAATTGGAATATATAGTTTTTATTTATATAAGTAATGAAACTAGTGTAATTAGAAATATGTAATAGTAAAAAATTGTAAAATTGCAATTAGAAATGTTTGTATTAATTTCTATTAATTATTTTTTGAATAAATTAATATTTGTTGCTTCTACTTATTCTATAGGTAGTCAAGATGATTTCAGAAATAAACGTATATATTTATGTCAACGGAAAAAATGTTAAGCGTGATCAGGAGGCTACATTTATATATGATATTTATGGTAATGATGACACTTGATTATTTAAATCTCACCCTCGATGAATTGAAAAGTAAGATTCATAAGAATTTAGATCTTCCCCTAAATAAATCAGTGGATAAAATATTCTTTAGGGATTTCTTTCAAAGAGAGTATAGGAAAGTAAATGTGAGTTCTGACAATACAGTTAGAACAATGATGAACAAAGTGTTAAGGTCTCAAGCTGAGTATCTCGAGCTGCTGGTCAAAACTTCAAGTCATCAGATAAATCTTAACACCGAAGTCGGTACATCACAAGTCATCGTTCCTTGTGATATTTCATCGCAGCCCCTCAGTCAAGGAATATTCAGTAGTCTATTGCTGGCAGACGATGATGAACCGATGCCAGAACTAAATGATACTTTTTCATCTCCCCGACCATGCATGGATGACTTTACTGACGAAGAGGAGTGTTTTGGTAATTTAGCTGACAACGATGACAATGATGGTGATGATGTCACAGATGATCGTGGCAGGCATAATGAGGGAATTTTAGTCCAGCCCATCAGTGAGTATCGAGAACCTGCACAGAATTTTTTCACAAGCCTTCCAGAAGATGAGTCAATGGATAACGAAGAACCAGGTAGTTCAACAATGAACGATACTGACCTTTATGCTGGGAGGTGGTTCGATGACAAACTGAAATTGCGAGAAGCGGTAAAAGAATATCATATCTTGAATCACTTAACTTATAGATTGGAGCACCAAAGTCAAAATGTTGAATTGTATGTGTGCCCAAAAAAAGATGAAGGTTGTGGGTGGAGACTTAGGGCAACTCGAAAGATGTTTCGTAGTTATTGGCAGATTACAATTTATCCAGGTCCCCATACTTCTCTGAATGCGTCGCTACGACAGGATCACCCAAAATTAGATGTAAATGTTATAGCCACGCATATTATGGAGTTGGTGGAAGACAAAGCAGAGATCCCCATCAGTCAAGTAATCGCGCATATTCGTTCCAAATTTGGTTATAAAATTTCTTACTAGAAAGCTTGGTCTGCGAAGTGGAAGGCCATCGGCAAGGCATATGGGGACTGGGAGCAATCATATGCGGATATACCTAGATTTTTTGCAGCAATCCAGCAAGCGATGCCAGGTTCTGTGGTGGAATGGCATACTGACCTATTACCTGTTGACAGAGATGGTCACCCACAATGCAAGTTTGTGCGAGTATTTTGGTCCTTTAAACCGTGCATAGATGTCTTGGCTCACTTGAAGCCAATTCTCCAGGTCGACGGAACTTTTTTGTACGGCAAGTACAAAGGAACCTTAATGATAGCTTCATCTCAAGATGGTAACAACAAAGTATTGCCTATTGCATTTGCACAGGTTGAACAGGAAAATAATGAATCTTGGTCATGGTTTCTTCAAATCCTGAAGGAACAAGTTGTAGGCAATCGAGGCGTAACATTGATCTCTGATCGGCATCATGGACTTGTAACCAGTGCACCTCGACATGGCTGGATCCACATGTACTGTCTAAGACACTTGGCCAGTAATGTCCGCACCACATTGGGTTCAAAATGGCTATCCAAGAAGCTCGTGCATGCTGGTATGTCTTTTTTGAAAATTCTATTATTTCAATTCACACTTGAATCTTTGACTAACATTATGTTATTGTAATTAGGATATTCATACGATCCTCAAGAAATGCTCAACGTTGTGGCTGAAATGCTTGGTTCGCATGAAAATTCAAATTGGGATGTTGGAACGTCGCTAAACAGAATGAGCGTTGCTCAATGGACACGAGCATATGATACTACAAGTCGTCGTTGGGGTCATATGACGACAAATTTAGCTGAGTCCATGAACAATGTCTTCAAAGACGTTAGACATCTTCCCATTATGGGGTTAGTGAAGGCCACATTGTACAAGCTAAATACTTACTTTCAGAATAATTTGCTGACATTGGACGAACAAATAAAAAAACATGACATATTCTCAGAGGTCGTGCAGAAGAAGCTTGTGGAATATAAAGCCAAAGCCTGTTCAATGTCTGTGCGCATGTTTAATAGGGTGGCAGGTATTTTTGAAGTGGAGGAGCCATAAGACCATTCAACAAGTCGTCAAGGTCGTATTTACAGAGTAAATGTTATTAATGATCATAACTGTGATTGTGACATGTTTCAAATTTGGCATTTTCCATGCCCACATGTTCTAGCAGCTTGTGCGTATCAAAAACTGAATCATAACGACTTCGTAGACCGTGTGTATCATCTTGAAACAATGAAAATGACTTACAATTCACCGTGGTTCCCTGTTGGTGGGCACAATCATTGGTCATTGGCTCAAGGACCACGATTAGTACCTGATCCATCCCTTATTAGAGGCAAAGGTCGACCAAGATCATCACGCCTACGGATGGACATGGACTACATGTGGCGTTGGCAACCATCACGTTGTGGCTTATGTAGACGACAAGGCCACAATTGATCAAGTTGTCCACAACAGCATCGACCATAGAATAGCTTTGTAAAACTTATGCTCTGTTTGTAAAAATTTCGCTGTTACTTATGCTCTATTTGTCAAGTGTACTTATCTCGTGTTAATTATCTTTCAGTTATTTAATTATTACTTTGCTTACACATATAAGTATACATTCATTATTAGCTTGCTTAAAAAATAAATTTAATTATAAAATTTTCATTTTAATAAATTATTGAAAATGAAGCTTTCTAATTTTTTAATTAATTATTAACACATTGTTGTTTTTAAATAAAAATAAATTCATTTATAAACTATTGAAAATGAAGCTTTCCAATTTTATTTGTTAATTATTTTTTTGTACACATTGTTTTTGAATTTTTTTTTGAATACTAACATTTTAAATAAAAATAAAACTCAACCTGTGTCAAGCCGAGACTCGGCCTGACACAGGCCGAGTTTATTGGTCAAAAAGCACCTGTCATATTGGCTTGATCGAGGTGCATGTGAGATAGAGAGAGAGAGAGAGAGAGAGGCTACGAGAAGTTGCAGGCCATGCGCATTAGATGTTGATGTATATATATATATATATATATATATATATATATATATATATATATATAGATGAGAAGATGAAGAAGGAAAGGGAAAGTGGAGGAGAAGAAGAGAATTGGAGAGGGAATGTTGAAAGGATAAGAAGAGAATTGGAGAGTAAAAAATGTTAGAATATTGTATCTTAATTTTTTTATATTACATTTTATGTTTAGTTTTTTTATTACGTCACTTTGATTTTTTTTTTTTGTTATTAAATGATTGATCCCATATGAGCTGTGGTTCCAGGTCCTGACAATGACTCACTTTTGTATTTACAAAATCGTCACATCTCTCAAGACGTTTGGGCAAACAAGATTAGTTAGTACTAAAATTTAATTTTTTTTATTTATTATAATATGGAAAAATTGTTTTGAATTTTGAAAATTTGTTTTTAATTTAAATTAGAATTTGTTACTTGTTTTATTTTAATTTCTTTGTTCACTTTATTGTAAAATAGAAAAATTGTTTTTAATTTAAATTAGAATTTGTTACTTGTTTTATTTTAATTTCTTTGTTCACTTTATTGTAAAATAGAAAAATTGTTTTTAATTTAAATTAGAATTTGTTACTTGTTTTATTTTAATTTCTTTGTTCATTTTATTGTAAAATAGAAAAATTGTTTTTAATTTAAATTAGAATTTGTTACTTGTTTTATTTTAATTTCTTTGTTCATTTTATTGTAATATGGAAACATTGTTTTTAATTTAAATTAAAATTTGTTACTTGTTTTATTTTAATTTCTTTGTTCATTTTATTGTAATATGGAAACATTGTTTTTAATTTAAATTAGAATTTGTTACTTGTTTTATTTTAATTTCTTTGTTCACTTTATTGTAAAATAGAAAAATTGTTTTTAATTTAAATTTAAATTTGTTACTTGTTTTATTTTAATTTCTTTGTTCATTTTATTGTAAAATAGAAAAATTGTTTTTAATTTAAATTAGAATTTGTTACTTGTTTTATTTTAATTTCGTTGTTAATTTTATTGTAATATGGAAACATTGTTTTTAATTTAAATTAGAATTTGTTACTTGTTTTATTTTAATTTCTTTGTTCACTTTATTGTAAAATAGAAAAATTGTTTTTAATTTACATTAAAATTTGTTACTTGTTTTAATTTCAGAGAGATCGCGTTTTACGCTTACGAAAATGTATACTCGTTGACGGTTACCCACCATTACCGATCGTCCAACATTTACACACTGCTAGTTTCTACGGTGTGGCATGTTTAGATAAATTTGAGCACAATCCGTCTCTTGTCTCAGCACTCGTTGAACGACGGCGACCTGAGACACATACTTTCCACACCACAAATGGGGAAGCCACAATAACTTTGCAGGATGTGGCGATTCAGCTTGGTCTCTCTTGTAGTGGCAGACCAGTTACAGGTTTGGCCTCTATGGACTGGCCGTGTCACGTCCCAAAATTTGAGCACGTGACCGACACGGAAAGTAAATTTCATTTCATCTCCGTAAGCCTATTTCTATCTTAAGCATCACGCCATTCTGTTTCATGCAACCAAAACGAATTCTCAATACATACTACAATCATTCACATTACATCACTGAATGAACCTACCCGATTACAGAGATTTCTAGATTTATACAACTTAGAATAAGACTTAATTATTATACCTTTATCCTGAACAAATGAAAAGCTAATCATGGACTAAGGATCCATAATTCCTTGTTCCGATATTTACTTTCAGCTGTCAACTCTGAAAAAAAATATCAATAAGAGGGGTATGAGCAAACCACGTGCCCAGTGAGTAGATAACACAACACTATGGCAAAAAAAAAATATCATGCATCATAATGATAACATGCAGCAATCATACGTAAATCGATCATCATATGATATAATATTATTCATAATACTTCACAACAATATCCAAGTAAATCAAATACATTTCAACATAATTCAAAATTCACAACAGCAATCGATGAAATCAATTTCACACACATTTCCCGTACCAACCGGGTCGTCCAGAATACCTCTGCATCGTTGCCCGCGGCCCCCGCCGCATCCACCCTTATCGTTTTATTTATAATCTCCACCCTTATAACTTCACATAAATTTTTCCATGGAGTGCACCACCATGCCTTTCCTTTCTAGTCAAACACAAACACAATCACATCCAAGAACATGCTCAATCATAATCTTGAGCCACACACACAACTCAGTCATTTACAATTCAAGTCACAACATGATCAATATGGTTCCAGCAACATAGCATGTATACAACATAATCCATAATATAGAACAATTATTCAACAATATCATACTTCAACTATCCGCATATGAACGAACTCAACAATCAAAGTATGATATATTTCAACTCAGTTCACATGCCATTGACAAACCATCATATAACCTCCATTCATGAGAAAATAAGAAAATATAATTATATACATTACCAGACACGTTCCACAATTGTTTATGCCTCATCGTTCCACATCATCCTCTTCAAACTTGGATATACAACATATTTCCACTATGATGCAAAAAGTCAATAACAGATATTTAATCATAGCAAGTATTAACCCACTCACCTGGATTTCACGCTCTCGGCACTCCCAACTTGCACCTTGACCATTCCTATTATAACCAGACAAAAAAACCATCAGGGTTACGAAATAGAGAAATTTCCTACCACTATTCCTGACCTTCACCCACTTCTCAAATCATAACTCCTAACTGGTAATGAGTATCCATATGAAACTTATACCATTGGAAACTAGACGCAAAGAGCTTTTCAACGATATTAAAAAAAAACGATGCTACAGTAACAGTCAACGGTCAACGTAGCTACAGTAACGTTGACCGAGTCAACGCTACAGTACGAGAAAATCTGGAAAAATTTTCTCGGTGAACAGTAATTTCTGGGGAAAATTTTCGATGTTCTTCATCCAAAAATCCAAAAATCATATCTAAAACAATATTTCTTTTGATTTCTTCCATGGGTTTTCATCCTTAATGTCTAAGGAGTGTTTTAACACCAAAACCCCCAATTTCTACCAACAATCCAAGCTCAAATCTCAAATTTTCATCAAAAACACTAACTTTTTTCAAATATCTAAATTCTACGAATTTCTCCTAGTTTTCTCCAAATTTCTTGTTCTAATAACATCATAAACCACCTAGAAATGTTTTAGATTAACATCCACACTTAAATTCATCCATTAAAATATTCTACAAAAATTTTGCAAAATGATAACCAAGGATTTGATCTTGTAATAAGAGGAGGAAGAAGAAGAACATCAACTTACCAATCCTCCTAACTTTCATGGCTTCCTTCCCCAAGCAAAAATTGCATGAATGATTGATGAAAAAATTCCTTTGCAAGCATAATCGAGAGAGAGAGAAAGTGAGGAAGTATACGGGAGAAATGAGAGAAAGAAAAGAATAAGAGAGAAATGTATATGCATGGGCCCTACTAATTTCTTTTTCGATAAAATCGCTCATAGCCACCCTAGCTTATAAGATTTGTTCACTTTAATCCCTCTCGATATCTCAAATACCACTTTAACCTCGAATCCATCATCTTTTCGGTACCGGACTCATAATTCATTCTCATAAGCTTTATTCTTCCTCTCAGGTTCTTATTTGGTCATTTCTCAAAAGTAATCTATATTTTCTTCTTTTTTCACTTTAGTCCTTGAGAATTTGTAAAAATTTCCTAAATTAAAAATTAAAATTTCTATTCCCACATTTTCTTCACTAATTCAAAAAGCAAATTTTCCACGTAATTAAATTTTTCACTAAACTTCAAATTAGACTTTAAATATTCATATAAATTCTTGGGATATTACAGGCCGGAATTTTGTAGGCGACTTCTTGGTGTTGCCCCACCACCAAACAAACTAGACGACCAAAGATTGAGTATGAACTGGTTGGCAGAGAACTTTCACCATTTATCAGAGGACGCCATGCCTGAACAAATTGTATATTTTATTCGTGCGTATATTTTACGCCTAATTGGGGGATACATGATGCCAGATAAATCTGGCACAAAAGTGTATCTCATGTATCTGCCGTTCCTCGAAGATTTCAATAACTGTGGGCAATATAGCTGGGGATCGGCAGTATTAGCTCATTTGTATATAGAGCTTTGCATGGCAATTGTCACATCCCAAAAATTGAGCATGTGAAAAGATACTACTCATTTGATATAATTCTCAAACATACGTTTTATACATATATTCTGTAAGGTTTTACATTCAACCTTAATCATTCATTCCACACTACAGAATTATATTCATCTGATAAGCAAATATAGACATACATAGTCTGATATTTCTATCTCATCGCAAGCCTAGGAGACCTATAGAAAATACAGAGCTTTTCTAATATCCACATTAATAAGTACTGGTGTCCCACCAGACAGAAATAGAGAATAAACCCAAGGGGCTTCTAATCTTCAAACGGATACTCTTGTTCTTTATTTTCTGTATCTGAAAAAAATAATCATAGGGAGTGTGAGTTTATTTAAAAACTCAGTAAGTAAATAACTGTACTATATAAAATATCAAAAGTACAAATACCACATTTACTCATATAATTAATTGTCTTATACATCGAGTAGTATGAGACTCTAACCCTTTCAAACTCATGAATAAGATTTCATAGATATACACCGAGTAGTATGAGACTCTAACCCTTTCAAACTCGTGAATAAGATCTCATCGGTATACACCGAGTAGTATGGGACTTTAACCCTTTCAACTCGTGTATAGATTTCATAGATATGCACTGAGTAGTATGGGACTTTAACCCTTTCCAATTCGTGTATAAGATTTCTTAGATATACACCGAGTAGTATGGGACTTTAACCCTTTCGCACTCGTGTATTAGATCCCGTAGATCTTTACTCATTAATAAAATAGTGAGAATTCATCACATAGTACAATTGTCATGAAATAAATAATTTCTTCATACTCTTATTTCTACTGATCATCATATACTCCCATATGAAAAATTAATTGCTTATTATCCAAATAATATTGTAAATGGGACTTATATTGTACTTTGACTAGTAATATCAAATTAGCTGAGCAAGGTTATTCACTCACCTTGATGTTTGTCCAAGTTTACCTTGTTCCACACTAGAATTTGTGTAGGAAAATTTCCTAGTAAAATATATTACAAGGAATCATAAGAAAGGAAACAAAATCACGAAAATACGTAAAATTTTCTGACTGCTACAGTAACGGGTTGCTACAGTACGGTTTGCTACAGTATCGGTTCGCTACAGTACCGGTTCGCTACAGTAACGTTGACTGCTACAGTGCCGTTGACTGCCGACACTACAGTACTGCTACAGTACCGAAGAAAATTTTCCAGATTTTATTTCGAAATCCCTGGTCGCTACAGTAACTCGGTTTTTGCAGAAGTTTTTGCAGAAATTTCTAACAAATTCATCCTCTCCCTTCTTGTTTCAAAACCAGAATTTCAACTCTTTAACCGATTATAACTCAAATATAACTTCTAAAACAACTGAGATTCATGAATTATCATCAAAATCTTCAAAACAAAACCTCCTCTGATCTTCTACATAAACTGAAATTTAAGGAAAATAATCGGATTAAAGCTTACCTTTGATCCTTACAAAGCTTTTGACCCGAACAAATAATCGAAACTCTGAAGATCAAGGAAAGGATTTGAGAAGAAAATGAAGAACTGAGAGAGAAATCTTTTCTGCTTCCTTCGGCTGAGTGAAAAAAAATGAGGGTTACTATTGAAACTTTATATTAAATATTTCTAATGGGTTATTCAATAACCCATGGGTATCCATAACCCAACATCCAAACCCATCCAGTCAATTTACAATAAATGGATTAATTGACCATTCTGAAACCACTTTTCCATGAATTTCACCATTCTTAGAATATATCCCTCATTGTGCAAATATTTAGTCCAGTCATTTAACTCAATTTTCATAAATAATATTCAAAGAGAACAATTAAATATGAAAATTAAAAATGACCAAAATAAATAACTAAAGTAACGTTGTAGAATTCTAAAATACTCTTAAGCGAATTATATTCTGAAATTAACGGGTATTACATTCTACCCCCCTTAAAAGAATTCGGTCCTCCGAATTAAAATCTTACCTCAAGTTTCAAATAAATGTGGATAGTTTTTCCACATCTCATCTTCTGCCTCCCACGTAGCTTCCTCGCGAGAATGATTTCTCCAAAGAACCTTGACAGTAGGAATTTCTTTGGTACGCAATTTTTTGACTTTTCTATCAAGGATAACTACTGGTACCTCTTCGT
The DNA here is from genome assembly GCA_037074585.1 of Biancaea sappan. Lineage (NCBI taxonomy): Eukaryota > Viridiplantae > Streptophyta > Magnoliopsida > Fabales > Fabaceae > Biancaea > Biancaea sappan. Next base: position 41,698,950 of record CM073496.1, on the reverse strand, counting down.
AGGTGAGAGTTTCATCAAAATGAACTTCTTGGGGTTGAATGACATGAGAAGGATCAGGAAGATACTTCCGTAGCATTGACACATGAAATATTGGATGAACTCCCTCTAGGTTGGAAGGTAGGTCTAGGCGATATGCCACATTACCCACTCTGTCTACAACCTCATATGGGCCAACATACCTCGGACTAAGCTTGCCTTTCTTCCCGAATCTCATTACTCCCTTCATAGGTGAGATTCGTAAGAAAACCATATCACCTATTGCAAATTCAAGGTCACGTCGTCGGTTGTCCGCATAAGACTTCTGTCTACTCTGAGCAGTTAACAACTTTTCTCTGATCAGTTTAACTTTATTTATATCTTCCTGAATCATCTCAGGTCCAAATATTTTGGTTTCACCAAGTTCAAACCAACCTATAGGAGATCGACACCGTCTCCCATATAAAGCCTCAAAAGGTGCCATCTGAATACTGGCTTGGTAACTGTTGTTATAAGCAAATTCAATAAGAGACAAATGATCTTCCCAACTTCCACTGAAATCCATCACACAAGCTCTTAGCATATCCTCTAAAGTCTGAATTGTCCTTTCGGACTGTCCATCAGTCTGAGGATGGAATGCTGTGCTAAGATTCACTTTGGTACCCAAAGCCTCTTGAAAGACTTTCCAGAACCGAGAAGTAAACTGAGGTCCTCGATCTGATATAATGGATATTGGTACACCATGAAGTTTCACTATTTCTTTAACATAAATTCGAGCAAGTTTTGCTACATTGAAAGTGGTATGAACAGGAAGAAAATGTGCTGACTTAGTAAGTCGATCTACTATGACCCATATTGAGTCATTTCTTTTTGTTGACCGAGGTAAACCTACTACAAAATCCATAGTGATCCTTTCCCACTTCCATTCGGGAATATCTAGTTTTTGCATCAATCCAGGTGGTCGTCGATGTTCAGCTTTAACTTGCTGACAAGTCAAACATCGAGCTACAAAGTCAGTCACGTCTCGCTTCATGCCCTCCCACCAGTAAACTTGTTTCAAGTCCTGATACATTTTCACAGCACCAGGATGTACAACGTAGGGTGAACCATGAGCTTCCATTAAGATTTCATGTTTCAAAGATTCAATGTTGGGGACACAGAGTCTCCCATTAAACCATAAGACTCCTTCTTCATCTACCAAGAAACTTGGTGCTAGACCTTGCCTTGCCTTATCTCTTATTTTGACCATATCAATGTCATTTTCTAAAGTTGCTTTTACTTTTTCAACAAGGGATGATCTAACTGTTAAATGAGCCAGAAATGTACCTGACTCAGTGATCTCGAAGAATACTCCATCAGCTTCCAATTCTTGTAGTTCATGTATTAGAGACCTCCTTATAGTGGCAATGTAAGCTAAACTTCCCATAGACTTTCGACTTAGAGCATCAGCCACTACATTTGCTTTACCTGGATGGTAAAGGATGGTACAATCATAATCTTTCAGAAGTTCCATCCACCTTCGTTGCCTTAGATTGAGATCTCTCTGCTCAAAAATGTACTTAAGGCTTTTGTGATCTGTAAAAATTTTACAAGTTTTCCCATACAAGTAATGTCTCCATATCTTTAGGGCAAACACTACAGCTACCATTTCCAAATCATGAGTGGGGTAATTCAATTCATGCTTTTTAAGCTGACGTGAGCCATAAGCTATGACTTTACCATGTTGCATCAACACACATCCTAAGCCTATCTTTGAGGCATCACAGAATACAGAGTAACCCCCTAGTCCTGATGGTAGGGTTAAGACTGGTGCAGAAGTTAAACACTCTTTCAATTGGGTGAAACTTTGCTCACATGAATCATCCCAAATGTATTTAACATTCTTTCGGGTTAACTTATTTAATGGGAGAGTTGTCTTAGAGAAATCCTTGACAAAGCGACGGTAATACCCTGCTAAGCCAAGAAAACTACGTACTTCAGACACAGTTGTTGGTCTAGGCCACTGTTTAACTACTTCAATTTTACTTGGATCTACATGAATACCTTCTTGGGAAATAACATGTCCTAAAAATGTTACATGACTCATCCAGAATTCACATTTTGAGAGCTTTGCGTACAACTGATGCTCTCTCAAAGTCTGAAGCACTATTCTCAAATGTTCAGTATGTTCTTCATGACTCTTTGAATACACCAAAATATCATTAATAAATACAATTACAAACTTATCAAGGAAGGATTTAAACACTCTGTTCATTAAATCCATAAATGCTGCTGGTGCATTTGTCAACCCAAAAGACATCACAAGAAACTCATAATGTCCATACCGTGTACGAAAAGCAGTCTTAGGTATATCATCACTTTTAATTCGTAACTGATGATATCCAGACCTTAGATCAATCTTTGAGAAGTATTTTGCTCCTTGAAGCTGATCAAACAAATCATCTATCCTTGGTAAAGGATACTTATTCTTCACTGTGACTTTGTTCAGTTGACGATAATCTATACATAATCTCATAGAACCATCTTTCTTTTTCACAAAAAGAACAGGAGCACCCCAAGGTGAAAAACTTGGGCGGATGAACCCTTTGTTCAACAAATCTTCCAATTATTCTTTGAGTTCTTTTAGCTCAACAGGAGCCATACGATAAGGTGGAATAGAAATTGGTCTTGTGTCTGGGACCAAATCAATACTGAACTCAATATCTCTTTCTGGCGGTAATCCAGGTAAATCTTCTGGGAACACATCTGGGAATTCATTAACCACATGAATTTCTTCTAACTTCTGTTCTTTCTTTTCTAAATCTTTGATAAAAGCTAGAAATCCCTGACATCCCTTTCGCAACATACGCTGGGCACTTAACATAGATATCATGTTGCAAGGTACATCACTTCGATCTCCTTGAAACACAAAATTACTCCTCCCCGGTATATTAAAGGAAATAACTTTGTCACGACAATTTATAGTAGCATGACAAGAAGATAGCCAGTCCATCCCTAGAATCACATCAAAATCTAACATATTGAGAACCATAAGATCTATCTCAGTTTCCGTGCCTCCAACGATTATTTTACAAGAACGATAACATGTTTTAACCATCAAAGTCTCTCTCATCGGTGTGGAAACCAAGAATGGTTCCTTAAGAGTAATCGAATCAAATGCAAATCTCTTGGAAAATAGGGGTGACCATATGAGTGAGTAGAACCAGGATCAAACAAAATACGTGCAGCAAAAGTATTAACAGATAATATACCTGTAACTACAGCATTGGATGTTTGAGCATCCTGTCGGGTTAGAGCATATACTCTTGCATTTCCTCTGCCAGCAGCTTGTTTTCCACGGTCACCTTGGCCTCTTCCAGAACCTCTTCCCATACTACCCCCTGTTGAAGGGGTTGGTGTTTGAGTAATAGAAACAGAAATAGATTGTGGTCGAGGTGGCAAAGTAGACCCTTGACCTGGTCCTGTCATGAGCTGAGGGCACTCCCTTACAAAATGTCCTTTTTGTCCACAGTTAAAACAACCTGTACCAACAGTGTTTAACCTGCATTCCCCGAAGTGGAACTTTCCACATTCAGGACACTGAGGTTTCTTCCTTCTAGCTTGAGTACCTCCTCTACTAGAAGAACTAAAACCACCCCTGCTCTCTAAACGAGGCTTAGCCACACTGGCTGTAGAATAAAATGACTTAGTAGGAGTGGCTGGAGCATGTTGTGATGCAGTAAAGGGTTTCAAAGTCCCTGAGTCTTCCCTTTGATCAAAAGATCTCCTATATCTAGCTTTCTTCTTTTGTCGATATTCTTCTTTATTCTTTGACCTCCTTTCCATAACCAATCTGTAAAACTCCGTCCACATAACTGGCGGTGTGCCTTGAATTCTAGCTTTCTTCCAGTTCTTCCACCATTTACCAGCCCTACCCTTTAACTGAAAAGAAGTGAATTCTACCTTTTGAGTAGGAGAACACCCTATAGCATCACAGATTGCTTCACAATCTTCAAGGAAACATTGTGGGTCCTCTTTGGGATCTTCCCCTGAAAAAGTAGGAGGCCTCATTTTCTGGAATTCAGACATTCTTACCTCTCTTACATTAACTCCTTCCGCTAACGGAGCTGGTGGTACATTTTCAGCTTCAACAATAGGAGGATCCACTGGCAGGTTAGCTTGTGCAGCTCGACCTCTCATTTCAGCCTCAAATCGGTCAAATCGTTCATTCATCAAATGAATCACATGTGCAATAGTTGCATTACCGACGTAAGCATCAGGTTCGACTCTTCTTGCTTGCTCACTAGTTGCGCCCTTAGTACTTTGAGCATGTAAACTATCACCACGGTTAGGATCATCTTGCACATGTACTGGTGGATTTATGGCCCTCCTTGGACCCATATGCTCATTATTATTAGAAGATCCTTCTGACATTGATCTGTCACAGATCTACACACATAACAAATAATTTTCAGACATAAACAAAATATCACTTTCTAGCCCCACTGAGAAGTTATCTATAAAATGACGTTATACTCTACAAGGTCTTTTATGGAACCTAATCCTATGGTCATGCCGCGGCTCATGACAATAGGGAAGGGCCCACAAAGATCACTTTGCTCTGTACTCTATAGGGGACCTATAAAACCTTTCCTCTGATACCAAATTTGTCACATCCCAAAAATTGAGCATGTGAAAAGATACTACTCATTTGATATAATTCTCAAACATACGTTTTATACATATATTCTGTAAGGTTTTACATTCAACCTTAATCATTCATTCCACACTACAGAATTATATTCATCTGATAAGCAAATATAGACATACATAGTCTGATATTTCTATCTCATCGCAAGCCTAGGAGACCTATAGAAAATACAGAGCTTTTCTAATATCCACATTAATAAGTACTGGTGTCCCACCAGACAGAAATAGAGAATAAACCCAAGGGGCTTCTAATCTTCAAACGGATACTCTTGTTCTTTATTTTCTGTATCTGAAAAAAATAATCATAGGGAGTGTGAGTTTATTTAAAAACTCAGTAAGTAAATAACTGTACTATATAAAATATCAAAAGTACAAATACCACATTTACTCATATAATTAATTGTCTTATACATCGAGTAGTATGGGACTCTAACCCTTTCAAACTCATGAATAAGATTTCATAGATATACACCGAGTAGTATGGGACTCTAACCCTTTCAAACTCGTGAATAAGATCTCATCGATATACACCGAGTAGTATGGGACTTTAACCCTTTCAACTCGTGTATAGATTTCATAGATATGCACTGAGTAGTATGGGACTTTAACCCTTTCCAATTCGTGTATAAGATTTCTTAGATATACACCGAGTAGTATGGGACTTTAACCCTTTCGCACTCGTGTATTAGATCCCGTAGATCTTTACTCATTAATAAAATAGTGAGAATTCATCACATAGTACAATTGTCATGAAATAAATAATTTCTTCATACTCTTATTTCTACTGATCATCATATACTCCCATATGAAAAATTAATTGCTTATTATCCAAATAATATTGTAAATGGGACTTATATTGTACTTTGACTAGTAATATCAAATTAGCTGAGCAAGGTTATTCACTCACCTTGATGTTTGTCCAAGTTTACCTTGTTCCACACTAGAATTTGTGTAGGAAAATTTCCTAGTAAAATATATTACAAGGAATCATAAGAAAGGAAACAAAATCACGAAAATACGTAAAATTTTCTGACTGCTACAGTAACGGGTTGCTACAGTACGGTTCGCTACAGTGCCGGTTCGCTACAGTAACGTTGACTGCTACAGTGCCGTTGACTGCCGACACTACAGTACTGCTACAGTAACCGAAGAAAATTTTCCAGATTTTATTTCGAAATCCCTGGTCGCTACAGTAACTCGGTTTTTGCAGAAGTTTTTGCAGAAATTTCTAACAAATTCATCCTCTCCCTTCTTGTTTCAAAACCAGAATTTCAACTCTTTTAACCGATTATAACTCAAATATAACTTCTAAAACAACTGAGATTCATGAATTATCATCAAAATCTTCAAAACAAAACCTCCTCTGATCTTCTACATAAACTGAAATTTAAGGAAAATAATCGGATTAAAGCTTACCTTTGATCCTTACAAAGCTTTTGACCCGAACAAATAATCGAAACTCTGAAGATCAAGGAAAGGATTTGAGAAGAAAATGAAGAACTGAGAGAGAAATCTTTTCTGCTTCCTTCGGCTGAGTGAAAAAAAATGAGGGTTACTATTGAAACTTTATATTAAATATTTCTAATGGGTTATTCAATAACCCATGGGTATCCATAACCCAACATCCAAACCCATCCAGTCAATTTACAATAAATGGATTAATTGACCATTCTGAAACCACTTTTCCATGAATTTCACCATTCTTAGAATATATCCCTCATTGTGCAAATATTTAGTCCAGTCATTTAACTCAATTTTCATAAATAATATTCAAAGAGAACAATTAAATATGAAAATTAAAAATGACCAAAATAAATAACTAAAGTAACGTTGTAGAATTCTAAAATACTCTTAAGCGAATTATATTCTGAAATTAACGGGTATTACAGCAATGGACCCTAGACAGAAAGAAATTGGGGGTTGCCTCACTCTGTTACACGTCTGGGCATGGGACAGATTCCCGCGGTTAGCTCCATTAACACGCCCTGCCCATGATGAAAATTTATAGAATTACCCTTTGCCTCCATCATTAGGATGTCGGTATGTGTATTACTTATCTAAATTTGAAGTTTATCAAATATTATTTACGATTTTGAACTAATATAATTGTCAACTTGCAGTTGGAGGGGTGAATGGCCTGAATGGCCTCAACGAGTGATCCAGATCGAGCGTCCTTCACTTACCCTGAAGCATAACTCAGAGTATATGCGTTGGCATTGGAAGCATACTCGACGATGGATTGACTCTCAAAGCGGTGCTGAGGGTTATGCGGTAAATCTCAATTCCATATTTGTTTTAATTACAATTACAGCTTATCTGCTCTGTTCTTTTTTTTTTTTAACTGTTTTCTATAGGTTGACATGGCATGGTCTTTGTATAGACTAGCTGAGAAGGATGTGAGACCTGATAGTTTGGCTAAGAGAATTAAGCTTGGCGCTATGAATATTATCACTGCTATGGGTGAACAAAGAGAAATTAGAATCGACCACCCAGCTCCACCTGCTCAGGTTTTTTCTACAATCATACCAGAGGAGGTACCAGGAAAACGTTCTCGAGGCCTTATCGCATCAAGGGAACCTATTCCCTACGATGCATGCTACGATCAGGGTGCATCAATGCCATATGAAAATGTATCAACTTCATCTTATTATTCGACTCAATCGGATGTAAGTTATAGTGGCGCCGGTCCATCTTTTACACATACAGGAGGCTTCTGTTCTCCATTTGTCGCCGATTATTATACGCCAATGTCAGTACCGTACAATCTAGATTTTTCATCTCTTTTTCCTTCGCCTATGCCACATAATGCGGAGTTTGTAATGCAGTTCTTCACACCAGATAACTCAATCCCAACAGTTCAATCCTCGATATTAGATTTAAACGTTTAACCGACTGGGACTTCTACAGTAGGAGAACAGCAAGACGAAGAGTCAAAAGATGACGAAGAAGCAGAAGAAGGTGAAGAACAAGAAGAAGAAGAAGATGATGATGATGATGATGAACAAGTCGAAGAAGATGAACCCGAGCAACGTCGACGGTCAAAACGACCTGTTACCCGGACATGTTGTGACACTGGAAGTCATTTTAATTGGATTCTATTATCATCCGCTGTATATTTAAGCATGCTAATTTTAATTTTAGTTTATATTATTTAAATTAGTCTAATATAAATTTTCTTTTTTCTTCTTATATAATTCTAATTTAATTAATCAAATTGTATAACATTATTCAATTTTTAGAATTAAATAAAAAACCAAACAACTAATCATACAAATTTGATTAAATTATTTTTTTATATTATACAAAATTAATTTTTTAATTTTCTAATAACTTAAAAATTATTGTTTCCAACAAAATAAATTAAAAGAAGCTTTTACTTTATATTATTTAAATTAATCTAATATAAATTTTCTCTTTTCTTTTTATATAATTCTAATTTAGTTAATTTATTTGTAAAAAATTATAAAATTATTTAATTTTTATAATTAAATAAAAACCAAGTAACTAATCATAAAAATTTGATTAAATTAATTTTTTAATTTTTTAATAGTTAAAAATTATTGTTTTAAAAATAAAAATTTAAAGAAGTTCGGCCTTACGAGCTTCAGTCAGAAATCTTTAGAAAAAAAAAAAAACCAGTGAGCTCGGCCTGACAGAGGTCGAACTCCAACTGTCCAATATTATAAAATGACAAATTTTATAATATTAAACTAAATTTTTTGAAAAAGATAGCAATGACCTAAATTTTTTTTAATTTCATAGCTGGGACAAATGATCCGTTTATGCACTAAAAAAAAAACACCTTAAACGCAATGCGCGACCTGTGAATTTAGGTGAGTGGACAACTGCTCTGAACCCTAGCTAAACCTCTCGGAGAGGGAACTCCTCCAAAACCGATGAAGATCATTAGTAACCGTCTGATTTCTGGCGGAGGGTGGTTACTCAGGCAGATGTGTACGGCGGCGACGAAGCTAGCGGAAGGGGAAGCCCAGCACTCAGGGAATAAGTTAGGCCTTTATCAAAGGTTATCGGCGCTGCAAATGACAGGAGGGAGCGTGTCGCAGACGTTAAACCAGTATGTTATGGAGGGCAAAGCCATCCGGAAAGACAATCTCCAACGGTGCGTCCGGGAGCTTAGAAAATATCGTAAATTCCAGCACGCACTCGAGGTTCCAGCTGTTGCCACTTTGTCTCTCTGAACTTGTTAATTGGTTCTGAATTATAGTGGGATTGCCTTTGAGTTTTGCACGAAAAGTTTGAGGTGTAAGTGGTTGTGATCATGTTTGAGCTTCAGAATCATTTCTCTTTTCGATCTATGCTGGGAGATCAAAATTGAAAGCAAACGACAACCTATGAAATATCATATAGGCATAACTAATCGGGTGGAAATTTGAAATGTTGTTTTCTGAGCTCTGCGTTTTTTATCTTCGATTTTCTCCTTTCTGTCTTCAAAGTCATTTCGCTTTTGATTTACGTTAGGAGATGAAACTGAAAGTAAACGACAGCCTATGAAATACATATAGGCATAACTAATAGGGTGGAAATTTTGAAATGTAGTTTTCTGAGCTCTGCGTTTTTTATACCTTTGATTTTATCCTTTCTTTGAATTCGAATTAAGCTGCTTTTTTAGATAATGAATTTTTTTATCTTTTTCTTTTTTAATGCAGATAATGGAATGGATGGAATTTAGGGGAATCAACTACTCCTTCGCTGACTTTGCAGTATATTTAGATCTCATATCCTTAACCAAAGGGGTGGTAGCAGCTGAGAACTATTTCAGTGGTCTTCCTCCTGAAGCTAAGAATAAAATAACATATGGAGCGCTTCTGAATTGTTATTGCAGGGGCTTAATGGCAGACAAGGCATTGGGTCTTTTTGAAAAGATGAATGAACTTAATTATGTTACTAATCTGGCCTTCAACAATCTCATGTCTCTATATATGAGACTAGGCGAACATCAGAAGGTGCCTCCGCTGATAGATGATCTGAAGCAGAGGAAAATTCCTATGTCTTCTTTTACATATCATGTCTGGATGAATAGCTATGCCTGTTCAAATGATATTGAGGGAGTAGAAAGAGTCTATGAGGAGATGAAAAAAGAAGATGGAGACAAAATCAATTGGCAGACTTATAGCAACCTTGCTGCTATTTATGTGAAGACCAAACGTTTTGAGAAAGCTGAATTGATGCTTAAGATGGTAAGAAAGATGATGAAACCCTGGCAGCGCGAAGCTTACCATTGCTTACTTAGCCTTTATGCAGGGACTTCTAATCTATGTGAAGTTTATAGTGTATGGAATACCCTCAAGTCAGTCTCTCCAGTGACCAATACAAGCTATCTTGCGATGTTTCAAACCCTTTGCAGGCTTAATGATGTTCACGGTTTAACAAAATGTTACAAGGAGTGGGAATCTAATTGTACGAATTTTGATCTAAGGTTAGTCAAGACTGTGATAAGTGCCTACTTGAGTCATGGCCTGTGTGAAAAAGCTGAATTGGTGTTTGAAAATGCCATCAAGAGGTGGAGCAAAGGACCTTTCTATAAGATACACGAAATGTTCATACTCTTCTTCTTGGAGAATCGCAAGGAAGACCTTGCTGTGTGTCACCTTGAGGCAGCCATCTCAGAAGTCAAGGATGATGGATGGAATCCTTCACCAGAAGTTGTAAGAGCATTTTTAAAATATTATGAGAAAGAGAAGGTTGATGGGGTTGAGAAGCTTCGGAAGATTTTCAAGACTTGCAATTTCGATGATAGTGTTGTCCTTGGCCCTTTTCTTACCCAAACAGAAAATGTTTAGCTTAAATATGATCTATTAGATATTAAATTACGTTAAAATTTTACATTATCATATATATAATTGAGAGAAAACTTTGAATACCTAATAATTTGGGAATAATTTTGTGCATATTACTCTTTTTTCTGGGTGCTGAAGAAAATATAAGACAGAAAAAGAAAAAGAAAGAAAAGAAGAGAGAGAGAGAGAGAGAGAGAGAGAGAGAAGAAGAAGAAGAAGCAAATTCCTAGAGCAATGCTACGTGTCTATACAAAATGAGAAAGCTTCCATTAGATGGTGGTTGAAACTCCCGCAAACCAGCCTGCAGAACGTGTGGTGATTTCTTCGCTTGAGCTGTCAATGTCCCATGGCAGGGATGATTGGCATTACCTTCCTGTGAGACTCGTTTTGCATCCTCGGAATGTGTCTCCACACCAACTTTTTCATGAAGCTGGATGTTCTGCTTGGTGCGGCCCAATTCCAAACAGAGTATTGGACTTCTCTAATATTGTCTGAATGAGACGAAACAGGTAAGACATATATACACTTTATTGTAACTTTCTGGCATATGCTGGAAAGCCTAGCCTGATCCGAGTTTTTTTTTCCAATACCTATTCTCTCATTCTAAGAGCTTAATGAGCGTGGGTAATTGTCCTTTACAACTAAGACAATATGTTCGTTTCTCCAATGTTTAATTTTCGCTTTACCTAAAAAAATAGTGTTACATCTCACCAATTGGGGGATTGTTAACTTGTTATCTAGCATAAAGAATTGTTAATAATAATTCACTAAAACTCGAATAATGTCCAGCGAGAGGTTACAAGTGATATTATAGTTCCATTATCTCAATAAAAAATATATAACCTCCTTAAACTATAATTTAATTACAATTTTAATCTCCCAAAAATTATTACAAAAAAATAAAAATATAACATGAGTTCAACATTTAAAATTAGGTGACCTTAAAAGAAACAAAAATTTAAATCATAAAAGAGAAAATTTCAAAAAGAAAAGAGATAAAATATCACATAAATTATATAATTTTTAAAATTTAGATATTAAAATTATAATTTAGCTATAATTTCATAAGGTTATGCCTATATTTTTTTCCTAAAAAAATCATAGGACAAATAAGATATTTTCTACAAGGACACTCCTCTAATTTGTCAAAAAATAAATAAATATTCCTGCCCGGTCAGGTAACCAAAATTTTGTAACGCATATTGCGTCATCGAACACAGCTTGAAGACAGTCTACAAGAAGTCGATGTCATTTTCTTGATGCTCCAGGACAACAGAGGCAAGGGCAAGTCTATATGCCACAGATCTCAAGTTCCTGACGAGGACATATATTTCCATATCCCTTCGCTTGGCAGTTGTCTCCTTCCACTGCTCCTCTCTCAAATGAGCTAGTAAAACAGCTTCACAGAAGCCTTCTGCTACCAACCTCTTGCTGCAAAGAGACAGCATTCAATAAGATCCTCCATAACGTGAAGTATATGTACTTTAATACAAATTCTACGCTCAGGAAAACTGAAATAGATTGGAATCAAGTAAAAAAAAAGTCAACTTTCCAAACCTTCCTTGAACAGTTCCGGTTGTTACAAACCCAATAGGCCATCGATGAGTCTCTGTGTCAGTTGACTCATCAGGGATATGCAACGTCCATTTACCAGAAGATTGCCCTTTGAAGTAGAATTCCCTATCACGCTCAGACATTTGAAGTCTCTTGTCACTTTTGTCTGAACTGCAATGACATATACAACAGATTATATGTTTTCTTTTCTAATCACCGGCCATGTAAGGTTGATACGACTCCAGATGATAGTTTTACAACATCGTATCAGTTCTAAGCAGCATACAAAGAATCTGTGGTGTCCCTTTTCCTTTAAAAATTATTAACATATGACCTGCAGCTTTTGAACTCATAACCTCAATAAATATCTGGCCCTTAGAAATTATACACCACATCTGAAAAATTCCCTCAGGATTGCATATAACTCTAATTATTTTGGCAGGCACCAGAAAATAAAATCTATTTTATCACCTTCTCTGCATTTAAGCACTTAGATTCTTCACAAAGAAGAGATCTCGGACAAGGAAACCAATGCAAATCATATTAATCACTGTTAACATAACGTAGCTATTTGCCTAATTAATGGCAACAACAAAATTTTAAACAATCGCGCTCAATTATAATTTATAAAGGAATAATAAATAACTATTGAAGAATGGAATAGGAATTCATATTTACATGCTAATTACCTTGAAATCCACAAAGATATATCGGAAGGGTAAGGTGCACAAACAACTGCTCCCTCGTCAAAAGCTCCTTCCTTGTATGGGCGGAGATGAACTCTAAGAAAGCATAACTTACGGTCATAAATGACAGAACTTCTATGGCTCAAATCAAGCTTTGCCTCACGCTTGATAGACTGATAGACTCTAGCCTTTCTGTCCGCTACATGAGGAAACAAAAGCAATTGACCAGCTTGGATTTCATTGAGGAAAGTAGTCAACATGCAGCCAGTCCTTGCTACAGTTCCATCAAACACATTAGGATCACACTCAAATGATGAAATGTTAAAGCTTCCACAGCAAGAGTTTGGTAATGAATTGGCACTAATCACATCTTCCATTGTTGAAACTTCAGGAATTTCCACTGCACTGGTCCCTTTGTTGCAAGTAATGCGGACAATACCCCATGGGGGTGGGATTGGAACTCTCAAAGGCCCTTTGTAAGGGGAACGATGTTCTGCTTTATTCTCAAGTGCAGCAGCTTTATCCACCATAAAGCATGAGTATGCCTTACAATCAGGAAAATCCGAAGGGAAAAAGGGCAGCCCCATCTGAACAGAACAGGAAAAAAAATTATACAATATTTGAAAATAATACAGAAGACTGAATTTGTGATTTTTTTGGGATACAAATGCTTACTTCACAAGCAATCCAGTGCTTCTCTCTCAAACCTATAGCAAGCGCTCCATTAGAGATGAGAGGAACCCAGAAGGCTGTGACCCAACTTAGAGGAAGTATGACAGACCATCTAGAAAATAGCTCCCAAAAAAAAAAATTTAATTGCAAAGGTAAATAACAAGACAGAGTTTTAAGCTAAAAGACTTCATACATGTCAAGGGAACATGTTTAATATCATGATGGCATTAAGAATTAGATTACTATAACATTCTTACTATTTCCTCAAATATCTTAAGCAGGTGATCATATATACCTATTTGTTTGCTTTTATAGAATAAAAATATCTAGTAGTTGATAGATGTTCATTAACCAAAAAAAAAAAAAAATCCCTAAAATTTTATTACAATCAATGGACAGAAAATTACAAGTAAACTTGCATACAATATTAATAAAGTAATCCTGATATTGCCAGCCCTGAAATAGTAACTGCATTCACAAATTAAAATAAAATAAAATAAGAGGAATTTACCCTATAATTAATTCCTTCTTGTCATTTTTTAGCAGCAGAATGGGGCAAGATCTTGAGCACTGCTCCTTGGTTAAAGACTTTGTTTCACCAGAATTATCATCATCAAGGCAGAAATTAACAATACGCATGCAATGCCTCTCCTTAGAAATGACACTCTCTTTATATGGGGGCCTTAATCCTCTGGTAGTAGTGCCCCACAGATCACTATTATCATACCGGTTGTCTTCAAGTTTCAACCATGATGTTGAGGGTAAGTCTCCATTCTTCTCTGATATTCCTTCCACGTTAGCAAGCTCTATGCATGTTGCTTGCTGTGCATCACACAAAACCTCAGTCAAAGTTGGATCCGTTGAAACTGTAGTACTTTTATTGGGGAATTCTCGAGGATCCTTAACATTAAGAGATAGCATTGCGTGAGAGGAAAAATGCTCCTCATTTTTCAGTATAGTTGTCTTTTCATTCAGAGAAACATAGGCTTCCTCCGTGGCCAAATATTCTTTCAACTGACAATGATTCTCTGAAGTTCTGTAAAGCCACCAAGTAAAATAACCCATTTTAGGATCATAAATGAAATAAAAAAATGAGCTATTTTTCTAAAACAAACAACTAACCGTGAAACAGGATGCAATATCTTTTGAAGAAGTTGAAATGCCCCGGATCCCATTAATTCTAATTTAGCAAGTTGGCCCTCAAGAGAAAGACATTTGATAGTGATGCCCCTCTTTTCCATCTGAAAAATAATAAACATAGTCATGTGTATGTGAGAAAGAATGACTTTTAAGAGAACATTCATCATATAGTTCTGGGTTTCAAATTCTGCAATTTGCAGAGGGAAATTAAAATCTTGGCCAAGTAACAAATAAATGACTTCACATCTCATAAAAAATAATTCTCTATTGGGAAGAGTAAAGATACCCTCTCTCACACACAAACCCAATTGTATTAACAAAAAAACCCACATGTCTGCCTGTAGTCCGTTGAATGTTGAGTTGTTTATTAGATCAACAACCTGCAGACAGAGGTGTGATTTTTGTAAAGGACGTGTGTGTGGGGATAGGGTTACTTTATAAAAAAATTAACATATGTCTCACTGAGTGACAATTTCTGAAGAACCATAACAAAATTGGGAGACATGAGGATCTACAAAACCAATTACATCCCAAATCTTCTGGCCTTTCAGTGTGGAAACGAAATTTCAGGGCAACTGACAAGAAAACTTTAAAGAAGGTAGAGATAAAACTGTTACATACACATAAGAAATTCACTCCACCCCTCCCTATCTTCATCTTTATCAAGTAGAATATATTATGAAAACACAGATAAAACAAAATTAGAGTTGGGATGCCCATACAAGGAGCTAAGGAAGAAATTGCACCTCTTTCTCACAAGCTAGCTTCAGCGTATCATATCCTTCTCTAAAGGCAGAAGCATGAATCCACACCCAAAGTTGTCTAGAGGAAGCACTATCTCTAATTCTGTCTGACTGATCACATTCATCAATATCAAGTGGACTTGTTTCATCACTCATATCATGCTGTCTAAGGGAAGTCCTATGCTCTATACCATCCAACTTTAAACTAGTATCTTGTTTGAAAATCGGTCGCCAAATATATGTGACAGGAGCAATCACCTGAGAAACCGGTGCTCCAACACCATAAAGCTGTCAAGAAACAAAAATAATATTTGTTTAAATACCTTCAATGATCCCAGTTCATACTAGAATCTGCAACAGGGTGACCTACCATAGCAGTTCCATAGGTGATACCAGAAAGAACAAAGTCATCATTATTTCCAGGATGTGTTGCTGGGGAAGGCACCAGTACCATTCTTAACACTGAAATTAAGGAATCCTAGACACAAGATTCAAACTCAAATAAAATCAGAAAAAAAAAATACTAATAATTCCTTTTCAGGTGCACTTCATGGAAATATACAGGTGCTATTCAGAAAGATAATTTATTGTCTTACATGTATAACTAAGGAAAGAAGATATTTCCTACCAAAACAAATTTTAACAGTATAACGGAAAGAATGCATACCTCTGGACCCTCCAATTGGACAGCAGTACAATAGCTTGCATCATGTACAAGCGCCCCTTCTTTGAGCCTTTTCAATAGTGCCCTCGAACCCCTTCCTCTGCATAAACACACGCATAATTCTGGTGAGTGTTTTCAAAATAATCCTATTAGTTCTACCCCGGGCAGTCAAAAAGATTCATTAAAAAAAATAGAACATTCACATATTTGTAGCATCAGGGTTCCATAATCCAGTATCCTAAAAACTGAAACATGAAGCCCTACACTATATTTGTAACTAAATTGAAGTTCCCATGTTTCCTTCTTCCGTTTCTTGCCTTTACCATAAAGGATTATCCCCACTATTGACTGAGCAAGATCAGATTGTTCAGCACCTAATCCGAGAACAACAATACCTGCCTTGCAGACCTAGAGGAAGGTGGTAGCCCCAAAGCTTGGTCATGGTGAACCGCTTAGCATGCCAAACATGGGTTCTCAGCCTCTTGGTTCCATCCCCAGAAGTACAAAAACCACTTTCTGGGTTCATTCTAAGTTCCAGTTTCCGGCGAACGCGCCTAGGGAGCTTTTTTGTCTGGTCTTTCTCCAAGATTAAATCAGTATGGCTTTTATCAAACATTCCCAGTTTCTTCCTTTTTCTTCTACATCCCTTTCTTGCAATTTGATTATCGTAGGCGGTTGTTCTTCTTCTTTTGCTTCTTTGAGACCTATAATCATTGTTTACTCGATTTGCTATAATAGAGTGAAGACTTTCAAGCTCGAGAGCTCGAGACTCTGCATATTTCTGCACATTAATTTTGCGAGGTGGTATAGTTGCTGAAACTTGAGGACGTTTGCTTCCTTCAGCAACCATCTTATCATAGAAAACAGGTGTAGTACATTAACAATGCAGGGAAACGGCGATCAAGTGTTGGCCAGCACCGTCGTGGTTGATGTCGGCGTCGAAATTAGTGAGTGGTGAATTGTAACAGAGGCGGTAAATCATGGCAACCCTCGCGGTCGATGGTCTCTGAGGGGGTTGACGAAATATAAATTTGCCAGCTCAAAGCGCACCGTTTGCTGCGATAATCCTTTCCTAATAAAGCACGAATTTTCTCTTAATTTATTGGCACACAAGTAAAAAAAAAGTGGAATAAAATGAATTAATCACAATAAGGAGTAGAATTGAATAAACGATAAATTGTAAGTTTATTAATTATTAAATTAAACGTAAAAATTTAAATATAGAATTCTATTATTGATAGTATTATTACCAACTACCAATAACAACAAAGATATCCAGCAAGTACTTTTAGACTCTTGGAATAATGTGTGTATACACATGTATATTATTAAAAATAAAAGAATGTGATGTGAAATACATAACTTTCTTTGATAAGCTTTATTGTTTATTGATTGTGCATTAGGGATTGTGTATTAAACTTATTTTTTTAGAGAGAAAAGAAATCGCTTGCGGAGCCGGAATGTTAAACTGCGCTTGGATGCCAAACTGCCTTTCCTTTTCTAAATCTGAACGTATAACCTATGATGAGTTCTTTAATATTATTGATTAATACAACCTGTTGGACATTAAATAAAATCCTTCATAACAGATTGATATATACGACTACTTATTTATATTCATTATATAAACTACTTTTAAATCCCAAACTCTCGTGTCTATAGACAAGGGGACCAATAAACTATGCCGATTGAAGCCTAAATATATTAAATTTAGGGAATGCTAAATTGTTGTATCGTTTCTTGGTTCTTAACATTCATTTCAAACTTAGCTGTTCTTAATATTTCATTTCAAACTTAGCTGAATTTTTTCTTTTTTCGGGGTATGTTGGGGTGTACTCTTGACACTTAAAAACTAGGCAGTGCTTTGGTATAGAGTATGGTGACAACATCCTGATATCCACTCTACAATAGATTCCAAATTGAGTCTTGCTTTGCTCCTTCCGTCTCACAATATACTTCAACCCTTCAAGGGTGACAGTAATGACATTTTGTCACATAAAGTTCCGGACCCTGTAGTAGGTGACACTGATTCTAATTTCCATAACCAGAAATATAAAATATATCAAGTCATCGTTCCCTTTAGTTCTGAATGAGGGTTCAAATGATGTTAATCGAAGTCCTAAAGCCAAACGGCTCTGCGAGGCACAAGATGGAGCACCACAATACTGAGAACTAACTTTTCTGACGCCGCCTGAATTAAACCCCAAAGTAATGTTTGAATTACAATAAACAAATGGAATAAAGCGAAAGCACTAAACAGTACAAACAAAGGC
The DNA here is from genome assembly GCA_037074585.1 of Biancaea sappan. NCBI lineage: Eukaryota > Viridiplantae > Streptophyta > Magnoliopsida > Fabales > Fabaceae > Biancaea > Biancaea sappan. The sequence continues at coordinate 41,680,755 of CM073496.1, read as the reverse complement.
AGTACAATCTTGGAGAATAGTACAATCCCAATCCCTTGGTGCTTGAGCTATATTTAGAGGTCCTCCATAGGAGTAAAGGGGACACTCTTGGGTCTCACGTAAACCTGATAACCCAAGAAGACAGATGCGCACAGTGCTGCTACTGATAGTAGTAGAGAAAAAGCACTGGCAACACTCCATGAACTAGTTGATGCTGATTTTCCAAGCAAAGAGCTCCCCGGAGATATATCAAAAGGCACCCAATCACAGTCAACAGTGTAGTGTCCAGAACCATGCCATGGTTGATCATCAACTGGATACCAGAATGCAACGGACATCTTACTGGATCCGCCAATGGTGAATTGTGCATCCTGCAACCACCAGGTAATGCATAACAATTTACTTAGCTGCTGTCTAATAAAGAAAATTCAGAAGCTTTCACTGCTAAGACAACACTATGTTAGGTTTTCAGCTCTCTCAAAGCTACAAACTGTGTTGAGGGATCGTTCTGGTGCCACAGGTGACACCAATGCCACAACTAAGTGGCTCAGTCTGGGTCACTGAAAATATCTAATGGCTGAAGCCTGAAAGTTGATGATGGAAACTTGTTAAAAAAAAAATCATCACCCGAAAACAGTAACTTATTTTAACCCACAAAATTTATGAAAACGTCTAAAAAAATACACAAATACTCTAACTCTGTACCATCAAAAGGCATAGCTTCAGATAGGATCTCATTTGATCAAAAGTAAATCCTATTTTTCTCAATTCACAGCCATCCCACTCTATCTTGGGAAGTTAGAGTCTGGACACAATCGAATTAGCTTTTGAGGAAATTTGCTCAGTCACTATTTAATGAGAATCAAGTTTGGTACCATTGTCAAAACCATCCAACTAAATCATGGAATAAATCCAACTCAGTTCAGTACTATTTTTTCTTCATTAAATAGAGGAAACTCCTTCTCAAACAGCCCTCCCAAGAAAAGTTGAAACTGAACTCACAGGAAGCAATGCCTCTGTATATAATGCCCCTGAATATCCTGAGGGCATTGGTTGATTGGTATAGCAAATCTCAATAATACATGAGTTAAAATATAATAAATTTAAACCTGTTTTAAAAGGTATTAAAAAAAAGTGGGCCACAAAAATTATACACATGTCACCATCCTACTGTGTTGTCAGTGGTGGCATTGGTGCCACAACCGACTTTCTGATTGTGGCAGCAGGAAATAATCCCTCTGTAGTGTATACCAAGAATTTTATCAGGAAGGATAGAAATTATTCAAAAGAAATCCAACCATCCAAAACTGCATTATCCAGAGGAACTCCCTTCATCGATATCAGCCAAGTGCTTAGTAATACAATATTTACTAACAATGATCAATAATAAAGTTCCTACAGTAGGTCCAAATGATCCTCTAGGCTTGAGAAGAATTCCAATCATTAATTGAGATGCAATTTATGTACCGAAATTCAGTTAGAAAAAAATACAAAATCTAGACAGGACTATACAAGCTCTTGGCACATAAAAATTTCTGAAAGCAGCATGTTAGTTTCAAACCTGCTGAAGATGATCCATGGTTCTCAAAGGTCTAGAGAATTCAAAAAAATACGTGCCCTTTTTCCCATTGTCTGCATATGGACTCTCATCCTCTATAAAACCTGCTATGAACAAGCATCAACATTTGGTAGTTTAGAGCCACAGATATAAAATAACTAAATAATAGGGTAGAAGGAAGACAGATCAAGTATAGTGCATCATGCCTGAAGCAGATAAAAGCCATTATATAATTATAAACTTGACCATAAAAATAAATCTGGTACGGCAAGATCTCCAATAAGGAACAAAGTTAATTATCCTTCTTCTATGGAACAAGTGAGTGGACTTTTCAGACTTAGTGGGGATTACTTCTACCCAAGTAGCACCAATCAAAATCTAATCTTTGTTTAGTGCATGAAAGCAACTGGCAATGAATTGTTGTCATATCTCAAGAAAAATAAAAAATGACACATAGCGCATGACACACATGCTTATATCACACCTATGAATCATTCAATTCATAATTGGGGCCATAAACTTCCATGCAGTAAATAATGTTTCAGGACAATTTATTTCAGTCTAAAGTGAACTAAGCTCCAATTTTTTTTTTTTTTTTATGACAAGGGGGCTCTAACCCGACCCCTAACCCACAATACCCTAATCCTATATCACTTGAGCTACAAGTTCAGTGGTAGCTCCAAACTATTATTAACTGCACTATGTTATAAATCAACAAAACGGTTAGTCACCTGAGTGAACTGTAAAGCTACTATGCCACCAAGCGCCCTTCCAATCATTCTGTGCACTAGAATCATTAGCTGGCAATGGAAAAATACAACCTTTAATATAACCTTAGAAATTAACTGGAGAACCACATAAAAGATGAGAATTAGAGGGAGAAGGTTGAAAAAAGGATGAGATATACCCACAGTGATCAAATTCACATTTTAAAGAAGAGATTAATTTTCCCTTTCTGGTCCTACCTTATTCAAAAGAGGTTTTCCAAGTAATGACCCAAATTTATAAAACAGGAATTCACAGCAATTATAACCAGCATTTTCACCTAAATTAATAAACTCAAATCATAAACATTGATAAACCAACAAGTAGTCCAACAATTTTCTGCCAAAAAAAAAAATCCAAGAATTCTCACCAAATAATCGTGATCCCATATACTCACCGAAACAATTTTTCCCTTTCTCATAAGAAGAAAATGGCACTCAGGTTTCATTTTTTACACAAAAGAAAGAACTTTAACTATGAAGATAAAGTATTCCGAAATGCTGGTGATCGTGGAAACAGAATGGAGAAATAAAGAAAGTGATGAAAACAGCACAATGCTGAGGTATAGTTTTTTATTATGTTGATAGTCATTAGATGTGTCCAAACAGCTTTTTTTAACAATTTTGGAGTCACTTCATTTTTTAATTTATGTATATATTGACTATAGTCACTTCAAAGTTGTCCATGTAATCTGAAATATGAAAAATGTAATATCATAACTCCATCTTCTTATCCTCACCTAAACAAATGCCTTAATTAGTCTTGACATCATACATATGTCGTCATCTTATCATTGCTTAATCCCATTCAGATTCACTTTTCTATTTGTGAATGGTAACAAATTTAAATTGATATAGTGAGACATAGATCATTTGTTTTTCAGAAACCCATGGGCAGAAATTAATTAGTATGCAGAGTCAAAAAAGACTAATCAATCAGGAATCCCAATTTGGCACTAATAAGCCAGATGAATAAAATGATGGACCTACTGGTCCATTGTTTAAAACAATTTCCAGTTTCTTAAATGGCAAGACCAAGTTAAAGAAAATAATAGACAAGTGAACTAAACTTCTGTTCATCAGAGAGAATATTCAAGGAAGACAAAAGTAAGAAAGGAAAAGGACAAACAAGATGACAAAACAAAACAATCATAGGAAAATAAAACTTTTTTCACATGAGTAATAGGATTTTTTCCGAGTTATATAAAAAGAGTACCAAAAAAAATAAAATAAAATAAAAGGCATATCAAGGAATATACTGCTCTAGTTGTTTGGAAGGAAGAAGGGTAAAAGTAACTGCTGCTCCAGCGTGCATGAGTGGAGCCAAGCATGGAATGTTCATAAATGATTTCTATATGGTGTCAAGTCAGTAAAGCTAACTCGAAAGATATGTGGAAATTAGTCAAAATGTTTATACTCTAGGGAAGTAGTTACTAGTTTCTACTTTTAAAATGCTGTCTGGAGGAAACTGAGGCATTATACAAGGAAAATGGTAAAAATATTTTCTGAATTGATATTACAAAGTTGATGCCTTTGAACCCTTCGTAGTACTTCTATTTGGCATATTAACCTCATCCATTTTGCTTTCTTTGACCATATAGACATTTAGTTCCCATTTGAAGCATTATATTTATACATACCTGAACCTGAAGGACCAGTTCCATCTAAGTATCTACAGTGCGGATTCCAAGCATAAAGATCAACCAAATGGCCAAACCTGCATAGACCAACATAGACAACTGAATTAACATATTTAATAAAAAATTAGCTTTTTAACAGTAAATCTCATTTTAACATGATAATTAATAGTTAAAGTCAATAAAACTTTGCAGTTTATCACCTGTCACCCCCATTTCCGTCCCTGTTGTCTAAAGGATTCCCACCATACAGACGTCCTGGAATAGCATTACCAATAGAGAAGTGCATAATGTCTACTTCATGACCTTTGCAGGTTTTGTTGGTGCAAGAGCTTGCGCGTTCTTCACAGCCACCCATCTTATAACAGATTACAGAAATTTAATCATTTAATATTTCATAAGGTTTTTTTAAATAAGGTCAGCAATAGATTGAGTGCAACAAGAATTGCAAAAAATTTAATAAATTTTAAATCAAATAGAGCACTAGTCAATTGACAATCTTACATCATGATAAGAGGCACTTTCTCCAATTTGAAACATGAGAGCAACAGATGGACATTTATTGCCATTGCTGCATCCACAGAAATATAACAACTGAACAAAAGTTTGTCATAAAGAAAGAAGGAACGTAATTGATGTGAAAAGAACGTAACATTTTCTCTTTTCCAATCATATTGGTCCCCAGTATGGCAATAACACAAGCATGGAAGAACTATTAATAAAACAACGCAAATTCATTTTAACAGTCAAACATGTTAAATTACGTTAGCATCAAGCAAATAAACAAAACCCAATGAATTAGATCATTTGCATGCCATGGCTTACCCTTTAGAATAAGCATAGGCACCATCAACTTGAAGCAAAAAGAAAATATCGCGGCCATCGTGAAGAGTCTGCAATAAACCATAATCAAGGTGTGAAAAACATGATGAACTAATAACCGAAAATTATACATACGTAGATACACGACAAGCGATAATCCCTATAAATATTGGTTACGGATAATATCATCTAGCTCGATGGGAATTACGAAGAGTACCTTAACGGTCATCTTCCCGCCTTTGTATTCATGTTCAGTATGTGGGTCAAGAGCAGGGAGAAGAGGGAACTCGGACCCATCAATATCCTTCCAATCGTCGGCATGACCATCTAGAGTAATAAGTCCAGGTTTGAACTCGACCTGAACTCGGATCTCCGAGTTGGATTCGCAGTTCCACTCACCTGACTCTTCGTGTGAGTCGACCCCTCCGATTGAAGCAGAAGCCAAGAAAAATAGAACAAACACTATGCGAAGCATTGTGAGTTCAAGCTCACGAATTTACAAGGTTTTTTCGAAAATGACTAAATCGGTTCGCTCCCCTCTTCCCTATTTCAGGTTGACCCGGTAGCCCGAGCACCCGTGGCGGCCTGGAGTTCTCAGCAGGAAGGATCGCGCTTGACTTTTCTATTTTGTTCCAAAAATACGGCACATGTCCATGTTTTCTTCTTCGTGAACATTCCTCCCCCAAGTCGTAACTACATTTTCGAGTGGAAACAAAGCACATTTTATTCCTTTCTTAGAAATTACGTGCGTTTACTTGAAGCCAGGAAAGTGCTGCGTCAGAGATAAACCCGTTTATTTCATCTCAGTTATGTAATTATATGATAATTTGATTGATTTAGATGGACTTAAGTTTTTTTTTTTAATTTTGGCTAAACTTTTTTGTTATGTTTAAGTGTTTTGATGTTTTCTTTATTTTATCGGTTGATAATTGGTAAAAATGGACAAATCAAGATGGAAATAGCGCTATGATTTAAAAATTCAAATTGAGTAGAGTTGTTTCAAAGTTGAAAACTTGGCAACTAACTTTTTTCTCTTGGAAAGTGATTCAGAATTTTCAACTTATTATTTCATTAACATCGTATGTATTTTTAAAGGCAAAATTCAATGACACTGTCGAAAACTCACTGATTTGGCCACTTTCAGTTGAATCAGTCAACCTTCAAATTTCAAAACAAATGTTGGCCCGATGTCTATCCTCCTATATAGTCATGCTTGAAAAAAAACAAAATAGACAGAATTAATTTTTAAATTTAATTTTCATTAACAGTGAGTTTAAGTGAATGTGACTTATATTTAAAAATTAGTATCAAAAAATTTATTTTGAAAAATTTGACTCTATTTAAATATTATTCATCAAAATCACTTTTGAATATGTAGTTAATTAAAAGAGTATAAATTTTAAATTAACTTATTCATTTATTCTTGAAATATAAGAGGCAAAAGAAAGAAAATAGTAATTGAGAAAATTAATTCTCATTACTTCAACACATAAACAACTTCAACTTGTTATAGAACAAACTGAGGTTTAGAAAAAGTAACAAAAAAAAAAAAAGGAAAATCCAGTTGGAGCTCTTTAAAATCACTTTTGAGCTCTTCAAATTTATTTTCAAATAAACCCTCACACGAACACCTACAGTAACATCACACTGGGGAAATAACTTGCGCGCCATTCGCCCAAGAAAGTGCATTATCATGCTACAACAGCTAATGACTTTCGTAAAGTACAGTAATGCGAGATTAACACACAGTTCACTGCATGTTGTAAAATCTATCATTTTATCCTCATAGACCCATGCATATAAATCCCAAAAGGAATTCCAGGTACAATAATTCTCAAATCTTACGTCAATTGAACCGGCTGTCAAAGTATTTGTAAGGTTCTCATCTTAGTTACCAGTGTTTGTTTGCACTCAACGAGAATATGAATCTAATTCATTCATATTTCATATTATTAAATGTAATTTGTTTATTATTTTTATTAAGTTCTTAATAAATTTAAATAAATTTTAATAAATCAAATTTTAAGACAAATCTAAAAACTTTTTAGATGGAACTTTTGAAAAGAATCAAACTAATGTCATGTTAAATGTAAAATTTGCTTTAACCATTTAGTCCAAATCTTACCATTATTTTATAAGGGGAATTTTTTTATAACAAATGTAAATTATATTATTATTTGTATAAAATGATTTTAAATTATAAAAAACTAAAACATTACCAACAAATTTTTTAATATCCTATGATATTAAAGATAACAATCAACAAAAAATATTTAATTACTAATTTATTTTAAAATATTTGAATATAATTTTTTATAAACTATTTATAAGTGTTCAGATATTGAAAAAATAAATACTCTTAATCATTTAATATTCAGATTCAGAGACAATATTTTAATAATCATATGTGTATTTAAATTCAAACATCTTAATCTAAAAATAAATAAATAACCCCTTAGTGATATCTTTAATGGTTCTCCAAATCATAGTTATGAAAACTAGACTCAACCAGGAACCGGTCCTAGGTCAGGTCTGAAAGAACTAATTGAATCGTAGAGGGATTGAACCGGTACAAAATAGATTAGGCCGATTTTTCGAATTGGCACATTCAATCTTCAGTGAGTTTCAGAGAGAGAGAGAGAGAGACCAAGAAGAGAAAGAGTAGTGAGAGAGGGAAACCGAAGGTTGAAGAAGCTTGGTCACCAGTCATTGGACACCAATCGTGAAGCCTCTTTTTTTGCTTTAAGGACCTTCTTCTCTTTCTTCGACTGTGTTGTTCTTGGTTTGCTTTGTCTTCGTTCATCTATTATGTGTGTATGTGACTTTGTCTCTATGTATATGGTGTGGTGTGTGGTCCATGACTATGTGGAGAGTGGAATAGTTTGACTCTGAAATCTAAAGAATATAGACTAGAGACACTGAAATCTAAAGAATACAGACTAGAGACCGAGACTGAGTGGAGAATAGAGAGAAAGACATTGTGGCGTATACTTTAAGTCTGCATTCTGCAACTAGAGTAAGCCATAGAGTGGTGTATGGCTGAAGCTATGGTATGGATTATAAAATATTTTCAAATTTCAATTTTATTTGATTTATTTATTAATTATATTTTTATATGATTTATTTATTGATGATTAATATCTTGTTTGATAATTAATTAATTATGTAAATATACTTGTATATGACTTTTGAATTTTGACTTTTAACACATTAATTATTTATTTTTCTTCTTAAATTTTACAAGTAAAATTAACATGTTTGCAAAGACTATTAGAGTTGCCAATTCAGGCTGGCCTATGTTTTTTCTCACAAAAAACAGGCCGGGCCGGGCTGGCCTGTTTTAAAACGGGATGGAAAACTCAAGGCCCAGCTCACATAGCCCGCCAGCATGCAATTTCTTTTTTCTCTTCTAAAATGCTTATTCCAACAAGAATACCCCATATGAAGGTTCAACTTAAAAAAGAGAAGCAAGGTCTCAACTTGACACAGACACGTAATCATATGAATATAATATAACTTTGAAAGAAGAGGCATTTTGCAACTAAATTAACTAATATAATAGGGGTTAAAAATTAAAAAATAGAAACCAATATTTTTTGTTTCTCTGAGTCTTTACTTTATTTCATTTCACAACTCAATAAAAGTCGTTGTATAGTGGGATGAATAAAATCATAAATAGAAAAGAGCAATAATGCAATATAGAACCATAGGCATCCAAGAAAATTAATTCAATATTAATCCAAGAAGGCAAAAAAGTTAAAAGTATAACAAGCATGACAAACACTTAGGAGACAAACATCCAAGAAAGTTCCAGAATTAAGCAAAGAAGACAAACATGAAAGTATGAAACATCCAATTTAACATAAGCACTTAAATACAAAAGTTCCACATTCAATGCTTAAACATCAAAATCCATCATCAATCTTGAATCTTTCATAATTCCATCCATCAAACTGCAAAACAAAAAATCAAAAGAATATTACTAATTAAAACGAACATCCATATACCAAATTTCAACAAAAATCATCAAGCTTTCAAAGTTTCAAGTACTAATTCTAAACTAAAATTAATTACCATCATTCCATGATTCCATCAGCATCATTCATCATCAACTTGAAAGAGGGATGTTTGAAACCTTCTCAATCGATTCATTACCATCATCAACAATATCATCATCTACTACACCTCGAAATATCATAAATTAACATAAGAAATTAAGAACCAAAATTAAAAGCAAATCATTATAAATTTATAATTAGAATTAAAACTAAAACAGTAAAACTAATTTGAGATAATAATTGGTAATTACTTTCAAAATTAAACCCATGTAACCAATTACGGGCACATATAAGTGCTTGAACATTGTTTGGAAGAAAGGAGCATTTATACTTGCTCAGCACTCAAGACCCAATACTGAAAGTCCCTTCACTCACTACAGTAGTGATTGGAATGCTTATAACATCACAAGTCATTCTAGAAAGGCATGGAAACTTAACATGAAGACCTTTCCAATGTTCTAAGACATCCAATGTAAGATGATATTTAGGCTCAAGTCTTGGCTCATCTAAATATTTATCTAACTCAAACTTCCCACATTGATCATCAGTTCGGTTCACAAAGTCACTATTCAAATACTACATTCAAAATAAAAAAAAACAAAATTAAAAATTGTATAAGGAATATAGTCAATAAACTATAAAGGGCAAGTTTCATATGATTGAAAAATAAATGAATATTTTGTTACTTACATCACTCCATACACTGAAGCTTGCACTTGATTGTGTTGAGAAGCTTGGTAATTCAGTAGTGCAAGATTGAGGACTAACTTGTGACAATTCCTTTTCACCACTAACAGAACCTTTATTCTCATAGTGAGAAAAAAGATTATACATCTCCTCCTTAATGTGATTTATCTTCTCATTCACATTTATAACATCAAGCTTCCCGTAGCAAAATGTCATGAATTCTAATTTACTCCTCGGATCAAGAATGCATGCAATAGAAAAGATGACGCTATACTCACTCCAATATTTTTCAAATTTGACAACCATCCTTGAAGCCATGTCTCTAATTACTAAATCAGCACTACACATATTTTCCCTCAATAAACATTCAATCTTCCAAATTTGCATGAAATACACATTGGCAGTGGGATAAGAAGAACCAGAAAACAAGTCAGTGATGACAGAAAAAGGATGCAAGACATCACGGATCAATTGTCCTCTTCTCCACTCCTCTTGTGATGGACAAGTAAGAAAGTTATTGTCATATAAAGCCAAGCTTCCAAAAGTACGGCGATACTTTAATGCACTTTCTAACATCACAAAGGACGAATTTCATCTAGTAATGACATCTAGCCTCAAGCTCATACTAGTATCAATACCACCAACTTGTTCAACACATTTATAAAAACTTATTTTCTTGACTCAGAAGATCTAACATACTTGATACTTTCTCTTATCTTATGTAGAGCCTCAGAAGTTGCCTTCAACCCCTCTTGAACAATTAGATTTAAGATGTATGCACAACAACGAATATAAAAGAATTTTCCACCACACAACAAGCTATTTTGCAAAGACAAATGCTCTTTTAATATATTTTGCATGCTATCATTAGCAGAGGCATTGTCTAAAGTAAGAGAAAATATTTTTTTTGTCAATTCCCTATTCCTTAAGGCACGTAAAAACCTTTCCAGCCAACTCCTGAACAGTGTGTGGTGGTGGCATTTTACAGAAAGAAAGAATCTTACTATTTAACTTTCAATTGTTATCCACAAAATGAGCCGTTAAACAAATGTAACCTTCAACAGTATATGCAGTCCAACAATCAGAAGTCAAGCAGATTCTACCAGGACTATTTATCATACTATGTTTCAACTTTTCCTTTTGCTCTAGATAAACACTCCATACATTAGACATTGCAGTATTTCGAGAAATATACTTGACATCAGGATTCAAATTCTCAAATGTCTCCCTAAGCTGTTTATACTCAACAAAAGAATAAGGAAGGCCATGCTCAATTATAGTCAAAGCCAAAAGATCCCTATGCCGTTTTTGGTTAAGTTTTCTAGACCTCAATCGTCCTTGTTCATCTACCATCATTCTGCCAATATCATGAAACTTAGGAAGAGCTACACACTTAGGAATGTGATGCAAAAGTGTTGATGTACCATATCTGCTACTCCCTATCACATATTCTCTCCCACAACCATTACATTTTGCCTTTTCTTTACCCTCAACAACACCTATTTTTGTAAAAGAAGCCCATAAATTAGAAGTACTAGCTTTGGCCTTTCTAGTTAAGGGTGGTCTCTCAGAAGTACAAGTTTCGGTAGTAGTAGGAGTTTCACTTTCATTCAATTAATTTAGTCTATCTATTTCATTCTCCATATCAACTGAATTACCAATATCACTTTCATTAACAGATTCCATATATAATTGCTACAATTTAAAAAATTTAACACTATTATTTCAAAAATTAATACTACTAAACCCCTAGATTTCCAGTCCACAGCAAATGCAAACCAATGACATTATGACAATTGATAGGGTGAGATTATACATCTCTGCCAGTCCATCTATTTCATTTTCCCTTAGCTTGAGTGCTTGACACTTGATAGTTGACACTTTGTCACTTTGATACTTAAAAATCAATATAAGCAATACAAGGACTTTAACTTGGACACTTAAAAATCAATACAAACAGATTAAGCATCTTAGGAGTTAACTTATTTAACAACCCATAAAAAGATAATATCCAATAGAGATAAAAGAGAAGCAAATTAAACAGACGAGTATCAGATTCATAATAGTGAAATCATACTAACAAAATTAATATTAAATCATCAAGGTAAAACTACTTTCATTTCCTACGAACATCTAAAATTCAAATACCAAAATAGTCTACTTATGGTAGAAATCAAAGTTGATATATATAATATATTGATAACATACTTTTTCCATTTATTTTAGTCCCTATTTTAGTCCTTTTTGCCTCTTTAATTTTGTCAATTCTCTAATTTTATTATGTTTTGGAATTTATTGGGTATAAACTATTTATGGATTGAATGTGTCTCAATTTTATTATTTTTAGAACTTGAATTGTAAAATGCTCAATTTAATCCCTACAAATTTTAATTTTGGAGAGAAAAGTGTTGACATGGACAAAGATGATGATTTGGATGCTAATGTGGCACTTTTTGGGTGATGTAGATGCTTACTAGGATATGCTGGATGTGGGGCCCACTTGAACTCTTATTCAATGCCATGTAGTCAGAATTTTTGGGCAGAAATATTAATTTTCGTAGGTCAAGAAAAGCATGGCTGAAATATTAATTTTGCCATGATATTCTGCTGCTGTTCTGCTGCTGTTTGTCACTTTCTGCTGCAGAAATATTAATTATGCTGCTGCTGCCATACCATTCTGCTGCTGCCATACTTTTCTGCTGCTGCAGAAATATTAATTTTGCTACTGTTTTGCTGTCAAAGTGCTGCCATATCATGGAAGAGGCATCCAAGGAGGCATCTAGGGCAGAATATCCCTTTAGGCATGTGTTAGATCAGTTTTATATTTGGAAAATCGAAATTTATTAAGGAGGCTAAGTCATTTTTCTGATGTGAAGTCCTAGCACCATTTTTCTGTCTTCCTTGGGCAGCAGTGGCTGGGAGCAACATAGAGGCAACTCTCTAGCTTGGTTAGAGGGAAAGGAAGCCTTCCCACTTGGGAATGGCTCTCCTTCTCCCATTTTCCTTCCTTTTCTTGCATTTTCCTTTATAGTTTCTTAGATTTCTGTTGTATTTTCTGTTTTCTGTCATGTTTTTCCTTCTCTTCCATGTAATTTTCTAAGTTTAAGGATTGATGTAGTTTGGTTCTATGATGTTTTATTGCTGAACAATTTCAATTTTAATGCATTTTCGTTTAATGGAATGGATTTTACTGATTATTCTTCCTCTTGAATGTTTGATGAACCTTCAATGAGTTTGGGATTTTTATGTCTATGCTAGAGTTAGCTAGATATTGAACTTGACCTTGTAATTTCTACCATAAATTAGATTATCTAGATATAGATAGTTTTATTTATGTGGCTTGAATAATTTTCTTGAGCTTCATGACTTAATTGAATGGTTGATCTAAGATTTTAGTCAATTATTTTGGATAAGTTAGATTGTAATTTCAAAGCTTTTGGATTCAATCATATTTTAGAAAATTGGCCAACATTGAATGGATTGTAATTTAATTGAATTGTTCTTCAATGATTCAAAGATTAATTTGTCTATGAATTAATCGGATTAGACCAACGAAATCAATCTCATTTTCTTGTGTAGTCGGTCATTTGATGAAATGGAAATTGTACTTTAATTCATTTGGACCAATGAGTATTTTCTCGGCCAAAGTTCTATTTTATTTATTGTCCTATGAAGCTTGTTATTTATACATGCATGCGATTGCTACGTATTTGTAATGAGTAGGACAAGAGATAACATGTCATATGCGATTGCGGGGCATTGATGTGATTAGGACTTCATCGGATTATATTTGAGTTATAGATTAGTGAAGATCTTCCTAACTATAATTTTAATATAATTCAGTCTTAGAAGACTTTCTGAGAATTTTAGATTGAAGATTACATAATAGAATTAGCCAAGAATATTCAAAGGAAATGATGATGATGTACAATTCCATGAAATTTGTGACCAATCCACATCTTTTCTCTGTTTTGTTTTCTATCTAGTTATTTAAATTCCAGTTATTTATATTGTGTTGTTTCAATCATCACCCCCCCTTTTTTGTGTAATTTCTGAAATTTCCTTCATAAGTCTTAATAGCATTTCACTTAGCATAATTGAATTTTATTTGATACCTCAATCTCTGTGGGACGATACTTTACTCATCACTTTATTACTTGTTGCGACCCAGTATACTTGCTGGAATATTTTATGTGCTATAAATTATACGCACCAAGTTTTTGGCGCCGTTGCCGGGGATTGATGGTTGTCAAATTGATTTTTCTTTTAAGCCAAAGTGATGTTATTTTAGACATTGTCTTTTCTTGTTTTGGTTTTTACAATTTCAAGTGTTTTTAGCTTTTCGAGTGTCTTTATTAGTTTCATTTCTCCTTGTTACCTTGCTTATTTGATATATCTCTCATGTTATTTCTCTTTGTTGCATGTGAGGTACTTGATCATTTTCCTTGACGAAGGAAATAAAAAAAAATCAAAGGGAAAGTAAGGAAAACAAAGAAGAAGCGGCGCTCAGCATAGACACCAAATAAAGTCTAGCTAAGGACTTTAAACCAAGCGCTTTTGGGAGGCAACCCAAGTTTTTCTAATCTTTCTCTTTTTAATTTTGTTGTTGTATTTCTTTCGTAATTTTAATTTTGTTTTAGTCTTTTTCTGTTGCCCATTTTTTTTTCTCTGTTTTCTCTGTTTTGGCAGAAATTTTGTCATCTTGCATGAATATTCTGTACTGCTTGGCTATGGTTTTTGCCACTTTCTTTACATGTTTTTAAACCTTTATATGTCTTCTAGTTGTAGAATTTTATTTGGAGTGATTCGCATCCGTTTTGGGGTCGTTCTATGTCGGTAAAGCCGTGTCGCCAGAAATTCTACACTGCAGAATTTTGCTACTCTGTTTTGTCCGAATTTGATGCTCACTTTTTAAATTTTTGATGGAGTTTTGGTGTGGAATTATGCATGATGAAATAACTAAAGTGTAGATTGACTTAGCATGAAGAGAATTTAGTCTTATTTCTCTAAGGAATTCAAGTTAAATGGCAATGACGTTGACTTTAATGAAATTGTAGTAATAGTCTTTTAGCTGTGAGGATTTGAGCCTAAGTGAAAAATGCTATTCTTCTTGTTGTGTGTTCTCTATCATGGATTGTCACTCTAGAACTTGTCTTGAATCTTTGATTGAGGCTACATATCTTGTACATACTTGGAAATGATTTAGGCATTTGTTTCTTGTAACCACTTTTAGCCAAATAGCCATCCATTATCATTGTTTCCATTGTATGCCATTTTGTGCCTTATCCATTTTCTTTCTTGTGTTCTTCCACCACTTTTTCTGCCTACAACAATATTTTTCTCTTTCAACTTAAGATGTGAGAAGTATTTTAAATTCTTTTAAGGGATTGATATGCTGAAAAATTTTGTGAATTTTGGGGTGTTTTGAACTATATTTCTTCTACTTCCTCTCAAGCAAAAGAAAAAGACTGGCCAGTCAAGAAAAAAAAAAGGGAGAAAGAAAGAAAGAATATAAAAAAAAAAGAAGAGAAAAAGATAATGAAAAAGAGGAGCAGATAGAACATTGAGACCCAAATTTATTTATACTCAGTCTCTTATATTTCACTTGTAAATGCTCTTCATTTTCTTGAGTTGTTACCATATTTTGTTTCATTGTTCAATCTTTCCCTTTGTTTCCCACTATTTTTCTTACCCACGTTACAACCTTGTAAAGTCCTTTTGATTCAAGTATGTATTAGATTCAAGTAGTGGAGATTTAGATTCTTGACAAGCTTATGGTAGTGAAATTTGTGATAGGACGACTTTGAGTGATTCCCTCTTAAACACTTGAGAGAGTAGAGGATAAACACCTTACCTTGTGAGGAGATTGTTACTTGAATTCATTCTTTTCGAAATAATTGCCATGGAGCTTGAACTTTTTAGAAATTTAAGATTTATTTCTCCTAATGTAAATCTTTCTAAATTTTAATTATTTCATTGTTGTATATTTTCTACACTTTTTCCTTGCTGTGCTTATTGGGATTCTCTGTTGTTTTTAATTGATTTTGCCCAGGAGTGCAAAAGGCCTAGTGTGGGGGATTTGATAACATACTTTTTCCATTTATTTTAGTCCCTATTTTAGTCCTTTTTGCCTCTTTAATTTTGTCAATTCTCTAATTTTATTATGTTTTGGAATTTATTGGGTATAAACTATTTATGGATTGAATGTGTCTCAATTTTATTATTTTTAGAACTTGAATTGTAAAATGCTCAATTTAATCCCTACAAATTTTAATTTTGGAGAGAAAAGTGTTGACATGGACAAAGATGATGATTTGGATGCTAATGTGGCACTTTTTGGGTGATGTAGATGCTTACTAGGATATGCTGGATGTGGGGCCCACTTGAACTCTTATTCAATGCCATGTAGTCAGAATTTTTGGGCAGAAATATTAATTTTCGTAGGTCAAGAAAAGCATGGCTGAAATATTAATTTTGCCATGATATTCTGCTGCTGTTCTGCTGCTGTTTGTCACTTTCTGCTGCAGAAATATTAATTATGCTGCTGCTGCCATACCATTCTGCTGCTGCCATACTTTTCTGCTGCTGCAGAAATATTAATTTTGCTGCTGTTTTGCTGTCAAAGTGCTGCCATATCATGGAAGAGGCATCCAAGGAGGCATCTAGGGCAGAATATCCCTTTAGGCATGTGTTAGATCAGTTTTATATTTGGAAAATCGAAATTTATTAAGGAGGCTAAGTCATTTTTCTGATGTGAAGTCCTAGCACCATTTTTCTGTCTTCCTTGGGCAGCAGTGGCTGGGAGCAACATAGAGGCAACTCTCTAGCTTGGTTAGAGGGAAAGGAAGCCTTCCCACTTGGGAATGGCTCTCCTTCTCCCATTTTCCTTCCTTTTCTTGCATTTTCCTTTATAGTTTCTTAGATTTCTGTTGTATTTTCTGTTTTCTGTCATGTTTTTCCTTCTCTTCCATGTAATTTTCTAAGTTTAAGGATTGATGTAGTTTGGTTCTATGATGTTTTATTGCTGAACAATTTCAATTTTAATGCATTTTCGTTTAATGGAATGGATTTTACTGATTATTCTTCCTCTTGAATGTTTGATGAACCTTCAATGAGTTTGGGATTTTTATGTCTATGCTAGAGTTAGCTAGATATTGAACTTGACCTTGTAATTTCTACCATAAATTAGATTATCTAGATATAGATAGTTTTATTTATGTGGCTTGAATAATTTTCTTGAGCTTCATGACTTAATTGAATGGTTGATCTAAGATTTTAGTCAATTATTTTGGATAAGTTAGATTGTAATTTCAAAGCTTTTGGATTCAATCATATTTTAGAAAATTGGCCAACATTGAATGGATTGTAATTTAATTGAATTGTTCTTCAATGATTCAAAGATTAATTTGTCTATGAATTAATCGGATTAGACCAACGAAATCAATCTCATTTTCTTGTGTAGTCGGTCATTTGATGAAATGGAAATTGTACTTTAATTCATTTGGACCAATGAGTATTTTCTCGGCCAAAGTTCTATTTTATTTATTGTCCTATGAAGCTTGTTATTTATACATGCATGCGATTGCTACGTATTTGTAATGAGTAGGACAAGAGATAACATGTCATATGCGATTGCGGGGCATTGATGTGATTAGGACTTCATCGGATTATATTTGAGTTATAGATTAGTGAAGATCTTCCTAACTATAATTTTAATATAATTCAGTCTTAGAAGACTTTCTGAGAATTTTAGATTGAAGATTACATAATAGAATTAGCCAAGAATATTCAAAGGAAATGATGATGATGTACAATTCCATGAAATTTGTGACCAATCCACATCTTTTCTCTGTTTTGTTTTCTATCTAGTTATTTAAATTCCAGTTATTTATATTGTGTTGTTTCAATCATCACCCCCCCTTTTTTGTGTAATTTCTGAAATTTCCTTCATAAGTCTTAATAGCATTTCACTTAGCATAATTGAATTTTATTTGATACCTCAATCTCTGTGGGACGATACTTTACTCATCACTTTATTACTTGTTGCGACCCAGTATACTTGCTGGAATATTTTATGTGCTATAAATTATACGCACCATATATACATGCCAGAAGCCAAGAACAACGAATCAGTAGTAAAACTGAAGTCTAATTAAAAAAAATTTGAACAAGTAAGAAAGGATTAAGAATCAAACCCTTCTTCTTCTTTCTTTCACGGTAGCTCAAGCCTCAAAGTCGAAGAAGAAAATCCTTGGGCCATGGTGTCAGCAACTCAGCAAGAACGGCTGAGAACCTTCCTTGCCATTGTCGGCCGTCGTCTGCGTGATGACTAGTGAGATTCCAGTCTTCGGATGGGCAAATGGCGGCCTTCAACTGAGAGAGTGAGAAGGATTTACCGATTTAAGGATTTGGCTGATCTGAAGTGGGATTTGGGAAAGAGGAAAAATCAAAAAATGGCAAGAGAGAGAGGGTCTGTAGTGAAAAATCAAAAAATAGAGGGAGGGAGGGGGTGTGACGTCGTTTAGTTTAAGTATATATATATATAAATGAATGCAGGCTAAATAGGTAACCCGTGAGTTACATGGACCGGGCCATTTAGGCTTGATTCTATACGGTCTGGCATTTAGCCAGCCCAACCCACCTCTGATGCTGGCTAAACAGGGGCCAAGCCTGTTTTGATAGGTCTAGAGACTATAAAGTAAGAGTATATATTTATTGAATTAATATAGATATTAGATATAGTATGTTATATATATATATATATATATTAAATATTATATATGTTTAAATAGTGTATGAATATTAAATCTTATTTTTAATTGAGTTTGCAGATTTATATGTATGATATGTAGTTATTATAATATTTTGATATTTTTAATTATATATTTTCATTTTTATAATATTTTTAAAGTACCACAGGTTCAATCACGGTCCAACCATTAACCTTTGAACTGGTGTCTCCACCGATTCAATGTCCAGTCTAGTTTTCAAAACCTTTTATTGACAAGAATACGTTTAGATTCCTAAAACTTCAATTTGAGTGCAAGGTTGCCGATAGGCTTATTTGTTTTGAATTTTGAAAAGGAAGTTATTCTATTGCCGATGATTCAATGATATTAAAATTGGACGGATCGGTGACCGACAAGGGGTTCGGTTCACCAGTTTGATTATAGTAAATAACTGTTTTACCTTCAAACTGGTTGAACCAGTTTCAAACTGGCAAAACTGGTGGAATTGGCCAAGTGACCGGTTCCACTAGTTGCAAACATTTTACAGCAATATAAAAAAAAAAAAAGAAACTTCAGCTATCATTACCAGCGGAAGAAGAAGGAGGTTTGTCATTTTCCCTTGGATGGCCTTGGTTCTTTATGAAAAAAACAGAGAGAGATGGAGAAGATACAAGATAGAGACGCACGATGAGATGGGGAAGAGGAAGACAGAGACTGAGATGGGGAAGAGAGAGAGAGAGAAAGAGATGGAGAAGATACAAGATAGAGACGCACGGTGAGATAGGGAAGTGCAAGACAGAGATAGAGATAGGGAAGAGAGAGAGAGAGAGAGGGTGGAAGAGAGCATGTGTTTGTGTGTGATACTGACTAAGAGTAAATTAATACTAACAGCGTGTTGCTCAACGCTCATACTTCATTTTCCAATGACTGCCAACTCTTTAATAAAAAGCTTCTACCATACTCTTCTTTCTCTTTCACTTTATCCACTCTCTCTTCTACTTAACCATTATCTTTTATAATTATAAAAGAACTATATATTTTAAAATAAAAAATAAGAGCATAATTTAAAAATATTATAAAAATAAAAAAATATTATTTAGTTAAAAATATATAAACAGATAGAAAAATGAGTAGATAAATTTAATAAGGAGAAAAAGGGAATACTTTTTTCTCATAAATTTTTGTAATTATGTAAAGTATTTTAATATTTTTAATTATATATTTTATTTTTAATATTTTTAATTACCAATGATTTTTCGACCACGATTCAACTATTAATTCTTGAACCTGTGACTCAACCAATTTAATGACCAATCCGATTTTTAAAACATTAGATTATAGACTTTAATACAAAATTTATCTTCGCCTTCTAATGATGTTTTTAATATCCTTCAAGATTTTGAAGGTATTGAAAGCGCCTTCAAATTTGTTACTTTTTTTATGGAAGCTTCAAAATAAAGTTTTTTTTTTCCAAAGAGTTGTTTTGCAAGTACTTCATTTCTGTGTCTTCATTGCATGCTTTTGGAATGATTATGGGGTCATTTGGCCCCTTTTTATATATATATATATCTATATATGTGTGTGAGTGTGTGTATGTACGCGCGCACGCGTGTATCTTGTCATTTTGAGGGGGCCATGTGGTTCAATTCAAATCTCTCAATTCTCCATTGTTTTATGTAGTAAAAGTAAGTTATTTCAAAGTCTTAAAGTACTGATAGCGACCATGATATGGAGAGCAATGCTGCAATAGCGATGGCGATCGTGAAAGTGACGGAGACGAACACGAACACAATCTATACAAATATTTTAGCTACTACACCAAAGTCTTTGGCGGACACAACAATTTATGAGAAAAATGCATCAAAAAAAAGGATTGAAGACCAAAAGAAAATCAAAAGGCATCTTGAAAACTACAACGGAAATCTTGGAAAAAATTTTGATAGACAAAACTGCTTACGTTGGTTCGGGGAAAACAAAAGGGAGCACCTCTAAACAAATGGCGGCAAGCAAAGAACAACATCTAACTCTTAGCTACAATGGCAGAAGTGAACAGTCAGGAACCTCGGAAAAATAAAATAAAATAATCGGGAAGAAAATTTTCTGGAAAAACAAGATATTGTGCTACCAAACAAATCCTTGGGAGCTTCGACAAATCTTCACAAAGCTATACAAATTGTAAATGACTCCTGGGAAGAAAAATCCTTTCAAATGAGAAACCATAACATGAAAGATTCTAGATGTGCAACAAATCATATAGGAATAGACGCGACTCAACTACTTGGGATCAAATCTTCTCGATGGACCAAATCAGCAAAAAATCCTTCAAGGATGCTCTATACCAGCCAATAGATAGAAACATCCATTTAATTAAAGAAAAAGATCAAGAAACACCTCAAGATTCGATTCAATTCAAAATGCTCTGATTGTTGCAAACAAAAATCCAAGCACCTAAATAAACATCCCTAATATTACCTTCTCAGAGAAAATAGGCAACTATTGGAAGGAAGCTCTAATCATTCGTGCTATTGGGAAGGCGACGAACTTGATCTACTTCAAGAGTGTATTTTTCATTTGTGAAAGCCATCAAGGAACCCTGAAGTTTAGCACCTAGGGTTAAATTGCTACATCATCCATAACCTAAATGCCCAGGATCGACTGAAAATTATTACTTCAAGATGGAGATTAGGTAGTGACCCTCTTCTGATCCAGCTTTGGAAACCAAATTCCAAGTTGCATTTACTAATGAAAACAGAAATCACTAGGCAGGCTTCCAATGCTCCCAATGGAATACCATTCCCTTCATCTATTTATCTCCATCAAAAATCTCCTCTGCTGGATAGTTGCCCTTGATGCCAACAAATTCAGATCCTTGGACCTTACATTGACAAGAATCTGCGTGGTACTTGACATCAGAGATAATCTCCTAGGTACGATTTGCATTAACAATTGCCATTAGGAGGTTATTTATGAAAATTTTTCTTTTTTTTTTTTCAACACATCTTCCCATCATTCTCATCCCCTCCCCTTCCAAATTCGTCTTTGAATTTGTCTGAAGCATCCTCTTCTGTTGACCATTGTTCCAATGGTCTTTCTCACCGGAAAAAATTCAAATTTTTTCCAAAAAAAATTTCAAATTTAAATCTGAAATAAATAAATATTCTAGAATTCAAACAAAAAAAAAATAAATCTAAACGCAAACAAGCCACTAAAATTAATGCATGATCAGAACCTTTATTACAAATCTTTAAAGCCCTTCCACCCCCAACGTAATAATGACAATAATCTGCCTTGCAACTAAATTCCACAAGCCTAATATCTCATCTTAATGACCCCATTAATCACGAAATCTCATCTTCTGATAACCTTTACCTAGAATCCAGGCAAACGTTGAATCAGGTACAAAACCTTTCACTCTTCTCCAACAAAAAAACTTTGGCGATATACCTTTCCCCATTAAAGATGAAAATCAAATCACCACTAGCCATTATTTCCCCTAGTAGACTTGACACTGTCAAGCTCCCAAATGCATCATATCTAAAATGATTCTACCAGCATGAACCTTGTGGTGAATATAAACACCTTCATAACCAATCTAAACTTAAAAAAAAATCACCCGGTAGATAAAAATCATTCTATACTTTCCTTGATTTCGACCGTCTCTGACTTTCTCACCGATAACAATGAGTCAAGAAGACCTGTCGAACCAAACTTATTCCCTCCTGAATCCTTCATATCCCATATCTTACCACTCACCAAATGCACCCCAAACTCGCCCAACATAACCAACCTGCTCTCTCTGA
Source organism: Biancaea sappan (assembly GCA_037074585.1). Classification (NCBI taxonomy): domain Eukaryota; kingdom Viridiplantae; phylum Streptophyta; class Magnoliopsida; order Fabales; family Fabaceae; genus Biancaea; species Biancaea sappan. Next base: position 41,658,721 of record CM073496.1, on the reverse strand, counting down.
ATAGCTCTTCAACCCAGTCCAATCAACCAAACCCAAACCTCATATATCTTGTGATCCCGATCAAGATCCAGCCACCACACCTCCGAGACATATATAACAGTCCCCTGATAGATGACAACACCATTTATCTCCTATCCAACCTTTATGAAACCCATCTTCACTATCCAACTTGCATAACCGGAACCACCTTATGCTAGCTAAATCTTTTGAGGGGACTCCTAAACGACTCCTTATGAACCATCACGTGGGTAGACCTTATGCATAAGGCCATCTCCAACACCGTGACCAATCCCCAGTCCTTAAACACATTGGCAAACCTTCAGCTTTGAAACATTATGATGACCTCCCCGCCATGAACTTTCTTTCAGTCTCACCTATACAACATATTTCCCCTCTACCTGATGCTAATAAGTCTAATAGTAGGAGTTGTATCCCTTTCCCCTCCCAATATCTCATATCCTTATGCATTGGAAGGAGACGATTATGGATATTCATAGAAAATAAGCATAACAACACTAACTAGCCCTCCTCATGGAACATCCAAAATGGACATTTATGTCACATGCTCTATGAAATTAGAAATAGGAACTCTTGGCTACTGTTTGATGTTCACCCCTTGCACCTACCATTACTCTTCCAGAAACCATCATAGACGTAGAAACCCCCTCAAACCATTCCCTTATGATGAATATCTTAAGTTGGAATATTAAAGGAGCCACTGGTGCGAACTTTCACAGGGTGTTTAGAGAACTTGTTACCATTCACACCCCCGACCTTATCAATCTATTTGAGACTCGAGTCAGTGGAGATAGGGCTAGCACAATCATTGCATCTTTAGGCTTTGTGCACTACATCAAAGTGAATGCTATAGGCTTCGTGGGAGGGATTTGGGCTCTTTAGAACCCAAATACGATGACTGTGAACCTGATTGCAACTTTCAGGGCACACACCTCAAGTGTCAAGTAAACAATAAAACTTTCCTTCTCATCGATATCTATTTAGTCCCCTTTTTGAAAGAAGAAAACTCTTATGGACATCTTTTATGAATCTAGCTCCGTTTTTAAATATCTCCTAGTTGATTATTGGTGATTATAGTGATATATCAAAACCATATGAAAAATTCGAGGGTGGTCTACGCTCACAAGCAAAAATGAATTTCTTCAATTCTTTTCTTGACTGTTGTGGACTCATAAACCTATGTTTCATTGGCCCACCTTTTGCCTGGATAAATTGTATAAATAGTCCATAATTAAGCCTAGAATTGATAGGGCCCATGCTACTTGTAACTAGATCTCCCTTTTTCCAAATAGTAAGGTCTATCACCTCCATAGACTTAGATCTGACCATGCACCCATCCTATTCAAAATAGACTGTTAACCCACACGAGGTATTAGACCCTTTAGGTTTGAGACTATGTGGATGAGCCATGAGGATTTCCAACCTATGGTCCAAAACTCTTAGGGTTAAACTAACCAAAACCTAAATGAATTTATCTTAACCTTCACAAACAAATTAAGTTTTTGGAATACTCACACTCTTAAAAATATCTATGATAGAAAAAAAAAAATTCTTCTAGCTAGAACAATAGGAACTCAAAAATCTCTCAGACTAGCTTAGAACTCTTGAAAAAACTCTACAAGATGAATTGTTAAAGATTCTCCAATGTGGGGAAGAATTCTGGCACCTTAAATCAAGAGTTATTGGGCTTTCTTTAGGAGATAAGAACACAAAATTTTCCATCAAAGTATGTTAATCAAGAGATGTAAAAATAAAATAACACATCTAATTAAAGATGATGGTACTTGCGTTTCGGACCAACAACAAATCAGCACTGAAATTAATAATAATCTTACCAACATTCTATCTAAAACCAACCCCTTTTACCGAACCTCCTTTGTTAAATTGTCTTCAACTATTATCCAAAATTAAAATTCAACTCTGCGACCTTCCTCATGAAGCAGAGATTAAGAACGCACTTTGGAGCATTGGTCCTTTTAAAACCCTGGGAGAAGATAGACTTCATAAAACTAGGATCAAACCAAAAATCAAATCATAAATGCATAACAAACATTTTTCATTTTTGGAAAATTGAAGCGGATTGGTGCAAAACTCTCTTATGCTTAATCCCAAAAAATGAAAATCCTTCAATAGTAAACCATTTCTAACCCTTCGGTCTTTGTACTGCCCACTATAAAATTTTAATTAAAATTTTTGTAAATTGTTTGAGACCTCACATTCAAAATCTAATTTCACCTTCTCAAGGCAATTTTATTAAAGAAAAAGGCACAACTAACCTCTTTCTTCTTGCAAATGGGACTCGTTATACCATGAATAAATCTAAAAGTAAAGTTGACTGGCTCATTTTGAAATTGAACATCAAAAAAGATTTTGATACAATTTCTTGGAATTTTATCTTAAAAACTCTTTAGGCTTTTAATTTCCCTTACCAGTGGATTTCCCTCATTAAATCATGCTTCCTTAACATGGAGTACACCCTGATTTTTAATAGCTATAAATTAGATTCTTTTAAACCAAATGGAAGTATTCGCCAAGGAGATCTCTTATCTCTGTACATTTTCATTCTAGTCATGGAATACTTTTCTGCAATAATAAATGATGAAGTTGAAAATAAAAGATGGAATACCTTTAAACTTAAAAATCACAACTTCAATGTGTCTCACCTCCTTTTAGCAAATGATGTACTCCTATTTGCAAATCCATTCAACCCATCAAAAACACCATAGATCACTTTTGTAATGTAAGTAGAATGGTGATAAACCTTGTGAAGTCCAACCTCTAGCTTTCCCCTACCATTACAACTGATAGGAAAGATAATATAGCAAACATTTTCCAAATACCAAACACATCCAATTAGGAAACTACTTAGGATACCAACTCAAAACAAAATACTCCTCTTTTGAGTTTAACAACATAATTTTCAAACTTTAACAAAAACTCCATAAATGGAAGGCCCATTGACTATCTCTTCTTGGAAGACACCAGCTCATTACTGCTACCATAAACCAAATCCCAAATTATTTCTATAATGTGTTTAGTCTATCCTAAAAAATTCAAGAGAAAATTGACCAAATCAATAGAAATTTCCTCTGGGGTCATACCAATTCGGAAAAAAAATCATTTTATTAACTAGAATACCATCATTAAACCTAAGAAATCAGGTGGTCTTGGCATTAGGAAGTCATGTGATTCAAATGCTGCCTTTATGGCCAAATTAAAAAGGGAACTTGCAACCGAAAAACCAAAACCATGGACAATTCTTGTTAAAGCAAAATACAAAAATCTTGATAAGTTCTATAAGAAAACTTCTTTCACCTACAAAAGCCTTCACAAAGACAAAAACCTATATAATCAAAATATATCCTTTATTGTCTGCAATGGTGAAGATATTAATTTATGGCTGTAACCACGAACAAACAATCTTCCTTTAAGAAATCAAATTATGAGTCCCCGTCCTCAGGATGAAATTCATAGGAAAGTCTCTAGCATTATCATAGGAATTGGATTAGATAGAATATAGGACCTTGATTCCATCCCTTTTCCTCTTCCAAATAAAATCAAGGATAAAATAACAAGTATTGTTGTCCTTTTCTTTTCACTCTTTTGCAAAGACATTATAATTTGGAATCCAAACCCAAACATAATCTTCTCCCTTTCCTTTGCCTATAACTCTCAATTTCAAAATACAAATGTTGAAAACACCCAAGAAACCAATTCTCTCTAGATCTACAAATCTCTAGGAAACTCATGGGAAAAAATGTTTTTATGGAAATGTTTTAATAATGGTTTTCTAGTTTTAAGTACTCTTAACCATTGGAATTGTGCTCCTTCTTTGACCTACACTCTTTGTAATCTCTACAATGAAACAATCATTCATTCATTAAGAGATTGCCCTATAGATATTTCTATTTGGTCAAATTTTGCCATACCTCTTAATTTTTTCTCTAAGCCACTTCAAAATTGGCTTTTTATAACATTGCAAACTCCTACTCCAACCATCTTAACATGCGATGGAACAAAATATTCTTACATACCATCAAATCTATTTGGTTGTCCAAAAATAAGGTTATATTCCAAAATATCTCTACTCCTCCCACCCAAACTACTAACCTTGCACTTGGTAAGGCTGCTGAATTCTGGAAAAAAAATAATCTTCTTGTCCTTCATCAAAACTCATAAATCCAAAGTCTTTCCCCTCCAAATGACCCTTCATCCCCCTTTTCGGATTAAATTGAACACTAATGGCTCTATGGCAAATCATGACTTGGGATCAAGCAGATGTTTTAGGGATACATTTGGGATTTGGATTAAAGGGCACTCAAAATATATTGGCAAAGGCAGCATCCTTCAAGGAGAACTTTGGGCGGTCTTTTTAGGTCCACAAATAGCTTCTTAACTTTCTGGCTTTCTTAAAAATTGAAATTGAAAGAAATTCTTGTCAAACTGCAAAACTCTTACAAAATCACTGTTCTATCCATTAAACTTGAATCACTTGTGGCAAATTGCAGGTTCTTATTTTATAAATTTACAGATGTCAAAATTCGAAAAATTAGTAGGCAAGAGAATTTATGTACAGGTGCTTTAGCCAAGGAGGGACAAAAAAATTGCATGACCCTGACCAGCTTTGATGATCTACCAGAGACCATCATGCACCTCTACAATAATGATAGGATGGGATTTAAAATGATGGAGCCTCTTTATGCAACCCTTTTGCCTACAATTGCCTTATTGCAATTTCTTATTATCTACTCCAATTATCAATGTGTTTTTTAATTTTAGCCTTATGGAATTGTATCGCCTGCTTCAGTATTTTGGACACTGTATTATGTCCTTTTGCTATTGCACTCTTTTCCCTACTAGTCTAAGTTTAAGGGCGATCTTGTTTGTCACAAATTATGCCATTCTCTTATTTTAGTATGTAGATTATGTATTTGACCTTTGATTTAATATAATTCCCTTGTTTACCAAAAAAAGAAGTCAGTTATTTCTTGGCTCTATTACTGATTTTAGTAATGAGGTATCAAATATTTTATAGGAGAATCCAATATTAATCGTAATCACTCTTATAACATTTGTAAGACATTTGGTTCACTTTTTTCCTGGAAAAGGATAGAATTCTACCCCTTCCCACTGCCTTTCCATGTTTGCTTCACAGATTATGATAGGAAGGAACATTCCATCAAGGAAAAAAATCATAATCACTTTTCCTCTTCTTCGGACGTTCCTTTCCTTCCTCTTTACTATGGAAAACACGTGACATTACATCACTGCCCTCAATTCTTTCTTGATTTCCAAAAAATGTCCTTTTGTGTTCTTGACAACGACAATGACGAGGAGCAGCAATAGTAGAGACAGAGAAGACTCCCTCACATTCACCATCCCCAACCCATCATCCTCTTCTTCCCCAATTACCGTCTCTGACCATCTCGATAGCTACCTCATCAACCCCACCACTTCCCTCATCAAAAGTGCCTCTAACAGTTACCAGAAATGTAATACCCAAGAAAAATAAAATATAAATATTTGTTTACAAACTACTGTTACTATTTCAGTATACGGTACTATTCACCTGTATAATACTATTTACGTATATGATACTGTTCATTTATACAATCGAAATGTCAAGTACTAGATGTTGTTTGGTCATAAGAGAAAACTAGAAAGAAGTTCGTAGGAGAAACTGACGTTTTATGTGTGAAAATACCCTTAGGGACTAAAGTGAAAGGACTGAATTGAAAAGAAACTTAAAGGTTTAAGGTGAAAGGATATTTTTCCCTTTTAAGTTTCCAATAGTAATAACAGAAAAATTTTCCATCGCGTGAGGTGCACAGTAACTGCATTATTAGAAATGTCATTTTCATGAATAGTAAATTGAATATTTTATTAGCACATAGTATCAAATAGTACCCTTGACTTTTGCTATAAATAGGCCCTTCTATTTCACTTCTAAACTCACACCTTCAACTTCTCTTCTTCTCTCCTTAAGTTTCTCTTACTCCAAAGCTAGGCCTCTGAGATTTTGGGCCTTTCCTTTTCAGCTTAGGTAAGGATACTATGCCTTTTCTATGTCTTTCAAATTTTAGAAGTTAATTTCTTAAGTATGCTCTGTGGTTGCGGCCTTGGCTGATCTTCCACATCAGAAAAACTGTCCTTAGCTGTTTATATGTTATTTTGATTCTCTGATTACCGAAATAGAATGTAAACTGTGAAGAATACATGTCTAGGAAAGTTCTGGCTAAGGAAAGACCTGGTTTTTAAGTGTGTCCAGTGTGACCCTCCACTCTTTCCTGGGAACTTACCTGGTGTACTCTTTTACAGATTGTATTCTCTATTTCTGGTATGAATAGTGACCGTACGTATGAATAGTGACCGTATGAATAGTAACCGTATATATGAACAGTAACCGTACATATGAACAGTATCTGTACGAAAACAATCCTGACGTATTTTCTCTAATCTTTCATGAAAATCTCCGTAGCAGAACACCGAAATTTACCTGAGAACTCTTGTCTGTAATGACTTAGAGAAGCGATGTTCGTACGGAATCCAGGTGAGTGAAACGACCCCGTTTTAATAGAGTTTTAGCATTACTAGTGATAAAAAGTATGTCGTAGGACACTCCCAAGATTCATAGGGGGAAATTGGATTCAGAATGACGAATCTAAATGAGATAATTAATCCATAAGTATGGATAAAATGAAATAAGTATCTTATGATGATGTGAAGTTTGAATGTTTTCAAAAATGGATTAATTGTTATCTTGATATGTGGTTTATAAATCCATAATATAGTAATATACTATACCTGTTATATGGATGAATATTATATTGAGCTTCTGATTATGATATGAAATGCTATTGATTGTGATTGAGCGGGACAGTACCCCCTCTCACGGCAAGGCGGAAAACCCGGTTGACAGGGTGTCTTGACCAATGAGTGTGGAGACAACGATTCCCTCAGTAGGGATATAGCCCGGATTGGTGATAAATCCGTGAGGCGCCCTAGCTAAGAGGATGAGGTTGTGCGTCATGGCGGAAATATACATAATTGGTGAGCCGGCCTGTGTGCGCTCTCCGGGATATATTGCCATTGACGAGTACTAGTAACGTTTGTTGAATTGGATGAATTTTTATCTTGTATGTAAGAGGATGATGTTGTGCGTCATGGCGAAAATATACATAATTGGTGAGCCGGCCTGTGTGCGCTCTCCGGGATATATTGCCATTGACGAGTACTAGTAACGTTTGTTGAATTGGATAAATTTTTATCTTCTGTCTATTGGTTGAGTATGAGCCTTTGGATATGCTTGCATGATTGGTAATGTATTTGAATTTTATTAATGCGAGGCCGATTCGCTCATTGAGTTTAAAAGCTCACATTGTTTGTACAACCTTTTTGTTCAAATCAGGTTGCCATCGAAGAATATCTGCTAGAGGAGTAGATCACTTTGGACCTTCCCGTTGTCGGGTAGACCTCTCTTCTGTTATAGATTATGTTGCTCTGTAATCGTCTAGGACATCTAGTTCAGGGGTTCGACATTTGGCTTGTATGTCAGTATAATAATGTATTTTAAATTGATAATCTATGATTTTCAGATAAGAAAATTTGATATATTTATCGGAAGGCTTACAGTGATGAGAGATTCATCATTGTGCCGGTCATGTGCCCAGAAAACGGGTCGTGACAAAGTTGGTATCAGAGCAATGGTTGTTAGGTCTCCTAGTGATTACAGAGCAAGGTAACCTTAGTAGGACCTCCTCTATCGTTGTGAACCCGGGCACAACTATAGAGAGACGGCTCTACTGAAGGTCCTGTAGGATGTTTTCATTTCCTTTCCCTCCGAGACTTATCTCTTCTTAGAAATTATGTTGTCAGGTTTAATTTTAGATATATGTGGCTACACTTTTGAACTTAGTAAAGGAAAGGTTATTACTTGTTTTGATTCCGTTGTTGTCGGATCAAATTTTTATATGGTGGATTTTATAAGCTGAATTCATGATTGAATTTGTGTAGCTATATTATTTTAGGATACTAGCCAATAAAAGAAACCACTCGCATTAAAAACAAAAAAAAACTGAAGGATTACATTGCAAAAAAGAAGAAGTTTACTCATGCATGAGTAATCTAAAAGCGAGGTGGTCTCGGATTAGGAGGGTTGTATTGTATCATCACCCCTCGACCATTCCTTGGAGCAAGGGACATAGCAATGTCGCGGAGGGTAGTGTAAATCCCATTCATACAATCAACACTTCTTTGTTGTTGATTGCAGAAGCACTGGGTAGACCAATAGAAGAACCTGTCTATTCTTGAAGTCATTTCTGCATGATTGCGTTTAGTTAACTTCTCCAGGTCTCCTATCATCTTTTTCAGATTTTTCACCTCCTGCTCTAGACAGGCGATTTTGTCCTCCGAGGTATGGCCCGTGCTAGTCTCCTCAGCTTCCTCGATCTTCTTCATTTTCTTCTCCTTCTGTTTCTCTGGAGACCCCTCAAAAGGTCTTTTGCCCTTGTCTTTGCCCAGACTTAAGTTTAAGTCGAGCTCTTCTTCCTTAGCCTCTACTGTGAGATCAATGTACTTCCTTGCGGACATGATTTGAAAAAATTTAGAAATTTTTGTAAGAGTATGAGGCGAGAGGAATACTGGGGGATTGTAGGCTCAGAGATTATTACTCTTTGTGGTGTGGTAACTGAGAACGCTGAGAAGGTTTTTATAGAGAAAAAATTTAGACTAAGAGACAAAGAAGATATCTCTTCACCGCACCCCTACACGATCAACCTATGGATTTCTGCAAGCTGGAAGCCAGAAGTCTAGGGTAGGCGTGCACACCGATAGCGCGTTGCATTAATGCCAAAACCACGAAAGTCAGTATTCGGTGGATTTGCGACCGATTTTACTTGGTTTTCCTATTTCTCCTGTTGGCATTTTTCGAAATTCAAAGAAGTTGACGATATAGCCATTAAAGATTGCCTTAGATGCTTTTATGATGAACTGAAATGTATTTCTCTATTTTATTGTGTTGTTCTTAAGAGCCTTCAGATGAGTATAATATACATAATTGATTGAATCATGTTGTAATTACATTTATGTATGTTATTCATGCATAATGAGTGAAGGCTACGATCAAGGAGAATATGTGATGATCCTACATATACTCATAGAGATGTGAAATCAAAAAGACTTGGATAGAATAAAATGTGTAGATGATGATATATCTTCATGGTTACACATACTTACATATAATGCTCTCGTGGGCAAATGAAAGGCAGTGATTTCCTTACATCATGATAATACTTACTGCATGTGACCGTAAGCAGTTAACTTTGTTTTAATATATTGATATACATATATTATGTGTAAATCCAGAATAAAGACACCGATCAGAATCTAAGATAAGGCTAATATGAGACTACCAGATCATAGAGGGACATCGTGATATGGGATTACAGGATAAAACAAGTTAGAGGGAGAAAATCTCAGACTGAAGAGCGTAGTTAGTCAAAAGTTTGAGAAAGGTCAAGATTAGCCGAAAATTTTTTGAGGAAATCTTTGACTTATGTTAATTGCATTTACTATTTATCTACATGTCCGACATTAATTGCTGGCATTGCGACATATGTGATCTGTAAACCTTATAGCAAGCGGCGTGTAGGTTGTGGTGGCTTTAGCTCCAGGGGCTTCGGGTTGTCTATAAATCTTGTATGCCCGTTACCCTACTCATCGCACCAAGCAAACCTACTTCTTTCATTACATACCTATTTCTCAATCTCCATTCCTTTCTCATTCGAAGTTATTTCTGAGATCCCTAGAGCAATGGCCGATAATAAGTCTTTCAACTTGAATTTTGAGACTGGCAATGTAGAGCTTGATTTAAATCTAAGTCTCGAAAACAACAAAGGGAAGAGACCTGTAGACAGGTCACCAGAAATTAAGAAGAGAAAGAGGGATGTAATAGAGTTGGAGGAGGACAGTACTGCAACATCCTCAGAAAATAAGCTTGCATTCCTGGAACGTAAGATAGAGAGCCTGGAATACAAGATAGAGGACCAGAAGTGACTAATAAGTCGTCTCTTTGAAAACCAAGAGAAACTGATAAACCGTCGTTTCGGGGAACTGGCTAATCGAGTTGATAGACATTCAATGTTTGCAACTCAAAATTTTCGTGACCAACAAGCAAGGTGTATTGACTGTATGAACGGAGTGACTTATGCTCTTCGCCAAATTTCTCAGGCGCTTCCTCCAGAAACTCTTTCTAGGCTGCAACGATTAGCTTCCTCCTTAAGGTCTGAAGCACCTTCCTCTTCTAGACCTGGAGCACCTTTTACATTTCAAAAGCCTCCTCGTCCTTAATTTATTTTTCTTTTGTTTGTACCTAAAGCTACATTTGGTGTAAGCTTCACGTATTAAAATTATCTATGTACTAGAAATAAAATTTAAGTTAGTATCTAGATCTTCTTTGTTGAAGTGATTCATTTTACTGAAAGAACTTGAGGAATGAGAAGATATTGGACTTGTTATATTTTATACTTGATTCTAAAGCATAGTATAGTAATATCTTTTTGACTGAGCAGAGTTACTAAAATGATATTTCATTGCACTTCTGAGCTATGGAGGAATGCTAAATAAGTATTTTATGAACTTATACATAGAGAACTATGGGTTTGCCCTAATCATTGAAGGGATACGACTCTATATGAGTCATTGAGGTGAGAGGAATTTCTATATATATTTATTTTATAATTATGCATGAGGAGTATGTTATTTACTTAACTCATTTTCTGGGATTGTTCTTCCTAGAGAATTATGTAATGATTTCATTTTATATAACGCCTTCAGCTGAGAGTGTTGCCTTAAGGTAGAAGGATCGCCTTCGGGCAAGAGTATTACCTATGACCAAAATGATGCCTTCGGATAGGGTGCTTGTATTCGTAAAAGTTATAAGCTATGTGTGTGGAAACATGTGTTCTGATATTCAATGTGAACTGGAAAGACCACGTGCCACTTTTGAGATGACACCTATTTGAGGTTTTACATAGAGACAGAGTTCGTCTCTGATTAGGTGGTTTGAGTTTGGTAAAGGTTATGAGGATGAGACACTTTATGGTACAAGAGGTTGTGGAGAAGATTAAACTGATGAGGAAGAAATTACTTGCTGTCTAGAAAAGGCAAAAGTCTTATGCAAATTATTGATAATGCGGTTTAGAGTTCACAGTCAATGGTATAATGTTCTTGTAAATCTCACCAAGGGTGTGATGAGGTTTTGGAAGAAAGAGATACAAAGAATGAGATATAGACGAAGTAATCACACTTATTTCAGTCTTGAAATGAGTTTTGAATTCGGGGGACCGAATTCTCTTAAGGGGGTGATAATGTAATACCCAAGAAAAATAAAATATAAATATTTGTTTACAAACTACTGTTACTATTTCAGTATACGGTACTATTCACCTGTATAATACTATTTACGTATATGATACTGTTTATTTATACAATCGAAATGTCAAGTACTAGATGTTGTTTGGTCATAAGAGAAAACTAGAAAGAAGTTCGTAGGAGAAACTGACGTTTTATGTGTGAAAATACCCTTAGGAACTAAAGTGAAAGGACTGAATTGAAAAGAAACTTAAAGGTTTAAGGTGAAAGGATATTTTTTCCTTTTAAGTTTCCAATAGTAATAACAGAAAAATTTTCCATCGCGTGAGGTGCACAGTAACTGCATTATTAGAAATGTCATTTTCATGAATAGTAAATTGAATATTTTATTAGCGCATAGTGTCAAATAGTACCCTTGACTTTTGCTATAAATAGGCCCTTCCATTTCACTTCTAAACTCACACCTTCAACTTCTCTTCTTCTCTCCTTAAGTTTCTCTTACTCCAAAGCTAGGCCTCTGAGATTTTGGGCCTTTCCTTTTCAGCTTAGGTAAGGATACTATGCCTTTTCTATGTCTTTCAAATTTTAGAAGTTAATTTCTTAAGTATGCTCTGTGGTTGCGGCCTTGGCTGATCTTCCACATCAGAAAAACTGTCCTTAGCTGTTTATATGTTATTTTGATTCTCTGATTACCGAAATAGAATGTAAACTGTGAAGAATACATGTCTAGGAAAGTTCTGGCTAAGGAAAGACCTGGTTTTTAAGTGTGTCCAGTGTGACCCTCCACTCTTTCCTGGGAACTTACCTGGTGTACTCTTTTACAGATTGTATTCTCTATTTCTGGTATGAATAGTGACCGTATGTATAAATAGTGACCGTATGAATAGTAACCGTATATATGAACAGTAACCGTACATATGAACAGTATCTGTACGAAAACAATCCTGACGTATTTTCTCTAATCTTTCATGAAAATCTCCGTAGCAGAACACCGAAATTTACCTGAGAACTCTTGTCTGTAATGACTTAGAGAAGCGATGTTCGTACGGAATCCAGGTGAGTGAAACGACCCCGTTTTAATAGAGTTTTAGCATTACTAGTGATAAAAAGTATGTCGTAGGACACTCCCAAGATTCATAGGGGGAAATTGGATTCAGAATGACGAATCTAAATGAGATAATTAATCCATAAGTATGGATAAAATGAAATAAGTATCTTATGATGATGTGAAGTTTGAATGTTTTCAAAAATGGATTAATTGTTATCTTGATATGTGGTTTATAAATCCATAATATAGTAATATACTATACCTGTTATATGGATGAATATTATATTGAGCTTCTGATTATGATATGAAATGCTATTGATTGTGATTGAGCGGGACAGTACCCCCTCTCACGGCAAGGCGGAAAACCCGGTTGACAGGGTGTCTTGACCAATGAGTGTGGAGACAACGATTCCCTCAGTAGGGATATAGCCCGGATTGGTGATAAATCCGTGAGGCGCCCTAGCTAAGAGGATGAGGTTGTGCGTCATGGCGGAAATATACATAATTGGTGAGCCGGCCTGTGTGCGCTCTCCGGGATATATTGCCATTGACGAGTACTAGTAACGTTTGTTGAATTGGATGAATTTTTATCTTGTATGTAAGAGGATGATGTTGTGCGTCATGGCGAAAATATACATAATTGGTGAGCCGGCCTGTGTGCGCTCTCCGGGATATATTGCCATTGACGAGTACTAGTAACGTTTGTTGAATTGGATAAATTTTTATCTTCTGTCTATTGGTTGAGTATGAGCCTTTGGATATGCTTGCATGACTGGTAATGTATTTGAATTTTATTAATGCGAGGCCGATTCTCTCATTGAGTTTAAAAGCTCACATTGTTTGTACAACCTTTTTGTTCAGATCAGGTTGCCATCGAAGAATATCTGCTAGAGGAGTAGATCACTTTGGACCTTCCCGTTGTCGGGTAGACCTCTCTTCTGTTATAGATTATGTTGCTCTGTAATCGTCTAGGACATCTAGTTCAGGGGTTCGACATTTGGCTTGTATGTCAGTATAATAATGTATTTTAAATTGATAATCTATGATTTTCAGATAAGAAAATTTGATATATTTATCGGAAGACTTACAGTGATGAGAGATTCATCATTGTGCCGGTCATGTGCCCAGAAAACGGGTCGTGACAAGAAAGATGGTCTTCTCGATGCCATTGTCGATGCCCTCCCAGACTCAGAGTTCAGCTTCAGTCAACCTGACTTTCAGAAGAGTCAACTCGTCGGGATCGTCGAGTACTATCAACACCATGTCTTCCTTTGTTATAAGAACCCCCACGTGTGACCTTCGTGAATTGAAGCCGCCGAGTTTGATTGCTTGCCTAGGCTATTGTCAAGGCCAAAAAGAGCAATATGACTTAAACCTTTTTTTTTTTCAAAAAGATAGTTCAGGGATAATTTTGTAAAATGACTTATAAATCTTCTTTTTTTAAAAAAATCATATTTCTTTATTTTTCTTCATTTTTTTCCATTATAAACCAAACAAACTTTTTTCCATTTTTTATTTTCCATTTTCTTTTTTCCTTTCCATTTTTACTCTGTACTGCGAACCAAAAGGGCTGTTGGTTGACTCGAAATAAGAGGCCTATGAAAAATTTGCAAATTGATGCAAGTTCTTTCATATTTCTAAGTAAAAATCCAGTGGAGATTTATCACAGTGACACCAATATTTTTGGATCCTTCTTCACATACACAATCGAAAGACCTATTTAGTACTCATTTGGCAGTACGTTAGAAACCTTCTAATCACATTCAGAATCAATAAATGCGGTTTGCACTAAAATGGGGATGTTTGGCAGAATAGAGAAACTAAGGGGTGTACTCATTTAATGCGGTTGGCACCAACTCTACTACCCGTAGCTTCTCTAATGATTCTAACGTGGGTTGGTGTGATTCTTTATAGTCTTACCTCAATTTGCCCCTGTTGTGCATTTTGTCCTCTATGGTGGTGTGGGTCATTAACTTCCCAATGTCATTTTTGTTCTTAGAGTCATTAATATATGAAGCATTATGAACTCGCATAAAGAAATCACATGCATTATCAAACATTGTCTCTTCGTGTTGCCTTTCTTTGTTGCCTGGTCGTTCACTGTCAGTCTCCAAGTGCTTTGCCTTTCGTTTCCAGTCATTCCTTATTGCTGTGGTATGCTTTCTACCATGAAATGAAAGTGATATATATGCCCTTGTTTCAACGCGTGAATGCTCTGTGTGGGTGTTTTATGGTTTTTTGATCTTTTTTGGTGGTGGACACTGGTAGGGATGTGTCGGCGACGAGAGAGTGGCATGACAATACTCTCCGGCGGTCCCAAATAGCAAAAAACAATAGGTCACATAATCGGGTCATTGTGACCTTCAAAGATCCATCTGGGTAGGGAAGACGAAGTGAATACAATGTGCTGTTATGTTAATTTTTTTTTAGTTGTTTGTAGTTGGATTGGCATGAATTTTTTTTTTCCAGTTGTTGGTAGTTAAGCTAACATGATTAATTAGATTAATTTAATCAATTTTTTAATCTAAATAATATAATTACTTTAAGTAACTTAATTAATCTAATTAGATGTAATTAATGTAATCTAATTAATGTCACTAATCTTTATTAATCATTTTACCGTAATTAATATAATTCATCTTTTTTAATCTGATTAATCTAATCACTTTAAGTAACTTAATTAATCTAATTTATCTAATTTATCTAATTAGTTAATGTAATTAGATGTCACCAATCTTTTTTAATCATTTTACCATAATTAATATAATTAATCTTTTTTAATCTAATTAATCTAATTACTTTAAGTAACTTAATTTGTTGAACCCATTGCATTTTAAGCAATATTTGGTTTTAATGAATGACAAAGCAAATTAAAGTAGTACATGATATATGAGTATTGACTAATTTGTTGAAGCTTTGTTTATATAGACTTTTGAATTTCCGCTTATCAAGGGCTTGTCGATCGACCACTTAGAGCTAACCAGTCGACCGCCCACTTAATGTATCCAAGGCTTTGCTTTCTGCTAACGACCGATCGACCGCATTGTGGAAGCCAGTCGACCACTCCTTACTGAAAGAAATGAAGCTGTTCTCTATCAGTAACCGATCGACTGCCTCACACTAGAATGAAGTCCATCTAAAGAATACAAGGCAATCGGTTGACTGTTGTGCTTCAACCGATTGACCGCTTACTTTCTGGAATGAACCGATCGACCGCCTTGCTTCAATCGGTTGACCGCTAACACTTTAAAACGGCTATTTTCTTACTGACATCATGCATATTAGTATGGGATTTATCTCCAATGGCACTATTCCTTTTGGGTCTTTAAATATCAGCCTTAAGGAATGTCAAAGCATTAAGAAAAACATTCTTTGTGCCTCAGATTTTCAGAAAGTCAATCCCTATCAAGTCATTTACTTTTAGAGAGCTTATTACTGGTTTATCTACTCTTTTTAAGAGTTACTTCTGTACACCTATCATTCTCTGAGTGTATTGATCAAGGAAGTTTTCCTTGAGTTTATTTTTGAGTGAAAACAATCTGTAAGGGGGAGAGACACCCTTGGGAAAGAAAAAGATCTCTGTTGTAGTGGTTTTCAAGTACCCATTTTGTATAAACTTGTGGTTGATAGTGAAATACTCAAGAAGTGATCTTGAGGACTGGATGTAAGATTGGATTAAGCTGAACCAGTATAAACATTTGTGTTTATATCTCTTTCTTTATCTTTTTAATTGCTTAAAGCTTTATCTTTAATTATTTGCACTCCATCTTCACTCATCTTCCTACTGCTCTATTTTGCACTATCATATATTTTCTGCTATACTTTTGAAATTACTTAAACTTCTAACAAGTCTTCAAGAAAATTTTTATAAAACTAATTCACCTCCTCTTTGGTTCTAGCCATTTATATCAATTGGTATCAAAGCTTGGGCTCTTGATCAAAGACTTTACAGTCTAAGAGTTGACTATGGCTGGTCTTGGTGATTGCATTTTGCTTGAAGGAAACTCCTTTACAAAACCCCCTGGTTCTAATGGCAATCACTGTACTTATTGGAAGTCTAAGATGAGACTATTTTTTGATGCAGTGGACCTTGACTTATGGGATATTGTAGAACATGGCCTCTATATACCTATGAAGGTAGTTAATGGGAATAATATTCCAATACCCAAAAGTTAATGGAATGAAGATGAAAGGAAGCTTGTACATTTAAATGGTAAGGCCAAAATGATCATTTTCAGTGCTTTAAGTCAAGATGTGTACTTTAGAGTCTCTAGTTGCGCAAATACCAAAGAAATGTGGGATACACTTGAAATTGCACATGAAGGGACTCTAGGAGTAAAGGAATAAAAAATAAGCACTCTCACCAATGAGTGTGAAAATTTTAAAATGAAAAATAGTGAGAGCATTAGTGAAATGCAATTGAGATTTACTCACATCACAAACCACTTGAGAGCTCTTGGTGTGACTTATGCAAAAAAATCCCAAACCACCAAGATTCTAAGGTGCCTCACTTCAGAATAGGAAGTAAAGAGGACTACCATCATGGAGGTTAGAGGAGAGTCCATGAATTCTCTCACAGCTTTGTTTAGAAATCTCTAAAATTATGAATCTCGGATTTTGCAAATGAGACAAGAGAAAGAAACCAAGAAAAAGAAAACTATCTCCTTAAAGTCAACCTCCTCCAAGAAAGTGGAAGCTGACAATGATGAGGATGAAGGAGAACTTGATATAAATGATGAAGATCTTAGCCGCTTTGTCAAAAAGTTCAGTAAATTTCTAAGAAAAAAGAATAATAGAAGATAGAGAGAGGATAAAGAGAACAACAAGGAAGGCCCCACTTGCTATGAATGCAAAAAGATTAGACACATCAAGTGGGATTGCCCTCAATACATCAAAAAACAAGAAGAAAAGAAAGCATATGACAAAAGCAAAAAGAAGGCTTATGTCTCTTCAATTTGGGGAGAAAATGAATCCGATGAAGAAGAGAACGAAAAAGCAAATCTTTGCCTTATGGCAAGAGACAATGAAGAGGTAACACTTCTTGAACCTTCTCATTCTTTTGATGAATTACAAGAAGCTTTTGAAGAATTACACAATGAATCCTTGAAGCTTGCCAAAAAGCTGAATATTTCAAAATAAAAGATTTTCTTACTTGAGAGTGAAATTTTAAATTTGAAAAATGATCTCACCACACTCAAGGAAAATATGACTTTTGAAAAACAAAACTTCATTTTACAAGATGAAAATACAATCTTGAAATCATTGTCTACTTCTCCAAAAAAAGATTGTTCTTGTTGCAAATGTATTGATCTTGAAAAAGAATTGAGGATTTAAAATGTACCCTTGAAAAATTTACTCAAGGAAGAGATAATCTGAACATATTGCTTGGTAATCAAAGATGTGTCTTTCACAAAGCGAAATTGGGATATAAACCCAAAGCTAGTCAAAAATACTACAATAACTTCTTTGTGCATGCGACTATGTCAAATAGTCTTTTACTACTTGTTTCCATTGTGGTTTGAAAGGACACAACTCCTACACTTGCTGGTATAAAAAGAATACACCAAATGGTAACAAGAAGAAATGGGTATCAAAAGGAACCTCTAACAAAGAAGGACCCAAACAAATTTGGGTACCTAAAGTGAAGTCTTAAACTTGTGATGTAGGTTTACCTCAAAGCTAGAAGTGGGAAGTGGTATTTGGATAGTGGTTGCTCCAAATATGACTGGCGATCAATCCAAATTCATCTCCTTATCTCCAAAAGGAGGCAAAGTAACCTTTGGACGTAATGACAAAGGCTGAATCAAAGGTATAGGTAAAGTTAGTAAGAACTCCTTAACTTCTATTGAAAATGTTTTGTATGTTGAAGGCCTTAATTATAATTTGTTAGCATTAGTCAACTATGTGACAAAAGGCAATAGAGTTATTTTTGATTCAACTCGTTGCATAGTTGAAAACACTAATGATAAGCAAATTAAGCTTATTAGCCAAAGGATCAATAATGTTTATGTTAAAAATCTTGATGAAGATCCTGCTATAGACTCTCCTTACTAAATTAGTGTTAGTGATGAAAGTTGGCTTTGGCACAGGAGATTAGCACTTGCTAGCATGAGGATAAATTAGTCTCAAAAGAACCAGTAATTGGCTTACCCAAAATCAAATTTGAAAAAGACAAACTTTGTGATGTTTGTCAAATGGGGAAGCAAGTTAAAAGTTTTTTCAAGGCTAAAAATATTGCTTCTACAACTAAACCTTTGCAACTACTCCACATAGATCTTATAAGACCATCTAGAATAAAAAGCCTTGGAGATAACTCCTATGTGCTAGTTGTTGTAGATGATTACTCAAGGTTTACATGGACACTTTTTATTACTCAAAAAGATCAAGTCTTCAAATCCTTCTTAAAACTTGCTAAATTTATTCAAAATGAACAAGGCTTGACTATTGTGAGAATTAGAAGTGACAACAGTGGAGAATTTGACAATTATGAATTCATGGAATTTTGTGATGAAAATGGAATTAAGCATAACTTTTTATCTCTTAGAACCCCCCCCAACAAAATGGTGTTGTTGAGATAAAAAATAGAACTCTAGAAGAGATGGCAAGAACTATACTTAATGAAGGGAAACTTCCTCAATATTTTTAGGCGAATGCAATTAATACTGCTTATTACATAATGAATAGAGCCTTAATTAGGCCAATTTTAAACAAAATCCCATATGAGTTGTATAGAGAAGAAAGCCCAATATTTCACATTTCTATATACTTGGTTGCAAATGTTTTGTCTTGAATAATGGGAAAGAAAACTTGGGAAAATTTGATGTCAAAGCTGATGAAGCTATTTTTATTGGTTACTCTAACACTAGTAAAGCTTATAGAGTTTATAACAAAAGAACTCTTACTATTAAAGAATCTATATATGTTGCTTTCAATAAACGTACTCCCTCTCTAATGATCAAAATGGAGTAATAGATCTTTTCAAGGATCTATCCTTAAATGATGAAGTAGAGAAAGAACAAGAAGTGGCCCCAAAGGAAGATATTGATAATGAGGAGAATGCCAACCTACCACAAGAAGAAAAGAATCCTCAAGAAGCTAAACTTCAAGAAGACGAGCCACCAAGTAACATTAATGAACTTCCAAAGGATTGGAGGTATGCAAAAAGTTATCCTAAGGAACTCATCATTGGTGATACATCTCAAAGGGTAACAACTCAAAACTCTATTAGAAATATTTGTAACCACTTAGCCTTTCTTTCACAAGTTGAACCAAAAAATATTAATGATGCAATTATTGATGAAAATTGGGTCTTGGCTATGCAAGAAGAACTAAATCAATTTGAAAGAAGCCAAGTTTGGGACTTAGTTCCTAGACCTAATGATCATGCAATAATTGCCACAAAATGGGTTTTTAGAAACAAACTTGATGAAAATGGAGTAATGGTTAGAAATAAAGCTAGACTTATTGCAAAAGGTTATAATCAAGAGGAAGGCATTGATTATGATGAAACTTTTATAGCCTTGGCTAGGCTTGAAGCCATTAGAATGATGTTGACATTTGAATGCATAAATGATTTCAAACTTTTTCAAGTGGATGTTAAAAGTACTTTCCTCAATGGCTATATCATGGAAGAAGTGTATGTTGAACAACCTCTTGGTTTTGAAAACTATGATAAGCCTAATCATGTTTACAAACTGAAAAAGGCTTTTTATAGTCTCAAACATACTCTTAGAGCTTGGTATGAGATATTGAGCTCATTTCTTTTGAAAAATGACTTTTTCTAGAGGAAAGGTTGATACAAGTCTCTTTTTCAAAAAGGAAAATCATAATTTAATTATTGTTCAAATTTATGTTGATGACATTATTTTTGGTGCTACTAATGAAACCTTATGCAAGGAGATCATGCAAGGTGAATTTGAAATGTCAATGGTGGGAGAACTCAACTTCTTCCTTGGGCTCTAAATCAAACAAATGGAACATGACACTTTTGTAAGCCAAACCAAATATGCCAAAGAGTTGCTCAAAAAATTTGGAATGGAGAATGCTAAACCTATTTCCACACCTATAAGTACCTCAACAAATTTGGACAAGGATGAAGAAGGTATATCCTATGACATAGCAAAATATAGAGGTATGACTGGCTCCATTTTGTATTTAACAGCTAGTAGACTAGATATTATGTTTAGTGTATGCATTTGTGCACACTTTCAAACTTGCCCCAAGGAATCTCATCTTAAAGCTGTGAAAATAATTTTTAGATACTTGGTTGGCACATCTAAAATAGGTTTATGGTATCCTAAAGGGTCCTCAAATGTTCTAACCAACTACTCGGACACTGATTTTATGAGTAGCAAAACTGATAGAAAGAGTACGAGTAGAACTTGCCAATTATTTGATAATTTTCTTGTCTCTTGGTTTAGTAAAAAGCAAAATAGTATTGCTTTATCCACAGCTGACGCTGAATACATAGCAACTGGAAGTTGTTATGCTCAAGTTTTATGGATGAACCAATAATTAGAGGATCTTGGTATTTTTCTTAAAAGCATACCCATTAGATGTGACAATACTAGTGCTATATGTCTATCTAAAAATCTAGTTTAGCACTCAAGAACTAAACACATTGAAATAAGATATCATTTTATAAAAGATCATGTTCAAAAGAAAGATGTCTCACTTAAGTTTATGCAAACTGAATTTCAATTAGTTGGCATTTTCACAAAACCTCTTTCTGAAGAAAGATTCAGCTTTATAAGGAAAGAACTTGGCATGGCAAATCCTTTTGAGCTTTAAAAATTGTTTCCTCATTGCATACATGTTTAATTCAATCTTTTGTTGTTGATTTACTTTACTAACTTAAGCTTCAGAGTGTTCACTAAAAGTATTTTGCAAGTACTTATACTCAAAAATATCCTCTAAGGCACTCTCTTCATTTTTCACTGAAAATCAGTAAAGTTATGCAATTCCAGGCTCAATCGGTTGACCGATTGCCTAGTTACCGGTCGACCAGCAAGACTAAAAATGATATATGGCAGCCAATGCCGAACGTCAAACTCACAGTGTCAAGCATCACTGGTTCAGCGCCCGATGCCAAGATAGCCAACGCTAGACGCTGAGACTTTTGCTCTTCATTGGAACAAGAAGGTTAATTGGCCCCTCTCAATCAGTCGACCAGCCCTTGGCAGTAAGCTTCTAAAGGTCACTAGCTAACATCTGTTGACTAGCATCTAGGTAGTAGTCGAATGGTCCTTGGCAGAAAGGAAAAGGCCTGAAATACAAAGCAGGTGGTCAATCACATGGTCCACGATGGTCAACAGCCCCGTCATTAATACGCGCCACTATAAAAAGTTTTTCAGA
The DNA here is from genome assembly GCA_037074585.1 of Biancaea sappan. NCBI lineage: Eukaryota > Viridiplantae > Streptophyta > Magnoliopsida > Fabales > Fabaceae > Biancaea > Biancaea sappan. The sequence continues at coordinate 41,636,931 of CM073496.1, read as the reverse complement.
GTTTTAAAATCTCATTTGCATTATTTCCTTACAGCTGAATGCCTCTGCTCTCCAGTCAAACATGTCTCTTTAAGTTTCAGAAAGTAATAACGAAGAATGTAAGCACCCTTCCAATGGGCGATCTTCTGAAGGAAAATGATCACAAAGCCAGGTATGAGGCACACTTTTGGAATAGAAAAGTCATTCCTATCAAATGTTTACATTGGGATTACTTTGCAAATAGGAATATAGACTTTATTAACTGCTTGGCCAATTTGGATTTGAAAGATTTCGTTAGTTATAAGGGAACATGATCTGATGAAGTAGTGAAAGCCTTTTATACCACTTTTGAGTATCATTCCTGCAATGGTTTGATTACTGCTGAGGTCAGAAGTGATACAATTTTGATTACTAAAGAGAAATTAACTGAAATCATTAGTATTCCTCCTCTAGGAAGAAATGACCTCTATTTTTCTTATAGCTATCACTCCCTGCAGTCTACTCACTACAGTAAAGAAGAAACTCACAAGACCATTAATAGGGAGGATGTGTACTCTGGCAAAGAGATTATGGTCAGTCATAGGGATGTCAATGATTGATTATTACTGAATGTGATCACTCACATCTTGGTGAACAAGGCTGGTAACTAGGATGGAGGAAGTGAGTCAAAATTCTTTGCTATGGAATGTATTATGAAAGGTACTCTATTCAATATTACTCTCTTCATCATGGAGAGGATGGCCTCTTGTGTTGCGAAGAAGAAATCTCCTCTACCATATGTTGGTATAGTATCCAAGATTGTGAAGCACTGTCGCATCAATCACCACTTTAATGTCATGAAGACCGCTTCCATCATAGACGCTAATTCCTTGAGGCAGATGAACTTTGAGTTAATTAGAAATGAATAGAGAAGAGCTCCTGAGAATGTAACAATGAAAAGGACTAGAGAAAGAAGAGAAAGGAACTTAGGTGCCAGAGCAGAAGAAGAAGGTCGTAAAGAGGAAGATTCTGAGGAGGAAGAAGAAGATGTTCCTCTAATAGGTCCTTCAGCAGGTCCTTCCACTTCCACTGATTCATCATCTCACATGCTGAAAGATATATTAGCAAACTCCAACCTCATGCTAGAGAACTCTAATCACATGCATTCTTTGATAGAATCCATGAACTCTCGCCTCATTTCTTAGAAGTCAGCACTGCATCAGAAATTCAGTAGCTGAAGGATATGATTTGTGATCTTCACCGAAGGGATTGAGTTACCTTGGGGATTGAGGACTGAAGACCCCCTCTTTTTGTTGATGACAAAGGGGGAGAAGCATTTATGTTATGTCATTTTGATTATATTATCTAACCATCAGCACTTCAAAACTCTGGATTATTATCTATGGTTACGTTTATGTTTGGTTTATTCCTAGTATACTACTGTGATTTTATCTCTGAATATATATTTATGATCTTCATTGGTTAAATCCTATTGATATATAGTCCAACCTTTGGGAATTTCCGCTTTATGTTTGGTTTATTCTTGCTATACTACTCTAATTTTATATCTGAATATATATTTATGATCTTCATTAGTTAAATCCTATTGATATATATTCCAACCTTAGGAATTTCCGCAGTGCTTACATTGTCTTTAAAAGAGAATTTCTTTCTTTGAAAGATTTACAAAGGTTATACAATTTAGGGGGAGTATGTTTATTTTTCTGAAAGCCTTAGTCTATTTCAAAATGTTTCATCTATTTTAATTTGGTTGTCATCATAAAAAAGGGGGAGATTGTTAAACTCATTGCATTTTAAGCAATATTTGGTTTTAAGGAATGACAAAGCAAATTAAAATAGCACATGATATATGACCATTGACTAATTTGCTGAAGCTTTGTTTATATAGACTTTTGAATTTCAACTTATCAAGGGCTTGCTAGTCAACCGCTTGGAGCTAATCAGTCAACCTCTCACTTAATGTATCCAAGGCTTTCCTCTCTGCTAACAACTGGTCGTCGACCGCAACTTACTGAAAGAAATAAAGCTGCTCTCTGTCAACAACTGGTCAACCACCTCGCACTAGAACAAAGTCCATATGAAGAATACAACGCAACCAGTTGACCATCGTGCTTCAACCAGTCAATTGCTAACTCTTTGGAATGAATTGGTTGACCGCCTTGCTTCAACTGGTCGACCGCCAACACTTTTAAATGGCTATTTTCTTGCTGACATCATGTAGATCAATATGGGATTTGTCTCCAATGGCATTATTCCTTTTGAATCTTTAAATATCAGCCTTAAGGAATGTCAAAGCATTAAGAAAAATATTCTTTGTGCTTCATATTTTTAGAAAGTCAATCCCTATCAAATCATTTACTTTTAGAGAGCTTATTACTGGTTTATCTACTCTATTTTGAGAGTTACTTTTTTACACCTATCATTCTCTGAATGTATTAATCAAGGAAGTTTTCCTTGAGTTTATTTTTGAGAGAAAACAATCTGTGAGGGGGAGAGACACCCTTGGAAAAGAAAAAGATCTCTGTTGTAGTGGTTCACAAGTACCCATTTGTATAAAATTGTGGTTGATAGTGAAATACTCAAGAAGTTATCTTGAAGACTAGATGTAGGCTTAGATTAAACTAAACCAGTATAAACATATGTTTTTATATCTCTTTCCCTTATCTTTTTAATTGCTTAAAGCTTTATCTTTGATTATTTGTACTCTATCTTCACTCATCTTGCTACTGCTCTGTTTTGCACTGTCATATATTTTCTGCTGTACTTTTGAAATTACTTAAACTTCCAACAAGTCTTCAAGAAAATTTTTATAAAACCAATTCATCCCCCTCTTGGGTTATAGCCATTTATATCATAATTAATCTAATTATTCTAATTAATGTAATTAGATGTAATTAATGTAATCTAATTAATGTTACCAATCTTTTTTAATCATTTTACCATAAATCACTAAGTTAGCTTTAAATAAATGACAATAAATAATAATGGTATATCAAAAAATGAAATATAAAATTTATGCTCTTTGTGGTAATTATACATCTTAAACTATATTTGCACAGCAACATCTAAACATCTTGTTCTACACCAAACCACGTTTGTTTACTCCAAACCATATTTGCTCAAATGTCTTCTAAATATAAATCACGTTCATCCAAACTTAAGTTTTTTTCCAACAACGTTTAATTCAACATAGATTGTTCTACCCACATTTGACCACTGAGCTCTCAAACACACCTTAATACAATACATGAAATCGTGGCAAAATTAGGACAAGTTAGGCCAAGTTGATCAGCTTAGTGAATACTATTATTTGCATAGCTCACAATCTTCACTTCGAGACTTAAAATGCATTAAAGCATCAAACTTCTATTATCACCCTTTGTACAAAACTTCGGATTAATAGGTTCATTTTCTTCCACTACTAAAAAAAAGCATCAAAGACAGAATATTCTGTCTCTAAAGTAATTCTATCCCTGATATATCAGAGGAGGAATCAGATCTGTCTCTAAGTCCATTGTCTCAAAATTCTAAGATGGATAAATGTTTTGTCTCATAACAAGAATTTCGTCTTAGACAATATCTAGGTATCCGAGATGGATAATTATCCATCTCAAATCTGACATAGAATTTTCCATCGCTGAATCCTTTTTTATTTAGAGACGGAAAGTTTCGTCTTAGTTTTTGGATGGAATTAGAGACGGATTATATGTCTCTAATTTGGGACAAGATATGGGATACTTAGTTTCATCCCTAATTAATCCGTCTCTAATTTTGTCACTAATTAGAGATAGACTCTTCAGTCTGTAATTTCATCCCTAATTAGAGACAGACGAATTATGTCCCTATTAGGGACTCAATAATCCTGTGAATATGTTTACAAATTTTGATGAAATTTTTTATATTTAATTAAAAATAGGTTTTTTAATTAAACCTGTGAATGTGTAGCAATCTAAACCAGCAAATAAACATATGAAATGAACTGTTTCATATAGAAGAAAATAAATTCTTTATTTACAATAATTAAATGTAGTGTAGCAAATAAAAAAATTCATAATGAAATGTCCAACAAACATAAAACCCTAGTCTAAGGGGTGATGTGGGGGCTGGATCTCATCATCATCCACCACATGTCTATTCATGGACTCCATGTAGTGGTACATCATACACCGAAACTCATCTAGCATGGATATCTGACTCTGTATCAGCACACCCTACTCCTCCAACTGATAGTTCACCGTTTAAAGTGCGTCCTTAGTATTACTAAGGCAATCATGCTGAGTCTTCAGCTTCTTGAACATGGGCTCCATGCGGCGCTGCAGCTCCTATTCGAAGTCAGGATAGAGATAGGATAGATCATCGAAGTGGCGACTCAATGAACCAATCTGATGCGCCTCAAACCCTATGCCAAAGATGCGGTACTTCTTGTTCTTCCCTCCTATTGCCTAAAACCACAATGCGGTGTCGTTAGTTTCGTCATCCCCAGCTTTGGCACCAGCACTAGTCACAGATGCTTGTGAGGATCTCAACCACGTGTATTCCTCTTCTCAAACATTAAACCTCATAAGTCAACGTGAGTTAATACAAAACTAAAAAATATGATTAGAGATGTTTATTTAGCTTAGTATACTCACAAAAATTTCCAGCGACTGCTTATCCACAAACTCTCCAGTGCTCTTTTTTTTGTGGATGCCCAAGAACAAGTCCAGCAACCTATGCTTCTTCCCAATCTGACTCTCATGAAAATAAAAAAAGATTATAAATTTGTCCACTTGACCATGCATTAAAAAAAATTAAAAGAAGCAACGATCTGGGCTTACTAGGCAGTGCATGTGCTTGAAAGCTAGAATGCTGGCATCCATGTGAAGTGTCCCTCCAGTAGTGGAGGCCTTGTTTTGCCATACCTAATTGCACTTCTGTTTGAACTCCTCAGATGACCAAATCTGGACTAGCTGTTGCATTAACGCATCGCTGATCCAATTGGGCCTCGCTTCCTTTGCAAACCATTGAGGGAGTGATTGTTGAGGATCTTTTTAAAATATATATAGGTATTGTGGTGTTATCTATGGATGTTAACTATTTGCTATTGCAATGTAATGATCAAAAATATTATCCTTCTTGAAATAAATTTTCTATTCTAAAAGGGTTTCAGTTTCAAAGGCAGCCAACATTTTAGGATTAGCCTATTCATATGTTCTTTGTGTTGATACTTTTTTAATCTTTATTCTTTAGATAAGCCTTTTCTGCAAAACCAAAACCATTTTGATAATTTTCAATTTTTTATTTAATTATTTATCAAGTATTACATCATATCCCTAAAACAATAATCCCTATATTTTATTTTAAAAATATTAACGTTGTGATAAAATGGATCATTAGTCCCTTAAAACGTTGTGCTAAATGTGTATTAGATTTTTTCCCTTATATATTTCTGTCTACATTATTAATTGCCTTCCTCTTAAATACAAAAAATAACTTCATTTTTTATTTCTTTTCTTTTCAACATTCTTACTAGTAGTTTGAAGTTTTTATCTAATTGAAAATTTTTTCTTATGTACGTCTTCAATTTTTTTCCTTGTTTCACTCTTTTTGATACTCATAATTTATTTTAAAATTTAAATTACATTGTCTGTCTCATTTCAAATTTTAAATTGCATCCATATTTTCAATGCCTATTAAAACATTGATGACCTTAATTACACCTCTACTCGTTAAATAGAAAATTTTGTGCATAGGAATTCCATGGATCCCAACTTCCGGTGAAACTGAAAATGAAATCCCAAACTAGCTAGATTAAAATTGTGGAAAATATTTTATTCTAAAAAAATGAAAACATGCCTCTTGTCTTCTATGTGTGTGTCTATATATATATATATATATATATATATATATATATGTATGTATGCATATATGCATATAAAATTCCACTAAATACCCTTTCCCCTAGTATTAGGCAATGCCTATAGTCTTGCATAAAGAAGTGAAAGGATGCATGTAGACTAAGAGTATTCACACAAATGTAATAGCAACCAAACACATTACCATCACTATTAAAAATATCTTTATTATATATATATATATATAAAAGGTTCTACTTAATTGCCCAAGTCTTAGGCAAGGTCTATAAGTACTCGTTTGGTAGCACGTTAGAAACTTTCCAACCACATTTCAGTATTAGTAAACATGGTTTGCACTAAAATGGAGATGTTTGGTAGAATGGAGAAACCAAGGTAGCAGGAAACATGGTTTGGAATATACTCATTTAACGTGGTTGGCACCAACTTGACTACCCCTAGCTTCTCCGATGATTCTAACGTGGGTATTTGTGATTCTTTACTGCTTTTCCTCAATTTGCCTCTACTGTGCATTTTGTTCTCTATGTTGGTGTGGTTCATTAACTTCCCAGTGTCATTTTTGTTCTTAGAGTCATTAATATATGAAGCATTATGAACTCGCATGAAGAAATCGCATGCATTATCAAACATTGTGTCTCTTTGTGTGGCCTCTCCTTGTTGCCTAGTCGTTCACCGTTGGTCTCCAAATACTTTGCCTTCCATTTTTAGCCATTCCTGATATGAACCTTGATGCAATGCAATTCAACAAGACCCAAATTACAGAAAAGAAAAATCAACAAGACCTCGACTTGATACTTTACTAGAAGTATGAACCTTGGTATAAAAAAGGATGTTAGATGCCACACTCAAGAAGACGGAAGAAGTGAGTGATAAGTCTCAATCGAATGCCACAAGACAAGTCTTGATAAGTTCACAAGTTCTTAGAAGAACTAAGAAGCGAATTGCTCACAAATAAAATTCTCAATTCATGTGTGTTCATATTTGCGCCATAGATAGTATTTATAGGAAAAAATAAAACCATAATTCCCATATGCATAGGGAATCCAAGTAGATCATAAAAATAAGCAAAATAGAAACTTTCCTAATAAGCAAAATGGAAACTTTCCTAATAATCAAAATGGAAACTTTCCTAATAATCCGCAATGGAAACTTTTCTAGAAATCAAAATGAAAACTTTCCTAAAGCAAGATAAGCAATATTGAAGTCATATTTCACATAATTTTGGCTCTTTCCACCTAGATCGTAGGGAAAAATGGGCCTCAAATTTAGTGATGTGAGATACTGCATTTTTCCCTTCAGCATGGTATTTGAATTCCTATCAGTTCCCCATTACTACGGTATGCTTTCTACCATGAAATGATAGTGGTTTGTATGCCCATGTTTCAACGAATGAATGCTATATGTGTGTGTTTTGTGGTTTTCTAATCTTTTTTAGTGGTGCACGCCGGTGGGGATGTGCCGGCGACGACTAAAATGGCATGACAATACTCTCAGGAGTCCTAAACTGCAGAAAATGATGGGTCACGTAGTCATTCATTGTGACCCGCGAAGATCCATCCAGGTGGGGAAGATGACGTGAATGCAACATAACTTTTTTTCTTTTTCTTTTGTGTTCGAAATACATGCTGGTGATGTTATGTTAATTTTTTTTTCCAGTTGTTTGTAGTTGGTCTGGCATGATTTTTTTTTTTAATTGTTTGTAGTTGGGCTAACATGATTAATTAGGTTAATTTAATCAATTTTTTAATCTAATTAATATAATTACTTTAAGTAACTTAATTAATCTAATTATTCTAATTAATGTAATTTGATGTAGTTAATGTAATCTAATTAATGTCACAAATCTTTTTCAATCATTTTACCATAATTAATATAATTAATCTTTTTTAATCTGATTAATCTTATTATTTTAAGTAACTTAATTAATCTAATTAGTTAATGTAATTAGATGTCACCAATCTTTTTTAATCAATTTACCATAATTAATATAATTAATCTTTTTTAATCTAATTAATCTAATTACTTTAAGTAACTTAATTATTCTAATTAATGTAATTAGATGTTGTTAATGTAATCTAATTAATGTCACCAAACTTTTTTAATCATTTTACCATAAATCACTAAGTTAGATTTAAATAAATGACAATAAATAATACGGGTATATCAAAAAAAGAAATATAAAATTTATGCCCTTTCTGGTAATTATACATCTCAAATCACATTTGCACACCTACATCCAAATATCATGTTCTATATCAAACTACGTTTGTCTGCTCCAAATCACGTTTACTCAAATGTCTTTCAAACATAAATCACGTTCATCCACACCTAAGTTTTCTTCAATCACGTTTAATTCAACCTAGTTTATCCTACCTATATTTGCCCACCGAGCTTCCAAACACACCCTAATACAATACATGAGATCTTGGTAAAATTAGGACAAGTTAGGCCAAGTTGATCGGCTCAGTGAATACTATTATTTGCAATCATTTTTTGCATAGCTCACAATCTTAATGGAGCGACTCTAGAGTAGAAAAAGAAAAGATACAAGAATAAGAATTTTGAATCATCCCCGAATTCAAGTGGGTGTCTTGAAATAAGGACACCTTACTTCTTATGCGATTACTCATCTTTAATTTTCAACTCTGAAAGTTTTAAAAAGAGGGATATGAACAAATCACTTGCTCAGTGAGAGGATAACACTACTCTATGACAAAAAACTAGCTATAATGCGTCATAATGATTTATAACATATACTAAATATTTATAACCAGTCATGTCATGATACAAAACAATACATTACAACTCATAATAGCAAATAAACAATTCAATCACATAATTTCCTGTACCAATCGGGTCGTTCAAGGTACCTCTGGAACGTTGCCTACGGCCCCTCGCCACATCCATCCTTATTACTCTCTCTCTCTCTCTCTATATATATATATATCCACCCTTATAGGTCCATGTAAAATTTCCCATGGGGTGCACCGCCATGTCTTTCCATTCTTTCTCAAACACAAGCAAAATCACAATCAATATCTCATACCATAAACAAATGTTCATTCATAACATCTTTCAACCATCCATAGATAAATAACTCAACAATCGAATAACTCATATCTCAATTCAATCCACAGTTTATCCATGATCCATAATACAATCTCATTATTTACAATACATCATATAAATGAGAGCTTATAATCATTCCACATAAAGTTTTCCTCATAAAATGATGAACTTAATATCCAAAAGAACCACAACTTCCTTACTTTAATCACAAAATTAAGATGCACATATGTGTATATACATATATATATATATATATATATATATATATATATTGACAAGCCAAAACTACCCAACAAGTATTCTTCTAAATGTCTATATATATATATATATATATGTATGTAGATATACTTCATGACTAAGAGCATGAATATCACTTTACGTATATCTATATATATATATATACACACACACACACACAACATGTATACACACATTCAGATTTTCATCCTTCACATTTCCACCCATAAAAGAAAGTAGTTACATGCATAAGGCCACACAAGTTTCACATTTGTTTAAATATCTCACCATTCCATTCAAGAGATATTATCAACATGAATTCAAACATACTCTTATCTATCAATCATCATTACCCCTTTTTGGATATGCTACATGTTTTCACTATGATGCAAGAATCATTAAAGAAAATACTTAGCTATAGGAAGCATCAACCCACTCACCTTAACTTCGAGCTAAGTTTCTATTCTTCAAATCGGAGAAGGATACCAAAGATATTATTGAAGACCTGAAATTTACAACTAACTTCTAACATGCTTAGTTATATTTGGGTTTCGACCTATTAAGAATAAGATATAGTTTTACTCAAAATTCTAAATAAAGATACTCTAAAATATTGTTCCTTTTTAATTTACTTAAATTCCTAATTTTAACTAGATTTCTTTGGTTACTTTTCTAATTAAATCAATAGAATAATCCACCTTTAATTCCCATCATTTTAAGTTTTTATTCTAAATCCATTAAACTCAAGAATAATTTATCTCTTCCTTTTACTATTCTTATTTTTAATAAATTCACTTACTCTTCAATTATATAATATTACAAACCTTAATTTTAGTTTACCCACATATAGGTTAAAGAACCTACGTTTTCTGCTACCTACATTCATCTTCTTATTTTATTTCACAATTGCTATCTTCCATTCGTAGCATCCTCTCTTTCTTTCCAACACAATTAGTTAACATAATTTGCTACTAACTTATGCAATTGTACAACATAAATATCTATTTGATAACTTCACATTTAGACATTATGTAGAGCTACAGCACATACACCTCCAATTTTCTTCAAAATCAAGAGAACATTTGTCATAAAAGCATGGGTAAGATCATATAACCTCCTGTAAAATACAATGACTCACCCTTGCAAGCTTAACATGAAAATAGAATAATCACTCCCCTATTTCTATGCTGTTATATTTCCTTTCAGTTTAGCTTTCTAATTCAATCCCAAAATCATGAATTAACTTAGATTATATCATTTCAATTACTTCTACCCAAATATAATGCGAAAAGGGACCTCTTTAGCAAAAGAACAGAATAAAAATTTGAACTTGTTAGCTTATATCATCTTCTACTCTATCTTCTACATTTTTCTCAATTTTCCTTCTTGGTTCAGCTTTCTACTTGGTCCTAAATTTTAATCTAACTCAAATTATGTTTATTCAATTGTTCCTACCAATAAACAAAATGAAAGGAATGAATTAAACTCATCGTTAAAAGGGATTTATGCTTACCCAATGCTCCAGCTTTGTTTTCTCATTTTTCTATGCTTCTTGTCGATCTCTGTTCTATTTTCTTTTGCTTTGTTTTATATAAACTCTTAAAAACCATAAAATTGTAGCTTGCTTGACGGAAATCCTGTTCTGGTTCTACACTTTGGTTTGAATTTATTACTGCAAAGGGACGTCTAAAACCAGAGATGCTATTGTTAAATCCTTCCTTTGTTTTGTACTTAGCTTTACCGAGAAGGGCTCACAGATTCACAAAATATGATATATCACTCTCATGGCTCTTACACTCTCTTAGTTGCTCACAGAAATGGAGGAGAAAGAGAAAATTTGTTGGAAGCTAACAACGCATCTGGTTCGCATTTTTTTCCCTGGAAAAGGAAGAAAATTCAGTCTATTCCATCTCCCTCCTTTGTTTGATTCACATACTATCTTGGAAAGGAGTATTTCCATCATGAAAAAAAAAATCAATTATTTTCCCTCTCTCATTTCCCTCCTTTTTTAAATGGAAAAGCGTTGTTCCTTGCTAGAAAATGTGTGAGTTTACATGGCTACCCTCAGCTATGGCTTGGAATCTCCAAAATGTTACTTGTTTGAACAACATAAAATTATATTATTATTAAATCTTATTTTTTCAGTAAAATAAAATATTAAATCTTGTAAAAAATAAAAAAAATAAGATTTAATTATAATAAAATAAAAACAACACCAGCATGTATTTCAAACACAAAAGAAAAAGAAAAAAAAGCATGTTGCATTCACGTCGTCTTCCCTACCTGGATGGATCTTCGCGGGTCACAATGACCGACTACGTGACCCATCATTTTCTGTAGTTTAGGACCACCAGAGAGTACTTTCGTGCCACTCTTGTCGTCGCCGGCACATCCCCACAGGCGTGCAGCACCAAAAAAGATTAAAAAACCACAAAACACACACAGAGCATTCATTCGTTGAAACATAGGCATACAGACCACTTTCATTTCATGGTAGAAAGCATACTGTAGCGATAGGGAACAGCCAGAAATGGAAGGCAAAGCTCTAGGAGACCGATGGTGAATAACCAGGCAATAAGGAGAGGTAGCACGAAGAGACACAGTGTTTGATAATGCATACGATTTCTTCATGTGAGTTCATAAATGCTTCATATATTAATGACTCTAAGAACAAAAATGACACTGGGAAGCTAATGAACCACACCAACACAAAGGACAAAATGCACAGCAGGGGCAAATTGAGGAAAGGCAGTAAAGAATCACATCTAACCACGTTAAAATCATCAGAGAAGCTACGAATAGTTGAGTTGGTGCCAGCCGCGTTAAATGAGTATATCCCAAACCATGTTTCCTGCTACCTTGGTTTCTCTATTCTGCCGAACATCCCCATTTTAGAGCAAACCGTGTTTACTGATACTGAAACGTGGTTGGAAGGTTTCTAACATGCTGCCAAACGAGTACTTATAGGCCTTGCCCAAGACTTGGGCAATTAAGTAGAACCTTATATATATATATATATATATATATATATATATATATATATATATATATAATATAGATATTTTTAATAGTGATTTTAATGTGTTAGGTTGCTATTACGTTTTTGTGTATATTTTTAGTCTACATGCATCCTTTCACTTCTTTATACAAGACAATAGGTGTTGCCTAAGACTAGGGGAAAGGGAATTTAGTGGAATTTTATATGCATATATGCATACATATATATATATATATATATATATATATATATATAGACATTCACACACACAGAAAGACAAGAGGCATGTTTTCATTTTTTTTAGAATAAAAGATTTTCCCCAATTTTAATCTAGCTAGTTTGGGATTTCATTTTCAGTTTCACCGGAAGTTGGGATCCATGGAATTTGTTTGCACAAAATTTTCTATTTAACGAGTGGAGGTGTAATTAAGGTCATCAATGTTTTAATAGGCATTGAAAATATGGATGCAATTTAAAATTTGAAATGAGACAGACAATGTAATTTAAATTTTAAAATAAATTATGAGTATCAAAAAGAGTGAAACAAGGAAAAAAATTGAAGACAAAAGAAAAAAAATTATCAATTGAATAAAAACTTCAAACTACCAGTAAGAATGTTATAAAGAAGAGAAATAAAAAAAATGAAGCTATTTTTTGTATTTAAGTGGAAGGCAATTAATAATGTAGACAGAAATATATAAAGAAAAAAATCTAATACATATTTAGCACACCGTTTTAAGGGAATAATGATCCATTTTATCACAACATTAATATTTCCCAAATAAAATATAGGGATTATTGTTTTAGGGATATGATCTAATAATTTATAAATAATTAAATAAAAAAATTGAAAATTATCAAAATGGTTTTGGTTTTGGTTTTGCAGAAAAGGCTTATCTAAAGAATAAAGATTAAAAAAGTATCAACAAAGAACTGTTAAATAGGCTAATCCTAAACTATTGGCTGCCTTTGAAACTGAAACCCTTTTAAAATAGATAATTTATTTCAAGAAGGATGATATTGTTGATCATTACATCGCAATAGAAAATATAAATAATTAATTAACATCCACAGATAACACACAATACCCATATATATTTTAAAAAGATCCTCAACAATCACTCCCTCAATGGTTTGCAAAGGAAGCGAGGCCTAATTGGATCAGCAAAGCATTAATGCAACAGCTGGTCCCAGATTTGGTCATCCAAGGAGTACAAACAAAAGTGCAATTAGGCATGGCAAAACAGGGCTTCCACCACTGGAGGGACACTTCACATGGAAGCCAGCATTTTGGCCTTCGAGCACATGAATTGCCTTCGAGCACATGCATTACCTGGTAAGCCCAGATCGTTACTTTTTTTTTAATTTTTTTACTGCATGGTCACGTAGATAAATTTATAATCTTCTTTTATTTTAATGAGAGTCAGATCGAGAAGAAGCGAAGGCTACTGGACTTGTTCATGCGTACCCACAAAAAAAAGAGCACAGGAAAGTTTGTGGATGAGCGGTCGCGGGAAATTTTTGTGAGTATACTAAGCTAAATAAACATCTCTAATCATATTTTTCAGTTTTGTATTAACCTCACATTGACTTATGAGGTTTAATGTTTGAGAAGAGGAATACACGCGGTTAAGATCCTCACAAGCATCTGCGACTGGTGTTGGTGCCAAAGCTGGGGATGATGAGGCCGACAATACCGCATTATGGCATCAAGCAGTGGGAGAGAAGAAAAAGAAGGGCCGCATCTTCGGCATAAGGTTTGGGTACTTCAAATTGATTCATCAAGTCGCCACTTTGATGATCCATCTCGTCTCCATCCTGACTTCAAGGAAGAGTTGCAGCACTGCATGGAGCCCATGTTCGAGAAGCTGAAGACTCAACATGATTGCCTTAGTAATACTAAGGACTCGCTTTACACGGTGAACTAGCAGTTGGAGGAGTAGCATTTTGGATCACTACGTGGAGTACATGAACAAACACGTCGTGGATGATGATGAGATCTAGTCCCCACATCACCCCTTAAACTAGGGTTTTATGTTTGCTGGACATTTCATTATGAATGCTTATTATTTACTACACTATATTTAATTCTTGTAAATAAAGAGTTTATTTCCTTTATATGAAGCAAATCATTTCACATTTTTATTTGCTGGTTTAGATTGCTACACATTCACAGGTTTAATTAAAAAACCTATTTTTAATTAAATATAAAAAAACTTCATCAGAATTTGTAAACACATTCACAAGATTATTGAGTCCCTAGTAGGGGCATAATTCATCTATCTCTAATTAGGGATGAAATTACAGATGAAATAGTCCGTCTCTAATTAGGGACAAAATTAAAGACAGACATAATTCGTCTCTAATTAGGAATGAAACTAAGCATCCCATATTTTTTTCCAAATCAGAGACATATAATTCGTCTCTAATTTCATCCCAAAACTGAGATGAAACTTTCCATCTCTGAATAGAAACAAATTCAATGACGGATAATTTTGCGTCAAATTTGAGATTGATAATTATCTATCTCGGATACCCAGATATTGTCTAAGACAGAATTCTTGTTCTGAGACAAAACATTTATCCGTCTTAGAATTTTGAAACGATTGACTCAGAGATAGATATGACTCCTCCTTTGATATATTAGGGATAAAATTAATTCAGCGACAAAATATTCCGTCTTTGATGCCTTTTTTTTGGTAGTGGACGAAAACGAATCTATTAATCCAAAGTTTTGTAGGAAGGGTGATAATAGAAGTTTAGTGCTTCAACGCATTTTAAGTCTTGAAGTTAAAATTGTGAGCTATGCAAAAAATGATTGCAAATAATAGTATTCACTTACTCGATCAACTTGGCCTAACTTGTCCTAATTTTGCCACGATTTCATGTATTGTATTAGATGTGTTTGGGAGTTCGGTGAGCAAACGTAGGTAGGAAAAACTAGGTTAAATTAAACGTGGTTGGAGAAAACTTAGGTTTAGATGAACGTTATTTATATTTAGAAGACATTTGAGCAAACATGATTTGGAGCAGACAAATATGATTTGGTGTAGAATATGATGTTTGAATGTTTGTATGCAAACATGGTTTGAAATGTATAATTATTAAAAATGACATGAATTTTATATTTCATTTTTTGTTGTACCATTATTATTTATTATCATTTATTTAAATCTAACTTAGTGATTTATGGTAAAATGATTAAAAAAGATGGTGACATAAATTAGATTACATTAACAACATCTAATTACATTAATTAGAATAATTAGATTAATTAAGTTACTTAAAGCAATTAGATTAATTAGATTAAAAAAGATTTATTATATTAATTATGGTAAAATGATTAAAAAAGATTGGTGACATCTAATTACATTAACTAATTAGATTAATTAGATTAATTAAGTTACTTAAAGTAATTACATTAATTAGAATAAAAAAGATTAATTATATTAATTATGGTAAAATGATTTAAAAAGATTGGTGACATTAATTAGATTACATTAACTACATCTAATTACATTAATTAGAGTAATTAGATTAATTAAGTTACTTAAAGTAATTATATTAATTAGATTAAAAAATTGATTAAATTAATCTGATTAATCATGTTAGTCCAACTACAAACAATTGAAAAAAATTAATCATGCCAACCCAACTACAAACAACTGAAAAAAAAAATTAACATAACAGCACCAGCTTGTATTTCAAACACAAAAGAAAAGGAAAAAAAAAAGCATGCTGCATTCACATCGTCTTCCCTACTCTGATGGATCTTTGGGGGACACAATGAACGACTATGTGACCCATCATTTTCTACAGCTTGGGACCGCCGAAGAGCACTGTCATGCCACTCTCGTCGTCACCGGCACATCCCCATCGGCGTCCACCACCAAAAAGGATTAAAAAACCACAAAACACACACAAAAAGCATTCACGCTTTGAAACAGGGGCATATAGACCAGTTTCATTTCATGGTAGAAAGCATACCGTAGCGATGGGGAATGACAAGAAATGGAAGGCAATGCACTTGGAGACCGATGGTGAACGACCATGCAACAAGTAAAGGCAACACAAAGAGACACAGTGCTTGATAATGCATGTGATTTCTTTATGCGACTTCATAATGCTTCATATATCAATGACTCTAAGAACAAAAATGACACTGGGAAGTTAATGAACCACACCAACACAGAGAACAAAACCCACAGCAGGGGCAAATTGAGGAAAGGCAGCAAAGAATCACACCTACCCACATTAGAATCATCTCTAAAAATTTATATCTATTTATTGAAAAATTACAGACAAACTCTTTTAATATACAACCAAACTCTTTCGAAACTTGTATGGATAATTTTTTTATCAAAATTAATCACTATAGAATTTTAATAGGATATATATAGAGGTTTGAAAAAATTATGTTTCTTCAATTTCCAACATATATCTGTTCAATTTTCCACATATGTGTCTGTTTAAATTTAATCAATATGTTTATTTGAATTTTAAAATAAATTTAAAATTCATCTAACATATTATTTCAAGTATTATTTTTGTTTTTGCATTTCTGCATTTGTTCCTAAAACAAAATTTTCAAACAAATTATTATATTTTTGTTTTTAAACATAATTCTAAAAATATTTATTCAAACATATTTTTTATTCTTTTGTTATCAAAACTTGTTTGAAAATAAGTAGACAACATTTTTTTTGTTTCCTAAGTATTTTTTTACTAGAGACAATCTTGCTCGAGGCACTGTCAAATACTAAATGGGGGCACTTCTTCCAACAAAAATTTGAACTTGGGTTCACCACTTAAAAACATAATAAAACCAAAAAATAGAATAAAATAGGCGCTTTGCCGCTTTCTGTCTTTTTTTTTTCTCTTTTGTTTCAACTGTTTTGAGATTTATAAATATTTGTGAATATGAATGTTTGGAAAAGAAATCAGGATGGGAATGCAGTTATGCCCTAGCTTTGTTTTGTTGGGTTTAGGTTCGTTTTTCTATTTTGCTTAAGAAATAAATAAAGTTATAATTTCTTTTCTAATCATAATTTTATTGGTTTGTTGAATTGCATATTTGGAATAAAAGATTGTCACCATTTTTTGTAACATTTAATTAAAATAATCAACTTCATCAAAGTAAGTAAAGACAAAGGCAAATTGTTGATCTAAAAAAATAATATAATAGAAATTGTTTAAGCATGCCGTTAAAATATACCAAAGGCAAGGAATGTTGAAACTATTTTGCTTCAAGTGAAGTTGTGTTGAAACATTTTTTTTAATGCAGTGTCATTTAGGGATCAGAGGCAATGAATATTTTATCGCTCCTTGTCTCTATGTTGAGACTAAATTTTCTAACATAGAGGATTCCTACTTTATTTCGACATAAAATGATGGTCGTTCAATTAGAAGAATTCAATGCCGTCACCTGTGCACCCACATTGTTGGGAACCCGATCCACTCCATTGCCTATAAGGTGCTGGAGGTCCTGCGCGCCACATGGTGCGTAGGTATTGCACAAAGTGGGATCCACACTGCAGTGGGATCCACTTTCATTTATTTTTTAAAATTTTTTTCACCTATAATTTTTTTATTTTTTATTTTAATTTTTTAAAAATTTTATTTTTCTATAATAAATTAAATTAAATATTATTGTAAACTCTAAACCCTAAATCCTAAACCCCTAAACATTAAACCCTAAATTCTAAATCTTAAATTCTAAACCCTAAACTCTAAACTCTAAACTTTAAATCCTAAACCCTAAACCCTAAACATTAAACCCTAAACTCTAAACTTTAAATTCTAAATCCTAAATCCTAAATTCTACACTCTAAACCTTAAATCCTAAATCCTAAACCCTAAACCCTAAACCCTAAATCCTAAATCTAAAACCCAAAACCCTAAATCCTAAACTCTAAACTCTAAACTTTAAAGTAAATATTACAGTAAATTCTAAACCCTAAAATCTAAATCCTAAATCTTAAATTAAATATTACTATAAGTTTAAAATATTAATTTTTCTATTTTTTTAAAAAATTAAAAATTAAAAAAATAGCGTAGGACCTCCTTCGCATAGGAGGAGATCCGCGTTCACATTGTTGACCCTCCAAAATGAAGCCTCATGAATCAATTTTTGTTTTCTTTTCAAAACCAATGAGCCAATAGCGAGACGACACATGGAAGAAGTGCTAAAACCTCCCAGCTTCTCAACATTGTTTTAAACCCACAACATTTACCCCCAATATCAAATGGGTCGGCCATTAAACGGATTCGACTCAGCTCATTTATCAAATTGGCCAATCTTTTAAGCTCATACTCGCTCACATGCGGCCATTAAAAAAAACTATTGACTTGTTAAATAGTATTTTTTGTATAAAAAATTTTATATTTTTTTAATCATTAATTTAAAAAATAAAAAATAAAATATGACCTATACAACCATAGTTTTGGAACCTGGACCGGCTCAACGAGTCAACTCGGGACCCAACAACCCAGGATTGGAATCAGTCCGGATCATCTTTTTGGACCAGATACAAGTGACCTAGCCAAGACCCATTTGACTCGAGTCTCTCCCCAATTTTTTTTAAAAAAATTTAACTTATTGTTTATCATCTTTTTTTTTTGGAAACAATCACTTAATTTCTAAAACTAGCTCAATCAATTTTGTAACTGACATATTCTCATATGTTCAGATAGGTACAAAAACATTAAATTAAAATTATTTTCATAAAAAATAAATCTAGACCAGGTCGAAAAATATAAAAGCGTTTTATAACACAATTGTCACAACAAAAGTTTCATAATTTAAGTTATTGAATGTGACTGAGAAATTCAAATATGCATTCTTGAAAAAACTGATATTCTGCATTTTAGTCATATTATTATGTTTGGATGATATTATTTATGACTTTATAAATTATTCTGAATATTTATGACTTTATGTTTGAATTATTATGAATGTTTATGACTTTAAAGTTTGAAATTTGCATATAAAATATTTATTTTACTTGATTTTAAATTTATTTGTAAAGGTATATAGGTATATATAATTTTTAATTTTTTAATTTATTTATCCAGCTCAACAATTAACCCAGTGACGTGGAGGCCAGTCTGGATCAATGATCTAGCTGGTTCCAAAAACATTATATACAACACTAGAAAATAGAATTTGTAGTGACCGAAAAAATTAGTAATGTATCAAACAAAAGTATTAGAAAATCTCTCTCTCTCTCTCTCTCTCTCTCTCTCTCTCTCTCTCTCTCTCTCTCTCTCTCTCTCTCTCTCTCTCTCTCTCTCTCTCTCTCTCTCTCTCTCTCTCTCTCTCTCTCTCTCTCTCTCTCTCTCACACACACACACACACACACAAATATATATATATATATATATATATATATATATATTTTTTAAAAAAGTCATTTTATCCATGACTTTGTTTTTTCACTTTTAGCCATATTTTTCATATTATTTAATCAAAAAAAAAGATTGAATGTTGTTTTTATAGTTTATACATATCAATACGCAATTACTTGTTTTTTACATATTTTCCATTCACAACATATTCAGGTCTCCATTTATTTTATTGAATGTGAATTTAACGGTTCTTTATTTTATGCAAAATAATATATGGGTATAATTTTGAAAAAAAAAATAACACTTATTAATCTTAATCCTTGCCTCAAATTGTAATTTTTTTTAAATTTAAAGCAAAGCAATTGATCATCTATTTATTAGTAATTTATTATTTATATAAAAGAAATATAACAATATATTTATAATAAAAAAAAAGGTCGTCGCTCGTTTTGGCCCTTGGGCAAATGGGCCTAATTTTGTATGCCCAAACCCGCCCTAAATATGGGCAGTTCAGACTGGGCATGCGAGCTTTAGCCCATTTTAACAATACTACCTAAGCTTCCCCCCCCCCCCCCCCCAACACTTGTAAATGGTTTTGATTATGAATTCTTCAATCCTAGCTGAGCAAATTTGATGATGGAAATAGATGAATGTCCACTTTGTTTTTCTCATATATATAAATCAGTCTTAAAAATTCAAGCCCAACCAAAATACTAGTTGGCCCAAAGACATAGAGTCGTTTAGACAATACTAGTTTCAAAAGAGTTTATCTTTCTCTCTCTTCCCTCTCAGGGTAACTCGTGAGTTGATTCACCCAAAGTTGTTGAACTCACGAGCAAAACATACTATATTTGTAAATAGTTTAAAAGAACATTTCTCTCTCTCTCTCTCTCTCTCTCTCTCTCTCTCTCTCTCTCTCTCTCTCTCTCTCTCTCTCTCTCTCTCTCTCTCTCTCTCTCTCTCTCTCTCTCTCTCTCTCTCTCTCTCTCTCTCTCTCTCTCTCTCTCTCTCTCTCTCTCTCTCTCTCTCTCTCTCTCTCTCTCTCTCTCTCTCTCTCTCTCTCTCTCTCTCTCTCTCTCTCTCTCTCTCTCTCTCTCTCTCTCTCTCTCTCTCTCTCTCTCTCCATGTTTAACTTGGGGGTTAAATGGGTTGACTTGTTTAGACCCATTTTAAATGGGCCAATGTTTTCAAGCCTATTTATTTATCAATATAGGGATGAAGGGTTGATAATTCAAAGAAAGAAATAGAGATAAAGTGGTAATTTCATGCCCAAAAAAATCGCTCTATATGGAAATTTTTCATTCCTTCCTCCATCCTATAGAAATGAAAAATGGAGATTTAGTGAGAATATTTGATTTCCAAGAATGTTACGCTCTCAAGAATCATTTTTTAAAACCATGTATCAAACATGATAATATAACATTCTAAAAAATCATTTGACATTATTGCATACTAAATGGCCCTTAGAGTGATATGAGAATGTCATGGTTTTTGTTACTATGTGTTTGTTCTTGTGCACTTGGCTTCTCTGTGGGCCAATAATGTGTCGGGCCAGCACATGGAGCATGATTAGATGGCCTGCGCTAGTCTAGCACAATGCTTGAGCCAGTAGATGATCCCAACTCGGTTCTTGTCCTTCTTTCAATCAAAAAAATAATTTGTATATAATTTTATATTGTTCTTAAAAATGGATTAACTCACAAATATATGATATTTAAAGGGTTTGAACATCACTTGTCACACTTAAATATTAACATAATAATAAAACTAATTATTATTAAAATTGAGATTTTGATTACATTAAGATGCATTTTTTTTAAATAACAATAATTTATTTTTAATCTAATATATTAGACATTTTCAAATATTGTATATGATATAATATACAAAAGTACAAACTACTGTCATATTTGATATGACAAATCAAGTCATAAATAAAAGAATATAATTATAGTATGCTATTATAATTAATAACTTTTTTAAAAAGTTATTTATGAGAAATTATATGTTTTTTAGTACTGATATATCACTTAACGTAATGATATCATATGCCTATAGAAATTTAAAAAATAATCACAATTATTTATTACCAATTTTACGAATCAAGAACATTTTGGATCAATCTTAGCTCTTTACATTATCAAAATAAAGATTAAATATATTTTTTACATTTAATCACCCTGAACTTCATTATCTCTGATAAATTAGTATCCTTATAGTACAGTAATTACATTGAATTAAACACCATTTTGTAGAAAAGAAAATCACATTCCATTGTTTCCTATTTATTGATTTCCCACTATAAATATTTGAACATAATTGTGTGTTTCATTAATTATCTTTGATAAAATATTATCCTTATAGTACAGTAACTAATGTAGCGACTCGTGTGATGTACGAACATTTCATTAATATATAAACATACCAGATGTTCAAATTTAGATATTTACTTACTTTAACACAAGTTATTAAAAAAATTCTTTATATATTACATTTAATGTTGTTATGGTATGATTACCATCTTTGTCAAGAATCTAAATTTATAAATCTAAATTTGTAAACCATCTTTGATAGTGTAAAGATTGGGCTTGCTTTATACAAACTAACTGCTGAAAATGATTGACTTTAACTTTTGTTGATTGTCATTGCAAAGCACATTGTTATTGGAAACTGACATCTTCTAAGTTGAAAAGACAATCTTGAATTTGATGTCATCTTGGGAATCATGACTTTTTTTCTAATATTTTTTCCAGAGATAATTATTGTTTCGATGACATTTTTACCAAGTCAAGACACAATCAATCTATTACTGTTACAAAGACATATTGTTTTCTCAATATTTTCAAGTAATATTATCTGAGCATCAATCTTCAATTGTAGTTTATGGTCTAGAACACTAGACAATTTGATGGAATTTAGAAATTATTTGGTGTAGAGATCATCCATTGTATCAATATTTACATTGGCTTTATAGACGCTATCAGAACTTAAATATTCGTGTTTTTCTCCTGGAAGTAAAAATAGCATATATTCATTTATGGTGTCAACATATTTCAGCCTTAGAGCAAGAATTGCTCTTTCTTTCAAGTAACTTAAACTTTTTAAATTGTTCATGAAATCGGAATATATGTTTTTTACAATCAAAGATCAGGATCATCAACAACTCTAATTAGTAAGTCATCAGAAATTTTAATAGTTGACGCGCCAATATTTTCATAATCCATGTTTCCTTTACTAACACTAATAATCCAATCAGAAAATGACTTGACTTGTTCAACATCAACTACTGATTCAAATGTCTGGAGTTGCATGTTATGAGTCAAATGCATAACTTTACAATGATTCCAAATGTAATATGAATTAATTTGTGGAAAACATGATCTCTTATCTACTTGCCCTTGGTATGATTGACAATATTTATCTAAACTTTCCACCAAACACAATGCCTTTGCCACCGAAGGTTGAGTAGAACTCTAATTATTAGAAATTCTCATCAAATCCCTTAGAGTCCTATCAAGAGCTTCAAATCACATTTCATTCATCATGGGTGCTTAACCCTGTATAATTAATTTTGTCTTAATAATAATTTCTACAAGGTCACCCCCTTGTATACTATTACAACTTGAGTTTTCAGTAATTTGTAAAGGAATGTGGAATTGAAAATGAGAAGTTCTTCCACCTAGAAGTAAAAGATGTTATCCTACTTGATGCAACATTTAAGACAATCATTCTTTTAGATCTAAGAGCAACTAATAATGTTTTTCACAATAATGTTTTTTTTCAATACCTCCATATCCATATTCAAAAAAGATGCCCTTATTGTCTGCATTAATAGCAGCAATGAATTCTATATATACTTGTAACTGATCTTTATTTAACATTTTAATTGAATCAAGATAATTTTTCTCTTGAAGAGATTAATCATATGACATCTCATCATATATAAAGCCTATTTCTATATATATGACTTCCGATTATCTCTAAAAATGACATAGATGCAAATTTATTAAGATATTTTCCATTACTTTGTTGTATGTTTTTAATCTCAATTAACGTATAGTTCCTCAATTGATCATCAGTGAGTTACAAATATGTTTCACAATGAAAAATGATAAGAACAAAACACTAAAATGATATAACAGAGAAAAACTTTGTTTATATTTATGATATAATTTTTGAAAAACATAGAACATGGTTGCCTTTATGGCGTAATAATATTCTTTATTTGTATAATATATCATCAAATAAAAGTTGTCATTTGTTGTCTCAAACAAATTTAGGGATTAAAATTGTATTTACTAATAGTAAAGTTGCAAACAATCTCCTTAGATACTGTGTTGTTGCCTACTGACTTGCTTCAATGATTCTATCAACATATTTTTGGTCATCATCAAGTAATCCTAAAGCATAACATGCATCCTTAAATGTGTGATAAAGAACTCCATCAATTGTTCTAATCTCTTCAAAAGAAGTTGGACCTTTAACTAAATTTAGCAAAGTCTTGAGATAATGTACTTCACCACTTCCAAGAGGAGTGTAGTATGACCTTCTAATTGAGAAATCAACTTTTCTAAGAGACCATTTTTTAAGGTCACTTTTGTAACAAATTTAGTTAGGAACTCGACATATGTTAGAGTTTTTGCCTCAACTATCATAACCAGCTACTCAGGCTAGTGATTGGCACAGTAAAGTCACTTACCTATTACTGTAAGCCTAACCTATCCCCAAAATACCCTACGGTTCTCGTCGTAGTTATGTAATATTTTAAAACAAATTAAATATGTATTATCTAAATTAACATTAACCAAATAAAATTAAAGGTATCTGATGTTATCTTATATGCAAAATCCTTCTTTCGAAACATTTAAATTTCAAATAAAATAAATATCCTTTTAAAGTAAATAAGTTTCGATGGAAAGTCTCTTTCAAATATGAAACATTTTGAAAATAAAACTTTATTTTTTGAAATAACTCAACGTCAATTTTTTTAAAAAAATGTTTGAAATAAAACAAAAGCAAAAATTACATAATGAATAGTTCCAAAGTCTCCCTAAGTGTCCTACATAACTATAGAGCAAACCTATGACTCAAGATCAAATAGACCATTGAACCTACCTAGCAATGGGAAGGCCCTTTGCAAACCCCGCTGCTCTTCAAGCTAATGTTCCTCAATGATAACTGGATCTAAAAAATATGAACATGAGGTTGAGTTACAAGAACTTAGTGAATGTAATGGCCAATTAATAATATAGTCCAAATACAAAGATTAATCACATTAAATATGCCTGAAGGCCATGAAATCAACCAACATACATGATCAAAAAACATACCGGAAACAAATTACATCATACATATAAATCACATATCAGGGTATAGTATTATCACATGATGGAGCCACCCTACGAGCATTCGCTCAACCTTCGGCCCTACTCAATGTCTATGTAATACACTACCTATCCATCTTAATAGTGGGGTGCTACACAAGTCCAGCCTTGCCACTCAGGCTCTATTTTCTACTATAAGGAAAGCGTCACCTCAATGGCTTATCAAGTCTATCTTTGACCAGTCATAGCATGCCACACAAAAAGGGATATCAACCCACTACAACAACTAACTTGTAGGCACTTGTAAATCAAACATACATAATTCACAATATTGTATATTCAATCAAGATATTACACATCTTCCTTCTAATTTCCATAATTCAAATCATTGTGGTAGTGAGTTAATCGTTCATTACAATGCTAATAATTAATCTTGTATCAACATGGCAACTTAATCATCCTCATAATAATAATAATAATAATAATAATAATAATAATAATAATAATAATAATAATAATAATAATAATGATGGTGTTCACATTTTTATAAATAAAAATTCAATTGTTTGTTAACAACCATCAAGATTCTCACGTTATTATAAGAGTAATTCCATTGACTATTAACAACAAATTTTCTGTCCCATACAATATTTATCTTTACTCATGCAACTTGGGATTCTACCCTTGCATACCTAACATGATTAAACTTGCTAAGACCGAATTATTAATAGTCGTCCACTCACCTGGATTCCAACACTATGGTTGCTGGGTTTCACATGTTGTCCTAAGAGAAAGAAGGTGTGTGCAAGATACCGAGATGAAATTCTAATAATTTCAACAAAAGGGTTGCAAAAAGAAATCAAAATCATGAAATTAGGAAAATTCAAGTTTTTGGATTCTGACCTTTGGTCACTGTTTTGGTCATATCTCCCAAATGGTAAGGAATTTTCAAACAAAATTAGTCTCGTTTGAAACTAAACTCAAAGAGCTTTCCAGTCATATCTAATTCGTTGAAAACGAAGTCTGATTGAGGGAGTTATGATCGATTTAATTTTTGTAAAAATAAAAGTGCGATAAATTGGGTTTTCTAATTCTTACTTTTGTTTCTTGAAGTTTCCGACATCGGGAAAGACTACTGGAAATATGTTCTTCGAAGGCTAGGATTTGGAGTGGCGACCAAGACAGAGAGAAGAGAGGGAGGAGAGTGTGTGAATAAAAGTGAAGGCCTTGAGATCTATTTATAGTTAAGGGTCTAGGCTTAGATAGGATGGAAAATTTAAATTCAAATTTGATTCTATAGATTTTTGTTTATCCTGAGTTCATTTATTTATTTAATATTTTATCTCAATTATCTTATTTACTTTTTATTTATCTTGTTTCTAGAAGGTTTAATCCTATTAGGTGTATGTATTTATTATTATTATTTCTTTTGTTTAATATTTTAATTGTGATTTTCAACTTATAGTATTATTCAAGTAGTATTTCTATTATTTAATCTTAATCTCATTAGGTTCGATTATATTTAGTTTAATTAATATTATTTAATTATCCTTCTAGAAGTTAGACTAAAATTTTATCTTTTTATATTGATTTATCTAGTATTTAATTAATTAATTATTTATATATGTTTAAGGTATCCTTATACAAATCTTATTTAAAGTCTTCTTAAGATTTAACTTAATTATTTTTCTTAATGGGCTCATGCAACACTTAGGTTATTTTCTTAATGGGCTTCACGCCTACTAGCTTTAGTTAGGCCTACTCCATTAGTTTGCCAACTCACATTTACTCTAACTGGTTTCTGGGCGTACCTATTAGATTTTTAGTTTAGACCTTCTAATTAACACTTAACTTATTTATAATGGATCCTAGCTTATCTTACTTAATCACTATTAGGCTTAGTTTTACATTTAATTAGATAACTATAATTAGGCCTTAGATTATTAATCCATCCCTATATTTATTTTATTAAATCCTTAGGAGTTTCTTTTTATTATTTTGACTATTTTTAGTTTTTCTCCAATCCTGACACTTTTTATCTCCCTAAGGTCTCACATTTGCCTTATTGTAACATTTCACATTCCACGTCACAATTTAAATTATTTTCAGTTTGACCCCTTGCCAACTTTTATTTTTCACTTTAGTCCCTTACACAACTTATGAAGAAATAATAATCATACAAACAAAATAACTAACACACAATTATCATTGGTATAAACTCAACATTTAAATGATAGACACAAAAAAATTCCTACGGGCATCTGTCTATTTGCAAAAAATTTTCCCAACATCCTAATTTATGATTTCTTACGACATTATAATACTTATGATATTACATCAACATATTTTTTTTATTTCTCTCAAACCAAAAATTAAAATGATAGTTTGCATATTCGGAAGATGAAAGTTCAATCTTTCTATTGGTAGATCTCTGAAATTTATATCAAACCTAAATATTCTCCAAACTGCTTCACAAGGAGATACATATCCGCAATTATAAAACATTTTTATTTCATCTCTCTCTTCATTGTGTCTACCCTCTTCTAATCTCTAATAGAAAGCGGCTATTACTCTATCATGTCCCTTATTGATGTATTTGAATAAATATTTTATCGATCTTGATTGATTACATTTTTCAACAATACTGTGGCATTGATATCTTGTTAGCAATATTAGATTGTATGATATAACATATTTGTAAAAAAAAAATAATAAAATATCATAATAAAATAATCTCATATCAGCTAATATAATGTCATTTAATCAAGTAATTATTAGCAATTATCTATTATCCAATTGAGATAACTTGACAACTAATATCCAAACTTCTTGAAGATTGACATGTGCAACTATCAAACATAATCATGCTACAATTGTTGAGAGAATTTGTGGGATTCATTTTTGCTTTATTCTGACCTGTATTGTGTTCATATAAAAAAGAAAGAGATAACTTTGTTTATTTGTATCTCAAATTTGTGCACATATTTAATTCTTTATTTGGAAAATTTTTATGATTATCAAATCTCTAAATGCTCTTAGTATAAATGCTATCACATGTCAAAATTAATAAAAGGAAAGTGCATTGTTTTTGAAATTATTGTAATTTGGAAAGAAATCAAAGTCAAATACAATCAACTCATTTTAATATTGGATTACATGCAGAAAATGTCACAAAATTCAAATTTGGAAAAAAATGTGAGGGATGAATTGGTAAATGGGATTCCATATTAAAAAATCACGTAAGACTTTATTATAATTTATCAATATTATAATCATTTGAAAATGATATTCCATATCCAAAAATAGCTAAGATTATAGTATAATAAATATTAGGATAGCATTGTACATTTTGATTTCATTTCAAACTACAAGTTAAAATTAATAAAAAGAAAGTCATTATTTTTAAATTATTGTAATTTGGAAAGAAAACCAAATCAAATAAAATTACATAAAGAAAGTGCTATCATAATAAAATTTTGGAAATAAAATTATTGTAATTATTTTAATTTGTAAAGAAATGAAAATCAAAGTCAAACAAAGAAAGTGCATTAGTTCAGGTACTAATTCCATAATCAAATTAAAAAAGATTTCTTGTAATGTTACTATATACTAATAATATTCAATAATTAACAAATTTTATACGATAATTAATTTACGTATTAATTCCATGTATTAATGCCAATAATAATAGATTTTTTGAAATGTTACTATATACTAAAAACATTATGATAGCATTCCAGATTTTGGTTTCATTTCAAGCTATATGATAATTAATTTGGGCTTTTAAAACAATATTTAAAAAATATCTCATGAAATATGGAAATAAAAAATATCATTAACAAATAATAATATTCTAGATCCAAAATTACCTAAGACTATAGTATAATAAATATTAGCATAGTATTCCAAATTTTGATTTTATTTCAAACTACATGTCAAAATTAATAAAAAAAAAGTGCGTTATTTTTTAAATTATTATAATTTGGAAAGAAATCAAAGTCAAATAAAATTACATAAAGTGCTATCATAATAAAATTTTAGAAATAAAATTATTGAAATTATTATAATTTGGAAAGAAATCAAAATCAAAATCAAATAAAGTGCATTAATTCCAATTGGAATGTTACTATATATTAATAAATATATAATAATTAACAAATTTTATATGATAATTAATTAACGCATTAATTCCACGTATTAATGTCAATAATAACAAATTTGTTGGAATGTTATTATATAGGATATACTAATGAATATTAGGATAATATTCCAGATTTTGGTTCCATTTCAACCTACACGATAATTACTTTTTACTTTTAAAACAATATTGAAAAATATCTCATGAAAAATGGAAACAAGAAATATCATTAACAAATAGTAATATTCCATATCCAAAAATCAGCCATGATTGTAGTATGATGAATATTAGGATAGCATTCCAGATTTTGATTTCATTTCAAACTAATTGTCAAATTAGGATAGTATCAATTCTATAATCAAATTAAAAAAATTTGTTGGAATATTACTATTTAATGAATATTAACAACAATAATAATTAGATTATTGTATTTTTCACTTGTCTACATGAATATTAATTCAATGTGTAGTTGATGATGGAGTGACCTTAATCCTGCAAAAATCTAGGTAGAAAAATTGGGCTTGG
Source organism: Biancaea sappan (assembly GCA_037074585.1). NCBI lineage: Eukaryota > Viridiplantae > Streptophyta > Magnoliopsida > Fabales > Fabaceae > Biancaea > Biancaea sappan. The sequence continues at coordinate 41,607,462 of CM073496.1, read as the reverse complement.
TTAATCTTTCTTCATTGTTTAAATTCTCAATTGAGTTTTGGTTGCTTCCAATGTCAAGAAACTCACAATGGAGGTTGAGATCTTTGATGTTCTTATTTTTCGTTATGTATTTAACCCATGACACAACTTCTTCACAAGCGATGTTGTACGAGAAATGAATGAGATGACAACTATGAATGTCACCGATGTGATGTGTCAATAAGAGAGAAATTATTAGAGTGTACCGTTTAAGCCATCTCTGTATGGCTTGATTGAGAGCAGACATTGGATCTTAATCTTCAAATGAGTTTTTCCTTTGAGATAATGGCATGGTCATTCTCTTTCTACTACAAAAAGAATGGGTTTCAGTGGCAACTGTTCAATGGCGACTTTTGGGGATTTGCCACTGAAACATTGTTAAGAAATTCATGGATGACCTTTTAGTAGCAACCCAAATATAGTCGCCATTGAAAGGTTTTCAGTGGCAACCTTAGAGCGCCACTAAAAGTTATTCAGTGGCGACTATATTGGAGTCGCTACGAAAAACCTTTCTGTGGCTACTTAAGGTCACCACTAAAAAGTATTTAAAATATTTAAAGTTGTAAAAGGTTGGACTTAAACTCGAATTTCTCATGTTTAAATATATAGACGTAGCATTTGGCCAAATGACTTATATATATATATATATATATAATTTTGCACGTATTGCTAATCATTATACTTATTAAAATTTTATGCAGAAAAGAACTCTAAGGCTAAGACTCGAACCTTTGACCTGTAGCTTAATAAGATGGATGCATGCCACTTAAACCAAATGGTAAATTTGTTTTTTGGATGTAATTATTCTATAAAAAGAACATTTGTGCTTGCCACTAATTAATTCATGTTTTCTCTCGTCGTGCCTGACATATTCTTAGTTTTTTCATTCTCTCTTCGCGCTTGACATATTCTTAGTTTTGTCAATCTCTCTTTCTCTACCGTCTAGATGCCTTCTCTCTCTCTTCTTAGTTCTCTTTCTTTGTTGGTCATTCCACTGAAGCCCAACCTCTGTCTCTTCTTAGTTCTCTTCTTTGGCCATCTCCCTTAGCTCGTTGTCTCTTTGTGTTGCCCTTCGTCAGTCGTCACTTCAGTAAATACTTAATATAAGTGTTCTTCTCTTTCCCCATCTTCTTTTTCTATTTTATAATTGCATTTGCTATGAGGCCATGCTATTATAATGAAGAGAAATTTCACATTAAAATGTTTGAAGTTGGGATTTTTGTATAAATCAAGAATAAATACAAGTAGAGGCAGTTATGTGGTATTTAATTTTCTGCATGTTTATGATTTGCTGTTTTGATGTTTAAAATCCTTAAATTTGAGTGAAATTTGACTAAAAACTTTAGGTTTAGTGCTAGAAATTTGAGACTGAATATTCTGCTAGTAATACAAATGTGTAGTTTTCCTATATAGGAAGGTGTTTATCTTTGAGTGGAATAATTGAGAGGCTAACTTTGGGTGTTTTTGTTTAGTACCATTATTTTCATGCTAGTCTACCAAACTAGCTCTAACATGCCTAGATCAGGGACCCATTGGGTTGGAAAAGCTCTATATTCTCAAACCCACTTCTCTTATTAAACTACACAAAAACAAGACCAAGTCATGACTATGTTTTAGGATTCAGACAATGGTTTTATCAAATAGATTCTTTGTTCATCCTCAGCCTTAAGAAGCATTATCAAATCCAAATTTGTAGCTTTTTTAATGGCCATGAAGTTCCCCTGAGTCAGCATAGAATTGGCAAAATGGTTGAAAATAACAAGGATTAGCATATCACCATTTTGATATGTGAAAATTAACCAACATTGTCCTAGTACATTAAATTGTAAGCATGTTGACCTTTCAAGTTGGCACTTGTTACACCCTGAGACATTAGTCATAGGTATTAATATCTTTCACTCCTTAAGGGGCTGAGGCTAAAGCTAAACCACTAAGAAGAAGGGCGGCTTTAAGACAGAGGAATTGTTTACCTTAACGCTTGTTTTTTTTTAAAATAAAGATCCAAGTTTAAATTTTGTGAATGAAAAAAAAACAGTGAAAAAATTTTAGACTTATGTAGTTAAATTCAGTTTAAAATTGACCAAATTAGTTGAAGCAGAGTAAATTTTTAAATAGTATTAGCTCTTAAAAAAATAAAAATGAAAAAAGAGTGATAGTAGATCCAATTATTGAAAGCTTTGGGACATGACTGCGTTTGAGTCAATCTCATTTTGAGTCCCAATGTTTGTTTTTTTTTTAGTGAAAAGATATAAATTGCTATGTCTACAGGTAAGGAGAGGAGCCCAAAGGGGAAAATATTCAAATAAAAGAGATCAATTATAATGGACGAAATAAGAAAGAATTTTATTTGTACAATGCCATGTGTCCAGAGCTGAAAATTAGGATGCAGTAAATAAGGGGGTCCCCAGAGTTATGAGTACAAGAGGCAAGAACAGAGGATCGCA